>CM060921.1:313912154-323912154 GCA_030737875.1 Allium sativum
ATGCCAAAGATAATTGAAGACAGAGTAAAATGCAAGGGCTGTCCTGTTTACAGAATAGTGCCTTCGGTTTGTCCAGTCCCAGGACAACTTGTATGGACGAAGGTCTGACAGAGTATATCCAATGGATCGCGTAAGTTGATCTGTTAAAACGTATTCACGTTTGGTGGCGGAGGAATTCGTTTCTCTTAGCTGTATACCCGTGTTATTTTTGAATAAATCAATTTGTGATTTGGCGGGTATGACGATGTGACATTCTAAGTGAATGATGATGATTTGTGTGAATGAATATCTGACAGAGTATTTCCAGAAAGGTCACGTACACTGATTTCTTCAACCGTACCAAGAGTGGAAGTGGAGAAGGAAACTTCTTTAGCTAACACGTAATGTACCGTTGTAGACGTCAATTAGTGATTTTCGATGGATCTGACAATGTGGCATTCGAAGTGAATCTGATGTGATGATAAAGCGTAGCTTCTAGCCTCATCAACCGGTAAATGACAGAAATCGGGCAGGCAGCATGGCTAAGTCGGTCGCACCGAAGTAGGGTGTATAATCACCTATCTAGAGAATATTCATTTGTTTCTTAAATCTATCAATGTTGTCCCATATATATACGGGAACGATTGCTGATCCCAACCGTTGGTGATGTACGTTCAATACACTCAAGCGAAATGAGTGGTCGGTCATGTGTGGCTGAGTTGCAAGATGTTCTTATTGAACTCCAGTGTATCGTTCCTAGAGTACACTGATCGGAAGGTGGTTCCATACCTTGTCATAGTTGGAAATCCATTATCCAATACGTGCTTGCGATTTTGATTGTATACTATATATGTAGAACGTGAGATGAAAGCGTTTCTGCTAGTTGATATCTATTTGTACATAGACATTATTATAATATCAAAAGGGTTTTTGATATAAAGATATTTTGGATTCTCATAAGGATAAAACTCGTTCCGTTCTGCGGCGTGGTCTTATGAGATATCGTTTATTTGTTCATATACCTGTTTAAACTGTTTTACTCACACCAGTCCATGTTGCGTGCTTAGGCATGTGTCGCATGATAGGGGGTTCTCGCTTTTCGTTATGTGGCGAACGGGAGACTCTTACTCCTACATGTCCCTTTGGTAGGGTTGGTTGTGAAGTCGAAAGGCTGGCCGTAAAATGTGGTATTGGGGTACCAGTGTAAGCCACAGTGGGTTTTACCTACTGCTTTGGAGGATGGGGCGGTTGCAAAGCCTACTCAAAATCCGGGTCGTTACAGTTGGTATCAGAGCTTAAGTTAAGAATTACCTTGGCTCTGTGGCGTGACTCGGTAGAGATAGGGTTAGTAATACCCTAGATTGAGTTTGAGTGTATATATACGAGTGCGTATTTGTATTTGATATAAAAATGGTTTTATATTGTGGAGATTCATTGGCTGAGTTGTTTATGAGTTCTGGTCGATCAGTTTGATCCACTGTACCGGTAGGAGTAAATAAACACTTGAATACGATGGACCGACACAGTATGGATATGTGATATATTATCATATATAGGATGTGTTGGTAGTGATTTTAATCAGGTAAGATTATAACATGTGAAATAGTTATATATAACCAATCAGAATTCATATAAGTAAAGTATATAAAATAAGATGAATTAAATATGAATTTAAATCATATTTCGAATTAAAATAAGGAAATTTTAAGTTCCTAGGAGATTTTGAGATGTTTTCAAATGGATGTATTTAGTAAGGGTTTTGAAATAACATAGTATTGAAATCACTTGGGTTGCTGGAAAATAATTCCGATGATGACTGCGCAGTATCATCGGTGTGATTTTCGAGTTCTAAGTGGTGGATTACTACCAGAGATTTTGATTTGAATTGTTTTGAGAAAACAAGTTGTTTAGAAAATTCAAAGGTTTTGAATTGGCAGTATGATTTCAAATTGATTTGAAGTTTACCCAGGAATTTAAGTTCTAGAAATTAAAATTTTATAAGTAAAGTATATAAAATAAGATGAATTAAATATGAATTTAAATCATATTTGGAATTAAAATAAGGAAATTTTAAGTTCCTAGGAGATTTTGAGATGTTTTCAAATGGATGTATTTAGTAAGGGTTTTGAAATGACATAGTATTGAAATCACTTGGGTTGCTGGAAAATAATTCCGATGATGACTGCGCAGTATCATCGGTGTGATTTTCGAGTTCTAAGTGGTGGATTACTACCAGAGATTTTGATTTGAATTGTTTTGAGAAAACAAGTTGTTTAGAAAATTCAAAGGTTTTGAATTGGCAGTATGATTTCAAATTGATTTGAAGTTTACCCAGGAATTTAAGTTCTAGAAATTAAAATTTAACTTGTGAAGTTAATTCGAATGGGATGGTAAAAGTAAATAATAAACCAGAATTTAACTTGAGATGATAGGTTAAGAAAAACTGGAAGTGATTAGAGAATAATCTGGTTTTGGATTTGAAATGATAAGTTGAGAGTTTGGAATTTGAAACTCGAATTTGAAATTGAATTCGGCTTGAATAAGCGAATGGTTATGTTAAGAATAACTTGGTTGGAGTTGATTGGGATGGCATTTGTATATGCCGAGTTGATAACAGATGGTAGGGATATAATGATATGCCCAACAAAAAGGTACAAGTTTATATTTTAAATGAGTTTGGAATTTATGAGCCGAATTGGCAAGCCGCTTGGCTGTTTGATTTTCTTTTGGGTTGGAGAAGGCCTAGAGAGGCGAGTTGTGGTTTTACAGATAGGACCAGTACAAAGGAGGTGCTGGCGAAATTTTCCGAGAATTTAAAGTGTTAGAAAATTTTCAGAATATTTGAAAATTTTAGTTAGTCGGAATGAATAAATATTTTAGTCGATAATAACCGGTTCAGTTGAAATCAGAAATAAGGGGTAAACAAATCATAGGAATTAATAGGGTCGTCCTCTAACTTAGCAATTTCGAGGACGAAATTATTTTAAGTGGGGAAGAATGTAAAGACCCGCATTGTCAGAGGTATTATAATTAATTTATTTAATTATATAAATAGAGATTTAGGGAATTAAATCGTCGTTAATTAAATTATAGTGAATATTTAATTAAATTAAATAATTAAATAATATATTTAATTCAGAAATAATCAAAAATATTGGAAATCACAATATTCTGTGAACGGGGTCGTACCTTACATTTAATTCAGCTTAGAGTTGAACTATATTGACAAATATATTAAATCGACGACAGTTTGAACGTATAATTATATAATAATTAAAATCGAGCTTGAAATGGCGCTGCAGTTCACGATTTGGCGGAATGTACAGGATTCGTTTTAAGCCGGATTTCTGTGAAACAAGAAACGTGTGGAGCGGGTGGAGTATATCTTTCTAGTGGAAGAGAAATATCGGGATTTCGTCGTGTAGATTTTGAGATACGTCCAAATCAAATTTTAGAAAAGTCGTTGTAGAATTCCTTTATAAGTTATAAAGGAATTATTTATATTTTTAAAAGAAATTTCAATATAAATCGAATATCGGGTTGACCCAGATTGAAATATCGAGTTAGAAATCAATATAGGATTATTCTGAAGTTGTACAGTATTCCTCTATGAATATAGACGACAATATTTAATTTTTAAATATTAAATTTAATTATATTTAAATATATTTATATATTTAAATGGGTCATCCAGAGCTTTAAAAATAGCCACTTTTGCAAACAAAGTCGGAATTCGACGAAACTAGTTTTGTTGGATCCGCAGTGTTGAATTATTGCTAGATGTCAGTTTCCGTGATTTTCAGAGTCACTGTGTGGCCGTACGGATTTTTAGAGTGTAAAACAATCAGTATTTCGACAGTTAAAAATACGCTGTGTGAGCATACGGAGTCGGAATTCGACAAAACCAATTTTGTTGGGACCGTAATGTCGAACTCTAGCTGCATGTCCAGTTTGGTGATTTTTGGGTATCATGAGTGATCACGGGGATTTTTAAGGACTAGTATGACGTTATATAATAAAATAAAATAATTGTTGTGGACCTTAACAAGCCACATACTCCTTCTTAGAGCCACACAAGATTAGTTTCTCCCCTATAAAATCAAATAAGCTACAGCCGCCACTTCCCTTTCATTTACACTGCAAGAATCGTGAGAAAACCCTTCCTCAAAAAAATCAAAACAATCCTTTTAAATTTCTATAAATCATGGAAATAGTATATTCAGATTCGTCATGAGTTTCTCTTCGTTTCGATGTATACATTGTTGAACTCGGTGAGTTTTTGATCTCGCTGGAAATAACACAGCGAAGTGCTTATCCCTAGGGTTTACCTTAGTGAATGATTAAATCGTTTATTCGCGAAACTGATATCATTTCTGAGTTTGTAGGGTGTTTTAGCAGCTACCACATATTTTTGGGCATTTCCGGTGACATTTTGGTTCGCTCACTTCCTGTTCGTCGCGGGTTTGGTTTGGGGAAACGCATTTCGAAGTGTACGTGCGAGTTGGAGGTGCGTATGTCCAGGTGGAAGGGGGTGTGAAGAGATGAAGCATGGTGGTTTCGGTTTAAGGTTCGGTGGTATATCCTTGGAGATAATGGGGTTGAAAGGTGGGCTAATGGCCATGATTTTATTCGGTTCCTGTAGGAGATGAGGAGGAAGAGAGGCCACGAGGTATGGGCTTGAATGGGAGCGGGTTTAACTAGTGTTGGGCCAAGAATGGAAAGGGTGAGGCCCACTAAAGTTTAAGTTAATATAATCTAAGAATTTGTTTAATTATATAACGTATTAAAATGTTAATTGCATATCTTGATCATACGAAATCAGATTGACGAACCGTAAGTTGCGTTGGGATCGTATGGACGGGAGCAACACAATGAGACTGACCGGGAGTGAATCGGGACTCGTTACAATTTATGGTGAGATAAATTGTCCGACTGAATCAAATAACGCGAACCGTTATTCAACGGTTAACACGCCAATGTGAGTAAAACTCACCAACTCTGTACAGTTCTATTTTTACAACGTATTCTTTGAACTGTTAAATATTGTCTGTTTGATTGTGTGTTGACTGTTTGATTGAACTGCTAGTCAGTTAGTGAATATTATATATATATATATAAATATAAATATATATATATATATATAAACAGTTAAATAGTTATATATTGATTTTGTTAACAGAATATTTCATATTTAACTGGAAGTGATGTTGATTATACTGTGTAACATCTGTGATGCATGGAAACAGGTTGGAGGAATCCAACTGAATTCCTCAACAGTTATTTTACTGTGATTTATATATTGTGATATATAATGTGATATATAATCTGACGTTGATTATGTGTGCTTTGGACGATAGTTATCGTTGTTATATGGTGTGTTAAATACCATAAGAAATACCAGAATGTTGATAAGGGGATTTTCAAAGTGATAGTGAAAATAGAATATTTATAAAATGGGATATTTATAAATAATTTATAAAGTGGAATATTTATAAATAAGAAATGTTTATAAATTGGAATATTTATAAATAGGAGATATTCAAAAAGGAAATGATTACGAACCATTTTCTTTTTGAATGGAAAGGCCTATGTGGCGGGTTTGGGGATTTTCCCGATGCTCCCGTTACAAAGGAGGTTATGGCGAATTTTCCCTGGAATATAAGGAGTTAAAATATTTTTCAGAAATCAAAATGAAAAAGAAATTGTTTGTAAAACCATTTACAAATAGGATTTAAAAGGAGATATTTGTAAAACAGTTACAAATAGATTAAATGGGATTATTTATTTATTTAGGGAATAAATAAAGGTAAAAGGATTTATTTATTTGAGAAATGAATAAAAGAAAAAGATTTATTTATTTGTTAGAATAAATAGGATTAAAAAGGAATATTTGTTTGATAAATAAATAGAAATCAAAGGAATATTTATTTGTTAAAATAAATAGGAATTAAATCTAAAGGGGTATTTATTTAGGAAATAGATAGAATTTATTTAAAAGAATATTCAGAAGTTGAATCGGAAGTGGAAATCTGTTTTAACAGATAAATATAAGGATTAATTTATGAATAACAGTTTATAAATTAAATAAATATTTATCATTCGATAAATGAAATATATAAGTCTGAACTTATATAGATAAGAGATATTGGTTTTAACACCGATAATATAAGTAAAATGGATACACAACACTTGTATAAGTGGAATAATATTATTTAAGAGAACATTTATAAAGTGCAGAACCGTTACTAAAAGTAAATCTTTATAAATAAATAAACGTTATCAAATAGGATTTATTCGAATAAAGGAAATTGATTTGAGTTAGAAATAATCGATTATAGTTAGAATTAACCAGTTAGGTTAAACAATTTGAGTTAACCAGTTATGTTAAACCATTAGAGTTAACCCGTTAGGGTTATCAGTTAGAAGTAATCAGTTAGAATAAATCGATTAGAGTTAAAATGAACTAGAGTTAATCAAATATAGTTATTTGAGACAGAGTTAGTCAAACATAGTATTCAGGGTAAGTTGCCATCTCGTACGACTGCTAGCGAAATTCGCAGGGCTGTAAATAGCCTACGGCGGTCGGATGTTTCCTGAGGGAGTCAGGCGTAACCATTGTGATCGCTGCGATCTAGAGTCAAGCGAATGGAGTTAAATCGAATATTAGTTATTCGATAGGAGTTAATCAACTTGAGTTAGATTATCGAGATAAGTTAATCGAGTTAAGTTCTTGAGTTAGATTATCGAGATAAGTTAATCGAGTTGAGTTCTTGAATTAGATTACCGAGATAAGTTAATCGAGTTAAGTTCTTGAGTTAGATTATCGAGATAAGTGAGTCGAGTTAAGTTCGTCGAGTTAAATTAATCGATGTTAGTTTCATCAAAAGGAGTTAATCGATGTTAGTTTCATCGAAGGGAGTTATCGATTATAGTTTAATTGAAAGGAGTCATCGATTAGTTAAATCGAAAGGAGTTGTCAAATTTAGTTATTCGAAAAGGAGTTATCGATTTGTTAAATCGAAAGGGAAGATTATCGAATATCGTTTATTCAAGAGGAGATAATCGAATATAGTTAATCGAAGGAATTATCGAATATAGTTTATTCGATGGAGTTAATCGATTAGAGTTAAATCAAAGGAGTTAATCGAATATAGTTTATTCGAATATAGTAAAGGAGTTAATCGAATGTAGTTTATTCGAATATAGTAAAGGAGTTAATCGAATATAGTTTATTCGAATATAGTAAAGGAGTTAATCGAATATAGTTTATTCGAATATAGTAAAGGAGTTAATCAAATATAGTTTATTCGAATAGAGTTAGAGGAGTTACCGAATGTAGTTTATTCGACAGGAGTTAAGTGAATGGGGTTAATCAAATAGAGTTATTCAAATAGAGTAAATCAAATAGAGTTAACCCAATAAGGTCAGTCCAATTGAGTTAATTGAAAAGAGTTAATCGAATATAGTTATTCGAAAGAAAGGTTAAGTTAGGAAGTTAGTTAAAGAAATATAAAGTGAACTTTTCCTATTTCAAGGTTAGAAGTGTTGTTCAGTTAAGGTCTGAGAGATAGTTCTACCCCAACTTGATTGGCTTCGTTTTTAACTGAGGAATGGTTAAGGTTCGGCAGTAAAGGATGGTAAAGTGAATTTAGAAATTAAAGAAAATGGTTGAGTTGGCATAGCGATGTTTTATCTAAACATCTGTTTAATCCAAACGTAGGAGTTTGGAAATGTTTTCCAAACAAGAATCAGAAATGTTTTCTAAATACAGAAAACAAGGAATAGAAATGTTTCCAGTGTTAATAACGTATATTTTCTAAATATAGAAAATAGCAAATGTTGAATATAGGGAAACAAGAGATGTAAAATGAACTAAAGAGATAAATGTTAAATGATGTTTGTTTGATATAATTTCCATCTGGAGATAATATCGTTGTTTGCACACTTATTTTCTTTGACAGTTAACTCACAGACTATCGAAGTTTTGACCATTTTTAACGTTGTTAATATGGAGAGACCGGTTGGATTATTATCCAAAGAACCACTCTGTATTAGCATAAGCGTCACGAATCATATATGCCAAAGATAATTGAAGACGGAGTAAAATGCAAGGGTTGTCCTGTTTACAGAATAGTGCCTTCGGTTTGTCCAGTCCCAGGACAACTTGTATGGACGAAGGTCTGACGGAGTATATCCAATGGATCGCGTAAGTTGATCTTTTCAAACTTATTCACGCTTGGTGGCGGAGGAATTCGGTTCTCTTAGCTATATACCTGTGTTATTTTTGAATAAATCAATTTGTGATTTGGCGGGTATGACGATGTGACATTCTAAGTGAATGATGATGATTTGTGTGAATGAATATCTGACAGAGTATTTCCAGAAAGGTCACGTACACTGATTTCTTCAACCGTACCAAGAGTGGAAGCGGAGAAGGAAACTTCTTTAGTTAACACGTAATGTACTGTTGTAGACGTCAATTAGTGATTTTCGATGGATCTGACAATGTGGCATTCGAAGTGAATCTGATGTGATGATAAAGCGTAGCTTCTAGCCTCATCAACCGGTAAATGACAGAAATCGGGCAGGCAGCATGGCTAAGTCGATCGCACCGAAGTAGGGTGTATAATCACCTATCTAGAGAATATTCATTTGTTTCTTAAATCTATCAATGCTGTCCCATATATATACGGGAACGGTTGCTGATCCCAACCGTTGGTGATGTACATTCGATACACTCAAGCGAAATGAGTGGTCGGTCATGTGTGGCTGAGTTGCAAGATGTTCTTGTTGAACTCCAGTGTATTGTTCCTAGAGTACACTGATCGGAAGGTGGTTCCTTACCTTGTCATAGTTGGAAATCCAATACGTGCTTGCGATTTTGATTGTATACTATATATGTAGAACGTGAGATGAAAGCGTTTCTTCTAGTTGATATCTATTTGTACATAGACATTATTATAATATCAAAAGGGTTTTTGATATAAAGATATTTTGGATTCTCATAAGGGAAAAACCCGTTCCGTTCTGCGGCGTGGTCTTATGAGATATCGTTTACTTGTTCATATACTTGTTTAAACTGTTTTACTCATACCAGTCCCATGACTGACCCGGAGTTTACTTTGTTGTTTCCCTAAACTCTTGGGTGCCTAAATTTGTATGGGCAGTCAAGTAGTCGGGATTTACAGATATACTTGAAGAGCTGGAGCAGGAGACTTCTGGATCATATAGCTATAGTTATTTCCACTGTGTTGTAAGTGCTGTACTCTGAATAGTGGTATTGTATACATAACAGTTATATTTCAAAGTTATGTTATTTTTAAATGTTATTCATTCCGTTGTGAGGTTCGTGTTACTCCGATGTTGTGTTCTTCTTCTTCTACTCTAAGTTTCTATCTTATCTATCCTCACCCTCTAATTTCTTTCATTAATTACCAGGATTTTTCGATGTTTTGGTTATCGACATCGAGCTTATGTCGATAACCAAAGTTGCTCAAAATCCGGGTCGTTACACTGACCGGCATATCCTGCATCTGCAAGTTAGTCGGGTTAATGTGAGAGGTCTAAGTGTCATAGGACATTATAATAATTATAAAAAGATGCGAGGTTATGCCTAACTTGTTGTAGAATCCTTCCTAGAACCACCCGACAAATCAAGCATCTACAATTGATCCTTTTGATGTGAGATGTCTCTTATGTTTATATATATATATATATATATATATATATATATATTTGTGTTGTAGGCCTGCCTAGAGAAGGTATCAAATGGCTGACCTACATAATTTGGGTATTAAGTAGCTAGGACTGGGTCAATTCCTAAGGTTCACTCCTTGGTTTAGGGCCAAGTCATGAGGCTTGCTCTTACAAAGGTATTAAGTGGTCACGAGGTCTGCATTTATCTTTAAAAAGGTACTAATTGGTCTTAAATAACGATATACATTTGAGTAGAGTAGTTCTTTGGAAGTTGTCTACTTTCTCTGTATGGACCGTGTGAGATGTGCCTAAAGGGATGAGCGGTAGTAGGAAAGCTTTCAAAAGGGCTGCCTATCTAAGGGAAGTATTAAGTGGTTATGAGTTCACCTGTAATACCAGTTAAATAGTAATGT
The DNA here is from genome assembly GCA_030737875.1 of Allium sativum. Lineage (NCBI taxonomy): Eukaryota > Viridiplantae > Streptophyta > Magnoliopsida > Asparagales > Amaryllidaceae > Allium > Allium sativum. Next base: position 313,922,243 of record CM060921.1, read on the forward strand.
AGGGGCCCATCGGAGGGTCTTAGATGACAATGAGGATCTACCTAAACTGCTATTAAGTGGCAACTTATTATTTCTCGTATTACATGAGAGAGAATATTTAATAGCGTTGATGATTATAATACAAGGTCTTAAGTAATCAAAGGGATCCACCCATAATTAAGTATTTATCTATTGACATTAATTGACCAAATGGTAGTCCTCCTCGTTGGGTATTACTTGATTATAGTTACCGCCCCTATAAATATACATGTTGGCTTTAAGTGATTTTGGGATAGTCTTCCTAATTTATACATAAGTTTGTGTGTTGAGCTTGTGTAGACATTATTTGGACAATATATGCTACCATATATAGGAAATTGTCATTCCGTAAACTATGTGATTTTTATTTCCTAGAACTTTTGTTCTCCCTCCTCTTAACAAATAAACAGGTTAGTAGGTGGAAACGCTCGGTTGATGCAGTCATGGATGTTTGAGCTTGAAGAAGAAGGATTGTTAGTTATTATGATTATTATCATGATTGTTGTTTACTGGGATATTACAATTATTATCGACGTACCCTGCTTAACAGTTAAGATTTTATATAATAAACATTTTATGGGTTTTAATTGATGGTACATCTACTTTCTATTATTATATTTTTATCCTTTCCGCTGTGAAATTCTGATGTAGTTATTAGCTTTGCTCTGCAAATGTAATCCTTATAGGAACAACGACCCGTTTAGAATGGCTTTAAGTTTCGATGGTCTTTTTTTGGATCGGAATTTATGCCTATTCCTGACATATTTATACATCTAGGGTAGTGGACACATTCGGTATTTGTTATCCCATCTAGATCCACTATGAGTTTAAATTTATATGACTTTGATATTGCTTATGCTCATTTTTGCTGGTACCAAACAAAATGATCTGTGTTCCAAAAGTGAGTTCCAAATGGTTTCAAAATTTATGTCAAAAAGAATACGAGTTGTTACATTATCACTAAGGCATTATCCAATCATTTAAGCCCTTGCTTTTGTAATCTCATTTCGCCCCAATAATCAGCCATTACTCTAGGCAAACCCTACTGGACAATGCTACCATAATTCTAGGAGCAATAAGTCAGTGCACCAATCAGAAAATCGTGTGTGAAGTTATTAAGCTTGACTTGTCAAAATCATTCGACTCCATCACCTAGAATTTTATCCTTCGAATAATGCATGAGAGGGATTTTCGAGATAATTTTATCTTGTGGATTCAAAACTTCTATACACTTTCACTCTTCAATCTATATCAATGGTAAAAGAGTGGGCTTATTCCCTAATCATAGGAGGCTTAAGTAAGGAGATCCACCATCCCCTATCATGTTCAACCTTGTAGTAGACTGATTTGCCTACATGATTGACCTTGAGTGTCAATCTAGATTTATGGAGTGTCCGAGCAGTAAACTGCTTAAATCAGCCCAGAGCTCCTTCAATTAGTAGATGACACAATACAACTTAACCTTCCTACTCTAAAATCTATCACCACAGTCAGATAACTACTATACATCTTTAAACTCCCAACAGGCCTAATAATTAATTACTCCAAATGTTCGGCAATAATGATTAACGAAAAGGATAACATAGGTCAAGCCATTGCCACTATCCTTAAATGCCAACTTCATCAGCTCCCAGTATAATACCTGGGACTAAAATTAAGACCCTCTAAACATAAGAAAGAGGATTGGAGTTTCCGGCTTGAGAAGGTTTCTAGTAGAATTGAAGGTTGTAAGGGATTGTCTCTAACTAGAGTGGAAGGCTAACATTGATAAACTTTGTACTAAACTAAATCCCTACTTACTTGCTATCTTTATACAAGCCACCTAAATTGGTTATAAATACAATAAATTCCATTTGTAGAGCTTCCTATAGAAGAGAATCAAAAGGATCTCCTCATAAAACTACTTGATTGCTTAGGGAAGCATTGGTTGACCAAAATCTACCAACATTGCAAACATCAATATAGCCTTGCTTGTCATATGGATATGGAACCTTCTAGCTGGATCTGACAATCGACGAGCAAGATTGGATCTCCACAATCAGAACATCTCTTGCGATAGCTATAGATTTAAAAATAGAGATTTTCCCTATTTTAATCGCTTTCTCACACTCCAACATGAGTGATTCAAGCGTGGGGATTGGATTGAAATGGGAAGCTGCCCTGTTTCTTTTTCAAAACGTTGATACATAAACGGGGTTCAGAAACCCGTTCATAGCATAAAATGGATTCTGAACCCCATTCATGATTTTCCCTTGAAATCCCTATAAGTGAGTTTCTGTTTTCCGTTTATCCTATAAATGGGAAACATGAACCCATTTATAGATAATAAAAAAAACAACGATTTCTCCCATTGAAATTGATGCTTTTATTTTGTCTCCTCCTCAGGTTTTTCATTTGATTACCGGAGATGCTCTCATTACGATGGATCCTTCAACTTAGTCAAACTCTCTACCTCTTTACCAAACAAGCCTCATCATTCTAGAAAGGAATACTATCATGCACCCAGCAAATCAAAATTTTCACTTCCATCGAGTGAGACGTTGTAAATAGAAATTCATTTTGGATTGATGCGTGGCTAGATGGCTTCAACCTTAAATCAAAAAAATTCCACACAAATTGAACTTGCTTTGAATAAGGGAATCACAGTCCACGAGTCTTTAGGCCATTCCCAACCAAGGGTCGGTTGGGAAGCAATTGGACCCCAACACAGGGTCAGTTAGCCTTAATTTGGTTATTTTGGCAATCCTAAAGGTTGTAAAATTGATGCTTTTATTTTGTCTCCTCCTCGGGATTTTCATCTGATTACCAGAGATGCTCTCATTATGATGGATCTTTCAACTTAGTCAAACTCTCTACCTCTTTACCAAACAACGCCTCATCATTCTGAAAAGAAATACACCCATGCACCCAGCAAATCAAAATCTGCAATTCCATCGAGTGAGATGTTGGAACTAGAAATTCATTTTACATTGATGCGTGGCTAGATGGCTTCACCCTTAAATCAAAACTTTTCCACACAATTTGAATTTTCTTCGAATAAGGGAATCACAGTCCATGAGTCTTTAGGCCATTCCCAACCAAGGGTCGGTTGGGAAGCAATCGGACCCCAATACAGGGATGGTAGGTCTTAATTTGGTTGTTTTAGCAGCCCTAAAGGTTGTCAAATTGCCAAAGCAAACCATAATGTTTATTTGAAAGTGAGGCTTAACCTGTTTATTTTCAACCGACTAAGAGAGATTTTATTTTTCCTTTAACCAGTTTATTTTAAATCGGCTAAGGTAAAGGTGTGGATGGCAATCCACGTGAGAGGTCTTAGATGGCTTTAAATAAGCCGATTAAGACCTTGCTCTCTCTTTTATCTATTTGGGATTGGTTTTGGTTGATTCGATGCGGATCGACCAATCCCAATCCCCTCGGTTGGGAATGCTCTTGCGAGCGATAACTGCTTTATTCGTTGTAGGAAATGAAAGTCGCACCTAAATTCAAACCACATGCATAGCTTGTCCTTTAAAACAAGCCCAACAGCACATCACCCTTGGTAAGCAATAATATACATAGTGTGTGCCTTGTTGTGTTCGTTTCCCTAGACAAAGCTTAGCAAAAAAGCAATGGAAAGGAAACAAACCTATTAAATGGCATCTGCTGGTAGTTGAGCCTTAGTCAGTGATATTACAACATGATATTAATGGAGCATCAAACCATCACACTGCACATTACTTTCTCAACAAAGTTCCCTCTCACTGCAATATATAAACAATTTTCAATGGCTTCACCGACCTCCTGCTGCCCCCTCGGCTGCCTTCGGTAGTGTTGTCCAAGGCGAATTTCCCGGGTGCCTTCCCTTAGACCTAGACTGAATATAGGTACCACCAAGTCCTATTTTATGTGTTAGGACTCCCAACTCACATGTTTTTTGAGTGGGGCTTCACACGCAAACTCTAGACAATCTATACTACTAACCTAAACATAAAAATGTTGCCCTTTAGTCTGGCTTATATAATACAGTTGTAGGTTAATGATCCATCTTTGACAAAAACTTTACTCATTCTGATATTTTTGTGGTAAGTTTGGATATAAAAGAAACACTATTACTTCGAATGTAAATCATATACTGATTTGTCCATTGCTTACAAAGTACAAAATATTTTACACATCACATGCTCTAACAGGCGAAATCGTGGGAGGGAGAAATGCAGTTGTTCCCACGGTTGGTGAGCTCGGGTAATAGTAGCAATAAAGAAGGCTGGTGGTGGACTGTATGGCTTTGAAAGTTCGTCAAATGACATTTGGATATACATGCTCTATTTATGTACATTATTGTTATTTATGCATTATAACACTCAGGGTATTTTGCTCTTAGCAATGAATGCTTCAGTAGTATATGTGACCAGAAATGGTATGCATCTTATTTTGCATATCATTGGATGTAACACTACATTACTATGTATGCTAATTTGTATGGCTATGCTCTCACATCCTTTTAATAAAAGTAGAAAATTGATTTAAAAAAAAAAGTTTAGATGCTACGTGCATTTCGATTTGAACTAGATTTGCATTTATGTGTTATGTTAACTTTGTTGTTGTCTGCTTTTAGTTTTAAACACTACTGTAAAGACCCGCATTCTATGCATCAGGGGATCGTAGAATATTTATTTCTTTCTCATGCGAAGTCTTATAGCCATGTAACTTTGAGAGACGACTATGGGGGTCATTTCCCATGTTCATGATTTTTGCCGATTTTTAAATGACTGTTTTGCCCATAGCTGATATTGATTCGACCATAACTTTTGATTGGTAAGGAGTTTTGACCTGAAACCAATTTTATTAGATCCGGATGATAGTTTATCTTTCTGTAGAGTGGTCACATTAGCCAAACGGACTCACCGTTTGGGAGATATGGCCGAAACAAGGTTTAGAAGGTGAAAAACATCTTAACCGGGCCTAATTAAGGTGGTTAGCAAAAGGGCTCATAACCTATTTCGCGATTAGGGTTATGGGGAGGCTGAGAACAGTAAGAAAACGATTTTATTTCATTTTTCAGTTGCCTAAAACATTTCTCTAACCCTAGCCATGGCCTCCACCTTCTAATTTCATCCCAAATCGCTCCTAATCGCTTTCTAATTGAAAATTAAGCCAAGCTACGTTAAATCAAGGGGAAATAACACCAAATCAGAGTTGGAGCTGTTGTGTTGCATTAGAATTCGACCCAAAACAGATAATATTTCAGATCTACAGTTTGTTTGTGGCCAAGGTGAGTGATTTGCATAGTTTCTCACTAATTACAGTTGATTAGGGGTAATCAGTGTTAATTAGCGAAATTATAACTCAGAAAAATATGGAAAAAAATTGTAAAATTCTAAAATATTATTTTAGGGCTCTGATAGAAATTTGGGCTAATTTGGATAAGTTTTGCTAATCCTATCATTAGATTTGCTTAAACATGCTTAAGGGGAAAATATGGGTTTTGGGTATGTTTGATCCATTTTGACATATCAAATTGTTGTTTTGGTGTTTGTGGTCAATTCTATATGTTGCTATGACTGTATAGTATGCTTTGTGATTAATTAAAATAGTTAGAATGGTCGAAAACGCAGTCGTACGGTGTAAAACAGTCACTGGAAAAGTTGTAGAAAACTATGCAGGAACCGGATCGGACCCTCCGAACCCACTCGTGGAGTATCCCACGACCGACCTCGACCCGCTTGTGAATGATGGCACCGAATTAAACCGCTCGCATCAGATCCTCCTCACGAACTGCCGCTGCTCCACATGTTGGCCATGAACCCACTCATGCTCGAACCCCACGAGCCAAAGGAGGCACTACGACCCGAACCCAACAGGTGCTCACGATCCGAACCGAGGGCCATGGCACGACCCGTGAACCAATGACCAAGAGGAGGGAGCACGAACCGGTTGTCTCTTCCAAACCGACCCGACCAGAAGCACCACGAGCCCCCCTAGAAGATCACGAACCAAACCAAGGAGCATGACATGAGCTGAACATCCGAACCGATCCAGAGGAGACCAAAACCCGAGATGCAAAGGTAGTCCAAATGGGAAGTAGAACTCAGGATCCAGATGGAAACCAACGAGTTAACTTCATGGTTGGACATTGCTACGGGATATGTGCTAAGGAGTTGTCGACGTCCATAGCTTTGATTCACCACCGAGAGACGATTGTTAGGCTACGAATCAGTGCAGTGGGGTAGTTATTACTCCATGGGGCAGAGTGATCGTAGCATGGATATGAGCCAGTGCAGTGGAGTCGTCGTGACTTCATGGGGCAGAATGGACATAGCAAGGACTAGTGGCTATGGATCAGTGTAGAGGAGTCGCCATGACTCCATGGGGCAGAGTGATCATAGCAAGGATTTGGGTGATCAAAGCGGTGGATATCGTATGCTTTACGCCCTGAGTGAAAGATGTGAGGATGGTTGCTATGCTTGATTGTTTGCCATCATAATGACATGCACACCCCTCCCTGTATCATTACACCATATGTTAATGTCACCTTAGAGTATTGTACATCTTGTTGTGCTAACTCTTTGGTTGCAGGTTCAGGTATGGTTTAGTATACCTGTTATTGTTCTGTTTTGCTGCTTATCACTCATACCAAACTTTTGTCTGACCCAGAGTTTTGTGTCTCTTCTTATTACTCTGGGTGCTCTTAAACGGGAAGACTAGAGACAGGTTAGGTGGTATGCACGAGTAGCTGTACCGGAGACGAACATGAGGCTTCCACGTATGATATATATAGATATTCTCCCTATGTCGTCGTTGGTCACTACTTTGGGCATTAGTAGTGTACCTTTCTTATTTTGCTTTAGAGACAGTTCTCCAAAGTTGTAATAATGATGATATGGAACATAAGCTGTATTTTGAATTTCCACTGCTATGATGATTATGGTTTAGTTCTCAGCTTATGCACTGTCTCGCCTGTTTTATGTCAAGTATGTTATTATTATATTTTATTCCATGCGCTGTGAGACATTCTACACGTTCCTTGTTAGTTCAAATTCCCTTCTTTCCTTTCTTTGACGACCGTCCCGTGCTGGTCAGGCATGGGCACAGCGCACTTTCATTGGAAATGTCGTCTGGTGCGGGGCGGCCGTCACATTTGGTATCAGAGCTCTAGATAGCGAAGTTAACCTAGGGAAGACACCAGGGAGAGATAACACGTATATGAGAGCGCGTATTTGTGATATTTAGGTATTCAAAAGCTATACATATATACATACTATTAGTATATTTAAGGATGAAGTCACACTGCACTGGCACCACTGAAGAGATGGTTAATCGTTTTCTCCTTACAGATTGAACGATGAGCCGTTATGCTAGGGATACTGGTAGAGGAGCTAATAATGGGAATGCTCCTGATATGAGGACAATGTTCACTGACTTAATGAGAGATATTCTTAGAAATGTGCAAGGAGAAGTTCCCAATGCTGCAAATGGTGGTGGTGCAGTGGTGCAGGCGCCTAGGGCCGATTTCGCCAAACTATGCAAGGATTACACTAGTCTTGGTGGGAAGCCGTTCCATGGAACGGAATCGGCTACAAAAGTTCAGGATTGGTTAGATAGATGTGAGCGTATCTTCGAAGACTTGGGTATCGAGGATGCGACGAAGAGAAAGCTAGCATCCCGTCAGCTGCAACGACGAGCGATGAATTGGTGGAATGCTATTAAGGCAGCTACTCCTGAGGATCAAGTTACTTGGGATCAGTTTAAGACACGCTTTAGCAACAAGTTTATTCCAGCTGCTCAGAAGTCGGTATTGTTTAAGAGGTTCTTGGAGCTAAAGAAAAATGGTAGAGCTGTCTCGAAGTATATTGCTGAGTTCGATACTCTATCGAAATATGGATTATCCCTTATCGATACTGCCGAGAAGAAGAACAAGAAGTTCATAACTGGTTTGGATGGGTACTTGGGGGAAAGGCTTATTAACCACATCGATGAGACGTTTGAATCGATTGTGGGGAAAGCATTGAAGTCAGAGAGTCTTTACCCTAAGACGAAGACTGACGTTGCATCTGCAGACGAACGAAAGCCGCAAGCAAGCGGTGGAGTCAAGAATAATTCTCAGGATAAGAGGAAGTAGAACCAAACTAAGGATGGTCAGAAAAAGAGTAAGAAAGATGTTGAGTGCTTTAGCTGTGGCAATAAGGGCCATTATGCTAAAGAATGTCGAGCAAAGCCTGCGGACAGGAAGTGCTTTGACTGCAGCCAAGTGGGACATCACAAGGATAAGTGTCTGCAACCCCCTAAAGAAAAGCAGATTGTGAAAGCATATGCTATCAACGCTGTTCCTTCTTCGTCGAATGCCCCAACTGCAGCGGAGAAAGGAAAGAATGTCGTCGTTCAAGGTATGCTTTCTGTTTATGATGTTCCTGTTCAAGTATTATTTGATACTGGGGCTTCCCGTTCCTTCATATCTAGTGACCTGGTAGATAGGTTGGGATTGGAACCCGAGATAGTCGATAGACCTTTAGCAGTGACGAACCCGATTAGCGGTTCGACTAGCCTTAGTATGATTTGTCGTAATGTGGTCTTATCGAGTCATGGATGTATGTTTTTTTGTGATTGCTTTATTTTGGGCTTTACTGGGTTTGGCGTTATTTTGGGAGTCGATTGGCTCCAAAGGTACGGGCTGGTGGTAGACTGTGAGGGCTTTTTGGTGACAGTTAGAGTGGATGATGGGCGGAGGGTAGTGTTTGGTGGTCTACCTAGTGATGGGGTGATGGCTAGTATTATAAATTCCCTCGACATCCCGCATGATGAGTTGTCAGATGTGCCCGTGGCTGGCCAATATCCGGACGTCTTCGAGGAAGTGACCAGACTTCCACCACACCGAGAGATTGAGTTTCGGATTGATTTAGTGAAAGATGTCAGACCTATAGTGATGCCACTTCATTGTATGGCACCAAGGGAGCAGCAAGAGCTCGGGGTGCAAGTAACCGATCTATTAAAGAAGGGATTAATCAGAAGAAGTGTTTCTGAGTGGGGAGCACCAGTTGTGTTTGCTACCAAGGCAGATGGTTCCCTTCGATTATGTGTGGACTACCGCGAGTTGAATAAGGTGACGAGGAAGAATAAGTATCCTCTACCGTTGATAGATGATTTGTTTGATCAGTTGAGTGGCGCGAGAGTGTTCTCCCAGTTAGATCTCGCGATAGGTTTTCATCAGCTTAGGGTGGAAGCTGAGAGTATAGCTAAAACGGCCTTTCGGACGCCGTCTGGATTCTATGAGTGGTTGGTCATGCCATTCGGGTTGACCAATGCACCAGCATATTTTGTGGATCTTATGAATAGAGTATTCAAAGATCAATTGAATAAGTTTGTTCTTGCGTTCGTGGACGATATCTTGGTTTATTCAAGGACAGAGGAAGAACACAAGGAACATTTGAGGATAGTGATGGAGGTGTTGAGAAAACACCAATTGAAAGCAAAGTTTTCTAAGTGTCACTTCTGGAGAAGGGAAGTGAGATTCTTGGGCCATGTTGTTTCAGAGAATGGTATTGCCGTGGACCCTACGAAGGTGGCTATGGTACAAGATTGGTCTACGCCCAAGAATGCAACAAACGTAAGAAGTTTCTTGGGGTTAGCTGGATATTATCGTAAGTTTATCCAAGACTTCTCCACGATAGCAACACTGTTGACTCAGTTGACCAAGAAGAATCAAGCTTTCGTCTGGGACGAAAAGTGCAAGAATGCATTCAAGAGTCTAAAGGAAAAGTTGACATGTGCACCAGTGTTAGTCATTCCTAAGGGGAATGAAGAGATGAAAGTATATACAGATGCATGTGGTACCGGACTGGGTGTTGTATTGATGCAAGGAGGTAGGGTTGTAGCTTATGCGAGTCAGCAACTGAAACCGCATGAGAAAAGATGTCCTACCCATGATTTGGAATTGGCAGCGATCGTGTTCGCGTTGAAGATGTAGAGACATTATCTCTTAGGAGAAAGATTTAAGTTGTTTATTGATCATAAATGGTTAAAGTACCTTTTCTCCTAGAAGGATCTAAATCTCCGACAGCAGAGATGGTTAGAATTCTTGGCTTCCTATGATTTCGATATTGTGTATACACCAGGAAATGGCAATGCGGTTGCTAATGCATTGAGTAGAAGACATGCCAGTTTAGGGGCTATGTTTCTTGAGTGGAAGCAATTGGAGTACATCGCTGGGTATGATTTCAGACCAAAGTGCGAATTGGATCCAGAAATGTTTGCAAGTTTGACAATCAGACCCACTTTGATTGAGCGGATTTGTTCCAGTCAGAGGGACGATCCTAACTTATTGAAAATCATCTCCAAGTTAGAGATGGGTATCAATGAGGAGATGAGCGATTATGGGCTTGATCGAGATGGATGGCTTAGAAAGAATGGAAGATTGGTTGTACCCAATGTCAATGGATTGAGAGATGAAGTGCTTGGAGAATGTCATCACTCAAAACTTACTATGCACCCCGGTGGTAATAAAATGTATCGAGACATGAAGCAGACCTACTACTGGGAAGGGATGAGAAGAGAAGTTGGGAAGTTTATATCCAGGTGCATGAATTGCCAGTTAGTTAAAGTTGAGCAAAAGAAACCTAGTTGTTTGTTGCAACCATTGGAAATTCCAAAATGGAAATGGGAAAAAGTCCCAATGGATTTCATTGATGTGTTACCAAGGACTAGGTAGGGCCATGATATCATTTGGGTGATTGTGGACCGATTGACCAAGAGTGCAAGGTTTATACCCGTCAAGTCGAATAGAACATCAACTAAATTATGCGAACTGTATATGAAGTGGGTAGTGAGATTTCATGGAGTACCTAAAAGCATTATGAGTGACCGAGACCCGTTATTTACTAGTGGGTTTTGGAAGAGCTTACAAGAGGCTCTAGGATCAGAATTATATCTCAGTACCGCGTATCATCCTCAAACTGATGGTCAAACAAAGAGGGTAAATCATATATTAGAAGATCTCTTGAGAGATTGTGTATTGGATTTTGGTGGATCATGGGATGACCATTTGCATCTAGTAGAGTTTGCATATAATAATAGTTATCAATCCAGTATTGGTATGACTTCATTTGAAGCTTTGTACGGAAGACCATGCAACTCACCGTCATGTTGGTTAGAAACTGGTGAGAAGTTTGTGCTTGGACCAGATGTGATAATAGAAACTTCAGACAAGATTAAGATCATTCAACGGCGAATGAAGGCTGCCCAAGATAGGCAGAAGAGTAATACTGATAAGAGGCGAAATGATTTGAAATTCTCCGTTGGCGACCTAGTATTAGTCAAGATCTCTCCATTAAAGAATGTTATTCGATTTGGAAGGAGAGGAAAGATGGCGCCAAAATTTGTTGGTCCATTCCCAATCCTCGAGCAAGTTGCGAATTTGGCATATAAAGTTGAATTACCAGAGAAGATGGTAGGAGTTCATAATGTATTTCATGTTTCCCAGTTAAGGAAATTCGTGCACGACCCCGATATGACTATTTCACCTGATCAGTTGGATGATATCGAAGTAGAACCCGAGGGGGTTGGGAACCGCAAGCCGATTCGTATTATCGAGCACGATACGAAGCAACTTCGAAGGAAAGCGGTGAATCTAGTCAAAGTTCAGTGGGGCGAGAATGAGAATGACTGTATTTGGAGACATAGGAGAGCATTAGGAAGACGTATCCAAAACTCTTTGCTTGGTAAGATTTTAATTGCAATTTAGTTTTCTGCATGCTAGGATAGACTTGTTTGTTATTTTGTATGTTTGATTGTTGTGAATGGTTGGTAGGCATGCGGGATCCTTTTACTTGTTTCTTAGTTAAGGAATTTCGGGGGCGAAATTTCTTAAGGGGGAAAGAATGTAACGACCCGCATTCTACACATCAGGGGATCATAGAATATTTATTTCTTTCTCATGTGAAGTCGTATAGCCATGTAACTTTGAGAGACGACTATTGAGGTCATTTCCCATGTTCATGATTTTTGCTGATTTTTGAATGATCGTTTTGCCCCTAGCTGATCTTGTTTCGGCCATAACTTTTGATTGGTAAGGAGTTTTGATCTGAAACCAATTCCATTAGATCTGGATGATGGTTTACCTTTCCGTAGAGTGGTCTCATAAGCCAAAGGGACTCACCATTTGGGAGATATGACTGAAACAAGGTTTAGAAGGTGAAAAACAGCTTAACCGGGCCTAATTAGGGTGAGTAGCAAGAGGGCCCATAACCCATTTCGGGATTAGGGTTATGGCGAGGCTGAGACCAGTAAGAAAACAATTTTTATTTCATTTTACAGCTACCTAAAACATTTCTCTAACCCTAGCCATGACTTTCACCTTCTAATTTCATCCCAAATCGCTCCTAATCGCTTTCTAATTGAAGATTAAGCCAAGCTACGCCAAATCAAGGGGAAATAACACCAAATCAGAGTTGGAGCTGCTGTGTTGCATTAGAATTCGACCCAAAATAGATAATATTTCAGATCTATAGTTTGTTTGTGGCCAAGGTGAGTGATTTGCATAGTTTCTCACTAATTACGGTTGATTAGGGGTAATTAGTGTTAATTAGTGAAACTATAACTCAGAAAATACGGAAAAAAAATTGTAAAATTCTAAAATATTATTTTAGGGCTCTGATAGAAATTTGGGCTAATTTGGATAAGTTTTGCTAACCCGATCATTAGATTTTCTTAAACATGCTTAAGGGGAAAATATGGGTTTTGGGTATGTTTAATCCGTTTTGACATATCAAATTGTTGTTTTGGTGTTTATGATCAATTCTATATGTTGCTATGATTGTATGGTATGCTTGAAGATTAAGTAGAACGGTTAGAATGGTCGAAAACGCCGTCGTATGGCGTAAAACAGTCGTTGGAAAAGTTGTAGAAAATTATGCAGGAACCAGATTGGATCGGACCCTCCGAACCCACTCGTGGAGCATCCCACGACCGACCCCGACCCGCTCGTGAATGATGGCACTGAACCAAACCGCTGGCATCAGATCCTCCTCATGAACCGCCGCTGCTCCACATGTTGTCCACGAACCCACTCATGCTCGAACCCCACGAGCCAAAGGAGGCACTACGACCCGAACCCAACGGGTGCTCACGATCCGAACCGAGGGCCATGGCACGACCCGCGAACCAATGACCAAGAGGAGGGAGCACGAACCGGTTGTCTCTTCCAAACTGACCCAACCAGAAGCACCACGAGCCCCCCTGGAAGATCTCGAACCGAACCAAGGAGCGTGGCCTAGCTGAACATCCAAACCGATCCGGAGGAGACCAAAACCCGAGATGCAAAGGTAGTCCAAATGGGAAGTAGAACTCAGAATCCATATGGGAACCAACGAGTTAACTTCATGATTGGACTTTGTTGTAGGACGTGTGCTAAGGAGTTTTCGACGTCCATAGCTTTGATTCACTACCGAGAGGCGATTGTTAGGCTATGGATCAATGCAGTGAGGTAGTTATTACTCCATGGGGCATAGTGATTGTAGCATGGCTGTGAGCCAGTGCAGTGGAGTCATCGTGACTTCATGGGGGCATAGTGGACATAGCAAGGACTAGTGTCTATGGATCAGTGCAGTGGAGTCTCCATGACTCCATGGGGGCAGAGTGATCATAGCAAGGATTTGGGTGATCAAAGCAGTGGATATCGTATGCTTTACGCACTGAGTGAAAGATATGAGGATGGTTGCTATGCTTGATTGTTTTCCATCATAATGACATGCACACCTCTCCCTCATATCTTTACACCAAATGTTAGTGTCACCTTTGAGTATTGTACATCATCTTGTGCTAACTCTTTGGTTATAGGTCCAGGTTCAGGTGTGGTTTAGTATACCTTTTATTGTTCTGTTTTGCTGCTTATCGCTCATACTAGACTTTTGTCTGACCCAAATTTATGTCTCTTCTTATTACTTTGGGTGCTCTTAAACGGGCAGACTAAAGACAGGTTAGGTGGTATGCACAAGTAGCTGTACCTGAGACAAGCAGGAGGCTTCTACATATGATATATAAATATAAATATATATATATATATATATATACTCTCCCTGTGTCGCTGCTGGTCACTACTTTGGGCATTAGTAGTGTTCCTTTCTTATTTTGCTTTAGAGACAGTTCTCCAAAGTTGTAATAATGATGATGTGGAACATAAGCTGTATTTTGAATTTCCGTTGCTATGATGATTATGGTTTAGTTCTCAGCTTATGCACTGTCTCGCCTGTTTTATGTCAAGTATGTTATTATTATATTTTATTCCATGTTTCTGTGAGACATTCTACAGGTTTCTTGTTAGTTCAAATTCCCTTCTTACCTTTCTTTGACGACCGTCACGTGCTGGTCAGGCATGGGCACAACGCACTTTCATTGGAAATGTCTTCTGGTGCGGGGCGGGTTGTCACAACTACGTTATCGTTTTCATTCCCAGTTTTCAGTTACTGTGCAACTCTACCCCCCAAAACCCTCAAACTCCACAGCAGCCCCAAAAAATACCTTCTCCGTTTACCAGAGTCACCTCAGTAACCGCTCGTGAACATATACACGCAGTCAACAACCCATCCGTAAAGTTCCCTATCATAACCCACAAGTCCAACTGCCATCAGACTTTGCAAGCAACATCCAACTCTGTCCATAACACTTTTGCCAAACACCTTCAAACTACCGCCTTGAACTTCTCCAACTTACTAGTAACCGAAACAATAATTGAATCCATTCTTACCGAATTAAACTTGCACCTCCTCCCTGGAACCAGCCACCGTTGTCACCTTTAACATTGTTCAATAATCCCAATAGCGACTCCTTCAATCGTGTTCTTTGATTTTTTTTTCATATTGCATTTTCATTTCCCCCTTTTCTTCTTAGGTATTTTCTTTCAAAAGAGAAGAACGAAAGGGGATCAAAAGTAGCACAGGAGTATTTGGGTTTAGGTTCTAGTGGGTCGAGTTGGGCCTTCCAATTTTTTTTATTCATTTTCTTTAAAGAGAAAAAAATGTAAGAAAAAATGCATTTGAGCTAAAGATAATTTGGGTAAACTTTAATTTATTTTGAGTTAATTTCGTTTAATTTTCACTTTAAAAAAATTCTTGTTTTTCAGAAGTTAACTTTGTATTTACTCTCCAATCCTTGTTTTTCACATTTATCCTCTTAAATTTGTTCCTTACGTACAAGTGTTTGGAATTTTGATGTTTCAACAAACCATTTAAATCGAACAAATTTTACCACATGGCTAAGGAAAATTCTCCTCGTACTCTTATGGACGGTATTTTCCTAAAACGAATTTTTGTCTCTTCTTGCATTATTTACCGGCCCCAACTGTTAATCACTTTGAAATCCATTTATGTCATAATACCATACATCCAAAAGAAAATTTCGAACATGATGATCCGTATATCTTTTTAAACAAATCAAACAAGTTTATGCAACTATGAAACTTCAACCAATATGTAGTGATAGAATCTCACTTGCGCTTAGAGATTCTATCGAGAAATAACTATGTAGCATGCCTTCAAATTCAATTAGAACGCGGTACAAATTTGAAAAAGTTTTCTTGAAGAAACTATACCCTATGGAAAATAAATAAATAAAAATTGAAATTAAATTGTAAATTTCATCAATATAAAGGGAATCATCTGGAAAATATTTTGAAAGATTAAGGAACTTCAGATAAAATGTACTCTTTGCCAAATTTTACATGATGGGCTTGAAAATAATTCTCGAAGATGCTTTTATAATATGTCAGGTTAATTTTTTAGCATAATATCATGACCCCACTAGAGAATTTCTCGAAAATATAGCTGAAAAATCAACTCAACGAGAAAGATCTAACGAGAAATCAATTTATTCAAGATGAAGCGCACATTCGATAGGATCATTAGTAGGCTTGAATGTGAAAATCAATAAAATGATAAACAAAATTGATAATTTTTTTCCTATCTAATCAAATGAAGAAAGCTTCTCAACCCATGTATTATATATATATATAACAATCCAAACCACATCGGCAATCAACATCCTCACTCATTTAAACAATTTAATGATTTTAACAAAGTTAGGAATGTTCGGTTTTCTCCAACATACAACTCTGGTTGGGGAAATCATCCTAATTTTTCTTGAAACCAAAAGAACTCGAACATGAATTTGGTTTGATCATCTTTTCAGGCATTTCCAAACAATGCTTCAAACCCTTCTTTTTAGCCAAATCAATTTAAGAAAAACTGCGCATAAACCAACGGCAAGAGCTTTTGCTCTTCAAGATAACAAGAGAGTGGCATCACTCGATATTTGTTGGAAACTTTGGCTAAAGCTACTACTTTAAATCTTAAATCAAACAATTATTTGTGAAGTTTATTAACTGAGTACATGCAAAATACGAGTCAGCAAATCATTAGTTTGAAATGAAAATGTGTTAGTTAGCCACTTTTGTAAGAAAACATGAAAGAGGAGCATTTTCAAGCCAGTTTATTCCAACCTTAGGGATTGAAACATAAACCTAAGCTAATCTCATTTTGTTCAAGATAGCAATATGGATCAAATAAACGCTACCGCTGCTTTGCGATTTAGTAAGGTAAACAAATTGATAATCAAGTAGTTAGTTTAAATGACATATCAAAACAATATGTCGATAATTCAGAAACCAAAAATGGTTCCAATCAAAACATCAAGTGGAATACCAAACCAGGATCTAAAACTATTTTTTTTTTCTAATCCAAATATACTAATATACTGAGTTTCGAGCTCCATTTTCACCTAAACTATGATGCAAGAGACATTTTGATTAAATGGAAAAAAATGTTAGAAATTATTAAAAAAGTGAAGGTCAATGTTCCTCTTTTACATGATTCAGCTGGTCCCTACCTATGCAAAAAATTAAAAGGCCTTGTGCATACAAAATCGACACACTCAAATACCTAAAAAGGTCTTTTTAGTTAATAGTATAAGTGCAGTCCAATCTCAGTTTATTCCTCTAAAATACAAAGATCCCAGTTACCCCCACGATCTCGTGTATAGTTGGAGATAAGGCAATTAATAAATACTTGTTAGATTTAGGTGCATGTGTACATTTGATTTCATGATCCATTCATCAACAACTAGGCTTAGGCGAGCTTAAATTGAAAAGAGTCGCCTTTTAATTTATCATTTACTCCATAAAAAAATATGCAATAGAAATCAAGGTTGTTCTCACTAAAGTAGGACACTTTATATTTTCAATTGTTTTATAGTCCTTGAAGCACAACCTTTACGATTCAAATTTCTTTGATTTTAAGACGACCCATCCTAATCACCTCAAATACCTTGATCGATTATCGAAATAGTTCAATGAAAAATTCATTAGCAACATAGTTTTAGATCTTAACATATTCAACTTGGAAAATTAATCGAATGGACTGTTTTACCATACATTAAAAGTTAGTTTTATCCAAAAACATCAAAAATGAAAAATTGACATTAACGACGTATGTAGGACCGAATATAAAGAATTGCTTTAAAACATACACATGAGATCAAGAACACACCTTCTTCGAATCTCTTACAATTAAGTTTTAAAATCAATAGATTTCTTTGATTAAGAAAATGTTAAATTTTATGACACTATATAAGCTAAGTGGTTGGAAGTAGCTTCGTAATGGAGAAGGCGGTTCACGAATCGGAGTTCGTAGGAGGAAGTTAGAGGAGAAAAGGTGCACATGTTTCAGCAGGATAAGCGACAGACGTCTGAGCTATTGCGACAGACGTCTGAGCTGGAACAGGAAAATTTCCCGTGAATTGCGATAGATGTCTGACCTATTTAGACATACATCTAAGCTGAAACAAAGGATATAACAAACGTCTAAGGGAAGGTGACAGATGTCAGAGCTATGCAGGAAATTTTCCCTGAGCCTCAGGACAGATATCTGACCATATTGGATAGACGTCTAAGGCGACATCTGAGGTGACTTCTGGGCTATTTTGAGCTGTGGACTTGGTAGGCTGATTTGTGAAGGTTCAAGGGACAACTTGGGTAATGGCCAAATATTAGTCTCTTCCTAAATAATCTATTCTCAAATTCAAAAGGCAATAAAGGGATTAATCAAGAGACTAACCTAGGTTTATTCTATTTAGGGTTTTGGTAATCCAAATCTTCTTCAATTCTCATATTCACAAAATTGAAATTAATGGTGAATTTGTTCATTGTAATCAATCTTTTGTACTCTTCTATTGATATTAATATGGATTGTCTCTCAAAGTGGGCATACACTGACAAGACGTTAGTGGAACCAATATAAATCATTGTGTGATTTATTGTTCATTATTGCTCTATTATTTCTCTTGTTCAGTGATTGTAATTGGTTATCAGATTGGGTTGATATTGTTTTGAGATATTGTTTGGTTGTTTTTTGCATGTTTAACACGATCTCGTCTTCCGCTGTATTGGGGGTTTGATTTGAGCGGTCTTGAGTCCTCCCCAACATTTGGTACTAGAGCTTTGGTGTTGGTAGATAGTTGTAGAAATGCCGGAATCAGATTCAAATAGTGCCTCAATAGTTGGTCCAACTGATGTAGCACCTTATGCACGTGGATCATACGTAGCTTCTGGGTCACAATTGGTTATTGACAAGTAAAACAATGATAATGATTTTGGGAAATGACAATGGAAGATGAAAGCGGTTCTTAGGAAAAATCGGGTACATTGGATAGTGTTTGATACAAATTTATTGCCGGTAGACATCTCGGATGTAGAGAGAGGAAATGGAAGAGTGGGCATTCATTACACTTCAACTTCCTATAAAGGAAAATGTTATCTCCGAAATTAGTGGTAAGACGACTACCAAGGGTATTTGAGACAAGTTGGAGGAGTTGTATATGAAGAAGTCACTCACAAATCAATTGACCATGTTGCGAACTTTCTTTACCAACAAAATGAAGGTAGGAACTTCGCTAAAGGCACACTTGAATATGTTTAATGATTTTTTATTGAAGATAAAGGCGATATATTTGAAGGTTGAGGAAGAGCAGAAGGCGATTCTATTATTGTGTTCGTTGCATGATAGTTATACGGGTTTCTTAAATAATTAGATCTATATTTGGATACATTAACTCTTGATGATGTCAAGACAAGTCTTCTTAGTGAGGAATTTCTAGATCAGATGTAAGAGCTGAATGTTGGAAGTAGTGGTGCAGGCAATGGTCATGGTTTGTCTGTGGAAAAGGAGAAATATGAGAAGAAGGGAAACCAGCGACACTCTAAGTCTAGAAAGTCTGGTTGGAGAGGGAAGTCGAAAGAAAGAAATAGCAAGTGCTTCATATGTAAGAAACCTAGTCATTGGAAGAATGACTGTCCATACAAGGAGAAGGAAAGAAGGAAGTAGCATCTTCATCAACTACGATGGAGAGAGGTATTGGTGAGGGAGAGGTTGATATTTTTTCGGTTGTAGCAACGGATGTCTCAAGCAGCGAATGAGTGCCTGATTCGGGGGCTTCATATCACATGACGGCAAATAGGAATTGTTTTTCTTCTTATGCAGAGAAAGAAGGAAACTCAATTGTTATGGGGAATGGTGCAATATGTAAGTCGAAGGGCAATGGTTCCATGCAAATTCAGATGTTTGGTGGAGTGGTTTGTGCTCCCACTAATGTGCGCTATGCTTCGGGACTATGAAAGTCACTTATCTCTTTGGGACAGCTAGATTTTTTAGAATGCAATATCATTATTGAGAGTGAAAGCTTGAGAGTTTCGAATGGTGCACTTATGGTTATGAAAGGTGCTAGAACTCATGGTGTATATTTGCTTCAAGGAGTGATTGTAGAAGGTGAAACTTGTTTTGGTATTGATAGTTCACACGTGGCTTAGATGCGACATGGTTGTGGCATTTGAGATTGGTTCATGTCTCAGAGAAGAGTTTGGATGTTCTTCGTAGAAGGGAGATGATTGATGGAGAAAGTTTCAGCAAGCTAGAATTTTACGAGAAATGTGTCATGGGGAAGCAAACTAGAGTGTCATTCGGTGAACAGAAACATGATTCAAGAGGGATTTTTGAATATGTGAGCACAAATGTTTAGGGACCAGCACCAGTAGCTTCTTTGAGAGGAGCATGATATTATATTTCTTTTATTGATGATTTTTCTTGGAGAGTTTGGGTGTATGTAATGAAGGAAAAGTCGGAGGCATTTGCAAGGTTTAAAGAATTGAAGGCTCTTGTTGAGAATGAGAGTGGAAAGACTTTGAAGGTTCTAAGGTCCGAAAATGACGAAGAATATGTTTTCGGAGATTTTTTGAAATTTTGCAAGCATCATGGAATTCAAAGGCATTTTACTACACCTAGGGATCCACAATCTAATGGAGTAACGAAAAGAATGAACCGAACTCTACTGGAGAAAGCTCGATGCTTGAGATTGATATTGAGTTTGCCTAAGGGATTTTGGGTTGAAGCTTTATCAACCGCAATGCATATTATTAATTGAATTATGTTCTCGGCTATTGATAACAAAATTCCAATGGAAGTATAGGAGGGAAATGACATTAAATTGAGTTATCTTTGTGCATTTAGCAATGTGCATGATTCGGGGAGTATAAGCTTGAGCCTAGAGCTTTCAAGCGAATTTTACTTGGCTACACGGACGGAGTTAAAGGCTATCACATAGCTCGAAGTGAATTTGTGATAGCTCGACGTGAATTTGTGCCATGGAGGAAGAGATGTAACCATTGATGAAGAACCAGACTTGGGAGTTGGTTCCACTTCCTAAAGGAAACCATGTTATTCGATGCAAATGGATATACAAGGTGAAGGGCGATGGAAGATACAAAGTTAGGCTAGTGGCTAAAGGGTTTGCATAGATGAAGGAGGAGTATATGAGATATTATTCGCACCGGTTGAGAGACATACTTCTATCTGGATATTACTTGCTATATTTGTTATTCATGACTTGGAGCAACTTGATGTGAAAGCTGCCTTCTTGCATAGTGACTTGGATGAAGACATCTACATGGAGCAACCTGATGGGTTTTTAGTCGATGGTAACTCAAAATTGGTTTCCAAGATGAAGAAATCACAATATGGTTTGAAGAAGTCACCTAGACAATGGTACAAGAGATTTGATCATTTTATGCTTGAAAAGGTTTTGATAGAAGCATCAATAATGCTTGTGTTTAATTCAGGTTGGAAAATGATTGTTGGGTGTATTTACTCTTGTACGTGGATGATATGCTCATTACTTCCAAAGAAAAAAAGGAAATCAACAAGTTAAAGATGCTTTTGAAATCGAAGTTCGAAATGAAAGGCCTTGAAGAAGCAAGGAAAATCATTGGCATGGAAATTGAAAGGAACCGAAAACCTTTTGAGTTGAGATTGACTCAAAAGGAATACATTAGAAAAGTTCTTTACCAATTTAGCATGGAGAATCCAAAGGCTTCAAATACACCTTTACCTTTGCATGTAAAGCTTTCGAGTAAGGAATCATCAATTGAGGAGAAAGACAAGGCTTATATAGTAAAAGTGTCATATGCTAGTGTGGTTGGTAGTTTGATGTATGTCATGGTGTGTACAAGGCCCGATATTGCAAATACCGTCGGGATAATTAGTCGGTATATGGCTAATCTAGGGAAATCGCATTGGGAAGTGGTGAAGCTTATCTTGAGATACATTAAAGGTACAACATCTCATGATCTTGTTTTTGGTGGTAGTAAGGAGAAGAATTACAAGTTGGTTGGTTACTGTGATTTGGACTACGCCAATGATAGGGACCATAGAAAATCAACTTCTGGATATGTCTTCACTCTTGGTGGTACAGCCATAAGTTGGAGGCTGATATTGCAAACCATAGTTGCTTTATACACTATGAAGGCGGAGTTGATAGCCGCAATGGAAGCAACAAAGGAAGCACTCTATTTGAAGCGATTATTGTGTGACTCAGGTTTTGAACATGATAGTGTTGATATTCATTGTGATAACCAAAGTGTTATTCATTTGGCAGAGAACTTGGCGTTTAGCTCTCAGACCAAGCATATAGAAGTGAGAGAGTCATTTCTAGTAGCCATGGATGAAGACAAGCAAGTATGTCTTCGAAAAGCTATTGCGATAGACGTCTCAGAGGGAACTGGAAAATTTTCTAGAAGTTGTGACATACGTCTGACCTATTTGGACAGATGTCTGAGCTGGAACAGGGGATATGATAGACATCTGAGGGAAGGTGACAAACGTCTGCGCTATGCAAGAAATTTTTCCTAAGCCTCGGGACAGTCGTCTGACCATATTGGATAGACGTCTGAAGCGGAAGGCACAGACTTGGCAGGCTGATTTGTGAAAGTTCAAGGGGAAATTTGGGTAATTGCCAAATAATAGCCTCTCCCTATATAAGCTATTCGTATATTCAGAAGGCAGTAAAGGGATTAATCCAGAGATTGACTTAGGTTTATTCTAATTAGGGTTTTGGCAATTCTAATCTTCTTCAATTCTCATCTCCACAAAATAGAAATTAATGGTGAATTTGATCATTGTAATCAATCTCTTGTACTCTTCTATTGATATTAATAAAGATTCTCTCTCGAAGTGGACGTACACTAAGAAGACGTTAGTGGAACCACTATAAATCATTGTGTGATTTATTTTTCATTATTGTTCTATTATTTCTCTTGTTTGGTGATTGCGATTGGTTATCGAATTGGGTTGAGATTGTTTTGATATATTCATTGGTTGTTTTTGCACTTTTACCATGATATCGTCTTCCGCTATGTTTGAAGGTGATTTGAGTGTTCTTGAGCTGAAATCCTCCTCAATAGAAAATACCTAGGTTAGAGCCCTAACTTATTTCTTCCTGCCATAGTTGCGCATACATAAGTGATAGAAAAACCTATTCCATTTATTCTGCAAGGTAAAAAGGTATTTATAGGGATTCATTTAAACAAAAGAAAAGGAGCTGCATGCTTGGGTTACATACAAAAATCAAGTCATATATGGCATACAATTCTATCTTCCGAAGTAGTATCTAAATTTTATTTCTAAGCAGCGGCGGCTCAAAAAGTTTGAGAATGAGGGATTGCCCTAGGCGGGTTGGTAAAAGAATTTATATTTGAAAAATTATTGAAGCAAAGATCGGCTGGGAGGAAAAATTACCCATAAAGTGGCAATTGAAGATCCAATTTCAGAGTAAACCACTTTGCATGCAACACTAATTCGACAACTGCAGTATTTGCATAAATTTATAATAGGATGAGTTTCTTTAATCCTATTAATTCATTTTATTGGCTCCTTTGTCGTTGCCCCAGGCGGCAGTCTGCTCCGACAGCCCCTGCAGTCGTCTCTTTTTCTAAGTTAGCCTATTCCTTTTGATTGTTTGGAAACACTCAAGGGATAATTCTTTTCATTCCTACAAGTGTTTTCGAACAACCATGTGTTCTTTACTTCCAAAATTCTCAGAAGTACTACTTTCAATGACAATAGAAAAACACTATGTCCCCAGTTTTCCGCCTCGTTACTAAGAAAACTAAGAACCTTCTACTTTGCTATCTTTACCGACTACTCAACTCAAGGTATCCTCTTGTAGCAAGATTTGGCTTCCAAACTTCATGTGCATATCTATAACTAATATGTGTGTGTGTGTGTGTTGCAGATTTGTTTTGATTTCCTCTTGGTATAAAGCACAATGTGTGTTAATGTCTGTTCCTATTCTTTCCAGCTTACTTCTCATCAAAAGCCTGTTTTCCTATACTCTCTACATGAACAAATTTTCCTGTTACTTCCAAAGAAGTCCCGGATACAGGAAACCTACGGATTTTGGTTTAGAGCATTGCACTAAGTTGACGGTTGGTAGATATGATTTATTTCATGGATGCGAGGTAAATCACCCCACACAGGGGTATCCGTTTCAACCATGACTTGTTTGTGCATTTCAGGTGCCTTTATAACTCCTTGATCCTCTGGTTGCTTGTATGCGAAAAGATATTGGTTCCAATCAGAAGGCACTCTGAAGCTTTTTCTTGCAGTGGAACACTGCCTTGCACATTTTCATTGTATGTGAGCTTCTATTGTAAAATGGTGCATTTTCTAGTTCAAGGTAGAACCTAGAAAAAAATTACTGGAGAGTTGTCAGAAACTTCTAGCTGGAAATGGTTCATCAAATGGTCATGCTAAGCCAATAATTCTGTTCGAACCTGACTAATGTTTTGCTTCCTTTCAATGCTGGAAAATACTTTAGTCCTTGTAGGATCTAAATTAATCCCAAAGGAGGGGGAGGGGGGTGAATAGGGTTTACAATAATTTTTCACAACTAAAAGTTAATAATCTGATGCTTATAACACATGTTAACTCGCAACACTTGCTCATCTGATTGCTAAACCTACATTCAAAACTTAACACCAAAATTTACACTATGAGTTAAACAATATAACGCTTACATACATCGGTAATCTTGCAATTGTCACTCACCTAATTGTTTTAACCCTACGTTCAAAACCCTGACACATCTCAGCCACTGAGTTGCGAATTCTCGAACTACGTCCCATACTTTGCTGCCTAGAACTTTTTTAGAGTTTATAAATAAAAATAAAACGAGACATAAAAAACAAATTAAAATAAAACACTAATTAATAAATAAATAAACATGCCCTTTAAAATATGATAACCATCCCCATTTGAAGTTCAATCGCCCATTTGTACAGCCCGTTCACTCTTTTGTATTCCACGTCTTTGAATTGTTGTTTTTGCTATGACAAATGAATTAGGGTTTTCACCTCAAAAGCCTACTGCTCTTGATTATGAATCGATTAATAAACTGCTATGATCGAATGATAATTTTTTTTTTTGGCAAAGCCTACGGAGTTGAGTGGTCCCCTACCACTTTTATTGATATACTAGGACGATTGCATAGAAACAAAGCAAGATAAACAACAAAAAAAGACGGAGATAACAAGTACATCAACGCCTAACTAAGAGAGACGAAAAGGAACAAATATTTACAAGCGACTAGGCAAATTAAGGCAAAAAAATCCCTGGGTCATATGTAAATTTAAGGAACTTATGGTCATTTATGATGTCACGCCATATTCCTTGCTTCCATTGCACATAGTTGAAGACGTGTTGCTGTTCAAAGATGCATGCATTTCTCTCCTTCCAGAAGTTGTTGATAAACTTCGTCAAAACATTGTTTAGCAGCCTCTGCTTTGCTCTTTTTGTTCCCAATCTCTTGCGTAGGAAAAACCGCTAGTCATCACTTGTAAAGGAGATGTTACTGTATCCTATGTGCATGAGTACTTCAGTCCAGGCCTTGTAACTACAGAGCACTCGAAATAAAGGTGCTCCAGACTTTTCGGTTTGCAGAAAGCTAAGGCTACAGGTGGTTTCAGTTTGCATTGCTAACGTGTTGAGCTTCTCCTTAGTAAGAATGGCATGCTTCAAGATTTTCCACATGGTCATGTTCTCCTTCTCATTGTTGCCTTTTTTTCCAAATGAGTTTGTACCATCTGCTAAATACAAAGTTTGATGTACCAAGCAGTGCATTGTATAAATGTTTAATTGTGAGCTTCTCACCTTGCCACCTTCATCTAATGCAAAGATCAGAAATAGTGTTCGTGTTATTGCCGTGGATTTTGTTCCATAATGCTTGTAAATTGTTGATGGTAGTCGATGGTATACAGATGTGATCACGCACAAGCAGGTTACCAACAATACAATCCTTGCAAATTCCAGAGGAGCGTTTCTCCAAGAAAGATGTTTCCTGGTCAATAATAAAACCATAGTCTAACCAAGGGCCTTCCCAGAATTTAATACGATCATAAGCCGCATGACCTTATTTAAAGTAAGGGAGGATTCTTAGTTTGATTTTATTTATGTTTTTCCATGTAGAACTAAAGCCTTATAGGGTTTTCAAAGTCAAAAAACATTTATCCTTGAGGACATGTTTCATGGACCAGATCGCCCACAGACTTTGCTTATGGTTTAGAATGACAAATTTGTGTCTGCTAATGGTTGCAGTATTCCAGATAGAAGTGTTAACAATACCGAGCCCGCCATATTTTTTGGGCTTTTCAAGTTCCACAAAGGAAATCGGGGCGATATGCTTAGCATGGATAGTTCCTTTCCAGAGAAATTTCATAAAAGCAGACCTAAGCATACTATGGAGTTTGTTAGGGAGTAAGTAAGTACATGACTAGTAAGTTTGCATGGTGATGATGATAGTTCTAATAAGCGTTAATCTACCGGCTTGACTAAGAAAATTAGTTGACCAACATTCCATTATTTTGGTGATTTCATCAAATAAAGGAAGACATTGTTGGGTGGTGATTCTAGAGGTTGTCGTTGGCAGACCTAGGTAAGTTAAAGTCGTGTTACTACATTAAGACCAGTGAGGTCCTAAATGTGTTCTGTGCGAGTTTGATTTACCCCTGCAAGCAAAATTTTAGATTTATCAAAATTAATTTTCAGACTAGTAAGTCGATAAAACTTTTCAAGAGTTGACATTATACTACACAAGGTTTTGTTATCAGGTTTACCAAAAATAGTAAGATCATCTGCAAACATAAGAGATGTTACGCATGGGTTTTTACATTAAGGATGTAACTCGAATTGCTTGTTATCGACTAGGTCATCAATTATTCTAGTTAACAATTCCATAACGGTAATAAATAAATAAGCGTAAATGGGGTCTCTTTGCCTTATACCTTGTTTTCTATGAAAAAGATCCAATGAGGGATCCGTTGACATTGATTGAAAAGTGTGCAATACTCATACAAGCGTAAATCCATGAATTAAAGCAAGATGGAAAATTCATAGAGCTTAAGATTCTGATAACAGAAGTCCATTGCAGGGTGTCAAAAGCTTTCCTTATGTCTAGCTTTATCATGGCTCTAGATGAAATATATTTGGTGTTATAACCCCTAATTAATTCATGTGCGAGCAACATGTTATCGAGTATGCTCCTATCGAGTAAAAAGGCAGCTTGGTTGGCAGATATTAGTGTAGGTAGGACATATTTCAGTTTGGTTGCTAGAATTTTAGTTATGCATTTGTATATAGTATTGCAACAGGAAAGTGGTCTAAATGCACACATAGTGTTAGAATTCTTGACTTTAGGGGTCAAAGCAATGATTGTGTTATTAAATTATTCGAGCAGGTAGCCTTTCTTAAAAAATTGTTTAATGGCTTTACATACATCAAATTGAACAATTTTCCAGCAAAACATGTAAAATACAGCATTGTAACCATCAGGACCACCACAAGAGTGTTTATTTAAAGAGAACATGGCTTCCTTAATTTCTTCATCGATTATAGCATTACAAAGAAAGGACTTAAGTGCAGGGTTAAGTTTAGGTAGTAGTAACTGATCTATTTCATCATTTGGCGGGGAAAAATTATCTTGATTACCAAACATATCAGAGAAGTACTTGATAAATGCATTTTGTATGCTAACTTTTGAAGAGTGTACCTGACCTTCCATGTCGATAATCGTATGTATGGTTTCCCTAACATGCTTTGCCTTGAGAACTACATGGAAGTAAGCCGTGTTTCTGTCACCGTCTTCAAACCATTTGATTCTTGCTTTTTTTTCTTCATCATGGCTTCAAGAAGCAAGGCCTCTTTGTGCATGCAGGCTAGATTAAATTCAACACTGGAGAGCTGAGGGTAGAGGGGATCATTTTGCATTTGTGTCTAACTTGTTCGAGTTGTCTTTGCAGTAGACTGGATTTCAAACTACCACCACCATATCTGTTGGTCGACCATTCTTTCAGGGCATTCTTGAGAATTTTAAGTTTTTAAAATTGTACATACATAGGATTTCCATAGCATGGAAAATCCCATGTTGTCTTGAATAAAGCAAAAAAAAACTAGGTTCTTTAGTCCAGATATCAAAAAAACGAAAGCTAGGCAGTCTAGAGATGACCTTTTCATTTAGATGAATCACTTGGGGAGTGTGATAAAAAAAGAATTGGTTTTGCAAGCTCATTGAAGAGGCAAGGCCAGGTGTTAAGAGCTACTAAATTACTAAAAGAGTGATCAATTTTAGTGAAGGTTCTTATACCATTTCTTTTAGAATTATTCCATGAAAATTTCGGGCCGAAGGAATTAATTTCGACGAGTTCAGAGTTAGTAATAGCCAAGTGAATACTCCTAATTTCAGAAAGCGAGACTTTCGATCGTCCAATTCTATCCTCAATTTTAAGGGGAGAATTGAAGTCTCCAAAGACTAACCAAGGATGAACACTTTGTTTCAAAGTTGGCAGGGTTAAAAATAGAGATTCTCTAGTCGCGCAAGAGTTATGTGCATGTACGAATGTAAAGTAATAAGTTGTAGCAGATGGTATATGCACATTTTGACAATGAATAAATTGACTAGACGAACTAATTTTGGAGAAGCTATGGATCAAAGGGTCACAGATAAGTAAGATTCGGCCGTAGCTAGCATCACTTAAATTATTAATTATAACCCAGATAGAGTTGATGTACCTGGAAGCTCTTACCGTTAGTTCCTCGTTGAGTTTAGTCTCCAAGATAGCAAGCATGGATAGGTTATATTTCTTGATAAGAAGTTTGCATCTGTCGAGTTTAATATCCATGCGAGCTCCACGAATATTCCATATGCATATGTTTTGTAACATTATTCAAACTCAAGATGTTTTTCTACGCTTCTTGTCATCGATCTGATCTTGATCGCTCCATTATCATTACCACTATGCGCATTATCAGCCAAAGGTGAGATATACACTGCATTTTTGCTTGCTCCGGCTTTGTTTTCACTTTGCATTCCTTTGCTTCTTGTCCCTGCTTCATAAAATTGTGCTTCAAGGATTTCCTTATGGCCTGGAGGGGGTGGTATTTTGTTGTAAATATTCAATTCAGACGTGCATTCTTTGTTAGTAGAACTAGCGTTCTGTGTCTGTACTTCCTCAAGGAGTTTCTGCTTGATTTTGTCATCCTCACTACTGTTAGTAGCTGTACAAACCGTGGTAACTGCTATTCCTGGCATGGTCTGTAATATTCCAGGCTCGAATCCAGTGTGAGTGAATGCTGAAGTTTCATCAGCAATAGCATAGACCGGTTGTTCTTTGACATGTTCTTTTTGAATCGCATTAAGGATATCCACTTCTGGTTTTCTGTTTAAGATTTTATCATGCATGCGGTTTTCTTCACTTTCCATGTTGGCTGTTACATATTCTGTTGTAGCCAACATATCACTTACAGCTGAATTATTTGAATTTTCCATGCAAACCACCTTGTTTACCTCTTGCTGAATCGTACTCGTCTCGTCTAACTCCACAGTCTCAATTGCAGATGTGCTTGTTGTTTCTTTATTGGTTACTTCGCAATGTAGTAGAGCGTCAAACCTGTTTTTGGTGAGTAACGGGTCAGCCAAGATGGTGCTGATGTTAACCTTAATGGTATTCAAACCTCTTCCTTTTCTTTGGCCTTCATCAATCATGAAATCTGCTAGACAGATCTCTTTCTTTTTCGTGTTAGCCATGTATGGTGATTTTAGCTTAACTTTGTAAGTAGTTCTTTGCGTCTTGAAAGCAAATTGCTTCTTGTTTCTTTCCACCTTTTGCCACGTTGGTTCTCTAGCAGCAATGACGTTGTTGCTTGTTGATCTTTCACTTCTGCTAACAGTATATGGGATAAAGTTATAGTTTTGAACTCCTTCCTTAACCATAATAGTCTTGGTAACTTACACTCCTTCATTAATTTGCTTGTCTTTTGTGACTTCCTTCTGAGTTGTTCCCTTATCCATATTTATTTCACATTCTTCATTTGCATGTCCGAAGACTCAACATTCGGTGCACAGGAGGGGCTTCCACAAGTATGTCACCTTAATTCTTTGGGTTACCCCATCCGGAAGCTTTACTAAGAAGTTGTCAATAAGCTCTTTGTCAAGCTTGACTTCAATCAGACATTTGGCGTACTCAAGTCTCTCAATTTTCTCCATCATTTCATTTAGACAAATCAATTTTCCCAATCTACTAGCTAGTAAATTTATACCAGTGTGTGACCATGATACAAGTGGGATATTGTAAAGATGAACCCAAACTAAAACAGCATTAATCATCCCACACACGTTACTTACATTAGGATCGTAGGGCTTGATGATAAACAACTTGCTTTTCATTATGATCGGATATCGCATTAGGACTCTCTATCTATCCTCCTCACACGCAAATTGAAACATAAAGAACACATCGTCAGACTTAATTTTCAGGTCACCTTTCAGCTTCCAGGGTGATTTGCATTTCTGAGCAACGGCGATGTAAGAGAGGGCTTTATCTAGGAAGAATCCGATAAGGGTTTCGCTCCAAATTTTTGAACTTGCACTGATAGCTTCAGGAGTAAAAAGAATAGCTTCATCGGAATAGGTGGGAATCATATGAACAGGTTTGTACTTCCCCGCGTTGCATGACAAACGCTGGATGAGAGAAGTCCAGACTCGTTGATTTTGAAGAATTAGATTTACTTGGCTAGAGGTAGCGAGAGGGAGCGGTTTAAGGAGAGGTAGGGTGACAGAGGGTGGTGGCGGCGGGTCGGAGGGGACAAGAGGCCGGATGTTGTCAGGAGGATTATTGGAAGGGGGAGCAGGGATTGAGGAAGGCAGCGGGTGAGAAGGAGAGGATGAGCTGTCGGCCATTAATAAGACTGTTGTGAATTTTTTTTGTTTTTTTTTCTTGCTCTCCTTTTTTCTTAAGACTTTAGTCAATTGTTACTTAGTGCGTTCTTAACGAACGTGAGCGTGACATTTGAGCGTGACATTTGAGCGTGCCATTTGAGCGTGGTACTGTAGCGAAGGGGAATTGTGTTTTTAGCTACGAACGGGGTATTTGAGCGTGGTATCTGAGCGGGGTATTTAATTGTTAATTTATGAGTTTAATTGTAATTTATGTTTAATTTATTTATTAATTTTAATTTTAATTTATGAGTTTAATTGTAATTTATGTTTAATTTTAACTTATTTGTTTTAATACACGACAGCTTTTATATATGGGAACCAAAAAAACAGGGAACGTTTAATTATTCCTAACCAACGTTTAATTATTAATTAATCTGGTTGTTTAATTAAGCGCAATTAGAAAGGAACCAAAAAAACAAAAATGTGTATGGACGCCTTTTTATACATGGGAAATGATATAACAAAGAAGCAGACAGCTAGTTACTGCATGACATTTATTAATTAATACACGACAGTTGGAAGGAAAAGTCTTTGGAGTTTGGACATTTAATTAATACACGACAGCTAGTTACTGCATGACAACAAAGAAGCAGACAACACTTAAAATGGTGCTAATTAATATAGGACAGCTTGCTGCAATAATTAACAGATAAAATGTACTCCCTCCATCCTATAATAAGTGACGTTTTTTGACCTTGCACATATATTAAGGTTTACATTTACTGCCCTTAATTATCATACCTGTACGTCATTAAAGTCTTACTACTCTTTCCAATGTTAATATCTCAAAGAGCTGTAACACTATGATTGGTCGTTCATGAAGGAGTAAATATATTACTCCCTCCATCCCATAATAAGTGACGTTTTTTGACCTTGCACATATATTAAGGTTTACATTTACTGCCCTTAATTATCATACCTGTACGTCATTAAAGTCTTACTACTCTTTCCAATGTTAATATCTCAAAGAGCTGTAACACTATGATTGGTCGTTCATGAAGGAGTAAATATATTAACATTGGAAAAGGAATATAATTAATTGTTACAGGTGTAAATAAGAGTAGTAGCAGGTGAACATGAATCTAGCTTATCTTGAAAACCTAAAAAACGTCACTTAATACGGGATTTGGAAAAAGTCAAAAAACGTCACTTATTATGGGATGGAGGGAGTAACATTGGAAAAGGAATATAATTAATTGTTACAGGTGTAAATAAGAGTAGTAGTAGGTGAACATGAATCTAGCTTATCTTGAAAACCTAAAAAACGTCACTTAATACGGGATTTGGAAAAAGTCAAAAAACGTCACTTATTATGGGATGGAGGGAGTAGTCTGGGAAATAAATGGACGTCTTGGGAAATAAATGGACGTCTTGGGAAATAAAGGAAATATGCGTACTTAGTAGCCTTGGGAAAAAATTAAAAGGAAATGCATGGTTCCAACGTGTTAGTAGCTTGGGGTACAAATAAATACTTACTGCAAAAGAAGCGTGCGGGTGCTAATTAATACTCCCTCCATCCCATAATAAGTGACGTTTTTTGACCTTGCACATATATTAAGGTTTACATTTACTGCCCTTAATTATCATACCTGTACGTCATTAAAGTCTTACTACTCTTTCCAATGTTATCCAATGTTAATATCTCAAAGAGCTGTAACACTATGATTGGTCGTTCATGAAGGAGTAAATATATTAACATTGGAAAAGGAATATAATTAATTGTTACAGGTGTAAATAAGAGTAGTAGCAGGTGAACATGAATCTAGGTTATCTTGAAAACCTAAAAAACGTCACTTAATACGGGATTTGGAAAAAGTCAAAAAACGTCACTTATTATGGGATGGAGGGAGTACTTAGCAGTTAATTAACGTGGAAAATGGACCGGCGTCGGACGCGTCGGACGCCAACACCTTCTTTTTCAACGTCCAGCTATCGTCCCATTTGACAGTGGAAAAAGTTACTCGCGTCCGACGCGTCGGAAGCGTTAGACGCGATCAAAAAGTTGAGCATGGCAATTTTTGACTGCGAACGCACCCTTATTTTGATGATCGTATGATAATTGACTTGTCTTTGATATGCATTCTTCATCAATTGCCCTATGCTTGTGGTTTCTCTAATTTGTCGAGTTGGATTGCTTATAAAATGATACTCCCTCCATCCCATAATAAGTGACGTTTTTTGACTTTTTCCAAATCCCGTATTAAGTGACGTTTTTTAGGTTTTCAAGATAATCTAGATTCATGTTCACCTGCTACTACTCTTATTTACACCTGTAACAATTAATTATATTCCTTTTCCAATGTTAATATATTTACTCCTTCATGAACGACCAATCATAGTGTTACAGCTCTTTGAGATATTAACATTGGAAAGAGTAGTAAGACTTTAATGACGTACAGGTATGATAATTAAGGGCACTAAATGTAAACCTTAATATATGTGCAAGGTCAAAAAACGTCACTTATTATGGGATGGAGGGAGTATGAAATTTTAGCCCTTTTTTATTATAAATTTCCTCAACTTCTCTATTAATTGCCTATGATGTAGTGAGAATTTATAGGGTTAATAACCCTCGTTTTCTTCTGATTTCATACTGACTTGGTCATTTGTGTATATGAAAAATATATGTTTGTATGTTACTTGAATACGATTTTGACTTTGCTTTGGTCTCTGACTTGACTTCGGCTTGAGATTATTGACTGTTTTAACTTTATTTTCAAACTGGTATTTGATTATTGATATTCGATTATGGCTGGAGAAACTGTACTATCCTTCGGCTTGATATTATTGACCATTTCAATGTGGTTTTAAATTCTCTATGGCATTTTATTCGAATGAATTTCACACACTCGATTTTTACCATAAACAAACAAAGAATTAATACTGCACTTGATCTATTACTTGGTGTTTGAACTTTGATTCTTCTAGAATCCATACTTCACTTGATTTCAATATTCTGCCTTGTTCATCAAGCTTGTGCACTGGCTACTGAACTGGTTTGTGCACCAATCTTTTGACTGTGCTAAACCTATCTTTGCTGCAAGGCCTAGTTTCGTGTACCAATCTCTTAAACTCCTTGCTTCACACCTGTACTTGCTCAAATGTTAAATTTGAATTGCAGTTTAACATCTTCTTGCTACAATGGTTTGATTATGTTACTATTGTATAACTTTGCATTGTCTAGTAGCCTTGAACTATTTCTTTTTGCTTGTTATTTCATTATTGACCATACTGGCTTGAAAACACTCACTGCTTTTCGCCCTGCACTTGGTCTTTTGTGAATTTGAACTAGAGTTTCTTTTAGGTTGAGGTTTGTGTTTGTTGCGTTCCCTTTTTTGGCACTTGTGACTGTCGAGACTAACCTGAATTTACTTGTTTGCCTACCCTTATTTGTTCTGCACTGAAATTAGAACCGCCTTGATTTATTGGCTTTAACTTGCAGTTTGTCGAGCCAAATCTAACTGTAGTCTGTAAAAAAGAACCACACTATGCTGAATCAATAAGATTTAACTTTTGCACTTATGAGGGGAAAATACGTGCTCAGGCACTACAATGTTACATTTTTTAACTGTAAATATTGTACGTCATTCGAGTACATGTATATACTCATTTGAACCTGTCTAGAAAAAAGATGAGAAACAAGATAAATGACTGAAGCAAATAAAAATTAAAATTATATTTGCAAATTAAATTGTTTTTCTTCTTCAGTTTACTGCATTATTCTATTTTAACATGCATGACGGATGACTAGACAAATTCTGAAGCAAACAACAGAAGATGGTAATAGAGTAATAATAGGTGAGTGAGTGACAAATGTAACTAAGTGTTTGTACTGAGGAAAGTGTATGTACTAAATGTGTGTTGTGGTTGTGTAATAAAGAGAAAATAGTGAAATGTGTACTATTTTGTTGTGTAGTAAATAATACTTTTTTAAATAAAATATATATTCAAAATTGGAGATTCCGTGTTAAGTATTTAATTCCTACAAATATTTATTTATTGTATGAGCAAATAGAATAAACATATTTACTAAATAATATATATGTTTGTTATCATCAAACAAAAATCATATCAATGTATTCAACAATTCCCCCATTTTGATGATAATAAGCGAATGTTAGGATTTTGAATTGCATGTGAATGTATTTATCGTGATACGGTCATGCTCTCCATATTTACGTACCCCCTTACAAAGATGCATATATTTGTGGATGAGAAAATTTTAATTTTAATTTCGAATATTAAAAATATTCTTAACTATTCACTCATCAATCAAAATATTAACATTTCTTCCCTTTTTACTGTCATTAAAGGATAACAAAAGTCGAAACATTGATGAATTTTGATTATAAATTATAAATTCAAATCAAGAGGAAAAATATATATCGTAAATCTCCTAATCAAACAAAAATTAATAATTCATAAACTAGAAGCAAATCTCACTTTTCAGAATGATGGAATTATGGTAAATATTATATAATAAAGAAGAGAGTTTTCTAATTTCAAATGAAGGAATGTGAATTTCGAATTTTTCAAATAATTTATGTAAATTTAAGCATGTTTTAAATAACTTAAGCACTTTCTAACCACACATAACCGTTAGGACTTTTAAATGGGTTTAGGAATAACTTAAAACATGTTAAAAATTTTCTAATCATGCATGACCATATGGACTTTTAAATGAGATAAGAAACATACTTAACTTTTATACGTCTATTATATGAGACTATGAGTTACATTCATGCATAACAATGAGGACTTTTAAATAAGAATGGAAGCACATATACAAGGATTAAGGTAATTCACTCATGCAAAACCCTGAGGGCTTTTTAATCAGGGTGAATACCTACGATAAAGTTATAATTTCAAAAATAATTCCTAATTTTCAAAGTAAATCATAAAATCTCCACATTATATAAAATCGTGATGAATGATAGAAAGACGGTAGTGAAAGAGATGTTTATTGAAATAAGCACTAATAAAAATATATTATAAAAACTGTTTGATCATCATGAGATTTTAAATAATATTTTCTTATGTAATGTAATCACTACGTATCTCAATTCCAAAAGCCTACAAATAGTTTTGTCAAGTTCTACCAAAATAATTTAATTGGCAAATCATTTATTTTTCGAGTAAATATTCAAGAGTATTCTTAAATTTTGAAATATGTAAAAACCAATTTTTTACAAGAGAGGTTTTGTGACAAAAAAGTGCAAGTTGAAAATTAGCTTCAAAAATCAATCAGTTGAATGAAGTGTTATCTAATACTGCTTGTTAGATTTCCTCTAATGTTCGATGATACATCAAACACTGATTTTCCTATTAAACACCATACTCGGTCAAGAATTCTAAGAAAATTCAATTCTATCGAACAAAGTAGCATGTTCTAATTTCAAATCAGATCCAGGCTCACAAGTGAATTTATTACACAAAACTATCAAGCACAATAATGTTGAGTAATAATTCAGGTTTAACAATAGTTCAACTGAAATCACTTAACAAAAAATTTTATTTTCAGAATTCAAACTTAGTCAAACTAATGATAGTCCAAAACATTCAACATATCAAAAATTGAAAGTGATTTCAAATATAACTTGCTAAGTCAATAAGAAGCTATACTAAGTTATCATAATTTGTTCATGAAAAAAATGTTTTTTGAGTGATGTACTAAATTTAATGTAGATTTTTCAAGACTTTCAAAATGAATTAGCAAGAATTCAAAATAGTAAAGTTGTTGAATAAATCATTAGCTTTTTTAGAACTTCAAGTATTTCAGAATACAAAATATCAGTGTTCAAGATATGATCTTAGCACTACATCGATGTCAGAAATTCTGAAACTATTTATAACATATACTTCAGATATATTGCATCTTTTCATTAGCTTAAGCTTAGATGCTAGAAATTTTCAAAACATAAAAGTAGTATATGTTTGAATATAATTTCAATAATATTTGGAATTTTGCAATTTGAAGTTATGGAGCTTAAGATATGGAAGAAATATTGCACCATTGTTAATATGTAACAACATCAATAAGATAAAAATAAAACAGAGTTTAGAGATCATACCTGATTACCATTGACATTGCGAACTAATGAATCTCCAAATCGACGTTCTTGGCTATGGAACATTGAAAATTTGCTTCAACAATGATACGAAACAACTTGAATTCTATCTCTCTCGATGTTGTTCCTTAGCAACCTTCGGTACTTAAGTTTTTATAGAATATAGAGGTCTAGCAAAGGATGTTGTACCACTCTTAACTTCATTTATTCATTTAGGCACCTAAACTTGCTTATATAACTAATCATTAACATTCACTAAAGTACTTTTGTCTGCAACATTAGCCCAGCGGATAAGGACTTGTGCCAAGGTAACAACGATGCGAGTTCGAAACTCGGATTGGAATGCTAAGGGTTTACCATGTACATAGGAACCCAAGTCCGTTCTATGCCAAATCGTATTTTTACCTTTTGGGATTCAAACTTGTTTAATTGGATTGTTTTTATTTCTAAACAAGTACTCATCTTCTTTATATCCAGATTTACCAAGAACACATAATTTGGAAATCCTTTGGAATCATAAGAATTTAGCTTTTCAATTTGATCAAATTTACCAAAACCAAGTCTCTTTTTAGTTTCAAGAAAAATTTGTTTTTTTACAGCATATTCAACGATTGTTCTTTGTTTGAAAATTTAACCAACGTAAGCCGTTGATATTAGATTTAAAACCACTATTTTCATTCATTAATTTAGAATATCGATTACTATCAATCCTTCTTCTTTTAGAATAATTTTGTTTAAGAACATATTTTTATTTTCAAGCATTTTTATTTTGGTTTTAATCTCAAACATTTCACTTTCAAAACATTGACGTTTTTCAGATTCAAGTTTTTCAAAAACCTTGAATTTTTCAACCTTATTTTTCAAATTATGATTTATTTGAGTAATTTCATATTTGCTATTTTTTGAAAATACATTTTCATTTTCAAGCATTTCAAAATTAGTCATGTATTTCAATAACTTGTCATTCACAGACTGGCACTTTACGCATTCAATATTCTGGGAATTCTTAACCTTTTCAGTTTTATTTTCTAACCTATTACTTATTCAGATTGTTCATCTTTTTTTTATTTTACTTTTATCATTTTTTTATCATGACAAAATAAA
Source organism: Allium sativum (assembly GCA_030737875.1). Classification (NCBI taxonomy): domain Eukaryota; kingdom Viridiplantae; phylum Streptophyta; class Magnoliopsida; order Asparagales; family Amaryllidaceae; genus Allium; species Allium sativum. The sequence goes on from CM060921.1 coordinate 313,960,045, forward strand.
AGTAAATCTTTAAAATTATAATTCGCTACCTAACTAGAATCGCCATCGTTGTTGCCAGAACTTAATCGAACCATTAAGAATAGATTTTCTTCTTCGCTTTCACTATTAGAGCACTCAACTCCTTCTTCATCATCCCATGTTGTTGCAATGGCTCTTCTCTTTTTCTTTCGTTTGTCGAATATAATCAGTGTGAAATTTGGCTTGTTGTGACCTAGTTTATTGCATCTATAATATATTGTTTCTTCATCTTCGGCATCGTATATTCATCCGAGTACTTTTCTTTTGACCTTTGACCCTTCTTTTCAATTGAAGATTTTAAATTCCTATTGACCGTTTTTTAAGATCATTTATTAGCATGGCCAATTCACTGATAGGACCATCATGGTCATCGTCATGTGTACTATTCAGAGATACTGACTATTTCTTTAACTCGTAATTGTCATGATATTCACTAGATTTCAATTCTAACTCGTAAGTCATAATATTTCCAGATAATTCCTCCATTCTCAGTTTACCTAGATCTTTTAATTCCTGAATTGCCATCATTTTTACCTCATAGGAAGAGTTCTCAGTAATTTTTGAAATAATTCAACTTTAGTATTGACTTTTACAAGAGCTCTAGAGCTACTAAGAAACGTCCTTACATCTCCTTTATGCTTTCGCCTTTGATCATTGAGAACTTTTTGTATTAACTGCTGAGTAATGCAAGACGAGACTCCTTGACTTGAGACTTGCCTTCATGAGTGGCTTCTAAAGTATGCCAATTTTCTTTTGTTGTCAAATAATGAGATATTCGATTAAATTTGGTTTTACCAAGAGCACAAATAAGAGCAATAGTTTCTTTATTATTAAAAGAAAATAATTTTTTATCGGTTGCATCCTATTTGTCTTGGGTCTTGGAAATTCTACATCATCAATTTTCGTCGTGGGTGGGTGTAACCTATTTCAACAATATCCCACACATGATAATCAAGAGAAATTAAATAAATTTTCATTCTTGCTTTGCAATAAGAATGATCCGTTCCATTTAACATAGGTGGCCTAGCTACTGACTGACCCTCGGCAAACGCATTGTTTGAGAAATTCATGACTCTAGAGTTATCCTAAATAAACAAAAATCTTACTTTGATGCTAGTTATAGGATCTAAATTAACCCTAGATGGAGGTGAATGAGGTTTATAATATTTTTCATAGAATAGCGATTAATAAAGTATCAGCAAAGATAATAATCAAAGTAAATGCAGAAAGTAAATCATACGCGGAAATTCACCCAGCTTCGACAAAACCATGTGTACCGCTGCTCCCAAGGTTTCTACTATGAGTAAAACAATCTGACGCTTACAACACCAGTAAAATCGCGCTCTTGCTCACTTGATTGTTCTAACCCTACGCTCAAAACTTTACACCAAAGTTTCTACTAAAAGTTAAACAATACAATGCTTGCACACACAGGTAAACTCGCAATTATCACTAACCTAATTGTTTTAACCCCATTCAAAACTCTGTTATAACTCAGCTACTGAATTGCAATTCTTAAACTATGCCTTATACTTTGCTGCTTCAAAAAAAATCTAGAGTTTTTAAATAAAAATAAAACAGAAATTTAAACACTTAAAAAACAAACTAAAATAAAAACCTAATTAATAAATAAATAAACAAACAAGCCCTTTAAATATGGTGACTTGCCCCATTTGAAGTCCAATTGCTCTTTTGTATAGGTCGTCCACTCTTTTTTATCTCTCGTCTTTGACTTTTTGTTTTTTCCTCTGACAAATGAATTAGGGTTTTCACACCAGAAACCCCCTGATCCTAATTTTGAATCGATTGATCAATTGCTATGATCGAATGATAATTGATTTATCTTTGATATGCTTTCACGGTCGATTACCCTATGCTAGCAGTTTCTCTGATATGTCAAGTTGGATTGCTTTTGAAACAGTATGAAAATTTTGCTCTTTTTCGATTATAAATTTGCTCGACTTCTCTTTTAAATTTCCAATGATATAGTGGGTACTTATAGGTTTAATAACCATCATTTCTTCTGATTTCATATTGACTTGGTCGCTTGCGTGTATATGAAAAACATATGTGTGTGCATTACTTGAATTCGGTTTTGACTTTGTTTTAATCTCTAACTTTGCTTCTGTTAGGGAAGTTGGAATGTGGATCTTAAGGCAAGAATAACACTAGAGGGGGTGAATATTATTTCTAAGGAATTTACTGAAATCTTAATTTTAAATGATCTATTATACGAATCACAAACAATAGAGATGATCGTAGACACAGAATCACTATCCAAGTACAATCCTCTCGATTTCACGGCTATATGGTTAACACCGCTCCAACCACTCTTGATTTCACGGCTACAAGATTTTCACAGCTCCCTTTCCTTGATTTTAGGGCTACAAGGAATACACCCTTTCTCAAACACTTCCCAAATGATTACAACAGCCCAATAACTCTTCAATAGCACTTCAATTTAGAGAGTAATGGATAGAGAGTGGGAAAAGAAGAAATTTTATATAATTAGAGTAGAAATCAGCAAAGTAGAAGTATAGAAATCAATAAAATAAGAAATATTAATGATGGGATGAAGAAGGGTGAAGATGGAGAAGAATGATTAAAAAAATTCAAAATTAACCCTTATTTATAAGATTTGAAATGTTCCAACGCTTTTGGAATATTACAAATAGTGAAAAGGCACTTCCTTTGAAAATTGAATTTATTACAGTTATATGTCGACATAAGCATGTAAAAAATATTTTTAAAACTATTTTTCAAGTGTTTGATTGTATATATTATTTTGGAAATTCTGGTATTAAAACTTAGTGATATAAATGAAGTATAAAATCATATGAAAACATAAATATATATTATATAAACATATTTATAAAATTATAAGGTTTAAAACTATAAAACTATATATAACTATATAAACTTATATACATTAAAACTTTAACTTTATTTAAAAATATAAGTAAGGTAGAATAATTCGAAAGTAATTTGAAAACAGAATTTGAAAATAGAATTTGAAATTCGAAAATTCAGAATTTTGGAAAATAAAATTTGAACTTGAACCTGGAGTGCTATTCAGAGTCTTACATATAAACTAGACTCTATTACTATATTTGTCTAGAACTCTTGAACTCTTGATAACTTGATTACTCATGAGTCTTGAATCTCCTCTGAATTCTGAATTTCTTGAAACTCTAAAACTGTACAGTCTTTAGTATTCAAGTCCTGTATACAAGTCCTGCATATATATATATATATATATATATATATATATATATATATATATATATTCTAGATAGATATGTTAGTATATATTTTATAATTCATTAACAATGAAATAAGGTTGTTGTCATCAAAACTCCATTCTCCAACAATCTCCCCCTTTTTTATGATGACAACCTTTATTTATAAAATATTCATACTTGTTGATTCTAATCCTTCCAGTACTCCCCCTGTCATTATGAATCCTATATACTTTCCCTTAAACTATGTCTAACTAATCCTTATTTTATAATTTCTCCCCCTTTGTCATTATCACAAAGAAATTCTAAATATACTACCCCTAAATCATGTATCTATATATCCTATGATTATACTAAAATAAATTACTCCCCCTAAATTCATGACTATAAAAATAAATCAATATAGTATTTAATATTTAAAAGTGTATCAATCCATATACATACAAGTTTTTTAATCTAAGCAAATCAATCCAAGCAATATTTACAGTCAATGTTTAAAACAAATTAACAAATTCAAACATAATTCAATCAAACAAACCAATCAAATCATACCAAACAATCAAACGTTTCTTGGAACTACCACCCATCCATCTTCTCCAAAGATCGAATTCTTCTTGATGATTTCCCAATCTTCATCTTCTTTTGTCAGTGGTGCCTTAGCGAGATTGTTGTCTTCGTCTCTGAAAAGAGAAGATATTAGCCAACATACGGCATCAAAGTGCTTCTCGTGTTGTTCAAACATTTTTATTTGGCTTAATTCGAGATGACGTTGATTTCGTAGAATTATGGAGAGGATGGTCTTAAAATAATTCAAAGTTTCTTCAAGATTTTCACTCAAATTACGTATTGGATTTGCCATAATTTGATAGTTTTAGATAAAAATTGATTAGAGAGGAAGAAGAAAAGACAGAATAAATTTTTCTGGAAGAAATGGGTTTATATAGGGTTCGGAATTCGTTGGATTTAAATAGACATGAGTTGGTTATTTAAATTTTAAATTTTGAACAAATTTGAAAATCTGTTAGTTATATGTCGACATAGTGATATATGTATGTCGGCATACACTATAAATTTTTTGGAAATTTTCAAGATTGAGTTAATTTTTATTATATTATATTAATATATTTAATTCTAATGTTTTTTTTTTGGCATAGCCGACCGGTTTTTATAGTGTTCCGTAACACTTTTTTATTATTACTAACAATAAAAATACAATAAAGTGCAGGTGACTGTAGTTAGCAGTCAGCTAATTCGGTTTTTAAGGTGGACCGTCCACCGTCATCGGCATTTATAGTGGACCGTCCACTGTATCTAATCTAGATTACAGACCAGGAGCTAGTTTTAGTTACTAGACTACTAAATATCGTCTCCACGCAGGGAGAAATAACATAAATACAAGTTACACAAAGTAACAAGTACAAATTACATGATAAAAACTTAGGCTAGCGCTGAGAACAGCGTCCTTGTATTGGCTAGACAGTAGCCACCCATCAAGCCAAATTACTTTACATTTTTGAGCTATTCAAGAGAATAGACAGCAAGTCAGAAGACCACACCACCTTACCAATTGAACAGACTTCACGTCAAAACAAGTTACTAAGTACACATCCGAAAGTCCAACTTGCATAGGGAATTCTAATGTTTTTACAGTAACTTAAAGGTAGTTTTGACATAAATAAAACACCAATCATTTCAACTTTAAAGCATATACATCCAACTAACTTATTCTAAAAAATACATCCAATTAATTACGAGACACTAAATACGAGATTCTAATACAAGCGAATACTAAAGATAACTTAAACTACATGGGCTTAGATTTCAGCGGATGAGGAGGAAGATGAAATTCCAAGTTTTCTTCCTATTTTTCCAATGAACCTAGACATATAAGTAAGCGTCTTTTTAAGCTTATTTTGGTTCTTAACTATTCTCACTTTATTTTGAACAAGCGTCTCTTTGGAAACGGTTCTAGTGTTGAGTGGACACTCTTCACTTCCTAAAGAAGTTTCTTCTTCTTCAATATCCATAGGCTCTTGTTCTTGTTGCATTTGAGCTTGTTTGTCTTCGAATGTCTCATAAGGTTTAAAGGTGAGTGGAATTTGCATAAGGTACATATTTGTGGAGTCAAACATTTTTTTTGGTAGAAACTCTTCTTCTTTGAGATCAACTCCGAAATATTTTAAAATACGAGTAAGGTAAATTCCACAATCAAGAGTGTTTTCTCTAGTTGACATTTCTTTGGGCTTAAGTTCTTCTAAGATCATATCGACCCAATTGATATCATATCCATCAATAATAGCAAAGATTGCTTTTTGGACTTTGAGAGTAGGATTGTTTAAATTGCCGGAATGAGGAGTGATGGTATGTTGAAGGAGGAGGTTTACGATTCTTGTTTTTGGATGGAAAAAGTGATTTTTGAATTCTAAGTGAGCATCGCTTTCAAATATGTGATGATAAGTTTCCAAATATGTTTCATCAATTTCGAATTCCAAAAAATTTGTGCCCATATTTTTGCAATTTAAGATATTGCCCAAAATTTCACAATCCAAAATGATATGTGTTCCTTTTACATTACTTCATATTTGATTTTCATCTCCTTTGTAAAAGTCACGATTAAGATTTGCATAGAACATTTTGACGAGTTTCGAGTAACATACTTCATCGTTATCCCGAGCAACAACCAAGGTTAAGACTTCATTATGATTGAAAAGAGAAAAAGATTGTAAGATGGAAAATCTCCAAAGATGGCGAAAGCTCCTGTATTGACTTCTGCATTTGCTATGTAGTTATTTATCCATAACTATTCAAGCACATATTAATAGATTAAAGTCAATATAAGGGTCGGTCATACATGAAAGAAGTGATAGGTAGGTACATAAACCATATATGGATCGAGGAAGAATGCAAATTATGGAGACAATAACTCGAGTTAGGGTCGAACACCAATCAGGTTCGAACACTACTCAAGGGCAAATGGGTGTAAGGGTCGGTCGCTCCATACAAGGCCTGGTTGAACAACATCATGATCCAAAGTCAATCATGCAACTATTACAAGACTTGAGCAATTAGGACTCGAACATGGTTCAGGGTCGAACATCAGCAAAGGGTCAATCAGACCGGAAGACTTGCACCATCTATAGGGTCGAACATTGAAGATTTTCACATAAAAACTCAGGGTCGAACAAAAGCTTGAATATGGTGTCTCAAATAGGGTCGGTCGAGCATGTTTCATAGGGTCGGTCGAGCATGTCTCCCTGGGTCGGTCGATCATGGATTCAGGTGGACAGCTGGATACAGCTGTCAACAGTTGGCAGTGGAATTTTTGTAATTGCTTGTATGTTCGACCTACGGCCTGCATATACCCATTTCAGCTCACCACTTCACTCCAACTTCTCCTATAAATAGGCCATAGCTTCCCTACTTTTAGGGATCGATTTCCATGACCCCGGAGGGCTGCCGAATTGCATTCACTCCAGTTCCAAGAGATTCTAACACCTTCTAACATCAAAAAAATGATTAAGCATCGAACCCATCATGAAATCCACCAAAAGTGATCAAGCATTCTAGAGATCGAAGATTCTCCACCATTTCTCCTTACATTTAGTAATATCCATTTAATTCTCCGCTGATTTGTATTGAATTGAGTGAAGCCTTTGAATCATGGAGCATATGTATGTACTTTTGAGTGATTATAGACTTGTAACTCTTAAATTGTCAATGGAAAATGTTGCCAAAGTGGATGTAGATCTTTCCTAAGATAGAACCACTATAAAATTTGTGTCTCTTTACTTTTATTGTGATTGTGGTCTCTTTCCTTACCGATTGGTGAAGTGCCTTTGAGGCATCTTTGGTGTTGAAGGCTACTCTGGGTTTCAACACTTGGCGCCCACTGTGGGGCCGCATTCACTCTTCCTTCTCTTACAAGGTTGAAGGCCTTGCATTAAGGATCAAAACCTACCTCCACCGTAGATCCTACAAGACTACATTCTAAGCCAATCGACGAACTTTCCTTCAAATTCAGGACCTTGTCTAAAATCATGGGTAGACCATCAAAGAAGACTGCTAGCAAAACTGTCGAAGAGATTGACAGCACCGCTAACAACGAAACTACTCCTCTTACCAACCAATATAAGGTCGGAGAAACCTCTAAGGCTGAGAAGTTGTAACGAGAAGAGAGTTGGATGAAGTTGTTGCGGGCTTGACAAGTCAAATCGATATCGCAAATAATGCCATGCTAAAGAAACTTGAGTCTATGTTTGTCGTGCAACTCGCTACGGCAAAAGTTTTCATGAATGTCGCTCGTGCTAAGTCTGCTCAAACAGATCATACAGAAAATGTGGGCTCTTCTTCTTCAAGTCCAAATCGAGGAAATTCTGTCCAAGAGGTTGCAAATCCTAACGATCCTCAACATAAAGAAGTTAAACCACCTATGGGAAATCACAATGATAAAGCGACCTCTCGACATGCGCTTGGAACCACCAAAGGGGCACCTCCCCAAGCGGGAGGCCCAGGGTCCCGGAATCCAAACCGTGGTCGTTTGCTTAGGCAAACATCCGGCAAGGATGATGCCGTCCTCCCTGTAGGCCAGCTCAATGAAGAGGGGCACATATCGGAAATGGTGCGCAAAATCATGGAAAAAAGCTTGAAAAAGCAAGATAATAAGAAGGATTGGGGGTTCACTCCTACTAAAACCCCCCTCACAAAGAGGATCAAAATGTCACCATACCCAAACAAATTCAAACCTCCGACGCTGCAAGCCTATAATTGGACAATGACCCCAATGTGTTCTTGTTCAAATATGATCAACATATGGATGGAGCGCATGCCACAGACAAGTTGAAATGCCTGTACTTTCCAACTTGCCTCGAAGGGGTGGCTTCGCTTTGGTTCACAAAGTTACCGCCCAAGTCAGTGGATGATTTTGCTACTTTGGCTAAGCTATTCAGAGAGCAGTTCAGGCTCCAAGCCACGAAAGTATGGGATGTTATGGAGTTAAACGAGCTTGAGCAAAGGCCAGGAGAACCCATCAAGCCTTTTCTCACCTGCTTCAACACTACCGCAGCTGAGGTTGGGAATTATAAGCCCCTTTTGGCTTTAATGGCTTTGAAGGGAACCATAAGCAAAAAGACCAAGCTTGGACAGTGGATTAAGAAGAAGAAACCAAGTACGCTTGAAGAACTGTTCGACAAAACTGAGGAGTACATAGGGATGGATGAAGATCCAGCCTATGCCATGGATGTTCCTGAAAGCAGTACACAACCCAAGAAAAAGAGTAGTGATGCAGAAGGCAGTCAGAAAAATCATGGTGGTTAGAAAAGGGGCAATGATGGGAAAGATAATCAAGTCAACAAGAAATTTCGTTTCTTCAAAAATTCAGAATTGACTCCTTTAAACGACACCATAGAAAACATCTTCATGGCAACCAAAGATGTCGAAGAGTATCCAACACCAAAGCAAGTAAAAGCCAGTGATGCTGCAATTAAGGTATGAAGGTTCTGTAGGTTTCACAACCAATCGGGCCATAATATGAACGAATGCATGCACCTTAAAAACTTGATTGAAGAATTAATAAGGAAAAATAGGCTTCAACAGTACACAAAGTACCCGCAGAATACTCAAACCGCTCAAGGACAAGGAACGTCTGCGGGGCAGCTTAGGCAGAATGAGAGCACTCCGGTTGATGTCATTCCAAGACTCATCATTAACACCATTTCAGGAGGACCCCACCCAACGGCAAGAAGCTGGGGGGACATTGTGAAATACACTCAAGAGATAAAAAGCCTTCCAAATGAAGAAGGACTGATGGTCATGAATGATGCCTCTCTTACCAAAGTGTTAAAGACTTCATGGGATGATGTTGTGTTCAAGGATAAGGACACAGATGGATCGCTGACATCGACGGTTGATCCTATGGTGGTCACAATCGGTCTGGGTCCAGCCATGGTAAGAAGAGTCTTAGTTGATAGTGGGGCATTTGTCAGTATCCTTTTCATATATGCGTTCAATAAGATGAATCATTCCATGAATGATGTGAGAGCTTGCCAAAACAAGATCCATGGTTTCATGGGGCAGCCCACTCAACCGATTGGCATCATCAATTTGCTCGTTGAACTCGGAGAAGGAAAAAAGAAGGTTGCCTTGAAACAAGACTTTGTCATTGTCGATGAGCTTTCTTCCTACAATGCCTTCCTTGGGAGACAAGCTTTAGCTGCATTTAAGATAGTAATGGCTCCATGGTGTTTGACTATGAAATCTCCCACTGAAAATGGAGTCGGTGTGATTAAGGGTGACCAAAAGGCAGCGAGAGAATGTTATATGGTAGAACTTGGTGAAGCTAGGAAGAAGGAGGTTAAGAAGGATGTGGAGTCTCCACTCCGCATTCGTGACACCCTCTTATAGCAATTAGGGCGAGCCCCCCACACTGGCAAGCACAGCGGAGCTCAAAAGGAAATAGATTCGAGAAAGTCTAGTATAGGGGAAAATAGAGCAGCCCCAGCTAAAGCCACAATCTCTATCCCAGTGCATGATAAGGATCCTGACAGAGTCTTGAAAATAGGTTCTCAACTGGGCCTGAAGCTATAGAAAGATTTGATCTTGTTTCTAAAAGCAAATTTAGATGTTTTTGCTTGGACGCATTCTGATATGCGCGGAATATCACACGATGTAATTGTGCGTAAGTTGAATATAAATCCAAGTTTGGCATCTGTAAAACAGAAAAGATGAGTTCAAGGACTTGAAAGATCTGTAGCGTGAAAAGAAGAAGAATATAGATTGTTCAAGAATAACTTCATTCGAGAATCTACATATCCAAATTGGGTTTCCAATCCAATTCTTGTTAAAAAGTATAATGGCAAGTGGAGAGTGTGCATAGACTATTTGGACCTCAACAAGGCGTGACAGACAGTTTTCCATTACCAAGAATTGATTAACTTGTCGATGTAACGGCGGGGCACGAACCGTTATCCTTTATGGACGCTGAAACACCCCACCTCCATCAAGGTTACACACAAAGGGAATGCCTTAACTTTGGTAGAGGTTTATAAGTAAAAGCCACAGATGAACTCAAGACAGATATAAATACACATATTTTAAACAGCGGAAACCAAACAAACTTTTATTTCATCAATACGTGTATCAAACAAAGATTTCCATAATTGTCTCAAAATACTTTCAACATTACAACCTCGTAACTGCCTTGACTATTAAAGAAGCATGAAAACATAAATAAAGTGACAAAAATCCCCATAGTGATATCCAAAGCCATTATTCGAGCAAGAAAGATCCAAATCATATATCTACGTTCTTGGTGCTTGTAAAGAACCTGACTGAGTTGAGTTGTTTCCTCCCTATGGACCTGGGGGGGGGGGGACGAAACAAAAGAAGACGAAAAGAAAATAGGGTCGGACATAAAGCCTGAGTAAATCTGGTACCTCTTCAATGTGTGAATAAGAAAAGGGTATGATGGATGTAAACTAAAAATAGGAAAGTGTCACAAGCTAAGGAAGTGTCGAATGTACTATCACACCCATACTATATCTCTGCACCTACTTGAGTTTATTATAACTGGCACCCCGTGGTGAGGGTGAAGTGATGCCCATTCTTATTAAAGATCGGCTCCAACTCGCGTTAACATGTGTCATACGGCCCCCAAGAATTGTAGATACCTATGCTGGTCCCACCATGGGGTGTATCAAGACCCATGGTGGCGGCCCCGACACAAAACTAGAAGACATAGGTTATAGTACTGGTGTCCCCAGTGCCCTGGTTGTCTGCTCCGGAGTGTGTGCACGCCCGCACCCCGTTAGACCTGCACTGTGCACCCACCGCCGTCGTTTGACCGCTTACAATCATCCCAGTAATCGTGCCCCACCCTGCCTAGTTTCAGGGTACCGTTGATACCTAACTTTGGGTTACTGCCGAAACGGGTCCCTCGTTACCAGGATTTTCTAGTCAAACATGTTAAGTGGTTAAGTGTCTGTATTTACCTAACCCCACTCATCAATTCTTGTTAACATGTTGAATTTGGTTAAGTGTTATAGTTGACTTAACCCTACCATCTGTCCTTAACCTCTTAGGAGCACCAGACCACTCACATTAGACAGGTATTGCTACGGTTACTGGATGTGCCGGTCGGTTCCGGGCAGGTTTACACCGTAGCTCGGTCTAACCTCGGATCCTTATTGGGCTCAATGCTTAACCACCCACATTGGATAGGTATTATTGTGACTACTGGACAGCCGGGCGGGTCCGGGCAGGTTTACATCACAACTCAATCCAACCTCGGGTTAAGCATATCGTGTTTTCTAAATTTACATATTTTATTACTTTTTAACTATATGTAAATGTCATATTTTTTATTTTTGGGTATTTCAATTCATACCGCTTATGTGTCATAATCATTGGCATGTGCCAAACATGCCAACATATATTTTCATATTTTACACCCAACGTTATTACCCCCGTTTGTTCGCAATGTTATAACATGTGTTGGGCTTGTCACAATTCAGCCCAACTTTATAAACGTGAGGAAAAGGGGAAATCAAGAACATGTAATACATAAAGGTTTGTGGCGCATGAACTTGCAATTTGGCGATTCAACTAACATATAACATGGGTCATGTGAACTTGCATTCGAATCAAAGTATGACTAAGTAGGTGACATATGAAATGGCATAGTTTAGACAAATACAAACTTGTGTTTAAACATGTTAACTTAGCATAATATCAACCACAAAACTAGTCTGTTATATATTCACAAAAATGTACAATTTTTACATCTAATCATATAGCCTATTTCAACATGAACTTGCATAGTTTATGAAACCCAAACGATGTTTGACATAGAACCAATTATATTTTGCAAATAAACATGAACTTGCATAGTTTATGAAACCCAATCGATGTTTGACATAGAACCAATTATATTTTGCAAATAAACATGAACTTGCATAGTTTATGAAACATAGATCCAATTATACTTACAAACATAGATCTAATTATACTTGCCAATAAACATAAGAATGATATCATAGGTTTTGGGTCATGTAGGCATAAAAGGTCTATAACATGTTTACATAAATTCTAATTTAGACTAAGAGAATATACATAGTCCATGTCGTCGACATATACAAAAAGGGATCAATTTCTAGTTTTTGCCACAAGCTTGCAAGTGCCATTGTTTTTCATATACAATTGTTCGATAGGCTTGCATCAATCAATTTTGTGCCACAAACATCAATACACAAGTCATGATAGAACCATTACTATACACAAAGATTATAACAACACAATTCTATTTTCATTTACATCGAATCACATCACAGTTTTTATTCATATTTTGAAAGGTCACTATGCTTACAACGTGTGATGAATTCTTGTTTTTTGATTTCTGTTATTCTGATTGGGAGATGCTCTCCTTTGGGTAGCAAAGTTGCATTGAATGATTTGATTAAGCTTTGATCTTCTTTTAATTTGATTCGTCCCTTAGGCTTGTTGGCTTGTCTCTAGGCTTTCTAATTACCGGCCATTCCTAGTTCCTCTGCAGCAGCATGACGGCTTTTGTATTCTATTATTTGTGTGAATTTAGGGTTAGACTTGAGTTGTATTTATAGAATTTTAAATTGTTTTGAGCCGTCGATGAAGCTAGGGTGAATACAGACCATCCATCTCAAGAGAGGCCAATAAGAAAGAGACATGTAAGCCCTAGTGACTCAGCCAAGCATCAGAATTCGACCAGACCCTGACCAGGCCAGCCAGGGCCTGACCAGCAGGTCTTTCTGACCTGGGCGCACTTGGCAGGTGCGCCAGGCCAAAATTGTACTGGCGCACTTCCCAAGTGCGCCAGTTCAACTTTGTTTTGGCGCACTTCACAAGTGCGCCAGTGCATTCTGACCCGTTTTCCGGTTTTTCTGCCCAACTTCGTTCGTCCATATCTTCTTCATACGATATTCGTTTTACGCAAACTTGAACTCTATCTCAAGCAGAATTTCGAGACGAACGCAATGGAATAACCCATTTCCCTTGATTTCATCATTTATAATTAATTATACTTTAATTCGTGAAGCTTAACGTTATAGAATTCACGGGGTGTTACATTCTCCCCCACTTAAAAGGATTTCATCCCCGAAATCTTCAAGTTAGGAAGAATGTATATCCTACCATCCAACAGTCCATCTACTCAACCAACAAACATAGACATCCACTGTCCTTAAAAGACTTCTAATGCTTCATGATCATATGCATAGTGTGTGTACATATCCTTATCTAATGCAGAAATCAAGTGGCCTACTGATTCAGTTGACCTCCTTAATGCGAATCATGTAAGTGTCATGAATCCATTATGTATGCAAATTTTTTTCCTACTCATAATTCTACATGAGTGCACAACTATTCATACAAATGCGACGACCATATGACAGCATATCAAGTTTACAAGAATATACAAATAAGAATACATATATGCATATGCAGTATGAAGTGATTGAGCCGATCTAAGACCTAGGTTGTGCGTGTGTATGCTTCCACGAGCAACCACTAGCAACCACTTGCAACCATCAACCATAACTTGTTTCAAATACATGTTTACATCCAAAGGGGTTTCTACCTAAGGATAAAGGATAATATCGAGGAGATATACCTAAAAAGATAGATACAAGCACAACTTAAGAAAAAGAGAGGTCAAAGATGTACCCTCAAAAAGAAGAGGGTAGGCAGCGCGTATTCTGTCCTCAGTTTCCCAAGTCGAGTCTTCCTCGGCGTCACTCCACTGAACTTTAACGAGTTTGACTTCGCGGTTGCGTAGCTTTTTCACTTCAGTTCCTATGATGCGGGTTGGAACTCTCCTCACAGTTGCTTCGCGTTCCACTTCGGCTTCTTCTAGAATGCTTGGCACCACCACTTCCGTTGATTCATGTAGACATTTCCGGAGATGAGAAACGTGAAAGACGTTGTGAATTCAGCCAATCTTTCAGGCAGATCTACTCTATAAGCCATTTTCCCAATCTTCTCGATGATAGGGAACAGTCCTACAAATCTAGGTGATAGCTTTCCTGCGGATCCAAAGCGAGCGACGTTCCTTAAAGGGGATACCTTAAGGAAAACCTTGTCCCCAACCTCAAACTCAAGGTCGGACCTTCTTTTGTCGGCGTAGAATTTCTGTCTGTCTTGGGCTGTCTTCATTCTCCTACGTATCAAGTCCACTTTCTCTAAAGTTTCTCGAATCATTTATGTCCCAAGTATAAGCTTATCTGTAGACTCCCACCAACAAGTTGGTGATTTGCACGGTCTTCCATACAAGGCTTCGAAGGGTGCCATGCCGATGGTAGCTTGTTAGCTGTTGTTGTAGGCAAATTCCACTAAAGGAAGGTGATCCTCCCACGTCCCTCCAAAGTCAAGAACGCAAAGTCTTAAAAGATCCTCTAAAACTCTATTCACCCTTTCCGTCTGGCCATCGGTTTGGGGGTGATAGGCTGTGCTCAAACATAACTGCGTGCCTACAGCTTCTTGCAGACTCTGCCAAAACTCACTTGTGAAAATAGGGTCTCGGTCACTAACAATGCTGGAGGGTATCCCATGGAGTCGAGCTATTTCCTTGAGATAAAGAGATGCTAGAGATGAGGAAGTCCTTCTACTCTTGATAGGTATAAAGTGGGCGCTTTTAGTAAGCCTATCCACTATTACCCAAATGCTAGTGTTGCCTCTTCTCGACCTAGGCAGTCCATCAATGAAGTCCATTGAAATGCTATCCCACTTCCATTGTGGGACCTCTAGAGGGTGAAGTAGACCTCCAGGCTTCTTTTGTTCCGCCTTGACCCGTTGGCAGGTCATGCACTTAGAAACGAAATCTGCTACATCTTGCTTCATGCTGCTCCAAAAGAAAGTCCTTTTTATATCCTTATACATCTTATCACCGCCAGGGTGTAGAGTCATCTTGGAATGATGCGCTTCCTCGAGAACCTTCTTTGTCAACTCCCTTGCTTGTGGTACGCTTAATCTTCCATCTCGTCTCAGCCAACCCTTATCATCGATGGCGTATCTACTGAGGTGACTAGAAGTCTCACCCCTAATAAGTTTATTAATCACATCCACAAGCTGAGGGTCTTCACGTTGGGCAGCCCCTATTGAGTCTAAGAGAGTAGGGCGTACTTCGAGACATGCTAACAAACCCGGTACAAAATCCGAGGAGGGCCTAAAGTTAAAACTGGCTATATACTCCAAGTTTTGCCTTTCCACAAAGAGAGGGCTTAGGGTCAGTTTCTTTCGGCTCAACGCGTCTGCTACCACATTGCCTTTTCCGGGAGTATAGGAAATTTCAAAATCATACGAGGCAAGAAACTCCATCCATCTTTGCTGCCTCAAGTTAAGATCCTTCTGGGAGAAGAGATATTTCAACAATTTATGGTCAGTGTATAATTCAAACTTCTCACCTAGGAGATAATGGTGCCAAGACTTAAGTGCAAAGACGATGGCGGCCAACTCAAGATCGTGGGTTGGGTAGTTCTTTTCATGAACTTTCAATTGTCTTCCGCCATAAACTACTACCCTTCCTTCTTGCATTAGAACAACGCCTAGTCCCATTCCACATGCATCTGTGTATATTGTGAACATTTTGCTTCTGTCAGGCAGAGTTAGAACTGGGGCTGTTGTGAGAGCCCTTTTTAATCGTTGGAAAGCAAACTCGCAGTCCAAATCCCAAGTGAACGCCAGAATCTTCTTTGTTAGCCTTGTGAGTAGGGATGAGAATTTCGCGAAATCCCTAATAAACTTTCGATAAAAACCGGCTAGCCCATGAAAGCTTCAAACTTCGGTTGCATTTCTTGGTGTCTTCCAATCTTGTACTGCCACCACTTTCGCGAGATCCACAGCCAACCCTTCTTTAGACACTATATGCCCAAGAAACCTTACTTCTTTTCTCCAGAAGTGACACTTGGAGAATTTGGCTTTTAGTTGATGTGCACGGAGAGTATCCATGATTTCTATCAGATGCTAAGCATGTTCTTCCTCACTCTTTGAGAAGATTAAGATATCATCTACGAAGACAACCACAAATTTGTTGAGGAATTCTCTGAACACCCTGCTCATTAGGTCTACGAAATAAGCGGGTGCGTTTGTCAAGCCGAAAGGCATGACAAGCCACTCGAAGAAACCGTCTGGGGTTCTGAACGTTGTCTTATCAATGCTGTCTTCAACTACTCTTAGCTGATGGAACCCAGTTGCCAGATCCAGTTGGGAGAAGACCGTCGCACCTACAAGCTGATCAAACAAATCGTCGATTCGGGGAAGTGGGTGCCTATTTTTCTTGGTCAATTTGTTTAACTCCCTATAATCGACGCAAAGGCTAAGCGAACCGTCTGCTTTGGTTGCGAACACCACTAGAGCACCCCATTATGAAATGCTCCGTCTAATGAACCCCTTTTCGAGAAGTTCTTTAACCTGCTTACTGAGCTCCTTTCTCTCCCTTGGAGCCATGTGTCTGACAAGTAAAGCTACAGGCTTTGCGTTATCCACAAGATATATGCGGAAGTCTATTTCCCACCTCTGAGGTAAGCCTTTCACTTCCTCAAAGACATCTGGATATTCCCAGACTACTCTAACTGATTGCAAATTCTCATCAGAAGCATCAAGCGACTCTAGATAACTAAGCATAACAGCATTCAAAGGATTACAAGAAATTTCTAGAGTGTTACCAAGCTGAGTCAAGAGTCTAACTACTCTTTTCTCACAGTCAAGAATGGCACTATTACTGGATAGCCAGTCCATGCCTAAGATCAAACCATATCCCGAGAAGCCCAAAACAAAGGCATTACAACTAAACTCAACGCTGAGAATAGAGATTTTCAAACCCAAACAAACCATTGACAAGTAAGTGGAGCCCCCAATTGGATTTGAAACTACTAAGGGATCTTCTACCATACTAGTGTCTAGATGCAGAGATTCTACTAAGGCAGATGAAATAAAAGAGTGTGATGCACCAGAGTCAAAAAGTGTACGAACTGGATGATCATAAAGATAGACTACACTTTCTACAGAAATAATACTACCTCGTTCTCAAGATAGGATTGAGAAGATAAGCAAGATAAAACAAAGCATTTAGGAGAAGAAGTTAAAGAGGTACCCCCAGAAGGTCCTGCTTGCGGGCCTTGCCCTTGCTTCTTAGGGCAGTCCCTAGCCATGTGTCTAGCCTCACCGCAAAGGAAGCAAGTAGCACTCATCTTCCTCTTCTTCTTTCTGCAGTTATTCACCACATTTCCAACATTGCCACAGAAATAACATTTCCTTTTCTCACGTGTCTTGTTATTATTGTTGGGGTCCTTTCCTCCTTGACTATTATCCATCTTCTTGTACGGCGATTCTTCCGTTTGCTGGTTCACGTAGAGGAGGAGGAGGAGTAAAAGCATCTGTAGCTGGGGAGTAAGGTCCCCAGACATGCTGAAACAGAAAGGAAAGATTCAAAACGAAGGATAGAGAGAGATAGTGCATATGGCTTTGGGGGATTATGTCTTTTAAAATATAACACTTTTTTTCTAAAAAAAATGCTTCTTTAAACTTTCTTTTTGAAAACAATTTTCAAAAACTTTTATCTTGTCTGGTAAACCTATGCTCTGATACCAAGTGAAACACCCCACCTCCATCAAGGTCACTCACAAAGGGAATGCGTTAACTTTGGTGGAGGTTTATAAGTAAAAGCCACAGATGAACTCAAGATAGATATAAATACACATATTTTAAACAGCGGAAACCAAACAAACTTTTATTTCATCAATATGTGTATCAAACAAAGATTTCCATAATTGTCTCAAAATACTTCCAACATTACAACCTCATAACTGCCTTGATTATTAAAGAAGCATGAAAACATAAATAAAGAGACAAAAATCCCCATAGTGATATCCAAAGCCATTATCCGAGCAAGAAAGATCCAAATCATACATCTACGTTCTTGGTGCTTGTAAAGAGCCTGACTGAGTGGAGTTGTTTCCTCCCTGTGGACCTAGGGGGGAAACGAAAGAAAAGAAGACAAAAAGAAAATAGGGTCAGACATAAAGCCTGAGTAAATCTAGCAACTCTTCAATGTGTGAATAAGAAAAGGGTATGATGGATGTAAACTAAAAATAGGAAAGTGTCAAAAGCTAAGGAAGTGTCGAATGTACTATCACACCCATACTATATCTCTGCACCTACTTGAGTTTATTCAAACTAGCACCCCGCGGTGAGGGTGAAGTGAGGAACCTTTCTTATTAAAGATCGGCTCCTACTCGCGATAACATGTGTCATACGACCCCCAAGAATTGTAGATACCTATGCTGGTCCCACCATGGGGTGTATCAAGACCCATGGTGGCGGCCCCGACACAAAACTAGAAGACATGGGTTATACTACTGGTGTCCTCAGTGCCCTGGTTGTCTGCTCCGGAGTGTGTGCATGCCCGCACCCCGTTAGACCTGCACTGTGCACCCACCGCCGTCGTTTGACCGCTTACAATCAGCCCAGTAATCGTGCCCCACCCTGCCTAGTTTCAGGGTATCGTTGATACCTAACTTTGGGTTACTGCCGAAACGGGTCCCTCGTTACCAGGATTTTCTAGTCAAACATGTTAAGTGGTTAAGTGTCTGTATTTGCCTAACCCCACCCATCAATTCTTGTTAACATGTTGAATTTGGTTAAATGTTATAGTTGACTTAACCCTACCATCTGTCCTTAACCTCTTAGGAGCACCAGACCACTCACATTAGACAGGTATTGCTACGGTTACTGGATGTGCCGGTCGGTTCCGGGCAGGTTTACACCGTAGCTCGGTCTAACCTCGGGTCCTTATTGGGCTCAATGCTTAACCACCCACATTGGATAGGTATTGTTGTGACTACCGGATAGCCGGGCGGGTCCGGGCAGGTTTACATCACAACCCAATCCAACCTCGGGTTAAGCATATCGTGTTTTCTAAATTTACATATTTTATTACTTTTCAACTATATGTAAATGTCATATTTTTTATTTTTGGGTATTTCAATTCATACCGCTTATGTGTCATAATCATTGGCATGTGCCAAACATGCCAACATATATTTTCATATTTTACACCCAACGTTATTACCCCCGTTTGTTCGCAACGTTATAACATGTGTTGGGCTTGTCACAATTCAGCCCAACTTTATAAACGTGAGGAAAAAGGGAAATCAATAACATGTAATACATAAAGGTGTGTGGCGTATGAACTTGCAATTTGGCGATTCAACTAACATATAACATGGGTCATGTGAACTTGCATTCGAATCAAAGTATGACTAAGTAGGTGACATATGAAATGGCATAGTTTAGGCAAATACAAACTTGTGTTTAAACATGTTAACTTGGCATAATATCAACCACAAAACTAGTCTGTTGTATATTCACAAAAATGTACAATTTTTACATCTAATCATATAGCCTATTTCAACATGAACTTGCATAGTTTATGAAACCCAAACGATGTTTGACATAGAACCAATTATATTTTGCAAATAAACATGAACTTGCATAGTTTATGAAACCCAAACGATGTTTGACATAGAACCAATTATATTTTGCAAATAAACATGAACTTGCATAGTTTATGAAACATAGATCCAATTATACTTGCAAACATAGATCTAATTATACTTGCCAATAAACATAAGAATGATATCATAGGTTTTGGGTCATGTAGGCATAAAAGATCTATAACATGATTACATAAATTCTAATTTAGACTAAGAGAATATACATAGTCCATGTCATCGACATATACAAAAAGGGATCAATTTCTAGTTTTTGCCACATGCTTGCAAGTGCCATTGTTTTTCATATACAATTGTTCGATAGGCTTGCATCAATCAATTTATGCCACAAACATCAATACACAAGTCATGATAGAACCATTACAATACACAAAGATTATAACAACACGATTCTATTTTCATTTACATCGAATCACATCACAGTTTTTATTCATATTTTGAAAGGTCACTATATTTACAACGTGTGATGAATTCTTTTTTCTAATTTCTGATATTCTGATTTGGAGATGCTCTCCTTTGGGTAGCAAAGTTGCGTTGAATGATTTGATTAAGCTTTGATCTTCTTTTAATTTGATTCATCCCTTAGGCTTGTTGGCTTGTCTCTAGGCTTTCTAATTGACGGCCATTCCTAGTTCCTCTGCAGCAGCATGACGGCTTTTGTATTCTATTATTTGTGTGAATTTAGGGTTAGACTTGAGTTGTATTTATAGAATTTTAAATTGTTTTGAGCCGTCGATGAAGCTAGGGTGAATCCAGACCATCCATCTCAAGAGAGGCCAATAAGAAAGAGACATGTAAGCCCTAGTGACTCAGCCAAGCATCAGAATTCGACCAGACCCTGACCAGGCCAACCAGGGCCTGACCAGCAGGTCTTTCTGACCTGGTCGCACTTGGCACGTGCGCCAGGCCAAAATTGTACTAGCGCACTTCCCAAGTGCTCCAGTTCAACTTTGTTCTGGCGCACTTCACAAGTGCGCCAGTGCATTCTGACCCATTTTCCGGTTTTTCTGCCCAACTTCGTTCGTCCATATCTTCTTCATACGATATCCATTTTACGCAAACTTGAACTCTATCTCAAGCAGAATTTCGAGACGAACGCAATGGCGTGACCCATTTCCCTTGATTTCATCATTTATAATTAATTATACTTTAATTCGTGAAGCTTAATGTTATAGAATTCACGGGGTGTTACAGACGCATACTCTGGGTATAATCAAATTATGATGCATAAGCCAGATGAGGAGAACACAAGTTTCATAACAGATAGAGGCTTGTATTGTTATAAAGTTATGTCGTTCGGAATAAAAAATGCAGGAGCAACCTACCAGCGCCTTGTGAATTCCATGTTCAAATCCCAAATTGGAAACACAATGGAAGTCTATGTGGATGATATGTTGGTGAAGTCAAAGAAA
The DNA here is from genome assembly GCA_030737875.1 of Allium sativum. Taxonomy (NCBI): domain Eukaryota; kingdom Viridiplantae; phylum Streptophyta; class Magnoliopsida; order Asparagales; family Amaryllidaceae; genus Allium; species Allium sativum. The sequence continues at coordinate 313,981,246 of CM060921.1, forward strand.
GCTGAGGACCATCTGGAAAACTTGGCTGAAATGTTTCATTTCCTCAAAAAGTATGGAATGAAGGTAAATCCGCTTAAGTGCTTATTTGGAGTTGTGTCAGGAAAGTTTCTCAGATTCATAGTCAACGCCAGAAGCATTGAAGCAAATCCTTCTCAAGTCATGGCCTTATGGGAAATGCGTGCTCCAAGGACAAAGAAAGAGATTCAAAGCCCGAATGGGAAAGTAGCAACACTTAATCGATTCATCTCTAAGGCAACAGATCGGTGCATTCCACTCTTCGATGCTTTGAAGAAAGGAAAGAAAGAGTTCCAATGGACTCTAGAATGCCAAACAGCCTTCGAAGAGTTGATTAAGCACATGGAGTCACCACCGATGCTTTCTAAACCCAAAGATGGAGAGGATCTATTCATATATTTAGTTGTCTCGTCACATGCCTTAAGCGCTGCATTTGTCAGGGAGGATGCCAAGATCCAATGGCCAGTCTATTACATTAGTAAAAGGCTCACTGGGGCAGAATTAAACTACCTAAAGTTAGAAAAACTTGCGTATTGTCTACTTATCGCCTCAAAAAAAACTAAGGCCATATTTCCAATCCCATCCTATATAGGTTCTCACTGACCAACCGCTAAGACAAGTTCTCTTTCGTTCAAAAACTTCAGGAAGGTTATTGAAGTGGAACATAGAGCTCAGTCAATATGATATCACTTATCACCCTCGAAGAGCTATTAACGGGCAGGCTTTAGCGGATTTCACAAATTCATGGATAGAGGAGAGGAAACAAAGGATCCAATAGAGAATGTGACCAGTTGGAAGTTATACATCGATGGATCCAAAAATAATTATTGTTCAGGGTCAGGAATCGTCCTGGAAACTCCAGATGGCCATTCTCTATACTACGCCTTAAGACTAGAATTCCCATCGACCAATAATGAGGCCGAATATGAAGCTTTGATCGCAGGGCTAAAATTGGTGAAAGAATTGAATCTGAAAACCTTGCAAACCCTTAGTGACTCAGAGCTGGTAGTATGTCAAATCTTAAAGGAATTCCAGACCAAACTCGGAAACCTCCCCGCGTATCTTACCAAGGCATTGGAACTTCTCAACGACCTTGCCACTACACTATATCCCACATTCCCAGGGAAGAAAATTCAAAGGCAGACTCTCTCGCCAAGTATGCCAGCTCCTCAGATGCACAGTTGCTGGGCTTGATCCCCGTTGAAGTACTTACAACTCCCGCCATTGAAGAAGCAGATGTTGACTGGATTACGAAGACTATTCAAGAACCAGTGTCCTGGATGACCTCGATCAAGGAGTACATCCACAATGGAACACTTCCAAAAGATCCGAAAAAGCAAAGAAAAGTATTGCGTAAAGCTCCATTATACCTTATCCAAGATGGGAGGTTGTATAGGCGAGGTTTCTCTATGCCACTATTACGATGTGTAACCAAAGAAGAGTTCAGAGCAATCCTGGCAAAATTACATCAGGGAGAATGCGGAGGTCACACAGGCGGTCAAACAGTAGCCAATAAAATTCTACGATATGGCTACTTTTGGCCCGATGTGAACATAGATTCGATGACCTATGCTAAGAAATGTGATGGATGCTAGAGATTTGCAAATATTCCAGGAGAACCTCCCATGGAATTGACACAAATGGTCAGTCCATGGCCATTTTCCGTCTGGGGCACAGATTTGGTTGGAGCATTGCCTACAGCTAGATCAAACATGAAGTACGCAATAGTGGTAGTAGATTATTTCACTAAATGGGCTAAAGCTGAAACCCTAGCTACTATTACATCAAAAAAGGTGATCAACTTTGTCCTAAAGAACATAATCTACAGGTTTGGGGTACCGCAGAAAATAATCATCGATAATGGAACTCAATTTGAAAGCAGCGAATTTCTTGATTTCTACGATAAATACAAGATAAAGAAGAGTTTTGCAGCCGTAGCCCATCCGCAGGCCAATTGGCAAGTCGAAGCAATCAACAAAATTTTGAAGTCAACCATCAAGAAGTGTCTCGAAAAATCTAAAGGTGGTTGGGTAGACGAACTTCCTCTTGCATTATGGGCATATCGTACAACGCATAAAACTACAACCGGGCACACCCCATTCTCACTTGCATTTGGATCTGAAGCTATGATTCTGGTAGAGCTGAAGGTTCCCACTCACCGAAGAGTCCACTTCAATCAAGAGGAGAATGAGAAGCTGCAGCTCGAGGCACTCAATTTTCTTGAAGAAAAAAAGGAAAGAAGCAGAACTCAAAGTCGTTGCACATCAACGAAGAATAGCTCGTCATTTCAATGCTAAAGTGAAGCGGAGAATCTTCCAAGTTGGGGACCTTGTCCTAAAAATAATCATGATAGGAACTAGAGTATTCGGACCCAACTAGGAAGGACCGTACATGATAAGCCAGAAATTCTCAGATGGAACATTCGAGTGGAAAACAACGGATGGAATTCAACTTCTGAGAGCATGAAACAACATACATCTTTGACATTACTTCATTTAATGGTTCTTTCATTTTACAACTTATAAACATCATGAATTGTAAATACCATGCAACGTTGTATAAAGCCTTGTACGTATTGATGAAAGAAACTACTTTACTTGCCTAAATCGTACATTTGCAAATTCTTGTTTACAAGTTGCTGAAATTCGATTTTGATTTTAGGTCCCTTAGAAGATCGTTGATGCATCTTTGATTAAATAGAGTCTGGTGATCACTACAACACATCCCGATTGGGACAGCTCAAATGCCCATTGCTCAATGCTTAAAACATCATTCGCAACAAATACGAAGGTGTGAAGCACAACATCACAAGGGACACCAGGAACTGAACGGTCAAATGATGTGGCGTTCAAACTAAAAATGAGTTTGTCGATTTCACCAAAGGAGCGCCTTCTTAGTTGCAAGGTCTAGGACCCTAGTTCTAACAAATCATAGTAAAACCCGATAAATGAACTAGCGTCCGCCCCATGAAATGACGCGGCCCTAAACCAAAACCTCCCAAGGGGCACCTAGTCGATCACCAATGCCATTAATACATGGCCAGATTGGGACAAACACTGGGCTTTTAAACCAAAGACCTCCCTAAGGGGCACCTAGTCGATCATCAGTACCATTAATACATGGCCCGATTACGACAAACCTTGGGCTTCTAAAAGACCTCTTCAGAGGCATCCGATCAGATATTGGGTCTTCCAAACCCAATTACTGATGCTGGATCTTCCAAATCTAGTTACTGACGGACATTAAAGACCCCTTTGTGGGCATCCGATCATAAGCCGAATCTTCCAAACTCGGTTAGTGATGGACCCAAAGACCTTTCTGAAGGCGTCCTACAAATACTACAGGTGGCTAAATCATACAGCCAAAACGAATAATGGGTTCACAAAAGACCTCTATGAAGGCATAGAAACCAAGACCTCTCCGGGGGCATATGTTCAAATCTGATCTCCGAAGGGCCTAGATTTCCAGGCTAGCGAGAAACATGATTGAATATACTAAAACATAAGACCTCTCAGGCAGGGGCATAAAAGTGAAAATTCACCCTCATAAAAAAGGGATTAGCGAGATCGATTAGACTGGAAACCTTTGATCATAATCATGCCAAGAAAATTTTAAAATGGCAAAAACACATGACCAGAAGATTCCAGATGAAATTGATCATAAAATGTCATGCCCAACCTTTAAAGTTGGCGACAAATTCTAGTATGTGGGGCATTACCACCGCACTAAAGAGATTTAGTAGTGCTTACTTAGACATACCACAAACCTGTCACAATCTGGAATTAAAGGTTTAGCATTCATAAGGATTGTTTTAACCAATGAAGTTGTGTCTCTTGAAATGGCCAAAGCAAACTTGAGAGCTTCAATACAGTGATAAGCACAAAAGTGGTTGACCATGAGAAAGAAGTCTCAGATATTGCCCTAGTCAGAATTAAGGAAATTTAAAAATTTGGTTGAGAAAATCCGGTTAATAATGATCCGTGGCTACAACTGAAAAACCAATTTATAAAAATGTACCATGAGGTCATCTTGATGTCAAATATTGCAATAACTTGTGATATAAAGGAATTTGTGCTGTGAGTATGAAAAGAAAACAGGTGTGGAATGCAAAAAGGGTATGACAAAGCTAAAATAAAAGCTTAAAAGTACAACAAGCAAAACACAGTTTCATTATAGAAACACAGAACCAGATCACAAAATCACATGTCCAAAGCAAAATTATCAGAAATAAATATGCATAAAGTAACAAGCATAACAGTAGTAAGCGAGGCCGGCACTTGCATATACAACCGGTCTCAATACAGTGATTAGAAACTAAAACAAAGTTATAAGTACTACTGTTTCTTACCACCTGACCTCAGAACAGGCTTAGTAGAAGGAGGAGCACTAGCTGGTGGTTTCCCTGGCCCGCTCGGACTTTCCTGAGATGACAAATCGATCACGTTCTTCTTAGTATCATGCTTCTTTCCTCTGCATCCGAAAGCTGATGAGGATTTGGATTTGTGCTTCTTTGGGTCCTCAGTCTCCCTCTTCGAGGTCGCACCAGTATGCTCAGAGCCTTCCCACTTCGAATGTAATCTTTATCATTGCCTAAGTTTGCAATGGCTGGAATCCGAGTATCTTGAGAACCGGGGTGTTAGAAGCAAGCAGATATGCATTACCCGGAGGAGTAGTAGTAACTGGGGCAAGAGGAATTGTCATCAAAGTTGAATCGGTTATAATGGCTTCATCCGTCACTATCTTTCCTATAGCAGAGGAAGGTGATGGTGAGATTATACCTAAAGCAGATGAACAATGAGCACGAAATGCAGATGTATCAGGTGAGGGGCATAGGCAGTCTAAATATAGAAAAGTTTCGATGACTTCAAGTTTACCTACAGCTATAAGACTAGCCTGTAGATTTCTATGCTCTTCAACCTCAAATCTGTCTACACAAGTGTCATCATCAACCTCATCATTCCCACTTTTCTCCTGCTAAGTTTTTCTCAACATTGAAGTCTTCAAATTTTGCATCCTTGGAAGCAACGAGAGGATTCACTGGGATTTTTGAACCGGAAGCTTCAATATTAGCAAGGAAAGTACGGGCATCAGCATTTGTTGCATCATGGGCTTGTCCTCCAGAAGGCCCAGCCTTGTCATCATGCAATGCTTGCTTTTCCCTCAGTATAATCTTTCCTTTCGCTAAAGCTTCACGGGATGTCTCATCCAAAAGCTCCTCTATAAGATCTTCTTCACCATGATTACCTCCATAGATCCTAAGCACTTCTTCCCAGACAAGAGCCAAGGTCTCAGCAAAGTCTTTTCCCAAATCATACAAGATACCACGGCCCATAAAGCTGTAAACATAAAATTTGAATACGGTCTCCTGGGTCTTTGCTTTGAATTTTAAATAAGAATCCGTGGCCTTAGCTTTATCCTTTCCAAGAAACTTAACATTAGTAGTTAGCGCCTCAAGGGATAAGCTTTGAGAAGAAATCCTATGTTGAAGGGTCAAGTTCTCTTGTCTTAGAATAGAAGAATCGCTTCTTTCCTCAGCCAATTGGGACTCTGCAAGCTATTGAGAAGTTTGGGCTTCTTGGACCTGCTTCACAAGCGCATCTTCCTTCTGTTTGGAGACAATAAGCTCTTCCTTAAGCTTAGCAATCTCAACCTTAGAATCCTTCGTGGAACTTTGAGACTTAAATGCATGGATTAAAGCAGCCTTGTCATTCTCCAATGTTATAATATGATCGAGACGAGCTGAATTATCTCTTTGAAGATCATGAGCAAATGTGTACCACCCACCAAGCTGCTTTTTGACATGCTCGCTCAGTTTATCAAACTTGACCTCGACTTGACTCCTAGCAACATCATATTGAGTGAGCATACTGCTTTTTGTACCATCTATCTCCTCGAGAAGATCCCGCTTATCATTAGGATGCAAATCCACATCAAAGTACATCCCTCTCAAGTCCCATCATTTGAAGCGCTCAAAAAGCATTAAATTGGTCGGCCTTATCTGGTAGCGAGGCCTATCCATGATTATCTGAAGATCAAAAGAAGTAGGAGTGGCTAGTGAGGAGCCAAAGATATGCCTTTACCAATGTTTTGAATATCAGGCATTGAGTAATCTGGCATTGGAAGTTTGCTCAATCTTTGACGCTTCCCAGAGCCACCTTTACCTTTATCGCTCCTTTCTCTCTTCTTCTTGTTCTTCCTTTTTCGTTGTTCTAGTTCTTTAATCCTCTCAACCTCCATTTTACCGAAATTGTCATGTCTCCATTCCTTAGTTGCTCGGTTTCAATAAGTTCTCCAATTCGGTGAGATTGATAGGCAAGTCGTGGATGTTGTGAATGCTTCAAATGTTAGGAAGACCGAGGTTTAATGAAGTTTTTGGGATCGAATTATTGAACACCCTGTTCAAAGATATCCTCAAGGGAGCGTCTCATTTCTGAACCTAAGAGAGGGAAAAAGTAAGATTATAGTACTTAAGCCAGAGAAGTACTGAAGCGAAATAAGATAAGCCTATATCAGGTATTGAGAGCATGGGACGTAAATAAAAGTAAAGGAAAATTTGCTTATGAAGCATCTAACAACAAACAAGTTGGAGGAGGATCATTTAAGAAAATCCCTATGTCCTCAAGTGTTTTTCCAAGGAGAGGATTTCGAGACGAATATTTTTCAATCCTATTTTTTGAGGACGAAACTGTTGTCTTCAAGGTTAAAGTATCGCTCGTAACGAGTTCCTTGGCTGAACTAAGGTCACCAAGATTCTTAAAAGTTTCCGACATACCGTCTCCTTAGCTCTCTTGTATAACAAGATTTTCATCATAATTTTCAGTAGTTAGTTTGTTCACATAACCAACTTCACCCTCTTCGCGCTGCTCATTCTCCTCCGTAGAGTTTGAAATAGTTTTTGAAGTCGATGCATCCACATCAACCTGCCTAGTTCCTTCCACAGGATTTGAAATGGTGACTTCCTTTAGAATTTGATCAGGTAAAGCTAAAGGACCCTTATTCTAATTTTGTTTGGATGCCTCCTCAATGGAAGCTAATTTGGATTTGGGAAGAGTTTTGCTGCTTCCTGCAAGATTAGTGCACTTCCTTATTCGGGCCTTCTTGGATGGGAATTTATGAAGATTATCTTTCTTATCTGTCGAATGTGTCCTTGAAGTTTGCAAGGGAGGAAGCATGTTACATCGACGGAGAAACTCCTTCGTGAGTAAGAATCTCTTGCTCCTTTCATTCTTAGGAACAACCATTAAGGTTTTAAAGAGAACTTGATCAAAAGGATTATCCTTATCGGTGGGAGTCACTGCAATATAATTTCAGATGTGAGCACCAGAATAATGGGGAAAATGAAATAAAAGACTGTAGAATATTCACCTCCTTCCGCCCAGTAGCCATAAAAGTTCGAAAGGCCGCGAACAAAGAAATATTGGTTAGGGAACCACTGGACACTCTCGACTAAATCAGTAATAATTCTGGAGCTCCGGCTCTCGACAAAAATGATTGAGGGACGACTCTTCCTCCTTTTAAAAGAATATAGAGAGAAGATATCTTGAAATGTAGGTGCACGCTCTTTGACCCTCATAAACAGTACATAAAGTCCCATAAAGGAAGAGTAACAATTGGGGTGTAACTGATATAGGGAAATGGCCAAGCTCTTAAGAATTGATTCTATGTGAGGATTAAAAGGAGGAATCGCCCTGCTCATCAACATGTATTGGTTTACTACGACATATCCGGAAGGAGGAATGTCAACAAATTCATCTTTTCTAGGGAATCTGGGTTCTTCCTTTTCTGAAATCCCATACTCCTTTACATAATTGTTGGAATGAGTTAAAGGAATGTTCTGCTTCATGTCTCTCAAGTGGTATAGTGGAGTATGGTCGGGGTTTAGAAAAGGTTTGACTGGCGCTTGATCCAGATGTGGTTCCAACAACTTGTCCAGAACTTCCGGCTTCACCAGACATGGTTCCTTCCTTGGGATTCTGGCGTAATTATTGTTGGGTTAACATTTTCTATATGAACGGCTATGCTTAAAAAATCGCAAAGTTAGCATCGAGAAACTTGGAAATCACTGAGAACCGCAAACTAAACCATGAAGTTATCAACCACGCTCGAGCCTAAGCAAGGTTGAGTTCAACCGAACAGCATAGGGATCGAATAGGCCTGGATTTGACAGACTTGAGCATGGTCGACTAGTTCAATTTGGACAAGCGAGGAGTTTGCAAAATTGTGTTTTAACTAAGTTTGCAGGAAAAATATGGTGTATGTAAATAACAGATTTCAGCACACATTACAAGTATAAATTCCAATCGAATAGCGAGATCACGCTCGTTCCCAAACAACTTGAACATGCCCAAATAGGATCGAATAGGTTCGAGTCCTAGCTGGCACAAGCATGCCCGACCATGAGAGTCGAACATGTCTAAACACAAGTAGGTTCGAACATGCTCGAGCCTTAGTTGGGTCGAGCATGACCAACCTTGTAAGGGTCGGATATGTTCAGACCAGACAGGGTCGAGCATGCTCGAGCCCTAACTGGGTCGAACACAACCGACCCCGTGAGGGTCGCACATGCTTAAGACAGATTTGACTCGAGCACACTCGAGCCTAAGTGGGTCAAACAGGGCAAACTCCGCAAGGTTCGGGCACGTTCAACGTTCATTTGGGTCAGGTGTGGTACGTTGGTTTGAGCGAAACCTAGGATGGTGCAACATGAACAAATCGTTGCTAAGGTTTGGTTCACTATGGGCACGACAAAAATGAGTTCAAATGACAAGCACAAAACATTCAAACATAAATGTATGGGCAAATCGACAAAGTGAATGAAAACCGCATGTCATAAGCATTTCACTGAGCACCTAGTGTGCCTCAAGTCCAAATCAAAGTGTAAAGGATTTCGGGTGACTTGAATTCCTCAAAACACATCCAATTACACATTCTCGGTCCAAATGCAATCAAGTCCATTCAAATTACTAACAATTACATCCCCAAACATTCAATTCGAATCCAAACTGTCCTACTTTGATCCCTAGATCCCTACAAACCAAGAACAATGCAAAGAGGAGTGGAAAATCACCTTTGGATAGTGAGGGTGATCCGAATAGACGGATAATAGCTGCTCCAAACTAATTCGAAGTTGGCTTGGTTTCGATGTCGAGTCGAGCAAGCTTCGATGACTGGCGATGTAAGATCGAATTCGAATTGAAATTGATGAAAGGAAGAAGATTAAAGCAACGGGAATTTTAAGGAAAAGAAGTGACCTCCATTAATCAGTTTTTTGAAGAAAATAAGCAAAATGCAGAAATAAGGAACCGAAGGCAAGATAAAAGGTAAGAATACGAACAGACGTGTTCGATCTAGGTGGCACGACCGAACCAAATGTCGCGCTCGACCCAAGTTTCGTGTTCGATCCAGGTGGCACGACCAAACCAATTGCCATGCTCGACCCAAGTGTCGTATTCGATCTAGGTTGCGTGCTAGACCCATTTGGTTTGTACGACCCAGAATGCTCGACCTAGTATTTTTGTGAGTATTATCCGAAGTAATTGAACTATGTGTGATCAACCTGTGTGAATTTAAATTTAATCTATCGAGATGTGCTATAATTAATTATTTCAAAGCCTGTAAATTCCAATAAATTAGGAAAATTACAAGCTTTGAGGTGTTTATGCATGAATATTCAAGCACATATTAATAGATTAAATTTAATATAAGGATCGGTCATACATGGAAGAAGTGATTGGTCGGTACATAAACCATATGTGGATCGAGCGAGAATGTAAATTATGGAGACAATAGCTCGAGTCAGGGTCAAACACTAATCAGGTTCGAACACTACTCAAGGGCGAACGAGTATAAGGGTCGAACACCAAGGGTCGGTCGCTCCGTACAAGGCCTGGTCGAACAACATCATGATCCAAAGTCAATCATGCAACACTTACAAGACTTGAGCATTTAGGACTCGAACATGGTTCAAGGTCGAACATCAGCAAAGGGTTGATCAGACAGGAAGTCTTGCACCATCTATAGGGTCGAATATGAAGATTTGCACACATAAACTCAGGGTCGGACAATGGCTCGAACATGGTGACTCAAATAGGGTCAGTCGAGCATATTTCATAGGGTCGGTCGAGCATGTCTCCCTGGGTCGGTCATTCATGGATTTAGGTGGACAGCTGGATACAGCTGTCAACAACTGGCAGTGGCATTTCTGTAATTACTTGTATGTTCGACCCGCGGCCTGCATATACCCATTTCAGCTCACCACTTCACTCCAACTTCTCTTATAAATAGGCCATGGCTTCCCTACTTCTAGGGATCGATTTCCATGACCCCGAAGGGCTGCCGAATTGCATTCACTCCTGTTCTAAGAGATTCTAACACATTCCAACATCTAAAAGCAAAGATCAAGCATCGAATCCGTCATGAAATCCACCAAAAGTGATCAAGCATTCTAGAGATCGAAGATTCTTCACCATTTCTCCTTACATTTAGAAAGATCCATTTAATTATCCGTTGACTTGTATTAAGTTGAGTGAAGCCTTTGTATCATGGAGCATATGAATGTACTATTGAGTGATTCTAGACTTGTAACTCTTAAATTGTCAATGGAAAATTTTGCCAAAGTGGATGTAAATCTTTCCTAAGATTGAACCACTATAAAATTTGTGTCTCGTTTACTTTTATTATGATTGTGGCCTCTTTCCTTACCGATTGGTGAAATGCCTTTGAGGCATCTTTGGTGTTGATGTCTAATTTGGGTTTCAATAGTAGTCAACATAGGTTTTGGTTGCTTCTCTATCATTATTGAGATATCCTTTGATGGGTTTGGACAATCTCATTATTTGAGGAGTGCTAGAGGAAGCCATTAGAGATTTGTTTTTGAAGAGAATAGATATGAAGAGAGTAGTTTGAATTTTGAATAAGAGGTAAAGAGAATAAGAATGAATAGATATATAAATAGAGATTGAATGCGTACAACTTTTCTGAAATCAATGGCGCCTTTTCAGACCTTGGGAGTGGGTGAAAAGTTGGAGGGAAGTTTAAAAGTTTAAACTTTTGAAATTCAAATTTTGAATTTCATTTTCTGGTCTTCATGTCCACATGTCCTTCTATATATGTCGACATGCGTGTAGAAATTCAAAAGACATGTTGTTTTGACTTTTTGGTTTTATTATATTGTCGATTTATATTTCTGGTTTTATTATTCCTAAATAAATATTGACATCAATATTTTATTTTATTACTATTATTTTGAATTTTAAAATTTGAATTTCAAATTCGAATTTCAAATTTCAAGTTTGAGTTTTAAAGTTTAAATTTCAAAAACAAAGCAAACAAACAAAACAAAACAAAACATCCATTCAACAATTGTTTTAAAAAGTAATCAAGGCGTACCCGGTTTTTAGATCCATTTCTTCGATATTTTCTGAATTCTGAATTGTTGTGGAACACATATTTGAATTTCCGGTTTTTAGCTCTTCATCGCTTGATGATGAATCTGAATCATCTAAAGTTGTTGTGTATGCCCTCTTTATCTTCTTCGATGAATTATCATTGTCCGTCTATTGAATTGATTTATCTTCATATGGACACATTCTCTTTATATGGCCTGGTTTATTGCAATTATAACATCGATCATCATTTCTCTGAAACTTCCTTGATTATTTCTTTGAAAGTTATTTCTCCTTCCGTATCTCAGAAATTTTCTGAAATTTTCGTCATTAAGGTGGTTTCTTCAACGTCTTCGCTGCTTGAATCGGAACTATTTGTTATTGCTTTAAATGCTATGGATTTTTTTCAGTTGGATTATTTTTCTTTCTTTTCTGTAATTTGGCTTCAAAAGACATCAAATTCCCGATTAACTCCTCAATCCTCATTTCACTGACATTATGGGCTTCTTCAATCGCCAATGTTTTCTGATCCCATTCTGGAGTCAATGAACTAAGTATTTTTCTGGCTTAGTCTACTTCTGAATAAGTTTTTCCTAGTGCTATTAATGAATGCGCTATTTCTTGGAATCTGCAATACATATCGGAGATAGATTCTGTGACGGCCCGCCCCGCAACAACCGACATTTACTCCAAAGGTGCGCTGTACACATGTCCAGTTAGCACGTAACGGGTCGTCAGAAGGAAAAAGGAGAAAGGAAGAAGGAAATGAACCAACAAGGAACCTGTAAAATGTCTCATAGCGCATAGGATAAAATATAATAATAACATACTTGACATAAAACAGGTGAGACAGTGCATAAGCTGAAACAACTAACATAGCAGCGGAAAATGCAAGTACAGCTTATGATCTAAAGTTAAACATTATTACAACTTTTCAAACTGTCTCAAAGCAAAAGCAAGATAAAGGAGGCACACTACTAATGCCCAAGTAGCGACCACCAACGACACAGGGAGAATATATATATATATCATACGTGGAAGCCTCCTGCCCGCCTCTGAATCAGCTACTCGCGCATCACCAGCTAACCTGTCTCTAGTCTGCTCGTGTGAGCACCCAGAGTAATAAGAGGAGACATAAAACTCTGGGTCAGACATAAAGCCTGGTATGAGCGATAAGCATCTAAAGTGAACAATAACAGGTAGATTAGAAACATACCTGAACTTGGATCTGCAACCAAAGAGTTAGCACTACATATTGTACAACACTCTAAGGTGCCATGTCAAATGGTGTAAAGATACGAAGGTGGGGGTGTGCATGTCATAGTGATGGAAAACAATCAAACATAGCATCCATCCTCACATCTCTCATTCAGTGCGTAAAGCATACGATATTCACCACTTCGATCACCCCACATACCTTGCTACGATCACTTTGCCCCATGAAGTCATAAATGGCTTCACTGCACTGATAACGTAGCCACTAATCCTTTGATATGTCCACTAGCCCCATGGAGTTATTCACCCCATCTGTGCTGGCTCATAGCCTTACCAATCCTTTACTATGACCACTTGCCCCATGGAGTTATTCACCCCATCTGCACTAGCTCATAGTCTTACTACGCATCACTTTGCCCCTCAAGTCATAATGACTCTACTGCACTGATAACGTAGTCTTGCTACCATCACCTTGCCCCTCGAGCCATAATGACTCTACTGCACTGATAAGTAGCCCATCATCCATTTTTAGTGGTGAATCGAAGTTATGAACGCCATCGGTTATTGGTTAATACTGGGTCGGGTCGGATTTTCTTCAAGCCATCGGTTCGGGTCGGGGTCACTACGTTGCATCGTCCATGGTCCTCCTCTGGTACGATTCGGTTCGGGTCTACTCCATCACGTCGGTTCGGGTCGGGTATCCCACTTCGGGTCGGGTCGGGTGTCCCACTTCGGGTCGGGTGTCCCACTTCGGGTCGGGTCGGGTGCCATCTCCCATCCCGTTCGTGCTTCCGCTCCGATCCGCTCCCTCATTCTTCATATGCTCCGATCCGATCCCCCTCTTTTAGTCGATCCAATCCCAGTTCAATTAGCATGGCCTTCCTTTTTGCCAGTTTTCTCAAATGTCAAGTTCCGATCCGATCGAATCCCTTGCCCAGTTCAACTTATCTGATCCGAGCCACCATATCCGATCCGATCTGAAACCTGCATTGTTTCCTGAAGCTTTTCCAGCAAGTGTTTACGCCATTCGACGACGTATTCGACCATTCTAACTATTGAAATCAATCACAAAGCATATCATACAGTCATAGCAACATGCATAATCAACCACAAACACCAAAACATCAATATGATAGGTTAAAATGGATCAAACATACCCAAAACCCCATATTTCCCCTTAAGCATGTTTAGGTGAAACTAATGATAGAATTAGCAAAACTTAACCAAATTAACCCAATTTCATATCAGAGGTATAAAACATCATTTAAGAATTTATGAACATTTTTCCAGAATTTTATCATGTTTAAATTCGCTAATTAACACTAATTACCGTTAATTAGCCATAATTAGTGAGAAACTATGCAAATCACTCACCTTAGCCACAAACAAAACTAAGATCTGAAATAAATCTCTGATTTGATACGAGTCCCGATGCTAAACAGCAGATCCAATGTTGCTTTGGTGTAGATCTCCCTTGATTTGATGTTGCTAAGCTCAATCCTTGATCAAAAGATGATTTGGAGGTGATTTAGAGGTTAGAGGCCATTTCTAGGGTTTCTTGGAGATAAGAGGAGGCTAGAAAACTGAAATGGAATGATTCTCCAACTCATTTCAGTCTCCGCATAACCCTAATCCCGAAATGGGTTATGGGCCTATTCACTTATCACCATATTTGGCCCGGTTAAGCAGTTTTTCAGCTTCCAAACCTTATTTCAGCCATATCTCCCAAACGGTAAGTCCGTTTGACTATTATGACCACTCTACTGAAAGGTAAACCAAGAAACGGATCTAATAGAAGTGGTTTCAAGTCAAAATTCCTTTCCAATCAAAAGTTAGGGCCAAAACAGTACCAACAAGGGGTAAAATGGTCATTTAAAAATCGACAAAAATCATGAACATGGGTAATGACTCTAATAGATGTTTCCCAAAGTTACATGACCATACGACTTCATATGGAAAAGAAATAAATATTCTACGATCCTCCGATACGTAGAATGTGGGTCGTTACACTCTCCCCCTCTTAAGAAATTTCGCCCCCGAAATTCCTTAACCAAAATACACAAAAGGGTCCCACATGCCTATCAATCATAAAACAACAATCAAACATGCAAAATAAGCAAAACAAGTCTATCCTAGCATGCGGAATAACTAAATTACGAAATAAATCTTACCAGGCAAAGAGTTCTGGGTACGTCTTCCTAATGCTCTCCTCTGTCTCCCAAGTACAGTCACTCTCGTCCTCGCCCCACTGAACCTTGACTAGCTTCACCGCCTTCCTTCAAAGTTGCTTCGTATCGTGCCCTACAATACGAATCGGCTTGCGGTTCCCAACCGCCTCGGGTTCTACTTCGAAGTCCTCTAACCGATCAGGTGAAATAGTCATATCTGAGTCGTGAACGAACTTCCTTAGTTGGGAAACATGAAATACATTGTGAACTCCTGCCATATTTTCTGGTAAGCCAACTCTATATGCCAAATTCCCGACTAGTTCAAGAACAGGGAATGGGCCAACAAATCTTGGTGCTAACTTGCCTCTCCTGCCAAATCGTATCACGCTCTTTAACGGAGAAATCTTGACAAACACCAAGTCACCAACGAAGAATTTTATGTCCCTTCTCCTCTTATCAGCATAACTCTTCTGCCTATCTTGGGCAGCCTTCATTCGTTGTTGAATGGTCTTAATCTTACCTGAAGTTTCCCTCACCACATCTGGTCCAAGCATAAACTTCTCGCCAGTCTTTATCCAACATGATGGTGAGTTGCACGGTCTTCCGTACAAAGCCTCATATGGAGCCATACCGATATTGGATTGGTAGCTATTATTATATGCAAACTCTACTAGATGCAAATGGTCATCCCATGATCCACCAAAATCAAATATACAAGCTCTCAAGAGATCTTCCAATATACGATTCACCCTCTCCGTCTGACCGTCGGTCTGAGGATGATATGCGGTACTGAGATGTAATTCTGACCCTAGAGCCTCTTGTAAGCTCTTCCAAAACTCACTAGTGAACAACGGGTCTCGGTCACTCACAATGCTTTTAGGTACTCCATGAAATCTCACTACCCACTTCATATACAATTCTGCCAACTTAGCTGCCGTTCTGGTCGATTTGACTGGTATAAATCTTGCACTCTTAATCAATCGATCCACAATTACCCAAATGCTATCATATCCCGATCTAGTCCTTGGTAAACCATCGATGAAATCCATCGTGATTTGCTCCCATTTCCATTCGGGAATTTCTAATGGTTGCAATAAACCACTAGGCTTCTTTTGCTCAGCTTTAACTAGCTGGCAATTCATGCATTTGGATATAAACTTCCCAACGTCTCTTTTCATTCCCTCCCAGTAGTAAGTCCGCTTCATGTCTCGATACATCTTATTACCACCGGGATGTATAGTCAGTTTTAAGTGATGACATTCTCTAAGCACTTCATCTCTCAAACCATTCACGTCGAGTACAAGTAGTCTTCCATTCTTTCGAAGCCATCCATCTCGATCAAGCCCATACACATTCATCTCCTCACCGTCGATGTTCATCTCTAACTTGGAGATGATTTCTAATAGATTAAGATCGTCCCTCTGGCTGAAACCAATCTGCTCTATCAAAGTGGGTCTGATCGCCAAACTAGCTAGCATGACTGGATCCAATTCGCACTTTGGTCTGAAATCAAACCCCGCGATATACTCTAGTTGCTTCCATTCAAGAAACATTGCACCTAAACTGGCATGTCTCCTACTCAAGGCATCGGCTACCGCATTACATTTCCCAGGTGTATATGCGATATCAAAATCATATGAAGCCAAGAACTCTAACCACCACTGCTGACGGAGATTCATATCTTTTTGAGAGAAGAGATACTTTAACGATTTATGATCGGTGAACAACTCAAATCTTTCTCCCAAGAGATAGTGTCTCCGCATCTTCAGCGCAAACACGATCGCTGCTAATTCCAAATCATGGGTAGGATACTTCTTCTCATGCGGCTTTAGCTGTCGACTAGCATAAGCTACAACCCTACCACCTTGCATCAATACAACACCTAGTCCGGTACCACAAGCATCCGTGTATACCGTCATCTCTTCATTCCCTTTAGGAATGACTAATACTGGCGCACGCGTCAACTTCTCTTTTAGACTCTTGAATGCATTATCGCACACTCCGTCCCAGACGGAGGACTGATTCTTCTTAGGTAACTGAGTCAACGGTGCTGCTATTTTGGAGAAGTCCTGGATAAACTTACGATGACACCCAGCTAATCCCAAGAAACTTCTTACATCTGTTGCATTCTTGGGCGTAGGCCAATCCTGTACCGTAGCCACCTTCGTAGGGTCCACGGCAATACCACTCTCTGAAACAACAAGACCCAAGAATCTCACTTCCCTTCTCCAAAAGTGACACTTAGAGAATTTCGCTTTCAATTGGTGTTTCCTCAACACCTCCATCACTATCCTCAAGTGTCCCTTGTGTTCCTCCTCTGTCCTTAAGTAAACAAGGATATCATCTACGAACACAAGAACAAACTTATTCAACTGATCTCTGAATACTCGATTCATAAGATCCACAAAGTAGGCTGGTGCATTGGTCAACCCAAATGGCATGACCAACCACTCATAAAATCCAGACGGTGTCCTAAATGCCGTTTTCGGAACACTCTCATCTGTTACTCGTAGCTGATGAAACCCTATCGCGAGGCCCAACTGGGAGAACACTCTTGCTCCTTCCAGTTGATCAAACAAATCATCTATCCGCGGTAGAGGATACTTATTCTTCCTCGTTACCTTATTCAACTCGCGATAGTCCACACACAAACGAAGGGAACCATCTGCCTTAGTGGCAAACACAACCGGTGCTCCCCACTCGGAGACACTTCTTCTAATAAATCCCTTCTTCAAAAGATTGCTGACTTGCACCCCGAGCTCTCGCTGCTCCCTTGGTGCCATACGATGAAGTGGCATCACTATAGGTCTGGCATCTTTCACTAAATCAATACGGAACTCAATCTCTCGGTGTGGTGGAAGCCCGGTCACCTCCTCGAAGGCGTCCGGATACTGGCCAACCACGGGCACATCTGACAGCTCATCCTGCGGGATGTCGAGGGAATTTACAAAACTAGCCATAACCCCATCACTAGGTAGACTACCAAACACTACCCTCCGCCCATCATCCGCCCTTACTGTCACCAAAAAGCCCTCACAATCTACCACCACCCCGTATCTTTGGAGCCAATCGACTCCCAATATAATGCCATACCCAGTAAAGCCCAAAACAAAGCAATCACAAACAAACATACATCCATGACTCGATAAGACCAAATTCCTGCAAATCATACTAAGGCTAGTCGAACCACCAATCGGGTTCGTCACAACTAACGGTCTATCGACTATCTCGGGTTCCAGTCCCAACCTATCTACCAGGTCACTTGATATGAAGGAACGGGAAGCCCCAGTATCAAACAAAACTCGAACTGGTACATCATAAATAGAAAGCATACCTTGAATAACAACATTCTTTCCTTTCTCCGCCGCAGTTGGGGCATTCGACGAAGAAGGAACAGCATCAATAGCATATGCTTTCACAATCTGCTTCTCCTTCAGAGGTTGCGGACACTTATCCTTGAAATGTCCCACTTGACCACAGCTGAAGCACTTCTTATCTGCTGGCTTGGCCCGACAATCTTTAGCATAATGGCCCTTCTTTCCATAGCTGAAGCACTCAACATCCTTCTTGTTCTTTTTCTGGCCACCCTTAGATTGGCCCTACTTCCTCTTATTCTGAGAATTATTCTTGCCTTCACCGCCTGCTTGCGGCTTTGGCCCTTCTGCAGATGCAGCCTCAGTCTTTGACTTAGGATAAAGACTCTCTGATCTCAAAGCTTTCCCCACAATCGATTCAAAAGTCTCATCGATGTGGTTGATAAGCCTTTCACCCAGTACCCATCCAAACCAGTAATGAACTTCTCGTTCTTCTTCTCAGGAGTATCGATAAGAGATAGTCCATACTTTGACAAAGTGTCGAACTCAGCAATATAGTCAGAAACTGCCCTACCACTCTGCTTGAGCTCTAAGAATCTCTTAAATAGCACTGACTTCTGGACAGCTGGAATGAACTTCTCGCTAAAGCGAGCCTTGAACTGATCCCAAGTAACCTGATCTTCTGGAGTAGCTGTTCTAATGGCATTCCACCAATTCACCGCTCGCCCTTGCAGCTGACGAGACACTAGCTTTCTCTTCATCGCATCCTCAAGACCCAAGTCATCGAAGATACGGTCACAGCTATCCATCCAATCCTGAACATCTGTGGCCGACTCCGTCCCATCGAACGGCTTCCCACCAAGGTTAGTGTAATCCTCGCACAACTTGGCGAAATCGACCCTAGGCGCATGCACTACTGGGCCAACACCAACTCCGGGATTGTGAACTGCTCCTTGCACTTCTCTGAGCATGTCTCTCATGAGGTCAGTAAACATCGCCCTCATGTTAGCAGCATTCCCATGGTTGGTCCTTCTACCAACACTCCTGGTGTCTCGACTCATCGTCAATCTGAAAAAGGGAAATGATTAACGACCTCATAGTGGTGCTAGTGCAGTACGACTTCATTCTTATACTACTAATAGTATATATATAGCTTTGAAAACCAAAGTAATCACAAATACGTGCTCTCGTATATGTACTATCTCTCCCTAGTGTCTTTCCCTAGGTTAACTACGCAACCTAGAGCTCTGATACCAAATGTGATGGCCCGCCCCGCACCAACCGACATTTACTCCAAAGTTGCGCTGTACACATGTCCAGTTAGCACGGAATGGGTCGTCAAAAGGAAAAAGGAAGAAGGAAATGAACCAACAAGGAACCTGTAAAATGTCTCACAGCACATAGGATAAAATATAATAATAACATACTTGACATAAAACAGGTGAGACAGTGCATATGTTGAAACAACTAACATAGCAGCGGAAAATGTAAGTACAGCTTATGATCCAAAGTTAAACATTATTACAACTTTTCAAACTGTCTCAAAGCAAAAGCAAGATAAAGGAGCCACACTACTAATGCCCAAGTAGCGACCCCCAATGACACAGGGAGAATATATATATATCATACGTGGAAGCCTCCTACCCGCCTCTGAATCAGCTACTCGCACATCACCAGCTAACCTGTCTCTAGTTTGATCGGGTGAGCACCCAGAGTAATAAGAGGAGACATAAAACTCTGGGTCAGACATAAAGTCTGGTATGAGCGATAAGCATCTAAAGTGAACAATAACAGGTAGACTAGAAACATACCTGAACCTGGACCTGCAACCAAAGAGTTAGCACTACAAACTGTACAACACTCTAAGGTGCCATGTCAAATGGTGTAAAGATACGGAGGTGGGGGTGTGCATGTCATAGTGATGGCAAACAATCAAACATAGCATCCATCCTTACATCTCTCATTCAGTGCGTAAAGCATACGATATTCACCCTTTCGATCACCCCACATACCTTGCTATGATCACTTTGCCCCATGAAGTCATAAATGGCTTCACTGCACTGATAACGTAGCCACAAATCCTTTGCTATGTCCACTTGCCCCATGGAGTTATTCACCCCATCTGCGCTGGCTCATAGCCTTACCAATCCTTTACTATGTCCACTTGACCCATGGAGTTATTCACCCCATCTGCGCTGGCTCATAGTCTTACTACGCATCACCTTGCCCCTCAAGTCATAATGACTCTACTACACTGATAACGTAGTCTTGCTACCATCACCTTGCCCCTCGAGCCATAATGACTCTACTGCACTGATAAGTAGCCCATCATCCATTTTTAGTGGTGAATCGAAGTTATGAACGTCGACAACTCCTTAGCACACGTCCGCAACAAAGTCCAACCATGAAGTGAACTCATCGGTTCCCAATTGGATCCTGAGCTCTAACTTCCCATATTGGACTACCTTTGCATCTCGGGTTATTGGTCAATACTGGGTCGGGTCGGATTCCCTTCAAGCCATCGTTTCGGGTCGGGGTCACTACGTTGCGTCGTCCATGGTCCTCCTCTGGTACGGTTCGGTTCGGGTCCACTCCATCACGTCGGTTCGGGTCGGGTATCCCACTTCGGGTCAGGTCGGGTGTCCCACTTCGGGTCGGGTCGGGTGCCATCTCCCATCCCGTTCGTGCTTCTGTTCCGATCCGCTCCATCGTTCTTCATATGCTCCGATCCGATCCCCCTCTTTTAGCCGATCCGATCCTAGTTCAATTAGCATGGCCTTCCTTTTTGCCAGTTTTCTCAAATGTCAAGTTCCGATCCGATCGAATCCCTTGCCCAGTTCAACTTATCCGATCCGAGCCACCATATCCGATCCGATCTGAAACCTGCATTGTTTCCTGAAGCTTTTCCAACAAGTGTTTACGCCATTCAACGACGTTTTCGACCATTCTAACTATTGAAATCAATCACAAAGCATATCATACAGTCATAGCAACATGCATAATCAACCACAAACACCAAAACATCAATATGATAGGTTAAAATGGATCAAACATACCCAAAACCCCATATTTCCCCTTAAGCATGTTTAGGTGAAACTAATGATAGGATTAGCAAAACTTAACCAAATTAACCCAATTTCATATCAGAGGTCTAAAACATCATTTAAGAATTTATGAACATTTTTCCAGAATTTTATCATGTTTAAATTCGCTAATAAACACTAATTACCCTTAATTAGCCATAACTAGTGAGAAACTATGCAAATCACTCACCTTAGCCACAAACAAAACTAAGATCTGAAATAAATCTCCGATTTGATGCGAATCCCGATGCTAAACAGCAGCTCCAATGTTACTTTGGTGTAGATCTCCCTTGATTTGATGTTGCTAAGCTCAATCCTTGATCAAAAGAGGATTTGGAGGTGATTTAGAGGTTAGAGGCCATTTCTAGGGTTTCTTGGAGATAAGTGGAGGCTAGAAAACTGAAATGGAATGATTCTCTAACTCATTTTAGCCTCCCCATAACCCTAATCCCGAAATGGGTTGTGGGCCTATTCACTAATCACCCTATTTGGCCCGGTTAAGCAGTTTTTCACCTTCCAAACCTTATTTCAGCCATATCTCCCAAACAGTAAGTCCGTTTGACTATTATGACCACTCTACGGAAAGGTAAACCATCAAACGGATCTAATAGAAGTTGTTTCAGGTCAAAATTCTTTTCCAATCAAAAGTTATGGAAAAAACAGTACCAACTAGGGGTAAAATGGTCATTTAAAAATCGACAAAAATCATGAACATGGGTAATGACTCTAATAGATGTTTCCCAAAGTTACATGACCATACGACTTCATATGGGAAAGAAATAAATATTCTACGATCCTCCGATACGTAGAATGCGGGTCGTTACAGATTCATTCTCATTCATTTTGAATAACTCAAACTGATTAATTAACATTGATATCTTATGCAACAACTCGAATTTCGACATATTATTTCAAAATTCTAATCTATCGAAACCCGTATTAGTTTGTCTGGTATCCTGCAGAAAAGACAGAGATAACAAACATATTAGAGCTCAGGAAACATCTCACAGCGGAATGAAAAAATATATAATATACTGAAATATAGCATTCCCCAGATAATAATATTGCCTAACCAATATCCAAAACTATCATATCTCTGCCACAAATTCAACATGCGGTTATGTTATGAGGAGGAGGTCAGAACACAGGTTCTGGTGACTAGATTTAAATTACACATTTTAGATAAAACTATATATACTGTTCAATTACATTTTCTTATTTATTAGGTTGCTTTGGTTAACAATACTCAAGTCTTACACACACATCATACCCATCAACTTCCCAGTGCATTAATCTAATACAGTATATATGTAGCTACCCCTAACATTAAGGTACACCCCATGGTACCCCACTCGCACGGTCTTTGTTGTAACGCCACAGAAATATACGCAATCCCTAATTCTATGTCGGAACGACGTACGAATCTCTGTATAACAACACTACGTTCCTCATAGAACCGCCAACGCCATGCTACGTAAGCGTACGGACTGCCACCTTCGAACCATTCGATCGAATCAGATTCCAACACAGAGTAATGCCCTAGATTCTACGATATACCACCCAGAGCAAACATGCTTGTATCGAGACTTTCTAACATACATATTGTTAATCGTACTCGATGCCTCGACCTCGATGATACATCATCCGAAAACAGTATGCATGTATCTGCACGTATTATCTATTATGCACCGAGTTCCATAACAGGGATATATCAGATACACGAAACTCGGTCGGGAGCCTTTTCAGATATCTGTATACACAGATGTTATGATCTACATTTTCATGGTGGTTGTGGTCCCACTTGACCCCTCCCTCAACTAGTGAAAGGAAAACAGTTATGAGAGCTAGTGAGATGCCCTAACAAACTACATCCAAATCGATGTGTCCCGCAACCAAAGATTCAATAGTAAAAGGTCAATGCTCTTTTGGTTTAGCTCTCTGCCTTTCCGCATCATGCTGACTGTCGATGACTGGTACCCGATGATTGCTGTCAATCAGATGGTTAGACCCGCCTAAGGAAAACAGATGAGATGGTCATAACCCACTTAGTCACAAGGCACCAGATTCGTCGAGTCACATAAGACACACTACATCCTTTTGACTGCCCACTATCCTGGCAATCAAGGTATACTCACCAAGTAGTAACGCCAGACCCAACCTCTGTGAGCACAGCCTAAACACTGCCACCGCACAGAGGATTACCAGGAATACCCATCACGCCCCAGGAAGCCACTTGCTTCCCCTTCCAGTCCTTTGGAGCCAGTATAATATCAGCAGAACATCAGGCAGAATAGGCAGAATAATCAGATGGACGTGCGCTCTCCCCGTGTCTCATGAAACCACGATGATCTACCCCGTTGGGTTCTTCATTTCCAAACGTACGGACTGGTCCAAATGCCTCAGGTTAATGTGTTATTAGACCCTATGAAATGACCCAAACTCCTCCTTACGGGAAAACCCGGATTGCTTTGAGAACACGACTCATCTGAACACAAACATAGGAACATTCATTGTTATTACAACAATTTACATCAGAGTACAAGAATACATCAGAGTATGAATAAATATTACAGTTGAAAATATCAGAGATTTACAATTTCTAAACAATGGAAAATATAATACATGAATAAAATGTGCAACGGAAAATATCTACAACCACAACTGAAAGAGATATACATATACAAAACTTTCCGAATATAGCTCCAGCTGTAATCCAGGATCTTGTGCAAAGAAGTATCTGCGAAAACCAAAACTACTAGCTGCTCGTGAGGAAATATGGGCACCCGGAGTTTAGGTTAAAACAATAAACTCAGGGTCAGTCATGGGACTGGTGTGAGAACTAAAACAGTTATTAACTTTTATTTTAAAGTTGGGTAAATCACGGGACCACGCTGTATAACACGGAACAGGTTTATCCCTCATAAATACCAGTGCATAAAACAAACAGTGCAAAGCTAAAGAGAAAAATGAATCTATCATAAGACTCAGTCCTATCGAACAATGAACGTGTAATACCACACCTACGTTAAGGTCACTCACAAAGGGAATGCATTAGCTTCAGTGGAGCGTCATAAGTGTATAGAACAGATAAATAACAAAATAGAAAGAAAAAAAATAAACAGCGGAAAATATATAAAACTTTACCTCATTGATAAAACAGCAGCTTGGTAAAACAGCTTGTACAAAGATTGTTTTCCAACACCAAAACACCCTTACCAATTACAACAAGCATCTGTCTTGTTTAACAAAATAAAGAAGCATAAAACGACAATGATATTCCCCAATAAAGCATAAGCCAGCCATAGCAGTGGAAAAGAGAGTCCAGAGCAATAAATCGTCTATCTTCGAGCTTGGAAAGAAAACTGAGCTAAGTGGTGATATTCCCTCCCTGTGAACTAGGGAGGGAAATGGAAGAAAAGAAGGCAAAAGAAAATGGGTCAGACATAAGTCTGGTAAGTCCAGTGATTATTCAACATGTAAACAGGTAAAAGAATCATGACATGAATAAACTGAATACCAGACATAACCATGATAATAAGCCTAGCAAGACAACAAATGATGATCATTATATATGACAAGGTAGGATACACTGAATGCGCTTCGGTTCTTTCTCTGATTTCCTAATTTCTCTGCACCACCCAACTAGCATCGCGACTAGTGTCTTTTATAGAACGATTCGTATTCCCTACTAGTGTCCCAACTAGTATCTTGTGAAAAAGGATCCATATCCCATATTAGTGTCCCAACTAGTATCCTGTGTTATAAATTAAGGTGATCCCAACCTCGCAATTGTGGTAACCTTCAGGTGTACATCTAGTATGAGGATCTTACCTCAATCAGCCTAATTGCCATGAAGATGTTAGATGTACCCTTACTACCCTATCGATTGGGTCCCTACTTTTATTAAGTTTTCGTTGTGTTTGTGTCAATCGGCCCTATGTTGCGTGTAGATACCCTGTGCAGGTCCACTCCGGAGCACGTGCATGCCCATACTCCGTCGGAACTACACTGTTGTACCCCCTATCGCTATTTTGACCGCTTATAATCAGTCCAGTAATCGTGCCCCACCCTACCTAGTTTAGGGTACCGTGATACATCTATGTGGGTTACTGCTGAAATGGGTCCCCGTTACTAGGGTTTTCTGGGGTCTATTCGTATACCCCCCAAATTGGTTGAGTGTTATCCATCCATTCAAGTTAACTTAACCCATCTGCACGTCATGCCAAGCTGGTTAAGTGTTTATTATTACCTTAACCCTTCTCATTCATCATGTTGTAATTGGTTAAGTGTTTCCCCTTAGCTCAACCCCATTCGTTCATCATGTTATATTGGTTAAGTCTTTCCCATTTACTTAACCCCACTCATTCATCATGTTATATTGGTTAAGTGTTTCCCATTAACTTAACCCCACTCGTTCATCATGTTATATTGGTTAAGTGTCATCAATCCAGTCGAGTTAACTTAACCCACCCACTTGTCATGTTACAGTGGTTAAGTTTTGCCCTCTTGTGTTACTTAACCCTATCACACATCATGTTGTATTAGTTAAGTGTTGCCTTCTTGTGTTACTTAACCCTATCACACATCATGTTATATTGGTTAAGTGTTGCCCTCTTGTGTTAACCCTACCATTCTTAGCCTGTCTGTTTCTCAGCTTTAATTCATTCATTAAAGCACCAACCTCTCACATTAGATCTATACTGTTGCGTTCGCTGGATGTGCCGGGCAGTTCCGGGCAGTCTTACAACGCAACTCAATCTAACCTTGGGTTTTTGGGCTTAATGCGCTGACCTCTCACATTAGATCTATATTGTTACGGTTGCTGGATGTGTCGGGCGGTTCCGGGTAGTCTTACACCGTAACTCAATCTAACCTCGGGTTAGGCATATTCATTTTTAAATTAATTTACATATTTACAATTTATGTTCATATGTAAATTATCCACAAGTGTTGTCAATTCAAGTCATGCCCCATTTACCCTCTAAATTATGTCCATAATTCTAGGTATACAAATTCTACCATTTCATGCTACTAATTATTTACATGATTATGAGCCAATGTATGCCAATAGCATGTAGTTTAATATATTTTTCCCAATGTCTCCCCCGTTATTCGTTCGCATAATTCACATAGAACGTTAGGCTCATAAATTTGCCTAACTTATAAACAAAAGGGAAAAGAAAGGGACATGTAACATTCCAACAGGCCTAAACAATATAGATCAACATGCGTAGTATAAATTTGGGATAGAACAACATAAGCTTAATTAAGCACATGAACGTGATCTTACATTTAAATTAGATCCAATTAACATGCGAACTAGCATAGATCTAATTGTATAAGCATGAACTTGTATAGATCTTAAACATGGGTACTAGCTTGGATCTAAACATGTAACAATGTATGAACATAACTTATCATGTAATTTGCATATACAGCATGGTAGGTTCAATTATGTCAGTCCAATAGTCTCATAGGCATAGGATGTACAACATGATAAATCAATCACAATAGTTCCATAAGCATGATAGGTTCCATTTTGTCAATCAAACAGTCTCATAGGCATGTTAGGTTTCATTATGTCAATCACAATAGTCTCACAGGCACGATAGGTGTCATTACATCAATCACAATAGTCTCATAGGCATAGGCAATTCAGAATTGACAAAAGGATAGGCACGAATAGAACTAGGCATAGTTCTAGATCCAGTTATTAATGTCATGATTTCTTATTAGGTGTTCACATCTAAACAATATCTGTACTTACAGAAAAAGGACGGATCTTGATTTCTAGGATCTGATTTCTAAATTTGAAAAGCTATCCTTTGATGTAGACGTTTGATTCTCTAGTTCTTCTAATTGATTCCAAGTTTGAATTTGATTCTATAGTTTGGGGTAGATGAATGGAGGCTAGGCCAGTTTGTAGACGAACAGTATGACTGTAACACCACACCTCCATTAAGGTCACTCACAAAGGGAATGCATTAACTTCAGTGGAGCATCATGAGTGTATGGAATAGATAAATTACAAAACAGACAAAATTTAAATAGCGGAAAATAAATAAAACTTTACTTTATTGAGAAAAACAGCAGCTTGGTAAAACAGCTTGTACAAAGATTGTTTTCCAACACCAAAACACCAATACTCATTACAAAAAAGCATCTGTATTGTTTAACAAAATAAAGAAGCATAAAATGACAATGATATTCCCCAATAAAGCATGAGCCAGCCATAGCAGTGGAAAAGAGAGTCCAAAGCAATACATTGTCTATCTTCGAACTTGGAAAGAAAACCGAGCTAAGTGGTAATATTCCCTCCCTGTGAACCTAAGGGGGGAACGGAAGAAAAGAGAGCGAAACAAAACAGAGTTAGACATAAAGCCTGGTAAGTCCAGTGATTATTCAGCATGTAAACAGGTAAAAGGATCATGACATGAATAAACTGAATACCAGACATAACCATGATAATAAGCATAACAAGACAACAAATGATGATCGTTAGATATGACAAGGTACACAAGATGAACAGGATATGACGATTGCGCTCTTGATTATTAAGATATTTCCTACACCGCACTGTTTACTAAGACACCTTGGCTAAGAGGGTAACTCCCTGAGTATCAACCCCGAAGACCGAAATCAACATCAGATTGACACCCAAGGAATTACCCAACTCAACCAACCTTATGTTACTGCACTATTATAAGATTACACTGCACCATTTGATATGACAAGGAAAGATACACTGAATGCGCTTCGGTTCTTTCTCTAATTTCCTATTTTCTCTACACCACCCAACAAGCATCCTAACTAGTGTCTTTTATAGAACGATCTATATTCCCTACTAGTGTCCCAACTAGTATCCTATGTTATAAAATAAGGTGATCCCAACCCCACAATGGTAGTATCCTTCAGGTGTACATCTAGTATGGGGATCTTACCTCAACCAGCCTAATTGCTATGAAGATGTTAGATGTACCCTTACCACCCTATCGATTGGCTCCCTACTTATATTAACGTTCCTTGAGTCAGTGTTAATCGGCCCTCTCTTGCGTGTAGACACCCTGTGTTGGTCCGACCATAAGGTGTACCAATACCTATGATAGCGACCCGACACGATTCAAGATGCACAGTGTATGAAACACCCTACCTCCGTTAAGGTCAGCCACAAAGGGAATGCCTTAACTTTGGTGCAGCATTATAGGTAAAAGACACAGATAATTTGCAAGACAGATATATATAAGCAGCGGAAAATAAAAATAACTTTATTTCAAACTTGGTTCATAACAAAACATTACAACAAACTATTTCAAACCAACTTCCAAACCATTACATCATAATTTCTGTCTTGATTATTTTATAAACAAGCATAAAACAAAATAGAACTGCATAAATCCCCAAGTAGTAGTGTATCCAAAGCCATAGCCAAAAGCAAGAGATTCAAAGTTATACATCACAGAGTCTTCAATCTTGGAAAGATAAACGGTCCAAATTAAGCTGAGCTATTCCCTCCCTGGGTACCGGGGGGAAACGGAAGAAAAGAGAGCGAAAGAAAAATGGATCAGACATAAGTCTGAGTAAGTCAAGTGACTTTTCAGTGTGTGAATAAGGAAAAGGTCATGATAGGAATAAACTGAAAATAGAACAGTACCAAAACAACAAACTAACATAAAACTATACAAGGCAGGATAAACCAAATATACATCGCACCCATGTCTAATTCTCTGCACCTACTTATACTTGTCCAACTAGCACCACGTGTTCATGGTGAAATGACACCCTTATATCGATCGGCTCCTACTCACATGCATTTATCACATGTGTCATTCGGCCCCCGCTTGACTGTAGATACTTGTGCTGGTCCCACCACGGGGTGTATCCTATGGTGGCAACCCGACACGATTCAAGATGCACAGTGTATGACTACTGATGCCCAGTGCCTGCTTTTTCCGCTTCGGAGCACATGCACGCCCGTACTCCGTCGGAACCTACACTGACGCACCACCCGCCGACGTTTTGACCGCTTACAATTAGCCCAGTAATCGTGCCCCACCCTACCTAGTTCAGGGTACCATGATACATCTATGTGGGTTACTGCGGAAATGGGTCCCCGTTACTAGGGTTTCCTAGCCAACATGTTAAATTGGTTAAGTGTGCAAGTTTACCTAACCCCACCCATCAGTTTAGTTAACATGTTGAATTGGTTAAGTGTTTCCTTAATTGACTTAACCCTACCAATCTTGACTTAGCTTTATTAAAGCACCAACCACTCACACTAGACAAGTATTGTTGTGGTCACTGGATGTGTCGGTCGGTTCCGGGTAGTTTTACACTACAACTCAGTCCAACCTCGGGTCCTTTTTGGGCTCAATGCACTAACCACCCACATTAGACAGGTATTGTTGTGGTCACTGGATGAGCCGGTCGGTTCTGGGCAGTTTTACACCACAACTCAGTCTAACCTCGGGTTAGGCATATTCGTCTTTTCTAAATTTACATATTTATTCTTTTATGCTTATATGTAAAATTGTCAATAATTTATTGTCATGGCCCACTTTCCTTCTAAATCCAATTCATAATTTTTGGTATGTAAATTATACCATTTCAATGCCATACCATTTACATGGTTATGAGCCAAATATGTCAATTACATGTAATTTCAAGTTTTCCCCAACGTTACCCTCGTTGTACATTCGCAAAAATACATAGGATGTTAGGCTCGATATTTTAGCCTAACTTAAAAAACAAAAGGGGGAAAAGAGGAACTTGCAACATTCCAACATCATACAAAAATATGGATCTCACTACAGATGTGTCACATGAACTTGGCATAATATACTTTTAATTATGAACTTGCAAACTGGATCTATGCAACATGAATCATAAAGTAATAGTTTTACATAGAACTACAAAAACTTAATTAGACATGTAGTGGTTAATTTGCATAGGGGTTGAATCATGCTAACATAGATCTAACATAAAGGCATATGGATATAACATATAAAGTTGTAGATCTAAACATATAGGTTTACATAATCATGTTTTTAACCTATAAACTTGCATGTATTCATAACATGATAACATCACCTAGCTTGCATAAACATGGCATAATTTCCAAATTGACATACAACATATAGATGCCATCACCAAATTATATAAGGTCGTAGATCTAAACATGTATGCATAATGGATTTAAACAATTAGGCCTAAACGACATGACTTAGCCTGAAACTTGTATGTATCATAATATCACCAAACTTACATATGATAATTTCATTCCCAAATTCCTATACAAAATCATAGGTTTTATTCACCAATTTCCACATAACATGGCAGGTTCGATAGACCACAATAGTTCATAGGCATATATGATAGAATAGACATGAGTAAACATGAATCAACATCACATACAACTTGATACAATTCTATTTTACAGTTCATTACAAACCATGTCTTTAATTTATTCACATCTGAAAGATAACTACACTTACAACAAAAGGAAAAACTTGATTTCTGGGATCTGTATTCTGAAACTGAATTGCTCGCCTTTGATGTAGACAAATCGTTGTTCTAAAATAGATTTTGATTTAATTTGATATGAAGCTTCAATCTTGTTTCTGGGTTGAAATGGATGACGGCTATTCTAGGTTCACCATTGACGGCATGGCAGCTCTTGGAATGAATTAGTGTGATTTTAGGTTGAGAGTTAGGTTGCTTATATGCAGTTTTAATTAATTTAGAGCCGTCAGATTAACCCTAGAAGCAATCAAGACCATCCAGTCAAGATAGGATAAAACCTCAACCCTAATGACTCAGCAAGGAGTCAGAAAGGACTCAGCGATGACTCACTATTCAGATCAGAACACTCCAGAAACCTGTGCAGGTCTTTAGCCCGACCTGGGCGCACTTGGCAGGTGCGCCAGTGCATTTTTGTACTGGCACACTTGTGAAGTGCGCCAGTGCATTCTGGTCGACTTCCGATTTTTCTGCCTACCTTCGTTCGTCCATATCTCCTTTATACGGTATCCGTTTTACGCAAACTCGGACTCTATCTCAAGCAGAATTCTGAGACGAACGCAATGGCATAACTAGTGTCCCTTAATTATCACATTTGGAATTAATTATTCTTTAATTCATTAGTTTAATGTTAACTGAAAATACGGGGTGTTACATTCTCCCCTCCTTAAAGGATTTCGTCCCCGAAATCTTCAAGTAAATAGGAACGTATATCCTACCATCCAATCATCCATCTACTCAACCATCAAACACAAACATCCATTGTCCTTAAAAGACTTCTAATGTTTCATGATCATATGCGTAGTGTGTGTACATGTCCTTATCTAATGCAAAATCAGGCGGTCTACTGATTCAGTTGACCTCCTTAATGAAAATTATGATGGTGCCATGCATCCATTATGTATGCGAAAGAATCCTAATGACACATATTATTT
This sequence comes from Allium sativum, assembly GCA_030737875.1. Taxonomy (NCBI): domain Eukaryota; kingdom Viridiplantae; phylum Streptophyta; class Magnoliopsida; order Asparagales; family Amaryllidaceae; genus Allium; species Allium sativum. The sequence continues at coordinate 314,012,876 of CM060921.1, forward strand.
CTACATGTGTGCATAGCCATTCATCTAAATGCAGCATCCATATTATAACACAACCATTATACATCCATAAATTTAGATATGCACACACATTTGTATGCAATATGAAGGTGATTGAGCCGATCTAGTGCCTAAAGTGGGCGTACATGCATCCACAAGCAACCGCTTGCAACCACTTGCAACCATCAATCATAACATGTTTCAAATACATGCTTACACCCATTGGTTTCTACCTAAGGATCAAGATAGCACTGAGGAAATATACTCAAAAAGGATAGATACGAGCATGAATAAACTTAAGGAAAAAGAGATCAAAGATGTACCCTCAAAAAGAAAAGGGTAGGTTGCGCGTATCTTGGCCTCAGTCTCCCAAGTCGCGTCTTCCTCGGCGTCACTCCATTGAACTTTAACAAGTTTGAATTCGCGGTTGCGTAGCTTTTTGACTTATGTACCCAAGATACGAGTTGGAACTCTTCTCACAGTCGCCTCTTGTTCTACTTCTATTTCCTCTAATATGCTTGGTTCTACCACTTCCGCAGACTCATGTAAGCACTTTCGTAAGTGAGAAACATGAAAGACATTATGAACTCCAGCCAATCATTCGGGCAGCTCTACTCTATAAGCCATCTTCCCAATCTTCTCAATGATAGGAAACGGCCCTACAAATCTTGGTGCCAACTTTCCTGCGTATCCAAAGCGAACGACGTTCGTCAAAGGAGATACTTTAAGGAACACCTTGCCTCCAACTTCAAACTCCAGGTCAGTTCTTCTTTTGTCTGCGTAGGACTTCTGTCTATCTTAGGCAGTTTTCATCCTTCTTCGTATCAAGTCCACTTTCTCTGAAGTTTCTTTGATCATGTCTGGTCCAAGTATGAGCTTGTTTGTATATTCCCACCAACAAGTTGGTGATCAGCATGGTCTTCCATATAAAGCTTCGAAAGTTGCCATTCCTATGGTGGCTTGGTAGCTATTGTTGTAAGCGAATTCCACCAAAGGAAGATGATCCTCCCACATACCTCCAAAGTCAAGAATGCATAGTCTCAAGAGGTCTTCTAATACTCTATTCAATCTTTCTGTCTGACCATCGGTTTGGGGGTGATGGGTCGTGCCTAAGCATAGTTATGTGCCTACAGCTTCTTGCAAAATCCTCCAAAACTCGCTCATAAAGATAGGATCGCGGTCACTCACTATGCTGGAGGGTATCCCATGGAGTCGAACTATCTCTTTAAGATATATGGATGCTAGAGACGAGGCAGTCCTTCTACTCTTAACGGGTATGAAGTGAGCGCTTTTTGTGAGCCTGTCCACTATTACCCAAATACTGGTATTGCCTCTTCTTGACCTAGGCAGCCCATCAATAAAGTCCATTGAAATGCTATCCCGTTTCCACTGTAGGACCTCTAGAGGATGAAGCAAACCACCAGGCTTCTTCTGCTCCGCCTTGACTTGTTGGCATATCATGCACTTAGAAACGAATTCAGCTACATCCCTCTTTATGCCATTCCAAAAGAAAACCCTTTTGATGTCTTTGTACATTTTGTCTCCACCGGGGTGTATGGTCAACTAGGAATGGTATGCTTCTTCAAGAACTTTCTTCACCAAATCCCTTGCTTGTGGGATACATAGTCTTCCATCCCGCCTCAACCTACCCTTATCATCGATGGAGTATCTATTGAGGTCACTAAAAGTCTCACCCCTACTCAGCTTATCTATCACATCAACTAGATGAGGGTCTTCACGTTGTACGGCCCCTATTGAGTCCAGAAGAGTAGGCCGCACCTCTAGCGATGCTAACAAACCAGTCACATGATTGACAGAGGGTCTAAAATAAAAGTTGGCTATGTAGTCCAAGCTTTGCCTTTCTACAAAGAGAGGGCTTAGGTTCAGCTTCTTTCTACTCAAAGCGTCTGCTACTACATTGCCCTTGCCAGGAGTATAGGAAATCTCAAAATCATATAAGGCAAGAAACTCCATCCATCTTTACTGCCTCAAGTTGAGATCTTTCTACGAGAAAAGGTACTTCAATGATTTATGGTCAATAAACAATTCACACTTCTCACCTAGGAGATAATGGCATCAAGACTTAAGCGCAAAGACAATGGCAGCCAACTCTAGATCGTGGGTTGGGTAGTTCTTCTCATGTACTCTCAACTGTCTTCCACCATAAGCTACTACCTTCCCTTCTTGCATCAAGACAGCGCCTAGTTCCGTACCGCATGCATCTGTATATATGGTAAACATCTTGCTTCCATCAGGCAATGTCAGAACTGGGGCTGTTGTCAGAGCCCTTTTCAAACGTTGGAAAGCAATATCGCAATCCAAATCCCAAGTGAAAGTTAAGTTCTTCTTTGTCAACCTTGTAAGTGGAGCTGAGATTTTCGCAAAATCATTGATGAACTTTCAATAAAAGCCTGCTAGCCCGAGAAAGCTTCGGACTTCGGTTGCATTCCGTGGGACCTTCCAATCTTGCACCGCAACTACTTTAATGGGGTCCACAACCAACCCTTCCTTGGATACCACATGTCCAAGATATCTTACTTCCTCTCTCCATAAGTGGCATTTGGAGAATTTGGATTTCAACTGATGTGCTCGAAGAGTATCCATGACTCTTTTAGATGCTGAGCATGCTCTTCCTCACTCTTCGAGAAAATCAAAATGTCGTCCACGAATACCACTACAAACTTATTGAGGAACTCCCTAAACACCCTGCTCATCAAATCGACGAAATAAGCGGGTGCGTTTGTCAAGCCGGAAGGCATGACAAGCCACTTGAAGAATCCATCTGGAGTTCTGAACGCGGTCTTATCAATGTTGTCTTCAGCCACTCTTAGCTGATGAAACCCGGTAGCCAAATCTAGTTGGGAGAAAACCGATGTACCTACAAGCTAATCGAACAAGTCGTCTATTCTTGGGAGTGGGTGCCTATTTTTCTTGGTCAGCTTGTTTAGCTGCCTATAATCAATGCATAGGCGAAGCGAACCGTCCGCTTTAGTTGCGAACACTACTGGAGCACACAATTCAGAAATACTCCGCCTTATAAACCCCTTTTCTAGCAGCTCTTTAACTTGCTTGCTGAGCTCCTTCCGCTCCTTTGGAGCCATGTGCCTAACGGGTAAGGCGACGGGTTTTGCATTATCAACGAGGTATATGCGGAAGTCTATCTCCCTCTTCAGAGGTAAGCCCTTCACCTCTTCAAACACATCCGAGTATTCACAGACTACTCTAACAGACTGCAAGTTCTCAACAGACGCATCAAAAGATTCTAGATAACTTAGCATAACAGAGTTCATGGGGTTACAAGAAATTTCGAGAGTGTTACCGAGGCGAGTCATGAGTCTAACCACTCTCTTTTCACAATCAAGGACGACACCATTACTGGATAGCCAGTCCATGCCTAGAATCAACCCATAGCCTGTGAAGCCCAAAATATAGGCATTACATCTAAACCCAACGCTTAATATAGAAATTTTCAAATCCAAACAAACCATTGACAAATAAGCTGAGCCCCCAATTGGATTTGAAATAACCAAGGGATCCTCTACTATACTAGCGTCTAGGTGCAGAGATTCAACTAAAGCAGTAGATATAAAAGAGTGCAATGTGCCAGAATCAAAGAGTGTACGAACAGGATGATCAAAAAGATAAATTAAACTCTCAACAGAAATATTTCTACCTCGTTCTTGCGGAGGTGCTATGAGAGCTTGAACCTGCCCTCCAGAAGTTGAACCAGTCCTCTGCCCTTGCCCTTGCTTTCTTGGGCAGTCCTTAGCCATGTGTCCTGTCTCGCCGCAATGGAAACAACCACCCATCGACCTCTTCTTCTTCCTGCAGTGCTTAACCAGATGTCCAGGAATGCCACAGAAATTGCACTTCCTCTTGTCACAGGGTTTGTTGTTCTTCCCGCCTTTCTTTGAATCTGTCTTCTTGTTCTGTGACCCCTCCGCTTTCTTGTCTTGAGGCACCTCCACCTTTGCCTCTTTCCTACCCTTGCCTTCCTCATGTAAGAGTGCCATGTCCACCAATCTTTCATAAGTTGCATGTAACACCCCAAACCTGCTACGGTCACTCACTAAGGGAATGCCATAGCATCGATGGAGTATCTTAAGTGAATATAGAAAAGAAAAGTTACAACAAGACAGATATAAGCAATACTTGAGAATTTAAAACATCGTTTCATTGCAGCGGAAAGTAAAACATGTTTGGTTACATCACAAAACCATAAACAAGAGTCAAGTACATAATATCCATCTTGATAAAACAAAAGTACATAATCCCTCTATATGAACTAATTGCCATAGAAGAAAAGATAAGCTGAGCTTTACATCAAAGGTCCAAGCTCTAAAAGACAGATAAAGCGATCTGATCAAAGTCCACTAGCACTAGGCCCACTCTGATAACCTGAGGGTTGAAAAAAAAAAGATAAAAACAACGGGGTCAGACATAAGTCTGAGCGAGTCCTATACCCTTAACAATACAATCATTAAAGTAATTAGGGTATGATACAAACCTGGTACGGTACAACTGGGGATAAATGACTACACTAAGCAGCCAACTAGACTTAGGACGAACTAAGATAATGGTAAAGATGCATCTACCCACCCAAGGGTAATACTAAACTGCACCACACCAGATCTACCCACCCAAGGGTAATTCCTACACTGCACCACACCAGATCTACCCACCCAAGGGTAATTCCTACACTGCACCACACCAGATCTACCCACCCAAGGGTAATTCCTAACTTAAAGACTGATCCCACTAAGTGTACTTAGTAATCTTAATAGTAGTCTCGTGTACCCCTAGCTGACTACATAGGTACCGTCTTCCCCTATCTCCACTAGGTGTACCCACTACTCCCATTCGATCGGCTCCCTAACGTAGATACCCGTGCTGGCCCCACAGTGGGGTGTATCACTCCCCAAAGTGGCAACCCGATACAACCAATGGTGCACGGCTTATACCTACACGATGCAACAACGTCTTACCTACCAGCCCGGGTTCATACACGCATATGAAACCCGTTGGACTTGCGTTGCCACCGCTAACCCGTTTTTGGCCTCTTATAGTCAAGCCTAGTACGCGTATCCCGTCCTTGACATGGGTCGAGCCCAATAAGATACATATGGGTTACTGGTTGAAATGGGCCCCCACAAGCTACCCACCTAAGCTTGTCCCTTCTAGTGTATCCCACTTAACCCTTTTTAATAATCATGTCCACTTATATGTTCAAAGTTTGATTAAGTCATCTAATCATATTTCAATTGCCACTCAAGGCACCCACTAGATTTCCACATGCCACCCAAGGCACTTACTTGATTTCCACATGCCACCCAAGGCACTTACTTAACCCTTTAATCATGTTTAATTACATGTTCCACTTGGTTAAGTATTCTAATCATATTTTCTATTGCCACCCAAGGCAACCCACTAGATTTCCACATGTCACCCAAGGCACTTACTTGATTTCCACATGCCACCCAAGGCACCCACTTAACCCCTCATGCCCCACTACATGCTTATTTGGTTAAGTGTTTCTTAATTGATTAAGAACGTAACCGTTGTAAAGACCTCTCACATTAGACTATCTTTTATGGCAGCTGGATTTGCCGGTCGGGTCCGGGCAGCCTTACGCCATAACCGAGTCTAACCTCGTGTCTTTACACTTGTCACGTATTTAGTTTGTGCCTAAGACCTCTCACATTGGGCCAATCATTTGTAGCCGCTGGATTTGCCGGTCGGTTCTGGGCAGTCTTATGCTACAAAAGGGTCCAACCTCGTGTCTTAGTCGATTAATTACACCTAATTAATCCCCCCATAATTTGTATTAATTATCCCTAATTAATTACAAATTTAACGATGTACATAATTGACTCAATTATGTCCATCCACTTTATGGTATGCATAATCATACCAACTTCACACCATTTCATTAACATGAATATTAACCCCATCGTTCCCCACGTAATTCGATAACATGACATAAAAGGGAAGATTCATCACAAATACAATGGGTTCAACTTGCATAACATTAGCATCAACATGGGTTTTAAAGGTGTCAACATGCATATAGCATCAACCCAACTAGCATAAATAACCAACCCAAACTTGTATGAATCACATATGTCATAAAGAAGGTAACTTGCATAAGATACTTATGTCATACAAAGGGGTAAACTTGCATATGTATGTATGACATACAAAGGGGTTAACTTGCATAGGTATGCATATCATACAAAGGTGTAAACTTGCACATGTTACTTGCATAAAATCAAACACCAAACTTGCATAACATGTCATATATGAACTTATATATAATCAAACACCAAACTTGCATAACATGGTGTCATAATGGATCAATGTTTATCATAGCAATTTGCATAACTAGCATCATGAACACATAGCCTAACACTTGCATAACTTGCATAACATCATGAACATGTAGCATATGACTTGCATAACTTGCATAACATCATGATCATGTAGCATATAACTTGCATAACTTGCATAACATCATGAACATATAGCATATGACTTGCATAACTTGCATAACATCATGAACACATAACATATGATAACATAACTTGCACTGAACCACATTCATAGCCATAACCTCATTATATCCTATCATAATCATTTCAACAATTGGTCATTAAGGCTATAGTACTAACAACTTGTTGATTAGCACTCCTATGAAGAAGATTAAGTTGCTAGAGTTGATTAGAGGTTGATTTGAGAGGCTATCTTCTTCTACAATTTGATGGAGGCTCCTTCAATTTGCATTTTGACGGCATAACGACATTGTATCTATTTTTAGTATGAATTAGGGTAGTCTTAGGGTGTATTTATAGATTAGTTAGGTGTTTTAGGCCATTAGATTAACCCTAAATCAGATTAGAGCTGTCAGATTTCGTCACTAGCCACCAGCACAACCCAAAAGCCAAAATGGTGCACCCAGGTCACACAGACCGACAAGGGGTGTCGACCCCTTTGTCGACCCCTGGGTCGACCTTTGGGTCGACCCCTAGGGAGGGGGTCGACACCCATGTCGACCCTAGGGTCGACTCCCTCTGCCTGGCGGGAATTTTCCCGCCTCTTCTGAAATGTGAAATTTTTGTATTTAAATCTGTTTTGAATTTCAGAAAACTTCTTCGGGCCTTAACTGGGTCATACGGACTCCGATTTTCGAAAACTCGGACTCTATTTCATGTATTTTTCCGAGACGAACGCAATGGCATAGCCCGTTTCCCCTGATTCAGATTTTAAAATTTAATTCTGCCCTGTTTTATATTATAGCAAGTTATTCAACATACGGGGTGTTACATTCTCCCCTACTTAAAGGATTTCGTCCCCGAAATATCTAAGTCAAGAAGAACGTATCCTACCATCCAAACAACCATCTACTAAACCATCAAACACTGGCATCCATTGTCCTTAAAGTTTCTAATGCTGTATGAACATATGCAAAGAGTGTGTGTATATGTTCCCTGTCTAATGCAAAATCAGGCGGTCTACTGATTCAGTTGACCTCCTTAATGCAAACCATGATAGTGCCATGCATCCAATATGTATGTGAAAGAACCCTATCGACCCATACTATTTCTACATGTGTGCACAACCATACACCAAAATGCATCATCCATATGATAACGCAACCATTATACATCCATTAATATAGCTACCTACACACAGTTATATGCAATATGCAACATGAAGTGACTGAGCCGATCTAGTGCCTAGAGTGTGTGTATATGCATCCACGAGCAACCACTAGCAACCACTTGCATCCACATGCATCCATCAAATATAACACGTCTCAAACACATGTTTCAACCATAGGGTTACCCTATCTAAAGGTCAAAGGTACTAATGAGAGGACATACTAAAGATAAGATAATTACTAGACAAATGATAAAGGAGAAGTTAAAAGACATACCCTCAAAAAGGAATGGGTACAGTGAACGCATCTTCGCTTCTGTCTCCCAAGTAGCATTGCTCTCATCTTCTCCCCATTGCACTTTGACTAGTCGAACCTCTCTGTTTCTCAACTTCCTAATCTCTGACCCAGGGATGCGGGTAGGAGCTCGTCGAATAGTCACATCACGCTCTACCTCCACTTCTCTAAGCAAGCTCGGCTCTACCACCTCTGCGGTCTCATGTAGGCACTTCCTCAAATGTGACACATGGAATACGTCATGTACTCCACTAAGTCTCTCGGGTAAATCCTCTCTATATGCCATCCGTCCAATTCTTTCCTTAATAGGAAACGGCCCAACAAATCTTGGTGCCAACTTCCCAACGGACCCAAAGCGAACAACATTCCGTAATGGAGATACTTTGACAAAGACCATGTCCCCAACATCAAACTCAAGATCTGTCCTCCTCTTGTCTGCATAAGATTTCTGCCTATCTTGCGCTGCTTTCATCCTTCTTTGAATCAAATCAATCTTTTCCGAAGTCTCTCTAACCATATCAGGCCCAAGCAAGATCTTATCCGTAGATTCCCACCAACATGTAGGTGATCGACAAGGCCTTCCATAAAGAGCTTCAAAAGGAGCCATACCAATACTGGACTGAAAGTCGTTATTATACGCGAACTCTACCAATGGAAGATGCTCTTCCCATGTACCTCCAAAATCTAAGATACAAAGCCTCAAAAGGTCTTCCAGAACACGATTCACCCTCTCGGTCTGGCCGTCCGTCTGAGGATGATATGCGGTGCTCAGACACAACTGAGTCCCCACTGCTTCTTGCAAACTCTTCCAAAACTAGCTAGTGAAGATAGGATCTCGCTCGCTCACTATGCTAGAAGGTACCCCATGCAATCGAACTATCTCTCGAAGCTAAACTGAAGCTAGCCATGGAGCAGTCCTCTTGCTCTTCACGGGTATAAAATAGGCGCTCTTAGTAAGTCTGTCTACCACAACCCAAATTCCCGTATTACCCTTCCTCGATCTTGGTAACCCATCAATAAAATCCATCGAGACGCTATCCCACTTCCATTGCGGAACTTCCAATGGGTGAAGCAACCCACCAGGTTTCTTTTGCTCCGCTTTCACTTGTTGTCACACCAAGCATCTAGCGACATACTCGGCCACATCTTTCTTTATACTGGCCCAAAAGAAAACTCGCTTCATGTCTTGGTACATCTTGTCCCCACCGGGATGAATGGTCATCTTCGAACGAGGCGCATCATCAAGAATAGCCTTCCTCAAATCCTCGTCTTGCGTTACACAAAGTCTACCGTCTCTACGCAAGCACCCCCTATCGTCTAGGGTGTACTTACTCAAATGGCTAGACGACTCCCCCCTTATGAGCCTCTCTACCAACTCAACCAACTGTGGGTCGTCCCGCTGTGCCTCGCCAATCCGCCCCAAAAGAGTAGGTCTGACCTCTAAAGATGCTAGCAAACCGGGTACAAAGTCAACGGAAGGTCTGAAATCAAACATCGAGATAAATTCCAAACTTCGTCGTTCCACGAACAATGGACTCAAGGACAACCTTTTTCTGCTCAAGGCGTCTGCCACCACGTTACCCTTGCCAGGGGTATACGCTATCTCGAAATCATAGGATGCTAAGAATTCCATCCACCGTTGTTGTCTTAAGACTATGCGCTCGAAGAGTCTCCAACACTTCCCTAAGATGTAGGGCATGCTTTTCTCCTCTTCTAGAGAAAACCAGGATATTCTCCCATGCAAAATCGTCACAACTATCCATCTCTCACGCAGACCATCCTAGTCGAACTCGACATCCCCCAAGTGCAAGCCCCAAAGGCCTAAACCAATATCAGACAAACACCCAAGGGATACCTCCTTCGAATTCAGACGACCTACGTGAGATGATACTAGTAAAAACGGCTAAATAATTAAGCACTTGTCCAACTCTGGATTTCCTTGCCAGTCTCGCTCCAAAACCACCGTTGATCAAATAACTGGCTTTGCTTAACCTATTAAGCACATACGAAAACTTATTTCGCTCTTAGAAAAGACCAAGATGTCATCCACAAAGACCACTATGAAGTTATTTAGGTACTCCCTGAACACCCTACTCATCAAATCAACAAAGTATGCGGGGGCGTTCGTCAAACCAAATAGCATCACAAGCCACTCATAGAAACCATCCGGAGTCCTAAAGGCGGTCTTCTCTATACTGTCCTCAGCCACTCCCAACTGATGAAACCCCGTGGCCAAGTCCAACTGCGAAAACACTGAGGCGCCAACCAACTGATCAAAGAGATCATCAATCCTCGGCAATGGGTGTCAATTCTTCTTTGTGAGTTTGTTGAGTTCTCTATAGTCTACACAAAGTCTGAGGGACCCATCCGCCTTCGTGGAAAAAACTACTGGAGCACCCCACTCCGATATACTTCGTCTTATGAACCCCTTCTCAAGCAACTCCCCTACTTGCTTATGGAGTTCCCTCCTCTCACGAGGAGCCATGTGGCGCACTGGTAAAGATACTGGTTTAGCATTATCCACCAGATATATTCGGAAGTCTATCTCCCGCTTCGGAGGTAAGCCCTTCACCTCCTCAAACACATCCGAGTATTCCTGGACCACTCTAACAGATCGCAAACTCTCAACCGAAACGTCAAGCGATTCAAGATAACTTAGCATAACATAATCCATGGGATTACAAGAGATCTTGAGAGTGTTACCCAAGCGGGTCATGAGCCTAACAACTCCCCTTTCACAATCAAGAACGGCACCATTACTGGATAACCAGTCCATGCCCAAAATCAACCCATAGCCCGTGAAGCCCAAAACAAAGGCATCAGATCTAAACTCAACGCTAAGTATGGACATCTTCAAACCCAAACATATCATGGACAAATAAGTGGAGCCCTCACTTGGGTTTGAAACAACCAAGGGATCATCTACTAAACTGGTGTCTAAGTGCAGTGACTCAACTAATGATGATGAGATAAACGAATGTGATGCGCCAGAGTCGAATAAAGTTCGAACAGGATGATCGAGGGAACCAAATTTCAACCCAGACGGTCCTACCCCCATCAGGTATACCAGCCGTGAGGGAATACATCTACCCTCCAGAAGATCCTGTAGTTTGTCCTTACCTCTTTGGAAAATCCTAATTAGGTGTCCTATTTCTCCAAAACAACTAGCCTTCTCCTTCACATTCTCCTTTCGTAACCTCCCAGCACGATGAGGTTTCGTCCTTTATTTACCTAACAGCTATTTGAACCTTCCTCCCTCGTCCATCTTAAAGGTACCCACAAGCCCTCCACCTCCTTGGACTAACTTCTTAGCCTGACAAACGTCTAAGTCCCTTGAAGTGGTTCTTCCGTCCTTCGTACGGAAGTCCTTATTTATCTTAAAAAGACATCTATACGCGGAGGAGAAAATTCAAAAAGAGAAAGAGGAAGAGATTCAAAACGGAGAATCGAAGGAAGGATATATGGCTCTTGGGGATTATGTTCTTTTCTTTCAAAAACTTTTCTCTTAAAAGATATGTTTTTGAAAATACTTCTTCCAAAAATGTTTTTAGAAAAATAGTTTTTCTAAAAGTTTTATCTGTTCTGGTAACCTTAAGCTCTGATACCACGTGTAACACCCCACACCCGCTACGGTCACTCACTAAGGGAATGCCATAGCATCGGTGGAGTATCTTAAGTGAATATAGAACAGAAAAGTTACAACAAGACAGATATAAGTAATATTTGAGAATTTAAAACATCGTTTCATTGCAGCGGAAAGTAAAACATGTTTGGTTACATCACAAAACCATAAACAAGAGTCAAGTACATAATATCCATCTTGATAAAACAAAAGTACATAATCCCTCTATATGAACTAATAGCCATAGAAGAAAAGATAAGCTGAGCTTTACATCAAAGGTCCAAGCTCCAAAAGACAGATAAAGCGATCTGATCAAAGTCCACTAGCACTAGGCCCACTCTGATAACCTGAGGGTTGGAAAAAAAAAAGATAAAAACAACGGGGTCAGACATAAGTCTGAGCGAGTCCTATACCCTTAACAATACAATCATTAAAGTAATTAGGATATGATATAACCCTGGTACGGTACAACTGGGGATAAATGACTACACTAAGCAGCCAACTAGACTTAGGATGAACTAAGATAACGGTAAAGACGCATCTACTCACCCAAGGGTAATACTAAACTGCACCACATCAGATTTACCCACCCAAGGGTAATTCCTACACTGCACCACACCAGATCTACCCACCCAAGGGTAATTCCAACACTGCACCACACCAGATATACCCACCCAAGGGTAATTCCTAACTTAAAGACTGATCCCACTAAGTGTACTTAGTAATCTTAATAGTAGTCTCGTGTACCCCTAGCTGACTACATAGGTGCCGTCTTCCCCTATCTCCACTAGGTGTACCCACTACTCCCATTCGATCGGCTCCCTAACGTAGATACCCGTGCTGGCCCCACAGTGGGGTGTATCACTCCCCAAAGTGGCAACCCGATACAACCAATGGTGCACGGCTTATACCTACACGATGCAACAACGTCTTACCTACCAGCCTGGGTCCACACACGCATATGAAACCCGTTGGACTTGCGTTGCCACCGCTAACCCGTTTTTGGCCTCTTATAGTCAAGCCCAGTACGCGTGTCCCGTCCTCGACATGGATCGAGCCCAATAAGATACATATGGGTTACTGGTTGAAATGGGCCCCCACAAGCTACCCACCTAAGCTTGTCCCTTCTAGTGTATCCCACTTAACCCTTTTTAACAATCATATCCACTTATATGTTCAAAGTTTGGTTAAGTCATCTAATCATATTTCAATTGCCACTCAAGGCACCCACTAGATTTCCACATGCCACCCAAGGCACTTACTTGATTTCCACATGCCACCCAAGACACTTACTTAACCCTTTAATCATGTTTAATTACATGTTCCACTTGGTTAAGTATTCTAATCGTATTTTCTATTGCCACCCAAGGCAACCCACTAGATTTCCACATGTCACCCAAGGCACTTACTTGATTTCCACATGCCACCCAAGGCACCCACTTAACCCCTCATGCCCTACTACATGCTTATCTGGTTAAGTGTTTCTTAATTGATTAAGAACGTAACCATTGTAAAGACCTCTCACATTAGACTATCTTTTATGGCAGCTGGATTTGCCGGTCGGGTCCGGGCAGCCTTACGCCATAACCGAGTCTAACCTCGTGTCTTTACACTTGTCACGTATTTAGTTTGTGCCTAAGACCTCTCACATTGGGCCAATCATTTGTAGCGGCTGGATTTGTCGGTCGGTTCCGGGCAGTCTTATGCTACAAAAGGGTCCAACCTCGTGTCTTAGTCGATTAATTACACCTAATTAATCCCCCCATAATTTGAATTAATTATCCCTAATTAATTACAAATTTAACGATGTACATAATTGACTCAATTATGTCCATCCACTTTATGGTATGCATAATCATACCAACTTCACACCATTTCATTAACATGAATATTAACCCCATCGTTCCCCACGTAATTCGATAACATGACATAAAAGGGAAGATTCATCACAAATACAACGGGTTCAACTTGCATAACATTAGCATCAACATGGGTTTTAAAGGTGTCAACATGCATATAGCATCAACCCAACTAGCATAAATAACCAACCCAAACTTGTATGAATCACATATGTCATAAAGAAGGTAACTTGCATAAGATACTTATGTCATACAAAGGGGTAAACTTGCATATGTATGTATGACATACAAAGGGGTTAACTTGCATAGGTATGCATATCATACAAAGGTGTAAACTTGCACATGTTACTTGCATAAAATCAAACACCAAACTTGCATAACATGTCATATATGAACTTGCATATAATCAAACACCAAACTTGCATAACATGGTGTCATAATGGATCAATGTTTATCATAGCAATTTGCATAACTAGCATCATGAACACATAGCCTAACACTTGCATAACTTGCATAACATCATGAACATGTAGCATATGACTTGCATAACTTGCATAACATCATGATCATGTAGCATATAACTTGCATAACTTGCATAACATCATGAACATATAGCATATGACTTGCATAACTTGCATAACATCATGAACACATAGCATATGATAACATAACTTGCATTGATCCACATTCATAGCCATAACCTCATTATATCCTATCATAATCATTTCAACAATTGGTCATTAAGGCTATAGTACTCACAACTTGTTGATTAGCACTCCTATGAAGAAGATTAAGTTGCTAGAGTTGATTAGAGGTTGATTTGAGAGGCTATCTTCTTCTACAATTTGATGGAGGCTCCTTCAATTTGCATTTTGACGGCATAACGACATTGTATCTATTTTTAGTATGAATTAGGGTAGTCTTAGGGTGTATTTATAGATTAGTTAGGTGTTTTAGGCCATTAGATTAACCCTAAATCAGATTAGAGCCGTCAGATTTCGTCACTAGCCACCAGCACAGCCCAAAAGCCAAAATGGTGCACCCAGGTCACACAGACCGACAAGGGGGGTCGACCCCTGGGTCGACCCCTAGGGAGGGGGTCGACACCCATGTCGACCCTAGGGTCGACTCCCTCTGCCTGGCGGGAATTTTCCCGCCTCTTCTGAAATGTGAAATTTTTGTATTTAAATCTGTTTTGAATTTCTGAAAACTTCTTCGGGCCTTAACTGGGTCATACGGACTCCGATTTTCGAAAACTCGGACTCTATTTCGCGTATTTTTCCGAGACGAACGCAATGGCATATCCCGTTTCCCCTGACTCAGATTTAAAATTTAATTCTGCCCTATTTTATATTATAGCAAGTTATTCAACATACGGGGTGTTACATTGCACCCATAGGTATGTGGGTCATAGCTAGGCTGTGTAGTGGCTCATTTAATCCCTTAACAAAATGGAGAGCCTTCTTATGAGGAGTGTTCACTAAATCCAATCTGAATCTGGACATCTGGTTGAATTGGTTGACGTATTCTTTGACCGTCATACTTCCTTGCTTAAGAGATAAGAACTTTTCCACCTATAGACTTCGTTTAGCTTGTGAGAGGAATTTCATTTCAAATCTCATTCTAAAATCCATCCAAGTTTCAATTGGTCTTTCAACGTTAGTGACTTCCCACCAATAGTAGGCTTCGTCTTTGAGCAATCACACCGCCAACTGTATCTTCTGTCTATCATCCACTTCGAAGATATCGAACAAATCCTCAGTTTCTTTGAGCCAGTTTCTTGCTTCCACAAATGACTCAGTTCCATTGAAATTATTTCCACCCATGGCTCTAAAGTCTCTACAAATCTTTGATAAAGAATTTGCACGAGGAGGAGGAGGAGGAACCGCTACAGCTGGGGGAGGAGGAATGTCTGCTAGGCTTGCGTCGTTGGCCCTAGCCTCTAGGTAACTCCTGAACCAGCCAGGTATCGGTACACCCTCTAGAAGGTTAAGACTCTCAGACATGCTGAAACGAAAAAGAAAAGATTCAAAACAAAGGATAGAAAGATAGTGCATATGGCTTTGGGGGATTATGCCTTATAAAGTAAAACAACACTTTTTCTTGAAAAATGTTTCTTTATACTTCTTTTTAAAAATAGTTTTCAAAAACTTTTATCTGATCTAGTAAACCTTTGCTCTGGTACCAAGTGAAATACCCCACCTCCGTTAAGGTCACTCACAAAGGGAATGCCTTAACTTTGGTGCAGCGTTATAGGTAAAAGACACAGATAATTTACGAGACAGATATATATAAGCAGCGGAAAATAAAACTAACTTTATTTCAAATGTGGTTCATAACAAAACATTACAACAAACTGTTTCAAACCAACTTTCAAACCATTACATCATAATTTCTGTCTTGATTATTTTCTAAAGAAGCATAAAACAAAATAAAACTGCAGTAATCCCCAAGTAGTAGTGTATCCAAAGCCATAGCCAAAAGCAAGAGATTCCAAGTTATACATCACAGAGTCTTCAAGCTTGGAAAGATGAATGGTCCAAATTAAGCTAAGCTATTCCCTCCCTGGGTACCTGGGGGGAAACGGAAGAAAAGAGAGCGAAAGAAAAATGGGTCAGACATAAGTCTGAGTAAGTCCAGTGACTTTTCAGTGTGTGAATAAGGATAAGGTCATGATAGGAATAAACTGAAAATAGGACAGTACCAGAATAGCAAACTAACAAAAAACTATACAAGGCAGGATAAACCGAATATACATCGCACCCATGTCTAATTCTCTGCACCTACTTATACTTATCCAACTAGCACCACGTGTTCATGGTGAAATGATCCCCTTATATCGATCGGCTCCTACTCGCATGCATTTATCACATGTGTCATTCGGCCCCCGCTTGACTGTAGATACCTGTGCTAGTCTCACCACGGGGTGTATCAAATCCTATGGTGGCAACCCGACACGATTCAAAATGCACAGTGTATGACTACTGATGCCCAGTGCCTGCTTTTTCCACTCCGGAGTACGTGCACGCCCGTACTCCATCGGAACCTACACTGACGCACCACCCGCCGACATTTTGACTGCTTATAATCAGCCCAGTAATCGTGCCCCACCCTGCCTAGTTCAGGGTACCATGATACATCTATGTGGGTTACTGCGAAAATGGGTCCCCATTACTAGGGTTTCCTAGCCAACATGTTAAATTGGTTAAGTGTCCAAGTTTACATAACCCCACCCATCAGTTTAGTTAACATGTTGAATTGGTTAAGTGTTTCCTTAATTGACTTAACCCTACCAATCTTGACTTAGCTTTATTAAAGCACCAACCACTCACATTAGATAGGTATTGTTGTGGTCACTGGATGTGTCGGTCGGTTCCGGGCAGTTTTACACCACAACTCAGTCTAACCTCGAGTCCTTTTTGGGCTCAATGCACAAACCACCTACATTAGACAGGTCATGTTGTGCTCAATGGCCCACTTTCCTTCTAAATCAAATTCATAATTTTTGGTATGTAAATTATACCATTTCAATGCCATACCATTTACATGGTTATGAGCCAAATATGTCAATTACATGTAATTTCAAGTTTTCCCCAACGTTACCCACGTTGTACGTTCGCAAAAATACATAGGATGTTAGACTCGATATTTTAGCCTAACTTAAAAAACAAAAAGGGGAAAAGAGGAACTTGCAACATTCCAACATCATACAAAAATATGGATCTCACTACAGATGTGTCACATGAACTTGGCATAATATACTTTTAATTATGAACTTGCAAACTGGATCTATGCAACATGAATCATAAAGTAATAGTTTTACATAGAACTACAAAAACTTAATTAGACATGTAGTGGTGAACTTGCATAGGGGTTGAATCATGCTAACTTAGATCTAACATGAAGGCATATGGATCTAACATATAAAGTTGTAGATCTAAACATATAGGTTTACATAATCATGTTTTTAACCTATAAACTTGCATGTATTCATAACATGATAGCATCACCTAACTTGCATAAACATGGCATAATTTCCAAATTGACATACAACATATAGACGTCATCACCAAATTATATAAGGTCGTAGATCTAAACATGTATGCATAATGGATCTTAACAATTAGGCCTAAATGACATGACTTAGCCTAAAACTTGTATGTATCATAATATCACCAAACTTACATATGATAAATTCATTCCCAAATTCCTATACAACATCATAGGTTTTATTCACCAATTTCAACATAACATGGTAGGTTTGATAGACCGCAATAGTTCATAGGCATATATGATAGAATAGACATGAATAAACTAGAATCAACATCACATACAACTTGATACAATTCTATTTTACAGTTCATTGCAAACCATGTCTTTAATTTATTTACATCTGAAAGATAACTACACTTACAACAAAAGGAAAAACTTGATTTCTGGGATCTGTATTCTGAAACTGAATTGCTCGCCTTTGATGTAGAATAATCGTTGTTCTAAATTAGATTTTGATTTAATTTGATATGAAGCTTCTATCTTGTTTCTGGGTTGAAAGGGATGACGGCTATTCTAGGTTCACCATTGACGGCATGGCGGCCCTTGGAATGAATTGGTGTGATTTTAGGTTGAGAGTTAGGTTGCTTATATACAGTTTTAATTAATTTAGAGCCGTCAGATTAACCCTAGAAGAAATCAAGACCATTCAGTCAAGATAGGATAACACCTCAGCCCTAATGACTCAGCAAGGAGTCAGAAAGGACTCGGCAATGACTCACTGTTTAGATCAGAACACTCCAGAATCCTGTGTAGGTATTTAGCCCGACCAGGGCGTACTAGGCAGGTGCGCCAGTGCATTTTTGTACTGGCGCACTTGTGAAGTGCGCCAGTGCATTCTAGTCGACTTCCGGTTTTCTGCCTATCTTCATTCGTCCATATCTCCTTCATACGGTATCCATTTTACGCAAACTCGCACTCTATCGCAAGCAGAATTCGAGATGAACGCAATAGCGTAACCCGTGTCCCTTAATTATCACATTTGGAATTAATTATTCTTTAATTCGTTACTTCAATGTTAACTGAAAATACGGGGTGTTACAGTGTATACTACTGATGCCCAGTGCTTGCTTTTCCACTCCGGAGAACGTGCACGCCCTTACTCCGTCGGAACTACACTGCTACACCCCCTGCCGCTATTTTGATAGATTATAATCAGCCTAGTAATCGTGCCTCACCCTGCCTAGTTCAGGGTACCGTGATACATATATGTGGGTTACTGCTGAAATGGGTCCCCGTTACTAGGTTTTCTAGGGTCTATTCGTATACCCCCCAAATTGGTTAAGTGTTATCCATCCATTCAATTTAACTTAACCCATCCACACATCATGCCAAGTTGGTTAAGTGTTTCTTATTAACTTAACCCTTCTCATTCATCATGTTGTAATTGGATAAGTGTTTTCTATTAACTTAACCCTGTTCATTCATCATATGATATTGGTTAAGTGTTTCTCCTTAGCTTAACCCCATTCGTTCATCATGTTATGTTGGTTAAGTTTCATCAATCCAGTCGAGTTAACTTAACCCACCCACTTGTCATGTTACATTGGTTAAGTGTTACTTAACCCTATCACTCATCATGTTATATTAGTTAAGTGTTGCCTTAATTAACTTAACCCTACCATTCTTAGCATGTTTGTTCCTTAGCTTTATTTCATTCATTAAAGCACCAACCACTCACATTAGATATGTATTGTTGCGGTCACTGGATGTGCCGGGCGGTTCCGGGCAGTCTTACACCGCAACTCAATATAACCTCGGGTTTTTTGGCCTTAATTTGCTAACCTCTCACATTAGATCTATATTGTAGCAGTCGCTGGATGTGCCTGGCAGTTCCGGACTGTCTTACACTATAACTCAATCTAACCTCGGGTTAGGCATATTCATCTTTTAATTAATTTACATATTTACCATTCATGTTTATATGTAAATTATCTACAAGTGTTGTCAAATCAAGTCATGTCCCATTTACCCTCTAAATTATGTCCATAATTCTAGGTATACAAATTCTGCCATTTCATGCTGCTAATTATTTACATGATTATGAGCCAATCTATGCCAATAACATGTAGTTTGATATATATTTTTCCCAAAGTCTCCCCTGTTATTCGTTCGCATAATTCACATAGAACGTTAGGCTCGCAAATTAGCCTTACTTATAAACAAAAGGGAAAAGAAAGGGACATGTAACATTCCAACAGGCCTAAACAATATAGATCAACATACATAGTATAAATTTGGGATAGAATTACATAAACTTAATTAAGCACATGAACGTGATCTTACATTTAAATTAGATCCAATTAACATGCGAACTAGCATAGATCTAATTGTATAAGCATGAACTTATGTAGATCTTAAACATGGGTACTAGCTTGGATTTAAACATGTAAGCATGTATGAACATAACTTATCATGTAACTTACATACATAAAAGAACCACAAATTTAATACAACATGATAGGTTCAATAGTATCAGTCCCAATAGTCTCATAGGCATGATAGGTTTTACTATGTCAGTCACAACATTCCAATTGGCATGATAGGTTTTACTGTGTCAGTCACAACAGTCCAATAGGCATGATGGGTTTTACTATGTCAGTCACAATAGTCCAATAGGCATGATAGGTTTTACTATGTTAGTCACAACAGTCCAATAGGCATAAGCAATTCAGAATTGACAAAAGGATAGGCACGAATAGAGTTAGGCATAGTTCAGATCCAGTTATTACAGTCATAATTTCTTATTGGGTGTTCACATCTCTAAACAATAACTATACTTACAGAAAAAGGACGGATCTTGATTTCTGGGATATGATTTCTGAATTTGAAAAGCTATTCTTTGATGTAGACGTTTGATTCTCTAGTTCTTCTAGTTGATTCCTAGTTTGAATTTTATTCTCTAGTTTGGGGTAGATGGATGGAGGCTATGCCAGTTTGTAGACGAACAACATGACGGCTTCATAGAATGAGTTCTAGGGTTGAGGTTTGGGGTGATTATATAGAAGTCTATGTTCAATTCTAGCCTTTAGATTAGTCTAGGAGAAATCAGAGCCATCAAACTAAAGAGATGTGTCATCCATCCAACCATAGCACGACACATAAGCCCTAGTACCTCAGAAAATTAGTCATAGGCCAACTAGAGAAGGCCACATCAGCTCAGGGCTTCAAAAATTCGTCACTGGAAGAGGATCTCAAAGGGGTCGACTCCCTACAGAGGGGTCGACACCTATGTCGACACCCCTATAGGGGGTCGACACCTATGTCGACTCCCCCTGGGGGGTCGACACCTCTAAGCGGGAAATTTCCCGCTCAGCCCGCTCTGATCGAATTTCGAATTTTGAACAGTTTTGACCTTTGATTATTAATTTAATTTAATTTCTGTTTAAACTTGAAATATTCTAAACTCCATAACTTCTTTATACGGAGCCCGATTTACGTATATTCGAAGTCTATCTCAAGCAGAATTCCAAGACGAACACAATGGCGCAACCCGTTTCACTTAATTCTTCTACTAAAAATTAAGTGTTCTTAAACTTGTTAATTTTAATATTTAAAATTACGGGGTGTTACAATGACGGCTTCATAGAATGAGTTCTAGGGTAGAGGTTTGGGTTGATTATAAAGAAGTCTAGGTTTAATTCTAGCCTTCAGATTAGTCTAGGGGAATCAGAGCCATCAAATCAAAGAGATGCATCATCCATCCAACCATAGCATGACACATATCCCTAATACCTCAGAAATTAGTCATTGGCCAATCAGAGAAGGCCACATCATCACAGGGCTATAAAAATTCGTCATAGGAGCTGGATCTAGGAGGCATCAACTCCCTACAGAGGGGTCGACACCTATGTTGACTCCCCCTGGGGGGTTCGACACCCCTGAGCGGGAAATTTTCCGCTGAAGCCGCTCTTGCCAGATTTTGAAATTTGAACTGTTTTCTGATTTGATTTATTATTATTTTTAATTACTGTTTAAACTTGAAAACTTATGAACTCCATAACTTCTTCATACGGAGTCTGATTCACGCAAAATCGGACTCTATCTCAAGCAGAATTCCCAGATGAATGCAATGGCATAACCCTTTTCACCCAATTCCTCTTTTAAAAATTAAGTGTTCTTAGATTTGTTAATTTTAAAATTTAAAATTATGGGGTGTTACATTCTTCCCTCCTTAAAGGATTTCGTCCCCGAAATCTCAAAGTCAAGAAGAATGTATATCCTACCATCCAACATCCATCTACTCAACCATTAAATCACAGGCATCCATTTTCCTTAAAAAGATTCCTAATGCTTTCATGATCATATGCATAGTGTGTGTATATATCCTTATCTAATGCAAAATCAGGTGGACTACTGATTCAGTTGACCTCCTTAATGCAAATTATGTCAGTGTCATGAGTCCATTATGTATGCAATTATTCCTAATCGTATTTTGTAACTTATACATGAGTACACAATCAGTCGTACAAATGCAACGTCCACATGATAACACATCAAGTTTCAATCCATATACAAATACATATATGCATATGCAATATGAAAGTGACTGAGCCGATCTAGTGCCTAATGTGTGTATATGCATCCACGAGCAACCACTAGCAAACACTTGCATCCACTTGCATCCACCAAACATAACATGTCTCAAACACATGTTTACATCCATTGGCTTCTACCTAAGGATCGAGGATAGGACCGAGAGGATATACTTAAAAGATAAAGACTAGCATGCAAATAAACTTTACAGAAAAAGAGAGATCAAGGATATACCTTCAAAAAGGGTATGATGCATGTGTCTAGTCTTCAGCCTTCTAAGTCGCATATTCTTGAGCTTCACCCCATTGTGCTCTGACTATCTTAACTTCACGATTGCGTAGCTTCTTAATTTCTATTTCCAAAGTATGAGTTGGAACTCATTTCACTGTCGCCTCTTGTTCCACCCTTTCTCCTTCTAGTATACTCGGGACTACAACTTCTGCTATGTCATGCTAACATTTCCTCAAAGGGTCTTCAAAATTCACTAAAGGGTATTCCATGTAGAAGAACTATCTCTTGAAAATAAATAGATGCTAACCATGTTTCCAAGTGTAGTTATTAAGGTGATTAGAGGTCTCTTCTCTACTTAACTTATCTATTGCATCAACTATCTGAGAGTCTTTTCTTTGTGAAGTCCCTATTTGATCCAAAAGCGTAGGTTTTACTCCTAGCGATGCCAACTGCTAACTTAAACGAAGGTTTTAAAATCAAGGGTTGATACGTATTCTGAATTTTTCCTTTTCGCCTAAAGAGGACTTGAAGTCAACTTTTTTCTTCTTAAGGCATCCGCTACGACCTTACCCTTCCTTCTTACATCAAAATGGCGCTTAGTCCCGCGCCGCATGCATCCGTGTATACCGTAAACCTTTTGCTACCGTAAGGTAAAAGTCAAAACTGGGGCTGTTGTAAAAGCCCTCTTCGATCGTTGGAAAGCGACATCACAATCAATATCCCGAGCAAAGGTTAGATTCTTCTTCGTTAATCCAGTAAGTGGGGCTAATACCTTCGCATAGTTCTTAATGAACTTCCTATATTAACCCGCTAGTCCAAGAAAGCTCCTTACTTCTGTTGCATTCCTTGGGATCTTTCAGTCTTGTACCGCAACTACTTTTGCGGGATCTACTGCTAACCCTTCTTTGGATGCCACATGTCCTAGAAACCTTACTTCTTTTCTCCAAAAATGGCATTTGGAGAATTTTGCTTTCAGCTGATGTGCACGAAGAGTATCCATAACTTCCCTTAGATACAAAGCATGTTCTTTTCACTCTTAGAGAAAACCAAAATATCATCTATGCACAAGCGATGTGAACCTTCCGCCTTTGTAGCGAAAACAACTGGAGCACCCCATTCAGAAATACTTCGCCTTATGAACCTTTTCTCAAGTAACTCTTTTACTTGTTTACTGAGCTCTTTCCTTTCCCTTGGAGCCATGTGTCTAACGGGTAAGGAAACAGGTTTTGCGTTATCAACAAGGTATATGAGGAAGTCTATCTCTCGCTTTGGAGGTAAGCCTTTCACCTCTTCAAAGACATCCGCGTATTCACGGATTACTCTAACAGATTGCAGGCTTTCAACAGACGCATCAAGAGATTCTAGGTAACTAAGCATAACGAAATTCATGGGATTACAAGAGATTTCGAGAGTGTTACCAAGGCGAGTCATAAGTCTAACCACTCTCCTTTGAAAATCAAGGATGGCACCATTACTGGATAACCAATCCATCCCTAGAATCAACCCATAGCCCATTAAACCAAAAACGTAAGCATTACATCTAAACTCAACGCTTAGTATAGATATTCCCAAATCCAAACAAATCATAGATAAATTAGCCGAACCATCAATTGGATTTGAGACAATAATGGGATCTTCTGCTATACTAGTACTAAGGTGCAGAGACTCAACTATGGAAGAAGATAGAAAAGAATGTGAAGCGCCAGAATCAAACAAAGTTCTAATAGGATGATTGAAAATAAAAACTAAACTCTCAACAGAAACGTTCCTACCTCTCTTAGGTAAACTAGCAGTGAGAGCATGCAATTGCCCTCTAGGAGAGTATGTCCTTTGCCCCTGTCCTTGTCCTTCAGCAATCCTTGATAAGATGTCATGCTTCACCATACTGAAAACAACCACCTGTCTTCTTCTTCCTACAATTAAATGACCCGCTATACCACAGAAAAGATACTTCCTCTTGTCGCAGTACCTATTATTTCTTCCACCCTCCTTATATTCCAATCCCTTGCTTGTGATTCTTCCACTTTGGCCTCTTTCTTTTCACCTTACTCCTTCTACGTGGATTAAGCCATATCAACAAGCTTCGTATCCTTAGGCTTGTGCTCCTTAGCCCAAACTCCCTTATTCTTATCCTTACTATCCTTGTGTAGCTTGTTGACAAGTTTCTCGAGACTACCTCCATCGCACGGTAACCTACAAAGCTTGAAAGAAGATTAGCCGCAGGTGAAACTACTATGGCCACAGATGGAAGTTGGTCACTACTTCGCCCTCGACATGTGTCGTATGCCTACGAAACTATGGCGAAAAGAAAGGAAGAAGAGATTCAAATAGAGAATCGAAAGGTAGTGCATATGGCTTTGGGGAATATGCCTTTTAAAAACAATACTTTTCTCTTGGAAAATGCTTCTTTAAAACATGTTTTTGAAAATACTTCTTTATAAAAATGATTTTGAAAACGAGTTTAAAAATCCTTTATCTATTCTGGTAACCTTCAGCTCTGATACCACGTGTAACACCACACCTCCGCTAAGGTCACTCACAAAGGGAATGCATTATTCAGTGGAGCGTCATAAGTGTATAGAACAGATAAATTACAAAACAGAAAATAATTTTTAAACAGCGGAAAATATATAAAACTTTACTTCATTGATAAAACAACAACTTGGTAAAACAGCTTGTACAAAGATTGTTTTCCAACACCAAAACACCCTTACCCATTACAACAAGCATCTGTCTTATTTAACAAAATAAAGAAGCATAAAACGACAATGATATTCCCTAATAAAGCATGAGCCAGCCATAGCATTGGAAAAGAGAGTCCAAAGCAATGCATCGCCTATCTTCGAGCTTGGAAAGAAAACTGAGCTAAGTGGTGATATTCCCTCCTTGTGAACCTGGGGGGAACGGAAGAAAAGAAGGCGAAAGAAAACGGGTCAGACATAAGTCTGGTAAGTCCAGTGATTATTCAGCATGTAAAAAGGTAAAAGGATCATGACATGAATAAACTGAATACCAGACATAACCATGATAATAAGCATAGCAAGACAACAAATGATGATCGTTAGATATGACAAGGGAGGATACACTGAATGCGCTTTGGTTCTTTCTCTGATTTCCTAATTTCTCTGCACCACCCAACTAGTATCCCAACTAGTGTCTTTTATAGAATGATTCGTATTCCCTATGAGTGTCCCAACTTGTATCCTATGAAAAAGGATCTGTATCCCCTACTAGTGTCTCAACTAGTATCCTGTGTTATAAATTAAGGTGATCCCAACCCCGCAATTGTGGTAGCCTTCAAGTATACATCTAGTATGAGGATCTTACCTCAATCAGCCTAACTGTCATGAAGATGTTAGATGTACCCTTACTACCCTATCGATCGGCTCCCTACTTGTATTAATTTTTCCTTGTGTCTATGTCAATCGACCCTCTCTTGCTTGTAGATACTCTGGGCTGGTCCCACCATAAGGTGTATCAATCCTTATGATAGTAACCCGACACGATTCAAGATGCACACTGTATACTACTGATGCCCAGTGCCTGCTTTTCCACTCCGGAGCACGTGCACGCCCATACTCTGTCGGAACTACACTACTGCACCCCCTGCCGCTATTTTGACTGCTTATAATCAGTCTAATAATCGTGCCCCACTCTGCCTAGTTCAGGGTACCGTGATACATCTATGTGGGTTACTGCTGAAATGGGTCCCCGTTACTAGGGTTTTCAACGGTCTATTCGCATACCCCTAAATTGGTTAAGTGTTATCCATCCATTCAAGTTTACTTAACTCATCCACACGTCATGCCAAGTTGGTTAAGTGTTTCTTATTAACTTAACCCATCTCATTCATCATGTTGTAATTGGTTAAGTGTTTCCCCTTAGCTTAACCCCATTTGTTCATCATGTTATATTGGTTAAGTGTTTCCCATTTACTTAACGCCACTCGTTCATCATGTTATATTGGTTAAGTATTTCCCGTTAACTTAACCCCACTCGTTCATCATGTTATATTGGTTAAGTGTCATCAATCCAGTCGAGTTAACTTAACCCACCCACTTGTCATGTTACATTGGTTAAGTGTTGCCCTCCTGTGTTACTTAAGCCTATCACACATCATGTTGTATTGGTTAAGTGTTGCCTTCTTGTGTTACTTAACCTTATCACACATCATGTTATATTGGTTAAGTGTTTCCCTCTTGTGTTAACGTAACCCTACCATTCTTAGCATGTTTGTTTCTTAGCTTTAATTCATTCATTAAAGCACCAACCTCTCACATTAGATCTATATTGTTGTGGTCGCTGGATGTGCCGGGCGGTTCCGGGCAGTCTTACACCGCAACTCAATCTAACCCCGGGTTTTAGGGA
This sequence comes from Allium sativum, assembly GCA_030737875.1. NCBI lineage: Eukaryota > Viridiplantae > Streptophyta > Magnoliopsida > Asparagales > Amaryllidaceae > Allium > Allium sativum. The sequence continues at coordinate 314,039,490 of CM060921.1, forward strand.
TTAATGCACTAACCTCTCACATTAGATCTATATTGTTACAGTTGCTGGATGTGTCGGGCGGTTCCGGGCAGTCTTACACCGTAACTCAGTCTAACCTTGGGTTAGGCATATTCATTTTTTAATTAATTTACATATTACAATTTATGTTCATATGTAAATTATCCACAAGTGTTGTCAATTCAAGTCATGCCCCATTTACACTCTAAATTATGTCCATAATTCTAGGTATACAAATTCTACCATTTCATCCTACTAATTATTTACATGATTATGAGCTAATCTATGCCAATAGCATGTAGTTTAATATATTTCTCCCAACGTCTCCCTCGTTATTCGTTCGCATAATTCACATAGAACGTTAGGCTCGCAAATTAGCCTAACTTATAAACAAAAGGGAAAAGAAAGGGACATGTAACATTCCAACAGACCTAAACAATATAAATCAACATGCGTAGTATAAATTTGGGATAGAAAGACATAAGCTTAATTAAGCACATGAACGTGATCTTACATTTAAATTAGATCCAATTAACATGCGAACTAGCATAGATCTAAGTGTATAAGCATGAACTTATATAGATCTTAAACATGGGTACTAGCTTGGATCTAAACATGTAAGAATGTATGAACATAACTTATCATGTAATTTACATATACAACATGGTAAGTTCAATTGTGTCAGTCCAATAGTATCATAGGCATAGGATGTACAACATGATAAATCAATCACAACAGTTCCATAGGCATGATAGGTTCCATTTTGTCAATCCAACAGTCTCATAGGCATGTTAGGTTTCATTATGCCAATCACAATAGTCTCATAGGCACGATAGGTGTCATTACATCAATCACAATAGTCTCATAGGCATAGGCAATTCAGAATTGACAAAAGGATAGGCACGAATAGAATTAGGCATAGTTCTAGATCCAGTTATTACTGTCATGATTTCTTATTAGGTGTTCACATCTAAACAATAACTATACTTACAGAAATAGGATGGATCTTGATTTCTGGGATCTTATTTCTGAATTTGAAAAGCTATCCTTCAATGTAGACGTTTGATTCTCTAGTTCTTCTAATTGATTGCTAATTTGAATTTGATTCTCTAGTTTGGGGTAGATGAATGGAGGCTAGGCCAATTTGTAGATGAACAGCATGACGGCTTCATAGAATGAGTTCTAGGGTTGAGGTTTGGGGTGATTATATAGAAGTCTAGGTTTAATTCTAGCCTTCAGATTAGTCTAGGGGAATCAGAGCCATCAAATCAAAGAGATTTGTCATCCAACCAACCATTGCATGACACATATGCCCTAATACCTCAGAAATCAGTCATTGGCCAATCAGTAAAGGCCACATCATTACAGGGCTGTAAAAATTCGTCATAGGAGCTGGATCTGGGAGGGGTCGACTTCTTACAGGGGGTCGACACCTATGTCGACTCCCCTATAGGGGGTCGACACCCCTGAGCGGGAAATTTCTCGCTCAGGTTGCTTTTGCCAGATTTTGAAATTTGAACTGTTTTCTGATTTGATTCATTATTATATTTAATTACTGCTTAAACTTGAAAACTTCTGAACTCCATAACTTCTTTATACGGAGTCTGATTCACGCAAACTCGGACTCTATCTCAAGCAGAATTCCGAGACGAACGCAATGGCGTAACCCGTTTCACCCAATTCCTCTTTCAAAAATTAAGTGTTCTTAGATTTGTTAATTTTAATATTTAAAATTACGGGGTGTTATAGAACGTAGTCGAGGGTAGAGTTTTCCCTTATAATAGCCAAATATGCTTGATACACGAAATTTCATCTTTTATTATTACTATAAGTGAAGAAATCAACTTCAAATATAAATCTATCAATTATAGGTGGCATAGGTACCATTATATTACGTCGCCATATATGTTTACAGCTAAAACCGTAAAATCACGTATTGGAAATTGGTTTTCCATCTATGAACCAAGGCAAGAAATCGTCTTTACCGATTCGAGACTCTCTAGCCCAAGCCTCAGGATTCAGCTGCAACTGCACCTACAGTTAGCGACAGGGCCGGTCATCCGTCGATGATTGGCAATACCATAAACTATATGTTAGTCGGTTCTATGGAACCTACAAAATGGTCAGTACAGTCGACCATCTAGAACCTTTTAGTCAGTTCTAGTACAAAGAGCCACTAGGGACTCAAATCCGAAGTACCTTGCTTTCCGTCATAAAGTTTTTTAACATCCACATAAGTAAGCAATCTGGGCTCCACATCATGACGTTACTCCTAGCTGGAAACTAACATATGTCCATTTCCCTGAAGTCCTCGTCCCATTTCTGGTTCATACCGGGGTGTGAAGCTCGCGAATTAACGCTACACAAAGCTATGCTAATTAAAGTGTGCTTTGATCATCAATCACAAGGCTCTTCTTTTCAACAAAAGCCTTGATCCATGTGACTCATCATGCCAAACTGTTAATCCATACCGTACCACTGATTTCCACCAATATATAACCTCTAAGCTTGTATGTCTCAGAGAAGGGTGTTAAGCAAGAGAATAAATTCTCCGTCACCAAATAGATATACATATTTAGCAGAGATCAACAAATACAGTATAAAGGAATACAATGTCAGACACATTATCTATTTGCAAATCCGTTCTAGGTCTGAACGAAACCGGAGGCACCTTATTCCTCATCCCATATGTCCGATATAGGAGAGAGGCCCCCACAAATCCAGTCGATCTCCAAGTACGTTTGGACGATCACCACTTATTACCTTGTCTTGGGTGTACATCCCAATCAAGACATCAGTAATAATCCAAACGATGCGAAGATCTCTGGTCTTTAACCACCGTCTTCATATCATCGACACTTAGTCGCCGTATCAGTTATTCAGAATGGGATAAACCTGGTCTTTCCGAATAATTCGCGTATCTTATAATCAAGTGCTATAAAAACACATCATACACCTCATTCCAATTTAGAATATTATTTTATTCAAATATTCTTTTCACAATTTAAACCAAATTAAGGTTTATCAAACTAGTCGGGATTATAGAGCCTTACTAAAGTAATCATTTATTTTATTTTTCCAATCCCAACCTATTCATCCCATGAAGCAAAACTGGTAGTACTCCATATCTAACACCCACTAAGTTATTGGTAAAATTAATTACCATTTCCCGTTCAAATCTAATTAAAGATTTAACTATCGCCTGGAGTAAAACTGGTGGTACTCCATTCTCGATCATTTAATGAATTTGATAAATTCAATTACCCCATTCTCATTCCAATCTAATTAAAGATTCATTAAAACTCCAGTTCAGTTTGAATCTAAAAAATCATTACTCTATGATTATCCACTTTAGGAAGATTAATCATGTCTTTAACTGGGTTAAAGAACCAATGTCTTTAAAACACAATTCACGATAAACCCTAAAATCAGATTCCATTATAATGGAATCTTCACGGAAAACAGATCAATATATATAATTGATATAATTTCCGTATCAGACTAATAATATAAATGGAATAATGGCGAAGCCTTTTAAATTCCATAAATAGTAACAGTCTTCCTTTATAGAAACTCATCTTGATCATTACCAAATCGAATTCCATTCAATCCCAATTTAATATATTAAATTGAAAAACCTTACTTTGGAAATTTTCAATTAAATCTCAATAAAAAGATTTATAAATTCGAAATCATCTCTTCACTGTTAATTGGGTTAAAGAACAAATGTTAATTAAAACACCGTTCACGACAAACCCAAAATCTCATTTCAATTCAATTCCAATTAAATATTAATTAATTGGTAAACTTCTCTAAATCTTACTTAAAAGATTTATTCTTTTCTCATCGGGGTTTAAGAATAGTGTTAATAAAGACACCATTCACGACAAACCCAAAATCCAATTTGATATTAAATACAAGGCTCTAAATAGAAATTATATCGGCTTATATTTAATATCAAATTCTGAAACCAATAAATATAGCACTGGGAATAGTGATATATACATATATATATATATCTTCCAAATTCCCATAACAATATCCGTATAATCACGGAATCCAATACTGAAATATTCCGAAGATTATTTCCATTTAAATCCATTCCAACTCATTTGTTGGAATTCCTGGTTATTTCAACACCATTTACAGATCCAATTTATTTATTTAAAAACATTGGATTTTTATACTAGTTAATAACTAGTTCATTTCGGTAAAAATATCATTTGTCTTTTCAAAACTTGGAATTTTTCACCCAAAATCTTTCCAAATCATTTATTATGATTTTACACAATTTTTCCATATTTTTAATAATTTTATTATTGTTATTTCAGTCGGTTTCCAATAACGGCCACCGAACTGCATCCATAGCGATCTTTTCTGAAATTGATTTGGACATAATTTGAAATCCGACCTTCAAATTTAAATCTCTTATATTCATTGGAAAGCTCTTTTCGATACGAACCCAACGGTTCCCGTTTTAGGAGAATCCGACGGTCGGATCTCCCGTTACGTCCATTTGAAGTTAATGGTCGAAATTCGCGAACGGTCGCTGCGCGGCGCGTTCTATTCAGGCCATTATATATATATATATATGTATATATATATATATATATATCATTAATTTCCATTTAAAACGTATTTTATAAATCATTTATAAATTCGTTTTAAAACGATTTCAACTTCAATTTCAATTTTAAATCAAAATTGAATATTCCATATCATTATAATATTGAAATGATAATATTTTCAAAATATCTGATTTTGAAATCCATTCTTTTCGATATTCATTATAAAATGAATAAAATCGATCGATAAACCTGTTCGGGTTAAAATAGCATTTACTACTTAACTCGGCTTCACATTTCTATATTTTCGTGTCCATCCAAAATCGGACTTCAAAATCACATTTTGATTATTCACTGAATATTATTTTAAAATATTCTTTGTTTTAAAATATTATTTATTTTAAAATATTCTTTATTTCTGAATTGGAATGCGACTCAATCAATTACCATATAATTCCAGTTAAATGGATTTCATACATCGCATGTATTCATCAATAATGAAAAATAATCTGTACCTTTCAAACATCATCTAGAGTGAAATTTACAACTATATAAGCACTAAAATAAATAAACAACGCTCATCACAGCCTGTCAGCCCATCGATTGACATACAACTAAATATTGTGATTAGTGTATGTCAAATATCATCCCAATACCCATGTGGGGTTTTCAAACAACAAATACTGATCATTATTTGTGCAGTTGGGCGATGTGTAAAATTTATCATCCCAATCAATATTAGATAAATAGGTGTACATAAACAAGCCACCCGACTTGTAAATGAATAATTATTCCAATTTTACTATTTAAATTATAAATGGATATTTATAATTTAATTTCAATTACCACAATAATATTAACATTATTTTTAATATGTTAAACATTCCAACATCACAAACAAACACTACAACAAAATGACTATATTACAATGGTGAAAACTTTTGTAATATACATTTTACAACGGTAGGCTAACCATCGTATATTAAGAAGTTGTAATAGATTAAAATCTTTAACAACGTTTTTGCACCATTGCAACACCGTCGTAATATGTATATTTTACAACTTTTTTCCACCGTTGTAATAAACTTTATTGCAACAGTTGTGCACCATTGTAATAATATCTACTACAACTGTTATGCACCGTTGTGATTGACATTTGGGTTTTAAAAAATAGACAAACAATACACTAAATATATCAATACTCCATAAGAAAATCAAATATTACAGTTATTTGCAAACTAATTTATTAAAATACTCAAATATTCAGTATTACAAACAATAAGTTTTAGACAACATTTCGTGCATTATTACATTCTTGACCGTTTACAAAGCAACTTAGTACAAACACAAGTTATCCACAAAAAAAGTGCATATCCTACGGGAGTACACTAGTCGAAGACAACAAAATCTTTACGCCATTTTGGTGCAAGTTCACTGCAGTGATCAAACCTGTTGCATAAGAATATGTCTATTGTTAGAAAAAAGAACAAAAAGTGTTTTTAAACCAACATTACCAAACCTTAATAGCATCAAACATAACTAACATTCTATACACCAAATCTTCCGTGTTATCCTTGTATTCCTTTGGCTTTGATCATGTTAAATATAAATGTAACATTAGTTATGTGTTAGTAGTCAAGCAAAATACAATAATACTATTGACAACATTTTCATCTGTTTACATATGTTGAAGGAAAATAAGTTTGCAAGGGAATAATAATAAGAAGAACCCGCCTTGGAGAGCTTATTTAATATGCCATCTATCTAAACAAAATAAGCCTCTAATAACATCTCCAGTTCATCAATGTTAGGCTTGAACGCCATATAGCTTCCATGACGGCTGCTTCCACTCTCATCCTTGAACTCTTCATCTCTGAAGATAAAACAATGCAAAATAATGGATGCATAATAGAGTAATAATAATACACAGAAACAAGATATAAACAATGCAAACTATAAATGCTAATAAAAATGAAGAAAAACAAGTATGAGTCCTAGTACGGGTTATGTTGCCATTCGAGATCTTGATAGCCAAATCATCTTAGCCATCCTATACATGTACAGTTATCTGGAATTAAAAATTAAAAAGGGAAAGAAACAAGCTCCTTGAAGCGACCCAAAAATTTTCACCATAATTAAAATCAATTTAATACTTTACTCAGATTCTACACTTAAAACCAGATTTTATCCTTCTCCCAGTTGTGCCAAGCATATAAAACGTACAACTAGTTTATATGCATTATAAATGTATGCCTCCCTTAAAGCTTCAGACCATATATACAAATATATAGGCCTCATCATTGTGACCCTCAAATAAAAGGTTTTTGGAAATACCACGTCTATTCCTTTTTGAACTCTTCAGCTACATGTATATATATACTAAACCGAAGGTCTGCTATGTAACAAAATGAACACATGCATACATTATGTGTATACCATACCCATTTCCAAATCACAGCAATGTTAAAGAAACATAACAGCCAAGACATTCTTGACCATTTCAAATGAGTGCCTCAGACATATATGAACTATACGTTATGACAGTGTCTTTAACCCAAATATGAACAATCACAGTACATGCATATCTATTTATTAATGTCTAACTCAGTCCAGATTAATATAATAAGTACACAGGACAGCTAACTGTTTAGTCTGTTTAACCTATACATGAAATATACCCAAAAACAATACCCTGCATATAACTAAGCTGATTTTGTTAACACATACAAGACAATTGTTTCATTAGCCAGTTATCTTACACTGTATATACATTTTTAACCACTAACATGATTACAGCAATATAAATCAATTACACACAGAGTCATAAATTCATCTATACAATTTCCCAAGTGTATTTTATAATATATGGTTTCTTGTTGCTACAGTTTTACAGTTTAGTACGTTCCTTAAACCAACACAATTTGTGTTACTGTTTAAACAAGTAGGTAGCAGGTCATACAAAACCAACTACAAACAGATCCATATATATTATGTGCATATATATATATATATATATATATATATATATATATAAATTCTTCTCCTTTTTGTACCAGATCCATATATATATTCATGTTTACATATATGCGACCAACTATAACCAGGAAGCAAATCGAAATCAGCATCAATCACTAATTATAATAGCAGGCCATACAAAAACAATATTGCATCCATGACAGAGATCAACTCAAAAGAATAACATGTAAATCACACATTCAGCATATGGGTTTCACTAAACAAGCATACTTGAAGATGTACAAACGACATGGCTGCCTACAGAGGACTTTGTGCCAAAGGGAAAGGGGAAATACACTCACCGTGGGTTTAATCTCGATTTTATCCCTTTTGAGATCTCGATTTGGCTGCGAGATCCTCCTAGACTCGCTGCTCTCGCTCTCGAGTTCATCTCCATCACGAATCCGACTCCAAATCTGATGCGAGGCGTCGGATTGATTGATTTTCCCCCAATTTCCAGTCGCTAGGGCTTCGGCCATTATTGTTTTCTTTTATTTTGAACGAGATAAATGAAATATGATCGGCTCGTTTCTCCTTTCTTACATTAACACGGCTAGGATTATTTTCCTGCCAATTGACAGCTTTACCCCTACGGTTTTATTGGGCTTTATAACCCTTAAGCCATTTTATAATACTTAAATCAATGTTTATAACACTTGGACTAATTTCCATGTCGCACACACACACAATATAAAAATTAACATGTATATTTGTTCACAATTCTAGAAATGTATAATTTTTATGTATTCAATATGTACATAAATAAACGATTTGTTTATTTATTCATTTATCCACCCTAAATATATATATATATATAATTGAGATCAATATAATTTTAGGGTCATAATAACACAGTTGTCAAATTAACACAATCATATATTACAACAGTCAAAAAATAAAAGTTGTGATAGGCTTTTATTACAACTGTCAAAATAACACAGTTGTTAAAAATAAGTTTATTAAAACTTTTCTGAAAAGAAGTTGTAAAAAACATTTATTACAACGGTGCTTTTACCACCGTTGTAAAATTAAAGTTGTAATATGGTGTTTTTATTGTAGCGAAAACACAATACAGTCAATTAAATCGTCCATGGTCTGTGGCCGAGGGAGGTGAGCTAACAGGCACTGTATACAATTTATAATGATTAAACTAATAAAAATCTATACTAGCAATTCTATATATTTTTGTACATGAATACAATAACATGATAAAATATAATTTAGTGAGAAGAAGTTCTCACTTTGGTTTCCAATCCGCCATTCCTTATCTGAAGATTGTTTTACTAAAATTAAACTGTCGTTTTAATTTTATCAGAATTTCCAGTAGCTTCCATTTTAGTTCTAATTTGTTCAATGATGTAAATCTCAATTTTGCGGTTCCAACGGATCTGAAATCACATGATTACGTGCTCGTATGAAAAAGATATATCATTTAATACATTGATTATATTAACTATATAATTAACAAAATTAATTACACTATTAACCTTTTCTATAATGTTTAAAAATGTTGTCACCGTCATCGTTTAACAGCCGATCGAGAAACCCATTTCCTCGTATGAAAACTTCCGTCGTACCACAACCGTGCCCCTGACCAACGATCAACCACCTCCACTCCCTCGAGCTTCGTGTCGCCTTCCCCCTTCATGATCCATGGCCCACTCGATCGCCTGACGGCGCCTGAAAATCTTCACGACCGACCCCCCCTTTCAGCTCAAAATTCGAGCGCTATACACCTCCATCTTTGATCACACCCATACCAATCGAAAGCCCTTGCAATCCTCTACAATGTTTGCTTCAGATCGGACTTCTAATTTATGATTGATTTAATGAAATTAACGAAAAAAAATCTAAGAATTCAAACCGCTCTTTTTTATGTGGCGGCGGCAGCGTTTTAATTGGGGCTAGGGTTTAATTGGGGGGAGGGGTATTTATAATAATATTTAATTCTTTTAATTTCAAAATACATGTTTAACGATACGAACTCCAAATCAAACCCAACGACTGTCGCCCTAGCTAAATACACCCATTCCGGACATAATGGGATATGTTTCGTAAGCCAACTTGACTGTTTCGACCAGTTTTTATCAAAATTAAAATATAAATCAATATAATTGAATTTTAAACATACATTTTAATTTACCGCGGGCACATACTAACTCCAAAAATTATAGAAAAAAAATCTAGCTATATTTTGACGATACGGTCCTAATAAAACTAATATCGTCAAATTTGGAGATCGTTTGAAAAATGTCCCTTTTTCCAGTCGATTAAATTCAAATTGGAATTACCAAACATGTTTAAATTAACTGTGCTCACATATTAATTCCAAAAATTATGAAATTCGAAACCTAAAAATAATTTGACATTCCGGATCAAACAAAAGTGGTTTCATCGAAAACAGAGGTCGTTTGCAAAATGGCTATTTTTAGGGGCTATATATTATATTAAAAAATATATATATATATATTCCATAGCAAATATTCTAAATTTTAAACTGGACATAACTTACAATTTATAAAGTGAAATCTCAGTTTCTTACATTTGTTAGAAAGATATTATTAAATAGATTCAAATGTTTCTGGTTTTACTAAAATCCAATTTATATTGAATTCTATATAGTCATTTAAAGTTAGAAATCGAATTTTCAAACTATCATGCCATTTCAGGCTCGTTTTATAATTAAAATAAATTTATACGCTCTATCTTCGATTTAAATAAACTTTTAATCATTATTATTTAAAATAAATCATTTTAAATATTCAAAACCCATCAAAATAGCTAAAATAAAAATTTTAAATTGGTTCAGAAATTCCGGGTTGTTACACCCTATGTCCAAACGTTTAATTACGCTCTAGATCTATCTCATTAAATTTCCAATTAGCTTGGTTATCTCAAATCATATTAACTTCTTATTCAAGTTACCAAGTTCCTCTTGCTTATTAATTTTAGTTATACAACTTACCCCATTTAAGTTCATTAATAAGCGTTTAACATGTTAATCTTATCAGCAGATTTTCAGGTTTTCAGACAACATGTTCATCTTATCAGCAGGATTCAGATTCTCAGGTTTACATATTACTTAATTAAGTACAACTTATTGCATTTCATAAGTTTTCCCTTCTTTTCTCTACTTATTACATACAGCAGGTTTCCAGATTTACAGATTACTTAATTTATAATTAAGTACAATTTATCTTATTACATAAGTTATCTCATTCCCCCTGTCGTTTATTATAACCTAAGTTATAATTTCCAGTTGTCCCTAGGACAAGCCTACCTATTATCTTTCCTTTCCCCCTTCAGGTTTATTCATAATAGGTTATTATCATTCCCCGTTCATTCCAATTCTTTTATTGTTGTAACTTTCCTTCATTCCCATTAATTACAATCAATGCCATTTATTTCTATCCTGTTATATACATATATTCATATATATGTATATGCACCAGACCTCTCACATTAATCCGACCACCTAGGGATACTGGATTTGCCGGGCGGTTCCGGGCAGACTTCTACCATAAGTTGGACTTAACCTCATGTCTAAGTGCGGTTACAATTTTCTATTTACTGTAAATTTAGGCTTATACATTCTTCCAAATTTTGCTGTAATTCTTATTTTCAATCTTTTGGCAATTGGCGCAATAATATTCTTAACATATGTTCATTGTAAATTTCATAATTACAGTATTCACAGAAATTCCCAATTCAGACAGGTGGAAATAGGCCTTTATATAACCCCAATAGATTAAACAGGTTAAGTATTACAGGTTAACAAGTTCATGTAACCCTGACAGATTAAACAGGTTTACTTAACCCCACAGATTCAACAGGTTTACTTAACCCCACAAACTCAATAGGTTTACTTAACCCCATAGGTTTAACAGGTTTACTTAACCCCCACAGATTCAACAAGTTTACTGAACCCCACAAATTCAATAGGTTTACTTACAATTTCATTAACATATTCAACTTAATCTTGAATTAAGCCTACAGCTTTACATGCTCATATAATCCCAAATTTCCAGTCATATTCCACGGTACTTAATTTCAACTGATTTCAGCAGGTTAATCATTTTGGCAGATTAAACATTTCTGCAGATTTATTATACATATTAACGGGGAATGCCAAATGATAAATACACCATTATCAAAAAGGCATAACTTAAATTCGCTCACCTAATAGCTTTCCAATTCATGGATCTGGTCTAGACCTAGCATTGCATGGCTTTCCTAACTGAATCTAGAATTTAAATAACCATGGATTTACAATTCTCAGAATAAAATAAAAGGGGGAAAAGAAGAGAAATCAAAATTAACCAGATCCAAGAATTTACCTCACTACGATCAGAATTCTAGACGCCTACACTGTAGATTTAAATCTCTTATCTTTAAACCTTGACCCAGAAGCCTAAGAACTAATAATTTATTTTCTGAAAAGGTTTAGAGGAAAAAGAGAATGGTAGAGCCTAGGCGACACCTCAGAAAATAAGAGAATAAAACTAGGCCCTGATAGTCTATTTATAGGCGTAGTAGAAAGCTCTGAACCGTCGGATTTAAAAAATCCAAACCGTATACGCTGCGAAACACACATCATAAAACGTGTCTGGAGGGCTTGGGTCGACCCACCTACCCTCTGGGTCGACCCTAGGGTCATCCCAGCCCCCTTAGGTTGACCCATAGGTCTACCCGAGCAGTACGGGTTGGCCCATATGGGTCTACAAACTTACACTGGCCTACTTCACAAGTGTTCCGGTGTAAATTAGCCTTGGTGCATGCTCAAAGTGCGCCAGTAACACTGGCTTGCCGCTCGCTTGCTTCGTCAAACTTCTAATGTCCATAACTTCTTCAAACGTTATCCGTTTTACGCAAACTTAGGGTCTACCTGAACCAGAATTCTAAGACGAATGCAACGGTAATGTCGATTTCACCAAATTCTGAATATTTAAATAAGTTATCCCCGATTTATTTATTTTAACTAAAAAATGCGGGGTGTTATGTGACACCCCATGTCCATTAATGTCACTCACAAATGGAATGCATTAACTTCTATGGAGTGTTTTAAGTGTGTATAGAACAGAAACTTAACAACAAGACAGATATAAAACAGTACTTAAAAATTTAAAAGTTTATTCATTGCAGCGGTAACAGATAAGTTTGATTACATCATCAAAAACCAAAGACTAGAGTCAAGTACATAATATCCATCTTGATTAAATCAGAGTACATAAAATAAAAGACATAACCCCAACATAAAATAGCCATAAATAAGATAGGCTGAACTTTTACTTCAGCGATCCAAGCAACTTCCAAAGAAAGAGATAAAGCTGTCCAAATCAAGCTCCACTAGTACTAGTCCCACCCTGAGCACCTGGGGGGGAAGGGAAGAAAAGAGGTGGAAACAAGGGGGTCAGACATAAAGTCTGGCGAGTGCAATAACTTTAACAATATAATCATTAAGTAACTAGGATAAGGCATAAGCTGGAAAATAAGGAGATGACTGTGAACAAATGGGTACGACAGAGCAAACAAAGGAAATAAGACGAACAAAGATAACATTTAAGGCGCCCCTAATCACTATAGGATAATTACTATATTGCACCACCACTAGTCACCCTAAGGGTTGATCCCGCCTATAGAACTTAATAATGATAACGGTAGTTTCGTGTACCCCTAGCTACCTTCATAGGTGTCGTCTGCCCCTATCTCCACTAGGTGTAACCACTACTTCCTTTCGATCGGCTCCCTAACTCGTAGATACCCGTGCTGGCCCTACAGTGGGGTGTATCACTCCCCAAAGTGGCAACCCGATACCACCAAAAATGCACGGCTTATATCTACACGATGCAATAACGTCTTACCTACCAGCCCGGGCCCACACACGCATATGAACCCGTTGGACTTGCGTTGCCACCGCTAACCCGTTTTGACCTCTTACAATCAAATCCAGTATGCGTCTCCCGTCCTCGACTTGGGTCGAGCCCACAAAGATACTTAATGGGTTATTGGTTTGAAAAGGCACCCACTTAATTCCACATGCCACTCAAGGTACCCACTTAACCCCCCCCCCCATATCCCACACATGTTTATCTGGTTAAGTGTTTCTTAATTCATTAACACCGTAACCTTATAAAGACCTCCCACATTAGACTGGCATTTGTGGCAGCTGGATTTGTCAGGCGGGTCCGGGCAGTCTTACACCACAAACGAGCCTAACCTCATGTCTTTACAACTGTTACGCATTTAATTAATGCCTTTGACCTCTCACATTAGACTAGCATTTGTGGCAGCTGGATTTGTCGGGCGGGCCCGGGCAGTCTTACACCACAAAAGAGTCTAACCTCGTGTCTTAGGCGGTTTATTATTACATATCTTCATTTAACCCCAAATTGGATTATTATCCCTATTCAAATTTGTAAATAAATTCCAAATTCATTTATGTCCATAATTGTCTCAATTATGTCCATAAATACCAATTATGCCAATTAATATCTTAAATTTATTATATGCCTTTTTCAGGCCATTTATGCCAATTCTCAATAGGTGTGTATTCAATATTACCCTCATCGTCCCCACGTTGTTCGTTCGTTTATCATGACATACATACATACATATATATATATATATATTAGACTATAAATTAGGCTAATACATAAAAGGGAAGAAACATCACAAATTTTCCTAACACCCAAAATAGATCTAACTTGCAAATAAGAATTACAACATAACTTGCATAAACTTTGTATAGTCATGAATCTAAACATAAACCTAAAAGTTGTGAACTTGCATGTATATGATATAGTTTTTCACTTAAAATTTGCATAGGCCATAATCACAAACTTGCATAAAACTATACATGTCATAGATCTAAACATAGGGGTGTAAACTTGCATATATGTGATATAGTTTTTCACCTAAAACTTGCATAGGCCATAATCACAAACTTGCACAAAACGATGTATGTCATAGATCTAAATCTAAAGGGTGAACTTGCATATATGTGAATCCAATTTCTACCTAAACTTGCATATAATCACTTTATTTGATTCAAATGTAAACTAGTGTACAATTCACATAGAAACTAGCATATAATCTACACCCAAACTTGCATATAAAATGATGTCAAACGTGAATCAAGTTGAACTAGATGATTTGGCATATGAAAAGGGATCCACAATAAAACTATCATGAAAAACATCTAGCATATATTCACAAAAGATTACATTTTTCCAATGATTCACAAACATAGCCATATAACCCAATTTATATCTCAACCTGATTAACTTGTTAATTATCTTATTAAAGAAATTGAACTCACAACTCAAAGAAGGTCTTGAGTTCTGAAATCTGAGTTCTGAAATTGATTTAGCTCGCCTCTGAAGTAGACAATTTGTTGTAGTTGTTGTTATAATCTTGAATTGGATCGAGTTGATTAGCTTTACTTTCTCTCTAATTGGTGGCGACTACTCTAGGTTGCAAGGTGATAGCATGACGGCCATGGTTCTAATTTTAATTAGGTTTTAGGGTTTTGAGTCTACATGTGTTTATATAGAGTTTAGGATTAATTTAGGCCATCCGATCAACCTAGAACTAACCACAACCATTCAGTCCAGTCCAGATCAGAACTTCTGGCTTCTGATTTGAAATTTGAATTTATTTTGAGCTGTTTGAATTTATTAAATTTTCTGGAAACTTCCGACAGCCATAACTTCTTCATACGAAGTCCAATTTATGCAAACTCGGACTCTATCTCAACCAGAATTCCGAGACGAACACAATGGCATAACCCGTTTCCCTTGATTCTCACATTTAAAATTAAGTATTCTTTAATTTGTTAGTTTATGTTAACAGAAAAAATGGGGTGTTACATTCTCCTCTCCTTAAAGGATTTCGCCCCCGAAATCTCCAAGTTAAGGAGAATGCATATCCTAACATCCAATTATCCATCTACTCAACCATCAAACACAGGCATCCATTATCCTTACAAAATTTCTAATGTTGTATGATCATATGCAAGAAGTGTGTGTATTTGTTCCTTATCTAATGCAAAATCAGGTGGTCTACTGATTCAGTTGACCTCCTTAATGCAAATCATGATAATGTCATGCGTCCATTATGTATGCGAAAGAATCCTATCAATACATATTATTTCTACATGTGTGCACAACCATTCATCAAAATGCAGCATCCATATGATATACAACCATTAGACATCCATTAATTTAAATATGCACACACATTTATATGCAACACGAAGATGATTGAGCCGATCTAGTGTCTAAGGTGTGTGTATATGCATCCACGAGCAACCACTAGCAACCACTTGCATCCATTTGCATCCATCAGACATAACATGTCTCAAACATATGTTTCAACCATAGGGTTCTTCCTAACTAAAGATCGAAGATGTCATCGCAAAGATAATACTAAAAGATAGGACAAGTATCAACAAAGCGATAGAAAAAGGAGAAATTAAAACATACCCTCAAAAAGGAAAGGATACAACGTACGCATCTTATCTTCCGTCTCCCAAGTCGCGTCTCTTTGATCATCTCCCCATTGCACTTTGACCAACTTGACCTCTTTGTTGCGAAGCTTTTTGACCTTCGATCCGAGAATGCATGTAGGAGCTCGTCTGATCGTGGCATTGCGCTCCACTTCCACTTCTTCGGGCGTGCTCGGCTCTACCACTTCCGCCGTATCATGTAAACACTTACGCAAATGTGAAACGTGAAACACGTCATGAACTCCGCTGAGCTTCTCTGGTAACTTTACTCTGTATGCCATCTGCCCAATCCTCTCTACTATTGGAAAGGGTCCTACGAACCTTGGTGCCAACTTCCCTACCGATCCAAAGCGGACTACGTTTCTCAACGGTGACACCTTAATAAAAAACAGGTCCCCAACATTGAACTCAAGATCCGTTCGTCTCTTATCAGCATATGACTTCTGCCGGTCCTGTGCTGTTTTCATTCGCCGTCGAATCAGGTCTATCTTCTCCGAAGTCTCCCTAATCATGTCAGGTCCAAGAAAAACCTTATCAGTGGATTCCCACCAACATGTAGGTGATCGACACGGTCGTCCATAGAGAGCCTCAAAAGGTGCCATGCCAATGCTAGCCTGAAAACTATTATTATAGGCGAATTCTACTAATGGAAGGTGTTCTTCCCATGTTCCTCCAAAGTCTAGAATGCATAGCCTCAGAAGGTCTTCTAGAATCCGATTCACCCTCTCGGTCTAACCATCCATTTGAGGATGATAAGTGGTACTTAAGCATAGTTGTGTTCCAACCGCCTCTTGTAGGCTCTTCCAAAATTCGCTTGTGAAAATAGGATCTCTATCGCTCACAATGCTGGAGGGTATGCCATGCAAACAGACTATCTCTCGAAGGTAAACAGATGCTAAGCATGCGACGGTCCTTCTACTTTTGACGGGAATAAAATGGGCACTTTTAGTAAGTCGGTCTACAATTACCCAAATCCTCGTATTACCCTTCCTCGATCTTGGTAACCCATCTACAAAATCCATAGAAACGCTTTCCCATTTCCAAAGAGGAATCTCTAAGGGACGGAGCAAACCTCCGGGCTTCTTTTGCTCCGCTTTGACTTGCTGGCACACTAAGCATCTAGCAACGAATTCGGCCATGTCCTTCTTCATTCCGGCCCAAAAGAAAACTCGCTTCATATCCATATACATCTTATCGCCACCTGGATGCATGGTCATCTTAGAGCGATGTGAGTCTTCAAGAATTGCCTTCTTCAAACTTTCGTCTTGTGGTATGCAAAGTCTTCCATCTCTACATAGCCAACCTCTTTCGCATCAAGATGTCTTGAGGACTCCCCTCCTATAAGCTTTCTTACAATTTCAACCAATTGTAGGTCGTTCCGCTGTGCCTCTCCAACTCGACCCAAAAGTGTAGGTTGCACCTCTAATGATGCCAATAATCCGGGTACATAATCAACAGAGGGTCTGAAGTCAAAGGAAGATATATACTCCAAACTCTACCGCTCTATAAACAAAGGACTTAAAGTTAATTTCTTTCTACTTAAGGCGTCAGCTACAACATTACCCTTGCCAGGGGTATATGCGATCTCAAAATCGTAGGATGCCAAAAACTCCATCCATCTCTGTTGCCTCAAGTTTAGGTCCTTCTGAGAGAATACGTACTTTAGCGACTTATGGTCTGTATACAACTCAAACCTTTCGCCGAGCAAATAATGATGCCACGACTTAAGCGCAAAAACTATGGCCGCCAACTCCAAATCGTGGGTAGGGTAATTTTTCTCGTGGGCTTTCAATTGTCTTCCACCATAGCATATCACCATTCCCTCTTGCATTAAAACTACGCCAAGCCCTGTCCCGCAAGCATCGGTATATACAATGAATGTCTTACTCCCGTCTGGCAAAACTAAAACTGGAGCTGTCGTCAAAGCCCGCTTCATACGTTGGAAAGCATCGTCACAGTCAACATCCCAAGTAAAAGTCAAATTCTTCTTCGTTAATCGAGTGAGAAGGGCTGATATCTTCGCGAAGTCCTTAATGAACTTCCAATAATAGCCAGCCAACCCTAAAACACTTCTTACTTCGGTTGCGTTCTTTGGCGTTTTCCAATCTTGGATGGCCACTACCTTGGCGGGATCCACAGTTATCCCTTCCTTAGAGACCACGTGTCCTAAGAACCTCACTTCTCTTCTCCAAAAATGGCACTTGGAGAACTTATCTTTTAGCTGATGTGCTCGTAGGCTCTCTAAGACTTCCCTAAGATGTAGGGCATGCTCTTCTTCATTTTTAGAGAAAACCAGAATATCGTCTACAAAGACAACCAGAAACTTGTTCAGAAACTACCTAAACACCCTACTCATTAAGTCAACAAAGTATGCGGGTGCATTCGTCAGACCAAAAGGCATGACGAGCCACTCGAAGAAACCGTCAGGAGTTCTAAAGGCAGTCTTATCGATGCTATCTTCAGCCAACCATAGCTGATGAAACCCTGTAGCCAAATCCTGTTGCGAGAAAACCGAAGCACCCACCAACTGATCAAATAAGTCGTCTATTCTCGGTAATGGGTGTTTGTTCTTCTTTGTTAGTTTATTCAGCTCTCTATAGTCCATGCACAATCTAAGTGAACCATCAGTTTTTGTAGCAAAAACGACTGGAGCACCCCACTCCAAAATACTTCTCCTTATGAACCCCTTCTCAAGCAGTTCTTTCACTTGCTTACTGAGTTTTCTTCTCTCTCTCAGAACCATGTGGCGCACTGGTAATGCAACTGGCTTTGTATTATCTACTAAGTATATTCGAAAGTCTATCTCACGCCTCGGGGGTAAACCTTGAACTTCATCGAAGACGTCACTATATTCACGGACCATACGAACAGATTTCAAATCATCATTGGATGCGTCTAGGGATTCTAGGTAGCTAAGCATTAACGGATCTCTAAGGTCACAAGAAATATCAAGGGTCTTTCCACAACGAGTCAATAATCTAACTACCCTTCTTTCACAGTCTAGGATGGCCCCATATCTAGTTAGCCAATCCATACCTAGAATCAAGTCGTATCCAATGAAGCCAAGAACAAAGGTGTTGCATTCAAACCCAACGCCCAAGATAGACATTCTCAAATCCCGACAAATCATAGAAAGATGAGCCGAACCACCAATAGGATTTGAGACTACTATGGGATCCGAAACTAGACTAGTATTTAGGTGCAGTGTTTCAACTAACGAAGCAGACACAAACGAGTGTGAAGCGCCAGAGTCAAACAAAGTACGAACAGGATGATAAAACAGAAAAACTAAACTTTCAACGGAAATGGTTCTACCTCGTTCTTGCAGCGATGGGACCGCGAGAGCCTGGACCTGCTCCCTTGCCTGCCCTGGTGCCATGAGAGCCTGAAGCTGCCCTCCAGAAGTTATTTTCCCTTGCCCATGTTTCCTTGGGCAATCCTTAACTAGATGACCTGCCTCTCCACAGTGGAAACAGCTAGTCTTCTTCTTTTTCCTATAGTCTTTACTCAGATGGCCTGGTGTCCCACAATTAAAGCACTTCTTTCCTTTGCCATTATTGTTCTTCCCGCCTTTCTTGTTTTGCTGTT
Source organism: Allium sativum (assembly GCA_030737875.1). Classification (NCBI taxonomy): domain Eukaryota; kingdom Viridiplantae; phylum Streptophyta; class Magnoliopsida; order Asparagales; family Amaryllidaceae; genus Allium; species Allium sativum. The sequence goes on from CM060921.1 coordinate 314,059,161, forward strand.
GTGGTTTCTTTTGATCTCCTTTCTTCTCAGGTGCCTTATTAGCATTGGCGCCTTTCTCCTCTTCATGCATAAGCGCCATGTCAACTAGTCTCTCAAAGGTGGCCTCCATAGGGATGTGGGTCATAGCTAACCCATGTAGCGGCTCGTTCAAACCCTCAACAAATCTCAGGGCCTTCTTTTCGGGTGTATTCACCAAGTCCAAGCAAAATCTTGCCAACTGATTGAACTTGTTAACGTATTCTTTCACTGATAGATTCCCTTGCTTCAACGCCAAAAATCTTTCCATATATAAATTTTCTTCAGCCCATGAGAGAAACTTTGCCTCAAACCTACGCCTGAAATCCGGCCATGTATCAACTGGACGCTCTCCATTTGTAACCTCCCACCAAAACGAGGCCTCATCCTTCATTAACCAGGCAGCTAACTGGACCTTTCTTCCATCTTCTACCTCAAAGATTCCAAACAATTCTTCCACCTCCTTTAGCCAATTTCGAGCTTCAACAAACGTCTTCGACCCGTGAAAAGGTTTCCCGCCCATTGCCCGAAAGTCCTTGCATATCTTTGCGAAAGTGTCAACACGGGGAGGAGGAGGAGGATCATTTGCTAGGCCTGTGACATTGGCCCTAGCTTCCAGATACCTTCTAAACCATCCTGGTATTGGTATCCCCTCGGGTATCTCGGGAATTCCAAACATACTGAAAAGAAAAATGAAGAGATTCAAACGAAGAATTCGAAAGAAAGATATATGGCTCTTGGGGTTATGTTTTCAAAATAAACTTTTCTCTTGAAAATACTTTCCGCAAAGCGTACTTTTGAAAGTATTTCTTTATAAAAGAGATTTTGAAAAATAGTTTTTCAAAATTCATATCTGTTCTGGTAACCTTCAGATCTGATACCACGTGTGACACCCCATGTCCATTAATGTCACTCACAAATGGAATGCATTAACTTCTATTGGAGCGTTTTAAGTGTGTATAGAACATAAGCTTAACAACAAGATAGATATAAAACAGTACTTAAAAATTTAAAACTTTATTCATTGCAGCGGTAACAGATAAGTTTGATTACATCATCAAAAACCAAAGACTAGAGTCAAGTACATAATATCCATCTTGATTAAATCAGAGTACATAAAATAAAAGACATAACCCCAACATAAAATAGCCATAAATAAGATAGGCTGAACTTTTACTTTAGCGATCCAAACAACTTCCGAAGAAAGAGATAAAGCTGTCCAAATCAAGCTCCACTAGTACTAGTCCCACCCTGAGCACCTGGGGGGAAAGGGAAGAAAAAGGTGGAAACAAGGGGGTCAGACATAAAGTCTGGCGAGTGCAATAACTTTAACAATATAATCATTAAGTAACTAGGATAAGGCATAAGCTGGAAAATAAGGAGATGACTGTGAACAAATGGGTATGACAGAGCAAACAAAGGAAATAAGACGGACAAAGATAACGTTAAAGGCGCCCCTAATCACTATAGGATAATTACTATATTGCACCGCCACTAGTCACCCTAAGGGGTGATCCCGCCTATAGAACTTAATAATGATAATAGTAGTTTCGTGTACCCCTAACTACTTCATAGGTGTCGTCTGCCCCTATCTCCACTAGGTGTACCCACTATACCCTTTCGATCGGCTCCCTAACTCGTAGATACCCATGCCGGCCCCAAAGTGGGTGTATCACTCCCCAAAGTGGCAACCCGATACCACCAAAAATGCATGGCTTATATCTACACAATGCAACGTCTTACCTACCAGCCCGGGCCCACACACGCATATGAACCCGTTGGACTTGCGTTGCCACCGCTAACCCGTTATGACCTCTTACAATCAAATCCAGTACGCGTGTCCCGTCCTCGACTTGGGTCGAGCCCATAAAGATACTTAATGGGTTACTGGTTTGAAAAGGGCCCCCATGCATGACACAAGCTTTCCACCTATGCTTGGTCCCCTCGAAGGTTTTCCCACTTAACCCCATTCTTATTCATGTCTTCTTACATGTTTCAATCTTGGTTAAGTGCATCTAATCGTATTTCAAATGCCACCCAAGGCACCCACTTAATTCCACATGCCACCCAAGGCACGCACTTAACCCCCTCATGTCCCACCACATGTTTATCTGGTTAAATGTTTCTTAATTCATTAACACCGTAACCTTATAAAAACCTCCCACATTAGACTAGCATGCGTGGCAGCTGGATTTGCCGGGCGGGTTCGGGAAGTCTTACACCACAAACGAGCCTAACCTCGTGTCTTTACAACTGTTACGCATTTAATCCATGCCTTTGACCTCTCACATTAGACTGGCATTTGTGGCAGCTGGATTTGCTGGGCGGGTTCGGGTATTTTTACACCACAAAAGAGTCTATCCTCGTGTCTTAGGCGGTTTATTATTACATATCTTCATTTAACCCTAAATTGGATTATTATCCCTATTCAAATTTGTAAATAAATTCCAAATTCATTTATGTCCATAATTGTCTCAATTATGTCCATAAATACCAATTATGCTAATTAATATCTTAAATTTATTATATGCCTTTTTCAGGCCATTTATGCCAATTCTCAATAGGTGTATATTCAATATTACCCCCATCGTCCCCACGTTGTTCATTTGTTTATCATGACATATATATATATATATATATATATATATATATTAGACCATAAATTAGTATAATACATAAAAGGGAAGAATCATCACAAATTTGCCTAACACCCAAAATAGATCTAACTTGCAAATAAGAATTACAACATAACTTGCATAAACTTTGTATAGTCATGAATCTAAACATAAACCTAAAAGGTGTGAACTTGCATGTATATGATATAGTTTTTCACTTAAAACTCGCATAGGTCATAATCACAAACTTGCATAAAACTATACAGGTCATAGATCTAAACATAGGGGTGTAAACTTGTATATATGTGATATAGTTTTTCACCTAAAACTTGCATAGGCCATAATCACAAACTTGCATAAAACGATGTATGTCATAGATCTAAATCTAAAGGGTGAACTTGCATATATATGAATCCAATTTCTACCTAAACTTGCATATAATCACTTTATTTGATTCAAATGTAAACTAGTGTACAATTCACATAGAAACTAGCATATAATCTATATCCAAACTTGCATATAAAATGATGTCAAACATGAATCAAGTTGAACATAAATGATTTGGCATCTGAAAAGGGATTCACAACAAAACTATCATGATAAACATCTAGCATATATTCTCAAAAGATTACATTTTTCCAATGATTCACAAACATAGCCATATAACCCAATTTATATCTCAACCTAATTAACTTGTTAATTATCTTATTAAAGAAATTGAACTCACAACTCAAAGAAGTCTTGAGTTCTGAAATCTGAGTTCTGAAATTGATTTAGCTCGCCTCTGAAGTAGACAATTTGTTGTAGTTGTTGTTATAATCTTGAATTGGATCGAGTTGATTAGGTTTACTTTCTCTCTAATTGGTGGCGACTACTCTAGGTTGCAAGGTGATAGCATGACGGCCATGGTTCTAATTTTAATTAGGTTTTAGGGTTTTGAGTCTACATCTGTTTATATAGAGTTTAGGATTAATTTAGGCCATCCGATCAACCTAGAACTAACCACAACCATTCAGTCCAGATCAGAACTATCCAGAAACCCTAATGACTCAGCAACCAGTCACAAAATCGTCATCACTCAAATCTGCCCCGGGGGGGGGGAGAGGGCAGGTCGACCCCCAGGTCGACCTGTAGGGGGGAGGTCGACACTAGGGTCGACCCCCTGGTCGACCTGGGTCCTGGGCGGGAATTTTCCCACCCAGCCCACTTCTGGCTTCTGATTTGAAATTTGAATTTATTTTGAGCTGTTTGAATTTATTAAATTTTCTGGAAACTTCCGACAGCCATAACTTCTTCATACAAGTCCAATTTATGCAAACTCAGACTCTATCTCAACCAGATTTCCGAGACGAACACAATGGCATAACCCGTTTCCCTTGATTCTCACATTTAAAATTAAGTATTCTTTAATTTGTTAGTTTATGTTAACAGAAAACATGGGGTGTTGCATGTTACATCTTTGTCTGTTTAACTTTATTGGATCCTTCATGAGTGACTTGTAATGTTCTCCAAATTTCATAAGCAGATTTACAAACAGACACTTTATTAAACTCATTTCTATCTAATGAGCAGAACAACATATTCATGTCTTTATAATTGCTTTGTGCATCATCCTTTTGCTCATTAGTCCATTGTGCAAAATTGGTTGTGGGTTCGACATATTCAGTTTGTCTAACATTCCATGTGTCTAATCCTACTAGTTGTAAATATATTTTCATTCTACATGCTTAATATGAATAATTACTACCATTAAACAGTGGTGGTCTAACAGTGGACTGGCCCTCTACAAAACAATTATTATTACTAGTGTTGGTTGCCATTTAATATATTCAAAAATCATATTATGAACTTTTTGAAAACCTATGCTCTTATACCAATTGTTAGGGAACGCGAAATGCAGATCTTAAGGAAAGACTAATACTATCAGGGGTGAATAGTGTTTCTAAAGAATTTATAGAAATCTTAAACTTAAATGATCTTCTATATGAATCACAAACAACAGAGATGATCACAGACACAAAATCAAACACAAACACAGAAACAAATAAATTTAAAATGTAGAAAAGGAAAGAACACACCGGATTTTATACCGGTACAGATTACTCCTACATCCAGTACCACACAATGCAGGATTGTGCAGAGTTTTATTAGTATCACTATCCAAGTACAATCCCATTGATTTCACGACTACAAGGTTAACACCGCTCCAACCACTCTTGATTTCACGGCTACAAGATTACCACCGCTCCCTTTCCTTAATTTCTGGGCTACAAGGAACACACCCATTCCTAGACACTTCCCAAATGATTACAACAGCCCTATAACTCTTCAGTGACACCTCAATTCAGAGAGTAATAGATAGAAAGTGGGAAAAGAATAAGTTTTATGTAATTAGAGTAGAAATCAACAAGGTAGAAGTGTAGAAATAAATACAATATGAAATATAATGGTGGGATGAAAAGGGGTGAAGATAGAGAAGAAGAATGATTAAGAATTCAAAATCAACCTCTAGTTATAAGATTCGAAAGGTTGCAACGCTTCTAGAACATTACAAATAATGAAAAGACGCCTCTTTTGAAAATTGAATTTCTGATAGTTATATGTCAACATAAACATATATGTATGTCGACGTAAGCATGTACAAAATATTTTTAGAAATATTTTTCAAGTGTTTAATTGTATATATTATTCTAGAAATTCTTAAATTAAAACTTAGTGATATAAATGAGTATTCTAACATATAAAATCATATGAAAACATAAATATATATTATATAAACATATTTATAAAATTATAAGGTTTAAAAATATAAAACTATGTAAACTTATATATATTAAAAATTTAACTTTATTTAAAAATATGAGCAAGATAAAATAATTTGAAAACAGAATTTGAAATTTGAAAATCAGAATTTTGAAAAACAGAATTTGAATTGGAACCTGGAGTACTATTCAGAGTCTTACATATAAACTAGACTATATTACTATATTTGTCTTGAACTCTTGATAACTTGATTACTCATGAGTCTTGAATCTCCTCTGAATTTTGAATTTCTTGAAACTCTAAAAATGTACAGTATTTAAGTCCAATATACAAGTCCCGCATATGTATGTGTATATATATTCTAAATAGAGATGTTAGTGTATATTTTATAATCAATTAATATTGAAATAAGGTTGATGTCATCAAAACTCCATTCTCTACTAGCTTCGCCTTGAGAGTATTGATAATTTCAATATGATTTCGGAATTGGTATTTATTTGCTGATATTCGGTTATGGCTGAAGAAACTGCACTTTCCATCGACTTGATATTATTAAACATTTCAACATGGTTTTAGATTCTCTATAGCATTTTATTTGAGAAGATTTCACACTTGAATTTTACCATGAACAAACTAAGAATTGATACTGCACTTGATCTATTACTGGTGTTTGAATTTTGATTCTTCTCGAACCAGATACTTCACTTGATTTCAATATTACTTGGTCTGTTGTATTGGCCACTACCTATGATGATTTTTCATTCTAGCTTGTTCACCATGCTTGTGCACTTGTTCCTAAACTGGATTATGCACCAAAGTTTTGACTGTGTTGTACTTGTCTTTGCTGCAACATTGAGTTTGGTATACCAGTTCTTTGAACTTCTTGCTCCATACCTGTACTTGCTGAAATGTGAAATTTAAGTTTCACTTTAACATCTTCTTGCTACACTGGCTTTGTTTGATCATGTAACTGTTGTATGTTTTTGCACTGCTGTCTAGTAGCCTTAAACTATTACTTATCACTTGTTATTTGATTAGTGACCACACTAGCTTGAATTTTTTTGATGCTTTTGGCCATGTACTTGATCTTTTGTTAATCTGAACCGGAATTGTTTTTGAGGTTGAGGCTTGTGTTTTTTTCATTTCCTTTTGTTGGCACTTATGATTGTCGATACTGACCTGAATTTTCTGGTTTGCCTGCACTTGTTTGGTCTGAACTGAAATCAGAATCGTCTTGGTCTGTTGGCTTTAACTTGAAGTTTGTCAAGACCAAATCTAATTGTTGTCTTTTAGAAAGAACTTCACTACATTGAATCAGTAAGATTTGACTTTTGCAGTTGTCCTGGGGGGAAAATGCATGCTCGACCACTATAGTATTTACAGTGTATCACTGTATACATTATACGTCGTTCGAGTATATGTACATATACTCATCTGAACCTGTCTAGAAAAATGATGAGAAATAACCTAAATAACTGATACAAATATTTTTTAATTAATTTTATATTTGCAAATTAAATTCTTTCTTTTTTAGTTTAGTGCATTATTCTATTTTGATAGGTTCGATGGACGACTAGGCAAATTTTAGAGCAAATAACAGAAGATGATAATAGAGTGATAGTGAGTGAGTGACAAATGTAACTGAGTATTTGTAGTAAGGAAAGTGCATGTACTATATGTGTGTTGTATAATGATCATGTAAAAGAGTGAAAATTGTGAAATGCGTACTATTTTGTTGAGTAATAAAGATATTTGTTTGAATAAAGTATCTGTTTAAAATTAGAAAATCTGAGTTAAATAATTAATTCTGCAAATATTTATTTATTGTTTGAGCAAATAGAATAACATTGTAACAAGTTGCATTTTACATATTGAAGGATCGTAAAATATTTTTAATTTATTCGCTAAGGGCTGGATCATTCTCATATTTTAATATGTTGTTTATGGGGATGTGAAACATGTCCATAATTTTACTAATTTTGTTTGTGACCATTTTGATCCTACCAGTATTGTATAGAGCATAACTTTTGACTCGGGTCGAATGAGGTGTTGAGACACTTGCCGTTGGAAAGGAAATGATGATTCCCTTTCCGTATAGTGGTTACATTAAAGATTTGTCTTAGTGGTTTGGGAGGAATCGCTGTTTTAAGGTTTTACAATTGGCTGTTCAGGTTTAGGAAGCTATAATGGGCTGATTTAAAGAGGCCCATTGGTGGGATGGTAGAAAGCTATAAATAGGGGATTCCTCCTTCCTCTAACACCTTTCCACCATTAAAATCGAGTTCTAAGTAAGGGAATCTAAGATCTACACCATTAGAATTTAGATCTATATCATTTGAAGTGAGAGTTCATAGAATTGAAAGATTTGGATCAAGTTCTTCACTGTCCAGAATCTAATTTCACCGTCTTTGCTTTGATTTGGAGAATTGGTGAGTGATATGTATCTTTCACACGGATTAAATCAAGTATATGAATGTTTGATCATGTTTTTCATCAAATTAAAATCGTTTTCCTTAGATCTACATCATGGAAACCTTACTTTCATATGAATCGCCATAGAATCTAATTTAGCAACTTAAAACAGGTAATTTCTATGCTATTTCATATGTTTATGCAAGTTAGATCCATAATTATGTTCATATGTTCATTTATCATGATTTTGGAATTTTATATAATTTGCGATGAGAATCATCGTTTTCATGTTGTTAGTAATTTCATAACATGCTTATGGTTGTAATTGATGAATTGGATGAACAGATTTAATCGAGATAGTCCATTGGCGAAGTTTTGGTTGAAATTGGACTTGAATTGGAGTTGTGCAGGTTTCTTGTAACACCCCACCTCCGCCAGGGTGGCTCTTGCAAGCAACTCTGACTTTGGTGGGGCGTTTTAAAACAAGGTAAACATGCATAATGATATAACAAGGCAGGACATGACATATATATATATGTAAATAAACAGAGTAAGTAGATAAAACAGCGGAAGATTTTTAAACCATTTCAAAACAAGTCTGCTACATCATAATGTCAATTTCCCAAATAAACAAGTCTAGTACATAAAATAACATCATCTTGAACTGAAAAGGAAAACATAAAAGTAGCTATCCCCAAAGTGGAAAAAACCATAGCGAGCTCAAGTCCAAAGCATACATGAGCTATCCAAGAAAGCAGCTAAGATCCAAGCTAGGCTCCTGTATTCCCTCCATGAGAACCTGGGGGGGGGGGAAACGGAAGAAAAGAGGCGAAAGAAAACAGGTCAGTCAAAAAGACTGAGTAAGCCCTGTTACGATCAGTCTATAAACTAATAAAGTTAACAGCATGATGGAAACTGAGATGATCATAGATAACAACATACTGGCATGATAAATTAACTACAAGATAGATAGAGGTGTCATCGCATAAACAAGGTTAAGTTTTGCACCACGGTGTACTAGCAAACCAACATAACAGGTATTGATCCCTTGGCCCAAGCTTTGACCCAATAACATGAAGTGACCTTAATATAAGGTCCAACCAAACGGTCTAGTCGATCGGCTCCCTATAGCCTAACACGTCAAGTGTTGGTGTCCATACGGCCCACATATGGATGTAGTCAGACTGTGCTGGGTCCACCTTCGGGTGTATCAAGCCCTCGGGTGTCAACCCCAGACACCTAAGCAATAATGCACAGTCTAAACCTACTGGTACCCGTGCCTCGAGTTTGTCCAACACCGGACTACGTGCACGTCCGTAGCCCACCTGGAACCGCACCGCTGTACTACTCAGCCGTCGCTTTGGTCGCTTACATCATTCCAGTAATCGTGCCCCGCCCTAGCCCAGCCTCTAGGGTTGTGATGATACCAAACTGGGATTACTGCTGGAACAGACCACGTTGCTAGGGTTTCCTAAGAGGGTTAAGTGCGATTTAACCCTTCACTAATCATGGATTAAATTGGTTAAGTGTAACCGACAGTTCACAACTTAACCCCATTTCAATCCCTCCAACCCCCCCCCCCCCAAATGGATTAAATTGGTTAAGTGTAACCGACAGTTCACACTTAACCCCATTTCAATCCCTCGAATCCCCAAATTGGTTAAGTATTAGTGGACCCTGACTTAACCCTAATTATGAGGCATTAATTAATTTAATGCACCTTAACCTCTCACATTAGACTTTGTTGCGGTTACTAGTTAAGCCGGGCGGGTCCGGGTAGCTTTACACCACAACTTGGTCTAACCTCGGGTCCAAGGTACACATGACCAACTTCTCACATTGGGTCCTATTGTTTGTAGCCACTAGTTAAGCCGGTAGGTTCCGGGTAGAATTACGCTACAAACTCAACCCAACCTCGAGTTGGCCACACTTATGTTTTCTAAGTGTCATGTCCACTTTATTTCAAAACATCATTACAAGTCAAAAAATACTTGGGTAGACCTAACTTAATAGGTAAATTCCCAAGCGGTAGACCTAACTTAATAGGTAAATTCCCAATCTTATATTTTCATGTATTTTAAGTTTACCCAAACCCCCCATGTAAAAACCCGTAACTTCCCCGTAAAGGAAAGCGTCGGATAGTTCGAGAACAAACCACAATAGAACGCATACAGAAGAACATTTCATTATATATTACAACAATGCATCAGATTACAAGAATATACAGAGTATAATTGAATATTACACAGAAATATCAGAGATTTAAATTACATTTAAATACATAGCAGCGGAAAATAATACATTACACAACTAGAAGAAGATATACGGATACAAAGCTTTCCGGATATCGTTCCAGCTGTAAACCAGGATCCTGTGAATATAAATCTGCAAAACCAAAACTACTAGCTGCCCGTGTCAAAATAAGGGCACCCAGAGTTTAGGTTAAAACAATAAACTCCAGGTCAGTCATGGGACTGGTGTGAGAACTAAAACAGTTATTATCTTTATTTTCAAAGTTAGGTAAATCAAGGGACCCCGCCGTATAACACGGAACGGGTTTCCTCCCAAGAATACCAGTGCATAAAACAAATAGCGCAATGCTAAATAAAGAAAAATGAAGCTGTTATAAGACCCAGGTCCCATCACACAATGCAACGCAGCCGAGGATAGGGTTTTCCCTTATAACAGCCAAAGAATGCTTGATACGTTTAAAACAAATCATTTGATACTATTATAAGTGCATAGTGTATAAAACAACTTCAAATCATAAGTATCAATCATAGGCGGCATAAGCGCCCCATCCCACTATGTCACCCTATATAGGTTTACAAATAAAACCGCAAAGTCACGTATTTGGAAATTGGATTTCCGTCTATGAACCGAGGCAAAAGATAGTCCTCAACCGATTCGAGACGCTCTAGCCCGCCCCTCAGGCAAGTACTCAGTCAAGCCTTTGGATCGTCAGGGCCGGTCCACCGATGTGGATTAAAATTCCTGAACACTACGTTTCCCCACCCTATGGGGTGTAAGTCTGGTCTGTCAGCCGACCAGAATGCATCGGCCGAAACCGATATAACCGAGGCGCCTCGCAACCGCAACAACCACATAAGTCAAACTCGTCAGGGCGTGTAAAACCACTGACGCCACTTCTAGCTAGAAAGAAACGCAAGTCCTCCCTGAGGTCCGTCTCCCGTTTTTGGTTCATACCGGGTGCGAAACACGCGAGGTAAACGTTACACAAAGCTACGCCACAAAGGCCGTGCTTTGATCATCACCACAAGACTTTGCTTTTCAACAGAAGCCTTGATCATTTGCATCTTAGCATGCCACACAGGCAAACCATCCTATGCAACCGATATCAGTCACACAGAATGAAATCCGATGTCAGGCACACAGTCCATTTACAAGTCCGTTCTGGGTCTGAACGAAACCGGAGGCACCTAGTACCCCGCATATCCATCGATCTCCAAGTACGTCTGGACGATCACCAACTGTTTCCATCTTCTTGGGTGTACAGCCCAATCAAGATCATCAGTTATCACCCAAACGACGTGAAGACCTCCGGTCTTCGACCATCGTCTTCATCTTCGACTTATCGTCGTATCAGTTATTCAAAATGGGATGAACCCGGTCTTTCCGAATAACTCGCGTATATTTTAAATAAGTGTTACACAAACACAACATACGCCTCATTCCAATTCATTAGTCACTAACCGTAAATTAATCAAGAGAATAATTTCCCAAATATTAACCCCGAAGGCCGAAACCAACATCAGATCAATATCCAGAAAACCATTCTGCTTGGCTAACCGACAGTTAGTTTCTAAATTTCACGTTCAAATCTAATTAAAGATTTAACTATCGCCTGGAGCAAAACTGGTGATACTCCATTCTCGATCTTTTCAATCTAATTAAAGATTCATTAAAACTCCACTTAGTTTTAATCATTATCTGGGTTAAAGAATCAGTGTCCTTTAAAACACGATTCACGATAAACCCAAAATCACATTCCATTAATTATCGGGTTAAAGAACAAGTGTTATTTAAAACTCTGTTCACGATAAACCCAAAAATCAATACCAATTCAATTCCAATTAAATATCATTTAATTGGTACCCTTCATTAAATCTAAATAAAAAGATTTAATCTTTTCTCAACTGGGTTCAAGAACAGTGTTAGTAAAGACACCATTCACGACAAACCCAAATCACATTCGATATTCAATACAAGGCTCTGAATAGAAAATATATCGGCTTATATTCAATATCGAATTCTACGACTAACAAATGTCGTATTGGAAATAACGATACAAATATATATCTTTCAAATTTCCATAACAACACCTGTAATATCACGAATTCCAACATCGAAATATTCCGAAGACAATTTCGATTCAAATCCACTCCAATGCAATCATTGGAAATTTTGGTTATTTTCAAAACCATTTCAAATTCAATTTATTTATTTAAAAATAAATAGAATTATAATTCTAGTTCAAAACTAGTTCATTTCGATAAAAATCTATTTTTATCTTTTCAAATATGGAGTTTTTCATCCCAAACTTTCACAAATCATTTCTTATGATTTTACACAAATTATTACTATTTTTAATAATTTTATCAAGGCCCGTACAGTCGATTTCCATTAACGGCCATCGAACTGCACTTACAGCGACCTTTTTCGAATTTGATTTGGACGTATCTCCAATTCCAACCGTTAGATTTCAAATTTCTAACATTCATTAGAAAGCTCTTTTCGATACGAACCCAACGGTTCCGGTTTTAGGAGAATCCGACGGTCGGATCTCCCGCAATGTCCGTTTGAAATAAATGGTCGAAATTCACGAACTGCCGTGGCGCGGCGCGTTCTATTCAGGCCATTATATTATATATATAATATATATAATATATACTTCGTCGATTTCTATTTAAAACGAATTATATAAATAGTTTTAAATTCGTTTCAAAAGCAATTTCAACTTCCTTTTCAATTCAAATCAAAATTGAATTCTTCTTTATAAATTCGTTTCAAAATTCATTTCTATTCAATTCAAATTTCAATTCAATTTGAATTCATTTCAATTCGTTTTCAATTCAATTCATTTCGAAATCGTTTTCAATTCAATTCATTTCGAAATCGTTTTCAATTCAATTCATTCGTTTTCAATTCAATTTGAATTCGTTTTCAATTCATTTCATTTCGAAATCGTTTTCAATTCAATTTGAATTCGTTTTCAATTCATTTCATTTCGAAATCGTTTTCAATTCAATTTGAATTCGTTTTCAATTCATTTCGAAATCGTTTTCAATTCATTTCGAAATCGTTTTCAATTCAATTTGAATTCGTTTTCAATTCATTTCATTTCGAAATCGTTTTCAATTCATTTCGAAATCGTTTTCAATTCATTTCGAAATCGTTTTCAATTCATTTCGAAATCGTTTTCAATTCAATTTGAATTCGTTTTCAATTCATTTCATTTCGAAATCGTTTTCAATTCAATTTGGATTCGTTTTCAATTCATTTCATTTCGAAATCGTTTTCAATTCATTTCGAAATCGTTTTCAATTCAATTTGAATTCGTTTTCAATTCAATTTGAATTCGTTTTCAATTCATTTCATTTCGAAATCGTTTTCAATTCATTTCGAAATCGTTTTCAATTCAATTTGAATTCGTTTTCAATTCAATTTCATTTCGAAATCGTTTTCAATTCAATTTGAATTCGTTTTCAATTCATTTCATTTTGAAATCGTTTTCAATTCAATTCAAAATATTCGATTTCGAAATCACTTTTCAATATTCATTTCTAAGATGAATAAAATCGATATAAATATCGTTCACGTCAAAATGGCGTCAATCTAATCAACACGGCTTCATAAATTTCTATTTTCAAATATTCTATTTCAAATATTTCTTTTTCAAAATAGTTGTTATTATCAAAATATTTCGTTCAACACATGACCAATCTCAATGAATGAGTACTGTCAACCCATGAACTTTTATTTTATATCGATAAAGATGTAAATTTTATTACTAAAATATTTCGTTCAACACATGACCAATCTCAATGAATGAGTACTGTCAACACATGAACTTTTATTTTATAATATTCTTTATTTTTCAAATTGGAATGAGGCCCAATCAGTTACCATATAAAGTTAATTATATGGATTTTCATACAACACATGTATATAATTACATTGAAAAATAATCAACCATCAACCAAAGTGCACTACACTGTATAAGCATCAAATATAGATATTCAACGCTTATAACAGCATGTCAATCAATCGATCGACACATTTAATCAATCAGGATGAGTGAACTTCAAATTTCATCCCAACACCCGTGTGGGGTTTCAAACAATCAAACACATATTTTATTTGTGCTGTTGGGCGATGTGTAAAATTTATCGACCCAATCAATGTCCTTCAAATAGGTGTACATAAACAAACCGTCCGGTTTATAAATGAATATTTTATTTATTCACATCACGTTAAAAATTATATTTTTAACGATAAAACATTTTATTCCAACCTATGAACTTCTATACAATTCATTTATTCAATAAAATGATATTTTTATTTTTCTAACTTATTTTAGAAAATTTCGGCGGCATAACGACACGATACTAGAAACGGGACAAGGCCTAGCCTTATCCCCGGTCTAGTGAAGGCCCACGCCATTCACACATCAATCAAATCAATTTCATTATGCAAACCACAAAGTTTGGAGTAAGCGTCTAACCTAGCCTTACTCCTTCGCCTTATAACGGCGCACGTCTAATCCTAACCAATTTATCGATTCGATTTTTCACACCACAAACCACATTCAAACCAATATCGCAATCAATCACCAAACAGTCAAACAAACAAGTCCATGGTCTGTGGACGATTGTGTCGGGTGCTACTAAGCACCGTCTGCATCCTAGTATATATATATAACTAGAAAAGAAATAGAAAGGTGAGAAATTCTCACCTATAGCTATCCAATCATCTTGACTCTTCATTTATAGAAATCTTCGTCGTTTCGCCTTTTTGTCACCTTCGTTGCCCAAGGCCACTATATATACAAAAATCGAATTTTTATTTCGCTATTCAATATATAAAAATCGAATTTTTATTTCAAAGTTCAATATATAAAAATCGAATTTTTACTTCGCTTCTCAATATATAAAAATCGAATTTTTAGTTCGCTATTCAATATATAAAAAATCCATTTCTCTATCGAAGTTCAATATATAAAAATTCTATTTTTCTGTCGAAGTTCAATATATAAAAATTCTATTTTTCTATCGAAGTTCAATATATAAAAATTCTATTTTTCTGTCGAAGTTCAATATATAAAAATTCTATTTTTCTATCGAAGTTCAATATATAAAAATTCTATTTTTCTGTCGAAGTTCAATATATAAAAATTCTATTTTTCTATCGAAGTTCAATATATAAAAATTCTATTTTTCTATCGAAGTTCAATATATAAAAATTCTATTTTTCTATCGAAGTTCAATATATAAAAATTCTATTTTTCTATCGAATAAAAATCCTATCTTTTCTGTAAATCAACTATATAAAAAAATAAGATCTTTTTCCATTTACAATTCAAATCAGTTTTTACTTTTACAACAAAATCAGTTTCTTTATTCCTTTATAAAATTCAGTTTTAAATTATTTTATAAAAATAGTTTTTAAATCTTTTATAAAATCAAAACAGTATTAACTAAAAAAAAAACAGCATTACAGAGTTTAAAAATAAAAATAAAAATAAAATAAATAAAATAAAATACTTACAGTGGTTTGCCGAGCAAAAGGGGGGGGAGTTTACTGTCGCCGCTGGACTCTGGTGGGAGGGGGAAGTCGTCGGCCATCTGGTGGCGAGTGGAGTTCGTCAGAAGGAAGGGGGGTCTCGTCGGCTGTTCGCAGAGGGAAGGGGGGTCTCGTCGGCTGTTCGCAGAGGGAAGGGGGGGTCTCATCGGCTGTTCGCAGAGGGAAGGGAAGGAGGGGGAGTCTCGTCGGCTGTTCGCAGAGGGAAGGGAAGGAGGGGGATCGGAGAAGAGGAGGTGGGGCGGTGAAGGACGGCGGCGCCAGGGAGGGAGCGCGACGGTGGATCGATCGCGCCTTTTGGGGTTTTTTTTTTTTTTTCTTTTCTCCGATCCACGAATGACGGGGGGGCCAGAAGGTTTTAAGGGGAGGGAAGATAAGATTTTTATTATATTTATTTAATTATTAATTATTTAATTTGCAAAGAGTTGACTTTTACATACGACCTCGAAACGAGGCCCACCGCCTGTCGTCCATAGCGTTCTACCCCCATTCCGAACACAATGGGATATGTACCGCAAGTTGATTTGGCTGTTACAATCAGTTTCCGTTAAATTTACATTTAAATCAACATATTGAATTTTAAACACACATTTCAAATTACTGGGGTCACATACTAACTAGAAAAATTCCAGAAAAATATTTTCTAGCTTCGTATTGACGATACGGTCCTAACAAAACTAGTTTCATCGAATTCTGAGACCATTTGAAAAATGGCCATTTTCCAGTCGATTAAAATCAACTTAAACTGGTCAAACGCGTTTTCTTTTGCCATGCTCACATATTGATTCGAAAAATTATGAAATTCGAAACCTAGCAATAACTTAACACTGCGGATCTAACAAAAGTGGTTTCGTCGAAATCCGAGGTCATCTGCAAAATGTCCATTTTTAAGGGCCTTATATATATAAATATATATAAATTCCACAGCGACTATTTCTAATTTTAAACTGGACATATCTTATCATTTATAAAGTGAAATCTCAGTTTCTCAACTTCGTTGGAAAGATATCATCAATTAGATCCTAATGTTTTTGGTTTCACAAAAATCCGGATTGTTTTGCACCCGGTACATTCAATTGAAGTTTGAAATCGAATTATCGAACTACCGCGCCATTTTCTATTCCTTTTATAAATATATATAATTATTATATATTCTAACGACGACGTATATAATATAAACGTTCGAATTATATTCAAAACAAATTTCTCGTCGATATTATTTAAAATAATTCATTTTAAATAATCAAAATTAGCTAAAATTGCCAAAATAAAAATTTTAAACTGGCCCAGATTTTCCGGGTTGTTACACCCCAACATCATTCTATCGCATACATATTCGTAACAACGCATAAAGGATAGGAAGAGGGAACTTGGCATAACATACATGATGAACTTGCATATCACAACGAACATGCATAACATGTTAGACTTGCATAACTTAGCATAGTGAACTTGCATATTACCATAAACATGCATAACATGGCATAGTGAACTTGCATAAATATGCATAACCCAATCAACTTGCAAATCATGGCATAGTGAACTTGCATAAACATGCATAACTTGTTAAACTTGCAAATCATGGCTTAGTGAACTTGCATAAACATGCATAACTTGTTAAACTTGCAAATCATAGCTTAGTGAACTTGCATAAACATGCATAACTTGTTAAACTTGCAAATCATGGCTTAGTGAACTTGCATAAACATGCATAACTTGTTAAACTTGCAAATCATGGCTTAGTGAACTTGCATAAACATGCATAACTTGTTAAACTTGCAAATCATAGCTTAGTGAACTTGCATAAACATGCATAACTTGTTAAACTTGCAAATCATGGCTTAGTGAACTTGCATAAACATGCATAACTTGTTAAACTTGCAAATCATGGCTTAGTGAACTTGCATAAACATGCATAACTTGCAAATCATAGCATAGTGAACTTGCATAAACATGCATAACTTATCAAACATGTGTAACATAGCATAGTGAACTCACATAAGCATGCATAACTCATTAAACATGCACAACATAGCATAGTGAACTCGCATAAGCATGCATAACTCATTAAACATGCATAACATAGCATAGTGAACTCACATAAGCATGCATAACTCATTAAACATGCATAAATCCCAACTTTCATCACATATTAACTTTAGAGTTTCTAAAATGAAGGTAAGAGGGCTTACAATGCTTATGCGGACTCAAATGAGTATAGCAAATGTATGAAACCCCTTATGCAACAAAATAAAACCCCAAAATGCAAGCAAACTTGATCAAGACTCCTCCTTTATGATGACATTAGAGAAACAAGACTTTAATGCAAGCTAAAGAGGATCATACAAGCCTAAATACACTTGTATGCATGGAAATTTCTTAGGAATTTGTTTAGAAATTGTATGAAGAGAGTGGAGGCCATGAGAGTTTTGATTTTGACATAGTTTAGTTGCTAGAATGAATAATGAGTGATTTAGGGTAGGTTAGGGTCTTATTTATAGATTAGGCTAGTGATTTAGACCATAGGATTAAACCCTAGTTCCAATCTCAGCCCTCTAAACCGAATCTGGCCCCCAAGCTCAACATAACCAAGCCCAGATCAGAAATGGTGCGCCAGGCAAAACTGCCCGACCACCCCGTGTCGACAGGGCTGTCGACACCCTCAGACCCCTGTCGACATGCCTATCGACATGGGGGTCCTGGCGGGAATTTTCCCGCCTGCGCCAGTTTGCCCTAATTCCTAACTTTGAAATTGAAATTCAAATCTGTTTTTACTTACGAATTTTCTGAAAACTTCGTTGGTCCTTAATCGGGTCATACGGACTCCGATTTTCGAAAACTCGGACTCTATTTCGCGTATTTTTCCGAGACGAACGCAATGGCATAGCCCGTTTCCCTTGATTCAGATTTTAGAATTAAATTCTGCCTCGATTTATGTTATAACAGGTTATTGAAAATACGGGTTGTTACATTCTCCCCTCCTTAAAGGATTTCATCCCCGAAATCTTCAAGTTAGGAAGAACATGTCCTACCATCCAACATCCATCTACTCAAAACATCATCCACGAGCAATCATTGTCCTTACAAGATTCTAAATGTGGTATGAACATATGCAAAAGTGTGTGTATATGTATTTACCTAATGCAGAAATCAGGCGGTTACTGATACAGTAAACCTCCTTAATGCATATGTATGTCAGTGAAAATCAAGCGGTTACTGATACAGTAAACCTCCTTAATGCATATGTATGTCAGTGAAATGAATCCATATGTATGCAAATTCCTAACATAATTCATAGTATCTATATGAGTGCACATAACATTCATCCATATGCAACATCCATGTGGTAGCACAACAAGTTTCAACCATGAATAAGTGTAAGCACTCATGCATATGCAACATGAAGAGTGTGTGAGCCGATCTAGTGCCTAATGTGTATAATGCATCCACGAGTAACCACTTGCAAACACTTGCAACCACTTGCAAACATCAAGCATAACATGTTTCAAATACATGTTTCATCCAAAGGGTTTCTACCTAAGGTTCTCATGACAAGATAAACACGATAAACTAGATAAACTAGATAAACTCCTTTTTGGATTACAAGAAATCCATTCAAACTCTAACATATAGTACTAACCGATGAGTCATAACCCCCTTATGGAGTTTACAACAGAAATAAGATCGAGAATGGGACCGAGAGGATATATACAAAAGATAACTTGCAAGCAAGCTCCACAGGAAAACAAGGATCAAGGATGCACTCTTAAAAAGAGATATGATGCGCGTATCTAGTCTTCACTCTTTTTAGTCACGTTTCCTTGAGCTTAACTCCACTGTGCTTTGACCGTCTTTTACTTCATGATTTCTTGGCTTCCTAACTCCTATTTCCCAAATTCGAGTTGGGACTCATTTCATTATCGCCTCTCGTCCTTCTTTTCCACTTATTCTTCTTTCTGTATACTTGGCTTAAACATAACTGTAACCTCATGATTTCATGCAAGCTCTCCAAAATTCACTAGTGAATCCTGGATCTAGTCTACTTACTATAAAGTATTCCACGCAGCAGAACTTTTCTTGAAAATACCAATTCACGTTGCCAATTGCCCTTATAAACATGATTTTTTATAACTCATGCTTAATCGAAATGAACCATTCGCCTATGAGTGATAGGCCATACCTAGATTCAGTTGCCTGCCCATGGCTTCCTGTAGGCTATTTCAAGACTGGCCAACTTCTTGAGGGTAACCGTTGCTAACCATGATGCAGTCCTCTCGCTCTTCACCGGACTGAAATGAGCACTCTTCGTGAGTCTACCTATTATGACCCTCATACCTGTATTCCCTTTCTTTGATCTAGGTAATCTATCCTTATAATCTATCGAGATGTTTTCACACTTCCCTTGCGGAACCTCCAATGGAGATAATGGCCCGCCGGGCTTCTATGACTTGGCCCTAACCTGGTGGCACAACATGCATCCTGAGACCAACTCGGCCACCTCCTCGAGTGATGCGCATCTTCAAGAACCTTCTTTACCAAGTTTCCCACTCGAGGAACACATAATCTCTCATCACGCCTTAGTCATCCCTTGTCGTCTATAATATATCTAGCGAGGTGACTTAACATCTCGCCTCAAATCAACTGGTCCGTGTTCTTGACTAACTGCAGGTCTTCTTCCTGTGAAACCCCCCCTTCTTGATCCAGAAGAGTAAGTCTAAGCTCAGGGAATGCTAACTATCTAGCCAAACGGAGAAAGCTCCTTACTTCAATTGCCCTCCTCAGAGTTTTCCGGTCTTAAACCGCAACCACTTTAGCGGAATCCACCGCTAAGCCTTACTTAGGAGCTATGTGCCCAAGAAATCCAACTTCTTTCCTCCAAAGTGACATTTGGAGAACTTGACCTTCAACTCGTGGCTCTAAGCGTATCCATCACCTCCTTGAGATGTCTAGCATGCTCTTCCTCGTTTTTAAGGAGATCAAAATATCGTCTATGACGACCACGACAAACTTGTTCAAGGACTCCCTAAACACCCTACCCATCAAGTTCACGTAATATGCGGGTGCATTAGTCAAACCAAATAGCATGACTAGCCATTCCAAAAATCCTTCTAGAGTCCTAAACGCAGTCTTGTCAATTCCATCCTCAGCCATCCTAAGCTGATGGAATCCGGTAGTTAGATCAAAAGAGAACAGATGCTCCTACAAGCTGATCAACCAAATCATCGATCCTTGGTAACGGTTGTCTATTCTTCTCACGATAATCAACACATAAGCGAAGCAAACTGTCCACATTAGTAACGAATACTACTGGAGCACCTTACTCGAAAATGCTTCGTCTCAGGAAGTTCTTCTCAAGCAACTCCTTGACTTGCTTTCTCAATTCTCATCTCGCGAGGTCATGTGCCTAACCGGCCACGAAACTGGCTTGGTATTACCAACCAGCTAATGCGGAAATCTATCCCACGTCTAGGGGTAACCCCTTTACTTCCCCCAAGATATCAGGATATTCTCGGACCACCCTCCCAGATTGCAAACTATCGATAGACGAGTTGAGGGATTCAAGATAACATAACATGACGGGACCCATAGTGTTGCTAGAAATTTCTAGGGTATTACCGAGGCGAGTCATGAGCCTCACAACCCTATATACAAAAACCAAGAATGGCTCCAAAACAGGACAACCATTCCATGCCCAAAACCAACCCATATCCCCTGAAACCGAGAATATAAACATCCCACAAGAATTCTATACTCAAGATAGAAATTTTCAAATCCACTTAGACCACAGACAACCAGGCAGAACCCCCAACTGGATTTGAAACACATACGGGATCATCAACTTAGACTAGTACTTAGGTGCAAACTTCCAACTAGATCAGATGAAATAAAACTATGCGATGCGCCAGATTCAAACAAAGTACGAACAGGGAAAGTCAGAAAATATAAACAAGACTTTCAACGGAACACTACCTCTATCATGAGCTGGAAGAACGGTGTTGAGGGGATGAGCTCGCCCTCCAGACAGTCCTGCATACTGAGTCTGACCTTGCCCTTGTTTCCTCGGGCAATCCTTGCTGAGATGTCCAGACTCACCACAATGAAAGCATTCGCCCCGCTTTCTCTTCTTCTTACTACATTCCCTGGATATATGTCCAACTTTACCACAGAAGTTGCATTTCCTATTCTCTCTTGGCTTGTCCTTGCGGTTGTTGTTATTCTTGCCTCATCTCCCGGAATTTACCCTCTTGCCTTGAGACTCATTCGCCTTGACCTCTTTCTTGTCATTGTTATCTTCTTCTTGAAGTAGGGCCATATTTACCAAATTCTCGAAAGTCGCCCCCAAGGGTATATGAGACATGGCCAAACCATGTAATGGCTCGTTTAATCCTAGAGCAAAGTTTAGGGCCTTCTTCTGAGCTGTATTAACCAAGTCTAAATCGACCTGAGCCAGTTGATTAAACTTATCTATGTATTCCCTAATAGTCATGTCCCCTTGCTTCAGTGATAAGAACCTCAGTCCAAACCTTCCTCTAAAGTCATCCCAAGTCTCAATTGGCCTAGTAGCGGTGGTGACTACCCACCAACGTGCAGCTTCTTCCTTTAGCAACCATACTGCTAATAAAACCTTCCTGCGGTCACCTATATCAAAGGTGGCTAAAAGATCCTCGGTCTCTTTCAACCAATTCCTTGCCTCTACAAAAGTCTCTGTTCCACTAAAATTCTTGCCACCCATCATCTTACAGTTCTTACAAGTTTCCGCAAAATCCGCTTGTGGAGGCTGAGGGAGAAGAGGAATATCAGCTACGGAAGGAGGAGGAGGAACAGTGGCCTTGACTGGAAAGACAACCTTAGAGACACCCGGGACCGGTGCCGTGACTTCCAAGTACCGACGAAACCAATCGGGTATTGTTACTCCTTCGGGTAAAATGAGATTATCAGACATGCTGGAAACGAAAAGAAAAGAGTTCAAACGAGGAGTCAAAGGATAGTGCTAATGGCCTTTTGGGGAATAGCCTTTAAAAATAACTAGACTTTTCTTTGGAAAATACTTTATACTTGGTTTTGAAAATAGTTTTTCAAAAGTTTTAAAAACCTTTTTATCCCTTCTCGTAAACCATATGCTCTGATACCAAATGTAACACCCCACCTCCGCCAGGGTGGCTCTTGCAAGCAACTCTGACTTTGGTGGGGCGTTTTAAAACAAGGTAAACATGCATAATGATATAACAAGGCAAGACATGACATATATATATGTAAATAAACAGAGTAAGTAGATAAAACAACGGAAGATTTTTAAACCATTTCAAAACAAGTCTGCTACATCATAATGTCAATTTCCCAAATAAACAAGTCTAGTACATAAAATAACATCATCTTGAACTGAAAAGGAAAACATAAAAGTAGTTATCCCCAAAGTGGAAAAAACCATAGCGAGCTCAAGTCCAAAGCATACATGAGCTATCCAAGAAAGCAGCTAAGATCCAAGCTAGGCTCCTGTATTCCCTCCCTGAGAACCTGGGGGGGGGGGAAACGGAAGAAAAGAGGCGAAAGAAAACAGGTCAGTCAAAAAGACTGAGTAAGCCTTGCTACGATCAGTCTATAAACTAATAAAGTTAACAGCATGATGGAAACTGAGATGATCATAGATAACAACATACTGGCATGATAAATTAACTACAAGATAGATAGAGGTGTCATCGCATAAACAAGGTTAAGTTTTGCACCACGGTGTACTAGCAAACCAACATAACAGGTATTGATCCCTTGGCCCAAGCTTTGACCCAATAACATGAAGTGACCTTAATATAAGGTCCAACCAAACGGTCTAGTCGATCGGCTCCCTATAGCCTAACACATCAAGTGCTGGTGTCCATACGGCCCATATATGGATGTAGTCAGACTGTGCTGGGTTCACCTTCGGGTGTATCAAGCCCTCGGGTGTCAACCCCAGACACCTAAGCAATAATGCACAGTCTAAACCTACTGGTACCCGTGCCTCGAGTTTGTCCAACACCGGACTACGTGCACGTCCGTAGCCCGCCTGGACCCGCACCGCTGTACCACTCAGCCGTCGCTTTGGTCGCTTACATCAGTCCAGTAATCGTGCCCCGCCCTAGCCCAGCCTCTAGGGTTGTGATGATACCAAACTGGGATTACTGCTGGAACAGACCACGTTGCTAGGGTTTCCTAAGAGGGTTAAGTGCGATTTAACCCTTCACTAATCATGGATTAAATTGGTTAAGTGTAACCGACAGTTCACAACTTAACCCCATTTCAATCCCTCCAAACCCCCCCAAATGGATTAAATTGGTTAAGTGTAACCGACAGTTCACACTTAACCCCATTTCAATCCCTCGAATCCTCAAATTGGTTAAGTATTAGTGGACCCTGACTTAACCCTAATCATGAGGCATTAATTAATTTAATGCACCTTAACCTCTCACATTAGACTTTGTTGCGGTTACTAGTTAAGCCGGGCGGGTCCGGGTAGCTTTACACCACAACTTGGTCTAACCTCGGGTCCAAGGTACACATGACCAACTTCTCACATTGGGTCCTATTGTTTGTAGCCACTAGTTAAGCCGGTAGGTTCCGGGTAGAATTACGCTACAAACTCAACCCAACCTCGAGTTGGCCACACTTATGTTTTCTAAGTGTCATGTCCACTTTATTTCAAAACATCATTACAAGTCAACAAATACTTGGGTAGACCTAACTTAATAGGTAAATTCCCAAGGGGTAGACCTAACTTAATAGGTAAATTCCCAATCTTATATTTTCATGTATTTTAAGTTTACCCAAACCCCCCAACGTCATTCTATCGCTTACATATTCGTAACAACGCATAAAGGATAGGAAGAGGGAACTTGGCATAACATACATGATGAACTTGCATATCACAACGAACATGCATAACATGTTAGACTTGCATAACTTAGCATAGTGAACTTGCATATTACCATAAACATGCATAACATGGCATAGTGAACTTGCATAAATATGCATAACCCAATCAACTTGCAAATCATGGCATAGTGAACTTGCATAAACATGCATAACTTGTTAAACTTGCAAATCATAGCTTAGTGAACTTGCATAAACATGCATAACTTGTTAAACTTGCAAATCATGGCTTAGTGAACTTGCATAAACATGCATAACTTGTTAAACTTGCAAATCATAGCTTAGTGAACTTGCATAAACATGCATAACTTGTTAAACTTGCAAATCATGGCTTAGTGAACTTGCATAAACATGCATAACTTGTTAAACTTGCAAATCATGGCTTAGTGAACTTGCATAAACATGCATAACTTGTTAAACTTGCAAATCATGGCTTAGTGAACTTGCATAAACATGCATAACTTGTTAAACTTGCAAATCATGGCTTAGTGAACTTGCATAAACATGCATAACTTGTTAAACTTGCAAATCATGGCTTAGTGAACTTGCATAAACATGCATAACTTGCAAATCATAGCATAGTGAACTTGCATAAACATGCATAACTTATCAAACATGTGTAACATAGCATAGTGAACTCACATAAGCATGCATAACTCATTAAACATGCACAACATAGCATAGTGAACTCGCATAAGCATGCATAACTCATTAAACATGCATAACATAGCATAGTGAACTCGCATAAGCATGCATAACTCATTAAACATGCATAAATCCCAACTTTCATCACATTTTAACTTTAGAGTTTCTAAAATGAAGGTAAGAGGGCTTACAATGCTTATGCGGACTCAAATGAGTATAGCAAATGTATGAAACCCCTTATGCAACAAAATAAAACCCCAAAATGCAAGCAAACTTGATCAAGACTCCTCCTTTATGATGACATTAGAGAAACAAGACTTTAATGCAAGCTAAAGAGGATCATACAAGCCTAAATACACTTGTATGCATGGAAATTTCTTAGGAATTTGTTTAGGAATTGTATGAAGAGAGTGGAGGCCATGAGAGTTTTGATTTTGACATAGTTTAGTTGCTAGAATGAATAATGAGTGATTTAGGGTAGGTTAGGGTCTTATTTATAGATTAGGCTAGTGATTTAGACCATAGGATTAAACCCTAGTTCCAATCTCAGCCCTCTAAACCGAATCTGGCCCCCAAGCTCAACATAACCAAGCCCAGATCAGAAATGGTGCGCCAGGCAAAACTGCCCGACCACCCCGTGTCGACAGGGCTGTCGACACCCTCAGACCCCTGTCGACATGGGGGTCCTGGCGGGAATTTTCCCGCCTGCGCCAGTTTGCCCTAATTCCTAACTTTGAAATTGAAATTCAAATCTGTTTTTACTTACGAATTTTCTGAAAACTTCGTTGGGCCTTAATCGGGTCATACGGACTCCGATTTTCAAAAACTCGGACTCTATTTCGCGTATTTTTCCGAGACGAACGCAATGGTATAGCCCGTTTCCCTTGATTCAGATTTTAGAATTAAATTCTGCCACGATTTATGTTATAACAGGTTATTGAAAATACGGGTTGTTACATTTCTGGTCTTTCAGAACGGGTCGGTCGGTAAAGATGTGGCTTGGGAACCAAGCCAGGAAACTGGGTCAGTCGGTCAGGAAGCTGGTCGGTCGGGTCGGTCAGAAATCTGGTCGGTCAAGTCGGTCAAGAAGTTGGTCGTTCGGGTCGGTGCTTTTGGGTCGGTCGGTCGTGCTTTTGTGTCGGTCGGTCGTGCTTTTGTGAGACATTGGGTCGGTCGGATGGACTAGGTCGGTCGGTCCGAAGTGATCGAGTCGGTCAGGATGGACTGGGTTGATCAAAAAGAGGTCGGGTCGTTCAGGATGGACTCGGTCGGTCAGAAGTTGGTTAGTCGGTGGGCTCTAACGGGTCAATTCTAAAAAAAAAATCGGGTATGACTCAAATTTAAACAAAAGAGTTTGAAAAATCGGGGGAAACACTACGAACCCTAACCGCAGTGCAGCGATGTAATTTGGCTCAGTGATGTTGTGACTTCGAAGTGAATTCAATAGGGAACGTCGAAGTGGTGTGAAGTATTCATTGCTAGTTGTGATGCAACGAGTATGATTACAACTCAAAGGTATCCTGAGTTGGGTGATAATGGTTTGATGGTCGCCGTCGATGACGACTAGAGATATTGAAGGATAAAAGACTTTCATTATCGTAGATTCTAGCGGGCTCAAAGAAGGGGTACAATAGAGCTGTCTAAAAGACTGGTTGTAGGTCGAGTACCCTGGGAGTCGTGTATGGCCTAGATATGTCACATTGTATGACGTATGGGGTTTTTGCTAGAACCGGGGTTTCCATTAGCCCTTGAGGATGGCAAATTGTTTGGCCAATCATACGATTAACGATGGTTTCAAAGTAGGATTGGCAGTGATAGCCAGAGTTTGTCATGCATGCCGGATGTTCTGTTTGTACTATATCATGTAAATTATCCAACGTCGAAGGAGATGTCCCTTAATGCTTGTATGATATTGGTTTAGGCCTTTGGGGATTATCCTTGGGGGATGTTGAATCCAATTAGGATGGATTACGTGAGATATATAATCTGGATGTTATGAGTGCTATTGTTGGTTACTTCTAATTGCCACTGTGGTTTCCACGGATGAATAGTTGAAATGTTTGATGTAAAGGCTATCACTGTCCGATGTGGGGAAGATTAGAGCGGTGTTCTCCTCTGTTGTTGTAGGTAAATTAGTTCGTTAATTTACCCATTCTCATATACTTTATTGTTGAAGTTTGTTAGTTGTTTTATCGCTCACTAAGACTGTTGTCTGACTCAAGGTTTTATGTTTCCCTCTTATTACCTTGGGTTGTTCATCCGATTGTTGGATGGGCAGACTATGTGGCAAGTGACAGGTGATATCTTAGTGAGGAAGATGTTGTTGTTCAGAGGCAAGAAGGAGGCTGGCGTACTATCTTTCCTACTATCTAGTATTTGTTTTCCACTGTTTGTTATCCTACTCTGAGTGTTGTAGTGAGGAAAAATTGTATAAACACTATTGCTGAATCCAAGTGTATAGATATTACTTTTTAGTCGTTATGTAAGTTTAGTGTTTTCTACTTCACTAATAATGCCTGTTGTACATGTTCTATTATATTTTATCCTTGCGTTGTGAGTTTTACGACAGGTTCCGCTTATGTATCATACCTTGATGATCATCCATAGCTGCTTGGCACACCTTTCAGCGCATTATTCTTTTTGTTAAGTGCAGGGGTTGTGCGCGGTCGTCACAAATACGCATATAATAAATAATAAATATGTTTGTTATCATCAAACAAAAATCATGTCAATATATTCAATAGTCCCTACATAATTCTTTTCGCACTTGGATGACCTAATGGACTTCCTTATGTCAATTAAGTTATTTAGATGTGTCGCAGATGCCGCTTTGTTCCATTTTATCAAATCGATAATACCAAGACGTTCATGCTTTATAGGTTACTGAATTATGGAGAAGCAATGATGATTGATTTTCTAGAAATATGGTTTCAAGACCATAGAAAGTGAAAACAAGCTTTCTTGATCATACACAAGAACTTCATAGGGAGAACAAGAATTATAGAGTAGTAAGTCCGCGTGGGGGAATTAATAGATTTGACTATAGCGAGTCTACCGCCAATTGATAAAAATTTATTAAATCAAAATAGTTAAACTTTGGTCAAAATTAAGGAACACCTAAAAGTTGAAACATAGGTTTTATAGTGAAACATTGAAAGTTGACACTAGTTGACATTTGTGCTCCTAGCATAGATCTGAAATTATGATTGATGGTTTGTTAAAATTCACCTAAGACCAGTGAGAATATTAAAATCAAGCAGCGAGTCAAAAGGCCTTGTAAGGACTTTGTGTTTGGTTTTGTGAATAACATTAGGTCATTCGAATAGCATATGGAGGTTATAACCTAGAGTTTTGACACTTAAATATTTAATTGATTTAAATATTAAAATGATTTGGAAATCTAATAATCCGAATTATATTTATATGTGTAGTTAAATATTGGAAATGTTAGAATTTGTGAATCTTGAATTTATACTGAAATTAAATTGATTTGAAGCTTACTTAAAATCCTAATTAAATAAGAATGATAAAAATATATCGAAGAATTGAAGTGTTTTAAACGATGTACGATAATTCAATTTAGTTCACTTGTGAAAATATTACTTTTGCAGACTGATTTAGATTTTAATGAAACCATTTTTATCGGATCTGGAACAGTGAACTATTGCATGCTATCAAATTTCCTAGAAATCAAATTTATTGTATGACCGCGCACTCTAAAAACACGTAGCATTAAATGATTTGAAATTATAATATTATAAAGTGATTTGAAAAGCTAACTAATGTATACATTTGATTTGGACCCCCAAAATTAGTTTCATTGAGTCCGAAATAAGGGTAATTAGTATAAAACAAGAGTGAACATGCATCAATCGATGTTTAGAAAATATCGGATTAATTGTGTGAAAATGCTATGAAAAGACCTCAACTCTTGATAGTTTGCAAAGCTCGATCCTAAAAAACTTTAGCCGCTATTGAAATCAAACCAATCCAAAGGCCCAAATTCTTCTGATCAATCCATGTAGTTTCAGACCAAACCTCCAATTAGAAAGATGTACGCATTGGCTACTAGAGTTCATCGCTGGTCAATCGATCGATCATTAGAGTCCTATAGCGATCCAATTTTGTATTAGTACCATGGATGGTAGTTTTGATGATAACAACCTCATATAATGATATAATTTATATTTATACATGTAATAATTATTATCTAGGTATATTTTGTATATGGTGGAATATATTAAATATTGATAATGAAGATTGTGCATTATTAAGATTAAAGATCCAGATTGGTGACTCAAGAGTTAGAGAAGGAAGACTCATGAGTATTGAAGAGTTCAGGATTTCAAGATATTATCTTGTCTTAGATTTAATGATAGAACTCAAGTTGCACTTGTCTGATCTCTCTTTTAAATTGTATTCTCAAAAGAATTACTATTTTCAAATCCTTTTTACAGAAGCGTTTTCAGATTTTCTTAGTTTTCAAAAATTAATTTCAAAGGAATTTTAATTAAATATTTTTACTATGAATATATACTTATTATAATTTGATTTTAATTTGAAAATGTTATACTTTGGTTTTCTCCTATATTACTGTTTTTACTTCAGTGTACTTACTTTAGTTTTTAAGTTTATAAACTTGTACTTCGATTTTTTACAATTAATTTCAATTATACTAATACTTCGAATTTATTTATATTTTAAATTATACTGTAAACTTTAAATTATGATTTTAAATGTTAATAATTATAGTTCGATATTATAGTTTAATATTATAATTTTGATATTTATAAGTTTGACATATTGATTATTTACTACTTATATAGATATATATATTTATTTATATTCTTTCGAATAAATTTTAATAATTTAATATATCGAATATGTGCAAGCATACAAGAAATGGTTAGGTGCACATGTTTAAGCAGCATAACAAAGTGCATATACCTAACCAAATGCAGCCTCAACAAAATTGCAACGTATGGTGCAAGAACGCCGAGCAAACACTCAAGAGAAACAAAATGGATAAAGTAACATAGGGTCATAACATATAGCCAGTACAAAGTAGCGATTTCATATCATATACAGATGTGTATCAGTTTTACACTGGAACAACGTATATATATGCACAATTCGAGCATATACAAAAGGAGCAAGGAGCAACATCAACTAATGAGATGCAATAATAAACAAGTTCAACAAGGCAGCAAGTTGAATAAGTCAAAAATCTCCAGCAAAAAACCTAAACCAAAATTCAAAGGCTGGCAGAATCAATCAATTATCAATAGACAAGTATGTAAGGTATAACTTGTTAGCCCTCTTTTTGGAAAAAGCCGCAACGGGTCAGATCGAAGCCCAAACGTGCAACCAGTCAAATTAGACAGATCGAACTCTAGGAAGTCCAGCAGAAGCTCGGTCTGAGGTAATCACATATTGGGCCGAGCCACTTCTCCAACAAGCCAATAACTCATTCCGGAAGATTCGCACTCCCAGTCGACCAAGAGAATCGCTCCCGTATAAGGCATATCGACCTAATATTTCGGATCTGCATGGAAATATCCAGCCGAGCTGTTTAAATACTCAGCCCGACTTTCAAGGAAGAAAAGGCGGTCAACCACATACGGACAAAGCTCTACTTTTGATACAGCTCACCATGGATGCCATGTAAGCCGCAACTTCCAAGGATATTATTTATGAATAGTGGAATCAGTCTTCCAGCCGCTATTTTATCCAAGGAATGGACTCCACGCGTCCAAGTCTTCCCAGAAAGGCCGGGCCACGTCACAACAGCCCAAGTCGCCATATCCACCTATAAATACCTCATAGATTAAAGAGTAAAGATACTTCTTTCCAGAGAGACATTTTCTGAAAGAGAAAAATAGCCATCTTCTATCTTTTCTTCAAACAGAAAAAGCATTGTACTTATAATCCAAAGCAGAAATAATATATAAAGTGAACGTAGGCGCAGTCTTTGCCGAACCACTATAAAAAGTCTGTGTGTTTTCCCCGTTTTCTTTACTTTTTCTTCATTTTATAATCAGTATTCGTGTGCTCTTCACACGATTGGGGTTGATTGTCACTAGTGACCAAATTTTGACGTCAACACTTTGGCGCGCCAGGAAGGGGGACTGCACCAACCTTCCTTCAGAGCATCCGCTCATCTCAGTTCATGGCGATCAAGCGAAAGGAAGATCCAACATCCTCTTGTCCCGCGAACACCGAAGCAGTCGATACTAGTGCTATAGAAGCGAGCCACGAAGCTTCCTCTCATGAAGATATGTCTTGATTTCTTACTCGGGACGACATGGATAAAATCATGGTCGAGTTCAGAGACCATATGACATCTCAGGGTAAACTCCTTGAACGACAGCAGCAGTTGATGGATCACCTTCTCGGTCGACTGGAGACAGGATTGAACGCTTCAACATCAATTCCTCCACCGGCTGGAACTAGGGAAACAGCTGATCTTCGGCTTGCACAGAATCAGGCCATTGATTAGACTACACCTTTATTTCATCCTGATTTGGTCCCACCAACCAATCAATCACAGCCAGGAGTATTGCTTCCAACGACCAGCATGACCGTAGCTGCAGATTTGCAGGAGGCTGGCGATTGAGATCTAGGTCGTCCGACCACTTTGCTTCCACTCTTGGAAACAGCGCAACTCTCGAACCAGTCGAGCGACCACCAGACCCATCAGAATCAATGTCATTCCCATCACAACCTGGAATCGTGCCGCAGATCGACCTAACCACCTTTCCTTTCTAACAAAGAGCTAGTACAGCCCTCCCTTCGAACCGGGGGAACCACCCTACCTTACTGGTCCTTACTACGGCGGAAGAAAACGCTACCTAGACACTCCTAACCTCGCTCCAACAAGGGGCAACCCCGAACTCTGAACATCACATGTTATACCGGATCAGCCTAGACCTTCTATCATGGGTACGATTCGACCTAATACTCATCAGGTTCCAGAGGGGCCATTCTTCCCAGAACCACCTACCATAACTCACCTTCCTTCATACCTTCACTCAACTCTCAGAGGACGAGCTCAACCAACGGCCGCCCTTCCGAGCATGCTCTTTCCAGATCCTCGCACCGAAACTCTCCCAGATGCTGAACTAAATTCATGGCAACGACTCTTCGGAGATGGAAGCCAGCTTGCAAGCATCATCCGATGCTTTACTCGGGGCACTTCCTCGCAGTAAGACATAGATAATGTCAATCGTAGCCCCTTTACCAGGGAAATCAGAAACTCCCGAAACCCTCCGGACTTCAAGTTTCCAACTGTCGAACCATACAATGGTCGACTTATCCAACCATCCACCTCATGTGATACATACGACATATGGAAGTACTTGGCGCATCAACCAATGTCATGGCTAAGTGCTTCCCACTCTTTCTCACAGACATAGCCAGAATGTGGTTTCGACAGCTAACAACAGAGTCAATCAGTAGCTAGAACACGCTGGTCGCCTGCTTCATCGAGCAATTAATGGTACATATCTCCCGACAAAGAGTGTTATGTTCTCATCCACCATCAAGCAGCGATCAGGAGAGATGCTCAGATCCTTCCTCAAAAGGTTCAACGTCGCAGTAGCGTCGGTCGGTCGGCCCGAGCCATCAATGGTACTTATGGTCGCCATTGCAGGAGTTCAGAACCGGTTAGAATTCTCGATCTCTTTAATTAGAGATCCCCTCAAGGATATAGATGATTTCTATTTCGAGGTCGAGCGATTCCTCCGACAAGAAGTTGCCAGCATTAAGACAGAGAGCCAAGAGGTTTTAGCCGCCAAGTAACAAGGTCCATCCAATAGAAATGGCTAGAATCAAGGAAGAGGAAAGGCCTTGGAAAAGAGCGAGCGTCACATGCGACCTCGAATCGAAAGTAAGTACGACCAGTACACCGAACTCAATTCCTCTCTGCTCAATATCTGTCTTGACATACGAGGGTCCCTGCCTACTCCGAGACCACCTCGACGAGAGCCAACCAAGATGGAGCTTGATTCCGACAAACATTGAATTTTCCACAACGTAGCTGAACATAGCACAACGAATGCCGGCATTTGCGCAATCTCATCGAGGATCAAGCCAGAAAAGGGGAGCTACCCAAATATGTCAAGAATCGCGCCTTGGCCTTGCCATCACGATCTTATTCCCAAGCTACTCAGGTCGATCCACAAGCTCCTAGAAACGGAAAGGACCCCAAGACTAGCACTCGCGACATTATCATTAATTATTATTTTTTGGTATATTTCTTTCAATAAAATGGACACCTTGATGTACACATGTACGGGGTTAGGATTTAGCTCCTAGGCATGCTCTGGAATCAACGGCTATCCTCTTAGAATTTCTTTTCTCTGTAACAATTATTTAGCAGCTATGAATTTTCTTTTGCAAATACGGATAATGTTTGGGAAATTCTAAAGCTGAGCATGGATAATGCTCGCCCCTTTTTTAATGTGGTCAGCACGAAAGCCTACCACCATTTCTAAACACCTACTCCCCTAGCCGAGTGTGGTATATTCCTTTAAGATGAGTATGGATGATACTCGCCCCTTCTTTTTCTACACCACGAGTGTTTACTGCTCGCTGAACACATTAATCTAACATGAGTCGAGCATGAAAAACATTTGCCCTAAGCCGAGTATGGTTAATGCTCGCCCTTTCTAAGCCGAGTATGGATAATGCTTGCCCTTTCTAAGCCGAGTATAGATAATACTCGCCCGCTCTAAGATGAATATGGTTAATACTCGCCACTAAGCCGAGTATGGTTGATACTCGCCACCCCTTAAAGCCAAGTGAAATAAAATGCTCGACCCATCAGCCTTCTCCTAGATGAGAACGGTTTATTTTTGTCTTTGCAGGAACTAACTCTCATAAAGACGGTGATCATATTGGCCTTAATACCGTTCCCGATTGTTGTCGGTTTTCTGGCCTTAATACAATCTAATTCGGTTGTCGGTTTTCCGGCCTTAATACAATCATCAGAATCGTCGGGTTTTCGGCCTTAATATGGTCCGGCGCGACCATAGCTACTCAAACGATTGTGCTTCGATTCATATTTTAGAACACACCTTCCTCTATCGAAGAAAATCCATTCTGAGGGGCAAAGTGTTAGCCCGCTTTTTGGCAAAAGCCACAATGGGTCAGATCGAAGCCCAAACGCGCAACCAGCCAAATTAGACGGATCGCACTCCAGGAAGCCCAGCAGAAGCTCGGTCCGAGGTAATCACGTATTGGGTCAAGCCACTTCTCAAACAAACCAATAACTCACTCCGGAAGACTCTCTCTCCCAGTCGACCGAGAGAACCGCTCCCATATAAGGCATATCGACCGAATATTTCGGATCTGCATGGAAATATCTAGCTAAGCTATTCAAATACTTAGCCCGACTTTCAAGGAAGAAAAGGCGGTCAACCACATCCGGACAAAGCTCTACTTTTGATACACCTCACCATGGATGTCACATAAGCCGCAACTTTCGAGGATACGATTTATGAATAGTGGAATCAGTCTTCCAGCCGCTATTATATTCAATGAATGGACTCCACGCGTCCAAGTCTTCCCAGAAAGGCCGGGCCATGTCATAACATCCCAAGTCGCCATCTCCACCTATAAATACCTCAAAGCTTAAAGAGGAAAGGGACTTATTTCTGAAGAGACCTTTTCTGGAAGAGAAAAATAGCCATCTTCTTTCTTTTCTTCAAATAGAAAAAACATTGTACTTGTAATCCAAAGCAGAAATAATATATGAAGTGGACGTAGGCACAGTCTTTGCCGAACCACTATAAAAAATCTGTGCATTTTCCACGTTTTCTTTACATTTTCGGCATTTTATAATCAGTATTCATGTGCTCTTCACACAATTGGGGGTTGATCGTCACTAATGACCAACTTTTGACGTCAACATAACTGAATGCATTTTTCCAACTCAAAGTTAGAAATATACAGAATAATCTAAGTCAAAAATCAAAGATATAATAGGAAATAAATAAATTACTATATAAACCCAATTCATCGTCGATAGATAAATAGTCAATCAAGTTGAGCAAATTAAATCAGAAAGGAGCCGAAAGTTCACACCAATTTTCAAGTAATCAAACTCGACAACAATGAGCAATCACACGTCAATCAAGGAGAAGATCTAACAAAGAGGAGCTGAATTGGACTCAACCATTATTCAATCAAAAATCAACAAAGGGTAGCGACTTCAAAATTTCAAAAGGGAAAATCTACTTCTTCGGAGAAAGAAAATAATCGAGCTCAAACAAATAGCAAGCAACCTGATTTATTATTAAATGGAACAAATAAGGATGTTCTTCATTGTTTATTTCAATTTCAGTTGTAATTTTTATTTTAAAAGCTCTAGATTTTTCTATACTGCAAACTACGGGAGTAGTTTGAGAATTCACAACTCTATAACTAAGTAGTGGCAGAGTTCTGAGCATAAGGTTAGAACAACTTAGTGAGCGAGAGTCGTGAGTTTACTGTGTATGCAAGCGTCGCATTGTTCAACTCCTAGTAGAAACTTTAGGGCAAAATTTTGAGCATAGAGTTAGAACAATCAAACGAGCGAGAGTCATAATTTATAGTGGCTACAAGCGTTTTATTATTTAATTCTTAGCAGAAACCTTATCGGCAACAGTAGACAAATTTTGTCGAACATTGGTAATTTCTACATATGATTTTTTTCTGACATTAATTTGTTGATACTTGTGTTGATAAGTTTATGTTTATTAATCTACGAAAATTATAATAAACCACATTCACCCCCTTTTAGGATTGATTTTGATATTGCAGCTACATCTGCCATCCTACTGGACTCAATTCCAATATCATGAGTTTTATCTTCTGGTTGTCATGCTTATCTAATTTGGCTGAGAAAGTTGGTTATCATTTCCTCCATCTTTAAGGCATATTTATCTGATGTTCTAGGCGGCTTTGAAGCTGATTAACCACCTCACCCATTTTCTCCCGCTTCAAGTAGACAGAGGAACTTCCATACGAGTATCCTATTCTTCTCCATTCTATTAACCTGAGAATTGTCTCCTTCTCTTATGTAACATTGCCAAACTAGTACCTAAGATTTTGAATTCTAATTGAGGTGCTTCCCTACCTGGTACGCGGAAATGTTAGCTTCTAATTTGGCCGCTAACTCCCACATAAATCCAAACGGCAGATTATCACTGATTCTAGATCACCGAGAGCATAAAAGTAAAGATCACACGAAAATTACAGTGGCTTGGTGATCTAGTCTACGTCCACTTGATCTAATTTAATATTTATACTACAAAATTATAAATGTTGTTATGTTTTAATGTAAGAAATCCGAGGAGAAAAGAGTTGGATCCCAATTTCAGGGTATAGAAGAGCCAAAAGGATTCACCCAAATGAAGCTATGATATCATATTTATAGGTGAGGGATGATCCAGATTGGTATGGTGCCAACTAAGCGCGATATGGTAGTGAAGATCATGGGATCATGTGTAACACCCCACTTTCGTTAAAGTCATTCACGAAGGGAATGCCTTAACTTCTATGGAGTATTATGGGTACTGGAACAGAAATATTACAAGACAGACATATATGAAACAACTGAAAAGCAACCTCAAATCATTTATTAAATAGCAGTGGAAAATCCAAGTGTTAACATAATTGTTTACAACATAAACCCATCAACTTCCAATACCCAATTTCATAGCCAAAATATCTGTCTTGTCCAAAAACAAAGAAGCATAAATAACTTAAATAACAATAGTAGCATAATTCCCCAATTGAAAGCAACAAGGCAGACATAGCCAAAAGAGAGAGATCCAAGCCATACACAAAAGAGTCTCGAAGCTTGGTAAGATCCGAACTAAGCTGTATTCCCACCCTGCGAACTTGGGGGGTTGGGGGGGAAACGGAAGAAAAAGAGGCAAAACAAAACGGGTCAGTCATAAAGACTGAGTAAGTTCAGTTACTTTCAGTAGATAAACATGTAAAGATAACATGGCATGAATAAACTGAAAGCAAACATAAGCATGATGACAAAGTACGCAACATGCAAGATAACTAAGAATAACATCATATGATTTTTGTTAAGTATAACATCGCAAGTGTAACAACCCGTATTTTGAATAACTTGTTATAACATAAATCAAGGCAGAATTAAATTTTAAAATCTGAATTATGGGAAACGGGTTGCGCCATTGCGTTCGTCTCGGAAAAATACACGAAATAGAGTCCGAGTTTTCGAAAATCGGAGTCCGTATGAAGGAGATATGGACGAACGAAGTTAGGCAGAAAAACCGGAAACAGGCCAGAAATGCACCGGCGCACCTGTGAAGTGCGCCAGCACAAAAATACACTGGCGCACTTGGGAAGTGCGCCCATGTCGAGCCAGTTTGGCCTGGGTGCACTCTTTTGGCTGTTGGGCTGTGTTTTGGTGGCTTGTGACGATTTTTGATGTGTTGGACGGACCTGATGGCTTCTAGGGTTAAGCTAAGGGCCTAAACTACACCCTAATCCTATAAATACACCCTAATGCAAGCCTAATCCATACTAAAAATAGAATTGATGCCATCATGCCGCCAAAATCAAACTTAGGAGGAGCCTCCACTAGTTTATGAAGAAAGTTGCAAGCTAATCAACCTCTAATCATCATCTTCTTCAAATATTGCAACTAGTTCTACTTCATAAGTTTGCTAATCTTGGTTTTGGTGAGTTTCTATAGACTTAACAATCAATTGTTAAATTGATTATGATAGGATATGATAAGATATGGCTATGTTTGTGGAATCAATGTGTTTATGCAAGTTTGGTATAGTCTATGTTGTGTGCTATATGCAAGTTTAATGCTATGTTTTATGATGCAAAACACTATGTTGAACATTGATTCATATGTAACATGTTATGCAAGCTATATGGGAGATTATATGCAAGTCTATATGTAACATGTTATGCAAGTTATGTATTTGGTTTTATGCATGCTAAGTATTTGGTTTTATGCATGCTATGTATTTGGTTTTATGCATGCTAAGTATTTGGTTTTATGCATGCTAAGTGTTTGGTTTTATGCAAGTTATGATGCAAGTTCATATGAAAGTTATGATGCAAGTTCATATGCAAGTTTGTCTCTTTTTATGATATGCATAATATATGCAAGTTTGCCTCTAGGTATGGCATGTTATGCAAGTTCATATGCAAGTTATGATACATGTTCATATGCAAGTTATGATGCAAGTTCATATGCAAGTTATGATGCAAGTTCATATGCAAGTTTGCCTCTAAGTATGGCATGTTATGCAAGTTCATATGCAAGTTATGATGCAAGTTCGTATGCAAGTTATGATGCAAGTTCATATGCAAGTTATGATGCAAGTTCATATGCAAATTTGCCTCTATGTATGACATAAGTACATGTGCAAGTTCATCCCTTTTAGACCTATGACATGTATACAAGTTGACACCTTTATGATAGGTCTATGACATGAACATTTAAGCAAGTTACCATCTTTATGACATTTGTGATTCATGCAAGTTTGGGTTGGTTATTTATGCAAGTTGGGTTTATGGTCATATATACAAGTTGACACCTTTTAAACCCATGATAATGCTAATGATATGCTAAGTTGAACCCATTGTGTGTATGATGAATCTTCTCTTTTGAAGTATGTCATGTTAACGTATTTACGTGGGGACGATGGGGTAAAAATTAATGAACACATAAAATTTTGTGTGAAGTGGGTATGATTAAACATACCGTAAAGTGGATGGACATAATTGGGAATTTACCTATTAAGTTAGGTCTACCCATATTATGGAATTGGGAATTTACCTATTGAGTTAGGTCTACCCATATTCTTACATATTTGTAATTAATTAGGGATAATTAATACAAATTATGGGGGTGATTAATTAGGTGTAATTAATCTACTAAGACACGAGGTTGGACCCTTTTGTAGCATAAGACTGCCCGGAACCGACCGGCAAATCCAGCGGCTACAAATGATTGGCCCAATGTGAGAGGTCTTAGTCATAAACTAAATACGTGACAAGTGTAAAGACACGAGGTTAGACTCTGTTATGGTGTAAGGCTGCCCGGAACCAACCGGCATATCCAGCTGCCATAAAAGACAGTCTAATGTGAGAGGTCTT
Source organism: Allium sativum (assembly GCA_030737875.1). Classification (NCBI taxonomy): domain Eukaryota; kingdom Viridiplantae; phylum Streptophyta; class Magnoliopsida; order Asparagales; family Amaryllidaceae; genus Allium; species Allium sativum. The sequence continues at coordinate 314,098,478 of CM060921.1, forward strand.
TACAAAGGTTACGATCTTAATTAATTAAGAAACACTTAACCGAATTAGCATGTAGAGGGGCATGAGGGGTTAAGTGGGTGCCTTGGGTGGCATGAGGAAACTAGTGGGTTGCCTTGGGTGGCAATAGAAAATACGATTAGAATACTTAACCAAAGTGGAACATGTAATTAAACATGATTAAAGGGTTAAGTAAGTGCCTTGGGTGGCATGCGGGAATCAAGTAAGTGCCTTGGGTGGCATGCGGAAATCTAGTGGGTGCCTTAAGTGGCAATTGAAATATAATTAAATGACAAGCTTAAGTAGTAGGTTTTGGGGGCCTTAAGTGGCAATTGAAATATGATTAAATGACAAGCTTAAGTAGTAGCTTGTGGGGGCCTTAAGTGGCAATTGAAATATAATTAAATGACAAGCTTAAGTAGTAGCTTGTGGGGGCCTTGAGTGGCAATTGAAATATGATTAGATGACTTAACCAAACCTTAACATGTAAGTGGGTATGATTATAAAAGGGGTTAAGTGGGATGCACTAGATAAAATGACAAGCTTAAGTAGTAGCTTGTGGGGGCCCATTTCAACCAATATCCCAAACGTATCTTTGTGGGCTCGACCCAAGTCGAGGACGGGACACGCATATTGGGCTTGACTATAAGAGGCCAAAACGGGGTAGCGGTGGCAACGCGAGTCCAATGGGTTTCATATGCGTGTGTGGACCCGGGCTGGTGGGTAAGACGTTGTTGCATCGTGTAGGTATAAGCCGTGCACCATTGATTATCGGGTTGCCACTTTGGGGAGTGATACACCCCACTGTGGGGCCAGCACGGGTATCTACGGTAGGGAGCCGATCGCTTGGGGGTAGTGGGTACACCTAGTGGAGATAGGGGCAGACGGCACCTATGTAGTCAGCTAGGGGTACACGAAACTACTGGGTAAAATTACTAAGTACACTTAGTGGGATCAACCTTTAAGTAGGAATTACCCTTGGGTGGGTAGAACTGGTGTGGTGCAGTGTAGGAATTACCCTTGGGTGGGTAAATCTGGGGTGGTGCAACCTAGTAATTATCCTTGGGTGGATAAATGCGTCTGTTCGGTTATCTTAGTACATCATGTGTTTAGTTGGCTACTTAGTGTAGTCATTATCCCAGAGGTACCGTACCTTGTTTATATCATACCCTAATTACTTTAATGATTGTATTGTTAGGGTTATAGGACTCACTCAGACTTATGTCTGACCCCGTTGTTTCTTTATCTTTTTTCAACCCTCAGGTTTTCAGAGTGGGCCTAGCACTAGTGGTCTTTGATCAGACTGCTTTATCTATCCTTGGAGCTTGGACCGTGGATGTAAAGCTCAGTTTATCTTTTCTATTATGGCTATTAGGATATGTAGTGGGATTATGTACTTTTGTTTTTATCAGGATGGATATTATGTACTTGACTCTTATTTATGGTTTTGGTGTAACCAAACATGTTTTACTTTCCGCTGGAATGAAATGATGTTTTAAATTCTCAAGTAATACTTATATCTGTCTTGTTGTAATTTTTCTGTTCTATATTCACTTAAAAATACTCCACCGATGTTATGGCATTCCCTTAATGAGTGACCATAGCGGGTGTGGGGTGTTACACGTGGTATCAGAGCTTAAGGTTACCAGAACAGATAATTTTTTTAGAAAAACTATTTTCTAAGAATATTTTTGAAAGGAGTATTTTCAAAAGCATGTCTTTTAAGAGAAAAGTTTTTGAAAGAAAAGCATAATCCCCGATAGCCATATCTTTATCTTTCGAATTCTCCGTTTTGAATCTCTTCCTCTCTCGTTTTGAGCTTCCCCTCCGTGTATAGATGATCTTTCTAAGATAGATAAGAATGAAAAACCACTTCAAGGGACTTAGACGTTTGTCGGATTAGAAGTTGGTTCAAGAAGGAGGAGGACTTGTAGGTACCTATTGGATAGACGATGGGAGGAAGGCTCGAATAGTTGTTGTTTAATGAAGGACGAAACCTCATTTTGATGGGAGGTTACGAGTGGAAAATGGGAAGAAGAAGGCGAGTAGTTATCCTTTTGGTGGAATAGGACACCTTATTAGGGTTGTCCAAAGAGGCAAGGGCAAGGTACGGAATCTTTTGGAGGGTAGTTGTATTCCCTCGCGGCTAGTGTACCAGATGGGGATAGGACCGTCTAGGTTGGAATTTGGATTCCTTTATTTTCCGGTTCGAACTTTATTTGATTCTGATGCATCGAGTTCGTTTATCTCATCATTTTTAGTTGAGTCACTGCACTTAGGCACCAGTTTAGTAGATGATCCCTTAGTTGTTTCAAACCCAATTAGGGGCTCCATGATGTGTTTGGGTTTGAAAGTTGCTATACTTAGCATTGAGTTTAGATGTGATGCTTTTTGGGCTTCACGGGCTATGGGTTAGTTTTGGGCATGGACCGGTTATCTAGTAGGGGTGCCGTTCTTGATTTTGAAGGGAGAGTTGTTAGGTTTATGACCCGCTTGGGTAACACTCTCGAGATCTCTTGTAATCCCATGGAATCTGTTATGCTAAGTTATCTAGAATCGCTTGACACGTCGGTCGAGAGGTTGCGATCTGTTAGAGTGGTCCGGGAATACTCGGATGTGTTTGAGGGGGTGAAGGGCTTACCTCCGGAGCGGGAGATTGACTTCTGAATATATCTGGTAGACAATGCCAAACCAGTATCTTGGCCAGTGTGCCACATGGCTCCTCATGAGAGGAGGGAACTCCATAAGCAAGTAGGCGATTTGCTTGAGAAGGGGTTCATAAGACGAAGTATATCGGAGTGGGGTGCTCCAGTAGTTTTTGCCACGAAGGCGGATGGGTCCCTCAGACTTTGTGTAGGCTAAAGAGAACTAAATAAACTCACAAAGAAGAATAGACACCCATTGTCGAGGATTGATGATCTCTTTGGTCAGTTAGTTGGCGCCTCAGTATTTTCGTAGTTGGACTTAGCCACGGGGTTTCGTCAGTTGAGAGTGGCTGAGGATAGTATAGAGAAGACTGCCTTTAGGACTCCGGATGATTTTTTTTATGAGTGGTTGGTGATGCCATTTGGTTTGACGAACGCCCCCGCATACTTTATTGATTTGATGAGAAGGGTGTTCAGGGAGTACCTAAATAAGTTCGTGATGGTCTTTGTAAATGACATCTTGGTCTTTCCTAGGAGCGAAATAAGTTTCCGTATGTGCTCAATAGGTTGAGCAAAGCCAGTTATGGGATAAAAGGTGGTTTTGGAGCAAGACTGGCGAGGACATCCAGAGTTGGACAAGGGCTTAATTATTTAGCCGTTTTTACTAGTATCATCTCACGTAGGTCGTCTGAATTCGAAGGAGGTATCCCTTGGGTGTTTGTCTGATATTGGTTTAGGCCTTTGGGGCTTGCATTTGGGGGATGCCGAGTTCGACTAGGGTGGTCTGCGTGAGAGATGGACAGTTGTGATGATTTTGGATGGGGTAATATCCTGGTTTTCTATAAGAGTGGAGAAGAGCATGCCCTACATCTTAGGGAAGTGTTGGAGACTCTTCGAGCGCATAGTCTTAGGACAGCAAAAGTGGATGGGATTCTTAGCATCCTATAAGTTTGGGATAGCGTATACCCATGGCAAGGGTAACGTGGTAGCGGACGCCTTAAGTAGAAAAAGGTTGTCCTCGAGTTCATTGTTCGTTGAACGACGGAGCTTAGAGTTTATTTCTATGTTTGACTTTAGACCTTCCGTTGACTTTTACCCGGTTTGCTAGCCTCTTTGGAGGTTAGGCCTACTCTTCTGGGACGGATTGGCGGAGCACAGCGAGACGACCCACAGTTGGTTGAGTTAGTAGAGAAGCTCATGAGGAGGGGGAGTCGTCCAGCCATTTGGGTAGGTACACCCTAGATGATAAGGGGTGGTTGCGTAATGACGGTAGACTTTGTGTACCGCAAGACGAGGGTTTGAGGAAGGCTATACTTGATGATGCACATCGGTCAAAGATGACCATTCATCCCGGTGGGGACAAGATGTACTAAGACATGAAGCGGGTTTTCTTCTGGGCCGGCATGAAGAAAGATGTGGCCGAGTATGTCGCTAGATGCTTGGTGTGCTAGCAAATGAAAGCGGAGCAGAAGAAACCCGGTGGGTTGCTTCACCCATTTGGAGGTTCCGCTATGGAAGTGGGATAGTGTCTCGATGGATTACCGAAATCAAGGAAGGGTAATACGGGAATTTGGTTTGTGGTAGATAGACTTACTAAGAGTGCCCATTTCATACCCGTGAAGAGCAAGAGGACTGTTTCATGTCTAGCTTCAGTTGATATTCGAGAGATAGTTCGGTTGCATAGGAAACATGACGTATTCCATGTGTCACATTTGAGGAAGGGCCTACATGAGACTGCAGAGGCGGTAGAGCCGAGCTTGCTTAAAGAAGTAAAGGTAGAGCGTGATGTGATTATTCGACGAGCTCCTACCCGCATCCTTGGGTCAGAGATTAGGAAGTTGAGAAACAGAGAGGTTCGACTAGTCAAAGTACAATGGGGAGAAGATGAGGGCAACGCTACTTGGGAGACGGAAGCGAAGATGCGTTCGTTATACCCATTCCTTTTTGAGGGTATGTCCTTTAAACGTCTCCTTTATCGTTTGTCTACTGCTTATCTTATCTTTATTATGCCCTCTCATTAGTATCTTTGACCTTTAGATAGGGTAAACATATGGTTGAAACATGTGTTTGAGACATGTTATGGTTGATGGATGCATGTGGATGCAAGTGTTTGCTAGTGGTTGCTCGTGGATGCATATACACACACTCTAGACACTAGATCGGCTCAGTCACTTCATATTGCATATTGCATATAATTGTGTGTAGGTAGCTATATTTATGGATGTATAATGATTGTGTTATCATATGGATGATGCATTTTGGTGAATGATTGTGCACTCATGTAGATGTTGTATGTGTCGATAGGGTTCTCTCGCATACATAATGGATGCATGGCACTATCATGGTTTGCATTAAGGAGGTCAACTGAATCAGTGGACCGCCTGATTTTGCATTAGACAGGGAACATATACACACACTTTTTGCATATGTTCATAACAGCATTAGAAACTTTAAGGACAATGGATGCCAGTGTTTGGTGGTTTAGTAGATGGTTGTTTGGTTGGTAGGATACGTTCTTCTTGACTTAGAGATTTCGGGGACGAAATCCTTTAAGGAGGGGAGAATGTAACAACCCGTATTTTGAATAACTTGTTATAACATAAATCAAGGCAGAATTAAATTTTAAAATCTGAATTATGGGAAACGGGTTGCGCCATTGCGTTCATCTCGGAAAAATACGCGAAATAGAGTCCGAGTTTTCGAAAATCGGAGTCCGTATGAAGGAGATATGGACGAACGAAGTTAGGCAGAAAAACCGGAAACAGGCCAGAAATGCACTGGCGCACCTGTGAAGTGCGCCAGCACAAAAATACACTGGCGCACTTGGGAAGTGCGCCCATGTCGAGCCAGTTTGGCCTGGGTGCACTGTTTTGGCTGTTGGGCTGTGTTTTGGTGGCTTGTGACGATTTTTGATGTGCTGGAAGGACCAGATGGCTTCTAGGGTTAAGCTAAGGGCCTAAACTACACCCTAATCCTATAAATACACCCTAATGCAAGCCTAATCCATACTAAAAATAGAATTGATGCCATCATGCCGCCAAAATCAAACTTAGGAGGAGCCTCCACTAGTTTATGAAGAAAGTTGCAAGCTAATCAACCTCTAATCATCATCTTCTTCAAATATTGCAACTAGTTCTACTTCATAAGTTTGCTAATCTTGGTTTTGGTGAGTTTCTATAGACTTAACAATCAATTGTTAAATTGATTATGATAGGATATGATAAGATATGGCTATGTTTGTGGAATCAATGTGTTTATGCAAGTTTAGTATAGTGTATGTTGTGTGCTATATGCAAGTTTAATGCTATGTTTTATGATGCAAAACACTATGTTGAACATTGATTCATATGTAACATGTTATGCAAGCTATATGGGAGATTATATGCAAGTCTATATGTAACATGTTATGCAAGTTATGTATTTGGTTTTATGCATGCTAAGTATTTGGTTTTATGCATGCTATGTATTTGGTTTTATGCATGCTAAGTATTTGGTTTTATGCATGCTAAGTGTTTGGTTTTATGCAAGTTATGATGCAAGTTCATATGAAAGTTATGATGCAAGTTCATATGCAAGTTTGTCTCTTTTTATGATATGCATAATATATGCAAGTTTGCCTCTAGGTATGGCATGTTATGCAAGTTCATATGCAAGTTATGATACATGTTCATATGCAAGTTATGATGCAAGTTCATATGCAAGTTATGATGCAAGTTCATATGCAAGTTTGCCTCTAAGTATGGCATGTTATGCAAGTTCATATGCAAGTTATGATGCAAGTTCGTATGCAAGTTATGATGCAAGTTCATATGCAAGTTATGATGCAAGTTCATATGCAAATTTGCCTCTATGTATGACATAAGTACATGTGCAAGTTCATCCCTTTTAGACCTATGACATGTATACAAGTTGACACCTTTATGATAGGTCTATGACATGAACATTTAAGCAAGTTACCATCTTTATGACATTTGTGATTCATGCAAGTTTGGGTTGGTTATTTATGCAAGTTGGGTTTATGGTCATATATACAAGTTGACACCTTTTAAACCCATGATAATGCTAATGATATGCTAAGTTGAACCCATTGTGTGTATGATGAATCTTCTCTTTTGAAGTATGTCATGTTAACGTATTTACGTGGGGACGATGGGGTAAAAATTAATGAACACATAAAATTTTGTGTGAAGTGGGTATGATTAAACATACCGTAAAGTGGATGGACATAATTGGGAATTTACCTATTAAGTTAGGTCTACCCATATTATGGAATTGGGAATTTACCTATTGAGTTAGGTCTACCCATATTCTTAAATATTTGTAATTAATTAGGGATAATTAATACAAATTATGGGGGTGATTAATTAGGTGTAATTAATATACTAAGACACGAGGTTGGACCCTTTTGTAGCATAAGACTGCCCGGAACCGACCGGCAAATCCAGCGGCTACAAATGATTGGCCCAATGTGAGAGGTCTTAGTCATAAACTAAATACGTGACAAGTGTAAAGACACGAGGTTAGACTCTGTTATGGTGTAAGGCTGCCCGAAACCAACCGGCATATCCAGCTGCCATAAAAGACAGTCTAATGTGAGAGGTCTTTACAAAGGTTACGATCTTAATTAATTAAGAAACACTTAACCGAATTAGCATGTAGAGGGGCATGAGGGGTTAAGTGGGTGCCTTGGGTGGCATGAGGAAACTAGTGGGTTGCCTTGGGTGGCAATAGAAAATACGATTAGAATACTTAACCAAAGTGGAACATGTAATTAAACATGATTAAAGGGTTAAGTAAGTGCCTTGGGTGGCATGTGGGAATCAAGTAAGTGCCTTGGGTAGCATGCGGAAATCTAGTGGGTGCCTTAAGTGGCAATTGAAATATAATTAAATGACAAGCTTAAGTAGTAGCTTGTGGGGGCCTTAAGTGGCAATTGAAATATGATTAAATGACAAGCTTAAGTAGTAGCTTGTGGGGGCCTTAAGTGGCAATTGAAATATAATTAAATGACAAGCTTAAGTAGTAGCTTGTGGGGGCCTTGAGTGGCAATTGAAATATGATTAGATGACTTAACCAAACCTTAACATGTAAGTGGGTATGATTATAAAAGGGGTTAAGTGGGATGCACTAGATAAAATGACAAGCTTAAGTAGTAGCTTGTGGGGGCCCATTTCAACCAATATCCCAAACATATCTTTGTGGGCTCGACCCAAGTCGAGGACGGGACACGCATATTGGGCTTGACTATAAGAGGCCAAAACGGGGTAGCGGTGGCAACGCAAATCCAACGGGTTTCATATGCGTGTGTGGACCCGGGCTGGTGGGTAAGACGTTGTTGCATCGTGTAGGTATAAGCCGTGCACCATTGATTATCGGGTTGTCACTTTGGGGAGTGATACACCCCACTGTGGGGCCAGCACGGGTATCTACGGTAGGGAGCCGATCGCTTGGGGGTAGTGGGTACACCTAGTGGAGATAGGGGCAGACGGCACCTATGTAGTCAGCTAGGGGTACACGAAACTACTGGGTAAAATTACTAAGTACACTTAGTGGGATCAACCTTTAAGTAGGAATTACCCTTGGGTGGGTAGAACTGGTGTGGTGCAGTGTAGGAATTACCCTTGGGTGGGTAGATCTGGGGTGGTGCAACCTAGTAATTATCCTTGGGTGGATAAATGCGTCTTTTCGGTTATCTTAGTACATCCTGTGTTTAGTTGGCTACTTAGTGTAGTCATTATCCCCAGAGGTACCGTACCTTGTTTATATCATACCCTAATTACTTTAATGATTGTATTGTTAGGGTTATAGGACTCACTCAGACTTATGTCTGACCCCGTTGTTTCTTTATCTTTTTTTCCAACCCTCAGGTTTTCAGAGTGGGCCTAGCACTAGTGGTCTTTGATCAGACTGCTTTATCTATCCTTGGAGCTTGGACCGTGGATGTAAAGCTCAGTTTATCTTTTCTATTATGGCTATTAGGATATGTAGTGGGATTATGTACTTTTGTTTTTATCAGGATGGATATTATGTACTTGACTCTTATTTATGTTGTTGGTGTAACCAAACATGTTTTACTTTCCGCTGGAATGAAATGATGTTTTAAATTCTCAAGTAATACTTATATCTGTCTTGTTGTAATTTTTCTGTTTTATATTCACTTAAAAATACTCCACCGATGTTATGGCATTCCCTTAATGAGTGACCGTAGCGGGTGTGGGGTGTTACAGCAAGGTTCCCATTCAAGATAAACTAAGTAAAATTTCGCAAGATTTCTATCAAGCATCGCAAGATTTCTCTACTTCACCATTAAAATATTTCTATGATATCTATTTGCTCTACAACACCCATACTAGTATCCCAACTCGTGTCATGTGTTGACTATGAAATGATCCCTTGCCCAATGTCATGAAATGACCCATTACTTGGTCCCACGAAATGATCTATTAATCGATCGGCTCCCTACAAGTCCTAGCTTGTTCATGTGTCTGTGTCATACGGCCCTATCACGAATGCAGTTACCTGTGCTGAGTCCACCATAGGGTGTATCAAGCCCTAGGGTGCCAACCCCCGATACGAATCAAGAACGCACATTGTAAACCTACTAATGCCCAATGACTGTTTTTTCAACTCCGAACTACGTGCACGACCATAGTCCGCCTGAACCTACATTGGCGCACCAACTCAGCCGTCGTTCTGGTCGCTTACAATCAGCCCAGTAATCATGCCCCACCCTGCCTAGTTCCAGGGTATCTTGATACATCTATGTGGGTTACTGCTGAAATGGACCATGTAACTAGGGTTTCCGTCCAACAGGTTAAGTGTTGTCATTTAAACTCGTGACTTAACCCTTATCAGTCCAGCATGTCAAGTTGGTTAAGTGTTGTCATTCAAGTTCGTGACTTAACTCGCCTACGGGTCATGTCAAATTGGCTAAGTTTTGTCGTTCAAGTTCATGACTTAGCCCTACGAATCATGTGACAAGTTGGTTAAGTATATTCAAGCGTTTCATGACTTAACCCTAACAAATCATCGTTTCAAATTGGTTAAGTATATTCAAGCGGTTCACGACTTAACCCTACCAAATCATCGTGTCAAATTGGTTAAGTATATTCAAGCGGTTCATGACTTAACCCTACCAAGTCATCGTGTCAAATTGGTTAAGTATATTTAAGCGGTTCATGACTTAACCCGCCCACGTATCATGTCAAGTTGGTTAAGGATTATCTATATGTTCAAGTTGACTTAACCCTGCCACGCGTCATGTTATATTGGTTAAGTGTTCCTTGTGTTAACTTAACCCACCAGTGTATCATGTCATATCGGTTAAGTGTCATCAATCAATTCAAGTTAACTTAACCCACCCACTTGTCATGTTATGTTGGTTAAGTGTTATTAATCTACTCAACCGCACCCACTTATCTAATTAACATGTTAAAATGGTTAAGTGTTCTCAAGCGATCAAGTTCAAGTTTACTTAACCCACCCATTCATGTCACACCGGTTAAGTGTCGTTAGTCTAGTCATATTACTTAACCCATCCACTTGTATAACTAACATGTTGTATTAGTTAAGTGTTCTCAGTTTACTTAACCCCCCCCCCACTTGTCTAATTAATGTGTTATATTGGTTAAGTGTCATTAGTCGAGTCGCGTTAACTTAACCTTACCCTACTTAACAGGTTTCATTAGCATTTATTATTTACTAGTGCAACAACCTCTCACATTGGACTTATTTGCGGTCACTGGATATGCCGGGCGGTTCCGGGCAGAATTTCACCGCAAACCCATTCCAACCTCGGGTTCAAGCATTCAATGCACTAACCTCTCACATTAGACATATTGTTGCGGTCACTGGATATGCCAGGCGGTTCCGGGCAGAATTACACCACAACTAAGTCTAACCTTGTGTTCAGCATCACACAACCTAGTCTTTGCCTACGACCTCTCACATTAGACTATTATTGTTGTGGTCACTGGATATGTCGGGCGGTTCCGGGCAGAATTACACCACAACTCAAGTCTAACCTCGTGTCAAAGGCATCCGTTAGATTGTTAATTACATATGTGTCATATAAGTCAAAATTCCCAACTTTACATATTAATAAACATATGCCCAAGTTTCAAATTTCATGCCCATTAATATATGTACCCAATTCTTGTCAGTTTACATATGTCCAATTCTTGCCTATTTACATGTATGCCAAGTTTATGCCATTTTACCCATATCAAGTTCTAGCCAAAATTACATGTATCAAGTTTCATACCCAATAAACCCAAATCATGATCCATGATGTAGTTATCCCAAACTATAATCTTTTTATTACAATACATGCCAGTTGCCCAAGTTCATAATACATGTTTATGCCAAATATCAAGTTTACAATCGCTTTCATGTTCAAATTCCCAATTCTACATATGCCTAATTAACATAAGCCCAATCTTTTGATTTAATTTACATAGTCCCAAACTCGTGATTTAATTTACATGCCAATTCATGTATGCCCACTTCATGCCAAATTACTTATGCCAATGCCCAAACTTGCAATTTCAATTATATTGACAATACCCAAATTTCCAATTTCATGTTATGCCATCAATTCCACCAAACACATATATCCAAATAGGTAATATCCCAATATTTCCCCGTATTCAATCGTAAGCAAATCACGGTTTAGGCCTAAGTCTGAAATTGACCAAGGTTCATCAAAAGAAAATAAATAGAGGAAGATAGAATTTTGCATAAAAATAAGATCAGAGAGAAAAACATCATCACAAGCATGAAGATTACAACTTGATAATAATATCAACATGAATCAAGAAAATTGATTTACAACAGGCTGAATAGATCATGAACTTGACGTGAGAAAAGATAGACAAGTCTCAAAACTCAAGATTCAAGAAGCAACAGAAATAGGTCTGAATCGATAAACATACTTAAATCCAATTCCACTTTATTCCATGGCCATATTATAATTAAATATTTAAATCTAAAAGCAACTAGAACTTACAGAGCATGGCTAACGAATTAAGAACTGAAATTGTCGTAGAACGTTGCAGTGACGTTGATTTATCTTCTTGAATTGTTGTAGAGGCTCGGTTCTTTGATTTGAATCGAGTTTGAATGCTTTAGCTTTAATTTGGAGGTGGTGGCCATGGTTCAAGAGGTAAATCAGCAGCATAACAGTGTAAGAATGATTTGTTGTGAATTAGGTTAGGTCTTAGGGTGTTTATATAGGAGGAGGAAACTAGTTTAGGCCTTAGGATTAACCCTAGAACTGATCTAAACCATTAAAATTCGTCACGGGCCCAAAATAGACTCACCCAGCCAACCAGACCCACCCAGCCCGACCAGGGAGGTCAACCCCCAGGTCGACCATGTGATCGACCTGGTCTCTGGGCAGGAATTTTCCCGCCCAGCCCGCTTCTGGGTTTTGAATTCGAATTTGAATTCGAATTTCTGAGCTGTTTTTGATCATAAAATCTTCTGAAACTTCCGAGGATCATATCTCCTTTATATGGACTCCGTTTTTCGAAAACTCAGACTCGATTTCATGCAGAACTCCGAGACAAACGCAATGGCGCAACCCATTTTCCCTGATTCTTATTTTAATTCTGCCTTGATTTATGATTTTAAAATGTTAATAAAATACAGGGTATTACATCATGGATGGCTACGTCACGTGAAGTAGTTGAATCAGATCATATTGGATCAGATCGGCATAGAAAGACCAACGCGGATCCATGTTTTGTAATGCCTACGTTTTCCTTTAACATCATGCTTTTTGTTGCTTTGTAATGTCATGTTGCATTAAAGTTTCGATTTTTTACACCGATCCAATGTACCATGTCCACGCCGATTCGATTTACAAGTGCTAGGCTGTTGCGATGCAGATCATAGCATCATGACCGATTTGGGTTTCATCACATCACGAATCCAAGTTATTCCAATTTTTGTGCCTTATCCAAACGTACTAAAGCTTGTAACTGTTTTCAACGCCTCCTGAATTTGATTATTATACATACAATTATTAAATATTCAAACGTACATAACATATTAACATTTTATAAGTCACATTTATAAAATATACTAACTCCTGGCGATACTGCTGAAACGACTTATATCCTCCTCGATGCATGACTGGATTTTTATTTCTATTTGCAGAATTTTTTTCTACCTATGTCTATACATTCAAAAATTGATACATTACTTATCAAATAAATATTTTTTTGATATTTAAAAAAAAAGTACACTTACCTTCCCCTCAGCATTTCCCAATGCCTAAGAAATAGGTCCCACACATTTTGTCCCATCCGGCTAGGTTTCTTCCTCGTTTTCTTCATTGTTGAAATGGAATCTTTATAATTCTTTCTCATCTTCATCATCCAGTAGGTCCGCGCCAGTGATAAGTCATGTATCTCTATATCAATCTCAGCTTGTATTTCACGTTAAATAAACAAAAGCAGTAAAATATGTATATTTTATCAGCGGATAAAAAGAATTTAATAAGGAAAAAATATATAAGAAAATAATTACAAGGACATTCTGCCAAATAACCTCCTGTATGTGAGGTGGGATCATATCCTACTTCGGCCGACATGCCGACATCCGCGTCCTATATGCTGCCGTCGATGCGCTTAAAATAACCTTAGAAGACAGAAGGTTAAATACCCTGTGTTCAATATGATATAAATAAGTGTATATATGGTTAAAAAAATGTACATGCTAAGTAAAGTGTTTTTTTTACCCTGTACTAGTAGGGACCAAGGTAACTACGGGACACTTCGAGGATTGCGATGGAGCAGAACCATCACCTGACGAATTTCCTCTGGATGACATACCCGTCACATAACAAATTATTTTAAAAGAACTATAATATTAGTTAAATTAGTTACAAATTTGTATCGGTGAAATGGTGAATGGTAATCTATATGTAAAGGGCTTTAGTTTTTGCTGCATTAAGATTTGGTAATGGTAATTTTTTTAATAATAGTCATAATACTTTGACATTGTTTTTTTTTTTTTTTTTGTTATTATGATAGGTTCGAACAAGTAATTTGTTATTAATTAATAATGTAAATAAATATTTAAACTGACATAAAAATAGGTATTACAGATTATAAATTTAAAGATAAAAATCCAAACTAATCACGCAATGCTAAAAACATGATTAAGCATTTATGTAGAACATTTTTTTTTTTTGAAATTGGGTAAACTGCCTCGTTAAAAACCTGTGCATGTACTCAACGTGAATACATAACAGGGAAAAAGAGTGCGGTGCTTTATTGATAACGCATCAACAAAAAAGAGTACATTATTACAAAGGCAAGTCTGCAACATACCATCAACTTGCACAACCCAAAATAAATAAAGAAACAAATATAATCCGCAAGAAGACAATAACTGCCCAAAATTAAAGCCCATACTCCACCATGGAAGTCGTTCTCAACACATCTCTACGTCATCACAAAGAATAAAAGGAACCGACAGGTAAGAAAGGAAATAAACAGTTCAAAGCAGTCGAGAACCCTAAATTGATGCTCCATGACGGCGGCCAAATTATCTAGGATCGAAGCACTCTAACCCCTAATTTTGAAGAATTTTTTTGTGCTGTGTAAGTTTCTTCGATCTTGATTTCATCATCATATATTTAACTTCAATCTCTATGAGTTCCCAACGTTGGAATTTATCCACCGAACCATTCCCATGTGTACATGAATTTCTTTCAGCCCAAATGTGATAAACAATGGCCACGATGCTACTGAACGCCAAATCTTTGGCGATATCATTCGATGTGAATCTGGACTTCAGAAACTCCATCTCCTCGGTCAATGTGAACGGACTAGGCATGGTTGGAGGGATGTTCATCTTTAGCCTGCATCTAGCCCACAAGTATAAAGAGTATAGGCACGTGGAGAACATGTGGTCTCTTGTCTCGTTACTTTTCGTACATAGGACACACGTAGGATTAACATCATATCCCTAGTTTATTAGATGATCTTTTGTGGACAATCTGTTTAGAATAGCTTTATACATGCATATAGACATTTTAGTGCTATTCGTGTAATGCCATGTGATCGAACACCAGTCAAGTTTTGGCTTTTGAACCCTAGATAACTCCCAAGCTGACTGAAACGAAAAGCCATTGCTGTTGGAATTCCAACTCCAGAAATCAGAATCGAAATTAGAATTAATATGAACCTCAATTATTTTCTCAGCTATTAATCTAGACACAGCTAGACGGTTTGTATCAAAAGTTCCATTGTGAATGAGACTATCCACTTTTAAGTTCTCCCCACCATAAACACTTAAGTTGTCCCATCCTAACAGAATAACCAGAATATCGCTATTAATCCACGGGTCGAACCATAGCGTTGTATCATGGCCATTAGCATTACATATGTTAATACATTTCAGCCCCAATGATTTATTTTTGATCATGGATTTCCATGTACACGGGCTATTATTATCCATTTTAATGACCCAGAAATGATCATTCCTACAATATCTATTTTTCATCCAATTTTCCACATGCTGTCCCTACTCATGAAATGCCAAATCAATTTAACCGCAGCAGTAGATTTTAAATCATCAAATTTCCTAAGCCCTACTCCACCTTCACATTTTGGGCTGCATAAGGTATCCCAAGCAATTTCATGACTTTTACCACCCCACAAAAAATTAGCACAAATCTTGTTAAGCTTACTAATAGTCGCTGCAGGTAGTTGGTAAATTATAACCCAATACATGACCATAGGAGTAATCACGGACTTGATCAGTCCAATTCTCCCAGCCATGGATAAAAGTCTACAGTCCCAACTATCCATTTTTCTTCTAATTTTATCAAATAAATCACTGCAATTAGAGAAATGCAAATAATTATTCGACAGAGGCACTCCAAGATATTTAATAGGCAAGTTTCCTTCATCTCAAGAAGACTAATAAGATCTCCTTTGTTATTCACTTATCTACTGAAGAAAATCTTAGATTTAAGATTGTTGACTTTTAGACCGGCCAAATCTTTCATGTTGTTTAAAATCATGGATATTTCCTTAGCGCTTTTAAACTTAGCTTTTGAGAAAATCATCAAATCATCCGCATAAATCAAATGATTTATAAGCGGCTCATTTTTAAAAATAGGTGGGTCCAAATCCAATTTAACTGCCTTATGCATTATAGTAGAAAAATATTCCATTACGATACAAAAAAGATAAGGGGATAAGGGGTCACCTTGTCTCAGCTCTCTATAGCTGCAGATAAAACCTATAGGGCTTCCTCTCATAAGGATGGAGAAAGTAGGCGTAGATATGCAGGTTTTAATAACTTTGACTAGCTTACAAGGAAAGCCCATAATCTTCATCATGTGACATACAAAACTCCTGTTAACCATATCATACGCTTTTTTAAGTCAATTTTAGTACACATGCTACCACTACTGTCTCTATTGAAGTGCCTAATTTGTTCGTGTGCAAGTAGAACATTTTCAGCGATATATCTTCCTGGAATGAATGCTGATTGGTTCGCAGAAACTAGATGCATTAGATAAGGCTTGATTCTATTGCTCACGACCTTAGAAATAATTTTATAAATAACGTTGCAACACGAAATAGGCCTGTAATCAGAAATACTCATAGGTTTTTCAGTTTTGGGGATAAGGGTGATAAAAGTGTGATTAATACCTTTTGCGAGTTTTCCAGTTCTGAAAACTTCCCGAATAAGATCAGTAAGGTAGAACTTTAAGTCCTCCCAATGAACCTTAAAAAATTTAGCTGTGAAACCATCAGGTCCCGGACTTTTATAATCCGGAATAGAGAATGTAGCTTTATACACTTCTTCAGCCGATACCGTAGATAGTAGGTGATTCCTCCCCCTATTATTTATTTTAAATTTGCAGTTTATCTCTGGGAAGCTTGTTGTTTGTGGGCCCAATTATTTCGACACATAAATAATGTAGAACATTTTCTCTCTCTCTCTCTCTCTCTCTCTCTATATATATATATATATATATATAAACAATTCAGAAGCATATAATAATAATTTTATTGTTGATTCTAATATCGTCAATAATTATACTAGGTTACATCAAACTCACTGGGTAGAAATATTGGTTGACTCAACATCCACACACACACACACACACACACACACACACACACATATATATATATATATATATATATATATATATATATATATATATATAACGACAATACTAGCAATTCTCTACATTTCATAGCATTAGTACGGGACTAGAAGCCTCCTACAACAACTATCGCTGATTTATAACCACATATATACCCTATCTACAAAAAGGCATTTTGGCATAGAAAAGGGTAGCATTTGATGTGTATATCCTAATATAACACCACTGGAACCAATTGCACTCATCAAATAACCCTAATTTTCTAATTTAACAAATATAGGTTTAGGGAAAAATTGAATTTTTAAGCAAAAAAGGAGATTATACCTGAAATTGATGTTGTTGGAGGTTTGAATGGAAGGCGGGAAGGATCTGACGTGAAGAAATTGGTGTTTGGAGGCTAGAAACCGCTGAATTTGAGGGTTAGGGTTTTAAAACCCGAGCTGCAGATACGAAGTGGCGAAGGAGAAATGCATAGAAAGCTCTCAACTGGGGGTTAACCGATTATAATCGACGATTTTCGACGACCGCCGACGGCCCGTTGAAAGCTGTCGGAAAATATCCGTCGAAAGCTGTCGGCCCTTGCTGTCGGAAATAACAATGTTTCTTGTAGTGTTTTCAATTCCGGATGTAAAATTTTCCATATATTTCACAAATATTTTAGGGGTATTTAGTTTGAAGGACAAGTTTCAAAAAAAAATTGGATCAAAGGACAACTAAGTTTCATAATTATATTAAGGACAAAGACCAAATTGTATTATGCAACATAAAATTCACTTTAACTCTCATTATTAACGAATTAATTTATGAAATAAAAAAAATCCTCAAAAATGAAAGAAAAAATATGATTTTAAAATTATTTTAGTCAGTTTATATTATTATAAACATATAAAAATAATCAGTTCGGAAAGCTAAATGAGTATAGCTTTATAACTTAAAAATATAGCTTTATATTGTATCATCGAAATACAGAATTAAGTCATTTTAAAGCTAATATCATTTACACCATAAAAAAGCTATACCATAAATAACGAAGCTATATGCATTTAGCTTTCCGTCCAGAATTTTCTAATATTGCTTGTTCTTCCATATTTACAACAAAAATACATTTCACAATTAATTTTTATTATTTTTTAATCTTATAATCACAAAAAAAAATTATATTAATTTTTATTATTTGTGAAATGGCAACACATGTCCTTAGTTTAAAATATTTGAACTTTTTCCAATTAAAACATGAAAGTAGTCCTTAATTTAAATAGCAAAAGTCGCTTGTCCTTTGATCTAATTTTTTTCTAAAATATGTCCTTGAAACAAATATCCACAATATTTTATTCATTTTGTAAAAATTCATAAAACTCTATAATCATTTTGCGAATACTATAAAAATATGGATTCATTTTGCAAAGTTTGAAAATTTATGCGTTTAAAGCAAGAGTAATAATTAAAATTATGCACTTATTTTGAAAGTATTCGTATAGTTATTTTTAATATTTTAGAAACATTTTTGCAAATATTTTTAGAATGATTTTTTATTTTGTAAATACGTTCGTATATATATCTTCTAAAACATTTGCAAAATTTTTTGATCTTTCATAAATTTTCTTACATCATTTTAAAAATGTTGCATAGTTGTGCATACAAGTGTAACGGTATACAGTTCACGTATGATGATGGCACGCGCTTTGTACATGAGTTGTTTTTCTACAAGCTATACATGTTCAACACATTCAAAAGAAAATGATTTGTGCACCACTTATTTATATTTTGACATTGAAATTAAGTATAACATGCCTTAATTTTTTTTCCTCAGTTACACCAGTTGGTTTGTCATTATTCTAAGTATTTACTTCTATTTAAAGGAATTTGATTTAAATGGACTCTTAAAAGATTTTTATTTGTTATATACCGCTTTAAGCAGTATTATTATTTGGTAATATCTGCATAGAGACATTTAGAGTTTGTAGGTAAAGTTAATTTGTTAGATCTTATTTTTAAATGATGTATTCTGCAATACTTGTTGATGAGCATTAATTTGAATTTGAAATTAAAGTTTATTTGTTAAGTTCTATTTAAATAATATTAAGATTTGTTAATATCTTTACAAGGATCTTTTTGGCAGTTCACGCTAACACAAAAAATGTGACACTAATGGTATTATAACTACCATTAAAGATTCCACACTAAATATTTCTTTTTGCATTTTTATACTCCAATGCATAAAATTATCACTGTTTATATTCTCCATTTCCTGTTGTTCTAGTATATCATATTTACGTGGACCTTTTACCTATAATACCTTCCATTTTGTTCGATTTTATGGTTTTAGATGGAAAAAGAATGAATACCATTTAGAAAGTCAAGTGCGAGAACCATATACTTTATGACTTAAGAGTGTGGTTTAGTAACCGAATTTGGTATTTTAAAAAGCAAAGGGTGATTTTGTGTACTTTGATTAAAAGGGATGTCTTTGTAGGTTTTAATTTAATAAGATGTTTTGTCACGTGGGTGAGCATATATTAGTTAAGCTAGGTAAATTAGCCAAACCAATTAGGTTTATCAGTTTGGTTCAGTTATGTTAGCTAATTGGTTGGTTTTGCCTTTTGGTTTCATATTTTTTGGTTTATTGATTATGTTTGGTTTTGAATATCCGAAACTGAACCCACCAATTAAACCAAGTTTAAATATTTTGTTATTTTAAATTACTGCCAGCAACGCTATTATTTAATGTATGTATTTTTCATAACAATTTTTTTCTTCAATTCATGTTAATATTTTGAGAAAAGTAGCATGTTTTCCGAAGTGTCGCGTGATCCAAACCTGATTAACTGTTTTAATCTTATATTATATTGATAGCTAAACAATATAATTAATTTTTGGATATATCAAATAAAGCAACCAAACCAAATATGGTTGGTTTGATTTACAATATTTTCGATTCGGTTTGCTTGATTTTCGTATCATTATCTTGATTTCAACAATTTTGAATAATTAAAAAAATCAAACTAATCATTTATTCACTCCTATCAACCATTACATTGAATTTGCTGAAAATTGCACTCATTTAGTTTTTGTGTTTAAATTTTCTTTGTATTTATTTTATCAAACCGACCGTTAGAGAGGTTTGCTTACTGTCACTGGCCAAAATAGAATTCTCTGAAGCCAAAGAAAGTTGTGCATTCCTCTCATATCCTTATTTCTCTCGTATTCCTGTTTCTTCTCATATGCCTATTTCTTCTCGATAGCCCTATTTCTCGTTATTCCTGCTTCTCCTTTTTCTGAAATAAAGAAAGTTGCGCCTTTCTCTCGTCTCCGGTATCCTTTCTAAAATCTCATGTTTCATGCTTCTCCTCGTTTTCCCAAAGCCAAAAGTAAATTGCGCCTTCCTCTCGTCTCTAGTATCCACTCAAAATTTGATTTATCAAAACAACCACATTCCAGAACCTAACCCGCAGACGATAAGTATCTGATTTGTCATATCTACAATTTTGTTCAACGTTCATCAAACCAGGTATCATCGTTTTAAGATATACAATTTTGTTCAACAGTGTAGTTTTCACAATTTCTTTATCATGCTCAATACATGGTATATTAATTGTTCAACAGTCTAATTTTTGTGGGTGAAGTTGAATTGCTTGTGCTTAAAGAATGTACTTTGTTGCTTTGGTTATCTATGGCTTTGTCTTTAGAAACCGCTATTTCCATCTTGAAGTTGATTTTATTCAGTCGTGTTCTGTTGTAATTTACCTTGTTTTTCTTTTCTAAAGGGTCTAATTTTCTGATATGAAGACTTTGTAAGTGACTTTATTGATCAGTCGTGTTCTGTTGTAATTTACCTTGTTTTTTTTCTACAGGGTCTAATTTTCTGAAATGAAAACTTTATAAGATTAGCATTAAATGGTGTGTTGTTCCAATTAAAAATCTATTTCCTTTTTGGTTTTAGTATATACGTTGGTGTAATTGTAAATAAAGCATATCAATACATTGAAACATACCCACATTAAAGCCAACAAATTTGAAAAGCTAACAAATTAAAGCTAACAAAATCAATGCATATATATACATTGAAAACATACCCACATGAAAACATACCCACATTAAATAATACATATCAGTTAGTGGATCTCATTACGTAGCATTGCTTAGGGATGATAATTAGAAGCGAGAACCGAAAACCCGAACCGAACAGACTCGAAAAGACCCGAACCCGAACCGAACCCGATGGGTCTCGGGTCGGGTGTAGGTGATGAAAAATACCATCAAGACCCAATCAAACCCGACCCGCATAGACCCGACCTGAAAGACCCGACCAAAAAATATTGAAATATATGTATTTTTAGTGTTATTATTCAATCGGACCCGAACCGACCCGACCCGAGCTTCAACCCGACCCGAACCGAAGCTCGGGTCGGGTCAGTCCAGATTTCTGAAATGTATAGTTTAGATCCGACAAAACCCGACCTGCGTAGAACCGAGACCCGCCGGGTCGGGTCCGGGTCCATCGGGTCGGGTCTAATTACCACCCCTAGTATTGCTGAAAAGCTAACAAATTAAAGCACTGGTTAACTAGGAAAATAATAATCAACTTCCACTATTCACGCAAAGAAGGTATAATTAGTATTTTAATGACACCCACCTGAAGGTAACAATCAATTAATATATACATTGATACTTCGGTTGATGGAGTTGAAGGTAGGTTGAAGGAAGGTGCTACATTTTGTAGGATGACAGATGAGGTTATGCAAGAGGATTATGCTTTTAGGCCTGATGTTACTTTCACACCTAGAAATACTTATAAAACCAAGGTATTATATTCTCTTCATTCCTTAATTTTTAATAAAATAGCATATATGAAATACTATTAACCGATAGGAAGTGCTGGGTTGTTCATCTTGTATCATTTAGATTTCTTATATGTAGAGACTAATAAGATAGGATACGGATGATCACTAAATGCTTGAATATTTGGCTTGATTAAATAATGATCAATTCATGTTGTAGTTTACCATAGAAGTATATAGGTATCTTGTTGTTATCTGGAATGCTTAAAAGCATGTTTAGCAAGTAATTCATTTACACGATCTCATAATTCCTCAGCAATGTTTTTTTTTTTCTTTCTTTTTTTCTCTTTATTGTTGTGTACAAATGAAGTGCAGATGTGATGAAATATGCATCGGTGCTGACAGAGTGTTTTCATAACCATAGCAGATAGCTCAAAGAAGAAGCTTGTCCAGTTTTGTTCCCAAATTTACAAAGATATTTGTTTTCCGCTTCTTCATGATTTGAAGCACAGCCAGTTGACCAGAATGGAGATATCTTAGGTTGCTCAGCCTTATTTGTGTAATGTTTTTTTAGGCTTTTTTTTGTAGTTGGTTATATTTTAATTTTTGCTGATGGATTTTGCAGATATAATATTTGTTGACAAATATATCATAAAATTTGATATTGGTTTGTATATTTTGCCAGCTTTATTTGGAGAAAGTATGCTCATGCTAATCAAATAAACTGGCAGATTCGTACATTTTGTGTGGGCTAAATTATTACTCTGAACCACTTAAGATTGCAACTTAGGAATTTACCAGGATATTTGACTCTTTTTTTTACTGTTAAACTGATAGTACTGTGCACTCAGTGGCATGTCTTCGGATATTTTTTCCATTTCAAACTGGTATATTTGTTTTTTGGCATCCTATTTTAGTTATTTTACTAAAATGATTTCTGATATGGAACAAAAACTGGAATTTTGTGTAGTGTTATTCAGTTGAAGATGCTTGTTTCGAAACTTGTATTTCAGAGATATATAGTTAATTATATAAACCGATTCATACTTAAGAAGAAAACTGTCTTTTGATCCCTTTTTTACTGTTAAACTGATTGATGCTTGGTATAAAAAAAAGTAGGCCTGATGAACTTGTATTAAACTTAAAAGTGGGTTGATCTCATGTTTCCATAGTGTATGCTAGGTTCTAGTCATCATATGTGATTCCCACAGTTGTTCACATGCTTCGTGTTTGAAAGTTGTAAGTTTTTTTATCCACCCGGTCATCAAGACAAAAAATAGATCATGGAAGATATACCACAGCAGTTGGATGCAATTACTAAAAGTCATATATGCCTAGATTACTACTCATTTTTTCTTAGTCTACGACATTGGTACTGTCATGAAGTGTAGATAACAAACACATTAGTATATGAAGAAGTCTTTTGGAATCTGAGCAATCTACACAGTTATGTTCACTTCAAACCCATGTGTAACACTACAAATATCTTCATTGCTTATGTGTATGTTTGTAGGTTATGAGTCAGCTCTTTTTCTATTATTTGTGAAATTTGCTTATGTGTAACACTACAAATATTATATTCAGTTCTAATGTTAAATTTGTGAAGTTAAAAATATTAAACTAGCATTTCTATATGCCTCAGTAGAATATGAGAGCTACAACATTTGGTTCATGCATGTTACTTATCATTTAAATTTTGTATTGGAAAGGGAGCAAGTGGTAGGATGGCCACCAGTATGATCATATACAAAAATTCTACCTAAGAAGACAAAAGCGACTAGCGAGTGCATGGTAAAAGTAAGCCTAGATGGAGCTCCATATTTAAGAAAGATGGATTTGAATAACTATGGAGGGTACAACAATTTAAGAGAAGCATTAGAGAGCATGTTTAAGGGTTTTTCATTTGGAGAGATTTCAGAAATACAAGGAGCTTTGTTCAAATCTTTTGAGAGATTATAATTATTATCGTCGTTCTGTTTTCATATATGTTGTAAGGAGCCTAAATTATAATTTGGTTATTGCAGCTCATTCCATTTTTGAGTAGGGTTGCTTAATTTTTGTACAGATCTCTAAATGAGATGTAGTATCGATGGGGTAGTTATAAAAGGTTGGCAACGAAGACCACAATTGATACATAATCTTTTTACAATTCTCGCAGAAAAGGCCTTTCTTTCAGCTTCAGATTTGTACTACTTTTCTCTAAGATGCTGACAGTAGTAAATATTTTTTTAATGAAAAATTTCGACTGGCTACCTACAATATATTGCTTTAAGTAAGAAGTACCATGTGTAGCATTTCTCTTCTAAAACCATATTTACCAGTGAACCTCTAGATCAAAATATAAAGATCATTTGCTATAATCTAACATATTTAATTACCTTCATTTGCTCTTAAACTACCCTATAATTTTTTTTAATAAAATATAACTTGAAATAAGTCTTAATAAATAATTTTACATTTCATATTGAACATTTTAACGTTCGGTTTTCTCACTGTTGTACGGTAATACTAGTATAGATTAAAAATTCTTAGATTCAAACCCAAAATGAAATAGATATACAAGCAATATTTTTTCCCCTAGAAATGCTAATAATACTCGGCATGTAGATTGAAATTAAACTTAAAAATTCAATATGTAAAACTCGAAAGTTGAGACAAAAGAAAACCCCGTGAAGGGTAATATCAGCCCTTCTCAATTCTCATGTGCTAACAGCCGAAGAACAACCGAGCCCTTCGAGTATAAATACGCTTCCATTTCTTGCTAGGGTTATCTCACTCCATTTCACTCCCGCCGCCTTCTGAAACCCTCGGATGAAAAATACCTGCTACTGTAATGAGCAACGCTTCTCGTCTTAATACCGTGTTTAATGGTTTTAGGAGCTCCATGTTCCCTTCTTCTAGTAGTATTTTCTCAATCTCGCCGTAAAATACTTTCACTTGTCATTAATCACAACAGTGCCGGCTAGCTTCTAAATCGGTACTGGGTCTAATAATGACTAAATGATAGTTTTCCTTAGATCGATTAGCAGTGCAGTTAACCTAATTGATAGGCTCTACTGTTTTGTGAATCAAGGGAATACAGTCAACTCGAATGGATTATTGGGATCTAAGTTCATTTTTAGGTGCTTTATAAAAATTAACGTCAATTTTACTTGTTGAGTTCTGTATACTGTTAAATCTGAGAGTGGAAAGTGTACAGTCGATATCTGGATGCTTCAAAAGAACAGAATGTTTCTGATTTAACTCTCAGTTAACTACTCTTAGCTGCCTTTCTTCGCATCCAAATCATTTTATGCAAAATTGCGTTTTGTTTTTCCTTCCCTTTCTATTCAAATTGTCATCTATAAAGCAAATGGGTGTTCTTATATCACATTTGTGTCGGAAGATGACTAAATTGATACCGGTAGACTAAAAAAAGAGTTCATGTGAGAGCTCCAATGTAGCTCATGAGACACGTTTAGCAGGTAAAAAAATTTGACTTGTGTTTATATTTTTTATGCGAAAACTTGGTTATGTTTCTGTATTTACAAGACTGGGCGTTGTTGCTTTGCTCCCTTTTACCCTTATATGTATTGGTCTTGGGGATTTATATGATGCCGTAGATCAAGATTTGTAGAGCTTGTCAGGCTTCATTGTGATTATATGATTGGAGTTTGGAAAATGCTCAAACATTTGATTAATTCTTACAGCTTGACTTTTCTTGGCGATTCTCCTTCCGTTTCTCTTCCACAAGGGTTATATCTTATGATTTATGCTCTTTACCGTGTAAAAGTAGTAAAACTCTATATTTTGAAGGCTATCAGATATGCTTCCTTGGTTATCTTAATAATGTTAACAGCTTTACAATGTTACATTGCTGCAAAATTGTCATACTTGTGCTTCTATAATAAAGTTAGCACGTACATGTAATATTAATGTATGTTTTTTCTGTATGTGTACTAGCTCAAACCATTTTTAATCTAAATGTTTTTTATGCAGTTTGTGTCCACTTCCAGTCAATGCTATATGTTATGTTAGTGTATTATCATTTTAAAGTATTTTTGATGCGTTTATTGGCATTTTTGTTAAGTTTCATTTTGTGTGGTGCTATAAGTGCATTCTAATTTTCAATTTCTACTACCACAAGTAAAAAATTAAAATACATCAAATTATATTTTCTAATATTACATTGATTTCTTTTTAATTCTCATTCAACCACTGATTGTTGTAATAATCATGTATTCAGCCTTAATTTGAAATCCTAATTCTTCGTTCTTTTACTGCCTTATCGTCTTCCCTTCTATTTTACTAAATTTGATCTTTATTCATAACTTTTTTATTTGCATCCACTCATTCTTATAATAACGTATAATTCGGTAAATAAAAAATGGATAACACGTCAAAAACAAAAATCAT
The DNA here is from genome assembly GCA_030737875.1 of Allium sativum. NCBI lineage: Eukaryota > Viridiplantae > Streptophyta > Magnoliopsida > Asparagales > Amaryllidaceae > Allium > Allium sativum. The sequence continues at coordinate 314,124,433 of CM060921.1, forward strand.
AGCAATTTAGTTTTTTCGAAAGAGAGAACGGACGAATTTTAGTTGAAAGGATGAAGTATGAATAAATATTGGTAGTTGTAATTTTCTAATATGAGGTATTAGGAAGAATGAAAGTAATTTTTATGGTATTTTTTAGTTGTAGCAATAGAAAAAAGCAATTTGGGGTGTATTTAGTATTACATTTCATCTTTCATTGCTTTTGGAGTCTGTTTCGTTGATGTGATAATTCCGAAGGTTAAAGCAGTTGGGATGTTGGATGAAAAGTGAGCTTTAGGCTGTTATAAATAAGTTGGGTGACTTTTTGTTCTGACAGCAGAAATAGGCTAAGGAGTTTCTTTTGGAGTTCCTTAGCTGTCTTTATTTGAATCGGTAATTGTTTGTTTTTTTATTTTGTTTGTCTTTAATTTGTTTGCAAGTAAGAATCAGTATCCAAAGAATACACCATATTTTTTGTGATGAAGAGGCAACTCGTCTTTAGTAGTACAAAAACCAATGATTTTTTGTAGTATATAGTTAAACCAATGGTTTTGCTTTTATGTACTATTTTTAATGCTTTGCATTGTCAAATCAAAGGTTTCATATGATAAAACTTTCTGCATTGCATAGACATAGATATTATCGATAGCTGTGCGTATAGCAACTGTCAATGTTCAGTCAAATCATATGTGAAAGTTGCATTGAAGGTAGTGATAGAGTGTGTGTATAGTAATTGGCATTGTGTAATCAAATCGTATGAAAATGTTACTTTTGAAATAGTGATTTACTTTATTGATTAATGTGCTATAACATTAACTTGTTGGTTAGTTTGAATGTATTTTCCAAATTTGTTGGTTAGTGTTTATTGAACAACATTTAATTCCATGCTTGTTTACATTTTGGCTATATTATCTACTGCAACTTTTATTTTTCTTAACACCAAAATAACATTCGAAGCTTGGACTTTATTGTAAATACTTTATTTTGATAAAGACTTACGTTTAAGCGAATATACTACATATGAAGGAAGACATAAATCATGATTTTTGGGTAATTTTCAACGAAAAATGGCATAATATTTTTGAAATTTTGTATGAAGTCTTAAGCACATACTTTAAATCTATTTTAATGAATACATGCACGTCGATGGTTTCACTATTTTTAAATTATATATGGATCAATCAGAAAATGAAGTAGGCTTTTAAATCATTATATAAGACTATAAGGAAGGCAAGAAGATTTGGATTTTTAGGTAATACATTACAAGGTTGATGTTAGGAGGATTTTGAAAATGGTGCAGGAAAAATGTCACACGTGGAAAGTATTATCAAATTTAATGAGATTTGTCATTTCAAATATATGATAGTAAATGATTGGAATTTTTTCTTAGCACCAAAGGTGTTTTATGGCACTACGAGTTTGTTGACACACTTTTCTTGTGTGTCATGGTGACTCCCCAATGTGATTGGTGGAAATAAGGGGGACCCATATGAGTCCCTTTGATTTCCACCAATCACAGCCCGAAGTCACGGTGACACACATGAAAAGTGTGTCAACAAACTCGGACTCGTTTTATGGCACTTACAAGTACAAATATACGTACTAAAGTGGGTAGATGGAATGGTCGAATAAACATTTGTCATCAAGAGGAATTTATACAGCTAAAATGGCTAGCATGTCTTTCTTCAATCAGTAGACCATGGCTACAGATCATAAGTCTACATTTACCTTTCTCAAGGAAAAATAAATGCATCGATCAGTATTTTATCATTTTTCTTTCTATAAGTAACACTGTCCAAACTTTTTCACTTTGGTTTTGCAAATTACTCTGGAGAACCATAATTTGAGACATTATTTATCTAGTAAAGCTTAAGCCCAGAACAATCAAAGTGAGTAAAACTCATTTTTCTTCATTGTTCAAATGTTCTTCACTGTTTAAGTTTAAATGTAAGTTTTCAAACACCTTAGTCTGCATACATGACACCCCAGATACCATCTAACCTAGTTATGTTGATCTGAACATCATATGTCTACACAAACTAGTTTGGATAAAAGAATTTAGTAAAACTTTACTTGTCGTAACTTGTTTTAAAAATCTTATATTTTGATTTATAGTAAGTGAAACCAACTTTGTTCCTCATTTTTAACATGCTGTTGAGTATGTATGAATGTTATAAGTTTGAATATCCTATTGACAATAAGCATGAACCTATTTAAGTCATGTCTGGTCATCGTAGGAACGACTATATAGAAACTCACTTACTGTGTGACTTTTGCAAACTTATTTACAAAAAGAAAATTTATTCTGTTTTCTTCAGTTGCAGAAGCTACCCTGACTGTAAATGGTAATGTATGATATTGGTTGACCTAGTTATTTATGTATACACCATATGTCGAAGTTCTTGTCTAATCTGAAACCCCATGCGTAATATACTCTCAAAATAAGATTACATAGAAATAGGAAATCAACTTCATGTTCTGTGTAACTTGGAGAAATGGATCAATATATTTTATTTTGCAAAAACTAGAACTTGAATGAAAATTGGACAATGTTCAACATAGGGTACTGTAAATTAATACTATGTTAAATTATAAAGCACATATATTTATATTCTTATTTATACACAGTATGAGCATTAAAACATATAAATTCGATTATCATATTTTTTGTGTTTTAGTCATATGGATGTCTTCGGATATCTAAGTAGTGAATTTAGGTAGCAATTTCAGGATTTTTAGTGAAGTAGGTTAGGTGATTTTCAGGGTTTGTCTGAAAAAGAAATGAGACTTTTTTCGATCATCGAGATGGTCGTAAGCCACGCTGTTTGGTCTTATAACGGTCCGGTCTTAACTAACATCGTTAATACAAATTTGTCGATCGTAAATAACAAAACTAACGTATACAATTAGATTTCACACTCAAAAGCAAAACCAATCAAATTAAATTTTCTTTGTCTTTGCAAAAATGTGTGTAAACTCATTTAGCCTGTGCATGTTGCTTAAAAATAGAAGTAGACATTTTTACCATCATTTGAAAATGTTTGATTTCAGACCATCCTAAGGAGAAGCAAGCATAGAAATTCATTTAGCTTGCATAGACTAGAATCAAGGCCAAAAATCACAACAGCTAGATTTTGATATGAATGTATATACTCACATGGGCGGATACTTTATGTACTATGAAAATTTTAGTTTTTACAACAACTTGGAAGTAAAATAAATATTTTAAAACATTTTGTGTAAGCTCAAGACCATGTGAACATCTGAAATATCAGCCGAAAACACAACTTACAGCTTGCCATTTCTTTTCGCAAATAAAAAACAAAGAGCAAGTGATGTGCTTGAAAAAGCTTTTGGGTACATAAGACATTTAATGAGGTTTTATCTTAGCAACCAATTGGTATATGTTTTGTGCAGTATGCACAATTTCAGAATGCCCTCATGCTGTTTGCAACTATACTGCAATCTCTCGTCCATAGGTAAAGTAGCATTTTTTCATCTCAACTGTTATAGAAACATAGGCTTTCCCTTTCAATCATGTTTGCAGTCTGAAGAGGACGTTCTGCTCATGGTTTCCTTTTGCAGACTTTTCATTTAATGACATATTTTTTTACAATTTTCTACACTTATATGAAGGCATACATCCATGCATTCTTTTCACAAACAAAAGCCATTTGAACACAAATCAGTAAGAAGAAGGAGAAAAGCTTGAGAACATCAAGTTTTCACAAGTGAGTAAACACACATAATTGATTTTGATTCTTTGATGAAATCATATGTTGAACTTATGTTGTGTGTACACGAGTGATCCCTGACTGAGTATGATGAAAACTTGCGCTGAAATCATGTATGTTGAACTAAAACTATGAAAATACTGTTTAAACCTATATCATGTTTGCCTACTGTTTACCCATGAGATTTGCTTTATTCAGAGTATAAGTTAAGGGAAAGTCTATTTTGATACAATTTAGTGACACAATTGGTGACACAATGAATTCTCACCATTGGATTGACCCCTGAATTCCACCTTCTCATGTAAAGACAAAAAGATCCAATGGTGCAGATGTTTTGTGTCACCAAAGTGTGTCAAAATAGACGCTCCCATAAGTTAAATAGGGAAATGTTTTAGTTTTCAGGTCATTAGGAACACATATTAGTGGCTTTAAGGATAAGGGTATATATAACCATTTAGAATTTGATACCATTCATGTATGCCGATACACAACAAATAGTAACTAAGCCAATCCTTTAAAAGCACTTAGCTTTGATTTGCAGTTAGAACCATGATTTTTGTTTGGGTTTATGTTAACCGGAAGGGGATATGAGAATTTGGTCGAAGCGGTAATCGGAACCATTCAAACAAGTTGAGTAATAGTTGACGATAGGACTTTGCCGAGGGGACACGTGATAGTCGGGGCGTGTGGGAAATTTCTTAAACATTGTTTGATAAATGTTTCCGAGTGACATTAACTCATGTGAGTTGTGGGTACTGTTTTATGATAAGGATTACGGCGGGAATAGGTCTGAGCGAATGAGAAGTTGTTCGACGAGAGGGTTGGCTACATCGTCGACAGTTTACATGAAAAGCTGGAGTTGTGCTAGAGTGAATAATGACTGCGTTGAGCGATTGAAACACCTCACCTCCATTAAGGTCATTCGCAAAGGGAATGCCTTAACTTTGGTGGAGGGTTATAGGTACAAGACACAGAAAAATTTATAAGACAGATATATTTAAGCAACGGAAATTTGAATATTTATTACATACGTAGTTCAATACAAAAGCATTACATCAAATTGTCTTAAAATAACTTCAAAACACTACACCATAATCTCTGTCTTGATTATTAAATAAAGAAGCATAAACCAAAAAGTAAAAATGCACAAATCCCCAAGGATAATGTCCAAGAGCCATAGCCAAGGTAGGAGAGAGTCCAAATCATACATCTACTTTCTTGAAGCTTGCAAAGAGTCTGACTAAGCTGCAGTATTCCCTCTCTGTGGACCTGGAAGGGGAAACGGAAGAAAAGAGGACGAGAGAAAATGAGTCAAACAATAAGTCTGGTAAGTTCAGTGATTACTATTATTTAAACAAGGAAAGAGATCATGACAATGATAACAGAACATAGGACAACACCCTAATATAAGATAAGATGAACATGTGATCGCACCCATTACTATGATCTCTGCACCTACTAACCATTGGCTCAACCAGCCCCACGTGTTTATGCCGACCGATCCCCTTAATGATCGGCTCCTACTCGCATGCATTCATGTCCTGTGTCATTCGGCCCCGCTTGACTGTAGCTACCTGTGCTGGTCCCACCATGGGGTGTATCAGTCCCTCTAGTGGCAACCCGACACGATTCAAGATGCACAGTGTACACTACTGATGCCCAGTGCCTGATTTTTCCACTCCGGAGTACATGCATGCCCACACTCCGTCGGAACCTATACTGGCCCATGAACCGCCGACGTTTCGACCGCTTATAATTTAGCCCAGTAATCGTGCCCCACCGTGCCTAGTTTCAGGGTACCATGATACATCCATGTGGGTTACTGCTGAAATGGGTCCCCGTTACTAGGGTTTTCTAATCAACATGTTTATTTGGTTAAGTGTCCAAGTTTACCTAACCCCACCCATTCGTTTAGTTAACATGTTGAATCGGTTAAGTGTTTCCCTAATTGACTTACCCCTATCAATCCTGAGTTAGCTTGAATTTATTAAAACACCAACCACTCACATTAGACAGGTCTTGTTGTGGTCACTGGATGTGCCGGTCAGTTCCGGGCATATTTACACCACAACTCAGTCTAACCTCGGGTTCTTTTTGGGCTTGATGCACTAACCACCCACATTAAACAGGTCTTGTTGTGGTCACTGGATATGCCGGTCTGTTCCGGGCAGATTTACACCACAACTCAGTCTAACCTCGGGTTAGGCATATTCGTCTTTTCTAAATTCACACATATATATATATATATATATATATATCTAATTTCTTTATGTAGATTAAATTTGATTTAATCACGCCATAATTATCCTTTGATTATGCTCAACATAAATGATATATCAAATATACCATTTAATGAACAAATCTATGCCATGAATTTTCATATTTTCCATCGCTACCTCCGTGGAACGTACGCATGAATCACATAAAATGTTGGGCTAGTAAATTAGCTCAACCCATAAACAAGAAAAGGGGTAATAAACAAGAGACATGAAATAAACATAAAAAAAAAATCATATATTTCAACTTGTCATGTGTAACTTGACATAGATGTATCACTAACCTTAATTAAATGGGTAAATGTGAACTTGTGACTAAGTTGGGTCTAATGGTCATGTAAACTTGACAAAGGTCTAGCATGGAAGTTTAACATATAATCACAGTTTCAACCCACAACTTAGCATATAATCTTATGTATGTCAAAACATAAGAAAGCTATTATAATCATTTTTAATCACAATTTAGCATGATGTTAAAAACATAAGAGGACTATAATTCCACTTTTGCAACATAATTAGATTCAACCTAACATGAATATACATGAGTGTTGATCTAGCATATAAGCATGTGTTTTAGATCACAACTTGCAAACAACCACCAATTTATAACATGACATGTTTTACCATTTAATTGGCAAAATAAATCCATTACCCAAATCATAATAGATTTCAATAACATACAATATGTTCATCATCACAAGCATATAGACATGATTAATATACAACATGTTCATCGCCACAAGCATATAGACATGATTAATTAGAACATGTTCATCGCCACAAGCATATAGACATGATTAATTACAACGATATTTTAAGATAAACGAGAATCAAATCTTATACATAAGCATCATTCTATATCCCAATTACAACATCTCATGATTATATCGAAAGAATGTTTAAATCTACGTAATAACCAACTTACAAACTAAAAGGAATTCTTGCGTTCTAAATCTGAATTCTGAAATTGGAGATGCGCGCCTTTGATGAAGATCGTTGAATTAGACTCGTTTTAATTTGATTTTAGATGTAAGCTTCTAACTCGTCTTTGAATTGAAAATGGTGACGGCTACTCCAAGTTCTCTACTGACGGCATTTCAGTTCTAGGATTATTTTTCTGTGTGTTTTTAGGTTGAGCATTGAGTTGTTTATATAGAATTTCAGTTTAATTATAGCCGTCGGATGAACTTAGGGTTAATCACAGCCACTCAGACCAGATCAGGTCTATCCAGAAACCCTAGTGACTCAGCAGCAAGTCATCAGTCGTTCAAAATTCAGATTTGGCCAGGGGCCAGGTCGACCCTCAAGTCGACCCTAAACTCGACCCCCAGGTCGACCTCTAGGGGGGAAGGTCGACACTAGGGCCGACCCCCTGGTCGACCTGCCTGGGCAGGAATTTTCCCGCCCAGCCCGCTTCTGACTTCTGTTTGAATTTGAATTTGTTTTTCGAGCTGTTTGAATTTGAATTTTCTGGAAACTTCTGACAGCCATAACTTCTTCATACGAAGTCCAATTTACGCAAACTCGGACTCTATCTCAACCAGAATTCCGAGACGAACACAATGACTTAACCCGTTTTCCTTAATTCTCACATTTTAAATTAATTATTCTAGGATTCATCATTATAACGTTAATAGAAAGTACGGGGTGATACATTCTCCCCTCCTTTTAGGATTTCGTCCCCGAAATCTTCAAGTCGAGAAGAACTTATATCCTACCATCCAATCACCCATCTACTCAACCATCAAACACAGGCGTCCATTGTCCTTAGAAGATTTCTAATGCTTCATGATCACATGAATTGTGTGTGTACATGTCCTTATCTAATGCAAAATCTGGCGGTCTACTGATTCAGTTGACCACCTTAATGCAAATTATGTCGGTGCCATGAGTCCATTATGAATGCAATTTTTCCTACTCAAAATTTCTTACATAAGTGCACAATCATTCATACAAATGCAACATCCATATGATAACGTATCAAGTTTTAATCCATAAACCAATACATATATGCATATGCAATCTGGAAGTGACTGAGCCGATCTAGTACCTAATGTGTGTGTATATGCATCCACTAGCAACCACCAGCAATCACTTGCAACCACTTGTAACCATCAATCATAACATGTTTAAATTACATGTTTACATCCAAATGGGTTCCTACCTAAGGATAAATGATAGGTTTGAGGAGATATACCTAAAAAGATAGATACGAACATAAACTTAAGGAAAAAGAGATTAAGGATGTACCCTCAAAAAGAAAAGGGTAGGCTGCACGTATTCTGTCCTAAGTTTCCCAAGTCGTGTCTTCCTCGGTGTCGCTCCATTGAACTTTGACGAGTTTAACTTCCCGGTTGCGTAGCTTTTTGACTTCTGTTCCCAAGATACGGGTTCACAGTTGCTTCTCGTTCAACTTCAACTTCCTCTAGCATACTTGGTTCTACCACTTCCGCAGATTCATGTAAGCATTTCCGCAGGTGAGAGACATGAAAGACATTATGAACCCCGACCAACCTTTCGCGAAGCTGTACCCTATAAGCCATCTTCCCAATCTTCTCGATGATAGGGAAATGCCCTACAAATCTTGGTGCTAACTTTCCTGCGGATCCAAAGCGAACGACGTTCCTCAAAGGAGATACTTTAAGGAACACATTGTCTCCAACTTCGAACTCAAGGTCAGTTCTTCTTCTGTCTGCGTAGGACTTCTGTCTATCTTGGGCAGTCTTCATTCTTCTTCGTATTAAGTCTACTTTCTCTGAAGTTTCTCTGATCATGTCTGGCCCAAGTATGAGCTTGTCTGTGGACTCCCACCAGCAAGTTGGTGACCGGCACGGTCTTCCATATAAAGCTTCGAAAGGCGCCATGCCTATGGTGGCTTGGTGGCTATTGTTGTAAGCGAATTCCACCAAAGGTAAGTGATCCACCCATGTACCTCCGAAGTCAAGAATGCATAGTCTCAAGAGGTCTTCTAATACTTTGTTGACTCTTTCCGTCTGGCCATCGGTTTGAGGGTGATAGGCCGTGCTTAAGCATATGTGTGCCTACAGCCTCTTGTAAACTCTTCCAAAACTTGCTCGTGAAGATAGGATCCTGGTCACTCACTATGCTGGAGGGTTTCCCATGGAGTCGAACTATCTCTTTGAGATATATGGATGCTAAAGATGAGGCAGTCCTTCTACTCTTGACGGGTATAAAGTGGGCGCTTTTTGTGAGCCCGTCCACTATTACCCAAATGTTGGTATTGCCCCTTCTTGACTGTAACGAACTGGGATTTTCGACTCCGAAAATCAACACAAAACTACCATGTTGACTATTCAGACATCGGATATACCTGATCATTAATAGAAAGAAGTTAGAGGGTGAGAATAGATAAGAAAGAAAATTAGAATAGAAGAAGAAGAAGATCACCACAGAACAGAATCAGAGTAATACGAATCTCACAGCGGAACGAGTAAAATATAATATATAACATAACTTTGAAATAAAACGGTATATATATGCAACAACATTATCAAAGTACAACACTTACACATAGCGGAAATAACAATAGCTATATAATCCTGAAGCCTCCTGCTTCAAGCTCCTCCAAGTATATCTGTAAAGACCTGAACTACTTGACTGCCCGTACAAATTTGGGCACCCAAGAGTTTAGGGAAAACAAAAACAAAATAAACTTTGGGTCAGTCATGGGACTGGTGTGAGTAAACTCAAATCATTTGGTTTAACTTTTCAAAATCATTTTAAAAGAAAAGATAATCGTAAGACCGATCCACACATAAACACGGATGGTTTTTATTTTACGATAACCAAAACACTTTTGGAAATCAATACTTCTCTGATATTATAATAATGTCTAACCACAAGTAATTAACAATCTAGCAGAACGCTTGCATCTCACGTTCCACATATATAGTATACAAACCAAAAACCTTGGGCGTTTATTGGAGATTGGATTCCGTCTATGACAAGGTATGAGACCACCTGCCGATAGTGTATCTCTAGAGGCAAATACACTGGGTTCAACAAGAGCATCTTGCAACTCGGCCCACACATGGCCAACCGCTCATTTCACTTGAGTGTATCGAATGTATACCACCAACGGTTGGGAGCTACCCACCGTTTCTCGAAAAGGGACAACATCGATAATAGGTAAAAGAATGAAATTGATTTTCTCTAGATAGGTGGTATACACCCTAATGGGAGCCACCCACTTAGCCGTGCTGCCTGCCCGATTTTTATCATTTCCCGGTTGATGAGGCTTGAGATCATAACGTATCTTTGATACACCTAACCACCATTCACTTTGAATGCCACATCGTCATACCCGTCAAATCACAAATTGATTTCCCAAAAAATACCACGGGTATAAAGCTAAGAGAAACGAATTCCTCCGCCACCAAACGTAAGTACGTTTGAAGAGATCAACTTACGCGATCCGTTGGATATACTCTGTCAGACATTCGTCCATTCACGTTTGTCCTGGGACTGGGCAAACCGAAGGCACTATTCTGTAAACAGGATAGCCCTTGTATAACTCCATCTTCAATTATTTTCATCATAATTGATCGCACGCTAACGTTCATACAAAGTGGTTTTCAGATAATGAATCTGATCCCGGTCTCTCCGTATTGACGACGATAAAATGGCCAAAAACTTCGATAGTCGGTGATTTAACTATCGAAGAAAAATAGGTGTACAACCAACGATATTATTTCCAGATGGAAATTCTATCGATCAATCAACATTCAACATTCATCTTTTTTTTTTTAAATTATCATTAATTTATTCATTTTCCATTTCTATATATTCAACATTTCTTATTTTCTAAATTTGGGAAATATACGTCATCAATCATTGGAAAACATTTCCATCTCTGATTCACGTATCACTATCATTCCAGTATTCTTTCTCATCAACATTCCATTTTCTATGATTAGAAAATATCTCTGATTTTATTTGGAAAATGTTTCCAAAATTTATTCATTTGATTTAAACAGATGTTTAAATAAAACATCACTAAGCCAATTTAAACCATTACACTCATTAACTAAATTCACTTAATCAATCTTCACTATCGAACCTTAACTACTCCTTAGTTAAAAATGAAGTCAATCAAGTTGAGGTATTATTACCTCTCAGACCTTAACTGAACAACATTTCTAACCTCAAAATAGACAAAGTTCATCTTATAATCCTTCAACAAACTTCCTTACACAAACTCTCGGATACTATTTACGAATCCACTTCAAAAATCATTTGATTATAACGCTAGTGTTATAATTTCATGCTTTCGAATATGTATTGATTTAAATATAACTTTTCATTATTAATTTGGATAATTAAACAAACAAGTAATTTATTAACAAATAAGTAAAAACTTGATTTGAAACGGAAAGTAAATATCACTTTCTTTAATTCGATATAATCGAATTCCAATGTATAATTCACTCTCGAATAATCACTATTCGATAATTCTCTTTCGAATAAACTATATTTGATAACTCTTTCTTCGAATAACTATATTCGATAATCTCCCTTCGAATGATTTACATTCGATTAATCCTCTTTGAATGATTTACATTCAATTAATTCTCTTCGAATGATTTACATTCGATTAATCTCTTTTCGAATAAACTATATTCGATTAACTCCATTAATTTTATTCGAATAAATTATTTTGAATAACTCCTTTGATTTAACTCATTTGGATTAACTCGGTTTGATTAACTCATTTTGACTAACTCAAATCGACTAACTTATTTGACTAACTTAACTTATTTAACTCCTATCTAATAACTAATATTCGATTAATTTATATTCGAATACTATGTCTGTTTTAAATTTATTTCGAATGGCTAATATTCGATTTAACTCCATTCGCTTGACTAGATCGCATAGATCACAATGGTTACGCCTGATTCCCTCAGGAAACATCCGACCGCCGTAGGTTATCTGCGGCCCTGCGAAATACGCTAGCAGTCGTACGAAATGGCAACACATTCTAAAGAACTATGTTTGACTAACTTTATCTCAAATAACTACATTCGATCAACTCTACTTGAATAACTAATATTCAAATAAATTCTAATTCGATTAACTCTATCTAATTAACTCTATCTGATTAACTCTATCTGATTAACTCTAACTGATTAACTCCTTTGATTAACTCTACGTTTATTCAGTTTCAAATATCGATGTTGAAATCGATTCTTACTTCTCTATATAAGTCCTGACTTATATATTCTATTTATACAATGATAAACATCTTATTTAATTTATAAAATATTATTTATAAATTTATCTTCTTACTTTATTTTTTAAAACAGATTCTATTTAAAATCTTTGCTTTAAATCCATAGCATGTTATACCCGTGTGCGAAGCACGGTTTTATATCTTTCAAATGTAAAATTGTCCTTTTATACGATTCTAGTCACCTTTCAAGTATTTCCTTTTGAAAATCTATTTATTTACAAAATAAATCCCTTTTTTGACAATTCTATTTATTCTATAAAATATTTCCTTTTTATAAAATCTATTTATTTTATAAGTAATTCCTTTTATAATCTAACTATTCCCTTTTCTATTTGTTTTACAAATATTTCCTCTTTCTATTTATTTTACAAATAAATATCCCTTTTAAATCTATTTATTTTCTAAATAAATATTTTCTTTTTATAAAATCTTTTGATTTTATAAATATTTCTTTTTCAATATAACATTGAAAATTTCCTTTTTAACATTCCAGTATTCCTTATGGTATTTAACGTACCATATAACAATGATCGGTATCATTTAAACATTCAAAATCAACAACAGACTTCATATCACATCATATAACACAATATATGAAAACAATAAAATAAATGTTGAGGAACCCAGTTGGGTCCCTCCAACCTGTTTCCCTGCATCCACAGATGTTAAACAATAAAATTAACATCAATTTCATTTTACTATGAAATATTCTGCTAAACAGAATCAATATTTGATTAACGATTTATATCTATATCGTTATCTATATTTTCAATCAACTGACTAGCAGTTCAACCACACAGCCAACACACAGTAAACAACCATTATTTATAAAATCTAAAAATATTTTATAAAAATATAAACTGAGCAGAGTTAGTGAGATTAGTCACATTTCGCGTTAACCGTTAAATAACAATTTGCGTTAGTTGATTCTGATCAGACAATTATTTTCGCCATAAATTGTAACGAGCTCAAATCCACTCCCAGTCAGTTCCAGTGTGTAGCTCTCGTCCATGCGATCCCAACGGATCCGACCGTTTGTTATTCTGATATCGTACGAGAGAAATATTTAAATTACAAGTTATACCGATTTTAAATTGAATTAAACTTAAATAATATAACATCGGGCCTCACCCCAAATTCTAATCCGGCCCATTACCCAAAATACCCACCCGCGTGTCCTCTCTCCTTCGTCAAAAAGAAATCGCGTCCTCCTGTAACACTCCGCCCAAACACCAGTTCCATGGCCGATCTTCAGCTCCTTCCATCCACCTCCTTTCTCCATTAAATCACACCAAAACACCACTGTTTAACTCCTCATCCGCATATCCTTAAACCCATACCCTAAGTCTGAAACTCGAACGAGTTTCTTTTCTTGCGACATCAGTAGATCACACGTCCTTAGCTTCCACCGAAGACCACCAAATCACCTCTAAAGGTGCGCCTCACTCCATCGATCCCAACTACAAACTCCATTCCGCAAATCATCGCTCGAATCAGCCAAACGTGGAACCCTAGCTTTACTGCTCCTATTTCGAACTATAGACAATTCCGTCGAGTGCCATAAAACATGTAAAAGGTGGAAGCTAATGACTTTAGCAACTCAAATATGTAATCCTTGGGATTTTAGGACTTTTTTCTTGATTTTATTTTGATTTCTTTTCTCCCATTTTTACTGGGGAAGTAAATGAGCGACGACGGATTATGTGTTTGACTGTGGAAGAATAGGACTTAGGTTTAGGCTGTTAAAGTTATTATATAGGATGGGTATATAAATTTTTTATTCGATTATTTTATTTATTTTTAAGCAATCGCTATTTACATTTGTCCTCTAAAATTCCTGTGATCACATACGATACCCAAAAATCACGAAACTGGACATGCAATTACAGTTCGACATTGCGAACCCAACGAAACTGGTTTCATCGAATTCCGACTTCGTTTGCTCACAAAGCCTATTTTTAACCATCGAAATAATGACTGTTTTTCACATTAAAATCTCGTACGACCACATACTGACTTCAAAAATCACGAAAATTGAAATCTAATAATAATTTAATATTGCGGATCCAACAAAATTAGTTTCGTCGAATTCTGAGGTCGTTTGCAAAACTGGCTATTTTAAAAGCTCTACATAACCCATTTAAATATATTTAAAAACATTTAAATTTAATATTTAAAAATAAATATTATCGTATATATTCACAACAGAATATCATACTGCTACACTGGGATTTATAACTCGATATTTCAATTCCAGTGTTACATCGATATTCGATTTATATTTAAAAATCTATTTTAAAAATATAAATAAATCGATATAAATTATAAAGGAATTCCATAGCAACTTTTCTAAAATTTGATTTGGACATAAATCAAAATCTACACGATGAAATCCCCATTTTTCTCTTCCACTAGAAAAATATACTTCACTAGCTCCTAACGTTTCTTGTTTCACAGAAATCCGATTTAAAACGAATCATGTACATTCAGTTGAAGTTCAAATCGCCAAATAGCGAACTGCCACGCCATTTCGAGCTCGATTATAATTATATTATAATTATACGTTCAAACTGCCATTCAAATAATATATTCGTTATTCTAATTTAATTCTAAACTGAATTAAATATCACAGATGATCCAATTCACACTATTTTGTGAATTCCACTATTTCTGACTATTTCAGAAATTAAATATATTATTTATTTTAATTAAATATTCAATATTATTTAATTTTGGTCATTTTAAATAACCAAAACCATTATTTAAATAATTAAATAAATTATTTATATACCGTAAAAATACGGGTCGTTACATTGACCTAGGCAACCCATCTATAAAGTCCATCGAGATGCTATCCCATTTCCACTGTGGGACCTCTAGAGGATGGAGCAGACCACCAGGCTTCTTCTGCTCCGCCTTGACTTGTTGGCATATTAAACACTTAGAAACAAATACAGCTACGTCTTTCTTCATGCCATTCCAAAAGAAAACTCTTTTGATGTCTTTACACATTTTGTCTCCGCCTGGGTGTATGGTCAGTTTGGAATGGTGTGCCTCTTCTAGAACCGCCTTTACCAAATCCCTTACTTGTGGGACACATAGTCTTCCTTCTCGTCTCAACCAGCCCTTGGCATCAATGGATTATCTATTGAGGTGACTGGAAGTCTCACCCCTAATTAACTTGTCCATCAAATCGGCTAGCTGAGGGTCTTCTCTTTGCGCGACTCCAATTGAATCTAATAGAGTTGGTCGCATATCTAATGTTGCTAGCAAGCCAGGTACAAAGTCAGAGGAGGGTCTGAAATTAAAGCTTGCTATGAACTCCAAGCTTTTCCTTTCCACAAAGAGAGGGCTTAAGGCCAGCTTCTTTCTACTTAAGGCGTCTGCTACTGCATTGCCCTTGCCAGGAGTGTAGGAAATCTCAAAATCATACGAGGCAAGAAACTCCATCCATCTTTGCTGCCTCAAATTGAGATCTTTCTGTGAGAAAAGGTATTTCAACGATTTATGGTCAGTATACAGTTCAAATTTCTCACTTAGAAGATAATGGCGCCAAGACTTAAGCGCAAAAACGATGGCTGCCAACTCTAGGTCGTGGGTTGGGTAGTTTTTCTCATTCACTTTCAACTGTCTTCCACCATAAGCCACTACCTTCCCTTCTTGCATCAGAACATCGCCTAGTCCCGTTCCGCATGCATCTGTGTATACTGTAAACATCTTGCTTCCATCAGGCAATGTAAGAACTGGGGCTATTGTTAGAGCCCTTTTCAAACGTTGGAAAGCAATATCGCAATCCAAATCCCAATTGAAAGCTAGGTTCTTCTTTGTCAATCTTGTTAGTGGAACTGAGATTTTGCAAAATCTTTGATAAACTTTCTATAAAAGCCTGCTAGCCCGAGAAAGCTTCGGATTTCGTTTGCGTTTCGAGGAACCTTCCAATCTTGCACATCAACCACTTTTGCGGGGTCCACAACTATCCCCTCTTTGGACACCACATGTCCAAGGAACCTAACTTATTCTCTCCAGAAATAGCATTTGCAGAATTTCGCCTTCAACTGATGTGCACGGAGAGTATCCATGACTTCCTTTAGATGCTGAGCATGCTCTTCCTCATTCTTTGAGAAGATCAAAATATCGTCTATGAAGACCACCGCAAACTTATTGAGGAACTCTCGGAACACCCTGCTCATTAAATCCACGAAGTAAGCGGGTGCGTTTGTCAAGCCGAAGGGCATGACAAGTCACTTGAAGAAACCATTGGGAGTTCTGAACGCGGTCTTATTAATGCTATCTTCAGCCACTCTTAGCTGATGAAACCCGGTAGCTAAATCTAATTGGGAGAAAACCGACGCACCTACAAGCTGATCGAACAAATCATCTATTCTTGGGAGTGGGTCTCCATTCTTCTTGGTCAGTTTGTTTAACTCCCTATAATCAACGTACAAGCGAAACGAACCATCAGCTTTAGTTGCGAACACTACTGGAGCACCCCATTTAGAAATACTCCGTCTTATAAACCCCTTTTCAAGCAGCTCTTTGATTTGCTTGCTGAGCTCCTTTCTCTCCCTTGGGGCCATGTGCCTAACGGGTAAAACAACGGGCTTTGCATTATCAACGAGGTATATGTGGAAGTCTATCTCCCGCTTCGGAGGTAAGCCCTTAATCTCTTCAAACACATCCGAGTATTCATGGACTACCTTTACAGACTGCAAGTTCTCAACAGACGCATCAAGAGATTCTAGATAATAAAGCATGACGGAGTTCATGGGATTACAAGAAATTTCGAGAGTGTTACCGTGGGGAGTCATGAATCTAACCACTCTCTTTTCACAATCGAGGACGGCACCATTACTGGATAGGCAGTCCATGCCTAGAATCAACCCATAGCCCGTGAAGCCCAAAACAAAGGAATTACATCTAAACCCAACGCTTAGTATAGATATTTTCAAATCCAAACAAACCAATGACAAATAGGCCGAGCCCCCAATTGGATTTGAAACAACCAAGGGATCCTCTACTATACTAGTGTCTAGGTGCAGAGATTCCACTAAAGCAGTAGATATAAAAGAGTGTGATGCGCCAGAATCAAATAGTGTACGAACAGGATGATAAAAAAGATAGACTAAACTTTCGACAGAAATATTTCTACCTCGTTCTTGTAGAGGTGCTGTGAGAGCATGAACTTGTCCTCCAGAAGAAGGTCCAGCTCCCTGCCCTTGCTTCTTTGGGCAAGCCCTTGCCATGTGTCCTGTCTCACCATAGTGGAAACAACCACCCATCTTCCTTTTCTTCTTCTTGCAGTCTTTGATCAGATGCCCGGGAATGCCACAGAAATTACACTTTCTCTTTTCACGGGGTTTGTTGTTCTTCCCGCCTTTCTTTGAATCAGCCTTCTTATTCTGTGACCCTTCCCCTTCTTATCTTGAGGCACTTCCGCTTTTGCCTCATTCTGTCCCTTGTCTTCCTCATGTAAGAGTGCCATGTCCACTAACCTCTCGTAAGTAGCCCCCATAGGTATATGGGTCATAGCCAAGCTGTGAAGTGGCTCATTCAACCCGATGAAAAAACGGAGAGCCTTCTTATGAGGAGTATTCACTAAGTCCAGTCCAAATCGGGCCAGTTGATTGAATTGATTGACGTACTCCTTAATCGTCATACTTCCTTGCTTAAGAGAATAGAACTTTTCCAGCTGTAGACTTCATTCAGCTTGTGAAAGAAATTTCATCTCAAACCTTATTCTGAAATCCACCCATGTTTCAACAGGTCTTTCAACGTTAGTGACTTCCCACCAATAAGAAGCTTCGTCTTTGAGCAACCACACTGCCAACTGTATCTTTTGTCTATCATCCAGCTCGAAGATATCGAATAGATCTTCAGTTTCTTTGAGCCAATTCCTTGTTTCTACAAATGATTCAGTCCCCTTGAAATCCTTTCCACCCATGGCCCTAAAGTCTCTACAAATCTTTGAGAAAGCATTTGCACGAGGAGGAGGAACTGCTGCAGCTGGAGGAGGAATATCTGCTGGGCCTGCGTCATTGGCCCTAGCCTCTAAGTACCTCCTGAACCAGCCAGGTATCGGTACACCCTCTGGAAGGTTAAGATTTCCAAACATGCTGAAACGAAAAAGAAAAGATTCAAAATGAAAGATAGTGCATATGGCTTTGGGGATTATGCCTTTTTTAATTTAAAACAACACTTTTCCTTGTAAAATGCTTCTTTATATTTCCTTTTGAATATAGTTTCAAAAATTCTTATTTGATCTGGTAAACCTTTGCTCTGATACCAAGTGAAACACCCCACCTCCATTAAGGTTACTCACAAAGGGAATGCCTTAACTTTGGTGGAGGGTTATAGGTACAAGACACAGAAAAATTTACAAGACAGATATATTTAAGCAGTGGAAATTCGAATATTTATTGCATACGTAGTTCAATACAAAAGCATTACATCAAATTGCCTCAAAATAACTTCAAAACACTACACCATAATCTCTGTCTTGATTATTAAATAAAGAAGCATAAACCAAAAAGTAAAAATGCATAAATCCCCAAGGATAATGTCCAAGAGCCATAGCCAAGGTAGGAGAGAGTCCAAATCATACATCTACTTTCTTGAAGCTTGCAAAGAGTTTGACTAAGCTGCAGTATTCCCTTCCTGTGGACCTGGGGGGGGGGGGGGGGGGGACGGAAGAAAAGAGGACGAGAGAAAATGGGTCAGACAATAAGTGTGGTAAGTTCAGTGATTACTAGTATTTAAACAAGGAAAGGGATCATGACCGTGATAACAGAACATAGGACAACATCCTAATATAAGATAAGATGAACATGTGATCGCACCCATTACTATGATCTATGCACCTACTAACCATTGGCTCAACCAGCCCCACGTGTTTATACCGAACGATCCCCTTAATGATCGGCTCCTACTCGCATGCATTTATGTCCTGTGTCATTCAGCCCCGCTTGACTGTAGCTACCTGTGCTGGTCCCACCATGGGGTGTATCAGTCCCTCTGGTGGCAACCCGACACGATTCAAGACGCACAGTGTACACTACTGATGCCCAGTGCCTAATTTTTCCACTCCGGAGTACGTGCACGCCCACACTCCGTCGGAACCTGCACTGGCCCATCAACCGCCGATGTTTTGACCGCTTATAATTCAACCTAGTAATCGTGCCCCACCCTGTAACACCCCACCTTCGTTAAGGTCACTCACAAAGGGAATGCCTTAACTTTGATGGATTGTTTTAGTAGACAGAACAGAAATTTACAAGACAGATAAAACAGTACTTGAAAAATTAATAACTTTATTACAACAGAAACCGAAGTAAGTTTGGTTACATCTTTTCAATCACAATATCAGAATTCAAGTACAAAATATCAGCCTTGTACAAAAGCCTTCAGAATGCATAGTTTTTAAAATCATGATCCCCAACATAAACTGCCATGGAGGCCAAGCGGTACTTCAAGCAGAGAAAATCCGAATCAAGCTCCTATACTTCCACCCTAAAAAAACCTGTGGGGGGGAGAGGGGGGAAACGAAAGAAAAGGGGCGAAAACAAGCAAGGTCAGACATAAAGTCTGGCAAGTCCAGTGACTTTCAGCATATGAACAGATAATAATATCATGACATGAAAATAAAGCTGGATAAGAGACAACAGCAACAAGAGTAACTGGTATACTTAAGCTAAACAGAAGAAACGGAACGATATAGCCCAAGTTATGCTTCTTACTTCTATTTTACTTCTCTGCACTAATACTAGTATAACAGGATTAGGCGTTACCCTAATGTCCAAACTAAAACAGAAACGGAACAGAATAATCTATACAGGAACAGAATGCCAGTAATGGGCCTTTACCACCCCAACAGATAGAAGGTACATAAACGAAATCAGAGACGGAAACAGAATAATCCTTACATAAACAGAATGCTAGAATTAGGTGTACACTAGTAAATGGGCCTTTACCACCCCAACAGACGGTACCACGCAGAAACAGACAGGTGTTACCACCCAACAGAAACAGACGGTACCCCAACGGAAACAGACAGAACTAAGTGTACCCTAAATCTACCCCAAGCGATCGGCTTCCTAATACATAAATACCCTATGCCAGCCCCACAAAAGGGTGTATCACTCCCAAATGTGGCAACCTTTAAATGACACAGACCTATTTACTGATGCCACGGCGTCTTACATCCTCAGAGGCAGACCGGGATCCATGCACGCACATGACCCAGTTGGAACGTACCATCAACACCCCTCGCCATTATCAGAATGAACCACTTATAATTAGTTCAGTAAGCGTGTCCGGACCCTACTTACTGTTGGGTCATAGTTTTGATACCAGAAAGGATTACTGACTAATATGGGTCCCAAACAACAGATGACACAAGTATTTTCCCTGCTAACCTTGTGTCCCTAGACTAACAGATTTCAGATTAACTTGTTTACAAGTTTTAGGCCTACAGAGTTCAGAATCAACTAGTTCACAGACCAGAAAATCAAGTCAACAGGTTTTCAGACTAACGGATAAGATGTATAGTTTTAACAGACTTACAGATTGTCTAACTTTGTATTGGGCCTACAGATTCACGAAACAGGTTTATTAGTTCATCAGTCCAGTTGGTTTAGCCTTATCTACCCAACACGTTTTAGACATCATATTTATCTAATATTTGCATTAATTAAATATTAATGCGCAGACCTCTCACATTAGGTCGGTAGCTTGTGGTCGTTGGATAAGCCGGGCGGTTCCGGGCAGACTTCTGCCACAAGCCAGACCTAACCTCGTGTCTAAGCATATTTTAGTTATGCCTACGACCTCTCACATTAAACTAGTAGTTTGCGGTTGCTGGTTAAGCCGGTTGGGTCCGGGCAGGCTTCTACCGCAAACATGAGTCTAACCTCGTGTCTCAGCATTTTTATTTTAACCAGTTTATTCCATTACAAATTATACAAATATCAGACTAATTATGTCAATTTAACAGATTTGACTTCTTTTCAAGTCGTAGCAGATTAAACAAATTAACATGTTTTACACAAATTACAGTTATTCAGCTTTTCAACAGATTTAACAGATTTAGCAGCTTAGGCGGTTCAACAGATTTAGCAGATTAGGCAACTCAACCGATTTAGAAGATTAAGCAAAATTAGAAGATTAGGTGATTCAACATATGTAACAGTTTAGGCAAATTCAACAGATTAAACAGGTAACAGGTTTAGCAGATTAGGCAAATTTAACATAATAAGCAGATAACAGTTTTAACCGATTTAAACATTCCTTAAAGTCCTATTCACATATCTTGCCTAATTCATAAGGTAAGCCTAAACTTATATGCCCAAATTATGGTCATAATCCACCATATAACATATGTCCCAATTTTTAGTTAAACTTGCATAGTTCAGAATATTCTCCAAAAACCTTACATATAAATTATGCCAAATATAGCCATTGATTACAATGCATGTCACATATCCAAAACCCCCCTTACTTAGGTGTATTCACTCTTAATAATTATCCAATCTTAATATGGATCTTACACCTAAGTTAAATGCAAATTAATTCTCTTTTTTCCAAATTTCAAACTATAATATATATAGTATGTCCAGATCTAGATCTTGAATTACAACTTGTACTATGCATTCAAATCAATTACATGTTCACAGTTAAACTTTACGCCACAAATCCCAAGTCATATGTTAAATACACCTTATGTTTTAAATACAACATGCCCAATTATATACCTCAGATTTATGTTCTAAGTTCAACCTATGTTCTTTATGTTCTAAGTCACAATAATCCTCTCCTTCCAAGTCATAGATTGTCTTATACAATATGCCTCAAATTTATATCCAGAATTACAACATGCGTTGTATCCTCAAATTAGTTACAAATCAATTATGCCCACATATGCCTCATTCAATATTCTTCCCAAATTTAGCATTTATGCGTTCATATCTTATGAGAACTGGCTCAGGCTCGTGGTAGCCTGGCTATCAAACAAAAATAAAGAAAGGAGGAAGAAATACAGAACAAACAGAATAATAAAACAGAGGAACAGATCTGATAAATAGAAAAGGGCATAAGCTCAGATTCAGTTTTATAATTATGTCAAGATCATGATTAAAATTCATATCGGAAAATAACTGCACTTGCCTTGATTGGATTATAGAAGAAGAGTTGCAGTAGTTATCTTTTAATCTTATTCAGATTTGGAAGAAGTTGCACTAGTTCTATTTTTGATCCCAGTAGAGTACCGACACCATTATTTTATTTATTTATTATAGAGGCAGAGTATAGGCAGAATGAAATTGTGTGGAGAGAAAGTGAGGTTTGGGGGTGTTTTTATAGGAGAATAGGGTGATTTAGAGCCTTCAGATCAGTCCAAAAGTCATCA
Source organism: Allium sativum (assembly GCA_030737875.1). Taxonomy (NCBI): domain Eukaryota; kingdom Viridiplantae; phylum Streptophyta; class Magnoliopsida; order Asparagales; family Amaryllidaceae; genus Allium; species Allium sativum. The sequence goes on from CM060921.1 coordinate 314,147,071, forward strand.
GAACCACCCAGCTCGAAGACAGGTCATCCAACCACTCAGAAGAAGACATGTCATCATAGAACACTCCAGAATTCTGTGCTGGATCGGTATGGGCGCACTTGGCAGGTGCGCCAGTGTATTTTTGTACTGGCGCACTTCACAAGTGCGCCAGTGTATTCTGGCCTGTTTCCAGTTTTTCTGCCTAACTTCGTTCCTCCATATCTTCTTCATACAGTATCCGTTTTACGCAAACTCGGACTCTATCTCAAGCAGAATTTCGAGACGAACACAATGGTGCAACCCGTTTCCCTTAATTCTTCTCCTAAAAATTAAGTATATTTTAATTTGTTACTTGTACATTCACAGAAAATACGGGGTGTTACATTCTCCCCTCCTTAAATGATTTCGTCCCCGAAATCTTCAAGTTAAGAAGAATGTGTCCTACCATCCAATCATCTATCTACTCAACCATAATCCACAAGCATCCATTGTCCTTAGAAAACTTCTAATGTTGTATGAACATATGCAAAAGTGTGTGTATATGTCTCTTATCTAATGCAAAGATCAGGCGGTCTACTGATTCAGTTGACCTCCTCAATGCGAACCATGTTGGTGCCATGAGTCCAATTATGTATGCAAGAAATCCTATTTGATATGCTTCATTTCTATATGAGTGCACAACAGCTCATTCATATGCAAATCCATGTGCTGAGTCACCCATTTTGCATCCATAAAAAAAATGCTCACACAACCATATGCAGTATGAGAGTGTTTTTCAGTCGATCTAGTGCCTAGTGTGTGTATATGCATCCACGAGCAATCACTAGCAACCACTTGCATCCACTTGCAACCATCAAACATAACATGTCTCAAACAAATGTTTACACCCATTAGTTTCTACATAAAGGTCGAAGGATAAAGTCGATTGATAGAAGCAAGTATAAAACTAAAGCTAGGTTCCCATTAGACATTGGTTAAGAAAATAAATCCCTAAGTATCAACCCCGAAGACTGAAATCAACATCAGATTAACACTCAGAGAATTACTCCCATTAAACAATGTCAAAACTGGAAATCTACTTCACGCTTCGAGTAAAAACCCCTATTCTTTTCAGAAATATTCAGATACTTACAGACTACTAGTACAAATCAGATTATCAAATGATTCTTAGGAAACTAAGCATGATAAAACCCCACCATATCCCACAAAAACCATAATGTATGCGTCAAAGTCAACTTAACGCTTAACACAGATACCCTCAAACCCCAACCTATCACAAACAGATGAGTCGAACCCTTATGGGGTTTGAGACTATAGCGGGATCAGAAACAAGACTAGTATTAAAGTGCAGAGACTCAACTATAGAATTAAAATGCTAGAATGATCAGATAAATAAATTAAATTTTCTACAGAAAATTTTCTACCTTTATCCTATCCACCAACTACGAGAACATTCACCTACCTTCCAGAAGATTCTACCCTTTGCCCTTGCCTTCTGGGGCAATTCTTGATCAGATGTCCTGTCTCATCGCACTAAAAACAACCAGTCTTCTTACATGTTAACAAGTCTTTCTCTAAAGTTGCCACCATCGCACGGAAAACCCTACGAAGCTCGAAAGAGGATTAGCCGTAGGTGAAATTACTGCGGCTACAGATGGAAGTTAGGAACTTCTTTGCCTTTCGACAGGCGCCGTAGTCTCATCATGCCTACGGAACCATGTCGCGATGAGGTTACCTCCCAGAAAGCCAGGAGCCCCAGAGACTCAGAAAAGAAAGAAACAAGGATTAAATAGAAAATCAAAAGATAGATATATGGCTTTGGGGACTATGTTTTTCAAAATAAACTTTTATTTTGAAAACACTTCCTTTTTTAAAACCATTTTGAAAATATTTTTGAAAAACTTTTTATCAAATCTGGTAACCTTCAGCTCTGATACCAAATGTAACACCCCACCTCCGTTAAGGTCAATCACAAAGGGAATGCCTTAACTTTGATGGAGCGTTTTAGTAGACAAAACAGAAATTTACAAGATAGATAAAACAGTACTTGAAAAATTAATAACTTTATTACAACAGAAACCAAACTAAGCTTGGTTACATCTTTTCAAATCACAATATCATAATTCAAGTACAAAATATCAGCCTTGTACAAAAGCTTTCAGAATGCATAGTTTTTAAAATCATAATCCCCAACATAAACTGCCATGGAAAGATAGAGCTGAGGCCAAGCGGTACTTCAAGCAGAGAAAATCCGAATCAAGCTCCTATACTTCCACCCTAAAAAAACCTAGGGGGGGGGGGGGACGAAAGAAAAGGGGCGAAAACAAGCAAGGTCAGACATAAAGTCTGGCAAGTCCAGTGACTTTCAGCATATGAACAAATAATAATATCATGACATGAAAATAAAGCTGGATAAGAAACAACAGCAACAGGAGTAACTGGTATACTTAAGCTAAACAGAAGAAACGGAATGATATAGCCCAAGTTATGCTTCTTACTTATATTTTACTTCTCTGCACTAATACTAGTATAACAGGATTAGGCGTTACCCTAATGTCCAAACTGAAGCAGAAACGGAACAGAATAATCTAAACAGGAACAGAATGCCAGTAATGGGCCTTTACCACCCCAACAGATAGAAGGTACATAAACGAAATCAGAGACGGAAACAAAATAATCCATACAGAAACAGAATGTTAGAATTAGGTGTACACTAGTAAATAGGCCTTTACCACCCCAACAGATAATACCACGCAGAAACAGATAGGTGTTACCACCCAACAGAAACAAACGGTACCCCAGTGGAAATAGACAGAACTAAGTGTACCCTAAATCTACCCCAAGCGATCGACTCCCTAATACATAAATACCCTGTGCCAGCACCACAGAAGGGTGTATCACTCCCCAAAGCGGCAACCTTTAAATGGCACAGACCTATTTACAGATGTCACGGCGTCTTACATCCTCAGAGGCAGACCGAGATCCAAGCTTGCACATGACCCGGTTGGAACGCTCCATCAACACCCCTCGCCATTATCAGAATGAACCACTCATAATTAGTTCAGTAAGCGTGCCCGGACCCTACCTACTGTTGGGTCATAGTTTTGATACCAGAAAGGGTTACTGACTAATATGGGTCCCGAACAACAGATGACACAAGTATTTTCCCTCCTAACCTTGTGTCCCCAGACTAACAGATTTCAGATTAACTTGTTTACAAGTTTTAGGCCTACAGAGTTCAGAATCAACTAGTTCATAGACCAGAAAATCAAGTCAACAGGTTTTCAGACTAACAGATCAGATGTATAGTTTTAACAGACTTACAGATTGTCTAACTTTGTATTGGGCCTACAGATTCACGAAATAGGTTTATTAATTCATCAGTCTAGTTGGTTTAGCCTTATCTACCCAACACGTTTTAGACATCATATTTATCTCAGATTTGCATTAATGAAATATTAATGCGCAGACCTCTCACATTAGGTCGGTAGCTTGTGGCCGCTGGATAAGCCGGGCGGTTCCCGACAGACTTCTGCCACAAGCCAGACCTAACCTCGTGTCTAAGCATATTTTAGTTATGCCTACAACCTCTCACATTGGACTAGCAGTTTGCGGTTGCTGGTTAAGCCGGTTGGGTCCGGGCATGCTTCTACCGCAAACATGAGTCTAACCTCGTGTCTCAGCATTTTTATTTTAACCAGTTTATTCCATTACAAATTATACAAATATCAGACTAATTATGTCAATTTAACAGATTTGACTTCTTTTCAAGTCGTAGCAGATTAAACAAATTAACATGTTTTACACAAATTACAGTCATTTAGCTTTTCAACAGATTTAACAGATTTAGCAGCTTAGGCGGTTCAACAGATTTAGCAGATTAGGCAACTCAACCGATTTAGCAGATTAGGCAAAATTAGCAGATTAGGCGATTCAACATATGTAACAGTTTAGGAAAATTCAACAGATTAAACAGGTAACAGGTTTAGCAGATTAGGCAAATTTAACATAATAAGCAGATAACAGTTTTAACCGATTTAAACATTCCTTAAAGTCCTATTCACATATCTTGCCTAACTCATAAGGTAAGCCTAAACTTATATGCCCAAATTATGGTCATAATCCACCATATAACATATGTCCCAATTTTTAGTTAAACTTGCATAGTTCAGAATATTCTCCAAAAACCTTACATATAAATTATGCCAAATATAGCCATTGATTACAATGCATGTCACATATCCAAAAACCCCCTTACTTAGGTGTATTCACACTTAATAATTATCCAATCTTAATATGGATCTTTACACCTAAGTTAAATGCAAATTAATTCTTTTTTTTCCAAATTTCAAACTATAAAATATATAGTATGCCCAGATCTAGATCTTGAATTACAACTTGTACTATGCATTCAAATCAATTACATGTTCATAGTTAAACTTTACGCCACAAATCCCAAGTCGTATGTTAAATACACCTTATGTTTTAAATACAACATGCCCAATTATATATCTCAGATTTATGTTCTAAGTTCAACCTATGTACTTTATGTTCTAAGTCACAATAATCCTCTCCTTCCAAGTCATAGATCGTCTTATACAATATGCCTCAAATTTATGTCCAGAATTACAACATGCGTTGTATCCTCAAATTAGTTACAAATCAATTATGCCTAAATATGCCTCATTCAATATTCTTCCCAAATTTAGCATTTATGCGTTCATCTCTTATGAAATCTGGCTCAGGCTCGTAGTAGCCTGGCTATCAAACAAAAAGAAAGAAAGGAGTAAGAAATACAGAACAAACAGAATAATAAAACAGAGGAATAGATCTGATAAATAGAAAAAGGGCATAAGCTCAGATTCAGTTTTATAATTATGTCAAGATCATGATTAAAATTCATATCGGAAAATAACTGCACTTGCCTTGATTGGATAATAGAAGAAGAGTTGCAGTAGTTATCTTTTAATCTTATTCAGATATGGAAGAAGATGCACTAGTTCTAGTTTTGATCCCAACAGAGTAGCGACGCCATTATTTTATTTATTTATTATAGAGGAAGAGTATAGGCAGAATGAAATTGTGTGGAGAGAAAGTGAGGTTTGGCGGTATTTTTATAGGAGAATAGGGTGATTTAGAGCCTTCAGATCAGTCCAAAAGTCATCAGAACCACCCGGCTCGAAGACAGGTCATCCAGCCACTCAGAAGAAGACACGTCATCACAGAACACTCCAAAATTCTGTGCTGGATCGGTATGGGTGCACTTGGCAGGTGCTGTAGCACCCCGTATGTTCTATAACGTGAAATTCACAAATTAAAGTATAATTAATTTCAAATCAAAGACTTAAGGGAAACGGGATATGCCATTACGTTCATCTCGGAATTCTGCTTGAGATAAAGTCCGAGTTTGCGTAAAACGGACTCCGTATGAGGGAGAAATGACCTCCGGAAGTTTCAGAATTCATTTTAAAATTCAAACAGACAGAAACAGTTCAGAACGAATTCAAATTTCAAAAAAAATGGGACCCAGATTGGGCTGGGCGGGAATTTTCCCGCCCAAGGCACCCAGGTCGACTGGGTAGTCGACCTGGGGCACCCAGGTCGACTATGTAGTCGACCTGGGGGTCGACTGGGTAGTCGACCTGGCCCCTGAGCCAGGTCGAACCCAGCCCCTCCTGGCTGGCCTGGTCTGTGCTTGGCCGAATTTCTGAGCCTTGTCTTGTCACTAGGGCTAGGTCTCAGCTCCTGATTGGTTTCTCTTTTAAACGAACAGCTAATATTAATCTAAGCTCCATCGACGGCTCGAATCAATTCACAAACTCTATAAAAAGGACCTAAGACTCCACCTAATTCACACAAATAAAAATGAGAATGAGACCGTCATGCTGCTGAAGTGAGTTTAGGAGTAGCCGTCAAAATTGAGAGACGATTAGGAGTCGATTCAAAAGCTTAAAGCAACAACAATTAAATCAAAACAACGCCTAAAACAAAGGATAACATCTCCAAATTCAGAATTCAGAGTCCTGAATTGAAGATTCATCATACGTTGTAAGTAGAGTGCTATTCCGATGTGAATGAATAATTGGGTTTTGATTTGTGAAAAATGAGAAATGGGATTGTACTTAATTTGTGGTGATAATAATTCATAATTGTATGTTGCTATGATTCTAATTATGAATCGATTTGGGATGTTGTGGTATAACGATGTTAGACCTATTGGATATTTGCAAGTATATGATTCATGTTGAAAGTTAACGACTATATGTTTGTGGTAGTTTATTACAACACCTATTGGATATTTGCAAGTATATGATTCATGTTGAAAGTTAATGACTATATGTTTGTGGTAGTTTATTACAACACCTATTGGATATTTGCAAGTATATGATTCATGTTGAAAGTTAACGACTATATGTTTGTGGTAGTTTATTACAACAAGGTTGAGATTCATGCAAGTATAGGATTCACCATTATGCCAACATGATTTTAGATCCATCTATGTATATTTTTATGATCATTTTTAGTGTGTATTTGGATCCAATTAAGTATTACGATTCATATGAATTTATGTTGGAATTGGCACCATGATTCAAGTGTAAAGCCATACTTTTGTATTAGTGACAAAAGTAAGCATCTTTGTGAACTTGTATTAATTCTATGAACATGACTAGATTACGTTTGGGGTTATGCCTAATTGGAAACATGTTTTAGGCCCATGTTGTTATCAAATTCATATGATAATATATGTGTGACACATAATTAAGTTAGATTCATATTTTTAAGTTTACATGACTAGATTAAAACCATGACTTATGTTAGGTATGTTTCATGTCAAGATTATATGCTATTACAATGCAAGTTTACAAGTGCCTAATTTATGTTAATTAGATCGTTATGTTGCAAGTTCATGCGTTCACACTCCCCTTTTGATGTTACTTAGAATATATAAACACCATGTTCTAAGCCTCCCCTTTTTCATGTGGCTAAGTTGGGCTTAAATGTTAAGCCCAACATATGTTATGATATAGTGAATGTACAAAACGGGGGAAATGACGTTGGGTTAAAAATATGAAACATATGTGTTGGCATGTTTGACGCATGCCAACGATCTTGAGAACATTTAAGTGGTATAAAGTAATTTTACCCAATAAAAGATGAATTTGAATAATGGGCCGCAAATATTTACATATAAAAAGAAAAGAGACAAAATATGTAAACTTAGAAAATACGACGTGTTTAACCCGAGGTCGGATTGCGTTGTGACATAAACCTGCCCGGAACCGCCCGGCTGTCCAGTAGTCACAACAATACCTATCCAATGTGGGTGGTTAAACACTGAGCCCAATAAAGACCCGAGGTTAGACTGAGTTATGACGTAAGACTGCTCGGACCCAACCAGCAACAGGCAGTCACAACAATACCTGTCTAATGTGAGTGGTCGAGGCTTTAATAAGACAATTAAGGCTGAGTCAGGATTAATAGGATTAAGTAAATTGAATTAATACTTAATCAAATTGAACATGCTAAACTATACAGACTGATTGGGGGTTAGGTTTATACAGAATACTTAACCAACTTAGCATGTTGGCTAGAAATAGAAAACCTAGTAGCGGGGGACCCTTTTCAGCAGCAACCCTACAAGGTGTATCAGGATACCCTGAACTAGGCAGGGTGGGGAACAATTACTGGGCTGACTGTAAGAGGTCAAATCGACGGCGGTGGTGCAGCAGTGTAGGTTCTAATGGGGTGCGGGCGTGCACACACTCTGGCGCAGAAAAATTAGGCACTGCGCACCAGTAGTATACCTGTGCATTCTAGAACTGTGTCGGGCCGCCACCATGGGACTTGATACACCCCATGGTGGGACCAACATTGGTAGCTACAACATCGGGGGCCGTAAGACACATGTAACTATGCGAGTAGGAGCCGATCATTTGAAATGGATCACTTCACCCTGATTATGGGGTGCCTGTTGGGAACTAGTTAATAGGGGTGCAGAGATTAGTATGGGGTACGATAGTGTATTCGTCTCTAGACGACTTAACTTAGTTTATGGTGCTTTCCCATTTCCAGTTTGTACTTATCATGCTCAATTTCTTATTCATAGACTGAATAGTCCTAGACTTACTCAGGCTTTATGTCTGACTCTACTTTTCTTTTGTCTTCATTTCTTTCGTTTCCCCCCTAGGTCCACAGGGAGGGAATACTGTAGCTTGACCAGTTCCACATCCAGCTTGAAGAGAAAGAATGTATTGCTTGGATCTCTTTCGTTTTGGACTATGGCTTTGGATAGCAATTATGGGGACTTATGCAGTTTACTTATGTTTTTATGCTTCTATAAGTTATGAAATCAAGACAGTTATGAAAATGTAATGTTTTTGGAAGTATTGTAAGACAATTATGGCATGGTTTGTGTAACACGTATTTTGATGAAATAAAAGTTGTTGTTTTCCGCTGTTCAAAATATGTGTATTTATATCTGTCTTGTATATCTGTGACTTATACTTATAAACCTCCACCAAAATTAGGGCATTCCCTTTGAGAGTGACCCTAACGGAGGTGGGGTGTTTCACTTGGTATCAGAGCACAGGTTTACCAGATAAGATACAAAGTTTTGAAAATTTATTTTCAAAAGAAAATTTAAAGAAGCATTTTTAAAGATAAAATGTTATTTTATTTTTAAAAGGCATAGTCCCCCAAAGCCATAGGTACTATCTTTTATCCTTCGTTTGAAATCTGTCCTTTTTGTTTCAGCATGTCCGAAGAACTTAACTTGCCTGATGGTGTACCAATACCTGGTTGGTTCAGACAATTCTTAGAAGCAAGGGCCAATCAGCCAGGTCCCACTATTCCTCCTCCCCCAGCTGCAGGAAATCATCCAGCTGCAGAAAATCATCCAGCTGCAGCAGCACCTCCTCCTCCACCACCTCCTCCGCGTGGTAATGCTTTTGCTAAGATATGTAAAGATTTCAAAGCTATGGGAGGGAAGGACTTTCATGGAACCGAGTCCTTCGTAGCAGCCAGGAACTGGCTGAAGGAAACCGAGGACTTATTCGTCATCTTTGAGGTAGAAGATAGGCAGAAGGTACAACTGGCATTATGGCTACTTAAAGGTGAGGCTTCCGACTGGTGGGAAGTTACCAATGCAGAAAGGCCAGTAGAAACATGGGAGGACTTTAGGGCAAGGTTTGAGGCTAAATTTCTCTCAGAAGCTGAAAGGAGTCTCCAATTGGAAAAATTCTTATTTCTTAAGCAAGGGAATATGACAGTCAAGGAATACGTTAATCAGTTCGATCAGCTGGCTAGGTTCGGACTAGACCTAGTCAACACTCCGCATAAGAAGGCTCTCCGTTTTGTCAAAGGATTGAATGAGCCATTACACAGCTTGGCCATGACCCATATACCCATGGGAGCTACGTACGAAAGGTTGGTGCAGATGGCATTGTTGAACGAAGAGGATAAAGGCAAGAAGGAGACAAAGGCAGAAAGCTCTCAAGGGAAGAAAGAGGGTTTACAGCCTAAGAAGACAGACTTTAAGAAGGGTGGAAAAGACAACAAGTCCCAAGAGAAGAGGAAGTGTAATTTCTGTGGCAAAGTGAGGCACTTAGTGAAAGATTGCCGTAAAAAGAAGGCCAAGTTGAATGGTGGGTGCTTTTCTTGCGGTGAGACAGGCCACATGGCTAAGGATTGCCCAAAGAAGCGAAGGCAAGGGAAGAATGCTGGATCCACCTCAGGGGCACAGGTTCATGTGCTAGAAGCGCCACCTTTGCAACAACGAGGTATAAATACTTCCATAGAAAGTGTAGTTTATCTTTATGATCACCCAGTTCGCACTTTATTTGATTCTGGCGCATCACACTCCTTTATTTCATCTGCTTTAGTAGAATCTCTGCACCTAGAAACTAGTATGGTAGAGGACCCCTTAATTGTTTCAAATCCAATCGGGGCCCTAGCTCATTTGTCTATGATCTGTGTGGGATTGAAAATTTCAATTCTAAGCGTAGAATTTAGATGTAGTGCCTTTGTTTTGGGCTTCTCGGGATATGGTTTGATTTTGGGCATGGATTGGCTATCCAGTAATGGTGCCATCCTTGATTGTGAGAAAAGGGTGGTTAGGCTTCTAACCCAACTCGGTAACACTCTGGAAATTACATGTAATCCCTCGTATGCGGTTATGCTTAGTTATCTTGAATCGCTAGATGCTTCTGTTGAGAGTCTGCAATCGGTTAAAGTGGTCCGTGTATATCCGGATGTCTTCGAAGAGGTGAAGGGCTTACCTCTGAAGCGGGAGATAGACTTCCGCATCTATCTTGTAGATAATGCAAAGCCCGTTGCGTTGCCCGTTAGACACATGGCTCCACGGGAAAGGAAAGAACTCAGTAAACAGGTTAAAGAGCTTCTAGAAAAGGGGTTCATTAGAAGGAGCATTTCAGAATGGGGCGCTCCAGTGGTGTTCGCCACAAAGGCGGATGGTTCACTCCATCTATGTGTTGACTATAGGGAGCTCAACAAACTAACGAAAAAGAATAGGCACCCTCTCCCCAGAATTGACGATCTGTTTGATCAGCTTGTAGGAGCGTCTGTTTTCTCCCAACTCGATTTGGCGACCGGATTTCATCAGCTAAGGGTGGCTGAAGATAGCATCAATAAGACAACATTCAAAACCCCAGACGGCTTCTTTGAATGGCTTGTCATGCCTTTCGGCTTGACAAATGCACCCGCTTACTTCGTGGACCTGATGAGTAGGGTGTTCAGAGAATTCCTCAACAAGTTCGTAGCGGTCTTCGTAGACGATATCTTGATCTTCTCAAAGAGTGAAGAAGAACATGCTCAACACCTAAGGGCAATCATGGAAACTCTGCGAGTCCATCAGCTAAAAGCCAAATTCTCCAAATGCCACTTTTGGAGGGAGGAAGTAAGATTTCTTGGGCACATAGTATCCAAGGAAGGGTTAGCTGTGGACCCAGCTAAGGTAGTAGCGGTACAGGATTGGAAGACACCAAGGAAAGCAACAGAAGTCCGAAGTTTTCTAGGGCTAGCAGGTTTCTACCGAAAATTCATAAGGGATTTTGCGAAAATCTCAGCTCCACTCACAAGGCTGACAAAGAAGAATCTAGTGTTCAATTGGGACTTGGATTGCGAGTTTGCTTTCCAACGACTAAAAAGGGCTCTTACAACAGCCCCAGTTCTGACGTTGCCAGATGGAAGCAAGATGTTCACAGTTTATACAGATGCATGTGGGACAGGGCTAGGCGCTGTCTTGATGCAATAAGGGAGGGTAGTAGCTTATGGTGGAAGGCAATTGAAAGTTCATGAAAAGAACTACCCGACCCACGATCTTGAGTTAGCCGCCATCGTCTTTGCACTCAAGTCTTGGCAACATTATCACCTAGGTGAGAAGTTCGAACTTTACACTGACCATGAATCGTTGAAATATCTTTTCTCGTAGAAAGATCTTAACCTGAGGCAACAGAGATGGATGGAGTTTCTTGCCTCGTATGATTTTGAGATCTCTTACACTCTGGGCAAAGGCAACGTAGTCGCAGACGCTTTGAGCAGAAAGAAGCTAACATTAAGCCCACTATTTGTTGAAAGGCAAAGCCTAGAGTATATAGCCAGTTTTAACTTTAGACCCTCCTCTGATTTCGTACCAGGTTTATTAACATCTCTTGAGGTGCGCCCTACTCTTTTGGACTCAATAGGGTCAGCACAACGCGAAGACCCTCAGCTTGTGGAGATGATTGATAGGCTAATTAGGGGTGAGACTTCAGGTCACCTCAGCAGATACTCCATCGACGATAAGGGTTGGCTAAGGCGAGACGGAAGACTATGCGTCCCACGGACAAGGGATTTAGTGAAGACGGTTCTCGAGGAAGCACATCACTCCAAAATGACGATACATCCAGGCGGAGATAAAATGTACAAGGACATAAAGAGAACGTTCTTTTGGAGCGACATGAAGAAGGACGTGGTAGATTTCGTTTCTAAGTGTATGACTTGCCAACAGGTTAAGGCGGAGCAGAAGAAGCCTGGCGGTCTGCTCCATCCTCTGGAGGTCCCGCAGTGGAAGTGGGATAGCATTTCAATGGAATTCATTGATGGGCTGCCCAGGTCTAGAAGAGGCAACACTAGCATTTGGGTAATAGTGGATAGGCTTACTAAAAGCGCCCACTTTTTACCCGTCAAGAGTAAAAAGGACTGCCTCATCCCTAGCATCTCTTTTTCTCAAGGAAATTGTTCGACTCCATGGAATACCCTCCAGCATTGTTAGTGACCGAGACCCTATCTTCACAAGTGAGTTTTGGCGGAGTCTGCAAGAAGCGGTAGGCACACAGTTATGCTTGAGTACAACCTATCACTCCCAAACCGACGGCCAGACAGAAAGAGTGAACAGAGTTTTGGAGGACCTTTTAAGACTGTGCGTCCTTGACTTCGGAGGGATGTGGGAAGACCATCTTCCTTTGGTGGAATTTGCCTACAACAACAGCTACCAAGCCACCATCGGAATGGTGCCCTTCGAAGCTTTATATGGAAGACCGTGTCGATCGCCCACTTATTGGTGGGAGTCTACTGACAAGCTCATACTTGGACCAGATATGATCCGAGAGACTTCAGAGAAAGTAGACTTAATACGGAGAAGAATGAAGACAGCCCAAGACAGACAAAAATCCTACGCAGACAAGAGGAGGACCGACCTTGAATTTGAGGTTGGAGACAGGGTTTTTCTTAAGGTATCTCCTCTAAGGATCATTGTTCGTTTTGGAACCACAGGGAAGCTAGCACCAAGATTCGTAGGGCCGTTTCCTATCATCGAGAAAATTGGGAAAATAGCCTATAGATTAGAGCTACCCGAAAAGCTGGCCGGATTTCACAATGTCTTTCATGTTTCTCACCTCCAAAAATGTCTATATGAATCTGCTGAAGTAGTAGAGCCAAACATCCTTGAAGAAGCTGAAGTGGAACGCGAAGCAACCGTGAGGAAAGTTCCAACCCGCATCTTAGGAATTGAAGTGAAAAGCTACGCAACCGCGAAGTCAAGCTCGTCAAAGTTCAGTGGAGCGACGCCAAGGAAGACGCGACTTGGGAAACTGAGGCTAGAATACGCGCAACCTACCCTTTTCTTTTTGAGGGTACATCTTTTGATCTCTCTTTTTCCTTAAGTTGTGCTTTTATCTATCTTTTAGGGTATATCTCCTCAACCTTATCCTTTAGGTAGAAACCCTTTGGATGAAAACATGTAATTGAAACATGTTATGGATGATGGTTGCAAGTGGTTGCAAGTGATTGCTAGTGGTTGTTCATGGTTGCATATACACACACAATCTAGGTTTTAGATCGGCTCAGTCACTTCATATTGCATATGCATATATGTATTTATATTTGTATATGGTTGAAGTTTAATGTGTTGTCATATGGATGTTGCATATATATGAATGAGTGTGCACTCATGTAGAATCATGAATAGGAAAATTTGCATACATAATGGATTCATGACACTTACATAATTTGCATTAAGGAGGTCAACTGAATCAGTAGACCGCCTGATTTTGCATTAGATAAGTACATGTATACACACACTTTGCATATGATCATGAAGCATTAGAAGTCTTTTAAGTACAATGGATGCTCGTGTTTGATGGATGAGTAGATGGACGTTTGGATGTTAGGATATACATTATTCCTAAACTTGAAGTTTTCGGGGACGAAATCCTTTTAATTGGGGGAGAATGTAACACCCCGTATGTTCTATAACAGTGAAATTCACAAATTAAAGTATAATTAATTTCAAATCAAAGAATTAAGGGAAACGGGATAAGCCATTGCGTTCATCTCGGAATTCTGCTTGAGATAGAGTCCGAGTTTGCGTAAAACGGACTCCGTATGAGGGAGATATGACCTCCGGAAGTTTCAGAATTCAGTTTAATATTCAAACAGACAGAAACAGTTCAGAACGAATTCAAATTTCAAAAAAATTAGGACCCAGATTGGGCTAGGCGGGAATTTTCCCGCCCAAGGCACCCAGGTCGACTGGGTAGTCAACCTGGGGCACCCAGGTCGACTATGTAGTCGACCTGGGGGTCGACTGGGTAGTCGACCTGGCCCCTGAGCCAGGTCGAACCCAGCCCCTCCTGGCTGGCCTGGTCTGTGCTTGGCCGAATTTTTGAGCCTTGTCTTGTCACTAGGGCTAGGTGTTAGCTCCTGATTGGTTTCTCTTTGAAACGAACGGGTAATATTAATCTAAGCTCCATCGACGGCTCGAATCAATTCACAAACTCTATAAAAAGGACCTAAGACTCCACCTAATTCACAAAAATAAAAATGAGAATGAGACCGTCATGCTGATGAAGTGAGTCTAGGAGTAGCCGTCAAAATTGAGAGACGATTAGGAGTCGATTCAAAAGCTTAAAGCAACAACAGTTAAATCAAAACAACGCTTACAACAAAGGATAGCATCTCCAAATTCAGAATTCAGATTCCTGAATTGAAGATTTGTCATACGTTGTAAGTAGAGTGCTATTCCGATGTGAATGAATAATTGGGTTTTGATTTGTGAAAAATGATAAATGGGATTGTACTTAATTTGTGGTGATAATAATTCATAATTGTATGTTGCTATGATTCTAATTATGAATCGATTTGGGATGTTGTGGTATAACGATGTTAGACCTATTGGATATTTGCAAGTATATGATTCATGTTGAAAGTTAACGACTATATGTTTGTGGTAGTTTATTATAACACCTATTGGATATTTGCAAGTATATGATTCATGTTGAAATTTAATGACTATATGTTTGTGGTAGTTTATTACAACACCTATTGGATATTTGCAAGTATATGATTCATGTTGAAAGTTAACGACTATATATTTGTGGTAGTTTATTACAACAAGGTTGAGATTCATGCAAGTATAGGATTCACCATTATGCCAACATGATTTTAGATCCATCTATGTATATTTTTATGATCATTTTTAGTGTGTAGTTGGATCCAATTAAGTATTATGATTCATATGAATTTATGTTGGAATTGGCATCATGATTCAAGTGTAAAGCCATACTTTTGTATTAGAGACAAAAGCAAGCATCTTTGTGAACTTGTATTAATTCTATGAACATGACTAGATTACGTTTGGGGTTATGCCTAATTGGAAACATGTTTTAGGCCCATGTTGTTATCAAATTCATATGATAATATATGTGTGACACATAATTCAGTTAGATTCATATTTTTAAGTTTACATGACTAGATTAAAACCATGACTCATGTTAGGTATGTTTCATGTCAAGATTATATGCTATTACAATGCAAGTTTACAAGTGCCTAATTTATGTTAATTAGATCGTTATGTTGCAAGTTCATGCGTTCACACTCCCCTTTCGATGTTACTTAGAATATATAAACACCATGTTCTAAGCCTCCCCTTTTTCATGTGGCTAAGTTGGGCTTAAATGTTAAGCCCAACATATGTTATGATATAACGAACGTACAAAACGGGGGAAATGACGTTGGGTTAAAAATATGAAACATATGTGTTGGCATGTTTGACGCATGCCAACGACCTTGAGAACATTTAAGTGGTATAAAGTAATTTTACCCAATAAAAGATGAATTTGAATAATGGGCCGCAAATATTTACATATAAAAAGAAAAGAGACAAAATATGTAAACTTAGAAAATACGATGTGTTTAACCCGAGGTTGGATTGCGTTGTGACATAAACCTGCTCGGAACCGCCCGGCTGTCCAGTAGTCACAACAATACCTATCCAATGTGGGTGGTTAAACACTGAGCCCAATAAAGACCCGAGGTTAGACTGAGTTGTGACGTAAGACTGCCCGGACCCAACCGACAACAGGCAGTCACAACAATACCTGTCTAATGTGAGTGGTCGAGGCTTTAATAAGACAATTAAGGCTGAGTCAAGATTAAGTAAATTGAATTAATACTTAATCAAATTGAACATGCTAAACTATACAGACTGATTGGGGGTTAGGTTTATACAGAATACTTAACCAACTTAGCATGTTGGCTAGAAATAGAAAACCTAGTAGCGGGGGACCCTTTTCAGCAGCAACCCTACAAGGTGTATCAGGATACCCTGAACTAGGCAGGGTGGGGCACGATTACTGGGCTGACTGTAAGAGGTCAAATCGACGGTGGTGGTGCAGCAGTGTAGGTTCTAACGGGGTGCGGGCGTGCACACACTCCGGCGCAGAAAAATTAGGCACTGGGCACCAGTAGTATACCTGTGCATTCTAGAACTGTGTCGGGCCGCCACCATGGGACTTGATACACCCCATGGTGGGACCAGCATAGGTAGCTACAACATCGGGGGCCGTAAGACACATGTAACTATGCGAGTAGGAGCCGATCATTTGAAATGGATCACTTCACCCAGATTATGGGGTGCCTGTTGGGAACTAGTTAATAGGGGTGCAGAGATTAATATGGGGTACGATAGTGTATTCGTCTCTAGACGACTTAACTTAGTTTATGGTGCTTTCCCATTTCCAGTTTGTACTTATCATGCTCAATTTCTTATTCATAGACTGAATAGTCCTAGACTTACTCAGACTTTATGTCTGACTCTACTTTTCTTTCGTCTTCTTTTCTTTCGTTTCCCCCCTAGGTCCACAGGGAGGGAATACCGCAGCTTGACCAGTTCCACATCCAGCTTGAAGAGAAAGATTTTATCGCTTGGATCTCTTTCGTTTTGGACTATGGCTTTGGATAGCAATTATGGGGACTTATGCAGTTTACTTATGTTTTTATGCTTCTTTAAGTTATGAAATCAAGATAGTTATGAAAATGTAATGTTTTTGGAAGTATTGTAAGACAATTATGGCATGGTTTGTGCAACACGTATTTTGATGAAATAAAAGTTGCTGTTGTTTTCCGCTGTTCAAAATATGTGTATTTATATCTGTCTTGTATATCTGTGACTTATACTTATAAACCTCCACCAAAATTAGGGCATTCCCTTTGAGAGTGACCCTAACGGAGGTGGGGTGTTTCAGGTGCGCCAGTGTATTTTTGTACTGGCGCACTTCACAAGTGCGCCAGTGTATTCTGGCCTGTTTTCGGTTTTTCTGCCTAACTTCGTTCCTCCATATATTCTTCATACAGTATCCATTTTACGCAAACTCGGACTCTATCTCAAGCAGAATTTCGAGACGAACGCAACGGCGTAACCCGTTTCCCTTAATTCTTCTCCTAAAAATTAAGTATATTTTAATTTGTTACTTATACGTTCATAGAAAATACGGGGTGTTACATTCCCTGCCTAGTTTCAGGGTACCATGATACATCTATGTGGGTTACTGCTGAAATGGGTCCCCATTACTAGGGTTTTCTAATCAACATGTTTATTTGGTTAAGTGTCCAAGTTTACCTAACCCCACCCATTCGTTTAGTTAACATGTTGAATCGGTTAAGTGTTTCCCTAATTGACTTAACCCTACCAATCCTGACTTAGATTTAATTTATTAAAGCACCAACCACTCACATTAGACAGGTCTTGTTGTGGTCACTGGATGTGCCGGTCGGTTTCGGGCAGATTTACACCACAACTCAGTCTAACCTCGGGTTCTTTTTGGGCTTGATGCACTAACCACCCACATTAGACAGGTCTTGTTGTGGTCACTGGATATGCCGGTCGGTTCCGGACAGATTTACACCACAACTCAGTCTAACCTCGGGTTAGGCATATTCGTCTTTTCTAAATTCACATTTTTATATATATGTCTAATTTCTTTATGTAGATTAAATTTGATTTAATCACACCATAATTATCCTTTTATTATGCTCAACATAAATGGTATATCAAATATACCATTTAATGAACAAATCTATGCCATGAATTTTCATATTTCCCATCGCTACCCCCGTGGAACGTACGCATGAATCACATAAAATGTTGGGCTAGTAAATTGGCCCAACCCATAAACAAGAAAAGGGGTAATAAACAAGAGACATGAAATAAACATAAAAAAATCATACATTTCAACTTGTCATGTGTAACTTGGCATAAAGGTATCACTAACCTTAATAAAATGGGTAAAGGTGAACTTGTGACTAAGTTGGGTCTAATGGTCATGTAAACTTGACAAAGGTCTAGCATGGAAGTTTAACATATAATCACAGTTTCAACCCATAACTTAGCATATAATCTTATGTATGTCAAAACATAAGAAAGCTATTATAATCATTTTTAATCACAATTTAGCATGATGTTAAAAACATAAGAGGACTATAATTCCACTTTTACAACATAATTAGATTCAACCTAACATGAATATACATGAGTGTTGATCTAGCATATAAGCATGTGTTTTAGATCTCAACTTGCAAACAACCACCAATTTATAACATGACATGTTTTACCATTTAATTGGCAAAATAAATCCATTACCCAAATCATAATAGATTTCAATAACATACAATACGTTCATCACCACAAGCATATAGACATGATTAATATACAACATGTTCATCGCCACAAGCATATAGACATGATTAATTACAACATGTTCATCGCCACAAGCATATAGACATGATTAATTACAACGATACTTTAAGATAAACAAGAATCAAATATTATACATAAGCATCATTCTATATCCCAATTACAACATGTCATAATTCAATCGAAAGAATGTTTAAATCTACGTAATAAACAACTTACAAACTAAAAGGAATTCTTGCGTTCTGAAATCTGAATTCTGAATTTGGAGATGCGCACCTTTGATGAAGATCGTTGAATTAGACTCGTTTTAATTTGATTTTAGATGTAAGCTTCTAACTCGTCTTTGAATTGAAAATGGTGACGGCTACTCCAAGTTCTCTACTAACGGCATTTCAGTTCTAGGATTATTTTTCTGTGTGTTTTTAGGTTGAGCATTGAGTTGTTTATATAGAATTTCAGTTTAATTATAGCCATCGGATGAACCTAGGGTTAATCACAGCTACTCAGACCAGATCAGGACCATCCAGAAACCTTAGTGACTCAGCAGCAAGTCATTAGTCGTTCAAAATTCAGATCTGGCCGGGGGCCAGGTCGACCCCCAGGTCGACCTCTAGGGGGAGGTCGATACTAGGGTCGACCCCCCGGTCGACCTGCCTGGGCGGGAATTTTCCCGCCCAGCCCGCTTCTGACTTCTGTTTGAATTTGAATTCGTTTTTCGAGCTGTTTGAATTTATTTGAATTTTCTGGAAACTTCTAACAGCCATAACATCTTCATACGAAGTCCAATTTACGCAAACTCTGACTCTATCTCAACCAGAATTCCAAGATGAACACAATGGCGTAACCCGTTTCCCTTAATTCTCACATTTTAAATTAAGTATTCTAGGATTCGTTATTATAACGTTAATAGAAAGTACGGGGTGTTACAGCGATTGGTTTTGAGTGCAAGTGAGGGCAATTGTTTACGGCAAAAACCAGTCGAACGACCTTGTTTCGATCAGAATGATCAGAGGCAGGAAAAATGGGTTAGAATAGTTTCCGTATTTCGTGTGCGCATGTGTTGACGACACCCGAGTACGGACCGATATGTGTGTGCACGTGCACGCTGAGTTGTGCACGACACTGTGTGGAAACTGAAAATGAAATGAACTTAAACAAAATATTGTAAGATAGAGGAGAATACTTGTGAAGTTTTTATCTGCAAACCCTTGGAGAGTGGTGAATTCACAGTACTGCAAAGCATTGAAGGATGGTGGAGTCATTTGCAATGCACGACATTGAGGGCGGAGGAGTTAAAATAGTAAGTGAAGGGAAGTACGCATCAGGAGAATGGAAGTTAATATAGGGGAAGTTGTTAAGCAACAAGCCTCAGCCATTGTTCGATATGGCTTCATGTACTCTTGGACGTGGACGGGCGTGGGAGGGGGATCACCAAAGTTGGAAGTATGGCGGAGATGTAGTATTCTAGGCAGGGAAAAGGATGGAAGCTTTGAAGTGTAACTGTAAATGAAAGTCAAGCAGAAAATGTGATGAAAACAAAAGGAAATAAAAACACAGCAGTGCAAAAGGGAAGTCTTGTGGAAGTGGCGGACCGGAAAACCGGTGGATTGATCGCAAGGGGCTTGGGCAGTGGAGCAGTGGCTACGGTAAGGGAAGGGGCGGCATCACCGAAGACAGTAGGAAGTAGAAAAGAGTAATAAAAATATGTAGTGAATTAATTTTAGCAGGTCTCGGCATCATGGAAATGGGTATGTGAGTTCCTGAACGTGGGCTGTGAAATATGAGGTCATGTGGCAATGTAAAGATGTAAAGGGATGTGTGGGCCTGGGGAACGTTTAGGCCACATATTACATCATTAAATCAAAATCCAAAGGAGTCTGGCGAGGGAATTTTGGGTGTACGGGCTGTTTCAAGAATGAAAATCGAAAGGGACGTGGCCCATTGCTTTTAACATAGGTTAATTAATAAGTTGGGTGTTAAGCATCATATTGTTTTAAATAAAAGGAAACTACTTGTATGCATTTGTAGTAAATCCAACAAATGTAAAGTAGATTGTATACACTCATATATTTTTATAATCAATGTTAATAAAATATAATCAATATTAATATAATTAAATGATTTCTTTAAACAATTTGTGTTAATCCATGAAATATGGCGCAAAAATGATAAACAAGATTAGATCGCCCTCATGAAAGCAATAATAGGTCGTAGGCTGATAGGCCGTGGAGTTAGCACAGCCTTCGGGTTCTCCTCCAATTTGGCTTGCTTCAGTGCTTCAGGACGTTCTGCTCATTTAGGTCGTTCGAAGTTTTAAGTTCTTGGGTCGCTCAAGGTGTAAGGCACGTCAGATCTTCTTAGCTCGCCAGGACTCCGACCCACAAAGCTCCATGGTCGTCAGCTCTTCCAATCCCAAGCCCGCTCTGATTTTCTTCAGATCATGTCGTTGTGACATAGCCCACTAAAAGCTCTTTAGCTTGTTCTGCAATTCTTAGGTCGCGCCGCGATCATACATGAGAGCTTTGGACCGCTCCATCTTGCTTTAGCCCATTCTGCATAAGCCTGGGTCATTCCGCACCAACTTAGCACGTTCCAGTCTGGCTAGTTTAGGTCGTAGAACACAGGTATGAGACCCTTTGGGTCCGCCGACGGTCTAAAGAAGATTCAAGATAATTACCAAACTGCCACCTGGTCTGAATCTCACCTATAAATACCCCCATAATTCGTTTGAAGGGGGACCGAATTCTATGACCCCGGAAGGCCGCCCAATTATTTCCTAGACATTTCTAAGTGATTTCCATCTCTCCTAACACCTCTAATTAAAGATGAAATATGAATTTCATCATGAAATCAACCGAAAGTGATCAAGCTCCTTAGAGACCAAAGATTCTCCACCTTACTCCTTTCATATCATGGAATTCGCTTGTTTCTCCGCGGATTTGTGTTGATCAAGGTGATGCTATTGTGTAATGAACAATATGAATGTACTTTTGAGTGATCCTAGACTTGTAACTCTTGAATTGATAATGGAAATTGCTATTAAAGTGGATGTAGATCTTCCTTAAGATTGAACCACTATAAAATTTGTGTCTCTTTACTTTTGTTGTGATCGTGGCCTCTTCTCTTACCGATTGGTGAAGTGCAATTTTCGCACCTTTGGTGTTAAAATCTAATATGGATTTTAACATTTGGCGCCCACCGTAGGGACACATTTGCATTTCCTTCGCCTCACATTGAAGTTCTAATACCTATCCAACATAATGGCGAAATCTAAGAAGACCGTAAGCAAAAATGTCGAAAATGCCGAAGATGTTGCTAATGAAGAAACATTGCATGCTAATCATTTCGAAGTTGGTGAAAACTCGGAAAGTGGAGCCGGTGTGACTAAAAATGAGTTGAATGCCACTATTCCCAACATGAATTAAAGAATGGATGCTTATACCAGAGCTCTGATGGAGAAACTTGATGCCATCCTTAATGCTCGACCAAATCCAGCCTTTCCGAAAGCCCATGTTGATCTCGAGGAAAATAACAAATCGCCTGCATCCGACCATAACTGCAACGACAACATGGAAGATGATTATGATTGGTTGAGTGATAAGGATGAAGCTAACATGAAAGAACTGAAGTCAAAGGCTAGGAATCATTCTGAAGTGAATGCTCGAAAGACTACCAATCCCGTCACGGGAGCACTTCCTCGTCGAGAAGGCAAAGTACCTAAGCTCTCTAATCAAGACTGTTTGCTTAGATAACATTTGGTAAGGAACTTAGCTTCGCAGAGCGACATAACACCGAGGAATACATCTCTGACATGATAGAGCAAATCATGAAGAAGAATCAAGCTAGCCAAGACGATGAAAGACAATGGGACTTCTCTCCTGATAGGACTCCGTTCACCGAAAGAATCATAGAAGCAGAGTATCAAAAGAAGTTCAATCCACCAACTTTGCCTCCGTATAACGGCCTTGTGGATCCTAACTACTTCCTATTCAAATACGAGTGGCATATGAGTGCGGCTAAGGCGACTAATGAGACGAGATGCACATATTTTCCCCTCTATTTAGAAGGTGCTGCATCATTATGGTTCACAAAGCTGCCACCTAAATCCATAGACCGGTTCTCCGACCTGACCAAAAAGTTCAAGGAGCAGTTCCGCTTGTATGCTACCAAAGCCAAAGATGCTATTACGCTCTCAGCAATGAAACAAAATCCAGGGGATTCCGTTAAAGCTTTTCTCAGTCGATTCAATGTGGCTTTGTATGTAGTAAGGACTCCAGAACCCCGTATAATCCTCATGTCTCTAATCAGCGCTATAGATGAGAAGAGCGAATTCAGGAGATGGATAAAATGAAAGAACCGAACACACTTGAAAATTTCTATAAAAAAGCAGAAGAGTATATGAGGGTGGACTATAATCCCGTGCCATTTTGGATTATTGACAGTAACCAACTTCTTGAAGCTCCCAAAAATGCTGCTACTCAGTGCAATCAGAAGAACATTCAGGGGCATAAGCGCGTGGGAACAGTAACAAGGCTAATTAGAAGTCTCGCCTTTTCAACTCATCAGACCTGACGCCTTTGAATGACACTCCTGAAAATATCTATCTTGCAACAAAGAATTCTGAAGAGTACACAAAGCCAAATCCGATAAGGATAAGCGATAAAGCAGTGAATTCGGGGAAATTCTGTAGATTTCACAACCAGCCTGGTCATAACACTAATGAGTGCCGACACTTGAAGAACCTCATTGAGGAGTTGATCAGGAAAAACAGGTTGCAGCAAAACATAAAGAATCTGTAAGCTATGAATCCTTCTGCAACTCCCCACGGGCAAGGGGCATCAAATGATTAGTCTGGTCCAAGCAACGTAGCTCCTGCTCAAACCAATCCAAGGCCGATTGTCAACTGACAAACTCTGGTGGTGCTTCAATTTCAATGGCTCAGAATAAGCGATCAACATCGCTTTACTTCATGCTCTATTTCCCGCTTTAGTTCATGCTTAACTTCACGTTTTACTTTCTGTTATATTCAAAACTTCATGTAATCCGTTTGTAATAACCTGCAAGTGATGCACTAAACATTAGCTCTACGACTAAGATCATATTTGTCAAAATGAATTTCTTTCTTGCAAAATTATATGTCAAATTGAAACTTTCTTATAAAAGATGATTTCATATCGCAGGCCATCTGTCGAACGCTTGTTCTTGTAACATCGCGACCCCAACAACGCTAGTTCAAGTGCCAAATGCTGTAAACATGCACAAATGTAAAATTAGAAAAAGCACCGCCTTGAAAATTGAATAGGAAAGTTGCAAAGATCCAAACAGTGAATAAGCACCACGACAGACAAACACAAGAGCTGTAACTTTTGTCGAAGAGGCACTTCCCTAAGTGAGAGATTCATAGCTTCAGTTCTTAAATCGGAACATCCTATCAAGTCAGGCATCCGGCAAAGGAACTAATGGCCGTCCCGCGAAACGATATAACATCCACCCAATCCACTTGCATAACATCTGGAATGCCCAGATGTGAAAAATGTGATCCATTTGCGTAGCATTTGGAATCTCCAGATGTAAAGAATGAAATCCACTTGCGTAACATCTGAAATGCCTAGAAGTGAAGAGTACAATCCACTTGCGTAACATCTGGAATTCCCAGATGTGAAAAGTGCAATCCATTTGCGTAGCATCTGGAATCCCCAGACGTGAAGAATGAAATCCACTTGCGTAACATCTGGAGTGCCCAGATGTGAAGAGTACAATCCACTTGCGTAACATCTAGAATTCCCATATGTGTAAAGTGCAATCCATTTGCGTAGCATCTAGAATCCCCAGATATGAAGAATGAAATCCACTTGCGTAACATCTGCAATGCCCAGATGTGGAGAGTACAATCCACTTGCATAACATCTGGAATGCCCAGATGTGAAAAGTGCAATCCATTTGTGTAGCATATGAAATGCCCAGATGTGAAGAATGAAATCCACCTGCGTAACATCTAGAATTCCCAGATGTGAAGAGTACAATCCACTTAAATAACATATGGAGTGCCCAAATGTAAAAAGTGCAATCCATTTGCATAGCATCTGGAATCCCTAGATGTGAAGAATGATCAATCCACTTGCGTAACATCTGGAATTTCCAGATGTGAGAAGTATAATCCATTTGCGTAGCATTTGAAAAATCCAAATGCGAAGAATGATCAATTTGTTTGCGTAACGTTTAAAACCTCAATTGGGAAACGTAACGAGCACCCAATTGATCGTCGACATCAGGAAACACCTGATTCGATAACGACAAACATTGGAATTTTAACCAAAGTCCTCTCTAGGGGCACTCCTTCTCAATCTATCGGCGCTTGGGTTAGTCAGTGTAATTGAGCAATGAAAGTCTCTAATACATGAATTAGCCAAATCAGATTGTAGATGAGGTTCATATTAAACCGATTAACTTGAAATTTCAGATGCAATAAGTGTTAGATTTTAGTTCGAACACAGGTGTGAAATCCAAAATACTTCCCGTGGGAAGAACTGGCAGTAACTCCCCAAAAAAGGGGCACAAATCTTGAAGCTACTCAAAAGGGGAGTTGGGAGTAAATCACAGATGCGAGTCATTAAAATGATAATGCTTGAAACCCTAAGTCGGCTTTAGATTGATTAGCTAATTTTAAGCATTAATATGAATTCAAATCGGAATACTGTGTTCATGCAAATAATTTCCAATGAGTTCTAAACGGTTGGATTAATACAGACACTCTATTCAGATCAAAATAAAGTTTGCTATAAGTCATTGTTAATGATTAACTAGCCCACTATCGATATGGACAATTGATGGTGATGTATAAGTCCAATACTATGTAATTTCTCATCCTCTTCTGTAAAACAGGTGGTGCGAAGCGTATTAGCTCAAAGTATGGTTCGTCCCAGCAAAAAAAAAAGACAAAGCAAAAATGAAAGTTTAAGGTACAACAAGCAGAGCGCATTACCCGCATATACAATCGATCTAATAACATGGTGCATAAAAGGAAATAACAGGGGATGAATAAAAAAGTGCTATAGCCTTATAATCTCTTTCTTCTTCTTGCTGACCTTTGAATCGCCGGATCATAGATATAGTTTGCCAATGTAACCAGAGGAAGAAGGATGTGTGCCAACCTTTTGACTCTCTTCTTCTAAACCCGCAGGCTCGACATTCCCTTAGGAAAGTGAGGCAATAGTCTTATCCCGGGATTTGAGAGCCTGGATAAGCGTAGCTTTGTCCTTCTCTAAGGTAGAGATGCATTTGATATTCTCCCTGTTTAGCCTCTGAAGATCACAAGAAAAGGTATTCCAAGCACCCAATTTACGCGCAGTGTAGTTTATGATAAGGTCGAAATGCTTTTCCAACCAATCCTTAACAGTGTCAAGTTGTGCCAATGAGTGATTTCTTATAACATCCAGATCATCAGGAACTGATTGTTTGTCAGACGGGTATATATCATGGTCAAATTGATCAAAGTGCAACCCCTGTAGACACCAACCCTTGAATCGTTCAGCAAATTCAGGGCTGCATGCCCCGGGAGTATAGCTAGGCCTATCTATGATTGTTTGAAGGTCGGCCAGAACTGGAGCAACAAAGGAAGTAGCCAAGGAGGGTTGATTAGAAGTGCTCTAAGTATCAAGCACAGGGAGCTCATCCGACCTATAGCACTTTCAAGGGTTATCCTTGCTCAAACTCTTCTTTATTCTTGTATGGCTGGTAGACATCCTACACAAATAGCAGTGATTGAAGGTAAACAACCATATCTAAAATTGAATCACAGGAAACAAAGTTAAAGTCACACATTCTAAAGAGCTAATACTTTCGAGAGTACAAGGAATAAAGGCTTAAGTTCAAGCACTGGAGATTTAGGCCGCTGTAACAGCGTAGGGGATAGATCAGGACTCAGAGCTTTAGGTTGTTCTACGGTTCAAGTGAATCAGATTGTCATTCTAATGCCCTAAAACCATAAATCGAGCATCCAAAAATAGCTTAGATCATGTTGATGAGTTTAAGTTTTAAGTCGCCAGCTACTTGGAACTTAAACCCACACGAACGACCTAAAATCCAGGGTTTGGTGTTCAAAAGGATTCAGGTGACTACCACCAACTAAGGTTTTCGGCCGTTCTAACGATCTAAACTTTGGGTCATGATCGTGATCTAAAACTCAAGGGTACTATAACTGTAACACCCCTAAGTCCCACATCGTGGAAGCCTATGTGAAGTGGGTACTTATATATTAGAGCCCATCTCTTACTAACGCTGAGGCCTATTGAGGAACAAAACCCCACGCCTATACGGTGGCCAAGTTGGGGACATTGTCTTGGGTGAACGGAGGTGCGGGCAGTTACAACGGTATCAGAGCCAATACCCAGCCGGAATTGTGGCTCATGTGTGGACCACAGCGCCTGTGTGAGGTGTTTGTGAGCCAATAGGGATATTGGGTTCTGTAGGAGGGGAGAATGTAACACCCCTAAGTCCCACATCGTGGAAGCCTATGTGAAGTGGGTACTTATATATTAGAGCCCATCTCTTACTAACACCGAGGCCTTTTGAGGAACAAAACCCCACACCTATACGGTGGCTAAGTTAGGGACAATGTCTTTCGTGAATGGAGGTGCAGGCTGTTACAATAACGACCCAAAAGCTTTAGTTTCTCTGACGTCCAAGGACTTAAATTCGTGATGCCAACCTAAAAACGTATTGTTATTCCTACGACCTAAGTCATTCTAGAGTTTGACGACATGAGATAAGTTTGAGCTACAAAAGACTACTCCAACCAATTATAGCTTCCAAAATGCATGACACTCATAAAAAACAAAGGTGCTTCAACTGTTAAAGAAATGACAAGACATGGATTTGCAAATTAAGGTTGTTTAATAAGCAATATAATCATGCTAAATCATCATTTCGGCGTACTCATCATTTATCTTCAAAGGCATACAAGAATTTGCAAATTCCACAACTACTAACAACATCGAATTCAATCATGGATCATCATAAATAAACAACGACCCTTGAAACCAATTCGAAGTTTAAAATCGAAATAAAACCGGAATCCTGGAGCTTTGAATTCAAATAGCTTTGTCGTTGGTTTGGGCTTTGAATTGGATGAGAGTAGAATTGTTAAAGAGATCAAAATTTTTGAACTTTGAATCAGTGGAAGAATCAATGATACTCTGAGTCGAAGATAGATTCAGAGCGTCGGTTGGAGTTTGACCTCAAACAGCTGCCACTAACAGGCATCTGAATTGTTTGAGGAAGAAATATAAGGGTTCGACGGCCTAAAGCGATATATATGGTAGACAATGAAACAGATCAAACCTAAAAAGCCCATGACAACCCAGTTACAACAACGACCTAGCTTGTGTAAGTAATATTTGGACCAAAGGCCTGTGAATGGCCTTAGACTCAATGTGACCTAAAAGCCACATATGAAGATTTACGACCTAACATTGTTAAGATTGGCTAAATCGAAGCTCATATGATATTCAATACATACGAACTTCGAGGGGAAAATGTTAATAAATGAAATATGGCACAAAAATGATAAACAAGGTTAGATCGCCCTCATGAAAGCAATAATAGGTCGTAGGCCGCTAGGCCGTGGAGTTAGCATAGCCTTCGGTTTCTCCTTCAATTTGTCTTGCTTTAGCGCTTTAGGACGTTCTGCTCATTTAGGTCATTCGAAGTCTTAATTTCTTAGGTCGCTCAAGGTATAAGGCACGTCAGCTCTTCTTAGCTCGCCGAGACTCCGACCCGCAAATCTCCATGGTCGTCAGCTCTTCCAATCCCAAGCCCACTCTGCTTTGGTTTTGCTCGTGCAATTGTGACTTCTCCCGCTAAAAGCTCTTTAGCTCATTTTGCAAGTCTTAGGTCGTGCCGCGATCATACATGAGAGCTTTGGACCACTCCATCTTGCTTTAGCCCGTTCTGCATAAGCCAAGGTCGTTCTGCACCAACTTAGCACGTTTCGCATTAGGTCTGGCTAGCTTAGGTCGTAGAACATGGGTATGAGACCCTTTGGGTCGGCCGACGGTCTAAAGAAGGTTCAAGATAATTACCAAACCTCCACCTGGCCTGAATCTCACCTATAAGTACACCCATAATTCATTTGAAGGGGGATCGAATTCTATGACCCCGGAAGGCCACCCAATTATTTCCTAATCATTTCTAAGTGATTTCCATCTCTTGTAAGACCGCTAATTGAAGATCAAACATGAAGTTCATCATGAAATCAACCGAAAGTGATCAAGCTGCTTAGAGACCAAAGATTCTCCACCTTACTCCTTGTATATCATGGAATTCGCTTGTTTCTCCATGGATTTGTGTTGATCAAAGTAATGTTATTGTGTAATGAACAATATGAATGTACTTTTGAGTGATCCTAGATTTGTAACTCTTGAATTGATAATGGAAATTGCTATTAAAGTGGATGTAGATCTTCCTGAAGATCGAACCACTATAAAATTTGTGTCTCTTTACTTTTGTTGTGATTGTGACCTCTTCTCTTACCGATTGGTGAAGGGAAATTTTCGCACCTTTGGTGTTAAAATTTAATTCGGATTTTAATAATTTGAATAATAATTAAATAAAGAATTATCCAGTCATGTTAAAACCAAGAAGTTGATAAAAACTGATAAATGTTATATCGTAGCTATCAGAAGGTGGTCGACTAAAATGGAATTATTTTAAAAATTAAACATTGAGGTTTTAAATTTATAAATGACCATTTTAAAAATAGAAAATAAATTTCAAATTTTTAAATGTGAATACCAAAATTTATTTTTGAGTATAATAATCTGTTCTATTGAATATCACTTGTCACAAAAATATATTATCGCTAATCGTTTCGAAGAGTCCGAATCTATATTCCACTTCGATTCGGTTTTTACGCCGCTAGTCTAAGATTATCAAAGATAATAAAAGATGGAGTTATGCAAGGGCTATTCTAAAAGTCCTAGGTAGAAATTGCCTAAGATGGGTTTATAGAATAGTGCCTTCGGTTTGTCCAGTCCCAGGGCGACTTGTATGGACGAATGTATGACAAAGTAATTCTAACTGATCACGTACGTTGATCTCTCCAAATGTATTTATATGGTAGTGGAGGAATTTGTTTCTCTTGCTTTATACCTATAATATATTTTTGGGGAAATCAATTAGTGGTTGGCGAGTTTTGACGATGTGACATTCAAAGTAAATAAAGAAATGATGAACAAAGGTAAGTCTAGCCTCAAGCCTCACATCCAAGAAATGACAAAAAACGGGCAGGCATCATAGCTATGTAGGTCGCTCCCATTAGGGTGTAGCATCACCTATCTAGATAAATTTCTTTTGTTTCTTATTCTATCGATTCTGACCGGTTCGGGAAATGGTTGCCATACACAACCATTGGTGATATACATTCGATACACTCAAGAGAAATGAGTGGTCGGTCATGTGTGATCTGGGTTGCAAGACATTCTTGTTGAACCCAGTGTATTCCCCTCTAAAGATACACTATCGGAAGGTGGTTCCATACCTTATCATAGTTGAAAATCCATTATCCATAAGCGCCTACTATATAGGAAAATGTGAGATGCAAGCATTCTTCTAGATTCTAAATTATTTGTGGAAAACTCTAGACATTATGAAAATATCTATTTAAATAAACAAATTGTTTTGTTATCATAAGGTAAAAACTCGTTTGGTACTTACGACGTGGTCTTATGAGATATGTTTTATTTTCCTAACTGGTTTTAAAATCCTTTACTCATACTAGTCCCTTGACTGACCCAAAGTTTATTTTTTTCTATGTTTTCTAAACTCTTGGGTACTCATAACACTTGTTACGAGTAGACAAGTAAATCAGGTAATGTCTTAACTTGGAATATCTGGATGGAAACTTTCTGCATACTGATCTACCTATTATGTCTATGTATAATTATGGAGTCTTCAAGTTGGGTTATCTATGATTTTATGTATAATTAAGATGTTGTATTATGGAATGGCATGTATCTCTAGGCCAAATATACTCTGATGTATTATGCTTCTGATGTATAATATTATATGATATTATCTTCTGTTAAATTCTGCTGCGAGATTCTGATGTTTTCCGTAGTTCTATCTTCTATTTATTTCTTATTCTTATATAATGACACGACTTCTAATGTGTTTGAAAGTTGGGTCGTTACAGGTCTGGAGGGGCACAACTAATAGTTTCGAATCGATCTAATCGAAACCCTTATATAAACTATTTAACAGTTAAACTTAGGACCTTAGCAAGAAATTAAATCAAAACTTGTATGAATTGGGATTAAAACTCCGTACCTAAACGTGTTGAATCCATAGAAGCCAAATTGAATTCGAAACTGAGAAGATGCGGAAGAATCGAATCAAGAGCTCTTCAAATGTAGAGCCTCTACAAGTAATCCACGAGAACGATATTCATCTTCAATCGAATTGAAGAGGAAGAGGGAGTTGGCGATACTAGCCGCCTCCATTAATTTCTAGGGTTTTGGAGATAAAACAAAATGACGGGGTCATTTTCCCTTTTTCAAAATTACCCTTAAACTAATGTGGACGTGTATATCTAAAAGAGGTGTATAAAATATCTCCCTTTTAAATTTAAACTCTCATATTTGAATAGGTACCGACCCGTTTATTAACTCCAACTTCAAATAAAATATCAACAAATTGATGTTTTATATGACCCAAAGAAAATAATTTCTCCCTTGTTACGTTCTAGTTGTGTGACCCTGTAGGTTATTACAACGTTGGCAATAATTTAAATTGCATTTAAATTATAAACAGTGAGCGACATCTAGTAATACATCACTGCTACCCAAGTTATAATAAGATCAATTAACGATTCGATACAACCTTTTGTGACTAGTGTATCAATGTAATATAATTCTTTTAACCAATATATCCAGGATTAAACTCAAGGCACAGATCGTATCATCCTCTTTATAATTTAATCTGTTTTCTTGATCGATGAGTAGACTGTTTAAAACAAATTAATATTTGAGCACGGCCATGCATTTCACAGTCTCACTCAATCAAGAGGCCCATGGATATCACCAAAAATATATTGTAGGGTTAAATTCCGTCTATATCATTCATAATTTTCATTCGATTTGAGATGTATCCAATAATCACCGTTATCGTTACTCTGTTACGAAATAACTTTAGATGATATCAAAACACAAATATTCTTGAATAAAATTATAATGATTTCAGGTTTGAGGACCATTACATCACTGTCACTATGAGAATAACTTATGATACTGTTAATTATATTCTATGGAGTTATCTCACGGTGGGTCAGCCCAATACGGTATTCTCCAATACGTATTTATATCTTGACTTTAATATCACGTATATTAATGATCAATGAGATGTGATCATCAGTCAATCAATATACTAGTCTCAATGCTTTATTGTTGTCCTGTATAAACAATAAAACCTGACTAGGGACATTTAAGAATTATAATACTTAATAATTATATAATCCCAAATTCAATCTTACTCGAACTATATAATTCCGTATTATTATTCTGACTTCTATTATATTATTATTTATATTACGCAGTAAATACAATATAATAGAATAATATTTTATTCCAAATAAAATAATAACATCAACAGTGTTATCAATCTCATCAAATGAATTGCCTCTAGGGCACAAACTCTAACAATCTCCCACTTGCACTAGAGTCAATCATTTACGTATCGTATACTTATGAAACTAGTGTGACTATTAAACTTCTGCTACGACAGAGTTTAATTCAGTAGGTCTGCAATATTACAACTTTTTTAACTTTGCAGATATGTTTATTTCTTCTGTGAACAAATTCACATAAGAATTATGTTTCTTAAAATATATATTTGGATTGATGATGAGTTTAATGTTTTAGGCCTGAGCAACAGCCATATTGTTATCGCAATGTATATCATTCGATCAACAATGAATTAAGTTCAATCATGAACTTCTTAATCCAAACATTTTCTTTCTTAGAATCAATATTTATTTCTTGTTTTTAAACTAACATTATTTGCAATAATCAATATGTTATCAAATAACATTAGAATTATTTGATACTCCCACTCAATTTCTTGTCTATACAAGATTCAATAGTATTTTGTGGTTTTCGATACATTTCGAATTCTATTTTATTCCCTTTGGTATCTAAGAGTCTGGCTCTCCTTTATAAGGATACCAATTCGAGCAATAAACATTTTATTCTCAAGGATTTACAAAGATAATATCCTTTTGTATCTTTTGGATATTCCACACAATGATTATCAGATTTGGGACTGATCTTATCAAAGATAAAACGTTTAACAAACGCCTTACAACCCGAATCTTCATAATAAACAAACTAGGACATTTCCCAGTCCATATCTTATATGGCTTCTATAAACTCGTTTTAGTGGGATTAAATGCAGTTGTTCTAAATTTAATTTATTAGAAGATCTATATATGACATATCATTAATCGTACTGTTTCTTATAAGGTGTGATCTCTCCTTTCAGACACATCATTCTAATATGGTGTTCTAAATGGAGTGAGTTATGAAACAATTTCAAACTCATCTTAATAGTTATTAAGTAGTTGGCTTAATTCCTTTTTCAATCTATTCGAAAAGTGTTTATATTTCATTAAAATTGGTTTCTATCTCCACTTTGAATTCTTTGAACTTTTCGAAGGATTCTGATATGTGTTTCATAAGATACACATATCTGTATCTACTGATATCATCCGTAAATATAACGAAGTAATAAAACCTACCTCTAGTTTATGTATTCATCGCTCCATATACATTATTATGTATGAGACCCAATACTTATCACTCACTCACTATGTCAAGTGAAAGAGGATTCAGTTATTTTACCTAATAAACAAGATCTGTATTCAAAATCAAATCATCTCAAAATTCCATCATTATGGAGTTTTGATATGCTTTCTTGTTTATAGTGCTAACTGGTAATACTAAAGGTATATTGGATTTAAATCACTAAATTTAATCTAGTCATTATTAATGTCAAGTACATTATAGTTAAGGATTTACAAATATCATTAACTATTTGTGAAATTCCATACGATATTTCATTTAAAAAAAATGAATAACAATTATTCTTTTATTACAAATGAAATTCAAACTTGTCTAAACAAGATCTATTATAACATTTATCTCAAGTGGAATTTCATAATAACAATTATTTTATTTATTTAATTAAGCCAGTATATTCAACAAGAATCATCTTCCTATGGATAATCCAGCAACATTTGTTTCATTTCCATTCGTAAGTCCACTTGTCCTTTTATTGGATTTCTACTTATTCTGCAATTTCTTTAAATCAACATACATTTATATGATTTATATTTAGTATCTAATACTAGGAATGTATAAGTAGATTATTATAACATTTATATCTTATTCAGTTAAAGTCATACTTTAATTTTTGTTTTAGATCCTCTATATTTATTAGAACAATTACGTTTTAATTTGTTTGAGGACAATCCTCAAATTTCAATGTCAGTCAAGAAATTTGATTTAATTCAATTTATCCTTCTCAATGATTAATTTAAATTATCGTAGTTATTTATTATTTAATATCTACATTAGATAATAACTGATTCTGTAATATTTATTTAATCACAAAATTTTGACAATCAAAATTTATATTAACATAAATATGTAATTTAAACTAAAATACGCTCCCAATCAAATTAGCATCCCTCTGTTTATATATGTATATCATTATATACATATAATGGTGTTCCAAGATCCATATCTAGTCATGTCTTGACCCAGCTTTGGCTAAACCCAAAACACAACCTTTTAGGTAAACATCTTATGTCAATTATATCGTCTATATAACTCTTGGATCGCATATTGAACAGTTTGTTCAGTATTATTTGTAACACCCCACCTCCGCTAGGGTCACTCGCAAAGGAATGCACTAGCTTTAGAGGGGTATTATTGGTAAACATGTACAGAAATATTACAAGACAGAACATATATATATAAAACAACGGAAGTAAAACAAATTCCATTACCTTATAAAATAAGGTCTAAAAGCCTTTTACATCAAAATACATCAAAACCTGTCTTGCAATAATAAAGAAGCATAAAACCATTTCATAAATTATTCCCCAAGTAAAACAGTAAAGTAGCCATAGCCAAGAGAAGTCCAAGCCATGCGTGATGACCTTCAAACAGAAGAAGTCCAAACTAACAATAGCATTTCCTCCCTGTAACCTGGGGGGGGGGGGGGGGAATGGAAGACAAGAGGCGAAACAAAACGGGGTCAGTAATAAAGACTGGTAAGCCCTATCTACTATTAGTATATAAACTAGTAAAGTTAACTGGCATGAGGAACTGAGATGAACATAAGTATGATGACAAGATAGATAAGCCAAACCAAAATAACAGGATGAACTACGGTACCAAAATAAATGAGTGTGTCATGATAAACTACGACGTCAAGATAAATCAAGGTACCACGTCGTCAGGTTTCTATCAAGTATACTATCCCAAGGTATTTATCATGTATAACATCCTAAGGTATATATCATGTATATTTGCTCTACACCCCTCGTACTAGTATCCCAACCCGCATCATGTGTTAACTATGAATGTCCCTTGCCCAACGCCACGTAATGGTCCATGTCAACCTAATATATAGCATATGTAGATTTTTCCCAACTCGTATGTTTCTTTCCATGTATAAGTTTAGTCCTTTGCCGTAGGCCATACGGGCTTTCCCATGTAAACGTCTTATCCTTGAAGTTATTTTGGACTACTACCCTTGATCTAGTTATGTTTTCTTACCATGAACTATCGCGTGTCCACTTAGGATTTATGCCACCTAAGACCACTAGGGATTATGCTACCTAATGAACGTTTCCGTATCTCGGTTTGGGTTCAGCCACCTAGGGCCACTAGGGATTATGCCACCCGTCAACCGCGCCCTTTATCCCACGTATGTATCGTGAATCATTTTCCATGTCTAGATGCACATGTTCCTCAATGTGCCATCCGAGTTCCGTGCCAGGGCAAATCAAGAAATACGGGACTTGGTCGGGAGCTTTAAGTCGTCTGCTGATGTAGATATCAAGGTCTGTTTTTGTACCCGTGGCTATGGTCCCACGTGACCCCTCCCTCAACTACTGAAAGGCAATCCAAGAAAAATCATGTATGAGAACTACACTAAGGCCCATCGATGCCCACTTCCAGATAGCCAACCTCACCCATAACTTTATAGCTAGTATATGGTCTTTTGGGAGTTCCCTGCCTTTCCGTATGTACACGATTGACTAAAGAAGGTAGGTAGTCAGCGACATGCTATCCCGGGGCAAAATCAAGTATCGTCGACTCCACGCTAATCCATCCCAGTCTTTAGGTCGCTCGCATAGCAACCAAGGCATACTCTTGGCTCTTCTACCGCAGACCTTAACCCCTGTGAGGCCAGGTTTCATGGACCACTCGCCACCTCACAGAGGGATACCAAGAGTACCCTCACGTTCCCCGAAGCTTTCACTTCGTCACCCAGTTCGCTGGAGCTTTTATCCTAGTCAGATAACTTGCTCCTCCTCGTATACTAAGCGATGACCTACGGTACCAGGTTACTCATCTCTTTATGAACTAGTCCCATGTCCTTAGCTAAGAATTATTACTTAGTTACCCTTAACTAAGGTTTACCACTTAGCCCCTCTTTCCGCTATCCTTGTTAACTACGATTTCCAACCTAGTCCTCTGAGCTAGGGTTTTGTCAAATGGGTTAAGTGTTGTTATCCAAGTTCGTGACTTGACCCGCCTACAAATCATGTCAAGATTGGCTAAGTACTCAAGTTCAAGGCTTAGCCCTACAAGTTGGTTAAGTGTACCAAGAAGCTCATGACTTAACCCTATCAAGTCAAATTGGTTAAGTATTTATTTGCCTTAACCCTATCAGATTTTCATGTTAGATTGATTAAGCATGGATTATCTTAATCCCATCAGATTATCGAGTCGGATTGGTTAAGTATGGGTTAGCTTAACCACATCCACTAATCGTATTACAATGGTTAAGCCTAATCTTAAAAGGTCTTGTGACTTAACCCTTATCAGGTCCACCTATTAGATTGGTTAAGTATAGGTTACTTAACCTCATCAAATCATCACGTATAATTGGTTAGGTATAAGTTACTTAACCCCATTAAATTATCATGTTAAATTGGTTAAGTATTGGTTACTTAACCCCATTGAATAACCAAGTTTAGATTGGTTAAGTGTTTAACTTAACCCCATCGAATTCCCGTGTTTAGATTAGTTAAGTATAAATTACTTAACCCCATCTAATTACCGTGTTTAGATTAGTTAAGTCTTAGTTACTTAACCCCATCTAATTACCGTGTTTAGATTAGTTAAGTCTTAGTTACTTAACCCCATCTAATTACCATGTTTAGATTAGTTAAGCGTAAATTACTTAACCCCATCCCCTAACTGTCTTGTATGGTTAAGTGTCATTAAGAAATCAAGCCCGGTCCCACTTAACCTACCCATTTGTGTCATATCGGTTAAGTGTCATTAGTCAAATTTACTTAACCTTATCATGTGGCATTAATTTAATTAATGCACTCTCAACCTCTCACATTAGACATTGTTGTGGTTACTAGTTAAGCCAGGCGGGTCCGGGTAGATTTACACCACAACCTAGTCTAACCTCGGGTCTTAAGCGCGACATGACCAACTTCTCACATTAGATCCTATTGTTTGTAGCCACTAGTTAAGCCGGGCGGGTCCGGGTAGATTTATGCTACAAACTCAACCCAACCTCGAGTTGGCCATTTTCATGTTTGGTCTAGTGTCTTGTTACACTTACAACCCATACGTGTCAAGTTTCCAAGTCCCATGCTCATAGCCAAAGTTACATGTTGTCACGTTTATACCAACTTACCCAAATCATGTTTCATGTCATTAAAGTTTCCCCATAACCTAACCCCAATGCTTTTAAACTCGCATATACATTCACAACAACGCATAATGGATTTAAAGAAGGAACTTGGCAAAGGCATGACAAAAAGGGTATAAGGCCGCAAGTTAAACATGGTGGAAATGAGGCATAAATGTGCTCACAAACTTGCATGTTACATTGTCAAGCCTCAAAAACATGCATAACATTCAAACTTGGCAAATAGGTGATACATGGTCATAGATGACATGAAATGATGACAAGTAACTCGCATATAACATCACATAAGGGTTATGACTTCATATGCATGTTAACCTAAAGGTTATGAGGGTTCTCATGTTGCATAATGCAACATTTCAACATAAAGGTTATAGCTTTTAACCCACAAGATCAAGGTAATGACTTTATAGACTTGCATAACATGATAGCATGTATCATACTTAATGATCAAACCCAAACTTGCAACATTCATTTAACTTTATAGTTAATATCTAAGAGTAGGAGGGGGCTTACAATGCTATGAAGGCACAAATCAACATATAAAACAAAGATTGAGACGAAGCCATTCATGCTATCACCCAAAAACCCCAAGAGAACAAGCTCCAAATGAAACCCTTGAGCAAATATCAATAAAAATCCTTGCTTTGAAGAAGAATGTTTTCAACTTTCGCTTTGAATGAAGCTTATGAGCTCTCATGCAAGATCCTTGCTTTTTTGTCAAGAAAAGGTTGCAATTTTGGCTAGAATGCAACTTATGAACTCTCATACAAACATGAAATCACTCAAATGATCATAGAATCTCTCATGAATGAAGAAAAGAGGCTCCTTTACTTTGAAACTAGCTTAGAACACTTAAGCTATCATGAAGAAGAAGATGGAGGCCATGGGTTGAAGTGGAGGCCATGATGAGGAATCATTTTGGCATAGTTTAGTTGTAGGATCAATTTATGAGGGTTTTAGGAGAGGGTTAGGGGTCTTTTTATAGAAGACTAGGATAGTTTTAGCCATAGGATAAACCCTAGAACCAATCCTAGCCTTTAAAGCATGTATTGGGGAAGAAGTCACATGTAGGAACCATTTAGGGCCTTTAGATTAAAGCTGAACCATGAGAACCATTCAAATGCAAAATCTGCATTCGAGCGAATCGGCCCACGGGTTGACAGCCAAACACCCTGGATTAACCCCTAGTCGACCCAGCGAGCTCGGGTCGACCTCAAAAATTGGCCGGTTCGGTTATTCCCCTCTCCCAATTCGCTGTTTTGAACATTTTTGCATATTTATTTATTAAATTTTCAATTATATATATATCAATATATATATATTTCTCTGCGCAACCCATTTCACTTAATTAAGTGTACTTTAATTTGTGAATTTTTATGTTCAAATTACGGGGTGTTACACTCTCCCCTCCTTAAAGGATTTCGTCCCCGAAATCTCTAAGTCAAGAAGAACGTATCCTACCAACCAAACAATCATCTACTCAAACCATCAAACACTGGCATCATTGTCCTTAGACGATTTCTAATGCCATATGAACATATGCAGAACGTGTGTGTATATGCTCCTTAGCTAATGCTAATGATCAGGCCTGAATGATCTTTCTAATGCAAAATATGTTTAGTGCCATGAGTCCAACATGTATGCGAATAGTCCTAGTCATATAAGTACTATATGCGTGCACAAACATTCATTCATATGCAACATCCGCATGATAACACATTCAATTTCATCCATAAACAAGTATAAATACTCGTGCATATGCAACATGAAACGTGACCGCGTCAATCTAGTATCTAATGTGTATTCGCGCATCCACGAGCAACCACTTGCAACCATTTGCAACCATATCAATCATAACATGTTTCAAATACATGTTTACATCCATAGAGTTCTATCTAAGGTTCCCAAGACAAGATCGAGGAGATAAACAAGACAAACTCCTTACGGGGTTTGTAACAGACACAGGACCGAGAGGATATCCACCAAGCGATAGCATGCAAGTAAGCTCTACAGGTGAACCAAGGATCAAAGATACACTCTTAAAAAGAGAAATGATGCGCGCGTCTGAGCCGCATTTCCACGAACTTAATTCCATTGTGCCTTGACCGCCTTTGACTTCATGGTTTCGTAGCTCCTTGATTCCTATTTCCAAGGTATGAGTCGGAACCCTTTTCACTGTCGCCTCTCGTTCCGCTTTCATTTATTCTTTCCCTAGTATACTTGGCTCAACCATATCTACGTACTCATGCAAGCTCTCCAAAATTCACTAGTGAATTCTGGATCTCGTTTACCAATGCCAATTTATGTTACCACGTGCACTTACTAGTGTGATTCCTATAACCCATGCTTAAGCGGAATGAACCATCCGTCTTATTGGCGGACGTTACTCGATTGGATCAGAGATTTCCGATAAATGCATCAAGAGATTCTAGGTAACTAACCATGACAGAACCTAAAAGGTTACACGAGACTTCGAAGGTATTACCAAAGCAAGCCAAGAGTCTGACTGCCCTCTTTTCAAAACCGAGAATGGTATCCCTTACTGGATAACCACTTTACCCCTAGAATCCATCCATAGCTCAACAATAGAAGTATTGCTTCTAATCTCAACACTTGGCATAGACGTTCTCAAATCCAACAAGTCATGAATAAATGGACCGACTCTCCAACCAGATTTTGGGACAAAAACTGGGATCCTCTACCATGCTAGTACTAAGGTGCAGAGACTCAACTATCCAAGCAGACTTAAATGATACGATGATCAAGACAAAGTCTGGACGGGATGATAGAAAAGAAAGACTAAACCTTTACCAGAAACGGTACCATTTCTTTTAGGTACCCTAGAAATGGGAGCGTACAATTGCCCTCTCTGATGATCTTGTCCTTGTCCTCCTTGATGGACTAAGCCATAGCAACAGTTGCTTATCCTTAAGCTCACGTCCTTTATCCTTGTTCTTATTATCCCTTCTTATAACTTCGGTAACCGATCTCTCGAGAACTTCCTCCATCGCACGGGAAAACACTTACGTAGCTAGACAAGGATTAGTCGCAGTTAAAACTACTGTGACTCCAGATGGAGGAAAGAAAGGGAAAAGAGATCCGATCAAGGGAACAAAGGATAGTGCTAATGGCTTTTGGGGAATAGCCTTTAAAAACTTTTCTTGAAAAATGCTTCTTTGTAAACGGTTTCTCAAATAGTTTTCAGAAGGTTTTTAAAAACTTTTGCCCAGTCTGGTAACCTTCTGCTCTGATACCAAATGTAACACCCCACCTCCGCTAGGGTCACTCGCAAAGGAATGTACTAGCTTTAGAGGGGTATTATTGATAAACATGTACAGAAATATTACAAGACAGAACATATATATATAAAACAACGGAAGTAAAACAAATTCCATTACCTTATAAAATAAGGTCTAAAAGCCTTTTACATCAAAATACATCAAAAACTGTCTTGCAATAATAAAGAAGCATAAAACCATTTCATAAATTATTCCCCAAGTAAAACAGTAAAGTAGCCATAGCCAAGAGAAGTTCAAGCCATGCGTGATGACCTTCAAACAGAAGAAGTCCAAACTAACAATAACATTTCCTCCCTGTAACCTGGGGGGGGGGGGGGGGGAGGGGAGGAAATGGAAGACAAGAGGCAAAACAAAACGAGGTCAGTCATAAAGACTGGTAAGCCCTATCTACTATTAGTATATAAACTAGTAAAGATAACTGGCATGAGGAACTGAGATGAACATAAGTATGATGACAAGATAGATAAGCTAAACCAAAATAACAGGATGAACTACGGTACCAAAATAAACGAGTGTGTCATGATAAACTACGGCGTCAAGATAAATCAAGGTACTACATCGTCAGGTTTCTATCAAGTATACTATCCCAAGGTATTTATCATTTATAACATCCTAAGGTATATATCATGTATATTTGCTCTGCACCCCTCGTACTAGTATCCCAACCCGCGTCATGTGTTAACTATGAATGTCCCTTGCCCAACGCCACGTAATGGTCCATGTCAACCTAATATATAGCATATGTAGGTTTTCCTAACTCGTATGTTTCTTTCCATGTATAAGTTTAGTCCTTTGCCGTAGGCCATGCGGGCTTTCCCATGTAAACGTCTTATCCTTGAAGTTATTTTGGACTGCTACCCTTGATCTAGTTATGTTTTCTTACCATGAACTATCGCGTGTCCACTTAGGATTTATGCCACCTAGGACCACTAGGGATTATGCTACCTAATGAACGTTTCCGTGTCTCGGTTTGGGTTCAGCCACCTAGGGCCACTAGGGATTATGCCACCCGTCAACCGCGCCCTTTATCCCACGTATGTATCGTGAATCGTTTTCCATGTCTAGATGCACATGTTTCTCAATGTGCCATCCGAGTTCCGTGCCAGGGCAAATCAAGAAATACAGGACTCGGTCGGGAGCTTTAAGTCGTCTGCTGATGCAGATATCAAGGTCTGTTTTTGTACCCGTGGCAATGGTCCCACGTGACCCCTCCCTCAACTACTGAAAGGCAATCCAAGAAAAATCATGTATGAGAACTACACTAAGGCCCATCGATGCCCACTTCCAGATAGCCAACCTCACCCATAACTTGATAGCTAGTATATGGTCTTTTGGGAGTTCCCTGCCTTTCCGTACGTACACGATTGACTAAAGATGGTAGGTAGTCGGCGACATGCTATCCCGGGGCAAAATCAAGTATCGTCGACTCCACGCTAATCCATCCCAGTCTTTAGGTCACTCGCATAGCAACCAAGGCATACTCTTGGCTCTTCTACCGCAGACCTTAACCCCTGTGAGGCCGGGTTTCATGGACCACTCGCCACCTCACAGAGGGATACCAAGAGTACCCTCACGTTCCCCGAAGCTTTCACTTCGTCACCCAGTTCGCTGGAGCTTTTATCCTAGTCAGATAACTTGCTCCTCCTTGTATACTAAGCGATGACCTACCGTACCAGGTAACTCATCTCTTTATGAAATAGTCCTATGTCCTTAGCTAAGAATTATTACTTAGTTACCCTTAACTAAGGTTTACCACTTAGCCCCTCTTTCCGCTATCCTTGTTAACTACGATTTCCAACCTAGTCCTCTGAGCTAGGGTATTGTCAAATGGGTTAAGTGTTGTTATCCAAGTTCGTGACTTGACCCGCCTACAAATCATGTCAAGATTGGCTAAGTACTCAAGTTCAAGGCTTAGCCCTACAAGTTGGTTAAGTGTACCAAGAAGCTCATGACTTAACCCTATGAAGTCAAATTGGTTAAGTATTTATTTGCCTTAACCCTATCAGATTTTCATGTTAGATTGATTAAGCATGGATTATCTTAATCCCATCAGATTATCGAGTCGGATTGGTTAAGTATGGGTTAGCTTAACCCCATCCACTAATTGTATTACAATGGTTAAGCCTAATCTTAAAAGGTCTTGTGACTTAACCCTTATCAGGTCCACCTATTAGATTGGTTAAGTATAGGTTACTTAACCTCATCAAATCACCACGTATAATTGGTTAGGTATAAGTTACTTAACCCCATTAAATTATCATGTTAAATTGGTTAAGTATTGGTTACTTAACCCCATTGAATAAACAAGTTTAGATTGGTTATGTGTTTAACTTAACCCCATCGAATTCCCGTGTTTAGATTAGTTAAGTATAGATTACTTAACCCCATCTAATTACCGTATTTAGATTAGTTAAGTCTTAGTTACTTAACCCCATATAATTACCGTGTTTAGATTAGTTAAGTCTTAGTTACTTAACCCCGTCTAATTACCGTGTTTAGATTAGTTAAGCGTAAATTACTTAACCCCATCCCCTAACTGTCTTGTATGGTTAAGTGTCATTAAGAAATCAAGCCCGGTCCCACTTAACCTACCCATTTGTGTCATATCGGTTAAGTGTCATTAGTCAAATTTACTTAACCTTATCATGTGGCATTAATTTAATTAATGCACTCTCAACCTCTTACATTAGACTTTGTTGTGGTTACTAGTTAAGCCGGGCGGGTCCGGGTAGATTTACACCACAACCTAGTCTAACCTTGGGTCTTAAGCGCGACATGACCAACTTCTCACATTAGATCCTATTGTTTGTAGCCACTAGTTAAGCCGGGCGGGTCCGGGTAGATTTATGCTACAAACTCAACCCAACCTCGAGTTGGCCATTTTCATGTTTGGTCTAGTGTCTTGTTACACTTACAACCCATACGTGTCAAGTTTCCAAGTCCCATGCTCATAGCCAAAGTTACATGTTGTCACGTTTATACCAACTTACCCAAATCATGTTTCATGTCATTAAAGTTTCCCCATAACCTAACCCCGATGCTTTTAAACTCGCATATACATTCACAACAACGCATAATGGATTTAAAGAAGGAACTTGGCAAAGGCATGACAAAAAGGGTATAAGGCCACAAGTTAAACATGGTGGAAATGAGGCATAAATGTGCTCACAAACTTGCATGTTACATTGTCAAGCCTCAAAAACATGCATAACATTCAAACTTGGCAAATAGGTGATACATGGTCATAGATGACATGAAATGATGACAAGTAACTCGCATATAACATCACATAAGGGTTATGACTTCATATGCAAGTTAATCTAAAGGTTATGAGGGTTCTCATGTTGCATAATGCAACATTTCAACATAAAGGTTATAGCTTTTAACCCACAAGAACAAGGTAATGACTTTATAGACTTGCATAACATGATAGCATGTATCATACTTAATGATCAAACCCAAACTTGCAACATTCATTTAACTTTATAGTTAATATCTAAGAGTAGGAGGGGGCTTACAATGCTATGAAGGCACAAATCAACATATAAAACAAAGATTGAGACGAAGCCATTCATGCTATTACCCAAAAACCCCAAGAGAACAAGCTCCAAATGAAACCCTTGAGCAAATATCAATAAAAATCCTTGCTTTGAAGAAGAAAGTTTTCAACTTTGGCTTTGAATGAAGCTTATGAGCTCTCATGCAAGATCCTTGCTTTTTGGTCAAGAAAAGGTTGCAACTTTG
The DNA here is from genome assembly GCA_030737875.1 of Allium sativum. Taxonomy (NCBI): domain Eukaryota; kingdom Viridiplantae; phylum Streptophyta; class Magnoliopsida; order Asparagales; family Amaryllidaceae; genus Allium; species Allium sativum. The sequence continues at coordinate 314,191,519 of CM060921.1, forward strand.
GCTAGAATGCAACTTATGAACTCTCATACAAACATGAAATCACTCAAATGATCATAGAATCTCTCATGAATGAAGAAAAGAGGCTCCTTTACTTTAAAACTAGCTTTGAACACTTAAGCTATCATGAAGAAGAAGATGGAGGCCATGGGTTGAAGTGGAGGCCATGATGAGGAATCATTTTGGCATAGTTTAGTTGTAGGATCAATTTATGAGGGTTTTAGGAGAGGATTATGGGTCTTTTTATAGAAGACTAGGATAGTTTTAGCCATAGGATAAACCCTAGAACCAATCCTAGCCTTTAAAGCATGTCTTGGGGAAGAAGTCACATGTAGGAACCATTTAGGGCCTTTAGATTAAAGCTGAACCATGAGAACCATTCAAATGCAAAATCTGCATTCGAGCGAATCGGCCCACGGGTTGATAGCCAAACACTTAACCCCTAGTCGACCCAGCGAGCTCGGGTCGACCTCAAAAATCGGCCGGTTCGGTTATTCCCCTCTCCCAATTCGCTGTTTTGAACATTTTTGCATATTTATTTATTAAATTTTCAATTATATATATATCAATATATATATTTCTCTGCGCAACCCATTTCACTTAATTAAGTATACTTTAATTTGTGAATTTTTATGTTCAAATTACGGGGTGTTACATTATTTATTTGCTCAAAATATATAGAATAATTCATGCTTTTGTCTCTAAGGCCATAATCCTATTATGCGGCCTAGTTAAGTCAGACCCAATAATAGGTTGGAGCACCACATTTTACTCCATCGCATATAACCAAAATAAAAGGTGCACAACGCTTTGGCGTTAGTTACATCCAGTGATTTTGGACAGTGATGAGTATATTATTGGAAGACGTCACCATGACTTAATATAACAAAATTGCTTTAGAGGGAATTTATAATTCATAGCGGGAAACGATATCAAAGTTATTTACATATATCAAATATATGTATTTCATATTCGTAATATAAATTAGATTTAAATAATACATATAAATCATATATATATATATATATATTTAAATTCAATGGTCTATTAATTGGTTGTAAGCCTATGCCTTTTGACTATTTCAAGGTAAACAGTCATGGACATTATATCAGGATACCCAGACTTGTAGAATTCAATAAAAAATATCGAACATTTTAATATAGGTTTTAATCATCACATTACATAACCTATATTAACATTTCAACATGAATGTTTAGATCAAGATGCATGTACAAAGTTTACAATATGAATATCAACACCATCATTATATTTTGTAATGCAAACCATGGTCTTCCTTTCTAGGCTCAGTCTAAGTTAATTAGTTAAATTAACTCATTGCGTTAATATACACATTAGACATTTCTAACAAGTATTTATAAAATTAGCACATGTATATAAACTATTGAATGAAAGACCAAATAACAGAACATCTAAACAAATATCTAGCATATCATTATAGATGTACACGCATGCATTTCAAAGAAAATTCAAATTGAACTGAAATAATTCACATTAACATAAAACCACTTTTATGCACATAAAGGGTCAGACCATATAATTATTCATAATACATTATATCAGTTCCAAATATTCAGTTCAATTTTAATTAACATACATGCTGTATCGAGAAACAGTATATATATTAAAACATATTAGAAACATATTATACATGAAATTGACATTTGCTATGTATCTACATACACAGTTTCCATAAATCGAATTTATGTGGAGCTGCCAAGTTGCATTTGGTTTTAAAATTGCCATGGACCCTTCTTCAACATGTTCATTCTTGTGCTTTATGGTTCAGTCATACTGAGTCCAGCATCAAGATTGAATCTGCATCATTTACAAATAAACAGCAGATTTTATTCATATTGAAAATAAACAATGCGTCATCTATCCATTTACTTGTATACACCATACATATGCTGTATCTTATACACACATCAAATGTGTATATAATTTGTTAACTGTTACGGGTTGGAACAAATGGACAATGTAACTATACATACATTGTAATGTGAATCACTATGGATAATACATGGGACAATTAACCAGATTTCTGAAATTCAATGAGATATATATTATCTTCAACATATCATATATATTGAAAAGATAAAACATATATTAGTACAGGTCATAAGGTAAAAGTTCATAAGTTAACATACATAGGCTGAGGAAAAACACGTCCTTAGAGACTATTACCATATGTATAATTCGACTCATTCATACTGACAAATTACAGGAGCATTTTTCTAACAGGGTCATAACCTCAGTGTTAAGGCACGTGTGATAATGCAATGGGATCTATCACACATTTAACTAAGTCTAGTGTATATGCATTTACAAACAAAATGGCGGCAACTGCCTTAGGAAGGGGTCTTAACTATCATTATACATTCACACAGTAGTGTCTCTCTCAGGTATATGTAATGATTTAATAGTATAGAGCATAAATGCAATTGCAAACATTTTGCATTATAATTGTACATTTTGTATATTCAAAGTATACAAAACTGAGTCCATTTAATATCACATATATCACAAAATAAACTTATTGTTCAGATTTCAAAAGTGTTCATAAACATATCATATATATGTATATATGTATAAACTTGTATGAACAAATCTATTATCACGTAACTTATACAGGGACCATTTTTAACCCTGATGTCAAAATGAAATTGCATATGAAACACATGGAATCATATAAAACATCTTCAGAATTAATATAAAACATAGCCTAACAGTTATGATTACAAACACAGCAGATCTACTAACATTTTAGTAAAACTGAAAACTGATGGATGACCCTTAAAACCATAATAGTCTTGATATCCAAGTTTTAGAAGATGAAACCTGGCATATATTTATATTACTATGTATATACATTTCAACAATAGGCACTCATATGCAATTTTGAACATCAGGTGCAAGTTAGTTAATTATGCAGTGAATTAAAACTTATGCATACACATATGGTGCTAAAACTGAAAGGGGCATATCATATATGCTCTGTATAAAAGGTATATCTAAATACATATATATTTAAATATATTTAAATAAATATATATATATATTCAGAGGATTGTAATGGAAAACAAATTCATGTTGTAACATTTACAACCATTCCATTTATTACAAGGTAATCTACAAATATGAACACATCTATCATGATAGCAAATGGAATTAGGAGTTAGCATTATATATTACTCATATGAAATGACCAAAATCCTGTTAATTTTGTATAGAGTGAAGATACATTATCGACTCATGACCTGTATCAAATCAAATTCGATCTTTGTCACAAAATTGATAGGATCATTAATTGTAATATACTAAGACCAAACAAGCTTTAATCATTTTTCAGAATTGTTTACTCATGCAAACAAATCTAAAATCATGCTACGTATAATATCAAACTTAGTTTAAACAAAACAGTTTTGTTTCAGATGTCATGGTGTCATAGCTAGATGAAGGGTATCAATGTATACCAGATACAAAAGGATTTTAAACTATTCCAGATCATTAATAAAACCACGAAATCATATTTACTATGGTGAGATAGATTCAGCGATTATTCTTCAAAACAAAACTTGATATCTAATATTAAATAATTATTATCACTTTCAATAATAGTTTAGAAATATATATATATCAAAGTTGTCAATAGATATATTTCAACATTTTTGATAAAATTCAAGTCAAGAAGCCTGAAGAACCAGTCAGGTTAATCATTTCTCAATAAATATGCACACTAATTTGATTTTAGTCTGATCAAAACCATTAAGTCATCAATACTTGACTTTCAATATATTGACCTACTGTCCAACAGTATGTTAATCAGATTCAAAACATATTTACATGTATATACAAATATATATATATACATTATATATATAAACAACAATTAATCAAATTTTCTGATTAAACATTCAATAAAGTATTTGTATGAAATCAGAACCTCTAAGTAATTGTCGTTTTGATCAGTCAAAATTGTTTTTGGATCTATCAACAGGATTTGATGATAAACAATCATGGTGACAGCAATTTTAACTTTAGATAAAATTTAGATTTAGTCAATAATAAATCCAGTTCAAAAATTTATATCAAATATAAAACTTTCCCTATTGTAAAACGATTTTACAGATAAATCAAAATAGTTTTTAAATTGCTGTGAAACAATTTGACTTTTAAATCGAATTTATCATCAAGACTTGAATTCATGACGTTATAATTTCGATTATCCAATAATCATATATAAACCTAAATCACAATTCCAAAAATTTCTAATTTTGCAAACCCTAGTAATCATTACGGGATAACTTATTTATTAAATCGTAATGGATACGATAATATAAAGATGAACAAACCCAAAACCAAAGTTCAATTTATAATTTCTCACAACAACCTGGCTTTGATACCACTAATAGTTTCGAATCGATCTAATCGAAACCCTTATATAAACTATTTAACAGTTAAACTTAGGACCTTAGCAAGAAATTAAATCAAAACTTGTATGAATTGGGATTAAAACTCCATACCTAAACGTGTTGAATCCATAGAAGCCAAATTGAATTCGAAACTGAGAAGATGCGGAAGAATCGAATCAAGAGCTCTTCAAATGTAGAGCCTCTACAAGTAATCCACGAGAACGATATTCATCTTCAATCAAATTGAAGAGGAAGAGGGAGTTGACGATACTAGCCGCCTCCATTAATTTCTAGGGTTTTGGATATAAAACAAAATGACGGGGTCATTTTTCCCTTTTCAAAATTACCCTTAAACTAAGGAGTATAAAATATCTCCCTTTTAAATTTAAACTCTCACATTTGAATAGGTACCGACCCGTTTATTAACTCCAACTTCAAAAAAATATATCAACAAATTGATGTTTTATATGACCCAAAGAAAATAATTTCTCCCTTATTACGTTCTAGTTGTGTGACCCTGTAGGTTATTACAATGTTGGCAATAATTTAAATTGCATTTAAATTATAAACAGTGAGCGGCATCTAGAAATACATCACTGCTACCCAAGTTATAATAAGATCAATTAACGATTCGATACAACCTTTTGTGACCAGTGCATCAATGTAATATAATCCTTTTAACCAATATATCCAGGATTAATCTCAAGGCACATATCGTATCATCCTCTTTATAATTTAATCTGTTTTCTTGATCGATGAGTAGACTGTTTAAAACAAATCAATATTTGAGAATGGCCAATGGATATCACCACAAATATATTGTAGGGTTAAATTCCATCTAGATCATTCATAATTTTCATTCGATTTGAGATGTATCCAATAATCACCGTTATCGTTACTCTATTACGAAATAACTTTAGATGATATCAAAACACAAATATCCTCGAATAAAATTATAATGATTTCAGGTCTGAGGACCATTACATCACTGTCACTATGAGAATAACTTATGATACTGTTAATTATATTCCATGGAGTTATCACACGGTGGGTCAGCCCAATACGGTATTCTCCAATACGTATTTATATCTTGACTTTAATATCACGTATATTAATGATCAATGAGATGTGATCATCAGTCAATCAATATACTAGTCTCAATGCTTTATTGTTGTCCTGTATAAACAATAAAACCTGACTAGGGACATTTAAGAATTATAATACTTAATAATTATATAATCTCAAATTCAGTCTTACTCGAACTATATAATTCCGTATTATTATTCTAAGGACTTCTATTATATTATTATTTATATTACGCAGTAAATATAATATAATAGAATAATATTTTATTCCAAATAAAATAATAACATCAACAGTGTTATCAATCTCATCAAATGAATTGCCTTTAGGGCACAAACTCTAACAACAACAACATCAGGGGGTTAGGAAAAATGCTTTAAGATTTTTCAAATGGGTAGATTTGGAGATTTAAGTGATTTTTGAGTTTCTGGGGACAGTTTTTGAACATTTAGTTTGGTGATGAATTACACCTTCTACAATGCATCGAGTTCAACCACAATGGTGGGGATATGTCGGTCTAGTAGTTGACATCGCAGTGGTGAAGGAGCAGGTGAGTCGGATATACTTGGTGGCTAAAGTGGACATTTTAATGGTGATGGGTCTGTCCATTTGTGTGTGTCCAATTCGGTGGAAGCATGTTTTGCATGCGTGATGAATGAAGGCCAATACAAGGTCGAAGATAGGTTGAGTTGAGGATGAGACATGTGAGGAGTTAGTCTCAGTCAACAATAGTGGTTAGGACGAGCATGCATGGACACGCTGTGCACCGCATGTTCACGGTTTTTCGTCCTGGAGCGAGAAGCATCAACGTAGAAGAAAGGTGGATATTTTATTTAGGGTGATGGCTTTAGTTTTTAAGATAGGCCGTGGGCTTTGTGAAAAAAAAAGATAATACGAATGGATTCAAGGGAGAATTAGAAGTTAAAGTAGTATGGTGCAGTAGTCTTTTAGGTTGCTGGAGCAAGGGAATGTAGAAGACAGAAGTGGTGACAGAGGTTCTTTTGTAAGGGGAGGCGTGGCTGTTATAATCAAGACATGGGCTAGTTCTTTTAAGAGACGTGGCCTCGTACAAAAAAATGTAAAAAGGAAAAACGGGCGTAGGTAGATAAGGTAAAGGAGAATTGTAATAACCCGGAAAATCTGGGCCAGTTTAAAATTTTTATCTTGGCAATTATAGCGAATTTTGGATATTTAAAATAGATTATTTTAAATAATATCGACGAGAAATTTATTTTGAATATAATTCGACGTATATATTTATATGCGTCGTCGTTAGAATATAAATAATTATATATAATTATAAATGGAATTGAAAATGGCGCGGTAGTTCGATAATTCGATTTCAAACTTCAATTGAATGTACCGGGTGCAAAACAATCCGGCTTTTAGTGAAACCAAAAACATTAGGATCTAATTGAGAATATCTTTCTAACGAATCCGACAAATCAAGATTTCATAGCGGGAATCAGAAGATATGTCCAATTGAAAATTCTGAATAGTCGCTATGGAATTCAGGCCCTTAAAAATGGGAATTTTGCAAACGACCTCGGATTTCGACGAAACCAGTTTTGTTGGGTCCGTGGTGTCAAGTTATTGCTAGGTTTCAAATTTCATAATTTTTCGAATCAATATGTGAGCGTGGTAAAGGAAAACACGTTTGACCAGTTTCAGTTGATTTTAATCGACTGGAAATTGGCCATTTTTCAAACGGTCTCAGAATTCGACGAAACTAGTTTTATTAGGACCGTATCGACAATACGAAGCTAGAAAATATTTTTCTGGAATTTTTAAAGTTAGCATGTGACCCCAGTAATTTGAAATGTACGTTTAAAATTCAATATAATGATTTAAATGTAAATTTAACGGAAACTGATTCAAACAGTCGAATCAGCCTACGATACATATCCCATTGTGTTCGGGATGGAGGTAATTAGCTATGGTCGACAGTCGGTGGGCCTCATTTAGGGTTCGAATGTGAAATGCACCCTTTTAAAATCTAAATGGATTAAATAATAAATATTATATATATTAATAAGCACCCCTCTCCCTCACTTCTCTCTCTCCACGTTTGGAAATTAAAAAAAAAACCCAAATCAAACCCGCGTTGACCTCGTCAGCCCCCCCCCTTGGCGGCGCCGCCCACCGCCGGGTTCCCCCAACCTCCGACCTGCTTCTCCTTCCTCCCCTCTATCTCTCTTTCTTCCTCTCACCACTCCTCTTCTCCCTCCTGCATCTTGACCTGGCTACGAACCCAACCCGCGCCCGAACCCTGTGCCACAACCGCACCTGCAGGAACCGCCCCAACCCTCCGCCTCCTCCTGCCGCCGACATCGACGCCCCCCTGGAAGCCAGCTCCGACGAAGCCGACGCCCCCCCATCTTCGCATACAGTAAGTATTTTTATTTTACTTTTATTTTTATTTTAAAGTTTAAAACTGATTTCGATTTTAGAGTTTAAAACTAATTTCGATTTTTAGGAATTAAAAACTGATTTTTGAAAAGATTAAAAACTGAATTTTTAAAAAAGGTTTAAAACTGAATTTGAAAAGGGTTTGAAAACTGATTTTATTTTGAGATTTAAAAAGAAAAATCAGATTTTTATATATTGAAAGTCGAAGTAAAAATCAGATTTTTATATATTGAAAGTCGAAGTAAAAATCAGATTTTTATATATTGAAAGTCGAAGTAAAAATCAGATTTTTATATATTGAAAGTCGAAGTAAAAATCATATTTTTATATATTGAATAGCATCGTAAAAATTCGATTTTTACATATGTAGAGAATACGGGCGAAAGCGACAAAAAGGCGAGTTGGCGAAGATTTCCTGCATTAGAAGTGCCGTGGAGCTAGGATAGCTATCTGTGAGAATTTCTCACTCTTCAATTTATTTTCTAGTTATATATATATACTAGGATGCAGACGGTGCTTAGCAGCACCCGACACCCGTCATCCACAGACCATGGATGACTTGTTTGTTAAATTGTTTGGTTGTGTAGTTGATTAGATGATTTGATTTAAAATTGAATTGTTGGGTGAAATAAATTGATTTGATTGATGTGTGATTGGCGTGGGCCTTCACTAGACCGGGGATAAGGCTAGGCCTTGTCCCGTTTCTAGTATCGTGCCGTTATACCGCCGAAATTTTCTAAAATAAGTTAGAAAATAAAAATACCATTTTATTTAAAGAATGAACTGAATAGAAATTCATATGTTAAAATAAAATGTTTTATCGTTAAAAATATAATTTTTAACGTGAATATGAATATAGTGAATGTGAATAAATAAATATTCATTTACGAACTGGACGGTTTGTTTATGTACACCGATTTGACTGACATTGATTGGAACGGTAAATTTTACACATCGCCCAACTGCACAACTAAAATCTGTGTTTGATTGTTTGAAACCCCACACGGGTGTTGGGATGAAATTTGAAGTTCACTCATCCTGATTGATTAAATATGTCGATCGATTGATTGACAGGCTGTTATAAGCGTTAGATATCTATATTTGATGCTTATACAGTGTAGTGCACTTTGGTTGACGGTTGATTATTTTTCAATGCTATTATATGTGTGTAATGTATGAAAATCCATATAATTAACAATATATGGTGATTGATTGGGCCTCATTCCAATTTAGAAAATAAAGAATAATATAAAATAAAGGTTCATGTGTTGACAGTACTCATCCATTGAGATTGGTCATGTGTTGAACGAAATATTTTAGTAATAAAATTTACATCTTTATCAATATAAAATAAAGGTTCATGTGTTGACAGTACTCATCCATTGAGATTGGTCATGTGTTGAACGAAATATTTTGATAATAACAACTATTTTGAAAAAGAAATATTTGAAATAGAATATTTGAAAATAGAAATTTATGAAGCCGTGTTGATTAGATTGACGCCATTTTGACGTAAACGATATTTATATCGATTTTATTCATTTTGAAATGAATTGAATTGAAAACGATTTCGAAATGAATTGAATTGAAAACGATTTCGAAATGAATTGAATTGAAAACGATTTCGAAATGAATTGAAAACGAATTCAAATTGAATTGAAAGTGAATTGAAATGAATTCAAATTGAAATTTGAATTGAATAGAAATGAATTTTAAAACGAATTTATAAAGAAGAATTCAATTTTGATTTGAATTGAAATGGAAGTTGAAATTGCTTTTGAAACGAATTTTAAAACTATTTATATAATTCGTTTTAAATAGAAATCGACGAAAAATATATTATATATATTATATATATAATATAATGGCCTGAATAGAACGCGCCGCGCCGCGGCAGTTCGTGAATTTCGACCATTTATTTCAAACGGACATTACGGGAGATCCGACCGTCGGATTCTCCTAAAACGGGAACCGTTGGGTTCATATCAAAAAGAGCTTTCTAATGGATATTTGAAATTTGAAATCTAACGGTTGGATTTGGAATTATGTCCAAATCAAATTTGAAAAAGGTCGCTGTAAGTGCAGTTCGATGGCCATTGATGGAAATCGACTGTACGGGCCTTGATAAAATTATTAAAAATAGGAATAATTTATGTAAAATCATAATAAATGATTTGTGAAGAATTGGGATGAAAAACTCCATATTTGAAAAGATAAAAATAGATTTTTTATCGAAATGAACTGGTTTTGAACTAGAATTATAATTCTATTTATTTTTAAATAAATAAATTGAATTTAAAAAGGGTTTTGAAAATAACCAGAATATCCAATGATTGCATTGGAGTGGATTTGAATCGAAATTGTCTTCGGAATATTTCGATGTTGGAATTCGTGATTATACAGGTGTTGTTATGGAAATTTGAAAGATATATATTTATATCGTTATTTCCAATACGACATTTGTTAGTCGTAGAATTCAATATTGAATATAAGCCGATATATTTTCTATTCAGAGCCTTGTATTGAATATCGAATGTGATTTGGGTTTGTCGTGAATGGTGTCTTCACTAACACTGTTCTTGAACCCAGTTGAGAAATGATTAAATCTTTTTATTTAGATTTAATGAAGTGTACCAATTCAATAATATTTAATTGGAATTGAATTGATATTGATTTTTGGGTTTATCGTGAACAGTGTTTTAAATAACACTTGTTCTTTAACCCGATAATTAATGAATGTGACTTTGGGTTTATCGTGAACCGTGTTTTTAAATGACACGGATTCTTTAACCCAGTTAACGATTAAAACTAAGTGGAGTTTTAATGAATCTTTAATTAGATTGAAATGGTCGAGAATGGAGTATCACCAGTTTTGCTCCAGACGATAGTTAAATCTTTAATTAGATTTGAACGTGAAATGGTAATTGAATTTACCGATAACACCGTGGTGTTAGATATGAAGTACTACCAGTTTTACTTCATGGGATGAATAGGTTGGGATTGGGAAATTAAAACCAATGATTACTTCGGTAAGGTTCGTTAATCCCGACTAGTTTGAATTGATATTCAAAAATAGATTAAAGAATAAATTCAAGGAATTTATCTTGGATAAATTAATGGGAACCTTTCCCTATGAATGTGAAATTTAGAAACTAGCTGTCGGTTAGCTAAGCAGAATGGTTTTCTGGATATTGATCTGATGTTGGTTTCGGCCTTCGGGGTTAATATTTGGGGAATTATTCTCTTGATTAATTTACGGTTAGTGACTAATGAATTGGAATGAGGCGTATGTTGTGTTTGTGTAACACTTTTATAATATATACGCGAGTTATTCGGAAAGACCGGGTTTATCCCATTCTGAATAACTGATACGACGATAAGTCGAAGATGAAGACGGTGGTCGAAGACCAGAAGTCTTCACGTCGTTTGGGTGATTACTGATGATCTTGATTGGGCTGTACACCCAAGAAGATGGAAACAGTTGGTGATCGTCCAGACGTACTTGGAGATCGATGGATATGCGGGGTACTAGGTGCCTCCGGTTTCGTTCAGACCCAGAACGGACTTGTAAATGGACTGTGTGTCTGACATTGGATTTTAGTCCGTGTGATTGATCTCTATTAAATATATATCTGTTTGGCGGCGGAGAATTTATTCTCTTGCTTAACGCCCTTCTCTGAGACGTACGAGCTCAGGGGTTATATATTGATGGATATCAAACACATAGGGTGAATTGCCTGTGTGGCATGCCTATGTGGCAAAAGATCAAGGCTTCTGTTGAAAAGCAAAGTCTTGTGGTGATGATCAAAGCACGGTCTTTGTGGCTTAGCTTTGTGTAACGTTTACTTCGCGAGTTTCACACCCGGTATGAACCAGAAACGGGAGACGGACCTCAGGGAGGGCATGCGTTTCCTTCTAGCTAAAAAGTGGCATCAGTGGTTTTACACGCCCTGACGAGTTTGACTTATGTGGTTGTTGCTGTTGCGAGACGCCTCGGTTTGATCGGACGATCCGGGTCCGATGGGGTCATTCGTTGGCTCATTTACGCCCCAAAGGGCGGGGAAACGCAGTGTTCAGGCATAATAATCCACATCGGTGGACCAGCCCTGTCGCTCCATGGGGCAGTTGCGGCTGTTCCTGAGACATGGGCTAGATTGTCTCGAATCGGTAGAGGACTATCTTTTGCCTCGGTTCATAGACGGAAATCCAATTTCCAAATACGTGACATTTGCGGTTTTATTTGCAGAGCCTAGTATGGCGACATAGTGGGATGGGGCACTTATGCCGCCTATGATTGATACTTATGATTTGAAGTTGTTTTATACACTATGCACTTATAATAGTATCAAACGATTTGTTTTAACCGTATCAAGCATTCTTTGGCTGTTATAAGGGAAAACCCTATCCTCGGCTGCGTTGCATTGTGTGATGGGACCTGGGTCTTATAACAGCTTCATTTTTCTTTATTTAGCATTGCGCTGTTTGTTTTATACACTGGTATTCTTGGGAGGAAACCCGTTCCGTATTATACGGCGTGGTCCCTTGATTTACCTAATGATTTAAAATAAAGATTAATAACTGTTTTAGTTCTCACACCAGTCACATGACTGACCTGGAGTTTATTGTTTTAACCTAAACTCTGGGTGCCCCTATTTTCGACACGGGCAGCTAGTAGTTTTGGTTTTGCAGATTTATATTCACAGGATCCTGGTTTACAGCTGGAATGATATCCGGAAAGCTTTGTATCCGTATATCTCTTCTAGTTGTGTATTGTATTATTTTCCGCTGCGATGTATTTAAATGTAATTTAAATCTCTGATATTTCTGTGAAATATTTATTTGTTTATACTTTGTATATTCTTGTATTCTGATGCATTGTTGTAATATACAATGAAATATTCTTCTGTATGCGTTCTGTTTTGTCGTGTTCTCAAACGATAGGGCGTTTCGAACGGTCTAGATCGGTTTAGCGACTGGTTCGGACCGAGCGAAATTCCTTGCCGTCACAGTTGGTATCAGAGCTTTGGTTTACAAAGCTCAGAGAACAAGACACATTAGAACCATACGAAAGAATTCATCAGATATTGGATTAGTAATATACAATTAGAATGACTCGTTAGAGATAGGATCAGTAGTATCCTAGAACGAGTGTGAAGGGTATATTTTTAAAATGAAAACCAATTTTGTTTTGAAAATTTAAAATCAATTATTCGTATTTGATTATTTAGTTTATATTGATTTGGACAGTCCAGTATATAAAGATTTTGCATATACGCCTTGCAAACGTGTATTTGAAATTTTAATATACTAGATAGATATAGAATCACATTCTAGACACCCGGAGATGGTTCTGATGATTGATCGATCATTATCAGAATTTATGTTCGTGTTTTGAAGATGTAATATCTATATATCTCCTATTGACTGGTGTGAGAACCAAAATTAGATAGGACCTATTGTTGTGATTTGGCATCAAAAACATGATTTTTATATATGTATCAAAATTATGAATTTGAAACTCTAATTCACTAATTGATTGATGTTTGGGTTGTTTGTTTATTTGTTTGCTAATTTTTAGCCATTTAGCCTAATAGCAACAAATATTGAGTTGTATCGAAATTGGTCGCATTTGCTTGCATATACCTTTACTTACATTGAACAGGTCATAGCAAGGAGGCTAGAGCCAGAGAATAAAATTTGTTTGCCCGAAAAATAGGTACATGTTTACTACATAATTTACTGTTTCGTTTGGGTGATGATGATTTTATGAGCCTATTGGCTAGCCGCTTGGCTTTTTCTTTTTCTTTTTGAGATCTGAAGGACCGGGGAAGCTATTTGAGATTTCCCGATGCTCCCATTGCAGGGGAGGTTATGGCGAAATTTTTCAAAAATTTAGGGTGTTAGCCAAATTTTTGAAATTTTGAAAATTCTCAGAAACTGAAAAGTTAGAGAAGGGAAGCCAGATCGAATGTAGAGTTGAATGATCAAACCACTTTCGACTTTTTTCCTTTTCGGGGACGAAAAGTTTTAAGTGGGGGAGATTGTAATAACCCGGAAAATCTGGGCCAGTCTAAAATTTTTATCTTGGCAATTATAGCGAATTTTGGATATTTAAAATAGATTATTTTAAATAATATCGACGAGAAATTTATTTTGAATATAATTCGACGTATATATTTATATGCGTCGTCGTTAGAATATAAATAATTATATATAATTATAAATGGAATTGAAAATGGCGCGGTAGTTCGATAATTCGATTTCAAACTTCAATTGAATGTACCGGGTGCAAAACAATCCGGCTTTTAGTGAAACCAAAAACATTAGGATCTAATTGAGAATATCTTTCCAACGAATCCGACAAATCAAGATTTCATAGCGGGAATCAGAAGATATGTCCAATTGAAAATTCTGAATAGTCGCTATGGAATTCAGGCCCTTAAAAATGGGAATTTTGCAAACGACCTCGGATTTCGACGAAACCAGTTTTGTTGGGTCCGTGGTGTCAAGTTATTGCTAGGTTTCAAATTTCATAATTTTTCGAATCAATATGTGAGCGTGGTAAAGGAAAACACGTTTGACCAGTTTCAGTTGATTTTAATCGACTGGAAATTGGCCATTTTTCAAACGGTCTCAGAATTCGACGAAACTAGTTTTATTAGGACCGTATCGACAATACGAAGCTAGAAAATATTTTTCTGGAATTTTTAAAGTTAGCATGTGACCCCAGTAATTTGAAATGTACGTTTAAAATTCAATATAATGATTTAAATGTAAATTTAACGGAAACTGATTCAAACAGTCGAATCAGCCTACGATACATATCCCATTGTGTTCGGGATGGAGGTAATTAGCTATGGTCGACAGTCGGTGGGCCTCATTTAGGGTTCGAATGTGAAATGCACCCTTTTAAAATCTAAATGGATTAAATAATAAATATTATATATATTAATAAGCACCCCTCTCCCTCACTTCTCTCTCTCCACGTTTGGAAATTAAAAAAAAAACCCAAATCAAACCCGCGTTGACCTCGTCAGCCCCCCCCCCTTGGCGGCGCCGCCCACCGCCGGGTTCCCCCAACCTCCGACCTGCTTCTCCTTCCTCCCCTCTATCTCTCTTTCTTCCTCTCACCACTCCTCTTCTCCCTCCTGCATCTTGACCTGGCTACGAACCCAACCCGCGCCCGAACCCTGTGCCACAACCGCACCTGCAGGAACCGCCCTAACCCTCCGCCTCCTCCTGCCGCCGACATCGACGCCCCCCTGGAAGCCAGCTCCGACGAAGCCGACGCCCCCCCATCTTCGCATACAGTAAGTATTTTTATTTTACTTTTATTTTTATTTTAAAGTTTAAAACTGATTTCGATTTTAGAGTTTAAAACTAATTTCGATTTTTAGGAATTAAAAACTGATTTTTGAAAAGATTAAAAACTGAATTTTTAAAAAAGGTTTAAAACTGAATTTGAAAAGGGTTTGAAAACTGATTTTATTTTGAGATTTAAAAAGAAAAATCAGATTTTTATATATTGAAAGTCGAAGTAAAAATCAGATTTTTATATATTGAAAGTCGAAGTAAAAATCAGATTTTTATATATTGAAAGTCGAAGTAAAAATCAGATTTTTATATATTGAAAGTCGAAGTAAAAATCATATTTTTATATATTGAATAGCATCGTAAAAATTCGATTTTTACATATGTAGAGAATACGGGCGAAAGCGACAAAAAGGCGAGTTGGCGAAGATTTCCTGCATTAGAAGTGCTGTGGAGCTAGGATAGCTATCTGTGAGAATTTCTCACTCTTCAATTTATTTTCTAGTTATATATATACTAGGATGCTGACGGTGCTTAGCAGCACCCGACACCCGTCATCCACAGACCATGGATGACTTGTTTGTTAAATTGTTTGGTTGTGTAGTTGATTAGATGATTTGATTTAAAATTGAATTGTTGGGTGAAATAAATTGATTTGATTGATGTGTGATTGGCGTGGGCCTTCACTAGACCGGGGATAAGGCTAGGCCTTGTCCCGTTTCTAGTATCGTGCCGTTATACCGCCGAAATTTTCTAAAATAAGTTAGAAAATAAAAATACCATTTTATTTAAAGAATGAACTGAATAGAAATTCATATGTTAAAATAAAATGTTTTATCGTTAAAAATATAATTTTTAACGTGAATATGAATATAGTGAATGTGAATAAATAAATATTCATTTACGAACCGGACGGTTTGTTTATGTACACCGATTTGACTGACATTGATTGGAACGGTAAATTTTACACATCGCCCAACTGCACAACTAAAATCTGTGTTTGATTGTTTGAAACCCCACACGGGTGTTGGGATGAAATTTGAAGTTCACTCATCCTGATTGATTAAATATGTCGATCGATTGATTGACAGGCTGTTATAAGCATTAGATATCTATATTTGATGCTTATACAGTGTAGTGCACTTTGGTTGATGGTTGATTATTTTTCAATGCTATTATATGTGTGTAATGTATGGAAATCCATATAATTAACATTATATGGTGATTGATTGGGCTTCATTCCAATTTAGAAAATAAAGAATAATATAAAATAAAGGTTCATGTGTTGACAGTACTCATCCATTGAGATTGGTCATGTGTTGAACGAAATATTTTAGTAATAAAATTTACATCTTTATCAATATAAAATAAAGGTTCATGTGTTGACAGTACTCATCCATTGAGATTGGTCATGTGTTGAACGAAATATTTTGATAATAACAACTATTTTAAAAAAGAAATATTTGAAATAGAATATTTGAAAATAGAAATTTATGAAGCCGTGTTGATTAGATTGACGCCATTTTGACGTAAACGATATTTATATCGATTTTATTCATTTTGAAATGAATTGAATTGAAAACGATTTCGAAATGAATTGAATTGAAAATGATTTCGAAATGAATTGAATTGAAAACGATTTCGAAATGAATTGAAAACGAATTCAAATTGAATTGAAAGCGAATTGAAATGAATTCAAATTGAAATTTGAATTGAATAGAAATGAATTTCAAAACGAATTTATAAAGAAGAATTCAATTTTGATTTGAATTGAAATGGAAGTTGAAATTGCTTTTGAAACGAATTTTAAAACTATTTATATAATTCGTTTTAAATAGAAATCGACGAAAAATATATTATATATATATATTATATATATAATATAATGGCCTGAATAGAACGCGCCGCGCCGCGGCAGTTCGTGAATTTCGACCATTTATTTCAAACGGACATTACGGGAGATCCGACCGTCGGATTCTCCTAAAACGGGAACCGTTGGGTTCGTATCAAAAAGAGCTTTCTAATGGATATTTGAAATTTGAAATCTAACGGTTGGATTTGGAATTATGTCCAAATCAAATTTGAAAAAGGTCGCTGTAAGTGCAGTTCGATGGCCATTGATGGAAATCGACTGTACGGGCCTTGATAAAATTATTAAAAATAGGAATAATTTATGTAAAATCATAATAAATGATTTGTGAAGAATTGGGATGAAAAACTCCATATTTGAAAAGATAAAAATAGATTTTTTATCGAAATGAACTGGTTTTGAACTAGAATTATAATTCTATTTATTTTTAAATAAATAAATTGAATTTAAAAAGGGTTTTGAAAATAACCAGAATATCCAATGATTGCATTGGAGTGGATTTGAATCGAAATTGTCTTCGGAATATTTCGATGTTGGAATTCGTGATTATACAGGTGTTGTTATGGAAATTTGAAAGATATATATTTATATCGTTATTTCCAATACGACATTTGTTAGTCGTAGAATTCAATATTGAATATAAGCCGATATATTTTCTATTCAGAGCCTTGTATTGAATATCGAATGTGATTTGGGTTTGTCGTGAATGGTGTCTTCACTAACACTGTTCTTGAACCCAGTTGAGAAATGATTAAATCTTTTTATTTAGATTTAATGAAGTGTACCAATTCAATAATATTTAATTGGAATTGAATTGATATTGATTTTTGGGTTTATCGTGAACAGTGTTTTAAATAACACTTGTTCTTTAACCCGATAATTAATGAATGTGACTTTGGGTTTATCGTGAACCGTGTTTTTAAATGACACGGATTCTTTAACCCAGTTAACGATTAAAACTAAGTGGAGTTTTAATGAATCTTTAATTAGATTGAAATGGTCGAGAATGGAGTATCACCAGTTTTGCTCCAGACGATAGTTAAATCTTTAATTAGATTTGAACGTGAAATGGTAATTGAATTTACCGATAACACCGTGGTGTTAGATATGAAGTACTACCAGTTTTACTTCATGGGATGAATAGGTTGGGATTGGGAAATTAAAACCAATGATTACTTCGGTAAGGTTCGTTAATCCCGACTAGTTTGAATTGATATTCAAAAATAGATTAAAGAATAAATTCAAGGAATTTATCTTGGATAAATTAATGGGAACCTTTCCCTATGAATGTGAAATTTAGAAACTAGCTGTCGGTTAGCTAAGCAGAATGGTTTTCTGGATATTGATCTGATGTTGGTTTCGGCCTTCGGGGTTAATATTTGGGGAATTATTCTCTTGATTAATTTACGGTTAGTGACTAATGAATTGGAATGAGGCGTATGTTGTGTTTGTGTAACACTTTTATAATATATACGCGAGTTATTCGGAAAGACCGGGTTTATCCCATTCTGAATAACTGATACGACGATAAGTCGAAGATGAAGACGGTGGTCGAAGACCAGAAGTCTTCACGTCGTTTGGGTGATTACTGATGATCTTGATTGGGCTGTACACCCAAGAAGATGGAAACAGTTGGTGATCGTCCAGACGTACTTGGAGATCGATGGATATGCGGGGTACTAGGTGCCTCCGGTTTCGTTCAGACCCAGAACGGACTTGTAAATGGACTGTGTGTCTGACATTGGATTTTAGTCCGTGTGATTGATCTCTATTAAATATATATCTGTTTGGCGGCGGAGAATTTATTCTCTTGCTTAACGCCCTTCTCTGAGACGTACGAGCTCAGGGGTTATATATTGATGGATATCAAACGCATGGAGTGAATTGCCTGTGTAGCATGCCTAAGTGGCAAAAGATCAAGGCTTCTGTTGAAAAGCAAAGTCTTGTGGTGATGATCAAAGCACGGCCTTTGTGGCTTAGCTTTGTGTAACGTTTACTTCGCGAGTTTCACACCCGGTATGAACCAGAAACGGGAGACGGACCTCAGGGAGGGCATGCCTTTCCTTCTAGCTAAAAAGTGGCGTCAGTGGTTTTACACGCCCTGACGAGTTTGACTTATGTGGTTGTTGCTGTTGCGAGGCGCCTCGGTTTGATCGGACGATCCGGGTCCGATGGGGTCATTCGTTGGCTCATTTACGCCCCAAAGGGCGGGGAAACGTAGTGTTCAGGCATAATAATCCACATCGGTGGACCGGCCCTGTCGCTCCATGGGGCAGTTGCGGCTGTTCCTGAGACATGGGCTAGATTGTCTCGAATCGGTAGAGGACTATCTTTTGCCTCGGTTCATAGACGGAAATCCAATTTCCAAATACGTGACATTTGCGGTTTTATTTGCAGAGCCTAGTATGGCGACATAGTGGGATGGGGCACTTATGCCGCCTATGATTGATACTTATGATTTGAAGTTGTTTTATACACTATGCACTTATAATAGTATCAAACGATTTGTTTTAACCGTATCAAGCATTCTTTGGCTGTTATAAGGGAAAACCCTATCCTCGGCTGCGTTGCATTGTGTGATGGGACCTGGGTCTTATAACAGCTTCATTTTTCTTTATTTAGCATTGCGCTGTTTGTTTTATACACTGGTATTCTTGGGAGGAAACCCGTTCCGTGTTATACGGCGTGGTCCCTTGATTTACCTAATGATTTAAAATAAAGATTAATAACTGTTTTAGTTCTCACACCAGTCACATGACTGACCTGGAGTTTATTGTTTTAACCTAAACTCTGGGTGCCCCTATTTTCGACACGGCCAGCTAGTAGTTTTGGTTTTGCAGATTTATATTCACAGGATCCTGGTTTACAGCTGGAATGATATCCGGAAAGCTTTGTATCCGTATATCTCTTCTAGTTGTGTATTGTATTATTTTCCGCTGCGATGTATTTAAATGTAATTTAAATCTCTGATATTTCTGTGAAATATTTATTTGTTTATACTTTGTATATTCTTGTATTCTGATGCGTTGTTGTAATATACAATGAAACATTCTTCTGTATGCGTTCTGTTTTGTCGTGTTCTCAAACGATAGGGCGTTTCGAACGGTCTAGATCGGTTTAGCGACTGGTTCGGACCGAGCGAAATTCCTTGCCGTCACAAGAATGCTGAAGTTAGAAGAAAATAGTGACCTTTATAGTAACCTTAAGTAGTAAAACAAACGAATTGTTTAAATTCTCCAAAACATATAACTCTAATTATTTTATTATTTAAGATAAATAAGAACAAATATATAAAGTATAATTAATAAATTATATCAAATTATATGGTAAAGCAGGATTAGTATTAAAAACCATAGAACTAATTCGTAGTTCTAACTCTTCCTCAATAGTGGTGTATACAAGTATTAATCTATGTTAATAAGATCTAAATCATCCTCGTGACTAATTTAATAATGGAATTTATTCAAATCATTCTGTAGATAGGATATTGTTTAAAAATCCATTGTATAAAATATAATCAATGTTATTTTGGAAGGTGGTTAATGGTCGATAATGAATTCAATTGTTTTAAATTAAACATTGATGTGCCTTTGTATGTAATTGACTTGTGTCGATAATGTTTTGTAAAATAAAAATAGGATTTCGAAAGCAAACCAAATAAACATTTTTAACTCATTTAAAATATAATATTACCCTGTAAGTATCACTTGACCCTAAAAGATATTAATGTTAATCATTTCAAAGAGTCTGGAAATTATATTCCACTTCGATTTGATTTGTACGAGTTAGAGAGTATTCAAGATAATAGACGATAGAGTTATGCCAGAACTAAACTGTAAATCCTATGTAGAAATTGCCTAAGATGGATTTTCAGAATAGTATCTTCGGTTTGTCCAATCCCAGGACAACTCGTATGGACGAATGTCTGACAGAGTATGCCTAACCAATCACGTACGTTGATCTAGTTATATGGTGGTAGAGGAATTCGTTTCTCTTAGCTTTGCACCCGTAATATATTTTTGGGGAAGTCAATTAGTGATTGGCGGATTTTGACGATGTGGCATTCAAAGTAAACTAAACCAGATATTTTGACGGTAAGTATAAACTCAGGCCTCTACAAGAGGGAAATGGTATAAAATCGAGTTGATCGCATGGCTATGTGGGTCGCACCCATCAAAGGGGTATATCATTACCTGATCTGGAAAAATCGAATGCCTTCGGCTGTTCCTTATTTATATGCTATCGGTTCAGTTGGCTGGTCCCCAACTGTGGTAATGATATATTCTGGTACTCTCAAGTAAAGTGAGGGGCCGGTCATGTTTATCGGGTTGCAAGATGTGCTTGTTGATCCCAATGTATTTATTTTCGGAGATACATTATCGGAAGGTGGTCCCATACCTCACCATATTTGGAAATCCATTATCCAATAAGCACTCACGTTTTTGTTTGTATACTATATATGTGGAGTGTGAGATGCAAGCATTCCGCTAGATTCTAATTTACTTTGAAAACCCTATCATAATATCAGTATATTATTGTTTTAAAAGTGTTTTGAGTTATCGTAACGTAAAAACTATCTGCATTTATGTGTGGATCTGTAACAACCCGAAAATCTGGGCCAGTTTAAATTTTTTATTTTGGCAAATTTAGTGAATTTTGAATATTTAAAATAGATCATTTTAAATAATATCGACGAGGAATTTATTTTGAACAGAAATCGAACGTATATATTATATACGTCGTCGTTAGAATATAAATAATTATATATAATTATAAATAGAATTGAAAATGGCGCGGTAGTTCGATAATTCGATTTCAAACTTCAAATGAACGTACCGGGTGCAAAACAATCCGGATTTTAGTAAAACCAAAAATAATAGGATCTATGTGAGGATATCTTTCCAACGAATCCGAAAAATTGAAATTTCATAACGGGAAACAAAAGATATGTCCAGTTGAAAATTCCGAATAGTCGCTATGGAATTTAGGCCATTAAAAATAGCCATTTTGCAAACGACCTCGGATTTCGACGAAACCACTTTTGTTGGATCCGCGATGTCCATTTATTGCTATATTCCAAATTTCATAATTTTTCGAATCAATATGTGAGCGTGGCAAAGGAAAACGCGTTTGACCAGTTTCAGTTGATTTTAATCGACTGGAAAATGGCCATTTTCCCAACGGTCTCAGAATTCGACGAAACTAGTTTTGTTTGGACCGTATCGTCAATACGAAGCTAGAAAATATTTTTCTGGGATTTATAGAGTTCGTACGTGACCCTGGTAAATTGAAATGCGCGTTCAAATTCAATATATAGAGTTATATGTTGATTTTGACGAAAACTGATCAAAACGATCGAATCAGCTTACGATACATATCCCGTTGTGTTCGGAATGGGGGTAATTAGCTATGGACGACAGGCGGTGGGTCTTGTTTCGAGGTCGAAAATAAAAAGTACCTTTTTGAAATTAAATTAATAAAATAAAAACTTCCTCTTTCCTATTACCCCTCAGCCCCCCCCGTCGAAATCATTTCCAAATAAAAAAAATAAAAAAAGGAAAAAGGGGGGGGGGGAATCGCGATCTCCCCCAAGCGATTCATCTCCCTCGACGCCACGCCGGTGGAGCCGCCTCCGTTCATCTCCCCCGCCTTCTCCTCCTTCTCCAGTTCTGATCGCGAACCCCCAATCACCTCGCGCCTCCCTCATCCTGGCCACTTCCACGCGACGCCTCCAGACCCGACAGTGCCTTCCCTTCCAATCCCCAAACCCGCCAACACCGTACCCGAGCCGACCACCAGAGGTCCGCCTCCCCTCTACCTCCTCTCCAGGACCTCCGACCTGCGCCGCCTCGAGCGAATTCCCCCCTCCTTTTCCATCTAACTGTAAGTCCCTATTTATTTTTGTTTATATATTTGTTTAGCTTTATTTATTTAATATAATTAGTTATAAAAAGGATTTTTTTAACGTTCTAGTTTGGTGAAAAATATTATTTTTATATAATAGGAATATTAAAAATATGTTTTTTGTATAAGCATAGTATTAAAAATAGGATCTTTATATTATAGAAGATATAAAAATATATTTTTTACTTAGGTAGAAGTATTAAAAATATGATTTTTATATAATAGAGAATATAAAAATATTATCTTTATATGTGTAGCGAAATAAAAATTCGATTTTTACTATATATATGTTGGAATAAAAATGTGATTTTTATAGTGATGAGAGGAAAATGCGAAATATTTTTATTTGAAAAGGCGAAATATTTATGTTTGAAAAGGCGAAATATTTATATTGGAAAAGGCAAAATATTTATATTGGAAAAGGCCAAATATTTATATTTGAAAAGGCGAAATATTTATATTTGAAAAGGCGAAATATTTATATTGGAAAAGGCGAAATATTTATATTGGAAAAGGCGAAATATTTATATTTGAAAAGGCGAAATATTTTTATTTGAAAAGGCGAAATATTTATGTTTGAAAAGGCGAAATATTTATATTTGAAAAGGCGAAATCTTTATATTTGAAAAGGCAAAATCTTCATATGTAAAAATAGAATTTTTATCTATATAGTAGCGAAGTAAAAATGGAATTTTTATCCATATGGAGTGATAATAAAAATATGATTTTTATATACATAGCAACAATATAAAAATGTGATTTTTATATATGTAGTGACTACGGGCAGCGAAAGTGACAAAAGGCGAGAACGACGAAGATTTTTATAAATGAAGTGTCGTGGTGTTGGGATAGCTATTATTGAGAACATCTCACTCTAAATTTCTTTTTCTAGTTATATATATATATACTAGGATGCAGACGGTGTTTAGTAGCACCCGACACCCGTCGTCCACAGACCATGGACAGCTTGTTTGTTTGATTGATGTGTTGTGAAATTTGTTTGTGTTGTTGATGTGAAATCGATAATAAAATGTAGATGGTTGAAATAAATTAATTACCGTTAAAAATATAATTTTTAACGTGAAAGTGAATAAATAAATATTTATAAACAAATCAGCCGATTTGTTTATATACACTGATTTGACTGATATTGATTGGGTCGATAAATTTTACACATCGCCCAACTGCACAAATAAAAATCTGTGTTTGTTGATTTGAAACTCCACACGGGTGTTGGGATGATATTTGGGTACACTAATCCCAATTATTTAATTGTATGTCGATCGATTGGTCGACAGGCTGTGTAAGCGTTAATTATTTATATTTGATGCTTATGCAGTTGTGTGGTGCACTTTGGATGATGGTTGATCGTTTATCGTTGCTATTATATACATGTGTTGTATGGAATCCATATAATTAACATTATATGGTGATTGATTGGGCCTCATTCCAATCGGGAAAATAATGAATATTATAAAAGAAAATTCATGTGTTGAATATAAAAATAGTCATGTGTTGACGATGTTCATGTGTTGAGTAAAATATTTTAACAATAAAATTTACATCTTTATCATATTTAAAATTAGAACTACTTCACGGTGGAGTCTAATTAAAAATCAAACGATAGATACCATGATTTTATAAAATATTTTACATAACAAAAATAGTCGTGTGTTGAAAGAAATATAGATTCATGTGTTGAATAGAATAAATATACATTTGTTGAATAAAATAAAGAAGTTTTGAAAAACATAAAGCCGTGTCGATTAGAGATGCGTTATTTTGACGCAAACGATATTTATATCGATTTTATTCATTTTATAATGAATATTGAAAAGTGATTTCAAAATTTAATATTTTGAAATGAAATTCAAATTAAATTAGATTAAAATTGAAATTGAAATTTTATTGAATCAATTTGAAATGAATTCGAATCGAATAGAAAATGAATTCGATTCGAATTGAATTGAAAGTGAATTTGAATTCGAATTGAATAGAAAGTGAATTTGAATTCGAATTGAATAGAAATGAATTCAAATTGAATTAAATTGAAATTGAATTAAAAATGAATTGAAATCGTTTTGAGTGAAATTTAAAACGAACTGAAATTGAATTGAAATCAATTTGAAATGAATTCGAATTGAAGTAAATAGAAGGTAAATTCAAATTGAATTGAATTGAAACGAATTAGAATTTGAATTGAATTGAAACGAATTTGAATTCGAATTAAATAAAATTGAAATGAATTCGAATTGAATTGAAATCAAATTGATTTGAAATTGGAAATAGTGTTGAAATGGTTTTGAAAACGAATTTAAAATGATTTATAAAATACGTTTTAAAAGGAAATCGACGAAATATATATAATATATATATTATATATATATAATGGCCTGAATAGAACGCGCCGCGCCGCGGCAGTTCGTGAATTTCAACCATTAACTTCGAATTGACATTAAGGGAGATCCGACCATCGGATTCTCCTAAAACCCGAACCATTGGGTTCGTATCGAAAAGAGCTTTCCAATGAATATTAGAAATTTGAAATCTAACGGTTGGATTTGGAATTATGTCCAAATCAAATTTGAAAAAGGTCGCTGTAAGTGCAGTTCGATGGCCGTTGATGGTAATCGACTGTACGGGCCTTGATAAAATTATTAAAAATATCTATAATTTGTGTGAAATCATAAGAAATGATTTGGGAAAAATTAGGCTGAAAAATTCCATATTTGAAAAGATAAAAATAGATTTTTATCGAAATGAACTAGTTTTGAACTAGAATTAAAATCAATTTATTTTTGAAATAAATAAATTGAATTTGAAAGTGATTTTTAAAAATAATCAATATTTCCAATACGTGAATTGGACTGGAGTTGAATCGAAATTATCTTCGGAATATTTCGATGTTGAATTTCGTGACTATACAAATATTGTTATGGGGATTTGAAAGATATATTTTATATCGTTATTTCCAATACGATATATGTTGGTTTCAGAATTTGATATTGAATATAAACCGGTATATTTTCTATTCAGAGCCTTGTATTTAATATCAAATGTGATTTGGGTTTGTCGTGAACCGTGTTTTAGATGACATTGGTTCTTTGACCCAGTTAAATGCAGGATATTGATTTTTGAAAAGATTAAAACTAAGTGGAGTTTGAATGAATCTTTAATTAGATTGAAATGTGAATTGATAATTTAAATTATCAAATCTGAATGGTGATCGAGAATGGAGTATCACCAGTTTTGCTCCAATGCGATAGTTAAATCTATAATTAGATTTGAACATGAAATGGTAATTAATTTTACCGATAACACCATGGTATTAGATATGGAGTATTACACGTTTTGCTCCAGGGGATGAATAGGTTGGGATTGGGAAATAAAATAAATAATTACTTCGGTGGGGTTCGCTAATCCCGACTAGTTTGAAATGATATCCAAAGGAAGATTAAAGAATAAATTTAGAAGAATTTATCTTGGATAAAATTAATGGGAACATTTCCCTAAGAATGTGATTTTGTGAATAAAAGAATATTCTGAATTGGAATGAGGCGTTTGTGTGTTTGTGTAACATTCGTTTATTATATACGTGGGTTATTCAGAAAGGCCGGGTTTCTACCCATTCTGAATAACCGATTCGACGAGATGTCGAAGATGAAGACGGTGGTTAAAGACCAGAAGTCTTCACATCGTTTGGGTGATTACTGATGATCTCGATTGGGATGTACACCTAAGATGAGGGAAACAGTTGGTGATCGTCCAGACGTACTTGGAGATGGATGGATATGTAAGGAAAGTGCCTCCGGTTTCGTTCAGACCTAGAACGAACTTGTAAATGGATTGTGTGTCTGACATTGGATTTTATTCTATGTTGATTGATCTCTATTAAATGTACATCTGTTTGGCGACGGAGAATTTATTCTCTTGCTTAACGCCCTTCTCTGAGACGTACGAGCTCAGAGGTTGTATATCGATGGACATCAGTCGCATGGAGTGAATTGCCAGTGTGGCACGCGTAAGTGGCAATTGATCAAGGCTTCTGTTGAAAAGCAAAGTCTTGTGGTTGATGATCAAAGCACGGCCTGTGTGGCGTAGCTTTGTGTATAACGTGAATTCGCGAGCCTCACACCTCGGTATGAGTCCAAAACGGGATACAGACCCAAGGAGTGCACGACGTTTCTTTCTAGCTATGGTGGTGTTAGTGACCTACCAACCCTGACATTTATATACTTTTCACCTGTGTGGTTGTTGGATACGAGGCACCTCGGATGTTGGTCTGTAAGGACCGGGAAACGTGTGTTCAGGAATAATTAATCCTCAAAAGTAAGAGAGGACCGACCTTGGAGGTTCCAAAGGATCAGAGTGGGGTCCTGAGGCATTGCTAGAGTGTCTCAAACGCGGAGAGGAGCTTGCCCCTTGCCTCGACTCATGATGGAATCCAATTTCCAATACGTGATATTGCGGTTTTAATTGTAGAACTAGTACGGCGACATGATAGATGGTACCCATGCCGCCTATGATTGATATTTATGATTTGAATTGTTTTGACACTATACACTTATAATAGTATCAAATGATTTGTTTTAAGCGTACCAAGCATGTTTGACTATTATAAGGGAAAACCCTATCCTCCGGCTTGCGTTGCATTGTGTGATGGGACCTGGGTCCTATAATAGCTTCATTTTTCCAAAGAGCATTGCGCTGTTTTGTTATATGCACTAGTATTATTGGGAGGAAACCCGTTCCGTGTTATACGGCGTGGTCCCTTGAATAACTATCCTTTAAAGTAAAGTTTTAAATAACTGTTTTAGTTCTCACACTAGTCACATGACTGACCTGGAGTTTATTGTTTTAACCTAAACTCTGGCTGCCCCTATTTTCCACACAGGCAGCTTGTAGTTTTGGTTTTGCAGATTTATATTCACAGGATCCTGATTTACAGCTGGAACGATGCTCAGAAAGCTCTGTATCCGTTCATTACTTCTAGTTGTGCTTTTGTATTATTTTCCGCTGCGATGTATTTAAATGTAATTTAAATCTCTGATATTTTTTGAATGTAATTTATTCATTTATACTCTGTATATTCTTGTATCTGATGGAATTGTTGTAATAACAATGAAATGTTCTTCCGTCTGCGTTCCGATATGTCCTGCTCTCAAAGTATCCACGCTTTCCTTCACGGGGAAGTTACAGGTCCTTACAGGATCGGTCTTACGATTATTCTTTTTTTCAAAAAGGATTTTTCTTAGAATTAAATCATTTTATTAGAGTTTACTCACACCAGTCCCCTGACTGACCCAGAGTTTATTTTCTGTATTTTCCCTAAACTCTTGGGTACTCATAACACTTGTTATGAGTAGACAAGAGATCCAGGTTAGACTTAAACTTTTGGAATAAGCTTGATGGAATGGTTCTGCAAGCTGGTCTAAATAATGTCTATGTATAATTATGATGTGTTCAACTAGTCTACTATATCCATGTATAATTATGAAGTCTACAAGCTGGTTTATTATATCATTGTATAAATAAGAAATTTGGAAGATATGATGTGTGTGTATCTATCTGGGTTATGGCTCAGATGTATTATGACTCTGTTGTATAATATTATGTGATTTTTAGTTTTGTTTAAATTTCGTTGTGAGATTCTGATGTGTTTTCTTAGTTCTATTTCTATCTATTTCTTATTCTTTAATAATGAAACGACTTCCGAGGTCATAGAAAAGTCGGGTCGTTACATTTGCATTTTGCTCATTTGGTAGAGATTGTGAGAATTACTGCAAAGTGATAGATGGTGTGAAAAAGGGGGATGTTTTCTAATTATCACGCTTGATGTACTGTTCAGACTTCGTCGGTCTAGAAGCATACGAGTTATGATACAACCATATTATACAGTTTTAGTAACATCATTAGATTGTGTGCTAGCACTAGTATTTATCTCTCGCTATATGTTTTTGGAATGTTGGAATATATCCTTAAAGTAATATTTTAGATTCATCGATATCTGCATAGTAATTTATCAAAATATAAAGTTTTTCTTATGAAATAACAAACTAAATTACTAGAACTAAGATACAGTTGGAAACAAAGATGAAATAGTACTTTAATTTTGCTTTCTAATGTTAAGCCCATGAAGCTGGTTTTGAAGTCTACTAGTTTCATTTTGCTAATCAACAGATTGACTTTGCAACGTTGTAAGTTGATACTTTATATCATTTGCATAGCCAGTGGCACGACTAGGAAACGGTTCGTTAATCTACTGCTAAAAGATACACCCTGTTGGATAAACATGACATCTGATATAACGACAACCAATGTTAACTCCCCTCAAAATAACATCTTTAACATACCTATAATCACATATTATAATTGTTGTGTCAACTGCTTGTTTGTTTTCCACTTGATTGCCTTGATGCTGCCACCGCACGGTAGCGCCTCTCTGTTGTCATTGTAGTCTTTCTTCACATCATCTTTGCTTTTGGTTTTGTCTTCGGAGTTCTTTTTGTTCTATTTCGTGCTTGCGCAAATCTTCGTAGTGTCTTTCTTACACTTCAATATAGAAATCTATATCAGTTTGTGGTGATGATGGGTTTAAGGGTTGTGGATAATTTATTGAACCATAGGTGTATGACGTAGGAAGAGAAATAGACATTGTTTTACTGTAAAATATAAGTTATCCAATCTTCTTTAAATAGCTGGAAATTCATAAACACAATGAATTATACAATAAATGTTCATAGGAGTATTCATTGTCATGCTTCTAGTAATTAAAGTCGTCTGTGAAAGTTAAAAGATGCGTTGAACACGAATAGTCAGTGTCATGCTGGAAATAATATAAGTCATCTGTGAATATTAAAAGATGTGTTGACATGACTAGTGTCATGATGGCAATAATTAAAATCTGTGAATATTAATAGACGTGTTAACATTAGTAGTCGGTGTCATGCTAGCAGTAAATAAAGTTCCGAATGAATATAATAAATGTGTTGATATGAGTAGTCAATTCTATCAATAGTTGGATGTTTTGAATCTAGATCGTCCCCTATTCAATTTGGGTCGTCACCTAATCAATTGTCATTATTTACCACATTTTTTCTTATGATCCCAAGTTTGCTACAATGTTGAGTGAGTTAGAAAATTGGGGTCGTCCCCTATTGAATTGTGAATCTCTACTAAAACAAAAAATAGGTAGTAGGGAACAATAAACAGTTACTACAACAAAAAAATAGTTATTAAATATATTTAAATAAACAATAGAATGCAGTAGGCAACAATAATCCAGTACTACAACAAAATGATAGTTTAACAAAAGCATATATTACATCTGAGCATTCCCTTTCAGATGCCATAAATGTTCAACCTGGTCATCTTGCATATTTCCCTCTTTCTTCTTCAGTGAGCATATTGTGTTGTATAACACGTGCTCATATTATGTTTCTCAAGAACTATGGCTTAAACAATTTGATAGGGTTTTAACAATGGCAAACCTTGCTTGTAGAACCCCAAAAGCACGTTCTATGTCTTTTCTCGCTGCTTCCTGCCTTGTAGAAAAATATTTTTCTTTTTCTGGGTTTGAAATAGTTTGGACTAGGGTACCCAAGAAGGATATATGTCATCTGCTAAATAGTACCCTATGTCATACTTATTTCTAGGAATACTAAAATTACATGAGGTGTTTTTACATGTGTAAGGTTCTTAAACAAATGTGATTGGTGCAGTATGTTAATATCGTTCATGGAAGTAGGACATCCGAAAAATGCATGCCAAAACCAAAGATCATGTGAAGCAACAACTACAAGTATCATTGTCGCTTTGGAGTAATGTCCAATAAGCTGACTGTGCCATGCTGTAGGACAGTTTTTCTATTCCCAATGCATATAGTCCAGACTACGTAACATTCCGGGAAATCCTCTTTTGGCTCCTAACGTTTTCAGTTTATTGACATCGCTTTGCATTGGAGATCGCAAATATTCCTTCCATATAACTCAATGATGATTACAAAAAAGCTTTCGAGACTTAAACTAAAAGTACTCTTACCCATTCAAACTATCTAATCAAACGCATTTGGAGCTATCCCATATGCTATAACACGTAATGCGCCTGTAATTTTCTAGTAAGGTGAACAGCCTAAAGTTCCAACACTATTACATTTCTGAACAAAATAATTATCATGCCCAATAACTCCATTGAAAATGCATATAAATATATTCTTGATCATACGAAAATGACGGCGAAAGTCATCATGACCGTAGGTATTAGGGATGTTGAAATATTATTTAAGTAACCTTGCTGTACCTGCTTGATGATCCTACATCTTTCTTTTGTCTACACGGCCAAACACACTACCACCTTGAGTACCGCTAGATGATCCTTCCATTAGGAATTGGTGAATCCTTCCTTGTTCAAAGGTAACAACTTGCATCATTAGTTTCAACTCATCGCTATCAGTCATGCTGTCGGAAGATAGCTGAAGAAAACCTTTATGTCTCAATAGTTCGTCACCTTCATTAGAATCATATTTTCTTCATCGAAACCGTTTTACCTCATGTTATATGAACCATCAATCAACACATCCTCTTCATAAACTCTATCGTCGTTAAAAATATGAGGACTTTTTGTAAGGTGAATCCAAGTGTATAAACTATATTAGTCTTTATGGCTGCTTCAAACATAAGTTATATTTTTATATTCGTCAACGGCTATAAACATAAGTTATATTTTTATATTCGTCAACGGCTATAAGTATACAGTATTTTTTTATATTTTTTTATTGGCTATATATACTAATTATATTTTTATATTAGTGAACGACTATAAGTGAATTATATTTTTATATTTGTGAACAACTATATATATAACTTAATTTTTATACTCGTCAACGACTATTGCTATAAATTAATTTTAGTTTAATCTTCATCAACGTCTATATTATTTTAATTACATTTTAAAATTCATAGTTTCAATAATTTTGCACTGTATATGTCAAACAAGCTAAAATTCAAGCAAAAATGCAAAACGGTTTTAAAAACCTTTTTGGTCATAAACAGTTTTGTGAAAACCATTTAGGGATTAAATTGTTTTATGAAAAATGTTTAGAGCAGACACTGCTTTAAATTTTACCCCATTTCTGAAATAAACTAGCTCATTCCTTTGCACTCAATCTGAAAGTATTTTAGACCATTTCGGCTTTGTTTTGTGAATGAAATACCTGATACTATGTATGCTACTTGAATGGTACATATATGGATTTCAAACATATCGATACATATGAAATGAATAATAAAATGTATGCTGCTTAAATCTAATTGCATAAACAAAAATAACTCAAACTTCAGGATTTCAAACTTACAATACAAATATACAAGCTTATATATGGATTTCAAACTTCAAACTCATATATGGATTTCAAACATAACAATACAAATATACATTAGCACTTCAAACTCATATCAGTACAATGTTCATTAGCACTTGAAACTTCATAATACATTTATGGATTTCAAACTTGAATGATCACTTCAAACTTCAATCAAAGTTCTCCAGGCCTCGAAGGTAATCCCACTGCTTTTTTACTACTTTTTCCCTTAAAAATGGATTTCACTTTGCTTACTAATCCAATGCTCTTCTTCTTACCTTTATCTATGCTCTTACCCGAACCTACATAAATTATAATGTAACCAACAAACTTAATCAAGTGAATGAGTTGTCATCATTTAAGGGAAAAAGTGAATGAATTGTAATGGTGCAAGTGAATGGATTGTAGTAGTTCAATGATATTTTAAAACTTATGCTTTTTAATTTAATTTTAAAACTTTATTTTGTAATCAAATTTATACTTTGTAAAGTTAAATCACAATTGTACTTATGAAATTAATGTGCATTTCGATGCACACTAATATATAGTATACTTCGTAATTTATATAACTAATATTGTAGTTAAATCACAATTGTAGTTATGAAATTTATACTTCATAATTTATGAAATTCGTATGTAATATGATATTAATTTTAAGTTATACATACAAAACTAGTATATATGTATACACACTTCTATTAAATCGACTATGAGCTAACTATGTTATTCACATCAAATTTTATATATAGTACATATGAAATTAATGAGTTACAATTGCATATGGAGTTAAAGTAGGCGGTTAAAATTAAATAGTTAAATTAAGAAGTACCCGACATGGGTGACGATGTGCTTGGACCTTTAAATTTAACACCATATTTATTAGTATGTACATAACTTGCTTCGCCTCCTTGATCGTTGTCGTCATCATCATTTTTATTGTCCTCCTCTTCTATCTCTTCCTCATCACCCTCATCTTCTATAGTTTTGTCATCCTTGTCTTCTTCTTCTTCTTCGGCTTCCATCAGTACAATTTTTTTTTTATATTTTGATTGACCAGTCGATTTGGTCCCCATGCCTAACACAGGTTCCCTAATAATCTCTATGTTCTGTGAAACTTTCATGAACAATCACAATAGCTATATAAAAAATACCAATCATATAAATATAAAACATGTACTAAAAAGTAATTTAATAACTTACAAATGAATCTACAATTGTATTAATCATGTTCACACCTTCTTCATTAATATTGTGACTGTTGAAGAGCTAATTGTCGCATGTCCGTATTCAATTCCCATAAACTCTCGACCGTGTAGTGGGGCGGAACCGACAGTGTATCCATCAAATGAAGAATGGGTAATGGATCTCATCCTATCCATTGCATGTTCCATTCAGGATCCTCTGCCCAATCACCTTGTTAAGGTTGTTGATAAAACTAAGATGCATAGTTGACCTCTGAAGACGTAACGATGGGGGCTTCGATACCTGCCTTTTAAGCAGAAGGCACGAAAAAAATCCATGTTACCAATACACATTGAAACATCCAGTAACGGACCAACATCGTTACTAACTGACTGCCAATACGTGTTGTAATCCATGTCTGGCTCTTGACATATATACTATTGACAGTCATCTTGGTAGAGGGCTTGTTGCATCTTCACATAAGTTGAACATGTCATCTTGTGGGTCATGTGCAAGGGAGGATCCATAGGAATAGTCACCCATCCTGTCAGTTGAAGCATGCACCTCTCTCCTAAAAACATCTTAAATATTCACCTAGTGGAACAATCAATGACAACCATTTCATCGATAAGTTGCATGCATGAACTACCTCATCAAAAGCTAACATGACCGAATTATTCCAGTTTATATGAGGTTGCATGTCGATGATCGATATGATACCGTTTGCTAGAAAACAAATGGGCTGAAGTATCATGAGTAACGAGTTTATTTTTCTCTCCTACACTTTTAATCTTGGATAAGATGATTGCTTCACATGTTCTTTCAAAATATAACTACACATCGTCATATATTCGAAGAACCAACACTGCAAATCACAAAGTCACAATTGTAGGTAATAGAATAAATAAACGTTAAAGAACAAATATTTTGTGCTTACTATAAATTAATATACCTGCAATAGTTCGATAAAACTGGTAAGGTGACCTCCCTCAGTTACAACTATGTCAAAACTCTAGAAAAGATAACCCATGATTGTCGAACCCCAATCAAACAGTTGAGCTAAGTCCAAATCAAATACGACCTCCAAATATCTAAGACTAATCGTATCATTTGTAGTCGTAAAAAATAGAGTTCCCATCATGTATAAAACAAATATTTGGGGAATATGCATTTTATTAGCATTGGCCACACTTTAATCATCATATTGTAGTTAACAAGATGCAAGAGGGCAACGTTTCCAACCCTAATGTCTTTCTAAGAAAGAAGTGGCAAAAGTTGACTTGAGTTGCCAAATTGACTCAAACTCTCATTATACGCTATCGTTTGAGTATTCATTCCAACGGGTATGGATGTCAGCATGGTAAAATCTAACGGTGTAAAGCCAATCTCTGTACTAGGGAATAAAAAAGTATGTGTAGTCGGTCACCATGTCTCAACTATAGCATGTATGCATCTATTATCAGAGTTGTTCAATTCAATATCCATAAATCTACCAAATATTTTCACAATTGGGTCTCTTATTTGAGGATGAACAATTAGTTCCCTCCACCATTTCAACATTGTAGTGAATGCTCCATGACATCTCATGTTATCACGATTCTATTTATAAAAAGAAATCATGTAAATTATTTGTTCATATATAATAATTAATATTTTATCACTTTAAAAGAAAAATTAATATACCATAAGAATTTTCCTAGGTTGAAAATATATTGAACTCCTTCTTATAGACTTGAGACGACCCGAACTTCCCCGTGAAGGAAAGCACGGATAGAATTGAGGACAAGACAAAATAGAACGCATACAGAAGAACATTTCATTGTTATTACAACAATTCCATCAGATACAAGAATATACAGAGTAAAAATGAATAAATTACATTTGACAAATATCAGAGATTACAATAAATTACATAACAGCGGAAAAATATACAAAAGCACAACTGAAAGTGATACACGGATACAGAGCTTTCCGAGCATCGTTCCAGCTGTTAATCAGGATCCTGTGAATATAAATCTGCAAAACCAAAACTACTAGCTGCCCGTGCGGAAAATAAGGGCACCCAGAGTTTAGGTTAAAACAATAAACTCCAGGTCAGTCATGTGACTGGTGTGAGAACTAAAGCAGTTATTAATCTTTATTTTTAAAGTTAGGTAAATCAAGGGACCACGCCGTATAACACGGAACGGGTTTCCTCCCAAGAATACCAGTGCATAAAACAAAAAGCGCAATGCTAAATAAAGAAAAATGAAGCTGTTATAAGACCCAGGTCCCATCACACAATGCAACGCAAGCCGGAGGATAGGGTTTTTACCTTATAACAGCCAAAGCATGCTTGATACGTTTAAAACACATTATTTGATACTATTATAAGTGTATAGTGTCAAAACAATTTCAATCATAAGTATCAATCATAGGCGGCATAGCTACCATCTACTATGTCGCCATACTAGGCTCTACAAATAAAACCGAAACACACGTATTGGAAATTGGATTCCGTCATGAGCCGAGGCAAGGGGCAAGCTCCTCTCCGATTCGAGACACTCTAGCAAATGTCTCAGGACCCCACTATGATCCTTAGATCTTCAGGGCCGGTCCTCTCTTACTTTTGAGGATTGGCAATTCCTGAACACACGTTTCCCGGTCCTTACAGACCTATATCCGAGGCGCCTCGCATTCCAACAACCACACAGGTGAAAAGTATATAAATGTCAGGGCTGGTAGGTGTAATAACCCGGAAAATCTGGGCCAGTTTAAAATTTTTATTTTGGCCATTTTAGCGAATTTTGAATATTTAAAATGAATTATTTTAAATAATATCGACGAGAAATTTATTTTGAATAGAATCGAACGTATATATTATACGCGTCGTCGTTAGAATATAAATATTTATATATAATTATAAATAGAATTGAAAATGGCACGGTAGTTCGATAATTCGATTTCAAACTTCAATTGAATGTACCGGGTGCAAAACAATCCGGATTTTAGTGAAACCAAAAATAATGGGATCTAATTGTGAATATCTTTCCAACGAATCCGAAAAATCAAGATTTCATATCGGGAATCAAAAGATATGTCCAGTTGAAAATTCTGAATAGTCGCTATGGAATTCAGGCCCTTAAAAATGGACATTTTGCAAACGACCTCGGATTTCGACGAAACTAGTTTTGTTGGGTCCGTGATGTAAAATTATTGCTAGATTCCAAATTTCATAATTTTTCGAATCAATATGTGTGCGTGGCAAAAGAAAACGCGTTTGACCAGTTTTAGTTGATTTTAATCGACTGGAAAATGGCCATTTTTCTAACGGTCTCAGAATTCGACGAAACTAGTTTTGTTAGGACCGTATCGTCAATACGAAGCTAGAAAATATTTTTCTGGAATTTTTCTAGTTAGTATGTGACCCCGGTAATTTGAAAGGTACGTTTAAAATTCAATATAGTGATTTAAATGTAAATTTAACGGAAACTGATTCAAACAGTCGAATCAGCCCACGTGGCATATCCCATTGAGTTCGGAATGAGGGTAAAACGCTATGGACGACAGGCGGTGGACCTCGTTTAGGGGTCGTATGTAAAAGTCAACTTTTAAAAATAATAAAATAATTAAATAATATATAAAAATAAGGGAAAATCCTCTCCTTAAAACCCGTTGTCCTCCCCTGATTAAATCAGAAATCGATTATTGAATAAAAAAAAAAAAGAAGAAGAGGAAGGACGGGGCGGAGCAGCCACCGCTCCTCCTCCTTGTGAGCCGCCGCCTCCACCCACAAAGCGCCACCGCAAGCCCAGAGCTGACACCTCCCTTGACCCGAACCCGAAGCCCCCCCCTCGCCCCAAATCGCCACCGCAAGCCCAGAGCTGCCACCCCCCCTTGACCCGAACCCGCACTCCCACCTGGCGCCGATCGTGGGTGGCCGCCGCCGCCTCTCCACCTTCCATTTTAGACCCTCCGTTCGAGATGAACCCCCCCTCTGTAAGTCCTTTTTTTTTCTTTTTATTTATTATTTTATTTTTGTTTTATATTTACAGATTAAAAACTGTTTTTATTTTAAAGATTAAATACTGTTTTTATTTTAAAAAGTTTGAAAAACTGATTTTTGAAAAGTTTGAAAAACTGATTTTATTTTAAGATTTTAAAGGGAAGAAGATTTGAAACTTTAAAATAGAAAAGATTTAAACTTTAAAATAGAAAAGATTTAAACTTAAAAAGTAAAGGAAAAGATTTGATCTTTACTATGAAAAAGGTTCGATATTTGATATGAAAAAGATTTGGTCTTTAGTTTAGAAAAGATTATATTTTTAAATATAAAAAGATTTGATTTTTGGTAGATAAAGAAACGATTTTTATTTATAGTTATAGATAATAAAAATATAATTTTTATGTTATAGAAAAGGAAAAAAAAATATAATCTTTATATTGAAAATGGCGTTATAAAAAAAATATGATTTTTATATATTGAACTTCGAATTAAAAATATGATTTTTATATATTGAACTTCGAATTAAAAATATGATTTTTATATATTGAACCTCGAATTAAAAATATGATTTTTATATATTGAACTTCGAATTAAAAATATGATTTTTATATATTGAACTTCGAAAAAAAATATGATTTTTATATATTGAACTTCGAATTAAAAATGTGATTTTTATATATTGAAAAGCGAAGTAAAAATTCGATTTTTACATATGTAGTGAAAGCGTATAACGAAGGTGACAAAAAGGCGAGAACAGTGAAGATTTCCTGCATTTGAAGTGCCGTGAAGCTAGGATAGCTATTTGTGAGAACTTCTCACTCAAAATTCTTTTTCTAGTTATATATATATACTAGGATGCAGACGGTGTTTAGTAGCACCCGACACCCGTCATCCACAGACCATGGATGGCTTGTTTGTTAAATAGTTTGGTTGTGTAGTTGGTTAGTCTAATTAGTTTGAATTGAATTGTTTGGTGAATTGAATTGATTTGATTAATGTGTGAATGGCGTGGGCCTTCACTAGACCGGGGATAAGGCTAGGCCTTGTCCCGTTTCTAGTATCGTGCCGTTATGCCGCCGAAATTTTCTAAAATATGTTAGAAAAATAAAAATATCATTTTTATTGAATAAATGAATTGAATAGAAATTCATATGTTGGAATAAAATGTTTTATCATTAAAAATATAATTTTTAACGTGAATGTGAATAAATAAATATTCATTTACAAACCAGACGGTTTGTTTATGTACACTTATTTGAATGACATTGATTGGGACGATAAATTTTACACATCGCCCAACTGCACAACTAAAATCTGTGTTTGATTGTTTGAAACCCCACACGGGTGTTGGGATGAAATATGAATTTCACTTATCCTGATTGATTAAATATGTCGATCGATTGATTGACAGGCTGTTATAAGCGTTGAATATCTATATTTGATGCTTATACAGTGTAGTGCACTTTGGTTGATGGTTGATTATTTTTCAATGCTATTATATACATGTGTTGTATGGAAATCCATATAATTAATTTTATATGGTAATTGATTGGGCCTCATTCCAATTTGAAAAATAAAGAAAATTTGAAAATAGAAATTTATGAAGCCGTGTTGATTAGATTGACGCCATTTTGACGTAAACGATATTTATATCGACTTTATTCATTTTAAAATGAATATTGAAAAGTGATTTCGAAATCGACGATTTCGAAATGAATTGAAAACGATTTCGAAATGAATTGAATTGAAAACGATTTCGAAATGAATTGAATTGAAAACGATTTCGAAATGAATTGAATTGAAAACGATTTCGAAATGAATTGAATTGAAAACGATTTCGAAATGAATTGAATTGAAAACGATTTCGAAATGAAGTGAATTGAAAACGATTTCGAAATGAAGTGAATCGAAAACGATTTCGAAATGAAGTGAATTGAAAACGATTTCGAAATGAATTGAATTGAAAACGAATTCAAAGTGAATTGAAAATGAATTCAAAGTGAATTGAAAACGATTTCAAAGTGAATTGAAAACGATTTCGAAATGAAGTGAATTGAAAACGATTTCGAAATGAATTGAATTGAAAACGATTTCGAAATGAATTGAATTGAAAACGATTTCGAAATGAATTGAATTAAAAACGATTTCGAAATGAATTGAATTGAAAATGATTTCGAAATGAATTGAATTGAAAACGAATTCAAATTGAGTTGAAATTTGAATTGAATAGAAATGAATTTTAAAACGAATCTATAAAGAAGAATTCAATTGTGATTTGAATTGAAAAGGAAGTTGAAAATGTTTTTGAAACGAATTCAAAACTATTTATATAATTCGTTTCAAATAGAAATCGACGAAGTATATATTATATATATTATATATATAATATAATGGCCTGAATAGAACGCGCCGCGCCGCGGCAGTTCGTGAATTTCGACCATTTATTTCAAATGGACATTACGGGAGATCCGACCGTCGGATTCTCATAAAACCGGAACCGTTGGGTTCGTATCGAAAAGAGATTTCTAACGAATATTAGAAATTAGAAATCTAACGGTTGGATTTGGAATTATGTCCAAATCAAATTTGAAAAAGGTCGTTGTAAGTGCAGTTCGATGGCCATTGATGGAAATCGATTATACGGGCCTTGATAAAATTATTAAAAATAGTAATAATTTTTGTAAAATCATAAGAAATGATTTGTGAAGATTTGGGATGAAAAACTCCATATTTGAAAAGATAAAAATAGATTTTTATCGAAATGAACTAGTTTGAACTAGAATTATAATTCTATTTGTTTTTAAATAAATAAATTGAATTTGAAAAGGGTTTTGAAAATAACCAAAATTTCCAATGATTGCATTGGAGTGGATTTGAATCGAAATTGTCTTCGGAATATTTCGATGTTGGAATTCGTGATTATACAGATGTTGTTATGGAAATTTGAAAGATATATATTTATATCGTTATTCCCAATACGACATTTGTTAGTGGTAGAATTTGATATTGAATATAAGCCGATATATTTTCTATTCAGAGCCTTGTATTGAATATCAAATGTGATTTGGGTTTGTCGTGAATGGTGTCTTCACTAACACTGTTCTTGAACCCAGTTGAGAAAAGATTAAATCTTTTTTAATTAGATTTAATGAAGTGTACCAATTAAATGATATTTAATTGGAATTGAATCGATATTGATTTTTGGGTTTATCATGAACAGTGTTTTAAATAACACTTGTTCTTTAACCCGATAATTAATGGAATGTGATTTTGGGTTTATCGTGAACCGTGTTTTAAATGACACTGATTCTTTAACCCAGTTAAAGATTAAAACTAAGTGGAGTTTTAATGAATCTTTAATTAGATTGAAATGATCGAAAATGGAGTATCACCAGTTTTGCTCCAGGCGATGGTTAAATCTTTAATTAGATTTGAACGTGAAATGGTAATTGAATTTACCGATAACACTGTGGTGTTAGATATGAAGTATTACCAGTTTTACTTCATGGGATGAATAGGTTGGGATTGGGAAATAAAATAAATGATTACTTCGGTGTGGTTCGCTAATCCCGACTAGTTTGAATTGATATTCAAAGGAGATTAAAGAATAAATTTGAAGAATTTATCTTGGATAAAATTAATGGGAACTTTTCCCAAAGTATAGGAATATTTGAATAAAAGAATATTCTGAATTGGAATGAGGCGTATGTTGTGTTTGTGTAACACTTTTATAATATATACGCGGGTTATTCAGAAAGACCGGGTTTATCCCATTCTGAATAACTGTTTCGACGTGGTGTCGAAGATGAAGACGGTGGTCGAAGACCGGAAGTCTTCACGTCGTTTGGGTGATTACTGATGATCTTGATTGGGCTGTACACCCAAGAAGATGGAAACAGTTAGTGATCGTCCAGACGTGCTTGGAGATCAATGGATATGCGAGGTACTAGGTGCCTCCGGTTTCGTTCAGCCCCAGAACGGACTAGTAAATGGACTGTGTGTCTGACATTGGATTTTAGTCCGTGTGATTGATCTCTATTAAATATATATCTGTTTGGCGGCGGAGAATTTATTCTCTTGCTTAACGCCCTTCTCTGAGACGTACGAGCTCAGGGGTTATATATTGATGGATATCAAACGCATGGAGTGAATTGCCTGTGTGGCATGCCTAAGTGGCAATTGATCAAGGCTTCTGTTGAAAAGCAAAGTCTTGTGGTGATGATCAAAGCACAGCCTGTGTGGCATAGCTTTGTGTAACGTGAATTCGCGAACTTCACACCCGGTATGAACCAAAAACGGGAGGGGACGTCAGGGAGGGCATGCGTTTCTTCCTAGCTAGAAGTGGCGTCAGTGGTTTTACACGCCCTGACGAGTTTGACTTATGTGATTGTTGCTGTTGCGAGGCGCCTCGGATTGATCGGTCGTTCTCGAACCGATGGAGTCATTTAGTTGGCTCGTTTACGCCCCATAGGGCGGGGAAACGCATGTTCAGGGTTTAAGTTTAATCCACATCGGTGGACTGGCCCTGAGGATCCAAGGGTCACTCGAGCTCTGATCCTGAGACTCGGGCTAGGCAGTCTCGAATCGGTTGAGGACTATCTTTTGCCTCGGTTCATAGACGGAAATCCAATTTCCAAATACGTGACTTTGCGGTTTTATTTGTAAACCTATATATGGCGACATAGTGGCATGGGACGCTCATGTCGCCTATGATTGATACTTATGATTTGAAGTTGTTTTATACACTATGCACTTATAATAGTATCAAATGATTTGTTTTAAACGTATCAAGAATTCTTTGGCTGTTATAAGGGAAAACCCTATCCCCCGGCTTGCGTTGCATTGTGTGATAGGACCTGGGTCTTATAACAACTTCATTTTTCCTTTATTTAGCATTGCGCTGTTTGTTTTAT
This sequence comes from Allium sativum, assembly GCA_030737875.1. Classification (NCBI taxonomy): domain Eukaryota; kingdom Viridiplantae; phylum Streptophyta; class Magnoliopsida; order Asparagales; family Amaryllidaceae; genus Allium; species Allium sativum. Next base: position 314,233,964 of record CM060921.1, read on the forward strand.
GCACTGGTATTCTTGGGAGGAAACCCGTTCCGTGTTATACGGCGTGGTCCCTTGATTTACCTAACTTTAAAAACAAAGATTAAAAACTGTTTTAGTTCTCACACCAGTCACATGACTGACCTGGAGTTTATTGTTTTAACCTAAACTCTGGGTGCCCCTATTTTGACACGGGCAGCTAGTAGTTTTGGTTTTGCAGATTTACATTCACAGGATCCTGGTTTACAGCTGGAATGATATCCGGAAAGCTTTGTATCCGTATATCTTCTTCTAGTTGTGTATTGTATTATTTTTCCGCTGCTATGTATTTAAATGTAATTTAAATCTCTGATATTTCTGTGTAATATTCATTTATACTCTGTATATTCTTGTAATCTGATGCATTGTTGTGATATACAGTGAAATGTTCTTCTGTATGCGTTCTATTTTGTCCTGTTCTCAAACGATAGGGCGTTTCGAACGGTCTGGGTCGGTTTAGCGACTGGTTCGGACCGAGCGAAATTCCATGACGTCACAGTTGGTATCAGAGCTTTGGTTTACAGAGCTCGAGAACAAGACACATTAGAACCGTACGAAAGAATTCATCAGATATTGGATTAGTAATATCCAATGGAATGACTCGTTAGAGATGGGATCAGTAGTATCCTAGAACAAGTGTGAAGAGTATAATTTTGAAAGTGAAAACAATTTTGTTTTGAAAATTTAAATCAACTATTCGTATTTGATTAATTATTTTATATTGATTTTGGACAATTCAGTATATAAAGAATTTGCATATACGCCTTGCAAACGTATATTCAAAGTTTTAATATATTGGATAGATATAGCATCGCACTCTAGTCGCCCGAAGATGATATTGATGATAGCGATCGCATCATCAACATTTATGTTCGAGTTTTGAAGGTGTGATTTTCTATATATTTCGATTAGACTGGTGTGAGAACCAAAACTAATATAGCTAGAATTCATTGTTGTGATTTGGCATCAAAACATGATTTTCTTTATATGTATCAAAAGTTATGAATTTGAAACTCTAATTCACTAATTGATTGATGTTTGTGTTGTTTGTTCATTTGTTTGCTAATTTTGAACCATTTAGCCTAATTGAATCAAATATTGAATTGTAATTGAAATTGGTCGCATTTGCATGCATATACATATACTTACATTGAACAGGTCATAGCAAGGAGGCTAGAGCCAGAGAATAAAATTTGTTTGCCCGACAAATAGGTACATGTTTACTACATAATTTACTGTTTTGTTTGGGTGATGATGATTTTATGAGCCTATTGGCTAGCCGCTTGGCTTTTTCTTTTTCTTTTTGAGATCTGAAGGACCGGGGAAGCTATTTGAAATTCCCCGATGCTCCCGGTGCAGGGGAGGTTATGGCGAAATTTTTCGAAAATTTAAGGTGTTAGCCAAATTTTTGAAAATTTGAAAATTCTCAGAAACTAAAGAGTTGGAGAATGGAAGCCAGATCGAGCGTAGAGTTGATTAATCAAACCACTTTCGACTTTGTTCCTTTTCGGGGACGAAAAGTTTTAAGTGGGGGAGATTGTAATAACCCGGAAAATCTGGGCCAGTTTAAAATTTTTATTTTGGCCATTTTAGCGAATTTTGAATATTTAAAATGAATTATTTTAAATAATATCGACGAGAAATTTATTTTGAATAGAATCGAACGTATATATTATACGCGTCGTCGTTAGAATATAAATATTTATATATAATTATAAATAGAATTGAAAATGGCACGGTAGTTCGATAATTCGATTTCAAACTTCAATTGAATGTACCGGGTGCAAAACAATCCGGATTTTAGTGAAACCAAAAATAATGGGATCTAATTGTGAATATCTTTCCAACGAATCCGAAAAATCAAGATTTCATATCGGGAATCAAAAGATATGTCCAGTTGAAAATTCTGAATAGTCGCTATGGAATTCAGGCCCTTAAAAATGGACATTTTGCAAACGACCTCGGATTTCGACGAAACCAGTTTTGTTGGGTCCGTGATGTAAAATTATTGCTAGATTCCAAATTTCCTAATTTTTCGAATCAATATGTGTGCATGGCAAAAGAAAACGCATTTGACCAGTTTTAGTTGATTTTAATCGACTGGAAAATGGCCATTTTTCTAACGGTCTCAGAATTCGGCGAAACTAGTTTTGTTAGGACCGTATCGTCAATACGAAGCTAGAAAATATTTTTCTGGAATTTTTCTAGTTAGTATGTGACCCCGGTAATTTGAAAGGTACGTTTAAAATTCAATATAGTGATTTAAATGTAAATTTAACGGAAACTGATTCAAACAGTCGAATCAGCCCACGTGGCATATCCCATTGAGTTCAGAATGGGGGTAAAACGCTATGGACGACAGGCGGTGGACCTCGTTTAGGGGTCGTATGTAAAAGTCAACTTTTAAAAATAATAAAATAATTAAATAATATAAAAAAAGGGAAAATCCTCTCCTTAAAACCCGTTGCCCCCCCTGATTAAATCAGAAATCGATTATCGAATAAAAAAAAAGAAGAAGAAGAGGAAGGACGGGGCGGAGCAGCCACCGCTCCTCCTCCTTGTGAGCCGCCGCCTCCACCCACAAAGCGCCACCGCAAGCCCAGTGCTGCCACCTCCCTTGACCCGAACCCGAAGCTCCCCCTCGCCCCAAATCGCCACCGCAAGCCCAGAGCTGCCACCCCCCCTGACCCGAACCCGCACTCCCACCTGGCGCCGATCGTGGGTGGCCGCCGCCGCCTCTCCACCTTCCATTTCAGACCCTCCGTTCGAGATGAACCCCCCCTCTGTAAGTCCTTTTTTTTCTTTTTATTTATTATTTTATTTTTGTTTTATATTTACAGATTAAAAACTGTTTTTATTTTAAAGATTAAATACTGTTTTTATTTTAAAAAGTTTGAAAAACTGATTTTTGAAAAGTTTGAAAAACTGATTTTATTTTAAGATTTTAAAGGGAAGAAGATTTGAAACTTTAAAATAGAAAAGATTTTAACTTTAAAATAGAAAAGATTTAAACTTAAAAAGTAAAGGAAAAGATTTGATCTTTACTATGAAAAAGGTTCGATATTTGATATGAAAAAGATTTGGTCTTTAGTTTAGAAAAGATTATATTTTTAAATATAAAAAGATTTGATTTTTGGTAGATAAAGAAACGATTTTTATTTATAGTTATAGATAATAAAAATATAATTTTTATGTTATAGAAAAGAAAAAAAATATAATCTTTATATTGAAAATGGCGTTATAAAAAAAATATGATTTTTATATATTGAACTTCGAATTAAAAATATGATTTTTATATATTGAACTTCGAATTAAAAATATGATTTATATATATTGAACTTCAAATTAAAAATATGATTTTTATATATTGAACTTCGAATTAAAAATATGATTTTTATATATTGAACTTCGAAAAAAAATATGATTTTTATATATTGAACTTCGAATTAAAAATGTGATTTTTATATATTGAAAAGCGAAGTAAAAATTCGATTTTTACATATGTAGTGAAAGCGGATAACGAAGGTGACAAAAAGGCGAGAACAGTGAAGATTTCCTGCATTTGAAGTGCCGTGGAGCTAGGATAGCTATTTGTGAGAACTTCTCACTCAAAATTCTTTTTCTAGTTATATATATATACTAGGATGCAGACGGTGTTTAGTAGCACCCGACACCCGTCATCCACAGACCATGGATGGCTTGTTTGTTAAATAGTTTGGTTGTGTAGTTGGTTAGTCTAATTAGTTTGAATTGAATTGTTTGGTGAATTGAATTGATTTGATTAATGTGTGAATGGCGTGGGCCTTCACTAGACCGGGGATAAGGCTAGGCCTTGTCCCGTTTCTAGTATCGTGCCGTTATGCCGTCGAAATTTTCTAAAATATGTTAGAAAAATAAAAATATCATTTTTATTGAATAAATGAATTGAATAGAAATTCATATGTTGGAATAAAATGTTTTATCGTTAAAAATATAATTTTTAACGTGAATGTGAATAAATAAATATTCATTTACAAACCAGACGGTTTGTTTATGTACACTTATTTGAATGACATTGATTGGGACGATAAATTTTACACATCGCCCAACTGCACAACTAAAATCTATGTTTGATTGTTTGAAACCCCACACGGGTGTTGGGATGAAATATGAATTTCACTCATCCTGATTGATTAAATATGTCGATCGATTGATTGACAGGCTGTTATAAGCGTTGAATATCTATATTTGATGCTTATACAGTGTAGTGCACTTTGGTTGATGGTTGATTATTTTTCAATGCTATTATATACATGTGTTGTATGGAAATCCATATAATTAATTTTATATGGTAATTGATTGGGCCTCATTCCAATTTGAAAAATAAAGAAAATTTGAAAATAGAAATTTATGAAGCCGTGTTGAATAGATTGACGCCATTTTGACGTGAACGATATTTATATCGACTTTATTCATTTTAAAATGAATATTGAAAAGTGATTTCGAAATCGACGATTTCGAAATGAATTGAAAACGATTTCGAAATGAATTGAATTGAAAACGATTTCGAAATGAATTGAAAACGATTTCGAAATGAATTGAATTGAAAACGATTTCGAAATGAATTGAATTGAAAACGATTTCGAAATGAATTGAATTGAAAACGATTTCGAAATGAATTGAATTGAAAACGATTTCGAAATGAAGTGAATTGAAAACGATTTCGAAATGAAGTGAATCGAAAACGATTTCGAAATGAAGTGAATTGAAAACGATTTCGAAATGAATTGAATTGAAAACGAATTCAAAGTGAATTGAAAACGAATTCAAAGTGAATTGAAAACGATTTCAAAGTGAATTGAAAACGATTTCGAAATGAAGTGAATTGAAAACGATTTCGAAATGAAGTGAATTGAAAACGATTTCGAAATGAATTGAATTGAAAACGATTTCGAAATGAATTGAATTGAAAACGATTTCGAAATGAATTGAATTGAAAACGATTTCGAAATGAATTGAATTGAAAACGATTTCGAAATGAATTGAATTGAAAACGATTTCGAAATGAATTGAATTGAAAACGATTTCGAAATGAATTGAATTGAAAACGATTTCGAAATGAAGTGAATTGAAAACGATTTCGAAATGAAGCGAATCGAAAACGATTTCGAAATGAAGTGAATTGAAAACGATTTCGAAATGAATTGAATTGAAAACGAATTCAAAGTGAATTGAAAATGAATTCAAAGTGAATTGAAAACGATTTCAAAGTGAATTGAAAACGATTTCGAAATGAAGTGAATTGAAAACGATTTCGAAATGAATTGAATTGAAAACGATTTCGAAATGAATTGAATTGAAAACGATTTCGAAATGAATTGAATTGAAAACGATTTCGAAATGAATTGAATTGAAAACGATTTCGAAATGAATTGAATTGAAAACGAATTCAAATTGAGTTGAAATTTGAATTGAATAGAAATGAATTTTAAAACGAATCTATAAAGAAGAATTCAATTGTGATTTGAATTGAAAAGGAAGTTCAAAAAGTTTTTGAAACGAATTCAAAACTATTTATATAATTCGTTTCAAATAGAAATCGACGAAGTATATATTATATATATAATATAATGGCCTGAATAGAACGCGCCGCGCCGCGGCAGTTCGTGAATTTCGACCATTTATTTCAAATGGACATTACGGGAGATCCGACCGTCGGATTCTCCTAAAACCAGAACCGTTGGGTTCGTATCGAAAAGAGCTTTCTAACGAATATTAGAAATTAGAAATCTAACGGTTGGATTTGGAATTATGTCCAAATCAAATTTGAAAAAGGTCGCTGTAAGTGCAGTTCGATGGCCATTGATGGAAATCGACTATACGGGCCTTGATAAAATTATTAAAAATAGTAATAATTTGTGTAAAATCATAAGAAATGATTTGTGAAGATTTGGGATGAAAAACTCCATATTTGAAAAGATAAAAATAGATTTTTATCGAAATGAACTAGTTTGAACTAGAATTATAATTCTATTTGTTTTTAAATAAATAAATTGAATTTGAAAAGGGTTTTGAAAATTACCAAAATTTCCAATGATTGCATTGGAGTGGATTTGAATCGAAATTGTCTTCGGAATATTTCGATGTTGGAATTCGTGATTATACAGATGTTGTTATGGAAATTTGAAAGATATATATTTATATCGTTATTCCCAATACGACATTTGTTAGTGGTAGAATTTGATATTGAATATAAGCCGATATATTTTCTATTCAGAGCCTTGTATTGAATATCAAATGTGATTTGGGTTTGTCGTGAATGGTGTCTTCACTAACACTGTTCTTGAACCCAGTTGAGAAAAGATTAAATCTTTTTTAATTAGATTTAATGAAGTGTACCAATTAAATGATATTTAATTGGAATTGAATCGATATTGATTTTTGGGTTTATCATGAACAGTGTTTTAAATAACACTTGTTCTTTAACCCGATAATTAATGGAATGTGATTTTGGGTTTATCGTGAACCGTGTTTTAAATGACACTGATTCTTTAACCCAGTTAAAGATTAAAACTAAGTGGAGTTTTAATGAATCTTTAATTAGATTGAAATGATCGAAAATGGAGTATCACCTGTTTTGCTCCAGGCGATGGTTAAATCTTTAATTAGATTTGAACGTGAAATGGTAATTGAATTTACCGATAACACTGTGGTGTTAGATATGAAGTATTACCAGTTTTACTTCATGGGATGAATAGGTTGGGATTGGGAAATAAAATAAATGATTACTTCGGTGTGGTTCGCTAATCCCGACTAGTTTGAATTGATATTCAAAGGAGATTAAAGAATAAATTTGAAGAATTTATCTTGGATAAATTAATGGGAACTTTTCCCAAAGTATAGGAATATTTGAATAAAAGAATATTCTGAATTGGAATGAGGCGTATGTTGTGTTTGTGTAACACTTTTATAATATATACGCGGGTTATTCAGAAAGACCGGGTTTATCCCATTCTGAATAACTGTTTCGACGTGGTGTCGAAGATGAAGACGGTGGTCGAAGACCGGAAGTCTTCACGTCGTTTGGGTGATTACTGATGATCTTGATTGGGCTGTACACCCAAGAAGATGGAAACAGTTAGTGATCGTCCAGACGTGCTTGGAGATCAATGGATATGCGAGGTACTAGGTGCCTCCGGTTTCGTTCAGCCCCAGAACGGACTTGTAAATGGACTGTGTGTCTGACATTGGATTTTAGTCCGTGTGATTGATCTCTATTAAATATATATCTGTTTGGCGGCGGAGAATTTATTCTCTTGCTTAACGCCCTTCTCTGAGACGTACGAGCTCAGGGGTTATATATTGATGGATATCAAACGCATGGAGTGAATTGCCTGTGTGGCATGCCTAAGTGGCAATTGATCAAGGCTTCTGTTGAAAAGCAAAGTCTTGTGGTGATGATCAAAGCACAGCCTGTGTGGCATAGCTTTGTGTAACGTGAATTCGCGAACTTCACACCCGGTATGAACCAAAAACGGGAGGGGACGTCAGGGAGGGCATGCGTTTCTTCCTAGCTAGAAGTGGCGTCAGTGGTTTTACACGCCCTGACGAGTTTGACTTATGTGGTTGTTGCTGTTGCGAGGCGCCTCGGATTGATCGGTCGTTCTCGAACCGATGGAGTCATTTAGTTGGCTCGTTTACGCCCCATAGGGCGGGGAAACGCATGTTCAGGGTTTAAGTTTAATCCACATCGGTGGACTGGCCCTGAGGATCCAAGGGTCACTCGAGCTCTGATCCTGAGACTCGGGCTAGGCAGTCTCGAATCGGTTGAGGACTATATTTTGCCTCGGTTCATAAACGGAAATCCAATTTCCAAATACGTGACTTTGTAGTTTTATTTGTAAACCTATATATGGCGACATAGTGGCATGGGACGCTCATGTCGCCTATGATTGATACTTATGATTTGAAGTTGTTTTATACACTATGCACTTATAATAGTATCAAATGATTTGTTTTAAACGTATCAAGCATTCTTTGGCTGTTATAAGGGAAAACCCTATCCCCCGGCTTGCGTTGCATTGTGTGATAGGACCTGGGTCTTATAACAGCTTCATTTTTCCTTTATTTAGCATTGCGCTGTTTGTTTTATGCACTGGTATTCTTGGGAGGAAACCCGTTCCGTGTTATACGGCGTGGTCCCTTGATTTACCTAACTTTAAAAACAAAGATTAAAAACTGTTTTAGTTCTCACACCAGTCACATGACTGACCTGGAGTTTATTGTTTTAACCTAAACTCTGGGTGCCCCTATTTTGACACGGGCAGCTAGTAGTTTTGGTTTTGCAGATTTACATTCACAGGATCCTGGTTTACAGCTGAAATGATATCCGGAAAGCTTTGTATCCGTATATCTTCTTCTAGTTGTGTATTGTATTATTTTTCCGCTGCTACGTATTTAAATGTAATTTAAATCTCTGATATTTCTGTGTAATATTCATTTATACTCTGTATATTCTTGTAATCTGATGCATTGTTGTGATATACAGTGAAATGTTCTTCTGTATGCATTCTGTTTTGTCCTGTTCTCAAACGATAGGGCGTTTCGAACGGTCTGGGTCGGTTTAGCGACTGGTTCGGACCGAGCCAAATTCCATGACGTCACAGTAGGTCACTGACACCACCCTAGCTAGAAAGAAACGTCGTGCTCTCCCTGCAGTCACTATCCCGTTTTTGACTCATACCGAGGTGTGAGGCTCGCGAATTCACGTTATACACAAAGCTATGCCACACAGGCCGTGCTTTGATCATCAACCACAAGACTTTGCTTTTCAACAGAAGCCTTGATCAATTGCCACTTACGCGTGCCACATTGGCAATTCACTCCATGCGACTGATGTCCATCGATATACAACCTCTGAGCTCGTACGTCTCAGAGAAGGGCGTTAAGCAAGAGAATAAATTCTCCGCCGCCAAAAAGATGTATATTTAATAGAGATCAATCAACACAGAATAAAATCCAATGTCAGACACACAATCCATTTACAAGTTCGTTCTGGGTCTGAACGAAACCAGAGGCACTTTCCTCGCATATCCATCCATCTCCAAGTACGTCTGGACGATCACCAACTGATTCCCTCATCCTGGGTGTACAGCCCAATCAAGATCATCAGTAATCACCCAAACGATGTGAAGACTTCCGGTCTTCAACCACCGTCTTCATCTTCGACATCTCGTCGAATCGGTTATTCAGAATGGGTATAAACCCGGCCTTTCTGAATAACCCACGTATATAATAAACGAATGTTACACAAACACAACAAACGCCTCATTCCAATTCAGAATATTCTTTTATCCACAAAATCACATTCTTAGGGAAAAGTTCCCATTAATTTTATCAAAGATAAATTCTTCTAAATTTATTCTTTAATCTTCCTTTGGATATCATTTCTAACTAGTCGGGATTAGCGAACCACACCGAAGTAATTATTTAGTTTATTTCCCAATCCCAACCTATATATCCCATGGAGAAAACTGGTAATACTCCACATCTAACACCACGGTGTTATCGGTAAAATTAATTACCATTTCATGTTCAAATCTAATTAAAGATTTAACTATCGCTTTGGAGCAAAACTGGTGGTACTCCATTCTCGATCACCTTTCAGATTTGATAATTTAAATTATCAATTCACATTTTTAATCTAATTAAAGATTCATTAAAACTCCACTTAGTTTTAATCTTTTCAAATAAATCAGCATCATGCCTTTAACTGGGTTAAAGAACCAATGTCATCTAAAACACGATTCACGACAAACCCAAATCACATTTGATATTAAATACAAGGCTCTGAATAGAAAATATATCGGCTTATATTCAATATCAAATTCTGAAACCAACAAATATCGTATTGGAAATAACGATATAAAATATATCTTTCAAATTCCCATAACAATATCTGTATAGTCAAGAAATCCAACATCGAAATATCCCGAAGATAATTTCGATTCAGCTCCAGTCCAATTCACATATTGGGAATATTGATTATTTTTAAAATCACTTTCAAATTCAATTTATTTATTTCACAAATAAATTGATTTTAATTCTAGTTCAAAACTAGTTCATTTCGATAAAAATCTATTTTTATCTTTTCAAATGTGGAATTCTCCAGCTCAATTCTTCCCAAATCATTTCTTATGATTTTACACAAATTATTAATATTTTTAATAATTTTATCAAGGCCCGTACAGTCGATTTCCAACAACGGCCATCGAACTGCACTTACAGCGACCTTTTCTGAAATTGATTTGGACATAATTCCAAATCTAACCGTTGGATTTCAAATTTCTAATATTCATTGGAAAGCTCTTTTCGATACGAACCCAACGGTTCCGGTTTTAGGAGAATCCGACGGTCGGATCTCCCGCAATGTCCGTTTGAAATAAATGGTCGAAATTCACGAACTGCCGCGGCGCGGCGCATTCTATTCAGGCCATTATATTATATATATATATAATATATTTCATCGATTTCTATTTAAAACGAATTTTATAAATCGTTTTAAATTCGTTTCTAAAACAATTCAACTTCTACATTCAATTTCAAATCGATTTGATTTCAATTCAACTCGAATTCATTTCCATTTTATTTAATTCGAATTCAAATTCGTTTCGTTTCAATTCAAATTCAAATTCGTTTCAATTCAAATTGATTTCAATTTAATTTCGATTCGAATTCAATTAAATTTCAGTTCGTTTTCAATTCAACTTGAATTTGTTTTATATTCAATTCCATTCGAAGTCCTTTTATATTCAATTCAAATTCGTTTTCTTTTCAATTCGAATTTGCTATAATATTCATTTCAATTTGAATAAAATCGATATAAATATCGTTCACGTCAAATGGCGCAAAACTAATCAACACGGCTTTATATTTTTCACAACTTCTTTATTCTATTCAACAAATGAATGTTTTTCCCATTCAACACATGAATCTATATTTCTTTCAACACACGACTAATCTCAACACATGAGTGCTGTCAACACATCACTATTGTTGTTATGTAAAATATTTTATAAAACTATGGTATCTATCGTTTGATTTTAATTAGACTCCACCGTGAAGTAGATTCTAATTGTAAATATGATAAAGATGTAATTTATTTTATTTAAAATATTTTACTCAACACATGAATAGTTTCAACACATGATCATCGTCAACACATGACTATTTTTATATTCAACACATGAATTTTCTTTTATAATATTCATTATTTTCCCGATTGGAATGAGGCCCAATCAATCACCATATAATGTTAATTATATGGATTCCATACAACACATGTATATAATAGCATTGAAAAATAATCAACCATCAACCAAAGTGCACTACACTGTATAAGCATCAAATATAGATATCTGACGCTTATAACAGCCTGTCAATCGATCGATCGACATATTTAATCAATCAGGATGAGTGAACTTCAAATTTCATCCCAACACCCGTGTGGGGTTTCAAACAATCAAACACAGATTTTATTTGTGCAGTTGGGCGACGTGTAAAATTTATCGACCCAATCGATATCAGTCAAATTAGTGTATATAAACAAATCGGCCGATTTGTTTATAAATATTCATTTATCCACTTTCACGTTAAAAATTATATTTTTAACGATAAACATTTTATTTTAACACATGAATTTCTATTAGTTCATTTATTCAATAAAATGATAATTTTATTTTTCTAACATATTTTAGAAAAATTCGGCGGCATAACGGCACGATACTAGAAACGGGACAGGGCCTAGCCTTATCCCCGGTCTAGTGAAGGCCCACGCCATTCACACATCAATCAATCCATTCCATTTCACCAAACAATTCAATTCAAACCCAACAAACTAACCAACTACTCAACCAAAAAATTTAACAAACAAGCCATCCATGGTCTGTGGATGACGGGTGTCGGGTGCTACTAAGCACCGTCTGCATCCTAGTATATATATATATATATAATTTGAAAAAGAAGTTTAGAGTGAGAAGTTCTCACCAATAGCTACCCAATCATCTTGACAGTTCTTTTATAGAAATCTTCTTCATTCTCGCCTTTTTATCATCTTCGTTTGCCGGTAGTCACTACATATATAAAAATCACACATTTTTATATTTTGATGTCTTTAAAATAAAAGTCACATTTTTATTTGTTCACTCTCAATTTAAAAATCATATTTCTATAATCACTTCATATATTTAAAAATCGAATTTTTCTATGCTATTCAATATGTAAAAATCGAATTTTTACTACGATGTTCAATATATAAAAATCATATTTTACTTCTCTATTTTCTATATAAAGATCTCGCCCTTTCAAATATAAAGATTTCGCCTTTATAAAAAACATAGATTTCGCCTTTATAAAAATAAAGTTTTCGCCTTTATAAAAATAAAGTTTTCGCCTTTATAAAAATAAAGTTTTCATCTTCATCACTATAAAAATTCCCTCTTTATTTCAACATATATAAAATAAAAATCAGATTTTTATTTCGCTACATATACAAAGATGATATTTTTACATTCTATATCCCATAAAGATTATATTTTTTATAGTTCCTACTATGCAAAGATTATATTTTTATCTTTCTACAATATAAAAGATTATATTTTTACTACTTTAAAAATATAAAAATCATATTTTTAATACTTTAAAAATATAAAAATCATATCTCATTTCAAAGCAAAGTATACTTTTATTTCAAAACAATAAAAATTACATCTTTATCTTCGCTACTTTATATAAATAAAAACCATATTTTTATATGCTATTCGTAAAAATAAAAATCCTACCTTTTTGCTTTGTAAAATCGAGTTAGACAAAACTAGCATATCAAGTTAAACAAAATCAGACTTTTAATCTAAACAAAAATCAGAATTTTAATTTAAACAAAAACAGATTTTAATTTAAACAAAATCCGAATTTACTCACTTTTTTTCTTTTCTGATCGGAGGAGGTGTGGGGGTCCTTTGCGGTGGTGCAACTGGGAGGTGGAGGACTGGGCGGGGGCGGAGGTGGGTGGCGGCGCGGCTGAGGCTGCGGTGGAGGATGGGGGGGGGGGGGGGGGGGGGGTTTGTTGTCGCGGCGGTGGATTGCGAGGGGGGGGGTGCGGCTGTCGATTGAAGAGGAGAGGGGAGCGAGGAGGCTGGAGGGGCGATGGGGTGGCCCGCCTGAGGCGCGGCGGTGCTCATCGGAGGGGGCGGCGACGAGTCTCCCCCCCGTCCGCCTCTTTCTCCCTTTTTTTTTCTTTTTCTGAAATAAACGAATGGAATAGGGGGGGCAAAGCGGGTTAAAGGGGAGGGTTTTCTTTTTTTCTTTTTATTTAATTATTTTTAAAAGTTGACTTTTACATACGACCTCTAAACGAGGTCCACCGCCTGTCGTCCATAGCGTTTTACCCCCATTCCGAACACAATGGGATATGCCACGTAGGACAATTCAATTGTTTCGATCAGTTTCCGTTAAATTTACATTTAAATCACTATATTGAATTTTAAACGTACATTTCAAATTACCGGGGTCACACACTGTCTCTAAAAATTCCATAAAAATATTTTCTAGCTTCGTATTGACGATACGGTCCTAACAAAACTAATTTCGTCGAATTCTGAGACCGTTGGAAAAATGGCCATTTTCCAGTCGATTAAAATCAACTGAAACTCGTCAAACGCGTTTTCCTTTGCCACGCTCACATATTGATTCGAAAAATTATGAAATTTAGAATCTAGCAATAATTTAACATCACGGACCCAACAAAAGTGGTTTCGTCGAAATCCGAGGTCATTTGCAAAATGTCTATTTTTAAGGGCCTGAATTCCATAGCGACTATTCAGAATTTTCAACTGGACATATCTTTTGATTCCCGCTATGAAATTTCGATTTTTCGGATTTGTTGGAAAGGTATCATCAATTAGATCCTAATGTTTTTGGTTTCACTAAAATCCGGATTGTTTTGCACCCGGTACATTCAATTGAAGTTTGAAATCGAATTATCGAACTACCGCGCCATTTTCAATTTTATTTATATTTATATATAAAATTATTATATTATAACGACGACGCGTATAATATATACGTTCGAATTATATTCCAAATAAATTTCACGTCGATTTTATTTAAAATAATCTATTTTAAATGTTCAAAATTCACTAAAATTGCCGAAATAAAAATTTTAAACTGGCCCAGATTTTCGGGTTATTACAATCTCCCCCACTTAAAACTTTTCGTCCCCAAAAAGGAATAAAGTCGAAAGTGGTTTGATTAATCTACTCTACGTTCGATCTGGCTTGCCTTCTCCAACTTTTCAGTTTCTGAGAATTTTCAAATTTTCAAAAATTTGGCTAACACCCTAAATTTTCGAAAAAATTCGCCATAACCTCCCCTGCACCGGGAGCATCGGGGAATTTCAAATAGCTTCCCCGGTCCTTCAGATCTCAAAAAGAAAAAGAAAAAGCCAAGCGGCTAGCCAATAGGCTCATAAAATCATCATCACCCAAACAAAACAGTAAATTATGTAGTAAACATGTACCTATTTGTCGGGCAAACAAATTTTATTCTTCGGCTCTAGCCTCCTGCTATGACCTGTTCAATGTAAGTATATGTATATGCAAGCAAATGCGACCAATTTTCGATACAATTCAATATTTGGTTCAATTAGGCATAAATGGTTCAAAATTATCAAACAAATAAACAAACAACACAAACATCAATCAATTAGTGAATTAGAGTTTCAAATTCATAATTTTGATACATATATAAAAAATCATGTTTTTGATGCCAATTCACAACAATAAATCTATCTATATAAGTTTTGGTTCTCACACCAGTCTAATGGAAATATATAGAAATCACACCTTCGAAATTCGAATATGAATACTGATGATGATGCACCATCATCAGAATCATCCCCGGATATCTAGAATGTGATTCTATATCTATCCAGTATATTAAAACTTCGAATATACGTTCATGACGCGTATATGCGAAATCTATATATACTCGATTGTCCATATTCAAAATAAATAAATATTCAAATACGTTTAAAACGATTTAAATTTTCCAAAACAAAATGGTTTTCTTTTGAAAAATATACTCTTCACACTCGTTCTAGGATACTACTGATCCTATCTCTAACGAGTCATTCCAATTGGATATTGCTAATCCAATATCTGATGAATTCTTTCGTATGGTTCTAATGTGTCCTGTTCTCGAGCTCTGTAAACCAAAGCTCTGATACCAAACTGAGACGACCCGAACTTCCCCGTGAAGGAAAGCACGGATAGAATTGAGGACAAGACAAAATAGAACGCATACAGAAGAACATTTCATTGTTATTACAACATTTCCATCAGATACAAGAATATACAGAGTAAAAATGAATAAATTACATTTGACGAATATCAGAGATTACAATAAATTACATAGCAGCGGAAAAATATACAAAAGCACAACTGAAAGTGATACACGGATACAGAGCTTTCCGAGCATCGTTCCAGCTGTTAATCAGGATCCTGTGAATATAAATCTGCAAAACCAAAACTACTAGCTGCCCGTGCGGAAAATAAGGGCACCCAGAGTTTAGGTTAAAACAATAAACTCCAGGTCAGTCATGTGACTGGTGTGAGAACTAAAGCAGTTATTAATCTTTATTTTTAAAGTTAGGTAAATCAAGGGACCACGCCGTATAACACGGAACGGGTTTCCTCCCAAGAATACCAGTGCATAAAACAAACAGCACAATGCTAAATAAAGAAAAATGAAGCTGTTATAAGACCCAGGTCCCATCACACAATGCAACGCAAGCCTGAGGAGAGGGTTTTCACCTTATAACAGCCAAAGCATGCTTGATACGTTTAAAACACATTATTTGATACTATTATAAGTGTATAGTGTCAAAACAATTTCAATCATAAGTATCAATCATAGGCGGCATAGCTACCATCTACTATGTCGCCATACTAGGCTCTACAAATAAAACCGAAACACACGTATTGGAAATTGGATTCCGTCATGAGCCGAGGCAAGGGGCAAGCTCCTCTCCGATTCGAGACACTCTAGCAAATGTCTCAGGACCCCACTATGATCCTTGGATCTTCAGGGTCGGTCCTCTCTTACTTTTGAGGATTGGCAATTCCTGAACACACGTTTCCCGGTCCTTACAGACCTATATCCGAGGCGCCTCGCATTCCAACAACCACACAGGTGAAAAGTATATAAATGTCAGGGCAGGTAGGTCACTGACACCACCCTAGCTAGAAAGAAACGTCGTTCTCTCCCTGCAGTCACTATCCCGTTTTTGACTCATACCGAGGTGTGAGGCTCGCGAATTCACGTTATACACAAAGCTATGCCACACAGGCCGTGCTTTGATCATCAACCACAAGACTTTGCTTTTCAACAGAAGCCTTGATCAATTGCCACTTACGCATGCCACATTGGCAATTCACTCCATGCGACTGATGTCCATCGATATACAACCTCTGAGCTCGTACGTCTCAGAGAAGGGCGTTAAGCAAGAGAATAAATTCTCCGCCGCCAAACAGATGTATATTTAATAGAGATCAATCAACACAGAATAAAATCCAATGTCAGACACACAATCCATTTACAAGTTCGTTCTGGGTCTGAACGAAACCGGAGGCACTTTCCTCGCATATCCATCCATCTCCAAGTACGTCTGGACGATCACCAACCGATTCCCTCATCCTGGGTGTACAGCCCAATCAAGATCATCAGTAATCACCCAAACGATGTGAAGACTTCCGGTCTTCAACCACCGTCTTCATCTTCGACATCTCGTCGAATCGGTTATTCAGAATGGGTATAAACCCGGCCTTTCTGAATAACCCACGTATATAATAAACGAATGTTACACAAACACAACAAACGCCTCATTCCAATTCAGAATATTCTTTTATCCACAAAATCACATTCTTAGGGAAAAGTTCCCATTAATTTTATCAAAGAAAAATTCTTCTAAATTTATTCTTTAATCTTCCTTTGGATATCATTTCTAACTAGTCGGGATTAGCGAACCACACCGAAGTAATTATTATTTTATTTCCCAATCCCAACCTATATATCCCATGGAGAAAACTGGTAATACTCCACATCTAACACCACGGTGTTATCGGTAAAATTAATTACCATTTCATGTTCAAATCTAATTAAAGATTTAACTATCGCTTTGGAGCAAAACTGGTGGTACTCCATTCTCGATCACCTTTCAGATTTGATAATTTAAATTATCAATTCACATTTTTAATCTAATTAAAGATTCATTAAAACTCCACTTAGTTTTAATCTTTTCAAATAAATCAGCATCATGCCTTTAACTGGGTTAAAGAACCAATGTCATCTAAAACACGATTCACGACAAACCCAAATCACATTTGATATTAAATACAAGGCTCTGAATAGAAAATATATCGGCTTATATTCAATATCAAATTCTGAAATCAACAAATATCGTATTGGAAATAACGATATAAAATATATCTTTCAAATTCCCATAACAATATCTGTATAGTCACGAAATCCAACATCGAAATATCCCGAAGATAATTTCGATTCAGCTCCAGTCCAATTCACATATTGGGAATATTGATTATTTTTAAAATCACTTTCAAATTCAATTTATTTATTTCACAAATAAATTGATTTTAATTCTAGTTCAAAACTAGTTCATTTCGATAAAAATCTATTTTTATCTTTTCAAATGTGGAATTCTCCAGCTCAATTCTTCCCAAATCATTTCTTATGATTTTACACAAATTATTAATATTTTTAATAATTTTATCAAGGCGCGTACAGTCGATTTCCAACAACGGCCATCGAACTGCACTTACAGCGACCTTTTCTGAAATTGATTTGGACATAATTCCAAATCTAACCGTTGGATTTCAAATTTCTAATATTCATTGGAAAGCTCTTTTCGATACGAACCCAACGGTTCCGGTTTTAGGAGAATCCGACGGTCGGATCTCCCGCAATGTCCGTTTGAAATAAATGGTCGAAATTCACGAACTGCCGCGGCGCAGCGCATTCTATTCAGGCCATTATATTATATATATATAATATATATTTCATCGATTTCTATTTAAAACGAATTTTATAAATCGTTTTAAATTCGTTTCTAAAACAATTCAACTTCTACATTCAATTTCAAATCGATTTGATTTCAATTCAACTCGAATTCATTTCCATTTTATTTAATTCGAATTCAAATTCGTTTCGTTTCAATTCAAATTCAAATTCGTTTCAATTCAAATTGATTTCAATTTAATTTCGATTCGAATTCAATTAAATTTCAGTTCGTTTTCAATTCAACTTGAATTTGTTTTATATTCAATTCCATTCGAAGTCCTTTTATATTCAATTCAAATTCGTTTTCTTTTCAATTCGAATTTGCTATAATATTCATTTCAATTTGAATAAAATTGATATAAATATCGTTCACGTCAAAATGGCGCAAAACTAATCAACACGGCTTTATATTTTTCACAACTTCTTTATTCTATTCAACAAATGAATGTTTTTCCCATTCAACACATGAATCTATATTTCTTTCAACACACGACTAATCTCAACACATGAGTGCTGTCAACACATCACTATTGTTGTTATGTAAAATATTTTATAAAACTATGGTATCTATCGTTTGATTTTAATTAGACTCCACCGTGAAGTAGTTTCTAATTGTAAATATGATAAAGATGTAATTTATTTTATTTAAAATATTTTACTCAACACATGAATAGTTTCAACACATGATCATCGTCAACACATGACTATTTTTATATTCAACACATGAATTTTCTTTTATAATATTCATTATTTTCCCGATTGGAATGAGGCCCAATCAATCACCATATAATGTTAATTATACGGATTCCATACAA
This sequence comes from Allium sativum, assembly GCA_030737875.1. NCBI lineage: Eukaryota > Viridiplantae > Streptophyta > Magnoliopsida > Asparagales > Amaryllidaceae > Allium > Allium sativum. The sequence goes on from CM060921.1 coordinate 314,252,905, forward strand.
CACATGTATATAATAGCATTGAAAAATAATCAACCATCAACCAAAGTGCACTACACTGTATAAGCATCAAATATAGATATCTGACGCTTATAACAGCCTGTCAATCGATCGATCGACATATTTAATCAATCAGGATGAGTGAACTTCAAATTTCATCCCAACACCCGTGTGGGGTTTCAAACAATCAAACACAGATTTTATTTGTGCAGTTGGGCGACGTGTAAAATTTATCGACCCAATCGATATCAGTCAAATCAGTGTATATAAACAAATCGGCCGATTTGTTTATAAATATTCATTTATCCACTTTCACGTTAAAAATTATATTTTTAACGATAAACATTTTATTTTAACACATGAATTTCTATTAGTTCATTTATTCAATAAAATGATATTTTTATTTTTCTAACATATTTTAGAAAAATTCGGCGGCATAACGGCACGATACTAGAAACGGGACAGGGCCTAGCCTTATCCCCAGTCTAGTGAAGGCCCACGCCATTCACACATCAATCAATCCATTCCATTTCACCAAACAATTCAATTCAAACCCAACAAACTAACCAACTACTCAACCAAACAATTTAACAAACAAGCCATCCATGGTCTGCGGATGACGGGTGTCGGGTGCTACTAAGCACCGTCTGCATCCTAGTATATATATATATATAATTTGAAAAAGAAGTTTAGAGTGAGAAGTTCTCACCAATAGCTACCCAATCATCTTGACTCTTCTTTTATAGAAATCTTCTTCATTCTCGCCTTTTTATCATCTTCGTTTTCCCGTAGTCACTACATATATAAAAATCACACACTTTCATATTTTGATGGCTTTAAAATAAAAGTCACATTTTTATTTCACTCTCAATTTAAAAATCATATTTCTATAATCACTTCATATATTTAAAAATCGAATTTTTCTATGCTATTCAATATGTAAAAATCGAATTTTTACTATGATGTTCAATATATAAAAATCATATTTTACTTCTCTATTTTCTATATAAAGATCTCGCCCTTTCAAATATAAAGATTTCGCCTTTATAAAAAACATAGATTTCGCCTTTATAAAAATAAAGTTTTCGCCTTTATAAAAATAAAGTTTTCGCCTTTATAAAAATAAAGTTTTCATCTTCATCACTATAAAAATTCCCTCTTTATTTTAACATATATAAAATAAAAATCAGATTTTTATTTCGCTACATATACAAAGATGATATTTTTACATTCTATATCCCATAAAGATTATATTTTTTATAGTTCCTACTATGCAAAGATTATATTTTTATCTTTCTACAATATAAAAGATTATATTTTTACTACTTTAAAAATATAAAAATCATATTTTTAATACTTTAAAAATATAAAAATCATATCTCATTTCAAAGCAAAGTATACTTTTATTTCAAAACAATAAAAATTACATCTTTATCTTCGCTACTTTATATAAATAAAAACCATATTTTTATATGCTATTCGTAAAAATAAAAATCCTACCTTTTTGCTTTGTAAAATCGAGTTAGACAAAACTAGCATATCAAGTTAAACAAAATCAGACTTTTAATCTAAACAAAAATCAGAATTTTAATTTAAATAAAATCAGATTTTAATTTAAACAAAATCCGAATATACTCACTTTTTTTCTTTTCTGATCGGAGGAGGGGTGGGGGTCCTTTGCGGTGGTGCAACTGGGAGGTGGAGGACTGGGCGGGGGCGGAGGTGGGTGGCGGCGCGGCTGAGGCTGCGGTGGAGGATGGGGGGGGGGGGGTTTGCTGTCGCGGCGGTGGATTTCGAGGGGGGCGGGGGGGTGCGGCTGTCGATTGAAGAGGAGAGGGGAGCGAGGAGGCTGGAGGGGCGATGGGGTGGCCCGCCTGTGGCGCGGCGGTGCTCATCGGAGGGGGCGGCGACGAGTCTCCCCCCCGTCCGCCTCTTTCTCCCTTTTTTTTTCTTTTTCTGAAATAAACGAATGGAATAGGGGGGGGGGGCAAAGCGGGTTAAAGGGGAGGGTTTTCTTTTTTTCTTTTTATTTAATTATTTTTAAAAGTTGACTTTTACATACGACCTCTAAACGAGGTCCACCGCCTGTCGTCCATAGCGTTTTACCCCCATTCCGAACACAATGGGATATGCCACGTAGGACAATTCAATTGTTTCGATCAGTTTCCGTTAAATTTACATTTAAATCACTATATTGAATTTTAAACGTACATTTCAAATTACCGGGGTCACACACTGTCTCTAAAAATTCCATAAAAATATTTTCTAGCTTCGTATTGACGATACGGTCCTAACAAAACTAATTTCGTCGAATTCTGAGACCGTTGGAAAAATGGCCATTTTCAAGTCGATTAAAATCAACTTAAACTCGTCAAACACGTTTTCCTTTGCCACGCTCACATATTGATTCGAAAAATTATGAAATTTGGAATCTAGCAACAATTTAACATCACGGACCCAACAAAAGTGGTTTCGTCGAAATCCGAGGTCATTTGCAAAATGTCTATTTTTAAGGGCCTGAATTCCATAGCGACTATTCAGAATTTTCAACTGGACATATCTTTTGATTCCCGCTATGAAATTTCGATTTTTCGGATTCGTTGGAAAGGTATCATCAATTAGATCCTAATGTTTTTGGTTTCACTAAAATCCGGATTGTTTTGCACCCGGTACATTCAATTGAAGTTTGAAATCGAATTATCGAACTACCGCGCCATTTTCAATTTTATTTATATTTATATATAAAATTATTATATTCTAACGATGACGCGTATAATATATACGTTCGAATTATATTCAAAATAATTTTCACGTCGATTTTATTTAAAATAATCTATTTTAAATGTTCAAAATTCACTAAAATTGCCGAAATAAAAATTTTAAACTGGCCCAGATTTTCGGGTTATTACAAGACTAGTGATCGACATAAATGGAAATGCTGGCTCTATCATTTTGTTTATCCTTACTCCATATCCGCCTTCTTCACCTTCAGTCGTTTTTCAATTCCTTCGTGACACTTTTCTTCTATGGATACTAGTCGCAGAGCTAGAATCTTCGATATTTTCCCCTTCCATCTTCAATAATACAACCAATAAGCTAACCCTAAAATTTGAAAATTGGGTTTTTTATAGCTGATAAATGAAGAAATTGATTGTGCTAATGTGGTGAGATAGCTAGGAAATGGATTGGTTTTAATTTTGACTATAATTTTAGAATTTTTGAATGAATATATGGATTAGGTTCAAAAATCGGATGTCATGGATGATAGTAAGCTGTTTTTACAGAGACGTATGTCTCTGTAAAAACAGCTTGTAACGACCCGTAATTTCTAAGCCAATTTAAAATTTTATTTTTAATTGATATAATAGATTTTAAGAATTTAAAATGATTTATTTTGAGAATTAACGATTTAAAATATATTTCATTCGAAGTTAGAACGTATAAATATAGAATTCAATTAAAATGAACTCGTAATGGCGCGGGAGTTTGAAAAATCGATTTTTAACTTCAAATAATGTACATAATTCAAAATAAATCAGAATTTAATGAAATAAGAAACGTTGGAATATTTAGAACTATAATTTTCTAACGAATATAAAAAATTGAGATTTCACTTTATAAATTATAAGTTATGTCCAATTTAAAATTTAGAATAGTCGTTATAGAATTCATATATATATTTTTAAATTATATATAGCCCTTAAAAATTGCCATTTTGCAAACGACCTCCGTTTTCAACGAAACCACTTTCATTGAACTTGGAAGGTCAAATTATAGTCATATTTAAAATTTCATAATTTTTGAAATTAATACGTGAGCGTAGCAAATTTAAACGCGTTTTCAAGTTCAGTTTAAATTTAATAAGCTAATTAAAAAAGCCATTTTTCAAACGATCTCCGAAATTAACGAAATTAGTTTTTTAGGACCGTATCGTCAAAGCATAGCGAGATTTCAAAATTCATAATTTTTGGAGTCAATATGTGGCCCTGGTAAATTAAAATGTACGTTCAAATTCAATATTGACCGTTATATTAATTTATATTTTATTTTTGACAAAAACTGATTGAAACGGCCGAATTGGCTTACAAAACATATCCCATTGTGTCCGGAATGGGGGTATTTAGCTACGGCGACAATTGTTGGGGTTCGTTTGGAGTTAGAACAATAAACTTTGAGATTTTGAAATAAATGAATTAAATGAATTAAATAAATAAATAAATAAAAAGGGGTATAAGAGCTTGGTCAAACCCTCATTCTCATTCAGAAACCCTAGCTGCTAGTTTTAAATAAATGGCCGAAAATGAACGAATTTAATTCGTTAATCTCCTCTTTAAATACCTCGAATTGGAGAATGGTTTCTAAACGGAAATTATGGAGTAAGGCGTGGTCTTCGATTTGATATGGTTTTGATAGGTCTTTATGCACCATGGTGGCTGGAATTTGGGTTCAACGACGTCGACTTTGAGGCCGTTTTTGGCATTGGAGGAGCCACCGAGCAAGGCACAGGCAAGGGCATGGGTAGGCGTGCTGACGGCGACCAGAGTGGTGGTGCTCGATCAGTTTCAGGTGGCTCGGTTCGTCGTGCGTGAGGGAGGAAGGCAGATCGACATTGGGTTTGAGTGGCTCCAGTAATTAACGATGGGGGAGAGAGATTAAGGGGTTAATTAATGTAATTGTTATTTTTAATTATCCTAAATTATTAAATCATGTAATGAAATGTATTAAATGCCGTATCTTTTTCATACGAGATCGAAATCTGATGATTTTAGTTGCATTGCATTCTATCAACGAGCTCTACAATATGGGACTAACCAGAGCGGAAAAGGAAGATGTTGAAGTTTTTGATAAAATTAAACGCTCGTTTAATTTTATTAAAATAATCCTTAATTAAAGACTGACGGAGTGGAAACCAATTGTAAGAACTCTCTCGCTCAAACTATTTGTACAGTTATTTATTTTATAACTAAATGTAGCGTTTGTCAATGTTGATTTTTATCTTGTTTTAGTTATCATAAAATTGTATACGGTGCCTGTTGGCTCACCTCACTGTTGTTTGAAAACCCATGGACGATATGACTGACTGTATTGTATTTTGTTTGTGATATTGAAATATTTAACATATTAAAAATAATGTTAATATTATTGTGGTAGTTGAAATTAAATTATAAATATCAATTTATAATTTAAACAGAGAAAATTGGTTAATTAGAAAAACAATTCGAAGCAAATTAGAATTGGTTAAATTTATTAACCAGTGATTAAATTGAATTCATTGTTGTTGGTTGAAACCCCACACAGGTCTGGGGATGATAATTAATTCACATCTCCCTTGGATTTGACTATTTGTCAGCCGATTGATTGACTGAATGTTATAAGTGTTATTTAATTATTTAATGTTTATACAGTTGTAAATGGCACACTGGATGTGAATTGAATGTTAATAGTTGTTTATCGCTGTTTTTGAATACATTCTATGTATGGAATCCATATAAATAAAATTACATGGTAATTGATTGAGTCTGATTCCAATTTAGAAATAATGAATATTTTAAAATAATATTCAGTAAAGAATCAAAATATGATTTTGATGTCCGATTTTGGATGGACACAAAAATATTGAAATATTCGAAGCCGAGCTAAGTAGATGTACTCCATTTCAACTCGAACGGATTTTTCAGTCGATTTTATTCATTTTATAATCAATATCGAAAAGAGTTGATTTCAAAATTTGATATGTTGAAAATATTATTGTTTTTATATTATAATAACATTGATTGTTCAATTTTGATTTAAAATTAGAAAGGAAGTTGAAATCATTTTAAAATGAATTTATAAATGATTTATAAAATACGTTTTAAAGAAGAAATCGATGAAATATATATTATATATATTTAAATGGTTTGAATAAAACGTATCGCGCAGCGACCATTTGCGAATTTCAACCATTAACTTCGAATTGACGTAACGGGATATCCGACCGTCGGATTCTCCTGAAACCAGAACTATTGGGTTCGTATCGAAATAAGTAAATATCTTTCATTTTACTTATTAAGATATGTTGCATATGTTAGAACCTTGCCTAGGAATGTTACAATGGATGCAAACACCGACAAATTAAGAGGTAGGAAGAAGTAGCAGAATCTGGTTCAATCTAGCCCGAATCGGTATGATACTTTGTAGGGACAACAAGGAAGGTCCTAAAATGCCTTAGGCAATGATTTAAGTCGTTTGGGGTTCCAGAGACCAAGTTATTGCTTCCACAGTTCTGGTTCGGCATATGGAGCGGGCTCTGGTTCGGCTAAGGGGAAACCTTGGAGGGAGCAAAGAAGTGGATGAGGAGGGGTTTCCGGTTCGGTATGTCGAACCTTGGCACACCCGATCCAATTTGTATTGGCATACGAACTGAATCTCGATTCAGTAATTGAACCATACTCAGTTTGATAACCAACCCGAAGCAGGATCAGCCATGCTGGTTTGACTCAGATCAGCTATGCCAATCCAAAACTTAGGTGATTTTGTGTATGGCTTGAGCAACTTATATGGGGAGGGAGCTCTTTATGGCGTGGCATTTCTTCATGGCAATGATTATATTATTCGGTAGATGAACCCCAATACGACCAACTAGAGTTCGAGATGAGAGAAAAACCTAAGAGGGAAGTTGTCACAAGGGTTCTAGCAGGGAATCATCCGTGAGACTTACAAGCTAGACTTCGCTCCAGACACACATGCAAAATGGGATCATCAACACGCAAGACCTACATGGGTACTTGGAAAGAAGGGATGATGTGCGTTCATTTGGACCAGTGCGGGTCCTTTTCTCCTCATGCAGGGAGATTGTTTCTAGTACTAAGAAACCAGAGACACACATTTGGAGCTAGTGCGAGGTCATCATCCTGGGTTGTACCAATTGGTATGCCTTGGCTTGTATCCTTCTATGTGGCAATGATTAGGGTACTATACATGCCAAATGCGATCGTATATCCAATGCATTGAGTGAGTGAATATGAGGATGAATGCTATGTTTGGATTATTATTATCACTTTATCATGCACACTTCCATGTACACTCTGTTATGTGATGACCTTAGAGTAAAGTACATTATTGTATGGGCTAACTCTTTGGATGCAGGGACATGTCAGATACATATGACTCTTCATACCTATAGTGTTACCCTACTAGTAGCTATGTTTACTATCGCTTTCACTAGACGTTGTCTGACATGGAGTTTTATGCATTACTTTTTATTACTCTGGATGCTCTTAAATGAGCAGACAAGAGACAGGTAGGGTGTGCTCGAGTTGTTGACCGGAGAGGAGCAGGAGGTCTTCTATGTATTATTATGTATACACACACACATACACACAAACATTCTTATACCTTGTTTTATTTCTGTTATTCACTACTTTAGGGGCATAGTATTGTTTTGTGTAGAGACAGTATTTTGTAGATGCATCTACGAATGACTTATTAGATATTATGTTGAGATGTGGATCTACTAATCTGATGTTTATGATTCGGGTCCATCTTACAATATCTCGCCTGTTTTATGGCATTCCATGTTATTATTACATTTTGTTCCATGCGATGTAAGATATACAACAAGTCATGGGTTACTTTTCTTATCTCAACCTTCATAATCATCTTGCATTGGACGAATACCACTACAACGCACTACTTGTGTGTTAGTAGTGTATGGCGTTCATCACATTTGGTATCAGAGCTTAGATTGCGTAGTTAACCTAAGCGGGAATACATGGGGAAACGATATATTTATACAAGAGCGCGTATTTGTGATATTTTGGTTTTTAAAACTATACTTACGTTATTAGTATATACTTGAAGATGAAGTCGCACCACACATATGCACCACTAAGTGGGATTCCTTAGAAAGATGATTAATCATCTTATTTACAAATTGAATGATGACTTGCTACGTGAGGAACACTATTAGGAACTCTACTTTTGTTGTTGAGGATGGAGAAAGCTCTGAAGCCAATAGTGCAAATGCTCCGGATATGGAGACCATGTTTACTGCTTTCATAAGGAAAATGTTCAGGAATACTCAATGAACTGTCCTAATGTTGTTGAGGGTGGTGGTGCACTGGTGCAGGTGTCTAGAGTCGACTTTGCTAATCTTAACAAAGATTTTACCAGTTTGGTTGGTAAACCATTCTAGGGAACAAAGTTGGCTACAGAAGTTAAGGATTAGCTCGATACCTATAAACACATCTTTTAGGATCGTGGACTCGACGATGCTACGAAGAGGAGATAGGCCTCGTGCCAGCTTTAAAGCAGAGCTAAGAATTGGTGGAACGCCATCAAAGCTACCACTATCGAGGATTAGTTTACTTAGGATCAATTTAAGGCTCATTTTCGTGAGAAATTCATTCTGATCGCCTAGAAGTCAGAACTATTTTGAAGATTTTTTGAGATCAAGCAGTGAGATTAGACAATCTTCGAATATAGTGTTGAATTTGACATTTTGTCGAAATACAGGTTGTCTTTCATCAACACTCCAGATAAGAAGATTAGAAGTTCATCACTACTGACTACTTGGGGAGAGGCTCATATACCATATTGATGAGACTTTTGAGTCCATCGTTGGAAGCTCTGAGATCGGAAAGCCTTTACCCCAAGTCAAAGACAGAGGTTGCTGTTGTCATTAAAAAGAGACAAAGCCACAGGCGAACAGTGGAGGCAGGAAGAAGGGGCCTAATAAGAAGTAGTTATTTCATGCTAAGGATGGACAAAATAATAGGCCTAAGTTTGAAATAGGCCGCCTTAAGTGTGGACGGAAGGATCGGTTCATTAAGGAATGCAAGGTAGGGAGAAGAAGTGTAACAACTACAATGGACCAGGACACCTCTAGAGGGACTGTCTTGAGCAATCTAAGCATAAGTAGTTGGTGAAAGCATACACTATTAATGTTATTCCTTCTTCATTCAGTGCCCTAATAGTGACAGAGAAAGTATATGGCATTGTTATCCAAGGTATGCTGTCTACTTATGATATCCTTATTTGAGTTTGTTTGATACTGGAGATTCCCATTCCTTCATATCTAGTGACCAAGTAGATAAGTTAGATTGAAACCCGAATCATTGATCGATCTTTGGTTGTGAAAAACCCAACAGGTGGCTCTACAAGCCTTTACCCGATTTGTTGTGGATTGGTCTTATCGAGTCATGTTTGTACTTTTGAATATGATTGCTTTGTTTTGGGTTTTACTGGGTTTGGTATTGTTCTTGTAATTGATTGGCTCCATAGGTATGGGGTAGTGGTGGACTGTGAGAGGTTTTTGGTGATCATCAGGGAGGATAATGGGCGAAGGGTAGTGTTGGGCTGTCTATCTGGTGATGAGGTGATAGTCATTTTTATGTATTTACTTGATATTCTGCACGATGAGATATCGAGTGTACCTATTGCTGGAAGTATCTGGACATATTTAAGGAGGTGACCGGACTTCCGCCACATAAAGAGGCTGAATTCCATATCGACTTAGTGAGATATGCCAGACTCATAGTAATGCCTTTTAGGAGGATGAAACCTAGGGAGCAACGAGAGCTTGAGGTGCAAGTGAATGACCTTTTGATAAAAGGGTTCACTCAAAAAAGTATATTCGAGTAGGGAGCATCTATTGTATTCTCCATGAAGGCAGATGGTTCCCTTCGATCATGTGTAGATGACTGAGAGCTAAATAAGGCGACGAGGAAGAACATGTATCCTCTTCCTCATATAGATGATTTGTTTGATCAGGTGAATGGTGCAAGGATATTTTCTTGGTTGGATCTTGCGACAAGATTCCATCAGTTGCTGGTAGCAAAGGAAAGTGTTCCCAAAACTACATTTCGAACGCCATCTGGTTTTTATGAGTGGTTGGTTATGCCGTTTGGGTTGATCAACGCACCAACGTATTTTGTGGAACACATGAATCGAGTCTTTAGGGATCAGCTGAATAAATTTGTGCTTATGTTCATTGATGATACTCTTGTTTACTCACGGATAGAAGAAGAACACAAGAAATATATGAGGAATATATACAAGGTGTTGAGGAAGCATCGATTGAAAGATAAATTTCCAAATGCCACTTCTGGAGGAGAGAAGTGAGATTCTTGGGTCATGTTGTTTTAGAAAACGGTATTGCCATGGACCCTTTAAAGAAAACGATGGTACGAGATTGGACTACACCCAAGAATGAAACCGATGTGAGGAGCTTCTTTAGATCGGCTGGGTACTAGCGTAAGTTCATTCAGTATCTCTCCAAGATAGCAGTACCTTTGACTCCGTTAACAAAGAAAAACCAGGCTTTCATTTGAGATGTGAGATGTGAGCATGCATTTATAAGTCTAAAACAGAGGTTAACGTGTGTGCCAGTATTAGTTATTCCGAGAGAAAACAAGGAAATGACGGTATACACTGATGCTTGTGGTACCATACTAGGTGTGGTGCTAATGCAAGGGGACAAGGTTGTTGCCTATGCCAGTCGACAACTAAAACCTCACAAGAAGACATACCCTTCCTATGACTAGGAATTAGAGGTGATTTTATTTGCACTAAAGACGTGGAAGCACAATATCTTGGGAGGAATATTTAATTTTCTTACTGACCATAAGTCATTGAAGTACCTCTTCTCCCATAAGGATTTAAACCTTCAGCAGCAATGGTGGTTGGAGTTCTTAGCCTCTTATGATTTCGATATCACATATACCCTGGAAAATGGTAATGTTGTCGCCGATGCCTTGAGTAGAATACATGCATGCTTGGGGGCTATGTTCTTAGATTGAAAGCAAAATGAGTACATCTCCATTTATGACTTTTGACCTAAATGCAAGTTAGAGCCGGAAAGGTTGACAAGTTTAAAAATAAGACCTACCTTGATTGAGCGGATTGGTTCTAATTAGAGGAGCGATCCTAGACGGGCACTGATCATTACCAAAGTAGAGACTGGTTTCGATACTGAGGATAAACGGGTGTATGAATTCAACCGTGATGGTTGGCTTCGGAAGAGAAAATTAGTTGTGCCTAGTGTTGATGTTTGAGGGATGAAGTACTCCCAAAATGTCATCACTTGAAGTTACACATACATCCCAGTGGCAATAAGATGTACCATGATATGAAGAAAATATATTAGTAGAAATGTAGGAATAAAGACACTGGGACATTCATCTCTAAGTGCATGAATTGTCAATTAGTTAAGGCTGAGAAAAAGAAGCCTAATGGTTTGCTACAACCGCTAGAAGTTTCTAAGTGGAAATGGGAGTAAGTCTCGATGGACTTTATTGATGGTTTTCCCAGGACTCGGACGGGATATGACGGTGTTTGGGTCATCGTGTATCCATTGACCAAGAATACCTGATTTATACCCATCAAGTCGATAGAACGACATTCAAGTTGGCCGAGTTATATGTGAAATGGGTTGTGTGATTCCTTGGGGTACTAAAAGGCATTGTGAGTGACCGAGACCCATTGTTTACAAGAGGGTTTTGGAAGAGCTTACATGAAGCTCTGCGATTTGAGCTATACCTCAACATAACTTATCATCCTCAAATCGATGGTCTGACCAAAAAAATGAATCACATATTGGAAAAACCCTTGCAAGCTTTCATCTTAGACTTTGGAGGTTTGTGGGATGATCATTCTCATATTGTGGAGTTCTCATACAATAATAACTATCAGTCTAGTATTGGCATGACACTGTATAAAGCATTGTATGGTTGGCCATACAATGCTCCTTTATGTTGGTTGGAAGCAGACGAAAAAATGATACTTGGTCCGGATATGGTTTGAGAGACCCCAAAGAAGATTGAGATCATTCAACAACGGATGAAAGCCTCCCACGACAGACAAAAGAGCAACTCCGATAGAAGACATAGAGATTTAGAATTATCCATTAGTGATTTTGTAACACCCCTCTCGAAAATCTAACACAAAGATCTTTTAGCACAGTGGTTAGTGCATGGTGTTGCTTTACGGGAGGTCGGGGGTTCGATACCCGCAGTTATCACATTTGGTATCAGAGCCTATACCCAACCAGAATTGTGTGTGTAATGCTACGGATGTCAGTCGGTGTGGTACTGATGCAGGTTACATGCACAACGCCTGGGTGGTGAGTGATATGAGCCAACGAGGATGTTGGGCTCTTTAAGGGGGTAGTCTGTAACGTCCCTCTCGAAAAGCTAACACAAAGATCTTTTAGCACAGTGGTTAGTGCGTGGTGTTGCTTTACGGAAGGTCGGGGGTTCGATACCCGCGGTTGTCACAGATTTAGTGTATGTCAAGATTTCCCCTTGAAGAGTGTGATTTGGTTTGGTAATAGAGGAAAGATAGCACTAATATTCGTTGGTCCTTTTGCGATCCTTGTGCGGATTGGAAGCCTAGCATATAAGGATGATCTATCTCAAAAGATGGTTGGGGGTGTACAACGCGTTTCATGTTTCTCATTTGAGGAAATTCGTACATGATTCCAATGTAACTATAACGTCAGATCACTTGGATGATATCGAGATGGAACTAGAAGCTACTGGGGTTTGCAAGCCTATTAATATATTGTTGGACATGATACAAAGCAACTTGAAAGAAAAGTCGTAAAGCATGTCAAAGTCCAGTGAGGAGAAAGTGAAGGAGATTGCACATGGGAGACCGAGGAGAGCATGGGGACGTCATATCCAGAGCTCTTTGCTTGGTAAGGTCTTAATTCATCACTCTCATTAGTTTTCTTTTGTTTAGTATCCTTCATGCCAGGATAGGATAGTACTATTTATTCCCATTATGATTGCTATGTATGTACGGTTGATTTTAACGATTGGTAGGCATGCAATATAACTATATTAACTTGTCTAGGAATTCGGGAGGCGAAATTTCTTAAGGGGGAGAATGTAATGACCCGTATTCTACATATTGGGTGATCATATAATATTTATATTAATTGTATATGGGGTCATATGGCCATGTATATTTGAAAAACAACTACAAGGGTCATTTCTTACCTTCACTATTTTTGTCAAATTTTAATCCGACCATTTTACCCTTGGAAAATCTTGTTTCGCCCATAACTTTTGATTGATAAGGAATCTAGAATTGAAACCACTTCCAATGGATCTAAATAATGGTTTTCCATTCCGTAGAGTGGTCACACCGAGCAAATAGACTTATACTTTGGGAGGAATGGCTGAAATAAGGCTTTGAGAGGGTTAGACAACATAAATGAGCCAAATAGAGGTCATTATGGATGAGCCCAGGATCCATTTCAGGATTTGGGTTAGTGGCGGCTGAAATGAGTTGGAGAATCATCTTGCACTCATTTCACAACTCCTAAAATAGATACTACACCCATTAATGACTTCCATTGATTTATGATGACCTACCCTCTTGGTCCCTAGGATTCGACATTAACACATCCGCAGAATTCCTATATCAAAATTCCAAGTGCCGGAAGGACATATTGCCTCTATATTATAACACATTGAATAACAACAGTAATAGACTGTAACTCCCCGAATTTTCTGATAACACTAAGGTTGCTAAAATAATAATAAGTGTGTAAAAGAGGGGATGTATCTAATATGCATATAAAAATAATAATAAGTGTGTAAAAGAGGGGATGTATCTAATATGCATATAAAAATAATAATAAGTGTGCAAAGGGGGGATGTATCTAATGTGTACGTATTTATATGAATTAACAAATAATAGTAAATGTTGATAATGTACATTAAGAGAGTAATTATGGCATAAGTAAAATTCGGAATTATTTACATATAGGATTTGTCCTAAATGAGAAATGTGTACATTGTACAATATATATATATATATATATATATATATATATATATGCTAAAACATGAAATTACATGTAATTGAAATAGTAATTATGGCATAATTCAAAATGGGGGTAATTTGCATGCATAGTAATTATGGCATAATTCAAAATGGGGGTAATTTGCATGCATAGTAATTATGACATAATTTAAAATGGGAGTAATTTACAGTCCTTAATTGTGAACATAATTGGCCTCTTTTGAAATTGATGGCCTTGATTAACCCTAGCATTATCGGACGGCTCAAATCAAAATGCAACTCTATAAAAAGACCTTAGGTCTCCAACTAAATATTCACATGAAAATAAGAGTTGAAGCCGCCATGCTGTCGAATGAGAATTAGAGGGAGCCTCCATTTGAAAGAGATGAACAACAAAGCTAATACAAGTAAAAGATTAAAGCTACAACAAATAAATCAAAACATCTACAACAAAGGATAGCATCACCAAATTCAGAATTAAGAATCCTGAATACAAGATTCGTCATACGTTGTAAGTAGAGTGCTATTCCGATATGAATAACAATTGGATCTTGATTTGTATAAAATGTAAATGGAATTGTACATAATTTGCAGTGATGATAATTCTTAATTGTGTGATGCTATGATCCAAATTATAAATGAATTGGAGATGTTGTGGTGTGATAATATTAGATCTATTGGGTATTTGCAAGTACATGATTCATAGTGACACTTATATGCTTGTGGTAGTTTGTTACAATCCAGTTGAGATTCATGCAAGTATGTGATCCACTATTATGTCAACATAACTTAGACCCTTGAACATACATGACTATGATCATTGCAAGTGTAGCTTTGACCCTTTTTGGTAACATGATTCATATAAGTTTAGGTTGGAATAATTCCAGTTGAATCATACTTTTGTATTAGTGACAAAAGTAAACACCTTTGTGAACACCTAATGACTTTATGGACATGACTAGTTTATGTTTAGTGTTATGCCTAAATGAAAATATGTTTTAGGCTTATGTTGTTATCAAAATCATGTGATAATATATGTGACACCTAATTGAGTAGATTCATATTCTAGAATGCAAGTTTACGTGATTTGATTGAAACCCATGATTCATGTTTAGGTTCATGTTTTATGTCAAAAATAGATGATATTACAATGCAAGTACACAAGCCTATAATTTGTGATTATTAAATGGCCATATTGCAAGTTCATGCACCTCTAATTTGTGTTAATTAAATGGCCATATTGCAAGTTCATGCACCTCTAATTTGTGTTAATTAAAAGGCCATATTGCAAGTTCATGCACCTCTAATTTGTGTTAATTAAATGGCCATATTGCAAGTTCATGCACCTCTAATTTGTGTTAATTAAATGGCCATATTGCAAGTTCATGCACCTCTAATTTGTTTTAATTAAATGGCCATATTGCAAGTTCATGCACCTCTAATTTGTGTTAATTAAATGACCATATTGCAAGTTCATGCACCTCTAATTTGTGTTAATTAAATAGCCATATTGCAAGTTCATGCACCTCTAATTTGTGTTAATTAAATGGCCATATTGCAAGTTCATGCACCTCTAATTTGTGTTAATTAAATGGCCATATTGCAAGTTCATGCACCTCTAATTTGTGTTAATTAAATGGCCATATTGCAAGTTCATGCACCTCTAATTTGTGTTAATTAAATGGTCATGTTGCAAGTTCATGCGTTCACACACCCCTTTTATGCTGCTTAGAATATATCATGTTCTAGGCTTTCCCTTTTTATGTTTCTAAGTTGGGCTGAAATGTTGAAGCCCAACATATGTCATAATATAGCAAACATATAAAACGGGGGGTAATAACGTTGGGGTAAAAATAAAACATATGTGTTGGCATGTTTGACACATGCCAACGACTTGAGAACATTTATGTGGTATAAGTTATTATACCCAATAAGAATGAATTTGAATAATGGGCCGCAAATATTTACACATAAAATGGAAAGAGACAAAATATGTAAACTAAGAAAATATGATGTAGGTAGGCCTAAAATCATGAAATGGGTTAGGGCCATGATTGGTGTAAACCTTTACACCATTAGTTTTAAAATTAAAATATATGACATCCCTTCTAATCACATACACCAAAATGTTCTAGGGTGACAGAGAGGATAGTGTCTAGGCTTGGGTTTGGAAAGTACAAGTTTCCTGCCCACCCTGGCTATCCCTAACTGATCCAATGGACGGGATGGTTATGAATTTAGAAAGATGCCTTACCCGAGGTTAGACTGAGTTGTGGTGTAAACCTGCCCGGAACCGACCGGCACATCCAGTAACCGCAACGATACCTGTCTAATGTGAGTGGTTAGTGCTTTAGTTAATAAATTAAGGCTAAGTCATGATTGATAGGGTTAAGTCAATTAAATAAGTACTTAACCAAATTCAACATATTAACTAAATTGGTAGGTAGGGTTAAGTTAATCTGGACACTTAACCAATTTAATATGTTGACTAGGGGAGTGGGTAAGGTTAAGAAAATGTTTAACCATTATAACATGATCAACTGGACTAGAGAGTGAGGTGAAGTTAATTAGAACACTTAACCATAGAAACACGTTAGTTAGACAAGTGATTGAGGTTAAGAAAAAAAATTAGAACTCTTAACCATGATAACAAGTTGATTTGACAAATGGGTTGGGATTAAGTAGTTAGAAATACTTAACCGATATAGCATGAATGATTAGAGTTAAGTAACAAGAACACTTAACTAGTGTAATTTGACTTGTAGTAAAGTTAATCGTGAATGGACAACACTTAAACATTATAACCTGTTAATTAAACAAGTAGTAGGGTTAAGTTAGCTAAGGAGACACTTAGCCGTTGTAACAGGTTAGTTAAACAGATGGTGAGGTTAAGTTAACACAAGGAGGCAACACTTAACCAGTATAATCTGAGTTGTGGTAGGGTTAAGTCAACAGGAATAACACTTAACCAGTTTAATATGACAAAAGGGATGTGTTAAGTTAACTTGAATTGACTAATGATACTTAACCAAACCAACTTGACGAGAAAGAAAACTAAGTAGTAAACCTTAGTTAAAAGGGACTAAGTAGAGAACCTTAGTTAAGAAAACAACGGTTCTAGAAACTAAGTGGTAAATCTTAGTTAACAAAACTAAGTAGTAATTCTTAGTATAACAAGAGAAGGAGCGGACGTCCATCTAATTTTAAAAGAAGGCTCCAACGAATTGGGTTACGAAGCCCGAGGCTTCGAGGGGACGTGAGGGTACCCTTGGTATCCCTCTGTGAGGCTGCAAATGATCCTCCTGGGCCCACAGAGGTTAAGGTCTGCGTTAGAAGAACCAAGGGTATGCCTTGGTTGCAAAATATGGCAACCTTAAGACTAGGATGGACCAGCGTGATTCGGCGAGAAAACAGTAGCCCTATGATAGCAACTCGTCGTCTACCTACCATCTTCAATCAAGCGAGACACGTGAAACGGGGAGGCGGAGAACTCATACGGACCACATACTTGCTATCTAGTTGTGGTTGCGGGGTGTTGTTGGCCATAGATTAGTGGGGCAGATAGGGGCCTTCGTACAGTTCTCATTTTACAAGGGTGCCTTCCATTAGTTGAGGGAGGGGTCGAGTGGGACCATAGCCACTAGAAAAACAGACCTTAGCATCTGCATCAGCAGATATTGAAAGCTCCCGACCGAGTTCCGTATTTCTAGAGTAGCCCTGACAACGGAACTCGGGTAGCACATTACAGGACATGTGCATCTAGACAAGCGATAACGATTCGCGATACATGCGTGGGGAAAGTCTAGGAACATATAACACTCTAGGTAGTGTGTCCTAGACTAAAGGGCATCGTTCGATCAGATGCATAATTCCTAGTTAGACCTTGGTGGCATCAAACCCGAATCCAAGAAGCATTCAGCAGATAGCGTAAAACTCTAGTAGAAGCTAGAAAACACTTGATAAGAAACCCTAGATTAGATCTAGGTAATAAATAATAAATGTATGCCTGAAGGCAACCGAAACAACCAGAATTGGGATCACGTTAACATTACTAGTTTGGACACTAGTTAGGTGGTGCAGAGATTAGTATGGGGTACGACAGTAGATTCGGTCCTAGACAACTTAACTTAGTTTATGGTGCTTTCCCATTTCCAGTTTATACTTATCATGCTCTTTTTCTTATCCATAGACTGAATAGTCACTAGACTTACTCAGGCTTTATGTCTGACTCTACTTTTCTTTCGTCTTCTTTCCTTTCTATTCCCCCCCAGGTAGTTGAGGAGGGATTAGTACAGCTCAGGTTAGATTGGACCGCTGCTCTTTCCAAGCTCGAAGATTTGTGGAAGTTTTGCTTGGATTCTCTTTTCTATTGCTATGGCTGGCTCATGCTATATTGGGGAATACAAATGTATTTTTTTATGCTTCTTTATTTTGTAAAGACAGATGATACTCTGATATTGTAAAGCAATCTTGTACAAACTATTTTATAAATAAAGCAAAATTTTATTTTCCGCTGTTTAATGTTTGTCTGTCTTGTAATTTATCTGCATCTTTTACCCATAATGCTCCACAGAAGTTAGTGCATTCCCTTTGTGAGTGACACTAACGGACGTAGGGTGTTACACGTGGTATCAGAGCTGAAGGTTACCGTATCAGATAAAGATTTGAAAAATTATTTTTCAAAACAGTTTTTAAAGAAGCATTTTCAAATGAAAAGTTTTGTTTTAAAAGGCATATTCCCTAAAGCCATAAGCACTATCTTTTGATTCTCTGTTCGAGTCCTCGTTTCCTTCTTTCTTGAGTCTCTGGGGCTCCTGGCTTTCGGGGAGATAACCTCATCAAAGGGCGAAGTAGTGCCCGACTTCCATCTATAGCCGTAGTTGTTCCACTTACGACCAGTCTTCTTTCAAGCTTAGTAGGGTCTTCGGTATGATGGAAGTAGCTTTCAAGAGATTTGCCAACATAGTTACACGGAAAAAGGATGAGGAGTTTGGCAAAGGGACACAACCCTAGGATGAGGAATTCATGGATGTAGGTTTAGCTCACAAAGGAGGAAGAAATTATAAAAGAGGAAGAATCTTCACTAGGGTATGATAGGGCATATGATTAAGGACAAGGGCAGGGACGAGGGACAAGATTTTAGAAGGGAAGTACATGCTAAGCATACCTAAGAGATAGGTGGTAAAAGTTTCTGTTGGAAAGAGTCTAGTTTTTCTGTTCGTACTCTTTCCTTCGGTTTTAGCGCTTCGCATTTGTTCATATTTGCTTCCATAGTTGATCTCTGCACCTTAGTACTTGTATAGCAGAAAGATCCCAATCTGTCTCAAACCCAGTGGGTGGTATGACCCGTTTATTTCTAGTTAGTAGGGGTTTGAGAATAGCCATCGAGTTTATTTATATCATATCACGTAGATCGTCCAAATTCGAAGGAGATATTCCTTGGGTGCTTTTCTGATATTGGTTTAGGCCTTTGGGGCTTGTACTTGCGGAATGTCGAGTTCGACTAGGATGGTTTGCGTGAGAGATGAATAGTTGTGGAAAGCGCGTAGTGACCTTTTGACCCTTATAATTATGGCATGATGGATAAGATAGGAGGAGAGACCTCTGATCATCCTAGTATATACACTTGGTTGACATTTGTTCATTTTGGAGATGGAGCTTCGAAACTTCACAATCGTGGAGTAAAAATTGGTTAAGATACAGTGGAGTAAAGCTCAAGAAGGCTAGATACTAGCAACATACCCTTTTTCTTAAGGGTGCATCCTTGATTTCTTTGTTTAGGAGCTTTACGCATAGTTGTTTCTCTCTTTCCAAAGTATATCCTCTAGATCGAATCTGCGATCTTTAGGTAGAAGCCAATGGATGTAAACATGTATTTGAAACATGTTATGGTTGAATGGTTGCAAGTGGTTGCAAATGGTCGCTCGTGGATGCATATGCATACGTATTAGACACTAGATCAAGTTCGAACGCTTTCATATTGCATTTAAATATATGCATTTGTTTGTAGGTTGAACTTGATTTAATATCATATGGACGTTGCATATGGATGAATGGCTGTGCACGCATGTAGTATATACATGACTAGGGATGCTTGCATACATGATTGGACGCATGGCACAGACATGATTTGCATTAAGGAGGTCGACTGAATCAGTAGACCGCCTGATTTTGCATTAGATAAAGACATATACACACACTATGCATATGAACATGAAAGCATTAGAAATCTTTTAAGGACAATGAATGCTTGTGATTGAATGGTTGAGTAGATGGGTGATTGGATGGTAGGACACATTCTTCCTAACTTGAAGATTTCGGGGACGAAATCCTAAAAGGAGGGGAGAATGTAACACCCCGAATTTTCTGATAACACTAAGGTTGCTAAAATAATAATAAGTGTGTAAAAGAGGGGATGTATCTAATATGCATATAAAAATAATAATAAGTGTGTAAAAGAGGGGATGTATCTAAAATGCATATAAAAATAATAATAAGTGTGCAAAGGGGGGGATGTATCTAATGTGTACGTATTTATATGAATTAACAAATAATAGTAAATGTTGATAATGTACATTAAGAGAGTAATTATGGTATAAGTAAAATTAGGAATTATTTACATATAGGATTTGTCCTAAATGAGAAATGTGTACATTGTACAATATATATATATATATATATATATATATATATGCTAAAACATGAAATTACATGTAATTGAAATAGTAATTATGGCATAATTCAAAATGGGGGTAATTTGCATGCATAGTAATTATGGCATAATTCAAAATGGGGGTAATTTGCATGCATAGTAATTATGACATAATTTAAAATGGGAGTAATTTACAGTCCTTAATTGTGAACATAATTGGCATCTTTTGAAATTGATGGCCTTGATTAACCCTAGCATTATCGGACGGCTCAAATCAAAATGCAACTCTATAAAAAGACCTTAGGTCTCCAACTAAATATTCACATGAAAATAAGAGTTGAAGCCGCCATGCTGTCGAATGAGAATTAGAGGGAGCCTCCATTTGAAAGAGATGAACAACAAAGCTAATACAAGTAAAAGATTAAAGCTACAACAAATAAATCAAAACATCTACAACAAAGGATAGCATCACCAAATTCAGAATTCAGAATCCTGAATACAAGATTCGTCATACGTTGTAAGTAGAGTGCTATTCCGATATGAATAACAATTGGATCTTGATTTGTATAAAATGTAAATGGAATTGTACATAATTTGTAGTGATGATAATTCTTAATTGTGTGATGCTATGATCCAAATTATAAATGAATTGGAGATGTTGTGGTGTGATAATATTAGATCTATTGGGTATTTGCAAGTACATGATTCATAGTGACACTTATATGCTTGTGGTAGTTTGTTACAACCCAGTTGAGATTCATGCAAGTATGTGATCCACTATTATGTCAACATAACTTAGACCCTTGAACATACATGACTATGATCATTGCAAGTGTAGCTTTGACCCTTTTTGGTAACATGATTCATATAAGTTTAGGTTGGAATAATTCTAGTTGAATCATACTTTTGTATTAGTGACAAAAGTAAACATCTTTGTGAACACCTAATGACTTTATGGACATGACTAGTTTATGTTTAGTGTTATGCCTAAATGAAAATATGTTTTAGGCTTATGTTGTTATCAAAATCATGTGATAATATATGTGACACCTAATTGAGTAGATTCATATTCTAGAATGCAAGTTTACGTGATTTGATTGAAACCCATGATTCATGTTTAGGTTCATGTTTTATGTCAAAAATAGATGATATTACAATGCAAGTACACAAGCCTATAATTTGTGATTATTAAATGGCCATATTGCAAGTTCATGCACCTCTAATTTGTGTTAATTAAATGGCCATATTGCAAGTTCATGCACCTCTAATTTGTGTTAATTAAAAGGCCATATTGCAAGTTCATGCACCTCTAATTTGTGTTAATTAAATGGCCATATTGCAAGTTCATGCACCTCTAATTTGTGTTAATTAAATGGCCATATTTCAAGTTCATGCACCTCTAATTTGTGTTAATTAAATGGCCATATTGCAAGTTCATGCACCTCTAATTTGTGTTAATTAAATGGCCATATTGCAAGTTCATGCACCTCTAATTTGTGTTAATTAAATAGCCATATTGCAAGTTCATGCACCTCTAATTTGTGTTAATTAAATGGCCATATTGCAAGTTCATGCACCTCTAATTTGTGTTAATTAAATGGCCATATTGCAAGTTCATGCACCTCTAATTTGTGTTAATTAAATGGCCATATTGCAAGTTCATGCACCTCTAATTTTGTTAATTAAATAGCCATATTGCAAGTTCATGCACCTCTAATTTGTGTTAATTAAATGGTCATGTTGCAAGTTCATGCGTTCACACACCCCTTTTATGCTGCTTAGAATATATCATGTTCTAGGCTTTCCCTTTTTATGTTTCTATGTTGGGCTGAAATGTTGAAGCCCAACATATGTCATAATATAGCAAACATATAAAATGGGGGGTAATAACGTTGGGGTAAAAATAAAACATATGTGTTGGCATGTTTGACACATGCCAACGACTTGAGAACATTTATGTGGTATAAGTTATTATACCCAATAAGAATGAATTTGAATAATGGGCCGCAAATATTTACATATAAAATGGAAAGAGACAAAATATGTAAACTAAGAAAATATGATGTAGGTAGGCCTAAAATCATGAAATGGGTTAGGGCCATGATTGGTGTAAACCTTTACACCATTAGTTTTAAAATTAAAATATATGACATCCCTTCTAATCACATACACCAAAATGTTCTAGGGTGACAGAGAGGATAGTGTCTAGGCTTGGGTTTGGAAAATACAAGTTTCCTGCCCTCCCTGGCTATCCCTAACTGATCCAATGGACGGGATGGTTATGAATTTAGAAAGATGCCTGACCCAAGGTTAGACAGAGTTGTGGTGTAAACCTGCCCGGAACCGACCGGCACATCCAGTAACCGCAACGATACCTGTCTAATGTGAGTGGTTAGTGCTTTAGTTAATAAATTAAGGCTAAGTCATGATTGATAGGGTTAAGTCAATTAAATAAGTACTTAACCAAATTCAACATATTAACTAAATTGGTAGGTAGGGTTAAGTTAATCTGGACACTTAACCAATTTAATATGTTGACTAGGGGAGTGGGTAAGGTTAAGAAAATGTTTAACCATTATAACATGATCAACTGGACTAGAGAGTGAGGTTAAGTTAATTAGAACACTTAACCATAGAAACACGTTAGTTAGACAAGTGATTGAGGTTAAGAAAAAAAAATTAGAACTCTTAACCATGATAACAAGTTGATTTGACAAATGGGTTGGGATTAAGTAGTTAGAAATACTTAACCGATATAGCATGAATGATTAGAGTTAAGTAACAAGAACACTTAACTAGTGTAATTTGACTTGTAGTAAAGTTAAACGTGAATGGACAACACTTAACCATTATAACCTGTTAATTAAACAAGTAGTAGGGTTAAATTAGCTAAGGAGACACTTAGCCGTTGTAACAGGTTAGTTAAACAGATGGTGAGGTTAAGTTAACACAAGGAGGCAACACTTAACCAGTATAATCTGAGTTGTGGTAGGGTTAAGTCAACAGGAATAACACTTAACCAGTTTAATATGACAAAAGGGATGGGTTAAGTTAACTTGAATTGACTAATGACACTTAACCAAACCAACTTGACGAGAAAGAAAACTAAGTAGTAAACCTTAGTTAAAAGGGACTAAGTAGAGAACCTTAGTTAAGAAAACAACGGTTCTAGAAACTAAGTGGTAAATCTTAGTTAACAAAACTAAGTAGTAATTCTTAGTATAACAAGAGAAGGAGCGGACGTCCATCTAATTTTAAAAGAAGGCTCCAACAAATTGGGTTACGAAGCCCGAGGCTTCGAGGGGACGTGAGGGTACCCTTGGTATCCCTCTGTGAGGCTGCAGATGATCCTCCTAGGCCCACAGAGGTTAAGGTCTGCGTTAGAAGAACCAAGGATATGCCTTGGTTGCAAAATATGGCAACCTAAAGACTAGGATGGACCAGCGTGATTCGGCGAGAAAACAGTAGCCCTGTGATAGCAACTCGTCGTCTACCTACCATCTTCAATCAAGCGAGACACGTGAAGCGGGGAGGCGGAGAACTCATACGGACCACATACTTGCTATCTAGTTGTGGTTGCGGGGTGTTGTTGGCCATAGATTAGTGGGGCAGATAGGGGCCTTCGTACAGTTCTCATTTTACAAGGGTGCCTTCCATTAGTTGAGGGAGGGGTCGAGTGGGACCATAGCCACTAGAAAAACAGACCTTAGCATCTGCATCAGCAGATATTGAAAGCTCCCGATCGAGTTCCGTATTTCTAGAGTAGCCCTGACAACGAAACTCGGGTAGCACATTACAGGACATGTGCATCTAGACAAGCGATAACGATTCGCGATACATGCGTGGGGAAAGTCTAGGAACATATAACACTCTAGGTAGTGTGTCCTAGACTAAAGGGCATCGTTCGATCAGATGCATAATTCCTAGTTAGACCTTGGTGGCATCAAACCCGAATCCAAGAAGCATTCAGCAGATAGCGTAAAACTCTAGTAGAAGCTAGAAAATACTTGATAAGAAACCCTAGATTAGATCTAGGTAATAAATAATAAATGTATGCCTGAAGGCAACCGAAACAACCAGAATTGGGATCACGTTAACATTACTAGTTTGGACACTAGTTAGGTGGTGCAGAGATTAGTATGGGGTACGATAGTAGATTCGGTCCTAGACAACTTAACTTAGTTTATGGTGCTTTCCCATTTCCAGTTTATACTTATCATGCTCTTTTTCTTATCCATAGACTGAATAGTCACTAGACTTACTCAGGCTTTATGTCTGACTCTACTTTTCTTTCGTCTTCTTTCCTTTCGTTTCCCCCCCAGGTAGTTGAGGAGGGAATAGTACAGCTCAGGTTAGATTGGACCGCTGCTCTTTCCAAGCTCGAAGATTTGTGGAAGTTTTGCTAGGATTCTCTTTTCTATTGCTATGGCCGGCTCATGCTATATTGGGGAATACAAATGTATTTTTTTTATGCTTCTTTATTTTGTAAAGACAGATGATACTCTTATATTGTAAAGCAATCTTGTACAAACTATTTTATAAATAAAGCAAAATTTTATTTTCCGCTGTTTAATGTTTGTCTGTCTTGTAATTTATCTGCATCTTTTACCCATAATGCTCCACAGAAATTAGTGCATTCCCTTTGTGAGTGACATTAACGGACGTGGGGTGTTACACGGACATTACATTTAAAACATCATAATATACAACATATTACATCAGGAATACATCAGATTTAATATAACCGACAAGATCCAACATAGTACATAACAACGAAAATAAAGATACAACAACATGATAGAGTCTTCAGAGAGAATCTAAAAAGAACATGTAGCTTCTGCTCTTGCTCCAATCCAAAACTAGCTTCCGTACTTGGCTCCCAAAATGGACTTAACTATTAACCTAAATACTAGGATGCCTGTGTGGAAAATAAGGGAACCCGAGTTTGCAAGGGGAAAACAAAACTATGGGTCAATCATGGGACTGGCGTGAGAAACCTAAACAGTTGTTTTTATAAGGGTAGTAAGGTAATTCATAAGGTTACGGCACTTAACACGAAACGGGTTTTCCCTCATGAATACCAGTGCAGAAAATCCGCAAAGCTTTTTTGAAAGTGAAGCTATCATAAGACTCGCATCCCATCACACAATGCAAACACACACTATTAAGAGCAAGTTTTACCTTTTGGTAATCAAATATGTTTGATAGACAGAAATCATTTGATATTATTGTTATTGACTATTTTTGAAAACCTTTTAAAAATAAATGCATAAATCTTAGTAGATGTAGGTACCCATATATTACGTCTACATACATAGATTACAATTAAAACCATAAAAGCTCGTATTGGAAGTTGGATTCCATTAATGACTAAGACAAAGGATCTTCCTTAACTGATTTAGGTACACATCTACTGTGGTGTCCTAGGAACCAGCAGATGATTCCTTTCTATATTAGTTGGCACACCTATACCAGGTATAGTTCGAGGTTCTCCTCAACATGTCTCCCGATCGTAACCGACCATTATCCGAGGCGCCTCGATTCATCTCTACATAAGTAAATTTCCTAGGGTCCACACTATAACATCACTTTCTCAACTAGAAGGAAACATTAATCCTTAACTCTGCGGTACTTCATCCTGTTTCGGCTCATTTCCGGGTTGTGACGCCCTGAAATCACATTCCACAAAGCTCTGCTTTTCAACAAAAGATTTGATCTATCTTCCAGCAGCACTTAACATGCCACACTGTCAATTTATAATATATAATCGATATCTATTAATATATAAACCTCTGAGTACATATGTCCTAGAGGAGGGTGTTAAGCTAAGAGCATAAATCCTCCGCCGCCTAGTTGATATATTGTCAATAGAAATCAATTTATTATGCCGTAAAATACAAGGTCAGACATACATCCATTTACAGGTTCGTTCTGGGTTGTGAACGAAACCAAAGGCACCTTATTCCTCATCCAATAAAGGAGAGAGGCCCTTGCAAATCCGGACAATCTACATGTACGTCCGGACCACTACCACTTATAACCTTATAATGGGAGCTACCCAAGGTATCAACAAGCAGTCCATTCGATGTGAAGATTCTCGGTCTTCCACCATCTTCAATATCTACGATTTCTCTACCTCGTCGTATAATTATTACAGATGGGTTGAACCCGGTCTTTTAGAAATAATTAACATCAAAACAAAATCCTTTTGGATTATCGGATCCCTAATTAAGTCTCTTTTAATTGGAACATGTTTCATAAGGTTAGACCTCATTCTCAATCTTGGTTAAGCTGTTAGACTTCCAAAATTATCTTAAAAATACTTTATTAACCATATAAAAAGGTTTACCATGGTTTAGATTCTATTTGGGAACTTAAAACCATTAATTCCAAAATGTTACTTAAAACTGTTACAAAAGGCATTGCAAAATTCTTTTAAATCATTTATTATAATTTATAATGATTTTTCCTTATTTTTAAATATTTTTATTTGGCCTCTATATAGAAAATCCGATTTTGGTACTTAAACTGCAAAAACAGGATTTTTCTAGAAAATCGATTTGGACTAAATTTAAGATCTAGCCGTTGGATCTTAAAATTTTTCTTTACATTTGAAAACTCTTTTCATTTCAAACCCAACATTTTCCATTTTGGGAACATCCGATCGTTGGATCTCCCGGTACGTCAATTTGAAGTCAATGGTCGAAATTCGCGAACTGCCACTGTGCCCCAAGTCCTATGCAGACCAAACTTCGACTTATATTAGAAATCAAGTTGAATTTCAAAATAATTATTAGTTATATAAAACATATATAATAACTTTCGAAAACTATATTTCCAATGTTTAACTTTAAATTCAAATATTCCACTATTTAAATATTATAAAATTATTTAAATCAGTAAAATAATATTATACAAACTTCATCTTTTGAAACCCAAACTTTCCTATAACCCTTAAAAAAATAAATAAGAAAGTTTAGATAGTAAAATATAGTTAAAACACTTTCTAAATTTCCAAACCAAACTTTATTTTTTAAAGTTACTATTTACAATTAAATTTTAAATTTGAACATGCCTTAATTACTTGAAAAATCATTCAAATAAATTTTCCACCTTTTCGAAAACTATTCATAATTACTTAAACTATCTTTCCAAATCATTTTGGATTAAAAATTCAAACTTTTATTTTTCTTCATTTATTTAATAAAATATTCAATTAAATTTCGTTTTGGAATAAGACTCAATCAATCACTATATAATCCAACTTATATGGGTTTAACACGTCATTAACATCCATTAACAATCATTAACCACCATTAACATTCAATTGTCAAATAATGACATTACTAACATAAGTGTTAAGTTCATTAACACTTAACATCCTAACAAACCATCTTTGACTTAAGTATTAATTATCGTTATTACTTTATCGCTATTATTAGCAAATAAAATATTGTCAAATGAATGTCAACACACATTACATCAAGTTATCAATCAATGTCCCATCGATACTAACCAATTAAGGTGCCATTAACTTAGCAAGGTAATATCCAATAACTCATTACTATTTAATATAGTACTTAACAACCCAATAAGGTTCGTATCCACAACCAACATCCAATATTTACACAATTACCATCATAGGGTGTTATTTACTTACATGTCATATGAATATCACGTAAAAGATCATACCTTTACTTCACTAATCATCATTAAATCCTAACGTCGTTTAATATTAACAACCATACACTTCTTAGCCCTTTACGTGCATAGTTTTTCCCCAAATTATCCACTCCTTCATAACTTTAAGCGTAGGACTCCTCTGCAATCCAGATCGAATCCGACAGCCTTCCAGCTTCACCAAGAATTATCAAACTCTGATCGGATAGAACTTCGATGCATACGGGTTTTACAAAATATCGATTAAATATATATGAGTATATATTTGGTTTAGGAGACTAAAGGTCAGATCTTTGGGCTTGATGGGCTTGGCCAAGATGGATGGGGTTTAGTGGGGACTGCAGGCAGTGGTGGGGGTGCTGGAGTAGGCTGTGGTCGTCGGATTTGGGGAGGAGGCAGGTAAAAGTGGGACTTTTAGGGTTTTGGGGTGTTTTGAGGTGGTTTGGGGTAGAGGGGAGGGGTTGTGTCGGTAGTGGCTGGTCGGAATGGAGGCAGCTATAGTGGGGCCCATGCCATGAGGGAGAGAGAAAATGTGGAGAAAAAGGGGAGAAAGAAGAGAAAATGAAGAAGGAAAGAAAGGAAAGGGAATGCAAATGAATGGCCTTACATGTATACACACACTAGGGTCGTAAGTGCAAAAGAGCCTTGGCTAGGTGTCAACACAAGAAGAGAAAGTGTGGTAGTTAAGTAATGGACTTTTGGTTAGTTTTCCAACCAAGGTGCTAAGTGAATTAATTCATGACTTATGTTTTGTGCCATCTTAAACATCATCATGCAACATGACATCATGGAGATGACATGGATTTTCACTAACTTCTCTTGGAATTATTTGTTAAGTGTGTATGCATATGTGTTTATATTTGGATACGTATGTATATTTATTTTAAAAACAAAACAAAGTTGTAAATGCTTAACAAATACCATATTTCTATTATTTAACAAATAATATTTTCCAACAATATTTTATATTCGAATTATTTATATAAAAATCCTTTTTTTTGAAAATTGGTACACTTGTTACTAATACCAATCATATACTATGTTTATATGCCTCATCAATACCTTATGCACCCTAACCTAGATGGGTGCGAAATAAGGAAAAAAGTACATATAAACTCCACATATGTAACAACCCGGAATTTTGGGGCCAATTTAAAATTTTTATTTTTAAGAATTTTGTTGGAAAATATGCTAGAATTTAAAATTTTCAATTTTAAATAATATTAAGGCCACTGAAAATAGTCAATTTTCAAACGATCTCTGTTTTCGACGAAACCACTTTTGTTGGAAGCAGAATGTCAAATTATTGTTAGATTTCAATTTTTAGAATTTTTTGAATTAATATGTGAGCGTGGCAAAAGAAACTGTGTTTTGTCAATTTCGGTCAAATTTAATCAGCTTAAAAATGGCCATTTTTCAAACAGTCTCAGAATTCAACGAAATTAGTCTCGTTAGAACCGTATTGTCAAAACAAAGTTAGAAATAATTTTTCTGTAATTTTTAGAGTCAGTATGTAGCCCCGGTAATTTAAAATGTACGTTTGAATTAAATATATATTAATTTATATTTTAATTTAAAGAAAAATATATCGTAACAGCCGAATTGGGTTACGAGGCCTGTTCCATTTCGTCCGGAACGGGGGTATTTGCCTAGGAACATTTTTCGTTGAATTTATTTTGGAGTTCCAGACGATATACGAACTTAAAAGAATTAAGTAAATTAAAATACACTAGAAATCCACTATAAATACACTTGGAATACGGTTCAAAATACCCTAACCCTAATTGCCAAAATACGTAGCCGCCATCAGCTCCTTTCGATGGCCGAGACCCTCCAGTTTTAATTCGTTAATATTTTCCAATCCTTAGAATGAAATCCGGAGTTTTCAAGGATGAAGATGAAGAGCATCTCACACTCTTCGATTTCATACGGCAGTGATCTATTTTCGTTGGGGAACGAGCTCGAATTTCGAGCAGGAACCGTCGATGTTGGGGAGCCATTTCGAGGCGGAATGAGGCGCCGAGCACGGCGGGCTTGGGGGCGACGGGCGGTGACTCGGAGGCGGACGACGTGGGGACCTCGGATCCGTTCCTGGCGGCTCTGACAGACGGCGAACTGGAGCCCTAAGTTGGAGCACAAGGATGAAAACGTCGGCCCTTATCTTTTGAAGAAGAAGAGTTGAAATTATTAAGTAATTTGTTTATTTAATTTTATTTAAAATGTTAACAACATAAAATAACTCATATCTTACTCGTATATGATCAGAATTCAATGAAGCAACATCCGTTAGAACCGTATTTCCGAGACCTACGCTATGAAGCAGACTAGAACAAATTCTGAAGCTGTTGAAAATTCAGAGAAAATCCGGACCAAAACCAATCAATGTGAGATTTCTTTGTTTAAAAATTTATTAATCAATTCAATTATATTATTTGTTATACGATGCCTGTATGTATATAATTTGGATCTGTTTGTGATGAAATTTATATGATTATTGGTCTGTTGATTGTGATGATGAATTGTGTTTTGTTGTTTGTATTGCGTTGTATTGTATAAATCTGTGTATGTAAACTTAGATCTATATAAATCTGTTTAAAATCATCGTGTTTAAAATAGAATAAAATTTTATTGGATTAAACTAGATTTTTAATCCAAATAAAAATATCGTCTTGACTATGAATCGGATTAGATCGGTAAATTTTAATCCGCTAGGAATATCATATAGTTGTTCTTATTTTATGGACATAAAATTTGTATATCATGTTGAACACGGTCTTGTATTAAATTAATTTATCAAAACAAGACAAACTATTTTATTATCATATTGTTTGGGGAAATCAAAAATTGAAATTATATTTTTATTTACACTTTTACTTGTAAATAAGATTACACATTTGGATCAGTCACTTGTATTCACATTTTACTTTTGAATAAGAATACACATTTGTTAAGCACATTTTTATTGAACACTTTGTTTGTAAAGAAAAAGACACATTTAAAATTTTCATTTTTATTTACATTTTATTTGTAAATAAAAGGCATATTTAGAATTTACAATTTTATTTACATCTTATTTGTAAATAAAAAGAAATAACTGGTAAGCACATTTTGTTTACATTTTTATGTGTAAATAAAAGAGCTAATCAAAATTCAAGGAAATTTCTGATCTGAACCGCAATGTGAGATTTCTATATTTAAAAATAATTAAAAATATTAATTATTTATCGCTATTTAAATTCGATGCATGTATGTTGATTAATTCTGAATCTGTGATGTATGGAATGGTTGTTTATGGATTTTGATGATTGTGATGTTCATTCTTGGTTAGGATATTTTGGTGTGAATAAAAATCACATTGTTTGATTTGAATATTTTTGTGTAAATTAAAATAACACTTCATAAAAATGTTACAATAGAAGTAAAAATAACATTTTTGTATAACTAACACATTAGAAAGAAAAGGAGAGAATATAATAACATATTTGTTAGAGAATAGTGCATTAGAATAAAACACCATTTTTGTGTAAAAATATAATTAATAAATAGGAAACCATATTTTTGCCAAAATATGATTAATAAATAAAATAACGTATTTCTGTCAAAATATGATTAGTGAATACAAAATTTACATTTCTTTTGTTGATGAGATTATAAAGAACAAAGTTTGACGTTAAGTTCTTTTTCACCAAAAAGAACAATTTTTGATGTTGGATTCTTTTTCACCAAAAAGAACAATATTTGATGTTAAATTCTTTTTCAACAAAAAAGAACAAATTTTGAGGCAATATCCTTTTCAGTAAAAAGAATACATTTTTGATCGTTATTTTGTCGCATTAGGATTGGCGAGCAAAGATTCAAATTTTGTTATAAGGAGAGTTAAAGAAACAAAATCATATTTTGTTTAAAAGAAAAGCTAAAGAAACAAAATCATATTTTGTTTAAAAGAAAAGTTAAAGAACGAATCATATTTTGTTAAAGTAAAGGAATAGAAGAACAAGGATTCATTTTGTTTAAGTAAAAGAAGGAAGAGAACAAAAATATACATTTTTGTTAAAATATATATATATATATACATTTTTGTTCAATGTAATGATAAAATAAACACTTTGAGATAAAAATGTCTTGACTATCGAATGCATATTTTTAATGTGTGTGCAACATTATAAATAAACATTACGACTTAAGAATGTCTTTACTTTAAAAATTTACATTTTATAGTAAATGAACATTAAAAATGTCCATTGTATATAAATAAAATATGTTTTCATAAGAGAATAAAATTTACATTTTCTTAAGCGTAATCAAAAGAGAAGAAAATTTACATTTCCTGTTAAATGTAATAAAAAGGACAAGATATACATTTTTCCTAAATGTAATAAAAAGGGGCAAAAGTTACATTTTTCTTTAAATGAAAAGAATAAGAACAAAAATATACATTTTTGTTTAATGTAAGAATAAGAACAAAAACATACACTTTTGTTTAATGTAAGAAAATATTCATTTTTGAGAAGAAAAAGAACAAAAGTAACATTTTGTTTATAGAAAAGAATAAGGAACAAAAAATCATATTTTTGTTTAAATGAAACAAAAAGGAACAAAAATCATATTTTCTTTTAAAGCAAAAGAAAAAGAACTTACATTTTAAGAAAAGGGAAACATATTTTGGTTGCCATTCTTGTTAAAATAGAATAAAGAAAAAGAATAAGAGATGTACATTTTTCTATGTTAAAGTAAAGAATAGGATATGTACATTTTTCTATGTTAAAGAAAAAGAATAAAATATGTACATTTTTCTAATGTAAAACAAAATAAAGAGTTACAATTTGTTAATGTAAAGAAAAAGAGTCAAATTATTTCTCAGTGTAAAAGAAAGGTAACATTTACATTTTCTATGTAAAAGGTAAAATTAAAATATATTTATATTTTCTATGTAAATGTAAAATAAAAGAAAACATTTCCATTTTCTAAGTAAAATACAAATAAAAAGAGAATTTTACATTTTCAATGTAAAGAGAATAAAATGACATTTACAGTGTATATGTAAATAAAAGAATAAGGGAAAATATTATTTGTTTATTTAATATAGAAATATACATAGTTAAAATCAAGGATTTTTGTCGCATTAGAATTGGCGGACAAAAATATTATGTTATAAACAAAAGAATGGATTTTTGAAATAATGGAAGGCGCCAAATGGTTTGATTTATATATATAATATAAATTGAAACTAAGCGAAACACGCGCGGTAGTTCGCGTTTTGAAATCATAACTTTAAGCGGTTGTATAGAAAGATCCGACCGTTGAGTTTTCCCAAAACTGGATTCGTTAGGACCGTCTTGGAAAGAGCTTTCCAACGACATAAAATTTACCAAAATCTGACGGGTAGATTTTAAGATATGTCTAAAACAAATTTTGTTGAAAACAGCGCCAGGGAAGCGTCGTTAAATTTATTCGAGCTATTTTTATATAAATAAAAATAGTGATAGGTCGTTATCAAATATTAACAACGATAGGAAATGTTTTCAAATTATTATATATATATATGCGAGAATCATTTGAAAAGACCGAGTTCAATCTCATTTCAAATGATTATACGACGTTCTAAGTCGAAGATTTCAAGACGGTAATTGAAGACCGACGATCTTCACATCGAATGGATGTGTTGCTACTGAGACCCATGAGAGGAGTAGCTACCTTGAAAGGGTTTCAGTGGTGGCCATTCGGACGAAGTGTTGGTTTGTACAGATTTGACTTTCGCTCAGACCCAGGGCATAAGTTTATAAATGGAATGTATGTCTGACGTTGTAGTCCTTTATACTACATTCGTTGATCTCTCTTAATATATATCTGTTTGGTGGTTAACACCCTTCTCTGAGACATACGAGCTTAGAGGTTATATATTGGTAGAAATTAATGGTATAGTATGGACTGACAAGGTGGCATGCTAAGATGCATTGATCAAGGCCTTTGTTGAAAAGCAGGCCTTGTGGTTGATGATCAAAGCACGGCCTGTTTAGGCGTAGCTTTGTGTATAGCGTGACTTCGCGAGCCTCACACCCCGGTATGAGTCAAAAATGGGATATGGACTGCAGGGAGTGCACACGTTTCTTTCTAGCTAGAGTGGTGTCAGTGACCTACCAGCCCTGACATTTTACTTATGTGGATGATGGATTTTGAGGCGCCTCGTTATTTTTATAGGCCGTTGGTGGTCATACTATAGGTCCAAAGGGACCGGGAAGCGTATGTTCAGGCATAACTAATCCACTGCCCATAGGCGGGGACCGGCCCTGAAGATCCAAGGGTTCACTGCGGGGGATCCTGAGGCATTTGCTAGAGTGTCTCGAATCGGAGAGGAGCTTGCCCCTAGCCTCGACTCATGATGGAATCCAAATCTCCAATACGACCTTGCGGTTTTGATTGTAGAACTAGTATTGGCGACATGCTATATGGTAACCATGCCGTCTAGGATTGATACTTATGATTCAAATCTTTTTATTAAAACATAGATACACTAATAATAATATCAAATCCGTTTTATACGTATCAAGCATCTTTTGACCATTATAAGGTAAAACCCTATCCTCTGGTGTGCGTTGCATTGTGTGATGGGACCTGGGTCTTATAATGGTTTCATTTTTCCAAAAAGACATTGCGTTATTTCTCGATTTACTTTGGTTTATGCACTGGCAATCCATAGGAGCAAACCCGTTCCGCGAAAGTGGCGTGGTCCTTGGATTTGTCTTATTAGTTATATTAGTTTAGAATTCTCACACCAGTCCCATGACTGACTCGTAGTTTGTTTCACTTTGCAAACTCGGGTGCCCTCTTTTCCACACGGGCAGTCGAGTAGCTTTTTGCAGATATCTCTCTCTTTAGCAGGATCCTGGATCGAAGCCTAAAGCTGTGTCCAGAGCTTAGAAGTCTTCCGCTGTTTAATGTATTAAATCTGTTGTAATTTATCTTCCGCTGTCGTTTACTTTATTTGTACTCTGATATTCTGTACTCTGATGTTATATTATTGTAATGTAATAAAAGTCTGCTGTTATTGTTCTGATGTATTGTATTCCCAAAGTTAAAGTATTCGAAGATTTCCAACCTTTGGGTCAGACCTGTGTGGTTTATGGTCGATTCAAAGAGCGGGAATTTCCGGGTCTTTACAGGTGGTATCAGAGCCAGGTTAGCTCAAATCTTTGGGATACAACTCGTTAGAACTGAACAAAAGACTCATCAGAGATTGGATTAGTAATGTCCAATAAAAATACTCATTAGAGATAGGACCAGCAGTGTCCTAGAATGAGAAAACTCGTTAGAGATGGGGTTAGCAATACCCTAGAATGAGTTAAGAGTAACAAGTTTATGATTAGCGTATTTTTGATTATATAATCTATTTTTGAAAATATGATTTTTAAATATATAAAAAAGTATATATATTTGATAAGTTAGCCAACAAATGAAATTAATAAAAGAAATTAAAATTTAGTAGTTAATTAAACAACTTTTACCTTAGTTCCTTTTCAAGGACGAAAAGATTTTAAGTGGGGGAGACTGTAACAACCCGGAATTTTGGGGCCAATTTAAAATTTTTATTTTTAAGAATTTTGTTGGAAAATATGCTAGAATTTAAAATTTTCAATTTTAAATAATATTAAGGCCACTGAAAATAGTCAATTTTCAAACGATCTCTGTTTTCGACGAAACCACTTTTGTTGGAAGCAGAATGTCAAATTATTGTTAGATTTCAATTTTTAGAATTTTTTGAATTAATATGTGAGCGTGGCAAAAGAAACTGTGTTTTGTCAATTTCGGTCAAATTTAATCAGCTTAAAAATGGCCATTTTTCAAACAGTCTCAGAATTTGACGAAATTAGTCTCGTTAGAACCGTATTGTCAAAACAAAGTTAGAAATAATTTTTCTGTAATTTTTAGAGTCAGTATGTAGCCCCGGTAATTTAAAATGTACGTTTGAATTAAATATATATTAATTTATATTTTAATTTAAAGAAAAATATATCGTAACAGCCGAATTGGGTTACGAGGCCTGTTCCATTTCGTCCGGAACGGGGGTATTTGCCTAGGAACATTTTTCGTTGAATTTATTTTGGAGTTCCAGACGATATACGAACTTAAAAGAATTAAGTAAATTAAAATACACTAGAAATCCACTATAAATACACTTGGAATACGGTTCAAAATACCCTAACCCTAATTGCCAAAATACGTAGCCGCCATCAGCTCCTTTCGATGGCCGAGACCCTCCAGTTTTAATTCGTTAATATTTTCCAATCCTTAGAATGAAATCCGGAGTTTTCAAGGATGAAGATGAAGAGCATCTCACACTCTTCGATTTCATACGGCAGTGATCTATTTTCGTTGGGGAACGAGCTCGAATTTCGAGCAGGAACCGTCGATGTTGGGGAGCCATTTCGAGGCGGAATGAGGCGCCGAGCACGGCGGGCTTGGGGGCGACGGGCGGTGACTCGGAGGCGGACGACGTGGGGACCTCGGATCCGTTCCTGGCGGCTCTGACAGACGGCGAACTGGAGCCCTAAGTTGGAGCACAAGGATGAAAACGTCGGCCCTTATCTTTTGAAGAAGAAGAGTTGAAATTATTAAGTAATTTGTTTATTTAATTTTATTTAAAATGTTAACAACATAAAATAACTCATATCTTACTCGTATATGATCAGAATTCAATGAAGCAACATCCGTTAGAACCGTATTTCCGAGACCTACGCTATGAAGCAGACTAGAACAAATTCTGAAGCTGTTGAAAATTCAGAGAAAATCCGGACCAAAACCAATCAATGTGAGATTTCTTTGTTTAAAAATTTATTAATCAATTCAATTATATTATTTGTTATACGATGCCTGTATGTATATAATTTGGATCTGTTTGTGATGAAATTTATATGATTATTGGTCTGTTGATTGTGATGATGAATTGTGTTTTGTTGTTTGTATTGCGTTGTATTGTATAAATCTGTGTATGTAAACTTAGATCTATATAAATCTGTTTAAAATCATCGTGTTTAAAATAGAATAAAATTTTATTGGATTAAACTAGATTTTTAATCCAAATAAAAATATCGTCTTGACTATGAATCGGATTAGATCGGTAAATTTTAATCCGCTAGGAATATCATATAGTTGTTCTTATTTTATGGACATAAAATTTGTATATCATGTTGAACACGGTCTTGTATTAAATTAATTTATCAAAACAAGACAAACTATTTTATTATCATATTGTTTGGGGAAATCAAAAATTGAAATTATATTTTTATTTACACTTTTACTTGTAAATAAGATTACACATTTGGATCAGTCACTTGTATTCACATTTTACTTTTGAATAAGAATACACATTTGTTAAGCACATTTTTATTGAACACTTTGTTTGTAAAGAAAAAGACACATTTAAAATTTTCATTTTTATTTACATTTTATTTGTAAATAAAAGGCATATTTAGAATTTACAATTTTATTTACATCTTATTTGTAAATAAAAAGAAATAACTGGTAAGCACATTTTGTTTACATTTTTATGTGTAAATAAAAGAGCTAATCAAAATTCAAGGAAATTTCTGATCTGAACCGCAATGTGAGATTTCTATATTTAAAAATAATTAAAAATATTAATTATTTATCGCTATTTAAATTCGATGCATGTATGTTGATTAATTCTGAATCTGTGATGTATGGAATGGTTGTTTATGGATTTTGATGATTGTGATGTTCATTCTTGGTTAGGATATTTTGGTGTGAATAAAAATCACATTGTTTGATTTGAATATTTTTGTGTAAATTAAAATAACACTTCATAAAAATGTTACAATAGAAGTAAAAATAACATTTTTGTATAACTAACACATTAGAAAGAAAAGGAGAGAATATAATAACATATTTGTTAGAGAATAGTGCATTAGAATAAAACACCATTTTTGTGTAAAAATATAATTAATAAATAGGAAACCATATTTTTGCCAAAATATGATTAATAAATAAAATAACGTATTTCTGTCAAAATATGATTAGTGAATACAAAATTTACATTTCTTTTGTTGATGAGATTATAAAGAACAAAGTTTGACGTTAAGTTCTTTTTCACCAAAAAGAACAATTTTTGATGTTGGATTCTTTTTCACCAAAAAGAACAATATTTGATGTTAAATTCTTTTTCAACAAAAAAGAACAAATTTTGAGGCAATATCCTTTTCAGTAAAAAGAATACATTTTTGATCGTTATTTTGTCGCATTAGGATTGGCGAGCAAAGATTCAAATTTTGTTATAAGGAGAGTTAAAGAAACAAAATCATATTTTGTTTAAAAGAAAAGCTAAAGAAACAAAATCATATTTTGTTTAAAAGAAAAGTTAAAGAACGAATCATATTTTGTTAAAGTAAAGGAATAGAAGAACAAGGATTCATTTTGTTTAAGTAAAAGAAGGAAGAGAACAAAAATATACATTTTTGTTAAAATATATATATATATATATATACATTTTTGTTCAATGTAATGATAAAATAAACACTTTGAGATAAAAATGTCTTGACTATCGAATGCATATTTTTAATGTGTGTGCAACATTAGAAATAAACATTACGACTTAAGAATGTCTTTACTTTAAAAATTTACATTTTATAGTAAATGAACATTAAAAATGTCCATTGTATATAAATAAAATATGTTTTCATAAGAGAATAAAATTTACATTTTCTTAAGCGTAATCAAAAGAGAAGAAAATTTACATTTCCTGTTAAATGTAATAAAAAGGACAAGATATACATTTTTCCTAAATGTAATAAAAAGGGGCAAAAGTTACATTTTTCTTTAAATGAAAAGAATAAGAACAAAAATATACATTTTTGTTTAATGTAAGAATAAGAACAAAAACATACACTTTTGTTTAATGTAAGAAAATATTCATTTTTGAGAAGAAAAAGAACAAAAGTAACATTTTGTTTATAGAAAAGAATAAGGAACAAAAAATCATATTTTTGTTTAAATGAAACAAAAAGGAACAAAAATCATATTTTCTTTTAAAGCAAAAGAAAAAGAACTTACATTTTAAGAAAAGGGAAACATATTTTGGTTGCCATTCTTGTTAAAATAGAATAAAGAAAAAGAATATGAGATGTACATTTTTCTATGTTAAAGTAAAGAATAGGATATGTACATTTTTCTATGTTAAAGAAAAAGAATAAAATATGTACATTTTTCTAATGTAAAACAAAATAAAGAGTTACAATTTGTTAATGTAAAGAAAAAGAGTCAAATTATTTCTCAGTGTAAAAGAAAGGTAACATTTACATTTTCTATGTAAAAGGTAAAATTAAAATATATTTATATTTTCTATGTAAATGTAAAATAAAAGAAAACATTTCCATTTTCTAAGTAAAATACAAATAAAAAGAGAATTTTACATTTTCAATGTAAAGAGAATAAAATGACATTTACAGTGTATATGTAAATAAAAGAATAAGGGAAAATATTATTTGTTTATTTAATATAGAAATATACATAGTTAAAATCAAGGATTTTTGTCGCATTAGAATTGGCGGACAAAAATATTATGTTATGAACAAAAGAATGGATTTTTGAAATAATGGAAGGCGCCAAATGGTTTGATTTATATATATAATATAAATTGAAACTAAGCGAAACACGCGCGGTAGTTCGCGTTTTGAAATCATAACTTTAAGCGGTTGTATAGAAAGATCCGACCGTTGAATTTTCCCAAAACTGGATTCGTTAGGACCGTCTTGGAAAGAGCTTTCCAACGACATAAAATTTACCAAAATCTGACGGGTAGATTTTAAGATATGTCTAAAACAAATTTTGTTGAAAACAGCGCCAGGGAAGCGTCGTTAAATTTATTCGAGCTATTTTTATATAAATAAAAATAGTGATAGGTCGTTATCAAATATTAATAACGATAGGAAATGTTTTCAAATTATTATATATATATGCCAGAATCATTTGAAAAGACCGAGTTCAATCTCATTTCAAATGATTATACGACGTTCTAAGTCGAAGATTTCAAGACGATAATTGAAGACCGACGATCTTCACATCGAATGGATGTGTTGCTACTGAGACCCATGAGAGGAGTAGCTACCTTGAAAGGGTTTCAGTGGTGGCCATTCGGACGAAGTGTTGGTTTGTACGGATTTGACTTTCGCTCAGACCCAGGGCATAAGTTTATAAATGGAATGTATGTCTGACGTTGTAGTCCTTTATACTACATTCGTTGATCTCTCTTAATATATATCTGTTTGGTGGTTAACACCCTTCTCTGAGACATACGAGCTTAGAGGTTATATATTGGTAGAAATTAATGGTATAGTATGGACTGACAAGGTGGCATGCTAAGATGCATTGATCAAGGCCTTTGTTGAAAAGCAGGCCTTGTGGTTGATGATCAAAGCACGGCCTGTTTAGGCGTAGCTTTGTGTATAGCGTGACTTCGCGAGCCTCACACCCCGGTATGAGTCAAAAACGGGATATGGACTGCAGGGAGTGCACACGTTTCTTTCTAGCTAGAGTGGTGTCAGTGACCTACCAGCCCTGACATTTTACTTATGTGGATGATGGATTTTGAGGCGCCTCGTTATTTTTATAGGCCGTTGGTGGTCATACTATAGGTCCAAAGGGACCGGGAAGCGTGTGTTCAGGCATAACTAATCCACTGCCCATAGGCGGGGACCGGCCCTGAAGATCCAAGGGTTCACTGCGGGGGATCCTGAGGCATTTGCTAGAGTGTCTCGAATTGGAGAGGAGCTTGCCCCTAGCCTCGACTCATGATGGAATCCAAATCTCCAATACGACCTTGCGGTTTTGATTGTAGAACTAGTATTGGCGACATGCTATATGGTAACCATGCCGTCTAGGATTGATACTTATGATTCAAATCTTTTTATTAAAACATAGATACACTAATAATAATATCAAATCCGTTTTATACGTATCAAGCATCTTTTGACCATTATAAGGTAAAACCCTATCCTCTGGTGTGCGTTGCATTGTGTGATGGGACCTGGGTCTTATAATGGTTTCATTTTTCCAAAAAGACATTGCGTTATTTCTCGATTTACTTTGGTTTATGCACTG
Organism: Allium sativum; assembly: GCA_030737875.1. Classification (NCBI taxonomy): domain Eukaryota; kingdom Viridiplantae; phylum Streptophyta; class Magnoliopsida; order Asparagales; family Amaryllidaceae; genus Allium; species Allium sativum. The sequence goes on from CM060921.1 coordinate 314,294,138, forward strand.
GCAATCCATAGGAGCAAACCCGTTCCGCGAAAGTGGCGTGGTCCTTGGATTTGTCTTATTAGTTATATTAGTTTAGAATTCTCACACTAGTCCCATGACCGACTCATAGTTTGTTTCACTTTGCAAACTCGGGTGCCCTCTTTTCCACACGGGCAGTCGAGTAGCTTTTTGCAGATATCTCTCTCTTTAGCAGGATCCTGGATCGAAGCCTAAAGCTGTGTCCAGAGCTTAGAAGTCTTCCGCTGTTTAATGTATTAAATCTGTTGTAATTTATCTTCCGCTGTAGTTTACTTTATTTGTACTCTGATATTCTGTACTCTGATGTTATATTATTGTAATGTAATAAAAGTCTGCTGTTATTGTTCTGATGTATTGTATTCCCAAAGTTAAAGTATTCGAAGATTTCCAACCTTTGGGTCAGACCTGTGTGGTTTATGGTCGATTCAAAGAGCGGGAATTTCCGGGTCTTTACAACATATTAACAATACAAAAGTATATCAAATCCAAGAAACAACAAACCATACATCTCTCTCCCACTACAAACAAAACCAAAATACAAACATAACCAAAACAATAAACTCTGTATCAATCAATTCAACACCCTATCTCCTCAAAAAATCAGCTTTAGCCTATGATCATATAGTCTTTCTTCATTTGTTATTGACCTAGTAATAAATTTCTTTCTCAATCATCTTTAGTCTGATTTCCTTTGAGATACATCGATTGTTATAGTGTCTTGCATTTCTCGCTTGCCAAATCTGGTATATTGTAACAATATAAGCTACACATACCACATCAAACATTCGATCCTTCTCTTTAAAAGAATTCATGATTTTCATAGCTTCATCTTCTAATGAACCAAATCATAAGAATTACATCCAAGCTTTAAATAAATAGACACAAAACAGTCCAGGAATATTCACATAAGAAAAAAGATGACGTATTGATTCTTCTCCATTCCTATATAGAAAGCAACAGTTCTATGAAATAACTCCAAATCTCGTTAGGCGATCTTTTGTACCGAGTCTTTCATTTACTGCCAAGAACAAAATGAATGCCATTCACTTAGAATTCTAAGAAGCCAAACCACCGCAGAAATTTCTTTCATTGATTGTCTCTTGCGAACTCTATCCCAAGCTTCCATTTATCCTACCATCACGAATAATAGAAGATACATGCTCATCTTGTTTACCTAAAAGTTGAAATCTAGATAGACCAATCAAATCAACAAGACATTTATTATTAATATAAGGCTCAAACCATAGCAAGGCAGAAGTACCCGAAGTTGTCACCTTATTGAACAACTGACTACATGTTGTTTTAAGTCTCAAAATAATTTTCCGAATACTGGATGAATTATTATCAATTCTCATACTCCAAAACAACTTATCACTACAATATTTCTTATTCATCCAAAGACTCGATAATGTAGAACTAGATAAGAACTTCCACATCAGCTTAATACTAGCCTCTTTTTAAGAACAAAAAAAGATTTAAGACCTATGCCACCTTCAGATTTAGGCATATAAAGCTTTTCCCAGCTCATCTTATGAGATGCACCACCTCAAAAGATATCAGCATACATCATATGTGGTTTATCAACTGTATGCTCAAGAAGTTGATAAATAAATATCCAATATAAAACAGTAGGAATTATGACGAATTGAATTAATTAAGCTCATCCAGTAAAACTCAAAATTTAACATCCCACGCTTGAATTTTAGATTGAATTCTGTTCAGTAACGACTGGCAATCATTATAGTGAATACAATTGGATGATACTGGGACACCTAAGTATTTTACTAGCAATCGACCACTTTGAACTCCTAATATGAAAGATACTTCACTGACATTGCATGCATAGGAACTAAAATATATCTTAGTTTTAAGTGCACTCACTGTAAGAACATAATACTGTCAAAGTATACCAAATATGTCATTTAAAGAGACTACACAAGTGGGTAAACATTTTCCAAAAATCATTAGATCATCGGCATATAGTAGATGAGTAACTGCATGACCAAACTTATGCATAGTATAAAACTTTTGTTGCAGTAAAGCTTCGTTTATACTCTGCATGAAAAATTACATTGCAATGGAGAAAAGGTAAGGGGATAAAGGGTCACCTTGTCGAATTCCTCTGTTTGATGAAATATATCCTTTAGGTACTCCTTGAATCAAGATAGAGAATGTTGGTGATGGTATACATTCATATATAACATTAATAAAGTGAATAGGAAATACCATCTTCATCATTATATGGAAAATGAACTCCTTATTAATCATGTTATATGCTTTTACACAAAACTTATTAACTCCAAGCTTCTAAAAATTTCTCAACAACTCATATGCAAGAAGTGTATTATCCCCAATATATCTAGCTGGAATGAAAGCACACTGATTTGGGGATATTAAATGTGGAAGGTACCATTTTATTCTATTGCACAAGATTTTACTACATATTTTGTAGTACGTGTTACAAGAAGAAATTGGTCGATAATGGAAAATTTATGTTGGCCTATCAACTTTTGGTATCAAAGTTAAAAAGGTGTGAATACTACCCTTAGGTAATTTGTTAGAAATAAAAATGCCCTGAAGGGGAGCCAATAAATCAAGTTCATTATTTTCACAATGTAATTTGAAAAACTTGGAATTAAGATCATCAGGTCCAGGACTCAACTCATCATGTACTGAATTAACCGCAGTTTTAAACTTCATCTAGAGAATATGTTTTAAGTAATACCTACTGTCTTTGAGAGTTAATCGCATGTGTTGATTGGAATGAAGGGAACTCTATGCAAATCGTACCATTAAATAGTGAGATGGAATAATCAATAGCTTCTTAAGCAAATTCATCATGTTTATATAAAAGACTACCTTCAGAATTGGTTAACACTTTATGATTGTTAGAATATCTTCTGGATGACATTTTAGAGTGGAAAGTCTAGAATTTGTGTCACCATCTTGCAACCATGACACTTTATATTTACGCTTATAACTACAATATTCGAGTTATTCGGAAAGACCGAGTTTATCCCATTCTGAATAATTAATATGACGATTAGTCGACGAGAAGATGGTGGTTGAAGACCGGAGATCTTCAAATCGTTTGGAAGATTACTTATGTCTTGATTGGGATGTACACCCAAGACAAGGTAATAAGTGGTGACCGTCCCGATGTACTTGGAGATAGAGAGGATATGCGAGAACCTCTCTCCTGTATTGGACATATGGGACAAGGAATAAGGTGCCTTCGGTTTCGTTCAGACCCGGAACGGACTTGCAAATGGATGGTATGTCTAACATTGTATTCTTTTATATTGTATTCATCGATCTCAGCTAAATATATAACTGTTTGGTGGCGGAGAATTTACTCTCTTTCTTAATTCTTCTCTGCGATGTACGAGCTTAGAGGTTATATATCGGTGAAAATCAGTGGTACGGTATGGAGTGATAGTGTGGCATGCTGAGTGGAATGTGATCAAGGCTTTTGTTGAAAAGTAGGGCCTTGTGGTTGATGATCAAAGCACGACTTTAAATAGCATAGCTTTGTGTATAACATTAATTCGCGAGCCTCACATCCCGATATGAACTAGAAATGGGAGAGGATCTAGGGAGGACATGCGTTTCTTTCTAGCTAGGAGTGGTGTTATAGTATGGAGCCCAGACATTTTACTCATGTAGAAGTTGCATATTATTTTATGGATAGCGAGATACCACAGATATATCGGTAACTACGGTGCCGATGGAGGATATGGTCGACATACAGACCATTACGCCCCATAGGGCGAGGAAACGCATTGTTCAGGAGTTGTAATCCTCAAAAGTAAGGGAGGACCAGCCCTATGTCTCCTAGGTGCAGTTGTGGCTGTATCCTGAGATATGGTAGGCTAGATTGTCTTGAATTCGGTAAGGACGATCCCTTGCCTTGGTTCATGATGGAAATCCAACTTCCAATACAACATCGTGCGGTTTTAATTGTAGAACTATTATGGCGACATGATATATGGCACCCATGCCGTCTATGATTGATACATTTATATTTGAAGTTGTTTTTTAAACACTGTACCCTTATAGTAATATCAAAATGATTTGATTTAAAATGCACTAAGCATGTTTGGCTATTATAAGGGAAAACTCTATCCTCCGGTTGTGTTGCATTGTGTGATGGGACCTGAGTTTTATAATAGCTTCATTTTTCGAAAAGCATTGCACTGTTTATAAACATTTTATGCACTGGTATTCTTGGGAGAAAACCTGTTCCGTGTTATACGGCATGGTCCCTTGATTTACTCTATTTTAAAGTAAAGTTAATAACTGTTTTAGTTCTCCCACCAGTCCCATGACTGACCTGCAGTTGTTTTAACCTAATCTCTGGGTGCACCTATTTTCCACACGGGCAGCTAGTAGTTTTGGTTTTGCAGATTTTATTTTTACTGGACCCTAGTTTATAGCTGGAGCTATATTCAGAAAGCTTTGTATCCGTGTATTTCTTTCAGTTGCGTTATGTATTAATTTTCCATTGCTTTGTATTTTAATCTCTGATAATTTTTTGATGTCTATTGTTTATTCATACTATGTTATATTCTTGTACTCTGATGTAATTATTGTAATAGCAATGAAATGTTCTTCTATTTTCATTCTGATTTGTCGTGTTCTCAACTCAATCCGGGCTTTCCCGTGAGGCCGAGTTTGGGTCATTTCACATTTGATGTATTCAAGTTGTGATAACCCTGTAAATTAAATTTGTTTTAATGTTGCAGTGGGTGTGCTTGCTGAAACTATTTCAGCGGGAAGGGCAACTCAAAAATGCAGGTTATGTAACAACTTTTGTTGCAAGTATGTGTTGAAGGATGAACAAGTATGACTTGTTTTACTCTTAAGATGCATTAATGTATAAGTCTGTAAGTATATGCATAGGTTATTTCATGTAAATAACTATTCTATATACATTTTGATGTATACATAATTTTATATATGCAGTGTATTATATATAAATGTGTGCATAAGTTGTTACATATATTGCTATGTACATTTGGTGCACACGATTAAAGAAAAATTGTTTTGGGGTGAATATGAATATGTGTATGATTGCCAAATTGTCTATGTATTAGAAATAGTGCAAAAGTTGCATGATTTTACAACAATTTTAGGATAAGTATATAAACTGTGGTTTAATAATATATGTAGATGCTCTCATGTTAGATGTGCTTATATATATGTAGTAACTAGTATATATTTAACACCATTTCTGCGTTCATGTATATGCTTGCAAAAGAATTGTGCCTGCAATTGAATAATTATACTTGTGTGTATATTGTTGTGAATTAAAAGTTAAAAAGGTTAGAAATTTTCAGATTGATACTAATTTTAAATTGTGTCGTGAAACATGACTAATTGGGCTTGAGTTTATATATATTTGATACCATACAGGGCTAGTGCCTTTTGTTATTATCATATGTGTATATGGCTGCGAGATACCTCCTATAAATTTTTGTAAATGATATACATGAATATTTGAAAGTATATGATAACCAATGGTTTTAAAATGTTCAAAAGAAAATGTAGGCATGATTCTTATATGTCGTTGAATTTAAATGCGCATATATTTGTAATTGATATTACCAGTGTAAAATACGTGTATTTTGAAATGTAAGAATGCCATAGATATGACTTGCTACCTCAAATTATAAAATCCCTTTAAACCAACTATTAATATAAGTCATGGTGATATCTTCCAATATATACACTCATCAATGCTAGAATCACAAGATGTAGGTAATGCCAAAGCATTGTGTACCTTTTGTTTTGGTTATATGCTATAGAGTAATTGTGATACTCGACTATATAATTGGGTTTGACATAACTAAGCCGCATAATAAGATTATGGGCTTAGAGATAAAGAGCATGCCTTATTCTATATTTTGAGCAAATGAATAATTCTATGAACAAAATGTTCATCATGCAATCTAAGAATATTATATACGATATAATTGACATAAGATGTCTACCTAAAAGGTTGTGTTTTAGGGATTAGCCATAGCTAAGTCTAGGCATGAATAGATATGGATCTTGGACCACGAATATATATACACTGATACACACACGCACACACACACACACACACACACACACACATATATATATATATAGGGATGTTAAATTGAGTAGGAGCATATTTTAGTTTAAATTATACATTTATATTATTTTGCAATATTATATGTAATTTTGATTGTCAAAATTTGTATAAATATATTGCAAAACTTCTATCTTTGTTTTATTATTTATATCTGCTATAGATATTAGATGAAAACAACTCCGATAATTTATTACTAAAATTAATCCTTGAGAAGGATAAATTGAAATAAATCAAATTTCTTGACTAACATCGAAATTTGAAGATTGTCCTCAAACAAATTAAAATGTAATTGTTTTACAAATATAAAAGTTCTAAAATGAAAGCTGAAGTATGACTTCAAACCGAATTGGATATAAATGTTAAAATTATCTAATTTTACATCTCTGGTATTAAACACTAGATATGGATCACATATATGTATGTGAATTTGTAGGAATTGCAAAGGAGTAGAAATGTGGGAAGATAAGAAGCGGGCTTACAAATGGAAATGAAGCAAATGTTGCTACATTTTCCATAGAAAGCTACTTCTTAGTATAACTACTGGCATAATTAAAGAATTAAAATATTGTTGCTACAAAATTCCATTTAAAATAAATGTTATTCTGTATCTTGTTTAGACAAGTTTGAATTTCATTTGTAATAGAAGAACAATCGTTATTCATTTTATTTAAATGAAATATCTTATGGAATTTTACAACTAGTTAATGATATTTATAAATCCTTAACTATAACGTGCTTGATTGCAACATAAATATTGAGCGAATTAAAATTTAATGGTTTAAATACAACATACCTTTGGCGTTATCGGTTAGGCCATATAAACAAGAAAAGCATATCAAAACTCCATAATGATATAATTTTGGAATCATTTGATTCCGAATCATATAAAGAATGCAAATCTTGTTTATTAAGCAAAATAAATGAATCACCTTCACTTGACATAGTGAATGGACTAGTAAGTATTGGGTCTCATACATAATGATGTATATGGAGCTATAAATACATAGGCTAGAGGTAGGTTTTATAACTTCATTACATTTACTGATGATGTCAGTAGATATAGATGTGTGTATCTTATGAAACACAAATAAGAATTTTTTGAAAGTTCAAAGAATTCAAAAATGAAGTTCAAAACCAATTTTGATATAATATAAGGACTCTTCAAATAGATCAAGAGAATAATTAAGCTAATAATCAATGACTATCTAATAGATTGTGAAATTGTCTCACAACTCACTCCACGAAGAACGTCATATTGGAACGGCGTGTCTGAAAGGAGAAGTCGCACCTTATAAGATATGGTACGATCGATGATAAGTCATACAGATTTTCCAATAATTTTGACCATATCCCCTTAAAAAAAGTGCCTTTGTTTTTAATTGTAATCCTGCTATAACGACTCTAAAGACGCCATATAAGATATGGATTAGGAAACGTCCTTATATGTATTTTAAGAAGATTTGGGATGTGAGCTGTTTGTTAAACGTCTTGCATCTGACTAGCTCAGACCCAAATCTGATAAGTGTTATTTTGTGGAATATCCAACAAAAGAAAAGGATATTATTTCTATAAATCCTCTGAGAATAAAATGTTTATTGCTCGAATTGGTATCCTTTTGAAAGGAGAGCCAGTCTCTAAGATATCGGTGGGAATAAAGTAGAACTCGAAATATTTTGACATAAGAAATATTTTGACATATCGGTGAGAATAAAATGTTTATTGCTACGACAGAGTTTAAGTCAGTAGAACTCGAAAAGGGTATTTGTTTTTTGATATCATCAAAAGTTACTTTTAATCGAGTAGACGATAAAGGTGATTATTGGATAAATCTCGAATCGAATGAAAATTATGAATGATCTAGATGGAATTTAACCTTACAATATTTGTAGTGATACCATGGGCCTCTTGATTGAGTAAGACTATGAAATGCATGGTGTAACATCCCGTAATTTTATAAAATTAAAATTCACAAATTAAAGTATACTTAATTTTTAGAAAAGAATTAAGTGAAATGGGTTGCGCAGAGAAATATATATATATTGATATATATATATATATATAAAAATTAAAAATTAAATAAATAAATATGCGAAAAAGTTCAAAACAATGAATTGGGAGGGGGGAATGACCGAACCGGCCCATTTTTGAGGTCGACCCGAGCTCCGCTGGGTCGATTAGGGGTTAATCCAGGGTGTTTGGCTGTCAACCCGTTGGCCGATTCGCTCAAATGCAGATTTTGCATTTGGTTGGTTCTCATGGTTCAGGGTTAATCTAATGGTCCTAAATAACTTCCTACACCTATAAATACATCCTAATGCTAACCCTAAACCCAATTAAAATTGAAACTAAAGCAGTTATGCCGTCGCCATGGAACTCAGTGTAGCCGCCGCCAACTAAAGAGGAAGATAGCTAATCAATTCAACCTAATTCAAGCTTAGAGCTTCAACAATGAATCAACTAACGTCGCTACAACAATTCTGCATCAAGTTTGATCAATTGTTCATAATTCTTTAACCACGAAAGGCAAGTTTGATTTCTCTAATCAAGATAATTATTAAATTAAGTAAGATTAGATATAATTGTGGATTATATGGATATGATGTGAATTATTGACCGTATGATATGATTATGTTGTTAAATTGTGATGTTATCATACATGTTGTAAAGTTATGATCTATGTTGTAATTCTATGATTGGCTTATGTATAATCAAATCATCGTGTTGTTTAAATGCTAGTTTGGTTATGTTGATTCATATGATAAATCATATGTATGTATGCAAGTTTAGATGTTGATTTAGATATAAATCACATGCAAGTTAGTAAAGATTATGACATCTATTTTAGATCAAAAGTTAGGCTATGACATGTATGAGTTATATGCTAAATCTTTACATGCTAGTTTATATGTTTAGAGGTAAATTTACACCATTGTTATGTTGCATAAATCACATATGCAAGTTTATATAAATATATGAGTTTGGAATATGAATCATGTTATGCAAGTTTGTGGTTATTGCCTATGTAAATTTTGTGATGAAAATCTTATTCATAACATGCAGGTTCATACCTTCTAGGCCTATGTTTAGATCTATGATTTTATGCAAGTTATGTGGTAAATTCTCATATGCAAGTTAGGCCTATTTTGTATGTTATGTGAATATGTGGTGTTTTTCCCTTTTTCATGTGTTAGACTATTTCTTAGTCTATCATATATTCTATGCGAACGGACGCCGCGGGGGTTATGGGAAAAATATTGATTATGTTAATAAATGTGAATTGGCATGTAATAGCCTTAAAAGAGGCATATATGTAAATTGAGATATTAATTGGCAAAGTGATATATGGACATAATTAATGTGAATTATGGTCATAAAGATAATTGGAATTTTATTAACATATTTGATTAGGAATAATTAATCCAAATATGGGATGAAAATATTGATTATGTTAATAAATGTGAATTGGCATGTAAATGAGGCATATAACGAATTTGAGATATTAATTAAGGTGAATTGCCTTAAAAGGCGAAAAATTTAATGAAGGCATTAATTGGAAGATTAATGTGTAGTAATGGACATAGTTTAATTATGGACATAGATTAATTTTAATTTGAATAGGGATATTAAATATTGGGAATTGGCACAAATGCCTAAAAAGGCATGAAATTAATTTGAGATGTAAATTGGTACAATATATGTACCATAAATAGTGGACATAATTATGGTGACATATTTATACATAAATAAATATGGAAATGATTTGTAATTTGAATAGGGAAAGTAATTCAAATATTGGGGGAAATTAATTATGTATAATTAATTGCCTAAAACACGAGGTTGGACTCATTTGTGGTGTAAGACTGCCCGGACCCGCGCGGCAAATCCAGCAGCCACAAATGGTAGCCCAATGTGAGAGGTCAAAGGCCCAAACTAAATGAGTAACAATTGTATGGACACGAGGTTAGGCTCGTTTGTGGTGTAAGACTGCCCGGACCCGCCCGACAAATCCTGCAGCCACAAATGTCAGTCTAATGTGAGAGGTCCTACAGGAGTTACGATAGTAATAAATTAAGAAACACTTAACCAAAGTAAATATGTAGTGGGACATGAGGGGGTTAAGTGGGTGCCTTGGGTGGCATGAGGAATCTAGTGGGTGACATGTGGGTGACATGAGGATGTCATGAGAAATACGATTAGAAAAATGGAGTAATTTGAATATAAACAATTATGACATGTAATTCAAATTGTTAGATAAAATAGGCATTGACACCTATGAAGGGAAAGGTTTTAATTAATTAATTAATTAATTAAAAATGGACATGGTAAATGAAATGGACTACTTAACCAAATCTGATCCCTAGGGATTGTAAGAACTTAAGTTTAAGTTGGGGGTTAAGTAAACTGGGTTATACGGAATGAGTGGGTTAAGTAAATCTTGGGTAGGTGGGTAATATTAGTACATATAGGCCCACAAACTTAACCGTAAATTAATATGTCTGAACCAGTGAGAGGGTTAAGTAAATCTTGGGTAGGTGGGTAATATTTGTGTATATAGGCCCACAGACTTAACCAATACAACCTGTTAATTAAACAAAAGGGTGAGACTAGGTTAAATTAGAAAACACTTAACCAAATTTATACATGTAAGTGGACATGGGGTTAAGTGGGATGTATTAGAGGGACCAAGCCTAGGTGGGAAGCTTGGTGGGGGCCCTTTTCAGTCCAGTAGCCCATTAAGTATCTTTGTGAGCTCGACCCAAGTCGAGGACGGGACACGCCTACTGGGCCTGATTGTTAGAGGCCAAAATGGGTTAGCAGTGGCAACGCAAGTCCAACGGGGTCATGTTCGTGCGTGGGCCCGGGTTGGTAGGTAAGACGTTGTTGTATCGTGTAGGTATAAGCCGTGCATCCTTAAGTTGTATTAGGTTGCCACTTTAGGGGAGTGATACACCCCACTGCGGGACCATCACAGGTATCTACGAGTTAGGGAGCCGATCGAATGGGGCAGGGTAGTGGGTATATCTAGTGGAGATAGGAGCAGACGGCATCTATGTAGTCAGCTAGGGGTACACGAAGCTACCATTATTAATTAATCATTAAAGGGGTACACCTAGTGGAGATAGGAGCAGGCGGCACCTATGACGTTAGCTAGGAGTACATGGAATTACCATTGAAGGGGTACATCTAGTGGGGATAGTGGGTATATCTAGTAGTACACGAAGCTATCATCATTCTATTTAGTCAAGAGGGATCAAGTTTCTAGAGTGACTAGTATGGGTGCAGTTAGTGTTAGTACAGTACAGTACGGTACAGTACGGTAGAGTATAGTAATTACCCTATATTGATTAGGAAGTGCCTTTGACGTTATCTTTGCTCATCCTATTATTTTTGGTTGCTTGGTCTTGCCATTAATTCACAGTCATTTCCTTATTTACCAAGCTTATGTCTTATCCTAGTTACTTTGATAATTATATTGTTGGAGTTATCGGACTTGCCAGACTTTATGTCTGATCCCCTTTGTTTCCACCTCTTTTCTTCCTTCCCCCTAGGTTCTTAGGGTGGGAAGCTTGATTTGGATCTCTTTGGGAGCACTTGGATTTGGATTGCTGAAGTAAAGCTCAACCTATCTCTTTTATGGCTATTTATGGGACTATGCTTTTTATATTATGTACTCTGATTTTATCAAGATGGATATTATGTACTTGACTTTAGTCTTTGGGTTTTGGTGATGTGACCAAACATATTTACCTTCCGTTGCAATAAATGAAGTTTTAAATTTTCAAGTACTATTTCATATCTGTCTTGTTGTGATTTTCTGTTCTATATTCACTTAAAACGCTCCATAGAAGTTAATGCATTCCCTTTTGTGAGTGACATTAATGGACATGGGGTGTTACACGTGGTATCAGAGCTGAAGGTTACCAGAAAAGATAAGATATTTTGAGAAACTATTTTTCAAAAGCATTTTTATAAAGAATACTTTCAAAAATATGTTTGTAGAAGAGTATTTTTGAAAGAAAGGTTTGTTTTAAAAAACATAATCCCCAAGAGCCAAATATCCTTCCTTCGACTCTCCGTTTTGAATCTCTTCCTCTTTCTCTTTTTTGGATTTCCCTTCCGCGTATAGATGCTTTTTCTAAGATAAATAGGGACTTCCATACGAAGGACGAAAAACCACTTCAAGGGACTTAGACGTTTGATGGGCTAGAAGTTAGTTCAAGGAAGTGGAGGGCTTGTTGATACCTTTAAGGTAGACGATGGGAGGAAGGTTCAAATAGCTGTTGGTTAATGAAGGACGAAACCTCATCTTGGTGGAAGGTCACGAATGGGGAATGTGAACAAGAAGGCTAGTAGTTATCCTTTTGGAGAAATAGGACACCTTATTAGGATTGTCCAAAGAGGCAAGGGCAAAGTACAGGATCTTCTTGAGGTTAGTTATATTCCCTCACGGCCGGTATACCTGATAGGGGTAGGACCGTCCAGGTAGAAATTTGGTTTCCTTTATCATCCTGTTCGAACTTTGTTTGATTCTGGCGCTTCATACTCGTTAGTATCTGCTTCGTTAGTTGAAAACACTGCACCTAAATACTAGTCTAGTTAAGGATCCCATCCTAGTCTCAAATCTTTTTGGTGGTTCGGCTCATCCTTCAATGGTTTGTCAGGATTTGAGAGTGTCTATCTTGGACGTTGGATTTGAATGCAACGCCTTCGTCCTTGGTTTCACGGGCTATAGTTTGATTCTAGGGGTGGATTGGCTACCCAAGCGGGGTGCCATCCTAGATAGTGAAAGGAGGGTAGTTAGACTATTGATTCATTATGGAAAGACCCTCATATTTCTTGTGACCCTAGAGGTTCAGTGACGTTTAGCTGTCTCGAATCTCTTGACGTATCCAACGGTGATTTGGAATCTTTTCGTGTGGTCCGTGAGTATAGTGACGTCTTCAATGAAGTGCATGGTTTACCTAGAGGCACGAGGTATTCGTGTGTGCCTAGGGGATAATGCAAAGTCAGTTAGGTGATTAGTGATGGTTTTGAAGCAAGACTGGCGAGGACAGCCAGAGTTGGTTAAGTGCCTAATTATTTGTTTTGCTAGTATCATCTCACATAGACTGTCTGAAATCGGAGGAGGTATTCCTTGGGTGCTTTTCTGATATTGGTTTAGGCCTTTGGGGCTTGTGCTTAGGGGATATCGAGTTCAAATAGGACGACTTGCGTGGGAGATGGATAGTTGCGATGAGTTCACATGGATAGTATCTCGATAGATTTTGTTGATGGATTACCAAGATCGAGGAAGGGTAATATGAGGATTTGGGTTCTAGTAGATAGACTTACTAAGAGCGCCCATTTTATTCCCGTGAAGAGTAAGAGGACTGCTCCATGGTTAGCTTCTGTATACGTCCGAGAGATAGTTCGTTTGCATGGTGTTCCTTCTAGCATAGTAAGCGACCGCGATCCTATCTTCACTAGCGAATTTTGGAGGAGCTTACAAGAAGCGGTAGGGACTCAGTTATGTTTGAGCACCGCATATCATCCTCAGACGGACGACCAAACCGAGAGGGTGAATCGTATTCTAGAGGACCTTTTGAGGCTATGTATCCTAGACTTTGGGGGTACATGGGAAGAGCATCTTCCATTGGTGGAGTTCGCATATAATAATAGCTTTCAGTCTAGCATTGGCATGGCACCTTTCGAAGCTCTTTATGGACGACCTTGTCGTTCACCTACACGTTGGTGGGAATCTACGGATAAGATCTTACTTGGGCCCGATATGATTAGAGAGATTTCGGAGAAGATTGATTTGATTCGAAGAAGGATAAAGGCAGCGCAAGATAGGCATAAATCTTTTGCGGATAAGAGGAGTTGCCCGAGAGACTTAGTGGTATACACGACGTATTCCATGTATCACATTTGAGGAAGTGCTTACACGAGACCGCAGAGGTAGTGGAGCCGAGCTTGCTTAGAGAGGTGGAAATAGAGCATGATGCGACGATTTGACGAGCTCCTACATGCATTCATGGGTCGGAGATCAAGAATTTGAGAAATCGAGAGGTCAGACTAGTCAAAGTACAATGGGGAGACGATGAGAGTAATGCTACTTGGGAGATGGAAGAGAAGATGCGTTCATTGTACCCTTTTCTTTTCGAGGGTATGTCTTTTAATTTCTCCTTTATCGCTTAGCTTGTGCTTATCTTATCTTTAGTATGTCCTCTCGCTAGTATCTTTGACCTTCAGTTAGGGAAATCCTATGGTTGAAACATGTGTTTGAGACATGTTATGTATGATGGATGCAAAGTGGATGCAAGTGTTCGCTAGTGGTTGCTCGTGGATGCATATACACACACTATTAGGCACCAGATCGGCTCAGTCACTTCATATTGCATATTGCATATATATGGATGTATTTAGTAAAATGGATGTATAATGGTTGTATTATCATATGGTTGCTGCATTCGGGTGGATGGTTGTGCACGCATATAAAATTAATATGTATCATTAGGAATCTTTTGCATACATATTGGACGCATGGCACTATCATGAATTGCACTAAGGAGGTCGACTGAATCAGTAGACCGCCTAATTTTGCATTAGATATGGACATACACACACACTGTGCATATAAACATTAAAGCATTAGAAGTCTTTTAAGGATAATGGATGCTGGTGTTTGATGGTTGAGTAGAAGGACGATTAGATGGTAGGATATACATTCTTCTTGACTTGTAGATTTCGGGGACGAAATCCTTTAAGGAGGGGAGAATGTAACACCCCGTAATTTTATAACATTAAAATTCACGAATTAAAGTATACTTAATTTTTAGAAAAGAATTAAGTGAAATGGGTTGCGCAGAGAAATATATATATATTGATATATATATATATAAATTAAAAATTAAATAAATAAATATGCGAAAAAGTTCAAAATAGCGAATTGGGAGGGGGGAATGACCGAACCGGCCCATTTTTGAGGTCGATCCGAGCCTCGCTGGGTCGACTAGGGGTTAATCCAGGGTGTTTGGCTGTCAGCCCGTGGACCGATTCGCTCAAATGCAGATTTTGCATTTGGTTGGTTCTCATGGTTCAGGGTTAATCTAATGGTCCTAAATAACTTCCTACACATATAAATACATCCTAATGCTAACCCTAAACCTAATTAAAATTGAAACTAAAGCCGTTATGCCGTCGCCATGGAACTCAGTGTAGCCGCCGCCAACTAAAGAGGAAGATAACTAATCAATTCAACCTAATTCAAGCTTAGAGCTTCAACAACGAATCAACTAACGTCGCTACAACAATTCTGCATCAAGTTTGATCAATTGTTCATAATTCTTTAACCACGAAAGGCAGGTTCGATTTCTCTAATCAAGATAATTATTAAATTAAGTAAGATTAGATATAATTGTGGATTATATGGATATGATGTGAATTATTGACCGTATGATATGATTATGTTGTTAAATTGTGATGTTATCATATATGTTGTAAAGTTATGATCTATGTTGTAATTCTATGATTGGCTTATGTATAATCAAATCATCATGTTGTTTAAATGCTAGTTTGGTTATGTTGATTCATATGATAGATCATATGTATGTATGCAAGTTTAGATGTTGATTTAGACATAAATCACATGCAAGTTAGTAAAGATTATGACATCTATTTTAGATCAAAAGTTAGGCTATGACATGTATGAGTTATATGCTAAATCTTTACATGCTAGTTTATATGTTTAGAGGTAAATTTACACCATTGTTATGTTGCATAAATCACATATGCAAGTTTATATAAAAATATGAGTTTGGAATATGAATCATGTTATGCAAGTTTGTGGTTATTGCCTATGTAAATTTTGTGATGAAAATCTTATTCATAACATGCAGATTCATACCTTTTAGGCCTATGTTTAGATCTATGATTTTATGCAAGTTATGTGGTAAATTCTCATATGCAAGTTAGGCCTATTTTGTATGTTATGTGAATATGTGGTGTTTTTTCCTTTTTCATGTGTTAGACTATTTCTTAGTCTATCATATATTCTATGCGAACGGACGCCGCGGGGGTTATGGGAAAAATATTGATTATGTTAATAAATGTGAATTGGCATGTAATAGCCTTAAAAGAGGCATATATGTAAATTGAGATATTAATTGGCAAAGTGATATATGGACATAATTAATGTGAATTATGGTCATAAAGATAATTGGAATTTTATTAACATATTTGATTAGGAATAATTAATCCAAATATGGGATGAAAATATTGATTATGTTAATAAATGTGAATTGGCATGTAAATGAGGCATATAACGAATTTGAGATATTAATTAAGGTGAATTGCCTTAAAAGGCGAAAAATTTATTGAAGGCATTAATTGGAAAATTAATGTGTAGTAATGGACATAGTTTAATTATGGACATAGATTAATTTGAATTTGAATAGGGATATTAAATATTGGGAATTGGCAAAAATGCCTAAAAAGGCATGAAATTAACTTGAGATGTAAATTGGTACAATTTAGGTACCATAAATAGTGGACATAATTAAGGTGACATATTTATACATAAATAAATATGGAAATGATTTGTAATTTGAATTGGGAAAGTAATTCAAATATTGGGGGAAATTAATCATGTATAATTAATTGCCTAAGACACGAGGTTGGACTCATTTGTGGTGTAAGACTACCCGGACCCGCACGGCAAATCCAGCAGCCACAAATGGTAGCCCAATGTGAGAGGTCAAAGGCCCAAACTAAATGCGTAACAATTGTATGGACACGAGGTTAGGCTCGTTTGTGGTGTAAGACTGCCCCGACCCGCCCGACAAATCCAGCAGCCACAAATGTCAGTCTAATGTGAGAGGTCCTATAGGGGTTACGATAGTAATAAATTAAGAAACAGTTAACCAAAGTAAATATGTAGTGGGACATGAGGGGGTTAAGTGGGTGCCTTGGGTGGCATGAGGAATCTAGTGGGTGACATGTGGGTGACATGAGGATGTCATGAGAAATACGATTAGAAAAATGGAGTAATTTGAATATAAACAATCATGACATGTAATTCAAATTGTTGGATAAAATAGGTATTGACACCTATGAAGGGAAAGGTTTTAATTAATTAATTAATTAATTAATTAATTAATTAAAAATGGACATGGTAAATGAAATGGACTACTTAACCAAATCTGATCCCTAGGGATTGTAAGAACTTAAGTTTAAGTTGGGGGTTAAGTAAACTGGGTTATACGGAATGAGTGGGTTAAGTAAATCCTGGGTAGGTGGGTAATATTAGTACATATAGGCCCACAAACTTAACCGTAAATTAATATGTCTGAACCAGTGAGAGGGTTAAGTAAATCTTGGGTAGGTGGGTAATATTTGTGTATATAGGCCCACAGACTTAACCAATACAACCTGTTAATTAAACAAAAGGGTGAGACTAGGTTAAATTAGAAAACACTTAACCAAATTTATACATGTAAGTGGACATGCGGTTAAGTGGGATGTATTAGAGGGGACCAAGCCTAGGTGGGAAGCTTGGTGGGGGCCCTTTTCAGTCCAGTAGCCCATTAAGTATCTTTGTGAGCTCGACCCAAGTCGAGGACGGGACACTCCTACTGGGCCTGATTGTTAGAGGCCAAAATGGGTTAGCGGTGGCAACGCAAGTCCAACGGGGTCATGTGCGTGCGTGGGCCCGGGCTGGTAGGTAAGACGTTGTTGTATCGTGTAGGTATAAGCCGTGCATCCTTAAGTTGTATTAGGTTGCCACTTTAGGGGAGTGATACACCCCACTGTGGGATCAACACGGGTATCTACGAATTAGGGAGCCGATCGAATGGGGCAGGGTAGTGGGTACATCTAGTGGAGATAGGAGCAGACGACACCTATGTAGTCAGCTAGGGGTACACGAAGCTACCATCATTAATTAATCATTAAAGGGGTTCACCTAGTGGAGATAGGAGCAGGCGGCACCTATGACGTTAGCTAGGAGTACATGGAATTACCATTGAAGGGGTACATCTAGTGGGGATAGTGGGTACATCTAGTAGTACACGAAGCTATCATCATTCTATTTAGTCAAGAGGGATCAAGTTTCTAGAGTGACTAGTATGGGTGCAGTTAGTGTTAGTACAGTACAGTACGGTGGAGTATATTAATTATCCTATATTGATTAGGAAGCGCCTTTAACGTTATCTTTGCTCATCCTATTATTTTTGGTTGCTTGGTCTTGCCATTAATTCACAGTCATTTCCTTATTTACCAAGCTTATGTCTTATCCTAGTTACTTTGATAATTATATTGTTGGAGTTATCGGACTTGCCAGACTTTATGTCTGACCCCCTTTGTTTCCACCTCTTTTTTTCCTTCCCCCCCCCCCCCCAGGTTCTTAGGGTGGGAAGCTTGATTTGGATCTCTTTGGGAGCACTTGGATTTGGATTGCTGAAGTAAAGCTCAACCTATCTCTTTTATGACTATTTATTGGATTATGCTTTTTATATTATGTACTCTGATTTTGTCAAGATGGATATTATGTACTTGACTTTAGTCTTTGGGTTTTGGTGATGTAACCAAACATATTTACCTTCCGTTGCAATAAATAAAGTTTTAAATTTTCAAGTACTATTTCATATCTGTCTTGTTTTGATTTTCTGTTCTGTATTCACTTAAAACGCTCCATAGAAGTTGATGCATTCCCTTTTGTGAGTGACATTAATGGACATGGGGTGTTACCCATGGCCATGCTCAAATATTGATTTGTTTTAAATAGTCTACTCATCGATCAAGATAAAAGGATTAAATTATAAAGAGGGTGATACGTTCCATGCCTCGAGTTTAATCCTGGATATATTGGTTAAAAGGATTATATTACATTGAGAGACTAGTCACAAAAAAGGTTGTGTCGAATCATTGATCTTATTATAACTTAGGTAGCAGTGATGTATTACTAGATGCCAATCATTGTTTACGATTTTAAATACGATTCAAAACAATTGCCAATGCTGTAATAACCTATAGGGTCACACTCTTAGAACGTTAAAAAGAGGAAAACCTTCTATGGGTAAATAAAATATCAAACTGTTAATATTTTATTAGGCGTTGAAAAGGTGTGTTGATTGGTTCCTTCGTTTATGATATGTTTGTTTTTAAAGGGGTTATATGTTCCTTATAAAACTTAGTGGCCGATATCCATAAAATAGAGTAGCTCAGATCGAATAAACTTAACCAAAATATCATTTTTCCTCAAAAGCCCTAAAATGGTGGCAAGTACCTATTTTTCCCAATTTTATCTTTAATTGGATCGAAGATGAGGCGCTCGTGTGGACTTCTATGGAGGCTCGACATTTGGAGGGCTTAGAATCGAATCAACCGATCGAATTTAATTTCCCAAAATCACGAAGGCATCAACATGTATATTACTCGATTTATAAATTATTGTAAAGGATCCTTTTTTGTTTGAATTTCATTATTGTAATTTAAATTTGCCCCAAAAATTCTTTCATTTACCTCACAAGTGAGCTATTGCGGGATATCCACTCTACATCGAGATAAGACTTCTTTATACTGTCTTCTGTTTCCCAAGTGCAATCCCTCAGATCAACACTCCATTGCACTTTGACTAATTCCACCATCTTGTTTCTCAGTTCCTTTACATCCTTGCCAATGATCTTTAAAGGCTCTCTTGGAATTATCAAATTCGGTGTGATCTCTAAGTTTTACTGAGCAAATTCCTCTATGGTCAAATCAGGATCATGTACATACCTACAAAGATGAGAAAAATGAAAAATATTATGTACACCTGACAACCATTCAGGCAACTTAATTCTGTAAGCAAAGGTTCCAATACTTTCTAATACTGGGAAAGGTCCAATATATTTGGGCGATAACTTCCCAGTCTTGAATCTGATGACTCCTCTCAATGGAGAAACTTTTAGAAATACCTGGTCAACCACAGAGGATTCTAAGTCTCTTCTCCACTGATTAGCATAACTCTTTTTCCTACTTTATGCCGCCTTCAATTTCGTGAAATCCACCCTTTCGGACGCTTCACGAACCATATTTGGGCCCAACACAAGTCTATCCCGAGACTCAATCCAATACTCCAGTGACTTGCAAGGTCGACCATGTAATGCCTCAAAAGGTGACATATACATGGAAGCCGTTGTTGTAGGAGAACTACTGTAACAACCCGGGATTTCAGAGCCAATTTAATTTTTTTATATTAGCTATTTTAATGGATTCTAAGAATTTAAAATGATTTATTTTAAATAATAACGATTTAAAACTTATTTTAATCAAAGTTAGAATGAATAGATTTATTTTAATTATAAAACGAGCTTGAAATGGCGCGGTAGTTTGAAAATTTGATTTTGAATTTCAATTGAATATACAGAATTTAAAATAAATCGGATTTCAGTAAAACAAGAAATATTTGAATCTGCTTAATTATATCTTTCTAACGAATGTGAAAAATTCAGATTTCATAATATAAATTGAAAGTTATGTCCAGTTTAAAATTTAAAATAATCGCTATGGAATTTATATATATTTTAAATAATATATAGCCCTTAAAAATAGCCATTTTGCAAACGACCTCCGTTTTCGATGAAACCACTTTTGTTGGATCCGGAATGTCAAATTACTGCAAGGTTTCAAATTTCATAATTTTTGGAATCAATATGCGAGCGTGGTAAATTAAAACGTGTTTTGATAGTTTCATTACTGAATTGGATCGACCAGTAAATGGCCATTTTTCAAATGGTCTCCAAATTCGATGAAATTAGTTTTGTTAGGACCGTATCATCAAAACATAGCTAGATTTATTTTTCGGGAATTTTTGGAGTCCATATGTGGCCCCGGTAAATTAAATTGTGCATATAAATTCAATATATACTAATTTATATTTTAATTTGGATGAAAACCGATCGAAACAGTCGAATTGGATTACAAAACATATTACATTGTGTCCGGAATAAGGGTATTTAGCTAGGGGCAACAGTCGTTGGGTTTGATTTTGAGTTCGGATGGATAAACGGGTATATTTGAAATTAAAATAATTAAAAATATAGCTATATATATGGTCAAAAGGGTCAAACCCTATTTCATTTTCAAAACGCGATCAACCTTTATTTTCCGCCCCCATTACAGTTCGATGATCACGAAGTTCTGATCTTTCTTCTCTGATTTCTCCTGATCCGTTCACCAATTCCAGAAACTTCCAAAGGCTAAGCTCTTCATCTCCGCGAGATCTATGATCTCAACGGTGATGATCTCCCCAGGCGCACGCAGATGATCAGAATTCCCTTAGGAAGTCCCCCCGTTCAAACCCAATTGCTGCCCTCGAGATGCGTGTGAATGGGCTGCAACTTCAGTCGATGGTGGCGCCCTCAATGTCGGTCAACGTGAGCACTTCAGATCCCACTCCAGTCATCTCGTTGGTCATGCATGAGGAAGCCCTAAGCTTGGAGAATAGTTCAAAGTCGAGGCCTGGGTGTTTTAGAAGACGTCGGCTCTAATTTGAGAAGAAAAGGTTAACAAGGAAAAATTATTTTTCATTAATAATAGTTTTTAATTTAATTATGTAATTAAATTTTAAAAGACTGTAACTTTTGCAAATGGACACGAAATTGAACAATTTCAGATGCGTTGGACTCACAACAAAGAGATCTACATTTCAAAACTGACCAGGGCAAAACGGAATTTGTAGAAAATTCAAACTCAAATCGAACAGAAATTCAGAAATAAAACAATGGAGGAGTGGTAACGAATGTGATAACTCTCTCTCAATCAAATTATTTTACAGTTATTATATAATAGGTTGTAGATGGGGCTTAGTAGCTCCTGACACTATTTTTTTTGTACAAACCATGGTTGATTGTTTGTTTGGATTGTGATTGGGATTGTCATTGATTGATATTATTATATATAAAATTATTTATATAAAATATACATAAAAATTATCATGAAAAGAAAATAAAATAAATATTCATTTACAAATCGGATGGTTTGTTTATGTACACCCATTTAACTGACATTGATTGGGACGATAATTTTTACACGTCGTCCAACTACACAAATAACAATCAGTATTTGTTGGTTGAAACCCCACACGGGTATTGGGATGATATTTGACATACACTAATTCCAGTTGTTTAGCTGTATGTCAATCGATGGGTTGACAAATTGTATAAGTGTTATTTATTTATTTTAATGCTTATACAGTTGTGAAATGCACTCTGGATGTTGTATGAATATTTAATGATTGTTTATCATTATTGTTGAATACATGTGATGTATGAAATCCACATAACTGAAATTATGTAGTAATTGATTGAGTCTGATTCCAGTTCAGAATTAACGAATATTTTAAAATAATATTTAGTGAATAATCAAAATGTGATTTTGATGTCCGATTTTGGATGGACACGAAAATATTGAAATGTGAAACCGTGTTAAGTAGTAAACACCATTTTAACACAAACATGATTTTCTATCGATTTTATTCATTTTATGATGAATATCGAAGAGATTTCAAAATCTGATATTTTGAAAATATTATCATTTTAATATTATAATGATATAGAATATTCATTTTTGATTTAAAATTGAAATAGAAGCGGGAATCGTTTTAAATGAATTTATAAATATTTTGTAAATACGTTTTGAATGGAAATCGACAATATATATATATATATATATATATATATATATATATATATATATATATATATATATATATATTAATGGCTTCAATAGAACGCGTCGCGCCGCGATCGTTCGCGAATTTCGACCATTAACTTCAAACGGACGTAACGGGAGATCCGACCTTCGGATTCTCCTAAAATTGGAACCGTTGGGTTCGTATCGAAAAGAGATTTCCAATGAATACAAGAGATTTGAAATCTAATGGTTGAATTTTAAGATATGCCCAAAGCAGTTTTGGAAAAGGTCGATATGCATGCAGTTCGGTGGTCGATTTTGAAAACCCACTGTACGGGCGATATTAAAATTATTAAAAATATGTAAAAATTATGGAAAATCATAATAAAAAATTTGGAAAGATTTTGGATGAAAAATTTCATATTTGAAAAGATAAAAATATATTTTTATCGAAATGAACTAGTTAATAACTAGAATAATAATCCAATTATTTTTAGAAATTAATAAATTAATTTGAAAATGGTTTTATCATAACCAGAAATTTCCAATGAATAAATTGGAATGGATTTGAATGGAAATAATCTTTGGAATATTTCGATATTGGATTCCGTGATTATACGAATATTGCTGAGGAATTTGAAAGATATATATATCGTTATTCCGAATACGATATTTGTTGGTTTCAGAATTTGATATTGAATATAAGCCGATATAATTTCTATTCAAAGCCTTGTATTCGATATCAAATTAGATTTTGGGTTTGTTGTGAATGGTGTCTTTATTAACACTGTTCTTAAACCCAGATGGGAAAAGAATAAATCTTTTAATTAAGATTTAGTAAAATTTACCAATTAATTAATGTAATTAGAATGGAATTAGATTTTGGGTTTGTCGTGAATGGTGTCTTTATTAACACTGTTCTTAAACCCAATTGAGATAAGAATAAATCTTTTAATTAAGATTTAGTAAAATTTACCAATTAATTAATGTAATTGGAATGGAATTAGATTTTGGGTTTGTTGTGAATGGTGTCTTTATTAACACTGTTCTTAAACACAGTTGAGAAAAGAATAAATCTTTTAATTAAGATTTAGAGAAGTTTTCCAAAATAACTGACATTTAACTTGAATTGAATAAAAAATTGAATTTTTAGGTTTATTGTGAACAGTGTTTTAAATAGTACTTGTTCTTTAACCCACTTAACAGTGAAGAATATGATTTGGAATTTATAATCTTTTAATTAAGATTAATGGAATTTTCCAAAGTAAAATTTTCCAATTTAATATATTAAATTGGAATTGAATGGAATTCGATTTGGTAATAATTGAGATGAGCTTCTGTAAAGGAAGACCGTTACTATATATGGAATTTAAAAGGCATTGCCATTATTCCATTTATATTATTAGTATGATACGAGAATTTATATCGATTATATACTGTTATGATTTCCGTGTAGATTCCATTTCAATGGAAGATGATTTTGGGTTTATCGTGAATCGTGTTTTAAATGACACTCGTTCTTTAACCTAGTAAAGACATGATTTATTTCCTAAATTTGACTAATCATTAAATAATGACTTTTAAAGATTAAAACTAAATAGCGTTTTAATAAATCTTTAATTAGATTGAAATGTTCATGTGGTAATTAATTTGCCAAATTTGAGAAGTGATCTAAAATGGAGTACCACCAGTTTTACTTCATGCGCTAGTTAAATATTTAATTAGATTTAAACGTGAAATGGTAATTGAATTTACCTATAACACAGTGGTGTTAGATATGGAGTACTACCTAGTTTTACTTCATGGGATGGATAGGTTGGGATGGGATAATAAAATGAATGATTACTTCGGTAAGGCGTTAATCCCGACTAGTGTGATGAATCTTAATTTGGTTTAAACTATGAAAAGATACTATAAAATCTTTTGAAATGATTTCCGAAGAAATGGATTAAACAGTGTGTTTAAAAGTGATAATCTTTGATAATATTAAGGAGAACCTTTCTAGAATAAAGAAATATGAATAAAAGAATATTCTGGATTGGAACGAGGTGTATTATGTGTTGTTATAGCACTAGATTACAAGACACGTGAGTTATTCAGAAAGACCGGGTTTAACACACTCTGAATAATTGTTACGATGACTAATAGTCAAAGAGATTGAAGATGGTGCATGCAAGACGGACGATCTTCACATCGAATGGATGGGTTGTTGCTAATGCCCATGATTGGAGTAGCTACCTTGAAGGGGCTACAATGTTAGCCGTTTAGACGTATTTGTTGATTGTTCGGATATGTGAGGGACTCTCTCCTTTATTGGACATACGGGACGAGGAATAAGGTGCCTTCGGTTCCGTTCAGACCCAGAACGGACTTGCAAATGGATGGTGTGCCTAACATTGTATTCCGTTATGATGTATTCGTTGATTGCTGCTAAATATAAATATATATATATATATTTGGTGGCGGAGAATTTATTCTCTTGCTTAACACCATTCTCTGAGACATACAAGCTTAGAGGTTATGTATTGGTTAAGATCAATGATATGGTATGGATTGACAGCGTGACATGCTGAGTTGCAGTGATCCAAGATTTTTCGAAAAGTAAAGTTTGGTGGATGATGATCAAAGAATAACTTTAGTTAGCATAGCTCTGTGTAGCGTTAATTCGCGAGCCTCACACCTCGGTATGGTGGTGAACTGATGGTTAGGTCAGTATGCTTTTGAGATAAGGATAGTGTAACACCCCACCTCCGTTAAGGTCACTCACAAAGGGTATGTCTTAAGTTTGGTGGAGCATTTTAGATAAAAGATGCAGATAAATTACAAGACAGACAAATAAAGCAGCGGAAAATAAAGTCATTTTATAAACAATTTAATTCAGTCAAGCTTATACAAATAATTTTCTCAATCATACTTAAATGTATACATAGAACTTCTGTCTTGATTTAAAAACTTCCAAGTATAAAAGAAGCATAAAAACAACGATGATATTCCCCAATAAAGCATGAACCAACCATAGCAGTAGAAGAGAGAGTCCAAAGCAATACATCGACTATCTTCGAGCTTGGAAAGAAAACTGAGCTAAGTGGTAACATTTCCACCCTGTGAATCTGAGGGGAGGGGGGCGGAAGAAAAGAGGCGAAACAAAACTAGGTCAGACATAAGTCTGGTAAGTCCAGTGACTTTCAGCATATAAACAGGCAAAAGTATCATGACATGAATAAACTGAATATAAGACAATACCACGATAACAGGGATAACAAGATAACATAAGATAAGCATAAGGTATGATAAGGCAAGATAAACTGAATGCGCTTCTACTCTTTCTCTGCTTCGCTACTACTTTGTTTTTCTGATTTCTATATCTGTCTTTGCACCACCTAACTAGTGTCCCAACTAGTAATCTGTATAAAATGATAATGTGATCCCAATCCCCATAATTGTGGTAGCCTTCAGGTGCACATCTATCGTGAGGATTCCATCTCAATCTGCCTAATTGCCATGAACATGTTATATGTACCCTTACTACCCTGTCGATTGGCTCCCTACTTGTATTAATTTCTCTTGTTTCTGTGTCAATCGGCCCTCTCTTGCATGTAGATACCCTGTGCTGGTCCCACCATAAGGTGTATCAATCCTTATGATAGCAACCCGACACGATTCAAGATGCACAATGTATAACTACTGGTACCCAGTGCCAACTTTTTCCCACTCCGGAGGACATGCACTCCCGTAAACCGTTGGAACCTACACTGACGTACCCCTTACCGCTGTTTTGGCTGCTTATAATCAGCCCAGTAATCGTGCCCCACCCTGCCTAGTTTAGGGTATCATGATACATCTACGTGGGGTACTGCTGAAATGGGTCCCCGTTACTAGGGTTTCTTATTGGTTAAGTTTGTGGGCCTATATATACAAATATTACCCACCTACACGAGATGTACTTAACCCTCCCACCGATTCTAGCATGTTTACTTAACAGTTAAGTTTGTGGGCCTATATGTACTAATATTACCCACCTACACGATATGTACTTAAACCTCTCATCGATTCAAGCATGTTTATTTAACGGTTAAGTTTGTGGGCCTATATGTACTAATATTACCCACCTACACGAGATGTACTTAACCCTCTCATCGATTCAAGCATGTTCATTTAACGATTAAGTTTGTGGGCCTATATTTACTAATATTACCCACCAACCATCGATTCAAGCATGTTTATTTAACTAGTTAAGTTTGTGGGCCTATATTTACTAATATTACCCACCAACCCGATATGTACTTAACCCTCTTGCACATTATGCCGTATTAGTTAAGTGTTGTCCATTCATATTAATTTAACCCACCCATTCATCATGATGTTGGTTAAGTATTTCTTATTAACTTAACCCTGTTCATTCATCAAGTTATATTGGTTAAGTGTTCTCTTGTTAACTTAACCCCACGTGTTCATCATGTTGTATTGCTTAAGTGTCATCAATCAATTCAAGTTAACTTAACCCACCCACTTGTCATATTACTTTGGTTAAGTGTTACCTTCTTGTGTTAACTTAACCCTACCATAAATCAAGTTATATTGGTTAAGTGTTGCCCTCTTGTTTTTACTTAAACTTACCACAAATCAAGTTATATTGGTTAAGTGTTTCTTATTACTTAACCCTAGTCATTCATATTGGTTAAGTGTTCCTATGAACTTAACCCTAGTCATTTATCTTGTTCATTAGAATTAATTGATTTATTAATGCACCAACCTCTCACATTAGATATGTGTTGTTGCTGCTACTGGATGTGCTGGGCGGTTCATGAGAGTGTCATGCATCCATTATGTATGAAAATATCCCTAATCATGTAAATACTATATGTGTGCATATTCACTCATCCATATGCAACATCCATATGATAACACATCAAGTTTCAATCCATATATATAAAGGTTCACTCATGCATATGCAATATGAATGTGACTGAGCCGATCTAGTGCCTAATGTGTGTATATGCTCCACGAGAAATCACTAGCAAACACTTGCAACCACTTGCATCCACCAAACATAACATGTCTTAAACACATGTTTACATCCATTGGCTTCTACCTAAAGATCGTGGATAGGACCGAGAGGATATATTTAAAAGATAATGGCTAGCATGCGAATAAACATTACAGAAAAAGGGGAATCAAGGATATACCCTTAAAAAGGGTATGATGCGTGTATTTAGTCTTCAGTCTTCTAGGTTGCATCTTCTTGAGCTCCACTCCACTGTACCTTAAATTTAGCTTCACGGTTGCGAAGCTTCTTGACCTCCATTTCCAAAACCCACTAGTAAAGATAGGACCTCGATCTCTTACTGTGCTAGAGGGTATCCAATGTAGTCCAACTATCTTTCCAAGATAAACAGATGTTAACCATGATACCAAGTGTATATACTAAGATGATTAGAGGTCTCTCTTCTACTTAGCTTATCCACCATGTCACGAATCTAAGGGTCGATATCTCTCATGCAAACCATCTTAGTCGAACTTGATATCCCTCAAGTACAAGCCCCAAAGGCCTAAACCAATATCAGACAAGCACCCAAGGAATACCTCCTCCGAATTTGGACGATCTATGTGAGATGATACTAGCAAAACAACCAAACAATTGAGCACTTAACCGACTCTGGCTATCCTTGCCAATCTTGCTCCAAAACTATCGTTGATCGCATAACTAGCTTTGCATTGTCAACCAGATATATGTGGAAGTCTACCTCACGTTTTAGGGGACAAACCCCTAACCTTAATCAAAAACATCTGCGTACTCGTGGACTACTCCAACGGATCGAAAATCGTTGATAGATACACAAAGTGATTCTAAGTAGCTAAGACAAACTGATCCCTTAGGATCGCACGAAATTTCGAGGGTATTCCCGATGCAAGTCAAAAGTATAACTACCCTCCTTTCACAATTTCTAGCTAACCATTCCATGCCTAGAATCAACCCATAGCCCATGAAACCAAAAACATAAGTATCTCAAATCCTTACAAAAAAAGATAAATGAGCCGAACCACAAATTGGATTTGAGACAATAATGGGATCTTCTACTGTACAAGTACTAAGGTGCAGAGACTCAACTATGGAAGTAGATATAAACAAATGCGAAGAGCTAAAATCAGAAAGAGTACTAACAGGATGATCAAAAAGAAAACTAGACTTTTTCAATCGAAGCTTTACTACCTCTCTCTCAGGTATGCTGGCGGTGAGAGCATGCGCTTGCCTTCCGGAAAATCCTGTCCTTTGTTCTTGCCCTTGTCCTTAATTATATGACCCATTATACCACAATAAAGACACTTCCTCTTGTTTTAGGTTTTACTATTCTTTTCTCTTTACCTCCTTTGTGAACCAAGTCTATATCCATGAGTTCCTCATCTTTGGGTTGTGCTTCTTAGCCAAACTCCCTCATTCTCATCTTTGCAATCCTTGTGTAACTTGTTGACAAGTCTCTTGAAAGCTGCCTCCATCACACGGAAAATCCTACAAAGCTTAAAAGAAAATTAGCCGCAGGTGAAACTACTGCGGCTATAGATGGAAGTTAGGCACTTATTTGCCCTTTTGACAAGTGTCGTAGTCACGTCGAGCCTACGCAACCATGCCGCGATGAGGTTACCTCCCAGAAAGACAGGAGCCCCGGAGACTAGGGAAAGTAGGAAACAAGGATTCAAATAGAGGATTAAAAAAATAGTGCATATGGCTTTGGGGAATATGCCTTTAAAACAAAACTTTTCTTTTGAAAATACTTCTTTTAAAATCGTTTTGAAAATAATTTTTCAAATCTTTATCTGTTCCGGTAACCTTTAGCTCTGATACCAAGTGTAACACCCCACCTCCGTTAAGGTCACTCACAAAGGGAATGCCTTAACTTTGGTGGAGAATTTTTGGTAAAAGATGCAGATAAATTACAAGACAGACAAATAAAGCAACGGAAAATAAAGTCATTTTATAAAGAACTTAATTCAGTCAATCTTTTACAAACAATTTTCTCAATCATACTTAAATGTAATACATAGAACTTCTGTCTTGATTTAAAAACTTCTAAGTATAAAAGAAGCATAAAAACAACGATGATATTCCCCAATAAAGCATGAACCAGCCATAACAGTGGAAGAGAGAGTCCAAAGCAATACATCGACTATCTTCGAGCTTGGAAAGAAAACCAAGCTAAGTGGTAACATTTCCTCCCTATGAACCAGGGGGGAGGGGGAACAGAAGAAAAGACGAAAAACAAAACAAGGTCAGACATAAGTCTGGTAAGTCCAGTGACATTCAGCATATAAACATGCAAAAGTATCATGACATGAATAAACTGAATATAAGACAATACCATGATAACAGGGATAACAAGATAACATAGGATAAGCATAAGGTATGATAAGGCAAGATAAACTGAATGCGCTTCTACTCTTTCTCTGCTTTGCTACTACTTTGTTTTTCTGATTTCTATATCTATCTCTGCACCACCTAACTAGTGTCCCAACTAGTAATCTGTATAAAATGATAACGTGATCCCAATCCCCGTAATTGTGGCAGCCTTCAGGTGTACATCTATCGTGAGGATTCCACCTCAATCTGTCTAATTGCCATGAACATGTTAGATGTACGCTTACTACCCCATCGATCGGCTCCCTACTTGTATTTATTTCTCTTGTGTCTGTGTCAATCGGCCCTCTCTTGCATGTAGATACCCTGTGCTGGTCCCACCATAAGGTGTATCAATCCTTATGATAGCAACCCGACACGATTCAAAGATGCACAGTGTATAACTACTGATACCCAGTGCCTGCTTTTTCCCACTCCGGAGTAAGTGCACACCCGTAAACCGTCGGAACCTACACTTACGTACCCCCTGCCGCTGTTTTGACCGCTTATAATCAGTCCAGTAATCGTGCCCCACCCTGCCTAGTTTAGGGTACCATGATACATCTACGTGGGTTACTGCTGAAATGGGTCCCCGTTACTAGGGTTTCTTATTGGTTAAGTTTTGGGCCTATATATACAAATATTACCCACCTACACGAGATGTACTTAACCCTCCCACCGATTCTAGCATGTTTACTTAACAGTTAAGTTTGTGGGCCTATATGTACTAATATTACCCACCTACACGAGATGTACTTAACCCTCTCATCGATTCAAGCATGTTTATTTAACGGTTAAGTTTGTGGGCCTATATGTACTAATATTACCCACCTACACGAGATTTACTTAACCCTCTCATCGATTCAAGCATGTTTATTTAACGGTTAAATTTGTGGGCCTATATTTACTAATATTACCCACCAACCCGATATGTACTTAACCCTCATGCACATTATGCTGTATTGGTTAAGTGTTGTCCATTAATATTAACTTAACCCACCCATTCATCATGTCATGTTGGTTAAGTGTTTATTATTAACTTAACCTTGTTCGTTCATCAAGTTATATTGGTTAAGTGTTCTCTTTTTAACTCAACCCCACGTGTTCATCATGTTGTATTGGTTAAGTGTCATCAATCAATTAAAATTAACTTAACCCACCCATTTGTCATATTACTTTGGTTAAGTGTTACCTTCTTGTGTTAACTTAACCCTACCATAAATCAAGTTATATTGGTTAAGTGTTGCCCTCTTGTTTTTACTTAACCTTACCACAAATCAAGTTATATTGGTTAAGTGTTTCTTATTACTTAACCCTAGTCATTCATATTGGTTAAGTGTTCCTATGAACTTAACCCTAGTCATTTATCTTGTTCATTAGCATTAATTGATTTGTTAATGCACCAACCTCTCACATTAGATATGTGTTGTTGCGGTTACTGGATGTGCCGGGCGGTTCCGGGCAGTTTTACACCACAACTCAATCTAACCTCGGGTTTCTCTTGGGCATGATGTACTAACCTCTCACATTAGATATGTGTTGTTGTGGTTACTGGATGTGCCAGGCGGTTCCGGGCAGTTTTACATCACAACTCAATCTAACCTCGGGTTAGGCATGTTCATCTTTAATCCACACATTTACCCTATATATCCAAATCTAGATTTTACATGCTAATTACCAAATTCACCAAAACTAGTCATGTTACATCTTACGCCCAATCTAGATTTAATGCTCAAGTTGCCCCAAATTCGCAACAATAACAATTTTGCCCAAAACTTGATTTATATGCCAATTTCATACTTTGTCGTTCAAGCCAATTCTAGGTTCAATATGTCAAATTACATATTCCATAATTCATGTCAAATTATCCCAAATTGCATCTTAATGGTTATGCCATACTACTGTTCCAAATTATGCCAAATAATGTCAATTCCATGTTATACCCAATTACCCCAATTTCGTAATAAAGACAATTATGCCCCAAATCATAAGTTACAAAATTATGTTCCACCATTACCAAATAGACTATTACCCAATACCACCGCATTCCAATCGCACATATAATAAGTTTTAGTCTACATTCGAGGTTAATCTAGATTCATAAAATAAAGGGGACGAAAGAGGAACATAAAAGAGAGTAGGTATAAAACAGGCATTAAATGGTAGATCTGTCAAATATTTTGGACCTAAGAGGATTACAGATCTCTTAAAGTTTGGGTATAAAAAAGATAGATCTGAAATAAACTGAAAGAAATAACCTCATAGACATATAGATCTGATATAAGTAACATCATGAACCAAAAAGGATTATATATCAGATGTCCAACAAAGACAGGCATGATTGAATAATAACTTCCTAGGCATGTAAATCATTGATTCAATGGAAAGATAGGAATTAATCTAAAAGATTTGTCTTATCATCAAGCATGGACTTAGATCCATTTCATTATATGCCAAAATCACTATTAGGTGTTTAAATCTGGAAATAACTTGAACTTACATGTTTACAGTTCAATTTACGTCCCAAATCCCAAGTTATGTGTCCAATATACTTTATGCCTCAAATCTCAAGTCATATGTCCAATACTTTATGCCTCAAATCTCTAGTCATATGTCCAATACACTTTATGTTTTGAATACAACATGTGTTATGTCCTCAAATCAGTTACAACTCAATTATGCCCAATTATACACAATTTAATACATTTCCCAAATTTTAGCGCTGGTCTGTCCAAATCATATTTTATGCCCAATTTTATTTCCAACGTACGTTCATCTCTTATGAGATTTGGCTCAGGCTCGCAGTAGCCCGACTATAAAACAAAAAGGGAAGAAGGAAAGAAGAGACAAAGAATGGACATAATATTATCAATGAGATAGATCCAAAGGATATAGAGAGACATATAGAAATAGGCATAATCTCAGATCCAGATATATTACAATGTCAGAATCACAACTAACTTTTATTTCTGAAAGTAATGTGAACTTACAAATTACAGAATGGTCTTGAATTCTGGGATCTGTATTCTGAAACTGAATAGCTCTCCCTTGAAGTAGACTATATGTTCTTCTAATTTAGATTTGATTCTTAGAAAATAGTTGTTGAAGTTGTTGAATTAGCCTTTTAACCTCTAATTGAATTCTAACTTGATTTCTACGAAGAGCTTGAGCAGCATAACCCCGTCTTTGATTTATTTTGATATGAATAGGGTAGAGTATAGGCAAAAATGAAGTTGTGTAGAAAAAACTGTAGCCTTAAGGGTGTTTATATAGCATAGGGATCAACGATTCTGGTCAGAACGAGCGTCCAGATGCAGAAAAATGAATCTGTCCTCTGATCTGGAAATAGGGGGGGTGGTCGACATCCAGGTCGACCCCCTGGTCGACCTGTCTGACCCAGGTCGACCCCCTGGTCGACCTGGGTCTTGGGTGGGAAATTTCCCGCCAGCCCGGGTGTGTGATTTGAATTTCGAATTTCAAACCTAAGCTATTTTATTTAGATCTCTGAAACTTCTGAAGGTCATAACTTCTTCATACATAGTCCTATTTACGCAAAATCGGACTCTATCTCAAGCAGAATTCCGAGACGAATGCAATGGCGTAACCCGTTTCCCTTAATTCTTCTCTTAAAAATTAAGTATACTTTAATTTGTTACTTTAATGTTCACATAAAATACGGGGTGTTACAGATAGACACCCTTAGAGGTGTAATGGATTCGGTCGACCGAGAAGAGCTGAGTGTGGTCACTCCACGCTCAGAGGGATAGGGCACACCCCATGATTCCCGTAGGGATAGAGAAAGCAGTGTCTTCTCTAGTGGGACGTAAGCTGCAGTGGTACTTGATTTCCCAAAAGGGCGGATGTGCATTACGGTGTTTTCTCTAACTTGGACGTAAGCCGTTGTATATTGCACTACGCGATAGATCTTTCGAATCAGGAGCCATCAGTATGGAAATCAAAACTTCCAATACGACATTTTGCGGTTTTAGTTGTAAACCTATATATGGCGACATAACGGGATGGGGTGCTCATGCCGTCTATGATTGATGCATTTATATTTGAAGCTGATTTCTTCACTTATAGTAATTATAAAAGATAAATTTTGCGTACTAAGCATATTTGGCTATTATAAGGTAAAACTCTATCCTCCGGCTTGCGTTGCATTGTGTGATGGGTCCTGAGTCTTATAATAGCTTCGTTGTTCTTTATTTAGCATTACATTGTTTTTTTTATGCACTGGTATTATTGGGGGTAAACCCGTTCCACGTTAGCGGCATGGTCCCTTAATTTAGCTAACTTTAAAATAAAGATTCATAACTACTTTGGTTCTTACACCAGTCCCATTACTGACTCGGAGTTTATTGTTTCTACCTAAACACTGGTTGCCTATATTTTCCACATGGGAAGTTAGTAGTTTTGGTTTTCGTAGATATTTCTTTTCCCAGGATCCTAGATTACAGCTGGAGCCATATTCGGAAAGCTTTGTATCTGTGTATTCCATTCAGTTGTGTTAGTCATTGTATTTAGACAATTAAATTTCCGCTTCTTTGTATTTTAAATCTCTGATATTTTTTTTGTTGTATAATTATTTATACTCTGATATCATGTACACTGATGTAAATTGTTGTAATAGCAATGAAATGATCTTTTGTTTGTGTTCTGATGCATCGTGTTCTCAATTCAATCCGGGCTTTCCCGTAAGGGAGAGTTTGGGTCGTCTCAACTTCAAAAGATGCAAATGGTCTTCCCACGATTTTCCAAAATCAAGAATACAAGCTCTCAGAAAATCTTCCAAAATCCGATTTACTCTTTCTGTTTGCCCATCTGTTTGGGGATGGTAAGCAGTACTTGGTTTTAAATTCATTCCCAATACTGACTGAATTGCTCCCTAGAAAAGACTAGTAAAGATCGAATCCCGATCACTTACTATACTACGGGGTATCCAATGCAATCAGACAATTTATTTTACATACTGATTAACATGTAAAAGTGTTTATTTTTATGCTCATATCTTATCTTTATTTTATATAAATAAATTAAACTTTGGGTATTTTGTGTGATTTTACGGATTGTCAATTAATGTCTCCTTCATTTCAATTAAAGGCCAACTGCAAAGAAAAAGCTACTTCCCTATGTAAACACTATCTCAATCCCAAATGATGTTGTAGATCACTGGTAAAGGTTTGGAAATTTGTAAAGAGTGACCTGAGTTCATTCCTTATCAAGCCCTCTTTTTGCTGAAGAAAGGAACATTCACACTACCTCCTTTGCTCTGAAGAATTTATGGACTAGTGTTATATTGTATATATATGTATTCATATGTATGTATATAATATATGCACTAATTAAGATTTGAAGAGTTAGGGCATATTCTTCTCATGGAAATCAAATCAAATCATTCATTTTCAACTGCCATGCAGAATAAGATTTGATTGAATTATTGCCAAGGAAATGCCAATAAATCTGCCACATGTCACTAATCAAAAAGGGAAATCTGCATAGAATATCTCAAGTCTGTCTTCATATCTCTTTTATTTGTAAATAGATTATTTCAAGAGATTTATTCTTGGCCCAAATATTCTGATAGAAAGGAGACTACATCTGCTATAAATACCCATTGTATTCATTGTAAATCTCCTGTTCCATTTGTCTGTATTCTCTTCTTATCCTTAATAAAGGTTTTCTTCATTTTAGCTTATTGTTCTTTTCTTTCACAACAATTCGTGTTGTCTACTCAATTAGTTTTGGAAGAACAAAAACTGTTATTTTATTATTATTATTGCATTTTAGTGATTGACCGTTTGATTAGATTCAAAGACAATCCTAATTTTAATTTTCTGTTGTTTCTGTTTGCTATTTCTTTTTCTAGTAATTTATTCATTTTGTTTTAGTTGTTAAATTTAGTATTGATCCGATTAGATTCAGATCTATAGCAAATTCAATAACATTATTTCAAATCATATCTCTAAATATTTTCTAACTCGCCCACGAAATTACATAAATAATAAATTTAAAATTCCTCCCTGTGTTCGACCTGCATACTACACAATCTGTTTGCTTGCAGTTATTATTACATAATTTGTGCTTTTCTAATTCATAGGAAGGTGTCAAACAAGTTTTTGGTGCCATTACTGTGGAAACAATAATTAAATTTTATTATTTATTTGATTTTTGATTTCTATTAGTTTTTATTTTTCCTTGTTTTTGCTTATTTCATATAAAAATAGTAATCTTGAGTAGCTGATTTGGTATTTCTCGTATCTTCTATGCAAGAGGAAAAATAATTCTTGCTAGCTTTTATTTTATTTCTTTATTTTTTATTTCTCAATCTCTTTCTTCTCTTTTACAAATTCTTCATTATTTTCAACATATTTTTTTAAAAAATTCTTTGCAAAATTTTGTTTCCTTTCCTTTGGTTTCCTTGCTGTTTCTCCTATCTTCTTCTTCCTACAACTAAAACTCACCGTTCAACTCAGCATGGACAATTCTAGTAAATTTCACCATCATCTTCATGCACTAACACCATCTCTAAAACACGCTCACACCAATTCAAAGCTCCGACCACAATTCCTCTTCATCCACACTCCAAACCACTCCGATAATCACAAACATTACACCTACCCTTTCAGACCAACGGCGTTCATCTTCACAAAAAAACCAAAAATGAGAATCCGACCACCTTCCCCCTGCATCTTGCACTTTTCTGTTTTCAAACAATTTCATCTCGCAATCTCCGATCACCAACTTGTCACACCGTACTTGCCAAATTCCGAACCCCAATTCACCGCATCGACAGCCCTCATACAGCAAACCATACCACTCACGCATCCTATGTCATCATAATATCACACCCCAAACCATTCACCAACTTACCTGTCATCTTTCAAGTGCACAATCACCGTACCAAACCATCCTCATACTCCTTCGCCCATTCCCGAGACCCCTAAAATTCACAATTACCCCTCAACTGAATACCCCATCATCGATCATCAAAAACCGCATGGTCCAACTCCCCTGCTCTAGAAATCGTACTCCATCACCAAATAAATTACCAAGCACGAAGCACACAATCCGAAGCGACTCGCGAACCCCGACATCGAATTCAAAGATCACAAAATCAAAAACCTAAAACTCGATTCGCAAAAACCACCCGATTCTAAGTTCTTAACACCAAACTAAAACCGATTCGTCGCGGTGATAAAGGAAGAAATCCCAATTCCCTTCTGCTTGTTAAATCATGATTCTAGTTTGTAGAGAAAAAGAAAAAAAATGATAAAAGACCATGGACTTGTGTATTTTTATTTTGGGTAAAAATCTGAAGAGTTGGGTGCTTTATTTTGTGGTTCGGTTCTTATCTATTTCGGGTGGTAGGGTTACCCCTTTTTAAGTTTTGAGTGAGTGCGTGGCTTGTGATTCTGTTTAGTTTTTGTTTTAGCTAAGCTTAGTTTTCCCCCCCTTTTCTTTTTCTAGCCTAGATTTTAGTTTTTGTTTAGTTTTTTCTATTTGCTTTTGTTTTTTTTCTTTTGTTTAGTTTCTCAAACAAAAAAGCAAAAGTGAAATTTCAAAAACAAATCAAAGGCAAAGTGAAAGGACAGATTCAAGCAAGCAGCAAAGAATCCAAAGGTCAAACAATTGCAAACACTGGGATTTGAATCGCTAGTACTACACAAATTTTCTGGAAGGATAGCCATACCCCACTGTAAATTTTTCTAAAATCTGGAGGTGCTCTACTGCAAAGAAAAAAAATAGAAGTTGCTTGTAAAAAATTTCTACAGGGGAAGCGGCTTGCTTGTACAATTTTTTTAATTTCTGCAGTATTATTATATGATTTTTGTGATTAGCTGAAATTTCCAAAACTACTATCATAACTCTCATTGGTTTTCAACTTTAAAATTCATTAAACGTTAATTCTTGGAAAATACGAGCTCATATAAAATAATAAAATTGAAAAATGGTGCTTTATGAAGTTGACTGTCTCATATAATTGGGTTGCAGATATATAGTTGTTCAATTTATTGAACTATTTGCAAAAGAGGTTTCATACTGCCAGTAAAACATTGGTCGTATTCCTTAGTATGAATTACAACTCATGAGGCATAAAATTTCAGAAATTTCGTAAGCTCAATGCCAATAATTTTCAAAATTTCCCAACTGACCAAAATTTTCAGAACCATAGAAATGATCAAAATTTCGATTTCAATTCAAATTTCAATAATTTCGATTATGAGCCACATCCACATCAAAATAGCTTTGAATCCTAATACAACTTTGATCAACATCAACCAAAATAGCTTTGAATCCCAATACAGCTTTGATCAACATCAATATGGGGTTGTAAACCAAAATTTTCAAAGTTAGCCTATATCAACATCTTAAAAATAACCAAAATTGCAAATTTTCCTCGAATTTCAACAGTTCTGGTTACGAACATAATTTTTATAATCAAAATGATTTCCAATATCATTGTCATTTTTCTGAAAATTCAAACAACCACCACATTGGAAATAATATGGATCGTGAAATTGATGTAGGTTATGTTTTTTAGAATCAAAAAATCCAAAACGAGAGCTCTCAAATCAACGGTTCTAAAGAATATCATCTTAACATTCTTAGAGAGAGGGTAGAAAGGCAAGATAGACAGCTTAATGAACTTCTCTGTTTAATGACATCTTTTAGAGAACAATTCGAGCAACAAAATCAATTTTAAACATGCGATGAATCAGTAAATAATCCATTTTTATTGATAGTGAAAATTTTCAAACAACTACTTTGGAAATTGATAATAACGATCTAAATGAAGTTGTTCAAAATTCAATAAATGATTTGGACTTCAACTCTTTTCTGGAAAAAGATTTAAGCTCAGATTTTGATCTTTCTCTTTCAAGCTGCTAGAAACTTGAAATTTTAAAAATTGAGCAAAACAAAAATGTTGAATTATTCAAAAACTCAAAATTGGAGAAGGATTTTAGTGAACATGAATTGTTTGGATTGTTTGAGGATGATTTTCCAAATGAGGATGAAACAAATCAAGTCACCAATCTAAGTCTAAAAATTTCAATTTTGAGGTTTCAAGCGAACTTGAAATTGTCAACGTTGAAAATACGCTGTCAACTAATAAAATTGAGAAATATGATCACATAGTCTTGAACAATACTCAGAATTTAAATTTCATGATTGCAACTGAGTTTATATACAATCACAAAATTTTGGACAATTACATTGATAAATTTGTGGAACACATGAATCATCTTGGTAAAATTATTTCTGTAGGAAAACTTTAGGTTAGGATGACACTGAACAAATATCTACTAGATTATAAATCTAGGTATAAAGATGAGATGGTTTTCAAAAAACCTTTGCTTATTAGAAAACATGCCTAGACATAGTAGGAATGGGATTCATCGGGCTAGAACCAAGTGTGGGGAAAAATGTTGGTGGCATTCTTTGCATCGCGTGCATCGCAAACACATATATCATTATACATATGATCCATTCTTACATATAGATAGACTGCATTCCATTCTACAAATAATTTTGTATCTCATTCATCTTTGGGTGCTATCTTTCTCATTAAGAAAACATGTTTACAGTGTGGACACTATTTAGATCAAGTGTGGGGGAGGAGTCTGCATTACATCCTTTTTATTTTTCTTCATTTTTCTTTCTTTCTTTTCATATAGGACCATCATGCATTTTAGATCGCGATAACATTCCTTTTTTTTGAACATGACTCATTTTAGATTGATACAATAAACTAAATTAACAATTGTTAGTCAGTTGATAGTATTTTTTTTC
Organism: Allium sativum; assembly: GCA_030737875.1. Classification (NCBI taxonomy): domain Eukaryota; kingdom Viridiplantae; phylum Streptophyta; class Magnoliopsida; order Asparagales; family Amaryllidaceae; genus Allium; species Allium sativum. Next base: position 314,334,115 of record CM060921.1, read on the forward strand.
TCTCAACTAAAATTGAATAAGAAATATAATGAAAAGTTGAATTACAAGCGGTTATAGTGTGACTAGTACACATGGAGATTCTTAGGTGATGGCCATGAATCTATTCTAAATCATAGTCTTTGTTTAATGAGTGGAGGACTTAAAATACTTATATTGGTTTTTTGAATATTTAAAATTAAGTTATGTTAAGATGAATTCACGTAACTCTTTCTTCTTCTTATATTCAATAAAAATAGTAATCCAAAGGTATCCAACATTGCTTGTAAATCTAGCGTTGGTGTGCAAATGCGCCAAGCTCTTTCTGACATCTTTCTAACAAAGTCAGCGTCGGTATACCTTGCTCTCATTTTATGAGTTGGACACCTAAGGATTACCGACATCTGGTTGACAAAGTTAGCGTTGGTCTGCACAATCCGCCAAGCTCTTTCCCAACTCTTCGTCAGTCTAGGAGGCAGTGCACGGTCGGTATACCTTTGTCTTTTAAGTTAGGTGTACATAATTAATCGTAAATTTTAGTTTTTTATAAAGATAGAGAATAAACAATGAAGCTCAAATACTTCTTGACCTTATTGATTTGACTAGCCATACACAAGGAAATTAGAACACCACTTTGCGAACTGTGACGAGCAAACTAAGAATTTATTTCATGGATACACTATGCTATCAACTGAACCAACTGGCCAAACTAGAATATAACATTTGAAAACTTGAATTATGTTAAAAATTTGTAACAAGTTGAGGTATCAAAAATAAAATCAACTGACTAGAAATTGTTAATTTAATTTGTTGCACCAATTTCCTGAAACAAGTCGCGTTTTCATTTTTTTTGTTTTAATTTTCATATGTCCATTGCATTCATGTTGTTGCATTAGAACCAAAACTTAATGTATTCGGATTTTGTGGGTAGTATCCACTGAAAACCCTCACGAGACACCAGTCATCCTACTAGGGACACCTAAAGGTTTAAAGGCTTGTTGCATATGCTCAATGCAATAGTGTTTCCTACGAAGTTATGACCTATCTAGTTTAGTTTTTCATTTTTTTTTACTCGAGGACGAGTAAAAGATAAGTGTGAGGTATTTGATTAATATGTGAAAGTTTTATTTTTATGCTCATACCATATCTTTATTTTATATAAATAAATGATACTTTGGGTATTTTTGTATGTTTTTACAGATTGTCAATTAATGTCTCCTTCATTTCAATTAAAGGCCAACTGCCAAGAAAAAGCTACTTCCCTATGTGAACACTATCTCAATCCCAAATGATGTTGTAGCTCACTGGTAAAGGCCTGGAAATTTGGAAAAATGACCTGAGTTCATTCCCTATCGAGCCCTCTTTTTGCTGAAGAATGGAACATTCACACTACCGCCTTTGGTCTGAAGAATTTATGGACTAGTGTTATATTATATATATATATATATATTCATATGTATGTATATAATATATGCACAAATAAAGATTTGAAGAGTTGGGCATATTCTTCTCATGGAAATCAAATCAAATCATTCATTTTCAACTGCCATGTAGAAGAAGATTTGATTGAATTATTGCCAAGGAAAAGCCAATCAATTTGCTACATGCCACTAATCAGAAAGGGGAAATCTGCATAGAATATCTCAAGTCTATCTTCATATCTCTTTTATTTGTAAATATATTATTTCAAGAGATTCATTCTTGGCCCAATTATTCTAATAGAAAGGAGACTACATCCCCTATAAATACCCATTATATTCATTGTAAATCTCCTGTTCCATTTTTCTTTATTCTCGTCTTATCCTTAATAAAGTTTTTCTTCATTTTAGCTTATTGTTCTTTTTTTCACAACAATTCGTGTTGTCTACTCAATTAGTTTTGGTACAACACAATTTTTTTTTTTATTATTGCATGTTTGTGATTGACATTTGATTAGATTCAACGATAATCCTAATTCTAATTTTTTGTTGTTTCTGGTTGCTGTTTTCTTTTTATAGTAATTTATTCTTTTTATTTTAGTTGTTTAATTTAGTATTGAACCAATTAGATTCCGATCTATCGTAAATTCAGTAACATTATTTCAAATCTCATCTCCAAATATTGTCTAACTCTCCCATGAAATTACATAAATAATAAATTTTAAATTCCTCCCTGTGTTCGACCTACATGCTACACAATCTGTTCTCTTGCAGTTATTACTACATAATTTGCTCTTTTCTAATTCATAGGATAGTGTCAAACACATACAAATGCGCAAGACTGGCAGCTGTTCTCATTGGCTTTACTGGAAGAAAATGGACACTTTTTGTCAGCCGATCTACAATATCCCATATCCCTTTAGTAGCTCTCCTGGTTTGAGGCAAGCCCCCGATAAAGTCCATCGATATTTGGTTCTTCTTCCACTCTAGGATCTACAATGGTTGAAGTAGTCCAGCAACCTTATGTTGATCACTTTTAACTTGTTGACAAGCTGGGCACCTACTGACATAGATTGAATTTTCCCTCTTTATCGACATCCACCAAAATGTATGCTTCAAATCCTGATACATTTTGTGGACCACTGGATGAATACTTAGCTTGGATTCATGATACTCATCCAATACTTCTCTTTTGAGCTTGGGATGTCTGGCACACAGATTCACTCTTTTAATCTTACAATACCTCGATCATCGACTTTAAAATTCAAGACTTCTCCCTATTGAATCCTTCTGCTGATCTTCTAGATAAATTCATCACTCTTTTGATGGATAATAACCTTCTAAATCAAGGTGGCTGTAACAACCATATGAGCAACAATGTCACTCTTTCTGCTGAGTGCATCTGCTATAACATTAGATTTTTATGAAGTATAAAGTATATACATATCATATGCCACCAGAAACTTTGACCAGCACTGCTTTTCTCATATTAAAATCCAAGTAAAAAGGTACTTCAATGGTTTGTGATTAGTAAACAACTCTAACTTCTCACCTAATAAATAATGCCTCCAGATCTTCAAAGCAAATCCAATGGCAAGAATTTCCAAACATGAGTTGAATATGTCCTCTCATGCAGTTTTGGTTACCTACTAGCATAAGCAATTACCTTTCCTTTTGCATTAGTACTACACTAACTCCTTCTCCATAGGCATCTACATAAACAGTCAATCCTTTGTTGCCATTAATAATTGTTAGAACTGGAGCAATTGTTAGCCTCCTTTCCAATTCTTGATAGACTTCTTCACATCTTGCAGTCAAAACAAACCTGGTATGCTTCTTGGTTAGCTTCGTCAAAGGGCAGGATAACTTAGTGAAATCTTTTACGAACCTTTGATAATAACCTGCCAGACCAAGGAAACTTCTAACGTCCGTAGGGGTTCTAGGTTGCGTCCAACTTTAGATAGCAGAATATTTATTTGGATCCACAAAAATCCCTTCTTTCGACACTACATGTCAGAGAAATTTAACTTCTTGTTCCCAAGAATGACATTTGGAGAACTTTGCCTTCAACACATTCCTTGTGACGATCCCAAAACCCCATGACACGGTGTTAAGGATAATCATTGGAATATAACACATTAATCATCATTAGCAGATCACAGATAATAGCATAAACGGAAAGTAGAATAATTTACACACATATGACAGCGGAATCATATATATATATCATCACATCAGAGGAGCACAGTACAGGATACAACTTAGTGCATAATGATACATAATCAGTCACCATCGCCTGTGGCGGAATCATACATAAAGAGTACACAAAAGGAATATCAGTCTACATCGCCAGTGGCGGAATCATAATATAGATACAATAATGGCGGAGAAAATCCAAATCAGCACGGTGTAGTCAAGCCTCGCCATGAGCCAAAAGGTGCGTCAGAAACCTGTAACTAGCCTGCCCATGTGAAAATGAGGGCACCCGAGTTTGCAAGGTGAAACAAACTACGAGTTAGTCATGGGACTAGTATGAGAAATCTACTCAACTTATTAACAACAATAATAAGGCAAATCAAAGGACCACGCCACTTTCGCGGAACGGGTTTACTCCAATGAATGCTAGTGCATGAAATAAAATAAACGATTAAATCAACGCAATGCTTTTTATAAAATGAAGCCATTATAAGACTCAGGTCCCATCACACAATGCAACGCAAGCCGGAGGATAGAGTTTTCCCTTATAATGGCAAAAAATGCTTCATACGTATAAAACAAAAGTGTTGATATTATTACTAGTGCATATATGTTTCAAAAGCAAATTCAATCATAAATATCAATCCTAGGCGGCATAGCTACCATCTACTATGTCTCCATACTAGTAATACAATCACATCCGCATATTTCGTATTGGAAATTGGATTCCTTCATGAGTCGAGGCAAGGGGCAAGCTCCTCTCCGTTCGAGACACTCTAGCAAATGCCTCGGGACCGCACACAGCAATCCCCTGGATCCTCCAAGGCAGGCCCTCTCTTATTTTTGAGGATTAATTATTCCTGAACACACGTTTCCCGGTCCTTATAGACCTATAATCGAGGCGCCTCGCATTCCAACAACCACACAGGTGAAAAGTAGATATAAATGTCAGGGCTGGGAGGTCACTGACACCACCATAGCTAGAAAGAAACGTCATGCACTCCTTGGGTCCTTCTCTCGTTTTTGACTCATACCGGGGTGTGAGGCTCGCGAATTCACGTTATACACAAAGCTGCGTCACACAGACCATGCTTTGATCATCAACCACAAGACTTTGCTTTGCAACAGAAGCCCTGATCATATGCCACTTAGGCGTGCCACACAGGCAATCCACTCCATGCGACTGATTTCTGTCAATACATAACCTCTGAGCTCGTGCGTCTCAGAGAAGGGTGTTAAGCAAGAGAATAAATTCTCCGCCGCCAAACAGATATATATTTAACAGAGATCAATCGACACAGAACAAAATCCAATGTCAGACACACAGTCCATTTACAAGTCCGTTCTGGGTCTGAATGAAACCGGAGGCACCAATTCCTCGCATATCCGTACAATCAACAGTATGTTTGGACGGCTACTACTTCAATTCCTTCATGGTAGCTACTCCAATCACGAGCATCAGTAGCGCCCATCCATCCAATGTGGAGATCATCGGTCTTCAACTGTCTTTGACTCTTCGACTTCTCAACGTCGATCGATTATTTGAAATGAGATAAACTCGGCCTTTTCAAATAACCCACGTATATTTAGATTTTCAAATCAATTAATCACATGGTTGGACTATTCAACATTCACATTTCAGTTATTTAGGTATAATTTTCATGTCAAATACATTCAACCATCACATATCAAGCAAACACGACAAAATTGTTTTATTTCCACTCTATATCGTCTATAGTATTTTATAACGATATATCGCCATTTTTATTTAATTTAAAACGGCCATATTTAGTTAAACGACGTTTCGGGTTGTGTCGATGCACTGGCGCTGCTTTTCACTAATTTTGTTTTACACATATCTGAAAATCTAACCGTTGAATCTCCACAAATTTTACATCATTAGGAAGGTCATTTCAAAACGAATCCAACGGTTTCAGTTTTGGGAAAATCCGACGGTCGGATCTTCCACACTAGCCATTTGAAGTTATGATTTCAATTTACGAACTACAGCGTCGTTATTCGATTAATTTAATTATATTTATATATATATTTATATAAATATAGTTCATTCAGAAATTCCTATATCGTTTCCACTTCAATTATTTCACTAACGCCTTTAAATTTCGGAAAATTTCGCCATAACCTCCTTTGTACGGGAGGGTCTGGGAAAATTCCCAAATAGCCACACGGGCGTCTCATATCAAAAAGAAAAAGAAAAAAAACCAAGCGGCTAGCCAACAGGCTCATAAAATCATCACCCAAACAAAGCGGTAAATGTGTACCTATTTGTCGGGCACAAAATTCTATTTCTCTTCTCTAGCCCCTTTTGCTTTAACCTGTTCAATAGATATGCATGTACATATATACAATTTCTAACATTTATCATTTTCCATTCAATTTCATATTTGATTTGCTTTGGTTTAAAAAAAACACCATTCATTCTAATGTTGCATGCATTGGCTAAAATCATATCATTAGCTAGTTAATGTATATTTCAACTCATGCACGTTTATTTGAACAAGTGGCTATTTTTAACACTTCACATTTCAAAGATGATAATTTTGGCGAACTAAAATAGATTTCAACACATGACTATTTTATTTAGTTTCTACGCATGTTAAAAATAATATTTCTACCACAAATATTTATTTCAACGTCCGCATATCTTTAGCATATCACATATATGATAAAAATGATATTTTTATCACTTAACATATTTATTCGACAAACAGATGTTTCAACACTTCATAGTTTAAATAAAAATGTAATTTTTATCGTTCGATCTTTTTATTCAACACATGAACTTTTCCACTACACACACTTATCAACAAATGAGTATTTCCACACATGGACATTTTATTTATGCTGTTCATATTAGAAAGATGGGATTTTTATTGTTGAAACTAGTTATATAAGGCGAATATTTTTCATACTTCATATATATATAAAAATGTGATTTTTATTGTTTAAACACTTCATTCATCCGCAATTGAATCTAATTTTCACACAAACATTTCCACACATGGATATAGTTTCAATATATGATTTTAATTTCAACGCATGAAAATAATTTCAACATATGAAAATAATTCTAACACACAAAGATTATTCAAAATTTCGGCAGCATAACGGCAGGGTAGTTAAAACCGGCATAGTCCCTAGTACGGCTCCTCGCTCTACCTTAAAACCTCGCGGTTTTTGACAATGGGGATTCATGCATCTAATTCGCACGCAGGCGGCATGTTTATTTTTTTATTTCCACAAATATTTCCAATTCATTTCAATTACCAATGGGTATTTTTCAACCACAACCAAACAATATCAACCACAAACAATTATTCAACCATTCGTATTTTTCATCCGATATTTTCACACCAATTCACAACAATAAATATCGTCCATGGTTTGTGGACGAGGGGAGTATATATATATAATATAATATATATTTGCTATATTTCACTAGCATTTCAACTCATATATCAATTTTTCTATGCATGTAAAATTCATACTTCGCTTATATTGCTTACACTACGCATGTACATGAGGTATACGACACGTATGTAATTTATATTTCGCTAATATAAATTATATATGACATTTTCCATTCAATTTCACGCTAATTTAGATTTCTCACCTTGGTTTTTTGAGCGCTAAAAATCGATACGATGTCAGAAAAATCCGCGGCTTCTTCTATTGGGTAGAGAGCTTCCTTGCGGTCCCGATGTTTCCTGTTTCATCGAATTTCGTCAACACACCAAAAAGATATGATTTTTCAAAGTGTAAAGATCGAAGAGAAACTCACTTTCATGAAGCTTCAAAATTAGGTTTATAGTTTTCGCGAAATCAGTGGCACGTGGGGACGATCGGGGAGTTAGACGTGGAAGAGGGAAGAGAGGGCTTCAAGTCGGTGGTGGTTTGGTGGCGTTCGGTGGTCGGTGGCGTTCAGGGCGGCGGCGGGAAGTGCTCGACTTCCTGGCTTCGATACGGGTGGAGGAGGCGACTGTGGCGGCGGCGGTGGGGTCGGATTTGAAGAGGAGGAGGAGGCGCGTCGTGGTAGGGGGTGGCGCAGGCGGAAATCGCCTGTGGCGGCGGCGATTTGGGGGAGAAGGTCTGGAGCGGTTTCGCCGTTGATCGGGGTTTTTTTTTTTTAATTTTTGAATGGAAAATTCTGATTGGGCGAGGATTATATTAAATTTTTAAATAGTGTTTTCTCAAACGAACTCCTTTTTAAACCCAACGACTGTCGCCCCTAGCTAAATACCACCATTACGGACACAATGGGATATGTTTCGTAGGCCAATTCGAATGTTACAGTCAGTTATTTTTCAAATTAAAGTATAAAACATTTAATTTTTAACTTTGAACGCACATTTCAATTTGCCAGGGCCACAAACTGATTCGAAAAATTCCAGAAAAATAAATCTAGCTATGTTTTGATGCTACGGTCCCAACAAAACTAGTTTCGTCGAATTCTGAGGTCGTTTGAAAAATGGCCATTTTCTGGTCGATCCAATTTAACAGAAAATGACCAATCACATTTTCTTTTGCCACGCTCACATACTAGCTTCAAAAATTATGAAATTTGAAACCTAGCAATAGTTTGACATCCCGGACCCAACAAAAGTGGTTTCGTCGAATTCCGCGGTCGTATGCAAAATATCAATTTTCCAGGGCTATATATTCTATATACTGTCCCTTCTGAAAATTCATTCGGCCATAACTTTTGATTCCCGTTATGAAACTTCGATTTTTCAGATTCGTTAGAAAGGTATTGACTAACAGATTTAAATATTTTTGGTTTTGCCAAAATCCGTTATATTTTCCACCCTGCACAGTTAGTCAAAGTTTGAATTCAAATTTTCAAACCGACTCACTATTTCCAATTCACTATTTTATTGAAATATTCTATTTCAATTGTTCAAATTCCTTTGAAATCACCAATTTAAAAATTTCAAATTGGCTCGTATTTTCCGGGTTATTACAATCTCCCCCACTTAAAACTTTTCGTCCTCGAAAAGGAAACAACAGTAAAGTAGGAAATAAAATGTAAATGCAAAGTATTGTAAAGGTACCTTGCACCGGAGTTAGTCAGAGATATCCACTCTGCATTTGGGGTAAGCTTGTTTAATGCTTTCCTCAGTCTCCCAAGTACAGTCTCTAGGATCACTGCTCCATTGCACTTTAACTAAATGAACCTTTTTGCTTCTGAGTTCTCTAGTTTCTTTGCCAACAATCTTTAATGGCTCTCTTCTGAGTGCTAATTCTGGAGTTATCTCCACATCCCGTTGCGCTGCTTCTTCTACAACAAGATCCGGATCATGCACATGTCTTCTAAGTTGAGATACGTGAAATACATTGTGCACTCCAGGCAACCAATCTGGCAATTGAACCCTATAAGTAAGAGTTCCAATACGTTCAAGTATAGGAAAGGGACCAATAAATCTCGGTGCCAACTTCCCAGTCTCGCCAAATCTGATTACTCCTCTCATCGGAGAAACCTTCAAATAAACATGATCACCAACAGCAAATGTCAAATCTCTCCTTCTAGAGTCTGCATAAATTTTCTGTCGGCTTTGGGCGGTTTTCAATCGCTTCTTGACGAAGTTGACTTTATCAGATGCTTCCCTAATCTTATCGGGTCCTAGTACAAGTCTGTTGCCAGGTTCTACCCAACATGCTGGAGATCTGCAGGGTCTGCCATATAATGCTTCAAATGGTGACATTCTCAAACTTGCTTGATAGCTATTGTTATATGAGAACTCCGCCAAATGCAAATGATCTTCCCATGACCCACCAAAATCAATTATACAAGCCCGCAATAAATCTTCTAGAATTCTATTCACCCGCTCAGTTTGGCCATCTGTTTGTGGGTGATAAGCGGTGCTCATATTCAGTTTTGTTCCCAATTCTTTCTGGAAAGCCTCCCAGAATTTGCTAGTAAATAGGGGATCTCTATCACTGACAATGCTGATGGGAATTCCATGCAGCTTAACAATTTCTTTGAAGTATATTTGCGCTAGACTTTGAGCGGTTCTATTGGATCTGATAGGTATAAAATGGGCAGTCTTCGTGAAGCGATCTACGATTACCCAAATGCTGTCATTACCTTTCTTGGTTCGCGGAAAACCATCTATGAAATCCATGGAAATCTGTTCCCATTTCCAGCCTGGGACTTCCAACGGTTGCAACAGTCCAGCTAGCTTCTGTTGGTCACTCTTGACCAATTGACAAGTAGGGCATCTGCTAACATACAAAGAAATATCTCTTTTCATTGCCTTACACCAAAAAGTGCGTTTGATATCGTTGTACATTTTACTCACACCTGGATGGATGCAAAATTTGGATTTATGGCATTCGTCCAGCACTTCTCTTCGAAGGCCTGGAATATTTGGAATGCAGATCCTATTATTTACCTGAGAACCCCCCTATTGTCAATACGAAAACTCGTGGTTTCACCTTCCTTGACCCTCTGACTGATTCTCTGATTGAATTCATCGTCTTTTTGAAGGGCTGAAATCAAATCAATCAATCCAGGTGTAATTATAAGATTGGCAATGATTGCGGTTTTCCTACTAAGCGCATCCGCTACTACGTTAGCTTTCCCCGGCGTATACAGGATATCAAGATCATACGCTGCAAGGAATTCTAGCCAACGCTGCTGTCTCAGATTCAGATCTTTCTGGGTATATAAATACTTCAATGATTGATGATCTGTGTACAGTATAAATTTCTCGCCCAATAAATAATGCCTCCAGATTTTCAAGGCAAAAACGATGGCTAGCAACTCAAGATCATGAGTCACATAATTCTTCTCATGCGGTTTCAGTTGGCGGCTTGCATAAGCGACTACTTGGCCCCTCTGCATTAACACTGCACCAAGACCTCTAATAGAAGCATCTGTCCAAACCGTTAAATCCTGATTGCCATCAATAATAGTTAACACTGGAGCGGTGGTCAGCTTCGATTTCAATTCCTGGAAAGCTTCTTCACAGTCGGAAGTCCACTTAAACTTCTCATGTTTCTTTGTGAGCTTCGTTAACGGACCGGATATCTTCGAAAAATCCTTAACGAACTTTCGATAATAACTAGCCAACCCCATAAAACTTCTAACTTCTGTGGGAGTAGTGGGTTGTTTCCAGTCTTGAATCGCTGTTATTTTGCTTGGGTCAACAGAAATTCCTTTCTCTGACACAACATGGCCAAGAAATTTGACTTCTTCTTGCCAGAAGACACATTTAGAGAATTTGGCTTTGAAGACGTTCTTCCTTAGAATCTCCAATACTTGTTCTAAGTGTTTTTCATGCTCGGGTTTTGATTTGGAGTAGATTAAAATATCATCGATAAATACGAGGACAAATTTATTCAGAACTCCCCTGAACACTCTATTCATTAGATCGACAAAGTATGCTGGAGCATTGCAGAGGCCAAACGACATTACTAACCATTCATAAAATATGTCTGGACCTCTGAAAGCTGTCAAAGGAACACACTCTTCTGCTATTCTCAATTGATGAAAACCTGTAGCTAGGTCCATTCGGGAAAGTACTTTCGCCCAATTCAATTGGTCTAGCAAGTCATCAATGCGGGGTAATGGATATTTATTTTTAAGCGTCTGTTTGTTGAGGTCTCGGTAATCAACACATAATCGAAGAGTACCGGCTGACTTCGGGACAAACACAATAGCTGCACCCCAATTAGAAAAACTCGGTCTGATTAGACCCTTCCACAACAGTTGACGAGTTTGATCGCCTAATTCTTCTTTTTCTTTCGGAGTCATTCTACGAATTGGATGTACCACTGGTCTGGCATTGGGAATTAGATCGATTCGGAATTCTATTTCTCTTTGCGGAGGTAAGTTTTCAACTTCTTCAAACACATCCGCATAGTTTCTAACAATCGGAATCTTTTCCATGGAAGTGGGGATAAGTTCTAATGCCGACCAAAATTCTTCTCTATTCGGATTCGAACCATGACAGGGTATATATATATATGTCCAAGCTCCGTCCGGATTTTAACAATTCTTTCCGCACACTTTACTTCAGCTTCGTATTTCGTTAACCATTCTAACCCAAGGATAACGTCGAATTCGGGAAAATCCATAACAATCAAATTAATGGGAAACTTGTAGAAAGAATAAGAGATTGGCACTCTACAACATGTACTGAGAGTAACAAGACCCCCTATCGGGTTATGAACTTCAACCGATTCTTTAAGCTTTCGCTGTTTTAACTTTAATTTGTGCATTGTGTGTCTAGCAATAAAACTACGCGATGCACCTGTGTCAAACAATACAGAAATAGGAATATTTTTAATTGTAAGGGTACCTCCCGAAACATCAGGTTTACCTGCTCCTTCGGAAGCAGCTGGCGGGCTAGACCCGTCATAGACATGAGCTACTGTAGCTTTCTTCAGCAATGGACAGTCTTTGACCAGATGATCAGTCTTGCGACAGTTGAAGCACGAGCTTGGGTTCTGAGAGCCTTGGCTCGAGCCTTGAGAATTTGTCTTCTGCCTCTTCGGAGCTGTGCAGACGTTTGAGTAGTGCCCCGGCTTACCACAGTTAAAGCAATTTCCTCTTGGCGGCTTGCCAGTCTGAGGTTTTGAAGATGCTGCTTGGCTTGACTCGCCTTGATTTACAGCAGGCTTGCGCTTGTTTCCGGCTTGGCTTCTAGCGCGATCCTGATCCAGATGCCTTTGATCAAGGTCTTCATAGTTGCATGTCATTTCCACCAGTTCGTTGAATTCCAGCTTGACATGGGCCATGGCTCTATCATGATATTGTCGTCTTAGCCCAAGGATAAACCTCTTATTTTTGGATTTCGTGGTGGCGACGAGCTCTGGAGCATAGGGCGACAACATTGTAAATTTATTCAGATAATATTGCACGGAAAGATCCCCTTGCTGGAGATTGGCGAAGTCATCGTGCATTCTTTCTAGAGCTTGTTCTGGGACATATTTCTCCTTGAAGAGTTCTTTGAATCCATCCCATGTTCTTCCAGCTTCTCTATTTCCGGCGGTAAGAGATTCCCACCATAATTCAGCTTGTTCCTGCATAAGCCAGGCCCCCATAATAGCTTTGTCTTCGTCTCCAAGCCTTAGGCCTTCAAGAATTTTCTCGCATGTTTTGAGCCATGCAAGAGCCTCTATTACGGTGCCAGTTCCCGAGAAGGTCTTGCCTCCTAAGTTCTTATATCTCTTAGCTACACGGTCAAGCTCGAAGTATTGAGCTGCCGAAGGTTGTATCAAAGGTCCTTCTTGAGCTGGGACTTCTCCCCTTCCTCGGCCTCGGCCGGCACGGCCTCCTCTAGCGGCGGCTGCTCTGGTAGCCATTTTTCAAATTCTGTATAAGCAACGAAAAAGTCAGCTAACAGAAATGATAGTCTATTGCATAATTAAGCAGAAAATTTTATGGAAAGATAACGATGGACTGATCAATTGTTTTTGCTATTCTGCTCAGCTCATTCTAGGACCTTACTAGTCCTATCTCTAATGAGCGACTCGCCTTAGAATACTACTAATTCTATTTTGACGAAGTGTTTAATGTGTTAGACACTAGAACTAAGGTTAACCAAAGCTCTGATACCAGCTGTGACGATCCCAAAATCCCGTGACACCTTGTTAAGGATAATCATTGGAATATAACACATTAATCATCATTAGCAGATCACAGATAATAGCATAAACGGAAAGTAGAATAATTTACACACATATGACAGCGGAATCATATAGATATCATCACATCAGAGGAGCACAGTACAGGATACAACTTAGTGCATAATGAGACATAATCAGTCACCATCGCCTGTGGCGGAATCAAACATAAAGAGTACACAAAAGGAATATCAGTCTACATCGCCAGTGGCGGAATCATAATATAGATACGATAATGGCGGAGAAAATCCAAATCAGCACGGTGTAGTCAAGCCTCGCCATGAGCCAAAAGGTGCGTCAGAAACCTGTAACTAGGCTGCCCGTGTGAAAATGAGGGCACCCGAGTTTGCAAGGTGAAACAAACTACGAGTCAGTCATGGGACTGGTATGAGAAATCTACTCAACTTATTAACAACAATAATAAGGCAAATCAAAGGACCACGCCACTTTCGCGGAACGGGTTTACTCCAATGAGTGCTAGTGCATGAAATAAAATAAACGATTAAATCAACGCAATGCTTTTTATAAAATGAAGCCATTATAAGACTCAGGTCCCATCACACAATGCAACGCAAGCCGAAGGATAGAGTTTTCCCTTATAATGGCCAAAAATGCTTCATACGTATAAAACAAAAGTGTTGATATTATTACTAGTGCATATATGTTTCAAAAGTAAATTCAATCATAAATATCAATCCTAGGCGGCATAGCTACCATCTACTATGTCGCCATACTAGTAATACAATCACATCCGCATATTTCGTATTGGAAATTGGATTCCTTCATGAGTCGAGGCAAGGGGCAAGCTCCTCTCCGTTCGAGACACTCTAGCAAATGCCTCGGGACCGCACACAGCAATCCCCTGGATCCTCCAAGGCCGGTCCTCTCTTACTTTTGAGGATTAATTATTCCTGAACACACGTTTCCTGGTCCTTATAGTCCTATAATCGAGGCGCCTCGCATTCCAACAACCACACAGGTGAAAAGTAGCTATAAATGTCAGGGCTGGGAGGTCACTGACACCACCATAGCTAGAAAGAAACGTCATGCACTCCTTGGGTCCTTCTCTCGTTTTTGACTCATACCGGGGTGTGAGGCTCGCGAATTCACGTTATACACAAAGCTGCGTCACACAGACCATGCTTTGATCATCAACCACAAGACTTTGCTTTGCAACAGAAGCCCTGATCATATGCCACTTAGGCGTGCCACACAGGCAATCCACTCCATGCGACTGATTTCTGTCAATACATAACCTCCGAGCTCGTGCGTCTCAGAGAAGGGCGTTAAGCAAGAGAATAAATTCTCCGCCGCCAAACAGATATATATTTAACAGAGATCAATCAACACAGAACAAAATCCAATGTCAGACACACAGTCCATTTACAAGTCCGTTCTGGGTCTGAATGAAACCGGAGGCACCAATTCTCGCATATCCGTACAATCAACAGTATGTTTGGACGGCTACTACTTCAATTCCTTCATGGTAGCTACTCCAATCACGAGCATCAGTAGCGCCCATCCATCCAATGTGGAGATCGTCGGTCTTCAACCGTCTTCGACTCTTCGACTTCTCAACGTCGATCGATTATTTGAAATGAGATAAACTCGGCCTTTTCAAATAACCCACGTATATTTATATTTTCAAATCAATTAATCACATGGTTGGACTATTCAACATTCACATTTCAGTTATTTAGGTATAATTTTCATGTCAAATACATTCAACCATCACATATCAAGCAAACACGACAAAATTGTTTTATTTCCACTCTATATCGTCTATAGTATTTTATAACGATATATCGCCATTTTTATTTAATTTAAAACGGCCATATTTAGTTAAACGACGTTTCGGGTTGTGTCGATGCACTGACGCTGCTTTTCACTAATTTTGTTTTACACATATCTGAAAATCTAACCGTTGAATCTCCACAAATTTTACATCATTAGGAAGGTCATTTCAAAACGAATCCAACGGTTTCAGTTTTGGGAAAATCCGACGGTCGGATCTTCCACACTAGCCATTTGAAGTTATGATTTCAATTTACGAACTACAGCGTCGTTATTCGATTAATTTAATTATATTTATATATATATTTATATAAATATAGTTCATTCAGAAATTCCTATATCGTTTCCACTTCAATTATTTCACTAACGCCTTTAAATTTCGGAAAATTTCGCCATAACCTCCTTTGTACGGGAGGGTCTGGGAAAATTCCCAAATAGCCACACGGGCGTCTCATATCAAAAAGAAAAAGAAAAAAAACCAAGCGGCTAGCCAACAGGCTCATAAAATCATCACCCAAACAAAGCGGTAATTGTGTACCTATTTGTCGGGCACAAAATTCTATTTCTCTTCTCTAGCCCCTTTTGCTTTAACCTGTTCAATAGATATGCATGTACATATATACAATTTCTAACATTTATCATTTTCCATTCAATTTCATATTTGATTTGCTTTGGTTTAAAAAAAACACCATTCATTCTAATGTTGCATGCATTGGCTAAAATCATATCATTAGCTAGTTAATGTATATTTCAACTCATGCACGTTTATTTGAACAAATGGCTATTTTTAACACTTCACATTTCAAAGATGATAATTTTGGCGAACTAAAATAGATTTCAACAAATGACTATTTTATTTAGTTCCTACGCATGTTAAAAATAATATTTCTACCACAAATATTTATTTCAACGTCCGCATATCTTTAGCATATCACACATATGATAAAAATGATATTTTTATCACTTAACATATTTATTCGACAAACAGATGTTTCAACACTTCATAGTTTAAATAAAAATGTAATTTTTATCGTTCGATCTTTTTATTCAACACATGAACTTTTCCACTACACACACTTCTCAACAAATGAGTATTTCCACACATGGACATTTTATTTATGTTGTTCATATTAGAAAGATGGGAGTTTTATTGTTGAAACTAGTTATATAAGGCGAATATTTTTCATACTTCATATATATATATAAATGTGATTTTTATTGTTTAAACACTTCATTCATTCGCAATTGAATCTAATTTTCACACAACACTTTTCAACACACAAACATTTCCACACATAGATATAGTTTCAATATATGACTTTAATTTCAACGCATGAAAATAATTTCAACATATGAAAATAATTCTAACACACAAAGATTATTCAAAATTTCGGCAGCATAACGGCAGGGTAGTTAAAACCGGCACCGTCCCTAGTACGGCTCCTCGCTCTACCTTAAAACCTCGCGGTTTTTGACAATGGGGATTCATGCATCTAATTCACACGTAGGCGGCATGTTTATTTTTTTATTTCCACAAATATTTCCAATGGTAATGGGTATTTTTCAACCACAACCAAACAATATCAACCACAAACAATTATTCAACCATTCGTATTTTTCATCCGATATTTTCACACCAATTCACAACAATAAATATCGTCCATGGTTTGTGGACGAGGGGAGTATATATATTTGCTATATTTCACTAGCATTTCAACACATATATCAATTTTTCTATGCTTGTAAAATTCATACTTCGCTTATATTGCTTACACTACGCATGTACATGAGGTATACGACACGTATGTAATTTATATTTCGCTAATATAAATTATATATGACATTTTCCATTCAATTTCATGCTAATTTAGATTTCTCACCTTGGTTTTCTGAGCGCTAAAAATCGATACGATGTCAGAAAAATCCGCGGCTTCTTCTATTGGGTAGAGAGCTTCCTTGCGGTCCCGATGTTTCCTGTTTCATCGAATTTCGTCAACACACCAAAAAGATATGATTTTTCAAAGTGTAAAGATCGAAGAGAAACTCACTTTCACGAAGCTTCAAAATTAGGTTTACAGTTTTCGCGAAATCAGTGGCACGTGGGGACGATCGGGGAGTTGGACGTGGAAGAGGGAAGAGAGGGCTTCAAGTCGGTGGTGGTTTGGTGGCGTTCGGTGGTCGGTGGCGTTCAGGGCGGCGGCGGGAAGTGCTCGACTTCCTGGCTTCGATACGGGCGGAGGAGGCGACTGTGGCGGCGGCGGTGGGGTCGGATTTGAAGAGGAGGAGGAGGCGCGTCGAGGTAGGGGGTGGCGCAGGCGGAAATCGCCTGTGGCGGCGGCGATTTGGGAGAGAAGGTCTGGAGCGGTTTCGTCGTTGATCGGGGGGGGGGGTTCTTTTTCTTTTCTTTTTTTTTAAATTTATGAATGGAAAATTCTGATTGGGCGAGGATTATATTAAATTTTTAAATAGTGTTTTCTCAAACGAACTCCTTTTTAAACCTAACGACTGTCGCCCCTAGCTAAATACCCCCATTCCGAACACAATGGGATATGTTTCGTAGGCCAATTCGACTGTTACAGTCAGTTATTTTTCAAATTAAAGTATAAAACATTTAATTTTTAACTTTGAACGCACATTTCAATTTGCCAGGGCCACAAACTGATTCGAAAAATTCCAGAAAAATAAATCTAGCTATGTTTTGACTCTACGGTCCCAACAAAACTAGTTTCGTCGAATTCTGAGGTCGTTTGAAAAATGGCCATTTTCTGGTCGATCCAATTTAATAGAAAATGACCAATCACATTTTCTTTTGCCACGCTCACATACTAGCTTCAAAAATTATGAAATTTGAAACCTAGCAATAGTTTGACATCCCGGACCCAACAAAAGTAGTTTCGTCGAATTCCGAGGTCGTATGCAAAATATCAATTTTCCAGGGCTATATATTCTATATACTGACCCTTCTGAAAATTCATTCGGCCATAACTTTTGATTCCCGTTATGAAACTTCGATTTTTCAGATTCGTTAGAAAGGTATTGACTAACAGATTTAAATATTTTTGGTTTCGCCAAAATCCCTTATATTTTCCACCCTGCACAGTCAGTCAAAGTTTGAATTCAAATTTTCAAACCGACTCACTATTTCCAATTCACTATTTTATTGAAATATTCTATTTCAATTATTCAAATTCCTTTGAAATCACCAATTTAAAAATTTTAAATTGCCTCGTATTTTCCGGGTTATTACATTCCTTCTAAGAATATCCAAGACAGATTCTAAAGTCCATGCGTGCTCCTATTTCGTCTTAGAGAAGATGATGATATCATCAATAAAGATCTACACTGTTAGACCAGAAAGTGGTTCTAACACCCAAATTAATTAAAAGCAAAATGAAATGAGATAAAAATAAAAATGAACACACAGGATTTATAGTGGTTCGGCGAAGAAATGCCTACGTCCACTTATCTTTCACTATATTCAATGATTCATTTACAAATACAATGTAAGATTCACTTGATTCCACTCACAACTCACTTATATTCACTCAATTGACTAAAACAAATAATGAAAGATGATTTGGATTCTCCGGGAGTATTGGAGTTCGGACTATGGAGGTGGTTGAATTCTCGAAATGCCCAAAAAAAGATCCTTTTCTTTGTCTCCAGACGGGGTATTTATAGGTGTGAATTTGCTCAAAACTCGATCCGGATCGGAGCCACGTGTCGTCCATCCCATTAGCCTCGGGTTCGGATGAATTATTGTGTTGACAACGCATCGGAGTAATGAACGTTATGGGTAGGAACTGGTCATAGCCGATCCGGATATCCAGGCGCTTTTGCTGGAGAATGATATGGAAAATGGGCTCGGGTCGGAGACACACATATAAGGGGTTCGGATCGGGATACCCGATCCGACCCGGATTGGCTTGGAAGCAACGCTCTCTCTTCTTTAATCTGCTCCGCTCCGCTCCGACGTATCTCTGTAGCAATTGGGTGGCTTTCCGATCCATCTTGAAGAAGACTGCCCTCCGATCCGAACACGCGCTCTCCGCCTTCAAAAGCAATAGCTCACCGATCCGAACAGGAGATTTTATCCGCTCTGAACCGATACGTTGCTTTGACCCGATCCGAACGATTGCAGCTATCCGATCTAGGCTGTAGTGTCTTCTCCGATCCGAACCGAAGTCTTCTAATTAGAAATGCTCTTCAATGTCTGATATCTTGACTTTGTGTTGTCTAGTTCACAAAGTAGGCTAACACTTTGCCCCCTCAAAGGATGCTTCTGTTGGAAACAGAGCATGCTTTGATTGCTGTTGCACGACGCCTTCATCCTTCCCTTTGAATTCACATGCCAAGCTGTCGTACTGCATCCTGTTCGGTTCGGATTCCGACCCGAACGGATTTCTGGTTCGGGTTCCGACCCGAACGGATCTTCTTCTTCCTATACTCTGCAATGGATTAGTGGGCCAAGCTGCGTCATTGGGCTTTTCGAGCCGGTCCGATCGGGAATACGAATAGTCAGCTTGTTTTTTATATAAATTTACTTCACTTTTCTTCTTTTCTTTCATTCACTGTTCTTGCCTAACCGAACCGTTTCCGCATCGAAACCCTAGTCTTTCCAAGAAATTTCAAAATTCTCGCTTCATTCCTTGAACCAAATACATAGGTAGTCTTGTAATCTTGAATCTCGTTGCCATAATTGTTTTTAATTCACATTCGCAGTTAAGTTGAACGATTCTAGCAAGGTATTTTGACTTTTTCCATCGCCACGGCTTCCTTCATCCTCCGCCTTCGTCGCTGATGGCGTCGACTCCATTTCGAGGCGTTGGTGGAGGGTGTTGAGTTTCGTCGTTGAATACTTGAGTGCTTAAGCACTTGATTTTAATTAAGGCTTGGGATATCGAGTTGGGTTCGCTACTTAAGAGGAGGAAGAGGAAGGAGATTGAAGGAGATCGGTTCGGGTGGGGGAACAGTAGGAGAAAAAGGGAAAGAGAGAATTTTACAGAACCGGACCGGGTCGGAGAAATAAGGCAAAGAAATGGGACTTAGCTTGTTTGATCGGGTCGGGTCGGAGCTATGAATAAAATGGAGGCTAAGACTCATGCGCCCGGATCGGACCGGGTTGTGAAACGAAAGAGAGAATAGTAGTATGGTTATCCAGGTTAATCTGACCCGCCCCGAAAGTCGACCCCCAAACCGATCCGGGTATATCTCTCTGAGTGTGAGCCTTTGCCTTAAGCTAACACGTGACCTTGCCTATCCGATCTGAACCTGGTGTATACATCCGAACCGAAAACTACTCAATCCAAAACACAAACTTTCGTTCAACTATTTAAAAGATATTTCTTCCAACTTCATGAACAGTTAGGATAGTGCCTTGCGGACATAAATGAACATTAAGAACTACTCTGACTATCACTTTCTCTTCGAAGTTTCTTCTTACATTGTTGCACTTTTACTTTGCATTTCTCACATTTGCTGCATGCATTTTAGTTCACACACACGCACAGGGGGGTACGGGCTAATTTACTCTAATTCGTGCTATTGCTTCTTCAATAGTTCTATGACAATGAGACCCAGACGCTCTTCCAGACTAGCTGAGAGGAAAGAAGCCCCGGAAACCTCTAAAAAAATCACTCTTGAGGATATATCTTCTCCTTCGGATCTAGAATGGGACAGCGAGGGTCCAGACTACGGGGTTGGAAGTCGAGAAAGCAACGAGGTGTCTTCAGAGAATGAAGTTTCTCTAGGTTTCGAGGAGGAAGGAGGGATTGGTGACGATCGAGCCCCTGACGAATTTGAATCGGCCATTATATTGGAATCACCTCCAGACTCCGTTGAATCAACAATCGACAACGATCGACTTATCCGAATTTGCTTAAAGTACGGGATAATGAAAAGGGACACTCTAGTGCCTTCACGCTCTGACCGTCCCCACAACCCTCCAGAAGGATATATGGCGGTCACTCGATTGATGTGCATGGTCGGCGCCATTCCTCCATTCTCTCCCTTCATCGTTGACTTTTTAAGACAAATGCGGATTGCTCCCATGCAGTTGCATCTCAATTCATATGCCTATTTGCACACCTTGTACATAGCATATCGTGAAATCTTAGGCATAGAGCTCACGTTCGATGATGTTCACTTCTTCTATAATTTCAAGCATCGGACTCGAGAGACTCCATCTTTCTGCTACTTTGAATCAGTTCCAAAAAGGAAGATAATCTCTGCACCATTTAGCAGTAAAGCTGGAGATTCCAGACTAGAATGGTTCTATGTGAAGCGACAGCCTGGATGCGCCAGGAGGTGGACAAAATCAAGTAAAGCACTGATTTTCTAAATCCGGGCTCTATACACTTGAATCATCACCTTGACTTGTTTTCCTTTTTGTTTGCAGTCGACAACCCCAAACAGATATCAGATCAGGTGTTCTTTGACCGGATGCACCGACTTCTTAATGGCGATCAGAAATTCTTGACTATCGACGAAGCCCTTAAAGACGAATACCTTCACTTTCATGGGCTGTTATCTGTTTTTCGTAGCATTGGTCATGGGACGGTTCCATACGCATACATTCCTCCAGTGGAGGTAGTCCCAGAGACAGGAGAAGGCTCAGGAGTTCCTACAACGCCTCTTCAAACTTCACCTTCTCCATCTTCTACACAAGATGATGAATTGGCTAATCTGGCCGAAAAGCATCGTGAAGGATATATTGCCCCCGAGGAAACTACTTCTCTAGAAAAGTCAAAATCCTCCCAAGAGTCGCCACTTCATGCTTCCGAGGGGGATGTCCCTAGTACTGATGAGCAAATATTTCAGGGTTTGGGGGATCTACCATTACCTGAGACTATATACACTTCAGAGGATTTCAGGAAGGATCCTTTAGTCTTCACCTCTTCTGAAGAGACCACTCCCGCTAAGGCCAAAGAGCCTGCCCGTTCTAGTCTAGCTTCAGACTCGGGTTGGTTGGGGGGAAACACACCACTTAGGATACACTTTATATAACGACATTAGCATTCATTGCACCTCTTTCCTCGTGAATCCATTAATTCTAAATTTCGTTTGTTTTATCGTGCAGGTACGATGTCTCGATCCTACTACGATATCAGGAAGCTTCGTCGCAGCATGTCCAATCCTCCTCAGGATGTCGAGTATGATCGCTGGGATGATCGTGGTAGGGAGGAGAGAAGACCTTATGATCCCTATCGTTCTCGTCCCTCACGTTCCCGCTCACCAGTTCGACCAAAACAAGAGAAATATAAGGGTTATCAAAGCCGCAGGGAAGAGGACAGACCACCATCTAAAGACTCCAGTTCTTCCCATGAAAAGCGCAGTAGAGAGAGAACTCCTCCAAAAGAAACTGGGTCTCGAAGCAAGCACAAGGTCCCTGCTACTAAACGACCTAGGACAGACAAAGAGTCTACCGAATCCTCTTCACACAGGGACACCGAATTATCGATCCCCGCTCCTCCCCCACCAGATGCGAAAACTGCAGTAAAGCGGGCATATTTGGTGGAGCAATTTCCCGAGCACTACTTCGAGACTTTGACTTTTTTACCTACCCTTGAACCTATTTCGTCTAAATGGGCAGATGAGGCCAAAGCAAAAATAGATGCGGTGGAAAAACAGTATACTGAGATGTTCAAATATTCACGCAATCTTTCTAGAATCATCCGCACTCTAATCACAAATACTGATTCAATGCAAAAGACCGCAGTGGAGGATGCTAAGGCCTTAAAAGCTCTAGGAAAAGATTTGGAAGACACTCAAGCTCAGCTAGCTGTCGCTCAAAGGGACGCTTCTAATTTCAAACAACAATTCGAGGACATGCAAAAGTGTTATCACGACTTGCTTGAATCTCACACTTAGGAGCGCTCTGAATTAAAAAAGCAAGCTGACGAGGCCAAGTCAGAAGCTGCTAAGACACGCCTTGCTTATGCTGAGCTTGAACGAAAAAACGCCGAGTTAGCAAAGAGGAGTGATGAATTAGAAAAGAAGAATGCCGACTTGGCTTCAAAGCTGTTGGAGGCAAAGAACAGGGCTGCCCTGGCCGAGGGCAATGTGGAGTGTGCTATTAAATCTGCGGAGGAAGCCCGCAAGCAACTATCAGAGGCGGAGGCTGATATTCAGGGTTTCGGCGAACTAATGATTGAATTCTTCGCACATATTATTCGTCGCCGAAACATTTCTTGGATCGAGGACTATCCATCCACTCTAGTTCAAGTATGGAATCAGATCGTCGAGTGGGAAAAAGAGGAACTTAAGGTCGATTCCCTCGATGAAGATAAACTAATGGAGAAATACTTGAGGGATGATGAACCGGAGCGCCTAGCTGAAGGGCGCCGCCTTATTGCTGAGGCCATGGAAGAAGAGAGACGGAAGTCTAAACAAAAAACTGTTCTCGAAGCTGGTTCCTCTTCTTCTGCCCCTGCAACTTCTGAAGTAGAGGGGTATGATCCTGAAAATCCGGGAATTCCCCGAACAACTCTGCTATCCCCTATTCCTGAAACAACACCAGAGGTAGTAGCCACCCCCGCAGAAAAGTCTTCGGAAGGTATCCCTACCTTTTCTCCTCAATTTGCCAAGGCTATTTCTACTTTCGCCACGTGATTGAACAATCGATGAAAGACCCATTGTTTTCGCCTGAGTTGATAACTGTTGCTTCTCATTCTGTAGGTGTTGAATCATCCGTAAAGACAGATGTGACTCAGGGAGCCACCGCTGGGACAAAGCCCGCAGAAAAGGCCAAAAAAGGGGGCGACAAGGCTGCTTCTATAGACTTGGGAGAAGGAAGTGAGCCGACCAAGACCGCCACTCCCTATGATGAAGAAGTGATAGCAGCTTTAAGGGATGATGGCGGTGACGGAGGTCAGGAAGAGGAACCAGAAGTTGCAATAACCGGGGAGTCAAAAAGTGCTGATGACATTACCTTGGCTGCAATGAAGGCTGATCAAGACAAGCGCTTGCAATTAAAGGCTGAAGAACTAGACCCTGAGGCCCTCAAGCCCCTCGCAGTTGTGGACGCGGGATCAAGGTTAGTTGTTAAGCTCTCAACTAGATCTATTACAGAGGAACTCGCTAAAAAATCTTCTCTTGATTCCAGCGCCCCGCCTTCCGGGAAGAAGTCTACTGGCTCCAGCACCGCATCTTCAGGAAAAAAGAAGTCAAAGCGAATCTTGACGGAGGCTGAGAAAGAAGCAAAGGACGCGGAGAAAGCCGCCAAGAAATCCAAGGTTCATTCAAAATCTAAATAGTTGATTGCCTTGTATCGTTTTAGCATTTAGTGAACCAATAATTGCTGCTTCAAAAGTAGCTCCTGCACTTTCTTTTTTAGCTATTTTCCTGTACAAATTCATTCATTTGTAAATAAAAATAACTCATTTTTTGCAATGTTTGTTTGTTAGTAGTTCTGCACTTATGTAAAAATGCATGTCTATAGTTATGAAACGAAGTTGTGGAGGGGGGAAATATGTGTATACATATGTGTCCCCAGTCAATTCCCACAAATTATTTAATGCTTAATCAAGCAATCTGAATGCTCCCGATTCTCTGACGGGATAGCACTTCCTGTGTCGTTAGTACCTGTCGTTTTTTTCTGGCATTTCTTTTATATTCTCTCTCTTTCTCTTGAGAGTTAGAGTTCGAACTCAGTCATCTATTTATTCCCCGGTATTTCAACGGGGAAAGATTTCTTTCTCAGCGCTCAGTCGGAGACGCCTTTATACTCTCTTTCTCTCTGGAAAGTTAGAGTTAGGAGGAGAATTTCTTTTTCAGCGCTCAGTCGGAGACGCTTTTATACTCTCTCTCTCTCTCTGGAGAGTTAGAGTTAAGAATGTTGTTTTCTCATTCTTTTATGTCTTATCGCACAAATAGTCGTTGTGCTTCTTTTTATGTCTAAACTGTTTTCAACCTTTTTAGGCTGTGAATTATCCTGTATCTTATAATCACAACAGAATAACTGATGAATGTATATATGTAATGCATAAAAGTAAATAACACACAGTATTTTTATAGTGGTTCGGCTAAGTCGTAGCCTACATCCACTTTATAGTTCTTCATTCATATCTTCAGATTTTCCCAAGGCAAGTCGTGCCTTATTACAGAGTTCATAGGAAAAATAACACAAAGTACAGCATTTCTAATCCAAATATCGCATTAAGTGTTGGGCATTCCATGCTCTGGGGACTTCTTCGCCATCCACGGTCGTTAACTTGAAGGTTCCTTTTTCAAGTTTCCGTTGAATGACAAAGGTTCCTTCCCATTTTGGACCAAGGCGAGGAAGGGATGGAAAGACTCTCTTTAGCACCAAATCTCCTAGTTCAAAAGTCCTGAGGCGAACTTTTTTGTCGTAATAGCATGCCATCTGACGCCGATGTCTTGCCGCACGCAAATCTGCTTCGTCCCTTTTCTCTTCGACTTCATCAAGAGACTCAAGTAAAAGTGCCCGATTTGTCATCGGGTCATAATATGTCACCCTGTGGGAAGGAACTTCTAGTTCAACTGGAATTACAGCTTCTGAGCCAAAGGAGAGAGAGAAAGGGGTATGACCGGTGGCCGTTTTAAATGTTGTTCGATATGCCCACAAAGCTAGGGGCAATTCATCAACCCACTTTGTCTTTGCACGCTCTAATCGTTTCTTGAGGATGGATTTTATTACTTTGTTTATTGCCTCTACTTGCCCATTCGATTGCGGATAGGCAACTGTAGTATATCGTTTGTCTATCTTATACTTCTGGTAGAAATTTCTGAATTCAGTACTATCAAATTGGGTTCCGTTGTCAGTTATAATCGTCCTTGGGATCCCGAACCGGCATATAATATTTCTGACCACAAAACTTATCACCTTTCTTGCTGTGATCTTGGTCAAGGGCTCAACTTCCACCCACTTCGTAAAATAGTCCACGGCCACTATTGCATACTTAGCTCCTCCTTTAGCAATTGGTAGAACTCCAATGATATCAATTCCCCACGTGGCAAATGGCCAAGGACTCACCATTGATTTAAGTTGGGTCGACGGTGCCCTGGGGATTTTGGCGAATCTCTGGCACTTATCGCAGCGTCGTGAATAATCAGCTGCATCTTTATTGATCGTAGGCCAGAAGTATCCATACCGCAATATCTTCTTTGCTAAAGTTTGACCTCCTGTATGATCTCCACACTCACCTTCGTGTACTTCTCTTAGTACACGCTTTATGTCGTCGTGTGCTATACATCGTAACAGGGGCATAGAAAATCATTGCCTATAAAGAGTATCATCTTGTATGATATATCTGGTAGCTTTGCGAACTACAGCTCTTTTCTCACTCTTCTTTGATGGGAGTGTCCCATTCTTAAGGAAATTCTTAATTGGAGTCATCCACGACTCCTTCTCTGGTTCCGCTTCAAAGGCGAATTCAATTTACATTGACTCAAAGCTTGGCGATTCCAACGTTTCAATTGGAATTATTTCGGTCTCTTCTGGATTGTCAGAACTAGCCAGCTTTGCCAGTCTATCCGCTTTCTGGTTTTCAACTCTGGGAATGTGTGTTATGTTGTACCGCTCTAAGCTATTCAATAGCTCTCTCACTTTCTTGAGGTAGGCGATAAGTCGAGGTCCTCGAGCCACAAACTCCTCTCGCACTTGGCAAACAACAATTTTAGAATCATAGAATATATCTAACATTTTTACTCCGAGGTCTTTAGCAAGCTTCAGCCCGACAATCAGGGATTCATATTCAGAGTCATTGTTAGTCGCCGAAAATTCTAATCGCAGGGCGTAATATAACGACCGTCCTTCGGGAGTGACTAAGATGATTCCAGCTCCGGACCTTCGGTCGTTCTTGGCTCCATCTGTATATAGTTTCCACGGATCTATCTTTAACTCATCCTCGGACTTAACCACTCTGTCATCGACTACTTCCTCCTCTGGAATGGTGAACTCCGCAATAAAGTCTGCTAGAGCTTGCCCCCTGATTGAATTTCGTGGTTGAAAATTCAAATCAAACCGACTTAGTTCTATGTTCCATTTGATCAACCTTCCCGATGCCTCGGGTCTCTGCAACACCTGCCTTAAGGGCCGGTCGGTGTATATGGTTATTGGATGGGCTTGGAAATAGTGGCGAAGTTTTCGGGATGCAATCAGGAGACTGTAAGCAAGCTTCTCAATTTTTGGGTAGTTGCGCTCTGCCGCTGCTAATTTCTTGCTTACATAATACACTGGCCTTTGTACTTTGTCTTCTTCTCGAACCAGGGCTGTGCTGACGGCGTGAGCCGAGACTGCCAAGTAAACAAACAATTCTTCGTGATCTACGGGCTTTGATAAAATCAGCGGTTTCTATAGCAGTTCCAATAAATTATGAAAGGCCTCAACACAGTCCTGGGTCCACTCGAAGTTCTTCTTTCCTCTTTTAATCAAATCAAAAAACGGAACACATTTGTCTGTGGCTTTGGAGATGAATCTACTCAGCGCCGCTACTTTCCCTGCAAGACTTTGGACGTCTTTAATTCTCCTCGGCTCTTCGATATTTCTAATCGCTGCTATCTGGCTAGGGTTGATTTCAATTCCTCGAGAACTCACAATGAAGCCAAGGAACTTTCCCGATGCCACTCCAAATGAGCATTTCAGAGGATTCAATTTCATCAGGTACTTTCGCAGGATACCAAACATTTCCGCCAAGTCTTGCGTATGGCTGGAGGATTGCTTCGACTTGACAAGCATATCATCTACATAAACCTCCATAGTTTTTCCTATTTGATTATAAAACATTCTGTTCACCAAGCGCTGATAAGTAGCTCCAGCGTTTTTCAATCCGAATGGTATTACAACATAACAATATAATCCCAAATTCGTAATGAAGCTCGTATGTTCTTGGTTTGGTACGTGCATAGGAATTTGGTTGTATCCAGAATATGCATCCATGAAAAAGAGAAGTTCATGACCTGCTGTCGAATCTACAAGCTGGTCAATCCTGGGAAGTAGGAAACTATCTTTTGGGCAAGCTTTGTTTAAATCTGAAAAGTCAATGCAAGTCCGCCACTTTCCGTTTGGCTTCTTTACTAAGACGGGATTCGATATCCAGTCGGGATATGTCGAATCTCGAATAAATCCATTTTGCTTCAACTTGTCTACTTCCTCTTTGAGAGCAGCCGACCTCTCTGGGCCCAGCATGCGTCTCTTTTGCTTCACAGGTGGATGTTTCGGGTTTAC
The DNA here is from genome assembly GCA_030737875.1 of Allium sativum. Classification (NCBI taxonomy): domain Eukaryota; kingdom Viridiplantae; phylum Streptophyta; class Magnoliopsida; order Asparagales; family Amaryllidaceae; genus Allium; species Allium sativum. The sequence goes on from CM060921.1 coordinate 314,362,336, forward strand.
ATTCAATTTGTGACTTATTATGGATGGCGATATCCCACACATGTCAGCATGGGTCCAGGCAAACACGTCTAAGTTTGCCTTCAAGAAGTCCGTTAGTTCTTTAGCTCGACGTGGATCCAATTGAGAACCAATTTTCAAAACTTTTGTCGGATCAGCTTTATCAATGGGAATTTCCACTGTCGCTTCATTAGGAGTTGCATTCCTAGCCTCTGGTTCCTCGTCTTTTCTGGGATCCAGGTCTTCAGGCGTTCCTTTGGGCAACTCCTTTGGGGTCAATCTCTCTAATTGCTATGCCGAGTCCCCTTTTGAGGGAGACGAGGCATCTTTACTCACAATGTTAAGTCCTTTCATCAACATCTTTAATTCAGCCACATAGCAGGCCCGTCCGGAAACTTGATCCCCTCTCATTACTCCAGTTCCGGCTTCGGTTGGGAACTTAAGTAACAAGCACCAAGGGGCGATACAAACTCTAAATTCAGCAAGGGTAGGCCTCCCCAAAAATGCATTATAAGGCGAATCTACGTCCAATACTACGAACTGAAGCATCCGCACTCTTCTACGTTCTCCTTGCCCCAGGGTCACGGGCAACTCTATGTATCCCATGGGAGCTGTCGACGCCCCGTTGAAGCCTCTGATCCATCCTTCACATGGCTTCAAATCTTCATATTCAAGCTTCATCTGGTCGAATGACTTTTTAAACAAAATATTAACGGAACTTCCGTTGTCTACTAATACCTTATGAACCAAGGCCGGCCCAATGGTGGTAGTAATAACCAACGGATCGTCAGTGGGTGACTGGATCCCAATATTATCTCGGCTGCGGAATACCACGTCGTCAAACATGGTCTTCTGTTGTTTTATGGGGGTGATATCTTCCAAATCATCACCTTCATTCACGTCTAGATGCTTGGCGGCATTTACATATTGATCCATTGATCTGAAACTTCGGATTGCCGGGTGAGGTCCGCCCACTATGGAGTTGATAACAATTCCTTTACCTTTCTGCTGCACTGTAGGCTTGGGAGCAGGTAGAATCTGTTTTGGAGCCTGCTCTCCTTGCCCCCTGTCCCTCGGGGAAACCTTGTACTCATCCAACTTCCCTTCACGCAGCAGCTTCTTAATTACATCCCTCAAATACCGACATTCATTGGTTGAATGCCCATGAGTTCCATGAAACAATCAAAATTTCCCTATCGCCATTTCTTTCTCGGTCGAATCACGAGGTGGCGGTCTTTTGTACTGTAACACATTGTACGTATCCAGGTAAATATTTTCCAGGGTGTCGTTCAATGGTGTATAATTCTCGTAGGTCTGGAATTGGGGTCTTTTGTTAGGATCGCTTCCCCTATTTCTGTATCTTCTGTTACCGTTCGGATTACGGTTATTGTTGTTGCTACCCCCGCTTCCAGCATTGTTGTTTCCACCCTTGTTTCCCACATTTACTTCAACCTTGCCAGAACTTTCCCCAAACTGCTTCACGACGATATTACTCTGCACATTTTCTTTTGAAGTCGTCTCAGACTTTCTCTTTCGGTTTGCCTTGGCCTCCTCTCGCCTTAGATAAATATCGGCTTTTTCGTAGAATATCTCTCTTGTGGAGGGTGTTTTCCCAGAAAGATAATCTCCGAACTCGGATTCAGGATCTACTCCTTCCTTCAATTCCATCAGAATAGTGGGCTCATGCGGGTCACTGACCTCAGTCACCGCTTGGTTAAAATGGTCAAGATATGCCCTCAAAGACTCTCCTGGTGCCTGCTTGATTCTCGATAATTCAATAACACTTTTGGACTTTCGGGCATGAAGTCGGAACTGGTTCATAAAACGCTCACTTAGTTCCTTGTAATTCGAAATCGAACGAGGAGGAAGTCGGGTAAACCAGAACAGTGCCACATCTTCTAAGTAGATTGGGAATGCTTTACATTTCACTTCATCAGGGGCAGCAGCAGCATTCATGAGCCACGAGTATCGCATCAAATGATGTCCCGGATCAGTCCTTCCGTTGTACTTGTCCATCTGTGGCAAGTTAAAGCGTCGGGGAAATTGGAAGTCGAGGATATCGTCGGTGAAGGGAGTAGGGCTTCGCTCAATGCCATAATCTTCATTTGTATAGTTCCGGCTCTCGGACATGATCTGGCGAACCATTGCCTGCACATCAGCATTAGTTAGGGGCCGCTCAGGTTCCCTGGCCCTAGTATCCGAGTTCCTTCTGGGCTCTTGTTCAGGAGATGCCCTTCTTCTTCGAGCTGCCTCTGCTCGATTCCGTTCCCTGCGCTCCCGGTCGATCTCGGGAGGAGGGGACTGGAGTCTTTGCCCCCGAGTGGGGTCATTGTTTCCTAGCGCTCGTGCAATATCCTCACGAGATCCCAAAGATCCAAATGTCAGCTGCTCCACGTTCTGAGTTCGTTCGAGCGGCCTTCGTTCACGGGGTCGCTCTTCCTCGGAAGATGAAGATTGATCCACTGGTGTGTGACGAACCGGTGATGGAGTTCTTTGTCGACGGAGTTCACTAATCTCCCGACTCATGAGCCTCATATTTTCCTGCATCATGAGATTAGTACGCTCGTGAACTTTCATAGCCTCCCTTGTGCTCTCAAGCATGTCAAGTAAGCGCGAGAAATCTCCTTGAGTGATGGGCGCAGATGGATTGACCTGATCACTAACCCTGGTGGCTGGAATCGGAGCATTCGTAGCGACTCGAGTAGAGGTTCCAGCTTCACCAAGCATCGGGTCGGATCGGAGGTAGGAGGTCAGATCGGTTCGGAGCTGGGGGGCCTGGTCGGATCGGTACGTGGCAAGCGGCTCGGGTCGGTTCAGATTGGGGGAATGCACTGCTTCAGAATTTCCTACCCGGATCGGATCGGAGCTCTCCCCCTGTTGGCGGCTCGGATTTCCTGCATTGGTTCTTCCTGCTGTTGAACTCTGCCCCCGAGACCTCGTTACAACTGCATTTTGCTGATCTTCGCCAGCTCCACTTCCTCGACCAGATTGAACTTCTTTGCCTTTTCCTTTGGCCATGATTCTTTGACAATCACTTCAACAAATATAAAAGAGTGGAGAAACTTAAGGATTAACTTCTTCGAACTCAACGGTCCAAAAAGTAGAAAGAAATCCCGGAAAATAAAGAATTTAGATGAGGGTTCTCAGTGAAAGCACCAAAATGTTAGACCAGAAAGTGGTTCTAACACCCAAATTAATTAAAAGCAAAATGAAATGAGATAAAAATAAAAATGAACACATAGGATTTATAGTGGTTCGGCGAAGAAATGCCTACGTCCACTTATCTTTCACTATATTCAATGATTCAGTTACAAATACAATGTACGATTCACTCGATTCCACTCACAACTCACTTATATTCACTCAATTGACTAAAACAAATAATGAAAGATGATTTGGATTCTCCGGGAGTATTGGAGTTCGGACTATGGAGGTGGTTGAATTCTCGAAATGCCCAAAAAAAGATCCTTTTCTTTGTCTCCAGACGGGGTATTTGTAGGTGTGAATTTGCTCAAAACCTGATCCGGATCGGAGCCACGTGTCGTCCATCCCATTAGCCTCGGGTTCGGATGAATTATCGTGTTGAAAACTCATCAGAGTAATGAACGTTATGGGTAGGAACTGGTCATAGCCGATCCGGATATCCAGGCTCTTTTGCTGGAGAATGATATGGAAAATGGGCTCGGGTCGGAGACATACACATAAGGAGTTCGGATCGGGATACCCGATCCGACCCAGATTGGCTTGGAAGCAACGCTCTCTCTTCTTTAATCTGCTCCGCTCCGCTCCGACCTATCTCTGTAGCAATTGGGTGGCTTTCCGATCCATCTTGAAGAAGACTGCCCTCCGATCCGAACACGTGCTCTCCGCCTTCAAAAGCAATAGCTCATCGATCCGAACAGGAGATTTTATCCGCTCCGAACTGATACGTTGCTTTGACCCGATCCGAACGATTGCAGCTGTCCGATCTAGGCTGTAGTGCCTTCTCCGATCTTAACCGAAGTCTTCTAATTAGAAATGCTCTTCAATGTCTGACATCTTGACTTTGTGTTGTCTAGTTCACAAAGTAGGCTAACATACACGAATTTATTTAATACTTCCTAAAATACCAGGTTCATTAAATCCACTAAATAATCATGGACGTTGCGTAATTCGAAAGGCATTACTAACCATATGTAGAACAAATTAAGTCCCCTGAAAGCAGTTAGATGAACACAATCTTCTACAATTCTTAGCTGGTGAAATCCCATAAAATACTCGAGCTCCACTCAAGTGATCAAACAAATCATTAATGCAAGGAAAAGGATATTTGTTTTTAAGAGTTTGCTTATGTAACATCCCGTATTTTTGATAGTCAAGTATTTAATTTATTTTATTAGTTTAAAACGTTGAATTAGAATTTTAAATGGATTTATAATATATAATTCGTTTATATAACAAAGTTTGAACATTAAATTTTGTATTTAATTATAATCGAGCTCGTAACATCGCGGTAGTTCGTAATATTGATTTTTGAACTTCAATTGAATACATATAATCTATTTTAAGTTGGAATTCTTTGAAACATGAACCGTCTGAATCTATTTGAGTATAATTTTGAGATTTAATATTATAGATTGTTAGTTATGTCAAAATCAAATTTTTAGAAAGTCATTATGAAATCGTTTATAAACTATAACGTTTATTTAATAAATTAAAAGGGATTTTTTTATAATATGGATATCGTTTAACACAAAATTGGTAATGTTGAGTTTTAAATCCATACTGGCTGGTATTTGAAACCATATGATATTCTACTTTGATATATATGACAATATTAATTTATTATTATTTAATCGGATTATTTGGGAACATATATATTGTAGATATTATATAAGCCTTAAGAATGACCATTTTGCAAACAGCCTTGGTTTTCGATGAAATTATTTTCATTGGATCAGTAACGTTAAATTATCATACGAAACCAAATTTTGTGGCAATCCGATGTCATATGTGACAACGGTAGCCATAAACGCTTAGTGTTTTATATAGCGTGTAATTAAATTGATTTAATGGATGGGTATTTGTGTATATCTCGAGCAATTATGCAAATATTCCGTTGAATTCGTATTAACGTTTGGAGTTGGGATATGTAGGTAGTTCATTATTTTCGACATCGGGTATTTTTGTGTCCAAAATAGCGTCATTTTGCGTATAAAATATCATTCTGGGAAATAGTCTCGCAATGCGACGAAACTTCTACCTATGGATTCGTATTAGTAAACTATTATAGGATTTCAGTTTTTGTATCAATCAGACTTACCGTTTGATCATACGAATAATAAATGCCTAGATTTTTATTTTATCGTTTTATCGATTTAATTTGGAAATAAAGAATAACCAATTTTTGAACAAACTTGGATTTCAATGAAACTAATTTTATTAAATTCGTAATGATTAATTTTTGTGGTATTCAAAATTTCAAGTTAATTGGATTTATTTTATGATCGTGCACAATTTAAACACGTGTCGATTCACATTTTGATTTATGAAGGAATTTTTACATACGATATCGAAATTCAACGAAACCTATTCCATCGTGTTCGAGATATTATTTTATGCTAGGATTACGATTTTCATCTCGATCGGAAATTTTATGTAGTTGTTTTTGCAAGTTACTTCAGCGTGAAGTTTCATTTATTAATAAAATAACATAACTCCTTTCCCTATAAATACTATCTCCAACTGTATACCCTATTTTTTCGTGAACAACACTTGCATGGTCAAATATTTTTTCTGGCTTCCATCAATAAAATGAACGAACTGGAAACACCCATCTTCTTCCTCGATTTAACCCTTTATTCACCCACTTATTCGAAGATTGTTTTACAACAAAGAGGTCAAGCTCTGAGAGAGATACAAGATGGACGGTCACGATCGGAATATGGGATAGTGTGGTGGTCGGAAACTATTAGAAAAGGACGCGGTTTGTGGAGATTTCGAGGTCAATTGGAGCGATCGAATTCAATGGAATTTGGGGAGCAGGCAGGAAATATAAGGTAGGGAAGATGGGCGGTCTCTGATCGATCGCCGATGGTCAAGAATGGCGCGGTGGATGATGATAAGGTGTGTGTTGTGTGGAGCAATGAAGAAGTCGGGGTGAAGCAATTGGAACAATGCCTGAAAAGGAAATGGTCTGCCTGATTTAAACAAACTAAAGTAATTAATGTTTTATAATTAATTAAGTAGTTAATTATATTTAATTGAAATGGTGTTACTAAAATGTAGATAACTCTTGATTACAAGGTCCAAATCCAACGAAACAAGTTCCACTAGAACCATATCGAAGAACACAACATTATGTAACTAATTTAAATGGTGCAGGAGACAGCTGAACTTTATAGTTAAATTAAACGATTGTTTACCTTAATTGTAAATACACTGTTCCAACAATGAATGGAATCTAAGTGTGTATAACTCAGTTTTAACCCACTTATATTTTATATAAGTCAGGATTTTTATTGTATGCCATGATTGATAATTGTTTTTTGTATGCTGAATACATACATACATACATATATATATATATACATACATATATATATATATATATATATATATATATATTGGATGCATTGGTTGATTTAAAACGTTCTTTTATTTTAAATGAAATAAAATCATTACTTTCACGATTATTACCAAATAAGGTATCTTACCTTGTTGGTTATGTTTACGTTACTATAGATGTGTTAAATTAATAGTTGGATGCTTGGATTGTTGTTATTGGTTGATTTTTGAAATTATTTAGTAAACCGTTTATTGTTGTTTATCAAGATGATAAATATATTATCATATTAAATGGATGATTTTATATAAGGTAACCTATTTGGATGCAGGGAATAACAGGTTGGAGGGATCTAATTGGATCCCTCAAATTTATTGTTTACTTTCATATTACAATTATATGAACTGTTTAACCAATCTGACTAGATGATTTATTTGATTATTGAATCCAAATTCAATGTTTGTTTTGTTATTAACCAATGGACAATATTGGTTGAGTAAGCAACAGAAGATTATTAAAAATACATCGTTTTGTAAAGGTTGATTTACCGTCAAGTGAGTTGACAGAAATGAAGTTACAAAATTTATTTTATAACTGAAGATAGATTTTGAAATCTATTAATTTGAATAAAAGTTTACTAAAAGGAAATAATTATTTATTATTTAAGTTATAAGTAATTATTAAATGGTTTTATAAAGCATATTCTTATGTTAATAGGATTTATAAGCAAGTAAGTAGATATTAACCAGAGGGTTAAGAGTTAATTAATTGTTTCTAAGAGACGATTAAATGGAATTACTTAAATCAATTATATTGTTAATTAATTTAAAGGATGACTAATTGAAATTGATTAACGAGATAATCATGGTTTGAGTTGACTAAGTTAAATATTTTAAATTGGAATTGGTTATTTGATTAATTTACTTTTAATTAATCCAATGAAATAGTATAACGAATATTTGTTTTAATTTTAATAAGATTTTAAAAATAAATTTACTATTTTTTTAGTTAATTAAGAAGTTAAATACTTCTACAGTAGTTAATGATGAAGTAAATTATTATTGTAATTAATAGTAATTTAAGTGATTACTATTTAAATGAAATTTATTTAAGTAAGTAATCGAGTTTGAAATGAAATCTAGTAAAATTGTGAAAAGAGTTTATGAACGTATTTTATATTAAAACCCGAGTTTTATAACTAAGTTATAAAAGAGATTTTAAGCCAATATGATAGCTTAAAATAAATGTTCATTTAATATTTAAACTAAGTAAAAAGAAATCGAGATAAAAAGGGTTTTACATTAAATCTGAATTTATAAACAAGGTTTATAAAATGGTTGTGAAGCTAAAACGTTAATTTCAAATTAGCTTTACTTAATAATGGAATTAAGTAAAATGAATGAAGTTGAAATAGAATTTTCAAGAGTAAAACGGTTGAATGAATTAGAAAAAGGGGCTTTTGTAATTAGATTCGGTAAAGGAGCTAGGAACAAAATTTTGGAATAAAAATTCAAGTTATGAAACAAATGGTTCAAAGAAGTTAAAATTAAAAGTGATGTTGTAGTAAGCAATTACCTAATCAACAAATTAAATGAAATAGTTATATTTTAAAAGGAAATTTTTAAAAGATAAGAAGGGTTTATAAAAGCATATTTTAAATAAAATAGTTAAATGGGATTTGTTTTATATTAGAATGAATATCTGTTTTTGAGTTACAAACTCGTATCTATTTTAAGATAAAAACTTTGTTGATCAAGGTCTGAAAGGTAAATAAAATACCCAACTTGAATGACTTCAGTATTATCCGAGGATGATATTAGTTTGTAATGGTAAAGATGTTAGTAATAATTTGTTATTTCCTTATGAGAAATAATAATGCAACTTTAATTGCATGGTTTTAGAATAAATTAAAAACTATTGGGTCCTAATTTAAATAATGTATTACTTGACATTGTTCGTCCTAGATTCGAAGTATAAGTACACCAAAGGGTTTGAGAAATTATAATAATAATTCCAAAGTAAAGTAAATAAAAGGATTTTGAGAGTATATAATGATATTTCCAAAGTAACGGAAATAAAAGGAGTTTTTGTAAAAATATAATGATATTAAAAGGAAAAAGGAAATAAAGAGATGAGCTTTTAATTAGGTTTATTCTAAAAGAATAAGTATTTGTTATTGATTTCTAGTAATAAAATAAAAGAGGTTTTGTAAAATTGTTTTACAAAAAATAAGTTGAATTAATTTCCTAGTTATAGACTATAAATAATGTTAGCGCACATATTTTACAAATGATAGTTAAGTGGAAAATTGGATATGGTTATAAGATATTTTCTAAGTATTAAAAAGAAATGATGTAGAAAATACTCGTACATTAAAATAATAAGGGTAAAGCTAGCTTCAAATTATTGAAAGATTAAAAAGTTTTAAATTAACCATTTGTTAATTAATTTTAATTAAAAAGCCAACTAACGCTGAGTATTGAACCAATGAATTCATTTTAATTTTATGGTTGTTTATATGATATTTAAATAACTGACTATCAAATCTAGTCTATACGATTGTTAGTACGGAAAGACCGGGATCAAATTTATATTCAAAACCATTCCGAACCAGCAAATACATGGAAGATGCTGAGTGAAGATAGAGCAATTAAAGAATGGGATCTTCATAAGCGGAAGGACTACTTGATAAATTTCTCTGGCCTACAACCAAGATATTTTGATGGTTATTCAGTCATGGCTAAAAGATACAGATTTGTGAGGATACTCACTACCGATCTGCAGGATAATCCCTAGGATGTGGTAGGAAGGTGCCTTGGTATCTTGTTCTTGGATGACTTATATAGACTAATGTTCGACAAAGTATTTATTAAAAGTCACGTACATTGATTGCTTCAAAAGTATTTCTGTTTAGTGGCGGAGAAGACACCTTCTCTTTGCTTAACGCTCAGAGTATATTTCTGAGTGTCAATTACTGATTTTGTGGATTTGATAATGTGGTATTCAAAGTCTGGTGTGATGTTCTTAAAAAGGTAATAGTAACCTCAAGCCTCATCAACCGAGAAATGAAAAAAATCGGGCAGGCAGTATGACTATGTGAGTCTCTCCCATTATGGTACATTATCACCTGATCTAGAGAAGAATCCACTTGGTTCTTTATTCTATTGCTACTGCATACTCCGGTGACGGTTGTGGATCCCAACCGTCAGTGATATACATACACTCAAAGGAATGAGTGGTTAGGTTACAAATTGTTCTTGTTGAACCCCGGTGTATTTCCCTCTAGAGATACACTATCGGAATGTGATTCCATACCTTATCATAATCAGAATCCATACCCCAATAAGAGCCCGAGGTTTTTGATTATAGACTACATATGTGGAGCGTGAGATGCAAGTATTTTGCAACATGGTTATTTATTTGATTTAGATACTATTATAATATTCGAATAGTATTGGTATCAAAAAATATTTTGGGTTACCATAAGGTAAAAACCACCTATTTTTATGTGTGGACTGGTCTTATGATTATTCTTTTCTTTCAACAAAGACGTTTTCCAAAACTAAAATCAAGTTGGATGTTGCTTATAAACTTAGTGAGTTTCTCACTCTGGTTCACCAGACTGATCTTGTGGCATTTGAAATGCTCGGGTTATACCGAGTTTTACAGGTTTAGGTTTGGATGATACAGAGTCCAGAAGATATGCTGAAGAGTTTGAAAGACTAAAGGTCAAAGGTTTTGAAGTTCCACTGTTTGAACCATTAAAACTTAAAACCGTGTAAATTGCACATAAAATATTATCACTAATTATGTATTTAATTTAGTTAAATTTACTTAATAATACAGTCAAAATTATGAAAATAAGTTATGCGGTAGAAATAACAAAGCATGACAGTGTAATCAAGATAGAAGGCCTAAAGCATAATCTTAAAAAAAATGCATGTTACCACAAGTCTCACATCGATAAAACAGGGAAACCAATCCCATGTTTTAGTCTATAAATTTATTGCCACTCATTATTTGTATCTGTTGTGGCATTTGAGGGTTCTCACATGGTATCTCGGTGGCTCCACGCTAAATTGATGCTGCCTAATATGAATATTCTTTACTTTACAGTTGAAAAATAAATCGGTTTACACGCGGTTTTTTGAGGTTCTAACGGTTCAGTGGAAACTGTGTTGACATGCTTTCTGGCCGAAGCTATCACACGCCAAGATTTTTGGTTAGTAGCGCACTCAAGTGTTAATAACGTCGTCAGAAAACACAAAGAGATTTAGTCGAATTCGCGACACATTCAAAAAAGGATTGGAAATGGCGTCGATTCGTAAAATCATCGTCGATAGATTTGGAAAAACCGACATGATAAAAGTACGTGATCAACTCGGTCCGATCAACTCAAAATTCTTAAGCTTATTGGTCCAATCACATGGAAAAACACATCGTGGAAAAATATATGAATTCGGCAAAATCGTGTTTCGCGCACCCAAAAATAGCTGATTGGCATGGAATGATCACGAAAAATGGCTTGCACGACTTATGCAAACTTGGTAAAATCGACATTTGCCAAAAACCTGTGTCACGCACTCAAAAATAGCTGATCAACATGGCATGATCTCCAAAAATGGCTTGCGCGACCATGACATTAAAATCTAGCATTTGGCAATTAAACAGCGTCGCGCACTCAAAAACAGCTGATTTGCATGACATGATCGCGAAAAATGGCTTGCGCGACTCACGACATGATCAAACTAAGTAAAATCGACATTTGCCAAAAAATAGTGTCGCGCACTCAAAAACAACTGATCGGTATGGCACGATCACGAAAATGCTTGCACGACTCACGACATCAACTATGGCATTTGGCAAAAAACAATGTCGTGCACTCAAAAACAGCTGATTGGCATGACACGATCACAAACACAAAAAATGGCCTGTGCGACCACGGAGTCAAAATCTGGCATTTGAAAAAAAAAACAGTGTTGCAAACTCAAAAACAGCTGATCGACATGGTACAATAATGAAAAATGGCTTGCTTGACTCATGACATAGAGATCTAGTAAATTGGCAAAAACTGATCTGGCACGTCAAAAATGCCTGATCGACACGAGAAAAACGTGAAAGACCACGTGTAAAACCTTAGTGATCACTCTGGGAAATTTGGCACGTTTGGCATATTCGAAAAATAATGGAAAACATAGGTCGATCACTTAAAAATGCGTGTGCGCATCAGCCAGATCACCTAAAAAATTTGGCATAGGAATCGGGTTTGGCAAATCACATGGGTTCGAAATTTGCCAGATCAAGAGATAAGAAATTTAACACAAAAATGGGAGATCGACTCAGTGGAATTCGAAATTTCTATTGCGTGCATCAGGGATTCAAAATGTCATGTCTGGCTCGGATTCGAAATTGGCAAATGTCAAGGGATTTTTGGAAAATGAGTCTGGCACGCATGAATCACTTGTTTTTGCTTGTCAGACACGCGTTTTCCACGATATTTACAATTTTCAAAAAATGCCCATTGTAACTGATGTCTATTTTACAACGGTCACACAATGTCCATTGTAAGAGGTTAATTTTACAGCAGGTAATGCCCGTTGTAATAGGTGCCAAATTTATAATGGTATTTTACAACGGTCACACAATGTCCATTATAATAGGTGTCAATTTTACAACAATAATAAAATGTCTGTTTTAACTGATGCCAATTTTACAATAATCATAAAATGTCAGTTGTAATAAATGTCTATTACCAATTTTCGACAATCAATAATTAATAGTTTCATTATGGTTTTAATTAATACTTAATAATTAATTAGGACTAATATTATTTTTATCCAAACAAAAATGAGGTAAGATAATGTTAAAACTCAAAAACACTAACAAATGTCGGCACACAAAATTCATACGCGGCACTCAAAACCAATTTTCACTTGCACCTGCTCGTTGTACTTGATGATTATTACAACTACTTTCTTCAGTCTGTTGTAATAGATGTCAACTATTTGCTAGTTTTATAGTTAGATTTTACAATATTTATACTTTGCCAATTGTAATGAATACCAATTTTAACAACTCTTAACCGATTTTCATTATCTTTGATTGTTCTAGACGTCGTGAAAGGTTTGATCAGTATTTTAACAGATTTAGTTTTACTTTCGTAATTATATATAAAGCTTTCCAAAATAAAATACAAAGTGAATGTATTAACAATTAATCTCATTACAACTGACATATTAAAAAAAAAATTAAATTGAAAACTTTATACTGTGTTGAACACGTGTTTACATAATAATTTGAAAAGGATGAGTAAAAAGTATGGCTAACCCATTTATTTTATTTCCTTATCTCTTGGCTCAATCCTCTTTCATTTGCCTAAATCCCTTTTCTCTGCAAAATACAATCTAGGGTTTCTTTGATTAAACCCACTACTTCCTCTGTTAATTCGATGGAGATGAAATTGATTATGCTCGGCGTCGTCGAGCGAAATAGATGAAATTGTAGTGGCTCTTTCCATCTTGCATATGCCAAAACTTTAAAGAAATGAAAATATATAATTCAAAAAGAAAATTAATTTTTAAACAAATATAGATACAGATAAGCATGCTTCACAATTTTATTTATAGTTATTGGCATCTACATCCACTTTTTCGCATCTATGTTCATGATTGTTAAGTCAATTTCCACTAGAGTTTTGGGATATTCATCAATTTGCATATTAGTGCATGAGATTGACTTGATTATATTTCCAAACTTTATGTTTCTTGTAGGTTTCTAAATATGTTATACCATTGAATTGGATCCATCTGATGCATATTTGAAATTTTCAATTTTTGTACTGCGAATAAGCCGCTTGTTCATTGTCATCTTCTTACTTTTAACCATTTTCTATAGGTATAACAGAATTTTGAGCATTCCAGCAAATTACTGTCAAAATATGAATTTCAAGCTATAAAGAAAACAACCATCACAATCTCATTTAATAAAAACATTATATTAGTGAGTATACCCATTTAACTAAAACAACAAATTATTACCTATTAAAAAAAGACATGCAACTGCCTGAAAATAAAATGACTTATAAAAGACATGATTTGTTTTGTGTTCATTTGCAAAATGACAAATAATGATATACTTTAGTGAACAACAAATTTTAATCCTTTGATTTATGAATGAATAACAAGATTGAGTTGCATATTCGTGTACATAAATAGAAATATCAAGTGAATTCAATATAATAAACAAAGTTATATATGCTTGAACAAACCACCAAAACTGGAAAAACTTTTATTAAATGATTTAATAATTTCTAATCCCTTTTATTATTAAAGTGGTCGGCCCCTTTTTAGTCCAAGCTTCTCCCTTTTGTAAAGCTCGTCACTTCTCTTTGTTTCATCGACTTGTTTTGCTATTAAACTCAAAGCTGGGGTTTTTGATTTTGAAACCTGTTGCTTCTCTTATACTTCGATCGATTGATTTATGGCTTTACTTTTGGCTTCGTAGATTGATTGTTCTCTATGTTGCTTTATTGTGGTCGCTTCCTTATCGAGATTTGATGTTGTTTATTTGGTTTGTTATTTTCTCTTTCTCGATTGATGGTTTCTCAACTTTAGTGCTTGAAATGCTAGTGATGAATTGGGTATTTATACGCCCTATTTCTGATTCCCTGGTTGATTCGGTCATGAATATATTTGAAAAATATACTATCATATATACTTTGATATTTTTGGTTTTTGAATTCTTTTGCTTGGTGGCTTCGTGAATGTTGACTTGTTCAACTTAATACTCGAATATGAAGAATTTTATACTTTAAATATCTAGCTTCTTTGTGATAAGATAAGAACAAATATTATAATTGGACCCTTTCAGTATCTATTTCTTTTATGTGATCACATGCTACAATTGTATTCAATAATTGTTAAACCATAAAATTACGGGTTTAATATTTCATAGAGGTGATGTCTAACTCATGTCGCCATTGGTTAAGTCGCCAAGCTCATCTCCAAGTAGACCAAGACGTTTTCAAAACCATGTCGTGGAAGCTAAGGCACTTAGCTCCATGTCTCCCAGCTACCATGCCACATTTGAACCATGCCGTTAGTACTAAGTAAGACCATCTGGCCATTACGTCATTCTGAAGCTAAGTCACAAGACAAAGTCAATGTCATACCACATGCAGTCATATGATCTATAGTTCATGACATGAAAAACCAAGTCGTATTGAAGTCAAGGCTCCCTATACCGTCATCGGTTCATTCCGCTAAAGCCAGTTCAGTGTTAAGCCGCAATAGTCTGTACCCTAACCGGCGTGGGTGTAAAACCACCTGATTAACCATGTTGTAATCGACATAACTAATGACGTGAAACCTATATGTCGTAACTAACATGCCGACATGAAGATGATAGTTGTTGCCAGCCGTGTTGTGACAGCTGTCGCCAGTTGTATTCAACCGACATGACTCATGTTGCAGGTGCGACATGACTTCATGCATTACATATTTCTAGCCTTCACCACTCCATATTCACTCCTATAAATACCCCGTGAACTCCACTATAATAGGGACATAATTTTGTGATCCCGAAGGGTTGCCCAACTATTTCTTCAACCATTCAAAGTGATTCTAACTTTTCCAATCATGTCCAATCAAAGATCAAACATCAGATCTACCATGGAATCATGGAAATCCACCCAAGTGCTTGAAGAATCATAGATCTACTTTTCTAATTGCTATACTTAGGGGATCCCATTTACCTCCTTAGTTATTTCAATTAGATCAAATAGAAGAACTTGTGAGGATGAGAATGAATGTAATAAGAGTGTGTTTATACCTTGTAAATTCCCATGTGATAATGAAAGTTTCTCTCAAAGTGGACGTAGATCTATCTTAGATCGAGCCACTATAAAATCATTATGTTTTTACTTTCTTTTTAGTGATTGTGGTTCCATTTTCTATTCCTTACCATTTGGTGAAGTAGTTCAAAAAGTACCTTTGGTGTTTGAACCAATCTCGGTTTAAACATTTGGCGCCCACCGTGGGGCCACGTTCACACTTCCTTCCTCTAAGACATTTGTGGAGATAAAGTTTGGAGCTCATTTCTCTTATAGATCTTCCAAATCTAAAGTTCAATCTAATCAATAAAATTCCTTTCGATTTCAAAGCCTTGTCTGAAGCTATGGGTAGACAACCAAAGAAAACTGATAGTAAGACTATTGATGAACCTGACAATCTCGCTAATGAGGATACGCCACAAACCAACCACTTCGAAGTTGGTGAGTCTTCTGGGGACGCAGATCCCGTAACTAGGAAGGAATTGATTGAGGTGGTCGCAGGACTAACTAGTAAGATTGAAATTTTGACGAATGCCATGTTGAAGAGAATGGAAGCCATGTTAGCTCTTCAAGGTGCAACAACCAATGTTATTACCAAACCTGCTTGAACTTCTCGTACATAAGATATAGTTCCTCTTCTTCAAGTTCGAATCGTGATAATTCTGTTCAGGAAGTCGCTAAACCAAATAGTCCTCACCATAAAGAGGCAAACACTCCTACACGCAACCATTCTGGGAAAGCAACCTCTCGACAAGTGCATGGCTCCACCAAAGGGGAACCTCCCTAAGAGGGGGGCACAAGGCCCCGGAATCCAAACCGTGACCATTTGCTTAGGCAAACATCTTGTAAGGAGGACGACGTCCACCCCGTGGACCAGTACAACAAAGAGGAACGCATATCAGAAATGGTTCGCAAGATCATGGGGAAAAGCTTGGAAAAAGAAGATGATGAAAAAAGTGGGGGCTCGCTCCTACCAAGGCCCCACTCACTGAGAGGATCAAAACGGCTCCGTATCCGAGGAAGTTCAAACCTCTGATGGTACATGCCTACAACGGAACCGGTCATCCCAATGTGTTCCTGTTCGAGTATGACCAACATATGGAGAGAGCACACGCCACAAATGAGATGAAGTGTCTTTACTTCCCGGCCTATTTGGAAGGGGTGTCTTCCCTCTGGTTCACGAAGTTACCACCAAAATCTGAGGATGATTTCACTACTTTAGCCAAGCTATTCAGAGAATAGTTCGGGCTCCAAGCTAATGGGATGTCATAGAGTTAAACGATCTAGAGAAAAGGCCAGGTGAATCAATCAAGGCCTTTCTCACTCGATTTAACGTTTTTGCTGCCGAGGTCGGAAATCATGAGCCTCGTCTAGTATTAATGGCTTTAAAAGGAGCCAAAATAAAAAAGACCAAATTTGTGCGACAGATCAAGAAGAAGAAGCCGAGTACGCTCGAGCAGCTATTTGATAAAGCTGAGGAATATATGAATGTCGAAGATGATCTGGCCTACGCCCTGGATGTTTGTGAAAGCAGTGCACAACCTGAAAAGAAAGACAATAATGTGCAGGGTAGCCAAAAGAATCCCGGTGGTAAAAAAAGGGGCAACGATGGAAAGGATAATCGCGCTAACAAGTAATTCCTTCTTTTTAAGAATTCTAAGTTGACTCCTTTGAATGAAACCGTTGGAAACATCTTCATGGCGACTAAGGATACCGAGGAATATCCAACGACAAAGCAAATAAAGGTTAATGATGTTGCAATAAAATCAGGTAAGTTCTGTCGGTTTCTAGAACGACCCGCGTTCTATGCATCGGAGGATCGTAGAATATTTCTTTCTTTCTCATAAGGAATCATATGGTGGTGTGACATTGGGGGACGAATATTGGCGTCATTTCTCAAGTTCACGATTTTTGTCGATTTTTGAATGACCGTTTTGCCCCTAGCTGATCTTGTTTTGGCCATAACTTTTGATTGGTAAGGAATTTTGACCTGAACCACTTCCATTAGATTCGGATAACGGTTTACATTTCCGTAGAGTGGTCATATGTGAAAACGGACTTACCGTTTGGGAGATATGGACGCAATAAGGTTTAGAAGGTGAAAAACTGCTTAATAGGGCCAAATGAGGTGATTAGTGAATGAGCCCATAACCCATTTCGGGATTAGGGTTATGGAGAGGCTAAAATGAGTTAGGTTTTCATTCTATTTCAGTTTTCTTGCTGCCATTTACCTCTTAGAAACCCTAACAACGGCCTCCACCTTCTAATTTCATCCCAAATCGCTCTCTAATTAAGGATTAAGCTTAGGAACATCAAATCAAGGAGAAATAGCGCCATTTCTGAGTTAGAGTTGCTGTTAGACATTGGTATTCATCCAAATCAGAGTTTCAGTTCTGAAAGTTTTAATTGTGGCAAAGGTGAGTGATTAGCATTGTTTTACACTAATTACAGTTAATTAGGGTGATTAGTGTTAATTAGCGAATGTAAACATAATTAAATTCTGGAAAAATGTTTATAAATTCTTACACACCGTTTTAGACCTCTGTTAGAAGTTTGGGTTAATTTGATTAAGTTTTGTTAATCCTGTCATTAGATTTGCTTAAACATTATTAAGGGGAAAACATGGGTTTTGGGTATTTTTGATCCGTTTAACCTTGTCATATTGTTGTTTTGGTGTTTGTGGATTATTGGACATGTTGCTATGACTGTATGGTATGCTTTGTAATTGATTAGAAAAGTTAGATTGGTCGAAAACGCCGTCGTATGGCGTAAAACAGTCGCTGGAAAGTTGCAGGATACTGTGCAGGAACCAGATCGGATCGCCCCCTCCAACCGGACCCGTTCGTGACTCTCAACCACGAATCGATCAGCCTCTCCAAGGAAGTCACGACCCGAACCCAATGTGTGCTCACGATCCGACTTGAGGGAGTTGCCATTAATGAATTGACTGGAATGGATGAGTCGAACTGGATGATCTTCCACGAACCGAACCGCTCAAGTGAGCCACGATCTGACCAGGTGCACCACGAGCCGCCGTCGCCAGAGCTGCACGAACTGCCAGGGATGGTCAGGACCGATTCGAACCAAGGTGCATGGAATAGAGACGTGAACCACGAACCAAATTGGAAGTATAACCTGAAGTAAAGTGAAGTGAAGAAGAAGAAGACCGATCCAAAGAAGAAGAGACCAAAACCCGAGATACAAAGGTAGTCCAAATGGGAAGTATCTACTTAGGATCCAATTGGGAACCAACGAGTCAACTTCATGATTGGGCTTTGCTGCGGGACATGTGCTAAGGAGTTATTGACGTCTATAGATTTGATTCACCACCAAGATGGATGTTAGGCTACGTATCAGTGCAGTGGGGTATTTATTACTCCATGGGGCAGAGTGATCGTAACATGGCTATGAGCCAGTGCAGTGGAGTCGTTATGACATCATGGGGCAGAGTGGACATAGCAAGGACTAGTGGCTATGGATCGGTGAAGTGGAGTTTCCATGAATCTAGGGGGCAGAGTGATCATAGCAAGGATTTAGGTGATCAAAGTGGTGGATATCGTATGCTTTACGCACTGAGTGAGAGATGTGAGGATGGTTACTAGGCTTGATTGTTTGACATCACTATGACATTCACACCCCCACCCCGTATCCTTTACACCATATGTTAGTGGCACCTTAGAGTATTGTATGGTATGTTGTGCTAACTCTTTGGTTGCAGGTCTAGGTTCAGGTGTGGTTTAGTATACCTGTTATTGTTCTGTTTTGCTGCTTATCGCTCATACCAGACTTTTGTATGACCCAGAGTTTTATGTCTCTTCTTATTACTCTGGGTACTCTTAAACGGGCAGACTAGAGACAGGTTATCTGGTTATGCACGAGTAGCTGTCCGGAGACGAGTAGGAGGCTTGCACGCACTATTATATATATATTCTCCCTGTGTTGCTGTTGGTCACTACTTTGGACATTAGTAGTGTACCTTTCTTATTTTGCTTTAGAGACAATTTTAGAAGTTGTAATAAAGATGATGTGGAACATAAGCTGTAATTTTGGATTTTCCACTGCTAGGATGGTTTAAGTTTTCAGCTTATGCACTGTCTCGCCTGTTTTATGTCAAGTTATGTTATTATTATATTTTATTCCATGCGCTGTGAGATATACTACTGGATCCTTGTTAGTTCAAATTTCCTACTTTCCTTTCTTTGACGACTGTCCCGTGATGGTTGGACATTGGCACAACGTACTTTCTTTGGAAATGTCGGCTGATGCGGGGCGGGTCGTCACACTTAGTATCAGAGCTCTAGGTTGCGTAGTTAACCAGGGAAACACCAGAGAGAGACAGTACGTATATGAGAGCGCGTGTTTGTGATATTTTCATTTTCAAATGCTATATATATATACTATTAGTATATTTAAGGATGAATTCGCATTGCACTAGCACCACTGAAGAGATGGTTAATCGTTTTCTCCTTACAGATTGAACGATGAGCCGATATACTAGGGGTACTGGTAGAGGAGCTAATAATGGGAATGCTCCTGATATGAGGACGATGTTCACTAACTTCATGAGAGAGATGCTTAGAAATGTGCAAGGAGCAGTTCCCAATGCTGCAAATGGTGGTGGTGCAGCGGTGCAGGCGTCTAGGGCCGATTTCGCCAAGCTATGCAGGATTACATTAGCTTTGGTGGGAAGCCGTTCCACGGAACGGAATCGGCTACAGAAGTTCAGGATTGGTTGGATAGCTGTGAGCGCATCTTCGAAGACTTGGGTATCGAGGATGCGACGAAGAGAAAGCTAGCATCCCGTCAGTTGCAAGGACGGGCGATGAATTGGTGGAATGCTATTAAGGTGGCTACTCCAGAGGATCAAGTTACATGGGACCAGTTTAAGCCCCGATTCAGTGATAAGTTTATCCCAGCTGCTCAGAAATCAGAGTTGTTTAAGAAATTTCTGGAGCTTAAGCATAATGGTAGGGCAGTCTCAGAGTATGTTGCAGAGTTCAATACTTTATCGAAGTATGGAATATCCTTTATCGATATTGCCGAGAAGAAGAACGAGAAGTTTATAACTAGTTTGGATGGATACTTGGGGGAAAGGCTTATTAACCAAATCAATGAGGCATTTGAATCGATTGTGGGGAAAGTATTGAGGTCAGAGAGTCTTTACCCTAAGTCAAAGACTGAGGTTGCATCTGCGGAGGAGCCAAAACCGCAAGCAAGCGGTGGAGGCAAGAATGGTTCTCAGAATAAGAGAAAGAAGAATTAGACCAAGGAGGGCCAGAAGAAGAAGAATAAGAAAGATGTTGAATGCTTTAGCTGTGGCAAGAAGGGACATTATGCTAAAGAATGTCGAGCAAAGCCAGCGGACAGGAAGTGCTTCAACTGCGGCCAAGTGGGACATCACAAGAATAAATGTCCGCAACCCCCTAAAGAGAAGCAGATTATGAAAGCATATGCTCTTAATGTTGTTCCTTCTTCGTCGAATGCCCCAACCTCGGCGGAGAAAGGAAAGAATGTCGTCATTCAAGGTATGCTTTCTATTTATGATGTTCCTGTTCGAGCATTTTTTGATACCGGAGCTTCCCGTTCCTTCATATCTAGTGACCTGGTAGATAGTTTGGTATTAGAACCCGAGATAGTCGATTGACCTTTAGCGGTGACGAACCCAATTGGTGGTTCAACTAGCCTTAGCATGATTTGTTGTAATGTGGTCTTATCGAGTCATGGATGCATGTTTGTTTGTGGTTGCTTTGTTTTGAGCTTTACTGGGTTTGGCATTATTTTGGGAGTCGATTGTCTCCAAAGGTACGGGGTGGTGGTAGACTGTGAGGGATTTTTGATGACAGTTAGAGTGGATGATGGGCGGAGGGTAGTGTTTGGTGGTCTACCTAGTGATGGGGGTAATGGCTAGTTTTCTAAATTCCCTCGACATCCCACATGATGAGTTGTTAGATGTGCCTGTGGCTGGCCAATATCCGGATGTCTTCGATGAAGTGACCGGACTTCCACCACACTGAGAGATTGAGTTTCGTATTGATTTAGTGAAAGATGCCAGACCTATAGTGATGCCACTTCGTCGTATGGAACCAAGGGAGCAGCGAGAGATCAGGGTGCAAGTAAACGATCTTTTGAAGAAGGGATTTATCAGAAGAAGTGTTTCTGAGTGGGGAGCACCAGTTGTGTTTGCTACCAAGGCAGATGGTTCCCTTCGGTTGTGTGTGGACTACCGCGAATTGAATAAGGTGACGAGGAAGAATAAGTATCCTCTACCGCGGATAGATGATTTGTTTGATCAGTTGAGTGGCACGAGGGTGTTCTCCCAGTTGGATCTTGCGACTGGTTTTCATCAGCTTAGAGTGGAAGCTGGGAGTATAGCTAAAATGGCCTTTCGGACGCCGTTTGGATTCTATGAGTGGTTGGTCATGCCACTCGGGTTGACCAATGCACCAACGTATTTTGTGGATCTTATGAATAGGGTATTCAGGGATCAATTGAATAAGTTTGTTCTTGTGTTCATAGACGATATCTTGGTTTATTCGAGGACAGAGGAAGAGCACAAGGAACACTTGAGGATATTGATGGAGGTGTTGAGAAAACACCAATTGAAAGCAAAGTTTTCTAAGTGTCACTTCTGGAGGAGGGAAGTGAGATTCTTGGGCCATGTTGTTTTAGAGAATGGTATTGCTGTGGACCCTATGAAGGTGGCTACGGTACAGGATTGGTCTACGCCCAAGAATGCAACAGACGTAAGAAGTTTCTTGGGATTGGCTGGATATTATCGTAAGTTTATCCAAGACTTCTCCAAGATAGAGCACCGTTGACTCAGCTGACCAAGAAAAATCAAGCTTTCGTCTGGGACGAAAAGTGCGAGAATGCATTTAAGAGTCTAAAGGAAAAGTTGACATGTGCACCAGTGTTAGTCATTCCTAAAGGGAATGAAGAGATGATGGTATACACAGATGCCTGTGGTACCGAACTACGTGCTGTATTGATGCAGGGAGGTAGGGTTGTAGCATATGCTAGTCGGCAACTGAAACCGCACGAGAGAAGATATCCTACCCATGGTTTGGAATTGGCAGTGTTCATGTTCGCATTGAAGATGTGGAGACATTACCTCTTGGGATAAAGATTCGAGTTGTTTACCGATCATAAATCGTTAAAGTATCTTTTCTATCAGAAGGATCTAAATCTCCGACAGCGAAGATGGTTAGAATTCTTGGCTTCCCATGATTTCGATATCGCATATACACCAGGAAAGGGAAATGCGGCAGTTGATGCATTGAGTAGAAGACATGCCAGTTTAGGGGCTATGTTTCTAGAATGGAAGCAACTGGAGTACATCGCTAGGTATGATTTCAGGACGAAGTGCGAAATGGATCTAGAAATGTTAGCAAGTTTGACGATCAGACCCACTTTGATTGAGCGGATTGGTTCCAGTCAGAGGGACAATCCTAACTTATTGGAAATCATCTCAAAGTTAGAGATGAGAATCGACGAAGAGATGAACAAGTATGGGCTTGATCGAGATGCATGGCTTAGAAAGAATGGAAGACTAGTTATGCCCAATGTCAAGGGATTGAGAGATTAAGTGCTTAGAGAATGTCATCACTCAAAACTGACTGTACATCCCGGTGGTAACAAAATGTATCGAGACATGAAGCAAACCTACTACGGGGAAGGGATGAAAAGAGACGTTGAGAAGTTTATATCCAAATGCATGAACTGCCAGCTAGTTAAAGCTGAGAAAAAGAAGCCTAGTGGTTTGTTACAACCATTAGAAATTACAGAATGGAAATGGGAACAAGTCTCAATGGATTTCATTGATGGTTTACCAAGGACTGGATCGGGCCATGATAGCATTTGGGTGATTGTGGACCAATTAACCAAAAGTGCAAGGTTTATCCCTGTCAAGTCGAACAGAACGGCAGCTAAGTTAGTGGAACTATATATAAAGTGGGTAGTGAGATTTCATGGAATACCCTAAAGCATTGTGAGCTACCGAGATCCGTTGTTTACTAGTGGATTTTTGAGGAGCTTACAGGAGGTGTTAGACCAAAAATTGGTTCTAACACCCAAATGAGCTATGAATTTAATGAAATAGAACAAAAAAGCAACGAATAACACACGATTTATAGTGGTTCGACATTAAAGATCCTATGTCCACTTTCTATTCTTTTAATTGATGATTCAAATGCAAATACAGCAATGATTCTCACTCAACTTCACAATTACAATGCATAAATTCACTCAAATCTCTCAAAAACAGACTTTAAGAGATGACTTTGATCTGAATGTAGTTATGAAATTCGGCTATGGAGGAAGTTAGAACTGAGAATTTTCCAAAAGATGCTATCAAATGCCTCCAGACGGTGTATTTATAGGTGAGAAATCTCTTTAAAGTGGCTCCGGTTCGGAATTGCGTGGCACCCATCCCATGAGAGTCGGGTTCGGAGGCTTCAAGATGATGACAGCGCATCGGTTTAGTGGGAGATCGTGGGAGGAAATGGTCATGTTTGGCCCGAGTCTTCAGGAGATGCGTGCAGTAACAGTTACAGGTTCAGAAGAAATGGATACGGATCGGCCGCCTCCGATCCGATCCGGTGAGGATGTTTGCTTTCTTCTGACGCAGCTAAAGTGTTTCTCCGATCCGAACCGAGGTGACCACTTGCTATCTTTTAATGTTGCTGACACACTTCTCCGATCCGAACCGATATGGTTTCCGCGTCCTCGATCTCTACTTTTTTCTTGCGTCATCTCCCTCCGATCCGGATCGATTCGTGGCTTTCTCACTGTTCGCTCTTTGTGTAGCCTAGTTCACAAAGTAGGCTAACATTTTGCTCCCTCGAAGTACACTCTTATTTAAGATAAAGTGTGCTTCGAAGCAGTTTACGAAACAACCTTTGGATTGGAATCATTGAATAATCGCTTCCATTTACTTGTAGTGTCGTGCCACTTCATAAAGTCGAGGTTTTTGTTGTTTATATGTATCCACAATCCATACGAATTACTTTCTTCATTTTCAAACAACTTTAAGAGCTTCTTTTTAATGTCGAATAATTCCTCCATGTAAGCTTTTCTTTATTTCTTCTCGAATTCAACCTTCATGATAAGTCCATGAGCATAATCTTCTTCGGTTCGGACCCCGATCCGAATGGATTTCCCTTCTGCGCTGCTTATCAGTGGGCTAACAGGCTAGAGTTCCTTTGTGGGCTTGACTCCCAGTCTGAACGGATTAGAGAAAATTGGGAATACGAGTAGTCACCACAACTTTATATAAGTCTTTCTCCCATCTCCTTCTCTCATTATTCTCGTCCAACATGATTTGCAACAAAACCCTAGAATTTCAAAGACTCCGAAACTTTTCTCGTTCTTCCTTAAATCAAACAAATTGGTAGGTTAAAAGCTCGAATTACTTTGCTTTCATCGATTTCAGTTTAGATTTGTGGTCAAATTGGGCGATTCGATCATGGCGTTTGCCTGGTTTGAACGCCTTGGTCTCCTCTCTTCTCGCCGCCGTCGTTGGTGACTCTGTCACCACTTCGAGGCGTGGAGAGGAAGAATTAGGGTTCTATGGTATGCTTGAGCACGTAAGTGCTTGGTTTCGATTGGGTTTTGTGAAATTGAATCGGGTTCAGTGTTGGTTCAGCGAGATGGAGAATAAAGGAGATGAAGGAGAAGAGAGAAGCTGGGATCGGTTCGGGTGAAGAAACGTTGGAGTGAAAGAAAAGGAGAGGTGTTCACAAGACCGGATCGGGTCGGAGCAAAAGAAAAACCAAAAAAGAGGAAACAAAAC
This sequence comes from Allium sativum, assembly GCA_030737875.1. Taxonomy (NCBI): domain Eukaryota; kingdom Viridiplantae; phylum Streptophyta; class Magnoliopsida; order Asparagales; family Amaryllidaceae; genus Allium; species Allium sativum. Next base: position 314,387,497 of record CM060921.1, read on the forward strand.
CCACTTAACTGGATCGGATGGTGTTTACAAGACCGGATCGGGTCGGAGCAGATAAAGGTAAAAATAAAGGGGAAAACAAAACCTACATGATCGGGTCGGATCGGAATAAGAGACAAAGAGAAAAAGGTTTATTCAAGCTGATCCGATCTGATCCAATAGCCTACGTCCGAACCGGTCCGGTTCTACTCACTGAGTGTGAACATCTGCTTCAGAGCAAAACACAACTTTGCCCTCCGATCCGATCCCATTATACATATCCGAACCGAACCAAAACAGTCTAACTTAATGTGCAAGAATTTTTCCAACTAGCTTAATCAATGCTTGGTATAACCTTCAACTTGATGAACAGTTAGGGTAGTGCCTTACGAACATAACAAACATCCAGAACTATTATGAAATATTATTACTTCTTTGAATCTTCATATCACGCTTTCATGTGTTTGCTTTGCATCTTTGTCACACGTAGCACACACTTTAGTTCACATACACACACGGGGGACACGGGCAACTTTACTCTAATCCTTGCCATTGTTTCTTCAATAATCTAGTGATCATGGTCGAGAGACGTTCTTCTAGATTAGCAAAGAAGATGGAAGTTGCGGAAACTTCTGAGAAATATACTCTCGATGACATATCTTCTTCTTCAGACCCTGAATGGGACGATGAGGGCTCAGATTATGAAGTAGGAGCACATAATAGTGAAGCACCTTCTGATAGCGAAATTTCTCTGGGCGATGAGGAAGAAGGAGGAATAGGAGACAACCGAGCTCCTGATGAATTTGAGTCCGCCATTATTTTGGAATATCCTAAAGATTCCGTCGAATCGACGATTGATAACGACAGACTTGTTCGGATATGTTTAAAACATGGGATACTGAAAAGAGATACCCTGGTACCATTGAAAGATGATCATCCTCATAATCCTCCGGAAGGATTTATGGTAGTTACTCGGTTGATGTGTATGGTTGGGGCTATTCCACCATTCCCGCATTTTGTCGTCGACTTCCTGACACAGATGCAGATTGCCACCATGCAGTTACATCCCAACTCCTATGCTTACTTATATACCTTATATATAACATACAGAGAGGTTTTAGGTATAGAGCTTACTTTCGACGACGTTCACTTTTTTTACAATTTCAAGCATCGGACCCGAGAAACTCCTTCCTTCTCCTACTTTGAATCAGTCCCAAAAAGGAAAACCATTTCAGCTCCATTTAGCAGCAAGGCCGGTGATTCTAATCTCGAATGGTTTTATATCAAGCAACAGCCGGGGTGCGCCAGGAGGTGGACCAAATCAAGTAAAGCATCAATTTTCTAGACCTCCATTCTGAATGTTCATGTCAACACATTAACCTGCTTTCTCTTTTGTTTGCAGTTGATAACCCAAAACAAATATCGGGTCAAGTGTACTTTGATCGGATGCATCGGCTCCTCAATGGCGATCAAAAATTTCTAACCATCGATGAAATCCTTAAGGATGAGTATCTACATCATCACGGGTTACTATCCATTACCCGTAGCATAGGTCATGGGTCGGGCCCGTATGTATATATACCCCCTGTAGATGTTATTTCTGAAACGGCGAGGGTTCGAGAGATCCAGCAATACCTCTTCGGACTTCACCTTCTCCATCTTCAACTCAGGACGATGAATTGGACAACATAGCCGAAAAGCACAGAGAAGGGTACGTCGTCCCTGATGATGCTATCTCTCCTGAGAAGTCAATGTCCCCTAAAGAACTACCAATAGACGCTTCTCAAGGAGATGTCCCTACTACTGATGATTCCACATTTCAGGGTTTAGGAGATCTCCCCCTACCTGAAAACATCTACACTTCAGAGGATTTTGGCACAAATCCTTTAGTTTTCACTTCTTACTCCCGTTAAGGCCAAAGAGCCTACTCGTGCTAGCCTAGCTTCGGACTTGGGTTTGTCGGGGGGAACACCGCATAGGATGCACTTAACACAATGGCACCACACTTCACAACACTTACTTCTCATGAGAATACTGATTCTGAATTCCACTTATATTGTTGCGTAGGTACAATGTCTCACCCTTACTATGACATCAGGAAAATACGTCGCAGCATGACTAGACCCCCATCCGATGTCGAGCTTGATCGTCATGAAAGACGGGGTAGAGAGGACAAAAGGCCTTATGATTCTTATCAGCCGCACACCTCGCGCTCTCGCTCCCCCGTCCGGTCGGATCCAGACCGATATAGAGGCTATCAAAGTCGTCGAGGAGAAGACACATTGCAACCCAAAGACCGAACTTCTCCTCAAGACAAACACAATCGAGAAAGGAGCCCGCCAAAAGATACCGACTCACGAGGCAAACATAAGGTCTCTGATAAGCGGCCTAGAAAGGGTGATGCATCTATCGTGCCCGCTAAAAATAAGGATACTGAGTTTACATACTGCGAACCTCCACCACTAGATGCTGAATCTAAAGTTAAGCAGGCATATTTGGAGAAGCAGTTCCCCGACCACTATTTTGAAAATCTGACTTTCTTACCTGCTCTCGAGCCTATTTCCTCAAAGTGGGCGGATGAGGCCAAAGCGAAGATTGACGCAGTCGAGAAGCAATACTCGGAGATGTTCAAGTATTCACGTAACCTCTCCAGAATCATTCGAACTTTAATTACGGATGTTAATTCGATGAAAAAGACTACAGACGCCGACGCCAAAGCCTTGAAAATTTTGGAAAAGGACCTTGAGGACACACAGGCCCAACTTGTTATCGCTCAACGAGACGCTACCAACTTTAAACAGCAATTTGAAGAGTTACAGAAACGTTATCATGACTTGCTCGAATCTCATAGTCAAGAGCGCTTGGAGTTGAAGAAACAAACAGAAGATGCTAAGTCGGATAATGCCAAAATGCAACAAGCTTGCGATACTCTTGAGCGAGAAAAAGTCGAGTTAGTGAGAAAAAATGCTGAATTAGAAAAGCGAAATGCTGACTTGGAATCCAAGTTGATGGAGGCCGAGAACAGGGCTACGCTAGCGGAGGGAAATGTGGAAAATGTTATTAAGTCCGCCGAAGAGACCCGCAAGAAGCTCTCAGAGGCTCAAGAAGAAGTGCACGGCTTCGGCGAATTAATGATTGAATTCTTCGCGCATATAATTCGTCGCCGAAACATCTCTTGGATTGAAGTTTATCCAACTACCTTGTTTCACGTATGGAGTCAAATTGTCGAATGGGAGAAAGAGGAACTCAAGGTAGACTCCGTCGATGAAGAAAAGCTTATGGAAAAATATCTAAGAGATGATGAGCCGGCACGCCTGGCCGAGGGGCGCCGCCTCATTGCCGCTGCCATGGAGGAGGAGAAGTGGATGGCCAAGCAAAAGAACGTCCTCGAGGCGGGTTCTTCTTCAACTACTGCTGAAAATTCTGAAGTCGAGGGATATGATCCCGAGAACCCGGGGATCGCTCAAGTATCTCTTTTGTCTCCCATACCCGAGTCAGCGTCAGAGATGGCAGTTACTCTAGCTGAGAAATCATCGGAAGGTATTTCTACCTTTTCAACCCAATTTGCCAAGGTCGTCTCCACTTTTCACCACGTAATTGGGCAATCAATGGAGGACCCTTTATTTTCTCCTGAGTTGATAACTGTTGCTTCTCATTCTGTAGGTGTTGAACCGACCGAGAAGGCTGGCGGGCCTCAGGGAACCACCACCGGAGCAAAATTCGTGGAGAAGGCTCAAGGAGAAAAGGACAAGACTGCCACTGTAGAGTCAGGAAAGGGAGCCGAACTGTCTATGGTTGATGCTCCTCATGATGACGAGATGATAAATGCCTTGAAAGACGATGGCGGTAACGAGGGACACGAGGAAGACCCTGAAGTGGCTATAGTTGGGGATTCAAAAAGCGCTGATGACATCACTTTGGCTGCATTGAAAGCCGAACAAGACAAACGTATGCAGCTAAAAGTTGAAGACCTAGACCCCGAAAGCCTTAAGCCTCTTGCAGTGGTGGATCCTGGATCAAGGTTAGTTGTTAAGCTTTCAACTAGGTCTATTACAGAAGAGCTTGCTAAAAAGTCTTCTCTTGATTCCAGTGCTCCGACTCCTGGGAAAAGATCAACCGATTCTAGCACCTCGGTCGCAGGGAAGAAAAAGCCAAAGCGCATTTTGACTGATGCTGAAAAAGAGGCTAAGGATGCTCAGAAGGCTGCCAAAAAGTCCAAGTCCACTCCAAAGCCCAAGGGATGAAGTGCTTTGTTTTATTTTGGCATTTAATTGGTCCGCAATTGTTGCAGCGAGTGTGACTCTCGCATCTTCTTTTTTGCTTGTTTTCCTTGTATAAACTCACATGTTTGTAAATAAAAATAGTTTATTTCCTGCAATGTCTGATAGTCATTAGCTCAGTAATTAAATGAAAATACATAAGTATGTCAAATTAAAGTCATATAATGAAGTCATTGTTGAGGGAAATATGTATGCACATATATGCCCCCCAGTCAATCTTGTGTAACTGGGCAAGAATTATTCAAGATTAACTAAATCAAAAATCCAATTGCCCCCGATTCTCGGACGGGGCCATATTCCTTTTGTCGTTGATGCCTATTCTTTCTAGCATCTTTATACTCTCCTGTCTCATAACCAGGTTAGAGTTTCGTTGAGGCGGTCTCTCATCTGGTTGCACCTTCACGCCTCAGAGGACGTCATCTTCCCATCCTTTATACTCTCTCTCGATTCTTGAGAGTTAGAGTTAAGAATGTCGTCTTCCCATTCTTCTATATTTTGTCGTACAGATAGTCATTTTATTTACTCCTGCACATGGGTCATCCCCAACTTTCCAAATTTAATTTAACATTTCGTGTTTCACAGTCATGATAGAATAATTGTTGAATGTATAAATAATGCAGGAAAGAAAGTGACACACGATATTTTTATAGTGGTTCAGCTAAGTCGTAGCCTACATCCACTTTATAATTCTTTGTTCACATAAACAAACTTTTTAAGGCAAGTCGTGCCTTTTTACATAGCTTATGAAAACAAAAGAGATGATATTTCATATTTAGCTCAGATATCGTCATAGGTGCCGAGCGTTCCATGCTCTGGGAATCTCCTCACCGTCCACAGTCGTTAGCTTGAATGCTCCTATATCAAGCTTCCGTTGGATGGTGTATGGCCCTTCCCATTTTGGACCCAATTGGGTTGGAGGCGGGAAGACTCGTTTCAGTACTAGGTCTCCTGGTTCAAAGGTTTTGAAGCGAACCTTCCGGTCATAATAACGTGCCACTTGATGTCGATGTCTTGAGGCATGCAAGTCGGCTTCATCTCTTTTTTCTTCAATCATATCAAGAGATTCTAGGAGGAGTGCTTTATTTGTCATCGGGTCATAGTACGCAACTCGATGGGAGGGGACTTCCAATTCTACTGGGATCACTGCTTCTGACCCAAAGGAAAGTGAATAGGGGGTATGGCCGGTAACCGTCTTAAAAGTCGTCCTGTAGGCCCATAAAGCTAATGGCAACTCATCTACCCATCTGGCTTTGGCTTGTTCCAACCGCTTCTTTAGAATTGATTTAATGATTTTATTGACGGCTTCGACCTGGCCATTTGACTGCGGATGAGTTACTGCAGTGTATCGTTTATCAATCTTGTATTTCTGGCAAATGTTTCTGAACTCGACGCTGTCAAATTGCGTCCCATTATCAGTTATGATGGTCTTCGGTATCCCAAATCGACAAATAATGTTTCTCACCACAAAACTAATCACTTTCCTCGCCGTGATGGTTGTTAGAGGTTCAGCCTCCACCCATTTTGTGAAGTAGTCCACGGCAACGATCGCATACTTAGCTCCTCCTCTAGCAATAGGTAGCACTCCGATAATGTCGATTCCCCACATGGCAAACGACCACGGACTCACCATCGACTAGAGCTGAGTCTGAGGCGCTCTGGGAACTTTGGCATATCTTTGACATCTGTCGCAGCGTCGTGAATAATCAGCCGTGTCTTTATTCACGGTAGGCCAGAAATATCCATACTGTAATATCTTCTTTGCCAGGGTTTGACCCCTAGTGTGATCTCCACACTCACCTTCATGTACTTCTTGCAGTACACGTTTAATGTCATCGTGTGCGATACACCGTAATAGGGGCATTGAAAACCCTTGACGATAAAGGACGTCATCCTGTAAAATGTATCTTGCAGCCTTACGTATTACAGCTCGTCTTTCGCTCTTTTTTAACAGGAGGGTTCCGTTCTTGATAAAATTCTTAATTGATGTCATCCAGGACTCTCTTTCTGGTTCAACTTCCAAGGCTAGCTCTGTCTCCATTAGGTAGAAACTTGGTGATTCCAACACCTCTATTGGAACCATTTCGGTTTCTTTAGGGTTATCAGAACTCGCTAGCTTCGCCAGTCGATCCGCTTTCTAATTTTCCGTTCTTGGAATGTGTGTTATGCTATAATGCTCCAAACCTTCCAATAACTCCTTTACCTTTTTGAGATAAGCACTGAGTCGAGGTCCTTTAGCAGCAAATTCTTCCCGAACTTGACATACAACTATCTTGGAATCGCAATATATATCTAGTGTCTTCACTCCCAAATCTTTGGCAAGTTTCATCCCGACAATCAGGGTTTCATACTTAGAATCGTTGTTAGTAGCGGAAAATTCCAACCGTAATGCATAATAAATAGATCGTCCTTCAAGAGTTATTAAAACAACTCCGGCGCCAGACTTTCTATCGTTCTTGGCTCCGTCCGTATATAGTCTCCACGGACTAAGCTCCAACCCTTGATCCAAAGTAACTATCTTGTCACCCACCGTTTCTTCTTCAGGAATTGTAAATTCAGCTATGAAATCAGCCAAGTCCTGCCCCCTTATTGATCTTCGTGGTTGAAAGTTCAAATCAAATTGACTCAGTTCAATATTCCATTTAAGTAACCGCCCTGATGCTTTGGGTTTTTGCAACACTTGTCTCAAAGGTTGATCGGTATATACGACTATCGGGTGTGCCTGGAAATAATGGCGAAGTTTGCGCGAAGCAATCAGGAGGCTATAAGTAAGCTTCTCTATCTTTGGATAGTTACGTTCTGCGGCAGCTAGCTTTTTGCTTACGTAATACACAGGTTTCTGGACTTTATCCTCTTCACGTACTAGTGCTGTGCTGACGGCATGTGATGATACCGCCAAGTAGACGAACAAATCCTCATGTTCCATGGGCTTCGATAATATTGGAGGCTTTTCAGAAAACCTAATAGATTCTGGAATGCCTCCACACAGTCGGGAGTCTACTCAAAATTTCGCTTTATGAGATCGAAGAAGGGTACACACTTATCTGTTGCTTTGGAGATGAACCTGCCCAGTGCTGCAACCTTCCCGGCCAAGCTTTGAACATCCTTGATCTTCCGCGGCTCCCTTATATTCCGGATTGCTGCTATTTGGTCCGGATTGATTTCAATTCCTCTGGAACTCACGATAAAGCCAAGGAACTTGCCTGATGCCACTCCGAAAGAACACTTCAAGGGATTCAACTTCATCCCATACCTTCGTAGTATGCCGAACATTTCTGCTAAGTCCTTCATATGATTGGGAGACTGCTTGGATTTCACGAGCATATCATCTACATAAACTTCCATGGTTTTCCCGATTTGACTGTAAAACATGCGGTTGACTAGGCGCTGATACGTGGCTCCCGCATTTTTCAACCCAAATGGCATTACCACGTAACAATACAACCCCAAGTCTATGATAAAGCTGGTATGCTCTTGATCTGGTATGTGCATGGGAATTTGATTGTACCCGGAATAAGCGTCCATAAAGGATAAAAGTTCATGCCCCGCCGTCGAATCTACTAGTTGATCAATTTTGGGGAGAGGAAAACTATCCTTCGGGAAAGCCTTGTTCAAATCAGAAAAGTCGATACACGTTCGCCACTTTCCATTTGATTTTTTGACCAGAACAGGATTCGATATCCAGTCGGGATATTTTGAATCCTTAATGAATCCATTATTTTTTAATATCTCTACTTCTTCTTTCAAATCCGCTGACCGTTCTGGGCCTAACATTCGTCTTTTCTGCTTGACCGGGGGTGCTTTGGATCAATACACAAAGAGCGGCTCATGATGGTAGGCGAAATCCCACACATGTCAGCGTGAGTCCAGGCAAACACATCCAGATTTGCCTTTAAGAAATCAGCCAATTCCCTCGCTCTAACTGGATCCTGTTGCGAGCTGATCTTTAGTACTTTGGTTGGATATGTTTCATCGATAGGTATATCGATTGTTATTTCGTTGGGAGTTGCCTTCCTGTCCCCGGGTTCACTATCCTCTCTGGGATCTATATCCTCGAGCACATCTGAGGGCGACTCTCTTGGGGCAGGACCCCTTAATTGCTATGCTGAGGCCTCCTTAGGAGGGGCGGAATCATCCTTAGCATCTATGTTCAACCCCTTCATTAACATCTTTAACTATGCCACGTAACAAGCTCGTCCCGTGGCTTGGTCGCCCTCATCACCCCAACTCTTGAGTCAGTCGGGAATTTAAGAAGCAAGCACCAGGGCGCAATACATGCCCTAAATTCGGCAAGGGCCGGTCGGCCTAGGAAGGCATTGTAAGGCAACTGCAAATCCAAAACTACAAACGGCAAGATCCTTACTCTCTGGCGATCACCCTGCCCTAGTGTGACTGGTAATTCCACAAAACCCATCGGAGCTGTAGGTACTCCGTTAAAGCCACGTATCCATCCTTGACATGGCTTTAAGTCTTTTGCCTCAAGCTTCATCCGTTCAAAGGCTTTCTTGAAAAGGATATTGACCGAGCTTCCATTGTCCACCAACACTTTATGGACTAAAGCGGGGCCAATTGTTGTGGTGATTACTAGCGGATCGTCGGTTGGAGATTGAACTCCGAAATCATCTCTATTGCGGAATACGACGTCGTCTGACATCGTCTTTTGTTGCTTTGCTGGGGTAACGTCATCGAGCCTACTGCACTCTCCAACCTCAAAATGCTTGGCGGCGTTGACGTACTAATCCATAGATTTAAAACTTCGACCAACTAGGTGAGGTCCGCCTATAATAGTATTAATGACGATCCTCTTGCCTTTTTGCTGGGCTGTGGGTTTCGAGGTAGACGGGTTTGAGTCTGGGGCTTGTCCCCCTTGCCCCCTGTCCCTTGGGGCAACTTTGTACTCGTCTAACTTTCCTTCTCGCAGCAATTTTTCGACGATATCTCTCAAATGACAACATTCATTGGTGGAATAACTGTGGGTTCCATGAAACAAGAAAAACTTTCCTGTGCCAATTTCTTTCTCAGTAGAATCTCTGGGTGGTGGTTTTTTGTACTGCAATGTGCTATATGTGTCTAAATAAATATTCTCCAACGTGTCATTTAACGGCGTATAATTTTCAAAAGTCTGGAACCTGGGTCTTTTATTGGAGCTATTCCCTCGGTTTCCGTTCCTTCTATTGTCGTTCCCATTTCTGTTGTTGTTACCACCACTCTGGTTCCCAACATTTACTTCCACCTTCCCTGAACTATCACCAGACTGCTTCACCGCAACGTTACTCTGGACACCTTCCTTCGAGGCTCCTTCGGACTTTCTCTTTCGATTTGCCTTAGCTTCTTCTCGCCTTAAGCGGATATTGGCCTTTTCATAGAACAATTCTCTGGTAGGAGATGGTTTTCCATCCAAGTAATCCCCAAACTCTATGTCAGGATCTACCCCTTCTATTAAGGCCATCAGGATAGTGGGCTCATGAGGATCAGTAACTTCGGTGACGGCCAGGTTGAAGCGATATAAATATGACTTCAAAGATTCTCCTGGGCCCTGTTTAATCCGTGATAATTCTATGACGGTCTTGGACTTTTGGGCATGGAGTCGAAACTGATTCATGAAACGCTCACTCAATTCTGTGAAATTTGATACTGACCGAGGAGGGAGTCGGGTGAACCACATTAAGGCTACGTCTTCAAGATAGATTGGGAAAGCTTTGCATTTTACGGCATCTGGAGTTGCTGCTGCATTCATGAACCATGCGTATCTCATCAGATGCTGCCCTGGGTCCGTTCTTCCTGAATATCGATCCATCTGAGGCAAGTTAAATCGCCGAGGAAACTGGAAATTCAGTATGTCATCTGTGAAAGTGGTATGACTATGCTCAATGCCCCAATCTTCATTAGTATACCTCTGGCATTTAGACATAATCTGGCGCACCATTGCCCATACATCGGCGTTGGTTAATGTCTGCATAGGCTCTCTTGATCTAATGTTTGGATTACCCCTGGGTTCCTGGTCAGGGGATAACCTCCTGTTTCTGGCGGCAGCTGCTCAACGTCGCTCTCTGTGCTCCCGGTCAATCTCAGGAGGTAGAGGTTGGAGAAGCTGTTGCTGTGTGGGGTTGGTAATATTAGGATCCCTGGGTAATACGTTGGATCCGCGCATGGGTAGCAGCATAGGTTGTTGCAGGCTCGGGTCATCAGGGCCCAATACACGAGAAGCATCTTCTCGGGATCCTAAAGATCTAAAAGTCAATTGAACGAGGTTCTGAGGTCGTTCAAGCGGCCTTCTCTCATGGGGACGTTCCTCCTCCGAAGAAGACGAATCATCTGTAGTAATGCGGCTTGCTGTGGAAGGAGTCCTTTGCCTCCGGAGCTCCTGTAGCTCTCTACCCATAGTGATCATGTTTTCCTGCATGCGAAGATTATCGCGCCTTTGGGCCTCAAATGCTTCTTTTGTGCTCTGAAGCATGTCAAGAAAACATAAAAAATCTCCCTGAGTAATGGGTGCAGATGGATCAGGCTGAACATTAGTCATTGTGGCTGGAATCGGAGCGTTGGAGGGAGCTTGAGTAGAAGTTCTAGCTTCATTCTGGTACGTATCGGATCGGTTCACAACAGGCTGGTCGGGGCGGTTCGCATGGAGAGTGTGAGTGCCCCCAACTTCATCGGATCGGATCGGATCAGAGCCTTCCACCCGGTTCGGATCGGCACCTTTGATCCGGTTCGGAGCCTCCTGGTTGGAGCGGTCTGCTCCAGAGCTTTGGGCGCGTAGCCTTGTTATCACGATGGCTTGCTGATCTTCTCTAGCATCATTTCCCCTAGCGTCTTGCACTTCTTTTCCTTTGGTCTTAGCCCTGATACTCGGTTCTTCAACGGTTAGTCAACAAGTACTGAAAGATGTCAGAGACAGGGGATTAACTTCTTTGAACTTGAAGGTCCAAATAGTAGAATGATAATCCCAAAAAGGCTGAGAATTCGAAGTTTCTCAGTGAATGCACCAAAATGTTAGACCAAAAATTGGTTCTAACACCCAAATGAGCTATGAATTTAATGAAATAGAACAAAAAAGCAACGAAGAACACACGATTTATAGTGGTTCGGCATTAAAGAGCCTACGTCCACTTTCTATTCTTTTAATAGATGATTCAAATGCAAATATAACAATGATTCTCACTCAACTTCACAATTACAACGCATAAACTCACTCAAATCTCTCAAAAATAGACTTTAAGGGATGACTTTGATCTAAATGTAGTTATGAAATTCGGCTATGGAGGAAGTTGGAACTGAGAATTTGCCAAAAGATGCTTTAAAATGCCTCCAGATGGTGTATTTATAGTTGAGAAATATCTTTAAAGTGGCTCCGGTTCGGAATTGCGTGGCACCCATCCCATGAGAGTCGGGTTCGGAGGCTTCAAGATGATGACAACGCATCGGTTTAGTGGGAGATCGTGGGAGGAAATGGTCACGTTTGGCTCGAGTCTTCAGGAGATGCGCGCAGTAACGGTTACAGGTTCAGAATAAATGGGTACGGATCGGCCGCCTCCGATCCGATCCGGTGAGGTTGTTTGCTTTCTTCTGCTGCAGCTAAAGTGTTTCTCCGATCCGAACCGAGTTGACCACTTGCTATCTTTTAATGTTGCTGACGCACTTCTCCGATCCGAACCGATATGGTTTCTGCATCTTCGATCTCTACTTTTTTCTTGCGTCATCTCCCTCCGATCCGGATCGATTGGTGGCTTTCTCATTGTTCGCTCTTTGTGTAGCCTAGTTCACAAAGTAGGATAACATGAGGCGTTAGGATCAGAATTACATCTCAGTACCGCGTATCATCCTCAAACCGACGGTCAAGCAAAGAGGGCGAATCATATATTAGAAGACCTCTTAAGAGCTTGTATATTGGATTTTGGTGGATCATGGAATGACCATTTACATCTAGCGGAGTTCGCATATAATAATAGTTATCAATCCAGTATTGATATGGATCCATTTGAAGCTTTGTACGAAAGACCGTGCAACTCACCGTCATGTTGGTTAGAAACCGGTGAGAAGTTTGTGCTTGGACCAAATGTGATAAGAGAAACCTCAGAAAAGATTAAGATCGTCCGAGAACAAATGAAGGCTGCCCAAGATAGGCAGAAGAGTTATGCTGATAAGAGGAGAAGAGATTTAAAATTCTCCATTGGTGACTTAGTTTTTGTCAAGATTTCTCCATTAAAGAGCGTGGTACGATTTGGTAGGAGAGGCAAGTTAACCCCAAGATTTGTTGGTCCATTCCCAGTTCTCGAGCAAGTTGGGAATTTGGCATATAAAGTTGAATTACCAGAGAAGATGGCAGGAGTTCATAACATATTTCATGTTTCCCAGTTAAGGAAATTGATGCATGACCCTAGCGTGACTATTTCACTGGATCAGTTGGACGATATCGAGGTTGAACCCGAGGTGGTTGGGAACCGCATGCCTATGTGTATTGTTGGGAACGATACGAAGCAACTTCGAAGGAAGACAGTAAAACTATTCAAAGTTCAGTGGGGTGATGATGAGGAAGACTGTACTTGGGAAACAGAGGAGAACATAAGGAGGAAGTATCCAGAACTCTTTGCCTAGTAAGGTTTTTACATCGGTATAGTACTCTCTTGTTAGTAAACCGCATGCTAGGATAGGCTTGTTGTATTGTTTTGTATGCTTTATTGTTTTGTTAATGATTGGTAGGCATACAGGATCCTTTGTATGTTTTGGGTTAAGGAATTTCGGGGACGAAATTTCTTAAGGGGGAGGAGGGAAGGGAGAATGTAACGACCGACATTCTACGCATCGGAGGATCGTAGAATATATATTTCTTTCTCGTAAGGAGTCGTATGGTCGTGTGACATTGGGGGACGAGTATTGGAGTCATTTCCCATATTCACGATTTTTGCCAATTTTTGAATGACCGTTTTGCCCCTAGCTGATCTTGTTTTGGCCATAACTTTTGATTGGTAAGGAATTTTGACCTGAAACCACTTCCTTTTGATCTGGATGATGGTTTACCTTTCCGTAGAGTGGTCATATGTGAAAAACGGACTTACCGTTTGGGAGATATGGACGAAATAAGGTTTAGAAGGTGAAAAACTGCTTAACCGGGCCAAATGAGGTGATTAGTGAATGGGCCCATAACCCATTTCAGGATTAGGGTTATGGGGAAGCTGAAATGAGTTCGGTTTTCAATCTTTTTCAGTTTTCAAGCCGCCATTTACCTCTTATAAACCCTAACAATGGCCTCTACCTTCTAATTTCATCCCAAATCGCTCTCTAATAAAGGATTAAGCTTAGCACCATCAAATCAAGGAGAAATAGCACTATTTCTGAGTTAGAGCTGCTGTTAGACATTGGTATTCGCCCAAATCAGAGGAGTTTCAGTTCTGATAGTTTTAATTGTGGCAAAGGTGAGTGATTAGCATTGTTTTACACTAATTACAGTTAATTAGGGTGATTAGTGTTAATTAGCGAATTTAAACATAATTAAATTCTGGAAAAATGTTTAGAAATTCTTAAACACCATTTTAGACCTTTGTTAGAAGTTTGGGTTAATTTGGTAAAGTTTTGTTAATCCTATCGTTAGATTTGCTTAAACATGATTAAGGGGAAAACATGAGTTTTGGGTATGTTTGATCCGTTTAACCTTGTCATATTATTGTTTTGGTGTTTGTGGATGACTGTACATGTTGCTATGACTATATGGTATGCTTTGTAATTTATTAGAAAAGTTAGATTGGTCGAAAACGCCATCGTATGGCGTAAAATAGTCGTTGGAAAGTTGCAGGATACTGTGCAGGAACCGGATCGGATCGCCCCCTCTGAACCTGACCCGTTCGTGACTCTCAACCACGAATCAATCCGCCTCTCCAAGCAAGTCACGACCTGAACCCAATGGGTGCTCATGAACCGACTTGATGGAGTTGCCATGCATGAATTGACTGGTATGGATGAGCCGACCTGGATGATCTTCCACAAACCGAACCGCTCAAGTGAGCCACGATACGACCAGGGGCACCACGAGCCACCGCCGCCAGAGCTCCACGAACCGCCAGGGATGGTCACAACCGATCCGAACCAAGATGCATGGACTGGAGACATGAACCACGAACCGAACTGGAAGTATAACCTGAAGTAAAGAGAAGTGATGAAGAAGAAGACCGATCCAGAGAAGAAGAGACCAAAACTTGAGATGCAAAGATAGTCCAAATGGGAAGTTTGTACTCAGGATCCAGTTGGGAACCAACGAGTCAACTTCATGATTGGGCTTTGCTGCGAGATGTGTGCTAAGGAATTATCAACGTCTATAGCTTTGATTCACCACCAAGATGGATGTTAGGCTACGTATCAGCGTAGTGGGGTAGTTATTACTCCATGGGGGAAGAGTGATTGTAGCATGGCTATGAGCCAGTGTAGTGGAGTCGTTATGACATCATGGGGCAGAGTGGACATAGCAAGGACTAGTGGCTATGGATCAATGCAATGGAGTTGCCATGACTCCATGGGGCAGAGTGATCATAGCAAGGATTTGGGTGATCAAAGTGGTGGATATCGTATGCTTTACGCACTGAGTGAGAGATGTGTGGATGGTTGCTATGCTTGATTGTTTGATATCACTATGACATGAACACCCCCACACCCGTATCCTTTACACCATATGTTAGTGGCACCTTAGAGTATTGTACGGTATGTTGTGCTAACTCTTTGGTTATAGGTCCAGGTTCAGGTATGGTTTAGTATACTTGTTATTGTTTTGCTGCTTATCGCTCATACCAAACTTTTGTCTGACCCAAAGTTTTATGTTTCTTCTTATTACTTTGGGTGCTGTTAAACGGGCAGACTAGAGATAGGTCAGCTAGTTGTGCATGAGCAGCTGTCCGGAGACGAGCATGAGGCTTACACTTACTATTCTCTATATATTCTCCCTGTGT
The DNA here is from genome assembly GCA_030737875.1 of Allium sativum. Classification (NCBI taxonomy): domain Eukaryota; kingdom Viridiplantae; phylum Streptophyta; class Magnoliopsida; order Asparagales; family Amaryllidaceae; genus Allium; species Allium sativum. The sequence goes on from CM060921.1 coordinate 314,402,684, forward strand.
CGCTGCTGGTCACTACTTTGGGCATTAGTAGTGTTCCTTTCATATTTTTCTTTAGAGACAGTTTTAGAAGTTTTAATAAAGATGATGTGGAACATAAGCTGTAATTTTGGATTTTCCGCTGCTACGATGGTTTAAGTTTTCAGCTTATGCACTGTCTCGCTTGTTTTACGTCAAGTTATGTTATTATTATATTTTATTCCATGCGTTGTGAGATATGCTACAGGTTCCTTGTTAGTTCAAATTTCCTTCTTTTCTTTCTTTGACGACCGTCCCATGCTGGTTGGACATTGGCATAGCGTACTTTCATTGGAAATGTCGGCTGGTGCGGGGTGGGCCGTCATAGTTTCACAACCAACCGGGCCATAATACGAATGAATGTAGGCATCTAAAGAACCTGACCGAGGAGCTAATAAGGAAGAATAGACTCCAGCAATATACAAAGAACCCATAGAATGCTCAAGCCCCCCAAGAGCAAGGAACATCTTCGGGACAACCTGGTTTGGGAGAAAATACTCCAGTTGCTGTTATTCCAAGACAAATCATCAACATGATTTCAGGTGGACCCCACCTAGTCGAAAGAAGCTGGGGGACATCGTGAAGTATACTGATGAGATAAAGAACCTTCTGAGAGAAGAAGAACTCATGGTCATGAACGACGCCTTTCCCGCAAATATGCCGAAGACTTCATGGGACGATGTCGTGTTCAAAGATAGAGATTCAGACAAATTGATAACACCAACAGTTGATCCTATAGTTTTTACCATCGGTTTGGGTCCGGCCATAGTCGGGAGAGTCTTGGTGGACAACGGGGCATCTGCCAAGGTTCTTTTCATTAATGCATTCAATAAGATGAATATTTCCATGGATGATGTGAAAGCTTGCCAAAATAAGATCCATAGGTTCATGAGGCAACCTACTCAACCGATCGATGTCATCGACCTGCTTGTAGAGCTCAGAGAGGGAGAATAGAAAGTTGCCATGAAGCAGACTTTTGTTATAGTAAATGAACTTTCGGCCTATAATGCTTTACTCGGAAGACGAGCCCTAGCCGCATTCAGGATACCAATTGCTCCATGGTGCTTTACCATGAAATTCCCCACAAAGAATGGAGTCGGTGAGATTAAAGGTGACCATAAGGCGGTAAGGGAGTACCACATGGCAGAGCTAGTTGAAGCCAGGAAAAAGGAGACGAAGAAGAATGTAGAGGAACCACTTCACATTCATGACTCCCCCTTATAGCAACTTGGGCGGGGCTCTTACACTGGCGAGCACAGTGGAGCTCAAAAGGAAATGGACCCAAGAAAAGCCAGTGTGGGGGAGAGTAGAGCGGCCCCGGTTGATGCCACAATCCTAATTCCAGTACATGACAAAGATCCTGACAAATTATTGAAAATAGGTTCTCAACTGGGCCTGAAGTTACAAATAGAATTAACTATGTTTTTAAAATCGAATTTGGATGTTTTTGCCTGGATACATTCTGATATGTGTGGAATTTCATCTGATGTAATAGTACACAAATTGAATATTAATCCAAATATGACTCCAATAAAACAAAAAAGACGAATTCAAGGACCCGAAAAGTCTATGGCATTAAAAGAAGAAGTGGATAGGTTGCTCGAGAATGACTTTATAAGAGCATCTCCATATCCTGATTGGGTCTTCAATCCGGTCCTTGTTAAAAAGTCCAACGAAAAATGGAGGGTATGCATAGATTATTCAGACCTTTATAAAGCGTGCCCTAAGGATAGTTTTCCTCTACCCAGAATTGATCGACTTGTTGATGCGACAGCAGGGTATGAATTCTTATCCTTCATGGACGCTTACTCCGGATATAATTAGATAACGATGTATAAGCCAGATGAAGAAAACATGAGTTTCATAATAGATAGGGGATTATATTGCTACAAAGTCATGTTGTTCAGACTAAAAAACGCAGGAGCAACATACCAACACCTTGTAAATTCCATGTTCGAATCGCAAATCGGGAAAACAACGGAAGTATGTGTGGGCGATATGCTGGTAAAATCAAAGAATGCTAATGATCATATAGAGAACTTCGCAAAAATGTTCCATACCCTCAGGAAGTATGGGATGAAGGTAAATCTATTTAAATGCTCATTTGAGTCGCATCAGGAAAATTTCTCGAATTCATAGTCAGTGCTAGAGGCATTGAAGAAAACCCTTCTCAAGTCATAGCTTTGCGAGAGATGCGTGCTCCTAGGACAAAGAAAGAGCTTCAGAGCTTAAATGGGAAAGTAGCTACGCTAAATCGATTTATCTTAAAGGCAACAGATCGGTGCATACCACTCTTTGATGCTTTGAATAAAGGAAAGAAAGATTTCCAATGGACTCCTGAATGCCAAGTATCCTTCGGAGAGTTAATCAAGCATATGGAGTCACCCCCAATGCTATCAAAGCCTAAAGATGGAAAAGAATTATTCCTGTACCTAGCAGTCTCATCCCATGCCTTAAGCGCTGCGCTAGTTCAAGAAGATGCAAAGGTTCAATGGCCAGTATACTATATCAGCAAAAGGCTTGCTAGGGCAGAATTGAATTATCCCATGTTAGAAAAGCTTGCGTACTGTCTTCTTATTGCCCCAAAAAAGCTAAGGCCATATTTCCAACCCCATCCTATAAAGGTTCTCACCGACCAACCGTTAAGGCAAGTTCTTTTCTGCCTAGAGTCTTCGAGGAGATTGTTGAAGTGGAACATAAAGCTCAGTCAATATGACATCACTTATCATCCTCGAAGAGCGAATTAATGGAAAGGCTTTGGTACATTTTATCGTCGAATTCATGTATAGGGGGAAGAAACAGATGAGCCAATAGAGGCAGTGGGTAGATGGAAGTTATTCATTGATGGATCCGGGAATGATTACCGTTCAGGGGCTGTAATAGTCCTGGAAACTCCATATGGTCACTCCCTATGCTATGCCCTAAGACTAGAATTCCCATCAACCAATAGTGAAGCCGAGTATGAAGCGCTGATACAGGGCTGAAATTAATGAAAGAATTGAATCTGAAAACCTTGCAAATTCTCAGTGACTCACAACTGGTAGTATGTCAAGTTCGTAAAGAAATCCAAATCTAAGTCGGAAACCTTCCCGCTTATCTTTCTAAGGCTTTGGAACTTCTCAGCGATCTCGACTACTCCACTATATCTCATATTCCCAGGGAAGAGAAACAAAGGCAGATTCTCTTGCTAAATATGCCAGTTCCGCCGATGCGCAGTTACTGGGTTTGATATCCATCGAAGTCCTTTCAACTCCCACTATTGAAGAAACGGATGTGGATTGGATCATGGAGACTATTGAAGAGCCTGATCCTGGATGAACCCAATCAAGGAATATATCCTTAACGGAACACTTCCAGAGGAACTGTCTCTAATAGGAGCTTTCGCTACGCACGTGTTTTCTATAGGTCTTGTCTCTTTTCATAGTAGTAGACACGACTGAAAGGAGTGGTTCGCTCCACACCTTCATTCGTCCAGCTTCGCTACCTCTCAACAGTCAACTAGTCGCTTAGCTTTCTAACAAAGCAAGTAGCTAGCGTATCTCTTCCGTCTTAGAGCCAACTGTCCACTTCCTCTAATGAGTGAGTCAACTAAGTGGATAAAATATTGCACAAACCTTCATTGTACCTTATCCAAGATGGAAGGTTATATAAGCGAGGCTTCTCTACGCCACTGTTGCGATGTGTAACCAAAGAGGAGTCCAGAGCGATCTTGGTAGAATAACATGAAGGAAAATGTAGAGGTTACACAGGTGATTAAATGCTAGCCTAAAAAATTCTATGATATGGCTACTTCTGGCTCCACGTGAACCTGGATGGAATGACCTATGCTAAAAAGTGTGATAGATGCCAAAGATTCACAAAGATTCCAAGAGCACCTCCCGCAGAACTGACTCAAATGGTCATCCCATGGCCATTTGCTGTTTGGGGTATAGATTTGATCAAAGCATTGCCTACAGCTAAGTCAAGTATGAAGTATGCAATAGTAGCCACTGACTATTGCACTAAGTGGGCTGAAGCTGAGCCACTGGCTACTATTACTTTGAAAAAGGTGATTAACTTTGTCTTGAAGAACATCATCTGCAGATTCGAGGTACGACAGAAAATAATCACTGATAATGGGACTTAGTTCGAAACCAGTGAATTCTTAGATTTCTGTGCTAAATACAAAATTAAGAAGAGTTTTGTAGCCGTTGCTCATCCGCAGGCCAATGGGAAAGTTGAAGCAATCAATAAGATTTTAAAGTCAACCATCAAAAAGCGTCTCGAAAGAGCTAAAGGTGGTTGGGTAGATGAGCTTCTCCTTGCACTATGGAAATATCGTACAACTCATAAAACTGCGACTGGGAACACTCCATTCTCGCTTGCATTTGGATCTGAGGCTAAGGTCCTGGTAGAGATGGACGTTCCCACTTATTGCAGAATCTGTTTTAATCATGGAGAGAATGAGATGTTGCAGCTTGAAGCACTTGATTTGCTCGAAGAAAAGAGGAAAGAAGCAGAACTCAGAATTGCTGCTCACCAGAGAAGGATAGCCAGACATTTTAATTCTAAATTCAAATGTAGAACCTTTGAAATTGAGGACCTTGTTTTGAAGAAAATCATGGTAGGAAATGGATTATTCGGACCCACTTGGGAAGGACCATATATGATAAGCCAAAAATTCTTAGATGGCACCTTCGAACTGAAGACAACGGGCGGGATCCAGCTTCCTAGAGCCTGGAATAGCATACATCTCCGTCATTATTTTGCTTGATATTTCTTTTGCATATCTTGAAAAGTTGTAAATGCCATGCATTGTAAATACCATGCAAATGTTGTCATAAGCTTTGTACATATAAATGAAAGTAACTGCCTTGCTTGCCTAAGTCATAAATCTGCAAATTCTTATTTACAAGTTGCTAAAATTCGATTTTGATTGCAGGTCCTCTAACGGAATGTTGACGCATCCATAACCTAGTAAAGCCTGGTGACTGTAACAGCACATCCCAATTGGGATAGCTCAAGCTCCCATTGGTCAAAACTTTATTCGCAACACATACGAAGGTGTGGAGCACAACCTTGCAAATAAGGGACACCAGGAGCTGAAGGTCGGATGATGCAACGTTAGACTACAAACAAAGTTGTAAGTTTCACCATAGGGGCACCTTCTTAACTGCAAGGTCCAGGACCCTATTTCTACAAATTGTGATAAACCCGATAAATGAACTAGCGTCCGCCCCATGAAAAAGGGGACCCACTCGATCGCTCGTGTTAAGGAAAACATGACGTGATTGCGATTTATACTGGGCTAAAGACCTATTTGGGGGCATCCTCTCAGATGCCTAGTCCTCCAAATTCGGTTACTGATGGACTCTAAAGACCTGTTTGGGAGCATCCGCTCAGATGGCGAGTCCTCCAAATTCGGTTACTAACGTACTCTAAAGACCTCTTCGTGGGCATCGCTCAGATGTTGAGTCCTCCAAATTCGATTACTGACGGAATCAAAAGACCTCTTCGGGGGCATCCCTCAGATGCTGGGTCCTCCAAATTCGATTACTAACAGACTCTAAAGACCTCTTTAGAGGCATATGACCATAAGCCGGGTCTTCCAAATTCGGTTAGTGGCTGATTCAAAAGACCTTTTTACAAAGGCGTCCGATAAATTCGTCAAAGGGCTAAAATTGTTCCGTTACAACAAATAATGGGTTAACAAAGACCTCTTTGGAGGCACGAAAACCAAGATCTCCCGGGAGCATATATTTAAATATAACCTCCGAAGGGCCTGGATTACCAGGTGGGCGAGAAACATGATTGAATATATTAAAAAAATATAAGACCTCTCAAGAAGGGGCTCAAAAATAAAATTCCTCATCATTAAAAGGCATGAGGATGATTGACTAAACTGAAAATCTTCGGGTTATTAGCAAACCAGGAAATCCCAAATATGATTCCAAATATGATTGAATATATTCAAAAGCACATGACCAAAAGATTCCAAATAAAGTCGGTCATGCCTAACCTTTATAGTTTGTGGCGAACTTTGGTATGGGGGCATCATTACCACATTTAAGTAAATCAATAATGTACTTAAGCATACCATAAGCTCATCTTAAGTTTACATCAAACAAAAAGGCTTGGCACTTGCAAGGACTACTCCTATCAACAAAGTTGAATTCCTTGAAATAGCCAAGGCAAACTCAAGGACGTCAATACACTGGTAAACACAAAGAGTGGTTATTCGCGTAGAAGAAGTCCCACGAGTTGCCCTAGTCAAAATCAAGAAAATTCATTAGAATTGATCAGGTGGATCCAGCTAGTAATAATCCATGGCTACAGTTGAAAAAAAACATTATTTATAAAAATGTATCACAGGATCATTATAACACCAGGCATTGCAGTTATAAAGGACTTGTAATATAGAGAACTTGTGTTGTAGGCATGTAGAGAAAACAAGTGTGGAATGCAAAACAAGAAAGTACAACAAAGCTAAAGTAAAAGCTTAAGCACAAAAAGCAGAACCCATAACACATTTTCATAACAACAACAAAAAGTCAAATCATAGAATCACAAGTCTAGTATGAAAGTTTCAGACACAGACTAAGATAGAGTAATAAGCGGGGACCGACACCCGCATATACAACCTATTTGAATGAAACACAAAAAAGATAGTAGTCAAGAAGAAAAATAAGCTGGTACTAAGGACTATTTCTTCTTCTTATCACTTGTCCTTATAGTTGGTTTGTTGGGAGGAGGAGGAGTCTTTTCCAGGTCACTTGGACTTTCCCGAGAAGACAAAGTAATAACTCTTCCTTTCTTCTGAACAATACACTTCTTTTTCTTGCGCTTTGAAGATAATGAGGACTTAGCTACCTTCTTTCCCTGATCCTTAGCAGTATCTCCTGGGATTTCATCTGTTTCTGTGGCTCGAGATCATCACTAAGAGTGTAATCGACATCTTCCAAGTCAGAAAGTGAACTGATTTTAGCATCCTGTGACCCAGGCACCGTAATGGCAAGTAAAGACGAGTCAGCAGGTGGAGGGGTGATAACTAAGGCAAGGGGGAATCGTCATCAGAGTCGAGTCGGTTATAACAGCTTCGGTGGTCGTTGTCTTGCCTATAGCAGGAGAAGACAGGGGTGAGATTAAACCTAGAGCAAATGTACAATGAGCTTTGAGGGCGAGAGAACTAGGTGAACTAAAATGGGAATCTACGAACGACACAGTATAATCAATCTCGGTTTTACCTATAGCTAGAAGATTATCTTGAATATTTCTACGCTCGACTTCCCATCTATCAGGGTTATCGTCATCGCCTTCATCATCCCCACCATGCCCCTCAATGACATTCTCTATAGAAGTACGCTCTTCAGCAACTGTGTCTTTTTCGTTCAGAGTAACAGGAAGGTTAACCGGGATCTACGAGCTAGAAGCTTCAATATTGGCAGGGTTAACGAGGGGATCACTGTTGGTCTGATTCTGGGCTTGCTCCCCAGAAGCTCCAACCCTATCGCTTGCCAACTGAGCCTTTCCTTTAGCTAAAGTTTTCTTGGGTTCTTCATCTAAGACATCATTAATAAATCATCTTCGCTGAGGTCGCCTTCATTAATTTCGAGCACTCGTTCCCAGACAAGAGCTAATGTGGTTGAAAAGTTGTCCCCTAAATAATGTAAACTCCCTCGACTCATGCCACTGAAAACATAAAATGTGAATATATTAGCATTATCATCATCCATGGCCTTCTTAAGAGTTTCCTCGATAGATTTTTTATCCTTCTCAAGAGTTTCAACTTAGCCATTAACATAGAATTAGAAGCTTTCAGGGAAGTGATGGTTTCACGAAGTTGGACAACTTCATCCCAATATTGCTTAGAGAAATCCTTTTCTATAGACAATGTAACTTCAGCATTGTGTTTGGTAATATGGGCTTCCTTTTCCCTTTGCATAGCAGCCGCAAGTTCCACTTTAAGCCTCTTGTTTACGGCATCTAGCCCATCCAATTTTGCATTTCTTTTAGTAAGGGATGCAATAGTAACCTCCTGAGAAACCAGAACTTCTTCCCACTTGGCTTTGTCGCTTTCCAAAGCAGCAATCTTTGCAAGGTTTGCATTGTTACGCTTTTCGAAATCATCGCCGAATTTATGCCATCTGCTTAATTGTTTCTTAGCATGGTCCTTGACAATACCCATCTTCATGTCAAGCTGACTTTTAACAGTGTCAAGCTAGGTATGCATTTGAATTATTATGGTGTCTATTTCCTTGGCGATGTCATCGGCATCAGTTGGATTAACTCCACGGTCAAAGAGTAATCCCTTCAAATTCCAACCTTTGGATCGACCAGCAAGTGAAGTGTTCACTGGCTCTGGATCATAGCGAGGCTTTTGAATAATTATATGGATTTCAGCAAGAGGGTCAGGAGGGCCGGAAGATGAAATCGATTGGGTTACAATAGGAAGCTTGTCCAATAGAGGGCACTTATGCGAACCATCCTTCCCTTGATCGTCTTTGCCTCTCTTCTCTCCACGGCTCCCTCCATCATGAACATCATCTTATTCATCCCCAAGCCAAGTGCGTCGCCTCGTTTCCTATTCGTCTTCCTCATTTTTCCATCACCTCTATTCATGAGTCAATTCGTGCTCAGATGTTTGCGGAGGCTAATGAGAGGATTGTATATGTTGGGAAGGATAAGATTGCTTGGAATGTTGTGATTGTCGTGAGTGATAGGGTTTAAGAGGTGCTTTGGGTTGTATGTGGTACTTTTCTTCCTAAAGTCTGATAAATGTTGCCCATGCATTTCCGAACCTGAGAAAAGATAAGAAAAACTTTTAGCACTCAAACCAGAAGGTGATGGGGAAAACTGTGAAAGCTACAAAGAGACTAGGAAGTATATGCGTATTAAGAGTATCTTATAAAGAACATCGGCTAACAAACCAGTCTTTTTAGCCGATTCTAAGGAAATTCCTAGAGCCGCCGGCAACTTTCCTGGTCGGTGATAGGAGCATCCATTATGTTAGTACATTTATTTATGATTTGAGGTTCAAGTGATTGGGTAACGGCATCGTCCTGGATAAGATACTTAGCTGAATTAAGGTCACCTAACTCTCAAAGGTACGTATGGAGCTATCCTCTGGCACATTTTGGACAAAAAGATCCTCATTCATTGTCTCAGTATTCAGATCCATCTCCGAAGTATTTTCATCTTTCCGGATGTGTTCAGTTCCATGTGCAGGACTTGGGATTGCTGGACTTGAGATGTTACCCTCTTTCTCAGTTTAGTCAGCGGAGGTTGAAGGGCCCTTAACCTCACGCAGGTTAAATGTTTCTTCCTCGACAGGAGTCAATCTAAATGGTGACTTATCACCACTAGCAGATTCAAAACACTTTTTCGACAAGGATTTATCAGTGTGTCCTTCTGCTGCATTATCACCACCAGAAGTACCAACACATGGATCCACGGGTTTAAGCTTGGGAGTTGGAGGTGTTCCTTTGAAACGACCCAAACTTCCCAGTAAAGGAAAGGCTGTATAGCTTTGAGAACAACACACATTAGAATACAAACTGGAGAACATTTTATTGCTGATTACAACAATTACATCAGAGTACAAGAATGTAACAAAGTATGAATATTAATTATAAAAAAATACAATAATATCAGAGTTTTAAATTACATTTAAATAGCAGCGGAAAAATAATACAAATATACAACTGAAAGGAATACACGGATACAGAGCTTTCCGAATACCGCTTCGGCTATAAACCAGGATCATGAAAATATATCTGCAAAAAAAGCTACTCGAATGCCCGTGTGGAAAATATGGGCACCCGAGTTTGCCAGTGAAACAAACTACAGGTCAGTCATGGGACTGGTATGAGAAATCTTAACTTATTTAATAATAAGGCTAATCACAGGACCACGCCGCTAACGCGGAACGGGTTTTCTCCATTGGATTGCCAGTGCATAAAATAAAGTAAAACGTTAAACAACGCAATGCTTTTTAGAAAAATGAAACCATTATAAGACCCAAGTCCCATCACACAATGCAACGCAAACCGGAGGATAGAGTTTTACCTTATAATGGTCAAAAGATGCTTGATACGATAAAACGGATTTAGTATTAGTGTGTATATCCATGAGTATATATATTAAAACATTTCAATCATAATGTATCAATCATAAACGGCATAGTACCCCATCCTACTATGTCGCCATACTAGTTCTACAATCAAAACCGCAAGGTCGTATTGGAAATTGGATTTCCATTATGAGTCAAGGCTAGGGGCAAGCTCCTCTCCGATTCGAGACACTCTAGCAAATGCCTCAGGATCACACCTATGGGCAACCCTTGGAGCGGTAGGGCCGGTCCCTGCCTATCGGCAGTGGATTGGTTATGCCTGAACACACGTTTCCCGGTTCCTTTAAACCTATAATATGACCACTAACGGCCTATAAAAATCCGAGGCGCCTCAAAATCCATCATCCACATAAGTAAAATGCCAGCCAGTTTATGTACTGACACTACCAATAGCTAGAAAGAAACGTGTGCACTCCCTACGGTCCATATCCCGTTTTTGACTCATACCGGGGTGTGAGGCTCGCGAACTCACGATATACACAAAGCTATGCCGTAATAGGCTATACTTTGATCATCCCACAAGGCCCTACTTTTCAACAAAAGCCTTGATCAATTGCAATTTTGGCGTGCCACATTGACAATTCACGCCATGCGATCAATCACTATAAATATATACCAGGGTTTTAATGTAACAACCCGCATTCTACGCATCGGGGGATCGTAGGATATTTATTTCTTTCCCATGTGAAGTCTTATGATCATGTAACTTTGGGAAATAATCATTAGAGTCATTTTCCATGTTCATGATTTTTGCCGATTTTTAAATGACTGTTTTGCCCCTAGCTGATCTTGTTTTGGCCATAACTTTTGATTGGAAAGGAATTTTGACTTGAAACCACTTCCATTAGATTCGTTTGATGATTTACCTTTCTGTAGAGTGGTCACATGTGAGAAACGGACTTACCGTTTGTGAGATATGGCTGAAATAAGGTTTGGAAGGTGAAAAACTGCTTAACCGGGCCAAATAGGGTGATTAGTGAATGGGCCCATAACCCATTTCGGGATTAGGGTTATGGGGAGGCTGAAATGAGTTAGGTTTTCATTCCATTTCAGTTTTCTAGCCTCCACTTACCTCTTAGAAACCCTAAAAATGGCCTCCAACCTCTAAATCATCTCCAAATCACCGTCTAATCAAGGATTAAGCTTAGCAACATCAAATCAAGAGAGATCAACACCAAATCAACATTATAGCTGCTGGTTAGCATTGGGATTCGCACCAAATCAGAGATTCATTTCAGTTTGAGGTTTTATTTGTGGCTAAGGTGAGTGATTTGCATAGTTCCTCACTAATTATGGCTAATTAAGGGTAATTAGTGTTAATTAGAGAATTTAAACATGATAAAATTTTGGAAAAATATTTATAAAATTCGAAATGATGTCTTAGACCTCTGATATGAATTTGGGTTAATTTGGTTAAGTTTTGCTAATCATATCATTAGTTTCACCTAAACATGCTTAAGGGAAAATATGGGGTTTTGGCTATGTTTGATCCATTTTAACCTATCATATTGACGTTTTGGTGTTTGAGGTCACTTCTACTTGTTGCTATAACTTTTTGGTATGCTTTGTGATTGGTTAGAATACTTAGAATGGTCGAAAACGTCGTCGAATGGCGTAAAATGCTCGCTGGAAAAGTTGTAGAAAAACAGTGCAGGCTTTTAGATCAGATCGGATGGATGGGCTCGGATCGGGCAAAGGATCACCGAACCGAACCGTAGCTTAGCACAAGAGAAAGTATGGCAAAAAGGAAGGCCACTATGGTTGAACTGGGATCGGATCGGAGGTGGAGCGACGGACCAGATCGGAGTTTGGCATAAGGCCACACGAGTTGGATAGGAGCAAGGGATCGGATCGGAGATAGGGAGGAGGAGCGGACCGGAGGCTGGAAGTTTTGACCCGAGCTGAAGTCAAGAGGGGAAGACCCAAACATTATACCCGAACCGACCCGAGTGACCACTTGCGACCGAACCGAACCGATGGGATGTAAGGAAACCGAACCGAACTGATGCGACGTGAAGGACACGAACCGAACCGAGATGCTTATACATGACCGAACCGAACCGACCCAGTATTGACAAATAACCCGAGATGCAAAGGTAGTCCAAATGGAAGTTAGAGCTTAGGATCCAGTTGGGAACCAATGAGTTCACTTCATGGTTGGGTTTTGCTGCGGGACGTGTGCTAAGGAGTTGTCGACGTTCATAACTTCGATTCACCACTGGAAATGAATGATGGGCTACTTATCAGTGCAGTAGAGTCACTATGACTCGAGGGGCAAGGTGATGGTAGCAAGACTACGTTATCAGTGCAGTAGAGTCATTATGACTCGAGGGACAAAGTGATGCGTAGTAAGACTATGAGCCAGTGCAGTGGGGTCATTGCGACTCCATGGGGCAGAGTGGACATAGTAAAGGATTAGTAAGGCTATGAGCTAGTGCAGTTGGGTCATTGCGACTCAATGGGGGCAAAGTGGACATAGCAAAGGATTAATGGCTATGTATCAGTGCAGTGAAGCCATTTATGACTTCATGGGTCAAGGTGATCATAGCAAAGTATGTTGAGGTGATCGAAGTGGTGAATATCGTATGCTTTACGCACTGAGCGAGAGATGTGAGGATGGTTGCTATGCTTGATTTGTTTGCCATCATTATGACATGCACACCCCCTCCCCCGTTACCTTTACACTATTTGAAATGGCACCGTAGTGTGTTGTACAGTATGTAGTGCTAACTCTTTGGTTGCAGGTCTAGGTTCAGGTATGGTTTAGTATACCAGTTATTGTTCTGTTTAGATGCTTATCGCTCATACCAGACTTTTTGTCTGACCCAGAGTTTTATGTCTCTTCTTATTACTTTGGGTGCTCACACGAGCAGACTAGAGACAGGTTAGCTGGTGATGCACGAGTAGTTGATTCGGAGGCGAGCAGGAGGCTTCCACGTACGATATATAGATATTCTCCCTGTGTCGTTGGTGGTCGCTACTTGGCATTAGTAGTGCACCTCCTTTATCTTTCTTTTGCTTTTTGAGACAGTTTGAAAAAGTTGTAATAATGTTGGCTTTGGATCATAAGCTGTACTTGGATTTTCCGCTGCTATGTTAGTTTATTTTCAGCTTATGCACTGTCTCACTTGTTTTATGTCAAGTATGTTGTTATTATATTTTATCCTATGCGCTGTGAGACATTCTACAGATTACTTGTTGGTTCATTTGTCTCCTTTCTTTTCTTATGACGACTGTCCCGTGCTAACTGGACATGTGTACAACGCACCTTTGGAGTAAATGTCGGTTGGTGCGGGGCGGGCCGTCACATTTGGTATCAGAGCTCTAGGTTGCGTAGTTAACCTAGGGAAAGTCACTAGGGAGAGATAGTACGTATATGAGAGCGCGTATTTGTGATTAATTTGGTTTTCAAAAACTATATATATACTATTAGTAGTATAAGAATGAAGTCGTACTGCACTAGCACCACTATGGGGTCGTTAATCGTGTTCTCTTTACAGATTGAACGATGAGTAGAGACACCAGGGGTGCTGGTAGAGGGACCAACCATGGGAATGCTCCTGACATGAGGACAATGTTCACCAATTTCATGAGGGAGATGCTTAGGGATGTTCAGGGAGCAGTTCCCAATCCCGGAAATGGTGGTGGTCCAGTAGTGCAGGCGCCTAGGGTCGATTTCGCCAAGTTGTGCAAGGATTACACTAACCTTGGTGGGAACCCGTTCCACGGAACGGAGTCGGCCACAGATGTTCAGGATTGGTTGGATAGCTGTGATCGTATCTTCGACGACTTGGGTATCGAGGATGCGATGAAGATAAGGCTAGCATCTCGTCAACTGCAAGGGCGAGCGATGAATTGGTGGGATGCCATTAGAACAGCTACTCCAGAAGATCAAGTTACTTGGGATCAGTTCAAGGCTCTCTTTAGCGAGAAGTTCATTCCAGCTGCCCAGAAATCAGTGTTGTTTAAGAGATTCCTGGAACTCAAGCAGTATGGTAGGGCAGTTTCGGATTACATTGCTGAGTTCGATACTTTGTCGAAGTATGGACTATCTCTTATCGATACTCCTGAGAAGAAGAATGAGAAGTTCATTACTGGCTTGGATGGATACTTGGGTGAAAGGCTTATCAACCACATAGATGAGACTTTTGAATCGATTGTGGGGAAAGCTTTGAGATCAGAGAGTCTTTACCCTAAGCCAAAGACCGAGGTTGCGTCTACAGAAGGGCCAAAGCCGCAAGCAAGCGGTGGAGGCAAGAAAAACTCTCAAAACAAGAGGAAGCAGAACCAATCTAAGGATGGCCAGAAAAAGAGCAAGAAAGATGTTGAGTGCTTCAGCTATGGTAAGAAGGGCCATTATGCTAAAGAATGTCAGGCCAAGCCAGCGGAAAGGAAGTGCTACAACTGTGGCCAAGTGGGACATCATAAGGATAAGTGTCCACAACCTCTTAAGGAGAAGCAGATGGTGAATGCATATGCAATTAATGCTATTCCTTCTTCGTCGAATGCCCCAACTGCGGCGGAGAAAGGAAAGAATGTCGTCATTCAAGGTATGATTTCTATTTATGATGTACCCGTTCGAGTTTTGTTTGATACTGGGGCTTCCCGTTCCTTCATATTTAGTGACCTGGTGGATAGGTTGGGACTGGAACCCGAAATAGTCGATAGACCATTGGTTGTGACGAACCCGATTGGTGGTTCGACTAACCATAGTATGATTTGCCGAAATTTTGTCTTATCGAGTCATGGATGTATGTTTGTTTGTGATTGCTTTGTTTTGGGCTTTACTAGGTATGGCATTATATTGGGGGTAGATTGGCTCCAAAGAGACGGGGTGGTGGTAGACTGTGAGGGCTTTTTGGTGACAGTTAGGGCGGATGATAGGCGGAGGGTAGTGTTTGGTAGTCTACCTAGTGATGGGGTAATGGCTAGTTTTATAAATTCCCTCGACATCCCGCATGATGAGTTGTCAGAGGTGCCCGTGGTTTTCCATTATCCGGACGCCTTCGAGGAGGTGACCGGGCTTCCACCACACCAAGAGATTGAGTTCCGTATTGATTTAGTGAAAGATGCCAGACCTATAGTAATGCCACTTCGTCGTATGGCACCAAGGGAGCAGCGAGAGCTCAGGGTGCAAGTCAACAATCTTTTAAAGATGGGGTTTATTAGAAGAAGTGTCTCCGAGTGGGGAGCACTAGTTGTGTTTGCCACTAAGGCAGATGGTTCCCTTCGTTTGTGTGTGGACTATCGCGAGTTGAATAAGGTGACGAGGAAGAATAAGTATCCTCTACCGCGGATAGATGATTTGTTTGATCAACTGGAAGGAGCAAGATTGTTCTCCCAATTGGACCTCACGACAAGATTTTATCAGCTCCGAGTAGCAGATGAGAGTGTTTCAAAAACGGCATTTAGGACGCCGTCTGGATTCTATGAGTGGTTGGTTATGCCATTTGGGTTGACCAATGCACCAGCATATTTTGTGGATCTTATGAATCGGGTATTCAGAGATCAATTGAACAAGTTTGTTCTTGTGTTTGTAGACGATATCCTTGTTTATTCGAGGACAGAGGAGGAACACAAGGGACACTTGAGGATAGTGATGGAGGTATTGAGGAAACACCAATTGAAAGCGAAATTCTCTAAGTGTCACTTCTGGAGGAGGGAAGTGAGATTCTTGGGCCATGTTGTTTCAGAGAATGGTATTGCCGTGGACTCTGCGAAGGTGGCTACGGTACAGGATTGGCCTACGCCCAAGAATGCAACAAATGTAAGAAGTTTCTTGGGGTTAGCTGGGTATTATCGTAAGTTTATCCAGGACTTCTCCAAGATAGCAGCACCGTTGACTCAGTTGACTAAGAAGAATCAGGCCTTCGTCTGGGACGGAGTGTGTGAGAATGCATTCAAGAGTCTAAAAGAAAAGTTGACGCGTGCGCCAGTGCTAGTCATTCCTAAAGGGAATGAAGAAATGACGGTATACACGGATGCTTGTGGTACCGGACTAGGTGCTGTATTGATGCAAGGAGGTAGGGTTATAGCTTATGCTAGTCGGCAACTAAAGCCACATGAGAAAAGGTACCCTACCAATGATTTGGAATTGGCGGCGATCGTGTTCGCGTTGAAGATGTGGAGACATTATCTCTTGGGAGAGAGATTTGAGTTGTTTACCGATCATAAATCGTTAAAGTATCTCTTCTCTCAGAAAGATCTGAATCTCCGCCAGCAGAGATGGTTAGTGTTCTTGGCTTCGTATGATTTTGATATCGCATACACACCTGGGAAAGGTAATGCGGTAGCCGGTGCCTTGAGTAGGAGACATGCCAGTTTAGGGGCTATGTTTCTTGAATAGAGGCAACTGGAGTATATCGCAGGGTTTGATTTCAGACCAAATTGCGAATTGGATCCAGAAATGCTAGCTAGTTTGACGATCAGACCCACTTTGATTGAGCGGATTGGTTCTAGTCAGAGAGATGATCCTAATCTATTGGAAATCATCTCCTAGTTAGAAATGAATATTGACGGTGAGGAGAGGAATTTGTATGGGCTTGATCGAGATGGATGGCTTAGAAAGAATGGAAGACTAGTTGTACCCAACGTGAATGGTTTGAGAGATGAAGTGCTTAGAGAATGTCATCACTCAAAACTGACTATACACCCCGGTGGTGATAAGATGTATCGAGACATGAGACAGACTTACTACTGGGAAGGGATGAAAAGAGACGTTCGGAAGTTTATATCCAAATGCATGAATTGCTAGCTAGTTAAGGCCGAGCAAAAGAAACCTAGTGGGTTGTTGCAACCATTAGAAATTCCCGAATGGAAATGGGAGCAAGTCTCGATGGATTTCATCGATGGGTTACCAAGGACTAGATCGGGATATGGTAGCATTTGGGTAATTGTGGATCGATTGACCAAGAGTGCAAGATTTATACCAGTTAAGTCAAACAGAACTGCAGCTAAGTTAGCAGAATTGTATATGAAGTGGGTAGTGAGATTTCATGGAGTACCTAAAAGAATTGTGAGTGACCGAGACCCGTTGTTTACTAGTGGGTTTTGGAAGAGCTTACAAGAGGCTCTAGGGTCAGAATTACATCTCAGTACCGCATATCATCCTCAGACCGACGGTCAGACGGAGAGGGTGAATCGTATATTGGAGGATCTCTTGAGAGCTTGTATATTGGATTTTGGTGGATCATGGGATGACCATTTGCATCTAGTAGAGTTTGCATATAATAATAGCTACCAATCCAGTATCGGTATGGCTCCATATGAAGCTTTGTACGGAAGACCGTGCAACTCACCATCATGTTGGATAGAGAACGGTGAGAAGTTTGTGCTTGGACCAGATGTGGTAAGAGAAACCTCGGACAAGATTAAGATCATTCAACAACGAATGAAGGCTGCCCAAGATAGGCAGAAGAGTTATGCTGATAAGAGGAGAAGAGACTTAAAATTCTCTGTTGGTGACTTGGTGTTTGTCAAGATTTCTCCGTTGAAGAGCGTGATACGATTTGGCAGGAGAGGCAAGTTGGCACCAAGATTTGTTGGCCCATTCCCAGTTCTTGAACTAGTTGGGAATTTGGCGTATAGAGTTGACTTACCAGAAAAGATGGCAGGAGTTCACAACGTATTTCATGTTTCCCAACTAAGGAAGTTCGTACACGACCAAGATATGACTATTTCACCTGATCAGTTAGAGGACTTCGAAGTGGAACCCGAGGCGGTTGGGAACCGCAAGCCGATTCGTATTGTCGAGCACGATACGAAGCAACTTTGAAGGAAGGTGGTGAAGCTAGTCAAGGTTCAGTGGGGCGAGAACAAGAATGACTGTACTTGGGAGACAGAGGAAAGCATTAGGAAGACGCATCCAGAACTCTTCGCCTGGTACGATTTACTTACGATTTAGTTATTCCGCATGCTAGGATAGACTTGTTTTGCATGTTTGATTGTTGTTTTATGGTTGATAGGCATGTGGGACTCTTTTGTGTGTTTTGGGTAGGGAATTTCGGGGGCGAAACTTCTTAAGGGGGGAGAATGTAACAACCCGCATTCTACGCATCGGGGGATCGTAGGATATTTATTTCTTTCCCATGTGAAGTCGTATGATCATGTAACTTTGGGAAACAATAATTAGAGTCATTTTCCATGTTCATGATTTTTGCCGATTTTTAAATGACCGTTTTGCCCCTAGCTGATCTTGTTTCGGCCATAACTTTTGATTGGAAAGGAATTTTGACCTGAATCCACATCCATTAGATTCGTTTGATGGTTTACCTTTCCGTAGAGTGGTCACATGTGAGAAACGGACTTACCGTTTGGGAGATATGGCTGAAATAAGGTTTGGAAGGTGAACAACTGCTTAACCGGGCCAAATAGGTTGATTAGTGAATGGGCCCATAACCCATTTCGGGATCAGGGTTATGGGGAGGCTGAAATGAGTTAGGTTTTCGTTCCATTTCAGTTTTCTAGCCTCCACTTACCTCTTAGAAACCCTAAAAGTGGCCTCCATCCTCTAAATCATCTACAAACCACCTTCTAATCAAGGATTAAGCTTAGCAACATCAAATCAAGAGAGATCAACACCAACTCAACATTAGAGCTGCTGGTTAGCATTGGGATTCACACCAAATCAGAGATTCATTTCAGTTTGAGGTTTTATTTGAGGCTAAGGTGAGTGATTTGCATAGTTCCTCACTAATTATGGCTAATATAGGGTAATTAGTGTTAATTAGCGAATTTAAACATGATAAAATTCTGGAAAAATATTGATAAAATTCGAAATGATGTCTTAGACCTCTGATATGAATTTGGGTTAATTTGGTTAAGTTTTGCTACTCATATCATTAGTTTCACCAAAACATGCTTAAGGGAAAATATGGGGTTTTGGCTATGTTTGATCCATTTTAACCTATCATATTGATGTTTTGGTGTTTGAGGTCACTTCTACTTGTTGCTATGACTTTGTGGTAAGCTTTGTGGTTGATTAGAATACTTAGAATGGTCGAAAACGTCGTCGAATGGCGTAAAATGCTCGTTGGAAAAGTTGCAGAAAAACAGTACAGGCTTTCGGATCGGATCGGATGGATGGGCTCGGATCGGGCAAAGGATCACCGAACCAAACCATAGCTTTGCACAAGAGAAAGTATGGCAAAAAGGAAGGCCACTATGGTTGAACTGGGATCGGATCGGAGGTGGAGCGATGGACCAGATCGGAGTTTGGCATAAGGCCACACGAGCTGGATAGGAGCAAGGGATCGGATCGGAGATAGGGAGGAGGAGCGGACCGAAGGCTGGACATTTTGACCCGAGCTGAAGGCAAGAGGGGAAGACCCAAATGTTATACCCGAACCGACCCGAGTGACCACTTGCGACCGAACCGAACCGATGGGATGTAAGGGAACCGAACCGAACTGATGCGACGTGAAGGACCCGAACCGAACCGAGATGCTTATACATGACCGAACCGAACCGACCCAGTATTGACCAATAACCCGAGATGCAAAGGTAGTCCAAATGGAAGTTAGAGCTCAGGATCTAGTTGGGAACCAATGAGTTCACTTCATGGTTGGGTTTTGTTGCGGGATATGTGCTAAGGAGTTGTCGACGTTCATAACTTCGATTCACCATAGGAAATGAATGATGGGCTACTTATCAGTGCAGTAGAGTCACTATGACTCGACGGGCAAGGTGATGGTAGCAAGTCTACGTTATCAGTGCAGTAGAGTCATTATGACTCGAGGGGCAAAGTGATGCGTAGTAAGACTATGAGCCAGTGCAGTGGGTCATTGCGACTCCATGGGGGCAGAGTGGACATAGTAAAGGATTAGTAAGGCTATGAGCCAGTGCAGTGGGGTCATTGCGACTCTATGGGGCAAAGTGGACATAGCAAAGGATTAGTGGCTATGTATCAGTGCAGTGAAGCCATTTATGACTTCATGGGTCAAGGTGATCATAGCAAAGTATGTTGAGGTGATCGAAGTGGTGAATATCGTATGCTTTACGCACTGAGCGAGAGATGTGAGGATGGTTGCTATGCTTGATTTGTTTGCCATCATTATGACATGCACACCCCCTCCCCCGTTACCTTTACACTATTTGAAATGGCACCTTAGAGTGTTGTACAGTATGTAGTGCTAACTCTTTGGTTGCAGGTCCAGGTTCAGGTATGGTTTAGTATACCTGTTATTGTTCTGTTTAGATGCTTATCGCTCATTCCAGACTTTTTGTCTGACCCAGAGTTTTATGTCTCTTCTTATTACTCTGGGTGCTCACACAAGCAGACTAGAGACAGGTTAGCTGGTGATGCGCGAGTAGCTGATTTTGAGGCGAGCAGGAGGCTTCCACGTAAGATATATAGATATTCTCCCTGTGTCGTTGGTGGTCGCTACTTGGCATTAGTAGTGCACCTCCTTTATCTTGCTTTTGCTTTTTGAGACAGTTTGAAAAAGTTGTAATAATGTTGGTGTAACACCCCACGTCCACTAATGTCACTCACAAAGGGAATGCATTAACTTCCATGGAGGTTTTAAGTGAATATAGAACAGTAAAATTACAACAAGACAGATATAAAATAGTACTTGGAAATTCAAAAACTTTATTTCATTGTAGCAGAAGTCAAAACATGTTTGATTACATCATAACACCATATTCAATGTCAAGTACAATATCTATCTTGATAAAACAAGTACATAATCCCATTAAATGAATAGCCATTAAAAAGAAAGATAACAAGCTGGACTTTACTTCAGCAGTCCAAGCTTTCCAGTAGATAAGCGATCCAACTAGACTCCACTAGAATTTGGCCCAACCTGCGGACCTGAAGGGAGAAAAAGGATGGAAAAGAGTGGGTCAGACATAAAGTCTGGTGAATATGATAATTCTACAATACTATTACCAAAATAACTGGACTAAGGCATAAGCTGGAAAACAAGAAAATGTCTATGAAGAGCAGATTAAGGACATAGACAATCGCTAAAGGCAACGTTATAGGCGCTCCTAAATACTGAAGGATAAACACTATACTGCACCACACCAGTCACCCTAAAGATTCATCCCACTTAGCTTCACTTAGAAACTTTCCCAATGGCTTTACGTACCCCTAGCTGACTACATAGGTGCCGCCTGCCCCTATCTCCACTAGGTGTACCCTACTTCCCATTATTCGATCGGCTCCCTAACTCGTAGATACCCGTGCTGGCCCCACAGTGGGGTGTATCACTCCCCTAAAGTGGCAACCTGATACAACGGACATGCACGGCTTATACCTACACGATGCAACAACGTCTTACCTACCAGCCCGGGTCCACACACGCATATGAAACCCGTTGGACTTGCGTTGCCACCGCTCCCTGTTTTGGCCTCTTATAGTCAAACCCAGTATGCGTGTCCCGTCCTCGACTTGGGTCGAGCCCACAAAGATACGTTTTGGGATACTGGTTGAAATGGGCCCCCACTATTTACCACAAGCATTCCACCTAAGCTTGTCCCCATTAGTCCATCCCACTTAACCCACTTAGTCATGTTCATTTACATGTGTGTTTGGTTAAGTCTAATCGTATTTCAAATGCCTCTAAAGGCAACCACCAGATTCCTCATGCCACCCAAGGCACCTACTTAACCCCCATGTCCCACCTTACATGATTATCTGGTTAAGTATTTCTTAGTTCATTAAGGCCATAACCTCATAAAGACCTCTCACATTAGACTGGCATTTATGGCAGCTGGATTTGTCGGGCGGGTCCGGGCAGTCTTACACCATAAAAGAGTCTAACCTCGTTTCTTTACAACTGTTTTGCTTTAGTTTGGGCCTAGGACCTCTCACATTGGGCCGACATTTGTGACTACTGGATTTGCCGGGCGGGTCCGGGCAGGTTTACATCACAAACGGGTCCAACCTCGTGTCCTAAGCATTGATTATTAATAATAATCCACTTTCCCCCAATTTTAATAATTCCCTACTTGAATTATTAATTACTTCCAATTTTTAACAATGTCCATAATTGACTCAATTATGGACATCCATTCATGGTATGCAAAATCTTACAAAATTGCACCCAATTTATTAATTCCTAATATTACCCCTACCCCACGTTTGAACGTTTATTCGCAAAATATATGTTAGACTCGAATAGCCTAACTCATAGCATAAAAGAGATTATCATAATAACAACATGTATATGTGACCAAATGAATCATAATAAGGGGTGAAACTTGCATATGTCCAACTTGCATAGATTATACATGTCATGGACCTAAAGGTGTCAACTTGTTCAAAATTCACCTAATATAATCTCAATCAATTTTCATAAACTTACATATAAACATGTGTGAATCAACATCATCTAATTTTTTTTTAACAGCATGGTTTTATATGGGTTCACCTAACTCAATAGGCAAATTCCCATATTCAAGTTTTATTTAATTATAGTTTCAAGTTTATGGGTACACCTAACCTAATAGGCAAATTCCCATAAACAAGATCCATTTAAATTAAAAAAAACATAACTTTAAGCATGTTCCAACAACATCATGATTTTACAACATAATATAGCATGATTTATAACATGGCATAGTATGATAGTATAACATAGCTTGACATGATTCTCAACATAGCACGACATAGCATAAGAGAATTTACAACATAGCATGACATAGCATATATAATTTACATCATACGACAACATAATAACATAATAAGAGATCCACAATATATAGAATTTACAATTACAAATCACGTCACTTTCTTGTGATCCATTCATAACTGAGTCAAATTAGTTTGTAATAGTCTTGTGAGAATCATCATACTCACCAACAAAAGAAAAGAATTAGAGAAAGAGTTCTTTGGTTTGATTTGTTTTGTTGAGTAGAATTTAGTTGTAGTAGATTAGGCTTCCTCTTCTTAGTTTGTGACGGCTACGCTGAACTCCATGGCAGCAGCATGACGGTAGCTTCTCTAATTTTACAAGTGATTTAGGTTTAGGGTCTACCCACTTATTTATAGATTTTAGAATGCATTTAGGCCATTAGATTTATCCTAGAAATAACCGCAGCCGTTCAGACAAGATGGGGTTTATCTTGTTGACTCAGCAATGAGTCAGAAGTGACTCAGCAAACACTCAGCATATTAATAAACTTCTATTCATGTCATAAATATATATATATTTTCTACAATGTACATATTAGATACATCCCCCTTTACTTATTATTGTTTTTATATACATATTAGATACATCCCCTCTCTCACACACTTATTAATATTTTTATATTCATATTAGATACATCCCCTCTCTTACACACTTATTAATATTTTTATATTCATAATAGATACATCCCCTCTCTTACATAATTATTAATATTTTTATATTCATATTAGATACATCCCCTCTTCTACACACTTATTATTATTTTAGCAACTTTAGTGTTAATAGAAAATTCGGGGTGTTACATTCTCCCCTCCTTTTAGGATTTCGTCCCCGAAATCTTCAAGTCTGGAAGAATGTATATCCTACCATCCAAACGTCCATCTACTCATCCATCATACACAGGCATCCATTGTCCTTACAGACTTCTAATGCTTTCATGTTTAAATGCACAGTGTGTGTATATGTCCGTATCTAATGCAAAATCAGGTGGTCCACTGATTCAGTTGACCTCCTTAATGCAACTATGATCGTGCCATGCATCCATTATGTATGCAAAAGATTCTTAATGCTACATAATACTTCTATATGCGTGCACAACCATCATCTGAATGCAGCATCCACATGATAATACAACCATCGTTCATCCATTTTACTAAATACATCCATATATATATATGCAATATGCAATATGTAGTGACTGAGCCGATCTAGTGCCTAAAGTGTGTGTATATATGCATCCACGAGCAACCACTAGCAAACACTTGCATCCATTTTGCATCCATCATACATAACATGTCTCAAACACATGTTTCAACCATAGGATTATCCTAACTAAAGGTCAAAGATACTAATGAGAGGACATACTAAAGATAAGATAAGATAACCTAAGCGATAAAGGAGAAATTAAAAGACATACCCTCAAAAAGAAAAGGGTACAACGAACGCATCTTCTCTTCTGTCTCCCAAGTTGCGTTGCTCTCATCATCTCCCCATCGCACTTTAACCAGTCTGACCTCTCGATTCCTCAACTTTTTGATCTCCGACCCAAGAATGCATGTAGGAGCTCGTCTAATTGTTGCATCACGCTCTATTTCCACCTCTTTAAGCAAGCTCGGCTCTACCACCTCCGCGGTCTTGTGCAAACACTTCCTCAAATGTGATACATGGAATACGTCGTGTACTCCACTAAGTTTCTCAGGCAACTCCACCCTATATGCCATCTTCCCAATCCTGTCTTTTACAGGAAACGGCCCTACAAACCTTGGTGCTAATTTCCCCACGGACCCAAAGCGAACAACATTCTGTAACGGAGATACTTTGATAAAAACCATGTCCCCAATGTCAAACTCAAGATCTGTCCTCCTCTTATCAGCATACGATTTTTGCCTATCTTGTGCTGCTTTCATCCTCCTTCGAATCAACTCAATCTTCTCCGAGGTTTCCCTAACCATATCGGGCCCAAGTAGGATTTTATCAGTAGATTCCCACCAACATGTAGGCGAACGGCAAGGCCTTCCATAAAGAGCTTCGAAAGGTGCCATGCCAATACTAGACTGAAAGCTATTATTATATGCGAATTCTACTAACGGAAGGTGCTCTTCCCATGTACCCCCAAAGTCTAGGATACAAAGCCTTAAAAGATCCTCTAGAATGCGATTCACCCTCTCGGTCTGGCCGTCTGTCTGAGGATGATATGCGGTGCTCAAACATAGCTGAGTCCCTACCGCCTCTTGTAAACTCTTCCAAAATTCGCTAGTAAAGATGGGGTCACGGTCGCTTACTATACTAGAAGGAATACCGTGCAAACGAACTATCTCCTTAATGTATACAGAAGCAAACCACGGAGCAGTCCTCTTACTTTTCACGGGAATAAAATGGACGCTTTTAGTAAGTCTATCTACTATAACCCAAATCCCCGTGTTACCCTTCCTTGATCTTGGTAATCCATCCACAAAATCCATTGAGATGCTTTCCTATTTCCATAGTGGAACTTCTAATGGGTGAAGCAACCCACCGAGTTTCTTTTGTTCTGCTTTAACTCGTTGGCACACCAAGCATCTAGCGACGTACTCGGCCACATCCTTTTTCATACCGCCCCAAAAGAAAACCCGCTTCATATCTTTGTACATCTTATCCCCACCGGGATGAATGGTCATTTTTGAGCGATGAGCATCATCAAGAATGGCCTTCCTTAAGTCTTCGTCTTGTGGTACACAAAGTCTATTATCCCTTCGTAACCAACCCTTATCGTCTAGGGTATACCTACGAAGATGGCTTGATGACTCCCCCCCTTTGAGCTTTTCTACTATCTCAACCAACTGTGGGTCGTCTCGCTATGCCTCACCAACCCGTCCTAGAAGTGTAGGTCTAACCTCCAAGGATGCTAACAGACCGGGTACTAAGTCAACGGAGGGTCTAAAGTCAAACATAGAGATGAATTCTAAGCTTTGTTGTTCAACAAACAACGGACTCAAGGACAACCTTTTCCTACTTAAGGCGTCTTCCACCACGTTACCCTTGCCCGGGGTATATGCTGTTTCAAAATCGTAGGAGGCTAAGAATTCCATCCACCGTTGTTGCCTTAAATTCAAATCCTTCTGAGAGAATAAGTATTTTAATGATTTGTGGTCAGTGAACAGTTCGAATTTCTCACCAAAAAGATAGTGACGCCAAGACTTAAGCGCGAAAACAATTGCGGCTAGCTCTAAGTCATGCGTGGGGTAATTCTTTTCATGAACCCTCAACTGCCTTCCACCATAGGCTATTACTCTTCCCTCTTGCATGAGGACCGCGCCAAGTCCCGTCCCACAAGCATCAGTATAGATGGTAAACGGTTTATTCCCGTCTGGCAGCACTAAGACTGGGGCTGAAGTTAAGGCTCTCTTTAAACGTTGGAACGCATCATCGCAATCTTTGTCCCACGTAAAAACCAGGTTCTTCTTCGTTAACCGTGTTAATGGAGCTGATATTTTTGCGAAGTCTTTGATAAACTTCCTATAATAGCCATCCAACCCCAAGAAACTTCTTACTTCGGTTGCATTTTTAGGGACCTTCCAATCTTGGATGGCCACCACCTTTGTGGGATCCACTGCTATCCCTTCTTTGGAAACCACGTGCCCTAAGAACCGTACTTCCTTCCTCCAGAAGTGACACTTAGAAAATTTTGCCTTAAGGTTATGCGCTCGAAGGGTTTCCAACACTTCCCTAAGATGTAGGGAGTGCTCTTCTTTATTCTTAGAAAAGACTAAGATGTCATCCACAAAGACTACCACGAATTTGTTAAGGTATTCCCTAAACACCCTACTCATCAAATCAACAATATATGCAGGGGCGTTTGTCAAACCAAAGGGCATCACTAGCCATTCATAGAATCCGTCAGGAGTCCTAAAAGCAGTCTTATCTATACTATCCTCAGCCACTCTCAGTTGATGAAAGCCAGTGGCTAAGTCCAACTGCGAGAACACTGAGGCGCCAACTAACTAATCAAAGAGATCGTCAATCCTCGGCAGTGGGTGTCGGTTCTTTTTAGTAAGCTTGTTTAGTTCTCTATAGTCCATACAAAGTCTAAGAGACCCATCCGCCTTTGTGGCAAAAACTACTGGAGCACCCCACTCCGATATACTACGTCTTATGAACCCCTTCTCAAGCAACTCCTTTACTTGCTTATTGAGTTCCCTCCTTTCACGAGGAGCCATGTGGCGCACTGGCAAAGATACGGGTTTAGCATTATCCACAAGATAAATTCGAAAGTCTATCTCCCGCCTTGGAGGTAAGCCCTTCACCTCCTCAAACACATCCGGATATTCCCGGACCACTTCTACCGATCGCAGGTTCTCTACAGACGCGTCAAGCGATTCAAGATAACTTAGCATAACGGAATTTATGGGATTACAAAAGATGTCGAGAGCATTACCAAGGCGAGTCACAAGCCTAACTACTCTCCTTTCACAATCAAGAATGGCCCTATTTCTAGACAACCAATCCATTCCTAAAATTAGCCCATAGCCCGTGAAGCCCAATACATAAGCATCACATCTAAATTCAACGCTAAGTATAGAGATTTTCAAATCCAAACATATCATGGTCAAATGAGCCGAACCCCCAATTGGATTTGAAATGACCAAGGGATCTTCTACTAAACTGGTGTTCAAGTGCAGTGATTCAACTAATGATGCAGAGATAAACGAATGAGATGCGCCAGAATCGAATAAGGTACGGACAGGATGATCAAACAGAAAAACTAAGCTTTCAACAGAAATTGTTCTACCTCTTTCTTGCAGCGGTGGGGCCGCAATGGCCTGAACTTGCCCCCTTGCCTGCCCTGGTGCCATAAGAGCCTGCACCTGTCCTCCCGAGGTAGACCCTGCCCTCTGCCCCTTCTTTGGACAGTCCTTTACTAAATGTCCCGCATCTCCACAATGAAAACAACCTGTCTTCTTTTTCTTTCTACAATCTTTGCTGAGATGTCCAGGCGTCCCACAATTGAAGCATTTCTTCTTCCCTTTGCCATTATTGTTTTTACCACCCTTCTTATTTTGCTGTTGGGGTTTCTTCTGATCCCCTTTCTTTTCAACTGCCTTATCCTCATGCATTAGTGCCATTTCTACTAGCTTTTCAAAGGTGGCTCCCATAGGGATGTGGGTCATAGCCAACCCTTGCAACGGTTCATTCAAGCCTCTAACGAACCTCAAAGCTTTCTTCTCTGGCGTGTTCACCAACTCCAAGCCAAACCTTGCTAACTGATTAAATTTATTGACATATTCCTTTACTGATGAGCTCCCTTGCTTTAGTGCCAGGAAAATTTCCATATTTAAGTTCTCCTCTGCCCTTGAAAGAAACTTTTCCTCAAACCTTCGTCTGAAATCCGCCCATGAATCAACTGGACGTTCCCCGTTAGTGACCTCCCACCAAAACGAGGCCTCTCCCTTCATTAACCAAGCAGCTAAACGGACTTTCCTCCCATCTTCCACTTCAAAGATATCCAACAATTCCTCAGTCTCCTTAAGCCAATCTCTGGCCTCCACAAACGTCTCAGTCCCTTGAAAAGTTTTTCCTCCCATAGCCTTGAATTCCTTGCACGTCTTTGCAAAAGTGTCAACACGAGGAGGAGGAGGAGGAATGGGTGCAACTAGGGGTGGAGGAGTATCCGCTGGGCCTGCAGTGGTGGCCCTAGCCTCCAAGTATCTCCTAAACCACCCTGGAATCATCACACCTTCTGGGAGATTAAGATCTTCAGCCATGCTGAAACGAAAAAGGAAAGATTCAAAATGGAGAATTCGAAAGATAAAGATAAGGATGTGGCTATTTGGGATTATGTTTTTCATAAAAACTCTCTTTAAATAACATGTTTTTTTTTTGAAAGCACTTCTTCCAAAAATACTTTAGAAAAAAATATTTTTCTAAAATTTTTTTTTATCTGTTCTGGTAACCTTATGCTCTGATACCACGTGTAACACCCCACGTCCATTAATGTCACTCACAAAGGGAATGCATTAACTTCCATGGAGGTTTTAAGTGAATATAGAACAGTAAAATTACAACAAGACAGATATAAAATAGTACTTGGAAATTCAATAACTTTATTTCATTGTAGCAGAAGTCAAAACATGTTTGATTACATCATAACACCATATTCAATGTCAAGTACAATATCTATCTTGATAAAACAAGTACATAATCCCATTACATGAATAGCCATTAAAAAGAAAGATAACAAGCTGGACTTTACTTCAGCAGTCCAAGCTTTCCAATAGATAAGCGATCCAACTAGACTCCACTAGAATTTGGCCCAACCTGCGGACCTGAAGGGAGAAAAAGGATGGAAAAGAGGGGGTCAGACATAAAGTCTGGTGAATATGATAATTCTACAATACTATTACCAAAATAACTGGACTAAGGCATAAGCTGGAAAACAAGAAAATGTCTATGAAGAGCAGATTAAGGACATAGACAATCGCTAAAGGCAACGTTATAGGCGCTCCTAAATACAAATGGATAAACACTATACTGCACCACACCAGTCACCCTAAAGATTCATCCCACTTAGCTTCACTTAGAAACTTTCCCAATGGCTTTACGTACCCCTAGCTGACTACATAGGTGCCGCCTGCCCCTATCTCCACTAGGTGTACCCTACTTCCCATTATTCGATCGGCTCCCTAACTCGTAGATACCCGTGCTGGCCCCACAGTGGGGTGTATCACTCCCCTAAAGTGGCAACCTGATACAATGGACATGCACGGCTTATACCTACACGATGCAACAACGTCTTACCTACCAGCCCGGGTCCACACACGCATATGAAACCCGTTGGACTTGCGTTGCCACCGCTCCCTGTTTTGGCCTCTTATAGTCAAACCCAGTATGCGTGTCCCGTCCTCGACTTGGGTCGAGCCCACAAAGATACGTTTTGGGATACTAGTTGAAATGGGCCCCCACTATTTACCACAAGCATTCCACCTAAGCTTGTCCCCATTAGTCCATCCCACTTAACCCACTTAGTCATGTTCATTTACATGTGTGTTTGGTTAAGTCTAATCGTATTTCAAATGCCTCTAAAGGCAACCACCAGATTCCTCATGCCACCCAAGGCACCTACTTAACCCCCATGTCCCACCTTACATGATTATCTGGTTAAGTATTTCTTAGTTCATTAAGGCCATAACCTCATAAAGACCTCTCACATTAGACTGGCATTTATGGCAGCTGGATTTGCCGGGCGGGTCCGGGCAGTCTTACACCATAAAAGAATCTAACCTCGTTTCTTTACAACTGTTATGCTTTAGTTTGTGCCTAGGACCTCTCACATTGGGCCGACATTTGTGACTACTGGATTTGTCGGGCGGGTCCGGGCAGGTTTACATCACAAACGGGTCCAACCTCGTGTCCTAAGCATTGATTATTAATAATAATCCACTTTCCCCCAATTTTAATAATTCCCTACTTGAATTATTAATTACTTCCAATTTTTAACAATGTCCATAATTGACTCAATTATGGACATCCATTCATGGTATGCAAAATCTTACAAAATTGCACCCAATTTATTAATTCCTAATATTACCCCTACCCCACGTTTGAACGTTTATTCGCAAAATATATGTTAGACTCGAATAGCCTAACTCATAGCATAAAAGAGATTATCATAATAACAACATGTATATGTGACCAAATGAATCATAATAAGGGGTGAAACTTGCATATGTCCAACTTGCATAGATTATACATGTCATGGACCTAAAGGTGTCAACTTGTTCAAAATTCACCTAATATAATCTCAATCAATTTTCATAAACCTACATATGAACATGTGTGAATCAACATCATCTAATATTTTTTTTAACAACATGGTTTTATATGGGTTCACCTAACTCAATAAGCAAATTCCTATATTCAAGTTTTATTTAATTATAGTTTCAAGTTTATGGGTACACCTAACCTAATAGGCAAATTCCCATAAACAAGATCCATTTAAATTAAAAAAAACATAACTTTAAGCATGTTCCAACAACATCATGATTTTACAACATAATATAGCATGATTTATAACATGGCATAGTATGATAGTATAACATAGCTTGACATGATTCTCAACATAGCACGACATAGCATAAGAGAATTTACAACATAGCATGACATAGCATATATAATTTACATCATACGACAACATAATAACATAATAAGAGATCCACAATATATAGAATTTACAATTACAAATCACGTCACTTTCTTGTGATCCATTCATAACTGAGTCAAATTAGTTTGTAATAGTCTTGTGAGAATCATCATACTCACCAACAAAAGAAAAGAATTAGAGAAAGAGTTCTTTGGTTTGATTTGTTTTGTTGAGTAGAATTTAGTTGTAGTAGATTAGGCTTCCTCTTCTTAGTTTGTGACGGCTACGCTGAACTCCATGGCAGCAGCATGACGGTAGCTTCTCTAATTTTACAAGTGATTTAGGTTTAGGGTCTACCCACTTATTTATAGATTTTAGAATGCATTTAGGCCATTAGATTTATCCTAGAAATAACCGCAGCCGTTCAGACAAGATGGGGTTTATCTTGTTGACTCAGCAATGAGTCAGAAGTGACTCAGCAAACACTCAGCATATTAATAAACTTCTATTCATGTCATAAATATATATATATTTTCTACAATGTACATATTAGATACATCCCCCTTTACTTATTATTGTTTTTATATACATATTAGATACATCCCCTCTCTCACACACTTATTAATATTTTTATATTCATATTAGATACATCCCCTCTCTTACACACTTATTAATATTTTTATATTCATAATAGATACATCCCCTCTCTTACATACTTATTAATATTTTTATATTCATATTAGATACATCCCCTCTTCTACACACTTATTATTATTTTAGCAACTTTAGTGTTAATAGAAAATTCGGGGTGTTACAGTTGGCTTTGGATCATAAGCTGTACTTGGATTTTCCGCTGCCATGTTAGTTTATTTTCAACTTATGCACTGTCTCACCTGTTTTATGTCAAGTATGTTGTTATTATATTTTATCCTATGCGCTGTGAGACATTCTACAGGTTCCTTGTTGGTTCATTCGTCTCCTTTCTTTTCTTATGACAACCGTCCCGTGCTAACTGGACATGTGTACAGCGCACCTTTGGAGTAAATGTCGGTTGGTGCGGGGCGGGCCATCACAGTTAAGTAGAGAATAAATTCTCCACCACCAAACAGACGTACATTAATAGAAATCGATTTAATTCACATGGAACGGAATCCAATGTCAGACACGCATCCATTTGCTAGCTTATGCTCTGGGTCTGAGCGAAAACCAAATCCGAACAATCAACAATAGTCCGGACGGCCACTACTGAAGCCCCTTTAAAGTAGCTACTCCCATCAAGGGTCTCTGTAGCAACACGTCCATTCGATGTGAAGATCGTCGGTCTTCAATCACCGTCTTCAACTTCGACTCTTCATCGTCGTAGTGATTATTCGGAATGGGTTAAACCCGGTCTTTCCGAATAACTCGCATATTTTTATAATTAAAAGTCAAGTACTATAAAAACACATCCAACGCCACATTCCAATGCAGAATTATTCACATTATCTTATCAAAGATAAATTCTTTACATTATTCTTAAATCTTTCTTTTAAATATTTATTTAAAATACCATTTGGTTTTAAATATCACAAATCATTGTTCAATGATTATTTAAATTTAAGAAATTAATCTTATTCTCAACTGGGTTAAAGAACTAATGTCATTTAAAACATAGTTCACGGTAAACCCAAACTCATCTTCCATAAAATATGGAACTTTCACAGAAATCAAATCAATATATAATCGTTATAAATTTCTGTATCCGACCAATAATATAAATGGGATAACGGCAATGCCTCTTAAATTCCATATGTAGTATCGGTTTTCTTCTACAGAAACTTATCTCGGTTATTATTAAATCGAATTCCATTCAACTCCAATTTAATATATTAAATTGGAAAACTTGTCTTTTGGAAAATTCCCATTAAAATCTTAATAAGAGATTTATAATTTCCAAATCATATTTTCACTGTCAGTTGGATTAAAGAACTAATGTCGCTTAAAAACACAGTTCACAATAAACCCAACTCACATTTCATCTTATTTCAATTATTAAATATAATTGAAAACCTTAATAATCTTAATTAAAAGATTTATTCTTTTCATGCGGGGTTTAAGAACAGTGTTATTCAAGACACTATTCACGACAAACCCAAAATCCAATTAATTTAATTTAATTTAATTTAAGTATTAACAAATAGGAAAACTTCATTAAATCTAAATTTAATGATTTATTCTAGTTGATAGTTAGTTCATTTTAATAAAAATATATTCTTCTAAAATATATTCTTTTTCTAAAATATATTCCTTTTTCTAAGATATTTTCTAAAATATTCGTTTTATAGAATATTCTTTATTGGAATGTGACTCAATCAACAACCATATATTGCATGTAATCAATAATCATGATAAATAATTATCAAGCATCCAAATAACACCCAAAGCGGATTCTACACTAAATATTGGGACTAGTGTAGATCAAATATCATCCCAACACCCGTGTGGGATTTCATCCAGCAATCAAATAATAAATTATTTGTGCACTTGAGCGATGTGTAAAAATTATCGATCCAATCACATAAACAAGTCGGATGACTTGTAAATGGAAGTGTAATATTCAGTTTGAATACACTAACATTATATTAAACACATCAAACATTTCAACTTCTCAGATAAACATCTCAATCCTTTTATTTGTGACCAAAAGACAATATGAAATCTAGTCTTTTATTCCCATTTTTTATTGTTAATAAATGACAATAAAATCTTAACTCTTATTTCAATTCTTTTATTGTTAACTAATGGCAATAAAATCTTAACTCTAAATTCAATTCTTTTATTGTTAACTAATGACAATAAAATCTTAACTCATAATTCAATTCCTTTATTGTTAACTAATGACAATATGAATATTTTACCTCATTCTTTTTAAAATGACAAAAATGTCTCTTTTATTCTAATTCTTTTAAAGCGACAAAAATTGTAATTTTGTCTAACTCCTTTTTATGTAATCAAAATATGAATTTTGTTATATCCTTTTAAATGTAAACAAAATTACATCTTTTTGACAAGTCCTTTTAATGTAAATAAAATATGAATATTTTGTCTACTCCCTCTTAAATAACCCCAAAAATGTGAGTTTTGCCTAACCGTCTTCAATGTACAGAATATGATAATTTTCTTCACTGATCATATTTTACACAAAATGATATTTTTCTTCACTAATCATGTTTTACATAAAAATGATGTTTTTCTAATCGTGCGCTTCTTATTGTAATAAATATGACAATAAAAATATAATTTATAATTCTACATTTTTTTATTTCAAAAGAATATTTAACAAAATCTATTCTTTTATTTCAAAAGGATGTTTAACAAAATCTATTCTTTTTATTTCAAAAGGATGTTTAACAAAATCTATTCTTTTTATTTCAAAAGGATGTTTAACAAAATCTATTCTTTTTATTTCAAAAGGATGTTTAACAAAATATATTCTTTTTATTTCAAAAGGATGTTTAACAAAATCTATTCTTTTTATTACAAAAGGATGTTTAACAAAATCTATTCTTTTTATTACAAAAGGATGTTTAACAAAATCTATTCTTTTTATTACAAAAGGATGTTTAACAAAATCTATTCTTTTTATTTCAAAAGGATGTTTAACAAAATCTATTCTTTTTATTACAAAAGGATGTTTAACAATATCTATTCTTTTTATTACAAAAGGATGTTTAACAAAATCTATTCTTTTTATTACAAAAGGATGTTTAACAAAATCTATTCTTTTTATTACAAAAGGATGCTTAACAAAATCTATTCTTTTTATTTCAAAAGGATGTTTAACAAAATCTATTCTTTTTATTACAAAAAGATGTTTAACAAAATCTATTCTTTTTATTACAAAAGGATGTTTAACAAAATCTATTCTTTTTATTACAAAAGGATGTTTAACAAAATCTATTCTTTTTATTGAATTCTATTTATCATTAAAAGTGTAAATTACATGTAAACAGGTTTCAAACAACGATTCATTCTTTTTAATATCTTAAAAGACATAGCGACAAAATGGTTCTTTTTATCTGGAAAGATGACAAGTGATTCTTTTTATATGTTAAAAGACATAGCAACAAAATGGTACTTTTTATCTAGAAAAGAAATGTAAACAAGAATGTTTCCCTTTGAATTCTAAAAAAAGAAATGCAACCTAAATATTCTTTTTAGTAATAAAAAGAAATGCAACATAAAAACGCTTCTTTTTTTTGCTAAAAATAAATATTACAAAATTGTTTACTTTCAATGCTAAAAAGAAATGCGACAAAAATTATCCTTTTTAATGTTAGAAAGAAATAGCAACAAAGATGTTCTTTTTAATGTTAAAAAGAAAAAGCGACTAAAATGATTCTTTTTATTGACAAAAAGGAATATGAACAAAAATGCCTCTTTTTGCTGATAAAAAGAAATATAAACAAAAATGTTTCTTTTTATATGTAAAAAGAAATGCAAAACAAAATGATCTTTTATTACCAAAGAATTAACAACATAAATTGACCTTTTTATCATAAAAGGAATAATAACATAAATTGATCTTTTTATTATAAAAGAAATAACAACATAAATTGATCTTTTTATTATAAAAGAAATATGACAATAAAATTTATATGTAAAAAGAAATAACAACAAACTTGATTTCCTTTTTATCACTAAAAAGAAATGACAATACAATCAACAAACAAGCAAGGTGATATTTTTATACATTGGATTGGCAATTCTAACTAAATCCAATAAACAGATAAAATGGGATTATAATCAACAAACAAACAGAAAAATCATCATCCGAATTTTATCACAACACAGGATTATCTCATTACATACAATCAATTATTTAACAGCTATAAGAATAATTGAATTAATTAAATTCAGAAATCTCACCTCGATTGGTTGGTTTTAATAAAATTAAACGAGCGTTTAACTTTTGTTAGAAATTCCAACTGTCACCATTTCAGTCCTGGTTGGTTTGGAAATGTAGTGTTCGCCGCCGCGAATTCAGTGCTTCTGAAATCGTTCGATTTCGTTTCTGTATGAAGAAGATACGACTATATAAAGTTGAATATACCTAATTAAATAATTATTTAGTTTGATTAAGGTTTAAATTTAACTAACCTTCCTCCTCCTCCATCGTTACACTGTCCAAACCGAAACCCATCATCGAAGAAGAGGACTCCATCGCCGCACCTTCCTGGAGCCGTCAGAGTCCAATCGAACGGTCCCACGAGAACCGCCCCCTCGCCATGCTCCGGCGCCTCCATCGACGATCAACTCGGTGGCCCCCACGCCCTGATTTCCGCGCCCAAAGTTTGCCACTTCCCTCGCCAACTCCGGACTCCACAGTACTCAAAAACCCATCTCGACCGTACATCTTATAGAGCTCGTGTCCCTCTTGAATTTCCTTTTTGAGATTTTGAATTTCATTGATTATATTAGGAGAAAAGTGGGATTGAAGATCTGAAGAGCTCGGCCATTGATTTAGTGTATACAGCGGCTGGACATTAGAGTTAGGGTTTTATTTTTTATTTTCTTAATCTATTATTTATATTAAAATATTATTTAATTTACCCCTAAGGCCCGTTTAGCCACTAACTCCAACTCAGGTCCAGTTAGTGTCAAACTTAAGGTTTTGACGCCTTCTGAACGCGATGGACTATGCCCCGTAGCCCAATTCTGAAATCTGTTGCGTGTTTTATTAAAATTATAATATTAAATTAATAATTTAATTTCCACCGTTCATTTAAATACGCTGGGGCCACATACGACCTCTAAAAATTTCCGAAAAATTATTTCTAGCTTTGTTTTGACGATACGGTCCTAACAAAACTATTTTCATTGAATTATGAGACTTTCTGAAAAATGGCTATTTTCAAGTCGATTAAATTTGACTGAAATGGTCAAAACACGTTTTCTTTTACCACGCTCACATATTAATTCGAAAAATTATGAAAAATTAAACTTGGCAATAATTCGTCATTCCGGTTCCAACAAAAGTGGTTTCGTCGAAAACAAAGGTCGTTTGTAAAATGACTATTTTTAAGGCCACTATATTATATTAAAATATATATAAATTTTGCAGCGACTTTTCTAAATTTTAAATTGGACATAACTTTTGATTTTTAAAACGAAATTTCAAATTTTCAGATTCGTTAGAAAGATATGATTAAAAAGATTTAATTATTTCTTGTTTCGCTCAATTCTGGTCTAAAATGAATTCGGTACAGTCAATTGCAATTAGAAATCGAATTTTCGAACTGCAGCGCTGTTTTAAACTCCTTTTTAATTAATTTTAAATTTATTCGTTTTAAAATAAATTTGTAGTCGTTATTATTTAAAATGAGTTGTTTTAAACATCCTAAATTCATTAAAATTTCTAAAATAAAAATTTTAAATTGGCCCCAAAATTCCGGGTCGTAACATCCTTTTGGATAGAATTTCCTAGAAAAAGGAGCAATCCGTGCTTGCGAAGAGAGTCTTCTGTTATCACATACCGTCTGAACCTGTCTAATAAACCGATGTAATGAAGGGATTTATAGAGAGGCTTATACGGAGCACCGTATTTGTCTTTGATAGGAGTCGGAAGAACTGAAAAATAAAAGAATAAAGAGTTCAACAGTTGAGGTCGATAGAAGGATTAAATATGAATTTTTGTTAAAAGAATGTTTATCCCCTTCGGTCCAATTCCCGCGAAAGGCTTCGAGGGATCGAACAAAGAAAAATTGATTTAAGAACCCGGAAACACTATCCGACAAGTCATGAATAAGTTTCCGATTCCGGGCACCCTCTGCGTGCATGATGGAAGGAGTATCTTTCCTAACTTTAAAAGAGCATAAGTAGCGGATCTCTTGGAAAGTAGGCTCGCGTCCCTCTTTTCCCATAGTAAGAATATAAAGCCCTAATAGGACAATGTAACTGTTAGGGTGAAGTTGAAAGGGGGCAAGGGTCAGATGATTCAAGATTCGTTCTAAGAAAGGGTTGAACGGAGGAATGGCACTGCTTGCAAGCATATGCCGATTCACAGCCACATAATCTGTTGGGGATCTATCTGTAAATACGCCTTCGTCTGGCAATATCGCAAATGTAATAGTAATCATGTATTGTCCGCATAACTGTTCAAATTGATCTTGACTTAAAGAAGTAGACTGCCTTTCTTAATCCCTGGCATTGATTTGTCGGAGCGCCGCAAATGGTTGTGCAGAAACTTGTCCAAAAGATGTGGTTGCGGTGATTTCAGGGGTAGAAGAAGAGGTTTCTTCAGTTTGAAGGAGAGAGCTCTTCCTAGTAGTCATTCTACACAAGTGTACCTGTTCATAAACGTATCACAGAAGAATTCTTAACTTCCTAAGGAAAGCCATGGATTATTCAGTTTCTGGACTATTCAAAAGTTTCTTAAGAATCTAAATTTTGAGATCTCATGTCAACTTAACCATTAAGTTGTTCAAGACTTTTGTCACAACATGACTCAAGTCGCAATAAAACTCAAGTCGTTGATGGCTTAGGTCGTCAAACACTTAAGTCGAAACAGACTCAAGTCATTTCACGCTTAAGTCGTTAGAAAACTTAAGTCATGAAAAACTTAGGTCGTTAAACGATTTGTGTCGTGGCAAGAATTAAGTCCTGGAAGGCTTAAGTCATTAAAATCTCAAATATTCTTAGGGTTAAAGCCGCATAACAACATGGTTATCAAGTCGCGACCATGAACCTAAGACAATAGAGAGACAATCCGTTTAGATACCCTCAATGTACCAAGGCGTTCTAAGCGACTTGGAAACTTAAGTCAGTCACATGACATGACTTTTCGTGCGACTTGAATTTCGGCTACGAGTTGATAACTTAAGTCATTACAACGACATGGGGTTTTGAAATTAACCTAGTAACTTGGAATCATAATGGCCCAACAAGCATAATACATAGCACATCACACATTCAATTTGAACTCAAACAAGGGAGTTTTCTACTAAAAATCAAGTCGTACCATGAACAACTCGACAAATATAAAGATAAAATAGGTCATCGGCAGTACAGTGTGATGGTTACATGGAAGTCTGAGCATTGTTAATACACACGCATGGAAAATAAATCTGAATACATACAATTTGGTTCAAACATATAGAGTATTAAATGGCAGTCATTTTGACAAACATCTTGAGTACACCAATGAAAATTGAGATTCAACAAATTAAACAAATATCAAATTCAGTCAGAGTGGTGTTTATCCAGCTCAATAAACGGTCACAAGGCATCACATCCGATTTCAACTCAGCTCAACCAAATTCAGACCAGTACAACATCGATAACCATTTGGTTTAAATCCTAAGCAGCTAAAACTAGTGTTAAACCCAATCAGATTACAATTTAGATCATATTCATAGACATCATTCCTCAACATCAAGATTAAAGCCAAAAACTTGAACAGTTGCAACTCAATCATCAGAAATTCCCAATCCACAGGTGTTGAAAACAAAAAATTAGAAATGAAGTCAAGGAGAATCGATACCTGTGATGATTCAGGGGAAAACCTAATGATTAAGCAATTTGGTAATTGGAGTCTTTAAGTCTCAGTGGCGAGAGTGGCTCCGGATTTGATAGAACTGATCACAAGCTGAATTGATGCAATGGTAATGACTGGATTAGAGGAAGATTGAAGCTTTGGTTATCAGCGATGATGGTAATCGGTTGAATGAATTGCTTGAAGAGTAAATCATGTTTCTTTCTCTTAAGATTCAGCCGCCATTAAAATAAAACTTTGGTTGCAAAGGGGATACGAATAGACACACAACCCGGGAAATAATATAAAGGAAAAAGCATACTTGGGTCGGGTCAGACTACTAAAAAAGCGCAGGACGACTTACAAAATGGCAGTGGCATGAACGACTTGCGACTTGATGATGCTCATGGATTGATTTACAAAAGAACGAATGACTCGGTGAAATGCCATTTAAGGACATCGAGTTCTCAGAAGTAATTCGAAGCCCGCATCATTCATCATAATATGGACTTCGAGGGGAAAATGTTAAATCATGAAAATACGGGTTTAATATTTTATAGAGGTGATGTCTAACTCATGTCGCCGTTGGTTAAGTCGCTAGGCTCATCTCCAAGTAGACCAAGATGTTTTCAAAAACATGTCGTGGAAGCTAAGGCACTCAGCTCCATGTCTCCCAACAAACATGCCACATTTGAACCATGTTGTTAGAACTAAGTAAGACTATATGGCCATTATGTCGTTCTGAAGCCAAGGCACAAGACAAAGTCAATGTCATACCGTATGCCGCCATATGATCTATAGTTCATACCATGTGAAACCAAGTCGTATTAAAGTCAAGGATCCCTATGCCGTCATCGGTTCATTCCGCTAAAGCCAGTTCAGTGTTAAGCCGCAACAATCCATACCGTAATCGGCATGGGTGTAAAACCGCCTGATTAACCATGTCGTAACCAACATAACAATGTGAAACTTGTATGCCATAACCGCAATGCCGACATGAAGATGACAGTTGCTGCCAGCTATGTCGTGACAGCTATTGCCAGTTGTATTCAACCGACATGACTCATGTCCCAGGTGCGACATGACTTCCTGCACTACATATTTCCAGCCTTCACCACTCCACACTCACTCCTATAAATACCCCGTGATCTCCACTCTAATGGGGATGGAATTTTATGATCCCAAAGGGCTCCCTAACTATTTCTTCAACCATTCTAAGTGATTTTAACATCTCCAATCAAAGATCAAACATCAAATCTACCATGGAATCATGGAAATTGTAACGACCCGGATTTTTCGAACAGTTATTTTAAATATTTAGTATCGTTTAAATATTGAATCAACAATATAAAAGAATTTTTATAGGAATTTATCGATATAATAATCGATATACGGTTTAATATCGAATATATTGAATAATCGTATACGAAAATGATAACAATTGAATTCAGAATTTAAAACTGAATTAAAACAATTCAGTCAATCAATATAAACTTTGTATTGAATTAGAACGGTTATACTTGTTTATTTTTGATGAATTTATTGCTGAAACCGATTTATATTTTAATCAGTCGAATTTAATTTAAACAGCCAATTTAAATTGGATTTTTCCAAACAGTCAAATTAGACTCTGAAACTTGTTCCAGTGTGTCCAGAACAGTATTATAGCCCTAAGGGTGCCTGTCACTATGCTAAAATCAAAGTTCGGATCAGTGGGATATTTCGAATTAAAAGAATTCATATAGGTTCACATCAACATAAAAATCAAAATATAAAATATAAAATAGAGCCGACCTATATGTCGTACCCAAAGCCATCCTAAACCTGATAAATTCGTAGCTGTTCTTCCTCGAGCAGGAAATACTGTCTTCTACTTTGGATATCTAGGAAAAACATCCATTTAATGTTAGTACGAATTGTCTTCTGTTTGCATCTATAAAATTCAAGCCCACGTTCATTATTTTCCCATTCCCAAATCACCCGAAAATCTTCAGTCCCTTCCTCTCATTCTTTTATTCAAATCGGAATTGAAAACCGATTCCTCCAGAGAAAAAAAAACAATCGGAATCTGAAATCGCGAGTTCCCCTGAGGCTCGACAATCAGTAGATGCGCTTGCGATTAGGGCTGGCCTTGTCGTGGGTTGATTTGTGATGACGGACTCTGAGGATGTCAGAGATGAACTCGACTGTGGTATGTCGATCTATGTTGTGAGGCTATTTAAGCACGGTGGTAGGAGGATGGCAATGGAGTTTTGGGGACTGTAAACAGTTTGAAAGGGAGTGCGAATTGCTGGATGAGGAAGAGTTCGGTTTTCGGAAATGATGGGTAGATCGATCTGAGTTTTGGGATGGTGAAGGAGTGAACGGTTTGGGATAGTTTAAAGCTTGGGAGTGCTTGATTTTCATGAACAAAACTGTTGTGATAATCCTGGAGACAACTTCAAATGGCTTTGATGTCACTGTTAGTGGGAAATCACGGGTTGAGACATAGATGAAGGAGCTGAGACCGTTGGTTGTAAGACAGTGAACCGGAGATTGACTGGAAGGTGTTTGATGAATTGTCAAGATAGAAATGAGTAGTATTTTGTGTTGTTTTTGGTCAAGTTGATCGGTTGTTAGCGGAGCATACTTCGTCGATTTGGTCGAGGGGTTTGAAAGGCATAAGGTATTTGTTTTTATGAAATTTTGAATTTCATAAAATGATTAAATTATTAATGTTAGTAGTCAATTTGAAATGAATAGGGTTTAAGCGATAAATTAAATTAAATAACTGTAGGTACAAAATAAAATTAATTCAAGACGATTCATAGCCGACGATATGGAAAATAAAGGGATATTCAGCAAAACGAAAATCTGGTGAGTAAATCTCACTCACCTTTTATTTATAATTATTTTTACTTCGTAAAAATAATTGTTGTTGCTTGTTTGGATTTTTCTGCTTGTTTTATATATATTAGTTATTTAGGCTAATATATATATATATATATATATATATATATATATATATATATATATATTGGGTTGATTGATTGGTTGGATTCCCGCAGTCTCATTAGCGGATGCCCGCAGTTTCATAGCGGATGATTACCCTATACGCCCCACGCTATGATAGTGGATGACCTTCTATACCACGATATTCTGCCACGAAGCAGAATGGGTATTATTTATGTGCTAACATCTGTGGATGCAGGAAAACAGGTTGGAGGAATCCAACTGGATTCCTCAAAAATATATTATCTGTTTGTTTGTTGTTTGTTTGGTTTCATATATATTTTTCATATATGATGTGTTAAAAATCAAATGATTGAAAATTGGGTGATTTGATTGTTTTAAATATCACTGGGCTAAGTGTTAATATATTTAAAATATCGTGGAAGGATATTTGAGATTTAAAAGGGAAAATTCTATTTTTAAATAGAATTTGAATTTTTAAATAGATTTGAAATATAAACTTGTTTGAAAAATAAAACAAGTGATTCCTTTATAAACGAAGTTTATAAGTGGAGTGAAATGAATTATCATTGGATAATTCAGAAAATAGAAATACAAGGGTGACTTTGAAAAAGGAAATATATTTTTCCAAAGATGAAATATTTTATTTGAAAGCGAGACTAGTTTAAATGTGGTTTGTAAATAGAAAGTGGAAAAATTATCATTTGGATAATTTGAATATTTAAATTCAAATGTGAATTTGAAAATAGAAATGGGAAAATCGTTTAAAGAAATAAACGATAGAATTTATTCTGATGTTCAGAATATAAATTGAACGAAAATAAATCCATAAGGATTTATGATTTGAATTCGATAAATTCGAATTTTATTTAAATAAAAGTCAAATTGAATAAATAGAATTTGACTAGAATTTAAATATAGGATTTTAATACAGAAATTTAAATGTGATTTAGTTATAGAATTTGGATGTAAGAAATTGAAATAGAATTCAAAGGAATTCAAATGGATTTGAATAAAGAAAAGTAAAATATAGAGTTTTGAAAAAATAGAATTCAAAGGGATTTGATTATAGAATTTAAAGTGGAATTTAA
Source organism: Allium sativum (assembly GCA_030737875.1). Lineage (NCBI taxonomy): Eukaryota > Viridiplantae > Streptophyta > Magnoliopsida > Asparagales > Amaryllidaceae > Allium > Allium sativum. The sequence continues at coordinate 314,446,116 of CM060921.1, forward strand.
TTCAAAGGAATAAAATAAGGTATTTGAATTCAAGAAAATTAAATATGGAGTTTAACTAATGAATTTGAATTTAGAATTCAAATGGTATTTGTAAATGAATTCGAATTTAGAATTCAAATGGGGTTTGAAAGAAAATTGGAATATTTTAATTAAAATGGAGTTGGAAATAGATTTGAACATAGAAATCCAAATGGAGTTTGAATATTTGAATTTCAAAAGGGAATTCAAAATGGAGTTTGAATATCTAAATTCAAGTATGAATTTCAAATATAGAAATTCAAAAAGGAGTTGAATTAAAGTGGAAGTTAAATAAAGGATTTGAAATGGAATTCGAATAAAGGATCTCAAATGGAATTTGAATACAGGATTTAAACTATGGAATTTGAAATGTAAAAGATTCAAATGGAAATTGGAATATATATATTAGAATGGAATTGAATTTATTTTAAACGAAGTTTAAAAGTATATATATATAAATATAATTAAAACGAACTCGCCGCAGCGCTGCAGTTCGGAAATTGGCGACACGAACTTCATTTGAATATATCGGAGTAAAATTAAGTCGGAATTCTTTGAAACAAGAACCGTCAGGACCAGTTAGATAATAGTTTTCTAATAGAAGAGAAAAATCTGGATTTCGTCAAATAGATTTTGAGTTATGTCAAAATCAAAATTTTAAAAGTGCAGCGCCAGAAACCATTATAAACCATAATGGATTTTATATATAAATATAAGGATTTTTAAGCAAATAAAAATCCAAATTCCCATTTAAAAGCGTAAACTTGAGTTAGAAAATAAAGGCGAGCTCAAGTGAAGTAAGTAAAGAGATTTTTGGAAACAATAACCCCATTTTGATTATTTAGAATTAACTAAGTCAAGGTAGAAATTAGTTAATCGAGTTTGAACTAAAGTCGAACCTTGAAAAGTGAATTTGGAATTGTAAATATATATTCGAAATCGAATATAGAACCTAAATTGAAATTTGAACTCAATTAGTTGATAAGCAAGTTGAAATATATTTGAAACGTGTTATATTCAAATATACAAGCGAAATAGGCAAAGAGATAGTTAACGAGTTAATTTAACGAGTGGAGTCAAAACGAGTGTATGGGGTTGAAATAAATTGGACAGGGATAAACACACAGGAGACAGGTATGGGATAAAGTGATGAAGGTATATAATTAGTGTGCTCGACAAAAAGGTACACGTTTAATTTCCATATGAGATTTTATGCGTCGTATCGGCAAGCCGCTTGGCTTTTTCTTTTTCTTTTTGAGATAAGTAGTTACCGGGAAGCTATTTGAAATTTCCCGATGCTCCCGATACAGGGGAGGTTATGGCGAAATTTTCCGGAAATTTAAGGAGTTAGAATATTTTTAAAGATATTTTGATAGTTAGAAATCATTGTATCGACGTATAGAATTCGATAGGTAAATAAATACAAAAATCGAATATTGTAAACAAAAAGGGAAATCTATAAATTAGAAATAGAAAGCGAACTTTATACATGTTTTAAAAATGAACAATTGGATTGTATAGTGTGTTTATTCGAGGTAAGTGGTTTCGCCGTTTTGAAATTGAGGATGTTTTCAGTTAAGGTCTGAGAGGTAATTTTACCCCAACTTGATTGATTTCATTTTTAATGGATAAATAGCAAGATCCAGTCTCGTAGAGAAGTGTTTGAAAAAGAGTTAGTTGAATAAAATATTTGGGTTGTTGTAACGATGTTTTACACAACATTCGTTTTAAACCCAAGTGATGGAAATTTTGGAAATATAACAGTAAATATTTCCTGAGTATAATTAAAATAGTCGGGATAGAGATAAGTGATTGGAATTGTTTCCAATTGCAAATAGAGATATTTTCTAATATATAGAAAATAAAAGGGGTTGATATTGGGAAACGTTTTCCAAATAGCATAAAAGGCCAATATGGTTATTGAAAATATTTGGTTAACAAATATTGATAAGGAAATGGAGAAGAGATTTAATTAATGAAATATTAATTAAAGAGCCCAGTGATTTGTTTGATATGTTTGGATGAACACTTGTTTTATTCGTTAGTTAAATCACAGACTATCGAAGTTTTGACCATCGTTGTCAATATGGAGAGACCGGTTGGATTATTATCCGAAGAACCACTCCGTATCGGCATAAGCGTTGTGAACCAAGTATGCTGAATATATTGAAGACGGAGTAAAGTGCAAGGACTTTTTCTATTACATAGAAATAGTGCCTTCGGTTTCGTTCAATCCCAGAACGAACGTAAATGGACGAATGTCTGACAGAGTATTTCCAATGATCAAATGGGTTGGTCTGTATAAATATATATGGTTGCAACGGATTTATTCCCTTAGCATAACATCCAGAATATTTGTGCAAACTCAACTAGTGATTAACGGATCTGACAATGTGGCATTCAAAGTGATTGTGCTATCAATGAATGGTAAGTATTCGTAGCCTCAGGCCTCAACAACCGGGAAAGGACAAAAATCGGGCAGGCAGCATGGCTATGTGGGTCGCAACCATTAGGATGTATAATCACCTATCTAGAGGTTCATTTAATTTCTTATTCTATTCGATGCCGTCCCAGTCGGGAGACGATTGCTGATCCCAACCGTTGGTGATATACATTCGATACACTCAAGCGAAATGAGTGGTCGGTCATGTGTGGGCCGGGTTACAAGATGTTCTTGTTGAACCCAGTGTATTCCTCTCTAGAGATACACTAGCGGAAGGTGGTTCCATACCTTGTCATGTTGGAAATCCAATCTCCAATAAGCGCCATGCGGGTTTTTGATTTTATACTATGTATGTGGAGCGTGAGATGCAAGCGTTCTGCTATTTGGTTATTTACTTGATGTAGACATTATTATAATATCACTGGATTTTCGTATTAAAGTGTTTTGGGTTATAGTAAGGTAAAAACTGTCCGTGTTTATGTGTGGGCTGGTCCTACTATTATCTTTCCTTTTGAAAGGATTTTTAAAGTTAAACAAGTGGTTGGAGTTTACTCACACTAGTCCCATGACTGACCCAGAGTTTATTTTGTTTTGTTTTCCCTAAACTCTTGGGTGCCCAAATTTGTACGGGCAGTCAAGTAGTCGGGATTTCACAGATTCATTTGGAGGAGCTGGAAGCAGGAGGCTTCACCGGTTAGCTATAGGCTATCATATATTCCGCTGTGGACCTTGTTTGTATCTGGAAACAGGTGTTTATAACTGTTCCAGTAATGACTGTTGTGCTCTGATGATGTTATGTATATAAAGTTACTGATTTGTATTTCAAAAGTTATGTTATATAATATATTTTATTCGTTCCGTTGTGAGATTCGTGTTTACTTTGATTATGCTCAGTGTGTTCTTCTTCTTCTATTCTATTAGTTCTATCTTTTCTTCCTCACCCTCTAACTTCTTTCTATTAATGATTCGGTATTTTCGATGTCTGAACAGTCGACACTGGGTTTTGTGTCGATTTTCGGAGTCGAAAATCCCGGGGTCGTTACAGTGGTATCAGAGCTTAGGTTGAGCGAACACCTAGGCTTGTGTGGCATGTGCTCATTAGAGATAGGGTCAGTAGTACCATAGAATGAGTTGAGTGTATATATATACGAGAGAGCGTATTTGTTAGTTGATATAAAAATTGTTTTATATTGTGTTGGCTGGTCTGTTGAGTGGTTTATGAATTCTGGTCGAATAGTGGGATGCCACAAAGTCGATAGGAATTTATAAACACTTGAACAGAAGATTGAACACGATATTGTTTTTAAATGGGTAAATGCAATAATTTTACCCAAAATTCTATTTTGACAGAAAAAGAATATTTTTCTGAAATTATTATAATATATGGATGTGTTGATTGATATCATTATAATCAAATAAGATTATAAAAATTGAAATGGTTATTTATAACCAAACTGAATTTGTATATGAATAAAATATATACAAATGAGAGGAATTGAAATTAAATTCAAGCCAGAATTTGGAATTTAAATCCTGGGATGTTTGAAATATTTTTGGAAGTATATTAGAATAATATAGCTTTGTTTTAGAAGGATTTGAAAGAAAATCATTTTAGATGGATTTAGAAATAATAAAGCACTGAACTCACTTCAGTGGCTGGGAAATAATTCTGATGGTGATCGCGACATCATCAGTGTTCATTTTCGAGTTCTAAGTGACGAATGACTACCTTAGAAAAGTTTTTGATGGAAATTTGTTTTGAAAGAAAACAATTGGTTTGAAAATTCAAATGTTTTGAATTTGAAATGGAAATATATATGAATATTTTTATGTGATTTCCGAAGGATTGAAAGGAAAACACAGGAATTTGAATTCCGAAGTTTAAATTTAACTGAAGCAAGTTAAATGGATCGAGATAAATAAATAAATTAGTGAAAGTCAATTTGAATAAGATTGAATGGAATTTGAATTGGGTGTAAATCATTTAGACCAAAAGTTTTGGTTGGAGCAAATATGTTGAAATATGAGGAGTCAAGTTTCAACATAAGTGAATTGTTGAAAAGTAATGAGTTTGTATCATTTTTCCTACCTTAGCAATTTCGAGGACGAAATTATTTTAAGGGGGGAAGAATGTAACGACCCGGATTTTTCGAACAGTTATTTTAAATATTTAGTATCGTTTAAATATTGAATCAACAATATAAAAGAATTTTTATAGGAATTTATCGATATAATAATCAATATACGGTTTAATATCGAATATATTGAATAATCGTATACGAAAATGAAAACAATTGAATTCAGAATTTAAAACTGAATTAAAACAATTCAGTCAATCAATATAAACTTTGTATTGAATTAGAACGGTTATACTTGTTTATTTTTGATGAATTTATTGCTGAAACCGATTTATATTTTAATCAGTCGAATTTAATTTAAACAGCCAATTTAAATTGGATTTTTCCAAACAGTCAAATTAGACTCTGAAACTTGTTCCAGTGTGTCCAGAATAGTATTATAGCCCTAAGGGTGCCTGTCACTATGCTAAAATCAAAGTTCGGATCAGTGGGATATTTCGAATTAAAAGAATTCGTATAGGTTCACATCAACATAAAAATCAAAATATAAAATATAAAACAGAGCCGACCTATATGTCGTACCCAAAGCCATCCTAAACCTGATAAATTCGTAGCTGTTCTTCCTCGAGCAGGAAATATTGTCTTCTTCTTTGGATATCTAGGAAAAACATCCATTTAATGTTAGTACGAATTGTCTTCTGTTTGCATCTATAAAATTCAAGCCCGCGTTCATTATTTTCCCATTCCCAAATCACCCGAAAATCTTCAGTCCCTTCCTCTCATTCTTTTATTCAAATCGGAATTGAAAACCGATTCCTCCAGAGAAAAAAAAACAATCGGAATCTGAAATCGCGAGTTCCCCTGAGGCTCGACAATCAGTAGATGCGCTTGCGATTAGGGCTGGCCTTGTCGTGGGTTGATTTGTGATGACGGACTCTGAGGATGTCAGAGATGAACTCGACTGTGGTATGTCGATCTATGTTGTGAGGCTATTTAAGCACGGTGGTAGGAGGATGGCAATGGAGTTTTGGGGACTGTAAACAGTTTGAAAGGGAGTGCGAATTGCTGGATGAGGAAGAGTTCGGTTTTCGGAAATGATAGGTAGATCGATCTGAGTTTTGGGATGGTGAAGGAGTGAACGGTCTGGGATAGTTTAAAGCTTGGGAGCGCTTGATTTTCATGAACAAAACTGTTGCGATATTCCTGGAGACAACTTCAAATGGCTTTGATGTCACTGTTAGTGGGAAATCACGGGTTGAGACATAGATGAAGGAGCTGAGACCGTTGGTTGTAAGACAGTGAACCAGAGATTGACTGGAAGGTGTTTGATGAATTGTCAAGATAGAAATGAGCAGTATTTTGTGTTGTTTTTGGTCAAGTTGATCGGTTATTAGCGGAGTATACTTCGTCGATTTGGTCGAGGGGTTTGAAAGGCATAAGGTATTTGTTTTTATGAAATTTTGAATTTCATAGAATGATTAAATTATTAATGTTAGTAGTCAATTTGAAATGAATAGGGTTTAAGCGATAAATTAAATTAAATAACTGTAGGTACAAAATAAAATTAATTCAAGACGATTCATAGCCGACGATATGGAAAATAAAGGGATATTCAGCAAAACGAAAATCTGGTGAGTAAATCTCACTCACCTTTTATTTATAATTATTTTTACTTCGTAAAAATAATTGTTGTTGCTTGTTTGGATTTTTCTGCTTGTTTTATATATATTAGTTATTTAGGCTATTATATATATATATATATACATATATATATTGGGTTGATTGATTGGTTGGATTCCCGCAGTCTCATTAGCGGATGCCTGCAGTTTCATAGCGGATGGTTACCCTATACGCCCCACGCTATGATAGTGGATGACCTTCTATACCACGATATTCTGCCACGAAGCAGAATGGGTATTATTTATGTGCTAACATCTGTGGATGCAGGAAAACAGGTTGGAGGAATCCAACTGGATTCCTCAAAAATATATTATCTGTTTGTTTGTTGTTTGTTTGGTTTCATATATATTTTTCATATATGATGTGTTAAAAATCAAATGATTGAAAATTGGGTGATTTGATTGTTTTAAATATCACTGGGCTAAGTGTTAATATATTTAAAATATCGTGGAAGGATATTTGAGATTTAAAAGGGAAAATTCTATTTTTAAATAGAATTTGAATTTTTAAATAGATTTGAAATATAAACTTGTTTGAAAAATAAAACAAGTGATTCCTTTATAAACGAAGTTTATAAGTGGAGTGAAATGAATTATCATTGGATAATTCAGAAAATAGAAATACAAGGGTGACTTTGAAAAAGGAAATATATTTTTCCAAAGATGAAATATTTTATTTGAAAGCGAGACTAGTTTAAATGAGGTTTGTAAATAGAAAGTGGAAAACTTATCATTTGGATAATTTGAATATTTAAATTCAAATGTGAATTTGAAAATAGAAATGGGAAAATCGTTTAAAGAAATAAACGATAGAATTTATTCTGATGTTCAGAATATAAATTGAACGAAAATAAATCCATAAGGATTTATGATTTGAATTCGATAAATTCGAATTTTATTTAAATAAAAGTCAAATTGAATAAATAGAATTTGACTAGAATTTAAATATAGGATTTGAATACAGAAATTTAAATGTGATTTAGTTATAGAATTTGGATGTAAGAAATTGAAATAGAATTCAAAGGAATTCAAATGGATTTGAATAAAGAAAAGTAAAATATAGAGTTTTGAAAAAATAGAATTCAAAGGGATTTGATTATAGAATTTAAAGTGGAATTTAATTCAAAGGAATAAAATAAGGTATTCGAATTCAAGAAAATTAAATATGGAGTTTAACTAATGAATTTGAATTTAGAATTCAAATGGTATTTGTAAATGAATTCGAATTTAGAATTCAAATGGGGTTTGAAAGAAAATTGGAATATTTTAATTAAAATGGAGTTGGAAATAGATTTGAACATAGAAATTCAAATGGAGTTTGAATATTTGAATTTCAAAAGGGAATTCAAAATGGAGTTTGAATATCTAAATTCAAGTATGAATTTCAAATATAGAAATTCAAAAAGGAGTTGAATTAAAGTGGAAGTTAAATAAAGGATTTGAAATGGAATTCGAGTAAAGGATCTCAAATGGAATTTGAATACAGGATTTAAACTATGGAATTTGAAATGTAAAAGAATCAAATGGAAATTGGAATATATATATTAGAATGGAATTGAATTTATTTTAAACGAAGTTTAAAAGTATATATATATATATAAATATAATTAAAACGAACTCGCCGCAGCGCTGCAGTTCGGAAATTGGCGACTCGAACTTCATTTGAATATATCGGAGTAAAATTAAGTCGGAATTCTTTGAAACAAGAACCGCCAGGACCAGTTAGATAATAGTTTTCTAATAGAAGAGAAAAATCTGGATTTCGTCAAATAGATTTTGAGTTATGTCAAAATCAAAATTTTAAAAGTGCAGCGCCAGAAACCATTATAAACCATAATGGATTTTATATATAAATATAAGGATTTTTAAGCAAATAAAAATCCAAATTCCCATTTAAAAGCCTAAACTTGAGTCAGAAAATAAAGGCGAGCTCAAGTGAAGTAAGTAAAGAGATTTTTGGAAACAATAACCCCATTTTGATTATTTAGAATTAACTAAGTCAAGGTAGAAATTAGTTAATCGAGTTTGAACTAAAGTCGAACCTTGAAAAGTGAATTTGGAATTGTAAATATATATTCGAAATCGAATATAGAACCTAAATTGAAATTTGAACTCAATTAGTTGATAAGCAAGTTGAAATATATTTGAAACGTGTTATATTCAAATATACAAGCGAAATAGGCAAAGAGATAGTTAACGAGTTAATTTAACGAGTGGAGTCAAAACGAGTGTATGGGGTTGAAATAAATTGGACAGGGATAAACACACAGGAGACAGGTATGGGATAAAGTGATGAAGGTATATAATTAGTGTGCTCGACAAAAAGGTACACATTTAATTTCCATATGAGATTTTATGCGCCGTATCGGCAAGCCGCTTGGCTTTTTCTTTTTCTTTTTGAGATAAGAAGTTACCGGGAAGCTATTTGAAATTTCCCGATGCTCCCGATATAGGGGAGGTTATGGCCAAATTTTCCGGAAATTTAAGGAGTTAGAATATTTTTAAAGATATTTTGATAGTTAGAAATCATTGTATCGACGTATAGAATTCGATAGGTAAATAAATACAAAAATCGAATATTGTAAACAAAAAGGGAAATCTATAAATTAGAAATAGAAAGCGAACTTTATACATGTTTTAAAAATGAACAATTGGATTGTATAGTGTGTTTATTCGAGGTAAGTGGTTTCGCCGTTTTGAAGTTGAGGATGTTTTCAGTTAAGGTCTGAGAGGTAATTTTACCCCAACTTGATTGATTTCATTTTTAATGGATAAATAGCAAGATCCAGTCTCGTAGAGAAGTGTTTGAAAAAGAGTTAGTTGAATAAAATATTTGGGTTGTTGTAACGATGTTTTACACAACATTCGTTTTAAACCCAAGTGATGGAAATTTTGGAAATATAACAGTATATATTTCCTGAGTATAATTAAAATAGTCGGGATAGAGATAAGTGATTGGAATTGTTTCCAATTGCAAATAGAGATATTTTCTAATATATAGAAAATAAAAGGGGTTGATATTGGGAAACGTTTTCCAAATAGCGTAAAAGGCCAATATGGTTATTGAAAATATTTGGTTAACAAATATTGATAAGGAAATGGAGAAGAGATTTAATTAATGAAATATTAATTAAAGAGCCCAGTGATTTGTTTGATATGTTTGGATGAACACTTGTTTTATTCGATAGTTAAATCACAGACTATCGAAGTTTTGACCATCGTTGTCAATATGGAGAGACCGGTTGGATTATTATCCGAAGAACCACTCCGTATCGGCATAAGCGTTGCGAACCAAGTATGCTGAATATATTGAAGACGGAGTAAAGTGCAAGGACTTTTTCTATTACATAGAAATAGTGCCTTCGGTTTCGTTCAATCCGAGAACGAACGTAAATGGACGAATGTCTGACAGATTATTTCCAATGATCAAATGGGTTGGTCTGTATAAATATATATGGTTGCAACGGATTTATTCCCTTAGCATAACATCCAGAATATTTGTGCAAACTCAACTAGTGATTAACGGATCTGACAATGTGGCATTCAAAGTGATTGTGCTATCAATGAATGGTAAGTATTCGTAGCCTCAGGCCTCAACAACCGGGAAAGGACAAAAATCGGGCAGGCAGCATGGCTATGTGGGTCGCAACCATTAGGATGTATAATCACCTATCTAGAGGTTCATTTAATTTCTTATTCTATTCGATGCTGTCCCAGTCGGGAGACGGTTGCTGATCCCAACCGTTGGTGATATACATTCGATACACTCAAGCGAAATGAGTGGTCGGTCTTGTGTGGGCCGGGTTACAAGATGTTCTTGTTGAACCCAGTGTATTCCTCTCTAGAGATACACTAGCGGAAGGTGGTTCCATACCTTGTCATGTTGGAAATCCAATCTCCAATAAGCGCCATGCGGGTTTTTGATTTTATACTATGTATGTGGAGCGTGAGATGCAAGCGTTCTGCTATTTGGTTATTTACTTGATGTAGACATTATTATAATATCACTGGATTTTAGTATTAAAGTGTTTTGGGTTATAGTAAGGTAAAAACCGTCCGTGTTTATGTGTGGGCTGGTCTTACTATTATCTTTCCTTTCGAAAGGATTTTTAAAGTTAAACAAGTGGTTGGAGTTTACTCACACCAGTCCCATGACTGACCCAGAGTTTATTTTGTTTTGTTTTCCCTAAACTCTTGGGTGCCCAAATTTGTACGGGCAGTCAAGTAGTCGGGATTTCACATATTCATTTGGAGGAGCTGGAAGCAGGAGGCTTCACCGGTTAGCTATAGGCTATCATATATTCCGCTGTGGACCTTGTTTGTATCTGGAAACAGGTGTTTATAACTGTTCCAGAAATGACTGTTGTGCTCTGATGATGGTATGTATATAAAGTTACTGATTTGTATTTCAAAAGTTATGTTATATAATATATTTTATTCGTTCCACTGTGAGATTCGTGTTTACTTTGATTATGCTCAGTGTGTTCTTCTTCTTCTATTCTATTAGTTCTATCTTTTATTCCTCACCCTCTAACTTCTTTCTATTAATGATTCGGTATTTTCGATGTCTGAACAGTCGACACTGGGTTTTGTGTCGATTTTCGGAGTCGAAAATCCCGGGGTCGTTACAGAAATCCACCCAAGTGCTTGAAGAATCATAGATCTACTTTTCTAATTGCTATACTTAAGGGATCCCATCTACCTCCTTGGTTATTTCGATTAGATCAAATAGAAGAACTTGTAAGGATGAGAATAAATGTAAAGAGAGAGTGTTTATATCTGGTAAATTCGCATGTGGTAATGAAAGTTTCTATCAAAGTGGACGTAGATCTGTCTTAGATCGAACCACTATAAAATCATTATGTTTTTACTTGCTTTTTTGTCAATGTGGTTCCATTTTCTATTCCTTACCATTTGGTGAATACTTCAAAAAGTACCTTTGGTGTTTGAACCAATCTCGGTTTAAACAATAGTCAATATGCATAGGAATAGATACTATACTTGTACATGCTCTGAACATATTATTCTTTACCTTGTCCCTTGTTCATTGAAAATTAAAAGAAATATTATATTTAAGTATACATTTATGTTACTTCATTTGACTAAAGGTTGTTTTTAATTATCTAGGGATATTGCAAACCAATTCTAATCAATTCCATTCACATTCCAAACCAAATTCAAACAAATAAATCCATCAAAACAAACAACAAAACATCCATGGTTTCAATCAAAGGTGTCAGGTGCTACTAAGCACCGTCTGCATCCTAGAATACAATAACTTAATTAAAAGTTGAATGGGAAAATGTTCTCACTTTTGGTTTCCACTTCGCATTGCTTTATTGTCGCTCAGATTCGCTGTCCCGATTCCAACACAATCTATTTCACGAAATTTATATTAAAAATTATATTTTTATTTCAACGCTATATATATATATATATATATATTAAAAATCATATTTTTATATCGCTATATATATAAAAAACATATTTTTAATTCACTACATATATAAAAATCATATTTTTAATTCGCTACATATATAAAAATCATATTTTTAAACCGCTATTATATTATAAAAGTCATATTTTAAACCACTATTATATTACAAAAATCATATTTTTATGCCGCTACTTATATAAAAATCACATTTTTATGCCACTACTTCATATATAAAATCACAATTTTCTATTGCTAGTAAATATATAAAAATCACATTTTTATGCCGCTACTTCATATATAAAAATCACATTTTTCTATTGCTAATAAATATATAAAAATCACATTTTATGCCACTGCTTCATATATAAAAATCACATTTTTATGCCGCTATTTCATATATAAAAATCACATTTTTCTCTTTCTAATAAATATATAAAAATCACATTTTTATATCTCTAATAAATATATAAAAGTCACATTTTTATGTCGCTACTTCATATATAAAAATCATATTTTAATATTTTCTCTTTCAACATAAAAACCATATTTTTATAATACTAATCTATTTATATATCTATAAATATAATTTACATTTAAAACACTACTATTATATTAAAAATCAGATTTTAAAACAATGTTTAATTACTAAATTAACTAAATTAATTACCTAAAAAGAAAATAAAATAATTAAAATAAAAACTCACTATGGCTGACCGAAGAGGGAGGAGCGGCGTCGCTGGGGCTGTGGGGTGGTGCAGCTGCGGCCGCGGTAGTCGGAGGTGGGTGACTCGAGGCCCGACGTCGGTGGTGGCGCAGTTGTGGGCCAGGGAGACGGGTTGGAAGTTTTGGCTCACGGAGATGAGAGAGAGAAAGAAAGGAGTACGGGGGCGGTGGGGTTCACCGGAGAGGCAACGACATCTCTAAAGGGGCGCGATGGCGGGGTCAGCGGCGTAAGGGTGTGGCGGCGACGAGAAAGGAGGTAGCGGCTGATAAAAAAAAGAAAGGGGCGTGATTTTTCTTTGAAGAGGATTTAGGGTTAGGATATACTGAAGGGTATATATTTTAATTAATATAATATTTATTTAATTCTAATTTTAATTTCATGGTAAGATTTTCATTTAAACTCCAAATTGAACCCAGCGACTGTTGCCTCTAGCATAATACCCCCATTCCGAACACAATGGGATATGTCCTGTAAGTCAATCCTATTGTTTCCATAAGGTTTTCTTTAAATTAAAATATAAACCATATATATTGAATTTAAATGTATATTTTAATTTATCGGGGCCACATACTATCTTCAAAAATTCCAGAAAATAAATATAGCTATGTTTTGATAATACGGTCTTAACAAAACTAATTTCGTCGAATTTGGAGATCGTTTGAAAAATGGCCATTTTCTGGTTGATTTAATTTAAACTGAAATTGTCAAACACGTTTTCCTTTGCTACACAAACACATATTGATTCCAAAAATTATGAAAATTGGAATCTAGCAATAATTCGACATTTCGGATGCAACAAAAGTGGCCTCATTGAAAAAGTAGGTCGTTTGCAAAATGGCTATTTTTAAGGGTTATATATTATATAAAATTATATATAAATTCCATAGCAACCTTTCTGAATTTTAAACTGGGCATAACTTTTTATTCCCGTTATAAAATCCGGATTTTTCACATCCATTAGAAAGATATAATTAAAAAGATTCAAATATTTCTTGCTTCACTGAAATCCGATTTATTTTAAATCCTGTATATTCAATTGAAATTTGAAATCGAATTTTCAAGCTACCACGCCATTTCGCGTTCGTTTTATAGTTAAAATAAATTTATACGTTCTAACTTTGATTTAAATAAATTTTTAGTCGCTATTATTTAAGATAAATCACTTTAAATATTCAAAATCCATAAAAATAGCTAAAATAAAAAATATAAATTAGTTCTGAAATTTCAAGTTGTTACATTTTGCCTTCACAATATTTAAAATTCTAAGTATCTTTAGTAAAACTTTATCTTTCTTTATGTAGTTTGGACATGATATTATGGTATTTTGATATTGGAAGCTTGTAGCTCATATTTGAGTATTATGTGAATGTGACATTGTTGATTTTGAGATATGGAAGTGTATTAAATGTTATATTAAATTGATATGTTGAATTATATATGTGATAAGGAAATCATAAAGACTTGCTATATTCATTTGTTTTAAGAATTTTAATATTAATCATGTAAAATATAGAAAAGAACTTAATTTTACATTGTAACACATATAAGTGTTACCAATGTTATATTCATTTGTTTTAAGAATTTTAATATTAATCGTGTAAAATATAGAAAAGAAATTAATTTTACATTGTGTTACCAATATTTTGGATTAGCAGCAGGTATAAATGTTGCTAAACTAAAAAATCAACAAAGCAATTTATTTATGCCAACATTTATAATCATTGGTAGGACTGACACTTAAAAGTGTTATCATATCTTAAGATCCTAACATTTATAAGTGTTAGCAATGAGTATGTTTGTAACACTTATATGTGTTACAAATTTGGCCAGCTAATTCCCCACAGGCCATTGGTCACAACTAAAAGTGTTACAAAAATTATTTGTAACAGTTATACTTGTTGGGAATCCCCTATTTTGGTGTAATGCACCCTACAAAGCTGTTTATGTTAAGTCACCTCCAACTATTTTATCATTTGTACGAATGTACCTAATACTGCAAAGGTTCAATAGGTGGGACAACAACTATTTTCCAGAGATATTATTCTGCCCATACTTAAAGACAATCTGAAGCTTGCACAAGAAAGGATGTAGAAGTATACAGATATACGTAGGACAGAAAGGGTGTTTAATGTTGGTAGTTATGTTTATCTCTAGCTACAATTGTATAGACAACTTACTGAAGCATGAATAAAACAACAAAGCTCTCTCCAAAATATTATGGACCTTACAAGATATTCAAATTGGACAAGTAACCTACAAACTAGACCTACCACAGGGTGCTTTAATTCACCTAGTATTCCACGTGAGCCAACTCAAGAAAAAGGTAGGATCTCAAGTAATATTACACACTAAAATACCCTCTTACATTCAAGAATAGGTCGAAGGACAAGAGTCAATTTTGGACCGAAGATTGGTTCCTATAGATAATAAACCTATAGTTCAAATCCTGGTTATATGAAAGAATAGACCTGCTTCTGATGCAACTTGGGAGGATTATGAGGATATATTAAAGAGATTTCCTACCTTGGAACTTGAGACAAGGTCTCTTTTTCAAGGGAGGAGTTGTCATGATCAAACAATTCATCAAGCATTTGATGGGAATGACACTTTAGTGGACATTTCAACAAACACTATTGAAAATACAGAGAATCGAACAAAGGAAAAATGAGAAGATGAAGTAATGCAAATCTGAAACATAAAGAGACTTATATAATCTTGTTCTGATAGTTTATAGCACAAGATTACAATTGTAAATAAATTTAAGGCATTGTGCATCTTGTGCACATACACAACTTCTTTTAAATTATAATTAGGGTTTTAATGGCAATTGTGCAAATACTAGCAAATAGGAAATGGTGAGCATATATAAATAGCACCCAACAGTTGTACTTGTAACTGAGATGCGAAGATTAATAATAAAAATTAGTCACTACTTACCCAATATTTTGTGTATTCTGTTTCTCAATTGCTTTCAATACTGCATTGTCTTTCTTGTTCTCGTATCCATCTCACAAATCGGGTTGATCATCATATTCTCATTGATCCACTCATGTTGTTTCATTCTTTTCCCTGATCTCCCTCTTTGCAATTGTAACGACCCGCATTCTACGTATCAAAGGATCATAGAATATTTATTTTATTCTCATACGAAGTCGTATAGTCGCGTAACTTTGGAGAACGACTATTGGGGTCATTTCCCATGTTCATGATTTTTACCGATTTTTAAATGACCGTTTTGCCCCTGGCGAATCTTGTTTCGCCTATAACTTTTGATTGGTAAGGAGTTTTGACTTGAAACCACTTCTTTTGGATTTGGATGATGGTTTACCTTTCTGTAGAGTAGTCACAATAATCAAACGGACTTAACATAAGGGAGATATGGCTTAAATAAGGTTCAAAAGGTGAAAAACAGCTTAATTGGGCTTAATATGGTAATTAGTAGCTAGGCCCATAACCATTTCAGGATTAGGGTTATGCGAGGGCTGAAAAGAGTTATAAAATGATTCCTCTTCATTTTTCCAGCCGCAACAAACATTTCCTCAATCCTAGCAATGGCCTCCGTCATCCAAATCTCTCTTCAATCATTTTCTAATCATATATTAAGCAAAACCACACCAAATCAAGGCGGATTAGCATCAAAATCGAGATAGAGCTGCTGGAATACATTGGGAACCATGCCAAATCAGGTAGAGTTTCATATCTAAAATTTATTTGTGGCTAAGGTGAGTGATTAGCATGTTTTTACACTAATTATGGCTAATTAAAGGTGATTAGTAATAATTAGCGAAATTATGCATCATAAAAATCTGGAAACATATGTACAAATTCTTAAATATTATTTTATGCCTCTAGTAAAAATTTGGGTTAATTTGGATCAAGTTTGCTAATCCAATGGTTTAACATGGTTTAGGAGATTAAGGGGAAAATCATGGATTTTGGATATGTTTGATCTAAAATGACCTATATGCTTGATGTTTTGATCTTTTTGATTGATTACACATGTTATTACTACTGTTTGGGATGCCTTATGATTGTTTAGTTAAGTTAGAATGGTTGAAAACACCGTCGTATGGCGCAAATAGTTGCTGGAAAGAAGTGCAGGAAATCAGATCGGGTCCTGAACCCCGAACCAACCCGGCTCGTGACCGTGGTGCCACTACCCACTCGTGAGGCATGTACCACGAACTGAACCCAATCTGCGACCCTCTCGCCTGGAGAGCTCCACGAGCCGCCGCTCGAGCCAAGAGGTCCGACCCGAACCGCTTGTCTCGAAACCAGAAGTTCATGAACCAATCCCGACCCGAAGAGCACAACTTGAATTGGTAAAGGAGCTCGACCCGACCCGGAGGATCACTCACAACCAGAACTCAAATGGAAGGGCACGACTGACTTGAGGGCCATGATACGACCTAGATGTTCATCACGAACCGACCCGATGCATCACTCACAAACCAGACTACAATGAGGCACCACGACCCGAACCGCTTTAGGGAGACCGAACCGAACCAAAGGGAGACCAAACCGAACCGAAGAAGATCAAAACCCGAGATGCAAAGGAAGTCCAGATGAGAAGTGACGGATCAAGATCTAAATGGGGATCGATGGGTTAACTTCTAAAGTTGGGCTTTACTACGGGACGTGTGCAAAGAGGTTATCGATATCTATAACTTGGTTACACCATTGTGGGAAGGGGTAAAGTTATTGACTGTGGACCAGGCCCTAAAGGGAAAAGTGGTCATAGCAATAATTATATGGAGTTTCCATCATGGCCCCAATGGTCTGGTGATCAAAGTGGTGGATATCGTATGCTTTATGCATTGAGTGAGTGATGTGAGGATGATTGCTATGTTTGATGTTTGCTATCACCATGACATGCACACTCCCATTTTTACACTATATGTTAGTGTTACCTTAGAGTACTGTACATCTTGTTGTACTAACTCTTTGGTTGCAGGTCCAGGTTCAGGTATGATTATTTTTACCTGTTATTGTTTTGTTTTGCTGCTATCACTCATACCAGACTTTTGTCTGACCCAAAGTTTTATGTATCTTCTTATTACTTTGGGTGCTCCTAAACGGGCAGACTAGAGACAAGTTAGATGGTATGCACGAGTAGCTGTCCGGAGATGAGCCGGAGGCTTCCATTACTATTTACATATATTCTCCCTATGTTGTTGCTGGTCACTGCTTTGGGCATTAGTTGTGCACCTTTTCTATTTTTCTTTAGAGATAGTATTTTGAAGTTGTAATAATGATGGTTTGGATCATAAGCTGTATTTTGGATTCCGCTGCTATGATGGTTTAGTTTTCGGCTTATGCACTGTCTTGCATGTTTTATGTCAAATATGTTATTAATATATTTTATTCCATGCGTTGTGAGAAATACCGCAGGTTCTTTGGTGATTCATCGTTTCAAAACCCTTTTTCTTCGACGACCATCCTGTGCTAGTCGGGAATTGGCATAACGCATTTCGGGGAAATGTCGGCTGGTCCGGGGCGGGCCATCACACTTGGTATCAGAGCCTAGGTCGCGTAGTTAACCTAAGGGAAGACATCAAGGAGAGATAGTATACATATCTGAGAGCGCATATTTGTGATATTTTGGTTTTCAGAAGCTATATATACTATTAGTATATCTAAGGATGAAGTCGCACTGCACTGGCACCACTAAGGAGATGGTTAATCATTTTCTCTTTACAGAGTGAACGATGAGCCGATATACGAGGAGTACAGGTTCAGAGGAAAATGATAGGAATGTCCCTGATATGAGGACGATGTTTGCTACCTTCATGCGAGAGATGCTTAGGGATGTTCAAGGAGCAGTTCCTAATGCTGCTAACGGTGGTGGTGCAATGGTGCAGGCGCCTAGAGTCGATTTCGCCAAGCTATGCAAGGATTATACTGGTCTTGGTGGGAAGCCGTTCCACGAAACGGAATTGGCTACAGAGGTTCAAAATTGGCTTGATAGTTGTGAGCGCATCTTCGAGGATTTGGAAATCAATGATGCAATGAAAAGAAAGTTAGCATCGCGTCAGCTTCAAGGACGGGCAATGAAATGGTGGAATGCTATTAAAGCGGCTACTCCCGAGGGTCAAGTTAGTTGGAATTAGTTTAAGACTTGCTTCAGTGACAAGTTTGTTCCAACTGCTAAGAAATCAGAATTCTTTAGGAAATTCTTGGAGCTTAAGCAGAATAGTAGGGTAGTCTCGGAATATATTGCTGAGTTCGATACTTTATCAAAATATGGATTATCCCTTATCGATACTGCGGGGAAGAAGAACGAGAAGTTCATAACTTCCTAGATGAGTACTTGGGGAAAAGACTCATAAATCATATCGATGGGACCTTCGAATCTATTATGGGAAAGGCATTGAGATCTAAGAGCCTTTACCTTAAGTTGAAGATGAAGGTTATTATTACATCTGCAGAGGAGTCAAAGCCGCAGGTAAGCAGTGGAGGCAAGAATAATTCCCAAAATAAGAGGAAATAAGAACAAACTAAGGATGGTTAGGAAAAGAAGAATAAGAAAGATACCGAGTGCTTTATTTGTGGCAAGAAGGGCCAGTATGCCAGAGATTGTTGGGAAAAGCCTGGAGAAAGGAAGTGCTTCAATTGCGGCCAAGCTAGACATCACAAGGATAAATGTCCACAATCTCCTAAAGAGAAGCAGATCGTGAAAGCATATGCTATCAATGTTATTCCTTCTTCGTCGAATACCCCAACTCCGATGGAGAAGGGAAAGAATGTCGTTATTCAAGGTATGCTTTCCATTTATGATGTTCCTATTCGAGTATTGTTTGATACCGGGGCTTCCCATTCCTTCATATCTAGTGACCTGGTAGATAGGTTGGGATTGGAACCCGAGATAGTTGATAGACCTTTAGTTGCACTACACCATAATGGCCATTTGGCAATTCTTATTTTTTTCAACTGCCAACACTTATATGTGTTATAGACTAGCGACACTAATATGTGTTGCCATAGCAAATATGTGTCACCAAAAATGTGCTAACACTTGTATGTGTTGGTAGGCCTAGTCAACCCTTCTTTTCTAAGGGAAAAAGGGTAACTTATCACACACAAACCCTATTCTTACCTCAACACTTATTCCTTAATGTATATTGCTTTACGGCCGCATCATAGATAAATAAAAAATGGGGCTTAGAAGAAATTATATCAGCGATTAGCTAATCCTCTCTCCACTACTTCGATCCTCTCAAATCCTCTCTCCATTACTTCGATTTGGAGCTTCTACGATTTGGGGCTTCTACGAATTGGGGGCTTATACGAATTGGGGCTTCTACGAATTGGGGCTTCAGGTAAAAAATCGATTTTTTGTTTGTTAACATGTGTCCCTTCGTTTATTAACTTGTATACAGATCGATTAGTCTAATTTAGCACTGCTTTTGCTATATGTAATCCTATACATAAGTTTGTGTTAGTCAACCAATACTATATTCTTGACTTACAGATAGGACCTGCCTTGTTTGTAAGGATGGGAATGTATGAATTTTGATATATGATCGATGCAACTATAGTTTGCATCTAAACAGTTTTTGAACTCACAATTTGACTGCACATTTATATATATACTGATATGTATGAAAAGTGCAAATACAATCATATATCCACTATGATTCTAGGACTGCCTATGATTTAATGAACATATATGTATAGACATGTATGTATTTGAGCTGTTAGTTAAAACATCTTTTGTGCTTGAACATATATTGATGATATATATATTTATAGTGATAAATTCACAATGTATGTTCAGTTTTCTATAATTACAGGAAAACATGTTTTCAATTTTGTTTTAGTTTTATACTAATTGTATAAATAATTGATTCGAAATACTAAATTGGTAAAAGGTCATATCAACATGCAGAAAATGACCTTATGCATTTATAAATGACCAGCACTCATATTCATTGTTAAGATAAATCTAGCACTAATTTTGGGACTTGGCTAGGAGTTATGTTTTGAACCTAATCTTCCAAGCCTATGAATGATTGGCTCAGAATTATATTTGCACAAGTTCATATACATGTAAATCACGAGTTCAAACATCATTACTATTTAAGAATACATGGTGATGTATCTGTTCGGTAATAATGAATTGTTGTTTAATAAGATATGTAATTCCCTATTTAATAAGTTTTGATAGAATATTGACCACACCGCTTATTTATGGAAATATACCTGAATTGAATCTGAAATACTGCAAAATTTGTTTGTAGTCATACTCTTAAAAGAATCATCATTGGATGTATTTCCTTTGATTTTTTTTTAAATTTGCTGTTTTCTGAACCATTGTAGTTTATTAACCGTAAGTGATGGAATATGATAATGTGTACATAGGTTTTGAACAATTATTGCAAATATGATTTGTCTTACTCTCAAGCTGTTAATTTTGTATTATAAAAAAAATGAACATTAAATCTGTTTTGGAACATTTTTTACTGTTCAACATCGCTTGACAATTATATACCTGATATAATTGCTTAACTCTGTTTACATTAATGTAATGAGCAGATCTGTGATAATTTAAATTTATTGTGAATCTGATTTGCAATGAAAATTATAAATTGGTTTGCCCCTTACATATAAGATTAGGACCCATACTTTGTTGCATAATATTTGATGCTTGGATTGCATAATATTTGATTCTTGTATATGATCTTTATAGACAAGGTTTTATGGCATGCACTGCAATTCATCATAATTAGATATGGTATAATTGTACCTGTATCTTACGGATGTACATATACATAAATCAGACATATTCCCTAGCACATAATTTTGTATTAACCTGCATCTTTATTGGACACCGAAATTGTATTCAAGATACAATTACACTGAGTAAAGTTCACATATTTTGTATTCAAGATACAATTACACTTAGTAAAGCCCATCAGTAACATTTCGTAATTGTTCTCTGAAACTGAGCAATGCTCAGTTTCGAGTTCTCGAAACTGAAACTGAGCATTGCCCAGTTTCGAGTTCTCGAAACTGAAACTGAGCATTGCTCAATTTCGAGTTCCGAGTACTCGAAACTGGGCAATGCTCAGTTTCAGTTTCGAGAACTCGAAACTGTCGAGAACTCGAAACTGAGCAGTTACGAAACTGAAACTGAGCAATGCTCATTTTCGAGTTCCGAGTACTCTTCATTTACGATTCATTTTACATTATTATTCAAATCAGTTAAAACTGCAGCATAGAAAATTCATTAAATACATATTGATATATTCAATGCACTTATTTGAGTCCACACTTCAATCAATTACGATTATAAAAATGATTTCAATATTCATTGTCGTATATCGCTTCTTTTTTCATTTGCAAAATCCAACCCTTTGGGCAGTTTGGAGTGAATGTCTTCCCCTTGACAAATGCTTCAGTTTGGAGTGAATGTCTTCTTTTTTCATTTGCAAAATTCAATTACGATTATAAAAATGATTTCAATATTCATTGGGGTTGCTGTTGAACCTTGGGCAGTTTGGAGTGAATGTCTTCCCCTTGACAAATGCTTCGGTGCGTCTTGTAAAAATACTGAATTGTAAATGCTTCGGTGTGTTGGTTTCCATTTTGAATTCTTCGGTGCGGGTACTTATTTGCAGGTTAAATAGGATCATCAGGTCTAACGGCAGTACATACTTCAGGAAAAGCGGCAGGACATACTATGAAAAACTGTTGCAAACATGGCTTGAGCTATTATAACTTCTCCAATACTAGTCAGATTCTAGAAATTCTTGTTTCAATTGACAGTTCATATTATCTGGTTTTTGCATATTCATTTCTAAGTCAATCTAAGGTCATTAACACCTCTGTATATAGTCTGGAAATCATACATGAGAGGGTTTTGGTAACCTGGGCATAATAACGACTTGTTTCGACATATGCAGAGCCTGTGTCGACACATAAATCGACACAGACACTACCTGTGTCAACACAGGCCGAGGGAAATGCCCATGTTATTTGTTTTGATACCAGAGTGTTACTCCTAGTCTTGGTGGATTTTTAGTGAGGATTTTCTATGATTTTTTTAGCCTAATTCGAGAATATATCCCAAAACATATTATGTTGTAATTCATCAAGCATCTAAACTAAACTTATAAGACTGTTTTGGCACATCTTTATGATGAATTTTAGAAGAAATATTCGATGTTCCTTACCACTTTGCTTAAGTGCCAAACTATGCTTCATGCAATTGGTTTGGTTTGCTTCCATAAGGATTTTCAGAATTCGAAAATTGTGATCATTACGAATTTTCATATTTCATTCCATGTGGTTATCTTGATGATTTCCGAGCATACGGGCACGATTTCCAAATAAATTACTTTTAAATGAATTTCTTGATAATTGATATATACGCTTACAATCCTTTTCCATCTTGATATTGTTGCTATTTATTTATTTTCTGCAGATGTCCTCCCACTCAAGGCCTTCGACCGATAATCCGTCTGTCTATTCAGACGATTCGAGTGATCCTCCTCAAATTGTTTGTTCGTCCGAATCTCATGCACCAACTACATTTAGCTTTATAGAGTCGAGCTTAGAAAGAGATCTGGCATTATTAAGTGTACATAATGATATGACACCGCCTACCAGATCGACATTACCAACAAGATTGCCACCCTTGCCAACGTTATATGTTGGAGAAGTACAATCTCGAAGATTGCTATGTCATTGCAACATTGAACCAATATTCAAAACATGCTATTTGAATAAAAACGTTGGACGTCGATATTTTATTTGTGCAAACACTGGAACTCTTAGAGACTGTGGATTCATCCATTGGATTGACGAACCATTATGTGATCGTGGTGCGGAATTTGCGTTGGAGGTTCTTGAAGAAAACAGAAGGCTTAAAAAGGAGCTTATATTGCAAGATTTCATCGAGTTCAATAGACAAAAGATGTGTCGAAATTAAGAAGGTATGATTTTGAACTTATAACATTTACCACTATTTGAAACTTAAATGATGCTATTTAATTAAATGCACGCAGGAAGCAGTGAAACAGAGAAAAAGATAAATTTTGGTGGTACAAGCTATGCAAATTTTTGGATGTAAGGTTCGTTATATGGCTGGAGTTTCGCATTTGGTACTTGTAGACTTCAAATATGAAAAACATCTTGCATTTTGTTAATTATGTATTGTGTTTACTATGGAATTGGATATTGTATATGTGTTGAATTTAGTATCTTAATGTATTATTAGTTTTTGTTAGTTTGTAGTTTGTTGTTGTCACGAATATGGATTTTTTTTCTTATGGATTTCGTTACACGTTATGTTGAGATAATATCATAGCTGAATGCATATTAAATAGAGATTATGCCATCTTATATGCAAATATAAGCGTTAGCAATGAATATGTTTGCAACTCTTATATGTGTTACCATATCTTATGGTTCCAACATTTATAAGTGTTAGCAAAGAATATGTTTGGAACTCTTATAAGTGTTACCATATCTTATAGTTCCAACATTTATAAGTGTTAGCAATGAATTTCCTGTAACACTTATAAGTGTTACCATATCTTATAGTTCCAACATTTATAAGTGTTAGCAGTAAATTTCGTGTAACACTTATAAGTGTTAGCAATGAATAGGATTGTAACACTTATAAGTGTTAGCAGTTACTCTGTTTGTAACACTTATAAGTGTTACAGGAAATTCCTCACAGGCCGTTGGTGACACTTAAATGTGTTACGGAAATTATTTGTAACACATATACTTGTTGGGAATCCACTGTTTTGGTGTAGTGTTGTGACGAGCCCAATCAGTGTTTCGACTAGCATTTGCATGATTTGTTGTGATTTGGTCTTATTGAGTCATGGATGTTTGTTGCTTGTGATTGCTTTGTTTTGGGCTTTACTAGGTTTGGCATTATTTTGGGATTCGATTGGCTCCAAGGGTATAGGGTGGTATTGGGTACCTACCTAGTGATGACAATAATAATAGGAACTAGAGGAACAAAGAGATTCGGGTTGGCTATGACTCGTGAAGGAAGGGACTTTGGAAGCATTTTTAAACGCTGTGGTGAATAGCATGAGCGTTGTGGTATTCCATAGTAAATGAGTGATTGTCATGGATTGTTTAGGACTTTATGTTGATGTTCTCTTTCGTTCAACAATGGCAATAACTTCGGAGTAAATTCTATGGGGAAATCTCAAAGCAATAAGATGTGTTCGTTGATCGTAGGGATGCAATGAAGGTTAGGATGATTCAAGTTGGACTTGAACTCATAGACAACGGTTGTTCGTTAATCTTGGATATGCAAAGAGTAGGGAGACAACTCATGCTGGAATTGAGTTTGTGGGTAATGGATACTCGAGACTGGGTCTGAGTTTGTGGATAGTCGTCGGCGATGCCGACTAGAGTTATAGAGAGATTATCGTTGTCGTAAGTTCTAGTAGTCTCTGGGAGGCAAATGTACGATGGACATGCAGTAGTCTGCTTAGAACTGGGGTTGCTATTTACCTTTGATATATGGCATGGGTTGTTATGCGATCAACGATAGTTTCGAAGCAGGATTGGCGAGGATAGCCAGAGTTAGTTATGAGTGCTCGAGTGTTTGGTTGTTTTGTTCATGTCATCTCATGTAGATTGTCTAGATTCGGAGGAGATGTTCCTTGAGTGCTTGTCTAATATTGGTTTAGGCCTTTGGTGCTTGTGCTTGGGGAATGTCGAGTTCGACTAGGATGGTTTGCATGAGATATAAGTAGTTTTTGTGATTTTCATTGAATGATGTCTTGGTTTGAGTGATGGTCAGCCGTGACGTGATAAGACTATTCGATGATGTGGACTGTCCCGAGTTGGACTCGATAGGGCTATGAGATGACTCGATTGGGACTAGAGAAGGTTGCAAGATCATGGATTGACTTGGGTTGCACTCGAGTTGAAGATGGAGTTGTGGATCACTTTTCTGATGAGGTTCCAAGGAATCGTCGATAGTTTGGAGTGTTCTAGGCAGACTCAAAGCAAGGGTACTGAGGACCCCTATTTCCTTGGATCCGTTGGACGTGATCTAGTTATCCTTGGAGGATAAACGTATGTTGGACGTGCGGTAGTCCGTTTGGAGCCAGGGCTTCCATTAGCCCTTAAGATTGGTTAGACCAGTCATATAGGTATCGACATATTCATGGCTTTAGCAGGTGATAGATAGGACTTGTTTGATGGATGTTATGGTTGCTATGTTTGTTCCTATTTTCTTGTCTTTAGTAGACTATCACTTGTAGGATTCTAGCAATGTGAAATGAAGAGATGACGGTATACACGGATACATGTGCTACCATACTAGGTACGATAGCTGATGCATTGAGTAGGAGACATGCCAGTTTAGATGCTATGTTTCTTGAATGGAAGCAACTAGAGTATATCGCGGGATATGATTTCAGACCTAAGTGTGAATAGGATCCCGAGGTGTTAGCAAGTTTGACGATCAGACCAACTTTGATTGAGCGGATCGAATCGAGGCAGAGGGACGATCCTAACCTATTGGAAATCATCTCCAAAGTAAAGATGGGAACCGATAGTGAGGAGATGAATGTGTATGGATTTGATAGAGAAGGATTACTCTGAAAGAATGGGAGACTAGTTGTACCCAACGTTAATGGATTGAGAGATGAAGTGCTTAGAGAGTGTCATCGCTCGAAACTGACTATAGATTTTGGTGGTAACAAGATGTATCGAGACATGAAGCAAACATACTTCTAGGAAGGGATGAAGAGAGACGTTGGGAAGTTTATATCCAAGTGCCTGAACTGCCAGTTAGTTAAAGCCAAGAAAAAGAAGCCTAGTGGTTTGTTACAACTGTTGGATGATATCGAGGTGGAATCTAAGGCAATTGGGAGCCACAGAACGATTCATATTGTCAGACATGATACAAAGCAACTTCGAAGGAAGATGGTGAAACTGGTTAAGGTCCAGTGGGGTGATAATAAGAATGAATGTACTTGGGAATCCGAGGAGAACATAAGGAAGTCATATCTAGATGTAACACCCCACCTCTGTTAAGGTCACTCACAAAGGGAATGCCTTAACTTTGGTGGAGCATTTTAGTAAACAGAACAGAAACTTACAAGATAGATAAAACAGTACTTGAAAATTTTTAACTTTATTACAGCGGAAACAGAAATTTATATGGTTACATCCTTTCAATTTCAGAATTCAAGTACAAAATATCAGTCTTGTACAAAAGCCTTCAAAATGCATAGTTTAAAATCATAATCCCCATGGAACGGAAGCTATACAGAGCCAAGCCATACTATAAGCACTTCAAACAAAGAGAAATCCGGATCAAGCTAAAGTATTTCCCTCCTTGGATAACCTGGGGGGGAACGGAAGAAAGGAGGCGAAAACAACAAGGGTCAGACAAAAAGTCTGGCAAGTCCAGTGACTTTCAGCATATGAACAGATAATAATAATATGATATGAACATAAAACTGGATGTGAGATAACTATAACAGGTGTAGCAGATATAACAGAAAAACAGAATGATATAAACTATTGTTTTACACTTCTCTGCACTAATACTAGTATAGCCAAAATTAGGTGTCACCCTAATGTCTAAATTGAAGCAGGAACGGGTACAGAATACTTTAACAGAAACAGAATGCTAATAATGGGCCTTTACTACCCGATCAGAAACAGACAGAAGAAGAAACATATTTATCCCTATGGAAACAGAATGTGGAATTAGGTGTACACTAGTAATAGGCCTTTACCACCCGAACAGACGGTACCACGCAGAAACAGACAGGTGTTACCACCCAACAGAAACAGACGGTACTAACAGAAACAGACAGAACTAAGCGTACCCTAAAACCCTACCCCAAGCGATCGGCTCCCTAATACATAAATATCCTGTGTCGGCCCCACAGTAGGGTGTATCACTCCCTAAAGTGACAACCAATTGGCACAGACCTATTTACAGATGTCACGGCGTCTTACATCCTCAGAGGCAGACCGGGATCCATGCACGCACATGACCCGGTTGGAACGCGCCATCAACAACCCTCGCCATTATCAGAATGAACCTCTTATAATTAGTTCAGTAAGCGTGCCCGGACCCTACTTACTGTTGGGTCAAAGTTTTGATACCAGAAAGGGTTACTGACTAATATGGGTCCCAAACAACAGATGACACAAGTAATTCCCCTCCTAACCTTGTGTCCCCAGACTAACAGATTTCAGATTAACTTGTTTACAAGTTCAGACATACAGAGTTCAGATTTACTAATTCACAAATTAAGTTAACAAGTTTTCAGACTAACGGGTCAGATGTACAGATTTTTCAGATTTGTCTAACTTTGTATTGGGCCTACAGATTCATGGACGAGTTTTACTACATCTATTAATCCCTTTGGTTTAACCCTATTTTCCCCAATACGTTTTAGACGTCATTCTTATCTTAGATTTGCATTAATTAATTATTAATGCACAGACCTCTCACATTAGGTCGGTAGCTTGTGGCCGCTGGATATGCCGGGCGGTTCCGGGCAGACTTCTTCCACAAGCCAGACCTAACCTCGTGTCTTACGCATGTTATGACTAACTTCTCACATTAGAACCTATTGTTTGCGGCCACTGGATGTGCCGGGCGTTTCCAGGCAGATTTACGCCGCAAACTCATTCTAACCTCGAGTTAGCCATGTTTATCTTTGCGGCCAATTAATTAATAATTTACCGTTTATGCGCACGCCCCATATATATGCCAATTCAGATTATATCAATCACAAGATGATTATATCAACATAGTAGATAACAGATTTTATATGACTTAACGGATTTAACAGATTTAGCAACTTAGCAGATTTTGGCATATAACAGGTTAGGCATTTCAACCGACAAATTTAACAGATTAGGCATTTCAATCTAATTAGCAGTCTAGGCAATATAACAAAACTAGTAGTTTAGGCAACTAGACAAATTAGCAGATTTAGCAAATTTAATATTTCTAAAAGTTCTATTTACATGCCTTGCCCAATCATAAATTGGCCTAAATTTATATGCTTACATAATTGTCATGATTCACAACACATACTCCATGTTTGCATAAAGTTACATAGCAAAGAATATGGACATAATTTGCCATATAACATATGTTCCAATTTTTGTTAAACTAGCATCTTACAGCAGATTCACATATAAATTATACCAAATATAACCATTAATTTCAATGCATGCCATATATCCAAAAATCCCTATTTAGGTGTAATCTAAATAATAGATATCCTAATTAATGTAAATCTTTACACCTAGCTTTCCATATCCTTCTTCTTTTCATGTCATGAATCATTATGCACTATACCCAACAATATAAATCTTTAAATCATATCTTCTAAAAATCAGATCTTGACTTTTATATGCATTTTGTCCAAAGTCTCAAATCATATGTAATCTTACAATGGTTCCTCTTTTCTTCTATCATAGAATATGCATAGATCCAAATCTATGTTTACAACATATGCTCATTAATTACAGTTCTAAATTACAACATAGCTATGCATACAACATGCATAAATTATATGTTCATAGTCAAATTTATGCATATGTCCAATATATTTTATGCCTCAGACCTAAAGTCATACATTCAATTTAGTTTTGTCAAATTTCGCATCATTCATCCCAAAATTTGCGTTCATACGTTCATCTCTTATGAGATTAGGCACAGGCTCGTGGTAGCCTGGCTATAAAAACAGAAAAGAAGAAAAGGGATACAGAAAAACAGATCTGACAGAAGAGAATATATATACAATCTCAGATTCAGAATCAAAAACATATCAAAATTATTATTAACGTTTATAGCGGAAAATAACTGTACTTTCCTTGATTAGATTAAAGAAAGGACTTTAACTTGCTGTAGAATCTTTGCAGAAACTATAATCTCTAGTTTGAATTGAGTTGCTTAGGCTGATGTTGATTATCTTCTAGTTTTAATTCCAGCAGAGCAGCGACGCCATTTTTATTTTTTTATTAGAAGAAGAGAGCAATGGAGGCTAGAGAATTGTGTAAGAAACCTAGGTAGAGTCTAGGGTCATTTTATAGAGTTTATGAACTGATTAGGACCATCGATGTTGCTTGGATTGATCGTAGCCATTCATTCGCAAGAGGGACCAATTAGAGCCTGCCACCTAGCCCTAATGACAAAGCAGACCACAGAAAATCGACCAACATAGAATAGGCCAGCCAGGGTGGACTGGGTTCGACCTGGGTCTGGACCAGGTCGACAGCCCTGTCGACCTGGCTAGACCAGGTCGACAGCCCAGTCGACCTGGGTGTCTTAGGCGGGAATTTTCCTGCCCTGGCCAATTGGGCCCGATTTTTAATTTTTAAATTGTTTTATTCTGTTCGAATTTTAAACTTAATTCAGAAACTTCCGAAGGCCATATCTTCTTCATACGGACTCCGTTTTTCGAAAACTCGGACACTATTTCGCGTATTTTTCCGAGACGAACGCAATGGCTTATCCCGTTTCCCTTAGTTCTTTGATTTCAAATTAATTATACTTTAATTTGTTAATTCCACAGTTATAGAATACATGGGGTGTTACACTAGAGCTCTTTAACTGGTAAGGTTTTAATCGCGATATAGTTATTCCACATGCTAGGATAGGCTTGTTATGTATGTTTGATTGTTTGTAACTGGTTGATAGGCATGCAGGACACCTTTGTATGTTTTCTTGATTAAGGAATTTCGGGGGCGAAATTCCTTAAGGGAGGAGAGTGTAACGACCCGCATTCTACGTATCGTAGAATATTTATTTTATTCTCATACGAAGTCGTATAACTTTGGGGAACGACTATTAGGGTCATTTCCCATGTTCACGATTTTTGCCGATTTTTAAATGACCGTTTTGCCCTTGACGAATCTTGTTTCCCTATAATTTTTTATTGTTAAGGAGTTTTGACCTAAAACCACATCCATTGGATTCAGATGATGGTTTACCTTTCCGTAGAGTGGTCACATTAATCAAACGGACTTACCATTTGGAAGATATGGCTGAAATAATGATTGGAAGGTGAAAAACAGCTTAATTGGGCTTAATAGGGTAACTAGCAGCTAGGTCCATAACCCATTTCGGGATTAGGGTTACAGGAGGGCTAAAAAGAGTTAGAAAACGATTCCTCTTCATTTTTCCGGTCGCCACAAACATTTTCTCAACCCTAGCAATGGCTTCCGTCTTCCAAATCTCTCTTTAATCATTTTCTAATCGTATATTAAGCAAAACCACACCAAATTAAGGCGGATTAGCATCAAAATCGAGATAGAGCTGCTAGAATACATTGGGAACCATGCCAAATTAGTTAGAGTTTCAGATCTGAAATTTATTTGTGGCTAAAGTGAGTGATTAGCATGTTTCTACACTAATTACGGTTAATTAGGGGCGATTAGTGATAATTAGCAAAATTATGCATCATAAAAATTTGGAAAAATATGTAGAAATTCTTAAATATTATTTTATGCCTCTGGTAAAAATTTGGGTTAATTTGGATCAAGTTTTCTAATACTATGGTTAAACATGGTTAAGGGGATTAAGGGGAAAATCATGGATTTTGGGTATGTTTGATCTAAAATGACCTATATGCTTGATGTTTTGATCTTTTTGATTGATTGCACATGTTATTAATACTGTTTGTGATGCCTTATTATTGTTTAGTTAAGTTAGAATGGTTGAAAACGCCGTCATGTGGCGTAAATAGTTGTTGGAAAGAAGTGCAGGAAACCGGATTGGGTCCTAAACCTCGAACCGACTCGACTCGTGAGGTGCCATGACCCACTCGTGAGATATGTACCACAAACTGAACCCCATCTTCGACCTTCTTACCTTGAGAGTCTCCACGAGCCGCTGTTCGAGCCAAGAGGTCCGACCCGAACCGCTTGTCTCGAACCCAGAAGTTCACGAACCAATCCCGACTCGAACTGGTTAAGGAGCTCGACCAGACCCGGAGGACCACTCACAAACGGAACTCAAATGGAAGGGGACGGCCAACTCACGGGCCATGACCCAACCCGGATGTTCATCACGAACTGACCCGGTGCATCACTCACGAACTAGACTATAATGAGGCACCACCAGCCGAACCGCTTCAGGGAGAACGAAACGAACCAAATGGAGACCAAACCGAACAAGAGAAGATCAAAACACGAGATGCAAAGGAAGTCCAGATGAGAAGTGATGGCTCAAGATCCAAATGGGGATTGATGGGTTAACTTCTAAAATTGGGCTTTACTGCAGGACGTGCGCAAAGGGGTTATCGATATCTATAACTTGGATTCACCATTGTGGGAAGGGGTAAAGTTAATGACTATGGACCAGGACCCAAAGGGCAAAGTGGTCATAGCAATAGTTATACGGAGTTGCCGTAATGGCCCTAATAGTCTGGTGATCAAAGTGGTAGATATCGTATGCTTTATGCACTGAGTGAGTGATGTGAGGATGACTGCTATGTTTGATATTTGCTATCACCATGACATGCTCGCTCCCATTTTTACACTATATGTTAGTGTTACCTTACAGTACTGTACATCTTGTTGTGCTAACTCTTTGGTTGCAGGTCCAGGATCATGTATGATTATTTATACCTGTTATTTTTTTGTTTTGCTGCTATCGCCCATACTAGACTTTTGTCTGACCTAGAGTTTTGTGTCTCTTCTTATTACTCTGGGTGCTTCTAAATGGGAAGACTAGAGATAGTTATGTGGTATGCACGAGTAGTTGTCCGGAGACGAGCAGGAGGCTTCCACGTACTATTTACATATATTCTCCCTGTGTTGTTGCTGGTCACTGCTTTGGGCACTAGTAGTGTACCTTTTCTATGTTGCTTTAGAGACAGTATTTTGAAGTTGTAATAATGATGATTTGGATCATAAGCTGTATTTTGAATTCCGCTGCTATGATGGTTTAGTTTTCAGCTTATGCACTGTCTTGCCTGTTTTATGTCAAGTATGTGATTATTATATTTCTCTCCATGCACTGTGAGATATACTATAGGTGTAACGACCCGGAAAATCTGAACCAATTTAAAATGGGCTATTTTAGTGGATTTAAAATATTTAAAATAAATATTTTAACTAATAACGACGAAAAGTAAGTTTGAATCGATGTTTGAAAATAAATATAATTAATTTTAATTATAAACAAGGCCTGAAATGGCGCGGTAGTTTCAAAAATTGAATTCAAACTTTGACTGACTGTACCGGGTGTAAAACAAAACGGATTTTAGTGAAACCAAAAATATTTAAATCTGTTAGTGAATATCTTTCTATCGAATCTGAAAAATCGAAGTTTCATAGCGGGAAGCAAAAGTTATGGCTAGATGAATTTTTAGGAAGGTCGCTATAGAGTTTATATAGCCCGTGAAAATGGCCATTTTGCAAACGACCTCGGAATTCGACGAAACCACTTTTGTTGGATCTGGGATGTTAAATTATTGCTAGGTTTCAAATTTCATAATTTTTGAAGCTAGTGTGTGAGTGTGGCAAAGGAAAATGTGTTTGGTCGATTTCTATTAAAATGGATCGACCAGAAAAGGGCCATTTTTCAAACGGTCTCAGAATTCGACGAAACTAGTTTTGTTGGGACCATATTGTCAAAACATAGCTAGGTTTATTTTTCGGGAATTTTTAGAATCAGTATGTAGCCCCGGCAAATTGAAATGTATGTTCAAAATAATTATTGAATGTTTTATCATTTAATTTGAAGAGAAACTGACTGAAACAGTCGAATGGGCCTTCGAAACATATCCCATTTTGTTCGGAATGGGGGTATTTAGCTAGGGACGATAGTCGTTGGGTTTGGATTGGGGTACGTGTGTGAAAGAGGGTATTTTCGAAATTTAAAAATATATAAATAAATAAATAAATATCCTATTGGTCAAAAAATCTTCTCTCTCCCCGATATACCATCGACGCACGGCGGAATAAGCTACGCCCCTTCTCTCTTCATTTTCTCCCTCTACAAGCAAAATCAGTCCCTCCTCCAGTTGAAGATTTTGAAGAGCTCGAGACGAGCTTCAAATCCATACCAACTGAAGATTTTTTCGCTGTGTATTTGGAGAGAATCGTGCTCGGGAAGTTGGAGTCTTTCAACCGCCGCCGACGACAGAACCGACCACCAAGTGGGCCCCACCGCCGCGCGCAGGTGCGCCTCTCCTCCACCTCCGACGCTGCAAAGGCCGATCGACGAATAGCTACACGGATTGGAAGAAAAATCGATCCCTAGTTTTGAACAAATCAGCTGAGGTACGGCCTATTTTAATTTCAACTATATTATAGCACTTTAAAGCGCTACGGTTTTTGATTTCACTGTAAAAATCATATTTTTTCGTTTCTTGACGGAATTCAGTGAAACAAGAGACAGTGGACTCGTGTGGACGTCTTCTACATTCTAGAAGAGACCGCATATTTTTCTGAGCCTTCTGCTATTTTTGGTGGAGTGGAACCAAATGTGAGATTTCTGAATTATAAACGATATGGAGAACGACGATGTATAAATTATTTAGTCGATGTATGAGTTATATATGCGTTGTAAAAATTATATATGTGTTGAAATGGAAGTGAAATATACTTATATATATATATACATATACATATATATATATATATATATATATATACGCCCCTCGTCCATAAACCATGGATGATATTTATTGGTTGTGATTGGTGTGAAAATTGGTTGATAGCGAATTGTTGATTTGAATTGTTTGTGGTTGAAATTGATTGGTTGTGATTGAAAAATACCCGTTTGTGGTTGAGAATTATTTGGTTGAAACCGCATAGGATTAGTTTGTGGAAAAGAAAGAAAAAAATATACATGCTTCCTGCGTGCGAACTAGATGCATGAAATCCCCATAGTCAAAAGCTGCGAGGCTTTAAGGTAGAGCGAGGAGCCGTACTAGGGACGGCCCCAGTTTTAACTACCCTGTCGTTATGCTGCCGAAATTTTGAATAATATTCATGTGTTAGAATTATTTTCTTGTGTTGAAACTATATTCGTGTGTTGAATAGAAAACATTCATGTGTTGAATAGAAATTCATTCGTTGAATAGAAATTCATGTGTTGAATGGTATTCATGTTTTAAATAAATTGTTTT
Organism: Allium sativum; assembly: GCA_030737875.1. NCBI lineage: Eukaryota > Viridiplantae > Streptophyta > Magnoliopsida > Asparagales > Amaryllidaceae > Allium > Allium sativum. The sequence goes on from CM060921.1 coordinate 314,480,595, forward strand.
AACAATAAAAATCACATTTTTATTTTATATATACGAACTATAGAAAACATTCATGTGTTGAATAGAAATTCATTCGTTGAATAGAAATTCATGTGTTGAATGGTATTCGTGTTTTAAATAAATTGTTTTAACAATAAAAATCACATTTTAATTTTATATATACGAACTATAGAAAACATTCATGTGTTGAATAGAAATTCATTCGTTGAATAGAAATTCATGTGTTGAATGGTATTCGTGTTTTAAATAAATTGTTTTATAATAAAAATCATATTTTTATCATTTATATGAGCTATATAAAATAGTCGTGTTTCGAAATAAATTGCTTTATAATAAAAATCATATTTTTATCATCTATATGAACTATATAAAATAGTCGTGTTTTGAAATAAATTGCTTTATAATAAAAATCATATTTTTACCATCTATATGAACTATATAAATAGTCGTGTTTTGAAATAAATTGTTTTACATTAAAAATCACATTTTTATTATATACATGAATTGTTAAAATAGTGAAGTGTTGAAATAAATGTCTGTTGGATAAAAATATCATTTTTATCAAATGTATGAAAATAATATCGTTTTGAAATCGAAGAAACGATTATATTTATATATATATATATAATTAAAATATATCGAATAACGAAGCTGCGGTTCATGTTTTGAAACCGCGATTTCAAAGGATTAGTGCGGAAAATCCGACCATCGGATTTTCCCGAAACCGAAACCGCTGGGTTCGCTTTGGAAATGTCTTTCCAACGACACCAACTTTGTAAAGATCCAACGGTGGGATTGTCTGGAATGTTTAATTCAAATCTGAAGAGAAACAGGGCCAGAATCGATTATATTTATATATATATATATAATTAAATTAAATCGAATAACAACGCTGTAGTTCGTATTTTGAAATCGAAACTTCAAACGATTGTACCGGGAGATCCGACCGTCGGATTTTCCCAAAACTAGAACCATTGGATTCGTTTTGAAAAGATATTTCTAATGATATAAATTTTGTGAAGATCCAACGGTTAGATTTTCAGATATGTGTAAATCAAATCTAAAGAAAAACAGCGCCACGGCCGCGTTATGGCGTCGTTTAAATAAATTGGCTATTTTTAAATAAATAAAAATAGCGATAAATCGTTATAAAATATTATAAACGATATGGAATGTGAAATTTAGAAATTAACTGAAGGTTAGCTAAGTCGAATGGTTTCCTGGGTTTTGATCTGATGTTGGTTTCGGCCTTCGGGGTTAATATTTGGGAAATCGTTCTCTTTCTAATTTACGGTTGGTGACTAATGAATTGGAATAAGGCGTATGTTGTGTTTGTGTAGAACTTGTTTATTATATACGCGAGTTGCTCAGAAAGACCGGGTTTATCCCATTCTGAATAACTAAATCGACGATAAGGAATCGATGATGAAGACGGTGGTTGAAGACCGGAGATCTTCACCTCGTTTGGATGGTAACCGATGTCCTGATTGTGAGGCATCCCGAAATATGGATAATGAGTGGTGATCGTCCAGACGTATGTGGAGATCGATGGGTATGCGAGGTATGTAGTGCCTCCGGTTTCTTTCAGACCCAGAACGGACTTGCAAATGGACTGTGTGTCTGACATTGGAATTCATTCTGTGTGATTGATAGCCATCAGTTGCATGGTGTGGATTGCCAGTGTGGCATGCTAAGATGCAGTGATCAAGGCTTCTGTTGAAAAGCAAAGTCTTGTGGTTGATGATCAAAGCCCGGCCTACGTGGCATAGCTTTGTGTATAACGTTAGTTCGTGAGCCTCACACCCCGGTATGAACCAGAAACGGGAGAGGACCTCAGGGAGGGCATGTGTTTCCTTCTAGCTAGAGGTGGTGTCAGTGCTTAAATTGGCTTACATTTATACTATTTTCACCTGTGTGGTTGTTGCTGTTGCGAGGCGCCTCGGTAATATCGGTCGATCCGGGACCGATGGAGTCATTCGTTGGCTCATTGACGCCCCATAGGGCGGGGAAACGCATTGTTCAGGCATTTTAATCCACATCGGTGGACCGGCCCTGACGATCCAAAGGCTTGACTGAGTACTTGCCTGAGACAAGGGCTAGAGTGTCTCTAATTCGGTAAGGACTATCTTTTGCCTTGGTTCAGGACGAAAATCCAATTTCCAAATATGACTTCGTGCGGTTTTGATTGTATACCTATATATGGCGACATAGTGGTATGGGGCATTAATGTCGTCTATGATTGATACTTATGATTTGAAATTGTTTTTGAAACATATAAACACTAGTAATAATATCAAATGCTTTTGTTTTATTCGTATCAAGCATATTTTGGCCGTTATAAGGTAAAAACTCTATCCTTCGGTTTGCATTGCATTGTGTGATGGGAACTGAGTCTTATAATGGCTTCATTTTTATAAAAAGCATTGCGATGTTTAAAAGATTTACTTGTTTTAAAGCACTGGAAATCCAATGTAGTAAACCCGTTCGAAGAAAGTGGCGTGGTCCTGTGATTAGCCATATTATAAATGTGTTAAGTAGATTTCTCATACCAGTCCCATGACCGACTCGTAGTTTGTTTCACTTGCAAACTCGGGAGCCCCTTTTTCTACAAGGGAAGCCTTGTATTCAGGTTAGCAGGCTCTTTCTGGATAGCTGGAGCTGAAGATGGATTCTATCATTTATCTCTTTTTATGTTGTTCAGCTCCTATTGTACATATTATGTTTTTTTTTCCGTTGTAGACATTTATGTATAGCTGAACGGTATTTGTACTAAGTATGATCCTGTATACTGTGTAACTCTGATTATTAAGTTTATCCAGTGTATTATTTGTTCATTATCTGGTGTATTTATTTATTTCTGTTCTGCTATTATCTGTTTATGTGTCATATTCCAAAGATTACCCTTAACACCGTCGTACGGGGTTTTGGGGTTGTCACCACAGGTTCTTTGGTGATTCATCGTTTCAAAACCTTTTTTCTTTGACGACCGTCCCGTGCTAGTCGGGTATTGGCACATCGCCTTTCGGGGAAATGTCGGTTGGTCCGGGGCGGGCCGTCACAGCAATTCTGAACTCACTTCCTTCTCCTTAAATCCCTGTGTTAATCATCTTTTCTTCTTTGATCAATCATATCAATCGCTTTTTATAGTTTCCCATTCTCATATCCAAACCAATTAATTCCAACCTTCAATTCTCATTCCACTGCACCTAAATTCACTGCTACCATACCAGAAACTATATTTCAATGAAAAAACGGAGCATGTTATGGTTTCAGAGTGTGCATGCTACAGATCAGTAGCGGGTTCTGAACTAATCGTGGATAGAGGCTCACTGGAGGAAGTGATAGGGGACATGTGGTGAGGTAAGGGGGCGGTAGACGGAGGAAGAACCACAAGGCTTGATGGAGGCAGCTTTGACTGAAGTGATTGATGTATTGAGGTGATATAGCGATAGGTAGGCTCGGCACATGGAAAAGGGGAGTAGGTGATCCTGTCTGGTCAGATTAGCGAAGGAGGAGAAGGATGGCGGACGTGCGTCCGGCGGAGGAGACAAGATCGGTTTCAAGAAAGCTTCTATTTTTTTATAAAGGAGGCAGAGTGAAGCTGAGATGGCTGGGTGGTGGAGGTTCGGTGGTGCAGCCGTGCAAAGGTCAAAAGAGGGCCGACATGCGTGAGGAGGTAGCGGTAGGGAGGAGGGGAAGATGGCAGGTCGGACTGACTCGGTTGATGGGTTTGGGGGGTGAAGCGACATGAGAAATTTGGAAAAAATATATATGTGATGTAGAATAGAAGATGAGGCAGTTAAATATATGGACAGAAGGAGGTAACGAGTCTGAGGGTGTGTTTTTTGCAAGTGGGATATTTGAGCGTGACACATTATTGAACATGGAATGCGTTTTTTGCTTCCAATGGGGTATTTGAGCGTGATAATTGATTGTGGCATTTGTATAATGTGTTTTTGTTTTTTTTGTTTTAGAAAATAAATACTGATTACATATAAAAAATAGTATATTTCATAAAAAACCAAATACAACAGAAATACAATAACAAAATGACATGAAAATTCTAGTTGTTGGCACCACCTTGTTTTATCGGAAAAGATCGGTATTCTTTTGTGTGGCATTGAGCTGCAAGCCCTAATATCAACCAATTTTTCGCTATATCGTTGGGAAGAACAATGAATTCCTCTTTCTTGTTGGGTTCGTCGACAAATAATATTGCTTCTGCAATATCAAATTCACCTCCTTCTCGAAGGCGTTGAATGCGAGCAACCATATTTGCATAATTTGTAGAACTTCCTGTTGATTTTATGCTGGTATCGGTATTCGAACTATTAGACTGCATGCGAGATTTTTTCATCTGTCTCTCGTGTATTATTCCATTGAGCACGGCCTTCTTATTTTCATTTTCACCACATCGTCTTCTTGAACCATGACGTGAAGTTTGTTGCGAAGGAGAGATTCATTGGAGTTTTGTAACACCCCACCTCCGTTAAGGTTACTCACAAAGGGAATGCCTTAACTTCGGTGGAGCATTTTAGTAAACAGAACAGAAACTTACAAGACAGATAAAACAGTACTTGAAATTTTTTAACTTTATTACAGCGGAAACAGAAATTAGTATGGTTACATCCTTTCAATTTCAGAATTCAAGTACAAAATATCAGTCTTGTACAAAAGCCTTCAAAATGCATAGTTTAAAATCATAATCCCCATGGAACGGAAGCTATACAGAGCCAAGCCATACTTTAAGCACTTCAAGCAAAGAGAAATCCGGATCAAGCTAAAGTATTTCCCTCCTTGGATAACCTGGTGGGGGGGGGGGGGGAAACGGAAGAAAGAAGGCGAAACAACAAGGGTCAGACAAAAAGTCTGGAAAGTCCAGTGACTTTCAGCATATGAACAGATAATAATAATATGATATGAACATAAAACTGGATGTGAGATAACTATAACAGGTGTAGCAGATATAACAGAAAAACAGAATGATATAAACTATTGTTTTACACTTCTCTGCACTAATACTAGTATAGCAAAATTAGGTGTCACCCTAATGTCTAAATTGAAGCAGGAACGGGTACAGAATACTTTAACAGAAACAGAATGCTAATAATGGGCCTTTACTACCCGATCAGAAACAGACAGAAGCAGAAACAGATTTATCCCTACGGAACAGAATGTAGAATTAGGTGTACACTAGTAATGGGCCTTTACCACCCGAACAGACGGTACCACGCAGAAACAGACAGGTGTTACCACCCAACAGAAACGGACGGTACCAACAGAAACAGACAGAACTAAGTGTACCCTAAAACCCTACCCCAAGCGATCGGCTCCCTAATACATAAATATCCTGTGTCGGCCCCACAATAGGGTCTATCACTCCCTAAAGTGACAACCAATTGGCACAGACCTATTTACAGATGTCACGGCGTCTTACATCCTCAGAGGCAGACCGGGATCCATGCACGCACATGACCCGGTTGGAACGCACCATCAACACCCCTCGCCATTATCAGAATGAACCACTTATAATTAGTTCAGTAAGCGTGCCCGGACCCTACCTACTGTTGGGTCAAAGTTTTGATACCAGAAAGGGTTACTGACTAATATGGGTCCCAAACAACAGATGACACAAGTAATTCCCCTCCTAACCTTGTGTCCCCAAACTAACAGATTTCAGATTTGTTTGTTTACAAGTTCAGACATACAGAATTCAGATTTACTAGTTCACAAATTGAGTTAACAAGTTTTCAGACTAACGGATCAGATGTACAGATTTTTCAGATTTGTCTAACTTTGTATTGGGCCTACAGATTCATGGACGGGTTTTACTACATCTATTAATCCCTTTGGTTTAACCCTATTTTCCCCAATACGTTTTAGACGTCATTCTTATCTTAGATTTGCATTAATTAATTATTAATGCACAGACCTCTCACATTAGGTCGGTAGCTTGTGGCCGCTGGATATGCCGGGCGGTTCCGGGCAGACTTCTGCCACAAGCCAGACCTAACCTCGTGTCTTACGCATGTTATGACTAACTTCTCACATTAGAACCTATTGTTTGCGGCCACTGGATGTGCCGGGCGGTTCCGGGAAGATTTACGTCGCAAACTCATTCTAACCTCGAGTTAGCCATATTCATCTTTGCGGCCAATTAATTAATTATTTACCGTTTATGCGCACACCCAATATATATGCCAATTCAGATTATATCAATAACAAAATGATCACATCAACTCAACTGATATAGCAGATAACAGATTTTAGCAGATTGGGTGACTGAACAGATTTAACCAACTTAGAACTTAGCAGATTTTGGCATATAACAGATTAGGCATCTCAACAGACAAATTTAACAGATTTGGCATTTCAATCTAATTAGCAGTCTAGGCAATATAACAAAACTAGCAGTTTAGGCAACTTAGCAAATTAGCAGATTTAGCAAATCTAATAATTCTAAAGGTTCTATTTACATGCCTTGCCTAGTCATAAATTAGGCCTAAATTCATATGCCTACATAATTTTTCATGATTCACAACATATATTCCATGTTTGCTTAAGCGCAGAATATGGACATAATTTGCCATATAACATATGTTCCAATATAGATTATACCAAATATAACCATTAATTTCAATGTATGTCATATATCCAAAAATCCCTATTTAGGTGTAATTACAATAATAGGTATCCTAATTAATGTAAATCTTAAGTTTCCATATCTTCCTTCTTTTCATGTCATGAATTATTATGCAAACTATCCCCAATAATATAAATCTTTAAACCATATCTTCTAAAAATCAGATCTTGCCATTTTATATGCATTTTGTCCAAAGTCTCAAATCAGATGTAATCTTTACAGTGGTTCCTCTTCTTCTTTTTATCACAAAATATGCATAGGTCTAAAACATATGCTATTTTTTTTCTAATTAATTACAGGTCTAAATTACAACATAACTATGCATACAACATGCATAAATTATATGTTCATAGTCAAATTTATGCATCCAATCCCAAGTCATATGTCCAATATATTTTATGCCTCAGACCTAAAATCATACCTTCAATTTGGTTTTGTCAAATTTCTCATCATTCATCCCAAAACTTGCATTCATACGTTCATCTCTTATGAGATTAGGCACAGGCTCGTGGTAGCCTGGCTATAGAAACAGAAAAGAAGAAAGGAATATAGAACAGTCACAGAAAACAGATCTAACAGAAGAGAATACAACCTCAAACTCAGATTTAAATGCATATCAAAATTATAATTAACGTTTATAGCGGAGAATAACTGTACTTGCCTTGTTTAGATTAAAGAAAGGACTTTAACTTGCTGTAGAATCTTTGCAGAAACTATAATCTCTAGTTTGAATTGAGTTGCTTAGGCTGATGTTGATTATCTTCTAGTTTTAATTTCAGCAGAGCAGAGGCGCCATTTTTATTTTTATTAGAAGAAGAGAGCAATGGAGGCTAGAGAATTGTGTAAGAAACCTAGGTAGAGTCTAGGGTCATTTTTATAGAGGTTAGGAACTGATTAGGACCCTTGATGTTGCTTGGATTGATCGTAGCCATTCATTCGCAAGAGGGACCAATTAGAGCCTGCCACCTAGCCCTAATGACAAAGCAGACCACAGAAAATCGACCAACATAAAATAGGCCAGCCAGGGTGGACTGGGTTCGACCTGGGTCTGGACCAGGTCAACAGCCCTGTCGACAGCCCTGTCGACCTGGTTAGACCAGGTCGACAGCCCAGTCGACCTGGGTGCATCTGGCGGGATTTTTCCCGCCCTGGCCAATTGGGCCCGGTTTTAATTTTTAAACTGTTTTATTCTGAGCTGTTCGAATTTTTTAAACTTAATTCAAAAACTTCCAGAGGCTATATCTTCTTCATACGGACTCCGTTTTTCGAAAACTCGGACTCTATTTCGCGTATTTTTCCGAGACTAACGCAATGGCGTATCCCGTTTCCCTTAGTTCTTTGATTTCAAATTAATTATACTTTAATTTGTTAATTCCACAGTTATAGAATACACGGGGTGTTACATTCTCCCCCACTTAAAAGGATTTCGTCCCCGAAATCTTCAAGTTAAGAAGAATGTGTCCTACCATCCAATCATCCATCTACTCAATCATCAACCACAGGCATCCATTGTCCTTATAGACTTCTAATGCTTTCATGTTTAAATGCACAGTGTGTGTTCATGTCCGTATCTAATGCAAAATCAGGCGGCCCACTGATTCAGTCGACCTCCTTAATGCAAATCATGTTAGTGCCATGAGTCCAATATGTATGCAAATTTTCCTATTTGAGACATATCATTTCTATATGAGTGCACAACTGCTCATTCATATGCAACATCCATATGCTGATTCAACCATTTTGCATCCATAAAAATTTAAAAATGCTCACACATCCATATGCAGTATGAGAGTGCTTTCGAGCCGATCTAGTGCCTAGTGTGTGTATATGCATCCACGAGCAACCACTAGAAACCACTTGCATCCACTTGCAACCATCAAACATAACATGTCTCAAACACATGTTTACACCCATTAGTTTCTACCTAAAGTTCAAATATTCGATCGATAGGATACAGTCGAATGATGGAAGCGAGTACAGATAGAACGAAAATTTGGTTCCCATTAGACATGGGTCCTAAGTATCGGCCCCAAAGACCGGAACCAACATCAAATTGATACCCCACGAAAACTCAGAATATATGCGTCATTCCTGACGCCTAACACAGATATCCCTCAAACCCCAATCTCAAACAGATGATCCATAACCCTTATGGGTCTGAGTCTATAGCGGAATTCAGAAATAATACTAGTATTAAAGTGCAGAGTACCGATTACAAAACCAAAATACCAGAATCAGAAAAAAAGTCTTAACTCCATAATCAGATAAAGAAATTAAACCTACTATAGAAATTTTTCCCTATTCCTATCCTAGCCACTAGCTTCAAGAGTGTTCACCTGCCCTCCTTGTCCTCGTCTCTTCGGGCAGTCCCTAGTGAAGTGCCCCATCTCCCCATAGTTGAAGCAAGCGCCCTTCCTTTTTCTGCAATCCTTGTTCAGATGAGTTGAGCTTCCATAAGTAAAACACTTTCCTCCTCCTTATCTTCAAACTTTCCTTCCTTCTTTTGTGTTTCCCTTTTGCCTCCATTGTGAACTAAGTCTATATGAGTTTCTCACCTTTTGGGTTGGGCTCCTTAGCCAAACCTCATCATTCTCATCTTTACTATCCTTGTGTAACATGTTGACCAATCCCTCGAAAGCTGCCTCCATCGCCCGGAAAAATCCTTCAAAGCTCTAAAGAAAACTAGCCGCAGGTGAAACTACTACAGTTATCGATGGAAGTCGGGTGCTACTTTGCCCTTCGATGAGGTTACCTCCCAGAAAACCGGGAGCCCCAGAGACTCAAGAAAGAAGGAAACAAGGATTCAAGCAGAGGATCAAAAGATAGATATATGGCTTAGGGGACTATGTTTTTCAAAATAAGCTTTACTTTTGAAAATACTTCCTTTTCAAAACCTTTTTGAAAATAGTTTTCAAAATTTTTTTATCAAATCCGGTAACCTTCAGCTCTGATACCAAGTGTAACACCCCACCTCCGTTAAGGTTACTCACAAAGGGAATGCCTTAACTTCGGTGGAGCATTTTAGTAAACAGAACAGAAACTTACAAGACAGATAAAACAGTACTTGAAATTTTTTAACTTTATTACAGCGGAAACAGAAATTAGTATGGTTACATCCTTTCAATTTCAGAATTCAAGTACAAAATATCAGTCTTGTACAAAAGCCTTCAAAATGCATAGTTTAAAATCATAATCCCCATGGAACGGAAGCTATACAGAGCCAAGCCATACTTTAAGCACTTCAAGCAAAGAGAAATTCGGATCAAGCTAAAGTATTTCCCTCCTTGGATAACCTGGGGGGGAACGGAAGAAAGAAGGCGAAACAACAAGGGTCAGACAAAAAGTCTGGCAAGTCCAGTGACTTTCAGCATATGAACAAATAATAATAATATGATATGAACATAAAACTGGATGTGAGATAACTATAACAGGTGTAGCAGATATAACAGAAAAACAGAATGATATAAACTATTGTTTTACACTTCTCTGCACTAATACTAGTATAGCAAAATTAGGTGTCACCCTAATGTCTAAATTGAAGCAGGAACGGGTACAGAATACTTTAACAGAAACAGAATGCTAATAATGGGCCTTTACTACCCGATCAGAAACAGACAGAAGCAGAAACAGATTTATCCCTACGGAACAGAATGTAGAATTAGGTGTACACTAGTAATGGGCCTTTACCACCCGAACAGACGGTACCACGCAGAAACAGACAGGTGTTACCACCCAACAGAAACGGACGATACCAACAGAAACAGACAGAACTAAGTGTACCCTAAAACCCTACCCCAAGCGATCGGCTCCCTAATACATAAATATCCTATGTCGGCCCCACAATAGGGTGTATCACTCCTTAAAGTGACAACCAATTGGCACAGACCTATTTACAGATGTCATGGCGTCTTACATCCTCAGAGGCAGACCGGGATCCATGCATGCACATGACCCGGTTGGAACGCACCATCAACACCCCTCGCCATTATCAGAATGAACCACTTATAATTAGTTCAGTAAGCGTGCCCGGACCCTACCTACTGTTGGGTCAAAGTTTTGATACCAGAAAGGGTTACTGACTAATATGGGTCCCAAACAACAGATGACACAAGTAATTCCCCTCCTAACCTTGTGTCCCCAAACTAACAGATTTCAGATTTGTTTGTTTACAAGTTCAGACATACAGAATTCAGATTTACTAGTTCACAAATTGAGTTAACAAGTTTTCAGACTAACGGATCAGATGTACAGATTTTTCAAATTTGTCTAACTTTGTATTGGGCCTACAGATTCATGGACGGGTTTTACTACATCTATTAATCCCTTTGGTTTAACCCTATTTTCCCCAATACGTTTTAGACGTCATTCTTATCTTAGATTTGCATTAATTAATTATTAATGCATAGACCTCTCACATTAGGTCGGTAGCTTGTGGCCGCTGGATATGCCGGGCGGTTCCGGGCAGACTTCTGCCACAAGCCAGACCTAACCTCGTGTCTTACGCATGTTATGACTAACTTCTCACATTAGAACCTATTGTTTGCGGCCACTGGATGTGCCGGGCGGTTCCGGGCAGATTTACGTCGCAAACTCATTCTAACCTCGAGTTAGCCATATTCATCTTTGCGGCCAATTAATTAACTATTTACCATTTATGCGCACACCCAATATATATGCCAATTCAGATTATATCAATAACAGAATGATCACATCAACTCAACTGATATAGCAGATAACAGATTTTAGCAGATTGGGTGACTGAACAGATTTAACCGACTTAGCACTTAGCAGATTTTGGCATATAACAGATTAGGCATCTCAACAGACAAATTTAACAGATTTGGCATTTTAATCTAATTAGCAGTCTAGGCAATATAACAAAACTAGCAGTTTAGGCAACTTAGCAAATTAGCAGATTTAGCAAATCTAATAATTCTAAAGGTTCTATTTAAATGCCTTGCCTAGTCATAAATTAGGCCTAAATTCATATGCCTACATAATTTTTCATGATTCACAACATATATTCCATGTTTGCTTAAGCGCAGAATATGGACATAATTTGCCATATAACATATGTTCCAATATAGATTATACCAAATATAACCATTAATTTCAATGTATGTCATATATCCAAAAATCCCTATTTAGGTGTAATTACAATAATAGATATCCTAATTAATGTAAATCTTAAGTTTCCATATCTTCCTTCTTTTCATGTCATGAATTATTATGCAAACTATCCCCAATAATATAAATCTTTAAACCATATCTTCTAAAAATCAGATCTTGCCATTTTATATGCATTTTGTCCAAAGTCTCAATTCAGATGTAATCTTTACAGTGGTTCCTCTTCTTCTTTTTATCACAAAATATGCATAGGTCTAAAACATATGCTATTTTTTTTCTAATTAATTACAGGTCTAAATTACAACATAACTATGCATACAACATGCATAAATTATATGTTCATAGTCAAATTTATGCATCCAATCCCAAGTCATATGTCCAATATATTTTATGCCTCAGACCTAAAATCATACCTTCAATTTGGTTTTGTCAAATTTCTCATCATTCATCCCAAAACTTGCGTTCATACGTTCATCTCTTATGAGATTAGGCACAGGCTCGTGGTAGCCTGGCTATAGAAACAGAAAAGAAGAAAGGAATATAGAACAGTCACAGAAAACAGATCTAACAGAAGAGAATATAACCTCAAACTCAGATTTAAATGCATATCAAAATTATAATTAACGTTTATAGTGGAGAATAACTGTACTTGCCTTGATTAGATTAAAGAAAGGACTTTAACTTGCTGTAGAATCTTTGCAGAAACTATAATCTCTAGTTTGAATTGAGTTGCTTAGGCTGATGTTGATTATCTTCTAGTTTTAATTTCAGCAGAGCAGAGGCGCCATTTTTATTTTTATTAGAAGAAGAGAGCAATGGAGGCTAGAGAATTGTGTAAGAAACCTAGGTAGAGTCTAGGGTCATTTTTATAGAGGTTAGGAACTGATTAGGACCCTTGATGTTGCTTGGATTGATCGTAGCCATTCATTCGCAAGAGGGACCAATTAGAGCCTGCCACCTAGCCCTAATGACAAAGCAGACCACAGAAAATCGACCAACATAGAATGGGCCAGCCAGGGTGGACTGGGTTCGACCTGGGTCTGGACCAGGTCGACAGCCCTGTCGACAGCCCTGTCGACAGCCCAGTCGACCTGGGTGCATCTGGCGGGATTTTTCCCGCCCTGGCCAATTGGGCCCGGTTTTAATTTTTAAACTGTTTTATTCTGAGCTGTTCGATTTTTTTTAAACTTAATTCAGAAACTTCCAGAGGCTATATCTTCTTCATACGGACTCCGTTTTTCGAAAACTCGGACTCTATTTCGCGTATTTTTCCGAGACGAACGCAATGGCGTATCCCGTTTCCCTTAGTTCTTTGATTTCAAATTAATTATACTTTAATTTGTTAATTCCACAGTTATAGAATACACGGGGTGTTACAAGTTTGGTGCAAAAAAGGATTCATTAAAGTTTTAAGAAATGGATGAATAACTGGGTTTTGTTGCAAAGGAGGATTTGTTAGTGAATTCAAATTTGAAATTCATTCATTTTGTGTTTCACCCAATGGATTTAAAAAACCCATCAAAACCCATGTTCTATCAAACGTGCTCTGTGTTGAAGGAGGCGGACTAACCTGCAATGGTTGTACGGTAGTAAAAGATGTATACGACGATTGAATAGTAGCATGCGTCCCACGAAATAATTGTTGCATCATCTCCAAATTTTCAAGCTGATGTCTCCTATAATTTAGAATAGTTGGTCCAACTTCCTAAAAATAAAAGAAATAATGAGTGTTAAATTTTAAGCAACTACCTATAAATGAACCATAAAAATTCAAGTTCACACACCTGCACATGATCTTCCCACCATTTGTCACTTCCAGAAACCGTTTCCTTATTAAGGTCCCAACCAACACCTGTCATGTTCATCAAACCATTCCATTAAAGCCACTCTCATCCAAGACTATCATATTTATTTCGGATTTTGCTTTCGTCTATCGGTGTAACGACTTGGATTTCACCCGGACCTAATCGGTCACAAAATCGACCAAGACCGTTCAAAACCCGAATAAGCTAACTCTGGGCATACAACACATCAGAACAAATAACAACAGACTGCAACACATCAGAACAAATAACATCAGACTTTCATAAACATTACAATAATGTTACATCAAAGTAAAAAATATATCAGAATATATCGATAAATAATGATACAGTGGAAGTTAATTTACAATAAATGTAATCCAAATGCAGCGGAAATGAATAAACTAGCACAGCGGAAGAGAATCAATGTTCTGGACACAGCTTTAAGCTTTGACCCAGAATCCTGCTCAAAATATCTACAAAATAAGCTACTCGACTACCCGTGTAGAAAAGAGGGCACCCGAGTTTGCAAAGTGAAACAAACTAGGGGTCAGTCATGGGACTGGTATGAGAAATCTTTACTTAACTAATTTAATAATAAGGCCAATCACAGGACCACGCCGCTAACGCGGAACGGGTTTACTCCATTGGATTGCCAGTGCATAAATAAAGTAAATCGTTAAACAATGCAAAGCTTTTTAGTAAAATGAAACCATTATAAGACTCAAGTCCCATCACACAATGCAACGCAAACCGGAGGATAGAGTTTTACCTTTTAATGGTCAAAAATGCTAGATACGATAAAAACGGATTTGATATGATTACTAGTGTATATATGTTTCAAAGACATTTCAATCATAATGTATCAATCATAGACGACATAGCTACCATATATTATGTCTCCATACTAATTCTACAATCAAAACCGCACGGTGTCATATTGGAAGTTCGATTTCCATCATGAGTCAAGGCTAGGGGCGATCTCCTTACCGATTCGAGACACTCTAGCAATGCCTCAGGATTCAGACGCTAGCGAACCCTTGGATACTGCAGGACCGGTACATAAATACTTTAGTGGATTAGTTATGCTTGAACACATGCTTCCCAGTCCTATTGAACCTATAAATTGGTCACTATCGACCAATATAACCGAGGCCTCGTAATCCATCATCCACATAAGTAAAATGTCAGGGCTTGTAAAACCATGATACCACTTCTAGATAGAAAGAAACGTGTGCACTCCGTGCATTCCCTTGTCCCTTTTTTGACTCATACCGGGGTGTGAGGCTCGCGAAGTAACGTTATACTCAAAGCTACGCCTAAACAGGCCGTGCTTTGATCATCAACCACAAGGCCCTGCTTTTCAACAAAAGCCTCGATCAATTGCATCTTGGCATGCCACATTGACAATTCATGCCAAGCAATCGATAACTACCAATATATAACCTCTGAGCTCGCACGTCTCAGAGAAGAGTGTTAAGCAAGAGAATAAATTCTCCGCCACCAAACCGATATATATTAAATAGAAATCAATTTACATGGAATGAAATCCAATGTCAGACAAACATCCATTTACAAGTCCGCTCTGGGTCTGAACGAAACCAGAGACACCTTATTCCTCGTCCCGTATGTCCAATACAGAAGAGAGGTGCTCGTATATCCGGACAATCAACAAGTACGTCCGGACAAACTACCACTTTTAACCCTTTACTGGGAGCTAACCAATGTCGGGTATCAGTAGTCGTCCATTCGATGTGAAGATCTCCGGTCTTCAATTTCTTCAATTTAAATCGCCGTATAATTATTTGAAATGAGACTGAACTCGGTCTTTTCAAATAATTTTCGCATATATAAAATTTAAAACCATTTCATATCGTTAATATTATTTAATAACGATTTATCGCTATTTTTATTTATATAAAAATAGCCCATTTTAATTTAACGACGCTTCGGGTCAATAGGAGGCATTGACGCTGTTTTTATTAAAATTTGATTTACACCTATCTCGAAATCTAACCGTTGGATTTTAACAAAATTTATATTGTTGGAAAGATTTTCCCAAAGCGGTCCTAACGGTTCCAGTTTTGGGAAAATCTGACGGTCGGATCTTTCGGTATAATCGTTTAAAGTTACGATTCCGAAACGCGAACTACCGCGCACGATTCGTTTAATTTAAATTTATATTTATATATATAATTTTATATACAAATATAAATCGTTCGACGATTCTACTAACGTGTTTAACACACCAAATAAAAGACTGTTTTATTGGCATATCACATCTAAATATTCATAATGTCAAATAAATATGTATTTTATTTACATGACATCTTTGCTAATGACAAATAGAAAGATAATTTTTATTTTCATTATTTGTATGCAATTTCTGTTTTATACTTTAACAAATAAAAAGAAATGTTTTTACTTGCATATAGTTCCAATGTATGACATGACACACATAAAAATGTTTATTTTAATTTGCATACAAACTCTATTTCAACAAAATGCATAAAAAGTGATACATTCATTTTTGTTGACAATTCAAGTTCGACAAAATGATTAAAAAGTGATTCATTCATTTTGTTGACAATTCTATTTCAACAAAATGATTAAAATGATAATTTCATTTTTGTTGACAATTCTATTTCAACAAAATGATTGCAAGTGATAGTTTCATTTTTTGTGAACAATTCTAGTTTAACAAAATGAATATAAGTGACAATTTCATATTGTTAACAATTCTAATTTAACAAAATGAATATTAATGATATTTAATATTGTTAACAATTCTAATTTAACAAAATGCATAAAGAGTGATACATTCATTTTTGTTGACAATTCTAGTTCAACAAAATGATTAAAAAGTGATTCATTCATTTTGTTGACAATTCTGACAAAAAAAATGCCTTTTTAATTTATACACAGATTCTAATGTGTATATTGGCAATAAAAATGTCACATTATTATATACTCAAGTTCTAATGAGTATATTGATAACAAAAATGTCACTTTAATTTATACCCAAATTCTAATGTGTATATTGGCAATAAAAATGTCACTTTAATATGTACACAAGTTCTAATGTGTATATTGACAATAAAAATGTCTCTTTAATATATACACAAATTCAAATGTGTATATTGACAATAAAAATGTTTCTATAATTTTGCATACAAACTCTATTTTAACAAAATGCATAAAAAGTGATACATTCATTTTTGTTGACAATTCAAGTTCAACAAAATGATTAAAAAGTGATTCATTCATTTTGTTGACAATTCTATTTCAACAAAATGATTAAAATGATATTTTCCATTTTTGTTGACAATTCTATTTCAACAAAATGATTACAAGTGATAGTTTCATTTTTTGCGAACAATTCTAGTTTAACAAAATGAATATAAGTGACAATTCCATATCGTTAACAATTCTAATTTAACAAAATGAATATTAATGATATTTCATGTTATTAAAATTCTAATTTAACAAAGTGAATGTAATAACCCGGAAATTCTGAACCAGTTTAAAATTTTTATTTTGGCAATTTTGGCGAATTTTGAATATTTAAAATGAATTATTTTAAATAATATCGACGAGAAATTTATTGTGAATATAATTCGAACGTATATATTATATACGCCGTCGTTAGAATATAAATATTTATATATAATTATAATAGAATTGAAAATGGTGCGGTAGTTCGATAATTCGATTTCAAACTTCAATTGAATGTACCGGGTGCAAAACAATCCGGATTTTAGTGAAACCAAAAACATTAGAATCTAATAGACAATATTTTTCCAACGAATCAGAAAAATTGAAATTTCATAGCAGGAATCAAAAGATATGTCCAGTTGAAAATTCTGAATAGTCGCTATGGAATTCAGGCCCTTAAAAATGAGAATTTTGCAAACGATCTCGGATTTCGACGAAACCAGTTTTGTTGGGTCCGTGATGTTAAATTATTATTAGATTCCAAATTTCATAATTTTTCGAATCAATATGTGAGCGTGGCAAAGGAAAACGCGTTTGACCAGTTTCAGTTGATTTTAATCGACTGGAAAATGGCCATTTTTCCAACGGTCTCAGAATTCGACGAAACTAGTTTTGTTAGGACCGTATCATCAATACGAAGCTAGAAAATATTTTTTGGGAATTTTTCGAGTTAGTATGTGACCCCGGTAATTTGAAATGTACGTTTAAAATTCAATATAGTGATTTAAATGTAAATTCAACGGAAACTGATTCAAACGATCGTATCAACCTACGAAACATGTTCCATTGTGTTAGGAATGGGGGTGAAACGCTATGGACGACAGGCGGTGGGCCTCGTTTAGAGGTCGTATATAAAAGTCAACTTTTTGCAATTAAATTAATTAAATTAATTAAATTAAAATTCTCTCTCCTCACCCTCTTCCCTTATACGCTGGCCCCCCTCTTATCATTCAGAATCGATTTTTAACAGAAAAAAAAGAAGAAGAAGAAGTCGAAGCGGGGAGGAGCCGCCGCCCTCCCCGATGATCTCCTCGCCGTCGTCGCGGTGGCACGACATACCCCCCTCCCCTCCATTGAAGACCACCGCAACAGCACCCCCCTATCGCGACGCAGCCCCCCCAGTTTCGAACCCGCCGCCGCCTCACGAAGACCTCCCCCCCCCAATGGCGCGACAACCGCCGACGCCCCCTTCTTCTCCTTCGACTGAAAACTCTCCCCCCTTCCTCTTCTGATTTTTACAGTGAGTTTCCTTTTTTCGCTCTTTCTATTTATTTTTATAATTATATAGTTTGTTTAAAACTGAAATTATATAGATTTTAAAACTGATTTCTATTTACCAAAGTTTTGATTTTAATATAGGATTCTGAAATAGAAATTCAATTTTTAAAATATATTATTTGGTGGTAGAAAAAATATGATTTTTATATTTTTAAAGTAATAAAAATATAATTTTTATATTTTTAAAGTATTAAAAATATGATCTTTACTATGTAGAAGATGTAAAAATATAATTTTTACATGATGGGAATATTAAAAATAGCATCTTTATTTGTGTAGCAAAATAAAGATTGATTTTTATAAGACGATATTTTGAGATGAGTAGTGAAGTAAAAATATGATTTTTACTTCGAGAAAAATATAATTTTTATATTATAGAAAGACAAATTTATATTTTTAAAAATGTAAAAGGAGAGATTTTGCAATATAAAAGAAGTGCTATTTGAAAAGGTTTGATCTTCATATTTGAAAAGATAAAAATAGAATTTTTATCTATATGGAGTGATAATAAAAATACGATTTTTATATATTGAATAGCGAAGTAAAAATTCGATTTTTATATATTGAATAGCGAAGTAAAAATTCGATTTTTATATAGTGAATAGCGAAGTAAAAAATTCGATTTTTATATATGGAATAGAGAAATAAAAATGTGATTTTTATATATATAGTGACTAGCGGGCAATGAAAGCGACAAAGGGCAAGAACGATGAAGATTTCTATAAATGAAGAGTCGTGGTATTGGATAGCTATCGGTGAGAATTTCTCACCTTTCAATTTCTTTTTCTAGTTATATATATATAAAAATATATATATATATATATATACTAGGATGCAGACGGTGCTTAGTAGCACCCGACACAATCGTCCACAGACCATGGACTTGTTTGTTTGGTTGCATAAATTAGATAGATGATTTGATTTGAATTTGGTTGTTTGGTGAATTTGATTGATGTGTGAATGGTGTGGGCCTTCACTAGTCCGGGGATAAGGCTAGGCCTCGTCCCGTTTCTAGTATCGTGCCGTTATGCCGCCGAAATTTTCTAAAATAAGTTAGAAAAATAAAAATATCATTTTATTGAATAAATGAATTGAATATAAATTCATATGTTGAAATAAAATGTTTTATCGTTAAAAATATAATTTTTAACGTGAATGTGAATAAATAAAATATTCATTTACAAACCAGACGGTTTGTTTATGTACACCTATTTGAAGGACATTGATTGGGTCGATAAATTTTACACATCGCCCAACTACACAAATAAAATATGTGTTTGATTGTTTGAAACCACACACGGGTATTGGGATGAAATTTGAAGTTCACTCATCCTGATTGATTAAATATGTCAATCGATTGATTGACAGACTGTTATAAGCGTTAGATATCTATATTTGATGCTTATACAGTGTAGTGCACTTTGGTTGATGGTTGATTATTTTTCAATGCTATTATATACGTGTGATGTATGAAAATCCATATAATTAACATTATATGGTGATTGATTGGGCCTCATCCCAATTTAGAAAATAAAGAATAATATAATATAAAGGTTCATGTGTTGACTGTACTCATCCGTTGAGATTAGTCATGTGTTAAACAAAATATTTTAATAATAAAATTTACATCTTTATCAATATAATATTAAGGTTCATGTGTTGACTGTACTCATCCATTGAGGATAGTCATGTGTTGAACAAAATATTTTAATAATAAAATTTACATCTTTATCAATATAATATAAAGGTTCATGTGTTGATTGTACTCATCCGTTGAGATTAGTCATGTGTTGAACGAAATATTTTGATAATACGAAATATTTTGATAATAAGAAATATTTTGATAATAAGAAATATTTTGAAATAGAAATATTTGAAATAGAAATATTTGAAATAGAAATATTTGAAATAGAATATTTGAAATCGAAATATTTGAAATAGAATATTTGAAAATAGAAATATATGAAGCCGTGTTGATTAGATTGACGCCATTTTGACGTGAACGATATTTATATCGATTTTATTCATTTAAAAATGAATATTGAAAAGTGATTTCGTAATCGAATATTTTGAAATGAAATTTAAATTAAATTGAATAGAAAACGAATTCGAATTGAATATATAATGAATTTGAATTGAATATAAAATGATTTCGAAATGAATTGAATATAAAACGATTTCGAAATGAATTGAATATAAAACGATTTCGAAATGAATTGAATATAAAACGATTTCGAAATGAATTGAATATAAAACGATTTCGAAATGAATTGAATATAAAACGATTTCGAAATGAATTGAATATAAAACGATTTCGAAATGAATTGAATATAAAATGATTCCAAAATGAATTGAATATAAAACGATTTCGAAATGAATTGAATATAAAACGATTTCGAAATGAATTGAATATAAAACGATTTCGAAATGAATTGAATATAAAACGATTCCGAAATGAATTGAATATATAACCAATTTGATTCAAATAGAACACGAAATGAATTTGATTCAAATAGAAAACGAAATGAATTTGATTCAAATAGAAAACAAAATGAATTTGATTCAAATAGAAAACGAAATGAATTTGATTTGAGACCAATTTGAATTGAAACGAATAGAAAACCAATTTGAATTGAAACGAATAGAAAACCAATTTGAATTGAATCGAATAGAAAACCAATTTCAATTGAATCGAATAGGAAACGACTTTGAAATTGAATTGAATTGAAAACGAATGCAAATTGAATTGAAAGCGAATTGAAATGAATTCAAATTGAATTGAAATTTGAATTGAATAGAAATGAATGTTAAAACGAATTTATAAAGAAGAATTCAATTTTGCTTTGGATTGAAATGGAAGTTAAAATTGTTTTTGAAACGAATTTAAAACTATTTATATAATTCGTTTTAAATAGAAATCGATGAAATATATTATATATATATAATATATATAATATAATGGCCTGAATAGAACGCGCCGCGCCGCGGTAGTTCGTGAATTTCGACCATTTATTTCAAACGGACATTACGGGAGATCCGACCGTCGGATTCTCCTAAAACCGGAACCGTTGGATTCGTATCGAAAAGAGCTTTATAACGAATATTAGAAATTTGAAATCTAACGGTTGGATTTGGAGTTACGTCCAAATCAAAATTGAAAAAGGTCGCTATAAGTGCAGTTCGATGGCCGTTGTTGGAAATCGACCGTACGGGCCTTGATAAAATTATTAAAAATAGTAATAATTCATCTAAAATCATAAGAAAGGATTTGAGAAAAATTAGGGTGAAAAACTCCATATTTGAAAAGATAAAAATGGATTTTTATCGAAATGAACTAGTTTTGAACTAAATTTAAAACCCAATTATTTTTAAATAAATAAATTAGATTTAAAAAGGGGTTTTAAATAATCGGAATTTCTAATATATTTGGTTGGATTTGAAATGGGTTTATCGTGAACGGTGTTTTAAATAACACTAGTTCTTTAACCTGATAATAAATAGAATGTGATTTGGGTTTGTCATGAACTGTGTTTTAAATAACACCTAATTCTTTAACCCAATAAAAGAAGTTTTAATGAATCTGCAATTAAATTGAAATGTGAATTGATAATCTAAATTATCAAATTTAGAAATGAGCGAGAATGGAGTATCACCAGTTTTGCTCCAAAGCGATAGTTAAATCTTTAATTAGATTTGAGCGTGAAATGGTAATTAATTTTACTAACAACACTGTGGTGTTAGATATGGAGTATTACCAGTTTTGCTTCATGGGATAAATAGGTTGGGATTGGGAAATCAAATAAATAATTACTTCGGTGTGGTTCGCTAATCTCGACTAGTTTAGAAAACCATAATCTGGTTTGAAATGACATCCAAAGGAAGATTAAAGGATAAATTTTAAAGAATTTATCTTGGATAAAATTAATGGGAACCTTTCCCTAAAAATGTGATTTTGTGAATAAAAGAATATTCTGAATGGGAATGACGCGTATGTTGTGTTTATGTAACATTTGTTTTAATATACGCGGGTTGTTCGGAAAGGTCGGGTTTATACCCATTCTGAATAACCGATTCGACGATAAGTCGAAGATGAAGACGGTGGTCGAAGACCGGAAGTCTTCACATCGTTTGGGTAATTACTGACGATCCTGATTGGGCTGTACACCTAAGAGGATGGAAATAGTTGGTGGTCGTCCAGACGTACTTGGAGATCGATGGATATGCGAGGAAAGTGCCTCCGGTTTCGTTCAGACCTAGAACGAACTTGTAAATGGATTGTGTGTCTGACATTGGATTTTATTCTGTGTTGATTGATTTCTGTTAAATATATATCTGTTTGGCGGCGGAGAATTTATTCTCTTGCTTAACGCCCTTCTCTGAGACGTACGAGCTTAGAGGTTATTTATCGATAGATATCAATCGCATGACATGAACTGCCTGTGTGGCACACTAAGATGCAATGATCAAGGCTTCTGTTGAAAAGCAAAGTCTTGTGGTTGATGATCAAAGCACGGCCTTTGTGGTGTAGCTTTGTGTATAACGTGAATTCGCGAGCCTCACACCTCGGTATGAGTTAAAAACGGGATACGGACCGTTGGGAGAACACGACGTTTCTTTCTAGCTTTGGTGGTGTCAGTGACTTACCAGCCCTGACATTTATATACTTTTCACCTTTGTGGTTGTTGGAATGAGGCGCCTCGATATAGGTCTGTAAGGACCGGGAAACGTGTGTTCAAGCATAACTAATCCTCTAACGTAAGTGAGGACTGGCCCAACCGATCCAAGTGGCTGCCCAGAGTGTGTAGTCCTAAGCATTTGCTAGAGTGTCTCGAACGTGGAGAGGAGCTTGCCCCTTGCCTCGACTCATGACGAAAATCCAATTTCCAATATGTGTATTGCGGTTTTAATTGTAGAACTAGTATGGCGACATGATATATGGTACCCATGCCGCCTATGATTGATATTTATGATTGAAACTGTTTTGACACTATACACTTATTATAGTATCAAATGATTTGTTTTAAACGTACCAAGCATGTTTGGCTATTATAAGGGAAAACCCTATCCTCCGGCTTGCGTTGCATTGTGTGATGGGACCTAGGTCTTATAATAGCTTCATTTTTCGAAAAAGCATTGCGTTGTCTTTTCTATGCACTGGTATTCTTGGGAGGAAACCCGTTCCGTGTCATACGGCGTGGTCCCTTGAATTACTCTCTTTTAAAGTCAAGCTTTAAATAACTGTTTTAGTTCTCACACCAGTCACATGACTGACCTGGAGTTTATTGTTTTAACCTAAACTCTGGGTGCCCCTATTTTCCGCACGGGCAGCTAGTAGTTTTGGTTTTGCAGATTTATATTCACAGGATCCTGGTTTACAGCTGGAATGATATCCGGAAAGCTCTGTATCCGTATATCACCTTCAGTTATGCTTTGTATTATTTTCCGCTGCTATGTAATTTATTGTAATCTCTGATATTTGTCGAATGTAATTTATTCAATTATACTCTGTATATTCTTGTATTCTGATGGAATTGTTGTAATAACAATGAAATGTTCTTCCGTCTGCGTTCTGATTTGTCTTGTCCTCACAGTAATTCGTTCTTTCTCATCTCTTCGGAGACCGGGGAAGTTCGGGTCGCTACATTTGGTATCAGAGCTTTGGTTTACAGAGCTCGAGAACAAGGCACATTAGAACCATACGAAAGAATTCATCAGATATTGGATTAGCAATATCCAATTAGAATGACTCGTTAGAGATAGGATCAGTAGTATCCTAGAACGAGTGTAAAGAGTATATTTTTCAATTGAAAACAATTTTGTTTTGAAAATTTAAATCGCTTTATACGTATTTGAATATTTACTTATTTTGAATATGGACAATCTAGTATATAAAGGTTTTGCATATACGCGTCATGAACGTATATTCGAAGTTTTAATATATTAGATAGATATAGAGTCACACTCTAGTCGCCCGGACATGGTCCTGATGATGAAGTATACCATCACCAGTATTTATTTTCGTGTGATGAAGGTGTGATTTTCTATATATTTCCATTAGGCTGGTGTGAGAACCAAAACTAATATAGCTAGAACACATTGTTGTGAAGGGCACCAAAACATGAATTTTTTGTATATATATCAAAATTATGAATTTGAAAACTCTAATCCACTAATTGATTGATGTTTGTGTTGTTTGCCTATTTGTTTGATAATTTTGAACCATATGCCTAATTGAATCAAATATTGAATTGTATCGAAAATTGGTCGCATTTGCTTGCATATACATGTACTTGCATTGAACAGGTCATAGCAAGGAGGCTAGAGCCGAAGAATAAAATTTGTTTGCCCGACAAATAGGTACATGTTTACTATAATTTACAGTTTTGTTTGGGTGATGATGATTTTATGAGCCTATTGGCTAGCCGCTTGGCTTTTTCTTTTTCTTTTTGAGATCAGAAGGCCTATATGGCAATTTCGGGATTTTCCTGTGGCTCCCGGTGCAGGGGAGGTTATGGCGAAATTTTTCGAAAATTTAGGGTGTTAGCCAAATTTTTGAAAATTTGAAAATTCTCAGAAACTGAAAAGTTGGAGAATGGAAGCCAGATCGAACGTAGAGCTGATTAATCAAACCACTTTCGACTTTGTTCCTTTTCGGGGACGAAAAGTTTTAAGTGGGGGAGATTGTAATAACTCAGAAATTCTGAACCAGTTTAAAATTTTTATTTTGGCAATTTTGGCGAATTTTGAATATTTAAAATGAATTATTTTAAATAATATCGACGAGAAATTTATTCTGAATATAATTCGAACGTATATATTATATACGCCGTCATTAGAATATAAATATTTATATATAATTATAATAGAATTGAAAATGGCGCGGTAGTTCGATAATTCGATTTCAAACTTCAATTGAATGTACCGGGTGCAAAACAATCCGGATTTTAGTGAAACCAAAAACATTAGAATCTAATTGACAATATTTTTCCAACGAATCAGGAAAATTGAAATTTCATAGCGGGAATCAAAAGATATGTCCAGTTGAAAATTCTAAATAGTCGCTATGGAATTCAGGCCCTTAAAAATGAGAATTTTGCAAACGATCTCGGATTTCGACGAAACCAGTTTTGTTGGGTCCGTGATGTTAAGTTATTGTTAGATTCCAAATTTCATAATTTTTTGAATCAATATGTGAGCGTGGCAAAGGAAAACGCGTTTGACCAGTTTCAGTTGATTTTAATCGACTGGAAAATGGCCATTTTTCCAACGGTCTCAGAATTCGACGAAACTAGTTTTGTTAGGACCGTATCGTCAATACGAAGCTAGAAAATATTTTTTGGGAATTTTTCGAGTTAGTATGTGACCCCGGTAATTTGAAATGTACGTTTAAAATTCAATATAGTGATTTAAATGTAAATTCAACGGAAACTGATTCAAACAATCGAATCAACCTAGGAAACATGTCATATTGTGTTCGGAATGGGGGTGAAACGCTATGGACGATAGGCGGTGGGCCTCGTTTAGAGGTCGTATATAAAAGTCAACTTTTTGCAATTAAATTAATTAAATTAAAATTCTCTCTCTCCTCACCCTCTTCCCTTATACGCTGCCCCCACCCCTCTTATCATTCAGAATCGATTTTTAACAGAAAAAAAGAAGAAGAAGAAGTCGAAGCGGGGAGGAGCCGCCGCCCTCCCCGATGATCTCTTCGCCGCCGTCGCGGTGGCGCGACATACCCCCCTCCCCTCCATTGAAGACCGCCGCAACAGCACCCCCCTATCGCGACGCAGCCCCCCCAGTTTCGAACCCGCCACCGCCTCGCGAAGACCTCCCCCCCCCCCCCCCCAGCGGCGCGACAACCGCCGACGCCCCCGTCTTCTCCTTCGACTGAAAACTCTCCCCCCTTCCTCTTCTGATTTTTACAGTGAGTTTCCTTTTTTCGCTCTTTCTATTTATTTTTATAATTATATAGTTTGTTTAAAACTGAAATTATATAGATTTTAAAACTGATTTCTATTTACCAAAGTTTTGATTTTTATATAGGATTTTGAAATAGAAATTCAAGTTTTAAAATATATGATTTGGTGGTAGAAAAAATATGATTTTTATATTTTTAAAGTAATAAAAATATAATTTTTATATTTTTAAAGTATTAAAAATATGATCTTTACTATGTATAAGATGTAAAAATATAATTTTTACATGATGGGAATATTAAAAATAGCATCTTTATTTGTGTAGCAAAATAAAGATTGATTTTTATAAGACAATATTTTGAGATGAGTGGTGAAGTAAAAATATGATTTTTACTTCGAGAAGAATATAATTTTTATATTATAGAAAGGCAAATCTATATTTTTAAAAATGTAAAAGGAGAGATTTTGCAGTATAAAAGAAGTGCTACTTGAAAAGGTTTGATCTTCATATTTGAAAAGATAAAAATAGAATTTTTATCTATATGGAGTGATAATAAAAATACGATTTTTATATATTGAATAGCGAAGTAAAAATTCGATTTTTATATATTGAATAGCAAAGTAAAAATTCGATTTTTATATTGTGAATAGCGAAGTAAAAAATTCGATTTTTATATATGGAATAGAGAAATAAAAATGTGATTTTTATATATATAGTGACTAGCGGGCAATGAAAGCGACAAAGGGCGAGAACGATGAAGATTTCTATAAATGAAGAGTCGTGGTATTGAATAGCTATCGGTGAGAATTTCTCACCTTTCAATTTCTTTTTCTAGTTATATATATATATATATATATATATATATATATACACACATATATACTAGGATGCAGACGGTGCTTAGTAGCACCCGACACAATCGTCCACAGACCATGGACTTGTTTGTTTGGTTGCATAAATTAGATAGATGATTTGATTTGAATTTGGTTGTTTGGTGAATTTGATTGATGTGTGAATGGCGTGGGCCTTCACTAGTCCGGGGATAAGGCTAGGCCTCGTCCCGTTTCTAGTATCGGGCCGTTATGCCGCCGAATTTTTTTAAAATAAGTTAGAAAAATAAAAATATCATTTTATTGAATAAATGAATTGAATAGAAATTCATATGTTGAAATAAAATGTTTTATCGTTAAAAATATAATTTTTAACGTGAATGTGAATAAATAAAATATTCATTTACAAACCAGACGGTTTGTTTATGTACACCTATTTGAAGGACATTGATTGGGTTGATAAATTTTACACATCGCCCAACTGCACAAATAAAATATGTGTTTGATTGTTTGAAACCCCACACGGGTATTGGGATGAAATTTGAAGTTCACTCATCCTGATTGATTAAATATGTCAATCGATTGATTGACAGGCTGTTATAAGCGTTAGATATCTATATTTGATGCTTATACAGTGTAGTACACTTTGGTTGATGGTTGATTATTTTTCAATGCTATTATATACGTGTGATGTATGAAAATCCATATAATTAACATTATATGGTGATTGATTGGGCCTCATCCCAATTTAGAAAATAAATAATAATATAATATAAAGGTTCATGTGTTGACTGTACTCATCCGTTGAGATTAGTCATGTGTTGAACAAAATATTTTAATAATAAAAATTACATCTTTATCAATATAATATAAAGGTTCATGTGTTGACTGTACTCATCCGTTGAGGATAGTCATGTGTTGAACAAAATATTTTATTAATAAAATTTACATCTTTATCAATATAATATAAAGGTTCATGTGTTGACTGTACTCATCTGTTGAGATTAGTCATGTGTTGAACGAAATATTTTGATAATACGAAATATTTTGATAATAAGAAATATTTTGATAATAAGAAATATTTTGAAATAGAAATATTTGAAATAGAAATATTTGAAATAGAAATATTTGAAATAGAATATTTGAAATCGAAATATTTGAAATAGAATATTTGAAAATAGAAATATATGAAGCCGTGTTGATTAGATTGACGCCATTTTGACGTGAACGATATTTATATCGATTTTATTCATTTAAAAATGAATATTGAAAAGTGATTTCGTAATCGAATATTTTGAAATGAAATTTAAATTAAATTGAATAGAAAACGAATTCGAATTGAATATATAATGAATTTGAATTGAATATAAAACGATTTCGAAATGAATTGAATATAAAATGATTTCGAAATGAATTGAATATAAAACGATTTCGAAATGAATTGAATATAAAACGATTTCGAAATGAATTGAATATAAAACGATTTCGAAATGAATTGAATATAAAACGATTTCGAAATGAATTGAATATAAAACGATTCCGAAATGAATTGAATATAAAACGATTTCGAAATGAATTGAATATAAATCGATTCCGAAATGAATTGAATACAAAACGATTCCGAAATGAATTGAATATATAACCAATTTGATTCAAATAGAAAACGAAATGAATTTGATTCAAATAGAAAACGAAATGAATTTGATTCAAATAGAAAACAAAATGAATTTGATTCAAATAGAAAACGAAATGAATTTGATTTGAGACCAATTTGAATTGAAACGAATAGAAAACCAATTTGAATTGAAACGAATAGAAAACCAATTTGAATTGAATCGAATAGAAAACCAATTTCAATTGAATCGAATAGGAAACGACTTTGAAATTGAATTGAATTGAAAACGAATTCAAATTGAATTGAAAGCGAATTGAAATGAATTCAAATTGAATTGAAATTTGAATTGAATAGAAATGAATGTTAAAACGAATTTATAAAGAAGAATTCAATTTTGCTTTGGATTGAAATGGAAGTTGAAATTGTTTTTGAAACGAATTTAAAACTATTTATATAATTCGTTTTAAATAGAAATCAACGAAATATATATTATATATATAATATATATAATATAATGGCCTGAATAGAACGCGCCGCGCCGCGACAGTTCGTGAATTTCGACCATTTATTTCAAACGGACATTACGGGAGATCCGACCGTCGGATTCTCCTAAAACAGGAACCGTTGGGTTCGTATCGAAAAGAGCTTTCTAACGAATATTAGAAATTTGAAATCTAACGGTTGGATTTGGAGTTACGTCCAAATCAAATTTGAAAAAGGTCGCTGTAAGTGCAGTTCGATGGTCGTTGTTGGAAATCGACCGTACGGGCCTTGATAAAATTATTAAAAATAGTAATAATTCGTGTAAAATCATAAGAAAGGATTTGAGAAAAATTGGGGTGAAAAACTCCATATTTGAAAAGATAAAAATGGATTTTTATCGAAATGAACTAGTTTTGAACTAAATTTAAAACCCAATTATTTTTAAATAAATAAATTAGATTTAAAAAGGGGTTTTAAATAATCGGAATTTGTAATATATTTGGTTGGATTTGAAATGGGTTTATCGTGAACGGTGTTTTAAATAACACTGGTTCTTTAACCCGATAACAAATAGAATGTGATTTGGGTTTGTCATGAACTGTGTTTTAAATAACACCTAATTCTTTAACCCAGTAAAAGGAGTTTTAATGAATCTGCAATTAAATTGAAATGTGAATTGATAATCTAAATTATCAAATTTAGAAATGAGCGAGAATGGAGTATCACCAGTTTTGCTCCAAAGCGATAGTTAAATCTTTAATTAGATTTGAGCGTGAAATGGTAATTAATTTTACTGACAACACTGTGGTGTTAGATATGGAGTATTACCAGTTCTGCTTCATGGGATGAATAGGTTGGGATTGGGAAATCAAATAAATAACTACTTCGGTGTGGTTCGCTAATCTCGACTAGTTTAGAAAACCATAATCTGGTTTGAAATGACATCCAAAGGAATATTAAAGGATAAATTTTAAAGAATTTATCTTGAATAAAATTAATGGGAACCTTTCCCTAAAAATGTGATTTTGTGAATAAAAGAATATTCTGATTTGGAATGAGGCGTATGTTGTGTTTATGTAACATTTGTTTTAATATACGCGGGTTGTTCGGAAAGGCCGGGTTTATACCCATTCTGAATAACCGATTCGACGATAAGTCGAAGATGAAGACGGTGGTCGAAGACCGGAAGTCTTCACATCATTTGGGTAATTACTGACGATCCTGATTGGGTTGTACACCCAAGAGGATGGAAATAGTTGGTGGTCGTCCAGACGTACTTGGAGATCGATGGATATGCGAGGAAAGTGCCTCCGGTTTCGTTCAGACCCAGAACGAACTTGTAAATGGATTATGTGTCTAACATTGGATTTTATTCTGTGTTGATTGATTTCTGTTAAATATATATCTGGTTGGCGACGGAGAATTTATTCTCTTGCTTAACGCCATTCTCTGAGACGTACGAGCTTAGAGGTTATATATCGATAGATATCAATCGCATGGCATGAACTGCCTGTGTGGCACACTAAGATGCAATGATCAAGGCTTCTGTTGAAAAGCAAAGTCTTGTGGTTGATGATCAAAGCATGGCCTTTGTGGTGTAGCTTTGTGTATAACGTGAATTCGCGAGCCTCACACCTCGGTATGAGTTAAAAACGGGATACGGACCGGTGGGAGAACACGACGTTTCTTTCTAGCTTTGGTGGTGTCAGTGACTTACAAGCCCTGACATTTATATACTTTTCACCTTTGTGGTTGTTGGAATGAGGCGCCTCGATATAGGTCTGTAAGGACCGGGAAACGTGTGTTCAGGCATAACTAATCCTCTAACGTAAGTGAGGACTGGCCCAACCGATCCAAGTGGCTGCCCAGAGTGCGTAGTCCTGAGCATTTGCTAGAGTGTCTCGAACGCGGAGAGGAGCTTGCCCCTTGCCTCGACTCATGACGGAAATCCAATTTCCAATACGTGTATTGCAGTTTTAATTGTAGAAGTAGTATGGCGACATGATATGTGGTACCCATGTCGCCTATGATTGATATTTATGATTGAAACTGTTTTGACACTATACACTTATTATAGTATCAAATGATTTGTTTTAAACGTACCAAGCATGTTTGGCTATTATAAGGGAAAACCCTATCCTCCGGCTTGCGTTGCATTGTGTGATGGGACCTGGGTCTTATAATAGCTTCATTTTTCGAAAAAGCATTGCGTTATCTTTTCTATGCACTGGTATTCTTGGGAGGAAACCCGTTCCGTGTCATACGGCGTGATCCCTTGAATTACTCTCTTTTAAAGTCAAGCTTTAAATAACTGTTTTAGTTCTCACACCAGTCACATGACTGACCTGGAGTTTATTGTTTTAACCTAAACTCTGGGTGCCCCTATTTTCCGCACGGGCAGCTAGTAGTTTTGGTTTTGCAGATTTATATTCACAGGATCCTGGTTTACAGCTGGAATGATATCCGGAAAGCTCTGTATCCGTATATCACCTTCAGTTGTGCTTTGTATTATTTTCCGCTACTATGTAATTTATTGTAATCTCTGATATTTGTCGAATGTAATTTATTCAATTATACTCTGTATATTCTTGTATTCTGATGGAATTGTTGTAATAACAAATGAAATGTTCTTCCGTCTGCGTTCTGATTTGTCTTGTCCTCACAGTAATTCGTTCTTTCTCATCTCTTCGGAGACCGGGGAAGTTCGGGTCGCTACAATGAACTTTTTTGTTGGAACACAAATCTATTTACCAAAAATGCTATTTGTGTTTTGACACAAATATTAACAAAAATGTTATTTGTGTTTTAACTCTTTTATTTAACAAAAATGTAATTTTGTTTTATTTCAAATGTAATTAACAAAAATGTAATTTTTGTTTTCAACCATCATATTTAACAAAATGTAATTTTTGTTTCAAATATTACATTTTGACAGAAATGAATATTTTGGTTCAACTAATCTATTTGGTCAAAAATGTTCATTTTGACAAAAATGCGTATTTTGATTCAACTAACCTATTTTGACAAAAGTGTATATTTTGACAAAAATATATGTTATGATTCAACTAATCTATTTTGACAAAAGTGTATATTTTGACAAAAATATATGTTTTGATTCAACTAATCTATTTCAACAGAACAATAAAGAGGATGACTTTGTTTTGTCGACAAATCTATTTCAAGAAAACAATAAAAATGATAACTTTGTTTTATCGACAATTCTAATTCAACAAAACAAATATAAGTGATTTGTTTTTTTTTTTTGTCGACAATTCTAATTCAACAAAACAAATAAAAGTGATATGTTTGTTTTGTCGACAATTCTAATTCAACAAAACAAATAAAAGTGATATGTTTGTTTTGTTTACAAAATATGTTTTCTAACATACATGACATATTGTGTTACATAAATTTTCCTATGTATTCTAATGACAAATAAAAGAATAATTTATTTGTTTACATTTTTCTATTTAACTTAACAAATAAAAATGATAATGTTATTTGTTTACAATTTCTATTTAACAAAAATGATATTATTGTTTTAACACAAATCTATTTAACAAAAATGTTATTTTTATTTTAACATAAATCTCCTTAACAAAAATGTTATTTTGTGTTTTGACACAAATCTATTTGACAAAAATGTAAATTTTTGTTCTAACTCAATTCTACCTAACAAAAATATAATTTTTTTGTTCTAACTGAATTATAATCAAAAAATGAAATCTTTGTCCCAACTAAATTCTAATTAACAAAAATGTAATTTTTGCTCTAACTAAATTATAATTAACAAAAATGTAATTTTTGCTCTAACTAAATTATAATTAACAAAAAATGTAATTTTTGTTCAACCATTATATTTTGACAAAAGTGACAAATCGAGTTTCAACTAATGTGTTTTGACCAAAATTTTTTATTTTGTTCAACAATTTTAATTTGACGAAAATGAATGTTTTTATTTCAACTATACTAATGGACAAAAATGAATGTTTTCGTTCAACTAAACTATATTGGCTAAAATGAATATTTTTGTTGAGCTACACTATATTGACAAAAATGAATATTTTTGTTTAACTATACTATATTGACAAAAATGCTAATGTTTGTTTAACAATTCTAATGCGATAAAATGATAATGTTTGTTTTGACAAATCTAATGCAACAAAAATGATTATTTTGTTTTGTAAATTCTAATGCGACAAAAATGATAATGTTTGTTTTGACAAATCTAATGCGACAAAAATGATAATGTTTATTTTGATAAAACTAATGCGACAAAAATGATAATGTTTGTTTTGACAAATCTAATGCGACAAAAATGATAATGTTTGTTTTGACAAACCTAATGCGACAAAAATGATAATGTTTATTTTGATAAAACTAATGCGACAAAAATGATAATGTTTGTTTTGACAAATCTAATGCGACAAAAATGATTATTTTGTTTTAACAAATCTAATGCGACAAAAATGATTTTTTTTGTTTTGACAAATCTAATGCGACAAAAAAGATTATTTTGTTTTAACAAATCTAATGTGACAAAAATGATTATTTTGTTTTGACAAATCTAATGCGACAAAAATTATTATTTTGTCTTGACAAATCTAATGCGACAAAATGATTATTTTGTTTGTTCCCAACAATTTTATTTTTATAAACATGATATATTTATTTTCAACCATTTTATTCTAACAAACATGATATAATTATTTTCAACCATTTTATTCTAGCAAACATGATTTAATTATTTTCAATACAACAATCATCAAATCAATAGATCTACATAACAATGACAATTCCGGGTCAAATCACGTATAATAATCAATTACAATTTAACAGCGGATTTGTGATAGCACAATCATAATTAATTTTAATTATTTAAGAAAAATAATTAAAATAGAATTCTCACCTTGATCGGTTTCAGAATCATTGATAATGATTGTTTTTAATTGAATCAAACTCTACGTTTAGTTCAACCAAAAATTCTGACAGCTTCTGAATTTGTTCCGGTCTATTCCATTGCATAATCCTCGCTTCTCGGTTCCAACGGATTCGAAATTTTAAAATTCTGTTTTGATTTGCACGAAATATGGAATTTTAAACATTTACAATTAAATAACATAATTAACATTTAATTAATTATTTTTAATTACATGATTAAGCATCCTTAACCCCCCTTTCTTCCCCATATAAACTTGCAGCCGATCACCAAAGAAAACACGCCACCTTCACTCGTCTACGCGCACCACCTCCTCCATCTATGTCTCGATCAGAACGCACCATGTGAAGCCCCATCGCCTCCTCCCTCAGCACCCTGAAGGGCCTCCATCTCGCATGCGCCATCCAGCCGGAAGATATCCTCGAACGACCAACTTTTGTGTGTGAAAATCAAGCGACACTCGATGTAAACTCGATCAAAGCCGTATAGAAATAAAGGCCTCAGAAATCTCTTCGAATTTTGTTTATGAAGTTTGATTTATTACTTCTTGGATTGAGATCGATTAGGATTTCAAAATCAATCGTTTTCTGCCCTTGAAATGAAGAGTGGCGGCTGTCAATTGGAATTAGGGTTTACTGATTTGTAAAGGGCTGGTATTTATAATATTTTAATATTAAATCCTCATAATTATTGGGTTTAAGCCCGCCACCCCTTTTCAGCTCCAATTTTAGCCCAACGAGAGTTGTCCCTAAGCAAATGCCCCCGTTTTGGACACAATGGGCTAGGTCCCATCAGCCCAATCGATTGTTTTCAGCTTGTTTTCTTTAATTTAAAATATAATTTATTTATTTAATTTGATCATATATTTAAATTCACCGGGGCCGCATATGGACTATAAAAATTACAGAAAAATTATTTCTATTTATGTTTTGATGATACGGTCCTAACAAAACTAATTTCGTCGAATTTTGAAACCGTTTGAAAAATGGCCATTTTCTGGTCGATCCAAATTGACTGAAATTGAAAAAAAACATTTTTTTTTGCCATGCTCACATATTGATTCCAAAAATTATGAAAATTGGAATCTTGCAATAATTTGACATTCTAGATCCAACCAAAGTGGTTTCGTCGAAAACGGAGGTCGTTTGCAAAATGGCTATTTATAATATTAAAAAATATATAAAAATTCCATAGCGACTATTCTGAATTTTAAACTGGACATAACTTTTGATTCCCGTTATGAAATTTCAATTTTTCAAATTCGTTGGAAAGATATTTTTTAAATAGATTTAAATATTTTTTGTTTCACTAAAATTCGATTTATTTTGCATCATGTACATTCAGTCAAAGTTCAAGTTCAAAATTTTAAACTACCGTGCTATTTATAGCTCCTTTTAAAATTAAAATAAATATATACGTTCTAACTTCGATTTAAATAAATTTTTAATTGTTATTATTTAAAATAAATAATTTTAAATATTCAAAATTCATTAAAATATCTAAAATAAAATTTTTAAATTGGTTCTAAAATTCCGGGTTGTTACAATCTCCTCCACTTAAAATCTTTTCATCCTCGAAAAGGAACGGAGCTTAAAGTTGTTTAATTAACCAACTCAACTTTCATTTATTTTATTGGTTTCAATAATTTTATTAGTTGATTAACTTTTCAAATATATATAACTTTTACATATTCAAAAATCATATTTTCTAAGGTCGGATTATATATATAATCACAAATACGTTAATTATAAACTTGTTACTCTCAACTCATTCTAGGGCATTTCTAACCCCATCTCTAACGAGTTTTCTTATTCTAGGATACGGATGATCCTATCTATAATGAGTATTCTTATTGGATATTACTAATCTGATCACTGATGAGTCTTTTGTTCAGTTCTAACGAGTTGTACCCCAAAGATTTGAGCTAACCAGAGCTTTGATACCAACTGTAATGACTTGGATTTCGCCCGGACCTAATCGATCGCTAAATCGAAAAAGACTATTCAAAACCCGAATACGCTAACTCTGGGCATAAAACACATAAGAACAAATAACAACATACTTTTATAAACATTATAATAATGTTACATCAGAGTACAGAATATATCAGAGTACATCGATAAATAATAATACAGCGGAAGATAATTTACAATAAATGTAATCCAAATTCAACGGAAATGAATAAACTAGCATAGCGGAAGACCCTCAATGGTCTGAACACAGCTTTAAGCTTCAATCCAGAATTCTGCCCAAAATATCTGCAAAATAAGCTACTCGACTGCCCGTGTGGAAAAGAGGTCACCCGAGTTTGCAAAGTGAAACAAAATACGGGTCAGTCAAGGGACTGGTATGAGAAATATTTACTTAACTAATTTAATAATAAGGCTAATCACAGGACCACGCCGCTAACGTGGAACGGGTTTACTCCATTGGATTGCCAGTGCATAAATAATGTAAATTGTTAAACAACGCAAATCTTTTTAGAAAAATGAAACCATTATAAGACTCAAGTCCCATTACACAATCAACGCAAACCGGAGGATAGAGTTTTACCTTATAATGGTCAAAAATGCTTGATACGATAAAAAAGGATTTGATATTATTATTAGTGTATATATGTTTTAAAAACATTTCAATCATATGCATCAATCATAGATGGGATAGCTACCATATACTGTGTCACCATACTAGTTCTACAATCAAAATCGCATGGTGTCGTATTGGAAGTTGGATTTCCATCATGAGTCAAGGCTAGGGACGATCTCCTTACCGATTCGAGACACTCTAGCAATGCCTCAAGATTCGGACACTGGCGAAACCTTGGATACTGCAGGGCCGGACCACAAATACTTTAGTGGATTAGTTATGCCTGAACACACGCTTCCCGAGCCTATTGAACCTATAAATTGGTCACTATCGACCAATATAATCGTGGCCTCGTAATCCATCATCCACATAAGTAAAATGACAGGGCTTGTAAAACCCTGATACCACTTATAGCTAGAAAGAAACATGTGCACTCCCTGCGTTTCCTTGTCCCGTTTTTGACTCATACCGGGGTGTGAGGCTCACGAAATAACGCTATACACAAAGCTACGCCTAAATAGGCCGTGCTTTGATCATCAACCACAAGGCCCTGCTTTTCAACAAAAGCTTCGATCAATTGCATCTTGGCATGCCACATTGACAATTCATGCCATGCGATCGATAACTACCAATATATAACCTCTGAGCTCGTATGTCTCAGAGAAGAGTGTTAAGAAAGGGAATAAATTCTCCGCCACCAAACCGATATATATTAAATAGAAATCAATTTACATAGAATGAAATCCAATGTCAGACACACATCCATTTACAAGTCCGTTCTGGGTCTAAACGATACCGGAGACACCTTATTCCTCGTCCCGTATGTCCAATACAGAAGAGAGGTGCTCGCATATCCGGACAATCAACAAGTACATATGGACAAACTACCACTTTTAACCCTTTTTTGGGAGCTAACCAATGCCGGGCTTCAGTAGTCGTACATTCGATGTGAAGATCGCCGGTCTTCAATCATCGTCTTCATATCTTCGATTTAAATCGCCGTATAATTATTTGAAATGAGATTGAACTCGGTCTTTTCAAATAATTCTCGCACATATATAATTTAAAACCATTTCATGCCATTAATATTATTTAATAACGAATTATTGCTATTTTTATTTATATAAAAATAGCCCAATTTAATTTAACGACGCTTCGGGTCTATAGGCGGCCTTGGCGCTGTTTTTATCAAAATTTTATTTACACCTTTCTCGAAATCTAACCGTTGGATTTTAAAAAATTTATATCGTTGGAAAGATTTTCCCAAAGCGGTCCTAATGGTTCCAGTTTTGGGAAAATTCGATGGTCGGATCTTTCGGTATAATTGTTTAAAGTTACGTTTCCGAAACGCGAACTACCGCGCGTGATTCATTTAATTTTAATTTATATTTATATATATATATAATATTATATACAAATATAAATCATTCGACGATTCTACTAACGTGTTTAACACGCCAAATAAAAGACTGTTTTATTGGCATATCACGTCTAAATGTTCATAATGTCAAATAAATATGTATTTTATTTACATGACATCTTTGCTAATGACAAATAAAAAGATAATTTTTATTTTTATTATTGTACGCAATTTCTATTTTATACTTTAACAAATAAAAAGAAATATTTTTACTTGCATATAGATCCAATGTATGACATGACACACATAAAAATGTTTATTTTAATTTGCATACAAACTCTATTCCAACAAAATGCAAAAAAAGTGATACATTCATTTGTTGATAATTCAAGTTCAACAAAATGATTAAAAAGTGATTCATTCATTTTGTTGACAATTCTATTTCAACAAAATGATTAAAATGATATTTTTCATTTTTGTTGATAATTCTATTTCAACAAAATGATTACAAGTGATAGTTTCATTCACTACTACAAAAGTGGGCATATTCGACACTAATTTGTTGTGGCCGTAGATCAAAAAAGCGTTGCCGTAGGCCCTTTTTCCAAATAGGCAACACCAGGAGGGCGTGGCAACCACGGCCGTTGCATTATCCATCTAAGGCAACACTTTTTCCCATCTTCGGCCACAGATAGAAAGTGTTGCATTATAGCCGTAATGCAACACTATTTGCACGTAATGCAACACTATTCAGCGTTGCATTAAGCATTAGTTAGGGCCTGGCTTCAAGTGGGGCCACGTCAGCTGTCTACGTGTCACACGATACGTCATCTCTCCAGGTCAGCACTCCACGTGTCACATGCCGCACCAGCTATCCACGTCAGCTGTGGGGTCCACGTGCGACGGGTAAGCAATTATATTTAATGTAATGCAACACCACTACAATATGTAATGCAACACCATTATCATGAAATGCAATATCAATAAAAGCTAATGCAACAGTAGAAGAAGGCAAATGCAACACTAATTTGATAGCAAATACAATGCTTTAATTAAAAAATTTGCAATACAGGTTTTGTACAAGAAACTCATCCAAAGCAATTGTTTTAATTATCCAAATATCAAAACTCAAAAATCAGCTACACCGTTTTCTTCATTGTATACAGTAAGCTCGAACTACTTCAAGAATAGGTGCACAGCATAAGGGACATTATCCTAATCCATTCCTGGCCAATTCTTTAGTGCATTTTGAACATGTACACATGTGTCCACATCTGCAAAATGTATTACTCATTTATATATATGAATCATATATATGCAGCAATCCGATTGCAATAGGAAATATATATATATGTATGTACCTATACAAGAGGGTGGCATCGAATATATATGTGTATGTCACATCTGCAAAATGTATCCGTCTGCCTAGGTTCCAGAATTAAATATGCACCTGATCAAATGATAACAAGTTATTTGATAAGTGGTGGCATCGAATGGCCATTGGCCTTGTTAACAAAATGTTATGAACACAATTATTACAATTGACTTGCTGACCATTGGCAATTGGTCACTCATGCCAGCCAAGCCCAACAAATAAGCAATTTCAGTATGCTTCGTCTTCTAAGCAAAAAATTTTCAGTTCGCATATTATTGCCACGTACATTGTGTCACTTCATATCCTGTCAAGCTTCAGAAGCATATCGTCATCTACATCTTCAACTCCTAAACAAAACTCCATTGTCAAAAGTTAAAAAAAAAACAATGGAGGACTCTTCACTATGCATCACTACCACTGTTCTTTCAGGACATTGGACTTACGAATTTGTGCATCTCACGCTTAGGGATACTCTGAAGCATAATGAGGAGTGGACTATACGGGTTATACCCAA
Source organism: Allium sativum (assembly GCA_030737875.1). Lineage (NCBI taxonomy): Eukaryota > Viridiplantae > Streptophyta > Magnoliopsida > Asparagales > Amaryllidaceae > Allium > Allium sativum. Next base: position 314,520,559 of record CM060921.1, read on the forward strand.
AAACTCTTTTCTAATAACATGCCCATCTTATAGTAAGCGTGATCATGCGCTAATGTTGAAACTTTTTACAAAATGTGGAGGTGCTTTTTATGTGCAACAATGGTCTGGTGAAGAATTTGAACCTGAACTAGCGTTTGAGGCAGAATCATGGGCTAGAGTTGTTGGCTTTCCCGAGTACCTGAAGAAAAATGTTCCTGCAATTAAAAAATTAATGACGCCAATGGGATATGTGTGTGAAATTGACGACTGTCATTGGTCTCGGATTGACCATAGATCATTATACCTGAAAATGAAATTTTATGAAGGCATTGGCTTGGAGAATACTTTTACTGCTCGATTCGACAACAAGGTTTACCTCATTAGGGTTCAGCGCACCACATATGCTCATCCTGGGACAAGGCCTAAAAATTTGTTTGTGAGCAATAGGGAGGAACCGGTGGTACCATATTTTGTGATCATAGGTAAATTTTACTTCCATCCACGGTTTCTTTTAGTTCCACAATATGTTTGGCCAATCGAGGTAAATTTGGCAAAGAACACAAATACAAAGTGTTCATTCAACTATGCTCTATCCTTAATAGCCTTATAGTGAGACACAACCACACATGCACACACTCACATACATGCATACAAGGTTATATGCCCCACCCAAGATTTTGAAATAATAATACAAACTGGTGCTCTGTTAGTTGTACATAGATGTTGTTGTATGGCTTGAATTTGAGACACTGTTAATGTATGGCTTGAAATTCCTTCAGATGTGGTAAACTGCTACCATGAAAAAAAATCATTTTACAAATTGAATAATAACTTCAACCATGTTCGTTGCTACCATGAATTAAGGAGTTTATTAATTTTTCTTCAAACACCCTAATGCATAGATCTTTTGTGGGTGGCCACTTTATAAATTATCATAGAATAATGTCATTAAGTTAGAGAAAAAGTAATCATGGAGTATAATGTTCCTTTTATATGCAGGAACTGCTTTATCTTCTGAAATGTAGTGGAATTTTATGAGATCACTTCCAATTTTTAACATTACTGAAAAAAACCCAGAGTGGTAAACTGTAAAAAAAATCACCATACTCAATGTGTGTTACATGTCAATTTGTTTGATAATTAAGGCATATAAACTCTTAGGTGGATCACATTATTTGAGAATTGAATCATATAATATATTAGGTGGATGAACTAATTAAGTTTTACATGTTAAAAGTCAAAGATCTTATTTTATAGGGTGGATTAGGTGATCGAAAATGTGTATGGAAATAGAATTTACCTATTAATGTTTGCTGCATCGATATGACTAATTCCCATCGAACTCTTTTACAAATGTATGTTACTGTTATATTATTGAAGTTTGATCATCCAAAGATCACTTTGTAACCTTTTTCCCTCCACAACAAGAAATTCTGGTTTCGTCGCTGACTATGCTCTGTCCTTAACAGCCTTATAATGAGACACAACCACGCATGCACACACTCACATACATACATACAAGATTATAATAGCCTTATAATGAGACACAACCAGATGACCGGCATTCAACTAGAAAGTAGCTATACCAACATTAGCATAAAACAACACATTATCACAAGTGGATTATCATATATATCTAGAAGTTTCTTCTTATAACTATGATCATTTATATGAGGTGCTAATTGGAATATATCAATGATCATGTAATCCCCATTCAGTCACTCTGACATAGACAATGACTCTGACATGGACAAAGACTCTGACATGGACGTTGACTTCGAAGAAAAAGAAGAAGATGCTGGTGCTAGTGCTGATGCTGGTGTGGATGTTGGTGATGATCCTGTTGATGACTGGTGATGTTTGTGAATGTTGGTTTTTTTTTGCTGGTAATGATTTTTGGCTTGAATGTTTGTGAATATTTGTGAAACTTTGTGTGCTTGTGGAAGTTTGTGATTGTTGGTGATGACTGGTGATGACTGATGATGGATGCTGGTGAATGTTTGTGAATGGTACATAGTGAATGTTTGTGAATGCTGGTGATTTTTTTAATCTTATGATAGTTGTGCGTGTATACTTGTGCGTGCCTTCAGATGGCTGCCTTATGATACTTGTGCGTGCATGTATACTTGTGCGTGCGTGTATACTCGTGCGTGTATACTTGAGCGTGTATACTTGTGCGTGTATACTTATGATACTTGAGCGTGTATACTTATGATACTTGTGCGTGTATACTTGTGTGTGCCTTCAGATGGCTTCCTTATGATACTTGTGCGTGTATACTTGTGTGTGCGTGTATACTTATGATACTTGAGCGTGTATACTTATGATACTTATGCGTGTATACTTATGATACTTGAGCGTGTATACTTATGATACTTGTGCGTGTATACTTGTGCGTGTATACTTGTGCATGTATACTTGTGCGTGTATACTTGTGCGTGTATACTTATGATACTTGAGCGTGTATACTCGTGTGTGCGTGTATACTTGTGCATGCGTGTATACTTGTGCGTGTATGCACTGCGTGTATGATGTGTATTGTAATAAAATGAAAATGCTTGAGTGCCCGCTTCAGATTTTGTAAAAATCTGCGGTAAGAGGCTTAAAATTCGGATGTCCCCACCATCATCAGATACAAAATTACCATCATACCCCCCTGATTCCTCAGTTCCCACTGAATCGCACGTTTTACCCGGCTTTACACCCGGGCATACTAGCATCGTCCGTAATAAAAAATCGTGTATACTTGTGCGTGTATGTACTGCGTGTATCACAAAACCTCAGTGCATACACACCGCAGTGCATACACACCGTAGTGCAAACACACCGCAGTGCATACACACCGCAGTGCAAATTAACCTCAAGCATACAAATTAACCTCAGTGTAAGGTATGAACCTCAAGCAATGCAAATTAACCGCAGTCCCCGTTCCATAACTAGCTCGACCTCTATAATAAACCAATGTCTTTTTCATGACAATAACCCGGTTCTCATGGTTTATTGCTGGGTATAATTTTCGAATAAACCTTAGCATAATCCCAAATCAATAATAAGCGCAACTAATTCCTAATAAGCGAATGGATTTTCCAAAATGTAACAAATGAACTAATTACTAATTACTCATAATCCAATCTATAATAAGCGCAACTAATTCACAATGCTATACAAACTGAACCTGAGGGGAAAACCTGGCGATGTCAGCGCCCTGAGCAATCAAAGCTAGAAAGCGTTTCAAAGCTTCATCCTTTTCGGAATAGAATTTGCTGTCGAGGAGAGGAGCGATAATGACGTGAATTTAGGTTTAAATTTTTGTCAATAGTAAAAAGGGGGAAAAACAATTAGAAGATAGAGAAGAAAACGATTTCATGAAGGGAGAAGATCGTGCCAAAATTTCGTCAAAAGAATGCAATGACGTGGCTGTCAATGATTGGATGATGGCTAACATTAAGATCATCAGATCCATTATAACAACCCGGAAATCCTGAGCCAATTTAAAATTTTTATTTTGGCGATTATGACGGATTTTGATTATTTAAAATGAATTATTTTAAATAATAACGACAAAAAATTTATTTTTGACGAAGTTAAAATGAATAAATTTATTTTAATTATATAACGAGCCTGAAATGGCGTGGTAGTTCGAAAATTCGATTTTAAATTTCAAATGAATATACAGGATTCGTTTTAAGTCGGAAATGGACGAAACAAGAAATATCTGAATCTGTTTGATGATATCTTTCTAACGGATCTAAGAAACTAAGATTTCACTTTAGAAATTGAAAGATATGTCCAGTTCAAAATTCAGAATAGTCGCTGTGGAATTTATATATTTTTTAATATATATATATATATATAAAGGCCTTTGAAAATGGAAATTTTGCAAATGACCTCGGATTTCGACGAAACCACTTTTGTTGGATCCGTGATGTCAAGTTATTGTTAGATTCCAAAATTCATAATTTTGTGGATCAATATGTGAGCGTGGTGAAGGAAAACGTGTTTCAGTCAATTTTGATCGACCAGAAAATGGCCATTTTTCAAACGGTCTCGGAATTTGACAAAATTAAGTTTGTTAGGACTGTATCATCAATATGAAGCTATAAATAATTTTTCGGGAATTTTTAGAGTTAGTATGTGGCCCCAGTAAATTGAAATGCACGTTCAAATTCAATATATAGAGTTATATTTTGATTTTGATGAAAACTGATTGAAACGACCGAACTGGCTTACGATACATATCCCATTGTATTCGGAATGGGGGTAATTAGCTAGGGACGACAGTCATTGGGTCCCGTTTAGAGTTCGAAAGTAAATTCAACTTGGAGAAGAATTAATTAATATATATATATATATATAATATAAATTTACATTTAACCCCCACCCCTCTTCATTTTTCTCAAACCAGAAAATCGATCCCCCCAAATCAGAAAATGGCCAACGTCCTCCTCCCTCCACCGCACCGCCGACGTCGAGCTACCACCGCGCCTTCTCCTCCTTTCCGATTCCTCTTCTCCACAGCCTCCTTCCTCGCTTCAGCGTCACGCACCACTCCACCTCGCGACGCGAGACAACCGCGTCCACCCATCACCGTTGACCTCCCTCCTGGAACTACGAGCCAAACCCACGCGCCATCAAACCTAGGCTCGCCGTTGTCAGAGCGCCGCCACCTCGATGCCGAACACCTTCTCCTCCTCCCATTCAGACCGCCTCCACAGTCAACACCAAAAAATAATGAGCACTTCTTATTTATTTTAAAATTCAGTATTAATTTAAATGTATTGTTTTGAATTCGATTTTTGTTTTTTTAAATAAAAAGATTAATTGATTTCTATATGTAAAAAGGTTTGATTTTTAATTTGAACAAAAATAGGATTTTTATGTGTGGGATTTCAAAATAAAAATACGATTTTTGAGAGGGAAAAGATATGATTTTTCATCATATCAAAATATAATTTTTGTATTATGTGAAGAATAAAAATATAATTTTTATATTATAGAAAGAATAAAAATATAATTTTTATATTATAGAAAGAATAAAAATATGATCTTTGTGCTTTGTTTAGTTAAAAGTATAATCTTTTCTATATAAACATCGTTTTGAAAATATATATTAGCATGATAAAGAGGCGATGTATATGTATATGAAAGTGATATAAAAAATGTGATTTTTATATTGAAAGTGAACAAATAAAAATGTGGTTTTTATTTTTAAAGATAGCGGTTTAAAAATATAACTTTTATCCGTATAGTAGCGGCATAAAAATAAAAATTTTATTTTGAAGGCAAAGTAAAAATATTTTATTTTATATATGTAATGAGTGCATGCAGCGAAAGTGACAAAAGGCGAGCAAGGCGAAGATTTCCTACATATGAAGAGTCGTGGTGTTTGGATTAGCTATTCGGTGAGAACACCTCACTTTTATTTTTATTTCTAGTTAAAATATATACTAGGATGTAGACGGTGTTTATCAGCAACCGACACCTGTCGTCCACAGACCATAAACGACTTGTATGCTTGTTTGACGTGTTGTGAATTTTGTTTGTGATGTTGAGGTGAAATGGATAATTAAAACATTCATGTGTTGAAATAAATTAATTATCGTTAAAAATATAATTTTTAACGTGAATGTGAATAAATAAATATTCATTTACAAACCGGACGGTTTGTTTATGTACACCTATTTGAAAGACATTGATTGGGACGATAAATTTTACACGTCGTCCAACAACACAAATAATATTCAGTGTTTGTGGATTGAAACCCCACACGGGTGTTGGGATGATATTTGATGTACACTAATCCCAATTATTTAGTTGTATGTTGATCGATTGGTCGACGGACTGTGTAAGCGTTAATTATTTATATTTAATGCTTACGCAGTTGCGTGTTGCATTCTGGATGATGGTTGATTATTTACCGTTGCTATTACATACATGTGTTGTAGAAAATCCATATAACTAACATTATATGGTAATTGATTAGGCCTCATTCCAATTTAGAAAATAAATTCATGTGTTGAATAGAAAATAAATTCATGTGTTGAATTGAAAATAAATTCATGTGTTGAATAGCATAAACATTCATGTGTTGAATAAAAGCCGTGTTGATTAGATTGACGCCATTTTGACGTGAACGATATTTATATCGATTTTATTCATTTTTATAATGAATATAGAAAAGAAAGTGATTTCAAAATATAACGTTTTGAAAATATTATCATTTGTATATCGATGATGTGGAATATTCAATTTTGATTCGAACTTGAATATGAAGTTGAAATCGTTTTGAAAACGAATTTAAAACGATTTATAAAATACGTTTTAAAAGGAAATCGACAAAGTATATATTATATATATAATATAATGGCCTAAATAGAACGCGCCGCGCTGCGGCAGTTCGTGAATTTCGACCATTGATTTCGAGTGGACATTACGGGAGATCCGACCGTCGGATTCTCCTAAAACCAGAACCGTTGGGTTCGTATCGAAAAGAGCTAGTTTTGAACTAGGATTATAATTCTATTTATTTTTTAAATAAATAAAGTGGATTTGAAATAGTTTTGAAAATACCAGAATTTCCAATAATTGATTTGGAATGGATTTGAATCGAAATTGTCTTTGGAATATTTCGATTTTGTATTTCGTGATTATACAGATATTGTTATGGAAATTTGAAAGGTATATTTATATCGTTATTTCCAATACGATATTTGTTGGTCGTAGAATTTGATATTGAATATAAGCCGATATATTTCCTATTCAGAGCCTTGTGTTTAATATCAAATGTGATTTGGGTTTGTCGTGAATGGTGTCTTCATTAACACTGTTCTTAAACCCAGTTGAGAAAAAGATTAAATCTTTTTACTTAGATTTAATGAAGTGTACCAATTAAATGATATTTAATTGGAATTGAATTGAAATTGATTTTTGGGTTTATCGTGAATGGTGTTTTAAAAAACACTTGTTCTTTAACCCGATAATTAATGGAATATGATTTTGGGGTTATAGTGAACTGTGTTTTAAATGACATTGGTTCTTTAACCCAGTTAAAGACAGGATATTGATTTATGTGAAGATTAAAACTAAGTGGGGTTTTAATGAATCTTTAATTATATTGAAATGGTCGAGAATGGAGTATCACCAGTTTTGCTCCAGACGATAGTTAAATCTTTAATTAGATTTGAACGTGAAATGGTAATTGAATTTACCGATAACACCGTGGTGTTAGATATGAAGTATTACCAGTTTCGCTTCATGGGATGAATAGGTTGGGATTGGGAAATTAAAACAAATGATTACTTCGGTAAGGTTCGTTAATCCCGGCTAGTTTGGATAAACCATAATTTGGTTTGAATTGATATTCAAAAGTAGATTAAAGAATAAATTTGAGGAATTTATCTTTGATAAAATTAATGGGAACCTTTCCCTAAGAATGTGAAATTTAGAAACTAACTATAGGTTAGCTAAGCAGAATGGTTTCCTGGGTATTGATCTGATGTTGGTTTCGGCCTTCAGGGTTAATATATAGGGAATTATTCTCTTTTTAATTTACGGTTAGTGACTGATGAATTGGAATGGGGCGTATGTTGTGTTTGTGTAACACTTGTTTATTATATACACGAGTTATTCGGAAAGACCGGGTTTATCCCATTCTGAATAACTGATACGACAATAAGTATAAGGTGAAGACGGTGGTCGAGGACCAGAGGTCATCACGTCGTTTGGATGATTACCGATGATATTGATTGGGCTGTACACCCAAAAGGAGGGAATCAGTTGGTGATCGTCGAGACGTACTTGGAGATCGATGGATATGCGAGGTACAAGGTGCCTCCGGTTTCGTTCAGACGCAGAACGGACTTGTAAATGGACCGTGTGTCTGACATTGGATATCATTCTGTGTGATTGATGGATATTGGTTGCATGGAGTGGTTTGCCTGTGTGGCATGCTAAGATGCAAATGATCAAGGCTTCTGTTGAAAAGCAGAGTCTTATGGTTGATGATCAAAGCACAGCCTGTGTGGCACAGCTTTGTGTAGCGTTAATTCACGAGCCTCATACCCCGGTTGTGAACCAGAAACGGGAGAGGACATCATGGTGGACATGCATTTCTTTCTAGCTAGAAGTGGCGTCAGTGGTTTTACATGCCATGACGAGTTTGACTTATTTGGTTGTTGTTGTTGCGAGGCGCCTCGGATATATCGGTGACTGTGTGGAGCCGATGGAGTCATTCGTTGGCTCATTTGCGCCCTATAGGGCGGGGAAACGTATTGTCCAGGGTTTAAGTTTAATCCACATCGAGTGGACCGACCCAGACGATCAAAGGCTTGTCTGCGTGCTTACCTGAGACACAGTAGGCTAGATTGTCTCGAATCGGTAGAGGACGATCTCTGGCCTCGGTTCACAGACGAAAATCCAATTTCCAAATACATGACTTTGCGTTTTTGATTGTAGAGCCTAATATGGTGACATAGTGGGATGGGGCACTCATGCCGTCTATGATTGATACTTATGATTGAAATTGTTTTATATACTATGCACTTATTATAGAATCAAATGATTTATTTTTAGCGTATCAAGCATTCTTTGGCTATTATAAGGTAAAACCCTATCCTCCGGCTTGTGTTGCATTGTGTGATGGGATCTGGGTCTTATAATAGCTTTATTGTTCTTTATTTAGCATTGCGCTGTTGTTTTATGCACTGGTATTCTTGGGAGGAAACCCGTTCCGTGTTATACGGCGTGGTCCCTTGATATATCTGATTTAAAGTAAAGCTTCGAATAACTGTTTTAGTTCTCATACCAGTTACATGACTGACCTGGAGTTTATTGTTTTAACCTAAACTCTGGGTGCCCTTATTTTGACACGGGCAGCTAGGAGTGTTGGTTTTGCTGACTTATATTCACAGGATCCTGATTTATAGCTGGAACGATACTCGGAAAGCTCTGTATCCGTGTATTACTTCTAGTTGTGTATTGTATTATTTTCCGCTGATAAGTAATGAATTGTAATCTCTGATATTTTATAATGTGTAATATTGATTTATACTCTGTATTTTCTTGTAATCTGATGAAATTATTGTAATTAACAATGAAATGTTCTTTTGTTTGCGTTCTGATCTGGCTTGTCCTCAAAGCAATCGGGCTTTCGTTACCGTGGATGTTCGGGTCGTTTCAGCTTGGTATCAGAACTTTGGTTTACAGAGCTCAGAGAACTAGACACGTTAGAACCAAACAAAAGAATTCATCAGAAATTGGATTAGTAATATCCAATGGGAATGACTCGTTAGAGATGGGATCAGTAGTATCCTAGAACGAGTGTGAAGAGTATATTTTTAAAATGAAAACAATTTTGTTTTGAAAAATAAAATTGAAAATATGTTTTGTTTTGAAATTCGAATCGTTTTATACGTATTTGAATATTTATTTTAAATTAATTTGGACAATCCAATATACAAAGATTTTGCATATACGCCTTGCAAACGTGTATTCGAAGTTTTAATATACTGGATAGATATAGAATCACACTCTAGTCGCCCGGAGATGATTCTGATGATAGTTCGAACATCATCAGAATTGGTATTCGAGTTTCGAAGGTGTGATATTTATATATTTCCTATTGACTGGTGTGTGAACCAAAATTAAATAGGGCTTATTGTTGTGATTTGGCATCAAAAATCTGATTTTTGGACTATTTATCAAAGTTATATGATTGAAATGATAATCAACTAATTGATTGCCGGTTGTGTTGTTTGATTATAGTTTGACTAATTAAAATGTTGAACCTTTAGCCAAATTGTATCAAATAGTGAATTGTATTGAAAATTTGTCGCATTTGCATACATATACATGTATTTACATTAAACAGGTCATAGCAAGGAGGCTAGAGCAGAAGAATAAAATTGTTTGCCCAACAAATATGTACATGTTTACAAATTTATTGGGTTTGGATGATTTTATGTGCCGATTGGCTAGCTGCTTGGCTGTTTCTTTTTCTTTTTAGATTGATGAGGGCCATGGGAGGCTATTTGAAACATCCCGAAGTCCCCGGTGCAGGGGAGGTTATGGCGAAATTTTTCGAAAATTTAGGGTGTTAGCCAAATTTTTGAAAAAATTGAAAAGTTCTTAGAAACTGAAAAGTTGAAGAACTTAAGCTGTAATGAAAATACCGGAAGTTGAGTTGATTGTGGAACAACTTTCGGCTTCGTTCCTTTTCGGGGATGAAAAGGTTGAAGTGAGGGAGATTGTAACAACCCGGAAATTCTGAGCCAATTTAAATTTTTTATTTTGGCGATTTTAACGGATTTTGATTATTTAAAATGAATTATTTTAAATAATAACGACGGAAAATTTATTTTTGACGAAGTTAAAATGAATAAATTTATTTTAATTATATAACGAGCCTGAAATGGCGTGGTAGTTCGAAAATTCGATTTTAAATTTCAAATGAATATACAAGATTCGTTTTAAGTCAGAATTGGACGAAACAAGAAATATCTAAATCTGTTTGATGATATCTTTCTAATGGATCTAAGAAACTGAGATTTCACTTTAGAAATTGAAAGATATGTCCAGTTCAAAATTCAGAAAAGTCGCTGTGGAATTTATATATATTTTAATATATATATGTATAATGGCCTTTGAAAATGGAAATTTTGCAAATGACCTCGGAATTTGACGAAATCACTTTTATTGGATCCGCGATGTCAAGTTATTGTTAGATTCCAAAATTCATAATTTTCTGAATCAATATGTGAGCGTGGTGAAGGAAAACGTGTTTCAGTCAATTTTGTTCGACCAGAAAATGGCCATTTTTCAAACAGTCTCGGAATTTGATGAAATTAATTTTGTTAGGACTGTATCGTCAACATGAAGCTAGAAATAATTTTTCAGGAATTTTTAGAGTTAGTATGTGGCCCCGGTAAATTGAAATGCACGTTCAAATTCAATATATAGAGTTATATTTTGATTTTGACGAAAACTGATCGAAACTGCCGAACTGGCTTACGATACATATCCCATTGTGTTCAAAATGGGGGAAATTAGCTAGGGACGACAGTCGTTGGGTCCCGTTTAGAGTTCGAAAGTAAAGTCCACTTGGAGGAGAATTAATTAATATATATGTATATATATAATAATTTAAATTTACATTTAACCCCCACCCTTCTTCATTTTTCTCAAACCAGAAAATCAATTCCCCCAAATCAGAAAATGGCCGACGTCCTCCTACCTCCACCGCACCGCCGACGTCGAGCTACCCACGCGCCTTCTCCTCCTTTCCGATTCCTCTTCTCCACCGCCTCCTTCCTCGCTTTAGCGTCACGCACCACTCCACCTCGCGACGCGAGACAGCCGCGTCCACCCATCACCGTTGACCTCCCTCCTGGAACTTCAAGCCAAACCCGCGCGCCACCAGACCTGGGCCCGCCTTTGTCAGAGCGCCGCCACCTCGATGTCGAACCCCTTCTCCTCCTCCCATTCAGACCGCCTCCACAGTCAACACCCAAAAATAGTGAGTCCTTCTTATTTATTTTAAAATTCAGTTTTAATTTAAATGTATTGTTTTGAATTTAGTTTTTGTTTTTTTAAAATAAAAAGATTAATTGATTTTTATATGTAAAAAGGTTTGATTTTTAATTTGAACAAAAATAGGATTTTTATGTGTGGGATTTCAAAATAAAGATACGATTTTTGACAGGGAAAAGATATGATTTTTCATCATATCAAAATATAATTTTTATATTATGTGAAGAATAAAAATATAATTTTTATATTATAGAAAGAATAAAAATATAATTTTTATATTACAGAAAGAATAAAAATATGATCTTTGTGCTTTGTTTAGTTAAAAGTATAATCTTTTCTATATAAACATCGTTTTGAAAATATATATTAGCATGATAAAGAGGCGAAGTATATGTATATGAAAGTGATATAAAAATGTGATTTTTATATTGAAAGTGAACAAACAAAAATGTGGTTTTTATTGTTAAAGATAGCGGTGTAAAAATATAATTTTTATCTATATAGTAGTGGCATAAAAATATAATTTTTATTATGAAGGCAAAGTAAAAATATGTGATTTTTATATATGTAGGGAGTGCAGGCAACGAAAGTGACAAAAGGCGAGCAAGGCGAAGATTTCCTACATATGAAGAGTCATGGCGTTTGGATTAGCTAGTCGGTGAGAACTCCTCACTTTTATTTTTATTTCTAGTTAAAATATATACTAGGATGCAGACGGTGTTTAGCAGCACCCGACACCCGTCGTCCATAGACCATGGACGACTTGTATGCTTGTTTGAAGTGTTGTGAATTTTGTTTGTGATGTTGATGTGAAATGGATAATTAAAACATTCATGTGTTGAAATAAATTAATTATCGTTAAAAATATAATTTTTAATGTGAATGTGAATAAATAAATATTCATTTACAAACCGGACGGTTTGTTTATGTAAACCTATTTGAAGTATATTGATTGGGACGATAAATTTTACACGTCGCCCAACATCACAAATAATATTCAGTGTTTGTGGATTGAAACCCCACACGGGTGTTGGGATGATATTTGATGTACACTAATCCCAATTATTTAGTTGTATGTCGATCGATTGGTCGACAGACTATGTAAGCGTTAATTATTTATATTTAATGCTTACGCAGTTGTGTGGTGCACTCTGGATGATGGTTGATTATTTACCGTTGCTATTACATACATGTGTTGTAGAAAATCCATATAACTAACAATATATGGTAATTGATTGGGCCTCATTCCAATTTAGAAAATAAATTCATGTGTTGAATAGAAAATAAATTCATGTGTTGAATTGAAAATAAATTCATGTGTTGAATAGAATAAACATTCATGTGTTGAATAAAAGCCGTGTTGATTAGATTGACGCCATTTTGACATGAACGATATTTATATCGATTTTATTCATTTTTATAATGAATATAGAAAATAAAGTGATTCCAAAATATAACGTTTTGAAAATATTATCATTTGTATATCGATGATGTGGAATATTCAATTTTGATTCGAAATTGAATATGAAGTTGAAATCGTTTTGAAAACGAATTTAAAACGATTTATAAAATACGTTTTAAAAGGAAATCGACGAAGTATATATTATATATATAATATACTGGCCTGAATAGAACGCGCCGCGCTGCGGCAGTTCGTGAATTTCAACCATTGACTTCGAGTGGACATTACGGGAGATCCGACCGTCGGATTCTCCTAAAATCGGAATCATTGGGTTCGTATCAAAAAGAGATTTCTAATGAATATTAGGGATTCGAAATCTAACGGTTGGATTTGGAATTATGTCCAAATCAAATTTGGAAAAGGTTGTTGTAAGTGCAGTTCGATGGCCATTGATGGAAATCGACTGTACGGGCCTTGATAAAATTATTAAAAATAGTAATAATTTGTGTAAAATCATAAGAAATGATTTGTGAAGAATTGGGATGAAAAATTCCATATTTGAAAAGATAAAAATAGATTTTTATCGAAATGAACTAGTTTTGAACTAGAATTATAATTCTATTTATTTTTTTAAATAAATAAAGTGGATTTGAAATGGTTTTGAAAATAACCAGAATTTCCAATAATTGAATTGGAATGGATTTGAATAGAAATTGTCTTTGGAATATTTCGATGTTGGATTTTGTGATTATAAAGATATTGTTATGAAAATTTGAAAGATATATTTATATGGTTATTTCCAATACGATATTTGTTGGTCGTAGAATTTGATATTGAATACAAGCCGATATATTTCCTATTCAGAGCCTTGTATTTAATATCAAATGTGATTTGGGTTTGTCGTGAATGGTGTCTTCATTAACACTGTTCTTAAACCCTGTTGAGAAAAAGATTAAATCTTTTTATTTAGATTTAATGAAATGTACCAATTAAATGATATTTAATTGGAATTGAATTGAAATTGATTTTTGGGTTTACCGTGAACGGTGTTTTAAATAACACTTGTTCTTTAACCCGATAATTAATGGAATGTGATTTTGGGTTTATAGTGAACCGTGTTTTAAATGACATTGGTTCTTTAACCCAGTTAAAGACAGGATATTGATTTCTGTGAAGATTAAAACTAAGTGGGGTTTTAATGAATCTTTAATTATATTGAAATGGTCGAGAAGGGAGTATCACCAGTTTTGCTCCAGGCGATAGTTAAATCTTTAATTAGATTTGAACATGAAATGATAATTGAATTTACCGATAACACCGTGGTGTTAGATATGAAGTATTACCAGTTTTACTTCATGGGATGAATAGGTTGGGATTGGGAAATTAAAACAAATGATTACTTCGGTAAGGTTCGTTAATCCCGGCTAGTTTGGATAAACCATAATATGGTTTGAATTGATGTTCAAAAGAAGATTAAAGAATAAATTTGAGGAATTTATCTTTGATAAAATTAATGGGAACCTTTCCCTAAGAATATGAAATTTAGAAACTAACTGTAGGTTAGCTAAGCAGAATGGTTTCCTGGGTATTGATTTGATTTTGGTTTCGGCCTTCGGGGTTAATATTTGGGGAATTATTCTTTTGTTAATTTACAGTTAGTGACTGATGAATTGGAATGAGTCGCATGTTGTGTTTGTGTAACACTTGTTATTATATACACGAGTTATTTGGAAAGACCGGGTTAATCCCATTCTGAATAACCGATACGACAATAAGTCGAAGGTGAAGACGGTGGTCGAAGACCGGAGGTCTTCACATCGTTTGGATGATTATTGATGATCTTGATTGGACTGTACACCCAAAAGGAGGGAATCAGTTAGTGATCGTCCAGACGTACTTGGAGATTGATGGGTATGCGAGGTACAAGGTGCCTCCGGTTTCGTTCAGACCCAGAACGGACTTGTAAATGGACTGTGTGTCCGACATTGGATATCATTCTGTGTGATTGATGGATATTGGTTGCATGGAGTGGTTTTCCTGTGTGGCATGCTAAGATGTAAATGATCAAGGCTTCTGTTGAAAAGCAGAGTCTTGTGGTTGATGATCAAAGCACAGCCTGTGTGGCATAGCTTTGTGTAGCGTTAATTCGCGAGCCTCACACCCCGGTTGTGAACCAGAAACAGGAGAGGATATCAGGGAGGACATGCGTTTCTTTCTAGCTAGAAGTGGCGTCAGTGGTTTTACACGCCCTGACGAGTTTGACTTATATGGTTGTTGCTGTTGCGAGGCGCCTCAGATATATCGGTGACTATGTGGAGCTGATGGAGTCATTCGTTTGCTCATTTGCGCCCCATAGGGCGGGGAAATGTATTATCCAAGGTTTAAGTTTAATCCACATCGAGTGGACCGGCACTAACGATCCAAGGCTTATCTGCGTGCTTGCCTGAGACATGGTAGGTTAGATTGTCTCGAATCGGTAGAGGACAATCCCTGGCCTCGGTTCATAGATGGAAATCCAATTTCCAAATACATGACTTTGCGATTTTGATTGTAGAGCCTAGTATGGCGACATAGTGGGATGGGGCACTCATGCCGTCTATGATTGATACTTATGATTGAAATTGTTTTATACACTATGCACTTATTATAGTATCAAATGATTTATTTTTAGCGTATCAAGCATTCTTTGGCTATTATAAGGTAAAATCCTATCCTCCGGCTTGTGTTGCATTGTGTGATGGAACCTGGGTCTTATAATAGCTTCATTGTTCTTTATTTAGCATCGCGCTGTTGTTTTATGCACTGGTATTCTTGGGAGGAAACCCGTTCCGTGTTATACGGCGTGCTCCCTTGATATATCTGATTTAAAGTAAAGCTTCGAATAACTTTTTTAGTTCTCACACCAGTCACACGACTGACCTAGAGTTTATTGTTTTAACCTAAACTCTAGGTGCCCTTATTTTGACACGGGCAGCTAGGAGTTTTGGTTTTGCAAATTTATATTCACATGATCCTGATTTATAGCTGGAATGATACTCGGAAAGCTCTGTATCTGTGTATTACTTCTAGTTGTGTATTGTATTATTTTCCGCTGCTATGTAATGCATTGTAATCTTTGATATTTTATATTGTGTATTATTGATTTATACTCTTTATATTCTTATAATCTGATGAAATTGTTGTAATAAACAATGAAATGTTCTTCTGTTTGCATTCTGATCTGGCTTGTCCTCAAAGCAATCCGGGCTTTCCTTACCGGGGAAGTTCGGGTTGTTTCAGCTTGGTATCAGAGCTTTGGTTTACAGAGCTCAGAGAACAAGATACGTTAGAACCAAACGAAAGAATTCATCAGAAATTGGATTAGTAATATCCAATAGGAATGACTCGTTAGAGATGGGATCAGTAGTATCCTAGAACGAGTGTGAAGAGTATATTTTTAAAATGAAAACAATTTTGTTTTGAAAAATAAAATTGAAAATATGTTTTGTTTTGAAATTTGAATCGTTTTATACGTATTTGAATATTTATTTTAAATTAATTTGGACAACCAAAAATATAAAGATTTTACATATACGCCTTGCAAACGTGTATTCGAAGTTTTAATATACTGGATAGACATAGAATCACACTCTAGTCGCCCGGGGATGATTCTGATGATAGTTCGAACATCATCAGAATTGGTATTCGAGTTTCGAAGGTGTGATATTTATATATTTCCTATTGACTGGTGTGAGAACCAAAATTAGATAGGGCTTATTGTTGTGATTTGGCATCAAAAATCTGATTTTTGGACTATTTATCAAAGTTATATGATTGAAATGATAATCAACTAATTGATTGCTGGTTGTGTTGTTTGATTATAGTTTGACTAATTAAAATGTTGAACCTTTAGCCAAATTGTGTCAAATAGTGAATTGTATTGAGAATTTGTCGCATTTGCATATATATATATATATATATATATATATATATATATATATATATACATACATGTATTTACATTAAATAGGTCATAGCAAGGAGGCTAGAGCAGAAGAATAAAATTGTTTGCCCGACAAATAGGTACACGTTTACAAATTTATTGGGTTTGGATGATTTTATGTGCCGATTGGCTAACCGCTTAGCTGTTTCTTTTTCTTTTTAGATTGATGAGGGCCATGGGAGGCTATTTGAAATATCCCGAAGTCCCCGGTGCAAGGGAGGTTATGGCGAAATTTTTCGAAAATTTAGGGTGTTAGCCAAATTTTTGAAAAATTTGAAAAGTTCTTAGAAACTGAAAAGTTGAAGAACTTAAGCTGTAATGAAAATACCAGAAGTTGAGTTGATTTGTGGAACAACTTTCGGCTTTGTTCCTTTTCGGGGATGAAAAGTTTTAAGTGGGGGAGATTGTAACAACCCGGAAATTCTAAGCCAATTTAAAAAATTTATTTTGGCGATTTTGACGGATTTTGATTATTTAAAATGAATTATTTTAAATAATAACAACGGAAAATTTATTTTTGACAAAGTTAAAATGAATAAATTTATATTAATTATATAACGAGCCAGAAATGGCGTGGTAGTTCGAAAATTCGATTTTAAATTTCAAATGAATATACAGGATTCGTTTTAAGTCGGAATTGGACGAAACTAGTAATATCTGAATCTGTTTGATGATATCTTTCTAACGGATCTAAGAAACTGAGATTTCACTTTAGAAATAGAAAGATATGTCCAGTTCAAAATTCAGAAAAGTCGTTGTGGAATTTATATATATTTTAATATATATATAAAGGCATTTGAAAATGGAAATTTTGCAAACGACCTCGGATTTCGACGAATCCACTTTTGTTGGATCCGTGATTTCAAGTTATTGCTAGATTCCAAAATTCATAATTTTCTGAATCAATATGTGAGCGTGGTGAAGGAAAACGTGTTTTGACAGTTTCAGTCAATTTTGATCGACTAGAAAATGGCCATTTTTCAAACGTTCTCGGAATTTGACGAAATTAGTTTTGTTAGGACCGTATCGTCAATATGAAGCTAGAAATAATTTTTCGAGAATTTTTAGAGTTAGTACGTGGCCCCGATAAATTGAAATGCACGTTCAAATTCAATATATAGAGTTATATTTTGATTTTGACGAAAACTGATCGAAACGGCCGAACTGGCTTACGATACATATCCCATTGTGTTCGGAATGGGGTTAATTAGCTTGGGACGACAGTCGTTGGGTCCCATTTAGAGTTCGAAAGTAAAGTCAACTTGGAGGAGAATTAATTAATATATATATATATATAATATAAATTTACATTTAACCCCTACCCCTCTTCATTTTTCTCAAACCAGAAAATCGATCCCCCCAAATCAGAAAATGGCCGACGTCCTCCTCCCTCCACTGTATCGCCGACGTCGAGCTACCCCCGTGCCTTCTCCTTTCTGATTCCTCTTCTCCACCACCTCCTTCCTCGCTTCAGTGTCACGCACCACTCCACCTCGCGACGCGAGACAACCGCGTCCACCCATCACCGTTGAACTCCCTCCTGGAACTTCGAGCCAAACCCGCACGCCACCAGACCTGGGCCCGCCGTTGTCAGAGCACTGCCACCTCGATGCCGAACCCCTTCTCCTCCTCCCATTCAGACCGCCTCCACAGTCAACACCCAAAAATTGTGAGCCCTTCTTATTTATTTTAAAATTCAGTTTTAATTTAAATGTATTGTTTTGAATTCGGTTTTTTTTTTAAATAAAAAGATTAATTGATTTTTATATGTAAAAAGGTTTGATTTATAATTTGAACAAAAATAGGATTTTTATGTGTGGGATTTCAAAATAAAGATATGATTTTTGAGAGGGAAAAGATATGATTTTTCATCATATCAAAATATAATTTTTATATGATGTGAAGAATAAAAATATAATTTTTATATTATAGAAAGAATAAAAATATAATTTTTATATTATAGAAAGAATAAAAATATGATCTTTCTGCTTTGTTTAGTTAAAAGTATAATCTTTTCTATATAAACATCGTTTTGAAAATATATATTAGCATGATAAAGAGGCGATGTATATGTATATGGAAGTGATATAAAAATGTGATTTTTATATTGAAAGTGTACAAATAAAAATGTGGTTTTTATTTTTAAAGATAGAGGTTTAAAAATATAATTTTTATCTGTATAGTTGCGGCATAAAAATATAATTTTTATTATGAAGGCAAAGTAAAAATATGTGATTTTTATATATGAGTGCGGGCAACGAAAGTGACAAAAGGCGAGCAAGCGAAGATTTCCTACATATGAAGAATCGTGGCGTTTGGATTAGCTAGTCGGTGAGAACTCCTCACTTTTATTTTTATTTTTAGTTAAAATATATACTAGGATGCAGACAGTGTTTAGCAGCACCCGACACCCGTCGTCCATAGAATATGGACAACTTGTATGCTTGTTTGACGTGTTGTGAATTTTGTTTGTAATGTTGATGTGAAATGGATAATTAAAACATTCATGTGTTGAAATAAATTAATTATCGTTAAAAATATAATTTTTAACGTGAATGTGAATAAATATATACTCATTTACAAACCGGACGGTTTGTTTATGTACACCTATTTGAAGGATATTGATTGGGACGATAAATTTTACACGTCGCCCAACAGCACTAATAATATTCAGTCTTTGTGGATTAAAACCCCACATGGGTGTTGGGATGATATTTGATGTACACTAATCCCAATTATTTAGTTGTATGTCGATTGATTGGTCGACAGACTGTGTAAGCGTTAATTATTTATATTTAATGCTTACGCAGTTGTGTGGTGCACTCTAGATGATGGTTTATTATTTACCGTTGCTATTACATACATGTGTTGTAGAAAATCCATATAACCAACATTATATGTTAATTGATTGGGCCTCATTCCAATTTAGAAAATAAATTCATGTGTTGAATAGAAAATAAATTCATGTGTTGAATTGAAAATAAATTCATGTGTTGAATAGAATAAACATTCATGCGTTGAATAAAAGCCGTGTTGATTAGATTAACGCCATTTTGACGTAAACGATATTTATATCGATTTTATTCATTTTTATAATGAATATAGAAAAGAAAGTGATTTCAAAATATAATGTTTTGAAAATATTATCATTTGTATATCGATGATGTGGAATATTCAATTTTGATTCGAAATTGAATATGAAGTTTAAATCGTTTTGAAAACGAATTTAAAACGATTTATAAAATACGTCTTAAAAGGAAATCGACGAAGTATATATTATATATATAATATAATGGCCTGAATAGAACGCGCCGCGCCGCGCTGCGGCAGTTCGTGAATTTTGACCATTGACTTCGAGTGGACATTACGGGAGATCCGACCGTCGGATTCTCCTAAAACCGGAACCGTTGGGTTCATATCGAAAAGAGCTTTCTAATGAATATTAGGGATTTGAAATATAACGGTTGGATTTGGAATTATGTCAAAATCAAATTTGGAAAAGGTCGCTGTAAGTGCAGTTCGATGGCCGTTGATGGAATTCGACTGTACGGGCCTTGATAAAATCAATAAAAATAGTAATAATTTGTGTAAAACCATAAGAAATGATTTGTGAAGAATTGGGATGAAAAATTCCATATTTGAAAAGATAAAAATAGATTTTTATCGAAATGAACTAGTTTTGAACTAGAATTATAATTCTATTTATTTTTTTAAATAAATAAAGTGGATTTGAAATGGTTTTGAAAATAACCAGAATTTCCAATAATTGAATTGGAATGGATTTGAATCGAAATTGTCTTTGGAATATTTCGATGTTGGATTTCGTGATTATACATATATTGTTATGGAAATTTGAAAGATATATTTATATCGTTATTTCCAATACGATATTTGTTGGTCGTAGAATTTGATATTGAATATAAGCCGATATATTTCCTATTCAGAGCCTTGTATTTAATATCAAATGTGATTTGGGTTTGTCGTGAATGGTGTCTTCATTAACACTATTCTTAAATCCAGTTGAGAAAAAGAATAAATATTTTTACTTAGATTTAATGAAGTGTACCAATTAAATGATATTTATTTGGAATTGAATTGAAATTGATTTTTGGGTTTACCGTGAACGGTGTTTTAAATAACACTTGTTCTTTAACCCGATAATTAATGGAATGTGATTTTGGGTTTATAGTGAACCGTGTTTTAAATGACATTGGTTCTTTAACCCAGTTAAGACAGGATATTGATTTCTATGAAGATTAAAACTAAGTGGGGTTTTAATGAATCTTCAATTAGACTGAAATGGTCGAGAAGGGAGTATCACCAGTTTTGCTCCAGGCGATAGTTAAATCTTTACTTAGATTTGAATGTGAAATGGTAATTGAATTTACCGATAACACCGTGGTGTTAGATATTAAGTATTACCGTATTTACTTCATGGGATGAATAGGTTGGGATTGGGAAATTAAAACAAATGATTACTTCGGTAAGGTTCGTTAATCCCGGCTAGTTTGGATAAACCATAATTTGGTTTGAATTGATATTCAAAAGAAGATTAAAGAATAAATTTGAGGAATTTATCTTTGATAAAATTAATGGGAACTTTTCCCTAAGAATGTGAAATTTAGAAAGTAACTGTAGGTTAGCTAAGCAGAATGGTTTCCTGGGTATTGATCTGATGTTGGTTTCGGCCTTCGGGGTTAATATTTGGGGAATTATTCTCTTTTTAATTTACGGTTAGTGACTGATGAATTGGAATGAGGCATATGTTGTGTTTGTGTAACACTTGTTTATTATATACACGAGTTATTCGGAAAGACCGGGTTTATCCCATTCTGAATAACTGATACGACGATAAGTCGAAGGTGAAGACGGTGGTCGAAGACCAGAGGTCTTCACGTCGTTTGGATGATTACTGATGATCTTGATTGGGATGTACACCCAAAAGGAGGGAATCAGTTGGTTACCGTCCAGACGTACTTGGAGATCAATGGATATGGTAGGTACAATGTGCCTCCGGTTTCGTTCAGACCAGAGCGGACTTGTAAATGGACTGTGTGTCTGACATTGGATATCATTCTGTGTGATTGATGGATATTGGTTGCATGGAGTGGTTTGCCTGTGTGGCATGCTAAGTTGCAAATGATCAAGGATTCTTTTGAAAAGCAGAGTCTTGTGGTTGATGATCAAAGCACAACCTGTGTGGCACAACTTTGTGTAGCGTTAATTCGCGAGCCTCACACCCCGGTTGTGAACCAGAAATAGGAGAGGACATCAGGGAGGACATGCGTTTCTTTCTAGCTAGAAGTGGCGTCAGTGGTTTTACATGCCCTGACGAGTTTGACTTATGTGGTTGTTGCTGTTGCGAGGCGCCTCAGATATATCGGTGACTGTGTGGAGCCGATGGAGTCATTCGTTGGCTCATTTGCACCCCATAGGGTAGGGAAATGTATTGTCCATGGTTTAAGTTTAATCCACATCGAGTGGACCGGCCCTGACGATCCAAGGCTTTTCTGCGTGCTTGCCTGAGACATGGTAGGCTAGATTGTCTCGAATCGGTGGAGGACGATCCCTGGCCTTGGTTCACAGATGGAAATCCAATTTCCAAATACGTGACTTTGCGGTTTTGGTTGTAGAGCCTAGTATGGCGACATAGTGGGATGGGGCACTCATGCCGTCTATGATTGATACTTATGATTGAAATTGCTTTATACACTATGCCCTTATTATAGTATCAAATGATTTGTTTTTAGCGTATCAAGAATTCTTTGGCTATTATAAGGTAAAACCCTATCCTCCGGCTTGTTTTGCATTGTGTGATGGGACCTGGGTCATATAATAGCTTCATTGTTAGTTATTTAGCATTGCGCTGTTGTTTTATGCACTGGTATTCTTGGGAGGAAACCCGTTCCGTGTTATATGGCGTGGTCCCTTGATATATCTGATTTAAAGTAAAGCTTCGAATAAGTTTTTAGTTCTCATACCAGTCACATGACTGACCTAGAGTTTATTGTTTTAACTTAAACTCTGGGTGCCCTTATTTTGACACGGGCAACTAGGAGTTTTGGTTTTGCAGATTTATATTCACAGGATCCTGATTTATAGCTGGAACGATACTCGGAAAGCTCTTTATCCGTGTATTACTTCTAGTTATGTATTGTAGTATTTTCCGCTGCTATGTAATGTATTGTAATCTCTGATATTTTATAATGTGTATTATTGATTTATACTCTGTATATTCTTGTAATCTGATGAAATTGTTGTAATTAACAATGAAATGTTCTTCTGTTTGCATTCTGATCTGGCTTGTCCTCAAAGCAATCCGGGCTTTCCTTACCGGGGAAGTTCGAGTCGTTTCATCCATAGATGGTTTGAATCATTGGATTAATCTTTCGTCTACGGTACGCGGATCGCTGAGCTGGATTATATATACGTAATGCTACGTTTTTAACTGGTGTTGCACATCAAAACCCTAAAATTCCCACCGCAACAGTGCATCCACGTTTAATGCAACAACATATGAATGCTGTTGCAGAAGCTCAAAGAAATCATAGCTTTCGCCACACTTTTCATGCAACGCACACAAATTAGTGTCGAATATACCCACTTTTGTAGTAGTGATTTTTTGTGAACAATTCTAGTTCAACAAAATGAATATAAGTGACAATTCCATATTGTTAACTATTTTAATTTAACAAAACGAATATTAATGATATTTCATATTATTAACAATTCTAATTTAACAAAATGCATAAAGAGTGATACATTCATTTTTGTTGACAATTCTAGTTGAACAAAATGATTAAAAAGTGATTCATTCATTTTTTTGACAATTCTGACAATAAAAATGTCTTTTTAATTTATACACAGATTCTAAAGGGTATATTGGCAATAAAAATGTCACTTTAACATATACTCAAATTCTAATGAGTATGTTGATAATAAAAATGTCACTTTAATTTATACCCAAACTCTAATGTGTATATTGGCAATAAAAATGTCACTTTAATATATACACAAATTCTAATGTGTATACTGACAATAAAAATGTCTCTTTAATATATACACAAACTCTAATGTGTATATTGACAATAAAAATGTTTCTATAATTTTGCATACAAACTCTATTTCAAAAAAATGCATAAAAAGTGATACATTCATTTTTGTTGACAATTCAAGTTCAACAAAATGATTAAAAAGTGATTCATTCATTTCGTTGACAATTCTATTTCAACAATATGATTAAAATTGTAATGACCCGCATTTTCAGAGGTATTATAATTAATTTATTTAATTACATAAATAGTGATTTAGGGAATTAAATCGTCGTTCAATTAAATATAGTGAATATTTAATTAATTTAAATAATAGAGTAATATATTTAATTCAGAAATAATCAAAAATATTGAATATCACAATATTCTGTGAACTGGGTCGTCCCTAGGATTTATTTCAGCTTAGAGTTGAATTATATTGACGAATATATTCAATCGACGTCAGTTTGAAACGTAGAATTTTAATATAATTAAAATAGAGCGCGTAACGACGCTGCAGTTCGCTATTTGGCGATTCGAACTTCAACTGAGTATACAGGGTTCGTTTTAAATCGGATTTCTGTGAAACAAGAAACGTGTGGAGCTGGTGAAGTATATCTTTCTAGTGGAAGAGAAATATCGGGATTTCGTCGTGTAGATTTTGAGTTACGTCCAAATCAAATTCTCAGAAATGCAGCGCCTTGACCATAAAGATTTAATTATATTTTATATAAGGATTTAAACAGAAATTAAACATCGATATAACTCTGATGATGTAATATCGAGTTGTAAATCCATATAGGAATATTCTGAAGCTGTACGGTATTCTGTGTGAATATAGACGAGAATATTTATTTTTAAATATTTAATTTAATTATATTTAAATATATTTATATATTTAAATAGGCTATTTAGAGCTTTAAAAATAGCCACTTTTGCAATCGAAGTCGGAATTCGACAAAACCAATTTTATTGGATACACAATATTAAATTTTTGTTAGATTCCAAGTTTGGTGATTTTTAGAGTCACTGTGTGGCCGCACGGATTTTTAGAGTGAGAAATAGTCAGTATTTCGACAGTTAAAAATACGCTGTGTGAGCATATGAAGTCGGAATTCGACGAAACCAGTTTCGTTGGGACCGTAATGTCGAACTCTAGCCATATGTCCAGTTTGGTGATTTTTGGGTATCGTATGTGGTCGCAGGAATTTTAAAGGACGAATAAAATTAGCGATGGCTTAAAATAAAATATTAAAATCGAATATAAAAATATCTCCCTCCTTTATAAATACCGATCCCAATCCCTTAAACACTAATACACTTCCTTGGTCAATAAAAAGCGCCGTATATTTCCTCCACAAATTCGAATAGTGAAAGAAAGGTTTCAAAATCAAAGAGAAAAATCAAAATAAAAACTCTAAAAGCGTAAGACTTAGATGATTGAGTTCCCCTTGTGATTTTCTCCAAGTCAGTATGAGTATTGTTGGGTTCGATGCCCATTTTTGTGTTCGACTGTCGACACAGTTGACCTAGGGTTGAGCCACGGCAAGGATGGGGGAGGAGTTGGGTCGAACGGAGGTTGGAGGGTTGTTTAGTGGGTGGAGTCGCAACTGTTGGGGAGGCTGGGTGGAATTCCGACACAAAAAGTGTCGATGATCTGTAGAAGTCTTCACGGGGACGGAGATGGCAAGAGCCGTGCGAACCAGACCTATTTGTGTTGGCGAGGCAGAGGCCGAGGTGGGGAGTTCGAAGGTGAAGCCGGGAGGTTGAACGGTGGTGAGATGAACGGGGTGTAGGGGTTTGAAGAAATGGCGATGAATGGGTTGGAATCGAGATCGAAGCGGTCTGAGGGAAGAAGAGGGATTTTTCCAACGGGTGGGCTTTCGAAAATGGTAGTTGGGCCGACTTATATAGGTTAAGCCCAGAATAGAAATTTGTTAAGTTATTTTAATTTAAAATTGTATAATAACTTGTGTAAATCGTATCTTGATCATACGATATCAGAATTCAGCGAAAAAAGATCCGTCGGGATTGTACGGACGACGCCTACCCAATGGAACTGACTGGAAGTCCATCGGAGCTTGCTACAATTTATGGCAAAATAAATTGTCCGTCTGAATCAAATCGAGCGATGGTTATCGTTATCAACGATGATCGTCCAATGTGAGTAAAACTCACTAACTCTGAACAGTTCTATTTTTACAACGTATATTTAGAACTGATAAATGATGACTGATTGCTGTGTGTTGATTTGGTTGATTGAACTACTAGTCAGTTAGTTGAAATTATATATATATACAAATATATATATGTAAACCATTAAATATATGTTGATGTTGTTTATCAGAACATTTCATATTGAAATGAAATTGATGTATATTATACTGTGTAACATCTGCGGATGCAGGGAGACAGGTTGGAGGAATCCGACTGGATTCCTCAACATTTAATTTACCGTTTTCATATATTGTGATATATGTTGTGCTATAAAATCTGTTGTTGATTTGGTATGTTTGAATGATATTGATCATTGATATTCGATATTTTAAATATCATAAAAAAACCCTGGGATGTAAAAAGGGATATTTCAATGTATATTGAAATAAAGGAATTTTATAAAATCAACCGATTTTATAAAAGGAAATAATTTGAAAACAAAGCATTTATAAAATCATAGGATATTATAAAGGAGAATATTTATTTAGAAAATAAATGGAATTGTAAAAGGAACATTTATTTGGAAAATAAATAGGATAAAAGGAAAAAGAAAATTAACGAGATGGGAAAGAGTTAGTCGATTAGAGTTATCAAATAGAGTTATCAAAAAGAAGTTAATCAAATATAGTTTATACGAAGAAGTTAGTCAAACATAGTTATTCAAGATAAGTTTCCATTTAGCACGACTGCTAGCGTAATTCGCAGGGCTGCAGATAGCCTACGGCGGTCGGATGTTTCCTGAGGGAATCAGGCGTAACCATTGTGATCGCTGCGATCTAGGGTTAAGCGAATGGAGTTAAATCGAATATAGTTATTCGAAATAAAGTTAAAACAAATACTAGTTATTCGAATTAGAGTTAACCAGTTAGAGGTAATCAAATAGAGTTAATGGATTAGAGTTAAAAACGAACTAGAGTTAATCGTATAGAGTTAAAGAAATAGAGTTAAGCAAAATTAGAAAATGACTAGAGATTAATAAGTTGAATGGTTTCCTGAGTATCAATCTGATGTTGGTTTCGGCCTTCGGGGTTTATACTTGGGAAGTTGTTCTCCTATTAGTTTACAATTAGAGTCTGATAGTTATGGTATGGTAGAGATTGATGATTGATTGATAGAATTTCCTCCTGGAAATAATATCGTTGTTTGTACACGTATTTTCCCTCGATAGTTAAATCACAGACTATCGAAGTTTTTGACTATTTAACGTTGTTAATATAGAGAGACCGGTTGGATTATTATCAGTGGCATAAGAGTTGCGAATCATATATGCCAAAGATAATTGAAGACGGAGTAAAGTGCAAGGGCTATTGTATTAGTCTTAGATAATAGTGCCTAAGATGGATATACTGAATAGTCCCTTCGGTTTGTCCAGTCCCAGGACAACTTGTATGGACGAAGGTCTGACAGAGTATATCTGGTAGATCACGTAAGTTGATCGTTTCAAACGTATTTACGTTGGTGGCGGAGGAATTCGTTTCTCTTAGCTTATACCCCTGGTTTTTTGGGGAAATCAATTTGTGATTTGGCGGGTATGACGATGTGACTTTCTAAGTGAATGAAGAAGTGGTATGTGAAAAGATAAGCGTAGCTTCTAGTCTCACATCCGGTAAATGACAAAAATCGGGCAGGCAGCATGGCTAAGTCGGTCGTACCGAAGTAGGGTGTATAATCACCTATCTAGAGAATATTCATTTGCTTCTTTAATCTATCAATGATGTCCCATATATATATATACGGGAACGGTTGCTGATCCCAACCGTTGGTGATGTACATTCGATACACTCAAGCGAAATGAGTGGTCGGTCATGTGTGGCTGAGTTGCAAGATGTTCTTGTTGAACTCCAGTGTATTGTTCCTAGAGTACACTGATCGGAAGGTGGTTCCATACCTTGTCATAGTTGGAAATCCATTACCCAATACGTGCTTGTGGTTTTGATTGTATACTATATATGTAGAACGTGAGATGAAAGCGTTTCTGCTAGATGATTATTATATTGTGGTTGATAGACATTATATTAATATCAAAAGGTTTTTGATATAAAGATATTTTGGATTCTCATAAGGGAAAACCCGTTCCGTATTCACGGCGTGGTCTTATGAGATATCATATACCTGTTCAACTGTTTTAAACTGTTTTACTCATACCAGTCCATGACTGACCCGGAGTTTATTTTGTTTGTCTTCCCTAAACTCTTGGGTGCCTAAATTTGTATGGGCAGTCAAGTAGTCGGGATTTACAGATATACTTGAAGAACTGGAGTAGGAGGCTTCAGGATCATATAGCTATAGATTATTTCCGCTATGTTGTAAGTGTTGTACTCTGATAAGTGCTATTGTATACATAACTATTTTATTTCAAAAGTTATGTTATATTTTATTCGTTCCGCTATGAGATTCGTATTCACTCTGATGATGATGTTCTTCTTCTTCTTCTATTTTATTAGTTCTATCTTATCTATCCTCACCCTCTATCTTCTTTCTATTAATTTCTTGAATTTCTCGTCCAATTTGGGGTTGGACTTGTGTTATTGGGTCAGCTCAAATTGGACTGGATTTTCGGGTCATTACAGTTGGTATCGGAGCTTAAGGTTAAGTGAATTACCTTGGCTCTGTGGCGTGACTCAGTAGAGATGGGGTTAGTAATACCCTAGATTGAGTTTAGTGTATATATATGAGTGAACGTATTTGGTACTTGATATAAAATGGTTTTATATTGTGGGGATTCATTGGTTGAGTTGTTTATGGGTTTTGATCGATCGGTTTGATCCACTGTATTGGTAGGAGTTTGTAAACACTCGAATACGATGGGTCGACACGATATGTTTTGAAAAGAGGATAAATAGAATAAATTTACCAAAAATTATATCCTGATATAGAGGAATTATATATATATATATTGGATATATTGGTTGTTATTATAATCGAGTAAGATTATAAATTAAGTGGTTATATATAACCAATCAGAATTCATATAAGTGAAATATATGAAAGCAGATAAATTAAATCTGAAATTAAAATTAGAATTGAAATTAAAATCCCAGAAATTGGAAAAGTGGTTGTAAATAAATCTGGATTAAGTATAAGGAAATTTTAAAATCCTAGGAGAATTTAAATTGTTTAAAGCATTGGAAATGATATTTTGAAATGAGTTTCAAAATAGAAATGATTTAGAAATGGTTTTAAAAACAATATAGTATGGAACTCACTTCGATCGCTGGGTGATGATGCTGGCCCCATCATCAGTGTTCATTTTCGAGTTGTAAGTGACAGATTACTACCAAAGAGATTGTTTTTGAATTGTTTTGAGAAAAACAAGTTGTTTGAATCCTGCAAAGGAAAGTTTGGTTTTTGAGAAAAATAAAAGCTGTTTAAAACTCCCAGGGAAAAGACTATTTGAATTAAAAACAAATTAAATAGAAATTTGTAAAAGCAAACTGGAATTGAACTGAAACTAGTTAAGTGGAGTTTGAATTAGGATATAAAGATATCGACTAAGTTGAAGTGTTGAGTAAGAATTTTGAATTGAGAATGGAACTTGGATTTGAAATTGAATTCGACTTAGGTATAAGCGAATGGTTAGATTTGTGGATAAAAACAGATTGGAATTGGGTTGAAATGACATTGGTATATGTGGATTGATAACAGGTGAAAGTGATAAAGTTAATATGCCTGACAAAAAGGTACAAGTTTATATTTGATATAAGCATGAGATTTATGAGCCGAATTGGCAAGCCGCTTGGCTATTTGATTTTCTTTTGGGTTGGAGATGGGCCAGAGAGGCGAGTTGTGGTTTTACCGATAGGGCTGTACAAATGAGGTTACGGCGAAATTTTCCAAAAATTTAAAGTGTTAGAAAATTTTCAGAAATTTTGAAAATTTTAGTTAGTCGGAATGAATAAATATTTTAGTCGATATTAATTGGTTCTGCTGAAATCAGAAATAAGGGGTAAACAAATCTTAGGAATTCCAATAGATAGGGTCGTCCTCTACCTTAGCAATTTCGAGGACGAAATTATTTTAAGTGGGGAAGAATGTAATGACCCGCATTTTCAGAGGTATTATAATTAATTTATTTAATTACATAAATAGTGATTTAGGGAATTAAATCATCGTTCATTAATATAAAGTGAATATTTAATTAATTTAAATAATAGAGTAATATATTTAATTCCGAAATAATAAAAAATATTGAATATCACAATATTCTGTGAACTGGGTCGTCCCTAGGATTTAGTTCAGCTTAGAGTTGAATTATATTGACGAATATATTCAGTCGACGTCAGTTTGAAATGTAGAATTTTAATATAATTAAAATAGAGCGCGTAACGACACGACAGTTCGCTATTTGGTGATTCGAACTTCAACTGAGTATACATGGTTCGTTTTAAATCGGATTTCTGTGAAACAAGAAATGTGTGGAGCTGGTGAAGTATATCTTTCTAGTGGAAGAGAAATATAGGGATTTTGTCGTGTAGATTTTGAGTTACGAACAAATAAAATTCTTAGAAATGCAGCGCCCTGACCATAACGATTTAATTATATTTTATATAAGGATTTAAATAGAAATCAAACATCGATATAACTCTGACGATGTAATATCGAGTTGTAAATCCATATAGGAATATTATGAAGCTGTACGGTATTTCGTGTGAATATAGACGAGAATATTTATTTTTAAATATTTAATTTAATTATATTTAAATATATTTATATATTTAAATAGGCTATTTAGAGCTTTAAAAATAGCCACTTTTGCAAACGAAGTCGGAATTCGACGAAACCAATTTTTTTGGATCCGCAATACTAAATTTTTGTTATATTCCAAGTTTGGTAATTTTTAGAGTCACTGTGTGGCCGTACAGATTTTTAGAGTGATAAACAGTCAGTAATTCGACAGTTAAAAATACGCTGTGTGAGCATACGAAGTCAGAATTCGACGAAACCAATTTCGTTGGGACCGTAATGTCGAACTCTAGCCACATGTCCAGTTTGGTGATTTTTGGGTATCGTATGTGGTTGTAGGAATTTTAAAGGACGAATAAAATTAGTGATGGCTTAAAATAAAATATTAAAATCGAATATAAAAATATCTCCCTCCTTTATAAATACTGTTCCCAATCCCTTAAACCCTAATACACTTCCTTGGTCAATAGAAAGCGCCGTATAATTCCTCCACAAATTCGAACAGTGAAAGCAAGGTTTCAAAATCAAAGAGAAAAATCAAAATAAAACTCTAAAAGCGCAAGACTTAGATGATTGAGTTCCCCTTGTGATTTGCTTCAAGTCAGTATGAGTATTGTTGGGTTCGATGCCTATTTTTGTGTTCGACTGTCGACACAGTTGACCTAGGGCTGAGCCACGACAAGGATGGGGGAGGAGTTGGGTCGAACGGAGGTTGGTGGGTTGTTTAGTGGGTGGAGTCGCAACTGTTGGGGACGCTGGGTGGAATTCCGACATAAAAAGTGTCGATGATCTGTAGAAGTCTTCACGGGGACGGAGATGGCAAGAGCCGTGCGAACCAGACCTAGTGGTGTTGGCGAGGCAGAGGCCGAGGTGGGGAGTTCGAAGGTGAAGCCGAGAGGTTGAACGGTGGTGAGATGAACGGGGTGTAGGGGTTTGAAGAAATGGCGATGAATGGGTTGGAATCGGGATCGAAGCGGTCTGAGGGAAGAAGAGGGATTTTTCCAACGGGTGGGCTTTCGAAAATGGTAGTTGGGCCGACTTATATAGGTTAAGCCCAAAATAGAAATTTGTTAAGTTATTTTAATTTAAAATTGTATAATAACTTGTGTAAATCGTATCTTGATCATACGATATCAGAATTCAGCGAAACAAGATCCGTCGGGATCGTACGGACGACGCCTACCCAATGGAACTGACTGGAAGTCCATCGGAGCTTGCTACAATTTATGGCAAAATAAATTGTCCGTCTGAATCAAATCAAGCGATGGTTATCGTTATCAACGATGATCGTCCAATGTGAGTAAAACTCACTAACTCTGAACAGTTCTATTTTTACAACGTATATTTAGAACTGATAAATGATGACTGATTGCTGTGTGTTGATTTGGTTGATTGAACTACTAGTCAGTTAGTTGAAATTATATATATATATATACAAATATATATATATATATAAACCATTAAATATATGTTGATGTTGTTTATCAGAACATTTCATATTGAAATGAAATTGATGTATATTATACTGTGTAACATCTGCGGATGCAGGGAGACAGGTTGGAGGGATCCGACTGGATTCCTCAACATTTAATTTACCGTTTTCATATATTGTGATATATGTTGTGCTATAAAATCTGTTGTTGATTTGGTATGTTTGAATGATATTGATCATTGATATTCGATATTTTAAATATCATAAAAAAACCCTGGGATGTAAAAAGGGATATTTCAATGTATATTGAAATAAAGGAATTTTATAAAATCAACCGATTTTATAAAAGGAAATAATTTGAAAACAAAGCATTTATAAAATCATAGGATATTATAAAGGAGAATATTTATTTAGAATATAAATGGAATTGTAAAAGGAACATTTATTCGGAAAATAAATAGGATAAAAGGAAAAAGAAAATTAACGAGATGGGAAAGAGTTTGTCGATTAGAGTTATCAAATAGAGTTATCAAAAAGAAGTTAATCAAATATAGTTTATTCGAAGAAGTTAGTCCAACATAGTTATTCAAGATAAGTTGCCATTTAGCACGACTGCTAGCGTAATTCGCAGGGCTGCAGATAGCCTACGGCGGTCGGATGTTTCCTGAGGGAATCAGGCGTAACCATTGTGATCGCTGCGATCTAGGGGTAAGTGAATGGAGTTAAATCGAATATAGTTATTCGAAATAAAGTTAAAATAGATACTAGTTATTCGAATTAGAGTTAACCAATTAGAGGTAATCAAATAGAGTTAATCGATTAGAGTTAAAAACGAACTAGAGTTAATCGTATAGAGTTAAAGAAATAGAGTTAAGCAAAATTAGAAAATGACTAGAGATTAATAAGTTGAATGGTTTCCTGAGTATCGATCTGATGTTGGTTTCGGCCTTCGGGGTTTATACTTGGGAAGTTGTTCTCTTATTAGTTTACAGTTAGAGTCTGATAGTTATGGTATGCTAGAGATTGATGATTGATTGATAGAATTTCCTTCTGGAAATAATATCGTTGTTTGTACACGTATTTTCCCTCGATAGTTAAATCACAGACTATCGAAGTTTTTGACTATTTAACGTTGTTAATATGGAGAGACCGGTTGGATTATTATCAGTGGCATAAGAGTTGCGAATCATATATGCCAAAGATAATTGAAGACGGAATAAAGTGCAAAGGCTATTGTATAAGTCTTAGATAACAGTGCCTAAGATGGATATACCGAATAGTGCCTTCGGTTCGTCCAGTCCCAGGACAACTTGTATGGACGAAGGTCTGACAGAGTATATCTGGTAGATCACGTAAGTTGATCGTTTCAAACGTATTTACGTTGGTGGCGGAGGAATTCGTTTCTCTTAGCTTATACCCATGGTATTTTTGGGGAAATCAATTTGTGATTTGGCGGGTATGACGATGTGACATTCTAAGTGAATGAAGAAGTGGTATGTGAAAAGATAAGCGTAGCTTCTAGCCTCACATCCGGTAAATGACAAAAATCGGGCAGGCAGCATGGCTAATTCGGTCGCAGCGAAGTAGGGTGTATAATCACCTATCTAGAGAATATTCATTTGCTTCTTTAATCTATCAATGATGTCCCATATATATATACGGGAACGGTTGCTGATCCCAACCGTTGGTGATGTACATTCGATACACTCAAGCAAAATGAGTGGTCGGTCATGTGCGGCTGAGTTGCAAGATGTTCTTGTTGAACTCCAGTGTATCGTTCCTAGAGTACACTGATCGGAAGGTGGTTCCATACCTTGTCATAGTTGGAAATCCATTACCCAATACGTGCTTGCGGTTTTGATTGTATACTACAAATTTAGAACGTGAGATGAAAGCGTTTCTGCTAGATGATTATTATATTGTGGTTGATAGACATTATATTAATATCAAAAGGTTTTTGATATAAAGATATTTTGGATTCTCATATAGGAAACCTGTTCCGTATTCACGGCGTGGTTTTATGAGATATCATATACCTGTTCAACTGTTTTAAACTGTTTTACTCATACCAGCCCATGACAGACCCGGAGTTTATTTTGTTTGTCTTCCCTAAACTCTTGGGTGCCTAAATTTGTACGGGCAGTCAAGTAGTCGGGATTTACAGATATACTTGAAGAACTGGAGCAGAAGGCTTCAGGATCATATAACTATAGTTTATTTCCGCTGTGTTGTAAGTGTTGTACTCTGATAAGTGCTATTGTATACATAACTGTTTTATTTCAAAAGTTATGTTATATTTTATTCGTTCCGCTGTGAGATTCGTATTCACTCTGATGATGATGTTCTTCTTCTTCTATTCTATTAGTTCTATCTTATCTATCCTCCCCCTCTATCTTCTTTCTATTAATTTCTTGAATTTCCCGTGCAATTTGGGGTTGGACTTGTGTTATTGGTTCAGCTCAAATTGGACCGGATTTTCGGGTCATTACAAAAATGATATTATTCATTTTTGTTGACAATTCTATTTCAACAAAATGATTACAAGTGATAGTTTCATTTTTTGTGAACAATTCTGGTTTAACAAAATGAATATAAGTGACAATTCTATATTGTTAACAATTCTAATTTAACAAAATGCATATTAATGATATTTCATATTGTTAACAATTCTAATTTAACAAAATGCATATTAATGATATTTCATATTGTTAACAATGCTAATTTAACAAAATGAATTTTTTTGTTGGAACACAGATCTATTTACCAAAAATGCTATTTGTATTTTGACACAAATCTATTTAACAAAAAAGTTATTTGTATTTTAACTCTTTTATTTAACAAAAATGTGATTCCTGTTTTATTTCAAATCCAATTAACAAAATGTAATTTTTGTTTCAATTATTACATTTTGAGAGAAATGAATATTTTGGTTCAACTAATCTATTTGGCCAAAAATGTTCATTTTGATAAAAATGCATATTTTGATTCAACTAATCTATTTTGACAAAAGTGTATATTTTGATAAAAATATATGTTATGATTCAACTAATCTATTTTGACAAAAGTGTATATTTTCACAGAAATAAATGTTTTGATTCAACTAATCTATTTCAACAAAACAATAAAGATGGTGACTTTGTTTTGTCGACAAATATATTTCAACAAAACAATAAAAATGATAACTTTGTTTTATCGACAATTCTAATTCAACAAAACAAATAAAAGTGAAATGTTTGTTTTGTCGACAATTCTAATTCAACAAAACAAATAAAAGTGATATGTTTGTTTTGTCGATAATTCTAATTCAACAAAACAAATAAAAGTGATATGTTTGTTTTGTTTACAAAATATGTTTTCTAACATACATGACATATTGTGTTACATAAATTTTCCTATGTATTCTAATGACAAATAAAAGAATAATTTATTTGTTTACATTTTTCTATTTAACTTAACAAATAAAAATGATAATTTTATTTTTTTTACAATTTCTATTTAACAAAAATGATATTATTGTTTTAACACAAATCTATTTAACAAAAATGTTAATTTTGTTTTAACATAAATCTCCTTAATAAAAATGTTATTTTGTGTTTTGTCACAAATCTATTTGACAAAAATGTACATTTTTGTTCTAACTCAATTCTACCTTACAAAAATGTAATTTTTTGGTTCTAACTGAATTATAATCAAAAAATGAAATCTTTGTCCCAACTAAATTCTAATTAACAAAAATGTAATTTTTGCTCTAACTAAATTATAATTAACAAAAATGTAATTTTTGCTCTAACTAAATTATAATTAACAAAAACGTATTTTTTGTTCAACCATTATATTTTGACAAGAATGCCAATTTTGTTTCAACTATTGCATTTTGACAAAGCTGACAAATTAGGTTCAACTATTATAATTTGACAAAAGTGACAAATTTGGTTTAACTATTATAATTTGACAAAAGTGAAAAATTTTGGTTCAATTATTATAGTTTGACAAAAGTGACAAATCGGGTTTCAACTAATGTGTTTTGACCAAAAATGTATATTTTGTTCAACAATTCTAATTTGACGAAAATGAATGTTTTTGTTTCAACTATACTAACTGAGAAAAATGAATGTTTTCGTTCAACTAAACTATATTAGCAAAAATGAATATTTTTATTGAACTACACTATATTGACAAAATGAATATTTTTGTTTAACTATACTATATTGACAAAAATGCTAATATTTGTTTAACAATTCTAATGCGACAAAATGATAATGTTTGTTTTGATAATCTAATGCGACAAAAATGATTATTTTGTTTTGTAAATTCTAATGTGACAAAAATGATAATGTTTGTTTTGGCAAATTTAATGCGACAAAAATGATTATTTTGATTTGTAAAATCTAATGCGACAAAATGATAATGTTTGTTTTGACAAATCAAATGCGACAAAAATGGTAATGTTTGTTTTGACAAATCTAATGCGACAAAAATGATTATTTTGTTTTGACAAATCTAATGCGACAAAAATGATTATTTTGTTTTGACAAATCTAATGTGACAAAAATGATTATTTTGTTTTGACAAATCTAAGCAAGAAAGATGATTATTTTGTTTTGACAAATCTAATGCGACAAAAATGATTATTTTATCTTAACAAATCTAATGCGACAAAAATTATTATTTTGTCTTGACAAATCTAATGCGAAAAAATGATTATTTTGTTTGTTCCCAACAATTTTATTTTTACAAACATGATATATTTATTTTCAACCGTTTTATTCTAATAAACATGATATAATTATTTTCAACCATTTTATTCTAACAAACATGATATAATTTTTTTCAACACAACAATCATCAAATCAATAGATTTACATAACAATGACAATTGCGGATCAAATCACGTATAATAATCAATTAGAATTTAACAACAGATTTGTGATAGCACAATCATAATTAATTTTAATTATTTAAGAAAAATAAATAAAATAGAATTCTCACCTTGATCGGTTTCAGAATCATTGATAATGATTGTTTTTTATTGAATCAAACTCTACGTCTAGTTCAACCAAAAATTCTGACGGCTTCTGAATTTGTTCTGGTCTATTCCATTGCATAGTCCTCGCTTCTACGGTTCCAACGGATTCGAAATTTTCAAATTCTGTTTTGATTTGCACGAGATATGGAATTTTAAACATTACAATTAAATAACATAATTAACATTTAATTAATTATTTTTAATTACATGATTAAGCATCCTTAACCCCCTTTCTTCCCCGTATAAACTTGCAGCTGATCACCAAAGAAAACACGCCACCTTCACTCGTCTGCGCGCACCACCTCCTCCACCTATGTCTCGATCAGAATGCACCATGTGAAGCCCCATCGCCTCCTCCCTCAGCACCCTGAAGGGCCTCCATCTCGCATGCGCCATTCGGTTGGAAGATAGCCTCGGACGGCAAACTTTTGTGCATGAAAATCAAGCGACATTCGATGCTAAATGTGACGACCCCAAACCCCCGTTCCACGGTGGCAAGGTAATCTTTGGAATATGACACATAAAAAAATAACAGCAGAACATAAATATATAAATACACCAGATAATGTACAACAGAATACACTTGATAAACATAATTATCAGAGTTACACCGCATACAGGATCATACTTAGTACAAAATTGTGAAAACCCGTAACTTCCCCGTAAAGGAAAGCGCGGATAGTTCGAGAACAAGCCACAGAAAAACGCATACGGAAGAACATTTCATTGTATATTACAACAATGCATCAGAATACAAGAATATACAGAGTATAAACAAATAAATATTACACAGAAATATCAGAGATTACAATAAATTACATAGCAGCGGAAAATAATACAATACACAACTAGAAGAGATATACGGATACAAAGCTTTCCGGATATCGTTCCAGCTGTAAACCAGGATCCTGTGAATATAAATCTGCAAAACCAAAACTACTAGCTGCCCGTGTCAAAATAAGGGCACCCAGAGTTTAGGTTAAAACAATAAACTCCAGGTCAGTCATGGGACTGGTGTGAGAACTAAAAACAGTAATCTTTATTTTTAAAGTTATGTAAATCAAGGGACCACGCCGTATAACACGGAACAGGTTTCCTCCCAAGAACACCAGTGCATAAAACAACAGCGCAATGCTAAATAAAGAAAAATGAAGCTGTTATAAGACCCAGGTCCTATCACACAATGCAACGCAAGCCGGGGGATAGGGTTTCCCTTATAACAGCCAAAGAATGCTTGATACGTTTTAAAAACAAATCATTTGATACTATTATCAGTGCATAGTGTATAAAACAACTTCAAATCATAAGTATCAATCATAGGCGGCATGGGTACCATATATCATGTCGCCATACTAGTTCTACAATTAAAACCGCAAAATCACGTATTTGGAAGTTGGATTTCCATCTGTGAACCGAGGCAAAAGATAGTCCTCAACCGATTCGAGACTCTCTAGCCCGAGCCTCAGGATCAGAGCTCGAGTGACCCTTGGATCGTCAGGGCCGGTCCACCGATGTGGATTAAAATGTCTGAACATGCGTTTCCCCACCCTTTGGGGTGTAAATGAGCCAACGAATGGCTCCATCGGACCCGGATCGTCCGATCTAACCGAGGCGCCTCGCAACAGCAACAACCACATAGGTGAAAAGTATATAAATGTCAGGGCTGGTAGGTCACTGACACCACCCTAGCTAGAAAGAAACGCATGCCCTCCCTGAGGCCCTCTCCCGTTTTTGGTTCACAACTAGGGTGCGAAACTCGCGAAGCAATGTTACACAAAGCTACGCCACAAAGGCCGTGCTTCGATCATCAACCACAAGACTTTGCTTTTCAACAGAAGCCTTGATCAATTGCCACTTAGGCATGCCACACAGGCAATTCACTCCATGCGTTTGATATCCATCAATATATAACCCCTGAGCTCGTACGTCTCAGAGAAGGGCGTTAAGCAAGAGAATAAATTCTCCGCCGCCAAACAAATATATATTTAATAGAGATCAATCACACGGACTAAAATCCAATGTCAGACACACGGTCCATTTACAAGTCCGTTCTGGGTCTGAACGAAACCGGAGGCACCTAGTACCCTGCATATCCATTGATCTCCAAGCACGTCTGGACGATCACCAACTGTTTCCATCTTCTTGGGTGTACAGCCCAATCAAGATCATCAGTAATCACCCAAACGACATGAAGACCTCCGGTCTTCGACCATCGTCCTCATCTTCGACTTACCGTCGTATCAGTTATTCAGAATGGGATAAACCCGGTCTTTCCGAATAACTCGCGTATATTTTAAGTAAGTGTTACACAAACACAGCATACGCCTCATTCCAATTCATCAGTCACTAACCGTAAATTAACCAGAGATTAATTCCCCAAATATTAACCCCGAAGGCCGAAACCAACATCAGATCAATATCCAGAAAACCATTCTGCTTGGCTAACCGATAGTTAGTTTCTAAATTTCACATTCATATTGAGAGGTTGCCATTAATTTTATCAAAGATAAATCCCTTGAATTTATTCTTTAATCTTCTTTTGAATTTCGATTCAACTAGTCGGGATTAACGAACCTTACC
This sequence comes from Allium sativum, assembly GCA_030737875.1. NCBI lineage: Eukaryota > Viridiplantae > Streptophyta > Magnoliopsida > Asparagales > Amaryllidaceae > Allium > Allium sativum. The sequence goes on from CM060921.1 coordinate 314,560,417, forward strand.
GAAGTAATCATTTATTTTAATTTCCCAATCCCAACCTATTCATCCCATAAAGTAAAACTGGTAATACTTCATATCTAACACCACGGTATTATCGGTAAATTCAATTACCATTTCACGTTCAAATCTAATTAAAGATTTAACTATCGCCTGGAGTAAAAATGGTGATACTCCATTCTCGATCTTTTCAATCTAATTAAAGATTCATTAAAACTCCACTTAGTTTTAATCGTTAACTGGGTTAAAGAATCAGTGTCATTTAAAACACGGTTCACGATAAACCCAAAACCACATTCCATTAATTATTGGGTTAAAGAACGAGTGTTATCTAAAACACTGTCCACGATAAATCCAAAAATCAATATCAATTCAATTCCAATTAAATATTATTTAATTGGTACACTTCATTAAATCTAAATAAAAAGATTTAATCTTTTCTCAACTGGGTTCAAGAACAGTGTTAGTCAAGACACCATTCACGACAAACCCAAATCACATTTGATATTAAATACAAGGCTCTGAATAGAAAATATATTGGCTTATTTTCAATATCAAATTCTACGACCAACGGATATCGTATTGGAAATAACGATATATGTACACCTTTCAAATTTCCATAACAACATCTGTATAGTCACGAAATCGAACATCGAAATATTCCGAAGATAATTTCGATTCAAATCCATTCCAATGAAATTATTGGAAATTCTGGTTATTTTCAAAACCATTTCAAATCCAATTTATTTATTTAAAAATAAATAGAATTATAATTCTAGTTCAAAACTAGTTCTTTTCGATAAAAAACTATTTTTATCTTTTCAAATATGGAGTTTTTCATCCCGATTCTTCACAAATCATTTCTTATGATTTTACACCAATTATTACTATTTTTAATAATTTTATCAAGGCCCGTACAGTCGATTTCCATCAACGGCCATCGAACTGCACTTACAACGACCTTTTCCAAATTTGATTTGGTCATAATTCCAAATTCAACCGTTAGATTTCAAATTTCTAATATTCGCTAAAAAGCTCTTTTCGATACGAACCCAACGGTTCCGGTTTCAGGAGAATCCGACGGTCGGATCTCTCGTAATATCTGTTCGAAGTCAATGGTCGAAATTCGCGAACTGCCGCGGCGCGGCGTGTTCTACTCAGGCCATTATATTATATATATAATATATACTTCGTCGATTTCAATTCAAAACATGCTTTATAAATCGTTTTAAATTCATTTTCAAAACGGTTTCAACTTCATATTCAATTTCAAATCAAAATTGAATATTCCAATTTAAATTCATTTTAAGTTCATTTCAAATCGATTTCAATTCAAATTGATTTCTATTTCAATTTCAGTTCGTTTTCATTTAAATTTCGATTCGTATTCAATTCTATTAAATTTCAATTCGAATTCATTTCTATTCAAATTCAATTCGAATTCATTTCTATTCGAATTTCAAATCATTTCAGTGTATTTCAAATTTTAAATCAATTCAGTTTAATTCGAATTTCAATTCACTTTAAATATAATTCGAATTTCAATTCATTTCAATACAGTTCGAATTTCAAATCTATTCAATATTCATTGAAGAATGAATAAAATCGATATAAATATCGTTCACGTCAAAATGGCGTCAATCTAACCAACACGACTTCATATGTTTCTACTTTCAAATATTCTATTTCAAATATTTCTATTTCAAATATTTTTATTTTAAATATTTCTATTCAAATATTTCTCTTCAAATATTTCTATTTCAAATATTTTTATTTTAAATATTTCTTTTTAAATATTTCTTTTTCGAAACTGGAATGAGGCCAAATCAATTACCATATAATGTTAATTATATGGATTTTCTACAACACATGTATATATCAACAACGATGAATAATCAACCATCATCCAATGTGCATTCTACACTGTATAAGCATCAAATATAAATATTCAACGCTTATAATAGTCTGTCAATCAATCGATCGACATACAACTAACTATTGGGATTAATGTATGTCATATATCATCCCAATACCCGTGTGCTGTTTCAAACAATCAAACACAGATTTTATTTGTACAATTGGGCGACGTGTAAAATTTTATCGTCTCAATCAATATCAGTCAAATGTGTGTATATAAACAAATCGTCCGATTTGTTTATTTTTATTTCATTTCTTATACACGTTAAAAATTCTATTTTTAACTACAAAATATTTTCCACTATAAAATATTTTATTTCGTTTCACATCACACAATCAACTACACATCAAAATCAAACAAACAAGCATACAAGCCGTCCATGTTCTGTGGACGACGGGTGTCGGGTGCTACTAAACATCGTCTGCATCCTAGTATATATATATATATATAACTAGAAAATTAAATTAAAGAGTGAGAAATTCCCACCGAAAGCTATCCCAACTTCACGACACTCCTATTGTAGAGATCTTCGTCGTTCTCGCCTTTTCGTCCTCTTCGTTGCCCGTAGCCACTACATATGTAAAAATCGAATTTTTACTTCGCTATTCAATATATAAAAATCGAATTTTTACTTCGCTATTCAATATATAAAAATCGAATTTTTACTTTGCTATTCAATATATAAAAATCGAATTTTTACTATGCTATTCAATATATAAAAATCGAATTTTTACTATGCTATTCAATATATAAAAATCGAATTTTTACTTCGCTATTCAATATAGAAAAATCGAATTTTTACTTCGCTATTCAATATAGAAAAATCGAATTTTTTACTTTGCTATTCAATATATAAAAATCGAATTTTTACTATGCTATTCAATATATAAAAATCAAATTTTTATTTCGCAACGATATATATAAAAATCGTATAAAAATCTCACTTTTATTTCGTAAACAAAAATCAACCGAGACTAGAACAAAAAGGACTCACATTTTGATGTAGAAATCGAGTCTTGGTGGCTAGAGGAGGATCCACACCAGCGGTGAAGTGTTCAGATGGCGGCATCGGGCCTACATTGGCCGGAGGTGATGGGTTCGGGGCTGTTTCTCTTTGGAATGGCGGTTTCAGAAGGGGGAAAGGCGGAGGAGGAGAGGGACGGTCGAGGGGAGGCCACGGTTGTTGGCGGTGGGCCAAGGAAGTGGCGGTGGAGGGGTTTTCCAGGGGGCGCGTCGGTTACAGGAGTGGGGGGGTTGGGGCTTCGTGCAGTTTCAACGGAGAGGGAGGGGAGAGAAGGGAGGCAAGGGGGAGGACTTGGTGGTGGGCACGCCACCGTCGGCGTCGGGTGGAGGGTGGAGCGGCGCGAGATCGAGGAAGGGGGCGGGTTTTTGGAAATCGGGTTTTTTTTCTAATTGGGCTGAACGGTTTTTGAATGGGGGAAGGGAGTTAGCGCTTGAGATTATATTATATAATTTAATATTTTATTCTATTTTAATTTTCAAAAGGTTGATTTTCTTTTTGAATTCGAAACGGGACCCAACGACTGTCATCCCTAGCGTTTTACCCCCATTCCGAACACAATGGGATATGTTTTGTAAGCCAATTCAGATGTTTCGATAGGTTTTTCGCAAAATCAAAATATAAATCAGTATATATTGAATTTGAACGCACATTTCTATTTACAGGGGTCACATACGGACCGCGAAAATTACAGAAAAATTATTTCTAACTTTGTATTGACGATACGGTCCCAACAAAAATAGTTTCGGCGAATTCTGAGACCGTTTGAAAAATGGTCAATTTCCAGTCGATTAAAATCAACTAAAACTGGTCAAACGCGTTTTCCTTTGCCACACTCACATATTGATTCGAAAAATTATGAAATTTGAAACATAGCAATAACTTGACATCACGGATCCAACAAAAGTGGTTTCGTCAAAATCCGAGGTCATTTGCAAAATTCCCATTTTTAAGGGCCTGAATTCCATAGCGACTATTCAGAATTTTCAACTGGACATATCTTTTGATTCCCTCTATGAAATTTCGAATTTTCGGATTCGTTGGAAAGATATTCACAATTAGATCCCAATGTTTTTGGTTTCACTAAAATCCGATTTGTTTTCACGCGGTACATTCAATTGAAGTTTGAAATCGAATTATCGAACTACCGCGCCATTTTCAATTCCTTGTATAAATATAAATAAATATTTATATTCTAACGACGACGAATATAAAAATATACGTTTGAATTATATTCAAAATAAATTTCTCGTCGATATTATTTAAAATAATTCATTTTAAATAATCAAAATTCGCTAAAATTGCCAAAATAAAAATTTTGAACTGGCCCAGATTTTCGGGTTGTTACAAAAATTCAGTTTCATCTTTACATAGAATGTCTACAGCGAAATAAAAATATGATGTGTACAATAGGAGCTGAATAGCATAAAAGGAAAGAAATGATAGAATCCATCTTCAACTCCATAGCTATCCAGAAAGAGCCTGCTAAAACCTGAATACAAGGCTGCCCGTGTAGAAATAGGGGTACCCGAGTTTGCAAGTGAAACAAACTACGAGTCAGTCATGGGACTGGTATGAGAAATCTACTTAGCTTATTTTAATAATAAGGCCAATCTTTGGACCACGCTGCTAACGCGGAACGGGTTTACTCCATTGGATTGCTAGTGCTCAAAACAAGTAAATCATTTAAACATCGCGATGCTTTTTATAAAAATGAAGCCATTATAAGACTCGGTTCCCATCACACAATGCAACGCAAACCGGAGGATAGAGTTTTACCATATAATGGCCAAAATATGCTTGATACGAATAAAACAAAAGCATTTAATATTATTACTAATGTTTATATGTTTCAAAAATAATTTCAATCATAACTATCAATCATAGACGGCATGGGTACCATATATCATGTCGCCATATATAGTTTTACAATCAGAACCGCACGATGTCGTATTTGGAAATTGGATCTCCGTCATGAACCAAGGTAAGGGATCGTCCTTACCGCTTCGAGACTGTCTAGCCCGAGCCTCAGGACCCAGACTCAGGTGGGCCCTTGGATCGTCAGGGCCGGTCCACATGGAGTGGATTAAAATGCCTGAACACTACCTTTCCCCGCCCTATGGGGCGTAAACTTGTCATATACCGACCAAAACATCGGCCCCGGAGCGACCGAGATAACCGAGGCGCCTTGCTATCCATCATCCACATAAGTAAAATGCCCGGGCATGTAAAACCCAAAACACCATTTCTAGCTAGAAAGAAATACATGTGCTCCCTGATGTCCTCTCCCGTTACTGGTCCATACCGGGGTGTTAGGCTCGTGAATCAACGCTAAACACAAAGCTAGCTATTTAAAGCCCTGCTTTGATCATCAACCACAAGACTCTTTTTTTCAGCAAAAGCCTTGATCACTGCATCTCAGCATGCCACACAGGCAATTCACACCATGCAACTGACATATATCAATCACACAGAATGAAATCCAGTGTCGGACACACAATCCTTTTACAAGTCCATTCTAGGTCTGAACGAAACCGGAGGCCCCTTATTCCTCTCCCGTATGACCAATACAGGAGAGAGGCTGGATACATTCGAACGATCAACAAGTACGTCCGGACGACCACCACCGTAACCCCTTCAGGGCAGCAACTCCCATCAAAGGCATCAGTAGCCATCCATTCGATGTGAAGGTGCGTGGTCTTGTACCGTCCTCATATCTTCGACTTCTAACCGTCGACCAATTATTTGAAATGAGAATTAACTTGGCCTTTTCAAATAATTTATGTATATTTAGAATTTCAAATCAATTCATTTCAATTGTTAAATTATCTGACATCCATAATTCAGTTCATTAATGTAATTTTCACTTCAAACACATTCAACCATCAAATACCCTATAAACTGAGTAAATTCAGTTTATTTACATTCCATGTTGTTTATAATATTTTATAACGATTTATCGTTATTTTTATTTATTTAAATATAGCCGATTTATTCAAATGACGCTTCAGGCCATAATGCGGCCATTGCGCTGTTTTTCTCCAGATTTGATTTACATATATATGAAAATCTAACTGTTGGATCTTTACATATTTTATATCATTGGAAAGATCTTTTCAAAGCGGACCCAACGGTTCCAGTTTTGGGAAAATCCGACAGTCGGATCTCCCGGTACAATCGTTTGAAGTTACGATTTCAAAATACGAACTTCAGCGTCGTTATTCGATTTAATTTAATTATATTTATATATATTAATATGATCCATTCTGGCGTTGTTTTCATTCAGATTTGAATTTAACATTTCATAAAATCTAGCCGTTGGATCTTTAAAAATTTGGTGTCGTTGGAAAGATATTTCCAAAGCGGGCCCAACGGTTTTGGTTTTGGGAAAATCCGATGGTCGGATCTCCCGCAATAATCGTTTAAAATCACGGTTTCAAAATACGAACTGCAGCTTCGTTATTCGATTTATTTTAATTATATATATAAATATAATCCGTTCTTCGATTTCCACACCATTTCATTTCACATATGTGATAAAAATAATATTTTTATCTAATAAATATCTATTTCAACACATGACTATTTTTGACACTTCATATATATAATAAAAATGTGATTTTTATTGTTAAAACAATTTATTTCAAAACTGAAGATTTTTAGCGATTCATATGTATTATAAAAATGTGATTTTTATTGTTACAACAATTTATTTCAAACATGAATATTTTATATACTTCGTACATACTATAAAAATGTTATTTTTATTATCGTTCAAATAATTTCATTTCATATATTCAATAAAAATGTTATTTTTATTATCGTTCAAACAATTTCATTTCAGTCATTCAATAAAAATGTTATTTTTATTATCGTTCAAACAATTTCATTCCATACATTCAATAAAAATGTTATTTTTATTATCGTTCAAACAATTTATTTCAAAAAGGAATATTTTCCAACACATGAATATTAATGAAACATATGAATATTTCAGAAAATTTCGACAGCATAATGGCAGGGGGTTAAAATCCGGTACCGTCCCAAGTACGACTCCTCGCATCGTTCCCTAAGGGGCCTATCCTTACAATCTAAATATTTCAATCATTTTCGTATCCCAATGGATTTTTCCATAAACAACCATTCAAATTCATCAACTAAATTTCACGTCAACCAAAATTCAAACAATCACAATCAATATATATTGTCCATGGTCTATGGACGAGGGGAGTGTGTATATATATATATATATAAACGTATATAAATATATTTCAATTTCATTTCAACTCACATATAATTTTTACAACGCGTATAACTTATACATTGCATATACAACTTATTGAACACTTATACATGAGGTGTACAACGCTTATATAACTCATATATCGATTGTATAATTTATACATCGTCATTCCATATCGTTAATAATTTATAAATCTCACATTGTGTTCCACTCCTCCAAAAAATGTAGGAAGCTCCAAAAATTCTCCGGTCTCTTCTAGAATGTAGAAGACGACGCCACGAGTCCAGTGTCTCTTGTTTCACTGGATTTCGACCACATAGCAAAATGATATGATTTTTATTGTAAAATCATAATTCATAGCGCTATTAAAGTGCTATTTCCTTTATAATTTAAGCAGTCGTACCTTTCAGCAAACCGTTCAAAACTAGGTTTTGATTTTGCGCGTAATCCGTAGCACAATAGGAGGATCGGCTTGTGCAACGTCGAAGGGGGTAGTGTCGCGCTCCTGCACGTGGTAGAGGGGCCCAGTTCGATCCCCCAGCGGCGGCTCTTCGAAGTTCCCGACTTTGGAGGCGCGAATCTGCTCGTACGGGCGACGATAGGGGGTGTACCCTATATGGATTTGAAGAGGAGGGAGAGCTCTTCAAAAAGTTCCAAAGGGCCCTAGGGTTTTGATACGTGGATTCACCGGAAAAGAAGAGAGAAGGGGGAGAGCGGTAATCTTCATCGATCTGGGAGGGTTTACGGGGAGAGAGAAAATATTTTTTTTATAAAAATTCTGATTGGTCCGTGCTATTTATAATTCCAAAAATTTCTGTTTTTCCAAATGAACTCTAATTCAAACCCAATGACCATCGCCCCAAGCTAAATACCCCCATTCCGGACACAATGGAATATGTTTCGTAGGCCCCTTTGACTGTTTCAGCCAATTATTCTTCAAATTAAAATATAAAATATTCAATATTTGATTTCAACATACATTTAAATTTGCCGGGGCCACATACTGATCCCAAAAATTCCAGAAAAATAAATCTAGCTATGTTTGGACGATACGGTCCCAATAAAACTAGTTTTATCGAATTTGAAGACCGTTTGAAAAATGGCCATTTTCTGGTCGATCCAAATTGACTGAAATTTACCAAACACATTTTCCTTTGCCCCGCTCATATATTAACTCCAAAAATTATGGAATTTGAAATCTAGCAATAATTTGGCATTCCAGATGCAACAAAAGTGGTTTCGTCGAAAACGAAGGTCGTTTGCAAAATGTCTATTTTCACGGGCTATATTAATTCCATAGCGACCTTTCTGAAAATTCATTTGGCCATAACTTTTGATTCGCGCTATGAAATTTCGATTTTTCAGATTCTTTAGAAAGATATTCATAAACAGATTTAAATATTTTTGCTTTCACTAAAATCCATTTTATTTTGCATCCGGTACAGTCAGTCAAAGTTCGAATCCAAATTTTCAAACTACCACGCCATTTCAGGCCTTGTTTAATAAATAAAATAAATATATTTATTTTCCAACCTCGATTCAAATAGACTTTTGGTCGTTATTATTTAAAATAATTTATTTTAAATATTCAAAATTCATTAAAATAGCCAAATTAAAAAAAAAATTGGTTCAGATTTTCCGGGTTGTTACACTAAATTCGATCAAAGCCGTATAGAAATAAAGGCCTCGGAAATCTCTTCGAATTTTTTTATGAAATTTGATTTATTACTGCTTGGATTGGGATCAATTAGGATTTCAAAATCAATCGTTTTCTGCCCTTGAAATGAAGAGTGGTGGCTGTCAACTGGAATTAGGGTTTAGTGATTTGTAAAGGGTTGGTATTTTATAATATTTTAATATTAAATCCTTATAATTATTGGGTTTAAGCGCGCCACCCCTTTTCAGCTTCAATTTTAGCCCAATGAGAGTTATCCCCAAGTAAATGCCCCCGTTCCGAACACAATGGGCTAGGTCCCGTCAGCCCAATCGATTGTTTTCAGCTTGTTTTCTTTAATTTAAAATATAATTTATTTATTTATTTAATTTGATCGTACATTTAAATTCACTGGGGCCACATATGGACTCTAAAAATTACAGAAAAAATATTTATAGTTATGTTTTGATGGTAAGATCCTATCAAATCTAATTTCGTCGAATTTCGAGACCGTTTGAAAAATTGCCATTTTCTAGTCGATCCAAATTGACTGAGATTAACAAAACACGTTTTCTTTTGCCACACTCACATATTGATTCCAGAAAATATGAAAATTGGAATCTTGCAATAATTTGACATTCCGGATCCTACCAAAGTGGTTTTGGTTGAAAACGAAGGTCATTGCAAAATGGCTATTTATAATATTAAAATATATATATATATAATTCCATAGCGACTATTCTGAATTTTAAGTTGGACATAACTTTTGATTCCCGTTATGAAATTTCAAATTTTCAGATTCATTGGAAAGATATTTTAAATAGATTTAAATATTTTTGTTTTCACTAAAATCTGATTTATTTTGCATCCTATACATTCAGTCAAAGTTCAAATTCAAAATTTTAAACTACCGTTCTATTTCTAGCTCCTTTTAAAATTAAAATAAATAAATTCGTTCTAACTTTATTTAAATAAATTTTTAATCGTTATTATTTAAAATAAATAATTTTAAATATTCAAAATCCATTAAAATTTCTAAAATAAAAATTTTAAATTGGTTCCAAAATTCTGGGTTGTTACAATCGGTGCAATGTTCGGATTGTTTTGTACGACTAGGGCTGTCAATTTCCTACCCGACCCGTAATTTATACGGAAATTAGCAGGTTAACCCGGTCCTTTTAGTTGGCGGTTCATTTTCCTATCAACCCAAATTTGACCCGTTTATAAACGGTGGGTTTAAGGTTGACCCGCTAACCCGCCAAACTCGATTATATGATGTATCTCTTCCATACTGTTAGTCTTTTATGTATGCTGTTAGTGTTAGTCTTTTATATATGCAGTAATCAATATGCTCATATATTCTTGTGTAAGTTGTTATATTTAACAAATTTGTTCTTGTATGATGTTGTTATATTTTATTTATAACAACTGTATCTCTTTCATACTGCTAATGCTCATATGTTCTTATGTATGGAGAAGGATTTTTGGATGGGGATTTCCTATTTTATATATGTGCTGCTTGTTGGTGATTTTGTAACTTGTTGCCCGTTGGTGATTTTAGAACATGCTGCTTATTGGTGATTATATAATAGTGCTACCTGTTAGTGATTTGATTCTTTTTCTATTTATATTAGTGGACAATATTTGTCAATGGGTTAAGAAGGTAAACCCGACCTGACACGACCCGTTTATTAAACAAGTCACATGGGTCGGCGCGAGTGAGCCCGTTTATAAACGTATCGGGTTAGGGTTGGAAAAATGACCCATTTAATAAATAGGTTGACATGACCCATTTATAAATCAACCCGAATCCGATTCGACCCGACCCAATCCCGACTCGACACGACCGATTGACAGGCCTACGTACGACGTTGTTGAACTTTTCCACTATTGCTTTGTGCACACCTTTTTGTTGCTACCACAAGTATCATATGCTTGAATAACACATTACAACATAATCCAAGTTACGTCGAACGTCCAGTGATATGCAGTTTCCCGGTTGGCCATTCTGAAAAATAAAAATGCAAATTGAATCAAAAAAGTAGCAGAAAAACAATATGTTAAATAATTGAAAGTAACAAAAACAACATTAATAACAAAACATGTTTTGATGCTCGGATTTGGTTGGAAGAAATTAGAAGAAGAGGAGGATTGTGAAGGAAAGTGTGGAGAGGTGGAAGGAGTGGACGTTTTATATAGACAGGAAGCCGAAAGTTAAAATTGGTCATTGCATTTGACGCTTCGGATGCTAACAATCCAATTTCTAACATTCGACATCGCGCCTTTAGACCGTTGTGGAGCATGGTACGTGTCTGACGCCACTCAAACGGTAACGTGCAATTTTTTGCCTGTAAACGGCAGTAGAAGCTTTTCGTATATTGATTTATTTTACATATGAAAGATTTTTAGATCAGAGAGAAGAAGTTGAGGAGCAGAAACAGTTGTGAGGGAACGAAAGAAGAAGTTGAGGAGCAGAAACAGTTGCGAGGGAACGAAAGCATGTCGAAGATATTAATAATCCATAAATGGATTATATTATTGGATTTTCCTTTGAATTTCGTCTTTGATGTAAAGACAAACAAATTCAATAGTCCACAACTTGTGCATTTAATTTTGTGTCATCAATTTGTATTTAAGTAGCTGCTTCCAATAAAGATAATATGTAGCATCCCAAAAAATTCGATCCTCGAATTTACGACACTAATACCTCCACTTTATTTACGTGTCCAAACTCGAGTACTGAAAATCCAGTAAGCTAAAAGAAAGAAATTACAGGATGATAAAAGAAATAAAATTTAGAATAGAAGAAAAGAAGAAGAACCAAACAGATCAACAATACACAGAGTCTCACATCATAGCGGAATAAAATGTAATACAGAAATAAATTTTCATTGAGATCTTGAAAAATACTTACATTGAACATCCAATACATCTGGACTGTTATAACAGTCTATCCTCATTTACAATGCATAGTGAAAAAATAACTATGTATGAATCATACGTTTGAACTTCTCCAACTCGTCTTTTGAACTCGTAGCCTCTTATCCTGAACCAGTAAAACTCGGTCTGACTCGAACATTACAAATGCCAGGATCAGTCTGGTGAACCAGCGTGAGAAAAACTCACTAAATTATTGGTACCATCCAACTTGATTTTTACGTTAAAAATCCTTTCGAAAGAAAAGGATAATCGTAAGACCAATCCACACATAAATACAGATGGTTTTTACCTTACGATAACTTAAAACATTTTTGAAATCATATTTGTCCAGATATTATAATAATTTCTAAATCAAATAAATAATAATCTAGCAGAACTCTTACATTTCACGCTCTACATATATAATATAAAATCAAAAGTCGCGGGCGCTTATTTGAGATTGGATTCCGATAATGACAAGGTATGGGACTACCTTCCGATAGTGTATCTCTAGAGAGGATTGTTGAAGAATGGAATTTTGATGATGTTTTGATCACAACAACCTTGTTTTAATCATTATTGATTATAAAATACATAGAATATGTACTAACAATTTTATCCAAAATATGTACATATATATATATATATATGTGTATGTATATGCAGCATTTATATGCGGGTAATAAGATATTGAAGACTACACAGTTAAGAGTATCAAGAGTTTCAAGGGTTATGAGATTCAAGATTTCAAAGGAGAATCAAGACTCACGAGTATCAAGATATCAATAGTTCAAGACTATCAGGGTAATAGTGGCTAGATATTATGTAAAACTCTGAATAGCATTCAAACTCTGTTTTTAAATTATCTCTCTACAAATTTGATTTCAAACTAGCTTCAAATTGACTTCAAACTTCTCTCAAAATGATTTTTAATCTTCCAAGGATTTCTAACTTGTGATTCAAATATATTTCCTAAATTATAAGTATTCTTATTTTTATAGTTTTATTAAATTATATATGTGACGGCCCGCCCCGCACCAGCCTGCATTTCCTCCAAAAGTGCGCTGTACACATGCCCGACTAGCACAAGACGGTCGTCAAAAGAAAGGAAAGAAGGGAATGAACTAACCAAAGAACCTGTAGAATGTCTCACAGCGCATGGAATAAAATATAATAATAACATACTTGACATAAAACAGGCGAGACAGTGCATAAGCTGATAACTAATAATCAATGTCAACAACAGAGCAGCGGAAATCCAAATACAGCTTATTACAACTTTTCCAAATTTACTGTCTCTAAGCAAAAGAAAGCTAAAGTAGAAGATACACCGACAATGCCCAAGCAGTGATCTTCAACAAGACAGGGAGGATATTATGTAGATAGTACGTGGAAGCCTCCTGCTCGTCTCCGGATCATCTACCCGTGCATCACCAGCTAACCTGTCTCTAGTCTGCTCGTGCGAGCACCCAGAGTAATAAGAGGAGACATAAAACTCTGGGTCAGACATAAAGCCTGGTATGAGCGATAAGCATCTAAACAGAATAACAACAGGTATACTAAACCATACCTGAACCTGGACCTGCAACCAAAGAGTTAGTACCACATACCGTACAATACTCCAAGGTGCCATAATAAATAGTGTAAGAATACGGGGTGGGGTGTGCATGTCACAATGATAGCAAACAAATCATCCATAGCAACCATCCTCACATCTCTTACTCAGTGCGTAAAGCGTACGACATCTACCACTTTGGAGCACTAGACAAACTGAGGCAACGACGAATCCCGACTTGTAGAAACCCTGCTGTGACCAAGCCAAACACTTGGAGTCATGACCAAACATTTCAATGACCCACTTCATTGGTCGTAGCCCTTGGTTCTACCTATGCCATAATGGCCCTGGATCCGCCTTCGCACCTCCTACCATAATGGTCCAAAGCTATAGACGTCGATAGCTCCTTAACACGCGTCCCACAGCAGAGCCCAACCATGAAGCGAACTCGTTGATTCTCTTCTGAATCTTGAGCTCTAACTTCTCATTTGGACTTCCCTTGCATCTCGGGTTTGGTCGAATTGGAGTGGGTCTTCAGAAGAGTTGTCGCGCATTAACAGTCCTAGAGTTCTGTTCGGTTCGGTGGTCATCACCATCATCGGGTCGGGTCGGTAGTCCTCTCTGGGTCGGACCGGTGTCTCCCTCCGGGTCGGGTCGGGTCGGTTCAGTGATTCTCCAACTTCAGATATCGGTTCAGTTCGGGTGCCTCTGCTTGAGTTCGGTTCGGAGGTAGTTCATCCGATCTGATTCGTTCTGTTTTGACTTGTTTGCCTGCTCCGATCCGTCCTGTTCTCTTCCTCCGATCCGTCCTGTTCTCTTCCTCCGATCCGGTCTTCTGTCCAACTCCAACTCTAAGCAATGGCCTTCCTTCCTGCCAAACTTCTTCCAGCGGCAAGTCCTCATCCAGTTCGAATTCCCTTGGTCGGTTCCCTAGTCCGATCCGACCCCTTTTCTCCGATCCGAACCGGTTCGGAACCTGCACACTTCTGCAACTTTCCAGCGAGCTTTCTACGCCATTCGACGACGTTTTCGAGCAATTTAAATATTCTAATCAATCATGAAACATACCATAGAGTCATAGCAACATATAATAGCAACCACAAACAGCAAACAACAATTCAAATGAACCAAAATGGATCGAAAGTGGCTAAAACCTCACATTTGCCTATAATCCCTCTTAATCATGTTTCAGCATACGATTAGCAAAACACATCGGAATTAACCCAAATTTCTAACAGAGCCTTAAAACATTATTTTAGAATTTTAAGAATTTTTCCAGAATTTATTTACGCATAAATTCGCTAATCTTCACTAATTACCCTTAATCACCGTAATTAGTGCAAAAACTATGCAAATCACTCACCTTTGCCACAACTAGAACCCCAAAACTGAAATATTCTCTGATTTGGCGCTGTTCCCAATCTTACACAGCAGCTCCAACCTTGCTTTGTTGCTATTTGGCCTTGTTTTGATGTAGTTTAGGCTTAATCTTCGCTAAAAATGTGTTTTGGGGTGATTTTAGAGGATGGAGGCCATTACTAAGGTCTCAAGAAGGTTTGTGGCGGCTCAAAACTGAAATGAAAGTGATAACCTATCCCTAATCAGTCCTCCTATACCTCTAAACCCGAAATTCCCCTCGGGCCAAGCTGCTAATCACCCGGTTAAGCCCAATTAAGCTGTTTTTCACCATCTGAAACTTGTTTCAGCCATATCTCCCAAACGGTGAGTCCGTTTGGCTAATGTGACCACTCTACGGAAAGAGAAACCATCATCCGAAGCCAATGGAAGTGGTTTCAGGTCAAAATTCCTTCCCAGTCAAAAGTTATGGCCAAAACAGTGCCAACTAGGGGTAAAATGGTCATTTAAAAATCGGGAAAAATCATGAACATGGGAAATGGCTCCAATAGTCGTCTCCCAAAGTTACATGACCATACGACTTCGTATGTGACAGAAATAAATATTCTACGATCCTATGATGCGTAGAATGCGGGTCGTTACACTCTTCCCCCCTTAAGAAATTTCGCCCCCGAAATTCCTTAACCCATAACATACAAAGGATCCCGCATGCCTACCAACCACATACAACAATCAAACATGCAAAACAAGCAAGCAAGCCTATCCTAGCATGCGGAAAACTAAATCGAAATTAGAATCTTACCAGGCAAAGAGTTCTGGGTGTGCCTTCCTAATGTTCTCCTCTGTCTCCCAAGTACAATCATTCTCGTCCTCGCCCCACTGAACCTTGACTAACTTCACCGCCTTCCTTCGAAGTTGCTTCATGTCGTGCTCGACAATACGGGCCGGCTTGCGGTTCCCAACCGCCTCGGGTTCTACTTCGAAGTCCTCTAACTGATCAGGTGAAATAGTCATATCTGAGTCGTGAACGAACTTCCTTAGTTGGGAAACATGAAATACGTTGTGAACTCCCGCCATCTTCTCCGGTAAGTCAATTCTATATGCCAAATTCCCGACTAGTTCAAGAACAGGGAATGGTCCAACGAATCTTGGTGCCAACTTGCCTCCCCTGCCAAATCGTATTACGCTCTTCAACGGAGAAATCTTGACAAACACCAAGTCGCCAACGGAGAATTTTAAGTCTCTTCTCCTCTTATCAGCATAAATCTTCTGTCTATCTTGGGCAGCCTTCATTCGTTGTTGAATGGTCTTGATTTTATCTGAAGTTTCCCTCACCACATCTGGTCCAAGCATAAACTTCTCGCCAGTTTCTATCCAACATGATGGTGAGTTGCACGGTCTTCCATACAAAGCTTCAAACGGAGCCATACCGATACTGGATTGGTAGCTATTATTATATGCAAACTCTACTAGATGCAAATGGTCATCCCATGATCCACCAAAATCCAATATACATGCTCTCAAGAGATCTTCCAAAATACGGTTCACCCTCTCCGTCTGACCGTCGGTCTGAGGATGATATGCGGTACTGAGATGTAACTCTGACCCTAGAGCCTCTTGTAAGCTCTTCCAAAACCCACTAGTGAACAACGGGTCTCGGTCGCTCACAATGCTTTTAGGTACTCCATGAAATCTCACTACCCACTTCATATACAATTCTGCTAACTTAGCTGCCGTTCTGGTCGATTTGACTGGTATAAACCTTGCGCTTTTGGTCAGTCGATCTACAATTACCCAAATGCTGTCATATCCCGATCTAGTCCTTGGTAAACCATCGATGAAATCCATCGAGACTTGCTCCCATTTCCATTCGGGAATTTCTAATGGCTGTAATAACCCACTAGGCTTCTTTTGCTCGGCTTTAACTAGTTGGCAATTCATGCACTTGGATATAAACTTCCCAACGTCTCTTTTCATCCCTTCCCAGTAGTAAGTCTGTTTCATGTCTCTATACATTTTATTACCACCGGGATGTATAGTCAACTTTGAGTGATGACATTCTTTAAGCACTTCATCTCTCAATCCATTGACATTGGGTACAACAAGCTTTCCATTCTTTCTAAGCCATCTATCTCGATCAAGCCCAAACTTGTTCATCTCCTCATCGATACCCATCTCAAACTTGGAGATGATTTCCAATAGATTAGGATCGTCCCTCTGACTAGAGCCGATCCGCTCAATCAAAGTGGGTCTGATCGTCAAACTCGCTAACATTTCTGGATCCAATTCGTACTTTGGTCTGAAATCAAACCTCGCGATAAACTCCAGTTGCTTCCATTCAAGGAACATAGCCCCTAGGCTGGCATGTCTTCTACTCAATGCATCAGCCACCGCATTGCCTTTTCCCGGTGTATATGCGATGTCAAAATCATAAGAAGCTAAGAACTCTAACCATCTCTGCTGACGGAGATTCAGATCTTTCTGAGAGAAGAGATACTTTAACGACTTATGATCTGTAAACAGCTCAAATCTTTCTCCCAAGAGATAGTGTCTCCACATCTTTAACGCGAACACGATCGCTGCCAATTCTAAATCATGGGTAGGGTATCTTCTCTCGTGCGGTTTCAATTGCCGACTTGCATAAGCTACAACCCTACCGTCTTGCATCAATACAGCACCCAGTCCGGTACCACAGGCATCCGTGTATACCGTCATCTCTTCATCCCCCTTAGGAATGACTAACACCGGTGCGCTTGTCAACTTGTCCTTTAAACTTTTGAATGCATTCTTGCACCTTTCATCCCAGACAAAAGCTTGATCCTTCTTGGTCAACTGGGTCAATGGTGCTGCTATCTTGGAGAAACTTTGGATAAACTTACGATAATACCCCGCTAACCCCAAGAAACTTCTTACATCTGTTGCATTCTTGGGCGTAGGCCAATCCTGTACCGTAGCCACCTTCGCCGGGTCCACGGCAATCCCATTTTCTGATACAACATGGCCCAAGAACCTCACTTCCCTCTTCCAGAAGTGACACTTAGAAAACTTTGCTTTCAATTGGTGTTTTCTCAACACCTCCATCACTATTCTTAAATGTCCCTTGTGTTCTTCCTCTGTCCTTGAGTAAACCAAAATATCATCCACGAACACAAGAACAAACTTATTCAACTGATCTCTGAATACCCTATTCATAAGATCCACAAAATATGCTGGGGCATTGGTCAGCCCGAATGGCATGACCAACCACTCATAAAATCCATACGGCGTCCGAAATGCCGTTTTAGCTATACTCTCAGCTTCCACTCTAAGCTGATGAAAACCTGTCGCGAGATCCAACTGAGAAAATACTCTCGCGCCACTCAACTGATCGAACAAATCATCTATCCGCGGTAGAGGATACTTGTTCTTCCTCGTCACTTTATTCAATTCGCGGTAGTCTACACACAAACGAAGGGAACCATCCGCCTTGGTAGCAAACACAACTGGTGCTCCCCATTCAGAAACACTCCTCCTGATAAATCCCTTCTTCAAAAGATCGCTGACTTGCACCTCGAGCTCTCGCTGCTCTCTTGGTGCCATACGACGAAGTGGCATCACTATAGGCCTGGCATCTTTTATCAAATCAATACGAAACTCAATCTCTCGGTGTGGTGGAAGTCCGGTCACTTCTTCGAAAACATCCGGATATTGGCCAACCACGGGCAAACCTGACAACTCGCTATGCGGAATGTCGAGGGAGTTTAGAAAACTAGCCAATACCCCCTTACTGGGTAGACCACCAAACACTATCCTCCTCCCATCATCCGCTCTAGCTGTCACCAACAAGCCCTCACAGTCTACCACCACCCCGTATCTTTGGAGCCAATCTACTCCCAAAATAATGCCAAACCCAGTAAAGCCCAAAACAAAGCAATCACAAACAAACATGCATCCATGACTCGATAAGACCACATTACGACAAATCATGCTAAGGCTAGTCGAACCACCAATCGGGTTCGTCACTACTAAAGGTCTATCGACAATCTCGGGCTCCAATCCCAACCTAACTACCAGGTCACTAGATATGAAAGAACTGGAAGCTCCGGTATCAAACAAAACTCTAACAGGAACATCATAAACAGAAAGCATACCTTGAATGACGACATTCTTTCCCTTCTCCGCCGCAGTTGGGGCATTCGACGAAAAAGGAATAGCATTAAGAGCATATGCTTTCACCATTTGCTTTTCTTTAGAGGGTTGCGGACACTTGTCCTTGTGATGTCCGAATTGGCCACAATTGAAGCACTTCCTATCCGCTGGCTTGGCCCGACAATTACTAGCATAATGGCCCTTCTTACCACAGCTGAAGCACTCAACATCTTGCTTATTCTTTTTCTTCTGGCCATCCTTAGCTTGGTTCTGCTTTCTCTTATTCTGAGAACCACCCTTGCCCCCACCACTTGCTTGTGGTTTTGGCTCTTCTGCAGATGCAACCTCAGTCTTCGACTTAGGGTAGAGACTCTCTGATCTTAATGCTTTCCCCACAATCGACTCAAACGTCTCATCGATGTGGTTAATAAGCTTTTCCCCTAAGTACTGATCCAAACCAGTTATGAATTTCTCATTCTTCTTCTCGGCAGTATCAATAAGAGATAATCCATACTTCGACAAAGTGTCGAATTCAGCAATGTACTCCGAGACAGCTCTGCCATTCTGCTTGAGCTCCAAGAATTTTTTAAACAGCATTGACTTCTGAGCAGCTGGAATGAACTTCTCACTAAAGCGAGCCTTAAACTGCTCCCAAGTAATCTGATCTTCGGGAGTAGCTGCCTTTATAGCATTCCACCAATTCATTGCCCGCCCTTGCAGCTGACGGGACGCTAGCTTTCTCTTCATTGCATCCTCGATACCCAAATCCTCGAAGATACGTTCGCAACCATCCAACCAATCTTGAACATCCGTGGCCGACTCCGTTCCGTGAAACGGCTTCCCACCAAGGCTAGTATAATCCTTGTTTAGCTTGGCGAAGTCGACTCTCGGCGCCTGCACTATTGGACCACCACCATTTCCACCATTGGGAGCTGCCCTCTATACATCTCTAAGCATCTCTCTCATAAGGTCAGTAAACATCGTCCTCATGTCAGCAGCATTCCCATTATTGGCTCCCCTACCAGCACCTCTAGTATCTCGGCTCATCGTAAATCTGAAAAAGGAAACGATTAACGATTCCATAGTGGAGCTAGTGCAGTACGACTTCATTCTTATACTAATAATAGTATATATGTAGCTTTAAAAACCAAAGTAATCACAAATACGCTCTCTCGTATACGTATAATATCTCTCCCTGATAATTTCCCTAGGTTAACTACGCAACCTAGAGCTCTGATACCAAGTGTGACGGCCCGCCCCGCACCAGCCTGCATTTCCTCCAAAAGTGCGCTGTACACATGCCCGACTAGCACAAGACGGTCGTCAAAAGAAAGGAAAGAAGGGAATGAACTAACCAAAGAACCTGTAGAATGTCTCACAGCGCATGGAATAAAATATAATAATAACATACTTGACATAAAACAGGCGAGACAGTGCATAAGCTGATAACTAATAATCAATGTCAACAACAGAGCAGCGGAAATCCAAATACAGCTTATTACAACTTTTCCAAATTTACTGTCTCTAAGCAAAAGAAAGCTAAAGTAGAAGATACACCGACAATGCCCAAGCAGTGATCTTCAACAAGACAGGGAGGATATTATGTAGATAGTACGTGGAAGCCTCCTGCTCGTCTCCGGATCATCTACCCGTGCATCACCAGCTAACCTGTCTCTAGTCTGCTCGTGCGAGCACCCAGAGTAATAAGAGGAGACATAAAACTCTGGGTCAGACATAAAGCCTGGTATGAGCGATAAGCATCTAAACAGAATAACAACAGGTATACTAAACCATACCTGAACCTGGACCTGCAACCAAAGAGTTAGTACCACATACCGTACAATACTCCAAGGTGCCATAATAAATAGTGTAAGAATACGGGGTGGGGTGTGCATGTCACAATGATAGCAAACAAATCATCCATAGCAACCATCCTCACATCTCTTACTCAGTGCGTAAAGCGTACGACATCTACCACTTTGGAGCACTAGACAAACTGAGGCAACGACGAATCCCGACTTGTAGAAACCCTGCTGTGACCAAGCCAAACACTTGGAGTCATGACCAAACATTTCAATGACCCACTTCATTGGTCGTAGCCCTTGGTTCTACCTATGCCATAATGGCCCTGGATCCGCCTTCGCACCTCCTACCATAATGGTCCAAAGCTATAGAAGTCGATAGCTCCTTAACACGCGTCCCACAGCAGAGCCCAACCATGAAGCGAACTCGTTGATTCCCTTCTGAATCTTGAGCTCTAACTTCTCATTTGGACTTCCCTTGCATCTCGGGTTTGGTCGAATTGGAGTGGGTCTTCAGAAGAGTTGTCGCGCATTAACAGTCCTAGAGTTCTGTTCGGTTCGGTGGTCATCACCATCATCGGGTCGGGTCGGTAGTCCTCTCCGGGTCGGACCGGTGTCTCCCTCCGGGTCGGGTCGGTTCAGTGATTCTCCAACTTCCGATATCGGTTCAGTTCGGGTGCCTCTGCTTGAGTTCGGTTCGGAGGTAGTTCATCCGATCTGATTCGTTCTGTTTTGACTTGTTTGCCTGCTCCGATCCGTCCTGTTCTCTTCCTCCGATCCGTCCTGTTCTCTTCCTCCGATCCGGTCTTCTGTCCAACTCCAACTCTAAGCAATGGCCTTCCTTCCTGCCAAACTTCTTCCAGCGGCAAGTCCTCATCCAGTTCGAATTCCCTTGGTCGGTTCCCTAGTCCGATCCGACCCTTTTTCTCCGATCCGAACCGGTTCGGAACCTGCACACTTCTGCAACTTTCCAGCGAGCTTTCTACGCCATTCGACGACGTTTTCGAGCAATTTAACTATTCTAATCAATCATGAAACATACCATAGAGTCATAGCAACATATAATAGCAACCACAAACAGCAAACAACAATTCAAATGAACCAAAATGGATCGAAAGTGGCTAAAACCTCACATTTGCCTATAATCCCTCTTAATCATGTTTAAGCATACGATTAGCAAAACACATCGGAATTAACCCAAATTTCTAACAGAGCCTTAAAACATTATTTTAGAATTTTAAGAATTTTTCCAGAATTTATTTACGCATAAATTCGCTAATCTTCACTAATTACCCTTAATCACCGTAATTAGTGCAAAAACTATGCAAATCACTCACCTTTGCCACAACTAGAACCCCAAAACTGAAATATTCTCTGATTTGGCGCTGTTCCCAATCTTACACAGCAGCTCCAACCTTGCTTTGTTGCTATTTGGCCTTGTTTTGATGTAGTTTAGGCTTAATCTTCGCTAAAAATGTGTTTTGGGGTGATTTTAGAGGATGGAGGCCATTACTAAGGTCTCAAGAAGGTTTGTGGCGGCTCAAAACTGAAATTAAAGTGATAACCTATCCCTAATCAGTCCTCCTATACCTCTAAACCCGAAATTCCCCTCGGGCCAAGCTGCTAATCACCCGGTTAAGCCCAATTAAGCTGTTTTTCACCATCTGAAACTTGTTTCAGCCATATCTCCCAAACGGTGAGTCCGTTTGGCTAATGTGACCACTCTACGGAAAGAGAAACCATCATCCGAAGCCAATGGAAGTGGTTTCAGGTCAAAATTCCTTCCCAGTCAAAAGATATGGCCAAAACAGTGCCAACTAGGGGTAAAATGGTCATTTAAAAATCGGGAAAAATCATGAACATGGGAAATGGCCCCAATAGTCGTCTCCCAAAGTTACATGACCATACGACTTCGTATGTGACAGAAATAAATATTCTACGATCCTATGATGCGTAGAATGCGGGTCGTTACAATATATATATATATATATATATATATATATATATATATATTACTAAGTTTATATTTGACTATAAATATCTCTTTATAAATTCATGTATATATGTTATTGTATAGTTTTTATATCACTTATATATAAAGTTTTCAATCATATGTTTAAATAATATTCTCTTATGGTTTTATACTTGAAAATTAATGTTTTAAACGACTATTTTTATGTCAGGAATTTCCAATATATATATATATATATATATATATATATATTGGTTTAAATACTTTTAAAATGATTTAAAATTCAAAAATACAGTATATATGTCAACATAAATTTTTGACATATCGACATATAACTGTCATATTTTTTTTTTAAATTTGGAAGGAAGTGTCTTTTCATTATTTGGAACGTTTCAGAACTGTTGCGACCTTTGGAACTCTATATAAAGGGGTCATTTTCAAAATTTTAACCAACTAATCTTCTTCATCATCCTTACTCATACCACCATTGTTCTACTTTAATTTCTTGATTTCTATACTTATACTCTGCCGTTTTCAATACAAATCATACCATTCTCTTTCTTTTCTCAATCTCTATTAAATACTCTCTAATTGGAAGTGATATTCAAGAGTTATAGGGCTATTGTAATTGTTTGGGAAAGTGTGTGTTCCTTATAGCCTGTAAATCAAGGAAAGGGAGAGCGGTGTTAAGCTGGTAGCCGTGAAATCAAGGGTTATTGGAATTGGTGTTAACCTTGTAGTCGTGAAATCAAGGGTGGTGGAATCGGTGTTAACCTTCTAGCCATGAAATCAAGGGTGTTGTAATTGGATTATGATATTAATAAAACTCTACGCAATCCAGCGTTGCGTGGGACTAGACGCAGGAGTAATCCGAACCAATATAAAATCTGGTGTATTCTTTCCTTTTCTACATTTTATATTTACTCGTATCTGTGTCTGTGATTGTTTCTGTGTTTTTGATCATTCTGGTGTGATAATAATTGTGTGATTATATAGTAATTCAAGATTTTTAAATATTTGTAACACCCCGTGCATTCTATAACTGTGAAATTTACAATTAAAGTATAATTAATTTCAAATCAAAGAACTAAGGGAAAAGGGATATGCCATTGCGTTCGGCTCGGAAAAATACGTGAGATAGAGTCCAAGTTTGCGTAAAACGGATATCGTATGAAGAAGATATGGACGAACGAAGTTGGGCGAAAAAACCGAAAAGCGGGTCAGAATGCACTGGCGCACTTGGGAAGTGCGCCAGTACATTTTTGACCTGGCGCACCTGCCAAGTGCGCCCAGGTCAAAAATGACCTGCTGGTCAGGACTGGTCAAGCCCTGGCTGGCCTAGTCTATGTTGGCCGATTTTCAGAAGCTTGCTTTGTCATTAGGGCTAGGTGGCAGGCTCTAATTGGTCTCTCTTTCGAATGAAGGGCTACGATCAATCCAAGCAACATCGATGGTCTTAATTAGTTCATAAACTCTATAAAAATGACCCTAGACTCTACCTAACCTATTCATTCAAAAATAAGAACAAAGCCATCATGCTGCTGAGGAACGACTAGGAGTAGCCACCAAATTGGAGAGAAGATTAGGAGGCAAATTCTAAAGCATAAAGCAACTTAGACAAATCAAATCAACGCCTACGTCAAAAAGAGACGCATCTCCAAATTCCTAAATTGGAGAATTCGCCACACAATTGTAAGTAGAGTATTATTCCGGTATAAATAAATAACTGTGTTGATTTGTATACTTGATTTGTGGTGATAAGTAATTCATATTTGTGCGTTATTATGATTCTTATCGATTTGGAATGTTGTATAACGATTGGATATTCGTAAAGTATGTTATTCATTATAAAAACTACATGTTTGCGGTAGTTTTATGCAAGTATACGATTGGTTATTCGCAAAGTATGTTATTCGTTATAAAAACTACATGTTTGCTGTAGTTTTATGCAAGTATACGATTGAATATTCGCAAAGTATGTAATTCATGTTGAAGTTACATGTATGTAGTTGTTTAATTGAAATTTATGCAAGATTGGGGTTTTGCTACTATGCCATCATGATGTGTACTTTGGTACAAAAATCATTTTTTTTTGTGTAATTAGGCCAAATTTGGGGTATTATGGTTCATATGAAATATTGGAATTAGCATCATGATCTATGTATTAAGTCATACTGTTAAAGTAAGCCTCTTTGTGAACTTATGAATATGACTAGGCTATGTTGGATATTTTGCATAATTGAAAAACTGAATATGACTAGGCTATGTTGGATATTTTGCATAATTGAAAAACATGTTAGGCCTATATTGTTCACAAGAATTATATGATAATATATGTGACATATAGCTAGGCTAAATTTACAATCCCCTTTGCAAGTTTGTATGAATAAAGTAAAAACCATGATTTCGTTTTTAGGAATATTTATGCCATAAGTATATTTGAGCCATGGTCATGTGAATAGATTTAAAACCATGATTAAGTTGGAATAATTCTAGTGGAATTATACTTTTGTATTAGTAACAAAAGTAAGCACCTTTGTAAACATGTAGTAATCTTATAAACATGATTTGCTTATGTTTGACATTATGCCTAAATAAAAATATAGGTTTATGTTGTAGTTAAGACTATGCGTCAATAGTGACATACAATTTAGATTCTTAACTTAACTACAAGTTTACATGGTTTGAATCATGTCACTTATGCTTTATGACCAAAGTATATGTTACTACTATGCAAGTACACCAATTTCTATTTTGTAGTTCCAACGTTATGTTGCAAGTTCATGCGTTCACATTCCCCTTTTTGTGTATGTAATCACGCTTTAAGCCTCCCCTCTTTCGCATGGCTAAGTTGGGCTTAAAAAGGTTAAGCCTAACATATATATAATAAACGAACGTATTAAACGGGGGAAAATAACGTTGGGCTAAATTAATTAATAAATGAAAAGATAAAGTAGAGGGGCCCAAATTCAAGAATGGGTTGGGCCCATGATTGGTGTAACCTTCACAACATTGATTTTTAATAATGGGCCGCAAATATTTACATATAAGAAAATAAAGAAGAAAGACAAAATATGTAAACGTAGAAAATACGATGTGTTTAACCCGAGGTTGGATTGAGTTGTGATGTAAACCTGCCCGGAACCGCCCGGCTGTCCAGTAGTCACAACAATACCTATCCAATGTGGGTGGTTAAACATAGAGCCCAATAAGGACCCGAGGTTAGACTGAGTTGTGGCGTAAGACTGCCCGGAACCAACCGGCAACAGGCAGCCACAACAATACCTGTCTAATGTGAGAGGTCAAGGCTTTAATAAGACAATTAAGGCTGAGTCAGGACTGATAGGATTAAGTAAACTAAAGACTTAATCAAAAATGGGACATGCTAAACTAAACAGACTGATTGGGGGTTAGGTTCATAAAACACTTAACCAACTTAGCATGTTGGCTAGAAGTAGAAAACCTAGTAGCGGGGGACCCTTTTCAGCAGTAACCCTATAAGGTGTATCATGATACCCTGAAACTAGGCAGGGTGGGGCACGATTACTGGGCTGAATGTAAGAGGTCAAATCGACGGCGGTGGTGCAGCAGTGTAGGTTCTAACGGGGTGTGGGCGTGCACTCACTCCGGCGAAGAAAAATAAGGCACTGGGCACCAGTAGCATACCTGTGCATTCTAGGGTTGTGTCGGGTCGCCGCCATGGGACTTGATACACCCCATGGTGGGACCAGCATAGGTAACTACAACATCGGGGGCCGTAAGACACATGTAACTATGCGAGTAGGAGCCGATCATCAAAGAATGGATCACTTCACCCTGATTATGGGGTGCCAGTTGGGAACTGGTTTATATGGGTTCAAAGATTAATATGGGGTACGATAGTATATTCGACCCTAGACAACTTAACTAAGTTTATAGTACTTTCCCACTTCTTGATTATACTTATCATACCCAGTTCTTTATTCGTAGACAGAATAGTCCTAGACTTACTCAGGCTTTATGTCTGACTCTACTTTTCTTTCATCTTCTTTTCTTCCGTACCCCCCCCCCCCCCCCCCCAGGTCCACAGGGAGGGAACACTGCAGCTTGACCAACCTTCATATCCAGCTTGAAGAGGAAAAATGTATTGCTTGGACCTTTTCGTTTTGAACTATGGCTTTGGACAACAACTATGGGGCTTTTGCAGTTTATTTATGTTTTCTTTATGCTTCTTTAAATAATGTAATCAAGACAGTTATGAAGGTGTTATGTTATGTTTTTGGAAAGGATGTAAGACAATCATGGTGATGTTGTTGTAACACGTATTTGCTTTTATGAAATAAAAGTTACCGCTTTTCTGCTGCTTACAAATATGTGTTTTTATATCTGTCTTGTATATCTGTGACTTATACTTATAAACCTCCACCAAAATTAGGGCATTTCCTTTAAGAGTGACCCTAATGGAGGTGGGGTGTTTCACTTGGTATCAGAGCATAGGTTTACCAGATAAGATAAAAAGTTTTGAAAATTTATTTTCAAAAAGGAAATTTAAAGAAGCATTTTTAAAAGAAAAATATTATTTTATTTTAAAAAGGCAAAGTCCCCCCAAAGCCATAGGTACTATCTTCTATCCTTCGTTTTGAATCTATCCTTTCTGTTTCAGCATGTCTGGAGACCTTACTCCCCAGCTGCTGACGCTTTCACTTCTCCTCCTCCACGTGAACCAGCAAGTGGAAGAGTCCCAGAGTAGGAAGACGAATAATAGTCAAACAAGAAAGGATCGTAACAGAATGGGGCGCTCCAGTAGTGTTCGCCACTAAGGCAGAAGGTTCATTTCGCTTATGCATGAGTTGTGGAGAATCACCTTAGTAAGTACATTTGGCAACATAGCTGGCATTTATTTCCAAGAGATAGTTCTGCTACGTGGAATACCTGATAGTAAGTGGACGAGATCTAAAATTCACTAGTGAATTTTGGAGAGCTTGCATGAAACCATGAGTACGCCGTCATGCTTGAGCTGAGTATACTAGAAGTAGAGTAAGTGAAAGAGGAACGAGAGGCAACAGTGAAATAGGTTCCAACTCATATTTTGGAAACAAGAATTAAGAAGCTACGAAATTGTGAAGTTAAAGACGGACAAAGCATAATGGAGTTGAGCTCAAGGAATGCGGCTTAAAAGATTGAAGACTAGATTCGTGCATCATATCTCTTCTTAAGAGTATATCCTTGATCCCTCTCTTCCTGTAGAGCTTACTTGCATGCTATCTTTTGTATATATCTTATCGGTCCCATTCTCAATCCAATTTCTATTGCAAACCCCATAGGGAGTATGACTCATCTTTTAGTAACACATGTTGGGGCTCTAGGGTGTTCGTTGGTTTGACTAAACTTTTTGGGTTTTATAGGATACAGGTTGGTCTTAGGAAGGGACTCCCTTGTGACCTAAAAGGAGTCCATCATGCTTAGTTTCCTAGAATCATATATAGTGGTTGGGTTGAGTAATTCTTTGGGTATCAGTCTGATGTTGATTTCGGTCTTCGGGGCTGATGCTTAGAGAATTCTTCTCCTAGTCAATATATATATGGCATAGATTTCCAATTTTGACATTGCCTAATGGGCACAAAGTCTTTACTTGCTTCTATCATTCGACTATACCTTTAGATAGGAACAATTGGGTGTAAACATGTGTTTGAGACATGTTATGATTGATGGTTGCAAGTGGTTGCAAGTGATTTCTAGTGGTTGCTCGTGGTTGCATATACACACACAATCTAGGTTTTAGATCGGCTCAGTCACTTCATATTGCATATGCATATACGTTTGCATTCGTATATGGTTGAACTTTAATGTGTTGTCATATGGATGTTGCATTTGTATTGAATGATTGTGCACTCATGTAGAATCATGAATAGGAAAATTTGCATACATAATGGATTCATGGCACTTACATAATTCGCATTAAGGAGGTCAACTGAATCAGTAGACCGCCTGATTTTGCATTAGACAAGAACATGTACGCACACACACACACACTTCGCATATGATCATGAAGCATTAGAAGTCTTTTAAGGACAACGGATGCTCGTGTTTGATGGATGAGTAGATGGATGACTGGATGTTAGGATATACATTCCTCCTAACTTGAAGATTTCGGGGACGAAATCCTTTTAAGTGGGGGAGAATGTAACACCCCGTGCATTCTACAACTGTGAAATTTACAAATTAAAGTATAATTAATTTCAAATCAAAGAACTAAGGGAAAAGGGATACGCCATTGCGTTCGTCTCGGAAAAATACGCGAGATAGAGTCCGAGTTTGCGTAAAACGGATAACGTATGAAGAAGATATGGACGAACGAAGTTGGGCGAAAAAACCGAAAAGCGGGTCAGAATGCACTGGCGCACTTAGGAAGTGCGCCAGAACAAAAATGCACTGGCGCACTTGGGAAGTGCGCCAATACATTTTTGACCTGGCGCACCTGCCAAGTGCGCCCAGGTCAAAAATGACCTGCTGGTCAGGACTGGTCAAGCCCTGGCTGGCCTAGTCTATGTTGGCCGATTTTCAGAAGCTTGCTTTGTCATTAGGGCTAGGTGGCAGGCTCTAATTGGTCTCTCTTTCGAATGAAGCGCTACGATCAATCCAAGCAACATCGATGGTCCTAATCAGCTCATAAACTCTATAAAAATGACCCTAGATCTACCTAACCTATTCATTCAAAAATAAGAACAAAGCCGTCATGCTGCTGAGGAACGACTAGGAGTAGCCACCAAATTGGAGAGAAGATTAGGAGGCAAATTCTAAAGCATAAAGCAACTTAGACAAATCAAATCAACGCCTACGTCAAAAGGAGACGCATCTCCAAATTCCTAAATTGGAGAATTCGCCACACAATTGTAAGTAGAGTATTATTCCGGTATAAATAAATAACTGTGTTGATTTGTATACTTGATTTGTGGTGATAAGTAATTCATATTTGTGCATTACTATGATTCTTATCGATTTGGAATGTTGTATAACGATTGGATATTCGTAAAGTATGTTATTCATTATAAAAACTACATGTTTGCGGTAGTTTTATGCAAGTATACGATTGGTTATTCGCAAAGTATGTTATTCATTATAAAAACTACATGTTTGCGGTAGTTTTATGCAAGTATACGATTGAATATTCGCAAAGTATGTAATTCATGTTGAAGTTACATGTATGTAGTTGTTTAATTGAAATTTATGCAAGATTGGGGTTTTGCTACTATGCCATCATGATGTGTACTTTGGTACAAAAATCATTTTTTTGTGTAATTAGGCCAAATTTGGGGTATTATGGTTCATATGAAATATTGGAATTAGCATCATGATCTATGTATTAAGTCATACTGTTAAAGTAAGCCTCTTTGTGAACTTATGAATATGACTAGGCTATGTTGGATACTTTGCATAATTGAAAAACTGAATATGACTAGGCTATGTTGGATATTTTGCATAATTGAAAAACATGTTAGGCCTATATTGTTCACAAGAATTATATGATAATATATGTGACACATAGCTAGGCTAAATTTACAATCCCCTTTGCAAGTTTGTATGAATAAAGTAAAAACCATGATTTCGTTTTTAGGAATATTTATGCCAAAAATATATTTGAGCCATGGTCATGTGAATAGATTTAAAACCATGATTAAGTTGGAATAATTCTAGTGGAATTATACTTTTGTATTAGTAACAAAAGTAAGCACCTTTGTAAACATGTAGTAATCTTATAAACATGATTTGCTTATGTTTGACATTATGCCTAAATAAAATTATAGGTTTATGTTGTAGTTAAGACTATGCGTCAATAGTGACATACAATTTAGATTCTTAACTTAACTACAAGTTTACATGGTTTGATTCATGTCACTTATGCTTTATGACCAAAGTATATGTTACTACTATGCAAGTACACCAGTTTCTATTTTGTAGTTCCAACGTTATGTTGCAAGTTCATGCGTTCACATTCCCCTTTTTGTGTATGTAATCACGCTTTAAGCCTCCCCTCTTTCGCATGGCTAAGTTGGGCTTAAAAAGGTTAAGCCCAACATATATATAATAAACGAACGTATTAAACGGGGGAAAATAACGTTGGGCTAAATTAATTAATAAATGAAAAGATAAAGTAGAGGGGCCCAAATTCAAGAATGGGTTGGGCCCATGATTGGTGTAACCTTCACACCATTGATTTTTAATAATGGGCCGCAAATATTTACATATAAGAAAATAAAGAAGAAAGACAAAATATGTAAACGTAGAAAATACGATGTGTTTAACCCGAGGTTGGATTGAGTTGTGATGTAAACCTGCCCGGAACCGCCCGGCTGTCCAGTAGTCACAACAATACCTATCCAATGTGGGTGGTTAAACATGGAGCCCAATAAGGACCCGAGGTTAGACTGAGTTGTGGTGTAAGACTGCCCGGAACCAACCGGCAACAGGCAGCCACAACAATACCTGTCTAATGTGAGAGGTCAAGGCTTTAATAAGACAATTAAGGCTGAGTCAGGACTGATAGGATTAAGTAAACTAAAGACTTAATCAAAAATGGGACATGCTAAACTAAACAGACTGATTGGGGGTTAGGTTCATAAAACACCTAACCAACTTAGCATGTTGGCTAGAAGTAGAAAACATAGTAGCGGGGGACCCTTTTCAGCAGTAACTCTATAAGGTGTATCATGATACCCTGAAACTAGGCAGGGTGGGGCACGATTACTGGGCTGAATGTAAGAGGTCAAATCGACGGCGGTGGTGCAGCAGTTTAGGTTCTAACGGGGTGTGGGCGTGCACTCACTCCGGCGCAGAAAAATAAGGCACTGGGCACCAGTAGCATACCTGTGCATTCTAGGGTTGTGTCGGGTCGCCGCCATGGGACTTGATACACCCCATGGTGGGACCAGCATAGGTAACTACAACATCGGGGGCCGTAAGACACATGTAACTATGCGAGTAGGAGCCGATCATCATAGAATGGATCACTTCACCCTGATTATGGGGTGCCAGTTGGGAACTGGTTTATATGGGTTCAAAGATTAATATGGGGTACGATAGTATATTCGACCCTAGACAACTTAACTAAGTTTATAGTACTTTCCCACTTCTTGATTATACTTATCATACTCAGTTCTTTATTCATAGACAGAATAATCCTAGACTTACTCAGGCTTTATGTCTGACTCTACTTTTCTTTCGTCTTCTTTTCTTCCGTTTCCCCCCCCCCCCCAGGTCCACAGGGAGGGAACACTGCAGCTTGACCAGCCTTCATATCCAGCTTGAAGAGGAAAAATGTATTGCTTGGACCTTTTCGTTTTGAACTATGGCTTTGGACAACAACTATGGGGCTTTTGCAGTTTATTTATGTTTTCTTCATGCTTCTTTAAATAATGTAATCAAGACAGTTATGAAGGTGTTATGTTATGTTTTTGGAAAGGATGTAAGACAATCATGGTGATGTTGTTGTAACACGTATTTGCTTTTATGAAATAAAAGTTACCGCTTTTCTGCTGTTTACAAATATGTGTTTTTATATCTGTCTTGTATATCTGTGACTTATACTTATAAACCTCCACCAAAATTAGGGCATTCCCTTTGAGAGTGACCCTAACGGAGGTGGGGTGTTTCATCTATAAAGCTCTTATAAACACTATTCACACCCTCTAGTGTTAGTTCTGGCTTAAGATCCTTAATCCGCAATCCCCAACAATTAGTTTCAGAGCATAGGTTTTCAAAATTTCATCATCTGAATTTTGGAAATATTAAATGGAAAATTTTGAAATAATTTATAAAATTAGTATAAATTCATGCATTGCATCAATATTAGATGAATCTGCATTTTATTCTGTTGGAAATTCAAGTTATCATAATCTGGTTTTCGATAAGTTTAAATGGCAATATTTTAAGACTATTTTTCATATGGACATATCAAAGAATCATCATGATGTTATTATTTAAAATTACAATTAGTTATTTTAAAAAGTCACCTGATTCACGATTTAGACGATGGAATATACTATAATATGGAGGATGTAATGCCGTTGAATAGTAATAAAGCTAATAGAAGGCATACTAGAAGAAATCCAGTCTGATATTAGGGCATTCGGGTTGGATGGTAGTTAAATTTCTATGTTTTATGTCATTTGGATAATATTTCTATGAGTTGTTATATGGTAGTATCTGTTTGTAGATCTAGATGAGATATGTTCGTTTGTGTTAGCTGTTTAGTTGACTTGGAGATATATAAGTGGATGGTCTCTTTAGTATTGCGTATTATGATGTGAGTGGTTCTTACGGTATTGATTATTTCTTGATGATATTCAATCTGCTGGTATGGTTCAAAGATGCCGAGTGCTGTTGGCTTGGTGTTTTCTTGTGGCAGCTTGTAGTTAGTAACTAATTTAATATATAGGTGTTATATAGTGATATTAACAGTTGTAATTTGTTTTGTATATTGTTTACACTGTAATTCTTTTGCTAGTAATAAATTTTTTTGCGCTTGCCTTTTAAAAAAAGTCACTTGATTCTTTGAAAAGTTGTGTTGTTTTGCAGGGAAAGAGTTATGTCCGATGACTATTGGCCGAAAGACACTATGATGATCGTTATCAATCAAGAAGAGGAAAGTTTACGAAGGGATATGACTTTTGGGCTTATGTACATTCATTTAAAATTCAAAATTCAAAATTTTGGTGCCAAGTTGGTTAAACTACTAAATCATCGGTATCCTTCTCATACGGTCTTCAAACTCAGCAAATGCATATACTATGCTGATCAGAAAAACGAACCTGTTGCAATAAAGCAGATCTCATCGTCAAATTCTGAAAGATATAAATGTATGGTTCATGACAATGGAAGAACAACAAAATGGAGGGTTGCAAAAAGAGATACGCTTTACAATAATTATCATTATATTTAGGAATATATATCTATGCACATAGTTAGGTATAAAAATTTATCTCTCTTACAATTTTAAATAATTCGGTTCATATGTTGATACACCATAGTATACTTATCAATATACCAATCTAATTAAAATCTTTTCTTATTCTAAATTTAAAATTAACTACTATTTGGTTTGGATTTGAAAAATTGAAAGGACATCTTTTCAATATGAAAATGTATGTTCAAACTCTAATTACCAATTTTGTTTATCTACTTATGTTTTATATATTTTGTTTCAAAAATATATATATTGAGATTATATAAATCAATGAAATTATATAGAGTACATAGATATATGCTTGAAATAGTTTAAATTTTTTCAAACATTTGATATTGTTATAAAATATAAATATATATCTTTTATATGTAGCTTAAACATACATAGTCTAAATTATATATATATATAACTTATAATTATATAAAGATTTGGGTTACATTGTAAAATGAATACTAATTTTGATTATCATATTAGATTTGTAAAACTTATATATTTAAAATTTTTGTATATAAAACATATTTTTATAGTTTACTCTATATTACCAGATTTATCAAAAAATTAATTTTGTTATAAATATAAATTTTATATTACAATAATTTTCTAATTTGAAGTTTTAACATTTTAATGTTTCTTTAGTAAATTAATTTATTCTATAATATAAATCTAAAGTTAATTTGTATTAAAAGATAGATGTATATTTCTCAATACATTAATTTTTGTTAGTTTTTATATATAAAATTATGAATATATGTTTATATTAAAAAAGTTTACTACATATGATAAAATTTTATATTCCCTTTAAAATGATCTTCAACATTTACTATATTAATTTTAAAAGATGCACCCAACTTGAAACATCCCACCTCTGTTAAGGTCACTCACAAAGGG
Organism: Allium sativum; assembly: GCA_030737875.1. Lineage (NCBI taxonomy): Eukaryota > Viridiplantae > Streptophyta > Magnoliopsida > Asparagales > Amaryllidaceae > Allium > Allium sativum. Next base: position 314,594,809 of record CM060921.1, read on the forward strand.
AATGCCTTAACTTCGGTGGAGCGTTTTAGGTAAAAGATGCAGATAAATTACAAGACAGACAAATAAAGCAGCGGAAAATATAGTCATTTTATAAACAATGTGGTTCAGTCAAGCTTTTACAACAATTGTCTCAATCATACTTAAAAATAATAAATATAACTTTTATCTTGATTCAAAAACTTCCAAGTATAAAAGAAGCATAAAAATAACAATGATATTCCCCAATAAAGCATGAACCAGCCATAGCAGTGGAAGAGAGAGTCCAAAGCAATACATCGACTATCTCCGTGCTTGGAAAGAAAACTGAGCTAAGTGGTAACATTTCCTCCCTATGAACCTGGGGGTGGGGGGGGGGGGATGGAAGAAAAGAGGCGAAACAAACTAGGTCAGACATAAGTCTGGTAAGTCCAGTGACTTTCAGCATGTAAATAGGCAAAAGCATCATGACATGAATAAGCTGAGTATAAGACAATATCGTGATAACATGGATAACAAGATAACATAAGATTAGCATATGATATGATAAGGCAAGATGAACTGAATGCGCTTCTACTCTTTCTCTGCTTCGCTACTACCTTGTTATTCTGATTTTTATATCTATGCACCGCCTAAATAGTGTCCTAACTAGTAATCTGTGTAAAATGAAAATATTACAACGTGATCCCAATCCCCGCAATTATGGTATCCTTCAGATGTACATCTAGTATGAGGATCTTACCTCAATCAGCCTAATTGCCATGAAGATGTTAGATGTACGCTTACTACCATATCGATCGGCTCCTTACTTATATTAATTTTCCTTGTGTCTGTGTTAATCGGCCCTCTCTTGCATGTAGATACCCTATGCTGGTCCCATTATAAGGTGTATCAGTCCCTACGATAGCCACCCGACACGATTCAAGGTGCACAGTGTATAACTACTGGTACCCAGTGCCTGCTTTTTCCACTCTGGAGTACGTGCACGCCCGTAATCCGTCAAAACCTACACTGACGTACCCCCTGCCGTTATTTTGACCGCTTATAATCAGCCCAGTAATCGTGCCCCACCCTGCCTAGTTACAAGGTACCTTGATACATCTATATGGGTTACTGCTGAAATGGGTCCCCGTTACTAGGGTTTCTTACTGGTTAAGTTTGTCGGCCTGTATTTACTAATATTACCAACCAACCTGATATGTACTAAACCCTCCCACTGATTCAAACATGTTTACTTAATGGTTAAGTTTGTGGGCCTATATTTACTAATATTACCCACCAACCCGATATGTACTTAACCCTCCCACACATTATGTCATATTAGTTAAGTATTTCCCATTAACTTAACCCCATTCGTTCATCAAGTTACATTGGTTAAGTGTTTCTTATTAACTTAACCCCACGCGTTCATCATGCCGTATTGGTTAAGTGTCATCGATCAATTCAAGTTAACTTAACCCACCCACTAGTCGTGTTACACTGGTTAAGTGTTGCCTTCTTGTGTTAACTTAAGCCTCCCCATTCATCATGTCATGTTGGTTAAGTGTTTCTTATTAACTTAACCCTACTCACTGTTTAATTAACATGTTGTATTGGTTAAGTGTTGCCTAAATTAACTTAACCCAACCATTCAGTTATTACCATGTCTTGCTTATTAGCATTAATTTATTCATTAACGCCTTAACCTCTCACATTAGAACTGTTGTTTGCGGTTGCTGGATATGCCGGGCGGTTCTAGGCAGACTTCTACCGCAAATTCATTCTAACCTCGTGTTTCTGGGCTAAATGTGCTAACCTCTCACATTAGATCTATGTCGTTGCGGTTACTGGATGTGCCGGGCGGTTCCCGACAGTTTTACACCGCAACTCAATCTAACCTCGAGTTAGGCATGTTTATCTTTTAGCATATTTACCATACTTGTCCAAGTCTAGATTTTGTATGCTAATTATCCCAAATTCACAAAAATAGTCATGTTCCAATTCTCAAGTTATACCCAATAAAGCTAATTGCAAGTTATGCCCCACAAATTTAATTACAAGTTATAACTCAAAGTAGGTTACACCCATTCTTCCCAAATTTGCAATAATAATCATGCCCCAAAATTACAATATTCATTATACTTGGCGTCCCAGCCAATAGTCAGGCCCAATCTAGATTTAATATTCCAATTTTACAATTTACGCCCAATCTATATTTAATATTTTAATTTACCCCAAGTTCGTAACAATAACGATTATGCCCCAAAACTTGATTTATATGTCAATTAATCCAAACTTGTAGTTATAATGATATTAATGCCCAACATCACTTACAAGTTATACCCAAATCTCAATTACAAGTTATGCCCAATAGTACATAAAATAGATTAGGCCCAATTCCCCCGTATCCCAATCGTATATATGTATAACAAGATTTCGTCTAGGTTTCGAGACAACCTAGATCCGAAATAAAAGAGGAAGAAGAGTCCATACGACGCTAGATTTGATAATAGTAATATCAGGAACATAAAAGAAATATAGATCTGAATTACATCACAGGCATGAATCTGATAGATTACATTTGAATAGCATTGCAGGCACTATTCTGATAAAATCGATTTGAATAACATCGCAGGCACAAATCTGATAAAATAGATTTGAATAACATTGCAGGCACAAATCTGATAAAATAGATAGGATAAATCTGAAAAGTATTATCTCATCACTACAACAAAAGTACCATATTACAACTGTAATTTTACAACTATCACAAAATGACCGTTGTAATAAAGTGTAACGGCTGGGATTTTCGACCCAGAAAATCAACATAAATACACTGTTAATTTTCTCGAGCATCGAAAATACCTGGACATTAATAGAAGAATTTAGAGGATGAGATAGAAAAGATAGAACTTATAGAATAGAAGAAGAAGAAGATCACAACTGAACAGAATCAGAGTAAACACGAAACTCACAGCGGAATAAATAAAATGTATTATAACATAACTTTGAAATACAAAATCTGAATTTGTACTTACATATCATATCAGAGTACAACTCATATATGTCACAGCGGAAATAATCTCTAACTAATTATTGGTGAAGCCTTCTGTTTCCAGCTCCTCCAAGTGAATCTGTAAAATCCTGAAACACTTGACTGCCCGTACAAATTTGGGCACCCAAGAGTTTAGGGAAAACAACAAAATAAACTCTAGGTCAGTCATGGGACTGGTGTGAGTAAATTCCAACCATACTGTTTAACTTTGAAAAACCTTACTATAACCTAAAATTTCTTTGATATCAAAACCAGTGATATTATGATAATGTCTAAACAAATAATTATACAAGTAGCAGAACGCTTGCATCTCACGTTCCACATATATGTAATATAAAATCATAAACCGCAGGGCGCTTATTGGAGAATGGATTTCAACAGACAAGGTATGGGAGCACCTTATGATCAGTGTACTCTAGAGGGGATACACTCAGGGTTCAACAAGAACGTCTTACAACCCGGCCACACATGACCGCGCACTCATTTAGCTTGAGTGTCGCGAATATATTGCCACCACGGTTGTAGGCCATCCAACCGTCATCCGAAGATACAGAATCGAAAAGAAGAGTAAATATGAATTTTCTCTAGATCGGTGACAATACACCCTGCTTGGGGATGACCCAACTAGCCATGCTGCCTAGTCCAACTTCTGTCATTTCTGGTTGTGAGGCTAGAGGTTACGTCTATCTTCAGAACATCTGATCACCATTCACTTTGAATGTCACATCGTCAAATCCGTAATCACACATTGATTACACAAATACACATTGGGTGTAGAATAAAGAGAAGTTACATTCTCCCCACCAACTTGGTATATTCGTAAAATCAACGGCATGACCGTTGGAAATACTCTGTCAGACACTCGTCCATACAAGTTGTCCTGGGACTGGACAATCAAATAAACATCATTCTAGAGCTGGACGACCCTTGCATTTAACTCCGTCTTCAATTTTCTTCAGCATATCTAATTCGCAGCGCTTATGCCTATACGGAGTGGTTTTCGAATAACATATTCAACCGGTCTCTCCGTATTGACAACGATGGTCAAACACTTCGATAGTCGGTTATTTAACCATCGAAGTAAAAACAAACATCCATTCCATACATCACACAAACACGGGTACTTTTATTTACCATTCGTTTTTATTATTCGAATTCCCATATCTTATCAGATATTTCTCAAAATCCCGTTTTAACCTTTTTACACTTCTTGGAAAACATTTCCAGTTATTATAAACTCTTATTTCTAAGTCAACTACTTATCAACAATATCCAGTTGATAACTAAATGTTTATTCCTATCCTATTAACATATATTTGTTTAAAACTAAATGTTAATTATCCTATAAGAATATAATTCCCAAAAAATGATTTACATTAATATATTCGACATCGTCGAATTCTGGTTTCAAATCCTAATGGTTTGATTCTAATCACATTTCGAATATCGAAATGTTGCCATCGTTTTCTACACGATTTTCCAATTTCTCTTTCTAAAACTGGTTCTTATATTTTCTTACGACATCGTTATTTATCACTTTCGAATAAGTGGATTTCAACTAAACTGTAGCATTTTCCTAGGATGTGCTGCCATATATAAAAATCACGCTTAAGTTTGGTTAACAGCGTTATTTTATCGCTATAATTAATCTCAACATTACAGTCACACTTACCTTATTAACAGCGTTATTTTATCGCTATAGTTCAACTTGTCATACGCTGTGATATTCTCTGTTATAACTAATCTTAACATAACAGTCACGTTTAAGCCTAGTCAACAACGTTTATTTTATCGCTATAGTTTCCGACTTGAAATATGCTGCCATATTCCTTTTATACTAATCTTGACATCTATTTCCGTCACAAAAATCTTGACATCTCTTTCTGTTACAAAAATCTTGACATCTCTTTCCGTTACAAACTGATATTGTTCCTCGGTAATAGCGAAGCCGTTCAAGTTGGTGTATTTTATTTACCTCTCAGACCTTGATCGACAACGTTCTTACCTTAGAACCGACACAAGTCTGTACTCTAATTCCTTATTACTTATAATATCTATCAGATCATATTTTCATGTTTATTTTTAACTATGAATTTATAACACCATATTCTTATTTTGAAATCTCGGTTGTTTACGATTATTATTTATATTTGACATTAACTCTTCATTTTCCTCATCCCACAGTTCTATTTATAACTTCTTAAATAAAAAGGCAATTTGATTTATTTGTTTCTAAACTGTTTCATTAGATTAATTAAGGACCAATTAATCTAATAATCATTTCTCTAAATAACAGTTGAGTAAATCAACTTCTTTCCATCAGTAAATTCTTTAACTGATTATAACTACTTCTCAACATTTGATTAATATAATTAATCTACAAATATTTCTAAATTGTTTATCTTAAATATAATTATCCAAATATTAAATCGTCGGATAATTTCTTCTTTATAAACTCATTTACATGTCAATAATCGTTTTTATTTGCTTTATAAAAACGAACCCTAAATACTGGTTTATAATAGAACCTCTATTATAAATTTAAATCTTTTCTTTAATTATAAAAATATAATTTTTATAATTAACCTCGTTGGTTTGCCTGACGGCCAATCAATGCTTTTAACAAAACGATGGTTTTACGGTCGTTTGTTACTACTTTCTTAATCAATATCGTATATTGATTTATTGGAAACAGATGTTGAATTTTTGTTCAACATCAATATTCACACGGGGTTTCAAATAAAATTCGGGTTCAAACAGTGCATACACAACAAACAGTACATATAAATATCGAGGAATCCGGTCGGATTCCTCCAACCGGTTTCCGCATCCAAAGATGTCAGTCAACACAATTTATACTAACTCTAGACTAGGGAATATTCAAATCGATGGAATCAGTGTCTAATCGGTGATGTGCACTTATGTAACGATATATAATATTTAACCAAATTACTGGTAACCTACCTAATCGACCATCACACAACATTCAAACAACATTAAAATGTAATTTAAAATAGATCAGAGTAGTGAATTTACTCACCTTCGCGCGTTAACCGTTAAAAACGGTTTGCGTCAGTTGATCTTCCATAAATTCAAAGCAGCTCCAGATGGTTACGAACCGATTTCGCTCCATAGCTTTGATTGCAAATAGCTCAAACCGACGTTCTCGCATGTTGACCCACCTGCCTTCTATATGTGCACACTGCCTTCTCCTTCGATCACAAATTACGATCATTTCCATTAAAACCCGCTACTTCAATTCACCCTTATTCCTTCGTTTACCGACTAATTCAAATGCCGCCACCCCCAACTTCATCTCCTTCGCAAGCTCATCACTGTCATACCCTTATCACCCGACTAGCGCTCATCTTGTCAAATTTGGGTACGAGCCATTTCACGCATAGCTACAGCAAAACATCGACCTCTTTCCAATGCCAAATCCACTAAACTGAATCTGCTCCAGACATGTACCGCTCCTCCGAACACCCAAGAACATTTCGACTTCATCAGTTCCTTCTCAAATGAAAAGCGCCCTCCACTTATAAATCATTCTCATCCTTCACGACTTCTTCTTATATACATAAATATACTTCCTGGGCCTCACATAAATTGTTCAGCCCAAGTCCATAAAGAAAAATACCCAGGCCCGCCAAAAGCTCCTTCTTTCCAATTTATTCCTTCCTCCCTACGACGGTATCCGCCTGGCAAAAACTATTAATTTACTTTGTAACACAAATGCCTGCAAAATTCTTTTTCCATGCACCCTTAAATACCAACCACCCAACTCCAAAATGTATCCACCTTATGATCACAGCCGCAAGGAACTGCATCCTCCGTTCTTCCCCTGAGTAACACACGCTGCTCCTTCAGCATTTCATTTCCACTCCATCCACGTAAGTAACATCAACGTGCGCACCTACCACACACAGACTCTCTCCGTTCTTTTCCGCATGTACTGCTTCTTGTGTACACCATACACTTCACGTCAAAACGTAAATACTTCCTTTTGAAACCCATTACCATGTTATTTCATCAAGGCCATTGTGGAAAACGTGAATGCCTCCATTTACATGCCACGTTTACTCCACTCATCTTCCTCACGTTAAACCACCTCGACCCTCTCCCATCAGCCTTCACGTTTTACATGCATCCATACACTTTGTTTTACCCCACAGTCCTGCACCGTGATACTCCTCCACAAAAAATCTGTGCACTCCTCTCAGCTTCATAACGTCATCAACATGCAAGACTTTCACCTCTCCACTTAACAAACCGTATATCCCATACTTAGTTTTCTAACCATCTTATTACCCGATGCATGCATGCTGAAGCATGCAACCCATATTCCTACTGACCCGCTTTGTTTATGCTTCTTTCCCCTTCCAAAAAGTAAAGCTACTCCTTCCTCTCCATCCAAATGTCCCGCTCCAGAATACAATGCTCCCATACTTCGTAAATATGTATATGCCGTTCCCTGAAGACCATCATTATCGTTATCCCACGCACCATTCTTAGACGATAATATGAAATGTTTAAATCCCTTAAACTACCAGTACCCAACATTCAACTCCCCTTTTGAAACTTGTACTTCCTCTTCAAGCACCGTATAGTCTCCTTGCGTACAGCACCAACACCAAGCACCAAGTCCCTCCCTCACTCTTCATGCTACCGCCCTCTCTTCAAAACATCCCCACACCCACTTTGCTCCACAAATACATCATCCTCCATCATGTAAATGCACACCACCGCCCCCTTCTCTCCATGTAATACTCCAATCCGTGCACATCTTTACACGGTGGCCACTCCACATGCACTTCCAGTTCGTCGAAGGATCATCAGACATCCCCTCCTCGATAATCCAAGCCTACCATACATCATGTTTCCAACATCTCACCGCACCGATCTTGCAAATATATGCTTTGGTTTGTGAAGAGAATTCAGTTTATATTTCTTTTATTTATTTTAGATCTCGTTTTCGCAAAAGATAAGGAAGAAGAAAGAATTCGGATGAAGAAAATTTGATTTCGTGATTTCTCTTCACAGCAGCTATTGTGTATTTATAAGTGGGGAGAGCTTAAGGGTTAAGTAATAGCAGCGTAGGATAGGTGTTAGGGGTATGGTGTTAGCTAATAGGTCATGGCGCCAAGTAGATTAGCCATGTTCTGTAATAAATTGATGGCGAAAGGGTATGGGTGAGAGTTATAGGATAGGTTAGTGCTATTCCTTTTCTGTTAAGTATTAGGTAGGACGTGCTGGTCTATGCTAGCATATAGGTTATGGTCTGCATTTTTCATTTGCTTTGTCTATATGTTGTTTTATTAAATTTTAGCCTACCTTGTTACATAAGATCTCGTTCACGTTCGAGTTGCTGCAGACAGAAATAAGAGTTTGGTCGTGTCCAGCGAGGTGTCACGATCCCAAAAATATAATAATACCGGTAGATGAACTCATTCTGTGAAATTCCGAAATACCGATACAGGGTACACAATACTCCAAATAAAAAGTTGCATATTTAATTAATTAAAAATTTTAGAAAAATTCTAAAAATTAAATTATCGCTGCGCCCCAAAAGAACCTTATCCTGATTTGCACCAGATATCAAGTTATATTCAAATAACTGATTACGGTCGATATACGATTTTACAACGACTTTTTGAATATTTGATTTGGACATAACTTCCACTCTGTAACACGAAATCTTGGTTTTTCACTTCTATTAGAAAGATACAGCTCAACAGATTCCGACGTTTCTTGTTTCGAAGAAATCCGATTCAAAACGAGTCCGGTACACTCAGTTGAAGTTTAAAACGTTAAATTACGAACTGCAGGGTCGTTCTGAGCTCGATTATAATTAATATATATTTATATACGTTCTACTTCGTTTTAATAAATATATAAATCCACATATATTTCGAATTTAATATTTAAACTGATTTAAATATTCAAATACAACCCGACAAAAATGTGGGACGTTACAGTCCTTCCCCCTTAAAATAATTTCGTCCTCGAAATTGCTAAGATAGGGAAAATGCTACAATCTCTGTTATCAACAGGTTAAAAATCTTTTTGGTTTACTTTATAATTTTAGTTTCAACTGAACTTATTTATTTCCAATTAAAATATTAATTCTCTTTTTACTAACGAATATTTCCAGTAACTCTGAAAATTTTCTAACAATTTAAACTCTCGTGATATTCCGTCAGCATCTACTCTGCATGGCTCAATTGGCACTACTACACTTCGCCCTCTCTCGGCATTCTCCAATTCATAAGAAAATAAAACCGCCAAGCGGCTTGCCAACAGACTCATAAAAACTCATGCTCATATATAAACATGTACCTTTTGTTGGGCATCTAACTCTGCCATTTCCATTTGCTGTCCAATCAGCATATATCCAATATCTCCAACTGATCTTCAATTCAATTTATCCTCCAATCATTCGCTTTTACTAAGCCAAATTTTTATCTCAATTTCCAATTCCATTTATTGATTTATTTCTCAAATCAGTCATCTTTTCTCCAAATTCAAAATTCGATTCTTATTCTTCAAGAATTAATGCAGTTTAATAACTTCAAATCTCCAATATTTCTGTTTTTCATTCTCCATTCTGGATTGTTCCCAATTCAATCCAGTCTTGGTTATCTTCGTTTAAATTCCACTTTTTTACCATTTTAACTCCATAAGTTAAATGTTTATTTCAGAATTCAAATTCCTGAGATTTATTTCAAATCAGTTTGAAATCATATATAATTCAAAACATTTGAATTTCTGACAACTTGTTTTTCAAAACAATCCAAATCAAAATCTTTGTTAGTAATCCGTCACTTACCAGCTCGAAAATGAACACCGATGATGCTGCGCAGTCATCTTCGGAATTATTTTTCAGCAATCGAAGTGAGTTCAATACTATATCATTTCCAAAACTCATATTTAAACACTTTATTTTGAAACTTCATCAAAATATTCTTTTCAAAATGCTTGGAAAGACATTTTTGAATTCACCCAGGATCTTAAAATTCCATATATTAAATTCAAATTCAATTTCAATTCTTTTCCAAGTTTCCAGAGTTTTAACTCAATTCTGGTTTTAAATTTCAGATTCAGCTCATCTGATTTTCATATCATACTTATACAATATTTCGATTGGTAATTTATATAACCAACTCAATTATAAACCTTATTTGATCATAATAACGATCAACACTTTCAATATATATTCGATAATTCAAATATATATGCTTTCTTTATATCAAAATATATTTTTGGGTAAATTATTTTATTTACCCAGCTTTTCAAAACATACTGTGTCAAATTACTCTGTTTAAGAGTTTAGAAACACCTATCGACGCAGTTTGCATTACTGTTTTGACCAGAATTCATAAACCACTTGACTGACTAGTCAACACAATATAAAACGGTTTTTATATTAATTTACAAATACGCACTCATATATATATACACTCAACTCAATCTAGAGTATTTCTAACTCCATCTCTATTGAGTTACGCCACAGAGCCAAGGTAATCACTTAACCTTATGCTCTGATACCAACTGTAATGGCTGGGATTTTCGACCCAGAAAATCAACATAAATACACTGTTAATTTTCTCGAGCATCGAAAATACCTGGACATTAATAGAAGAATTTAGAGGATGAGATAGAAAAGATAGAACTAATAGAATAGAAGAAGATCACAACTGAACAGAATCAGAGTAAACACGAAACTCACAGCGGAATAAATAAAATGTATTATAACATAACTTTGAAATACAAAATCTGAATTTGTACTTACATATCATATCAGAGTACAACTCATATATGTCACAGCGGAAATAATCTCTAACTAATTATTGGTGAAGCCTTCTGTTTCCAGCTCCTCCAAGTGAATCTGTAAAATCCTGAAACACTTGACTGCCCGTACAAATTTGGGCACCCAAGAGTTTAGGGAAAACAACAAAATAAACTCTGGGTCAGTCATGGGACTGGTGTGAGTAAATTCCAACCATACTGTTTAACTTTGAAAAACTTTACTATAACCTAAAATTTCTTTGATATCAAAACCAGTGATATTATGATAATGTCTAAACAAATAATTATACAAGTAGCAGAACGCTTGCATCTCACGTTCCACATATATGTAATATAAAATCATAAACCGTAGGGCGCTTATTGGAGAATGGATTTCAACAGACAAGGTATGGGAGCACCTTATGATCAGTGTACTCTAGAGGGGATACACTCAGGGTTCAACAAGAACGTCTTGCAACCCGGCCACACATGACCGTGCACTCATTTAGCTTGAGTGTCGCGAATATATTGCCACCACGGTTGTAGGCCATCCAACCGTCATCCGAAGATACAGAATCGAAAAGAAGAGTAAATATGAATTTTCTCTAGATCGGTGACAATACACCCTGCTTGGGGATGACCCAACTAGCCATGCTGCCTAGCCCAACTTCTGTCATTTCTGGTTGTGAGGCTAGAGGTTACGTCTATCTTCAGAACATCTGATCACCATTCACTTTGAATGTCACATCGTCAAATCCGTAATCACACATTGATTACACAAATACACACTGGGTGTAGAATAAAGAGAAGTTACATTCTCCCCACCAACTTGGTATATTCGTAAAATCAACGGCATGACCGTTGGAAATACTCTGTCAGACACTCGTCCGTACAAGTTGTCCTGGGACTGGACAAACAAATAAACATCATTCTAGAGCTGGACGACCCTTGCATTTAACTCCGTCTTCAATTTTCTTCAGCATATCTAATTCGCAGCGCTTATGCCTATACGGAGTGGTTTTCGAATAACATATTCAACCGGTCTCTCCGTATTGACAACAATGGTCAAACACTTCGATAGTCGGTTATTTAACCATCGAAGTAAAAACAAACATCCATTCCATACATCACACAAACACGGGTACTTTTATTTACCATTCGTTTTTATTATTCGAATTCCCATATCTTATCAGATATTTCTCAAAATCCCGTTTTAACCTTTTTACACTTCTTGGAAAACATTTCCAGTTATTATAAACTCTTATTTCTAAGTCAACTACTTATCAACAATATCCAGTTGATAACTAAATGTTTATTCCTATCCTATTAACATATATTTGTTTAAAACTAAATGTTAATTATCCTATAAGAATATAATTCCCAAAAAATGGTTTACATTAATATATTCGACATCGTCGAATTCTGGTTTCAAATCCTAATGGTTTGATTCTAATCACATTTCGAATATCGAAATGTTGCCATCGTTTTCTACACGATTTTCCAATTTCTCTTTCTAAAACTGGTTCTTATATTTTCTTACGACATCGTTATTTATCACTTTCGAATAAGTGGATTTCAACTAAACTGTAGCATTTTCCTAGGAAGTGCTGCCATATATAAAAATCACGCTTAAGTTTGGTTAACAGCGTTATTTTATCGCTATAATTAATCTCAACATTACAGTCACACTTACCTTATTAACAGCGTTATTTTATCGCTATAGTTCAACTTGTCATACGCTGTGATATTCTCTGTTATAACTAATCTTAACATAACAGTCACGTTTAAGCCTAGTCAACAACGTTTATTTTATCGCTATAGTTTCCGACTTGAAATATGCTGCCATATTCCTTTTATACTAATCTTGACATCTATTTCCGTCACAAAAATCTTGACATCTCTTTCTGTTACAAAAATCTTGACATCTCTTTTCGTTACAAACTGATATCGTTCCTCGGTAATAGCGAAGCCGTTCAAGTTGGGGTATTTTATTTACCTCTCAGACCTTGATCGACAACGTTCTTACCTTAGAACCGACACAAGTCTGTACTCTAATTCCTTATTACTTATAATATCTATCAGATCGTATTTTCATGTTTATTTTTAACTATGAATTTATAACACCATATTCTTATTTTGAAATCTCGGTTGTTTACGATTATTATTTATATTTGACATTAACTCTTCATTTTCCTCATCCCACAGTTCTATTTATAACTTCTTAAATAAAAAGGCAATTTGATTTATTTGTTTCTAAACTGTTTCATTAGATTAATTAAGGACCAATTAATCTAATAATCATTTCTCTAAATCACAGTTGAGTAAATCAACTTCTTTCCATCAGTAAATTCTTTAACTTATTATAATTACTTCTCAACATTTGATTAATATAATTAATCTAAAAATATTTCTAAATTGTTTATCTTAAATATAATTATCCAAATATTAAATCGTCGGATAATTTCTTCTTTATAAACTCATTTACATGTCAATAATCGTTTTTATTTGTTTATAAAAACGAACCCTAAATACTGGTTTATAATAGAACCTCTATTATAAATTTAAATCTTTTCTTTAATTATAAAAATATAATTTTTATAATTAACCTCGTTGGTTTGCCTGACGGCCAATCAACGCTTTTAACAAAACGATGGTTTTACGGTCGTTTGTTACTACTTTCTTAATCAATATCGTATATTGATTTATTGGAAACAGATGTTGAATTTTCGTTCAACATCAATATTCACACGGGGTTTCAAATAAAATTCGGGTTCAAACAGTGCATACACAACAAACAGTACATATAAATATCGAGGAATCCGGTCGGATTCCTCCAACCGGTTTCCGCATCCAAAGATGTCAGTCAACACAATTTATACTAACTCTAGACTAGGGAATATTCAAATCAATGGAATCAGTGTCTAATCGGTGATGTGCACTTATGTAACGATATATAATATTTAACCAAATTACTGGTAACCTACCTAATCGACCATCACACAACATTCAAACAACATTAAAATGTAATTTAAAATAGATCAGAGTAGTGAATTTACTCACCTTCGCGCGTTAACCGTTAAAAACGGTTTGCGTCAGTTGATCTTCCATAAATTCAAAGCAGCTCCAGATGGTTACGAACCGATTTCGCTCCATAGCTTTGATTGCAAACAGCTCAAACCGACGTTCTCGCATGTTGACCCACCTGCCTTCTATATGTGCACACTGCCTTCTCCTTCGATCACAAATTACGATCATTTCCATTAAAACCCGCTACTTCAATTCACCCTTATTCCTTCGTTTACCGACTAATTCAAATGCCGCCACCCCCAACTTCATCTCCTTCGCAAGCTCATCACTGTCATACCCTTATCACCCGACTAGCGCTCATCTTGTCAAATTTGGGTACGAGCCATTTCACGCATAGCTACAGCAAAACATCGACCTCTTTCCAATGCCAAATCCACCAAACTGAATCTGCTCCAGACATGTACCGCTCCTCCGAACACCCAAGAACATTTCGACTTCATCAGTTCCTTCTCAAATGAAAAGCGCCCTCCACTTATAAATCATTCTCATCCTTCACGACTTCTTCTTATATACATAAATATACTTCCTGGGCCTCACATAAATTGTTCAGCCCAAGTCCATAAAGAAAAATACCCAGGCCCGCCAAAAGCTCCTTCTTTCCAATTTATTCCTTCCTCCCTACGACGGTATCCGCCTGGCAAAAACTATTAATTTACTTTTAGGGATGGCAAAAAAATCCGTACCCGCGGTTATCCGCGGGTAATCCGTCATGGGTATGAAACGGATAGTTAAATGGGTATCCATGGGTAAAATAAACGGGTATTTTTAATATCCGTTAATTAATGGGGCGGGTACGGATAGTAAAATATCCATGTCCGCGGGTACCCGTGCCCATATTGAATGTGATTTATTATTAATAGTCAATACAAAAAATAATGTTGTTGGTTGTTCGGTATTTGTGTGCATGCTTTTACTCAACAGTTTATAACTGGTTGTTGATATTTTGATGGATACTTCTATTGTTGTCTCTTCTTTTTTGGATATTGGTTTAAATATGTATTGGTATTTTGATGTTAGCATTTAAGAATTGATCTAATTTGTTTTTTTTTACCAAATGTACTTTTAAATAATTTCAATAAATAGCTAAAAAATAAATTGAATAAATATAATGGATACCCACGAATACCCGCCATTACCCGCAACCCGTTTAAAACCCGTTTAATGGATACCCGTGCGGGTATGGGGCGGGCACGGGGCAAAAAATCACCCAACGGGGCGGGTGATGGGGTGGTACTACCCGCGCCCGTCCCGCCCCATTGCCATCCCTATTTACTTTGTAACACAAATGCCTGCAAAATTCTTTTTCCATGCACCCTTAAATACCAACCACCCAACTCCAAAATGTATCCACCTTATGATCACAGCCGCAAGGAACTGCATCCTCCGTTCTTCCCCTGAGTAACACACGCTGCTCCTTCAGCATTTCATTTCCACTCCATCCACGTAAGTAACATCAACGTGCGCACCTACCACACACAGACTCTCTCCGTTCTTTTCCGCATGTACTGCTTCTTGTGTACACCATACACTTCACGTCAAAACGTAAATACTTCCTTTTGAAACCCATTACCATGTTAATTCATCAAGGCCATTGTGGAAAACGTGAATGCCTCCATTTACATGCCACGTTTACTCCACTCATCTTCCTCACGTTAAACCACCTCGACCCTCTCCCATCAGCCTTCACGTTTTACATGCATCCATACACTTTGTTTTACCCCACAGTCCTGCACCGTGATACTCCTCCACAAAAAATCTGTGCACTCCTCTCAGCTTCATAACGTCATCAACATGCAAGACTTTCACCTCTCCACTTAACAAACCGTATATCCCATACTTAGTTTTCTAACCATCTTATTACCCGATGCATGCATGCTGAAGCATGCAACCCATATTCCTACTGACCCGCTTTGTTTATGCTTCTTTCCCCTTCCAAAAAGTAAAGCTACTCCTTCCTCTCCATCCAAATGTCCCGCTCCAGAATACAATGCTCCCATACTTCGTAAATATGTATATGCCGTTCCCTGAAGACCATCATTATCGTTATCCCACGCACCATTCTTAGACGATAATATGAAATGTTTAAATCCCTTAAACTACCAGTACCCAACATTCAACTCCCCTTTTGAAACTTGTACTTCCTCTTCAAGCACCGTATAGTCTCCTTGCGTACAGCACCAACACCAAGCACCAAGTCCCTCCCTCACTCTTCATGCTACCGCCCTCTCTTCAAAACATCCCCACACCCACTTTGCTCCACAAATACATCATCCTCCATCATGTAAATGCACACCACCGCCCCCTTCTCTCCATGTAATACTCCAATCCGTGCACATCTTTACACGGTGGCCACTCCACATGCACTTCCAGTTCGTCGAAGGATCATCAGACATCCCCTCCTCGATAATCCAAGCCTACCATACATCATGTTTCCAACATCTCACCGCACCGATCTTGCAAATATATGCTTTGGTTTGTGAAGAGAATTCAGTTTATATTTCTTTTATTTATTTTAGATCTCGTTTTCGCAAAAGATAAGGAAGAAGAAAGAATTCGGATGAAGAAAATTTGATTTCGTGATTTCTCTTCACAGCAGCTATTGTGTATTTATAAGTGGGGAGAGCTTAAGGGTTAAGTAATAGCAGCGTAGGATAGGTGTTAGGGGTATGGTGTTAGCTAATAGGTCATGGCGCCAAGTAGATTAGCCATGTTCTGTAATAAATTGATGGCGAAAGGGTATGGGTGAGAGTTATAGGATAGGTTAGTGCTATTCCTTTTCGGTTAAGTATTAGGTAGGACGTGCTGGTCTATGCTAGCATATAGGTTATGGTCTGCATTTTTCATTTGCTTTGTCTATATGTTGTTTTATTAAATTTTAGCCTACCTTGTTACATAAGATCTCGTTCACGTTCGAGTTGCTGCAGACAGAAATAAGAGTTTGGTCGTGTCCAGCGAGGTGTCACGATCCCAAAAATATAATAATACCGGTAGATGAACTCATTCTGTGAAATTCCGAAATACCGATACAGGGTACACAATACTCCAAATAAAAAGTTACATATTTAATTAATTAAAAATTTCAGAAAAATTCTAAAAATTAAATTATCGCTGCGCCCTAAAAGAACCTTATCCTGATTTGCACCAGATATCAAGTTATATTCAAATAACTGATTACGGTCGATATACGATTTTACAACGACTTTTTGAATATTTGATTTGGACATAACTTCCACTCTGTAACACGAAATCTTGGTTTTTCACTTCTATTAGAAAGATACAGCTCAACAGATTCCGACGTTTCTTGTTTCGAAGAAATCCGATTCAAAACGAGTCCGGTACACTCAGTTGAAGTTTAAAACGTTAAATTACGAACTGCAGGGTCGTTCTGAGCTCGATTATAATTAATATATATTTATATACGTTCAACTTCGTTTTAATAAATATATAAATCCACATATATTTCGAATTTAATATTTAAACTGATTTAAATATTCAAATACAACCCGACAAAAATGCGGGACGTTACATAAAGGTTTACTACAACAATTTTTCTCTAAAAGTTGTAATAAACTTCTTTTCCACAACTGTTTCGTTTTGCCCATTGTAAAAGGTGCCTATTACAACTTTTTTTGTTGCCTGTTGTAATAGATGCAAATTTAATAATTAATAATTAACTATTAATTAGTAAATAATATTTAATAATTAATAAGCAATAGTAAGCAAATAAATAAATATTGAACATTTAATTAACTATTAAAAGCTAATATTAAATTAATTATAACTAAGATGTAATAATTAGTAATTTATTGTAAATAATCAATAATTAGTAACTAATTTTCGCTTGTTAGTTCTAATTTCTTATTTATTAATTACTAATTATAGTTGATAATTATATTTTGAATTTTAGAAATTCTAAGATTTGTTTAAATAAAATTTGAAATATACATAAATTTTTGAAATTTTCATAAAATCACAAAAATAAAAACTTTAGATAAATTTAAACTAAATAGAATCTTTAAATTTAAGAAAACTCATAAACGTTGAAAAATTCAAATATAAAAATTATGTTATAAATTATTACTTCTTTATTCATTTCAAGGTTTTCTTTATTATTACTTTTTACTGTATACATACTTGTTTTCTTCCAAAAGCCTAACGTTTTTCGTAACTTAAAATTTTGGCATCAATTAAAAGTTCCCTCCACACAAAAGTTTGGCTTCAATTCAAAATTCCCTCCACACGGAAAATTTTCCCGCTACATATTTTCGCTTCAGCTCTAACATATTTCCCTCCAACTAGGATTATTTTTTATTGCCCCTGCCCATTCGCTGTTTCCACTTCCCCAGGTCGCCTTTATAAGTAAAACATTATTATATTCTTCCCTTCTTCTTTATTATATCTAGATCCAAACAAAATCGCTTTTCCCATTGCCTGGAAACCGATCATCCAAGCTTAGAATTAAAAAAAATCCCAATCGTCCTCATCTGAGACGACCCCAAAGCCCGTACTGACGGCGGTAAGGGTAATCCTTGGAATATAACACATAAAAAGATAACCGCAGAACAGAATTAAGTAAATACACCAGATAATGAACAATAGAATATACTGGATAAAAGTAATCATCAGAGTTACACAGTATACATGATCTTACTTAGTACAAATACAGTTCAGCTATACATAAATGTCCACAGCGGAAATAAACAAAATGTGTACAATAGGAGCTGAACAACATAAAAAGGGATAAATAATAGAATCCATCTTCAGCTCTAGCTATCCAGAAAGAACCAGCTAAACCTGAATACAAGGCTGCCCGTGTAGAAAAAGGGGCACCCGAGTTTGAAAGTGAAACAAACTACGAGTCAGTCATGGGACTGGTATGAGAAATCTATTCAACACATATATAATATGGCTAATCACAGGACCTTGCCACTTTCGTGGAACGGGTTTACTCCATTGGATTGCCAGTGCTTTAAAACAAATCTTTCTTTTAAACATCGCAATGCTTTTTTTATAAAAATGAAGCCATTATAAGACTCAGTTCCCATCACACAATGCAACGCAAACCGGAGGATAGAGTTTTTACCTTATAACGGCCAAAATATGCTTGATACGAATAAAACAAAGGCATTTGATATTATTGCTAGTGTTTATATGTTTTGAAAACAATTTCAAATCATAACTATCAATCATAGACGACATGAGCGTCCCATGCCACTATGTCGCCAAATATATATACAATCGAAACCGCACAGTCAGCGTATTTGGAAATTGGATTTCCGTCATGAACAAAGGCAAGAGATTGTCCTTACCGAATTCGAGACGCTCTTGCCTGTGTCTCAGGCAAGCGCTCAGGCAAGCCTTGGAACGTCAGGGCTGGTCCACCAAGGTGGATTATTATGCCTGAACAATACGTCTCCCCGCCCTTTGGGGCGTAAGTGAGCCAACGAATGACTCCATCGGACCCGGATCGTCCGATCTAACCGAGGCGCCTCGCAACAGCAACAACCACATAGGTGTAAAGTATATAAATGTCAGGGCTGGTAGGTCACTGACACCATCCTAGCTAGAAGGAAACGCATGCCCTCCCTGAGGTCCTTCTCCCGTTTCTGGTTCATACCGGGGTGTGAGGCTCGCAAATTCACGTTATACACAAAGCTACGCCGCACAGGCGGTGCTTTGATCATCACCACAAGGCTTTGCTTTTCAACAGAAGCCCTGATCGCTGCATCTTAGCAGGCCACACAGGCAATTCATGCCATGCGACTGATGTCCATCGATATACAACCTCTGAGCTTGTGTGTTTCAGAGAAGGGCGTTAAGCAAAAGAATAAATTCTCCGCCGCCAAACAGATGTATATTTAACAGAGATCAATCAACACAGAATAAAATCCAATGTCAGACACACTGTCCATTTACAAGTCCGTTCTAGGTCTGAACGAAACCGGAGGCACTATATACCTCGCAAACCCATCGATCACCACGTACGTCTAGACGATCACCACTCATTATCCATATTTTGGGATGCCTCCCAATCAGGACCTCGGTTACCATCCAAACGAGGTGAAGATCTCCGGTCTTCGACCACCGTCTTCATCTTTGACTTTCAATCGTCGGTCAATTATTTGAAATGAAAATTAACTCGGCCTTTTCAAATAATTCACGTATATTTAGAATTTCAAATCAATTTATTTCAATGGTTAAAACATTCGACAACACCAATTTTGTTCTTTGATGTAATTTTCACACCAAACACATTCAACCATCAAAAACCACATAAATCGAGCAAATTCAGTTTATTTCCATTCCATATCGTTTATGATATTTTATAACGATTTATCGCTATTTTTATTTATTTTAAAATAGCCAATTTATTCAAAACGACGCTTCGGGCCATAACGCAGCCGTGGCGCTGTTTTTCTTCAGATTTGATTTACACATATCTGAAAATCTAACCGTTGGATCTTCACAAAATTTACATCACTAGAAAGGTCTTTTCAAAACGAATCCAACGGTTCCAGTTTCGGGAAAATCGGACGGTCGGATCTCCCGGTACAATCGTTTGAAGTTTCGATTTCAAAATACGAACTGCAGCGTCGTTATTCGATTAAACATTCCAGATTTGAATTAAACATTCCAGACAATCCAACCGTTGGATTTTTACAAAGTTGGTGCCGTTGGAAAGATTTTTCCAAAGCGAACCCAACGGTTGCGATTTCAGGAAAATCCAATGGTCGGATCTCCCAAACTAATCGTTTGAAATCACGGTTTCAAAATACGAACTGCACGGCCACGTTTCGTTTTAATTTTATTTATATTTATATATTTATATAAATATATTTCATTCAAAAATTCCTATATTGTTCCCACTTCAAATATTTCACTAACGCCTTTAAATTTTGGAAAAATTCGCCATAACCTCCTTTGTACGGGAGGGGCTGGGAAAATTCCCAAATAGCCACACGGGCGTCTCATGTCGAAAAGAAAGAGAAAAAGCCAAGCGGCTAGCCAACAGGCTCATAAAATCATCACCCTAACAAAACAGTAAATGTGTACCTATTTGTCGGGCACAAAATTCCTCTTCTCTAGCCCCTTTGCTATAACCTGTTCAAATAAATATGCATGTACAGATACACAGTTCTTATCACTTATCATTTTCCATTCAACTTCAGATTCGATTCCATTTGGTTTAAAAACACCATTCATTCTAATGTTGCATGCATAGGCAAAAATCATATCATTAGATAATTAACGAATATTTCAACTCATGCCTATTTATTTGAACGAGTTGCTATTTTTAACACTTCACATTTTCTACAATTCATGTATATAATAAAAATGTGATTTTCATTGTAAAACAAATTATTTCAAAACACTATTTTTTCGTATAGTTTATATAGGTGATAAAAATAGGATTTTTATTATAAAACAATTTCTTTTAAAACGAGATTATTTTACATAGTCTATATAGTCGATAAAAGGTGATTTTTATTATGAAACAATTTATTTCAAAATATGAATACCATTCAACACATGAAGGTTTTCTATAGTTTCTATATATAGATAAAAATTTGATTTTTATATTTAAAACACGAATACCATTCAACACATGAATTTCTAATCAACGAATGAATATCGATTCAACACATGAAGGTTTTCTATAGTTTCTATATATAGATAAAAATGAGATTTTTTTATTTAAAACACGAATACCATTCAACACATGAATTTCTAATCAACGAATGAATATCGATTCAAAACATGAAGGCTTTCTATTCAATGAATAAATACAGTTTCAGCAAATGAAAATAATTCAAACATATGAATATTATTCAAAATTTTAGCAGCATAACGGCAGGGTAGTTAAAACCGGGACCGTCCCTAGTACGGCTCCTCGCTCTACCTTAAAACCTCGCGGTTTTTGACAATGGGGATCATGCATCTAGTTCGCACACAGGCGGCATGTATATATTTATTTCATTTCCACAAACTAATCCTATGTGGTTTCAACCAAATATTTCTCAACCACAAACGGGTATTTTTCAAACACAATCAATCAATATCAACCACAAACAATCCCAAACAACCATTCGCTATCAATCAATTTTCACACCAATCATAATCAATAAATATCGTCCATGGTTTGTGGACGAGGGGCGTATATATATATATATATATATATATATATATATATATATATATAGCAATTCACTTCTATTTCAACACATATATAATTTATACAACGCATATACAACTTATACATAGAACGTACAACTTATACAACGCTTATACAAGAGGTGTACAATGCTTATATAACTCATACATCGACTATATAATTTATACATCGTCGTTTTCCATATCGTTTATAAATTAGAAATCTCACATTGGGTTCCAATCCACCAAAAATAGCATAAGGCTCAGAAAAATATGCGGTCTCTTCTAAAATGTAGAAGGCATTCTCACGGTCACGATGTTTCCTGTTTCATCGAATTTCGTTAACAAAGCAAAAAGATATGATTTTTCAAAGTTTGCAACGGTTTTAAACTGTTAAAATCAGTTTTAAATTAAAACAGCCGATACCTCCTTTGAAATTGTTCAAAACTAGGTTTCGATTTCTCTCTCGATCCGAAGCACGATATGCAGATCAGCATACACCACATCGACGAGCTTGGAGGGGCTCATCATCGCGCCGAACGCCGTTGAACTCGGTGGCGGATCTCGGCCAGGATTCGGGTGCGAACGGCGTGACTTCAGCGCCCTGGATCTCTCGATATACTCAGTGAAAAAATCGAATCCACGTATGGATATGAAGCTTGCAAAATTCTCTACAAAAACTTCCAAAGGACGATGGGGTTTTGTCGAGCGTGGAAGGAGAAAATTGGCTGGGAAGTTTCGAGCTCTTTCCATCGTGCGTTCTGGGGTTTCGAGGAAGAACGTCGGGGCTGAGAGAATGAGGTGGACCAATAGAATTTTTTATTGTTTTATATATTTTTAAATCTCTAAAATACCCTCATTCCCTCACGAACCCCAATCCAGACCCAACGACTGTCGTCCCTAGCGTTTTACCCCCATTCCGAACACAATGGGATATGTTTCGAAGGCCCATTCGACTGTTTCAGTCAGTTTTCCTTCAAATTAAAATATAAAACATTCAATATTTTATTTGAACGTGCATTTCAATTTGCCAGGGCCACAAAATAATTCGAAAAATTCCAGAAAAATAAATCTAGCTATGTTTTGACGATACGGTCCCAACAAAACTAGTTTCGTCGAATTCTGAGACCATTTGCAAAAAGGCCCATTTCTGGTCGATCCAATTTAACTGTAATTGATCAAAACACGTTTTCCTTTGCCACGCTCACATACTAGCTTCAAAAATTATGAAATTTGAAACCTAGCAATAACTTCACATTCCGGATCCAACAAAAGTGGTTTTGTCGAATTCTGAGGTCGTATGCAAAATGGCCAATTTCACAGGCTATATAAATTCCATAGCGACCTTTCTAAAAATTCATTCGGCCATAACTTTTGCTTTCCGCTATGAAAATTCGATTTTTCAGATTCGTTAGAAAGATATTCACTAACAGATTTAAATATTTTTGGTTTCACTCAAATCCGTTTTGTTTTGCACCCGGTACAGTCAGTCAAAGTTTGAATTCAAAATTTGAAACTACAGCGCCTTTTCAGGCCTTGCTTATAATTATAATTAATTATATTCGTTTTCAGTTGTCGATTCAAACTCACTGTTCATTGCCATTATTTAAAATATTTATTTTAAATATTTAAAATCCATTATTTTAGCCAATTTAAAAATTTTAAATTGGTTCAGATTTTCTGGGTCGTTACATCATCAAAAGAATTGTACTGCTTGGAGCCTTCGTGACTCGATCTAGAGTTTTTGGTTGAGTTGCGTTGTGCTCAGGTCATCGATTTCGAAAGTGATGTGTGTCGTTCACCATGGCTCGGGCTGTCGATCTGAAATTGGAGCTCGCTGTCTGACGCTTGCGTTGATATTCAGATCTTGACTGCTGCGCCTTGAGGCTTGAAATTCTCTCATCCAGACTTGTTTACTAGTAATACATATTGATTCCTATGTGAAATAGCACAGACAAGATAAAAAGTTTGGATTTTGCGGTTTATTTTCTCGATTTTTAGCCTAGCCTTCAATGTATGATGTTGAGATACAGAGATTGAGTATAGGTAGGAATAACATGAGTGTTGTGGCTGTTGTGCCTTGAGTGTATGATTGTTGCACCTTAACTGTTTGTCAGTTTATTCCGTCGTCCATCATTCATTTGTCAGAGTTTTGGAGATGGCCTGTGCTACTGTTATGCTTGAGAAACTGGAGGCTACTATGTTGGATTTTGGACGTGCCTCTGCTACTTGTCTTCCAAAGTCAATTGCACTGAGATTACCGGTAATGTTAATCCACTCTCTGCTTTGTTTGAGTACATATAATCTCTTCCTACTTGTATTGATATCTGACCCAATCGCATTGCAATATCTCATTTGGAAATATTGTTGTATTTGATGTCTTGATTTTATAAATTCAATAGGACCAGAGATAGGTTTGTCAAACTTTCTTGTTAGTTTTTCAAAGTAAAATAGAAGTATATGACAGAAAGTCTTATTTTCTAGCACCAAAATGACTTTTTTGTCCAAAACACAGAACAATTACTTCTTACAAACCATCCAAACATGTGCAAAAGAATGATCTATGGTATTCTTACAGTGTCATGATTATCTAAAAATAACAAAAATATATGTGATAACACCGTTTTATGATAAACCTTATATAGTTGGAAACCATCGCTATGAGAAATGATGACGTGAGCTCCACGTCTCGATCGCAGTATTGCTACTGATGAGAAAAGGCCTTTTGAGATTGATCTCCATGTCAAGATGGAATGTTATCCAGACCTTCTCAAGAATCATGGTCGCTCCATAACGCAATCTTCCTATTTTGGGGTGTGCAGGATCGTCCTACTTCCTCTTTCAGCTGTTTTAATATTGATAATCGTTGGGTTAGAATGAATGTAGTTTTGGAAACAAATGTTGTCAAGCATATAAATGCTGGATTGGTTACAAAATGTAGTACAGTTGATGTTTCAAATTGTGATGTAGAATCTATTGCGTTTGGGGTCAACCATAATATCTTTGAAACAGAACTTAGTAATGAGCTTTGTAGATTTATACTTTGTATTCTGAATATAAAGTTGTGATTTCTATCAATGAATGGATCATGATGCCTTTAAACTTACATCTATTTCTTATGTTATTTATCTATTTATTGTTGCATATATAAAATATATTTTTATGCATATAATTTGTGGATATATTACAATTATAAAGTAATTATTGTAATAAAATATATCACAACGGTTTATAAACAGTTGTAAAAATTATAACAACAACGGTGCATAACAGTTGTAATAAGGTTTATTACAACGGTGGAGAATAGTTGTAAAATATACATATTACAACGGTGTTGCAACAGTGCAAAAAAGTTGTAAAAGATTTTAGTCTATTACAACTTCTTAATACACGACGGTTGCCCCACCATTGTAAAATATATTTTACAACATTTTTGCACCGTTGTAATATGGTAATTTTGTTGTAGTGTCACAATCGGGTATAGCTTGGATTCAGATGATTATATGCCAAGAAATTCAATTAAGAATTCACATCTGAAAGTAACTTGAACTTACAAAAAAAGGACAAATCTTGTTTTCTAGGATTTTTTTCTGAAACTGAAAAGATATCCTTTGATGTAGACTATCGATTCTCTAATTTAGATTTGATTCGTAGATCCTAACTTGTTTTATGTTTGCTTTCTAGTTGGAGAAGAATGATGACTATGCTAGGTTGACCATGGACAGCATGACAGCTTCTTAGAATGAATTATGAGTTCTAGGGTTGGGGTTTGGAGTTGTTTATATAGAAGTTTAAATTAATGAGAGCCGCTAGATCAATCTAAGAGATATCAGAGCCATCCAGACCAAACAGAGCCAACCGGAAGTCGCCACATATGCCCTAATGACTCAGAATTCGACCACCAGGCCAAACAGAGAAGGACACATTAGCACAGAGGTAGAAAATTCATCATAGGAACCAGATCAAAAAGGGGTTGACTCCCTACAGGGGGGTCGACACCTATGTCGACTCCCTAAAGGGGGGTCGACACCTATGTCGACACCCCCTGGGGGGGTCGACACCCTGAGAGGGAATTTTCTTGCTCAGCCTATTCTGCTTGAAATTCGAATTTTGAACTTGATTTGAGATGTTTAATTATTATTTATATTTTCTGCTTAAAATTGAAATCTTCTGAACTCCATAACTTCTTCATACGGAGTCCGATTCACGCAAACTCGGATTCTATCTCAAGCAGAATTCTGACATGAATGCAATGGCATAACCCGTTTCCCCTAATTTCCAATTTAAAATTAAGTATTCTTTAATTCGTTACTTTAATTTCCACAGGAAATACGGGGTGTTACATTCTCCCCTCCTTTAAAGGATTTCGTCCCCGAAATCTCCAAGTCAAGGAGAATGTATCCTAACATCCAACATCCATCTACTCAACAATTCAATCACAGGCGTCCATTGTCCTTAAAAAGATTTCTAATGCTTTCATGATCATATGCATAGTGTGTGTACATGTCCTTGTCTAATGCAAAATCAGGCGGTCTACTGATTCAGTTGACCTCCTTAATGCGAATTTATGTTAGTGCCATGAGTCCATCATGTATGCAATTATTCATAATCGTACTTTATAACTTCTACATGAGTGCTCAATCATTCATACAAATGCAACATCCATATGACAACACATCAAGTTTCAATCACTATATATAAAAATTCACTCATGCATATGCAATATGGAAGTGACGGAGACGATCTAGTGCCTAATGCGTGTATATGCATCCATGAGCAACCACTAGCAAACACTTACATCCACTTGCATCCACCAAACATAACATGTCTCAAACGCATGTTTACATCCATTGGCTTCTACCTAAGGATCGAGGATAGGACGGAGAGGATAGACTTAAAAGATAAAGAATAGCAAATAAACTTTACAGAAAAAGAGAGATCAAGGATATACCCTCAAAAAGGGTATGATGCGCGTATCTAATCTTCAGTCTTCTAAGTCGCATCTTCTTGAGCTTCATTCTATATTTCTCTGACTGTCTTAACTTCATGATTTGCGTAGCTTCTTAATTTCTGTTTCCAGAATATGCGTTGGAACTCGTTTCACTGTCGCCTCCCGTTTCACCTTTTCTTCTTGTAGTATACTTGGTTTTACAACTTCTGTCGTGTCATGCTAACATTTCCTCAAAAGGTCTTCCAAAATCTTATTCACCCTTTCTGTCAGAGGATGATAAGAGGTGCTTAAACATAAATGTGTACTAATGGCTTCTTACAAGCTTATTTATTAAGGTGAAGTCCCTATTTAATTCAAAAGCGTAGGTCTTACTCCTAGCGATGCCGACTGCTAACTTAACCGAAGGGTTTAAAATCAAGGTTTGATATGTATTCTGAACTTTTCCTTTTCACATAAAGAGGACTTGAAGTCAACCTTTTTCTTCTTAAGGCATCCTCTACGACCTTACCCTTACATTAAAATGGTGCCTAGTCCCGTGCCGCATGCGTCCTTTTATACCATAAGCCTTTTACTACCGTAAGGTAAAAGTCAAAACTGGGGTCGTTGTAAGAGCCCTCCTTGATTGTTGGAAAGTGACATCACAACCAATATCTCGAGCAATGGTTAGATTCTTCTTCGTTAATCTTGTAAGTGGGGCTAATACCTTCGCAAAGTCCTTAATGAACTTCCTATATTAGCCCGCTAGTCCAAGAAAGCTTTTTACTTCTGTTGCATTTCTTGGGACATTCCAGTCTTGCACCGCAACTACTTTTGCGGGATCTACTGCTATCCCTTCTTTGGACGCCACTTGTCCTAGAAGCCTTACTTCTTCTCTCCAAAAATGACATTTTTGGAGAACTTCGCCTTAAGTTGATGCGCTTGGAGGGTATCCGAGACTTCCCTTAGATGCAAAGCATGTTCTTCCTCATTCCAAAATATCATCTATGCACAAGCGAAGTGAACCATCTGCCTTTGTAATGAAAACAACTGGAGCACCCCATTCAGAAATACTTCGCCTTATTAACCCTTTTTCAAGTAACTCTTTTTACTAGTTTACTGAGCCCTTCCTTTCCCTTGGATTCATGTGTCATAAAGGCATTGCATTGTCAACTAGATATATGCGGAAGTCTACCTCGCGTTTTAGGGGACAAACCCCTAACCTAATCTAAAACATCTGCGTACTCATGGGCTACTCCAACGGAACGCAAATCGTCGATAGATGCATCAAGTGATTCTAGGTAGCTAAGACAAACTGATCCCTTAGGATCGCACGAAATCTCGAGGGTATTCCCGAAGCAAGTCAAAAGTCTAACTACCCTTCTTTCACAATTACTAACTAACCAATCCATTCCTAGAATCAACCCATAGCCCATGAAACCAAAAACATAAGCATTACACTTAAACTCAATACTTAATATAGCTATTCTCAAATTCTTACAAACCAAAGATAAATGAGCCGAACCACCAATTGGATTTGAGACGATAATGGGATCTTCTACTATACAAGTACTAAGGTGTAGAGACTCAACTATGGAAGCAGATATAAACGAACGTGAAGCACTAAAATCAAAAAGAATATAACAGGATGATCAAAAAGAAAAACTAAACTTTACTATCTCTCTCTCAGGTACGCTGGCGGTGAAAACATGCACTTGCCTTCCTGAAAATCCTGTCCTTTGTCAGTGAAACACCCCACCTCCGTTAGGGTCACTCTCAAAGGGAATGCCCTAATTTTGGTGGAGGTTTATAAGTATAAGTCACAGATATACAAGACAGATATAAGAACACATCTTTTTGAACAGCGGAAAACAACAACTTTTATTTCATTAAAATATGTGTTACACAAACCATGTCATAATTGTCTTACAATATTTCCAAAATCATAACTGTCTTGATCACATTATTTAAAGAAGCATAAAGAAAACATAAATAAACTGCAAAAGTCCCATAGTTGCTGTCCAAAGCCATAGTCCAAAACGAAAAGATCCAAGCAATACATTCTTTCTCTTCAAACTGGATATGAAGGCTGGTCAAGCTGCAGTATTCCCTCCCTGTGGACTTGGGGGGGGGGAACGGAAGAAAAGAAGACGAAAGAAAAGTAAAGTCAGACATAAAGCCTGAGTAAGTCGAGGACTACTCTGTCTATGAATAAAGAACTGGGTATGATAAGTATAAACTAGAAATGGGAAATCACCATAAACTTAGTTAAGTTGTCTAGGGTCGAATATACTATCGTACCCCATTTTAATCTCTGAACCCATATAAACTAGTTCCCAACAGGCACCCCATAATCAGGGTGAAGTGATCCATTTTATGATGATCGGCTCCTACTCGCATAGTTACATGTGTCTTACGGCCCCCGATGTTGTAGTTACCTATGCTGGTCCCACCATGGGGTGTATCAAGTCCCATGGTGGCAGCCCGACACAATCCTAGAATGCACAGGTATGCTACTGGTGCCCAGTGCCTTATTTTTCTGCGCTGGAGTGTGTGCACGCCCGCACCACGTTAGAACCTACACTGCTGCACCACCGCCGTCGATTTGACCTCTTACAATCAGCCCAGTAATCGTGCCCCACCCTGCCTTGTTTCAGGGTATCATGATACACCTTATAGGGTTACTGCTGAAAAGGGTCCCCCGCTACTAGGTTTTCTATTTCTAGCCAACATGCTAATTTGGTTAAGTGTTTTGTAAACCTAACCCCCAATCAGTCTGTTTAGTTTAGCATGTTCCATTTTGATTAAGTATTAATATTATTTACTTAATCCTATCAATCCTGACTCAGCCTTAATTGTCTTATTAAAGCCTTGACCTCTCACATTAGACAGGTATTGTTGTGGTTGCCTGTTGCCGGTTGGGTCCGGGCTATCTTATGCCACAACTCAGTCTAACCTCGGGTCCTTATTGGGCTCCATGTTTAACCACCCACATTGGATAGGTATTGTTGTGACTACTGGATAGCCGGGCGGTTCCGGGCAGGTTTACATCACAACTCAATCCAACCTCGGGTTAAACACATCGTATTTTCTACGTTTACATATTTTGTCTTTCTTCTTTATTTTCTTATATGTAAATATTTGCGGCCCATTATTAAAAATCAATGGTGTGAAGGTTACACCAATCATGGGCCCAACCCATACTTGAATTTGGGCCCCTTTACTTTATATTTTCATTTATTAATTAATTTGGCCCAACGCTATTTTCCCCCATTTAATACGTTCGTTTATTATATATATATATATGTTGGGCTTAGCCTTTTCAATCCCAACTTAGCCATGTGAAAAAAGGGGAGGCTTAAAGCGTGATTACATACACAAAAAGGGGAATGTGAACGCATGAACTTGCAACATAACTTTGGAACTACAAAATAGAAACTGGTGTACTTTCATAGTAGTAACGTATACTTTGGTCATAAAGCATAAGTGACATGAATCAAAGCATGTAAACTTGTAGTTAAGTTAAGAATCTAAATTGGATATCATCATTGACACATAGTCTTAACTACAACATAAACCTATATTTTTATTTAGGCATAATGTCAAACATAAGCAAATCATGTTCATAAGATTACTACATGTTTACAAAGGTGCTTACTTTTGTTACTAATACAAAAGTATAGTTCAACTAGAATTATTCCAACTTAATCATGATTTTAAATCTATTCACATAACCATGGCACACATATACTTATGGCATAAATATTTCTAAACATGAAATCATGATTTTTACTTTAGTCATGCAAACTTGCAAATGGGATTTTAAATCTAACCTAGCTATGTACCACATGTGTCATCATATAATTCTTGTTAACAATATAGACCTAACATGTTTTTTAATTATGCAAAATATCAATCATAGCCTAGTCATATTCATAAGTTCGCAAAGAGGTTTTTCTAGTACAAAAGTATGGCTTAATATATAGATCATGATGCCAAATTTTCAACATAATTTCATATGAATTATAATAACCCAAATTTGTTCCAATTACACACAAAATGATTTTTGTACAGAAATACATATTATGATGGCATAGTAGCAAAACCACAAACTTGCATGAATTTCAATTAAAGAACTACATACATGTAGCTTCAACATGAATTACAAAATTTGCGAATATCCAAACGTATATTTGCATAAAACTACCGCAAACATGTAGTTTTTATAATGAATAACATACTTTGCGAATTTCCAAACGTATACTTGCATAAAATTACCGCAAATATGTAGTTTTTATAATGAATAACATACTTTGCGAATATCCAATCGTTATACAATATTCCAAATCGATAAGAATCATAGTAACGCACAAATATGAATTACTTATCACCACAAATCAAGTGTACAAACCAACACAGTTATTTATTCATACCAAAATAATACTCTACTTACAATCGTGTGGCGAATTCTCCAATTCAGGAATTTGGAGATGCGACTCCTTTTGACGTAGGCGTTGATTTGATTTGTTTAAGTTGCTTTATGCTTTAGAGTTTGCCTCCTAATCTTCTCTCAAATTGGTGGCTACTCCTAGTCGTTCCTCAGCAGCATGATGGCCTCATTCTTATTTTTTTGTGTGAGTTTAGGTTAGGTTTGAGTTGTATATATAGAATTTTAGGATTAATTTAGGCCGTTTGATTAATCCTAGAAATGACCATAACCGTTCAGTCAGGATAGAGTTATCCTATTGACTCAGCCATGAGTCAGAAATGACTCAGCATTGACTCAGCGATGAGTCAGAAATGACTCAGCGTATTAAATGTTCACCAATTCAAACGTAAATACGTATTTAATAGATACATTTTCCCCTTTACCGTATTAATTACCCATATATAAATATTTATTTATATATGAATAAATATTTTCTTACCTTTAATTTGTCATAATTAAAAATTGGAGAAGGCCAAAAAAACCATCCTTGACAACCAAAAATGTGCAACGTACGCTACATGATGCGTACACGTCATATATATATATATATGCGTATATGTATATATATATATATATTATATATTCATTTTTTTCTCTACCTTCCCAATTACCCATTTTCACACTAAACCACTTTTTGAACTGCGTTCACACTAGGCTATTTTAAGCCATTCCCCTAAAACAAAAAAATAGGGCGCTGACGGGGATCGAACTCTGTACCTCTTGTATGCAAGTCATGTGTTCCAACCAAATGAGCTACCAAGTCTTTTGCTTACAAACCCTAGAACAATGCTAAACATTATTCGTTTCCCATTCTTCTTTTTTTCATGTTTTGCTGCGATATTTAAATTAAAGATATCTTCTTCACACATTATCCGTTTTGCGTAAACTCGGACTCTATTTCAAGCAGAATTTTGAGGCGAATGCAATGGCGTAACCCGTTTCCCTTAATTCTTTGATTTGAAATTAATAAAACTTTAATTTGTGAATCTCACTGTTATAGAATACACGGGGTGTTACATTCTCCCCCACTTAAAAGGATTTCGTCCCCGAAATCTTCAAGTTAGGAGGAATGTATATCCTAACATCCAAACATCCATCTACTCATCCATCAAACACGAGTATCCATTGTCCTTAAAAGACTTCTAATGCTTCATGATCATATGCGAAGTGTGTGTGTACATGTACTTATCTAATGCAAAATCAGGCGGTCTACTAATTCAGTTGACCTCCTTAATGCGAATTGTGTGAGTGCCATGAATCCATTATGTATGCAAATTTTTCCTATTCATGATTCTACATGAGTGCACAATCATTCATACAAATGCAACATCCATATGGCAACACATTAAAGTTCAACCATATACGAGTGCAAACATATTTGCATATGCAATATGATGTGACTGAGCCGATCTAAAACCTAGATTGTGTGTGTATATGCAACCACGAGCAACCACTAGCAATCACTTGCAACCACTTGCAACCATCATCCATAACATGTTTCAACTACATGTTTACATCCAAAAAGATTCTACCTATAGTTCTCAAGATAGGATCGAGGAGAGAAATAGGATAAAACAAAGCATCTAGAATACGATGTACCGCCAGAAGGTCCGGTCTGCTTCTCAGGGCAGTCTTTGCTGATGCGTCTAGTCTTCCCATAATGAAAACATTCACCTTGCTTTCTCTTCCTCTTTCTACAATCCTTGGCTATGTGCCCTTCCGTACCACAGTAATTGCATTTCCTTTTATCACGTGAGTTTTTGTTCTTGCCTCCTTTCTCGGGGTCTACCTTCTTATTCTTAGAATCGTTGGGCTTGACCTCTTTCTTCCCTTGAGAGTTTTCTGCCTCTGTTTCCTTCTTGTCCTTATCTCCCTCGTTCAGCAATGCCATCTGCACCAACCTTTCGTACGTAGCTCCCATGGGTATATGGGTCATGGCCAAACTGTGTAATGGCTCATTCAACCCTTTGACAAAGCGGAGAGCCTTCTTGTGCGGGGTGTTCACTAGGTCCATCCCAAACCTAGCCAGCTCATCGAATTGATTAACATACTCTTTGACTATCATATTCCCTTGCTTAAGAAATAAGAATTTTTCCAACTGAAGACTCCTTTCAGCTTCCGAGAGAAATTTAGCCTCAAACCTTGCCCTAAAGTCCTCCCATGTTTCCACCGGTCTTTCTGCATTAGTGACTTCCCACCAGTAGGAAGCCTCACCCTTTAGTAGCCATACTGCCAGTTGTACTTTCTGTCTATCTTCTACCTCAAAGATGATGAATAAGTCCTCGGTTTCTTTTAGCCAATTTCTAGCTGCCACGAAGGACTCAGTTCCATGAAAATACTTTCCTCCCATAGCTTTAAAATCTTTACATATCTTAGCAAACGTGTTTCCCCGTGGAGGAGGTGGAGGAAGAGGTGCTGCTGCAGCTGGATGATTTCCTGCACCTAGGGGAGGAGGAACGGTAGGACCTGGCTGAGTAGCCCTTGCTTCTAAGAACCGTCTAAACCAACCAGGTATTGGTACACCCTCTGGCAAGTTAAGTTCTTTGGACATGCTGAAACAAAAAGGATAGATTCAAAACGAAGGATAAGAGATAGTACCTATGGCTTTGGGGGGACTTTGCCTTTTTTTTAAAAAAAAAAAAAAAAATATTTTTCTTTTAAAAATGCTTCTTTAAATTTCTTTTTTTTTAAAATAAATTTTCAAAACTTTTTATCTTATCTGGTAAACCTATGCTCTGATACCAAGTGAAACACCCCACCTCCGTTAGGGTCACTCTCAAAGGGAATGCCCTAATTTTGGTGGAGGTTTATAAGTATAAGTCACAGATATACAAGACAAATATAAGAACACATCTTTTTGAACAGCGGAAAACAACAACTTTTATTTCATTAAAATATGTGTTACACAAACCATGTCATAATTGTCTTACAATATTTCCAAAATCATAACTGTCTTGATCACATTATTTAAAGAAGCATAAAGAAAACATAAATAAACTGCAAAAGTCCCATAGTTGCTGTCCAAAGCCATAGTCCAAAACGAAAAGATCCAAGCAATACATTCTTTCTCTTCAAACTGGATATGAAGGCTGGTCAAGCTGCAGTATTCCCTCCCTGCGGACCTGGGGGGGGGAACGGAAGAAAAGAAGACGAAAGAAAAGTAGAGTCAGACATAAAGCCTGAGTAAGTCGAGGACTACTCTGTCTATGAATAAAGAACTGGGTATGATAAGTATAAACTAGAAATGGGAAAGCACCATAAACTTAGTTAAGTTGTCTAGGGTCGAATATACTATCGTACCCCATTTTAATCTATGAACCCATATAAACTAGTTCCCAACAGGCACCCCATAATCAGGGTGAAGTGATCCATTTTATGATGATCGGCTCCTACTCGCATAGTTACATGTGTCTTACGGCCCCCGATGTTGTAGTTACCTATGCTGGTCCCACCATGGGGTGTATCAAGTCCCATGGTGGCGGCCCGACACAATCCTAGAATGCACAGGTATGCTACTGGTGCCCAGTGCCTTATTTTTCTACGCCGGAGTGTGTGCACGCCTGCACCCCGTTAGAACCTACACTGCTGCACCACCGCCGTCGATTTGACCTCTTACAATCAGCCCAGTAATCGTGCCCCACCCTGCCTAGTTTCAGGGTATCATGATACACCTTATAGGGTTACTGCTGAAAAGGGTCCCCCGCTACTAGGTTTTCTATTTCTAGCCAACATGCTAATTTGGTTAAGTGTTTTGTAAACCTAACCCCCAATCAGTCTGTTTAGTTTAGCATGTTCCATTTTGATTAAGTATTAATATTATTTACTTAATCCTATCAATCCTGACTCAGCCTTAATTGTCTTATTAAAGCCTTGACCTCTCACATTAGACAGGTATTGTTGTGGCTGCCTGTTGCCGGTTGGGTCCGGGCAGTCTTACGCCACAACTCAGTCTAACCTCGGGTCCTTATTGGGCTCCATGTTTAACCACCTACATTGGATAGGTATTGTTGTGACTACTGGACAGCCGGGCGGTTCCGGGCAGGTTTACATCACAACTCAATCCAACCTCGGGTTAAACACATTGTATTTTCTACGTTTACATATTTTGTCTTTCTTCTTTATTTTCTTATATGTAAATATTTGCGGCCCATTATTAAAAATCAATGGTGTGAAGGTTACACCAATCATGGGCCCAACCCATACTTCAATTTGGGCCCCTTTACTTTATATTTTCATTTATTAATTAATTTGGCCCAACGCTATTTTCCCCCGTTTAATACGTTCGTTTATTATATATATATGTTGGGCTTAGCCTTTTCAAGCCCAACTTAGCCATGTGAAAAAAAGGGGAGGCTTAAAGCGTTATTACATACACAAAAAGGGGAATGTGAACGCATGAACTTGCAACATAACGTTGGAACTACAAAATAGAAACTGGTGTACTTTCATAGTAGTAACGTATACTTTGGTCATAAAGCATAAGTGACATGAATCAAAGCATGTAAACTTGTAGTTAAGTTAAGAATCTAAATTGGATATCATCATTGACACATAGTCTTAACTACAACATAAACCTATATTTTTATTTAGGCATAATGTCAAACATAAGCAAATCATGTTCATAAGATTACTACATGTTTACAAAGGTGCTTACTTTTGTTACTAATACAAAAGTATAGTTCAACTAGAATTATTCCAACTTAATCATGATTTTAAATCTATTCACATAACCATGGCACACATATACTTATGGCATAAATATTTCTAAACATGAAATCATGATTTTTACTTTAGTCATGCAAACTTGCAAATGGGATTTTAAATCTAACCTAGCTATGTACCACATGTGTCATCATATAATTCTTGTTAACAATATAGACCTAACATGTTTTTCAATTATGCAAAATATCAATCATAGCCTAGTCATATTCATAAGTTCGCAAAGAGGTTTTTCTAGTACAAAAGTATGGCTTAATATATAGATCATGATGCCAAATTTTCAACATAATTTCATATGAATTATAATAACCCAAATTTGTTCCAATTACACACAAAATGATTTTTGTACAGAAATACACATTATGATGGCATAGTAGCAAAACCACAAACTTGCATGAATTTCAATTAAAGAACTACATACATGTAGCTTCAACATGAATTACAAACTTTGCGAATATCCAAACGTATATTTGCATAAAACTACCGCAAACATGTAGTTTTTATAATGAATAACATACTTTGCGAATATCCAAACGTATACTTGCATAAAACTACCGCAAACATGTAGTTTTTATAATGAATAACATACTTTGCGAATATCCAATCGTTATACAATATTCCAAATCGATAAGAATCATAGTAACGCACAAATATGAATTACTTATCACCACAAATCAAGTGTACAAACTAACACAGTTATTTATTCATACCAAAATAATACTCTACTTACAATCGTGTGGCGAATTCTCCAATTCAGGAATTTGGAGATGCGACTCCTTTTGACGTAGGCGTTGATTTGATTTGTTTAAGTTGCTTTATGCTTTAGAGTTTGCCTCCTAATCTTCTCCCAAATTGGTGGCTACTCCTAGTCGTTCCTCAGCAGCATGATGGCCTCATTCTTATTTTTTTGTGTGAGTTTAGGTTAGGTTTGAGTTGTATATATAGAATTTTAGGATTAATTTAGGCCGTTTGATTAATCCTAGAAATGACCATAACCGTTCAGTCAGGATAGAGTTATCCTATTGACTCAGCCATGAGTCAAAAATGACTCAGCATTGACTCAACGATGAGTCTGAAATGACTCAGCGTATTAAATGTTCACCAATTCAAACGTAAATACGTATTTAATAGATACATTTTCCCCTTTACCGTATTAATTACCCATATATAAATATTTATTTATATATGAATAAATATTTTCTTACCTTTAATTTGTCATAATTAAAAATTGGAGAAGGCCAAAAAAAACCATCCTTGACAACCAAAAATGCGCAACGTACGCTACATGATGCGTACACGTCATATATATATATATGCGTATATGTATATATATATTATATATATTCATTTTTTTCTCTACCTTCCCAATTACCCATTTTCACACTAAACCTCTTTTTGAACTGCGTTCACACTAGGCTATTTTAAGCCATTCCCCTAAAATAAAAAAATAGGGCGCTGGCGGGGATCGAACTCTGTACCTCTTGTATGCAAGTCATGTGTTCCAACCAAATGAGCTACCAAGTCTTTTGCTTACAAACCCTAGAACAATGCTAAACATTATTCGTTTCCCATTCTTTTTTTTTTCATGTTTTGCTGTGATATTTAAATTAAAGATATCTTCTTCACACGTTATCCGTTTTGCGTAAACTCGGACTCTATTTCAAGCAGAATTTCGAGGCGAATGCAATGGCATAACCCGTTTCCCTTAATTCTTTGATTTGAAATTAATTATACTTTAATTTGTGAATCTCACTGTTATAGAATACACGGGGTGTTACAGTCCTTGTCCTTGCCCTCCGGACAATCCTTTATAAGATGCCCTGCCCCATCATGCTGAAAATAACCACTTGTCTTTTTCTTCCTACAATTAAATAACCCGCTATACCGCAGAAAAGACACTTCTTGTTGCGGGATCTATTATTTCCTCCGCTCTTCTTATATTCCAATCCCTTGTTTGTGGTTCCTCCCCTTTGGCCTCTTTCTCTTTACCTCCTTCGTGAACCATGTTGACAAGTCTCTCGAAGGTTGCCTCCATCGCACGGAAAACCCTATAAAGCATTGGAAGAGAATTAGCCGCAGGTGAAACTACTGCGACTATGGATGGAGGTTGGGCACCTCTTCGCCCTTTGACAGGTGTCGTAGTCTCATCAAGCCTACAGAACCATGCCGCGACGAGGTTACCTCCCAGAAAGCCAGGAGCCCTGGAGACTCAGGAAAGAAGTAAACAAGGATTCAAATAGAGGATCAAAAGATAGTGCATATGGCTTTGGGGAATATGCCTTTAAAACAAAACCTTTCTTTTGAAAATGCTTCGTTTAAAACCATTTTGAAAATAATTTTTCAAATCTTTTATCTGATCCGGTAACCTTCAGCTCTGATACCAAGTGAAACACCCCACCTCCGTTATGGTCACTCACAAAGGGAATGCCTTAACTCTGGTGGAGCGTTTTAGGTAAAAGATGCAGATAAATTATAAGTCATACAAATAAAGCAGCAGAAAATAAAAAAGTTATTTTATAAACAATGTGGTTCAGTCAATCTTTTACAACAATTGTCTCAATCATACTTAAAAATAATACATAGAACTTCTGTCTTGATTCAAAACTTCCAAGTATAAAAGAAGCATAAAAATAACAATGATATTCCCCAATAAAGCATGAACCATCCATAGTAGTGAAAGAGAGAGTCCAAAGCAATACATCGACTATCTCCGTGCTTGGAAAGAAAACTGAGCTAAGTGGTAACATTTCCTCCCTGTGAACCTAGGGGGGGATGGAAGAAAAGAGGCGAAATAAACTAGGTCAGACATAAGTCTGGTAAGTCCAGTGACTTTTAGCATGTAAATAGGCAAAAGCATCATGACATGAATAAGCTGAATATAAGACAATACCGTGATAACATGGATAACAAGATAACATAAGATTAGCATATGATATGATATGGCAAGATGAATTGAATGCGCTTCTACTCTTTCTCTGCTTTGCTACTACCTTGTTATTCTGATTTTTATATCTCTGCACCGCCTAACTAGTGTCCCAACTAGTAATCTGTGTAAAATGATAATATTACAACATGATCCCAATCCCCGCAATTATGGTAGGCTTCAGGTGTACATCTAGTATGAGAATCTTACCTCAATCAGCCTAATTTCCATGAAGATGTTAGATGTACCCTTACTACCCTATCGATCGGCTCCTTACTTATATTAATTTTCCCTGTATCTGTGTCAATCGGCCCTCTCTTGCGTGTAGATACCCCGTGATGGTCCCATCATAAGGTGTAACAGTCCTATGATAGCAACCCGACAAGATTCAAGGTGCACAGTGTATAACTACTGGTACCCAGTGCCTGCTTTTTCCACTCCGGAGTACGTGCACGCCCGTAATCCGTCGGAACCTACACTGACGTACCCCCTGCCATTATTTTTACCACTTATAATCATCCCAGTAATTGTGCCCCACCCTGCCTAGTTTCAGGGTACCTTGATACATCTACGTGGGTTACTGCTGAAATGGGTCCCCGTTGCTAGGGTTTCTTACTAGTTAAGTTTGTAAGCCTATATTTACTAATATTACCCACCAACTCGATATGTACTTAACCCTCCCACTGATTCAATCATGTTTACTTGATGGTTAAGTTTGTGGGCCTATATTTACTAATATTACCCACTAACCCGATATGTACTTAACCCTCCCACACATTATGTCATATTGGTTAAGTGATGTCCATTCATGTTAACTTAACCCACCCACTCATCATGTCATGTTGGTTAAGTGTTAACCCTTCTCACTCATCATGTTGGATTGGTTAAGTGTTTCCTATTAACTTAACCCCGTTCATTCATCATGTTATATTGGTTAAGTATTTCCTATTAACTTAACCCCATTCGTTCATCAAGTTACATTGGTTAAGTGTTTCTTATTAACTTAACCCCATGCGTTCATCATGCTGTATTGGTTAAGTGTAATCAATTAATTCAAGTTAACTTAACCCACCCACTTGTCGTGTTACATTGGTTAGGTATTGCCTTCTTGTGTTAACTTAACCCTCCCCATTCATCATGTTATATTGGTTAAGTGTTGCTCTCTTGTTTTAACTTAACCCTTCCACACATCCTGTTATATTGGTTAAGTGTTGCTCTTTTGTTTTAACTTAACTCTACCCATTCATCATGTCATATTGGTTAAGTGTTTCTTATTAACTTAACCCTACTCACCTGTTTAATTAACATGTTTTATTGGTTAAGTGTTGCCTAAATTAACTTAACCCTACCATTCAATTATTAGCATGTCTTGCTTATTAGCATTAATTTATTCATTAACGGCTTAACCTCTCACATTAGAACTGTTGTTTGCGGTTGCTGGATATGCCGGGCGGTTCCGGGAAGACATCTAACACAAACTCATTCTAACCTCGGGTTTTTGGGCTAAATGCGCTAACCTCTCACATTAGATATGTGTTGTTGCGGTTACTGGATGTGCCGTGCGGTTCCGGGCAGTTTTACACCGCAACTTAATCTAACCTCGGGTTAGGATGTTTATCTTTTAGCATATTTACCATACATGTCCAAGTCTAGATTTTATATGCTAATTATCCCAAATTCACAAAACTAGTCATGGTCCAATTCTCAGGTTATACCCAACAAAGGTAATTGCAAGTTATGCCCCACAAATTTAATTACAAGTTATAACTCAAAGTAGGTTACACCCAATCTTCCCAAATTTGCAATAATAATGATGCCCCAAAATTACAATATTAGTTATACTTGGCGTCCCAGCCAATAGTTAGGCCCAATCTAGATTTAATATTCCAATTTTACAGTTTATTCCTAATCTAGATTTAATATTTTAATTTACCCCAAGTTCGCAACAATAACAATGATGCCCCAAAACTTGATTTATATGTCAATTAATCCAAACTTAAAGTTATAATGATAATAATGCCCAACATCACTTACAAGTTATACCCAAATCTCAATTACAAGTTACGCCCAATAGTACATAAAATAGATTAGGCCCAATTTCCTCGTATTCAAATCGTATATATGTATAACAAGATTTCGTCTAGGTTTCGAGACAACCTAAATCCAAAATAAAAGGGGAAGAAGAGGAAATCTAAAAGATTAGGCACAAAATAGCCATACGACACTAGATTTGATAATAGTAATATCAGGAACATAAAAGAAATATAGATCTGAATTACATCGCAGGCATTAATATGATAGATTATGAGATAGCCCGTAACTTTCCAATCTCCGAAGAGAAGAGAAAGAACGAATTACCGTGAGAACACGACAAAATAGAACGCAGACGGAAGAACATTTCATTGTTTATTACAACAATTCCAACAGAATACAAGAATATACAGTGTATGAATGAATAAAATACATTCGATAAATATCAGAGATTACAATAAATTACATAGCAACGGAAAAACAACATAAAACACAACTGAAAGTAATACACGGATACCGAGCTTTCCGAGCATCGTTCCAGCTGTAAATCAGGATCCTATGAATATAAATCTGCAAAACCAAAACTACTAGCTACCCGTGTGGAAAATAGGGGCACCCAGAGTTTAGGTTAAAACAATAAACTCCAGGTCAGTCATGTGACTGGTGTGAGAACTAAAACAGTTATTAATCTTTATTTTAAAGTTCGGTAAATCAAGGGACCACGCCGTATAACACGGAACTGGTTTCCTCCCAAGAATACCAGTGCATAAAACAAACAGCGCAATGCTAAATAAAGAAAAATGAAGCTATTATAAGACCCAAGTCCCATCACACAATGCAACGCAAGCCGGAGGATAGGGTTTTTACCTTATAATAGCCAAAGCATGCTTGATACGTTTAAAACACATTATTTGATACTATAATAAATGTATAGTGTCAAAACAATTTCAATCATAAATATCAGTCATAGACGGCAATAATGACCCTTACCACTATGTCGCCATACTAGAGTCTACAAATTAAACCGCAATATCACGTATTGGAAATTGGATTTCCGTCATGAGTCGAGGCAAGGGGCTAGCTCCTCTCCGATTCGAGACACTCTAGCAAATGTCTCAGGACCCCACTATGATCCTTGGATCTTCAGGGTCGGTCCTCTCTTACTTTTGAGGATTAGTTATTCGTGAGCACACCATTTCCCGGTCCTAACAGACCTATATCCGAGGTGCCTCGCATCCAACAACCACACAGGTGAAAAATATATAAATGTCAGCTAGTTTAAGCACTAACACCACCCCTAGCTAGAAAGAAACGTCGTGCTCTCCCTGCAGTTACTATCCCGTTTTTGACTCATACCGAGGTGTGAGGCTCAAGAATTCACGCTATACACAAAGTTGTGCCACACAGGCCGTGCTTTGATCATCAACCACAAGACTTTGCTTTTCAACAGAAGCCTTGATCAATTGCCACTTACGCATGCCACACTGGCAATTCACTCCATGCGACTGATGTCCATCGATATACAACCTCTGAGCTCGTACGTCTCAGAGAAGGGCGTTAAGCAAGAGAATAAATTCTCCGCCGCCAAACAAATGTATATTTAATAGAGATCAATCAACACAGAATAAAATCCAATGTCAGACACACAGTCCATTTACAAGTTCGTTCTGGGTCTGAACGAAACCGGAGGCACTTTCCTCGCATATCCATCGATCTCCAAGTACGTCTGGACGATCACCAACTGTTTCTCTCCTCTTGGGTGTACAGCCCAATCGAGATCATCAGTTGTAACGACCCAAAAAATCTGAACCAATTTAATATTTTTAAATTGGCTAAATTAATGGATTTTAAATATTTAAAATAAATATTTTAAATAATGGCAATGAAAACTGAGTTTGAATCGACAATTGAATACGAATATGATTAAGTATAATTATAAACAAGGCTTGAAAAGGCGCTGCAGTTTCAAAAATTGAATTCAAACTTTGTCGGACTATACCGGGTGCAAAACAATCCGAATTTTAGTGAAACCAAAAATATTTAAATCTGTTAGTGAATATCTTTCTAACGAATCTGATAAATCGAATTTTCATAGCGGAAAGCAAAATTTATGGCCGAATGAATTTTCAGAAGGGTCGCTATGGATTTTATATAGCCCGTGAAATTGGCCATTTTGCAAACGACCTCGGAATTCGACGAAACCACTTTTGTTGGATCCGGGATGTGAAGTTATTGTTAGGTTTCAAATTTCATAATTTTTGAAGCTAGTATTTGAGCGTGGCAAAGGAAAATGTGTTTTGGTCAATTACAGTTAAATTGGATCGACCAAAAATGGGCCTTTTTGCAAACGGTCTCAGAATTCGACGAAACTAGTTTTGTTGGGACCGTATCGTAAAAAC
Organism: Allium sativum; assembly: GCA_030737875.1. NCBI lineage: Eukaryota > Viridiplantae > Streptophyta > Magnoliopsida > Asparagales > Amaryllidaceae > Allium > Allium sativum. The sequence continues at coordinate 314,638,333 of CM060921.1, forward strand.
ATAGCTAGATTTATTTTTCTGGAATTTTTTCGAATTAGTTTGTGGCCCTGGAAAATTAAAATGTACGTTCAAATTAAATATTGAATGTTTTATATTTTGATTTGAATGGAAACTGACTGAAACAGTCGAATGGGTCTACGAAACATATCCCATTGTGTTCGGAATGGGGGTATAACGCTAGGGACGGCAGTCGTTGGGTTTGATTTTGAGTTTGTCTAAGAAAACCCCAATTTTTGAATTTAATATAACCTTGGCCAATAGGAAAATTTCTTTATATATAAAAAAAATCGCGTTCTCTCTCCCCGATACAGCGCTTGACGGTGGAAAACTGCTTCCCTCTTCCCCTCCATTTTCTGGCGAATCCACGCCGAATTAGCACCCCCTCCTTTGGAGTTTTTCGTAGAGCCGAGCCTCCTCTTCAAATCCATACTCGTTGCCACCCTCCTCGTGCAGTAAATCGCCAGAATCGCGCCCTGGAAGTTGAGGACTTCTAACCACCGCCACGACCGCCAGGGACCACCGAGCTGGCCAACTCCCCCACGTGCGCGAAGCCCTCTCCTAGCCCTTCGACGCTGCGAAGGCCGATTGTCCTCTAGCTTCACGGATTTCGCAAGAAACCGATACCTAGTTTCGAACAAAACAATGGAGGTACGGTTGTGTAATTTTAAAACTGATTTTAATAGTTTAAAACCGTTGCAAGCTTTGAAAAATCATATCTTTTTGCTGAGTTAACGAAATTCGATGAAACAGGAAACATCGTGATCGTGTGGATGTCTTCTACATTTTAGAAGAGACCGCATACTTTTCTGAGCCTTCTGCTATTTTGGTGGAGTGGAACCCAATGTGAGATTTCTAATTTATAAACAATATGGAAAACGACGATGTATAAATTATATAATCGATGTATGAGTTATATAAGCGTTGTACACCTCTTGTATAAGCGTTGTATAAGTTGTACGTTCGATGTATAAGTTATATATATGCGTTGTAAAAATTATATATGTGTTGAAATAAAAGTGAATTGCTATATACAAATATATATATATACATGCCCCTCGTCCACAAACCATGGACGATATTTATTGATTGTGATTGGTGTGAAAATTGATTGATAGCGAATGGTTGTTTGGGATTGTTTGTGATTGATATTGATTGATTGTGGTTGAAAAATACCCATTTGTGGTTGAGAAATATTTGGTTGAAACCACATAGGATTAGTTTGTGGAAATGAAATAAATATATACATGCCGCCTGCGTGCGAACTAGATGCATGATCCCCATTGTCAAAAACCGCGAGGTTTTAAGGTAGAGCGAAGAGCCGTACTAGGGACGGTCCCGGTTTTAACTACCCTGCCGTTATGCTGCCGAAATTTTGAATAGTATTTATGTGTTTGAATTATTTTCATTTGCTGAAACTATATTTATTCATTGAATAGAAAACCTTCATGTGTTGAATCGATATTCATTCGTTGATTAGAAATTCATGTGTTGAAAGCTATTCATATTTTGAAATAAATTGTTTTATAATAAAAATCACCTTTTTATCATCCATATGGACTATGTAAAATAATCTCGTTTTAAAAGAAATTGTTTTATAAGAAAAATCCTATTTTTATCACCCATATAAACTATATAAAATAATAGTGTTTTGAAATGAACTGTTTTACAATAAAAACCACATTTTTATTATATACACGAATTGTTGAAATGTGAAGTGGTAAAAATAGCCACAAGTTCAAAAAAAAATATGAGTTGAAATATTCATTAATTAGCTAATGATATGATTTTTGCCTATACATGTAACATTAGAATGAATGGTGTTTTTAAACCAAATGGAATCAAATATGAAGTTGAATAGAAAATGATAAATGATAAGAACTATATATATATATACATGCATATTTATTGAACAGGTTATAGCAAAGGGGCTAGAGAAGAGGAATAAAATTTTGTGCCTGACAAATAGGTACACATTTACTGTTTTGTTTGGGTGATGATTTTATGAGCCTGTTGGCTAGCCGCTTGGCTTTTTCTTTTTCTTTTTGACATGAGACGCCCGTGTGGCTATTTGGGAATTTTCCCAGCCCCTCCCGTACAAAGGAGGTTATGGCGAAATTTTCCAAAATTTAAAGGCGTTAGTGAAATATTTGAAGTGAAACGATATAGGAATTTTTGAATGATCTATATTTATATAAATATATAAATATAAATAAAATTAAAACAAAACGTGCCCGTGCAGTTCGTGTTTTGAAACCGTGTTTTCAAACTACTAGTGCGGGAAATCCGACCATTGGATTTTCCCGAAACCGCAACCGTTGGATTCGCCTTGGAAATATCTTTCCAACGGTACCAACTTTGTAAAAATCCAACGGTTGGATTGTTTGGAATGTTTAATTCAAATTTGAAGAAAAACAGCGCCAGAAACAATTATATATATATATATAATTATATTTAATCGAATAACGACGCTGCAGTTCGTATTCTGAAATCGAAACTTCAAACGATTGTACCGGGAGATCCGACCGTCGGATTTTCCCAAAACTGGAACCGTTGGGTTCGTTTTGGAAAGACCTTTCTAATGATGTCAATTTGGTGAAGATCCAACGGTTAGATTTTCAGATATGTGTAAATCAAATCTGAATAAAAACAGCGCCACGGTCGCGTTATGGCCCGAAGCGTCGTTTTGAATAATTGGCTATTTTAAAATGAATAAAAATAGCAATAAATCGTTATAAAATATTATAAACAATATGGATGTGATTTAGAAATTAACTGAAGGTTGGCTAAGTCGAGTGGTTTCCTGGGTGTTGATCTGATGTTGGTTTCGGCCTTCGGGGTTAATATTTGGGAAATCGTTCTCTTACTGATTGACGGTTAGTGACTAATGAATTGAAATGATGCGTGTATATGTTAGTGTTGCACTTGTTTATTATGTACGCGAGTGGCTCAGAAAGACTGGGTTTTTCCCATTCTGAATAACTGAATCGACGATAGCAAATCGAAGATGAAGACGATGGTCGAAGACCGGAGATCTTCACCTCGTTTGGATGGTAACCGAGGTCCTGATTGGGAGGCATCCTGAAATATGGATAATGAGTGGTGATCGTCCCGACGTACGTGGTGATCGATGGGTTTGCGAGGTATTTAGTGCCTCCGGTTTCGTTCAGACCCAGAACGGACTTGTAAATGGACTATGTGTCTGACATTGGATTTTATTCTGTGTTGATTGATCTCTATTAAATATACATCTGTTTGGCGGTGGAGAATTTATACTTTTGCTTAACGCCCTTCTCTGAAACGCACGAGCTCAGAGGTTGTATATCGATGGACATCAGTCGCATGGCATGAATTGCCTGTGTGGCATGCTAAGATGCAGTGATCAGGGCTTCTGTTGAAAAGCAAAGTCTTGTGGTGATGATCAAAGCACCGCCTGTGTGGCATAGCTTTGTGTATAACGTGAATTCGCGAGCCTCACACCCCGGTATGAACCAGAAACGGGAGGAGGACCTCAGGGAGGGCATGCGTTTCTTTCTAGCTAGGATGGTGTCAGTTACCTACCAGCCCTGACATTTATATACTTTTCACCTATGTGGTTGTTGCTGTTGCGAGGCGCCTCGGTTAGATCGGACGATCCGGGTCCGGTGGAGTCATTCGTTGGCTCATTTACGCCCCAAAGGGCGGGGAAACGTATTGTTCAGGCATAATAATCCACATCGGTGGACCGACCATGACGATCCAAGGGGCAGTTGCGGCTGTTCCTGAGACATGGGCTAGATTGTCTCGAATTCGGTAAGGACTATCTTTTGCCTTGGTTCATGACGGAAATCCAATTTCCAAATACGTGATCGTGCGATTTCGATTGTATATATATTTGGCGACATAGTGGCATGGGACGCTCATGTCGTCTATGATTGATAGTTATGATTTGAAATTGTTTTCAAAACATATAAACACTAGTAGTAATATCAAATGCCTTTGTTTTATTCGTATCAAGCATATTTTGGCCGTTATAAGGTAAAAACTCTATCCTCCGGTTTGCGTTGCATTGTGTGATGGGAACTGAGTCTTATAATGGCTTCATTTTTATAAAATGCATTGCGTTGTTTAAAAGAAAGATTTGTTTTAAAGCACTGGCAATCCAATGGAGTAAACCCGTTCCACGAAAGTGGCGTGGTCCTGTGATAGCTAAATTATATATGTGTTGAGTAGATTTCTCATACCAGTCCCATGACTGACTCGTAGTTTGTTTCACTTTCAAACTCGGGTGCCCCTTTTCTACATGGGCAGCCTTGTATTCAGGTTTAGCTGGTTCTTTCTGGATAGCGGGAGCTGAAGATGGATTCTATCATTTATCTCTTTTTATGCTGTTCATCTCCTATTGTACATATTATTTTTGTTTTCCGCTGTAGACATTTATGTATAGCTGAACTATATTTTTACTAAGTATGATCCTGTATGCTGTGTAACTCTGATGATTACTTTTATCCAGTATATTCTATTGTTCATTTCTGGTGTATTTATTTAATTCTGTTCTGCTATTATCTGTTTCTGTGTTATATTCCAAAGATAACCCTTGTCTCCGTCAGTACGGGGTTTAGGGTCGTCTCATTTTGGTATCAGAGCTTTGGTTAAGCTTAGTTCTGGAATATAACATTTGAACGAACTCGTCAGAAATAGAACCAGTAGTTTTCTAGGACGGGTAACTCTATACAGATAGGATCAGTAATATCCTAGTATAAGTAAAGCAGAATGGAATACACACCAGTAGACACATTTACATTGAAGTATTTGTCTCTATATTTTGAAATATCTTATCTTTGATCTGACACTTGATCTGCTGTTTGCAGAAGTACTAGAAAATGAGTGTCAGAAACAAAGGGAATGCAGAACCGGATATTGAGGCCCTATTAATCAAATATCGAAATATGGGTGGAATACCGTTCTCTGGTGAAGAATCTATTATGAAAACACAAGCCTGGATTCGTTCGGCTGAGAAAATCTTTGAAGGATTAAAGCTGAGGGATGACCAGAAAAGATTACTGGCATCCTGGGCACTCAAAGACGAAGCTTTATTCTGGTGGGATTTTGTCGTTAAGGATAATCCAGAAGGTGATATCACCTGGGATAAATTCAAAGTGATTTTCCTAGAAAGATTTACTCCTCCAGAAGCGATTGAGCGATTATGCGACGAATTTTCTTATCTGATACAAGGTGACATGACCATCCCAGAATATCATAAGAAATTCAATGAACTTTCTCACTTTGCCCCTCATCTAATTGAAAATCCGAAGAGGAAGAATATGAGATTTATCAACGGGCTTCAAAGAAAATATCAGAACAGTGTAATGCGGAACGTGAAGCTCCCCTTTTCTGAAATGATATACATGGCTTATCAGTACGAAGATCTAGACAAGAAAGGTATGCTACCGTACGAAGAAGAAGTCAGCTCTTGTAATAAAATCGAGTCTGAAACTGATCGTCCTGGGGCCAGTACAATGTCTGAAGTCAGTAAGGAGCCCAAAGTCAATCGAAAAAGGGCCAGATCTGGAAAAGAACCAGCAACGACTGCCATATGCAATAACTGCCATAAGGAAGGGCATTTGCAAGGAAATTGTAAATCCTCGAAGAAACGAAAGAATGATGGATTTAGATCGGGCAGAAAGCTTCAAGAAAGTAGAGGATGCAATCTCTGCCAACAAGTTGGTCATGTAAAGCAAGATTGCTGGCTATTGAAAAAGGCCAAAGAGGCTCAGGTAAATGAAGTGGAAGAAACTTATGAGCCCTCAGCTATTCAGGAAAGGCCAGATGTTTTAGAAGGAACGCTAACTGTTAAAGATATTCCAGTCAAAGTAGTTTGACACAGGTGCGTCACGAAGTTTCATTGCCAAAGATGCAGCTAAGAAACTGGATTTGAATTTGAAAAAGCTCAAGGAACCAATGACTGTCCAGAATCTGGTTGGGGGTTCCATTGATCTCAGTTGGGTTTACGGAGTGCTGGTTTCTTTCTCTCATTATAGGTTTCCTACCATCGCGGTCGTCATGAATTTTAAAGAGTTTGATCTTAACTTGGGGTTAGACTGGTTGACCAAATATGATGCGGAACTCAAATGCGCCGACCGAGTCGTAAAGGCGAAGATCAAATCAGGTGATTATATAACCATTCCCTATGAGGGTCAGAATGCTAATAGAAAATACTTATGGGCAGCTTTGAATGTTTCTCCAGCTCAAATAGAAAAGGTCCCTGAAAGCACAGAGAATATTCCCGACCTGGTGAAAGATATCCTTGTCGTCAAGAACTATGCGGATGTGTTCGAGGAAGTTGTTCGCTTACCTCCACAGAGAGAAATAGATTTCAAAATTGCTTTGATTCCGAATGCAAGGCCGGTAGTTCACGCTATTCGAAGAATGTCCTTGAAAGAGAAGTAGGAATTAGACAATCAAACACGACAGCTCGTATGGAAGGGTCTGATCAGGCCTAGTTTCTCTGATTGGGGTGCAGCAGTGGTGTTTGTCCCAAAATCCGACGGTACTCTACGTCTATGTGTGGATTATCGTGATCTGAACAAACAGACAATAAAGAACAAATATCCATTGCCGCGGATTGATGATTTGTTAGATCGATTGAATGGAGCACAGGTATTTTCACGAATGGACCTAGCTACAGGTTTCCATCAACTTCGAATTGCCGAAGAGTGTGTTCCAATGACAGCATTCAGAGGTCCCGACTTATTCTATGAGTGGTTAGTAATGCTGTTCGGCTTATGTAACGCTCCAGCTTACTTCGTCGATCTGATGAATAGAGTGTTTAGAGGGGTTTTGAATAAATTTGTTCTGGTTTTCATTGTCGATATTCTAATCTTCTCTAAATCAAAGGCCGAACATGAAATGCATCTGGAAAAGGTTCTAGAAATTCTGAGACGGAATGTATTAAAAGCCAAATTTTCCTAATGTATCTTCTGAGAAGATGAAGTAAAATTTCTAGGCCACGTCGTATCAAAAGAAGGAATCGCTGTGGATCCAAGCAAAATCACAGCTATTCAAAACTGGAAACAACCCAGTACCCCCACTGAAGTCCGCAGTTTTCTCGGATTGGTTAGCTATTACCTGAAGTTCGTTAAAAACTTTTCGAAGATATCTGGTCATTTAACGAAGCTTACGAAGAAGCACTCTAAATTCAAATGGACTCCAGAAAGTGAGGAGGCTTTCGAAGAGCTAAAGTTAAGATTAACGACGGCTCCAGTGTTAACCATCGTCGATGGCAACCAAGATTTAAAAGTCTGGACTGATGCTTCTAGAGAAGGCCTTGGCGCAGTGTTAATGCAAAGGGGTCAAGTGATTGCTTATGCTAGCCGTCAGCTGAAGCAACACGAGAAAAACTATGTAACTCATGATCTTGAGTTATTGGCTATAGTATTCGCCTTGAAAATCTGGAGGCACTATCTTCTGGGTGAGAGATTTGAACTGTTTACAGATCACCAGTCGTTAAAGTATCTGTTCACTCAGAAAGACCTGAATCTGAGGCAGCAACGTTGGCTGGAGTTTCTTGCAGCATATGATTTTGAAATTCTATACACTCCAGGGAAAGCCAATGTCGTGGCCGATGCGTTAAGCCGAAAGAATGAAATGATCGCCAGTTTCATCATTGCGACTTCGTTGATTGACAAGATGTCGGCTCTCCAAGAAGACGACCAATTTATCAGAGGAATGAGTCAGCGAATTCGTGAAGGCAATGCTTCGGATTTCCAGCTAGATAGCGAAGGGATTCTGAGGTTAGAAGGACGAATATGTGTTCCAGACATTCCTGAACTCAGGAGAGATGTGCTTGATGAATGCCACAAGTCAAAAGTGACCCACAGAAATTGGCTGGATTGTTACAACCACTGGAAGTTCCTGGTTGGAAGTGGGAGCATATTTCTATGGATTTCATTGATGGTCTGCCCAGAACCAGAAAAGGAAATGACAGTATTTGGGTGATCGTAGATCGTTTCACGAAGACCGCCCATTTCATACCTGTCAGATCAAACAGAACTGCTCAGAGTCTGGCGCAGATATACTTCAGGGAAATAGTTAGACAACATGGAGTGCCGCTCAGTATAGTCAGTGATAGAGATACAATATTTACTAGTAAATTCTGGGAGGCATTTCAAGTCGAGCTGGGAACGAAGTTGAACTTAAGCACCGCTTATCATCCTCAGACAAACGGTCAGACTGAGAGGGTGAATCACATTTTAGAAGATCTATTGCGGGCTTGTGTTATAGTTTTCGGTGGATCATGGGAAGACCATCTGCATTTGGCTGAATTCTCTTATAACAACAGCTACCAGGCGAGTCTGACAATGTCGTCATTCGAAGCATTGTATGGTAGGCCGTGCCGATCTCCTGCTTGTTGGGTCGAGCCAGGAAATAGACTTGTTTTGGGTCCAGATATGATTCGAGAAGCCGCCGATAAAGTCGATTTTATTAAGAAGCGATTACTCGCCGCTCAAAGCCGACAAAAGAGCTATGCCGATAGGAGAAGAAGAGATATATCCTTTGAAGTTGGCAACTATGTATATTTGAAAGTATCGCCGATGAGAGGAGTTATCCGGTTCGGTAAAACTGGAAAGTTGGCGCCCAAACTCATAGGTCCGTTTCCTATTCTGGAATGGATCAGAACTCTCGCTTATAGGGTCAAGCTGCCTGACTGGTTGCCTAGAGTTCATGATGTATTTCACATATCTCAACTTCGAAAGCACGTTCATGATCCAGACTTGATCGTGGAAGAAGCAGCTCAACAGGACATTGAAATTACTCCAGAATTGGCTGTGAGAAGAGAGCCGCTAAAGATTATCGGCAAAGAAACCAAAGAGCTGAGGAACAAGAAGGTTCACTTAGTCAAAGTGCAATGGAGTGGAGATCCGCGAGATTGTACTTGGGAAACTGAGGAGAGCATTCAGAAAGCTTACCCTAGACGCCGAGTAGATATCTCTGATTGACTCCGGTGTAAGGTACATTTACCCTACTTTGCATTACCATTTAATTCTCTACTCTGTTGTTATTTTCTGTCCATGGATGTGAACTTTTAAATTCTATAGTCTGAATGATTTTAAAAGAGAATAGGAATTAATTTAAATGGTTTTGAAAAGTTAAAACGATTTGATTGTTGGTTGTGTTGTGTGATTGTAGATTTATCAAACCACTTTCGACTTTGTTCCTTTTCGGGGACGAAAAGTTTTAAGTGAGGGAGATTGTAAAGACCCAGAAAATCTGAACCAATTAATTTTTTTTAAATTGGCTAAATTAATGGATTTTAAATATTTAAAATAAATATTTTAAATAATGGAAATGAAAACTGAGTTTGAATCGACAATTGAATATGTAACACCCCACCTCCGCTAGGGTGGCTCTTTCAAGCGACTCTGACTTCGGTGGGGCGTTTTTAAAACAAGGTAAACATGCATAGTGATATAGCAAGGCAGGACATGACATATATATATATATGTAAATAAACAGAGTAAGTAGATAAAACAGCGGAAGATTTTTAAACCATTTCAAAACACAAGTCTGGTACATCAAAATGTCAATTTCCCAAATAAACAAGTCTAGTACATGAAATAACATCATCTGAAACTGAAAAAGAAAACATAAAAGTAGCTATCCCCAAAGTGGAAAAACCATAGCGAGCTCAAGTCCAAAGCATACATGAGCTATCCAAGAAAGCAGCTAAGATCCAAGCTAGGCTCCTGTATTCCCTCCCTGAGAACCCGGGGGGGAAACGGAAGAAAAGAGGCGAAAGAAAACGGGTCAGTCAAAAAGACTAAGTAAGCCCTGCTACGATCAGTCTATAAACTAATAAAGTTAACAACATGATGGAAACTGAGATGATCATAGATAACAACATACTGGCATGATAAATTAACTACAAGATAGATAGAGGTGTCATCGCATAGACAAGGTTTAGTTTTTGCACCACAGTGTACTAGCAAACTAACATAACAGGTATTGATCACTCAGCCCAAACTTTGGCCCAATAACATGAGGTGACCTTAATACAAGGTCCAGCCCAACGGTCTAATCGATCGGCTCCCTATAAACCTAACACAACAAGTGTTGGTGTCCATACGGCCCACATATGGTTGTAGTTAGACTGTGCTGGGTCCACCTTTGGGTGTATCAAGCCCTCGGGTGTCAACCCCAGACACTTAAGCAATAATGCACAGCCCTAACCTACTGGTACCCGTGCCTCGAGTTTGTCCAACACCGGACTACGTGCACGTCCGTAGCCCGCCTGGACCCGCACCGCTGTACCACTCGGCCATCGCCTTTTGGTCGCTTACATCCGTCCAGTAATCGTGCCCCGCCCTAGCCTAGCTTCTAGGGTTGTGAATGATACCAAACTGGGATTACTGTTAGAACAGACCACGTTGCTAGGATTTCCCAAGAGGGTTAAGTGTGATTTAACCCTTCACTAATCATGGATTAAACTAGTTAAGTGCAACCAACGGTTCACCACTTAACCCCATTTCAATCTCTCGAATTCCCAAATTGGTTAAGTATTAGTGGACCCTGACTTAACCCTAATCATGAGGCATTAATTAATTTAATGCACCTTAACCTCTCACATTAGACCTTGTTGTGGTTACTAGTTAGGCCGGGCGGGTCCGGGTAGCTTTACACCACAACTTGGTTTAACCTCGGGTCTTGGCACCCCATGACCAACTTCTCACATTGGGTCCTATTGTTTGTAGCCACTAGTTAAGCCGGTCGGTTCCGGGTAGAATTAAGCTACAAACTCAACCCAACCTCGAGTTGGCCACACTTATTATTTCTAAGTGTCATGTCCACTTTATTTCAAAACATAATTACAAGTCAACAATTACTTGGGTAGACCTAACTTAATAGGTAAATTCCCAAGGGGTAGACCTAACTTAATAGGTAAATTCCCAATCTTATATTTTCATGTATTTTAAGTTTACCCAAACCCCCCCAACGTCACTCTATCGCTTACATATTCGTAATAACGCATAAAGGATAGGAAGAGGGAACTTGGCATAACATACATGATGAACTTGCATATCGCAACAAACATACATAACATGTTAGACTTGCACAACTTAGCATAGTGAACTTGCACATTACCATAAACGTGCATAACATGTTAAACTTGCCTAACATGGTATAGGGAACTTGCATAAACATGCATAACTTGTCAAATATGCACAACATGTCATTTTGAACTTGCATAAGCATGCATAACTTGTCAAACATGCATAACATGGCATAGTGATCTTGCATAAACATGCATAACTAAATAAACTTGCAAATCATGGCTTGGTGATCTTGCATAAACATGCATAACTTGTTAAACTTGCAAACCATGACTTAGTAAACTTGCATAAACATGCATAACTTGTTAAACTTGCAAACCATGACTTAGTAAACTTGCATAAACATGCATAACTTGTTAAACTTGCAAACCATGACTTAGTAAACTTGCATAAACATGCATAACTTGTTAAACTTGCAAACCATGACTTAGTAAACTTGCATAAACATGCATAACTTGTTAAACTTGCAAACCATGACTTAGTAAACTTGCATAAACATGCATAACTTGTTAAACTTGCAAACCATGACTTAGTAAACTTGCATAAACATGCATAACTAAATAAACTTGCAAATCATGGCTTGGTGAACTTGCATAAACATGCATAACTTGTTAAACTTGCAAATCATGACTTGGTGAACATGCATAACTTGTTAAACTTGCAAATCAAAACATGCATACTTCATCAAACATGTGTAACATAGCATAGTGAACTCACATAAGCATGCATAACTCATTAAACATGCATAACATAGCATAGTGAACTCGCATAAGCATGCATAACTCATTAAACATGCATAACATAGCATAGTGAACTCGCATAAGCATGCACAACTCATTAAACATACAAAAATCTCAACTTTCATCACATATTAACTTTAGAGTTTCTAAAATGAAGGTAAGAGGGCTTACCAATATTATGAAGACACAAATTTACTAATAAAGATTGAGAAGCCCTTTTATGCAAGCATAAAAACCCAAAACAAAGCTCCAATAAGAAACACCCTTAGCAAAAATCCCAAAAACTCTAGCTTAGCCAATAAAGCTTGCAACTTGATGATGTATGCAAGCTAATGATCATTCATACAACTTAGAAATGCTTGTATGAACATCAAATCCTTCATAGAAATGATTTTTGAAGAGGGTGGAGGCTAGGGTTCTTAGGTGGAGGCCATTTGAGATTTCAATTTGACATAGTTTGGTTGCTAGAGTGAATAATGAGGGTTTAGGGTAGGATTAGGAGCTTATTTATAGAAGATTAGAGTGTTTTTAGCCCTAGGATTAACCTTAGGTTAGTTTTGGCCCGTCAGATCTCGGAATTCTCTAGAACCAAGCCACAAGACCCAGCCCAAATCAAAATGGTGCGCCGGGCAATACTGCCTGGGCACCCCCTGTCGACAGGGCTGTCGACACCCTGGGGACACTGTCGACAGGCCTGTCGACATGCGGGTCCTAGGCGGGAATTTTCCCGCCTGCGCCAGTTTGCCCTAACCCCTGTTTTTAATTTTAAAATTTAAATCTGTTTTTACTTAGGAATTTTCTTCAAACTTCAATGGGCCTTAACTGGGTCATACGGACTCCGATTTTCGAAAACTCAGACTCTATTTCGCGTATTTTTCCGAGACGAACGCAATGGCATAGCCTGTTTCCCTTGATTCCCATTTTATAATTTAATTCTGCCTTGATTTATGTTATAACAGGTTTATTAAAAATACGGGTTGTTACATTCTCCCCTCCTTAAAGGATTTCGTCCCCGAAATCTTCAAGTTAGGAAGAACGTATCCTACCATCCAATCATCCATCTACTCAAAGCATCATCCACGAGCAATCATTGTCCTTACAAGATTCTAAATGTGGTATGAACATATGCAAAAGTGTGTGTATATGTACTTATCTAATGCAAAGATCAGGCGGTTACTGATACAGTAAACCTCCTTAATGCATATGTATGTCTTATCTAATGCAAAGATCAGGCGGTTACTGATACAGTAAACCTCCTTAATGCATATGTATGTTAGTGAAATGAATCCATATGTATGCAAATTCCTAACGTAATTCATAGTATCTACATGAGTGCACATAACATTCATCCATATGCAACATCCATGTGGTAGCACAACAAGTTTCAACCATGAATAAGTGTAAGCACTCATGCATATGCAATATGAGGAGTGTGCGAGCCGATCTAGTGCCTAATTGTGTATAATGCATCCACGAGCAACCACTTGCAACCATCAAGCATAACATGTTTCAAATACATGTTTCATCCAAAGGGTTTCTACCTAAGGTCCTCATGACAAGATAAACACGATAAACTAGATAAACATGGACAGAGAGATATGCTAAAAAGGAGATCTTAGAAGATAAGCAAGATAAACTCCTTTTTGGATTACAAGAAATCCATTCAAACTCTAACATATAGCGCTAACCGATGAGTCATAACCCCCTTATGGAGTTTACAACAGAAATAAGATCGAGAATGGGACCGAGAGGATATATACAAAAGATAACTAGCAAGCAAGCTCCACAGGAAAACAAGAATCAAGGATGCACTCTTAAAAAGAGATATGATGCGCGTATCTAGTCTTCACTCTTCTTAATCACGTTTCCTTGAGCTTAACTCCACTGTGCTTTGACTGTCTTTTACTTCATGATTTCTTGGCTTCCTAACTCTTGTTTCCCAAATTCGAGTTGGAACTTATTTCATTATCGTCTCTCGTCTTTCTTTTCCACTTATCCTTCTTTCTGTATACTTGGCTTAAACATAACTGTAACCTCATGATTTCATGCAAGCTCTCCAAAAATTCACTAGTGAATCCTGGATCTCGTCTACTTATTATAAAGTATTCCACGTAGCAGAACTTTTCTTGGAAATACTAATCCACGTTGCCAATTGCCCTTATAAACGTGATTTTCTATAACTCATGCTTAATCGAAATGAATCATCCGCCTATGAGTGATAGGCCATACCTAGATTCAGTTGCCTACCCATGGCTTCCTGTAGGCTATTTCAAAACTGGCCAACTTCTTGAGGGTAAACCGTTGCTAACCAAGATGCAGTCCTCTCGCTCTTCACCGGACTGAAATGAGCACTCTTCGTGAGTCTACCTATTATGACCCACCTACCCGTATTCCCTTTCTTTGATCTAGGTAATCTATCCACATAATCTATCGAGATTTTTTCACACTTTCCCTTGCGGAACCTCCAATGGAGGTAATGGCCCGCTGGGCTTCTATGACTTGGCCTTAACCTGGTGGCACAACATGCACCCTGAGACCAACTCGGCCACCTCCTCGAGTGATGCGCATTTTTCAAAAACCTTCTTTACCAAGCCTTTCACTCGAGGAACACATAATCTCTCATCGCGCCTTAGTCATCCCTTGTCATCTATAATATAGCTAGCGGGGTGTCTTAACATCTCACCTCGAATTGACTGGTCCACGTTCTTGACTAACTGCGGGTCTTCTCCCTGTGAAACCCCCTTCTTGATCCAGAAGAGTAAGTCTAAGCTCAGGGAATGCTAACTAACTAGCCAAACGGAGAAAGCTTTCAATTGCCCTCCTCAGGGTTTTCCGGTCTTAGACCGCAACCACTTTAACGGGATCCACCGCTAAGCCTTACTTAGGAACTATGTGCCTAAGAAATCCAACTTCTTTCCTCCAAAATGACATTTGGAGAACTTGACCTTCCACTGGTGACCCTAAGCGTATCCATCTCCTCCTTGAGATGTATAGCATGTTCTTCCTCGTTCTTTTGAGGAGATCAAAATATCGTGTACGACGACCGCGACAAACTTGTTCAAGGACTTCCTAAACACCCTACCCATCAAGTTTACGTAATATGCGGGTGCATTAGTCAAACCAAATAGTATGACTAGCCATTCTAAAATTCCACCGAGAATCCTAAACTCAGTCTTGTCAATTCCATCCTCAGCCCTCCTAAGCTGATGGAATCTGGTAGCTGGATCAAAAGAAAACAGATGCTCCTACAAGCTGATCAAACAAATCGTCAACCCTTGATAACGGTTGTCTCCTCACGATAATCAACACATAGACGAAGCAAACTGTCCACATTAGTAACGAATACTACTGGAGCATCTTACTCGAAAAGGCTTCGTCTCAGGAAGTTCTTCTCAAGCAACTCCTTGACTTGCTTTCTTAACTCTCACCTCGTGAGGTCATGTGCCTAACCGGCCACGAAACTGGCTTGGTATTACCAACCAGATAATGCGGAAATCTATCCCACGTCTATGGGTAACCCCTTTTCTTTCCCCCTAGATATCAGGATGTTCTCGGACCACCCTCACAGATTGCAAACTATCGATAGAAGAGTTGAGGGATTCAAGATAACATAACATGACGGGACCCATAGGGTTGCTAGAAATTTCTAGGGTATTACTGAGGCGAGTCATGAGCCTCACACCCCTATATACAAAAACCAAGAATGGCTCCAAAACAGGACAACCATTCCATGCCCAAGACCAACCCATATCCCCTGAAACCGAGAATAAAACATCCCACGAGAATCCTATACTCAAGATAGAAATTTTCAAATCCACTCGGACCATAGACAAACGGGCAGAACCCCCAATTGGATTTGAAACATATACGGGATCATCAACTAGGCTAGTACTTCGGTGCAAGCTTTCAACTAGATCAGATGAAATAAAACTATGCGATGTGCCAGAATCAAACAAAGTATGAATAGGGAAAATCAGAAAATGTAAACAAGACTTTCAACAGAAACACTACCTCTATCATAAGCTGGAAGAACGGTGCTGAGGGGATGAACTCGCCCTCCAGATAGTCCTGCACACTGAGTCTGACCTTGCCCTTGTTTCCTCGGGCAATCCTTGCTGAGATGTCCAAACTCACCACAATGAAAGCATTCGCCCCGCTTTCTCTTTTCCTTCTTCCAACATTCCCTGGCTATATGTCCAACTTTACCACAGAAGTTACATTTCCTATTTTCTCTTGGCTTGTCCTTGCGGTTGTTGTTACTCTTGCCCCGTTTCCCGGAATTTACTCTCTTGCCTGGAGACTCACTCGCCTTGCCCTCTTTCTTGTCATTGTTATCTTCTTCTTGAAGTAGGGCCAAATTCACCAAATTCTCGAAAGTCGCCCCCAAGGGTATGTGAGACATGGCCAAGCCGTGTAATGGCTCGTTTAGTCCCAGAGCAAAGTGTAGGGCCTTCTTCTGGGCTGTATTAACCAAGTCTAAGTCGACCCGAGCTAGTTGATTAAACTTATCTATGTATTCCCTAATAGTCATGTCCCCTTGCTTTAGTGATAAGAACCTCAGTCCAAACCTTCCCCTAAAATCATCCCAAGTCTTAATTGGCCTAGTAGCGGTGGTGACTACCCACCAACGTGCAGCTCCTTCCTTTAGCAACCATACTGCTAACAAAACCTTCCTGCGGTCACCTATATCAAAGGTGGCTAAAAGATCTTCGGTCTCTTTCAACCAATTCCTTGCCTCTACAATAGTCTCTGTCCCACTAAAATTCTTGCCACCCATCATCTTAAAGTTCTTAAAGTTTCCGCAAAATCCGTTTGTGGAGGCTGAGGGGGAAGAGGAACATCAGCTACGGGAGGAGGAGGAGGAACAGCGGCCTCGACTGGAAAGACAACATTAGAGGTACCCGGGACCGGTGCCGTGACTTCCAAGTACCGACGAAACCAATCGGGTATTGTTACTCCTTCGGGCAAGATGAGATTATCAGACATGCTGGAAACGGAAAGAAAAGAGTTCAAACGAGGGGTCAAAGGATAGTGCTAATGGCTTTTGGGGAATAGCCTTTTAAAATAACTAGACTTTTCCTTGGAAAATACTTTGTACTTGGTTTTGAAAATAGTTTTTCAAAAGTTTTAAAAACCTTTTTATCCCTTCTCGTAAACCATATGCTCTGATACCAAATGTAACACCCCACCTCCGCCAGGGTGGCTCTTTCAAGCGACTCTGACTTCGGTGGGGCGTTTTTAAAACAAGGTAAACATGCATAGTGATATAGCAAGGCAGGACATGACATATATATATATATATATATATGTAAATAAACAGAGTAAGTAGATAAAACAGCGGAAGATTTTTAAACCATTTCAAAACACAAGTCTGGTACATCAAAATGTCAATTTCCCAAATAAACAAGTCTAGTACATGAAATAACATCATCTGAAACTGAAAAAGAAAACATAAAAGTAGCTATCCCCAAAGTGGAAAAACCATAGCGAGCTCAAGTCCAAAGCATACATGAGCTATCCAAGAAAGCAGCTAAGATCCAAGCTAGGCTCCTGTATTCCCTCCCTGAGAACCTGGGGGGAAACGGAAGAAAAGAGGCGAAAGAAAACGGGTCAGTCAAAAAGACTGAGTAAGCCCTGCTACGATCAGTCTATAAACTAATAAAGTTAACAACATGATGGAAACTGAGATGATCATAGATAACAACATACTGGCATGATAAAATAACTACAAGATAGATAGAGGTGTCATCGCATAGACAAGGTTTAGTTTTTGCACCACAGTGTACTAGCAAACTAACATAACAGGTATTGATCCCTCAGCCCAAACTTTGGCCCAATAACATGAGGTGACCTTAATACAAGGTCCAGCCCAACGGTCTAATCGATCGGCTCCCTATAAACCTAACACGACAAGTGTTGGTGTCCATACGGCCCACATATGGTTGTAGTTAGACTGTGCTGGGTCCACCTTTGGGTGTATCAAGCCCTCGGGTGTCAACCCCAGACACTTAAGCAATAATGCACAGCCCTAACCTACTGGTACCCGTGCCTCGAGTTTGTCCAACACCGGACTACGTGCACGTCCGTAGCCTGCCTGGACCCGCACCGCTGTACCACTCGGCCATCGCCTTTTGGTCGCTTACATACGTCCAGTAATCGTGCCCCGCCCTAGCCTAGCTTCTAGGGTTGTGAATGATACCAAACTGGGATTACTGTTAGAACAGACCACGTTGCTAGGGTTTCCCAAGAGGGTTAAGTGTGATTTAACCCTTCACTAATCATGGATTAAACTAGCTAAGTGCAACCAACGGTTCACCACTTAACCCCATTTCAATCCCTCGAATTCCCAAATTGGTTAAGTATTAGTGGACCCTGACTTAACCCTAATCATGAGGCATTAATTAATTTAATGCACCTTAACCTCTCACATTAGACCTTGTTGTGGTTACTAGTTAGGCCGGGCGGGTCCGGGTAGCTTTACACCACAACTTGGTCTAACCTCGGGTCTTGGCACCCCATGACCAACTTCTCACATTGGGTCCTATTGTTTGTAGCCACTAGTTAAGCCGGTCGGTCCCGGGTAGAATTACGCTACAAACTCAACCCAACCTCGAGTTGGCCACACTTATGTTTTCTAAGTGTCATGTCCACTTTATTTCAAAACATAATTACAAGTCAACAATTACTTGGGTAGACCTAACTTAATAGGTAAATTCCCAAGGGGTAGACCTAACTTAATAGGTAAATTCCCAATCTTATATTTTCATGTATTTTAAGTTTACCCAAACCCCCCCAACGTCACTCTATCGCTTACATATTCGTAATAACGCATAAAGGATAGGAAGAGGGAACTTGGCATAACATACATGATGAACTTGCATATCGCAACAAACATACATAACATGTTAGACTTGCACAACTTAGCATAGTGAACTTGCACATTACCATAAACGTGCATAACATGTTAAACTTGCCTAACATGGTATAGGGAACTTGCATAAACATGCATAACTTGTCAAATATGCACAACATGTCATTTTGAACTTGCATAAGCATGCATAACTTGTCAAACATGCATAACATGGCATAGTGATCTTGCATAAACATGCATAACTAAATAAACTTGCAAATCATGGCTTGGTGATCTTGCATAAACATGCATAACTTGTTAAACTTGCAAACCATGACTTAGTAAACTTGCATAAACATGCATAACTTGTTAAACTTGCATAAACATGCATAACTTGTTAAACTTGCAAACCATGACTTAGTAAACTTGCATAAACATGCATAACTTGTTAAACTTGCAAACCATGACTTAGTAAACTTGCATAAACATGCATAACTTGTTAAACTTGCAAACCATGACTTAGTAAACTTGCATAAACATGCATAACTAAATAAACTTGCAAATCATGGCTTGGTGAACTTGCATAAACATGCATAACTTGTTAAACTTGCAAATCATGACTTGGTGAACATGCATAACTTGTTAAACTTGCAAATCAAAACATGCATACTTCATCAAACATGTGTAACATAGCATAGTGAACTCACATAAGCATGCATAACTCATTAAACATGCATAACATAGCATAGTGAACTCGCATAAGCATGCATAACTCATTAAACATGCATAACATAGCATAGTGAACTCGCATAAGCATGCACAACTCATTAAACATACAAAAATCCCAACTTTCATCACATATTAACTTTAGAGTTTCTAAAATGAAGGTAAGAGGGCTTACCAATATTATGAAGACACAAATTTACTAATAAAGATTGAGAAGCCCTTTTATGCAAGCATAAAAACCCAAAACAAAGCTCCAATAAGAAACACCCTTAGCAAAAATCCCAAAAACTCTAGCTTAGCCAATAAAGCTTGCAACTTGATGATGTATGCAAGCTAATGATCATTCATACAACTTAGAAATGCTTGTATGAACATCAAATCCTTCATAGAAATGATTTTTGAAGAGGGTGGAGGCTAGGGTTCTTAGGTGGAGGCCATTTGAGATTTCAATTTGACATAGTTTGGTTGCTAGAGTGAATAATGAGGGTTTAGGGTAGGATTAGGAGCTTATTTATAGAAGATTAGAGTGTTTTTAGCCCTAGGATTAACCCTAGGTTAGTTTTGGCCCGTCAGATCTCGGAATTCTCTAGAACCAAGCCACAAGACCCAGCCCAAATCAAAATGGTGCGCCAGGCAATACTGCCTGGGCACCCCCTGTCGACAGTGCTGTCGACAGGGCTGTCGACACCCTGGGAACCCTGTCGACAGGCCTGTCGACATGCGGGTCCTGGGCGGGAATTTTCCCGCCTGCGCAAGTTTGCCCTAACCCCTGTTTTTAATTTTAAAATTTAAATCTGTTTTTACTTAGGAATTTTCTGCAAACTTCAATGGGCCTTAACTGGGTCATACGGACTCCGATTTTCGAAAACTCAAACTCTATTTCGCGTATTTTTCCGAGACGAACGCAATGGCATAGCCCGTTTCCCTTGATTCCCATTTTATAATTTAATTCTGCCTTGATTTATGTTAAAACAGGTTTATTAAAAATACGGGTTGTTACAGAATACGAATATGATTAAGTATAATTATAAACAAGGCTTGAAAAGGCGCTGTAGTTTCAAAAATTGAATTCAAACTTTGTCGGACTGTACCAGGTGCAAAACAATTCGGATTTTAGTGAAACCAAAAATATTTAAATCTGTTAGTGAATACCTTTCTAACGAATCTGATAAATCGAATTTTCATAGCGGAAAGCAAAAGTTATGGCCGAATGAATTTTCAGAAGGGTCGCTATGGATTTTATATAGCCCGTGAAATTGGCCATTTTGCAAACGACCTCGGAATTCGACGAAACCACTTTTGTTGGATCCGGGATGTGAAGTTATTGCTAGGTTTCAAATTTCATAATTTTTGAAGCTAGTATGTGAGCGTGGCAAAGGAAAATGTGTTTTGGTCAATTACAGTTAAATTGGATCGACCAAAAATGGGCCTTTTTGCAAACGGTCTCAGAATTCGACGAAACTAGTTTTGTTGGGAACGTATCGTGAAAACATAGCTAGATTTATTTTTCTGGAATTTTTTCGAATCAGTTTGTGGCCCTGGCAAATTGAAATGTACGTTCAAATTAAATATTGAATGTTTTATATTTTGATTTGAATGGAAACTGACTGAAACATTCGAATGGGCCTACGAAACATATCCCATTGTGTTCGGAATGGGGGTAAAACGCTAGGGACGGCAGTCGTTGGGTTTGATTTCGAGTTCGTCTAAGAAAACCCCAATTTTTGAATTTAATATAACCTTGACCAATAGGAAAATTTCTTTATAAAAAAAAACATCACGTTCTCTCTCCCCGATACAGCGCTCGACGGCGGAAAACCGCTTCCCCCTTCCCCTCCATTTTCTGGCGAATCCACGCCGAATTAGCACCCCCTCCTTTGGAGTTTTTCGTAGAGCCGAGCCTCCTCTTCAAATCCTTACTCGTTGCCACCCTCCTCGTGCAGTAAATCACCAGAATCGCGCCCTGGATGTTGAGGACTTCTCGCCGCCGCCACGAACGCAAGGGACCACCGAGCTGGCCAACTCCCCCACGTGCGCGAAGCCCTCTCCAAGCCCTTCGACACTGCGAAGGCCGATCGTCCTCTAGCTTCACGGATTTCGCGAGAAATCGAAACCTAGTTTCGAACAAAACAGTGGAGGTACGGCTGTGTAATTTTAAAATTGATTTTAACAGTTTAAAACCGTTGCAAACTTTGAAAAATCATATCTTTTTGCTGAGTTAACGAAATTCGATGAAATAGGAAACATCGTGATCGTGTGGACGTCTTCTACATTTTAGAAGAGACCGAATATTTTTCTGAGCCTTCTGCTATTTTGGTGGAGTGGAACCCAATGTGAGATTTCTAATTTATAAACAATATGGAAAACGGCGATGTATAAATTATATAGTCGATGTATGAGTTATATAAGCGTTGTACACCTCTTGAATAAGCGTTGTATAAGTTGTACGTTCGATGTATGAGTTATATATATGCGTTGTAAAAATTATATATGTGTTGAAATAAAAGTGAATTGCTATATACAAATATATATATATATATATATATATACGCCCCTCGTCCACAAGCCATGGACGATATTTATTGATTGTGATTGGTGTGAAAATTGATTGATAGCGAATGGTTGTTTGGGATTGTTTGTGGTTGATATTGATTGATTGTGGTTGAAAAATAACCATTTGTGGTTGAGAAATATTTGGTTGAAACCACATAGGATTAGTTTGTGGAAATGAAATAAATATATACATGCCGCCTGCGTGCGAACTAGATGCATGATCCCCATTGTCAAAAACCGCGAGGTTTTAAGGTAGAGCGAGGAGCCGTACTAGGGACGGTCCCGGTTTTAACTACCCTGCCGTTATGCTGCCGAAATTTTGAATAACATTCATGTGTTTGAATTATTTTCATTTGCTGAAACTATATTTATTCATTGAATAGAAAACCTTCATGTGTTGAATCGATATTCATTCGTTGATTAGAAATTCATGTGTTGAATGGTATTCATATTTTTAAATAAATTGTTTTATAATAAAAAACACCTTTTTTATCATCTATATGGACTATGTAAAATAATCTCGTTTCAAAAGAAATTGTTTTATAAGAAAAATCCTATTTTTATCACCCATATAAACTATATAAAATAATAGTGTTTTGAAATGAACTGTTTTACAATAAAAATCACATTTTTATTATATACACAAATTGTTGAAATGTGAAGTGGTAAAAATAGCCACTCGTTCAAAAAAAATATGAGTTGAAATATTCATTAATTAGCTAATGATATGATTTTTGCCTATACATGTAACATTAGAATGAATGGTGTTTTTAAACCAAATGGAATCAAATATGAAGTTGAATAGAAAATGATAAATGATAAGAACTATATATATGTACATGCATATTTATTGAACAGGTTATAGCAAAGGGGCTAGAGAAGAGGAATAAAATTTTGTGCCCGACAAATATGTACACATTTACTGTTTTGTTTGGGTGATGATTTTATGAGCCTGTTGGCTAGCCGCTTGGCTTTTTCTTTTTCTTTTTGACATGAGACGCCCGTGTGGCTATTTGGAAATTTTCCCAGCCCCTCCCGTACGAAGGAGGTTATGGCAAAATTTTCCAAAATTTAAAGGCGTTAGTGAAATATTTGAAGTGAAACGATATAGGAATTTTTGAATGATCTATGTTTATATAAATATATAAATATAAATAAAATTAAAACGAAACATGCCCGTGCAGTTCGTGTTTTGAAACCGTGTTTTCAAACAACTAGTGCGGGAAATCCGACCATTGGATTTTCCCGAAACCGCAACCGTTGGGTTTGCCTTGGAAATATCTTTCCAACGGTACCAACTTTGTAAAAATCCAACGGTTGGATTGTCTGGAATGTTTAATTCAAATCTAAAGAAAAACAGCACCAGAAACGATTATATTTATATATGTATATATATAATTATATTTAATCGAATAACGATGCTGAAGTTCGTATTTTGAAATCGAAACTTCAAACGATTGTACCGGGAGATCCGACTGTCGGATTTTTCCCGAAACTGGAACCGTTGGGTTCGTTTTGAAAAGACCTTTCTAATGATGTCAATTTGGTGAAGATCCAACGGTTAGATTTTCAGATATTTGTAAATCAAATCTGAAGAAAAACAGCGCCACGGTTGCGTTATGGCCCGAAGCGTCGTTTTGAGTAATTGGCTATTTTAAAATGAATAAAAATAGCGATAAATCGTTATAAAATATTATAAACAATATGGATGTGATTTAGAAATTAACTGAAGGTTGGCTAAGTCGAGTGGTTTCCTGGGTGTTGATCTGATGTTGGTTTCGGCCTTCGGGGTTAATATTTGGGAAATCGTTCTCTTACTGATTGACGGTTAGTGACTAATGAATTGAAATGATGCGTGTATATGTTAGTGTTGCACTTTATTATTATGTACGCGAGTTTCTCAGAAAGACCGGGTTTTTCCCATTCTGAATAACTGAATCGACGATAGCAAATCGAAGATGAAGACGATGGTCGAAGACCGGAGATCTTCACCTCGTTTGGATGGTAACCGAGGTCCTGATTGGGAGGCATCCCGAAATATGGATAATGAGTGGTGATCGTCCCGACGTACGTGGTGATCGATGGGTTTGCGAGGTATTTAGTGCCTCCGGTTTCGTTCAGACCCAGAACGGACTTGTAAATGGATTGTGTGTCTGACATTGGATTTTATTCTGTGTTGATTGATCTCTAATAAATATACATCTGTTTGGCGGCGGAGAATTTATTCTTTTGCTTAACGCCCTTCTCTGAAACACACGAATTCAGAGGTTGTATATCGATTGACATCAGTCGCATGGCATGAATTGCCTGTGTGGCATGCTAAGTTGTAGTGATCAGGGCTTCTGTTGAAAAGAAAAGTCTTGTGGTGATGATCAAAGCACCTCCTGTGTGGCGTTGCTTTGTGTATAACGTGAATTCGCGAGCCTCACACCCCGTTATGAACCAGAAACGGGAGGAGGACCTCAGGGAGGGCATGCGTTTCTTTCTAGCTAGGGTGGTGTCAGTGACCTACCAGCCCTGACATTTATATACTTTTCACCTATGTGGTTGTTGCTGTTGCGAGGCGCCTTGGTTAGATCGGACGATCCGGGTCCGATGGAGTCATTGTTGGCTCGTTTACGCCCCAAAGGGCGGGGAAACGTATTGTTCAGGCATAATAATCCACATCGGTGGACCGGCCCTGACGATCCAAGGGGCAGTTGCGGCTGTTCCTGAGACATGGGCTAGATTGTCTCGAATTCGGTAAGGACTATCTTTTGCCTTGGTTCATGACGGAAATCCAATTTCCAAATACGTGATCGTGCGGTTTCGATTGTATATATATTTGGCGACATAGTGGCATGGGACGCTCATATCGTCTATGATTGATAGTTATGATTTGAAATTGTTTTCAAAACATATAAACACTAGTAGTAATATCAAATGCCTTTGTTTTATTCGTATCAAGCATATTTTGGCCGTTATAAGGTAAAAACTCTATCCTCCGGTTTGCGTTGCATTGTGTGATGGGAACTGAGTCTTATAATGGCTTCATTTTTATAAAATGCATTGCGTTGTTTAAAAGAAAGATTTGTTTTAAAGCACTGGCAATCCAATGGAGTAAACCCTTTCCACGAAAGTGGCATGGTCCTATTATAGCCAAATTATATATGTGTTGAGTAGATTTCTCATACCAGTCCCATGACTGACTCGTAGTTTGTTTCACTTTCAAACTCGGGTGCCCCTTTTCTACACGGGCAGCCTTGTATTCAGGTTTAGCTGGTTCTTTCTGGATAGCTGGAGCTGAAGATGGATTCTATCATTTATCTCTTTTTATGCTGTTCATCTCCTATTGTACATATTATGTTTGTTTTCCGCTGTAGACATTTATGTATAGCTGAACTGTATTTTTACTAAGTATGATCCTGTATGTTGTGTAACTCTGATGATTACTTTTATCCAGTATATTCTATTGTTCATTTCTGGTGTATTTATTTAATTATGTTCTACTACTATCTGTTTCTGTGTTATATTCCAAAGATAACCCTTGTCTCCGTCAGTATGGGGTTTGGGGTCGTCTCATCAGTAATCACCCAAACGATGTGAAGACTTCCGGTCTTCAACCACCGTCTTCATCTTCGACATCTCGTCGAATCGGTTATTCAGAATGGGTATAAACCCGGCCTTTCTGAATAACCCATGTATATAATAAACAAATGTTACACAAACACAACAAACGCCTTATTCCAATTCAGAATATTCTTTTATTCACAAAATCACATTCTTAGGGAAAGGTTCCCATTAATTTTATCAAAGATAAATTCTTCTAAATTTATTCTTTAATCTTCCCTCGGATATCCTTTCAAACTAGTCGGGATTAGCGAACCACACCAAAGTAATTATTTATTTTATTTCCCAATCCCAACCTATTCATCCCCTGGAGCAAAACTGGTAATACTCCATAACTAACACCACGATGTTATCGGTAAATTTAATTACCATTTCACGTTCAAATCTAATTAAAGATTTAACTATTGCTTTGGAGCAAAACTGGTGATACTCCATTCTCGATTACTTTTCAGATTTGATAATTTAAATTATCAATTCACATTTCAATCTAATTAAAGATTCATTAAAACTCCACTTAGTTTTAATCTTTTCAAAAATCAATATCCTGTCTTTAACTAGGTTAAAGAACCAATGTCATCTAAAACACGGTTCACGATAAACCCAAAATCACATTCAAATTCAATTCCAATTAAATATTATTTGATTGGTACACTTCATTAAATCTAAATAGAAAGATTTAATCTTTTTCTCTATTGGGTTTAAGAACAGTGTTAATGAAGACACCATTCACGACAAACCCAAATCACATTTGAAATTAAATACAAGACTCTAAATAGAAAATATATCGGCATATATTCAATATCTAATTCTGAAACCAACAAATATCGTATTGGAAATAACGATATAAAATATATCTTTCAAATTTCCACAACCATATCGGTATAATCACGAAATCCAACATCGAAATATTCCGAAGATAATTTCAATTCAAATCCATCCCAATTCACGTATTGGAAATTCTGATTATTTTTAAAACCACTTTCAAATTCAATTTATTTATTTCAAAAATAAATTGATTTTAATTCTAGTTCAAAACTAGTTCATTTTGATAAAAATCTATTTTTATCTTTTCAAATATGGAAATTTTCATCCCAATTCTTCACAAATCATTTCTTATGATTTTACACAAATTATTGATATTTTTAATAATTTTATCAAAGCCCGTACAGTCGATTTCCATCAATGGCCATCGAACTGCACTTACAGCGACCTTTTCCAAATTTGATTTGGACATAATTCCAAATCCGACCGTTAGATTTCAAATTTCTAATATTCATTGGAATGCTCTTTTCAATACGAACCCAACGGTTCCGGTTTTAGGAGAATCCGACGGTCGGATCTCCCGTAATGTCCGTTCGAAGTCAAAGGTCGAAATTCACGAACTCCCGCTGCGCGGCGCGTTCTATTCAGGCCATTATATATAATATATATATATATATATATATATATATATTATATATTTCGTCGATTTCCTTTTAAAATGTATTTTATAAATCGTTTTAAATTCGTTTTCGAAACGATTTCAACTTCCCTTTCAATTTCAAATCAAAATTGAATTTTCCTTTATAAATTCGTTTTAAATTCATTTCAAATTGATTTCAATTCAAATCGATTTCAATTCAATTTCAATTCAATTTCAATTCAATTTCAATTCAAATTCATTTCTATATATTCGATTTGAAATCACTTTTCGATATTCATTAAAAAATGAATAAAATCGATATAAATATCGTTCACGTCAAAATGGCACATCTCTAATCAACACGGCTTTATATATTTCAATAAATTCGTTATTCCATTCAACAAATTAATATTTATTCCATTCAACACATGAATCTATATTTCTTTCAACACATGAATTCTCAACACATGAGCGTCGTCAACACATGACTATTTTTGTTATTTAATATATTTTATAAAATTATGGTATCTATCGTTTGATTTTTAAATCAGACTCCAACCATAAAGTAGTAAGAGAATGATTCCCTAAGTATTAACGCCGAAGGACGAAACCAATATCAGATCAATACCAAGGAAACCACTCATCTTATCTATTTTCCAGTTAGTTTCTAACTTTAAATATGATAAAGATGTAAATTTTATTGTTAAAATATTTCTTTCAACACATGATAATTTTCAACACATGATTATTCTTTATCTTCCCAATTGGAATGAGGCCCAATCAATTACCATATAATGTTAATTATACAGATTCCATACAACACATGTATATAATAGCACTGACAAATAATCGACCATCATCCAAAGTGCACTACACTGTATAAGCATCAAATATAGATATCTAACGCTTATAACAGCCTGTCAATCAATCGATCGACATACAACTAATCAATCGGGATGAGTGAACTTCAAATATCATCCCAACACCCGTGTAGGGTTTCAAATCAACAAACACATATTTTTATTCACACACACACGTTAAAAATAATATTTTTAACGATAAAATATTTTTAACTATATAAATATTTTATTTCATTTCACATCACACAATCAATTTTCACAACACATCAAACAATCAAACATACAAGCCATCCATGGTCTGTGGACGACGGGTGTCGGGTGCTGCTAAGCACCGTCTGCATCCTAGTATATATTTTAACTAGAAAAGAAAATTTAAAGTGAGAAGTTCTCACCGACTAGCTAATCCAAACGCCACGACTGTTCTTATGTAGAAGTCTTCGTAGTTCTTGCCCTTTGTCACTTTCGTTACCCGTAACCACTACATATATAAAAATCACATTTTTATATTGTTGCTATGTATATAAAAATCACATTTTTACACCGCTAATATATAATAAAGATTATATTTTTATCACGCAATTCTCTATATAAAAATTATATTTATATATTTCTACTTCTTATATAAAGATCAAATTTTTATTATCATACCCACATAAACATTATATTTTTATTACTCTACCTTAATAAAAACCATATTTTTACTACTCCTGCTTTATAAAAGATTATATTTTTATACTTCTACAATATAAAAGATTATATTTTTATACTTCGTTATTCTTCATAATAAGAATCGAATTTTTATTTCGCTACTTCAATTATAAAAATCATGCCTTTGTTTATAAAAATCATGCCTTTGTTTATAATAACATCTAAACTAATCAGATTTTCTATTAATAAAAATAATTAAAAAAACTTACAGTAAGAAATGGAAGGGGGTTTGTTGCGCTCGGAGTTTGGAGGGTCTGAGCTCCACTGGTGGCGGCGGATTGGGTGAGACAGCAGGGTGTGGGAGGTCTGGGGGTTCGCGGTGGTGGGTTGTCTCGGGGGGGGGAGCGGATTACGGAGGAGGGGGGGAGAACGAGGCTGGAGCAGGTGGGGAGGAGTGTGGCGGTCCCCCTTGGTGGCGGCGCCGGAGGCGCGCCAGCCTCCGTTGGCCGCGTCGGCGGAATCCCCCCAAGTCGCATTTTTTTTCTTTCCTATCGGGGTTGACTGATTCTGAAGAAAAAGGGGGGCTAGGGTTTTTATATTTTTTTTATTTAATTAATCAATTTCAAAAAGGTAATTTTTATTTTTACCTCGGAATCGAACCCACCGCCTGTCGTCCATAGCTAATTACCCCCATTTCGAACACAATGGGATATGTACCGAAAAATATTTTCTAGCTTCGTATTGACGATACGTTCCTAACAAAACTAGTTTCGTCGGATTCTGAGACCGTTTGAAAAATGGTCATTTTCCAATCGATTAAAATCAACTTAAACTGGTCAAACGCGTTTTCCTTTGCCACACTCACATATTGATTCGAAAAATTACGAAATTTGAATCCTAGCAATAACTTGACATCGCGGATCCAACAAAAGTGGTTTCGTTAAAATCCGAGGTCATGTGCAAAATTTCCATTTTTAAGGGCTGAAATTCCATAGCGACTATTCTGCATTTTCAACTGGACATATCTTTTGATTCCCGCTATGAAATTTCGATTTTTCAGATTCGTTGGAAAGATATTCACAATTAGATTCAAATATTTTTGGTTTCACTAAAATCCGGTTTATTTTGCACTTGGTACATTCATTTGAAGTTTGAAATCGAATTATCGAACTACCGCGCCATTTTCAATCCCTTTTATAATTTAAAATAAATATTTATACTCTAACGACGATTCAAATAAATATATACGTTCTAACTCTATTCAAAATAAATTTCTCATCGATATTATTTAAAATAATTCATTTTCAATATTCAATATTCGCTAAAATTGCCAAAATAAAAATTTTAAACTGGCTCGCATTTCCGGGTTGTTACATTCTCCCCCACTTAAAACTTTTCGTCCCCGAAAAGGAACGAAGCCGAAAGTTGTTTAACTAATCAACTCAACTTTCAAGATTTTCGTTACGGCTTAAGTTCTTCAACTTTTCAGTTTCTAAGGACTTTTCAAATTTTCCAAAAATTTGGCTAACACCCTAAATTTCCGAAAAATTTCGCCATAACCTCCCCTGCGCCGGGGACTTTGGGATACTTCATATAGCCTCCCATGGCCTTCTTCGATTCAAAAGAAAAAGAAAAAGCCAAGCGGCTAGCCAATCGGCTCATAAAATCATCATCACCCAAACAAAACAGTAAATTATGGTAAACATGTATCTATTTGTCGGGAAAACAATTTTATTCTTCTGCTCTAGCCTCCTTGCTATGACCTGTTCAATGTAAGTACATGTATATGCAAGCAGATGCGACCAATTTTCAATACAATTCAATATTTGGTTCAGTTTGGCCTAATGGTTCAAAATTATCCAACAAATGAACAAACAACACAACCATCATTCAATTAGTGGATTATCGTTTCAAATTCATAATTTGATATATATACAGAAAATCATGTTTTTGATGCCAAATCACAACAAATAATCCTAAGTAAATTTTGGTTCTCACACCAGTCTAATGGAAATATATAGATATCACACCTTCGAAACACGAACATAAATATTGATGATACCATGGTCATTATCAACATCATCTCCGGGCTACTCGAGTGTGATTCTATAACTATCCAGTATACTAAAACTTCAAATATACGTTCATGACGCGTATATGCAAAACCTTTATATACTCGATTGTCCAAATTCAATATAAATAAAATATTCAAATACGTGTAAAATGATTTAAATTTTCAAAACAAAATTGTTTTCATTTGAAAAATATACTCTTCACACTCGTTGTAGGATACTACTGATCCTATCTCTAACGAGTCATTCTAATTGGATATTACTAATCCAATATCTGATGAATTCTTTCGTTCGGTTCTAATGTGTCTTGTTCTCGAGCTCTGTAAACCAAAGCTCTGATACCAAACCGAGATAGCCCGTAACTTCCCCATCTCCGAAGAGAAGAGAAAGAACGAATTACCGTGAGAACACGACAAAATAGAACGCAGACGGAAGAACATTTCATTGTTTATTACAACAATTCCATCAGAATACAAGAATACACAGAGTATGAATGAATAAAATACATTCGATAAATATCAGAGATTACAATAAATTACATAGCAGCGGAAAAACAATATAAAACACAACTGAAAGTAATACACGGATACAGAGCTTTCCGAGCATCATTCCAGCTATAAATCAGGATCCTGTGAACATAAATCTGCAAAACCAAAACTACTAGCTGCCCGTGTGGAAAATAGGGGCACCCAGAGTTTACGTTAAAACAATAAACTCCAGGTAAGTCATGTGACTGGTGTGAGAACTAAAACAGTTATTAATCTTTATTTTAAAGTTCGGTAAATCAAGGGACCACGCCGTATAACACGGAACGAGTTTCCTCCCAAGAATACCAGTGCATAAAACAAACAGCACAATGCTAAATAAAGAAAAATGAAGCTATTATAAGACCCAGGTCCCATCACACAATGCAACGCAAGCCGGAGGATAGGGTTTTTACCTTATAATAGCCAAAGCATGCTTGATACGTTTAAAACACATTATTTGATACTATAATAAATGTATAGTGTCAAAACAATTTCAACCATAAATATCAGTCATAGACGGCATTAATGACCCATACCACTATGTCGCTATACTAGGTTCTACAAATAAAACCGCAATATCACGTATTGGAAATTGGATTTCCGTCATGAGTCGAGGCAAGGGGCAAGCTCCTCTCCGATTCGAGACACTCTAGAAAATGTCTCAGGACCCCACTATGATCCTTGGATCTTCAGGGCCGGTACTCTCTTACTTTTGAGGATTAGTTATTCCTGAACACACGTTTCCCGGTCCTAACATACCTATATCTGAGGCGCCTCGCATCCAACAACCACACAGGTGAAAAGTATATAATTGTCAGCCAGTTTAAGCACTGATACCACCCCTAGCTAGAAAGAAACGTCGTGCTCTCCCTGCAGTCACTATCCTGTTTTTGACTCATACCGAGGTGTGAGGATCGCGAATTCACGCTATACACAAAGCTGCGCCACACAGGCCGTGCTTTGATCATCAACCACAAGACTTTGCTTTTCAACAGAAGCCTTGATTAATTGCCACTTACGCGTGCCACACTGGCAATTCACTCCATGCGATTGATGTCCATCGATATACTACCTTTGAGCTCGTACGTCTCAAAGAAGGGCGTTAAGCAAGAAATAAATTCTCCGCCGCCAAACAGATGTATATTTAATAGAGATCAATCAACACAGAATAAAATCCAATGTCAGATACACAGTCCATTTATAAGTTCGTTCTAGGTCTGAACGAAACCAGAGGCACTTTCCTCGCATATCCATCGATCTCCAAGTACGTCTAGACGATCACCAACTGTTTCTCTCCTCTTGGGTGTACAGCCCAATCGAGAGCATCAGTAATCACCCAAACGATGTGAAGACTTCCGGTCTTCAACCACCGTTTTCATCTTCGACATCTCGTCGAATCGGTTATTCAGAATGGGTATAAACCCGGCCTTTCTGAATAACCCATGTATATAATAAACAAATGTTACACAAAAAAAACAAACGCCTCATTCCAATTCAGAATATCCTTTTATTCACAAAATCACATTCTTAGGGAAAGGTTCCCATTAATTTTATCAAAGATAAATTCTTCTAAATTTATTCTTTAATCTTCCCTTGGATATCCTTTCAAACTAGTCGGGATTAGCGAACCACACTGAAGTAATTATTTATTTTATTTTCCAATCCCAACCTATTCATCCCCTGGAGTAAAATTGGTAATACTCCATAACTAACGCCACGATGTTATCGGTAAATTTAATTACCATTTCACGTTCAAATCTAATTAAAGATTTAACTATCGCTTTGGAGCAAAACTGGTGATACTCTATTCTCGATCACTTTTCAGATTTGATAATTTAAATTATTAATTCACATTTCAATCTAATTAAAGATTCATTAAAACTCCACTTAGTTTTAATCTTTTCAAAAATCAATATCCTGTCTTTAACTGGGTTAAAGAACCAATGTCATCTAAAACACGGTTCAC
This sequence comes from Allium sativum, assembly GCA_030737875.1. NCBI lineage: Eukaryota > Viridiplantae > Streptophyta > Magnoliopsida > Asparagales > Amaryllidaceae > Allium > Allium sativum. Next base: position 314,671,373 of record CM060921.1, read on the forward strand.
GATAAACCCAAAATCACATTCAAATTTAATTCCAATTAAATATTATTTGATTGGTACACTTCATTAAATCTAAATAGAAAGATTTAATCTTTTTCTCTATTGGGTTTAAGAACAGTGTTAATGAAGACACCATTCACGACAAACCCAAATCACATTTGAAATTAAATACAAGACTCTGAATAGAAAATATATCGGCTTATATTCAATATCAAATTCTGAAACCAACAAATATCGTATTGGAAATAACGATATAAAATATATCTTTCAAATTTCCACAACCATATCTGTATAATCACGAAATCCAACATCGAAATATTCCGAAGATAATTTAAATTCAAATCCATCCCAATTCACGTATTGGAAATTCTGATTATTTTTAAAACCACTTTCAAATTCAATTTATTTATTTCAAAAATAAATTGATTTTAATTCTAGTTCAAAACTAGTTCATTTTGATAAAAATCTATTTTTATCTTTTCAAATATGGAAATTTTCATCCCAATTCTTCACAAATCATTTCTTATGATTTTACACAAATTATTGATATTTTTAATAATACTATAAAAGCCCGTACAGTCGATTTCCATCAACGGCCATCGAACTGCACTTACAATGACCTTTTCCAAATTTGATTTGGACATAATTCCAAATCCAACCGTTATATTTCAAATTTCTAATATTCATTGGAAAGCGCTTTTCAATATGAACCCAACGGTACTGGTTTCAGGGGAATCCGACGGTCGGATCCCCCGTACTGTCCGTTCGAAGTCAATGGTCGAAATTCACGAACTGCCGCGGCGCGGCGCGTTCTATTCAGGCCATTATATATATAATATATATATATATATATTATATTTCGTCGATTTCCTTTTAAAACGTATTTTATAAATCGTTTTAAATTCGTTTTCGAAACGATTTCAACTTCCCTTTCAATTTCAAATCAAAATTGAATTTTCCTTTATAAATTCGTTTTAAATTCATTTCAAATTGATTTCAATTCAAATTGATTTAAATTCAATTTCATTTCAATTCAATTTCAATTCGAATTCATTTCAATTCAATTTCAATTCGAATTCATTTCTATATATTCGATTTGAAATCACTTTTCGATATTCATTAAAAAATGAATAAAATCGATATAAATATTGTTCATGTCAAAATGGCGCATCTCTAATCAACACGGCTTTATATATTTCAATAAATTCGTTATTCCATTCAACAAATGAATATTTATTCCATTCAACACATGAATCTATATTTCTTTCAACACATGAGCATCGTCAACACATGACTATTTTTTTTATTTAATATATTTTATAAAATTATGGTATCTATCGTTTGATTTTTAAATCAGACTCCAACCGTAAAGTAGTAAGAGAATGATTCCCTAAGTATTAACACCGAAGGCCGAAACCAATATCAGATCAATACCCAGGAAACCACTCATCTTATCTATTTTCCAGTTAGTTTCTAACTTTAAATATGATAAAGATGTAAATTTTATTGTTAAAATATTTCTTTCAACACATGATAATTTTCAACACATGATTATTCTTTATCTTCCCAATTGGAATGAGGCCCAATCAATTACCATATAATGTTAATTATATGGATTCCATACAACACATGTATATAATAGCACTGACAAATAATCGACCATCATCCAAAGTGCACTACACTGTATAAGCATCAAATATAGATATCTAACGCTTATAACAGCCTGTCAATCGATCGATCGACATACAACTAATCAATCGGGATGAGTGAACTTCAAATATCATCCCAACACCCGTGTGGGGTTTCAAATCAACAAACACATATTTTTATTCACACACACACGTTAAAAATAATATTTTTAACGATAAAATATTTTTAACTATATAAATATTTTATTTCATTTCACATCACACAATCAATTTTCACAACACATCAAACAATCAAACATACAAGCCATCCATGGTCTGTGAACGACGGGTGTCGGGTGCTGCTAAGCACCGTCTGCATCCTAGTATATATTTTAACTAAAAAAGAAAATTTAAAGTGAGAAGTTCTCACCGACTAGCTAATCCAAACGCCACGACTCTTCTTATGTAGAAGTCTTCGCCGTTCTCGCCCTTTGTCACTTTCGTTGCCTGTAGCCACTACATATATAAAAATCACATTTTTATATCGTTGCTATGTATATAAAAATCACGTTTTTACACCGCTACTATATAATAAAGATTATATTTTTATCACGCTATTCTCTATATAAAAATTATATTTTTATATTTCTACTTCTTATATAAAGATCGAATTTTTATTATCATACCCACATAAAAATTATATTTTTATTACTCTACCTTAATAAAAACCATATTTTTACTACTCATACTTTTTAAAAGATTATATTTTTATACTTGTACAATATAAAAGATTATATTTTTATACTTCGTTATTCTTCATAATAAAAATCGAATTTTTATTTCGCTATTTCAATTATAAAAATCATACCTTTGTTTATAAAAATCATGCCTTTGTTTATAAAAATCATGCCTTTGTTTATAAAAATATCTAAACTAATCAGATTTTCTATTAATAAAAATAATTAAAAAAAACTTACAGTAAGAAATGGAAGGGGGTTTGTCGCGCTCGGAGGTTGGAGGGTCGGAGCTCCACTGGTGGCGGCGGATTGGGTGAGCAGCGGGGTCTGGGAGGTCTGGGGGTTCGCGGTGGTGGGTTGTCTCGGGGGGGGGGGGCACGGATTACAGAGGAGAGAGGGGAGAACGAGGCTGGAGCAGGTGGGGAGGAGGGCGACGGTCCCCCTGGTGGCGGCGCTGGAGGTGCACCAGCCTCCGCTGGTCGCCTCGGCGGAATCCCCCCAGTCGCGTTTTTGTTTTTTTTCTTTCCTATTGGGGTTGACTGATTCTGAAGAAAAAGGGGGTCAGGTTTTTTTTATTTATTTAAATAATTAATTTCAAAAAGGTACTTTTTATTTTTACCTCGTGATCGAACCTACCGCCTGTCATCCATAGCTAATTACCTCCATTCCAAACACAATGGGATATGCACCGTAAGCTGATTCGACCGTTTCGATCAGTTTTTGTCAAAATCGACATATAACTCTATATATTGAATTTGAACGCACATTTCAATTTACTGGGGCCACATACTAACTAGAAAAATTCCCGAAAAATATTTTCTAGCTTCGTATTGACGATACGGTCCTAACAATACTAGTTTCGTCGGATTCTGAGACCGTTTGAAAAATGGCCATTTTCCAATCGATTAAAATCAACTAAAACTGGTCAATCGCGTTTTCCTTTGCCACGCTCACATATTGATTCGAAAAATTACGAAATTTGAAACCTAGCAATAACTTGACATCGCAGACCCAACAAAATTGGTTTCGTCGAATCCCGAGGTCATTTGCAAAATTTCCATTTTTAAGGGCCGAAATTCCTTAGCGACTATTCTGCATTTTCAACTGGACATATCTTTTGATTCCCGCTATGAAATTTCGATTTTTCGGATTCGTTGGAAAGATATTCACAATTAGATTCAAATATTTTTGGTTTCACTCAAATCCGGTTTATTTTGCACTTGGTACATTCATTTGAAGTTTGAAATCGAATTATCGAACTACCGCGCCATTTTCAATCCCTTTTATAATTTAAAATAAATATTTATACTCTAATGACGATTCAAATAAATATATATGTTCTAATTCTATTCAAAATAAAATTCTCGTCGATATTATTTAAAATAATTCATTTTAAATATTCAAAATTTGCTAAAATTGCCAAAATAAAAATTTTAAACTGGCTCGCATTTCCGGATTGTTACAGATTACATTTGAATAGCATCATAGGAACTATTCTGATAAAATAGATTTGAATAACATCGTAGGCACAAATCTGATAAAATAGATTTGAATAACATCGCAGACACAAATCTGATAAAATAGATAGGATAAATCTGAAAAGGATTATCTCACAATCAGGTATAGCTTGGATTCAGATGATTACATGCCAAGAAATTCAATTAAGAATTCACATCTGAAAGTAACTTGAACTTACAAAACAAAAGACAAATCTTGTTTTATGGGATCTGTTTTCTGAAACTGAAAAGCTATCCTTTGATGTAGACTATCGATTCTCTAATTTAGATTTGATTCGTAGCTTCTAACTTGTTTTCTGTTTGCTTTCTAGTTAGAGAAGATTGGTGTCTATGCTAGGTTGACCATGGACAACATGACGACTTCTTAGAATGAAATTATGAGTTCTAGGGTTGGGGTTTGGAGTTTTTTATATAGAAGTTTAAATTAATTAGAGCCGTTAGATCAATCTAGGAGATATCAGAGTTATCCAGACCAAACAGAGCCAGTCGGAAGTCGCCATATATGGCCTAATGACTCAAAATTCGACCACCAGGCAAAACAGAGAAGGGCGCACAACACAGAGGTAGAAAATTTGTCATAGGAACCAGATCAAAAAGGGGTCGACTCCTAGGTCGATTCCCCCCGAGGGGGGGAGGGTGGCGACACCCTGAGCGGGAATTTTTCCTCTCAGCCTATTATGCTTGAAATTCGAATTTTGAACTTGGTCCGAGATGTTTAATTATTATTTATATTTTCTATTGAAACTTGAAATCTTCTGAACTCCATAACTTCTTCATACGGAGTCCGATTCACGCAAACTCGACTTGTATCTCAAGCAAAATTCCGAGATGAACGCAATGGCGTAATCCGTTTCCCCTAATTTCCACTTTTAAAATTAAGTATTCTTTAATTTGTTACTTTATTATCCATAGGAAATACGGGGTGTTACACTACTAAGATTATTTAAGTCTATATTTCTCATAGATTTATTCTAAATATTTTAGTACCCATCATAAATATATTTTTAATTACCATTAAACTCTTAATCTAATTCATTAATATCATTAACCTAAGTCAAGAAATCAATATTACCTTTGTTTGATTGAAATAATTTATAATATATGTATATGCATAATTGTTAGATAGTACTTTGAATATCTTATACCAAAATAGATATTATCACCAAATCATTCTGCATATTATCATTACACATTTTATTTCACATCATACGTCATTATTATAAATTACAGTACATCTCAAATTAAAATCATTCACATCACAAGTTGCATTTCATTCAATATATCATCTTATATTGCTTTGCCTATGGCAAATAGTTCATACTGCGTTATAACCAACATACCGCACACACTGCATTACATGTTAACTTTTAACTCTACACATAACAAGTACACTGTATGAGGAGTTTTTGTCTAATTAGAAATATATAGGATTATTAATCAAATACATAACATATTTACTTTGACTTGATTGACTTGTTTGGCTTGATTGAGTTAATTGGCTTAATTGACTTGTTTAACTTGTTTGGCTTGATTGAATTGATTGGTTTGATTTACTTGACTTGATTGACTTGTTTGAATTGTTTTAATTGACTTGTTTGACTTGAATAACTTATTTGACATAATTAAATGTAATAACCCAGAATTTTGGAACCAATTTAAAAATTTTATTTTAGCTATTTTAATGGATTTTGAATATTTAAAATGATTTATTTTAAATAATAACGACTAAAAACTTATTTAAACTGAAGTTAGAACGTATAAATTTATATTAATTATAAAACAAGCCTGAAATGGTGCGGTAGTTTGAAAATTCGATCTGTAATTTCAAACGAATGTACAGAATTCAAAATAAATCGGATTTCGGTAAAAAAAGAAACATTTGAATCTGTTTAATAATATCTTACTAACGAATGTCAAAAATTGTGATTTCACTTTATAAATTGAAAGTTATGTCTAGTTTAAAATTTAGAATAGTCACTATAGAATTTCTATATATTTTTAATAATATAATAACCCTTAAAAATAGCCATTTTAGAAATGACCTCCGTTTTCGATGAAACCACTTTTGTTGGATCCGGAATGTCAAATTATTGTTAGGTTTCTAATTCCATAATTTTTGGACTTAGTATGTGAGTGCGGTGAATTTAAACGTGTTTTGAATTTTAGTTTAAATTTAATCGACTGGAAAAAGGCCATTTTTCAAACGGTGTCCAAATTCGATGAAAATAGTTTTGTTAGGACTGTATCATCAAAACATAGCTAGATAATTTTTTTTGTAATTTTCGGAGTCAGTATGTGGCCCGGGTAAATTAAAATGTAAGTTTAAAATCCAATATATTGATTTATATTTTAGTTTAAAGAAAAACTAGTTAAAACAATTGAAATGGCTTACGAATCGTATTTATTATGTCCGGAATGGGGTATTTAGCTAGGAGGGATAGTCGTTGGGGTTGATTTGGAGTTGGAACGCAAAATCCAATTATTTGGAAATAAAATATTATATATATATATATATATTTGAAAAATCCTAAGCCTAATCTTCATTCAAGGGGTCGCCACCTAAGGTATATCACGGTCAAAAATGTCTGAAATTTCTTCACTAAAAACTCCCAATCCCTCTCGAATCAGTATATGATTTCAAAACAAAATATGTAGTACTCACTGAGAGCTTCGAATTCATATGGATATGATCTAATTTAATCAAGCGCAGCAGGTGATTTTTGAGCTTAAAGCTCGAACCGTCGAGCTTAGTTTGTCGACGCAAGGGAGGGCCGAGCTACACACTATTCGAGGCATGGGTTGAGGTGACGATGCTGGACGACGTGGTCAGTTCCAATCAACCTTTGGCGGCCCTAGTTATAAGCGACGGTGAATCCTAAGAAGGTAGTGATGGGTTATTTTAAGTCGGCCTAGAAATTTAACATTAGAAGAGAGGGATTAGGTAGATGTAATTAATTTTAATTATAATTAGTTAATTAATTATTCATTTTGTAATGAAATGTATTAAAATCCATAACTTCTTCATACGATGTCGCAATTCGATGATTTCTGATCCGTTGGAATCGTGGGATCGAACTCTACGCAATGGAACTAACCAGAACAGAAACGAAGGCAGTTGGGATTTTTAACAAAATTAAACGGATGTTTAATTTTTTTTAAAACAATCATCAATTAAAGAATGGCGCAGTGGAAACCAATGTGAGAACTCTCTCACTGAATTTATTTATACAGTTATTTAATTTATTTTATAACTATAAATATATAGAAATTGACAGTTTTGATTTTTATCTGTTGTATGTGACATTGCTTGAGTTCAACACATGAGCTATTCACGATTCATCTGCATAAGAAGCGTTGTTTGAATATACGACACTCATATTTCAAACAATGTGAATACACTTTGGGGTAGTGGAAATGTGATATAAATATCCATTTATAATTTGAACAATGAAAATTTGTAAAGTAGAAAAATAATTCAAACCTAATTAGAATTGGTTAAATTTATTAACCAATGATTTATTTAAATAGATTGTTGTTGTTTGAAAACCCCACATGGGTATTGGGATGATATTTGACATACACTAATCCCAATATTTAGTTGTATGTCGATCGATTGATTGACAAGCTGTGATGAATGTTATTTATTTATTTTAATGCTTATATAGTTGTAAATTGCACTCTAGATGATGTTTGAATGGTTAATGATTATTTATCATTATTGTTGAATACATGCGATGTATGAAATCCATATAACTGAAATTATATGGTAATTGATTGAGTCGCATTCCGATTCAGAAATAACGAATATTTTAAGATAACAATTTAAAATAATATTTAAAAAGGAATCAAAATAAGATTTTGGTGTCCGATTTGGGATGGATATGAAAATATAAAAATATGGAAGACGAGTTAAGTATATATGCCATTTTTAACTCGAACGGGTTTATAAATCGATTTTATCCATTTTATAACGAATACGAAATAAGAATTGATTTCAAAATCTGATATTTTGAAAATATTATCATTTTAATATTATAATGATATAAAATATTCAATTTCGGTTTAAAATTGAAATGGAAGTTGGAATCATTTTTAAAACGAATTTATAAAATACATTTTGAGATGACCCAAACTTCCCCTTATGGGAAAGCCCAGATTGAATTGAGAACACGACAAATCAGAACACGAACAATAGAACATTTCATTGCTTATTACAACAATTTACATCAGAGTACAAGAATATATCAGAGTATTAATAAATATTACACAGAAAAATATCAGAGATTTAGAATACATAGCAGCAGAAATAAAATGTAAAAATACAATGCGTAGCGGAAGTACATTAACTAGCACAACTAAATGAAATACACGGATATAAAGCTTTTCAAATGTAGTTCCAGTTGTAATCCAGGATACTGGGAAAAGAAGTATCTGCGAAAAACCAAAACTACAAGCTTCCCACGTGGAAAATATGGGCACCCAGAGTTTAGGTTAAAACAATTAACTCCGAGTTAGTCATGGGACTGGTGTGATAACTAAAATAGTTATTAATATTTATTTTAAATTAGGTTAGTCAAGGAACCATGCCGCTAACGCGGAACAGGTTTACCCCGAAGAATACCAGTGCATAAAACAAACAACAGAATGTTAAATAAAGAAAAATGAAGCTATTATAAGACTCAGGTCCCATCACACAATGCAACGCAAGCCGGTGGATAGAGTTTTACCTTATAACAGCCAAATATGCTTGGTACGTGAAATTTATCTTTTATTATTGCTATAAGTAAAGAAATCAACTTCAAATATAAATTATCAATCATAGACGACATGAGCGCCCATCCCACTATGTCACCGTATATAGGTTTACAACTAAAACTATAAAAGGTCGTATTGGAAGTTTGGATTTCCATACTGATGGTTCCTTATTCGAAAGATCTATCGTGTAATGAAATACACAATGGCTTACATCCTAGCTAGAGAAAACACCGTAATGCAAATATGCGCTTTTGGGAAATCAAGTATCACTGCGGCTTACGTCCCAGCTAGAGAAAACACCGCTTACACTATCCCTATGGGAGTCGAAGGGTGTGCCCTATTCTCCTGAGCGTGGAGCGACCACACTCGGCTCATCTCGGTCGACCGAATCTGTGACACCTCTAAGGGTGTCTATCCTCATCTCAAAAGCATACTGACCTAACCGTTAGTTCACCACCATACCCGGGTGTGAGGCTCGCGAATTAACGCTACACAAAGCTATGTTTTGATCATCATCCACCAAACTTGGCTTTTCAACAAAAGTTTGGATCACTGCATCTCAGCATGTCACACTGTCAATCCATACCATATCATTGATCTCAACCAATATATAACCTCTAAGCTCGTACATCTCATAGAAGGGTGTTAAGCAAGAGAATAAATTCTCCGCCACCAAACAGATATATAATTAGCAGAGGTCAACGAATACAACATAACGGAATACAATGTCAGACACACCATCCATTTGCAAGTCCGTTCTGGGTCTAAACGAAACCGGAGGCACTGTATTCCTCGTCCCGTATGTCCAACCCATCCATTCATTTGATGTAAAGATCGTCGGTCTTGCACCGTCTTCAATCTCTTCGACCGTTAGTCGTCGTATCAATTATTAAGAATGGGGTTAAACCCAGTCTTTGCAAATAACTCGCGTATCTTATAATCAAGTGCAACAACAATACATCATACGCCTCATTCCAATCTAGATTATTCTCTTATTCGTATTTCTTTATTCTGGAAAGGTTCGCATTAATCTTATCAATTTAAACATACTGTTTAATCCATTTCTTTGGAAATCATTTCAAAAGATTTTATAGTATCTTTTCATAGTTTAAACCAAATTAAGGTTTATTGAACTAGTTGGGATTAACGCCTTACCGAAGTAATCATTCATTTTATTATCCCATCCCAGCCTGTTCATCCTATAACAACCCAGAATTTCTGAACCAATTTAAATTTTTTATGTTAGCAATTTTAATTATTTTTTAATATTTAAAATGATTTATTTTAAATAATAACGACTAGAAATTTATTTAAATTGAAGTTAGAATGTAATAATTTAATTTAACTATAAAAGGAGTTTGAAATGGCGTGGCTGTTTGAAAATTCGATTTTAAACTTTAACTGAATGTACAGAATTCAAAATAAATTGGATTTCAGTAAAACAATAAATATTTGAATCTGTTTAATTATATCTTTCTAAAGAATGTAAGAAACTGAGATTTCATAACGGGAATTAAAAGTTATGCCCAGTTTAAAATTTAAAATAGTCGCTATGTAATTTATATATATATATATATATTAATATAATATTTATCCATTTTGCAAATGATCTCCGTTTTTGATGAAACCACTTTTGTTGGATTCGAAATTTCAAATTATTGCTAGACTCCAATTTTCATAATTTTTTGAATTAATATGCGAACGTGATAAATTAAAACGCGTTTGGTAATTTCTGTTGAATTGGATCGACCATTAAAAAGCCTATTTTTCAAACAGTCTCCAAATTCGATGAAATTAATTTTGTTAGGACCGTATCATCAAAACATAGCAAGATTTATTTTTCGAGAATTTTTGGAGTCAGTATGTAGCCCCGGTAAATTAAAATGTATGCTCAAATTTAATATTGAATGTTTCATATTTTAATTTAAAGAAAAATAGGCAGAAACGGTCAAATGGGCTTACGAAACATAGTCCTTGGATCCGGAATGGGAGTATTTGGCTGGGGTGACGGTCGTTGGGTTTGATATGGAGTTTGTATTGGTAAACATGTATTTTGAAATAAATAGAATTAAATATATTAAAATAAATATATTATATAAGGACCTTCATTCTAAGCCTTAGGCCACATACTTCAGTCGCCACCTTGAAACCGAAATTGATGGCTACGGAGCTCTCGTTTTCTTCCTCCATAACTCAAATTCCACACAACAAATTTGGAAATCCATAAGTGCAATGTTCATCGTCTCCTCGCGCTCTATAATCTAGACGGTGGAGATTGGAAATTTCGAGGCACGGTTGCTGATTTCGTGCCATAAAGGTGCGAATTTCGAGATGAATTTCAGAGGGCTAGGTGGAGTCGAATTTACTGGTGCTTAGGTCAATGAAAGAGGAGGATGATGGCGATGGAGGGCAAGTTCAGATCGAGGCCCGATGGCCTGAAGTGCGTGCGTCGATGGGGGAAAACTGAAGGTTAGTTTCGATTTTTACAGAGGATAACGTAGGAAGAAGAAAGGTTTAAACCTTAATGAAGTAGTTAATCAATATTAATTACCTTTGGTTTATTATATTATATAACTAATATTCAAACGATCGTATCTTATCCAATTCAAAACAGAATCGAGTGAAATTGAATGCATTGGAACGAAAAAATCAAGATCTACAATATGGAACAGACTGAAACAGATTTGGAGCTGACTGCAAATTATGGAGTAAAACCCAATGTGAGATCTCTAATTCAAAATAAAATCTATTATTGATTGCGATGTGAAATTCATATATGTGTTGTATAAAATCAGAATTGATTGTTTGTGATTGCGATGAACGGTTGGATTGAATTGTGTATGAATGAAAATAAAATGTTCATATTTGTTAGAAATTTTTTATACAATAAAAATCATATTTTTATTGTATATATGAAAATAAAATATTCATTGTTTGATTAGAAATTGCTTATACAATAAAGATCATATTTTTATTGTATATACAAAAATAATCCTATGTAAAAATATGATATAACGACCCGAACTTCCCTGCGAAGGAAAGAACGAATTGCTTTGAGAACACGACAAATCAGAACTCAAACATAGGAACATTTCATTGCTTATTACAACAATTCCATCAGAATACAACAATATAACAGAGTAGCGGAAAATAATACAAAACTCAACTGAAAGGAATATACAGATACAGAGCTTTCTGAATATCGCTTCAGCTGTAAATCAGGATCCTATGAATATAAATCTGCAAAATCAAAACTACTAGCTTCCCGTGCGGAAAATAGGGGCACCCAGAGTTTAGGTTAAAACAATAAACTCCAGGTCAGTCATGTGACTGGTGTGAGAACTAAAGACAGTTATTAATCTTTATTTTAAAGTTCGGTAAATCAAGGGACCATGTCGTATAACACGGAACGGGTTTCCTCCCAAGAATAACAGTGCATAAAACAACAGCGCAATGCTAAATAAAGAACAATGAAGCTATTATAAGACTCAGGTCCCATCACAAAATGCAACGCAAGCCGAAGGTTAGAGTTTTTACCTTATAATATTCAAGAATGCTTGGTACGTAAAATTTCATGTTTTATTATTACTATAAGTGTATAGTGTCAAAACAATTTCAATCACAAGTATCAATCATAGACGACATGAGTACCCCATCCCACTATGTTGCCATACTAGGCTCTACAATCAAAACCGCAAAATGTCGTATTGGAAGTTGGATTTCCGTCATGAACCAAGGCATGGCGCAATCCTACCGTTTCGAGACTCTCTAGCCCGAGCCACAGGACTCAGCCGCAACTGTACCTAGGAAAATGCTGGGCCGGTCTACACTAAGTGCAATGGTGAATTATGTAACGACTTAAAAATTTCGATGTTTAAAATATAAAGTAAATTAAGTATTTAACGTTAATAATTGAAATTTATATTTGAAATTTTACTTAGAATTTGGAAGTCTAGTTTATTTCAATTTGGTTTTGAATTAATCTGGTATGTATAAATTTAATTTCGATATTTGAATGTTATGGATTTAAAATTAAATTTATAATATTATTAATACATGATTTTAAATTTATTTCCAATAAATGACAATTTATGATAGGATGAATGATGATTTATAACAAAGGAAAAGTTTATCAAATTGTATGTATGTTTGAAATCATTAAATTTGAACAGTTGTTTATAAAAGGAAATTTAGTAGTCGAATCCTTGATTTGTTTAAAGACTTATAACATGAAGATATACGATAATCAATATTTAAATCAACATTTTAATTTAATTCATTAAAAGAAATTGTAAAGAAATTAAATGTCAACGATATATATAGCATATGTTTAACTAGCGTGGTTAACGAAATTTATGGTAACATTAATAATCTAATAAATTATACATGTAAATTCTCAATATAAGTATATTTTTAAACCTGGGTTTGAAATGATAATCGTGAAATAATAACCGTAATAACGTAGAAACGGTTTGACATGTGAATTTACTCCAACTTTAAATTGGATCGAAATTTGAACTACGTACATTTAAGGTTAATTAAAAGAAATTTTAACAGTATGGAAATATAATTCTATTCCTAAAATTTGCTGCAAACATAAATTATTAATAAGCAATAAGAATATCAGATCTTGAACATAATTATTCTGCATAAAATGATTTCGGGAATGTATAAGTTTAAATGTCAATGTTTGTTTGTCAAATTTGGTGATTGCTGTTCATTTAAATAATTTTTTTTCCTATAAATGTTTAGCGGTCCGTAAACCGGATTTAATTCTGATTCGTAGTGAATCTAAATTAATTGACATACGATGGAAATAATACGAAAAAATAAATGGTTACTTTGGAAACTAAGAGAGTAGATTCGGAAAGGATGAATCAAAGCACCTATTAATTCAGAAAATAAAATAAAGTTGAATACATTTCAACATATGTTATTTTAAAATTTAATATTATTAATGCACCTGCCAATAAACGCGTTCAACGTATTTTATTCTTTGTGTACATTTATGTTAAACAATTTTCCAGATTTGCTTTTGACGTTACTCAGTATATAAAAAGGCACCGTTTTACCTATAGCAAAGAAACCGCTGCTTTCATTAAAACCCCTTGATTAATTATCCAACTTTCACGTGACCATTAAAATATATAAATGAAAAGCTGCTGCCATTCCACTCCAACAAACAAAATAAGAAAAGCTAAATAAATGGAGACTTATAATACTCCGTCTCAAACCCATCGTTTTAACTCTTCACCGCGCCTTTCCCTTGCCTGAAATTCGTCCGCACGTAGCCCAGCGGCATCACCTTTGTCCGAGACGAGCGCTGCCTTAGATTCAAACCCAATCGAGCCCGCACCTCTCTGTTCATCTATGTGTGAGTCGCCGCCTTCGCCATCCAAGTCCTCTCGAGTTCAGCTGCTGCCATGCCGTCATTATGTCCAGTCCACTGTGATTTAATGTAAGTGTACTTACGATTAAACTTATTTGCAAGCTATGACACTTCGATGTCCACTGAGTATAATTAGTTTGTGGTTGTCTTTCTCTTGCATTCTTCTATCTCGTTGGCATGCCTAGGCTAAGATCCATCCTTATTTGCTGATTTGATCATAAATTTGTTACCTTACACTCACATTTGATGTTACATGCTGTAGTATTAATTCCGATTGCTTTAGTGTGCCTTCTAATATTTACAAAGTACATTGCAGTGTTTGAATCCATTTAGGTGGAACCAATATTCTGTTGCATATACAATATTTTTGAAGTATTAGATTTAGCTTTAAAACAACCATATATGTATCACTGCATGTTAGAAACATACCGCACCTTATTTTCGTGACTTGCTACATCACGCCGATATTTATGATGTCGATGTAAAATTTTACATACATGGGCTAAAGTACACTTATACGGCCATGTTCATTTTAAACTGAAAATGTATCCATTTGTTTATTAATCATGCTGCCTTCATTTCTCGGAAACCATGAACTCCACGCCTTGTGTAACACCCCGCAAACTCTATAACTGTGAAATTCATAAATTAAAGTATAATTAATTTCAAATCAAAGAACTAAGGGAAACGGGATACGCCATTGCGTTCGTCTCGGAAAAATACGCGAAATAGAGTCCGAGTTTTCGAAAAACGGATATCGTATGAAGGAGTTATGGACGAACGAAGTTGGGTGAAAAACCGGAAAAGGGTCAGATTGCACTGGCGCACTTGGGAAGTGCGCCAGAACAAAAATGCACTGGCGCACTTGTGAAGTGCGCCAGTACATTTTTGACCTGGTGCACCTGCCAAGTGCGACCAGGTCAATAATGACCTGCTGGCCAGGTCTAGTCTAGCCCTGGCTGGCCAGGTCTGTGTTTGGTCGATTTTCAGAGGTCTGCTTTGTCATTAGGGCTAGGTGGCAGGCTCTAATTGGTCTCTCTTGCGAATGAATGGCTACGATCAATCCAAGCAACATCAATGGTCCTAATTAGTTCCTAACCTCTATAAAAACAACCCTAGACTAACCCTAATCTATTCATTCAAAAATAAGAACAAAGCCGCCATGTTGCTGAGGAACGACTAGGAGTAGCCACCAAATTGGAGGGAGGATTAGGAGGCAAATTCTAAAGCTTAAAGCAACCTAAACAAATCAAATCAACAAGGAATCGCATCTCCAAAACCCTAAATTGGAGAGTTCGCCATACAATTGTAAGTAGAGTATTACTTTGGTATGAACAAATAATTGTGTTGGTTTGTATGCTTGAATTGTGGCAATAAAGTAATTCATATTTGTGCGTTCTTATCGATTTGAAATATTATATACGTTTGGATATTCTTGAATTATGTTATTCAATTATAAAGAACTACATGCGGTAGTTCTATGCAAGTATACGTTTGGAATATTCGCAAATTATGTAATCTATGTTGAAGCTATATGTATGTAGTTGATTGAAATTCATGCAAGTTTGGGGCTTTGCTACTATGCCATCATGATGTATACTTTTGTGCATAAATCATTTTGTAAGTAATTGGAACAAGTTTGGTTATTATAATCCATATGAAATTATGTTGAGAATTTGGCATCATGCATTAAGCCATGCTTTTGTACTAGAAAACCTATTTGCAAACTTATGAATATGGCTAGGCTATGATTGATATTTGGCATAATTGAAATCCATGTTAAGTCTATATTGTTTACAAGAATTATATGATGACATATGTGGTACATAGCTAGGATTAGATTCAAAAATCATGATTTCATGTTAGAAACATTTATGCCATGGTTATGTGAACAAATACTTATGCCATGCTTATGTTTGACATTATGCCATGCTTATGTTTGACATTATGCCATGCTTATGTTAGAAATATTTATGCCATGCTTATGTTTGACATTATGCCTAAATAAAAATATAGGTTCATGTGTCAATAATGATACCCAATTTAGATTCTTATCTCAACTACAAGTTCACATGCTTTGATTCATGTCACTTATGCTTTATGACCAAAGTATATGTTACCACTATGCAAGTACACCAGTTTCTATTTTGTATTTCCAACGTCATATTGCAAGTTCATGCGCTCACATGCCCCTCTTTGTGTATGTAATCACGCTTTAAGCCTCCCCTTTTCGCATGGCTAAATTGGGCTTTAAAAGGCTAAGCCCAATATATATAAACGGACGTGTAAAACGGGGGAAAATAACGTTGGGTTAAAATTAATTAATTAATGAAAATATAAAATAGAAGGGCCCAAGTTCAAGTATGGGTTGGGCCCATGATTGGTGTAACCTTTACACCATTAACTTAATAATGGGCCGCAAATATTTACATATAAGAAATAAAGAAGAATGACTAAATATGTAAATGTAGAAAATACGATGTGTTTAACCCGAGGTTGGATTGAGTTGTGATGTAAACCTGCCCGGAACCGCCCGGCTGTCCAGTAGTCACAACAGTACCTATCCAATGTGGGAGGTTAAACATGGAGCCCAATAAGGACCCGAGGTTAGACTGAGTTGTGGCGTAAGACTGCCCGGAACCAACCGGCAACAGGCAGCCACAACAATACCTGTCTAATGTGAGAGGTCAGGGCCTTAATAAGACAATTAAGGCTGAGTCAGGATTGTTAGGATTAAGTGAACTAAAGACTTAATCAAAATGGAACATGCTAAACTAAACAGACTGGTGGGGGTTAGGTTAGAAAACACTTAACCAACTTAGCATGTTGGCTAGAGATAGAAAACCTAGTAACGGGGGACCCTTTTCAGCAGTAATCCTAGAAGGTGTATCAGGATACCCTGAAACTAGGCAGGGTGGGGCACGATTACTGGGCTGATTGTAAGAGGTCAAATCGACGGCGGTGGTGTAGCAGTGTAGGTTCTAACGGGGTGCGGGCGTGCACACACTCCGGCGCAGAAAAATAAGGCACTGGACACCAGTAGCATACCTGTGCATTCTAGGGTTGTGTCAGGCCGCCACCATGGGACTTGATACACCCCATGGTGGGACCAGCATAGGTAACTACAACATCGGGGGCCGTAAGACACATGTAACTATGCGAGTAGGAGCCGATCATCATAGAATGGATCACATCACCCTGATTATGGGGTGCCAGTTGGGAACTAGTTTATATGGGTTCAGAGATTAACATGGGGGTACGATAGTATATTCGACCCTAGACAACTTAACCAAGTTTATAGTGCTTGCCCACTTCTTGTTTATACTTATCACACCCAGTTCTTTATTCATAGACAGAATAGTACTAGACTTACTCAGGCTTTATGTCTGACTCTATTTTTCTTTCGTCTTCTTTTCTTCCGTTCCCCCCCCCCCAAGGTCCACAGGGAGGGAACACAGCAGCTTGACCAACCTCAACATCCAGCTTGAAGAAGAGAAATGTATTGCTTGGACTTTCCTGTTTTGAACTATGGCTTTGGACAATCCACTATGGGGGCTTTTGCAGTTTATCTATGTTTTATTTATGCTTCTTTAAATAATGTACTCAAGACAGATTATGAAAGGGTTATGTTATGTTTTTGGAAAGGATGTTGTTGTAACACGTATTTGACTTTATGAAATAAAGTTTGTTGTTTTTCCGCTGTTTACAAATATGTGTTCTTATATCTGTCTTGTATATCTGTGACTTATACTTATAAACCTCCACCAAAATTAGGGCATTCCCTTTGAGAGTGACCCTAACGGAGGTGGGGTGTTTCACTTGGTATCAGAGCATAGGTTTACCAGATAAGATAAAAAGTTTTGAAAAATTTATTTTCAAAAAGGAAATTTAAAGAAGCATTTTTAAAAGAAAAATATTATTTTATTTGAAAAAGGCAAAGTCCACTCCCCAAAGCCATAGGTACTTTCTCTTATCCTTCGTTTTGAATCTATCCTTTTGTTTCAGCATGTCCGAAGATCTTAACTTGCCGGAAGGGGTGCCAATACCTGGTTGGTTTAGACGGTTCTTAGAGGCAAGGGCCACTCAGCCAGGTCCTACCGTTCCTCCTCCCCCAGCTGCAGGAAATCATCCAGCTGCAGCGGCACCTTTTCCTCCACCTCCTCCTCGGGGAAACACTTTTGCTAAGATATGTAAAGATTTTAAAGCTATGGGAGGAAAGGATTTCCATGGAACTGAGTCCTTCGTAGCAGCTAGAAATTGGCTGAAAGAAACGGAGGACCTATTCATCATCTTTGAGGTAGAAGATAGACAAAAAGTGCAATTGGCAGTGTGGCTATTGAAGTGCGAGGCTTCCTACTGGTGGGAAGTCACTAATGCTGAAAGACCAGTAGAGACATGGGAGGACTTTAGGGCAAGGTTTGAGACCAAATTTCTCTCAGATGCGGAAAGAAGTTTGCAGTTGGAAAAATTCTTATTTCTTAAGCAAGGGGACAAGACAGTCAGAGAGTATGTAAATCAGTTCGATGAGCTGGCTAGGTTTGGGCTTGACCTAGTCAACACCCCGCACAAGAAGGCTCTCCGTTTCGTCAAAGGGTTGAATGAGCCATTACACAGTTTGGCCATGACCCATATACCCATGGGAGCCATGTATGAAAGATTGGTGCAAATGGCGTTGCTGAATGAAGAGGATAAGGGCAAGAAGAAAGAGGGTTTGCAGCCCAAGAAGACAGACTTTAAGAAGGGCGGGAAAGGCAACAAAGAGAAGAGGAAGTGTAATTTCTGTGGCAAAGTGGGGCACTTAGTAAAGGACTGCCGGAAAAAGAAGGCTAAGGAGAATGGTGGGTGCTTTTCTTGCGGTGAGACGGGCCATAGGGCTAAGGACTGCCCAAAGAAACGAGGGCAGGGGCAGAAGGCTGGATCCACCCCAGGGGCACAGGTTCATGTGCTAGAAGCGCCACCTCTGCAACAGCGAGGTATAAATACTTCTGTAGAAAGTGTAGTTTATCTTTATGATCACACCGTTCGCACTTTATTTGATTCTGGCGCATCACACTCCTTTATCTCGTCTGCTTTAGTAGAATCTCTGCACCTAAAAACTAGTATGGTAGAGGACCCCTTAATTGTTTCAAACCCAATTGGGGGCCCAGCTCATCTGTCTATGATCTGTTTGGGATTGAAAATTTCTATTCTAAGTGTAGAATTTCAATGTAGTGCCTTTGTTTTGGGCTTTTCGGGGTATGGTTTGATTTTGGATACGGATTGGCTATCCAGTAATGGGGCCATCCTTGATTGTGAGAAAAGGGTTGTTAGGCTCCTAACCCAGCTCGGTAATACTTTGGAAATTTCTTGTAATCCCTCGTATGCGGTTATGCTTAGTTATCTTGAATCACTAGATGCCTCTGTTGAAAATTTGCAATCAGTTAGAGTGGTCCGGGAATATCCGGATGTCTTTGAAGAGGTGAAGGGCTTGCCTCCGAAGCGGGAAATAGACTTCCGCATATATCTTGTAGATAATGCAAAGCCCGTTGCGTTGCCCATTAGACATATGGCTCCACGAGAAAGGAAAGAGCTCAGTAAACAGATTAAAGAGCTTCTAGAAAAGGGGTTCATTAGGAGGAGCATTTCAGAATGGGGCGCTCCAGTGGTGTTCGCTACAAAGGCGGATGGTTCACTCCGTCTATGTGTTGACTATAGGGAGCTCAACAAGCTAACGAAAAAGAATAGGCACCCTCTCCCTAGAATTGACGATTTATTTGACCAGCTTGTAGGAGCGTCTGTTTTCTCCCAACTCGATTTAGCAACCGGTTTTCATCAGCTAAGGGTGGCTGAAGATAGCATCGATAAAACGGCGTTCAGAACCCCAGACGGCTTCTTTGAATGGCTTGTCATGCCTTTCGGCTTGACAAATGCACCTGCTTACTTCGTGGACCTGATGAGTAGGGTATTTAGAGATTTCCTCAACAAATTCGTAGTGGTCTTCGTAGATGATATCCTTATCTTCTCAAAGAGTGAAGAGGAACATGCTCAGCACTTAAGGGCAATCATGGAAACTTTGCGAGTCCATCAACTAAAAGCCAAGTTCTCCAAATGCCACTTTTGGAGAGAAGAGGTGAGGTTCCTTGGGCACATAGTATCCAAACAAGGGTTAGCAGTGGACCCTGCTAAGGTAGTGGCGGTACAGGATTAGAAGACACCAAGGAATGCGACTGAGGTCCGAAGCTTTCTAGGACTAGCAGGTTTCTATCGAAAGTTCATAAGGGATTTTGCGAAAATCTCAGCTCCGCTCACGAAATTAACTAAGAAGAATCTAGTGTTCAATTGGGATTTGGATTGCGAGTTTGCTTTCCAACGACTAAAAAGGGCTCTCACAACAGCCCCAGTTTTAACGCTGCCAGATGGGAGCAAGATGTTCACTGTTTATACGGATGCATGTGGGACAGGGCTAGGCGCCGTCTTAATGCAAGAAGGAAGGGTGGTAGCTTATGGCGGGAGGCAGTTAAAAGTGCACGAAAAGAACTACCCAACCCACGATCTTGAGTTAGCCGCCATCGTCTTTGCACTCAAGTCTTGGCGACACTATCTCCTAGGTGAGAAGTTCGAACTTTACACTGACCATAAATCGTTGAAATGTCTTTTCTCGCAGAAAGATCTTAATTTGAGGCAACAAAGATGGATGGAGTTTCTTGCCTCGTACAATTTCGAAATCTCCTACACTCCGGGCAAAGGCAACGTAGTGGCAGACGCGTTGAGCCGAAAGAAATTGACCCTAAGCCCGTTGTTTGTTGAAAGACAAAGCCTAGAGTTTATAGCCAGCTTCGACTTTAGGCCTTCCACCGATTTCGTACCAGGCTTGCTTGCATCTCTCGAAGTGCGCCCGACTTTAGTGGATTCAGTAGGGACAGCACAACGCGAAGACCCTCAGCTTATGGAAATAATTGATAGGCTAATTAGGGGTGAGACTTCAAGTCACCTCAACAGATACTCCATTGACGATAAGGGGTTACTAAGGCGAGACGGAAGACTATGCGTCCCACAGACAAAAGATTTAGTGAAGAAGGTTCTCGAGGAAGCGCATCACTCCAAGATGACGATACACCCAGGCGGGGATAAAATGTACAAAGACATAAAAAGGACTTTCTTCTGGAACGGCATGAAAAAGGACGTGGCAGAATTCGTTTCTAAGTGTATGGTGTGCCAACAGGTTAAGGCGGAACAGAAAAAGCCTGGCGGACTACTACATCCTCTAGAGGTCCCACAGTGGAAGTGGGATAGCATCTCAATGGACTTCATCGATGGGCTGCCTAGGTCTAGGAGAGGCAACACTAGCATTTTGGTAATAGTGGATAGGCTTACTAAAAGCGCCCACTTTTTACCTGTCAAAAGTAAAAGAACTGCCTCATCCCAAGCATCACTTTACCTCAAGGAAATCGTTCGACTCCATGGAATACCATCTAGCATTGTTAGTGACCGAGACCTCATCTTCACCAGTGAGTTTTGGCGGAGTCTGCAAGAAGCAGTAGGAACGCAGTTATGCTTGAGCACAGCCTATCATCCCCAAACCGACGGCCAAACAGAGAGAGTGAACAGAGTTTTGGAAGACCTCTTAAGGCTATGTGTCCTTGACTTCGGAGGGACATGGGAAGACCACCTTCCTTTGGTGGAATTTGCCTACAACAACAGCTATCAAGCAACCATCGGAATGGCGCCCTTCGAAGCTTTATATGGAAGACCGTGCCGATCGCCCACTTGTTGGTGGGAGTCCACGGATAAGCTCATACTTGGACCAGATATGATCCGAGAGACCTCAGAGAAAGTAGACTTAATACGAAGAAGGATGAAGACGGCCTAAGACAGACAAAAGTCCTATGCCGACAAGAGAAGGACCGACCTTGAATTTGAAGTTGGAGACAGAGTTTTTCTCAAGGTATCACCGCTAAGGAACGTTGTTCGCTTTGGAACCACAGGAAAACTGGCACCAAGGTTCGTAGGGCCATTTCCTATCATCGAGAAAATTGGGAAAATGTCCTATAGATTAGAGCTACCCGAGAAGTTAGCTGGAATCCACAACGTTTTTCATGTTTCACATCTTCGAAAATGTCTACATGAGTCAGCCGAAGTGGTAGAGCCAAATATCCTCGAAGAGGCCGAAGTGGAACGCGAAGCAACCATAAGAAAAGTTCCAACCTGCATCTTAGGAACGGAAGTGAAGAAGCTACGCAACCGTGAAGTCAAGCTCGTCAAAGTTCAGTGGAGCGACGCCGAGGGAGACGCGACTTGGGAAACTGAAGCTAGAATACGTACTGCCTACCCTTTTCTGTTCGAGGGTACATCCTTGATCTTTCCTTTTCCTTAAGTTGCGCTTTTATCTATCTTTTTAGGTATATTTCCTCGACCTTATCTTTTAGGTAGAAACCCTTGGGATGGAAACATGTAGTTGAAACATGTTATGTATGATGGTTGCAAGTGGCTGCAAGTGATTGCTAGTGGTTGCTCGTGGTTGCATATACACACACAATCTAGGTTTTAGATCGGCTCAGTCACTTCATATTGCATATGCATATATGTTTGCATTCGTATATGGTTGAACATTAATGTGTTGTCATGTGGATGTTGCATCTGTATTGAATGATTGTGCACTCAT
Source organism: Allium sativum (assembly GCA_030737875.1). Taxonomy (NCBI): domain Eukaryota; kingdom Viridiplantae; phylum Streptophyta; class Magnoliopsida; order Asparagales; family Amaryllidaceae; genus Allium; species Allium sativum. Next base: position 314,694,037 of record CM060921.1, read on the forward strand.
GTAGAATCATGAATAGGAAAATTTGCATACATGATAGATTCATGGCACTTACATAATTCGCATTAAGGAGGTCAACTGAATCAGTAGACCGCCTGATTTTGCATTAGATAAGTACATGTACACACACACTTCGCATATGATCATGAAGCATTAGAAGTCTTTTAAGGACAATGGATGCTCGTGTTTGATGGATGAGTAGATGGATGATTGGATGTTAGGATATACATTTTCCTAAACTTGAAGATTTCGGGGACGAAATCCTTTTAAGTGGGGGAGAATGTAACACCCCGCAAACTCTATACCTATGAAATTCATAAATTAAAGTATAATTAATTTCAAATCAAAGAACTAAGGGAAACAGGATACGCCATTGCGTTCGTCTCGGAAAAATACGCGAAATAGAGTCCGAGTTTTCGAAAAACGGATATCGTATGAAGGAGTTATGGACGAACGAAGTTGGGCGAAAAACCGGAAAAGGGTCAGATTGCACTGGCGCACTTGGGAAGTGCGCCAGAACAAAAATGCACTGGCGCACTTGTGAAGTGCGCCAGTACATTTTTGACCTGGTGCACCTGCCAAGTGCGACCAGGTCAAAAATGACCTGCTGGCCAGGTCTGGTCTAGCCCTGGCTGGCCAGGTCTGTGTTTGGTCGATTTTCAGAGGTCTGCTTTGTCATTAGGGCTAGGTGGCAGGCTCTAATTGGTCTCTCTTGCGAATGAATGGCTACGATCAATCCAAGCAACATCAATGGTCCTAATTAGTTCCTAACCTCTATAAAAACAACCCTAGACTAACCCTAATCTATTCATTCAAAAATAAGAACAAAGCCGCCATGTTGCTGAGGAACGACTAGGAGTAGCCACCAAATTGGAGGGAGGATTAGGAGGCAAATTCTAAAGCTTAAAGCAACCTAAACAAATCAAATCAACAAGGAATCGCATCTCCAAAACCCTAAATTGGAGAGTTCGCCATACAATTGTAAGTAGAGTATTACTTTGGTATGAACAAATAATTGTGTTGGTTTGTATGCTTGAATTGTGGCAATAAAGTAATTCATATTTGTGCGTTCTTATCGATTTGAAATATTATATACGTTTGGATATTCTTGAATTATGTTATTCAATTATAAAGAACTACATGCGGTAGTTCTATGCAAGTATACGTTTGGAATATTCGCAAATTATGTAATCTATGTTGAAGCTATATGTATGTAGTTGATTGAAATTCATGCAAGTTTGGGGCTTTGCTACTATGCCATCATGATGTATACTTTTGTGCATAAATCATTTTGTAAGTAATTGGAACAAGTTTGGTTATTATAATCCATATGAAATTATGTTGAGAATTTGGCATCATGCATTAAGCCATGCTTTTGTACTAGAAAACCTATTTGCAAACTTATGAATATGGCTAGGCTATGATTGATATTTGGCATAATTGAAATCCATGTTAAGTCTATATTGTTTACAAGAATTATATGATGACATATGTGGTACATAGCTAGGATTAGATTCAAAAATCATGATTTCATGTTAGAAACATTTATGCCATGGTTATGTGAACAAATACTTATGCCATGCTTATGTTTGACATTATGCCATGCTTATGTTTGACATTATGCCATGCTTATGTTAGAAATATTTATGCCATGCTTATGTTTGACATTATGCCTAAATAAAAATATAGGTTCATGTGTCAATAATGATACCCAATTTAGATTCTTATCTCAACTACAAGTTCACATGCTTTGATTCATGTCACCTATGCTTTATGACCAAAGTATATGTTACCACTATGCAAGTACACCAGTTTCTATTTTGTATTTCCAACGTCATATTGCAAGTTCATGCGCTCACATGCCCCTCTTTGTGTATGTAATCACGCTTTAAGCCTCCCCTTTTCGCATGGCTAAATTGGGCTTTAAAAGGCTAAGCCCAATATATATAAACGGACGTGTAAAACGGGGGAAAATAACGTTGGGTTAAAATTAATTAATGAATGAAAATATAAAATAGAAGGGCCCAAGTTCAAGTATGGGTTGGGCCCATGATTGGTGTAACCTTTACACCATTAACTTAATAATGGGCCGCAAATATTTACATATAAGAAATAAAGAAGAATGACTAAATATGTAAATGTAGAAAATACGATGTGTTTAACCCGAGGTTGGATTGAGTTGTGATGTAAACCTGCCCGGAACCGCCCGGTTGTCCAGTAGTCACAACAATACCTATCCAATGTGGGAGGTTAAACATGGAGCCCAATAAGGACCCGAGGTTAGACTGAGTTGTGGCGTAAGACTGCCCGGAACCAACCGGCAACAGGCAGCCACAACAATACCTGTCTAATGTGAGAGGTCAGGGCCTTAATAAGACAATTAAGGCTGAGTCAGGATTGTTAGGATTAAGTGAACTAAAGACTTAATCAAAATGGAACATGCTAAACTAAACGGACTGGTGGGGGTTAGGTTAGAAAACACTTAACCAACTTAGCATGTTGGCTAGAGATAGAAAACCTAGTAACGGGGGACCCTTTTCAGCAGTAACCCTAGAAGGTGTATCAGGATACCCTGAAACTAGGCAGGGTGGGGCACGATTACTGGGATGATTGTAAGAGGTCAAATCGACGGCGGTGGTGTAGCAGTGTAGGTTCTAACGGGGTGCGGGCGTGCACACACTCCGGCGCAGAAAAATAAGGCACTGGACACCAGTAGCATACCTGTGCATTCTAGGGTTGTGTCGGGCCGCCACCATGGGACTTGATACACCCCATGGTGGGACCAGCATAGGTAACTACAACATCGGGGGCCGTAAGACACATGTAACTATGCGAGTAGGAGCCGATCATCGTAGAATGGATCACATCACCCTGATTATGGGGTGCCAGTTGGGAACTAGTTTATATGGGTTTAGAGATTAACATGGGGTACGATAGTATATTCGACCCTAGACAACTTAACCAAGTTTATAGTGCTTGCCCACTTCTTGTTTATACTTATCACACCCAGTTCTTTATTCATAGACAGAATAGTACTAGACTTACTTAGGCTTTATGTCTGACTCTATTTTTCTTTCGTCTTCTTTTCTTCCGTTTCCCCCCCCCCCCAGGTCCACAGGGAGGGAACACAGCAGCTTGACCAACCTCAACATCCAGCTTGAAGAAGAGAAATGTATTGCTTGGACTTTCCTGTTTTGAACTATGGCTTTGGACAATCCACTATGGGGGCTTTTGCAGTTTATCTATGTTTTATTTATGCTTCTTTAAATAATGTACTCAAGACAGATTATGAAAGGGTTATGTTATGTTTTTGGAAAGGATGTTGTTGTAACACGTATTTGACTTTATGAAATAAAGTTTGTTGTTTTTCCGCTGTTTACAAATATGTGTTCTTATATCTGTCTTGTATATCTGTGACTTATACTTATAAACCTCCACCAAAATTAGGGCATTCCCTTTGAGAGTGACCCTAACGGAGGTGGGGTGTTTCACCTTGGTTGCACTTTGTTGCTTTTGCATGTTACATTTCTTTGCATTTGTGGTACCGCGTCTTGGTCTGAAAATGTTTTACTGTTAATTCTTAGTTATTCTTATCTATTTTGGAAACTTGATGGCAAACTTACATATTTGTTGTTTTAGACCGCATAGTCATATACATGGGTTTAACAGGAAATGAGAAATAGTTGGATGGTTATAGATATGTGAATGGTGGTTTGGAAGTTTTTTTTTATTATCATTTTTTTTATATATTTTTTTGGTGACAGTTGGACTAACTTAATGGTATGCATGAATCTTTCCATACTTAAATTACATACGGCCTGCACTACCTTGGGAATGACATTTATACATTTTGAAACTGAGACCCCTCAAATTCACCTCTTTGATTATTCAAGTTAAGCCTCACTGAGTTCTTAAATATTTATGTTTTCACATTATTATACCTGTTGTTTGGCCTTAAGTGCTTTCAAAATACTCATGCATGCAACAATTGATTTAATTCATTTGCATGCAATTAATTCCATTCATGTATTTGCATTTGACCAACCCCCAGTTGTTTTGGAAAAAGTCACGGATACAGTGGTTTATTTGATTCATATGCATGCAATTAATTCCAATTCATTTCATTTGCATGCACTGATTCAATTCATTTTAATTGCATGGATTGTTCAATTAGATTTACTTGCATATCTATTGTTGTCTTGCATATTTTATTTCATGCATGTAAACTTCTTTGTTTCATGGTAGCAATTCGTCCATTATGGACATTTATGTTGTATTAAAATTGACAAATTAGATATGTCATTTATGTTGTATTAAAATTAACAAATTAGATATGTCATTTATGTTGTATTAAAATTGACAAATTAGATATGTCATTTATGTTGTATTAAAATTAACAAATTAATCATGTCATTTTTTATTGAAATTAGAATTGACAAAATAATCTTGTCATTTTTGTTATATTAGAATTGACATAACAAGATTATCATTTTAGTGCTTATCGAAGTGTGCTAACTTGAAATAAGTTTAATCCTGACTTGGGTGTTTTGTGTATTTTGCATGGGACACTCGGGTCAGGTCCTAAGTGTTCCAGGCTTAGAAAATTTCAGCTCGCAACGAAGTGGAGTGGCATGCAAAGACGCATGTGGTGCGCTTGACAAAAACCGTAAAGCTTTTATTTATTTAAAGAATTTCATGTAATGTACTTATAATATAAAATCTTCCATTGTATGAATATTTTGTACAACTCTGATATTATTTGTATAAAACTTTCTTCCGCTGCAAATATTGTGTCTGTGATTCTGTGTTTATTCTGTTTAAACTTGATAAGCTAAATAATAATCTGTCTTTTGGAACGTTTTGAGTTGGTTTAAATACCGACTTAAAGCGGTAAAGAAAGGCAGGTTGTTACAGTTGGTATCAGAGCTTTGGTTTAACAAAGCTTAGCTTATCGGGTTTACAAACTCATTAGAGATAGAGTAGCAATACTCTAGAATGAGTGGAATTATCACAAGTATCACTGTTGAGAGAGCGTATTTTGAAAATTTGAATTATTTTGAAATTAAAGTAATAGTTTTGAAAAGCAATTTTTTTTATTTTTTTGAAATTTAATCTACGATAAGAGTTTTGAGTATTTTATTCGACGTCGAGATTGGACTGTCAAATATGTACGGATTTTGAATATACGCATAGCTAACGTATATACAAAGTCCAATATATACGAGACCGATATAGAATCACATTCTAGTCGCTTGGAAATAATTCTGGGGATGATCGCGACATCACTTGTATTCATTTTCGAGTTTCGAAAATGGGATGACTGTATGGTTCTGATTTAAACGTCGATAAATACTTGAAACCGATTAGATGAGCATGTTTGGATAAAATTTAATAAATCATTTTGATAAATTAATATGAACTGAAATAGATAAGCGACATATTAAATATTTTGTAAAGTATAAGTTGAAATTGCAAATGAATTGCGACGAAATTGGGAATAATTTGAATAAAGATTCAAATAGAAATGAATGTTTAAAAATAGAAATGAATGTTTAAAAATATAATTTTTTCGTTTCACTTGTTTTGTTTGTTGGCCTTGACTTGCCGTTATTGTTTGCCTATCGTTCGAACCATTCGTGCTTAAATTTTTGAAACTATCCAAATCTTATCCCGATCCTTTGAATTGCTTTAACAAAATATATGGACAAGTCGAAATTTGAAAATTGGTTAAAGCAAAGAACATGGAATGAATGAAAAATTCAAACTTCAAATGAAAAACTAAAATGAGAAATTTGAGTTGTGATCTAACTTGAGCAATTAGTTCAAACTAAAGGTTTCAAATTTAACTTTTAGTTAAATTTGAGTTTGATTACGACATTGAAATCGATGTTAGCTAAATTTTGTAAAGTTCGTGAAATTTAGTTCGGATTGGAATATTTCCTAAAAATAGTATTTATTTTATAACTATTATATGTTTTATTATTGTTATATGTGAACTAAAGTATAACTTTTATCTGTCTTATTTAATTATTCTCTACCAAATCTATTTTGATTTTCGAACTACTCTGCAAACTATTTTGTATTAAAATATATTTAATTTATTCAAACCTATTTTTTCAAACCTATTTAATTTACTTAAACTATTTTATATCATAACTTATCTAATTTATTCAAATTCTATTTTTCTAAATACTTATTTATTCGAACCTATTTTATTTCAAGCTTACTTTTTTAAAACTAATTTGAGATAAATTATTTATTCCCGATCCGAGCAATTTTGCCCGAAGTAACTGAATTTAAAGATTCAACTGAATAATGATATTCTTTGAGGTGTAACCTAAATCAAATATGAATTTTGAAATTCGATTAATTTGTGAATATGAACTAGTTTTGAAATGAAATTGAATATTCGTATCAATTGTGAAATCAAAACTAAATTGGTATTGCATGGAATTTTGTGAAATCTTATATAATCGAATTTATATAAGAATGATATGTTGAAATGTGATTTGGACAGCAAATCTTATGAAAGTTGATATTTATGTAAGTGCGATATATGCGAAACGTGAAATGAAGTATTATATAATAGTATGTATGTTTGAAATGAAGATATGGAAATTATTTATAAATGAAACTTACTTCATGGAATTAAGAAATCTTACATATAACTATGTAAGTACGTTGAACTCGAAATTGCGACTTGATAAAACGGAATTCGTACGAGTTATGTTGAAATTTACTTGTTGAGTTATATGGAAAATGATTTATGAAAGATATTTGAAAATATCAAGAACGAATGTTATTCGAACATGAAATAAAATCCAAACGGTTAAATCTAAAATGTTAAAAGTTGGAAACTGATAATATTATATTTATATAAGTGTGGAAATGAAATTGTTTTGAAAGCTATGACTACTAAAATTTTGAATTCGGCAAAGATTCGATATTGAACAATTTGATTCTTATATAAAAATTGGAAGTTATATAAGTATGTGGTGAATTAGTTATTACTGATTTGAACGAATCCCGATTGGAAAGTAAGAAAACTTTTGTAAATGGAATTTTATATAAGCACGATATATGTGATGTACAAAATGAAAAATACTATATGTAGTATTATCTGTTTTGAAGTCGAAGATATGGAAAGTCTTTCTATTGAAAATCGTGATCCTACTTGATAGGGTTGCGTTGTAAGACGACCTGAACTTCCCCGTGAAGGAAAGCACGGATAGAATTGAGGACAAGACAAAATAGAACGCATACAGTAGAACATTTCATTGTTATTACAACAATTACATCAGATACAAGAATATACAGAGTAAAAATGAATAAATTACATTTGACAAATATCAGAGATTTAAATTACATTTAAATACATCGCAGCGGAAAATAATACAAAAGCACAACTGAAAGTGATACACGGATACAAAGCATTCCGAGCATCGTTCCAGCTGTAAATCAGGACCCTGTGAATATAAATCTGCAAAATCAAAACTACTAGCTGCCCGTGTGGAAAATAGGGGCACCCAGAGTTTAGGTTAAAACAATAAACTCCAGGTCAGTCATGTGACTGGTGTGAGAACTAAAACAGTTATTAATATTGGTTTTAAAGTTTGGTAACTCAAGGGACCACGCCGTATAACATGGAACGAGTTTCCTCCCAAGAATACCAGTGCATAGAATAAACAGCGCAATGCTAAATAAAGAAAAATGAAGCTGTTATAAGATCCAGGTCCCATCACACAATGCAACGCAAGCCGGAAGATAGGGTTTTCCCTTATAACAGCCAAAGCATGCTTGATACGTTTAAAACCCATTATTTGATACTATTATAAGTGTATAGTGTCAAAACAATTCAAATCATAAATATCAATCAAAGGCGGCATGGGTACCATCTATCATGTCGCCATACTAGTTCTACAATTAAAACCGCAATATCACGTATTGGAAATTGGATTCCGTCATGAGTCGAGGCAAGGGGCAAGCTCCTCTCCGCGTTTGAGACACTCTAGCAAATGTCCCAGGACCCCTTTTTGATCCTTGGAATCGGCTGGGCCGGTCCTCTCTTACTTTTGAGGATTGGCAATTCCTGAACACACGTTTCCCGGTCCTTACAGACCTATATCCGAGGCGCCTCGTATCCAACAACCACACAGGTGAAAAGTATATAAATGTCAGGGCTGGTAGGTCACTGACACCACCCTAGCTAGAAAGAAACGTCGTGCTCTCCCAGCGGTCCATCTCCCGTTTTTGACTCATACCGAGGTGTGAGGCTCGAGAATTCATGTTATACACAAAGCTACGCCACACAGACCGTGCTTTGATCCTCAACCACAAGACTTTGCTTTTCAACAGAAGCCCTGATCAATTGCAACTTACGCGTGCCACACTGGCAATTCACTCCATGCGACTGATGTGTATCGATATACAACCTCTGAGCTCGTACGTCTCAGAGAAGGGCGTTAAGCAAGAGAATAAATTCTCTACCGCCAAACAGATGTATATTTAATAGAGATCAATCAACACAGAATAAAATCCGATGTCAGACACACAATCCATTTACAAGTTCGTTCTGGGTCTGAACGAAACCGGAGGCACTTTCCTCGCATATCCATCCATCTCCAAGTACGTCTGGACGATCACCAACTGTTTCCCTCATCTTGGGTGTACAGCCTAATCAAGGTCATCAGTAATCACCCATACGATGTGAAGACTTCCGGTCTTCAATCACCGACTTCATCTTCGACATCCCGTCGAATCGGTTATTCAGAATGGGTATAACCCCGGCCTTTCTGAGTAACCCGCGTATATGATAAACAAATGTTACACCAACATAACAAACGCCTCATTCCAATTTAGAATATTCTTTTATTCACAAAATCACATTCTTAGGGAAAGGTTCCCATTAATTTTATCCAAGATAAATTCTTCTAAATTTATTCTTTAATCTTCCTTTGGATATCATTTCTAACTAGTCGGGATTAGCGAACCACACCGAAGTAATTATTTATTTTATTTCCCAATCCCAACCTATTTATCCCATGGAGAAAAACTGGTGATACTCCATTCCTAACACCACGGTGTTATCGGTAAAATTAATTACCATTTCACGTTCAAATCTAATTAAAGATTTAACCATCGCTTTGGAGCAAAACTGGTGATACTCCACTCTCGATCACTTTTCAGATTTGATAATTTAAATTATCAATTCACATTTTAATCTAATTAAAGATTCATTAAAACTCCACTTAGTTTTAATCTTCTCAAAAATCAATATTCTGTCTTTAACTGGGTTAAAGAACTAACGTCTTCTAAAACACGATTCACGACAAACCCAAATCATATTTGATATTAAATACAAGGCTCTGAACAGAAAATATACCGGCTTATATTCAATATCAAATTCTGAAACCAACAAATATCGTATTGGAAATAACGATATAAAATATATCTTTCAAATTCCCATAACAATATCTGTATAGTCACGAAATCCAACATCGAAATATCCGGAAGATAATTTCGATTCAACTTCAGTCCAATTCACGTATTGGGAATATTGATTATTTTTAAAATCACTTTCAAATTCAATTTATTTATTTCAAAAATAAATTGATTTTAATTCTAGTTCAAAACTAGTTCATTTCGATAAAAATCTATTTTTATCTTTTCAAATGTGGAGTTTTTTATCCCAGTTCTTTCCAATTCACATATTATGATTTTACACAAATTATCAATATTTTTAATAATTTTATCAAGGCCCGTACAGTCGATTTCCAACAACGGCCATCGAACTGCGTTTACAGCGACCTTTTCTGAAATTGATTTGGACATAATTCCAAATCCAACCATTAGATTTCAAATTTCTAATATTCATTGGAAAGCTCTTTTCGATACGAACCCAACGGTTCCGGTTTTAGGAGAATCCGACGGTCGGATCTCCCGCAACGTCAATTCGAAGTCTATGGTCGAAATTCACGAACTACCGCGGCGCGGCGCGTTCTATTCAGGCCATTATATATATAATATATATATATTATATATGTCGTCGATTTCCTTTTATAACGAATTTTATAAATAGTTCTAAATTCGTTTCAAAAACGATTTCAACTTCATCTTCCATTTCAAATCGATTTGTTTTCAATTCAATTCGAATTCATTTCAATTTTATTTAATTCGAATTCATTTCAAATTGATTCAATTCAATTTCAGTTCGTTTTAAATTCCATTCAAGACGATTTCAATTCGTTTTAATTCAATTTCAATTTAATTCAATTTGAACTCATTTCTATTCAATTTGAATTCAAATTCACTTTCTATTCAATTCGAATTCATTTTAATTTTATTTAATTTGAATTTCATTTCAAAATATTAAATTTTGAAATCACTTTTCAATATTCATTGTAAAACGAATAAAATCGATATAAATATCGTTGACGTCAAAATAGCTCGTCTCTAATCAACACGGCTTTATATTTTTCAAAAACTTCGTTATTCTATTCAACAAATGAGTATATATTCTATTCAACACATGAATCTATATTTCTTTCAACACACGACTATTTTTGTTTTGTAAAATATTTTATAAAATCATGGTATCTGTCGTTTGATTTTTAATTAGACTCCACCATGAAGTAGTTCTAATTTTAAATATGATAAAGATGTAAATTTTATTGTATAAAATATTTCACTCAACACATCAATAGTTTCAACTCATGAACATCGTCAACACATGACTATTTTTATATTCAACACATGAATTTTCTTTTATAATATTCATCATTTTCCCCATTGGAATGAGGCCCAATCAGTTACCATATAACGTTAATTATATGGATTCCACACAACACATGTATATAATAGCAATGACAAACAATCAACCAACATCCAAGGTGCACCACACAACCGCATAAGCATCAAATATAAACAATCGACGCTTACACAGCCTGTCGACCAATCGATCGACATACAATTAAGCAATTGGGATTAGTGTACCCAAATATCATCCCAACACCCGTGTGGGGTTTCAAATTAACAAACACAGATTTAGTTGTGCAGTTGGGCGATGTGTAAAATTTATCGACCCAATCAATATCAGTCAAATCAGTGTATATAAACAAATCGGCCGATTTGTTTATAAATATTTATTTATTCACTTTCACATTAAAAATTATATTTTTAACGATAATATATTTTATTTTAACACATGAATTCCTATTCATTTCATTTATCAAATAAAATGATATTTTTATTTTTCTAACATATTTTAGAAAATTTCGGCGGCATAACGGCACGATACTAGAAACGGGACAAGGCCTAGCCTTATCCCTGGTCTAGTGAAGGCCCACGCCATTCACACATCAATCAAATCAATTTCATTTCACCAAACAATTCAATTCAAACCAAATAACTAACTAACTACTCAACCAAACAATTTAACAAACAAGCCTTCCATGGTCTGTGGATGACGGGTGTCGGGTGTTACTAAACACCGTCTACATCCTAGTATATATATATAAAATTAGAAAAAGAAATTGAAAGGTGAGAAATTCTCACCGATAGCTATCCAACTTCACGACACTTCATTTATAGAAATCTTTGTTGTCCTCGCCTTTTTATCACCTTTGTTGCCCGTATTCTCTACATATGTAAAAATCGAATTTTTACTTCGCTATTCAATATATAAAAATCGAATTTTTGCTATGCTATTCAATATATAAAAATTTCGCCTTTTCAAATATAAAGATTTCGCCTTTTTAAATATAAAGATTTCGCCTTTTTAAATATAAAGATTTCGCCTTTTTAAATATAAAGATTTCCCCTTTTTAAATATAAAGATTTCGCCTTTTCAAATATAAAGATTTCGCCTTTTTAAATATAAAGATTTCGCCTTTTTAAATATAAAGATTTCGCCTTTTTAAATACAAAGATTTTGCCTTTTTAAATATAAAGATTTCGCCTTTTCAAATAAATGTTTCGCCTTTTTAAATATAAAGATTTCGCCTTTTTAAATAAAGGTTTCGCCTTTTTAAATATAAACATTTCGCCTTTTCAAATAAAGGTTTGCCTTTCTATAATATAAAAATTATATTTTTCTCGAAGTAAAAATCATATTTTTACTTCACTACTCATCTCAAAATATCGTCTTTTTACTTTTAAAAACATCGTCTTTTTACTTTTAAAAATATCGTCTTTTTACTTTCAAAATAATCTAATAATACCTAACAAAAATAAAATAAAAAGCAAAACTAAAATAAACAAATCAATAAAAACTTACAGCTTTATAGATTCGGAGGGGGTTTGGGCTCTGGTGGGCGTCTATCGATGGGGCGATTGGGGGGGGGGTGTTGCGGTGGCGGTGGTTGGCCAAAAAGGGGTGCGGCGGATTTGGTTGGGGCTGTGGGGGAAGGAGGAGGGGGCTGCGCTCGTCGTGGTGGGCGGCGCAGCACTCGAGGTGGAAGGGGGGCTCGGCGGCGGTTTTTGGGCAGAAGGGGGGGTATCGAGGAAGAAGGGGACGCGGAGGAAGGGGAAGAGGAGAATCGAGGGGGGGGGTAAGAAGGAGGGGGTGCATCTCCGCCCCCTTAGGCGGCGCGGCGGTCATCGGGAAGGGGTGACGATCGTCGCTCCCCCTTTCTCTTTTTCTTCCTTTTTTTTTATTTTTATTTTCTGATTCGATTTACTAGGGGGGCCCAACGGTTTTGAAGGGGAGGAGAGAGGGGGTTAATTATTTTATATTATTTAATTTCAAGAAAAGTTGACTTTTGCATACGACCTCTAAACGAGGTCCACCGCCTGTCGTTCATAGCGTATTACCCCCATTCCGAACACAATGAGATATGTATCGTAGGTTGATTCGATCGTTTCGATCAGTTTCTGTTAAAATCAACATATAACTCTATATATTGAATTTGAACGCGCATTTCAATTTGCCGGGTTCACAGAATAACTCTAAAAATTCCCGAAAAATATTTTCTAGCTTCGTATTGACGATACGGTCCTAACAAAACTAGTTTCGTCGAATTCTGAGACCGTTAGAAAAATGGCCAATTTCCAGTCGATTAAAATCAACTGAAATTGGTCAAACGCGTTTTCCTTTGCCACGCTCACATATTGATTCGAAAAATTATGAAATTTGGAATCTAGCAATAATTTGACATCACGGACCCAACAAAAGTGGTTTCATCGAAATCCGAGGTCGTTTGCAAAATTTCCATTTTTAAGGGCCTGAATTCCATAGCGACTATTCATAATTTTCAACTGGACATATCTTTTGATTCCCGCTATGAAATTTCGATTTTTCGGATTCGTTGGAAAGATATCATCAATTAGATCCTAATGTTTTTGGTTTCACTAAAATCCGGATTGTTTTGCACCTGGTACATTCAATTGAAGTTTGAAATCGAATTATCGAACTACCGCGCCATTTTCAATTCCTTTTATAATTACATATAAATATTTATATTCTAACGACGGCGTATATAATACATACGTTCGAATTCTATTCAAAATAAATTTCTTGTCAATATTACTTAAAATAATCTATTTTAAATATTCAAAATTCATTAAAATTGCCAAAATAAAAATTTTAAACTGGCTCATAATTTGCGGGTTATTACAATCTCCCCCACTTAAAACTTTTCGTCCCCGAAAAGGAACGAAGTCGAAAGTGGTTTGATCAATCAACTCTACGTTCGATTTGGCTTCCATTCTCCAACTTTTCAGCTTCTGCAAATTTTCAAAAATTTGGCTAACACCCTAAATTTTCGAAAAATTTCGCCATAACCTCCCTTGCACCGGGAGCCACGGGAAAATCCCGAAATTGCCATATAGGCCTTCTGATCTCAAAAAGAAAAAGAAAAAGCCAAGCGGCTAGCCAATAGGCTCATAAAATCATCATCACCCAAACAAAACAGTAAATTATGTAGTAAACATGTACCTATTTGTCGGGCAAACAAATTTTATTCTCTGCTCTAGCCTCCTTGCTATGACCTGTTCAATGAAAGCACATGTATATGCAAGCAAATGCGACCAATTTTCAATATAGTTCAATATTTGATACAATTAGGCATAAATGGTTAAAATTATCAAACAAATAAACAAACAACACAAACATCAATCAATTAGTGAATTAACGTTTCAAATTCATAATTTTGATACATATACAGAAAATCATGTTTTGATGCCAATTCACAACAATGTATTCTAGCTATATTAGTTTTGGTTCTCATACCATTCTAATGGAAATATATAGAAATCACACCTTCGAAATTCGAATATGAATACTAATGATGATGCACCATCATCAGAATCATCCCCGGATATCTAGAATGTGATTCTATATCTACCCAGTATATTAAAACTTTGAATATACGTTCATGACGCGTATATGCAAAATCTTTATATACTAGATTGTCCATATTCAAAATAAATAAATTATTCAAATACGTATAAAACGATTTAAATTTTCAAAACAAAATTGTTTTCATTTGAAAAATATACTCTTTACACTCGTTCTAGGATACTACTGATCCTATCTCTAACGAGTCATTCTAATTGGATATTACTAATCCAATATCTGATGAATTCTTTTGTAGGGTTCTAATGTGTCTTGTTCTCAAGCTCTGTAAACCAAAGCTCTGATACCAAACTGAGATGACCCGAACTTCCCCGTGAAGGAAAGCACGGATAGAATTGAGGACAAGACAAAATAGAACGCATACAGTAGAACATTTCATTGTTATTACAACAATTCCATCAGATACAAGAATATACAGAGTAAAAATGAATAAATTACATTTGACAAATATCAGAGATTTAAATTACATTTAAATACATCGCAGCGGAAAATAATACAAAAGCACAACTGAAAGTGATACACGGATACAGAGCATTCCGAGCATCGTTCCGGCTGTAAATCAGGACCCTGTGAATATAAATCTGCAAAACCAAAACTACTAGCTGCTCGTGTGGAAAATAGGGGCACCCAGAGTTTAGGTTAAAACAATAAACTCCAGGTCAGTCATGTGACTGGTGTGAGAACTAAAACAGTTATTAATATTGGTTTTAAAGTTTGGTAACTCAAGGGATCACGCCGTATAACACGAAACGAGTTTCCTCCCAAGAATACCAGTGCATAGAATAAACAGCGCAATGCTAAATAAAGAAAAATGAAGCTGTTATAAGACCCAGGTCCCATCACACAATGCAACGCAAGCCAGAGGATAGGGTTTTCCCTTATAACATCCAAAGCAAGCTTGATACGTTTAAAACCCATTATTTGATACTATTATAAGTATATAATGTCAAAACAATTCAAATCATAAATATCAATCATAGGCGGCATGGGTACCATCTATCATGTCGCCATACTAGTTCTACAATTAAAACCGCAATATCACATATTGGAAATAGGATTCCGTCATGAGTCGAGGCAAGGGGCAAGCTCCTCTCCGCGTTCGAGACACTCTAGCAAATGTCCCAGGACCCCACTTTGATCCTTGGAATCGGCTGGGCCGGTCCTCTCTTACTTTTGAGGATTGGCAATTCCTGAACACACGTTTCCCGGTCCTTACAGACCTATATCCGAGGCGCCTCGTATCCAACAACCACACAGGTGAAAAGTATATAAATGTCAGGGCTGGTAGGTCACTGACACCACCCTAGCTAGAAAGAAACGTCGTGCTCTCCCAGCGGTCCATCTCCCGTTTTTGACTCATACCGAGGTGTGAGGCTCGCGAATTCACGTTATACACAAAGCTACGCCACACAGACCGTGCTTTGATCCTCAACCACAAGACTTTGCTTTTCAACAGAAGCCCTGATCAATTGCCACTTACGCGTGCCACACTGGCAATTCACTCCATGCGACTGATGTGCATCGATATACAACCTCTGAGTTCGTACGTCTCAGAGAAGGGCGTTAAGCAAGAGAATAAATTCTCTGCCGCCAAACAGATGTATATTTAATAGAGATCAATCAACACAGAATAAAATCCGATGTCAGGCACACAATCCATTTACAAGTTCGTTCCGGGTCTAAACGAAACCGGAGGCACTTTCCTCGCATGTCCATCCATCTCCAAGTACGTCTGGACGATCACCAACTGTTTCCCTCATCTTGGGTGTACAGCCCAATCAAGATCATCAGTAATCACCCATACGATGTGAAGACTTCCGGTCTTCAATCACTGTCTTCATCTTCGACATCCCGTCGAATCGGTTATTCAGAATGGGTATAACCCCGGCCTTTCTGAGGAACCCGCGTATATGATAAACAAATGTTACACCAACATAACAAACGCCTCATTCCAATTTAGAATATTCTTTTATTCACAAAATCACATTCTTAGGGAAAGGTTCCCATTAATTTTATCCAAGATAAATTCTTCTAAATTTATTCTTTGATCTTCCTTTGGATATCATTTCTAACTAGTCGGGATTAGCGAACCACACCGAAGTAATTATTTATTTTATTTCCCAATCCCAACCTATTTATCCCATGGAGAAAAACTGGTGATACTCCATTCCTAACACCACGGTGTTATCGGTAAAATTAATTACCATTTCACGTTCAAATCTAATTAAAGATTTAACTATCGCTTTGGAGCAAAATTGGTGATACTCCACTCTCGATCACTTTTCAGATTTGATAATTTAAATTATCAATTCACATTTTAATCTAATTAAAGATTCATTAAAACTCCACTTAGTTTTAATCTTCTCAAAAATCAATATTCTGTCTTTAACTGGGTTAAAGAACCAATGTCTTCTAAAACGCGATTCACGACAAACCCAAATCATATTTGATATTAAATACAAGGCTCTGAATAGAAAATATACCGGCTTATATTCAATATCAAATTCTGAAACCAACAAATATCGTATTGGAAATAACGATATAAAATATATCTTTCAAATTCCCATAACAATATCTGTATGTCACGAAATCCAACATCGAAATATCCGGAAGATAATTTCGATTCAACTTCAGTCCAATTCACGAATTGGGAATATTGATTATTTTTAAAATCACTTTCAAATTCAATTTATTTATTTCAAAAATAAATTGATTTTAATTCTAGTTCAAAACTAGTTCATTTCAATAAAAATCTATTTTTATCTTTTCAAATGTGGAGTTTTTCATCCCAATTCTTTCCAATTCACATATTATGATTTTACACAAATTATCAATATTTTTAATAATTTTCTCAAGGCCCGTACAATCGATTTCCAACAACGGCCATTGAACTGCGTTTACAGCGACCTTTTCTGAAATTGATTTGGACATAATTCCAAATCCAACCGTTAGATTTCAAATTTCTAATATTCATTGGAAAGCTCTTTTCGATACGAACCCAACGGTTCCGGTTTTAGGAGAATCCGACGGTCGGATCTCCCGCAACGTCAACTCGAAGTCTATGGTCGAAATTCACGAACTACCGCGGCGCGGCGCGTTCTATTCAGGCCATTATATATATAATATATATATTATATATATTTCGTCGATTTCCTTTTAAAACGAATTTTATAAATAGTTCTAAATTCATTTCAAAAACAATTTCAACTTCATCTTCCATTTCAAATCGATTTGTTTTCAATTCAATTCGAATTCATTTTAATTTTATTTAATTCGAATTCATTTCAAATTGATTCAATTCAATTTCAGTTCGTTTTAAATTCCATTCAAGACGATTTCAATTCGTTTTAATTCAATTTCAATTTAAATCAATTTGAACTCATTTCTATTCAATTTGAATTCAAATTCACTTTCTATTCAATTCGAATTCATTTCAATTTTATTTAATTTGAATTTCATTTCAAAATATTAAATTTTGAAATCACTTTTCAATATTCATTGTAAAACGAACAAAATCGATATAAATATCGTTGACGTCAAAATAGCGCGTCTCTAATCAACACAGCTTTATATTTTTCAAAAACTTCGTTATTCTATTCAACAAATGAATATATATTCAATTCAATACATGAATCTATATTTCTTTCAACACACGACTATTTTTGTCATGTAAAATATTTTATAAAATCATGGTATCTATCGTTTGATTTTTAATTAGACTCCACCGTGAAGTAGTTCTAATTTTAAATATGATAAAGATGTAAATTTTATTGTATAAAATATTTCACTCAACACATCAATAGTTTCAACTCATGAACATCGTCAACACAAGACTATTTTTATATTCTACACATGAATTTTCTTTTATAATATTCATTATTTTCCCAATTGGAATGAGGCCCAATCAATTACCATATAACGTTAATTATATGGATTCCACACAAGACATGTATATAATAGCAATGACAAACAATCAACCGTCATCTAAGATGCACCACACAACTGCATAAGCATCAAATATAAACAATCGACGCTTACACAGCCTGTCGACCACTCGATCGACATACAATTAAGCAATTGGGATTAGTGTACCCAAATATCATCCCAACACCTGTGTGGGGTTTCAAATTAACAAACACAGATTTAGTTGTGCAGTTGGGTGATGTGTAAAATTTATCGACCCAATCAATATCAGTTAAATCAGTGTATATAAACAAATCGGCCGATTTGTTTATAAATATTTATTTATTCACTTTCACGTTAAAAATTATATTTTTAACGATAATATATTTTATTTTAACACATGAATTCCTATTCATTTCATTTATCAAATAAAATGATATTTTTATTTTTCTAACATATTTTAGAAAATTTCGGCGGCATAACGACACGATACTAGAAACGGGACAAGGCCTAGCCTTATCCCCGGTCTAGTGAAGGCCCACGCCATTCACACATCAATCAAATCAATTTCATTTCACCAAACAATTCAAACCAAATAACTAACTAACTACTCAACCAAACAATTTAACAAACAAGCCATCCATGGTCTGTGGATGACGGGTGTCGGGTGTTACTAAACACCGTCTACATCCTAGTATATATATATATATATATATATATATAATTAGAAAAAGAAATTGAAAGGTGAGAAATTCTCACCGATAGCTATCCAACTTCACGACACTTCATTTATAGAAATCTTTGTTGTCCTCGCCTTTTTATCACCTTCGTTGCCCGTATTCTCTACATATGTAAAAATCGAATTTTTACTTCGCTATTCAATATATAAAAATCGAATTTTTGCTATGCTATTCAATATATAAAAATTTCGCCTTTTCAAATATAAAGATTTCGCCTTTTTAAATATAAAGATTTCGCCTTTTTAAGTATAAAGATTTCGCCTTTTTAAATATAAAGATTTCGCCTTTTTAAATATAAAGATTTCGCCTTTTCAAATATTAAGATTTCGCCGTTTTAAATATAAAGATTTCGCCTTTTTAAATATAAAGATTTCGCCTTTTTAAATATAAAGGTTTCGCCTTTTTAAATATAAAGATTTCGCCTTTTCAAATAAAGGTTTCGCCTTTTTAAATATAAAGATTTCACCTTTTTAAATAAAGGTTTCGCCTTTTTAAATATAAAGATTTCGCCTTTTCAAATAAAGGTTTGCCTTTCTATAATATAAAAATTATATTTTTCTCGAAGTAAAAATCATATTTTTACTTCACTACTCATCTCAAAATATTGTCTTTTTACTTTTAAAAATATCATCTTTTTACTTTTAAAAATATCGTCTTTTTACTTTCAAAATAATGCTAATTATACCTAACAAAAATAAAATAAAAAGCAAAACTAAAATAAACAAATCAATAAAAACTTACAGCTTTATAGATTCGGAGGGGGTTTGGGCTCTGGTGGGCGTCGATCGATGGGGCGACTGGGGGGGGGGGGATGGGGTGTTGCGGTGGCGGTGGTTGACCAAAAGGGGGTGCGGCGGATTTGGTTGGGGCTGTGGGGGAAGGAGGAGGGGGCTGCGCTCGTCGTGGTGGCAGATGGTGGTGGGCGGCGCAGCACTTGAGGTGGAAGGGGGGCTCGGCGG
Source organism: Allium sativum (assembly GCA_030737875.1). Lineage (NCBI taxonomy): Eukaryota > Viridiplantae > Streptophyta > Magnoliopsida > Asparagales > Amaryllidaceae > Allium > Allium sativum. Next base: position 314,713,989 of record CM060921.1, read on the forward strand.
CGGTTTTTGGGCAGAGGGGGGGTATCGAGGAAGAAGGGGACGCGGAGGAAGGGGAAGAGGAGAATCGAGGGGGGGGGGGAAAGAAGGAGGGGGTGCAGCTCCGCCCCCTTAGGCGGCGCGGCGGTCATCCAGGAGGGGCGACGATCGTCGCTCCCCCTTTCTCTTTTTCTTCCTTTTTTTTATTTTTATTTTCTGATTCGATTTACTAGGGGGGGGGGCAACGGTTTTGAAGGGGAGGAGAGAGGGGGTTAATTATTTTATATTATTTAATTTCAAGAAAAGTTGACTTTTGCATACGACCTCTGAACGAGGTCCACCGCCTGTCGTCCATAGCGTATTACCCCCATTCCGAACACAATGGGATAGGTATCGTAGGCTGATTCGATCATTTCGATCAGTTTCTGTTAAAATCAACATATAACTCTATATATTGAATTTGAACGCGCATTTCAATTTACCGGGGTCACATACTAACTCTAAAAATTCCCGAAAAATATTTTCTAGCTTCGTATTGACGATACGGTCCTAACAAAACTAGTTTCGTCGAATTCTGAGACCGTTAGAAAAATGGCCAATTTCCAGTCGATTAAAATCAACTGATATTGGTCAAACGCGTTTTCCTTTGCCACGCTCACATATTGATTCGAAAAATTATGAAATTTGGAATCTAGCAATAATTTGACATCACGGACCCAACAAAAGTGGTTTCGTCGAAATCCGAGGTCGTTTGCAAAATTTCCATTTTTAAGGGCCTGAATTCCATAGCGACTATTCAGAATTTTCAACTGGACATATCTTTTGATTCCCGCTATGAAATTTCGATTTTTTGGATTCGTTGGAAAGATATCATCAATTAGATCCTAATGTTTTTGGTTTCACTAAAATCCGGATTGTTTTGCACCCGGTACATTCAATTGAAGTTTGAAATCGAATTATCGAACTACCGCGCCATTTTCAATTCCTTTTATAATTATATATAAATATTTATATTCTAACGACGGCGTATATAATATATACGTTCGAATTCTATTCAAAATAAATTTCTTGTCAATATTATTTAAAATAATCTGTTTTAAATATTCAAAATTCATTAAAATTGCCAAAATAAAAAATTTAAACTGGCTTAGAATTTTGCGGGTTATTACATGTTGGAACTCCGCACGGGGTGTCCATTGGAAATCGGGGTCATACTCGGTAGGAACACGTACTGGAATCCCACTCGGTGGGGTCACTTTGATTTATTTATATTCACTTGATGTTTCATAGCGTAATTCGAGGGGCGAGATGCCTACAGTTACAAGCGATTCCACTAGGATAGTGGCGTAACCGCTGCGTAACTGCGATCTATAACCATAGCGAAATTCGAGGGGCGAGATGCCTACAGTTACAAGCGATTCCACTGGGATAGTGGCGTAACCGCCGCGTAACTGCGATCTATGGCAACAACCATGGAAAAATTCGATGGGGTGTGATACCTACGGGCACAAGCGATTCTACTGGGATAGTAGCGTAACTGCCGCGTGTCCGCGATCCATGGGGGAATGTATTTTTCATATCTATTTTTAAAAGTTTTTAAGTATTTTCACTGGAAGTCGAAACAAGTATATTCAGTACTTGGAGATTTTTAGTCGTGCGTCTGATCAACGTATGTCTAAAACTTTTAAGAACGAAAATAAACTTGTTAAGATTTCAAGTTATAGAAGTATTTTGACTTTAAATAACAAAATCAATACCATGGAAATTTAGTATTATACCACCTCAACATAATCAACTACGAAAGAGGTTTTGAATGTTTTGCAAGTTTACAGCTTTGAAATATATTAAAATACTAATTTTCGTTTTGGAAAAGAAAAGAATTAATGGAATAAATACGTACTTGAACGAAAATTATTCCATTCGCATAACAATTCTGATTCAGTTTGAATATACGATTTTGATTCTAAATAGAATTGTCTTCTTCTTTCTCGACGGCGAACACTGATAAGAGTTTTTGATATGAATCTGAAATTCTCTATCCTAGTTTATTGTTATGCAAGGAGAATATAAGTTTCTAATCAAGAAGTTGAATCAGAAGTTCGCACTAGGGTGATTGGGTTAACAATACTAATTAGAAATAAAAAATTGTGTTTGAACAAGCAATCAAAGTCGATGTGCGTATGAATGATATATCGTTTAATTACCAGTTTCTTATTTCATTCCTTTTCGAGGACGAAAAGCTTTAAGCGGGGGAGATTGTAACGACTTACAAATTTCGATGTTTAAAATATAAAGTAAATTAAGTATTTAACTTAATAATCGAAATTTATATTTGAAATTTTACTTAGAATTTGGAAGTCTAGTTTATTTCAATTTGGTTTTGAATTAATCTGGTATGTATAAATTTAATTTCGATATTTGAATGTTATGGATTTAAATTTAATTTTATAATATTATTAATACATGATTTTAAATTTATTTCCAATAAATGACAATTTATGATAGGATGAATGATGATTTATAACAAAGGAAAAGTTTGTCAAATTGTATGTATGTTTGAAATCATTAAATTTGAACAATTGTTTATAAAAGGAAATTTAGTAGTCGAATCCTTGATTTGTTTAAAGACTTATTACATGAAAAAAATACGATAATCAATATTTAAATCAACATTTTAATTTAATTCATTAAAAGAAATTGTAAAGAAATTAAATGTCAACGATATATATAGCATATGTTTAACTAGCGTGGTTAACAAAATTTATGGTAACATTAATAATCTAATAAATTATACATGTAAATTCTCAATATAAGTATATTTTTAAACCTGGGTTTGAAATGATAATCGTGAAATAATAACCATAATAACGTAGAAATGGATTGACATGTGAATTTACTCCAACTTTAAATTGGATCGAAATTTGAGCTGCGTACATTTAAGGTTAATTAAAAGAAATTTTAACAGTATGGAAATATAATTCTATTCCTAAAATTTGCTGCAAACATAAATTATTAATAAGAAATAGGAATATCAGATCTTGAACATAATTATTCTGCATAAAATGATTTCGGGAATGTATAAGTTTAAATGTCAATGTTTGTTTGTCAAATTTGGTGATCGCTGTTCGTTTAAATAATATATTTTTCCTATAAATGTTTAGCGGTCCGTAAACCGGATTTAATTATGATTCGTAATGAATCTAAATTAATTGACGAATCTAAATTAATTGACATACGATGGAAATAATACGAAGAAATAAACGGTTACTTTGGAAACTAAGAGAGTAGATTCGGAAAGGATGAATCAAAGCACCTATTAATTCAGAAAATAAAATAAAGTTGAATACATTTCAACATATGTTATTTTAAAATTTAATATGATTAATGCACCTGCCAATAAACGCGTTCAACGTATTTTATTCTTTGTGTACATTTATGTTAAACAATTTTCCAGATTTGCTTTTGACGTTACTCAGTATATAAAAAGGCACCGTTTTACCTATAGCAAAGAAACCGTTGCTTTCATTAAAACCCCTTGATTAATTCTCCAAGTTTCACGTGACCATTAAAATATATAAATGAAAAGTTGCTGCCATTCCACTCCAACAAACAAAATAAGAAAAGTTAAATAAATGGAGACTTATAATACTCCGTCTCAAACCCATCATTTTAACTCTTCACCGCGCCTTTCCCTTGCCTGAAATTCGTCCGCACGTAGCCCAGTGGCATCACCTTTGTCCGAGACGAGCGCTGCCTCAGATTCAATCCCAATCGAACCCGCACCTCTCTGTTCGTCTATGTGTGAGTCGCCGCCTTCGCCATCCAAGTCCTCTCGAGTTCAGCCGCTGCCATGCCATCATTATGTCCAGTCCACTGCGATTTAATGTAAGTGTACTTACGATTAAACTTATTTGCAAGCTATGACACTTCGATGTCCACTGAGTATAATTAGTTTGTGGTTGTCTTTCTCTTGCATTCTTCTATCTCGTTGGCATGCATGGGCTAAGATCCATCCTTATTTGCTAATTTGATCATAAATTTGTTACCTTACACTCACATTTGATGTTACATGTTGTAGTATTAATTCCCACTGCTTTAGTGTGCCTACTAACATTTATAAAGTACATTGCAGTGTTTGAATCCATTTAGGGGGAACCAATATTCTGTTGCATATACAATATTTTTGAAGTATTAGATTTAGCTTTAAAACAACCATATATGTATCACTGCATGTTAGAAACATACCGCACCTTGTTTTCGTGACTTGTTACATCACGCCGATATTTATTATGTCGATGTAAAATTTTACATACATGGGCTAAAGTACACTTATACGGCCATGTTCATTTTAAACTGAAAATGTATCCATTTGTTTATTAATCATGCTGCCTTCATTTCTCGGAAACCATGAACTCCACGCCTTGGTTACACTTTGTTGCTTTTTCATGTTACATTTCTTTGCATTTGTGGTACCGCATCTTGGGCTGAAAATGTTTTACTGTTAATTCTTAGTTATTCTTATCTATTTTGGAAACTTGATGGCAAACTTACATATATGTTGTTTTAGACCGCATAGTCATATACATGGGTTTAACAGGAAATGAGAAATAGTTGGATGGTTATAGATATGTGAATGGTGGTTTGGAAGTTTTTTTTTTATTTTTTATTTGGTGACAGTTGGACTAACTTAACGGTATGCATGAATCTTTCCTTACTTAAATTGCATACGGCCTGCACTATCTTGGGAATGACATTTATACATATTGAAACTGAGACCCCTCAAATTCACCTCTTTGATTATTCAAGTTAAGCCTCACTGAGTTCTTAAATATTTATGTTTACACATTATTATACCTGTTGTTTGGCCTTAAGTGCTTTCAAAATACTCATGCATGCAACAATTGATATAATTCATTTGCATGCGATTAATTCCATTCATGTATTTGCATTTGACCAACCCCCGGTTTTTTTGGAAAAAGTCACGCATGCAGTGGTTTATTTGATTCATTTGCATGCAATTAATTCCAATTCATTTCATTTGCATGCACTGATTCAATTCATTTTAATTGCATGGATTGTTCAATTAGATTTACTTGCATATCTATTGTTGTCTTGCATATTTTATTTCATGCATGTAAACTTCTTTGTTTCATGGTAGCAATTCGACCATTATGGACATTTATGTTGTATTAAAATTGACAAATTAGATATGTCATTTATGTTGTATTAAAATTGAAAAATTAGATATGTCATTTATGTTGTATTAAAATTGACAAATTAGATATGTCATTTATGTTGTATTAAAATTAACAAATTAATCACGTCATTTTTTATTGAAATTAGAATTGACAAAATAATTTTGTCATTTTTGTTATATTAGAATTGACATAACAAGATTATCATTTTAGTGCTTATCGAAGTGTGCTAACTTGAAATAAGTTTAATCCTGACTCGGGTGTTTTGTGTATTTTGCATGGGACACTCGGTTCAGGTCCTAAGTGTTCCAAGCTTAGAAAATTTCAGCTCGCAACGAAGTGGAGTGGCATGTAAAGACGCATGTGGCACGCTCGACAAAAATCGTAAAGCTTTTATTTATTTAAAGAATTTCATACAAAGTACTTATAATATAAAATCTTCCGTTGTATGAATATTTTGTACAACTCTGATATTATTTGTATAAGAATTTCTTCCGCTGCAAATATTGTGTCTGTGATTCTGTGTTTATTCTGTTTAAACTTGATAAGCTAAATAATAATCTGTCTTTTGGAACGTTTTGAGTTGGTTTAAATACCGACTTAAAGCGGTAAAAAAGGCAGGTTGTTACAAATTAATAATTTCTGAGCATCCGTTTCCTCGCCCTATAGGGCGTAAATGAGCCAAATGACTCCATCGGCCCTAGATCGACCGATATAACCGTGGTGTCTCGCTATCCATCAAGTAATAAGCAACATATGCAACATCCACATGAGTAAAATGTCAGGGCTGGTAAAACACTGACACCACTCCTATCTAGAAGGAAACGCAATGCCCCCCTGCTGTCCTCTCCCATTTCTGGTTCATACCGGGGTGTGAGGCTCAAGAATTAATGCTACACAAAGCTATGCTATATTAAAGTCGTGCTTTGATCATCAACCACAAGACTTTGCTTTTCAAAAAAAGCCTTGATCACTGCATCTCAGCATGCCACACATGCAATTCGTGCCATGCGACTGATATCTATCGATATATAACCTCTGAGCTCGTACGTCTCAGAGAAGGGCGTTAAGCAAGAGAATAAATTTTCCGTCGCCAAACAGATATATATTTAATAGAAATCAATCAAAACAGAATAAAATCCAATGTCAGACACACATCCATTTACAAGTTCGTTATGGGTCTGAACGAAACTGGAGTGTAACGACCTGTAAATCCGTACCTTTTGAATCGACAATAATCCACACATGTCTAACTCAAAACTGTACGTATTTACAGACTGTTAAATGACGATCCACATCTTTAACGTTATAGTCAAAAATATAGATAATCAAGGGGATTAATTTAGAATTAGAAAGAAAGAAGAAAAACAAGCACAGAATCTCGCAACGGAATGAACAAAATATAATAATCAAATAACAGTTCATGAAGCTATTTAAAATAAACATTTGATCATTTTACAACATTTATCAGAGTTCTACATTTATGAACATAACTGATAATAAAAAGTAATGCAACAGAATAGTAGTGGAATACAATGGTAATAATAGTATACCGTTTTCGTCTTCATCTTTCAGAAGATAACCTTTGAAACTGGAATGCTCAAGTCTGACCCGAGCGTAATAGCGTGAAAATAAAACAAGCTCGGATCAGGAAAAAATATTCTCATCTAATTCAAATCGACATCATATGAACATGCACACACATAACTCAAGAGATGTTACGGGAATTTCCATCTCCTAAGGATCCGTCAAACTAGATACTATATAATATAATTTCGCTATTATACTAGTGTCTATTCACAAATACTTGTCAGAAAAATAGTGTAAGCGGGGTAACATTGATTACCCTTACACAGTTTATAAGCACACGGTCTATGCAGGTCCTGTAACACAACTAGTAAAACGTCGGTAGCCAGTGAGTCCCCTATAGACCTATGCCAAAAATCAAAATCGTAGTTGTCTCGCATAAGGATAAACATATGACAAGGCACATGAGGCAATACCCAAAGTAGTATGCTACTAGTTTGCCTGATCCAGACTGATGGTTACCCCTAACGGCCCACCGTAGACATCCGCCCCATATCGAATCAAAGGGAAGTACATCCATCAAGGGTGCGCACCAACAAAACAACAACAACTGAATAGTAATAGTATGGACCCGAGGCCCAGGAAAATCGAAGAGCAGATGTCCACTAAGAGGTAGTCAAGCCTCATTTGGTCTGGCACGGCTCCTGTTTTAGTCATTTCAAATCGACACAAGTGTCGCGGTCATCCATTATCGTTCACTTTCTTCAAATCCAGTAATCGCCTCCAATTCATCCTACTTTGTTTCTGGAACTCCATCGCGTACACAGTTTTTAAAGTGGTTCCAACATTGACAGAGAGTATATCAATAAGAGGCCCCGGTCTCTTTAACAACAAACGTCATGTTACACACCGATTAGTATTTAATATTTCAAAACTGAATCATTATGATATCAAAATATCATATTCAACTAAATCAATTTCACTTTAAAATATCATATTATTTTAATCACGATAATATTTACTTTCAAATTCATATTCACTTTGAGATAAGTTTCAATTTCAATAATTGGTTGTAACTTCAATTTAACCTCATTTCCTTCGAATCATTCAATTTACTTCAAAAATAGTTTTGAATTCATTTTTGATTTTAACATCAAAATAATCATATTTACTTTTAAATCAGAGATTTAAATGTAAATAATTTCACTTCTAAAATAGTTTATAAGTTTGAAATAGTTTTAGGGTTTAAATAAATTTTTGAATAATTGTAAATGTTGGGAGATTTGGAATAGCATGGAATCAAAACAGATTGAGTATTGGAAATGGTTTTGTGTATATTAAACTATTTTATAATATAAACTACTTATATATATATATAGAAAAAGAATAGGTTTTTGAAAAACAATTTATATAAAGTATTCCATATATCAAAGGAATAAATTCCATAAAATAGTTTATATATAAATTAGTTTATATAGAAATAATTTCAAATCAACTGTTTCTTTCCATTTCAAATAAATATGAACCTAAGTTCAAATCTCAAAACAAACCAAATCGATTTCCAATATCCAGTCCAAATCGATTCCCAAAATTTAATTTATTTGAGAATAATCCATTTTAAAGGATAACTTCCAATTTTGAAATATTATTTGAATCTATTTGATTCAAATCAAATCCGAGTTCAAGTTCATAATATTTATTTAGACCATTTTAATTCGAATTTAATTTCAAAGTTTAAATAAAGATTTAAACCTTTGAAACAATTCAAATTATAATCAACTTTTGTTCAAATTTCAAATAACAAATTTTAGATCATTTCAATTCGAATGTAATTTCAAAGTTTAAATAAAGATTTAAACCTTTGAAACAATTCAAAATATAACATTTCAAATATAATTCAATTTGGAATGATTTCAATTCATAACCAATTTTAGTTCAAATTTCAATTTAACAAATTAGATCATTTCAATTTGAATTAAATTTCAAAGTTTAAATAAAGATTTAAACCTTTGAAATAATTTCATTTCAATTTTAGTTCAAATTTCAAATAACAAATTTTAGATCATTTTAATTCGAATTTAATTTCAAAGTTTAAATAAAGATTTAAACCTTTGAAATAATTTCATTTTGAATTTTTAATTTCAAAGTTTAAATAAAGATTTAAACCATTGAAATAAGTCAATTTCAACATCTCAACTTCAAATTCAAATCCCGATGTATAATTCAATTTAAATAATTTCAATTTATTTTCTTTACACAGAATCACTTATTTAAATCGGTTTCACAAATTCTAAAATTTATAGATTTAACTAATCCGGTATCCGTATGATAATTCTCTATCCTATGGCCAAGTGATCGGTTATTTTAAATTTAAAATTTTAATTTCAGGGAATGGATATATATCATTTCAATCCAAAGGTCAGATGTCATAGGTATATATCATTTCAACCTATTTCTTAATTTATTCGAAATGGCAGTTTATGATGATGCCCGTAACATCCAAGGTGATAACACTGATATAAAAATATAAACAACATCAGTACAGTTCAATATATCCATAAATAAACATCCATCACAGCCGTCAAACAAAACAGTTCAATTTTGCAATAATTAACTGATTATACATGTCGGGGTTTAACTAGTAATTTTATTCTGAAAAATAAACTAATTGTCAAATTTATTTCTAACAGTTCAAATTTGATGTCCATTTAAAAATAGCAATCAACAACCAAATAATCAAATCAATCACATATTTCAATTTCACATAAATATGAATATTTTTCAGGTGTGAGAAAACTCACCTTTCGTGGCACCGAAGTAGAGACGATAACAGATAGGCGCAAAACCGAAATGACACCGAGACTTCAGCGAACTGAACAAAGAAATTACTGTTAAGACGCATATAAACCGAGTAGCATTTGATTTCAATTTTTTTTTTATGTAGTTCGGTTTGACAAAGCAGGGGAGGAAGAAAGTTCGTGTGCCGGACTGGGTTCGGTCGAGGTTAGCGACGCAGCGGTCACTAAACAAAAATCCGTATTTACTAAAATTCGCATTTCATTTTGTAATGCCAACGTTAGCTTTAATTTTGAAATCCACAAAAATCCGCAATTTCCTGGAACAAACTTTTGTTTTCATCCCATACAAATTCAATTCGCATGAACAGTGGCCTACATGTTACTACCATATTAATATTTGTATACAGCAACTTGCTGTTGTTCCCACTTATATACATGTCTCATTACATAACCAACGCATGGAAATAAAGGCTACCAATTCTAGATTTCAAACCGATGTTACAGCAAAACTTAGCAAAGCCTTATTATTTTTATTAATTTTTTTTAAGTTAACCAAAAAAAACATTTTTTTTTTAAGTTAACTAAACTAGCATAGGAACAATAAATCAAATCTCACCCCATTTTCATTTCCAAGCCAATGCTTCCTTTCACGTTCACACACTTTCATTTCCAAGCCAGCAACATACTCAACTTCCCATTCCCATTTTCATACATGCATGAACGTGTTCATGCAAGCCTTGCGTTTTTTTATTTACCAAGCTTCCTGTAACCAAAAATATATGGGCGCAAGTCCCTGCTTCTAACTCTTGCACCATAAGCACCTCATTTATCATGCATGCTCCTCCTTTTCCTTCGGTTCTTCTATTTCTACTATCATGCCCACCTTCCAACTACTCCATGCACCTCGTTCTTGCCATGCAATGTTATGCTATTTAACTTTTCCGCTGCCATTTGTTTCATGCGTTGGTTTCTATCTTTTTTTTTATGAGATGCATGAGGAATCAAGAGTGGAAAAAAAATGGCATTCATCCTTTCCTTCGTGCGTGCGTACCCGAACGCAAACCTATGTCTTCCCAAAACTTTCAGCACCTCCTTTTCTAACATACATGCGTCCACCTCTCTTGTTGACAAACCATCACATATTTTAACACACACACAGAGTGCCCAATTTCAACAATGCTCCAAAGTTTAGAGCCAACAAGATGAAAATAATGAGGCTTTTAAAATGGAATAAGGAATGCTTTCATTTACCAAAAAAAGAAAAACGTCGGAAAAAAAAAAGAATGCCCGCCCTTGTTTCATGAGTTTGCATGAAAAAAAATGACACCTTTCATTTGTTCATAAGAAAGGATAAAGAGAAAGAAAAGAAATGGAAAGAAGAGGAGCATGAAATGGTTACATGCGTAGAGTACAAAATGGCAAAGGGTTTTGCCTGGGAAGAACAAAACAATGAGTCCCAAAATAAAAGAATCCCTCCTTGCTCCCTTTATTTATCCCATGCGTGTAGTATGGAAGACAATGAAAATAATTTTATATATATATATATATATATATATATATATATATCTTACGTGAGTTTTAAAAATGAAGAGAAGAGAGAATCCCCTTTTTCTTGTTTTTCTCTTCCTAGCTAAGGAACGGAGACATGCTTGCATTAATGAGAAAGGGAGTGAAGTGAGAGGGTATGGAGAAGAGGAGACAATGGCAGCCAACATAATGAATAATGTGTCCTCCTGTGTATTCAAATTCACTTAAATGCCACAAGAATAATAATTTATTCTCCCCCTCCATGATCCATGCGCATGCCCCTTACATGCATAGGCTTCATTTACTTCTTTGCTAGTAAATGTGTAATGCACATGTCAGAAAGTTTGGATGGACACACTTTTTTTTATACAAAATGAAAATGCATGGAAAAATTGAAACGTACATATTCAAAATGAAGGAGGAAAAAAAATGTGCATACATGGAATGAATGCAAACATGGTCCATGCGGATGCATGTAAGGAATGATAATTGAAAGTGCCCATTTTGAAAACAAAAAAATATTTAGGTAGTTTAGTAAAATAAAAATACATCTTTTGCAGACCCAAAATATATAGAAAGATATGTAAGATCGTAAAAGGGACACATCGAACTCAAATGGCTCTGTTTCAAAAATGAACTGTGCAAGCTTTTCACAATTTCAACGCAAACCGAACACCGAAACTGACAAGTGAATATATTTCGGTAATCAGCGCGACGAGACGGACACAGCGGTATATAATTTGCAGTGTCTGCGTGCTCCGTTCAAAAACGCGTTACGGACCCCTTTAACGTGGAAATGCGGACGAGAAACGGAGATCAAAACGTCCGATTTTCGCGAAATGAATTTCGCCATTGGATTATTGACAACGAATAGAATATTTTTCGTGTTTGTCCGAACTGGTTTCGAAGAGATTTTAAAATCGCTAAAAATTGAACTGTTATGCGCAGCTTTACACTGAAAATTGCGCGACCGACAACATTCAAATTTTCCGACGTAACTTTCATAGCTGCTACATCTTACTGAACGTATTTCAAATTGAAAATTCTCATTACGAGAAATTATAGGATATTTTCAAAAAAAAATGCGATTTAGATCGCAGTTTAATTCGTTAAAAATTGCGGGATGTTACATTCTCCCTACCTTAAAACTTTTCGTCCTCGAAAAGGAACGAAACATGGTAGCAAGTACATATATATACTTACCCAAAGTAATTTACAAAAAAACAAAATTTGTAAGTTTCGAATTTTAAAGTCTCCAAAAAAAATTCTAACGCCTGAAATTAAAGAAAATTTTGGCAGTACCTCCTTTGTACGGAGGGACTTTGGCAGCACGTCAGTAAAGATAAAACTTATACATCGGTTCTCATGGCCGGAAAACCGAATATATATCAATATACACCTTCTATTTATATTTTCTGCGTAGGCGTACCTTTTATTTTATTTATATATAAGCGAGTTCGCTTATATACGCAAGCAAAACGATAAACACGCGCGAGCTTCCTTATTAAATCAAACAACTTCTATACCTACAAATTACTCAATAACAATGATACGTGAATCATATACTTGAGACAACATCCATGCATACATCGAAATGCAACAACAATACACATGAACATAACAAATGCAACATAATAACATACAACAATCAAAGTTATATAGTTTATTCATACCCGTACAATTTTTGTTTGATTGATTCACATATGTCTTTGTGTTTAATGTATTCGCATTAAATTGTTTCTCATCCAATTTGCTTACATCTATTGATTTCCATATATTCATTCGTGTTTAATGAATTTTTAGTCTATAGTTTTCATTAGTTTAAAATCTACTTAATTCAACTATATTAAAATTTTCTATATGCTGGCATTTTGTTTTATCTATACTTATTCTCAACATATTTGAAATTTACATGCTTACTCATTTCAATTTCTATATATGTTAATAATTTACTTTCATCTACATCTTAAGCTCTCTATGTTTTTAATTAACTTGCTTAAATAGATTTACAATCGATTTAACTCATAAACTTATTTACATCGCAAAACAGCTTATTGTAAATTTTCTTAAGCTTATCTTTGATATTTTTTTCAATCGTAATCTAAGTTCATTATTTTCATAACTTGGATTAGCTGATTACATTAGTTTAATTTGTTTAGCTCACTTCCTTTGTTGTAATTGCACATTACATTTCAAACTTTTCAACATTCGTATTGAACAATTTAAAATTTTATTAGTATTAACTTATCTCTCAACTGCTTCTTATAACTCAACTAAGTTTGATATTTCATTTACGTAAATGACGCAGTCCTTTGCAAATATTCCATCCATTGGTTATCGTTTTAGAACATTAACAAATTAAAATTTTTATTACAACCACTTGATTTACCTATATAAATATTTCTTTGGTTCAAATTCATTTTCTTTTTGAACCTCTTTACTTTTCTTTATCTTCATAACATTTCTATGATTCACATAACATTTTGGAACATGTTATTCGTTTAAATTTCATTTGTAAAATATTTCATTACATATTTATATACTATTAAACTTTTCATTTAGGTAGGTTTGTATATATTACAAATTAAATATTAGTATTTCACAACTTTACTCTTTATTTTCAAAGTAACATGAGTATTTGTTTCTATTTTACTTTAACATTTTCCTAACTTTATGTTTCAATTTTATAATATTATATTATATTTTCGTTCATATATTCATTTATCGTATTTCTTTATTCACTTATTCAAAATTTCATTTGATATTAATACTGACAATTATTAATTTCATTGATTATCAACAAGGAGAGTAATTTGTATAAATGGAGACTTGAGAATCTTAAATACCAATTTCTTTTCAAAACATTTGAAATACTATATACTATACATAATTTTTGTATATCAAAACATACTCAAAATTTCAAATTTAAAATTTAAAATTATTTTCAAAAATGAATAAGTAGCAATGCTACCAAGTGGTCTTTCCCACTTTGAGACTTGAAAATGAAAGTCGATGACTATGATCATCTCATCACCGAAATTTATTTCCCAGTAGCAAAATGGAGTACTTAACCAATTTCTATTTGAACATCTTTCAAATATTACTACTATTATTTTTCAAAACCTTGAAAACATTTACAAATCATCGGAATTTAAAGATCCCATATTCTCCATTTAGATTCGTTTGGTTTACAGTTAATTATAAAGCATATATAAAAGATCTACTTATTGTTATAGTTAATAGGCTAAGAGTATTAACTAATTTACCATCAGATTTCAAAATTATTTATCTTACATATATGAAATATATATGAAAACAATATTGTGTTAGAATGCCTTGTTCAGGTGTTTTGAAATCCCATTCGGTAACGCTTGCAACACGCATCGACTGGAGCTCCGAACTCAACTCAATAAGAAAAACAACACAATATAAAACCATTTTTATATCAAAAGTACAAGTACGCTCTCTCGTATATATATACACTCAGAACTAATTCTAGGGTGTTACTAACCCTATCTGTAATAAGTAAATCCCAATAGAGCCGAGATTTACTGCTAAACCATAAGCTCTGATACCAACTGTAATGACCTATAAATCCGTACCTTTTGAATCGACAATAATCCACACATGTCTAACTCAAAACTGTACGTATTTACAGATTGTTAAATGACGATCCACATCTTTAACCGTTATAGTCAAAAATATAGATAATCAAGGGGATTAATTTAGAATTAGAAAGAAAGAAGAAAAACAAGCACAGAATCTCGCAACGGAATGAACAAAATATAATAATCAAATAACAGTTCATGAAGCTGTTTAAAATAAACATTTGATCATTTTACAACATTTATCAGAGTTATACATTTATGAACATAACTGATAATACAGAGTAATGCAACAGAATAGTAGTGGAAAACAATGGTAATAATAGTATACCGTTTTCTTCTTCATCCTTCAGAAGATAACCTTTGAAACTGGAATGCTCAAGTCTGACCCTAGCGTAATAGCTTGAAAATAAAACAAGCTCGGATCAGGCAAAAATATTCTCATCTAAGTCAAATCGACATCATATGAACATGCACACACATAACTCAAGAGATGTTACGGGAATTTCCATCTCCTAAGGATCCGTCAAACTAGATACTATATAATATAATTTCGCTATTATACTAGTGTCTATTCACAAATACTTGTCAGAAAAATAGCGTAAGCGGGGTTACATTGATTACCCTTACACAGTTTATAAGCACACGGTCTATGCAGGTCCTGTAACACAACTAGTAAAACGTCGGTAGCCAGTGAGTCCCCTATAGACCTATGCCAAAAATCAAAATCGTAGTTGTCTCGCATAAGGATAAACGTATAACAAGGCACATGAGGCAATACCCAAAGTAGTATGCTACTAGTTTGCCTGATCTAGACTGATGGTTACCCCTAACGGCCCACCATAGACATCCGCCCCATATCGAATCAAAGGGAAGTACATACCATCAAGGGTGCGCACCAACAAAACAACAACAACTGAATAGTAATAGTATGGACCCAAGGCCCAGGAAAATCGAAGAGCAGATGTCCACTAAGAGGTAGTCAAGCCTCATTTGGTCTGGCACGGCTCCTGTTTTAGTCATTTCAAATCGAAACAAGTGTCGCGGTCATCCATTATCGTTCACTTTCTTCAAATCCAGTAATCGCCTCCAATTCATCCTACTTTGTTTCTGGAACTCCATCGCGTACACAGTTGTTAAAGTGGTTCCAACATTGACAGAGAGTATATCAATAAGAGGTCCCGGTCTCTTTAACAACAAATGTCATGTTACACACCGATTGGTATTTAATATTTCAAAACTGAATCGTTATGATATCAAAATATCATATTCAACTAAATCAATTTCACTTTAAAATATCATATTATTTTAATCACGATAATATTTACTTTCAAATTCATATTCACTTTGAGATAAGTTTCAATTTCAATAATTGGTTATAACTTCAATTTAACCTCATTTCCTTCGAATCATTCAATTTACTTCAAAAATAGTTTTGAATTCATTTTTGATTTTAACATCAAAATAATCATATTTACTTTTAAATCAGAGATTTAAATGTAAATAATTTCACTTCTAAAATAGTTTATAAGTTTGAAATAGTTTTAGGGTTTAAATAAATTTTTGAATAATTGTAAATGTTGGGAGATTTGGAATAGCATGGAATCAAAACAGATTGAGTATTGGAAATGGTTTTATGTATATTAAACTATTTTATAAAATAAACTACTTTTATATATATAGAAAAAGAATAGGTTTTTGAAAAACAATTTATATAAAGTATTCCATATATCAAAGGAATAAATTCCATAAAATAGTTTATATATAAATTAGTTTATATAGAAATAATTTCAAATCAACTGTTTCTTTCCATTTCAAATAAATATGAACCTAAGTTCAAATCTCAAAACAAACCAAATCGATTTCCAATATCCAGTCCAAATCGATTCCCAAAATTTAATTTATTTGAGAATAATCCATTTTAAAGGATAACATCCAATTTCGAAATATTATTAGAATCTATTTAATTCAAATCAAATCCGAGTTCAAGTTCAAGTTCATAATATTTATTTAAACCATTTTAATTCGAATTTAATTTCAAAGTTTAAATAAAGATTTAAACCTTTGAAACAATTCAAATTATAATCAACTTTTGTTCAAATTTCAAATAACAAATTTTAGATCATTTCAATTCGAATGTAATTTCAAAGTTTAAATAAAGATTTAAACCTTTGAAACAATTCAAAATATAACATTTCAAATATAATTCAATTTGGAATGATTTCAATTCATAACCAATTTTAGTTCAAATTTCAATTTAACAAATTAGATCATTTCAATTTGAATTAAATTTCAAAGTTTAAATAAAGATTTAAACCTTTGAAATAATTTCATTTCAATTTTAGTTCAAATTTCAAATAACAAATTTTAGATCATTTTAATTCGAATTTAATTTCAAAGTTTAAATAAAGATTTAAACCTTTGAAATAATTTCATTTTGAATTTTTAATTTCAAAATTTAAATAAAGATTTAAACCATTGAAATAAGTCAATTTCAACATCTCAACTTCAAATTCAAATCCCGATGTATAAAACAATTTAAATAATTTCAATTTATTTTCTTTACACAGAATCACTTATTTAAATCGGTTTCACAAATTCTAAAATTTATAGATTTAACTAATCCGGTATCCGTATGATAATTCTCTATCCTATAGCCAAGTGATCGGTTATTTTAAATTTAAAATTTTAATTTCAGGGAATGGATATATATCATTTCAATCCAAAGGTCAGATGTCATAGGTATATATCATTTCAACCTATTTCTTAATTTATTCGAAATGGCAGTTTATGATGATGCCCGTAACATCCAAGGTGATAACACTGATATAAAAATATAAACAACATCAGTACAGTTCAATATATCCATAAATAAACATCCATCACAGCCGTCAAACAAAACAGTTCAATTTTGCAATAATTAACTGATTATACATGTCGAGGTTTAACTAGTAATTTAATTCTGAAAAATAAACTAATTGTCAAATTTATTTCTAACAGTTCAAATTTGATGTCCATTTAAAAATAGCAATCAACAACCAAATAATCAAATCAATCACATATTTCAATTTCACATAAATATGAATATTTTTCAGGTGTGAGAAAACTCACCTTTCGTGGCACCGAAGTAGAGACGATAACAGATAGGCGCAAAACCGAAATGACACCGAGACTTCAGCGAACTGAACAAAGAAATTACTGTTAAGACGCGTATAAACCGAGTAGCATTTGATTTCAATTTTTTTTTATGTAGTTCGGTTTGACAAAGCAGGGGAGGAAGAAAGTTCGTGTGCCGGACTGGGTTCGGTCGAGGTTAGCGACGCAGCGGTCACTAAACAAAAATCCGTATTTACTAAAATTCGCATTTCATTTTGTAATGCCAACGTTAGCTTTAATTTTGAAATCCACAAAAATCCGCAATTTCCTGGAACAAACTTTTGTTTTCATCCCATACAAATTCAATTCGCATGAACAGTGGCCTACATGTTACTATCATATTAATATTTGTATACAGCAACTTGCTGTTGTTCCCACTTATATACATGTCTCATTACATAACCAACGCATGGAAATAAAGGCTACCAATTCTAGATTTCAAACCGATGTTACAGCAAAACTTAGCAAAGCCTTATTATTTTTATTAATTTTTTTTAAGTTAACCAAAAAAAACATTTTTTTTTAAAGTTAACTAAACTAGCATAGGAACAATAAATCAAATCTCACCCCATTTTCATTTCCAAGCCAATGCTTCCTTTCACGTTCACACACTTTCATTTCCAAGCCAGCAACATACTCAACTTCCCATTCCCATTTTCATACATGCATGAACGTGCTCATGCAAGCCTTGCGTTTTTTTATGTACCAAGCTTCCTGTAACCAAAAATATATGGGCGCAAGTCCCTGCTTCTAACTCTTGCACCATAAGCACCTCATTTATCATGCATGCTCCTCCTTTTCCTTCGGTTCTTCTATTTCTACTATCATGCCCACCTTCCAACTACTCCATGCACCTCGTTCTTGCCATGCAATGTTATGCTATTTAACTTTTCCGCTGCCATTTGTTTCATGCGTTGGTTTCTATCTTTTTTTTATGAGATGCGTGAGGAATCAAGAGTGGGAAAAAAATGGCATTCATCCTTTCCTTCGTGCGTGCGTACCCGAACGCAAACCTATGTCTTCCCAAAACTTTCAGCACCTCCTTTTCTAACATACATGCGTCCACCTCTCTTGTTGACAAACCATCACATATTTTAACACACACACAGAGTGCCCAATTTCAACAATGCTCCAAAGTTTAGAGCCAACAAGATGAAAATAATGAGGCTTTTAAAATGGAATAAGGAATGCTTTCATTTACCAAAAAAAGAAAAACGTCGGAAAAAAAAAGAATGCCCGCCCTTGTTTCATGAGTTTGCATGAAAAAAAATGACACCTTTCATTTGTTCATAAGAAAGGATAAAGAGAAAGAAAAGAAATGGAAAGAAGAGGAGCATGAAATGGTTACATGCGTAGAGTACAAAATGGCAAAGGGTTTTGCCTGGGAAGAACAAAACAATGAGTCCCAAAATAAAAGAATCCCTCCTTGCTCCCTTTATTTATCCCATGCGTGTAGTATGGAAGACAATGAAAATAATTTTATATATATATATATATATCTTACGTGAGTTTTAAAAATGAAGAGAAGAGAGAATCCCCTTTTTCTTGTTTTTCTCTTCCTAGCTAAGGAACGGAGACATGCTTGCATTAATGAGAAAGGGAGTGAAGTGAGAGGGTATGGAGAAGAGGAGACAATGGCAGCCAACATAATGAATAATGTGTCCTCCTGTGTATTCAAATTCACTTAAATGCCACAAGAATAATAATTTATTCTCCCCCTCCATGATCCATGCGCATGCCCCTTACATGCATAGGCTTCATTTACTTCTTTGCTAGTAAATGTGTAATGCACATGTCAGAAAGTTTGGATGGACACACTTTTTTTTATACAAAATGAAAATGCATGGAAAAATTGAAACGTACATATTCAAAATGAAGGAGGAAAAAAAATGTGCATACATGGAATGAATGCAAACATGGTCCATGCGGATGCATGTAAGGAATGATAATTGAAAGTGCCCATTTTGAAAACAAAAAAATATTTAGGTAGTTTAGTAAAATAAAAATACATCTTTTGCAGACCCAAAATATATAGAAAGATATGTAAGATCGTAAAAGGGACACATCGAACTCAAATGGCTCTGTTTCAAAAATGAACTGTGCAAGCTTTTCACAATTTCAACGCAAACCGAACACCGAAACTGACAAGTGAATATATTTCGGTAATCAGCGCGACGAGACGGACACAACGGTATATAATTTGCAGTGTCTGCGTGCTCCGTTCAAAAACGCATTACGGACCCCTTTAACGTGGAAATGCGGATGAGAAACGGAGATCAAAACGTCCGATTTTCGCGAAATGAATTTCGCCATTGGATTACTGACAACGAATAGAATATTTTTCGGGTTTATCCGAACTGCTTTCGAAGAGATTTTAAAATCGCTAAAAATTGAACTGTTATGCGGAGCTTTACACTGAAAATTGCGCGACCGACAACACTCAAATTTTCCGACGTAACTTTCACAGCTGCTACATCTTACTGAACGTATTTCAAATTGAAAATTCTCATTACGAGAAATTATAGGATATTTTCAAAAAAAATGCGATTTAGATAGCAATTTAATTCGTTAAAAATTGCGGGATGTTACACGGAGGCACCTTATTCCTCCCCAATATGTCCAATATAGGGGAGAGGCCCTCGCATATCAGTCGATCTCTAAGTACGTCTAGACGATCACCACTTATTACCTAGTCTTGGGTGTACAGCCCAAATCAAGACATCAGTAATCATCCAAACGATGTGAAGACCTCCGATCTTCAACCACCGTCTTCATCCTCGACACATCGTCGAATCAGTTATTCGAAATGGGATAAACCCGGTCTTTCTGAATAACTAGCGTATATAATAAATTTTATTCAAATATCCTTGTACGTTGGGAAAGGTTCCCATTAATTTTATCAAAGATAAATTTTTTAAATTTATTCTTTAATCTTCCTTTGGATATCATTTCAATCTAATTAAAGATGCATTAAAACTCCACTTGGTTTTAATCTTCCTAAAAATCAACATTAATGATTGTTTAACTTGGGAAATCATATCTTGTCTTTAACTGGTTTAAAGAACCAATGTCATTTAAAACACGGTTCACGATAAACCCAAAATCACATTCCATCCCATCAGCCTTTAACCATAAATTAGCAAGTGAACAATTCCCTAAGTATTAACCTCGAAGGCCGAAACCAACATTAGATCAGTACCCCAGAAACCATTCAACTCAACTAATCTCCAGTTAATTTCTGATTTTCTTAACTCCATTGGGTCTAAGAATAGTATTATTAAAGATACCATTCACGACAACCCAAATCACATTCCATTAATTATGGAATCTTCACGGAAAAACAAATCAATATATAATCGATATCAATTTCCATATCCGACCAATAAAATAAATGGAATAATGGCAAAGCCTCTTAAATTCCATATGTATTAGCAGTCTTCCTCCATAGAAGTTCACTTTGATTATTTTCAAATCGAATTCCATTCAATTCCAATTTAATATATTAAATCGGAAATCATTACCTTGGAAAATTCCTATTAAATCTAAATAAAAAGATTTATAAATCCCAAATCACATTTCACTGTAAATCGGGTTAAAGAACGAATGTCATTAAAAACACAGTTCACAATAAACCCAATTTACATTAGCCTCTAACCATAAATTAGTAAGAGAACAATCCCCTAAGTATAAACCCCGAAAGCCGAAACCAACATCAAATCAATACCCAGGAAACCATTCAACTTAACTAATCTCCAGTTAGTTTCTCATTTTCTTAACTCCATTCGGTTCAAGAACAGTATTATTAAAGATACCATTCATGACGAACCCAAAATCCAATTTGATATTGAATACAAGGCTCTGAATAGAAAATATATCTGCTTATATTTAATATCAAATTCTAAAACCAACAAATATCGTATTGGAATAACGATATATATATCTTCCAAATTCCTCCACAATCTCGGTATGATCACGAAATCCAGTATCAAAATATTCTGAGCATAATTTCGATTCAAATCCATTCCAATTCATATATTGGCAATCCTGGTTATTTTTAAAACCATTTCAAATCCAATTTACTTATTTTAAAAATATTGGATTTATTATTCTAATTCAAAACTAGTTTATTTTGATAAAAATCTATTTTTATCTTTTCAAATATGGAATTTTTCATCCCAATTCTTTACAAATCATTTCTTATGATTTTATCCTAATTATTGATATTTTTAATAATTTTATCAAGGCCAATACAATCGATTTCCATAAACAGCCATCGAACTGCACTTACAGCGACCTTTTCCGAATTAGATTTGGACATATTTCAAATCACTAATATTCTTTAAAAAGCTCTTTTCGATACAAACCCAACGGTTCCGGTTTTAGAAGAATCTGACGGTCGGATCTCCCATAATGTCCATTTGAAGTCAATGGTCGAAATTCGCGAACTACCGCAGCGCGACGCGTTCTACTCAGGCCATTGTATATATATATATATATATATATATATATTATATATTTCGTCGATTTCCATTTAAAACGTATTTTATAAATCGTTTTAAATTCGTTTTCAAAACGATTTCAACTTCATATTCAATTTCTAATCAAAATTGAATATTCCATATCATCGATAAATAAATGATAGTATTTTCAAAACATTATATTTTGAAATCAATCCCATTTCGATACTCATTTAAAAAGGAATAAAATCGATATAAATATCGTTCACGTCAAAATGGCGTTAAACTAATCAACACGGCTTTATATATTTATATATATTTTCGTGTTCATCCCAAATCGGACATCAAAATTAGATTTTGATTCTTTTCTGAATATTATTTGAAAATATTCGTTATTTCAAAATAATCGTTATTTTAAAATATTCATTCTTTCTAAACCGGAATCAGACACAGTCAATTACCATATAATTTAATTTATATTGGTTTTATACAAAACATGTACACAACAACCAAACACTATCAACCATCATCCAAAGTGCATTCTACACTGCATAAGCATCAAATATAAATATTTAACGCTTATAACAGTCTACCAATCAATCGATCGACATACAACTAATTATTGGGATTAGTGTATGTCCAATTTCATCCCAATACCCGTGTGGGGTTTCAAACAAAAAATAATGAATTTTATTTGTGCAGTTGGGCGATGTGTAAAATTTATCGTCCCA
Source organism: Allium sativum (assembly GCA_030737875.1). Lineage (NCBI taxonomy): Eukaryota > Viridiplantae > Streptophyta > Magnoliopsida > Asparagales > Amaryllidaceae > Allium > Allium sativum. Next base: position 314,736,961 of record CM060921.1, read on the forward strand.
ATCAATATCAGTCAAATGTGTATGCATAAACAAATCGTCCGATTTGTTTATAAATATTTATTTTATATACACGTTAAAAATTATATTTTTAACTATAAAATATTTTATTCCATTCCACATCACACAATCAATTTTCACAACACAATCAAACAAACAAGTTGTCCATGGTCTGTGCACAACGGGTATCGGGTGCTGCTAAACACCGTCTGCATCCTATTATATATTTTAACTAGAAAATAAATTAAAAAATGAGAAGCTCTCACCTTTGGGATCCACTCCGTCATTCTATATTTCAGAACGGTTCAGATTAGGACTTTTTTCCACCAGTTCCATCACAATCTGTTTCAAATGATTTTTATATTAAAAATCACGTTTTTATTCTATTACTATACAAATAAAAATAACATCTTTATTCTAACGTTCTATACATAAAAATCATAGTTTTTACTTTGCTACACATATAAAAATTATATTTTTAATTCGCTACATATATAAAAATCATATTTTTATAATATCACTTCATGTACAAAAGTTATATTTTTATATCGCTCTTTACATAATAAAAATCATATTTTTACTATGCTATTATATAAATAAAAATCATACCTTTACATCGCTATTATATATGTAAAAATCAAATCTTTATAACGGTGTTCATATAATAAAGATCATATTTTTATCTTGCTAACTTCATAATAAAAATTATATTTTTATTTTGCTAATACATAAATAAAAATCGAATTTTTATAACACTAACTTCATAATAAAAATTGAATCTTGATATTGCAGCTTCTCTATAAAAATCTAATCTTTACATTGCAATCTTCTCTAAATTTTCAGATTTTTTTATAATGATGTTTATATTTAAAACTGAAAACAAAATTAATTTATATAAAAACTAACTGTTTTTCTTCCTACGGATCTGTTGGTGGAAGGAGAGGTGCCGGAGTCGTGGGCTGTGGCGGTGGAGTCGGAGGTGGCTCGGGTGGCGACTCTAGGGTGGCGGCCTGGCTATCTTGTTGGGTTTGGGTGTGGATTGCAGAAGGGAGAGGATAGCGTCGGTTTCAGGGATCGAAGGAGGAGGGCGGATCCGCCCGCCGGCGCGAGGCGGAGGGGAAAGAGGCGATGCCGTCGCCATCGATTTGTGGAGCGCGTGTTTTTTTTTGTTTTTTTTATTTTATCTTCAGATCTGAACGGATCGTGGAAAAGTAAGTGGAGGGAGGGGTTTTAACGGGTATTGGGAGAAAGTAAAGGGAGGTTTTATTTTATAATTAATTATTTAATTAATTTAATTCTCCAAGAGTTGACTTTTTATCAAGGCCCCAAATCGAACCCACCGACTGTCGTCTATAACCAATTACCCCCATTCCGAACATAATCGGATATGTTTCGTAAGCCAGTTTGGCTATTTCGATCAGTTTCCTTTTAAATTAAAATATAAGTCAATATAGATTTAATTTAACGTGCATTTTAATTTACCGGAGCCACATACTAACTCGAAAAATTCCAGAAAAATTATTTCTAACTTCGTATTAATGATACGGTTCTAACAAAACTAATTTTGTCAAATTTGAAGGCTGTTTGAAAAATGGTCATTTTTTGGTCGATCCAGATTGACTGAAACTGACAAAACATGATTTCTTTTTCCACGCTCACATATTGATTCAGAAAATTATGATTTTGGGAATCTAGCAAAAACTTGACATCCCGGATGCAACAAAAGTGGTTTCATCAAAAACGGAGGTCGTTTGCAAAATTTCCATTTTTAAGGGCCGAAATTCCATAGCGACTATTCTAAATTTTCAATTGGGCATAACTTTTTATTCCCGCTATGAAATTTCAATTTTTCGGATTCTTTGGAAAGATATTTTCAAGTATATTCTAATATTTTTGGTTTCTCCAAAATCCGGTTTATTTTGAATCCTGTACATTCATTTGATTTTGAAATCGAATTTTCAAACTACCGCGCCATTTTCAATTCCTTTTATAATTAAAATAAATATTTATATTCTAACTTCGATTGAATTAAATATATACGTTCCAATTCTATTCAAAATAAATTTCTCGCCGTAATTATTTAAAAATAATTCATTTTAAATATTTAAAATTCACTAAAAGGGCCAAAATAAAATTTTAAATTGGTTCGGATTTTCCGGGTTGTTTCAATCTCGCCCACTTAAAATGTTTTCGTCCTCGAAAAGGAACAGAGCTAAAAGTTGTTTAACCAACCAACTCAACTTTCATTATGGCTTAATTTCTTCAACTTTTCAGTTTCCAAGAACTTTTCTAATTTTTCAAAAATTTAGCTTACACCCTAAATTTTCGAAAAATTTAGCCTTAACCTCCTCTGTACGAGAGCGCCGGGAAAATCCCGAAATTGCCATATAGGTCTCTCCAATCCAACAAGAAAAAGAAATAGCTAAGCGGCTAGCCAATCGGCTCATAAAATCATCAAAAACCCCAAGAAATACAATAAACGTGTACCTATTTATTGGGCAAACAATTTTATTCCTCTGCTTAGCTTCCCTGCTATGACCTGTTCAATGTATATACATGTACATGTATGCAATTTCAAACAATTTTCAATACAGTTCAATATTTGGTTCAATTTGGCCCAAATTTGCTTTTCTTACATATGTTGGTTTAAACGAATAATCACATAACCCAATCAACAATCAGCCATCAATTAGTTGACTAACGTTTCAAATTCATAATTTTGATACATAGTCCAAAAATCAGATTTTTTTGATGCCAAATCACAACAATAAGCCCTATCTAGTTTTGGTTCTCACACCAGTCAATTGGAATCATATAGAAATCCCACTTTCGAAACTCGAACACAATTACTGATGATGCCCGGGCATCACCAAAATCATGTCCGGGTGACTAGAGCAGATTATATATCTATCCAGTATATTTGAGACTTCAATACACGTGGATCAGACGTATATGAAAATCTCTATATATTGGATTGTCCAAATTCAATACAAATAAGTATTCAAATACGTTGAATAAAGTTTAAATTTTCAAAAAAAAAATTGTTTTCAATTTTATTTTAAAAATATCACTCTTCACACTCGTTCTAGGATACTGCTGATCCTATCTCTAACGAGTCATTCTCATTGAATATTACTAGTCCAATCTCTGATGAATTCTTTCGTTTGGTTCTAACGTGTCTTGTTCTCCGAGCTCTATAAACCAATGCTCTAATACCCAACTATAACGACTCGAACTTCCCCGTGAATGATAGAACGAATTGCTTTGAGAACACGACAAATCAGAACTCAAACAGAAGAACATTTCATTGCTTATTACAACAATTCCATCATAATACAAGAATATAACAGAGTATGTATAAATATTACACATTTGATAAATATTAGATATTTAAATTACATTTAAATACATAGCAGCGAAAAATAATACAAAACACAACTGAAAGGAATATACGGATACAGAGCTTTCCGAATATCGCTTCAGCTGTAAATCAGGATCATGTGAATATAAATCTACAAAACCAAAACTACTAGTTGCCCGTGCGGAAAATAGGGGCACCTAGAGTTTAGGTTAAAACAATAAACTCCAAGTCAGTCATGTGACTGGTGTGAGAACTAAAAAAAATTATTAATCTTTATTTTAAAGTTCGGTAAATCAAGGGACCACACCGTATGTGACGGCCCGCCCCGCACTAGCCGGCATTTCCTCCGAAAGTGCATTGTACACATGCCCAACTAGCACAGAACGGTCGCCAAGGAAAGAAAAGAAGAGAATGAACTAATCGAAAACCTGTAGAATGTGTCACAGCGCATGGAACAAAATATAATAATAATGTACTTGACACAAACAGGCTAGACAGTGCATAAGCTGATAACTAAAACCAACATCAACATCAGAGTAGCGGAAGTCTAAATACAGCTTATTACAACTTTTCAAATTACTATCTCTAAACAAAAGAAAGGAAGGGTGCACTACTAATGCCCAAAGTAGTGACCAGCAGCGACACAGGGAGAATATCTATATATGTATCATACGTGGAAGCCTCCTGCTCATCTCCGGTACGTCTACTCGTGTATCACCAGCTAACCTGTCTCTAGTCTGCTCGTGAGAGCACCCAGAGTAATAAGAAGAGACATAAAACTCTGGGTCAGAGAAAAAGTCTGGTATGAGTGATAAGCAGCTAAACAGAACAATAACAGGTATACTAAACCATACCTGAACCTGGACCTGCAACCAAAGAGTTAGCACTACATATCGTGCAATACTCTAAGGTGCCATTGAATAAATGGTGTAAAGATAACGGGGGTGGGGGTGTGCATATCATAATGATGGCAAACAAATCAAACATAGCGACCATCCTCACATCTCTCACTCAGTGCGTAAAGCATATGATATCTACCGCTTCGATCACTAGACCCATTGAAGTAGTAACGGAGTTCAACTTGTACAACTACTGCTACTACCAAGCTTACCACATGGAGTCATGACCAAACCTTTACAAATGACCCCACCTCATTGGTCTATAGCTCTTTAGTCGTACCAAGGCCACTGTGGCCCTGAATCCATTCACGTACTCCCTACACATAGTGATCCAAAGTTACAGACATCGACAACCCCATTGCACGCGTCCCGCAGCAAAGTCCAACTCATGAAGTTAACTCGTTGGTTCCCAACTGGATCCTGAGTACAAACTTCCCATTTGGACTACCTTTGCATCTCGGGTTTTGGTCGTCACCTTCTTCTCCGGATCGGTCTTCATTTCTTCACTTCACTTTGCTTCAGGTCGTGGTCATCAGCTCCTCGGTTTGGATCGTCCTTCACCCTCCATTGGGTCGAGTCGCACCATTCTGGTTCAGGTCGGTCGCGAGTCCAACTCTAGGTCGTGATGACGCTCCAGATCGTGATCCTCCATTTGGCTCATGACATCTTGTCCGGGTCGTGGCCTTGCTTCGGATCGTGGTGTCTACATCCAGGTCTGGCTCGTGGCACCTCGAAGTCCTCTAGTTCGTGATGGGTGGGGTGTGGCGGATCGTGAAGGAGTCTCGCGATCGGGTCGGAGAAGATGAGGCGGATCGTGATACATATGGCCATCCGATCCGGTTCTGCGCAGTTTCCTATAGTTTATCCAGCGAGCTGTTTTACGCCATACGACGGCGTTTTCGACCAATCTAACACTTCTAGACAACCACAAAACATACTATACAGTCATAACAACATGTATAATCATCCACAAACAACAAAACAACAATCTTAACATGTAAAATGGATCAAACATACCCAAAACCCCATATTTTCCCTTAAGCATGTTTAGAAAAAACTAATGATATGATTAGTAAAACCTAACCAAACCAAATTTCTAACAGAGGACTAAAACATTATTTTCGAATTTATAAATATTTTTCCAGAATTTATTGATGTATAAAATCGCTAAACTTCACTAATCACCCTTAATCAACCGTAATTAGTGCGAAACTATGCAAATCACTCACCTTGGCCACAAATTAATTTTTCAGAACTGAAAAATCGCTGAATTGGATGAATACTGATGTCTAACAGCAGCTCTAATACTGATTTGGTGCTAAACCGCCTTGATTTGATGTTGATTAAGCCAAAACTTGATTAGAAAGTGATAAGGGATAATTCTAGATGTTGGAGGCCATTGTTAGGGTTTTCTAAGATGTATGTGGCGGCTGGGAAATGAGAAAAACTGAAATCCCTAACCCTAACAGCCCTTAAATACTCCAAATCCCGAAATCCCCTTTGGGCCTAGCTGCTAATCACCCGGTTAAGCCCAATTAAGCTGTTTTTCACCATCTGAAACTTGTTTCAGCCATATCTCCCAAATGGTAAGTCCGTTTGGCCAATGTGACCACTCTACGGAGTTGTAAACCATCATCCGGAGCCAATGGAAGTAGATTTAGGTCAAAATTCCTTTCCAATCGAAAGTTATGGTCAAAACAAGATCAGCTAGGGGCAAAATGGTCATTTAAAAATCGGGAAAAATCATGAACATGGGAAATGACCTCAATAGTCGTCTCCTAAAGTTACATGACCATACGACTTCGTATGTGAAAGAAATAAATATCCTATGATCCTTCGATGCGTAGAATGCGGGTCGTTACACTCTCCCCCCTTAAGAAATTTCGTCCCAGAAATTCCTTAACCCAAAACATACAAAGGATCCCACGTGCCTACTAGCCACATACAACAATCAAACTTGCAAAACAAACAAACAAGCCATCCTAGCATGCGGAAAGATTAAATCGAAGTTAAAATCTTACCAGGCGAAGAGTTCTGGGTACATCTTCCTAATGCTCTCCTCTGTCTCCCAAGTACAGTCATTCTTATCCTCGCCCCACTGAACTTTGACTAGATTCACCGCTTTCCTTCGAAGTTGCTTCGTATCGTTCCCAACAATATGCAAAGGCCTGCGGTTCCCAACCGCCTCGGGTTCAACTTCGACATCATCCAACTGATCAGGTGAAATAGTCGCATCTGGGTCGTGCGCGAACTTCCTTAACTGGGAAACATGAAATACGTTGTGAACTCCTGCCATCTTCTCTGGTAATTCAACTTTATATGCTAAATTCCCAATTTGTTCAAGAATTGGGAATGGACCAACGTATCTTGGTGCTAACTTGCCTCTCCTGCCAAATCGTATCACGCTCTTCAACGGAGAAATCTTGACAGACACCAAGTCTCCAATGAAGAACTTTAAATCTCTTCACCTCTTATCGGCATAACACTTCTGCCTATCTTGGGCAGCCTTCATTCGCTGTTGGATAACCTTAATCTTGGCTGAAGTTTCTCTTATCACATCGGGTCCAAGTACAAACTTCTCACTAGTTTCTAACCAACATGACGGTGAGTTGCACGGTCTTCCGTACAAAGCTTCAAATGGAGCCATACCAATACTGGATTGATAACTATTATTATATGCAAACTCTACTAGATGCAAATGGTCATCCCATAATCCACCAAAATCCAATACACAGGCTCTCAAAAGGTCCTCTAATATACGATTCACCCTCTCTGTTTGACTGTCGGTTTGACGATGATACGCGGTACTGAGATGTAATTCTGATCCCAACGCCTCTTGTAAGCTTTTCCAAAATCCACTAGTGAACAGCGGATCTCGGTCACTCACAATGCCTTTGGGTATTCCATGGAATCTCACTACCCACTTTACATATAGTTCAGCTAACTTAGCTGCCGTCCTATTCGACTTGACGGGTATAAACCTTGCACTCTTAGTCAATCGGTCCACAATCACCCAAATGATATCATGGCCCAATCTAGTCCTTTGTAACCCATCAATGAAATCCATTGACACTTGTTCCCATTTCCATTCTGGAATTTCTAATGGTTGCAACAAACCACTAGGCTTCTTTTGCTTAGCTTTAACTAGCTGGCAATTCATGCATTTGGATATAAATTTCCCAACATCTTTTTTCATCCCTTCCCAGTAGTAGGTCTGCTTCATGTCTCGATACATCTTGTTATCACTGGGATGTATAGTCAGTTTTGAGTGATGGCATTATCTAAGCACTTCATCTCTCAATCCATTGACATTGGGTACAACGAGCCTTCCATTCTTTCTAAGCCATCCATCTCGATCAAGCCCATACTTGTTCATCTCCTCATCGATACCCATCTCTAACATGGAGATGATTTCCAATATGTTAGGATCGTCCCTTTGACTAGAGCCGATCCGCTCAATCAAAGTGGGTCTGATCGTCAAATTTGCTAACATTTCTGGATCCAATTCGCACTTTGGTCTGAAATCATACCCAGCGATGTACTCCAGTTGCTTCCATTCTAGAAACATAGCCCCTAAACTGGCATGTCTTCTACTCAATGCATCAGCTACCGCATTCCCCTTTCCGGGTGTATATGCGATATCGAAATCATAAGAAGCTAAAAATTCTAACCATCTTTGCTGTCGGAGTTTTAGATCCTTTTGAGAGAAGAGATACTTTAATGATTTATGATCAGTAAACAACTCGAATCTTTCTCCCAAGAGATAATGTCTCCACATCTTCAATGCAAAAACGATCGCTGCCAATTCCAAATCATGGGTAGGGTATCTTTTCTCATGCAGTTTCAGTTGCCGACTTGCATAAGCTACAACCCTACCTCCTTGCATCAACACAGAACCTAGTCCGGTACCACATGAGTCTGTATATACCATCATCTCTTCATTCCCCTTAGGAATGACTAACACTGGTGCACATGTCAATTTTTCCTTTAGACTCTTGAATGCATTCTCACACTTTTCGTCCCAGACGAAAGCTTGATTCTTCTTGGTTAACTGAGTCAACGGTGCTGCTATCTTGGAGAAATCTTGAATAAACTTATGATAATATCCAGCTAATCCCAAGAAACTTCTTATGTCCGTTGCATTCTTGGGCGTAGACCAATCTTGTACCGTAGCCACCTTTGCAGGATCCACGACAATACCATTCTATGAAACAACATGGCCCAAGAATCTCACTTCCCTTCTCCAGAAGTGACAATTAGAAAACTTTTCTTTCAATTGGTGTTTTCTCAACACCTCCATCACTATCCTCAAATGTCCCTTGTGGTTCCTCTGTCCTCGAGTAGACCAAAATATCATCCATGAACACATGGACAAACTTATTCAACTGATCTCTGAATACCCAATTCATAAGATCCAAAAAATATGTTGGGGCATTGGTCAGCCCGAATGGCATGACCAACCACTCATAAAATCCAGACGGCGTCCGAAATTCCGTTTTAGCTATACTCTCAGCTTCCACTCTAAGCTGATGAAAACCTGTCACGAGATGCAACTGAGAGAATACTCTCGCGCCACTCAACTGATCAAACAAATCATCTATCCGTGGTAGAGGATACTTATTCTTCCACGTCACTTTATTCAAGTCGCGGTAGTCTACACACAAAAGAAGGGAACCATGCGCCTTGGTAGCAAACACAATTGGTGCTCCCCATTCAGAAACACTCCTTCGGATAAATCCCTTCTTCAAAAGATTGCTGACTTGCACCCAGATCTCTCGCTGCTCCGTTGGTGCCATACGACGAAGTGACATCACTATAGGTCTGGCATCTTTCACTAAATCAATACGGAACTCAATCTCTCGGTGTGGTGGAAGCCCGGTCACTTCCTCGAAGACGTACGGATACTGGCCAACCACGGGCAACCCTGACAACTCACTATGCGGGATGTCGAGGGAATTTAGAAAACTAGCCATTACCCCATCACCGGGTAGACCACCAAACACTACCCTCCGCCCATCATCCGCTCTAGCTGTCACCAAAAAGCCCTCACAGTCTACCACCACCCCGTATCTTTGGAGCCAATCGACTCCAAAAATAATGCCAAACCCAGTAAAGCCCAAAACAAAGCAATTACAACCAAACATGCATCCATGACTCGATAAGACCACATTACGACAAATCATGCTAAGGATAGTTGAACCACCAATCGGGTTTGTCACTACTAAAGGCCTATCGACAATCTCGGGCTCCAATCCTAACCTATCTACCAGGTCACTAGATACGAAAGAACTGGAAGCTCCGGTATCAAACAAAACTCTAATAGGAACATCATAAACAGAAAGCACACCTTGAATAACGACATTCTTTCCCTTCTCCACCGCAGTTGGGGCATTCGACGAAGAAGGAATAGCATTAAGGGCATATGCTTTCACCATCTTCTTTTCTTTAGGGGGTTGCGGACACTTGTCCTTGTGATGTCCCACTTGGCCACAGTTGAAGCACATCCTATCCGCTGGCTTGGCCCGACACTCCTTGGCATAGTGGCCCTTCTTACCACAGCTGAAGCACTCAACATCTTGCTTATTCTTTTTCTTTTGGCCATCCTTGGTCTGATTCTGCTTTCTCTTATTCTGGGAACCATTCTTGCCTCCACTGCTCGCTTGCGGCTTTGGCTCCTCCGCAGATGCAACCTCAGTCTTTGACTTAGGGTAAAGACTCTCGGACCTCAATGCTTTCCCAACAATCGACTCAAATGTCTCATCGATGTGGTTAATAAGCCTTTTCCCCAAGTACTGATCCAAGCCAGTTATGAACTTCTCATTCTTCTTCTTGGTAGTATCAATAAGAGATAAAGCATACTTCGACAAAGTGCCGAATTCGGCAATATACTCCGAGACAGCTTTGCCATTCTTCCTGAGCTCCAAAAATTTCTTAAACAGCACTGACTTCTGAGCAGCCGGAATGAACTTATCGCTAAAGCGAACCTTAAACTGATCCCAAGTAATCTGATCTTCGGGGGTAGCTGCCTTTATAGCATTCCACCAATTCATTGCCCGTCCTTGCAGCTGACGGGATGCTAGCCTTCTCTTCATCGCATCCTCGATACCCAAGTCTTCAAAGATAAGCTCGCAGCTATCCAACCAATCCTGAACATCCGTAGCCGATTCCATTCCGTGGAACGGCTTCCCGCCAAGACTAGTATAATCCTTATTTAGCTTGGCGAAATCGGCCCTAGGCGCCTGCACTATTGGACCACCACCATTACCACCACTGGGAGCTGCCCTCTGCACATCCCTAAGCATCTCTCTCATGAGGTCAGTAAACATCGTCCTCATGCCAGCAGCATTCCCATTATTGGCTCCTCTATCGGCACCTCTTGCGTATCGGCTCATCGTTCAATCTGTAAAGTGAAAACGATTAACCATCTTCATAGTGGTGCTAGTGCAGTGCGACTTCATCCTGAGCTATACTAATACTATATATATATATAGCTTTTGAAAACCAAAATAATCACAAATACGCGCCCTCATATACGTATACTATCTCTCCCTGATGACTTCCCTAGGTTAACTACGCAACCCAGAGCTCTGATACCAAGTGTGACTGCCCGCCCCGCACCAGTCGGCATTTCCTCCGAAAGTGCGTTGTACACTTGCCCAACTAGCACAGAACGGTCGCCAAGGAAAGGAAAGAAGAGAATGAACTAATCGAAAACCTGTAGAATGTCTCACAGCGCATGGAACAAAATATAATAATAATGTACTTGACACAAACAGGCGAGACAGTGCATAAGCTGATAACTAAAACCAACATCAACATCAGAGTAGCGGAATTCTAAATACAGCTTATTACAACTTTTCAAATTACTGTCTCTAAACAAAAGAAAGGAAGGGAGCACTACTAATGCCCAAAGTAGTGACCAGCAGCGACACAGGGAGAATATCTATATATGTATCATACGTGGAAGCCTCCTGCTCGTCTCCGGTACGTCTACTCGTGCATCACCAGCTAACCTGTCTCTAGTCTGCTCGTGAGAGCACCCAGAGTAATAAGAAGAGACATAAAACTCTGGGTCAGACAAAAAGTCTGGTATGAGCGATAAGCAGCTAAACAGAACAATAACAGGTATTCTAAACCATACCTGAACCTGGACCTGCAACCAAAGAGTTAGCACTACATACCGTACAATACTCTAAGGTGCCATTGAATAAATGGTGTAAAGATAACGGGGGTGGGGGTGTGCATGTCATAATGATGGCAAACAAATCAAACATAGCGACCATCCTCACATCTCTCACTCAGTGCGTAAAGCATACGATATCTACCGCTTCGATCACTAGACCCATTGAAGTAGTAACGGAGTTCAACTTGTACAACTACTGCCACTACCAAGCTGACCACATGGAGTCATGACCAAACCTTTACAAATGACCCCACCTCATTGGTCTATAGCTCTTTAGTCGTACCTAGGCCACTGTGGCCCTGAATCTGTTCACGTACTCCCTACACATAGTGATCCAAAGTTACAGACATCGACAACCCATTTGCACGCGTCCCGCAACAAAGTCCAACTCATGAAGTTAACTTGCTGGTTCCTAACTGGATCCTGAGTACAAACTTCCCATTTGGACTACCTTTGCATCTCGGATTTTTGTCGTCACCTTCTTCTCCGGATCGGTCTTCATTTCTTCACTTCACTTTGCTTCAGGTCGTGGTCATCAGCTCCTCGGTTCGGATCGTGTTTCACCCTCCATCGGGTCGGGTCGCACCATTCTGGTTTGGGTCGGTCGCGAGTCCAACTCCAGGACGTGGTGACGCTCCAGCTCCAGATCATGATCCTCCATCTGACTCGTGACATCTCGTCCGGATGGTGGCCCTGCTTCGGATCGTGGTGTCTGCATCCAGGTCTGGCTCGTGGCACCTCGAAGTCCTCTGGTTCGTGATGAGTGGGGCGTGGCGGATCGTGAAGGAGTCTCGCGATCGGGTCGGAGATGGTGAGGCGGATCGTGATACATGTGGCGATCCGATCCGGTTCTGCGCAGTTTCCTGCAGTTTGTCCAGCGAGTTGTTTTACGCCATACGACGGCGTTTTCGACCAATCTAACACTTCTAGACAACCACAGAACATACTGTACAGTCATAGGAACTTGTATAATCATCCACAAACAGCAAAACAACAATCTTAACATGTAAAATGGATCAAACATACCCAAAACCCCATATTTTCCCTTAAGCATGTTTAGGAAAAACTAATGATATGATTAGTAAAACTTAACAAAATCAAACCAAATTTCTAACAGAGGTCTAAAACATTATTTTCGAATTTATAAATATTTTTCCAGAATTTATTCTTGTATAAATTCGCTAATCTTCACTAATCACCCTTAATCAACCGTAATTAGTGCGAAATTATGCAAATCACTCACCTTGGCCACAAATAAAATTTTCAGAACTGAAACCTCGCTGATTTGGATGAATACTAATGTCTAACAGCAGCTCTAATACTGATTTGGTGCTAAACCACCTTGATTTGATGTTGATTAAGCCAAAAATTGATTAGAAAGTGATTAGGGATAATTCTAGATGTTGGAGGACATTGTTAGGGTTTTCTAAGATGTATGTGGCGGCTGGGAAATGAGAAAAACCAAAATCCATAACCCTAACAGCCCTTAAATACTCCAAATCCCGAAATCCATTTTGGGCCTAGCTGATTATCACCCGGTTAAGCCCAATTAAGCTGTTTTTCACCATCCGAAACTTGTTTCAGTCATATCTCCCAAACGGTAAGTCCGTTTGGCTAATGTGACCACTCTACGGGGTTATAAACCATCATCCAAAGCCAATGGAAGTGGTTTCAGGTCAAAATTCCTTTCCAATCGAAAGTTATGGTCAAAACAAGATCAGCTAGGGGCAAGACGGTCATTTAAAAATCGGGAAAAATCAGGAACATGGGAAATGAACCCAATATTCGTCTCCCAAAGTTACATGACCATACGACTTTGTATGTGAAAGAAATAAATATCCTACGAACCTTCGATGCGTAGAATGCGGGTCGTTACACTGTATAACACGGAACGGGTTTCCTCTTAAGAATACCAGTGCATAAAACAATAGCGCAATGCTAAATAAAGAACAATGAAGCTATTATAAGACTCATGTCCCATCACACAATGCAACGCAAGCCGGAGGACAGAGTTTTTACCTTATAATAGTCAAGAATGCTTAGTACGTAAAATTTCATGTTTTATTATTACTAAAAGTGTAGTGTCAAAACAATTTCAATCATAAGTATCAATCATAGATGGCATGAGTGCCCCATCCCACTATGTCGCCATACTAGGCTCTACAATGAAAACCGCAAAATGTCGTATTGGAAGTTGGATTTTCGTCTTGAACCAAGGCAGGCGCAATCCAACCGTTTCGAGACTCTCTAGCCCGAGCCTCAGGACTCAGCCGCAACTGTACCTAGGAAACATGCAGAACCGGTCCACACTAAGTGCAATGGTGAATTAATTATTCCTGAGCATGCGTTTCCCCACCCTATGGGCATTAATGAGCCAAATGACTCCATTGGCCCAGGATCGACCGATATAACTGAGGCGCCTCGCTATCCATCAAGTAATAAGAAACATATGCAACATCCACATGAGTAAAATGTTAGGGCTAGTAAAACGCTGACACTACTCCTATCTAGAAGGAAACGCAATGCCCTCCCTGTTGTCCTCTCCTGTTTCTAGTTCATACCGGGGTGTGAGGCTCGCGAATTAATGCTACACAAAACTATGCTATATTAAATACGTGCTTTGATCATCAACCACAAGACTTTGCTTTTCAATAAATGCCGTGATCACTGCATCACAGCATGCCACACAAGCAATTCATGCCATGCGACAAATATCTATCGATATATAACTTCTGAGCTCGTACGTCTCAGAGAAGGGCGTTAAGCAAGAGAATAAATTCTCCGCCGCCAAACAGATATATATTTAATAGAAATCAATCAACACAGAATAAAATCCAATGTCAGACACGCATCCATTTACAAGTTCGTTCTAGATCTAAACGAAACCGAAGGCACCTTATTCCTCCCCCATATGTCTAATACAGGGGAGAGGCCCTCGCATATCCGTCGATCTCCAAGTACGTCTGGATGATCACCACTTATTACCTCATCTTTGGTGTACGACCCAAATCAGGACATCAGTAATCATCCAAACGTTGCGAAGACCTCTGGTCTTCAACCACCGTCTTCATCCTCGACACATCGTCGAATTAGTTATTCAGAATGGGATAAATCTGGTCTTTCTGAATAACTCGCTTATATAATAAACAAGTGTTATAAAAACACAACATACGCCTCATTCTAATCCAAAATATTCCTTTATTCAAATATCCTTATACGTTGGGAAAGGTTCCCATTAATTTTTTCAAAGATAAATTCTTTAAATTTATTCTTTAATCTTCCTTTGGATATCATTTCAATCTAATTAAAGATGCATTAAAACTCCACTGTGTTTTAATCTTCCTAAAAATCAATATTAACGATTGTTTAACATGGGAAATCATATGCTGTCTTTAACAGGGTTAAAGAACAAATGTCATTTAAAACACGGTTCACGATAAACCCAAAATCACATCCCATTCCATCAGCCTTTAACCATAAATTAGCAAGTGAAAAATTCCCTAAGTATTAACCCCGAAGGACGAAACCAACATTAGATCAGTACCTCAGAAACCATTCAACTTAACTAATCTCCAGTTAGTTTCTGATTTTCTAAATTCCATTGGTTCTAAGAATAGTATTATTAAATTTACCATTCACGACAACCCAAAGCACATTCCATTAATTATGGAATATTCACGGAAAAACAAATCAATATATAATCGATATAAATTTCCATATCCGACCAATAATATAAATGGAATAACGACAACGCCTCTTAAATTCCATATGTATTAACAGTCTTCATCCACACAAGTTCACTTCGATTATTATCAAATCGAATTCCATTCAATTCCAATTTAATATAATAAATCGGAAAATGTTACCTTGGAAAATTCCCGTTAAATCTAAATAAAAAGATTTATAAATCCCAAATCACATTTCACTATAAATTGGGTTAAAGAACGAATGTCGTTAAAAACACAGTTCACAGTAAACCCAATTCACGTTAGCCTCTAACCGTAAATTAGTAAGAGAACAATCCCCTAAGTATTAACCCTGAAGGCCGAAACCAACATCAGATCAATACCCAGGAAACCATTCAACTTAACTAATCTCCAGTTAATTTCTGATTTTCTTGACTCCATTCGGTTTAAGAACAGTATTATTAAAGATACCATTCACGACGAACCCAAAATCCAATTTGATATTAAATACAAGGCTCGGAATAGAAAATATATCTGCTTATATTCAATATCAAATTCTGAAACCAACAAACATCGTATTGGAATAACGATATATATAAATATATATGTAACACCCCGTATTTCTGTTAACACTAAAGTAACTAATTAAAGAATAAATAATCTCAGATGTGAGAATTAAGGGAAACGGGTTACGCCGTTGTGTTCGTCTCGGAATTCTGGTTGAGATAGAGTCCGAGTTTGCATGAATTGGACTTCGTATGAAGAAGTTATGGCCATCGGAATTTTCAGAAAAAATTAAACAGATTTCAAAATTTTGAATTTCAGAGTCAGAATGGGCTAGGTGGGAAATTCCCCGCCAGGACCAGGTCGACCAGGGGGTCGACCTAGGGGTCGACCTACCCTGACCAGGTCGACCAGGGGGTCGACCTACCCCCCTCCCCCCTGGGCAGATTTGTTTGATGACTTTTTTATGACTATATGCTGAGTCATTAGGGTTTCTGATCTGGTCTGAATGGCTGGGGTTAATTCTGGGTGGATCGGACGGCTTAAATTAATCCTAAACTCTATAAAAACACATGTAGACTCAAACCGTAAAGTCAAATAAAAATTAGAATCATGGCCTCCATGCTGTCACCTTGCAACCTAGAATAGCTGCCACCAATTAGAGAGGAAGAAAAGCTAATCAAATTCAATTCTAATCTAAACCGCAACAAATTGCCTTCTCCAAAGGAAAGCTAATTCAATTTCAGAACTCAGATTTCAGAATTCAAGACCTTCTTTGAGTTGTGAGTTCGATTTCTTTAATAACATAATTAACGATTTAATTGGACTGAGCTATAATTTGGATTATATGATTATGTTGTGAATCATTGACCGTATGTTATTATCTATGTTGTAAATTCTATAGTGATTATCATCTATGTTGCAAATTCTATGATGTTATTATCTATGTTGTAAAGTTGTGATGCTATCATCTATGTTGTAAATCTATGATTCATAATGATGTTTCATATGCTAGTTTGGTTATGTTGTTGGAACTAATTCATATGTTAAATCATATGTATGTATGTATGTATGTATGTATGCAAGTCTAGATGTTAGTTTAGATCTGGATCATATGCAAGTTAGTGAAAATTATATACAACCTTACATGTTTCATGATATCTATTTTATGTGTAAATTGGATCTAAAGTTAGGCTATGACATGTGTGAGTTATATGCTAGTATACAAAGCTCTTTATGCTAGTTTACATGTTTAGATGTAAGTTACACCACCGTTTGTGTTGCATAAATCACATATGCAAGTATGTATATGTATGTATATATATATATATATATATATATATATATATATATATATATATATATGTTTGGTTATTGCCTATGCAAGTTTACACCTTATGATTATATCTATGACATACATGGTTTATGCAAGTTTGTGACTATTACCTAAACAAGTTTAAACCTTTAGATTTAGATGTATGATATATGTAGTTTTATGCAAGTTTGTGACTTTATCCTATGTAAGTTTTAGATGAAGAACCTCATTCACACATGCAAGTTCACCCCTTATGTTTAGATCTAGTTTTATTCCTATGTATGTTGTGATGTTTTCTCTTTATTCCATGAGTTAGACTATTCGAGTCTAACGTATATTTTACATTAAACGAACGAACATACAACGTGTGGCAATGGGATAATATTAAAAGATTTAATATTGAGAATTGGCATAAATGACTTAAATCGCCTAAGAGACGAGGTTAGGCTCTTTTGTGGTGTAAGACTGCCCGGACCCGCCCGACAAATCCAGCTGCCACAAATGCCAGTCTAATGTCGGAGGTCTTAGGCATAAGTTAAATGCGTAATAGTTGTAAAGACACGAGGTTAGGCTCATTTGTTGTGTAAGACTGCCCGGACGCGCCCGGCAAATCCAGCTGCCACAAATGCCAGTCTAATGTGGGAGGACTTTACAAGGTTACCGTGTTAATGAATTAAGAAACACTTAACCAGATAAACATGTAGTGGGATAAGAGGGGGTTAAGTGGGTGCCTTGGGTGGCATGTGGAATTTAGTGGGTGCCTTGGGTGGCATTTGAAATACGATTAGAAACACTTAACCAAAAATTGAAAACATGTAAGTGAACATGAATAAGAAGAGGGTTAAGTGGGATGTACTAGAGGGGAACAAGCTTAGGTGGAAAGCTTGTGTCAAGTAATGGGGGCCCGTTTCAACCAGTAACCCATAAGTATCTTTGTGGGCTCGACCCAAGTCGAGGACGGGACACACGTACTGGGCTTGACTGTAAGAGGCCAAAACGGGTTAGCGGTGACAACGCAAGTCCAACGGGTTCATATGCATGTGTGGGCCCGGGCTGGTAGGTAAGACGTTGTTGCATCGTGTAGGTATAAGCCGTGCATTGTTGGTGGTATCAAGTTGCCACTTTGGGGAGTGATACACCCAACTATGGGGCCAGCACGTGTATCTACGAATTAGGGAGCCGATCGCATGGGGGTAGTGGGTACACCTAGTGGAGATAGGGACAGACGACACCTTTGAAGGCAACTAGGGGTACACGAAACTACCATTATCATTATTAAAGTCTTGTAGGCGGGATCAACTTTTAGGGTGTTTGGTGTGGTGCAGTATAGTAATTATCTTATAGAGACTAGGTGCGTCTTTAACGTTATCTTTGTTCATCTTATTTCCTTTTGTTTACTCTGCCATACCCAATTGTTCACAGTCATTTCCTTATGTTCCAACTTATGCCTTAGCCTAGTTATTTTGGTAATTATATTGTTAAAGTTATCGCACTCGCCAGACTTTATGTCTGACCCCCTTTTCTTTCCACCTCTTTTCTTCCTTTTCCCCCCAGTTGCTCAGGGTGGAACTAGCACTAGTGGAGCTTGATTTTGGACAGCTGTATCTCTTGCTTTTAGAAGTTGCTTGGATCGCTGAAGTAAAAGTTCACCTTATCTTATTTATGGCTATTTTGTGTTGGGGTTATGTCTTTTAATTTATGTACTCTGATTTAGTCCAGATGGATATTATGTACTTTGACTCTGGGTTTTGATGATGTAATCAAACCTATGTGTTTACCGCTGCAATGAATAAATTTTTTAAGTTTTAAGTACTGTTTATATCTGTCTTGTTTTTAAGTTTTTGTTCTATACACACTTAAAACGCTCCATAGAAGTTAATGCATTCCCTTTGTGAGTGACATTAATGGACGTGGGGTGTTACACGTGGTATCAGAGCTGAAGGTTACCAGAACATATATGAATTTTGAAAAAATGTTTTTCAAAAACACTTTTATAAAGAAGTACCTTCAAAAGTATGTTTTAAGGAAAGTATTTTCAAGAGAAAATCTTATTTTAGAAAGCATAACCCCAAGAGCCTTATATCTTTCCTTCGGTTCTTTTGTATTGAATCTTTCCTTTTTCGTTTCAGCATGTCTGGAATTCCCGAGATACCCGAGGGAATGACGATACCAGGATGGTTTAGGAGGTATTTGGAGACTAGGGCCACCACCGCAGGTCCAACAAATCCTCCTCCTCCTCCTCCTCATGTCGATACTTTTATAGAGATATGTAAGGACTTTCGGGCAATGGGTGGAAAACCTTTTCACGGGACGGAGACATTTATTGAAGCTCAAAATTGGCTAAAAGAGGTGGAAGAATTGTTTGAGATCTTTGAAGTGGAAGATGGAAGAAAGGTCCAGTTAGCTGCCTAGCTAATGAAGGACGAGGCCTCGTTTTGGTGGGAGGTCACTAACGGAGAGCGTCCAGTTGATACATGGCCAGATTTCAGGCGGAGGTTTGAGGCAAAGTTTCTCTCACGAGCTGAAGAGAATCTATACATGGAAAGATTTTTGGCATTGAAGCAAGGGAATCTATCAGTGAAAGAATACGTCAACAAATTCAATCAGTTGGCGAGATTTGGCTTGGACTTGGTGTATACACAAGAAAAGAAGGCCTTGAGATTTGTTAAGGGTTTGAACGAGCCGCTTCATGGGTTAGCTATGACCCACATCCCTATGGGGGCAACCTT
This sequence comes from Allium sativum, assembly GCA_030737875.1. NCBI lineage: Eukaryota > Viridiplantae > Streptophyta > Magnoliopsida > Asparagales > Amaryllidaceae > Allium > Allium sativum. The sequence goes on from CM060921.1 coordinate 314,756,635, forward strand.
TGAGAGACTAGTTGACGTGGCGCTTATGCATGAAGAATAGAAGGGCGCCAATGCTAATAAGGCACCCGAGAAGAAAGGGGATTAAAAGGAACCGCAACAGCAACAACAGAACAAGAAAGGTGGTAAAGGCAACAATGGTAAGGGAAAGAAGAGATGCTTTAACTATGGGACACTAGGCCATCTAAGCAAAGATTGTAGGAAGAAAAAGAAGACTGGCTGTTTCCACTATGGCGAAGCGGGACATCTGATTAAGGACTGCCCAAGGAAAGGGCAGAGGGCAGGGTCTACCTCGGGAGGACAGGTGCAGGCTCTTATGGCACCAGGGCAGGCAAGGGGGCAAGTTCATGCTCTCGTGGTCCCACCACTGCAAGAACGAGGTAGAACGATTTCCGTTGAAAGTTTGGTTTTTCTGTTTGATCATCCTGTCCGTACTTTATTCAATTCTGGCGCATCACATTCGTTTATCTCTACATCATTAGTTGAAACACTGCACCTAAATACCAGTTTAGTTACAGATCCCTTAGTAGTCTCAAATCCTATTGGTGGTTCGGCCCATCTTTCTATTATTTGTTGGGATTTGAAAGTGTCTATCTTGGGTCTTGGGTTTGAATGCAACGCCTTTGTTCTTGGCTTCTTGGGCTAGGGCTTGATTCTAGGTATGGATTGGCTAACTAGATACGGGGCCATCCTAGATTGTGAAAGAAGGGTAGTTAGATTGTTGACTTGTTATGGAAAGACCCTTGATATTTCTTGTGACCCTAGAGGTCCAGTAATGCTTAGCTACCTAGAATCCCTTGACGCATCCAATGATGATTTATATTCTGTTCGCATAGTCCGTGAATATGTTGATGTCTTCGATGAGGTGAGGGGTTTACCCCCAAAACGTGAGATAGACTTTCGAATATATCTAGTAGATAATGCAAATCCAGTTGCATTGCTAGTGCGACACATGGATCCAAGAGAGAGAAGAGAACTCAGTAAGCAAGTGAAAGAATTGCTTGAGAAAGGGTTCATAAGACGTAGTATATCGGAGTGGGGTGCTCCAGTAGTATTTTCCACGAAGGCAGATGGGTCCCTTAGACTTTGTGTGGACTATAGAGAACTTAATAAGCTTACTAAGAAGAATAGGCACCCACTGCTGAGGATTGACGATCTCTTCGATCAGTTAGCCGACGCCTCAGTGTTTTCGCAGTTGAACTTAGCCACGGGATTCCATCAGTTGAGAGTGGCTGAGGATAGCATAGACAAGACTGCCTTTAGGACTCCGGACGGCTTCTTCGAGTGGCTTGTGATGCCATTCGGTTTAACAAACGCCCCTGCATACTTTGTTGACTTGATGAGTAGGGTGTTTAGGGAGTACCTTAATAAATTCGTGTTAGTCTTTGTGGACGACATCTTGATCTTTTCTAAAAGCGAGGAAGAGCATGCCCTACATCCTAGGGAAGTGTCGGAGACCCTTCGAGCGCATAGCCTTAAAGCTAAATTTTCTAAATGTCACTTTTGGAGGAAGGAAGTGCGATTCTTAGGGCACGTGGTTTCCAAAGAAGGGATAGCTGTGGATCCCGCGAAGGTAGTGGCCATCCAAGATTGGAAGGCCCCTAAAAATGCTACCGAGGTGAGGAGTTTCTTAGGGTTGGCTGGCTACTATAGGAAGTTTATCAAAGACTTCGCAAAAATATCAGCCCCATTAACACGCTTGACGAAGAAGAACTTAGTTTTCACGTGGGATGTAGATTGTGATGATGCGTTCCAACGTTTAAAGAGATCTTTGACCACAACCCCAGTCTTAGTGTTGCCAGATGGGAGTAAGCCATTTACCATTTATACCAATGCTTGTGGAACAGGACTAGGCGTAGTCTTAATGCAAGAGGGAAGGGTAATAGCCTATGGAGGGAGGCAGTTGAGAGTGCATGAGAGAAATTACCCTACACATGACCTAGAGTTGGCCGCTATTGTTTTCGCGCTTAAGTCTTGGCGCCATTATCTTCTTGGCGAGAAATTCGAATTGTTCACTGACCACAAATCTCTAAAATACTCGTTCTCTCAGAAGGACTTGAACTTAAGGCAGCAAAGGTGGATGGAATTCTTAGCGTACTACGATTTCGAGATAGCATATACCCCTGGCAAAGGTAACATGGTGGCAGACGCCTTTAGTAGGAAAAGGTTGTCCTTGAGTCCGTTGTTTGTTGAGCGGCGAAGCTTAGAGTTCATTTCTACGTTTGAATTTAGACCATCCATTGACTTTCTACCTGGTTTGCTATCATCCTTAGAGGTCAGACCTACGCTTTGGGACGGATTGGTAAGGCACAGCGAGATGACCCACAGTTGGTTGAGTTAGTAGAGAAGCTCAAAAGGGGGGAGTCATCGAGCCATCTCAGTAGGTATACCCTAGATGATAAGGGTTGGTTACATAGGGACGCTAGACTTTTTGTACCACGGGACGAGAATTTGAGGAAGACAATTCTTGATGATGCACATCGTTCGAAGATGACCATCCATCCCGGCAGGGACAAGATGTACATGGACATGAGACGAGTTTACTTTTGGGCCGGCATGAAGATTGATGTGGCTGAGTTTGTCGCTAGATGTTTGGTGTGCCAACAAGTAAAAGCAGAGCAAAAGAAGCCGGATGGGTTGCTTCACCCATTGGAGGTCCTACAATGGAAGTGGGAAAGTGTCTCGATGGACTTTATTGATGGGTTACCGAGATCGAGGAAGGTTAATACGGGGATTTGGGTTGTGGTAGACAAACTTACTAAGAACGCCCATTTCATTCCCGTGAAGAGTAAGAGGACTGCTCCATGGTTAGCCTCCGTATACATTCGAGAGATAGTTCGTTTGCACGGTGTTCCTTCTAGCATAGTGATCGACCGCGATCCAATCTTTACTAGTGAGTTTTGGAAGAGTTTGCAAGTGGCGGTAGGGACTCAGTTATGTTTGAGCACCACATATCATCCTCAGACGGACGGCCAGACCGAGAGGGTGAATCGTATTCTAGAGGACCTATTGAGGTTGTGTGTCTTAAACTTCGGAGGTACATGGGAGGAACATCTTCCGTTGGTGGAGTTCGCATATAATAATAGCTTTCAGTCTAGCATTGGCATGACACCGTTCGAGGCTCTTTATGGACGGCCATGTCGTTCGCCTACATGTTGGTGGGAATCTACAAATAAGATCTTACTTGGGCCCGATATAATTAGAGAGACTTCGGAAAAGATCAATTTGATTCGAAGGAGGATGAAGACGGCGCAAGATAGGCAGAAATCTTATGCGGACAAGAGAAGGACAGATCTTGAGTTTGATATTGGGGACATGGTCTTTGTCAAGGTGTCTCCATTACGGAATGTCGTTCGCTTTGGGTCCGTTGGGAAGTTAGCACCAGGGTTCGTAGGACCGTTTCCTATTAAGGAGAGGATTAGATAGATGGCGGATAGAGTGGAGTTGCCCGAGAGACTTAGTGGTGTAGACGATGTATTCCATGTATCATATTTGAGGAAGTGCTTGCATGAGACTGCAGAAGTGGTAGAGCCGAGCTTGCTTAGAGAGGTGGAGATAGAGCGTGATGCGACGATTCGACGAGCTCCTACGTGCATTCTTGGGTCTGAGATTAAGAAGTTGAGGAATCGAGAGGTCAAGCTAGTCAAAGTGCAATGGGGAGATGATGAGAGCAACGCTACTTGGGAGACAGAAGATGCATTCATTGTACCCTTTTCTTTTCAAGGGTATGTCTTTTAATTTCTCCTTTATCGCTTAGCTTGTACTTGCTTTATCTTTAGTATGTCTTCTCATTAGTATCTTTGACCTTTAGATAGGGAAGTCCTATGGTTGGAACATGTGTTTGAGACATGTTATGTATTATGGATGCATGTGGATGCAAGTGTTTGCTAGTGGTTGCTCGTGGATACATATACACACACTTTAGGCACTAGATCGGCTCAGTCACTTCATATTGCATATTGCATATAAATGTGTGTACATATTTAAGTTAATGGATGTATAATGGTTTTGTTATCATATGGATGCTGCATTTTGGTGAATGGTTGTGCACACATGTAGAAATAATATGTATCGATAGGATTCCTTCGCATACATAATGGACGCATGGAACTATCATGGTTTGCATTAAGGAGGTCAACTGAATCAGTAGACTGACTGATTTTGCATTAGATAAAGAACATATACACACACTTCTTGCATATGTTCATACAGAATTAGGAATTTTATAAGGACAATGGATGCCTGTGTTTGATGGTTGAGTAGATGGTTGTTTGGATGTTAGGATATGCATTCTCCTTAACTTGGAGATTTCGGGGGCGAAATCCTTTAAGGAGGGGAGAATGTAACACCTCGTATTTCTGTTAACACTAAAGTAACTAATTAAAGAATAACTAATATCAGATGTGAGAATTAAGGGAAACGGGTTGCGCGATTGTGTTCGTCTCGGAATTCTGGTTGAGATAGAGTCCGAGTTTGCATGAATTGGACTTCGTATAAAGAAGTTATGACCATCGGAAGTTTCGGAAAAATTTAAACATATTTCAAAAATTTGAATTTCAGAGTCAGAATGGGCTAGGCGGGATATTTCCCGCCAGGGCCAGGTCGACCTGGGGGTCGATCTACGCTCACCAGGTCGACCAGGGGGTCGACCTGCCCCCCTAGGAAGATTTGTTTGATGACCTTTTTAAGACTGTATGCTGAGTCATTAGGGTTTCTGATCTGGTCTGAATGGCTGGGGTTAATTCTGGGTTGATCGGACGACTTAAATTAATCCTAAACTCTATAAAAACACATGTACACTCAAACCCTAAAATCAGATAAAAATTAGAATCATGGCCTCCACGCCGTCACCTTGTAACATAGAATAGCCGCCACTAATTAGAGAGGAAGAAAAGCTAATCAAATTCAATTCTAATCTAAACCGCAACAAATTTTCTTCTCCAAAGGAAAGCTAATTCAATTTCAGAACTCAAGACCTTCTTTGAGTTGTGAGTTCGATTTCTTTAATAACATTATTAACGATTTAATTGGACTGAGCTATAATTTGGATTATATGATTATGTTGTGAATCATTGACCGTATGTTATTATCTATGTTGTAAATTCTATAGTGATTATCATCTATGTTGCAAATTCTATGATGTTATTATCTATGTTGTAAAGTTGTGATGCTATCATCTATGTTGTAAATCTATGATTCATAATGATGTTTCATATGCTAGTTTGGTTATGCTGTTGGAACTAATTCATATGTTAAATCATATGTATGTATGTATGTATGCAAGTCTAGATGTTAGTTTAGATCTGAATCATATGCAAGTTAGTGAAAATTATATACAACCTTACATGTTTCATGACATCTATTTTATGTGTAAATTGGATCTAAAGTTAGGCTATGACATGTGTGAGTTATATGCTAGTATACAAAGCTCTATATGTTAGTTTACATGTTTAGATGTAAGTTACACCACCGTTTATGTTGCATAAATCACATATGCAAGTATGTATATATATGTTTGGTTATTGCCTATGAAAGTTTACACCTTATGATTAGATCTATGACATACATGGTTTATGCAAGTTTGTGACTATTACCTAAACAAGTTTACACCTTTAGATTTAGATCTATGACATATGTAGTTTTATGCAATTTTGTGACTTTATCCTATGTAAGTTTTAGATGAAGAACCTCATTCACACATGCAAGTTCACCGCTTATGTTTAGATCTAGTTTTATTCCTATGTATGTTGTGATGTTTTCTCTTTATTCCATGAGTTAGACTATTCGAGTCTAACGTATATTTTACATTAAACGAACGAACGTACAACGTAGGGGCAATGGGATAATATTTAAAGATTTAATATTGAGAATTGACATAAATGCCTTAAATCGCCTAAGACACGAGGTTAGGCTTTTTTATGGTGTAAGACTGCCCGGACCCTCCCGGCAAATCCAGCTGCCACAAATGCCAGTCTAATGTGGGAGGTCTTAGGCTTAAATTAAATGTGTAACAGTTGTAAAGACACGAGGTTAGGCTCGTTTGTGGTGTAAGACTGCCCGGACCTGCCCGGCAAATCCAGCTGCCACAAATGCCAGTCTAATGTGGGAGGTCTTTACAAGGTTACGGTGTTAATGAATTAAGAAAAACTTAACCAGATAAACATGTAGTGGGACATGAGGGGGTTAAGTGGGTGCCTTGGGTGGCATGTGGAATTTAGTGGGTGCCTTGGGTGGCATTTAAAATATGATTAGAAACACTTAACCAAAAATTGGAAACATGTAAGTGAACATGAATAAGAAGAGGGTTAAGTGGGATGTACTAGAGGGGACCAAGCTTAGGTGGATAGCTTGTGTCAAGTAATGGGGGCCCATTTCAACCAGTAACCCATAAGTATCTTTGTGGGCTCGACCCAAGTCGAGGACGGGACACGCGTACTGGGCTTGACTGTAAGAGGCCAAAACGGGTTAGCGGTGGCAACGCAAGTCCAACGGGTTCATATGCGTGTGTGGACCCGGGCTGGTAGGTAAGACGTTGTTGCATCGTGTAGGTATAAGACGTGCATTGTTGGTGGTATCGGGTTGCCACTTTGGGGAGTGATACACCCCACTTTGGGGCCAGCACGGGTATCTACGAGTTAGGGAGCCGATTGCATGTGGGTAGTGGGTACACCTAGTGGAGATAGGTGCAGGCGGCACCTATGGAGGCAACTAGGGGTACACGAAACTACCATTATCATTATTAAAGTCATGTAGGCTGGATCAACTTTTAGGGTGTTTGGTGTGGTGCAGTGTAGTAATTATCTTATAGCGACTAGGTGCGCCTTTAACGTTATCTTTGTTCATCTTATTTCCTTTTTTTTACTCTGCCATACCCAATTGTTCACAGTCATTTCCTTATGTTCCAACTTATGCCTTAGCCTAGTTATTTTGGTAATTATATTGTTAAAGTTATCGCACTCGCCAGACTTTATGTCTGACCCCCTTTTCTTTCCACCTCTTTTCTTCCTTTTCCCCCCAGGTGCTCAGGGTGGAACTAGCACCAGTGGAGCTTGATTTTGGACAGCTGTATCTCTTGCTTTTAGAAGTTGCTTGGATCGCTGAAGTAAAAGTTCAGCCTATCTTATTTATGGCTATTTTGTGTTGGGGTTATGTCTTTCAATTTATGTACTCTGATTTAATCAAGATGGATATTATGTACTTTGACTCTGGTTTTTGATGATGTAATCAAACCTATTTGTTTACTGCTGCAATGAATAAAAATTTTAAGTTTTAAGTACTGTTTATATCTGTCTTGCTGTTAAGTTTCTGTTCTATACACACTTAAAACGCTCTATAGAAGTTAATGCATTCCCTTTGTGAGTGACATTAATGGACCTGGGGTGTTACAATATATATCTTCCAAATTCCTCCACAATCTCCGTATAACCACGAAATCCAATATCGAAATATTCCGAGCATAATTTCGATTCAAATCCATTCCAATTCATATATTGGAAATCCTGGTTATTTTTAAAACCATTTCAAATCCAATTTTTTTTTTTAAATATTGGATTTATTATTCTAATTCAAAACTAGTTCATTTCGATAAAAATTTATTTTTAACTTTTCAAATACGGAATTTTTCATCCCAATTCTTTCCAAATCATTTTTTATGATTTTACCCTAATTATTAATATTTTTAATAATTTTATCAAGGCCAGTACAGTCGATTTCCATAAACGGCCATCGAATTGCACTTACAACGACCATTTCCAAATTTGATTTGGATATAATTCCAAATACAATCGTTAGATTTAAAATCTCTAATATTCTTTAGAAAACTTTTTTCAATACGAACCCAACTGTTCTAATTTTAGGAGAAAACGACGGTCGGATCTCCCGTAATGTCCGTTTGAAGTCAGTGATCGAAATTCGCGAACTACCGCAGCGCGGCGCATTCTACTCAGGCCATTGTATATATATAAATATATATTATATATATTTCGTCGATTTCCATATAAAACGTATTTTATAAAACGTTTTAAATTCGTTTTCGAAACGATTTCAACTTCATATTCAATTTCTAATCAAAATTGAATATTCCATATCATCGATAAATAAATTATAGTATTTTCAAAAACATTATATTTTGAAATCAATCCCTTTTCGATATTCATTTAAAAATGAATAAAATCGATATAAATATCGTTCACGTCAAAATGGCGTTAAACTAATCAACACGGCTTTATATATTTATATATATTTTCGTGTCCATCCCAAATCGGACATCAAAATCAGATTTTGATTCTTTTCTGCATATTATTTGAAAATATTCGTTATTTCAAAATAATCGTTATTTTAAAATATTCATTCTTTCTGAACTGGAATCAGACACAATCAATTACCACATAATTTAATTTATATGGATTTTATACAACACATGTACACAACAACCAAACACAGTCAACCATCATCAAAAGTGCATTCTACACAGCATAAGCATCAAATATAAGTATTTAACGCTTATAACAGTCTGTCAATCGATCGACATACAACTAATTATTGGGATTAATGTATGTCCAATTTCATCCCAATACCCGTGTGGGGTTTCAAACAACAAATAATGAATTTTATTTGTACAGTTGGGCGATGTGTAAAATTTATCGTCCTTATCAATATCAGTCAAATGTGTATGCATAAACAAATCGTCCGATTTGTTTAAAAATATTTATTTTATATACACGTTAAAAATTATATTTCTAACTATAAAATATTTTATTCCATTCCACATCACACAATCAATTTTCACAACATAATCAAACAAACAAACAAGTCGTCCATGGTCTGTGTACAACGGGTGTCGGGTGCTGCTAAACACCGTCTGCATCCTAGTATATATTTTAACTAGAAAATAAATTAAAAAGTAAGTAGCTCTGACCTTTGGGATCCACTCCGTCATTCTATATGTCTGAACGGATCAGATTAGGATTTGTTTTCCACCAGTTCCATCACAATCTGTTTCAAACGATTTTTATATTAAAAATCACGTTTTTATTCTATTACTATACAAATAAAAATCACATCTTTATTCTAACGTTCTATACATAAAAATCATATTTTTACTTTGCTAAACATATGAAAATTATATTTTTAATTCGCTACATATATAAAAATCATATTTTTATAATATCACTTCATGTACAAAAATTACATTTTTATATCGCTCTTTACATAATGAAAATCATATTTTTATTATGCTATTGTATAAATAAAAGTCATACCTTTACATCGCTATTGTATATATAAAAATCAAATCTTTATAACGGTGTTCATATAATAAAGATCATATTTTTATCTTGCTAACTTCATAATAAAACTTATATTTTTATTTTGCTAATACATAAATAAAAATCGGTTTTTTATAACACTAACTTCATAATAAAAATCGAATCTTTATATTGCAACTTATCTATAAAAATCTAATCTTTACATTGCAATCTTCTCTAAATTTTCATATTTTTTTTATAATGATGTTTATATTTAAAACTGAAAACAAAATTAATTTATATAAAAACTCACTGTTTTTCTTCCTTCGGATCCGTTGGTGGAAGGAGAGGCGCCGGAGTCGTGGGCTGTGGCGGTGGAGTCGGAGGTGGCTCGGGTGGCGACTCCAGGGTAGTGGTGTGTCTATCTTGTTGGGTTTGGGCATGGATTGCATAAGAGAGAGAGAGGAGTGTCGGTTTCAAGGATCGAAGGAGGAGGGGGATCCGCCCGCCGACTCGAGGCAGAAGGGAAAGAGGCGATGCCGTCGCCATTGATCTATGGAGCGCGTGTTTTTATTTTATTTTCATATCTGAACGGATCGTGGAAAAGTAAGTGGAGCGAGGGGTTTTAACGGGTATTGGGAGAGAGTAAAGGGAGGGTTTATTTTAAAATTCATTATTTAATTAATTTAATTCTCCAAGAATTGACTTTTTATCCAAGCCCCAAATCGAACCCACCGAATGTCGTCCATAACCAGTCACCCCCGTTCCGAACACAATGGTATATGTTTCATAAGCCAGTTTGGCTACTTCGATCAGTTTCCATCAAAATTAAAATATAAATCAATATAGATTCAATTTAACATGCATTATAATTTACTGGGGCCACATACTAACTCGAAAAACTCCAAAAAAATTATTTCTAAATTCGTTTTGATGATACGGTTCTAACAAAACTAATTTCGTCAAATTTGAAGGCCATTTGAAAAATGGTCATTTTCTAGTCGATCCAGATTGAATGAAACTAACAAAACATGTTTTTTTTGCCATGCTCACATATTGATTCAGAAAATTATGATTTTTGGAATCTAGCAATAACTTGACATTCCGAATCCAACAAAAGTGGTTTCGTCAAAAACGGAGGTCGTTTGCAAAATTTCCAATTTTAAGGGACAAAATTCCATAGCGACTGTTCTAAATTTTCAATTGGGCATAACTTTTTATCCCCACTATGAAATTTCTATTTTTTGGATTCGTTGAAAAGATATTTTCAAGTAGATTCTAATATTTTTGGTTTCTCCAAAATCCAGTTTATTTTGAATCCTGTACATTCAATTGAAATTTGAAATCAAATTTTCAAACTACCGCGCCATTTTCAATTCCTTTTATAATTAAAATAAATATTTATATTCTAATGTCGATTCAATTAAATATATACGTTCCAATTCTATTCAAAATAAATTTCTCATCGTAATTATTTAAATTAATTCATTTTAAATATTCAAAATTCACTAAAAGGGCCAAAATAAATTTTTAAATTGGTTCGGATTTTCCGGGTTATTACAATCTCCCCCACTTAAAATCTTTTCGTCCTCGAAAAGGAACGGAGTTGAAAGTTGTTTAACCAACCAACTCAACTTTCATTATTTTCATTATGGCTTAAGCTCTTCAACTTTTCAGTTTCTAAGAGCTTTTCTAATTTTTCAAAAATTTGGCTAACACCCTAAATTTTTGAAAAATTTCGCCATAACCTCCCCTGTATGGGAGCACCGGGAAAATCCCGAAATTTCCATACAAGCCTCTCCAATCTAAAAAGAAAAAGAAATAGCCCAGTGGCTAGCCAATCGACTCATAAAATCATCAAAAACCCTAAGAAATACAATAGACATGTACCTATTTGTCGGACAAACAATTTTATTCCTCTGCTTAGCTTCCCTGCTATGACATGTTCAATGTATATACATGTACATGTATGCAATTTCAAACAATTTTCAATACAGTTCAATGTTTGGTTCAATTTGGCCCAAATTTACTTTTCTTACATATGTTGGTTTAAACGAATAATCACATAACCCAATCAACAATCCGCAATCAATTAGTTGATTAACGTTTCAAATTCATAATTTTGATACATATTCCAAAAATCAGATTTTTTTTGATGCTAAATCACAACATTAAGCCCTATCTAGTTTTGGTTCTCACACCAGTCAATTGGAATCATATAGAAATCTCACTTTCGAAACTCGAACACAATTACTGATGATGCCCGGGCATCACCAGAATCATGTCCGGGTGACTACAGCGTGATTCTATATCTATCCAGTATATTTGAAACTTCAATATACATGGATCAGACGTATACGAAAATCTCTATATACTGGATTGTCCAAATTCAATACAAATAAGTATTCAAATACGTTGAATAAGGTTTAAATTTTCAAAAAAAAATGTTTTCAATTTTATTTTAAAAATATCACTCTTCACACTCGTACTAGGATACTACTGATCCTATCTCTAAAATGTCATTCTCGTTGAATATTACTAGTCCAATCTCTGATGAATTCTTTCATTTGGTTCTAACGTGTCTTGTTCTCCGAGCTCTGTGAACCAAAGCTCTGATACCAAACTATAACAACCCGAACTTCCCCATGAACGAAAGAACGAATTGCTTTGAGAACACGAAAATCAGAACTCAAACAGAAGAACATTTCATTGCTTATGTAACACACCACGTCCATTAATGTCACTCGCAAAGGGAATGCATTAACTTCGATGGAGCATTTTAAGTGAATATAGAACAGAAAATCACAACAAGACAGATATAAAGCAGTACTTGAAAATTTAAAACTTTATTTATTGCAGCAGAAGGTAAATATGTTTGGTTACATCATCAAAAACCATAAACCAAAGTCAAGTACATAATATCCATCTTGATAAAACAAAGTACATAATCCCACTACTACAAATAACCAAAAAGAAAATGATAGGCTGAACTTTACTTCGGCAATCCAAATCCAAGTGCTCCCAAAGAGATCCCAATCAAGCTCCACTAGTACTATTCCCACCCTTAGAAACTGGGGGGGGGGGAGGAAGAAAAGAGGTGCAAACAAAGGGGGTCAGACATAAAATCTAGCGAGTGTGATAACTCTAACAACATAATTATTAAAGCAATATGATAAGATATAAGCTGGAGAATAATGTAATGACTGTGTGAACCACATGGGTATGGCAAGGCAATCAAGAGAAACAGAGATAACGTTAATGGCACTTCCTAATCAATATAGGATAATTACTATACTCTACCGTATTGTACCATAATGTACTGTACTAACACTAACTGCACCCCTACTAGTCACTCTAGAAATTTGATCCCTCTTGGCTAAATAGAACGACGATAGCTTCGTGTACTACTAGATGTACCCACTATCCTCCATGTTTGACTGTATATCTCTAGTTGCTATCATAGGTACCCAGCGTGTACCTATCCCCACTAGATGTACCCCTTCAATAAGTAATAATGGTAATTCCACGTACTCCTAGCTGATGTCATAGGTGTCGCCTGCTCCTATCTCCACTAGGTGTACCTCCTTAGTAATTATTAATAATAGTGGTAGCTTCGTGTACCCCTAGCTGACTACATATGTGTCGTCTGCTCCTATCTCCAATAGGTGTACCCACAACCCTGCCCCATTCGATCGGCTCCCTAACTCGTAGATACCCGTGCTGGCCCCACACTGGGGTGTATCACTCCCCAAAGTGGAAACCCGATACCACCAATGATGCACGGCTTATACCTACACGATGCAACAATGTCTTACCTACCAGCACGGGTCTATACACGCATATGAACCCGTTGGACTTGCGTTGCCACCGCTGACCCGGTTTGGCCTCTTACAGTCAAGCCCAGTATGCGTGTCCCGTCCTCGACTTAGGTCAAGCCCACAAAGATACGAATGGGTTACTGGTTGAAATGGGCCCCCATTACTTGACACAAGCTATCCACCTAAGCTTGATCCCCTCTAGTATATCCCACTTAACCCCCTTCATTTCCACTTACATGTTTTAAATTTGGTTAAGGGTTTCCATTAGTAATTCCACATGCCACCCAAGGCACCCACTTAACCCCTATGTCCCACTTACATGTTTTACCTTGGTTAAGTGTTACTAATCGTATTTCCTCATGCCACCCAAGGCACCCACTAGATTCCACATGCCACCCAAGGCACCCACTTAACCCCCTCATGTCCCACTATATTTTTATCTGGTTAAGTGTTTCTTAATTCATTAAGACCGTAACCTCATAAAGACCTCTCACATTAGACTGGCATTTGTGGCAGCTGGATTTGCCGGGCGGGTCCGGGCCGTCTTACACCACAAACGAGCCTAACCTCGTGTCTTTATAACTGTTACGTATTTAATTTGTGACTAAGACCTCTCACATTAAACTGGCATTTGTGGCACCTGGATTTGCCAGGCAGGTCCGGGCAATCTTACACCACAAACGAGCCTAACCTCGTGTCTTAGATGATTAATTACACCTAATTAATCATTCCCCCAATTTGAATTACATTTCCTATTCAAATTATCAATCAATTCCAAATTTAACTATGTCCATAATTGACTCAATTGTGTCTATCCATTTATGGTATGTAAAATCATACCAATTTTCACCACAATTATATTTTATTCCTTTAAAATTAATTACATGCCTTTTTAGGCCCTTACATGCCGAATTCACAATATGTGTGTATCCACTATTATCCCCATCGTACCCCCGTCATTCCTTCGCTTAACATGATATATACATATTAGACTAGCAAATAGTCTAATAATTAAAAAAAGGAATAAACGTCACAAAGTCATATACACACAATAATAGATCTAATTTGCATATAACTTGCAATTAAGAATTACAACATACTTGCATAGTCTTTGTATTATCAAGGATCCAAAAATCATAGATCTAAAAGGTGTGAGCTTGCATGTATGAACATAGTTTTACACCCAACTAGCCTAGGTAATTATCACAAACTTACATAAACTATGTATGTCGTCAACCTAAACATAAAGGTGTCATCTTGCATAACTATGGATCAAATAAAAGGTGTTAACCTGAGTAAACTATGGATCCACATAAAGGTGTAAACTTGCATAACTATGCATGTCATTGTTTCAACATAAAAATGTCAACTTGAATATGGATCTAAACTTTAAAGGTGTGAACTTGTATATATGTGAATCCAACTATCACTTAAACTTGCATATGAACATAATACTTATACGAACTAGCATATGTTCCACATCCATATTCGCATAAAAACTGATGTTATAAACCTAGGTGATTGGATTATAAAAAGGGATTCATTGACACAAGTTAACATCATGAATTACTAGCATATATTTTAGATCCAAACTTACATAACATCATATAACTCGCATACAACTTGCGTGATCCTATTAACTTGCATAACATCATATGTACAACTTGCATAATCCTATTAACTTGCATAACATCATATGTACAACTTGCATAATCATATTAACTTGCATAACATCATATGTACAACTTGCATAATCATATTAACTTGCATAACATCATATGTACAACTTGCATAATCATATTAACTTGCATAACATCATATGTGAAACTTGCATAACATCACATATAAAACTTTCATAACATCATATGAATCATACATGATTAAACATATAAATTAGATTCACAACCACAACTTATAATCCAACGTATATCACATCATAATTGATTTAGCAATTATTTTGTTAAAGTGATCGAACTCACAACTCAAAAGCGGTCTTGAGTTCTGAATTCTGATTTCTGGAGTTGTATTAGCTCTCCTTTGAAGAAGATTCGTTGTTAGGGTTGAATAGAACTGATTTGATTTGCTGTTCTTCCTCTTTAATTTGTGGCGGCTACTATAGGGTTCAAGACGACAGCATAACGACCATAGTTTCGGTTTTAATTCTGATTTAGGGTTTGAGTCTATGGGTCTTTTTATAGAGTTTTGAATTAATTTAAGCCGTCGGATGATCTTAGGGTTAATCAAAACCATTCAATCATGATAGGGTGACAAGTCAGCCCTAATGACTCAGCAAGGAGTCAGAAAGGACTCAGCAATGAGTCACAACATAGATCGGACTGAACCAGAAAGATGTGCTGGTTTTCTCTCGGCCTGGGCGCACTTGGGAAGTGCACCAATGTAAATTTGTACTGGCGCACTTCCCAAGTGCGCCAATGCAATAATATTTTTTTTCTTCTCTTGCTACCAAACTTCGTTCGTCCATATCTCCTTCATCCGATATCCGTTTCCCGCAAACTCGGACTCTATTTCAACCAGAATTCCAAGACGAACACAATGGCGCAACCCCATTCCCTTAATTCTCATGTGTGAGATTAATTATTCTTTATTTTAGTTAATTCGGTTATTCAAAAATCCGGGGTGTTATAGCTTATTACAACAATTCCATCAGAAAACAAGAATATAACAGAGTATGAATAAATATTACACGTTTGATAAATATCAGAGATTTAATTTACATTTAAATACATAGCAGCGGAAAATAATACAAAACACAACTGAAAGGAATATAGGGACTTAGAGCTTTCCTAATATCACTTCAGCTGTAAATCAGGATCCTGTGAATATAAATCTGCAAAACCAAACTACTAGCTGCCCGTGCGGAAAATAGGGGCACCCAAAGTTTAGGTTAAAACAATAAACTCCGGGTCAGTCATGTAACTGGTGTGAGAACTAAAAACATTTATTAATCTTTATTTTAAATTTCGGTAAATCAAGGGACCACGCTGTATAACACGGAACGGGTTTCCTCCCAAGAATACCAGTGCATAAAACAATAGCGCAATGCTAAATAAAGAACAATGAAGCTATTATAAGACTCAGGTCCCATCACACAATGCAACACAAGCCAGAGGATAGAGTTTTTACCTTATAATAGCCAAGAATGCTTAGTATGTAAAATTTCATGTTTTATTATTGCTAAAAGTGTATAGTACCAAAACAATTTCAATCATAAGTATCAATCATAGATGACATGAGTGCCCCATCCCATTATGTCGCCATACTAGGCTCTACAATCAAAACCGCAAAATGTTGTATTGGAAGTTGGATTTCCGTCATGAACCAAGGCAAGGCGCAATCCTACCATTTCGAGACTCTCTAGCCCGTGCCTCAGGACTCAACCGCAAATGTACCTAGGAATCATGCAGAGCCGGTCCACACTAAGTGCAATGGTGAATTAATAATTCTTGAGCATGCGTTTCCCCGGCCTATGGGGCGTAAATGAGCCAAATGAATCCATTGGCCCCGGATCGACCGATATAACCGAGGCGCCTCGCTATCCATCAAGTAATAAGCAACATATGCAACATCCACATGAGTAAATGCCAAGGCTGGTAAAACGCTGACACCACTCCTATCTAGAAGGAAACGTAATGCCCTCCCTGCTGTCCTCTCCCGTTTCTGGTTCATACCGGGGTGTAAGGCTCGCGAATTAATGCTACACAAAGCTATGCTATATTAAAGATGTGCTTTGATCATCAACCACAAGACTTTGCTTTTCAACAAAAGCCTTGATCACTGCATCTCAGCATGCCACACAGGCAATTCATGCCATGCGACTGATATCTATCGATATATAACCTCTGAGCTCGTACGTCTCAGAGAAGGGCGTTAAGCAAGAGAATAAATTCTCCATCGCCAAACAGATATATATTTAATAGAAATCAATCAACACAGAATAAAATCCAATGTTAGACACACATCCATTTACAAGTTCGTTCTGGGGCTGAACGAAACCGGAGGCACCTTATTCCTCCCCCATATGTCCAATACAGGGGAGAGGCCCTCGCATATCCGTCGATCTCCAAGTACGTCTGGATGATCACCACTTATTATCTCATCCTGGGTGTATGGACCAAATCAAGACATCAGTAATCATCCAAACGATTTGAAGACCTCCGGTCTTCAACCACCGTCTTCATCTTCGACACATCGTCGAATCAGTTATTCAGAATGGGATAAACCCGGTCTTTCTGAATAACTCGCGTATATAATAAACAAGTGTTATAAAAACACAACATACGCCTCATTCCAATCTAGAATATTCCTTAATTCAAATATCCTTATACTTTGGGAAAGGTTCCCATTAATTTTATCAAAGATAAATTCTTTAAATTTATTCTTTAATCTTCCTTTGGATATCATTTCACTCTAATTAAAGATGCATTAAAACTCCACTTGGTTTTAATCTTCCTAAAAATCAATATTAACGATTGTTTAACTTGGGAAATCATATCCTGTCTTCAATAGGGTTAAAGAACCAATGTCATTTAAAACACGGTTCACGATAAACCCAAAATCACATTCCATTCCATCAGCCTTTAACCGTAAATTAGCAAGTGAACAATTCCCTAAGTATTAACCCCGAAGGCCGAAACCAACATTACATCAGTACCTCGGAAACCATTCAACTTAACTAATCTCTAATTATTTTCTGATTTTCTTAACTCCATTGGGTCTAAGAATAGTATTATTAAAGATACCATTCACGACAACCCAAATCACATTCCATTAATTATGGAATCTTCACGGAAAAACAAATCAATATATAATCGATATCAATTTCCATATCCGACCAATAATATAAATGGAATAACGGCAACGCCTCTTAAATTCCATATGTATTAACAGTCTTCCTCCACACAAGTTCACTTCGATTATTATCAAATCGAATTCCATTCAATTCCAATTTAATATATTAAATTGGAAAACGTTACCTTGGAAAATTCCCTTTAAATCTAAATAAAAAGATTTATAAATCCCAAATCACATTTCACTATAAATTAGGTTAAAGAGCGAATGTCGTTAAAAACACAGTTCACAGTAAACCCAATTCACATTAGCCTCTAACCGTAAATTAGTAAGAGAACAATCCCCTAAGTATTAACCCCGAAGGCCGAAACCAACATCTGATCAATACCCAGGAAACCATTCAACTTAACTAATCTCCAGTTAGTATATGATTTTCTTGACTCCATTCAGTTCAAGAACAGAATTATTAAAGATACCATTCACGACGAACCCAAAATCCAATTTGATATTAAATACAAGGCTCTGAATAGAAAATATATCTGCTTATATTCAATATCAAATTCTGAAACCAACAAATATCGTACTGGAATAACGATATATATATATCTTCCAAATTACTCCACAATCTCCGTATAACCACGAAATCCAATATCGAAATATTCCGAGCATAATTTCGATTCAAATCCATTCCAATTCATATATTGGAAATCCTGGTTATTTTTAAAACCATTTAAAATCCAATTTATTTATTTTAAAAATATTGGATTTATTATTCTAATTCAAAACAGGTTCATTTCAATAAAAATCTATTTTTATCTTTTCAAATATGGAATTTTTCTTCCTAATTCTTTCCAAATCATTTCTTATGATTTTACACTAATTATTGATATTTTTAATAATTTTATCAAGGCTAGTACAGTCGATTTTCATAAACGACCATTGAACTGCACTTACAGCGACCTTTTCCAAATTTGATTTGGACATAATTCCAAATCCAACCGTTAGATTTCAAATCTCTATTATTCATTAGAAAGCTCTTTTCGATACGAACCCAACGGTTCCGGTTTTAGGAGAATCCGACAGTCGAATCTCCCGTAATATCTGTTTGAAGTCAATGGTCGAAATTCGCGAACTACCGCAGCGCGGCGCGTTCGATTCAGGCCATTGTATATAAATATTATATATATTTCGTCGATTTCCATTTAAAACGCATTTTATAAATCGTTTTAAATTCGTTTTCAAAACGATTTCAACTTCATATACAATTTCTAATCAAAAATGAATATTCCATATCATCGATAAATAAATGATAGTAATTTCAAAACATTATATTTTGAAATCAATCCCTTTTCAATATTCATTTAAAAATGAATAAAATCGATATAAATATCGTTCACGTCAAAATGGCGTTAAACTAATCAACAAGGCTTTATATATTTATATATATTTTCGTATCCATCCCAAATCGGACATCAAAATCATATTTTGATTCTTTTCTGAATATTATTTGAAAATATTCGTTATTTCAAAATAATCGTTATTTTAAAATATTCATTTTTTCTAAACTGGAATCAGACACAGTCAATTACCATATAATTTATTTTATATGGATTTTATACAACATATGTACATAACAACCAAACACTGTCAACCATCATCCAAAGTACGTTCTACACTGCATAAGCATTAAATATAAATATTTAACGCTTATAACAATCTGTCAATCAATCGATCGACATACAACTAATTATTGGGATTAGTGTATGTCCAATTTCATCCCAATACCCGTGTGGGGTTTCAAACAACAAATAAGGAATTTTATTTGCACTGTTGGACGATGTGTAAAATTTATCTTCCCAATCAATATCAGTCAAATGTGTGTGCATAAACAAATTGTCTAATTTGTTTATAAATATTTATTTTATATACACGTTAAAAATTATATTTTTAACTATAAAGTATTCTATTCCATTCCACATCACACAATCAATTTTAACAACATAATCAAACAAACAAACAAGTCGTCCATGGTCTGTGGACAACGGGTGTCGAGTGCTGCTAAACACCGTCTTCATCCTAGTATATATTTTAATTAGAAAATAAATTAAAAAGTGAGATGCTCTCACCTTTGGGATCCACTCCATCATTCTATATTTCTGAACGGTTCAGATTAGGATTTGTTTTCCACCAGTTCCATCACAATCCGTTTCAAACAATTTTTATATTAAAAATCACGTTTTTATTCTATTACTATACAAATAAAAGTCACATCTTTATTCTAAAGTTCTATACATAAAAATCATATTTTTACTTTGCTACACACATTAAAATTATATTTTTAGTTCGCTACATGTATAAAAAATCATATTTTTATAATATCACTTCATGTACAAAAATTATATTTTTATATCGCTCTTTACATAATAAAAATCATATTTTTATTATGCTATTGTATAAATAAAAATCATACCTTTACATCGCTATTGTATATATATAAATCAAATCTTTATAACGGTGTTCATATAATAAAGATCATATTTTTATCTTGCTAACTTCATAATAATAATTATATTTTTATTCTGCTAATACATAAATAAAAATCAAATTTTTAGAACGCTAACTTCATAATAAAAATTGAATCTTTATATTGCAACTTCTCTATAACAATCTAATCTTTACATTGCAATCTTCTCTAAATTTTCAGATTTTTTTTATAATGATGTTTATAATTAAAACTAAAAACAAAATTAATTTATATAAAAACTCACTGTTTTTCTTCCTTTGGATCCGTTGGTGGAAGGAGAGGCGCCGGAGTTGTGGGTTGTGGCGGTGGAGTCGGAGGTGGCTCGGGTGGCGACTCCAAGGGGTGGCGTGGCTGTCTTGTTGGTTTTGGGCGTGGATTGCAGAAGAGAGAGAGATAGGAGCGTCGGTTTCAAGGATCGAAGGAGGAGGGTGGATCCACACGTCGGCGCGAGGCTGAGGGGAAAGAGGCGATGTCGTCGCCATCGATCTGTGGAGCGCGTGTTTTTTTTTTCTTTTTTTATTTTATCTTGAGATCCGAAAGGATCGTGGAAAAGTAAGTGGAGGGAGGGGTTTTAACGGGTATTGGGAGAAAGTAAAGGGAGGGTTTATTTTATAATTAATTAATTTAATTCTCCAAGAGTTGACTTTTTATCCAAGCCCCAAACCGAAACCACCGACTATCGTCCATAACTAATTACCACCATTCCGAACACAATGGGATATGTTTTGTAAGCCAGTTTGGTTGTTTCAATCAGTTTCGGTTTAAATTAATATATAAATCAATATAGATTCAATTTAACGTGCATTTTAATTTACTGGGGCCACATACTAACTCGAAAAATTCTAGAAAAATTATTTCTAACTTCGTATTGATGATACAGTTCTAATAAAACTAATTTCATCAAATTTGAAGATAGTTTGAAAATAGTCATTTTCTGGTCGATCCAAATTGACTAAAACTGACAAAACACGTTTTCTTTTTCCACGCTAACATATTGATTGAGGAAATTATGATTTTTGGAATCTAGCAATAACTTGACATCCCGGATCAAAAAAAAGTGGTTTCGTCGAAAACGGAGGTCGTTTGCAAAATTTCCATTTTTAAGGGCCAAAATTCCATAACGACTATTCTGAATTTTCAATTGGGCATAACTTTTTATTCCCGCTATGAAATTTCAATTTTTTGGATTCGTTGGAAATATATTTTCAAGTAGATTCTAATATTTTTGGTTTCCCCAAAATCTAGTTTATTTTGAATCCTGTACATTCATTTGAAATTTAAAATCGAATTTTCAAACTACTGCGCAATTTTCAATTCCTTTTTTAATTAAAATAAATATTTATATTCTAACATCGACTCAATTAAATATATACATTCCAATTCTATTCAAAATAAATTTCTCGCCCTAATTATTTAAAATAATTCATTTTAAATATTCAAAATTCACTAAAAGGGCCAAAATAAAATTTTTAAAGTGGTTCGGATTTTCCGGGTTGTTACATATGATTTTTGTTTGATTAAAACATTACCATGTTAGAAAATAATCCTATGTAAAAATATGATTTTTGTTTGATTAAAAAATTATCATGTTATAAAATAATCCTATGTAAAAATATGATTTTTTTTTATTAAAACATTTTCATGTTAGAAAATAATCCTATGTAAAAATATTATTTTTGTTTGATTAAATCATTATCATGTTAGAAAATAATCCTATGTAAAAATATGATTTTTGTTTTATTAAAACATTATCATATTAGAAAATAATCCTACGTAAAAATATGATTTTTGTTTGATTAAAACATTATCATGTTAGAAAATAATCCTATGTAAAAATATGATTATGTTTGATCAAAAAATTCATGTTTGGTAAAATATATTTATACATAAAAATCATATTTTTATTGTATATATGAAAATAAAAATGTTCATGTTTGAGTAGAATTGTTTATACATAAAAAATAAAATAAAAATGTTCATGTTTGATTAGAATTTGTTTATACAATAAAAATCACATTTTATTTGTATATACGAAAATAAAAATGTTCATGTTTGATTAGAATTTCTTATGCATATAAATCATATTTTTATTGTATATATGAAAATAAAAATGTTCATGTTTGATTAGAATTTGTTTATACAATAAAAATTACATTTTTATTGTATATATAAAAATAAAAATTTTCATGTTTGATCAGAATTGTTTATAAAATAAAAATCATATTTTTATTGTATATATAAAAATAAAAATGTTCATGTTTAAAAAGAAATTGCTTATACAATAAAAATCATATTTCTATTGTATATATGAATCAATAAAATATTCATGTTGAATAAAATTTGTTTATACAATAAAAATCATATTTTTATTGTATATATGTAGTTAAAATATTCATGTCGAGTAAAATTTGTTTATACAATAAAAATAATAATTTTACTGTATATATGTAGATAAAATGTTCATGTTGAATAAAATTTATTTATTCAGTATAAAAACCATATTTTTAATTGTATGTATGAATAAACAAAATATTCATCGTTTGAAAAGAAAATGATTGTACAATAAAAATCACATTTTTTGTTGTATGTATGAATATACAATATATTCATAGTTTTGAATAAAATATGTTAACATTAAAAATTAAATATTTATTGTATTATTGATTCATTAAAAAAATGATCATAGGTTAAAATAGAATTTGTCAAAATTGTTTATACAATAAAATTACCTTTTTTTGTATATATGAATCATAGAATTTGTCAAAATTGTTTACACAATAAAATTACCTTTTTTATTGTATATATGAATCATAGAAATTGTTAAGATTGTTTATACCATAGTTTTCATAACCGTGCCGTGGACTGAACCGCAACGACTGATGGTTTAAGGTTTTAGCGGTCGAACCGTGAATTTTTTATTTTAAGAAATTTATACATTTATATACAAGATACAACCAAAAAAAATCTAAATAAAAAATTGAACACTACAGTTGCTCATCTGACAAACTTACTATGTTTGGTCTGCAAATAATCACATCATAATTACATTAAGAAAACATGGTTAATACACAAAAAAGAGTAAAGTAAGGTGCTTAGATAAAATAATACAGTCTACGTAACATCTCCAACATGCATAAATAACATAAACTGCATAACCTCTCATGCATGATCCAAAATAACTTAAACTGTTTTAAGTTTTAACACTCATGCATGATGCAAAAACATAAACTGGACACAAAATATTGAAAGTCTCCAACCCACTAACGCAAAAAATAATCATCCACCTCATCAATCCATCATCCACACTGACGCTTGCCTACTATTACTGCCACTGCCTTCAACTTCTTGCAACATCACGGTATATGTCATTGTCGGGTCAAAGTAAACGTTTCAACACCATCATTTATTTCTTGAAAACTAGCTTCGGTAGCACTAGTATTACCAACAAGCATTCCCAGATCAACATTATCAACATCTATTACATTGTCATCGTTATCAACAGCACTAGCATTGTAACAACCCGTATTTTCAATAACCTGTTATAACGTAAATCGAGGCAGAATTTAATTTATAAATCTGAATCAAGGGAAATGGGCTATGCCATTGCGTTCGTCTCGGAAAAATACGCGAAATAGAGTCCGAGTTTTCGAAAATCGGAGTCCGTATGACCCGATTAAGGCCCAACGAAGTTTTCAGAAAAATTCAAAGTAAAAACAGATTTCAAATTCAAGTTTGAATTTGGAAATTTGGGTCAGATTGGGCCAGGCGGGAAAATTACCGCCAGAGCACCCAAGTCGACAGCCCTGTCGACTTGGGAGTCGACTTGGTTGGACCCAAGTCGACAGCCCTGTCGACTTGGCTGTCGACTTGGTTCAGCCGGGCAGTTTGCCTGGTGCACCATTTTGGGAGTTGTGTTGAGTTTGGGGGCCAGATTCGGTTTTGAGGGCTGAGATTGGAACTAGGGTTTAATCCTAAGGTTGAAACTAATCCTAATCTCAATAAATAAACCCCTAACCTAACCCTAAATCATCATTATTCATTCAAGTAACTAAACTATGGCAAAATCAATCCTCTCATGGCCTCCACTCTCTTCATAAAATTCCTAAATAAATTTCTATGAGAGATTTTCCATGCATACAAGTGTTTTCAAGCTTGTATGAGCATCATTAGCTTGCATTCAAGTCAAGTTTCCATATTTACATCATAAAGCAAGGGTTTTAATCATTTTGGCTCAAGGGTTTTCTATTAGAGCTTGCATTTTGGGTCTAATTGATTGTATAAGGGCTTTGTCATATTTTTGTGTCTTCATAAGCATTGTAAGCCCTTTTCTACTTTCATATTTAAACTCTAAAGTTAATGAATGATGCAAGTTGTGTCTGATCATTATGATATGCAAGTTTACTATGATGTGTTATGCAAGTCTATCATGTTATGTACGCAAGTTTGCCATGTTATGATATGCAAGTTTACCATGTTATGCTATGCAAGTTTGCCATGTTATGATATGCAAGTTTATCATGTTATGTTATGCAAGTATGCCATGTTATGATATGCAAGTTTATCATGTTATGTTATGCAAGTATGCCATGCTATGATATGCAAGTTTACCATGTTATGCTATGCAAGTTTGCCATGTTGTGATATGCAAGTTTATCAAGTTATGTTATGCAAGTTTGGGTTGATCATTTTGTTCATGTTACCATGTTATGCAAGCTTATCTTGGGCCTATGAGCTTAAAGCTTCAAGCTTTATGCTAAAGGTTGCATTTTGGCAACATGTAAGTTATCATATCCCTTATGATAACTTGCATGTGAGGCTAAATGCGAACTTATGGCAACTTCTACATATCATTTATCACCATGTATCACTTATATGCTAAGTTTGGTTTTATGCATGCTTTTGAGGCCTAAAAATGTAATATGCAAGTATATGAACATATGTACATTTCATATGCCACCATGTTAAACTTGTGGCTTCAACACCTTTATGTCATGATTATGCCAAGTTCCCTCTTTCTATCCTTTATGCGCTATTGCGATATGTAAGCGATGGGATTGCGTTTGGGGTTGGGTAAACTTAAAAGACATAAAAACATAAGATTGGGAATTTACCTATTAAGTTAGGTCTACCCATTGGGAATTTACCTATTAAGTTAGGTCTACCCAAATGCTTGAAAACTTGTAATGTGTTTTGGAAACATGATGGACATGACACTTAGAAAATATAAGTGTGACCAACTCGAGGTTGGGTTGAGTTTGTAGCGTAAACCTACCCGGAACCGACCGGCTTAACTAGTTGCTACAAACAATAGGACCCAATGTGAGAAGTTGGTCATGTTGTACCTTGAACCTGAGGTTAGACCAAGTTGTGGTATAAAGCTACCCGGAACCGACCGGCTTAACTAGTAACCGCAACGAAGTCTGATGTGAGAGGTTAAGGCACGTTAATTAATTAATGCCTCATGATTAAGTTTAAGTCATGGTCCACTTAATACTTAACCAATTTGGGCTTGGTAGATTAATCAGGGTTAAGTCGTGAACTCATCGTTACACTTAACCAAGTTAATCCATGATTAGTAAAAGGGTTAAACCGTACTTAACCCACTAGAAAATCCTAGCAGTGGGGGTCCACTCCAGCAGTAATCCCAAGTTTGTATCATTATGACCCTAGGGTCTAGGCTAGGGTGGGGGGCACAATTACTGGACTTGAGGTAAGAGACCAAAAACGACGGCAGGTGGGTACGCCGGTGTAGTTCCGGGCGGATTATGGTCGTGCACATAGTCCGAAGCCGAGGAAAGCATGCACGGTTTCTAGTAGATCGAGACTGTGCACTTATGTTTATGGTGTCCAGGGGTTGACACCCTAGGGCTTGATACACCCGACGGGAGACCCTGCACAGTCTGACTACAATTATGTTTGGGCCGCATTGACACCAACACGTGACGAGTTAGGCTTATAGGGAGCCGATCGACTAGACCGTTTGGTTGGACCGCGTATTAGGGTCACTTCATGTTATTGGGCCAAAGCTTGGGCCAAGGGATTAATACATGTTTATTCAAGTCATGTTACTTTGCTAGTACACTTGTGGTGCAAAAACCTTAAACCTGATTATGCGATGACACCTTTATCTACCTTGTTAGTTAATCATCATGCTAGTATGTAGTTATCCTTATGTTCATCTCAGCTTTCATCATGACAGTTAACTTTACCAGTTTACATTGATTGTAGTAGGGCTTACTCAGTCTTTTTGACTGACCTGTTTTCCTTTCGCCTCTTTTCTTCCGTTCCCCCCCCCCCCCCCCCCCCCAGGTTCTCAGGGTGGGAATATTGGAACTTAGCTTGGATTTCTGATCGCTTGCTTGTGGGATTTTAGCTCATGTACGGTCTTGACATGAAGCTAGCTATGGTTATCACTTATTTTGGGGATAGTACTTATGTACTTCAGTTTTTCACTGATATTGTTTTTATCTAGACTTGTGTATTTGGAAAGTTAACATTATGTTGTACCAGACTTGTTTTGAAATAGTTTGAAATCTTCCGCTGTTTTACTTATCTTATTTACTCTGTTTACATATATACATATGTTCTTGTTCTGCCTTGATATATCATTATGCATGTTTACCTGATTCAAACGCCCCTCCAAAGTTAGAGTGCTTGCAAGAGCCACCCTGGCGGAGGTGGGGTGTTACATTTGGTATCAGAGCATATGGTTTACGAGAAGGAACAAAAAGGTTTTTAAAACTTTTGGAAAACTATTTTCAAAACCAAGTGTAAAGTATTTTCCAAAGAAAAGTCTAGTTTATTTTAAAGGCTATTCCCCAAAAAGCCATTAGCAAAAATTCCTTCGTTTTTCTCCATTCTGAATCTGTCTTTTTCTTCGTTTTCAGTATGGCCGATAACTTTGCTATTCCAGAGGGAGTACACGTACATGTTTGGTATAGGAGACTTTTGGAGGCTAGGGCGACCGAAACCGACCCCGCAGATGTCCCTCCTCCTCCTCCTCCTCCAGTAGTTAATGTTCCTCCTCCTGTCGCTGAGGTTCCTCTTCCTCCTCCCCCTCAGCATCCTCAAGCTGACTTCGCAAAGACTTGCAAAGATTTCAAAGCAATGGGTGGTAAGAACTTTCAAGGCACTGAGACTTTTGTAGAGGCCAGAAATTGGTTGAAAGAGACCTAGGATTTATTTGCTATCTTTGGGTTAGACGATCAGAGGAAGATCTTGTTGGCGGTTTGGCTTATGAAGGATTAAGCCGCTTACTGGTGGGAAGTCACCAATGGTACTAGGCCTGTTGAGACTTGGGCCGATTTCAGGGCAAGGTTCGTGCTTAAGTTTCTATCTTCTGCTGAGGAGAATCTACAAATGGAGAGGTTCATAACTTTGAAACAAGGAGATATGTCTGTCAAAGAATATGTGAACAAGTTCAATCAGTTAGCTTGTTTTGGCTTGGATATGGTGAATACTCCTCAGAAGAAGGCTCTTCGTTTTGCTAGAGGATTGAATGAGCCGTTGCAGGGATTGGCTATGTCACATATTCCCCATGGGGCCACGTTTGAGAGCTTGGTTGATATGGCATTACTTCAGGGAGATGTCAAGAAAGAGGTCAAGATGAATGATACTCAAGCCAAGAAGACTGATTCCCAGTGGAAAGGAAATCAGGGTAATCCAAGTGGTCAGAGCAGTCAAGGCAATCAGAACAAGAACAAGAGTCAAGGCAACAAGGGGAACACCAACAAGGGCAAGAACAACAAGGGGAAGTGCCATTATTGCGGTTCAGTTGGGCATCTTATTAAGGATTGTAAGAAGAGGAAAAGGAAGAATGGTGAATGCTTTTTCTGCGGTGAGACTGGACATTTCAGTAAGGATTGCCCGAAGAAGCAAGGGCAAGGCCAGGGTCAGACTCAGCGTGCTGGACCTTCAGGAGGGCAAGTTCATGCTCTCAATGCCGCTCCAGTTCCCGATCGAGGTAGTATTTCTGTTGAGAGCCTTGTATATATTTCTGATTTTCCAGTTCATACCTTGTTTGATTCTGGTGCATCGCATAGCTTTATTTCATCTGGTTTAGTTGGAAGTTTGCACCTAAGTACTAGTCTAGTTAATGATCCCGTGTGTGTTTCAAATCCAATTGGGGGTTCCGCCCATTTGTCTATTATCTACGTGGATTTGAAAATCTCTATCTTTAGTGTAGAGTTCTCGTGTGATGATTATATTCTCGGTTTCATGGGGTATGGTTTGATTTTTGGGCATGGATGGGTTGTCCAGTTTTGGAGCCATCCTTGATTTTTGAGCATAGGGTTATGAGGCTCATGACTCGCCTCGGTAATACCCTAAAAATTTCTAGTAACCCTATGAGTCCCGTCATGTTGTGTTATCTTGAATCCCTCAACTCGTCTATCGATAGTTTGCAATCGGTGAGGGTGGTCCGAGAATATCCTGATATCTTGGGGGAAGTGAAGGGGGTTACCCCTAAACGAGAGATAGATTTCCGCATTTATCTGGTTGATAATGCCAAGATAGTTTCGTGGCCGGTTAGGCACATGGTCCCGCAAGATGAGAGTTAAGAAAGCAAATCAAGGAGTTGCTTGAGAAGAACTTCATTAGATGAAGTATATCTGAATGGGGAGCGCCTGTAGTATTTACTACCAAGGCAGATGGTTCTCTTCGACTTTGTAATGATTATCGTGAGTTAAACAAGGAGTATAGACAACCATTGCCAAGGATCGATGATTTGTTTGATCAGCTTGTAGGAACATCTGTTTTCTCTTGATCTTGCTACTGGATTCCATCAGCTCAGAGTAGCTGAGGATAGTATAGGCAAAACTGCGTTCAGAACTCCAGATGGATTCTTAGAATGGCTGGTCATGCCATTCGGTTTGACTAATGCACCCGCCTATTTCGTGGACTTGATGAGTAGGGTGTCTAGGGAGTTCCTGAACGAGTTTGTGGTAGTCTTTGTAGAAGATATCCTGACTTTCTCAAAGAACGAGGAAGAACATGCTAGACATCTCAAGGAGGTGATGGATACGCTTAGAGCGCATCAGTTGAAAGCCAAGTCCTCCAAATGTCATTTTGGAGAAAAAGGAGTTAGATTTCTTGGGCACATAGTTTCTAAGCAAGGCTTAGCGGTGGATCCCGCTAAGGTAGTTGCAGTTCAGGATTGGAAGACTCCAAGGAATGCAACTGAAGTAAGAAGTTCTCTCAGTTTAATTAGTTAGTTAGCGTCCCTTGAGCTTAGACCTACCCTTATGGACCAAGTAGGGACTTCGCAGAAAGAAGACCCGCAGTTAGTCGAGATCATGGACAAGTTGATTCGAGGCGAGATGGTAAGTCACCTCGCTATAGATGACAAGGGATGGCTAAGACGCGATGAGAGAAAGAAGGTTCTTGAAGATGCACATCACCCGAGGAGGTGGCCGAGTTTGTCCCAAGGTGCATGTTGTGCCAACAGGTTAAAGGCCGAGTCATAGAAGCCCGGTGGGCTATTACATCCCTTGGAGGTCCCCGCAATGGAAGTAGTAGAGCGTCACGAAGGATTTGGTGGATGGACTGCCTAGGTCAAGGAAAGAGAATACGAGCATGTGGGTCATAGTAGGTAGACTCACGAAGAGTGCTCATTTCACCCCGGTAAAGAGCGAAAGGACTGCATCATAGCTAGCGACAGTTTACTTTCAAGAAATAAAGTGGTTGCACGGGGTTCCCTCAAGTATAGTTAGTAACCATGACTCAATCTTCACTAGCCAGTTGTGGGATAGTCTACGGGAAGTCATGGGCAAGCGACTGAATCTAAGTACGGCCTATCATTCGCAGGCGGATGGTTCATTTCGTTCAAGCATGAGTTATAGAAAATCACGTTAGTAACGTGGATTGGTATTTTCAAGAAAAGTTCTGCTGCGTGGAATACTTTATAGTAAGGAAACGAGATCCAGGATTCACTGGTGAATTTTGGAGAGCTTGCATGAAACCATGAGGTCATAGTTATGTTTAAGCCAAGAATGATAGAAGAGTAAGTGAAAGAGGAAGACGAGAGGCGACAATGAAATGGGTTCCAACTCATATTTGGAAATAAGAGTTAAGAAGCCAAGAAATCATGAAGTAAAAGACGGTCAAAGCACAGTGGAGTTAAGCTCAAGGAAATGTGACTTAGAAGACTGAAGGCTAGATACGCGCATCATATCTCTTTTTAAGAGCATATCCTTGATCCGTGTTTTCCTGTGGAACTTACTCGCATGTTATCTTTTTACGTATATCCTCTCGGTCCCATTCTCGGTCCTATTTCTGTCGGGAGGTATGACTTATTGGCTAGTAATACATGTCAGGGTTTGAAGGGGTCCGTTAGGTTGACTAAACCTTTTGGGCTTTTATAGAATATGGGTTGGGTTAGGAAGGGATTTCTTGTAATCCGAAAAGAGTATATCCTGCTTATCTTCCCGATCTCTTTGTAGCATATCTTTTGCTATCCATGTTTGTCTTGATTATCTAGTTTATCATGTTAATCTTGTCATGAGAACCTTAGGTAGAAATCCTTTTGATGAAACATGTGTTTGAAACATGTTATGCTTGATGGTTGCAAGTGGTTGCAAGTGTTTGCAAGTGGTTACTCGTGGATGCATTACACACGTTAGGCACTAGATCGGCTCACACACTCCTCATATTGCATATGCATGAGTGTTTATGCTTATTCATGGATGAAAATTTTTGTGTTATCACATGGATGTTGCATATGGATGTATGTTACGTGCACACATATAGATGTTATATATTATGTTAGGAATTGCATACATATGGATTCATTTCACTAACATAATTTGCATTGATGATACTTGCATTAGATAAGTACATATACACACACCTTTGCATATGTTCATACAACATTTAGAATCTTGTAAGGACAATGATTGCTCGTGGATGATGTTTTGAGTAGATGGATGTTGGATGGTAGGATACGTTCTTCCTAACTTGAAGATTTCGGGGACGAAATCCTTTAAGGATGGGAGAATGTAACAACCCGTATTTTCAATAACCTGTTATAACATAAATCGAGGCAGAATTTAATTTATAAATCTGAATCAAGGGAAACGGGCTATGCCATTACGTTCGTCTCAGAAAAATACGCGAAATAGAGTCCGAGTTTTCGAAAATCGGAGTCCGTATGACCCGATTAAGGCCCAACGAAGTTTTCAGAAAAATTCAAAGTAAAAATAGATTCCAAATTCAAGTTTGAATTTGGAAATTTGGGTCAGATTGGGCCAGGAGGGAAAATTCCCGCCAGAGCACCCAAGTCGACAGCCCTGTCGACTTGGGAGTCGACTTGGTTGGACCCAAGTCGACAGCCCTGTCGACTTGGCTGTCGACTTGGTTCAGCCGGGCAGTTTGCCTGGTGCACCATTTTGGGAGTTGTGTTGAGTTTGGGGGCCAGATTCGGTTTTGAGGGCTGAGATTGGAACTAGGGTTTAATCCTAAGGTTGAAACTAATCCTAATCTCTATAAATAAGCCCCTAACCTAACCCTAAATCATCATTATTAATTCAAGTAACTAAACTATGGCAAAATCAATCCTCTCATGGCCTCCACTCTCTTCATAAAATTCCTAAATAAATTTCTATGAGAGATTTTCCATGCATACAAGTGTTTTCAAGCTTGTATGAGCATCATTAGCTTGCATTCAAGTCAAGTTTCCATATTTACATCATAAAGCAAGGGTTTTGATCATTTTGGCTCAAGGGTTTTTCTATTAGAGCTTGCATTTTGGGTCTAATTGATTGCATAAGGGCTTTGTCATATTTTTGTGTCTTCATAAGCATTGTAAGCCCTTTTCTACTTTCATATTTAAACTCTAAAGTTAATGAATGATGCAAGTTGTGTCTGATCATTATGATATGCAAGTTTACTATGATGTGTTATGCAAGTCTATCATGTTATGTATGCAAGTTTGCCATGTTATGATATGCAAGTTTACCATGTTATGCTATGCAAGTTTGCCATGTTATGATATGCAAGTTTATCATGTTATGTTATGCAAGTATGCCATGTTATGATATGCAAGTTTATCATGTTATGTTATGCAAGTATGCCATGCTATGATATGCAAGTTTACCATGTTATGCAATGCAAGTTTGCCATGTTGTGATATGCAAGTTTATCAAGTTATGTTATGCAAGTTTGGGTTGATCATTTTGTTCATGTTACCATGTTATGCAAGCTTATCTTGGGCTTATGAGCTTAAAGCTTCAAGCTTTATGCTAAAGGTTGCATTTTGGCAACATGTAAGTTATCATATCCCTTATGATAACTTGCATGTGAGGCTAAATGCGAACTTATGGCAACTTCTACATGTCATTTATCACCATGTATCACTTATATGCTAAGTTTGGTTTTATGCATGCTTTTGAGGCCTAAAAATGTAATATGCAAGTATATGAACATATGTACATTTCATATGCCACCATGTTAAACTTGTGGCTTCAACACCTTTATGTCATGATTATGCCAAGTTCCCTCTTTCTATTCTTTACGCGCTATTGCGATATGTAAGCGATGGGATTGCGTTTGGGGTTGGGTAAACTTAAAAGACATAAAAACATAAGATTGGGAATTTACCTATTAAGTTAGGTCTACCCATTGGGAATTTACCTATTAAGTTAGGTCTACCCAAATGCTTGAAAACTTGTAATGTGTTTTGGAAACATGATGGACATGACACTTAGAAAATATAAGTGTGACCAACTCGAGGTTGGGTTGAGTTTGTAGCGTAAGCCTACCCGGAACCGACCGGCTTAACTAGTTGCTACAAACAATAGGACCCAATGTGAGAAGTTGGTCATGTTGTACCTTGAACCCGAGGTTAGACCAAGTTGTGGTATAAAGCTGCCCGGAACCGACCGGCTTAACTAGTAACCGCAACGAAGTCTGATGTGAGAGGTTAAGGCACGTTAATTAATTAATGCCTCATGATTAGGGTTAAGTCATGGTCCACTTAATACTTAACCAATTTGGGCTTGGTAGATTAATCAGGGTTAAGTCGTGAACTCATCGTTACACTTAACCAAGTTAATCCATGATTAGTAAAAGGGTTAAACCGTACTTAACCCACTAGAAAATCCTAGCAATGGGGGTCCACTCCAACAGTAATCCCAAGTTTGTATCATTATGACCCTAGGGTCTAGGCTAGGGTGGGGGGCACAATTACTGGACTTGAGGTAAGAGACCAAAAACGACGGCAGATGGGTACGCTGGTGTAGTTCCGGGCGGACTATGGTCGTGCACATAGTCCGAAGCCGGGGAAAGCATGCACGGGTACTAGTAGATTGAGACTGTGCACTTATGTTTATGGTGTCCAGGGGTTGACACCCTAGGGCTTGATACACCCGATGGGAGACCCTGCACAGTCTGACTACAATTATGTTTGGGCCGCATTAACACCAACACGTGACGAGTTAGGCTTATAGGGAGCCGATCGACTAGACCGTTTGGTTGGACCGCGTATTAGGGTCACTTCATGTTATTGGGTCAAAGCTTGGGCCAAGGGATTAATACTTGTTTATTCAAGTCATGTTAGTTTGCTAGTACACTTGTGGGGCAAAAACCTTAAACCTGATTATGCGATGACACCTTTATCTACCTTGTTAGTTAATCATCATGCTAGTATGTAGTTATCCTTATGTTCATCTCAGCTTTCATCATGACAGTTAACTTTACCAGTTTACATTGATTGTAGTAGGGCTTACTCAGTCTTTTTGACTGACCTGTTTTCCTTTCGCCTCTTTTCTTCCGTTCCCACCCCCCCCCCCCCAGGTTCTCAGGGTGGGAATATTGGAGCTTAGCTTGGATTTCTGATCGCTTGCTTGTGGGATTTTAGCTCATGTACGGTCTTGACATGAAGCTAGCTATGGTTATCACTTATTTTGGGGATAGTACTTATGTATATCAGTTTTTCAGTGATATTGTTTTTATCTAGACTTGTGTATTTGGAAAGTTAACATTATGTTGTACCAGACTTGTTTTGAAATAGTTTGAAATCTTCCGCTGTTTTACTTATCTTATTTACTCTGTTTACATATGTTCTTGTTCTGCCTTGATATATCATTATGCATGTTTACCTGATTCAAACGCCCCTCCAAAGTCAGAGTGCTTGCAAGAGCCACCCTGGCGGAGGTGGGGTGTTACAAGCATCTACGTCGTCCAACGAGGCTTCCAAATCATTATTATCTTGCTCAGTATTTGCGATGCGATCAAAGTCTAATAAAAAAAATAGAAAGGGAAATTCACTTAATTAATATTCAACAGTGAAGTGCCAGGCAATATCATAGTTAGTAAAGATGCATACAAGCATTTGATGAAGAAACACAGCATAAAATGATGTACAATAACATGTGTACCTTATATGGTTCATGGCAAGGTAATGCAGTTTGTAAAATTAAACAAGCATTAACTATTAAAGTGGATACAATGAACTTTAAATTAAGAGGTAGTGCAGTTTATGTTATTTATGCAACACAACATAAAATGATGTTGCCTGACATGTATAATAACATGCACAAAAGGAACTACATGTGCTAACAATTTTGTCCAAACTATTATAATTTCAGTAAGTTTAATATTGTGTCTATGTTCCATTTTCATGCCGATAAGTTTCTAAATTAGGTACATGAAGTCTCCAAATTCACTTAGCAGTGTCAGGCAATATCAGAAAATAGAAAAGTATAAAAAATAAAAATAAGACAGCATGGATAAATGCAGTTTCTAAATAGGGAGTTTTGGGTTTATTTAAGATGAAAATATGTGGATGCATTAACTATTGAAGTGGATACAATCCATTAAAATTAAATAAACATGGTAACACTACTGAAGTGGTAGGCAATAAAAACAACGAAATGGATACAATGAAAACTGAACATGAAATAAACAAGCTCTAAAAATGAATAAACGATTACCTTCTTCGATATATAATGCATTAACCTCGTGAACCGTCACCAGCGGTGGTTCCTCCTCCACCACCCAGGTGCTAGTTTCATCAAACTCAATAAAGCATATAGGATCATAGTTTCACCCCTTTAATTCACGCCTAAAATATTATTGTGAATTAGATCACAATAGCATCGCAAACTAATATATAATAAATAAATGAAAAAAAATGCATGAAGCAATGTAACTTATTTTTGTTCAAGTCGAAGATTATAATGTACGAAAACTAGATCGTTCAATCTTTGATGATCCAATCGATTCCTTTTCTTTGAATGGATGTGTTCAGAATCGCTCCAATTCCTTTCACAACCGGATGAGCTACAAGTTTGACTCAACACTCAAATTGCCAACTTCTTTAAATTTGGTGCATTACTTCCATAAATTAACCACCACTCATCTGCGTTTAAAGTACAATATCAATCACGAATAAGTATCATAGTTATAATTATCGTTATGACGATGACTATACAACATAAAAATGTTTATCCGGAAGTATTAGCGTAGGATTAGATATAGCCGAGCTTCTACCAAAATCACCCTCTGAATTTCTATAAATTTTAATTTCTTTTGTAAGATCTCTAGTCAAATCTATATCTCCATTCAAATATTTCTCAATAACATCTAAAATATAAGAATGGCAAGAGTAATGTTTCTCCATCGTCTCAACATTATACTGATACCCTGGATTGAACCAGAAACCAGCAGAGTGTAGGTTTTTATGCAATTACCTATCCCGACGATTATTAATAATATTAATGAACGGATTTACTACTTTTTTACTTTTTGCGAATCGCTTCATCATATCATCTATAGCATTATGGATTGCAGCATATGAATAGCCCATTGTAGGTCTTTCATCACTATCGACAAGTCTAAGAACACGAACAAGTGGTTCGGTGATACTAACAATTAATGAGCATTCTTTCCAAAAGGTCGGGTCACATATATGATTAACAAATTGTTTCCCCTTCACATATTTTGCAAATGAGCAAGTTCTCCATTTTCGACTTGTTACCATGGACATAAGTTCATCTTTGTGGTTCAAAACACTTTGTAAAGAAACAAAATTGGTCGCAAACCTGGTCGAAGCAGGACGAAGTAAATTCCTTCCATTTGTAAATCTTCGCATCATAGATAGCACGAAACATTGATTGTAGATAAATTTTGTTATTTTTGATGCTTGATCTACGGAAAAAGAGACACGCTCAAGTTTTCCGATATCGCAAAACATCAAATTAAGCAATGTACGGCACACGGAGACCATGAAATTGTTGGAAATTCGGCCCCAATTAGTCGTCCAGCAGCTACATAGTTTGATGCATTGTCGATTACTACTTGCGTTATATTTTCAGCTCCAACAAATGAAATAACTTCTTTGAATAAGCCAAAAAGCATCATAGCGGTTTTCGAAGCGTCGGATGCATCAACTAATTTTAAAAATAATGTTCCTGTTGTATGATAGTAAATAGAAGAATATTATCGAAAGCTTTTGTTGCATATACGAGATTCAAAATAAATATGAACTGTAAATTAATATACTTTTAGGTGAATATACCAAAAAATTGATCAGACTTCTTCCATTTTGATCAGACCATCCATTCGACATTAATGTACAACCAGTCTCCTTCCATGAATCCCGATGTTTTTTTAACCTCTTCGTTTACTTGTTCAACAGAACGCTTCAATAACTTACCATGCAATAAATGAAGATTTGGTCCTTGGTATCCTTTCCCGTAACTAGCAATGGCGTTAATCATCGGTTGATACAATACAGAATTCACGGCGTTAAACGAGATAGAAGCATCATAAAACCACTTTGCGACAGCCATATCCACTCTATCCTTTACGGCTTGTCCATGAAATGCAATTTGTATTGTTGGTTGGCATCCGGTAGTTGTTCTAGGCATAAAAGTGGGACTCAAAAGATTACTAGAATCATTTGGAGGCAAGCTACTAGATGCAATTCTTTTTATGGTGATAGACGGCAAATCATTTTCTTCATTTTGAGAAGCGCAAACTTTAGCCTTTTTTTTTGCATTCTTTTTTAAAACTTCAGCACTTTCAATATTCATTTTCATCGCATGTTTGGCTTCATCCGTCACACGTGCATAAGGTGCGCATCCTCCCCTAAATAAACCCGAAATGTGATATTTAAAATGACGAATTCCACCACCTCTAAATACTTTGTTACAAAACATACACTTTATCTCATTATGTCCATTATTTACCGTCACAGTACAATATTGTCATGCTAGATCAGATTTATGCCTATTTGATGGACGGGCTATACTTTTGGTACTAGGATTGGATGCTCCTTCTGAGATTGGATTTGATGTCATTCTTCAATTATTTGAAAACAAAAAACCATTAAAATGAGCACTGAAAAAATTTAACAATGGGAATTTGTCTAATTATAAAATCAAAGTGTGAAATCACCAAGTCTAGATGCAAATATGCTGATTTGTTAGATCTAAACATAAACATCAATTCTATGTCTTTTGAAAAATCAGTAAGTGAAATTTTTTAAACATAGACATGCTAATTTTGCTAATTTAATTGTAGTTTTAGTAAGGTCTTATTGTTCGAATGATGAAATATATTAATAAATGCAAAGTCATGCTGCTTGTGGTGCTCCTCTTTTGTTGGAGCTTGCCTAATAATCCATGGCATATGCACAATTGTTGTTACATCTTGACAAGCACTTTGTTCCATTACAATTAAAGCTAGTTGTTTCAGCGCAATAAACAATTTGTTCCATTACAATTAAAGCTAGTTGTTTCAAGGTTCCTGGAAAACTAGTTGTTTCAACGCAATAAACAATTAAAGCTAAACTATTTATCAAGTATGAGAATCTGCAAAATCAAACAACAAAAGGAGAAACAAATACAAAACAAATTAGCCTAAAAAATAAACGAATAAAATACCATACCTAAATGAAGATATGGTGTTGAGATTGTGAAGTGTTGTAGGCAACAGAAATTGCAGCAGCAAGCAATTGGAGGCGGCGACTGGCTAGTTGAGATTGCGAAGAGCGAGCAGCCAAACTTAGATGATGTGGCGGCAGTAAGAATTTGCTAGGGTTTTAGCGCCATTTTTTTTCATCGTAACCTAATTTAAGAAGTGAGAAATGAGTGACAAAAGACACAATAAAAGATAAAATGGTCCGTCTTTGATTTTTTTATCACGGTTCAACCACGTTTTTGGGTTCAACCTGTGGCTGAAGCTTGTTTGAGGCCCAAATCTGTTCCGGGCCTCCATCCCAAATGGCCCGCGGTTCTTCGAGTTTGGACCGCGGCCCAGTCCGGTCATCAAAACTAGGGTTTATACAATAAAATTACTTTTTATTGTATATATATGAATAACAAATTTGTCATGTTTTAGATATAAATTGTTTAAACATTAAAAACGACATTTTGAGTATATGTTTTGATTCAATATTAAAAGAATCATGTTTTAGAGAAAATGGTTAAACATTAAAAATAACATTTTTAATGTATGTT
The DNA here is from genome assembly GCA_030737875.1 of Allium sativum. Classification (NCBI taxonomy): domain Eukaryota; kingdom Viridiplantae; phylum Streptophyta; class Magnoliopsida; order Asparagales; family Amaryllidaceae; genus Allium; species Allium sativum. The sequence goes on from CM060921.1 coordinate 314,795,486, forward strand.
TTGATTAATTATTAGAAAGAATCATGTTTTAGAGAAAAATGGATAAGCAGTAAAAATAACATTTTAATGTATGTTTGATTCATTATTAAAAAGAATCATGTTTTAAAGAAAAGTTTAAAACTTTTAAAAAAATAACATTTTTAATGTATGTTTGGTTTGATAATGATGTCACTTACATGTTAGCATTGTTAATATAAAAATGGTCATTTGTTAATATGTATTGATACATTAAAATTATGTCACTTACATGTTAGCGATGCTAATAGAAAAATGCTCATTCGTTAAATATGTTTTGATTTATTATAACAATGTCATTCACATGTTAGCAAAGCTAGAAAAATAATTATAGGTTAATATGTGTTTTGTTAGTTATAAACATCACCTTTAGCATGTTAGATTAGAATAAAAAGAAATATATTAACATGTTTTGTTATTATAAATACCATTTTCAACATGTTAGATTAGAATGATAGGAAATATATTATTAACATGTTTTGTTATTAGAAATACCATTTTCAACATGTTAGACCTAGAATAAATAGAAATTTATGTGAAACATGTTTTTGTCATTAAAAATGATATTTTTAATATGTTATGTCAAAATAAAAAGAAATTTATGTAAAACATGTTATGACATTAAAAATGACATTTTAGCATGTTAGTTGGAATAAAATAATTACATGTTAATATATATATATATATATATTGTTTGTTAAAAACATCACTTTTAACATGTATGTGAAGTGTATAAGAATTTACATGTCTTAAGAAATATTTTTGTTCATTAAAAATATAATTTTTAACATTAACGTGAGTTGTACATAATTTACATGTAATAAAATAAATGATATTGAAATCGTTAAAGGAATTATATTTATATTCATATATATAATATATAAATATAAATTAAAATAAAATGAATCGTGCGCAGTAGTTCGCGTTTTGGAATCGTAACTTTAAACGATTATACCAAGAGATCCGACCGACGGGTTTTTCCAAAATTGAAACCGTTGGATTCGCTTTGGAAAGATCTTTCCAACGATATTAAATTTTTTAAGATCCAATGGTTAGATTTCGAGAAATGTGTAATTCAAATTTGGATAAAAACAGCGCCAGGGCCACGTAACGACCTGAAGTGTCGTTCGAATTAAATGTGCTATCTTTATATAAATAAAAATAGCGATAAATCATTACAAAATATTATTAACGATAAGAAATGATTTGAATTATATATATTCGAGAATTATTTGAAAAGACTGAGTTAAATCTCATTTCAAATAATTATTCGACGATTAAAAGCCGAAGACCTTGAAGACGGTGGTTGAAGACCGGCGTTCTTCACGACAAATGGATGACTACTGATGCCCTACATTGGGTAGCTCCCAGTAAAGGGTCAAAAGTGGTAGTTGTCCGGACGTACTTGTTGATTGTCTGGGTATACGAGAACCTCTCTTCTGTATTGGACATACGGGACGAGGAATAATGTGTTCCGGTTTCGTTCAGACCCAGAATTGACTTGCAAATGGATGTGTGTCTGACATTGGATTTCGTTCTGTGTAAATTGATTTCTATTAAATATATATCTGTTTGGTGGAGGAGAATTTATTCTGTTCCTTAACACCCTTTTTGAGATGTACGAGCTTAGAGGTTATATTTGATAGACATCAGTCGCATGGCCTGGATTGTCAATGTGGCATGCTAAGATGCAATTGATCAAGGCTTTTGTTGAAAAGAAGAACCTTGTGGTTGATGATCAAAGCACAACTTTAATTAGCATAGCTTTGTGTATAGCATTACTTCGCGAGCCTCACACCCCAGTAAGTGTTGTATATAACGGTGTTGTATACACAATTATATGATTTTTGTTTGATGATAACAACCAAATAAATATTATTTTAATTTGTTTGATATTGTACTGTTATTATACATCACAGACTGGGATATAATATTTATATTTAAATAAAATACATCTGTACAGAAATTCAAATATTTACTGTATTTTATTTAAAATATAAATATTATATTTCTAACATTCAAACAGTACATCTATTTTAACTCCACTATTTAATCACTTCAAATATTTGTACTTATAAATAAACAGAATAGAATAGACAAGTCTGTTTGACAACTATGAAATAATATTTTTATTTCAAACAAATTTTGTTTATTACAAATAATCAGTACAATCACTTTTTCATATACATTAGCTCCTCACTATATCACTCAACACTCAGTTTTTTTTTTACTTATACATTAACAGACTCAACATACAGACACTTTCATTGTTACACACACTGTTCTTGTTTTCTGCCTTCGGTCTTCTTGTCTTCTGTCTTCACAGCTTACAAGACAACCCAGTCTTCACAGTCAGTCCAGTCTTCATACCTGTCATACAAATGAACACACACACAGTACACTGCAATAGAAATAATATTGAATATATGCAAATATAAATTTTATTTTTAAATTTTTTATTTGCCTCAGAATTTTGGTGTGTTTCTCATCATTTTTCATGGCTTGATCTGATATATTTCCTGTACCCACTGATCAGCCTCGACATAACCATACTGGTTTGCTGATCAGAACCAGCATTAAACTCAGCTGATTCTGACCAGCCCCAACTCAGTACAGTCAGTCTGCTGATGATATGCACATATATACACTTATACAAAATGTCAAAAAAAAAAAGGCGTGGTCAAAATTGACACAAGACAGGTCAAAGTCCAAGAAGCAAAGTGCAACATGTTCAAGTCAGGAAGCAAAAGTGGTACATGGACCAAGATAAATGCACAAGTACATGATTCAAAGCATCAGAGCAGCATAGTTCAAACTAGTGTTAATGAGTAATGCACAACAAACAACATATAAGTGAAATGCTAATGCATTCAACATAGCAGCCAAGACAAGTGGTGCATGTAGGTTCAAAGAGCAAAGCTAACATGATACATGATCAAGCCGAAGTACAAACTTAAAACGACAATGCCATAAATGACAACAACAAATACAAAAGGCAGGTGCATCATTGGAATACTTGATGGTGCAGCTCACATATATGAAGCACAGTGGAGTATGTACAAGTGAAACAACAAGGGGTCACGGAGTTTCAGCAAGTATATAGCTCAACAAAGGGACGTACAAGACATGGCAGCAAAGAACTAGTGCATGTGTACACAACATTAACATAGCAGATTATTTGAGCTCAAATAGTGGAGCATATACAAGCAAACAATGGTGTACAACTACGACAAAAATGGATAGTCGAACAACATGGTCGAACATGCTCATATGCAACAAATCAAGTCAGTAAGACTCAGGCAAAGGATGTTCTTGGAAATGCATTTCTGGAAGCAACAATACATGGTGGAAGAGGATAATTCAACATACAGTGCATATGTTATGACAGTGGCCAAGCAAGAGCACAACATGAATGTGAACCTTTGCAACAAACATGCTATGTCCAAGTTTTACAAAGGTTTTGAACTTATTGGTTTAGTAAGAAATAATGGAAAATCAGCAAATTGCTTATCCATGCTTTAAGGATTTTTTTTGGGCTAATTATATTGGCAATCACGCTGAATCAATTCATTTCCAGAATTGCAATATCAATTTAATGCTGAGGTTTGGCATATTAAGGCAGCAAATTTCAAGTTTTAAATCGAGCAAAGCAAAAGTGGAAAGCATCACGAATCAACTGAGTTAATCAAGTATTTCACACAAATAAGTTCAAGTTTAATCCACAGGGGCAAGTTATATATTTTCAAAGCCGAGCAAATCATTTTTCAATCAAAGAAAATCACGCAATCAATTTCATTCAAGGAAATCATATATAGGAAAGTAAAGTTTTTTTCTATCATTTATGGAGTGGTGACAAAGCAAGAATCAATCTCGGTTATTTTCTGAAATCATCGATTTCTGAAATGGAATTAAAACCGACCGTTCTCGTAAAGGAAAGACAGGTTTTTTATAACACTGTGGAAATCAATCCAAATCTCGAAACAAAAGGTTGGGAACGATTTAATGTTTTTCCAGAATTGTTTATATTCATTATTTCAATCAGAAAGGAAAATCATGGAAATTTCAGAGCAACTAAAAGAGGAATTTCTTTCGAAATTCTTTCCCAAAATTAACAATCAATTCTCGGAATTCTATCAAGTCATTCAAAGCAAAGGAATCTTTTTTCATTCGAAAAATTCAAAAGAGGAAACCAGACCAAGTTGATTACTCGAAATCAGAGATTTGTTAGGGTTCGTTTTTCCCTATAAAAACACCACTTTCATCACAGGCATGATGTATCGAAAAACCACAAAATCATTTCAAGCGATTCAAGGCAAGAAATTAAAAAAAAACTCACAGTTTCGATCAAGCCAGAAAGAAAACCCAAATCGGACGAGCATCCGAATCAATAGCGAGAGCAACTCGAAGCAGTTGAACAATCATAGAAATCACAACTTCAGTTAATCAACATCAACCGATCGATTTGGGAAAGCAATCAGAAACCCTAGTTTCTTTCTCTGCCGCCATTTTTCATTGAAGAGAGGAACGGGCTAAACAAATTTAGAGTGGCCGGCCTATTCTAGTTGAAGGGTTAAAAAGGGAGTTTAAAATTCATTTTATAACTAGGGTTTTTAATGTTCTTTTTATTGTTTTGTCTTTTAATTTCTTTTGTAATCAAACCGTCACATCTGTTCTAGAGTCTGTAAAATCTAGGAATTAAGTCAGGGTGTTGACTGACAGTTGACAGAGTCTGTAAAATCTGGGTTGCTGATTACGGGGTTGTAATCAAGGGAAATCTGATCGAGTGGATATTGGTCAGTCTAGGGATTTGAGCGTAGGGTTAGAATAGGAGCAGGGTTTGCGAGTGTACATGGTCTTGTATGCGGGATCTGTTCTATCACCTAGTAGAAACCTTAGAAATGCAGCAGTAGGCAGGGTTTTGCCGAAGCTGGGTATATCTGTGTGTGATTTATTTTCTGCATTTCTGTTTCTGCTATAATCTGTGATCTATTTATTATTTTAATATCTCGTTAGAATTTTAATTCAGTTAAAAACTGTGATAAACCCTATTCACCCCCCTCTAGGGTTAATCTAGAACCAACAAGTGGTATCAGAGCTGGTTTAAGGTAACAGCATGATCGGGGGTTCTCGCTGTATGATCATGTGGCGAAGTATTGACTCTTTCCCCTACATGCCCGTGGGTGGTTGTCCGTGTCGAGAGGCAGGACGTGAAACCAGTGTCTGAGGTATCTTTGGTGGCCACCGGGGTGATTTAAAATTCCTCGTAAATAGAGACACCAAGTGGTATCAGAGCAAGGTATTCTGTTAACTCTAGAGTAATGGTGATTCCTGGTTGTCAGTCGATAGAGAGTCAGTCCAGTTCATCTCCTACTATTTTCAATGGAATAGATTTTTTAAACTGGAAATCCAAAATGGAATTTTATTTAAAATCTGTTAATATTAAATGTTGGGATGTTATTATCAATGGGTTTGATAGTGTAGATATTAATTTCAATGCTCGTGCTATGAAAATTATATTTGACTATCTTAGCACTGAACAGTTTAATCTTATCTGTCATTGTTTATCTGCACAGGAAATTTAGAGAACTCTCAACAAGTTGTATGGAAAATCTGACAACAGCTCAAAACCCCGAATGTCAACTCTGATTCAGATCTATGCTTAACAAGTCATGTAGATGAAACTTCAGATGAATCAGATGATGGAGAATCAACAAATGCTGAAACAGAAAATCTCTCATATGAAGATTTGGTTTACATGTGTCTTGATTTAACGAAATTTGTTGATAAACTTCAATCTAAAAACAAATCTTTGAAAACTGAAAATCATGAGTTGACCAGCAAAATTCATTGTTTGGAATTAAAACTTGAAAATGTTGTGAAATTTGAAAATTCTAATTGTGAAAATTGTTTGAAATTAAAAACAGATCTCGTTCATCTCAACAATAACATTCAAAGGCTTGATGAAGAAATTCTAGTTTTAAAAGATAACGAGATTGAGTTGAAAAATGCAAACAATTTTTTTCAAAAGGAATTTAAAATTTTTAAGACTATCGAAAATTCCAAACTTGAAATTGCTGAAAGTAATAGTTTGTTGAAAACAGATCTGATTTTGAGTGAGCTTGAAAAAGAGATTGAAAATCTCAAGAAACTTGAATCTGAAAAACAAATTAAATTTGAATCAGAGATCTTTGAATCCAAGACCAAAGTTAAAATGCTTGAAAACGAAAATTTGATTTTGAAACAGAATGATACTGAAAAGAGAAAGATCAACATTAATCGTTGTTCGAATCTAATGAAAGAGAATTCTGAACTTAAATCCAAAATCAACAATCTTGATTTGAGTTTGAAACGCTTTTCAATTGGTGAAAAATCTTTGAATATGTTGTTGAAAAATCAATTTTCTTCTGGTCATAAAAATGGTCTTGGTTTTGAGAAAAGAAATGATTTTGAAAGTTTGAACTCTTGTAATTTCAAAAACTCTTCAAACTGCTTCAAGAAGAGTCATTCTGAAAATTTGAATTTTAAAAATTCCAAAAGTTTTTTGAATCACAATCGAGATAAGAATTGGTTTGATAACAATTCATTTTGGATCCCGAAAAGAAATAAAATGATTTTTGGAAAAACTAAACAAATTTGGGTTACAAAGGGTACTCTAGTTGATTCTAACGGATTGTTATATAAGCAGGTTTGGGTACCTAAAGTTAAGAATACAACTGTGAGTGGTTTTACAAACTTTGTTAGACCACTCGATTCTATAAACTGTTAGGTACCGAAGGTGGCTGAGGAACTGCTGTGCTGAAAAGAAATTTGAAATCAAGATCGTCTAATATTCTGTGTCATTTACAGTTCCTTAGGCCAAGATCTGTTGAGTTAGAGATTCTGCTTTACATTGGATTCTGGTATGATCTCTAAACTCACCTTTGTATATTCTCTTCGTTTGTTTTATTTTCTGTTTTTATTTCTACCTTTATCTCCTTCTGTTTTTTTTTTAAATTTGACACTGCCATATTCTTCTTTGTCTGTACTTCTTAAACTTCAAATTGTAGAATTCATATTTTCTGGAAATTTGCCTTAGTTGAATATAATTCTGATATTTTAATCATCTCCAGACCTTGTATTTAAACTTGTAAATATCTACAATTGTTTTGAAGTTTAGTTTCTGATTGTTGAATTCATAACAGTGTTTGATGTATTCTTGTCATATCTTGAACACTGTTAATTTGAATTCTAAATTTTTGAAGATCTGAAAGTCTAATGGAAATTCACACATCATTGCTGTTTTGGGATTCTTCTAATTCATTTTAGAAAAGCTTGAAATATTACACTCATTACAGCACTCTATTATTTATCAGTAGTGATATTTTCATTGTTTTTCAGATTGGCTTGGAAATTTTAAATTGTCTAGAATCTCAGTGATACATCTTGAAAATCATTGTTATTCATGATCATCATGGTTAGAATTTGTTTGTTTGAAATCATCTGAAATTATTAATATTTTGAATAATCACACACCTCCTAAATTTGAAATTATCAACCTTGTGTGACTGATTCGTTATATTTCAAAACTTGACATTGATTCAAGTGATTTCGAATAAATTATTTTGGATCATGAATATCTATCAAACCTGATGTAAATGATCTGATTTTTTTTCTTTGGGCTTGTCTGAAATTCTTGTGAAAAATTCTTTGAAAAATTGGTGTTAAATCTCTCTACTATTTCATGGTTATTTGATTTGAATGATTGTTTGTTTAAAATCATTTGAAATTATTGATTTATTGAATCACACACATATTCTGAATGTGAAAATAATAATTTGGTGTGATCGATTCATTGAATCTAGAGATTTTTCATATTCCTCAAATGATTTCAAATAAACGGTAGTTCTAATCTTGGATCATGAAGGTTCTTATGTGACCATCCCCAGACAAGTCTGATGTGATATTGTGTTCTGCACTGCTCTGATACTGTTCTTAGATAATTGCTTATTGTTTGATTTGCCTGCTTGGGCTTTAAATTTCTGTTGTCTGTGATATCATAGTTTGTCTCCATTGTCTTGGTAAAATCCTCGAGAAAGCGAGAACAAGTGGTATCAGAAGTGCTTACATTTGTTTCACCCATCTGTACTGAGATTCAAATTTTCACCTTGTATAGATCCATACATTTTTTTTTGGCCTTATACAAATAAATGTGCTAAATTTGTCTGGCTGGGTTTGTGTTTAAATTTCTTTGGTCTGAGATGTCCATGATGGTCCATCAGGGTGTAATTAAAATCCTCGAGAGGAAGACTACAATTGGTATCAGATGTGCTGAATTTTTTTTTGTATATATTTTAATCACTCTTGTGCTTTGTATAGCTCTTCATATTCCTCTTGTAATTGATTTTCAATTTTAAAACTATTAATTTTTATTCATTCACAAATTGAAATCAATATCCAAATTGTTCTGTATTTATAATTCATCAAAATATATCAGAATCTGAAATTGTGATGAATTATGACTGCAATATACTTCAAAACAAGAGGAGATTTTATCTGGATTTTCATGATGGTTGAATATTTATTATAATATCTTTGAACTGGCAATTATTTCACGACCATGCTCATTATCTATCATCATTCTGCCACCCATGATAATTTTTTTTATAAATGTGGAGAGTTTAATATTTTTTTAAAAAATCATCTTGAATAAACAGTGAAAATATTTGTGATGAAATTGTGGTTATGTTATTTTTCAGAATTAGTGGTAATTGAGAATTTTCAATGATCCCGGTACAGCCGAACATATTTCATAATATAATTAATTTAGAAATTTATTTCACAATCCATCTCTGTACCTACCCCATTTTCTATCATTCATATATTGGTTTTATATACCGAGGAGTTTTTTTATTTTGAAGCTGAAAACGATAAATATATATAAGAGTGTCTCTAACCTCATTTAAAAATCCAAGCTCTGGTTATGCATGGTTATGAGACATCTTATCATTTAAGCTGCGACTGGTCCCATTTAAAGATCCAAGCTCTGGTTATGCGTGGTCAGTGTGCTCTTAAATAAAAAAATAAATAAAAAGGAAATAAAGTGCTAAAAATAGAAATAAGTTTGAAATTCTCCTCTGAGTATAAAAACCAGCCTATCAATCCATATTCTAATCTGTGAAATGTGTTGAAATCTTATGAAGTATTATGATTTGTTGTTTGATAGTTATTGGGATTTGAGATTATTCGATTTTGCCACTTAAATTGAATTATAACTATAATCCAAATCCATCACTGTTTTTTTTTAGCCACATTTTTATAAAAATTCGGTTGAAAATTAATTGAAATTCATTTTTATATAACTCTCCTCATTTATATAAATTTCGTCGTAAATCAGTCATTTTCTGCAATGTGAAATATGCCACCAATTCTCAGTTTATTATGATTTTTGTTTGACTGATTGAGGTCTATGATGATCATTCTTCCTCTTATGCTGAATTATATTTTTAGTCGTTTTTCATCCGTATTTTAAACTCTATATCCTTTTGATGATAACAAAAGGGGGAGAATGGATTAGATTTTGATTTATGAGTGAATATTTTATAAATATTTTTAATTTTGAAAATTTATTATTATTCATTCATTCCACTCATGCACAGTTATAGGGGGAGTTGTCTGTTGTAGGGGGAGCTATAAATAGGGGGAGTTCAATATTCACTGTCAAACACATCTATTGTATATAAAATCTTTTATTTGTTTGTCATCATCAAAAGGGGGAGATTGTTGTATATAACGGTGTTGTATACACAATTATATGATTTTTGTTTGATGATAACAACCAAATAAATATTATTTTAATGTGTTTGATATTGTACTGTTATTATACATCACAGACTGGAATATAATATTTATATTTAAATAAAATACATCTGTACAGAAATTCAAATATTTAATGTATTTTATTTAAAATATAAATATTATATTTCTAACATTCAAATAGTACATCTATTTTAACTCCGATATTTAATCACTTCACATATTTGTACTTATAAATAAACAGAATAGAATAGACAAGTCTGTTTGACAACTATGAAATATTATTTTTATTTCAAACAAATTTTGTTTATTACAAATAATCAGTACAATCGCTTTTTCATATACATTAGCTCCTCACTATATCACTCAACACTCAGTTTTTTTTTACTTATACATTAACAGACTCAACATACAGACACTTTCATTGTTACACACACTGTTCTTGTTTTCTGCCTTCTGTCTTCTTGTCTTCTGTCTTCACAGCTTACAAGACAACGCAGTCTTCATACCTGTCATACAAATGAACACACACACAGTACACTGCAATAGAAATAATATTGAATATATGCAAATATAAATTTTATTTTTAAATTTTTTATTTGCCTCAGAATTTTGGTGTGTTTCTCATCATTTTTCATGGCTTGATCTGATATATTTCCTGTACCCACTGATCAGCCTCGACATAACCATACTGGTTTGCTGATCAGAACCAGCATTAAACTCAGTTGATTCTGACCAGCCCCAACTCAGTACAGTCAGTCTGCTGATGATATGCACATATATACACTTATACAAAATGTCAAAAAAAAAAGGCGTGGTCAAAATTGACACAAGACAGGTCAAAGTCCAAGAAGCAAAGTGCAACATGTTCAAGTCAGGAAGCAAAAGTGGTACATGGACCAAGATAAATGCACAAGTACATGATTCAAAGCATCAGAGCAGCATAGTTCAAAATAGTGTTAATGAGTAATGCACAACAAACAACATATAAGTGAAATGCTAATGCATTCAACATAGCAGCCAAGACAAGTGGTGCATGTAGGTTCAAAGAGCAAAGCTAACATGATACATGATCAAGCCGAAGTACAAACTTAAAATGACAATGCCATAAATGACAACAACAAATACAAAAGGCAGGTGCATCATTGGAATACTTGATGGTGCAGCTCACATATATGAAGCACAGTGGAGTATGTACAAGTGAAACAGCAAGGGGTCACGGAGTTTCAGCAAGTATATAGCTCAACAAAGGGACGTACAAGACATGGCAGCAAAGAACTAGTGCATGTGTACACAACATTAACATAGAAGATTATTTGACTCAAATAGTGGAGCATATACAAGCAAACAATGGTGTACAACTACGACAAAACTGGACAGTCGAACAACATGGTGGAACATGCTCATATGCAACAAATCAAGTCAGTAAGACTCAGGCAAAGGATGTTCTTGGAAATGCATTTCTGGAAGCAACAATACATGGTGGAAGAGGATAATTCAACATACAGTGCATATGTTATGACAGTGGCCAAGCAAGAGCACAACATGAATGCGAACCTTTGCAACAAACATGCTATGTCCAAGTTTTACAAAGGTTTTGAACTTATTGGTTTAGTAAGAAATAATGGAAAATCAGCAAATTGCTTATCCATGCTTTAAGGATTTTTTTTGGGCTAATTATATTGGCAATCACGCTGAATCAATTCATTTCCAGAATTGCAATATCAATTTAATGCTGAGGTTTGGCATATTAAGGCAGCAAATTTCAAGTTTTAAATCGAGCAAAGCAAAAGTGGAAAGCATCACGAATCAGCTGAGTTAATCAAGTATTTCACACAAATAAGTTCAAGTTTAATCCACAGGGGCAAGTTATATATTTTCAAAGCCGAGCAAATCATTTTTCAATCAAAGAAAATCACGCAATCAATTTCATTCAAGGAAATCATATATAGGAAAGTAAAGTTTTTTTCTATCATTTATGGAGTGGTGACAAAGCAAGAATCAATCTCGGTTATTTTCTGAAATCATCAATTTTTAAAATGGAATTAAAACCGACCGTTCTCGTAAAGGAAAGACAGATTTTTTATAACACTGTGGAAATCAATCCAAATCTGGAAACAAAAGGTTGGGAATGATTTAATGTTTTTCCAGAATTGTTTATATTCATTATTTCAATCAGAAAGGAAAATCATGGAAAATTCAAAGCAACTAAAAGAGGAATTTCTTTCGAAATTCTTTCCCCAAATTAACAATCAATTCTCGGAATTCTATCAAGTCATTCAAAGCAAAGGAATCTTTTTTCATTCGAAGAATTCAAAAGAGGAAACCAGACCAAGTTGATTACTCGAAATCAGAGATTTGTTAGGGTTCGTTTTTCCCTATAAAAACACCACTTTCATCACAGGCATGATGTATCGAAAAACCACAAAATCATTTCAAGCGATTCAAGGCAAGAAATTAAAAAAAAAACTCACAGTTTCGATCAAGCCAGAAAGAAAACCCAAATCGGACGAGCATCCGAATCAATAGAGAGAGAGCAACTCGAAGCAGTTGAACAATCATAGAAATCGCAACTTCAGTTAATCAACATCAACCGATCGATTTGCGAAAGCAATCAGAAACCCTAGTTTCTTTCTCTGCCGCCATTTTTCATTGAAGAGAGGAACGGGCTAAACAAATTTAGAGTGGCCGGCCTATTCTAGTTGAAGGGTTAAAAAGGGAGTTTAAAATTCATTTTATAACTAGGGTTTTTAAAGTTCTTTTTATTGTTTTGTCTTTTAATTTCTTTTGTAATCAAACCGTCACATCAGTTCTAGAGTCTGTAAAATCTAGGAATTCAGTCAGGGTGTTGACTGACAGTTAACAGAGTCTGTAAAATCTGGGTTACTGATTACGGGGTTGTAATCAGGGGAAATCTGATCAAGTGGATATTGGTCAGTCTAGGGATTTGAGCGTAGGGTTATAATAGGAGCAGGGTTTGCGAGTGTACATGGTCTTGTATGCGGGATCTGTTCTATCACCTAGTAGAAACCTTAGAAATGCAGCAGTAGGCAGGGTTTTGCCGAAGCTGGGTATATCTGTGTGTGATTTATTTTCTGCATTTCTGTTTCTGCTATAATCTGTGATCTATTTATTATTTTAATATCTCGTTAGAATTTTAATTCAGTTAAAAACTGTGATAAACCCTATTCACCCCCCTCTAGGGTTAATCTAGATCCAACAGTAAGAGCTAGAAACGAGATAAGGGAACACAGGGAGTGCACGACGTTTCTTTCTAGCTAGAAGTGGTGTCATGGTATGGATCCCGGACATTTTTACTTACGTGGATGATGAATGAGGTGCCTTAGATATTGGTCGCTACTGGCCTAATGATAGGTCCGATAAGACCGGGAAACGTATGTTCAAGAATTGCCAATCCACTTAAGTATTTGTGGACCGACCCTGCAGGATCCAAGGGTTCGCCAGCGCCCGAGCCCTGAGGCATTTGCTAGAGTGTCTCGAATCGGTAAGGAGACCATTCCTAGCCTTGACTCATGATGGAAACCCAATTTCCAATATGACATTACGAATTAGATTGTAAACCTATATATGATGACATAATAGGATGAGATACTATGCCGTCTAGGATTGATACATTTATTTTGAAAATGTTTTAAACTGACTAGACACTATAATAATATCAAATGATTACTATTTTATACGTATCAATCATGTTTGACCATTATAAGGTAAAACTCCATCCTCCGGTTTGCGTTGCGTTGTGTGATGGGACTTGAGTCTTATAATGGTTTCATTTTTCTAAAAAGCATTGCGTTGTTTAAAAGATTTACTTATTTTATGCACTGGCAATCCAATGGAGTAAACCCATTCCGCATTAGCGGCTTGGTCCTATGATTAGCCTTATTATTAGATAAGTTAAGTAAGATTTGTCATACCAGTCCCATGACTGACTCGTAGTTTGTTTCACTTGCAAACTTGGGTGCTCCATATTTTCCATACCAGCAGTCAGGTGGCTTGTTTTGCAGATATTTATTTGTTGAGCAGGATTCTGGATCGAAGCTTAAAGCTGTGTCTAGGGCATTGATAGTCTTCCACTGTGTTAGTTTACTGGTTCCGCTACATTGTATTGCATTTATTGAAAATTAATCTTCCGCTATATTATATTTCGATGTACTCTGATATATTCTGTACTCTGATGTTACATTATCATGATGTAATAAAAATCTTCATTTATTTGTTCTGATGTGTTGTATGCCCAGAGTTAGCGTATGCGGGATTCGGCCGGTCTTGGTCGATTTAGCGATCGATTAAGTCCGGGCAAATCCGTACTGTTACAGGTGGTATCAGAGCCTTGGTTAACTCAAATCATTGGGGTACAACTCATTAGAACTGAACAAAAGACTCATCAGAGGTAGGATTAGAAATATCCTGTAAAAGAATACTCATCAGAGATAGGATCAGTAGTATCCTTGTAACACCCCGAATTTGTACCGACACTAGAAGAGGATAAATTAAATAATAATTAATTTAATATTCATAATTGGAGGAAACGGACTGCACCATTGCATCCATCTCGAAATTCTGGTCAAGATAGACATTTGATTTGCGTAAAACGGACAACGTATGAAGAAGTTATGAGGGTTTTAAGTTTGTATATGCACAGAAATATTTTATATATACGCATGAGTCAGTAGTGAGCCAGAGATGAGTCAGAATTCTATCCAAAGGATTCAAATTCAAAAAATTCTTCTGAGCAGCGAAATACCCGCTCTAGGGGGTCAACCCCCCTAGAGGGGTGTCGACCTAGGGTTCGACCCACCCACAGGGGTGTCGACACCCCTAGGGCTTACGTGGCACTCAATTTCAGGGGGTCTGGCAGCTATATATATACATGTCCTATTTCTCATATTTTTCATTGGAAGTTATGGAGGCCATATACTGTTGGAGTGCGAACTGAACCGTTTTCTACAACAACATATCCTACAAATCAAATTCAGAATTCAAGATTCGTTCTTTCTATTCTCTAAACCTAACGCTGTGAGTTCTGTTGTTTTTAGGTTTAGATAAATAAAAGTAAATTATGAAGGACTATGATTTGGATATTTGTAAACCATGAATCTTTGCTATTATCATATCTGATACTATGTCATGATAAATCTATTTCTTTAGATTCGAATTCAGTTGTGATTATTCTACTATGTTATTATTGTGGATCATGGTCTGTAACTATATGTGGTTAATATAAATCTGTTAATGTGAATAGTTATGTCATTGGATAGTTCTAATCATTTATGTGAATCATGAACATGCCATCTTGAATTGGTTAGGATTGGTTCTAAATCTTTATCTAAATTGTAACTTCTATGGAATGTTATGATGTGGATTTGTGTAGATCTATTTCTAAACTAGTAGATCTAATTTATGTAGACATTGAAACTGTTAGTCAGATCTAGATTATCGCCTTTTGTTATCATGTTAGATCTAGTTTAACTTCTAGATCTGAATCATGTGATCTAATCTATCACCATGTGTTATCATATTGGATCTAAACAAATGAGACATCTAAACTGCTGATTTAGATCTTACTACGCTTGTTAAGACATCATGTTATGTTTACTAGTTTTATGTTCATCTTGTTATGATGATAATTACATGTCCATGCCAGTATGTATGAGCACATTATCATGCTAAGTTTATGTTTATGCCAATATGATCACTTTTGTTACATTCCTATTGTTTTTCCCTATTATCGTTTATGACTAGGCTATTGTCTAGCCTAGGCATGTTGCCAATTTTGTGAGGGCGCTAGTTAAGGAATGGGGGAAAAGGGGTTAAAAATGGCATAATTTGAATATGAACATTTTTGGACATGTAATTCAAATAATGTGTAATGACCCGCACTGGCAGAGGTATTATGATTAGTTTATTTGATTATATAAATGGTGATATAGTGAATTAAGTGGTCGTGGAATTAAATAATGGTGAGTATTTAATTAAAATAATAAATTAAATAATATACTTAATTTTGAAATAATCAGAATTGGTTGAAATGGCAATATGGTGTGAACCGGATCATCTGTGATATGAAATTCAGCTTGGAATTTAATTTAAATAACGAATATATTCAACTGTCGATAGTTGAACGTATAGTTTATAAAATAATTATAAACGAGCTCGAAATGGTGCTGTAGTTCGTAAATTGGCGATTCGAACTTCAACTGAATGTACAGGATTCGTTTTAAATCGGATTTCTGTGAAACAAGAAACGTGTGGAGCTGGTGGAGTATATCTTTCTAGTGGAAGAGAAAAATCGGGATTTCGTCATGTAGATTTTGATGTATGTCCAAATCAAATTTTAAAATAGTCGCTATGGAATCGTTTATCGACCATAACAGTTTATTCGATATAAGTAGAGATCTGATTTGAATTTTAACAAGGTTCCTTTGAGAAATAGTGATAATTTAATTTTTTGAATTTTACTGTAATTTTTAATTAATTTAATAAGCAACTTTTTATTTGGGGTATTGTGCACCCTGTAATCAACATTTTGGGGTTTCACAATATGAGTCCATCTACCGGTATTATTATATTTTTTGGATCCTGACACATTGGTCGTCACAACGATGTAGCTAATTCTGTCTATAGCAGTTGTATATGAATGGAATTTACGAAAATGGATATACAATATCTATGCTTATATAATAACTCTAACAAAAAAAGTTATAACATAAAACTAAAGTCGACGTTCATCCTTCTCATTCCACTGGTTCTCTGTGGACTAAAAACATAGACGTGGCCCTCATAAAATCCTCACCAATAAATATCTAATCCTATAAATAATCCTACCTAATCGTTAAACCTAAATTTTCGTTTTGCTCAAAACTCAGCAGCCGCCACAAAAAAACCTTCCATCCCTCAAACTGAAACGTAGTGAGGATTCGGTCGTGGCCTTCAAAGGGTGTTGCGCGTTCGAGTTTTCTTTTACTGGAGTACTGTTTTTCATGGCTCCGAGCTGAAGGGTGGGAGAACGTGCGAAGCAAAGTGGGAAGTAAAGGACGTTGGACACCTTGTTTTTATCAAGTAATAGAAGAGTAGACTCTCGTGGTTAACCCAAAACAGAGAGGCGTGGGTTCGATCTATACTATTGGGAGCAGTGGAAGCATGGGAAGGATCGAAAGTTTATATGGGGGGGACGCGGGGTAGTAATAATACACGGTATTTAGATGAGGGAAGGAAACAAGGTCGCATGCGTGAGTACTGAGAAGGAGGAAGAGTGGAAGCACACGGTGTAGCTAAAAGGGATGGTGAGATAGCAGGTGTGGGTATAACGGTGTATTAATTTATGGATGAGCAAACAAGTATGAAGAGGAGGGCGTGGGTTTAATGTGTACAGGGACTTGTTTTCAAAGGAAAGCAAGGTAGGGGTTTTGTTGTTGTGAGAGGAAGGATACTATTACAAATGGATCGGGTATGCTGGAGATGGAGTCTGGGTTTCACGTGAGGCCCATACTTAAGGGATTAGGCCGTTATAACAAATGAAGGGGCGTTTGAATACTGGAGGATAGCGATTGATATTGGTGGAGTGATGAAAGGGTTTTAGAAAGTGGAGTTTTATTTCATGAAAATATGGCGTTGAAATGGGTGAGTTTGGAGTTGTTTTCGAACAGGAATCACAAGGGGAAGATGGAGTTTCAAATCTAGAAAAGAAGCAACTGTCAAATTTGAGGGAGAAGAGTTATTTTGTGGGCGGTCTGGGCTTATAAGTTTTGGTAATGGGCCGAATTGTTTGGTAAGGCCTAATCGATTAAAGTTTAGTTTTATTTTAAATTAAAACGATGTATTCGTACTTGTAAAATGAATATCTTCATCATACAATATCAGAATCACGAACGGTCGGATCCGTCGGGATCGTATGGACGGTGGCTACGCACTAGAACTGACTGGGAGTGGAGTGGAGCTCGTTACAATTTATGGCGAAATAAATTGTCCGACTGAATCAAATAACGCAAACCGTTATTTAACGATTAACGCGCCTAAGTGAGTAAATCTCACTAACTCTAAACAGTTTATAATTTCATGTTGTATTTTTAGAACTGTTAGATATTGGTTGATTTACTGTATGTTGACTGTTTGATTGAACTGCTAGTCAGTTAGTTAAATTTTCTATATTGATTCTGTTTAATAGAATATATCATATAGAACTGAAAAGTGATGTTATCTATATTGTTTAACATTTGTGATGCAGGGAGACAGGTTGGAGGAATCCAACTGGATTCCTCAACATTTATTTTACTGTTTTCATATATTGTGATATATGATGTGTTATATAATCTATTATGGATTATGGGTGTTGGAATGATGTTGATCATTTTTATTCGATATTTTAAATATCACAAAAGACCCTGGGATGTAAATAGAATTTATTTCAATGTATATTGAAATAAAGGAATTTTATAAAATCACAGGATTTTATAAAAGGAAATATTTATAAAACGAACACGGTTTTATAAAAGGAATATCTATTTAGAAAATAAATAGAAATAGAAAAGGAATATCTATTTAGAAAATAAATAGAAGTTATAAATATGAAATATTTGTAACGGTAAATAGAAGTTATAAATAGGAAATATTTGTAACGGTAAGTAAACGTTAAAAAAGGGAAATAGTTGTAACGGAAAACGTAGTTTATCAAAAGAAGTTAATCGATGTTAGTTAATCGATTAATGATAAAGTTAAAAAGAAGTTAATCGATGTTAGTTAATCGATTAATGATAAAGTTAAAAAGAAGTTAATCGATGTTAGTTAATCGATTAATGATAAAGTTAAAAAGAAGTTAATCGATGTTAGTTAATCGATTAGTGATAAAGTTCAAAAGAAGTTAATCGATGTTAGTTAATCGATTAATGATAAAGTTAAAAGAAGTTAATCGATGTTAGTTAATCGATTAATGATAAAGTTAAAAGAAGTTAATCGATGTTAGTTAATCAATTAGTGATAAAGTTAAAAAGGGAGCTAATCGATGTTAGTTTAATCGATTAGGGTTAAAGCAAAGGAGTTAATCGATGTTAGTTTAATCAATTAGAGTAGAAGCAAATGAGTTAATCGAATATAGTTTATTCGAAGAAAGTAAAAGGAGCTCTCGAATATAGTTTATTCGAAAGGAGTTAAGTGAAATGAGTAAATCAATAGCGTTAGTCAAATAGAGTTAATCCAATAGTGTTAGTCCAATAAAGTTAATTGATAAGGGTTAATCGAAAGGAGTTAAGTGAAAAGAGTAAATCGAATATAGTTATTCGAGGAGGGTTAAGTAAGGAAGTTAGTAAAAGGAATATAAAGTGAACTTTGCCTATTTCAAAGTTAGAAATGTTGTTCAGTTAAGGTCTGAGAGGTAGTTCTACCCCAACTTGATTGGCTTCGTTTTTAACTAAGGAATAGTTAAGGTTCGGCAGTAAAGGAAGTGGTTTGAGTTGGCATCGCGATGGTTTGTTTAAACATCTGTCTAAGTCCAATGTAGAAGCTTTGGAAACATTTTCCAAATAAGAAACCAGAAATGTTTTCTAATAAAGAAAACAAGAAATGGAAATGTTTTCCATTGTTAATAACGTATATTTTCCCAATTTAGAAAATAAGGAATATTGAACATAAGGAAACAGGAGATGGAAAAATGA
This sequence comes from Allium sativum, assembly GCA_030737875.1. Classification (NCBI taxonomy): domain Eukaryota; kingdom Viridiplantae; phylum Streptophyta; class Magnoliopsida; order Asparagales; family Amaryllidaceae; genus Allium; species Allium sativum. Next base: position 314,814,961 of record CM060921.1, read on the forward strand.
ACTAAGGATATAAATGTTAAGTGATGTTTGATCGATATAAATTTCCATTTGGAAATAATATCGTTGTTTGCACACTTGTTTTTATTCGATAGTTAAATAACAGACTATCGAAGTTTTGACCATTTTAACGTTGTTAATATGGAGAGACCGGTTGGATTATTATCCAAAGAACCACTCTGTATTGGCATAAGCATTGCGAATCATATATGCCAAAGGGAAATTGAAGACGGAATTATACAAGGGCTATCCTGTTTACAGAATAGTGCCTTCGGTTCATCCTGTTCCTGGATGACTTGTATGGACGGATGTTTGACAGAGTATGTCCAGACGATCACGTATATTGATTTCTCCAACTGTACCAAGAGTGGAAGCGGAGAAGGAAACTTCTTTTAGCTAACACATAATGTATGGTTGAGGACGTCAATCGGTGATTTGATGATTTGATGATGTGGCATTCAAAGTGAATCTGATATGATGATAAAGCGTAGCTTCTAGCCTCATCAAATTGGTAAATGACAGAAATCGGGCAGGCAACATGGCTAAGTCGGTCGCACCGAAGTAGGGTGTATAATCACCTGATCTAGAGTGTCATTTACTTCTAAAAATCTATTGTTGATGCTGTCCCATTCGGGAAACGGTTGCTGATCCCAACTGTTGGTGATATACATTCGATACACTCAAGCGAAATGAGTGGTCGGTCATGTGTGGCCGGGTTGCAAGATGTTCTTGTTGAACCCAGTGTATTCCTCTCTAGAGGTACACGAGCGAAAAGGTGGTTCCATACCTTGTCATAGTTGGAAACCCATTACCCAATACGTGCTTGCAGTTTTGATTGTATACTATATATGTAGAACGTGAGATGAAAGCGTTTCTGCTAGATGATTATATATACTGTGATTGATAGGCATTATTATAATATCAAAAGATTTTTGATATAAAGTTATTTTTGATTCTCATAAGGGAAAAACCCGTTCCGTTATGTGGCGTGGTCTTATGAGATATCGTTTACTTGTTCGAACTGTTTTTAAACTGTTTTACTCATACCAGTCCCATGACTGACCCGGAGTTTATTTTGTGTTGTTTTCCCTAAACTCTTGGGTGCCTAAATTTGTACGGGCAGTCAAGTAGTCGGGTTTTACAGATATACTGGAAGAGCTGGAGCAGGAGGCTTCAGGATCATATAGCTATAGTTATTTCCGCTGTGTTGTAAGTGCTGTACTTTGATAATGATATGTATATTCAAGTACAGATTTGTATTTCAAAGTTATGATATGAAATATATTTATTCGTTCCGTTGTGAGATTCGTGTTACTCTGATGTTGTGTTCTTCTTCTTCTTCTATTCTAAGTTTCTATCTTATCTTTCCTCACCCTCTAATTTCTTTCACTAATTACCAGGATTTTTCGACGTTTTGGTTATCGACATCGTGCTTATGTCGATAACCAAAGTCGCTCAAAATACAGGTCGTTACAGTTGGTATCAGAGCTTAAGTTAAGAATTACTTGGCTCTGTGGCGTGACTCGGTAGAGATAGGGTTAGTAATACCCTAGACTGAGATTGAGTGTATATATACGAGTGAGCGTACTTGTTATTGATATAAAAATTGTTTTATATTGTGGAGATTCATTGGTTGAGTCATTTATGAGTTCTGGTCGATCAGTTTGATCCACTGTATCGGTAGGAGTTAGTAAACACTCGAATACGATGGGTCGACACGATATGTTTTGAAAGGTGGTAAATTAAAATAAGTTTACCCAAAGTATATTTTGATATATATTGGATATATTGGTTGTTATTATAATCGAGTAAGATTATAAATTAAATGGTTATGTAAATAACCAATCAGAATTCATATAAGTGAAATATGTGGTATCAGATAAATTAAATCTGAAATTTAAACCAGAAATTGAATTAAAATTCTGGAAAATTGGATAAGTGTTTGTAAATGGATTGGGATTAAAAATAAGGAAAATTTAAGATCCTGGGAGATTTTAAATTGTTTTACAAGCAGTGTGAATTATATTTTGAAATGAATTTCAAGGTGGAAATGTTTAAAAATGGTTTTATAGTATTGAACTCACTTCGATCGCTGGAAAGTAGATTCTGATGATGACAGCTGCATCATCAGTGTTCATTTTCGAGTTGTAAGTGACGAATTACTACCAGAGATACTGTTTTGAAATTGTTTTGGGAAAGACGAGTTGTGTTGAATTTCAAAATGGGATTTAAAATATAGAATTGGAATTTTTAAATAGATTTGAAATATTAACTTGTTTTAAAAGAAATAAAACGAGAAGTTCCTTTATAAACGAAGTTTATAAATAATTCCTTTATAAACGAAGTTTATAAAATGAAGTGAAAAGAATTATCATTGGATAATTCAGAAATATAAAAATACAAGTGCGAAATTGAAAAGGGAAATCTACTTTCCAAAGATAGAAATATCGATTTCAAAAGGAATTGAAACTGAGACTTATTTAAAGGAATTTGAATAAAGGAAGTTCAAACATAGGATTTGAATATAGAAAATTCAAAGGGGATTTGAATAATGAGAATTCAAATAGAAATTGAATATAGAAATTCAAAGGGAGTTTGAATATATGAAATTCAATGGAAGTGATATAGAATTTGAATATAGAAATTCAAATGGCGTTTGGATATAGAAAATATAAGAGATTTCAAATATAGCATTTGAGTATCGAAAGTGAAATGAAATTTGAATGTAGAGGATTCAAATAGAATTGAAATGAAATTCAAATATAGGATTTGAATAAGGAAATTGAAACGAAATTCAAATATAAAATTTGAATAAGAGAATTGAAATGGAATTCAATTAGTTGATAAACAAGTTAAACCTATATTTGAACATGTATATTCAAATAAAAAGGTGAAATGGGCAAACCAGTAATTTGAAAATCACTTAACGAACTAAGTTAAAATGATTGGATTAAGTTGGAATGAATTAGAAATGTATGGATATACATGAGATAGGTATGGATAAGGTATGAAGGTATCTAAATAGAATGCTCGACGAAAGGTATGTATTTAATTCATATATGAGATTTTATGCGCCGTATCGGCTAGCCGCTTGGCTTTTCTTTTTCTTTTTTTGGAGAAGGCCTGTGTGGCAGTTTGGGGATTTTCCCGATGCTCCTAGTACAAAGGAGGTTATGGAAAATTTTTCTGAGAATTTAGTAATTAGAATATTTTTAAGATAATCTGATAGTTAGAAATCAACGTATCGATATATGCATATAGAAGTCGATAAGGAAACGAACTTAGAAATGGAATAGTAAAATAAAAAAGGAAGTATAAGAGAAAATCTAGTAGGATAGAAAGAAAAGTGTATACGTGTTTAAAGGTAAAGAAGTAGTTGTATGGTATTGATTATTTGAGTAAGTAGTCATATCTGTTTTGACGTTATAAATGTTATTCAGTCAAGGTTTGAGAGGTAGTTATACCCCAACTTGATTGATTTCATTATTAACAAATAAATAGTAAGATTTCAGGATCGAAGATCAATGTTGAATAAGAGTTAGTTGAATATAGTATTTGGGTTGTCGTAACGATGTTTTACACAACATCCGTTTTAACCCAAATAAGTGTAAGTTTGGAAATATAATAAAGAATATTTCCTAAGTATAGAAATAAAAGAGATCGGAAAAGAGATAAGTAATTGGAATATTTTCCAATTATAAATAGCATATATTTTCTAAAGTTTAGAAAATAAAGGAAGGCGATGTTCGGAAATGTTTTCCAAATAACATAAAAAGCCAATATGGTTATTGAAAATATTTGGTTAACAAATATTGATAAAGAAATACAGAAGTGATTTAATGGAATATTGATTATGGGCTCATTTGAATTTCAAAAAGGAAAATTTGTTTTTTTTTGAAAAAGTAAACTGTTTAAAATTCCCAGGAAGAGACTGTTTGAATTGAGAACAAATTTAAATAGAAGTTTGCGGAAGTAAGCTGAAATTGAATTGAAACAGTTAAGTGAAAACTGAATGGAAATAGAACGATATCAGGAAAAATTTATTCTTGAATAAAATTGGATTGTCGAGATAAGAATCTGAAATTGAAATTGGATTGAGGAGTTAAGGAATTGAAAATCAAGAATTGAACTTGAGTTGAAATGGGATTTGGCTTGGATATAAGCGGATGGTTGTGTTGGAGATAAAACTGATTTGGAGTTTGATTGGCATAACATTGGTATATGCTGAATTGATAGCAGATGTGAGGGATATAATGATATGCCAGCAAAAAGGTACAAGTTTATATTTCTGTTGGATATAAGATTTATGAGCCGAATTGGCAAGCCGCTTGGCTGTTTGATTTTCTTTTGGGTTGAAGATGGCCCAGAGAGGCGAGTTGGAGTTGTACCGATTGACCAGTACAAAGGAGGTGCTGGCGAAAATTTTCGAAGAGTTAAGGCGTTAGAAAATTTTCAGGATTTTTGAAAATATCCGTTGATAAGAATTAATTAATAATTTAATAGAAATTAAATTGGTTCAGTTGAAACTGAAGTTAAGAAGTGAACAAATATGTTCTAACCAGTCGATAGGGTCGTTCTCTACCTTTTAGCAATTTCGAGGACGAAATTATTTTAAGTGGGGAAGATTGTAATGACCCGCACTGGCAGAGGTATTATGATTAGTTTATTTGATTATATAAATGGTGATATAGTGAATTAAGTGGTCGTGGAATTAAATAATGGTGAGTATTTAATTAAAATAATAAATTAAATAATATACTTAATTTTGAAATAATCAGAATTGGTTGAAATGGCAATATGGTGTGAACCGGATCATCTGTGATATGAAATTCAGCTTGGAATTTAATTTAAATAACGAATATATTCAACTGTCGACAGTTGAACGTATAGTTTATAAAATAATTATAAACGAGCTCGAAATGGTGCTGTAGTTCGTAAATTGGCGATTCGAACTTCAACTGAATGTACAGGATTCGTTTTAAATCGGATTTCTGTGAAACAAGAAACGTGTGGAGCTGGTGGAGTATATCTTTCTAGTGGAAGAGAAAAATCGGGATTTCATCATGTAGATTTTGATGTATGTCCAAATCAAATTTTAAAATAGTCGCTATGGAATCGTTTATCGACCATAAGAGTTTATTCGATATAAGTAGAGATCGGGTTTGAATTTTAACAAGGTTCCTTTGAGAAATAGTGATAATTTAATTTTTTGAATTTTACTGTAATTTTTAATTAATTTAATAAGCAACTTTTTATTTGGGGTATTGTGCACCCTGTAATCAACATTTTGGGGTTTCACAATATGAGTCCATCTACCGGTATTATTATATTTTTTGGATCCTGACACATTGGTCGTCACAACGATGTAGCTAATTCTGTCTATAGCAGTTGTATATGAATGGAATTTACGAAAATGGATATACAATATATATGCCTATATAATAACTCTAACAAAAAAAGTTATAACATAAAACTAAAGTCGACGTTCATCCTTCTCATTCCACTGGTTCTCTGTGGACTAAAAACATAGACGTGGCCCTCATAAAATCCTCACCAATAAATATCTAATCCTATAAATAATCCTACCTAATCGTTAAACCTAAATTTTCGTTTTGCTCAAAACTCAGCAGCCGCCACAAAAAAACCTTCCATCCCTCAAACTGAAACGTAGTGAGGATTCGGTCGTGGCCTTCAAAGGGTGTTGCGCGTTCGAGTTTTCTTTTACTGGAGTACTGTTTTTCACGGCTCCGAGCTGAAGGGTGGGAGAACGTGCGAAGCAAAGTGGGAAGTAAAGGACGTTGGACACCTTGTTTTTATCAAGTAATAGAAGAGTAGACTCTCGTGGTTAACCCAAAACAGAGAGGCGTGGGTTCGATCTATAATATTGGGAGCAGTGGAAGCATGGGAAGGATCGAAAGTTTATATGGGGGGGACGCGGGGTAGTACTAATGCACGGTATTTAGATGAGGGAAGGAAACAAGGTCGCATGCGTGAGTACTGAGAAGGAGGAAGAGTGGAAGCACACGGTGTAGATAAAAGGGATGGTGAGATAGCAGGTGTGGGTATAACGGTGTATTAATTTATGGATGAGCAAACAAGTATGAAGAGGAGGGCGTGGGTTTAATGTGTACAGGGACTTGTTTTCAAAGGAAAGCAAGGTAGGGGTTTTGCTATTGTGAGAGGAAGGATACTATTACAAATGGATCGGGTATGCTGGAGATGGAGTCTGGGTTTCACGTGAGGCCCATACTTAAGGGATTAGGCCGTTAAAACAAATGAAGGGGCGTTTGAATACTGGAGGATAGCGATTAATATTGGTGGTGTGATGAAAGGGTTTTAGAAAGTGGAGTTTTATTTCATGAAAATATGGCGTTGAAATGGGTGAGTTTGGAGTTGTTTTCGAACAGGAATCACAAGGGGAAGATGGAGTTTCAAATCTGGAAAAGAAGCAACTGTCAAATTTGAGGGAGAAGAGTTATTTTGTGGGCGGTCTGGGCTTATAAGTTTTGGTAATGGGCCGAATTGTTTGGTAAGGCCTAATCGATTTAAGTTTAGTTTTATTTTAAATTAAAACGATGTATTCGTACTTGTAAAATGAATATCTTCATCATACAATATCAGAATCACGAACGGTCGGATCCGTCGGGATCGTATGGACGGTGGCTACGCACTAGAACTGACTGGGAGTGGAGTGGAGCTCGTTACAATTTATGGCGAAATAAATTGTCCGACTGAATCAAATAACGCAAACCGTTATTTAACGATTAACGCGCCTAAGTGAGTAAATCTCACTAACTCTAAACAGTTTATAATTTCATGTTGTATTTTTAGAACTGTTAGATATTGGTTGATTTACTGTATGTTGACTGTTTGATTGAACTGCTAGTCAGTTAGTTAAATTTTCTATATTGATTCTGTTTAATAGAATATATCATATAGAACTGAAAAGTGATGTTATCTATATTGTTTACCATCTATGATGCAGGGAGACAGGTTGGAGGAATCCAACTGGATTCCTCAACATTTATTTTACTGTTTTCATATATTGTGATATATGATGTGTTATATAATCTATTATGGATTATGGGTGTTGGAATGATGTTGATCATTTTTATTCGATATTTTAAATATCATAAAAGACCCTGGGATGTAAAAAGAATTTATTTCAATGTATATTGAAATAAAGGAATTTTATAAAATCACAGGATTTTATAAAAGGAAATATTTATAAAACGAACACGGTTTTATAAAAGGAATATCTATTTAGAAAATAAATAGAAATAGAAAAGGAATATCTATTTAGAAAATAAATAGAAGTTATAAATATGAAATATTTGTAACGGTAAATAGAAGTTATAAATAGGAAATATTTGTAACGGTAAGTAAACGTTAAAAAAGGGAACTAGTTGTAACGGAAAACGTAGTTTATCAAAAGAAGTTAATCGATGTTAGTTAATCGATTAATGATAAAGTTAAAAAGAAGTTAATGGATGTTAGTTAATCGATTAATGATAAAGTTAAAAAGAAGTTAATCGATGTTAGTTAATCGATTAATGATAAAGTTAAAAAGAAGTTAATCGATGTTAGTTAATCGATTAGTGATAAAGTTAAAAAGAAGTTAATCGATGTTAGTTAATCGATTAGTGATAAAGTTCAAAAGAAGTTAATCGATGTTAGTTGATCGATTAATGATAAAGTTAAAAGAAGTTAATCGATGTTAGTTAATCGATTAATGATAAAGTTAAAAAGAAGTTAATCGATGTTAGTTAATCGATTAGTGATAAAGTTAAAAAGGGAGCTAATCGATGTTAGTTTAATCGATTAGGGTTAAAGCAAAGGAGTTAATCGATGTTAGTTTAATCGATTAGAGTAGAAGCAAATGAGTTAATCGAATATAGTTTATTCGAAGAAAGTAAAAGGAGCTATCGAATATAGTTTATTCGAAAGGAGTTAAGTGAAATGAGTAAATCAATAGCGTTAGTCAAATAGAGTTAATCCAATAGTGTTAGTCCAATAAAGTTAATTGATAAGGGTTAATCGAAAGGAGTCAAGTGAAAAGAGTAAATCGAATATAGTTATTCGAGGAGGGTTAAGTAAGGAAGTTAGTAAAAGGAATATAAAGTGAACTTTGCCTATTTCAAAGTTAGAAATGTTGTTCAGTTAAGGTATGAGAGGTTGTTCTACCCCAACTTGATTGGCTTCGTTTTTAACTAAGGAATAGTTAAGGTTCGGCAGTAAAGGAAGTGGTTTGAGTTGGCATCGCGATGGTTTGTTTAAACATCTGTCTAAGTCCAATGTAGAAGCTTTGGAAACGTTTTCCAAATAAGAAACCAGAAATGTTTTCTAATAAAGAAAACAAGAAATGGAAATGTTTTCCATTGTTAATAACGTATATTTTCCCAATTTAGAAAATAAGGAATATTGAACATAAGGAAACAGGAGATGGAAAAATGAACTAAGGATATAAATGTTAAGTGATGTTTGATCGATATAAATTTCCATTTGGAAATAATATCGTTGTTTGCACACTTGTTTTTATTCGATAGTTAAATAACAGACTATCGAAGTTTTGACCATTTTAACGTTGTTAATATGGAGAGACCGGTTGGATTATTATCCAAAGAACCACTCTGTATTGGCATAAGCGTTGCGAATCATATATGCCAAAGGGAAATTGAAGACGGAATTATACAAGGGCTATCCTGTTTACAGAATAGTGCCTTCGGTTCATCCTGTTCCTGGATGACTTGTATGGACGGATGTTTGACAGAGTATGTCCAGACGATCACGTATATTGATTTCTCCAACTGTACCAAGAGTGGAAGCGGAGAAGGAAACTTCTTTTAGCTAACACATAATGTATGGTTGAGGACGTCAATCGGTGATTTGATGGATTTGATGATGTGGCATTCAAAGTGAATATGATATGATGATAAAGCGTAGCTTCTAGCCTCATCAAATTGGTAAATGACAGAAATCGGGCAGGCAACATGGCTAAGTCGGTCGCACCGAAGTAGGGTGTATAATCACCTGATCTAGAGTTTCATTTACTTCTAAAAATCTATTGTTGATGCTGTCCCATTCGGGAAACGGTTGTTGATCCCAACTGTTGGTGATATACATTCGATACACTCAAGCGAAATGAGTGGTCGGTCATGTGTGGCCGGGTTGCAAGATGTTCTTGTTGAACCCAGTGTATTCCTCTCTAGAGGTACACGAGCGAAAAGGTGGTTCCATACCTTGTCATAGTTGGAAACCATTACCCAATACGTGCTTGCGGTTTTCATTGTATACTATATATGTAGAACGTGAGATGAAAGCGTTTCTGTTAGATGATTATATATACTGTGATTGATAGGCATTATTATAATATCAAAAGATTTTTGATATAAAGTTATTTTGGATTCTCATAAGGGAAAAACCCGTTCCGTTATGCGGCGTGGTCTTATGAGATATCGTTTACTTGTTCGAACTGTTTTTAAACTGTTTTACTCATACCAGTCCCATGACTGACCCGGAGTTTATTTTGTGTTGTTTTCCCTAAACTCTTGGGTGCCTAAATTTGTACGGGCAGTCAAGTAGTCGGGTTTTACAGATATACTGGAAGAGCTGGAGCAGGAGGCTTCAGGATCATATAGCTATAGTTATTTCCGCTGTGTTGTAAGTGCTGTACTTTGATAATGATATGTATATTCAAGTACAGATTTGTATTTCAAAGTTATGATATGAAATATATTTATTCGTTCCGTTGTGAGATTCGTGTTACTCTGATGTTGTGTTCTTCTTCTTCTTCTATTCTAAGTTTCTATCTTATCTTTCCTCACCCTCTAATTTCTTTCACTAATTACCAGGATTTTTCGACGTTTTGGTTATCGACATCGTGCTTATGTCGATAACCAAAGTCGCTCAAAATCCGGGTCGTTACATAATGGGTAAAATAGGTATTGACACCTATAAAAGAAAAGGATTAATTAATTGGTAAATTAATTAAAAATGAAATGTCTAGTAATTACAATTAGGAATTGTAATTGTACTTATGACACGAGGTTAGGTTGCATTAGTTGTAACGACCCAGATTTTTTACCATTTAATTTAATATTTAATTTTTGTTTTAAATACTGATTTAAATTTAAATGGTTCGGATTTAATAAATTTGAATAATTTATTTGTTTAAATAATATAAAAAATAATTTAATTTCATAATAGTCGAAATTGGCTGAATTTGTGTTGTTATATGTTTTGGTAACGTAAGAGGATTTATTTATGTTTAGATTTAATTTTTATTTTCGATTTCATTTATTAAGTGTTGTTTTAACGTTTAAATTATAATTCTAATTATATAACGAACTACAGTGGCGCGGTAGTTCGTAATATAGCGTTTTGAACTTTAACTGGTTATACAAGATCCAAAACAAGTCGGATTTCCTCGAAACAAGAAACGTCCGAATCCATTTGGTATTAATTTTCTAATGAAGCAGAAAAATCAAGTTTTCATAATGTAGATTTTGTTTTATGCCCAAATCAAATTTTCAAATAGTCGCTGTAGAATTCGTTATTAAATTATAACAATTTATTTTATAAATAAAAGGGATTTTTAACATAGCGAACATCGTTTTAACTTGAATTTCAATATATTGAATTTAAAATTTGCGCTAGATTTATTTTGGAATCACATACAATTCTATTTAAATATATCAATTAATAATAATTAATTTTTTTGAAATTTGTACATATGTTTTATCGATTCAATCCGTGATGTAAAAATAGTTAGTTTTCTAACGATATGGGTTTTAAACAAAATTGATTCTATGAAAACCAAATGATTAATTTTTGTGTAATTTACAATTTCGTTACAACCAGAGTTTGTATGGGTTCGTACGAACCGTGAACAGTGCGTGTTATACGCCAAAAATCTTCCGTCTTTTCATAACAAATATCCTTGGTCATCTCATAACAAAAATCATTCGTCATGCCGAATCAAACTATCTTACTCTCCACATGATCTGCGTATATGTTCTTCTAAACGAAATTTTGGGTCACCATGTGCATTTTTTTTGTCAATACACCTATATATTTCAATGTAGAATCTGCCCAGCGTCCACATGACAATCCTTCCAAAGAGAAAAGAAATCTGCACTCTGTTTTATTAATTTTGGCAAGCCGATTATAAAGCAAAGAAGGGGAAAAAATCTCTGAACATTACTGAAACCATGTGAATTCTGCTTCGACTTTTCTTTCGTTTCGTAAGGCAAAAGAGTATATGTGTCCACTGAAGAAAATGATTCGCAGGGGGACATGTGGCACCGAAATATCATTTGTCAAATCAATAACACAGTAACGTTATGTTACTTCCTTCAGAAATCATGTGAAAGGCTTTTCCTACCTCACTTTTCTTTGAACTATCATGTGAAATCTACAAAGTAAAATATTTTTGTGCTTTTTCTTTCTTTTCAATATCTTTAAACAGATATTTTGCGCCATGCAAACTGAACCAATCTCTGTATCCTTCTGAAAAGCTACATATGCCTATTTACTTTTCGTGGCAGCCAAGTATTTCGCTATATAAATAAAGCTCTTTCATTCGAAACCCATCCTCACCAAAGCATAAAAACAAAACACTAGTAACTTTCATAATCCACAAAATATAATATAAAATCACAGACATTTATATAAAATACAACATTAACCCTTTGAGCTCGCATAAAACTGCTCCTTATCCTGGTGTGTATAGTTTCGAACTCGATGAACCCTGTGTAAATACAAACCGAAACAACAAAGGAAAGAAGGCTAACTGGAGATGAGACGGCAGTGGAAAGTGGAAGTTAGCAATCGATAGATGGCAGATCTGGGCTCGCTGTAGCCGGGGATGACGGTGGAGGAGGCTAGCTGGACGTGTTGGAGTTGGAGTTGGAGTGTGGAGTGAAAGCCAGTGGCGGTTCCAGGTGATAGTGGCAGTCAGTACATTGACTTGAACGGAGGTGACATTAACAGTGAAGGACAGGGGGCAAGTTGGTAAGGGGGGCCATCGGAGATGATTGCGGAAGTGATTTGCAACAGTTTCTGTTGATGGAGAAGAATATGGAAGGAGCTTTGGTTTGTGTTAAGTACAGAAGCCGAATGTTTTGTAAGTAAAATAAATAAATAAAAAGATGGAGGAGAAGAGTTACGTAGAGAAGGGTATGGACTGGAACCGTTTGGTTCTCTAGGGTCAGTGGTGTACACTCTGTGTTGCGTGGAAAGCAGTGTAAGGTGGAGCAACGGTTTCATTGTGGCAAACTACAGTGGTTGTTTTTGTTGTGCAGTATTTCTGGAAATGGGTTGGGATTGGATCAGAAGATGTACAGTAGAGGACCGGAGTGGGTGGCGACTGTCTGAGGTGGAGGAGGTTTGACGGTGGGTCCGCTCAGTGTATGGTGGCATCGTGGGTGGCTTCAGGAAGAAGTCGAGGCGGGTTTTTGTTTTTAGAAGAAAGGGAAGACGGGTTCGGATGATAATTGGGGAGGAGGGTTTGAGAATTGGGATGGAGGATTAAACACGTTTGTCTGACGTGGATGGTATTTAAGGTAATGAAGAGTATTTTAATTAATATTTAACTTTGTTTAATAATTGTTCAATTGTTTTTAAACTTGTAGCCAAAATATGTAAATGGTAGTCTAAGGATTTCAGGGAAAAGGGTAGTAGAATTCACGTGATTAACAGAAAATAATTTACAGGGATATTAATTAAAGTTTATAAATAATTAATTTATATTAATAATGGTAGAATTTATAAATTAATTCAATTTAAAGTCAAATATTGTAAGTCGTATAACTTTCACGTCTGTGAACAGAATTGGACGAAACAAGTGCCTATGGGATCGTATCGACGGTGCCGACGTGTACGAGCTGATATGGAGTGATTCTGAAGCAGTTGGAATTTTATGCAGTTTCGAACGTTAGTTTGAAACTGTATAAATCAATGCGACATCGTCGGAAACTAAAATGGTTAGTTAATTCTCACACTTCTGAAATACTGCTATGTGTTAAATTTATATCATTTATAATGATCATTAATTGGCTGAATGGACGCTATGGATGATTTTTATTTTATTTATTGGTTGATTGTTTGTATGTGTTTATAAATTGACCATTCAAAAGCATGCATGATATTTCATATGTTAGTGATAAAGAAAATTATAAATTGTTGTGCGGGGAAGAACAGGTTGGAGGAATGCAACTGGATTCCTCAAATAAATTGCATATTATTTGTTATTTTCATATTGCTTGTTTATTCCAATTTATATCATATCCTGTTTAGATATCGATGATTGAATAAATATTGATTGTTGAATCTAAATTCAATAATTGTCATGTTTTAAATCAATACGCGGTATTGATTAGGTAATTGGCAGTGGATTGGATTTAACACACTGGAACCACCTCTGTTCATTTTAGAGTAAAGTACCGTGTGCGACGCACACGCTCCAGTTGTTCATTTATAAAGGGTAGTCAAAATTGAATAAGAACACACACTTTAATCGTCCATTTATAAAAGATGGTCTAATGTCTGGCTTTAAACAATGCAGAGATTTACCATTCCGTTTGGTTGAAGCTCGTAAAATAAAGGGTTTATAAAGTGAATTATACTTAATCCAATTCATTTATTAAGCTAATAACTAATTCTTTAAAAGAATGTTAAAATAATTTATACAGTTTTATTTTATAAAGAAGTCGGATGTTAACCGAAGGGAAATAATATGGAATAATTGTTTCCAAGGGAAAAATTTAATGAAGTTTTATTTTAACAATTTGTTTCTAAGAGTTAATTAATCTTAAGTAACTATATTTAAGATGATTATAAAATAATCTATAAAATAAGTTGTTATTATAATGATATTAACTAACCTATGGTTAGTAATGAAGTAATATACTTCATTTGATGATAAAAAGAAATAGGAAATGTAATCAAGTTATATTAGCCTTGTTAATAAAGAACGTTATGAACAAATCCAAGTTAGTAGCAAAAAATGGTTTGAAGTTTTAAGACTAAGACTAATTTAATAATTTACTTAAGGATAGAATTAAGTAAATGTTGAAGAGAAATTTAAAGGTAAAAGGATAGTAAGATTTATGAATAAAAGAAGGTGATAAAGGGGATTTATGGCTATAAACCAAAGGTCTAGATGATATAAAACGAAAAGGGGTTTTGGTTATAAAATAAAACCATAAGTTTGAATGATGTAAAGGAGGTTTGGGTACAGTATAGTAAATGGATTCGAGTATAAATAGAATATTATACTGAGGTTTTGAAGCAAAAGGTTAATATGTTGGTAAATGATTGACTTAATAAATATATTAAGTAAAATGATTATTGTCGATTTAGATTTTTAAAAAAATAGGATATGGTTTATAAAAACCATGTTTAAATAGAAAATAAGATCGGATTAGAATATGGGTTTTGAGTTACGAACTTCTATTTATTCTGAGATAAAGAGCGTTGTCGATCAAGGTCTGAGAGGTAAATAAAATACCCCAACTTGAGCGACTTCACTATTATCGAGGATTGATATTAGTTTGTAATGGTATAGGAGGTAGAAATAAGTTATCATCTTTGTAAACCAGTTGCAGCTCATTTGCAAGATTCGAAATGTAATTTAATATAATGAGTTAATGTTGTTTAGCCCGAATTGAAATATAAGGTTTTATTTATGCGATTTATATAACACTGTTGTCTGGGAAATAAAAATAATATTATTAAAGTATATTTATTTAAAATGATAAATATTTAAAGATGGAAAAGGGTATATCAGTTGGGAACGGAAATAAATAATTGGAATTTAAGAAGATCTTCAAGTAGAAGCGAAGTAAAGCCATAGAATTTTTAAGAAAGAATTTGTCGTTTAACATGTTTTTGTGTCGCATAAGAAATGGTAATTGGATTATATTAGTGAGTTAATGATATATTCATACATCGACATTTCCTTATTGAAAGGTAAATGGTATATGAAAATATATAATTATTTCTAAAATAAAAGAAGGATAAAGCAGAGTGTAGATAAAGAAAAGATATCGTTTTCAAATGATAAAACGGAAGATGAGCTGGCCAGATATGATGATGGAATAAACTTTAAATGTATGAAATGATTTCCAAATGACCCAACAAAGAATGTTAAGGAACGAATTTAACTAATGAGGACATGAGATGCCAATATACTTGACCATACTGTTTAACTAATCTGATTGGATGATCGTTTTGTTGAGATTGATAGTTAAAACACCAAACTATCAATGAAATCTTAGTGGACCTTTTGACGTGTTGTTTCGAAGAGATCGGGATGAGAACTAGACCCAACCACTTCGAATCAACGTTTCGTACGAAACTAACTTGCAAGGAAAAAATTGGAGAAATTGAAGACCGTTGATATTCATAACAGAAGAACTACTTATAATCTCTGGTCTCAAGCTAAAGATATATTGTGGTTCTGTCGTCATTTAGATCTACGGATTTGCAAGGACTACTCGCTACTGATCTATAGGGCGATTCCTTAGGTGCAGTAGGAGGGTGCCTTCGGTTCATCCTGTTCCTAGATGACTTGTATGGGCGGGTGTTTGACAGAGTATTTCCAAAGGAATCACGTACGTTGATTTCCTCAAATGTATTACTGTTGGTAGCGGAGAAGACACATTCTCTTAGCTTAACGACTAGTGTGTGTTTGTGAACGTCAATTAGTGAAATATGGCGGATCTGACGATGTAACATTCAAAGTGAATTGTGGCCCGATGTTCTAAATGTAATTATAACCTCAAGCTCATCAACCGGGAAAGGACAAAAATCGGGCAGGCAGCATGACTATGCGTGTCGCGCCTATTAGGGTGTATAATCATCTACCTAGAGAAATTCCATTTCCTTCTTTTGTCTATTTCGATGATGTCCCTTTTCGGGAAACAGTTGCTGATCCCAACAGTTGGTGATATACATTTGATACACTCAAGCGAAATGAGTGGTCGGTCATGTATGGGCCAGGTTACAAGACGTTCTTGTTGAATCCAGTGTATTCGCCTCTAGAGATACACTATCGGCAGGTGGATCCACACCTTGTCATAGTCGGAATCCAATCTCCAATAAGCGACCGCGGTTTTGATTGTATACTATATATGTGGAGCGTGAGATGCAAGCGTTCCGCTAGATTGCTATTTAATTGTGATTTGATAAACACTATTATAATATCAGAATAATATTATTTTAAAAAATGATTTAAGTTATAGTAAGGTAAAAACAGTCCGTATTTATGTGTGGACTGGTCTTACTATTACCTTTTGTTTCAAAAGGGTTTTCTAAAGTTAACCCGTTTGTTTGATGTGAATTTACCACTAAAAGTATTTCAGACTGATCCGGGTTTTTTGCTTTGCTTCAAAATGTGCTCGGGTCAGACCGAACATATTTCACAGGTTAGTTTCCGCTTGGAATTTATGGAGCTGGAAACAGGAGGCTTCACCATTAGTTAATCAAAGTTATTCCGCTGTATCTGATTCATGTTGTACTCTGATGATTGGTATGTGTAAACAAATTCTCTTTTTTATAAAGATATGTTGTTCAATTATATATTTTGTTCGTTCCGCTATGAGATTCTATTCTTCTTCTTCTTCCTTCTATTCTAATATTTCTTTCTTTCTCTCTCATCCTCTAATTTCTTTCTCTTAACATTCTGCTTTTCTGTGTAATTTTGGTTGGCTGTGGCAGTTAAATGTCAGCCTAAATTGTACTGAAAAGTAGGACGTTACAACTTGGTATCAGAGCTATTGGTTTAGTGTTAACCTTGGCTCTGTAGCGTAAGTCAATAGAGATAGGGTTAGTAATACCCTAGATTGAGTTTTTGAGTGTATATATATGAGTGCGCGTATTTGTAATTTGAATATAAAATTATTTTTAAATTATTTTGTAAATTGGATAAATGAAATAATTTTACGTAAATTATATTTTGTATAAATAAAAGAAATAATTATCTTAAATTGTTGACTGGTTGCTTGAAACTTGTATTGCCTTGCTTGATTGATTTGAATGTGTTGGATTACGAGGTTGGATTGGTTCAATCGAAGGACATTTCAAATTTGAAATGTGAAATATGGAAATTTAACTCATATTGGGTTAAATAAATTGTATGAATTAAATTTAAACTTGAATATCGAAATAAAATACAACTTAAGTCAACACTAATTTAACTTGAGTTGAGAAATAGAAATATCAAATGGAATGATTTGGGGTTAGATGGTTGAGATTGATTACATAGATATTGATTTAAAGTTGAATGAAGTTGATTGAAACCAGTCTGGAATAGAATTGATTTATTGAGATAAATCCAGGATGGTATGGATATTTAAATTTAACTAACATTGTTTTGAAACTAATGAAGTTCATTAGACTTGAGAACAGGTGCAGAAGAGCTAATTTATCTTTAAAACATGACTAAGAAGATTCTGCAGTTAACTGAATCCAGTCTGATTGGAGCTGCATACTAATTGAGCAGGCTCGCTTATTGTTTATCGCTTATTGCGTAATAACATTCGAAAAGGTACACCTACGCAAAATATGAATTTTTGGTTTTTGATTTGGGTTTTGAATTGGATTTTATCTTTTTCCGACCATGTTGGTCGAGGTATATATAATTATTGTTCCTGCAATATTGCAGATGTCTCTCCGTACAGGGGAGACTCTGCCAAATTTTTTCAAAATCTATGGTGTTAGAAAAATTTCTGATATTTTTGGAAATTTTTGTTCTTAAAAAATAAAATTGTTTTTCGATTGAAATTATTTGAAGTAGTTTTAATTAAAACTTAGAAATGAGGATTTTAACTAAAATATATTTTTGAAATATAATAGGTTTGCAGCATTCTTCTTACTTTAGCAATTTCGGGGACGAAATTCTTTTAAGGGGGAAGGAATGTGTAACACCCCACATCCGTTAGTGTCACTCACAAAGGGAATGCACTAAGTTCTGTGGAGCATTTAGGGTAAAAGATGCAGATAAATTACAAGACAGACAGAAATTAAATAGCGGAAGATAAAACTTTGCTTTATTGATAAAATAATTTGTACAATTATTTCTTTACAATATCATAGTATCATCTGTCTTACAAAATAAAGAAGCATAAAACAACATTTATATTCCCCAATTTTTGCATGAGCCAGCCATAGCATCTGATAAGAGAATCCAAGCAGACTTCGATAAATCTTCAACCTGGGAAAGAGTGACAGTCCAACTTAACCTGAGCTATACTACTCCCTCCTCTACTACCTGGGGGGGGGGGGGAAACGGAAGAAAAGAAGACGAAAGAAAAACAGAGTCAGACATAAAGCCTGAGTAAGTTCAGTAACTTCTAGCATGTGAACATGGAAAACAAAACGACATGAATTAACTGAATACAAGATTACACCATGACGATAGGGTCAACAAGATTGGACAAGGTAATCACAAGATATGCTAAGATAAGATAAACTGGATATGCTCTAATACTTTCGCCGCTTCGCTCTAATACTTCACCGCTTCGCTATTTCCTTGTTATACTGATTTCTATATCTCTGCACCACCTACCTAGTGTCCCATCTAGTAACGATAACGTGATCCCAATCCCTGTATTTTCCATTGCCTTCCGGCATACATTCATTATTTATTACCTAGATCAAATCTAGGGTTTTCTATCAGGTGCTTTCTAGATTTAACTAGAGTTTACGCTATCTGCTGAACGCTTCTCGGATTTATGCCACCTAGTCCAACTAGGGATTACACTACCTGTCGAACGATGCTCCCAAGTCTAAGACACACTACCTAGAGTGGTATATGTTCCTATACTTCCCCACGCATGTATCGCGAATCGTTATCGCTTGTCTAGATGCACATGTCCTGTAATGTGCGGTCCGAGTCCTGTGACAGGGCAAATCAAGGAATAGAACTCGGTCGGGAGCTTTCAGATATCTGCCGATGCAGATGCTAAGGTCTGTTTTTATTCCAGTGGCTATGGTCCCACTTGACCCCTCCCTCAACTAATGAAAGGCACCCTTTGTAAAATGAGAACTATACGCCGGCCCCCGGTGCCCCACTATCCTATGGCCATCCTCACCCATAACTAGATAGCAATTATGGTCTTTTGGAGTTCTCCGCCTTTCCGCTTCACGTATCTCGACTGACTCAAGATGGATGGTAGACGACGAGTTGCTATCACAGGGTACCGTTTTCTCGCCGAATCACGCCGGTCCATCCTAGTCTTTAGGTTGCCATATATATTGCAACCAAGGCATACCCTCGGTTCTTCTAACGCAGACCTTAACCTCTGTGAGCCCAGGATGATCATCTGCAGCCTCACAGAGGGATACCAAGAGTACCCTCACGTCCCCTCGAAGCCTCGGGCTTCGTAACCCAATTCGTTGGAGCCTTCTTAAAACCAGATGGATGTCTGCTCCTTCGTGTTATACTAAGAATTACTACTTAGTTCTACTAACTAAGGTTTACCACTTAGTTTCCAAATTCCTTGTTTTCTTAACTAAGTTTTACTACTTAGTCCCTTTTTCAACTGAGGTCTACTACTTAGTTTTCTTTCTCGCCAGGTTGGGTTGGTTAAGTGTCTTTAGTCGATTCAAGCTATCTTAACCCTCTTCCCTTTTCCTATTACACTGGTTAAGTGTTATCCCTTCATGCTTTTTACTTAACCCTATTCATTTATCATATTCTGATGGTTAAGCGTTCAAGTTTACTTAACCCTATGGTCTAGTCCAGTTAACATATTAATTTGGCTAAGTGTATTACTTAACCCCAACCTCTAGTCTAATTAACATGTTAAATTGGCTAAGTGTATTAACTTTACTTAACCCCACCTTCTAGTCTAGTCAACATGTTAATTTGGCTAAGTATTCCCATGGACTTAACCCTCCCATTCTAGCTTTAACTGTGCTAAGTTGGTTAAGTGTTCGTTAACCTTCCCATTCTAGCTTAACCGTGTTAGGTTGGTTAAGTGTTCCTATGGACTTAACCTTCCCATTCTAGCTTAACTTTGTTAAGTCGGTTAAGTGTTCCTATGGACTTAACCCACCCATTCTTGCTTAACTGTGTTAAATTGGTTAAGTGTTTATATGGACTTAACTCTCCCATTCTTGTTCTAGCTTTAATTAATAAATTAAAGCCGCAACCTCTCACATTAGACAGATATTGCTGCGGTTACTGGATGTGCCGGTCGGTTTCGGGCAGGTTTACACCGCAACTCAGTCTAACCTCGGGTTAGGCATATTCATGTTTTCTAAGTTCAAAGGGTTTTTTGATTAATTTCCAAATCCGGTTTTGAAAACAACCATCCCGTCCTTCGGATCAGTTAGGGATAGCCAGGGAGGGCAGGAAACTTGTATTTTCCAAACCCAAGCCTAGACACTATCCTCTCTGTCACCCTAGAACCTTCTGGTCTATGTGTTATAAAAAGGGATGTTATCAAAATACTTTTCTTTTGTTTATAAATTGTTAACAATTTATTTCAAAAGCCCATTTCCCCTTTTTAGACAAATTTGGCCTATATTTATTTGTCAAGCCTACTAGTAACTTATATTCTATGCCCAAGTCCTAACCCAACATGCAGTTTAGGCCATTTCCTATTTCATTGCCGAAACTAGATTAAATATCCTAGTTTATAATTTATGGCCAAAACTTAACCAAGTTACATATTTTGTGGTAAATGAACAATTTAACATTTATGACGAATTCTATAAGTAAATTACTCCTAATTTACTTATTTCATTACTACTCTTTTAATGTACATTGTCACATTTATTATTATGGCCCATTCTCTCTTATTTATCATATTTATACTTTTTGGTTTGTAAATTATACCAAATTTAGTGTCGCTAACCATAATTTATTCCAAACATGACAATTGCTCACAATTATGAATAAATTCAAAATTGTGCTAATATACTTATTCCAAATCAACCTTAATTAACCCAATCTTGGTTTAACATCCTAATTCACAATTTATGGCAAAACTAGAATTATTTTTCTAGTTTACATTTTATGCCTAAAATTTAGCTTACTTACTAACGCTAAATTTAATATGTCAAAATCACATATTCCCTAATCCATGTCAAATTTCCCTGTTTTCATTTTAATATGCATGTCATAATACATATTCCAAATTATGCCAATTTCCAAGTTTACAATTACGTTCATATTCATTTCCATGTTTTTCCCCAAATCGCATTCCCACCGTTCGAATAATCGTGATTCAACCTAGATTATAAATAAATCTAGATTCGTAGATAAAAAGGGAATGAATCAAAATGACAAGAAGGAATAATTGGCATAAAAAGGTTTGGATAACAATATAGGTTCAAGAATATGGGTAGACCTAACTAAATAGGTAAATTCCCACTGTCTTAAAACCAAAGAATGGGCAAAATAGGTTCAAGAACGTGGGTAGACCTAACTTAATAGGTAAATTCCCACTGTCTTAAAACCAAAGAAAAACCAAGGAACAGGTAGAATAAATAATTGGGTTTAGACCTAACTTCTCAATCACAAAACTAAAGCAATATTTTCCTAATCATAAATCATGGGTGTCAAAATCACAGTTGTCCTCATTATGTCATAAGTAATAGTTTATGTCCAAATCAAAGGTATAGGCCTAGTCAAGGAAATAATCCTTGTAGTCACAGTCACAGTCATAGGAAATGTCCATAGTCATATGCGATGTTCATAGTCCAAAAGGAAAATAATTCCCATAGTCATAAGTCATTGTCATAGGCAATGTTTATATGTCCCAAAATCAAAGGCTTATGTCATAGTCCAAAGGAATATGCTTTCAAAGGCCACAGTTCTATAGTCATAGTCACGGTTACAGTCTTATTTGTCCTCGAATCATAATAGTTCTTAATTCAGTCCAAGAGTATAAACACAGATTCGAAGAGAGAGAGAGAGAGAGAGAGATTTGGCATATTCCTTTATTCCTTTAATTTCATGTCACAAATAAAACAAAATATTCAGATCTAGAAATAACCAACTTACAGAAAATAGATCTAGAAAAGAAGGAAAGCGTGGCTATGATTCGTGCGTCGTTGCTTGAAACTAGTTTGAGCTAGCCTTTGAATTCTTCACTTGAAACTTTGATTTGAATCCCTCCTTAAAAGTCTTTTAGCAGCATCTCCTCGTCTTGAATCATATTTTATTTTATTTATTTAAGAAAATTTAGAGGAGGGGAAGAAGCCATGAATCTTAGCAGCATAAGGATAGAAGAGAATTGGTGCAAAGAGAATGAAGACTAGGGCTGTTTATATAGCTGCTCAAGACCTTATCGTGCATGCAGCGCTGAGTCAGCATTGAACCTAGTTAAGAAAATAATCCAGGTACGTAGATGAATCTAGCCAAACCTTGTCATACACGCAGCGCTGAGTCAGCATTGGGTCCCACAAGCTATTTTGGCGCAAAAGTTTGAATTTCGAATGAATTGTTTTGGCGTAGAAGTTTGATTTTCGAACTTTTGAATTTCTGGAATTTATTTAACTGTTTTATTCACATGAAATATTCTTATATGTATACAATTCCTCTAACGACCATTTTACGCGTATATATATACGCACAACTTTCATTTTATTTTCAAAATTCAAATGATGTTGCCATATTTCATTGACTGTAGCCTTATCTTAAATTTTATCTTTTGCATATATATATATATATTTATATTCTCATATGTATATATATATTTTCTTTATTTCCTTATATGTACGTTCTTATCCTTTCAAATTTTGAATTTGTATACGTACATATATTTGCATGTTCAGTTGGCCCTCTCTAAAACAAAGATAAAAAAATTATTCCGCCGCCGGGGTTCGAACCCCCGACCTCCATGCTACAAATCCAATGCCTTAACCAACTGAGCTACAGAGGCTTTTGTTAATAAGTCTTAGAACAATAATAATTATTGTTCTCTCCTTACTTCTCTTTTTTCATGTTAGTTACAATACTTAAATTAAACAACTACATGGATCTTTTTCTTTTAATTTTTCTTTTAAAAATTAATTATACTTTAATTTGAGAATCTTAATGTCACAGAATTATGGGGTGTTACATTCTCCCCCACTTAAAAGGATTTCGTCCCCGAAATCTTCAAGTTAGGAAGAATGTGTCCTACCATCCAATCACCCATCTACTCAACCATTCAATCACAGGCATTCATTGTCCTTAAAAGATTTCTAATGCTTTCATGTTCATATGCATAGTGTGTGTATATGTCTCTATCTAATGCAAAATTAGGCGGTCTACTGATTCAGTTGACCTTCTTAATGCAAATCATGTTAGTGCCATGCATCCAATCATGCATGCAAACATCCCTAGTCATGTAAATACTACATGCGTGCACAGCCATTCATCCATATGCAACGTCCATATGATATCATATCAAGTTCAACTTATAAACAAATGCATATATGTAAATGCAATATGAGAGCGTCCGAACTTGATCTAGTGCCTAATATGTATGCATATGCATCCACGAGCAACCATTTGCAACCATTCAACCATAACATGTTTCAAATACATGTTTACATCCATTGGCTTCTACCTAAGGATCGCAGATACGACCTAGAGGATATACTTTGGAAAGAGAGAAACAACTACGCGTAAAGCTCCTAAACAGAGAAATCAAGGATGCACCCTTAAGGAAAAAGGGCATGTTGCTAGTATCTAGCCTTCTTGAGCTTTAATCCACTGTATCTTAAACAATTTATCTTCACGATTGTGAAGTTCCTAACCTCCATTTCCAAAATAAACAGATGTCAATCACGGTACCAAGTGTATGATTAGAGGTCTCTCCCTTATCCACCATGCCATAACTATAAGGGTTGAAAGATCACTACGCGCTTTTTAGAGCGCCTGTCACAACTATTCATCTCTCACGCAAACCATCCTAGTCGAACTCGACATTCCTCAAGTATAAGCCCCAAAGGCCTAAACCAATATCAGACAAGCACCCAAGGAATATCTCCCCTGAATTTAGACGATCTACGTGAGATGACATAAGCAAACTCGATAGCTATTCTCAAATCCCTACAAACAAAAAAATAAACTGGTCGGACCACCAATTGGATTTGAGACTCTAGTGGGATCTTTCTACTATACAAGTACTATGGTGCAGAGACCCAACTATGAAAGTGGATATGAACAAATGAGAAGCGCTAGAACCTAAGGAAATAGCACGAACAGAAAACTAGACTCTTTCCAACAGAAACTTTTACCACCTATCTCCTAGGTATGCTTAGCATGTACTTGTCCTTCTAAAAATCTTGTCCCTCGTCCTTGCCCTTGTCTTTAATTATATGCCCTATCATACTCTAGTAAGGATACTTCCTCTTTTATAATTTCTTCCTCCTTCGTGAGCTAACCTATCTCCATGCATTCCTCATCCTAGGGTTTTGTCCGTTTTTCAAAACTCCTCATCCCTTTCCATGTATTGCTATGTTGGCAAATCTCTCGAAAACTGCTTCCATCATACAGAAAAACCTTATAAACTTGAAAGAAGACTGGCCGTAAGTGGAACGAATACGGCTATAGATGGAGGACGGGCACTACTTTGCCCTTCGATGAGGTTACCTCCCAGAAAGCCAGGAGCCCCAGAGACTAAAGAAAGAAGGAGACAAGAATTCAAACAGAGGAAGAGAAGACAGTGCATATGGCTTTGGGGAATATTCCTTTAAAACAAAACTTTTCTTTTGAAAATGCTTCTTTAAAAACCATTTTGAAAAATAATTTTTCAAATCCTTTATCTGATCCGGTAACCTTCAGCTCTGATACCACGTGTAACACCCCACATCCGTTAGTGTCACTCACAAAGGGAATGCACTAAGTTCTGTGGAGCATTTAGGGTAAAAGATGCAGATAAATTACAAGACAGACAGAAATTAAATAGCGGAAGATAAAACTTTGCTTTATTGATAAAATAATTTGTACAACGATTTCTTTACAATATCATAGTATCATCTGTCTTACAAAATAAAGAAGCATAAAACAACATTTATATTCCCCAATTTTTGCATGAGCCAGCCATAGCATCTGATAAGAGAATCCAAGCAGACTTCGATAAATCTTCAAGCTGGGAAAGAGTGACAGCCCAACTTAACCTGAGCTATACTACTCCCTCCTCTACTACCTGGGGGGGGAGGGGAAACGGAAGAAAAGAAGACGAAAGAAAAACAAAGTCAGACATAAAGCCTGAGTAAGTTCAGTAACTTCTAGCATGTGAACATGGAAAACAAAACGACATGAATTAACTGAATACAAGATTACACCATGACGATAGGGTCAACAAGATTGGACAAGGTAATCACAAGATATGCTAAGATAAGATAAACTGGATACGCTCTAATACTTTCGCCGCTTCGCTCTAATACTTCGCCGCTTCGCTATTTCCTTGTTATACTGATTTCTATATCTCTGCACTACCTACCTAGTGTCCCAACTAGTAACGATAACGTGATCCCAATCCCCGTATTTTCCATTGCCTTCCGGCATACATTCATTATTTATTACCTAGATCAAATCTAGGGTTTTCTATCAGGTGCTTTCTAGATTTAACTAGAGTTTACGCTATCTGCTGAACGCTTCTCGGATTTATGCCACCTAGTCCAACTAGGGATTACGCTACCTGTCGAACGATGCCCCCAAGTCTAAGACACACTACCTAGAGTGGTATATGTTCCTATACTTCCCCACGCATGTATCGCGAATCGTTATCGCTTGTCTAGATGCACATGTCCTGTAATGTGCGGTCCGAGTCCTGTGACAGGGCAAATCAAGGAATACAGAACTCGGTCGGGAGCTTTCAGATATCTGCCGAAGCAGATGCTAAGGTCTGTTTTTATTCCAGTGGCTATGGTCCCACTTGACCCCTCCCTCAACTAATGAAAGGCACCCTTTGTAAAATGAGAACTATACGCCGGCCCCCGGTGCCCCACTATCCTATGGCCATCCTCACCCATAACTAGATAGCAATTATGGTCTTTTGGAGTTCTCCGCCTTTCCGCTTCACGTATCTCGACTGACTCAAGATGGATGGTAGACGACGAGTTGCTATCACAGGGCTACCGTTTTCTCACCGAATCACGCCGGTCCATCCTAGTCTTTAGGTTGCCATATATATTGCAACCAAGGCATACCCTCGGTTCTTCTAACGCGGACCTTAACCTCTGTGAGCCCAGGATGATCATCTGCAGCCTCACAGAGGGATACCAAGAGTACCCTCACGTCCCCTCGAAGCCTCGGGCTTCGTAACCCAATTCGTTGGAGCCTTCTTAAAACCAGATGGATGTCTGCTCCTTCGTGTTATACTAAGAATTACTACTTAGTTCTACTAACTAAGGTTTACCACTTAGTTTCCAAATTCCTTGTTTTCTTAACTAAGTTTTACTACTTAGTCCCTTTTTCAACTGAGGTCTACTACTTAGTTTTCTTTCTCGCCAGGTTGGGTTGGTTAAGTGTCTTTAGTCGATTCAAGCTATCTTAACCCTCTTCCCTTTTCCTATTACACTGGTTAAGTGTTATCCCTTCATGCTTTTTACTTAACCCTATTCATTTATCATATTCTGATGGTTAAGTGTTCAAGTTTACTTAACCCTATGGTCTAGTCCAGTTAACATATTAATTTGGCTAAGTGTATTACTTAACCCCAACCTCTAGTCTAATTAACATGTTAAATTGGCTAAGTGTATTAACTTTACTTAACCCCACCTTCTAGTCTAGTCAACATGTTAATTTGGCTAAGTATTCCAATGGACTTAACCCTCCCATTCTAGCTTTAACTGTGCTAAGTTGGTTAAGTGTTCGTTAACCTTCCCATTCTAGCTTAACCGTGTTAGGTTGGTTAAGTGTTCCTATGGACTTAACCTTCCCATTCTAGCTTAACTTTGTTAAGTCGGTTAAGTGTTCCTATGGACTTAACCCACCCATTCTTGCTTAACTATGTTAAATTGGTTAAGTGTTTCTATGGACTTAACTCTCCCATTCTTGTTCTAGCTTTAATTAATAAATTAAAGCCGCAACCTCTCACATTAGACAGATATTGCTGCGGTTACTGGATGTGCCGGTCGGTTTCGGGCAGGTTTACACCGTAACTCAGTCTAACCTCGGGTTAGGCATATTCATGTTTTCTAAGTTCAAAGGGTTTTTTGATTAATTTCCAAATCCGGTTTTGAAAACAACCATCCCGTCCTTCGGATCAGTTAGGGATAGCCAGGGAGGGCAGGAAACTTGTATTTTCCAAACCCAAGCCTAGACACTATCCTCTCTGTCACCCTAGAACCTTCTGGTCTATGTGTTATAAAAAGGGATGTTATCAAAATACTTTTCTTTTGTTTATAAATTGTTAACAATTTATTTCAAAAGCCCATTTCCCCTTTTTAGACAAATTTGGCCTATATTTATTTGTCAAGCCTACTAGTAACTTATATTCTAGGCCCAAGTCCTAACCCAACATGCAGTTTAGGCCATTTCCTATTTCATTGCCGAAACTAGATTAAATATCCTAGTTTATAATTTATGGCCAAAACTTAACCAAGTTACATATTTTGTGGTAAATGAACAATTTAACATTTATGACGAATTCTATAAGTAAATTACTCCTAATTTACTTATTTCATTACTACTCATTTAATGTACATTGTCACATTTATTATTATGGCCCATTCTCTCTTATTTGTCATATTTATACTTTTTGGTATGTAAATTATACCAAATTTAGTGTCGCTAACCATAATTTATTCCAAACATGACAATTGCTCACAATTATGAATAAATTCAAAATTGTGCTAATATACTTATTCCAAATCAACTTTAATTAACCCAATCTTGGTTTAACATCCTAATTAACAATTTATGGCAAAACTAGAATTATTTTTCTAGTTTACATTTTATGCCTAAAATTTAGCTTACTTACTAACGCTAAATTTAATATGTCAAAATCACATATTCCCTAATCCATGTCAAATTTCCCCGTTTTCATTTTAATATGCATGTCATAATACATATTCCAAATTATGCCAATTTCCAAGTTTACAATTACGTTCATATTCATTTCCATGTTTTTCCCCAAATCGCATTCCCACCGTTCGAATAATCGTGATTCAACCTAGATTATAAATAAATCCAGATTCATAGATAAAAAGGGAATGAATCAAAATGACAAGAAGGAATAATTGGCATAAAAAGGTTTGGATAACAATATAGGTTCAAGAATATGGGTAGACCTAACTAAATAGGTAAATTCCCACTGTCTTAAAACCAAAGAATGGGCAAAATAGGTTCAAGAACGTGGGTAGACCTAACTTAATAGGTAAATTCCCACTGTCTTAAAACCAAAGAAAAACCAAGGAACAGGTAGAATAAATAATTGGGTTTAGACCTAACTTCTCAATCACAAAACTAAAGCAATATTTTCCTAATCATAAATCATGGGTGTCAAAATCACAGTTGTCCTCATTATGTCATAAGTAATAGTTTATGTCCAAATCAAAGGTATAGGCCTAGTCAAGGAAATAATCCTTGTAGTCACAGTCACAGTCATAGGAAATGTCCATAGTCATATGCGATGTTCATAGTCCAAAAGGAAAATAATTCCCATAGTCATAAGTCATTGTCATAGGCAATGTTTATATGTCCCAAAATCAAAGGCTTATGTCATAGTCCAAAGGAATATGCTTTCAAAGGCCACAGTTCTATAGTCATAGTCACGGTTACAGTCTTATTTGTCCTCGAATCATAATAGTTCTTAATTCAGTCCAAGAGTATAAACACAGATTCGAAGAGAGAGAGAGAGAGAGAGAGAGAGATTTGGCATATTCCTGTATTCCTTTAATTTCATGTCACAAATAAAACAAAATATTCAGATCTAGAAATAACCAACTTACAGAAAATAGATCTAGAAAAGAAGGAAAGCGTGGCTATGATTCGTGCGTCGTTGCTTGAAACTAGTTTGAGCTAGCCTTTGAATTCTTCACTTGAAACTTTGATTTGAATCCATCCTTAAAAGTCTTTTAGCAGCATCTCCTCGTCTTGAATCATATTTTATTTTATTTATTTAAGAAAATTTAGAGGAGGGGAAGAAGCCATGAATCTTAGCAGCATAAGGATAGAAGAGAATTGGTGCAAAGAGAATGAAGACTAGGGCTGTTTATATAGCTGCTCAAGACCTTATCGTACATGCAGCGTTGAGTCAGCATTGAACCTAGTTAAGAAAATAGTCCAGGTACGTAGATGAATCTAGCCAAACCTTGTCATACACGCAGCGCTGAGTCAGCATTGGGTCCCACAAGCTATTTTGGCGCAAAAGTTTGAATTTCGAATGAATTGTTTTGGCGTAGAAGTTTGATTTTCGAACTTTTGAATTTCTGGAATTTATTTAACTGTTTTATTCACATAAAATATTCTTATATGTATACAATTCCTCTAACGACCATTTTACGCGTATATATATACGCACAACTTTCATTTTATTTTCAAAATTCAAATGATGTTGCCATATTTCATTGACTGTAGCCTTATCTTAAATTTTATCTTTTGCATATATATATATATATTTATATTCTCATATGTATATATATATTTTCTTTATTTCCTTATATGTACGTTCTTATCCTTTCAAATTTTGAATTTGTATACGTACATATATTTGCATGTTCAGTTGGCCCTCTCTAAAACAAAGATAAAAAATTATGCCGCCGCCGGGGTTCGAACCCCCGACCACCATGCTACAAATCCAATGCCTTAACCAACTGAGCTACAGAGGCTTTTGTTAATAAGTCTTAGAACAATAATAATTATTGTTCTCTCCTTACTTCTCTTTTTTCATGTTAGTTACAATACTTAAATTAAACAACTACATGGATCTTTTTCTTTTAATTTTTCTTTTAAAAATTAATTATACTTTAATTTGAGAATCTTAATGTCACAGAATTACGGGGTGTTACAGAATGTAACGACCCAGATTTTTTACCATTTAATTTAATATTTAATTTTTGTTTTAAATATTGATTTAAATTTAAATGGTTCAGATTTAATAAATTGGAATAATTTATTTGTTTAAATAATATAAAAAAATAATTTAATTTCGTAATAGTCGAAATCGGCCAAATTTGCGCTGTTGTTTGATTTGGTAACGTAAGAGGATTTATTTATGTTTAGATTTAATTTTTATTTTCGATTTCGTTTATTAAGCGTTGTTTTAACGCTTAAATTATAATTTTAATTATATAACGAACTGCAGCGGCACGGTAGTTCGTAATATAGCGTTTTGAACTTTAATTGGTTATACAAGATCCAAAACAAGTCGGATTTCCTCGAAACAAAAAACATCTGAATCCATTTTGTATTAATTTTCTAATAAAGCAGAAAAATCGAGTCTTCATAATGTAGATTTTGTTTTATGCCCAAATCAAATTTTCAAATAGTCGCTATAGAATTCGTTATTAAAATATAACGATTTATTTTATAAATAAAAAAGATTTTTAACATAGCGAACATCGTTTTAACTTGAATTTCAATATATTGAATTTAAAATTTACGCTAGATTTATTTTGGAATCACATACAATTCTACTTGAATATATCAATTAAAAATAAATTATTTTTTTGAAATCAGTATATATGTTTTATCGATTCAATCTGCGATGTAAAAATAGTTAGTTTTCAAATCATATGGGTTTTAAACAAAATTGATTCTATAAAAACCGAATGATTGATTTTTGTGTAATTTACAATTTCCTTACAATAAGAGTTTGTATGGGTTTGTACGAACCATGAAAGGTGCGCGTTATACGCCAAAAATCTTCCGTCTTTTCAAAACAAATATCCTTGGTCATCTCATAACAAAAATCATTCGTCATGTCGAATCAAACTGTCTGACTCTCCACATGATCTGCGCATATGTTCTTCTAAATAAAATTTTGGGTCACCATGTGCAATTTTTTTGTCAATACACCCGTATATTTCAACGTAGAATCTGCCCAGCGTCCATGTGACAATCCTTCCAAAGAGAAAAGAAATTTGCACTCTTTTTTAACATTTTTGGCAAGCCAATTATAAAGTAAAGAAGGGAAAAAATCTCTAAACATTACTGAAACCATGTGAATTCTTCTTCGACTTTTCTTTCGTTTCATAAGGCAATAGAGTATATGTGTCCACTGAAGAAAATGATTCACAGAGGGACATGTGGCACCAAAATATCATTTTTCAAATCAATAACATAGTCACGTTATGTTACTTCCTTCAGAAACCATATGAAAGGCTTTTCATGCCGCACTTTTCTTTGAACTATCATGTGAAATCTGCAAAGTAAAATATTTTTACACTTTTTCTTTCTTTTCAATATCTTAAACAGATATTTAGCGCCATGCAAACTGAACCAATCTCTGTATCCTTCTGAAAAGCTACATGTGCCTATTTACTTTTCGTGGCAGCCAAGTATTTCGTTATATAAATAAAGCTCTTTCATTCGAAACCCATCCTCACCAAAGCATAAAAACAAAACACTATTAACTTTCATAATCCTCAAATATAATATAAAATCATAGAAATTTATATAAAATACAACGTTAACCCTTTGAGCTCGCATAAAACTTCTCCTTATCCTAGTGTGCATAGTTTCGAACTCGATGAACCCTGTGTAAATCCAAACCGAAACAGCAAAGGAAAGAAGGCTGACCGGAGATGAGATGGCAGTGGAAAGTGGAAGTCAGCGATGGATTGATGGCGGAACTGGGCTCGCTGTAGCCAGGGATGACGGTGGAGGAGGCTAGCTAGACGTGTTGGAGTTGGAGTGTGGAGTGAAAGCCAGTTGCAGTTCCAGTTGATAGTGGTAGTCAGTACACTGACTTGAAAGGAGATGACATCAACAGTGAAGGCTAGGGGGCGAGTTGGCAAGGGGGGACCATCGGAGATGGTTGCGGAAGTGATTTGCAGTAGTTTATATTGATGGAGAAGAATATGGAAGGAGCTTTTGTTTGTGTTAAGAATAGGAGCCGAGTGTTTTGTAAGTAAAATAAAAAAAGAGAAACAAACGATGGAGGAAAAGAGTTACGTAGAGAAAGGTATGGACTGGAACCGTCTGGTTCTTCAGGGTCAGTGGTGTACACTCTATGTTGCATGGAAAGCAGTGTAAGGAGGAGCAACGGTTTCGTTTTGGCAAACTGCAGTGGTTGTTTTTGCTGTGTGATATTTCTAGAAATGGGTTGGGATTGGATCAAAAGATGAACAGTAGAGGACCGTAGTGGGTGGCAAATGTCTGAGGTGGAGGCGATTTGACGGTGGGTCTGGTCAGTGTACGGTGGCGTCGTGGGTGGCTTCAGGAAGAAGTCGAGGCGGATTTTTTTAGAAGAAAGGGAAGACGGGTTTGGATGATAATTGGAGAGGCGGGTTTGAGAATTGGGATGGAGGATTAAACACGTCTGTCTGACATAGATAATATTTAAGGTAATGAAGAGTATTTTAATTAATATTTAACTTTGTTTAATAATTGTTCAAATGTTTTTAAACTTGTAGCCAAAATATGTATATGGCAGTGTCAAGATTTCAAGGAAAAGGGTAGTAGAATTCATGTGATTAACAGAAGATAATTAACAAGGACATTAATTAAAGTTTATAAATAATTAATTTATATTAATAATGGTAGTGAATTTATAAATTAATTCAATTTAAAGTCAGATATTGTAAGTTGTATAACTTTCGCGTCTGTGAACAGTATTGGACGAAACAAGTGCCTATGGGATCGTATCGACGATGCCGACGTGTATGAGCAGAAATGGAGTGATTCTGAAGCAGTTGGAATTTTTGCAGTTTCGAACGTTAGATTGAAACTGTATAAATCAACGCGACAACGTCAAAAACTAAAATGGTGAGTTAATTCTCACACTTCTGAATACAGCGATATGTTAAATTCATATCATTTATATTGATGATTAATTGGCTGAATGGACGCTATGGATGATTTTTATTTTATTTATTGGTTGATTTTTTGTTTTTGTTTATAAATTGACTATTCAAAAGCATGCATGATATTTCATATGTTAGTGATAAAGAAAATTATAAATTGTTGTACGGGGAAGAACAGGTTGGAGGAATGCAACTGGATTCTCAAATAAATTGCATATTATTTGTTATTTTCATATTGCTTGTTTATTCCAATTTATATCATATCCCGTTTAGATATCGATGATTGAATAAATATTGATTGTTGAATCTAAATTCAGCAATTGTTATGCTTTAAATCAATACGCAGTATTGATTAGGTAATTGGTAGCGGATTGGATTTAACACACAGGAACCACCTCCGTTCATTTTAGAGTAAAGTACCGTGTGTGACGCACACGCTCCAGTTGTTCATTTATAAAGGATAGTCAAAATTGAATAAGAGCACACACTTTAATCGTCCATTTATAAAAGATACTCTAATGCCCGGCTTTAAACAATGCAGAGATATACCATTCCGTTTGGTTGAAGCTCAATAAAGGTTTTATAAAATGAATTATACTTAATCCAATTCATTTATTAAGCTGATAACTATTTCTTTAAAAGAATGTTAAAATAATTTATACGGTTTTATTTCATAAAGAAGTCGGATGTTAACCGAAGGGGAAATAATATGGAATAATTGTTTCCAAGGGAAAATTTTAATGAAGATTTATTTTAACAATTTGTTTCTAAGAATTAATTAATCTTAAGTAATATATTTAAGATGATTATAAAATAGTCTATAAAATAAGTTATTATTATAATGATATTAACTAACCTATGGTTAGTAATGAAGTAATATACTTCAGTTGATGATAAAAAGACATAGGAAATGTAATCAAGTTATATTAGCCTTGTTAATAAAGAACGTTAATAATAAATCCAAGTTAGTAGCAAAAAGGGGTTTGAAGTTTTAAGACTCAGACAAGAACATTAATTAAATAATTTACGTAAGGATAGAATTAAGTAAATGTTGAAGAGAAATTTAAAGGTAAAAGGATTGTAAGGTTTATGAATAAAAGAAGGTGATAAAGGGGATTTATGGCTATAAACCAAAGGTCTAGATGATATAAAATGAAAAGGGGTTTTGGTTATAAAATAAAACCATAAGTTTGAATGATGCAAAGGAGGTTTGGATACAATATAGTAAATGGATTCGAGTATAAATAGAATATTATACCGAAGTTTTGAAGCAAAAGGTTAATATGTTGGTAAATGATTGACTTAATAAATATATTAAGTAAAATGATTATTGTCGATTTAGAATTCAAAAAAAATAGGATATGGTTTATAAAAACAATGTTTAAATAGAAAATAAGATCGGATTAGAATATGGGTTTTGACTTACGAACTTCTATTTATTCCGAGATAAAGAGCGTTGTCGATCAAGGTCTGAGAGGTAAATAAAATACCCCAACTTGAACGACTTCACTATTATCGAGGAATGATATTAGTTTGTAAGGGTATAGGAGGTAGAAATAAGTTATTATCTTTGCAAACCAGTTGCAATTCATTTGCAAGATTCGAAATGTAATTTAATATAATGAGTTAACATTGTTTAGCCCGAATTGAAAATATAAGGTTTTATTTATGGTATTTATATAACACTGTTGTCTAGGAAATAGAAATAATATTAGTAAAGTATATTTATTTAAAATAATAAATAGTTAAAGATGGAAAAGGGTATATCAGTTGGGAACGAAAATAAATAATTAGAATTTAAGAAGATCTTCAAGTAGAAGCGAAGTAAAGCCATTGAATTTTTAAGAAAGAATTTGTCATTTAACATGTTTTTGTGTAGCCTAAGAAGTGGTAATTGGATTATATTAGTGAGTTAACGATATATTGATACATTGACATTTCCATATTGTAAGGTAAATGGTATATGAAAATATATAATTATTTCTAAAATAAAAAAGGATAAAGCATAGT
Source organism: Allium sativum (assembly GCA_030737875.1). NCBI lineage: Eukaryota > Viridiplantae > Streptophyta > Magnoliopsida > Asparagales > Amaryllidaceae > Allium > Allium sativum. The sequence continues at coordinate 314,849,887 of CM060921.1, forward strand.
GTGGATAGAGAAAAGATATCGTTTCCAAATGATAAAACGGAAGATGAGCTGGCCAGATATGATGATGGAATCAACTTTAAATGTATGAAATGATCTCCAAATGACTCAACAAAGAATGTAAAGGAACGATTTTAACTAATGAGGATGTGAGTTTCCAATATAATTGATTGTATTGTTTAATCAATCTAATTGGATGATTGTTTTGTTGAGATTGATAGTTTAAACACCAAACTATCAATGAAATCTTAGTGAACCTTTTGACGTGTTGTTTCGAAGAGACCGTGTAACACCCCACGTCCATTAAAGTCACTCACAAAGGGAATGCGTTAACTTCTGTGGAGCATTTTAAGTGTGTATAGAACAGAAACTTAACAACAAGAGAGATATAAACCGTACTTAGAAATTTAAAAATTTATTCATTGCAGCGGTAAACACATAAGTTTGATTATATCATCAAAAACCAGAGTCAAAGTACATAATATCCATCTTGACCAAATCAAAGTACATAAATTGAAAGACATAACCCCAGTACAAAATAGCCATAAATAAGAGAGGCTGAACTTTACTTCAGCGATCCAAGCAACTTCTAAAAGCAGAGATATAGCTATCCAAAATCAAGCTCCACTGGTGCTAGTTCCAACCTGAGCATCGGGGGGGGGGGGAGGAAGAAAAGAGGAGGAAACAAAGGGGGTCAGACATAATGTATGGCGAGTGCGATAACTTTAACAATATAATTACCAAAATAACTAGGCTAAGGCATAAATTGGAAAATACGGAAATGACTGTGAACAATTGGGTATAACAGAGTAAACAAAGAAATAAGATTGAACAAAGACAACGTTAAAGGCGCACCTAAACCACTATTAGATAATCACTATACTGCACCACCACTAGTCACCCTAAGGTTGATCCCGCCTACAAAACTTAATAATGATAATGGTAGTTTCATGCACCCCTAGTTGCCTTTATAGGTGCCGCCTGCCCCTATCTCCACTAGGTGTACCCACTACCCCCAAGTGATCGGCTCCCTAACTCGTAGATACCTGTGCTGGCCCCACAGTGGGGTGTATCACTCCCCAAAGTGGCAACCCGATACCACCAATGATGCATGGCTTATACCTACACGATGCAACAATGTCTTACCTACCAGCCCTGGCCCACACACGCACATGAACCCGTTGGACTTGCGTTGCCACCGCTAACCCGTTTTGGCCTCTTACAGTCAACCCCAGTACGCGTGTCCCGTCCTCGACTTGGGTCGAGCCCACAAAGATACCTATGGGTTACTGGTTGAAACGGGCCCCCATTACTTGACACAAGCTATCCACCTAGGCTTTGTCCCCTCTAGTACATCCCACTTAACCCTCTTCTTATTCATGTTCACTTACATGTTTCAATTTTGGTTAGGTGCTTCTAATCGTATTTCAAATGCCAGCCAAGGCACCCTATGAATTCCACATGCCACCCAAGGCACCCACTTAACCCCCTCATGTCCCACTACATGTTTATCTGGTTAAGTGTTTCTTAATTCATTAACACCGTAACCTTGTAAATACCTCCCACATTAGACTGGCATTTGTGGCAGCTGGATTTGTCGGGCGGGTCCGGGCAGTCTTACACCACAAAAGGGCCTAACCTCGTGTCTTTACAACAGTCACATATTTAATTTATGCCTAAGACCTCCCACATTAGAGTGGCATTTGTGGCAGTTGGATTTGCCGGGCGGGTCCAAGCAGTCTTACACCACAAAAGAGCCTAACCTCGTGTCTTAGACGATTAATTACACCTAATTAATCATTCCAAAATTTGAATTAATTTCCCTATTCAAATTATCAATCAATTTCAAATTTAACTATGGCTATAATTGACTTAGTTATGTCCATCTATTTATGGTATGCAAAATCGTACCAATTATCTTCACATATTTATTTTATGCCATTTAAGGCATTTATGCCAATTCTCAATATTAAATCTTTTAATATTATCCCATTACCCCACATTGTATGTTTGTTCGTTTAACGTAATATATACGTTATACTCGAATAGTCTAACTCATGGAATAAAGAGAAAACATCACAACATACATACAGATAAAACTAGATCTAAACATAAGGAGTGAACTTGCATGTGTGAATGAGGTTCTACATCTAAACTTGCATAGGACAAAGTCACAAACTAGCATAAAACTACATATATCATAGATCCAAATCTAAAGGTGTGAACTTGTTTAGGCAATAGTCATAAACTTGCATAAATCATGTATGTCATAGATCTACATCTAAAGGTGTAAACTTGCATAGGCAATTACCACAAACTTACATAACATGATTCATATTCCAAACACATATATTTATATAAACTTGCACATGTGATTTATGCAACATAACGATGGTGTAAACTTACATCTAAACATATAAACTAGCATGTAAAATTTAGCATATAACTCACACATGTCATAACCTAACTTTAGATCTAAAATAGATGTCATGAAACACGTAAGGTTATGCATAAAATTTTCACTAACTTGCATATGATCTATGTCTCAATTAACATCCTAACTTGCATACATACATATGATTTATCATATGAATTAACATAACCAAACTAGCATATGAAACATCACTATGAATACATAATCATAGAATTACAACATGGATGATAACATCACAACTTTACAACATAGATGATAACATCATAGAATTTAAAACACAAATGATAACATCACAATTTTACAACATAGATGATAACATCACAATTTTACAACATAGATGATAACATGCGGTCAATAATTCACAACATAACCATATAATCCGCATCATAACTCAATCCAATTAAATTGTTAATTATTTTATTAAAGAAATAAACTCACAACTCAAAGAAGGTCTTGAGTTCTAAATTCTGAAGTTGAATTAGCTTTCCTTTGGAGAAGACAATTTGTTGCGCTTTAGATTAGAATTGAATTTGATTAGCTTTCTTCCTCTCTAATTGGTGGCGGCTATTCTAGGTTGCAAGGTGACGACATGGAGGCCATGAATCTAATTTTAATTTGATTTTAGGGTTTGAGTCTACATGTCTTTTTATAGAGTTTAGGATTAATTTAAGCCGTCCGATCAACCCATAATTAATCCCAGCCAATCAGAGCTGATCAGAAACCCTAATGAGTCAGCATACAGTCATTAACAGGTCACCAAACAAATCTGCCCGGTGGGGCAGGTCGACCCTATGGTCGACCTGGCCCTGGCAGGAAATTCCCCGCCTAGCCCATCTGACTCTGAAATTTTGAATTTTGAAATCTGTTTTGAATTTTCTGAAACTTCCGATGGCCATAACTTCTTCATACGAAGTCCAATTCACGCAAACTCGGACTCTATCTCACCCAGAATTCCGAGACGAACACAATGGCGCAACCCGTTTCCCTTAATTCTCACATCTGAGATTATTTATTCTTTAAATTGTGATCATTAATATTAACAGAAATATGGGGTGTTACATTCTCCCCACCTTAAAGGATTTCGCCCCCGAAATCTCCAAGTTAAGGAGAATGCATATCCTAACATCCCAGCAACCATCTACTCAACCATCAAACACAGGCATCCATTGTCCTTATAAAATTCCTAATGCTGTATGAACATATGCAAGAAGTGTGTGTATATGCTCTCTATCTAATGCAAAATCAGGCGGTATACTGATTCAGTTGACCTCCTTAATGCAAACCATGATAGTTCCATGCATCCATTATGTATGCAAAAGAATCCTATCGATACATATTATTTCTATATGTGTGCACAACCATTCACCAAAATGCTGCATCCATACGATAGTACAACCATTATACATCCATTAACTTAAATATGCACACACATTTATATGCAATATGCAATATGAAGTGACTGAGCCGATCTAGTACCTAAAGTGTGTGTATATGTATCCACGAGCAACCACTAGCAAACACTTGCATCCACATGCATCCATCAAACATAGCATGTCTCAAACACATGTTTCAACCATAGGACTTCCCTATCTAAAGGTCAAAGATACTAGCGAGAGGACATACTAAAGATAAAAAAAGTACAAGCTAAGCGATAAAAGAGAAACTAAAAGACATACCCTCGAATAGAAAAGGGTACAATGAACGCATCTTCTCTTCTGTCTCCCAAGTAGCGTTGATCTCATCATCTCCCCATTGCACTTTGACTAGCCTGACCTCTCGATTCCTCAACTTCTTAATCTCTGACCCAAGAATGCACGTAGGAGCTCGTCCAATCGTCGCATCACGCTCTATCTCCACCTCTCTAAGCAAGCTCGACTCCACCAATTCCATGGTCTCATACAAGAACTTCCTCAAATGTGATACATGGAATACATCGTGTACACCACTAAGTCTCTCGGGCAACTCCACTCTATACGCCATCTGTCCAATCCTCTCCTTAATAGGGAACGACCCTACGAACCTTGGTGCTAACTTCCCAACGGACCCAAAGCGAACGACATTCCGTAATGGAGACACCTTGACAAAGACCATGTCCCCAATATCAAAATCAAGATATGTCCTCCTCTTGTCCGCATATGATTTATGCCTATCTTGCGCTGTCTTCATCCTCCTTCGAATCAAATCGATATTTTTCGAAGTTTCTCTAATCATATCGGGCCCAATCAAGATCTTATCTGTAGATTCCCACCAACATGTAGGCGAACGACATGGTCGTCCATAGAGAGCCTCGAACGGTGCCATACCAATGCTAGAATGAAAGCTATTATTATATGCAAACTCCACCAATGGAAGATGTTCCTCCCATGTACCTCCGAATTCTAAGACGCACAACCTCAATAAGTCCTCTAGAATACGATTCACCCTCACGGTCTGGCCGTCCGTCTGAGGATGATATGCAGTGCTCAAACATAACTGAGTCCCTACCGCCTCTTGCAAGCTCTTCCAAAACTCGCTAGTAAAGATAGGATCGTGGTCGCTCACTATGCTAGAAGGAACACCGTGCAAACGAACTATCTCTCGAATGTATATGGAGGATAACCGTGGGGCAGTCCTCTTACTCTTCACGGGAATGAAATGGGCGCTCTTAGTAAGTCTGTCAACCACAACCCAAATCCCTGTATTACCTTTTCTCGATCTCGGTAACCCATCAATAAAGTCCATCGAGACACTTTCCCACTTCCATTTTGGGACCTCCAATGGTTGAAGCAACCCACCGGGCTTCTTTTGCTCTGCTTTTACTTGTTGGCACACCAAGCATCTAGCGACAAACTCAGCCACATCCCTCTTTATGCTGGCCCAAAAGTAAACTCGTCTCATGTCCATGTACATCTTGTCCCTGCCGAGATGGATGGCCATCTTCGAATGATGTGCATCATCAAGAATGGTCTTCCTCAAATGCTCGTCCCGTGATACACAAAGTCTACCGTCCCTACTTAACCAACCCTTATCATCTAGGGTATACCTACGGAGATGGTTCGATGACACCCCTCTTTTGAGCTTCTCTACTAACTCAACCAACTGTGGGTCATCTCGCTATGCCTCACTGATCCATCCCAAAAGCGTAGGTCTGACCTCTAAGGATGCTAGTAAACCAGGTACAAAGTCAATGGAAGGTCTAAAGTCAAACGTAGAGATGAACTCTAAGCTTCGCCGCTCAACAAACAACGGACTCAAAGACAACCATTTCCTACTTAAGGCGTCTGCTACCACGTTATCCTTGCCTGGGGTATATGCTATCTCGAAGTCGTAGGATGCTAAGAATTCCATCCACCTTTGCTGCCTTAAGTTCAAGTCCTTCTGAGAATACAAGTATTTTAGCGATTTGTGGTCAGTGAACAATTCAAATTTCTCGCCAAGAAGATAATGGCACCAAGATTTAAGCGCGAAAACAATAGCGGCCAACTCTAGGTCATGTGTAGGGTAATTTTTCTCATGCACTCTCAACTGCCTCCCTCCATAGGCTATTACCCTTCCCTCTTGCATTAAGACTGTGCCTAGTCCTGTCCCACAAGCATCGGTATAAACAGTAAATGGCTTACTCCCATCTAGCAACATTAAGACTGGGGTTGTGGTCAAAGCTCCCTTTAAACGTTTGAACGCGTCATCACAATCTACGTCCCATATGAAGACTAGGTTCTTCTTCATCAAGCGTGTTAATGGGGCTGATATTTTTGCGAAGTCTTTGATAAACTTCCTATAGTAGCCAGCCAAACCTAAGAAACTCCTCACCTCGGTATCATTTTTAGGGACCTTCCAATCTTGGATGGCCACTACCTTTGTGGGATCCACAACTATCCATTTTTTTTGAGACCACGTTCCCTAAGAATTGCACTTCCTTCCTCCAAAAGTGACATTTGAAAATTTAGCTTTGAGGCTATGCGCTCGAAGAGTCTCCAACACTTCCCTAAGATGTAGGGCATGCTCTTCCTCGTTTTTAGAAAAGATCAAGATGTCGTCCACAAAGACTACCACTAATTTATTAAGGTACTCCCTAAACACCCTACTTATCAAGTCAACAAAGTATGCGGGGGCGTTTGTCAAACCAAAGGGAATCACAAGCCACTCGAAGAAGCCATCTGGAGTCCTAAAGGCAGTCTTGTCTATGCTATCCTCAGCCACTCTCAACTGATGGAAACCAGTGGCTAAGTCCAACTGCGAAAACACTGAGGCACCAACTAACTGATCGAAGAGATCGTCAATCCTCGACAGTGGGTGCCTATTCTTCTTAGTAAGCTTATTAAGTTCTCTATAGTCCACACAAAGTCTAAGGGACCCATCTGCCTTCATGGCAAATACTACTGGAGCACCCCACTCCGATATACTACGTCTGATGAACCCCTTCTCAAGCAATTCTTTCACTTGCTTGCTGATTTCTCTTCTCTCTCTTAGAGCCATGTGGCACACTGGTAATGCAACTGGCTTTGCATTATCTACTAGATATATTCGAAAGTCTATCTCACATTTTGGGGGTAAACCCCTCACCTCATCAAAGACATCAACATATTCACGGACTATACGAACAGAATGTAAATCATCATCGGATGCGTCAAGGGATTCTAGGTAGCTAAGCATTACTGGACTTCTTGGGTCACAAGAAATATCAAGGATCTTTCCACCACAAGTCATCAATCTAACTACCCTTCTTTCACAATCTAGGATGGGCCCGTATTTAGTTAGCCAATTCATAACTAGAATCAAGCCGTAGCCCATGAAGCCAAGAACAATGGCGTTGCATTCAAACCCAACGCCCAAGATAAACACTCTCAAATCCCGACAAACCATAGAAAGATGAGCCGAACCACCAATAGGATTTGAGACTACTAAAGGATCTGTAACTAGACTAGTATCTAGGTGCAGTGTTTCAACTAATGATGTAGAGATAAACGAATGTGATGCACCAGAATCGAATAAAGTACGGACAGGATGATCAAACAAAAAAAACTAAACTTTCAATGGAAATTTCTCTACCTCGTTCTTGCAGCGGTGGGACCACGAGAGCCTGAACTTGCCCCCTTACCTGCCCTGGTGCCATAAGAGCCTGCACCTGTCCTCCCGAGGTGGACCCTGCCCTCTGCCCTTTCCTTGGGCAGTCCTTAATCAGATGTCCCGCTTCGCCACAATGGAAATAACCAGTCTTCGTTTTCTTCCTACACTCTTTGCTTAGATGGCCTGGTGTCCCACAGTTAAAACATCTTTTCTTTCCCCTACCATTGTTGCCTTTACCACCTTTCTTGTTCTGTTGTTGCTGTTGCAGCTTCTTTTGATCCCCTTTCTTTTCGGGTGCCTTATTAGCATTGGCGCCCTTCTCCTCTTCATCCATAAGCGCCATGTCAACTAGTCTCTCAAAAGTAGCCCCCATGGGGATGTGGGTCATAACTAACCCATGAAGCAGCTCGTTCAAACCCTTAACAAATCTCAGGGCCATCTTTTCTGGTGTATTCATCAAATCCAAGCCAAATCTCGCCAATTGATTGAATTTTTTGATGTATTCTTTCACCGATAGATTCCCCTGCTTCAGTGCTAGAAACCTTTCCATGTATAGATTCTCTTCGGCCCGTGAGAGAAACTTCACCTCAAACCTCCGCCTAAAATCTGGCCATGTATCGATTGGACGTTCTCCATTATTGACCTGGCACCAAAACGAGGCCTCATCCTTCATTAGCCAGGCAGCTAACTGGACCTTTCTTCCATCTTCCACTTCAAAGATCCCAAACAATTCTTCCACCTCCTTTAGCCAATTTCGTGCTTCAACAAATGTCTTCGTCCCTTGAAAAGGTTTTCCACCCATTGCTCGAAAGTCTTTACATATCTTAGCAAAAGTATCGACATGAGGAGGAGGAGGATTTGCTGGACCTGCAGTGGTGGCCCTAGTCTCCAAATACCTTCTAAACCATCCAGGTATCGTTATTCCCTCGGGTATCTCGGGAATTCCAGACATGCTAAAATGAAAAAGGAAAGATTCAATACAAAAGAACCGAAGGAAAGATATATGGATCTTGGGGTTATACTTTCTAAAATAAGCTTTTCTCTTGAAAATACTTTCGTTAAAAAATACTTTTGAAGGTACTTCTTTATAAAAGTGTTTTTGAATAACAGTTTTTCAAAATTCATATCTGTTCTGGTAAACTTCAGCTCTGATTCCAAGTGTAACACCCCACGTCCATTAATGTCACTCACAAAGGGAATGCATTAACTTCTGTGGAGCATTTTAAGTGTGTATAGAACAGAAACTTAACAATAAGACAGATATAAACAGTACTTAGAAATTTAAAACTTTATTCATTGCAGCGGTAAACACATAAGTTTGATTACATCATAAAAAACCAGAGTCAAAGTACATAATATCCATCTTGACTAAATCAAAGTACATAAATTGAAAGACATAACCCCAATACAAAATAGCCATAAATAAGAGAGGCTGAACTTTACTTCAGCGATCCAAGCAACCTCTAAAAGCAGAGATATAGCTGTCCAAAATCAAGCTCCACTAGTGCTAGTTCCAACCTGAGCACCTGGGGGGGGGGGAGGAAGAAAAGAGGAGGAAACAAAGGGGGTCAGACATAAAGTCTGGGAAGTGCGATAACTTTAACAATATAATTACCAAAATAACTAGGCTAAGGCATAAATTGGAAAATAAGGAAATGATTGTGAACAGTTGGGTATGACAGCGTAAACAAAGAAATAAAATTGAACAAAGATAACGTTAAAGGCGCACCTAAACCACTATAAGATAATCACTATACTGCACCACCACTAGTCACCCTAAGGTTGATCCCGCCTACAAAACTTAATAATGATAATGGTAGTTTCATGCACCCCTAGTTGCCTTCATAGGTGCCGCCTGCCCCTATCTCCACTAGGTGTACCCACTACCCCCAAGTGATCGGCTCCCTAACTCGTAGATACCATTGCTGGCCCCATAGTGGGGTGTATCACTCCCCAAAGTGACAACCCGATACCACCAATGATGCACGGCTTATACCTACACGATGCAACAACGTCTTACCTACCAGCCCGGGCCAACACACGCACATGAACCCGTTGGACTTGCGTTGCCACCGCTAACCCGTTTCGGCCTCTTACAGTCAAGCCCAGTACGCATGTCCCGTCCTCGACTTGGGTCGAGCCCACAAAGATATTTATAGGTTACTGGTTGAAACGGGCCCCCATTACTTGACACAAGTTATCCACCTAGGCTTGGTCCCCTTTAGTACATCCCACTTAACCCTCTTCTTATTCGTGTTCACTTACATGTTTCAATTTTAGTTAAGTGCATCTAATCGTATTTCAAATGCCACCCAAGGCACTCTCTGAATTCCACATGCCACCTAAGGCACCCACTTAACCCACTCATGTCCCACTACATGTATATCTGGTTAAGTGTTTCTTAATTCATTAACAACGTAACCTTGTAAAGACCTCCCACATTAGACTGGCATTTGTGGCAGCTGGATTTGTCGGGCGGGTCCGGGCAGTCTTACACCACAAAAGAGCATAACCTCATGTCTTTACAACAGTCACGTATTTAATTTATGCCTAAGATCTCCCGCATTAGACTGGCATTTGTGGCAGCTGGATTTGCCGGGCGGGTCCAGGCAATCTTACACCACAAAAGAGCCTAACCACGTGTCTTAGATGATTAATTACACCTAATTAATCATTCCCCAATTTGAATTAATTTCCCTATTCAAATTATCAGTCAATTCCAAATTTAACTATGGCCATAATTGACTTAGTTATGTCCATCTATTTATGGTATGGAAAATCATACCAATTATCTTCACATATTTATTTTATGCCATTTAAGGCATTTATGCCAATTCTCAATATTAAATCTTTTAATATTATCACATTACCCCACGTTGTATGTTTGTTCATTTAATGTAAAATATACGTTAGACTCGAATAGTCTAACTCATGGAATAAAGAGAAAACATCACAATATACGTACAGATAAAACTAGATCTAAACATAAGGGGTGAACTTGCATGTGTGAATGAGGTTCTACATCTAAACTTGCATAGGACAAAGTCACAAACTAGCATAAAACTACATAGATCCAAATCTAAAGGTGTGAACTTGTTTAGGCAATAGTCATAAACTTGCATAAATCATGTACGTCACAGATCTACATCTAAAGATGTAAACTTGCATAGGCAATAACCACAAACTTACATAACATGATTCATACTCCAAACACATATATTTATATAAACTTGCACATGTTATTTATGCAACATAACGATGGTGTAAACTTACATCTAAACATATAAACTAGCATGTAAAATTTAGCATATAACTCACACATGTCATAGCCTAACTTTAGATCTAAAATAGATGTCATGAAACACGTAAGGTTATGCATAAAATTTTCACTAACTTACATATGATCTATGTCTCAATTTACATCCTAACTTGCATACATACATATGATTTATCATATGAATCAACATAACCAAACTAGCATATGAAACATCACTATGAATACATAATCATAGAATTACAACATGGATGATAACATCACAACTTTACAACATAGATGATAACATCATATAATTTACAACATAAATGATAACATCACAATTTTACAACATAGATGATATGTCACAATTTTACAACATAGATGATAACATGCGGTCAATAATTCACAACATAACCATATAATCCGCATCATAACTCAATCCAATTAAATTGTTAATTATTTTATTAAAGAAATCGAACTCACAACTCAAAGAAAGTCTTGAGTTCTGAATTCTAATTTCTAAAGTTGAATTAGATTTCCTTTGGAGAAGACAATTGGTTGCACTTTAGATTAGAATTGAATTATATTAGCTTTCTTCCTCTCTAATTGGTGCCGGCTATTCTAGGTTGCAAGGTGACGACATGGAGGCCATGAATCTAATTTTAATTTGATTTTAGGGTTTGAGTCTACATGTCTTTTTATAGAATTTAGGATTAATTTAAGTCATCCGATCAACCCAGAATTAATCCCAGCCAATCAGAGCAGATCAGAAACCCTAATGAGTTAGCATACAATCATTAATAGGTCACCAAACAAATCTCCCCGGGGAGGGGGGGGGGAAGGGGCAGGTCGACCCCTAGGTCGACCTCGTCAGGGTAGGTCGACCCCCAGGTCGACCCTATGGTCGACCTGGCCCTAGCGGGAAATTTCCCGCCTAGCCCATCTGACTCTGAAATTTTGAATTATGAAATCTGTTTTGAATTTTCTGAAACTTCCGATGGCCATAACTTCTTCATACGAAGTCCAATTCACGCAAACTCGTACTCTATCTCAACCAGAATTCTGAGACGAACACAATGGCGCAACCCATTTCCCTTAATTCTCACATCTAAGATTAGTTATTCTTTAATTTGTGATCATTAATATTAACAGAAATACGGGGTGTTACAGACCGGGATGGGAACTAGACCCAAAACCACTTCGAATCAACGTTTCGTACGAAACCAACTTGCAAGGAAAAAGATGGAGAAATCGAAGACCATTGATATTCACAATGGAAGAACTACTTATAATCTCTGGTCTGCAGCCAAAGATATACTGTGGTTCTGTTGTGATTGAGATCTACGGATTTGCAAGGACTACTCACTACTGATCTATAGGGTGATTCCTTAGGTGCAGTAAGAGGGTGCCTTCGGTCCATCCTGTTCCGGGATGACTTGTATGGACGAGTTTTTGACAGAGTATTTCCAAAGGAATCACGTGCGTTGATTTCCTCAAATGTATTACTGTTGGTAGCAGAGAAGACACCTCTTAGCTTAACGACTAGTGTATGTTTGTGAACGTCAATTAGTGAAATCTGGAGGATCTGACGATGTAACATTCAAAGTGAATTGTGGCCGGATGTTCTAAATATTATATAACCTAAAGCCTCATCAACCGGGAAATGACAAAAATCGGGCAGGCAGCATGGCTATGTGGGTCGCTCCCATTAGGGTGTATAATCATCTATCTAGAGAAATTCCATTTCCTTCTTTAGTCTATTTCGATGCTGTCCCTTTTTGGGATACAACTGCTGATCCCAACCGTTGGTGATATACATACAATACACTCAAGCAAAATGAGTGGCCGGTCATGTGTGGGCCGGGTTATAAGACTTTTTTGTTGAACCCAGTGTATTCGCCTCTAAAGATACACTATCGGGATGTGGTTCCATACCTTGTCATAGTCGGAATCCAATCCCCAATAAGCGCCTGCGGTTTTGATTGTATACTATATATGTGGAGCGTGAGATGCAAGCGTTCTGCTAGATTGCTATTTAATTGTGATTTGATAGACACTATTATAATATCAGAATAATATTGTTTTCAAAAATGATTTGGGTTATAGTAAGGTAAAAACCGTCTGTATTTATGTGTGGACTGATCTTACTATTACCTTTTGTTTCAAAAAGGTTTTCTATAGTTAAGCCATTTGTTTGATGTGAATTTATCACTGAAAATATTTCAGACTAATCCGGGTGTTTTTGCTTTGCTTCAAAATGTGCTCGGGTCAGACCGAACATATTTGACAGGTTAGTTTCCGCTTGGAATTTCAGGAGCTGGAAGCAGGAGGCTTCACCGTTAGTTAATCCAAGTTATTCCGCTGTATCTGATTCATGTTGTACTTTGATGATTGGTTTGTGTAAACAAATTCTCTTTTATATAAAGATATGTTGTTCTATTATATATTTTGTTCGTTCTGCTGTGAGATTCTGTTCTTCTTCTTTCTTCTATTCTAATATTTTTTCTTTCTCTCCCATCCTCTAATTTCTTTCTCTTAACATTCTGCTTTTCTGTGTAATTTGGGTTGGCTGTGGAAGTTAAATGTCAGCCTAAGTTGTACTGAAAAATAGGATGTTACATTAGTGGTGGAAGTCTGCCCGGACCCGACCGACATATCCAGCATCCATTTAATGTTAAACCTAATGTGGGAGGTCTAAGTATGCAAATATGAATCAGGCTAAGATACGAGGTTAGGCCCAACTGTGCAACAAGACTGCCCGGACCCGACCGGCATATCCAGCATCGGCACGTTGTAGGCCTAATGTGGGAGGTCTTGGCCATTATAAACCGTAAATGGACGTGGTAATAAATTGAACTACTTAACCTAAACTAATCCATAAGGGATTGTATGAATAAGAACTGAAGTTAGTGTTAAGTAAAATTGATTGGATCAGTGGGAAGGTTAAGTAAATCTTGGGTAGGTGGGTAATATTAGTATATATAGGCCCACAAACTTAACCATTAAATAACATTCTTAGATCAATGAGAGGGTTAAGTAAATCTTGGATAGGTGGGTAATATTAGTATATATAGGCCCATAAACTTAACCATTAAATAAACATGCTTGGATCAATGGGAGGTTTAAGTAAATCTTGGGTAGGTGAGTAATATTAGTATATATAGGCCCACAAAGTTAACCATTAAACAAACATGCTTGGATCAGTGGGAGGGTTAAGTAAATCCTGGGTAAGTGGGTAATATTAGTATATATAGGCCCACAAATTTAACCCGATAAGGCTATGTAATTAAAGACACCTAGTGGTATACATAATCAGTGGAAATAATAAAGTTATGTAATTAAAGACACCTTTTAGGGTTAACATAACTTTTAGAAATGATAGGGTTATGTATTAAAGACACCTATAGGTAAGCATAACCGATTGGAAGATTAGGGGTTATGTATTAAAGACACTATAGGTATGCATAACTGATAGAAAGATTGGAGTTATGTAATTAAAGACACCCTTTTAGGGTAAGCGTAAATGACATAGGGCTATGTAATTAATGACATCTGAGGCTATAAATAGTCGGCGAAAAACCTAGTAGGGATACAAGACAAGGGGAGAGCTTGTATCATATTGTGTGGGACCCATTTCAGTCAGTAACTAGAGTAGGTATCAAATAAAGAACTCTGTACTAGGCGGAGAAGGGGGCACGCTTACTAATTGATTGTAAGAGATCCAAACGAGACAGATGGTGCGGGCGGCGCAAACCGACTGGAGACATGTGCGTGCATGGGCCGGGCAGAGGGGATTAAGACGGTCGTGATACCAGTATATATGGTTGTGCACATCTTGGGTTGCCACTTTAGGAAGTGATACCTCCTACTATGGGGCCATCATAGGATATCTACGGAGTAGGGAGCCGATCTATTATGGTAGGGGTTAGGGTATACTTGGACGTATGACCTAAGCCTACCAACTTATAGTTGAAGAGATCATCTCATTTTAGTTATACTAGTAGTAGTGCAGAGTAATCATTAGTGAGGCACATAAACCTTATCTTGCTTACCTTGTCACACCTGTCATTTATGTAGTAATCTCTCTCTCTTATCCACTTTATATGCCAATCATGTTGCTTTTATTTATCTACTGGCTAAAAGTAACTAGACTCGCCAAACTTTATGTCTGACCCTGTTGTTTCTCCTTCTTTCTTCCGTTTTCCCCCTCCCCCCGGTTCTCAAGGGAGGGAATTCTCAGGCTTAGTCAGGATTTTGCTATCGTCTTCCTTGGAGCTTCTAGATGTATTGCTCAAGCTTATATCTTTGCTACTATGACTTATGATTTGGGGATTATGCTTTCTTTGTTATTACACTTTGATATTTAAAGCACGAGACAGAAGTTTTAATGATGTACTGAGTTTATGTATGTAACACCTCGTAATTTTAAATATTAGTGTTCACAAATTAAAGAATAACTAATCTCAGATGTGAGAATTAAGGGAAATGAGTTGCGCCATTGTGTTCGTCTTGGAATTCTGGTTGAGATAGAGTCCGGGTTTGCGTGAATTGGACTTCGTATGAAGAAGTTATGGCCATCGGAAGTTTCATAAAAATTCAAAACAGATTTCAAAAATTCGAATTTCAGAGTCAGATTGGGCTAGGCGGGAAATTTCCCGCCAGGGCCAGGTCGACCTGGGTTCGACCTACCTAACCAGGTCGACTAGGGGGTCGACCTGCCCCCTCCCCCCCCCCCCCCCCCCGGGAAGATTTGTTTGATGACCTTTTTATGACTGTATGATGAGTCATTAGGGTTTCTGATCTGGTATGAATGGCTAGGTTAATTCTGGGTTGATCGGACGGCCTAAATTAATCCTAAACTCTATAAAAACACATGTAGACTCAAACCCTAAAATCAAATAAAAATTAGAATCATGGCCTCCATGCCGTCAACTTGCAACCTAGAATAGCCGCCGCCAATTAGAGAGGAAGAAAAGCTATTCAAATTCAATTCTAATCTAAACAACAACAAATTGTCTTCTTCAAAGGAAAGCTAAATCAATTTCAGAACTCAGATTTCAGAACTCAAGACCTTCTTTAAGTTGTGAGTTCGATTTCTTTAATAAGATAATTAGCAATTTAATTGGATTGAGCTATGATTTGGATTATATGGTTATGTTGTGAATCATTGACCGTATGTTATCATCTATGTTGTAAAATTTTGATGTTATCGTCTATGTTGTAAATTCTATGATGTTATCATCTATTTTGTAAATTTGTGATGTTATCTCTATGTTGTAATTCTATTATTGGCTTATGTATAACCAATTCATAACGATGTTTCATATGCTAGTTTGGTTATGTTGTTGGAACTAATTCATATGATAAGTCATATGTAAGTATGCAAGTTAGGATGTTAATTGAGGCATGGATCATATGCAAGTTAGTGAGAATTATATACAACCTTACATGTTTCATGACATCTATTTTATGTGTAAATTGGATCTAAAGTTAGGCTTTGACATGTGTGAGTTATATGCTAGTATACAAAAATTCTATATGCTAGTTTACATGTTTAGATATAAGTTTACACCATCGTTTATGTTACATAAATCACATACGCAAGTGTGTGTGTATATATATATATATATATATATATATATATATATATATGTTTGGAGTATGAATCGTGCCTATGCAAGTTTACCCCTTATGGTTAGATCCATGACATACATGGTTTATGCAAGTTTGTGACTATTACCTAAGCAAGTTTACACATTTAGATTTAGATCTATGACATATGTAGTTTTAAGCAAGTTTGTGACTTTGTCCTATGCAAGTTTTAGATGAAGAACCTCACTCACACATGCAAGTTCACCCTTTATGTTTAGATCTAGTTTTATTTATATGTATGTTGTGATGTTTTCTCTTTATTCCATAAGTTAAACTATTCGAGTCTAACGTATACTTTATGTTAAACGAACGAACGTACAACGTGGGGGCAATGGGATAATATTAAAAGATTTAATATTGAGAATTGGCATAAATGCCTTAAATGGCATAGAATAAATTTATGGTGATAATTTGTATAATTTTACATACCATAAATAGATGGACATAATTGAGTCAATTATGGACATAGTTAAATTTGAAATTGATTGATAATTTGAATAGGGAAATTAATTCAAATTGGGGAATAATTAATTTTGTGTAATTAATCGCCTAAGACACAAGGTTAGGCTCTTTTGTGGTGTAAGACTGCGCGGACCCGCCCGGCAAATCCAACTGCCACAAATGTCAGTCTAATGTGGGAGGTCTTTACAAGGTTACGACGTTAATGAATTAAGAAATACTTAACCAGATAAACATGTGGTGGGACATGGGGGTTAAGTGGGTGCCTTGGATGGCTTGTGAAATACGATTAGAAACACTTAACCAAAATTTGAAACATGTAAGTGGACATGAATAAGAAGAGGGTTAAGTGGGATGTACTAGAGGGGACCAAGCTTAAGTGGATAGCTTGTGTCAAGTAACGGGGGCCCGTTTCAACCAGTAACCCATAAGTATCTTTGTGGGATTGACCCAAGTCGAGGACGGGACACGCATACTGGGCTTGACTGTAAGAGGCCAAAACGGGTTAGCGGTGGCAACACAAGTCCAACGGGTTCATGTGCGTGTGTGGACCCGGGCTGGTAGGTAAGACGTTGTTGCATCGTATAGGTATAAGACGTGCAACTTGGTGGTATCGGGTTGCCACTTTGGGGAGTGATACACCCCACTGTGTGAACATCACGGGTATCTACGAGTTAGGGAGCCGATCGCATGGGGGTCGTGTGTACACCTAGTGGAGATAGGGGCAGGCGACACCTATGAAGGCAACTAGGGGTGCACGAAACTACCGTTATCATTATTATGTTTTTTAGGCGGGATCAACCTTTAGGGTGACTAGTGGTGGTGCAGTATAGTAATTATCTTATAGTGGTTTAGGTGCGCCTTTAACGTTATCTTTGTTCATCTTATTTCCTTGTTTACTGTGCTATACCCAATTGTTCACAGTCACTTCCTTATTTTCCAACTTATGTCTTAGCCTAGTTATTTTGATAATTATATTGTTAAAGTTATTGCACTTGCCAGACTTTATCTTTGACCCCCTTTGTTTCCACCTCTTTTCTTCCTTTTCCCCCTAGGTGCTCAGGGTGGAACTAGCACCAGTGGAGCTTGATTTTGGAAAGCTGTATCTCTTGCTTTTAGAAGTTGCTTGGATCGCTGAAGTAATAGTTCAGCCTATCTTATTTATGGCTATTTTGTGTTGGGGTTATGTCTTCCAATTTATGTACTCTGATTTTGTCAAGATGGATATTATGTACTTTGACTCTGGTTTTTGATGATGTAATCAAATCTATGTGTTTACCGTTGTAATGAATAAAATTTTAAATTTTTTAAGAACTGTTTATATCTGTCTTGTTGTTAAGTTTCTGTTCTATACACACTTAAAACGCTCCATAGAAATTAATGCATTCCCTTTGTGAGTGACATTAATGGACGTGGGGCGTTACACGTGGTATTAGAGCTGAAGGTTACCAGAACAGATATGAATTTTGAAAAACTATTTTTCAAAAACACTTTTATAAAGAAGTATCTTCAAAAATATGTTATAAGGAAAGTATTTTCAAGGGAAAATATTATTTTAGAAAGCATAACCCCAAGAGCCATATATCTTTCCTCCGGTTTTTTTGTATTGAACCTTTCCTTTTTCGTTTCAACATGTCTGGAATTCCCGAGATACCCGAGGGGATACCGATACCAGGATGGTTTAGGAGGTATTTGGAGACTAGGGCCACCATCGCAGGTCCACCAAATGCTCCTCCTCCTCTTCCTCCTTGTGTCGATACTTTTGCAAAGATATGTAAGGACTTTCGGGCAATGGGTGGAAAACCTTTTCACGGGACGGAGACATTTATTGAAGCTCGAAATTGGCTAAAGGAGGTGGAAGAATTGTTTGGGATCTTTGAAATAGAAGATGGAAGAAAAGTCCAGTTAGCTGCCTGGCTAATGAAGGATGAGGCCTCGTTTTGGTGGGAGGTCACTAACGGAGAGCGTCAAGTTGATACATGGCCAGATTTCAAGCGGAGGTTTTAGGCAAAGTTTCTCTCACGGGCTGAAGAGAATTTATATATAGAAAAAAAATTGGCGTTGAAGCAAGGGAATCTATCAGTGAAAGAATACATCAACAAATTCAATTAGTTGGCGAGATTTGGCTTGGACTCGGTGAATACACCAGAAAAGAAGGCCCTGAGATTTGTTAAGGGTTTGAATGAGCTGCTTCATGGGTTAGCTATGACCCACATCCCCATGGGGGCTACCTTTGAGAAACTAGTTGACATGGCGCTTATGCATGAAGAAGAGAAGGGCGCAAATGCTAATAAGGCACGCAAGAAGAAAGGGGATCAAAAGAAACCGCAACAGCAACAACAGAACAAGAAAGGAGGTAAAGGCAACAATGGTAAGGGAAAGAAAAGATGCTTTAACTGTGGGACACCAGGCTATCTAAGCAAAGATTGTAGGAAGAAAAAGAAGACTGGTTGTTTCCACTATGGAGAAGCGGGACATCTGATTAAGGACTGCCCAAGGAAAGGGCAGAGGGCAGGGTCTACCTCGGGAGGACAGGTGCAGTCTCTTATGGCACTAGGGCAGGCAAGGGGGCAAGTTCAGGTTCTCGTTGTCCCCCCGCTGCAAGAACGAGGTAGAGCAATTTCCGTTGAAAGTTTAGTTTTTCTGTTTGATCATCATGTCCGTACTTTATTCGATTTTGGCGCATCACATTCGTTTATCTCTACATCATTAGTTGAAAGACTGCACCTAAATACTTGTTTAGTTACAGATCCCTTAGTAGTCTCAAATCCTATTGGTGGTTCGGCTCATCTTTCTATGATCTGTCGGGATTTGAGAGTGTCTTTCTTGGGCGTTGGATTTGAATGCAATGCCTTTGTTCTTGGCTTTATGGGCTACGGCTTGATTCTAGGTATGGATTGGCTAACTAGATATGGGGCCATCCTAGATTGTGAAAGAAGGGTAGTTAGATTGTTGACTCGTTGTGGAAAGACCCTTGATATTTCTTGTGACCCTAGAGGTCCAGTAATGCTTAGCTACCTAGAATCCCTTGACGCATCCAATGATGATTTACATTCTGTTCGTATAGTCCGTGAATATGTTGATGTCTTCGATGAGGTGAGGGATCTACCCCCAAAACGTGAGATAGACTTTCAAATATATCTAGTAGATAATCCAAAGCCAGTTGCATTGCCAGTGCGCCACATGGCTCCCAGAGAGAGAAGAGAACTCAGTAAGCAAGTGAAAAATTTGCTTAAGAAGGGGTTCATAAGACGTATTATATCGGAATGGGGGTGCTCCAGTAGTATTTGCCACGAAGGCAGATGGGTCCCTTGGACTTTGCGTGGACTATAGAGAACTTAATAAGCTTTACTAAGAAGAACAGGCACCCACTTCCGAGGATTGACGATCTCTTCGATCAGTTAGTTGGCGCCTCAGTGTTTTCGCAGTTGGACTTAGCCCCGGGTTTCCATCAGTTGAGACTGGCTGAGGATAGCATAGACAAGATTGCCTTTAGGACTCCAGACGGCTTCTTTGAGTGGCTTGTGATGCCCTTCGGTTTGAAAAACGCCCCCGCATACTTTGTTGACTTGATGAGTAGGGTGTTTAGGGGGTACCTTAATAAATTCGTGGTAGTCATTGTGGACGACATCTTGATCTTTTCTAAGAGCGAGGAAGAGCATTCCCTACATCTTAGGGAAGTGTTGGAGACCCTTCGAGCGCATAGCCTTAAAGCTAAATTTTCTAAATGTCACTTTTGGAGGAAGGAAGTGTGATTCTTAGGGCACGTGGTTTCCAAAGAAGGGATAGCTGTGGATACCGCGAAGGTCATGGCCATCCAAGATTGGAAGGTCCCTAAAAATGCTACCGAGGTGAGGAGTTTCTTAGGGTTGGTTGGCTACTATAGGAAGTTTATCAAAGACTTCGCAAAAATATCAGCCCCATTAACACGCTTGACGAAGAAGAACCTAGTTTTCACATGGGATGTAGATTGCGATGATGCGTTCCAACGTTTAAGGAGAGCTTTAACCACATCCCCAGTCTTAGTGTTGCTAGATGGGAGTAAGCCAATTACCGTTTATACCGATGCTTGTGGGACAGGACTAGGCGCATTCTTAATGCAAGAGGGATGGGTAATAGCCTATGAGGGAAGGCAGTTGAGAGTGCATGAGAGAAATTACCCTACACATGACCAAGAGTTGGCCGCTATTTTTTTCGCTCTTAAGTCTTGGCTCTATAATCTTCTTGGCGAGAAATTCGAATTGTTCACTGACCACAAATCGCTAAAATATTTGTTCTCTAAGAAGGACTTGAACTTAAGACAGCAAAGGTGGATGGAATTCTTAGCGTCCTACGATTTCGAGATAGCATATACCCCTGGCAAGGGTAACGTGGTGGCAGACGCCTTAAGAAGGAAAAGGTTGTCCTTGAGTCCGTTGTTTGTTGAGCGGCGAAGCTTAGAGTTCATCTCTACGTTTGACTTTAGACCTTCCATTGACTTTGTACCCGGTTTGCTAGCATTCTTAGAGGTCAGACCTACGCTTTTGGGATGGATTGGTGAGGCACAGCGAGACGACCCACAGTTGGTTGAGTTAGTAGAGAAGCTCAAAAGGGTGGAGTCATCGAGCCATCTCAGTATGTACACCCTAGATGATAAGGGTTGGTTACATAGGGATGGTAGACTTTGTGTACCACGGGACGAGAATCTGAGGAAGACCATTCTTGATGATGCACATCGTTCGAAGATGACCATCCATCCCGGCGGGGACAAGATGTACATGGACATGAGACGAGTTTACTTTTGGGCCGATATGAAGAGGGATGTGGCTGATTTTGTTGCTAGATGCTTGGTGTTCCAACAAGTAAAAGCAGAGCAAAAGAAGCTCGGTGGGTTGCTTCACCCATTGGAGGTCCCACAATGGAAGTGGGAAAGTGTCTCGATGGACTTTATTGATGGGTTACCGAGATCGAGGAAGGGTAATATGGGGATTTGGGTCGTGGTAGACAGACTTACTAAGAGCGCCCATTTCATTCCCGTGAAGAGTAAGAGGACTGCTCCATGGTTAGCCTCCATATACATTCGAGAGATAGTTCGTTTGCACCGTGTTCCTTCTAGCATAGTGAGCGACCGCGATCCTATCTTTACTAGCGAGTTTTGGAAGAGCTTGCAAGAGGCAGTAGGGACTCAGTTATGTTTGAGCACCGCATATCGTCCTCAGACAGACGGCCAAACCGAGAGGATGAATCGTATTCTAGAGGACCTATTGAGGTTGTGTGTCTTAGACTTCGGAGGTACATGGGAGGAACATCTTCCGTTGGTGGAGTTCGCATATAATAATAGCTTTCAATCTAGCATTGGCATGGCACCGTTTGAGGCTCTTTATGGACGGCCGTGTCGTTCACCTACATGTTGGTGGGAATCTACAGATAAGGTCTTGTTGGGCCCGATATGATTAGAGAGACTTCGGAAAAGATTGATTTGATTCGAAGAAGGATGAAGACGGCGCAAGATAGGCAGAAATCTTATGCGGACAAGAGGAGGACATATCATGAGTTTGATATTGGGGACATGGTCTTTGTCAAGGTGTCTCCATTGGGGAATGTTGTTCGCTTTGGTTCCGTTGGGAAGTTAGCACCAAGGTTCATAGGGCCATTTCCTATTAAGGAGAGGATTCGAAAGATGGCGTATAGAGTGGAGTTGCCCGAGAGACTTAGTGGTGTACACGATGTATTCCATGTATCACATTTGAGGATGTGCTTGCATGAGACCGCGGAAGTGGTAGAGCCGAACTTGTTTAGAGAGGTGGAGGTAGAGCGTGATGCGACGATTCGACGAGCTCCTACGTGCATTCTTGGGTCGGAGATTAAGAAGTCGAGGAATCGAGAGGTCAAACTAGTCAAAGTGCAATGGGGATATGATGAGAGCAACGCAACTTGGGAGATGGAAGAGAAGATGTGTTCATCGTACCCTTTTCTTTTCGAGGGTATGTCTTTTAATTTCTCCTTTATTGCTTAGCTTGTACTTGTTTTATCTTTAGTATGTCCTCCCGCTAGTATCTTTGACCTTTAGATAGGGTAGTCCTATGGTTGAAACTTGTGTTTGAGACATGTTATGTATGATGGATGCATGTGGATGCAAGTGGTTACTCGTGGATACATACACACACACTTTAGGCACTAGATCGGCTCAGTCACTTCATATTGCATATTGCATATAAATGTGTGTACATATTTAAGTTAATGGATGTATAATGGTTGTGTTGTCATAGGGATGCTGCATTTTGGTGAATGGTTGTGTACACATGTAGAAATAATATGTATCGATAGGATTCTTTCGCATACATAATGGACGCATGGCACTATCATGGTTTGCATTAAGGAGGTCAACTGAATCAATGGACCGCCTGATTTTTTAATTAGATAAAGAACGTATACACACACTTCTTGCATATGTTCATACAACATTAGGAATTTTATAAGCACCATGGATGCCTGTGTTTGATGGTTGAGTAGATGGTTGATTGGATGTTAGGATATGCATTCTCCTTAACTTGGAGATTTCGGGGCGAAATCATTTAAGGAGGGGAGAATGTAACACCCCGTAATTTTCAATATTAGTGTTCACAAATTAAAGAATAACTAATCTCAGATGTGAGAATTAAGGGAAATGGGTAGCGCCATTTTGTTCGTCTCGGAATTCTGGTTGAGATAGAGTCTGGGTTTGCGCGAATTGGACTTCGTATGAAGAAGTTATGGCTATCGGAAGTTTCAGAAAAATTCAAAACAGATTTCAAAAATTCGAATTTCAGAGTCAGATTGGGCTAGGCGGGAAATTTCCTATCGACCTGAGGGTCGACCTACCCAACCAGGTCGACCAGGGGGTCGACCTGCCCCCTCCCCCCCCCCCCCGGCAGATTTGTTTGACGACCTTTTTATGACTGTATGCTAAATCATTAGGGTTTCTGATCTAGTCTGAATGGCTGGGGTTAATTCTGGGTTGATCGGACGACCTAAATTAATCCTAAACTCTATAAAAACACATGTAGACTCAAACCCTAAAATCAAATAAAAATTAGAATCATGGCCTCCATGTCGTCACCTTGCAACCTAGAATAGCCGTCGCTAATTAGAGAGGAAGAAAAGCTAATCAAATTCAATTCTAATCTAAACCGCAACAAATTGTCTTCTTCAAAGGAAAGCTAAATCAATTTCAGAACTCAGATTTCAAAACTGAAGACCTTCTTTGAGTTGTGAGTTCGATTTCTTTAATAAGATAATTAGCAATTTAATTGGATTGAGCTATGATTTGGATTATATGGTTATGTTGTGAATCATTGACCGTATGTTATCATCTATGCTGTAAAACTGTAATGTTATCATCTATGTTGTAAATTCTATGATGTTATCATCTATGTTGTAAAGTTGTGATGTTATCATCTATATTGTAATTCTATGATTGGCTTATGTATAATCAATTCATAATGATGTTTCATATGATAGTTTGGTTATGTTGTTGGAACTAATTCATATGATAAGTCATATGTAAGTATGCAAGTTAGGATGTTAATTGAGGCATGGATCATATGCAAGTTAGAGAATCATATACAACCTTACATGTTTCATGACATCTATTTTACGTGTAAATTGGATCTAAAGTTAGGCTATGACATGTGTGAGTTATATGCTAGTATACAAAAATTCTATATGCTAGTTTACATGTTTAGATGTAATTTTACACCATCGTTTATGTTGCATAAATCACATATGCAAGTGTATATATATATATATATATATATATATGTTTGGAGTATGAATCGTGCCTATGCAAGTTTACCCCTTATGGTTAGATCCATGACATACATGGTTTATGCAAGTTTCTGACTATTACCTAAGCAAGTTTACACCTTTAGATTTAGATCTATGACATATGTAGTTTTATGCAAGTTTGTGACTTTGGCCTATGCAAGTTTTAGATGAAGAACCTCATTCACACATGCAAGTTCACCCCTTATGTCTTGTTGTTAAGTTTCTGTTCTATACACACTTAAAACGCTCCATAGAAGTTAATGCATTCCCTTTGTGAGTGACATTAATGGACGTGGGGTGTTACAATGTATTTTCAGACATATGGTGTAACCGTGCTTTATAATTAATAAAAATTTAAATTCCTACTGCTATCTTATTTCTATCTGTCTTGTAATTATTCT
Organism: Allium sativum; assembly: GCA_030737875.1. Lineage (NCBI taxonomy): Eukaryota > Viridiplantae > Streptophyta > Magnoliopsida > Asparagales > Amaryllidaceae > Allium > Allium sativum. Next base: position 314,874,917 of record CM060921.1, read on the forward strand.
GCGTCTGTTTACCTATAGCGCTCCACGAAACTTAATGCATTCCCTTAGTGAGTGACATTAATGGACGTGGGGTGTCACAATCCTAGAATGAGAAAACTCGTTAGAGATGGGGTTAGTAATGCCCTAGAATGAGTTGAGAGTGACAAGTTTATAATTAACGTATTTGTGATTATATATACAATCCGATCTTAGAAAATATGATTTTTGAATATATAAAAGTTATATATATTTGAAAAGCTAATCAACTAATTGATTGATGATTGTGTTGTGTGACTGTTAGTTCAACTAATAAAGTTATTGAAACCAATAAAAGATTGAAAATTGAGTTGGTTAGTTAAACAACTTTCAACTCCGTTCCTTTTCGAGGACGAAAAGATTTTAAGCGGGGGAGATTGTAACAACCCGGAATTTCTAAACCAATTTAAATTTTTTATTTTAGCAATTTTAATTAATTTTTGAATATTTAAAATGATTTATTTTAAATAATAACAACTAAAAAATTATTTAAATCGAAGTTAGAATGCAATAATTTAATTTAATTATAAAAGGAGTTTGAATTGGCTCGATAGTTTGAAAATTTGATTTTAATCTTTAACTGAATGTACATGATTCAAAATAAATCAGATTTCAGTGAAACAAGAAATATTTGGATCGTTTTAATTATATCTTTCTAATGAATGTAAGAAATTGAGATTTCATTACGGGAATTAAAAGTTATGCCTAGTTTAAAATTTAAATAGTTGCTATGGAATTTATATATATATATATATATATATATAATATTTAGCCATTTTGCAAATGATCTCCGTTTTTGACAAAACCACTTTTGTTGGATTCAGAATGTCAAATTATTGCTAGATTCCAATTTTCATAATTTTTGGAATTAATATGTGAGCGAGATAAATTAAAACGCGTTTGGTAATTTCTATTGAATTGGATCGACCATTAAAAAGACCATTTTTCAAACGGTCTCTAAATTCAATGAAATTAATTTTGTTAGGACCGTATCATTAAAACATAGCTAGATTTATTTTTCAGGAAGTTTTGGAGTTAGTATGTGGCCTCGGTAAATTAAAATGCACGTTCAAATTTAATATTGAATGTTTCATATTTTAATTTAAAGAAAAATAGGCTAAATGGTCAAATGGGCTTACGAAACATAGTCCATTGTGTTCGGAATGGGGGTATTTGGCTGGGGGCGACAGTCGTTCGGTTTAATTTGGAGTTCGTATCGGTAAACATGTATTTTGAAATTAATAGAGTTAAATATATTAAAATAAATATATTATATAAGGACCTTCATTCTAAACCCTACGCCACATACTTCAGCAGCCGCCTTCAATCGAAATCGATGGCTGTGGAGCTCTCGTTTTCTTCCTCCAAAAACTCGAATTCCACACAACAAATTCAGAAATCCAAGCTCTATAATCTAGACGGTGGAGATTGGAAATTTCGAGGTAAGGTGGATGATTTTGTGCCATAAAGGTGCGAACTTCAAGCTGAATTTCAGAAGGCTAGTTGGAGTCGAATTCGCTGATGCTTAGGCCAGTGGAAGAGGATGACTATGGCGATAGAGAGGCGAGTTCAGATCGAGGCCCGATGGCCTAAAGTGTGTGCGTCAGTGGGGGGAAAAAACTGAAGGTCGGTTTCGATTTATATAGAGGATAACGCAGGAAGAAGAAAGGTTTAAACCTTAATGAAGTAGTTAATTAATATTAATTAACTTAGATTTATTATATTATGTAATTAATATTCAAACGATCGTATCTTTTCCAACTCAAAAAGGAATCGAGTGAAACTGAAGGCATTGGAACCGAAAAATCAAGATCTACAATATGGAACAGACTGAAACAGATTTAGAGCTGACTGCAAATTAAAAAGTAGTAAAACCCAATGTGAGATCTTTAATTTAAAATAAAATATATTATTGATTGCGATGTGAAATTCATATATGTGTTGTATAAAATCTGAATTGATTGTTTGTAATTGCGATGAACGGTTGGATTGAATTGTGTATGTATGAAAATAAAATGTTCATGTTTGTTAAAAATTGATAATACAATAAAAATCATATTTTTATTGTATATATGAAAATAAAATATTCATTGTTTGATTAGAAATTGTTTATACAATAAAGATCATATTTTTACTATATATATGAAAATAATCCTATGTAAAAATATGATTTTTGTTTGATTAAAACATTATCATGTTAGAAAATAATCCTATTTAAAAATATGATTTTTGTTTGATTAAAACATTATCACGTTAGAAAATAATCCTATGTAAAAATAAGATTTTTTTTTTATTAAAACATTATCATGTTAGAAAATAATCCTATGTAAAAATATGATTTTTGTTTGATTAAAACATTATCATGTTAGAAAATAAACCTATGTAAAAATATGGTTTTTGTTTGATTAAAACATTATCATGTAAGAAAATAATCCTATGTAAAAATATGATTTTGTTTGATCAAAATTTTCATGTTTGGTAAAATATATTTATACATAAAAATCATATTTTTATTGTATATATGAAAATAAAAATGTTCTTGTTTGATTAGAATTGTTTATAAAAATCATATTTTATTGTATATATGAAAATAAAAATGTTCATGTTTGATTAGGATTTGTTTATACAATAAAACTCACATTTTATTTGTATATATGAAAATAAAAATGTTCATGTTTGATTAGAATTGTTTACAGATAAAAATCATATTTTTATTGTATATATGAAAATAAAAATGTTCATGTTTGATTAGAATTTGTTTATACAATAAAAATCACATGTTTATTGTAAATATGAAAATAAAAATGTTAATGTTTGATTAGAATTTGTTTATATTGTATATATGAAAATAAAAATGTTCATGTTTGATTAGAATTGTTTATACAATAAAAATCATATTTTTAATGTATATATGAAAATAAAAATGTTCATGTTTAAAACGAAATTGCTTATAAAATAAAAATCATATTTTTGTTGTACATATGAATCAATAAAATATTCATGTTAAATAAAATTTGTTTATACAATAAAAATCATATTTTTATTGTATATATGTAGTTAAAATATTCATGTTGAATAAAATTTGTTTATACAATAAAAATCATATTTTTATTGTATATATGTAGATAAAATGATCATGTTGAATAAAATTTATTTATTCAGTATACTAACCATATTTTTAATTGTATGTATGAATAAACAAAATATTCATTGTTTGAAAAGAAAATGATCATACAATAAAAATCACATTTTTTGTTGTACGTATGAATGAACAATATATTCATTGTTTTGAATAAAATATGTTAACATTAAAATTTACATCTTTATTGTATTATTGATCATAGGTTAAAATAGAATTTGTCAAAATTGTTTATACAATAAAATTACCTTTTTTATTGTATATATGAATCATAGAATTTGTCAAAATTGTTTATACAATAAATTACCGTTTTATTGTATATTTGAATCATAGAATTTGTCAAAATTGTTTATACAATAAAATTACCTTCTTTATTGTATATATGAATCATAGAATTTGTCAAAATTGTTTATACAATAAAATTGCTTTTTATTGTATATATATGAATCACAAATTTATTATGTTTTAGAGATAAATTGTTTAAACGTTAAAAATGACATTTTTAGTGTAAGTTTTGATTCAATATTAAAAGAATCATGTTTTAGAGAAAATGGTTAACCATTAAAAATAACATTTTTAATATATGTTTTGATTCATTATTAAAAAGAATCATGTTTTAGAGAAAATGGATGAACATTAAAAATAACATTTTAATGTATGTTTGATTCATTATTAAAAAGAATCATGTTTTAAAGAAATGTTTAAAACATTAAAAAAAATAACATTTTTAATGTATGTTTGGTTTGATAATGTTGTCACTTACATGTTAGCGTTGTTAATATAAAAATGGTCATTTGGTAATATGTATTGATACATTAAAATTATGTCATTTACATGTTAGCGATTCTAATAGAAAAATGTTCATTCGTTAAATATGTATTGATTTATTATAACAATGTGTGACGAGAAGGAATTTCGCTCGGTCCGTACCAGTCGCTAAACCAACCCAGACCGTTCGAAACGCCCTATCGTTTTGAGAACAGGACAAAACAGAACGCATACAAAAGAACATTTTATTGTTATTACAACAATCCCATCAGATACAAGAATATACAGAGTATAAATGAATAAATTACATTCGACAAATATCAGAGATTACAATAAATTACATAACAGCGGAAAATAATACAAAGCACAACTGGAAGGGATATACGGATACAAAGCTTTCCGGATATCATTCCAGCTGTAAACCAGGATCCTGTGAATATAAATCTGCAAAACCAAAACTACTAGCTGCCCGTGTCAAAATAAGGGCACCCAGAGTTTAGGTTAAAACAATAAACTCCAGGTCAGTCATGGGACTGGTGTGAGAACTAAAACAGTTATAAATCTTTAATTTAAAGTTAGGTAAATCAAGGGACCACGCCGTATAACACGGAACGGGTTTCCTCCCAAGAATACCAGTGCATAGAACAAACAGCGCAATGCTAAATAAGGAAAAATGAAGCTATTATAAGACCCAGTTCCTATCACACAATGCAACGCAAGCCGGAGGATAGGGTTTTTACCTTATAATAGCCAAGAATGCTTGATATGTTTAAAACAAATCATTTGATACTATTATAAGTGCATAGTGTATAAAACAACTTCAAATCATAAATATCAATCATAGGCGGCATGAATGCCCCATAACACTATGTCGCCATATATAGGTTATACAATCAAAATCGCAAAGTCACGTATTTGGAAATTGGGTTTCCGTCTGTGAACCGAGGCTAGGGATCGTCCTCTACCGATTCGAGACAATCTAGCCCATGTCTCACGACCCAGACTCAGGTGGGCCTTGGATCGTCAGGGCCGGTCCACCGATGTGGATTATTATGCCTGAACAATACGTCTCTCCGCCCTTTGGGGCGTAAATGAGCCAACGAATGGCTCCATCGGACTCGGATCGTCCGATCTAACCGAGGCGCCTCGCAACAGCAACAACCACACAGGTGAAAAGTATATAAATGTCAGGGTTGGTTGGTCACTGACACCACCCAAGCTAGAAAGAGATGCATGTCCTCCCTGAGGTCCTCTCCCGTTTTTGGTTCACAACCGGGGTGTGAGGCTCGCGAATTCACGTTACACAAAGCTGTGCCACACAGGCTGTGCTTTGATCATCACCACTAGACTTTGCTTTTCAACAGAAGCCTCGATCAATTGCCACACAGGCAATCCACTCCATGCGTTTGATATCCATCAATATATAACCCCTGAGCTCGTATGTCTCAGAGAAGGGCGTTAAGCAAGAGAATAAATTCTCCGCCGCCAAACAGATATATATTTAATAGAGATCAATCACACGGACTAAAATCCAATGTCAGACACACAGTCCATTTACAAGTCCGTTCTGGGTCTGAACGAAACCGGAAGCACCTAGTACCCCGCCTATCCATCGATCTCCAAGCACGTCTGGACGATCACCAACTGTTTCCATCTTCTTGGGTGTACTGCCCAATCAAGATCATCAGTAATCACCTAAACGACGTGAAGACTTCCGGTCTTCGACCATCGTCTTCATCTTCGACTTATCGTCGTATCAGTTATTCAGAATGGGATAAACCCGGTCTTTCTGAATAACTCGCGTATATTTTAAATAAGTGTTACAAAAACACAACATACGCCTCATTCCAATTCATCAGTCACTAACCGTAAATTAATCAAGAGAATAATTTCCCAAATATTAACCCCGAAGGTCGAAACCAACATCGATCAATATCCAGAAAACCATTCTGCTTGGCTAACCGACAGTTAGTTTCTAAATTTCACATTCATAGGGAAAGGTTCCCATTAATTTTATCCAAGATAAATTCCTTGAATTTATTCTTTAATCATCTTTTGAATTTCGATTCAACTAGTCGGGATTAACGAACCTTACCAAAGTAATCATTTGTTTTAATTTCCTAATCCCAACCTATTCATCCCATGAAGTAAAACTGGTAATACTTCATATCTAACACCACGGTGTTATCGGTAAATTCAATTACCATTTCACGTTCAAATCTAATTAAAGATTTAACTATCGCCTGGAGTAAAACTGGTGATACTCCATTCTCGATCATTTCAATCTAATTAAAGATTCATTAAAACTCCACTTAGTTTTAATCTTTAACTGGGTTCAAGAATCAGTGTCATTTAAACACAGTTCACGATAAACCCAAAATCACATTCCATTAATTATCGGGTTAAAGAACGAGTGTTATTTAAAACACTGTCCACGATAAACCCAAAAATCAATATCAATTCAATTAAATATTATTTAATTGGTACACTTCATTAAATCCAAATAAAAAGATTTAATCTTTTCTCAACTGGGTACAAGAATAGTGTTGATGAAGACACCATTCACGACAAACCCAAATCACATTTGATATTAAACACAAGGCTCTAAATAGAAAATATACCAGCTTATATTCAATATCAAATTCTACGACTAACAAATATCGTATTGGAAATAACGATATATATATATATATCTTTCAAATTCCCATGACAATATCTGTATCATCACGAAAACCAACATCGAAATACTCCAAAGACAATTTCGATTCAAATCCATTCCAATATAATTATTGGAAATTCTAGTTGTTTTCAAGACCATTTCTAATCCAGTTTATTTATTTTAAAAAAAAATAAATAGAATTATAATTCTAGTTCAAAAGTAGTTCATTTCGATAAAAATCTACTTTTATCTTTTCAAATATGGAGTTTTTCATCCCAATCCTTTCTAAATCATTTCTTATGATTTTACACAAATTATTACTATTTTAATAATTTTATCAAGGCCTGTACAGTCGATTTCCATCAACGGCCATCGAACTGCACTTACAGCGACCTTTTCCAAATTAGATTTGGACGTATCTCCAAATCCAACCGTTAGATTTCAAATTTCTAATATTTGTTAGAAAGCTCTTTTCGATATGAACCCAACGGTTCCGGTTTTAGGAGAATCCGACAGTCGGATCTCCCGTAAAGTCCGTTTGAAATAAATGGTCGAAATTCACGAACTGCCGCGGCGCGGCGCGTTCTATTCAGGCCATTATATTATATATATATATATAATATATATAATATATATTTCGTCGATTTCTATTTAAAACGAATTATGTAGATAGTTTTAAATTCGTTTCAAAAATAATTTCAACTTCCATTTCAATCCAAAGCTAAATTGAATTCTTCTTTATAAATTCGTTTTAAAATTCATTTCTATTCAATTCAAATTTCAATTCAATTTGAATTCAATTCAATTCGCTTTCAATTCAATTTGAATTCGTTTTCCATTCAATTTGAATTCGTTTTCAATTCAATTCAATTTCAAAATCGTTTTCTATTCGATTCAAATTTGTTTTCTATTCGATTCAATTCAAATTGGTTTTCTATTCAATTCAACTCAAATTGGTTTTCTATTCGATTCAATTCAAATTGGTTTTCTATTCAATTCATTTCGAAATTGTTTTCAATTCAATTCATTTCGAAATCGTTTTCAATTCAATTCATTTCGAAATCGTTTTCAATTCAATTCATTTCGAAATCGTTTTCAATTCAATTCATTTCGAAATCGTTTCCAATTCAATTCATTTCAAAATCAATAAAATCGATATAAATATCATTCACGTCAAAATGGCGTCAATCTAATCAACACGGCTTCATATATTTCTATTTTCAAATATTCTATTTCAAATATTTCTTTTTCAAAATAGTTGTTATTATCAAAATATTTCGTTCAACACATGACTAATCTCAACGGGTGAGTACTGTCAACACATGAACCTTTATTTTATATTGATAAAGATTTAAATTTTATTACTAAAATATTTCGTTCAACACATGACTAATCTCAACGGATGAGTACTGTCAACACATGAACCTTTATTTTATAATATTCTTTATTTTCTAAATTGGAATGAGGCCCAATCAATCACCATATAATATTAATTATATGGATTTTCATACATCACACGTATACAATAGCATTGAAAATAATCAACCATCAACCAAAGTGCACTACACTGTATAAGCATCAAATATAGATATCTAACGCTTATAACAGCCTGTCAATCAATCGATCGACATATTTAATCAATCAGGATGAGTGAACTTCAAATTTCATCCCAACACCCGTGTGGGGTTTCAAACAATCAAACACATATTTTATTTGTGCAGTTGGGCGATGTGTAAAATTTTATCGTCCCAATCAATGTCCTTCAAATAGGTGTACATAAACAAACCGTCCGGTTTGTAAATGAATATTTATTTATTCACATTCACGTTAAAAATTATATTTTTAACGATAAAACATTTTATTTTAACATATGAATTTCTATTCAGTTCATTTATTAAATAAAATGATTTCTTTATTTTTCTAACTTATTTTAGAAAATTTCGGCGGCATAACGGCACGATACTAGAAACGAGACGAGGCCTAGCCTTATCCCCGGTCTAGTGAAGGCCCATGCCATTCACACATCAATCAAATCAATTTCATTTCACCCAACAATTCAATTCAAACCAAATAATCTAACTAACTACACAACCAAACCATTAAACAAACAAGCCATCCATGGTCTGTGGATGACGGGTGTCGGGTGCTACTAAACACCGTCTGCATCCTAGTATACATATAACTAGAAAAAGAAACTGAAGAGTGAGAAGTTCTCACCGATAGCTATTCCATCTTCACGACACTTCATTTATAGAAATCTTCGTCGTTCTCGTCTCTTTATCACCTTCGTTGCCCGTATTCTCTACATATGTACAAATCAAATTTTTACTTCGCTATTCAATATATAAAAATCGAATTTTTACTTCGCTATTCAATATATAAAAATCGAATTTTTACTATGCTATTATATATAAAGATGATATTCCTATCATGTAAAAATTATATTTTTACTTCTCTACATAAACAAAAATCATATTTTTACATCATTTATATAGTAAAGACTATATTTTTAATACTTTAAAAATATAAAAATCATATTTTTAATTGAATAAAAATCTATTCTACCCCTTCCTTATATAAAAATCGCATTTTTAATAAATAAAAATATAATCTTCTCTATTTTAAAAATCAAATTTTTACATATTCTTTATTTTCAGATCTTATAAATGCTAATTCATGTATATAAAAACTGATTTTATAAATATAAATAAAAATATAATCAAAACTTACAGTGATCTTTTGCAGAGAGATGGGGGGGATTTCGAACTGTGGAGGAGGATGGGGGCGCGCCTCGCCTGAGGTGGAGGAAGGAGGTGACGCGGCTTCTAGGGGGTGCGGGTTTCGTGCTCCATCTCGGTTTGGAGGCTGCGTCGATGAGCAGAGGGTGGTTGCGGTCACAGGAGGGTCGGGGGAAAGAGGGCTGGCCTAAGGCGAACTCTGGTGGGTGGCGGAGGAAAGCAGGGGGTGGTGGGGTTGAAGATCAGGGCAGTAGCGATTTAGGGGTACGGGTTTTATTGGAAGAAGAGGAGAGTGAGCGCGAGAGGAGGGGGAGGAAGTGGAGCGGCGGAGCTAGGAGGAGGGGGCGGCGGACGAGATTGGAAAGGGGCTGAGAGGGATCGATCTATTTTGTGAATGAATAGGAGAGAGAGAGGTGAGGGTTCAAAAGAAAAATATATATAAAAAATATAATAAATTATTATTTTATTCCATGAAAGTTGACTTTTCATACCAACTCTAAACGAGACCCAACGACTGTCACCCCAAGCGTATTACCCCCATTCCGAACACAATGGGATATGTACCGCAGGCTGATTCGGCTGTTACAATCAGTTCCCATTAAATTTACATTTAAATCGCTATATTGAATTTTAAACGTACGTTTCAATTTACCGGGGCCACATACTGACTCTAAAAATTCTAGAAAAATATTTTCTAGCTTCGTATTGACGATACGGTCCTAACAAAACTAGTTTCGTCGAATTCTGAGACCGTTAGAAAAATGGCCATTTTCCAGTCGATTAAAATCAACTGAAACTGGTCAAACGTGTTTTCCTCTGCCACGCTCACATATTGATTCGAAAAATTATGAAATTTGAAACCTAGCAATAACTTTACATCACGGATTCAACAAAAGTGGTTTTGTCGAAATCCGAGGTCATTTGCAAAATTTCCATTTTTAAGGGCCTGAATTCCATAGCGACTATTCAGAATTTTCAACTAGACATATCTTTTGATTCCCGCTATGAAATTCTGATTTTTCGGATTCGCTGGAAAGATATTCACAAATAGATCCTAATGTTTTTGGTTTCACTAAAATCCGGATTGTTTTGCACCCGGTACATTCAATTGAAGTTTGAAATCAAATTATCGAACTACCGCGCCATTTTCAATTCCTATTAAATATATAAATAAATATTTATATTCTAACGTCGATTCAAATGAATATATACGTTCGAATTATATTTAAAATAAATTTCTCGTCGATATTATTTAAAATAATTCATTTTAAATAATCAAAATTCGCTAAAATTGCCAAAATAAAAAATTTAAACTGGCCCAGATTTTCGGGTTGTTACACAATGTCATTCACATGTTAGTGAAGCTAGAAAAATAATTATAGGTTAATGTGTGTTTTATTAGTTATAAATATCACCTTTAGCAAGTTAGATTAGAATAAAAAGAAATATATTATTAACATGTTTTGTTATTAGAAATACCATTTTCAACATGCTAGATTAGATTGAAAAGGAATATATTATTAACATGTTTTGTTATTAGAAATACCATTTTCAACATGTTAGACTGGAATAAATAGAAATTTATGTGAAATATGTTGTGTCATTAAAAATGACATTTTTACTATGTTATGTTAAAATAAAAAGGAATTTATGTAAAACATGTTGTGGCATTAAAAATGACATTTTAGCATGTTAGTTGGAATAAAATAATTACATGTTAAAATATATATTTTGTTTGTTAAAAACATCACTTTTAACATGTATGTGAAGTGTATAAAAATTTACACGTCTTGAAAAATATTTTTGTTCATTAAAAATATAATTTTTAACATGAACGTGAGTTGTACAAAATTTACATGTAATAAAATAAATGGTGTTGAAATCGTCGAACGAATTATATTTATATTCATATATATAATATACAAATATAAATTAAAGTAAAACGAATCGTACGCAGTAGTTCGCGTTTTGGAATCTTAACTTTAACGATCATACCGAGATATCTGACCATCGGATTTTTCCAAAACTAGAACCGTTGGGTTCGCTTTGGAAAGATCTTTCCAACGATATTTAATTTGTTAAGATCCAATGGTTAGATTTCGAGAAATTTGTAATTCAAATTTGGATAAAAACAGCGCCAGGGCCGCGTAACGACCTGAAGCGTCGTTTGAATTAAATGAGCTATCTTTATATAAATAAAAATAGCAATAAATCATTATAAAATATTAGTAACGATAAGAAATGATTTGAATTATATATATTCGAGAATTATTTGAAAAAGCCGAGTTAAATATCATTTCAAATAATTATACGACGATTAAAAGCCGAAGACATTGAAGATGGTGATTGAAGACCGGCGATCTTCACATTGAATGGACGATTACCGATGCCCTACATTGGGTAGCTCCCAGTAAAGGGTCAAAAGTGGTAGTTGTTCGGACGTACTTGTTGATTGTCCGGATATGCGAGAACCTCTCTTCCATATTGGACATACGGGACGAGGAATAAGGTGTCTCCGGTTTCATTTAGACCCAAAACAGACTTGTAAATGGATGTGTGTCTGACATATGATTTCGTTCTGTGTTGATTGATTTCTATTAAATATATATCTGTTTGGTGGCGGAGAATTTATTATCTTGCTTAACACCCTTCTTTGAGACGTACGAGCTTAGAGGTTATGTATTGATAGACATCAGTCGCATTGCGTGGATTGTCAATATGGCATGCTAAGATGCAATTGATCAAGGCTTTTGTTGAAAAGCAGAGCCTTGTGGTTGATGATGAATGCACAGATTTAATTAGCACAGTTTTGTGTATTGCGTTACTTCGCGAGCCTCACACCCTGGTAAGAATTAGATTCGGGATAAGGGAATGCAGGGAGTGCACGACGTTTCTTTCTAGCTAGAAGTGGTGTCATGGTATAGTGCCCAGACATTTGCCAATACACTAAAGTATTTTTGGACCGGCCCTATAGGATCCAAGGGTTCTCCAACGTCCGAGCCCTGAGGCATTTTCTAGAGTGTCTCGAATCGGTAAGGAGACCATCTCTAGCCTTGACTCATGATGGAAACCCAATTTCCAATACAAAATTACGGATTTGATTGTTAACCTATATATGGCGACAAAGTAGGAGGGGGAACTATGCCATTTAGGATTGATACATTTACTTTGAAAATGTTTTAAATTGATTAGACACTAATAATAATATCAAATGATTAATGTTTTATAGGTATCAATCATGTTTGACCATTATAAGGTAAAACTCTATCCTCTAGTTTGCATTGCATTGTATGATGGGACTTGAGTCTTATAATGGTTTCATTTTTCTAAAAAACATTGCGTTGTTTAAAAGATTTACTTATTTTATGCAATGGCAATCCAATGGAGTAAACCCGTTCTGCGTTAGCGGCATGGTCCTGTGATTAGCCTTATTATTAGAAAAGTTAAGTAAGATTTCTCATACCAGTCCCATGACTGACTCGTAGTTTGTTTCACTTGCAAACTCGGGTGCCCTATATTTTCCACACGGGCAGTGGGGTGGTTTGTTTTGCAGATATTTATTTATTGGGAAGGATTCTGGATCGATGCTTAAAGCTGTGTCCAGGGCATTGATAGTCTTCCACTGTGTTAGTTTGTTGGTTCCGCTGCATTGTGTTGCATTTATTGTAAATTAATCTTCCGCTATATTATATTTCGATGTACTCTGATGTTACGTTATTTTGATGTAATAAAAGTCTTCTGTTATTTGTTCTGATGTGTTGTATGCCCAGAGTTAGCATATGCAAGATTCGAACGGTCTTGGTCGATTTAGCGGTCGATTAGGTCTGGGCGAAATCCGTATCATTACACATCTCATGGAGAAAAACCGGTAGTACTCCATATCTAACACCACTGTGTTATAAATTCAATTACCATTTCACGTTCAAATCTAATTAAAGATTTACTATCGTATGGAGTAAAACTGGTGGTACTCCATTCTCGATCACTTCTCAAATTTGGAAAATTTATTTATCGCATTCACATTTCAATCTAATTAAAGATTTATTAAAACTCTATTTAGTTTTAATCCCCAAAAATCATTATTTTATGATTATTGAAATTTAGGAAATAAATCATGTCTTTACCGGATTAAAGAATCAATGTCATTTAAAACATCGTTCATGATAAACCCAAAATCATCTCCCATCAAAATAGAATCTACACGGAAATCATAACAGTGTATAATCAGTATAAATTACCTTATCAGACTAATAATATAAATGAAATAATGCCAAAGCCTATTAAATTCCATATATAGTAACGGTCTTCCTTCACAGAAGCTTATCTCGAATATGACTAAATCGAATTCCATTCAATTCCAATTTAATATATTAAATTGGAAATATTTACTTTGGAAAAGTCCATTAATCTTAATTAAAAGGCTATAAATTCCAAATCATATTATTCTTTGTCAATTAGGTTAAAGAACATATGCTATTTATGTTGGATCTAGATTAACCCTAGAGGGGGGGTGAATAGGGTTTATCATAGTTTTTAACTGAATTAAAAATCTAACGAGATAGATAATAATACACATATCACAGAATATAGCAGAAATAGAAATGCAGAAAATAAATCACACACAGATATACCCGGCTTCGGCAAAACCCTGCCTACTGCTGCATTTCTAAGGTTTCTACTAGGTGATAGAACAGATCTCGCATACAAGACCATGTACACTCGCAAACCCTGCTCCTATTCTAACCCTGCGCTCAAAACCGTAGACTGATCTAAAGCCTAGATCAGATTCCCCCTGATTACAATTCTGTAACCAGTAACCCAGATTTTACAGACTCTGTCAACTGTCAGTCAACACCCTGACTGAATCCCCTAGTATTTTACAGACACTAGAAACTGGTTGATCGTTTACAGAAGAAATTGAAAAACAAAACAATACAAAAATAAAAATCAAAACCCTAGTTTAAAAGATAAAACTCATTCCCCTTTTAAATCAATTTGAGCCCAATTGAAATGGACCGGTCCTTTGAAAAATCGGTGCACCCTCTTTCATTTTGTATGGCCGACCCCTTCCTTCTTTAGCAACTAAAAATGACGGCTGGATAAACTAAACTAGGGTTTCATCTTGAATCCCCAAATCGATTCGATGCTTCTGGAAATTGATCGAATCCTTATGGCTTTGAATCACTTGATGATGTCTGTTGATTTGCGATGCTCCTTGTTTCACTGTTTTTGGGGAATTTCAGGCGATCGAAAAACAATGTGAGTTTTCTGGGTTTTCTTTGAATTCCTTGAATTTATTTTGTGGGTTTTCGATGCTTCTTTTACTAGTGATGATTGGTGTTTGTAACACCCCACCTCCGCCAGGGTGGCTCTTTCAAGCGACTCTGACTTTGGTGGGGCGTTTTTAAAACAGGGTAAACATGCATAATGATATAGCAAGGCAGGACATGACATATATATATATATATATATATGTAAATAAACCGGGTAAGTAGATAAAACAGCGGAAGATTTTTAAACCATTTCAAAACACAAGTCTGGTACAACAAAATGTCAATTTCCCAAATAAACAAGTCTAGTACATGAAATAACATCATCTGAAACTGAAAAAGAAAACATAAAAGTAGCTATCCCCAAGGTGGAAAAACCATAGCGAGCTCAAGTCCAAAGCATACATGAGCTATCCAAGAAAGCAGCTAAGATCCAAGCTAGGCTCCTGTATTCCCTCCCTGAGAACCTGGGGGGGGGGGGGGGAAACGGAAGAAAAGAGGCGAAAGAAAACGGGTCAGTCAAAAAGACTGAGTAAGCCCTGCTACGATCAGTCTATAAACTAATAAAGTTAACATCATGACGGAAACTGAGATGATCATAGATATCAACATACTGGCATGATAAATTAACTACAAGATAGATAGAGGTGTCATCGCATAAACAAGATTAAGTTTTGCACCACGGTGTACTAGCAAACCAACATAACAGGTATTGATCCCTTGGCCCAAGCTTTGGACCAATAACATGAGGTGACCTTAATACAAGGTCCATCCCAACGGTCTAATCAATCGGCTCCCTATAAACCTAACACGTCAAGTGTTGGTGTCCATACGGCCCACATATGGTTGTAGTTAGACTGTGCTGGGTCCACCTTTGGGTGTATCAAGCCCTCGGGGGTCAACCCCAGACACTTAAGCAATAATGCACAGCCCTAACCTACTGGTACCCGAGTTTGTCCAACACCGGACTACGTGCACGTCCGTAGCCCGCCTGGACCCGCACCGCTGTACCACTCGGCCATCGCCTTTTGGTCGCTTACATCCGTCCAGTAATCGTGCCCCGCCCTAGCCTAGCTTCTAGGGTTGTTAATGATACCAAACTGGGATTACTGTTAGAACAGACCACGTTGCTAGGGTTTCCCAAGAGGGTTAAGTGTGATTTAACCCTTCACTAATCATGGATTAAACTAGTTAAGCGCAACCAACGGTTCACCACTTAACCCCATTTCAATCCCTCGAATCCCCAAATTGGTTAAGTAATAGTGGACCCTGACTTAACCCTAATCATGAGGCATTAATTAATTTAATGCACCTTAACCTCTCACATTAGACTTTGTTGTGGTTACTAGTTAGGCCGGGCGGGTCCGGGTAGCTTTACACCACAACTTGGTCTAACCTCGGGTCTTGGCACCCCATGACCAACTTCTCACATTGGGTCCTATTGTTTGTAGCCACTAGTTAAGCCGGTCGGTTCCGGGTAGAATTACGCTACAAACTCAACCCAACCTCGAGTTGGCCACACTTATGTTTTCTAAGTGTCATGTCCACTTTATTTCAAAACATAATTACAAGTCAACAATTACTTGGGTAGACCTAACTTAATAGGTAAATTCCCAAGGGGTAGACCTAACTTAATAGGTAAATTCCCAATCTTATATTTTCATGTATTTTAAGTTTACCCAACCCCCCCCCCCCCCCAACGTCATTCTATCGCTTACATATTCGTAATAACGCATAAAGGATAGGAAGAGGGAACTTGGCATAACATACATGATGAACTTGCATATCGCAACAAACATACATAACATGTTAGACTTGCACAACTTAGCATAGTGAACTTGCACATTACCATAAACGTGCATAACATGTTAAACTTGCCTAACATGGTATAGGGAACTTGCATAAACATGCATAACTTGTCAAATATGCACAACATGTCATTTTGAACTTGCATAAGCATGCATAACTTGTCAAACATGCATAACATGGCATAGTGATCTTGCATAAACATGCATAACTAAATAAACTTGCAAATCATGGATTGGTGATCTTGCATAAACATGCATAACTTGTTAAACTTGCAAACCATGACTTAGTAAACTTGCATAAACATGCATAACTTGTTAAACTTGCAAACCATGACTTAGTAAACTTGCATAAACATGCATAACTTGTTAAACTTGCAAACCATGACTTAGTAAACTTGCATAAACATGCATAACTAAATAAACTTGCAAATCATGGCTTGGTGAACTTGCATAAACATGCATAACTTGTTAAACTTGCAAATCATGACTTGGTGAACATGCATAACTTGTTAAACTTGCAAATCAAAACATGCATACTTCATCAAACATGTGTAACATAGCATAGTGAACTCACATAAGCATGCATAACTCATTAAACATGCATAACATAGCATGGTGAACTCGCATAAGCATGCATAACTCATTAAACATGCATAACATAGCATAGTGAACTCGCATAAGCATGCACAACTCATTAAACATACAAAAATCCCAACTTTCATCACATATTAACTTTAGAGTTTCTAAAATGAAGGTAAGAGGGCTTACAAATATTATGAAGACACAAATCTATTTATAAAGATTGAGAAGCCCTTTTCATGCAAGCATAAAAACCCAAAACAAAGCTCCAATAAGAAAACACCCAAAAACACTAGCTTAGCAAATAAGACTTGCAACTTGATGATGTATGCAAGCTAATGATCATTCATACAACTTAGAAATGCTTGTATGAACATCAAAATCTTCATAGGAATGATTCATGAAGAGGGTGGAGGCTAGGGTTTTTAGGTGGAGGCCATTTGAGATTTCAATTTGACATAGTTTGGTTGCTAGAGTGAATAATGAGGGTTTAGGGTAGGATTAGGAGCTTATTTATAGAAGATTAGAGTGTTTTTAGCCCTAGGATTAACCCTAGGTTAGTTTTGGCCCGTCTGATCTCGGAATTCTCTAGAACCAAGCCACAAGACCAAGCCCAAACCAAAATGGTGCGCCAGGCAATACTGCCTGGGCACCCCCTGTCGACAGGGCTGTCGACAGGGCTGTCGACACCCTGGGGACCCTGTCGACAGGCCTGTCGACATGCGGGTCCTGGGCGGGAATTTTCCCGCCTGCGCCAGTTTGCCGTAACCCCTGTTTTTAATTTTAAAATTTAAATCTGTTTTTACTTAGGAATTTTTCTGAAAACTTCAATGGGCCTTAACTGGGTCATACGGACTCCGATTTTCGAAAACTCGGACTCTATTTCGCGTATTTTTCCGAGACGAACGCAATGGCATAGCCCGTTTCCCTTGATTCCCATTTTATAATTTAATTCTGCCTCGATTTATGTTATAACAGGTTATTAAAAATACGGATTGTTACATTCTCCCCTCCTTAAAGGATTTCGTCCCCGAAATCTTCAAGTTAGGAAGGACGTATCCTACCATCCAATCATCCATCTACTCAAAGCATCGTCCACGAGCAATCATTGTCCTTAAAAGATTCTAAATTCTGTATGAACATATGCAAAAGTGTGTGTATATGTACTTATCTAGTGCAAAGATCAGGCGGTTACTGATACAGTAAACCTCCTTAATGCACATGTATGTCTTATCTAATGCAAAGATCAGGCGGTTACTGATACAGTAAACCTCCTTAATGCATATGTATGTCAGTGAAATGAATCCATATGTATGCAAATTCCTAACATAATTCATAGTATCTATATGAGTGCACATAACATTCATCCATATGCAACATCCATGTGGTAGCACAACAAGTTTCAACCATTAATAAGTGTAAGCACTCATGCATATGCAATATGAGGAGTGTGCGAGCCGATCTAGTGCCTAATTGTGTATAATGCATCCACGAGTAACCACTTGCAAACCCTTGCAGCCACTTGCAACCATCAAGCATAACATGTTTCAAATACATGTTTCATCCAAAGGGTTCCTACCTAAGGCTCTCATGACAAGATAAACACGATAAAGCAGATGAACTAGATAAACATGGACAGAGAGATATGCATCCATTCAAACTCTGACATATAGTACTAACCGATGAGTCATAACCCCCTTATGGAGTTTACAACAGAAATAAGATCGAGAACGGGACCGAGAGGATATATATACAAAAGATAATTTGCGAGCAAGCTCCACAGGAAAACAAGGATCAAGGATGCACTCTTAAAAAGAGATATGATGCGCGTATCTAGTCTTCATTCTTCATGCGCGTATCTAGTCTTCATTCTTCTTAGTCACGTTTCCTTGAGCTTAACTCCACTGTGCTTTGGCCGTCTTTTATTTCATGATTTCTTGGCTTCCTAACTCCTATTTCCCAAATTCGAGTTGGAACTCATTTCATTATCGCCTCTCGTCTTTCTTTTCCATTTATTCTTCTTTCTGTATACCTGGCTTAAACATACTATAACCTCATGATTTCATGCAAGCTCTCCAAAATTCACTAGTGAATCCTGGATCTCGTCCACACGCAGCAGAACTTTTCTTGAAAATACCAATCCACGTTGCCAATTGCCCCTTATAAACGTGATTTTCTATAACTCATGCTTAATCGAAATGAACCATCCGCCTATGAGTGATAGGCCATACCTAGATTCAGTTGCCTACCCATGGCTTCCTGTAAGCTATTTTAAAACTGGCCAACTTCTTGAGGGTAAACCGTTGCTAACCATGACGCAGTCCTCTCGCTCTTCACCGGACTAAAATGAGCGCTCTTCGTGAGTCTACCTATTATGACCCACATACTCGTATTCCCTTTCTTTGATCTAGGTAGTCTATCCACATAATCTATCGAGATGTTTTCACACTTCCTTTGCGGAACCTCCAATGGAGATAACGGCCCACTGGGCTTCTATGACTTGGCCTTGACCTGGTGGCACAACAGGCATCCTGGGACCAACTCGGCCACCTCCTTGAGTGATGCGCATTTTTCAAAAACCTTCTTTACCAAGCCTTTCACTCGAGGAACACATAATCTCTCATCGCGCCTTAGTCATCCCTTGTCATCTATAATATAGCTAGCGAGGTGTCTTAACATCTCGCCTCGAATCGACTGGTCCACGTTCTTGACTAACTGCGGGTCTTCTCCCTGTGAAAACCCCCTTCTTGATCCAGAAGAGTAAGCCTAAGCTCCGGGAATGCTAACTAACTAGCCAAACGGAGAAAGCTTCTTACTTCAATTGCCCTTCTCAGAGCTTTCCGGTCTTAAACCGCAGCCACTTTAGCGGAATCCACCGCTAAGCCTTCTTAGGAACCATGTGCCCAAGAAATCCAACTTCTTTCCTCCAAAGTGGCATTTGGAGAACTTGACCTTCAACTGGTGGCTCTAAGCGTACCCATCACCTCCTTGAGATGTCTTAGCATGCTCTTCCTCGTTCTTTTAAGGAGATCAAAATATCGTCTACGACGACCACGACAAACTTGTTCAAGGACTCCCTAAACACCCTACCCATCAAGTTCGCATAATATGCGGGTGCG
The DNA here is from genome assembly GCA_030737875.1 of Allium sativum. Classification (NCBI taxonomy): domain Eukaryota; kingdom Viridiplantae; phylum Streptophyta; class Magnoliopsida; order Asparagales; family Amaryllidaceae; genus Allium; species Allium sativum. The sequence continues at coordinate 314,895,012 of CM060921.1, forward strand.
TTAGTCAAGCCAAATAGCATGACTAGCCATTCCCAAAATCCATCTAGAGTCCTAAATGCAGTCTTGTCAATTCCATCCTCAGCCCTCCTAAGCTGATGGAATCTGGTAGCTGGATCAAAAGAAAACAGATGCTCCTACAAGCTGACCAAACAAATCGTCAACCCTTGATAACGGTTGTCTATTCTCCTCACGATAATCAACACATAGACGAAGCAAACTGTCCGCATTAGTAACGAATACTACTGGAGCACCTTACTCAAGAAGGCTTCGTCTCAGGAAGTTCTTCTCAAGCAACTCCTTGACTTGCTTTCTTAGCTCTCACCTCGTGAGGTCATGCGCCTAACCGGCCACGAAACTGGCTTGGTATTACCAATCAGATAATGCGGAAATCTATCCCACGTCTAGGGGTAACCCCTTTACTTCACCCGAGATATCAGGATATTCTCGGACCGCCCTCACAGATCGCAAACTATCGATAGACGAGTTGAGGGATTCAAGATAACATAACATGACGGGACCCATAGGGTTGCTAGAAATTTCTAGGGTATTACCGAGGCGAGTCATGAGCCTCACAACCCTATATACAAAAAACCCAGAATGGCTCCAAAACAGGACAACCATTCCATGCCCAAAACCAACCCATATCCCCGGAAACCGAGAATATAAACATCCCACGAGAATTCTATACTCAAGATAGAAATTTTCAAATCCACTCAAACCACAGATAAACGGGCAGAGCCCCCAATTGGATTTGAAACACACACGGGATCATCAACTAGACTAGTACTTAGGTGCAAACTATCAACAAGATCAGATGAAATAAAACTATGCGATGTGCCAGAGTCAAACAAAGTACGAACAGGGAAAATCAGAAAATGTAAACAAGACTTTCAACAGAAACACTACCTCTATCATAAGCTGGACGAACGGTGTTGAGGGGATGAACTCGCCCTCCAGATAGTCCTGCACACTGAGTCTGACCTTGCCCTTGTTTCCTCGGGCAATCTTTGCTGAGATGTCCAGACTCACCACAATGAAAGCATTCGCCCCGCTTTCTCTTTTCCTTCTTCCTACATTCCCTGGCTATATGTCCAATTTTACCACAGAAGTTACATTTCCTATTCTCTCTTGGCTTGTCCTTGCGGTTGTTGTTATTTTTGCCTTGAGACTCATCCGCCCTGACCTCCTTCTTGTCATTCTTATCTTCTTCTTGAAGTAGGGCCAAATTCACCAAATTCTCGAAAGTCGCCCCCAAGGGTATGTGAGACATGGACAAGCCGTGTAATGGCTCGTTTAATCCTAGAGCAAAGTGTAGGGCCTTCTTCTGAGCTGTATTAACCAAGTCTATATCGACATGAGCCAGTTGATTAAACTTATCTATGTATTCCCTAATAGTCATGTCCCCTTGCTTCAGTGATAAGAACCTCAGTCCAAACCTTCCTCTAAAATCATCCCAAGTCTCAATTGGCCTAGTAGTGGTGGTGACTACCCACCAACGTGCAGCTTCTTCCTTTAGCAACCAAACTGCTAATAAAACCTTCCTGCGGTCACCTATATCAAAGGTGGCTAGAAGATCTTCGGTCTCTTTCAACCAATTCCTTGCTTCTACAAAAGTCTCTGTTCCATTAAAATTATTGCCACCCATCATCTTAAAGTTCTTACAGGTTTCCGCAAAATCCGCTTGTGGAGGCTGAGGGGGAAGAGGAACATCAGCTACGGGAGGAGGGGGAGGAACAGCGGCCTCGACTGGAAAGACAACATTAGAGACACCCGGGACTGGTGCCGTGACTTCCAAGTACTGACGAAACCAATCGGGTATTGTTACTCCTTCGGGTAAGACGAGGTTATCAGACATGCTGGAAACGAAAAAGAAAAGAGTTCAAACGAGGGGTCAAAGGATAGTGCTAATGGCGTTTGGGGAATAGCCTTTAAAATAACTAGACTTTTCTTTGGAAAATACTTTATACTTGGTTTTGAAAATAGTTTTTCAAAAGTTTTAAAAACCTTTTTATCCCTTCTCGTAAACCATATGCTCTGATACCAAATGTAACACCCCACCTCCGCCAGGGTGGCTCTTTCAAGCGACTCTGACTTTGGTGGGGCGTTTTTAAAACAGGGTAAACATGCATAATGATATAGCAAGGCAGGACATGACATATATATATATATATGTAAATAAACCGGGTAAGTAGATAAAACAGCGGAAGATTTTTAAACCATTTCAAAACACAAGTCTGGTACATCAAAATGTCAATTTTCCAAATAAACAAGTCTAGTACATGAAATAACATCATCTGAAACTGAAAAAGAAAACATAAAAGTAGCTATCCCCAAGGTGGAAAAACCATAGCGAGCTCAAGTCCAAAGCATACATGAGCTATCCAAGAAAGCAGCTAAGATCCAAGCTAGGCTCCTGTATTCCCTCCCTGAGAACCTGGGGGGGGGGGAACGGAAGAAAAGAGGCGAAAGAAAATGGGTCAGTCAAAAAGACTGAGTAAGCCCTGCTACGATCAGTCTATAAACTAATAAAGTTAACATCATGATGGAAACTGAGATGATCATAGATATCAACATACTGGCATGATAAATTAACTACAAGATAGATAGAGGTGTCATCGCATAAACAAGATTAAGTTTTGCACCACGGTGTACTAGCAAACCAACATAACAGGTATTGATCCCTTGGCCCAAGCTTTAGCCCAATAACATGAGGTGACCTTAATACAAGGTCCAGCCCAACGGTCTAATCAATCGGCTCCCTATAAACCTAACACGTCAAGTGTTGGTGTCCATACGGCCCACATATGGTTGTAGTTAGACTGTGCTGGGTCCACCTTTGGGTGTATCAAGCCCTCGGGTGTCAACCCCAGACACTTAAGCAATAATGCACAGCCCTAACCTACTGGTACCCGTGCCTCGAGTTTGTCCAACACCGGACTACGTGCACGTCCGTAGCCCGCCTGGACCCGCACCGCTGTACCACTCGACCATCGCCTTTTGGTCGCTTACATCCGTCCAGTAATCGTGCCCCGCCCTAGCCTAGCTTCTAGGGTTGTGAATGATACCAAACTGGGATTACTGTTAGAACAGACCACGTTGCTAGGGTTTCCCAAGAGGGTTAAGTGTGATTTAACCCTTCACTAATCATGGATTAAACTAGTTAAGTGCAACCAACGGTTCACCACTTAACCCCATTTCAATCCCTCGAATCCCCAAATTGGTTAAGTAATAGTGGACCCTGACTTAACCCTAATCATGAGGCATTAATTAATTTAATGCACCTTAACCTCTCACATTAGACTTTGTTGTGGTTACTAGTTAGGCCGGGCGGGTAGCTTTACACCACAACTTGGTCTAACCTCGGGTCTTGGCACCCCATGACCAACTTCTCACATTGGGTCCTATTGTTTGTAGCCACTAGTTAAGCCGGTCGGTTCCGGGTAGAATTACGCTACAAACTCAACCCAACCTCGAGTTGGCCACACTTATGTTTTCTAAGTGTCATGTCCACTTTATTTCAAAACATAATTACAAGTCAACAATTACTTGGGTAGACCTAACTTAATAGGTAAATTCCCAAGGGGTAGACCTAACTTAATAGGTAAATTCCCAATCTTATATTTTCATGTATTTTAAGTTTACCCAAACCCCCCCAACGTCATTCTATCGCTTACATATTCGTAATAACGCATAAAGGATAGGAAGAGGGAACTTGGCATAACATACATGATGAACTTGCATATCGCAACAAACATACATAACATGTTAGACTTGCACAACTTAGCATAGTGAACTTGCACATTACCATAAACGTGCATAACATGTTAAACTTGCCTAACATGGTATAGGGAACTTGCATAAACATGCATAACTTGTCAAATATGCACAACATGTCATTTTGAACTTGCATAAGCATGCCTAACTTGTCAAACATGCATAACATGGCATAGTGATCTTGCATAAACATGCATAACTAAATAATCTTGCAAATCATGGCTTGGTGATCTTGCATAAACATGCATAACTTGTTAAACTTGCAAACCATGACTTAGTAAACTTGCATAAACATGCATAACTTGTTAAACTTGCAAACCATGACTTAGTAAACTTGCATAAACATGCATAACTAAATAAACTTGCAAATCATGGCTTGGTGAACTTGCGTAAACATGCATAACTTGTTAAACTTGCAAATCATGACTTGGTGAACATGCATAACTTGTTAAACTTGCAAATCAAAACATGCATACTTCATCAAACATGTGTAACATAGCATAGTGAACTCACATAAGCATGCATAACTCATTAAACATGCATAACATAGCATAGTGAACTCGCATAAGCATGCATAACTCATTAAACATGCATAACATAGCATAGTGAACTCGCATAAGCATGCACAACTCATTAAACATACAAAAATCTCAACTTTCATCACATATTAACTTTAGAGTTTCTAAAATGAAGGTAAGAGGGCTTACAAATATTATGAAGACACAAATCTATTTATAAAGATTGAGAAGCCCTTTTCATGCAAGCATAAAAACCCAAAACAAAGCTCCAATAAGAAAACACCCAAAAACACTAGCTTAGCAAATAAGACTTGCAACTTGATGATGTATGCAAGCTAATGATCATTCATACAACTTAGAAATGCTTGTATGAACATCAAAATCTTCATAGGAATGATTCATGAAGAGGGTGGAGGCTAGGGTTTTTAGGTGGAGGCCATTTGAGATTTCAATTTGACATAGTTTGGTTGCTAGAGTGAATAATGAGGGTTTAGGGTAGGATTAGGAGCTTATTTATAGAAGATTAGAGTGTTTTTAGCCCTAGGATTAACCCTAGGTTAGTTTTGGCCCGTCTGATCTCGGAATTCTCTAGAACCAAGCCACAAGACCAAGCCCAAACCAAAATGGTGCGCCAGGCAATACTGCCTGGGCACCCCCTGTCGACAGGGCTGTCGACACCCTGGGGACCCTGTCGACAGGCCTGTCGACATGCGGGTCCTGGGCGGGAATTTTCCCGCCTGCGCCAGTTTGCCCTAACCCCTGTTTTTAATTTTAAAATTTAAATCTGTTTTCACTTAGGAATTTTTCTGAAAACTTCAATGGGCCTTAACTGGGTCATACGGACTCCGATTTTCGAAAACTCGGACTCTATTTCGCGTATTTTTCCGAGACGAACGCAATGGCATAGCCCGTTTCCCTTGATTCCCATTTTATAATTTAATTCTGCCTCGATTTATGTTATAACAGGTTATTAAAAATACGGATTGTTACAGTGTTAGAAATAGGATTTCAAATCCTTAAATTGCTCTGATTTATGGCTCGATCTGAATTCGCACAATTTCCCCTTTTGACATTTTCGGTTTATAAAAAGAATTCCTTGATTGAATTTGTATTCCTCTTATGACTGGCTTAATGTTGTTGTGTGATGTTTGGAAATGAATGTGGTCCTGCGGAAAATTCCTTTCCCCTTTTTGCTCGAAGATTACTGGACATTAAATTTTTCCTGTTTTGTGCCACTGAGAAAATCTTGATCCCATACACAAATGCTTTCCCACATGATTGTCTTGCCACATATATTTGTCTACAATCGAATTTGCAATGAAATAATATTCGATTTTCTGGGAACAAATTGAAACTTTCCTTCAAAGATTTTATTCAAGACTGGAAACAAAAAAATGTTTTCCTTGCATGATCCTTTGCATGATTCAACTAAATTAGGTTGTGTCCGAAAAACAAATGAGTATTGATTCCATTCTTTGGAGATGCACGAAACACTAATGTTAATTCAGGAAATACTAAATATCATTTGCGCATTTGTGTGCACTGTCTCCATTTAGATTTCATCTGTTTCTGGTCATACTTGTGTATGTGTATTCCACCATTTCTGAAACCCTGTTTTCTTCAATATACATGATGAAATATTCATACACCATTGCATATTCACCACTGTGTTGATCCATGTTGTGTCATGACCATATTTGTTTACCACTTGTTTAAAAACTGCTTGTGCATGCTCACATACATGTCTATGCTTTTGTATGTTGGTTGTTGAGAATACTTGCATGACTTCTAAAAGCATATTTTGCAGACTTGTTTGCTTTGTATAGCTCGACCATTCTGACATGCTACTATGTCCATATTTAGTTGCTCACCACTGTAAATATAACTTGAACATTTGCATGTTGCACTTGAACTTGAGCCATTCTTGTTTTATTGTTCCACCGCTAAACTTTGCTGAGCAGTTTATATTGAGTTGTGCTCAGCCACATTCTTGCTTCACCATACTGTTTTTTTTTTGTTTCTTAATTGATGCTGCCTTAAGTTACTTGCTGTATATGTATATTGTTGTGTGCATCATGTTGGCATGATCATCATTCTGAACTGCTCTTATCACCTCTTGTGCCATCTGTTTCATGCTTGTATCACCATGTACTTGTTCACCATGAATGTTTGCTTGTCTGGATCACTTTAGCACTTGACCACTGTGTTGCACCATTTATGTTTACTGGCTTGACCATTTTGAATGCTCACTGTATATGCTTGACATTGAAATTCTACTTGAGTTTGCACCATACTGTCATGTTCCACCATGGTATCATGTCGTGTTCACATTTGTACATGCATGCTGTAACAACCCGTATTTTTAATAACCTGTAATAACATAAATCGAGGCAGAATTTAATTCTAAAATGGGAATCAAGGGAAACGGGCTATGCCATTGCGTTCGTCTCGGAAAAATACGCGAAATAGAGTCCGAGTTTTCGAAAATCGGAGTCCGTATGACCAAGATATGGCCTCGCGAAGTTTCACGAAAATTCCCAAATTAAAGTATACTTAATTAAGTGAAATGGGTTGTGTAGATATATATATATATATATATATATATATATTGATATATATATATATATATATATAAATGAAAATTTAATAAATAAATATGCAAAAATGCTCAAAACAGCGAATTGGGAGAGGGGAATAACCGAACCGGCCGATTTTTGAAGTCGACCCGAGCCCGCTGGGTCGACTAGGGGTTAATCCAGGGTGTTTGGCTGTCAACCCGTGGGCCGATTCGCTCAAGTGCAGATTTTGCATTTGAATGGTTCTCATGGTCCATCTTTAATCTAAAGGCCCTAGATGGTTCCTACACTTGACTTCTTCCCCAAGACATGCTTTGATGGCTTGGATTGAATCTAGGGTTAATCCTATGGCCTAAAACACTTGCCTAATCTATAAATAAGACCCTAACCTACCCTAATTCATTCATAATTAAACCTAGTGACTAAACTATGGCAAAATGCTAGCTCTCATGGCCTCCACTAATTTTATGAAGAGGGTTGCATACTAATCACTCTCTAATCAACTTCTAATCCCTTCTTAGCATCTTAATCTTCTTCATTTGGTGTTCAAAGTTGCTAGTTGTGAGTTTCTATCACTTTGATGATCTTTTGGTAAACTAATTAGATGAGATGTGATGAGATTTATGGTTTTGTATGTGGGTTAATGAGCTTTGAATCATATGATATGATGTTAGCATTAATCTTATGTTTATGCATGTTGAGTATGTAAGCTTATGCAAGTTTAATATGATGTATGTTATGTTTGCATGATGCTAAATATGCAAGTTGTGGGCTATGTAATCATATGCATGTTATGCAAGTTCATGGTAATATGCTATGCAAGTTACATGTATGTAAATATGCAAGTTACATGTTTGTTAATATGCAAGTTACATGTATGTAAATATGCAAGTTACATGTTTGTTAATATGCAAGTTACATGTTTGTTAATATGCGAGTTACATGTATGTAAATATGCAAGTTACATGTTTATTAATATGCAAGTTCATGATGACACATTATGCAAGTCTATAAGCTAATATGCAAGTTTGTTATGCAAAATGAATATGTAAGTTATGTGACATATTATATGCAAGTTATGTGACATGTTATGCAAGTTCATATGCAAGTTATGTGTTTGTTAATATGCAAGATGGCACCTTTGAAACATGTTCATTCATATGCAAGTTGACACCTTTTATATGTGTTATATCATGAACGAAATTACGTGGGAACGATGGGGTAATTAAATGCATAAGTTAATAAGATTGTGTGAAATTAATATAATTATGCATAACACAAAATAAATAAACATAGTATGGGAATTTGCCTATTTGGTTAGGTGTACCCATACTATGTGTTGGGAATTTACCTATTGAGTTAGGTCTACCCCATGGGAATTTACCTATTAAGTTAGGTCTACCCATGTTAAGAAAACTTGATTAATTAGGGATAATTAATATAAAATTATGAGGGTGATTAATTAGGTGTAATTAATTGACTAAGACACGAGGTTGGACTCAGTTGTAGCGTAAAACTGCCCGGACCCAACCGGCTTAACCAGTTGCTACAAATGTTAGCCCAATGTGAGAGGTCTTAGGCACAAACTAAATACGTAATTAATGTAAAGACACGAGGTTAGACTCTGTTATGACATAAGGCTGCCCGGACCCAACCGGCTTAACCAGCGGTCATAAAAGACAGTCTAATGTGAGAGGTCTTTACAAAGGTTACGTTCTTAATTAATTAATTAAGAAACACTTAACCATATTAGCATGTAGAGGGACATGAGGGGTTAAGTGGGTGCCTCGGGTGGCATGAGAAAATCTAGTGGTTGCCTTGGGTGGCAATAGAAAATACGATTAGAATACTTAACCAAAATGGAACATGTAATTAAAACATGATTAAAGGGTTAAGAGGGATATACTAGAAAAAGGGACAAGCTTAGGTGGGTAGCTTGTGGAGGCCCATTTCAACCAGTAACCCATACGTATCTTTGTGGGCTCGACCCATGTCGAGGACGGGACACGCATACTGGGCTTGACTGTAAGAGGCAAACGGGTTAGCGGTGGCAACGCAAGTCCAACGGGCTTCATATGCGTGAGTGGGCCCGGGCTGGTAGGTAAGCCGTTGTTGCATCGAGTAGATATAAGCCGTGCACCTTTAGTTCCATCAGGTTGCCACATTGGGGAATGATACATCCCACGGTGGGGCCAGCACGGGTATCTACGTTAGGGAGCCGATCGAATGGGAAGTAGTGTGTACACCTAGTGGATTGTAGGGCCCCGTGGCGCCTACTTGGTCACCTAGGGGTACGCAGGTACTAATTAGTAAATTTTATAAGTCCTTGGGTGGGATCAACCTTTAAGTTAGGAACGACTGGTGTGGTGCAGTTTAGTAATTTACCTTAGGGAGGGTAGATGCGTCTTTATCCTTTATCTTCGTTTAGTTGACTGCTTAGGGTAGCCATTCATCCCTATATGTTACCGTATATCAGTTTATGTCTTCTCTGGTTACTTTAACGATTGTATTGTTAAAGTTATAGGACTCGCTCAGACTTATGTCTGACCCTGTTGTTTTTATCTTTTTCCCAACCCTCAGGTCCTACGGTGGATCCTAGCAGTAGTGGAGCTTGATCGGATTGCTGTTCCAGTCTTTAGGAGCTTGGATAGATGTAAAGCTCCAGTTATCCAGTTATCTTTTCTTTTGTTTGGCTATTGTATGAGAGTGGGATTATGTACTTCTTTATTTTGATGGATATTGTACTTGACCTTTATTGTGGTTTTATGATGTAACCAGACATGTTTTACTTCCGCTGTTATGAGATGATGTTTTAAAATTTCAAGTACTATTTATATCTGTCTTGTTGTAATTTTTCTGTTCTATATTCACTAAAATACTCCACCAATGCTATGGCATTCCCTTAGTGAGTGATCATAGCGGGAGTGGGGTGTTACACGTGGTATCAGAGCTTAAGGTTACCAGAACAGATAAAATTTTTGAGAAAAACTACTTTCTAAGAGTATTTTCGAAGAAAGGATTTTTAAAAGCATGTCTTCTAAGAGAAAAAGTTTTTGAAAAAGAAAAGCATAATCCCCAATAGCCATATCTTTATCTTTCGGAATCTCCTTTTTGAATCTTTCCTCTTTCATTTCAGCATGGCTGAAGATCTTAACATCCCGGAGGGTTTAGTTATACCACTATGGTATAGGAGGTTGCAAGAGGCTAGGGCCGCGGCTGCGGGTCCGGCCAATGCTACTACACCAGAGACAACCGCTCCTCCTCCTCAGCCTAGAGTGGATAATTTTGCTAAGGTTTGCAAGGAGTTCAAGGCTATAGGAGGAAAACCTTTTCTTGGTTCAGAGACTTTCGTAGAGGCTAGAGATTGGCTTAAGGAAGTGGAAGAGTTGCTAGATATCTTTGAAGTGGAAGAGGGAAAGAAAGTCAAGTTGGCGGCTTGGTTAATGAAGGGAGAGGCCTCATTCTGGTGGGAGGTCACTAATGGAGAACGCCCTGTTGACTCTTGGGCAGATTTTAAGCAAAGGTTTGGGGCTAAGTTTCTCTCAAGGGCGGAAGAGAATCTGTTTATGGAGAAGTTCTTGAATTTGAAGCAAGGGAATCTCACGGTGAAAGAATATGTCAAAAAATTCAATCAATTAGCAAGGTTTGGCATAGAGTTGGTGAATACACCGGAGAAGAAGGCTTTGAGGTTCGTTAGAGGCTTGAACGAACCATTGCAAGGAATAGCTATGACTCACATTCCTATGGGGGCCACTTTTGAGAAGCTTGTCTACATGGCACTTATGCATGAGGAAGATAAGAATTCTAAGGCACCAGAGAAAAAGGGGGATCAGAAGAAACCGCAACAGCAACAACAAGGCAAGGGCGGAAAAGGCAATGGTGACAAAAAGAAGACGAAGAAGAAGTGCTTCAATTGTGGAACACCAGGACACCTTAGTAAGGATTGTCGCAAAAAGAAGAAAACCGGTTGCTTTCATTGTGGTGAAGCAGGGCATCTTGTGAAAAACTGCCCAAAGAAGGGGCAGAAGACGGGGTCTACCTCAGGAGGCCAGGTGCAAGCTCTTATAGCACCACCTCAGTCAGGGGGGCAAGTTCAGGTTCTCTCAGTTCCACCGATTCAGCAGAGAGGTAGAACTATTTCCGTTGAAAGTCTGGTTTTTCTGTTTGATCATCCAGTTCGTACTTTGTTTGACTCTGGCGCATCGCATTCTTTTATCTCATCATCGTTAGTTGAGTCACTGCACTTAGACACCAGTCTAGTTGATGATCCCTTGGTTGTCTCAAACCCAATTGGGGGCTCCATATATCTGTCTATGATATGTTTGGGTTTGAAGAATTCTATACTTAGCGTTGAGTTTAGATGTGATGCTTTTGTATTGGGCTTCACGGGCTATGGGTTGATCTTGGGCATGGACTGGTTATCCAGTAATGGTGCCGTTCTTGATTGCGAAAGGAGAGTTGTCAGGCTCATGACCCGCTTGGGTAACACTCTCGAGATCTCTTGCAATCCCATGGAATCTGTTTTGCTAAGTTATCTTGAATCGCTCGATGCTTCGGTCGAGAGTTTGTGTTCTGTCAGAGTAGTCCGGGAATATCCGGATGTGTTTGAAGAAGTAAAGGGTTTGCCTCCGAAGCGGGAGATAGATTTCCGAATTTATTTGGTGGATAATGCCAAACCAGTGTCTTTGCCAGTACGCCACATGGCTCCTCGTGAGAGAAGAGAACTTCATAAGCAAGTAGGGGAGTTGCTTGAGAAGGGGTTCATAAGGCGAAGTATATCGGAGTGGGGAGCTCCAGTAGTGTTTGCCACGAAGGCGGATGGGCCCCTCAGACTTTGTGTGAATTATAGAGAACTTAATAAGCTCACGAAGAAGAATAGACACCCATTACCGAGGATAGATGATCTCTTTGATCAGTTGGTTGGCGCGTCAGTATTTTCGCAGATGGACTTAGCTACAGGGTTTCATCAGTTAAGAGTGGCGGAGGACAGTATAGAGAAGACTGCTTTCCGGACTCCGGATGGTTTTTATGAGTGGCTAGTGATGCCATTTGGGTTGACAAACGCCCCCGCATACTTTGTTGATCTCATGAGTAGAGTGTTCAGAGAGTATCTGAATAAGTTTGTAGTAGTTTTTGTGGATGACATCTTGGTCTTTTCCAAGAATGAAGAAGAGCATGCCTTACATCTCAAGGAAGTGTTGGAGACTCTTCGAGCGCATAGTCTTAAAGCTAAATTCTCTAAATGCCATTTTTGGAGAAGAGAAGTGCGATTCTTAGGGCATGTGGTCTCTAAGGAAGGGATAGCTGTGGATCCCGCAAAGATAGTATCTATCCAGGATTGGAAAGTTCCTAGAAATGCTACCGAGGTAAGAAGTTTCTTGGGGTTGGCAGGATATTATAGGAAGTTCATCAAAGACTTCGCGAAGATATCAGCCCCATTAACCCGCTTGACGAAAAAGAATCTGGTTTTCTCGTGGGATGTAGATTGTGATGATGCTTTCCGACGGTTAAAGAGAGCTTTGACCACCGCTCCAGTTTTAGTGCTCCCGGATGGGAGTAAGCCGTTTGTTGTTTATACCGATGCTTGTGGAACAGGATTAGGCGCAGTCTTGATGCAGGAGGGAAGGGTAATAGCCTATGGAGGGAGACAATTGAGAGTGCATGAGAAGAATTACCCTACCCATGATCTAGAGTTGGCCGCGATTGTTTTCGCACTTAAGTCTTGGCGCCATTATCTTCTTGGTGAGAGATTCGAGTTGTTCACCGACCATAAATCATTGAAGTACTTATTCTCTCAGAAGGATTTAAACTTAAGACAGCAAAGGTGGATGGAGTTCTTAGCATCCTATGATTTCGAGATAGCGTATACCCCTGGTAAGGGTAACGTGGTGGCAGACGCCTTGAGTAGAAAAAGGCTATCTTTGAGTCCATTGTTCGTGGAACGACGAAGCTTGGAGTTTCTTTCTTTGTTTGACTTCAGACCTTCTGTTGATTTTGTACCTGGTTTGTTGGCATCCTTGGAGGTTAGACCTACTCTTTTGAGACGGATTGGCGAGGCTCAGCGAGACGACCCACAGTTGGTTGTGTTGGTAGAGAAGCTTATAAGAGGGGAGTCGTCCAGCCATTTGGGTAGATACACCATAGATGATAAGGGATGGTTGCATAGAGACGGTAGACTTTGTGTACCGCAAGATGAGGGTTTGAAGAAGGCTATTTTGGATGATGCACATCGTTCAAGAATGACTATTCATCCCGGTGGAGACAAAATGTACCAAGACATGAAGAGAGTTTTCTTCTGGGCCGGTATGAAGAAAGATGTGGCCGAGTATGTGGCTAGATGCTTAGTGTGCCAACAAGTTAAAGTGGAGCAAAGGAAACCCGGTGGGTTGCTACACCCATTGGAAGTTCCACAGTGGAAGTGGGATAGTGTCTCGATGGATTTCATCGACGGGTTACCGAGATCGAGGAAGGGCAATACGGGAATTTGGGTTGTGGTAGACAGACTTACCAAGAGTGCCCATTTTATACCCGTAAAGAGTAAGAGGACCGCTCCATGGCTTGCTTCAGTCTATGTTAGAGAGATTGTTAGATTGCATGGCGTACCATCCAGCATTGTGAGTGATCGAGATCCTATTTTCACTAGTGAGTTTTGGAGAAGTTTGCAAGAGGCGGTAGGGACTCAGTTGTGTTTGAGCACCGCATATCATCCTCAGACGGACGGTCAGACTGAGAGGGTGAACCGTATCTTAGAAGATCTTTTGAGGCTTTGTATCTTGGATTTTGGAGGTACATGGGAAGAACATCTTCCTTTGGTGGAGTTCGCATATAATAACAGCTTTCAGTCCAGTATTGGTATGGCTCCTTTCGAAGCTCTTTATGGAAGGCCTTGTCGATCTCCTACATGTTGGTGGGAATCTACGGATAAGATCTTGCTTGGGCCGGATATGGTTAGAGAGACTTCAGAGAAGATTGATTTAATTCGAAAAAGGATGAAAGCAGCGCAAGATAGACAGAAATCTTATGCGGATCGGAGAAGGACGGATCTTGAGTTTGAGGTTGGGGACATGGTTTTTGTCAAAGTATCTCCATTGAGAAATGTTGTTCGCTTTGGGTCCGTAGGGAAGTTAGCACCGAGATTTGTTGGGCCGTTTCCTATTAAGGAAAGGATTGGACGGATGGCATATAGGGTGGAGTTGCCCGACAGACTTAGTGGTGTTCATGATGTATTCCATGTATCACATTTGAGGAAGTGCTTACATGAGACCGCAGAGGTGGTAGAGCCGAGCTTGCTTAGAGATGTAGAGGTAGAGCGTGATGCGACGATTCGACGAGCTCCTACTCGCATCCTTGGGTCAGAAACTAGGAAGTTGAGGAACAGAGAAGTTCAGCTAGTTAAAGTGCAATGGGGAGATGACGAAAGCAATGCTACTTGGGAGACGGAAGCAAAGATGCGTTCTTTGTATCCATTTCTTTTTGAGAGTATGTCTTTTAACTTCTCCTTTATTGCTTGTCTAGTACTTATCTTATCTTTAGTATATCCTCTCGCTAATACCTATGACCTTTAGATAGGGTAAAACCTATGGTTGAAACATGTGTTTGAAACATGTTATGGTTGATGGATGCATATGGATGCAATTGTTTGCTAGTGGTTGCTCGTGGATGCATATACACACACATTAGGCACTAGATCGGCTCAGTCACTTCATGTTGCATATTGCATAAATGGATGTGGTAGTTAGATTGATGGATGTATCATGGCTGTGTTATCATATGGATGATGCATTTTTGTGTATGGTTGTGCACGCATGTAGAAATTTGTATGTGTCAATAGGGTTTCGCATACATATTGGATGCATGGCACTATCATGGTTTGCATTAAGGAGGTTTACTGTATCAGTAACCGCCTGATTTTTGCATTAGGTAAGTACATATACACACACTTTTGCATATATCCATCCAGCATTTAGAATCTTGTAAGGACAATGATTGCTCGTGGATGATGCTTTGAGTAGATGGATGATTGGATGGTAGGATACGTTCTTCCTAACTTGAAGATTTCGGGGACGAAATCCTTTAAGGAGGGGAGAATGTAACAACCCGTATTTTTAATAACCTGTAATAACATAAATCGAGGCAGAATTTAATTCTAAAATGGGAATCAAGGGAAACGGGCTATGCCATTGCGTTCGTCTCGGAAAAATACGCGAAATAGAGTCCGAGTTTTCGAAAATCGGAGTCCGTATGACCAAGATATGGCCTCGCGAAGTTTCACGAAAATTCCCAAATTAAAGTATACTTAATTAAGTGAAATGGGTTGTGTAGATATATATATATATATATATTGATATATATATATATATATATATATAATTGAAAATTTAATAAATAAATATGCAAAAATGCTCAAAACAGCGAATTGGGAGAGGGGAATAACCGAACCGGCCGATTTTTGAAGTCGACCCGAGCCCGCTGGGTCGACTAGGGGTTAATCCAGGGTGTTTGGCTGTCAACCCGTGGGCCGATTCGCTCAAGTGCAGATTTTGCATTTGAATGGTTCTCATGGTCCATCTTTAATCTAAAGGCCCTAGATGGTTCCTACACTTGACTTCTTCCCCAAGACATGCTTTGATGGCTTGGATTGAATCTAGGGTTAATCCTATGGCCTAAAACACTTGCCTAATCTATAAATAAGACCCTAACCTACCCTAATTCATTCATAATTAAACCTAGTGACTAAACTATGGCAAAATGCTAGCTCTCATGGCCTCCACTAATTTTATGAAGAGGGTTGCATACTAATCACTCTCTAATCAACTTCTAATCCCTTCTTAGCATCTTAATCTTCTTCATTTGGTGTTCAAAGTTGCTAGTTGTGAGTTTCTATCACTTTGATGATCTTTTGGTAAACTAATTAGATGAGATGTGATGAGATTTATGGTTTTGTATGTGGGTTAATGAGCTTTGAATCATATGATATGATGTTAGCATTAATCTTATGTTTATGCATGTTGAGTATGTAAGCTTATGCAAGTTTAATATGATGTATGTTATGTTTGCATGATGCTAAATATGCAAGTTGTGGGCTATGTAATCATATGCATGTTATGCAAGTTCATGGTAATATGCTATGCAAGTTACATGTATGTAAATATGCAAGTTACATGTTTGTTAATATGCAAGTTACATGTATGTAAATATGCAAGTTACATGTTTGTTAATATGCAAGTTACATGTTTGTTAATATGCGAGTTACATGTATGTAAATATGCAAGTTACATGTTTATTAATATGCAAGTTCATGATGACACATTATGCAAGTCTATAAGCTAATATGCAAGTTTGTTATGCAAAATGAATATGTAAGTTATGTGACATATTATATGCAAGTTATGTGACATGTTATGCAAGTTCATATGCAAGTTATGTGTTTGTTAATATGCAAGATGGCACCTTTGAAACATGTTCATTCATATGCAAGTTGACACCTTTTATATGTGTTATATCATGAACGAAATTACGTGGGAACGATGGGGTAATTAAATGCATAAGTTAATAAGATTGTGTGAAATTAATATAATTATGCATAACACAAAATAAATAAACATAGTATGGGAATTTGCCTATTTGGTTAGGTGTACCCATACTATGTGTTGGGAATTTACCTATTGAGTTAGGTCTACCCCATGGGAATTTACCTATTAAGTTAGGTCTACCCATGTTAAGAAAACTTGATTAATTAGGGATAATTAATATAAAATTATGAGGGTGATTAATTAGGTGTAATTAATTGACTAAGACACGAGGTTGGACTCAGTTGTAGCGTAAAACTGCCCGGACCCAACCGGCTTAACCAGTTGCTACAAATGTTAGCCCAATGTGAGAGGTCTTAGGCACAAACTAAATACGTAATTAATGTAAAGACACGAGGTTAGACTCTGTTATGACATAAGGCTGCCCGGACCCAACCGGCTTAACCAGCGGTCATAAAAGACAGTCTAATGTGAGAGGTCTTTACAAAGGTTACGTTCTTAATTAATTAATTAAGAAACACTTAACCATATTAGCATGTAGAGGGACATGAGGGGTTAAGTGGGTGCCTCGGGTGGCATGAGAAAATCTAGTGGTTGCCTTGGGTGGCAATAGAAAATACGATTAGAATACTTAACCAAAATGGAACATGTAATTAAAACATGATTAAAGGGTTAAGAGGGATATACTAGAAAAAGGGACAAGCTTAGGTGGGTAGCTTGTGGAGGCCCATTTCAACCAGTAACCCATACGTATCTTTGTGGGCTCGACCCATGTCGAGGACGGGACACGCATACTGGGCTTGACTGTAAGAGGCAAACGGGTTAGCGGTGGCAACGCAAGTCCAACGGGCTTCATATGCGTGAGTGGGCCCGGGCTGGTAGGTAAGCCGTTGTTGCATCGAGTAGATATAAGCCGTGCACCTTTAGTTCCATCAGGTTGCCACATTGGGGAATGATACATCCCACGGTGGGGCCAGCACGGGTATCTACGTTAGGGAGCCGATCGAATGGGAAGTAGTGTGTACACCTAGTGGATTGTAGGGCCCCGTGGCGCCTACTTGGTCACCTAGGGGTACGCAGGTACTAATTAGTAAATTTTATAAGTCCTTGGGTGGGATCAACCTTTAAGTTAGGAACGACTGGTGTGGTGCAGTTTAGTAATTTACCTTAGGGAGGGTAGATGCGTCTTTATCCTTTATCTTCGTTTAGTTGACTGCTTAGGGTAGCCATTCATCCCTATATGTTACCGTATATCAGTTTATGTCTTCTCTGGTTACTTTAACGATTGTATTGTTAAAGTTATAGGACTCGCTCAGACTTATGTCTGACCCTGTTGTTTTTATCTTTTTCCCAACCCTCAGGTCCTACGGTGGATCCTAGCAGTAGTGGAGCTTGATCGGATTGCTGTTCCAGTCTTTAGGAGCTTGGATAGATGTAAAGCTCCAGTTATCCAGTTATCTTTTCTTTTGTTTGGCTATTGTATGAGAGTGGGATTATGTACTTCTTTATTTTGATGGATATTGTACTTGACCTTTATTGTGGTTTTATGATGTAACCAGACATGTTTTACTTCCGCTGTTATGAGATGATGTTTTAAAATTTCAAGTACTATTTATATCTGTCTTGTTGTAATTTTTCTGTTCTATATTCACTAAAATACTCCACCAATGCTATGGCATTCCCTTAGTGAGTGATCATAGCGGGAGTGGGGTGTTACACATGCTGAAATAACAAGGCTGAACCATGTTGAGCTACCCATGTCCACATTTGTTTGAATTCATTGTTCCTGTGGCACTCATTAAACTCCTTGCCATTTTCTTTGCTGCACCATTGTTGCACTGTCTCGACCATGCCATGTATGTATGTTGCCTCGACCACTTTTGTTTTGTGTACATTTGCTTCATTTCACTACTATGCTCTATCATGCCTTTATTTGTGCACTGAGTCGAGATGGTCTACGCGGCTACTCCTCAGTTGCACACTGGATTGGTGTGGCAGTGCACATGTGTATGTACGTGTGTATATGCAGCCATCCAGACCAGATTGTCCCTGTCCCTGCAATGAGATATATATGTTGTCTGCCTTGTGGTATTTACAGTGATTCACTGTGAATATCACAAGCTGTCTAGACAAAGTCAGATTAATCAGACCGAGTCAGAAAAATGATGAGAAACACACCGAAATTCTGAGGCAAATAAAATTTCAAAATAAAAATTATATTCGCATGTGATTAGTATTATTTCTATTGCAGTGTACTATGTGTGTGTTTCATGTGTGACAGGTATGGTGATGATGACTGGACTGAAAGCTGTGAAGACAGAAGACAAGAAGAAAAAGGAAGGAAAAAAAAACAGTGTGTAAAAGTGTATATGAGTGAATGTAAAATGTATGAGTGTCATAGTGAATATGAAATTGAGAATGTACTGACAGAGAGTTGTATTGAGGAGTTTTGTATAAGAATGTAAGAATTGTACTGATATTTGTAATAAACAAATTTGTTTGAAATAAAATATCATTTTATTGTTGTCAAACACACTTGTCTATTTTATTCAGTTTATTTACAAGTACAAATATCTATGAAGTAATATCTGTGTATGTGTACAAATAGTGGAGTTTGTAAATCTGTACTGTTTAAACGTTGAAGTATAATATTTATATTTAAATAAAGTATTGTATGAATATATGAATGTCTGTACAGTCGTATTCTATTTAAATATAAATATTATATTCCTATTTGTGATAAATATATGAAATAGTACAGCAACAAACACATTTAAAATAATATATATTTGGTTGTTATCATCAAACAAAAATCATATAATTGTGTATACAACACCGTTATATACAACAATCTCCCCATTTTGATGATGACAAACAAATATTAAGATTTTGAATACAATAAATGTGTTTGACAGTGAATTTTGAACTCCCCCTATTTATTAGCTCACCCTACAACAGAGAACCCCCCCTATAAGTGTGCATGAATGAAAAGTGAAAATTGAATAATAATAAATTTTCAAAATTAAAAATATTTATAAAATATTCACTCATAAATCAAAAATCTCAATCCATTCTCCCCCTTTTATTATCATCAAAAGGATACAGAGTTTAAAATACAGATGAAAAAAGACTAAAATATAATTTCATCTTAAGAGGAAGAACGGTCATCACAAATCTCAATCAGTCAAACAAAAATCATAATAAATTGAGAACTGGTGGCATATTTCACATTGTAGAAAATGACGGATTTACGATGAATTTTATATATTATGGAGAGTGTTTCAAAAACATATATTTTCAATTATTTTCCAAAAGAATTTTAAAAAATAAAGCACAAAATACGGTGATGGATTTGGACTATAATTATAAATTCAACTTAAGTGACTAAATCAGATAGTCTCAAATCCCAGTAGCTATCAATCAACAAATCATTATACTTCATAAGATATTAACACATTTCACAGATTAGAACATGGATTGATAGGTTGGTTTTTATAAACAACAAGGAGGATTTCAGTTTAATTTCAATTTAGCACAATTTTTATTTATTTATTTAAGAGCACACTGACCACGCATAACCAGAGCTTGGATTTTTAAATGATGTCAGTCGCAGCTTAAATTATAAGTTGTCTCATAACCATGCATGACCAGAGCTTGGATTTTTAAATGAGGTTAGAGACACACTTATGTATTAATTATATTTATTATTTTCAACTTTAAAAGGAAAAACTCCTCGGTATATGAAACCAATATGAATGACACAAAAGTGGTAGGTACAGAAATGGACTGTGAAATAAATTTCTAAATTAATTATATTATGAAATATGATCAACTGTACCGAGATCATTGAAAAAAAATTCAATTGTCACTAATTCTGAATAATAAAATAACTACAATTCCATCACAAATATTTTCACTGTTTATCCAAAAAGATTTTTTTTAAAAAAAAATTAACTCTCCACATTAATATAAAATCATAGCGGATGGCAGAAGGATGATAGGTAATGAAGATGGTCGTGAAATAATTGCCAGTTCAAAGATATTATAATAAATATTCAACCATCATGAAAAATTTAACTAAAATCTCCTCTTGTTGTGAATTATACTGCAGTCACAATTCATCACAATTCCAAAATCTGATAATGAATTTGATGAACTATAAATATAGTTCAATTTGGGTATTGATTTCAATTTCTGAATGAATAATCAATAAATAATTTTAAAATTGAAAATCAATTACAAGAGGAATTTAAAACGATTTATACAGGACAAAAAATAGTGTGTGGAATTTGTACAATGTGAAGATTCAAAACAGATGGGGAATAAAAATGAAGGGCTGATACCAATTGTAGTCTCCTTTATTGAGAAATTTAATCACACCCCAGCATGGATATCTCAGAACAAAGAATTTTAAACACAAAACAAGTTGGACAAAAATAAGCACACAAATTTCATTTATTGGAGCAATAAACAGTTTTGACTCAAAACAAGCAGTTCCAGAGAGCATTTTCAAAACAGTATCAGAGATGGTTCCTTTTATCAGAGCAGCATGAAGATTTGACCAATACAGAAAGTTTCAAAAGCATTTTTCAAAAAAAAAATCAGAACACAACATAGATCAGTTTCAAAAATGGACTTGTCAAGAGAAGATGTTCCGCAGATTTATTTCAGAAGGTTATAACAGATGATTCATGATTCAAGATTAAAAATATAGTTTATTTTAAACCATTTGAAGAAATATGAGAATATTTGGATTTAATGAATCAATCACACCAAATTAAAAAAAAATTATTTGAGATGTGTGTGAGATTCAAGAAATCAATAATTTCAAATAATTTCAAACAAACAAATATTTAAATCAAATATTCATGAATTGATAGTGAAATTTAAGACCAGATTTCCAAAGCATTTTCAAAAATATCTCTGACAAGTATGAGAGAAATTTTAGATCCTTTATATCATGTTTGAGAAATATTCATGATCGAAATAATTTATTTGAAATCACTTGAATCGATGTCAAGTTTCGAGATATAATGAATCAGCCACACAAGATTTATAATTTCAAATTTAAGAGGTATGTGAGACTCAAAATAACGAGAACTTCAGATGTTTTCAAACAAACAAATTTCAACAGCACTGATCATGAATAAAAAAAGAATTTCAGGATGTATCACTGTAAATCAAGACAAATTAAAATATTCAAGCCAATCTGAAAATTTCTAAAATTATCACAACTAATAAATAACAGAGTGCTGTAATGACTATAAATTGTCAAGACTTTCCAAAAATGAATTAGAAAAGATTCAAAATAGCAAAGGTGTATGAAATTCCACAAAACTTTCAGATCTTCAAAAAATTTAGAATTCTAATCAACAGTGTTCAAGATATGACAAGAATACATCAACACTGTTATGAATTTAGAGAATCAGAAAACAAACTTCAAATCAATTGCAGATATTTACAAAATAAATTCAAGATCCGGAAAAGATTAAAGATATCAAAGTGTTATACACATGAAGTGAATTTCCAGAACATATAAATTCTACAATTGGAAATTTAAGATAGTATAGACAAAGAAGAATATAGCAGTTTTAAATCAAAAACAAAAAAACAGAAGGGGATAGAAGAAGGAAAAAACACAAAAAACAAAAAAAACAAAAAGAATATACAAAGGTGAGTTTAGAGATCATACCAGAATCCAATGTAAAGAAGAATCTCTAACTCAACAGACTTGGCTAAGGAACTTCAAATGATTTAGTGAGATGAAACAGTATGAATTTAGATTCTCTTTAGCAAAACAGTTCCTCAGCCATCTTCGGTACCAAACTGTTAAGAGGATTGAGTGGTCTAACAAAATTTGTAAAACCACTCTCAATTGTTTTCTTACGTTTTGGTACCCAAATCTGTTTGTATAACAGTCCATCGGAATACACTAACGTTCCTTTAAGGACCCAAATCTGTTTGAATTTAGACAAATTCATTTTGTTTCTTTTTGAGGTCCAAACAGGGTTATTTCTAAACAAGTTTACATTTTGCTTTCGATTCAAAAATCCTTTGACATTATCACTGTTCAGTTTATCAAGTCGATTCTTTTCAAAGAAGGTTGAAGGATTTTTAAAATTGTTTGAATTCCGTTTTTCAAAATACTTATTTTTCCCAAAGCCAAGTCCACTTTTATTTCCAGACGAAAATTGATTTTTCAACAACATATTCAGAGATTTTTCACCATTAGAAAATTTAGTCAATGTTGTTTCAAGTTGTTGAATTTTAAGTTTAAGATCACCATTTTCTTTCATTAAATCTAAACAATGGTTTTTAGTGATCTTATTCTTTTCAAAATCAGTTTTCAAAATCATATTTTCATCTTCAAGAAATTTAATTCTGGCTTGAGATTCCGAGATTTCAAATTCAAATCATTTTTTTTTTCAAACTCAAATTTCTTGGATTTTTCAATCTCATTTTCTAGTTCTTTCAAAATCAAATCGGATTTCAACAAATTCTCCTTTTCTGCAATTTCAAATTTGGAATATATATCAGTCTTAAAAATTTCAAATTCCTTTTGTACATAATTATTCAAACTTGATAACTCAATCTTGTTTTCTTTTAAGATTTGAGTTTCTTTTTCAAACTTTTTAATATTTTTATTGAGATGAACAAGATTGGTTTTCAATTTCAAACAATTTTTGCAATCTTAATTTGAAGAATTTTTAAAATTTTCTAGTTGTAATTCCAAATCATCCATTTTGCTGGTCAACTTAGAATTCTTAGATTTCAGAGATTTGTTTTTAGATTGGAGTTTATCAACAGATTTAGTCAAATCAACGCACATATAAACTAAATCTTCGTATGAGAATTTTCTGTTTCAGCATTTGTTGATTCTCCATCATCTGATCCTTCTGAATTTTCATTTGTAAATCATGTTAAACAGAACTCTGAGTCTGAGTTGACTTTCTCGGGTTTTGAGCTACCGTTGTCAGATCTTCCATAATTCGTATTAAGAGTATCACAGATTTCCTGTGCAGATAAACAATGGCAGATAAGATTAAACTATTCAGTACTAAGAAAATCAAATATCATTTTCATAGCACAGGTATTGAAAGTAATATCTACACTATCAAATCCATTGAAAACAACATCCCAATATTTAATATTAACAGATTTTAAATAAACTTCCATTTTTGATTACCAGTTTAAAAAATCTGTTCCAGTGAAAATAGTTGGACATGAACTGGACTGACTCTCGCTAGACTGACAACTATGGTTACCCATGATTCTAGAGTTAAAAATACCTGCTCTAATACCAAATGTTGGATCTAGATTAAACCTAGAGGGGGGTGAATAGGGTTTATCACAGTTTTTAACTGAATTAAAAATCTAACGAGATAGATAATAATACACAGATCACATAATATAGCAGAAACAGAAATGCAGAAAATAAATCACACACGGATATACCCAGCTTCGACAAAACCCTGCCTATTACTGCATTTCTAAAGTTTCTACTAGGTGATAAAACAAATCCCGCATACAAGACCATGTACACTCGCAAACCCTGCTCCTATTCTAACCCTACGCTCAAAACCGTAGACTGATCTAAACCCCTAGATCAGATTCACGCTGATTACAATCCTGTAACCAGTAACCCAGATTTTACAGACTCTGTCAACTAGCAGTCAACACCCTGACTGAATCCCCTATTATTTTACAGACACTAAAAACTGGTTGATTGTTTATAGAAGAAATTGAAAAACAAAACAAAACAAAAATAAAGATCAAAACCCTAGTTTAAAAGATAAAACTCATTCCCCTTTTAAATCAATTTGAGCCCAATTGAAATGGACCGGTCCTTTGAAAAATCAGTGCACCCTCTTTCATTTTGTATGGCTGACCCCTTCCTTCTTTAGCAACTAAAAATGGCGTCTAGATAAACTAAACCAGTGTTTCTTCTTGAATCCCCAAATTGATTCGATGCTTCTGGAAATTGATCGAATCCTTATGGCTTTGAATCACTTGATGATGTTTGTTGATTTGCGATGCTCCTTGTTTCACTGTTTTTGGGGAATTTCAGGCGATCGAAAAACTATGTGAGTTTTCTGGGTTTTCTTTGAATTCCTTGAATTTATTTTATGGGTTTTCGATGCTTCTTTTGCCAGTGATGATTGGTGTTAGAAATAAGATTTCAAATCCTTAAATTGCTTTGATTTATGGCTCGATCTGAATTCGCCCGATTCCCCCTTTTGACATTTTCGGTTTATAAAAAGAATTCCTTGATTGAATTTGTATTCCTCTTATGACTGGCTAAATGATGTTTTGTGATTTATGGAAATGAATGTGGTCCTACGGAAAATTCCTTTCCCCTTTTTGCTCGAAGATTCCTGGACATTAAATTTTTCCTGTTTTGTGCCACTGAGAAAATCTTGATCCCATACACAAATGCTTTCCCACATGATTGTCTTGCCATATGTATTTGTCTACAATCGAATTTGCAATGAAATAATATTCGATTTTCCGGGAACAAATTGATACTTGCCTTCAAAGATTTTATTCAAGGCTGGAAACATAAAAATGTTTTCCTTGCATGATTCAACTAATTTAGATTGTGTCCGAAAAACAAATGAGTACTGATTCCATTCTTTGGAGATGCATGAAACAATTATGTTAATTCAGGAAATATTAAATATCATTTGTGCATTTGTGTGCACTGTCTCCATTTAGATTTCATCTGTTTCTGGTCATACTTGTGTATGTGTATTCCACCATTTCTAAAACCCTGTTTTCTTCAATATACATGATGAAATATTCATACACCATTGCATATTCACCGCTGTGTTGATCCATGTTGTGTCATGACCATATTTGTTTACCACTTGTTTAAAAACTTCTTGTGCATGCTCACATACATGTCTATGCTTTTGTATGTTTGTTATTGAGAATACTTGCATGACTTCTGAAAGCATATATTGCAGACTTGTTTGCTTTGTATAGCTCGACCATTCTGACATGCTACTATGTCCATATTTAGTTGCTCACCACTGTAAATATAACTTGAACATTTGCATGTTGCACTTGAACTTGCGCCATTCTTGTTTTATTGTTCCACCGCTAAACTTTGTTGAGCAGTTTATATTGAGTTGTGCTCGGCCACATTCTTGCTTCACCATACTGTTTTTTTGTTGTTTCTTAATTGATGCTGCCTTGAGTTACTTGCCGTATATGTATATTGCTGTGTGCATCATGTTGGCATGATCATCATTCTGAACTGCTCTTATCACCTCTTGTGCCATCTGTTTCATGCTTGTATCACCATGTACTTGTTCACCATGGATGTTTGCTTGTCTGGATCACTTTAGCACTTGACCACTGTGTTGCACCATTTATGTTTACTGGCTTGACAATTTTGAATGCTCGCTGTATATGCTTGACACTGAACTTCTACTTGAGATTGCACCATACTGTCATGTTCCACCAAGGTATCATGTTGTGTTCACATTTTTATATGCATGCTGAAATAACTAGGCTGAACCATGTTGAGCTACCCATGTCCACATTTGTTTGAACTCATTTTTGCTGTGGCACTCATTAAACTCCTTGCCATTTTCTTTGTTGCACCATTGTTGCACTGTCTCGACCATGCCATGTATGTATGTTGCCTCGACCACTTTTGTTTTGTATGCATTTGGTTCATTTCACTACTATGCTCTATCATGCCTTTATTTGTGCACTGAGTCGAGATGGTCTACGCGGCTACTCCTCAGTTGCACACTAGATTAGCGTGGCAGTGCACACGTGTATATACGTGTGTATATGCAGCCATCCAGACCAGATTGTCCCTGTCCCTACAATGAGATATATATGTTGTCTGCCATGTGGTATTTATAGTGATTCAGTGTGAATATCACAAGTTGTCTAGACACAGTCAGATTAATTAGATCGAGCCAGAAAAATGATGAGAAACACACCGAAATTCTGAGGCAAATAAAATTTCAAAATAAAAATTATATTCGCATGTGATCAGTATTATTTCTATTGCAGTGTACTGTGTGTTTATTTCATGTGTGACAGGTAAGGAGATGATGACTGGATTGAAAGCTGTGAAGACAGAAGACAAGAAGACAGAAGGCAGAAAGAAAAAACAGTGTGCAAAAGTGTATATGTGTGAATGTAAAATGTATGAGTGTTATAGTGAATTTGAAATTGAGAATGTACTGACAGAGAGTTGTATTGAGGAGTTTTGTATAAGAATGTAAGAATTGTACTGATATTTGTAATAAACAAATTTGTTTGAAATAAAATATCATTTTATTGTTGTCAAACACACTTGTCTATTTTATTCAGTTTATTTACAAGTACAAATATCTGTGAAGTAATATCTGTGTATGTGTACAAATAGTGGAGTTTGTAAATCTGTACTATTTAAACGTTGAAGTATAATATTTATATTTAAATAAAGTACTGTATGAATATATGAATGCCTGTACAGTCATATTCTATTAAATATAAATATTATATTCCTATATGTGATAAATATATGAAACAGTACAACAACAAATACATTTAAAATAGTATATATTTGGTTGTTATCATCAAAAAAAAAATCATATAATTGTGTATACAACACTGTTATATACTACAATTTAAAACACCATTCACAATCAACCCAAAAATCCAATTCTTTTATTCAATTCCAATTAAATAATAATTAATTGGAAAACTTTACTAAATCTTAATTTAAAGATTTATTCTTTTCTCAACTGGGTTTAAGAACAGTATTAATAAAGATACCATTCATGGCAAAACCCAAAATCTAGTTTGATATTAAATACAAGGCTCTGAATAGAAATTATATCGGCTTATATTCAATATCAAATTTTGAAACCAATAAATATCGTATTGGGAATAACGATATATATATATATATATATATATATATATCTTCCAAATTCCTCAACAATATCCGTGTAATTACGGAATCCAATATCGAAATATTCCAAAGATGATTACCATTCCAAATCCATTCCAATTCATACGTTGGAAAATTCTGTTTATCTTGAAACCCCTTTACAAGTCCAATTTATTTATTTAAAAACATTGGATTATTATTCTAGTTAACAACTGGTTCATTTTGATAAAAAAAAATTATCTTTTCAAAACTGCAATTTTTCATCCAAAATCTTTCCAAATCATTTATTATGATTTTACACAATTTTTTCATATTTTTAAAAAAATTTATAAGGCACTTATAGTCAATTTCCATATATGGTCATCGAACTGTATTTACAACGACCTTTACCAAAACTGATTTGGACATATTTTAACGGCCATTAGATTTCAAATCTCTTGTATTCATTGGAAAGCTCTTTTCGATACGAACCCAAGGGTTTCGGTTTTAGGAGAATCCAACGGTCGGATCTCCCGCTACATCAATTTGAAGTTAATGGTCGAAATTCGCAAATGGTCGCTGCACGGCTCATTCTATTCAGGCCATTAATATATATATAATATATTTCATCGATTTCCGTTCAAAACGTATTTTATAAATCATTTATAAATTCATTTTAAAACGATTCCCACTTCCATTTCAATTTTAAATCAAAATTGAATATTCCTATATCATTATAATATTAAAATGATAATATTTTCAAAATATCAGATTTTGAAATCACTTTTCGATTTATAAAATGAATAAAATCAACAAAAAATTCTATTCGTGTTAAAATTGCGTTTAACTACTTAGAACGGCTTCACATTTCAATATTTACTAAATATTATTTTAAAATATTCGTTAATTCTGAACTGGAATCAGACTCAATCAATTACCATATAATTTCAGTTATATGAATTTCATACATCGCATGTATACAACAATAGTGATAAACAATCATTAAAAATTCATACAATATGCAAAGTGCATTTTACAAGTGCATAAGCATTAAAATAAATAAATAACGCTTATACAATCTGCCAACCCATCGATTGACATACAGCTAAACAATTGGGTTTAGTGTATGTCAAATATCATCCCAATACCCGTGTGGGGTTTTCAAACAACAAAAACTGATTATTATTTGTGCAGTCGGGCGATGTGTAAAATTTATCATCTCAATCATTATCAGTTAAATGGGTGTACATAAACAAGCTGTCGGACTTGTAAATGAATATTTATTTTATTTCCTTTCCAGGATAATTTTATATACAATTTATGTAAATAATTTTTATATATACAACAATATCAATCAATGACCATCCCAATCACAATCCAAACAAACAATCAACCATGGCTTGTACAAAAAAATAGTGCTAGGAGCTAGTAAGCCCCGTCTGCAACCAATTATATAATAACTGTAAAATAATTTGAGTGAGAGAGAGAGTTCTCACATTCGTTTCCATTCCGTCATTCTTTATTAGACGGTTTGGATTTAAAACTAGCCCAAATTCTAATTTGCTCCAAATTTCTTCTAGTCAGTTCCATATAGAAGAGCTCGTCGAGACGATTCCAATGCATTTTGAATCGTCGGATTTGGACCTCGTATAAAGGAGATATGATGATTAATACATTTGATAATTTAAATGAGAAATTAAATTAATTAATTAATTATCCCACCCATAATTAATCCTTCTTTCTACATCATTTCTTCCGAAACCCGACATTGAGAAAAGCTCCCCTCCAATCCAAGCTTGCGCACACCAATCGAGACAACTAGGCGTCGATCGGCGGTCAACAGGAGGATGGTCGAAGCTTTTTCACCCCACGTCAAAGGTAGCGGTGCATTCGGCAGCCTTTGCACCTCGAAAAATGTACACAAACTCGGCTACTTTAAGACCTGATTCGACCCTAACCACTCAACGATAATATACCAATCTAGTATGGATTTGTAGAGCGAGAAAATCTCCATAATTTTTGCTTCAACACTAGGGTTTAATTTTGAATCATTTGGGCGCAATTAAGGGAAATAAAATCGAACAATATTCGCCTTCCAATTTTAACTAGGGGTGCACTGTTCAAAGGGGGGGTTAGGGTTTTAGTTTTTAAAGGGGGGGTGGTATTTATAGATAATATTAAATTATATTTATTTCTAAAAAATGAATTTCACATCCGAACTCCAAATTAAACCCAACGACTGTCGTTCCTAGCTAACTACCCCAATTCCGGATACAATGGGATATGTTTTGTAAGCCAATTTGGCTGTTTTGATCAGTTTTCATCAAAATTAATATATATATATATATATCAATATATATTGAATTCGAACATACATTTTAATTTACCGAGGTCACATATTGGCTCCAAAAATTACAGAAAAATAAATCTAGCTATGTTTTGATAATACGGTCCTAACAAAACTAATTTCATCGAATTTGGAGGTCGTTTGAAAAATGGTCATTTTCCAGTTGATTAAATTTAAACTGAATTGACAAAACAGGTTTATATTCACCACGCTCACATATTAATTCCAAGAATTACAAAATTTGAAACCTAACAATAATTTGACATTCTGGGTCCAACAAAAGTGGGTTCATTGAAAATGGAGGTTTTTTGCAAAATGGCCATTTTTAAGGGCTATATATTATATTAAAATATATATTAATTCCACAGCGATTATTTTAAATTTTAAACTGGACATAACTTTCAATTTATACTATGAAATCTAATTTTTTTCACATTCATTAGAAAAATATAATTAAACATATTCAAATGTACACCCATTTCAAACCGATTTATTTTGAATTATGTACATTCAATTGAAATTTAAAATCGAATTTTCAAACTACCGCGCCATTTCAAACTCGTTTTATATTTAAAATAAATTTATTCGTCTTAACTTAGTTTAAAATAAATTTTTAGTTGCTATTATTTAAAATAAATCATTTTAAATATTCAAAATCCATTAAAATTGCCAAAATAAAAAAATTAATTGGTTTAAAAATTCCAGGTTGTTACAATCTCCCCCACTTAAGATCTTTCTTCCTCGAAAAGGAACAGAGCTGAAAGTTGTTTAACCAACCAACTCAACTTTCATTCTTCAACTTTTCAGTTTCTAAGAATTTTTTAATTTCTCTAAAATTTGGCTAACAGCCTAAATTTTTGAAAAATTTCGCCATAACCCCCTTTGTACGGGGTGATTGGTAAAACCACAACTTGCCTCACAGGGACCTCATCAACCAAAAAGAAAAATAAAAAGAAAAAGCCAAGTGGCTAGCCAATCGGCTCATAAAATCATCAAACCCAATGAATATAGGAAATATGTACCTATTTGTGGGGCATACAATTTTATTCCTCTTCTTAGCTTCCATGCTATGACCTGTTCAATAGATATCCATGTATATGTATGCAATTCAAATAAATTTTCTACTTAGTTCAATATTTGATTTGGCTTTACTAATCATTCATTCTCATATGGGTTTTATTTTTCCAATATTTTTATTAGTTCAACTAATAATCAAACAACACAACCAGCAATCAATTTGTGAATTAAATTTCCAAAACATATAACTTTTGTAAATATATTCAAAAACCATATTTCTATTGTCAAATCACAAACAATAAATCGTATCTAAGTTTTGGTTCTCACACTAGTTGATTGGAAACATATAGATATCTCACTTTCGAAACTCGAACATACATGCTGATGATGCAATAGCGATCATCAAAATCATCTCCGAGCGATTAGAATGTGATTCTATATCTACCCAGTATATTTGAGACTTCGAATACACATGGATCAGACGTATATTAAAAATCTTCTTATACCCGATAGTCTAAAATCAATATAAAATAAAATACTCAAATACCTATAATAAGACATGATTTTCAAAACTAAATTCATCATTTAAAAAAATACTCTTCGAACTCATTCTAGGGTATTACTAATCCTATCTCTAACGAGTCATTCTTATAGGATGTTACCAATCCTATCTCTGATAAATTCTTTTGTTTGGTTCTAATATGCCTTGTTCCTTAGCTTTGTAAACCAAAGCTCTGATACCAAACTAAGACGACCCAAACTTCCCCTTACGGGAAAGCCCATATTGAATTGAGAACATGACAAATCAGAACATGAACAATAGAACAATTCATTGCTTACTACAACAATTTACATCAGAGTACAAGAGTAGATCAGAGTATGAATAAATGTTACACAGAAAAATATCAGAGACTTAGAATACATAACAGCAGAAATAAAATGTATAAATACAATGCATAGCGGAAGTACATTAAATAGCACAACTGAATGAAATACACGGATACAAAGCTTTCTGAATATTGCTCTAGCTATAATCCAGGATCCTGGAAAAAGAAGTATCTGTGAAAAACCAAAACTACTAGATGCCCGTGTGGAAAATATGGGAACCCAGAGTTTAGGTTAAAACAATAAACTCCGAGTCAGTCATGGGACTGTTATGAGAACTAAAACAGTTATTAATCTTTATTTTAAAGTTGGATTAATCAAGGGACCATGCCGCTAACGCGGAACGGGTTTCCCCCCAAGAATATAAGTGCATAAAACAAACAGCGCAATACAAAATAAAGAAAAATGAAGCTATTATAAGACTCAGGTCCCATCACACAATGCAACGCAAGCCGGAGGATAGAGTTTACCTTATGATAGCCAAATATGCTTGGTACATGAAATTTATCTTTTATTATTACTATAAGTGAAGAAATCAACTTCAAATATAAATATGCTTGGTACAATGCAACTCTAATTCGATTAGTTTTAATTGATTAACTCTAATTCGCTTAACTCTAATTGATTAACACTAACTGATTAACTCTAATTGATGAACTCTAATTGATTAACTCAAATTGAATAACTAATATTCGATTAACTCTAATCGATTAACTCTATTCGATAACTCTACTTAGAATGACTAACATTCGACTAACTCTATTCGAATAACAAATATTCGATTAACTCTCTTCGAATAAACTACGATTAACTCTCTGTTCGAATAACTAATATTCGATTAACTCTATATTCGAATAACAAATATTCGATTAACTCTCTTTCCTATCTTATTCAAATTTCCATTTAAATTCCTATTTTAAAACCCAATTTTCCTTATACATGTTTTAATTTATAAAATATTCTTTTTAATCCGTTATTCACATCAAATGTGAAAAATATTTCTTTTATATTATCCATTAAGTTTGATTTCGTATTTTAAAATAATATTCCATTTCCAAATTTTATTTATACTTCTATTTATATACGAAATCTCCTTTTTATTTCTAACACTTAAATCTCATTTATAATTCCCTTTATAAATGATATGTTTATATTCCATAAAAATATCAGTGTTAAACCGATTTCTACTTCTTCATATAATTCCAGACTTATATATCCAGTTTATCCAATGATAAATAATTTACTTAATTTATAAAACATTATTTATAAATTAATCTTCTCCATTTTATCTGTTAAAAACAGATTTCTATTTAATTCTACTTTAAATTAGTCTTTTCCATTTATCTGTTAAAACAGATTTCTATTTTATATTTATTTCCTTTTATAAAATTCTATTCATTTTATAAAATACTTCCTTTTACAATTCCTATTTATTTCCCAAATAAATCATTTTCTATTATATTTGTTTTACAAATATTTTCTTTTATAATTCTATTTATTTTCCAAATAATATTCTTTTTATAATTCTATTTATTTTCTAAATAAACATTTCTTTTTATAATTCTATTTATTTCCCAAATATTTCCTTTTATAATTTTATTTATTTCATATAAATATTTCCTTCATATTATCCTATTTTTCCCTATAAATATTTCATTTATAATATCCATTTATTTCATAAATATTTCCTATTTATTTCATAAATATCTATCTATTACCTATAATAGAAAACAAAATATTTTACATACTGACGTGGGAACGTTTATTGCTATTTACATCCGACCTGGCATGATTATAGGCCTCCTCCATTTTACAATCCTGTAGATTCGAAATAAGAAAATAAGTCGAATCATTACCCCCAATTTAGTAATAACTTCCTCCCCAGTTCTTCGGCTTCCCAAATTCAATTTATGCTTGCGGTTGAAGAAATAAGAATCCCAATTTCACCCGAATTCAACGTCTTCCAAGCAGACTGTCTACTATACGGTCCACTCCAGCGTTGGTATAAGATTTTATCCTTCGCTCCTTCTCGAGCGCGGTCCGCCTTTCGTCAACATCGCAGATCTGTTCTTATCGTCCCAGCCGACGATTTTATTGCTCACGGTTCATCCTCCTCATAAGTCGTCTAACTCCGACGGTGAGTGTTGATTTACGATCTAATTCCTTTACAATTGCATTCCAATGGGTCAATGCTCCCCTCCTTAACCATTTGCCTGCATTTTTCCCATTTGTTGATTATTTAATCTATTTCATACTTCTCAACTATGCCTTCCCCAAATTGTAACGGTGGATTATTTGTTGAAGATGGGTGGTTTAGCATAACTCATTCTTATGTCCCTTGGCGTTTATGGTCTTCGGACGCGAGAATCATGTACTGTATAAGCACTACTAAACTGTCAGTGTTGTCATACATTGCCAACTCTTTATCAATTATGCAATAGTTTAAATTTGGATTACTACGCAGTCTCGTATCTTTGATTAATTATAATGGAAAATAATACA
The DNA here is from genome assembly GCA_030737875.1 of Allium sativum. NCBI lineage: Eukaryota > Viridiplantae > Streptophyta > Magnoliopsida > Asparagales > Amaryllidaceae > Allium > Allium sativum. Next base: position 314,929,040 of record CM060921.1, read on the forward strand.
CATCAAGAGAACCATCAATGAACACTATTAGGAAGAGAATGAATATTTTAAAATATTATTTCAGCATAAATTTGGCCAACAGTAATTGAATTTTTTTTTGTTAGTGTTGGGGATTAGAACAGTTTATGATTCATCAGTTTGTAATATGAAATTAACAGTTCTGTCATTTTTTGCCTACGAAAGATATGTATAGTATTACATCCTTTACTTTTAATTAACAGCAAATGAGTTTGAGTTTCTTGATTTATTGCCGAGGTTGACAAAGTAAAGACTAAGTAAAATATAAGGCCCATTAACATTGAGGTAGATGTACAGTTTTACTGAATGGTTTAATAGTGCATTGTACATCCATATATCGTCAACTGACAATAGCATTTGTAAATTAATATTAACACTAAGTTGATACTTGATAGTATTAATACGTTTAACAAGGGTAGGTTAGTACAACTCATTTTTAAATCCGTTGGAGTTGATAGTTCAGTCTTCAGACGTGAGTATCTTTTGGTTTATAAGCACTGCTACACTGTCAGTGTTGTCATACATTGGCAACTATTTACCTATTACCGGGTATGCAATAGTTTAAATTTGGATAACTACACAATCTCATATCTTTGATTAATTATAACGGAAAATAATACACATAAAGAGAACCAACAATGAACACTATTAGGAAGAGCATGAATATTTTAAAATGTTATTTTAAAACACTATTATGAACCCATCAGGCGAACACTCAAGTAGAGTATAAATAGTGTAGATTAAATAGTAACAGAATATGTAAAAAAAAATACAAACCTAGCAAAATGACATTGAAACATATTTAAACACAATTTCATGGCACTGGATGTAACCATTATTGAGCATAGGTTTTTTATGTTTGAATTTTCGATGCTAATATAAATGTAAGTTTACAGCATCTACTTCGAAGCAAATATAATATTCAGTCTATTATACAATACGTGCTTTGAAGTTGAAATAATACCCCTTATGCGGAAAGCTAGTGATGTTTGTTTCTCCCAAGTTTTCAGTGATTCTAGAGGTAACATGCTTGTGCATAACTATTTTACTTGCTGCTAATTGAATGACCATCTGTGAGTACTAAATGCAAACTTGAGTTTAATTTTGAGAGGTAGGATGGTAATTATTCCCTTGCATGTAAATTCATTGTGAGACTATAAATTTAGAACTTGCGAAATTACTTCTTTATATTACTTTAACGTTGATAACATACATACCCATGCACCCCGTGAATTGCCAGTACATATTCTAGGTGAATAAATACTAAACAATTCCTTACATGTCACAGTATGTTCCCCTCCCATGCTCAATCACGTTAATGTTGATAAATATTTTGTTTCATGTTAACTATTGAGTATGCTGAATAATTGTATATGTTAGTTAACTTTTTTTATCCTCGTGGTTTGCACTCACGGTTACAACTGATTGGTTTGCAGTTGTGAGCCTTAAATCTCCACAATCTTGAATGAGATATTTTAAAGTCAGTTATAAGTGCTTTATACTCTTTTCATATATGGATCGTTTTTCAATCTGAGTTTGCCCATTTTACAAATTTCTTTGTTTTCCACTGCTAATTTTCACTTGTTAATTTAAGCGAACTTTGGTTTGCAGGATTTAGCGACATCATACCTTTGTCATTTTAATTAAGATGTATAATTGTTGAATGGAATTCCCTTCACTCACTTACATATCAACTGAACATATTGCCTCTCTTTGTACCCGTACCCCTATGTTTTTCAATATTAGTTTCTATTACCTAATTCTTTATTGATATATTGTTACATATATACCAGTTACATCATCTATTGCATGCTTATTAAAAGTCCTTTACCATATCTGTAAGTTGTTTCTTGTGAGAGTATAACTGAGGTAGATTCCCCTAAATTGAAAAAAAAAATGTACGTTACTCAACGTATTCAATATCTCATATTTTTTAACTTCTCCTATATTGCCAATCTCATTTGAGAGCATAAGTGTAATGACCCGCATTTTTAGAGATATATAATTAATTTATTTAATTATATAATTGGTGATTTAGAGAAGTTAATGATCGTTTAATTAAATAATATTGAATATTTAATTAATAATTATAATATAATAATATATTATAATGTCGAGGTAGTCGGAAATAGTAGAATTCACAACAGAGTGTGAATTGAATAGTATACGAGATGTGGTTGAGTTTCGATTCAGAATATATTAACGTATATATGGAATCGACGGCGTTAGAACGTATAATTATAATATAATTAAAATCGAGCTCGAAATGGCGCTGTAGTTCGCTATTTGGCGATTTGAACTTCAACTGAATGTACAAGATTCGTTTTAAGCCGGATTTCTGTGAAACATGAAACGTGTGGAGCTGGTGGAGTATATCTTTCTAGTGGAAGAGAAAAATCGGGATTTCGTCGTGTAGATTTTGAGATACGTCCAAATCAAATTCTCAGAAATGCAGCGCCCTGACCATAACGATTTAATTATATTTTTATAAGGATTTAAATAGAAATCGAACATCGATATAACTCTGACAATGTAATATCGAGTTGTAAATACATACAGGACTATTCTGGAGCTGTATAGTATGCCACTGTGAATATAGACGATAATAATTTATTTTAAATAATTAATTTTATTTTATTTAAATATATTTATATATTTAAATAGGCTATTTAGAGCTTTAAAAATAGCCACTTTTGCAAACGAAGTCGGAATTCGACGAAACTAATTTTGTTGGATCCGCAATGTCAAATAGTTGTTAGATTTCCAGTTTCGTGATTTTTAGAGTCACTATGTGGCCGTACGGATTTTTAGAGTGAGAAACAGTCAGTATTTCGACGGTTAAAAATACGCTGTGTGAGCATACGGAGTCGGAATTCGACGAAACCAGTTTCGTTGGGACCGTAATGTCAAGCTGAAGGTGCATGTCCAGTTTGGCGATTTTTGGGCATCACAAGTGATCATAGGAATTTTAAAGGACAAATAAACACAGCGGTTGACAATAAATTAATATAATATTCGAAAATTAAAATATCTAATTTGGCTATAAATACACCACTTAATTTTCTAAACCCTAATTTTTCCCATTTCTTCTGGCGCCGTCGCTCTACTTCTTCATACAGTAAAATCCTCTTTTGAGAATCTTCTAAAATCCAAAACAATTTGGATTTAAATGTATAAATCTTGTGACATGGATTTTCGAATTCATTTTTCAAAGCTCTTCCACACAGTAGACTTGTTGTTGAACTCGGCATCCTTTTTCCGTCAGTCGAATATGAACAGAAAGTGTATTTCGATTCTAGGGTTAGGATATTCTCAAATTTAAAGCATCAATCGGCTAAATGGAGGATAGTGTGGCGTTCTTGGCATCAAGGCGCTCGAGTGGTGAAGTTCTGGATGGAATCTGGGTGGATAAGTGTCGATCAGACACTGTAGGGCGTCCAGATGAAGCTGTCGACGCGAGGGGTAGGAGTACCTGCGAGTTGGATATTTGTGGTATGAGGATGGAGTGTTTTGAAAGAGGAGAAGTTCGGATATTTTTGTTGTGGAGAAGATGAAGTAATTAGCCAGAACGAGGTGCTCAAAAACTGGGAAATGGCCATGATTCTTGCGGTTGGATGTTACTGGAGAAGCGTTCAAATGGAAGAGATGGAGGAGCCGGGCCTTTATGAATCGGTGTGGGCTGAATTCGAATTAGTGAGGCCCAATTTCTAGTTTAATTTAAAGTTTAAATTTATTTATAATGTATATAACTTTAGAAATTCATAACTTCAGCATACGAAATCAGAATTTCGCAAATTCAGATCCGTTGGGATCGTATGGACGAGCACTCCACAATGGAACTGACCGCGAGTCAACTGGAGTCCGTTACAATTTATAGCAAAATAAATTGTCTGAATCAAGCGATGATTATCGTCATTGACGATGATCGTCCGAATGTGAGTAAATCTCACCAATTCTGAACAGTTTATAATTTCATGTTGTATATTTATAACTGTTAGAAATTGTTTGATGTACTGTGTGTTGATTGTTTGATTGAACTGCTAGTCAGTTAGTTAAATTTCTATATTGATTCTGTTTAACAAAATATATCATATGGAACTGAAAGTGATGTTATCTATATTGTCTAACATCTGTGATACAGGGAAACAGGTTGGAGGAATCCGACTGGATTCCTCAACAGTTGTTTTATTGTTTTTCATATATTTTAATATATGATGTGAATTATAACCTGTTGTTGATTGTGTGTGTATGGACGATATTGAACATCGTGATTTGATATGATTGAATACCATAACATACCGGAATGTAGATAAGGAAATTTTCAAAGTGATATTGAAAACAGCATATTTATAAAATGGGATATTTATAAATAAGAGATATTTATAAAATGGAATATTTATAAATAAGAAATGTTTATAAATTGGAATATTTATAAATAGGAGATATTTGAAAAGGAAATAAATTCAAACATTTCTTTTTGAATGGAAAAGCCTGTGTGGCGAGTTTGGGGATTTTCCCGATGCTCCCGATACAAAGGAGGTTATGGCGAATTTTCCCGGGAATTTAAGGAGTTAGAATATTTCAAGAATAAATTTAAAAAGGAAATATTTGTAAACCATTTACAATTAGAATTGGAAAGAGAACATTTTAAAAAGGAAATCTTTATAAGTTAATCGAATATGGTATTCGAAGTTAGTTAATCGAATATAGTATTCGAATTTAGATAATCGAATATGGTATTCGAAGTTTGTTAATCGAATATGGTATTCGAAGTTAGTTAATCGAATATGGTATTCGAAGTTAGTTAATCGAATATGGTATTCGAATTTAGTTAATCGAATATGGTATTCGAAGTTTGTTAATCGAATATGGTATTCGAAGTTAGTTAATCGAATATGGTATTCGAAGTTAGTTAATCGAATATGGTATTCGAAGTTAGTTAATCGAATATAGACATTCGAAAAGAGATAATCGAATATGGTATTCGAAGTTAGTTAATCGAATATGGTATTCGAAAGTTAGTTAATCGATTATGTTATTCGAAATGGGTTAGTCAAGTCGAGTTAGTCAAACATAGTATTCAGGGTAAGTTGCCATCTTGTACGACTGCTAGCGTAATTCGCAGGGCTGTAAATAGCCTACGGCGGTCGGATGTTTCCTGAGGGAGTCAGGCGTAACCATTGTGATCGCTACGATCTAGAGTCAAGCGAATGGAGTTTAATCGAATATTAGTTATTCGATAGGAGTTGATTGAGTTGAGAAATAAGTTAAGTTAAATAAGTTGAGTTGATCGGGTGGTTCGACCAAGTTAGTCAAGCCTAGTTAATCGAATCGAATTGGTCGAACCAAGTAAGTCGAGTTAGTCGAGTCAATTTAAGTTAGTCGAGCCTAGTTAATCGAATCGAATTGGTCGAACCAAGTAAGTCGAGTTAGTCGAGTCAAGTTAAGTTAGTCGAGTTAAGTTCGTCGAGTTAAATAAATCGATGTTAGTTTCATCGAAAGGAGTAATCGATGTTAGTTTCATCGAAAGGAGTTATCGATGTTAGTTTCATCGAAAGGAGTTATCAATGTTAGTTTCATCGAAAGGAGTTATCGATGTTAGTTTCATCGAAAGGGGTTATCGATGTTAGTTTCATCGAAGGGGGTTATCGATTTTAGTTTAATCGAAGTGAGATTTTCAAATATGAGATATTTGAAAAGGAAGAGTCATTGAATATGTGTTACTCGAAGAGAGATTATCGAATATCGTTTATTCGAGAAGGAGTTAATCAAATAGAGATTTCTCGAAGAGAGTTAATCGGCAAATTCGATTATATCGAATTCGGGAAAGTACTTATACTTTCCAGTGTTTAAATAGAGATTTATTTATTTATAAATAAATAAGTGTTAGGTTAATTATTCACTAATAAGAATAGAAGTTATAATTAAAGTTAGATAATTCGAAAGTAGGGATTATAACGTTATCGTTATAACCAATGTTTTAAATATAGAAGTAGATTAGTAAAATTGGATCCGAGAAAGGCGTAAAGAAGTTGTTAAAGATTAAAAGATAAACTTTGACCATTTTGAAGTTATAACGTTGTTCAGTTAAGGTCTGAAAGGTAATTATACCCCAACTTGAGTGACTTCCTTCTTAACTAAGAAATGGTAAGGTTTGATCGTAAAGGAGTTTTGGAAATGTTTCCAAACAAGAATCAGACATGTTTTCTAAATGCAGAAAACAAGGAATGGAAATGTTTCCAGTGTTGATAACATATATTTTCTAAATATAGAAAATAACAAATGTTGAATATAGGGAAACAGGAGATAAGTAAATAAAGGAACTAAAGAGATTAATGTTAAATGATGTTTGTTCGATATAATTTCCACCTGGAAATAATATCGTTGTTTGCACACTGGTTTTCTTCGATAGTTAACTCACAGACTATCGAAGTTTTTTTGACCATTTTAACGTTGTTAATATGGAGAGACCGGTTGGATTATTATCCAAAGAACCACTCTGTATTGGCATAAGCGTCGCGAATCATATATGCCAAAGTTAATTGAAGACGGAGTAAAATGCAAGGGCTATCCTGTTTACAGAATAGTGCCTTCGGTTTGTCCAGTCCCAGGACAACTTGTATGGACGAAGGTCTGACAGAGTATATCCAGTGGATCGCGTAAGTTGATCTGTTCAAACGTATTCACGTTTGGTGGCGGAGGAATTCGTTTCTCTTAGCTGTATACCCGTGTTATTTTTGGATAAGTCAATGTGTGATTTGGCGGGTATGACGATGTGACATTTCTAAGTGAATGAAGATGGATGTCTGACATAGTATTTCCAGACGATCACGTACATTGATTTCTTCAACTATACCAAGAGTGGAAGCGGAGAAGGAAACTTCTTTTAGCTAACACGTAATGTATGGTTGTAGACATTAATTAGTGATTTTCGATGGATCTGACAATGTGGCATTCGAAGTGAATCTGATGTGATGATAAAGCGTAGCTTCTAGCCTCATCATCCGGTAAATGACAGAAATCGGGCAGGCAGCATGGCTAAGTCGGTCGCACCGAAGTAGGGTGTATAATCACCTATCTAGTGAATATTCATTTGTTTCTTAAATCTATCAATGCTGTCCCATATATATACGGGAACGGTTGCTGATCCCAACCGTTGGTGATGTACATTCGATACACTCAAGCGAAATGAGTGGTCGGTCATGTGTGGCTGAGTTGCAAGATGTCCTTGTTGAACTCCAGTGTATTGTTCCTAGAGTACACTGATCGGAAGGTGGTTCCATACCTTGTCATAGTTGGAAATCCATTATCCAATACGTGCTTGCGATTTTGATTGTATACTATATATGTAGTAACGTGAGATGCAAGCGTTTCTGCTAGACTGATATTTATTTGTACTTAGACATTATTATAATATCAGAATGATATTGCTTTGAAAAGTTATTTGGATTCTCATAAGGGAAAAACCCGTTCCGTATTCACGGCGTGGTCTTATGAGTTATCATATACCTGTTTAAATGATTTGAGTTTATTCACACCAGTCCCATGACTGACCTGGAGTTTATTTGTTTTGTTTTCCCTAAACTCTTGGGTGCCTAAATTTGTACGGGCAGTCAAGTAGTCGGGATTTTACAGATACACTTGGAGAGCTTGGAGCAGGAGGCTTCAGGATTCTATAGCTATTATTATTTCCGTTGTTGTTGTAAGTGTTGTACTCTGATAAGTGTTATTGTATACATATACTGATGTTATTTCAAAGATATGTTATGTTATATTTTATTCGTTCCGCTGTGAGATTCGTGTTTACTCTGAGATGATGTTCTTCTTCTTCTTCTATTCTAAAAGTTCTATCTTATCTATTCTCACCTTCTAATTTCTTTCATTAAATACCGGGATTTTTCGATGTTTTGGTTATCGACGTCGTGCTTACGTCGATAACCAAAGTCGCCGAAAATCCGGGTCGTTACAGTTGGTATCAGAGCTTAAGTTAAGAATTACTTGGCTCTGTGGCGTGACTCGGTAGAGATAGGGTTAGTAATACCCTAGATTGAGTTTGAGTGTATATATACGAGTGCGTATTTGTATTTGATATAAAAATGGTTTTATATTGTGGAGATTCATTGGCTGAGTTGTTTATGAGTTCTGGTCGATCAGTTTGATCCACTGTATCGGTAGGAGTTACTAAACACTTGAATATGATGGGTCGTCACGATATGTTTTGAAAAGAGGGTAAATTAAAATATGTTTACCCAAGGTATATCTTGATATAGAGAAGATATATATATCAAAAATTTTAATATATTGGATATATTGGTTGTTATTATAATCGAGTAAGATTATAAATTAAAGGGTTATGTAAATAACCAACCAGGATTCATATAAGTGAAATACGTGAAATCAGATGAGTTAAATCTGAAATTTAAATCAGGATCTGGAATTAAAATAAGGAAATTTTAAGTTCCTGGGAGATTTTGAAATGTTTTCAAAATGGAAGTATTTAGTAATGGTTTTGAAAATGATATAGTATTGAAATCACTTGGGTCGCTGGAAAATAATTCCGATGATGACTGCGCAGTATCATCGGTGTGATTTTCGAGTTCTAAGTGGTGGATTACTACCAAAGATTTTGATTTGAATTGTTTTGAGAAAACAAGGTGTTTAGAAATTCAAATGTTTTGAATTGGTATTGTGATTTCAAATTTGATTTGAAATAAACCCAGGAATTTGAAATTTGAAATTTAAAATTTAACTTATGAAGTTAAATGGTGAAAGTGAATAATAAATTAGAATTTAACCTTGACTAAGTTAAATGGAAATGGAATTGATTAGCGGATAATCTGGATTTGGATTTGAAATGATAAGTTAAGAGTTTGGAATTTGAAACTCGAATTTGAAATTGAATTCGGGTTGAATAAGCGAATGGTTGTGTTAAGAATAACTTGGTTGGAGCTTGATTGGAAATACATTGGTATATGCTGAATTGACAGCAGGTGAAAGGGATAAAGTTGATATACCCAACAAAAGGTACAAGTTTATATTCTATATGAGTTTGGAATTTATGAGCCGATTTGGCAAGCCGCTTGGCTGTTTGATTTTCTTTGGGATTGGAGAGGGCCTGTGTGGCAAGGTTTGAATTTTTCCGGTAACCCCGTACAAAGGAAACGCTGGCGAAATTTTCCGAAAATTTAAAGTGTTAGAAAATTTTCAGAATTTTTAAAATTTTAGTTAGTCGGAATAAATTAATGTTTTAGTCAATATTAATTGGTTCAGTTGAAATCAAAAATAAGGGGTAAACAAATCTTAGGAATTCCAATAGATAGGGTCATCCTCTAACTTAGCAATTTCGAGGACGAAATTATTTTAAGTGGGGAAGAATGTAATGACCCGCATTTTTAGAGATATATAATTAATTTATTTAATTATATAATTGGTGATTTAGAGAAGTTAATGATCGTTTAATTAAATAATATTGAATATTTAATTAATAATTATAATATAATAATATATTATAATGTCGAGGTAGTCGGAAATAGTAGAATTCACAACAGAGTGTGAATTGAATAGTATACGAGATGTGGTTGAGTTTCGATTCAGAATATATTAACGTATATATGGAATCGACGGCGTTAGAACGTATAATTATAATATAATTAAAATCGAGCTCGAAATGGCGCTGTAGTTCGCTATTTGGCGATTTGAACTTCAACTGAATGTACAAGATTCGTTTTAAGCCGGATTTCTGTGAAACATGAAACGTGTGGAGCTGGTGGAGTATATCTTTCTAGTGGAAGAGAAAAATCGGGATTTCGTCGTGTAGATTTTGAGATACGTCCAAATCAAATTCTCAGAAATGCAGCGCCCTGACCATAACGATTTAATTATATTTTTATAAGGATTTAAATAGAAATCGAACATCGATATAACTCTGACAATGTAATATCGAGTTGTAAATACATACAGGACTATTCTGGAGCTGTATAGTATGCCACTGTGAATATAGACGATAATAATTTATTTTAAATAATTAATTTTATTTTATTTAAATATATTTATATATTTAAATAGGCTATTTAGAGCTTTAAAAATAGCCACTTTTGCAAACGAAGTCGGAATTCGACGAAACTAATTTTGTTGGATCCGCAATGTCAAATAGTTGTTAGATTTCCAGTTTCGTGATTTTTAGAGTCACTATGTGGCCGTACGGATTTTTAGAGTGAGAAACAGTCAGTATTTCGACGGTTAAAAATACGCTGTGTGAGCATACGGAGTCGGAATTCGACGAAACCAGTTTCGTTGGGACCGTAATGTCAAGCTGAAGGTGCATGTCCAGTTTGGCGATTTTTGGGCATCACAAGTGATCATAGGAATTTTAAAGGACAAATAAACACAGCGGTTGACCATAAATTAATATAATATTTGAAAATTAAAATATCTAATTTGGCTATAAATACACCACTTAATTTTCTAAACCCTAATTTTTCCCATTTCTTCTGGCGCCGTCGCTCTACTTCTTCATACAGTAAAATCCTCTTTTGAGAATCTTCTAAAATCCAAAACAATTTGGATTTAAATGTATAAATCTTGTGACATGGATTTTCGAATTCATTTTTCAAAGCTCTTCCACACAGTAGACTTGTTGTTGAACTCGGCATCCTTTTTCCGTCAGTCGAATATGAACAGAAAGTGTATTTCGATTCTAGGGTTAGGATATTCTCAAATTTAAAGCATCAATCGGCTAAATGGAGGATAGTGTGGCGTTCTTGGCATCAAGGCGCTCGAGTGGTGAAGTTCTGGATGGAATCTGGGTGGATAAGTGTCGATCAGACACTGTAGGGCGTCCAGATGAAGCTGTCGACGCGAGGGGTAGGAGTACCTGCGAGTTGGATATTTGTGGTATGAGGATGGAGTGTTTTGAAAGAGGAGAAGTTCGGATATTTTTGTTGTGGAGAAGATGAAGTAATTAGCCAGAACGAGGTGCTCAAAAACTGGGAAATGGCCATGATTCTTGCGGTTGGATGTTACTGGAGAAGCGTTCAAATGGAAGAGATGGAGGAGCCGGGCCTTTATGAATCGGTGTGGGCTGAATTCGAATTAGTGAGGCCCAATTTCTAGTTTAATTTAAAGTTTAAATTTATTTATAATGTATATAACTTTAGAAATTCATAACTTCAGCATACGAAATCAGAATTTCGCAAATTCAGATCCGTTGGGATCGTATGGACGAGCACTCCACAATGGAACTGACCGCGAGTCAACTGGAGTCCGTTACAATTTATAGCAAAATAAATTGTCTGAATCAAGCGATGATTATCGTCATTGACGATGATCGTCCGAATGTGAGTAAATCTCACCAATTCTGAACAGTTTATAATTTCATGTTGTATATTTATAACTGTTAGAAATTGTTTGATGTACTGTGTGTTGATTGTTTGATTGAACTGCTAGTCAGTTAGTTAAATTTCTATATTGATTCTGTTTAACAAAATATATCATATGGAACTGAAAGTGATGTTATCTATATTGTCTAACATCTGTGATACAGGGAAACAGGTTGGAGGAATCCGACTGGATTCCTCAACAGTTGTTTTATTGTTTTTCATATATTTTAATATATGATGTGAATTATAACCTGTTGTTGATTGTGTGTGTATGGACGATATTGAACATCGTGATTTGATATGATTGAATACCATAACATACCGGAATGTAGATAAGGAAATTTTCAAAGTGATATTGAAAACAGCATATTTATAAAATGGGATATTTATAAATAAGAGATATTTATAAAATGGAATATTTATAAATAAGAAATGTTTATAAATTGGAATATTTATAAATAGGAGATATTTGAAAAGGAAATAAATTCAAACATTTCTTTTTGAATGGAAAAGCCTGTGTGGCGAGTTTGGGGATTTTCCCGATGCTCCCGATACAAAGGAGGTTATGGCGAATTTTCCCGGGAATTTAAGGAGTTAGAATATTTCAAGAATAAATTTAAAAAGGAAATATTTGTAAACCATTTACAATTAGAATTGGAAAGAGAACATTTTAAAAAGGAAATCTTTATAAAGTTAATCGAATATGGTATTCGAAGTTAGTTAATCGAATATAGTATTCGAATTTAGATAATCGAATATGGTATTCGAAGTTTGTTAATCGAATATGGTATTCGAAGTTAGTTAATCGAATATGGTATTCGAAGTTAGTTAATCGAATATGGTATTCGAATTTAGTTAATCGAATATGGTATTCGAAGTTTGTTAATCGAATATGGTATTCGAAGTTAGTTAATCGAATATGGTATTCGAAGTTAGTTAATCGAATATGGTATTCGAAGTTAGTTAATCGAATATAGACATTCGAAAAGAGATAATCGAATATGGTATTCGAAGTTAGTTAATCGAATATGGTATTCGAAAGTTAGTTAATCGAATATGTTATTCGAAAGGGGTTAGTCAAGTCGAGTTAGTCAAACATAGTATTCAGGGTAAGTTGCCATCTTGTACGACTGCTAGCGTAATTCGCAGGGCTGTAAATAGCCTACGGCGGTCGGATGTTTCCTGAGGGAGTCAGGCGTAACCATTGTGATCGCTACGATCTAGAGTCAAGCGAATGGAGTTTAATCGAATATTAGTTATTCGATAGGAGTTGATCGAGTTGAGAAATAAGTTAAGTTAAATAAGTTGAGTTGATCGGGTGGTTCGACCAAGTTAGTCGAGCCTAGTTAATCGAATCGAATTAGTCGAACCAAGTAAGTCGAGTTAGTCGAGTCAATTTAAGTTAGTCGAGCCTAGTTAATCGAATCGAATTGGTCGAACCAAGTAAGTCGAGTTAGTCGAGTCAAGTTAAGTTAGTCGAGTTAAATAAATCGATGTTAGTTTCATCGAAAGGAGTAATCGATGTTAGTTTCATCGAAAGGAGTTATCGATGTTAGTTTCATCGAAAGGAGTTATCAATGTTAGTTTCATCGAAAGGAGTTATCGATGTTAGTTTCATCGAAAGGGGTTATCGATGTTAGTTTCATCGAAGGGGGTTATCGATTTTAGTTTAATCGAAGTGAGATTTTCAAATATGAGATATTTGAAAAGGAAGAGTCATTGAATATGTGTTACTCGAAGAGAGATTATCGAATATTGTTTATTCGAGAAGGAGTTAATCAAATAGAGATTTCTCGAAGAGAGTTAATCGGCAAATTCGATTATATCGAATTCGGGAAAGTACTTATACTTTCCAGTGTTTAAATAGAGATTTATTTATTTATAAATAAATAAGTGTTAGGTTAATTATTCACTAATAAGAATAGAAGTTATAATTAAAGTTAGATAATTCAAAAGTAGGGATTATAACGTTATCGTTATAACCAATGTTTTAAATATAGAAGTAGATTAGTAAAATTGGATCCGAGAAAGGCGTAAAGAAGTTGTTAAAGATTAAAAGATAAACTTTGACCATTTTGAAGTTATAACGTTGTTCAGTTAAGGTCTGAAAGGTAATTATACCCCAACTTGAGTGACTTCCTTCTTAACTAAGAAATGGTAAGGTTTGATCGTAAAGGAGTTTTGGAAATGTTTCCAAACAAGAATCAGACATGTTTTCTAAATGCAGAAAACAAGGAATGGAAATGTTTCCAGTGTTGATAACATATATTTTCTAAATATAGAAAATAACAAATGTTGAATATAGGGAAACAGGAGATAAGTAAATAAAGGAACTAAAGAGATTAATGTTAAATGATGTTTGTTCGATATAATTTCCACCTGGAAATAATATCGTTGTTTGCACACTGGTTTTCTTCGATAGTTAACTCACAGACTATCGAAGTTTTTTTGACCATTTTAATGTTGTTAATATGGAGAGACCGGTTGGATTATTATCCAAAGAACCACTCTGTATTGGCATAAGCGTCGCGAATCATATATGCCAAAGTTAATTGAAGACGGAGTAAAATGCAAGGGCTATCCTGTTTACAGAATAGTGCCTTCGGTTTGTCCAGTCCCAGGACAACTTGTATGGACGAAGGTCTGACAGAGTATATCCAGTGGATCGCGTAAGTTGATCTGTTCAAACGTATTCACGTTTGGTGGCGGAGGAATTCGTTTCTCTTAGCTGTATACCCGTGTTATTTTTGGATAAGTCAATGTGTGATTTGGCGGGTATGACGATGTGACATTTCTAAGTGAATGAAGATGGATGTCTGACATAGTATTTCCAGACGATCACGTACATTGATTTCTTCAACTATACCAAGAGTGGAAGCGGAGAAGGAAACTTCTTTTAGCTAACACGTAATGTATGGTTGTAGACATTAATTAGTGATTTTCGATGGATCTGACAATGTGGCATTCGAAGTGAATCTGATGTGATGATAAAGCGTAGCTTCTAGCCTCATCATCCGGTAAATGACAGAAATCGGGCAGGCAGCATGGCTAAGTCGGTCGCACCGAAGTAGGGTGTATAATCACCTATCTAGTGAATATTCATTTGTTTCTTAAATCTATCAATGCTGTCCCATATATATACGGGAACGGTTGTTGATCCCAACCGTTGGTGATGTACATTCGATACACTCAAGCGAAATGAGTGGTCGGTCATGTGTGGCTGAGTTGCAAGATGTCCTTGTTGAACTCCAGTGTATTGTTCCTAGAGTACACTGATCGGAAGGTGGTTCCATACCTTGTCATAGTTGGAAATCCATTATCCAATACGTGCTTGCGATTTTGATTGTATACTATATATGTAGTAACGTGAGATGCAAGCGTTTCTGCTAGACTGATATTTATTTGTACTTAGACATTATTATAATATCAGAATGATATTGCTTTGAAAAGTTATTTGGATTCTCATAAGGGAAAAACCCGTTCCGTATTCACGGCGTGGTCTTATGAGTTATCATATACCTGTTTAAATGATTTGAGTTTATTCACACCAGTCCCATGACTGACCTGGAGTTTATTTGTTTTGTTTTCCCTAAACTCTTGGGTGCCTAAATTTGTACGGGCAGTCAAGTAGTCGGGATTTTACAGATACACTTGGAGAGCTTGGAGCAGGAGGCTTCAGGATTCTATAGCTATTATTATTTCCGTTGTTGTTGTAAGTGTTGTACTCTGATAAGTGTTATTGTATACATATACTGATGTTATTTCAAAGATATGTTATGTTATATTTTATTCGTTCCGCTGTGAGATTCGTGTTTGCTCTGAGATGATGTTCTTCTTCTTCTTCTATTCTAAAAGTTCTATCTTATCTATTCTCACCTTCTAATTTCTTTCATTAAATACCGGGATTTTTCGATGTTTTGGTTATCGACGTCGTGCTTACGTCGATAACCAAAGTCGCCGAAAATCCGGGTCGTTACAATAAGACACAACTGTTTATGGAATACGTAAATTCATGGTTTCTCATTTACGTTTTTACAGCAGTTTACTACTTGCATCATTGATAGATTATTATCAATTTATCACAAATTTCATTTTACCCATTAATCAAACATGAATTCGCATCAATTTTTAATAATATGTCTTTTACATATTTATATGAGTATAACTACATGTCAAAATCATTGATCTCCAAACATATAGTATTATTAAGGAAAATATCATATTATCACGCTGAACATTTGGATTTAAACATAATTCAGTGAATTTTGTTATACACATCATAGGATTCCATAGAACCATTTACCAACGGGTAGTTCAATCCCTGTTAAATCTTTATTTCGTTATGGAAAAAAGTACATATTATATTTTGTATCCAACTATATATGTTATATATCATGTGAAGATAGCCTTTTAATATACGGACAGTTTTATGACATCTTATAACCTTTAGTTCTTGCAGTATTCTATGTTAGATTGAATTTTTTTCATATATCTGAATTTAAAATTGATTTATGCTTGCAAATGTCATTAACAAAAAAGCGATGGCTATTTTTCATACAAGAGTATATGTTATGCTATATACTTGAGACGACCCGATTTCCCGTTCTCACGGAAACAAGGGTTATCTTTGGAATATAACACAGAAACAGATAATAACAGAACAGAATTAAATAAATACACCAGGTAATGAACAATAGAATATACTGGATAAAAGTAATCATCAGAGTTACACAGTATACAGGATCTTACTTAGTACAAATACAGTTCAGCTATACATAAATGTCTACAGCGGAAATAAACAAAATATGTACAATAGGAGCTGAACAGCATAAAAGGAAATAAATGATAGAATCCATCTTCAGCTCCAGCTATCCAGAAAGAACCAGCTAAACCTGAATACAAGGCTGCCCGTGTGGAAAAAGGGGCACCCGAGTTTGAAAGTGAAACAAACTACGAGTCAGTCATGGGACTGGTATGAGAAATCTACTCAACACATATATAATTTGGCTAATCACAGGACCACGCCACTTTCGTGGAACGGGTTTACTCCATTGGATTGCCAGTGCTTTTAAAACAAATCTTTCTTTTAAACATCGCTATGCTTTTTATAAAAATGAAGCCATTATAAGACTCAGTTCCCATCACACAATGCAACGCAAACCGGAGGATAGAGTTTTACCTTATAATGGCCAAAATATGATTGATACGAATAAAACAAAGGCAATTGATATTATTGCTAGTGTTTATATGTTTTGAAAACAATTTCAAATCATAACTATCAATCATAGACGGCATGGGTACCATATATCATGTCGCCATATATATACAATCAAAACCGCACGATGTCATATTTGGAAATTGGATTTCCGTCATGAACCAAGGCAAAACATAGTCCTTACCGAATTCGAGACTGCCTAGCCCGAGTCTCAGGATCAGAGCTCGAGTGACCCTTGGATCGTCAGGGACGGTCCACCGATGTGGATTAAAATTCCTGAACAATGCGTTTCCCCGCCCTTTGGGGCGTAAACGAGCCAACGAATGACTCCATCGGACCCGGATCGTCCGATCAAACCGAGGCGCCTCGCAACAGCAACAACCACATAGGTGAAAAGTATATAAATGTCAGGGCTGGTAGGTCACTGACACCACCCTAGCTAGGAAGATACGCATGCCCTCCCTGATGTCCTCTCCCGTTTTAGGTTCATACCGGGGTGCGAGGCTCGCGAATTCACGTTATACACAAAGCTACGCCACACAGGCGGTGCTTTGATCATCACCACAAGACTTTGCTTTTCAATAGAAGTCCTGATCACTGCATCTTAGCATGCCACATATGCAATTCATGCCATGCGACTGATGTCCATCGATACACAACCTCTGAGCTCGTGCGTTTCAGAGAAGGGCGTTAAGCAAAAGAATAAATTCTCCGCCGCCAAATAGATGTATATTTAACAGAAATCAATCAACACAGAATAAACTCCAATGTCAGAAACACAGTCCATTTACAAGTCCGTTCTGGGTCTGAACGAAACCGGAGGCACTAAATACCTCGCAAACCCATCGATCACCACGTACGTCTGGACGATCACCACTCATTATCCATATTTCGGGATGCCTCCCAATCAGGACCTCGGTTACCATCCAAACGAGGTGAAGATCTCCGGTCTTCGACCATCGTCTTCATCTTCGAATTTCAATCGTCGGTCAATTATTCGAAATGAGAATTATCTCAGCCTTTTCAAATAATTCACGTATATTTAGAATTTCAAATCAATCTATTTCAATGGTTAAATTATTCGACAACACCAATTGTGTTCTTTAATGTAATTTTCACACCAAACACATTCAACCATCAAAAGCCACATAAATCAAGCAAATTCAGTTTATTTCCATTCCATATCGCTTATGATATTTTATAACTATTTATCGCTATTTTTATTTATTTTAAAATAGCAATTTTATTCAAAACGACGCTTCGGGCCATAAGGCGGCCGTGGCGCTGTTTTTCTTCAGATTTGATTTACACATATCTAAAAATCTAACCGTTGGATCTTCGCAAAATTTACATCATTAGAAAGGTCTTTTCAAAACGAATCCAACGGTTCCAGTTTCGGGAAATTCCGACGGTCGGATCTCCCGGTACAATCGTTTGAAGTTTCGATTTCAAAATACGAACTGCAGCGTCATTATTCGATTAAATATATAATTATATATATATATATATAATCGCTTCTGGCGCCGTTCTTCTTCAGATTTGAATTAAACATTCCAGACAATCCAACCGTTGGATTTTTACAAGGTTGGTGCCGTTGGAAAGATTATTCCAATGCGAACCCGACGGTTGAGGTTTCGGGAAAATCCAATGGTCGGATTTCCCGTACTAGTCGTTTGAAATCACGGTTTCAAAATACGAACTGCACGACTTCGTTTCGTTTTAATTTTATTTATATTTATATATTTATATAAATATAGTTCATTCAAAGATTTCCATATCGTTTTCACTTCAAATATTTTTCTAACACCTTAAAATTTTGGAAAATTTCGCCATAACCTCCCCTGCACCGGGAGCATCGGGAAATCGCAAATAGCTTTCCCGGTCCTTCTAATCTCAAAAAGAAAAAGAAAAAGCCAAGCGGCTAGCCAATAGGCTCATAAAATCATCACCCAAACAAAACAGTAAATGTGTACCTACTTGTCGGGCACAAAATTTTATTCCTCTTCTCTAGCCCCTTTGCTATAACCTGTTCAATGAATATGCATGTACATATATATACAGTTCTTATCATTTATCCTTTTCTATTCAACTTCATATTTGATTTCTATTTGGTTTAAAAACACCATTCATTCTAATGTTACATAAATAGGTGCAAATCATTTCATTAGCTAATTAATGAATATTTCAACTCATATATGTTTATTTTGAACAAGTGGCTATTTTTAACACTTCACATTTCAACGGTTTATGCATACAATAAAAATGTGATTTTTATTGTAAAACAATTCATTTTAAAACACTATTTTTCTATATAGTTCATATAGGTGATAAAAATAGAATTTTTATCATCAAACAATTTATTTCAAAATATGAATACCATTCAACACATGAATTTCTAATCAACGAATGAATATCAATTCAACACATGAATGTTTTCTATAGTTTTTATATATAGATAAAAATGTGATTTTTATTATCAAACAATTTATTTCAAAATATGAATACCATTCAACACATGAATTTCTAATCAACGAATGAATATCAATTCAACACATGAATGTTTTCTATAGTTTTTATATATAGATAAAAATGTGATTTTTATTATCAAACAATTTATTTCAAAATATGAATACCATTCAACACATGAATTTCTAATCAACGAATGAATATCAATTCAACACATGAATGTTTTCTATAGTTTTTATATATAGATAAAAATGTGATTTTTATTATCAAACAATTTATTTCAAAATATGAATACCATTCAACACATTAATTTCTAATCAACGAATGAATATCAATTCAACACATGAATGTTTTCTATAGTTTTTATATATAGATAAAAATGTGAATTTTATTATCAACCAATTTATTTCAAAATATGAATACCATTCAACACATGAATTTCTAATCAACGAATGAATATCAATTCAACACATGAATGTTTTCTATTCAATGAATAAATATAGTTTAAGCATATGAAAATAATTCAAACACACGAATATTATTCAAAATTTCGGCAGCATAACGGCAGGGTAGTTAAAACCGGGACCGTCCCTAGTACGGCTCCTCGCTCTACCTTAAAACCTCGCGGTTTTTGACAATGGGGATCATGCATCTAGTTCGCACGCAGGCGGCATGTATATATTTATTTCATTTCCACAAACTAATCCTATGTGGTTTCAACCAAATATTTCTCAACCACAAATGGGTATTTTTCAACCACAATCAACCAATATCAATCACAAACAATCCCAAACAATCATTCGCTATCAATCAATTTTCACAACCATTTCAACCAATAAATATCGTCCATGGTTTGTGGACGAGGGGCGTATATATATATATATATATATATATATATATATATATATATAGATATATATTTATATATAGCAATTCACTTTCATTTCACACACACATATATATTTAAGAAGAAATTGAAGAGTGAGAAATTCTCACCAATAGCTAACCAAACGCCGTGACTCTTCCTTTATAGAAATCTTCGCCTATTTCGCCTTCTTGTCGCTTTCGTTGCCCGTATTCTCTACATATGTAAAAATCGAATTTTTTACTATGTTATTCAATAGATAAAAATCGAATTTCAAAAATATAGATTCCGCATTTTCAAAAATAAAGATTATATCTTTAATATACCTATGATGTAAAAATTATATTTTTATTGCTTTAAAAATATAAATTTTCATATCTTACTTCTTTTACTTAGTAAAAATTCCGTCTTTTCTATTTTAAAAATATGATCTTTTCCATTCTAAAAATCTGATCTTTTCTATTTTAAAGTTCAAACCTTTTCTATTTTAAAGCTCAAACCTTTTCTTTTTAAAGTTTAAATTAAAAATCAGTTTTTAAATCTGTTAAAAATCAGTTTTTAACTTCTTTTAAAAATCAGTTTTTATAACCTGTTTAAAATCAGTTTTTAAATCTATTTCAAATCAAGTTTTAAATCTATTTAAAATCAGTTTTTCTTTTTACAAAAAAAATCAGAATTTACTTATTAAAATAAAATCAATTTTTAAATGCTTTTAAAATCAGTTTTTAAATCTATTTAAAATCAGTTTTTAAATCTATTTAAAATCAGTTTTTCTTTTTACAAAAAAAATATCAGAATTTACTTATTAAAATAAAATCAGTTTTTAAATGCTTTTAAAATCAGTTTTAAATCTTTTGAAAAATCTGTTTTAACCTTTTTAAAAAAAACAGTTTTAAAATGCTGTTTATATAAAATAATAAAATAAAAAAATACTTACAGAGAGGGGGGGGGGGGTTGACAGCCAAGCTCGGCGGCGAGAGGAGGAGCAGGCGGCTCGAGGGTGGCGCTCAGGGTTCGCCGGTGGTGGCGTCTCGAACGGGGCTCGCGATGGCTTCGGGGGGGGGGTCGGATTGAAGGAGGAGGAGGGAGCGAGAGCAAGGAAGAGGGGGGGGGGAAGAAGATCGGAGGGCGCGGTGGAGGTTTTGACCGACGGTGAAGGCGGCGGCTGCTGCTGTTGCTTTCTTCTTCTTCTTTTTTTTTTGTTTTTTTTTGTTTTCTGTTTACTGAAATCGGGGGGCCAAAAAGAAGAAAAGGGAGGGAATTAAAATAATATTTTTTTCCTTTTTATTATTTAATTATTTAATTTTGCAAAAAGGTTGACTTTCACATACGACCTCGAAACGAGGCCTACCGCCTGTCGCCCATAGCGTTTTACCCCCATTCCGAACACAATGGGATATGTATCGCAAGCTGATTTGATCGTTACAATCAGTTTTCGTTGAATTTACATTTAAATCCACATATTGAATTTTAAACGTACATTTCAAATTACCGGGGCCACATACTCACTAGAAAAATTCCAGAAAAATATTTTCTAGCTTCGTATTGACGATACAGTCCTAACAAAACTAGTTTCGTCGAATTCTGAGACCGTTTGAAAAATGGCCAATTTCCAGTCGATTAAAATCAACTGAAACCGGTCAAACGCGTTTTCCCTGGCCACGCTCACATATTGATTCGAAAAATTATGAAATTTGAAACCTAGCAATAACTTGACACTGCGGATCTAACAAAAGTGGTTTCATCGAAATCCGAGGTCATTTGCAAAATGTCCATTTTTAAGGGCCTGAATTCCATAGCGACTATTCAGAATTTTCAACTGGACATATCTTTTGATTCCCGCTATCAAATTTCGATTGGTCGGATTCGTTAGAAAGATATTCACTAATAGATTTAAATATTTTTGGTTTCACTAAAATCCGGATTGTTTTGCACCCGGTACAGTCCGACAAAGTTTGAATTCAATTTTTGAAACTGTCACGCCATTTCAGGCCTTGTTTATAATTATAATTAATTATATTCGTTTTCAATTGTCGATTCAAACTCAGTTTTCATCGCCATTATTTAAAATATTTATTTTAAATATTTAAAATCCATTATTTTAGTCAATTTAAAAAATTTAAATTGGTTCAGATTTTCTGGGTCGTTACAATACTTCTATTTTGGTACAGTGCTAATTACTTTTGACTTTTAGTTTTCTAAACTAACTGCATTTAAGAATTACTTGTGACCTTTGGTAATCTGAACTAACCATGTTGTACAGTAAGTTTACCCAATTACCATAAATTTGAAGTATAATATATGTAGTTTGAAATTTTGAATAAGAAAATATTTTCTTTTAAAAAGAAGCTACATCTAAATTTATCTTAATTTTATGGGCATATTGTTTTTTATTACGATACATACATATAAACGTACTGAATTGAATGAATATTAGAACATTTATGAGTGTAATTAAGGAAAATATTAAATCCACATCATCATTCTTATGTCTGCTTTGATAATGTAAAACATGTATAAATGTGCACTTCAGTTGCAATAAAATTAAGCTAACTACAACTATTTTCCAGTAGTATATTGGTTTCTCACTATAAAAATTTAGAAAATTACCTTATTGCTATTTTCAAAAACTTATGCAGCCTAAAATCGTACGGATAGCCAAATTATTGTTGGCCACTTCCTTATTGCCATTGTTAGAACCTCCTGCAACAGCGTACAAATTAATTCAGACATAAATTACTTTTATGGTTTTTGTTTATATAGTTGCATATAGCGTGTCTCCTGAATTAAGCCGAATGGTTTCTTTCTTTAATATATTTAATTGGTTACTTTATTTGAATATGGGGAATACAATTGGATAAATGATATGAAATAAGGGAAAGGTATAAGTTATGGGGTTATAGTGAGAAGTTATGAATATTGGAGTATACCTGGAACATCTTAATGCCATAAACAACATCTAATTGAGAGTCTTATTTTGATTGTTCGACATAGCACAGTGAAATTTAATGATCTTAATTAGCAAACCGTTAGAAAACATATCACCTAGAAAAAAAACAGTGCAAATTTATTACAAAACGAACATAGTAATAGAGAAATCTCATGACATGTCATTGGAACATATTTAAATAGAAACTTCAGGCATTGAATCAAATTATTTTTTAGTAGGAACAAAAAAATGTTAAAAAATGGGCAAACATGTTGCTATGATGACTTATGTTTATTCAAGTCACCAAATCTTTAGGGTTGTATAAGCTAACTTCCTCTCTAATGCTTACTTTGTTTTGTATAAAAGAACTTCGTCATATAATGTTTATAAACCACACACGTTTTTAAATTATATTTTGCATGCAACTGTTGGGAATGTCTGGCTTTCTACATTGGCATTGACAAACACTGGGGATGATTAGGCAATACTGTTTGTTTATAGGTTACGCTACTGCAGTAGGATAATTTTTGAAATGATAGCACATCTGCTTTTTAATGATTTAAACATGCTTACATATAAGAAACTCAGGTAACAAGGTGAATGTAGGTTTTGTCAGCAAATAAGTCAAGTAAAATTGGTAACAGTTATTCACATTTTCGAAAACCTATTTAAAAAGCAGTGAATAGTAGGTTAAAAATGCAAAATAATTAAGACTATGTAAAAATTTCAGTTTGTATACACTTCATTTGAGTGCATGTAGTTATTCCATTTTATGTATATCTTCGTTCTGGTTCATTAAAATAAGTATTACATAACAACGATATCAACATGGATGTTGTTAGCCTACTTTATGAACTAGGCTACACAAAGAGCGAACAGTGAGAAAGCCACCAATCGGTCCGGATCGGAGGGAGATGACGCAAGAAAAAAGTAGAGACCGAAGACGCAGAAACCATATCGGTTCGGATCGGAGAAGTGCGTCAGCAACATTAAAAGATAGCAAGTGGTCGCCTCGGTTCGGATCGGAGAAACACTTTAGCTGCATCAGAAGAAAGCAAACACCCTCACCGGATCGGATCGGAGGCAGCCGATCCGTACCCATTTCTTTTGAACCTATAACCGTTACTGCGCGCATCTCCTGAAGACTCGGGCCAAACATGACCATTTCCTCCCACGATCTCCCACTAAACCGATGCGCTGTCATCATCTTGAAGCCTCCGAACCCGACTCTCATGGGATGGGTGCCACGCAGTTCCGAACCAGAGCCACTTTAAAGAGATTTCCCACCTATAAATACACCATCTGGAGGCATCTGAAAGGTTCTTTTGGCAAATTCTTAGTTCTAACTTCCTTCATAGCCGAATTTCACAACTACATTCAAATCAAAGTCATCTCTTAAAGTCTATTTTTGAGAGATTTGAGTGAGTTTATGCATTGTAATTGTGAAGTTGAGTGAGAATCATTGTTGTATTTGCATTTGAATCATCAATTAAAAGAATAGAAAGTGGACGTAGGCTCTTTAACGCCGAACCACTATAAATCGTGTGTTCTTCGTTGCTTTTTTTGTTCTAATTCATTAAATTCATAGCTCATTTGGGTGTTAGAACCAATTTTTGGTCGAACATTTTGGTGCTTTCACTGAGAAACTTCGAATTCTCGGCCTTTTTGGGATTATCATTCTACTGTTTGGACCTTCAAGTTCAAATAAGTTAATCCCCTGTCTCTGACATCTTTCAGTACTGTTGACTAACCGTTGAAGAATCGAGTATCATGGCTAAGACCAAAGGGGAAGAAGTGCAAGGGGCTAAGGGAAATGATGCTAGAGAAAATCAGTCAGCCATCATGATAACAAGGTTGCGTGCTCAAAGCTCTGGAGCAGACCACTCCAACTAGGAGGATCCGAACCGGATCGGAGGTGCCGATCCGAACCGAGTGGAAGGCACTGATCCGATCTGACGAAGTCGAGGGCACCCATTCTCTTCATCCGAACTGCCCCGACCAGGCTGCTGTGAACCGATCCAATCCGAACCAGAGTGAGGCTGGAACTTCTACTCGAGCTCCCTCCAACGCTTTGATTCTAGCCATGATGACTAATATTCAGCCTGATCCATCTGCACCCATTACTCAGGGAGATTTTTCACGTTTTCTTGACATGCTTCATAGCACTAAAGAAGCATTGGAAGCCCAAAGGCGTGACAACCTTCGCATGCAGGAAAACATGATCACCATGGGTAGAGAATTACAAGAGCTCCGAAGGCAGAGGACTCCTTCCCCACCACGCCGCATTGCTACAGATGGTTCGTCTTCTTCGGAGGAGGAATGTCCTCGCGAGAGAAGGCCGCTTGAACGACCTCAGAACCTCGATCAATTGACGTCTGGAACTTTAGGATCCCGATAAGATGCTGCTCGTATATTGGGCCCTGATGACCCGAGTCTGCAATAGCCTATGTTGCTACCTATGCGCAGATCCCACGTCTTACCCAGGGATCCTAATATTACCAACCCCACACAGCAACAACTTCTCTCTACCCCCAGAGATCGACCGGGAGCACAGAGAGCAACGTAGAGTGGCTGCCGCCAGAAACAGAAGGTTATCCCCTGATCAGGAACCCAGGGGTAATCCGAACATCAGATCTAGAGAGCCTGTGCAGACATTAACCAACGCCGATGTATGGGCAATGGTGCGCCAGATTATGTCTGAAAGCCGACGGTATACTAATGAAAATTGGGGCATTGAGCGAAGTCATACCCCTTTCACAGATGACATCCTGAATTTCCAGTTCCCCCGACGATTCAACTTGCCTCAGATGGATCAATATTCAGGAAGAACGGACCTAGGGAAGCACCTGATGAGATATGCATGGTTCATGAATGTGGCAGCAGCTCCAGATGCCATAAAATGCAAAGCTTTCCCAATCTATCTTGAAGACGTAGCCTTAATGTGGTTCACCCGACTCCCTCCTCGGTCGGTATCAAATTTCACAGAATTGAGTGAGCGTTTCATGAATCAATTCCGACTCCATGCCTAAAAGTCCAAGACCGTCAAAGAATTGTCACGGATTAAACAGGGCCCAGGAGAATCTTTGAAGTCATATTTGGATCTCTTCAACCTGGCCGTCACTGAATTCACTGATCCCCATGAGTCCACTATCCCGATGGCCTTGATAGAAGGAGTAGATCCCGACGCAGAGTTCGGGGATTACTTGGCTGGAAAACCACCTCCTACAAGAGAATTGTTCTATGAAAAGGCTAATGTCCGTTTAAGGCGAGAAGAAGCTAAGGCAAATCGGAAGAGAAAGTCCGAAGGGGCCTCGAAGGAAGGTGTCCAGAGTAATGTCACTGTGAAACAATCTAGTGACAGTTCGGGGAAGATGGAAGTAAATGTTGGCAACCAGAGTGGTGGGAATAGCAACAGAAATGGGAACGACAATAGAAGGAACAGAAACCGAGGGAATAGCTCTAATAAAAGACCCAGGTTCCAGACTTTTGAAAATTATACACCGTTAAATGACACGTTGGAGAATATTTATTAAGACACATATAGCACATTGCAGTACAAAATACCACCACCCAGCGATTCTACTGAGAAAGAGATTGCCACAGGAAAGTTTTGCTTATTTCATGGAACCCACGGTTATTACACCAATGAATGCCGTCATTTGAGAGATATCGTCAAAAAGTTTCTATGAGAAGGAAAGCTAGACGAGTACAAAGTTGCCCCAAGGGACAGGGGGAAAGGGGGACAAGCCCGGGACTCAAACCCATCTACCTTGAAACCCACATCCCAGCAAAAAGGCAAGAGGATCGTCATTAATACTATTATAGGTGGACCTCACCTGGTTGGCCGAAGTTTAAAGATATGGATCAGTACGTCAACGCCGCCAAGCATTTTGAGGCTGGAGAGTGCAGTAGCCTCGATGACGTTACCTCAGCAAAGCAGCAAAAGATGATGTCAGACGACGTCGAATTCCGCAATAGAAATGATTCCGGAGTTTAATCTCCAACCGACAATCCGCTAGTAATCACCACAACAATTGGCCCTGTTTAGTCCACAAAGTGTTGTTGTACAATGGAAACTCGGTCAATATCCTTTTCAAGAAAGCCTTTGAACAGATGAGGCTTGAGGCAAAAGACTTAAAGCCATGTTAAGGATGGATATGTGGCTTTAACGGAGTATCTACAGCTCCGATGGGTTTTGTGGAATTACCAGTCACACTAGGGCAGGGTGATCACCAGAGAGTAAGGATCCTGCCGTTTGTAGTTCTGGATTTGGAGTCGCCTTACAATGCCTTCCTAGGCCGACCGGCCCTTGCCGAATTTAGGGTATGTATTGCGCCCTGGTGCTTGCTTCTTAAATTCCCGACTGACTCAGGAGTTGGGGTGATGAGGGGCGACCAACCCACGGGATGAGCTTGTTACGTGGCAGAGTTAATGATGTTAATGAAGGGGTTGAACATAGATGCTAAGGATGATTCTGCCCCCCAAAGAAGGCCTCAGCATAGCAATTAAGGGGTCCTGCCCCAAGAGAGTCGCCCTCAGATGTACTCGAGGATATAGATCCCAGAGAGGATAGTGAACCCGGGGACAGGAAGGCAACTCCCAACGAAATAACAATCGATATACCTATCGATGAAACAGATCCAACCGAAGTACTAAAGATCGGCTCGCAACTGGATCCAGTTAGAGTGAGGGAATTGGCTGATTTTTTAAAGGCAAATCTGGACGTGTTTGCCTGGACTCACGCTGACATGTGTGGGATTTTGCCTACCATCATGAGCCACTCTTTGTGTATTTATCCAAAGCACCCACCAGTCAAGCAGAAGAGACGGATTTTGGGCCCAGAGCGGTCAGCAGCGTTGAAAGAAGAAGTAGAGAAATTAAAAAATAATGGATTCATCAAGGATTCAAAATATCCCGACTGGATATCGAATCCTGTTCTGGTCAAAAAATCAAACGGAAAGTAGCGAACGTGTATCGACTTTTCTGATTTGAACAAGGCTTTCCCGAAGGATAGTTTTCCTCTCCACAGAATTGATCAACTAGTAGATTCGACGGCCGGGCATGAACTTTTATCCTTTATGGACGCTTATTCTGGGTATAATCAAATTCCCATGCACATACCAGATCAAGAGCATACCAGCTTTATCACAGACTTAGGGTTGTATTGTTACGTGGTAATCCCATTTGGGTTGAAAAATGCGGGAGCCACGTATCAACGCCTAGTCAACCGCATGTTTTACAATCAAATCGGGAAAACCATGGAAGTTTATGTAGATGATATGCTCGTGAAATCCAAGCAGTCTCCCGATCATACGAAGGACTTAGCAGAAATGTTCGGCATACTACGAAGGTATGGGATGAAGTTGAATCCCTTGAAGTGTTCTTTCGGAGTGGCATCAGGCAAGTTCCTTGGCTTTATCGTGAGTTCCAGAGGAATTGAAATCAATCCGGACCAAATAGAAGCAATCCGGGATATAAGGGAGCCACGGAAGATCAAGGATGTTCAAAGCTTGGCAGGGAAGGTTGCAGCACTGGGCAGGTTCATCTCCAAAGCAACAGACAAGGGTGTACCCTTCTTCGATCTCATAAAACGGGGAAAGCGGAATTTTGAGTGGACTCCCGACTATGTGGAGGCATTCCAGAATCTATTAGATTTACTAGAAAAGCCTCCAATATTATCGAAGCCCGTGGAACATGAGGATTTGTTCATCTACTTGGCGGTATCATCACATGCCGTCAGCACAGCACTAGTACGTGAAGAGGATAAAGTCCAGAAACCTGTGTATTACATAAGCAAAAAGCTAGCTGCCGCAGAACGTAACTATCCAAAGATAGAGAAGCTTGCTTATAGCCTCCTGATTGCTTCCCGCAAACTTCGCCATTATTTCCAGGCACACCCGATAGTCGTATATACCGATCAACCTTTAAGACAAGTGTTGCAAAATCCCGAAGCATCAGGGCGGTTACTTAAATGGAATATTGAGCTGAGTCAATCTGATTTGAACTTTCAACCACGAAGATCAATAAGGGGGCAGGCCTTGGCTGACTTCATAGCGGAGTTTACAATTCCTGAAGAAGAAACGGTGGGTGACAAGATAGTTACTGTGGATTAAGAGTTGGAGCTTAGTCTATATACGGACGGAGCCAGGAACGATAGAAAGTCCGGCGCCGGAGTTGTTTTAATAACACCTGAAGGACGATCTATTTATTATGCATTACGGTTGGAATTTGCTGCTACTAACAATGATCTGAGTACGAAGCCCTGATTGCCGGGCTGAAACTCGCTAAAGACTTGGGAGTGAAGACGCTAGATATATACTGCGATTCCAAGATGGTTGTATGTCAAGTTCGGGAAGAATTTGCTGCTAAAGGACCACGACTCATCATTTATCTTAAAAAGGTAAAGGAGTTATTGGAAAGTTTGGAGCATTATAGCATAACACACATTCCAAGAGCGGAAAATCAGAAAGCGGATCGACTGGCAAAGCTAGCGAGTTCTGATGACCCTAAAGAAACCGAAATGGTTCCAATAGAGGTGTTGGAATCACCGAGTTTCGATCTAATGGAAGCAGAGCTAGCCCTGGAAGTTGAACCAGAAAGAGAACCCTGGATGACATCAATTAAGAATTTTCTCAAGAACGGAACCCTCCCGTTAAAAAAGAGCGAAAGACGAGCTGTAATACGTAAGGCTGCAAAATACATTTTACAGGACGACGTCCTTTATCGTCAAGGGTTTTCAATGCCCCTATTACGGTGTATCGCACACGACGACATTAAACGTGTACTGCAAGAAATACATGAAGGTGAGTGTGGTGATCACACTGGGGGTCAAACCCTGGCAAAGAAGATATTACGGTATGGATATTTCTGGCCTATCGTGAATAAAGACACGGCTGATTATTCACGACGCTGCGATAGATGTCAAAGATATGCCAAATTTCCCAGAGCACCTCCGACTCAGCTCAAGTCGATGGTGAGTCCGTGGCCGTTTTCCATGTGGGGAATCAAAATTATCGTAGTGCTACCTATTGCCAGAGGAGGAGCTAAGTATGCGATCGTTGCCGTGGACTACTTCAGAAAATGGGTGGAGGCTGAACATTTAACAACCATCACGGCAAGGGAAGCGATCAGTTTTGTGGTGAGAAACATTATTTGTCAATTTGGGATACCGAAGACCATCATAACTGATAATGGGACGCAGTTTGACAGCATCGAGTTCAGAAACTTTTGCCAGAAATACAAGATTGATAAACGATACACTGCAGTAGCTCACCCGTAGTCAAATGGTCAAGTCGAAGCCGTAAACAAAGTCATTAAATAGATTCTGACGAAGAGGTTGGAGCGGGCCAAAGCTGGATGGGTAGACGAGTTACCATTAGCTTTATGGGCTTACAGGACAACCTTTAAGACAGCTACCGGCCATACTCCCTATTCACTTTCCTTCGGGTCAGAAGCGGTGATCCCGGTAGAATTAGAAGTCCCTTCTCATCGAGTGGCGTACTATGACCCGATGACAAATAAAGCTCTCCTCTTAGAATCTCTTGATATGATTGAAGAAAAAAGAGATGAAGCCGACTTGCGTGCCTCGAGACATCGACATCAAGTGGCACGTTATTATGACCGGAAGGTTCGCTTCAAAACCTTTGAACCAGGAGACCTAGTACTGAAACGATTCTTCCCGCCTCCAACCCAATTGGGTCCAAAGTGGGAAGGGCCATACACCATCAACGGAAGCTTGATACCGGAGCATTCAAGCTAACGACTGTGGACGGTGAAGAGATTCCCAGAGCCTGGAATGCTCAGCACCTATGACGGTATCAAAGCTAAATATGAAATGTCATTTCTTTTGTTTTCATAAGCTATGTAAAAAGGCACGACTTGCCTTAAAAATCTGTTTATGTGAACAAAGGATTATAAAGTGGATGTAGGCAACGACTTAGCTGAACCACTATAAAAATTTCGTGTGTCACTTTCTTTCCTGCATTATTTATACATTCAACAATTATTCTATCATGACTGTGAAACACGAAATGTTAAATTAAATTTGGAAAGTTGGGGATGACCTATGTGCAGGAGTAAATAAAATGACTGTCTGTACGAAAAAATATAGAAGAATGGGAAGACGGCATTCTTAACTCTAACTCTCAAGAATCGAGAGAGAGTATAAAGGATGGGAAGACGACGTCCTCTGAGGCGTGAAGGTGCAACCAGATGAGAGACCGCCTCAACGAAACTCTAACTGGTTATGAGACAGGAGAGTATAAAGATGCTAGAAAGAATAGGCATCAACGACAAAAGGAATATGGCCCCGTCCGAGAATCGGGAGCAATTGGATTTTTGATTTAGCCAATCTTGAATGATTCTTTCTCAGTTACGCAAGATTGACTGGAGGCATATATGCGCATACATATTTCCCCCAACAATGACTTCATTATATGACTTTAATTTGACATACTTGTGTAATTTCATTTAAGTACTGAACTAACGACTATCAGACATTGCAGGAAATAAACTATTTTTATTCACAAACATGTGAGTTTGTACAAGGAAAACAAGCAAAAAAGAAGATGCGAGGGTCGCACTCGCTGCAACAATTGCGGGCCAATTAAATGCCAAAATAAAACAAAGCACTTCATTATTTGGGCTTTGGAGTGGACTTGGATTTTTTAGCAGCCTTCTGAGCATCCTTCGCCTATTTTTCAGCATCAATCAAAATGCGCTTTGGTTTTTTCCTCCCTGCGACCGAAGTACTAGAATCGGTTGATTTTTTCCCAGGAGTTACAACACTGGAATCAAGAGAATACTTTTTATCAAGCTCTTCTGTAATAGACCTAGTTGAAAGCTTAACAACTAAGCTTGATCCAGCATCCACCACTGCAAGAGGCTTAAGACTTTCGGGGTCCATGTCTTCAACTTTTAGCTGCATACGTCTATCTTGTTCGGCTTTCATTTCAGCCAAAGTGATGTCATCAGCGCTTTTAGAATCCCCGATTATAGCCATGTCAGGGTCTTCCTCATGCCCCTCGCTACCGCCATTGTCTTTCAAGGAATCAATCATCTCGTCATCATGGGGAGCATCATCCTTAGACAGTTCGGATCCCTCTCCTGAATCTATAGTGGTAGCTTTATCCTTTTCTCCTTGAGCTTTCTCCGCGGATTTTGCTCCGGTGATGGTTCCCTGAGGTCCGCCAGCCTTCTCGGTCGGTTCAACACCTACAGAATGAGTAGCAACAGTTATCAACTCAGGAGAAAATAAAGGGTCCTCCATCAATTGCCCAATTATGTGATGAAAAGTGGAGACGGCGTTGACGAATTAAGGTGAAAAGGTAGAAATACCTTTCGATGATTTCTCAGCTAGGGTAACTACCGTCTCTGACGCTGACTCGGGTATGGGAGATAATAGGGATACTTGAGGGATCCCCGGGTTCTCAGGATCATATCCCTCGACTTCAGAAGTTTCAGCAATAGTAGAAGAAGAACCCGCCTCGAGGACATTCTTTTGCATGGCCATCCGCTTCTCCTCCTCCATAGCAACATCAATGAGGCGGCGCCCTTCGGCTAGGTGTGCCGGCTCATCATCTCTTAAATATTTTTCCATAAGCTTGTCTTCGTCGACAGAGTCTACCTTGAGTTCCTCTTTCTCCCATTCGACAATTTGACTCCATACGTGAACCAAGGTAGTCGGATAATCTTCAATCCAAGAGATGTTTCGGCGACGAATTATATGCGCAAAGAATTCAATCATTAATTCGTCGAAGCCGTGCACTTCCTCCTGGGCCTTTGACAGCTGCCTGCGGGTCTCTTCGGCGGACTTAATAACACTTTCCACATTACCCTCTACTAGGGCAGCCCTATTCTCGGCCTCTATCAACTTGGAAGCCAAGTCAGCGTTTCTCTTCTCCAATTCAACATTCTTTCTCGCTAACTCGGCTTTTACTCGCTCAAGAGCAGTGTAAGCAAGTTGCATTTTGGCGTTATCCGACTTAGCATCTTCTTCTTGTTTTTTCAGCTCCAAACGCTCTTGACTATGAGACTCGAGAAAGTCATGATAACGTTTTTGTAGCTCTTCAAATTGCTGCTTGAATTTGGTAGCATCCCGTTGAGCGATGACAAGTTGGGCCTGTGTATCCTCAAGGTCTTTCCCCAAAATTTTCAAGGCTTTTGCGTCGGCTTCTGCAGTCTTTTTCATCGAGTCAGTATGCGTGATTAAAGTTCGAATGATTCTGGAGAGGTTACGTGAATACTTGAACATCTCTGAATATTTTTTTTCGACTGCTTCAATCTTTGCTTTGGCCTCATCTGCCCACCTCGAGAAAATAAGCTCGAGAGCTGGTAAGAAAGTCAGATTTTCAAAGTAGTGTTCGGGGAATTGTTTCTCCAAATATACCCGCTTAACTTTAGACTCAGCATCCAGCGGTGGAGGTGGGCAGTACGTTAGCTCAGTATCCTTATGTTTAGTGGGCACGATGGCTGCATCACTCTTTCTCGAACGTTTATCAGAAACCTTATGTTTGCCTCGTGAGCCGGTGTCTTTCGGCGGGCTTCTTTCCCGACTGTGTTTTTCCTGAGGAGAAGTTCGGTCTTTCGGCTGCGATGTGTCTTCTCCTCGACGGCTCTGATAGCTTTTATGTTAGTCTGGATCCGACCGGACAGGTGAGCAAGAGCGCGAGGTGCGCGACTGATAAGAATCATGAGGCCTTCTATCCTCTCTACCCCGGCTTTCACGACGATCATGCTCAACATCGGAAGGGGGCCTAGTCATGCTGCGATGTATTTTCCTGATGTCATAATAAGCACGAGACATTGTACCTGCGCAACCATATAAGTGGAATTCATAATTAGTATTCTCATAAAAAGTAAGTGTTGTGAAGTGTGGTGCTATTGTGTTAAGTGCATCCTAAGTGGTGTTCCCCCCGACAAACCCGAGTCTGAAGCCATGCCGGCGCAAGTGGGCTCTTTGGCCTTAACGGGAGTAGTCTCCTCTGAAGAAGTAAAAAATAAAGGATTTGTGCTAAAATCCTCTGAAGTATAAATAGTTTCAGGTAGGGGGAGATCTCCTAAACCCTGATATGTAGGATCATCGGTACTAGGGGCATCTCCTTGGGAAGCGTCTATTGGCAGCTCTTTAGGAGATAATGATTTCTCAGGAGAAATAGCATCCCCAGGGACGATGTACCCTTCTCGGTGCTTTTCGGCTATGTTGGCCAATTCGTCGTCCTGAGTTGAAGATGGAGAAGGTGAAGTCCGAAGAGGTATTGTTGGATCTCTCGAACCCTCGCCCGTTTCAGGAATAAAATCTACAGGTGGTATATATACATACGGGCCCGACCCATGACCTATGCTACGGGTAATGGATAGTAACCCGTGATGATGTAGATACTCATCCTTAAGATCATTGATGGTTAGATATTTTTTATCGCCATTGAGGAGCCGATGCATCCGATCAAAGTACACCTGATCCAATATTTGTTTTGGGTTATCAACTGCAAACAAAAGAGAAAGCAGGTTAATGTGTTGACATGAACATTCAGAATGGAGGTCTAGAAAACCGATGCCTTACTTGATTTTGTCCATCTCCTGGCGCACCCCGGCTGCTGCCTGATATAAAACCATTCTAGCTTAGAATCGCCGGCCTTGCTACTAAATGGAGCTGAAATAATTTTCCTTTTTGGGACTGATTCAAAGTAGGAGAAGGAAGGAGTTTCTTGAGTCCGATGCTTGAAATTGTAAAAAAAGTGAACGTCGTTGAAAGTAAGCTCTATACCTAAAACCTCTCTGTATGCTATATATAAGGTATATAAGTAAGCATAGGAGTTGGGATGTAACTGCATGGGGGCAATCCGCATCTTTCTCAGGAAGTCGACGACAAAAGGCGGGAATGGTGGAATAGCCCCAACCATACACATCAAACGAGTAACTGCCATAAATCCTTCCTGAGGATTGTGAGGACGATCATCTTTCGATGGCACCAGGGTATCTCTTTTCAGTATCTCGTGTTTCAAACATATCCGAACAAGTCTGTCGTTATCAATCGTCGATTCGACGGAATCTTTAGGCAATTCCAAAATAATGGCGGACTCAAATTCATCAGGAGCTCGGTTGTCTCCAATTCCTCCTTCCTCCTCATCGCCCAGAGAAATTTCGCTATCAGAAGGTGCTTCACTATTATGTGCTTCTACTTCATAGTCTGAGCCCTCATCGTCCCATTCAGGGTCTGAAGAAGAAGATATGTCATCGAGAGTATATTTATCAGAAGTTTCTGCAACTTCCATCTTCTTTGCTAATCTAGAAGAACGTCTCTCGGCCATGATCACTAGACTATTGAAGAAACAATGGTAAGGGTTAGAGTAAAGTTTCCTGTGTCCTCCGTGTGTGTATGTGAACTAAAGTGCGTGCTACGTGTGACAAAGATGCAAAGAAAACACATTAAAGCGTGATATGAAGATTTAAAGAAGTAATAATATTTCAGAATAGTTCTGGATGTTTGTTTTGTTCGTAAGGCACTATCCTAACTGTTCATCAAGTTGAAGGTTATACCAAGCATTGATTAAGCTAGTTGGAAAAATTCTTGCACATTAAGTTAGACTGTTTCAGTTCGGTTCGGATATGTATAATGGGATCGGATCGGAGGGCAAAGTTGTGTTTCACTCTGAAGCAGATGTTCACACTCAGTGAGTAGAACCGGATCGGTTCGGACGTAGGCTATTGGATCGGATCAGATCAACTTGAATAACCCTTTTTCTCTTTGTCTCTTATTCCGATCCGACCCGATCAGGTAGGTTTTGTTTTCCCCTTCTTTTTTACCTTTCTCTGCTCCGACCCGATCCAGTCTTGTAAACACCATCTGATCCAGTTAAGTGGGTTTTGTTTCCTCTTTTTTTGCTTTTTCTTTTGCTCCAACCCGATCCGGTCTTGTGAACACCTCTCCTTTTCTTTCACTCCAACGTTTCTTCATCCGAACTGATCCCAGCTCCTTTCTTCGCCTTCATCTCCTTCATTCTCCATCTCGCTGAACCAACACTAAACCCGATTCAATTTCACAAAACCCAATCGAAGCCAAGCACTTACGTGCTCAAGCATACCATAGAACCCTAATTCTCTCTCTCCTTGCCTCGAAGTGGTGATAGAGCCACCAACGACGACGGCGAGGAGAGAGGAGGTCAAGACGTTCAAACCAGGCAAACGCCATGATCGAATCGCCCAATTTGACCACAAATCTAAATTGAAATCGATGACAGCAAAGTAATTCGAGCTTTTAACCTACCAATTTGTTTGATTTAAGGAAGAACGAGAAAAGTTTCGGAGTCTTTGAAATTCTAGGGTTTTGATGCAAATTCTGTTGGACGAGAATAATGAGAGAAGAAGATGGGGGAAAGACTTATATAAAGCTGCAGTGACTACTTGTATTCCCAATTTCCTCTGACTCGTTCGGACCGGGAGTCAAGCCCACAAAGGAACTCTGGCCTATTAGCCCACTGATAAGCATCGCAGAAGGGAAATCCATTTGGATCGGGGTCCGAACCGAAAAAGATTATGCTCATGGACTTATCATGAAGGCTGAATTCGAGGAGAAATAAAGAAAAGCTTAGCTGGAAGTGATTATTCAACGGTCCCAATCCAAAGGTTGTTTCGTAAACTGCTTCGAAGCACACTTTATCTTAGATAAGAGTGTACTTCGAGGGGGCAAAATGTTAGCCTACTTTATGAACTAGGCTACACAAAGAGCGAACAGTGAGAAAGCCACCAATTGGTCCGGATTGGAGGGAGATGATGCAAGAAAAAAAGTAGAGATCAAAGACGCAGAAACCATATCGGTTCGGATCGGAGAAGTGCGTCAGTAACATTAAAAGATAGCAAGTGGTCGCCTTGGTTCGGATTGGAGAAAAACTTTAGCTGCAACAGAAGAAAGCAAACACCCTCACCAGATCGGATCGGAGGCTGCCGATCTGTACCCATTTCTTCTGAACCTATAATTGTTACTGCGCGCATCTCCTGAAGACTCGGGCCAAACATGACCATTTCCTCCCACGATCTCCCACTAAACCGATGCGCTGTCATCATCTTGAAGCCTCCGAACCCGACTCTCATGGGATGGGTGCCACGCAATTCCGTACCGGAGCCACTTTAAAGAGATTTCTCAGCTATAAATACACCATCTGGAGGCACTTGAAAGGATCTTTTGGCAAATTCTCAGTTCTAACTTCCTCCATAGACGAATTTCACAACTACATTCAGATCAAAGTCATCTCTTAAAGTCTATTTTTGAGAGATTTGAGTGAGTTTATGCATTGTAATTGTGAAGTTGAGTGAGAATCATCGCTGTATTTGCATTTGAATCATCAATTAAAAGAATAGAAAGTCGACGTAGGCTCTTTAATGCCGAACCACTATAAATCGTGTGTTCTTCGTTGCTTTTTTTGTTCTAATTCGTTAAATTCATAGCTCATTTGGGTGTTAGGACCAATTTTTGTCTAACATATGTTATTCAATATGCAACTTCATGAGTTGCTTATTGGTTGGCAGTATATATGGAAAATGAATTCCATACATACAAGTCTCAGATAATTTCATCAGATTTTAATTATTACTTTGAGAAAAGAAATTTAAAGTTGCATGGATTATGTTTCAATCCCAAACTTTGAATAAATAAACAAAAGCACAAGCGCGCAAACGCGCGCACACACACACACACACATATATATATATAGCTAATTAATATCTCAAAATCATGTGCATGTTAATGTTAATGTTAATCCAATCATGTGGCTTACAGTTTGAAATTAACCGGTATGAGTGGAATTGCATAATTCAAATCATATCTACTTTATTTATTTTTCTCCAAAAAATCATGTATGTTAACTGACATTTTGGATTTCTTTTGGTAGTTTACGGCAACTTGCAATATATATTATCCACATAAGTATACGTATGTTGAAAAGTTTACTTCTTTTCCGTGGTAATATTATATATTTTTGGTTCTCTCGATTTAAACCTAAACCACTTCTTCCAAACACGGCCACATATCAGAATCTTTGAATCCACCATTGCTCAGGTCCGATGATCTTTTTTTATTATTTTCACTAGATATGTATTAGAATTTATGCACTATTACAAAAGAAAATTTTGCTATGTTAGACTTTCTTATAATTACCACCTGATCATTTCAGATTTATGCAACTTTGAGGCGAACCAAGCACAAAAAGCTAGATTGGTCTCACCAAAACTTAAGAAAAGGCGTAGCAAAGTGATAATGGTTTAGTAAATTTTATATTATTTCTTATGTTTTATCCCGTTTTGATCAAATTTGTCCGTAGTTACTAGAAAAATAGCTTCAGTCCAATATCAACCTTTATACAATGCATATTTGTGATCTAATGGTAAAATTTAACATTACAGGGATTGCACATGGCGGTGTTTGGCCTAATATCAGCCCGGTGCTTTTGCCAAAGAAAACTATCTAAACCAATTTGAGATTCCTAGCTCAGCAAATAAGGCAACAAATTCATTTATGCAGACTAATTCAAAAACACCTTAAATGGCTGCTTAAATGATTTCATTCATTGTTGTTGTAATTGTGTTTATGTTGCCTGTTAGATGTAAGCATAGAAGACAAGAATTGAATGTCATGAAATGTGATGCATGTTTTATTTAGTTAAATAGTATTTTTTTTATTTATGTCATCCTTTGTAGTCTGTACCCTTATCTGTGGCTACGTGTAAAGATAATAACAATACATCCAACGTTGGATTGTAGCAAGTGATTTTAATTGCATGTGAATCACAAAACTAAGATTCACAGGAGCTTGCGTTTCTTCCATTTGTTCACGCCTTTAACTTGCACTTCTACCACATTTTATTCGCTAATTTGAACAACAAACATCCTGAATTTCTCCTAACTTGGTATGACATATTGTAATTGAATTTTTAGGCCAGTTTCTCTTACATTGACAGAAATCCATTGGAAAATAAGATACTATATACAAGCATGGGTTTTCTTATCAGATTCAAAATTCAGTGGAAAATGGAGGAGCAAATAGTTCTGTAAAGCAATAGTGAAAATAAGAAGAAGTGCTGACGTAATTTGCAGGAATAAGAACTGCAATGTAACGATAACTGCAAACGTAAGAATGAAGGCTAACCAACTAAAATAATGCGGCAAAGATACTAACAATAATAAACTACCAACCACTGTTTTCGTGACCGGACCAGACCGCCGATCCAACTGTTAAAGCCTCAAACCGCAAGGCTATACGGCCCGGAATGGAGAAAAGCCGAAATTTCTATCAACCGTGGAAACCACGGTCCAACCATGAAGAACACGGTTTATAACCGCGGCTCGATCATAAAAATCTTATTTTATGCCAACGAAATGGAAAATCCATAAAAAAGTTACATTTACTGAAACACCCCACCTCCGTTAGGGTCACTCTCAAAGGGAATGCCCTAATTTTGGTGGAGGTTTATAAGTATAAGTCACAGATATACAAGACAGATATAAGAACACATATTTTTGAACAGCGGAAAAACAACAACTTTTATTTCATTAAAAATACGTGTTACAACAATCATACCATAATTGTCTTACAATACTTCAAAAACATAACATCTTCATAACTGTCTTGATTACATTATTTAAAGAAGCATAAAGAAAACATAAATAAACTGCAAAAGTCCCATAGTTGCTGTCCAAAGCCATAGTCCAAAACGAAAAGATCCAAGCAATACATTCTTTCTCTTCAAGCTGGATATGAAGGCTGGTCAAGCTGCGGTATTCCCTCCCTGTGGACCTGGGGGTGGGGGACGGAAGGAAAGAAGACGAAAGAAAAGTAGAGTCAGACATAAAGCCTGAGTAAGTCTAGGACTATTCAGTCTATGAATAAAGAACTGGGTATGATAAGTATAAACTAGAAATGGGAAAGCACCATAAACTTAGTTAAGTTGTCTAGGGTCGAATATACTATCGTACCCCATTTTAATCTCTGAACCCATATAAACTAGTTCCCAACTGGCACCCCATAATCAGGGTGAAGTGATCCATTTTATAATGATTGGCTCCTACTCGCATAGTTACATGTGTCTTACGGCCCCCGATGTTGTAGTTACCTGTGCTGGTCCCACCATGGGGTGTATCAAGTCCCATGGTGGCGACCCGACACAATCCTAGAATGCACAGGTATGCTACTGGTGCCCAGTGCCTTATTTTTCTGCGCCGGAGTGTGTGCACGCCCGCACCACGTTAGAACCTACACTGCTGCACCACCGCCGTCGATTTGACCTCTTACAATCAGCCCAGTAATCGTGCCCCACCCTGCCTAGTTTCAGGGTATCATGAAACGCCTTGTAGGGTCACTGCTGAAAAGGGTCCCCCGCTACTAGGTTTTCTATTTCTAGCCAACATGCTAAGTTGGTTAAGTGTTTATAAACCTAACCCCCAATCAGTCTGTTTAGTTTAGCATGTTCCATTTTGATTAAGTATTAATATAATCTACTTAATCCTATCAATCCTGACTCAGCCTTAATTGTCTTATTAAAGCCTTGACCTCTCACATTAGACATGTATTGTTGTGGCTGCCTGTTGCCGGTTGGGTCCGGGCAGTCTTACGCCACAACTCAGTCTAACCTCGGGTCCTTATTGGGCTCCATGTTTAACCAACCACATTGGATAGGTATTGTTGTGACTACTGGACAGCCGGGCGGTTCCGGGCAAGTTTACATCACAACTCAATCCAACCTCGGGTTAAACACATCGTATTTTCTACATTTACATAGTTTGTCTTTCTTCTTTTTATATGTAAATATTTGCGGCCCATTATTCAAAATCAATTTAAGCTAATGGTGTAAAGGTTTACACCAATCATGGGCCCAACCCATTCTTGAATTTGGGCCCATCTACTTTTATATTTTCATTTATTAATTAATTTGGCCCAACGCTATTTCCCCCGTTTAATACGTTCGTTTATTATAATATATGTTGGGCTTAGCCTTTTTAAGCCCAACTTAGCCACGTGAAAAAGGGGAGGCTTAAAGCGTGATTATATACACAAAAAGGGGAAGGTGAACGCATGAACTTGCAACATAACGTCGGAACTACAAAATGGAAACTGGTATACTTGCATAGTAGTAACGTATACTTTGGTCATAAAGCATAAGTGACATGAATCAAAGCATGTAAACTTGTAGTTAAGTTAAGAATCTAAATTGGATATCATTATTGACACATAGTCTTAACTACAACATAAACCTATATTTTTATTTAGGCATAATGTCAAACATAAGCAAATCATGTTCATAAGATTACTACATGTTTACAAAGGTGTTTACTTTTGTTACTAATACAAAAGTATAGTTCAACTTGAATTATTCCAACTTAATCATGATTTTAAATCTATTCACATAACCATGGCACACATATACTTATTACATAAATATTTCTAAACATGAAATCATGATTTTTTACTTTGGTCATGCAAACTTGCAAATGGGATTTTTAAATCTAACCTAGCTATGTACCACATATGTCATCATATAATTCTTGTTAACAATATAGACCTAACATGTTTTTCAATTATGCAAAATATCAAACATAGCCTAGTCATATTCGTAAGTTCGCAAAGAGGCTTACTTTTGTATTTAATGCAAAAGTATGGTCTTATACATAGATCATGATGCCAAAATTTCATATGAATTATAATAACCCAAATTTGTTCCAATTACACACAAAATGATTTTTATACAAAAATATACATTATGATGGCATAGTAGCAAAACCACATACTTGCATGAATTTCAATTAAACAACTACATACATGTAGCTTCAACATGAATTACATACTTTGC
This sequence comes from Allium sativum, assembly GCA_030737875.1. NCBI lineage: Eukaryota > Viridiplantae > Streptophyta > Magnoliopsida > Asparagales > Amaryllidaceae > Allium > Allium sativum. Next base: position 314,970,747 of record CM060921.1, read on the forward strand.
GAATATCCAAACGTATACTTGCATAAAACTACCGCAAACATGTAGTTTTTATAATGAATAACATACTTTGCGAATATCCAATCGTATACTTGCGTAAAACTACCGCAAACATGTAGTTTTTTATAATGAATAACATACTTTGCGAATATCCAATCGTTATACAATATTCCAAATCGATAAGAATCATAGTAACGCACAAATATGAATTACTTATCACCACAAATCAAGTGTACAAACCAACACAGTTATTTGTTCATACCAGAATAATACTCTACTTACAATCGTGTGGCGAATTCTCCAATTCAGGAATTTGGAGATGCGGCTCCTTTGACGTAGGCGTTGATTTGATTTGTTTAAGTCTAACTTGCAGTTGCTTTATGCTTTAGAGTTTGCCTCCTAATCGTCTCTCAAATTGGTGGCTACTCCTAGTCGTTCCTCAGCAGCATGATGGCCTTATTCTTATTTTTTGTGTGAGTTTAGGTTAGGTTTGAGTTATATATATAGAATTTTAGGATTAATTTAGGCCGTTTGATTAATCCTAGAAATGACCACAACCGTTCAGTCAGGATAGAGTTATCCTATTGACTCAGCCATGAGTCATAAATGACTCAGCATTGACTCAGCGATGAGTCAGAAATGACTCAGCGTATTAAATGTTCACCAATTCAAACGTAAATACGTATTTAATAGATACATTTTCCCCTTTACCGTATTAATTACCCATATATAAATATTTATTTATATATGAATAAATATTTTCTTACCTTTAATTTGTCATAATTAAAAATTAGAGAAGGCCAAAAAAAAACCATCCTTGACAACCAAAAATGCGCAACGTACGCTACATGATGCGTACACGTCATATATATATATATATATATATATATATATATATATATATATGCGTATATGTATATATATTATATATATATTCATTTTTTTCTCTATCTTCCCAATTACCCATTTTCACACTAAACCACTTTTTGAACTGCGTTCACACTAGGCTATTTTAAGCCATTTCCCTAAAACAAAAATAGGGCGCTGGTGGGGATCGAACTCTGTTCCTCTTGTATGCAAGTCATGTGTTCCAACCAAATGAGCTACTAAGTCTTTTGCTTACAAATCCTAGAACAATGCTAAACATTATACGTTTCCCATTCTTCTTCTTTTTTCATGTTTTGCGGCGATATTTAAATTAAAGATATCTTCTTCACACGTTATCCGTTTTGCGTAAACTCGGGCTCTATCTCAAGCAGAATTTCGAGGCGAATGCAATGGCGTAACCCGTTTCCCTTAATTCTTTGATTTGAAATTAATTATACTTTAATTTGTGAATTTTACTGTTATAGAATACACGGGGTGTTAGATTCTCCCCTACTTAAAAGGATTTCGTCCCCGAAATCTTCAAGTTAGGAGGAATGTATATCCTAACATCCAATCATCCATCTATTCATCCATCAAACACGAGCATCCATTGTCCATAAAAGACTTCTAATGCTTCATGATCATATGCGAAGTGTGTGTGTGTACATGTACTTATCTAATGCAAAATCAGGCGGTCTACTGATTCAGTTGACCTCCTTAATGCGAATTATGTAAGTGCCATGAATCCATTATGTATGCAAATTTTCCTATTCATGATTCTACATGAGTGCACAATCATTCATACAAATGCAACATCCATATGACAACACATTAAAGTTCAACCATATACGAATGCAAACATATATGCATATGCAATATGAAGTGGCTGAGCCGATCTAAAACCTAGATTGTGTGTGTATATGCAACCACGAGCAACCACTAGCAATCACTTGCAACCACTTGCAACCATCATCCATAACATGTTTCAACTACATGTTTACATCCAAAAAGATTCTACCTATGGTTCTCAAGATAGGATCGAGGAGAGAAATAGGATAAAACAAAGCATCTAGAATAAGTTAACGATGTACCGCCAGAAGGTCCGGTCTGCTTCTCAGGGCAGTCTTTGCTGATGTGTCCAGTCTCCCCACAATGAAAACATTCTCCTTGCTTTCTTTTCCTTTTTCTACAATCCTTGGCTATGTTTCTTCCGTACCACAAAAATTGCATTTCCTTTTTTCTCGTTTCTTATTATTACTGTTACGACCCTTTCTTGTTTGACTATTATTTGTCTTCCTACTCTGGGACTCTTCCGCTTGATGGTTCACGTGGAGGAGGAGAAGTGAAAGCGTCAACAGCTGGGGACTAAGGTCTCCAGACATGCTGAAACAGAATGGATAGATTCAAAACGAAGGATAAGAGATAGTACCTATGGCTTTGGGGGGACTTTGCCTTTTTAAAATAAAAATAATATTTTATCTTTTAAAAATGCTTCTTTAAATTTCCTTTTTGAAAATAATTTTTCAAAACTTTTTATCTTATCTGGCAAACCTATGCTCTGATACCAAGTGAAACACCCCACCTCCGTTAGGGTCACTCTCAAAGGGAATGCCCTAATTTTGGTGGAGGTTTATAAGTATAAGTCACAGATATACAAGACAGATATAAGAACACATATTTTTGAACAGCGGAAAAACAACAACTTTTATTTCATTAAAAATACGTGTTACAACAATCATACCATAATTGTCTTACAATACTTCAAAAACATAACATCTTCATAACTGTCTTGATTACATTATTTAAAGAAGCATAAAGAAAACATAAATAAACTGCAAAAGTCCCATAGTTGCTGTCCAAAGCCATAGTCCAAAACGAAAAGATCCAAGCAATACATTCTTTCTCTTCAAGCTGGATATGAAGGCTGGTCAAGCTGCGGTATTCCCTCCCTGTGGACCTGGGGGTGGGGGATGGAAGGAAAGAAGACGAAAGAAAAGTAGAGTCAGACATAAAGCCTGAGTAAGTCTAGGACTATTCAGTCTATGAATAAAGAACTGGGTATGATAAGTATAAACTAGAAATGGGAAAGCACCATAAACTTAGTTAAGTTGTCTAGGGTCGAATATACTATCGTACCCTATTTTAATCTCTGAACCCATATAAACTAGTTCCCAACTGGCACCCCATAATCAGGGTGAAGTGATCCATTTTATAATGATCGGCTCCTACTCGCATAGTTACATGTGTCTTACGGCCCCCGATGTTGTAGTTACTTGTGCTGGTCCCACCATGGGGTGTATCAAGTCCCATGGTGGCGACCCGACACAATCCTAGAATGCACAGGTATGCTACTGGTGCCCAGTGCCTTATTTTTCTGCGCCGGAGTGTGTGCACGCCCGCACCCCGTTAGAACCTACACTGCTGCACCACCGCCGTCGATTTGACCTCTTACAATCAGCCCAGTAATCGTGCCCCACCCTGCCTAGTTTCAGGGTATCATGATACGCCTTGTAGGGTCACTGCTGAAAAGGGTCCCCCACTACTAGGTTTTCTATTTCTAGCCAACATGCTAAGTTGGTTAAGTGTTTATAAACCTAACCCCCAATCAGTCTGTTTAGTTTAGCATGTTCCATTTTGATTAAGTATTAATATAATCTACTTAATCCTATCAATCCTGACTCAGCCTTAATTGTCTTATTAAAGCCTTGACCTCTCACATTAGACAGGTATTGTTGTGGCTGCATGTTGCCGGTTGGGTCCGGGCAGTCTTACGCCACAACTCAGTCTAACCTCAGGTCCTTATTGGGCTCCATGTTTAACCACCCACATTGGATAGGTATTGTTGTGACTACTGGACAGCCGGGCGGTTCCGGGCAGGTTTACATCACAACTCAATCCAACCTCGGGTTAAACACATCGTATTTTCTACATTTACATATTTTGTCTTTCTTCTTTTTATATGTAAATATTTGCGGCCCATTATTCAAAATCAATTTAAGCTAATGGTGTAAAGGTTTACACCAATCATGGGCCCAACCCATTCTTGAATTTGGGCCCATCTACTTTTATATTTTCATTTATTAATTAATTTGGCCCAACGCTATTTCCCCCGTTTAATACGTTCATTTATTATAATATATGTTGGGCTTAGCCTTTTTAAGCCCAACTTAGCCACGTGAAAAAGGGGAGGCTTAAAGCGTGATTATATACACAAAAAGGGGAAGGTGAACGCATGAACTTGCAACATAACATTGGAACTACAAAATGGAAACTGGTATACTTGCATAGTAGTAACGTATACTTTGGTCATAAAGCATAAGTGACATGAATCAAAGCATGTAAACTTGTAGTTAAGTTAAGAATCTAAATTGGATATCATTATTGACACATAGTCTTAACTACAACATAAACCTATATTTTTATTTAGGCATAATGTCAAACATAAGCAAATCATGTTCATAAGATTACTACATGTTTACAAAGGTGTTTACTTTTGTTACTAATACAAAAGTATAGTTCAACTTGAATTATTCCAACTTAATCATGATTTTAAATCTATTCACATAACCATGGCACACATATACTTATTACATAAATATTTCTAAACATGAAATCATGATTTTTACTTTGGTCATGCAAACTTGCAAATGGGATTTTTAAATCTAACCTAGCTATGTAGCACATATGTCATCATATAATTCTTGTTAACAATATAGACCTAACATGTTTTTCAATTATGCAAAATATCAAACATAGCCTAGTCATATTCGTAAGTTCGCAAAGAGGCTTACTTTTGTATTTAATGCAAAAGTATGGTCTTATACATAGATCACGATGCCAAAATTTCATATGAATTATAATAACCCAAATTTGTTCCAATTACACACAAAAATATTTTTATACAAAAATATACATTATGATGGCATAGTAGCAAAACCACATACTTGCATGAATTTCAATTAAACAACTACATACATGTAGCTTCAACATGAATTACATACTTTGCGAATATCCAAACGTATACTTGCATAAAACTACCGCAAACATGTAGTTTTTATAACGAATAACATACTTTGCGAATATCCAATCGTATACTTGCATAAAACTACCGCAAACATGTAGTTTTTTATAATGAATAACATAATTTGCGAATATCCAATCGTTATACAATATTCCAAATCGATAAGAATCATAGTAACGCACAAATATGAATTACTTATCACCACAAATCAAGTGTACAAACCAACACAGTTATTTGTTCATACCAGAATAATACTCTACTTACAATCGTGTGGCGAATTCTCCAATTCAGGAATTTGGAGATGCGGCTCCTTTGACGTAGGCGTTGATTTGATTTGTTTAAATCTAACTTGCAGTTGCTTTATGCTTTAGAGTTTGCCTCCTAATCGTCTCTCAAATTGGTGGCTACTCCTAGTCGTTCCTCAGCAGCATGATGGCCTTATTCTTATTTTTTGTGTGAGTTTAGGTTAGGTTTGAGTTGTATATATAGAATTTTAGGATTAATTTAGGCCGTTTGATTAATCCTAGAAATGACCACAACCGTTCAGTCAGGATAGAGTTATCCTATTGACTCAGCCATGAGTCAGAAATGACTCAGCATTGACTCAGCGATGAGTCAGAAATGACTCAGCGTATTAAATGTTCACCAATTCAAACGTAAATACGTATTTAATAGATACATTTTCCCCTTTACCGTATTAATTACCCATATATAAATATTTATTTAAATATGAATAAATATTTTCTTACCTTTAATTTGTCATAATTAAAAATTAGAGAAGGCCAAAAAAAAACCATCCTTGACAACCAAAAATGCGCAACGTACGCTACATGATGCGTACACGTCATATATATATATATATATATATATATATATATATGCGTATATGTATATATATATTATATATATATTCATTTTTTTCTCTATCTTCCCAATTACCCATTTTCACACTAAACCACTTTTTGAACTGCGTTCACACTAGGCTATTTTAAGCCATTTCCCTAAAACAAAAATAGGGCGCTGGCGGGGATCGAACTCTGTACCTCTTGTATGCAAGTCATGTGTTCCAACCAAATGAGCTACTAAGTCTTTTGCTTACAAATCCTAGAACAATGCTAAACATTATACGTTTCCCATTCTTCTATTTTTTTCATGTTTTGCTGCGATATTTAAATTAAAGATATCTTCTTCACACGTTATCCGTTTTGCGTAAACTCGGGCTCTATCTCAAGCAGAATTTCGAGGCGAATGCAATGGCGTAACCCGTTTCCCTTAATTCTTTGATTTGAAATTAATTATACTTTAATTTGTGAATTTTACTGTTATAGAATACACGGGGTGTTACATTTACCAAGCAGTCTAAAACCAATAAGGAAGCCCACTAAAATACTTGCTGCCAACGTTACTGAATTATGGTCAGGCAGTACTACTTTATAGCCAAAGAATCCAAAACTTCAACTCTTTAATGTCCAAACTGCAAGAGAACACTAAAGAACGTAGATAAGCATTTTTTCTGCTCAAAATGTTGTAAAACAATAAATTCTCCTGCTAATCATTTTCGATTAGCAATGGACATTTTCGACAGCGCTGCTTCGACAATTGTTGTTGCTTTCGACAAAGAGGTTGAACGGTTGGTTAACCACTCGGTTGACTACATGGTGGGATTGTTGCATCAATCTAATGGTGATGGGCATGTTGATAAAATCTTTGATTCACTATGCGGTGCACAAGCTGCAATAGAAATAAAAAAACAATTATGACATTTCTAATAAAAAGGGAAACTAAACTGCTGCAAAGATTGTGTTGCTGAAATAGGAAAGCTCATAAATGACAGTTCAAATAAAACAGGAAGAAATCAACAACAGCATTCCCTCTACTACTACCGATCACAAGATATCCGTGGCGAGAAAGGTAAAAAAAATTGCTACCGATGAAGACATTGACAAAGAAGCCAAACTGCTGGAGAAAAACAACAAATGGGGAAGAAGGAACAAAAAAAACTAAGGACATTCCCATCAACGTACCATATGACTCTGAAAATAATATTTCAAAAGCTGCTGAATTCAAAACCAGTCGTAAAAGGAGAACTAACACATGAATCCAACCTCAATACCTGCTCAAAATTGCCTTCTTTTAACATGTTCCATGCTTTATGTCGCATCTTTTCGTTTTGTTCATGTACTTTGTGTACTGAATTTGTTTTCTTCTTATGTTATCTTTCTGCTGTGAATATGTACTATTTTCTTTGTTTGTAATCACTGTATGGTTATATGTTATATGCTTCTTCTGTTTGAGATCTTTAAGAACTTTTCGGATGTATGTTAGGTAATTTACCTTCTTGCATATTTGCTGAATTGTTCTTACATTTACTCCTCATAATCAGGTTTTTCTCCTTTTTCATTATAGTTATAACAGTTTACATAAACATAAACATTACAAAAGACACTTTTAACCAATGCAATTGAGTGCAATTCACGAAAATTTAGAAGTGTTACTCACATTGACTTGGATGTATGTACAAAAAAATTAATTAAAAATATATTTTAACAAAATGTTAAAAACTTAAGTTCACTTAACTAATGAATTTGGAACCTAACAAACTAATAAAATTTAAATTGTTGTAAATTAACTAACGAATTTGGTTTCAAATTCTATTACAACACTTTAAATTCATAGACACTTTAAAAATAAAAAGAGGCAAATTAGACTGGAATGAATTTGATAGAACAGAGCTTAATGATGGACTGAACTACACACTTCTAAAATTGCATAGACTAAAGATAAAGTTTGGAATATCGTTCACTATGCCCTCCAGAAGTGATTCTCATGTCGTGAATTAGCGGCTTGAAGTAGTATTTTCAAATTGATTTTTTAATGCGCGAACGCTTGGTTTGAAAATCCACTGGTACCTTAAATGAGGAGATTGCGTTTTCGATACCTAATGGGGTAAATGACAGTTGTTAATGAAAGTAAGATTATTAGTTTCTCTGGGTAAACCACCCAGTTGCTGAATTTCAATAGCCCCATGAAACTGCTCACACGTTAATACGGATGACGCCAATATCAGTTCAAATGCATTTATGATTTACCATATTTTTTCCGGAGATTCTCTTTATGATTGCCTAACCATAGTATATAATAAGTACTTATATATAGGATATTGACTTATGTTAATTAATTAAAACTGCACGATGATAATAAGAGGAATGTATTAGCATAGTATTTGAAACCATGTTTTTAATCAAATATTTGCTCTATAGGTACATCAACCAAAAATAATGGAATATGAGACTGTAAGGACCCGTAACTTCCCCGTGAAGGAAAGAGCGGATACTTTGAGAACAACACACCAAAGAACGCAGACAGAAGAACATTTCATTGTTTATTACAACAATTCCATCAGAATACAAGAATATACAGAGTATGAACAAATAATATACATTATAAAATATCAGAGATTACAATAAATTACATAGCAGCGGAAAATAATACAATACGCAACTAGAAGTAATACACGGATACAGAGCTTTCCGAGTATCGTTCCAGCTGTAAATCCGGATCCTGTGAATATAAATCTGCAAAACAAAAACTACTAGCTGCCCGTGTCAAAATAAGAGCACCCAGAGTTTAGGTTAAAACAATAAACTCCAGGTCAGTCATGTGACTGGTGTGAGAATTAAAATAGTTATTAATCTTTATTTTAAAGTTAGGTAAATCAAGGGACCACGCCGTAAAACACGGAACAGGTTTCCTCCCAAGAATACTAGTGCTTAAAACAACAGCGCAATGCTAAATAAAGAACAATGGAGCTATTATAAGACCTAGGTCCCATCACACAATGCAACACAAGCCGGAGGATAGGGTTTTACCTTATAATAGCCAAAGAATGCTTGATACGCTTAAATTTCATCTTTTATTATTACTATAAGTGTACAGTGTCAAAACGATTTCAATCATAAGTATCAATCATAGACGGCATGGGTACCATATGTCATGTTGCCATACTAGTTGTACAATTAAAACCGCAAAATCACGTATTTGGAAGTTGGATTTCCATCTGTAAACCGAGGCAAGGGATCGTCCTCACCGCTTCGAGATGCTCTAGCCCGCCCCTCAGGACCCAGACTCAGGTGGGCCCTTGGATCGTCAGGGCCGGTCTACACAGAGTGGATTAAAATGCCTGAACATGCGTTTCCCTGCCCTTTGGGGAATAAATGAGCCAACGAATGACTCCATCGGTCCCGGATCGACTGATATAACCGAGCCGCCTCCAATTCCAACAACCACATGAGTCAAACTCGTCAGCCAGTTCAAGCACTGACGACACTCCTAACTAGAAAGAAACGCATGCCCTCCCTGAGGTCCTTCTCCCGTTTTTGGTTCACACCGGGGTGTGAGGCTCGCGAATTAACGCTACACAAAGCTACGCCACAAAGGTCGTGCTTTGATCATCAACCACAAGACTCTGCTTTTCAACAGAAGCCTTGATCATTTGCATCTTAGCAAGCCACACAGGCAAACCACTCTATGCAACCGATATCAGTCACACAGAATGAAATCCAATGTCAAACACACAGTCCATTTACAAGTCGGTTCTGGGTCTGAACGAAACTGGTGGCACCTAGTACCCCGCATATCCATCGATATCCAAGTACGTCTGGACGACCACTAACTGATTCCCTCCTCTTGGGTGTACGGCCCAATCAAGATCATCAGTAATTATCCAAACGACGTGAAGACCTCCGGTCTTCAACCACCGTCTTCACCTTCGACTTATCGTCGTATCAGTTATTCAGAATGGGATAAACCCGGTCTTTCCGAATAACTCGCGTATATAATAAACAAGTGTTACACAAACACAACATGTAGTGACCCAGATTTTGAGCAACTTTGGTTATCGACGTAAGCTCGACGTCGATAACCAAAACATCGAAAAATCCCGGTAATTAATGAAAGAAATTAGAAGGTGAGAATAGATAAGATAGAAACTTAGAATAGAAGAAGAAGAAGAAGAACACCACATCAGAGTAACACGAACCTCACAGCGGAACGAATAACATATAATAGATAACATAACTTTGAAATATAACAGTTATGTATAAAATAGCACTTATCAGAGTACAGCACTTACAACATAGCGGAAATAACTATAGCTATATGATCCAGAAGCCTCCTGCTCCAGCTCTTCAAGTATACCTGTAAATCCTGACTCCTTGACTGCCCGTACAAATTTAGGCACCCAAGAGTTTAGGGAAAACAAAATAAACTCCGGGTCAGTCATGTGACTGGTGTGAATAAACTCAAATCATTTAAACAGGTATATGATATCTCATAAGACCACGCCGTGAATACGGAACGGGTTTTTCCCTTATGAGAATCCAAATAACTCTTCAAAGCAATATCATTCTGATATTATAATAATGTCTAAGTACAAATAAATATCAATCTAGCAGAAACGCTTGCATCTCACATTACTACATATATAGTATACAATCAAAATCGCAAGCACGTATTGGATGATTGGATTTCCAACTATGACAAGGTATGGAACCACCTTCCGATCAGTGTACTCTAGGAACGATACACTGGAGTTCAACAAGAACATCTTGCAACTCAGCCACACATGACCGACCACTCATTTCGCTTGAGTGTATTGAATGTACATCACCAACGGTTGGGATCAGCAACCGTTACCGATATATATATATATATATATATATATATATATATATATATATGGGACAGCATTGATAGATTAAAGAAGCAAATGAATATTCTCTAGATAGGTGATTATACACCCTACTTCGGTGCGACCGACTTAGCCATGCTGCCTGCCCGATTTCTGTCATTTACCGGATGTGAGGCTAGAAGCTACGCTTTATCATCACAATAGATTCACTTCGAATGCCACATTGTCAGATCCATCGAAAATCACTAATTGACGTCTACAACAATACATTACGTGTCAGCTAAAAGAAGTTTCCTTCTCCGCTTCCACTCTTGGTATGGTTGAAGAAATCAATGTACGTGACCTTTCTGGAAATACTCTGTCAGACATCCATCTTCAATCACTTAAAATGTCACATCGTCATACCCGCCAAATCACAAATTGACTTATCCAAAAATAACACGGGTATACAGCTAAGAGAAACGAATTCCTCCGCCACCAAGCGTGAATACGTTTGAACATATCAACTTACGCGATCCATTGGATATACTCTGTCAGACCTTCGTCCATACAAGTTGTCCTGGGACCGGACAAACCGAAGGCACTATTCTGTAGACAGGATAGTCCTTGCATTTTACTCCGTCTTCAATTATCTTTGGCATATATGATTCGCGACGCTTATGCCAATACAGAGTGGTTCTTTGGATAATAATCCAACCGGTCTCTCCATATTAACAATGTTAAAATGGTCAAAACTTCGATAGTCTGTGATTTAACCATCAAAGAAAAACAAGTGTGCAAACAACGATATTATTCCCAGATGGAAATTATATCGAACAAACATCATTTAACATTAATCTCTTTAGTTCATTTATTTACTTATCTCCTGTTTTCCCTATATTCTAAATTCTTATTTTCTTTTATCAGAAAACATTTCTGATTCTCGTTTGGAAAACATTTCCAAAACTCCTTTACGATCAAACCTTACCATTTCTTAGTTAAGAAGGAAGTCACTCAAGTTGGGGTGTAATTACCTCTCAGACCTTAACTGAACAACGTTATAACTTCGAAATGGTCATAGTTTATCTTTTAATCTTTAACAACTTCTTTACGCCTTTCTCGGATTCAATTTTACTAATTTAAAACATTGGTTATAACGATAACGTTATAATCCCTACTTTCGAATTATCTAACTTTAATTATAACTTCTATTCTTATTAGTGAATAATTAACCTAACACTTATTTATATATAAATAAATAAATCTCTATTTAAACACTGGAAAGTATAAGTACTTTCCCGAATTCGATATAATCGAATTTGCCGATTAACTCTCTTCGAGAAATCTCTATTCGATAACTCCCTTCTTCGAATAACCTATATTCGATTAATCTCTCTTCGAATAACTATTATTCGATAACTCTTCCTTTTCAAATATCTCATATTTGAAAATCTCACTTCGATTAAACTATAATCGATAACTCACTTCGATGAAACTAACATCGATAACTCCTTTCGATGAAACTAACATCGATAACTCCTTTCGATGAAACTAACATCGATTCTCCTTTCGATGAAACTAACATCGATACTCCTTTCGATGAAACTAACATTGATTTATTTAACTCGACTAACTTAACTTGACTCGACTAACTCGACTTACTTGGTTCGACCAATTCGATTCGATTAACTAGGCTCGACTAACTTGGTCGAACCACCCGATCAACTCAACTTATTTAACTTAACTTATTTCTCAACTCGATCAACTCGATTAACTCCTATCGAATAACTAATATTCGATTTAACTCCATTCGCTTGACTCTAGATCGCAGCGATCACAACGGTTACGCCTGACTCCCTCAGGAAACATTCGACCGCCGTAGGCTATTTACAGCCCTGCGAATTACGCTAGCAGTCGTACAAGATGGCAACTTACCCTGAATACTATGTTTGACTAACTCTGTCTCAAATAACTATATTTGATTAACTCTAGTTCGTTTTAACTCTAATCGATTAACTCTAACTGGTTAACTCTAACTCGATCAACTTGACTTGATTAACTCGACTTACTTAACTCAACTGGTTAACTTGACTTACTTAACCCAACTGGTTAACTCTATTGAACTGGTTAACTCTACTGAACTGGTTAACTCTACTGAACTGGTTAACTCTACTGAACTGGTTAACTCGACTGAACTGGTTAACTCTACTGAACTGGTTAACTCTACTGAACTGGATAACTTTACTGAACTGGTTAACTCTATTCAACTAACTCGACTCGACTATCCCCTTTCGAATAGCATATTCGTTTTACTAACTTTCGAATACCATATTCGATTTACTCCCTTCGAATACCATATTCGATTTAACTCCTTTCGAATACCATATTCGATTTACTTTATTCACTTTATAAAGATTTCCTTTTTAACAACGTTTTATCCATTTGAAAAGATTTACTTTTAAATAACGGTTCTACACTTTAAAAATGATTTCCTTTTTATAATGTTTCCTTTTAAATTCTATTTGTAAATGGTTTACAAATATTTCCTTCTCAAATTTATTCTTGAAATATTCTAACTCCTTAAATCCTCTGAAAAATTCGCCATAACCTCCTTTGTAACGGGAGAATCGGGAAAATCCCCAAACCCGCCACACAGGCCTTTCCATTCAAAAAGAAATGTTTTGAATTTATTTCCTTTCCAAATATCTCCTATTTATAAATATTCCAATTTATAAATATCTCTTATTTATAAATATTCCACTTTATAAATATCTCTTATTTATAAATATTCCACTTTATAAATATTCTATTTTCAATATCACTTTGAAAATCCCCTAATCAACATTCCAGCATGTTATGGCATTCAATCATATCAAATCACGATGTTCAATATCGTCCAAGCACATATAATCGCCCACAGATTTTATATCACATCATATAACAATATATGAAAAATAATAAAATAACTGTTGAGGAATCCAGTCGGATTCCTCCAACCTGTTTCCCTGCATCACAGATGTTACACAACATGATTGTCATCACTTTCCGTTCAATATGAATTATACTGATAAACAGAATCAATATATAACTATCTAACTGTTTATATATTATATATATTTATATATATATATATAATATTTTCATTCACTGACTAGCAGTTCAATCAAACAGTCAACACACAATCAAACAGACAATTTCTAACAGTTATAAAAATACAACATGAAATTATAAACTGTTCAGAGTTGGTGAGATTTACATTGGACGATCATCGTTAATAACGATAACCATCGCTTGATTCATACGGACAATTTATTTCACTATAAATTGTAACGAACTTCAATTTGCTTCCCGTCAGTTCCATGATGTAGTGTCTGTCCATACGACCCCAACGTGACTGACCATTCGCAAAACTGATAATGTATGACCAAGTTATGATTTTTACAAGTGATACAGTTATTTAAATTTAAATAAAAACCTAAATTATGATTATAATTTGTAATTGGGCCTCACCACTATATCTTGGCCCACACTCTCCCCTACCTGACCCAAATACAACCAACTTCATCCTCCCAGGAACTGTCGCACGCTGCTCCTCCAAGCACTTGCCACCGTCCATCTTTCTTTGTTCCATACTTACTTTATACTCCACAAAAAAATATATTGTATCACCTTAATTATTGTTTAACACTTAACCGCATCATTACTGCTAATCCAATCCCTCATTATCTTCTGCCTGCAGCGTCGAAACTGCCTTGAACGCAGACCAATTGCTAAGCTTCTCCTCCCATGTTTCTATGTACCGCCGTTAACTACTCACGCCCCTTTCTTTTTCTTCTGTTTGAAACTAAACCCGTTTTCATGCACAGAGCCTCCAACGTTGCATGTACCCTCTCCAACTTCTTGCCCCAATCCTCCTCACACCATCAGCTACTCCACGTCCCCACCTTTTCACCTTTCTATTTCCCTTCAAAACCACAACACAGCACAATACCTCCTTCGCCAATCATACCCCAACGTCCACTACTGATACAAACACTAGTCCTCTCAAAACCACCGTGAAAACCTCCTCATTTCTGCCAACAGCTCATCAGACCCTCATCGTCCCATAAAACCACCACCGCACTCAATACCATCAACATCCGAACCCTAGGTTGCGCCTCACCACTTTCAGCAAATCGAGAAAGACGTTGAACACTGTAATACGTATGTGGGATTGAAGCTGAACTCTCCATAGATCCGAAAAATCTTGTTTCACAATAATTGGATTTTTATTTGATTTGTTTTTTTGGTTTTTAAAGCTTTGATTCTCTCGTGTTTAACAAGAGAGGGTGGCGGCGCAATTTCTATGACTGGAAATGAATATTAGGTCTTAAGGGGGTTGTTGGACTATTTATAGAAGATGGGGAAAGGATTTAATAATATTATATTGTCCATACCCTTGCAATGAGAAATGGCTCAAACTCACTACAATTTTAACTTCTGTTTTTGACAAACTAAGCTATTCCTAGCATAGAAAAATATTCCGGACCCAATGAAACAGGTTTCGTCGAATTCCGACACCGTTTGCGAAAATCCCTTAGAAAATATCGATGAAAAACACCGAGCATTAATTCCTTAAAATTACAGAAAAAATCCTAAAAATATGAGGCCTTGACGTTTCACTAGACCTCTTCCTAAGGTTTCGTATGAAACTTGTTTCGTTGAATTCTGAGTTCGTTTGACCAGTTAACCATTCAGTTTAGTTTGTTTCAAGTTAAAAACATAGTGTACCGTACTATGAAATATCATGTTCACGTAGGGACTGCTATGGACAGAAACAAAGATACCATTTAAATGAGTGACGTGCTATGGTCCCAAAAATGTAATAATACCGGTAGATGGACTCATATTGTGAAACCCCGAAATGTCGATACATGGTGCCATATACTCCAAATAAAAAGTTGCTTCTTAAATTAATTAAAAATTTCCATAAAATTCTAAAAATTAAACTATCACTACTTCCCAAAAGAATCCTGTCTAAATTCAAACCCGATCTCTTGTTATATCGAATAAACTGTTACGGTCGGTAAACGATTCTATAGCGACTATTCTAAAATTTGATTTGGACATATCTCAAAATCTACACGACGAAATCTGGATTTTTCTCTTCCACTAGAAAGATATACTCCACCAGCTCCACACGTTTCTTGTTTCACAGAAATCCGGCTTAAAACGAATCCTGTACATTCAGTTGAAGTTCAAATCGCCAAATAGCGAACTGCCGCGTCGCTACGCACTCTATTTTAATTATATTATAATCATACGTTCAAACTGTCGTCGATTGAATATATTCGTCAATATAATCCAACTCTAAGTTGAATTATATCTTTGGGATGACCCCATTCACAGAATATTTGTATTTCCAATATTTTTGATTATTTCGACATTATAATATATTTTATTATATTATAATTATTAATTAAATATTCAATATTATTTAATTCACGTTCTCGATATCGATAAATCGATATTTAATAATTAAATAAATAAATTGTTCAACAGCTAAAATGCGGGTTACTACAATCTTCCCCCCTTAATAAAATTTCGTCCTCGAAATTGCTAAGCTAGGAGATGACCCTATCTTCTGGGTAAAAATTTATCTGTTTACCTCTTGTCTCCGGTTTCAACTGAACCAATTAATATCGACTAAAATATTAATTTATTCCGACTAACTAAATTTTCAAAAATTCTGAAAATTTTCTAACACCTTAACTTTTCGAAAATTTTTGCCAGCACCTCCTTTGTACTGGTCAATATCTCAAACTCCAACTCGCCTCTCTGGGCCTTCTTTAACCCAAAAGAAAATCAAACAGCCAAGCGGCTTGCCAATTCGGCTCATAAATCTCATATCCATATATAATATAAACTGGTGCCTTTTTGTCGGGAATATCAACTCTATCACTTCCATATGCTATCAACTCAGCATATACTAGTGTTATTTCCAACAAATCCCAATCAGTTCATATCCTCAAAACCAAATCGAATTTCATTCGAACCCGAATATCAAATTTCAAATTCTTGACTCATCAACCCAATTCCATAACATATTATTCTCTAATCCAATTCAATTCTATTTAACTCAGTTTAAGTTAATATTTCAATTTATTTCTACTATCTTATTCTATTTAACTTCATAAGTTAAAATTAAATTCCGAAACTTAATTTCCTGGGTTTATTTCAAATCAATTTGAAATTACAATGCCAATTCAAAACCTTTGAATTTCTAAACAACTTGTTTTCTCAAAACAATTCAAAAACAAAACCTTTGGTAGTAGTCCGTCACTTAGAACTCGAAAATGAACATTGATGATGTCGCGATTCATCATCAGAATCTATTTTCCAGCTATCGAAGTGAGTTCAATACTATATCACCTTCAGTTTGAAAAACTTTTTCAAAATCTCCCAAGAACTTAAAATTTCCTTATTTTAATTCCAATCTGATTTAAATTCAGATTTTTCTTCATTTTATTTCATATACTTTACTTATATGAATTCTAATTAGTCATTTATAATCATTTTACCTTTTTATAATCTTACTCGATTATAATAACAACCAATATATCTAATATATGATAATATATTACATATCCATACTGTGTCGGTCCATCGTATTCAAGTATTTATTTACTCCTACCGATACAGTGGATCAAACTGATCGACCAGAACTCATAAACAACTCAACCAATAAAACTCTACAATATAAAATCATTTTATATTAACTAACAAATACGTTTACTCGTATATATACACTCAAACTCAGTCTAGGATATTACTAATCCCATCTCGACTGAATCACGCCACAGAGCCAAGGTAATAACTAAACCAATGCTTTGATACCAACTGTAGTGACCCGGATTTTGAGCGACTTTGGTTATCGACGTAAGCTCGACGTCGATAACCAAAACATCGAAAAATCCCGGTAATTAATGAAAGAAATTAGAAGGTGAGAATAGATAAGATAGAAACTTTGAATAGAAGAAGAAGAAGAACACCACATCAGAGTAACACGAACCTCACAGCGGAACGAATAACATATAATAGATAACATAACTTTGAAATATAACAGTTATGTATACAATAGCACTTATCAGAGTACAGCACTTACAACACAGCGGAAATAACTATAGCTATATGATCCAGAAGCCTCCTGCTCCAGCTCTTCAAGTATACCTGTAAATCCTGACTCCTTGACTGCCCGTACAAATTTAGGAGCCCAAGAGTTTAGGGAAAACAAAATAAACTCCGGGTCAGTCATGTGACTGGTGTGAATAAACTCAAATCATTTAAACAGGTATATGATATCTCATAAGACCACGCCGTGAATACGGAACGGGTTTTTCCCTTATGAGAATCCAAATAACTTTTCAAAGCAATATCATCCTGATATTATAATAATGTCTAAGTACAAATAAATATCAATCTAGCAGAAACGCTTGCATCTCACGTTACTACATATATAGTATACAATCAAAATCGCAAGCACGTATTGGATGATTGGATTTCCAACTATGACAAGGTATGGAACCACCTTCCGATCAATGTACTCTAGGAACGATACACTGGAGTTCAACAAGAACATCTTGCAACTCAGCCACACATGACCGACCACTCATTTCGCTTGAGTGTATCGAATGTACATCACCAACGGTTGGGATCAGCAACCGTTCCCGTATATATATATATATATATATATATATATATATATATATATATATATATATATATATATATATATATATATATATATATATATATGGGACAGCATTGATAGATTAAAGAAGAAAATGAATATTCTCTAGATAGGTGATTATACACCCTACTTCGGTGCGACCGACTTAGCCATGCTGCCTGCCCGATTTCTGTCATTTACCGGATGTGAGGCTAGAAGCTACGCTTTATCATCACAATAGATTCACTTCGAATGCCACATTGTCAGATCCATCGAAAATCACTAATTGACGTCTACAACAATACATTACGTGTCAGCTAAAAGAAGTTTCCTTCTCCGCTTCCACTCTTGGTACGGTTGAAGAAATCAATGTACGTGACCTTTCTGGAAATACTCTGTCAGACATCCATCTTCATTCACTTAAAATGTCACATCATCATACCCGCCAATTCACAAATTGACTTATCCAAAAATAACACGGGTATACAGCTAAGAGAAACGAATTCCTCCGCTACCAAGCGTGAATATTTTTGAACATATCAACTTACGCGATCCATTGGATATACTCTGTCAGACCTTCGTCCATACAAGTTGTCCTCGGACTGGACAAACCGAAGGCACTATTCTATAGACAGGATACTCCTTGCATTTTACTCCGTCTTCAATTATCTTTGGCATATATGATTCGCAACGCTTATGCCAATACAGAGTGGTTCTTTGGATAATAATCCAACCGGTCTCTCCATATTAACAACGTTAAAATGGTCAAAACTTCGATAGTCTGTGATTTAACCATCAAAGAAAAACAAGTGTGCAAACAACGATATTATTCCCAGATGGAAATTATATCGAACAAACATCATTTAACATTAATCTCTTTAGTTCATTTATTTACTTATCTCCTGTTTTCCCTATATTCTAAATTCTTATTTTCTTTTATCAGAAAACATTTCTGATTCTCGTTTGGAAAACATTTCCAAAACTCCTTTACGATCAAACCTTACCATTTCTTAGTTAAGAAGGAATTCACTCAAGTTGGGGTGTAATTACCTCTCAGACCTTAACTGAACAACGTTATAACTTCGAAATGGTCAAAGTTTATCTTTTAATCTTTAACAACTTCTTTACGCCTTTCTCGGATTCAATTTTACTAATTTAAAACATTGGTTATAACGATAACGTTATAATCCCTACTTTCGAATTATCTAACTTTAATTATAACTTCTATTCTTATTAGTGAATAATTAACCTAACACTTATTTATATATAAATAAATAAATCTCTATTTAAACACTGGAAAGTATAAGTACTTTCCCGAATTCGATATAATCGAATTTGCCGATTAACTCTCTTCGAGAAATCTCTATTCGATAACTCCCTTCTTCGAATAACCTATATTCGATTAATCTCTCTTCGAATAACTAATATTCGATAACTCTTCCTTTTCAAATATCTCATATTTGAAAATCTCACTTCGATTAATCTATAATCGATAACTCCCTTCGATGAAACTAACATCGATAACTCCTTTCGATGAAACTAACATCGATAACTCCTTTCGATGAAACTAACATCGATCCTCCTTTCGATGAAACTAACATCGATACTCCTTTCGATGAAACTAACATCGATTTATTTAACTCGACTAACTTAACTTGACTCGACTAACTCGACTTACTTGGTTCGACCAATTCGATTCGATTAACTAGGCTCGACTAACTTGGTCGAACCACCCGATCAACTCAACTTATTTAACTTAACTTATTTCTCAACTCGATCAACTCGATTAACTCCTATCGAATAACTAATATTCGATTTAACTCCATTCGCTTGACTCTAGATCGCAGCGATCACAATGGTTACACCTGACTCCCTCAGGAAACATCCGACCGCCGTAAGCTATTTACAGCCCTGCGAATTACGCTAGCAGTCGTACAAGATGGAAACTTACCCTGAATACTATGATTGACTAACTCTGTCTCAAATAACTATATTTGATTAACTCTAGTTCGTTTTAACTCTAATCGATTAACTCTAACTGGTTAACTCTAACTCGATCAACTTGACTTGATTAACTCGACTTACTTAACTCAACTGGTTAACTTGACTTACTTAACCCAACTGGTTAACTCTATTGAACTGGTTAACTCTACTGAACTGGTTAACTCTACTGAACTGGTTAACTCTACTGAACTGGTTAACTCTACTGAACTGGTTAACTCTACTGAACTGGTTAACTCTACTGAACTGGTTAACTTTACTGAACTGGTTAACTCTATTCAACTAACTCGACTCGACTATCCCCTTTCGAATAGCATATTCGTTTTACTAACTTTCGAATACCATATTCGATTTACTCCCTTCGAATACCATATTCGATTTAACTCCTTTCGAATACCATATTCGATTTACTTTATTCACTTTATAAAGATTTCCTTTTTAACAACGTTTTATCCATTTGAAAAGATTTACTTTTAAATAACGGTTCTACACTTTAAAAATGATTTCCTTTTTATAATGTTTCCTTTTCAATTCTATTTGTAAATGGTTTACAAATATTTCCTTTTCAAATTTATTCTTGAAATATTCTAACTCCTTAAATCCTCTGAAAAATTCGCCATAACCTCCTTTGTAACGGGAGAATCGGGAAAATCCCCAAACCCGCCACACAGGCCTTTCCATTCAAAAAGAAATGTTTTGAATTTATTTCCTTTCCAAATATCTCCTATTTATAAATATTCCAATTTATAAATATCTCTTATTTATAAATATTCCACTTTATAAATATCTCTTATTTATAAATATTCCACTTTATAAATATTCTATTTTCAATATCACTTTGAAAATCCCCTTATCAACATTCCGGCATGTTATGGCATTCAATCATATCAAATCAGATGTTCAATATCGTCCAAGCACATATAATCGCCCACAGATTTTATATCACATCATATAACAATATATGAAAAATAATAAAATAACTGTTGAGGAATCCAGTCGGATTCCTCCAACCTGTTTCCCTGCATCACAGATGTTACACAACATGATTGTCATCACTTTCCGTTCAATATGAATTATCCAGATAAACAGAATCAATATATAACTATCTAACTGTTTATATATTATATATATTTATAAAATATTTTCATTCAATGACTAGCAGGTCAATCAAACAGTCAACACACAATCAAACAGACAATTTCTAACAGTTACAAAAATACAACATGAAATTATAAACTGTTCAGAGTTGGTGAGATTTACTCACATTGGAGGATCATCGTTAATAACGATAACCATCGCTTGATTCATACGGACAATTTATTTCACTATAAATTGTAACGAACTTCAAGTTGCTTCCCGTCAGTTCCATGATGTAGTGTCCGTCCATACGACCCCAACGTGACTGACCATTCGCAAAACTGATAACGTATGACCAAGTTATGATTTTTACAAGTGATACAGTTATTTAAATTTAAATAAAAACCTAAATTATGATTATAATTTGTAATTGGGCCTCACCACTATATCTTGGCACACACTCTCCCCTACCTGACCCAAATACAACCAACTTCATCCTCCCAGGAACTGTCGCACGCTGCTCCTCCAAGCACTTGCCACCGTCCATCTTTCTTTGTTCCATACTTACTTTATACTCCACAAAAAAATATACTGTATCACCTTAATTATTGTTTAAAACTTAACCCCATCATTACTGCTAATCCAATCCCTCATTATCTTCTGCCTGCAGCGTCGAAACTGCCTTGAACGCAGACCAATTGCTAAGCTTCTCCTCCCATGTTCCTATGTACCGCCGTTAACTACTCACGCCCCTTTCTTTTTCTTCTGTTTGAAACTAAACCCATTTTCATGCACAGAGCCTCCAACGTTGCATGTACCCTCTCCAACTTCTTGCCCCAATCCTCCTCACACCATCAGCTACTCCACGTCCTCACCTTTTCACCTTTCTATTTCCCTTCAAAACCACAACACAGCACAATACCTCCTTCGCCAATCATACCCCAACGTCCACTACTGATACAAACACCGGTCCTATCAAAACCACCGTGAAAACCTCCTCATTTCTGCCAACAGCTCATCAGACCCTCATCGTCCCATAAAACCACCACCGCACTCAATACCATCAACATCCGAACCCTAGGTTGCGCCTCACCACTTTCAGCAAATCGAGAAAGGCGTTGAACACTGTAATACGTATGTGGGATTGAAGCTGAACTCTCCATAGATCCGAAAAATCTTGTTTCACAATAATTGGATTTTTATTTGATTTGTTTTTTTGGTTTTTAAAGCTTTGATTCTCTCGTGTTTAACAAGAGAGGGTGGCGGCGCAATTTCTATGACTGGAAATGAATATTAGGTCTTAAGGGGGTTGTTGGACTATTTATAGAAGATGGGGAAAGGATTTAATAATATTATATTGTCCATACCCTTGCAATGAGAAATGGCTCAAACTCACTACAATTTTAACTTCTGTTTTTGACAAACTAAGCTATTCCTAGCATAGAAAAATATTCCGGACCCAATGAGACAGGTTTCGTCGAATTCCGACACCGTTTGCGAAAATCCCTTAGAAAATATCGATGAAAAACACCGAGCATTAATTCCTTAAAATTACAGAAAAAATCCTAAAAATATGAGGCCTTGACGTTTCACTAGACCTCTTCCTAAGGTTTCGTATGAAACTTGTTTCGTTGAATTCTGAGTTCGTTTGACCAGTTAACCATTCAGTTTAGTTTGTTTCAAGTTAAAAACATAGTGTACCGTACTATGAAATATCATGTTCACGTAGGGACTGCTATGGACAGAAACAAAGATACCATTTAAATGAGTGACGTGCTATGGTCCCAAAAATGTAATAATACCGGTAGATGGACTCATATTGTGAAACCCCGAAATGTCGATACATGGTGCCATATACTCCAAATAAAAAGTTGCTTATTAAATTAATTACAAATTTCCATAAAATTCTAAAAATTAAATTATCACTACTTCCCAAAAGAACCCTGTCTAAATTCAAACCCAATATCTTGTTATATTGAATAAACTGTTACGGTCGAGAAACGATTCTATAGCGACTATTCTAAAATTTGATTTGGACATATCTCAAAATCTACATGACGAAATCTCGATTTTTCTCTTCCACTAGAAAGATATACTCCACCAGCTCCACACGTTTCTTGTTTCACAGAAATCCGGCTTAAAACGAATCCTGTACATTCAGTTGAAGTTCAAATCGCCAAATAGCGAACTGCCGCGTCGTTACGCACTCTATTTTAATTATATTATAATCATACGTTCAAACTGTCGTCGATTGAATATATTCGTCAATATAATCCAACTCTAAGTTGAATTATATCTTTAGGATGACCCCATTCACAGAATATTTGTATTTCCAATATTTTTGATTATTTCGACATTATAATATATTTTATTATATTATAATTATTAATTAAATATTCAATATTATTTAATTCACGTTCTCGATATCGATAAATCGATATTTAATAATTAAATAAATAAATTGTTCAACAGCTAAAATGTGGGTTACTACACAACATACGCCTCATTCCAATTCATCAGTCACTAACCGTAAATTAACAAGAGAATAATTCCCCAAATATTAACCCCGAAGGCCGAAACCAACATCAGATCAATACCCAGGAAAGCATTCTGCTTAGCTAACCTATAGTTAGTTTCTAAATTTCACATTCTTAAGGAAAGGTTCCTATTAATTTTATCAAAGATAAATTATTTTAAATTTATTCTTTAATCCTCCTTTGAATATCACTACAAAACTAGTCGGGATTAGCGAACCACACCGAAGTAATCATTTATTTTATTTCCCAATCCCAATCTATCTATCCCATGAAGTAAAACTAGTCATACTTCATATCTAACACCACGGTGTTATCAGTAAATTCAATTACCATTTCACGTTCAAATCTAATTAAAGATTTAACTACCTCCTGGAGTAAAACTAGTGATACTCCATTCTCGATCTTTTCAATCTAATTAAAGATTCATTAAAACTCCACTTAGTTTTAATCTTTAACTGGGTTAAAGAATGAATGTCATTTAAAACACGGTTCACGATAAACCCCAAAATCACATCACATTTCAATCAATCCCTAACCGTAAATTAGCAAGTGAGCAATTCCCTAAGTATTAACCCCGAAGGCCGAAACCAACATCAGATCAATACGCCGGAAACCATTCAACTTAACTAATCTCCAGTTAGTTTCTGATTTTCTTAACTCCTTTGGGTCTAAGAACAGTATTATTGAAGATACCGTTCACAACAACCCAAAATCACATTCCATTAATTATCGGGTTAAAAAACAAGTGTTATTTAAATCACCGTTCACGATAAGCCCAAAAATCAATTCAAATTCAATCCCAATTAACTACCATTTAATTGGTACACTTCATTAAATCTAAATAAAAAGATTTAATCTTTTTCTCAACTGGGTTTAAGAACAGTGTTAATGAAGACACCATTCACGACAAACCCAAATCCCATTTGATATTAAATACAAGGCTCTGAATAGAAAATATACCGGCTTATATTCAATATCAAATTCTACGACCAACTAATATCGTATTGGAAATAACGATATAAATATATCTTTCAAATTTCCATAACAATATCTGTATAATCACGAAATCCAACATCGAAATATTCCAAAGACAATTTCGATTCCAATCCATTCCAATTCAATTATTGGAAATTCTAGTTACTTTTAAAACCTTTTCAAATCCACTTTGTTTATTTTAAAAATAAATAGAATTTTAATTCTAGTCCAAAACTAGTTCATTTCGATAAAAATCTATTTTTATCTTTTCAAATATGGAGTTTTTCATCCCAATTCTTCACAAATCATTTCTTATGATTTTACACTAATTATTACTATTTTTAATAATTTTATCAAGGCCCGTACAGTCGATTTCCATCAACGGCCATCGAACTGCACTTACAACGACCTTTTCCAAATTTGGTTTGGACATAATTCCAAATCCAACCGTTAGATTTCAAATCTCTAATATTCGTTAGAAAGCCCTTTTCGATACGAACCCAACGGTTCCGGTTTTAGGAGAATCCGACGGTCGGATCTCCCGTAATATTCGTTCGAAGTCAATGGTCGAAATTCGCGAACTGCCGCGACGTGGCGCGTTCTATTCAGGCCATTATATATATAATATATATATATTATATATATTTCGTCGATTTCCTTTCAAAACGTATTTTATAAATCGTTTTAAATTCGTTTTCGAAACGATTTCAACTTCACATTCAATTTCTAATCAAAATTAAATTTTTCCTTATAATTTCGTTTTAAGTTCATTTCAATTTGATTTCAACTCAAATCGATTTCAATTCAATTCCAGTTCGTTTTCAATTTTAGTTCAATTTCCATTCGATTTTGAATTTATTTCAAATCGATTTCTATTCAATTTCAATTCAATTCGAATTCATTTCATATTGATTTCCATTCAATTTCAAGTCGATTCGAATTCATTTTATTTTCAATTCAATTCGAATTCTAATTCGTTTCGATTCAATTTAATTCGAATTTCATTTCAAAATATTCGATTTTGAAATCACTTTTCAATATTCATTATAAAAACGAATATAATCGATATAAATATCGTTCGCGTTAAAATAGCGCATATCTAATCAACACGGCTTTATATATTTCTATTTCAAATATTCTATTCAAATATTTCATTTCAAATATTTCTTCTCTAATATTTTATTCAAATATTTCTCTTCAAATATTCTATTTCAAAACTGGAATGAGGCCCAATCAATTACCATAGATTTTATTTCTATGGATTTCCATACAACGCATGTATATATCAACAATGACAAATAATCAACCATCATCCAAAGTGCATTCTACACTGTATAAGCATCAAATATAAATATTTAACGCTTATAACAGTCTATCAATCAATCGACATACAACTAATTATTGGGGTTAGTGTATGTCATATATCATCCCAATACCCGTGTGGGGTTTCAAACAATCAAACACAGATTTTATTGGTGCAGTTGGGCGATGTGTAAAATTTATTGTCCCAATCAATATCAGTCAAATGTGTGTATATAAACAAATCGTCCGATTTGTTTATATTTATTTCATTTTAAATACACGTTAAAAATTCTATTTTCAACTATAAAATATTTCAACTATAAAATATTTTCAACTATTTATATTTTATTTCATTTCACATCACATCACACAATCAACTACACATCAAAATCAAACAAATAAGCATACAAGCCGTCCATGGTCTGTGGACGATGGGTGTCGGGTGCTACTAAACACCGTCTGCATCCTAGTATATATTTTAAACTAGAAATAAATTAAAAGTGAGGAGTTCTCACCGAGGGTTCCACTCCTCCATTCTTAATTTTTCTGAATGGTTTGGATTTACCCGAAGTTCCAACGAAATCTTTTCCACGCTGTTCATAGTAAAAACCACATTTTTAATATGATGTTTATATATTTAAACATCGCATTTTTATATCGCTCTATATATATAAAAATCATATTTTTATATAACTAAAAATCTCTTCTTTATATTTTTAAAAATCTCTTCTTTATATTTTTAAAAATCTCTTCTTTATATTTCTAAAAATCTCTTCTTTATAAAACAAGGTCATATATATAATATGTTATATTTTTATCTATTCTATTACTATTTTATATAAAAATTCCACATTTTTTTAAACTATGATATATATTAAAAATCATATATTAACAATGATATTAATATTATAAAAACAATTCTATTTTTTTCTATAAAATAATTCTATATTTTCTTCAAAATCAAAAAAATAAAATTCAATGCGAATTATATTCAAATCTGAAAAAAAAACTGTTATATTTATTTAAAAACTGAGTTTAAAATGGTTACCATCTTCTTTAATCAGTCATTACCGTAATAAAAGAACCAGGCCGTTGATTTTTTTCCTTCATCGTATTCACTTCGTTCTAGGTTGGTATCCAAAAAGCTCAGCCTCTAGGGCTTGAATTCGCACTTCACCTCGACCACCATAGGTCGATCAGAGCCTCCCACTTCGTCCGGCTATGCAGCGCCTCCCCACGCCTGAATCCCCGATGAACTCGCCGCCTCACCTCCGCCTATAAAGGCGCACGAACGGAAGGCCTTTGAGCCTCGAACACTCATAATATACCTTCTGAAAATCGATCATCACCGTACGATTTTAAAGAGGTTGAAACACTCTTTCATTTTTGATTGGGTCATATTCTAATTCGATTTGTGTTTGGAGAAATTAAAGGAAAGAAACAGAAGCAAAATCGCCATCGATTTGGGTTAACTGGCGGCGCCTTGAACGATAGGGAAATGAGGGTTTAGTTTGACCTAGTTTGACCTTTTATATAGATTAATAATTTAATATTTAATTCCTTTTTAAAGTTCAAAATCGTCACGAATTCCAAATCGAACCCAACAACTGTCGGCGCTAGCTAATTACCCCTATTCCGAACACAATGGGATATGTTTCGTAGGCCAATTCGACTGTTTGAATCAGTTTTTACCAAATTAAAAATATAAATCAATATATATTCTATTTGAACGTACATTTTAATTTATAGGGGCCACATATTGACTCTAAAAATTCCCGAAAAATTATTTCTAGCTTCGTATTAATGATACGGTCCTAACAAAACTAATTTCGTCGAATTCTGAGACCGTTTGAAAAATGGCCATTTTCTTGTCGATTGAAATTGACTAAAACTGATAAAACACGTTTAACTTCGCCACGCTCACATATTGATTCAGAAAATTATGCAAATTGGCATCTAGCAATAATTTGACATCCCGGATCCAACGAAAGTGGTTTCGTCGAAAACGAAGGTCGTTTGCAAAATTTCCATTTTTAAGGGCTTTATATATATTAAAAATATATATAAATTCCACAGCGACTTTTATGAATTTTAAACTGGACATATCTTTCAACTTATAAAACGAAATCTCAGTTTCATACATCCGTTAGAAAGATATGATTAAATAGATTCAAATATTTCTTATTTCGCTGAATTCTGACTTATAATGAATTCTGTATATTCATTTGAAATTCGAAATCGAATTTTCGAACTGCCGCGCCATTTCAGGCTCGTTATATAATTAAAATAAATTTATTCGTTTTAACTTCGTCAAAAATAAATTTTCCATCGTTGTTATTTAAAATAAATCATTTTAAATATTCAAAATTCTTTAAAAATTGCCAAAATAAAAATTTTAAATTGGCTCGGATTTCCGGGTTATTACAGAGACTGCCTGTGTGCATAGCACGGACCTACATGCAACAATTGGATAGTCACCTCCCGTCCTCGGCTTTATTGCAGTTTTTCTGGATGAACACATAAAAAGTACATTAATTTTTTTTTGACAAACCATGGCTTATGTCACCATATTGCTACATTTATCACTCATAAAAAATCATAATTTTTCTCTATTTCCATCGACCACAACACTCCTACTTCCGCATTTTCCCCTTCCCAATCCCTTAACTTCAACACATCCATAACTTTCCATGTACGCAACACAGGTTCCAACCTCTTTACTAACCCATATTATCCCAGATACACGTTTCCATCTAACGTTTTGTCCATGTTTACATAATGCACTTAAATCTCATGCTTAACTGTACCACAAACGTTGGGCACACACGCACCCCACACTACTCTAACGGTCCACCACGTTACCAACTTTCCCTTCCACATAAAGTATATAACTACATATTTCGAGCAATTTCCAAATTGATAACCAAGAACAAATACTTTTTAACCTTTGTTGCAACAAACTAATTTTGTCATAATCATATATCGATTCCTTCTGTACACCACCTACTCTAACCTATGCTTGCATGACTAATCCAATAGTCAACTCTTTTCATGTAAAACCAAACACTACAACAAACAACAAAGTCCAACTCCATTTCCTTTTGCCTTCACACCTACTATTCATTACCTACCCGTGTGCGAAGCACGGGTTCACAACTAGTTTCCTTTTATATAAAATCTGTTGATTTTATATAAATATTTTATTTTCAAAATACACTTTGAAAATTCCCTTTTTACATTCCAGTATTTCATATGGTATTTAATATACCAAATAACAATGATCAATATCATCCAAACACCCATAATCAACAACAGATTATATATCACATCATATATCACAATATATGAAAACAATAAAATAAATGTTGAGGAATCCAGTTGGATCCCTCCGACCTGTTTTCCCTTCATCCACATATGTTAAACAATATAATTAACATCAATTTCACTTCAATATGAAATAGTCTGATCAACAGAATCAATATCTAATTAACGATATCTTGCTAAGAAGAATGCCCATGTTGTGGCAATTCCACTCAGATGGTAATGCGTTACTCCTGCAGCACGTCCTTGTACAATGCTCAAGGCCCTAGGCTGAGTAGTAGGAGCAACTTTTAATTTGTTATGAGCCCAAATAATGGATTCAATGAGTTCTTGCAAATAACTGTGGCCGCTGAATAGAAACATTAAACTAAATGCATATATATCATTATCAATAATTTTAACCACTAAATCAGTAATTCAACCAAACAATCATCACACAGCAATCAATCATCATTTATCAACACTAGATTATATTTATGAAAAAATAAACTGCCAGAGTTAGTGAGTTTTACTCACCTTGGACGATCATCGTTAAATAACGATAATTGTTGGTTGACTCTGACAGACAATTTATTTTGCTATAATTTGTAATGAGCTTCAATTCACTCCTAGGAAGTTCCATTGCGTAGCCACCGTCCATACGATCCCAACGGATCATGTTTTGTTGAAAACCGGTATCGTATGCAATAGTTAGAGTCGTTACAAGTTTTAATACATCAATTAAAGAATCATTATTAAAATTAATTATATTACTTAAACCTTAATCACCTAATTAAGCCGCATAATGACCTTTTTCCGTGGTCATAATTCACACACCCTGGAGCTCCTCAACAATCCATTGTCGTATCCCTTTTATTTCACCATCTTCCTGTGTTTCTCCATATAAACTAAAATACCATTATTTAGATTAAATAAAAGTTTAGATTTTAAACTATTATCAGGCTCACCATTAACATGAGGCCCACGTATAAACCTAAGCACCCTCTTCTTCTCTAACCCACAAATACTGCTGCTCCTCACGAAACAAAACCCATAGCCGAATTCCTTGATCCCATTCTTCCCCTCCATTTTGCCATGAAAAATCGAACGGCCTTCACCATTAAACTCCTCTTCCATCTCTTCATCTTCTCCACTCAAATATATAGAACTCGCACCATCTTTCTTGAATGTGTCGAACAGGAAGACCAATGCCCAGTAGTGTACACGAGCGACAAAATTATACCCTAAATTCCACAAAAATTTGGCAAAATGACCTATTCAATATCCAAAATGAGAATTACTACTTCAATATTTCCAAAACTTGAGCCCTAACACTGATTGAGAAATTCCTTGTGAAAAATTGCAGTTCGAGCTCTACCAAATGGACAATAGCATGTAGAGCAACCTATATGGATTGCAAATATACGAGTTTTGCAATTTATGGTGATTTAATTGATTTTCTATCCATTTTTAAGTTGCTCGATTTGTTTTTTTTTTTGCTGGAGAAGTTTATGGCGGCGTGAGAAGGAATTGACCAGACAAAATGTTTAGGGTTTGTTTAGGAGGCCTGATATTTATAGAAAGGAAAAAATATTTTTTTATTCAATTATAATATTAATTTATAACGAATCTCTACTGTATTTATCGATTAAAAAGCTATATGATCACATACAATATCCAAATTCAATGAAAATGGATAGACACATACAGTTTGACATTACGGACCCAACGAAACTTGTTTCATCGAATTCTGAGTCCGTCTGCTCACACAACGTATTTTTAAAGTTAAATTATTGACTGTATTTCACATTAAAATTCCGTACGTCCACATACTGACTCCAAAAATCACGAAAATTGAAATCTAGCAATAATTTAATATTCCGGATCCAATAAAATTAGTTTCGTCGAAAATGGAGATTATTTGCAAAACTGACTATTTTTAAAGCTCTAAATAAACCCACTTAAATATTAATATATATAAAAAATTAATTAAATCAAATATTAATAAATAAATATTATCGTATATATATTCACATACGATATCGTATAACTCCAAAATAAATATATTAGGATTTATAACTCGATATTTCAAAATTCCAGATTATATCGATATTCAATTTATATTAAAATCCATTTATAATATAAATAAATCGATATTAATTATAAAGGAATTCCATAGCGACTTTTTGAAAATTTAATTTGGACATAACTCAAAATCCACGAAATCTCGATTTTCCTCTTCCATTAGAAAAATGTAGTTCTCCAGCTCTGGATGTTCTTATTTCACAGAAATCCGAGTTAAAACTGGTTCTGTATATTCGTTTAAAGTTCGAATCGCCAAATTAAGAACTTCCACGCCATTTCGAGTTCGATTGAAATTATATAATTTATATGCTCTAACTTCATTAATTAAATATATTCGTTTTCGTAAATCAAATTTTAAACTGAATTATATATTTTGAATTGCCCAATTCACCCAATATTGCCATTTCAGCTAATTCTGGTTATTTCAGAATTAAATAAATTATTTAATTATTATATTAATTAAATTTTCAAAGTTATTTAATTAAATGACCATTAAATTACCAAACCATTATTTGAAATAATTAAATTAATTAATTATTATACCGTAAAAATACGTGTCGTTTCAGCATAGTATCCCATGCTACCATGTCACCATAATAGGCTCTACAATTAAAACCTCAAAATGTCGTATTGGAAGTTTGGATTTCCATACTGATGGCTCTGGATTTGAAATATCTATCGCGAAGTGCAATACCCAACGACTTACGTCCCGTGCATGAGAAAAAGCCGTAATGCACATCCGCACTATATCCAGGAAACAAGTTATCGCGGCTTACGTCCAAGCATTGGAAAACACCGCTAACTCTATCCATCTGGGAATCGGGGTGTGTACCCTATCCCCACTAGTGTGGGGCGACCACACCCGGTATCACCTCGGTCGACCGAATCCATGAAAACCTGTAGGATGTCTGTCCTCATCTCTAAAGTATACTGATCTAACCATTAGTTTACCACCATACCAGTGTGCGAGGCTTGCGAATTAACGTTACACAAAGCTGTGCTATTTAAAGCTTTGCTTTCATCATCATCCACCAAAGTTTTGTTTTCAGCTAAAGTTTGGATCGCTGCATCTTAGCATGTCACACTGTCAATCCATACTGTACCACTGATTTCTGCCGATATATAACCTCTGAGCTCGTATGTCTCAGAGAAGGGTGTTAAGCAAGAGAATAAATTCTCCGCCACCAAACAGATATATTTTTAGCAGAGATCAACGAATACAGTATAAAGGAATACAACGTCAGACATACCATCCATTTACAAGTTCATTCTTGGTCTGAATGAAACCGGAGGCACCTTATTCCTCGTCCCATATGTCCAATACAGGAGAGAGGCCCTCACGTATCTGTACAATCAACAAGTATGTCCGGACGGCTACCACTGTAGCCCCTTCAAGGTAGCTACTCCAATCATGGGCATCAGTAGCAACCCATCCATTCAATGTAAAGATCGTCGGTCTTGCACTGTCTTCAATCTCTTCGACTTTTTGTCGTATCAATTATTCATAACGAGTTAAACCCGGTCTTTCCGAATAACTCGCGTATCTTATAATCATACGCCTCATTCCAGTACATAATATTCTTTCTTTAGGGAAAGGTTCCCATTAATTTTATCAAAGATAAATTCTTTTAAATTTATTCTTTAATCTTCCTTTGGATATCATTACAAAAGATTCATTATCTTTTCAATTCTAAACCAAATTAAGGTTTTCCAAACTAGTCGGGATTAGCGAACCTTACCGAAGTAA
Source organism: Allium sativum (assembly GCA_030737875.1). NCBI lineage: Eukaryota > Viridiplantae > Streptophyta > Magnoliopsida > Asparagales > Amaryllidaceae > Allium > Allium sativum. The sequence continues at coordinate 315,004,032 of CM060921.1, forward strand.
TCATTTGTTTATTTTCCCAATCCCAACCTATTTATCCCATGGAGCAAACCGGTAATACTCCATATCTAACACCACGGTTGTATCGGTAAAAATTAATTACCATTTCATGTTCAAATCTAATTAAAGATTTAACTATCGCTTGGAGCAAAACTGGTGATATTCCATTCTCGATCATTTTCTTGAATTGATAACTTTAATTATCACATTCACTTTTCAATCTAATTAAAGATTCATTAGAACTTCACTTAGTTTTAATCTTCCCAAAAATCATTATTAATGATTATTTAACTTTGGAAAATCAAACATGCTGCATCGACAATCTACGTCGTACCATTGATTTCTGCCGATATATAACCTCTAAGCTCGTATGTCTTAGAGAAGGGTGTTAAGCAAGAGAATAAATTCTCCTCCACCAAATAGATATATATTTAGCAGATATCAACAAATACAGTATCGAAATACAATGTTAGACATGTAATCCTGTCTTTACCTGGGTTAAAGAGCCAATGTCATTTAAAACACAGTTCACAATAAACCCAAAAATCACATTCCATTAATTATGGAATCTTCACGGAAAAACAAATCAATATATAATCGATATCAATTTTTGTATCCGACTAATAATATAAATGGAATAACGATAGAGCCTTTTAAATTCCATATATATTAACAGTCTTCCTCCATAGAAGCTCATCTCGATTATTATCAAATTGAATTCCGTTCAATTCCAATTTAATATATTAAATTGGAAATCTTTATTTTGGAAAATTCCATCTATCTTAATTAAAAGACTATAAATTCCAAATCATATCTTCATTGTTAATTGGGTTAAAGAACAAGTGTTATTTGAAACACCATTCACGATAAACCTAAAAATTCAATTCTTTTATTCAATTTTAATTAAATATTCATTAATTGGAAAACTTCACTAAATCTTAATTTAAAGATTTATTCTTTTCTCAACTGGGTTTAAGAACTGTGTTAATGAAGACACCATTCACGACAAACCCAAAATCCAATTTGATATCAAATACAAGGCTCTGAATAGAAATTATATCGGCTTATATTCAATATCAAATTCTGAAACCAACCAATATCGTATTGGGAAAAACGATATATATATATATCTTCGAAATTCCTCAATACTATCCGTATAATTACGGAATCCAATATCGAAATATCCCAAAGATTATTTCGATTCCAAATCCATTCCAATTTAATCATTGGAAATTTCTGGTTATTTTAAAACCATTTTCAAATCCAATTTATTTATTTAAAAATAATTGGATTATTATTCTAGTTAATAACTAGTTCATTTCGATAAAAATATATTTTTATTTTTCAAAACTGGAATTTTTCATCCAAAATCTTTCCAAATCATTTATTATGATTTTGCATAATTTTTCCATATTTTTAATAATTTTATTATCGCCCGCACAGTCGGTTTCCAACAACGGCCACCGAACTGCATCCATAGCGACCTTTTCTGAAATTGATTTGGACATATCACCAAATCCAACCATTAGATTTCAAATATCTTGTATTCATTGGAAAGCTCTTTTCGATACAAATCCAATGGTTCCGGTTTTAGGAGAATCCGACGGTCGGATCTCCCATAGCATCAATTTGAAGTTAATGGTCGAAATTTGCGAACGGTCGTTGCGCGGCGCGTTCTATTCAGGCCATTAATATATATTATATATATTTTGTCGATTTCCATTTAAAACGAATTTTATAAATCGTTTTAAAAACGATTTCCGCTGCCATTTCAATTTTAAATCAAAATTGAATATTCTCTTATAAATTCATTTCAAAACGATTTCAATTTCATTTTTAAATTTAAATCCAAATTAAATATTCCTATATATCCTCATTTTAAATTCATTTCAAAAACCATTTCAATTTCGAATCAAAATGGAATATTCCATTATAAATTCGTTTTAAATTCATTTTTAAACGATTTCAATTTTAAATCAAAATTGAATATTCCATATAAATTCGTTTTAAATTCATTTTAAAACGATTTCAGTTTGATTTTCAAATTTAAATCAAAATTGAATATTCCATTATAAATTCGTTTTAAATTCATTTTAAAACGTTTCCATTTCATTTTCAAATTTAAATCAAAATTGAATATTCCATATCATTATAATTTTAAAAAGATAATATTTTCAAAATATTAGATTTTGAAATCACTTTTCGATATTCATTGTGAAATGAATAAAATTGACAGAAAATCTCGTTCGTGTTAAAATGGCATTTAACTACTTAACATAGATCTCGTTTGTGTTAAAATGGCATTTAACTACTTAACACGGCTTCACATTTCAATATTCATTGAATATTATTTCAAAATATTCGTTCGTTCTAAACTGGAATCAGACTTAATCAATTACCATATAATTTCAGCTATATGGATTTCATACATCGTGTGTATACAACAATAATGATAAACAATCATTAAAAAGTTTAAACAACATCCAGAGTGCATTTTACAACTGTATAAGCATTAAAATAAATAACGCTTATAAAGTCTGTCAACCCATCGATTGACATACCACTAATTATTGGGATCAGTGTATGTCAAATATTATCCTAATACCCGTGTGGGGTTTTCAAATAACAAACACTGTTTATTATTGGTGCAGTTGGGCGATGTGTAAAAATTATCGTCCCAATCAACATCAGATAAATAAGTGTACATAAACAAACCGTCCAGTTTGTAAATGAATATTTATTTTATTTTATTTCATGATAATATATATATATTATATAAATAATTTTTTTATACAACAATATCAATACATGACAACCCAATCACAATCCAAACAAACAATCAACGGGTCTATACAAAAAAATTGTGTCGGGGGCTTCTAAGCCCCGTCTGCATCCTAGTATATATTAACTGTAAAATAATTGTAGTGTGAGAGAGTTATCACAGTCGGTTTCCACTCCGTCATTCTTTATTTGATGATTTTTCAGTTCTGTTTGGATTTGAATTCGCCTTAAATTCATATTTGCTCCTTTTAACTTCTAGTCAGTTCCATGGTGTAGTACTCGTCAAGAGGATTTCAACGGATCCGAATTTGCTGAATTCCAACACCGCATGGCCTAGATATTGATTTTTTAAAAATTAGGTACTAATTAAAATAAATTAACATGATTAAATAATTTATTAATTTAATTAACCATGTTTTACCATTAATTACTTCTTTCCCAATACCTGTTGCTCGAACAAAAACCGACCCCATAACTCAATACCTTCTCTCATCTATTGCACGCAATACGAGACGCCGGAGCACCACCCCTCGCCGCCATGCCACTCCGCTCGACGTCGCCCTTCACCATCGTAGGTTGCAAGCAACTAGATGCCCCTCTCTCCTTGAAAATTGAGCCCAAAGTAGGCTCTTTTGAGCTCATAAATCCCCATAAATATGAAACTAAACCCTACCATCTTCATATGAATCGAAAGAGCACAAATAGATCTACAACATTTGTTTTGATTTCATGGATTAGATCGATCTAATTTGGGAACAATTTGAGAATCAAATTCTGAGATTTTTGGCCGTTAATCGCATATGAGCGGCTTGTGTTGACCACGTGGAACGAATTTCTAGGATTTGACCAAAATTTTGACCTATATATAATATAATTTAATATTCTTTAATTCAAAAAAATATGTGTTTTTGCATTCGAACTCCAAATCAAACCCAACAACTATCGCCCCTAGCTAAATACCCCCATTCTTTATACAGTGGAATATATTTCGTAAGCCAATTCTATCGTTTCGATACGTTTTTCTCAAAATTAATATATAAATCAATATATATTATTTAAACGTACGTTTTAATTTACCGGGGCCACATACTGACTCCAAAAATTCCCAAAAAATAAATCTAGCTATGTTTTGACGATAAGGTCCTAAAAAAACTAAATTCGTTGAATTTGGAGACCGTTTGAAAAATGCCATTTTCTGGTCGATCCAATTCAAATTTAAATTACCAAACACATTTAAATTTACTACGCTCACGTATTAATTCCAAAAATTATGAAATTTGAAACCTTGCAATAATTTGACATTCCGGATCCAACAAAAGTGGTTTCGTCAAAAACGGAGGTCGTTTGCAAAATCGCTATTTTTAAGAGCTATATATTATATAAAATTCCATAGCGACTATTCTGAATTTTCAACTGGACATAACTTTTTATTCTCTTCATGAAATCTGGATTTTTGACATCGAAAGATATTTTCAAACAGATTCGAATATTTCTTGTTTTACTGAAATCTGATTTATTTTGAATCCTGTACATTCATTTGAAAACTACCACGCAATTTCAAATTCCTTTTATATTTAAAATAAATTTATTCGTTCGAACTTCGATTAAATAATTTTTTAGTCGTTATTATTTAAAATAAGTCATTTTAAATATTCAAAATCGATTAAAATTGTTAAAATAAAAAATTTAAATTGGATCTAAAAATCTGGGTTGTTACACCTGTCCTGACCAAATCAGTTCCATCTCGAAGTCCTTTTCGATATGGTTCCAATGACACCCACTGCGCTTAATTCTTACAGCGTATGAGTGGAATACCACATTAATAAGGTTATCAAACAACTTAAATAATTTAAACTTAAATTTAAAATTTAAATGGGCCTTACCCCTTAACTACTCGGCCCACTTATACCATCCACTTGCATACGTCTGTTAGTAGTAAGGTCTCCCCCATCCCCCTCCATTATTATGTGCAGCTCCTCCATTTCCATTTTTTTCTTCTTTATTCATATAATAAAAACCCAGCCCAAAGCCCATACAACTCCAACAGCCCACCTGCATTTCTGTTCCTACATCCTGCTTCCAATATTCTTCTATTTCCATTCTCCGAAGACTAGAGGCTCTTTCTTTTCTTTCTACTGTTAAAGAAAATATGCCCACTTTCATTTCATTGGTTTCCCCTTGGCTTCCCATGCACCGCATGTATACAATACACTTCCCCACCTTACTCCTTTTCACGCCATATTCTACACAACACCTTCCTTTTCCCTATTGTTCTTTATATTTTTCCACACTTTCTTTGCTCATTTCCACGCCATAACGAAACCGACCCACCTTGCTCTTTCGATCAGACCTTACAATCCCTTTTCTTAATTCCAGTACACGCCGCAAAACAAGGATGTTGCTTCATCCAGCGACTAGATCGCCTTAAACTACCGTCACCGAGACCGCCACCTCCTTTCTTCCACCTCGACTCACCCTAGAAGATGGACCCGCTACTTACCCTTTCTCCTCCATGTGTACAACTCTCGCTTGAACAACGACTACGTGCTGCTTATTATTATCGTTATCATTAATTTTGAGGTTCTGATATTTGTTTTCAAGCAAGAAAACTTGGTTCGCTTATGTTGGTTGAGAAGAAATGAGTTGAGCCGCATATATATAGGTAAGATTACTAAGATACCACAGTGTATAGGATGCGCAGGTTACTGAATAGGTAGGTGGGCTTCATAAATTTTTGATGGAACTCATTAGTAGCGTAGAGTAGCAGAAGAAGAAAAACAGTGTAGGCTTTACAGGAAATTCATGTGGTTATATTACTTAAGGACGAAGGGTGTATGGTTATAGGAGGGTAGTAGTTGTTTAGGCATGTGCAGCTTAAGTTCTTAGGCTCTGCCTCAGGTACGTGCTGAAAAGATTATACACAGGGCATGTCACTTATTTGGGTTAGGCTTTGAAGGTAGGGTACGGTATGTGTACATTTATCCTTCCTTAGTGGTGTAGTATGCATATGTATGACACAGGTTTTAACATAGGGTAGCTGCAAGATTTTCCTTTCTTTTGATTTGGCTGCGTGAAAAGCCTTTGAATGAGACTGGCATGTGCGGGTCTTAAATTTCGATTAAGTTGTATTAGGGAAGGCAAGGTCGAAAAAAATATAGTTTAGGTTGTATGTGATGTTAATTACTATAGGTAGGTTTTATTTTTATACCGTAAATTTTATTGCACTGCTACCTGACATTACTGTTTACTATTCGCATTGCTATATCCCAATTTCAAACGCAACAGAAATGAGCGTACTACTATGTATTGACGTTCTGGATCCGAAGAAATTAATTTCGTTGAATTCTGATTCCGTTTGCTTTAAAAAGATGTTTTAATTTAAAAAATTTTATCGGTCCCCATTTAAATTTCATGCACAGATAAAATAACTCGGATTAGCTCCAAACTGGAAAACTAACAATAACTAGTTATACGTATTCCAATAAAATTTGTTTCGTCGAAAACGAAGGTCGTTTGAAAAATAATTATTTCTACGGCTTATATAATAGTGTTAAAAATATAATTAAATTACAAAATAATTAAAATAAATTATTATTACCACATATATCCAAGTAAAATAATATATCACTTCTATTTCAACTCATATAGATTCGTAACTCAACATTTATCATAATCGAGTTAAACAATATGGAAATTTTATATGCATTTTCTTTTTTAATTATAAATGAATGTTATAATTTATAAATGATTTCCATAGCGACTATTTTAAAATTTGATTTGAATATTACTTACAATTTATAAGACAAAATCTCGATTTCTCTTCCATTAGAAAATTATAATCAAATAGATCCAAACGTTTTTTTGTTTCATAGAATTCCGATTTAAAACGAATTCTTTATATTCAATTGAAGTTCCAATTACGAATTACCGCGTTGTTTCGAGTTCGTTTTATATTAAATATAGATTAAACATTAAATCATTGTTTTAATAAATGAATTTAATATTAAATCCATTAATATTTCTAATATAGTATTTAAAACCAAATTTAAATGTTTGAATTCATATGATCGAAAAATCTGGGTTGTTACATTCTTTCCCCCTTAAATAAATTTCGTCCTCGAAATTTGCTAAGTAAGAAGAATGCACCAAAGCAAATTAATTTTCAAAATAACTAATTTAAAGAAAAAAATATTATCAGAAATAATTTCTTAGTTTAAATTCTCGAAAAATTTGCCAGTACCTCCTTTGTACTCTTCAATCCAAACAACTACAACTCGCCATTTTGAGCCTCACATTGTTCAAAACGAAAACAAAGCCAAATGGCTATCCAACTCAGGGATATAAAATCAATCACCAAATCAATATATTAAGTTTACCTACTTATCGGGAATCCCATAATCTAGCCATGAGGAAAATCAACTAACAGCTCTTCCTCTTTCCAACCTGCACTAACTCAATATATTTCCAATATCCATTATCGGGTTAAATCATCTAGTTTCACTTCGTATTTGATTCCATTTAAGTTCGTTGTACTCAAAATTTTCCTTCTCAGTTTTCAATTCATGTCACTGTTGATCAATTTTATTATACAACCAGTCTATCATTCAAAACAAACAATCAACAGTCAATTTAACCAAATCATTCCATTTGAATTCCCATTCAAATCAATCAAACCCACCAGCACCAATAATATAGTAAAATTATTATTTTTTCTATATAAAAAAATAATTTCGGAAAAATTATTTCATTTACCCTCTTTATAAAACAAAACCTTTATATATAAAATTTGCGAATACGCTCTCTAATATGTATACAATCATCTCGATCTAGGGTATTACTAACCCCATCTTTATCGAGTTACACCACAGAGCCAAGGATATTTCTAAACCATTGCTCTGATACCAAGTGTAGCGACCCGGGAATTTCGACACCTGAACCCATACATTTACACATTCCTTGTCCACCGAAAATCCCAAAAAGCTAGAAGAAAGAAATAAGAGAATGAGATAAGAAAGAAAGTTGGAATTGAAGAATAAGAAGAACCAACAAAACACAGAGTCACACATCGTAGCGGAACAAAATATAATATAGAAATAACTTTTATTGAGAGCTTGAAATAATATTTACCACATTAGAGCACATTTATACATCTGGATAGTTATAATAGTCTATCCTCATGTATATATAACACATAACGAAATAACGGTATACATCATACGTCTGAACTCCTTTAGCTCATCTTTGGACTTCACAACATTTGGTAACCTAAACCAGAACCTGTACAACCCGGTCTAACCCGAGCATTACAAATATCGGGTCAGTCTACTGAACCAGAGCGAGAAAAACTCGCTAGTTTATAATATCATCCAACTTGATTTTATAAAATAAAACCTTAATAAGGATTTAATTTAAACTTCGAATTATACTTAACTTATATTATTATTATTATAAACTTGCTAAAAAACATCACTTTACCATAAAAATTGGTTTAAAACTTCATAAACCTTCATTTATTTAAATCCCAAGATACCCCTTTGATTATCATTCAGCAAATATCAACATTTAAAAATGGTTTAATTATCCATTAGCTATTTCCATTAAATTAATAACTAATAAAATAATTCAATCTCAAGTAACATAGTTAACGTAGTCAACTCTACACATGATTAACTCATTAATCAAATCTTAGTTCGTCTTTCCATTTAAATTAATTTCAAATTAATATAAATAATTCCATTTGATTATTATTAAATTAATAATAATCAATCAATATAATCTCATTTTAAATTGCTTCTTAAAAACAATTAACTTCGGTCATTAAACATCACATTAATATCCGCTCACTTGCTTACCAGCCTTGTAAATATAAGAATCATCTTTATAAGATCATTGAATAATTGAGATGAGGCACGTGCTTCGCACACGGATAGATTTTGCTATCAAAAATGGTGTTTGGCGGTTAAAATAATCAATTTATGTATGGTTGGTTTATTTTCTTTTTATAAACCCAATTAAAATAATATTTTTAAAAATCTATATTCAGTTATAAATAAATTTCATATCTTCATTTCTATCGATTCACCTAACGGTAAATAGTCTTTATAAAACAGCTCGTATTTTGGCCATCTGCTATAAATTCCTCAACCAACATCACTGATTGGTTAATAACCAAACAAATGTTGAATTTGGGTTTAACAATCAATGATCAATTCAATAATCCAATAACAATGGTTAAACAGTTCATGTAACGATCATATGCAAATAAATAATCAATTCAACTGATAGTGGTCAATCAACAATAATAATTCAAGCATCCAATTTAGTTTAAATACGTTTATATTATTATAAACATAACCAATAAGGTAAGTTACCTTTTTTGGAAATCATCATTAAAAATAAAGATGTCATTTCATATAAATTAAACAATGTTTAATTTAAATAATCGATCTAACACTATTTAACAACATTCAAACAATCATCAAATCAACCAACAATTAGCAAAGATGGCATACAAGTAATAAACCCGACTTATAATAATAATAAGTGGGAGAACTGAGTGAGTTTAACTCACCTTTGTTTAATTTGTCGATTAATCGTTATTTTAAATTAAATTAAACTGGCATTTAATTTAATTAAAAATTCTTGCTGCTCCCTGTCCTGATCAAATCAGTTCCATCTCGAAGTCCTTTCCAATATGGTTCCAATGACACCAACCGCGCTTAATTTTGACAACATATGAGTGGAATACCACATTAATTAGGTTATCAAACAACTTAATTAATTTAAACTTAAATTTAAAATTTCAACGGGCCATACCCCTTAACTACTCGGCCCACTTATACCACCCACTTGCATACATCTGTTAGCAGTACGGTCTCCCTCATCCCCCTCTGTTATTATGTGCGTCTCCTCCATTTCCATTTTTTCTTCTTTATTTATATAATAAAAACCCAGCCCAAAGTGTAATGACCCGAAAATCCCCGCCGTTTGAATCGACCATAAACCACACAGGTCTGGTCCAAAAGTTGGAAATCATCAAATGCACTAACTTTGGGCATACAACACATTAGAACAAATAACAAAAGGCTTTTATTACATCATAATAATGTTATATCAGAGTACAGAATATATCAGAATACATCGAAAAATAATACAACAGTAGAAGATTAATTTACAATAATTTTAATACAATGCAGCAGAAGACTATCAATGCTTTAGACACAGCTTTAAGCTTCGATCCAGAATCCTGCTCAATATATCTGCAAATAAGCTACTCGACTGCCCGTGTTGAAAAGAGGGCACCAGAGTTTGCAAAGTGAAACAAACTACGAGTCAGTCGTGGGACTAGTATGAGAAATCTTTCCTAACTTATCTAACAATATTGCTAATCACAGGACCACGCCGCTGACGCGGAACGGGTTTACTCCATTGGATTGCCAGTGCATAAGTTAAATAAATTATTATTCAAAACAACGCAATGCTTTTTAGAAAAATGAAATCATTATAAGACTCAAGTCCCATCACACAATGCAACGCAAACCGGAGGATAGAGTTTTACGTTATAATGATCAAGCATGCTTGATATGTAGAAAATAATATTTTAATAGTAACATTAGTGTCTAATCAGTTTTAAAATACTTCAAAGTAAATGTATCAATCGTAGATGGCATAGTACCCCATCCTACTATGTTGCCGTATATAGGTTTACAATCAAAACCGTAATGTCGTATTGGAAATTGGTTTCCATCATGAGTCAAGGCTAGGGACGATCTCCTTACCGATTCGAGACACTCTAGCAAATGTCTCAGGATCACACCTACGGGCAACCCTTGGATCCTGCAGGGCAGGTCCAAAAATACTTTAGTGGATTGGCAATTCCTGAACACATGCGTCTCGGTCCTATTGAACCTATAAATTGGTCACTATCGACCAATATAACCGAGGCCTCATAATCTATCATCCACATAAGTAAAATGTCAGGGCTTGCAAAACCCTGATACCACTTCTAGCTAGAAAGAAACGTGCGCACTCCCTGCATTCCCTTGTCTCGTTTCTGACTCTTACCGGGGTGTGAGGCTCGCAAAGTAACGCTATACAAGAAGTTATGCCTAAGCAGGTCGTGCTTTGATCATCAACCACAAGGCTCTGCTTTTCAACAAAAGCCTTGATCATTTGCATCTTGGCATGCCACATTCACAATTCACGCCATGCGATCAATAACTATCAATATATAACCTCTGAGTTATTCCGCCCCTAAACAGATATATATTAAATAGAAATCAATTCACATAGAATGAAATCCAATGTCAGACACACATCCATTTACAAGTCTGCCCTGGGTCTGAACGAAACCGGAGACACCTTATTCCTCGTCCCGTATGTCCAATACGGAAGAGAGGTGCTTGCTTATCCGAACAATCAACAAGTATGTCCAGACAATCTAACCTTTTACTGGGAGCTACCCAATGTCGGGCATCAGTAGTCATCCATTTGATGTGAAGATCGCCGGTCTTAAATCATCGTCTTCAATATCTTCGATTTAAATTGTCGTATAATTATTTTAAATGAGAATAAACTCAGTTTTTTCAAATAATTCTCGCATATATATAATTTAAACCACTTCATATCATTAATATTATTTTATAAAGATTTATCGCTATTTTTATTTATATAAAAATAGCTCTATTTAATTTAATGACGCTTCGGGTCAATAGGACGCCTTGATCTAACGACCCGGATTTTTCTGTCCATTTATTTTTAAATATTTAATATGGTTTTAAATATTGAGTTGATAATATGAATAAATTTTTATATTAAGTTATCGATTTAATAATTGATTTCGATTTAGTATCAAATATATTAAATTTTTGTAATACGAAATATAATCGAATTCAAAGTTAAAACTGAATTGGAAACAGTTCAGATAATCAATAAAAACTTCTGTTTGAATTAGAATAATAATACTAATTCATTATCAAAGAATTTATTTGTTTGAATTTAAATTATATCAATTTAATATGGTTATTTTATATACATTCAAATTAAATTGTATGATCTATTTCGTTGAATTCAAAATAGCGTTATAACATTATAATGTCGGTCGGTACGTAAAAATAAAGGTTCGTAATTTCAAGTAATGGACCCGATATTATTTTAAAGATAAGCATGAGATTAAATCGATATCTATTTAAAATAATGTGAAAATCTCTATATATCAAATCATATAAATGGTAAATCAAATTGAGTTAGATCGAAAATCAAATCAGAATTTATTTAAAAAGAATAAAAATCTCTTTAAATCAAATCGCATTAATTAAAAATCTAATCAAATTAATACCCTACTCTAACCTATCTGTACCATACAAGGTTCCTTTTTCTTAATGCCTAAGTCTACTTCATCTATAAATCGCACCTACTTCCTCTTCTATTTTCTTTCTTCTGCAAATGGAAATTTAAGAAAATTCTTTTCTTAGATTCTTCAGTTCGAAATAGGAAGAAACCGAACTCATTCCTTTTTGACTTCACACAAATCATTTCTTCAAAAACAAATTGGAGCCACCCTAAATTTCATCAGTCTAAAATTGGAACCCGTCCTTCTCTTTAAAATCGGTCTGTGGTGTTTAAATAGAAAATCGCAATAGATTCCACTCGAAATCATATAAGCTTGAAGCTCAACATCACCAATTGGAGGCGCTCACATATGGGGAAGAATAGGGATTTGGTCATGGTTTTGTTCGGAGCTTGCTGAGGGGTTTCAACGTGTTGACGGGGTGCGAAGGAATGGGAAGTTCACTGCGATTTTTGGAAGAGGCCAATGTTGGAGTTCGAACTAGTTCGACAGTTTTATAATGGCATGCGCGATTTGGGGATGGTCAATTTCTGGCCTTTTTGGATGCGATGCTCGGGGTTCATGGAGGTGCTGGATTGATTGATGGGAGACCGTGCGTTCAAGGGTAGGAACAAGCGCGATGTAGGCCAGAAGGGGATATCGACGTTGAAAAGTGGGTGTAATGTCCCAGATTTTTCGGCCGTTTAAATTAGAAAAATTAAATTAGTTTATATATTATATTGGGAATATAATGGATTTTTAATCAAATTTATTTATTTAAAATAGATTTCGAATATATATATGTATTTATATATTAATTAAAACGAGCTCAAAACATCGTTGTAGTTCGAAATTTTCGATTTGAACTTTAACTGAATATACAGGATCCGATATAAGTCGGATTTCTGTGAAATGAGAAACGTTTGAACCGGTTCGATTATATTTTTCTAATCAAAGAGAAAAATCGAGATTTCAACTTATAGATTTCAAGTTACGTCCAATTCAAATTTTCAAATAGTCGTTGTGGAATCGTTTTTAAATTATACCGATTTATTTATAGATATTAAACGATTTTTATGTAAATAGAATATCATCAAAAACCAAGATTTTTGATGTCGAGTTTTGAATTTTATACTGATTGAAATTGAACTTATTTGTTTTAAATATACGAGAATATTTATTTATTTTTGTTCATTTGGCTACTTGAATTAAATATATATGTATATAGTTATCCGTGTTTCACTTGGTTCGGTATAACGAGTAAAAACCTGAATACGTACGTTATCATACTCAAAAACAAAACAAAACCAAAGCAATTATTAAATCCCGACTATCAAATCAAAAGTTGTTGAATCTCAATTATCAAATCCATAAAGAGAATCAAACAGGTTAACATGAAATGAAGACCAAACAAGAATAAACTATGTGAACTACTACTAAAGGAAACCACAATTATTTGATAACAACACTTGGAGATCCGTCGCTTTATGTTAAGATTCGTCAATACAAGATTGACAAGTATCAAATAAAGCAGACTCGAGTTTTGATTCCAAAATATCAAATGATCATGGTACACTGGCAATAAATTATAGTAAAAATACAGTATGAAAAAGTCTGAGAAAATGCATTTTGTCCTTCAGCTGTGTAAATAAAAAAACAAATGGAGTTTGATCAATACAAAGAAAACAAAACATATATTCACATTATTATTATTTTTGTACAAATGCAAAACACACTCCAACCAAAACAAGCTCATTCCTCTTCACCAGCAATTGCTCGGCTCGAAACTACCCAGTTCGCCAAAACGAACTCGAAAATCTTGTCCGATAGTGAATCCAAATTGTCTCCATCGGTTTGATCTAAAAAAAAGGGGAAAATAATAATACGACATGCAACTGGAAAGTGATCAACATAGGAGAACGTATATATTATGAATCTCCAAACATACCATATAGAAACTGAAAGTATTTAATAAAAGAAAACATATATATCCTTGTCTGAACAAGGCAAAATAAAATGAGTATAACAATTCATGTACAGTCCCTTTCAAGAAAACAGTAGGAAACAATTTCTACAGTGTATTGAACAGCTAGGGAAAATAGATGGGACAACTGTATGACAACTAATTTCATACATCAATCTTCACGGCCGGATTGAACAGCTAAGAAAAAACAGATATGCACAAAATCTCATCAGCTAAATAAATGTATATATTCTTTTCAAATTTATTAAATTTCAGCATGTCTTGTTCTTTCAAGAACAGCGAATAGCTAAAGAGAAATAGAAAGAAATAGCCTGTAAACAATTTATTCATATACAGTTGCATAACAGGACTGGTTTCATACATTTAAAAACCAGAAAATCTACAATGCAGAACACAAATCTCTGATATAAGTAACAACACATAGCCTTACAATCCTAACATAATCTACACTCATGTGCAATTCAATCAATGTCCCATTTGAACAGATAAATAGGACTGCAAATCCAATACAAAATTTCACCAAAATCCCAGATAAAATCCTCACACATCCATTCAGTTCAAATCACCAGTACACAAAAATCAGCAGAAGGAGAAAAAAACATATGGCCTAGGGATTTTAGCTGAACCACCTACGATTAAGCTACAGATGGACAATGATCTTATCTAAATTTCCAACCACACTATAAATACATGCATTTACACAGTAGGTTTTCATCCAATTCAAGAACCATTCGAAGCCAGAAAAATCAATCAAAAAAATACTACAATTCGATAATAATAAAAATACTTATCTGATTTCGTCGCGTGTTGGTTCGGAGCCAAAGAACTAGGGTGCGGCCAATCTGCATATTGAAGCCTTGGTTTGTTTCTGAAGTAGGAGGCTCGCTTGTTCTGGGAGGTGTGGGGTTTGCTCGACGAAAACCGCGGTGGCGTTAGGAGTTGAATGGGTGGATATGGAGTCTGACAAATCGTTTGGAGGAGAGCGAAGGGAGAAAGAGGAAGTGGTTGAATAGAGGAGGGGGGCGACGCCGTACATCTCGAAGTGGCAGAAGAAAAAGGGGGATTAGGGATTTTGGCTAGGAGGGTTTTCTTTTTAGTGGAGGCGGCTTATTGAATGAGTAAAGGGATCGGATAGGGTTTAAGGAGATATCGGGTGGGTTTGGGCCGATGATTAAAGGTAAAGCCCGTTCAAAAATATTATAAATCTATGTTTTAAAATTTAATTTTTATTTTAAATTTGTTAATACAATATCTCGCACCTATGATATCAGATTTACGCACGATCAGTTGCGTTGGGACTGTAAAGACGAGAACTTCGAGATGGAGCAGAGTTGGTCAGGATTGGGAACAACTGAGAACTTTATTCGAATTAAACACGAGTTTAATTTGACTAAAACAGACTATTTTACGACGAATTCAAATCAAGGTGAGTTAAACTCACTCAGCTCTCCCCATTTATATTTTATATAAATTGGGTTTTTATTTTGCATGTTCTGATTGTTAGTGGTTGACCGTTTGCTATTTATATATTCATTGTTGATTAAACAAATGAAATTAAACGGTCATTTAATTTCAAGAAAAAAATACCAATCGTTTTGATTCGACCCGAATAAGGTAATTTCCCTTGATTGGTCACGTTTATAAACATGTTTGAAATTGTTTGAATGATCTGTTAATTGATTGATGATCGTTATAGAAATTATCAGTCAAATAAAAAGGAATGATTGATTATTGTTGATTGTTGAACCATATTTCAACATTTGTTCTGTTGTTTACCAATGGATGGTATGGGTTGGGTAATTTGCATCACATGGCCTATAAATCAATCGATTTATAAAATATGGATTTTATCAACACTGAATCGAAAATATTGAAGTTATAAATATATTTTTGACTAAAATAGGTTTTGAAAACTATTTGAAAGGAAATAAATATTAATTATTTATTTAGTAAAGTTTATAAGTAATTATGAAATTTGTTTTATAAAACAAATTCTCATGCTGATAAGAATTATAGACAAAAGAGCAAGTAATAACCTAGTGGTTAAGTACTTGATTAATCGCGTCAAAATGAACAGTTAAATGAAATTATTTAAATTAATTATATTTTAATTAATTTAAAAGAAGAATTAACTAGAATGGGCTAAAGAAATAGTTGTTCTTTGGATTGACCAAGTGGACCGTTTTAACTGAGATTGACTTTTAATTAGTTTTGTTGTTAATAAACTAAATAAAATAAATTAACGAATAGTGTTTAAATTTTAAGAAGATTTTAAATAAGATTTTATTATTTATTTATTTTTGTAAATAAAACATTTAACTGATTTTACAATAATAAATGTAAAATTAAATTATTAGTTTAGTTTAATTAATTACTTCTTAAATGAAATATATTTAAGTAAGTAACTATTTGGAAATGGAATATAATTGAGATTTGAGAAGAAGTTGTGAACAAGTTCATATTTGAACTCGAGTTTTAAAATGAAGCAATTAAAGAGTTCTAACTGGATACGATAACTTAAATGGAAACGTTGCTTAACGTTGGATAGTGGAAGGAGATGAAGATGTAAAGGGTTTATGTTAAACCTAGATTCATAAACATAGTTGTAAAAGGAATGTGAGGATAAAGCGTCGTTTTGAATTGGAATTACTTAATAATGGAATTAAGATTGAATCAAATGGATTTGAAAAGGGATTTTCCCAAAGAAAAGGGGATTGGTAAAAGGGATTTGATTTGAGCTTGGTAAACGAAGTTAAAAATAGGAATTGTAATGATAATCCAGTTATAAAGCAAAGTTATTTAAATAAGTCAAGATTTAATAAAGGTGATGTTAGTAATCGATTATTAAATTGACGAGTTAAGCAATATTAATTATATTTAAAAGAGAGACTTTCAAAAAAAAAGATAAGAAGAACTGTAAAGCTATAGTTTAACTGGTGGGATGTGTTTGATGTAAGATTTAATATCGGTTCTTGAATTACAACTCGTATTTATCTGAAGATAAGAACATTGTTGATCAAGGTCTAAGAGGTAATTAAAAAATCCCAACTTGAACGACTTCGGGACTATCCAAGGATGATACTAGTTGGTAATGGCAAGAGTGTATGATAAGATTTCCAAAGTAACGGAAATGAGATGAGATGATATTTCCCTAGTAACGGAATTAAAAGGAGATTGGTGATAATTTCGAAAAGTAAAGGAATGAGATATAAAATGGTTTATTCTATAAGAATAAGGATTGGATATTTTTTCAAGTGATGAAAACAGAAGGGTTGGCGTAACGTCAAATAGTAAGCTGAACCGATTTCTCAGTTATAATTAACAAAATGTTATTGTAAATGTTTTGACAATGATAGTCAAATGGAATATTGGATATCGTTATATAATATATTCTTACTAAATATTAAAATAAAATAGTTTTATGGATATCAGTATATTAAAGTAATAAGTGAAATGTTTTTCCCAATATTGGAATATTCAAGTTAATTAGTTTTAATTAAAGAAGCCAAGTGATGCTGAGTACTAAACCAGTAAATATATTTTTATGATTTCATGGATGTTTAAATTGATAGTTAAATAACAGACTTTCAAGTCCGACCTTTACGATTGTTGGTATGGAAAGGCCAGGATCGAATGTATATTCGAAAACCATTCCGACCAACAAATTCGAAAATATAGAAGAGATCAGGCGACGATCGAGATGGAGCATTCGAAGACCATAGATCTTCATAAAACGGAAGAACAACTTACAATCTCTGATTCGACCCGGAGATATACCGGGGTTCTGTCGTGGTTGAAATCTGTGGATTGTAAGGACTATCGCTACTGATCCATGAGGTGATTCCTATATTGGATGCAGTAGGAGAGTACCTTCGGTTCATCTTGTTCCTGGATGATTTGTATGGCCGAATGTTTGACAGAGTATTTCCTGAAAGCACGTACGTTGATTTTTACAAATATATCGAGTGGTGGCAAAGAGGGGAACTTCTTTTATACCCAGAGTATATTTGTGGACGTCAATTAGTGACTTGATGGATTTGACGATGTGGCATTCAAAGTAAATGGTGACCAGATGTTTCAGAAGATAATTCTGACCTCAAGCCTCATCAACCAGCAAATGACAGAAATCGGGCAGGCAGCCTGGCTATATGGGTCACTCCTATTAGGGTGTATAATCACCTATCTAGAGAAAATCCAATTCATTCTTTAATCTATTTCGATGCTGTCCCTTTTCGGGAAACGGTGGTTTGAACCCAACCGTTGGTGATATACATTCGATACACTCAAGTGAAATGAGTGGTCGGTCATGTGAGGGCCGGGTTGCAAGACTTTCTTGTTGAACCCAGTTTATTCGCCTCTAGAGATACACTATTGGCAGGTGGTCCCATACCTTGTCATAATTGGAATCCAATCTCCAATAAGCACCCGCGGTTTTGATTGTATACTACATATGTGGAGCGTGAGATGCAAGCGTTCCGCTAGATTGATATCTACTTGTATTTAGACACTATTATAATATCAGAAAATATATTGATTTCAAAAATGTTTTGGGTTATCGTAAGGTAAAAACCGTCCGTATTTATGTGTGAATTTGGTCTTACGATTATCCTTTTCTTTCGAAAGGACTTTAACTTTAAAATCAAGGTGTGTGATACCCTTATTATTGTGCGAGTTTTTCTCACTCTGGTTCAGCAGACTGACCCGGTGTTTTGTAAATGCTCGGGTTAGCCCGGGGTATACAAGTTCAGGTTTACAGGTACTGCAAAGTCTAGAGAAGAGCTGGAGATGTTCAGACAAATGATATCTAGTATTTATTCCGCTGTGTGATTATATATGAGGACAGATTATTATAACTGTCCAGAGATGTTGATGTACTCTTATATTGTAAGTATTTTCAAAAGCTCTCAATAAAGATTTATTTCTGAATTATATTTTGTTCCACTGCGATGTGAGACTCTGATTATGTTGTATTGGTTCTTCTTCTTCTATTCTAACTTTCTTTCTTTCTTATCTCACCCTCTAATTTCTTTCTATAAACATTCCAGTGTTTTCGGTGTTTGGAAGGTTGGCATAATTTATGGTAAAGGTATTTATGTCGATTTTCGGGGCCGAAAATCCTTGGGTCGTTACAAGGGGTGCTCGATTTCTGGAAGTCGACGCCAGTCTTGATGGTGAACTGTTGAACAGTAGGAATGCGACAGTAAACTGAATGGGGTCAAGTTCGAACAAGGGTTAAAGTAGGGGAGATTTTGTCCAGTAAAAGAGGAAGGCTTCAACTTTTCAAAAATAGAAGAAAAAAATAAGAAAGAAGAATAAAATGGTAAGGTATTGGATTTATTGTGGAACAAGGAAGGAGGAGAGAGGTGCTGTAATGGCTCGATGAGGATGATTCGTTGTTTCACAGTTTGAGAGAGAGGCCATTTTTCGAACAGAGAAGGTAAGTGATTAAAGGATTTTGGTAATTAAATTTAAGTACTTAAGATAATTTCCGAAAATTTCAAATACAATCTTTATTTCATTTTAGATCCAATAGAGTGAAATATGGAGCGTGGGGTTCATATTGACGTAGTGTAATAACCCGGAAATCTGGGCCAATTTAAATTTTTTATTTTGGCAATTTTAGCGAATTTTGATTATTTAAAACGAATTATTTTAAATAATAACGAAGATAAATCTATTTTGAATATAATTCAAACGTATATATTTATTCGAATCGTCTTTATAATATAAATATTTATTTATATATATAAAAGGAATTGAAAATGGTGCGGTAGTTCGATAATTCGATTTCAAATTTCAAATGAATGTACCAGGTGCAAAATAAACCGGATTTCAGTGAAACCAAAAATATTGGAATCTAATTGAGAATATCTTTCCAACGAATCAGAAAAATCAAAATTTCATAGCGGGGATAAAAAGATATGTCCAGTTGAAAATTCAGAATAGTCGCTATGGAATTTCGGCCCTTGAAAATAGCCATTTTGCAAACGACCTCAGAATTCGACGAAACCACTTTTGCTGGATCCTTGATGTCAAGTTATCGCTAGGTTTCAAATTTCGTAATTTTTCGAATCAATATGTGAGTGTGGCAAAGGAAAACGCGTTTGACCAGTTTCAGTTGATTTTAATCGACTGGAAAATGACCATTTTTCAAACGGTCTCAGAATTTGGCGAAACTAGTTTTGTTAGGGCCGTATCGTCAATACGAAGCTAGAAAATATTTTTATGGAATTTTTAGAGTTCGTATGTGGCCCCAGTAAATTGAAATGCGCGTTCAAATTCAATATATTGAGTTATATGTTGGTTTTGACGAAAACTGATCGAAACGATCAAATCAGCCTATGATACATATCCCATTGTGTTCGGAATGGGGGTAGTTAGCTATGGACGACAGTCGGTGGGCTTGATTTCAAGGTCGAAATAAAAAGTACCTTTTTGAAATAAATAAATAATTAATTAAATAATATAAAGTATAATACCTTTCTCTCTCTCCCTTTTATCACTCTGCCCCCCCCAGTTACTTTTGAAATCGAAAAAAAAAACAAAAATCGATCTCGCCGCCCTCCTCTGCCCCCCCCCCCCCCCACCGCCGTCGTCGGCGAGCGGACCCCCCTGTAACCCAAAACCCTAGCTCGAGATCGCCAACACCCCCTGAACCTGCTTGCGCCGACCACCAGCAGCCACCCGACCGCCTGCGCCTCTCTCCACCACCTCTGCGCCGCTTCCAGCCCTACCCCTCCCTCCTCTCCTCCTCCGAACGATGGAAAAAGCGTGAGCTTCTCCTCCTGTATTTATTTTAAGTTCAAATTTTAACTTAAAGAGATTGATTGAATTCAGTTTTTTTTATTTAAATACATTGTTTAAATTCTCTCTTTAGTTTATACAAAAAGTTTAGATTTTTAGAAATAAAAATATGATTTTTATATAATGTAGATAATAAAAATATGATTTTTATATAATGTAGATAATAAAAATATGATTTTTATATAGTAGTGACAATAAAAGTATGATTTTTATTCATGTAGGGTAATAAAAATAGAATTTTTATCTATATAGTAGTGATGTAAAAATAGAATTTTTATCTATATAGTAGCGAAGTAAAAATGTGATTTTTATATATGTAATGGCTACGGACAATGAAATTGACAAAAGGCGAGCACGACAAAGATTTCTACATATGAAGAGTCGTGGCGTTGGGTTTAGCTAGTCGGTGAGAACTTCTCACTTATAATTTAATTTTCTAGTTAAAATATATACTAGGATGCAGACGGTGTTTAGTAGCACCCGACACCCGTCGTCCACGGACCATGGACGGCTTGTATGCTTGTTTGTTTGATTTTGCTGTGTAGTTGATTGTGTGATGTGATGTGAAATGAAATTAAATATTTATACAGATAAAATATTTTATAGTTGAAAATAGAATTTTTAACGTGTATGTAAAATGAAATAAAAATAAAAAAAATCTGACGATTTGTTTATATACACACATTTGACTGATATTGATTGGGACGATAAATTTTACACATCGCCCAACTGCACAAATAAAATCTGTGTTTGATTGTTTGAAACCCCACACGGGTATTGGGATGATATATGACATACACTAATCCCAATAATTAGTTGTATGTCGATCGATTGATTGACAGACTGTTATAAGCGTTAAATATTTATATTTGATGCTTATACAGTGTAGAATGCACTTTGGATGATGCTTGATTATTTATCGGTGTTGATATACACATGCGTTGTACGGAAATCCATAGAAATAAAATCTATGGTAATTGATTGGGCCTCATTCCAGTTTTGAAATAGAATATTTGAAAAAGAAATATTTGAATAGAAATGTTTGAAAAAGAAATATTTGAAAAGAAATATTTGAAATAGAATATTTGAAAATAAAAAATATATGAAGCCGTGTTAAATAATTACACGCCATTTTAACACGAACGAGAATTTTGTCGATTTTATAATGAGTATGGAAATAATTTCAAAATCAAATATTTTGAAATGTATTCAAATTGAAATTGAATTGAATTGAAAACGAACTGAAATTGAATTAAAAATCGATTTGAATTGAAATCAATTTGAAATGAATTTAAAACGAATCTATAAGGAAAAAAAATCAATTTTGATTTGAATTTGAAATGAAGTTGAAATCGTTTCGAAAACGAATTTAAAACGATTTATGAAATTCGTTTCGAAAGGAAATTGACGAAGTATATATATTATATATTATATATATAATATAATGGCCTGAATAGAATGCCCCGCGCCGCGGTAGTTCGCAAATTTCGACCATTGACTTCGAATGGACATTGCGAGAGATCCGACCGTCAAATTCTCCTAAAACCGGAACCGTTGGGTTCGTATCGAAATGAGCTTTCTAACGAATATTAGAGATTTGAAATCTAACAGTTGGATTTGGAATTATGTCCAAATCAAATTTGGAAAAGGTCGCTGTAGGAGCAGTTCGATGGCCGTTGATGGAAATTGACTGTATTGGCCTTGTTAAAATTATTAAAAATATCAATAATTTGTGTAAAATCATAAGAAATGATTTGTGAAGAATTGGGATGAAAAACTCCATATTTGAAAAGATAAAAATAGATTTTTATCGAAATGGCTAGTTTTGAACTAGAATAATAATTTATTTATTTTTAGAATAAATAAATTGAATTTGAAATGGTTTTGAAAATAACCAGGACTTCCCAATAATTGAATTGGAATGGATTTGAATCGAAATCATCTTTGTAATAGTTCGATGTTAGATTTCGTGATTATACAGATGTTGTTATGGAAATTTGAAAGATATATATATCGTTATTTCCAATACGATATTTGTTGGTCGTAGAATTTGAAATTGAATATATGCCGATATATTTTCTATTCAGAGTCTTGTATTTAAAATCAAATGTGATTTGGGTTTGTCGTGAATGGTGTCTTCATTAACACTGTTCTTAAGCCCAGTTGAGAAAAAGATTAAATCTTTTTATTTATATTTAATGAAGTGTACCAATTAAATAATATTTAATTGGAATTGAATTGGTATTGATTTTTGGGTTTATCGTGAACAGTGTTTTAAATAACACTTGTTCTTTAACCCGATAATTAATGGAATGTGATTTTGGGATGTCGTGAATGGTATCTTCAATAATACTGTTCTTAGACCCAAAGGAGTTAAGAAAATCAGAAACTAACGGGAGATTACTTAAGTTGAACGGTTTCTGGGGTATTGATCTGATGTTGGTTTCGGCCTTCGGGGTTAATGTAATGGCGCGTTTTGTTAGCTGTCGAATAATTTATTTATTTAATGATTTATATATCGATTTGGCGATATCGATAACTTAAAGGACAACGTTCGAACGTATAATTATAATATAATTAAAATAGAGCTTGAAATAGCGCTGCGGTTCGTTATTTGGCGAGTTGAACTTCAACTGAATGTACATGATTCATTTTAAGCCGGATTTCTGTGAAACAAGAAACATATGGAGCAGGTGAAGTATATATTTCTAGTGGAAGAGAAAAATCGGGATTTCGTCGTGTAGATTTTGAGGTATGTCCAAATCAAATTTTGAAATAGTCGCTATAGAATCGTTTATCGACCGTATCGGTTTATTCGATATAACTAGAGATCGGGTTTGAATTTAGACAAGGCTCTTTTGAGACGAAGTGATAATTTAATTTTTAGAATTTTACTGTAATTTTTAATCAATTAAATAAGCAACTTTTGGTATGGAGTATTTGACACCCTATATCAATATTTTAGGGTTTCACAATATGAGTCACCCTACCGGTTTTATTATATTTTTGGGATCGTAGCATTTTGCTGAACACAACGAAATTTCTACTTCAGTCCATAACGCTCATATATGGATATAATTTTATTTAATGGGGTATGTTAAAAGTTTAAAACTTAAAGCAAAAAATATCCTAACCATTTCTAAGCCCAAAACAAATCCACGTTTCCATCTGAAAGTAGAAACCATTTTGCTTGGCAACAAAGACTCCATGTCGTATACACATACACCATATAATACATCTTTTTAACCCCCCTAACCTAATTCTTTTTCTACGTTCTTCAAGCCGCCATTTCATCCTCCAGAAAGCCCAATCTCGTTCCTAAACCTAAAAACCGAAGCTTTGAAAAATCCAAAAGAAATCGGATTAAACCCCTAAATGCTCAAAACAACCTTCTTTGAATTCGTTAGTTGAAGAGCTTCCTCCCTATATAAATTTCAATTGATGCGATCGTATCCTATGGGGCTCCAGTTCGAACCCGAACATCCTAGGGTTTAGATGGTTCGGCTTGTTGAACTTCGAAGGACGGAATGGATGATGCTGTTGAGTTCGGCAGGTCGAGTAGCACGATGTCACAGGTTCTGGAGCTGAGATCGACGCGAGAATGGATCTCGAGTTGTATGATGTTGGGTGGGGAATGAAGTGAAATCGAAAAGAAGGACGGTTGTGGATGTAACTGTTGTAAAACGTGAGGATTGGCCAAACAAGAAATGGGAGGTGGCTGTTTGAACTGCATCAGTGAAGAGGAGAGGGTGGTATTTTGTTTGTTTTTTTTTATGAAGAAGGACGTGTGACAGGAGAAAACAACAAGGCGTGAGTGGGCGGTGATCACTGGATGAGGGATGGGGAGATAAAGGGGTACGGTACGGTGAAACTTGTTATGGCTTTCGGGTCTGAGGAATTTCAGGAGTGGTGGAGTGTAATGTGAGTATGGGGTTGTTCTGGAACTCGTATTATAAAGTGAAAGAAGGTGGCTGAGTATCACGTTATCGCAACTTAAAGTGGTGGAGCAAAGCCCGAAGTTTGCAGTTATGTGGTATAGGGAAGAAGACATACGGTAGCGTGTGGGAACATAGATGGATAGGTCGATATTTTTGGTGAAGCCCATATAAGATCTGTGTTTTCGAAGTGGCCTTGCGGTTGACATTAAGGAGATGGAGCATGGTTTTCTCTAATCAGTTGGAAACATTTAAAATAGGTGGAAGGGGTCGGCAAGAAATATGGACTGAGGAAAACAAAAATGGCAAACGGACAAATCCGCTGGGATCGTATGGACCGACACTACACCATGGCGCTGACTGGGAGTGAATCCAAGCTCGTTACAATTTATGGCGAAATAAATTTTCCAACTGAGTCAAATAACGCAAACCATTATTTAACGATTAACGCGCCAATGTGAGTAAAACTCACTAACTCTCCTCAGTTTATAATTTTATATAAACTGTATTAAATGATTTGATTGCTGTGTATTGATAGTTTGGACTGTTAAATAGATTTGATTGAAACATAGATATAGTTATATATATAAACGACAATCAAATATTGATTCAGTTCATCAGTATATTTCATGTTGGAATGAAATTGATGTATATTTTATTGTGTAACATCTGTGGATGCAGGGAAACAGGTTGGAGGAATCCGACTGGATTCCTCAACATTTATTTTACCGTTTTTCATATATTGTGATATATGATGTGTTATGAAATCTGTTATTGATTTCATATGTTTGAATGATACCGATCATTGTTATACGACGCATTAAACACCGTAGGTGATACTAGAATGTAAAAAGGGAATTTTCAATGTTTATATTGAAAATAAATCTTATTTATAAAATCGATAGGATTTTATAAAATGAAACCATTTATTTATTTAGGAAATAAATAAAGGAACATTTATTTAGATTATAAATAAATGGAATAAAGGAATATTTATTTAAGGAATAAATAAAGGAACACTTGTTCGAAAAATAGACAGAATTATACAAGGATAGATTTAAACACGTGCTTCGCACACAAGTATAACACGATATGGATTTTAAGGAGATATTGTAGAAGTAGGAATTATAACCAGAGTGTGATAAAAGGATTAAACAAAGTAATTGGTTAGGTTAACCAAAGCAAGTTAGTCGAGTTAATCAAAGTAAATTAGTTAAGATAAACTAAGCGGTTAATCGAAGTGAATTAGTTAAGTTAAACTAATTTGTAAATCAAAGTGGATTAGTTGCGTCAAACTAAGTGAATTAGTCAAGTTAAACTAATTTGTTAATCGAAGTAAATTAGTTGGGTTAATCAAAGTGAATTAGCTGAGTTAAACTAAGTAAATCGGTTAGAGTTAATCAAAGTGAAGTAACTAAGTTAAACTAAGTGGATTAGTTCAGTTAATCGAGACAAGTAAATCAAGTTAGGTTAAACCATTTGAGTTAACCAGTTAGGTTAAACCATTTGAGTTAACCAGTTAAAGTTTACCAGTTAAAGATAAACAGTTAGAGTTGACCAGTTAAAGTTGACCAGTTAAAGTTGACCAGTTAGAGTTGATCAGTTAGAGTTACTCAGTTAGAGTTGACCAGTTAGAGTTGACCTGTTAGAGTTATCCAAGTGGAGTTAATCGAGTAGAGTTGCCGAATACCACTTATTCGAAGTAGAGTTATCGAATATAGTGTATTCGAGGGAAGAGTAATCGAATATAGTTTATTCGAGTGGAGAAATCAAATGTTATTCATTTGAGAAGAGTTACCGAATATTATTTATTCGAAGAGTAGTTGTCGAATATTGGTTATTCGAAGTTAGTTAATCCAAAGGAGTTATTCGAAGTTAGTTAATCCAAAGGAGTTATTCGAAGTTAGTTAATCCAAAGGAGTTAGTCGAAGGGTTAATCGAATATAGTTATTCGAAAGAAAGTGTTAATCGAATATAGTTATTCGAGTAAAGTTAAAAGAGTTGATCGAATATAATTTATTCGAATAGAGTTAAACACGTAAGAGTTAATTGAATATTAGTTATTCAATTTGAGTTAATCGAATTTAGTTATTCGAGAAGAGTTAAATCGAATTTAGTTATTCGAAAGGAGTTAATCAATTTGAGTTAAGTTAATCGATTTGAATTAAGTTGAATCGAAATGGAGTAAATCGATTAGAATTAAGTTAATCGAGTTAGAGTAAATCGAATATTGGTTATTCGAAGGTAAGTATTCGAATTAGTTATTCGAAGGAGTTAACCAAATGAGTTGATCCAAAGGAGTTAGTCGAATATTTGTTATTCGAATAGAGTTAAAGGAGTTATCGATTTTAGTTTGATCGAAAGGGGTTATCGATTAGTAAATCGAAAGGAGATTTTCGAATATAGCATATTCGAAAGAAAAAGATCGAATATTGTTTATTCGAAAGAGAGAGATTTCGAATATGAGTTATTCGAAGAGAGATAATCAAATATAGGTTATTCGAAGAAGAGTTAATCAAATAGGGATTACTCGAAAGAGAGTTATACGTCGAATACGATTATAGCGAATTCGGGAAAGTACTATTTACTTTCCAGGGTTTAAATCAAGATTAAGTTATTGATTTAGAAATTAGGTGTCTGTTAAATTATTCGAGTTAGGAAATAAAATATATAGGGGTAGGAATTATAACGTTATAGTTATAATCAAACACTGTCATATAAGAAGTAGATTCGTAACCTGAATCCGAGAATTTGCGTAAACAGATGATTGTAAAAAGTGAGTGACGAGCTTCATCTATTTCACAGTAAAGGACGTTGTTCAATTAAGGTCTGAGAGGTAATTATACCCCAACTTGATTGACTTCAGAATTGACAAAGGAATAGTTGTGGTTCGATCTATAAGGTTGATTTGAAATATAGTTAAGTAATAAGCGATTAATGGATTAAGCGTAACGATGTTTTATACAACGTTCATTGGAAATCCGTAAATGAGTTTTGGAAACGTTTTCCAAATATAGTCAGATATGTTTTCTAAACATAGAAAATGAAATGTTTTCATGATAAGAATTTAAGAAATAGAGTTAAGCAAATTCAGAAACTGACTGGAGAGGGTAAGTTGAACGGTTTTCTAAGTGACGATCTGATGTTGGTTTCGACCTTCCGGATTGATACTTAGAGAATTGTTCTCATACTAGTTACAGTTAGGGACTGATAGTTGCGAAATAATAGTGATGTGAAAATAAGCTATGGAAATGTTTTCCAATGATTAATAACATATATTTTCTAAATATATGAAATAAGGAAATATGAACATATGATGATTGGTCGATCGAATTCTCATTTGGAAATAAGATCGTTGTTTGTACACCGACATGTTTTCATTTGATAGCTGAATCACAGACTATGAAAGTTTTTACCATTTTAACGTTGTTAATATGGAGAGACCGGTTGGATTATTATCCAAAGAACCACTCTGTATCGGCATAAGCGTTGCGAGCAATATATGCCAAAGATAAATTGAAGACGGAGTAAAGTGCAAGGGCTGTTGTATAAGTCTTAGATAACAGTGACTAAGATGGATATAC
The DNA here is from genome assembly GCA_030737875.1 of Allium sativum. NCBI lineage: Eukaryota > Viridiplantae > Streptophyta > Magnoliopsida > Asparagales > Amaryllidaceae > Allium > Allium sativum. The sequence continues at coordinate 315,032,445 of CM060921.1, forward strand.
TGAATAGTGCCTTCGGTTTGTCCAGTCCCAGGACAACGTATATGGAAGAAGGTCTGACAGAGTATATCCAATGGATCGCGTAAGTTGATCTGTTCAAACGTATTCATGTTTGGTGGCGGAGGAATTCGTTTCTCTTAGCTATATACCCGTGTTATTTTTGTATAAGTCAATTTGTGATTTGGCGGGTATGACGATGTGGCTTTCAAAGTGAATGGTGATCAGATGTTCTGAAGATAGACGTAGCTTCTAGCCTCACACCGGGAAGTAACAAAAGTTGGGCTAGGCAGCATGGCTAGTTGGGTCATACCCAAGCAGGATGTATTGTCACCGATCTAGAGAATATTCATATTTATACTTCTTTTTGATTCTGTATCTTCGGATGACGGTTTGATGGCCTACAACCGTGGTGGCAATATATTCGCGACACTCAAGCTAAATGAGTGAGCGGTCATGTGTGGCCGGGTTGCAAGACGTTCTTGTTGAACCCTGAGTGTATCACCTCTAGAGTACACTATTCATAAGGTGCTCCCATACCTTGTCTGTTGGAATCCATTCTCCGATAAGCGCCCTGCGGTTTATGATTTTATACTATGTATGTAGAACGTGAGATGCAAGCGTTTCTGCTAGATTGATACCTATTTGTACTTAGACATTATTATAATATCACAATGATATTGCTTGTCAAAGTTGTTCAGATACTCATAAGGAAAACCCGTTCCGTATTCACGGCGTGGTCTTATGACATACCCTATACTTGTTTTAAACTGTTTTACTCATACCAGTCCCATGAATGACCCGGAGTTTACTTTGTTGTTTTCCCTAAACTCTTGGGTGCCTAAATTTGTACGGGCAGTCAAGTAGTCGGGATTTACAGATATACTAGGAGAGCTTGGAGCAGGAGGCTGCAAGATTTTATAGCTATAGTTATTTCCGCTGTGTTGTAAGTGTTGTACTCTGATAAGTGCTATTGTATATATATAACTGTTTACTTCAAAGTTATGTTATATATTATATGTTATTCGTTCCGCTGTGAGATTCGTGTTACTCTGATGATTCTGATGTTCTTCTTCTTCTATTCTATTAGTTCTATCTTTTCTTTCTCACCTTCTAAATTCTTTCACTAACGTCTCGGAATTTCCGACTCTCGAGGAGTCGGAAATTTCCAGCCGTTACAGTTGGTATCAGAGCTTAAGTTAAGTGATTACCTTGGCTGTGTGGCATAACTCGATAGAGATGGGATTAGTAATATCCTAGATTGAGTTTGAGTGTATATATATGAGCGCGTAATTGTTATTCAATATAAAATGGTTTTATATTGTGGAGACTCATTGGTTGAGTGGCTTATGAATTCTGGTCGATCAGTTTGATCCACTGTATCGATAAGGGTTACTAAACACTCGAATACGATGAACCGTCATGGTATGTTTTGGAAGAGGGTAAATGAAATAATTTTTCCCAAAATATATTTGTTTATAGAAGAAATATATATCTTGAAATTATTATAGTATATTGATTGTGTTGGTTGTTATTATAATCGAATAAGATTATAAAAGGGTTAAATGGTTATAAATGACCAATCAGAATTCATATGAATGTAATATATGAAATAGTTTGAATTAAATATGAATTTAAATCAGATTTGGAATTAAAATAAGGAAATTTTAAGTTCCTGGGAGATTTTGAAATGTTTTCAAGCAGTGTGAAAAATATTTGAAATGTATTTCAAAATGAAAAGGTTTAAAATGATTTTGAAAAGAAATATACTATTAAACTCACTTGTATCACTGGAAAATAACCCTGATGAGTGTAGCTACATCATTAGCGTTCATTTCTAAGTTCTAAGCAATGGATTACTACTAAAGATTTTGTTTTTGAATTGTTTTAAGAAAACAAGTTGTTTTAGACATTCAAAGGTTTTGAATTGGTATGTGGTTTCAAATTAATTTGAAATAAGACCCAGGAACTTAAGTTCTGGAATTGAAATTTAACTAATGAAGTTAAATAAAATGAGATGGTAAAAATAAATTGAAATTTAACTTGAACCGAGTTAAATAAAATTGAATTGAGATTAGAGATAATCTAGAATGGAACCAAATTGATAAGTCAATAATTTGGAATTTTATATTAGAGTTCGAATGAAATTCGATTTGGATTTGAGGATACGAACTGATTGGAGATCAATTGGAATAGATAACATTGGTATATGTTGAAGTGATAACAGATCAAAAGGATATAATGATACGGTCGACAAAAAGGTACAAGTTTATATTATATATGACTTTGGATTTTATGAGCCGAATTGGCAAGCCACTTGGCTGTTTGATTTTCTTTTGGGTTGGAGAAGGCCTAGAGAGGCGAGGGGTGGTTTGTCATATTGACCAATACAAAGGAGGTTATGGCGAAATTTTTCGAAATTTCCAGTCGTTACAGTTGGTATTTGTTGAAATTTCCAATTAATTTCAATAGGTTATGGTCTTTGTTGAAATTTCCAGTCGTTAGAACATCCTCATGATTTATGGAAATTCAGTTAGCCAGAATGAATTAATAATTTAATTGAAAATTTAATGGTTCAGTTGAAACTGGAGTTGAGAAGTAAACTAAAAGATATTTGAATCTAGTTAGTAAAGTTGGTAGCATTTTCCTAGCTTAGCAATTTCGAGGACGAAATTATTTTAAGGGGGGAAGTCTGTAATGGCGCGTTTTGTTAGCTGTCGAATAATTTATTTATTTAATGATTTATATATCGATTTGGCGATATCGATAACTTAAAGGACAACGTTCGAACGTATAATTATAATATAATTAAAATAGAGCTTGAAATAGCGCTGCGGTTCGTTATTTGGCGAGTTGAACTTCAACTGAATGTACATGATTCATTTTAAGCCGGATTTCTGTGAAACAAGAAACGTATGGAGCAGGTGAAGTATATCTTTCTAGTGGAAGAGAAAAATCGGGATTTCGTCGTGTAGATTTTGAGGTATGTCCAAATCAAATTTTGAAATAGTCGCTATAGAATCGTTTATCGACCGTATCGGTTTATTCGATATAACTAGAGATCGGGTTTGAATTTAGACAAGGCTCTTTTGAGACGAAGTGATAATTTAATTTTTAGAATTTTCCTGTAATTTTTAATCAATTAAATAAGCAACTTTTGGTATGGAGTATTTGACACCCTATATCAATATTTTAGGGTTTCACAATATGAGTCACCCTACCGGTTTTATTATATTTTTGGGATCGTAGCATTTTGCTGAACACAACAAATTTTCTACTTCAGTCCATAACGCTCATATATGGATATAATTTTATTTAATAGGGTATGTTAAAAGTTTAAAACTTAAAGCAAAAAATATCCTAACCATTTCTAAGCCCAAAACAAATCCACGTTTCCATCTGAAAGTAGAAACCATTTTGCTTGGCAACAAAGACTCCACGTCGTATACACATACACCATATAATACATCTTTTAAACCCCCCTAACCTAATTCTTTTTCTACGTTCTTCAAGCCACCATTTCATCCTCCAGAAAGCCCAATTGTAACTCCCCACCTCCGTTAAGGTCACTCACAAAGGGAATGCCTTAACTTTGGTGGAGCATTTTAGTAAACAGAACAGAAACTTACAAGACAGATAAAACAGTACTTGAAAAATTTTAACTTTATTACAGCGGAAACAGAAATTAATATGGTTACATCCTTTCAAATTTCAGAATTCAAGTACAAAATATCAGTCTTGTACAAAAGCCTTCAAATTGCATGGTTTAAAATCATAATCCCCATGGAACGGAAGCTATACAGAGCCAAGCCATACTTTAAGCACTTCAAGCAAAGAGAAATCCGGATCAAGCTAAAGTATTCCCTCCTTGGACAACCTGGGGGGGAAACGGAAGAAAGGAGGCGAAACAACAAGGGTCAGACAAAAAGTCTGGCAAGTCCAGTGACTTTCAGCATATGAACAGATAATAATAATGTGATATGAACATAAAACTGGATGTGAGATAACTGTAACAGGTGTAGCAGATATAACAGAAAAACAGAATGACATAAACTATTGTTTTACACTTCCCTGCACTAATACTAGTATAGCAGAATTAGGTGTCACCCTAATGTCTAAATTGAAGCAGGAACGGGTACAGAATACTTTAACAGAAACAGAATGCTAATAATGGGCCTTTACTACCCGATCAGAAACAGACAGAAGAAAAAACAGATTAATCCCTATGGAAACAGAATGTAGAATTAGGTGTACACTAGTAATGGGCCTTTACCACCCGAACAGACGGTACCACGCAGAAACAGACAGGTGTTACCACCCAACAGAAACAGACGGTACCAACAGAAACAGACAGAACTAAGTGTACCCTAAAACCCTACCCCAAGCGATCGGCTCCCTAATACATAAATATCCTGTGTCGGCCCCACAGTAGGGTGTATCACTCCCTAAAGTGACAACCAATTGGCACAGACCTATTTACAGATGTCACGGCGTCTTACATCCTCAGAGGCAGACCGGGATCCATGCACGCACATGACCCGGTTGGAACGCACCATCAACACCCCTTGCCATTATCAGAATGAACCACTTATAATTAGTTCAGTAAGCGAGCCCGGACCCTACCTACTGTTGGGTCAAAGTTTTGATACCAGAAAGGGTTACTGACTAATATGGGTCCCAAACAACAGATGACACAAGTAATTCCGCTCCTAACCTTGTGTCCCCAGACTAACAGATTTCAGATTTATTTGTTTACAAGTTCAGACATACAGAATTCAGATTTACTAGTTCACAAATTAAGTTAACAAGTTTTCAGACCAACGGATCAGATGTACAGATTTTTCAGATTTGTCTAACTTTGTATTGGACGGGTTTACTACACCTATTAATCCCGTTGGTTTATCCCTATTTTCCCCAATACGTTTTAGACGTCATTCTTATCTTAGATTTGCATTAATTAATTATTAATGCCCAGACCTCTCACATTAGGTCGCTAGCTTGTGGCCGCTGGATGGGCCGGGCGGTTCCGGGCAGACTTCTGCCACAAGCCAGACCTAACCTCGTGTCTTAAGCAGGTTATGACTAACTTCTCACATTAGAACCTATTGTTTGCGGCCACTGGATGTGCCGGGCGGTTCCGGGCAGAATTACGCCGCAAACTCATTCTAACCTCGAGTTAGCCATGTTTATCTTTGCGGCCAATTAATTAATAATTTACCGTTTATGCGCACGCCCAATATATATATATATATACCAATTCAGATTATATCAATAACAGGATGATTATATCAACACAGCAGATAACAGATTTCAGCAGATAGCAGATTTTTCCAGATTATATGACTTAACGGATTTAATAGATTTAGCAACTTAGCAGATTTTGGCATATAACAGGTTAGGCATCTCAACAGACAAATTTAACAGATTTGGCATTTCAATCTAATTAGCAGTCTATGCAATATAACAGAACTAGCAGTTTTAGGCAACTTAGCAAATTAGCAAAATAGGCATTTTCAACGGATTCAGTAAATGACAGATTTAGCAGGTTTAATATTTCTAAAGGTTCTATTTACATGCCTTGCCTAAACATAAATTAGGCCTAAATTCATATGCCTAAATAATTGTCGTGATTCACAATAAGATCATATACTTCCATGTTTGCATACATTTACATAGCGCAGAATATGGACATAATTTACCCTATAACATATGTTCCAATTTTTGTTAAACTAACCTTATACAGCAGATTCACATATAAATTATACCAAATATGATCATTAATTACAATGCATGCCATATATGCAAAATTCCCTATTTAGGTGTAATCACAGTAGTAGAGATCCTAATTAATGTAAATCTTTTACACCTACGTTTCGATATCCTTCTTCTTATTAAGTCATGAATCATTATGCAAAATATACCCAACAATCTAAATCTTTAAATCATATCTTCTAAAAAAATCAGATCTTGACTTTTATATGCATTTTGTCCAAAGTCTCAAATCATATGTAATCATACAATGGTTCCTCTTTTCTTCTATCATAGAATATGCATAGATCCAAATCTAGTTTACAACATATGCTCATTTTTTTCTAATTAAATACAGATCTAAATTACAACATACACTATGCATACAACATATATAAATTATATGTTCATAGTCAAATTTATGCATCCAATCCCAAGTCACATGTCCAATATATTTTATGCCTCAGACCTAAAGTCATACATTCAATTCAGTCTTGTCAAATTTCGCATCATTCATCCCAAAATTTGCGTTCATACGTTCATCTCTTATGAGATTAGGCACAGGCTCGTGGTAGCCTGGCTATAGAAACAGAAAAGAAGAAAAGGGATACAGAACAGTCACAGAAAAACAGATCTGACAGAAGAGAATATATATACAATCTCAGATTTAGAATTAAAAACATATCAAAATTATAATTAACGTTTATAGCGGAAAATAACTGTACTTGCCTTGATTGGATTAAAGAAAGAACTTTAGTTGTTACAGAATTGTTGCAGAAGCTTTTATCTCAAATTTTAATTTAGGATGATGTTGATTGACTTCTAGTTTTGATTCTAGTAGAGTAGCGACGCCATTTTTATTTTTAATTAGAAGAAGAGAGCAATGGAGGCTAGAGAATTGTGTTAGAGACTTAGGTTAGGTAGAGTCTAGGGTCATTTTTATAGAGTTTATGAACTGATTAGGACCATCGATGTTGCTTGGATTGATCGTAGCCATTCATTCGAAAGAGAGACCAATTAGAGCCTGCCACCTAGCCCTAATGACAAAGCATGCTTCTGAAAATCGACCAACATAGACTAGGCCAGCCAGGGTGGACTGGGTTCGACCTGGGTCTGGACCAGGTCGACAGCCCTGTCGACCTGGCTAGACCAGGTCGACAGCCCAGTCGACCTGGGTGCCTTAGGCGGGAATTTTCCCGCCCTGGCCAATTGGGCCCGATTTTTAATTTTAAACTTGTTTTTCTGAGCTGTTCGAATTTTAAACTTAATTCAGAAACTTCCGGAGGCTATATCTTCTTCATACGGACTCCGTTTTTCGAAAACTCGGACTCTATTTCAAGCAGAATTCCGAGACGAACGCAATGGCGTATCCCGTTTCCCTTAATTCTTTGATTTGAAATTAATTATACTTTAATTTATGACTTTCACGGTTATAGAATACACGGGGTGTTACATTCTCCCCCACTTAAAAGGATTTCGTCCCCGAAATCTTCAAGTTAAGAAGAATGTGTCCTACCATCCAATCACCCATCTACTCAACCATCATCCACAAGCATCCATTGTCCTTAGAAAACTTCTAATGTTGTATGAACATATGCAAAAGTGTGTGTATATGTTCCTTATCTAATGCAAAGATCAGGCGGTCTACTGATTCAGTTGACCTCCTTAATGCGAATTATGTCAGTGCCATGAGTCGAACATGTATGCAATAGAATTCTGATGATATATATTATTTCTATATGAGTGCACAATCATTCACTCAAATGCAACATCCATGTGCTGAATCAACCATTTTGCATCCACAAGAATTGAAAAATGCTCACCCATCCATATGCAGTATGAGAGTGTTTTCGAGCCGATCTAGTGCCTAGTGTGTGTATATGCATCCACGGGCAACCACTAGCAACCACTTGCATCCACTTGCAACCATCAAACATAACATGTCTCAAACACATGTTTACACCCATTAGTTTCTACCTAAAGTTCAAATATTCGATCGATAGGATACAGTCGAATGATGGAAGCGAGTACAGATAGAACGAAAATTTGGTTCCCATTAGACATGGGTCCTAAGTATCGGCCCCAAAGACCGAAACCAACATCAAATTGACACCCAGAGGATTACCTTCTTTAGACAATGTCAAAACTGGAAATCCTATAAAAAGTATTTAGATATTTACAGACTACTGGTACAGATCAGGTTCCCTAATGATTCTTAGGAAGCTAAGCATGATAAAATCATACCCCACGAAAACTCAGAATGTATGCGTCATACTTGACGCCTAACACAAATATCCCTCAAACCCCAATCTCAAACAGATGATCCATAACCCTTATGGGTCTGAGTCTATAGCGGAATTCAGAAATAATACTAGTATTAAAGTGCAGAGTATCGATTACAAAATCAAAATACCAGAATCAGAAAAAGTCTTAACTCCATAATCAGATAAAGAAATTAAACCTACTATAGAAATTTGCCTATTTCTATCCTAGCCACTAGCCTCAAGAGTGTTCGCCTTCCCTCCTTGTCCTCGTCTCTTCGGGCAGTCCCTAGTGAAGTGTCCCATCTCCCCACAGTTGAAGCAAGCGCCCTTCCTTTTTCTGCAATCCTTGTTCAGATGAGTTGAGCTCCCACAAGTAAAGCACTTTTTCCCCTTCTTATCTTCAGACTTCTCATCCTCCTTTTGTGTTTCCTTTTTGGGCCCCGCTTTCTTATTCTGTGGTTCTTCCTTCTTTGTCTCTTTCGGGCCCTTGTCTTCCTCGTGCAGTAGTGCCATATCCACCAATTTCTCGTAAGTTGCTCCCATGGGTACATGGGTCATGGCTAGGCTGTGCAGTGGCTCATTCAATCCTTTAACAAAGCGGAGAGCCTTTTTATGCTGAGTGTTGACTAAATCCAATCTGAATCTTGCTAGTTGGTTGAACTGGTTGACGTATTCCTTGACCGTCATACTTCCTTGCTTAAGAGACAAGAACTTTTCCAATTGTAAACTTCGTTCAGCTTGCGAGAGGAATTTTGTTTCAAACCTTGTTCTGAAATCCATCCATGTCTCAACCGGCCTCTCGGCGTTAGTGACTTCCCACCAATAGGAAGCTTCGTCTTGGAGCAGCCATACTGCCAACTGTACCTTCTGCCTATCGTCCACCTCGAAGATAACGAATAGATCCTCAGTTTCTTTGAGCCAATTCCTTGCTTCTACGAATGATTCAGTTCCTTTGAAATCCTTCCCACCCATGGCCCTAAAATCTCTACAGATCTTTGAGAAAGCAATTGCACGAGGAGGGGGTGGAAGAGGGGGATCATTTGCTGGACCTGCAGCGGCGGTCCTAGCCTCAAGATATTGACGAAACCAACCGGGTACATGAACACCCTCTGGTATCTCAGATGCTTCAGACATGCTGAAATGAAAAAGGAAAGGTTCAATACAAAAAGGACTGAAAGAAAGATATATGGCTCTTGGGGATTATGTTTTTCAAAATAAGCTTTATTTTTTTGAAAATACTTCCTTTCAAAACCTTTTTTTGAAAATAATTTTCAAAACTTTTTTATAAAATCTGGTAACCTTCAGCTCTGATACCAAGTGTAACACCCCACCTCCGTTAAGGTCACTCACAAAGGGAATGCCTTAACTTTGGTGGAGCATTTTAGTAAACAGAACAGAAACTTCCAAGACAGATAAAACAGTACTTGAAAATTTTTAACTTTATTACAGCGGAAACAGAAATTAATATGGTTACATCCTTTCAAATTTCAGAATTCAAGTACAAAATATCAGTCTTGTACAAAAGCCTTCAAATTGCATGGTTTAAAATCATAATCCCCATGGAACGGAAGCTATACAGAGCCAAGCCATACTTTAAGCACTTCAAGCAAAGAGAAATCCGGATCAAGCTAAAGTATTCCCTCCTTGGACAACCTGGGGGGGAAACGGAAGAAAGGAGGCGAAACAACAAGGGTCAGACAAAAAGTCTGGCAAGTCCAGTGACTTTCAGCATATGAACAGATAATAATAATGTGATATGAACATAAAACTGGATGTGAGATAACTGTAACAGGTGTAGCAGATATAACAGAAAAACAGAATGACATAAACTATTGTTTTACACTTCCCTGCACTAATACTAGTATAGCAGAATTAGGTGTCACCCTAATGTCTAAATTGAAGCAGGAACGGGTACAGAATACTTTAACAGAAACAGAATGCTAATAATGGGCCTTTACTACCCGATCAGAAACAGACAGAAGCAAAAACAGATTAATCCCTATGGAAACAGAATGTAGAATTAGGTGTACACTAGTAATGGGCCTTTACCACCCGAACAGACGGTACCACGCAGAAACAGACAGGTGTTACCACCCAACAGAAACAGACGGTACCAACAGAAACAGACAGAACTAAGTGTACCCTAAAACCCTACCCCAAGCGATCGGCTCCCTAATACATAAATATCCTGTGTCGGCCCCACAGTAGGGTGTATCTCTCCCTAAAGTGACAACCAATTGGCACAGACCTATTTACAGATGTCACGGCGTCTTACATCCTCAAAGGCAGACCAGGATCCATGCACGCACATGACCCGGTTGGAACGCACCATCAACACCCCTTGCCATTATCAGAATGAACCACTTATAATTAGTTCAGTAAGCATGCCCGGACCCTACCTACTGTTGGGTCAAAGTTTTGATACCAGAAAGGGTTACTGACTAATATGGGTCCCAAACAACAGATGACACAAGTAATTCCCCTCCTAACCTTGTGTCCCCAGACTAACAGATTTCAGATTTATTTGTTTACAAGTTCAGACATACAGAATTCAGATTTACTAGTTCACAAATTAAGTTAACAAGTTTTCAGACTAACGGATCAGATGTACAGATTTTTCAGATTTGTCTAACTTTGTATTGGACGGGTTTACTACACCTATTAATCCCGTTGGTTTATCCCTATTTTCCCCAATACGTTTTAGACATCATTCTTATCTTAGATTTGCATTAATTAATTATTAATGCCCAGACCTCTCACATTAGGTCGCTAGCTTGTGGCCGCTGGATGGGCCGGGCGGTTCCGGGCAGACTTCTGCCACAAGCCAGACCTAACCTCGTGTCTTAAGCAGGTTATGAATAACTTCTCACATTAGAACCTATTGTTTGCGGCCACTAGATGTGCCGGGCGGTTCCGGGCAGAATTACGCCGCAAACTCATTCTAACCTCGAGTTAGCCATGTTTATCTTTGCGGCCAATTAATTAATAATTTACCGTTTATGCGCACGCCCAATATATATATATATATATATGCCAATTCAGATTATATCAATAACAGGATGATTATATCAACACAGCAGATAACAGATTTCAGCAGATAGCAGATTTTTCCAGATTATATGACTTAACGGATTTAATAGATTTAGCAACTTAGCAGATTTTGGTATATAACAGGTTAGGCATCTCAACAGACAAATTTAACAGATTTGGCATTTCAATCTAATTAGCAGTCTATGCAATATAACAGAACTAGCAGTTTTAGGCAACTTAGCAAATTAGCAAAATAGGCATTTTCAACGGATTCAGTAAATGACAGATTTAGCAGGTTTAATATTTCTAAAGGTTCTATTTACATGCCTTGCTTAAACATAAATTAGGCCTAAATTCATATGCCTAAATAATTGTCGTGATTCACAATAAGATCATATACTTCCATGTTTGCATACATTTACATAGCGCAGAATATGGACATAATTTACCCTATAACATATGTTCCAATTTTTGTTAAACTAACCTTATACAGCAGATTCACATATAAATTATACCAAATATGATCATTAATTTCAATGCATGCCATATATGCAAAATTCCCTATTTAGGTGTAATCACAATAGTAGAGATCCTAATTAATGTAAATCTTTTACACCTACGTTTCGATATCCTTCTTCTTATTAAGTCATGAATCATTATGCAAAATATACCCAACAATCTAAATCTTTAAATCATATCTTCTAAAAAAATCAGATCTTGACTTTTATATGCATTTTGTCCAAAGTCTCAAATCATATGTAATCATACAATGGTTCCTCTTTTCTTCTATCATAGAATATGCATAGATCCAAATCTAGTTTACAACATATGCTCATTTTTTTCTAATTAAATACAGATCTAAATTACAACATACACTATGCATACAACATATATAAATTATATGTTCATAGTCAAATTTATGCATCCAATCCCAAGTCACATGTCCAATATATTTTATGCCTCAGACCTAAAGTCATACATTCAATTCAGTCTTGTCAAATTTCGCATCATTCATCCCAAAATTTGCGTTCATACGTTCATCTCTTATGAGATTAGGCACAGGCTCGTGGTAGCCTGGCTATAGAAACAGAAAAGAAGAAAAGGGATACAGAACAGTCACAGAAAAACAGATCTGACAGAAGAGAATATATATACAATCTCAGATTCAGAATTAAAAACATATCAAAATTATAATTAACGTTTATAGCGGAAAATAACTGTACTTGCCTTGATTGGATTAAAGAAAGAACTTTAGTTGTTACAGAATTGTTGCAGAAGCTTTTATCTCAAATTTGAATTTAGGATGATGTTGATTGACTTCTAGTTTTGATTCTAGCAGAGTAGGGACGCCATTTTTATTTTTAATTAGAAGAAGAGAGCAATGGAGGCTAGAGAATTGTGTTAGAGACTTAGGTTAGGTAGAGTCTAGGGTCATTTTTATAGAGTTTATGAACTGATTAGGACCATCGATGTTGCTTGGATTGATCGTAGCCATTCATTTGAAAGAGAGACCAATTAGAGCCTGCCACCTAGCCCTAATGACAAAGCATGCTTCTGAAAATCGACCAACATAGACTAGGCCAGCCAGGGTGGACTGGGTTCGACCTGGGTCTGGACCAGGTCGACAGCCCTGTCGACAGCCCTGTCGACCTGGCTAGACCAGGTCGACAGCCAGTCGACCTGGGTGCCTTAGGCGGGAATTTTCCCGCCCTGGCCAATTGGGCCCGATTTTTAATTTTAAACTTGTTTTTCTGAGCTGTTCGAATTTTAAACTTAATTCAGAAACTTCTGGAGGCTATATCTTCTTCATACGGACTCCGTTTTTCGAAAACTCGGACTCTATTTCAAGCAGAATTCCGAGACGAACGCAATGGCGTATCCCGTTTCCCTTAATTCTTTGATTTGAAATTAATTATAATTTAATTTATGACTTTCACGGTTATAGAATACACGGGGTGTTACACCAATCTCGTTCCTAAACCTAAAAACCGAAGCTTTGAAAAATCCAAAAGAAATCGAATTAAACCCCTAAATGCTCAAAACAACCTTCTTTGAATTCGTTAGTTGAAGAGCTTCCTCCCTATACAAATTTCAATTGATGCGATCGTATCCTATGGGGCTCCAGTTCGAACCTGAACATCCTAGGGTTTAGATGGTTCGGCTTGTTGAACTTCGAAGGACGGAATGGATGATGCTGTTGAGTTCGGCAGGTCGAGTAGCACGATGTCACAGGTTCTGGAGCTGAGTTCGACGCGAGAAATGGATCTCGAGTTGTATGATTTTGGGTGGGGAATGAAGTGAAATCGAAAAGAAGGACGGTTGTGGATGTAACTGTTGTAAAACGTGAGGATTGGCCAAACAAGAAATGGGAGGTGGCTGTCCGAACTGCATCAGTGAAGAGGAGAGGGTGGTATTTTGTTTGTTTCTTTTATGAAGAAGGACGTGTGACAGGAGAAAACAACAAGGCGTGAGTGGGCGGTGATCACTGGATGAGGGATGGGGAGATAAAGGGGTACGGTACGGTGAAACTTGTTGTGGCTTTCGGGTCTGAGGAATTTCAGGGGTGGTGGAGTGTAATGTGAGTATGGGGTTGTTCTGGAACTCGTATTATAAAGTGAAAGAAGGTGGCTGAGTATCACGTTATCGCAACTTAAAGTGGTGGAGCAAAGCCCGAAGTTTGCAGTTATGTGGTATAGGGAAGAAGACATACGGTAGCGTGTGGGAACATATATGGATAGGTCGATATTTTTGGTGAAGCCCATATAAGATCTGTGTTTTCGAAGTGGCCTTGCGGTTGACATTAAGGAGATGGAGCATGGTTTTCTCTAATCAGTTGGAAACATTTAAAATAGGTGGAAGGGGTCGGCAAGAAATATGGAATGAGGAAAACAAGAATGGCAAACGGACAAATCCGTTGGGATCGTATGGACCGACACTACACCATGGCGCTGACTGGGAGTGAATCCAAGCTCGTTACAATTTATGGCGAAATAAATTGTCCAACTGAGTCAAATAACGCAAACCGTTATTTAACGATTAACGAGCCAATGTGAGTAAAACTCACTAACTCTCCTCAGTTTATATTTTTATATAAACTATATTAAATGATTTGATTGATGTGTATTGATAGTTTGGACTGTTAAATAGATTTGATTGAAACATAGATATAGTTATATATATAAACGACAATCAAATATTGATTCAGTTCATCAGTATATTTCATGTTGGAATGAAATTGATGTATATTTTATTGTGTAACATCTGTGGATGCAGGGAAACAGGTTGGACGAATCCGACTGGATTCCTCAACATTTATTTTACCGTCTTTCATATATTGTGATACATGATGTGTTATGAAATCTGTTATTGATTTCATATGTTTGAATGATACCGATCATTGTTATATGACGCGTTAAACACCGTAGGTGATACTAGAATGTAAAAAGGGAATTTTCAATGTTTATATTGAAAATAAATCTTATTTATAAAATCGATAGGATTTTATAAAATGAAACCATTTATTTATTTAGGAAATAAATAAAGGAACATTTATTTAGATTATAAATAAATGGAATAAAGGAATATTTATTTAAGGAATAAATAAAGGAACACTTGTTCGAAAAATAGACAGAATTATACAAGGATAGATTTAAACACGTGCTTCGCACACAAGTATAACACGATATGGATTTTAAGGAGATATTGTAGAAGTAGGAATTATAACCAGAGTGTGATAAAAGGATTAAACAAAGTAATTGGTTAGGTTAACCAAAGCAAGTTAGTCGAGTTAATCAAAGTAATTGGTTAAGTTAACCAAAGTAAATTAGTTAAGATAAACTAAGCGGTTAATCGAAGTGAATTAGTTAAGTTAAACTAATTTGTAAATCAAAGTGGATTAGTTGCGTCAAACTAAGTGAATTAGTCAAGTTAAACTAATTTGTTAATCGAAGTAAATTAGTTGGGTTAATCAAAGTGAATTAGCTGAGTTAAACTAAGTAAATCGGTTAGAGTTAATCAAAGTGAAGTAACTAAGTTAAACTAAGTGGATTAGTTCAGTTAATCGAGACAAGTAAATCATGTTAGGTTAAACCATTTGAGTTAACCAGTTAGGTTAAACCATTTGAGTTAACCAGTTAAAGTTTACCAGTTAAAGATAAACAGTTAGAGTTGACCAGTTAAAGTTGACCAGTTAAAGTTGACCAGTTAGAGTTGATCAGTTAGAGTTACTCGGTTAGAGTTGACCAGTTAGAGTTGACCTGTTAGAGTTATCCAAGTGGAGTTAATCGAGTAGAGTTGTCGAATACCACTTATTCGAAGTAGAGTTATCGAATATAGTGTATTCGAGGGAAGAGTAATCGAATATAGTTTATTCGAGTGGAGAAATCAAATGTTATTCATTTGGGAAGAGTTACCGAATATTATTTATTCGAAGAGTAGTTATCGAATATTGGTTATTCGAAGTTAGTTAATCCAAAGGAGTTATTCGAAGTTAGTTAATCCAAAGGAGTTATTCGAAGTTAGTTAATCCAAAGGAGTTAGTCGAAGGGTTAATCGAATATAGTTATTCGAAAGAAAGTGTTAATCGAATATAGTTATTCGAGTAAAGTTAAAAGAGTTGATCGAATATAATTTATTCGAATAGAGTTAAACACGTAAGAGTTAATTGAATATTAGTTATTCAATTTGAGTTAATCGAATTTAGTTATTCGAGAAGAGTTAAATCGAATTTAGTTATTCGAAAGGAGTTAATCAATTTGAGTTAAGTTAATCGATTTGAATTAAGTTGAATCGAAATGGAGTAAATCGATTAGAATTAAGTTAATCGAGTTAGAGTAAATCGAATATTGGTTATTCGAAGGTAAGTATTCGAATTAGTTATTCGAAGGAGTTAACCAAATGAGTTGATCCAAAGGAGTTAGTCGAATATTTGTTATTCGAATAGAGTTAAAGGAGTTATCGATTTTAGTTTGATCGAAAGGGGTTATCGATTAGTAAATCGAAAGGAGATTTTCGAATATAGCATATTCGAAAGAAAAAGATCGAATATTGTTTATTCGAAAGAGAGAGATTTCGAATATGAGTTATTCGAAGAGAGATAATCGAATACAGGTTATTCGAAGAAGAGTTAATCAAATAGGGATTACTCGAAAGAGAGTTATACGTCGAATACGATTATAGCGAATTCGGGAAAGTACTATTTACTTTCCAGGGTTTAAATCAAGATTAAGTTATTGATTTAGAAATTAGGTGTCTGTTAAATTATTCGAGTTAGGAAATAAAATATATAGGGGTAGGAATTATAACGTTATAGTTATAATCAAACACTGTCATATAAGAAGTAGATTCGTAACCTGAATCCGAGAATTTGCGTAAACAGATGATTGTAAAAAGTGAGTGACGAGCTTCATCTATTTCACAGTAAAGGACGTTGTTCAATTAAGGTCTGAGAGGTAATTATACCCTAACTGGATTGACTTCAGAATTGACAAAGGAATAGTTGTGGTTCGATCTAAAAGGTTGATTTGAAATATAGTTAAGTAATAAGCGATTAATGGATTAAGCGTAACGATGTTTTATACAACGTTCATTGGAAATCCGTAAATGAGTTTTGGAAACGTTTTCCAAATATAGTCAGATATGTTTTCTAAACATAGAAAATGAAATGTTTTCATGATAAGAATTTAAGAAATAGAGTTAAGCAAATTCAGAAACTGACTGGAGAGGGTAAGTTGAACGGTTTTCTAAGTGACGATCTGATGTTGGTTTCGACCTTCCGGATTGATACTTAGAGAATTGTTCTCATACTAGTTACAGTTAGGGACTGATAGTTGCGAAATAATAGTGATGTGAAAATAAGCTATGGAAATGTTTTCCAATGATTAATAACATATATTTTCTAAATATATGAAATAAGGAAATATGAACATATGATGATTGGTCGATCGAATTCTCATTTGGAAATAAGATCGTTGTTTGTACACCGACATGTTTTCATTTGATAGTTGAATCACAGACTATCAAAGTTTTTACCATTTTAACGTTGTTAATATGGAGAGACCGGTTGGATTATTATCCAAAGAACCACTCTGTATCGGCATAAGCGTTGCGAGCAATATATGCCAAAGATAAATTGAAGACGGAGTAAAGTGCAAGGGTTGTTGTATAAGTCTTAGATAACAGTGACTTAGATGGATATACTGAATAGTGCCTTCGGTTTGTCCAGTCCCAGGACAACGTATATGGAAGAAGGTCTGACAGAGTATATCCAATGGATCGCGTAAGTTGATCTGTTCAAACGTATTCACGTTTGGTGGCGGAGGAATTCGTTTCTCTTAGCTATATACCCGTGTTATTTTTGTATAAGTCAATTTGTGATTTGGCGGGTATGACGATGTGGCATTCAAAGTGAATGGTGATCAGATGTTCTGAAGATAGACGTAGCTTCTAGCCTCATACCGGGAAGTAACAAAAGTTGGGCTAGGCAGCATGGCTAGTTGGGTCATACCCAAGCAGGGTGTATTGTCACCGATCTAGAGAATATTCATATTTACACTTCTTTTTGATTCTGTATCTTCGGATGACGGTTTGATGGCCTACAACCGTGGTGGCAATATATTCGCGACACTCAAGCTAAATGAGTGAGCAGTCATGTGTGGCCGGGTTGCAAGACATTCTTGTTGAACCCTGAGTGTATCACCTCTAGAGTACACTATTCAGAAGGTGCTCCCATACCTTGTCTGTTGGAATCCATTCTCCGATAAGCGCCCTGCGGTTTATGATTTTATACTATGTATGTAGAACGTGAGATGCAAGCGTTTCTGCTAGATTGATACCTATTTGTACTTAGACATTATTATAATATCACAATGATATTGCTTGTCAAAGTTGTTCAGATACTCATAAGGAAAACCCGTTCCGTATTCACGGCGTGGTCTTATGACATACCCTATACTTGTTTTAAACTGTTTTACTCATACCAGTGCCATGACTGACCCGGAGTTTACTTTGTTGTTTTCCCTAAACTCTTGGGTGCCTAAATTTGTACGTGCAGTCAAGTAGTCGGGATTTACAGATATACTTGGAGAGCTTGGAGCAGGAGGCTGCAAGATTTTATAGTTATTTCCGCTGTGTTGTAAGTGTTGTACTCTGATAAGTGCTATTGTATATATATAACTGTTTACTTCAAAGTTATGTTATATATTATATGTTATTCGTTCCGCTGTGAGATTCGTGTTACTCTGATGATTCTGATGTTCTTCTTCTTCTATTCTATTAGTTCTATCTTTTCTTTCTCACCTTCTAAATTCTTTCACTAACGTCTCGGAATTTCCGACTCTCGAGGAGTCGGAAATTTCCAGCCGTTACAGTTAATACTTAGAGAATTGCTCACTTGCTAATTTACGGTTAGGGACTGATTGAAATGTGATGTGATTTTGGGGTTTATCGTGAACCGTGTTTTAAATGACAATGATTCTTTAACCCAGTCAAAGATTAAAACTAAGTGGAGTTTTAATGAATCTTTAGTTAGATTGAAAAGATCGAGAATGGAGTTTCACCAGTTTTACTCCAGGCGGTAGTTAAATCTTTAATTAGATTTGAACGTGAAATGGTAATTTAATTTACCGATAACACTATGGTGTTAGATATGAAGTATGACCAGTTTTACTTCATGGGATAAATAGGTTGGGATTGGGAAATAAAATAAATAATTACTTCGGTGTGGTTCGCTAATCCCGACTAGTTTGAAGTGATATTCAAAGGAAGATTAAAGAATAAATTTAAAAGAATTTATCTTTGATAAAATTAATGGGAACCTTTCCCTAAGAATGTGAAATTTAGAAACTAACTGTGGGTTAGCTAAGAAGGACGGTTTCCTGGGTATTGATCTGATGTTGGTTTCGGCCTTCGGGGTTAATATTTTGGGGAATTATTCTCTTGCTAATTTATGGTTAGTGACTGATGAATTGGAATGAGGCATATGTTGTGTTTGTGTAACACTTTTTTATTATATATGCGAGTTATTCAGAAAGACCAGGTTTATCCCATTCTGAATAACTGATTCGACGTGGTGTCGAAGATGAAGATGATGGTTGAAGACCGGAGGTCTTCACGTCGTTTGGATAATTACTGATGATCTTGATTGGGTCGTACACCCAAGAGGAGGGAATCAGTTAGTGGTCGTCCAGACGTACTTGGAGATCGATGGATATGCTGGGTACTAGGTGCCTCCGGTTTCGTTCAGACCCAGAATGAACTTGTAAATGGACTGTGTGTATGACATTGGATTTCAGTCTATGTGATTGATTTCTATTGAATATATATCTGTTTGGCGGCGGAGGATTTATTCTCTTGCTTAACGCCCTTCTCTGAGACGTACGAGCTCAGAGGTTATATATTGATGGATATCAAACGCATGGAGTGAATTGCCTGTGTGGCATGCCTAAGTGGCAATTGATCGAGGCTTCTGTTGAAAAGCAAAGTCTTGTGGTTGATGATCAAAGCACCTCCTGTGTGGCATAGCTTTGTGTAACGTGAATTCGCGAGCCTCACACCCTAGTTGTGAACCAGAAACGGGAGAGGACCTCAGGGAGGGCATGCGTTTCTTTCTAGCTAGAAGTGGCGTCAGTGGTTTTACACGCCCTGATGAGTTTGACTTATGTGGTTGTTGCTGTTGCGAGGCGCCTCGGATATATCGGTGACTATGTGAAGCCGATGGAGTCATTCGTTGGCTCATTTACGCCCCATAGGGCAGGGAAACGCAGTGTTCAGGAATTTTAATCCACATCGGTGGACCGGCCCTGACGGTCCAAGGGTCGATGCGCTCTGACCCTGAGACATGGGCTAGATTGTCTCGAAGACGGTGAGGACGATCCCTTGCCTCGGTTCATAGATGGAAATCCAATTTCCAAATACGTGATTTTGCGATTTTAATTGTAGAACTAGTATGGCAACATGATATATGGTACCCATGCCGTCTATGATTGATACTTATGATTTGAAGTTGTATTATACACTATGCACTTATAATAGTATCAAAAGATTTGTTTTAAACGTATCAAGCATTCTTGGCTATTATAAGGTAAAAACCCTATCTCCCGGCTTGCGTTGCATTGTGTGATAGGACCTGGGTCTTATAACAGCTTCATTTTTCTTTATTTAGCATTGCGTTGTTTGTTTATGCACTGGTATTCTTGGGAGGAAACCCGTTCCGTGTTATACGGCGTGGTCCCTTGATTTACCTAACTTTAAAATAAAGATTAATAACTGTTTTAGTTCTCACACCAGTCCCATGACTGACCTGGGTTTTATTGTTTTAACCTAAACTCTGGGTGCCCTTATTTTGACACGAGCAGCTAGTAGTTTTGGTTTTGCAGATTTATATTCATAGGAACCTGTTTACAACTGAAACGATATTCGGAAAGCTTTGTATCCGTGTATCTTCTTCAGTTGTATTTTGTATTATTTTCCGCTGCTATGTAATATAATGTAATCTCTGATATTTATCGAATGTATTTTATTTGTTCATACTCTGTATATTCTTGTATTCTGATGGAATTTTTGTAATATACAATGAAATGTTCTCCCGTCTGCATTCTAATTCGTCGTGTTCTCAAAACAATCAGGCGTTTCGAACGTTCTTGATCGGTTTAGCAACTGATTTGGATCGAGCGAAATTCCCGGTCGTTACACGTAGACTTCACTATGGAGTCGATTTGGACAAATTTAAAGCTAATTGATTTTCTTTAGTTAAATTAAACAATGGTTTAATTTAGTAGAAAATAAATTCTACTTCAGCAAATAAAACCCTGGTGAGTAAATCTCACTCAATTTATTTATTTATTTAGAATTATTTTAGTCATTGAAAATAATTGATGGTTGTTTGGTTGCATTTAAAATATTATTTGGCTATTAAAAATATATTAGTTATGTAAGATTTGTGTTTGTGGCTATTATATATATATATATATTGGTGATTGGTTGGATTCCTGTAGTACCGTTAGCGGATGCCCGCAGTATCATTAGCGGATGACCCTATACGCCCATGCTATGATAGTGGATGACCTTCTATACCGCGATATCCTGCCTCGAAGCAGGATGGGTATTATTTATGTGACTAGCGTCTATGGATGCAGGAAAACAGGTTGGAGGGATCCAACTGTATTCCTCAAAAATATTATTATTTGTTTGTTCTCATATATATTATCATATATGATGTGTTAAAAAAACACGTGGTTGATAATTATGTGTTTTTGATTGGTTGAATATCACTGGGCCCAAAATGTTTATGTATAAAAATATCGTAAAAAGAATATTTCGAGATTTGAAATGGAAAAAAATCTATTTTTCAAAAATAGAATTTGAATTTCGAATGAGCTAAAGGATATTAACTTGTTTTGAATAAATAAAACAAGTATTGAATTTATAAACGATGTTTATAAATTAAATAATACAAGAAATTGAAGTGAATTTATAAACGGTGTTTATAAATGAAATAGAATGATTTTCATTGGATAATCAGGCAATTGAAATGAATTTATAAATAGTGTTTATAATTAAAGTGGGAAAATTATCATTTGATAATTTAAATATTTAAATTCAAATATGAATTTATAAATGGAAATGGGAAATTGTTTTAAAGAAGTAAAAGATGGAATTTATTCTGATGTTCAGAATATAAATTGAACTAAAATAAATCCGTAAGGATTTATGATTTGGATTCGATTAATTCGAATTTATTTTAATAGAAGTTAAATTGAATATGAAAATAAATTGGGTGTTATATATATAAGTTATTAAAAATAGAAATTTCCAAAATAAGATTTTGGTTTTAAATAGATTTCTAAATAGACTTGTTTAAATATAAAACAAGGAAATTTATAAAAATGGTGTTTACAAATATAATGAATTAATTATCAAGAGATAATTTGAATATTTAAATTCAAATATGAATTTAAAAATAGAATTTGAGATAATTCGAAAAGGAACAACTGTTTTTATTCTGCAATTCGGAATATCAAAGGGATGGAGTTTCAAATAGAATTTGAAAAGGGAACTTGTTTAAATATATTAAATAAGGAAGTTGAATTTATAAATAGTGTTATAAATTTGGTGAAATAAATTATCATTTTGATAATTTAAACCATTTAAATTCAAATAGGAATTTAAAAGTAAATTGGAAAGTGTTTTGAAACAAAACGATTGATTATATTCCGGAATTTAGAATATAAACTGAATTGAGAAAATCCAAAGGAGTTATAATTGGAATTCGATTATATCGAATTTTATAATTTATTTATAAAAGGAATTGGGATTTAATATAGCAAATTGAGTTATAAATAAATTTATAACCGAGTAAGGAAAAATCAACAATTAGAGAAAATCAGAAATGTTAAGTTGGATTTGAAACTAGATTTAATATATACTAAGATGTATATTAGAACGAGATTGAACTTTATTTCTAAACAAAGTTTATATTTAAATATAATTAAAATGAACTCGGCGCAACGCGGTAGTTTGTAAATTGGCATTCGAACTTCAATTGAGTATATGGAACTCGATTTAAGTCGGAATTCTTTGAAACAAGAATCGTCAGGACCGGTTGAATAATAGTTTTCTAATGGGAGAGAAAAATCTGGATTTCGTCTGATAGATTTTGAGTTATGTCAAAATCAAATTTTCAGAAAAGGAGCGCCAAAATCATTTAAAAACCATAATGGTTTATATAAATAAATATAAGGACTTTTAAGCAAATAAAATCCGAATTTCCATTTGAAAATTTTGGACTTGAGTTATAAAATAAATATGAACTCGAGTGGAGTAAATGGATTGATTTTTGAAACAAAATCAGTTATTTATTTTTGAATTGAATTAACTAAGTGGAAGAATAATTTGTTAATCGAATTTTAGATCGAGATATTTCTTTTGATAAGTAATGAGACTTGTGAATTTCATATTCGAAATCGAATATGAAACCTAAAATGAAAGTGGGATTCAATTGATTTATAAGCAAACTAAAATACATAAGAACATTATATGTTCAAATAACAAGTGAAATAGGCTAAGAAACTAATTAAAGAATAAATGGGTGAAACTGAATTCAAACAATTGGATTGAGTTGAATTGAAAACAGGTGAACATGTGTTAAGCAGGTTTGGAATGAAGTATATGAAGATTATAATTTGTGTGCTTGACAAAAAGGTACACGTTTAAATTTCATATGAAATTTTATGCGCCGAATCGGCAAGCCACTTGGCTTTTTGATTTTCTTTTTGAATGAAAAGGGCCTAGAGAGGCGAGTTGAGGTTTGAACTATCGATCGGTACAAAGGAGGTTATGACGAATTTTTTCGAAAATTTAAGGAGTTAGAATATTTTAAAAAAAAATTGATAGTTAAAAATTAATGTATCGATATATATATATATATATATATATATATAATTTGATAAGGAAACAAACTTAAAAATAGAATATTACAAACGAAAGGGAAATCTATAATTAAATCTGGTAGAATTAGAAAAAAGAAACGTATATTGGTTTAAAAATGAATGATTGGTTTTTATGATGTTGATTATTCGAGGTAAGTGGTCTCGTCCGTTTTGAAGTTAAAGATGTTATTCAGTCAAGGTCTGAGAGGTAATTATACCCCAACTTGATTGATTTCATTTCAACTGATAAATAGCAAGATCCAATCTCGAAGGGAAATGTTTGAATAAGAGTTAGTTGGGCGCAGTGTTCTGTGTTGTTGTAATGATGTTTTTCACAACATTCGTTTTAACCCAAACAAGTGGAAATTTGGAAATATAATAATAAATATTTCCTGAGTGTAGAAATAAATGAATGGTCGTGGAAGAGATAAGTAATTGGAATGTTTTCCACTTATAAGTAGAAGATGTTTTCTAAGTATAGAAAATAAAAGATGGCGAAATATGGAAATGTTTTCCAAACAGCGTAAGAGACCAAGATGATTATTGAAAATATTTGGTTAACAAATATTTGTAAGGAAATGAAGAAGTGATTTAATTAATGAAATATTAATTAAGAGGCCCAGTGATTTGTTTGATGGTTGGAATGTTTTTTGTTTTTCTTCGATAGTGAAATAACCGACTGTCGAAGTTTTTGCCAATATCGTTGTCAATATGGAGACACCGGTTGGATTATTATCCGTGAACCACTCCGTATTGGCAGTAACGTTGCGAATCAGATTATATGAAGATAATCGAAGATGGAGTAAAGTGCAAGGACTTTTTCTATTAATAGAAACTGTGCCTTCGGTTTCGTTCAATCCCAGAACGAAGTGTATGGACGAATGTCTGACAAAGTATTTCCAATGATCAAATATGTTGATCTGTATAAATATATATGGTGGTAGAGGATTTATTCTCTTAGCATAATATCCAGAATATATTTATGCAAATCAATTAGTGATTGACGGATCTGACAATATGGCATTCAAAGTGGTTGTGCTATCAATGAATGGAAAGTAATCGTAGCCTCAGGCCTCAACAACCGGGAAATGACAAAAAAATCGGGCAGGCAGCATGGCTATGAGGGTAGCTCCCATTAGGGTGTATAATCACCTATCTAGAGATATTCCTTTTACTTCTTTAATCTATCGATGCTGTCCCTTTTTGGGAAACGGTTGCTGATTCCAACCGTTGGTGATATACATTCGATACACTCAAGCGAAATGAGTGGTCGGTCATGTTTGGGCCGGGTTGCAAGATGTTCTTGTTGAACCCAGTGTATTCCCCTCTAGAGATACACTATCGGAAAGTAGTTCCATACCTTGTTATAGTCGGAATCCAATCTCCAATAAGCGCCCTAAGGTTTTTGATTTTATATTATATATGGAGTGTTCCGCTAGATTGTTATTTATCCGACTTAGACACTATTATAATATCACTGGATTTGATATCAAAAATATTTTGGGTTATCGTAAGGTAAAAACCATCCGTGTTTATGTGTGGATCGCTCTTACGATTATTATTTCTTTCGAAAGGATTTTTTAAAGTTAAACAAATGATTGGAGTTTACTCACACCAGTCCCATGACTGACCCAGAGTTTATTTTGTTTTTGTTTACCCTAAACTCTTGGGTGCCCAAATTTGTACGGACAGTCAAGTAGTCGGGATTTTTCAAATTCACTTGGAAGAGCTGGAAGCAGGAGGCTTCACTAGTTAGCTATAGACTATCATATTTCCGCTGTGTACTATGTTTTATCTGGAAACAGGTGTTTATAACTGTTCCAGGAATAACGGTTGTGCTCTGATAATGGTATGTATATACAGTTACTGATTTGTATTTCAAAAGTTTTATTATTTAATATATTTTATTCGTTCCGCTGTGAGATTTGTGTTCTTCGTTTTTCTTCTATTCTAACTTTTCTTTCTTTCTATTCCTCATCCTCTAACTTCTTTCTACTAATGATTCGTATTTCTGTGTCATTTGGGTTGGACATGTGGTGTTATTAGTCAACTCAGATAGTACGGATTTGCGGGCCATTACACTTGTCGTTGTTTTTACCCAAATTTGATTTACACATTTCTCGAAATCTAACCGTTGGATTTTAATAAATTTTATACCGTTGGAAAGATCTTCCCAAAGCGGTCCTAACGGTTCCAGTTTTAGGAAAATTCGATGGTCGGATCTTTCGGTATGATCGTTTAAAGTTACGATTCCAAAACGCAAACTACCACGCACAATTTGTTTAATTTTAAATATATATATATATATATAATTATATATAAAAATAAATTTCTCGATGATTCCACTAACGTGTTTAACACGCCAAATAAAAGAATGTTTTATTGGTGTAACGCATCTACATGTTCATAATGTCAAATAAATATGTATTTTATTTACATGACATTTTTGCTAATGACAAATAAAAAGATAGTTTTTATTTTCATTATTTGTATGCAATTTCTATTTTTGACTTTAACAAATAAAAAGAAATATTTTATTTGTATATATATAGTTTCAATGTGTGACATGACACATAAAAATATTTATTTTAATCTGCATACAAATTCTAGTGTATGACTCAACGATAAAAATGTATCTTTAATTCGTATACAAATTATAACGTATGTTTTGACAGTAAAAATGATTCTTTAATTAACATACAAATTCTAATGTATGTTGTGACAATAAAAATAATTCTTTAATTAACATACAAATTCTAATGTATGTTGTGACAATAAAAATGATTCTTTAATTAACATACAAATTCTAATGTATGTTTTGATAATAAAAATGATTCTTTAATTAACATACAAATTCTAATATATGTTTTGACAATAAAAATGATTCTTTAATTAACATACAAATTCTAATGTATGTTTTGACAATAAAAATGATTCTTTAATTAACATACAAATTCTAATGTATGTTTTGACAATAAAAATGATTCTTTAATTAACATACAAATTTTAATGTATGTTTTGACAATAAAAATGATTCTTTAATTAACATACAAATTCTAATGTATGTTTTGACAATAAAAATGTCACTTAAAATTTGCATACAAATTCTATTTCAACAAGATGCATAAAAAGTGATACATTCATTTTTGTTGATAATTCTATTTCAACAAAATGATTAAAAGTGATAATTTCATTTTATTAACAATTCTAGTTTAGAAAAATGATTAAAAGTGATAATTTCATATTTTTTAACAATTCTAGTTTAACAAAATGAATAAAAGTGATAATTTCATTTTGTTAACAATTCTAGTTTAACAAAATGAATAAAAAGTGAAGGTGGCATTTATATTGACAATTCTAGTCTGATAAAATCAATATTTTTGCTCGATCACAAATCTATTTAAACAAAACATTATTTTTTTTATAACTCAAATCTATTTAACAAAAATGTAATTTTTGTTATAACTCAAATCTATTTAACAAAAATGTAATGTTTGTTTTCAACCATCATATTTTGACAAAATGTAAATTTTTGTTTCAACTAATATATTTTGACAAAAGTGTATATTATGTTTCAACTAATATGTATTGACAAAAATGTATATTTGTTTCAACTAGTATGTTTTGACAAAAATGAATATTTTTTTCAACTAGTATGTTTTGATAAAAATGAATATTTGTTTCAACTAATAAGTTTTGACAAAAATGAATATTTGTTTCAACTAGTATGTTTCAACAAAAATGAATATTTGTTTCAACTAGTATGTTTTGACAAAAATGAATATTTGTTTCAACTAGTATGTTTTGACAAAAATGAATATTTGTTTCAACTAGTATGTTTCGACAAAAATGAATATTTATTTCAACTAAACTAATTTGACAAATATGAGTATTTTGTTTCAACTAAACTAATTTGACAAACATGAGTATTTTGTTTCAACTAAATTATTTTGACAAACATGAGTATTTTGTTTCAACTAAACTATTTTGACAAACATGAGTATTTTGTTTCAACTAAACGCTTTTGACAAAAATGTCTATTTTTGTTTCATCTAAACTATTTGACAAAATGTGTATTTAATCCAATTATCATATTTTGACAAAAATGATAATTCTAATTCAACTATTCAAATTTGTCAAAAATGACAATTATAATTTAACAATTCTAATTTGTCAAAAATTACAATTATAATTTAACAATTCTAATTTGTCAAAAATGACAATTATAATTTAACGATTCTTATTTGTCAAAAATGACAATTATAATATAACAATTCTAATTTGTCAAAAATGACAATTTTAATTTAACATTCTAATTTGTCAAAAATGACAATTATAATTTAACAATTCTAATTTGCATTTCTAATATGATGACATTTCTAATATAATGACATTTTCAATATAATGACATTTCTAATATAATGACATTTTCAATATAAAGGCATTTTCAATATAAAGGCATTTCTAATATAATGAAACTTTCTAATATAATGAAATTTTCAATATAATGACATTTTCAATACAATGACATTTATAATATAATGACATTTCTAATATAATGACATTTTCAATATAATGACATTTTCAATATAATGGCATTTCGAATATAATGACACTTTCTAATATAATGACATTTTCAATATATTGACTTTATCTAAACATATGACATTTTTAATCTAATGACATTTTCAATATAATGATATTTTTAATCTAACTTAACATTTTATAACAAAATGATATTTTCTATGTGTTGACAAATCTATTTTTTTATATATAACAAATGAAAATGATATTTTTGTTTTATTTACAATTCTATTTCAACATCACAAATAAAAATAAATATTTTTATTTGTTTACAATTTCATTTTTACATTATATTTCATTAAATCAACAGATCAATACGATCAAGATATTTCAAATCAAATCACGTACAATATGAATCTTAACGGCGAATAAATAATGATTTCCAACACATAACAATTTATTTTGATTATAATTTTAAAATAAGAAATCTCACAGTGATCTTTGAATTCTTGAAAATTGTATATCGCTCCATTTCTGTTCTGCTCTGTTTCATGATGTAGATCTCGAATCCAAGATTTCAACGCAATTTGAATTTCTGAATTCTGATTACACAATAAAAAAATATTCAAGTTTTTAATTTATACAATTTAATTATATCTTTAATCCGAAATCAAATAATTATTTTAACTAATTACATTCCCTTTATGAAAAATAGGGTCGACACCTCCATCTTCTATCTGGTATAAGCGAACCCACATGAGATGACCCGAAAATCCCGTTGTCACGGAAACAGGGTTATCTTTGGAATATAACACAGAAACATATAATAGCAGAACAGAATGAAATAAATACACCAGGTAATGAACAATAAAATATACTGGATAAAAGTAATCATCAGAGTTACACAGTATACAGGATCTTACTTAGTACAAATACAGTTCAGCTATACATAAATGTCTACAGCGGAAATAAACAAAATATGTACAATAGGAGCTGAACAGCATAAAAAGAAATAAATGATAGAAACCATCTTCAGCTCCAGCTATCCAGAAAGAAAACCAGCTAAACCTGAATACAAGGTTGCCCGTGTAGAAAAAGGGGCACCCGAGTTTGAAAGTGAAACAAACTACGAGTCAGTCATGGGACTGGTATGAGAAATCCACTCAACACATATATAATTGGCTAATCACAGGACCACGCCACTTTCGTGGAACGGGTTTACTCCATTGGATTGCCAGTGCTTTAAAACAAATCTTTCTTTTAAACATCGCTGTGCTTTTTATAAAAATGAAGCCATTATAAGACTCGGTTCCGATCACACAATGCAACGCAAACCGGAGGATAGAGTTTTACCTTATAATGGCCAAAATATGATTGATACGAATAAAACAAAGGCAATTGATATTATTGCTAGTGTTTATATGTTTTGAAAACAATTTCAAATCATAACTAACAATCATAGACGGCATGGGTACCATATATCATGTCGCCATATATATATACAATCAAAACCGCACGATCACGTATTTGGAAATTGGAATTCCGTTATGAACCAAGGCAAAAGATAGTCCTTACCGAATTCGAGACAATCTAGCCTACCATGTCTCAGGATCAGAGCTCGAGTGACCCTTGGATCGTCAGGGCCGGTCCACCGATGTGGATTAAAATGCCTGAGCAATATGTTTCCCCGCCCTTTGGGGCGCAAACGAGCCAACGAATGACTCCATCGGACCCGGATCGTCCGATCAAACCGAGGCGCCTCGCAACAGCAACAACCGCATAGGTGAAAAGTATATAAATGTCAGGGCTGGTAGGTCACTGACACCACCCTAGCT
The DNA here is from genome assembly GCA_030737875.1 of Allium sativum. Taxonomy (NCBI): domain Eukaryota; kingdom Viridiplantae; phylum Streptophyta; class Magnoliopsida; order Asparagales; family Amaryllidaceae; genus Allium; species Allium sativum. The sequence continues at coordinate 315,062,265 of CM060921.1, forward strand.
AGAAAGAAATGCAAGCCCTCCCTGATGTCCTCTCCCATTTCTGGTTCATACTGGGGTGTGAGTTCGCGATTCTACGTTATACACAAAGCTACGCCACACAGGCGGTGCTTTGATCATCACCACAAGACTTTGCTTTTCAACAGAAGCCCTGATCACTGCATCTTAGCATGCCACACAGGCAATTCATGCCATGCGACTGATGTCCATCGATATACAACCTCTGAGCTCGTGCGTTTCAGAGAAGGGCGTTAAGCGAAAGAATAAATTCTCCGCCGCCAAACAGATGTATATTTAACAGAAATCAATCAACACAGAATAAACTCCAATGTCAGACACACAGTCCATTTACAAGTCCGTTCTGGGTCTGAACGAAACCGGAGGCACTAAATACCTCGCAAACCCTTCGATCACCACGTACGTCTGGACGATCACCACTCATTATCCATATTTCGGGATGCCTCCCAATCAGGACCTCGGTTACCATCCAAACGAGGTGAAGATCTCCGGTCTTCGACCATCGTCTTCATCTTCGAATTTCAATCGTCGGTCAATTATTTGAAATGAGAATTAACTCGGCCTTTTCAAATAATTCACGGATATTTAGAATTTCAAATCAATTTATTTCAATGGTTAAATTATTCGACAACACCAATTTTGTTCTTTAATGTAATTTTCACACCAAACACATTCAACCATCAAACACAACATAAATCGAGCAAATTCAGCTTATTCCCATTCCATATTGTTTATGATATTTTATAACGATTTATCGCTATTTTTATTTGTTTTAAAATGGCTCATTTATTCAAAACGACGCTTCGGGCCATAAAGCGGCCGTGGCGCTGTTTTTCTTCAGATTTGATTTACACATATCTAAAAATCTGACCGTTGGATCTTCACAAAATTTACATCATTAGAAAGGTCTTTCCAAAACGAATCCAACGGTTCCAGTTTTGGGAAAATCCGACGGTTGGATTTCCCGGTACAATAGTTTGAAATTTCGATTTCAAAATACGAACTGCAGCGTCGTTATTCGATTAAATATATAATTATATTTATATATATATATAAATATAATCGCTTCTGGCGCTGTTTTTCTTCAGATTTGAATTAAACATTCCAGACAATCCAACCGTTGGATTTTTACAAGGTTGGTGCCGTTGGAAAGATTATTCCAAGGCGAACCCGACGGTTGAGGTTTTGGGAAAATCCATTGGTCGGATTTCCCGTACTAGTTGTTTGAAATCACGGTTTCAAAATACGAACTGCACGGCCTCGTTTCGTTTTAATTTTATTTATATTTATATAATTATATAAATATAGTTCATTCAACAATTTCAATATCGTTTTCACTTCAAAAATTTCACTAACGCCTTGAAATTTTGGAAAATTTCGCCATAACCTCCCCTGCACCGGGAGCATCGGGAAATCGCAAATAGCTTTCCCGGTCCTTCTAATCTCAAAAAGAAAAAGAAAAAGCCAAGCGGCTAGCCAACAGGCTCATAAAATCATCACCCAAACAAAGCAGTAAATGTGTACCTATTTGTCGGGCACAAAATTTTATTCCTCTTCTCTAGCCCATTTGCTATAACCTGTTCAATGAATATGCATGTACATATATATACAGTTCTTATCATTTATCATTTTCTATTCAACTTCATATTTGATTTCTATTTGGTTTAAAAACACCATTCATTCTAATGTTACATAAATAGGTGCAAATCATTTCATTAGCTAATTAATGAATATTTCAACTCATATATGTTTATTTTGAACAAGTGGCTATTTTTAACACTTCACATTTCAACGATTTATGCATACAATAAAAATGTGATTTTTATTGTAAAACAATTCATTTCAAAACACTATTTTTCTATATAGTTCAAGTTGGTGATAAAAATGGGATTTTATATATATAGATAAAAGGTGATTTCTATTATCAAACAATTTATTTCAAAATATGAATACCATTCAACACATGAATTTCTAATCAACGAATGAATATCAATTCAACACATGAATGTTTTCTATAGTTTCTATATATACATAAAAATGGGATTTTTATTATCAAACAATTTATTTCAAAATATGAATACCATTCAACACATGAATTTCTAATCAACGAATGAGTATCAATTCAACACATGAAGGTTTTCTATTCAATGAATAAATATAGTTTAAGCATATGAAAATAATTCAAACACACGAATATTATTCAAAATTTCGGCAGCATAACGGCAGGGTAGTTAAAACCGGGACCGTCCCTAGTACGGCTCCTCGCTCTACCTTAAAACCTCGCGGTTTTTGACAATGGGGATCATGCATCTAGTTCGCACGCAGGCGGCATGTATATATTTATTTCATTTCCACAAACTAATCCTATGTGGTTTCAACCAAATATTTCTCAATCACAAACGGGTATTTTTCAACCACAATCAATCAATATCAACCACAAACAATCCCAAACAATCATTCGCTATCAATCAATTTTCACAACAATTTCAACCAATAAATATCATCCATGGTTTGTGGACGAGGGGCGTATATATATATATATATATATATATATATATATTTATATATAGCAGTTCACTTTTATTTCAACACATATATATATATATATAGAAAAAGAAATTGAAGAGTGAGAAATTCTCACCAAAAGCTATCCAATACCACGACTCTTCCTTTATACAAATCTTCGCCAATCTCGCCTTTTGTCGCTTCGTTGCCCGTATTCTCTACATATGTAAAAATCGAATTTTTACTATGTTATTCCATATATAAAAATTCCATTTCAAAAATATAGATTCCGCCTTTTCAAATATGAAGTTTCGCCTTTATAAAAATAAATATTTCGCCTCACTGTATTATGAAAATTATATTTTCCTTCCTTCTAAAAACCATATTTTTAATCCACTACTTAAGTAAAAATCACGCTTTTCTCCATTTAAAAATATCGTCTTTCTTTCTTTAAAAATCTAATCTTTTCTATTTTTAAAATCAAATCTTTACTGATTTTAAAAATCAAATCTTTACTGATTTAAAAATCAAATCTTTTCTGATTTAAAAATCAAATCTTTTCTGATTTAAAAATCAAATCTTTTCCTGATTTAAAAATCAAATCTTTTTCAATTTAAAATCTAAATCTTTTTCTATTTAAAATCTAAATCTTTTTCTTTTTACATCTTAAAATAAAATCAGTTTTTAAAACCTTTTAAAAAAAATCAGTATTCTTTTTTTAAAAAAAATAAAATCAATTTTTCTTTATAAAGTTTAAAATCAATTCAGTTTTAAACCTTTTTCAAAAATCAGAATTAAATCTTTTCAAAAAAAATCCGTTTTAAATCTTTCCTAACATCAGTTTTAAACCCTTTTCAAAAATCAGTTTTAAACTTTAAAAATCGAAATTTTCAGATTAAAATAAAAATAAAATAAAGTAAAAACAACTTACTTTAACTGCGAAGAAGGGGGGGTTGCTTCGCGTTCACGGATCGAGGAAGGGGGGGTTTCGCTGGTGGTGGCGGGGCTTGTGGAGGAGGGCGGTGGTCGTTGGTCTCGGCGGGGGTCCTTCGATGTGGGCGCGGGTCTGGGGTTCCACGCGAGAGAGGAGCAGAGGCGGTGGGAAGAAGGAGGAGGATCGGGAGGCTGACGCGGCAGGGCTGGAGGTGGAGATCGCCTGAGCGACGGCGAGGCTGGAGCGGCAGAGCAACGAGATGGAGCGCGTTTTTTTTTTTTTTTGATTTCTGATTTAATGAAATCGGGGGGGGGGGGGGGCCAGAAAGAAAGATAAAGGGAGGGAATTAATTTTTTTTTTATTATTTAATTATTTAATTTTGCAAAAAGTTGACTTTTACATATGACCTCTAAACGAGGCCCACCGCCTGTCGTCCATAGCGTTTTACCCCCATTCCGGACACAATGGGATATGTATCGCAAGCTGATTTGATCGTTACAATCAGTTTCCGCTGAATTTACATTTAAATCACTATATTGAATTTTAAACGTACATTTCAAATTACCGGGGTCACATACTAACTAGAAAAATTCCAGAAAAATATTTTCTAGCTTCGTATTGACGATACGGTCCTAACAAAACTAGTTTCGTCGAATTCTGAGACCGTTTGAAAAATGGTCAATTTCCAGTCGATTAAAATCAACTAAAACTGGTCAAACGCGTTTTCCTTTGCCACGCTCACATATTGATTCGAAAAATTATGAAATTTGAAAGATAACAATAACTTGACACTGCAGATCCAACAAAAGTGGTTTCGGCGAAATCCGAGGTCATTTGCAAAATGTCCATTTTTAAGGGCTTGAATTCCATAGCGACTATTCAGAATTTTCAACTGGACATATCTTTTGATTCCCGCTATCAAATTTCGATTGGTCGGATTCGTTAGAAAGATATCATCAATTAGATCCTAATGTTTTTGGTTTCACTAAAATCCGGATTGTTTTGCACCCGGTACAGTCCGACAAAGTTTGAATTCAATTTTTGAAACTGCCACGCCATTTCAGGCCTTGTTTATAATTATAATTAATTATATTCGTTTTCAATTGTTGATTCAATGTAACACCCCACGCCCGCTATGGTCACTCACTATGGGAATGCCATAGCATCGGTGGAGTATTTTAGTGAATATAGAACAGAAAAATTACAACAAGACAGATATAAATAGTACTTGAAATTTAAAACATCATCTCATAACAGCGGAAATAAACATGTCTGGTTACATCATAAAACCACGATAAAAGTCAAGTACAATATCCATCAAAATAAAGAAGTACATAATCCCACTCTCTCATACAATAGCCAGAACAAAAGAAAAGATAACTGGATAACTGGAGCTTTACATCTACCCAAGCTCCTAAAGACTGGAACAGCAATCCGATCAAGCTCTACTACCGCTAGGATCCACCGTAGGACCTGAGGGTTGGGAAAAAGATAAAAACAATGGGGTCAGACATAAGTCTGAGTGAGTTCTATAACTTTAACAATACAATCATTAAAGTAACCAGAGAAGACATAAACTTGACCTACGGTAATATCTGGGGATGAATGGCTACACTAAGCAGCTTGGTAGACTTAGGATAAACTAAGATAACCGTAAGGACGCATCTACCCACCCAAGGATAATTACTAACTGCACCACACCAGTCATTCCTACTTAAAGGTTGATCCCTTCCAAGGACTTAGAAAATTTCCCCAGTAGTTTCATGTACTCCTAGCCCACTACATAGGTGCCGTGTGACGACCCCCAAACTTCCACGAGTGAAAGCAGGAGTAATCATTTTTGGAATACAACATAAATACAATAAAACAGAACACAGATACAATATAGCAAAGGAAATTCATAGAGTAACAACATTATAGCAGCGGAAAAATATAATGTCATCAATCACAGAAAATCCACAGTCACAGAATCTAAGCTATTACAACAAGTTGCAGGAAAGAAATAAATTTGATGTCTAAAAAGAAAAGAAAAGATGCCATAGAAACAAAAGATAAATGTCTTCAAGCTCCAAGTTATCACCTCTCCACAAAAGCAAATTCAAGAGAGAGAATAAGCAGCTCCAAAGAAAAGACTCCAAGCAAAGAATGAACCTGTCTACTTGGCTGCCCGTGTGGAAAAGAGGGCACCCAAGTTTGCAAAAAGGTGAAACAAACTATGGGTCAGTCGTGGGACTGGTGTGAGAATTCTTAAGTAAAATAACTATTAGATATAAGGCAAATCCAAAGACCACGCCGCTAACGCGGAACGGGTTTACTCTAATGGATTGCCGTGCATAATTTAAAGTGTCATAACAAATAAATAAGTACCTCGTAAACAACGCAATGCTTTTTTTTTTTTAGAAAAATGGAATCACCATAAGACCCAAGTCCCATCACACAATGCAACGCACACCAGAGGATAGGGTTTTACCTTATGGTGATTAAACATGCTAAATACGGCAAATACGCATCTAATATTATTTTTAGTGTATATGAAAGCATTTCAAAGTAAATGTATTAATCTTAGGAAGCATAGGTACCATATACTATGCCTCCGTACTAGTAATACAATCAAATTCGTCGGTTCGTATTTGGATTTTGGTTTCCATCATGAGTCAAGGCTAGAGCGGAGCTCCTTACCGATTCGAGACACTCTAGCTAGTGCCTCAGGATTACCCGCAGTTAACCCTTGGAAATGGCAGGGCCGGTCCTCACATACAGCTTAGAGGATTAGTTATTCCTAAGCACACGTTTCCCGGTCCTATAGGACCTATCCGAGGCGCGCCACATTCCATCATCCACATAAGTAAAGTATCAGCGCTGGGAGGTCCCTGACACTACTTCTAGCTAGAAAGAAACGTGCTGCTTTCCCTGCGTTCCCTTCGCCCGTTTTTGACTCAACCGGTGTGTGAGGCTCGCGAAGTCCCGTTACACAAAGCTACGCCTAAACAGGCCATGCTTTGATCGTCTCCACAAGGTTCTGCTTTTCAACAATAAACCTTGATCATTGCATCTTAGTGTGTCACACTGTCACTCCATACCGTACCATTGCTTCTCCATCAATACATAAATGGGTGTTAAGTAGAGAATAAATTCTCCACCACCAATATTTATATATTAACAGAAAATCAACAATATGATATATAACGAAGTACGATGTCAGACACACCATCCATTTAAACTTATGCTCTGGGTCTGAACGAAAGTCAAATCCGTGAAATCAACGCGTACGTCTGGGCAATGACCTTGACCCATGAATTGGTAGCAAGTCAATTCAGGATCTCGATCGCTGTCCATTCGAGGGAAGATTTACGGTCTTCATGCGTCGTCTTCTTACTTCGATCTTTAACGCCGCTGGATTAATTTGGGATGAGAATATCTCGGACTTCCCAACAATCCTCGTATATATATACATATATATATTTTGAAAAATCCTTCTTATTTGTTAATAATTATTCTTATTAACAATTCATTCTATTTTAATTATTTAAAATAGTCAAACTTCTTATTTAACGACGCATTCTCAAAATCATATTTTTATTTACATTAATTAAAATGTAAACTTTCATTACATATCGCATTCTTGTTTTCTTTACATTGAATAAAATGCAAACTTGAGATTACATGTTACATTCTTACTTATTTATATTGAATAAAATGTAAACTCATCCTACGGTGGAATTCCTTTATTTTAACATTAAAATAATGTAAATTTTTCCCTATGGTATATACACTTTTTATATTAACATTTAGAATAATGTTAACTCGTCCTACGATGCATAATTTCTTAATTTTAACATTCAAGATAATGTTGACTTATCCTATGGTTAAAATGCCCCATTATTAACATTAAAAATAATGTTAACTTACCCTATGGTGTTATTCCTTCTTAATCTCATAAAAAAAAAATGTAACATTCCTACGGTCAATTCTCTTTTATGTTAACATTATAAAATAATGTTAATTTTATCCTACGAAGTAATTCTCTTAATATTAACATTAAAAATAAAGTTAATTTTATCATACGGTTAAATTTCCTTCATATTAACATTATAAATAATGTTACCTAAATCCTACGGTTGAAATTTGTGGTTAATTTACATTAAAAATGTCCATTTCATCCTACGGTAAAATTTCTATTTAATTGACATAAAAAAAAAATTGTCCGTTTTCCATGCATTGTAAATTACTTATTTTTAACATCAAAAATAACATTAATTCCTCATACAACGTAAATTCTTATTTGTATCATTAACAAAATTGTTAATTTTCATTCGATGTGAATACTTATTATTAACATTGACACAAAAATGTTAATTTATCATACGTTGTAAATACTTTTATATTAACATTAAAAATGTTAATGACATCCTACGGTTAAAGTTTTATTATATTAACATTAAAAATGTTAATTACATCATACGGTGTTATCTTTAACATTTAAAAATGTTACTTTACACATGCGGTGAAATTACTATTTAATGAACGTTAAAAATAATGTTAATTGTTCATGCAGTGTAGTTTCTTATTATTAACATTTAAAAATAATGTTACTTTCTCATACCATGTAAATTCCTTATATTTAACATTAAACAAAATGTTAATTTCTCATCACTTTAATTTTACATAATTCAATGTAAATTACATGTTAACAGAAATTCCTACTTTGGTATAAATCCTTTTTATAATTACATTATAATATAATGTAAATTCACATACGGTGCAATTCTACTAATGTAAATTTACATGCAGTGGAATTCTTTTACGTTTCATTATAAGATAAGGTGAAATAACATACGGAGAATTTCTTTTCATCATTACATTAAGAATAATATACTTTAATCCTACGGTTAAATTCCTTTTTATTTACATTACAAAATAATGTAAATTAGTCCTACAGTTAATTCTCTTTATATTAACATTATAAATAATGTTAACTTAACATGCGGTGTGTTTCAATTATATTGCATTATAAAATAACGTAAAATAGCATACGGTGTATTTTCTTTTTATTATATTAACAAAATTTCAATTTTTCATACGATGGAAATTCTCTTCTTATTACATTGAAAATAATGCTAATTCAACATACGACGCATTTTCTTTTAATTCACATAAATAAAAATGTGAAATATACATACGGTTAAAATTACTCTAGTATTAACATTAGAAACAATGTTTAATGAACATACGGTGGATTTCTACCATACTACATTATAAAATAATGTTGAATCATCCTACTTTATTCTTACAAATAAAAGTACATCTTATCATATAGTTGAAATGCTATTTTATTTTGACAAATAAAAATGTACATGTTATCATACAGTGAATATGCTATTTTATTTTGACAAATAAAAATGTACATGTTATCATACAGTGAATATGCTATTTTATTTTGACAAATAAAAATGTACATGTTATCATACAGTGAATATGCTATTTTATTTTGACAAATAAAAATGTACATGTTATCATACAGTGAATATGCTATTTTATTTTGACAAATAAAAATGTACATGTTATCATACAGTGAATATGCTATTTTATTTTTACAAATAAAAATGTACATGTTATCATACAGTGAATATGCTATTTTATTTTGACAAATAAAAATGTACATGTTATCATACAGTGAATATGCTATTTTATTTGACAAATAAAAATGTACATGTTATCATACAGTGAATATGCTATTTTATTTTGACAAATAAAAATGTACATGTTATCATACAGTGAATATGCTCTCATTTTAACATTAAAATAAATGTTAAATCATACTATGTCAAATTCTTGTATTTACATTGAACATAATGTTACTTTACATAATATGACATCTTCTATTTTTATCATAACAACAATTCTATTTTACATACCATGCACTTTTCTTTTTAATTAACATGACAAAAATGCTATTCTTCATACAATACATTTTCTTTTCTTCTTTCTTTTTTTTTTACTTTTGACAAAAATGTAAATTTCATACGGTGACAGTTTTCTATATTAACATTTGACAAAAAATGTCAATTTTTCCCTATTTCAATTTTACATAAGAAGAGAATATAAATCTCATCACAAGTAGCATTCATCACAAGTAGCATTCTTAATTTATTTGCATCAAATAAATTGTAAAATTTCATCACATCGCATGACCACACATCCAAACATAACCACAAATCCAAATCCAATAACAAGCATCCAAGTGATTACAAGGTGATGTTATAACTGGGCATTAGTAAAATCAACACGGTGTAATTAAATAAAGAACATATAAATAATTTTAATTAATTTATAATTCAGATTTAAACCTGAAATTTCAGGTCTAATCACATAGCATAATAGACAATTCCGATTTCACGTCATATGTTATGATCGGTTTAGATCTATGTTTAAATATCATGTCGTATCGGTTCTACTGCTAATAATAATAATAATAATAATAAAATAAATTAAATTAAATAAAAATAAAATTCTCACAGTGGTCTAGTCTGAAAAGATGGCTCGGGTTCAATTAGATCCGGTGTTCGTATTCAAATTTGATTTCAGATCTGGAATGATTCCAATGCAAATTCATAGGAAAAATCAAATTCAGACTTTTAACAACTGGCTGTGTAACACTTAAAAGCGTGGGGAAATCTGAAGCATACCATATTTTCAGAATTTGTTCAAAACTTCAAATCGCGATAACTTTTGATTTACTGAACGGTTTTGAGTGCGGTTTTTTGGAGAATGACCGCCTTGGAGAGATCTTTGCACGGCCAGAAGAGGGTGGAGTTCGATCGAGCGTGGTGGGCCCGGCGTGGCTGCGACCGGCGGACCTTCTCGGGCTCGGGGCGGGCGGCACAGGCGATGGAAAGGGACGGGACTTGTCGGAGATCGAAGAGCTCGGCGAGAGCTTCGAAACGTGTACTCACACGCAAATTTTCGTTGAGAAACGAAAGAGTTATGAGGGTTTGAAGTTTTCAGCCATGATGGGTTCAGCATGAAGAGGTGTCGGCTGAAGATGGAGTATGAACAGTGATTTTCGGATATTATAATATTATATTAGGGTTAACTAATTATGTAATTAGGCCCGCTTAAGCCCGTTTTGGCCCGAACCCCGATTCAAGCCTGCTTACTGTCGTTCATACCATTTAGCCCCCGTTCCGAACTCATCTGGATATGTCTCATCAGCCCACGAGATCGTCTTGGCCTTCGTTTTTCAGTTTTAAATATAAATCATTATTTTAAATTCAAACGTACGCAGAAATTCACCGAGGTCACAAATTAACTTCAAAAATCCTCGAAAAATATATTTAGCTATGTTTTGATGCTGTGGCCTTATGAAAATTAATTTCGTTCAATTCTGAGCCCGTTTGAATTTTTAATAAATTTTTAAAGTAAAAAATTGTCCGTTTACACTGAAAAATCAATTATAATTATATATTAATTCCAAATATTACCAAAAAATCATTTTTAGCTTTCTTTTGATGATACGAATCCAACAAAAGTTATTTCGTTCGATTCTGAGATTTTTTGAAAAATGGCTATTTTCAAGGCCAGTATATTTAATATTAAAAATATATTTTTAAACAAATAATTTCCGAAACTCGAAACATATAAGTGTTTACTGTTTTTCAATGCAGAAACGTCATTCTGAAACCAATGGAAGTGGTTTCGAGTTCAAATTCCTTCGTATGCAAAAAGTAGCATTTTTGTCCTATGCATATTACCCACCGACTTTTCTAAAAATTGAATTAGCCATAACTTTTGATTTCCGCTATGAAATTTCGATTTTTCGGATTCGTTGAAAAGATATTTTTAAATAGATTCTAATGTTTTTGGTTTCACTAAAATCCGTTAAATTTTGCATCCTGTATGGTTAGTCAAAGTTCAAGTTTGACTTTTCAAACTACCGCGCTATTTCTAGCTCTTTTTATAATTAAAATTAATTTATTCATTCTAACTTCGATTTGAACCAAATTTGTGATCCTTATTATTTAAAATAGATTATTTTAAATATCAAAACTCATTTAAAATCAATTAAAATAAATTTTAACTTGGCCCCAAAATTCAGGGTCGTTACAGTCTCCCCCACTTAAAAACTTTTCGTCCCCGAAAAGGAGAAAGAGGAAGAAGAAAGAGGATAAGAGAGAGAGAAAGCCAAGCAACGGCTCATAAAAAAAAGAATAGAAAGAAACATGGAGAACGTAACTTATTCTAGGCGTACCTTTAGAGACAACAGGCTTTCCTCCTCCTTCAGTAGAAGCTGGCACTGAAGAAGTTGGTCCTTTCGCTCATTCGTAAACGTGTGCTAATTGAGCATCGCCACTTCTCTTAGTCTTCTTCGAATGCATGATTAAGGGAAGAGTCCAAATAACGGTAATGGTGATTTAAGAGATAGAAAAGATCGAAGGATGAATGAAAAGATGACGATAAAGTGACTGGCTATTATGTATCTCATGAACTGTTCGCCGTAGAATATAGTGATTCTACGTAAACGAATTATTATAAATATGTTGTACTCCGCTTTGTAAACCAAAGCTCTGATACCAACTGTGACGACCCCCAAACTTCCACGAGTGAAAGCAGGAGTAATCATTTTTGGAATACAACATAAATACAATAAAACAGAACACAGATACAATATAGCAAAGGAAATTCATAGAGTAACAACATTATAGCAGCGGAAAAATATAATGTCATCAATCACAGAAAATCCACAGTCACAGAATCTAAGCTATTACAACAAGTTGCAGGAAAGAAATAAATTTGATGTCTAAAAAGAAAAGAAAAGATGCCATAGAAACAAAAGATAAATGTCTTCAAGCTCCAAGTTATCACCTCTCCACAAAAGCAAATTCAAGAGAGAGAATAAGCAGCTCCAAAGAAAAGACTCCAAGCAAAGAATGAACCTGTCTACTTGGCTGCCCGTGTGGAAAAGAGGGCACCCAAGTTTGCAAAAAGGTGAAACAAACTATGGGTCAGTCGTGGGACTGGTGTGAGAATTCTTAAGTAAAATAACTATTAGATATAAGGCAAATCCAAAGACCACGCCGCTAACGCGGAACGGGTTTACTCTAATGGATTGCCGTGCATAATTTAAAGTGTCATAACAAATAAATAAGTACCTCGTAAACAACGCAATGCTTTTTTTTTTAGAAAAATGGAATCACCATAAGACCCAAGTCCCATCACACAATGCAACGCACACCAGAGGATAGGGTTTTACCTTATGGTGATTAAACATGCTAAATACGGCAAATACGCATCTAATATTATTTTTAGTGTATATGAAAGCATTTCAAAGTAAATGTATTAATCTTAGGAAGCATAGGTACCATATACTATGCCTCCGTACTAGTAATACAATCAAATTCGTCGGTTCGTATTTGGATTTTGGTTTCCATCATGAGTCAAGGCTAGAGCGGAGCTCCTTACCGATTCGAGACACTCTAGCTAGTGCCTCAGGATTACCCGCAGTTAACCCTTGGAAATGGCAGGGCCGGTCCTCACATACAGCTTAGAGGATTAGTTATTCCTAAGCACACGTTTCCCGGTCCTATAGGACCTATCCGAGGCGCGCCACATTCCATCATCCACATAAGTAAAGTATCAGCGCTGGGAGGTCCCTGACACTACTTCTAGCTAGAAAGAAACGTGCTGCTTTCCCTGCGTTCCCTTCGCCCGTTTTTGACTCAACCGGTGTGTGAGGCTCGCGAAGTCCCGTTACACAAAGCTACGCCTAAACAGGCCATGCTTTGATCGTCTCCACAAGGTTCTGCTTTTCAACAATAAACCTTGATCATTGCATCTTAGTGTGTCACACTGTCACTCCATACCGTACCATTGCTTCTCCATCAATACATAAATGGGTGTTAAGTAGAGAATAAATTCTCCACCACCAATATTTATATATTAACAGAAAATCAACAATATGATATATAACGAAGTACGATGTCAGACACACCATCCATTTAAACTTATGCTCTGGGTCTGAACGAAAGTCAAATCCGTGAAATCAACGCGTACGTCTGGGCAATGACCTTGACCCATGAATTGGTAGCAAGTCAATTCAGGATCTCGATCGCTGTCCATTCGAGGGAAGATTTACGGTCTTCATGCGTCGTCTTCTTACTTCGATCTTTAACGCCGCTGGATTAATTTGGGATGAGAATATCTCGGACTTCCCAAACAATCCTCGTATATATATACATATATATATATATTTTGAAAAATCCTTCTTATTTGTTAATAATTATTCTTATTAACAATTCATTCTATTTTAATTATTTAAAATAGTCAAACTTCTTATTTAACGACGCATTCTCAAAATCATATTTTTATTTACATTAATTAAAATGTAAACTTTCATTACATATCGCATTCTTGTTTTCTTTACATTGAATAAAATGCAAACTTGAGATTACATGTTACATTCTTACTTATTTATATTGAATAAAATGTAAACTCATCCTACGGTGGAATTCCTTTATTTTAACATTAAAATAATGTAAATTTTTCCCTATGGTATATACACTTTTTATATTAACATTTAGAATAATGTTAACTCGTCCTACGATGCATAATTTCTTAATTTTAACATTCAAGATAATGTTGACTTATCCTATGGTTAAAATGCCCCATTATTAACATTAAAAATAATGTTAACTTACCCTATGGTGTTATTCCTTCTTAATCTCATTAAAAAAAAATTGTAACATTCCTACGGTCAATTCTCTTTTATGTTAACATTATAAAATAATGTTAATTTTATCCTACGAAGTAATTCTCTTAATATTAACATTAAAAATAAAGTTAATTTTATCATACGGTTAAATTTCCTTCATATTAACATTATAAATAATGTTACCTAAATCCTACGGTTGAAATTTGTGGTTAATTTACATTAAAAATGTCCATTTCATCCTACGGTAAAATTTCTATTTAATTGACATAAAAAAAAATGTCCGTTTTCCATGCATTGTAAATTACTTATTTTTAACATCAAAAATAACATTAATTCCTCATACAACGTAAATTCTTATTTGTATCATTAACAAAATTGTTAATTTTCATTCGATGTGAATACTTATTATTAACATTGACACAAAAATGTTAATTTATCATACGTTGTAAATACTTTTATATTAACATTAAAAATGTTAATGACATCCTACGGTTAAAGTTTTATTATATTAACATTAAAAATGTTAATTACATCATACGGTGTTATCTTTAACATTTAAAAATGTTACTTTACACATGCGGTGAAATTACTATTTAATGAACGTTAAAAATAATGTTAATTGTTCATGCAGTGTAGTTTCTTATTATTAACATTTAAAAATAATGTTACTTTCTCATACCATGTAAATTCCTTATATTTAACATTAAACAAAATGTTAATTTCTCATCACTTTAATTTTACATAATTCAATGTAAATTACATGTTAACAGAAATTCCTACTTTGGTATAAATCCTTTTTATAATTACATTATAATATAATGTAAATTCACATACGGTGCAATTCTACTAATGTAAATTTACATGCAGTGGAATTCTTTTACGTTTCATTATAAGATAAGGTGAAATAACATACGGAGAATTTCTTTTCATCATTACATTAAGAATAATATACTTTAATCCTACGGTTAAATTCCTTTTTATTTACATTACAAAATAATGTAAATTAGTCCTACAGTTAATTCTCTTTATATTAACATTATAAATAATGTTAACTTAACATGCGGTGTGTTTCAATTATATTGCATTATAAAATAACGTAAAATAGCATACGGTGTATTTTCTTTTTATTATATTAACAAAATTTCAATTTTTCATACGATGGAAATTCTCTTCTTATTACATTGAAAATAATGCTAATTCAACATACGACGCATTTTCTTTTAATTCACATAAATAAAAATGTGAAATATACATACGGTTAAAATTACTCTAGTATTAACATTAGAAACAATGTTTAATGAACATACGGTGGATTTCTACCATACTACATTATAAAATAATGTTGCATCATCCTACTTTATTCTTACAAATAAAAGTACATCTTATCATATAGTTGAAATGCTATTTTACTTTGACAAATAAAAATGTACATGTTATCATACAGTGAATATGCTATTTTATTTTGACAAATAAAAATGTACATGTTATCATACAGTGAATATGCTATTTTATTTTGACAAATAAAAATGTACATGTTATCATACAGTGAATATGCTATTTTATTTTGACAAATAAAAATGTACATGTTATCATACAGTGAATATGCTATTTTATTTTGACAAATAAAAATGTACATGTTATCATACAGTGAATATGCTATTTTATTTTGACAAATAAAAATGTACATGTTATCATACAGTGAATATGCTATTTTATTTTGACAAATAAAAATGTACATGTTATCATACAGTGAATATGCTATTTTATTTGACAAATAAAAATGTACATGTTATCATACAGTGAATATGCTATTTTATTTTGACAAATAAAAATGTACATGTTATCATACAGTGAATATGCTCTCATTTTAACATTAAAATAAATGTTAAATCATACTATGTCAAATTCTTGTATTTACATTGAACATAATGTTACTTTACATAATATGACATCTTCTATTTTTATCATAACAACAATTCTATTTTACATACCATGCACTTTTCTTTTTAATTAACATGACAAAAATGCTATTCTTCATACAATACATTTTCTTTTCTTCTTTCTTTTTTTTTTTACTTTTGACAAAAATGTAAATTTCATACGGTGACAGTTTTCTATATTAACATTTGACAAAAAATGTCAATTTTTCCCTATTTCAATTTTACATAAGAAGAAAATATAAATCTCATCACAAGTAGCATTCATCACAAGTAGCATTCTTAATTTATTTGCATCAAATAAATTGTAAAATTTCATCACATCGCATGACCACACATCCAAACATAACCACAAATCCAAATCCAATAACAAGCATCCAAGTGATTACAAGGTGATGTTATAACTGGGCATTAGTAAAATCAACACGGTGTAATTAAATAAAGAACATATAAATAATTTTAATTAATTTATAATTCAGATTTAAACCTGAAATTTCAGGTCTAATCACATAGCATAATAGACAATTCCGATTTCACGTCATATGTTATGATCGGTTTAGATCTATGTTTAAATATCATGTCGTATCGGTTCTACTGCTAATAATCATAATAATAATAATAAAATAAATTAAATTAAATAAAAATAAAATTCTCACAGTGGTCTAGTCTGAAAAGATGGCTCGGGTTCAATCAGATCCGGTGTTCGTATTCAATTTGATTTCAGATCTGGAATGATTCCAATGCAAATTCATAGGAAAAATCAAATTCAGACTTTTAACAACTGGCTGTGTAACACTTAAAAACGTGGGGAAATCTGAAGCATACCATATTTTCAGAATTTGTTCAAAACTTCAAATCGCGATAACTTTTGATTTACTGAACGGTTTTGAGTGCGGTTTTTTGGAGAATGACCGCCTTGGAGAGATCTTTGCACGGCCAGAAGAGGGTGGAGTTCGATCGAGCGTGGTGGGCCCGGCGTGGCTGCGACCGGCGGACCTTCTCGGGCTCGGGGCGGGCGGCACAGGCGACGGAAAGGGACGGGACTTGTCGGAGATCGAAGAGCTCGGCGAGAGCTTCGAAACGTGTACTCACACGCAAATTTTCGTTGAGAAACGAAAGAGTTATGAGGGTTTGAAGTTTTCAGCCATGATGGGTTCAGCATGAAGAGGTGTCGGCTGAAGATGGAGGATGAACAGTGATTTTCGGATATTATAATATTATATTAGGGTTAACTAATTATGTAATTAGGCCCGCTTAAGCCCGTTTTGGCCCGAACCCCGATTCAAGCCTGCTTACTGTCGTTCATACCATTTAGCCCCCGTTCCGAACTCATCTGGATATGTCTCATCAGCCCACGAGATCGTCTTGGCCTTCGTTTTTCAGTTTTAAATATAAATCATTATTTTAAATTCAGACGTACGCAGAAATTCACCGAGGTCACAAATTAACTTCAAAAATCCTCGAAAAATATATTTAGCTATGTTTTGATGCTGTGGCCTTATGAAAATTAATTTCGTTCAATTCTGAGCCCGTTTGAATTTTTAATAAATTTTTAAAGTCAAAAATTGTCCGTTTACACTGAAAAATCAATTATAATTATATATTAATTCCAAAAATTACCAAAAAATCATTTTTAGCTTTCTTTTGATGATACGAATCCAACAAAATTTATTTCGTTCGATTCTGAGATTTTTTGAAAAATGGCTATTTTCAAGGCCAGTATATTTAATATTAAAAATATATTTTTAAACAAATAATTTCCGAAACTCGAAACATATAAGTGTTTACTGTTTTTCAATGCAGAAACGTCATTCTGAAACCAATGGAAGTGGTTTCGAGTTCAAATTCCTTCGTATGCAAAAAGTAGCATTTTTGTCCTATGCATATTACCCACCGACTTTTCTAAAAATTGAATTAGCCATAACTTTTGATTTCCGCTATGAAATTTCGATTTTTCGGATTCGTTGAAAAGATATTTTTAAATAGATTCTAATGTTTTTGGTTTCACTAAAATCCGTTAAATTTTGCATCCTGTATGGTTAGTCAAAGTTCAAGTTTGACTTTTCAAACTACCGCGCTATTTCTAGCTCTTTTTATAATTAAAATTAATTTATTCATTCTAACTTCGATTTGAACCAAATTTGTGATCCTTATTATTTAAAATAGATTATTTTAAATATCAAAACTCATTTAAAATCACTTAAAATAAATTTTAACTTGGCCCCAAAATTCAGGGTCGTTACATGCCGTCTGCCCCTATCTCCACTAGGTGTACTCAGTAATTCTTACCCAATAGTTTCGTGTACCCCTACATAGGTGCCGTCTGCCCCTATCTTTATTAGGTGTACCCACTACTCCCCAGCGATCGGCTCCCTACCGTAGATACCCGTGCTGGTCCCACAGTGGGGTGTATCACTCCCCAAGGTGGCCACCTGATAATATCAACGGTGCACGGCTTTATATCTACACGATGCAACAACGGCTTATCTACCAGCCCGGGCCCACACACGCATATGAAACCCGTTGGACTTGCGTTGCCACCGCTAACCCGTTTTGGCCTCTTATAATCAAGCCCAATATGCGTGTCCCGTCACTCGACATGGGTCGAGCCCACAAAGATACGTTTGGGATATTGGTTGAAATGGGCCCCCACAAGCTACCCACCTAAGCTTGTCACATATCTAGTGTATCCTACTTAACCCTTTAATCATGTTTAATTACATGTTTCCACTTGGTTAAGTATTCTAATCGTATTTTCTATTGCCACCCAAGGCAACCCACTAGATTCCACATGCCACCCAAGGCAACCACCAAATTTCCACATGCCACCCAAGGCACCCACTTAACCCCTCATGTCCCACTACATGCTAATATGGTTAAGTGTTTCTTAATTAATTAAGACCGTGATCTCCCATAAAGACCTCCCACATTAGACTGTTTGTTATGACCGCCTGGTTAAGCCGGTAGAGTCCGGGCAGTCTTACGTCATAACAGAGTCTAACCTCGTGTCTTTACTTTAATCACGTATTTAATTTATGGCTAAGACCTCTCACATTGGTCTGACATTGGTAGCAACTGGTTAAGCCGGTCGGGTCCGGGCAGTTTTACACTACAAATGAGTCCAACCTCGTGTCTTAGTCGATTAATTACACCTAATTAATCACCCCCATATTAATTATCCCTAATTAATATCAAGTTTTCCATAACATGGGTAGACCTAACTCAATAGGTAAATTCCCATGGGGTAGACCTAACTCAATAGGTAAATTCCCACTTATGGTTATTTATTTTTATGGTATGCTTAATCATACCCAATCATACATTTATTAACATATTTACCAACCCCATCGTTCCCCACGTAAATCGTTCTCATTTCATGACATAATAAAGGGGAAGATCCATCACAAATATCATGGGTTTAGCATATAACTTTGTCATGGGTTAAGAGGATGTCAACTTGCATATATGAGCATATATTAACCCAACTACATTTAACCCAAACTTGCATATTATCATACACATATCTTGCATAACATGTTGTACTTGCATATAAGCATTCTCATAACTTGCATAACATGTTAAACATGCATTTAAGCATACACATAACTTGCATAAGCATCCACATACTTGCATAAGCATTCACATACTTGCATAAGCATTCACATACTTGCATAAGCATTCACATACTTGCATAAGCATGCATAACTTGCATATCATGTCATTTAAGCATATACATATCTTGCATAAACATTCATATACTTGCATAAGCATGTATAACTTGCATATCATGTTAAACTTGCATTTTAACATATACATAACTTGCATATGAACTTGCATAACTCACTTTGTTAAACATGCATAAATCCACTTATTAAATATGCATAAACCCACTTGTTAAACATGCATAAACAAACTTATTAAGCATGCATAAACCAACTTATCAAACATGCATAAACCCACTTATTAATTATGCATAAACATAGGAAAACATAGAGTAACATATCATTACAAATGATTCAAACTCACTAATCCGCATTTAAGACCATAAGTCTCATTACACCCAATCTACTTACTTTAACAATTGATGTTAAAGTGATAGAAACTCATCAAACCCAAAATTAACCAACTTATGAAGTGGAATTAGTTGCTAAATATGAAGATGGTGATGATTAGAGATTGATTAGAGAGGGATTAGCTTGCAACTTCCTTCTTAAATTAGTGGAGGCTCCTTCTAGGATTTAATTTGGCGGTATGAGGCCATCATTTCTATTTTTAGTATGGATTAGGGTAGGTTTAGGGTGTATTTATAGATTAGGAGAGTGTTTTAGGCCCTTAGATTAACCCTAGATTAGATTAGGTCCGTTAGATTTAGGAAATCTCTAGAACCCAGCCCAGCCCTAGCCAGAAAACCAGATCTGGTGCACCCAAGCACCCTGGTTCGACACGCCGTGTCGACAGGCAAGTCGACACCCCTGTCGACAGGCCTGTCGACAGCCCTGTCGACATGGTCAGGGCGGGAATCTTCCCGCCTGGCCCCGCTGGTTCTAATTTGAAACCTGAATTTAAATTTCTAAATCTGTTTTTTAGTTTTAAATTTTTCTGCAAACTTCATCGGGCCATAACCGGGCCATTCGGACTCCGATTCTCGAAAACTCGGACTCTATTTCGCGTATTTTTCCGAGACGAACGCAATAACGCAGCCCATTACCCCCAATTCCCACGTCTGAGATTATTTATCCTGTAATTAGTGAATTTTAGTATTAACTAAAATTCGGGGTGTTACATTCTCCCCTCCTTAAAGGATTTCGTCCCCGAAATCTCTAAGCTAAGGAGAATGCATATCCTACCATCCAAACAACCATCTACTCGAATCATCAACCACGGGCATCCATTGTCCTTAAACAGTTTCTAATGATGTATGAGCATATGCAAAAAGTGTGTGTATATGTTCCCTATCTAATGTATGAACATATGCAAACCATGATAGTGCCATGCATCCATTATGTATGCGAGAGAACCCTATCGACACATACAATATCTACATGAGTGCACAATCATTCACCAAAATGCATCATCCATATGATAACACAATCATTATACATCCATAAATATAGTTTCCTACACACAATCTTATGCAATATGCAATATGAAGTGATTGAGCCGATCTAGTGCCTAAAGTGTGTGTATATGCATCCACGAGCATCCACTAGCAAACACTTGCATCCACTTGCATCCATCAACCATAACATTTCTCAAACACATGTTTCAACCATAGGTTTACCCTATCTAAAGGTCAAAGGTACTAACGAGAGGACATACCAAAGATAAGATAAGTACTAGACAAGCGATAAAGGAGAAAGTAAAGACATACCCTCAAAAAGAAATGGGTACAATGAACGCATCTTCGCTTCCGTCTCCCAAGTTGCGTTGCTCTCATCTTCTCCCCATTGCACTTTGACTAGTTGAACCTCTCTGTTTCTCAACTTCCTAGTCTCTGACCCAAGGATGCGAGTAGGAGCTCGTCGAATCGTCGCATCACGCTCTACCTCTACATCTCTAAGCAAGCTCGGCTCTACCACCTCTGCGGTCTCATGTAAACACTTTCTCAAATGGGACACATGGAATACATCATGTACACCACTAAGTCTGTCGGGCAACTCCACTCTATATGCCATCCGTCCAATCCTTTCCTTAATAGGAAACGGCCCAACAAACCTCGGTGCTAACTTCCCAACGGATCCAAAGCGAACAACATTCCTCTACGGAGATACCTTGACAAAAACCATATCCCCAACCTCAAACTCAAGATCCGTCCTTCTCTTGTCCGCATAAGATTTTTGCCTATCCTGCGCTGCTTTCATCCTTCTTCTAATCAAGTCAATCTTCTCAGAAGTCTCCCTAATCATATCAGGGCCAAGCAAGATCTTATCCGTAGATTCCCACCAACACGTAGGTGATCGACAAGGCCTTCCATAGAGAGCTTCGAAAGGAGCCATACCAATACTGGACTGAAAGCTGTTATTATATGCGAACTCCACCAATGGAAGATGCTCTTCCCATGTACCCCCAAAATCTAAGATACAAAGCCTCAAAAGGTCTTCTAGAACACGATTCACCCTCTCAGTCTGGCCGTCCGTCTGAGGATGATATGCGGTGCTCAGACACAATTGAGTCCCCACTGCTTCTTGCAAACTTCTCCAGAACTCGCTAGTGAAGATAGGATCTCGATCACTTACTATGCTAGAGGGTACCCCATGTAATCGAACTATCTCTCGAAGATATACTGAAGCTAGCCATGGAGCAGTCCTCTTGCTCTTCACAGGTATGAAATGGGCGCTCTTAGTAAGTCTGTCTACCACCACCCAAATTCCTGTATTACCCTTCCTCGACCTGGGTAACCCGTCAATAAAATCCATCGAGACGCTATCCCACTTCCATTGCGGAACCTCCAATGGGTGAAGCAACCCACCTGGTTTCTTTTGCTCCGCCTTCACTTGCTGGCAAACCAAGCATCGAGCGACATACTCGGCCACATCTTTCTTCATACCGGCCCAGAAGAAAACCCTCTTCATGTCTTGATACATCTTGTCCCCACCGGGATGAATGGTCATCCTAGAACGGTGTGCGTCATCAAGAATAGCCTTCCTCAAACCCTCGTCTTGCGGTACACAAAGTATACCGTCTCTACGCAAGCACCCCCTATCGTCTAGGGTGTACCTACTCAAATGGCTGGACGACTCCCCCCTTATGAGTTTCTCTACCAACTCAACCAACTGTGGGTCGTCCCTCTGTGCTTCTCCAATCCGCCCCAAAAGAGTAGGTCTAACTTCCAAAGAAGCTAGCAAACCGGGTACATAGTCAATGGAAGGTCTGAAATCAAACATCGAGATAAATTCCAAGCTTCGTCGTTCCACGAACAATGGACTCAAGGACAACCTTTTCCTGCTTAAGGCGTCCGCCACCACGTTACCCTTGCCAGGGGTATACGCTATCTCGAAATCATAGGATGCTAAGAATTCCATCCACCTTTGCTGTCTCAGATTCAAATCCTTCTGAGAGAATAAGTACTTCAATGATTTATGGTCAGTGAACAACTCGAATCTCTCACCAAGAAGATAATGACGCCAAATCTTAAGCGCAAAAACAATAGCGGCCAGCTCTAGATCATGGGTAGGGTAATTTTTCTCATGTGCCCTCAACTGCCTTCCACCGTAGGCTATTACCCTTCCCTCTTGCATTAAGACTGCACCAAGTCCTGTCCCACAGGCATCGGTATAGACAACAAATGGCTTGCTCCCATCTGGCAACACTAAAACTGGAGCGGTGGTTAAAGCTCTCTTTAACCGTCGGAACGCATCATCGCAATCTACGTCCCATGTGAAAACAAGATTCTTCTTCGTCAAGCGGGTTAATGGGGCTGATATCTTTGCGAAGTCTTTAATAAACTTCCTATAATAACCCGCCAACCCCAAGAAACTTCTTACTTCGATAGCATTCTTTGGAACCTTCCAATCCTGAATTGATACTACCTTCGCGGGATCCACAGCTATCCCTTCCTTGGAGACCACGTGCCCCAAGAACCGTACTTCCTTCCTCCAGAAGTGACATTTAGAGAATTTAGCCTTAAGGCTATGTGCTCGAAGAGTCTTCAATACTTCCCCAAGATGTAGGGAATGCTCTTCTTCACTCTTAGAAAATACTAAGATATCATCCACGAAGACCACCACGAATTTATTAAGGAACTCCCTGAACACCCTACTCATCAAATCAACAAAATATGCAGGGGCGTTCGTCAACCCAAATGGCATCACCAGCCACTCATAGAAACCATCCGGAGTTCTAAAGGCAGTCTTGTCTATGGTATCCTCAGCCACCCTCAACTGATGAAACCCCGTGGCTAAGTCCAACTGAGAAAATACTGAAGCGCCAACCAACTGATCGAAAAGATCATCAATCCTCGGCAATGGGTGTCTATTCTTCTTTGTGAGCTTGTTGAGTTCTCTATAGTCTACACAAAGTCTGAGGGACCCATCTGCCTTTGTAGCAAATACTACCGGAGCACCCCACTCCGATATACTCCGTCTTATGAACCCCTTCTCAAGCAACTCCCCTACTTGCTTATGGAGTTCCCTCCTCTCACGAGGAGCCATGTGGCGCACTGGTAAAGATACTGGTTTAGCATTATCCACCAGATATATTCGGAAGTCAATCTCCCGCTTCGGAGGTAAGCCCTTCACCTCCTCAAACACATCCGGATATTCCCGGACCACTCTAACAGATTGCAAACTCTCGACCGAAGCGTCAAGCGATTCAAGATAACTTAGCATAACAGAGTCCATGGGATTACAAGAAATCTCGAGAGTGTTACCCAAGCGGGTCATGAGCCTAACAACTCTCCTTTCGCAATCAAGAACGGCACCATTACTGGATAACCAGTCCATGCCCAAAATCAACCCATAGCCCGTGAAGCCCAACACAAAAGCATCACATCTAAACTCAATGCTAAGTATAGAAATCTTCAAACCCAAACATATCATGGACAAATAAGTGGAGCCCCCAATTGGGTTTGAAACAACCAAGGGATCATCTACCAGACTGGTGTCTAAGTGCAGTAACTCAACTAATGATGATGAGATAAACGAATGCGATGCGCCTGAATCAAACAATGTACGGACAGGATGATCAAATAGAAAAACCAGACTTTCAACGGAAATAGTTCTACCTCTCTCCTGAATTGGTGGAACCACGAGAGCCTGTACTTGCCCCCTAGCCTGACTTGGTGCCATAAGAGCTTGCACCTGTCCTCCTGAGGTAGACCCCGTCCTTTGCCCTTTCTTAGGGCAATCCTTCACTAAATGCCCTGCTTCGCCACAGTGGAAGCAGCCAGTTTTCTTCTTCTTGCGACAATCCTTGCTTAGGTGGCCAGGTGTCCCACAATTGAAACACTTCTTCTTCTTGCCCTTGCCACCGTTGCCTTTCCCACCTTTGCTTTGTTGTTGTTGCTGAGGTCTCTTTTGATCCCCCTTCTTCTCGGGTGCCTTATTAGCATTGGGACCCTTCTCTTCTTCATGCATGAGTGCCATGTCAACTAACTTCTCAAAGGTGGCCCCCATAGGGATATGAGTCATAGCCAACCCATGCATCGGTTCATTCAAGCCTTTCACGAACCGCAAAGCCTTCTTCTCCGGTGTATTCACCATATCTAGGCCAAACCTTGCCAATTGATTAAACTTGTTAACATATTCCTTCACCGAGAGATTTCCTTGCTTTAGAGTCAAGAATCTTTCCATATACAAGTTTTCCTCCGCCCTTGAGAGAAACTTTGCCACAAATCTTTGCCTAAAATCCGCCCAAGAGTCAACGGGGCGTTCTCCATTAGTGACCTCCCACCAGAATGAGGCCTCTCCCTTCATTAACCAAGCAGCCAACTTGACTTTCTTTCCTTCTTCCATCTCAAAGATATCTATCAACTCTTCCACCTCCTTAAGACAATCTCTAGCTTCCACAAAAGTTTCAGATCCTTGAAAAGGTTTCCCTCCCATAGCCTTGAATTCCTTGCAAGTCTTAGCAAAAGTATCCGTGCGAGGAGGAGGGGGAGGAGGAAGATCGGGTGCTACAGTTGGTGGAGGAACATTTGCTGGACCCGCAGTGGTGGCCCTAGCCTCCATCAATCTCCTATACCATACTGGTATCGTCGCACCCTCCGGAAAGTTAAGATTCTCGGCCATGCTGAAACGAAAAAGGAAAGATTCAAAACGGAGGATTCGAAGGATATAGATATGGCTATTGGGGATTATGCTTTTCTTTCAAAAACTTTTCTCTTAAAAGACATGTTTTTGAAAATATCTCTTCCAAAAATGTTTTAGAAAAATAGTTTTCTAAAAATTTTATCTGTTCCGATAACCTTTGCTCTGATACCACGTGTAACACCCCACGCCCGCTATGGTCACTCACTATGGGAATGCCATAGCATCGGTGGAGTATTTTAGTGAATATAGAACAGAAAAATTACAACAAGACAGATATAAATAGTACTTGAAATTTAAAACATCATCTCATAACAGCGGAAATAAACATGTCTGGTTACATCATAAAACCACGATAAAAGTCAAGTACAATATCCATCAAAATAAAGAAGTACATAACCCCACTCTCTCATACAATAGCCAGAACAAAAGAAAAGATAACTGGATAACTGGAGCTTTACATCTACCCAAGCTCCTAAAGACTGGAACAACAATCCGATCAAGCTCTACTACCGCTAGGATCCACCGTAGGACCTGAGGGTTGGGAAAAAGATAAAAACAACGGGGTCAGACATAAGTCTGAGTGAGTCCTATAACTTTAACAATACAATCATTAAAGTAACCAGAGAAGACATAAACTTGACCTACGGTAATATCTGGGGATGAATGGCTACACTAAGCAGCTTGGTAGACTTAGGATAAACTAAGATAACCGTAAGGACGCATCTACCCACCCAAGGATAATTACTAACTGCACCACACCAGTCATTCCTACTTAAAGGTTGATCCCTTCCAAGGACTTAGAAAATTTCCCCAGTAGTTTCATGTACTCCTAGCCCACTACATAGGTGCCGTCTGCCCCTATCTCCACTAGGTGTACTCAGTAATTCTTACCCAGTAGTTTCGTGTACCCCTACATAGGTGCCGTCTGCCCCTATCTTTATTAGGTGTACCCACTACTCCCCAGCGATCGGCTCCCTACCGTAGATACCCGTGCTGGTCCCACAGTGGGGTGTATCACTCCCCAAGGTGGCCACCTGATAATATCAACGGTGCACGGCTTTATATCTACACGATGCAACAACGGCTTATCTACCAGCCCGGGCCCACACACGCATATGAAACCCGTTGGACTTGCGTTGCCACCGCTAACCCGTTTTGGCCTCTTATAATCAAGCCCAATATGCGTGTCCCGTCACTCGACATGGGTCGAGCCCACAAAGATACGTTTGGGATATTGGTTGAAATGGGCCCCCACAAGCTACCCACCTAAGCTTGTCACATATCTAGTGTATCCTACTTAACCCTTTAATCATGTTTAATTACATGTTTCCACTTGGTTAAGTATTCTAATCGTATTTTCTATTGCCACCCAAGGCAACCCACTAGATTCCACATGCCACCCAAGGCAACCACCAAATTTCCACATGCCACCCAAGGCACCCACTTAACCCCTCATGTCCCACTACATGCTAATATGGTTAAGTGTTTCTTAATTAATTAAGACCGTGATCTCCCATAAAGACCTTCCACATTAGACTGGCTGTTATGACCGCCTGGTTAAGCCGGTAGAGTCCGGGCAGTCTTACGTCATAACAGAGTCTAACCTCGTGTCTTTACTTTAATCACGTATTTAATTTATGGCTAAGACCTCTCACATTGGTCTGACATTTGTAGCAACTGGTTAAGCCGGTCGGGTCCGGGCAGTTTTACACTACAAATGAGTCCAACCTCGTGTCTTAGTCGATTAATTACACCTAATTAATCACCCCCATATTAATTATCCCTAATTAATATCAAGTTTTCCATAACATGGGTAGACCTAACTCAATAGGTAAATTCCCATGGGGTAGACCTAACTCAATAGGTAAATTCCCACTTATGGTAATTTATTTTTATGGTATGCTTAATCATACCCAATCATACATTTATTAACATATTTACCAACCCCATCGTTCCCCACGTAAATCGTTCTCATTTCATGACATAATAAAGGGGAAGATCCATCACAAATATCATGGGTTTAGCATATAACTTTGTCATGGGTTAAGAGGATGTCAACTTGCATATATGAGCATATATTAACCCAACTACATTTAACCCAAACTTGCATATTATCATACACATATCTTGCATAACATGTTGTACTTGCATATAAGCATTCTCATAACTTGCATAACATGTTAAACATGCATTTAAGCATACACATAACTTGCATAAGCATCCACATACTTGCATAAGCATTCACATACTTGCATAAGCATTCACATACTTGCATAAGCATTCACATACTTGCATAAGCATGCATAACTTGCATATCATGTCATTTAAGCATATACATATCTTGCATAAACATTCATATACTTGCATAAGCATGCATAACTTGCATATCATGTTAAACTTGCATTTAAACATATACATAACTTGCATATGAACTTGCATAACTCACTTTGTTAAACATGCATAAATCCACTTATTAAATATGCATAAACCCACTTGTTAAACATGCATAAACCAACTTATTAAGCATGCATAAACCAACTTATCAAACATGCATAAACCCACTTATTAATTATGCATAAACATAGGAAAACATAGAGTAACATATCATTACAAATGATTCAAACTCACTAATCCGCATTTAAGACCATAAGTCTCATTACACCCAATCTACTTACTTCAACAATTGATGTTAAAGTGATAGAAACTCACCAAACCCAAAATTAACCAACTTATGAAGTGGAATTAGTTGCTAAATATGAAGATGGTGATGATTAGAGATTGATTAGAGAGGGATTAGCTTGCAACTTCCTTCTTAAATTAGTGGAGGCTCCTTCTAGGATTTAATTTGGCGGTATGAGGCCATCATTTCTATTTTTAGTATGGATTAGGGTAGGTTTAGGGTGTATTTATAGATTAGGAGAGTGTTTTAGGCCCTTAGATTAACCCTAGATTAGATTAGGTCCGTTAGATTTAGGAAATCTCTAGAACCCAGCCCAGCCCTAGCCAGAAAACCAGATCTGGTGCACCCAAGCACCCTGGTTCGACACGCCGTGTCGACAGGCAAGTCGACAGGCAAGTCGACACCCCTGTCAACAGGTTTGTCGACAGCCCTGTCGACATGGTCAGGGCGGGAATCTTCCCGCCTGGCCCCGCTGGTTCTAATTTGAAACCTGAATTTAAATTTCTAAATCTGTTTTTTAGTTTTAAATTTTTCTGCAAACTTCATCGGGCCATAACCGGGCCATACGGACTCCGATTCTCGAAAACTCGGACTCTATTTCGCGTATTTTTCCGAGACGAACGCAATAACGCAGCCCGTTACCCCCAATTCCCACGTCTGAGATTATTTATCCTGTAATTAGTGAATTTTAGTATTAACTAAAATTCGGGGTGTTACATTCAAACTCAGTTTTCATCGCCATTATTTAAAATATTTATTTTAAATATTTAAAATCCATTATTTTAGCCAATTTAAAAATTTTAAATTGGTTCAGATTTTCTGGGTCGTTTCAATCTCCCCCACTTAAAACTTTTCGTCCCCGAAAAGGAATAAAGTCGAAAGTGGTTTGATAAATCCATAATCATACAACACAACCAACCAATTTGTGTCTAACCTTTCTAAAATATTCTGATCAAATCCTATTTTCCTTTAAAAATCATTCAGAGTATAGAATATAAAAGTGCACATCCATGAAAAGAAAATAACAACAGAGTAGAGAATTAAATGGAAATGCAAAGTATGACAAATGTACCTTGCACCGGAGTCAATCAGAGATATCTACTCGGCATCTGGGGTAAGCTTTCTGAATGCTCTCCTCAGTTTCCCAAGTACAATCTCGCGGATCTCCACTCCATTGCACTTTGACTAAGCGAACCTTCTTGTTCCTCAGCTCTTTGGTTTCTTTGCCGATAATCTTTAGCGGCTCTCGCCTCACAGCTAATTCTGGAGTAATTTCAATATCCTGCTGAGCTGCTTCTTCCAAGATCAAGTCTGGATCATGAACGTGCTTTCGAAGTTGAGATATGTGAAATATATCATGCACTCCAGGCAACCAGTCTGGCAATTTAACTTTATACGCGAGAGTCCCAATCCGTTTCAGAATAGGAAACGGACCAATGAATTTGGGCGCTAACTTTCCAGTTTTTCCGAACCGGATAACTCCTCTCATCGGCGATACTTTCAAATATACATAGTCGCCAACTTCAAAGGATATATCTCGTCTTCTTCTATCGGCATAGCTCTTTTGTCGGCTTTGAGCGGCGAGTAATCGCTTCTTAATAAAATCGACTTTGTCGGCAACTTCTCGAATCATATCAGGACCCAACACAAGTCTATTTCCAGGCTTAACCCAACAAGCAGGAGATCGGCACGGTCTACCATACAATGCTTCGAATGGCGACATTGTCAGACTCGCCTGGTAGCTGTTGTTATAAGAGAATTCAGCCAAATGCAGATGGTCTTCCCATGATCCACCGAAATCTAGAACACAAGCCCGCAATAGATCTTCTAAAATGCGATTCACCCTTTCAGTCTGACCGTCTGTCTGAGGATGATAAGCGGTGCTCAAGTTTAACTTCGTTCCCAGCTCGACTTGAAATGCTTCCCAGAATTTGCTAGTGAATATTGTATCTCTATCACTTACTATGATGAGCGGCACTCCATGTAGTCTAACTATTTCCCTGAAGTAAATCTGCGCCAGACTCTGAGCGGTTCTATTTTATCTGACAGGTATGAAATGGGCGGTCTTCGTGAAGCGATCTACGATCACCCAAATACTGTCATTTCCTTTTCTGGTTCTGGGCAGACCATCGATGAAATCCATAGAAATATGTTCCCACTTCCAGCCAGGAACTTCCAGTGGTTGTAATAATCCAGCCAGTTTTTGTTGGTCGCTTTTGACTAGCTGACAAGTAGGGCATCGGCTAACATATAAGGAAATGTCCCTTTTCATCGACTTCCACCAGAAAGTGCGTTTGATGTCATTATACATTTTTCTTACTCCCGGATGGATACTGAGTTTTGACTTGTGGCATTCATCTAGTACTTCCTTTCGAAGTTCAGGAATGTTAGGGACACAGATTCGACCTTTGAGCCTTAAAATCCCATCGTTGTCTACTTGAAAACTCGAGGGTTCGCCTTGTTGAATTATCCCTCTGATCTTCTGAATGAAGTGATCATCCTCCTGAAGAGCAGATATCTTATCTAGCAATGAAGTCGTGATAATAAAACTGGCGATCATTTCATTCTTTCGGCTTAATGCATCAGCCACGACATTGGCTTTTCCTGGAGTATATATAATTTCAAAGTCATATGCTGCAAGGAACTCCAGCCAACGTTGCTGCCTCAAGTTCAAGTCCTTCTGAGTGAATAGATACTTTAACGACTGGTGATCTGTAAACAGTTCAAATCTCTCGCCCAGAAGATAGTATCTCCAGATCTTCAAAGCGAATATTATAGCCAATAACTCAAGATCGTGAGTGACGTAGTTTTTCTCGTGTGGCTTCAGTTGACGGCTAGCATAAGCAATCACTTGACCCCTTTGCATTAACACTGCGCCAAGGCCTTCTCTAGAAGCATCAGTCCATACTTTTAAATCCTGGTTGCCATCGATGATGGTTAACACTGGAGCGGTCGTTAATCTCAACTTCAGCTCTTCGAAAGCCTCCTCACTTTCTGAAGTCCATTTGAACTTAGAATGCTTCTTTGTAAGCTTCGTTAAGTGACCAGATATCTTCGAAAAGTTTTTAACGAACTTCCGGTAATAGCTAGCCAATCCAAGAAAACTGCGGACTTCAGCGGGAGTACTGGGCTGTTTCCAATTCTGAATAGCTGTGATTTTGCTTGGGTCCACAGCGATTCCTTCTTTCGATACGATGTGGCCCAGAAATTTTACTTCATCTTGCCAGAAGATACATTTGGAAAATTTGGCTTTTAATACATTCCTTCTGAGGATTTTTAGAACCTGTTCCAGATGCTTTTCATGTTCGGCCTTTGATTTAGAGAAGATTAGAATATCATCAATAAAAACCAGAACAAATTTATTCAAAACCCCTCTGAATACTCTGTTCATTAGATCGACGAAGTAAGCTGGAGCGTTACATAAGCCGAACGGCATCACTAACCACTCGTAGAATAAGTCGGGGCCTTTGAACGCTGTCATTGGAACACACTCCTCGGCAATTCGAAGTTGATGGAAGCCTGTAGCTAGGTCCATTCGCGAAAATACTTGTGCTCCATTTAATCGATCCAACAAATCATCAATCCGCGGCAATGGATATTTGTTCTTTATTGTCTGTTTGTTCAAATCACGATAATCCACACATAGACGTAGAGTACCGTCAGATTTTGGGACAAAAACCACTGCTGCACCCCAATCAGAGAAACTAGGCCTGATCAGACCCTTCCATACTAGCTGTCGTGTTTGATTGTCTAATTCCTCCTTCTCTTTCAAGGACATTCTTCGAATAGCATGAACTACCGGCCTTGCATTTGGAATTAAAGCAATTTTGAAATCTATTTCTCTCTGCGGAGGTAAGCGAACAACTTCTTCGAACACGTCCGCATAGTTCTTGACGACAGGAATGTCTTTAATGAGGTCCGGAATATTCTCAGTGATTTCAGGGACATTTTCTATTTGGGATGGAGAAACATTCAAAGCTGCCCAGAAGTCTTTTCTATTAGCATTCTGACCTTCACAGGGAATGGTTCCCTGATTTAATCTTAGCTCTAACAACCCTCTCGGCGCATCTAACCTCTGCTTCATATTTGGTTAACCAATCCAATCCCAAAATAAGATCGAATTCATCAAAATTCATGACGACAGAGATAATAGGGAATTTATAGCAAGAAAAAGAGACGGGTACTGCACAAACCCAACTGAGATTGATGGAACCTCCAACTGGATTTTGGACAGTCATTGGCTCTTTGAGCTTCTTCAATTTCAAATCTAATTTCTTGACTGCACTCTTTGCAATAAAGCTTCGTGACGCGCCTGTGTCAAACAGTACTTTAACTGGAATGTTTTTGACATAGAGCGTGCCTTCTAAGACATCAGCCCTTTCTTGACTAGCTGAGGGCTCGGAAGTCTCTGCTATTTCATTAACTTGAACTATTTCAGGCTTTCTGAATAGCGGGCAGGCCTTAGAAAGATGACCGACCACATGGCATTGACTGCACTTCCTATTTTCTTGAAAATTCATCCCGGATTTAGACCCGTCATCCTTTCGTCTGTTCGAAGATCTGTAGTTTCTCATCGAATGCCCATGTTGATCACACTTTAGGCATACGATTGTCTTTACCTTTTTCTGATTGATCTTTGGCCTCTTTATGAATTCAGCCTTCGTGCTGGCCTCAGGCTGCATACTTGCCTCTGGGCTATCAGCTTCGAATTTTCTTTTGCTGCTAGAACTGATTTCTTCTTCATCTCGCAACATACCTCTCCGATCGAGATCTTCATACTGATAAGCCATATAAATCATTTCTAAGAAAGGAAGCTTCACGTTCCTCATTACACTATTCTGATATTTTCTCTGAAGCCCATGAATAAATCTCAGATTTTTCCTCTTTGGGTCTTGAATTAGATGAGGAGCAAAGTGAGCAAGTTCGTTGAATTTCTTATGATATTCGGGAATGGTCAAGTCACCTTGTATTAGATGAGAAAATTCATCACATAATCTCTCAGTTGCTTCGGGAGGAGTAAATCTTTCTAAGAAAATCACTTTGAATCTGTCCCAGGTGATATCACCTTCTGGATTATTTTTAATAATTGAATCCCACCAAAACAAAGCTTCTTCTTTGAGTGCCCATGACGCTAGTAATCTTTTCTGATCGTCTCTCAGCTTTAAAACCTCAAATATTTTCTCTGCAGAACGAATCCAAGCTTGTGTTTCCATAATGGACTCCTTGCCTAAGAATGGCGATCCACCAAGATTCCGAAATCTCTTGAATAGAACTTCTATATCGGATTCTGGCTGTGGGAGCACAACTGGCTCATTAGCTGGTCGAGCCATACGATTATTTCTTCTGTTCCTGTCACTCATTTTCTAGTACTTCTGCAAATAGCAGATCAAGTGTCAGGTCAATGGAAAAGATATTTGAAAATATAGAGACAAATACTTGAATGTAAATGTGTCTATCGAGGTGTAATTTCATCCTACTTTACTCATACTAGGATATTACTGATCCTATCTGTATGGAGTTACCCGTCCTAGAACTCTACTGGTTCTATTTCTGACGAGTTCGTTCAAATGTTATATTCCAGAACTAAGCTTAACCAAAGCTCTGATACCACGTTGGGACGACCTGAAAATCCCGTTGTCACGGAAACAGGGTTATCTTTGGAATATAACACAGAAACATATAATAGCAGAACAGAATTAAATAAATACACCAGGTAATGAACAATAAAATATACTGGATAAAAGTAATCATCAGAGTTGCATAGTATACAGGATCTTACTTAGTACAAATACAGTTCAGCTATACATAAATGTCTACAGCGGAAATAAACAAAATATGTACAATAGGAGCTGAACAGCATAAAAAGAAATAAATGATAGAAACCATCTTCAGCTCCAGCTATCCAGAAAGAAAACCAGCTAAACCTGAATACAAGGCTGCCCGTGTAGAAAAAGGGGCACCCGATTTTGAAAGTGAAACAAACTACGAGTCAGTCAAGGGACTGGTATGAGAAATCCACTCAACACATATATAATTGGCTAATCACAGGACCACGCCACTTTCGTGGAACGGGTTTACTCCATTGGATTGCCAGTGCTTTAAAACAAATCTTTCTTTTAAACATCGCTATGCTTTTTATAAAAATGAAGCCATTATAAGACTCAGTTCCCATCACACAATGCAACGCAAACCGGAGGATAGAGTTTTACCTTATAATGTCCAAAATATGATTGATACGAATAAAACAAAGGCAATTGATATTATTGCTAGTGTTTATATGTTTTGAAAACAATTTCAAATCATAACTATCAATCATAGACGGCATGGGTACCATATATCATGTCGCCATATATATATACAATCAAAACCGCACGATCACGTATTTGGAAATTGGAATTCCGTCATAAACCAAGGCAAAAGATAGTCCTTACCGAATTCGAGACAATCTAGCCTACCATGTCTCAGGATCAGAGCTCGAGTGACCCTTGGATCGTCAGGGCCGATCCACCGATGTGGATTAAAATGCCTGAGCAATACGTTTCCCCGCCCTTTGGGGCGCAAACGAGCCAACGAATGACTCCATCGGACCCGGATCGTCCGATCAAACCGAGGCGCCTCGCAACAGCAACAACCACATAGGTGAAAAGTATATAAATGTCAGGGCTGGTAGGTCACTGACACCACCCTAGCTAGAAAGAAACGCAAGCCCTCCCTGATGTCCTCTCCCGTTTCTAGTTCATACCGGGGTGTGAGGTTCGCGATTCTACGTTATACACAAAGCTACGCCACACAGGCGGTGCTTTGATCATCACCACAAGACTTTGCTTTTCAACAGAAGCCCTGATCACTGCATCTTAGCATGCCACACAGGCAATTCATGCCATGCGACTGATGTCCATCGTGTGAAAACCCGTAACTTCCCCGTAAAGGAAAGCGGCGGATAGTTCGAGAACAAGCCACAATAGAACGCATATAAAAGAACATTTCATTGTATATTACAACAATGCATCAGATTACAAGAATATACAGAGTACAAATGAATATTACACAGAAATATCAGAGATTTAAATTACATTTAAATACATAGCAGCGGAAAATAATACAATACACAACTAGAAGGGATATACGGATACAAAGCTTTCCGGATATCGTTCCAGCTGTAAACCAGGATCCTGTGAATATAAATCTGCAAAACCAAAACTACTAGCTGCCCGTGTCAAAATAGGGGCACCCAGAGTTTAGGTTAAAACAATAAACTCCAGGTCAGTCATGTGACTGGTGTGAGAACTAAAATATTTATTAATCTTTATTTTTAAAGTTAGGTAAATCAAGGGACCACGCCGTATAACACGGAACGGGTTTCCTCCTAAGAATACCGGTGCATAAAACAAACAGCGCAATGCTAAATAAAGAAAAATGAAGCTGTTATAAGACCCAGGTCCCATCACACAATGCAACGCAGCCGAGGATAGGGTTTTCCCTTATAACAGCCAAAGAATGCTTGATACGTTTAAAACAAATCATTTGATACTATTATAAGTGCATAGTGTATAAAACAACTTCAAATCATAAGTATCAATCATAGGCGGCATGGGTACCATATATCATGTTGCCGTATATAGGTTTACAAATAAAACCGCAAATGTCACGTATTTGGAAATTGGATTTCCGTCATGAACCAAGGCAAAAGATAGTCCTTACCGAATTCGAGACTGCCTAGCCCGAGTCTCAGGATCAGAACGCATCGACCCTTGGAGCGACAGGGCCGGTCCACACGGAGTGGATTAAAAATGCCTGAGCACTACGTTTCGCCGCCCTTTGGGGCGTAAGCGAGCCAACTAGTGACTCCATCGGACCCGGATCGTCCGATCTAACCGAGGCGCCTCGCAACAGCAACAACCACATAAGTCAAACTCGTCAGGGCGTGTAAAACCACTGACGCCACTTTTAGCTAGGAGGAAACGTAGGCCCTCCCTGAGGTCCTTTCTCCCGTTTCTGGTTCATACCGGGGTGCGAGGCTCGCGAATCAATGCTACACAAAGCTACGCCACAAAGGCCATGCTTTGATCACCAACCACAAGACTTTGCTTTTCAACAGAAGCCTTGATCATTTGCATCTTAGCATGCCACACAGGCAAACCATCCTATGCCACCGATATCAGTCACACAGAATGAAATCCGATGTCAGACACACAGTCCATTTACAAGTCCGTTCTGGGTCTGAATGAAACCGGAGGCACCTAGTACCCCGCATATCCATCGATCTCCAAGTACGTATGGACGATCACCAACTGTTTCCATCTTCTTGGGTGTACAGCCCAATCAAGATCATCAGTTATCACCCAAACGACGTGAAGACTTCCGGTCTTCGACCACCGTCTTCATCTTCGACTTATCGTCGTATCAGTTATTCAGAATGGGATAAACCCGGTCTTTCCGAATAACTCGCGTATATATTATAAAAGTGTTACACAAACACAACATACGCCTCATTCCAATTCATTAGTCACTAACTGTAAATTAATCGAGAGAATAATTCCCCAAATATTAACCCCGAAGGCCGAAACCAACATCAGATCAATATCCAGAAAACCATTCTGCTTGGCTAACCGACAGTTAGTTTCTAAATTTCACATTCATAGGGAAAGGTTCCCATTAATTTTATCCAAGATAAATTCTTTAATTTATTCTTGAATCTACCTTTGAATATCAATTCGAATTAGTCGGGATTAACGAACTTTACCGAAGTAATCATTTGTTTTAATTTCCCAATCCCAACCTATTCATCCCATGAAGTAAAACCGGTAATACTTCATATCTAACACCACAGTGTTATCGGTAAATTCAATTACCATTTCACGTTCAAATCTAATTAAAGATTTAACTATCGCCTGGAGTAAAACTGGTGATACTCCATTTCGATTATTTCAATCTAATTAAAGATTCATTAAAACTCCACTTAGTTTTAATCGTTAACTGGGTTAAAGAATCAGTGTCATTTAAAACACGGTTCACGATAAACCCAAAATCACATTCATTAATTATCGGGTTAAAGAACGAGTGTTATTTAAAACACTGTTCACGATAAACCCAAAAATCAATATCAATTCAATTCCAATTAAATATTATTTAATTGGTACACTTCATTAAATCTAAATAAAAAGATTTAATCTTTTCTCAACTGGGTTCAAGAACAGTGTTAGTGAAGACACCATTCACGACAAACCCAAATCACATTTGATATTCAATATAAGGCTCTGAATAGAAAATATATCGGCTTATATTCAATATCAAATTCTACGACTAACAAATGTCGTATTGGAAATAACGATATAAATATATATCTTTCAAATTTCCATAACAACATCTGTATAATCACGAATTCCAACATCGAAATATTCCGAAGACAATTTCGATTCAAATCCACTCCAATGCAATCATTGGAAATTTTGGTTATTTTCAAAACCCTCTTCAAATTCAATTTATTTATTTAAAAATAAATAGAATTATAATTCTAGTTCAAAACTAGTTCATTTCGATAAAAATCTATTTTTATCTTTTCAAATATGGAGTTTTTCATCCCAAATCTTCACAAATCATTTCTTATGATTTTACACAAATTATTACTACTTTTAATAATTTTATCAAGGCCCGTACAGTCGATTTCCATCAATGGCCATCGAACTGCACTTATAGCGACCTTTTTCAAATTTGATTTGGACATAATTCCAAATCCAACCGTTAGATTTCTAATTTCTAATATTCGTTAGAAAGCTCTTTTCGATACGAGCCCAACGGTTCCGGTTTTAGGAGAATCCGACGGTCGGATCTCCCGCAATGTCCGTTTGAAATAAATGGTCGAAATTCACGAACTGCCGCGGCGCGGCGCGTTCTATTCAGGCCATTATATTATATATATAATATATATATATAATATATTTCGTCGATTTCTATTTAAAACGAATTATATAAATAGTTTTAAATTCGTTTCAAAAGCAATTTCAACTTCCGTTTCAATTTAAAGCAAAATTGAATTCTTCTTTACAAATTCGTTTTAAAATTCATTTCTATTCAATTCGAATTTCAATTCAATTTGAATTCATTTCAATTCGCTTTCAATTCCATTTGAATCCGTTTTCAATTCAATTCATTTCGAAATCGTTTTCAATTCAATTCATTTCGAAATCGTTTTCAATTCAATTCATTTCGAAATCGTTTTCAATTCAATTCATTTCGAAACCGTTTTCAATTCAATTCATTTCGAAATCGTTTTCAATTCAATTCATTTCGGAATCGTTTTCAATTCAATTCATTTCAGAATCGTTTTCAATTCAATTCATTTCGGAATCGTTTTCAATTCAATTCATTTCGGAATCGTTTTCAATTCAATTCATTTCGGAATCGTTTTCAATTCAATTCATTTCGAAATCGTTTTCAATTCAATTCATTTCGAAATCGTTTTCAATTCAATTCATTTCGAAATCGTTTTCAATTCAATTCATTTCGAAATCGTTTTCAATTCAATTCATTTCGAAATCGTTTTCAATTCAATTCATTTCGAAATCGTTTTCAATTCAATTCATTTCATTTCGAAATCGTTTTCAATTCAATTCATTTCGAAATCGTTTTCAATTCAATTCATTTCGAAATCGTTTTCAATTCAATTTATTTCGGAATCGTTTTCAATTCAATTCATTTCGGAATCGTTTTCAATTCAATTCATTTCGGAATCGTTTTCATTTCAATTCGTTTCGAAATCGTTTTCAATTCAATTCATTTCGAAATCGTTTTCAATTCAATTCATTTCGAAATCGTTTTCAATTCAATTCATTTCGAAATCGTTTTCAATTCAATTCATTTCATTTCGAAATCGTTTTCAATTCAATTCATTTCGAAATCGTTTTCAATTCAATTCATTTCGAAATCGTTTTCAATTCAATTCATTTCGAAATCGTTTTCAATTCAATTCATTTCGAAATCGTTTTCAATTCAATTCATTTCGAAATCGTTTTCAATTCAATTCATTTCGAAATCGTTTTCAATTCAATTCATTTCGAAATCGTTTTCAATTCAATTCATTTCGAAATCGTTTTCAATTCAATTCATTTCATTTCGAAATCGTTTTCAATTCAATTCATTTCGAAATCGTTTTCAATTCAATTCATTTCGAAATCGTTTTCAATTCAATTCATTTCGAAATCGTTTTCAATTCAATTCATTTCGAAATATTCGATTTCGAAATCACTTTTCAATATTCATTTTAAAATGAATAAAATCGATATAAATATCGATCACGTCAAAATGGCGTCAATCTAATCAACACGGCTTCATAAATTTCTATTTTCAAATATTTTATTTCAAATATTTCTTTTTCAAAATAGTTGTCAATACTAAAATATTTCGTTCAACACATGACCAATCTCAACGGATGAGTACTGTCAACACATGAACTTTTATTTTATATCGATAAAGGTGTAAATTTTATTACTAAAATATTTCGTTCAACACATGATCAATCTCAATGAATGAGTACTGTCAACACATGAACTTTTATTTTATAATATTCTTTATTTTTCAAATTGGAATGAGGCCCAATCAATTACCATATAAAGTTAATTATATGGATTTTCACACAACACATGTATATCATAGCATTGAAAAATAATCAGTCATCAACCAAAGTGCACTACACTGTATAAGCATCAAATATAGATATCTAACGCTTAAAACAGCTTGCCAATCAACCGATCGACATATTTAATCAATCAGGATGAGTAAACTTCAAATTTCATCCTAACACCCGTGTGGGGTTTCAAACAATCAAACACATATTTTATTTGTGCAGTTGGGCGATGTGTAAAATTTATCGACCCAATCAACGTCATTCAAATAGGTGTACATAAACAAACCGTCTGGTTTGTAAATGAATATTTATTTTATTCACTTTCACTATATTCATATTCACGTTAAAAATTATATTTTTAACGATAAAACATTTTATTCCAACATATGAATTTCTATTATTCATTTACACAAATAAAATGATATTTTTATTTTCTAACATATTTTAGAAAATTTCGGCGGCATAACGGCACTATACTAGAAACGGGACGAGGCCTAGCCTTATCCCCGGTCTAGTGAAGGCCCACGCCATTCACACATAAATCAAATCAATTTATTTCACCCAACAATTCAATTTCAAATCAAATCATCTAATCAACTACACAACCAAACAATTTAACAAACAAGCCATCCATGGTCTGTGGATGACGGGTGTCGGGTGCTACTAAACACCGTCTACATCCTAGTATATATATATATAACTAGAAAAATTAAATTGAAAGGTGAGAAGTTCTCACATATAGCTATCCTAGCTCCACGGCACTTCTAATGCAGGAAATCTTCGCCAACTCGCCTTTTGTCGCTTTCGTTGTCCGCTTTCACTACATATGTAAAAATCGAATTTTTACTTTGCTACTCAATATTTAAAAATCGAATTTTTTCTACGCCATTCAATATATCAAAATCTAATTTTTCTTTCGAAGTTCTATATATAAAAATCATATTTTTCTTTCGAAGTTCTATATATAAAAATCCTATTTTTATTTCGAAGTTCAACATATAAAAATCCTATTTTTATTTCGATGCTATGTATATAAAAATCACATTTTTACTATGCTATACATTATATAAAAATCACATTTTTACTTTCTCTACATTATAAAGATTATATTTTTAATACTTTAAAAATATAAAAATCATATTTTTAATACTTTTTAAAAATTAGTTTTATTCTTTTTAAAAATCAGGTTTTAATACTTTTAAAAAAATTAGTTTTATTCTTTTTAAAAATCAGGTATATATATTTTTAAAAAAATTAGTTTTATTCTTTTTAAAAATCAGGTTTTAATACTTTTAAAAAAATTAGTTTTATTCTTTTTAAAAATCAAAATTTTTAGATTAAAAATAAAAATGAAATAAAATAAAATACCTTAACCTACGAAGGGGGGGGCGACTCGCGTTCGTCAGTGGTGGAGGAGGCTTCAAGCGGAGGTGGGTCCCTGTAGCTCGCGACGGCGGTGGACTGCTGGCGGAGGTGGTGGCCATGGCGGTCGAAGCTGTCGATTTGGGGTTCGGCTCGAGGGGTTTCGCGATTTCCAGAGAGGGGAGCAAGGACGGAGGACGGAGGAGCGTCGGTCTTGGGAGGAGGTGGTAGCGTAGACTTCGGAGGAGGAGGCGGGGCGCGATGGCATTCGTCGCCATCGACGGTTTCCAGATCGAGGAATTTTTTTTTATTATTGTATTCGATTTCTGAGAAAAGGGGGATCGGGGAAAGGGTATACGAGGAGGGGGTTGACTTTTCTATTTTAATTAATTTATTTATTTAATTAATTAATTTATCCTCCCGAAAAGTTATCTTCTCATTCGAACTCCAATCGAGGCCCAACGACTGTCGCCCCTAGCTAATTACCCTCATTCT
Source organism: Allium sativum (assembly GCA_030737875.1). Taxonomy (NCBI): domain Eukaryota; kingdom Viridiplantae; phylum Streptophyta; class Magnoliopsida; order Asparagales; family Amaryllidaceae; genus Allium; species Allium sativum. The sequence continues at coordinate 315,104,273 of CM060921.1, forward strand.
GAACACAATGGGATATGTATCGTAAGCTGATTTGATTGTTACAATCAGTTTCCGTTGAATTTACATTTAAATCACTATATTGAATTTTAAACGTACATTTCAAATTACCGGGGTCGCATACTAACTTGATACATCATAGAAAAATATTTTCTAGCTTCGTATTGACGATACGGTCCTAACAAAACTAGTTTCGTCGAATTCTGAGACCGCTAGAAAAATGGCCATTTTCCAGTCGATTAAAATCAACTGAAACTGGTCAAACGCGTTTTCCTTTGCCACGCTCACATATTGATTCGAAAAATTATGAAATTTGAAACCTAGCAATAATTTGACATCACGGACCCAACAAAAGTGGTTTCGTCGAAATCCGAGGTCGTTTGCCAAATGTCCATTTTTAAGGGCCTGAATTCCATAACGACTATTCAGAATTTTCAACTGGACATATCTTATCATTTATAAAGTGAAATCTCAGTTTGTTAACTTCGTTGGAAAGATATCGTCAATTAGATCCTAATGTTTTTGGTTTCACTAAAATCCGGATTGTTTTGCACCCGGTACATTCAATTGAAGTTTGAAATTGAATTATCGAACTACCGCGCCATTTTCAATTCTATTTATAATTATATATAAATATTTATATTCTAACGACGGCGCGTATAAATATATACGTTCGAATATATTCAAAATAAATTTCTCGTCGATATTATTGAAAATAATCTATTTTAAATAATCAAAATTCGCCAAAATTGCCAAAATAAAAATTTTAAACTGGCCCAGATTTTACGGGTTGTTACAATCTCCCCCACTTAAAACTTTTCGTCCCCGAAAAGGAACAAAGTCGAAAGTGGTTTGATAATTCAACTCTACGTTCGATCTGGCTTCCATTCTCCAACTTTTCAGTTTCTGAGAATTTTCAAAATTTCAAAAATTTGGCTAACACCCTAAATTTTCGAAAAATTTCGCCATAACCTCCCCTGCAATTGGAGCATCGGGGAATTTCAAATAGCTTCCACGGTCCTTCAGATCTCAAAAAGAAAAAGAAAAAGCCAAGCGGCTAGCCAATAGGCTCACAAAATCATCATCACCCAAACAAAACAGGAAATTATGTAGTAAACATGTACCTATTTGTCGGGCAAACAAATTTTATTCTCTGCTCTAGCCTCCTTGCTATGACCTGTTCAATGATATATATGTATATGCAAGCAAATGCAACCAATTCTCAATATAGTTCAATATTTGATTCAGTTAGGCATAAGGGTTCAAAATTATCAAACAATTAAACAACCAACACAAACATCAATCAATTAGTGAATTAGAGTTTCAGATTCATAATTTGATACATATACTAAAATCATGTTTTGATGCCAAATCACAACAATGAATTCTAACTATATTAGTTTTGGTTCTCACACCAGTCTAATGGAAATATATAGAAATCACACCTTCGTCACTCGAAAATAAATGCTGATGATGTTTTGAACCACCATCAGAACATTGTCGGGCTACTAGAGTGCGGTTCTATATCTACCCGGTATATTAAAACTTCGAATATACGTTTGCAAGGCGTATATGCAAATTCTTTATATACTGGACTGTCCAAATCAATATAAATAAATAATCAACTACGAATAATTGATTTAAATTTTCAAAACAAAATTAGTTTTAACTTTCAAAAATATACTCTTCACACTCGTTCTAGGATACTACTGATCCCATCTCTAACGAGTCATTCTAATTGGATATTACTAACCCAATATCTGATGAATTCTTTCGTATGTTTCTAATGTGTCTTGTTCTCGAGCTCTGTAAACCAAAGCTCTGATACCAACTGTGAAAACCCGTAACTTCCCCGTAAAGGAAAGCGGCGGATAGTTCGAGAACAAGCCACAATAGAACGCATATAAAAGAACATTTCATTGTATATTACAACAATGCATCAGATTACAAGAATATACAGAGTACAAATGAATATTACACAGAAATATCATAGATTTAAATTACATTTAAATACATAGCAGCGGAAAATAATACAATACACAACTAGAAGGGATATACGGATACAAAGCTTTCCGGATATCGTTCCAGCTGTAAACCAGGATCCTGTGAATATAAATCTGCAAAACCAAAACTACTAGCTGCCCGTGTCAAAATAGGGGCATCCAGAGTTTAGGTTAAAACAATAAACTCCAGGTCAGTCATGTGACTGGTGTGAGAACTAAAATATTTATTAATCTTTATTTTTAAAGTTAGGTAAATCAAGGGACCACGCCGTATAACACGGAACGGGTTTCCTCCCAAGAATACCGGTGCATAAAACAAACAGCGCAATGCTAAATAAAGAAAAATGAAGCTGTTATAAGACCCAGGTCCCATCACACAATGCAACGCAGCCGAGGATAGGGTTTTCCCTTATAACAGCCAAAGAATGCTTGATACGTTTAAAACAAATCATTTGATACTATTATAAGTGCATAGTGTATAAAACAACTTCAAATCATAAGTATCAATCATAGGCGGCATGGGTACCATATATCATGTCGCCGTATATAGGTTTACAAATAAAACCGCAAATGTCACGTATTTGGAAATTGGATTTCCGTCATGAACCAAGGCAAAAGATAGTCCTTACCGAATTCGAGACTGCCTAGCCCGAGTCTCAGGATCAGAACGCATCGACCCTTGGAGCGACAGGGCCGGTCCACACGGAGTGGATTAAAAATGCCTGAGCACTACGTTTCGCCGCCCTTTGGGGCGTAAGCGAGCCAACTAGTGACTCCATCGGACCCGGATCGTCCGATCTAACCGAGGCGCCTCGCAACAGCAACAACCACATAAGTCAAACTCGTCAGGGCGTGTAAAACCACTGACGCCACTTTTAGCTAGGAGGAAACGTAGGCCCTCCCTGAGGTCCTTTCTCCCGTTTCTGGTTCATACCGGGGTGCGAGGCTCGCGAATCAACGCTACACAAAGCTACGCCATAAAGGCCATGCTTTGATCACCAACCACAAGACTTTGCTTTTCAACAGAAGCCTTGATCATTTGCATCTTAGCATGCCACACAGGCAAACCATCCTATGCCACCGATATCAGTCACACAGAATGAAATCCGATGTCAGACACACAGTCCATTTACAAGTCCGTTCTGGGTCTGAACGAAACCGGAGGCACCTAGTACCCCGCATATCCATCGATCTCCAAGTACGTATGGACGATCACCAACTGTTTCCATCTTCTTGGGTGTACAGCCCAATCAAGATCATCAGTTATCACCCAAACGACGTGAAGACTTCCGGTCTTCGACCACCGTCTTCATCTTCGACTTATCGTCGTATCAGTTATTCAGAATGGGATAAACCCGGTCTTTCCGAATAACTCGCGTATATATTATAAAAGTGTTACACAAACACAACATACGCCTCATTCCAATTCATTAGTCACTAACCGTAAATTAATCGAGAGAATAATTCCCCAAATATTAACCCCGAAGGCCGAAACCAACATCAGATCAATATCCAGAAAACCATTCTGCTTGGCTAACCGACAGTTAGTTTCTAAATTTCACATTCATAGGGAAAGGTTCCCATTAATTTTATCCAAGATAAATTCTTTAATTTATTCTTGAATCTACCTTTGAATATCAATTCGAATTAGTCGGGATTAACGAACTTTACCGAAGTAATCATTTGTTTTAATTTCCCAATCCCAACCTATTCATCCCATGAAGTAAAACTGGTAATACTTCATATCTAACACCACAGTGTTATCGGTAAATTCAATTACCATTTCACGTTCAAATCTAATTAAAGATTTAACTATCGCCTGGAGTAAAACTGGTGATACTCCATTTCGATTATTTCAATCTAATTAAAGATTCATTAAAACTCCACTTAGTTTTAATCGTTAACTGGGTTAAAGAATCAGTGTCATTTAAAACACGGTTCACGATAAACCCAAAATCACATTCATTAATTATCGGGTTAAAGAACGAGTGTTATTTAAAACACTGTTCACGATAAACCCAAAAATCAATATCAATTCAATTCCAATTAAATATTATTTAATTGGTACACTTCATTAAATCTAAATAAAAAGATTTAATCTTTTCTCAACTGGGTTCAAGAACAGTGTTAGTGAAGACACCATTCACGACAAACCCAAATCACATTTGATATTCAATATAAGGCTCTGAATAGAAAATATATCGGCTTATATTCAATATCAAATTCTACGACTAACAAATGTCGTATTGGAAATAACGATATAAATATATATCTTTCAAATTTCCATAACAACATCTGTATAATCACGAATTCCAACATCGAAATATTCCGAAGACAATTTCGATTCAAATCCACTCCAATGCAATCATTGGAAATTTTGGTTATTTTCAAAACCCTCTTCAAATTCAATTTATTTATTTAAAAATAAATAGAATTATAATTCTAGTTCAAAACTAGTTCATTTCGATAAAAATCTATTTTTATCTTTTCAAATATGGATTTTTTCATCCCAAATCTTCACAAATCATTTCTTATGATTTTACACAAATTATTACTATTTTTAATAATTTTATCAAGGCCCGTACAGTCGATTTCCATCAATGGCCATCGAACTGCACTTATAGCGACCTTTTTCAAATTTGATTTGGACATAATTCCAAATCCAACCGTTAGATTTCTAATTTCTAATATTCGTTAGAAAGCTCTTTTCGATACGAGCCCAACGGTTCCGGTTTTAGGAGAATCCGACGGTCGGATCTCCCGCAATGTCCGTTTGAAATAAATGGTCGAAATTCACGAACTGCCGCGGCGCGGCGCGTTCTATTCAGGCCATTATATTATATATATAATATATATATATAATATATTTCGTCGATTTCTATTTAAAACGAATTATATAAATAGTTTTAAATTCGTTTCAAAAGCAATTTCAACTTCCGTTTCAATTTAAAGCAAAATTGAATTCTTCTTTACAAATTCGTTTTAAAATTCATTTCTATTCCATTCGAGTTTCAATTCAATTTGAATTCATTTCAATTCGCTTTCAATTCCATTTGAATCCGTTTTCAATTCAATTCATTTCGAAATCGTTTTCAATTCAATTCATTTCGAAATCGTTTTCAATTCAATTAATTTCGAAACCGTTTTCAATTCAATTCATTTCGAAACCGTTTTCAATTCAATTCATTTCGAAATCGTTTTCAATTCAATTCATTTCGAAATCGTTTTCAATTCAATTCATTTCGGAATCGTTTTCAATTCAATTCATTTCGGAATCGTTTTCAATTCAATTCATTTCGGAATCGTTTTCAATTCAATTCATTTCGGAATCGTTTTCAATTCAATTCATTTCGAAATCGTTTTCAATTCAATTCATTTCGAAATCGTTTTCAATTCAATTCATTTCATTTCGAAATCGTTTTCAATTCAATTCATTTCGAAATCGTTTTCAATTCAATTCATTTCGAAATCGTTTTCAATTCAATTCATTTCGAAATCGTTTTCAATTCAATTCAATTCATTTCGAAATCGTTTTCAATTCAATTCATTTCGGAATCGTTTTCAATTCAATTCATTTCGGAATCGTTTTCAATTCAATTCATTTCGAAATCGTTTTCAATTCAATTCATTTCGGAATCGTTTTCAATTCAATTCATTTCGAAATCGTTTTCAATTCAATTCATTTCGAAATCGTTTTCAATTCAATTCATTTCGAAATCGTTTTCAATTCAATTCATTTCGAAATATTCGATTTCGAAATCACTTTTCAATATTCATTTTAAAATGAATAAAATCGATATAAATATCGATCACGTCAAAATGGCGTCAATCTAATCAACACGGCTTCATAAATTTCTATTTTCAAATATTTTATTTCAAATATTTCTTTTTCAAAATAGTTGTCAATACTAAAATATTTCGTTCAACACATGACCAATCTCAACGGATGAGTACTGTCAACACATGAACTTTTATTTTATATCGATAAAGGTGTAAATTTTATTACTAAAATATTTCGTTCAACACATGATCAATCTCAATGAATGAGTACTGTCAACACATGAACTTTTATTTTATAATATTCTTTATTTTTCAAATTGGAATGAGGCCCAATCAATTACCATATAAAGTTAATTATATGGATTTTCACACAACACATGTATATCATAGCATTGAAAAATAATCAGTCATCAACCAAAGTGCACTACACTGTATAAGCATCAAATATAGATATCTAACGCTTAAAACAGCTTGCCAATCAACCGATCGACATATTTAATCAATCAGGATGAGTAAACTTCAAATTTCATCCTAACACCCGTGTGGGGTTTCAAACAATCAAACACATATTTTATTTGTGCAGTTGGGCGATGTGTAAAATTTATCGACCCAATCAACGTCATTCAAATAGGTGTACATAAACAAACCGTCTGGTTTGTAAATGAATATTTATTTTATTCACTTTCACTATATTCATATTCACGTTAAAAATTATATTTTTAACGATAAAACATTTTATTCCAACATATGAATTTCTATTATTCATTTACACAAATAAAATGATATTTTTATTTTCTAACATATTTTAGAAAATTTCGGCGGCATAACGGCACTATACTAGAAACGGGACGAGGCCTAGCCTTATCCCCGGTCTAGTGAAGGCCCACGCCATTCACACATAAATCAAATCAATTTATTTCACCCAACAATTCAATTTCAAATCAAATCATCTAATCAACTACACAACCAAACAATTTAACAAACAAGCCATCCATGGTCTGTGGATGACGGGTGTCGGGTGCTACTAAACACCGTCTACATCCTAGTATATATATATAACTAGAAAAATTAAATTGAAAGGTGAGAAGTTCTCACATATAGCTATCCTAGCTCCACGGCACTTCTAATGCAGGAAATCTTCGCCAACTCACCTTTTGTCGCTTTCGTTGTCCGCTTTCACTACATATGTAAAAATCGAATTTTTACTTTGCTACTCAATATTTAAAAATCGAATTTTTTCTACGCCATTCAATATATCAAAATCTAATTTTTCTTTCGAAGTTCTATATATAAAAATCATATTTTTCTTTCGAAGTTCTATATATAAAAATCCTATTTTTATTTCGAAGTTCAACATATAAAAATCCTATTTTTATTTCGATGCTATGTATATAAAAATCACATTTTTACTATGCTATACATTATATAAAAATCACATTTTTACTTTCTCTACATTATAAAGATTATATTTTTAATACTTTAAAAATATAAAAATCATATTTTTAATACTTTTTAAAAATTAGTTTTATTCTTTTTAAAAATCAGGTTTTAATACTTTTAAAAAAATTAGTTTTATTCTTTTTAAAAATCAGGTATATATATTTTTAAAAAAATTAGTTTTATTCTTTTTAAAAATCAGGTTTTAATACTTTTAAAAAAATTAGTTTTATTCTTTTTAAAAATCAGGTATATATATTTTAAAAAAAAAAACAGTTTTATTCTTTTTAAAAATCAGGTTTTAATACTTTTAAAAAAATTAGTTTTATTCTTTTTAAAAATCAAAATTTTTAGATTAAAAATAAAAATGAAATAAAATAAAATACCTTAACCTACGAAGGGGGGGCGACTCGCGTTCGTCAGTGGTGGAGGAGGCTTCAAGCGGAGGTGGGTCCCTGTAGCTCGCGACGGCGGTGGACTGCTGGCGGAGGTGGTGGCCATGGCGGTCGAAGCTGTCGATTTGGGGTTCGGCTCGAGGGGTTTCGCGATTTCCAAAGAGGGGAGCAAGGACGGAGGACGGAGGAGCGTCGGTCTTGGGAGGAGGTGGTAGCGTAGACTTCGGAGGAGGAGGCGGGGCGCGATGGCATTCGTCGCCATCGACGGTTTCCAGATCGAGGAATTTTTTTTTTATTATTGTATTCGATTTCTGAGAAAAGGGGGATCGGGGAAAGGGTATACGAGGAGGGGGTTGACTTTTCTATTTTAATTAATTTATTTATTTAATTAATTAATTTATCCTCCCGAAAAGTTATCTTCTCATTCGAACTCCAATCGAGGCCCAACGACTGTCGCCCCTAGCTAATTACCCCCATTCTGAACACAATGGGATATGTATCGTAAGCTGATTTGATTGTTACAATCAGTTTCCGTTGAATTTACATTTAAATCACTATATTGAATTTTAAACGTACATTTCAAATTACCGGGGTCGCATACTAACTTGATACATCATAGAAAAATATTTTCTAGCTTCGTATTGACGATACGGTCCTAACAAAACTAGTTTCGTCGAATTCTGAGACCGCTAGAAAAATGGCCATTTTCCAGTCGATTAAAATCAACTGAAACTGGTCAAACGCGTTTTCCTTTGCCACGCTCACATATTGATTCGAAAAATTATGAAATTTGAAACCTAGCAATAATTTGACATCACGGACCCAACAAAAGTGGTTTCGTCGAAATCCGAGGTCGTTTGCCAAATGTCCATTTTTAAGGGCCTGAATTCCATAACGACTATTCAGAATTTTCAACTGGACATATCTTATCATTTATAAAGTGAAATCTCAGTTTGTTAACTTCGTTGGAAAGATATCGTCAATTAGATCCTAATGTTTTTGGTTTCACTAAAATCCGGATTGTTTTGCACCCGGTACATTCAATTGAAGTTTGAAATTGAATTATCGAACTACCGCGCCATTTTCAATTCTATTTATAATTATATATAAATATTTATATTCTAACGACGGCGCGTATAAATATATACGTTCGAATATATTCAAAATAAATTTCTCGTCGATATTATTGAAAATAATCTATTTTAAATAATCAAAATTCGCCAAAATTGCCAAAATAAAAATTTTAAACTGGCCCAGATTTTACGGGTTGTTACAATCTCCCCCACTTAAAACTTTTCGTCCCCGAAAAGGAACAAAGTCGAAAGTGGTTTGATAATTCAACTCTACGTTCGATCTGGCTTCCATTCTCCAACTTTTCAGTTTCTGAGAATTTTCAAAATTTCAAAAATTTGGCTAACACCCTAAATTTTCGAAAAATTTCGCCATAACCTCCCCTGCAATTGGAGCATCGGGGAATTTCAAATAGCTTCCACGGTCCTTCAGATCTCAAAAAGAAAAAGAAAAAGCCAAGCGGCTAGCCAATAGGCTCACAAAATCATCATCACCCAAACAAAACAGGAAATTATGTAGTAAACATGTACCTATTTGTCGGGCAAACAAATTTTATTCTCTGCTCTAGCCTCCTTGCTATGACCTGTTCAATGATATATATGTATATGCAAGCAAATGCAACCAATTCTCAATATAGTTCAATATTTGATTCAGTTAGGCATAAGGGTTCAAAATTATCAAACAATTAAACAACCAACACAAACATCAATCAATTAGTGAATTAGAGTTTCAGATTCATAATTTGATACATATACTAAAATCATGTTTTGATGCCAAATCACAACAATGAATTCTAACTATATTAGTTTTGGTTCTCACACCAGTCTAATGGAAATATATAGAAATCACACCTTCGTCACTCGAAAATAAATGCTGATGATGTTTCGAACCACCATCAGAACATTGTCGGGCTACTAGAGTGCGGTTCTATATCTACCCGGTATATTAAAACTTCGAATATACGTTTGCAAGGCGTATATGCAAATTCTTTATATACTGGACTGTCCAAATCAATATAAATAAATAATCAACTACGAATAATTGATTTAAATTTTCAAAACAAAATTTGTTTTAACTTTCAAAAATATACTCTTCACACTCGTTCTAGGATACTACTGATCCCATCTCTAACGAGTCATTCTAATTGGATATTACTAACCCAATATCTGATGAATTCTTTCGTATGTTTCTAATGTGTCTTGTTCTCGAGCTCTGTAAACCAAAGCTCTGATACCAACTGTGAAAACCCGTAACTTCCCCGTAAAGGAAAGCGGCGGATAGTTCGAGAACAAGCCACAATAGAACGCATATAAAAGAACATTTCATTGTATATTACAACAATGCATCAGATTACAAGAATATACAGAGTACAAATGAATATTACACAGAAATATCATAGATTTAAATTACATTTAAATACATAGCAGCGGAAAATAATACAATACACAACTAGAAGGGATATACGGATACAAAGCTTTCCGGATATCGTTCCAGCTGTAAACCAGGATCCTGTGAATATAAATCTGCAAAACCAAAACTACTAGCTGCCCGTGTCAAAATAGGGGCACCCAGAGTTTAGGTTAAAACAATAAACTCCAGGTCAGTCATGTGACTGGTGTGAGAACTAAAATATTTATTAATCTTTATTTTTAAAGTTAGGTAAATCAAGGGACCACGCCGTATAACACGGAACGGGTTTCCTCCCAAGAATACCGGTGCATAAAACAAACAGCGCAATGCTAAATAAAGAAAAATGAAGCTGTTATAAGACCCAGGTCCCATCACACAATGCAACGCAGCTGAGGATAGGGTTTTCCCTTATAACAGCCAAAGAATGCTTGATACGTTTAAAACAAATCATTTGATACTATTATAAGTGCATAGTGTATAAAACAACTTCAAATCATAAGTATCAATCATAGGCGGCATGGGTACCATATATCATGTCGCCGTATATAGGTTTACAAATAAAACCGCAAATGTCACGTATTTGGAAATTGGATTTCCGTCATGAACCAAGGCAAAAGATAGTCCTTACCGAATTCGAGACTGCCTAGCCCGAGTCTCAGGATCAGAACGCATCGACCCTTGGAGCGACAGGGCCGGTCCACACGGAGTGGATTAAAAATGCCTGAGCACTACGTTTCGCCGCCCTTTGGGGCGTAAGCGAGCCAACTAGTGACTCCATCGGACCCGGATCGTCCGATCTAACCGAGGCGCCTCGCAACAGCAACAACCACATAAGTCAAACTCGTCAGGGCGTGTAAAACCACTGACGCCACTTTTAGCTAGGAGGAAACGTAGGCCCTCCCTGAGGTCCTTTCTCCCGTTTCTGGTTCATACCGGGGTGCGAGGCTCGCGAATCAACGCTACACAAAGCTACGCCACAAAGGCCATGCTTTGATCACCAACCACAAGACTTTGCTTTTCAACAGAAGCCTTGATCATTTGCATCTTAGCATGCCACACAGGCAAACCATCCTATGCCACCGATATCAGTCACACAGAATGAAATCCGATGTCAGACACACAGTCCATTTACAAGTCCGTTCTGGGTCTGAACGAAACCGGAGGCACCTAGTACCCCGCATATCCATCGATCTCCAAGTACGTATGGACGATCACCAACTGTTTCCATCTTCTTGGGTGTACAGCCCAATCAAGATCATCAGTTATCACCCAAACGACGTGAAGACTTCCGGTCTTCGACCACCGTCTTCATCTTCGACTTATCGTCGTATCAGTTATTCAGAATGGGATAAACCCGGTCTTTCCGAATAACTCGCGTATATATTATAAAAGTGTTACACAAACACAACATACGCCTCATTCCAATTCATTAGTCACTAACCGTAAATTAATCGAGAGAATAATTCCCCAAATATTAACCCCGAAGGCCGAAACCAACATCAGATCAATATCCAGAAAACCATTCTGCTTGGCTAACCGACAGTTAGTTTCTAAATTTCACATTCATAGGGAAAGGTTCCCATTAATTTTATCCAAGATAAATTCTTTAATTTATTCTTGAATCTACCTTTGAATATCAATTCGAATTAGTCGGGATTAACGAACTTTACCGAAGTAATCATTTGTTTTAATTTCCCAATCCCAACCTATTCATCCCATGAAGTAAAACTGGTAATACTTCATATCTAACACCACAGTGTTATCGGTAAATTCAATTACCATTTCACGTTCAAATCTAATTAAAGATTTAACTATCGCCTGGAGTAAAACTGGTGATACTCCATTTCGATTATTTCAATCTAATTAAAGATTCATTAAAACTCCACTTAGTTTTAATCGTTAACTGGGTTAAAGAATCAGTGTCATTTAAAACACGGTTCACGATAAACCCAAAATCACATTCATTAATTATCGGGTTAAAGAACGAGTGTTATTTAAAACACTGTTCACGATAAACCCAAAAATCAATATCAATTCAATTCCAATTAAATATTATTTAATTGGTACACTTCATTAAATCTAAATAAAAAGATTTAATCTTTTCTCAACTGGGTTCAAGAACAGTGTTAGTGAAGACACCATTCACGACAAACCCAAATCACATTTGATATTCAATATAAGGCTCTGAATAGAAAATATATCGGCTTATATTCAATATCAAATTCTACGACTAACAAATGTCGTATTGGAAATAACGATATAAATATATATCTTTCAAATTTCCATAACAACATCTGTATAATCACGAATTCCAACATCGAAATATTCCGAAGACAATTTCGATTCAAATCCACTCCAATGCAATCATTGGAAATTTTGGTTATTTTCAAAACCCTCTTCAAATTCAATTTATTTATTTAAAAATAAATAGAATTATAATTCTAGTTCAAAACTAGTTCATTTCGATAAAAATCTATTTTTATCTTTTCAAATATGGATTTTTTCATCCCAAATCTTCACAAATCATTTCTTATGATTTTACACAAATTATTACTATTTTTAATAATTTTATCAAGGCCCGTACAGTCGATTTCCATCAATGGCCATCGAACTGCACTTATAGCGACCTTTTTCAAATTTGATTTGGACATAATTCCAAATCCAACCGTTAGATTTCTAATTTCTAATATTCGTTAGAAAGCTCTTTTCGATACGAGCCCAACGGTTCCGGTTTTAGGAGAATCCGACGGTCGGATCTCCCGCAATGTCCGTTTGAAATAAATGGTCGAAATTCACGAACTGCCGCGGCGCGGCGCATTCTATTCAGGCCATTATATTATATATATAATATATATATAATATATTTCGTCGATTTCTATTTAAAACGAATTATATAAATAGTTTTAAATTCGTTTCAAAAGCAATTTCAACTTCCGTTTCAATTTAAAGCAAAATTGAATTCTTCTTTACAAATTCGTTTTAAAATTCATTTCTATTCCATTCGAGTTTCAATTCAATTTGAATTCATTTCAATTCGCTTTCAATTCCATTTGAATCCGTTTTCAATTCAATTCATTTCGAAATCGTTTTCAATTCAATTCATTTCGAAATCGTTTTCAATTCAATTAATTTCGAAACCGTTTTCAATTCAATTCATTTCGAAACCGTTTTCAATTCAATTCATTTCGAAATCGTTTTCAATTCAATTCATTTCGAAATCGTTTTCAATTCAATTCATTTCGGAATCGTTTTCAATTCAATTCATTTCGGAATCGTTTTCAATTCAATTCATTTCGGAATCGTTTTCAATTCAATTCATTTCGGAATCGTTTTCAATTCAATTCATTTCGAAATCGTTTTCAATTCAATTCATTTCGAAATCGTTTTCAATTCAATTCATTTCATTTCGAAATCGTTTTCAATTCAATTCATTTCGAAATCGTTTTCAATTCAATTCATTTCGAAATCGTTTTCAATTCAATTCATTTCGAAATCGTTTTCAATTCAATTCAATTCATTTCGAAATCGTTTTCAATTCAATTCATTTCGGAATCGTTTTCAATTCAATTCATTTCGGAATCGTTTTCAATTCAATTCATTTCGGAATCGTTTTCAATTCAATTCATTTCGGAATCGTTTTCAATTCAATTCATTTCGAAATCGTTTTCAATTCAATTCATTTCGAAATCGTTTTCAATTCAATTCATTTCGAAATCGTTTTCAATTCAATTCATTTCGAAATATTCGATTTCGAAATCACTTTTCAATATTCATTTTAAAATGAATAAAATCGATATAAATATCGATCACGTCAAAATGGCGTCAATCTAATCAACACGGCTTCATAAATTTCTATTTTCAAATATTTTATTTCAAATATTTCTTTTTCAAAATAGTTGTCAATACTAAAATATTTCGTTCAACACATGACCAATCTCAACGGATGAGTACTGTCAACACATGAACTTTTATTTTATATCGATAAAGGTGTAAATTTTATTACTAAAATATTTCGTTCAACACATGATCAATCTCAATGAATGAGTACTGTCAACACATGAACTTTTATTTTATAATATTCTTTATTTTTCAAATTGGAATGAGGCCCAATCAATTACCATATAAAGTTAATTATATGGATTTTCACACAACACATGTATATCATAGCATTGAAAAATAATCAGTCATCAACCAAAGTGCACTACACTGTATAAGCATCAAATATAGATATCTAACGCTTAAAACAACTTGCCAATCAACCGATCGACATATTTAATCAATCAGGATGAGTAAACTTCAAATTTCATCCTAACACCCGTGTGGGGTTTCAAACAATCAAACACATATTTTATTTGTGCAGTTGGGCGATGTGTAAAATTTATCGACCCAATCAACGTCATTCAAATAGGTGTACATAAACAAACCGTCTGGTTTGTAAATGAATATTTATTTTATTCACTTTCACTATATTCATATTCACGTTAAAAATTATATTTTTAACGATAAAACATTTTATTCCAACATATGAATTTCTATTATTCATTTACACAAATAAAATGATATTTTTATTTTCTAACATATTTTAGAAAATTTCGGCGGCATAACGGCACTATACTAGAAACGGGACGAGGCCTAGCCTTATCCCCGGTCTAGTGAAGGCCCACGCCATTCACACATAAATCAAATCAATTTATTTCACCCAACAATTCAATTTCAAATCAAATCATCTAATCAACTACACAACCAAACAATTTAACAAACAAGCCATCCATGGTCTGTGGATGACGGGTGTCGGGTGCTACTAAAATCCGGATTGTTTTGCACCCGGTACATTCAATTGAAGTTTGAAATCGAATTATCGAACTACCGCGCCATTTTCAATTCTATTTATAATTATATATAAATATTTATATTCTAACGACGGCGTGTATAAATATATACGTTCGAATATATTCAAAATAAATTTCTCGTCGATATTATTGAAAATAATCTATTTTAAATAATCAAAATTCGCCAAAATTGCCAAAATAAAAATTTTAAACTGGCCCAGATTTTACGGGTTGTTACACATCGATATACAACCTCTGAGCTGGTGCGTTTCAGAGAAGGGCGTTAAGCGAAAGAATAAATTCTCCGCCGCCAAACGGATGTATATTTAACAGAAATCAATCAACACAGAATAAACTCCAATGTCAGACACACAGTCCATTTACAAGTCCGTTCTGGGTCTGAACGAAACCGAAGGCACTAAATACCTCGCAAACCCTTCGATCACCACGTACGTCTGGACGATCACCACTCATTATCCATATTTCGGGATGCCTCCCAATCAGGACCTCGGTTACCATCCAAACGAGGTGAAGATCTCCGGTCTTCGACCATCGTCTTCATCTTCAAATTTCAATCGTCGGTCAATTATTTGAAATGAGAATTAACTCGGCCTTTTCAAATAATTCACGGATATTTAGAATTTCAAATCAATTTATTTCAATGGTTAAATTATTCGACAACACCAATTTTGTTCTTTAATGTAATTTTCACACCAAACACATTCAACCATCAAACACAACATAAATCGAGCAAATTCAGCTTATTCCCATTCCATATTGTTTATGATATTTTGTAACGATTTATCGCTATTTTTATTTATTTTAAAATGGCTCATTTATTCAAAACGACGCTTCGGGCCATAAAGCGGCCGTGGCGCTGTTTTTCTTCAGATTTGATTTACACATATCTAAAAATCTGACTGTTGGATCTTCACAAAATTTACATCATTAGAAAGGTCTTTCCAAAACGAATCCAACGGTTCCAGTTTCGGGAAAATCCGACGGTCGGATCTCCCGGTACAATCGTTTGAAATTTCGATTTCAAAATACGAACTGCAGCGTCGTTATTCGATTAAATATATAATTATATTTATATATATATATAAATATAATCGCTTCTGGCGCTGTTTTTCTTCAGATTTGAATTAAGCATTCCAGACAATCCAACCGTTGGATTTTTACAAGGTTGGTGCCGTTGGAAAGATTATTCTAAGGCGAACCCGACGGTTGAGGTTTTGGGAAAATCCATTGGTCGGATTTCCCGTACTAGTTGTTTGAAATCACGGTTTCAAAATACGAACTGCACGGCCTCGTTTCGTTTTAATTTTATTTATATTTATATAATTATATAAATATAGTTCATTCAACAATTTCAATATCGTTTTCACTTCAAAATTTTCACTAACGCCTTGAAATTTTGGAAAATTTCGCCATAACCTCCCCTGCACCGGGAGCATCGGGAAATCGCAAATAGCTTTCCCGGTCCTTCTAATCTCAAAAAGAAAAAGAAAAAGCCAAGCGGCTAGCCAACAGGCTCATAAAATCATCACCCAAACAAAGCAGTAAATGTGTACCTATTTGTCGGGCACAAAATTTTATTCCTCTTCTCTAGCCCCTTTGCTATAACCTGTTCAATGAATATGCATGTACATATATATACAGTTCTTATCATTTATCATTTTCTATTCAACTTCATATTTGATTTCTATTTGGTTTAAAAACACCATTCATTCTAATGTTACATAAATAGGTGCAAATCATTTCATTAGCTAATTAATGAATATTTCAACTCATATATGTTTATTTTGAACAAGTGACTATTTTTAACACTTCACATTTCAACGATTTATGCATACAATAAAAATGTGATTTTTATTGTAAAACAATTCATTTCAAAACACTATTTTTCTATATAGTTCAAGTTGGTGATAAAAATGGGATTTTATATATATAGATAAAAGGTGATTTCTATTATCAAACAATTTATTTCAAAATATGAATACCATTCAACACATGAATTTCTAATCAACGAATGAATATCAATTCAACACATGAATGTTTTCTATAGTTTCTATATATACATAAAAATGGGATTTTTATTATCAAACAATTTATTTCAAAATATGAATACCATTCAACACATGAATTTCTAATCAACGAATGAGTATCAATTCAACACATGAAGGTTTTCTATTCAATGAATAAATATAGTTTAAGCATATGAAAATAATTCAAACACACGAATATTATTCAAAATTTCGGCAGCATAACGGCAGGGTAGTTAAAACCGGGACCGTCCTTAGTACGGCTCCTCGCTCTACCTTAAAACCTCGCGGTTTTTGACAATGGGGATCATGCATCTAGTTCGCACGCAGGCGGCATGTATATATTTATTTCATTTCCACAAACTAATCCTATGTGGTTTCAACCAAATATTTCTCAATCACAAACGGGTATTTTTCAACCACAATCAATCAATATCAACCACAAACAATCCCAAACAATCATTCGCTATCAATCAATTTTCACAACAATTTCAACCAATAAATATCGTCCATGGTTTGTGGACGAGGGGCGTATATATATATATATATATATTTATATATAGCAATTCACTTTTATTTCAACACATATATATATAGAAAAAGAAATTGAAGAGTGAGAAATTCTCACCAAAAGCTATCCAATACCACGACTCTTCCTTTATAGAAATCTTCGCCAATCTCGCCTTTTGTCGCTTCGTTGCCCGTATTCTCTACATATGTAAAAATCGAATTTTTACTATGTTATTCCATATATAAAAATTCCATTTCAAAAATATAGATTCCGCCTTTTCAAATATGAAGTTTCGCCTTTATAAAAATAAATATTTCGCCTCACTGTATTATGAAAATTATATTTTCCTTCCTTCTAAAAACCATATTTTTAATCCACTACTTAAGTAAAAATCACGCTTTTCTGCATTTAAAAATATCGTCTTTCTTTCTTTAAAAATCTAATCTTTTCTATTTTTAAAAACAAATCTTTACTGATTTTAAAAATCAAATCTTTACTGATTTAAAAATCAAATCTTTTCTGATTTAAAAATCAAATCTTTTCTGATTTAAAAATCAAATCTTTTTCTGATTTAAAAATCAAATCTTTTTCTATTTAAAATCTAAATCTTTTTCTATTTAAAATCTAAATCTTTTTCTTTTTACATCTTAAAATAAAATCAGTTTTTAAAACCTTTTTAAAAAAATCAGTATTCTTTTTTAAAAAAAAAATCAGTTTTTCTTTTTAAAGTTTAAAATCAATTCAGTTTTAAACCTTTTTCAAAAATCAGAATTAAATCTTTTCAAAAAAAATCCGTTTTAAATCTTTCCTAACATCAGTTTTAAACCCTTTTCAAAAATCAGTTTTAAACTTTAAAAATCGAAATTTTCAGATTAAAATAAAAATAAAATAAAGTAAAAACAACTTACTTTAACTGCGAAGAAGGGGGGGTTGCTTCGCGTTCACGGATCGAGGAAGGGGGGGTTTCGCTGGTGGTGGCGGGGCTTGTGGAGGAGGGCAGTGGTCGTTGGTCTCGGCGGGGGTCCTTCGATGTGGGCGCGGGTCTGGGGTTCCACGCGAGAGAGGAGCAGAGGCGGTGGGAAGAAGGAGGAGGATCGGGAGGCTGACGCGGCGGGGCTGGAGGTGGAGATCGCCTGAGCGACGGCGAGGCTGGAGCGGCAGAGCAACGAGATGGAGCGCGTTTTTTTTTTATTATTTTGATTTCTGATTTAATGAAATCGGGGGGGGGGGGGGGCAGAAAGAAAGATAAAGGGAGGGAATTAAAAAAAAATTATTATTTAATTATTTAATTTTGCAAAAAGTTGACTTTTACATACGACCTCTAAACGAGGCCCACCGCCTGTCGTCCATAGCGTTTTACCCCCATTCCGGACACAATGGGATATGTATCGCAAGATGATTTGATCGTTACAATCAGTTTCCGTTGAATTTACATTTAAATCACTATATTGAATTTTAAACGTACATTTCAAATTACCGGGGTCACATACTAACTAGAAAAATTCCAGAAAAATATTTTCTAGCTTTGTATTGAAGATACGGTCCTAACAAAACTAGTTTCGTCGAATTCTGAGACCGTTTGAAAAATGGTCAATTTCCAGTCGATTAAAATCAACTGAAACTGGTCAAACGTGTTTTCCTTTGCCACGCTCACATATTGATTCGAAAAATTATGAAATTTGAAAGCTAACAATAACTTGACACTGCAGATCCAACAAAAGTGATTTCGTCGAAATCCGAGGTCATTTGCAAAATGTCCAATTTTAAGGGCTTGAATTCCATAGCGACTATTCAGAATTTTCAACTGGACATATCTTTTGATTCCCGCTATCAAATTTCGATTGGTCAGATTCGTTAGAAAGATATCATCAATTAGATCCTAATGTTTTTGGTTTCACTAAAATCCGGATTGTTTTGCACCCGGTACAGTCCGACAAAGTTTGAATTCAATTTTTGAAACTGCCACGCCATTTCAGGCCTTGTTTATAATTATAATTAAATATATTTGTTTTCAATTGTTGATTCAAACTCAGTTTTCATTGCCATTATTTAAAATATTTATTTTAAATATTTAAAATCCATTATTTTAGCCAATTTAAAAATTTTAAATTGGTTCAGATTTTCTGGGTCGTTACACCACAACCGTGAATTAGGACCCACCTACGTCGATCGGAGGACGCGATCCGACGCCCCACTCCACACTCGACAGCTGCCACAAACAACACCCACCTCGGTCCCCTATAGCTCCAGGAAAAGGGCTTCAAAGTCGTCCCCTTTGAGTGCAAAATTCGACAAATCCGTGGCACATATTCTGATCTCCACCATACAAAATGAACATCTCGTTGAGTGCTATGTTTTCGTCTTTGGAAGCCCTTGAATTCGTTATGTGGATTTGAAGAAAAGGGGAGGAGAAGTCTGGAGCAATTCGGCCGTTCATAGGAAAGAAGCGGCGACTGTGTGGAAATAGGATTGGGATTTTCTAAACCTAGGGGTATATATAATATTTTATTATTTAATTTTCTAATTTTAAAAAAAAATTACTTTTTAATAACTCCAATTCCAGCCCAATGAATGTTGCTCCTAGCCAAATACCCCTATTCCGGACCCAATGGACTAGGTCCCGTCAGCACGTTCGACCGTTTCAGCCCACTTTTCTTTAATTTAAAATATAAAACATTTAATATTAAATTTAAACGTACATTTTAATTTCCCGAGACCGCATTCTGACTCTAAAAATTACAAAAAAATTATTTCTAGTTATGTTTTGATGATACAATCCTAACAAAATTAATTTCGTCGAATTTGAAGACCGTTTGAAAAATGGCCATTTTCTGGTCGATCTAATTTGACAAAAATTGATGAAACACGTTTATATTTACTGCGCTCACATATTAATTCCAAATATTATGAAAATTGGAATCTTGCAATAAATTGACATTCCATATCCAACTAGGGTGATTTCGTCAAAAACGAAGGTCGTTTACAAAATGACTATATTTTATATTAAAAAAAATATATAAATTCTATAGCGACTATTTTGAATAATCAACTGGCCATAAATTTGTATTCCTGCTATGAAATTTCAATTTTTCGGATTCATTGGAAAGATATTTTTAAACAGATTTAAATAATTTTTGGTTTCACTAAAATCCGATTTATTTTGAATCCTTCACATTCAGTCAAAATTCAAATTCAATTTTTCAAACTACCGCGCCATTTCTAACTCCTTTTGTAATTAAAATAAATATATTCGTTCTAACTTCATTAAAAATAAATTTTTAGTCATTATTATTTAAAATAAATCATTTTCAATATTTAAAATCCATTAAAATTTCTAAAATAAAAAATTTTAATTGGTTCCAAAATTCCGGGTTGTTACACAAAGCCCATACAACTTCAACAGCCCACCCACATGCATGTTCCCCCTTCCTTCTTCTAGTATTCTTCTATTTTCGTTCTCCCGGAGACTAGAGGATCTTTCTTTTCTTTCTACTGTTAAAGGAAACATGCCTACTTTCATTTCATTGGTTTGCCCTTGGCTTCCCATGCACTGCATGTATATAGTATGCTTCCCCCACCTTACTCCTTTTCACGCCATATTCTACACAATACCTTCCTTTTCCCTAATGTTCTTTATATTTTTCCATACTTTCTTTTCTCATTTCCATGCCATAACGAAACCGACCCAACTTGCTCTTTCGATCAGATCTCACAATCTCTTTTCTTATTTCTAGTACACGCCACAAAACAAGGATGCTGCTTCATCCACCGCCATTGACTAGATCACCTCAGACAACCATCATCGAGGTCGCCACCTCCTTTCTTCCACCTCAACTCACCCCAGAAGACGGACCTGCAACTTAACCTTTCTCCTCCATGTGTACAGCTCTCGCTTGAACAACGACAATGTGCTGCTTATTATTATCGTTATTATTATTTTTGAGGTTTTGATATTTGTTTTCGAGCAAGAAAACTTGGTTTGTTTATGTTGACTGAGAAGAAATGAGTTGAACTGCATATATATAGGTAAGATTTCTTGGACACCACGGTGTATATTATGCGCAGGCTACAGAATAGGTAGGTCAGCTTCACAAATTTTTGGTGGAACTCATCAGTAGCGTAGAATAGCATAAGAAGAAAAACAGTGTAGGCTTTACAGGAAATTCAGGAAGTTAAAGTACTTAAGGACGAAGGGTGTATAGTTATAGGAGGGCAGTAGTTGTTTAGGCATGTGTAGCTTAAGTTCTTAGGCTCTTCCTTGGGTACGTGCTGAAAAAATAATACACAGGGCATGTCACCTATTTGGGTTAGGCTTTGAAGGTAGGGTATGGTATGTGTACATTTATCCTTCCTTAATGGTGTAGTACGCACAGGTACGACACAGGTTAACATAGGGTACCTACAAGATTTTCCTTTCTTTTGATTTGGCTGCGTGAAAAGCCTTTAAATGAGACTGGCATGTGTGGGTTTTAAATTTCGATTAAGTTGTATTATGGAAGGCAAGGTCGAAAAAATATAGTTTAGGCTGTATGTGATGTTAATTAGTGTGGGTAGGTTTTATTTTTGTACCATAAATTTTATTGCACCGCTATCTGATGTTACCGTTTACTATTCGCATTGCTATATCCCAATTTCAAACGCAACAGAAATGAGCGTACTACTATGTATTGACGTTCTGGATCCAAAGAAATTAATTTCATTGAATTCTGATTCCTTTTGCTTTAAAACGATATTTTAATTTCAATTTATTTATCGGTCCCCATTTAAATTTCACGCACAGATAAATTAACTCTGATTGGCTCCAAACCGGAAAACAAACAATAACTAGTTATACGTATTCCAATAAAATTTGTTTCGTCGAAAACGGAGGTCATTTGAAAAATAATTATTTCTACGGCTTATATAATAGTGTTAAAAATATAATTAAATCACAAAACAATTAAAATAAATTATTATTACCACATATATCCAAGTAAAATAATATATCACTTTTAGTTCGACTCACATAGATTAGTAACTCAACATTTATTGTAATCGAGTTAACCGATATGGAAATTTTTTTATGCATTTTCCTTTTTAATTATAAATAAATGTTATAATTTATAAACAATTTCCATAGCGACTATTTTAAAATTTGATTTGAATATAACTTACAATTTATAAGACAAAATCTCGATTTTACTCTTCCATTAGAAAATTATAATCAAATAGATCCAAACATTTCTTGTTTCACCGAATTCCAATATAAAACGAATTCTGTATATTCAATTGAAGTTCTAATTACGAACTACCGCGTTGTTTCGAGTTCATTTTATATTAAATATAGATTAAATGTTAAATCGTCATTTTAATGAATGAATTTTATATCAAATCCATAAATATTTCTAATATAATATTTAAAACCAAATTTAAATGTTCGAATTCAAATGATCGAAAATCCGAGTCGTTACAGGATTTGAATGGAAATAATCTTCGAAATATTACGAAATTGGATTCCGTGATTATATGGATATTGTTGAGGAAGTTGGAAGATATATATATTGTTATTCCCAATACGATATTGGTTGGTTTCAGAATTTGATATTGAATATATGCCGATATAATTTCTATTCAGAGCCTTGTATTTAATATCAAATTGGATTTTGGGTTTGTCAAGAATGGTGTATTCAATAACACTGCTCTTAAACCCAGGTGAGAAAAGAATAAATCTTTTAATGAAGATTTAGAGAAGTTTACCAATTAATTAATATTTAGTTGGAATTGAATTAAAATTGGATTTTTGGGTTTATCGTGAACGGTGTTTTAAATAACATTTGTTCTTTAACCCAATTAACAGTGAAGAATATGATTTGGAATTTATAGTCTTTTAATTTGGATTAATGGAAATTTTTCCAAAGTAAAGTTTTCCAATTTAATATATTAGGTTGGAATTGAATGGAATTCGATTTAAGAATAATCGAGATGAGCTTCTGTGAATGAAGACCGTTACTATTTATGGAATTTAAAAGGCCTTGCCGTTATTCCACTTATAGTATTAGTTTGATACAAAAATTTATATCGATTATATACTGTTATGATTTCTGTGTAGATTCCATTTTGATGGAAGATGATTTTGGGTCTATCGTGAACTGTGTTTTAAGTGACATTTGTTCTTTAACCCAGTTAAAGCAATGATTTATTTCCTAAATTTGAATAATCATGAAATAATGATTTTTGGAGTTAAAACTAAAGGGAGTTTTAATGAATCTTTAATTAGATTGAAATGTTAATGTGGTAATTAAATTTGCCAAATTTGAGAAGTGTTCGGAGATGGAGTACCGCTAGTTTCACTTCATGCGATAGTTAAATCTTTAATTAGATTTGAATGTTAAATGGTAACTGAATTTACCAATAACACAGTGGGTGTTAGATATGGAGTACTACCAGTTTTGCTCTATGGGATAAAAAGGTTGGGACTGGAAAAATAAATGATTACTTCGGTAAGGCTCGATAATCCCGACTAGTTTGATAAACCTTAATTTTGTTTAAAGTTGTGAAAAGATAATACAAAATCTTTTGAAATGGTTTCCAAGTGAAAATTTAAACAAGAGGTTTGAATGATTTAAATCTTTGATAATATTTATTGGAATAATTCCCAATGTAAAGAATATTAGAGTAAAAGAATATTCTGGATTGGAATGAGGGGTATGATGTGTTTTTATAGCACTTGATTAAAAGATACGCTAGTTATTCGGAAAGACCGGGTTTAACCTATTCTGAATAGCTAACACGACGACTAAAAGCCGAAGATATTGATGACAGTGGTTGAAGACCGGCGATCTTCACATCGAATTGATTACTACTGATGCCCTGGATTTGGATAGCTCCCAGGAAGGGGTTATAGTGGTAGTGGTCTGGAGTACTTGTTGATTGTCCGAATATGCGAGGGCCTCTCTCCTGTATTGGACATATGGGATGAGGAATAAGTGCCTCTTGTTTCGTTCATACCCAGAACGGACTTGCAACTGGATGGTGTGTCTGACATTGTATTCCTTTATGTTGTATTCGTTGATCTCTACTAAATATATATTTGTTTGGTAGCAGAGAATTTATTCTCTTGCTAAACACCCTTTTCTGAGATGTATGAGCTTAAATGTTATATATTGGTAGAAATCAATGGTATGGTATGGATTGACAATGTGGCATACTGAGATGCATGGATCAATGCTTTTGTTGAAAAGCATAGCCTTGTGGTTGATGATCAAAGCACAGCTTTAATTAGCATAGCGTTGTGTAGCGTTGATTCGCGAGCCTCATACACCGGTATGATGGTGAACTGATGGTTTGATCAGTATGATTTTGTGATGAGGATAGACACCTTTAGGGTTGTCACGGATTCGATCGACCAAGATGGACTGGATGTGGTCGCTCCACGCTCAGAGAGATAGGGCACACCCCTCGATTCCCAGAGGGATAGAGTAAGCGGTGTTTTCTCTACCCGGGACGTAAGCCGCAATGATAATTGATTTCCCAAAAAGGAGGATGTGCATTACGGTGCTTTCTAATGCCCTGGACGTAAGCCGTTGAGTAATGCACTACGCGATAGATCTTTTGAATCAGCAGCCATTATGATGGAAATCCAACTTTCCAATACGAGCTTTGCGGTTTTTGTTGTATACCTATATATATGGCGAAATAATAGGATGGGGTATTATGCCATCTAGGATTGATACATTGACTTTCGAAGTTGATTTATACACTATACACTTATAGTAATAAAAGATAAATTTCACGTATCAAGCATATTTGGCTATTATAAGGTAAAACTCTATCCTCCGGCTTGTGTTGCATTGTGTGACGGGACCTAAGTCTTATAATAGCTTCATTTCTCTTTTATTTAGCATAGCGAGTTTTGTTATATGGTATTCATGGGAGGAAACCCATTCCGTGTTATACGGCGTGGTCCCTTGATCTACCCAACTTCAAAATGAAGATAATAATTGTTTTAGTTCTCACGCCAGTCCCATGACTAACTCAGAGTTTATTATTTTCACCTAAACTCTAGGTGTATTTTCCGCGCGGGTAGCTAGTAGTTTTGGTTCTCGCAGATATTTCTTTTCTCAGGATCCTGGATTACAGCTGGAGCTATATTCGGAAAGCTTTATATTCGTGTATTTCATTCAGTTGTGTTAGTTGATGATTTTTCTGCTGTATTATATTTATGTATATATTTTCCACTGCTTTGTAATTCATTAAATCTCTAATATTACTTTTCTGTTGTAAATTATTTATTCATACTCTGATATCTTGTACTCTGATGTAAATTGTTGTAATAGCAATGAAATGTTCTACTGTTTGTGTTCTGATGCGTCGTGTTCTCAAAGCAATCTGGACTCCTCCATATCCTCGGGGATCGGGGAAGTCGGGGTCGTCTCATTGAATTTCATTAGTAGTTGATAGGTTTGTTAGAAAAATGCTTATGTATTTATGGTTGATAAGAGCTTTATAGGTTTTTAGGATAAACAGAAGTTACAAGAAATGTTTGGCTTTATGTTTGAATTTGAATTGATTTTTTGTGACAACAAAAACTTAAATTGGTTGATTGTTTAGATTAAACTGCTTATTTATTGACTTATCATTACTTGATTTATATTAATTTAAGTTGTATCATAGTTTTAAGGAAATATTATATATTAGAATTATTTCTTAGTCTAGATTAAAGTCTTATTATAGATTTAAGGGTATTAGAGTTTATGCTTGGTTTAATCTTGTGTTAGTCTAAGGGAGAGTTATATATATAGGGAGAGCTATAGATTTAGGAGGAGATAAATATAGAATTAGTCACCAGGATTATTTCAGGTTTAGATAGATATACTTTTTGTTGATGACAAAGGGGAGAAATTATAGAATATGCATAATTTAAGGGGGAGTTAGAAGGAATTCATGGTGAAAGGAGGAGTAATCGAAGAATCAGATTGATAGGTAATGTCAGGTACGAATATTTTATAACCAAGGTTGTTATCATCAAAAAGGGGGAGACTGTTGGAGAATGGAATGTTGATGATGTTTTAATGACAACAACCTTGTTTCAATCATTATTGATTATAAAATACATAGAATATATACTAAATTTTTTTTATCTAGAATATATATATATGTATGTATGTATGTATGTGCAGGATTTATATGCAGGTAATAAGATATTGAAGACTGTACATTTAAGAGTTCCAAGAGTTAAGAGATTCAAGATTTCAAAGGAGAATCAAGACTCATGAGTATCAAGAGTTCAAGAATCCAAGACTATCAGGGTAATAGAGTCGAGATATTATGTAAAACTCTGAATAGCATTCAAACTCTATTGTCAAATTATCTCTTTTCAAAATTGATTTCAAACTATTTTCAAATTGATTTCAAACCTCTCTCAAAATGATTTTTATTCTTCCAAGGATTTCTAGCTTATGATTTCAAATATATTTCCTAATTCATAAGTATTCTTATTTTTATAGTTTTATTAAATCATATATATATATATATTACTAAGTTTATATTTGATTATAATTTCAAATATTCTTATTTAAACTCTAAGTTTTCATAAACACTTTTTGCTTATATAGTTTATTAATATCTCTTCAAAAATTCCTATATATATATATTATAGTTTTTATATCACTTATATATAAAGTTTCTAATCATGTGTTTAAATAATATTTTCTTATGTTTTTATACTTGAAAATATTGTTTTAACAACTAGTTTTTATTTCAGGAATTTCCAGAATGTATATATTGGTTTAAATACTTTTAAAATGATTTAAAATTCCAAAATATAGTATATATGTCGACATACATTTTTGACATGTCGACATATAACCGTCATATTTTTTAAATATGAAAGGAAGTGTCTTTTCATTATTTGAAACGTTTCAGAACCGTTGCAACCTTTGGAACTTTATCATTTTCGAATTTTTAACCAACTAATCGTCTTCTTCTTCATCATTACTCATACCACATTATTCTACTTTAATTTCTTGATTTCAACTATAACATCCCATATTTCGGTATATTTGAATTTCGATTTAAAATATAGGAATTGAATAATATTGGTTGAAATCAGATTTGATTAATTTAATAAAGATAATGGTTTGAATTGAGTATAAATAGATTTTTCAAATGTAGTTTTATTTAAAAAGGCTGTAATTTGATATTTAAATAATTAAATTAATTTCAGTGGGTTAATTTAAAAGTGGAATTCAAATTTAAATTGGAAATGGTGGAATTTCAAGTCCTTAAATTTTAATTAGAAATTTAAATCAAAATTCAAACAATCAAATTAAGATTTAAAAATGTGTGAAATTTATTTATAGAATTTATTTAAATTATAATTTGATAAAACTTGAATTTAATGAATATTTAATTTGGATTAAAATGGTTAATCGAATAATTGAATATTTTATTTATTTAATTAACCGTGAAATTTAACTGTTTTGGCGACAATCTCAGAATTAGACGAAACTAGCGCCATTGGATTCAGAACGATGAATTATGTTAGGATTTCAATGTGGGTTACAAACGGACTTGTCATTTGACTGTACTAGAGAAAGTGTGAAAGGAATCAATGTAAATGGATAATTGGGTGTTTTAACATTTGGGCCTTCTACATCAATTCAAGTAAATTTCCTTTTCCACCTAACCAGTTCATTCTCTCTATATGTATAACTCCTCCATCATTTTTCTCTAATGGAAAAAAGAAAATCAAATTTCTAAACCCTAGCTTTAAATAAAAATCCTAACTTCAAATTCAAATCTCCTTAAACCATAGCAAATTATATATCGATTCGAAGCTCTCGACGATACGAGGCTGTAATACCATTCTATGCGACATGCAGTGCTCGGATTTGCCAAAAATTGATGGTCAAACCTCTGGACGGAGGAACCCTAGCATGAAATTTGGGCCTTTTTGATTTACAACCTAATCGAAGAAATTAACTTACGGGTATTGGAGAGGTCGATGAGAGGAGTGGATTGGAAGTGGTCAGAGGTTCTAGAGTGGGGTAGATCGCTAGAAATTCGCGTGTTAGGGCTCGTTTTCTCGAAGTTAGGGCTGTCGGCGGATGGTGTTCTGGCCCACGTTAGTTGGTGGCGCCGACTTAGGAAGGTGCGTGGTGGGGAGAGCTTCACGTTGGCGGTTGTCGCATGCCTTCTAGTGGTCGGGGTGATGAGCTTTGGCCGGTCAAAGTTGGTGCTGATGGGTGCTTCTGCCATCGGTTTACTGTAGCAGGAGAGGTGGAGGAGCGGGAATGGTTCGAAAGGAAGGCTGACGTGGCACAGTCCAGTTGGGAGAGAGATTGTTTTATTTATTTTATGTATCTTAAAAGTCAAACGGTAAAACAAGCATAACTTCTTCATACGACCTCGGATTGACGCGCGGTTTGTTGTGTTAAGATCATGGAGAAATTACGGACGATCTTAGACTTGCTTAACTGTGATTGGAGACTGAAAATTTATGGGCTTTGGTTAGACGTTCAATCCACTAGGGACCCAAAGGTGAGTGATTTTCTCACTTACGAAATACTGAATTATTCCCATATTTGTTAAATTAAAATATGAAATAAGTTTGGTTGCATGGTTGTGTTTGATTTGTGATTGGTTGCTTAAAAATGACATGCAAGTATATTAATCTGAAAATTTAGGTCGATAATTAGTTATTTAATTTAATTAGTAGTTGGGATTTCTGTTCCTTCAAACCCGTAGAACAGATTAATACTGATTAATGGGATGAATGGTTGTGATGGATGCTTTGGGTGATTTTCAGAATAAGTATTGCTTGAAATGTTATTTATTTCAGTATATGGCTATTGTGTGCTCATCATTGACGATGAATCTGAATCTTTCACCCTAGATGTTACGGGCATCGAATAAACCTGGGATTGATCGATTAAAATCAATTAAGAACACAGATTGAAATGATAAATATCTGTGACCCTGAATTGGATTGAAATGATAGATCCATCCTTGAAATATCGAGAAATTTAAATTTAATATCACTTGGCCATAGGATAGAAAATTTTATACAGACATCGGTTGGTTAAATGATTTTCAAATAATTGGATATTTTATTTGATAGAAATTTCATTTAAAGAAAATGAGCCAATACTCGATAAACTTGTTTCTGTGAAAGATCTGGATCTCGAATGTTATTTAAAATGGTTAAGAAATTTTTCCAAAGGAAGTGGGAATTCTTAAAGTAGGATTTGAATATAATTTGGAATTTTCAAATTAATGGTTGGATTTGAATATAATAAATTCGATTGAATGTAATATGGGGAAAGAGGATCGAGAATACTTGGGGTTGTTTTAAACTAAAATGAATATGGTTTGAATTTCCCTAAATTTAAAATTGGTTTGAATGGCATTTGAAACAAGATATTGAACTATGTAACTCCATCGAGACTGGAGTATGGGCAAGTATTTGAAGTTCGGAAGATAGGAACAATTTTAGTTAATTTTTTTTCAAGATTCTATATATATATACATATATTTCTTGATTTCAAAATAAATTATTCCGAACCTTCAAAAAAATTTATTCAAACTTTAACCTATGAACTATTCCATTATAAAGCTATTTCCTTTATATTTTATTATGCAAAACTATCTAGTAAACTTTTAGTTTGCATAAATACAAGATATTTTAAAATTATCTTATTGTTTTTTATTATAATTATATATATAAATATTTATTTTATATAAATATTTTCTTATAAAACATTTATTTTCATTTTTATTTTTATGAATTGTAAATTTCTTCCGAATGGAAAGTGTTTGGGTTTAAACCGGGGTTCAAACGGAGTTGAGATAAATTATGTCCTCTTTAAATATGAAGTGATTTCTATACCAATTTAACATGGAATGTGAATTTTTATTCTACTAGAATATAAATTTATCTCCTGAGGGATTGAAATGTGTTGTTATGAAACATATATTCTATTGGAATATAAATGGATCTCGAACATAAATCGATTTGGAATAACTAAAAGCTTTGATATGAAATATATTCTACTTGAATATATAAATCGATTGTTTGAAATATTATATGATTTTAATGTATGGATATGGCAATATATTCTAGTTTAGAATATAATCAGTTTGGGAATGATTATGACATGTTGATATGAAATTATATTCTTTTGAGTATAAAACTTGGTTCGAAACGAAATATGATATTTTGATATGAAACAAACCTTTGTGAAAAGTAAAAGAACCAATCGATGTGGAAAATGTAAGCGTTAGTTATTAAAGAGACCGGAGTCGACAAGTGGCACACTCTCTGTCAATGTCGATACCACTTTAACAACTGTGAACGTTTTGACGTATCCATAATGGAAGATGATGACTTGGAGGCGATTATTGAATCGAAGAAGATGAACAATGACGAAATAGCCCTGACCTTCGGGTCAGAATTGAAATGACTAAACCAGGAACTATACCGTGACTAATTGAGGTAGCACCTTTGATCGGACACACTTCTTCGATACTATTTCTATGACTATTATGATGATGATGATTTGCGCCCTTTATGATTTTGGGAGTGTGTTCTGAGGTGGGCGGTAGTGGCTGCTATGTGTTACCACCGGTCCGAGAGTGCAATTGGTAGAATCCTACCCTAGGCATTGCCTCGAGTGCCTTGTCATATTTATCCATATCGAGCCCCATATGATTTTGATTTAGCATTGCCTTCTATGGAGTGCCCTCTGATAACACCAGTACGGTGAATTTACGGTACTTTATAGACTGTTGGTGCCTGTAAATGGCGTAAGGGTAATATGGTAATCCCGCTTACGCTATTTTTATAATGTTTACTTTACTGGACAGACACTATCATAATAGCGTATTATACTATGTATGTATTAGTTTAACGGATCCTCGAGAGATGGAAGAATCCCGTAACATCTCTTGAGTTACTGTATCTATGACACTAATGTTACTTCGTATTTTAATTTGACTAATATGAGAATGATTTAGTGCTGATCCGAGTGTTTGTTGTGTTTTCTTTTATGCAATACGCTCGGGTCAGCAGATGTTGCAGTTAGCGAAGATTTCAATAGCTTGGAGGATGAAGACAAAGATTTGGTATATATCTACTATATATTAGTATTTCCACTGCGTTTTATTTCCGTTGTGCTATGTAGAGATCTATATATGTAACTCTGATAATCGCTGTATAGTACAGACAAATGTATGTATTTCAACTGTTTTAAACTGCTAAGTTATTTATTATATGTTGCCTTTCGCTGTGAGAACTCCGTTATTGTTTTTCTCTTCTGTCTTCTTTTCCCAATAATCGCCTATATTTGTGATTTGTTTGGGTTGACATGTGTGGTTTATTGTCTATTTGAACGGTCAAAAATGTGGCTCGTTACAATTTGGTATCAGAGCGACGGTTAGCGATAACCTTGGCTCTGTTTGGGAAATAACTGATTAGAGATGGGGTTAGAAATGCCCTAGAATGGGTTTGAGTGATATAAGAGAGCGTACTTGTATTTTTGATATAAATTGATTTTACATTGTGTTGACTTGTTCTGCTGAATATTTATGGATTCTGGTCGATATATGGGACGCTATAGAATCGATAGGAATTTCTAAATAATTGAACATAATGATCGACATAATATGGTTTTCGATTATATTTTAAAATATATCAAATATATATTATTGGTTCAAGTATATATGTATTCGTTTTAGTAGGTGATAATATTTAGTTATTACCTATTATGGTTGATTAGATAATAAATCTAATAAGGAAAATTTAATGAATTTTGAATATATTTGAAATGAAATGATATCTTTAAGTATAATTGGGTGCGAACTGTTTGCGGTTGAAATGGGAATGAACTTGAGGACTTAATTCTGGTGCTTTCGAAAATAGTTTTCCAAAGTTTTGAAATAATATTGTATTATAAGAAATAGTTCTGGAAATGGTTTAAAGATTTCAAATGAAATCGGTGTAATCCCTTCTTGGACTTGGGAAATAACTTCGGTAATGAGTGCATGCATTATCGACGCTTATTCTGAAAAGTCTGAGTGGGGGAGAGACCACTCAATGGTTATTATAACTTGTTTGACGAAGGATTTTGGATTTAATTACATATGATATAAAACTTTATATAAAAATATTAGTACCTATTATTAGAAGTTGAAATTAAATTAAACTAGGATCGGAATTTCTTCGCTTTTGTTAATTAAAAGTTTGGATTTAGAAATTTTATATGGTATGGTTTTTCCTAAATAGTATAAACTCATATATTATTTAAACTTAGTTATAACCCGGAATCAAGGCATTCAGGTTCATCTTAACTAATAATATTGATTTGAGAGCTTAGACAACTCGATTCATTTAAATTCTTGACTCTGAAACCAGGAAATGGACTTGAGTTTAAGAAAAAGAGAAACTATCATTGAACGCTTAACGTGAACGAAAATTAAATATAAATAAGTTCCAAATCCGATTGATACAAGGGTTCGAGAAAATTGGAAACTGACCGCGAAATAGAAGTCAACTAAAATGAAATTGGAAGATTAGGTTGGGTAATAAAGCGATAACCCATGACTTGGCTCATTCACAAGTTTATTAAGTTAGTCAAGAAGGAATGGAAAGAAACTTATGTTGTTGAAAATATGGATTGCCGATAAATTAAAATTGAAAGGAATAAAGTTGTTAATGGAATTTGAATGGTCGATGGAATTGGAAATGGAAGAGATCTAAATGGTAAACCTCATTTGGAAAATATGTCGAATATAAATCTAAGTATGTATAATGAAAAGAGTAGAGTGTAAACCATTTTGTCGGATGGAATACAACTTAATTCGAGTAGAGGAATAGTTAAATAAAGTATACTTAGGAAATCGAATAGTAATTGATTGAGAACTAACTATAAATTTGAGTTATGAACCATCCTTAATTCGAACTATGATTTGAGAATCGAATAAATAAGTTGAGTAAATGGAATAATGTTTAATTTAAAATGAAAATGAGAATAAGTGAATAAGAAATGGTTAGGGGTATGAATCAAAGTGCCAGACAAATGAAATAAGATGCAATGTAAAACTTGGCTTAGTCAGAATAAGATGATAGTTAAAAAATTATAAATTTGGAACCAAGTCGATTCAAATAAGTCAAGCGAATTAAAATAAATGAAGGTAAACTTAGAAAGAAATTTAATTTGGTCGATTTAGAACTAAATGTAAATGAATTTGCAAGTGAAATTAAACTAAGGTTTGTTTTAGCCGAGTCAAGTTAATCGAATCGATAAGAGTTAACTTAGAAACCGTATAAAGATCAATAGAGAAGTAAGTGCTTAGGAAATGAATAAGTCATGAAATTTGGTAAGTTGATCCATATTAAGGATTAAGGATTTGATACAATCAAGTTCATTGGAAAAATTAAAGTGAGTTCAAGTTTAATTGGAATTTAATGCTTGAAATGAAACGGGAAAATGAGAAAAAAATATATTGAAATGGAGTAAGCAATTGAACGCGAGTCCGTCGCTCGAATAATGAAATAATAAAAAAAATAAAAGTGTTAAAGCCTTGCTAAAAATTCTGAATTGGAAAGGTTGAAACTCCAAATAAAATAATCGATGTTATATGAAAACCTGAAATATTTGACAAGCTGAGGTAAAATGACCATAACTTTTGAAGGGACGGTCAGAATTCGACGATTCTGGACCTGTTGGAAACTTTAGAAACTGAACTAAATCTTTTGTTAATAGAGCCTTGCCTAATTTTCATGTTTATTAGGTTGAAATCCAAGAATTAGTCGTAGTTATATGTACAGAAAATTAAAAACTGAAGCGGATACTTATATTGTTTTGACCATAACTTCCTAACGGAGCATTGGATTTCGATGTGCGAGTACAATTCGGAAAGCCCAGGATTTGAACTAAAACTTTTCCTTAATTTGCTGGGAAAATTTTGCAGTTTAAAAGGTTAAAAACTGGATTGAACAACTTAGATCTGCATTTTTCAGTGTACGGGCTGAGGTGTTCGCCTTCACTAAAATAGTCATAACTTTTGAACGAATTATCCGAATTCGACGAGTTCAGACAAATCGGAAAGCCTAAAACAAATGCTACAACTTTTTCCTGTCTTAGTCAAATTCCATCATTTATAGGGTGATAATCGTTGATTTGTTTGCTGGCCTGTTGTTGACATGTCGGTTTTGTAGTTGAAATGTTCGTTTGTGTAAGTTACATATTTTTGCTATGTATTGTATATATGTTAATATTCATGCGTATGTGAGTATGTAGCAGGTGTAAAGAGTCGCGCGATGCTTCGGAGATCACTTGCGCCAAATGCTAAATGCTAAGGTAAATAAAAATGCAAATAAACGCTAAGAAGGTACGTATTTGAGTCATAAAGTGTGGTAGTTACATATATGGTGTTTTCCCCATTTTTGGGACGCCTCATCGAATGATGAGATGTATATTTGAATTTTATATATGTTGTGATTTTCTGGACCTCTCCGTACAAAGGAGGTACTGCCGACATTTTCCATGATTTCGGGAGTTACAAAATTTTGAGATTTTTCAGCTACATAACTTATTTTATAAATGCTATTTTATAAGTATGGATTTGAAAGTATGATTTTATTAAATACCTATTTCGTTCTCCTTTCGAGGACGAAAAGATTTTTAAGTGGGGGAGAATGTAACATCCCATATTTTCGGTATATTTAAATTCTGATTTAAAATATAGGAACCGAATAATATTGGTTGAAATCAGATTTGATTAAATTAATAAAGATAATGTAGATTTTTCAAATTTATGTTTTTTTAAAAAGGCTGTAATTTGAAATTTGATATTTAAATAATTAAATTAATTTGAGTGGGTTAATTTAAAAGTGGAATTCAAATTTAAATTGGAAATGGTGGAATTTTAAGTCGTTAAATTTTAACTAGCAATTTAAATCAAAATTCAAATAATCAAATTAAGATTTAAAAATGTGTGAAATTTATTTATAGAATTTATTTCAATTATAATTTGATTAAATTTGAATTTAATGAATATTTAATTTGGATTGAAACGGTTAATCGAATAATTGAATATTTTATTTAATTAATTAACAGTGAAATTTAACTATTTTGGTGACAATCTCAGAATTAGACGAAACTAGCGCCATTGGATTCAGAACAATGAATTATGGTAGGATTTCAATGTGGGTTACAAACGGACTTGTCATTTGACTGTACTAGAGAAAGTGTGATAGGAATCAATGTAAATGGATAATTGGGTGTTTTAACATTTGGGCCTTCTATATCAATTCAAGTAGAATTCCTTTTCCACCTAATCAGTTCATTCTCTCTATATGTATAACTCCTCCATCATTTTTCTCCAATGGCAAAAAGAAAACCAAATTTCTAAACCCTAGCTTTAAATAAAAATCCTAACTTCAAATTCAAATCTCCTTAAACCACAGCAAATTATATATCGATTCGAAGCTCTCGACAATACGAGGCTGCTAATACCATTCGTTGTGACATGCTGTAACACCCCGTGTATTCTATAACAGTAAAATTCACAAATTAAAGTATAATTAATTTCAAATCAAAGAATTAAGGGAAACGGGATACACTATTGCGTTCATCTCGGAATTCTGCTTGAGATAGAGTCCGAGTTTGCGTAAAACGAACTCCGTATGAGGGAGATATGGCCTCCGGAAGTTTCAGAATTCAGTTTAAAATTCAAACAGACAGAAACAGCTCAGAAACAAATTCAAATTTCGAAAATCGGACCCAGATTGGGCTGGGCGGGAATTTTCCCGCCCAAGGCACCCAGGTCGACTGGGTAGTCGACCTGGGGCACCCAGGTCGACTGGGTAGTCGACCTGGGGCACCCAGGTCGACTACATAGTCGACCTGGGGGTCGACTGGGTAGTCGACCTGGCCCCTGAGCCAGGTCGAACCCAGCCCCTCCTGGCTGGCCTAGTCTGTGCTTGGCCGAATTTCTGAGTCTTGCCTTGTCACTAGGGCTAGGTGTCAGCTCCTGATTGGTCTCTCTTTCAAACGAATGGCTATTATTAATCCAAGCTCCATCGACGGTTCTAATCAATTCACAAACTCTATAAAAAGGACCTAAGACTCCACCTAATTCATACAAATAAAAATGAGAATGAGACCGTCATGCTGCTGAGGAGAGACTAGGAGTAGCCGTCAAAATTGAGAGACGATTAGGAGACAATTCAAAAGCTTAAAGCAACAATAACTAAATCAAAACAACGCCTACAACAAAGGATAGCATCTCCAAATTCAGAATTCAGATTCCTGAATTGAAGATTCGTCATACGTTGTAAGTAGAGTGCTATTCCGATGTGAATGAATAATTGTGTTTTGGTTTGTGTAAAATGAGAAATGGAATTGTACTTAATTTGTGGTGATGATAATTCATAATCGTATGTTGCTATGACTCTAATTGTGAGTAGATTTGGGATGTTGTGGTATAATGATGTTAGACCTATTGGATATTTGCAAATATATGATTCATGTTGAAAGTTAACGACTATATGTTTGTGGTAGTTTATTACAACACCTATTGGATAATTGCAAGTATATGTTTCATGTTGAAAGTTTACGACTATACGTTTGTGGAAGTTTATTTCAACAAAGTTGAGATTCATGCAAGTATGTAATTCACTATTAGGCCAACATGATGTATATTTTTATGGTCATCTTTAGTGTAGTTGGATACATTTGGGTATTATGATTCATATGAATTTATGATGAAATAGAAATTATGATTCTAGTGTAAAAACATACTTTTGTATTAGTGACAAAAGTAAGTTGTGAACTTGTGTTGACTCTATGAACATGACTAGATTATGTTTGGTGTTATGCCTAATTGAAAATATGTTTAGGCCTATGTTGTTATAGAAATCATATGATAATATAGGCGACACATAATTAAGTTAGATCCACATTTTAAATGCAAATTTACATGACTAGATAAAAACCATGATTCATGTTTAAGTATGTTTATGTCATGATTATATGCTATTACAATGCAAGTTCACAAGTGCCTAATTTATGTTAATTAGATCGTTATGTTGCAAGTTCATGCGTTCACACTTCCCTTTTTATGTTACTTAGAATATATAAACACCATGTTCTAAGCCTCCCCTTTTTCATGTGGCTAAGTTGGGTTTAAAGGTTAAATCCAACATATGTTATAATATAGCGAACGTATAAAACGGGGGTAATGACGTTGGGTTAAAAATATAAAACATATGTGTTGGCATGTCTGACGCATGCCAATGACCTTGAAAACATTTAAGGGGTATAAATTAATTTTACCCAATAAAGATGAATTTGAATAATGGGTTGCAAATATTTACATATAAAAAAGAAAAGAGACAAAATATGTAAACTTAGAAAATACGATATGTTTAACCCGAGGTTGGATTGAGTTGTGATGTAAACCTGTCCGGAACCGCCCGGCTGTCCAGTAGTCACAACAATACCTATCCAATGTGAGTGGTTAAACATTGAGCCCAATAAAGACCCGAGGTTAGACTGAGTTGTGACGTAAGACTGCCCGGAACCAACCGGCAACAAGCAGTCACAACAATAACTGTCTAATGTGGGAGGTCGAGGCTTTAATAAGACAATTAAGGCTGGGTCAGGATTGATAGGATTAAGTAAATTGAATTAATACTTAATCAAATTGAAAATGCTAAACTATACAGACTGATTGGGGCGGTTCGGATGGAGAGAGTGAGTGCCCTCGACCTCACTAGACCGGATCAGATCGGTGCCTTCCATCCGGTTCGGATCGGCGCCTTCCATCCGGTTCGGATCCTCCTGATCGGAGCGGTCTGCTCCAGAGCTTTGAGCGCGTGACCTCATTAAAACGATGGCTTGCTAATCTTCTCTAGCATCGTTTCCCCTAGTGCCTTGCACTTCTTTTCCTTTGATCTTAGCCATGATACTCGATTCTTCAACAGTTAGTCAACAAGTACTTAAAGACGTCAGAGACAAAGGATTAACTTCTTTGAACTTGAAAGTCCAAATAGTAGAATGATAATCCCAAAAAAGCTGAGAATTCGAAGGTTTCTCAGTGAAATCACCAAAATATTAGACCAAAAATTGGTTCTAACACCCAAATTAGCTATAATTTTAATGAAATAGAACTAAAAAGCAACGAAGAACACACGATTTATAGTGGTTCGGCGTTAAAGAGCCAACATCCACTTTCTATTCTTTTAATTGATGATTTGAATGCAAATACAGCAATGATTCTCACTCAACTTCACAATTAAAATGCATAAGCTCACTCAAATATCTCAAAAATAGACTTTAAGAGAAGATTTTGATCTGAATATGGTTATGAAATTCGGCTATGAAGGAAGTTAGAACTGAGAATTTGCCAAAAGATCCCTTCAAATGATCCCTGATGGCTTATTTATAGGTGAAAAATCTCCTCGAAGTGGCTTCGGTTCGGAACTACGTGGCACCCATCCCATAAAAGTCGGGTTCGGAGGCCTCCAAATGGTGACAGCGCATCGATTTAGTGGGAGGTCGTGGAGGAAATGGTCGTGCTTGGTCCGAGTCTTCAGGAAACGTGTGTAGCAATGGTCATAAGCTCATAAAAAAGGGGTTCGGATCGGCCGCCTCCAATCCGATCCAATGAGGCTACTTGCTTTCTTTTGATGTTGCTGAAGTACTTCTCCAAACCAAACCGAGGTGATGTCTGTGTCTTTGATTTCTGGTTCTTTCCTGTGTTGGTTCCCTCCGATCCGAATCGGTTGATGGCTTTCCCACTATTTGCTCTTTGTGTAGCCTAGTTCATAAAGTAGGCTAACACAGATGTTGAATCACAGATCTCTAAACTTGAATAACTCTATTTGACTGTTGAAGAAGAAAGGACTTGATTTATTCCGGGAAGAGATAGCACCTAGTTCTCCATTGATTTAGAATGAGTAAAATAATGGGTGTATGGTTTTATTTATAGCCTATAATCAACGAATTTGGTCAAGAAAGGAGTCCATATTTAGAAAAATGAATTCTGCCTCGGATCTGGCAGCGGGGGTCGACCCCCTCCTTATGGGGTCGATACCCTCCTTATTGGGTCGACCTAGAGGTCGACACCCTTGGGCGGGAATTTTCCCGCTTCCCCCCTTCTGCTCGAATTTTGAACTGTTTTGAATTTTGGGCTTATTTTATTTATGTATATTTTTCTTATGCATATACAAACTTCAAACCTTAATAACTTCTTCATACGATGTCCGTTTTACGAAAACCAGTGTCTATTTTGACAAGAATTCCGAGATGAACGCAATGGCGCAGTCCGTTTCACTTAAATATGAATATTTATTTAATTATTCTTTAGTTTATCATCTTAAGTGTTGTTAAAATTGCGGGGTGTTACATTCTCCCCTACTCAATGGATTTCGTCCCCAAAATCTCCAAGTTGAGAAGAATATATATTCTAACATCCACATCCATCCACTCATCCAGCAATCACAGGCATCCATTGTCCTCAAAAGATTTATAATGCTTATATGAACGTATGGAAAGGTGTGTGTATATGTCCTTATACTAATGCGAAAGATCACGCAGTCTACTGATTCAGTTGACCTCATTAATGCAATGTATGTTCGTGCCATGAATCTAATATGTATGCAGATAATCTTATTACAACATGTAAGTTCTATATGTGTGTACGGTCATTCATC
The DNA here is from genome assembly GCA_030737875.1 of Allium sativum. Classification (NCBI taxonomy): domain Eukaryota; kingdom Viridiplantae; phylum Streptophyta; class Magnoliopsida; order Asparagales; family Amaryllidaceae; genus Allium; species Allium sativum. The sequence continues at coordinate 315,144,450 of CM060921.1, forward strand.
CAAATGCAACATCCATATGATGATACATCCATTTCCATCCGTAAAGGGGAAAAATGCACACAAACATCCATATGTAGTATGAGAGAGATTGAGCCGATCTAGTGCCTAATATGTGTGTGTATGCATCCACGAGCAACAACTAGCAAACACTTGCATCCATCAATCGTAACATGTCCCGAACACATGTTTATATCCATAGGATTCCTACGTAAAGGTCGAAGATATGATTGATAGGATATACTTAAATGATAGAAACAAGCATGAATAAAAGCTTTGGAAAGGAAGTTAAGAACATACCCTTGAAAAGAAAAGGGTACGAAGCACGAATCTTGTCTTCAATCTCCCAAGTTGCATCCTCTTGGTTGTCTCCCCATTGAACTTTCATCAACTTGACTTCTCTGTTGCGTAGCTTCTTAACTTCTGATCCAAGAATACGGGTAGGAACTCGTCTAACTGTCGCCTCCCATTCCACCTCTACTTCCTCCAATATACTAGGCTCAACTACTTCTATGGTATTATGTAAGCACTTCCGCAAATGAGAAACGTGGAAAACATCATGAACACCGGATAGTCTTTCTGGTAGCTTTACTCTACAGGCCATTTGACCGATCCTTTCTGTTATGGGAAATGGCCCTACAAATCTTGGTTCCAATTTCCATACAGATACAAAGCAAACCACATTTCTTAATGGTGATACCTTAATGAAAACCATGTCTCCCACCTCAAATTCAATGTCGGTCCTTCTCCTATCTACGTAGGATTTCTGCCTATCCTGAGCTGTCGTCATTCGCCATCTAATAAGGTTAACCTTTTCGGAAGTTTCTCTAACCATATCTTGTCCAAGTAGAAGTCTTTCTGTAGACTCCTACCAACAAGTCGATGACCTACAAGGTAGCCCATATAATGCTTTGAAGGGTGTCATGCCAATACTAGCTTGATAACTATTGTTGTACGCGAACGCTACTAAAGGAAGATGCTCTTCCCAAGTCCCTCCGAAGTCTAGGATACACAGTCTTAAAAGATCCTCAAGAACTCTATTCACCACTTTCGTCTGTCCACCGGTCTGATGGTGATAAGCGGTGCTCAAAAATAATTGTTTACCTAATGCTTCTTGCAATCTTCTCCAAAATTCATTGGTGAAAATGGGGTCACGATCGCTTATGATACTAGAAGGTACTCCATGAAGATGGACTATCTCATGAATGTAAATTGCTGCCAACCATGCTGATGTCCTCTTACTCTTAACTGGAATGAAATGAGCGCTCTTAGTAAGTTTGTCTACTACAACCCAAATACTGGTGTTTCCTTTTTTTGATCTAGGAAAACCATCTATGAAATCCATAGAGACGCTCTCCCACTTCCACTGTGGGACCTCCAAAGGATGAAGTAAACCACTGGGCTTTTTTTTCTCAACTTTTACTTGCTGGCAAACCAAACATTGAGAAACAAACTCCGCCACATCTTTTTTAATCCTAGCCCAAAAGAAAACCCTTTGCATATCTCTATACATCTTATCACCGCCTGGATGAATAGTCATCTCAAAATGATGGGCTTCCTCTAGGACTGTCTTCAACAAACTCCCAACTTGGGAAACACAAAGCCTTCCATCTCGTCGCAACCACCCTCCATCGTCTGCGAAATATCTATTGAGGTGACTAGAAGTCTCCCCTTTATTGAGCTTATCCAAGATGTCTAAAATCTGTGGATCCTCTCAGTGCGAAGCTCCTATCTGATCCCTAAGAGTAGGTCGCACCTCCAGGGATGCAAATATGCCAGGCAAAAACTAGGTGGAGGGTCTAAAGTCAAAAGTCGATATAAACTCCAAGCTTTTCCTCTCCACAAACAGAGGACTTAAGGCCATCATCTGCCTACTCAGTGCGTCTGCCACCACATCACACTTTCGAGGGGTATAAGCAATCCCAAAGTCATAAGATATAGGAACTCCATCCACCTTTGTTGCCTTAAATTAAGATCCTTCTGCGAGAACAAGTACTTGAGATATTTATGAGGTGTACAACTCGAACTTCTCTCCAAGAAAATAATGGCACCAAGTCTTAAGTGTGAATACTATGACAGCTAGCTCTAAGTCATGGGTAGGGTAGTTTTTCTCCTGAACCCTTAACTATCTTCCTCCATAACATACTACCCTTCCATCTTGCATCAGAACTGCACCAAGACCTGTACCACATGCATCAATGTATACTGTAAACACTTTGTTCTCATCGGGGACGGTCAAGACTGGGCTGTTGTCAGAGTCCTCCTCAATCGTTGGAAAGCAACATCACAATCTATATCCCACGAAAATGTCAGATTCTTCTTCGTCAACCTGGTGAGTGGGGCTGATATCTTTGTGAAGTCCTTAATGAACTTCCTATAATAGCCTGCCAATCCAGGAAAACTTCTCACCTCCGTTGCATTTTTTAGATTCATCAATCTTGAACTACAACTACCTTTGCGGGATCCACTGCTATCCCATCTTTAGAGACCACATGCCCTAGAAACCTCACCTCTTTTCTCTAAAAATGGCGTTTGGAGAATTTCACCTTAAGCTGATGCGCACACAGAGTTTTCAAAACCTCCCTTATATGTAAGACATGCTATTCTACGCTCTTCGATAAAATTAAAATGTCATCAACAAAGACCACAACAAATTTGTTTAGGAACTCTTGAAACACCCTACTCATTAGATCAACAAAATAGGCGGGTGCATTCGTTAACCCAAAAGGCATAATGACCCATTCAAAGAAACCATCTGGAGTTCTAAAAGCGATCTTGTCTATACTATCCTCGGCCACCCTCAGCAGATGAGACCCGTGGTTGAGTCTAACTAAGAGAAAACTGATGCACCAACAAGCTGGTCAAACAGATCATCTATCCTCGGGAGTGGGTGCCTGTTCTTCTTGGTGAGTTTATTCAACTCCCTATAGTCTATGTATAAGCGAAGCGAACCATCCACCTTAGTTGGGAATACCACCGGAGCACCCCATTCAGATATGATTCGCCTAATAAATCCTTTCGCAAGTAGCTCCCCTACTTGCTTGCTAAGCTCCCTCCTTTCCCTTGGAGCCATATGGTGCACGGGTAATGCAACTGGCATTGCGTTGTCCACCAAGTATATACGAAAATCGATCTCGCGCCTAGGAGGTAGTCCCCGAACCTTATCAAAAACATCAGAATACTCACAGACTACTGGTAAAGATCACAGGTCATCGATAGATGCATCAAGTGACTCTAGGAAACTAAGCATGACAGACCCCTTTGGGTCACAAGAAATCTCGAGGGTCCTCCCATGGCAAGTCAAAAGTCTAACGACACTCCTCTCACAATCCAGAATGCTACCATACATGGCTAGCCAATCCATCCTTAGAATCAATCCATAGCCCATGAAACCAAGCATATATGTGTCGCATTCAAATTCGACGCCTAACACTGATATTCTCAAACCCCGACAAATCATAGATAAATGAGCCGTACCACCAATGGGGTTTGAGACAACAACGGGATCCACTACCATACTAGTACTGCGGTGTAGAGACTCAACCACAGAATCAGATATAAAAGGATGTGAAGCGCCCAAATCAAAAAGAGTTATAATAGGATGATTGGAAAGAGAAATCAAACCTTCCACGGAAACTTTCCTACCTCTATCGGGAGCACTGGTCATGAGAGCATGCACGTGCCCTCCAGAAGCTCCTTCCCTTTAACCTTGTCCTTGCTGCTTCGGGCACTCCTTAGAGAAGTGTCTGACCTCTCCACAACTAAAACAAGCATTCTTCCTTCTTTTGTAGTCCTTGATCAAATGACCCTTGCGTCCGCAATTATGGCACTTCCTCATATCATTGGCCTTGTCGTTCTTTTCTCCCTTCTTTTGTTGTTGTTGTTGTTGTCCCTTCTTGGGCCACACTTTCTTATTTTGTGTTTCCTCCACCTTAGTTTCTTTCTTTTCGCCCTGGTCTTCGTCATGCATCAATGCTATATCAACGAGCCTCTCAAAAGTTGTTCCCATCGGAATATGAGACATAGCTAACCCAGGGAGGGGTTCATTCAATCCTCTAGCAAACCACAAAGCTTTCTTATGTGGAGTATCCACTATCTCCAAACCAAAACTCGCCAGTTGATTGAATTTGTTAACATACTCTTTGACAGTCATGCCTCCTTGCTTGAGCGCCAAAAACCTTTCCATTTACACATTTTTCTCGGCTTGAGAAAGAAACTTCATTTTAAACCTCTACCAAAAATCATCCCAAGTCTCCACTGGATGCCTTGCTTGCGTCACTTCCCACCAGAATGAAGCCTCATCTTTCAGTAGCCAAGCGGCTAACTGAATCTTCCTACGATCGTCAACTTCAAAAATTCCAAATAAGTCCTCCGTCTCTTTATGCCAGTTCCTTGCCTCTACGAAAGTTTCGGTTCTTCAGAATGGCTTTCCATGCATAGCATAGAAATCTTCGCAGATCTTAGAGAAAGAAACAGCGGGTGCAGCTGGAGGAGGAACGTTTGCTAGACCACCGGCAGGCGCCATGGCCTCTAGATACCTACGGAACCAGCCTGATATCGTAACGCCCTTAGGAATATTAGGCTCCCCAGACATGCTTAAAGAAAAGAAAAGGGATTCAGATAGAGAATCGAAAGATATTACATATGGCTTTAGGGAATATGTTTTTCAAAATAGACTTTTCTTTTGAAAATGCTTCATTTAAAACCTTTTTGAAAACAATTTTCAAAATCTTTTATCCGATCTAGTAACCTTCAGCTCTGATACCAAGTGTGACACCCCATGTCCATTAATGTCACTCATTAAGAGAATGCATTATGTTTCGTGAATTGTTATAGGTAAACAGAAAGAGAAATATTACAAGATAGATAATAAATAGCAGCGGAATTTAAAATTTTACTAAGCAGAAAACATCGTAGTTTAAAACATAATTACGTCATATGTCTGAAATGCATAAAACCCAGTACATCATTAAAATTTCTATCTTGTACTTAAAACGTCAGAGTACAATAAAAGAAGCATAATCCCCAAAACATAGCCATAGTAGAGAGATATGATATCAAGCCGTACATCCAAACCAACTCCAAGCAAGATTAAAGCAGAGTCCTTATCAAGCTTGAGTATTCCCACCCTAAGAACCTAGGGGGGAACGGAAGAGAAAGAAGAGGAAACAAAATAGGTCAGGCATAAAGTCTGGCGAGTCTAGTTACTTTTAGCATATAAATAAGTAAAACTGTTATGACAGGCATATAAAGTGGATAAGAGGGATAACATCATAAAAGGCAGGTATGACAAGGTAAACAGGATAAATATGATAGAGTATATTGCGCTTCTCTAGTACTTTCACCTTCACTCTACAGTAATACTAGTATAACCAGAATAAGATGATCCCAACAACTATAAGATGGTAGACTTAGGCGTACTTCTAGTGAGAGGTTTAACCCCATACAATCAACAGGCAACCCAACACTCTGAAGTTATCCCTAAGGATAATAACAGACATCAGAGTACAGATGTACCCTAATTACTACCCCAACCGATCGGCTTCCTACTCTGTAGATACCCTATGCTGGCCCCACAGTAGGATATATCACTTCCTAAAGTGGTAACCCTTCGTTTTCAGGACGTGCACAACCATATCTACTAATGTCACGGTGTTTAAACCTCCTCTGCCGGACCCATGCACGCACATGACCCCATCGGAACGCCTCGCCCACAACACCCCTTTGTTTGGATCTCTTACAATCAGCCCAGTAAGTGTGCCCCGACTCTAACCTAGTTCGGAGTACTCATTTGATACCTATATATGGGTTACTGACTAAAACGGGTCCCACACACAAGATGATAGAAGCTTTCCCCTACGCTTGTATCCCCACTAGGTTTTCCATAGGTTATGCCATACCAGAGTAAAAGATTGCATAACCCTACAGGTTAAGTTCGTGGGCTTATACATAAATTTTACCCACCAACCCAAGATATACTTAACCCTCCCACTATTTCGTACAATTTTACTTAACCCCTACTCTAGTTAACATATTCAATCCTTATGGATTCAACTAGATTAAGTATTCAAGTTTACTACCATATTCATTTATGGTTATAATGTACTAGACCTCCCACATTAAGCCTACAACTTGTGGATATTGGATATGCCGGGCGGTTCCGGGCAGACTTCTTCCACAAGTCGGGCCTAACCTTGTGTCTTAGCATGTCACGTGTTTATGCATTTAGACCACTCACATTAGATTCACCACTTGTGGTTGCTGGATATGCTGGTTGGCTTCGGGAAGACTTCCCCCACAAGAGTAATCTAACGTCGTGTCTAAGCGTGCTTACAGTTTCTAATTACTGTAATTCTAAACATTTCAGTTATTAACCAATTATTCCTATGTCATTATAGGTTTTCATGCCCTTTTTCCCAAGTCGTGTTCATAATGAACTATATGCCCCAAATTAAGGTCTTTAATCACAATTGCATTTTATGCCCCAAATCCACATTCATGTATTACATTCAATTTATGCCCAAATTTCCCAATACAAGTTATGCCCTAATTTTAACTTTTCCCCCTCGTTCCCAATTTTTCATGTTCGCATATTTCAGTGGCATGCCTAGGCTCGAAGGTAGCCTGGCTATATGAAAATAAAATGGAAAAGAACAAGGGAAGAGGACAGAATGATCATAATAACAAGATTGACATATAATGGCAGAAATAGGCATAGTAACTAATAAACATACAGTGACGAAGTTGGGCATAATGACAAGACAGGCATATAGGAACAGATCTGATGAACATGTGATAGTAGAACTGATTCTAACATAATAGGGACATCATAAACAGGCATAATGAGATCTAAGAAATGAATTAGATCAACTAACAATAGCAGATCTGACATGATGAATAGGTATAGGCTTAGATCTAGTTCATAATCATGTCAGAATAACTTAAATACACAGGTTATAGCAGATCTGATATGATTTAAATAGTCATAGGCTTAGATCCAAGTTATAGTCATGTCAAGATTAACTTTTAAGTGTTTAGATCTAAAATTAACATAGACTCACTATGATTGGATCTAAGAAATAGAAGAAAGATTGCAGATGTAGAATCACATATCTCTAAACTAGAATAACTCTAGTTGACTATTGAAGAAGAAAAGATTTGATTTAATTTGGGCAGAGGCAACATCTAGTTCTCCACTGATTTAGAATGAGTAAGACAATGGGTATAGGGTCTTATTTTAGCCTAGAATCAACGAATTTGGTCAAGAAAGGAGTCCACGTTCAAAAAAATTAAATCTACCTCAGATCTAGCAGTAGGAGTCTACCCCCTCCTTTTGGGGTCGACACCCCCTTACGGGGTCGACCAAGGGTTCGACACTTCTGAGTGGGAATTTTCCCGCTTCACCCTCTTCTACTCCAATTTTGAACTATTTTGAATTCTGGGCTTATTTTATTTATATATTTTCTTCTTATGCGTATACAAACTTCAAACCTTAATAACTTCTTCATATGGTGTCCGTTTTACGCAAACCAGGTGTCTATTTTGACTAGAATTCCGAGACAAACGTAACGCACAGTCCATTTCACTTAATTCTGAATACTTACTTAATTATTCTTTAATTTATCATCTTAAGTGCTGTTAAAATTACAGGGTGTTACATGCAGCGACGTGGTAGTTCGTAATATAATGTTTTCAACTTCAATTGGTTGTACATGATCTAATATAAGTCAGTTTTTTTCGAAATAAGAAACATCAGAATCTATTTGATAATATTTTTCTAATAAAAGAGAAAAATCGAGTTTTCATATTGTAAATTTTGTTTTATGTCCAAATCAAAATTTCAAATAATCGCTATGGAATTCATTTATAATTTATAACATTTATTTATATTAAATAAAGGGATTTTTAATATATTTAATATTGATTTGGCTTAGATTTCAACTCGAGATAATTAATTGTGAAACTACATGAAATTCTGGTCAGGGATGACCGATTAGAATATTTTATTATTATTATTACATTGAGGTATTTTTAATTGATTTATTTTAATTTAATTTGGACCCTTAAAAATGGACTTTATTCAAACGGCCTCCGTTTTCAACGAAAAAAATTATTAAGACCGCAATAGTTAATTATTGCTTGATTTCGAGTTTTGCGTCAATTGGGGTTATTTTGTGAGCGCAGCAAAATTAAATGCAAATAAACCGACCATTTGGACTCGAACGAGCGCCGATTGAGTAAACGGGTTTGAAATTCGATGAAACAGATTTCATTAGGACCGTAACGTCGAATTATACCATGAGGTCCAATTTTATCATGAACGGAGTTCGTATGTGACCACAGGAACTAATAAACAGCATTCAAAAATGGCGATTGACGCGAAATAAAAATTATTAGTCATCATCGCCTGTCACGTCAACTTAAAATATAATTATCCTTAATTTTATATACCTTAACTTTTCAGCAAATTCAGCAAACATTTCCGCCATTCACTGTTTATCCGTATTTTGCAGAAAACACCCCCTCACACTAAATAAATTATATCTTCAATTCTGTCATGAATCTACCGAAACCTTCTAGAAGAAAGATATAGATCAGGTCGCTAGCTAGATGCGTATAAAATTTGGTGAAGTTTTATTGTCTGTGGTTGTCGGAATTGGCCATGAACCGAAACTATACAGTTTTGAATTTTTGTGATTTGTGGCGATTTGAGTCGTCATTTGAAGTTGGAGTTAAAAGCAAAGTTGTAGCTATGAAGGAGGCCTGCCATTTCTCTTTTGGTCGGAGAGGCTGAAATCGCCTGTGGCGATGGCGATATTGAGTTGATTGGAGAACTTTGTTTTGGGGTATTTTCTGGAAGTAGCGGTCGGTTTTATACTTTTTCCAGTGTCCTGGGTCATTGCATGGTCGGACGTCTGAAGGTTAGAGGAAGAGGGTGGCGAGGCCGATCTATCGGCGGAGGTCTGGTCCCCTATAACGACCGCTGGTGGTCAAATTTTGGGAAGTGGTGGAGTACAATCGAAACCGATTTCCGGGTGGCCAGAGCTTCAGTAGGGGTCGGCGACGGTGGCGAAGGAAAAGCGTGGATCGGCGGTTGCTTTGGAGAGGGTGCGGTGTTCTAGAAGTCGATGACGGTGGTGCTGAGTTGGGGCAAAGGTATTGCTTTTGGAAGCTTGCTGATGTCGAGTTTTAGGAGGAGGATCGGGCTTTAGAAGAGGAAGGTGAGAAACTGCGTCGTCAAAGTCTAACGTAGCTTAGTAATTAGTTAAGGTAATTAAAAAAGGTTTAATTTAAATTTAAAACTAAGTTTTTATAATCGTATATTTATAAACTTGTGAACATGATAACTTATTCATACGATATCGGAATTTCACAAAACAGGATCCAATGGGATCGTATTGTCGAGGGCTACATTGTTGAGCTGGTTTGATTCGAATTGGAAGCAACAGGAATTTCGTGTAATTTTAAACATTCGTTTAAAATATACGAAACCACATGCGAACAGTCGACTGAAAATAAAATGATAAGTTAATTCTCATGCTTTTTGGAATTCTGTGATGTGTTAAATTCATATAAAAATAAAATTTGATCGTTGATAGTATAAATTGGTTGATTGGTCGCCTTGGATGCTAATTGTATGTTATTGGTTGACATTAAATATATTTACCTTATTTTAAATGTATTGGATGAAATTTCTATTTCCATATACTATTATAAAATGTTATAACGAGCTGTGATGCAGAGAAGAAAAGGTTGGATAGATCCGACCGGATTCCTCAAATATTATGTGTATTATTTATTTTTATATTGTTTATATATGAACTGTTTGAACCCACTGATGTTAAAATCTGTTTAATTGTTGAACGTTGAATTAAAATTCAATGTTGTTGTGATTTGAATCAATAAATGGTATTAATTGAGGGATTGACAGCAAATGGCCTAATATCCAGCGTTTTTTTTTAAATGTTGATTTGCCATTTGGTGAATTAATGAAATCAAGTTATAAAATTTATTTTATAACTGAAGCAAGATTTCTAATTATATTTTATACATTATGATAAAGTTTTAAATCGATATTATAAATTGGTTTTTAGAAAATATTTCAAAATGATTTCATAATAAGGATTTGACGTTAAATTAGTTTATAAGCAAATAAGGCAGTATTAACCTACGGGTTGAGGATTTGGATAATTGTTTTAAGAAGAATAATTAAAGTGATTTTATTAGATTAATTGTATAAATCTAATAGAAAGAAGTAATTGAAATTAGTTAATCATTAACTAATGGTTTGAAGTTGACCAAGTCAACTGTTTTGTTTAAAAATGGTTATTAATTATTTTATCTTCAGTTAAAATAAAAATAGTTAAATAAATGTTTGTCTGAGTTTAATTATATAAGTTACCTTCTAATATATGATGTTTAAAGATTTGTTAAGGCAGTTAGGATGGTTTAATGATTCTAATTTAAAATGCTATTAACTAATTAATTTTAGTTAATAAGTGAACAGTTTTACTTCAGCAATTAATGAAGTTAATTATTATTATTTTAATTAATGATAATTGATGTTTTATTTCTTAAATAAAATTCATTTAAGATGGTAACTAAGTTGGGAATGAAGTTTTAACTGAATATTCGTGAAGTTTTCGAAAATAGGATTTAATTAGTAAAAAAATCCGAGTATTATAGGAAGATTTTAAAAAGAAGAAATTTAAAGCTAAAGTAAAATTTAAAGGTGGCGTTTACTCAATAAATTAAATTAAGTTCAATGATTAAAATCAGAAAGAAAAAGGTTGAAAGAACAAGGATAAGGAATAAAATGGCTTTTGGTGAAGGAGTGAATAAATGAATTCTTAATTATAAATCCAAAGTTTATGATGTAAGATGTTTTGGTAAGATACTAGAAAAGGATTATCGTAATCCAAGTTAAGGGGGAAATTGGTTTTATACCATTGAGATAATGATATTTATCGATATTCCAAAGTAATGGAATTTTTTGAATATAAGTAATATTTTCAAAGTAAAGAGGGGAATTTGGCAAATACGATTATCTTGAAGGATTTAGAAGAGTTTTGTTTTTCAATTAATGAAGACAAAGGTGTTTATCGAGATAAGTGAATGAAATCGATTTAAATCGATGGACAATTTCAAAGATTGATAGAGTTAAGGAATGATCTGGATAATAAAGGCCTGAGCTGCCGATATACTTGACCGTACTGTTTTGAAATTGATAGTTAAAACACCAACTATCAATGATCTATTATTGGACCTTTTTGTCGTGTTGTTTCGAAGAGACCGAGATGGGAATCAGACCCAAAACCACTTAGAATCAATGTTGTGTACGAAACTAATCTGTAGGGATATCTATGAAGACAGAGTAAAATGCAAGGGTTGTTCTATTACAAGATAGTGCATTCAGTTTGTCCAGACCCAGGACAACTTGAATGGACAAATGTCTGATGGAGTATGCCTAACAGATCACATAAGACGATCTTTTCAAGGTATTACATTTTCGTTTCTCTTAGCTTTTATACCCGTAATATTTTTGGGAAGATCAACTGGTGATTTGATGGGTATAACGATGTGGATTCAAAGTGAATGGTGACTAGATGTTCTAAGAAGGTAAACGTAGCCTTAAGCCTCACAACCAGGAAATGACAAAAATCGGACAGGCAGCATGGCTAGTTGGGTCTCACCCAAGTAGGGTATATCGTCACTTATCTAGAGAAAATTCATTTCATTCTTATTTCGTTTCTGTATCTCCTGGGAACGGCCATGTCGGTATCGACCATGGGTGACAATATATTCGATACACTCAAGCTAAATGAGTGGTCGGTTATGTATGGTCGGGTTGCAAGATGTTCTTGTTGAATCCCAGTGTATCCCTTCTAGAGTACACTAATCGGAAGGTGGTTCCATACCTTGTAGAGTGTGAGATGCAAGCGTTCTGCTATTTGGTTATTATTTGTAATTTGATAGACTAGTATTATAATATCACCGGATTTTGATATATCAAAAATGTTTTGGGTTATAGTAAGGTAAAAACCATCCGTATATATGTGAGGTCTGGTCTTACTATTATCCTTTTCTTTCAAAAAGGGCTTTCTAAAGTTAAGCAAGTTGTTTGTCATATGAATTTATCACTGAAAGTATTCTAAACTGATCCGGGTGAATTTTGCTTTGCTTCAAATGTGCTTCGGTCATACCAAGTATATTTCCAGGTTAGGTTTCGCTTGGAGTTCCAGAGAAGGAGCTGAAGTCAAGACGTATTCTATGTATTTACTGGTACTAGTTTATTCCGCTGTGTATTGATTGAAATGAATGTATACTCTGATGTTGTAACTATATATATACTGTTTCATTTTGAATAAAGTATTGTTGATTATTACATTTTACTCATTCCGCTGCGAGCTTCTGATCTTCTTATTCTTCTATTCTAATATTTCTTTCTTTCTTTCTTCTCTCACCCTCTAACTTCTTTCACCTAACAATCTGATTTTCTATCCAATTTGAGTTGACATGGGTTGTTAGATGTTGGCTTAAACTATACGGAAAAAGTGGGTCATTACAACATATGTTAGACAACATAAATAATACCCATCCTGAGTCAAGGCAGGATATCGCAGTATAGAAGGTCATACACTATATATATTATGGGGGCGCATAGGGAGATCATCCGCTAATGGTACTACGGGAATATATCCAATCACCAATATTATATATATCCAATCATCAATATTATATATATTATGTATACTATTATCCACATTATATCAATCAATAATTTAAATTTGAACTATTTGAAAAATAGTTCCCAATAATTTAACTTAGTGAGTTTAACTCACCTCGATTTCATTTGCTGAATATTCCATTAAATTCCAAATCATCTCGGCTACAAATCATCTCGAATCGTCTACCTAGCACCTACGATTATTTATTTTATTTAATCGATCAATTAATGATAATTTATTCAATTAATTATATGTATATTTAAATTACGGTAAAATATATACCTTACTGTTTGAACCACTATGAAGCCGACTCAATCCATCATCAATCCCCAAAATAGACTTCTACCACTTGGCATATAATCAAACACTTCATATTCAATCTCCGCTGCCAAGCTCCATAAGTACATGCCAATTCCACCATAGTCCATCCATTCGAACTACTGTCCTACTTCACTCCATCAACGCTACTGTCTAGACAAACTCAAAATAGAAATAGATCGAACTCTCCTAAAAGTCGAGTTCAAACTCCATAAACCTTGCACCCCATTCAACCACCAATAAATCAAACTCCATCAAGCTCCCACTACCGATCCTCGCAATTTTACTCTCAAACCCAGACCATTCGAACTCCACCAACTTCCCAAAACACAAACCCAACCACAATGTCGAACTCTAGATTTACGTTGTTCATCACCAGCCAATTCGATCTCCATCCAGATGCAACAACCCATTATCGACCTCACATCTACTGTCGATCGCCCCTCACTAGAACCTCACAACAACGGTCAAAACCTACTGCCAACTTTGTAAACCAACGATGACAACCACTTCGAACTTCACCTTAACTCCTCCTTCCTGCGAGCGTTCCAGCGTTGGTCTCGATTTCTAGAAATTCGTGAGTGTGTCACTAACTTGGTTCAAGTTAAGGGTCTTCACGATTTTAAATCACGGTTTCAGATCATGATCCTCATTTCTTCGATTGTGATTGTCTTTAATGTGATTTCGAGTTGCGGTTTCAATCGTAATTCGCTTCTTTTTTAAATGATGGATCCGGTTTTCGAATTACTGAGGGAAAAAGATGAGAACAAACGAAAACTCGAATTGATTTGTTGCTTTGGAATGAGAAGGATACAAAGGCCACGGCGTAATTTATAAGAGAAAGATGGAAGGATAATAACAACATCGTTTTCAAATGTACATGTAGAGTTAAGCATAGCTATGAGGTAAGCAGGCTTTCAACGTACACCGATGGTAGCTTAAGGTAGAAGAAAAACTGATACGTGATTTGAAAGAAGACGACAACTACCTAGGGTAGGTTTCAGAAGAGGCTTCAATGATAAGGAATAGGTTTGTAAATTAAAAAAATAGCTTGCGTAGGAAGAAGAGGGATAGGTCTGCTAAAAGTATATAATTTTATTATATTTTCAGTTGAGCTGATGTGATTTTACGTTATTTAAAATATCACGTGTTTTTAAACTCCTACTTGAACACAGCAACATACATTCCTAGGGTTATACCACTATTCTAAACTCACTGGAACAGGTTTCGAAGCCTAATTCGATCGTACGGAGAAGATATCAATTAAAATTGATGATTAAAAATTAAATTTGATTTAATTATTCCTAGGCGTTTTTTGATCGTACGTTAAATCCAAACGTTACGAAATTCGAAATCCGATAATAATCCACTATTACAGATTCAATGGAATTTATTTCGTCGAATTCTGAGATTGTTTGAAACATCGCGAATTTCACGTATTAAAAATATTGATTTAAATAATAAATCAATTTCAAACACTTATATTTATTGAATAAAAAATATTCATATTTAATAAATTGAATAGATAAACTCCTTATTAACAACCATTTAAAATTCAAATCAAATATTTAAACGTTTAATTGTTCAACGTTAAACATCGAAAAATACTGGATATTACATTCCTTCCCCCTTAAAAGAATTTCGTCCCCGAAATTACTAAGTAGAAAAATTGCAACGTCTTATTAACTTCCCACAATCCACTCATGCAACTCGACACTCACCTAAACCACCTTACTACACAACCAAATCATTAGTTTCCAATTCTCTCAAAAATTCTTAACTTCAATTTCCGATTGAACATTAACTTTTTGTTAACAAAATTTTTCCAAAACTTTTGAAAAAAATTCTAACTCCCAAAATTTTCGAAAAATTTCCTTAGCTTCTCCTTTGTACGGGTTGTCGGTACAACTACAAAATGCCTCTCTAGGCCCTCTCCAATCAAAAAGAAAATCAAAAAGCCAAGCAGCTTGCCAAACGGGCTCATAAAACCTTATATTGAATTAAATATGTACCTTTCTATCGGGTATCCCATATTATTTCTTCATATTTTCTTCCATCCAATAAACCTGCTCAGTCATAAGCACATGTATTTCTAATTGATTATAAACAATTTAACTTCTTATTTCCAATTCACCAATTCATCCACTAACTTGTTCTCATGCTCAATTCATGATAGTTTAAACATCCATGCATATATTTTTGTTTATAAACAAGTTGAATTTTATTTATTACCCAATTTTCAGGTCAGATTTTCAATTTATAAACCCATATAAATTTACACTTGAGTTCAAAATTTGTTTGAACTTAATTTGATTCATATTCCAAGTCATATCCAATTATTTCTAGTTGAAGTGGATTTGTTTCAATTTACTTCTTATTTCACTCGTCACATTCAAATTATATGTATCGAGCTCCATTTGGATTGTTAACATTTGATTTATTTGCATCTCAACTTGAATTCAAGAGTTTACACTCCGTAATAATTTCCAAAGTTTTAATTCAATGATTCAATTTTAACTAAGTTATATTTATTCATAACTAATTGATTTCTTACATTAGTTATCTCCATCATATAATTCAAAATCCCTTCTCTTCAATTCACCTGAATTCATATTTATTTAATAACCCAATTCTGAATTTTATTAATGGAAATCTGAATTAAATTTCTTCCATTTGAATTAATAAATCGTTTTAATTTACAAACGATTTCATAGCGACTTTATGAAAATTTGATTTTGACATAACTCAAATCTATAATATGAAATTTCATTTTTTTTCTCTTTCATTTTAAAATTATAATCCAACATATCCGGAAGACTCTTGTTTCAAAGAATTCCGACTCATATTGAATCCTATATACTCAATTGAAGTTCAAATCGTCAAATTATGAACTACCGTAACACGGCGAGTTCGTTTTAATTTAATATGGTTTTAATTTTGATATAATTTCAGTTCCAATCCAAATTCATTTAACTTGCCCCTTAAATCAAGTTTCAACCCATTCAATACATTAAACTGAAATTTTCTTCCTTGGCTTCCAATTTATATTTCAAGTTCTAATTTTTATTTCAAAAATCTTTTATTTCATCTTCTAGTTATATTAAAACCAACCCAATTCCATAATTCTATTTCAATTTCATTCAAATTAATCAAATAATCAAATATCAACATAACATAACAAAACTATTTCTTTTCTGCACAAAAATATAATCTGGGCAAAATTATTTCATTTACCCTCTTTACAAAACAATATTGTGTCAGTTACCAGTTCAAAAATTGAACCAATCAAATAACATAATACAAAACATTTTTATAAAATCTACAAATACGTGTTCTCATATACACGTATATATACACTCAAACTCAATGTAGGGTATTACTAAACCATCTATATCGAGTTACGCCACAGAGCCATGGTTACTACTAAACCATTATCTCTGGTACCAACTGTAGCATACCAGAAAATTCGATGCTCGAATTTATGACACTAATACCACCACTGTATTTATGTGTCCAAACTCGAGTACCAAAAATCCAGAAAGCTAAAAGAAAGAAATTAGAGGATGAGAAAAGAAAGAAAGAAAATTTAGAATAGAAGAAAAGAAGAAGAACCAAACATATCAATAGTACATAGAGTCTCAAATCGCAGGGAATAAAATATAATACAGAAATAAACCTTTATTAAGAGCTTGAAAAATACTTGCAGTGAACATCCAATACATGTAGACAGTTATAACAGACTATCCTCATTTACAACACATAATGGAAAAATAACTATATACGAATCATACGTCTAAACTCCTCCTTCTCATCTCTTAAACTCATAGCCTCTTATCATGAACTTGTAAAACTCGGTCTGGCCCGAGCATTACAAACGCCAGGATTAGTCTGGTGAACCAGCATGAGAAAAACTCATTAAATTATTGGTATCATCCAACTTGATTTTAATGTTAAAAATCCTTTCGAAAGAAAAGGATAATCGGAAGACCAATCCACATATAAATACGTCCGGTTTTTACCTTATGATAACCCAAAACATTTTTGAAATCATATATGTTTTGATATTATAATAATGTCTAAATCAAATAAATAACAATCTAGTAAAACGCTTACATCTCACGCTCTACATATATACTATAAAATCAAAAATCGCAGGTGTTTATTGGAGATTGGATTCCGGCTATGATAAGGTATGGAACCACCATCTAATAGTGTATCTCTAGAGAGGAATACACTGGGTTAAACAAGAGCATCTTGCAACCCGACCACACACGACCGATATCTCATTTCTCTTGAGTGTATCGAATGTCTTATCACCTTACGGTTGCTAGCAACATAACCGTTCCCGAGAGATACAGAAATGGAAAGAAGAACAATAATGAATTTTCTTTAGATGGTGACAATACACCCTAATTGGGAATTGGGAGTAACCCACCTAGCCATGCTGCCTTCCCGATTTTTTCCATTTCCCAGTTGTGAGTCTTGAGGTTATAATCATCTTTCTAGATTAACTGGCTACCATTCACTTTGAATGCCACATCGTTAGATCCATCAGAGAATCACTAATTGACGTCCACAAAGGTACTATAATTGTTAAGCTAAGAGAAGTGTCATTCTCTACCACCAACTACGGTACGTTTGAAGAAATCAACATACGTGGCCCTTTTGGAAATACTTTGTTAGACATCCATCCATACAAGTTGTCCTGGGATCGGATAAACCGAAGGCACTCTCCTACCACATCCTAGGAATCACCATATAGATCAGTAGCGAGAAGTCCTTGCAATCCATGAATTCTCAACCATGACTGAACCACAGTATATCTCTTAGGAGCTACCCAACGATTTTTTAAGTAGTTCTTACAATTTATGAAGGTTTACGGTCTTCGAATACTCTGTCTCGATCAGCGTCTAATATATTCAACGTTTACGTATTTGTTGGACAGAATGGTTTTCGAATATAAATTTGATCCCGGTCTTTCCGTACCAACAATCGTATAGGCCAGATTTGATAGTCGGTTATTTAACTATCAAAGAAACAACCATTCATCCATAAAAGAAAATTGAATTTACTAATTCAATATTTAGCCTCTTTAATTAGTCATTCCTAAATTAAACCTTCTCAATTTTTCCGCATTGAAATACTCAATCCTCTTCTTATTTAATATAAGAATATTCAAAACCAGTTCATCTTAAAATACTTTAAGAACGTACTTCTCATCCTGGTCATTAGTCCATAACCATAAACTAGTAAGAGAATAACTCCCTAAGTATCAACCCTGAAGGCCGAAATCAACATCACATCGATATTCAGAAAGCCATTCAACTTAACTAATCTCCAGTCCATTTCTAACTTCCTTAACTCCATTTCTTAACTTCTAAACAAATAGAAATTCCAAATATCAATTATCACTTTAAATGAGATATTTATCTTAAATTTATAACCATTCAAATATTTGATGTAACGTCCCGGAAAATTTTCGACTTTGGTAATCGACATAAAACCCACGTCGATTATCCAAACATCAAAAATACCGGTAGTTAATGAAAGAAATTAGAGGGTGAGAATAGATAAGATAGAAACTTAGAATAGAAGAAGAAGAACAACACAACATCAGAGTAACACGAACCTCACAGCAGAATGAATAACATATAATATATAACATAACTTTGAAATATAAATCTGTACTTGAATATACATATCACTTCCAAAGTACAGCACTTACAACACAGCGGAAAAACCATAGTTATATAATTCTGAAGCCTCCTGCTCCAGCTCTTCAAGTATCTGTAAATCCCAACTACTTAACTGCCCGTACAAAACTGGGCACCCAAGAGTTTAGGTAAAACAAAACAAAATAAACTCTGGGTCAGTCATGTGACTAGTGTGAGTAAACTCAAATCATTTGTTTAACTTTAAAAATCCTTTCAAAAGAAAGAACAATCGTAAGACCGATCCACACATAAACACGGATGGTTTTTACCTTACGATAACCCAAATCATTTGTAAAACAATATTATTCTGATATTATAATAATGTCTAACACAAGTAATATCAATTTAGTAGAAACGCTTGCATCTTACGTTCTACATATATAATATACAATCAAAACCGCGGGCACTTATTTCGGGAATGGATTCCAACTATGACAAGTTATGGATCCACCTTCCGCTCAGTGTACTCTAGAAGAGATACACTGGAGTTCAACAAGATCATCTTGCAACTCGGCCACACATGACCGACCACTCATTTCGCTTGAGTGTATCGAATATATTGTCACCTTACAGTTGTAAACCAACATAACCATTCCCGGGAGATACAGAATTGAAAGAAGTACAAATATGAATATTCTCTAGATGGTGACAATATACCCTACTTGGGTGCGGCCCACTTAGCCATGTTGTCTGCCCGATTTCTATCATTTCCCAGTTGATGAGGCTGGAGGTCATAACGTATCTTTCAACAGATTACTCATTCATTCACTTTGAATGTCACATCGTCATACCCGTCAAATCAAAAATTGATTTCCCCAAAAATACCACGGGTATAAGCTAAGAGAAACGAATTCCTCCGCCACCAACGTAAATACGTTTGAAACGATCAACTTACGCCATCTACCAGATATACTCTGTCAGACATTCGTCCATTCAAGTTGTCCTAGGACTGGAAAAACCGAAGGCGCTATTCCGTACATCCATCCTAGGCAATCTCTACCTAGGACTTATACAACAGCCCTTGCACTTTACTCCGTCTTCAATTATCTTTGGTATATATGATTCCGCAACGCTTATGCCAATACGGAGTGGTTCTTTGGATAAGAATCCAACCGGTCTCCCCGTATTGACGACGGAAAAATGGTCAAAACTTTGATAGTCTGTGATTTAACTATCAAAGAAAAACACGTGTGCAAACAACGATATTATTTCCAGATGGAAATTATATCGATCAATCATCATTTAACATTTATCTCTTTAGTTCATTAATTTACTTATCTCCTGTTTCCATATATTCTAAATTCTGATTTTCTATTATCAGAAAACAATTTTGATTCTTATTTGGAAAACATTTCCAAAACCCCTTCCCTGGATTTAAACTGATGTTTAAATCAAACATCGCCATGCCAACTCAAACCATTTCACTCATTAACCAAATTCACTTATCCATCCTTCACTATCAAACCTTACCATTCCTTAGTTAAGAAGGAAGTCAATCAAGTTGGGGTATAAATACCTCTCATACCTTAACTGAATAACGTTTTAACTTCGAAATAGTCAAAGTTTGTCTTTTAAATCTTTAACAAACTTCCTCACGTAACTTTCTTTCGAATAAATCTCTATTCGATAACTCTATTCAATTAACACTATTCGATTAACTCTAATCGATTTACTCTTATCAGTTAGCTCTATTTGATTTACTCAATTCTATTAACTCTATTTGATTAACTCTATTGGATTAAGTCTAACTAATTTACTCTTATCAATTACCTCCTTTCGAATAAACTATATTTGATTAACTCCTTTCGAATAACTAATATTCGATTAACTCCTTTCGAATAACTAATATTCGATAACTCCTTTCGAATAACTAATATTCGATAATTTCTTTCGAATAACTAATATTCGATAATTCCTTTCGAATAACTAATATTCGATAACTCCTTTCGAATAACTAGTATTCGATAATTTCTTTCTCTATCCGAATAAACTATATTCGATTAATTCTCTTCTTTGAATAACCTCATTCGATAACTCTTTCTTCGAATAAACTATATTCGAATAACTCTAATCCGACTAACTCTAATTCAATTAACTCTATTCGATATAACAAATATTCGACTAACTCTTGTTCGATTAACTCTATTCGATATAACAAATATTCGACTAACTCTTGTTCGATTAACTCTATTCGATATAACAAATATTCGACTAACTCTTGTTCGATTAACTCTATTCGATTAACTCTAACTGATTAATTCTAACTGGTTAACTCTAACTGATTAACTCTAACTGGTTAACTCTAAATCTAATCGATTAACTCTAACTCTAATCGATTAACTCAAACTCTAATCGATTAACTCCTCTAACTCATTTTGATTAACACATTTTGATTAACTCCTTTGATTAACTCTACGTCCATATTCAGTTTCAAATATCGATGTTGAAATCGATTCTTACTTCTCTATATAAGTCCCGACTTATATATTCTATTTATCCAATGATAAATATTTTATTTAATTTATAAAATATTATTTATAAATTAATCTTCTCAATCTATCAGTTACAACAGATTCTATTTAAAATCTTTGCTTTAAACCCATATCATGTTATACCCGTGTGCAAAGCACGGGTCTAAACTTTCCTGATGTAAAATTTTATTCATTTGCCAAATATTTCCTTATATGACATTCTTTTTCATTTCCCATTAAATCCCTTTTATAACTCTATTTATTTTCTAAATAAACATTTCCTTTTTATAACTCTATTTATTTTCTAAATAAACATTTCCTTTTTATAACTCTATTTATAAATGTTTTACCAATATTTCTCTTTCTGTTTTATTTGTAAATGTTTTACAAATATTTCTTTTTCTGTTTTATTTGTAAATGTTTTACAAATATTTCTCTTTCTATTTTAATTTACAAATATTTCCCTATTATATTTGTTTTACAAATATTTTCCTTTATATTTGTTTTACAAATAATTTCCTTTATAAAATCCCTTGATTTTATAAATATTCCTTTATATAAAATCCTTTGATTTTATAAATATTCTATTTCAATATATAGTTTGAAATCTTCCTTCTATATAAAATCTTTCGAATTTATATAATATTTTATTTCGATATAGTTATTGAAATTTTCCTTTTTCATCTCAGGGTTTTCTTACGGTATTTAAAATACCAAACAACAGTGACCGATATCATTCAAACACACATAATCAACAACAGATTATATATCACATCATATATCACAATATATGAAACAAAACAGTATTTTATATATTGAGGGACCCGGTTGGGTCCCTCCAACCTGTTTCCCTGCATCACAGATGTTAAACAATATAATTAACATCGATTTCATTTCACTATGAAATATTCTGCTAAACAGAATCAATATTTGATTAACGATTTATATATATATATATATATATATATATTGTTATCTATAATTTCAACCAATACATAAGCAATTCAACCAAACAGTTAACACACAGCAATCGATAGATAATTATCAGTTCTAAGAATATGTTATAGAAATATAACTATTCAGAGTTGGTGAGTTTTACTCACTTTGGCGGTTTATCGTTAAATATCGATAACGGTTGTCGATTCAGATCGGACAATTTATTTTTCTATAAATTGTAACGAGCTCCGATGGACTTCCAGTCAGTTCCAATGCGTAGCCACTGTCCATACGATCCTGTCGGATCTTGTTTCGTCTAATTCTGATCACGTATGAATAGGATACGACTTATACAAGTTAATACAAATTTAAATTGAATAAAACTTGAATTTCTATATATATTTTTCAATGGGCCTTAACCCCTTAAACTTCTTCCCACTCACCCTTAAAGGCCCAGACCCGCATTCAATGTTCTTCCCCGATACTCATCTCCTCACAGATCGAATCTCGCTCAACCAAAATACCCATAGTCGCATCTTCGACCAATCCAAGCTCCATCTCCACTACACCGATCAACTAACCGATATCACCATTACATTCTCCATCAAGTTCTCTACACACCCATACCACCTGTGACAATTCGACACCCTCAATCAAAACCCGTCGAACATCCTCTCAGCACTTCGATCGACATTTCTAGATTCAGAAAATCCCCAAATTCAACACACAAGTGTGGTTTTCCATCCTAGAGCTGACGACAACATCCATTTCTCACATCGATTCTCCATTTCGTAGAAATCACGAACCCTAGGTTCGCTGTCCAACTTCTGAACTCCGCAAATGGTGCGCGAGTTGCACAAAAAGGGTTTGAAACTGAAGTCCACCCCTTCGTGATCCCAAATATAAGTATAAAATGATTTATAGAAATTTCTTTGATTTGTTCTAGATTTTAGAACTTTGGATTTTCTCGTTTCCATTTTCTGTGTGACGGCGGAAAACGGTTAGACTGAAGAAAAATGTTTTTAGGGTTTAAGGGACAGTGTAGGGTATTTATAGGAGAGTTTTATAAAAAAAATTATTGGATTATTATATAAAATTTTAAGCAAGCGTTGTATGTATTCGTCCTTTAAAATTCCTGTAATCACACATGACATCCAAAAATCACAAAAATGGTCATGCAGCTACAGTTCGACATTACGGTCCCAGCGGAACTGGTTTCGTCGAATTCCGACTTTGTTTTCTCACACAGCGTATTTTTAACCGTCGAAATATCGACTGTTTTTCACATTAAAATTTCGTATGGCCACATACTGACTTCTAAAATCACGGAAATTGAAATCTAGCAATAATTTAATATTTGGATCCAACAAAATTAGTTTCATCGAAAACGAAGTTCGTTTGCAAAACTGGTTATTTTTAAAGCTCTAAATAACCCTATTAAATATATAAATATATTTAAAAACAATTAAATTAAATATTTAAAAATAAATATTATCGTATATATTCACAATAGAATATCATACAGCTCCAATTGGATTTATAACTCGATATTTCAAAATTCCTAGTTATATCGATATTCGATTTATATATAAAATCCTTTTATAATATAAATATATATTTATAAATTTCAAAGGAATTCCATAGCGACTTTTCTAAAATTTGATTTGGACATAAATCAAAATCTACACAATGAAATCCCAAATTTTCTCTTTCACTAGAAAAAAATACTTCCCCAGCTCCGAACGTTTCTTGTTTCACAGAAATCTGATTTAAAACGGACCCTGTATATTCAGTTGAAGTTCAAATTGCCAGATAGCGAACTACCGTGCCATTTCGAGCTCGATTATAATTATATTATAATTATACATTCAACTGTCGTTTATATAATATATTCATTAGTCGAATCAAATTCCAAACTGAATTATATATATATTTTGAATTGTCCGGTTCACATTATATTGTCAATTCACTATTTCCGACTATTTCGAAATTAAATATATTATTCTATTATTTATATTAATTAAATATTCCATATTATTTAATTAAACAACACATTAATTCTCTGAATCACTATATAAATAATTAAATAAATTAATTATACATCGCTGAAAATATGGGTCGTTACATTTGACTTATAAATATAATTTACAAAACGTTTGCTAAACATTATTCCTTTTTAAAACTAGAAATAAGATTCTTCTTATAACTATATATTTTTATTTACCAACTCAATTTCGTATCAACATTCATAAACTAGGCTCTATATCAAGTCTTCATTCCATAAATAATCTTTACAAACATCTGTATATGTTTATTTCGCTCATTCCAGTTTTATTTTAATAAAACTTCATTCCATTCTATTTATAACTTTTGTTCTAAAATATTCGTATATAGCAGAATAGGAATGTCGAGGATTCTTTCTAGTAGGGAATTCAATTAGAATGTATATCATTTGCAAATTCCTTCTAATAATATTTATTATTTATAAACCGTATATAAAATTCTTAAATATGCAATCTATATTATTATTCAAATTAATTCATCTCAATTCGAATTAATATTTAACCCTTCCTAATTTTCCTTCTATAAATTCCAATTTTCCACACCACTTACTTTATTCTCCTTATTCATCTTAATCGTTAATAATATTTCTCAATACAAATCCCTACTTGACTTATTTAGTCAAGTTGATTTCGAACTTGCAATCTCAAGTTTCAATTCTATTATAACTTCTAATTATATAGTTATTTCATATAATCTAATTTGTAATTTCCACTGAAATTGGAAAATTCAAATCTATTTAAAATAACAATTTTAAACCCAGTTTCCATCTATCTTCCAAATTAATACTCCGATTATATTTTCTAAATTCTCTAATAATAATAACAATTTCACTTCTTCATAAACGTTGCATATAAATCAACTTCTCGTCTTATTTGTTAAAATAATTTTTACTTTAAAATTCTATTTTTAAATTCGGTTTCTAAATGAATATTTATATTTAGAAATAAAATTCTTTTTAAATAATTTATATTTCAATTCTTGTTTTAAAATCCATCTATTATGTACGACATTCAAAATATCCAAATCAAGGGCCAGTGTAAGTTACACATCCAGACATATCATAAATGATCATAGGTTATAAATCACATCATATATCGGCATATATATGAAAACAAATAATATAAATGTTGAGGAATCCAGTTGAATCCCTCTAACCTGTTTTCCTGCATCCACAAATGTTAGACAACATAAATAATACCCATCATGCTTCAAGGCAGGATATCGCGGTATAAGAGGTCATCCACTATATATATTGTGGGGCGCACAAGGAAAGAATACCGTTAAATTCCAAATCATCTCGGCTACGAATCGTCTACCTAACACCTATGATTATTTATTTTATTTTATTGATTAACGATTATTTATTTAATTAATTTTATGTATATTTAAATTACGGTAAAATATATACCTTACTGTTTGAACAACTACGATGCTGACTCAATCCATCATCAATCTCCAAAAGCTAACTTCTACCACTTCGGCATATCATCAGGCACTTCATACTCAAGCTCCACTGCCAAGCTCCATCAGTACATGCCAATTCCACCTCAGTCCATCCATTTGAACCACTGTCCTGCTTCACTCCATCAACGCTACTGTCCAAACAAACTCAAAATAGAAATATATCGAACTCTCCCAAAAATCCAGTCCGAACTCCATAGACCTTGCACCCCGTTCAACCACCATTAAATCAAACTCCACCAAACACCCACTGCCAATCCTCCCAATCTTACTGTTGAGCCCGGACCACTCGAACTCCACCAACTTCCCAAAACACAGACCCAACCACAATGTCGAACTCCAGATTTACCCTGTTCATCACCAGCAAATTCGATCTCCATCCAGATGCAACAACCCATTTTCAACCTCACATCTATTGTCGAACACCCCTCACAACAGCAATCGAAATCCTCTAACAACTTCGCTAACCCACGATGACAACCACTTCAAACTTCATCTTAACTCCTTAATCCTGCGAGCGTTCCAGCGTTGGTCTTGGGTTCTAGAAATTCGTGAGGGCGTCTCCAACTTGGTTCGAGTTCAGGGTCTTCGCGATTTCAAATTGCAATTTCAGATAGTGATCCTCATTTCTTCGATCGCGAGTGTCTTCAATGTGATTTCGAGTTGCGGTTTCTATCACGATTCGCTTCTTCTTTTTTAATAACGGATCCGGTTTTCGAATTGCTGAGGGAAAAAGAAGAGAACGAATGAAAACTCGAATTGATTTGTTGCTTTGGAATGAGAAGGATACGAAGGCCACGACGTAATTTATAGGAGAAATATGGAAGGATAAGAACAACATTGTTTTCAAAAGGTACATGTAGAGTTAGGCATATCCATGAGGAAAGCAGGCTTTCAACGTACGTCGATGGTAGCTTAGGATAGAAGAAAAACTGATACGCAAATTGAAAGAAGACGGCAACTACTTAGGGTAGTTTCAGAAGAGGCTTCAATGATAAGGAATAAGTTTGTAAATTAAAAAAAAAATAGCCTGCGTAGGAAGAAGAGGGATAGGTTTGCTAAAAGTATATAATTATATTTTATTTTCGGTTGAACTGATGTGATTTTACCTTATTTAAAATATCACGTGTTTTTAAACTCCTACTTGAACGCAACAACAACAAACTTTCCTAGGGTTATACCATTATTCTAAACTCACTGGAACAGGTTTCGAAGCCTAATTCGATCGTACAGAGAAGATATCAAGTTAAATTGACGATTAACAGTTAAATTCGATTTAATTATTCCTAGGAATTTTTGATCGTACGTTCAATCGTTAAATCCAAACATTACGAAATTCGAAATCCGATAATAATCCACTATTACGGATTCGATGGAATTTATTTCGTCGAATTCTGAGATCGTTTGAAACATTGTTATTTTCACGTATTAAAAATATTGATTTAAATAATAAATCGATTTCAAACACTTATATTTATCGAATAAAAAATATTCTTATTTAATAAATTAAATAGATAAATTCCTTATTAACATCCGTTTTAAATTCAAATCAAATATTTAAACGTCTTAATCGTTCAACGTTAAATGTCGAAAAATACGGGACGTTACATAATAAGTGCTTGGAAGAAAAATGAAAACGGCAACCTGAAATTCAAAAGTTTGTTACATGAAATATCAAAATGAATAATGAACGTTTACCGATTCACGCCATTCACTCTTCAATACGTTCATTTCAAGTTTTTATATTATAAATTTTCAGTTTGGTTACAGTCAAGTCCAATTAGACGTGTACACCGTGAAAAAATAATTCAAATTGTTCTATAGTTCTAACCGAACGTTTAATTACACGGAATAAAATGTCGTTGTGATCGGTATTTCGAAATGGAAAAAGACACTGAAACTTATGTTTTTATTATTCGTCTAAAATTTCAGTATTATCGTTGAATACGTTACCGTTAGTCGTTAATCGACTTCCACTATATATGATTTAAATTGAGCTGACAACATAGAAATTCGGGAACGAACGTCGATTTAATTATAAAATTTTCTAGAACAATTCCATGTAAATTGTTTGTATTTCAATAATTAATATATTACCGTTAAATTATCGAATGAATTTATGATAATATTTCGAAATAGAATAAATTTACATGTTTAACAATCGATTTAATTTCTTTAAATTAAATTAAACATCCATAACCTAAATTCAAATTCAAAGTTTAAGTTTAATGTCGAAATCATTTTCTTATCACTTACCGTTGTTATTAAGCAGCCATAAAGTATAGTTTCAAAATTCAAATTTAATATTTTTTACAAAATTATACTTCACTTCAAAAAGAAAACGAATAATTTACTTTCTCAAAATATTATCTTAATTCTATCAAAACTTTGATTCAATTTAACGAAAAACGAAAATTACCAATTAATTCTTGCTTTCTTCTAATTAAAACATTATAATCAGTCTAATTTCTATTTTATTAAGAATATTAGCTTAACAATTACATTAAGAAATCATTAAAAAGAAATATTTTCAACAAGTTTTTAATCAAAATTCTTCAAAATTTATTAATTTTAGATTATCGAAATCATTGGTCGTTACAGATTCCTTTCAAAATTTGTTGTAGAGAACCACCACTCCGACCTAAAGCACTCTGTAATCTTTGAGGCACAGATTACGTTGCCAATTCAGAGAATGAAATCTAAACTGAAAACATGATGAAATGTTAAAGAAAAATCAACTAGGTAAAAGCAACCACTTGGGACACCTCACAAATGATCGACTAAAGTTCACATGATAGCAACCCAGAATTTATTTCACAGAGTATGCTTTATTTTTAACGAAAGCATACTCTGAAGAGTAAATGTTAAATGAGTTTTTTACTCAAGAAAAGGTCCAAATAAGTTAGAATAATGAGATGAGGACTAAACGACTTGAAACATCAAAAGCACGCTTAGAAGAAGCAAAAAAAAAAAAAAAAAAAAAAAAAAGAAGGCTTAAGAAAATTTCATCAAGGTAGGAACCAACACATAACTTGGTCGAGTTATGACCACAATTCAGCCTAAGTTATCACACTTCATCCAATTACCTTCAAACTTTCGCATAACTCTTTCACATGACTCATAATTAGGTGTTTGCTCTGGAATTTGAGTAACAAACTTCAAGATAGACGATATGGCATTAGAAAAATCAAGATAATCCAAGTTCTATCGAATAGATCGCTAATACCAACTCAGGAACACTGGAAAATGGATTGGAACACATAAACTAGACGTGTATAGGAGAAAATAAGAATCAAATGAGGGTTTTCATCTAACTCCTTTACTCAGTATTGAGTAAAGGCTATAAATCGATATCGAGTTAAGGGGTTAACTTGGGGTGACTTCGTTTTTTTTTTGTGGCTCTTAGCAAACCAATTTTAAGTGTTGAGCAAGTTTCTAACCCAATAATTCATCTACCCCTATAAATGCAAACCTCCATGCAATTGAAAAGAATCTTTGGAAGACTATCATTACTCTACAGAAATTTTTCTTTGCCTTCTTTCTCTAAACAACAGTCACCTAAAAAGCTATTGTCAGCATCCTTTGCCAGTACTGATGACTCTGATGACTCCTCTAATTCATCTGTAATTCAACCAAATCTTGTAATCTACGCAGACAATCAATCAATGATCGTTATAAAGTTGTCATAGTCCAAGTTTAGTCGAACCGATCATTATGAAAATCTCTATGTTTATGCTTGTCTTTCTTTTTTACTTTTCTTATGTACCGCCAAATTTTAGCCTTACAATACAATCTTAGGTGTTGATCCATATTTTAGAATAACATTATCTGTTTGGAGAAAGAATTTTATGAAATATTGAACTTCACATAGTTTTGAAGATGTTCACGGCTAATTCGTTTACAAGGCAAGTGGTATTCTAACTAGGGCTATTATGGTAATGGTAACCGTTACCAATACGAGAAAACCGTTACCATACCGATACTATTGGTAAGCCAAAAATGAATAGCGATAATTTACCGTTACCGCTGGTAAAATGCTCACTGTTATACCGATAAACTGGTAAACCGTTAACTGGTAATGGTAAATTTACCAATACATAAAGCTATTAAAACGTTAGCACATCAAAATTTGATAATGATAAAAAGTAAATTTTTTTTTTTTTTTACTAATTCTAACTTCGTTAATGTTTATATAAATATTTAAACTTATTTTAATTGGCATAGAAAATTTATTTAGCTTATCACGAGATATTTACAACAATATGATATAATAATTTTGTTTATCTTTAAATTTGAATTTAATTAAGCCAAAAAAAATTACCATCCTAAATAAATCTATATGCATCTGCATAAAGTATGATAAACTTTCAAAAAAACAAAGGTTGAATTCATAAAAACAACGAAAAAATAAAATTAATATGACTGGTAAATTTACCGTTACCGCTGGTATTGACATTTTTTTACCGTTAACAATGGTAAAACTTACCGTTACCATACCAATAGCAATGGTATACCGATGTAGCTCGACATTGGTTACCACTGGTTTGGTACTGGTATGGTAATGGTAAATTTACCATTACCATAACAACCCTAATTCTAACCATACGGACTAGATGGAGTTAGCCTAATATTGATCCATCTTGAAAGTGTGCTAATTGAACATGAAAATGAAAACATCAAAAATGATTTTGAAATCAATTTAGAGGGCTTTGTAAAATCTTCGAAAATCTTGATGTGTATCTGTGTTTTAGGATATTTTCAATTACAAAAGCATTATTCTAATATATTAGTTTGTTCTTTATGGGAAAAACAAGGATAAAGTCAAGTTGCACCAAACTTGGGTACAAAGTACTTGAAACTTCTGACATCTGTATAAAAAGACTGCAGTTGAGATGTTCACGGGTTAAAGTTCAAACGTTTTGTAAACATGACAATATTCAAGGCCCTATCCCTATGTATCAAATTACGATACCTTTGTCCTGTATCGAAGTTGTGACCATTCTTTCGTTTTCTTTGATCTTCTTTGTCTTCTAAATTTCAGGCAATGGCAAACCTACCAGGAAAAATTAATGCACACTTCAGTAAAACATATATCAAAGGTATCATCAAAACAAGGCTGGCACATCTACAAACTAGCTCTTAGATGACATCCAATGATTTTCACATTGTAATAAACCTCACCAAGTCACCATTGCTCATGACAGTGGTGATCTAATGCAGCAACTCAGACAAAAAAACATAAGAAAAAGTCATCAAACGAGGATATGATTTACACAACAAAGACATTCAACATGAGGCAACCTTGGAATTTCCTTGCACAGGCTTATGCCAAACACTAAATCCAGAATGCTAAAATTCACAGCCAGTAAAATGCCATATATTTGTATTCACAAACTACAGTCGCTTTCACCAAACATAACAGATCCATAACAGTTCAGTTTCGACTGCCTTTCCTAATGTTACACAAGAACTTGGGCATCGACTGAATCCTAGGCAAATTCATCAACATAACTGGGTCTTCCTCTTTACTATTATTATTTCCTCTATCAGCAGTGTTGTCGTCATCATGTTTGGTGTTGTCCTGGCCATCTTCTTCTTGCTGTATAAGGCAGCAAAGTGAGTTGATCCTTGCCATCAGAGTCTTTTCATCTGTGGCAGAGTTGAACTGAGAATCTTCGAGGAGTTTTTGAGTGATGTCTTCGAGCGTGGATTTGTTAAGAGAGGAGTTGACTTCAAAAAGAGGAGTTCCAGGAGTGGTTTTGCCCGAAATGCAGTTTCCAAGGTGGTTCACTAAGTCACTCATCGACATCGAGGAGTTGAGGCCTGGAACCTTGATCTCATCCCATTGTCTTCGGCTGGTCGACAAGTTTTCAGGTTTGCTAGTTGATGTGTTGATTTCAGCAGCCTGAGTGCTTATTGCTTGAATACAGGAAAAATAACTGGAATCAGAGATGGTGATGATATTTCAAGATGGAAACAATACACACTCAACATTAAAGTACATATGTGTATATGTACGCCAAGGACGTACCCACTTAGGGCCTAGTGGGGGCCATCGCCCCCACTCAGTTTTTAATTAACTTATAAAAAAAATCAAGTAAACTTAATCGTGGCTAACTTGGTTCTTTTTTATCATTTTTTTCACATAAGAATATGATGCTTTCTTCTCCGTACTATACCGATGAACCAATTTGCTTAATACAACCATTGAGCTATAAGGATTCATCCATATCTAATAACACTTCCTCACAATTTCCAGTCCTGCTATCCACAACTACAAATTCAATGTTCTTGAACTCTTTTATCGTTTCACAGAACCCTCCCCCAGCTTTGAAGCTTGCCGTATCTCCAATCCCAAATCCTTCCAACTGTGACTTTCAATTGGTCAGTGACATTTTGGTCATTGCACATGCAAATCAGACATCCACTAGTATGTTGTGCAGCGATTGCTAATGCTAATGGTGAAGGATATAAGCCTTCAATGTTAGCTTTGCTTGGTTGCATTCTGCTAACGCTGATATGTACTCTATGCATTCTACTTTCATAAGTGTATTGCTTCTTTTTTATTAGAACTGCTGGCTCTTTAAGCTCAAATTGGCTCTAGTTGCTTTCATGGTAGACCAGTTGCCCATTATTTCCTTTTTTCCTTCAGTCATTCTGAATGGATGAGGTCATAATTCAAAAACTATCATCAGAACACCCAAGGGATCGTATTTTATTCCAAAATTAAACCATTTTCTATCTTTGCAATGCCTCATTGTAGTCCATTTTCAACCTGCCTTGATTATGGATGGACCTGTCGACCAAATGGACCAGTGTGCAGTAATACCTCTTATATGGATCATTGTACTCCATTCTAGCCAGAATGCAAAGTGATGAATACATATTATATGGTTTATATAAATGTTTTTCATATACATTCATTTTAAAGGGTATTTTAATCAAAATTAAGGTCTATCGTCGATATTTTGAAAAAAAATCATTCAGGATGATTTTATCATGCTTTGTGTGTGTGTGTGTGTGTGTGTGTGTGTGTGTGTGTGTGTGTGTATAGGGCGACTATTTGAACACAAAATTAGACACAAAGAGAGAGACACAGAGCCTCAACTGTTGGATCTTTTTGTCTTTATATGGAAAGGTGTAATTCATGGGGTGATCCAATGGCTCAAATCACTTGTGTCACCATTTATATCAAAATTTTGTGTCTCTTTAGACTTTCCCATATATATATATATATATATATATATATATATATATATATATATATATATATATACACGTGCGCGCGTGTGAAAATTCAAAATACGATTTCCGCCCCCACTGTATTAATTTTCTGCGTACGTCCCTGATGTACGTACAAACACTGTGTATGTATATGCATGCACCTGCATGCATGCATGTACCTACGTAGCTGCAACCCCTTGCACTTTTCTTTCCTACACCTCAGAATTGTAGGAAGCTATTCCATTTGAAAGTATATCAATTTTTTTAACATGTTTGTTTATCATTCAATGCTACATATCTTCCCCAAATTTGAACTAACTTAATTGCAGGAAGCTATTGCAGTTGGAAGCAAATCGATTTTTTACATATTTATGTATCATTCAATGCTGTATTCACCAAATTTGAGCTAATTTTCAAAATATTTTGCATATCCAATGTTAAATTAATTTCCACAATTGGATTTAACTTTAGTTTTAAAATATAGGACAAAGATTACCGAAATGAGATTCAAATCATGAATCACAATGTTCAAACTGCAAATCGGAACAGGATTTAAATTGTAAACGGTAGACTTAAAATATCCATATTTTAAGGTTTGTATGCGCTCTAATATTGACCCTGAAGTTTGAACCTAAAACTCAATTATTATTTTCTTCTTTTGCTCCATTTTATTTGGCTTATAAAACTTAGAATTGGAATTGTAGACCTAAATACAAATATATCTTCCAGTATGTATTAAATGAATTTTCTCTAATGCGGTTTTATCTGTCCAAAAGTAAATCAAATCATTAATGGAAGGATTCAATCTGAAACGATAACTAAATCGTAGGATTTTAAGATTTTAAACTGCAATGTAGAGGACCTTGTTTGATTTCGTAGAATTTAATGTTGAGTTTTTTTACCTACTGAAATGCATTGGGTTCCCAAAACTGTTGATATGGAAGATGATTTCACAGTACCAAATTAAAAACAACTTTTTTTTTTCTTGTTTTCCGCCTTTTGGAAAATATTGAAAACACAAACTATCTCCTAAATTTTCTTCTCCCTTTGGTTGTCATGGCTAGGATTTCCCGCTTTTTCTTCTTTCATATCCTGAAAATACATATTGAAAACCTAAAACACAAAACCGGAACTTCAACCCAAATGGATCCTAGCTTTTTGTATGCGTTAGAACTTAGAATCATAAAAGTATGTCTCCAGACCAAGTTCCCAGAGGCGGATAGTCCATATAAACCAATTATTTTCTGAAGATTTTGAATTTTATAAGAATCTAATCTACAACTTCAAATTTCATTTAAAATTATATAACCTTGAACACCACATTGGGATGATCATTGCTAAATGTTTTGGGTATGATGCCCTAAAACACCAACTACCCATTTTTAACACATTCGAATTTAATCGATTGATTATAAATTACTCATATGTCACAATCAATAAAAACCATTGGTTAAAAAGTCAATGATCTAAATTGAGGTGTGACTGAATTGCTATTTAACCTAACTTTTTAGGTGTGTGAGTCTGTGTGTGCATATTGACTACGCCTGCCTGAACTTAGATTAAGCAATCCATTAGTTGGTATGATACTATTGATTCGGACTTACAACATTTACCTTTTAGTCCAACAGCATCATTCCAGCTAATAGGTTGCTTAATTTATGTTTAAACAGACAACAATTACACTTATTCTGAATTTTTGATTATATAATACACACATGCACACATATTGCATGGATCAACGACACTGCTCTGTTGGCATACATCATTCTATATCCTACGGTGCTTACAGCTACATCATTTAGAATCAAATTAAACTTTTAGGATCTTCGAATTACATTTAGAAAGGTACAAAAAATCGTAATCATTCAAAACTTTTAATTTGCTCAAAACGGTGCCAATGTCAATCGCTAAGACATTTATTTTAACCGTTCGTTTAAAAAATTATTCTTGATGTGTTAGGATTATCCAGAACAGACACACCGTTCATTCATTTTTATTTTGTGGTTTGGGGGGGGGGGGGGGGGGGGGAGCAGTGGGTTGGGGAACCTTCCATTCAATAACATTAAACACACATATGTACATGTGTGTGTTAAAGCTTTATTTCTTTTAACATTTTCCCTATTTCTTTGTTTATACAAACTCTTTTCCAATTTACTATAAAAACATGTACTTTCCTTTATACACTCGTCAGATCATTTCCTTCGTTCAATTGGTTATGTATAATGTTATGGTTGTACAAATCCAGACATATCTAAATAATCCAAACCATATGAGAATCCATAACAATGGAAAATGTGCATCTTATACCTGCGCATGGAGAAAAATTTTCTAGTGGTATACCGCCTTGTGTTCTAACCGTTGATATATTGGAAGCCAAGGGTGTAGATGGTAAAACGTGATGGTGAGGACCTTGCAGGCCTGACTTGATACCCATTTTTAAATCAACAAATCCAAAGCTTTTATTCGACTCATTATGATCTTCTAAAACAGAAGACATAAGATCAAAATATGGAGATTCCAGTGTAATTTCTGGTTGCTGACTGAGTGACATCAGCCGTTTATCACACTGTATGAGTTTTTCAAAATGCTTGTTTAACAGACCAGGCGGACACTGTAGAAAATGCCTCCTGCATGAATAAATTAATGCATGAATCTAAGATGCACACTCCTTTATTTTTCCCAAACACACATACATAGGTTTAATAAATGAAACTTCACATGCAATATTCAATAGACAATTAACAGAAGATAGTATATAATATGCACACAAATATACAGGACACATCCACATATATACAATATACACACGCATACACAAACACATATAAAAATATGATATACCTATGCATGCTTGCTTGACCGTTTGTGAAATCTGTAGTAGCTTGCCACAAAGTATGCTTCCTAGGCTGTGGATTGATTTCTCTGAAAAAAAGAGGTTGTCTAGCCAACTGTAAAAAGAAATGCAAAAACCAGTATCTGAGAACAGGACTATCTGGTAATTTGTAAAGAAGCTAAAGCTTATGCAATTTCTAATATGTAGCAGTTACCACTATATCCAAAGTCCCAGGCACATTATCAGGATAAGATGCCTTAATAGCTAGAATATCAGACCATTGAATTTCAATCTTACTTTTGAGACCGCCTTCAAGAACTTCCCACACGAGCTTTTGTTTTGCGTAGTAGCACTTGGCCACTAAATCGTCTTCATATTTCGATACACGCTATTTACAAATAGAACATTGTGTGCCAATTAGCCGAATGCAAACATACTGTTTAATTTGGAATAAATACCTATTTTCATATGTGCACTACGCAGCATAGTCCAAGGAATTGCTCTTCAGCTAATGTAAATGTAATGCAGAAAATATTTAACAATTTAAGTAGGAAAACCGGCTATTAATATTACTATTATTGCACTATTTGGCACAAGCTTATTTTTTAGGAGTTGCTAAGTTAAGAAAAACTTGTTTATGACTTAATTCATCCTTCACAAACAAATTTACTTATGAGGAAAAATATCTACCTTTTTCCCATTCGCTTAAAACTATTGAGAAGCTACAAATCAAAACTGATTTCAAGTATGAAAATAAACATTAAAAAAAAATGTTTCCAAAAGGTTGCATTGACTTTTCGATAGGACAGAGATCTATAGATCAATCCATAAAAAACTAAAAGATGCCAATAAAATGTCACCTTTTTTAAAAGGTATTTAATAAAATGAGTCCATGGATTAAACAGTAAGGTTTAAAAAACACGATAATGAGGTTGAAATGGTACAATGATGAGCTGTTGATAAATAGCAATGAAATCTGTGTATACAAAGATATACCTCCCAAGAGCCAATTCTCAAAACAGAAGCAGGAAAATTTGAAGCCTTTAATTTTTCATTAGCTACAGGTACAGAAGATTTTAGATCCTTCCTTTTCCCAGCTTCAGGTCCTAGATTGCTTTTGTCACAGCGAGGTGAAGATGATTTTTCTTCAGAAAGTCTAGCCTGAATCAAGTCTAACAGAGATGGACTCTTTCTTAAACGTAAGCCAAGCGGACTGGGTTCTTCAAGCAAACTGTTGTGCAGAGATTGTGGTGGCACTGTCTCAGCATCATAGCACTGTATCAAAAACAAACATATAAATAAAGCAAAGCAACGAATTTAATAACTAACATAAAATACTGACTCGCTGGATTTTGTGTGCTTGTATGGTGTGTTATTTGGTATCAAACAGCACTAACAGGTTAAAAGGGAAAGTGCATGCATATATACATGAATGTATGTGTGTATGTGTTTGTGTGAATTGGAACCCCAATTATCCCACATAAAACCCTTGATTCATCAGGATGAATGTTGGAGATGATCATTCGTGTGTCAGGGTTTAAATGCAAAACTCTGAGGCCTTCAATGTGTGTGTAGTTGCATTTCATGATGTGCATGCATGTGCACACATGTGTAATGGAGGAACCAACAGGACAATTTAATGTATCAAAATATACTCAATGTATTTATAGCCAATATGTGGGACTATATTCTCCTCCAGTTGTGCATCATTTGACTAATGAGTAGGTACATTAATACAAAGATGGGGGTTAAGAGACAGTTTGTCAAGACCCATCTACTAGTGGGAGATATTTCCCAACCTGCCCCTCAAACAGTGTATAGACCCATAATCGTCCTCCCTCTTGTTCCTCCAAAAAGCTTTTACGCTTAGTAAGCATAGCCAAATCGTCCATCTTCATTCTGGCTAACAGGGACGTAGCTATGATTTGACCAGTGGGTATCATGGCCCCTGACGTATTTATTGTGAAAAATAATGGTTGAAACTTTAATTTTCCTTGCTCAAAACTTTCGATAATTTTCCAATCAATGCCACATTGTCTCTCTATTCTCATCTTTGCACACAAACGATTTCATCAAAAAAAAAAAACTAAAACACAATAAAGCTTGATTAAGAAATATGATCGCTGATTGAATTGTAAGTTATTCCCCCAAAAAAAAAAAACGTACTTGATATTATTCCTATAGTTTCAAACTGACTAAAATTTACAGTCTATGATGAATGCTAGCTATATAAAAAAGCAAGCTTATTGGCTTATATAAAACGAAGGTTTATTATTTGTATGAAGTTTGTTGTTAAGCCTGATAATTTCTCTTCCAAATGCACTTCTTTAACCCCCCCCCCCCCCCCCCCCTTTGATTTAATATTCCTGGCTACACCCTGCCAGTTGACAGACCCTCCTGCAACTAGCGTGCATCATATATAATTTTATGAACACCATCTCTTCTTAAGACATGTTTTATCTTGTATTGATGTATTTCAATAGCACAATTCCCATCAAAAATTTATATTGTGTATCAAAAACTTCTCAATGATCACGCGTAAACCATTGACATATGTACAAGCAAATGAGGTCATAAAATCAGTCACTGAGCACTGCGTGATATTTTACCAACCATCTTACCAACTTACTTTATATCCTTTTCATTCTCAAAAGACGCAAATTGGTCATAGACCTTGAATGTATCATCAAACATAAACAATCTACAATAACAAACATTAATCATACCAGCAATTTATCTATGAAAATAAACTAATAAATAAACATATGATTGTATCGGTTTCCTAATCATTTTCATACATCAAGTTAGAGTTTCATTACTCAGTTCTAACTTCGACCGAAGAACATAAATAAATTAGTACAATAACAGTTACATACAAATTTAATTGCAAAGAACCAAAACCTAGCAATCATAAACTTTTATGTACTAACATTAAATTCTATACATAGGAAAAACACATGTATAACATATACAGTGGATTAAACCTTATTTAAAAAGATTGGCTTACTCTGCATTATGTTTCGAACCTAAGACCTCTCGCACCAAAGTCGAAGTGCTTACCCACTACGACAGTGACTCGAAGCTCTCACCCACTAGGACAGTAGCACTTGGCAATTTTTGACTTTTTCCATAGATATAAACTTTCACAAGGAGTGTTCAATATTTCTACCAAACCTTTCCTTCCCAAAAACTTAATGATACTTAGAATAATGTACACAACTATATTTTGTCCTTGTCACAAATTGTATTGTCTTACTCGGTCTTCGTGTGTGATAATGATTACATCACAATACATCTTTGAATTCTAACAAAATAAAATGTTTATTCAATTTCATCATTAAACCAAGATGAATAATAGCTTTATCTCGAATGGTATTATATCCAGGCTTTTAAATCTCCCCGAGATCGCCGAGATGGAAAATCCGAGATATTAGCCAAAATCCGAGATATTAGCCAAAATCCGAGATTTGGCAGCCAGTTTAGTTATAAGTGTTTCAAATATCGCCCGAGATATCCGAGATATTTTTCCGAGATATTGGCCAAAAACCGAGATTTAAAACCTTAATTATATCATAGACAAGTGAGTTTCTGTAAAAGTGGGCTGTTATAAATTCTTATGTATTTGAGTTGGTTTTCGATGAAACGAAAAAATTCAAAAGAATTGCATTTTGTACATTATGCTTACAGAATATAGATGAAAATATGCTAATTGATACACCGGAAGAAAAGGTAAAGATAAAAATGAAGAATGCATTACAACAAAAAAGGATGAAACTAGGAAGTACTAAAACTGAGTATATATCATATAATTTATTAAAGACTACAGGATGAAAGTATGAAAAAATTACGTAACAAAATGACTAACTAAATATTTAAGACTGATAATACCAAGAAAAACGAAGGTATAGATTAGTACATAAGATCTGATAAAATAGAGACAAGCTAGCGTTATTTATCGAATATTGATTTATTGATTACAACCCTATATTGTATGGGATAGAATGTTGGTGGTAAGCTGAAACTAGAAAACAAGATACAATTACAAGAAACGAGAATGTTAAGGAATGATCAGGATAACTAAAAATCAGTGTATTAAAAAACAAGCTTGAGGCGAGGCGTTGGCAAAAACGCCTTGAGGCGCATCTCAAGAGGCGTTTTACCTCTGAGGCTTAAGCCTCAACCAATTGAGGCGTTAAAAAAAGCGTAAAAAACGCAAAAAAAACTCTGGTTTAGAAGACTTTTTTTTTTGAAAAGCCATTTTAATCGTTTCCTCATCTCTATTGTTGGCTAGGTTAATTTAAAATGAGCAAACGTGATATTGCATGGAAGTGGGTCAAAGTTTTACCGAATTCTACAAATTCAAAAAAATTACTCTGTGGATTTTGTGATCGTATATGCACCGGAGGAAGATATAACTTGATCTTTTGCAATTTATATTAAATGTGCAAGGATGATTGTATTTTGTTTGAATTGTTTTGAATGTTTTATGTTTTTTACTTACTATCTGACGCTTAATGTTACTCCATATTAAAAATTAGGTATATGTGTTGCGCTTTTCTTTTA
Source organism: Allium sativum (assembly GCA_030737875.1). NCBI lineage: Eukaryota > Viridiplantae > Streptophyta > Magnoliopsida > Asparagales > Amaryllidaceae > Allium > Allium sativum. Next base: position 315,184,759 of record CM060921.1, read on the forward strand.
CCCGAAAGGTTTACGCCTCAACGCTTCGAGGCTTAGGCTTCGAGGCTTACGCCTCGCCTCACGGACTCGAAAACCTCACGTACGCCTTTTGCGTTTTAAAACATTGCTAAAAATATATGGTTACAACTAAGAAAATGAGAGAAAAATTGAAAGTGTCGCATAAAAAGGAAAATTAAAGAATATGGACTCGGTACAGACACACACAATAAATTCATGAACTGTTGAGGAGAAAATATAAAGCCAAATAGGAGGAAAAAGGGAAAATAACACAATGGGAAAAAGTGTTAAAAATAAATATAATAGAATGTGTTGCAAAAGGTAGGAATGGAGATTTAGAAATTATGTCGCTAATCTCAGTCATCCGGGGAAAAAAGTTAGAATGAAGATGATGATTAGATTTGTAATCCTTTTTTTTAGAAACTAATCTGGTAGTCTATATAGAAACGCAATTTATTACAAGAACGTGCTAATTCTTGCAATAGATTGAATTTCATTTTATTTTAGTTAGAAATGCATTGAAACAGATAATACACTTTGGTAAATAGTTTTCAATGAAAAATAAACTTGATTGTACAAGTTACAAGTTAGCATGCTATAAAAGATTGGAAAAGGTTCCTTTTCTTTTGGATTTGGTCTATCTTGGTTTTTTTGAGTTTTTCGTACAAGAGTGACAAATGCTTATGTTATGATGATTGTGGTAACCTCACTCTCTGTGTGTGTGCACGCGCACGTGCAGTTATACACACACATGTGTGTGTGTGTGTCAAGGTTTTAAATCTCGTTCATCTCGCACGAGATGAAAATCTGAGACTTTACCCGAGATCCGAGATTTGGTAGCATTTTTAATTATAAGTGATTTAAATATCGCCCATTTTGACCAAGATATAAACCCAAGATTTTCTCCAAAATCCGAAATCTGAAACCTTTGTGTGTGTGTATAGGAAAAGTTTATTTGAACATAAACTGATGACATAAAATTTGATACATAAATTTGGAACCATTGGATCTTCCCTTGAATTCCACTTTTCATGCAAATACAAACAAATTCAATGGTCCACATTTTGGTATTTAAATTTGTGCCACCAATTTATATTCATACAGCCGCTCCCATATATATATATATATATATATATATATATATATATATATATAGACACACACACATATGAGCGAGCGTTCAATGGCACCACAAATAGTGCAACACCCCTAAATGCCCCTTGATTTCCACCACATATATCGTTTCTCTCTCCCTCCACTCATTCTCTCACCTCTCATTCACTTATTCTAATATAAATGCTTGGTTTATATAGGGGTGCAAATGGAGTACTCACTATTTGGGGTAACATTGAACGCTTCTCATATATATATGTATATGTGTGTGTATATCAAAATATTAGCATCTAAAATATTTCAAAGGTCGGTTTGTACTATAATAAATTGGAAATTCCTCCTCTGAAATGCCATGGACAAGGTAGCAAAAACAACCAAAAGGGACAAATGACACTCATCAAATTGTGTTTAGTGATACTATTTGTGTGTCAAAACTCAAAAGTTCTTGTCTTGCTTGATTAAATTTTACAGAAAAATAGTGTCAAGGACAAAATCAAAGAAAAATTTAGACACAAGGACATGAGGCTTGGATTTTAAACGCAAGAACACTTTTTAGTGTAATCTAGGAAATGATAGTGGGTCCCTGAATTTCTTGATTTACACTAAAAAGCGTCATTCAGCCTAAAATCCAAGCCTCTTGTCCTTATACCTAATTTTTTCTCCTGTTTTGTCCTTGTACCTAAATTTTTCTTCAGTTTTGTCTTTGTGCCTTAAAATCCCTAAATTTTATTTATTGAAAATGTATAAGAAACCATTCCCACTCAAATTTTAACCACCCTCTTTAATCTCAATGTTGCTCCATCATCACGATAATTTTGTCCTAACCATATTTACAAATGAATTCTTGATATTGCTACATTAAGATTTAGTAAGGCAGCATAATTTGGATATAGTAACATTATTTGCGTTCAATTCGTAATGCATACTAAGTTTAAATCTTTCGGGTAATAGCCATTTGGAGATAGCAACTTAATATTTTCTAATATACTAAAAACTATGATCTAAGTTTAATTCCCTTATTTTAGGGAAATACGATTGATTATGTATGGCAAACACCATTATCCTGGTGGTTAGGCGCTTTAACTTTGATGCGAGAGGTCACTGGTGTGAAACTTGCATTGCGAGATTCAAACATATACTAACATGTAGTATGTTGCAGATTATCTAAAACTTGTAATACTCGTATGTGCTACCATCTAAGTATTCAATTAAAAAAAGGATTGATCATACGGCTATACATAAAGAAAATTGGAAATTAGGGAGGCATCCTTAAAATGAAAAATATTGTAAAGCAGATCCCTTCCTAATTTTTCATTCAAAGTGGGTCACTATTTTACTGTAGTAACATTGTTTCATGATTTTTTTGGCTACTTTATGAAAAAAATTCAAAAAATTGTAAACACTAACAGAAGGTTTCTAAAATAGAAAGATTACATATGTACATGCACTTTTTGAGAATAAGTGCAGAAATTTCTGCAATCATTCACATAGTGCATTGCAGATATTGAAAAATGAAAAAACAGGTGCAGTAATGTCTGCACTTATTGTAAATAAGTACAGCCATATCTGCAACTATTTTACAGTGTATTACAGACATTTGTTAGTATAGGAAAAATTTGCATACATGTGTGCAATTTTTGCAAATGGTTGCTTTTTTCTGCAATTTTATAGAAAATGAAATATATTTCATTTGTATGCAATCTTCATCATTTTTTTGATGATTTTTCAGCAATAATGTGATATTTAATAAGTATTGGCATTGAATTTGAAAGTTTTAAGCAAATCAGTAGAAGTTGCATGAAAGCTTACAATATTTTGATATAATTGCTGCAACGTCTGTAATTTTTTTATAAAAAAAAATTGCAAGATTCAATAAAATTTGAAGGTTATTTTTTAGGTTTTTTTTTGCAGGATTTCAATAAAATGTGTTAGTACAGTAAAATATGTACGAGGGGGTTGTGACTAGTGTCAGGGCAAGCGATGGTAAGACCAGAGACTTTCCAATTAACATAGGGTTACATCAAGGTTCGGCTTTGAGCCCCTATATTTTTACATTAGTGATGGATGAAATCACAAAAGATATACAAAGGGAGATTCCTTGGTGTATGCTCTTTGTCGATGATATTGTGTTGATTGATGAAAGTAGAATAGGGATTAATCGACAAGTGGAGTTGTGGAGGGAGACCTTGGAATCAAAGGGCTTCAGGCTTAGCACAACTAAAACAGAGCATATGAAGTGTGAGTTTAGCAATGTCGGGTTAGATGACAGTGAGGTTACCCTGGCCGGTAGAGTAGTACCCAAGAAGGAATCGTTCTGATACTTAGGATCTATGTTGCAGTTTGATGGGGAGATTGATAAGGATGTTAGTTTTAGAATTCAAGCAGAATGGGTGAAATGGCGACTAGCATCTGACATTTTTTGTGATAGAAAGATTCCTCAGAAGCTTAAAGGAAAGTTCTATAAGACAACAATCAGGCCTACAATGTTATATGATGCAGAATGTTGGCCTACTAAGAGGCAACACATCCAGAAGATAAGTGTAGCAGAGATGCGGATGCTGCGTTGGAGCTGTGGGCATACCAAATGAGATCGGATTAGAAATGAGGATATTCCGGAAAAACTTGGAGTTGCACCTACTGAAGAGAAGTTAGTCCAATACCGCTTGAGATGGTTTGGACGTATCCAACATAGATAGACCATACGATGCATCTGTACATGTTGAAATTATAGGCCGCGCCGAAGGCCCAAAGAGAGGTAGAGGTCGACCTAAAATGACATGGCAGGAGATAATAAAGAGAGATTTAAGTAACTGGAGTTTATCTGAAGAGCTGGTAGTTGATAGGAGTGCATGAAAGCTGGCAATCCATGTACCAGAACCTTAGATTTTTTTTATAATTGTTTTAGACTTCATTTCATGTTTATTGAACCTTTTTAATTTTTAGGATAAATTGACAGGAATAATCTGAAGTTTGACGTGTCTTCCCATATTAATCCGAAGTTCGGATTATTTTTAATTAATCCCAAGTTTGGGGGGTCCCTTCCTATATTGATCCCGATGACTTATTAATTTGTTGTAGTCGGTTATCAAACTTAAATTCGTCTTCCCCAAACTAGTTTCCCACTCTAGAAAAATCATTTGGCGAAGACGAAATTAAGTTTGATAACCGACTACAACAAATAAATAAGTCATCGGGATCAATATGGGAAGGGACCCCCTAAACTTGGAATTATTTAAAAATAATCCAAACTTCGGATTAATATAGGAAGACACGTCAAACTTCAGATTATTCCTGTCAATTAATCCTAATTTTATTACTATTTTAGATTTTATTTCACTTTTATTGAACCTTTTTACTTATTATTATTTAAAAAAAACTTTATCAAACGATTTTTTTATCTGTTTGGTTATTTTAAACACTTTATATATATTAGCATCATTATTAAATTTATTTTATTTTAATTTTGGGTTCCATATCTAGCCAACCCCAACTTATTTGGGATATATGGCTTTGTTGTTGGTGTTTTTTTTTTTTTTTTTGCTTTTCTTACATGAATATGAAGACGATTATGTATTGAATTAAGTTTTGAAGTTTGATAATTTTTTATGTTGAATTTTGATGTTTTTTGGATGATTTTCAAATAATCATGGACCTAATTTATAAAATTTTAAGATAGAGAGTTTTTTTGTAATTTGAAACTTAATCTGGACCTTAACCAAACTGTCCTTAAAATGTATTTGCACACAATTGTGCATCTTCCAAAGGACGGATGCATGCTGATTACCATGAGCTATAGCCACTATTTAAACTGTTTTTGCTCCAATTATCCAGGAAACTCCATGGTGGTGCTTTCTTTTCATCTTACGAACAATGCAAATAGGAAAAGATTCCTTATATTTTGTTCGACATATATACTCTTGATCTATATAAAAATATATGCTCTAATCCTTAAAAAATTTGCCAACGAAATTAATTGTTAAACTAAACTTCACTCATGCACAAATTAAAATGTTGAAGTCCATAGATAGCTATAAACACTTCTAAACATCGTTGTCAAGGCGAAAAAAAAACCTTCTCCCCTCGCCTAGTGCTTTTTTGGGCTCCTTGAGCATAATTTTGTAGTAATAGTATTAACAGAAAAACAAAAACTGCAATTAAAAATGCCCTGGAACACAAATTTTAACTTCAGAAAATGCATGTAAATGCATTTTTTAGAATAAAAGATTATACGATCATCATAAATCAAACTAAGAAGACACAAAGCGACTCAATTCAAGTCTAAAACAACAAAAATACTGAAAATATAGAAATTGCCTAGGGTTTTTTTATATTTAAAGAACAATGATTTTTTTACTTTTCAATATTGAAGTAAAGACGAACAAAGACCATCTTTTGTTTGTTGTTGGATTTCAAAATGTAATCATATATTGGGCTATCTCTTCAATAATACTGCACAAGGCATGTTTTTTAGCGCTTCAAAGTATGAGCACTTTGGCACCTTTGGGGCTTTTTTAGCGCCTTTTGAAAGCCCCAGTCTGAAGCCTAGGGCTTTTGTTCGTCTAGCAAGGGCTTTAATAACTATACTTCAAATTTTCAAAAGCATTTTCTAAAGGTCTCGTTGAATTTTGTCTTAAAGGGCTTGCTAGTTTTTGTTATCACCAATTTTCCTGCACATGCTAAGTATGTGCAAATAGAAAAGATATCGTCTCTTTTTCTGCTTTTTTTCTTTCTTTCCTTACTTTTTTTTGCCCTTTTTTTCCTTTCTTCTTCTTCTTCTTTTTTTTTTTTTTTTTTTTTTTTTTTTTGAAGAAGAAGAAGAAGAAGAAGAAGCTTTTGGTTTTAAAAAAAAGGTGAAATTGGTACCAATGTAATCTTGGTATCTCCAAGGTTTTGACCCAAGACCTTTAAAACCTCATCGAGAACACTCATTTAACATGGGTATTTTTAAGATACCAAAAACTTCAAATAGAGATTTCTCGTCATATATAGAAGATAAGTCAACCAATACTATTTTCATTCCACGGTTTTTATTCCACACACCACTATTTTACCATTTCATTATCCATTATTTCTTTCAATCTTATCCCTCTTCTTATTCTCTCATTCTTTTATTCTAAACTCATCAAATGCTCCCTCTTTTTTCCTCAAACCATCGAGCCATGCCAAAGAATGAATATTCTACCCCTGAAAAATGAAGTCGCTAAGCCACCATCGCCCGGTGTGGCTAGGATAACCTAGAATCCCCATGGAGCAAAGCGGAAGCATAAAGAAACGCACGCCTAGGCCTGACTTAGGTTGGATGTGGATTCATGGGCGAAAGATCTCAGCCAAAGTGTGAGTACTATCTCCACAAAAATTCCACCAAAATCCAAAAACCAATCATTCAGAACAACAATACTACCAAAACAGAGTGCTTTTAGTATACTTACACCGATTACTACGTCAATTTACGCTTCTTAATGAAACATGGGATGGACTTACTTTAGGTACTGAAAATGTGAATAAAATGGTAAAGGCTGGGATAGAAAGAGGAAAGAGAAAGAGAATTCCAAAGCTGGGCTGATTACTTGGGTGAAAAAAAGGAGAAAAACACTAATGGAGTGCAAACAGAATCGAGAAGAATCAAACCAAAAAAAAATCCGGATCACTAACCATCAAAACTGATACAAATTTACAAATTCTTCTTTATAACTTCTTCAGATCAGTCCTCAATCAAATAAGATAACAAATTCTTAATCTTGATCTGCATCATAAAAAATAGAAGAACAACAAAAGAAACATATTGTAAAAATCTACCTGTTTTTTCATCTTCTTATAGAAAGGGCCATCTTCTTCTTCTAGTTGATCTTCTACCTCCAATTTCACCATTTCTAGCGGTGGCGGTGCTTTATTCGATGCCTGCCGAAATTTCTCAAAACCCCCCAGCTGAACCATCAATTAATCCACTTGACTGACCTAAACTGTTTGCCGCTTATGCAAAATTTCTAAACTTCGGTATTAAATATATGAGCAAAATGAACCAAATTTGGACTTCGAGAAACTAACAATAAAAGTGACAAGAAATAAATTAGATGGAGAAGGGAGGAGGAATCAAGACGGTGGGGACAAATGAATATAAAATTACCGAATGAACCTTGATAAGTTTTAGTGGATTATCCAAATATGGATAATCTTCTGATTCATGAAAAAAAAACATGGGAAAAAGGAACTAGTGATTATTTTATACTATAGGTTTACAACCATTTAGGCTGTGGCATGTACACCTTCGTCGGTGATAATGATGATGAACTGGGAAAAGATCGTAAAGCAATTGAGTTTGATTTAATAAACGAGGCAAAAGTCAAACAGGCAACTTCGTTTTTCAAAGAATGGTAAAAGACACCATATCGATAACATTATTTTAACTTGTTTACACATGCGTACGACAAGCACACTAATACCATTTTTGTGTACGAAGTATAAATGAAAAGACACCTAGTGTTTACCATTGATGATTCTAGGTTTGACAAAAGAAAGATTTGATGAGTGTAAACTTACATTAGGGTTTCCCAAGAAAAACTATTCTCTCGTCCAAAAATAGATATAAGAGTAGGAACTGTTAAGAAAACTGCGTTTTTGCAGAAACAACCAAAATTTTATTCGTTCAATTATTTGAAGGTGATTTTAATGAAAACAATACACGGATATGCAATCAAAACATAAACACAAGATATTTCTCGAAGCCGTCCTCTTTATTGATTCACAGAAACAAATTTTGTTTACACTCAATGAATCAAAAACCAAAAGTAAACAAACTATAATTGAATAAATAACCTTATTAAGAAAAAATATCTAAACGACTACAACTATTGTTGAAGAAGGAGAACAATGAAGAACGACGGCAAACCCTTGAATCAACTATTTCGGTCTCAATCCTATCCAATTTCCATCCTCATAATCCAAATCTAGAAGCGGCTTATATAGGAGAATAGAAGACATAAGCAAATATCCAATTTGTCTCTTCAAAACTTGCAGAATATATCTCAAAAAAACCAGGTCAAGAACAGCAAAACCTCTGATTCAGACGTCTGGCTCTGATTCCAGACATCTTAAACTGCATTCAGACGTCTAGAATGGAAAATCAGACGTCTAGAATGGAAAATCAGACGTCTGAAAAGGAACTCGGGAAACTCTCTGTAACCATCCAGATGTCTGGAAATGCTTTCTGCTGCTGCACTTTCTTCTCTATCACAAAATACTTCCAAGCATCATCTTCTTCTTCAACATATGTGATTGAATATCACAAATCACAACACTTTACCTTGACACGAAATCACATCATCAAGCAAACTTACAACAATCAACAAACAAGTCACCTAGCTCTTTCAACGACACATACTATCAATTAAAACATTACAAACACGGCTCACTGCCTGCAAAAGATGCATCTTCCCCCTGAGATGAACCATGCAAAACTAACAGTCTAACAGCGTTTGTAATACCACAAGGATCTCCATCTTGTGGATTTTCCAAGTGGACATCTGTCTTCCACTTGATCAAAGCTCTTTCCTCGATCTCTACCGATCCTTCGAGCACCATCAACGTGAAGACCCAAGTTGAAAATATGATCATCAATCCTGGGATCATCAGTAGCAACCACATTAACCTCTCCATTTTTATGTGGACTTGGTTCTTCAACTGTCACTCCCCTTCCACAATCGACCACATATCCAACCAATCTATAAAGGTTTCCCTCCTCCAAGGCACCTCTCATCATAACATGATCACTCTTCATCATTCTCAAAATTCCACCTCGAGTATCAAAGAGCAACCACAATGATTTAACTGACCAAGAGAAATGAGGTTATGCGAACAAACAGGGACATGTCTAACCCTGGAGACTTCCTTCACTACACAATCATGCATACGAAACCGGATAGATCCAATACCATAAACTAGTAGCTCTACTCCATTGGTCGTTCTAATCATGTTAGCATTCTTCTCATAAAAAGAAAAACACTTCACATCCTTACAAATGTGAAAATTGACTCCCGAATCCATCTTCCAAAGATTAACTTCACTAAGCAGGACATCACAAGAAGCATCACTAATGGAACTTGCAGCAAGACATGCATGTGTCTCATCACTACTATCACCATCCGCAGTCTTCTTCTTATCCTTCTGATAAGCATAATAGTTTTTGTGTATGTGACCTTACTTACCATAATGATGGCAAGTGATAGCACATTTACCGTTAGCCCATTCTTCTTCCATTGTATATCTTTCTTCGAGTCTCTTGCTACCATAGCCTCACCTTGAACTGATTTCAAACATGACTCTTTTCTCCTTAATTCCTCATTCAAAAGGCTACTTCGTACCATTTCCAAAGAGATACTTCCATTAGCATTGGAATTACTCAATGAAACAACCAAAGTCTCTCAACTTTTTGGAAGCGAACTCATCAAGAAAAGAGCTTGCAACTCATCATCAAAATTGACCTTCAAATTTTCCAATTGATTGATCACATATTGAAATTTGTTCAAATGCTCTACAATGGACTTTTCTTCATCCAACCTCAGCTGCACTAGCTTTCGAATCAGAAAAGCCTTACTTATAGCACTCCTAGACTCATACAAAGATACTAACTTGTCCCACAAATATCCTTTGTGGATTCACAACTAGCCGCATGACGGAATACTGAATCATCGGGATAATGTCGAATCAAGGCAATGGCCTTCTTATTCATCTTCTTCCACTTTCCCCCATCCATATTTGAGGGTTTCTTCCCATCTCCATCAATCGGATCATGGAGATGATTGAGGTAAAGCACATCCTCCATCTTAGGCTTTCAAATCCCCAAATTTCTTCTATAAAAATAGTCATTTTCGGAAACGCCATCATATCCGACATAACAAAAATCAAATATTTTATTGCTTTACCAAAAAAAATGATAATTTTTCCAATTAAAAATCACTTTAAGCTTTGCGATCATCTAGCTCTGATACCAATTGTTAGGAAAACTGCGCCTTGCGGAAGCTACCAGGATCTTATTCACCTAATTACTTAAAGATGATTTTAGTGAAAACAACACATGGATATGCAATCAAGACCCAAACACAAGATATTCTCCTAACCACCCTCTTTATTGATTCATAAAACAAATTCTGTTTACACTCAATGGATCAAAAATCAAAAGTAAACAAACTACAGTTGAATCAATAACTTTATTGAGAAAGGGAAATAATATCTAGATAACTACAACTATTGTTGGAGAAGGAGAATAATGAAGAACAACAGCAACCCCTTAGATCAACTATTTCTATCTCAATCTCATTCAATTCTCATCCTCATAATCCAAACCTAGAAACTGCTTATATAAGTGAATAGAAGACATAGGCAAATACCCAAATTGCCCCTTCAAAACTTGTAGAATATATCCTAAAAAGACTGGATCAAGAACAGTAAAACCCTCTGATTCAGACGTTTGGCTCCAATTCCAAATGTCAGAAAATACATTTAGACGTTCGGAATGGAAAACCAGACTTCTGAAAAGGAACTCGGAAAACTCCTCTATAACCATCTAGACGTCTGGAAATGCTTTCTGTTGCTGCACTTCCTCCTCTATCACAATGCACTTCCAAGCATCGTCTTCTTCAACACATGTGATTGAATATCACAAATCACAACATGAACTCATTAGCTTTGAATTTTTCCATCTCTCAATGAAATTTGGCATTGGTCTGCACATGTATTTTAACACTGAACTAGTAGACCATGTGATTGTCTAATTTATTCTCGATTCAGTAACTATTTAATTTAGACTAGTGCAAACCGTGTTATGCTCATAAAGGATTCGATGAACCGTTCTAATCCTGATTTAAAGTTCTTTCAAAATTCTAAAAGTTATTATGCTAGCATTTTCATTTGACAACAGAAATGAAGCAATCAAACACAACCCTGCAAAAACACAATATATCATCCATGCAAATTCAAAAGGGTTGAAAAAGAGTAGTCTAATATCATATGTTGTACAGACTAATTTCAATTTCACCGTAATGATAATATTCAATAATTCGCGAGTATTAGCACTTTGTTTTGCTAGCATTCGTACTTTAGTTATATGTAAATCCAAAATGAAGACATAATATTATGATAAATACATAATTCAAGATAAACATTGAAGTGAATGTCGTAGGAGCACAATTATAATAGTCGACAAACAATAATAATTCAAACAAAAATAAAACACAATTCTACATTCAAACACATGCTAAAGACACTTGTGCAAATATAATGCAACTAAATAATACATATTAAATTTAATGATTGAATAGGAATATTTACTATATTTCAAAAGTTATTGGCTAACAAACAAGTTACAACCTTTTAAACACCTTCATTCAAGTTGTTACCAATAGTGTTTCAAAAGTAATTAATAAAGATCAAACATACAAAATGTAACAAGCAGCATTTTACGTATCGGAGGATCGTAAAATATTTTTATTTAATTCTCTAAGGGTCGGATCATTCTCAACTTTTGATATGTTGTTTATGGGGATGTGTGACATGTCCATAATTTTTACCAATTTTATTTGTGATTATTTTACCCCTGTCAGTTTTGTACAGGAAATAATTTTTTACTAGAATCAAATCAGGTGCTGGGATCAATTTCGTTGGAAAGAAAATGATGTTCCCAATTCCGTAGAGCGGTCACATTAAAGATTTGGTTCAGCGATTTGGGAGGAATCATTGTTTTAGTGCTACACAATTTCTGGACAGACTAATTAGTAATTAGTGGGATGATTAGTGAGGCCCATTAAGGCTAGGAGGATGTTGTCTACAAATAGGAGGGTAGAGGCAAGGAAAGTTTTTAGTTCCTTCATTTCTCTATTTGGTTGGGGTTTGTGATCCCCCTTACTCCAATCAAATACCTCTCTACTTCATTTAATTCATAAATCTACATTAGAAGATTGAAGATCAACATCGAGGAAAGGTAGATCGCTTCAAAGTGATTAATTCGAAGGTTGTTCTTCACTGTCCGAAATTAGAGATCATTGTTTTGAAGCTATTTTGTGAATTTGGTGAGTGATAAGCATCTCTCACACAGATTCAATCAAGTTTATGGGTTTTTTATCTTAAGTTTTATCATTTCAAGTTGTTTTCACCTAGATCTAGTGGAGGTAAGTATATATTTAATTTGGATCACTATAGGATCTAATCAGATAAGATTATAACGGTAAATTCATACGTTAATATTATGTTTATGCAAGTTTAAATCCATAATTTGATTCGTTTATTGTTTTATCATGATTTGGTGAAATTCAAATGATTGTATGATGATTGTTGATGTGTTAATGGTTGATTTGGGTGACATTGATTGTTTGGACGAAATTGGTCGATTTGGACGAGTTGTGTGCATAGATGCTCGTAGTTAACGGTGAATCGGGCTTGGGTCGCATGGATTGTTGGCCAAGAAATGATGGATCGCTCGAAGTAGGTCCGTGTAATGACCCGCATTTTACGCATCAGAGGATCGTAAAATATTTTTATTTATTTCCCCAAGGGTCAGATTATTCTCATATTTTGATATGTTGGTTATCGGGATGTAAGACATGTCCACAATTTTTATCAATTTTATTTGTGACCATTTTGCCCTTGTTAGTTTTGTACAGAGCATAACCTTTGACTAGGATCGATCAGGTTCTGAGGTCAATTTCATCGGAAAGGAAATGGTGTTGCCAATTTCGTAGAGTGGTCACATTAAAGATTGGGTTCAACAGTTTGGGAGGAATTGTTGTTTTAGTGCTATACAATTTCTGGATAGACTAATTAGTCATTTGTGAGCTAATGGTTGGCTATAAATAGAGGTAGAAGCAAGGGAAAAGGGTTACTTTCTTCATTTCTTATTTGGCTAGGGTTTGATATTCTCTCTACTCCAATCAAATACATCTCTCCACCATTAAAATCTTAGATCTACATTAGAAGATTGAAGATCTACATTAAGGAAGACTAGATCTACATCAAGAGAGGGAGGAACGCATCAAAATGAGAGTTTTGAAGATCGTTCTTCACTGTTCGGATTACAGATTAGTTGATTTCAAGCTATTTCGAAGATTTAGTGAGTGATAAGCATCTCTCGCATGGATTCAATCGAGTATATAGGTTGTTTGATCTTATTTTCATCATTTCAAGTTGTTTTCACCTAGATCTACATCATTGTAAGTATATTTTCATTCCAATCACCATAGGATCTAATCTATCAACCTAAATCGATAAATTCATGTGTTAATAATATGTTTAGATCCATTTATTTGATTCGTCATTGTTTAAATCATGTTTTGGTGAATTTCATATGTTTAAATTATGAATAATCATTGTGTTAATGCTTGTTGATGGTTGGTTTTGATTGTTTGGTGAAATCAAATGTTTTACACAAGTTTTGAGTCGGATTGAGCGGGAAATCGCATGGGTCGGTCATAATCTGGTATGGATCGGCCTGACTTCTTCTCCAAGAAATGATGTATCAGGCAACTTTTTGGTGATGGATCAGATCGAGATCGGGGATGGATTAGGAAGTATTTTAGTAGTGGATCAGAGTGTTTTCGTGATGGAATGGCACGTATTTTGGGGATGGATCGGGTAAGTTCTCCATGGATCGACAACATTTAGTTTTAATGGATCAGCGATCTTTGTCCATGCCACGGATCGGTCGAGAGTTTCATGGATCAGGCGTACTAAATGGGATGGATCGGGCAAGTGTTTTCACTTGGATCAGGCATGCACACCTCGGTGAATCAAATGGATCGGGCATGCTCTCTTTGATTGGATCGGGATGGTCCTTCTATAGCGTTTCAGAAACACCGTGAAAAGAGTGGATCGGGCAAGTGGAAACTGGTGGATCGATCGTGTTTTGAAGCAGATCCAATGGATTGGCAGGCAGATCCGATGGATTGACAGGCAGATCCGATGGATCGACAGGCCGATCCATGATAGATTGGGTAGAAGATATTACAACGTTTAACAAATGTTGTGGATGGAAGTTTAAACGTTGTGGTATGTTTTCATAGCAGAAAGGTTGAAACGCTATGGATTGAATATCAATCAAATAAAGTATGTTTTTGGTTCGGTGATGGTCGTAGCTTTGAAGTGAATTAAGATGGAATATTTGAAGTGTTGATCGTCGAAATGCAACGAATGTGAAGACGACTCAAGGTTGTGAGTTCGTGGATAATGGTTGCTTGAGAAGTCACTTGAGCTTATGAACAGTCATCAGGTTGGATGGCTAAAGATATCGAAGGCTGAGGAATTATCGTTAATCGGAGGTTCTAGCGGACTCAAAGTAGGGGTATAATGGGGACATCCAAAAGATTAGAAGTTAGCTGGTCGAGCACTATGGGTATCGTGGAAAGGCCTAGTTGTCTTCGTTGAGTAAGACAAACATATATATGTATCGTGGAAAGGCGTATGGAGTTTTGCTAAAAACGTGGTTACCATTAGCACTTGATGTATAGTAAGTTAGGTCAGTCATACGATTAATGATGGTTTCAAGGCAAGATTGGCGGTGATAGCCAGAGTCATGGATGATGACTGTTTTACTTGTATCATCTTGTGTGGATTGTCCAACGTCAAAGGAGATATCTCTTGAGTGCTTATCTGATGTTGGTTTAGGCCTTCGGGGCTTGTGCTTGGGGGAAGTCGATGTCGATTAGGATGGTCTACGCTTGATAACTAATTGCCATGAATGTACTATTTGTTTCTATCAGATTGTTGTAAAGGCTATCATTGTCGGATGTAGGGGAGACGAGTTGTGTTCTTCTCTGCTGTTGATCGGTAGATTAGTTGATTTATCTGCCTATTCTCCTATATTTTATTGATGATATTAAATAGTTGTTTTATCGCTCATTAAGACTGTTACCTGACTCAAGGTTTTATGTTTCCTCTTATTATATTGGGCTATTCATCCTGTTATGGATAGGCAACCTGAGTAGCAGGTCACAGGTAGCAGATCTTAGTGGACGATGTTGCACATCTATGAAGGGCTGGAGGCTTACGTATCAGTTTTCTACTATACATATTTTGTTGTTTTTCGCTGTTTGTTGTATCCTCTGAATGACTTGTAGTGAGGCATATTGTACAAACTCTTATGGTATTCTTGTGTTGTATGGATAATTCACGATGATATGAAAAGTTTAAGATTCTGCTCAATTTTGCTTCGCTATTATTGCTTGTTGTATATGTTATATTATATTTTATCCTTACTGTGTGAGTTATACGACAGGTTCCACTTGTGTTATTATACCTTGACGATCATCCATAGCTGCCTAGCACATCTTTCAACGCATTATTTCCCTTGTTAAGTGCAGGAGTTATGGGCGGTCATCACATTTGGTATCAGAGCTCTAGTTAATCAATTTTAGCTAAAGTTCAAAGACATAATAATGTATGAGAGACGTATTTATAGATTTCTGATGGACGTATACTATATATTAATGTACAATACAATAGCGTTTGAACTCCATTTGCAGTTTTTCTCGTATGTGGACTAATCATTCTATTTTTCAAAATTAGAATGAGTCGTTGAACGTCGAGACACACTGCTAGGGAGGAGACTGTTCCTGTAGGGAGTGATGGCGGTATATCATATTACCTAGCTATGTTCGAGGTCATGATGGCAGCGATCATGGTGAGGGTAGCCGCCTCAGGAGACAGCCGCAGTAGATGTAGGAGTTCAAGTGCAGGTGCAAGTGCCTAGGGTCGTGGACTTCGCAAATCTATGCAAAGACTTCACTACTCTTGGAGAGAAGCCGTTTAAAGGGAGGGAGCCGATTGTAGAGATTCAAGGGTTGTTGGATACTTGCATTTGGATCTTTGGAGACTTGGGAATTGATGATGCGACTAAAAGAAAGCTTGCATCGAGACGGCTGCACGGTAGAGCTATGGACTGGTGGAACTCTGTCACTCTTGTGACCTTGGAAGATGAGATCACATGGGATTAATTCCAAGTCAAGGTTGAGACGAAGTTCATTTCTACCGTTCAGAAGTTTATTTTGTTCAAGAAGTTCATGAGCTGAAGCTGAATGGTAGGACGGTGTTGGAGTATGTTTCAGATTTTGAAGCCTTATTCAAGTATGCTTCATATGTTGAGACTCCCTACCAGAAGATATAGAAGTTGTCATCGGCTTGGACAAATATCTTGGGAATAAGCTGGTCAATCATCTGGATAATACTTATAAGAATATCGTGGAGAAAGCTCTGAGGCACGAGAGCCTGTTTCCCAAAGTACAAATAGGGCTGGCAATTAGAACTGAGAACCGAAAAACCGAACCGACCCGACCCGACCCGAAAAGACCCGAACCCGAACCGAAACCGATGGGTCTCGGGTCGGGTCTAGGTTATAAAAAATACTATCAAAAACCGATCAAACCCGACCCGCATAGACGCGACCCGAAGGAACGGACCAAAAAACATTGAAATATATGTATTTTTAGTGTTATTATTCAATCGGACCCGAACCGACCCGACCCGACCCGACCCGAGTTTCAACCCGTCCCGACCCGAACCGAAGCTCGGGTCGGGTCCAGATTTTTGAAATGCATAGTTTAAACCCGACAGAACTTGACCCGCCTAGAACCGAGACCCGACGGGTCGGGTCTGGGTCCATCGGGTCGGGTCTAATTGCAACCCATAAGTACAAACTGTTGTTGTAGCTAAAGAGGAACCGAAGCCACACCAAGGTGGTAATAACAAAAAAATGAAGCAGCAACAGTAGAAAGGGAAAGATGGTCAGAAAAAGCAGAAAGATGAAGTCACTTGTTTTAACTGCCAGTAGAAGGGTCATTTCTCGAAGGATTGCAAGAATCCGAAAGATGAAAGGAAGTGCTTTAAGTGTGGAAAGCTTGGGCATGACAAGGAGGATTGTCGAGAACTAGTTAAGGGTAAGTAGGTTGTGAAGGCGTATGCTTTGTAAGTTGTACCATCTTCTTCGAGGGCTCCTACGGCGGAGGAGAAGGGGAAGAGTGTCATCGTACAAGGTATTCTTTCCATTAGAAATGTTTCAGTTTGTGTGTTGTTTGATACTGGAGCATCGCATTCTTTCTTTTGTAATGAGTTTGTGTGCCGCTTGGGTTTGGAACCCGAGAATTGTGGTAGACCTTTGGTTGTGACTAATCTAGTTAGGGGTTCATCCGATTTGTGTATGATTTTTCGTGGTCTTGTGTTCTCAAGTCATGGTTGCTCCTTTATATGTAACTGCTTTATTTTGAACTTCGCTGGGTTTGGGGTTATTCTGGGTATGGACTGTCTCAAGAGGTATGCAACAAAAGTGGATTGCGAGAAGCTTGAGGTGACAGTTGGGAATATGGAAGAACGCAAGGTTGTGATTATATGTAAGCCAGATGATGGGGTCTTCGTAAGATATCTATATTCGCTTGTGACTCCACGAGAGGACTTGTCATCTGTGCCGATCACTATTGAGTTTGATGATGTCTTTGATGAGGTCAAAGGGTTGCCGCCGCATCGTGAGATTGAGTTCAGAATCGATTTGGTCGAATGTGCTGGACCTATCGTCATGCCTCTTAGGCGGATGGCGCCAAAGGAATAGCGAGAGTTAGAGGTGCAAGTACGTGACCTTTAGGGAAAAGGATTCATTGGGAGAAGTGTGTCCGAATGGGGTGCACTAGTTGTGTTTGCAACCAAGGCTAATGGATCTTTGAGATTGTGTGTGGATTATCGTGAGCTTAACAAGGTGACCAAGAAGAACAAGTATTTGTTGCCAAGGACAAACAACTTGTTTGATCAGCTTCACGAACCCAAGGTGTTTTCTTAGATGGATTTGGCAACGGGATTCCACTAGTTGAGGGTGGCAAAGGACAGAGTGCCGAAGACTGCTTTTAAGACACCATCCAGTTTCTTCGAATGGTTGGTGATGCCATTTAGATTGACTAACCCGTTAGCATATTTATTTGGATCTTATGCGTAGTGTTTTCAGAGATCAGTTGAACAAGTTCATGCTTGTGTTCGTGGATGATATTCTGGTTTATTCCCGGAACGAGGAAGAGCATAAGACGCACTTGCGAGTTGTTTTAGAAATCTCGCTAAAGCATCATCTAAGAGCTAAGTTTTTGAAGTGTCACTTTTAGAAGAGCGAAGTGAGGTTCCTAGACCATGTTGTTTCTGGAAATGGAATAACGGTTGACCCCGCTAAAGTGGCAACAATCTAGGACTGGGATAGACCTAATAATGCAACGGATGTTTGGAGTTTCCTTGTGTTGGCAGGATATTATCATTGTTTTATAAAGGATTTCTCCAAGATAGTTTCACCATTAACAGGATTGACGAAGAAGAATCAAGTGTTCGCATAGGATGCGAAGTGTGAGCAAGCTTTTGGAATCCTCATAGAGAGGATGACGAGTGCTCCTGTTTTGACCATTCCAAGCGGGAATGAAGAGATGGTGGTGTACATCGATGCATGTGGTACAGGACTTGGAGTAGTACTGATGTAGAAGGATAGAGTTGTGGACTGCGCAAGTTGACAGCTGAAGCCACATGAAAGGAATTATCCGACTTATGATTTGGAGTTGGCAGTGATTGTGTTTGCTCTGAAGACGCGTAGACATTACCTGTTGGGAGTTCGATTCGAGTTATTTATGGATCACAAGTCATTGAAGTATCTTTTCTCCGAAAGGGATTTGAATCTTCAGCAGAAACGGTGATTAGAGTTTCTGGAATCATATGATTTTGGTATAGCCTATACTTCTGGTAAAGGTAACGTAGTGGCGGATGCGTTAAGTTCAAAACATGCAATTCTGGGAGCGATGTTTTCGGAATGGAAGCACCTCGAATACTTGGCAGGATTTGATTTCAGGCCTCGGTGTGAGTTAGATCCTAAAATGTTGGCAAGCTTATCGATAAGACCTACTCTCATCGAAAGGATTGGCGAGAGCCAAAAGCGGGACATAAAGCTTGGTGAGATTATCCAGAGTTGGAACCAGAGGATAAGGAATTCGAGGTCGATCGAGAGGGTTGGCTTTGGAAACAAGGACGACTGGTTGTTCCTGATATCGATGGATTGAGAGATGAGATTCTGGTGGAATGTCATCACTCGAAGTTGACGATTCATCGTGCTAGTAATAAGATGTATCAGGACATGAACCGAGCTTACTACTGGGAAGGAATGAAGAGGGATGCTGGAAAGTTATTTCCAAGTATATGAACTGTCAGTTAGTGAGAGCCGAATAGAAGAAGCCTAGTGGATTGCTTCAGCCATTGAAAGTTCCTACATTGGAGTGGGATCAGATATCGATGGATTTTATCGATGGACTACCGAGAACTAGGACAGGTTACGAAGTCATTTGGGTCGTCGTGGATCGTTTGACCAAGAGCGCAAGGTTTATTCATGTCAGATCAACTAGGACAACATCGAAGTTAACTGAGCGTTATATTAAATGGATAGTTTGATTCCATGGTATCTCGAAGAGCATAGTTAGTGATCGAGATCCATAGTTCACAAGTGTATTTTGGAAGAGTTTGCATGAGACTTTGGGAACTGAGTTATGTTTGAGTATAGCTTATTATCCCCAGACTAATGGTCAAACCGATAGGGTTAACTGAGTTTTGGAAGATCTTCGTAGAGCTTGTGTATTGGACTTCAGAGGATCATGGGAAGACCATCTACATTTAGTTGAGTTTGTGTACAATAACAGCTACCAGTCAAGCATTAGGATGTCACCATACGAGGCATTGTATGGAAGACCGTGTAATTCTCCGGCATATTGGTTAGAAGCTGGATAAAAATTGATGCTTGGGCCTGAAATGTAGAGAAACCTCGGATTGTATCGAGATCGTTCGGCAATGAATGAAGGCAGCCCAAGATCGTTAGAAGAGTTATGTCGATAAGCGTCGTAAAGATTTGTAATTCGACATTGTGACATGGATTTCATGAAGACTTTGCGATTAAAGCATGTTGTTCGGTTCAGAAGTAAATAGAAGTTTGCCTCAAAGTTCGTTGGACCGTTTCCGATAATCGAGTGGATTGGAAAGCTCGCATATAGATTGGAGTTACCCGAGAAGACGTCGGTTGTGCATAATGTTGTCCATGTGTCATTTCTACGGAAGAGTGCTGTAACACCCTGTATGTTGAATAACTTGCTATAATATAAAACAGGGCAGAATTAAATTTTAAAATCTGAATCAGGAGAAACGGGCTATGCCATTGCGTTCGTCTCGGAAAAATACGCGAAATAGAGTCCGAGTTTATGAAAATCGGAGTCCGTATGTCCTAGTTAAGGCCCAACGAAGTTTTCAGAAAATTCAAATTTCGAAAAACAGATTTCAAAGGCAGAAGGGGGGCTAGGCGGAAAAATTCCCGCCAGCACCAGGTCGACCCCCATGTCGACTGGGGAGTCGACACACAGGGGGGTGTGTCGACAGTAGTGTCGACACCCCTGTCGACACAGGTGGCTCGGCCAGTTTGGCTGGGTGCACTGTTTTGGCTTTGGGCTGTGTTTGGTGGCTGGTGACGAGATCTGATGGCTCTAAACTATCCTAGGGTTAATCCTATGGCCTAAAACACTTAATTAATCTATAAATACACCCTAAGACTACCCTAATCCATACTAAAAATAGATACAATGCCATCATGCCGTCAAAATGCAACTTAGAAGGAGCCTCCACAAATTAAAGAGGAAGATAGCTTCTCAAATCAACTTCTAATCAACTCTAGCAACTTAATCTTCTTCATAGGAGTGCTAATCAACAAGTTGTGAGTTTCTATGCCTTTAGCAAGCAATTGCTAAACTAATTATGATAGTATATAATGAGGTTATGGTTATGTATGTGGATCAATGCAAGTTATGTTATCATATGCTATGTGTTCATGATGTTAGTTATGCAAGTTTTATGCTATATGTTCATGATGCTAGTTATGCAAGTTGTATGCTATATGTTCATGATGCAAGTTATGCAAGTTTGATGCTATGTGCCCATGAAGCTAGTTATGCAAGTTGGGTGTAATCTATGCTATGTGTTCATGATACTAGTTATGCAAATCACTATGATAAACATTGATCCATTATGACACCATGTTATGCAAGTTTGGTGTTTGATTATATGCAAGTTCATATATGACATGTTATGCAAGTTTGGTGTTTGATTATATGCAAGTTCATATATGACATGTTATGCAAGTTTGGTGTTTGATTATATGCAAGTAACATATGCAAGTTTACACCTTTGTATGACATGCATACATATGCAAGTTAACCCCTTTGTATGTCATACATACATATGCAAGTTTACCCCTTTGTATGACATAAGTAACTTATGCAAGTTACCCTCTTTATGACATATGTGATTCATGCAAGTTTGGGTTGGTTATTTATGCTAGTTGGGTTTGATGCTATGGTCATATATGCAAGTTGACACCTTTAAAACCCATGTTGATGCTAATGTTATGCTAAGTTGAACCCATTGTATTTGTGATGAATCTTTCCTTTTAAGTATGTCATGTTAGCGTATTACGTGGGGAACGATGGGGTTAATATTCATGTTAACAAAACTGTGGTGAAATTGGTATGATGTTGCATACCATAAGTAGATGGACATAATTGAGTCAATTATGTACATCATTAAATTGGAATTAATTAGGAAAAATTAATCCAAAATATGGGGGTGATTAATTAGGTGTAATTAATCGACTAAGACACGAGGTTGGACCCTTTTGTAGCATAAGACTACCCGGACCCGACCGGCAAATCCAGCGGCTACAAATGATTGGCCCAATGTGAGAGGTCTTAGGCATAAACTAAATACGTGACAAGTGTAAAGACACGAGGTTAGACTCTGTTATGGCGTAAGGCTGCCCGGACCCGACCGGCAAATCCAGCTGCCATAAAAGATAGTCTAATGTGAGAGGTCTTTACAACGGTTACGTTCTTAATCAATTAAGAAACACTTAACCAGATAAGCATGTAGTGGGGCATGAGGGGTTAAGTGGGTGCCTTGGGTGGCATGTGCAAATCAAGTAAATGCCTTGGGTGGCATGTGGAAATCTAGTGGGTTGCCTTGGGTGGCAATAGAAAATACGATTAGAATACTTAACCAAGTGGAAACATGTAATTAAACATGATTAAAGGGTTAAGTGGGATGCACTAGAAAAAGGGACAAGCTTAGGTGGGTAGCTTGTGGGGGCCCATTTCAACCAGTAACCCATTTGTATCTTATTGGGCTCGACCCATGTCGAGGACGGGACACGCGTACTGGGCTTGACTATAAGAGGCCAAAACGGGTTAGCGGTGGCAACGCAAGTCCAACGGGTTTCATATGCGTGTGTGGGCCCGGGCTGGTAGGTAAGACGTTGTTGCATCGTGTTGGTATAAGCCGTGCACCGTTGGTTGTATCGGGTTGCCACTTTGGGGAGTGATACACCCCACTGTGGGGCCAGCACGGGTATCTACGTTAGGGAGCCGATCGCTTGGGGAGTAGTGGGTACACCTAGTGGAGATAGGGGCAGACGACACCTATGTGGTCAGCTAGGGGTACACGAAACTACTAGTTAAATTTTCTAAGTCCTTGGGTGGGATCAACCTTTAAGTAGGAATGACTGGTGTGGTGCAGTGTAGTAGTTACCCTTGGGTGGGTAGATGCGTCTTTACCGATATCTTCGTTCTTCCAGTGTCTAGTTGGCTGCTTAGTGTAGTCATTTATCCCCAGTCGTTACCGTACCAAGTTTATATCATACCCTAATTACTTTAATGATTGTATTGTTAAAGTTATAGGACTCGCTCAGACTTATGTCTGACCCCGTTGTTTTTATCTTTTTTCCAACCCTCAGGTTCTCAGAGTGGGCCTAGCACTAGTGGGCTTTGATCAGATTGCTTTATCTATCTTTTGGAGCTTGGACCGTTGATGTAAAGCTCAGCTTATCTTTTCTATTATGGCTATTAGTTATGTAGTGGGATTATGTACTTATGTTTTTATCAGGATGGATATTTAGTACTTGACTCTTGTTTTAGTTGGTTTTGGTATTGTAACCAAACATGTTTATCTTCAGCTGCAATGAAATGATGTTTTAGATTTTCAAGTATTATTTATATCTGTCTTGTTGTAATTTTTCTGTTCTATATTCACTTAAAATACTCCACCGAAGTTAAGGCATTCCCTTAGTGAGTGACCTTAGCGGGTGTGGGGTGTTACAAGTGCACAATTCAAATGTAAAGGTATATCTAGAGCAGTACGAAGACCTAGAAGTCGAATCTGTAGCTATGAGACCTCGTAGGATGCTTCGCGTTGTTGGGAATGACACGAAATAGCTTAAGAGGAAGACAGTTAAACTTGTCAAGGTGCAGTGGAGTGAGGATGATGAGGATTGTACATGGGAAATGGAAGAGATTATTTTTACTACCAAAATGATCTTAGCGCAGGTTCACAGTGAAGGGATGTTGAAGGAATATAAGGAAGGGATGAAGAATTCGAGAGCAACTCAGGCTGATACCCCTTTTGAAAAGAAGTGTAACGACCCGTGTTTTTCGACCATTTGGATCTGAATATTTAAATTGGTTTAAATATTTTATTTGGAATATAAATGGATTTTAATATTTAAATCGCTATTTAAACGAAGTTGAACGATATATATATATATATTCATATATAATATAAATCGAGCTTGAAAATGACGTGTAGTTCGTAATTTGGAGTTTTGAACTTCAAATGGATATACAGAGTCCGATATAAGTCAGATTTCTGTGAAACGAGAAACGTTGGAACCATAGTGACGATAGTTTTCATATGAAAGAGAAAAATCCAAATTTCGTGGTATAGATTGTTAGATATGGCCAAATCAAATTTTGAAATAAACGCTATGGAAATCGTTATCGGCCTTTAAAATAGCCATTTTGCAAACGAACTCTGTTTTCGATGAAATTAGTTTCATTGGGACCGTATCGTCAAATTATTGTCAGAAAATCAAATTGCGTGGCAAACCGATGTCGTATGTGACCACGACAACCGTAAACGCCCGTTCAATTTCTATAGCACGTAGTTAATTTAATCGAGAGATATTTGGGTATAACTTGAGCAGACGATCGAATTAGGCCACGAAACCAGTTCCGTTGAGTTCGTATTGTCGATTAGGGCCAGGATAAGTATATAGTTTGTTGTTTTTGAGGATCGGATAATTTGGCGTCTAAAATGGCATTGCGGTGCGCGTAAAAATAGCCTACCGGGGGAACAGTCTCAGAATGCGACGAAATTGGTGCCGTTGGGTTCGTATCGTAGAACTATTTTAGGATATCGAGGTTACAAGTTGATTCGATTTATCTGGTGATCGTGGAAAAATTAAACGCGTGTTGATTTCCGGTTTTATAAAGGAAATTTTTTTCAAACGACCTCGGATTTCGACGAGACTTGTCCCATTGGTTCCGGAATACCTTTTTACACTAAGATTAGCTTTTTTATCAGTAAACGAAGATCGTATAAAATGATTTTTTTGCGAAAACTTGCGACATGAGTGGGTTTTAATAATATAGTATTAAATCATATCATACTCAATATATATGGGTATAATGTATTTATTTAACCAAGTCCAAAGCCTTTTCCGCTGCCTTATCCGTTGCGTGCGTCCCACATCCTCAATTTCGTGCGTCCCAATCTGCTTCTACCGTGTCTCCCAAGCTTTTATTGGAAACTCCACCTACCCTGTATTAGTCTGCAAACCTATAACCTCATTTCCTTGCTCTCCACGGTGTTTCAGCTTTATAAATAAACAACTGCTCGCTTTATTCTTTCTTCTCCAAGGAAATAATCAAACCGCACCTTCTATCAATAACAGTAAAATCGAAGTAAAGCTCTCGCCTCACCAACACACTAAACCCGCAAACTCCATTACTATAATAGGATCGAACCCTCCAAGCATTTAGGAGAAAAACGGATCAGGTTCAAGAAAGGTGAGACCGGAGTGGAGATCGGCACGTGGTGGTGGTCGAACCAAAGGCTGGCGGTACCGTCAGCATGGGGAGTGGAGTTCGAAACGTAGCAGACAACTCAGTGTGGGTGCATGTTTCATTGGGCGGCTCGTCGTGGAGGACTGGAGGGCTGGTCGAGACGGGGACTGGTTGGTCGAGGTGTTATGCAGGGTTCTGTGAGGGGGTGAGGGTTTCAGGTGATCAGAAATGGTGTAAATACCGTATATACTGGGAAGCGAAGCAGGGTACTTCAGTGTGAGGAGGGGTGGAGGGAAGCGGTGTACTGTCAGGTAGTCGAGAAGGAGGGAAGAGGGCGGACATGAAGTTTGAAGCATGCGAACACAAATGGGTAACAGCAGATGAACAGTGCGTGCTGAATAGTATCTGGAGGTGCCTAATCACAGTTTTTTTAAATATAAACGCTTTCTTGGAATCCAATTGCAAACAGACGAAGGGAATAGCACAAAGGGGACGGAGCTAATTTACTGAACGGTGAAGTTTGGAAGGAAACAAACAAAGCCACCATTTGATTGTTTACAGCGTCTTGAAACAAGGAGGCAGATGTTAGTTCAAAAGCGGACGAAGTATCGACGTGCTTAATTTAAAAAAATGGGCTGAACGAATCACGGTATGGCCCAATTTCCTATTTTATACACTAAGGTTAATTTTGATTAGAATTTAAAGGGATTTCCTAAGCTATTTACTTAGGTGATTTTTAATTAACTAAAGTTAAAGCTAGTTAAAAAAATTTTTAAAACCTTTTTATGTTGGCATTTAGTCAGTCAAGATGATGGTATTATTTACGTTAATGTAAAACCTTATTAATCATTTGTTGGTATAATAAAATTTTTAATTAAAGTGATTAAGGTTTGATATTTTAATTTAAAATAAACCCTGAACAAAGTTAACTGTTTTGAGTTAAGTATGGATTCGAGTAGTAAGTTTAACAAAATTAGTTATTTAATCTAGTCT
Organism: Allium sativum; assembly: GCA_030737875.1. Classification (NCBI taxonomy): domain Eukaryota; kingdom Viridiplantae; phylum Streptophyta; class Magnoliopsida; order Asparagales; family Amaryllidaceae; genus Allium; species Allium sativum. The sequence continues at coordinate 315,210,777 of CM060921.1, forward strand.
AGGGGCAAGTAAATTTAAATCGTTTATGTTAAAACGTTATGACTAAATTCATATATGGGCAGAATCGAACAAATCAACTTGCGTTACGATCATGGGAATAGGCAAAACTTTATGGAACAAATCTAGACAGAACTGGAGATAGTGAGGATTACGGTTAAATTAAAAGCGTCAAACGCGCCAACCGTCGACCAGAACAAACTCTGGTGAGTTAATTCTCACACCTTCTGGAATTCTGTGATGTGGTAAATTCATATTAAAATATAATTTACCCTTAAAAATATAAATTGGTTGATTGGTTGCTGATGACTGTTATGGTTGATTGGATGCTGTTAATTAGATTTAATCAATCATACGAAGTTTATTTCATATACTATTATGAAATGTTTAACGAGCCGTGATGCAGGGAAGGACAGGTTGGAGGGATCCGACCGGATTCCTCAAACATTACATGTGTTGTTTGTTTATTTTATATTGTTGATACGTGAACTAATTGAACACCATATGGTTGAAAAAACCGTATTTAGTATGATGATTGAACAAATATTCACCCGTGTTGTGTTTAAAATCAACCGACAGTGTTGATTTGGTAATTGGCAGTGAATGGCCTAAATGTGTTATTTTAAAAGTCGGTTTTACCGTTCAGTGAATCGACGCAATTTTAAAGTTATAAATTATATTATAACTGAATTAAGGTTTTCAATCATTTTATTTGAATAATTAAAGTGGAAATTTAAAAATGACAATTTGTTTAATGTCGAAGTTAACTATTTATAATATAGTTAATATTAAAGTAACATTACTATCTTAACAAGTAATAGTTTAAGTAATGACTTGTAAATGGTATTTAATTAAGAAATGGACCGGCATCGCTGAGATCGACCAAAACCAAGTAAGAATTTCGTTAAAGAGAATTGATAATCCAAGTTTCCAAACGAGAAATGTAATTAGAATGGGAAAGTAAATCGCAAGGGTTTAAATACGATTTTTTCTTAATGGTTGTATTAAGAGAACCATATTGGTTTGAATTAGATTAAAGCAAGGGGTTAATGGTCAGTAGTTATGAAACCCAAGACCAAGGCATATACTAAGAATGCCAAGTAAATTATTCGACCAAGGATTGTGATTATAAACATTATAAGCGAAATGGTAATTTAAGTGTTTTAATGGGTGTTTAGTTAAATAAAGGAATTAAGTAAGAAGATTTTTGAGCAAGGATTTCAAATGTAAAAATGGTTTTGTAAACCCAGATTTGAAATCAAGATTTGTAAACGAGATTTGAATATCAGTGGTTAAGTGACAAACCGATATTATTCTGAGATAAGGGCGTTGTCAATCAAGGTCTGAGAGGTAAATAGAATACCCCAACTTGAACGGCTTTGTTATTATCGAGGAATGGTATTAGTCTGGAGTGAGTGAAGGTGCGTACGACTGCTAGCGAAATTCGCAGGGCTGCAGGTAGCCTACGGCAGTCGGATGTTTCCTGAGGGAATCAGGCGTAACCATTGTGATCGCTGCGATCTAGAGTCAAACGAATAGAGTTACGTCGAATATTAGAGTTGATTAACGATTTTGTTAAACATATTTTAAATGGGCCAAGTCATGCCAAGTACTGAATCAGAAAACTCATTGTGTTCACACTATTGATTGTGATAGTTAAAACACCGACTATCAAACCTGACCAATACGCTTGTTGGTATGGAAAGACCGGGATCGAATTTATATTCGAAAACCATTCCGACCAATAAATACGTGAAGACGTCAAATGAAGCCGGAGCAAGTGAAGACCCGGATCTTCATAAGCGGAAGGACTACTTGTCGAATCTCTCTCTGGCTTGCAACCAGAGTTATTTGGTTTGTGATTCTGTCGTGGTTGAAATCCACGGGTTGCAAGGGCTGCTCGCTACTGATCCATGGGGTGATTCCTGTATGAGATGCGGTAGGAGAGTGCCTTCGGTTCATCCTGTTCCTGGATGACTTGTATGGACGAGTGTCTGACAGAGTATTTCCAAAGGGGTCACGTACGTTGATTTCTCCAAACGTACCATAGTTGATGGCGGAGAAATGGTTATTCTCTAGCCTAACAACTAGAGTATTTTTGTGGACGTCAATTAGTGATATCTGGCGGATCTGACGATGTGGCATTCAAAGTGAATGATGGTCAGATGTTTTAAAGAGATTCTAGCCTCAAGCCTCATCAACCGGGAGATGACAAACATCTGGCAGGCAGCATGGCTATGTGGGTCGCTCCCATTAGGGTGTATAATCACCTATCTAGAGAAATTCCTTTTGTTTCTTAATCTATCGATTCTGCCCATTCGGGAACGGTGGTTTGAGTCCAACCGTTGGTAATATACATTCGATACACTCAAGCGAAATGAGTGGTCAGTCATGTGAGGGCCGGGTTGCAAGACGTTCTTGTTGAACCCAGTGTATTCGCCTCTAGAGATACACGTGCGGAAGGTGGTCCCATACCTTGTCATGTTGGAAACCAATATCCAATAAGCACCCGCGGTTTTGGTTTGTATACTATATATGGGGAGCGTGAGATGCAAGCGTTCCTCTAGATTGTTATTTATTTGTATCTAGACATTATTGTAATATCAGATCAAGTATGATTTTCAAAAATGGTTTGGGTTATAGTAAGGTAAAAACCATCCGTGTTTATGTGTGGACTGGTCTTACTATTATCCCTTGATTTCGTAAAGGATTTTCCAAAGTTAAGCAAGTTGTGTGTTATGTGAATTTATCACTGATAGTATTCCAGACTGACCCGGTGTATTTTGTTTTAAATCAAATGTGCTCGGGTCAGACCGAGTATGTTCCAGGTTAGGTTCGCTTGGAGTTTCAGGTGCTGGAAGCAGGCGGCTTCACCGTTAGTTATATACAGATATTATTCCGCTGTGACTGATATGTTGTACTTTGACGATTGGTATGTATACAAAGTTCTTTTATATAAAGAGATTTGATATTATATTTTATTCGTTCCGCTGTGAGATTCTGCTGTGTTCTTCTTCTTTCTCCTATTCTAATACTTCTTTCTGTCTATTCTTACCCTCTAAATTCTTTCTCATGACAATCTGGGGGTTCGATACTTGGGTTTTTGGCAAGTAATACGGGTTGAAGTATTGTTGTCGAAGACTCGAGCGTCGACACTTTTTCCCCGGGTCGTTACAGTGGTATCAGAGCGAGGTTTAGTAATAACCTTGGCTCTGTGGTGTAACTCGATAGAGATAGGGTTAGTAATACCCTAGATCGAGATTGAGTGTGTATATATATATATGAGAGCGTATTTGTAAATTTTGTATACAAATGTTTTGTATTGTGTTTGTTGATCGGTTCACGTGTTGAGAAGCATAGAACTGACAATGGATACAGTATTGTCTTGAAAAGAGGGTAAATGAAATAATTTTACCCAAATTATATTTTTATATACAAAAGAAATAATTTTATCAAACTATTGAGATACTAGTGTGTTTGATCGATTTGAATGGAATTCAAATCGAAATGGAAATTTGAATTGAGACTTAACTTTGTTAAGTGAAGTTAAATTAAGAAGGATATCGAAATTAAATAAAACAGATTTGGAAATTGGAAATTAAATGAATAAATAATAATCAAATCTGTGAAACCAAAATAAAATATTAATATTGAATATGAATTCAGTTGATTTGGTTGATTTGTTTGTGTATTGGTTGTTGATTGTGAATTAGTTTTTGATTTATAATAAATTAGATTTGGAAATTAATGGGTTAGTAACATTCTTTTTTTACCTTAGCAATTTCGAGGACGAAATTATTTTAAGGGGGGAAGAATGTAACGACCCGTGTTTTTCGACCATTTGGATCTGAATATTTAAATTGGTTTAAATATTTTATTTGGAATATAAATGGATTTTAATATTTAAATCGCTATTTAAACGAAGTTGAACGATATATATATTCATATATAATATAAATCGAGCTTGAAAATGACGTGTAGTTCGTAATTTGGAGTTTTGAACTTCAAATGGATATACAGAGTCCGATATAAGTCAGATTTCTGTGAAACGAGAAACGTTGGAACTATAGTGACGATAGTTTTCATATGAAAGAGAAAAATCCAAATTTCGTGGTATAGATTGTTAGATATGGCCAAATCAAATTTTGAAATAAACGCTATGGAAATCGTTATCGGCCTTTAAAATAGCCATTTTGCAAACGAACTCTGTTTTCGATGAAATTAGTTTCATTGGGACCGTATCGTCAAATTATTGTTAGAAAATCAAATTGCGTGGCAAACCGATGTCGTATGTGACCACGACAATCGTAAACGCCCGTTCAATTTCTATAGCACGTAGTTAATTTAATCGAGAGATATTTGGGTATAACTTGAGCAGACGATCGAATTAGGCCACGAAACCAGTTCCGTTGAGTTTGTATTGTCGATTAGGGCCAAGATAAGTATATAGTTTGTTGTTTTTGAGGATCGGATAATTTGGCGTCTAAAATGGCATTGCGGTGCGCGTAAAAATAGCCTACCGGGGGATCAGTCTCAGAATGCGACGAAATTGGTGCCGTTGGGTTCGTATCGTAGAACTATTTTAGGATATCGAGGTTACAAGTTGATTCGATTTATCTGGTGATCGTGGAAAAATTAAACGCGTGTTGATTTCCGGTTTTATAAAGGAAAATTTTTTCAAACGACCTCGGATTTCGACGAGACTTGTCCCATTGGTTCCGGAATACCTTTTTACACTAAGATTAGCTTTTTTATCAGTAAACGAAGATCGTATAAAATGATTTTTTTGCGAAAACTTGCGACATGAGTGGGTTTTAATAATATAGTATTAAATCATATCATACTCAATATATATGGGTATAATGTATTTATTTAACCAAGTCCAAAGCCTTTTCCGCTGCCTTATCCGTTGCGTGCGTCCCACATCCTCAATTTCGTGCGTCCCAATCTGCTTCTACCGTGTCTCCCAAGCTTTTATTGGAAACTCCACCTACCCTGTATTAGTCTGCAAACCTATAACCTCATTTCCTTGCTCTCCACGGTGTTTCAGCTTTATAAATAAACAACTGCTCGCTTTATTCTTTCTTCTCCAAGGAAATAATCAAACCGCGCCTTCTATCAATAACAGTAAAATCGAAGTAAAGCTCTCGCCTCACCAACACACTAAACCCGCAAACTCCATTACTATAATAGGATCGAACCCTCCAAGCATTTAGGAGAAAAACAGATCGGGTTCAAGAAAGGTGAGACCGGAGTGGAGATCGGCACGTGGTGGTGGTCGAACCAGAGGCTGGCGGTACCGTCAGCATGGGGAGTGGAGTTCGAAACGTAGCAGACAACTCAGTGTGGGTGCATGTTTCATTGGGCAGCTCGTCGTGGAGGACTGGAGGGCTGGTCGAGACGGGGACTGGTTGGTCGAGGTGCTATGCAGGGTTCTGTGAGGGGGTGAGGGTTTCAGGTGATCAGAAATGGTGTAAATACCGTATATACTGGGAAGCGAAGCAGGGTACTTCAGTGTGAGGAGGGGTGGAGGGAAGCGGTGTACTGTCAGGTAGTCGAGAAGGAGGGAAGAGGGCGGACATGAAGTTTGAAGCATGCGAACACAAATGGGTAACAGCAGATGAACAGTGCGTGCTGAATAGTATCTGGAGGTGCCTAATCACAGTTTTTTTTAATATAAACGCTTTCTTGGAATCCAATTGCAAACAGACGAAGGGAATAGCACAAAGGGGACGGAGCTAATTTACTGAATGGTGAAGTTTGGAAGGAAACAAACAAAGCCACCATTTGATTGGTTACAGCGTCTTGAAACAAGGAGGCAGATGTTAGTTCAAAAGCGGACGAAGTATCGACGTGCTTAATTTAAAAAAATGGGCTGAACGAATCACGGTATGGCCCAATTTCCTATTTTATACACTAAGGTTAATTTTGATTAGAATTTAAAGGGATTTCCTAAGCTATTTACTTAGGTGATTTTTAATTAACTAAAGTTAAAGCTAGTTAAAAAAAAATTTAAAACCTTTTTATGTTGGCATTTAGTCAGTCAAGATGATGGTATTATTTACGTTAATGTAAAACCTTATTAATCATTTGTTGGTATAATAAAATTTTTAATTAAAGTGATTAAGGTTTGATATTTTAATTTAAAATAAACCCTGAACAAAGTTAACTGTTTTGAGTTAAGTATGGATTCGAGTAGTAAGTTTAACAAAATTAGTTATTTAATCTAGTCTAGGGGCAAGTACATTTAAATCATTTATGTTAAAACGTTATGACTAAATTCATATATGGGCAGAATCGAACAAATCAACTTGCGTTACGATCATGGGAATCGGCAGAACTTTATGGAACAAATCTGGACAGAACTGGAGATAGTGAGGATTACGGTTAAATTAAAAGCGTCAAACGCGCCAACCGTCGACCAGAACAAACTCTGGTGAGTTAATTCTCACACCTTCTTGAATTCTGTGATGTGGTAAATTCATATTAAAATATAATTTACCCTTAAAAATATAAATTGGTTGATTGGTTGCTGATGACTGTTATGGTTGATTGGATGCTGTTAATTAGATTTAATCAATCATACGAAGTTTATTTCATATACTATTATGAAATGTTTAACGAGCCGTGATGCAGGGAAGGACAGGTTGGAGGGATCCGACCGGATTCCTCAAACATTACATGTGTTGTTTGTTTATTTTATATTGTTGATACGTGAACTGATTGAACACCATATGGTTGAAAAAAACCGTATTTAGTATGATGATTGAACAAATATTCACCCGTGTTGTGTTTAAAATCAACCGACAGTGTTGATTTGGTAATTGGCAGTGAATGGCCTAAATGTGTTATTTTAAACGTCGGTTTTACCGTTCCGTGAATCGACGCAATTTTAAAGTTATAAGTTATTTTATAACTGAATTAAGGTTTTCAATCATTTTATTTGAATAATTAAAGTGGAAATTTAAAAATGACAATTTGTTTAATGTCGAAGTTAACTATTTGTAATATAGTTAATATTAAAGTAACATTACTATCTTAACAAGTAATAGTTTAAGTAATGACTTGTAAATGGTATTTAATTAAGAAATGGACAGGCATCGCTGAGATCGACCAAAACCAAGTAAGAATTTCGTTAAAGAGAATTGATAATCCAAGTTTCCAAACGAGAAATGTAATTAGAATGGGAAAGTAAATCGCAAGGGTTTAAATACGATTTTTTCTTAATGGTTGTATTAAGAGAACCATATTGGTTTGAATTAGATTAAAGCAAGGGGTTAATGGTCAGTAGTTATGAAACCCAAGACCAAGGCATATACTAAGAATGCCAAGTAAATTATTTGACCAAGGATTGTGATTATAAACATTATAAGCGAAATGGTAATTTAAGTGTTTTAATGGGTGTTTAGTTAAATAAAGGAATTAAGTAAGAAGATTTTTGAGCAAGGATTTCAAATGTAAAAATGGTTTTGTAAACCCAGATTTGAAATCAAGATTTGTAAACGAGATTTGAATATCAGTGGTTAAGTGACAAACCGATATTATTCAGAGATAAGGGCGTTGTCAATCAAGGTCTGAGAGGTAAATAGAATACCCCAACTTGAACGGCTTTGTTATTATTGAGGAATGGTATTAGTCTGGAGTGAGTGAAGGTGCGTACGACTGCTAGCGAAATTCGCAGGGCTGCAGGTAGCCTACGGCAGTCGGATGTTTCCTGAGGGAATCAGGCGTAACCATTGTGATCGCTGCGATCTAGAGTCAAACGAATAGAGTTACGTCGAATATTAGAGTTGATTAACGATTTTGTTAAACATATTTTAAATGGGCCAAGTCATGCCAAGTACTGAATCAGAAAACTCATTGTGTTCACACTATTGATTGTGATAGTTAAAACACCGACTATCAAACCTGACCAATACGCTTGTTGGTATGGAAAGACCGGGATCGAATTTATATTCGAAAACCATTCCGACCAATAAATACGTGAAGACGTCAAGTGAAGCCGGAGCAAGTGAAGACCCGGATCTTCATAAGCGGAAGGACTACTTGTCGAATCTCTCTCTGGCTTGCAACCAGAGTTATTTGGTTTGTGATTCTGTCGTGGTTGAAATCCACGGGTTGCAAGGGCTGCTCGCTACTGATCCATGGGGTGATTCCTATATGAGATGCGGTAGGAGAGTGCCTTCGGTTCATCCTGTTCCTGAATGACTTGTATGGACGAGTGTCTGACAGAGTATTTCCAAAGGGGTCACGTACGTTGATTTCTCCAAACGTACCATAGTTGATGGCGGAGAAATGGTTATTCTCTAGCCTAACAACTAGAGTATTTTTGTGGACGTCAATTAGTGATATCTGGCGGATCTGACGATGTGGCATTCAAAGTGAATGATGGTCAGATGTTTTAAAGAGATTCTAGCCTCAAGGCTCATCAGCCGGGAGATGACAAACATCTGGCAGGCAGCATGGCTATGTGGGTCGCTCCCATTAGGGTGTATAATCACCTATCTAGAGAAATTCCTTTTGTTTCTTAATCTATCGATTCTGCCCATTCGGGAACGGTGGTTTGAGTCCAACCGTTGGTAATATACATTCGATACACTCAAGCGAAATGAGTGGTCAGTCATGTGAGGGCCGGGTTGCAAGACATTCTTGTTGAACCCAGTGTATTCGCCTCTAGAGATACACGTGCGGAAGGTGGTCCCATACCTTGTCATGTTGGAAACCAATATCCAATAAGCACCCGCGGTTTTGGTTTGTATACTATATATGGGGAGCGTGAGATGCAAGCGTTCCTCTAGATTGTTATTTATTTGTATCTAGACATTATTGTAATATCAGATCAAGTATGATTTTCAAAAATGGTTTGGGTTATAGTAAGGTAAAAACCGTCCGTGTTTATGTGTGGACTGGTCTTACTATTATCCCTTGATTTCGTAAAGGATTTTCCAAAGTTAAGCAAGTTGTGTGTTATGTGAATTTATCACTGATAGTATTCCAGACTGACCCGGTGTATTTTGTTTTAAATCAAATGTGCTCGGGTCAGACCGAGTATGTTCCAGGTTAGGTTCGCTTGGAGTTTCAGGTGCTGGAAGCAGGCGGCTTCACCGTTAGTTATATACAGATATTATTCCGCTGTGACTGATATGTTGTACTTTGACGATTGGTATGTATACAAAGTTCTTTTATATAAAGAGATTTGATATTATATTTTATTCGTTCCGCTGTGAGATTCTGATGTGTTCTTCTTCTTTCTCCTATTCTAATACTTCTTTCTTTCTATTCTCACCCTCTAAATTCTTTCTCATGACAATCTGGGGGTTCGATACTTGGGTTTTTGGCAAGTAATACGGGTTGAAGTATTGTTGTCGAAGACTCGAGCGTCGACACTTTTTCCTCGGGTCGTTACAAGAAGAGACCCGAAAACTACAGAGTGTCAGTAAAACTTCATCTAGCATGGTCTACATGCCAGGAATTAACCGATGTAACGCCAACTCATCATAAGAGGAAGAGTATCGAGTCAAAGCATAAAGATGATCCGTAACCGACTCCTGAAAAATGGCTCCATAGATAACGAAGGGATTACCTTCGTAAATAACATGGGTATCACCGGAAGCTACCTTCCAAGGAGTCAAACCGGAAGGCTAAGCCAAGACTCAAAGCAAGAATACAGGCTACTCGTACTAATCCATATAGTACCCGAACCATCAATGGTTCTAAATCGGCGGGTGTACACGTACATCGTGAGGGCGGGCTCCTCTAAGTACCTACGGTAAAACTGAAAGCCTACATCCGAAAGTTTACGCCAAAGAACCGACACTTGGAAGCCTCCGCCGAGAAATTCGAAATGCCTTTACAACCGGTCTTGGCAACAAACTCCTTTCCACCTTGGGGAGGCCCCAATTCACCCGGGACCCTCGCTTCGAAGACCGTAACCGGCACCATGAGGATGACCGATAGCTAGATACCCAGGACCAAGCAAAATAGCGGCCGATAGGAATCATTTGGGCCCAACACCCTACTAATAGAGGGACCCCAGATTCTATATAAATAGAACCCCAGAAACTCCATAAAGGGGGATGCACTTTTTATTTCTCAAATAAATTCATTTCTACTCAAGAGGAGAAAATCATCTATTCTTGTAATATATCTGCAAACTATGAATGGAGAATTCCGAGTCTCACTCATCTTACGATTTGATAATATTGTAGGGTCATAATGATGAAACAGGGAGTTAACACTAACCTTTCTGATGAGAAGATCAACCAGGGCGCCCCAGCGGCGTAGGAAGAGGGCTTTGTGAAAACACGATGTCCACTTCTCCTCGCCCAAAGGATCTGCCATGATTGATCCATGTTCTCATGCTGAGCCTAACACTCCCCGAACATCAATGTAAGGAGATTGTCTATGAATTCCTAACCCGAACCCTGTCGTGACTCAGGCTCCTCTCTTGGGCTGACCTGACATGAAGGAATCATCGGAGTTAACGAATATAGCGATGCCTTCATCCTTGAACTCAAGGGAAGCGTTAGCCTGTTTTCTTCTTATCGGAATACATAATGTCGTTATCATGGCTTAGAAGCTCATCAATTCCATGAAGCCTAATGATATCAAGTTAATATCTTTCCTGAGGTTAAGCCGAAATACCATCATGTAATACGTGTGGTGTTCACCCTCCATGGGTAAGGTTAATGGCTATTAGGTTTAAAAATTCTGATGCTCCGAGGAAGGTGATTCAGCTTAAAGTCACAGGCCTAAGATTATAACCTGGAGACTCTGAGTCATGATGACAACAAATCACATGAACGCATACATTACATACTGTAATCCAAGTGTTGACTAAAAATATCATTAACATTTTGGCACTATAGGGAGGGGCCTGAACCTACGACCTTATGGTTAATTTATTAAAATTAATTTGGTGTATTCATTGTTCCATGATAGAGAGATGAAGTCGAAGAGATTAGAGGAACGAAACAAAGAGCTGGATCCCAACGCCGCCCTTGAAGGAAACGAGGGCCCAACACGTAACCCAAATAATAATGAGAAAGAAGCCGTACCCGATTCACAACAACCACCAGAGTCAAATTCAATGGAAGATAATGTCGCAAGAATCTCGGTCTTGGAAAAGTGACTTCAAGAAATGCAGGCTCAAGTTGACGCTGTCCAAACGCAAAATTCCTCAATACTCACTAGATCCAGTCAGAGAGAGATGAATGAATCTCCAAAAAGGAAGGCTCCGATTCAACAGTTAGAAGCAAAGGGGAAGCCTTAGGCAATGTCTTCCAAGAAAAAGAAGTCTTATCTTATGGGAGTAGATCATCAAGGGAATCAATGCGAGCAGGAACAGTTTAGGAGCTCCACCTCCAAAGGCTATGATCCCAAAAGGGAAAACTATGACAACACGGAGGCTTACATCAAAGATGTCACTCAGAAGACCGTCAAGGACTTGCTAGGAAGCAAGGGGAAGAGAACCCAGAAGGACAAGGTTAATGACAACGAAAGAGTAGCACTGTTCATCGATGAGATTATGAACACCATAATACCTTCAAGAGTCAAAGTTCCCACCATAAAATACGTGGAAACGACCGACCCCGACGATCATCTGATGGCTTTCGACAGGCAGATGGATTTTTACAATGCTTCCAGAGCCATCAGGTGCCTCCTCTTCCCGGTGACATTCCAAGGGGTAGCGGCGAAGTGGTATTGCTAGTATAGGGAAAACACCATTTACTGGTGGAAACAATTCTCCTACGAATTCTCCGCACAATTCTGCATTTGTAAAGATCCAACCGTAGACTATACAGTCATCGCCAATATCAAACAGAGGCATAGGGAGTCTCTAGGGGACTATCTAAAAAGGTTCAACATCGAAGCCTTAAAGGCCAAGGATATGAATGGCCGCAACAAGCTGATCACCATACACTCAGGGTTGATTGAGAACACCCCCTTCTGGAAGGAGTTATGTATCCACGGCTGCAAGGACTTACAAGATTTCCATTTCCAAGGTGACAAGTTTATCCGCATGGATGAGCTACACATCACAACGAGGAAGTTCGGGCCTCGAGGGAAAGGAGGAAGGCCGAACTTCAGACGAAAGCTCCCGGAAGGGGATCATAGGAGGCCGAGGTGGGAAGACTTCAACACCAACTTGGTTGCCTTGAACAAGCCCATCTCGTATGTGTATGTTGCTGCCAAATAAAGGGTCAATAACTTACCCATCTCGTTCAAAGCCAAAAATTGCCCCAAACCTCATGCCGGTGGTAAATGCTGCGAGTTCCATAAAACCAACGGGTACAAGACAGACGAGTGCAAGGTATTGGATGGAATCATCTAGAAACTAATCCGAGCGGGACACCTGATGGAATTTGTCTCAAATAAACCAATACCAGCTCAACGTGTAGGAGGACAACAGAAGGTTTCGGTAAACACGATGGAGTCACTACGGGGGAGAACAACCTGGATTTGGGGACGCCCGTAAACCGAATCAATGTGATCCATGGGAGCCACACCCTGCCGGAAGCTGTCCGAAGGCCAGGAACCAATATGTGAAGGAAGCCTACGAGGGAATCTTCTCCATATAAGAAGAACCATCACTGAAGAGCGCGTGTTATGCCCTTAAAATGCACAACCTCGTGGTCTCTCTAGAAGAAATGAAGAAAGGGGTCCGTCACCCACATAACGACCCCCTCATGATAACGACACAGATAGGGCTTTCATTCATTTCTAAAATATTGGTGGATAATGGAAGAGCTGTCAATGTCATTTTCAAGAACGCCTTTGATCATATGGGAATTTCTGAAAAGAAGCTAGAGCCTAGCAACGAACCAATTTTCAGATTCAACAACAAGGGGTGAACTCCGGTAGGTCAAATCAACCTTTTGGCTCAAGTGGGGTTGTCCCCGCTCCACAGGACTTTTGAAATCCTCTTCATCGTGATTGATCAGCCGTCCTATTACAATGCCTTCTTCGGACGACCAACTTTAAAAGAGATGGATGCCTTCATTTATTCCAAATATCTCATGTTAAAAGTTCTGACCAAACAGGGATGGGGTACCATCAAGGGAGAACAGTTTAGCTCCCATGAGTTGTACTTCGCAATGGTTGAAAAATACAAAAGGGAGTATTCTTCATATTTTGATTCTTCCACTATTTTTTTGCCTTTAGATAAGGGATTCTTACATCCCTCATTCGAAGCTAGGATAAGAATAAATAAGACTGACAAATGCACCAATGGTAGGTATGCTTCTTTGAAAAGGAAGAGGAAAAGGTCCGATGAGGTAAACTTAACTAAAGAAGGAGAAATGATCACAGATTTGGACTCTAGTGAAGATATCGAAAGGATAAAACCAATAGCAGAAGTAGAAAAGTGAACGTTGATTCGAAAGATAAATCAAAGGTCATCAACATAGGGAAAAGGCCAATAAAACCTCTTGGAAGCGACTTAATCCATTTCCTATGGCTCAACAAAGATGTTTTCGCCTGGACCCATTCATACATCGTTGGTATCGACCCTTCAATTATGAGCCATGCCTTAAATATAAACCCTTCGATAACCCCGGTTCGACAAAAGAAGAGACAATATAACAAAGACCGGATAGAGGTCTTGAAGGAGGAAGTCAAAAGGTTGGAAATTAACAGGTTTATCAAGAGGTCTTTTACCCAAAATGGTTAGCCAATCCAGTGCTAGTGAAGAATTCCAATGGGAAGTGGAGGACGTGTGTTGATTATATGGATTTAAACAAAGCTTGTCCAAAGGATTGCTACCCTCTCCCGTGGATCGATCAGCTGGTTGATTCCACAAGTGGGCACAAGATATTATCCCATATGGACGCTTATTCGGGGTACAACCAAATCCCGATGCACAAACCCGACGAGGAACATACAAGCTTTATCACTGACTGTGTAACATTTTGTTATAAAATAATGCCCTTCAGTTTGAGGAATGTAGAGGCAACATACCGAAGCCTGGTAAAAAGGATATTCCGAAAGCAGATAGGGTGCAATATGGAAGTATATATGGATGACATGCTAGTGAAATCCACCAAAATAATGGATCATCTAAAGGATCTAGAAGAAATGTTTGATGTCTTGAGAAGTTACCAGATGAAGCTAAATCCTCAAAAGTGTTCCTTCGGAGTTCAATCGGGGAAGTTTTTGGGATATGTGGTAAGCGAACAAGGAATTAAAGCTAGCCCCAACCAAATACAAGCCATTAAGGACATGGAGGAACCTAAATCCAGCAAGGAAGTCATAAGTCTAAACAGGAAGGTAGCACCACTCAACAGGTTCATTTCTAAGGCCACTGATAAATGTGCTCATTTCTTCGATGTCATAAAGAAAAAGAAGTTTTTTGAATGGAACGAAGAGTGTAGGAAGGCATTCTAGGAATTGAAAGTTTATATGGGAACACCTCTGGTTTTGTCCAGTCCTGAGAAGGGAGAAAATCTATACCTATACATGGCTGTCTTCGAACATGCAGTAAGCTCAGTCCTGATAAGAGAGAATAATGGGACCCAACATCCTATCTATTATGTTAGTCGAGGGCTAAAGGACGCGGAAACCTGATACCCTGTCATAGAGAAACTAGCATATTGCTTAGTCCTCACCGCACAAAAGCTCAGAAGTTATTTTCAGGCTCACCCTATTAAAGTTTTAACTAGCTTCCCGCTCAAACAAGTATTCAGCAAACCAGAAACCTCAGGTTGGCTTGTTAAATGGGGTATTGAGCTTAGCCAATATGAATTCGAGTTCCATCCTCGGGCAGCAATCAAAGGGCAAGCTCTCGCAGATTTCGTGAACGAGTGCACGAACTTCATTTCAGAACAGTCGATTAAAGAGAACGACTTAAAGACCAAATGGAAGCTCTTTGTAGATGGAGCTTCCAATGAGCAGGGAGTAGGGGCAGGTTACGTTATAATCACCCCTGACGGACACCGCTTGCATTATGCCATGAAGTTAGGGTTCCCGGCAACCAATAATGTAGCTGAGTACGAATCCATGATAGCTGGTTTGAATCTGACACTACAGTTGAAGACAACGAGAATACAAATCTTCAGCGATTCACGATTAATGGTAAACCAAATAAAACAGACATATCAAACCAAGGACAAACAGCTCATCCTATATGTGAAGAGGGTATTAAAGATGCTTTCCCTATTTGAGGACTTCTTAGTTCATCAAATACCCCACGGGGAGAATACCCAGGCAGATTCGCTAGCTAAATTAGCCAGCTCCCGAGGTTCCCCCGAAACCCAAATAATGCCGGTGGGATATTAGGAAATGCCCAGCATCGAACAGGAAGAATCAGGAATGGGAAAAGAGCTATTAGTTTTGACCAGGTCCCAAGCCTTGAGAAGGGGAGACGGAGAAGACCAAGAAGGAAACTCCAAGAGGGAATCCCCCATAACGGAAACACGCCACCAACAAGAAACTACATTGTTCACTTCCATAGTGGACTACCTCCTAAGGAGGACATTAACCCTTATTAAGCAAGATGCAAGAAAGATAAAACACCAAGCTCCCATATTCGTGATCATAGACGGCGTACTTTATAAAAAGGGGCATTCGCTTCCTTATTTAAGGTGTGTAAGTTTCGAAGATGGACTTTGCCCATTAAAAGAAGCTCATGAACGATGGTGCGGGGACCATTCTAGTGGGATTAAGCTGGCAAAAAGGGTCATGTGACAAGGTTATTATTGGCCACATATGTTTAGTCAAGCGGTCGAGTACGTCAGGAGATGCGATAAATGTTAGAAGTAATCTAAGGTGCCACGACTTCCTCCCAGCGACCTAACCACTATATCAAGCCACTGGCCTTTCGATATATGGGGGATAGATTTAATCGGGCCCTTACCACTCGCCAAGGGCGGAGCTAAATATGTCGTAGTAGCTATCGACTATTTCACCAAGTGGGTGGAGGCAGAACCCCTTTCGACTATCACATCCAAAAATGTATTAAGATTCGTAATAAAAAGTATCGTTACCCGCTTCGGAATCCCTCATAAGTTCATATCGGACAACGGAACACAATTCGAGAATGAAGAGTTCACCCGGTTCTGTAAGAAAAATGGAATCATCAAAAGTTTCTCCTTAGTAGTCCACCCGAAAGCTAACGGAGTTATGGAAGCAGCAAATAAGACCATTAAGACAATCCTCAAGAAACGCCTAAATCAGGCTAAAGGAAATTGGGCAGAGTTGTTGCCTCTAGTGCTATGGGCATATAGAACTTCTACCAAAATAGCTATGGGACACATCCCTTTTTCCCTGACATATGGATGAGAAGTTATGCTTCCGGTTGAGGTCGAAATTCCATCAAATAGAAGGGTAGCATGCACATTTGACCCCAACTAGGAGTTAAGGAAGGAATCACTAGACTTGATACAGGGACTAAGGGATGAGGCTGCAATCAGAACCGCCGAATACCAAAGGAGGATCATAAAATATTACAATTCAAAGGTCAAAGCTAGAACCTTCACTAAAGGCGAATTAATACTGTGAAGAGTAATGGCTAATACCAAGAATCCAACAGATGGTCCTCTTGGTCCAAATTGGGAAGGACACCTAGTTGTCCATCAAGAAGTCATACCCGGTACATATCGGCTATGCAGGCCCAACAGTGATCTTGTTCCAAGAACATGGAACTCTGAACATTTGAGGCCATATTTCCTAACCATAAAAGAATAAAGGACAAGATTTTCCTCTCAAGAAATCATCATACGAGAAAGCGCATGGAAACCCTCCCGGTAGCTCGAGAGAAACCTAAAAGGGGCCGAGCTGAAATAAGGATTGGATCCCTCGTCATCGCCAAATTGGCCGGGGCGAGGCATCCCCTGGAGGGGGATGATTGCGTTAGTCTTTCTCCATGCATAAAACAGAGGGGGCAGGGTTAAAGCATCGAAAGCGTAAGCCGCTATTTCACACCAAAGATGTTCGTGGCAGTGCATCTAAAAATTAGCATGTCCTGCCTCTGCTCGTAGAAGAGTACGCCTTGCCTCTACTAGAACTAAGCACGTCCTACCTCTGCTTGCAGAAGAGAACATCCTACCTCTGCTTATGTTCCGCGTTACCTGCAGAAGGGAACACAAATCCCTGTAATCGCCTATGATGGTAAGGATAGGGCACCCCTCAGAGGGGGGTGGTGTATAAGCCTCTATCAAAGCCTACGATGGTTCGTATAGAGCATCAAAAGAGTAAACCTTAGTTTTTTGTCTACGATGGCCCCGTCTAAGTTTCTAAGACCTTATTATCGCCTACGATGGTTAGGATAAGGTGCCTCCTAGAGGGTGGTCAGATAAGTCCTTGGGCCCTGCTTGTGGATAAGCTAGCCAAGCGCTTCGGACGCACAGGCCCAGAGAGTGGCGAACAAAGAACGTACATCCTCTGCTTTGACATCAAAAGCCCAAGGGGAGGCTCAAGAAGCATGTACAGCCTTTGCTTCCCAAATCAAATCCGAAGGGGATGCTTATTTCATTAATACCGGAAGGGTTTCCGGTCCTTAATCTTTAAAATACCTGAATCTGGGTGGATTTAGCTCTTCATTAATGCCGGAATGGCTTCCTGTCCTTAATCTTAAAATACCCGAATTTGGGTGGATTTGGCTCTACATTAATGCCGGAAGGGTTTACGGTTCTCAATCTTAAAATACCCGAATCTGGGTGGATTCAACTCTTCATTAATGCCGGAAGGGTTTACGTTCCTTAATCTTTAACATACCCAAATCTGGGTGGATTCGGCTCTTCATTAATACCAGAGTTGTTCCCAGTCTTCAATCTTAAAATACCCGAATCTGGGCAGATTCGGCTCATCATTACTGCAGGAAGGGCTCTCGGTCTTCAATCTTTAAAATACCTGAATCTAGGTGGATTCGGATTGTCATTAATGCCAGAGGGTTTTTCGGTTCTTAATCTTTAAAATACCTGAATATGGGTAGACTCGGCTCTTCTTTAATGCCAGAAGGGTTTCCGGTCTCCGATCTTTAATACCCTAGTCTAGTTGGATTCGGCTCTTTAATCTTAACATGTCTGAGTCTGGGTAGTATTCGACTCAACATCATCACTGAAAAGAATTTTCAGTCTTCCATCAAGGCCTGAATCTAGGTCAATTCATTCCTCCACGAGGCGCCGAAAGCAAATCTCTTTGGTAGAACTTATGGTGTAACTAAGCATTGAAAAATAACTGCCAAACAAATAGGAGAAAGCCCGGAAAAAGAAGCTTGGCTTGTAAAGTCGAAGACAACCCTTCACTAGGGCAGGCAAATTTCACTACCAAAATGATCTTAACGCAGGTTGACAGTGAAGGGATGTCGAAGGAATATAAGGAAGGGGTGAAGAATTCGAGAGCAACTCAGACTGATACCCCTTTTGAAAAGAAGGGGCCCGAACCTACAGAGCGTCAGCAAAAATTCATCCACCTTGTGTAACACCCCGTGAATTCTATAACGTTAAGCTTCACAAATTAAAATATAATTAATTATAAATGATGAAATCAAGGGAAATGGGTTACGCCATTGCGTTCGTCTCGAAATTCTGCTTGAGATATGGTCCAAGTTTGCGTAAAACGAATATCGTATGAAGAAGATATGGACGAACGAAGTTGGGTAGAAAAACCAGAAAACGGGTCAGAATGCATTGGCGCACTTGTGAAGTGCGCCAGAACAAAGTTGAATTGGCGCACCTGGGAAGTGCGTCAGTACAATTTTTGCCTGGCGCACCTGCCAAGTGCGCCCAGGTCAGAATGACCTGCTGGTCAGGTCCTGGCTGGCCTGGTCAGGTCCTGGCTGGCCTGGTCAGGGTCTGGTCGAATTCTGAGGCTTGGCTGAGTCACTAGGGCTTACATGTCACTTTCTGATTGACTTCTCTTGAGATGGATGGTCTGGATTCACTCTAGCTTCATCGACGGCTCTAATTAGAATGAAATTCTATAAATACAACTCAAGTCTAACCCTAAATTCACATAAATAATAGAATACAAAAGCCGTCATGCTGCTGGAAAGGAACTAGGAATTGCCGTTAATTAGAAAGCCTAGAGACAAGCCAACACTAAAGCCTAAGAGACGAATCAAATTAAGAAGAAGATTAAAGTTTAATCAAATCAATCAACGCAACGTCAGTCTACCCAAAGGAGCGCATCTCAGTTTCAGAATTCAGAATCCAGAATTCAAGATTCTGCATTCGTTGTAAGTATAGTGACCTTTCAGAATATGAATAAAAACTGTGATGTGATTCGATGTAAATGAAAATAGAATCGTGTTGTTATATCATATAAATTTTGTGTATTGTAATGGTTCTATCATGACTTGTGTATTGATGTTTGTGGCATAAATTAATTGATGCAAGCCTATTGAACAATTGTATATGAAAACAATGGCACTTGCAAGTTTGTGGCAAAAACTAGAAATTGATCCCTTTTTGTATATGTCGATGGCATGGACTATGTATATTCCCTTAGTCTAAATTAGAATTTATGTAAACGTGATATAGACCTTTTATGCCTACATGACCCAAAACCTATGATATCATTCTTATGTTTGTTGGCAAGTATAATTAGATCTATGTTAAGTATCGTCTAGGTTTCATGAACTATGCAAGTTCATTTGCAAGTACAATTGGATCTATGTTAAGTATCGTTTGGGTTTCATAAACTATGCAAGTTCATGTTGAAATAGGATATATGATTAGATGTAAAAAAAAAGTGTACATTTTTGTGAATATACAACATGCTGGTTTTGTGGTTGATATTATGCCAAGTTAAACATGTTTAAACACAAGTTTGTATTAGCCTAAACTATGCCATTTCATATGTCACCTACTTAGTCATACTTTGATTTGAATGCAAGTTCACATGACCCATGTTATATGTTAGTTGAATCGCCAAATTGCAAGTTCATGCGCCACACACCTTTATGTATTACATGTTCTTGATTTCCTTTTTTTCTCACGTTTATAAAGTTGGGCTGAATTGTGACAAGCCCAACACATGTTATAACGTTGCGAACAAATGGGGGTATTAACGTTGGGTGTAAAATATGAAAATATATGTTGGCATGTTTGGCACATGCCAACGATTATGACATATAAGCGGTATGAATTGTTATACCCAAGAATGAAGAACATGAAATTTAAATATATAATTGAGAAGTAATAAAATATGTAAACTTAGAAAACACGATATGCTTAACCCGTGGTTGGATTGAGTTGTGATGTAAACCTGCCAAGACCCACCAGGCTGTCCAGTAGTCACAACAATACCTATCCAATGTGGGTGGTTAAGCATTGAGCTCAATAAGGACCCAAGGTTAGACTGAGCTACGGTGTAAACCTGCCCGGAACCGACCGGCACATCCAGTAACCGTAGCAATACCTGTCTAATGTGAGTGGTCTGGTGCTCCTAAGAGGCTAAGGACAGATGGTAGGGTTAAGTCAACTATAACACTTAACCAAATTCAACATGTTAACAAGAATTAATGGGTGGGGTTAGGTAAATACAGACACTTAACCACTTAACATGTTTGACTAGAAAATCCTGGTAACGAGGGACCCGTTTCAGCAGTAACCCAAAGTTAGGTATCAACGGTACCCTGAAACTAGGCAGGGTGGGGCACGATTACTGGGCTGATTTTAAGCGGTCAAACGACGGCGGTGGGTGCACAGTGTAGGTCTAACGGGGTGCGGGCGTGCACACACTCCGGAGCAGACAACCAGGACACTGGGGACACCAGTAGTATAACCTATGCCTTCTAGATTTGTGTCGTGACCGCCACTATGGGTCTTGATACACCCCATGGTGGGACCAGCATAGATATCTACAATTCTTGGGGGTCGTATGACACATGTTAACGCGAGTAGGAGCCGATCTTTAGAAAATGGGGATCACTTCACCCTCACCACGGGGTGCCAGTTAGAATAAACTCAAGTAGGTGCAGAGATATAGTATGGGTGCGATAGTACATTCGACACTTCCTTAGCTTGTGACACTTTCCTATTTTTAGTTTACATCCATCATACCCTTTTCTTATTCACATATTGAAGAGTTACTAGATTTACTCAGGCTTTATGTCTGACCCTATTTTCTTTTCGTCTTCTTTTCTTTCGTTCCCCCCTAGGTCCACAGGGAGGAAACAGCTCAACTTAGTCAGACTCTTTACAAGCACCAAGAACGTAGATGTATGATTTGGATCTTTCTTGCTCGGATAATGGCTTTGGATATCACTATGGGGATTTTTGTCACTTTATTTATGTTTTCATGCTTCTTTAATAATCAAGGCATTTATGAGGTTGTAATGTTGGAAGTATTTTGAGACAATTATGGAAATCTTTTGTTTGATACACGTATTGATGAAATAAAAGTTTGTTTGGTTTCCACTATTTAAAATATGTGTATTTATATTTGTCTTGAGTTTATCTGTGGCTTTTACTTATAAACCTCCACCAAAGTTAAGGCATTCCCTTTGTGAGTGACCTTAATGGAGGTGGGGTGTTTCACTTGGTATCAGAGCATAGGTTTACCAGACAAGATAAAAGTTTTTGAAAATTGTTTTCAAAAAGAAAGTTTAAAGAAGCATTTTTTTAGAAAAAGTGTTATATTTATAAAAAGACAAAATCCCCCAAAGCCATGTGCCCTATCTATCTCTATCTAGCCTTCGTTTTGAATCTTTCCTTTCTGTTTCAGCATGTTTGGGGACCTTACTCCCCAGCTACATATGCTTTTACTCCTCCTCCTCCTCTACGTGAACCAGCAAATGGAAGAATCGCCGAACAAGAAGACGAATAATAGTTAAGGAGAAAAGGACCACAACAATAATAACAAGACACGTGAGAAAAGGAAATGTTATTTCTATGGCATTGTTGGACATGTGGTGAACGACTGCAGAAAGAAGAAGAGGAAGATGAGTGATACTTGCTTCCATTGCGGTGAGGCTGGACACATGGCTAAGGATTTCCCTAAGAAGCAAGGGCAAGGCCCACAAGCAAGACCTTCTGGGGGTACGTCTTTGACTTCTTCTCCTAGAAGCTTTGTTTTATCCTGCTTATCTTCTCAATTCTATCTTGAAAACTTTAGGTAGTAATATTTCTGTAGAAAGTGTAGTTTATCTTTATGATCATCCAGTTCGTACACTTTTTGACTCTGGCTCATCACACTCTTTTATTTCATCTGCCTTAGTAGAATCTCTGCATCTAGACACTAGTATGGTAGGAGATCCCTTAGTAGTTTCAAATTCAATTAGGGGCTCCGGTTACTTGTCAATGGTTTGTTTGGGTTTGAAAATCTCTATTCTCAGCGTTGTGTTTAGTTGTAATGCCTTTGTTTTGGGCTTCTCGGGATATGTTTTGATCTTAGGCATGGACTGGTTATCCAGTAATAGTTCCATTCTTGACTGTGAAAAAAGAGTATTTAGACTCTTGACTTGGCTTGGTAACACTCTAGAAATTTCTTGTAATCCCTTGAATGCTATTATGCTTAGTTATCTAGAGTCGCTTGATGTTTCTGATGAGAATTTGCAATCAGTTAGAGTAGTCCGGGAATATCCGGATGTCTTTGAGGAAGTGAAAGGCTTACCTCTAAGGCGGGAAATAGACTTCCGCATATATCTTGTGGATAACGCAAAGCCTGTAGCTTTACCTGTCAGACACATGGCTCCAAGGGAGAGAAAGGAGCTCAGTAAGCAAGTTAAAGAACTTCTCGAAAAGGCGTTCATTAGACGGAGCATTTCGGAATGGGGTGCTCCAGTGGTGTTTGCAACCAAAGCAGACGGTTCGCTTCGCCTTTGCGTCGACTATAGGGAGTTAAACAAATTGACCAAGAAAAATAGGCACCCTGTTCCCCGAATCGACGATTTGTTTGATCAGCTTGTAGGTGCGACAGTCTTCTCCCAACTTGATCTGGAAACTGGCTTCCATCAGCTAAGAGTAGCTGAAGACAACATTGATAAGACAACGTTCAGAACCCCAGACGGTTTCTTCGAGTGGCTTGTCATGCCTTTCGGCTTGACAAACGCACCCGCTTATTTCGTAGACCTAATGAGCAGGGTGTTCAGAGAATTCCTCAACAAATTTGTGGTTGTCTTCGTAGATGATATCTTAATCTTCTCAAAGAGTGAGGAAGAACATGCTCAGCATCTGAAAGAAATCATGGATACTCTCCGTGCACATCAACTAAAAGCCAAATTCTCCAAGTGTCACTTCTGGAGAAAAGAAGTAAGGTTTCTTGGGCATATAGTGTCCAAAGAAGGGTTGGCTATGGACCCCGCGAAAGTGGTGGCAGTGCAAGATTGGAAGACACCAAGAAATGCAACCGAAGTTCGAAGCTTTCTTGGGTAGTCGGTTTTTATCGAAAGTTTATTAGGGATTTTGCGAAAATCTCAGCCCCACTCACAAGGCTAACAAAGAAGAATCTGGCGTTCGCTTGGGAATTGGACTGTGACATTGCTTTCCAACGATTAAAAAGGGCTCTTACAACAGCCCCAGTTCTAACTCTGCCTGACGGAAGCAAAATGTTCACAGTATACACGGATGCATGTGGAACGGGACTAGGCGCTGTTCTAATGCAAGAAGGATGGGTAGTAGCTTATGGCGGTACCCAACCCACGATCTTGAGTTGGCTGCCATCGTTTTTGCACTTAAGTCTTGGCGCCATTATCTCCTTGGTGAGAAGTTTGAATTATACACTGACCATAAATCGTTGAAATATCTCTTCTCCCAGAAGGATCTTAACTTGAGGCAGCAAAGATGGATGGAGTTTCTTGCCTCGTATGATTTTGAAAATTTCCTATACTCCCAGAAAAGGCAATGTGGTAGCAGACGCGTTGAGCCGAAAGAAACTGACCCTAAGCCCTCTCTTTGTGGAAAGGCAAAACTTGGAGTATATAGCCAGTTATAACTTTAGGCCCTCCTCGGATTTTGTACCGGGTTTGTTAGCATCTCTCGAAGTACGCCCTACTCTCTTAGACACAATAGGGGGCTGCACAACGTGAAGACCCTCAGCTTGTTGATGTGATTGATAAACTTATTAGGGGTGAGAATTCTAGTCACCTCAGTAGACATGCAATCGATGATAAGGATTGGCTGAGACGAGATGGAAGATTATGCGTCCCACAAGCAAGGGAGTTGACAAAGAAGGTTCTCGAGGAAGCGCATCATTCCAAGATGACTATACACCCTGGCGCTGATAAGATGTACAAGGATATAAAAAGGACTTTCTTTTGGAGCGGCATAAAGCAAGATGTGGCAGATTTCGTTTCTAAGTGTATGACCTGCCAACGGGTCAAGGCGGAACAAAAGAAGCCTAGAGGACTACTTCACCCTCTAGAGGTCCCACAGTGGAAGTGGGATAGCATTTCAATGGACTTCATTGATGGACTGCCTAGGTCGGGAAGAGGCAACACTAGCATTTGGGTAACAGTGGATATGCTTACTAAAAGCGCCCACTTTATACCTATCAAGAGTAGAAGGACTGCCTCATCTCTAGCATCTCTTTATCTCAAGGAAATAGTTCGACTCCATGGGATACCCTCCAGCATTGTTAGTGACCGAGACCCTATTTCCACATGTGAGTTTTGGCGGAGTCTGCAAGAAGCTGTAGGCACACAGCTAGCACGGCCTATCACCCCCAAACAGATGGCCAGACGGAAAGGGTGAATAGAGTTTTAGAGGATCTTTTAAGACTTTGCATTCTTGACTTTGGAGGGACGTGGGAGGATCACCTTCCTTTAGTGGAATTTGCCTACAATAATAGCTACAAAGCTACCATCGGCATGGCACCCTTCGAAGCCTTGTATGGAAGACCGTGCAAATCACCAACTTGTTGGTGGGAGTCTATAGATAAGCTTATACTTGGGCCAGACATGATTCGAGAAACTTCATAGAAAGTGGACTTGATACGTAGGAGAATGAAGACAGCCCAAGACAGGCAGAAATCCTACGCCGACAAAAGAAGGACCGACCTTGAGTTTGAGGTTGGGGACAGGTTTTTCCTTAAGGTATCCCCTTTAAGGAACGTCGTTCGCTTTGGATCCGCAGGAAAGCTAGCACTAAGATTTGTAGGACCGTTCCCTATCATCGAGAAGATTAGGAAAATGGCTTATAGAGTAGATCTGCCTGAAAGATTGGCTGGAAATCACAACGTCTTTCACGTTTCTTATCTCCGGAAATGTCTACATGAATCAGCGGAAGTGGTGGAGCCAAGCATTCTAGAAGAAGCCGAAGTGGAACGTGAAGCAACTGTGAGGAGAGTTCCAACTCGAATCGTAGGAACTGAAATCAAAAAGCTACGCAACCGCGAAGTGAAGCTCGTTAAGGTTCAGTAGAGCGACGCCGAGGAAGACGCGACTTAGGAAACTGAGGATAGAATACGCGCGGCCTACCCTTTTATTTTTGAGGGTACATCTTTGACCTCTCCTTTTTTCTTAAGTTGTGCTTATATCTATCTTTTTAGGTATATCTCCTCGATATTATCTTTATCCTTAGGTAGAAACCCCTTTGGATGAAAACATGTATTTGAAACATGTTATGGTTGATGGCTGCAAGTGGTTGTAAGTGGTTGCTAGTGGTTTCTCGTGGATACATATACACACACAACCTAGGTCTTAGATCGGCTCAATCACTTCATACTGCATATGCATATATGTATTCATATTTGTACATGGTTGAAACTTGATATGTTGTCATATGGATATCGCATTTGTATTGATGGTTGCGCACTCATGTAGAATTATGAGTAGGAATTTTTTTTGCATACATAATGGATTCATGACACTTACATGATTCGCATTAAGGAGGTCAACTGAATCAGTAGGCCGCCTGATTTCTGCATTAGATAAGGACATATACACACACACACTATGCATATGATCATGAAGCATTAGAAGTCTTTTAAAGACAGTGGATGCCTGTGTTTGTTGGTTGAGTAGATGGACTGTTGGATGGTAGGATATACATTCTTCCTAACTTGAAGATTTCAGGGACAAAATCCTTTTAAGGGGGGAGAATGTAACACCCCATGAATTCTATAACGTAAAGCTTCACAAATTAAAATATAATTAATTATAAATGATGAAATAAAGGGAAATGGGTTACGCTATTGCGTTCGTCTCGAAATTCTGCTTGAGATAGAGTCCAAGTTTGCGTAAAACGGATATCGTATGAAGAAGATATGGACGAACGAAGTTGGGCAGAAAAACCAGAAAACGGGTCAGAATGCATTGGCGCACTTGTGAAGTGCACCAGAACAAAGTTGAACTGGCGCACTTGGGAAGTGCACCAGTACAATTTTGGCCTGGCGCACCTGCCAAGTGCGCCCAGGTCAGAATGACCTGCTGGTCAGGTTCTGGTTGGCCTGGTCAGGGTTTGGTCGAATTCTGAGGCTTGGCTGAGTCACTAGGGCTTACATGTCACTTTCTGATTGGCTTCTCTTGAGATGGATGGTCTGGATTCACTCTAGCTTCATCGACGGCTCTAATTAGATTGAAATTCTATAAATACAACTCAAGTCTAACCCTAAATTCACCCAAATAATAGAATACAAAAGTCGTCATGCTGCTGGAAAGGAACTAGGAATGGCCGTCAATTAGAAAGCCTAGAGACAAGCCAACACTAAAGCCTAAGAGACGAATCAAATTAAGAAGAAGATTAAAGTTTAATCAAATCAATCAACGCAACGTTAGTCTACCCAAAGGAGCGCATCTCAGTTTCAGAATTTAGAATCCAGAATTCAAGATTCTGCATTCGTTGTAAGTATAGTGACCTTTCAGAATATGAATAAAAACTGTGATGTGATTCGATGTAAATGAAAATAGAATCGTGTTGTTATATCGTATAAATTTTGTGTATTGTAATGGTTCTATCATGACTTGTGTATTGATGTTTGTGGCATAAATTGATTGATGCAAGCCTATTGAACAATTGTATATGAAAACAATGGCACTTGCAAGTTTGTGGCAAAAACTAGAAATTGATCCCTTTTTGTATATGTCGATGGCATGGACTATGTATATTCCCTTAGTCTAAATTAGAATTTATGTAAACATGTTATAGACCTTTTATGCCTACATGACCCAAAACCTATGATATCATTCTTATGTTTATTGGAAAGTATAATTAGATCTATGTTAAGTATCGTTTGGGTTTCATAAACTATGCAAGTTCATTTGCAAGTACAATTGGATCTATGTTAAGTATCGTTTGGGTTTCATAAACTATGCAAGTTCATGTTGAAATAGGCTATATGATTAGATGTAAAAAAAAATTGTACATTTTTGTGAATATACAACATGCTAGTTTTGTGGTTGATATTATGCCAAGTTAAACATGTTTAAACACAAGTTTGTATTAGCCTAAACTATGCCATTTCATATGTCACCTACTTATTCATACTTTGATTTGAATGCAAGTTCACATGACCCATGTTATATGTTAGTTGAATCGCCAAATTGCAAGTTCATGCGCCACACACCTTTATGTATTACATGTTCTTGATTTCCTTTTTTTCACACGTTTATAAAGTTGGGCTGAATTGTGACAAGCCCAACACATGTTATAACGTTGCGAACAAACGGGGGTAATAACGTTGGGTGTAAAATATGAAAATATATGTTGGCATGTTTGGCACATGCCAACGATTATGACATATAAGCGGTATGAATTGTTATACCCAAGAATGAAGAACATGAAATTTACATATATAATTGAGAAGTAATAAAATATGTAAACTTAGAAAACACGATATGCTTAACCCGAGGTTGGATTGAGTTGTGATGTAATCCTGTCCGGACCCACCCGGCTGTCCAGTAGTCACAACAATACCTATCCAATGTGGGTGGTTAAGCATTGATCCCAATAAGGACCCGAGGTTAGACTGAGCTACGGTGTAAACATGCCCGGAACCGACCGGCACATCCAGTAACCGTAGCAATACCTGTCTAATGTGAGTGATCTGGTGCTCCTAAGAGGATAAGGACAGATGGTAGGGTTAAGTCAACTATAACACTTAACCAAATTCAACATGCTAACAAGAATTGATGGGTGGGGTTAGGTAAATACAGATACTTAACCACTTAACATGTTTGACTCGAAAATCATGATAACGAGGTACCCGTTTCAGCAGTAACCCAAAGTTAGGTATCAACGGTACCCTGAAACTAGGCAGGGTGGGGCACGATTACTGGGCTGATTGTAAGCGGTCAAACGACGGTGGTGGGTGCACAGTGTAGGTCTAACGGGGTGCGGGCGTGCACACACTCCGGAGAAGACAACCAGGACACTGGGGACACCAGTAGTATAACCTATGCCTTCTAGATTTGTGTCGGTGTCGCCACCATGGGTCTTGATACACCCCATGGTGGGACCAGCATAGGTATCTACAATTCTTGGGGGCCGTATGACACATGTTAACGCGAGTAGGAGCCGATCTTTAGAAAATGGGGATCACTTCACCCTCACCACGGGGTGCCAGTTAGAATAAACTCAAGTAGGTGCAGAGATATAGTATGGGTGCGATAGTACATTCGACACTTCCTTAGCTTGTGACACTTTCCTATTTTTAGTTTACATACATCATACCCTTTTCTTATTCACATATTGAAGAGTTACTAGATTTACTCAGGCTTTATGTCTGACCCTATTTTCTTTTCGTCTTCTTTTCTTTCGTTCCCCCTAGGTCCACAGGGAGGAAATAGCTCAACTCAGTCAGACTCTTTACAAGCACCAAGAACGTAGATGTATGATTTGGATCTTTCTTGCTCGAATAATGGCTTTGGATATCACTATGGGGATTTTTGTTACTTTATTTATGTTTTTATGCTTCTTTAATAATCAAGGCAGTTATGAGGTTGTAATGTTGGAAGTATTTTGAGACAATTATGGAAATCTTTTGTTTGATACACGTATTGATGAAATAAAAGTTTCTTTGGTTTCCGCTGTTTAAAATATGTGTATTTATATCTGTCTTGAGTTTATCTGTGGCTTTTACTTATAAACCTCCACCAAAGTTAAGGCATTCCCTTTGTGAGTGACCTTAATGGAGGTGGGGTGTTTCACCTTGGTCTACCCGCCAGGAATTAACCAATGTAATGCCAACTCATCAGAAGAGGAAAAATACCGGGTTAGAGCAAAAAGATGGTCCATAACCGACTCCTGAAAAACGAATCCATAGATAACAAAGAGGTTACCTTCGTAAATAACATGAGTATCACCAGAAGCCACCTTCCAGGGAGTCAAACTGTAAGGCTAAACCAAGACACAAAGAAAGGATACAGGCTACTCGTACTAATCCACCTAGTACATGAACCATCAACGGTTCTAAATTGGCGGGGGTGTACATGTACATCGTGAGGGCGGGCCCCTCTAAGTACCCACGGTAAAGACGAAACCTACATCTGAAAGTTTACGCCAAAAAACAGACACTTGGAAGCATCCATCGAGAAATTTGAAACGTCTCCGCAACTGGTCTCGGCAAAAAACTCCTTTCCACATTGGGGAGGCCCCAATTCACCCGGGACCCTCGTTTCGAAGGCCGTAACCGGCACTATGAGGATGACTGACAGCCAGATACCTTGACCAAGGAAAATAGCAGCCGACAAGAATCATTCGGGCCCAACACCGTACTGATAGAGGGACCCCGGATTCTCCATAAATAGAACCCCAGAAACTCCATAAAGGGGGACACACTTTTTATTTCTCAAATAAGTTCCTTTCTTCTCAAGAGGAGCAAACCATATATTCTTGTAATATATCTGCAAACTATGAATGGAGAATTCCGAGTCCCACTCATCTTATGATTTGATATTCTTGTAGTGTCATAATGATGAAATAGGGAGTTAACACTAAACTTTCTGATGAGAAGATCAACCAGGGCGCCCTAGCGGCGTAGGAAGAGGGCTTTGTGAAATCACAAAGTCCCCTTATCCTCACCCAAAGGATCTGCCACGATTGATCCATATTCTCATGTTGAGCCTAACGCTTCCTGGACATTGATGTAAGGAGATCGTCCACGAATTCCTAACCCAATCCCTGTTGTGGCTCAGGATCCTCTCTTGGGCAGACCTGACACGAAGGAATCTTCGAAGTTAACGAATATAGCGATGCCTTCATCCTTGAACTCAAGGGAAGCGTTAGCCTGTTTTATTCTTATTGGAATACTTAATGTCGTTATCATGGCTTAGAAGCTCATCAATTCCATGAAGCCTAACGATATCAAGTTAAATAACTTTCTCTGGGGTTAAGTCGAAATACCATCGTGCAATACATGTGGTATTCACCCTCCACGGGCAAGGCTAATGGCCATTAGGTTTAAAAATTCTGATGCCCCGAGGAAGGTGATTCAACTTAAAGTCACGGGACTAGGATTATATCCTGGAGACTCTGAGTCATGACGACGAAAAATCTCATGAACGCATACATTACATACTGTAATCCGGGTGTTGACGGAAAATGTCGTCAACAAGTATGAAGACGATCCATCCAGAACTCTTTGTTGGTATGACCCATTAATGTCGTGTTACCCTTACATTATTGTAACTTGTATTATTCATTAGAGTTCTATGTGCTTGGTTAAGGCTATGGATGCTAGTTTGGATGATAAATTGGATGCTCGCAAATGATAGGCAGGAAGAATGGTTTTGATTGCTTGGAATTTCATGGGAGAAATTCCTAAGGGGGAGAATTTAACGACCCGCATTTTAAGCGTCGGAGGATCATAAAATATTTTCATTTATTTCCCCAAGGGTCGGATCATTTTCATATTTTGATATGTTGGTTATGGGGATGTACAACATGTCCATAATTTTTATCAATTTTATTTATGACCATTTTTCCCCTATCATTTTTGTGTAGGGCATAACTTTTGACTAGGATCGAATCAGGTTTTGAGGTCGATTTCATTGGAAAGCAAAAGGTGTTGGAAATTCCGTAGATTGGTCACATTAAAAATTTGGTTCAATAGTTTGGGAGGAGTCACTATTTTAGAGCTATACAATTTCTGAACTAGCTAATTAGTCATTAGTGGGCTGATTAATGAGGCCCATTATTGGGCTGATGGTTTGGCTATAAATGGGGGCAGAGGCAAAGGGAAAGGGTTACTTTCTTCATTTCTTATTTGGTTGGGGTTTGAGATTCTCTCTACTCTAATCAAATACATCTCTCCACCATTAAAATTTTAGATCTACATTAGAAGAATGAAGATCAACATCGGCCAAGAGTTTCATGGATTAGGCGTAACAAATGGGATGGATCGGGCGACGTTAAGGCAATGGATCGAGCAAGTTTTTACACTTGGATCAGGCGTGCACACCTCAGTGAATCAAGCGGATCGGGCGTGCTCTCTTTGACTGAATCGGGCGGGTCCTTCTAAAGTGTTTCAGAAATGCTATGAAAAGAGTGGATCGGGCATTTCTGAAGTGTGGACCGGGCACTTAGAAGCTGGTGGATTGGTCATGTTTTGAAGAAGATCTGATGGATCGGGGAGGTCGATCCATGATGGATCGGGCAGAAGATATTACCGCGTTTAACAAATGATGTGGATGGAAGTTTAAACGCCGTGGTATGTTTTTCATAGCGGAAAGGCTGAAACGTTATGAATTGAATATCAACCAAATAAAGTATGATTTTGGTTCGGTGATGGTCGTGGCTTCGAAGTGATTCAAGACAAAATATTTGAAGTGTTGTAAAGTGTTTGTTAATCATCGAAATGCAACGAATGTAAAGACGACTCAATGTTATGAGTTCATGGATAATGGTTGCTCGAGAAGTCACTTGAGCTTATGAACAATCATTAGGTGGCTATAGATATCGAAGGATGGTGAATTATCCTTAATCGGAGTTTCTAGCAGACTCAAAGAAGGGGTATAATGGGAACACCCAAAAGACTAGAAGTTAGCTGGTCGAATACTCTGGGTATCATGGAAAGGTCTAGTTGTCTTCGTTGAGTAAGAAAATGTAACACCCCGCCTCCGCTAGGGTCACTCGCAAAGGAATGCACTAGCTTTAGAGGGGCATTATTGGTAAACATGCACAGAAATATCACAAGACAGAACATATAAAATAGCGGAAGTAAAATCAAACTTTCATAACATGAATAAATAAGGTCTAAAGCCTTTTACATCAGAGTACATCAAAACCTGTCTTGCAATAGTAAAGAAGCATAAAGACATTTTCATAAATTATTCCCCAAGTAAAAACAGTAAAGTAGCCATTAGCCAAGAAAAGTCCAAGCCATCCATGATGACCTTCAAGCAAAAGAAGTCTGAACTAAACAACAGTATTTCCTCCCTGTAACCTGGGGGGGGGGGGAACGGAAGAAAAGAGGCGAAACAAAACGGGTCAGTCAAAAAGACTGAGTAAGCCCTATCTACTATTAGCATAAAAACTAGTAAAGTTAACTGATATGAGAAACTGAGATGAACATAAGCATGATAACAAGATAGATAAGCTAAATCAAAATAACAGGATGAACTACTGAACTCAGATAAACTAAGGTGTCATGATAAATTACGATGTCAAGATAAAACAAGGTATCACATCGTCAGGTTTCTATCAAGTATAATATCCCCAAGATATCTGTCACGTATAACGCCCCGTGATATCTATCCTGTATTTTAGCTCTGCACCTACCGTACTAGTATCCCCACCGTGTCATGTGTTAACCAAGAATGACCCTCACTCAAAAGTCATGTAATGGTCCATGTCAACCTAATATATCGCATATATAAGTTACTCAACTTGTATGTTTTATTCCATGTAAATGTTCAGTCCCTTGCCGTAGACCATACGGGCTTTCCCATGAGATTCTATATTACTTTAACATAGTTCCATGATCCTTAAGATCGGTTTGGACTGTTACCCTAAACCTAGCTAGGGTCTTCCAACATGAATTATTGTTTGTACAACTAGGACTTATGCTACCTAGGGCTGCTAGGGATTATGCTTACCTATTGCACGTTTTCGTATCTCGGTTTGGGTTCAACCACCTAGGGCCACTAGGGATTACGCTAACCGCCAACCGCGCCCTTTTTCCCACGCATTCATCGTGAATCGCTTTTCCATGACTGTATGCACATGTATCACATCGTGCCATCCGAGTCCTGTCACAGGGAAAATCAAGAAATACAGGACTCGGTCGGGAGCTTTCGATTTATCTGCTGATGCAGATGCTAAGGTCTGTTTTTCTTATACGTGGCTATGGTCCCACGAGACCACTCCCTCAACTAGTGAAAGACAAGACAGGATAAATCCTGTATGAGAACACAACACTGGCCAACCCACATCCAAGCCTTACCGCAACCATAATTAGATAGCAATTACGGTCTTTTGGGTGTTCTCTGCCTTTTCGTACGTACACGCTTGACCAAAGATGGTAGGTAGCCTGACGAAATGCTATCTAGGGTACGACCGTGTATCGTCGACTATCCCCTATCCATCCCCGTCTTTAGGTCGCTCGTATAGCAACCAAGGCATACTCTTGGTTCTTATAACGCAGACCTTAACCTCTCATGAGCCTAGTATAATCACCTGGCAGCTCATAGAGGGATACCAAGAATATCCTCACATTCCCCGAAGCCGCTGCTTCGTTACCCAGTTCGCTGGAGCCTTTATCTAAATCAGATACTTGCTCCTACTCGTATACTTAAACGATGACCTACCGTATCAGGTTACTCATCTATCTATGAACTGGTCTAAATTTCCTTGACTAAGAATCATTACTTAGTTATTCTTCAACTAAGGTTTACCACTTAGCATTGTTCCCGTTATCCTTGTTAACTACGGTTATCCACCTAATCCCAAGAACTAGGGTTTACATAATGGATTAAGTGTCACTTAAGTTCATGACTTAACCTGTCTACAAATCCTGTCAAAATTGGCTAAGTATCCAAGTTCAAGGCTTAACCCTACAAGCCATGCTCAAGTTGGTTAAGTATATTAAGCAATTCACGACTTAACCTCGTCCAATTATCATTCTAGATTGGTTAAGTATATATTAACTTGACCCTATCAATTTACTTAGTCAAATCGGTCAAGTGTATTCAAGCGATTCGTGACTTAGCCTTATCATGTTTTCACGTTATATTGGTTAAGTATTGGTTAACTTAACCACAATAAATTAACGAGTTAGATTGGATAAGTATAGGTCACTTAACCACATCAATTCATCATGTTTAGTTTAGTTAAGTGTTTAACTTAACCCCATTAAACTACCAAGTGGGATTAATTAAGTCTAGGCTAACTTAACCCCATCCGATTTCCATGTTTAGACTAGTTGAGTCTAATCTTAACCCCATTCGTTAACCGTATTTTTCGGTTAAACATCATTAAGAAAACTTACTTAACCTTACCAAGTTATCGCGTTGGATTGATTAAGTGTTGGTTAACTTAACCCCATCCACTAGTCATATAAAAATGGTTAAGTGTCATTAGGCAAATCAAGTTACTTAACCTACCCAACCTTGTCATGTTTTGTTAAGTATCATTAGCCTAATCAAATTACTTAACCCATTTGTCCATGTCATATTTGGTTAAGAGTCATTAATCAAATTAACTTAACCCTATCATGTAGCATTAATTACTTAATGCACTTTCACCTCTCACATTAGACTTTGTTGTGGTTACTAGTTAAGCCGGTCGGTTCCGGGTAGCTTTACACCACAACTTGGTCTAACCTCGGGTTCAAGCACAACATGACCAACTTCTCACATTGGGTCCTATTGTTTGCAACTACTAGTTAGGCCGGTCGGTTCCGGGTAGTTTTACGTTGCAAACTCAACCCAACCTCGAGTTGGCCACACTTATATTATCTAAGTGTCATGTCCATCATGTTTCCCAAAACATGTTACAAGTTTTCAAGCATTTGGGTAGACCTAACTTAATAGGTAAATTCCCAAAGGGTAGACCTAACTTAATAGGTAAATTCCCAAGCTTATGTTTTTATGCATACTTACATGTCAACTTCCATGTTATATTTCAAGTCATGTTTTCAAGTTGTATTTTCATGTCATTAGAAATTACCCATAACATAACCCAACGCTTTTAAACTCGCATATACGTTCGCGACAACGTAATGGATTAAAAGAAGAGACTTGGCAAAGGCATGACAAAAATGGATATTAAGCCACAAGTTAATCATGGTGGCAAATGAGGCACAAATGTGTTCATTAACTTGCATGTTACATTCTTAAGCCTCAAAACATGCATAAACCCAAACTTGGCACATAAGCTAATCATGGTGACAAAAGATATGGAATGATGACTAGTAACTCGCATATATCATCATATAAGGGTTATGACTTCATATGCAAGTTGACATAAAGGTTATGAGGGTTCTCATGTTGCCTAATGCAACATTTCAACATAAAGGTTGTAGCTTTTAGCTCACAAGATCAAGATAATGACTTCATAAACTTGCATGACATGATAGCATGTATCATACTCAATGATCAAACCCAAACTTGCAACATGAACATTTAACTTCATAGTTAATATCTAAGAGTAGGGAAAGGGCTTACATTGCTATGAAGGCACAAAAGATATGACAAAGCCCTTATGCAATCAAATAGACCCAAAATGCAAGCTCTAACATAAAAACCCTTGAGCCAAAATGATCAAAACCCTTGCTTTATGATGCAAAGATAGAAACTTGACTTGAATGCAAGCTAATGACACTCATACAAGCTTGAAAACACTTGTATGCATGGAAAATATCTCATAGAAACCATTTAGAAATTTTATGAAGAGAGTGGAGGCCATGAGAGGTAAAATTTTGCCATAGTTTAGTTGCATGAATGAATAATGAGGATTTAGGATAGGTTAGGGTCTTATTTATAGATTAGGCAAGTGTTTTAGGCCATAGGATTAAACCTAGATTCAATCCAAGCCATCAAAGCATGTCTTGGGGAAGAAGTCAAGTGTAGGAACCATTTAGGGCCTTTAGATTAAAGATGAACCATGAGAACCATCCAAATGCAAAATCTGCATTTGAGCGAATCGGCCCACGGGTTGACAGCCAAACACCCTGGATTAACCCCTAGTCGACCCAGCAGGCTCGGGTCGACCTCAAAAATCGGCCGGTTCGGTTATTCCCCTCTCCCAATTCGCTGTTTTGAACATTTTTGCATATTTATTTATTTAATTTTCAATTATATATATATATATATATATATCAATATATATATATATTTCTCTGCGCAACCCATTTCACTTAATTAATTATACTTTAATTTGGGAATTTTTCGTGAAACTTCGCGAGGCCATATCTTGGTCATACGGACTCCGATTTTCGAAAACTCGGACTCTATTTCGCGTATTTTTCCGAGATGAACGCAATGGCATAGCCCGTTTCCCTTGATTCAGATTTTACAGTTTAATTCTGCCTCCATTTATGTTATAACAGGTGATTGAAAATACGGGTTGTTACATTCTCCCCACCTTTTAGGATTTCGTCCCCGAAATCTCCAAGTTAGGAAGAACATATCCTACCATCCATCATCCATCTACTCAAAGCATCATCCACAAGCAACCATTGTCCTTAGATGATTTCTAATGTTGTATGAATGTATGCAAAACGTGTGTGTACATGTTCCTTAGCTAATGCTAATGATCAGGCCTGAATAATCTTTCTAATGCAAAATATGTATAGTGCCATGAATCCAACATGTATGCAAATAGTCCTAGTCATATAGATACTATATGCGTGCACAATGATTCATTCATATGCAACAACCGCATGATAATACATTCGATTTCATCCATAAACAAGTATAAATACTCGTGCATATGCAATATGAAATGTGACCGAGTCGAGCTAGTATCTAATGTGTATTCGCGCATCCACGAGCAACCACTTGCAACCATATCAATCATAACACGTTTCAAATACATGTTTACATCCATAGGGTTCTACCTAGAATTCCCTGAAACAGGGTCGAGAAGATAAACAGGACAAACTCCTTACAGGGTTTGTAACGGAGAATAGGACCGAGAGGATGTCCACAAAAGATAGCCTACAAGTAAGCTCTACAGAAAACAGGGATCAAGGATATACTCCCAAAAAGAGATATCATGCGCGTATCTAGTCTTTGACCATCAAAGTCGTCTTTTAACTTCGCGATTTTGTAGCTTCTTATTCCTGTTTCCATAACATGAGCTGGAACTCATTTCTTCGTCGCCTCTCGTTCCACTTGCACTTATCCTTTTCCTAGAATACTTGACGCAAACATGACTGCGTACTCATGATCTCATGCAAGCTTTCCAAAATTCACTAGTGAATCTTGGATCTCGTTTATATACTATAAGGCATTCCATGTAGAAGAACTTTCTCTTGAAAGTAAACAGATGTCAATCAGGTTATCATGCGCACTTACTAGGGTGATCTCTATAACCCATGCATAAATGAAGTAAACCATCCGTCTTATTGGCGAACACCACTCGATCGGGCTTCAAATTTCCAATAAAGGCATCAAGGGATTCTAAGTAACTAGTCATGACAGAACCTCAAAAAGGTTACCCGATACTTCGAGGGCATTACCAAGGCTAGTCAAAAGGTCTAACTACCCTCCTATCAAAACCGAGAGTGGCACCCCCTACTGGATAACCACTTCATCCCTAGAATCCATCCATAGCTTATAAACATAAGCATTATTTCCAAACTCAACACTTGGCATAGACATTCCCAAATCCAAACAAGTCATGTATAAATGGACTGATTCTCCAATAGGACTTTGAGACAAAAATGGGATTCTCTATTACGCTAGTACTTAAGGTGCAGAGACTCAACTATCGAAGCAGACTTAAATGATACGAACAACGAAGTCCTAACGGGATGATAGAGAAGAAAAGCTAAACCTTTAACAAGATCGTTACCCTCCTTCCGAGGTACTCTAGAAATGAGAGCATACTACTGCGCTCCCGATGATCTTGTCCTTGTCCCATAATACTTAACTATCCGCCCCGTTTTACCATGCCAAAGGTACCCTCTCGTCATGGGTTTCATTGTTCATCTTTCTCCCTCCTTTGAGGACTAAGCCAACAAGTTGCTCATCCTTAAGCTCGTATCCTTTATCCTTCTTTCTCACGATCCTTTCTTATAACGCGGCCACTGGTCTCACGAGAACCACCTCCATCGTATGGAAAGCACTTTCGTAGGTAGAAAAGATTAGTCGCAGTTAAAATTACTGTGACTACAGATGGAGGAAAGAAAGGAAAAGAGACTCAATTAAGGAAACAAGGATAGTGCTAATGGCCTTTGGGGAATAGCATTTTTCTTTTAAAAGAAAATTTTCTTGAAAAATGCTTCTTTGTAAACGGTTTTTTTTTCAAATAGTTTTCAGAAGGTCTTTAAAAACTTTTGCCCAGTCTGGTAACCTTCTGCTCTGATACCACGTGTAACACCCCGCCTCCGCTAGGGTCACTCGCAAAGGAATGCACTAGCTTTAGAGGGGCATTATTGGTAAACATGCACAGAAATATCACAAGACAGAACATATAAAATAGCGGAAGTAAAATCAAACTTTCATAACATGAATAAATAAGGTCTAAAGCCTTTTACATCAGAGTACATCAAAACCTGTCTTGTAATAGTAAAGAAGCATAAAGACATTTTCATAAATTATTCCCCAAGTAAAAACAGTAAAGTAGCCATTAGCCAAGAAAAGTCCAAGCCATCCATGATGACCTTCAAGCAGAAGAAGTCCGAACTAAACAACAATATTTCCTCCCTGTAACCTGGGGGGGGGGGGAACGGAAGAAAAGAGGCGAAACAAAACGGGTCAGTCAAAAAGACCGAGTAAGCCCTATCTACTATTAGCATAAAAACTAGTAAAGTTAACTGACATGAGAAACTGAGATGAACATAAGCATGATAACAAGATAGATAAGCTAAATCAAAATAACAGGATGAACTACTGAACTCAGATAAACTAAGGTGTCATGATAAATTACGATGTCAAGATAAAACAAGGTATCACATCGTCAGGTTTCTATCAAGTATAATATCCCCAAGATATCTGTCACGTATAACGCCCCGTGATATCTATCCTGTATTTTAGCTCTGCACCTACCGTACTAGTATCCCCACCGTGTCATGTGTTAACCAAGAATGACCCTCACTCAAAAGTCGTGTAATGGTCCATGTCAACCTAATATATCGCATATATAGGTTACTCAACTTGTAAGTTTTATTCCATGTAAATGTTCAGTCCCTTGCCGTAGACCATACGGGCTTTCCCATGAGATTATATATTACTTTAACATAGTTCCATGATCCTTAAGATCGGTTTGGACTGTTACCCTAAACCTAGCTAGGGTCTTCCAACATGAATTATTGTTTGTACAACTAGGACTTATGCTACCTAGGGCTGCTAGGGATTATGCTTACCTATTGCACGTTTTCGTATCTCGGTTTGGGTTCAACCACCTAGGGCCACTAGGGATTACGCTAACCGCCAACCGCGCCCTTTTTCCCACGCATTCATCGTGAATCGCTTTTCCATGACTGTATGCACATGTATCACATCGTGCCATCCGAGTCCTGTCACAGGGCAAATCAAGAAATACAGTACTCGGTCGGGAGCTTTCGATTTATCTGCCGATGCAGATGCTAAGGTCTGTTTTTCTTATACGTGGCTATGGTCCCACGAGACCACTCCCTCAACTAGTGAAAGACAAGACAGGATAAATCCTGTATGAGAACACAACACTGGCCAACCCACATCCAAGCCTTCCCGCAACCATAATTAGATAGCAATTATGGTCTTTTGGGTGTTCTCTGCCTTTCCGTATGTACACGCTTGACAAAAGATGGTAGGTAGCCTGACGAAATGCTATCTAGGGTACGACCGTGTATCGTCGACTATCCCCTATCCATCCCCGTCTTTAGGTCGCTCGTATAGCAACCAAGGCATACTCTTGGTTCTTCTAACGCAGACCTTAACCTCTCATAAGCCTAGTATAATCACCTGGCAGCTCATAGAGGGATACCAAGAACATCCTCACGTTCCCCGAAGCCGCTGCTTCGTTACCCAGTTCGCTGGAGCCTTTATCTAAATCAGATACTTGCTCCTACTCGTATACTTAAACGATGACCTACCGTATCAGGTTACTCATCTATCTATGAACTGGTCTAAATTTCCTTGACTAAGAATCATTACTTAGTTATTCTTCAACTAAGGTTTACCACTTAGCATTGTTCCCGTTATCCTTGTTAACTACGGTTATCCACCTAATCCTCAGAACTAGGGTTTACATAATGGATTAAGTGTCACTTAAGTTCATGACTTAACCCGTCTACAAATCCTGTCAAAATTGGCTAAGTATCCAAGTTCAAGGCTTAACCCTACAAGCCATGCTCAAGTTGGTTAAGTATATTAAGCAATTCACGACTTAACCTCGTCCAATTATCATTCTAGATTGGTTAAGTATATATTAACTTGACCCTATCAATTTACTTAGTCAAATCGGTCATGTATTCAAGCGATTCGTGACTTAGCCTTATCATGTTTTCACGTTATATTGGTTAAGTATTGGTTAACTTAACCACAATAAATTAACGAGTTAGATTGGATAAGTATAGGTCACTTAACCACATCAATTCATCATGTTTAGATTAGTTAAGTGTTTAACTTAACCCCATTAAACTACCAAGTGGGATTAATTAAGTCTAGGCTAACTTAACCCCATCCGATTTCCATGTTTAGACTAGTTGAGTCTAATCTTAACCCCATTCGTTAACCGTATTTTTCGGTTAAGCGTCATTAAGAAAACTTACTTAACCTTACCAAGTTATCGCGTTGGATTGATTAAGTGTTGGTTAACTTAACCCCATCCACTAGTCATATAAAAATGGTTAAGTGTCATTAGGCAAATCAAGTTACTTAACCTACCCAACCTTGTCATGTTTTGTTAAGTATCATTAGCCTAATCAAATTACTTAACCCATTTGTCCATGTCATATTTGGTTAAGAGTCATTAATCAAATTAACTTAACCCTATCATGTGGCATTAATTACTTAATGCACCTTCACCTCTCACATTAGACTTTGTTGTGGTTACTAGTTAAGCCGGTCGGTTCCGGGTAGCTTTACACCACAACTTGGTCTAACCTCGGGTTCAAGCACAACATGACCAACTTCTCACATTGGGTCCTATTGTTTGCAACTACTAGTTAGGCCGGTCGGTTCCGGGTAGTTTTACGTTGCAAACTCAACCCAACCTCGAGTTGGCCACACTTATATTATCTAAGTGTCATGTCCATCATGTTTCCCAAAACATGTTACAAGTTTTCAAGCATTTGGGTAGACCTAACTTAATAGGTAAATTCCCAAAGGGTAGACCTAACTTAATAGGTAAATTCCCAAGCTTATGTTTTTATGCATACTTACATGTCAACTTCCATGTTATATTTCAAGTCATGTTTTCAAGTTGTATTTTCATGTCATTAGAAATTACCCATAACATAACCCAACGCTTTTAAACTCGCATATACGTTCGCGACAACGTAATGGATTAAAAGAAGAGACTTGGCAAAGGCATGACAAAAATGGATATTAAGCCACAAGTTAATCATGGTGGCAAATGAGGCACAAATGTGTTCATTAACTTGCATGTTACATTCTTAAGCCTCAAAACATGCATAAACCCAAACTTGGCACATAAGCTAATCATGGTGACAAAAGATATGGAATGATGACTAGTAACTCGCATATATCATCATATAAGGGTTATGACTTCATATGCAAGTTGACATAAAGGTTATGAGGGTTCTCATGTTGCCTAATGCAACATTTCAACATAAAGGTTGTAGCTTTTAGCTCACAAGATCAAGATAATGACTTCATAAACTTGCATGACATGATAGCATGTATCATACTCAATGATCAAACCCAAACTTGCAACATGAACATTTAACTTCATAGTTAATATCTAAGAGTAGGGAAAGGGCTTACATTGGTATGAAGGCACAAAAGATATGACAAAGCCCTTATGCAATCAAATAGACCCAAAATGCAAGCTCTAACTTAAAAACCCTTGAGCCAAAATGATCAAAACCCTTGCTTTATGATGCAAAGATAGAAACTTGACTTGAATGCAAGCTAATGACACTCATACAAGCTTGAAAACACTTGTATGCATGGAAAATATCTCATAGAAACCATTTAGAAATTTTATGAAGAGAGTGGAGGCCATGAGAGGTAAAATTTTGCCATAGTTTAGTTGCATGAATGAATAATGAGGATTTAGGATAGGTTAGGGTCTTATTTATAGATTAGGCAAGTGTTTTAGGCCATAGGATTAAACCTAGATTCAATCCAAGCCATCAAAGCATGTCTTGGGGAAGAAGTCAAGCGTAGGAACCATCTAGGGCCTTTAGATTAAAGATGAACCATGAGAACCATCCAAATGAAAAATCTGCATTTGAGCGAATCGGCCCACGGGTTGACAGCCAAACACCCTGGATTAACCCCTAGTCGCCTCAGCGGGCTCGGGTCGACCTCAAAAATCGGCCGGTTCGGTTATTCCCCTCTCCCAATTCGTTGTTTTGAACATTTTTGCATATTTATTTATTTAATTTTCAATTATATATATATATATATATCAATATATATATATTTCTCTGCGCAACCCATTTCACTTAATTAAGTATACTTTAATTTGGGAATTTTTCGTGAAACTTCGCGAGGCCATATCTTGGTCATACGGACTCCGATTTTCGAAAACTCGGACTCTATTTCGCGTATTTTTCCGAGACGAACACAATGGCATAGCCCGTTTCCCTTGATTCAGATTTTACAGTTTAATTCTGCCTCCATTTATGTTATAACAGGTTATTGAAAATACGGGCTGTTACAGAAAAAATACAAATCGTGGAAAGGCGTATGAAATTTTTCTAGAACCGAGATTACCATTAGCCCTTGCGTACGGCATGTTAGGCAAGTCATACGATTAATGATGGTCTCAAGGCAGGATTGGCAGTGATATCCAGAGTCATGGATGATGATTGTTTTACTTGTATCGTCTTTTGTAGATTATCTGACGTCGAAGGAGATATCTCTTGAGTGCTTGTCTGATGTTGGTGAAACACCCCACGTCCGTTAATGTCACTCACTAAGGGAATGCCTTAAGTTTCGTGAAGCGCTATAGGTAAACAGACACAGAATAATTACAAGACAGAGATAAATAAGGCAGCAGCGGAAAATTTAAACTTTTATTTCAAACATAAGTCATAACTTCGTGGTCCACAATTTCATAAGTCACAAAAACCATTACAATAAAAATACTTTTGTCTTGCACCATCAGAGTACATAAGTAAATAAAAAGCATCATTTCCCCAATAAAAAGAGTTAAGCCATAGTAGAGTCAAGAACTTGAGCCATACTTCAGAAGTAGCTTCTAGCAAGATGATATCTGATTCCTGATTAAGTCTGATTATTTCCTCCCTGAGAACCTGGGGGGAGGGGAACGGAAGAAAGAAGGAGAAACAACAGGGTCACACATAAATTCTGGCGAGTCTAATTAATTTTAGCCAGCAGATAATTAAAACTAACATGATAGGCATATAAAGTGGATACGAGAGAAATCACTACATAAATGGCAGGTGTGACAAGGTAAGCAAGTTAAGGTACATGTGCCTTACTAATGATAACTCTGCATTATTATTAGTATAACTGAAATGAAATGATCCCTTCCACTATAAGATGCTAGGCTTAGGTCATATGTCCAAGTATACCCTAACCACTACCCTAATCGATCGGCTCCCTACCTTGTAGATATCCTGTGCTGGCCCCACAGTAGGAGGTATCACTTCCTAAAGTGGCAACCCATGGTGTGCACATCTATATCTACTGGTGTCACGATCGTCTTAGCCCCCTCTGCCCGGCCCATGCACGCACATGTCCCCGGTCGGTTTGCGCCGCCCACACCATCCGCCTCGTTTGGATCTCTTACAATCAATCAGTAAGCATGCCCCTTCTCCGCCTAGTACAGAGGTCTTTACTTGATACCACTTCGGGTTACTGACTGAAATGGGTCCCTCTCAATATGATACAAGCTCTCCCCCTTGTCTTGTATCACCACTAGGTTTTTCTACTGACTATGTATACCCTTAGGTGTCTTTAAATACATAGCCCTATACTAGTTATGCTTACCCTAAAGGGTGTCTTTAATTACATAACTTTCTTACATCATCTACCGGTTATGTATACCACTTACGTGTCTTTAATTACATAACCCTGTTACACTATCTACTGCTTATGTATACCACTAGGTGTCTTTAATTACATAAACTTATTGGGTTAAATACGTGGGCCTATATATATATAT
Source organism: Allium sativum (assembly GCA_030737875.1). Taxonomy (NCBI): domain Eukaryota; kingdom Viridiplantae; phylum Streptophyta; class Magnoliopsida; order Asparagales; family Amaryllidaceae; genus Allium; species Allium sativum. The sequence goes on from CM060921.1 coordinate 315,255,062, forward strand.
ATATATATATATATATATATATATATATATATATATTACCCATCCCCTCTAACTTACTTAACCCCCCACCACCCATCCAATTTTACTTAACCCTAACTTAAGTCCATAGTCATATTAAATTAGGTTAAGTAGTCCATTTCTTTACCATGTCCAATTACGGTTTTAATGGGCTAGACCTTCCACATTAGGCCTACAACATGTGGATGCTGGATATGCTGATCGGGTCTGGTCAATCTTATTCCACAGTTGGGCCTAACCTCGTGTATTATCCCAATTCGTATTTGCGTAATTAGACCTCCCACATTAGGTTCAACATTAGTGGCTGCTGGATATGCCTGTCGGGTCCAGGAAGACTTCCGCCACTAATGTAACCTAACCTCGTGTCATAAGTACAATTTATGATTCCTAATTGTAAATTACTAAACATTCCAAATTAATCCAAATCTACCTATGTCATTATAGGTAACTATTTCTATATTTTCCCCATTTGATTTACATGTCCCATTTCCTATTAAACATTACATAAATCATGCCAATTTTAATTCCCTTTTTCCCCGTTTTCCCCGTTTTCTCTCTAACATATTCGTACGTATTTTGTGGCATCTAGGCTATAAAGTAGCCTAGCTACAATAATTAAAAGGGAATATGATAAGGGTGATAGTTTCAACATGTCGTGACATAAACGTGATCATGAACTAGCATAGTAACAAAGTGAATGGACATATGATTAACATCATAACTAAGTGGACATAATTAATAACTTGTGGCAATTACTATGATGTTTAAGAAAGCATAATGAGATCTAGATCTAACATTAGGTGTTCAATTATCTAGATCTAGCATAGTCATGGCAACATGTTTAGATCAAAAGGTAGATTCACATGTCAAGTTTACAACATATATCAATGTTTCACAATATGAGAAATGAAAGGTGATTAGCATAAAAGTCCAGATCCATGTGGTGTCACAATTATGTAAATTAATAAATGTACTTCCATCATAACGTGGTTACAAGTCAAGTTCCATATAACCATCATAATCGAATCCCATAAATATATTAGATCTAGGAAATTAGATCTTGTCATGACATAGGATAAAGTTTCATATCAACACAGAATAATACTTTACAACATATCCAATTCATTATCTATCAAAGCATACTTTTATTTATCTAAACCTAAAAGTAATCTACAAACTCACAGCGTTAGGTTTAGAGAATTGAGAGAGAATGAATCTGAATTTTGAATTCTGAATTTGATTAGCTAAACCATTGTTGTAGAATTTGATCTTCTAATTTGACTTGATGTAGATTAAAGGCTTGTTTTAATTTATATTAGAGCAACATGGAGGCACCATGGATGATAACAACGAGATCAGGGTTAGGTTTAGGTGTTTATTTATAGATGTATTAGGTGAATTTGGACCTTTAGATTAGATTAGGAACCATCTGAACCATCCAGACAAAAAAAAAAACGTCATCCAGCCAATCCCAGCAAAACACGTCATCATGGAACTCTCTAGAATTCTGCAGATCTGGCTCGACCTGGGCGCACTTCCCATGTGCGCCAGTGCAATTTTTTTCTGGCGCACTTCACAAGTGCCCCAGTTATTCTGGCCCATTTCCTAATTGTTCTGCCAAACTTCTATCGTCCATAACTCCATCATATGATATCTGTTTTACACAAACTCGGACTCTATCTTAAGCAGAATTCTGAGACGAACACAATGGCGTAACCCATTTCACTAAATTCTTCTTTTAAAAATTAATTATTCTTTAATTATCCCTTATGTCATGATTTAAAATTACGGGTTGTTACATTCCCCCCTACTTAAAGGATTTCATCCCCAAAATCTCGAAGCTGAAAGGAATGTATGTCCTACCATCCATCATCCATCTACTCATCCATCAATCACGGGTGTCCATTTTCCTTAAAATATTTCTAATGCTCTCATGAACATATGCAAAGTGTGTGTGTATATCCTTATCCTAATGCAAAATCAGGCGGTCTACTGATTCAGTCGACCTCCTTAACGCAAAACATGATAGTTCTATGCATCCATTGTGTACGAAAAATAATCCTAATCATACATATCATTTCTATATGAGTGCACAACCATTCATCCAAATGCGATATCCATATGCCAGTTCATCCATTTTTATCCATAAAAGAAAAGAAAATGCACACACATTTATATGCAATATGAGCGTGATTGAGCCGATCTTAGCGCCTAATGTGTGTGTATACGCGTCCATAGGCAACCACTAGCAAACACTTGCATCCACTTACATCCATCAAACATAACATGTTTCAAACACATGTTTACATCCATAGGATTCATATCTAAAGGTCGAAAATACCATGGATAAGACATACTCTATTGACAGAAACAAGTACTGATAAGATTTAGGAAAAAGGATTTAAGAACATACCCTCAAAAAGTAAAGGGAACGAAGCACGAATCTAATCTTCAGGTTCCCAAGTCGCATCTTTTGGGTTATCTCCCCATTGAACCTTTAGCAACTTGATTTCCTTATTGCGCAGCTTCTTAATCTCTGACCAAAGAATACGGATGGGGACTCGTCTGACTGTCGCCCATTCCAATTCGACTTTTTCCAACATGCTTGGCTCAACAACTTCTGCAGTGTCACATAGGCACTTCCGTAGATGAGAGACATGGAAAACGTCATGAACATCGGATAAATTTTCTGGGAGCTTTACTCTGTAGATCATTTGGCCAATCCTCTCGGTTATGGGAAATGGTCTCACAAACCTAGGTGCCAACTTCCCTACTGATCCGAAGAAAACCACATTCCTCAAAGGTGATACTTTGATAAAAACTAGGTCTCCTACTTTGAATTCGATGTCATTCCTTCTCTTGTCTGCATAGGACTTCTGCCTATATTGAGCTGTCTTCATCCGTCGTCGAATAAGGTCAATCTTTTCGGACGTTTCCCTAACCATATCTGGTCCAAACAATGATCTTTCTGTAGATTCCCACTAACAAGTTGGCAATCTACAGGGTCATCCGTACAATGCTTCGAAGGGTACCATAGCAATACTAGCCTGATAGCTGTTATTATATGCAAACTCTACTAAAGGAGGATGATCTTCCCAAGTCCCTCTGAAGTGGAGGATACACAGCCTTAAAAGATCTTCTAGAATTCTGTTCACCCTCTCCGTCTGCCCATCAGTTTGAGGATGATAAGCGGTGCTCAAACACAACTGTGTATCCAATGCTTCTTGCAAGCTCCTCCAAAATTCGCTAGTAAAGATAGGGTCACGATCGCTCATGATGCCGGAAGGAACTCCGTGGAGACGAACTATCACACGAACATAAATTGCTGCCAACCAGGGTGCTGTCCTTTTACTTTTAACTGGAATAAAGTGAGCACTCTTGATGAGTCTGTCAACTATCACCCAAATACTGGTATTACCTTTCTTCGATCTAGGCAAACCATCTATGAAATCCATAGAAATGCTTTCCTATTTCCACTGTGGAACCTCCAACGGATGAAGTAATCCACCGGGCTTCTTTTGCTCAGCTTTGACTTGCTGCAAACCAAACATTAAGAAACGAATTCGGCCACGTACTTCTTCATCCCAGCCCAAAAGAAAACCCTCTTGATGTCTCTGTACATCTTGTCACCACCCGGTTATATGGCCATCTTAGAATGGTGGGCTTCTTCTAGGACTGCCTTTATCAAGCTTCCAGTTTGAGGAACACAAATCCTTCCATCTCGTCGCAACCACCCCTTTTCATCTATGTAATTCCTACTGAGGTGACTAGAAGTCTCCCCTCTTCTGAGCTTATCCTTGATGTCTAGAATCTGTGGGTCACCTTGTTGCGAAGCTCCTATCTGCTCCACAAGAGTCGGTCGTATCTCCAAGGATGCAAATAAATAAGGCAAAACTTCGATGGAGGGACTAAAATCAAAAGCTGATATGAACTCCAAGTTCTTTATTTCCACAAACAAAGGACTCAGGGCTACCCTCTGCCTACTTACTGCGTCTACCACCACATTACCCTTGCCGAGGGTATAAGCAATCTCAAAATCATATGAGGATAAGAACTCCATCCATTGTTGTTGCCTTAGGTTTAGATCCTTCTGGAGAATAGATACTTGAGAGATTTATGATCGGTGTATAACTCGAACTTCTCTCCAAGTACGTAATGACGCCATGTCTTTAACGCGAATACTGTGGCCGCTAGCACTAGATCATGCATAGGGTAGTTCTTTTCATGAACTATCAACTGTCTAACCCCATAACATATTACTTTTCCTTCTTGCATCAGAACCGCACCAAGCCCTGTACCGCATGCATCAGTGTAAACATTAAACACTTTACTCCCATCGGGCAAGGTCAAGACTGGGGCTGTTGTTAGAGCCCTTTTTAGTCATTGGAAAGCAACGTCACAGTCTATGTCCCGTGAAAATGTCAAATTCTTCTTTGTTAGTAGGGTGAGAGGGGCTAATATCTTTGCGAAGTCCTTAATGAACTTCCTGTAATAACCTGCCAACCCAAGAAATCTTCTCACCTCAGTTTCATTTTTAGGAATCTGCCAATCTTGTACTACAACCACCTTCGTGGGATCTACAGCTATCCCTTCTTTGGAGTCTACATGCCCTAAGAAACTCACCTCTTTTCTCTGGAAATGGCATTCGGAGAACTTTGCTTTTAGCTGATGGTCACAGAGAGTTTTCAGAACTTCTCCCAAATGCTGGGCATGCTCTTCTTCACTCTTGGAGAAGACCAAAATATCATCAACAAAGACTACGACGAATTTGTTTAGGAACTCCCGAAACACCCTACTCATCAAGTCAAAAAAATAGGCGGGTGCATTTGTAAACCCAAAAGGCATAACTAGCCATTCAAAGAAACCGTCTAGAGTTCTGAAAGCAGTCTTATCTATGCTGTCCTCAGCCACCCTCAGCTGATGGAACCTCGTAGCCAAGTCCAACTGAGAAAATACCAAGGCATCAACAAGCTGGTCAAATAAATCATCAATCCTCGGAAGCGGGTGCCTATTCTTCTTGGTGATCTTATTTAACTCTCTATAGTCAACACACAAACCAAGCGAACCATTCACTTTAGTTGCGAATACTACTGGAGCTCCCCACTCAGACATGCTACATCTGATAAACCCTTTTTCAAGTAGCTCCCCCACTTGCTTACTCAGCTCCCTCCTTTCACTTGGAGCCATGTGGCGCACTGGTAATGCAACTGGCTTTGCATTGTCCACCAGATATATATGGAAGTCGATCTCTCGTCTTGGAGGTTAACCCCGTACCTCATCAAAAACATCGGGATAATCTCGAACCATTGGAACAGTTTGCAAATCGTCTATGGATGCATCTAGAGACTCTAGGAAGCTAAGCATAACAGACCCTTGAGGGTCATAAGAAACTTCGAGGGTCTTTCCATAACGAGTCGGGAGTCTAACAGCCCCCTTCTCACAATCCAGAATGGCCCCATACGTGGTAAGCTATTCCATTCCTAGGATCAACCCATAGCCCATAAACCCGAGAACATACGTACGCATCGCATTCAAATTCGACGCCCAACACAGATATTTTCAAACCCTGACAAATAAGCCGAACCACCAATGGGGTTTGAAACAACTACGGGATCTACTACCATACTAGTAATTAAATGCGGAGATTCAACCACAGAACTAAATATAAACGAGTGTGAAGCACCAGAATCAAAAAGCATTCTAACTGGAAAGTTTGAAAGAGAAACTAAACTTTCTACGGAAATTTTTCTACCTCTTTCAGGAGCACCAATCACGAGAGCATGCACCTGTCCTCCCGAAGTCCCTGCTGTTTGCCCTTGTCCCTGCAATCCCTGTTTCTTCGGGCACTCCTTAGAGAAGTGTCCGACCTCTCCGCAATTAAAGCAACTGGCCTTCCTTCTCCTGCAATCTTTGAGAAGGTGTCCCTCCTTTCCACAATTGTGACATTTTCTCTTATCCTTGCCTTTAACATCTTTTCCCCTTTCTTCCGTTGTTGTTGCTATTGCTATTGCTGCCCCTTCTTGGGCTATACCTTCTTATTCTGCGATGTCCCCTCAGCTTTCACTTCCTACTTTTCTCCCTTGTCCTCCTCATGCATTAGGGCCATATCAAAAAGCTTTTAAAACGTGGACCCCATTGGAATATGGGACATTGCTAGCCCATGCAGAGGCTCATTCAGCCCTTTAGCAAACCGCAAAGCCCTTTTATGCGGCGTATCCACCAACTCTAAACCGAACCTTCCCAGCTGGTTGAACTTGTTCACATATTCTTTTACCGTCAAATTTCCTTGTTTGAGAGCTAATAACCTCTCCATCTGTATGCTTTGCTCCGCTTGGGAAAGAAATTTTATTTCGAAACTCTGTCTAAAGTCTTCCTAAGTCTCTACCGGACGTCCAGCTTGGCTGACTTCCCACCAAAATGAGGCTTCGTCCTTTAATAGCCAAGCAGCTAATTGAATTTTTCTTCGGTCCTCCACTTCAAAGATTATGAATAAGTCCTCGGTCTCCTTGAGCCAGTTCTGAGCTTCTACGAACGTCTCATTCCCATGGAATGGCTTCCCTCCCATAGCACGGAAGTCCTTGCAGATCTTGGCGAAATTATCTGCTCTTGGAGGGGGAGGAGGAGGAATGACTGGTGCAGCTAGGGGAGGAACATCTCTTTGGCCTTCGGCTGGCGCCGTGGCTTCCAAATACCTACGGAACCATCTGGGTATACTGACGCCCTCTGGGATATTAGGGATGTTTTGTTCCCCAGACAAGCTGGAAAAAAAATGAAAAGGAAGAAATTTAGATATAGGACCAGTGGATACTACATATGTCTCTTTGGGGAATGTTTTTCAAAACAGACTTTTCTTTTTGAAAATGCTTTCTTTAAAACCTTTTTGAAAAAAAAATTCAAAAACTTTTATCTAATCTGGTAACCTTCAACTCTGATACCAAGTGAAACACCCCACGTCCGTTAATGTCACTCACTAAGGGAATGCATTAAGTTTCGTGAAGCGCTATAGGTAAACAGACACAGAATAATTACAATACGAAAATAAAAAAGGCAGCAGCGGAAAATTTAAACTTTTATTTCAAACATAAGTCCTAACTTCGTGGTCCACAATTTCTTAAGTCACAAAAACCATTACAATAAAAATACTTTTGTCTGGCACCATCAAAGTACATAAGTAAATAAAAAGCATCATTTCTCCAATAAAAAGAGTTAAACCATAGTAGAGTCAAGAACTTGAGCCATACTTCAGAAGTAGCTCCTAGCAAGTGATATCTGAATCATGATTAAGTCTGATTATTTCTTCCCGGAGAACCTTAGGGGGAGGGGGGAATGGAAGAAAGAAGGAGAAACAACAGGGTCACACATAAAGTCTGGCGAGTCTAGTTACTTTTAGCCTGTAGATAGTTAAAAGCAACATGATAGGCATATAAAGTGGATACGAGAGAAATCACTACATAAATGGCTGGTGTGATGTAAAACCCCACCTCCGCTAGGGTCACTCACAAAGGGAATGCACTAGTTTGGAGGAGCGTTATCGAGGTGAACAAACACAGAAATATTACATGACATAACATAAATAAAACAACGGAAGAATCATAAGATAAATTTCATTACTTTCAAGAAGAGTCAAAACCTTTTACATCCAAAGTACCAAATAGCCAAAGTCATTATCTTCCGTTACAACAAATTCTGTCTTTCATAAATAAAGAACGTAAACTTAAAACAACAAAAGTAGGTTAATTCCCCAAAGGTTGCAGAAATGCAGCCATAGCATAGCTCAAGATCAAACCGTACATGAGCTGAACCGAAAGCAAGCAAAATCCAAGCTAAGTACTAGAGTTTCCTCCCAGAGAACCTGGGGGTGGGGGGACGAAAGAAAAAGAGGCGAAAGAAAACGGGTCAGTCATAAAGACTGGTAAGTCCTAGTGACTTTCAGCATAAAAACAGGTAAAGGTAACATGACATGTATAAACTGAAAGTAAACATAAGGATGATGACAAGATGGGCAAGATAGACTAAGATAACATGATAATTCAAGTATAAATCAAATATAGCATCGCATGTTCAAGGTTCGCTGCACCAACTGTACCAGTATCTTAAACCCATGTCATATATTAACCATGAAATGATCCCTTGGCCCAATATCATGAATGACCAATTACTAGGTCCAACGGAACGATCCACTAATCGATCGGCTCCGTACAAGTTCTAGCTCGTCATGTGTCTGTGTCATACGGCCCTATCACGAATGTAGTTACCTGTGCTAGGTCCACCATAGGGTGTATCAAGCCCTAGGGTGCCAACCCCCGACATGAATCTAGCATGCACAGTGTAAACCTACTGATGCCCAGTGCCTGCTTTTTCAACTCCGGACTACGTGCACGACCATAGTCCGCCTGAACCTACACTGGTGCACCAACTCAGCCGTCATTCTAGTCGCTTACAATCAGCCCTGTAATCGTGCCCCACCGTGCCTAGTTCCAGGGTACCATGATACATCTAAGTGAGTTACTGCTGAAATGGACCGCGTAACTAGGATTTCGTTCAACAGGTTAAGTGTTGTCATTTAAATTCGTGACTTAACCCCTATCATTCTAGCATGTCAAGTTGGTTAAGTGTTGTCTTTCAAGTTCATGACTTAACCCCACTTATCCTGTGTCAAGTTGGTTAAGTTTTGTCTTTCATGTTCATGACTTAACCCTATCATGTGGCATTAATTCATTAATGCACCCCAACCTCTCACATCAGAACTGTTGTTGTGGTCACTGGATATGCCGGGCGGTTCCGGGAATATTTACACCACAATTCAGTCTGACCTCGGGTTTTGAAGCGCGGTATTACCAACCACCCACATTGGATCCTATTGTTTGCAGTCACTGGATTTGCCAGGTGGTTCCGAGCAGAATTACACTGCAAACTGAACCCAACCTCGAGTTGTCCATTTTCAAGTTCATTCTAGTGTCATGTCCATGTTCAGTTTCATGTCAAGTTCGTGTCAAGTTTCATGACAAGTTTCAACTTATGCCTGTTATCAAGTTCATGTTTCATGTTCATAACCAATTCATGTTTTGCCTAATCTACCCAAATCGTATTCCCATCGCATGTAAATGTGAATTGATCTAAATTACAAGTAAATCCAAATCCAGAAATAAAGGGAATAACATCAAAACTATGATAGGCATAAAGGACGAGCATAAAGTGATAAAAGGGATTACAAGTCTAGCAAGACATAACTTGAGATAATTGGTTACAACATCATTGGCATATAGAAAATAATAGGATTTCAAATCTAGCATAATAAGGTGATAGTCATGGCATAAGGTGATAGTCCCAAACTTGTAATTAATAGACTGATTCAACATCACAGGCATGATAATGTTATGGACATGAAAGAGTTTGATTTACAACATGAATAGGTCCAAACTGATTTCATAGCAATATTCCCAAAAGTCAAGATCCAAGATGGAAACTAGAATAGGTGTGAATCGATTATCATACTTAAGTCCAATCTCACTTTATCTCATGTCCAAATTACAATTAACAAGTTTAAAACTCAAAGTAACTAGAACTTACAGATCGTGGTCTAAGAAATTGAGATGCAGAAGTTGAATCTATAAACTAGTCGTCGAATTGTTGAATCTTGATTTGATTGTAGCAGAAAGTCTCCAATATGCAATTCCTAGACGTAGTCTTCAAGAAATAGTCTTCATGTTTTAATTTACTTTTAATTTACTTTAGAAGAAGCCATATCCATCAAGAATTTGTGCAGCATAAGGTTAGAGAAGAATGGTGTAAAGAGAATGGGGCTAGGAGCCTGTTTATGTAGGATTAGGCGGACGAATCTAGACTGAAAACGAGACTAGAAACATCAGAATGAACCCAGGCTCAAAACTGGGTTCTGGCACCAGGTCGACCCCTAGGTCGACCATAGGGTCGACCTGGTCCCTGGGAGGTCGACCATAGTGTTGACCCCCAGGTCGACCTGGTCCTGGCCGGGAAAATTCCCGCCCAGTCAATGCTGGGGTTTCGAATTCGAATTTCGAGCTGTTTTCGATTCTGAAAATTCCTGAAACTCCAGAGGATCATATCTACCTCATACGGACTCCGTTTCTCGAAAACTCGGACTCGTTTCCAAGAATAATTTCGAGACGAACGCAAGGCGCAACCCGTTTCCCTTGATTCTTATTTTAAAATATAATTCTGCCTTGATTTATGGTTTTAACATGTTATTAAAATACGGGTTGTTACATTCTCCCCTCCTTATGGGATTTCGTCCCCGAATTCTTCAAGTTAAGAAGAATGAATCCTATCATCCAATCAACCATCTACCCAACCATCATCCACAAGCAACCATTGTCCTTAAAAGATTTCTAATGCTGTATGGACTTATGCAAGAGTGTGTGTATATGTACTTATCTAATGCAAAAGATCAGGCAGTTACTGATTCAATAAACCTCCTTAACGCAAAATATGTTAGTGTAATGAGTCCAACATGTATGCAAATTCCTAACATACTTTATAATCTATACATGAGTGCACAAACATTCATCCATATGCAACATCCAAATGATAACATATCAAGTTTCCATCCATATACAAGTATGAGCACCCATGCATATGCAATATGAGATATGTGACTAAGCCGATCTAGTGCCTAATGTGTGTTATGCAACCATGAGAAACCGCTAGCAACCCCTTGAAATCTTCAACCATAACATGTTTCAATTACATGTTTACATCCAAAAGGGTTCTACCTAAGGTTCTCAAGATAGGATCGAGAAGATAACAAGACAAACATGGATAGCAAAAGCATGTACAAGATACGAAGGTATGTAAACTTACAGAAAAAAGAGATCGAGAAAGTACCCTAAAAAAGAAATGGGTATAGCGAGCGTATCTTCTCTTCGGTTTCCCAAGTTGCGTCTTCTTGGGCTTCACTCCATTGTACTATAACTAGCTTGACTTCTCGATTCCTTAGCTTCTTGATCTCCGTTCCTAAGATACGAATCGGAACTCGCCTCAATGTTGCTTCCTTCTCCACCTCAACGCCTTCAAGGATGCTTGGCTCAACCACTTTAGCAGACTCATGTAAGCACTTTCGGAGATGCGAAACGTGAAAGACATTGTGTACTCCGGCCAGCCTCTCGTGTAACTCTACCTTATAGATCATCTGTCCAATCCTCTCGATGATAGGGAACGGTCCTACGAACCTCGGTGCTAACTTTCCAACAACTCCAAAGCGAACCACATTGCGTAAAGGAGAAACTTTTATAAAGACCATATCTCCGACTTCGAACTTTAGGTTTGTCCTTCTCTTGTCCGCGTGGGATTTCTGTTTATCTTGGGCCGTTTTCATCCGTCTTCGTATCAACTCAACCTTCTCGAAAGTGTCCCTTATCATGTCGGGTCCAAGTATGAGCTTGTCTGTCGACTCCCACCAACAAGTTGGTAATTTGCACAGTCTTCCGTATAAAGCTTCGAATGGTGCCATTCCTACGCTAGCTTGGTAACTATTATTATACGCGAACTCAACGAGTGGTAGGTGATCTTACCAAGTACAACCAAAGTCAAGAATGCATAGTCTCAAAAGATCCTCTAGTACCCTATTTACCTTTTCGGTTTGTCCATCTGTCTGTGGGTGATAGGCCGTGCTTAAACTTAGTTGTGTACCCATTGCTTCTTGTAAACTATTCCAAAATTCGCTAGTGAAAATCGGGTCACGATCGCTAACAATACTAGAAGGAACTCCATGCAACCGTACTATCTCTCGAAGGTATAAAGACGCTAGCCATGATGCGGTCCTCTTGCCCTTCACAGGAATGAAGTGAGCTCCCTTCATGAGTCTATCTACTATAACCCATATGCTAGTATTGCCCTTCCTTGACCTAGGCAATCCATCCACGAAATCCATCGAGACACTCTCCCATTTCCGCAGCGGAACCTCTAAAGGATGAAATAACCCACCGGGCTTTTTCGACTTGGCCTTTACTTGTTGGCATACCATGCACTTAGAAACGAATTCCGCCACGTCCTTTTTCATCCCGTTCCAAAAGAAAATGCGCTTCATATCCTTATACATTATATCCCCTTCGGGATGTATAGTCATCTTCGAGTGATGCGCCTCTTCAAGGACTCTCTTTACTAAGTCTCCCACTTGTGGGACACATAGTCTGCCATCACGCCTTAGCCATCCCTTGTCATCTATGGCATACCTACTGAGGTTACTTGACATCTCACCTCTAATCAACTTGTCCATGATCTCGACTATCTGTGGGTCTTCCTTCTGTGAAGTCCCTACTTGGTCTAGAAGCGTAGGCCTTAACTCAAGAGATGCTAACGTGATAACCAACGACTCAACAACAGGTGTGAAATCAAAGGTTGCTATAAACTCTAGACTTTTCCTTTCAACAAACAAAGGACTCAAAGTCAACCTTTTCCTACTTAGCGTATACGCCACCACGTTACCCGTTCCAGGGGTATAAGCTATATCAAAGTCATACGATGCTAAGAATTCCATCCACCTCTGTTGCCTTATATTCAAATCTTTTTGCGAAAAGAGGTACTTAAGCGATTTGTGATCGGTATATAATTCGAACTTCTCACCTAGAAGATAGTGGCGCCAAGACTTAAGCGAAAAAACAATCGCGGCCAATTCCAAGTCATGTGTGGGATAGTTTTTCTCATGAACTTTAAGTTGTCTACCCCCGTAGCATATCACTTTCCCTTCTTGCATTAGGACAACGCCTAATCCCGTGCCGCACGCATCTGTGTACACCATAAACATCTTACCTCCGTCGGGTAATGCTAAAACTGGAGCTGTGGTGAGGGCTCTCTTAAGCCTTTGAAAAGTAACGTCACACTCTATGTACCATGCAAAAGCTAGGTTCTTCTTCCTTAACCTAGTAAGAGGGGCTGAAATCTTAGCGAAGTCCTTAATGAACTTCCTATAGTAGCCCGCCAAACCGAGAAAGCTTCTCACTTCCGTTGCATTCTTAGGGACTTTCCAGTCTTGCACCGCAGCTACCTTCGCGGGGTCCACTGCTATACCTTGCTTAGAAACTACATGTCCAAGAAACCAAACTTCTTTTCTCCAAAAATGACACTTGGAGAACTTAGCCTTTAACTCGTGTGCTCTAAGCGTATCCATGACTTCCTTGAGATGTCTAGCATGTTCTTCCTCATCCTTTGAGAAGACCAAAATATCGTCCACGAAGCCACCATAAACTTGTTAAGGAACTCTCGGAACACCCTGCTCATTAAATCAACGAAGTACGCGGGTGCATTCGTCAAACCAAACGGCATGACGAGCCATACGAAGAATCCATCCGGAGTCCCAAACGCGATCTTGTCAATGCTATCCTCAGCCACTCTAAGCTGATGGAATCCTGTAGCTAGATCGAGTTGAGAGAAAACAAACACTCCTACAAGCTGGTCGAACAAGTCGTCGATTCTCGGTAGTGGGTGTCTATTCTTCTTAGTCAGCTTGTTTAACTCACGATAATCTACGCATAGACGAAGCAAACCATCCACCTTAGTAGCGAATACCACCGGAGCACCCCATTCAGAAATGCTTCGCCTAATGAAATTTTTCTCAAGCAACTCCTTAACTTGCTTACTAAGCTCTTTTCTCTCTCGCGGGGCCATGTGTCTAACGGGCAATGCAACTGGCTTAGCATTATTAACAAGATATATACGGAAATCTATCTCGCGTTTAGGGGGTAACCCCTTAACCTCATCAAAGACATCGGGATATTCTCGGCCTACCTTTACTGATTGCAAATCATCGATAGACGAGTTAAGAGATTATAGATAACATAACATGACTGGACCCATAGGGTTACAAGAAATTTCAAGGGTATTACCAAGGCGAGTCACGAGCCTAACTACCCTTCGTTCACAATCGAGAATGGCTCCATTATTGGACAACCAATCCATGCCTAGAATCAAACCGTATCTCATAAATCCGAGAATATAAGCATTACACGTGAATTCTACGCTTAAGATAGAAATCATCAAATCCACACAAATCATAGATAAATGAGCGGAGCCACCAATTGGATTTGAAACAATAACGCAATCCTCAACTAGACTAGTACTTAGGTGCAGAGTTTCAACAATATCAGAAGAAATAAAAGTATGCGATGCGCCATAATCAAACAAGGTTCGAACAGGATGATCAAAAAGATAGACTAAACTTTCGACAGAAATATTTCTACCTCGTTCTTGTGGATGTACCGTGAGAGCATGGACTTGTCCTCCAGAAGAAGGTTCAGCTCCCTGCCCTTGCTTCGTTGGGCAGACCTTAGCTATGTGTCCTGTCTCACCACAGTGGAAACAGCCACCCATCTTCCTTTTCTTCTTCCTGCAGTCTTTGACCAGATGTCCAGGAATGCCACAGAAATTACACTTTCTCTTTTCATGGGATTTTTTGATCTTCCCGCCTTTCTTTGGATCAGTCTTCTTGTTCTGTGACCCTTCCCCCTTCTTATCTTGTGGCCCTTCTGCTTTTGTCTCATTCTTGCCCTTGTCTTCCTCACTTAAGAGTGCCATGTCTACTAACCTTTCATAAGTAGTCCCCATAGGTATGTGGGTCATAGCCAAGCTGTGGAGTGGCTCATTCAACCCCTTGACAAAACGGAGGGCCTTCTTATGAGGAGTATTCACTAATCCAGTCCTAACCGGGCCAGCTGGTTGAATTGATTGACATACTCCTTGACTGTCATACTTCCTTGCTTAAGAGATAAGAACTTTTCCAGCTATAGACTTCGTTCAGCTTGTGAGAGGAATTTCATCTCAAACCTTATTCTGAAATCCATCCATGTGTCAACAGGTCTTTCAGCGTTAGTAACCTCCCACCAATAGGAAGCTTCGTCTTTGAGCAACCATATTGCCAACTGTACCTTCTGCCTATCGTCCACCTCGAAGATAACGAACAAATCCTTAGTTTCTTTGGGCCAGTTCCTCGCTTCTACGAATGATTCAGTTCCTTTGAAATCCCTTCCACCCATGGCCCAAAAATCTCTACAGATCTTTGAGAAAGCATTTGCACGAGGAGGGGGCCGAGGAGGAGGAACCGCTGCAACTGGAGGAGGAATATCTGCAGGACCTGCATTGTTGGCCCTAGCCTCTAAGTACCTCCTGAACCAGCCAGGTATTGGCACGCCCTCTGGAAGGTTAAGATTGCCAGACGTGCTGAAATGAAAAAGAAGAGATTCAAAACGAGGAAACAAAGGATAGTGCTAATGGATTTTGGGGAATAGCCTTTAAATAAAAAAAGACTTTTCTTGAAAAATACTTCTTTGTAAACGGTTTTGAAAATAGTTTTAGAAGGTTTTTGAAAAAAACTTTTGCCCAGTCTGGTAACCTTCTGCTCGGATACCAAGTGTAACACCCCACCTCCGCTAGGGTCACTCACAAAGGGAATGCACTAGTTTTGGAGGAGCGTTATCGAGGTGAACAACCAAAGAAATATTACAAGACAGAAAATAAACAAAAGAGCGGAAGAATCAGAAGATAAATTTCATTACTTTCAAGAAGAGTCAAAACCTTTTACATCCAAAGTACCAAATAGCCAAAGTCATTATCTTCCATTACAACAAATTTTGTCTTGCATAAATAAGGAAGCATAAACTTAAAACAAAAAAAGTAGCTTAATTCCCCAAAGGTAGCAGAAATGCAGCCATAGCGAAATCCAAGCTAAGTGCTAGAGTTTCCTCCCTGAGAACCCGGGGGGGGGGGGGGGGGAACGAAAGAAAAAGAGGCGAAAGAAAACGGGTCAGTCATAAAGACTGGTAAGTCCTAGTGACTTGGCATAAAAAGAGGTAAAGGTAACATGACATGTATAAACTGAAAGTAAACATAAGGATGATGACAAGATGGGCAAGATAGACTAAGATAGGATTATAATACAAGTATAAATCAAGTGTAGCATCGCGTGTTCAAGGTTCGCTGCACCAACTGTACTAGTATCTTAAACCCATGTCATATATTAACCATGAAATGATCCCTTGGCCCAATATCATGAATGACCCATTACTAGGTCCAACGGAACGTTCCACTAATCGATCGGCTCCCTACAAGTTCTAGCTCGTCATGTGTCTTTGTCATACGGCCCTATCACGAATGTAGTTACATGTGCTCGGTCCACCATAGGGTGTATCAAGCCCTACGATGCCAACCCCCATCACGAATCCAGCATGCACAGCGTAAACCTACTGATGCCCAATGCCTGCTTTTCAACTCTGAACTACGTGCATGACCATAGTCCGCCTGAACCTACACGGGCGCACCAACTCAGCCGTCGTTCTGGTCGCTTACATCCAGCCCAGTAATCATGCCCCACCCTGCCTAGTTCCAAGTTACCATGATACATCTAAGTGGGTTACTGCTGAAATGGACTTCGTAACTAGGGTGTCGTTCAGCAGGTTAAATGTTGTCATTTAAATTCGTGACTTAACCCCTATCAGTCTAGCATGTCAAGTTGGTTAAGTGTTGTCTTTCATGTTCGTGACTTAACCCCACTAATCCTGTGTCAAGTTGGTTAAGTGTTATCTTTCATGTTCATGACTGTACCCTATCATGTGGCATTAATTCATTAATGCACCCCAACCTCTCACATCAGACCTGTTGTTGTGGTCACTAGATATGCGGGGCGGTTCCGGGAAGATTTACAACATAACTCAGTTTGACCTCGGGTTTTCAAGTGCGGTATGACCAACTAACCGCATTGGATCCTATTGTTTGCAGTCACTGGATTTGCCGGGCGGTTCCGGGCAGAATTACACTGCAAACTCAACCCAACCTCGAGTTCGCCATTTTCAAGTTCATTCTAGTGTCATGTCCATGTTCAAATTTCATGTCAAGTTCGTGTCAAGTTTCATGGCAAGTTTCAACTTATGCCTGTTATCAAGTTCATGTTTCATGTTCATAAACAATTCATGTTTTGCCTAATCTACCCAAATCGTATTCCCGTCGCATGTAAACGTGAATCGATCTAAATTACAAGTAAATCCAAAAATAAAGGGAATAACATCAAAACTATGATAGGCAAAAAGGACGAGCATAAAGTGATACAAGGGATTACAAGTCTAGCATGACATAACTTGAGATAATTGGTTACAACATCACTGGCATATAGAAAATAATAGGATTTCAAATCTAGCATAATAAGGTGATAGTCATGGCATAAGGTGATAGTCCCAAACTTGTAAATAATAAACTGATTCAACATCACAGGCATGATAATGTTATGGACAGGAAAGAGTTTGATTTACAACATGAATAGGTCCAAACTGATTTCATAGCAATATTCCCAAAAGTCAAGATCCAAGATGGAAACTAGAATAGGTGTGAATCGATTATCATACTTAAGTCCAATCTCACTTTATCTCATGTCCATATTACAATTAACAAGTTTAAATCTCAAAGTAACTAGAACTTACAGATCGTGGTCTAAGAAATTGAGATGTAGAAGTTGAATCTATAAACTAGTCGTCGAATTGTTGAATCGTTGAATCTTGATTTGATTGTAGCAGAAAATCTCCAATATGCAATTCCTAGCCGTAGTCTTCAAGAAATAGTCTTCGTGTTTTAATTTACTTTTAATTTAATTTAGAAGAAGCCATGTCCATCAAGAATTTGTGCAACATAAGGTTAGAGAAGAATGGTGTAAAGAGAATGGGGGCTAGGAGGCTGTTTATATAGGATTAGGCGGACGAATCTAGACTGAAAACGAGACCAGAAACATCAGAATGAACCCAGGCTCAAAACTGGGTTCTGGCACCAGGTCGACCATAGGGTCGACCTGGTCCCTGGGAGGTCGACCATAGTATTGACCCCTAGGTCGACCTGGTCCTCGGCGGGAAAATTCCCGCCCAGTCTGCGCTGGGGTTTTGAATTCGAATTTCGAGTTGTTTTCGATTCTGAAAATTCCTGAAACTTCGGAGGGTCATATCTCCCCCATACGGACTCCATTTCTCGAAAACTCGGACTCGTTTCCAAGTAGAATTTCGAGACGAACGCAATGGCGCAACCCGTTTCCCTTGATTCTTATTTTAAAATTTAATTCTGCATTGATTTATTTTTTTAACATGTTATTAAAATACGGGTTGTTACATGTGACAAGGTAAGCAAGATAAGGTATATGTGCCTTACTAATGATAACTCTGCATTATTACTAGTATAACTAAAATGAAATGATCCCTTCCACTATAAGCTGGTAGGATTAGGTCATACGTCCAAGTATACCCTAACCACTACCCTAATCGATCAGCTCCCTACCTTGTAGATATCCTATGTTGGCCCCACAGCAGGAGACATCACTTCCTAAAGTGGCAACCCATGGTGTACACAACTATATCTGCTGGTGTCACGGTCGTCTTAGCCATCTCTGCCCAGCCCATGCACGCACATGTCCCGATCGGTTTGCGCCGCCCACACCATCCGCCTCGTTTGGATCTCTTACAATCAATGAGTAAGTGTGCCCCTTCTCCGCCTAGTATGGAGGTCTTTACTTGATACCACTTCGGGTTACTGACTGAAATGGGTCCCTCTCAATATGATACAAGCTCTCCCCCTTGTCTTGTATCCCCACTAGGTATTTCTACTGACTATGTATTCCCTTAGGTGTCTTTAATTACATAACCCTATACTAGTTATGCTTTACCTAAAGGGTGTCTTTAATTACATAACTTTCTTACATCATCTACCAGTTATGTGTACAACTTAGGTGTGTTTAATTACATAACCCTGTTACACTATATACTGGTTATGTATACCACTAGGTGTCTTTAATTACATAACCTTATTGGGTTAAGTACGTGGGCATATATATGTTTATATATATATTACCCATCCCCTCTCACTTGCTTAACCCCCACTACCTGTCTAATTTTACTTAACCCTAACTTAAGTCCATAGTCATATTAAATTAGGTTAAGTAGTCATTTCTTAACCATGTCCAATTATGATTATAATGGGCTAGACCTCCCATATTAGGCCTACAACGTGTGGATGCTAGATATGTCGGTCATGTCCGGGCAGTCTTATTCCACAGTTGGGCCTAACCTTGTGTCTTAGCCCGATTCATATTCGTGTACTTCGACCTCCCACATTAGGTTCAACATAAGTGGCTGCTGGATATGCCGGTAGGGTCCGGGTAGACTTCCGCCACTAATGTAACCTAACCTCGTGTCATAAGTAAAATTTATGATTCCTAATTGTAAATTACTAAACATTCCAAATTAATCCAAATCTACCTATGTCATTATAGGTAACTATTTCTATATTTTCCCCAATTGATTTACATGTCCCATTTCCTATTAAACATTACATAAATCATGCCAATTTTAATTCCCTTTTCCCCCGTTTTCTCTCTAACGTATTCGTACGTATTTTGGCGGCATCTAGGCTATAATGTAGCCTAGATATAATAATTAAAAGGGAATATGACATGGGTGATAGTTTCAACATGTCGTGACATAAACATGATCATAAACTGGCATAGTAACAAAGTGAATGGACATGTGATTAACATCATAACTAAGTGGACATAATTAATAACTTATGGAAATTACTATGATGTTTAAGCAAGCATAATGAGATCTAAATCTAAGATTAGGTGTTCAATTACCTAGATCTAGCATAGTCATGGAAACCTGTTTAAATCAAAAGGTAGATTCACATGTCAAGTTCACAACATATATTAATGTATCACAATACGACAAGTGAAAGGTGATTAGTATAAAAGTCTAGATCCAAGTGATGTCGCAATTATCTAAATTAATAGATGTACTTTCATCATAACGTGGTTACAAGTCAAGATCCATATAACCATTATAATCGAATCACCACAATTATATTAGATCTAGGAAATTAGATCTTGTCATGACATTGGATAAAGTTTCATATCAACACAGAATAATACTTTACAACATATCCAATTCATTGTCTATCAAAGCATACTTCTGTTTATCTAAACCTAAAGGTAATCTAGAAACTCACAGCGTTAGGTTTAGAGAATTGAGAGAGAATAGATCTAATTTCTGAATTTGATTAGCAAAACCGTTGTTGTAGAATTTGATCTTCTAATTTGACTTGATAGAGAAGAAAGGCTTGTTTTAATTTAGATTAGAGCAATTAGGTGAATTAGGACCTTTAGATTAGATTAGGAACCATCTGAACCATCTAGACCAGAAAAACACGTCATCCAGCCAATCCCAGCAAAACACGTCATCATGTAACTCCCCAAAATTCTGTAGATCTGGCTCGGCCTGGACGCACTTCCCGGGTGCGCCAGTGCAATTTTGTTCTGGCGCACTTCACAAGTGCGCTGTTATTCTGGCCCACTTCCTAATTGTTTTGCCCAACTTCTATCATCCATAACTCCTTCATACGATATCCGTTTTACGCAAACTTGGACTCTGTCTCAAGAAGAATTCCGAGACGAACGCAATAGCGTAACCCGTTTCGCTTAATTATTCTTTTAAAAATTAATTATTCTTTAATTACCCCTTATGTCATGTTTTAAAATTATGGGTTGTTACAGTTGGTTTAGGCATTTGGGGCTTGTGCTTGGGGGATGTCGATTAGGATGGTCTACTCTTGATAACTGATTGCCTTGAATGTACTTTTGTTTCTATTTGATTGTTGTAAAGGATATAACAGTTGGATGTGGGGAAGATGAGTTGCGTTGTTCTCTGTTGATGATTGCTAGATTAGTTGATAAATCTGCCTATTCTCATATATTTTATTAATGATGTTAGATAGTTGTTTTATAGATCATTAAGATTATTGTCCGACTTAAGGTTTTATGTTTCCTCTTATTACCTTGGGTTGTTCATCATGTTATGGATGGGCCGACTGAGTAGCACGTCACAGGTAGCAGATCTTAGTGAACGATGTTGCGGATCAATGACGGGTTGGAGGCTTACGCATCAGTTTTCTACTATACGTATTTTGTTGTTATTCGTTTTTTTGTATCCTCTAAGTGATTTTTAGTGAGGCATTTTGTACAGACTCTTATGGTATTCCTGTGTTGTATGGATAATTCGTGATGATGTGATATTATACCTTGATGATCGTCCATAGCTATCTGGCACATCTTTTAGCGCATTATTTCCCTTGTTATGTGCAGGAGTTATGGGCGGTCGTCATACTCGGGTCGCTCGAAGCGGGTCGGGTCGGCTAAAGTGGTGCAAAGCTTTTGGTGAAGCTTTTGGATGGATCACCTGAAAAATGATGGATCACCCGAAAAACGATGGATCACCCAAAAAATGATGGATCGTACGGATCGGCGTAATGTGATGTTGATCAAATGAATTTTGTTTTTGGCTTGACATTGGTTGTGACTTCGAGAAGAATTCGAGGTGGAATGCTCGAAGCATTGTGAAGTGTTCATTGATCGATGAAATGCAATGAATGCGAAAACGACTCAAGGATGTTTGTGTTCATGGATAATGGTTGCTCAAGAAGTCGCTTGTGCTTATGAATAGTCATCAAGTCGGATGGCCAGAGATATTGATGGTTGAGGGATTATCGTTGGTTGGAGGTTCTAGCGGACTCAAAGTAGGGATATAATGGGGATTCCCAAAAGACAAGAGGGGATCTATTCGAGTACCCTAGGTATCGTCGAAAGGCCTAGTTATCTTCGTTGAGTAAGGCAGTCATACAAGTTGATAATGTATGGAGTTTTGCTAGGACCGGGGTTACCATTACCCCTTGGTAGATGACATGTCGTGGCCAATCATATGATTAAAGATGGTTCCAAGGCAAGATTGGCGTTGATAGTCAGAGTTGTGGATGTTGATTGCTTGTTTCATTGTCTTGTGTAGGTTATTCGACTTCGAGGAAGACATCTTTTGGGTGCTTTCTGATGTTGGTTTAGGCCTTCGTGGCTTGTGCTTGATGTATGTTGATCTCGATTAAGATAGTCTACGCTTGATAACAGGTTGCTTTGGATGTTCTGTTTGTTCATTTGTATAGGCTATCATTGTCAGACGTAGAGGAGATGGGTTTGGGGTTCTTCTTCGTTGATGTGTTAGTAGATTTGATGGTTGATCTACATATTTATCTTATACTTTATTGGTGATGTTAGATAGTTGTTTTATCTCTCATTA
The DNA here is from genome assembly GCA_030737875.1 of Allium sativum. Lineage (NCBI taxonomy): Eukaryota > Viridiplantae > Streptophyta > Magnoliopsida > Asparagales > Amaryllidaceae > Allium > Allium sativum. The sequence continues at coordinate 315,277,192 of CM060921.1, forward strand.
AGACTGTTGTCTGACTCAAGGTTTTATGTTTCCTCTTATTACCTTGGGTTGTTCATCTACGTTGTGGATGAGCAGACTGAGTAGCAGGTAACAGATGGTAGATCTTAGTGAGGACGATGCTACAGATCGATGACGAGTTAGAAGCCTACATATTAGTTTCTCTACTATACATATCTTGTTGTTTCCACTTTATGTTTGATGTATGCTACTCTAAGAGAACTTGTAGTGAGGCTTCTTGTACATATTTTGATGTTGTTATCCAGTGATGTATGGATATTCTTTCTTGATGATATGAAAGGTTGTGTTTCTATTCAATGATGCTTCACTATTTGTAACAACCCGCATTTACGTATCAGAGGATCGTAAAATATTTTTATTTTATTCCTTGAGGGTTGGACCATTCTCATATTTTAATATGTGGCTTATGGGGAAGTGAGACATGTCCATAATTTTTACCAATTTTGTTTGTGACCATTTTTCCACTGTCGGTCTTGTACAGGGCATTACTTTTGACTCAGGTCGAATCAGGTGGTAAGACCTGTTCCATTGGAAAGGAAATGATGATTGCCTTTCCATAAAGTGGTTACATTAAAGTTTTGGTTCAACGGTTTGGGAGAAATCGCTGTTTTAAGGTTTAATAGTTGGTTGTTCATGTTTGGTAAGCCATAATGGCCTGATCTGGAGAGGCCCATTAGTGGGCTGGTGGAAGGCTATAAATAGGGGATAAGAGGCATGGGAAAGAGTTAACTCTCTCCATCCTCTCATTTGGAAGAGCCAAGGGATGCTCCATTCCTCCATTCCTTCATCCTTTCTACCGTTAAAGCTTAGAGAATCAAAGATCTACATCATTTTAGGCTAATTCTACACCGTTTCAAGGGAGATTTCATCAAATTGAGCGAATTGAAGCAAGTTCTCCACTGTCCAAATTCATATTTTTTCATTTCTAAGCTAGATCGAAGGATTGGTGAGTGATATGCATCTCTCACGTGGATTGAATCAAGTATATGGATGTTTGATCTTTCTCTTCATAATTAAAAGTTGTTATCACCTAGATCTACATCATGGTAACTATATTTTCATATGAATCACCATAGGATCCAATCTAGCAACCTAAAACTGGTAATTTCCATGTTAATTCATATGTTTATGCAAGTTAGATCCATTAATTTGTTCATTCATATGTTTAACATGATTTGTGGTGAATTTCATATGATTACGATGAAAAGGTGTCATTTAGATGTTTTGAATGGTTTTATAAAGTGCTTATGATTGAATTTGGTGATTTGGATGAGTCGGTTGAATCGTTGTTGTCGTTTGGTGAAGATTTGGTCAAGTTTGGAGCTGTTTTAGTCAGATTAGGCTTTGGGTCGTTTTTCCATGCTTTGTGTCATTTTTCCTGGCTTTGGGTCATTTTAAGACCTAGGGGCAAGAGCTAAGGAGCAAGACCTAAGGAGTAAGATCTAAGGGGTTCAAGAGCTAAAGAATGTTGACTGAATGAAGCTTGATTTTGAGTCAACGATGGTTATAGCTTCGGCGTGAATTCAAGTGGGAATGTTCAAAGTGTTTGAAGGTGTTCATTGATCGATGAAAGCAACGAATGGGAAGGCAACTCAAAGGTGTTTTGAGTTGGTGGATAATGGTTTCTCAAGGATGTTTGAGCTGATGAATAGTCGTGGATGATAACGACTTGAGATGTGAAGGCGGAAAGATTATCATTGTCGTAAGTTCTAGCAGGCTCAAAGCAGGGGTACACTAGAGACGTCTAAAAGACCGGCTGTAGGTCGAGTACCCTGGGTATCATTGAAATGCCTACTTGTCAAGGCTGGACGTGCATACGTATCGTTGAAAGGTATATGAAGTTTATGCTAGAACTGGGCTTTACCATTAGCCCTTGACATATAGCAAGGTTGGTCGTCAAACGATTAACGATGGTTTCAAAGCAGGATTGGGGTGATAGCCAGAGTCAGTGATGGATGATTGTTTGTTCTGTTTGTACCGGCTCATGTAGGCTATCAAACGTCAAAGGAGATGTTCCTTGGGTGCTTGTCCGATATTGGTTTAGGCCTTTGGGGCTTGTGCTTGAGGGATATTGAATTCAATTAGGGCGGCTTACATGTGATATATGTAATTTGGATGTTAGGAGTGATTTTCCATGATTGAATGGGTGTTCTGATTTCCATGGATGAATGGTTGAGTTGTTTGATGTAAAGGCTATCATGGTCCGATGTGGGGAAGATGGGAGTTGAGTTCTTCTCTGGTGTTTGGTAGATTGGTTTGCTAATCTACCTATTCTTAATACTTTATTATTGAAGTTTGTTAGCTATTTTATGGCTCACTAAGACTATTGTCTAACTCAAGGTTTTATGTTTCCTCTTATTACCTTGGGTTGTTCATCCGGTTGTAGATGGGCAGACTAGGTGGCAGCTGACAGGTGATTAGTGAGGACGATGCTGTTGTGCGAAGACAAGAGGAGGCTGGCGTATTATCTTTACTACTATCTAGCATCTTTGTTTCCACTGTCATGTTTTATGGAGTGTTGCAGTGAGGGTATTTGTACAGACATTTACTGATGTGATCCTAAGATGTTGTGGATATTTCCTTAATGATGTGGAAATTTAAATTTCTATGCAATTATCCTTTACTATTACTGCCTATTGTATATGTTCTACTATATTTTATCCTTGCGCTGTGAGTATTATGACAAGTTCTGTATTGTGTTTACCTACTCTGATGATCGTCCATAGCTGCCTGACACACCTTCTAGTGCATTATTCCTTTTGTTAAGTGCAAGGGTTATGGGTGGTCATCACATTTAATGTCAGATCTCTGGTCAACGATTTTGTCCAAAGTTCAAAGACATAATCACGTATGAGAGACATACTTGTAGATTTCAGTTGGATGCTCTATATATTAGCGTATATAGTACTAGGGTTTGTTTTCTTTTAGCAGTTTTCTTGGAAGTGGCAAATTATTCTTAATTGCAAATTTAGAATGAGTAGACGAACATCAAGACATATTACTAGGGGAGCTACCACTGGAGGAGGAAATGGCAGTGAACCAGACTACCCTACCATATTTGAAGCCATGATGGAGGCATTCATGCGAAGGGTCTCCGCTCCAGCAGTGGCTATGGTAGACGTAGGAGTTCAGTTGCCTAGGGTTGTGGACTTTTCGAAGCTATGCAAGGATTATACATCTCTAGGAGGAAAACCATTCAAAGGAACTGAGCCAGCTGAAGAGGTTTAGAGGTGGATGGATTCTTGTGTTCGTATCTTTGGAGACTTGAGTTTGGATGGTGCAACCAAAAGGAAACTTGCATCAAGGCAACTACAAGGCAGGACCATGGAATGGTGGAATTCAGTCACACTTGAAACTCCAGAGCAAGAGATTTCATGGGAGCAGTTCCAAGCTAAGTTTGAAGCAATATTCATTTCCACGGCTCAGAAATCCGTTCTCTTCAAGAAACTCGTAGAGCTGAAGCAGAATGGAGACCAGTGCTGGATTACATTTCTGATTTCGATGCCTTGTCCAAAAACTCTCGTTCATACATTGATACACCTTATTAGAAGAACGAGAAGTTCGTTATGGGTCTGGATACCTATATTGGAAGGTTGTTGGTAGATCATCTCGACGATTCATTCGAGAAGATTGTGGAAAAAACTATTCGTCATGCGAGCTTGTTTTCTAAGGAGGCAAGTTTTATCGCTGCAACCAAAGAGGTTTAGAAACCACAACAGGGTGGTAATAATAAGAAGAGGAAGCAGCAACATCAGAAAGGGAAGGATGGCCAAAAGAACCCTAAAAGTGAGGTGGTTTGCTTTAACTACCAACAGAAAGGCCATTTTGCTAATGAGTTCAAGAATCCCAAAGCTGAGAAGAAGTGCTTCAAGCGTAAGAAGCCCGGGCATGAGAAGAAAGATTGTCTAGAATCAGCTAAGGGCAAACAGATTATGAAGGCATATACTTTGGAAGCCGTGCCAACTTCTTCAAGAGCTCCTATTGTAGAGGAAAAGGGAAAGGGTTTCGTGGTGCAAGGTACTCTTTATGTTAATGGTGTTTCAGTTCATGTACTTTTTGATACTAGAGCATTACATTCATTCATTTGTAATGAACTTTTTTGTTGCTTTGGTTTAGAGCCCGAGATTTGTGATAGACCCTTCATAGTGACTAATCCAGTTGGGGGTTGCCCAATCTTTGCATGATATGTATTAGTCTAGTGTTGTCGAGTCATGGTTGCTCCTTAGTGTGTGATTGCTTTATTCTTAACTTCGTTGGGTTTGGGATCATCTTGGGCATGGATTGGCTCAAGAGGTATGCAGCAAGGGTGAATTGCGAAAAGCTAGAGGTGAGAGTCGGGGATGTGGAATGGCGAAAAGTGTTGATACAGTGTAAGTACGAAGAGGGTGTCTTCGTTAGCTATCTATATTCGCTTGTGATTCCACAAGAAGACTTGTCATCTATGCTAATCACAAATGAGTATGAGGATGTCTTTGATGAGGTCAAAGGATTGTTGACGCATCGTGAGATCGAGTGTAGGATCGATTTGGTTGAGGGTGCTAGACTAATCGTTGTGCCTCTTAGGCGGATGGCGCCTAAGGAATACGGGAGTTCGAGGTGCAAGTTCGTGGACTTCTAAGAAAGGGATTCATTCAGAGAAGTGTTTCTGAATGGGGTGCACCGGTCGTGTTTGCAACCAAGGCAGATGGCTCGTTAAGATTCTGTGTGGATTATCATGAGCTAAACAAGGTGACCAAGAAGAACAAGTATCCGTTACCCAGGATAGATGACTTGTTCGATCAGCTTCATGAAGCCAAAATGTTTTCTTAGATGGATTTGGCAACAGGATTTCACCAGTTGAGGGTGGCAAAGGATAGTGTGCCTAGACTTCTTTTAGGACATCATCTGGTTTCTTCGAATGGTTAGTGATGCCATTCGGGTTGACTAACGGGGCAGCATATTTTGTGGATCTTATGAATAAGGTTTTCAGAGATCAGTTGAACAAGTTCGTGCTTGTGGATGACATTCTAGTTTACTCTTGGAAAGAGGAAGAGCACAAGATGCACTTGAGAGTTGTATTGGAAATCTTGCGAAAGCATCAGCTGAGAGCTATGTTTTCAAAATGTCACTTCTGGAAAAGTGAAGTGAGGTTCTTACGCCATGTTGTTTCCGAGAATGGGATAGCGGTTGACCCTGCTAAAGTGGAAGCGATCCAAGACTGAGATAGACCTAAGACTGCGACAGATGTTCAGAGTTTCCTTGGGTTGGCTGGTTATTACCGACAATTTATCAAGGATTTCTCCAAGATAGTTGCACCGTTGATAGGATTAACGAAGAAGAACCAAGTGTTCACATGTGATGCGAAGTGTGAACAAGAGTTTGGGATCACGAAGGAGAGACAGACGAGTGCTCCTGTGTTGACAATTCCAAGTGGGAATGAAGAGATGGTGGTATACACTGATGCATGTGGTACTGGACTTGGAGCAGTGCTAATGCAGAAGGATAAGGTTGTGATATACGCGAGTCGATAGCTGAAGACACATGAAAAGAATTATCCCATTCATGATTTAGAGTTGGCAGCGATTGTGTTTGTCTGAAGATGTGGAGACATTAACAGTTGGGAGTCCGATTCGAGTTGTTCACGGATCACAAGTCGTTGAAGTATCTTTTCTCCCAAAAGGATTTAAATCTTCGGCAGCAAAGGTGGCTAGAGTATCTGGCTTCATATGATTTTGGTATAACCTTTACTCCTGGCAAAGGCAACGCGGTAGCAGACGCGTTGAGTCGAAGACACGCAGGTTTGGGAGCGATGTTTTCAAAATGGAAAAGCCTTGAGTACTTGGCGGGGTTTGATTTCAGGCCAAGGTATGAATTGGAACCTGAAATGTTGGCAAGCTTATCGATAAAACCTACTCTCATCGAAAGGACTGGCGAGATCCAAAAGCAAGATGATTGAGAGATGAGGTTATGAGAGAATGTCATCACTTGAGGTTGACGATTCATCCCAGTGGTAATAAGATGTATCAAGACATAAGCGAGTATACTACTGGGAAGGGATGAAGTGAGATAGTGGAAAGCTCATTTCCAAATGCATGAACTGTCAATTGGTGAAAGATGAACAGAAGAAGCCGAGTGGATTGCTTCAGCCATTGGAAGTTCCTACGTGGAAGTGGGAACATATATCAATGGACTTTATCGATGGATTACCTAGGACGAGGGCAGGAAACAAAGAAAATTGGGTCATCGTGGATCGCTTGACCAAAAGTGCAAGGTTCATTCATGTCAGATTGACTAGGACGACATCGAAATTGGCTGAACTTTATGTGAAATGGATAGTTCGATTCCATGGTATCCTAAAGAGTATAGTGAGTGACCGAGATCCATTGTTTACGAGTGGATTTTGGAAAAGTTTGCAAGAAGCTTTGGGAACCGAGTTATGTTTGAGTACGACTTATCATCCCCAATCTAACGGTCAGACTAAGAGAATCAATCGAGTTTTGCAAGATCTCCTGAGGACTTATGTGTTAGACTTCGGAGGATCGTGGGAAGACCATCTACATCTAGTTGAGTTTGCATATAACAACTGATAGCAGTCAAACATTGGGATGGCACCATATGAGGCGTTGTATGTAAGGCCGTGCAATTCTCCATCTTGTTGGTTAGAGGCTGAAGATAAGTTAGTACTTGGGCCAAAGATAAAAAGAGAAACATCGGATTGTTTCGAGATTGTTCGGCAATGAATGAAGGCAGTCCAAGATCGTCAGAAAAGTTATGCTGATAAGCATAAAAAAGATTTGGAATTTGACGTAGGCGACATGGTTTCGTGAAGATTTCTCCATTGAAGCATGTGGTTCGATTTGGAAGTAAAGAAAAGTTGGCTCCTAGGTTCGTTGGACCATTTCCGATAGTCGAGCGAATAGGAAAGCTCGTGTATAGATTGGAGTTACCTAAGAAGATGTCGAGTGTGCATAACATTTTCCATGTGTCGTTTCTATGTAATTTCGTGCATGGTTCGAATGTGGTGGTACCTCCAGAGCAGTACGAAGACCTAGAAGTAGAGGTCGCAGTTGTAAGACCTCGTAAACCACTTCATGTTGTGGGGAATGACACGAAACATCTCAGGAGGAAGACTGTTAAGCTAATCAAGGTACAATGGAGTGAGGAGGGTGACGACTTTATATAGGAGACGGAAGAGAGCATGAAGGCGACCCATCCAGAACTCTTCTCGATATAACCCATTAGTATCGTGTCACCTTACATCATTGTAACTTGCACTATTATGTTTTTATAATTCTATATGCTAGAATAATGCTATGGATGCATGGCTTAATGGCTGCTAGTTTGGGTGATAGAATTGGCTGCTCATGAGTGATAGGCACGTGGAATTGTTGTGGTTGCTTGTGTTTTTTGGAATTTAGAGGATGAAATTCCTATGGAGGGGAGAATGTAACGACCCGCATTTTACGTATCAGAGGATCGTAAAATATTTTCATTTTATTCCCTGAGGGTTGGATCATTCTATATTTTAATATGTGGCTTATGGGGATGTGAGACATGTCCATAATTTTTACCAGCTTTGTTTGTGACCATTTTACCCTAGTTGGTCTTGTACAGGGCATAACTTTTGACTCAGGTCGAGTCAGGTAGTAAGACCTGTGCCATTGGAAATGAAATGATGATTGCCTTTCCGTAAAGTGGTTACTTTAAAGTTTTGGTTCAGCGGTTTGGGAGAAATCGATGTTTTAAGGTTTAACAGTTGGTTGTCCATGTTTGGCAAGCCATAATGGGCTGATTTGGAGAGGCCCATTAGTGGGCTGGTCGATGGTTATAAATAAGGGATCGGGGTTGTGGTCATCGTTGGCGTCGCGGCCCCGGGAGGATCGGGGCTGGAAGGCGAGGCGGTCAGGATGGCGGTGGTCTAGTGGTCCAATTCGACTTGTGGCGGCGGAATTTGGCAGATGATCGGAGTTGGGGGTTTTCAAGTTTCGAGGCAAAGGGGGCGGTGCTGGGTCATGGCGCCAGGGGCGAAGGGGTCTGGTGGATGGTCGGTGGTGCTGGCGGTCTCAGGTGGGTCTATGGTGGCTTGGATCGGCGTCGGGGAGGGGAGTGGTGGCTGTTGCTTGGTTCGACGGGTTCAAGATGGAAGAAATGGGTTTCTGATGGTAGCAAAGAAGAACGCGTGTTAGCATAGTACCAGGATGACGTGGCATCGTTAATTAAGGTAATTAAATTATTTAATTTAATTAATAATTTGTTTAGTTAATTATCATTTAATATATACAACCTTTAAACTAGCGTATCTCACTCATACTTTAACCGAATCTGACAAAACTGGACCCGTTGGGATCGCAGGGACGAGGCCTAGGTGATGGCACTGACTAGGCGCTGATCAGACGCAGTTGAAAATTCAGCTAATTGTGAATGCTCGATTGAAAATAAAAGCGACAAACGTGGCAACCATCGACTGAATAACTTGGTGAGTTAATTCTCACACCTTCTGGAATCCTGTGATGTGGTAAATTCATATTAAAATATAATTTACCGTTAAAAATATAAATGGGTTGGTTGATTGATATTGGCTGTTTATTGTTTGGTTGGTTGCCGTTATTTATATTCCATCGTTTAAAATGTTAGATTATTAAAATTTATTTCATATATTATTATGAAATGTATAACGAGCTGTGATGCAGGGAAGAACAGGTTGGAGAGATCCGACCGAATTCCTCAAATATAATATATGTCGTTTGCTTGTTTTATATTGTTGATATTTGAACTGATTGAACCCCATATGGTAGAAAAACCTGTTTGAACATGATGGTTGAATAAATATTCACCTGTGTTGTGTTTAAAATCAACCGACAGTGTTGATTTGGTAATTGGCAGTGAACTGCCTAAATTGTGTTGTTTCAGACGTCGGTTTACCGTTCGGTGAATTGACGCAGTTTTAAAGTTATAAATTATTTTATACTGAATTGAAGTTTTATAGTAATTTTATATAATTAAATAAATTAGAAATTTATAAATAAATATTTTAATCGGGTTTATAAAAGAAATAGTTTAAACGATCTTATGTGATAAGACCGTATGTTTGTACATGTGCTGAAAGCTAGAAAACCAGAAAACTTACCTACGGGCTGGTAAAAAAGAAATAATCGTTTTTGAACCAATTAAATGGCATTTTTAAATTAATTAAGTTATTTAATTGATTTTAAAAGGGGAAATGACAAATAAAAATCAGTTAACTGCTAACTAAGGTGTACGGTCGATGAAATCAACCGTTTTGAGTAGAATTTACAAATGGAAGAAAATTGATTTAAATATTCTGAATATTCGAATTGTGTAAAATATTAGTTAATCCTCGATTAACTATTAATTAAGGAAATTTCTGAATTGTTTAATGTAAATAAAGTTAATCATTATCTAATAAGATTTTAAAATGATGATTATACTACTTTTTAGTTAGTGGTTAAGTTAGCTATCTTCCGTATAGAAAATGTTAAAGTTGATTATTAAAATGATAACCTTTAGCTGGAATTCAACTAAGAATGATATAAGTACAGATAAGGTTTGGTAAAAAGGGGCGATAAGAGTTTTATAAACTAATGTTTGATCCAAGTTAAAAGTATCATTGAAAAGAAGAGTGTAAGTAGTCGTTAGCTATGAAATCACATACAAGGTTCTTATAAAGAATGCCAATAGATTAAAGCCAAATATTTGACAAGTGATTTTGATTCCCAAATCAAAAGGTTATAAGCAAAATAATGATTCAGTTAAAAGTGGTGTATTTACTTAATCAAATGAATTAAGTAAAGAGATTTTATCGAATAGAGATTTCAAATGTAAGAAACGATTTATAAAATCAGTTTGAAATCGAGATGGTAAATAAGATTTTGATGAAATGATTAAGTGACGAACTGATATTATTTTGAGATAAAAACGTTGTCGATCAAGGTCTGAGAGGTTAATAAAATACCCCAACTTGAACGGCTTCATTATTATCGAGGAATGATATTAGTTTAAAACGAGCGAAAGGTGTTGTGATTAGTGTGATATCCCATACGAGGAGTATCGAATATAAGTGCGAGATCTTGGAATATGAATTTATACTAAAATATTTGTGAAAATGTTAATAAGAATATTTGATTATGAGTCGACATTTGTTTTAACCGATTTGTCAAATATATTTTAAATGGGCCAAGTCATGGCAAGTGCCGAATCAGCAAACTCAATTTATTCACACTATTGTTATTTGATAGTTAAAACACAGACTATCAAACTAGACCAATACGATTGTTGGTACAGAAAGACCAGAATCGAATTTATATTCGAAAACCATTCCGACCAACAAATACGTGAAGACGTCGATTAAAGACGGAGCAAGTGAAGGCCGTGGATCTTCATAGGCGAAAGGATTACTTAACGAATATTCTCTGTGTTGCAACGCAGAGGTATTCTGACGTGATTCGGTCGTGGTTGAGGTATTGCGGTTTGCAAGGACTACTTGCTACTGATCCATAGGGTGATTCCTATATGAGAAGCAGTAGGAGAGTACCTTCGGTTCATCCTGTTCCTGGATGACTTGGATGGACGGATGTCTGACAGAGTATTTCCAAAGGAATTACATGCGTTGATTTCTCCAAACGTACCAAAGTTGATGGCGGAGAAATGGTTATTCTCTAGCCAAATAAACTAGAGTATTTTTGTGGACGTCAATCATTGTGATCTGGTGGATCAGATGATGTGGCATTCAAAGTGAATGATGATCAGATGTTTTAAAGTTAAGTTCTGGCCTCAAGCCTCATCAACCGGGAAATGACAAAAATCGGGCAGGCAACATGGCTACGTGGGTTGCTCCTGTTAGGGTGTATGATCACCTATCTAAAGGAATTCCATTTGCTTCTTTAATCTATATTCGATGTTGTCCCTTTTCGGGAGGCGGTTGCTGATCCCAACCGCCGGTTATATACATTCGATACACTCAAGCGAAATGAGTGGTCGGTCATGTGTGGGCCAGGTTGCATGACGTTCTTGTTGAACCCAGTTTATTCGCCTCTAGAGATACACTATCGGCAGGTGGTCCCATACCTTGTCAAAGTTGGAATCCAATATCCAATAAGCGCCCGCGGTTTTGATTTGTATACTATATATGTGGAGCGTGAGATGCAAGCGTTCCGCTAGATTGTAATTATTTGTATTTAGACATTATGATAATATCAAAACAAGCTATGATTTCAAAAACTTTTTGGGTTATAGTAAGGTAAAAACCGTCCGTGTTTATGTGTGGGCTGGTCTTACTATTAACCTTTGATTTCATAAAGGATTTTCCAAAGTTAAACAAGTTGTGAGTTCTATGAATTTATCACTGAAAGTATTCCAGACTGACCCGGTGTATTTTGCTTCGCTTCAAATGTGCTCGGGTCAGACCGAGTATGTTCCAGGTTAGGTTTCGCTTGGATTTTCAGGAGCTAGAAGCAGGAGGTTTCACCGCTAGTTATATAAAGTTATTATTCTGATGTGTCAGATATATGTTGTACTCTAATGGTCGGTATGTATATACTGTTCTTTTGTATAAAAAGGATTTGTTATATTATATTTTATCTGCTCTGCTGTGAGATTCTGATGGGGTGTTCTTCTTCTTTCTTATATTCTAATATTCTTTCTTTCTTTTCTCACCCTCTAAATTCTTTCTATTGACAATCTGGGGTTCGATACTTGAGTTTTTGGCAAGTAATACGGGTTTATGTATAGTTGTCGAAAATTCGAGCGTCGAGTTTTCCCCTGGTCATTACAGTGGCATCAGAGCTATTGGTTTAGTGATAACCTTGGCTCTGTGGTTTGACTCAATAGAGATGGGGTTAGTAATACCCTAGATTGAGTTTGAGTATATATATGAGAGCGCGTAATTGTAATTTGATATAAAATTATTTTTGAAATTATTTTTGCCCAATTTATTTTATAAAATAATAAAGGTAAGGATTTTATAAATTATTATAATATGGGCAAATCGATTGATTTGTTAATGTTGATTGTGTGACATGTTTGGATGGTGTGCTCGATCTCATGGATATAAACCTGGGCCTGAATCGACTTAGTTAAAACCAATCCGAAATAAATATTTCGAACAAATCAATCCAGATAAAAAAATTTGAATGGATAATTGAAAAAATAATGAAGTGATTATAAATAATTATAATCTCGTGTGGATAGAATTATGTGTATAATTGGTTGATATGTACGATATGGATATTTGAACATAACTAACATTTGTTTGATGACTAATGAGTTCATTTGAGTTGAGAACAAGTGCAGAAGTACCAATTCAGTTTAAAATCCATCCAAGAGAGAAATTCTGGAGTTAACTGAATCCAGTTTGAGTATAGAGCTGCATTATAATTAGGTAAGCTCGCATATAATATATCGCTTATCGCGTAATAACGCTCACAAAAAGGTACGCCTACGCAAATATGAAATTTTGGTTTTTATTTGGGTTTTGAGTTTGGATTTTGAATTTTCCGACCATGAGAGTCGATGTATAATTATTTCTTGAACCTGCAATTTTGCAGATGTCCTCCGTACAGGGGAGACTCTGCCAATTTTTTTCCAAAATTTAAGGTGTTAGAAATTATTTGAAATTTTTTGGGAAATTCTTTTATTGGAATTAAATTGGTTTTAAAACCAATTAGATTTGTTTTGGAAATAAAATCGAATTTTAAATTCAATATTATTTTAAAGATAAGGGATTGTAACGTTCTTTCTACCTTAGCAATTTCGAGGATGAAATTATTTTTAAGGCGGAAGGAATGTAATGTCCCGTATTTTCTGACCATCTATTTGAAATATTTTATTTATTTAAAATATTGGTTTGAATTTAAATAATCTATTTTGACCATTTTAATTTAAATATTTAAATTATATTAATAATATAATAATATTTTATTTCCAGAATATTGGGAAAATGTTGAAATTGAAATATAACAAGAACGGGCGATTTAAAATGGTTTTAATGTGGTTTATATTTAATTATAATAACGATTTCGTTTATAAAACGACGGTTGAGCGATATAATTATAATTTAATTTTAAAACCAGCTGCAGTGGTGCGGCAGTTCGTAATTTGGCGTTTTGAACTTTAAACGGCCGTACTGGGCCCAAAATGAGTCGTATTTTTCTCGAAACAAGAAACGTCCGAATATGTTGGATAATATTTTTCTAACGGAAGAGAAAAATCGAGTTTTAGTGTTGTAGATTTTATTTTATATCCAAATCAAATTTTGAAAAGGTCGCTGTGGAATTTCCTTTATATATTATATCGTTATTTATATTAAATAAAGGGTTTTCAAATTTTAATAATACCGATTTGGCTTGAAATTCAGCCTGAGTTATTTTATTGTGGTAATATATGAAATTCTAATCGTGTATGGCCAATTTTAATTTTTTTTATCATTATATTGAGGTATTTTAAAATTGGTTTATTTTATTTGAATTGGCTAGTTATAAAAGGGACTTTATTCAAACGACCTCAGTTTTCGACGAATCAAGTTTCATTAGGACCGTATCGTCAAATTATGCTATGCCGTCCGTTCGCGTCTCGAATGGGGTTTGTATATGAGCGCAGCAGCGAATAAACAACGTTCGAAATAGCGATAAGTACAAAATAAATATCGTTAGTCGTCATCACGCGTCACGTCAACTTAAAATGTATTATTTCTAATTATAAATACACCTATTTCTCAGCCTAAATCAGTCCAACAAATTTTCAGCCTTCATCAATTTTGCGAAAAAGTCCTCGATTACAAAATCATTTATTTCTTTAAATCCATGATGAATTCGAGGGGGCTTCCAAAGCGAAAGTGGTAGATCAGGACGATATCTACCTACTGGAGAAAGTTGGGGTGGAATGGTAGTCGGAGGTGGCCGGAAATCGTGAAGAACGGTGGAAAATGGTTTTCGTTTTTGGCCAAAATTGAGGAGATTGGGTTGATTTGAGGAGACGGGACCTTGGGGGAATGAAAGAGGAGAGGTATGGCTTTCGTTTGGCACTGGTCGGAGGTTCTAAAACGGAGTGTGGTGGTCGGATTGTTGAGTTGAACGGAGGCTTTAAATTTGGGTGCAGTTTTCGGAGTGGCAATCGGTTTTGGGTATTTTCTGGCGGTTGTGGTCATCGTTGGCATCGTGACCCGGGGGGGATCGGGGCTGGAAGGCGAGGCGGTCAGGATGGCGGTGGTCTGGTGGTCCAATTCAACTCGTGGCGGTGGAATTTGGTAGATGATCGGAGTTGGGGGTTTTCGAGTTTCTAGGCGGAGGGGGCGGTGCTGGGTCACGGCGTCAGGGGTGAAGGGGTCTGGTGGATGGGCGGTGGTGCTGGCGGTCTCAGGTGGGTCTACGGTGGCTTGGATCGGCGTCGGGGAGGGGAGTGGTGGCTGTTGCTTGGTTCGACGGGTTCAGGATGGAAGAAACGGGTTTCTGATGTTAGTAAAGAAGAAAACGCGTGTTAGCATAGTACCAAGATGACGTGGCACCGTTAATTAAGGTAATTAAATTATTTAATTTAATTAATAATTTGCTTAGTTAATTAACGTATAATATATACAACCTTTAAACTAGCGTATCTCACTCATACGTTAACGGAATCTGACGAAACTGGATCCGTTGGGATCGCAGGGACGAGGCCTAGGTGATGGCACTTACTAGGCGCTGATCTGACGTAGTTGAAAATTCAGCTAATTTTGAACGCTCGACTGAAATTAAAAGCGACAAACGCGTCAACCGTCGACTGAATAAACTGGTGAGTTAATTCTCACACCTTCTGGAATCTTGTGATGTGGTAAATTCATATTAAAATATAATTTACCGTTAAAAATATAAATTGGTAGATTTATTGCTATTGGCTGTTAATTGTTTGGTTGGTTGTCGTTATTTATATTCCATCGTTTAAAATGTTAGATTTTTAAAATTTATTTCATATATTATTATGAAATGTATAACGAGCTGTGATGCAGGGAAGAACATGTTGGAGAGATCCGACCGGATTCCTTAAATATTATATATGTTGTTTGTTTGTTTTATATTGTTGATATTTGAACTGATTGAACCCCATATGATAGAAAAATGTGTTGAACATGATGGTTGAATAAATATTCACTTGTGTTGTGTTTAAAATCAACCGACAGTGTTGATTTAGTAATTGGCAGTGAATGGCCTAAATTGTGTTGTTTCAGACGTCGGTTTACCGTTCGGTGAATTGACGCAGTTTTAAAGTAATAAATTATTTTATAACTGAATTGAAGTTTTACAGTAATTTTATATAATTAATTAAATTAGAAATTTATAAATAAATATTTTAATTGGGTTTATAAAAGAAATATTTTAAACGATCTTATGTGATAAGACCGTATGTTTGTACATGTGCTGAAAGCTAAAAAACCAGAAAACTTACCTACGGGCTGGTAAAAAAAGAAATAATTGTTTTTATACTAATTAAATGGCATTTTTAAATTAATTAAGTTATTTAATTGATTTAAAAAGGGGAAATGACAAATAAAAATCAGTTAACTGCTAACTGAGGTGTATGGTCAATGAAATCAACCGTTTTGAGTAGAATTAACAAATGGAAGAAAATTGATTTAAATATTCTGAATATTCGAATAGATTAAAATATATGTTAATCCTCGATTAACTATTAATTAAGGAAATTTATGAATTGTTTAATGTAAATAAAGTTAATCTTTATCTAATAAGATTTTAAAACGATGATTATACTACTTTTTAGTTAATGGCTAAGTTAGCTATCTTCCGTATAGAAAA
Source organism: Allium sativum (assembly GCA_030737875.1). NCBI lineage: Eukaryota > Viridiplantae > Streptophyta > Magnoliopsida > Asparagales > Amaryllidaceae > Allium > Allium sativum. The sequence goes on from CM060921.1 coordinate 315,292,992, forward strand.
TGTTAAAGTTGATTATTAAAATGATAACCTTTAGCTGGAATTCAACTAAGAATGATTTAAGTAGCGATAAGGTTTGGTAAAAAGGGACGATAAGAGTTTTATAAAGGAATGTTTGATCTAAGTTAAAAGTATCATTGAAAAGAAGAGTGTAAGTAGTCGTTAGCTACGAAATCACATACAAGGTTTATATGAAGAATGCCAATAGATTAAAGCCAATTATTTGACAAGAGATTGTGATTCCCAAATCAAAAGGTTATAAGAAAAATAATGATTCAGTTAAAAGTGGTGTATTTACTTAATCAAACGAATTAAGTAAAGAGATTTTATCGAATAGAGATTTCAAATGTAAGAAACGATTTATAAAATCAGTTTGAAATCGAGATGGTAAATAAGATTTTGATGAAACGATTAAGTGACGAACTAATATTATTTTGAGATAAAAACGTTGTCAATCAAGGTCTGAGTGGTAAATAAAATACCCCAACTTGAACGGCTTCATTATTATCGAGGAATGGTATTAGTTTGAAACGAGCGAAAGGTGTTGTGATTAGTGTGATATCCCATATGAGGAGTATCGAATATAAGTGCGAGATCTTGGAATATGAATTTATACTAAAATATTTGTGAAAATGTTAATAAGAATATTTGGTTATGAGTCGACATTTGTTTTAACCAATTTGTCAAATATATTTTAAATGGGCCTAGTCATGCCAAGTGTCGAATCAGCAAACTCAATTTATTCACACTATTGTTATTTGATAGTTAAAACACCGACTATCAAACTAGACCAATACGATTGTTGGTACGGAAAGACCGGGATCGAATTTATATTCGAAAACCATTCCGACCAGAAAATACGTGAAGACGTCGATTGAAGACGGAGCAAGTGAAGGCCGTGGATCTTCATAAGCGGAAGGATTACTTGACGAATATTCTCTGTGTTGCAACACAGAGGTATTCTGACGTGATTCGGTCGTGGTTGAGATTTTGTGGTTTGCAAGGACTACTCGCTGCTGATCCATGGGGTGATTCCTATATGAGAAGTAGTAGGAGAGCACCTTCGTTTCATCCTGTTCTTGGATGACTTGTATGGATGGATGTCTGGCAGAGTATTTCCAAAGGAATTACATGCGTTGATTTCTCCAAACATACCATAGTTCATGGTGGAGAAATGGTTATTCTTTAGTCAAATAAACTAGAGTATTTTTGTGGACGTCAATCAGTGTGATCTGGCGGATCTGACGATGTTGCATTCAAAGTGAATGATGACCAGATGTTTTAAGGTTATGTTCTGGCCTCAAGCCTCATCAACCGGGAAATGACAAAAATCGAGTAGGCAACATGGCTATGTGGGTCGCTCCCATTAGGGTGTATGATCACCTATGTAGAGAATTTCCATTTGCTTCTTTAATCTATATTCGATGCTGTCCCTTTTCGGGAGGCGGTTGCTGATCCCAACCGTCGGTGATATACATTCGATACACTCAAGCGAAATGAGTGGTCGGTCATGTGTGGGCCGGGTTGCAAGACGTTCTTGTTGAACCCATTGTATTCGCCTCTAGAGATACACCATCGGCAGGTGGTCCCGTACTTCGTCAAAGTCGGAATCCAATATCCAACAAGCGCCTGCGGTTTTGATTTGTATACTATATATGTGGAGCGTGAGATGCAAGCGTTCCGCTAGATTGTAATTATTTGTATTTAGACATTATGATAATCTCAGAACAAGCTATGATTTCAAAAACGTTTTGGGTTATAGTAAGGTAAAAACCATCCGTGTTTATGTGTGGGCTGGTCTTTATATTATCCTTTGATTTCATAAAGGATTTTCAAAAGTTAAACAAGTTGTGAGTTCTGTGAATTTATCACTGAAGGTATTCCAGACTGACCCGATGTATTTTTCTTTGCTTCAAATGTGCTCGAGTCAGATCGAGTATGTTCCAGGTTAGGTTTCGCTTGGAGTTTCAGGAGCTAGAAGCAGGAGGTTTCACCGCAAGTTATATAAAGTTATTATTCTGTTGTGTCTGATATATGTTGTACTCTGATGGTCGGTATGTATATACTGTTCTTTTGTATAAAAAGGATTTGTTATATTATATTTTATCTGTTCTTCTGTGAGATTCTGATGGGGTGTTCTTCTTCTTTCTTCTATTCTAATATTCTTTCTTTCTTTTCTCACCCTCTAAATTCTTTCTATTGACAATCTGGGGTTCGATACTTGAGTTTTTGGCAAGTAATACAGGTTTATGTATAGTTGTCGAAAATTCGAGCGTCGAGTTTTCCCCTGGTCATTACAGTGGCACCAGAGCTATTGGTTTAGTTATAACCTTGGCTCTGTGGTGTGACGCAATAGAGATGAGGTTAGTAATACCCTAGATTGAGTTTGAGTATATATATGAGAGCGCGTAATTGTAATTTGATATAAAATTATTTTTGAAATTATTTTTGCCCAATTTATTTTATAAAATAATAAAGGTAAGGATTTTATAAATTATTATAATATGGGCAAATCGATTGATTTGTTAATGTTGATTGTGTGACATGTTTGGATGGTGTGCTCGATCTCATGGATATAAATCCGGACCTGAATCGACTTAGTTAAAACCAATCCGAAATAAATATTTCGAACAAATCAATCCAGATAAATAAATCTAAATGGATAATTGAAAAAATAATGAAGTGATTATAAATAATTATAATCTCGTGTGGATTGAATTGTGTGTATAATTGGTTGATATGTACGATATGGATATTTGAACATAACTAACATTTGTTTGATGAATAATGAGTTCATTTGAGTTGAGAACAGGTGCAGAAGTACCAATTCAGTTTAAAATCCATCCAAGAGAGAAATTCTGGAGTTAACTGAATCCAGTTTGAGTATAGAGCTGCATTATAATTAGGCAAGCTCGCATATAATATATCGCTTATCGCGTAATAACGCTCGCAAAAAGGTATGCCTACGCAAATATGAATTTTTGGTTTTTATTTGGGTTTTGAGTTTGGATTTTGAATTTTCCGACCATGAGAGTTGATGTATAATTATTTCTTGAACCTGCAATTTTGCAGATGTCCTCCGTACAAGGGAGACTCTGCCAAATGTTTTCCAAAATTTAAGGTGTTAGAAATTATTTGAATTTTTTTGGGAAATTCTTTTATTGGAATTAAATTGTTTTTAAAACCAATTAGATTTGTTTTCGAAATAAAATCGAATTTTAAATTCAATATTATTTTAAAGATAAGGGGTTGTAACGTTCTTTCTACCTTAGCAATTTCGAGGACGAAATTATTTTTAAGGGGGAAGGAATGTAATGTCCCGTATTTTCTGACCATTTATTTGAAATATTTTATTTATTTAAAATATTGGTTTGAATTTAAATAATCGAATTTGACCATTTTAATTTAAATATTTAAATTATATTAATAATAAAATAATATTTTATTTCCAGAATATTGGGAAAATGTTGAATTTGAAATATAACATGAACGGGCGATTTAAAATGGTTTTAATGTGGTTTATATTTAATTATAATAACGATTTCGTTTACAAAACAACGGTTGAGCAATATAATTATAATTTAATTTTAAAACCAGCTGCAGCGGCGCGGCAGTTCGTAATTTGGTGTTTTGAACTTTAAACGGCTGTACTGGGCCCAAAATGAGTCGGATTTTTCTCGAAACAAGAAATATCCAAATCTGTTGGATAATATTTTTCTAATGGAAGAGAAAAATCTAGTTTTCGTGTTGCGGATTTTATTTTATATCCAAATCAAATTTTGAAAAGGTCGCTGTGGAATTTCCTTTATATATTATATCGTTCTTTATATTAAATAAAGGGTTTTTTAATTTTTATAATATCGATTTGGATTGAAATTAAACCCGAGTTATTTTATTGTGGTAATATATGAAATTCTGATCGTGTATGGCCATTTTTAATATTTTATTATTATTATATTGAGGTATTTTAAAATTGGTTTATTTTATTAGAATTGGCCAGTTATAGAAGGGAATTTATTCAAACGACCTCAGTTTTCGACGAAACAAGTTTCATTAGGACTGTATTGTCAAATTATGCTATGACGTCCATTCGCATCTCGAACGGGGTTTGTTTGTGAGCGCAGCAGCGAATAAACAACGTTTGAAATAGCGATAGGTACGAAATAAATATCGTTAGTCGTCATCACGCGTCATGTCAACTTAAAATATATTATTTCTAATTATAAATACACCTATTTCTCAGCCTAAATCAGTCCAACAAATTTTCAGCCTTCATCAATTTTGCGAAAAAGTCCTCGATTACAAAATCATTTATTTCTTTAAATCCGTGATGAATTCAAGGGGTGTTCCAAAGCGAAAGTGGTAGATCGGGACGATATCTACCTACTGGAGAATGTTGGGGTGGAATGGTGGTCGGAGGTGGTCAGAAATCGCGAAGAACGATGGAAAATGGTTTTCGTTTTTGGCCAAAATTGAGGAGATCGGGTTGATTTGAGGAGACGGGTACTTGGGGGAATGAAAGAGGAGAGGTATGGCTTTCGTTTGGCACTGGTCGGAGGTTCTGAAACGGAGTGTGGTGGTCAGATTGTTGAGTTGAGCGGTGGCTTTAAATTTGGGTGCAATTTTTGGAGTGGCGTTCGGTTTTGGGTATTTTCCGGTGGATGTGGTCATCGTTGGCGTCGCGGCCCAGGGGGGATCGGGGCTGGAAGGCAAGGCGGTTAGGATGGCGGTGGTCTGATGGTCCAATTCGACTCGTGGCGGCGGAATTTGGCAGATGATCGGAGTTGGAGGTTTTCGAGTTTCCAGGCGGAGGGGGCGGTGCTGGGTCACGGCGTCAGGGACGAAGGGGTCTGGTGGATGGGCGGTGGTGCTGGCGGTCTCAGGTGGGTCTACAGTGGCTTGGATCGGCGTCGGGGAGGGGCGTGGTGGCTGTTGCTTGGTTCGACGGGTTCAGGATGGAAGAAACGGGTTTTTGATGTTAGTAAAGAACAAAACGCATGTTAGCATTGTACCAGGATGATGTGGCACTGTTAATTAAGGTAATTAAATTATTTAGTTTAATTAATAATTTGTTTAGTTAATTATCGTATAATATATGCAACCTTTAAACTAGCGTATCTCACACATACATTAACGGAATTTGACGAAACTGGATCCGTTGGGATTGCAGGGACAAGGCCTAGGAGATGGCACTGACTAGTGCTGATCTGATGCGGTTGAAAATTTAGCTAATTTTGAATGCTTGACTGAAATTAAAAGCGACAAACGCGTCAACCTTCGACTGAATAAACTGGTGAGTTAATTCTCACACCTTCTGGAATCCTGTGATATGGTAAATTCATATTAAAATATAATTTACCAATAAAAATATAAATTGGTTGATTGATTGCTATTGGCTGTTTATTGTTTAGTTGGTTGCCGTTATTTATATTCCATCGTTTAAAATGTTAGATTATTAAAAATTTATTTCATATATTATTATGAAATGTATAACGAGCTGTGACGCAGGGAAGAACAGGTTGGAGAGATCCGACCGGATTCCTCAAATATTATATATGTTGTTTGTTTGTTTTATATGGTTGATATTTGAACTGATTGAACACCATATGGTAGAAAACCTGTTTGAACATGATGGTTGATAAATATTCACCTGTGTTGTGTTTAAAATCAACCGACAGTGTTGATTTGGTAATTGGCAGTGAATGGCCTAAATTGTGTTGTTTCAGACGTCGGTTTACCGTTCGGTGAATTGACGCAGTTTTGAAGTTATAAATTATTTTATACTGAATTGAAGTTTTATAGTAAATTTATATAATTAAATAAATTAGAAATTTATAAATAAATATTTTAATCGTGTTTATAAAAGAAATAGTTTAAACGATCTTATGTGATAAGACCGTATGTTTGTACATGTGCTGAAAGCTAGAAAACCAGAAAACTTACCTACGGGCTGGTAAAAAAGAAATAATCGTTTTTGAACCAATTAAATGGCAATTTTAAATTAATTAAGTTATTTAATTGATTTTAAAAGGGGAAATGACAAACAAAAATCAGTTAACTGCTAACTAAGGTGTACGGTCGATGAAATCAACCGTTTTGAGTAGAATTTACAAATGGAAGAAAATTGATTTAAATATTCTGAATATTCGAATAGTGTAAAATATTAGTTAATCCTCGATTAACTATCAATTAAGGAAATTTCTGAATTATTTAATGTAAATAAAGTTAATCATTATCTAATAAGATTTTAAAATGATGATTATACTACTTTTTAGTTAGTGGCTAAGTTAGCTATCTTCCGTATAGAAAATGTTAAAGTTGATTATTAAAATGATAACCTTTACCTGGAATTCAACTAAGAATGATATAAGTACCGATAAGGTTTGGTAAAAAGGGGGCGATAAGAGTTTTATAAAGGAATGTTTGATCCAAGTTAAAACTATCATTGAAAAGAAGAGTGTAAGTAGTCGTTAGCTATGAAATCACATACAAGGTTCATATGAAGAATGCCAATAGATTAAAGCCAATTATTTGACAAGTGATTTTGATTCCCAAATCAAAAGGTTATAAGCAAAATAATGATTCAATTAAAAGTGGTGTATTTACTTAATCAAATGAATTAAGTAAAGAGATTTTATCGAATAGAGATTTCAAATGTAAGAAACTATTTATAAAATCAGTTTGAAATTGAGATGGTAAATAAGATTTTGATGAAATGATTAAGTGACGAACTGATATTATTTTGAGATAAAAACGTTGTCGATCAAGGTCTGAGAGGTTAATAAAATACCCCAACTTGAACGACTTCATTATTATCGAGGAATGGTATTAGTTTGAAACGAGCGAAAGGTGTTGTGATTAGTGTGATATCCCATACGAGGAGTATCGAATATAAGTGCGAGATCTTGGAATATGAATTTATACTAAAATATTTGTGAAAATGTTAATAAGAATATTTGGTTATGAGTCGACATTTGTTTTAACCAATTTGTCAAATATATTTTAAATGGGCCAAATCATGCCAAGTGCCGAATCAGCAAACTCAATTTATTCACACTATTGTTATTCAATAGTTAAAACACCGACTATCAAACTAGACCAATACGATTGTTGGTACGGAAAGACCGGGATCGAATTTACATTCGAAAACCATTCCGACCAGAAAATACGTGAAGACGGAGTAAGTGAAGGTCGTGGATCTTCATAAGCGGAAGGATTACTTGACGAATATTCTCTGTGTTGCAACGCAGAGGTATTCTGATGTGATTCGGTCGTGGTTGAGATCTTGCGGTTTGCAAGGACTACTCGCTGCTGATCCATGGGGTGATTCCTATATGAGAAGCAGCAGGAAAGTACCTTCGGTTCATCCTGTTCCTGGATGACTTGTATGGACGGATGTCTGACAGAGTATTTCCAAAGGAATTACATGCGTTGATTTCTCCAAATGTACCATAGTTGATGGCAGAGAAATGGTTATTCTCTAGCCAAATAAACTAGAGTATTTTTGTGGACGTCAATCAGTGTGATCTGGCGGATCTGACGATGTGGCATTCAAAGTGAATGATGAACAGATGTTTTAAAGTTAAGTTCTTGCCTCAAGCCTCATCAACTGGGAAATGACAAAAATTGGGCAGGCAGCATGGCTATGTGGATCGCTCCCATTAGGGTGTATGATCACCTATCTAGAGAAATTCCATTTGCTTCTTTAATCTATATTCGATGCTGTACCTTTTCGGGAGGCGGTTGCTGATCCCAACCGTCGGTGATATACATTCGATACACTCAAGCGAAATGAATGGTTGGTCATGTGTGGGCTGGGTTACAAGACGTTCTTGTTGAACCCAGTGTATTCGCCTCTAGAGATACACTATCGGTAGGTGGTCCCATACCTTGTCAAATTCGGAATCTAATATCCAATAAGCGCCCGCGGTTTTGATTTGTATACTATATATGTGGAGCGTGAGATGCAAGCGTTCTGATAGATTGTAATTATTTGTATTTAGATATTATGATAATATCAGAACAAGCTATGATTTCAAAAACGTTTTGGGTTATAGTAAGGTAAAAACCGTCCGTGTTTATGTGTGGGCTGGTTTTACTATTATCCTTTGATTTCATAAAGGATTTTCCAAAGTTAAACAAGTTGTGAGTTCTGTGAATTTATCACTGAAAGTATTCCAGACTGACCCGATGTATTTTGCTTTGCTTCAAATGCGCTTGGGTCAGACCGAGTATGTTCCAGGTTAGGTTTCCCTTGGAGTTTCAGGAGCTAGAAGCAGGAGGTTTCACCGCTAGTTATATAAAGTTATTATTCCGCTGTGTCTGATATATGTTGTACTCTGATGGTGGGTATGTATATACTGTTCTTTTGTATAAAAAGGATTTGTTATATTATATTTTATCTGTTCTGCTGTGAGATCCTGATGTGGTGTTCTGCTTCTTTCTTCTATTCTAATATTCTTTCTTTCTTTTCTCACACTCTAAATTCTTTCTATTGACAATCTGGGGTTCAATACTGTAACAACCCAAATTTTAATAACATTTTAAAACCATAAATCAAGGTAGAATTAATTTTTAAAATAAGAATCAAGGGAAACGGGTTGCGCCATTGCGTTCATCTCGAAATTCTGCTTGGAAACGAGTCCGAGTTTTTGAAAATCGGAGTCCGTATGAGGGAGATATGACCCTCTGAAGTTTCAGAAATTTTCAGAATCGAAAACAGCTCTAAAATTCAAATTTAAATTTGAATTCAGGCTGGGTGGGAAATTTCCCGCCCAGGACCGGGTCGACCTGGGGGTCGACCATAGTGTCGACCTCCCAGGGACCACGTCGACCATAGTGTCGACCTAGGGGTCGACCTGCCTCCCGAACCCAGTTTTTGAACATGATGCATTCTGATGTATTTAGACTCATTTCATGACCAGATTCATCCACCTAATCCTATATAAACAGCCTCCTAGCCTCATTCTCTTTACACCATTCTTCTCTAACCTCATGGTGCATAAATTCTTGATGGACATGGCTTCTTCTTTTTCCTATAAATTAAGATAAATTAAAAATAAACACGAAGATTATTTCTTGAAGACTACGGCTAGGAATTTCATATTGGTGATTTGCTTCTACAATCAAAGCAAGATTCAACGATTCAACAATTCGACGACTAGTTTATAGATTCAACTTCTGCATCTCAATTTTTAGACCACGATCTGTAAGTTCAAGTTACTTTTAGATAAAAACTATAAACTTAATATGGACATGTTGTAAATTGGAATTGGATCTATGTATGATAATTGATTCATATCTATTCTTGTTCATCTTGGATCTTGACTTTTTGGGAATATTGCTTTGAAATCAGTTGGGCCTATTCACGTTGTAAATAAAACTCTTTCATAACATTATCATGCTTATGACGTTGAAACTATTGTTAATAGCCAAGGATTATGACTGTGAACATAAGACTATGCCTATGACTGTGAACATAAGATTATGCCTATGACTGTGAACATAAGACTATGCCTATGCCTATGACTGTAAACATAAGACTATTGCTTATGACTATGACAAGGACAATTGTGGCTAATCACCTATGATTCATGACCATGAGGTTATTACCTAGAATTATGATATAAAATTGGATCTAAGCTTGATTTTCTATTCAGACCTATTTTCTTTATTTATCCTTGGATCTTGATTTTGGGGATTTTTCTATTTTAGGTCTATTCATGTTCTTGAACCTAGATTATTATTCAAATCTTTTCATGTTCATAATGTTATCAGATCTATATGTCTGCGATGTTTTAGTCAATTTATTCAGTTATGTCATGCCTTGGAAATAAATTAAAATAGAACAATGTTTATTATGTTATATGTTGAATTGAATGATATTGATCTATGTTTGTGGTTATATTTTATTATCTTGTTGAATTGGGAATTAATGAATAAGTCTATTCATATGTATATGAACTTGGAGTACAACCTTTTAGGACAAGTTGTGTAGTTTATCATGCTATGCAAGTTTTAGGTTGTAAAATCATATCACATATGTGACCAAATGTTAGATCTACATGTTTATGTGTACATGTTAAACCTATGTCATATTTCAAGTTCACATTTACTCATATGTTCGTGATTGATTTGCAAGTTCACATATATGTAAGTTGATTTAGTATATGTTGCAAATTCACATATATGTATGTTGATTTAGTCTATGTTGCAAGTTCACACCTATAATATTCATGTTGATTATTTTGCAAGTACACACCTATGGTGTTCATATTGACTATGCCGAACATGCCAAGTTTACACCTATGTCATGATTACGTTAATGAATTTCTTTATGTAAATTTTGTGTACGTTAAATTAGGCTAAGTTTTTAGCCTAATATTATATGTCAAAAATCATGCGGACAAAAAATTAGGCTAAGATTGTTAGCCTAATATTTAGACGGGGTAACGTTGGAAAAAACTGGTAATTATAGGAAACTTGGAATAAAACTCGCCTTGAAACTTGACACGAACTTGACATGAAAACTTGAACATGGGCATGACACTAGAATGAACTTGAAAATGGCCAACTCGAGGTTGGGTTGAGTTTGTAGTGTAATTCTACCCGGAACCGCCCGGCAAATCCAGTTACTGCAAACGACAGGATCCAATGTGGGTAGTTGGTCATATCGCGCTTGAAACCCGAGGTCAGACTGAGTTGTGGTGTAAACCTGCCCGGAACCGCCCGGTATATCCAGTGACCACAACAACAGGTCTGATGTGAGAGGTTGGGGTGCATTAATGAATTAATGCCACATGATAGGGTTAAGTCATGAACATGAAAGACAACACTTAACCAACTTGACATACTAGACTGATAAGGGTTAAGTCACAGATTTAAATGACAACACTTAACCTATTGGACGGAAACCCTAGTTACGCGGTCCGTTTCAGCAGTAACCGACTAGATGTATCGTGATACCCTGGATCTAGGCAGGGTGGGGCACGATTACTGGGCTGATTGTAAGCGACCAGAACGACGGCTGTGTTGGTGCGCCAGTGTAGGTTCAGGCGGGCTATGGTCGTGCACGTGGTCCGGAGTTGAAAAAGCAGGCATTGGGCATCAGTAGGTTTATCTGTGCATGCTTGATTCGTGTCGGTGGTTGACACCCTAGGGCTTGATACACCCTATGGTGGACCTAGCACAGTTGACTACATTCGTGATAGGGCCGTATGACACAGACACACAACGAGCTAGAACTTGTAGGGAGCCTATCAATTAGTGGATCATTCCATTGGACCTATTAATGGGTCATTCACGATATTGGGCCAAGGGATCATTTCATGATTAATATAAGACATGGTTTTGGGATTCCAGTACAGTTGATACAGCGAACCTTGAATATGTGATGCTATACTTGATTTATACTTGATTTATCATGTTGCCCATCTTGTTATCATCCTTATGTTTACTTTCAGTTTATACATGTCATGTTACCTTTACCAGTTTTTATGTTGAAAGTCACTAGGACTGTAACACCCCACACCCGCTACGGTCACTCATAAGGGAATGCCATAACATCGGTGGAGTATTTTAAGTGAATATAGAACAGAAAATTTACAACAAGACAGATATAAGTAATACTTGAGAATTTAAAACATCATTTCATTGCAGCGGAAAGTAAAACATGTTTGGTTACACCAAAACCACAAACAAGAGTCAAGTACATAATATCCATCCTGATAAAACAAAAGTACATAATCCGACTACATAACTTAATAGCCATAATAGAAAAGATAAACTGAGCTTTACATCCACGGTCCAAGCGCCAAAAGATAGATAAAGCAGTCTGATCAAAGCCCACTAGTGCTAGGCCCACTCTGATAACCTGAGGGTTGGAAAAAAAAAAACAACGGGGTCAGACATAAGTCTGAGCGAGTCCTATAACTTTAACAATCCAATCATTAAAGTAACCAGAGTAAGACATAAACTTGATATACGGTAACGACTGGGGATGAATGGCTACACTAAGCAGCCAACTAGACTTAGAATGAACTAAGATAACCGTAGAGACGCATTTACCCACCCAAGGATAATTACTACACTGCACCACCCCAGATCTACCCACCCAAGGGTAAATCCTACACAGCACCGCACCAGTTTTACCCACCCAAGGGTAATTCCTACTTAAGGTTGATCCCACTAAGTGTACTTAGTAATTTTTAATAGTAGTTTCGTGTACCCCTACCTGACTACATAGGTGTCGTCTGCCCCTATCTCCACTAGGTGTACCCACTACTCCCCAAGCGATCGGCTCCCAAACGTAGATACCCGTGCTGGCCCCACAGTGGGGTGTATCATTCCCCAAAGTGGCAACCTGATAATATCAACGGTGCACGGCTTATACCTACACGATGCAACAACGTCTTACTTACCAACCCGGGTCCACACACGCATATGAAACCCGTTGGACTTGCGTTGCCACCGCTAACCCGTTTTGGCCTCTTACAGTCAAGCCCAATATGCGTGTCCCGTCCTCGACTTGGGTCGAGCCTACAAAGATACGTTTTGGATATTGGTTGAAATGGGCCCCCACAAGCTACTACTTAAGCTTGTCATTTTATCTAGTGCATCCCACTTAACCCCTTTTTATAATCATGCCCACTTACATGTTAAGGTTTGGTTAAGTCATCTAATCATATTTCAATTGCCACTCAAGGCCCCCACAAGCTACTACTTAAGCTTGTCATTTAATCATATTTCAATTGCCACTTAAGGCCCCTACAAGCTACTAATTAAGCTTGTCATTTAATCATATTTCAATTGCCACTTAAGGCACCCACTAGATTTCCACATGCCACCCAAGGCACTTACCTGATTCCCACATGCCACCCAAGGCACTTACTTAACCCTTTAATCATGTTTAATTACATGTTCCACTTTGGTTAAGTATTCTAATCGTATTTTCTATTGCCACCCAAGGCAACCCACTAGTTTCCTTATGCCACCCAAGGCACCCCCACTAGTTACTACATGCCACCCAAGGCACCCACTTAACCCCTCATGCCTCACTACATGCTAATTTGGTTAAGTGTTTCTTAATTAATTAAGATCGTAACCTTTGTAAAGACCTCTCACATTAGACTGTCTTTTATGGCAGCTGGATATGCCGGTTGGTTCCGGGCAGCCTTACACCATAACAGAGTCTAACCTCGTGTCTTTACACTTGTCACGTATTTAGTTTATGACTAAGACCTCTCACATTGGGCCAATCATTTGTAGCCGCTGGATTTGCCGGTCGGTTCCGGGCAGTCTTATGCTACAAAAGGTTCCAACCTCGTGTCTTAGTCGATTAATTACACCTAATTAATCACCCCCATAATTTGTATTAATTATCCATAATTAATTACAAATATTTAAGAATATGGGTAGACCTAACTCAATAGGTAAATTCCCAATTCCATAATATGGGTAGACCTAACTTAATAGGTAAATTCCCAATTATGTCCATCCACTTTATGTTATGCTTAAGCATACCCATTTCACACCATTTTATTAACATGCATATTAACCCCATCGTTCCCCACGTAATTCGTTCTCATAACATGACATAATAAAGGGAAGATTCATCACAAATGCCATGGGTTTAACCAATCATAGCATATAACTTTATCATGGGTTTAAAAGGTGTCAACTTGCATATATGAGCATACATTAAACCCAACTAGCATTTAACCCAAACTTGGATGAAGCACATATGTCACAAAGGGGGTAACTTGCATATGATTCTTATGTCATACAAAGGTGTGAACTAGCATAGCATGTCACATGTTAACTTGCATATAACCAAATACATAACTTGCATAACATGTTACATATGAACTTGCATATAATCATGCACATAACTTGCATATAACCAAACACATAACTTGCATAACATGTTACATATGAACTTGCATATAATCATGCACATAACTTGCATATAACCAAACACATAACTTGCATAACATGTTACATATGAACTTGCATATGTATGTATGACATACAAAGGTAAACTCGCATATGTTATGCATATCACTAATCCAAACAACTTGCATAGATTATGCATATTATAGATCCAAACTCATAGGTTAAACTTGCATGTCATGTCACTTATTTCATACATGATTTTAGCATAAAACCAAGCATTTAACTTGCATAAAACCAAACACTTAGCATGCATAAAACCAAACACTTAGTATGCATAAAACCCACCACTTAACATGCATAAACCCAAACATTTTACTTGCATAAACATAGTGTCATCATGAATAAGTCTTAAACATAGTGATTAGCAAACTAGCATCATAACATATGACCTAAAACCCATTGATCCGCAAGCAAAACCATATGATCTCATCATATCTCATCTACTTAATTTAGCAATTGGTTATTAAAGTGATAGAAACTCACCAACTCCAAGATTATCTCCTTAGATAGTTGCTAGAGTTGAAGTAGAGGTGGATTAGTAGTTGATTAGCTTGCAATCCTCTTCTCTAATTAGTGGAGGCTCCTTCTAAGTTGCATTTTGGCGGCATGATGGCATAGATTTTATTTTTAGTATGGATTAGGGTAGTCTTAGGGTGTATTTATAGGATTAGGTTGTGTTTTAGACCCTTAGATTAATCCTAGGTTAGTTTAGGTCCGTCAGATTTCGTCCCAAGCCCTCCAACCCAGCCCAAAACTCAACCAGGTGCACCCAGGCCAGAATCAGCCGACAGGGCAAGTCGACAGCCCTGTCGACTGCCAAGTCGACAGGCATGTCGACAGGCAAGTCGACAGCACTGTCGACAGCCAAGTCGACTTGGCTGGGCGGGAGTTTTCCCGCCTGGCCCCCATTTCTGCATGTTTCGAAATTCAAATTTCCCGAAAACTTCTTTGGGCCTTAACCGGGTCATACGGACTCCGACTTACAAAATTTCGAACTCTATTTCGCGTATTTTTTCGAGACGAACACAATGACGTAACCCGTTTCCCCTGATTCTCACATCTGAGATTATTATTCTGTAATTAGTGAATATCAGTGTTAACTGAAATTCAGGGTGTTACATTCTCCCCTCCTTAAAGGATTTCGTCCCCGAAATCTCCAAGTTAAGGAGAATGCATATCCTACCATCCAAACAACCATCTACTCAATCCATCAAACACGGGCATCCATTGTCCTTAAAACAATTTCTACTGATGTATGAGCATATGCAAAAAGTGTGTGTATATGTTCCCTATCTAATGTATGAACATATGCGAACCGTGATAGTGCCATACATCCAATATGTATGCGAAAGAACCCTATCGACACATACTATATCTACATGAGTGCACAATCATTCACCAAAATGCATCATCCATATGATAACACAACCATTATACATCCATAAATATAGCTACCTACACACAATTATATGCAATATGCAATATGAAGTGATTGAGCCGATCTAGTGTCTAGAGTGTGTGTATATGCATCCACTAGCAACCACTAGCAAACACTTGCATCCACATGCATCCATCAATCATAACATGTCTCAAACACATGTTTCAACCATAGGTTTACCCTATCTAAAGGTCAAAGGCACTAACAAGAAGACATACTAAAGATAAGATAAATACTAGACAAACGATAAAGGAGAAGTTAAAAAACATACCCTCAAAAAGGAATGGGTATAATGAACGCATTTTCGCTTCCGCCTCCCAAGTAGCGTTGCTCTCTTCTTCTCCCCATTGCACTTTGACTAGTTTAACCTCCCTGTTTCTCAACCTCTTAATCTCTGACCCAAGGATGCGTGTAGGAGCTCGTCGAATAGCCGCATCACGCTCTATCTCTACTTCTCTAAGCAAGCTCGGCTCTACCACCTCTGCGGTCTCATGTAGGCACTTCCTCAAATATGACACATGGAATACATCATGTACACCACTAAGTCTGTCGGGAAACTCCACTCTATAGGCCATCTGTCCAACCCTTTCCTTAATAGGAAACGGTCCAACAAACCTTGGTGCTAACTTCCCAACAGATCCAAAGCGAACCACATTCCGTAACGGAGATACTTTGACAAAGACCATGTCCCCAACATCAAACTCAAGCTCTGTTCTCCTCTTGTCCGCATAAGATTTCTGTCTGTCTTGCGCCACTTTCATCCTTCTTCGAATCAAATCAATCTTTTCCGAAGTCTTCCTAACCATATCGGGCCCAAGTAAGATCTTATCCGTAGATTCCCACCAATATGTAGGTGATCGACAAGGCCTTCCATAAAGAGCTTCGAAAGGAGCCATGCCAATACTAGACTGAAAGCTGTTGTTATATGCGAACTCCACCAATGGAAGATGCTCTTCCCATGTACCTCCAAAATCCAAGATACATAGCCTCAAAAGGTCTTCTAAAATACGATTCACCCTCTCGGTCTGGCCGTCCGTCTGAGGATGATATGCGGTACTCAAACACAACTGAGTCCCTACCGCCTCTTGCAAACTCTTCCAAAACTCTCTAGTGAAGATAGGATCTCGATCGCTCACTATACTGGAAGGTACACCATGCAATCTAATAATCTCTCGAATGTAAAGTGAAGCTAGCCATGGAGCAGTTCTCTTACTCTTCACGGGTATAAAATGGGCACTCTTAGTAAGTTTGTCTACCCCAACCCAAATTCCCGTATTACCCTTCCTCGATCTTGGTAATCCATTGACGAAACCCATCGAGACACTATCCCACTTCCATAGCGGAACCTCCAATGGGTGAAGCAACCCACCGGGTTTCTTTTGCTCTGCTTTTACTTGTTGGCACACCAAGCATCTAGCGACATACTCGGCCGCGTCTTTCTTCATACCGGCCCAAAAGAAAACTCGCTTCATGTCTTGGTACATCTTGTCCCTACCGGGATGAATGGTCATCTTCGAACGATGTGCATCATCAAGTATAGCCTTCCTCAAACCCTCGTCTTGCGGTACACAAAGTCTACCGTCTCTACGCAACCACCCCTTACCATCTAGGGTGTACCTACTCAAATGGCTGGACGACTCCCCCTCCTCATGAGCTTCTCTACTAACTCAACCAACTGTGGGTCGTCTCGCTGTGCTCCGCCAATCCGCCCCAAAAGAGTAGGCCTAACCTCCAAGGAGGCTAGCAAACCGGGTACAAAGTCAACGAAAGGTCTAAAGTCGAACATAGAAATAAACTCTAAGCTCCGTCGTTCAACGAACAATGAACTCAAGGACAACCTTTTTCTACTTAAGGCGTCCGCTACCACGTTACCCTTGCCATGGGTATACGCTATCTCAAACTCATAGGATGCTAAGAATCCCATCCACTTTTGCTGTCCTAAGACTATGCGCTCGAAGAGTCTCCAACACTTCCCTAAGATGTAGGGCATGCTCTTCTCCACTTTTAGAGAAAACCAGGAAATTACCCTATCCAAAATCATCACAGCTGTCCATCTCTCACGCAGACCACCCTAGTCGAACTCGACATCCCCCAAATGCAAGCCCCAAAGGCCTAAACCAATATCAGACAAACACCCAAGGGATACCTCCTTCGAATTCAGACGACCTACGTGAGATGATACTAGTAAAAACGGCTAAATAATTAAGCCCTTGTCCAACTCTGGATGTCCTCGCCAGTCTCGCTCCAAAACCACCGTTTATCCCATAACTGGCTTTGCTCAACCTATTGAGCCCATACGAAAACTTATTTCGCTCCTAGAAAAGACCAAGATGTCATTTACAAAGACCATCACGAACTTATTTAGGTACTCCCTGAACACCCTTCTCATCAAATCAATAAAGTATGCGGGGGCGTTCGTCAAACCAAATGGCATCACCAGCCACTCATAAAAACCATCCGGAGTCCTAAAGGCAGTCTTCTCTATACTATCCTCAGCCACTCTCAACTGACGAAACCCCGTGGCTAAGTCCAACTGCGAAAATACTGAGGCGCCAACCAACTGATCAAAGAGATCATCAATCCTCGGCAATGGGTGTCTATTCTTCTTTGTGAGTTTATTTAGTTCTCTTTAGCCTACACAAAGTCTGAGGGACCCATCCGCCTTCGTGGCAAAAACTACTGGAGCACCCTACTCCGATATACTTCGTCTTATGAACCCCTTCTCAAGCAAATCGCCTACTTGCTTATGGAGTTCCCTCCTCTCACGAGGAGCCATGTGGCACACTAGCCAAGATACTGGTTTGGCATTGTCTACCAGATATATTCGGAAGTCAATCTCCCGCTCCGGAGGTAAGCCCTTCACCTCCTCAAACACATCCGAGTATTCCCGGACCACTCTAACAGATCGCAAACTCTAGACCGACGTGTCAAGCGATTCTAGATAACTTAGCATAACAGATTCCATGGGATTACAAAAGATCTCGAGAGTGTTACCCAAGCGGGTCGTAAGCCTAACAACTCTCCTTCCACAAACAAGAACGGCACCATTACTGGATAACCAGTCCATGCCCAAAACTAACCCATAGCCCGTGAAGCCCAAGAAGCATCACATCTAAACTCAACGCTAAGTATAGAAACTTTCAAACCCAAACACATCATGGAGCCCCTAATTGGGTTTGAAACAACTAAGGGATCATCTACTAAACTGGTGTCTAAGTGCAGTGACTCAACTAACAATGATGAGATAAACGAACTCGATGCGTCAGAATCAAATAAAGTTCGAACCGGATAATAAAGAAATCCAAATTCCAACCTAGACGGTCCTATCCCCATCTGGTACACTAGCCGTGAGGGAATACAACTACCCTCCAGAAGATTCCGTACCTTGCCCTTGCTTCCTTGGACAATCCTAATAAGGTGCCCTATTCCTCCCAAAAGGATAACTACTAGCCTTCTTCTTCCCATTCTCCACTCGTAACCTCCCATCAATGAGGTTTCGTCCTTCATTAACCAAACAACTATTTGAGCCTTCCTCCCATCGTCTATCCAATAGGTACCTACCAGTCCTTCTCCTTCTTGAACCAACTTCTAATCCGACTAACGTCTAAGTCCCTTGAAGTGGTTTTCCATTCTTATCTATCTTAGAAAGATCATCTATACACGGAGGGGAAACTCAAAACGAGAGAGGAAGAGATTCAAAACGGAGAATTCGAAAGATAAAGATATGGCTATCGGGGATTATGCTTTTCTTTCAAAAACTTTTCTCTCAAAAGACATGTTTCTGAAAATACTCCTTTCAAAAATATTCTTAGAAAATAGTTTTTCTAAAAATTTTATCTGTTCTGGTAACCTTAAGCTCTGATACCACGTGTAACACCCCACACCCGCTACGGTCACTCATAAGAGAATGCCATAACATCGGTGGAGTATTTTAAGTGAATATAGAACAGAAAAATTACAACAAGACAGATATAAGTAATACTTGAGAATTTAAAACATCATTTCATTGCAGCGGAAAGTAAAACACGTTTGGTTACACCAAAACCACAAACAAGAGTCAAGTACATAATATCCATCCTGATAAAACAAAAGTACATAATCCCACAACATAACTTAATAGCCATAATAGAAAAGATAAACTGGGCTTTACATCCACGGTCCAAGCTCCAAAAGATAGATAAAACAGTCTGATCAAAGCCCACTAGTGCTAGGCCCACTCTGATAACCTGAGGGTTGGGAAAAATAAAATAAAAACAACGGGGTCAGACATAAGTCTGAGCGAGTCCTATAACTTTAACAATCCAATCATTAAAGTAACCAGAGTAAGACATAAACTTGATATACAGTAACGACTGGGGATGAATGGCTACACTAAGCAGCCAACTAGACTTAGGATGAACTAAGATAACCGTAGAGACGCACTTACCCACCCAAGGATAATTACTACACTGCACCACCCCAGATCTACCCACCCAAGGGCAAATCCTATACTGCACCGCACCAGTTTTACCCACCCAAGGGTAATTCCTACTTAAGGTTGATCCCACTAAGTGTACTTAGTAATTTTTAATAGTAGTTTCATGTACCCCTAGCTGAATACATAGGTGCTGTCTGCCCCTATCTCCACTAGGTGTACCCGCTACTCCCCAAGCGATCGGCTCCCTAACGTAGATACCCGTGCTGGCCCCACAGTGGGGTGTATCATTCCCCAAAGTGGCAACCTGATAATATCAACGGTACACGGCTTATACCTACACGATGCAACAACGTCTTACTTACCAGCCCGGGTCCACACACGCATATGAAACCCGTTGGACTTGCATTGCCACCGCTAACCCGTTTCGGCCTCTTACAGTCAAGCCCAATATGCGTGTCCCGTCCTCGACTTGGGTCGAGCCCACAAAGATACGTTTGGGATATTGGTTGAAATGGGCCCCCACAAGCTACTACTTAAGCTTGTCATTTTATCTAGTGCATCCCACTTAACCCCTTTTTATAATCATGCCCACTTACATGTTAAGGTTTGGTTAAGTCATCTAATCATATTTCAATTGCCACTCAAGGCCCCCACAAGCTACTACTTAAGCTTGTCATTTAATCATATTTCAATTGCCACTTAAGGCCCCCACAAGCTAAGCTTGTCATTTAATCATATTTCAATTGCCACTTAAGGCACCCACTAGATTTCCTCATGCCACCCAAGGCACTTACTTGATTCCCACATGCCACCCAAGGCACTTACTTAACCCTTTAATCATGTTTAATTACATGTTCCACTTTGGTTAAGTATTCTAATCGTATTTTCTATTGCCACCCAAGGCAACCCACTAGTTTCCTTATGCCACCCAAGGCACCCCCACTAGTTACTACATGCCACCCAAGGCACCCACTTAACCCCTCATGCCTCAATACATGCTAATTTGGTTAAGTGTTTCTTAATTAATTAAGATTGTAACCTTTGTAAAGACCTCTCACATTAGACTGTCTTTTATGGCAGCTGGATATGCCGGTTGGTTCCGGGCAGCCTTACACCATAACAGAGTCTAACCTCGTGTCTTTACACTTGTCACGTATTTAGTTTATGACTAAGACCTCTCACATTGGGCCAATCATTTGTAGACGCTGGATTTGCCGGTCGGTTCCGGGCAGTCTTATGCTACAAAATGGTCCAACCTCGTGTCTTAGTCGATTAATTACACCTAATTAATCACCCCCATAATTTGTATTAATTATCCCTAATTAATTACAAATATTTAAGAATATGGGTAGACCTAACTCAATAGGTAAATTCCCAATTCCATAATATGGGTAGACCTAACTTAATAGGTAAATTCCCAATTATGTCCATCCACTTTATGTTATGCTTAAGCATACCCATTTCACACCATTTTATTAACATGCATATTAACCCCATCGTTCCCCACATAATTCGTTCTCATAACATGACATAATAAAGGGAAGATTCATCACAAATGCCATGGGTTTAACCAATCATAGCATATAACTTTATCATGGGTTTAAAAGGTGTCAACTTGCATATATGAGCATACATTAAACCCAACTAGCATTTAACCCAAACTTGGATGAAGCACATATGTCACAAAGGGGGTAACTTGCATATGATTCTTATGTCATACAAGGGTGTGAACTTGCATAGCATGTCACATGTTAACTTGCATATAACCAAACACATAACTTGCATAACATGTTACATATGAACTTGCATAAAATCATGCACATAACTTGCATATAACCAAACACATAACTTGCATAACATGTTACATATGAACTTGCATATAATCATGCACATAACTTGCATATAACCAAACACATAACTTGCATAACATGTTACATATGAACTTGCATATGTATGTATGACATACAAAGGTAAACTCGCATATGTTATGCATATCACTAATCCAAACAACTTGCATAGATTATGCATATTATAGATCCAAACTCATAGGTTAAACTTGCATGTCATGTCACTTATTTCATACATGATTTTAGCATAAAACCAAGCATTTAACTTGCATAAAACCAAACACTTAGCATGCATAAAACCAAACACTTAGTATGCATAAAACCCACCACTTAACATGCATAAACCCAAACACTTAACTTGCATAAACATAGTGTCATCATGAATAAGTGTTAAACATAGTGATTAGCAAACTAGCATCATAACATATGACCTAAAACCCATTGATCCGCAAGCAAAACCATATGATCTCATCATATCTCATCTACTTAATTTAGCAATTGGTTATTAAAGTGATAGAAACTCACCAACTCCAAAATTAGCTCCTTAGATAGTTGCTAGAGTTGAAGTAGAGGTGGATTAGTAGTTGATTAGCTTGCAATCCTCTTCTCTAATTAGTGGAGGCTCCTTCTAAGTTTCATTTTGGCGGCATGATGGCATAGATTCTATTTTTAGTATGGATTAGGGTAGTCTTAGGGTGTATTTATAGGATTAGGTTGTGTTTTAGACCCTTAGATTAACCCTAGGTTAGTTTAGGTCCGTCAGATTTCGTCCCAAGCCCTCCAACCCAGCCCAAAACTCAACCAGGTGCACCCAGGCTAGAATCAGCCGACAGGGCAAGTCGACAGCCCTGTCGACTGCCAAGTCGACAGGCAAGTCGACAGCCCTGTCGACAGCCAAGTCGACTTGGCTGGGCGGAAGTTTTCCCGCCTGGCCCCCATTTCTGCATGTTTCGAAATTCAAATTTCCCAAAAACTTCTTTGGGCCTTAACCGGGTCATACGGACTCTGATTTACAAAATTTCGGACTCTATTTCGCGTATTTTTCCAAGACGAACACAATGACGTAACCCGTTTCCCCTTATTCTCACATCTGAGATTATTATTCTGTAATTAGTGAATATAAGTGTTAACTGAAATTCGGGGTGTTACAAGGACTTACCAGTCTTTATGACTAACCCGTTTTCTTTCGCCTCTTTTTCTTTCGTTTCCCCCCAGGTTCTCAGGGAGGAAACTCTAGCACTTAGCTTGGATTTCACTTGCTTTCGGTTCAGCTCATGTATGGTTTGATCTTGAGCTATGCTA
This sequence comes from Allium sativum, assembly GCA_030737875.1. Lineage (NCBI taxonomy): Eukaryota > Viridiplantae > Streptophyta > Magnoliopsida > Asparagales > Amaryllidaceae > Allium > Allium sativum. Next base: position 315,315,946 of record CM060921.1, read on the forward strand.
CGGCTGTATTTCTGCTACCTTTGGGGAATTAAGCTACTTTTATTGTTTTAAGATTATGCTTCTTTATTTATGCAAGAGAGAATTTGTTGTAATGGAAAATAATGACCTTGGCTATTTGGTACTTTGGATGTTAAAGGTTTTGACTCTTTTTAAAAGTAATGAAATTTATCTTTTGATTCTTCCACTGTTTTATCTGTGTTCTGTCTTATAATATTTCTGTGTTTGTTTACCTCGATAACGCTCCTCCAAAACTAGTGCATTCCCTTTGTGAGTGACCCTAGAGGATGTAACAACCCGAAAATCTAGGCCAGTTTAAAATTTTTATTTTGGCAATTCTAGCGAATTTTGAATATTTAAAATGAAGTATTTTAAATAATATCGACGAAAAATTTATTTTGAATATAATTAGAACGTATATAGTTATATGGATCATCGTTAGAATATAAATATTTATATATAATTATAAATAGAATTGAAAATGCGCGGTAGTTCGATAATTCGATTTCAAACTTCAATTGAATGTACCGGGTGCAAAACAATCCAGATTTTAGTGAAAACAAAAATAATAGGATCTAATTGATAATATCTTTCCAACGAATCCGACAAATCGAAATTTCATAGCGGGAATCAAAAGATATGTCCAGTTGAAAATTCTGAATAGTCGCTATGGAATTCAGGCCCTTAAAAATGGGAATTTTGCAAACGACCTCGGATTTCGACGAAACCACTTTTGTTGGATCCACAGTGTAAAATTATTGCTACGTTTCAAATTTCATAATTTTTCGAATCAATATGTGAGCGTGGAAAAGGAAAATGCGTTTGACCAGTTTCAGTTGATTTTAATCGACTGGAAAATGGCCATTTTTCCAGCGGTCTCAGAATTCGACGAAATTAGTTTTGTTAGGACCGTATCGTTAATACGAAGCTAGAAAATATTTTTATGGAATTTTTCGAGTTAGTATGTGACCCTGGTAAATTGAAATGCGCGTTCAAATTCAATATATAGAGTTATATGTTGATTTTGACGAAAACTGATCGAAACGATCGAATCAGCCCACGATACATATCCCATTGTGTTCGAAATGGGGGTAAAACGCTATCGACGATAGGTGGTGGGCTTCGTTTAGAGGTCGTATGTAAAAGTCAATATTTTGAAATTAAAATAATAAAAATAATAAAAGAGAAAAATTCTCTTTCCTCCCCCTATTACCTCTCTAGCCCCCGCCCCCCCGTTTATTATCTTAGAATCGAAAGTAAAAAAAAAGAAAAAGAAAAAAAAGGAAGAGAACGACGGAAAAGGGGGAATCCCCTGTCGCCGCCGCCAGAGGCTGGCGCACCCCCCTCGCGCTGCGCCACCGTCGAAGCCCTTCCCCCCCTCGTCAGATCAAAGATCCCCCCTCTAATCGTGCCGCCGCACGAGGCAGACCCCCCCTCTAATCGTGCCGCCGCGCGAGGCAGCCCCCCCTCGCCTGACCTCCGCCCTCCCTTCCACCTCCTTGACCTCCGACGAAGGAGCACAGCCCCCCCATCGACCAAAATCTGTAAGTTTTTAATTTTTTATTTATTTATGAAATCAGTTTTTTTTGTGAATTAACATTTATATAATCTGATAATAAAGTATATGTTTTTGTAATAAAAATACGATTTTATTTTTTTGTTCATTAACAAAAGAAAGAACGGATTTTTAAATTATATCAAAGTTTGATTTTTTACTTAGGAAAGATAATAATTTTAAATTTAAGAGGACGAGTTTTTTTTATAATAGAAAAGATGAGATTTTTAAAATAAAAAAGATTAGATTTTTTAAAATAGAAAAGGCGAAATCTTTATAATAGAAAAATAGAATTTTTATCCATATACCGTGATTATAAAAATTTGATTTTTATATATTGAATAGCGAAGTAAAAATTCGATTTTTATATATTGATTAGCGAAGTAAAAATTCGATTTTTATATATTGAATAGCGAAGTAAAAATTCGATTTTTATATATTGAATAGCGAAGTAAAAATTCGATTTTTATATATTGAATAGCGAAGAAAAAATTCAATTTTTATATATTGAATACCAAAGTAAAAATTCAATTTTTACATATGTAAAGAATACGGGCAACGAAGGTGACAAAAAGGCGAGAACGATGAAGATTTCTATAAATGAAGTGTCGTGGAATTGGATAGCTATCGGTGAGAACTTCTCACTCTTCAATTTCTTTTTCTAGTTATATATATACTAGGATGCAGACGGTGCTTAGCAGCACCCGACACCCGTCATCCACAGACCATGGATGGCTTGTTTGTTTAATTGTTTAGTTGTGTAGTTGGTTAGATTATTTGGTTTGAATTGAATTGTTTGGTGAAATGGAATGGATTTGATTGATGTGTGAATGGCGTGGGCCTTCACTAGACCGGGATAAGGCTAGGCCTTGTCCCGTTTCTAGTATCGTGCCGTTATGCCGCCGAAATTTTCTAAAATAAATTAGAAAAATAAAGATATCATTTTATTTAATAAATGAACTGAATAGAATATTTTCATAGGTTGAATAAAATATTTTATCGTTAAAAATATAATTTTTAACGTGAATGTGAATAAAATAAAATATTCATTTACAAACCGGACGGTTTGTTTAGGTACACCTATTTGAAGGACATTGATTGGGACGATAAATTTTACACATCGCCCAACTGCACGAATAAAATCTGTGTTTGATTGTTTAAACCCCCACACGGGTATTGGGATGAAACACGACATACACTAATCCCAAAAATTAGTTGTATGTCGATCAATTGATTGACATTCTGTTATAAGCATTAGATATCTATATTTAATGCTTATACAGTGTAGTGCACTTTGGATGATGGTTGATTATGTGATGTTGCTATTATATACATGTGTTGTATGGAATCCATATAATTAACTTTATATGGTAATTGATTGGGCCTCATTCCAATTTAGAAGATAAAGAATATTATAGCATAAAGGTTCATGTGTTGACTGTACTCATCCGTTGAGATTAGTCATGTGTTGAACGAAATATTTTAACAATAAAATTTATATCTTTATCATATATGAAATTTGAAATCAACTAGAAAATAGATGAGATGAGTGGTCTCCTGGACATTGATCTGATGTTGGTTTCGGCCTTCGGGGTTAATATTCAGGGAATCGTTCTCTTACTAATTTACGGTTGGAGTCTGATTTTAATATCAAACGATAGATACCTTAATTTTCATAAAATATATTAAATAACAAAAATAGTCACACGTGGACAGTACTCATTCGTTGAGATTAGTCATGTGTTGACAAAAATATAGATTCAGGTATTGAATAGAATAAATATTCATTTGTTGAATAGAATAACGGAATTATTGAAATATATAAAGCCGTGTTGATTAGAGATGCGCTATTTTGATGCGAATGATATTTATATCGATTATATTCGTTTTTGAGTTGAATCGAACAGAAAACGAATTTGAATTGAATCGAATAGAAAACCAATTTGAATTGAATTGAATAGAAAATGAATTGAATTTGAATCGAATAGAAAACGAATTCGAATTGAATTGAAAACAAATTGAAATGAAAGTTGAAATTGTTTTTGAAAAGAATTAAAAACGATTTATAAATTTCGTTTTAAATAGTAATCGACGAAATATATATATTATATATATAATATAATGGCCTGAATAGAAAGCGCCGCACCACAACAGTTCGTGAATTTCGACCATTTATTTCAAACGGACATTACGGGAGATCCGACCGTCAGATTCTCCTAAAACCGGAACCGTTGGGTTCATATCGAAAAGAGCTTTCTAACGAATATTAGAAATTTGAAATCTAACGGTTGGATTTGGAGATATGTCCAAATCAAATTCAGAAAAGGTCGTTGTAACTGCAGTTCGATGGCCGTTGATGGAAATCGATTGTACGGGCCTTGATAAAATTATTAAAAATAGTAATAATTTGTGTAAAATCATAAGAAATGATTTGGGAATAATTGGGATGAAAAACTCTATATTTGAAAAGATAAAAATAGATTTTTATCGAAATGAACTAATTTTGAACTAAAATTAAAACCCATTTATTTTTAAATAAATAAATTGGATTTGAAATGGGTTGTAAATAGAATTGATTTGTGGGTTTATCGTGAAGGGTGTTTTAAATGACACTTGTTCTTTAACCCGGTACTAAATAGAATATGATTTGGGTTTGTTGTGAACTGTGTTTTGAATGACATTAGTCCTTTAACCCAGAAAAAGGAGTTTTATTGAATCTGCAATTAGATTGAAATGTGAATTGATAATTCAAGTTATCAAATTTGGCAAATGAGCGAGAATGGAGTACTACCAGTTTTGCTCCAAAGCGATAGTTAAATCTTTAATTAGATTTGAACGTGAAATGGTAATTAATTTTACCGATAACACCACGGTGTTAGATATGGAGTATTACCAGTTTTGCTTCATGGGATGAATAGGTTGGGATTGGGAAATAAAATAAATAATTACTTCGGTGTGTTTCGCTAATCTCGACTAGTTTAGAAAACCATAATTTGGTTTGAAATGACATCCAAAGGAAGATTAAAGGATAAATTTTAAAGAATTTATCTTGGATAAAATTTATGGGAACCTTTCCCCTAGGAATGTGATTTTGTGAATAAAAGAATATTCTGTATTGGAATGAGGCGTTCGTTGTGTTTGTGTAACATTTGTTTTTAATATACGCGGGTTGTTCGGAAAGGCCGGGTTTATACCCATTCTGAATAACCGATTCGACGATAAGTCGAAGATGAAAACGGCGGTAGAAGACCGGAAGTCTTCACATCGTTTGGATAATTACTGACGATCCTGATTGGGCTGTACACCCAAGAGGATGGAAATAGTTGGTGGTCGTCCAGACGTACTTGGAGATCGATGGATATGCGAGGAAAGAGCCTCCGGTTTCGTTCAGACCCAGAACGAACTTGTAAATGGATTGTGTGTCAGACATTGGATTTTATTCTGTGTTGATTGATTTCTGTTAAATATATATCTGTTTGGCGGCGGAGAATTTATTCTCTTGCTTAACGCCCTTCTCTGAGACGTACGAGCTTAGAGGTTATATATCGATAGATATCAATCGCATGGCATGAATTGCCTGTGTGGCATGCTGAGTTGCATGGATCAAGGCTTCTGTTGAAAAGAAAAGTCTTGTGGTTGATGATCAAAGCATGGCCTACGTGGCATAGCTTTGTGTATAACGTGAATTCGCGAGCCTCACACCTCGGTATGAGTTAAAAACGGGATACAGACCGTTGGGAGAACATGACGTTTCTTTCTAGCTTTGGTGGTGCCAGTGACTTACCAGCCCTGACATTTATATACTTTTCACCTTTGTGGTTGTTGGATGAGGCGCCTCGATTATAGGCTTGTAAGAACCGGGAAACGTGTGTTCAGGCATAATTAATCCTCTAACGTAAGTGAGGACCGGCCCAACCGATCCAGGATTGCCCAGAGTGTGTAGTCCTGAGGCATTTGCTAGAGTGTTTCAAAGCGGAGACGAGCTTGCCCCTTGCCTTGACTCATGATGGAAATCCAATTTCCAATACGTGTATTTCAGTTATAATTGTAGAACTAGTATGGCGACATAGTGGTATGGGGGCACTTATGCCGTCTATGATTTATATTTATGATTGAAATTGTTTTGACACTATACACTTATTATAGTATCAAATGATTTGTTTTAAACATACGAAGCATGTTTGGCCGTTATAAGGTAAAACCCTATCCTCCGGCTTGTGTTGCATTGTGTAATGGGACCTGGGTCTTATAATAGCTTCATTTTTCGAAAAAGCATTGCGTTGTTTATTCTATGCACTGGTATTCTTGGGAGGAAACCCGTTCCGTGTTATACGGCGTGGTCCCTTGAATTACTCTCTTTTAAAGTAAAGTTTTAAATAACTGTTTTAGTTCTCACACCAGTCACATGACTGACCTGGAGTTTATTGTTTTAACCTAAACTCTGGGTGCCCTTATTTACGACACGGGCAGCTAGTAGTTTTGGTTTTGCAGATTTATATTCACAGGATCCTGATTTACAGCTGGAATGATATCCGGAAAGCTCTGTATCCGTATATCACCTTCAGTTGTGCTTTGTATTATTTTCCGCTGCTATGTAATTAATTGTAATCTCTGATATTTATCGAATGTAATTTATTCATTTATACTCTGTATATTCTTGTATCTGATGGAATTGTTGTAATAGCAATTAAATGTTCTACCGTCTGCGTTCTGTTGTGTGTTGTTCTCAAAGTATCCGCTCTTTCCTTCACGGGGAAGTTACGGGTCCTTACATTTGGTACCAGAGCTTTGGTTTACAGAGCTCGAGAACAAGGCACATTAGAACCATACGAAAGAATTCATCAGATATTGGATTAGTAATATCCAATTAGAATGACTCGTTAGAGATAGGATCAGTAGTATCCTAGAACGAGTGTGAAGAGTATATTTTTCAAATAAAAACAATTTTGTTTTGAAATTTAAACCATTTTAAAACGTATTTGATTAATTATTTATATTGAATTTGGACAATCTAGTATATAAAGGTTTTGTATATACGCGTCATGAACGTATATTCGAAGTTTTAATATACTGGATAGATATAGAATCACATTCTAGACACCCGGAGATGATTCTGATGATGGCACGCCATCACCAGTATTTATTTTCGTGTTTCGAAGGTGTGATATCTATATATTTCCATTAGACTGGTGTGAGAACCAAAACTTATATAGATAGATTTATTGTAGTGAATTGGCATCAAAAACATGATTTTCTGTATATGTATCAACATTATGGATTTTAAATGATAATTCACTAATTGATTGATGTTTGTGTTGTTTGTTTATTTGTTTGATAATTTTGAACCATTTAGCCCAATTGAATCAAATATTGAATTGTATTGAAAATTGGTCGTATTTGCTTGCATATACATGTTCTTACATTGAATAGGTCATAGCAAGGAGGCTATAGCAAAGAATATAATTTATTTGCCCGACAAATAGGTACATATTTACTATAATTTACTATTTTGTTTGGGTGATGATGATTTCATGAGCCTATTGGCTAGCCGCTTGGCTTTTTCTTTTTCTTTTTGAGATCAGAAGGCCTATATGGCAATTTCGGGATTTTCCCGTGGCTCCCGGTGTAGAGGAGGTTATGGCGAAATTTTTCAAAAATTTAGGGTGTTAGCCAAATTTTTGAAGAATTTGAAAATTCTCAGAAACTCAAAAATTGGAGAATGGAAGCCAGATTGAACGTAGAGTTGATTAATCAAACCACTTTCGACTTCGTTCCTTTTTGGGGACGAAAAATTTTAAGTGGGGGAGATTGTAACAACCCGAAAATCTGGGCCAGTTTAAAAATTTTATTTTGGCAATTCTAGCGAATTTTGAATATTTAAACTGAAGTATTTTAAATAATATCGACGAAAAATTTATTTTGAATATAATTAGAACGTACATAGTTATATGGATCGTCGTTAGAATATAAATATTTATATATAATTATAAATAGAATTGAAAATGGCGCGGTAGTTCGATAATTCGATTTCAAACTTCAATTGAATGTACCGGGTGCAAAACAATCCGGATTTTAGTGAAACCAAAAATAATAGGATCTAATTGATAATATCTTTCCAACGAATCCGACAAATCGAAATTTCATAGCGGGAATCAAAAGATATGTCCAGTTGAAAATTCTGAATAATCGCTATAGAATTCAGGCCCTTAAAAATGGGAATTTTGCAAACGACCTCGGATTTCGACGAAACCACTTTTGTTGGATCCGTAATGTAAAATTATTGCTAGGTTTCAAATTTCATAATTTTTCGAATCAATATGTGAGCGTGGCAAAGGAAAACGCGTTTGACCGGCTTTAGTTGATTTTAATCGACTGGAAAATGGCCATTTTTCCAACGGTCTCAGAATTCGATGAAATTAGTTTTGCTAGGACCATATCGTTAATACGAAGCTAGAAAATATTTTTATGGAATTTTTCGAGTTAGTATGTGACCCTGGTAAATTGAAATGCGGGTTCAAATTCAATATATAGAGTTATATGTTGATTTTGACGAAAACTAATCGAAACAATCGAATCAGCCCACGATACATATCCCATTGTGTTCGAAATGGGGGTAAAACGCTATGGATGACAGGCGGTGGGCCTCGTTTAGAGGTTGTATGTAAAAGTCAATATTTTGAAATTAAAATAATAAAAATAATAAAAGAGAAAAAATCTCTTTCCTCCCCCTATTACCTCTCTGCCCCCCCCCCCCCCCCCCCCCGCGTTTATTTTCTCAGAATCGAAATTAAAAAAAAGGAAGAGAACGACGGAAAAGGGGGAAACCCCTGTCGCCGCCGCCAGAGGCTGGCGCACCCCCCTCGCGCCGCACCACCGTCGAAGCCCTCCCCCCCCCTGGTCAGATCGAAGACCCCCCCTCTAATCGTGCCGCCGCGCGAGGCAGACCCCCCGCTCTAATCGCGCCGCCGCGCGAGGCAGCCCCCCCTCGCCTGACCTCCGCCCTCCCTTCCACCTCCTTGACCTCCGACGAAGGAGCACAGCCCCCACTTCGACCAAAATCTGTAAGTTTTTAATTTTATTTTTATTTATGAAATCAGTTTTTTTTGTGAATTAACATTTATATAATATGATAATAAAGTATATGTTTTTGTAACAAAAATATGATTTTATTTTTTTGTTCATTAACAAAAGAAAGAACGGATTTTTAAATTATATCAAAGTTTGAATTTTTACTTTGGAAAGATAATAATTTTAAATTTAAGAGGACGAGTTTTTTTTATAATAGAAAAGATGAGATTTCTAAAATAGAAAAGATGAGATTTTTAAAATAGAAAAGATGAAATTTTTAAAATAGAAAAGATTAGATTTTTTAAAATAGAAAAGGCGAAATATTTATAATAGAAAAATAGAATTTTTATCCATATAGCGTGATTATAGAAATTCGATTTTTGTATATTGAATAGCGAAGTAAAAATTTGATTTTTATATATTGAATAGCGAAGTAAAAATTCGATTTTTATATACTAAATAGCGAAGTAAAAATTCGATTTTTATATATTGAATAGCGAAGTAAAAATTCGATTTTTATATATTGAATAGCGAAGTAAAAATTCGATTTTTATATACTGAATAGCGAAGAAAAAATTCGATTTTTATATATTGAATAGCAAAGTAAAAATTCAATTTTTACAAATGTAGAGAATACGGGCAACGAAGGTGACAGAAAGGCGAGAACGATGAAGATTTCTATAAATGAAGTGTCGTGGAATTGGATAGCTATCGGTGAGAACTTCTCACTCTTCAATTTCTTTTTCTAGTTATATATATACTAGGATGCAGACGGTGCTTAGCAGCACCCGACACCCATCATCCACAGACGATGGATGGCTTGTTTGTTTAATTGTTTGTTTGTGTAGTTGGTTAGATTATTTGGCTTGAATTGAATTGTTTGGTGAAATGGAATGGATTTGATTGATGTGTGAATGGCGTGAGCCTTCACTAGACCGGGGATAAGGCTAGGCCTTGTCCCGTTTCTAGTATCGTGCCGTTATGCCGCCGAAATTTTCTAAAATAAATTAGAAAAATAAAGATATCATTTTATTTAACAAATGAACTGAATAGAATATTTTCATAGGTTGAATAAAATATTTTATCGTTAAAAAAATAATTTTTTACGTGAATGTGAATAAAATAAAATATTCATTTACAAACCGGACGGTTTGTTTAGGTACACCTATTTGAAGGACATTAATTGGGATGATAAATTTTACACATCGCCCAACTGCACGAATAAAATCTGTGTTTGATTGTTTGAAACCCCACACGGGTATTGGGATGAAATACGACATACACTAATCCCAACAATTAGTTGTATGTCGATCGATTGATTGACAGGCTGTTATAAGCGTTAGATATCTATATTTGATGCTTATACAGTGTAGTGCACTTTGGATGATGGTTGATTATGTATCGTTGCTATTATATACATGTGTTGTATGGAATCCATATAATTAACTTTATATGGTAATTGATTGGGCCTCATTCCAATTTAGAAGATAAAGAATATTATAGCATAAAGGTTCATGTGTTGACTGTACTCATCCGTTGAGATTAGTCATGTGTTGAACGAAATATTTTAACAATAAAATTTACATCTTTATCATATATGAAATTTGAAATCAACTGGAAAATAGATGAGATGAGTGGTCTCCTGGACATTGATCTGATGTTGGTTTCGGCCTTCGGGGTTAATATTCAGGGAATCGTTATCTTACTAATTTACGGTTGGAGTCTGATTTTAATATCAAACGATAGATACCTTAATTTTCATAAAATATATTAAATAACAAAAATAGTCACACGTGGACAGCACTCATTCGTTGAGATTAGTCGTGTGTTGACAAAAATATAGATTCAGGTATTGAATAGAATAAATATTCATTTGTTGAATAGAATAACGGAATTATTGAAATATATAAAGCCGTGTTGATTAGAGATACGCTATTTTGATGCGAACGATATTTATATCGATTATATTCGTTTTTGAATTGAATCGAATAGAAAACGAATTTGAATTGAATCGAATAGAAAACCAATTTGAATTGAATTGAATAGAAAATGAATTGAATTTGAATCGAATAGAAAACGAATTCGAATTGAATTGAAAACAAATTGAAATGAAAGTTGAAATTGTTTTTGAAGCGAATTAAAAACGATTTATAAATTTCGTTTTAAATAGTAATCGACGAAATATATATTATATATATAATATAATGGCCTGAATAGAACGCGCTGCACCACGACAGTTCGTGAATTTCGGCAATTTATTTCAAACGGACATTACGGGAGATCCGACCGTCGGATTCTCCTAAAACCGGAACCTTGGGTTCGTATCGAAAAGAGCTTTCTAACGAATATTAGAAATTTGAAATCTAACGGTTGGATTTGGAGATACATCCAAATCAAATTCAGAAAAGGTCGTTATAAGTGCAGTTCGATGGCCATTGATGGAAATCGATTGTACAGGCCTTGATAAAATTATTAAAAATAGTAATAATTTGTGTAAAATCATAAGAAATGATTTGGGAAAAATTGGGATGAAAAACTCTATATTTGAAAAGATAAAAATAGATTTTTATTGAAATGAACTAATTTTGAACTAAAATTAAAACCCATTTATTTTTAAATAAATAAATTGGATTTGAAATGGGTTGTAAATAGAATTGATTTATGGGTTTATCGTGAAGGGTGTTTTAAATGACACTTGTTCTTTAACCCGGTACTAAATAGAATATGATTTGGATTTGTCGTGAACTGTGTTTTGAATGACATTAGTCCTTTAACCCAGAAAAAGGAGTTTTATTGAATCTACAATTAGATTGAAATGTGAATTGATAATTCAAGTTATCAAATTTGGCAAATGAGCGAGAATGGAGTACTACCAGTTTTGCTCCAAAGCGATAGTTAAATCTTTAATTAGATTTGAACGTGAAATGGTAATTAATTTTACCGATAACACCACGGTGTTAGATATGGAGTATTACCAGTTTTGCTTCACGGGATGAATAGGTTGGTATTAGGAAATAAAATAAATAATTACTTCGGTGTGGTTCGCTAATCTCGACTAGTTTAGAAAACCATAATTTGGTTTGAAATGACATCCAAAGGAAGATTAAAGGATAAATTTTAAAGAATTTATCTTGGATAAAATTTATGGGAACTTTTCCCCTAGGAATGTGATTTTGTGAACAAAAGAATATTCTGGATTGGAATGAGGCGTTCGTTGTGTTTGTGTAACATTTGTTTTTAATATACGCGGGTTGTTCGGAAAGGCCGGGTTTATACCCATTCTGAATAACCGATTCGACGATAAGTCGAAGATGAAAACGGCGGTAGAAGACCGGAAGTCTTCACATCATTTGGATAATTACTGACGATCCTGATTGGGCTGTACACCCAAGAGGATGGAAATAGTTGGTGGTCGTCCAGACGTACTTGGAGATCGATGGATATGCGAGGAAAGAGCCTCCGGTTTCGTTCAGACCCAGAACGAACTTGTAAATGGATTGTGTGTCAGACATTGGATTTTATTATGTGTTGATTGATTTCTGTTAAATATATATCTTTTTGGCGGCGGGGAATTTATTCTCTTGCTTAACGCCCTTCTCTGAGACGTACGAGCTTAGAGGTTATATATCGATAGATATCAATCGCATGGCATGAATTGCCTGTGTGAAATGCTGAGTTGCATGGATCAAGGCTTCTGTTGAAAAGCAAAGTCTTGTGGTTGATGATCAAAGCACGGCCTACGTGGCATAGCTTTGTGTATAACGTGAATTCGCGGGCCTCACCCCTCGGTATGAGTTAAAAACGGGATACCGACCGTTGGGAGAACATGACGTTTCTTTCTAGCTTTGGTGGTGTCAGTGACTTACCAACCCTGAAATTTATATACTTTTCACCTTTGTGGTTGTTGGATGAGGCGCCTCGATTATAGGTCTGTAAGGACCGGGAAACGTGTGTTCAGGCATAATTAATCCTCTAACGTAAGTGAGGACCGGCCCAACCAATCCAGGATTGCCCAGAGTGTGTAGTCCTGAGGCATTTGCTAGAGTGTCTCGAAGCGGAGAGGAGCTTGCCCCTTTCCTCGACTCATGACGGAAATCCAATTTTCAATACGTGTATTTCAGTTTTAATTGTAGAACTAGTATAGCGACATAGTGGCATAGGGCACTTATGCCGTCTATGATTTATATTTTTGATTGAAATTGTTTTGACACTATACACTTATTATAGTATCAAATGATTTGTTTTAAATGTACCAAGCATGTTTGGCTGTTATAAGGTAAAACCCTATCCTTCGGCTTGCGTTGCATTATGTGATGGGACCTGGGTCTTATAATAGCTTCATTTTTCGAAAAAGAATTGCGTTTTTTATTCTATGCACTGGTATTCTTAGGAGGAAACCCGTTCCGTGTTATACGGCGTGGTCCCTTGAATTACTTTCTTTTAAAGTAAAGTTTTAAATAACTATTTTAGTTCTCACACCAGTCACATGACTGACCTGGAGTTTATTGTTTTAACCTAAACTCTGGGTGCCCTTATTTTCGACACGGGAAGCTAGTAGTTTTGGTTTTGCAGATTTATATTCACAGGATCCTGATATACAGCTGGAATGATATCCGGAAAGCTCTGTATCCGTATATCACCTTCAGTTGTGCTTTGTATTATTTTCCGCTGCTATGTAATTAATTGTAATCTCTGATATTTATCGAATGTAATTTATTCATTTATACTCTGTATATTCTCGTATCTGATGGAATTGCTGTAATAGCAATGAAATGTTCTACCGTCTGCATTCTGTTGTGTGTTCTCAAAGTATCCGCTCTTTCCTTCACGGGGAAGTTACGGGTCCTTACAGCGGAGGTGGGGTGTTACAGATACTTGGCAAGTAATACGGGTTTATGCATTGTTGTCGAAAATTCGAGCGTCGTGGTTTCCCTGGGTCGTTACAAGACCTAAGGGGCAAGAGCTAAGGTGCAAGACCTAAGGAGTAAGATCTAAGGGTTTAAGAGCTAAAGAATGTCAACTGAATGAAGCTTGTTTTTGAGTCAACGATGGTTATAGCTTCGGCGTGAATGTTCAAAGTGTTTGAAGGTGTTCGTTGATCGATGAGGCAACTTAATGGTGTTTTGAGTTGGTGGATAATGGTTGCTCAAGGATGTTTTAGCTGATGAATAGTCGTGAATGATTGCGACTAGAGATGCGAAGGCCGAGAGATTATCGTTGTTGTAAGTTCTAGCAGGCTCGAAGCTGGGGTAAATTAGAGATGTCTAAAAGGCCGGTTGTAGGTCGAGTACCCTGGGTATCGTTGAAAGGCCTAGTTGTCAAGGTTGGACATGCATACGTATCGTTGAAAGACGTTTGGGGTTTATGCTAGAACCGGGGTTTACCATTAGCCCTTGACGTATAGCAAGGTTGGCCATCATACGATTAACGATGGTTTCGTAGCAGGGTTGGCGGTGATAGCCAGAGTTAGTCATGGATGATTGTTTGTTCTATTTGTACCGTCTCATGTAGGTCATCCAACGTCGAAGGCGATGTTCCTTGGGTGCTTGTATGATATTGATTTAGGCCTCTTAGGCTTATGCTTGAGGGATGTTGAATTCAATTAGGATGGTTTACATGTGATATATGTAATCTGGATGTTAGGAGTGATTTTCCATGATTGAATGGGTGTTCTGATTTCCATGGATGAATGTTTGAATTGTTTGATGTATAGGTTATCACTATCTGATGTGGGGAAGACGAGAGTTGAGTTCTTCTTTGGTGTTTGGTAGATTGGTTTGTTAATCTTCCTATTCTCACATACTTTATTGCTGAAGTTTGTTAGCTGTTTTATCACTCACTAAGATTATTGTCTGACTTAAGGTTTTTTGTTTCCTTTTTTTACCTTGGGTTGTTCATCCGGTTGTGGATGGGCAGGCTAGGTGGCAGGTGATTTGTGAGGACGATGCTGCTGTTTGAAGAAGAGCAGGAGGCTGGCGTATTATCTTTACTACTATCTAGTATCTTTGTTTCCGCTGTCCTGTTTTCTGGAGTGTTGTAGTAAGGCTATTTATGCTGACATTTACTAATGTGATCCTAAGATGTTGTGGATATTTTCTTAATGATGTAGAAGTTTAAATTTCCGTGCAATTATCCTTTACTATTACTGCCTGTTGTATATGTTCTACTATATTTTATCCTTGCGCTGTGAGTAATACGATGGGTTCCATATTGTGTTTACCTACTTTGATGATCGTTCATAGTTGCCTGCACACCTTCCAGCGCATTCTTCCTCTTGTTAAGTGCATGGGTTGTGGGCGGTCGTCACACTATTACTGCAAGTTGTATATGTTCAATTATATTTTATCCCTACGTTGTGAGTTATACGATTGGTTCTGCTTATGTTGTTTTACCTTGATGATAGTCCATTTTGGCCTGGCATGTCTTTAAGCACATTATTCATTTTGTTAAGTGCAGAAATTATGAGCAGTCATCACACTAAACATATATCTTAATCTTCCAACTGAAAATGGGATTATAATACCAATCTAATCAAAATATCTGCTAAAAAATGTTTAGAACTTCAAAAAATAGTGAAGTTTACAAGTGACTGCCATATACACGTATTTAATATTATTAAATTATTGAGCGGTAGGCACTAGAAATATAACTTGGAAATGTCAAACCAGTATTACCTATTATATTTATGAACATGGTTAATTGATACTAATGAGATTCAGTCTGAACATCTTTAGATAGTCAATCTAAATATACAAATTGAGCTTCAATACTAAATACACCTATGGATGTCAAACTTTAACAACAGATCAATCTTAGAAATAAAATAAAAATAATTTATTCTGGTTGATTTACCACCTATTTTAGATTATTCAGTTGTATTGGACTAAGATATACAATCATGGTTTCTCTTGTATGATCCATTAAAGATGAGTATTACAATTTATCATTTTCTTTCTTCATAATTTCTTTTGCGATCCACGCATGAAATACCAAGAAAGCTAGTTTTTAAAAAAAGAAAAAAAGAAAACTACAGTAAATGTCAAGGACTAAGTTTTTATAAATATATGAAAGGCACCTAAACGTGCTAAATGGACCTAGGAATAAATGCTACAATTTGAACTATATAGAAAAACAAAAATAATTTATTAGAGCTGATATGAGGACATTTCACACCTTTATACGTCTACTACTAATGTTGTGCCAAATTAAATAAAATTGAAATTGAGATCTCAAATAAGTGTCATATACCAAATTAAGTGATTATTAGTCTTGAGTTTTTTTTTTCAACTTACCTTCAAAGCATGGTAGGCTTTTTGAGTCACTACTTCTTTCCACATAAGTATGTAACTTCTTTCCTCGTAGAATGTTGGCATTCAATAATACCATAATCATTTAGATTGGCATCTATCATAAAATTACCTTACATTATTTGCCAAATATATGATAAAAATAGTATCAATTATCATTTAATTTTTTGTATAAATAATATAATATAAAACTTCTAGATAAAATTCATGAATGCGAACTGAAGTCCAACATCATCGGACACCTCACTCCAAAGTCCAAGTTTCCCAATGTAAACATTAGATAAAGCTATTCAAGGTGTATGCCCTAAGTGTATGATAATTTAAAACATAGGAATGGTTTTAAATTAATGTCTAATTGTTAATTCATGTAAAATGAGTCAGAGTATAATCAAAAATAGATAATAAAGGAAATAAAATCTTCCTCTAAGATAAATATCGATATAGCAGCAATCTGGCCGGTTTACTTATAGTTAATGTAGCACATACAACTTAATTTGGATATATATTGTAACAACCCGTATTTTAATAACATGTTAAAACCATAAATCAAGGCAGAATTAATTTTTAAATTAAGAATCAAGGAAAACGGGTTGCGCCATTGCGTTCGTCTCAAAATTCTGCTTGGAAACAAGTCCGAGTTTTCGAGAAATGGAGTCCGTATGAGGGAGATATGACCCTCCGAAGTTTCAAGGAATTTTCAGAATCGAAAAACAACTCGAATTTGAATTCGAAATTCAAATTCAAACCCCAATGCAGGCTGGGCGGGAATTTTCCCGCCCAGGACCAGGTCGGCTTGGGGGTCGACACTATGGTCGACCTCCCAGGGACCAGGTCGACCCTATGGTCGACCTGGGGGTCGACCTAGTGCTGAAGCCCAGTTTTGAGCCTGGGTTCATTTTGATGTATCTGGTCTCATTTTCAGTCTAGATTCGTCCGCCTAATCCTATATAAACAACCTCCTAGCCCCATTCTCTTTACACCATTCTTCTCTAACCTTATGCTGCACAAATTCTTGATGGACGTGGCTTCTTCTAAATTAAATTAAAAGTAAATTAAAACACGAAGACTATTTCTTGAAGACTACGGCTAGGAATTGCATATTGGGGATTTGCTTCTATAATCAAATCAAGATTCAACAATTCAACAATTCGACGACTAGTTTCTAGACTTAACTTCTGCATCTCGATTTCTTATTCCACGATCTGTAAGTTCTAGTTACTTTGAGATTTAAACTTGTTAATTGTTATTTGGACATGAGATAAAGTGAAATTGGACTAAAGTATGATAATCGATTCACATCTATTCTAGTTTCCATCTTGGATCTTGACTTTTGGGAATATTGCTATGAAATTAGTTTGGACCTATTCATGTTGTAAATCAAACTCTTTCATGTCCATAACATCATCATGCCTGTGATGTTGAATCAGTCTATTATTTACAAGTTTGGAACTATCACCTTATGCCATGACTATCACCTTATTATGCTAGATTTGAAATCCTATTATTTTCTATATGCCAATGATGTTGTAACCAATTATCTCAAGTTATGTCATGCTAGTCTTGTAATCCCTTTTATCACTTTATGCTCGTCCTTTTTGCCTATCAAAGTTTTGATGTTATTCCCTTTATTTCTGGATCTGGATTTACTTGTAATTTAGATCGATTCACGTTTACGTGTGATGGGAATACGATTTGGGTAGATTAGGCAAAACATGAATTGGTTATGAACATGAATCATGAACTTGATAATAGGCATAAGTTAAAACTTGACATGAAACTTTCCATGAAACTTGACACGAACTTGACATGAAACTGAACATGGACATGACAGTAGAATGAACTTGAAAATGGCCAACTCGAGGTTGGGTTGAGTTTGCAGTGTAATTCTGCCCGGAACTGCCCGACAAATCTAGTGACTGCAGACAATAGGATCCAATGTGGGTAGTTGGTCATATCGCGCTTGAAAACCCGAGGTCAGACTGAGTTGTGGTGTAATTCTGCCCGAAACCACCCGACATATCCAGTGACCACAACAACAGGTCTGATGTGAGAGGTTGTGGTGCATTAATGACTTAATGCCACATGATAGGGTTAAGTCATGAACATGAAAGACAACACTTAACCAACTTGACACGTGATTAGTGGGGTTAAGTCATGAAATTGAAAGACAACACTTAACCAACTTGACATGCTAGACTGATAAGGGTTAAGTCACGAATTTAAATGACAACACTTAACCTGCTGTACGAAAACCCTAGTTACGTGGTCCATTTCAGCAGTAACACTCTTAGATGTATCATGGTACCCTGGAACTAGGCAGGGTGGGGCACGATTACTGGGCTGATTATAAGCGACCAGAATGACGGCTGAGTTGGTGCGCCAGTGTAGGTTCAGGCGGACTATGGTCATGCACGTAGTCCGAAGTTGAAAAAGCAGGCGTTGGGCATCAGTAGGTTTACACTGTGCATGCTTGATTCGTGTCGATGGTTAGCACCGTAGGACTTGATACACCCTATGGTGGACCTAGCACAGGTAACTACATTCGTGATAGGGTCGTATGACACAGACACATGACGATCTAGAACTTGTAGGGAGCCGATCGATTAATGGATCGTTCAGTAGGACCCTGAAATGGGTCATTCATGATATTGGGCTAAGGGATCATTTCATGGTTAATATATGACATGAGTTTAGGATTCTAGTACAGTTGGTGCAGCGAATCTTGAACATGTGATGCTATACTTGATTTATACTTGAATTATCAAGCTATCTTAGTCTATCCTGCCCATCTTGCCATCATCCTTATGTTTACTTTCAGTTTATACATGTCATGTTAATTTTACCTGTTTTTATGTTGAAAGTCACTAGGACTTACCAGTCTTTATGACTGACCCGTTTTCTTTCACCTCTTTTTCTTTCGTTTCCCCCCTAGGTTCTCAGGGAGGAAACACTAGCACTTAGCTTAGATTTCTCTTGCTTTTGGTTTAGCTCATGTACGGTTTGATCTTGAGCTATGCTACGACTGCATTTCTACTACCTTTGGGGAATTAAGCTACTTTTGTTGTTTTAAGTTTTATGCTTATTTATTTATTCAAGGCAGAACTTGTTGTAAATGAAAATAATAGTTGGTACTTTGGATGTAAGAGGTTTTGACTCTTTTTGAAAGTAATGAAACTTAGCTTTTGATTCTTCCGTTGTTTTATTTATGTTCTGTCTTGTAATATTTGTGTGTTTGTTTACCTTGATAACGCTCCTCCAAAACTAGTGCATTCCCTTTGTGAGTGGGCAAATTCTATTTCAACCTACAAAATTAGTTAGTAGCCCCCCATTTTATTAAAAAAATACGATGACCAAACTGCCATTTTTCTGTTATATTTTTTTCCAGTTTTTTGAACACCTTGTAGTTGCACTACGTGGTTTTTTGGTGTACCTCGTAGTATTTCTACGTGGTCCATGAATGAACCACGGAGAACATCTACGTGGTACTTTGATGAACCCCGTAGGGCAACTACGAGGTACAGTGAAAAACCATGTAGTCCCCCTACATGGAAGGGTATTTTTTTTAAAAAAAAAACAGGGGCCTACTAACTAAATTTGTGGGTTTACCGATTATTTCATGATTTGGGGGGATACTAACTAAAATGGTGGGTTGAAATAGAACTTTACTTGTGAGTGACCCTAGCGGAGGTAGGGTGTTACACTTGGTATCAGAGCAGAAGGTTACTAGACTGGACAAAAGTTTTTAAAACCCTCTAAAACTATTTCCAAAACCGTTTACAAAGAAGCATTTTTCAAATGTCTTGTTTTATTTAAGGCTATTCCCCAAAAGCCATTAGCACTATCCTTTGTTTCCTCGTTTGAATCTCTTCTTTTTTTTCATTTCAGCATGTCTAGGAATCTTAACCTTCCAGAGGGCGTGCCAATACTTGGCCGATTTAGGAGGTACTTAGAGGCTAGGGACAACGATGAAGGCCCAGCAGATATTCCTCCTCCAGCTGTAGCAGTTCCTCCTCCTCCCCCTCCTCGTGCAAATGCTTTCTCAAAGATATGTTGAGATTTTAGGGCCATGGGTGGAAAGGATTTCAAGGGAACTGAATCATTCGTAGAAGCGAGGAACTGACTCAAAGAAACTTAGGATCTGTTCGTTATCTTCAAGGTGGACGATAGGCAGAAGGTGCAGTTGGCAGTATGGTTGCTTAGACGAAGCTTCCTATTGGTGGGAAGTCACTAACGCTGAAAGACCCGTTGACACATGGAAGGATTTCAGGATGAGGCTTGAGATGAAATTCCTCTCACAAACTGAACGAAGTTTACAGTTGGAAAAGTTCTTATCTCTTAAGCAAGGAAGTACGACAGTCAAGGAGTACGTCAATCAATTCAATCAGCTGGCTCGGTTTGAACTGGACTTAGTGAATACTCCTCACAAGAAGGCTCTCCGTTTTGTTAAGGGATTGAATGAGCCACTTCACAGCTTGGCTATGACCCACATACCTATGGGGGCTACTTACGAAAGGTTAGTAGACATGGCACTCTTAAATGAGGAAGACAAGGGAAAGAATGAGGCAAAAGCAGAAGTGCCTCAAGATAAGAAGAGGGAAGGATCACAGAACAAGAAAGCTGATCCAAAGAAAGGCGGGAAGAAGAACAAACCCCATGAAAAGAGAAAGCGTAATTTCTGTGGCATTCCTGGACGTCTGGTCAAAGATTGCAGGAAGAAGAATAGGAAGATGGGTGGATGTTTCCACTGTGGTGAGACAGGACACACGACTAAGGCCTGCCCAAGGAAGCAAGGGCAGGGAGCTGGACCTTCTTCTGGAGGACAAGTCCACGCTCTCATGGTACCTATGCAAGAATGAGGTAGAAATATTTCTGCCGAAAGTTTAGTCTATCTTTTTGATCATCCTGTTCGAACCTTGTTTGTTTCTGACGCATCGCATACTTTTATTTCTTCTGATATTGTTGAAACTCTGCACCTCAGTACTAGTCTAGTTGAGGATCCCGTTATTGTTTCAAATCCAGTTGGTGGCTCCGCTCATTTATCTATGATTTGTGTGGATTTGAGGATTTCTATCTTAAGCGTAGAATTCACGTGTAATGCTTATGTTATCGGATTTATGGGATACGGTTTGATTCTAGGCATGGATTGGATGTCCAATAATGGAGCCATTCTCGATTGTGAACGAAGGGTAGTTAGGCTTGTGACTTGCCTTGGTAATACCCTTGAAATTTCTTGTAACCCTATGGGTCCTGTCATGTTATGTTATCTAGAATCTATAGACTCGTCTATCGATGATTTGCAATCAGTAAGGGTAGTCCGAGAATATCCCGATGTCTTTGATGAGGTCAAGGGGTTACCCCCTAAACGCGAGATAGATTTCCATATATATCTTGTTGATAATGCTAAGCCAGTTGCATTGCCCGTTAGACACATGGCCCCACGAGAGAGAAAAGATCTTAGTAAGCAAGTTAAGGAGTTGCTTGAGAAAAATTTCATTAGGCGAAGCATTTCTGAATGGGGTGCTCCGGTGGTATTCGCTACTAAGGCGGATGGTTCGCTTTGTCTATGCATAGATTATTGTGAGTTAAACAAGCTGACTAAGAAGAATAGGCATCCACTACCGAGAATCGATGACTTGTTCGACCAACTTGTGGGAGCGTCTATTTTCTCTCAACTCGATCTAGCTACAGGATTCCATCAGCTTAGAGTGGCTGAGGATAGCATTGACAAGACCGCGTTTAGGACTCCGGATGGTTTCTTCGAATGGCTCGTCATGCCGTTTGGTTTGACGAATGCACCAGCGTACTTCGTTGATTTAATGAGCATGGTGTTCCGAGAGTTCCTTAACAAGTTTATGGCGGTCTTCGTGGACGATATTTTGGTCTTCTCAAAGGATGAGGAAGAACATGCTAGACATCTCAAGGAAGTTAAGGATATGCTTAGAGCACACAAGTTAAAGGCTAAGTTCTCCAAGTGTCATTTTTGGAGAAAAGAAGTTCGGTTTCTTGGACATGTAGTTTCTAAGCAAGGTATAGCCGTGGACCCCGCAAAGGTAGCGGCGGTGCAAGACTGGAAAGTTCCTAAGAACGCAACGGAAGTGAGAAACTTTCTCGGTTTGGCGGGGTACTATAGGAAGTTTATTAACGACTTCACTAAGATTTAAGCCCCTCTTACTAGGTTAACGAAGAAGAACCTAGCTTTTGCATGGGACATAGAGTGTGACGTTGCTTTTCAAAGGCTTAAGAGAGCCCTTATCACAGCTCTAGTTTTGGCATTACCCGGCGGAGGTAAGATGTTTACGGTGTACACAGATGAGTGCGGCAAAGGATTAGGCGCTGTCTTAATGCAAGAAGGGAAAGTGATATGCTACGGGGGTAGACAACTTAAAGTTCATGAGAAAAACTATCCCACACATGACTTGGAACTGGCCACGATTGTTTTTGCACTTAAGTCTTGGCGCCATTATCTTCTAGGTGAGAAGTTCGAGTTGTACACCGATCACAAGTTGCTTAAGTACCTCTTTTCACAAAAAGATTTGAATCTAAGGCAACAGAGGTGGATGGAATTCTTGGCGTCGTATGACTTCGATATAGCCTATACCCATGGCAAGGGTAACATGGTGGCGGATGCGCTAAGTAGGAAAAGGTTGACTTTGAGTCCTTTGTTTGTAGAAAGGAAAAGTCTAGAGTTTATAGCAACCTTTGATTTCACACTTGTTGTTGAGTTGTTGGCTAGCACATTAGCATCTCTCGAGTTAAGGCCTACGCTTCTAGACCAAGTAGGGACTTTGTAACACCCCGTGTATTTTATAATAGTAGTTCACAAATTAAAGTATAATAAATTCTAGTTAAAGTATTAAGGGAAACGAGATATGCCATTGCGTTTGTCTCGGAAAAATACGTGAAATAGGGTCCGAGTTTTCGAAAAACGGAGTCCGTACGACCAAATTATGGCCCGATGAAGTTTCAAAAAATTCGAATTTCGAAAACAGATTTAAATTTCAGACCAATCAGAGTAGGCGGGAAAATTCCCGCCCAAACCCACCAGGTCGACCTGGGGGTCGACCTACCAGGCCAGATCGACCTGGGAGTCGACCTAGGTGTCGACCTGCCCAGGCAGGTCGACTCTAGAGTCGACTGGGGAGTCGACCTAGCCCCTGAGGCAGGTCGAACCCAGCCCACCCTGGCTGGCCTGGTCTATGTTTGGTCGATTTGCTGAGCCTTGCCTTGTCACTAGGGCTAGGTGTCAGCTCCTGGTTGGTCTCTCCTTTGAACGAACGGCTATTATTAAACCAAGCTTCATCGATGGTCTAAACTAACTCAAAAACACCATAAAAAGGACCTAAGACTAACCCTAATTCACATAAACTAAAATGGAGATGAAACCGTCATGCTGCTGAGGAGAGACTGAGGATAGCCATCAGAAATAGAGAGACAATTAGGAGATAAATCAAAAGCTTAAAGCAACGTTAATCAAATCAAAGCAATGCCTACAACAAAGGATAGCATCTCCAGATTCAGAATTCAGATTCCTGAATTGAAGATTCGCCACACGTTGTAAGTAGAGTGCTATTCCGATGTGAATTAAATAATTGTATTGATTTGTTTAAAGTAAGAAATGGAATTGTGGCGATAATAATCTATATTTGTATGTTGCTTTGATGCTAAACGATTTGGGAATATTATGGTATACGATTGGATATATGCAATTACGCGATTTGCGTTGGAAGTTAACAACGAATGGAATTGTGGCGATAATAACTTATGTTTGTATGTTATTTTGATTTTGCAATGCTATGGTGTACGATTTGATTCATACAAGTATATGGTTTATGTTGACAACCACATGTTTTGGAATTTTAATTGGGATTCATGCAAGCATATGGTTCATATTGAAAACTACATGTTTGTGGTAGTTATTTACAACACCCATTTGATAATTGCAAGTATATGATCCATGTTGAAAATAACAACTATATGTTGTAATAGTTTATTTGAAATTCATGCAAGTATATGATTTATTGTTAAGTCAACATGATGTAAAATTCTATGGTCACCTTTAGTGTAATTTGATTCACTTAAGTATTATGATTCATATGAAGGTTATGTTGAAATTGGTATCATAGTTCAAGTATAAAAATCATGATTTTGTAATAAGGATAAAAGCAAGCGTCTTTGTAAGCTTGTATTAATTTTATGAACACGACTAAACTATGTTTGTTATTATGCCTAGTTGAAAACATGTTTCTAGGCTTATGTTGTTATCATAATCATATGATAATATATTTGGCACATAAGTTACATTAGAAATTACACTAGAATTACATCCCACTTACAAGTTACATAGATAGGATAAAAACCATGATTATATGAATAGTAGGATTCATGTTCAATTATGTTTATGCCATGACTATATGAATAGAAGGACTCATGTTCACTTATGATTATGCCATAATTATATGATTAGAATGGTTCATGTTTAAGTATCATTTATGCCATGACTACACGAATAGAATGATTCATGTTTTGTTTATACCATGATTATGTGAATGGAATGATTCATGTTTAAGTATTGCTTATATTATATGTTGTTACAATTGCAAGTTCACATGTGCCTACCTTATGTTAATTGAATCGTTATGTTGCAAGTTCATGCGTTCACACTCCCCTTTTTATGTTACCTTATAAACACCATGTTATAAGCCTCCCCTTTTCATATGGCTAAATTGGGTTTAAGTATTAAACCCAATACACCTTACATTTGAACGAACGTGTAAAACGGGGGTAATGACGTTTGGGCTAAAATATAGAACATATGTGTTGGCCTGTTCGGCGCATGCCAACAATCTTGAAAATCAATTAAGTGACATAAATGAATTCTAATCAATAAAAGTAAATTTGAATAATGGGCCGCAAATATTTACATATAAAAAGAAAAGAGACAAAATATGTAAATGTAGAAAATACGATGTGTTTAACCCGAGGTTGGATTGAGTTGTGATGTAAACCTGCCCGGAACCGCCCGGCTGTCCAGTAGTCACAACAATACCTATCCAATGTGGGTGGTTAAACACGGAGACCAATAAGGACCCGAGGTTAGACTGAGTTGTGGCGTAAGACTGCCCGGACCCAACCGGCAACAGGCAGCCACAACAATACCTGTCTAATGTGAGAGGTCAAGGCTTTAATAGGACAATTAAGGCTGAGTCATGATTGATAGGATTAAGTGAATTAAGACTTAATCAAAATAGAACATGCTAAACTAAACAGACTGATTGGGGGTTAGGTTTATAAAACACTTAACCAACTTAGCATGTTGGCTAGAAATAGAAAACCTAGTAGCGGGGGACCCTTTTCAGCAGTAACCCTACAAGGCGTATCATGATACCCTAAAACTAGGCAGGGTGGGGCACGATTACTGGGCTGACTGTAAGAAGTCAAATCTACGGCGGTGGTGCAACAGTGTAGGTTCTAACGGGGTGCGGGCGTGCACACACTCCGGCGCAGAAAAATAAGGCACTGGGTACCAGTAGCATACCTGTGCATTCTAGTATTGTGTCGGGCCGCCACCATGGGACTTGATACACCCCATGGTGGGACCAGCACAGGTAACTACAACATCGGGGGCCGTAAGACACATGTAACTATGCGAGTAGGAGCCGATCATCATAAAATGGATCACTTCACCCTGATTATGGGGTGCATGTTGGGAACTAGTTTATATGGGTACAGAGATTAATATGGGGTACGATAGTATGTTTGACCCTAGACAACTTAACTTGGTTTATGGTGCTTTCCCATTTCTAGTTTATACTTATCATACCCAGTTCTTTGTTCATAGACTGAATAGTCCCAGACTTACTCAGGCTTTATGTATGACTCTACTTTTCTTTCGTCTTCTTTTCTTCCGTTTCCCCCCCAGGTCCACAGGGAGGGAATACCACAGCTTGACCAGCCTTCATATCCAGCTTGAAGAGAAAGAATGTATTTGCTTGGATCTTTTCGTTTTGGACTATGGCTTTGGACAGCAACTATGGGACTTTTGCAGTTTATTTATGTTTTCTTTATGCTTCCTTAGATAATGTAATCAAGAAAGTTACGAAGATGTTATGTTTTTGGAAGTATTGTAAGACAATTATGGTATGGTTGGTGTAACACGTATTTTAATGAAATAAAAGTTGTTGTTTTTCCGCTATTCAAAAATATGTGTTATTATATCTGTCTTGTATATCTGTGATTTATACTTATAAACCTCCACCAAAATTAGGGCATTCCCTTTGAGAGTGACCCTAACGGAGGTGGGGTGTTTCACTTGGTATCAGAGCATAGGTTTACCAGATAAGATATAAAGTTTTGAAAATTTATTTTCAAAAAGGAAATTTAAAGAAGCATTTTTAAAAGATAAAATATTATTTTATTTTAAAAGGCAAAGTCCCCCCCCAAAGCCATAGGAACTATCTCTTATCCTTCGTTTTTAATCTATCCTTTTTGTTTCAAGCATGTCCGAAGAACTTAACTTGCCAGAGGGTGTACCAATACCTGGTTGGTTTAGACGGTTCTTAGAAGCAAGGGCCACTCAGCCAGGTCCTACCGTTCCTCCTCCCCCAGCTGCAGGAAATCATCCAGCTGCAGCAGCACCTCTTCCTCCACCTCCTCCGCGGAGAAACACCTTTGCTAAGATATGTAAAGATTTTAAAGCTATGGGAGGAAAGGATTTTCATGGAACTGAGTCCTTCGTGGCAACTAGAAATTGGCTGAAAGAAACCGAGGGCTTATTCATCATCTTTGAGGTAGAAGATAGACAGAAAGTACAACTGGCAGTATGGCTACTTAAAGGCGAGGCTTCCTACTGGTGGGAAGTCACTAATGCAGAAAGACCAATGGAAACATGGGAGGACTTTAGGGCAAGGTTTGAGGCTAAATTTCTCTCAGACGCGGAAAGGAGTTTGCAGTTGGAAAAATTCTTATTTCTTAAGCAAGGGAACAAGACAGTCAAAGAGTATGTTAATCAGTTTGATGAGCTGGCTAGGTTCGGACTGGACCTAGTCAACACCCCGCACAAGAAGGCTCTCCGTTTTGTCAAAGGGTTGAATGAGCCATTACACAGTTTGGCCATGACCCATATACCCATGGGAGCCACGTATGAAAGGCTGGTACAGATGGCGTTGCTGAACGAAGAGGATAAGGGCAAGATGGAGACAAAGGCAGAAAACTCTCAAGGGAAGAAAGAGGGTTTGCAGCCTAAGAAGACAGACTTTAAGAAGGGCGGGAAAGGCAACAAAGAGAAGAGGAAGTGTAATTTCTGTGGCAAAGTGGGGCACTTAGTGAAAGATTGCCGGAAAAAAGGCCAAGATGAATGGTGGGTGCTTTTCTTGCGGTGAGACAGGCCACATGGCAAAGGACTGCCCAAAGAAAAGAGGACAGGGGCAGAGGGCTGGATCCACCTCAGGGGCACAAGTTCATGTGCTAGAAGCGCCACCTCTGCAACAGCGAGGTACAAATACTTTTGTAGAAAGTGTAGTTTATCTTTATGATCACCCCGTTCGCACTTTATTTGATTCCGGCGCATCACACTCCTTTATCTCGTCTGCTTTAGTAGAATCTCTGCACCTAAAAACTAATATGGTAGAGGACCCCTTAATTGTTTCAAACCCAATTGGGGGCCCAACTCATTTGTCTATGATCTGTTTGGAATTGAAAATTTCTATTCTAAGCGTAGAATTTAAATGTAGTGCCTTTGTTTTGGGCTTTTCGGGATATGGTTTGATTTTGGGCATGGATTGGCTATCCAGTAATGGGGCCATCCTTAATTGTGAGAAAAGGGTTGTTAGGCTCCTAACCCAGCTCGGTAATACTTTGGAAATTTCTTGTAATCCCTCGTATGCGGTTATGCTTAGTTACCTTGAATCGCTAGATGCCTCCATTGAAAATTTGCAATCGGTTAGAGTGGTCCGGGAATATCCGGATGTCTTCGAAGAGGTGAAGGGCTTGCCTCCGAAGCGGGAAATAGACTTCTGCATATATCTTGTAGATAATGCAAAGCCCGTTGCGTTGCCCGTTAGACACATGGCTCCACGGGAAGGAAAGAGCTTATTAAACAGATTAAAGAGCTTCTAGAAAAGGGGTTCATTAGGAGGAGTATTTCAGAATGGGGCGCTCCAGTGGTGTTCGCTACAAAGGCGGATGGTTCACTCCGTCTATGAGTTGGCTATAGGGAGCTCAACAAGCTAACGAAAAAGAATAGGCACCCTCTCCCCAGAATTGACGATTTGTTTGATCAGCTTGTAGGAGCGTCTGTTTTCTTCCAACTCGATTTAGCGACCGGTTTTCATCAGCTAAGGGTGGCTGAAGATAGTATCGATAAAACGACATTCAGAACCCCAGACGGCTTCTTTGAATGGCTTTTCATGCCTTTCGGCTTGACAAATGCACCTGCTTACTTCGTGGACCTGATGAGTAGGGTATTCAGAGATTTCGTCAACAGGTTCGTAGTGGTCTTCGTAGACGATATCCTTATCTTCTCAAAGAGTGAAGAGGAACATGCTCAGCACTTAAGGGTAATCATGGAAACTCTGCGAGTCCATCAGCTAAAAGCCAAATTCTCCAAATGCCACTTTTGGAGAGAAGAAGTGAGGTTCCTTGGGCACATAGTATCCAAACAAGGGTTAGCAGTGGACCCTGCTAAGGTAGTGGCGGTACAGGATTGGAAGACACCAAGGAACGCAACTGAGGTCCGAAGTTTTCTAGGACTAGCAGGTTTCTATCGAAAGTTCATAAGGGATTTTGCGAAAATCTCAGCTCCGCTAACAAAGTTGACCAAGAAGAATCTAGTGTTCAATTAGAACTTGGATTGTGAGTTTACTTTCCAGTGACTAAAAAGGGCTCTTACAACAACCCCAGTTTTGACGTTGCCAGATGGAAGCAAGATGTTCACCGTTTATACAGATGCATGTGGGACAGGGTTAGGCGCCGTCTTAATGAAAGAAGGAAGGGTAGTAGCTTATGGCGGGAGACAATTGAAAGTGCATGAAAAGAACTACCCGACCCACGATCTTGAGTTAGCTGCCATCGTCTTTGCACTCAAGTCTTGGCGACACTATCTCCTAGGTGAGAAGTTTGAACTTTACACTGACCATAAATCGTTGAAATATCTTTTCTCGTAGAAAGATCTTAACTTGAGGCAACAGAGATGGATGGAGTTTCCTGCCTCGTATGATTTCGAGATCTCCTATACTCCGGGCAAAAGCAACGTAGTTGCAGACGCGTTGAGCCGAAAGAAACCGACCTTAAGCCCACTGTTTGTTGAAAGACAAAGCCTAGAGTTTATAGCTAGCTTCGACTTTAGGCCTTCCTCCGATTTTGTACTAGGCTTGCTAGCATCGCTCGAAGTACGCCCGACTTTAGTGGACTCGATAGGGACAACACAACGCGAGGACCCTCAGCTTGTGGAGACGATTGATAGGCTAATTAGGGGTGAGACTTCAAGTCACCTCAACAGATACTCCATCGACGATAAGGGTTGGCTAAGGCGAGACGGAAGACTATGCGTCCTACAGACAAGGGATTTAGTAAAGAAGGTTCTCGAGGAAGCACATCACTCCAAGATGACGATACACCCAGGCGGAGATAAAATTTACAAGGACATAAAAAGAACTTTCTTTTGGAACGGCATGAAGAAGGACGTGGAAGAATTCGTTTCTAAGTGTATGGTGTGCCAACAGGTTAAGGCGGAACAGAAAAAGCCTGGCGGTCTGCTACATCCTCTAGAGGTCCCGCAGTGGAAGTGGGATAGTATCTCAATGGACTTCATCGATGGGCTGCCTAGGTCTAGGAGAGGCAACACTAGCATTTGGGTAATAGTGGATAGGCTTACTAAAAGCGCCCACTTTTTAACCGTCAAAAGTAAAAGAACTGCCTCATCCCTAGCATCTCTTTACCTCAAGAACATCGTTCGACTCCATGGAATACCATCCAGCATTGTTAGCGACCGAGACCCTATCTTCATCAGTGAGTTTTGGCGGAGTCTGCAAGAAGCGGTAGGCACACAGTTATGCTTGAGCACAGCCTATCATCCCTAAACCGACGGCTAAACAGAAAGAGTGAATAGAGTTTTGGAGGACCTTTTAAGACTGTGCATCTTTGACTTCGGAGGGACGTGGGAAGACCATCTTCCTTTGGTAGAATTTGCCTACAACAACAGCTATCAAGCAACCATCGGAATGGCGCCCTTCGAAGCTTTATATGGAAGACCGTGCCGATCACCCACTTGTTGGTGGGAGTCTACTGATAAGCTCATACTTGGACCGGATATGATCCGAGAGACTTCAGAAAAAGTAGACTTAATACGAAGAAGGATGAAGACGGCCCAAGACAGACAAAAGTCCTACGCCGACAAGAGGAGGACCGACCTTGAATTTGAAGTTGGGGACAGAGTTTTTCTTAAGGTATCTCCGCTAAGGAACGTTGTTGGAACCACAGGAAAGCTAGCACCGAGGTTCGTAGGGCCATTCCCTATCATTGAGAAAATTGGGAAGATGGCCTATAGATTAGAGCTACCTGAAAAATTGGCCGGAGTACACAATGTCTTTCACGTTTCACATCTCCGAAAATGTCTACATGAGTCTGCTGAAGTGGTAGAGCCAAATATCCTAGAAGAAGCTGAAGTGGAACGTGAAGCAACCATAAGGAGAGTTCCAACCCGCATATTAGGAACGGAAGTGAAGAAGCTACGCAACCACGAAGTCAAGCTCGTCAAAGTTCAGTGGGGCGACGCCGAAGGAGATGCAACTTGGGAAACTGAAGCTAAAATACGTGCTGCCTACCCTTTTCTTTTCGAGGGTACATCTTTGATCTTTCCTTTTTCCTTAAGTTGCGCTTTTATCTATCTTTTTAGGTATATCTCCTCGACCTTATCTTTTAGGTAGAAACCCTTTGGATGGAAACATGTAATTGAAACATGTTATGGATGATGATTGCAAGTGGTTGCAAGTGATTGCTAGTGGTTGCTCGTGGTTGCATATACACACACAATCTAGGTTTTAGATCGGCTCAATCACTTCATATTGCATATGCATATATGTTTGCATTCGTATATGGTTGAACTTTAATGTGTTGTCATATGGATGTTGCATTTGTATGAATGATTGTGCACTCATGTAGAATCATGAATCGGAGGATTTGCATACATAATGGATTCATAGCACCTACATAATTCGCATTAAGGAGTTCAACTGAATCAGTAGACCGCCTGATTTTGCATTAGATAAGTACATGTACACACACACGTCGCATATTATCATGAAGCATTAGGAGTCTTTTAAGGACAATGGATGCTCGGGTTTGATGGATGAGTAGATGGATGTTTGGATGTTAGGATGTACATTCTTCCTGAACTTGAAGATTTAGGGACGAAATCCTTTTAAGTGGGGGAGAATGTAACACCCCGTGTATTTTATAACAGTGAAGTTCACAAATTAAAGTATAATAAATTCTAGTTAAAGTATTAAGGGAAACGGGATATGCCATTGCGTTCGTCTCGGAAAAATACGCGAAATAGAGTCCGAGTTTTCGAAAAACGGAGTCCGTACGACCAAATTATGGCCCGATGAAGTTTCAGAAAATTCGAATTTCGAAAACAGATTTAAATTTCACACCAATCAGAGTAGGCGGGAAAATTCCCACCCAAACCCACCAGGTCGACCTAGGGGTCGACCCTAGGGTCGACCTGCCAGGCCAGGTCGACCTGGGAGTCGACCTAGGTGTCGACCTTCCCAGGCAGGTCGACTCTAGAGTCGACCCGGGGGTCGACTGGGGAGTCGACCTGGCCCCTGAGCCAGGTCGAACCTAGCCCACCCTGGCTGGCCTGGTCTATGTTTGGTCGATTTGCTGAGCCTTGCCTTGTCACTAGGGCTAGGTGTCAGCTACTGGTTGGTCTCTCCTTTGAACGAACGACTATTATTAAACCAAGCTTCATCGACGGTCTAAACTAACTCAAAAACTCTATAAAAAGGACCTAAGACTAACCCTAATTCACATAAACTAAAATGGAGATGAGACCGTCATGCTGCTGAGGAGAGACTGAGGATAGCCGTCAGAAATAGAGAGACAATTAGGAGATAAATCAAAAGATTAAAGCAACGTTAATCAAATCAAAGCAACGCCTACAACAAAGGATAGCATCTCCAGATTCAGAATTCAGATTCCTGAATTGAAGATTCGTCACACGTTGAAAGTAGAGTGCTATTCCGATGTGAATTAAATAATTGTGTTGATTTGTGTAAAGTAAGAAATGTAATTGTGGCGATAATAATCTATATTTGTATGTTGCTTTGATGCTAAACGATTTGGGAATATTATGGTATACGATTGGATATTTGCAATTACGCGATTTGCGTTGGAAGTTAATAACGAATGGAATTGTGGCGATAATAACTTATGTTTGTATGTTATTTTGATTTGGCAATGCTATGGTGTACGATTTGATTCATACAAGTATATGGTTTATGTTGACAACCACATGTTTTGGAATTTTAATTGGGGTTCATGCAAGCATATGGTTCATATTGAAAACTACATGTTTGTGGTAGTTATTTACAACACCCATTTGATAATTGCAAGTATGTGATCCATGTTGAAAATAACAACTATATGTTGTAATAGTTTATTTGAAATTCATGCAAGTATATGATTTATTGTTATGTCAACATGATGTAAAATTCTGTGGTCACCTTTAGTGTAATTTGATTCACTTAAGTATTATGATTCATATGAAGGTTATGTTGAAATTGGTATCATAGTTCAAGTATAAAAATCATGATTTTGTAATAGGGATAAAAGCAAGCATCTTTGTAAGCTTGTATTAATTTTATGAACACGACTAAACTATGTTTGTTATTATGCCTAGTTGAAAACATGTTTCTAGGCTTATGTTGTTATCATAATCATATGATAATATATTTGGCACATAAGTTACATTAGAAATTACACTAGAATTACATCCCACTTGCAAGTTACATAGATAGGATAAAAACCATGATTATATGAATAGTAGGATTCATGTTCAATTATGTTTATGCCATGACTATATGAATAGAAGGACTCATGTTCACTTATGATTATGCCATAATTATATGATTAGAATGGTTCATGTTTAAGTATCATTTATGCCATGACTACATGAATAGAATGATTCATGTTTTGTTTATACCATGATTATGTGAATGGAATGATTCATGTTTAAGTATTGCTTATATTATATGTTGTTACAATTGCAAGTTCACATGTTCCTACCTTATGTTAATTGAATCGTTTTGTTGCAAGTTCATGCGTTCACACTCCCCTTTTTATGTTACCTTATAAACACCATGTTATAAGCCTCCCCTTTTCATATGGCTAAATTGGGTTTAAGTATTAAACCCAATACACCTTACATTTGAACGAACGTGTAAAACGGGGGTAATGACGTTTGGGCTAAAATATAGAACATATGTGTTGGCCTGTTCGACGCATGCCAACAATCTTGAAAATCAATTAAGTGACATAAATGAATTCTAATCAATAAAAGTAAATTTGAATAATGGGCCGCAAATATTTACATATAAAAAGAAAAGAGACAAAATATGTAAATGTAGAAAATACGATGTGTTTAACCCGAGGTTGGATTGAGTTGTGATGTAAACCTGCCCGGAACCGCCCGGCTGTCCAGTAGTCACAACAATACCAATCCAATGTGGGTGGTTAAACACGGAGCCCAATAAGGACCCGAGGTTAGACTGAGTTGTGGCGTAAGACTGCCCGGACCCAACCGGCAACAGGCAGCCACAACAATACCTGTCTAATGTGAGAGGTCAAGGCTTTAATAAGACAATTAAGGCTGAGTCAGGATTGATAGGATTAAGTGAATTAAGACTTAATCAAAATAGAACATGCTAAACTAAACAGACTGATTGGGGGTTAGGTTTATAAAACACTTAACCAACTTAGCATGTTGGCTAGAAATAGAAAACCTAGTAGCGGGGGACCCTTTTCAGCAGTAACCCTACAAGGCGTATCATGATACCCTGAAACTAGGCAGGGTGGGGCACGATTACTGGGCTGACTGTAAGAGGTCAAATCGACGGCGGTGGTGCAGCAGTGTAGGTTCTAACGGGGTGCGGGCGTGCACACACTCCGGCGTAGAAAAATAAGGCACTGGGTACCAGTAGCATACCTGTGCATTCTAGGATTGTGTCGGGCCGCCACCATGGGACTTGATACACCCCATGGTGGGACCAGCACAGGTAACTACAACATCGGGGGCCGTAAGACACATGTAACTATGCGAGTAGGAGCCGATCATCATAAAATGGATCACTTCACCCTGATTATGGGGTGCCTGTTGGGAACTAGTTTATATGGGTACAGAGATTAATATGGGGTACGATAGTATGTTTGACCCTAGACAACTTAACTTGGTTTATGGTGCTTTCCCATTTCTAGTTTATACTTATCATACCCAGTTCTTTGTTCATAGACTGAATAGTCCCAAACTTACTCAGGATTTATGTCTGACTCTACTTTTCTTTCATCTTCTTTTCTTCCGTTTCCCCCCCAGGTCCACAGGGAGGGAATACCACAGCTTGACCAGCCTTCATATCCAGCTTGAAGAGAAAGAATGTATTTGCTTGGATCTTTTCGTTTTGGACTATGGCTTTGGACAGCAACTATGGGACTTTTGCAGTTTATTTATGTTTTCTTTATGCTTCTTTAAATAATGTAATCAACACAGTTATGAAGATGTTATGTTTTTGGAAGTATTGTAAGACAATTATTGTATGGTTGGTGTAACACGTATTTTAATGAAATAAAAGTTGTTGTTTTTCCGCTGTTCAAAAATATGTGTTATTATATCTGTCTTGTATATCTGTGATTTATACTTATAAACCTCCACCAAAATTAGGGCATTCCCTTTGAGAGTGACCCTAACGGAGGTGGGGTGTTTCAGACTTCACAGAAGGAAGACCCACAGATAGTCGAGATCATGGACAAGTTGATTAGAGGTAAGATGTCAAGTCACCTCAGTAGGTATGCCATAGATGACAAGGGATGGCTAAGGCGTGATGGTAGACTATGTGTCCCACAATTGGGAGACTTAGTAAAGAGAGTTCTCGAAGAGGCGCATCACTCGAAGATGACTATACATCTTGGAGGGGATAAAATGTACAAGTATATGAAGCGCATTTTCTTTTGGAATGGGATGAAAAAGGACGTGGCGGAATTCATTTCTAAGTGCATGGTGTGCCAAAAAGTAAAGGCCGAGTCGAAAAAGCCTGGTGGGCTATTGCATCCTTTGGAGGTTCCGCTGTGGAAATGGGAGAGTGTCTCGATGGATTTCGTGGATGGATTGCCTAGGTCAAGGAAGGGCAATACTAGCATATGGGTTATAGTAGATAGACTCACGAAGAGCGCTCACTTCATTCCTGTGAAAAGCTAGAGGACCGCATCATGGCTAGCGTCTATATACCTTCGAGAAATAGTACGGTTGCACGGAGTTCCTTCTAGTATAGTTAGCCATCATGACCCAATTTTTACTAGCGAATTTTGGAATAGTTTACAAGAAGCAATGGGTACACAACTAAGTTTAAGCACGAACTATCATCCACATACGGATGGACAAACCGAAATGGTAAATAGGGTACTAGAGGATCTTTTGAGACTATGTATTCTTGACTTTGGTGGTACTTGGGAAGATCACCTACCTCTCGTTGAGTTCGCATATAATAATAGTTACCAAGCTAGCATAGGAATGGCACCATTCGAAGCTTTATACGGAAGACCATGCAAGTCACCAACTTGTTGGTGGGAGTCGATAGACAAGCTCATACTTGGACCCGACAGGATAAGGGACAATTCTGAGAAGGTTGAGTTGATATGAAGACGGATGAAAACGACCCAAGATAGACATAAATCCTACATGGACAAGAGAAGGACAGACCTAAAGTTCGAAGTCAGAGATATGGTCTTTATAAAAGTTTCTCCTTTACGCAATGTGGTTCGCTGTGGAGCGGTTGTAAAGTTAGTACCGAGGTTCGTAGGACCGTTCCCTATCATCGAGAGGATTGGACAGATGGCATATAAGGTAGAGTTACCCGAGTGGTTGGCCGGAGTACAGAATGTCTTTCACATTTCGCATCTCCGAAAGTGCTTACACGAGTCTGCCGAAGTGGCTGAACCAAGCATCCTTGAAGGCGTAGAAATGGAAAAGGAAGCAACATTGAGGCGAGTTCCGATTCGTATCTTAGGAACAGAGATCAAGAAGCTAAGGAATCGAGAAGTCAAGCTAGTTAAAGTACAGTGGAGTGAAGCCCAAGAAGACGCAACTTGGGAAACCGAAGAGAAGATACGCTCGCTATACCCATTTCTTTTTTAGGGTACTTTCTCGTTCTCTTTTTCCTATAAGTTTACATACCTCGTATCTTGTACATGCTATTGCTATCCATGTTTGTTATCTTCTCGATCCTATCTTGAGAACCTTAGGTAGAACCCTTTTGGATGTAAACATGTTATGGTTGATGATTGCAAGTGGTTGCTCGTGGTTGAATAACACACATTAGGCACTAGATCGGCTCAGTCACATATCTCATATTGCATATGCATGGGTGCTCATACTTGTCTATGGATGGGAACTTGATATGCTATCATTTAGATGTTGCATGTGAATGAATGTTTGTGCACTCATATAGAGATTATAAAGTATGTTAGGAATTTGCATACATGTTGGACTCATTACACTAACATATTTTGCATTAAGGAGGTCTACTGTATCAGTAACCGCCCGTTCTTTTGCATTAGACAAGTTCATATACACACACTCTTGCATAAGTTCATACAACATTAGAAATCTTTCAAGGACAATAGTTGCTTGTGGATGATGGTTGAGTAGATGGATGATTGGATGATAGGATGCATTCTTCTTACTTGAAGATTTTGAGGACGAAATCCTTTAAGGAGGGGAGAATGTAACAACCCGTATTTTAATAACATGTTAAAACCATAAATCAAGGCATAATTAATTTTTAAAATAAGAATCAGGGAAAATGGGTTGCGCCATTGCGTTCATCTCGAAATTCTACTTGGAAACGAGTCCGAGTTTTCGAGAAACGGAGTCCGTATGAGGGAGATATGACCCTCCGAAGTTTCAAGGAATTTTCAGAATTGAAAAACAGCTCTAATTTGAATTCATAATTCAAATTCAAACCCCAGTGCAGGCTGGGCGGGAATTTTCCTGCCCAGGACCAGGTCGACCTTGGGGTCGACACTATGGTCGACCTCCCAGGGACCAGGTCGACCCTCTGGTCGACCTGGGGGTCGACCTGGTGCTGAAGCCCAATTTTAAGCCTGCATTCATTCTAATGTATCTGGTCTCGTTTTCAATCTAGATTCTTCCGCCTAATCCTATATAAACAGCCTCCTAGCCCCATTCTCTTTACACCATTCTTCTCTAACCTTATGCTACACAAATTCTTGATGGACATGGCTTCTTCTAAATTAAATTAAATGTAAATTAAAATATGAAGACTATTTCTTGAAGACTACGGCTAGGAATTGCGTATTGGGGATTTGCTTCTACAATCAAATCAAGATTCAACGGTTCAACAATTCGACGACTAGTTTCTAGACTTGACTTCTACATCTCGATTTCTTATTCCACAATCTGTAAGTTCTAGTTACTTTGAGATTTAAACTTGTTAATTGTAATTTGGACATGAGATAAAATGAAATTGGACTTAAGTATGATAATCGATTCACATCTATTCTAGTTTCCATCTTTGATCTTGACTTTTGGGAATATTGCTATGAAATCAGTTTGGACCTATTAATGTTGTAAATCAAACTCTTTCATGTCCATAACATCATCATGCCTGTGATGTTGAATCAGTCTATTATTTACAAGTTTGGAACTATCACCTTATGCCATGACTATCACCTTATTATGCTAGATTTGAAATCCTATTATTTTCTATATGCCTGTGATGTTGTAACCAGTTATCTCAAGTTATGTCGTGCTAGTCTTGTAATCCCTTTTATCACTTTATGCTCGTCCTTTTTGCCTAACATAGTTTTGATGTTATTCCCTTTATTTCTGGATCTGGATTTACTTGTAATTTAGATCGATTCACGTTTACGTGAGATGGGAATACGATTTGGGTAGATTAGGCAAAACATGAATTGGTTATGAACATGAATCATGAACTTGATAATAGGCATAAGTTGAAACTTGACATGAAACTTGCCATGAAACTTGACACGAACTTGACATGAAACTGAACATGGACATGGCAGTAGAATGAACTTGAAAATGGCCAACTCGAGGTTGGGTTGAGTTTGCAGTGTAATTCTGCCCGGAACCGCCCGACAAATCTTGTGACTGCAGACAATAGGATCCAATGTGGGTAGTTGGTCATATCGCGCTTGAAAACCCGAGGTCAGACTGAGTTGTGGTGTAATTCTGCCCGGAACCGCCCGACATATCCAGTGACCACAACAACAGGTCTGATGTGAGAGGTTGGGGTGCATTAATGAATTAATGCCACATGATAGGGTTAAGTCATGAACATGAAAGACAACACTTAACCAACTTGACACGTGATTAGTGGGGTTAAGTCATGAAATTGAAAGACAACACTTAACCAACTTGACATGCTAGACTGATAAGGGTTAAGTCACGAATTTAAATGACAACACTTAACCTGCTATACGAAAACCCTAGTTACGTGGTCCATTTCAGCAGTAACAATCTTAGATGTATCATGGTACCCTGGAACTAGGCAGGGTGGGGCACGATTACTGGGCTGATTATAAGCGACCAGAATGGCGGCTGAGTTGGTGCGCCAGTGTAGGTTCAGGCGGACTATGGTCATGCACGTAGTCCGAAGTTGAAAAAGCAGGCATTGGGCATCAATAGGTTTACACTGTGCATGCTTGATTCGTGTCGATGATTAGCACCATAGGACTTGATAAACCCTATGGTGGACCTAGCACAGGTAACTACATTCGTGATAGGGTCGTATGACACAGACACATGACGATCTAGAACTTGTAGGGAGCCGATCGATTAATGGATCGTTCAGTAGGACCCCGAAATTGGTCATTCATGATATTGGGCTAAGGGATCATTTCATGGTTAATATATGACATGAGTTTAGGATTCTAGTACAGTTGGTGCAGCGAATCTTGAACATGTGATGCTATACTTGATTTATACTTGAATTATCAAGCTATCTTAGTCTATCCTGCCCATCTTGCCATCATCATTATGTTTACTTTCAGTTTATACATGTCATGTTACTTTTACCTGTTTTTATGCTGAAAGTCGCTAGGACTTACCAGTCTTTATGACTGACCCGTTTTCTTTCACCTCTTTTTCTTTCGTTTCCCCCCCAGGTTCTCAGGGAGGAAACACTAGCACTTAGCTTAGATTTCTCTTGCTTTTGGTTTAGCTCATGTACGGTTTGATCTTGAGCTATGCCATGGCTGCATTTCTGCTACCTTTGGGGAATTAAGCTACTTTTGTTGTTTTAAGGTTTATGCTTATTTATTTATTCAAGGCAGAACTTGTTGTAATGGAAAATAATAGTTGGTACTTTGGATGTAAGAGGTTTTGACTCTTTTTGAAAGTAATGAAACTTAGCTTTTGATTCTTCCGCTGTTTTATTTATGTTATGTCTTGTAATATTTCTGTGTTTGTTTACCTCAATAACGCTCCTCCAAAACTAGTGCATTCCCTTTGTGAGTGACCCTAGCGGAGGTGGGGTGTTACACATATGTAAACAAAATAAAGCATCGTTGGCTTCTTTTAGATAAAGCCGCGTATGTTCCATGGAAGAATATCAAACTTTGTTCAAAAAGAACTTACAAAATTTCAAATTAATCACGTATGTTACATAGTTTTGATGTTATTTTTATGTTAAATTTCTTCCTATTCTAGACGTGTTTCTAAAAAATTTGCATCATTGGTTTTTCATGCATTGAATTAGAAACTTAGGTTGAGAATGTAAAGTTAACCATATAAATCAAATGTTCTTATTTCGTTATATAATATTTTCAAGTTACCATTACATGTAAAACCAAAATAATAATCTAATGGATCGCTGACTTGTTATTGTCATGTTAAAGGATATTTTGATTTCATTAGAGTGATGTACTGATTGGTGTCTTTTTCCAGGATCAAAATGTAAGAGCTCGTTTATTAATTGGCAAAATGTATGACTAACTTATTAAATTTCGATCATAGAAGCTACTATATAAATAGTATTTACATATGTAAAAGGGGTTTCAGTATGCAAAATTACCAGATTAAACAAATACATCTAGTTTATTTTTTAATCCTAAGTTAATCAATAGTCATTTCCATTAATTTGTGCCTTATTCTATACTTGCAAATATTGTACCTTTTAGACTTAAACATGCAATTGACTGAATACACAATGAAGAAATAGTAAATAATAAAGAATATTCAATTGTTAAGATAATTATAAGGAATATATCATATTCATCCAGTTTGTTTGACAATTTAATATAAGCATGAAAAAAATAGACTAATGTATTGTAAAGGAAGAAGGTGTCTAAAGTTTTTATCTAAGCACGTTACTTTTGGAAAAATATTTTTAAGACAAATCAATATTTCATTAATCTGACCATGCTTCGATAATAAAACATAATTTTGGATGAAAGTGGTTAATTATATCTGATTTTAGGATGGATGAAACAATCATTTATAGCCATAGCCCGCATTCTAAAATGTCAAACATCATATATCATTAGTAAGGGAAAAAGGATAAGTTTTTTATACAGACAATTGAGTACTTATGTCAATAAATAAATGTAAAATATAAGTGACAATACTTATAATGAA
Source organism: Allium sativum (assembly GCA_030737875.1). NCBI lineage: Eukaryota > Viridiplantae > Streptophyta > Magnoliopsida > Asparagales > Amaryllidaceae > Allium > Allium sativum. Next base: position 315,356,762 of record CM060921.1, read on the forward strand.
TTATAAAACAAAGTACTGACGAAAATTAGCTCGTATACCATAACTTAGGGTGGACAACTTGTCCTTTATAGCCGTCAATTCTAAATTGTCAAACATCATATATTCTTAGCAAAAAAAGTAATCTAGTTAGGTTTTTGAGGTTTGTATTCAAGTATTTAAGTACAACACATTTTAATATCAACTACTATCTATATCCATGATTATCCTAGGAAATAAAGATAATCAAATGGTAAGATTGTTTATTTTGGCAAGACGTGAACGATGGTAATATCTATGGTATCATATGAACTACACTTAGAAATATAATGCAACACCTTCACATTTCAGTTTTTTTTTCATGTACAAAATTTTTATACTAAACAAATATGTCTAATTTATGTTTATCGTCCTCAGGTAACCATTAGTTATTTGTATTAATCTGTGCTTCCCTTATTCCATACTTGCATACACCATGTTTTTTAGAATATGACATAAAACTGGTTGAATACACAAAAGAATTAAATAGCAAATACTAAAGAATATTCAAGACTACTAAGATGGTTATAAGGAACATATTATATCCATCTAGTTATTTTGATAATCAAATATAGGTAAGAGAAAAATAGAATGAATAATATAATGGAAAAGGAAATCTAATTTTTTAGTTAAGGACGTTAATTTAAAAAAATCGAGATACAAATAATTATGACATAAAACCGACTATGCTTCGATTACAAAATGTAATTTAACTAGTAATAGTCACTTACATCTACTTGAGAGTGGATGCAACTATCATTTATAGTCATCATGTGCATCCTAAATTGGCAAAACATTATATATTTATAGAAAAAGGCAATTTTGTAAAATTTACGAACTTGATATCCTAGTATTTATGTACCATACATTTTTTCTAGGATTTTAATATGTGTTATTGACAATCGGTCATGAAACAGTAGATCTAAATATGAAACCCGTATTGATCTAATTGACAACAAACTAGAGAACAAATTAGTAGAAACATACCTGAATCCATAGTTAATTGGTGAAATACCTGAATCCATATTTGGTTGTTTAGGAAAAGATAATTTTAGTTTGGTCTTCCAACTTGACAGAAACCCTAGATCTGAAATTATTGCTCCATAGAAGAGGGCTGGAGAGTTTCCCAGGCTTATGTTACTTGAGGGTCATAATCCCTTATTTATAAAGTTGGCATTTTATAATTTGGCCTTTCAACAAATCAAAATACATTGGCATCTACACAATAGTTCCATGATAGTTTAAAATTTAAGCCTCTTAACTTTGATTTAAAATTAGTTCACTTTAATTATTCTTTACGCCATAATAGCGCAACACGTTTTATTTTATATATGTGACCAAAACACTGAAATAATTTAGCAATCTCCCTAGGGTCAATGATGAATATCAAATTGTGTAAAATTTTCACTTCTTAGCTATACATTTTTTTACTCTTTTTATCTTGTTTGTTGCATAATTATAATTTTCAAGAAAAAGTCTTAAAGATTAGGTTTTAAAATAATAGTTCAAGCACAAGGATCTTTTAAAAACAAGTAAAATGTCAAATTTTGCGCAAAAGTAATCATAGCTCAACAGTTTTGAATATATGCAGTCAACTAGGAGGTTGTTGGTTCAAATCTTGGCTTATACCATGTTTTTTTACAACTTCCAAGAGAATTCTCTTTAGAGCAAGCCAACTCAAGAATATTCTGGAAAATATAGGAGATAGAAGCCTCTAGAATAATATGGAACACACAGGGTCAACATGTGTCTAAAAGAAGATTAAGTTAAAAGTTTTTAGATTGTTGCGAATCAAGAAGTTTCTAGTGGATGTGAAGGATGAAAATTCCTGAATAATAAAGAATGAGATTCTTGAGGAAGACTGGGTCAAATTTTTGGACATTTCTTTTCCTTTTAGATCTAGATCTGAAAAGTAATATAAATACCCCTACCTAGCATTAGTTTAGATCATCTTGGCATTAGATGCCAATAGGGCAACAAAATTAGGTCCTTTTTCTTTTCTTATTTTGTTCTCTTGTAATCTCTCAACTTCTTATTTCATAATGTAATAACCCGGAAATCTGGGCTAATTTAAAATTTTTATTTTGGCGATTTTAGTGAATTTTGAATATTTAAATTGTATTATTTTAAATAATAACGATGGGAAATTTATTTTGAATTGAATTGGAACGTATATATTTATATACGTCGTCGTTAGAATATAATTATTTATTTTAAATTATAAAAGGAATCGAAAATGGCGCGGTAGTTCGATAATTCGATTTCAAATTTCAAATGATTATACCGAGTGCAAAATAAGCCGAATTTTAGTGAAACCAAAAATATTAGAATCTATTTGTGAATATCTTCCCAACGAATCCGAAAGATTGAAATTTCATAGCGGGAATCAAAAGATATGTCTAGTTGAAAATTCAGAATAGTCGCTATGGAATTCTGGCCCTTAAAAATGGAAATTTTGCAAACGACCTCGGTTTTCGACTAAACCACTTTTGTTAGATCTGGGATGTCAAGTTATTGCTAGGTTCCAATTTTTGTAATTTTTCGAATCAATATGTGAGCGTGGTAAAGGAAAACGCGTTTGACTAGTTTCAGTTGATTTTAATCGACTGGAAAATGGCCATTTTTCAAACGGTCTCAGAATTTGACGTAATTAGTTTTGTTAGGACCGTATCATCAATACGAAGCTAGAAAATATTTTTCGGGAATTCTTCTAGTTAGTATGTGGCCCTGGTAAATTGAAATGGGCATTCAAATTCAATATATAGAGTTATATATTGATTTTGACGAAAACTGATCGAAACAATCAAATCAGCCTACGATGCGTATCCCATTGTGTTCGGAATGGGGGTAATTAGCTATGGGCGACAGTCGGTGGGTTCGATTTCGAGGTCGAAATAAAAAGTTGCTTTTTGAAAATAAATAATAAAATAAAAACCCTGGCCCCCCCTTTCCTCTTCAAATCGGTCAACACACTCCCCCCTCCCCCCCGTTCATTACTGACATGACACGAACTTCCCCGTGAAGGAAAGCACGGATGGCGTTGAGTACAAGACAAAATAGAATGCAGACGGAGGAACATTTCAGTGTTATTACAACAATTCCATCAGATACAAGAATATACAGAGTATAAATGATTAAATTACATTCAACAAACATCAGAGATTTAAATTACATTTAAATACATCGTAGCGGAAAATAATATAAAAGCACAACTAGAAGTAATGCACGGATACAGAGCTTTCCGAGCATCGCTCCAGCTGTAAATCAGGATCCTATGAATATAAATCTGCAAAAACCAAAACTACTAGCTGCCCGTGTCGAAAATAGGAGCACCCAGAGTTTAGGTTAAAACAATAAACTCCAGGTCAGTCATGTGACTGGTGTGAGAACTAAAACAGTTATTTAAAACTTTACTTTAAAAGAGAGTAATTCAAGGGACCACGCCGTATAACACGGAACGGGTTTCCTCCCTAGAATACTAGTGCATATAACAAAACAACGCAATGCTTTTTGGAAAAATGAAGCTATTATAAGACCAGTCCCATTACACAATGCAACGAAAGCCGGAGGATAGGGTTTTCCCCTATAATAGCCAAATAATGCTTGATACGTTTAAAAACAAATCATTTGATACTATTATAAGTGTATAGTGTCAAAACAATTCAAATCATAAATATCAATCATAAGCGGCATAGCTACCATCTACTATGTCGCCATACTAGGCTCTACAAATAAAACCGAAACACACGTATTGGAAATTGGATTCCATCATGAGTCGAGGCAAGGGGGCAAGCTCCTCTCCGTGTTCGAGACACTCTAGCAAATGTCCCAGGACCCCACTCTGATCCTTGGATCTTCAGGGCCGGTCCTCTCTTACTTTTGAGGATTAATTATTCCTGAACACACGTTTCTCAGTCCGTACAGACCTATATCCGAGGCGCCTTGTATCCAACAACCACACAGGTGAAAAGTATATAAATGTCAGGCCTGGTAGGTCACTGACACCACCCTAGCTAGAAAGAAACGTCGTGCTCTCCCTGCAGTCACTATCCCGTTTTTGACTCATACCAAGGTGTGAGGCTCGCGAATTCACGCTACACACAAAGCTGCGCCACACAGGCCGTGCTTTGATCATCAACCACAAGACTTTGCTTTTCAACAGAAGCCTTGATCAATTGCCACTTACGCGTGCCACACTGGCAATTCACTCCATGTGACTGATGTCCATCGATATACAACCTCTGAGCTTGTATGTCTCAGAGAAGGGCGTTAAGCAAGAGAATAAATTCTCCACCGCCAAACAGATGTATATTTAATAGAGATCAATCAACATAGAATAAAATCCAATGTCAGACACACAATCCATTTACAAGTTCATTCTGGGTCTGAACGAAACCGGAGGCACTTTCCTCGCATATCCATCGATCTCCAAGTACGTCTAGACAATCACCAACTGTTTCCCTCATCTTGGGTGTACAGCCTAATCGAGATCATCAGTAATCACTCAAACGATGTGAAGACTTCCGGTCTTCAACCACCGTCTTCATCTTCGACATCTCGTCGAATCGGTTATTCAGAATGGGTATAAACCCGACCTTTCTGAATAACCCATGTATATGATAAAAAAATGTTACACAAACACAACAGACGCCTCATTCCAATTCAGAATATTCTTTTATTTACAAAATCACATTCTTAGGGAAAGGTTCCCATTAATTTTATCCAAGATAAATTCTTCTAAATTTATTCTTTAATCTTCCTTTGGATATCATTTCAAACTAGTCGGGATTAGCGAACCACACCGAAGTAATTATTTATTTTATTTCCCAATCCCAACCTATTCATCCCCTGGAGCAAAACTGGTAATATTCCATACCTAACAACACGGTGTTATCGGTAAAATTAATTACCATTTCACGTTCAAATCTAATTAAAGATTTAACTAACGCTTTGGAGCAAAACTGGTGATACTCCACTCTCGATCACTTTTCAGATTTGATAATTTAAATTATCAATTCACATTTTAATCTAATTAAAGATTCATTAAAACTCCACTTAGTTTTAATCCTTTTAAAAATCAACATCTTGCCTTTAACTGGGTTAAAGAACCAGTGTCATCTAAAACATGATTCATGATAAACCCAATTCACATTTGATATTAAATACAAGGCTCTGAATAGAAAATATACCGGCTTATATTCAATATCAAATTCAGAAACCAACAAATATCGTATTGGAAATAACGATATAAAATATATCTTTCAAATTCCCATAACAATATCTGTATAGCCACGAAATCCAACATCGAAATATTCCGAAGATAATTTCGATTCAACTCCAGTCCAATCCACGGATTGGGAATATTGATTATTTTTAAAATCACTTTCGAATTCAATTTATTTATTTCAAAAATAAATTGATTTTAATTCTAGTTCAAAACTAGTTCATTTTGATAAAAAAACTATTTTTATCTCTTCAAATATGGAATTTTTCAGCCCAATTTTTCCCTAAATCATTTCTTATGATTTTACACAAATTATAGATATTTTTAATAATTTTATCAAGGCCCGTACAGTCGATTTCCATCAACGGCCATCGAACTGCACTTACAACGACCTTTTCCAAATTTGATTTGGACATAATTCCAAATCCAACTGTTGGATTTCAAATTTCTAATGTTCATTGGAAAGCCCTTTTCGATACGAACCCAACGGTTCTGGTTTTAGGAGAATCCGATGATCGGATCTCCCGAAATGTCAATTCGAAGTAAATGGTCAAAATTCACGAACTGCCGCGGCGCGATGCGTTCTATTCAGGCCATTATATATATAATATATATATATATATATTATATATATTTCGTCGATTTCCTTTTTAAAACGAATTTTATAAATAGTTCTAAATTCGTTTCAAAAACAGTTTCAACTTCATCTTCAATTTCAAATCGATTTGATTTCAATTCAATTCGAATTCATTTCAATTTTATTTAATTCGAATTCAAATTCATTTCAATTCAATTCAAACTCTAATTTGTTTCAATTCAATTCAATTTGAATTTACCTTCTATTTAATTCAATTCGAATTCATTTCAAATTGATTTTAGTTCAATTTCAGTTCGTTTTAAATTTCATTCAAAACGATTTCAATTCGTTTTTAATTCAATTTCAATTTAATTCAATTTGAATTCATTTCTATTCAATTCGAATTCAAATTCACTTTCTATTCAATTCGAATCGAATTCATTTTCTATTCAATTCGAATTCATTTCAAATTGATTCAATTAAATTTCAATTTGAATTTTAATCTAATTTAATTTGAATTTCATTTCAAAATATTAATTTTGAAATCAATTTTCAATATTCATTATAAAACGAATAAAATCGATATAAATATCGTTCGCGTCAAAATAACGCATTTCTAATCAACACGGCTTTATATATGTCAATAAATTCATTATTCTATTCAACAAATGAATATTTATCCCATTCAACACACTAATCTCAACACATGAGTACTGTCAACACACAACTATTTTTGTTATGTAAAATATATTTTATAAAACTATGGTATCTATCGTTTGATTTTCAATTAGACTCCATCATGAAGTAGTGTCTAATCTAAATATGACAAAGATGTAAATTTTATTTTTAAAATATTTTACTCAACACATGAATAGTTTCAACACATGAACATCGTCAACACATGACTATTTTTATATTCAACACATGAATTTTCTTTCATAATATTCATTATTTTCCCGATTGGAATGAGGCACAATCAATCACCATATAACGTTAATTATATGGATTCCATACAACACATGTATATAATAGCAATGATAAACAATCAACCATCATCCAAGGTGCACCACACAACTGCATAAGCATCAAATATAAATAATCAACGCTTACACAGTCTGTCGACCAATCGATCGACATACAATTAAATAATTGGGATTAGTGTACGCCAAATATCATCCCAACACCCGTGTGGGGTTTCAAATCAACAAACACATATTTTTATTTGTGTAGTTGGGCGATGTGTAAAATTTATCATCCCAATCAATATCAGTCAAATCAGTGTATATAAACAAATCGGCTGATTTGTTTATAATTATTTATTCACTTTCACGTTAAAAATTATATTTTTAACGATAATATATTTATTTCAACCATCTACAATTTATTATCGATTTCACATCCATTTCACAAACAATTTTCACAACACATCAATCAAACAAACAAGCCATCCATGGTCTGTGGATGACGGGTGTCGGGTGCTGCTAAGCACCGTTTGCATCCTAGTATATATATATAACTAGAAAAAGAAATTTAGAGTGAGAAGTTCTCACAAATAGCTATCCCAACTCCACGACACTTCTATTGTAGAAAATCTTCGTCGTTTCGCCTTTTGTCACTTTCGTTGCCCGTATTCACTACATATATAAAAATCACATTTTTATATGTTGCTATGTATATGAAAATCATATTTTTATAATCACTCCATATGGATAAAAATTCTATTTTTACATCGCTACTATATAGATAGAAATTCTATTTTTACATCGCTACTATATAGATAAAAATTCTATTTTTACACCGCTACTATATAGATAAAAATTCTATTTTTACACCGCTACTATATAGATAAAAATCCCATTTTACATCGCTACTATATAGATAAAAATCCCATTTTTACATCGCTACTATATAGATAAAAATTCTATTTTTACATCGATGTTAATAGAATAAAGATTATATTTTTATCACGCTATTCTTTATAAAAAGATTTCGCTTTTTCAAATATAAAGATTTCGCCTTTTCAAATATAAAGATTTCATTTTTATTTCATCTCTATAAAAATCACATTTTTATTTTAACATATATACAATAAAAATCATATCTTTACATTGCTACTACTATAAAGATCACATCTTTATTACTCTACATTATATAAAATCATATTTTGATATATTATAAATCAGCTTTATATATATTTACACCTTTATAAACTAATTGTTATACAAAATAAAGTAAAAACTCACCCAAAATGAACTCTAGTTTGCTGAATTGGAGATGGAGGGTTGCTGTGGTGGATTGGCGTCGGCGCAGGTGACTAGGTGGCCGGAGGAGGGTGCGCAGGCGGCTGTTGGTGGCTGTACTGGCGTCGGGTCTCTCAGGGGGTGCTAGGGTTTGGGTCGGCTGTCAAAGAAGGGGCGCGAGAGAGCTAGGGGGAGGGCGCAGCCGTCGAGGGGTGTCTGGCAGTGGGCGGCGCCACCTGGTGGCAACGGAGGAGGGCGCTCCATCGAGGAGAGGGGCGGCGGTGGGTATCGCGCTGGGCGCGATGGGTTTGTGTAGTGGTCAGGTTTTTATTTTATTTCGTGAATGAATGGATCAGGGGCGGGGGGGGGGGGGGGGGGGGGCTGAGAAATAAAGGTAGAGAGAGAGAGGGAGGTTTATTTTAATTTTAATTTATTTATTTTATTTAATTTCAAAAAGCAACTTTTATTTTCGAACTCAAAATCGAACCCACTGTCTGTCGTCCATAGCTAATTACCCCCATTCCGAACACAATGGGATATGTACCGTAAGCTGATTCGACCGTTTCGATCAGTTTCCGTTAAAATCAACATATAACTCTATATATCGAATTTGAATGCACATTTCATTTTACTGGGGTCACATAGTAACTCAATAAATCCCAGAAAAATATTTTCTAGCTTCGTATTGACGATACGGTCCTAACAAAACTAATTTCGTCGAATTCCGAGACCGTTAGAAAACTGGCCATTTTCCAGTCGATTAAAATCAACTAAAACTGGTCAAACGCGTTTTCCTTTGCCACGCTCACATATTGATTCGAAAAATTATGAAATTTGGAATCTAACAGTAATTTGACATCACGGATCCAACAAAAGTGGTTTCGTCGAAATCCGAGGTCGTTTGCAAAATTCCCATTTTTAAGGGCCTGAATTCCATAACGACTGTTCAGAATTTTCAACTGGATGTATCTTTTGACTCCCGCTATGAAATTTCAATTTTTTGGATTCATTGGAAAGATATTCTCAATTAGTTCCAATATTTTTGGTTTCTCTAAAATCCGGTTTGTTTTGCACCCGGTACATTCAATTGAAGTTTGAAATCGAATTATCGAACTACCGCGCCATTTTCAATTCTATTTATAATTATATATAATTATTTATATTCTAACGACGACGTATATAAATATATACGTTCGAATTCTATTCAAATTAAATTTCTTGTCGATATTATTTAAAATAATTCATTTTAAATGTTCAAACTTCGCTAAAATTGCCAAAACAAAAATTTTAAACTGGCCCAGATTTTCGGGTTCTCCCCCACTTAAAACTTTTCGTCCCCGAAAAGGAACAAAGTCGAAAGTGGTTTGATTAGTCAACTCTACGTTCGATCTGGCTTCCATTCTCCAACTTTTCAGTTTCTGAGAATTTTCAAATTCTTCAAAAATTTGGCTAACACCCAGAATTTTCGAAAAATTTCGCCATAACCTCCCTTGTACGGGGAGAGGTTTGGAAATTTATTGGGCCGTATTAGGTACCCAATAAATCCTAATAAGCATACACATATTTATAGTGATATAATATGGTGTTTACAGGGGAGCGTGTATTGATAATAACTCCAGAGAATAAATTCTCGTCACCCTGTCAAAGCCCGAGGGAGTGTGTATTTTAAATGCTCCAGAGGATAAATCCTCATTACCTCGTCCCGTGTGGGAAATAAATAGTCCATGTGCCGTATCTAATAACTAGAGAGACGTGATTATTGTCAACTCTAGACCCGTGTGGGGTTTTTATTAATCTGGCAATTTTATCGTTACAATTTTATATTGTCCATATCAGTCATCAGTTCAACCTGTAAAATATAGTCATCGCCATACAAGCCTCTCGCTCGTACGGTAAATCTTCCACCTCGTCACACAAGCTCCAAATGCTTATGTGGTATATGATGAAGTATGTCTATCTTCCAGAAGTATGCCATGTAATGTAGTTCAGAATTAATTGTTTCTATCCTATGGAGATGTTTATTATTTACACACAGAATAACCAGCACTCCGCATCCAATGGCACTCACAGGAGTTGATATAATAATAAAAGTGCACATCCAACTCATTAAGGTTTACCTATTTATCGGGCACGCAAATAAAATCTTTATTCAACAACTATCCAATTTCCTATTCAAACATATATAATGCACAAGTATATATTTCTAACTATTTTCTAATCAGTTCAATGTGTGATTTAATTGAATAAATTTGTTCTGGTTTTTATTGATGATATTCTAATCTTCTCTAAATCAAAGGCCGAAAGTTGTTTAACAAATCAACTCAACCTCCATTATTTTGGCTATGGCTTAAGTTCTTCAACTTTTCAGTTTCTAAGAACTTTTCAAATTTTCAAAAATTTGGCTAACACCCTAAATTTTCGAAAAAATTCGCCATAACCTCCCCTGCACTGGAAGCAACGGGAAAATCCCGAAATTGCCATATAGGCCTTCTGATCTCAAAAAGAAAAAGAAAAAGCCAATAGGCTCATAAAATCATCATCACCCAAACAAAACAGTAAATTATAGTAAATATGTACCTATTTGTCGGGCAAACAAATTTTATTCTCTGCTCTAGCCTCCTTGCTATGACCTGTTCAATGTAAGTACATGTATATGCAAGCAATTGCGACCAATTTTCAATACAATTAAATATGTGATTCAATTAGGCTATATAGTTCAAAATTATCAAACAAATAAACAACCAACACAAACATCAATCAATTAGTGAATTAGAGTTTCAAATTCATAATTTTGATACATATACAAAAATCATGTTTTTGATGCCAATTCACAACAATGTATTCTAGCTATATTAGTTTTGGTTCTCACACCAGCCAAATGGAAATATATAGATATCACACCTTCGTCACTCGAATATAAATACTAATGATGTGGCCACATCATCAGAATTATCCTCGGGTGTCTAGAATGTGACTCTATATCTATCTAGTATATTAAAACTTCGATTATACGTTCATGTTGCGTATACGCGAAATCTTTATATACTCGATTGTCCAAATTCAAAATAAATAAATATTCAAATACGTATAAAATGGCTTAAATTTTAAAACCAAATTGTTTTCATTTGAAAAATATACTCTTCACACTCGTTCTAGGATACTACTGATCCTATCTCTAATGAGTCATTCTAATTGGATATTACTAATCCAATATCTGATGAATTATTTCGTTTGGTTCTAATGTGTCTTGTTCTCGAGCTCTGTAAACCAAAGCTCCGATACCAAACTGACACGACCCGAACTTCCCCGTGAAGGAAAGCACGGATGTCGTTGAGTACAAGCAAAATAGAACGCAGACGGAGGAACATTTCATTGTTATTACAACAATTCCATTAGATACAAGAATATACAGAGTATAAATGAATAAATTACATTCAACAAACATCAGCGATTTAAATTACATTTAAATACATCACAGCGGAAAATAATACAAAAGCACAACTAGAAGTAATGCACGGATACAGAGCTTTCCGAGCATCGTTCCAGCTGTAAATCAGGATCCTGTGAATATAAATCTGCAAAACCAAAACTACTAGCTGCCCGTGTCGAAAATAGGGGCACCCAGAGTTTAGGTTAAAACAATAAACTCCAGGTCAGTCATGTGACTGGTGTGAGAACTAAAACAGTTATTTAAAACTTTACTTTAAAAGAGAGTAATTCAAGGGACCACGCCGTATAACACGGAACGGGTTTCCTCCCAAGAATACTAGTGCATATAACAAAACAACGCAATGCTTTTTGGGAAAAATGAAGCTATTATAAGACCCAGGTCCCATCACACAATGCAATGCAAGCCGGAGGATAGTGTTTTCCCTTATAATAGCCAAATAATGCTTGATACGTTTAAAAACAAATCATTTGATACTATTATAAGTGTATAGTGTCAAAACAATTCAAATCATAAATATCAATCATAGGCGGCATAGCTACCATCTACTATGTCGCCATACTAGGCTCTATAAATAAAACCGAAACACACGTATTGGAAATTGGATTCCATCATGAGTCGAGGCAAGGGGCAAGCTCCTCTCCGCATTCGAGACACTCTAGCAAATGTCCCAGGACCCCACTCTGATCCTTGGATCTTCAGGGCCGGTCCTCTCTTACTTTTGAGGATTAATTATTCCTGAACACACGTTTCCCGGTCCTTACAGACCTATATCTGAGGCGCCTCGTATCCAACAACCACACAGGTGAAAAGTATATAAATGCCAGGGCTGGTAGGTCACTGACACCACCTAAGCTAGAAAGAAATGTCGTGCTCTCCCTGTAGTCACTATCCCGTTTTTGACTCATACCGAGGTGTGAGGCTCGCGAATTCACGCTACACACAAAGCTGCGCCACACAGGCCGTGCTTTGATCAACAACCACAAGACTTTGCTTTTCAACAGAAGCCTTGATCAATTACCACTTACGCGTGCAACACTGGCAATTCACTCCATGCGACTGATGTCCATCGATATACAACCTCTGAGCTCGTACGTCTCAGAGAAGGGCGTTAAGCAAGAGAATAAATTCTCCACCGCCAAACAGATGTATATTTAATAGAGATCAATCAACACAGAATAAAACCCAATGTCAGACACACAATCCATTTACAAGTTCGTTCTGGGTCTGAATGAAACCGGAGGCACTTTCCTCGCATATCCATCGATCTCCAAGTACGTCTGGACGATCACCAACTGTTTCCCTCATCTTGGGTGTACAGCCCAATCGAGATCATCAGTAATCACTCAAATGATGTGAAGACTTCCGGTCTTCAACCACCGTCTTCATCTTCGACATCTTGTCGAATCGGTTATTCAGAATGGGTATAAACCCGGCCTTTCTGAATAACCCATATATATGATAAACAAATGTTACACAAACACAACAGACGCCTCTTTCCAATTAAGAATATTCTTTTATTCACAAAATCACATTCTTAGGGAAAGGTTCCCATTAATTTTATCCAAGATAAATTCTTCTAAATTTATTCTTTAATCTTCCTTTGGATATCGTTTCAAACTAGTCGGGATTAGCGAACCACACCGAAGTAATTATTTATTTCATTTCCCAATCCTAACCTATTCATCCCCTGGAGAAAAACTGGTAATACTTCATACCTAACACCACGATGTTATCGGTAAAATTAATTACCATTTCACGTTCAAATCTAATTAAAGATTTAACTATCGCTTTGGAGCAAAACTGGTGATACTCCACTCTCGATCACTTTTCAGATTTGATAATTTAAATTATCAATTCACATTTTAATCTAATTAAAGATTCATTAAAACTCCACTTAGTTTTAATCCTTTTAAAAATCAACATCTTGCCTTTAACTGGGTTAAAGAACCAATGTCATCTAAAACATGATTCACGATAAACCCAAATCACATTTGATATTAAATACAAGGCTCTGAATAGAAAATATGCCGGCTTATATTCAATATCAAATTCTGAAACCAACAAATATCGTATTGGAAATAACGATATAAAATATATCTTTCAAATTCCCATAACAATATCTGTATAGTCACGAAATCCAACATCGAAATATTCCGAAAATAATTTCGATTCAACTCCAGTCCAATCCACGTATTGGGAATATTGATTATTTTTATAATCACTATTGAATTCAATTTATTTATTTCAAAAATAAATTGATTTTAATTCTAGTTCAAAACTAGTTCAGTTCGATAAAAATCTATTTTTATCTCTTCAAATATGGAATTTTTCAGCCCTATTTTTCCCCAAATCATTTCTTATGATTTTACACAAATTATAGATATTTTTAATAATTTTATCAAGGCCCGTACAGTCGATTTCCAGCAACGACCATCGAACTGCACTTACAACGACCTTTTCCAAATTTGATTTGGACATAATTCCAAATCCAACTGTTGGATTTCAAATTTCTAATATTCATTGGAAAGCTCTTTTCGATACGAACCCAATTTAGGAGAATCCGATGGTCGGATCTCCTGAAATGTCAATTCGAAGTCAATGGTCGAAATTCACGAACTACCGCGGCGCGGCGCGTTCTATTCAGGCCATTATATATATATATTATATATATATTTCGTCGATTTCCTTTTTAAAACGAATTTTATAAATAGTTCTAAATTCGTTTCAAAAACAGTTTCAACTTCATCTTCAATTTCAAATCGATTCGATTTCAATTCAATTCGAATTCATTTCAATTTTATTTAATTCGAATTCAAATTCGTTTCAATTCAATTCAAACTCTAATTCGTTTCAATTCAATTCAATTTGAATTTACCTTCTATTTAATTCAATTCGAATTCATTTCAAATTGATTTCAATTCAATTTCAGTTCGTTTTAAATTTCATTCAAAACGATTTCAATTCGTTTTTAATTCAATTTCAATTCAATTCAATTTGAATTCATTTCTATTCAATTCGAATTCAAATTCACTTTCTATCCAATTCGAATCGAATTCATTTTCTATTCGATTCGAATTCATTTCAAATTGATTCAATAAAATTTCAATTTGAATTTTAATCTAATTTAATTTGAATTTCATTTCAAAATATTAATTTTGAAATCACTTTTCAATATTCATTATAAAACGAATAAAATCGATATAAATATCGTTCGCGTCAAAATAACACATTTCTAATCAACACGGCTTTATATATTTCAATAAATTCGTTATTCTATTCAACAAATGAATATTTATCCCATTCAACACACTAATCTCAACACATGAGTACTGTCAACACACAACTATTTTTGTTATGTAAAATATATTTTATAAAACTATGGTATCTATTGTTTGATTTTCAATTAGACTCCACCGTGAAGTAGTGTCTAATCTAAATATGATAAAGATGTAAATTTTATTTTTAAAATATTTTACTCAACACATGAATAGTTCCAACACATGAACATCGTCAACACATGACTATTTTTATATTCAACACATGAATTTTCTTTTAAAATATTCATTATTTTCCCGATTGGAATGAGGCCCAATCAATCACCATATAACGTTAATTATATGGATTCCACACAACACATGTATATAATAGCAATGATAAACAATCAACCATCATCCAAGGTGCACTACACAACTGCATAAGCATTAAATATAAATAATCAACGCTTGCACAGTCTGTCGACCAATCGATCGACATACAATTAAATAATTGGGATTAGTGTACGCCAAATATCATCCCAACACCCTTGTGGGGTTTCAAATCAACCAACACATATTTTTATTTGTGTAGTTGGGCGATGTGTAAAATTTATCATCAAAATCAATATCAGTCAAATCAGTGTATATAAACAAATCGGCTGATTTGTTTATAATTATTTATTCACTTTCACGTTAAAAATTATATTTTTAACGATAATATATTTATTTCAACCATCTACAATTTATTATCAATCTCACATCCATTTCACAAACAATTTTCACAACACATCAATCAAACAAACAAGCCATCCATGGTCTGTGGATGACGGGTGTCGGGTGCTGCTAAGCACCATTTGCATCCTAGTATATATATATAACTAGAAAAAGAAATTTAGAGTGAGAAGTTCTCACAAATAGCTGTCCTAACTCCACGACACTTCTATTGTAGAAAATCTTCGTTGTTCTCGCCTTTTGTCACTTTCGTTGCCCGTATTCACTACATATATAAAAATCACATTTTTATATGTTGCTATGTATATGAAAATCATATTTTTATAATCACTCCATATGGATAAAAATTCTATTTTTACATCGCTACTATATAGATAGAAATTCTATTTTTACACCGCTACTATATAGATAAAAATTCTATTTTTACGCCGCTACTATATAGATAAAAATTCTATTTTTACATCGGTACTATATAGATGAAAATTCTATTTTTACATCGCTACTATATAGATAAAAATCCCATTTTTACATCGCTACTATATAGATAAAAATTCTATTTTTACATCGATGTTAATAGAATAAAGATTATATTTTTATCACGCTATTCTTTATAAAAAGATTTTGCCTTTTCAAATATAAAGATTTCGCCTTTTCAAATATAAAGATTTCATTTTTATTTCACCTCTATAAAAATCACATTTTTATTTTAACATATATACAATAAAAATCATATCTTTACATTGCTACTACTATAAAGATCACATCTTTATTACTCTACATTATATAAAATCATATTTTTATATATTATAAATCAGCTTTATATATATTTACACCTTTATAAACTAATTATTATACAAAATAAAGTAAAAACTCACCCAAAATGAACTATGGTTTGCTGAATTGGAGATGGAGGGCTGCTGTGGTGGATTGGCGTCGGCGCAGGTGACTAGGTGGCCGGAGGAGGGTGCGCATGTGGCTGTGGGTGGCTGTACTGGCGTCGGGTCTCTCAGGGGGTGCTAGGGTTTGGCTCGGCTGTCAGAGAAGGGGCTCGAGAGAGCTAAGGGGAGGGCGCAGCCATCGAGGGCGGTCTGGCAGTGGGCGGCGCCACCTGGTGGCAACGGAGGAGGGCGCTCCGTCGAGGGGAGGGGCGGCGGTGGGTATCGCGCTGGGCGCGATGGGTTTGGGTGGTGGTCGGGTTTTATTTATTTATTTCGTGAATGAATGGATCGAGGGGGGGGGGGCTGAGAGATAAAGGTAGAGAGAGAGAGGGAGGTTTATTTTAATTTTAATTTATTTATTTTATTTAATTTCAAAAAGCAACTTTTATTTTCGAACTCGAAATCGAACCCACCGCCTGTCGTCCATTCTAATTACCCCCATTCCGAACACAATTGGATATGTACCGTAAGCTGATTCGACCGTTTCGATCAGTTTCCGTTAAAATCAACATATAACTCTATATATCGAATTTGAACGCGCATTTCATTTTACTGGGGTCACATACTAACTCTACAAATCCCAGAAAAATATTTTCTAGCTTCGTATTGACGATACGGTCCTAACAAAACTAATTTCGTCGAATTCCGAGATCATTAGAAAAATGGCCATTTTCCAGTCGATTAAAATCAACTAAAACTGGTCAAACACGTTTTCCTTTGCCACGCTCACATACTGATTCGAAATATTATGAAATTTGGAATCTAACAATAATTTGACATCACGGATCCAACAAAAGTGGTTTCGTCGAAATCCGAGGTCGTTTGTAAAATTCCCATTTTTAAGGGATTGAATTCCATAGCGACTATTCAGAATTTTCAACTGGACGTATCATTTGATTCCCGCTATGAAATTTCAATTTTTCGGATTCGTTGGAAAGATATTCTCAATTAGATTCCAATATTTTTGGTTTCGCTAAAATCCGGTTTGTTTTGCACCCGGTACATTCAATTGAAGTTTGAAATCGAATTATCGAACTACCGCGCCATTTTCAATTCTATTTATAATTATATATAATTATTTATATTCTAACGACGACGTATATAAATATATACGTTCGAATTTTATTCAAATTAAATTTCTCGTCGATATTATTTAAAATAATTCATTTTAAATGTTCAAACTTCGCTAAAATTGCCAAAACAAAAATTTTAAACTGGCCCAGATTTTCGGGTTGTTACAATTACAACAGAAAAAAAATATCGCGCCGCCGCATCCAGGAAGCCGCCGCCGGAGCTAGGCCGCCCCCCTCTCTCTTCCTCCTTCCCTTTCTCCTCCTTCCCAAATCCGCGCCCCCTTTCTTCAAACCCTAATCGCTCCTCCTTCACATCGCGCCGCCCAACTCTGGCTACCGGCGCCAGGCACTGCACCCCCCTTGCTCCACTACTCCGCCGCCTAAGTTGTAACACCCCACACCCGCTAAGGTCACTCACTAAGGGAATGCCTTAACTTCGGTGGAGCATTTTAAGTGAGTATAGAGCATAAAAATTACAACAAGACAGATATAAATACTTGAAAATCTAAAACATCATTTCATAGCAGCAGAAGGTAAACATGTTTAGTTACAACACCATAAATAGTCAAGTACTAAATATCCATCCTGATAAAAACATAAGTACATAATCCCACTACATAAACAATAGCCATAAAAGAAAAGATAAGTTGGGCTTTACATCACGGTCCAAGCTCCAGAAGATAGATAAAGAAATCTGATCAAAGCCCACTAGTGCTAGGCCCAACCTGAGGACCTGAGGGGGAAAAAGATAAAAACAACGGGGTCAGACATAAGTCTGAGTGAGCCCTATAACTTTAACAACACAATCATTAAAGTAATTAGGGTATGATATAAACTTGGCACGGGATGACTGGGGATAAATGACTACACTAAGTAGCCAACTAGACATAAGGTGAACTAGGATAACGGTAAAGACGCATCTACCCACCCAAGGATAATTACTAACTGCACCACACCAGTCGTTCCTACTTAAAGGTTGATCCCTCCCAAGGACTTAGAAACTTTACCCAGTAGTTTCGTGTACCCCTAGCTGACTACATAGGTGCCGTCTGCCCCTATCTCCACTAGGTGTACCCACTACTCCCAAGATATCGGCTCCCTACCATAGGTACCGGTGCTGTCCCCACAATGGGGTGTATCACTCCCCAAAGTGGCAACCCGATACAACAAATGGTGCACGGCTTATACCTACACGATGCAACAACGTCTTACCTACCAGCCCGGGTCCACACACGCATATGAAACCCGTTGGACTCGCGTTGCCACCGCTAACCCGTTTTGGCCTCTTATAATCAAGCCCAGTACGCGTGTCCCGTCCTCGACATGGGTCGAGCCCAATAAGATACATATGGGTTACTGGTTGAAATGGGCCCCCACAAGCTACCACCTAAGCTTGTCAATTTATCTAGTGCATCCCAATTAACCCTTTAATCATGTTTAATTACATGTTTCCACTTGGTTAAGTATTCTAATCGTATTTTCTATTGCCACCCAAGGCAACCCACTAGATTTCCTCATGCCACCCAAGGCACTTACTTGATTTCCACATGCCACCCAAGGCACCCACTTAACCCCTCATGCCCACTACATGCTTATCTGGTTAAGTGTTTCTTAATTGATTAAAAACGTAACCGTTGTAAAGACCTCTCACATTAGACTATCTTTTATGGCAGCTGGATTTGCCGGTTGGGTCCGGGCAGCCTTACGCCATAACCGAGTCTAACCTCGTGTCTATACACTTGTCATGTATTTAGTTTGTGCCTAAGACCTCTCACATTGGGCCAATCATTTGTAGCTGCTGGATTTGCCAGTCGGTTCCGGGCAGTCTTACGCTACAAAAGGGTCCAACCTCGTGTCTTAGTCGATTAATTACACCTAATTAATCACCCCCGAATTAATTTTCCCTAATTAATTCCAATTTTAACGATGTACATAATTGAATCAATTATGTTCATCTACTTTATGGAATGCATAATCATACCAACTTCACACCATTTCATTAACATGTATATTAACCCCATCGTTCCCCACGTAATTCGCTAACATGACATAAAAGGGAAGATTCATCATAAATATAATGGGTTCAACTTGCATAACATTAGCATCAACATGGGTTTAAAGGTGTCAACATGCATATAGCATCAACCCAACTAGCATAAATAATCAACCCAAACTTGCATGAATCACATATGTCATAAGGAGGTTAACTTGCATAAGTTATTTATGTCATACAAAGGGGTAAACTTGCATATGTATGTATGACATACAAAGGGGTTAACTTGCATATGTATGCATATCATACAAAGGTGTAAACTTGCACATGTTACTTGCATATAATCAAACACCATACTTGCATAACATGTCATATATGAACTTGCATATAATCATACACCAAACTTGCATACCATATCATGTATGAACTAGCATATAATCAAACTTGCATATCATGGTGTCATAATGGATCAATGTTTCTCATATGACTTGCATAACATCACAAACACATAGCATATGACTTGCATAACTTGCATAACATTATGAACATGTAGCATATGACTTGCATAACTTGCATAACATCATGAACATGTAGCATATGACTTGCATAACTTGCATAACATCATGAACATGTAGCATATGACTTGCATAACTTGTATTGATCCACATTCATAGCCATAACCTCATTATATCCTATCATAATCATTTCAACAATTGGTCATTAAGGGTATAGAAAACTCACAACTTGTTGATTAGCACTCCTAAGAAGAAGATTAAGTTGCTATAGTTGATTAAAGATTGATTTGAGAAACTATCTTCCTCTTTAAGTTGATGGAGGCTCCTTCAAGTTGCATTTTGACGGCATAACGACATTGTATCTATTTTTAGTATGAATTAGGGTAGTCTTAGGGTGTATTTATAGATTAGTTAGGTGTTTTAGGCCATTAGATTAACCCTAAATCGGATTAGAGCCGTCAGATCTCGTCCTAGCCACAAAAACACAGCCCAAAAGACAAGCTGGTGCACCCAGGTCACCTGGGCTCGACCAGGGAGGTCGACCCCCAGGTCGACTCCCCAGTCGACCTGAAGGGCAGGTCGACTCCCCAGTCGACCCCCTGGGTCTGGCGGGATTTTTCCCACCACTTCTGAAAATTGAAATTTTTGATTTTAAATATGTTTTTAAATTTCTGAAAACTTCTTTGGGCCTTATCTGGGTCATACGGACTCCAATTTTCGAAAACTCGGACTCTATTTCGCGTATTTTTCCGAGACGAACGCAATGGCATAGCCCGTTTTCCCTGATTCAGATTTTTAAATTTAATTCTGCCCTGTTTTATATTATAGCAAGTTATTCAACATACGGGGTGTTACATTCTCCCCTACTTAAAGGATTTCGTCCCCGAAATCTCTAAGTCAAGAAGAACGTATCCTACCAACCAAACAACCATCTACTAAACCATCAAACACTTGCATCCATTGTCCTTAGAGTTTCTAATGCTGTATGAACATATGCAAAGAGTGTGTGTATATGTTCCCTGTCTAATGCAAAATCAGGCGGTCTACTGATTCAGTTGACCTCCTTAATGCAAACCATGATAGTGCCATGCATCCAACATGTATGCAAAAGAACCTTATCGACACATACTATTTCTACATGAGTGCACAATCATTCACCAAAATGCATCATCCATATGATAGCACAACCATTATACATCCATTACTATAGCTACCTACACACAATTTTATGCAATATGCAATATGAAGTGATTGAGCCGATCTAGTGCCTAGAGTGTGTGTATATGCATCCACGAGCAACCACTAGCAAACACTTGCATCCACACGCATCCATCAAACATAACATGTCTCAAACACATGTATCAACCATAGGTTTTACCCTATCTAAAGGTCAAAGGTACTAATGAGAGGACATACTAAAGATAAGATAAGTACTAGACAAACGATAAAGGAGAAGTTAAAAGACATACCCTAAAAAAGGAATGGGTATAATGAACGCATCTTCACTTCTGTCTCCCAAGTAGCATTGCTCTCATCTTCTCCCCATTGCACTTTGACTAGTCGAACCTCTCTGTTCCTCAACTTCCTAATCTCTGACCCAAGGATGCGGGTAGGAGCTCGTCGAATAGTTGCATCACGCTCTACCTCCACTTCTTTAAGTAAGCTCGGCTCTACCACCTCTGCGGTCTCATGTAGGCACTTCCTCAAATGTGACACATGGAATACGTCATGTACCCCACTAAGTCTCTCGGGTAAATCCACTCTATATGCCATCTGTCCAATCCTTTCCTTAATAGGAAACAACCCAACAAATCTTGGAGCTAACTTCCCAACGGACCCAAAGCGAACTACATTCCGTAATGGAGATACTTTGACAAAGACCATGTCACCAACCTCAAACTCCAGATCCGTCCTCCTCTTGTCCGCATAAGATTTTTGCCTATCCTGTGCTGCTTTCATCCTTCTTCGAATCAAATCAATCTTTTACGAAGTCTCTCTAACCATATCAGGCCCAAGCAAGATCTTATCCGTAGATTCCCACCAACATGTAGGTAATCGACAAGGCCTTCCATAAAGAGCTTCGAAAGGAGCCATACCAACACTGGACTGAAAGCTGTTATTATAGGCGAACTCCACCAATGGAAGATGCTCTTCCCATGTACCTCCAAAATCTAAGATACAAAGTCTCAAAAGGTCTTCCAGAACACGATTCACCCTCTCGGTCTGGCCGTCCGTCTGAGGATGATATGCGGTGCTCAGACACAATTGAATCCTCACTGCTTCTTGCAAACTTTTCCAGAACTCGATAGTGAAGATAGGATCTCGATCACTCACTATGCTAGAGGGTACCCCATGCAATCGAACTATCTCTCGCAGATATACTGTAGCTAGCCATGGAGCAGTCCTCTTGCTCTTCACGGGTATGAAATGGGCGCTCTTAGTAAGCCTGTCCACAACAACCCAAATTCCCGTATTACCCTTCCTCGATCTCGGTAACCCATCGATAAAATCCATCGAGACGCTATCCCACTTCCATTGCGGAACTTCCAATGGGTGAAGCAACCCACCTGGTTTCTTTTGCTCCGCTTTCACCTGTTGGCACACCAAGCATCTAGCGACATACTCGGCTACATCCTTCTTCATACCGGCCCAAAAGAAAACTCGCCTCATGTCTTGGTACATCTTGTCCCCACCGGGATGAATGGTCATCCTAGAACGGTGTGCATCATCAAGAATAGCCTTCCTCAAACCCTCGTTTTGCGGTACACAAAGTCTACCGTCTCTATGCAAGCACCCCCTATCATCTATGGTGTACCTACTCAAATGGCTGGACGACTCCCCCCTTATGAGCCTCTCTACCAACTCAACCAACTGTGGGTCGTCCCGCTGTGCCTCGCCAATCCGCCCCAAAAGAGTAGGTCTGACCTCCAAGGATGCTAGCAAACCGGGTATATAGTCAACGGAAGGTCTGAAATCAATCATTGAGATAAACTCCAAGCTTCGTCGTTCCACAAATAATGGACTCAAGGACAACCTTTTCCTACTCAAGGCGTCCGCCACCACGTTACCCTTGCCAGGGGTATACGCTATCTCGAAATCATAGGATGCTAAGAACTCCATCCACCTTTGTTGTCTCAGGTTCAAATCCTTCTGAGAAAACAAGTACTTCAATGATTTGTGGTCAGTGAACAATTCGAATCTCTCACCAAGAAGATAATGGCGCCAAATCTTAAACGCAAAAACAATAGCGGCCAACTCTAAATCATGGGTAGGTAATTTTTCTCATGCTTTCTCAACTGCCTTCCACCGTAGGCTATTACCCTTCCCTCTTGCATTAAGACTGCGCCCAGTCCAGTCCCACAAGCATCGGTATAAACAACAAATGGCTTACTCCCATCTGGCAACACTAAGACTGGAGCTGTGGTTAAAGCTCTCTTTAACCGTCGGAACGCATCATCACAATTTACGTCCCATGCGAAGACTAGATTCTTCTTCGTCAAGCGAGTTAATGGGGCTGATATCTTCGCGAAGTCCTTGATAAACTTCCTATAGTAGCCAGCCAACCCCAAGAAACTCCTCGCCTCGGTAGCATTCTTTGGAACCTTCCAATCTTGGATGGATACTACCTTCGCGGGATCCACAGCTATCCCTTCCTTGGAGACCACGTGCCCCAAGAACCGCACTTCCTTCCTCCAGAAGTGACATTTAGAAAATTTAGCCTTAATGCTATGCTCTCGAAGGTCTCCAACACTTCCCTAAGATGTAGGGCATGGTCTTCTTCACTCTTAGAAAATACTAAGATGTCATCCACAAAGACCACCGCGAAATTATTAAGGAACTCCCTGAACACCCTACTCATCAAATCAACAAAATATGCAGGGGCGTTCATCAACCCAAATGGCATCACCAGCCACTCATAGAAACCATTCGGAGTCCTAAAGGTAGTCTTGTCTATGCTATCCTCAGCCACCCTCAAATGATGAAACCCCATGGCCAAGTCCAACTGCGAAAACACTGAAGCGCCAACCAACTGATCAAAGAGATCATCAATCCTCGGCAATGGGTGTCTATTCTTCTTTGTGAGCTTGTTGAGTTCTCTATAGTCTACACAAAGTCTGAGGGACCCATCCGCCTTCGTAGAAAAAACTAATGGAGCACCCCACTCCGATATACTTCGTCTTATGAACCCCTTCTCAAGCAACTCCCCTACTTGCTTATGGAGTTCCCTCCTCTCACGAGGAGCCATGTGGCGCACTGGTAAAGATACAGGTTTAGCATTATCCACCAGATATATTCGGAAGTCTATCTCCTGCTTCGGAGGTAAGCCCTTCACCTCCTCAAACACATCCGAGTATTCCCGGACCACTCTAACAGATCGCAAACTCTCGACCGAAGCGTCAAGCGATTCAAGATAACTTAGCATAACTGAATCCATGGGATTACAAGAGATCTCGAGAGTGTTCCCCAAGCGGGTCATGAGCCTAACAACTCTCCTTTCGCAATCAAGAACGGCACCATTACTGAATAACCAGTCCATGCCCAAAATCAACCCATAGCCCGTGAAGCCCAAAACAAAAGCATCACATCTAAACTCAACGCTAAGTATAGAAATCTTCAAACCCAAACATATCATGGACAAATAAGCGGAGCCCCCAATTGGGTTTGAAACAACCAAGGGATCATCTACTAGACTGGTGTCTAAGTGCAGTGACTCAAGTAATGATGATGAGATAAACGAATGCGATGTGCCAGAATCAAACAATGTACGGACAGGATGATCAAACAGAAAAACCAGACTTTCAACGGAAATAGTTCTACCTCTTTCCTGAATCGGTGGAACCACGAGAGCCTGAACTTGCCCCCTTGCCTGACCCGGTGCCATAAGAGCTTGCACCTGTCCTCCTAAGGTAGATCCTGTCCTTTGCCCCTTCTTGGGGCAATCCTTCACTAGATGCCCTGCTTCGCCACAGTGATAGCAGCCAGTCTTCTTCTTCTTCCGACAATCTATGCTTAGGTGGCCTGGTATCCCGCAATTGAAGCACTATTTCTTCCCCTTGCCACCGTTGCCTTTCCCACCTTTGTTTTGTTGCTGTTGAGGTCTCTTTTGATCTCCCTTTTTCTCAGGTGCCTTATTAACATTGGGACCCTTCTCTTCCTCATGCATGAGTGCCATGTCAACTAGCTTCTCAAAGGTGGCTCCCATGTGGATGTGAGTCATAGCCAATCCATGCATCGGTTCATTCAAGCCTTTAACGAACCTCAAAGCCTTCTTCTCCGGTGTATTCACCATGTCTATGCCAAACCTTGCCAATTGATTAAACTTGTTGACATATTCCTTCACCGAGAGATTTCCTTGCTTTAGAGTCAAGAACCTTTCCATATACAAGTTTTCCTCCGCCCTTGAGAGAAACTTTGCCACAAATCTTTGCCTAAAATCCACCCACGAGTCAACAGGGCGTTCTGCATTAGTGACCTCCCACCAGAATGAGGCCTCTCCCTTCATTAACCAAGCAGCTAACTTGACTTTCTTTCCTTCTTCCATCTCAAAGATGTCTATCAACTCTTCCACCTCCTTAAGCCAATCTCTAGCCTCCACAAAAGTTTCTGATCCTTGAAAAGGTTTCCCTCCCATAGCTTTAAATTCCTTGCAAGTCTTAGCAAAAGTATCCGTACGAGGAGGAGGAGGGGGAGGAGGAAGATCGGGTGCTACGGTTGGTGGAGGAACATTTGCTGGACCCGCAGTGGCGGCCCTAGCCTCCATCAATCTCCTATACCATACTGGTATCGTCACACCCTTCGGAAAGTTAAGATCCTCAGCCATGCTGAAACGGAAAAGAAAAGATTCAAAACGGAGAATTCGAAAGATAAAGATATGGCTATTGGGGATTATGATTTTCTTTCAAAAAAATTTCTCTTTAAAGACATGTTTTTGAAAATACTTCTTCCAAAAATGTTATTAGAAAAATAGTTTTCTAAAAATTTTTATCTGTCCTGGTAACCTTCGCTCTGATACCACGTGTAACACCCCACACCCGCTAAGGTCACTCACTAAGGGAATGCCTTAACTTCGGTGGAGCATTTTAAGTGAGTATAGAACAGAAAAATTACAACAAGACAGATATAAATACTTGAAAATATAAAACATCATTTCATAGCAGCAGAAGGTAAACATGTTTAGTTACAACACCATAAAGAGTCAAGTACTAAATATCCATCCTGATAAAAACATAAGTACATAATCCCACTACATAAACAATAGCCATAAAAGAAAAGATAAGCTGGGCTTTAAATCACGGTCCAAGCTCCAGAAGATAGATAAAGAAATCAGATCAAAGCCCACTAGTGTTAAGCCCAACTTGAGGACCTGAGGGGGAAAAAGATAAAAACAATGGGGTCAGACTTAAGTATGAGTGAGCCCTATAACTTTAACAACACAATCATTAAACTAATTAGGGTATGATATAAACTTGGCACGGGATGACTGGGGATAAATGACTACACTAAGTAGCCAACTAGACATAAGGTGAACTAGGATAACGGTAAAGACGCATCTACCCACCCAAGGATAATTACTAACTGCACCACACCAGTCGTTCCTACTTAAAGGTTGATCCCTCCCAAGGACTTAGAAACTTTACCCAGTAGTTTCGTGTACCCCTAGCTGACTACATAGGTGTCGTCTGCCCCTATCTCCACTAGGTGTACCCATTACTCCCAAGCGATCGGCTCCCTACCGTAGGTACCCGTGCTGGCCCCACAATGGGGTGTATCACTCCCCAAAGTGGCAACCCGATACAACAAATGGTGCACGGCTTATACCTACACGATGCAACAACGTCTTACCTACCAGCCCGGGTCCACACATGCATATGAAACCCGTTGGACTCGCGTTGCCACCGCTAACCCGTTTTGGCCTCTTATAATCAAGCCCAGTACGCGTGTCCCGTCCTCGACATGGGTCGAGCCCAATAAGATACATATGGGTTACTGGTTGAAATGGGCCCCCACAAGCTACCACCTAAGCTTGTCAATTTATCTAGTGCATCCCAATTAACCCTTTAATCATGTTTAATTACATGTTTCCACTTGGTTAAGTATTCTAATCGTATTTTCTATTGCCACCCAAGGCAACCCACTAGATTTCCTCATGCCACCCAAGGCACTTACTTGATTTCCACATGCCACCCAAGGCACCCACTTAACCCCTCATGCCCACTACATGCTTATCTGGTTAAGTGTTTCTTAATTGATTAAAAACGTAACCGTTGTAAAGACCTCTCACATTAGACTATCTTTTATGGCAGCTGGATTTGCCGGTTGGGTCCGGGCAGCCTTACGCCATAACCGAGTCTAACCTCGTGTCTATACACTTGTCACATATTTAGTTTGTGCCTAAGACCTCTCACATTGGGCCAATCATTTGTAGCCGCTGGATTTGCCGGTCGGTTCTGGGCAGTCTTACGCTAAAAAAGGGTCCAACCTCGTGTCTTAGTCGATTAATTACACCTAATTAATCACCCCCGAATTAATTTTCCTAATTAATTCCAATTTTAACGATGTACATAATTGACTCAATTATGTCGATCTACTTTATGTTATGCATAATCATACCAACTTCACACCATTTCATTAACATGTATATTAACCCCATCGTTCCCCACGTAATTCGCTAACATGACATAAAAGGGAAGATTCATCATAAATATAATGGGTACAACTTGCATAACATTAGCATCAACATGGGTTTAAAGGTGTCAACATGCATATAGCATCAACCCAACTAGCATAAATAATCAACCCAAACTTGCATGAATCACATATGTCATAAGGAGGTTAACTTGCATAAGTTATTTATGTCATACAAAGGGGTAAACTTGCATATGTATGTATGACATACAAAGGGGTTAACTTGCATATGTATGCATATCATACAAAGGTGTAAACTTGCACATGTTACTTGCATATAATCAAACACCATACTTGCATAACATGTCATATATGAACTTGCATATAATCATACACCAAACTTGCATACCATATCATGTATGAACTAGCATATAATCAAACTTGCATATCATGGTGTCATAATGGATCAATGTTTCTCATATGACTTGCATAACATCACAAACACATAGCATATGACTTGCATAACTTGCATAACATCATGAACATTTAGCATATGACTTGCATAACTTGCATAACATCATGAACATGTAGCATATGACTTGCATAACTTGCATAACATCATGAACATGTAGCATATGACTTGCATAACTTGTATTGATCCACATTCATAGCCATAACCTCATTATATCCTATCATAATAATTTCAACAATTGGTCATTAAGGCTATAGAAAACTCACAACTTGTTGATTAACACTCCTAAGAAGAAGATTAAGTTGCTAGAGTTGATTAGAGATTGATTTGAGAAACTATCTTCCTCTTTAAGTTGATGGAGGCTCCTTCAAGTTGCATTTTGACGGCATGACGGCATTGTATCTATTTTTAGTATGAATTAGGGTAGTCTTAGGGTGTATTTATTGATTAGTTAGGTGTTTTAGGCCATTAGATTAACCCTAAATCTTATTAGAGCCGTCAGATCTCGTCCTAGCCACAAAAACACAGCCCAAAAGACAAGCTGGTGCACCCAGGTCACCTGGGCTCGACCAGGGAGGTCGACCCCCAGGTCGACTCCCCAGTCGACCTGGTGGGCAGGTCGACTCCCCAGTCGACCCCCTGGGTCTGGCGGGATTTTTCCCGCCACTTCTGAAAATTGAAATTTTTGTTTTTAAATCTGTTTTTAAATTTCTGAAAACTTCTTTGGGCCTTATCTGGGTCATACGGACTCCGATTTTCGAAAACTCGGTCTCTATTTCGCGTATTTTCCCGAGACGAACGCAATGGCATAGCCCGTTTCCCCTGATTCAGATTTTTAAATTTAATTCTGCCCTGTTTTATATTATAGCAAGTTATTCAATATACGGTGTGTTACATAAGCACTCCGCTTCCCTGACCTCCGACGAAGCCGCACAGCCCCCCTTTCTTCCCTTTTACTGTAAGTTAAAACTTACTTTTATTTCTTTATTTTATTTATATAAAGTACTTAGTTCTTTAAAAACGAAATTCAGTTTTTCCCTATGATGTGGAGGATTAAAATGAGATTTTCATGTATGTAGAATATTAAAGAAATGATTTTTATTGTTTAAAAAGAAATGATTTAGAAGAAAAATATAATCTTTGTATGAAATGATATAGAGGAAAAATACGATTTTATATAGTAGAGATAGTAAAAATATAATTTTTATATCATGGGAAGGTGATATTTTTAATTAGAGAAAGGTGATATTTTTATATGATAGGAAGGATAAAAATATGATTTTTATATTATATAGATAATAAAAATCCGATCTTTATTATATAGGAGATATAAAAATATAATTTTTATTATGTAGAAGAAGCAAAAATATGATTTTTATATAGAAAATGGCGAGATAAAAATATGATCTTTATTATATGAACACCAGTATAAAAATAGAATTTCTATCCATATAGAGTGATTATAAAAATGTGATTTTTATATACATAGCAACAATATAAAAATGTGATTTTTATATATGTAGTGGCTACGGGCAACGAAATTGACAAAGGCGAGCCCGGCGAAGATTTTCTACATATGAAGAGTCGTGGCGTTTGGTTTAGCTAGTCGGTGAGAACTCCTCACTTTTATTTTTATTTCTAGTTAAAAATATATACTAGGATGCAGACGGTGTTTAGTAGCACCCGACACTCGTCGTCCACAGACCATGGATGGCTTGTATGCTTGTTTGTTTGATCTTGATGTGTAGTTGATTGTGTGATGTGATGTGAAATGAAATAAAATATCTATATAGTTAAAATATTTTGTAGTTGAAAATAGAATTTTTAACGTATATTTAAAATGAAATAAATATAAACAAATCGAAAGATTTGTTTATATATACACACATTTGACTGATATTGATTGGGATGATAAATTTTACACATCGCCCAACTGCACAAATAAAATCTGTGTTTGATTATTTGAAAACTACACACGGGTATTGGGATGATATATGACATAGACTAGTCCCAATAATTAGTTGTATGTCGATCGATTGATTGACAGGTTGTTATAAGCGTTAAATATTTATGTTTGATGCTTATACAGTGTAGAACGCACTATAGATGATGGTTGATTATTTATCGTTGTTATTTTATACATGTGTTGTAGAAAATCCATATAATTAACATTATATGGTAATGATTCGGCCTCATTCCAGTTTTGAAATAAAATATTTGAAATAGAATATTTGAAATAGAATATTTGAAATAAAAATATTTGAAATAGAATATTTGAAAAAGAAATATTTGAAATAGAATATTTGAAAATAGAAATATATGAAGCCGTGTTAACTAGATTTATGCCATTTTGACGTGAACGATATTTATATCGATTTTATTCATTTTATAATGAACATTGAAAGTGATTTCAAAATCTGATATTTTGAAAAGAATTGAAATTCAAATTAAATTGAATAGAATTGAAATTCGAATTAAATTGAATGGAATTGAAATTCGAATTTGCTTGAAATAGAATTGAAATCGTTTTTTTTAATTGAATTTAAAACGTACTGAAATTGAAACTGAAATCGATTTAAATTGAAACCGATTTGAATTAAAAATCGATTTGAATTGAAATGAATTTGAAATGAATTTAAAACGAATTCGTAAGGGAAAATTCAATTTTGATTTGAATTTGAAAAGGAAGTTGAAATCGTTTTGAAAACAAATTTAAAACGATTTATAAAATACGTTTTAAAAGGAAATCGATGAAGTATATATTATATATATAATATAATGGCCTGAATAGAACGCGCCGCGCTGTGGTAGTTCATGAATTTCGACTATTGACTTCGAACGGACATTACGGGAGATCCGACCGTCGGATCCTCCTAAAACCGGAACCGTTGGGTTCGTATTAAAAAGAGATTTCTAACGAATATTAGAAATTAGAAATTTAACGGTTTGATTTGGAATTATGTCCAAATCAAATTTAGAAAAGGTCGCTGTAAGTGTAGTTCGATGGCCGTTGATGGAAATCGACTGTACGGGCCTTGATAAAATTATTAAAAATAGTAATAATTTGTGTAAAATCATAAGACTTGATTTGTGAAGAATTGGGATGAAAAACTCCATATTTGAAAAGATAAAAATAGATTTTTATTGAAATGAACTAGTTTTGAACTAGAATTAAAATCAATTTATTTTTGAAATAAATAAATTGAATTTGAAAATGGTTTTAAAAGAAACCAGAATTTCCAATAATTGAACTGGAATGGATTTGAATCAAAATTGTCTTTGGAATATTTCGATGTTGGATTTCGTGATTTTACAGATATTGTTATGGAAATTTGAAAGATATAAATATATCGTTATTTCCAATACGATATTTGTTGGTCATAGAATTTGATATTGAATATAAACCGATATATTTTCTATTCAGAGCCTTGTATTTAATATCAAATGTGATTTGGGTTTGTCGTGAATGGTGTAACGACCCACCATTTTGACCGTGCCGAATTGACAAAATATGCCAACTCGAAACGTCCAAAACAACAGATTGTTATTAGCTTCTGAGGTAAATAGAACAAATCACAGAATCACAGATCACAGACACAGATACAGAGCAATATAATATCTTGCACAAATATATCAAAATTTCAATATTTAATCAAGAAAATCCTATATTATAATATCTATTTCCAACTGATATTTAATAAGGATGAATTCGCTAGAAGATTTATGCTCTCTTTCTACTTCTTACCTTGTAATGGACAAGGTTAAGTAATAAAATTCGATTTAAAAGCTGAACGAACGAAAGAACCTAATAAAAAGGGATCTACAAAGGAAGATATATTTGAATGGAAAAGCAAATTTCAGAAGAGATTTAAATATTGAACAAAATTTTATATCCGTAAATATTTTTTTAAAAACATTTTAAAACCATTTTAAAACTAATTTTACTTTCAAAATACGCTCTCTCTCAAGAAGGAATCTAACTGTAACAACCCGCCATTTTGACCGTACCGAATCACAAAACATGTTAATTCGAATCGTCCAAAACGACAGATTGTTATTAGCTTATGAGATAAATTGAATAAATCACAGAATCATAGATCACAGACACAGAGCAATATAACATCTCACAGCGGAAATAAATAATACAATAGTAGTTCATGAAGCTACTAAATAAATTTTACATTAGAGTTTACATAAATAATACAGCGGAAATATAATACAATAAATAATGATAACAGTCAAAAATAGAAATGATAGAAATAACTAGATGACTGAACAATTGAACAGGTAGTATAAATGAGCAAACCCAATAATCTTCAAACTCCAAGAGTGGATCTCGAAAGCTGTGATAATCGATCTGACCCGAGTAATAATGCAAACAAAACAACTCGGATCAGGACTAACATTCTCATGGAAGTAAATCAATTCAAATGAAATGTTCGATGAAATGCAATCAGTAACTTAAAGGATGTTTGGGATCACCATCCTCTAAGGATCCGTCAAACTAATACTATATAGTATAATACGCTATATACAATAGTGTCTATCAGTAAAGTAAAAATATCAAAATAGCGTAAGCAGGATTACCATGATTACCCTTACACCGTTTATATATTCCCATAGTATATACAGTACCGTAATTCCTCCGTAAACTGGAGGTTGATCAGAGGGCACTCCATATAAAACAGTACAAAACAAAGTCGTAGTGGGCTCGTATAAGGCATGTGACAAGGCACGCAAGGAATGCCATGGTGGATTCACCGTTTGCAGAGCCGGACTGGTGGTAACGCATAGTAGCAACTACCGCCCACCTCGATACACACTCCAATAATCAAAAGGGCCCAAATCGAATCTCAACAGTAATGGAGTAATATCGAAGAAGTGTGCTCGACAAGAGGTATGACCTCACTTGGTCCGTGCATAGCTCTTGTTTTATCCACATCAAGCTGACTCAAGGTAGTCAGGGTCACGTGATTAATATGAAATAAAATAAAATGGAGTCGTTCGCCAAAACATCCCCTTCATTCTGGAACTCCACCGCATACACAGTTGTTAAGGTGGTTTTCGGTATTGGCAGAGAGTATGACAATAGCCGATCTCGGTCTCTTTAACAACCAATCGTTTACATATTTCACACCGTGGTCATTATTTTATAAATCGATTTATAAAATAGTTTATACGAATTCTCAAATTCGAAATCAACATTAAATATCCAACTTCGATTATATTTAAATTTGAAAATACTTATTTATATCGCTTTAAATCAAATCGATTTAGAGACATATCGTAATGATCTCAATATAGTATAAACTAATAATATTCATTTAACATCGGTTATAATTTCCGAGTCAACTTATATTCAAGTTATACCTTAAATATCTCAATTTCTGTTTAAATCAATACAAAACATTTTGCTTCGATAATATTTGGTTTGCTTTATATTCGAAAAATTCAAGTTCGAAACAATTCAAATAATTCAAACCTTACATTTAAGGAATCATTTCAGGTCGATTCACATGAAATCAACATTTTGGTTTGAATTCAAATGTATATTTCAAGTCAAAGATTTACATTTCAAATTTTAAACAAAACATATCGAGTTATGCAATTCAAGTCATAAAATTTGAAATCATCATTTATAAATTCAATAATTCAGTTTACCCTTAAAATAATTTGTTTAAGTCGATTCCAAAATTAAATACTTAAGTTCAAATTTAGTTAACGTAATTCGAATCAAATCTTACATTTCAATTCCACCAAATTATATCATAATTTGTAACTCAAGTCAAAATTCCAATTCATACCTTATATCAGTTCATTCGTTAAATCAGTATCGTTATATAAATCTGAATCTTAAACCTCGAATTTAAATCGCAAATCTTACTTATCCATCTACAGTTTATTATTAAAGTTTATAAAATAAAATAAAAATTTGAAAATAGATATATATATAAGTTTATAAAATTTTAAAATTAGTTAGAATATAGATTATAAACATATATAAAACTAAAATAATATAGAAAATAAGTTTAAAATAATTATTTATAAAAATATAAAATGATATAATTAAATTATATAGTTTAAAATAAATAAATTATAAGTAAAACTTAAATAAGCATTAAATCTATATTTACTTATAAAAAATCACTTTAAAACATATATTTCCAAAATTATAAAAATTTAAGTTTAAAATATTTAAAATATAAATATATACAATATTTTATCTTAAGTTATTATTTAAAAAAAATCAAATTCCTAAATCAAAATACTTCGAAAATACGACCAACGGTGTCCATATATAGTTTTCTACCCTATGGTCAAGTGATACAGATATTTATCATTTCAACCCGCAATTTATAAAATTTCTACGGGTCTATCATTTCAACCCGTGATCCCAAATTCAGTAAAAATCGTTCAGGTCTATCATTTCAACCCATGAAGACCTTTCCCTATTCTAATGTCTGTTCGGGTATGTATCGTTTCAAACCTTAGTGATTTTTCCTAAACTGGGGGTATCAACAATCACAAACAACAATCACATAGCAACGATCACAACATATATATCATTAGTGAAACTACGTGTCATATGAATATATCGTGTCACATATAAAATGTGCATATACAACAAATCAAACAATTTCTATCAGCAATCCTATACATTTCATAAAACAGTTCATTATTGATCTAACATCCACGAAAAAAAAATGTAAGTCAAGTGTGAGATAAACTCACCTTTCATGTTACAGATTGAAGATGGCAGACTGAAACAACGACTTCTAAGCATGATTCAGAATGGATTCAACTCGATATCACTAAATATTTATCAAATTTTCAAGAGGACAAATGGATCGGTACAGTTATAGGTTTTTTTTATAGATAGTTTCGATGTATTTTGGGTGTATAGAGAAATTGTGGTGAGAAAAGAAGAAGAAAAAAAAGAAAAAAAAAAGATAGAATTGAATTCAATTTTAAATGATTAAATATGAATTGGAATATATATAGATGTTATATGCGGAATTGATTTTACATTGTTTGGTTTGAATTAAGAATTTGTTAAATAAATAAGAATGGTTTAAATCGTAAATTATTTGAATCCGTCTTCCTTCATAGATCGATTATCACAGCTTTCGAGATCTACTCTTGGAGTTTGAAGATTATTGGGTTTTCTCATTTATATCTACCTGTTCAGTTATCTTTGTCATTCTGTTTCAATTGTTATAAGTTATTTATTGTATTAGACTTCCATTGTATTATTTATGTAAACTCTGATGTAAAGCTTCATGAACTACTATTGTATTATTTATTTCCGCTGCGAGATGTTATATTTCTTTGTGTCTGTGATCTGTGATTTATTCTATTTACCTCAGAAGCTAATAACAATCTGTTGTTTTGGACGTTTCGAGTTAACATGTTTTGTCGATTCGGCACGGTCAAAATGGCGGGTCGTTACAAAAGGTGTCTTCATTAACACTATTCTTAAGCCCAGTTAAGAAAAAGAATAAATCTTTTTGTTTAGATTTAATGAAGTGTACCAATTGAATAATATTTAATTGGAATTGAATTGGTATTGATTTTTGGGTTTATCGTGAACAGTGTTTTAAATAACACTTGTTCTTTAACCCGATAATTAATAGAATGTGATTTTGGGTTGTCGTGAACGGTATCTTCAATAATACTGTTCTTAGACCCAAAGGAGTTAAGAAAATCAGAAACTTACTGGAGATTAGTTAAGTTGAATGGTTTCTAGGGTATCGATCTGATGTTGGTTTCGGCCTTCGGGGTTAATACTTAGGGAATTGCTCACTTGCTAATTTACGGTTAGGGACTGATTGAAATGTGATGTGATTTTGGGGTTTATCGTGAACCGTGTTTTAAATGACACTGATTCTTTAACCTAGTCAAAGATTAAAATTAAGTGGAGTTTTAATGAATCTTTAATTAGATTGAGAAGATTGAGAATGGAATATCACCAGTTTTGCTCCAGGAGATAGTTAAATCTTTAATTAGATTTGAACGTGAAATGGTAAGGGAATTTACTGATAACACCGTGGTGTTAGATATGAAGTATTACCAGTTTTACTTCATGGGATGAATAAGTTGGGATTGGGAAATTAAAACAAATGATTACTTCGGTAAGGTTCGTTAATCCCGGCTAGTTTGGATAAACCATAATTTGGTTTGAATTGATATTCAAAAGAAGATTAAAAATAAATTTGAAGAATTTATCTTTGATAAAATTAATGGGAATCGTTCCCTAAGTGAAATTTAGAAACTAACTGTAGGTTAGCTAAGCAGAATGGTTTCCTGGGTATTGATCTGATGTTGGTTTCGGCCTTCGGGGTTAATATTTGGTGAATTATTCTCTTGCTAATTTGCAGTTAGTGACTGATGAATTGGAATGAGGCGTATGTTGTGTTTGTGTAACACTTGTTTATTATATAAGCGAGTTATTCAGAAAGACCGGGTTTATCCCATTCTGAATAACTGATTCGACGATGAGTCGAAGATGAAGACGGTGGTTGAAGACCAGAGGTCTTCACGTCATTTGGGTGATTATTGATGATCTTGATTGGGATGTACACCCAAGAGGAGGGAATCAGTTGGTGGTCGTCCAGACGTGCTTGGAGATCGATGCATATGCGAGGTACAAGGTGCCTCCGGTTTCGTTCAGACGCAGAACGGACTTGTAATGGATGTGTGTCTGACATCGGATTTCATTCTATGTGATTGATATCGGTTGCATGGAGTGGTTTGCCTTTGTGGCATGCTAAGATGCAAATTATCAAGGCTTCTGTTGAAAAGCAAAGTCTTGTGGTTGATGATCAAAGCACAGCCTCTGTGGCATAGCTTTGTGTAACATTGATTCGCGAGCCTCACCCCCCGGTAGTGAACCAGAAACGGGAGAGGACTACAGGGAGAACATGCGTTTCCTTCTAGCCAGGAGTTGTTTCAGTGTTT
The DNA here is from genome assembly GCA_030737875.1 of Allium sativum. Classification (NCBI taxonomy): domain Eukaryota; kingdom Viridiplantae; phylum Streptophyta; class Magnoliopsida; order Asparagales; family Amaryllidaceae; genus Allium; species Allium sativum. The sequence goes on from CM060921.1 coordinate 315,393,830, forward strand.
TTACACGGCCTGACATTTTACTTATGTGGATGATGGATAGCGAGGCGCCTCGGATATATCGGTCGTTCTCGAACCGATGGAGTCATTCGTTGGCTCATTTACGCCCCATAGGGTGGGGAGACGTAGTGTTCAGGATTTCATCTAATCCACATCGGTGGACCGGCCCTGAAGATCCATGGGACGATGCGTTCTGTTCCTGAGGGGCGGGCTAGAGCATCTCGAATTCGGTAGAGGACGATCCCTTGCCTCGGTTCACAGATGGAAATCCAACTTCCAATACGTGATGTTTCGGTTTTAGTTGTAATCCTATATATGGCGACATAGTGGGATGGGGCGCTTATGCCATCTATGATTGATATTTTTGATTGTATATAAAATCAGAAACTAACTGGAAACGAGCTAAGATGGGTGGTTTCCTGGGTATTGTTCTGATGTTGGTTTCGGCCTTCGGGGTTAATACTTAGGGAATCGTTATCTTACTAATTTACGGTTGGAGTCCGATTAAGAATTAAAACATGAAATTTAGCGTATCAAGCATTCTTTGGCTATTATAAGGTAAAACCCTATCCTCCGGTTTGTGTTGCATTGTGTGATGGGACCTGGGTCTTATAATATCTTCATTTTTCTTTATTTAGCATTGTGCTGTTTGTTTTATGCACTGGTATTCTTGGGAGGAAACCCGTTCCGTGTTATACGGCGTGGTCCCTTGATTCACCTAACTTTAAAAATAAAGATTAATAACTATTATAGTTCTCACACCAGTCACATGACTGACCTGGAGTTTATTGTTTTAACCTAAACTCTGGGTGCTCTTATTTTGACATGGGCAGCTAGTAGTTTTGGTTTTGCATATTTATATTCAAAGGATCCTGGTTTACAGCTAGAGCGATACTCGGAAAGCTTTGTATCCGTGTATTACTTCTAGTTGTGTTTTGTATTATTTTCCACTGCGATGTATTTAAATGTATTGTAATCTCTGATATTTTTCTGTTGTGTAATATTTGGTTATACTCTGTATATTCTTGTATTCTGATGATTTGTTGTAATTAACAATGAAATGTTCTTCTGTCTGCGTTCCGATGTGTGTTGTCCTCAAAGTATCCGCTCTTTCCTTCACGGGGAAGTTACAGGTCCTTACCGTGGTATCAGAGCTTTGGTTTACAAAGCTCAGAGAACAATACACATTAGAACAATACGAAAGAATTCTTCAGAAATTGGATTAGTAATATCCATGAGAATGACTCGTTAGAGATGGGATCAGTAGTATCCTAGAACGAGTGTGAAGAGTATATTTTTAAAATGAAAACAATTTTTGTTTTGAAATTTAAATCGTTTTATATGTATTTGAATATTTATTTTAAATTAATTTGGACAATCTAGTATATAAAGATTTTGCATATATGTCTTGCAAACGTTTATTCGAGGTTTTAATGTACTGGATAGTTATAGAATCACACTCTAGTTGCCCGGGGATAATTCTGGTGACGGGGCACCATCGCCAGTATTTATATTCGAGTGACGAAAGTGAGATTTCTATATATTTCCAATTGACTGGTGTGAGAACCAAAATATAGATAGGGTTTGTTGTTGTGATTTGGCACCAAAAATGTGATTTTGCCTATATATCAAAGTTATGAATTTGAAAAGCTAATCAACTAATTGATTGCTGGTTGTGTTGTTTGATTAATTAAAATTTGAACCTTTAGCCAAATTGAACCAAATAGTGAATAGTATTGAAAATTTGTCGCATTTGCATGTATATACATGTATATCTATTGAATAGGTCATAGCAAGGAGGCTAGAGCAGAAGAATAAAATTGTTTGCCCGACAAATAGGTACATGTTTACCATAATTTACTGTTTCGTTTGGGTGATGATTATTTTATGATCCGATTGGCTAGCCGCTTGGCTTTTTCTTTTTCTTTTGGATTGAAGAAGGCCATGGGAGGCTATATGAAATATCCCGAAGTCCCCGGTGCAGGGGAGGTTATGGCGAAATTTTTCGAAAATTTAGGGTGTTTGCCAAATTTTTGAAAAATTTGAAAAGTTCTTAGAAACTGAAAAGTTGAAGAACTTAAGCCGTGATGAAAATAATGGAAGTTGAGTTGATTAGTTAAACAACTTTCGGCTTCGTTCCTTTTCGGGGACGAAAAGTTTTAAGTGGGGGAGATTGTAATAACCTGGAAATCTGGGCTAATTTAAAATTTTTATTTTGGCCATTTTAGTGAATTTTGAATATTTAAAATGTATTATTTTAAATAATAACGACGGGAAATTTATTTTGAATTGAATTGGAACGTATATATTTATATACGCTGTCGTTAGAATATAAATATTTATTTTAAATTATAAAAGGAATTGAAAATGGCGCGGTAGTTCGATAATTCGATTTCAAATTTCAAATGAATGTACCGGGTGCAAAATAAACCGGATTTTAGTGAAACCAAAAATATTAGAATCTATTTGTGAATATCTTTCCAACGAATCCGAAAGATTGAAATTTCGTAGCGGGAATCAAAAGACATGTCCAGTTGAAAATTCAGAATAGTCGCTATGGAATTCTGGCCCTTAAAAATAGAAATTTTGCAAACACCTCGGTTTTCGACAAAACCACTTTTGTTAGATCCGCGATGTCAAGTTATTGCTAGGTTCCAATTTTCATAATTTTTCGAATCAATATGTGAGCGTGGAAAAGGAAAACGCGTTTGACCAGTTTTACTTGATTTTAATCGACTGGAAAATGGCCATTTTTTAAAAGGTCTCAAAATTTGACGAAATTAGTTTTGTTAGGACCGTATCGTCAATACGAAGCTAGAAAATATTTTTCGGGAATTTTTCTAGTTAGTATGTGGCCCTGGTAAATTGAAATGTGCGTTCAAATTCAATATATAGAGTTATATGTTGATTTTGATGAAAACTGATCGAAACAATCAAATCAGCCTATGATACATGTCCCATTGTGTTCGGAATGGGGGTAATTAGCTATGGGCGACAGTCAGTGGATTCGATTTCGAGGTCGAAATAAAAAGTTGCTTTTTGAAAATAAATAATTAAATAAATAATAAAATAAAAACCCTGGGCCCCCTTTCCTCTTTAAATTGGTCAACACACTCCCCCCCGTTCATTACAACAGAAAAAAATATTGCGTCGCCCCCCCTAGGCCGACCGCCGCCGCATCCAGGAAGCCACCGCCGGAGCAAGGCCGCCCCCTCTCTCTTCCTCCTTCCCAAATCCGCGCCCCCTTTCTTCAAACCCTAATCGTTCCTCCTTCACATTGCGCCGCCCACCTCTGGCTACCGGCACCAGGCACCGCACCCCCCTTGCTCCACTGCTCCGCCACCTAAGCACTCCGCCTCCCTGACCTCTGACGAAGCCGCACAACCCTCCCTTTCTTCTCTTTTACTGTAAGTTTTTACTTACTTTTATTTCTTTATTTTATTTATATAAAGTACTTAGTTCTTTAAAAACGAAATTCAGTTTTTCCCTATGATGTGGAGGGTTAAAATGAGATTTTCATGTATGTAGAATATTAAAGAAATGATTTTTATTGTTAAAAAAGAAACGATTTAGAAGAAAAATATAATCTTTATATGAAATGATATAGAGGGAAAATACGATTTTTATAAAGTAGAGATAGTAAAAATATAATTTTTATATCATGGGAAGGTGATATTTTTAATTAGAGAAAGGTGATATTTTTAATTAGAGAAAGGCGATATTTTTATATGATAGGAAGGATAAAAATATGATTTTTATATTATATAGATAATAAAAATTCGATCTTTATTATATAGGAGATATAAAAATATAATTTTTATTATGTAGAGGAAGCAAAAATATGATTTTTATATAGAAAATGGCGAGATAAAAATATGATCTTTATTATATGAACACCAGTATAAAAATAGAATTTCTATCCATATAGAATGATTATAAAAATGTGATTTTTATATACATATCAACAATATAAAAATGTGATTTTTATATATGTAGTGGCTACGGGCAACGAAATTGACAAAAGGCGAGCCCGGCGAAGATTTTCTACATATGAAGAGTCGTGGCGTTTGGTTTAGCTAGTCGATGAGAACTCCTAACTTTTATTTTTATTTCTAGTTAAAAATATATACAAGGATGCGGACGGTGTTTAGTAGCACCCGACACCAGTCGTCCACAGACCATGGATGGCTTGTATGCTGTTTTGTTTGATTTTGATGTGTAGTTGATTGTGTGATGTGAAATGAAATAAAATATCTATATAGTTAAAATATTTTATAGTTGAAAATAGAATTTTTAACGTGTATTTAAAATGAAATAAATGTAAACAAATCAAAGGATTTGTTTATATATACACACATTTGACTAATATTGATTGGGACGATAAATTTTACACATCACCCAACTGCACAAATAAAATCTGTGTTTGATTGTTTGAAAACCCCACACGGGTATTGGGATGATATATGACATACACTAGTCCCAATAATTAGCTGTATGTCGATCGATTGATTGACAGGCTGTTATAAGCATTAAATATTTATGTTTGATGCTTATACAGTGTAGAACGCACTCTGGATGATGGTTGATTATTTATCGTTATTATTTTATACATGTGTTGTAGAAAATCCATATAATTAACATTATATGGTAATTGATTGGGCCTCATTCCAGTTTTGAAATAAAATATTTGAAATATAATATTTGAAATAGAATATTTGAAATAGAATTTTTGAAATAAAATATTTGAAATAGAAATATTTGAAATAGAATATTTGAAAAAGAAATATTTGAAATCGAATATTTGAAAATAGAAATATATGAAGCCGTGTTAATTAGATTAACGCCATTTTGGCATGAACGATATTTATATCGATTTTATTCATTTTATAATGAAAATCGAAAGTGATTTCAAAATTTGATATTTTGAAAAGAATTGAAATTTGAATTAAATTGAATAGAATTGACAGTCGAATTAAATTGAATGGAATTGAAATTCGAATTTGCTTGAAATAGTATTGAAATCGTTTTTTTTAATTGAATTCAAAACGTATTGAAATTGGAACTGAAATCGATTTAAATTGAAACCGATTTGAATTAAAAATCGATTTGAATTGAAATCAATTTGAAATGAATTTAAAACGAATTCGTAAGGGAAAATTCAATTTTGATTTGAATTTGAAAAGGAAGTTGAAATCGTATTGAAAACAAATTTAAAACGATTTATAAAATATGCTTTAAAAGGAAATCGACAAAGTATATATTATATATATTATATATATAATATAATGGCCTGAATAGAACGCGCCGCGCTGCGGCAGTTCGTGAATTTCGACCATTGACTTCGAACGAACATTACGGGAGATCCGACCATCGGATCCTCCTAAAACCAGAACCGTTGGGTTCGTATCGAAAAGAGCTTTCTAACGAATATTAGAAATTAGAAATCTAACGGTTGGATTTGGAATTATGTCCAAATCAAATTTAGAAAAGGTCGCTGTAAGTTCAGTTCGATGGCCGTTGATGGAAATCGACTGTACGGGCCTTGATAAAATTATTAAAAATAGTAATAATTTGTGTGAAATCGTAAGAAATGATTTGTGAAGAATTGGGATTAAAAACTCTATATTTGAAAAGATAAAAATACATTTTTATCGAAATGAACTAGTTTTGAACTAGAATTAAAATCAATTTATTTTTGAAATAAATAAATTGAATTTGAAAATGTTTTTAAAAGAAACCAGAATTTCCAAATATTGAATTGGAATGGATTTGAATCGAAATTGTCTTTGGAATATTTCGATGTTGGATTTCGTGATTATACGATATTGTTATGGAAATTTGAAATACATATATATATATATATCGTTATTTCCAATATGATATTTGTTGGTCGTAGAATTTGATATTGAATATAAGCCGATATATTTTCTATTCAGAGCCTTGTATTTAATATCAAATGTGATTTGGGTTTGTCGTGAATGGTGTCTTCATTAACACTGTTCTTAAGCCCAGTTATGAAAAAGATTAAATCTTTTTGTTTAGATTTAATGAAGTGTACCAATTAAATAATATTTAATTGGAATTGAATTGGTATTGATTTTTGGGTTTCTCGTGAACAGTGATTTAAATAACACTTGTTCTTTAACCCGATAATTAATAGAATGTGATTTTGGGTTGTCATGAACGGTATCTTCAATAATACTGTTCTTAGTCCCAAAGGAATTAAGAAAATCAGAAACTAACTGGAGATTAGTTAAGTTGAATGGTTTCTGGGGTATTGATCTGAGGTTGGTTTCGGCCTTCGGAGTTAATACTTAGGGAATTGCTCACTTGCTAATTTACGGTTAGGGACTGATTGAAATGTGATGTGATTTTGGGGTTTATCGTGAACTGTGTTTTAAATGACACTGATTCTTTAACCCAGTCAAAGATTAAAACTAAGTGGAGTTTTAATGAATCTTTAATTAGATTGAAAAGATCGAAAATGGAGTATCACTAGTTTTGCTCCAGGCGATAGTTAAATCTTTAATTAGATTTGAACGTGAAATGGTAATGGAATTTACTGATACCACCATGGTGTTAGATATGAAGTATTACCAGTTTTACTTCATGGGATGAATAGGTTGGGATTGGGAAATTAAAACAAATGATTACTTCGGTAAGGTTCGTTAATCCCGGCTAGTTTGGATAAACCATAATTTGGTTTGAATTGATATTCAAAAGAAGATTAAAGAATAAATTTGAGGAATTTATCTTTGATAAAATTAATGGGAACCTTTCCCTAAGTGAAATTTAGAAACTAATTGTAGGTTAGCTAAGCAGAATGGTTTCCTGGGTATTGATCTGATGTTGGTTTCGGCCTTCGGGGTTAATATTTGGTGAATTATTCTCTTGCTAATTTGCGGTTAGTGACTGATGAATTGGAATGAGGCATATGTTGTATTTGTGTAACACTTGTTTATTATATACGCGAGTTATTCAGAAAGACCGGGTTTATCCCATTCTGAATAACTGATTCGACGATGAGTCGAAGATGAAGACGGTGGTTGAAGACCGGAGATTTTCACTTCGTTTGGGTGATTACTGATGATCTTGAATGGGATGTACACCCAAGAGGAGGGAATCAGTTGGTGGTCGTCTAGACGTGCTTGGAGATCGATGGATATGCGAGGTACAAGGTGCCTCCTGTTTCGTTCAGACCCAGAACGGACTTGTAATGGATGTGTGTCTGACATCGGATTTCATTCTATGTGATTGATATCGGTTGCATGGAGTGGTTTGCCTGTGTGGCATGTTAAGATGCAAATGATCAAGGCTTCTGTTGAAAAGCAAAGTCTTGTAGTTGATGATCAAAGCACAACCTCTGTGGCATAGCTTTGTGTAATGTTGATTCGCGAGCCTCACCCCCCAGTAGTGAACCAGAAACGGGAGAGGACTGCAGGTAGAACATGCATTTCCTTCTAGCTAAGAGTTGTGTCAGTGTTTTTACACGACCTGACATTTTACTTATGTGGATGATGGATAGCGAGGCGCCTCGGATATATCGGTCGTTCTCGAACCGATGGAGTCATTCGTTGGCTCATTTACGCCCTATAGGGTGGGGAGACGTAGTGTTCAGGATTTCGTCTAATCCACATCGATGGACCGACCCTGAAGATCCAAGGGACGATGCGTTCTATTCCTGAGGGGCGGGCTAGAGCGTCTCGAATTCGGTAGAGGACGATCCATTGCCTCGGTTCACAGATGGAAATCCAACTTCCAATACGTGATATTTCGGTTTTAGTTGTAATCCTATATATGGTGACATGGTAGGATGGGGCGCTTATGCCGTCTATGATTGATATTTATGATTGTATATAAAATCAGAAACTAACTGGAAACGAGCTAAGATGGGTGGTTTCCTGGGTATTGGTCTGATGTTGGTTTCGGCCTTCGGGGTTAATACTGAGGGAATCGTTCTCTTACTAATTTACGGTTGGAGTCTGATTAAGAATTAAAACATGAAATTTAGCGTATCAAGCATTATTTGGCTATTATAAGGTAAAACCCTATCCTCCGGTTTGTGTTGCATTGTGTGATGGGACCTGGGTCTTATAATAGCTTCATTTTTCTTTATTTAGCATTGCGTTGTTTGTTTTATGCACTGGTATTCTTGGGAGGAAACCTGTTCCGTGTTATACGGCGTGGTCCCTTGATTCACCTAACTTTAAAAATAAAGATTAATAACTGTTTTAGTTCTCACATCAGTCACATGACTGACCTGGAGTTTATTATTTTAACCTAAACTCTGTGTGCCCTTATTTTGACACGGGCAGCTAGTAGTTTTGGTTTTGCAGATTTATATTCATAGGATCATGGTTTACAGCTGGAACGATACTCGGAAAGCTTTGTATCCGTGTATTACTTCTAGTTGTGTTTTGTATTATTTTTCGCAGTGATGTATTTAAATGTATTGTAATCTCTGATATTTTTCTGTTGTGTAATATTTGGTTATACACTGTATATTCTTGTATTCTGATGAATTGTTGTAATTAACAATGAAATGTTCTTCTTTCTGCGTTCCGATGTGTGTTGTCCTCAAAATATCCGCTCTTTCCTTCACGGGGAAGTTACGGGTCCTTACACATAAATAAAATTTGTTGAATTCTTCTTTACCCTTTTTTGTTTGTGTTCCCTTTTGCTTTATTCTAATTTCTGTCTGTGTTCTCCTTTGCTTTATTTTAATTTCTATTCTTGCTTGCATTATATTTTCTGTTTTTTAGATTTTGTTTTCTTTGGATCTATTGATTTTACAAGGGGCTAATAAATATCTTGCTTTTTGTCTGCTTTCTAATTTCAATTTCCATCGCGCAAACTCCTTTCTTTTATATTCAGTTTTAACTAATAAAAAATATCACTCGATTTCATCTTACTCGCTTAGAATTTAAATAAATGTTAGCGATTATACAACTCTTTGTGGATTTGACCCCTCGCACAATTATTACAACAAACGACGTGCGTTTGTGGTAAAATAAAATCACAGTTTTTGTTCATAATAAAATCATGATTTTTATTCAAATCTAATAACTTTAAAAAAGTGTTTATTTATGAGCTCTAAATTTGCTGTTTATAACATATGGTGCATCTAAAACAGTCTCGTCTATTAATTGTATTGACAAAGGATCAAAGCAACCTTTGTTACATTTGTCATACCTAAACTCATCAATGGACATATACATCAACACGATCAAATAACATAGATCAATCATAGATGCGTAGCATGGAAATTACATGAAATGTGATCTATACATGTCTATTTCCAATTGGTCCTACTTTAGTGAGATCAAAACGTTCAATATTTGAACAACCTAGAGTGCAAGGAAAACTTTACTACCTTATTTCTAATCAGAATATATGTATATATATATATATATTTATATATATATATATATTTATATATATATATAACCAAAGTATAATGCAATGGGTTATATGACAATACCAAATGCAGACTCGCCTAAACCATAATATCCATACATAAAAATTACACCAATTGATCTACGACCTTAGATAATAACCCTTTTATAAGCGGGTCAGCCATAATGGAGTTATCGTAATATGCTCTATGATTATAATATGATTTGCATTTGCCTCTTATTGGAATATATTTTTATTTTCACGATATTGCTTTAACGATCTTTCAATTCTTTCGGTCTTATGATAAAATGTTACAATTATTTTACATAGTTAGATTCCTTATTATTAATATAAATAATTTTTATGTAATGCTGGAAGCTACTAAGTGTTTGAATGACACTTTCCCTTAATAGTTTGGTAAACTGGAAATGGAGGAGGAGAGTATGGAAAAAAATGACAACATAGTTAAAGAGAATCATTTTCTTTGGAAAGTGATGCATGGAGCTTTATCGACAAAGAACATAATGATCAACAGAGGTATCACGCTCGATGGATGCTGTGTTTTCTGTTCGATGTAGCAAGAAACTCTAGAACATATTTTCTTTGGATGTAGCATTGTTAGAGAACTGTGGGATTACATCACAACAAAAGAAGGATGGGCGAGTATGAGCTATAGTGCAAATATTTCATGGGAAAGCATTTTTAGAGAAAATTGCACAAAAGATGTGAAGAAGAGACCGCACAATTTAATTCTGAAAAAGTTTACAATTTCAATCTGGAAGGAAAGAAACAACATAATATTTACTCCAGACCAAAAGAAAAGTGCAGAGATGATTAAGGCATGGCTCACACACGAGATAAAGATAGGAACGATGCATGCCAATTTTGCGATTGATCCAGGGATATGGCAGTGTTTTGCTGCTTTATTATGGAGCTTTTAGATTCGGTGTTTTTTTTTCTTTTTTTACATCTCGTGTTTGGAGCATTGTTTCCCCTATATTTGACACTTGGATTTTTTTCAAGTGCTTTGTTTTTTTTCTCTAATGCTTCAATAAAGGTAGGGGTCCTCAACCTCGTCGGCTTTGCCAAAATAATAATAATAATAATAATATATTGTCATTATATAAAGTGGATATTTTGCTGTAATGATATCCATAATATTTGGATCGTAATGTTTTATGATCTCCAACTTATCCGATCTTTTATCTACGAGCATGTAACCTTTTATTTTGTTTCTTAAGATATCTTGTAACCATTTTAATTACTAAACAGTGATTGAGACGACCCGAATTCCCGTTCAGACGGAAACAAGGTTATCTTTGGAATATAACACAGAAACATATAATAGCAGAACAGAATTAAATAAATACACCAGAATGAACAACAAAATATACTGGATAAAAGTAATCATCAGAGTTACACAGTATACAGGATCTTATTTAGTACAAATACAGTTCAGCTATACATAAATGTCTACAGCGGAAATAAACAAAATATGTACAATAGGAGCTGAACAGCATAAAAAGAAATAAATGATAGAATCCATCTTCAGCTCCAGCTATCCAGAAAGAACCAGCTAAACCTGAATACAAGGCTGCCCGTGTAGAAAAAGGGGCACCCGAGTTTGAGAGTGAAACAAACTACGAGTCAGTCATGGGACTGGTATGAGAAATCCACTCAACACATATATAATTGGCTAATCACAGGACCACGCCACTTTCGTGGAACGGGTTTACTCCATTGGATTGCCAGTGCTTTAAAACAAATCTTTCTTTTAAACATCGCTATGCTTTTTATAAAAATGAAGCCGTTATAAGAATCAGTTCCCATCACACAATGCAACGCAAACCGGAGGATAGAGTTTTACCTTATAACGGCCAAAATATGCTTGATACGAATAAAACAAAGGCATTTGATATTATTGCTAGTGTTTATATGTTTTGAAAACAATTTCAAATCATAACTATCAATCATAGACGACATGAGCGTCCCATGCCACTATGTCGCCAAATATATATACAACTGAAACCGCACGATCACGTATTTGGAAATTGGATTTCCGTCATGAACCAAGGCAAAAGATAGTCCTTACCGAATTCGTGACTCCCTAGCCCGAGCCACAGGACCCAGACTCAGGTGGGCCCTTGGAGCGACAGGGCCGGTCCACCGATGTGGATTAAAATGCCTGAACAATACGTTTCCCCGCCCTTTGGGGCGTAAACGAGCCAACGAATGACTCCATCGGACCCGGATCGTCCGATCAAACCGAGGCGCCTCGCAACAGCAACAACCACATAGGTGAAAAGTATATAAATGTCAGGGCTGGTAGGTCACTGACACCACCCTAGCTAGAAAGAAACGCACGCCCTCCCTGAGGTCCTTCTCCCGTTTTAGGTTCATACCGGGGTGTGAGGCTCGCGAATTCACGTTATACACAAAGCTACGCCACACAGGCGGTGCTTTGATCATCACCACAAGACTTTGCTTTTCAACAGAAGCCCTGATCACTGCATCTTAGCATGCCACACAGGCAATTCACGCCATGCGATTGATGTCCATCGATATACAACCTCTGAGCTCGTACGTCTCAGAGAAGGGCGTTAAGCAAAAGAATAAATTCTCCGCCGCCAAACAGATGTATATTTAACAGAGATCAATCAACACAGAATAAAATCCAATGTCGGACACACAGTCCATTTACAAGTCCGTTCTGGGTCTGAACGAAACCGGAGGCACTAAATACCTCGCAAACCCTTCGATCACCACGTACGCCTGGACGATTACCACTCATTATCCATATTTCGGGATGCCTCCCAATCAGGACCTCGGTTACCATCCAAACGAGGTGAAGATCTCCGGTCTTCGACCACCGTCTTCATCTTCGAATTTCAATCGTCGGTCAATTATTCGAAATGAGAATTAACTCGGCCTTTTCAAATAATTCACGTATATTTAGAATTTCAATTCGATTTATTTCAATGGTTAAGTTATTCGACAACACCAATTTTGTTCTTTAATGTAATTTTCACACCAAACACATTCAACCATCAAAAGCCACATAAATCAAGCAAATTCAGTTTATTTCCATTCCATATTGTTTCCAATATTTTATAACGATTTATCGCTATTTTTATTTATTTCAAAATAGCCATTTTATTCAAAACGACGCTTCGGGCCATAAAGCGGCCGTGGCGCTGTTTTTCTCTAGATTTGATTTACACATATCTGAAAATCTAACCGTTGGATCTTCACAAAATTTACATCATTAGAAAGGTCTTTTCAAAACGAATCCAACGGTTCCAGTTTCGGGAAAATCCGACGGTCGGATCTCCCGGTACAATCGTTTGAAGTTTCGATTTCAAAATACGAACTGCAGCGTCGTTATTCGATTAAATATATAATTATATTTATATATATATAAATATAATCGCTTCTGGCGCTGTTTTTCTTCAGATTTGAATTAAACATTCCAGACAATCCAACCGTTGGATTTTTACAAGGTTGGTGCCGTTGGGAAGATCTTTCCAAGGCGGACCCGACGGTTGAGGTTTCGGGAAAATCCAATGGTCGGATTTCCCGCACTAGTCGTTTGAAATCACGGTTTCAAAATACGAACTACACGGCCTCGTTTCGTTTTAATTTTATTTATATTTATATATTTATATAAATATAGTTCATTCAATGATTTCAATATCGTTTTCACTTCAAAAAATTTTCTAACACCTTAAAATTTTGGAAAATTTCGCCATAACCTCCCCTGCACCGGGAGCATCGAGAAATCGCAAATAGCGTTCCCGGTCCTTCTAATCTCAAAAAGAAAAAGAAAAAGCCAAGCGGCTAGCCAACAGGCTCATAAAATCATCACCCAAACAAAGCAGTAAATGTGTACCTATTTGTCGGGCACAAAATTTTATTCCTCTTCTCTAGCCCCTTTGCTATAACCTGTTCAATGAATATGTATGTACACATATACACAGTTCATATCATTTATCATTTTCTATTCGACTTCATATTTGATTTCAATTTGGCTTAAAAACACCATTCATTCTAATGTTACATAAATAGGTGCAAATCATTTCATTAGCTAATTAATAAATATTTCAACTCATATATGTTTATTTTGAACAAGTGGCTATTTTTAACACTTCACACTTCAACGATTTATGCATACAATAAAAATGTGATTTTTATTGTAAAAACAATTCATTTCAAAACACTATTTTTCTATATAGTTCCTATAGGTGATAAAAATAAGATTTTTATCCTAAAACAATTTCTTTTAAAACGAGATTATTTTACACAGTTCATATAGTCGATAAAAGGTGATTTTTTATTATCAAACAATTTATTTCAAAATATGAATACCATTCAACACATGAATTTCTAATCAACGAATGAATATCAATTCAACACATGAATGTTTTCTATTCAATGAATAATTATAGTTTAAGCATATGAAAATAATTCAAACACACGAAAATTATTCAAAATTTCGGCAGCATAACGGCAGGGTAGTTAAACCGGGACCGTCCCTAGTACGGCTCCTCGCTCTACCTTAAAACCTCGCGGTTTTTGACAATGGAAAACATGCATCTAGTTCGCACGCAGGCGGCATGTATATATTTATTTCATTTCCACAAACTAATCCTATGTGGTTTCAACCAAATATTTCTCAACCACAAACGGGTATTTTTCAACCACAATCAACCAATATCACTCACAAACAATCCCAAACAATCATTCACTATCAATCAATTTTCACAACAATTTCAACCAATAAATATCATCCATGGTTTGTGGACGAGGGGCGTATATATATATATATATATATATATATTATAGATATTTATATATAGCTATTCACTTTCATTTCACACATATATAATATTTTTAAATCAGAAATCTCACCAATAGCTATCCAACTTCACGACACTTCCTTAGAGAAATCTTCGCCTTTCTGTCGCTTTCGCCCGTATTCTCTACATATGTAAAAATCGAATTTTTTTACGATGCTATTCAATATATAAAATCTGATTTTTACTTCGACTTTCAATATATAAAAATCTGATTTTTTCTTTTGACTTTCAATATATAAAAATCTGATTTTTCTTTCGACTTTCAATATATAAAAATCTGATTTTTTTCTTTCGACTTTCAATATATAAAAAATCTGATTTTTCTTTCAACTTTCAATATATAAAAATCTGATTTTTCTTTCGACTTTCAATATATAAAAATCTGATATTTCTTTCGACTTTCAATATATAAAAATCTGATTTTTCTTTCGACTTTCAATATATAAAAATCTGATTTTTTTTTCGACTTTCAATATATAAAAATCTATTTTTCTTTCGACTTTCAATATATAAAAATCTGATTTTTCTTTTGACTTTCAATATATAAAAAATCTGATTTTTCTTTCGACTTTCAATATATAAAAATCTGATTTTTCTTTCGACTTTCAATATATAAAAATCTGATTTTTCTTTCGACTTTCAATATATAAAAATTTGATTTTTTTTCTTTTACTTTCTAATCTCCTTTTATTTTAAACCTTAAAATCAATTAGTTTATAAATCATTTTAAAAATCAGTTTTCAATACTTTTTTAAAATCAGTTTTTACTTTTATAAAAAATCAGTTTTTAATTTCATTTTAAAAAATCAGTTTTTAATTTCATTTTAAAAATCAGTTTTAAATTTAAAAAAAAAACAATTTATATATCTTTTTAAAAGAAATCAGAAATTACTTTTTTAAATCATTAAAAAGGAATCGTTTTTTTTTCTTTTTGCAAAACAAAAATAAAAACAAAAAATAAAATAAACTAAATGCTCACCGATAGCTTGCGAAGGGGAGGGAAGAAGAAGGAGGCGTCGGCGATGTGGTGGTGGTGCTCGGTGGTGTCGCGTCGAGGTAAGGGGGGGGGGCTGCTTCGATTCGACGTCGCGAGGGGTTCGAGGGCTTCGCTGGAAGGAGGAGGTCGGACGGAGGGGGGCGTCGCGATGATGTTCGTCGGCGACGATGTCTGGAGGGGAGCGGCTCGATTGATTTAGGTTTTTCTCTTTTTTTTTTGTTTCTGGTAAATGAATCGGGGGGGGGGGGGGCAAGCAGAAGAAAAGGAGGGAAGAGTATTTTTTTTTATTATTTAATTATTTAATTTTGCAAAAAGGTTGACTTTTACATACGACTTCGAAACGAGGCCTACCGCCTGTCGCCCATAGCGTTTTACCCCCATTCTGAACACAATGGGATATGTATCGCAAGCTGATTCGATTGTTACAATCAGTTTCCTTTTGAATTTTCATTTAAATCACTATATTGAATTTTAAACGTACATTTCAAATTACCGGGGTCACATACTAACTAGAAAAATTTCAGAAAAATATTTTCTAGCTTCGTATTGACGATACGGTCCTAACAAAACTAGTTTCGTCGAATTCTGAGACCGTTTGAAAAATGGCCAATTTCCAGTCGATTAAAATCAACTGAAATAGGTCAAACGCGTTTTCCTTTGCCACGCTCACATATTGATTCGGAAAATTATGAAATTTGAAACCTAGCAATAACTTCACATCCCGGACCCAACAAAAGTGGTTTCGTCGAAATCCGAGGTCGTTTGCAAAGTGTCCATTTTTAAGGGCCTGAATTCCATAGCGACTATTCAGAATTTTCAACTGGACATATCTTTTGATTCCCGCTATCAAATTTCGATTGGTCGGATTCGTTAGAATGATATTACCAATTAGATCCTAATGTTTTTGGTTTCACTAAAATACGGATTGTTTTGCACCCGGTATATTCAATTGAAGTTTGAAATCGAATTATCGAACTATCGCGCCCTTTTCAATTCTATATATAATTATAATTAATTATATTGGTTTTCAAATGTCGATTTTAACTCAGTTTTCATCGCCATTATTTAAAATATTTATTTTAAATATTTAAAATCCATTATTTTAGCCAATTTAAAAATTTTAAATTGGTTCAGATTTTCTGGGTCGTTACAATCTCCCCCACTTAAAACTTTTCGTCCCCGAAAAGGAACAAAGTCGAAAGTGGTTTGATAAATCCATAATCATACAACACAACCAACCAATTTGTGTCTAACCTTTCAAAAATATTCTTATCAACTTCTATATTCTTTTATAAATCATTCAGAGTATAGAATAAATAGTGCGCATCCCTAGGAAGAAAATAGCAATAGAATAGAGAATTAAATGGTAATGCAAAGTATGACAAATGTACCTTGCACCGGAGTCAATCAGAGATATCCACTCGGCATCTAGGATAAGCTTTCTGAATGCTCTCCTCAGTTTCCCAAGTACAATCTCGCGGATCTCCACTCCATTGCACTTTGACTAAGCGAACCTCCTTGTTCCTCAGCTCTTTGGTTTCTTTGCCGATAATCTTTAGCGGCTCTCTTCTCATAGCTAGCTCTGGAGTAATTTCAATATCTTGCTGAGCTGCTTCTTCCACGATCAAGTCCGGATCATGTACGTGCTTTCGAAGTTGAGATATATGAAATACATCATGCACACCAGGCAACCAGTCAGGCAATTTGACCCTATAAGCGAGAGTCCCAATCCGTTCCAGAATAGGAAACGAACCAATGAATTTGGGTGCTAACTTTCCAGTTTTACCGAACCGGATAACTCCACTCATCGGCGATACTTTCAAATATACATAGTCGCCAACTTCAAAGGATATATCTCTTCTTCTTCTATCGGCATAGCTCTTTTTTCGGCTTTGAGCGGCGAGTAATCGCTTCTTAATAAAATCGACTTTGTCGGCCGCTTCTCGAATCATATCGGGGCCCAACACAAGTCTATTTCCAGGCTCGACCCAACAAGCAGGAGATCGACACGGTCTACCATACAATGCTTCGAATGGTGACATTGTCAGACTCGCCTGGTAGCTGTTGTTATAAGAGAATTCAGCCAAATGTAGATGGTCTTCCCATGATCCACCGAAATCTAGAACACAAGCCCGCAATAGATCTTCTAAAATGCGATTCACCCTCTCAGTCTGACCGTCTGTCTGAGGATGATAAGCGGTGTTCATGTTTAACTTCGTTCCCAGTTCGACTTGAAATGCCTCCCAGAATTTACTAGTGAATATCGTATCTCTATCACTTACTATGCTGAGCGGCACTCCATGCAGTCTAACTATTTCCCTGAAGTATATCTGCGCCAGACTCTGAGCAGTTCTATTTGATTTGACAGGTATGAAATGGGCGGTCTTCGTGAAACGATCTACGATCACCCAAATACTGTCATTCCCTTTTCTGGTTCTGGGCAAACCATCAATGAAATCCATAGAAATATGCTCCCACTTCCAACCAGGAACTTCCAGTGGTTGTAATAATCCAGCCAATTTCTGTTGGTCGCTTTTAACTAGCTGGCAAGTAGGGCACCGACTAACATATATTGAGATGTCTCTTTTTAACGACTTCCACCAGAATGTGCGTTTGATATCGTTATACATTTTATTCACACCCGGGTGGATACTGTGTTTAGATTTGTGGCATTCATCAAGCACCTCTCTTCTGAGTCCAGGAATATCTGGAACGCAAATTCGCCCTTCTAACCTCAGAATCCCTTCGCTGTCAAGCTGGAAATCCGAAGCATTGCCCTCACGAATTCGCTGACTTATTCCTTTGATAAATTGGTCGTCTTCTTGGAGAGCCGATATCTTATCAATCAACGAAGTCGAAATGATGAAACTGGCGATCATCTCATTTTTTCGGCTTAACACATCGGCCACGACATTGGCTTTCCCTGGCGTATATATAATTTCAAAGTCATATGCTGCAAGAAACTCCAGCCAACGCTGCTGCCTCAAATTTAAGTCCTTCTGAGTGAACAGATACTTTAACGACTGGTGATCTGTAAACAGTTCAAATCTCTCGCCCAGAAGATAGTGTCTCCAGATTTTCAAAGAGAATATGATAGCCAATAACTCAAGATCATGAGTTACATAGTTTTTCTCGTGCGGCTTCAGTTGACGGCTAGCATAAGCAATCACTTGACCTCTTTGCATTAACACTGCCCCAAGGCCTTCTCTAGAAGCATCAGTCCAGACTTTTAAATCTTGGTTGCCATCGATGATGGTTAACACTGGAGCTGTGGTCAATCTCAACTTTAGCTCTTCGAAAGCCTCCTCGCTCTCTTGAGTCCATTTGAATTTAGAATGCTTCTTTGTAAGCTTCGTTAAGTGACCAGATATCTTCGAAAAGTCTTTAACGAACTTTCGGTAATAGCTAGCCAATCCGAGAAAACTGCGGACTTCAGTGGGAGTACTGGGCTATTTCCAATTCTGAATAGCTGTGATTTTGCTTGGATCCACAGCGATTCCATCTTTCGATACGACATGGCCCAGAAATTTCACTTCATCTTGCCAGAATATACATTTGGAAAACTTGGCTTTCAATACATTCCATCTCAGAATTTCTAGAACTTGTTCCAAATGTTTTTCATGTTCGGCCTTTGATTTAGAGAAGATTAGAATATCGTCAATAAAAACCAGAACAAATTTATTCAATACTCCTCTGAATACTCTGTTCATCAGATCGACGAAATAAGCTGGAGCGTTACATAAGCCGAATGGCATTACTAACCACTCGTAGAATAGGTCGGGACCTCTGAACGCTGTCATTGGAACACACTCTTCGGCAATTCGAAGTTGATGGAAGCCCGTAGCTAGGTCCATTCTTGAAAATACTTGTGCTCCATTTAATCGATCTAACAAATCATCTATTCGCGGCAATGGATATTTATTCTTTATTGTCTGTTTGTTCAAATCACGATAATCCACACATAGACGTAGAGTACCATCAGATTTTGGGACAAACACCATTGCTGCACCCCAATCAGAGAAACTAGGCCTGATCAGACCCTTCCATACTAGCTGTCGTGTTTGATTGTCTAATTCTTCCTTCTCTTTCAAGGACATTCTTCGAATAGCATGAACTACTGGCCTTGCATTCGGAATTAAAGCAATCTTGAAATCTATTTCTCTCTGTGGAGGTAAGCGAACAACTTCCTCGAACACATCCGCATAGTTCTTGACGACAGGAATGTCTTTGATGAGGTCAGAAATATTCTCAGTAATTTCAGGAATATTTTCAATTTGGGCTGGAGAAACATCGAGAGCTGACCAGAAATCTTTTCTATTTGAAGTTGGGCCTTCACATGGTATGGTTATATAATTCCCCAATTGTGCTTTTGCCTTTACAACTCTCTCGGCGCATTTAACTTCCGCTTCATATTTGGTTAGCCAATCCAATCCCAGAATAAGATCAAATTCATTAAAATTCATGACGATAGAGATTATAGGGAATTTATAGCAAGAAAAAGAGACAGGTACTGCACAGATCCAACTGAGATTGATGGAACCCCCAACTGGATTTTGGACAGTCATGGGCTCTTTGAGCTTTTTCAAATTCAAATCCAACTTCTTGACTGCACTCTTTGCAATAAAGTTTCGTGACGCGCCTGTGTCAAACAGTACTTTAACTGGAATGTTTTTGACATTGAGCGTGCCTTCTAAAACATCGGACCTTTCCTGAGTAGACGAGGATGCAAGTACTTCCACCACTTCATTTATATTTACTTCTTTAGGTTTCTGAGGTAGCGGGCAGTTTTTCGCAATATGCCCGGCTTGGTGGCACTTATGGCATCCTCTTTTCTCTTGTAACCTCTTACCGGATTTAGACCCATCCTTTACTTGTTTCCTTAGAGATCTGCAACTTATCGAAAGATGTCCTTTCTTATTGCAGTTATTGCATACGGCGGTCGTTACGGGTTCTTTCCCAGATTCAGCCCTTTTCCTCTTAGTACCGGGCTTTTTACGGATCTCAGACGTTGTACTTGCCTCAGGAATATCAATTTCTGACTCTGTTTTGTCACTACAACAAACTTCTTCTTCGTCGCGCAACATTCCTTTCTTGTCTAGATCTTCGTATTGATAAGCCATATAAATCATTTCTGAGAAAGGAAGCTTCACATGCCCCAATACTTTATTCCGGTATTTCCTTTGAAGCCCGTGAATAAATCTCAGATTTTTCCTCTTTGGGTCTTGAATTAGATGAGGAGCAAAGTGAGAAAGTTCATTGAATTTCTTATGATATTCGGGAATTGTCATGTCTCCTTGTATCAGATAAGAAAATTCATCGCATAATCGCTCAGTTGCTTCGGGAGGAGTAAATCTTTCTAAGAAAATCACTTTGAATCTGCCCCAGGTGATATCACCTTCTGGATTATCTTTAATAACCGAATCCCACCAAAACAAAGCTTCATCTTTGAGTGCCCAGGAGGCCCGTAATCTTTTCTGGTCATCCCTCAGCTTTAATGCTTCGAAGATTTTCTCAGCCGAACGAATCCAAGCTTGTGTCTTCATAATAGATTCTTCACCAGAGAACGGTATTCCACCCATATTTTGATATTTGATTAATAGGGCCTCAATATCCGGTTCTGCATTCCTTCTGTTTCTGACACTCATTTTCTAGTACTTCTGCAAATAGCAGATCAAGTGTCAGGTCACAGAAAAGGTATTTTAAAATATAGAAACACATACTTCAAATGTAAATGTGTCTATCAAGGTGTAATTTCATTCTGCTTTACTCATACTAGGATATTACTGATCCTATCTGTATAGAGTTACCCGTCCTAGAACACTACTGGTTCTATTTCTGATGAGTTTGTTCAAATGTTATATTCCAGAACTAAGCTTAACCAAAGCTCTGATACCACGTTGAGACGACCCGAATTCCCGTTCAGACGGAAACAAGGTTATCTTTGGAATATAACACAGAAACATATAATAGCATAACAGAATTAAATAAATACACCAGAATGAACAACAAAATATACTGGATAAAAGTAATCATCAGAGTTACACAGTATACAGGATCTTACTTAGTACAAATACAGTTCAGCTATACATAAATGTCTACAGCGGAAATAAACAAAATATGTACAATAGGAGCTGAACAGCATAAAAAGAAATAAATGATAGAATCCATCTTCAGCTCCAGCTATCCAGAAAGAACCAGCTAAACCTGAATACAAGGCTGCCCGTGTAGAAAAAGGGGCACCCGAGTTTGAGAGTGAAACAAACTACGAGTCAGTCATGGGACTGGTATGAGAAATCCACTCAACACATATATAATTGGCTAATCACAGGACCACGCCACTTTCGTGGAACGGGTTTACTCCATTGGATTGCCAGTGCTTTAAAACAAATCTTTCTTTTAAACATCGCTATGCTTTTTATAAAAATGAAGCCGTTATAAGACTCAGTTCCCATCACACAATGCAACGCAAACCGGAGGATAGAGTTTTACCTTATAACGGCCAAAATATGCTTGATACGAATAAAACAAAGGCATTTGATATTATTGCTAGTGTTTATATGTTTTGAAAACAATTTCAAATCATAACTATCAATCATAGACGACATGAGCGTCCCATGCCACTATGTCGCCAAATATATATACAACTGAAACCGCACGATCACGTATTTGGAAATTGGATTTCCGTCATGAACCAAGGCAAAAGATAGTCCTTACCGAATTCGTGACTCCCTAGCCCAAGCCACAGGACCCAGACTCAGGTGGGCCCTTGGAGCGACAGGGCCGGTCCACTGATGTGGATTAAAATGCCTGAACAATACGTTTCCCCGCCCTTTGGGGCGTAAATGAGCCAACGAATGACTCCATCGGACCCGGATCGTCCGATCAAACCGAGGCGCCTCGCAACAGCAACAACCACATAGGTGAAAAGTATATAAATGTCAGGGCTGGTAGGTCACTGACACCACCCTAGCTAGAAAGAAACGCATGCCCTCCCTGAGGTTCTTCTCCCATTTTAGGTTCATACCGGGGTGTGAGGCTCGCGAATTCACGTTATACACAAAGCTACGCCACACAGGCGGTGCTTTGATCATCACCACAAGACTTTGCTTTTCAACAGAAGCCCTGATCACTGCATCTTAGCATGCCACACAGGCAATTCACGCCATGCGATTGATGTCCATCGATATACAACCTCTAAGCTCGTACGTCTCAGAGAAGGGCGTTAAGCAAAAGAATAAATTCTCCGCCGCCAAACAGATGTATATTTAACAGAGATCAATCAACACAGAATAAAATCCAATGTCGGACACACAGTCCATTTACAAGTCCGTTCTGGGTCTGAACGAAACCGGAGGCACTAAATACCTCGCAAACCCTTCGATCACCACGTACGCCTGGACGATTACCACTCATTATCCATATTTCGGGATGCCTCCCAATCAGGACCTCGGTTACCATCCAAACGAGGTGAAGATCTCCGGTCTTCGACCACCGTCTTCATCTTCGAATTTCAATCGTCGGTCAATTATTCGAAATGAGAATTAACTCGGCCTTTTCAAATAATTCACGTATATTTAGAATTTCAATTCGATTTATTTCAATGGTTAAGTTATTCGACAACACCAATTTTGTTCTTTAATGTAATTTTCACACCAAACACATTCAACCATCAAAAGCCACATAAATCAAGCAAATTCAGTTTATTTCCATTCCATATTGTTTCCAATATTTTATAACGATTTATCGCTATTTTTATTTATTTCAAAATAGCCATTTTATTCAAAACGACGCTTCGGGCCATAAAGCGGCCGTGGCGCTGTTTTTCTCTAGATTTGATTTACACATATCTGAAAATCTAACCGTTGGATCTTCACAAAATTTACATCATTAGAAAGGTCTTTTCAAAACGAATCCAACGGTTCCAGTTTCGGGAAAATCCGACGGTCGGATCTCCCGGTACAATCGTTTGAAGTTTCGATTTCAAAATACGAACTGTAGCGTCGTTATTCGATTAAATATATAATTATATTTATATATATATATAAATATAATCGCTTCTGGCGCTGTTTTTCTTCAGATTTGAATTAAACATTCCAGACAATCCAACCGTTGGATTTTTACAAGGTTGGTGCCGTTGGGAAGATCTTTCCAAGGCGGACCCGACGGTTGAGGTTTCGGGAAAATCCAATGGTCGGATTTCCCGCACTAGTCGTTTGAAATCACGGTTTCAAAATACGAACTACACGGCCTCGTTTCGTTTTAATTTTATTTATATTTATATATTTATATAAATATAGTTCATTCAATGATTTCAATATCGTTTTCACTTCAAAAAATTTTCTAACACCTTAAAATTTTGGAAAATTTCGCCATAACCTCCCCTGCACCGGGAGCATCGGGAAATCGCAAATAGCGTTCCCGGTCCTTCTAATCTCAAAAAGAAAAAGAAAAAGCCAAGCGGCTAGCCAACAGGCTCATAAAATCATCACCCAAACAAAGCAGTAAATGTGTACCTATTTGTCGGGCACAAAATTTTATTCCTCTTCTCTAGCCCCTTTGCTATAACCTGTTCAATGAATATGTATGTACACATATACACAGTTCATATCATTTATCATTTTCTATTCGACTTCATATTTGATTTCAATTTGGCTTAAAAACACCATTCATTCTAATGTTACATAAATAGGTGCAAATCATTTCATTAGCTAATTAATGAATATTTCAACTCATATATGTTTATTTTGAACAAGTGGCTATTTTTAACACTTCACACTTCAACGATTTATGCATACAATAAAAATGTGATTTTTATTGTAAAAACAATTCATTTCAAAACACTATTTTTCTATATAGTTCCTATAGGTGATAAAAATAATATTTTTATCCTAAAACAATTTCTTTTAAAACGAGATTATTTTACACAGTTCATATAGTCGATAAAAGGTGATTTTTTATTATCAAACAATTTATTTCAAAATATGAATACCATTCAACACATGAATTTCTAATCAACGAATGAATATCAATTCAACACATGAATGTTTTCTATTCAATGAATAATTATAGTTTAAGCATATGAAAATAATTCAAACACACGAAAATTATTCAAAATTTTGGCAGCATAACGGCAGGGTAGTTAAACCGGGACCGTCCCTAGTACGGCTCCTCGTTCTACCTTAAAACCTCGCGGTTTTTGACAATGGGGAACATGCATCTAGTTCGCACGCAGGCGGCATGTATATATTTATTTCATTTCCACAAACTAATCCTATGTGGTTTCAACCAAATATTTCTCAACCACAAACGGGTATTTTTCAACCACAATCAACCAATATCACTCACAAACAATCCCAAACAATCATTCACTATCAATCAATTTTCACAACAATTTCAACCAATAAATATCGTCCATGGTTTATGGACGAGGGGCGTATATATATATATATATATTATAAATATTTATATATAGCTATTCACTTTCATTTCACACATATATAATATTTTTAAATCAGGGCGTATATATATATATATATATTATAGATATTTATATATAGCTATTCACTTTCATTTCACACATATATAATATTTTTAAATCAGAAATCTCACCAATAGCTATCCAACTTCACGACACTTCCTTAGAGAAATCTTCGCCTTTCTGTCGCTTTCGCCCGTATTCTCTACATATGTAAAAATCGAATTTTTTTACGATGTTATTCAATATATAAAATCTGATTTTTACTTCGACTTTCAATATATAAAAATCTGATTTTTTTTCTTTCGACTTTCAATATATAAAAAATCTGATTTTTCTTTCGACTTTCAATATATAAAAATCTGATTTTTCTTTCGACTTTCAATATATAAAAATCTGATTTTTCTTTCGACTTTCAATATATAAAAATCTGATTTTTCTTTCGACTTTCAATATATAAAAATCTGATTTTTTCTTTCG
The DNA here is from genome assembly GCA_030737875.1 of Allium sativum. Taxonomy (NCBI): domain Eukaryota; kingdom Viridiplantae; phylum Streptophyta; class Magnoliopsida; order Asparagales; family Amaryllidaceae; genus Allium; species Allium sativum. The sequence continues at coordinate 315,419,031 of CM060921.1, forward strand.
ACTTTCAATATATAAAAAATCTGATTTTTCTTTCGACTTTCAATATATAAAAATCTGATTTTTCTTTCGACTTTCAATATATAAAAATCTGATTTTTTTTTCTTTTACTTTCTAATCTCCTTCTATTTTAAACCTTAAAATCAATTAGTTTATAAATCATTTTAAAAATCAGTTTTCAATACTTTTTTAAAATCAGTTTTTACTTTTATAAAAAACCAGTTTTTAATTTCATTTTAAAAAATCAGTTTTTAATTTCATTTTAAAAATCAGTTTTAAATTCTAAAAAAAACAGTTTATATATCTTTTTAAAAAAAAATCAGAAATTACTTTTTTAAATCATTAAAAAGGAATTGGTTTTTTTCTTTTTGCAAAACAAAAATAAAAACAAAAAATAAAATAAACTAAATGCTCACCGATAGCTTGCGAAGGGGAGGGAAGAAGAAGGAGGCGTCGGCGATGTGGTGGTGGTGCTCGGTGGTGTCGCGTCGAGGTAAGGGGGGGCTGCTTCGATTCGACGTCGCGAGGGGTTCGAGGGCTTCGCGGGAAGGAGGAGGTCGGACGGAGGGGGGCGTCGCGATGATGTTCGTCGGCGACGATGTCTGGAGGGGGGCGGCTCGATTGATTTAGGTTTTTCTCTTTTTTTTTGTTTCTGGTAAATGAATCGGGGGGGGGGGGGCAAGCAGAAGAAAAGGAGGGAAGAGTATATATTTTTTTTATTATTTAATTATTTAATTTTGCAAAAAGGTTGACTTTTACAGACGACCTCGAAACGAGGCCTACCGCCTGTCGCCCATAGCGTTTTACCCCCATTCCGAACACAATGGGATATGTATCGCAAGCTGATTCGATTGTTACAATCAGTTTCCTTTTGAATTTTCATTTAAATCACTATATTGAATTTTAAACGTACATTTCAAATTACCGGGGTCACATACTAACTAGAAAATTTTCAGAAAAATATTTTCTAGCTTCGTATTGACGATACGGTCCTAACAAAACTAGTTTCGTCGAATTCTGAGACCGTTTGAAAAATGGCCAATTTCCAGTCGATTAAAATCAACTGAAATCGGTCAAACGCGTTTTCCTTTGCCACGCTCACATATTGATTCGGAAAATTATGAAATTTGAAACCTAGCAATAACTTCACATCCCGGACCCAACAAAAGTGGTTTCGTCGAAATCCGAGGTCGTTTGCAAAGTGTCCATTTTTAAGGGCCTGAATTCCATAGCGACTATTCAGAATTTTCAACTGGACATATCTTTTGATTCCCGCTATCAAATTTCGATTGGTCGGATTCGTTAGAAAGATATTACCAATTAGATACTAATGTTTTTGGTTTCACTAAAATACGGATTGTTTTGCACCCGGTATATTCAATTGAAGTTTGAAATCGAATTATCGAACTACCGCGCCCTTTTCAATTCTATATATAATTATAATTAATTATATTGGTTTTCAAATGTCGATTTTAACTCAGTTTTCATCGCCATTATTTAAAATATTTATTTTAAATATTTAAAATCCATTATTTTAGCCAATTTAAAAATTTTAAATTGGTTCAGATTTTCTGGGTCGTTACAGTGATCCACTTTCGATATCAGTAAGATATCTAATATATGATACACGCAATGTCCATATATACACACATTAGGGTACATTAGAATCCACATTGCAAATGAATGGCAATTATTTTGCATTTCTATAGCTTTTAAGATTTTCTTATATCAATGTATGAGAAAATATTTGTCCTTTAAGAATAAAAATCAGTTGATTTGCATTTTGCACACCAACCTTTTCTATGCACTTATTTTTCTAGCTCTTTTGTGATAGTCCAAATATTACACCATGGTTAATAATTGTGTATTTGAGTTCCAAATAAAAATGAGTAATTCATAATTGGCTGCTTAAATTGTTTTATCAATGTTTCTATTGAAAAGATTACTTTAATATCATTATATATAGCTCAAAAGCATAATTTGCATTCATATTTGGCTGCTTAAATTGTTTTTTCTTTAGTTTTTTTAAGGAATCATCTTTTGATAAAAAAGACTTATACCATTCCATACTACTCACTTGATCCTTTTTATTGCTTTGAATAGTTATTCATAGCCAATGATCTTGTTACTTAAATTGGAGGGGAAATTTCAAATTTTATTGTCCTTATAGGTTTACATTATATATCAATATCATAAATGCACATTTTAAATTAGTATCTTATATGGATTGATGTAAGTCCATAGAATCATCTTCACCAGTCCATTATATATCTTTGTGGAAAAATATTACATAGTCATTCGGAACAATATTTTTTTTACTCTACAAGTGGATTTCCTTAGTGACATTACATTTTTAGGTGTTGGGTTTTTTCTTCTTGAAACTTAGTGAAATATTTTTCTTTAACGTCTTGTTATGGTTCCTAACATACTCATTCTTAATGAAAGGAAAAAATCCTAAACATTAGCTGAAGAAGCAACCATGGTTGAATCAAATATAATGCTTCTCTATAAGTACAATGGTCATACTTTTCTCTTCCTCCAAACTTAGCATCCTAAAAAACTGCTGCATTTTTTGTCTAAAAGGCTCTTCTTTAGTATAGGTTCATAAAGCTATAACTTTTAATTTATTTATAGTATCAATAAATTATTTATTTATCTTTAATGTCTCAATCTAGAAATATTTAGTAAGCTGGAATATATGATCATATCAATCATCAAATCTAAATTTGAGACTTCTTTTGTAGAGCTGTTTAGCATAACCAAGGATAAGATATATTTTAAACATTAGGAGCCTTAATTCCAAAAAAAAAATGAATATTATTCATAAATCAACCTTACTATTTCTAAATAAACAATAATGACCAAATTTGTTCATATTAGAAATTGAAAAAATACGAAATCTGTCTAAATGACAGTATAACAAAAATCCAAATCAAACGAATCTAAACAATATAATTGAAATCTCAGTAATTGCTTAAAAATTTCCAATATATCTTACATATTTGTAAATCTCGTCAAAGAAACAACCATAAAAATATGAGTATGTTATTTATTTTCTTCAAGATTCTTAGTAACTTCTTTATCCTTATTTATACATTTATTTTAAATGTATGCTAAATGTGTAATTTCAGTCTTATCATGCTTCTCCCCATGAAACCAAAAAACTCAATAAGAGATCACTTTATTTTTTAATAATAAACTTAAAATAACCATAATGCTAAAAAGTTAACAATGACTTGAGTGCTTTTAACTTTTGAATTATTATTTTTCAAATAGTACACATTTATGTTTCCCTTAATTTTGACTTTGTAGAATCAAGCACTGCAAAGAGTGCTCGTTTTCCCTTATTTTTAACTAAATGCTCTGGATTCTTAGTAAATAACTCATCAAAATTAGTTATCCATACATATAGCACATCCTTGTAAACTTCTGAACTACTTACCTTATGATCCTTTAACCCTTGTAGTTTGAATTACACTGCCTTTTAATTTCCTTCAGAACATTATAAGGACATTCAACTATGGTAGGCTTATTATGACCCTTCTAATTGCAAGAGTTAGATTCATAAAGTCAATTATAAACAATATGTTCTCTTACATATCCTTAGAGTTAGTCCTAAACAAGATGAAAATACTTAAAAAAAGGCACATACTTCAGCAAAATTAGTTGAAAAAAATTAATAAAGATTAACCTTATATGCTCATAATCAAATTTTAACCATAGTGAATTCAATAATTTGTAGTATCTTCTCAAGATACATAGTATACATTAATAGCAAGTCTTTAGATGGTAATATTAATTGTAAGTGGTACTCTTATTGTACTGTTCAATCACTAATAATAAACCCATGTCAAACAACAATGTTCCTTTGGGTCAATTAGTTATTTACTTGAATAAAAACTTTAAAATAGTCATATATTTATCATCACATATGCGTAAATGATTCGGCCAAACATTAGTCTTACTTTGGACCGGCTAATATTCACATGAATCAAAAAACACAAATATAAAATATTTTCATAAATAACCAAAATAAGATAAGTTATTTTGGTGATATTTTATTTCAGTTAGTTCACTATGAATGTAGGATACTTCTTGCAAAAGATACTAAAATATATTTGAAATTTTCTTTTATATCTATACATTGTACTTTAAGTGCTATAAAACACTAAAAAATTGCTTTGGATTATGGTACGACGTAAACATAACTATTATAATCTTTTTCTTTAGGTATGTTGTTATATTCATGATATTTCCTAAATAAACATGATAAAAGAAGTCATAAATAAATTAAACAAATGTCACAAAATAATGCCATAAATATAAAAAAGAATTTAGTTCTATTAGTAGTGTCTAATGAGACCCCCATATTCAGATCATATAAGAATAACAGTCCAAATCTTAAAGCATTCGATTTTAATCAGGTTTACATAATGAATCGGCTATACCATACTTTATATTATGATAGCTAAATCTGAATCCTTAACATAAAACCAACAAAGCACATATTTGCATGCGTTTACTGCACTATTTACATAATGCATATTAACTAAGATATGTTCATAATAGTATGTTTTGGTGTATAATTCATCATGAAATTTTCTAGTATAAGTGGGGTCACATGATAGGGTTTAAGCTCTTAGGTGGAAGCTTATTTGAACAAGACAAATTCCAAATTCACACATTATTATACATCGACCCAAAAAGTTACGAACCAACAACATGATGCAAACACGTAGCATGTTCACACTGGCATTACATAGTAATTTGAACAATAGGATAATTGTTATTGTTCCCTCATATAGCCACACAACTTTGTATTAAATAAAAATATAATTGGTGCAAATACATCAAACTTTTAATCCAAAATTAAATGATCATAATCCAATTTGTAGGTTGTACATGATACATAACTTCTTATTATATCTCATAAACATAATCAATGGTACTGCAATTAATCCATGATACATTATTTAACAGAAGTCATGTTGCGAAAAAAAATTGAATTTAATATACTTATTTCTGAATTGACCTTAAATCAAGATATATACTGTTAGGTTGACAAAATTGAGTTAACATACAATAAATTTATATACTACTTGTACCAAGATATTGCGACATTGAAATCGTATAAAAGTAAATACATGTTTGACTTGCAGTAAATATATTATGTAGAGGTACAAAAATCCACACATAAAAAAAGTAAACACATACGATTCAACAAAAAATATTAACCTAGTAATATATAAATCTTCAAACATGAGCTTTATCTAGGGGTAATAATTAGATCGAACACGATGGACAAGACCTAGACCCAGCGGATTTCGGTGCTAGGCGGGTCAGATTTTATCCAAAGCTAGCCTAAGTACATGAGATGCCCAATACAGGTCTAAACTTACGTGATTTTTTTTGAAAAATGATTCCCTAAGGAAATATTGTTGTTTTAGGATTTGAACACTAAATCATAGTGCTAGTAATTGCACCCACTACCACTAGCTAGTTTTTTTATCATGAAATACAATAGCCTTTTAAAAATTAACTTTCATAATCTTTTGTTCTTCTTCCCTTGGCTGCCCCCTCATGGGGTGTCACCCTAGGTGGCTGCTTAGCTAACCTACCCTTGGACCGGAACTGGTTTTGTGAAGTCTAGACTATACATTTCAAAATTTTGAACTCGACTCGACCTGAGCTTTGAACCAAGATGGGTTGGGTCAAGTCAGGTCGGGTCGAGTCAGTTCAGGTTTGATTGGGTCGTTACACTATATTTCAATGCTTTTTGGTCAGGACTTTCACGTATGGTCAGTTCGGGTCAGGTTTGATTGAGTCTTTACTGTATTTTTCATTACATGGACCCAACCCACGACCCATGGGTTCGGCTTAGGCTCAGGTCTTTTCGGTTGAGCTAGTTCAGTTTTTCGGTTCTCCTTTCTAATTGCTAACCCAATTTTCATTTACCAAATCTTCAAGGACCGCACTATTTAAAGTAATTGCTTCCATGTGCTTATCAAATAATATTAGTTTGTAATATTGTTTTATTGCATTCGAATTAATACCAGTATCACCAGCTCTCTCAACCGCCACCTTGGGTGTTTCCTTATTGCATACCTAGGTGTCCCAATACTCCCCCACTAGCTCCTCTGCGGCTCACACTGGTCCCCCTATCCCTTGTTTTACGGCGACCCTCTCGAGTCTCGTGCCTACTGGCGAACCAATGCTCTAAACTGCGACATGTAGGGGTAAGAGTCTCCCGTTCGCCACCAAACCGTGAAGCGAGAACCCCCTATCATACGTACCCGGCCTACTCAGGGCCAGCAACAAGAACTGGTGATACTCCATTCTCGCTCATTTTCCAAATTTGATAATTTAAATTATCAATTCACATTTCAATATAATTGCAGATTCATTAAAACTCCCTTTTCTGGGTTAAAGAACTAATGTCATTTAAAACACAGTTCACGATAAACCCAAATCACATTCTATTTATTATCGGGTTAAAGAACAAGTGTTATTTAAAACACCCTTCACGATAAACCCACAAATCAATTCTATTTAAAACCCATTTCAAATCCAAGTTATTTATTTAAAATAAATGGGTTGTTACTTTAGTTCAAAACTAGTTCATTTCGATAAAAATCTATTTTTATCTTTTCAAATATGGAGTTTTTCATCCCAATTTTTCCCAAATCATTTCTTATGATTTTACACAAATTATTACTATTTTTAATAATTTTATCAAGGCCCGTACAGTCGATTTCCATCAACGGCCATCGAACTGCACTTACAGCGACCTTTTCCAAATTTGATTTGGACGTATCTCCAAATACAACCGTTAGATTTCAAATTTCTAATATTCATTATAAAGCTCTTTTCGATACGAACCCAACGGTTCTGGTTTTAGGAGAATCCGACGGTCGGATTTCCCGTAATGTCTGTTCAAAGTCAATGGTCGAAATTTACGAACTGCCGCGGCGCGACGCGTTTTATTCAGGCCATTATACCATATATATAATATATATTTCGTCGATTCCTATTCAAAACAAATTATATAAATAGTTTTAAATTCGTTTCAAAAACATTTCAACTTCCATTTCCAATTTAAATCAAAATTGAATTTCTCCTTATAGATTCGTTTTAAAATTCATTTAAATTCAATTCAAATTTCAATTCAATTTGAATTCATTTCAAATTGATTTTTCTTCTATTTCATTTCGTTTTCAATTCAATTCAAATTAAATTCATTTTCTATTTAAATCAAATTCGTTTTCTATTCAATTCAAATTCGTTTTCTATTCAATTCAAATTAAATTCATTTTCTATTCAATTCAAATTAAATTCGTTTTCTATTCAATTCAAATTAAATTCGTTTTCTATATATTCGATTTTTAAATCTCTTTTCAATATTCATTATAAAACGAATATAATCGATATAAATATCATTCGCGACAAAATAGCGCATCTCTAATCAACACGGTTTTATATATTTCAATAATTCCGTTATTCTATTCAACAAATGAATATTTATTCTATTCAATACATGAATCTATATTCTTGTCAACACATGACTAATCTCAACGAATGAGTACTGTCCACGTGTGACTATTTTTGTTATTTAATATATTTTATAAAAATTGTGGTATCTATCGTTTGATTTCAAATTAGACTCCAATCGTAAAATAGTAAGAGAACAATTCCCTAAATATTAACCCCGAAGGCCGAAACCAACATCAGATCAATATCCAGGAGACCACTCTTCTTATCTATTTTCCAATTAGTTTCTAATTTTATATATGATAAAGATGTAAATTTTATTGTTAAAATATTTCGTTCAACACATGACTAATCTCAACGGATGAGTACGGTCAACACATGAACCTTCATTTTATAATGGTAAAAATGTAAATTCCATTGTTAAAATATTTCGTTCAACACATGACTAATCTCAACGGATGAGTACTATCAACACATGAACCTTTATTTTCTAATATTCTTTATCTTCTCGATTAGAATGAGGCCCAATCAATAACCATATAAAGTTAATTATATGGATTCCATACAACACATGTATTTAATAGCAACGATTAGTAATCAACCATCATCCAAAGTGCACTACACTGTATAAGCATCAAATATAGATATCTAACGCTTACAACAGCCTGTCAATCAATCGATCGACATATAACTAATTACTGGGATTAGTGTATGCCGTATTTTTATCCCAATACCCGTGTGGGGTTTCAAACAATCAAACACAGATTTTATTTGTGCAGTTGGGCGATGTGTAAAATTTATCGTCCCAATCAACGTCCTTCAAATAGTTGTACATAAACAAACCGTCCGGTTTGTAAATGAATATTTATTTTATTCACATTCACGTTAAAAATTATATTTTTAACGACCAAATTATTTTATTCAACCTATGAATATTCTATTCGGTTCATTTATTAAATAAAATGATATCTCTATTTTTCTAACTTATTTTAGAAAATTTCGGCGGCATAACGGCACGATACTAGAAACGGGACGAGGCCTAGCCTTATCCCCGGTCTAGTGATGGCCCACGCCATACACATATCAATCAAATCAGTTTCATTTCACCCAACAATTCAATTCAAACCAAATAATCTAACCAACTACACAACCAAACAAACAAGTCCATGGTATGTGGACGATGTGTCGGGTGCTACTAAACACCGTCTGCATCCTAGTATATATTTATATAACTAGAAAAGAAAAGTTAAAGTGAGAAGTTCTCACCGACTAGCTAATCCAAACATCTTGACTCTTCTTATGTAGAAGTCATCGCTGTTCTCACCTTTTTGTCACTTTCGTCATTCGTATTCACTACATATATAAAAATCGAATTTTTTACTTCGCTATTCAATATATAAAAATCGAATTTTTACTTCGCTATTCAATATATAAAAAATGAATTTTTACTTCGCTATTCAATATATAAAAATCGAATTTTTCTTCACTATTCAATATATAAAAATCGAATTTTTACTTTGCTATTCAATATATAAAAATCTCGCCTTTTCAAATATAAAGATTATATTTTTATATTCTCTATTGTATAGAAATTTTATTTTCAATATACTACTTATATAAGAATAGTATTTTTATATCTTCTACTATATAAAGGTCATATTTTTAATACTCTACTATAATAAAAATAGTATTTTTACCACATAAAATCCTATATTTTCAGTTTTTAAAATTCATATGGGTTCAATGCAAAGAAATCATACTTTACTAAGCAAATTAAAAGGGATTGGAGGACTAACATTGCTAGGGTTTTCGATCAAGGGCAAAGAAAAAGGGATCGGAGGTTGAGGGGTTGTTGTCGGCACTCAGGCGCGGCGGGTTGGAGGTGGGGCCAAGCGACTGGTGGGCGGCAGTTGGTGGGGAGGCGGTCAGGGGCGTCGGAAGTGGGTGGTTGGGCAATGGCAGCGATTTCTCTGGTGGTTGCGGTTTCAACGTAGGACGGAGGAAGGAAGAGAGAGACGAGGGCGGAGGAGGGTGAACGTCAGCGGTGGTGGCGTCATGGAGGGAGGCGCGGTGGTCGCCGCGGGATGGAAGGGGCGCGGTGAATTTAGGGTTCGGGAATTTTGAAGAAAGGGGGCTCGACGTTTTAAATGAGGGATATCTGGGGTTATAGGAATATATATATTTATTTAATTAATTATTTAATTTTTCATAAAGGTACTTTATAATACGAACTCGAAATCAAGCCCACCGACTGTCGTCCATAGCTAATTACCCCCATTCCGAATACAATGGGATATGTATCGTAAGCTAATTCGGCTGTTTCGATCAGTTTCCGTTGAATTTACATTTAAATCATTATACTGAATTTTAAACGTACATTTCAAATTACCGGGGTCACATACAGACTCGAAAAATTCCAGAAAAATATTTTCTAGCTTCGTATTGACGATACGGTCCTAACAAAACTAGTTTCATCGAATTCTGAGACCGTTTGAAAAATGGCCATTTTCCAGTCGATTAAAATCAACTGAAACTGGTCAAACGCGTTTTCCTTTGCCACGCTCACATATTGATTTGAAAAATTACGAAAATTGGAATCTAGCAATAATTAGACATCATGGATACAACAAAAGTGGTTTCGTCGAAATCCGAGGTAGTTTGCAAAATTCCCCTTTTTAAGGGCCTGAATTCCATAGCGACTATTCAGAATTTTCAACTGGACATATCTTTTGATTCCTGCTATGAAATTTTGAATTTTCGGATTCTTTGGAAAGATATTCCCAAATAGATCCTATTATTTTTTATTTCACTAAAATCTGGTTTATTTCGCACCCGGTATGTTCTATTGAAGTTCGAAATCGAATTATCGAACTACTGCGCCATTTTCAATTCCTTTTATTATTAAAATAAAATATTTATATTCTAATGACGACACGTATAAATATATACGTTCAAATTATATTCAAAATAAATTTTCGTCGATATTATTTAAAATAATCCATTTTAAATATTAAAAATTCGCTAAAATTGCCAACATAAAATTTTTAAACTGGCTCGCATTTCCGGGTTATTACATCTGCTATGACTGTCAATCTCTCATCTCTCTAAGATAAAATATCACCTTGCTTCATGGAAAGCTTCCTCCCTCTCCAATGTTGGTCTTCTCACTCTTATTAATTCTGTCCTCTTTACCATGCCATTATATTGGTTCTCGTTTCATTTGGTGCCCTCTTCGGTCATCAATAGGATTGTCCAACTTCGGAGATCCTTTCTCTAGCACAGTGGCCCCACTAGATCACTGGTGGACTAGAATACTGTTTGTAATTCGACTTCCTAGAGTGGTCTAGGCGTTCTTGACCTTTGCAACTTTAACGTTGTCCACCTTACAATATTTCTTTTCCTCGTAATATAACTAAAGTTTGGTTTTTAAATTTAAAGAGTTAAGAATTTTTCTCAAAAAATGGAGTAAAGATGTTTATGGTAATATGAAGATTAAAAAGGAAATACATTTAAGTTAAATTTTATTACTAATTAAAATTGAAGAAAATAGACCTTTAAATGTTTCTGAGAAAAATGTCCTTTTTAATCTCAAAGTGGATATAAGCAAAATTTTGTGCAAGCAGACATTATGTGGAATTAAAGATCGAGAGTTAGTTGGATGGATGATGGTGATAAAAATACTAAATTCTTTCATAAATTTGCTAAGGGTAGAAAAAATGTAATACTATTAATTCTATTTTTGTAAATGATGTTGAAATTTCCAATCAAGTTGATCTTAATAATGAATTCACGAATTACTATAGAGGTATTTTTGGTAAAAATAATTTTCAAAGAGTTAAAGCTAATTGGAGCTTATTACATAATGATAGTAATTTTTTTGATTTAAATGATCTGGATAGGTCTTTTACTGAATCCGAGATTTTAAAAGCTATTAATGATATCCCCTCGGACAAAGCTTCTGTCTTGATCGTTTTTCTGTTTTGTTTTACATCACATTTTGGGATGTTTTAAAAGATGATTTAATCTCTCTGTTTAATGAATTTTTTGAAGGTAAATTACGATTGGGTAGATTTAATTCAGCTAATGTGGTTTTAATACATAAGAAAATTGGGGCTAATCTTTTGAAATTTTTTTTAGACCTATTTCATTATTAAATCGATCCATTAAAATCATTTCTAAAGTTTTATCATATTGATAAAGCCCTAAAATGAATGATTTAATAGACAGTTCTCAAACTGCATTTGTTAAAGGTAGGAATATCATTGATGGTGTAAGTATTGTTCAGGAGTACATTAAATACTATTGTAGAATAATGTGACTTGTGATGTTCTTAAACTTGATTTTGCTAAAGCTTTTGATTCCGTTGGCTGGTTTTTCCTTGAAGATCTTGTAATGGCTAGAGGTTTTAGTATTAGATGGATAAATTGGATATGGTCTCTTCTAAAGTCCAGTAGTTCTAATATTCTTGTCAATGGAATTCCTGGTGCAAAAAATTCAGTCTAAACGTGGCCTAAGACAAGGAGATCCATTATCTCTTGATCTATTTAATTTAGGTGCTAATGTTTTTTCTAGAATTATTAAGCTGACCACTAGGAACGGTGTTGTAACAACCTGTAATAACCCGGAAATCTGAGGCAATTTAAAATTTTCATTTTGGCAATTTTATTGAATTTTGAATATTTAAAATGAATTATTTTAAATAATAACGACGAAAAATTTATTTTGAATAGAATTCGAATGTATATATTTATTCGAATCGTCGTTAGAATATAAATATTTATTTATGTATATAAAAGGAATTGAAAATGGCGCGGTAGTTCGATGATTCGATTTCAAATTTCAAATGAATGTACAGGATTCAAAATAAACCGGATTTTAGCGAAACCAAAAATATTCGAATATAATTGTGAATATCTTTCCAACGAATCCGAAAAATTGAAATTTCATAGCGGGAATCAAAAGTTATGTCTAGTTGAAAATTCAGAATAGTTGCTATGGAATTCTGGCCCTTAAAAATGGAAATTTTGCAAACGACCTCGAATTTCGACGAAACCACTTTTGTTGTATCTGTAATGTCAAGTTATTGCTAGGTTTCAAATTTCATAATTTTTCGAATCAATATGTGAGCGTGGCAAAGGAAAACGCGTTTGACCAGTTTTAGTTGATTTTAATCAACTGGGAAATGGTCATTTTTCCAACAGTCTCAGAATTGGAAAAAAATAGTTTTGTTAGGACCGTATCGTCAATACGAAACTAGAAAATATTTCTCGGGAATTTTTAGAGTCCATATGTGGCCCCAGTAAATTGAAATGTGCGTTCAAATTCAATATATAGAATTATATTTTTATTTCGACGGAAACTGATCGAAACAGCCGAATCAGCTTACGATACGTATCCCATTGTGTTCGGAATGGGGGTAATTAGCTATGGACGACAGTCGGTGGGTTCGATTTCGAGGTCCAAAATAAAAGTTGCTTTTTGAAATAATTAAATAAATAAAAAAAAATAAAAAAATCGCTCTCCTCCCTCTTATACCCTCAGCCCCCCCCCCCCCGTTAGTTCATTTTAGTTTTAAAATAAAATAAAAGGAGAAAAAGTCGATCTCGCCCCCCCCTGATGTTCCACCGCCGGCGCTAGGCGCCGTCGCCCTCCTCAGGTCCGACCACACCCCTCCCCCTTTCCTCTCCTCCTCCCACTCCCCTCCCTCCATACGGACCGACGACCCCAAACCCTAAGTCCCCCCTAAAACCGAACCAGCGCCGCCGCCACCTGCCTAGGCCACCACCTCGAGCCACGAAGCACACCTTTCCCCCCCTTCACCTCATAAGCAGGCCCCTCTTCCAAATCTGAGCTGTAAGATTTTATTTATTTTAATTTTATTGTAGTTTATCTAAAATGTTTAATTTAGTTCATTCAGTTTATAAAAATCTGAAAGGTATAAAAGGATTGTTGTGAAAATTGTTTTATAAAATTTAACAAAGCAAAGATAAGGTTTTAACAAAGCAAAGACGAGATTTTGACATAGGAAAGATGTGATTTTGAAATAAAGAAATGTTAAATCTTTGCAATTTATGTAGAAAAGTCGAAATCTTTTGTAACAACCCGAAAATCTGGGCCAGTTTAAAATTTTTATTTTGGCAATTTTAGCGAATTTTGAATATTTAAAATAGATTATTTTAAATAATAATCGACGAGAAATTTATTTTGGATAGAATTAGAACGTATATATTATATACGCCGTCGTTAGAATATAAATATTTATATATAATTATAAATAGAATTGAAAATGGCGCGGTAGTTCGATAATTCGATTTCAAACTTCATTTGAATGTACCGGGTGCAAAACAATCCGGATTTTAGTGAAACCAAAAATAATGGAATCTAATTGTGACTATCTTCCCAACGAATCCAGAAAATCGAGATTTCATAGCGGGAATCAAAAGATATGTCCAGTTGAATATTCTGAATAGTCGCTATGGAATTCAGGCCCTTAAAAATGGGAATTTTGCAATCGACCTCGGATTTCGACGAAACCACTTTTGTTGGATCCGCAGTGTCAAATTATTGCTAGATTCCAAATTTCATAATTTTTTGAATCAATATGTGAGCGTGGCAAAAGAAAACGCGTTTGACCAGTCTCAGTTAATTTTAATCGACTGGAAAATGGCCATTTTCCAAGCGGTCTCAGAATTCGGTGAAACTAGTTTTGTTAGGACCGTATCGTCAACACGAAGCTAGAAAATATTTTTCGAGAATTTGTAGAGTTAGTATGTGACCCCGGTAATATGAAATGTACGTTTAAAGTTCAATATGGTGATTTAAATGTAAATTTAACGGAAACTGATCGAAACGGTCGAAACAGCTTGCGATACATATCCCATTGTGTTCGGAATGGGGGTAAAACGCTATGGACGGCAGGCGGTGGGCCTCGTTTAGAGGTCCTATGCAAAAGTCAACTTTTAGTAAATAAAATAATAAAAAAAATTAATTAATTAATAAAAAAATTCTCTTCCCTCCCCCTTATTTCTCTCTGCCCCCCCCCCCAAACCATTTAATCGATTTCAAAGCAGAAAAAAAAAACAAAAAAACGAATCGCAGCCACCGCCGCCTAGGGCGCGTCGTCGCCCACCGCCGAGCTCGCCATCGTCGGAGCGACGCAGCAGGGGATCGCCGAACCCTCCTCCCCACCGACGCTCTCCCCTCCGCTAGTTCTTCTCCTTACCCGCATCGATCTCCTCCCTCAGCACCCACTTTCTTCCTCCGCAACTTCTCCTCCTCTCTAAACCCGGCCCCGACTCCCACAACCGAACCCGCACCCCCCCCCCCCCCCTTGTCGCAGAAAACCCCACCCCCTGCTATAGAAGAAGCTACGCAAATCCCCTCCTCCGGAGTAAATTAGAAACTGTAAGATTTATTTTATTTTATTTTTATTTTAGTTTTATTAATTTAAAATTTTGGTTCTTCTGAATAGCAAGGGTAAAATTAATTCTATACACATAGAAAAATTAGATATTTATAAATATAAGAGGTATGAGTTTTAATCGACAAATGTATGATTTTTAATGAAGACGGAGGTTTGATTTATAATATGAAAAGTGGATATATTTAAATATGAAAAGTGGATATTTTTATAATATGAAAAGTGGATATTTTTAAATATGAAAAGTGGATATTTTTAAATATGAAAAGACGATATTTTTAAATATGAAAAGACGATATTTTTAAATATGAAAAGACGATATTTTTAAATATGAAAAGACGATATTTTGATATGAGTAGTGAAGTAAAAATATGATTTTTACTTCGGAAAAAAATATAAACTTTATTTGAAAGGCGAAATCTTTATATTTGAAAAGGCGAGATTTTTATATATTGAACATCGAAGTAAAAATATGATTTTTATATATTGAATAGCGAAGTAAAAATTCGATTTTTACATATGTAGTGACTACGGGCGACGAAAGTGATAAGAGGCGAGAACGACGAAGACTTCTACAAAAGAAGAGTCAAGATGTTTGGATAGCTATATGTGAGAATTTCTCACCTTTCAATTTCTTTTTCTTGTTATAAATATATATATATATACTAGGATGCAAACGGTGCTTAGTAGCACCCGACACAATCGTCCACAGACCATGGACTTGTTTGTTTGATTGCAAAAATTAGTTAGATTATTTGATTGAAATTGAATTGTGTGGTGAAATGAATGAATTTGATTGATGTGTGAATGGCGTGGGCCTTCACTAGACCGGGGATAAGGCTAGGCCTCGTCCCGTTTCTAGTATCGTGCCGTTATGCCGCCGAAATTTTCTAAAATAAGTTAGAAAAATAAAAATATCATTTTATTTAAAGAATGAACTGAATAGAAATTCATATGTTGGAATAAAATGTTTTGTCGTTAAAAATATAATTTTTAACGTGAATGTGAATAAATAAATATTCATTTACAAACCAGACGGTTTGTTTATGTACACCTATTTGAAGGACATTGATTGGGTCGATAAATTTTACACATCGCCCAACTGCACAAATAAAATATGCGTTTTATTGTTTGAAACCCCACACGGGTGTTGGGATGAAATTTGAAGTTCACTCATCCTGATTGATTAAATATGTCGATCGATTGATTGACAGGCTGTTATAAGCGTTAGATATCTATATTTGATGCTTATACAGTGTAGTGCACTTTGGTTGATGATTGATTATTTTTCAATGCTATTATATGTGTGTAATGCATGAAATCCATATAATTAACTTTATATGGTAATTGATTGGGCCTCATTCCAATTTGAAAATTAAAGAATATTATAAAATAAAAGTTCATGTGTTGACAGTACTCATCCATTGAGATTGGTCATGTGTTGAACGAAATATTTTGATAATAACAACTATTTTGAAAAAGAAATATTTGAAATAGAATATTTGAAAATAGAAATTTATGAAGCCGTGCTGATTAGATTGACGCCATTTTGACGTAAACGATATTTATATCGATTTTATCGATTTCGAAATGAATTGAATTGAAAACGATTTCGAAATGAATTGAATTGAAAACGATTTCGAAATGAATTCAAATTGAATTCAAATTGAATTGAAATTTGAATTGAATAGAAATGAATTTTAAAACGAATTTATAAAGAAGAATTCAATTTTGATTTGAATTGAAAAGAAAGTTGAAATTGCTTTTGAAACGAATTTAAAACTATTTTTAAAATTCGTTTTAAATAGAAATCGACGATATATATATTATATATATAATATAATGGCCTGAATAGAACGCGCCGCGCCGCGGCAGTTCGTGAATTTCGACCATTTATTTCAAACGGACATTACGGGAGATCCGACCGTCAGATTCTCCTAAAACCGGAACCGTTAGGTTCGTATCGAAAAGAGCTTTCTAATGAATATTAGAAATTTGAAATCTAACGGTTGGATTTGGAATTACGTCCAAATCAAATTTGAAAAAGGTCGCTGTAAGTGCAGTTCGATGGCCATTGATGGAAATCGACTGTACGGACCTTGATAAAATTATTAAAAATAGTAATAATTTGTGTAAAATCATAAGAAATGATTTAGAAAGAATGGGGATGAAAAACTCCATATTTGAAAAGAGAAAAATAGATTTTTATCGAAATGAACTAGTTTTGAACTAGAAATATAATTCTATTTATTTTTAAATAAATAAATTGAATTTGAAAAAGGGTTTTAAAACTAACCAGAACTTCCAATGATTGGATTGGAGTGGATTTGAATCGAAATTGTCTTCGGAATATTTCGATGTTGGAATTCGGGATTATACAGATGTTGTTATGGAAATTTGAAAGATATATATATTTATATCGTTATTTCCAATACGACATTTGTTAATCGTAGAATTTGATATTGAATATAAGCCGGGATATTTTCTATTCAGAGCCTTGTATTTAATATCAAATGTGATTTGGGTTTGTCGTGAATGGTGTCTTCATTAACACTGTTCTTGGACCCAGTTGAGAAAAGATTAAATCTTTTTATTTAGATTTAATGAAGGGTACCAATTAAATAATATTTAATTGGAATTGAATTGATATTGATTTTTGGGTTTATCGTGAACAGTGTTTTAAATAACACTCGTTCTTTAACCCGATAATTAATGGAATGTGACTTTGGGTTTATCGTGAACCGTGTTTTAAATGACACAGATTCTTTAACCCAGTTAACGATTAAAACTAAGTTGAGTTTTAATGAACCTTTAATTAGAACGAGATGATCGAGAATGGAGTATCACCAGTTTTGCTCCAGGCGATAGTTAAATCTTTAATTAGATTTGAACGTGAAATGGTAATTGAATTTACCGATAACACCGTGGTGTTAGATATGAAGTACTACCAGTTTTACTTCATGGGATGAATAGGTTGGGATTGGGAAATTAAAACAAATGATTACTTCGGTAAAGTTCGCTAATCCCGACTAGTTTTGAATTGATATTCAAAAATAGATTAAAGAATAAATTCAAGAAATTTATCTTGGATAAAATCAATGGGAACCTTTCCCTGTGAATGTGAAATTTAGAAACTAACTGTCGGTTAGCTAAGCAGAATGATTTTCTGGATATTGATCTGATGTTGGTTTCGGCCTTCGGGGTTAATATTTGGGAAATTATTCTCTTGATTAATTTACGGTTAGTGACTGATGAATTGGAATGAGGCGTATGTTGTGTTTGTGTAACACTTATTTAAAATATATGCGAGTTATTCGGAAAGGCCGGGTTTATCCCATTCTGAATAACTGATACGACGATAAGTCGAAGATGAAGACGATGGTCGAAGACCGGAAGTCTTCACGTCGTTTGGGTGATTACTGATGATCTTGATTGGGCTGTACACCCAAGAAGATGGAAACAGTTGGTGATCGTCCAGACGTACTTGGAGATCGATGGATATGCGGGGTACTAGGTGCCTCCGGTTTCGTTCAGACCCAGAACGGACTTGTAAATGGAGCATGTGTCTGACATTGGATTTTAGTCCGTGTGATTGATCTCTATTAAATATATATCTGTTTGGCGGCGGAGAATTTATTCTCTTGCTTAACGCCCTTCTCTGAGACGTACGAGCTCAGGGGTTATATATGGATGGATATCAAACGCATGGAGTGAATTGCCTGTGTGGCATGCCTAAGTGGCAATTGATCGAGGCTTCTGTTGAAAAGCAAAGTCTTGTGGTGATGATCAAAGCACGTCCTTTGTGGCGTAGCTTTGTGTAACGTTTACTTCGCGAGTTTCACACCCGGTATGGACCAAAAACGGGAGACGGACCTCAGGGAGGGCATGCGTTTCCTTCTAGCTAAAAAGTGGCGTCAGTGGTTTTGCACGCCCTGACGAGTTTGACTTATGTGGTTGTTGCTGTTGCGAGGCGCCTCGGTTTGATCGGACGATCCGGGTCCGATGGAGTCATTCGTTGGCTCATTGACGCCCCAAAGGGCGGGGAGACGTATTGTTCAGGCATAATAATCCACATCGGTGGACAGGCCCTGTCGCTCCAAGGCTTGCCTGCGCGCTTGCCTGAGACACGGGCTAGAGCGTCTCGAATCGGTAGAGGACGATCCCTGGCCTCGGTTCATAGACGGAAATCCAATTTCCAAATACGTGACATTTGCGGTTTTATTTGTAAACCTATATATGGCGACATGATATATGGTACCCATGCCGCCTATGATTGATACTTATGATTTGAAGTTGTTTTATACACTATGCACTTATAATAGTATCAAATGATTTGTTTTAAACGTATCAAGCATTCTTTGGCTGTTATAAGGGAAAACCCTATCCCCCGGCTTGCGTTGCATTGTGTGATAGGACCTGGGTCTTATAACAGCTTCATTTTTCTTTATTTAGCATTGCGCTGTTTGTTTTATGCACTGGTATTCTTGGGAGGAAACCCGTTTCGTGTTATACGGCGTGGTCCCTTGATTTACCTAAGTTTAAAAATAAAGATTAACTGTTTTAGTTCTCACACCAGTCACATGACTGACCTGGAGTTTATTGTTTTAACCTAAACTCTGGGTGCCCTTATTTTGACACGGGCAGCTAGTAGTTTTGGTTTTGCAGATTTATATTCACAGGATCCTGGTTTACAGCTGGAATGATATCCGGAAAGCTTTGTCTCCGTATATCTCATTCTAGTTGTGTATTGTATTATTTTCCGCTGCTATGTATCTAAATGTAATTTAAATCTTTGATATTTCTGTGTAATATTCATTTATACTCTGTATATTCTTGTAGTCCGATGTATTGTTGTATATACAATGAAACGTTCTTTTGTATGCGTTCTATTTTGTCATGTTCTCAAACGATAGGGCATTTCGAACGGTCTGGGTCGGTTTAGCGACTGGTTCGGACCGAGCGAAATTCCTTGCCGTCACAGTTGGTATCAGAGCTTTGGTTTACAAAGCAGAGAACAAGGCACATTAGAACCATACGAAAGAATTCATCAGAAATTGGATTAGTAATATCCAACGAGAATGATTCGTTAGAGATGGGATCAGTAGTATCCTAGAACGAGTGTGAAGAGTATATTTTTGAAAATGAAAACAAATCTTGTTTTGAAAATTTAAATCAATTATTCGTATTTGATTATCTATTTATATTGAGTTGGACAGTCCAGTATATAAAGATTTTGCGTATACGTCTGATCCACGTGTATTTGAAATTTTAATATACTGGATAGATATAGAATTACGCTCTAGTCGCCCGGAAGTGATTCTGATGATTGATATATCATCATCAGAATTTATATTCGAGTGGCGAAGGTGTGATTTTCTATATATTTCCATTAGACTGTTGTGAGAACCAAAAATTAGATAGGGCCTATTGTTGTGATTTGGTATCAAAAACATAATTTTTGTATATGTATCAAAATTATGAATTTGAAACGTTACATTCGCTAATTGATTGATGTTTGTGTTGTTTGTTTATTTGTTTGATAATTTTGAACCATTTAGCCTAATTGAAACAAATATTGAATTGTATTGAAAATTGGTCGCATTTGCTTGCATATACATATACTTATATTGAACAGGTCATAGCAAGAAGGCTAGAGCCGAAGAATAAAATTTGTTTGCCCGACAAATAGGTACATGTTTACTACATAATTTACTGTTTTGTTTGGGTGATGATGATTTTATGAACCTATTGGCTAGCCGCTTGGCCTTTTCTTTTTCTTTTTGAGATCTGAAGGACCGGGGAAGCTATTTGAAATTCCCCGATGCCCCCGGTGCAGGGGAGGTTATGGCGAAATTTTTCGAAAATTTAGGGTGTTAGCCAAATTTTTGAAATTTTGAAAATTCTCAGAAACTAAAGAGTTGGAGAATGGAAACCAGATGGAACGTAGAGTTGATTAATCAAACCACTTTCGACTTTGTTCCTTTTCGGGGACGAAAAGTTTTAAGTGGGGGAGATTGTAACAACCTGAAAATCTGGGCCAGTTTAAAATTTTTATTTTGGCAATTTTAGCGAATTTTGAATATTTAAAATAGATTATTTTAAATAATAATCGACGAGAAATTTATTTTGGATAGAATTAGAACGTATATATTATATACGCCGTCGTTAGAATATAAATATTTATATATAATTATAAATAGAATTGAAAATGGCGCGGTAGTTCGATAATTCGATTTCAAACTTCATTTGAATGTACCGGGTGCAAAACAATCCGGATTTTAGTGAAACCAAAAATAATGGAATCTAATTGTGACTATCTTCCCAACGAATCCGGAAAATTGAGATTTCATAGCGGGAATCAAAAGATATGTCCAGTTGAATATTCTGAATAGTCGCTATGGAATTCAGGCCCTTAAAAATGGGAATTTTGCAATCGACCTCGGATTTCGACGAAACCACTTTTGTTGGATCCGCAGTGTCAAATTATTGCTAGATTCCAAATTTCATAATTTTTTGAATCAATATGTGAGCGTGGCAAAAGAAAACGCGTTTGACCAGTCTCAGTTAATTTTAATCGACTGGAAAATGGCCATTTTCCAAGCGGTCTCAGAATTCGGCGAAACTAGTTTTGTTAGGACCGTATCGTCAATACGAAGCTAGAAAATATTTTTCGAGAATTTGTAGAGTTAGTATGTGACCCCGGTAATATGAAATGTACGTTTAAAGTTCAATATGGTGATTTAAATGTAAATTTAACGGAAACTGATCGAAACGGTCGAAACAGCTTGCGATACATACCCCATTGTGTTCGGAATGGGGGTAAAACGCTATGGACGGCAGGTGGTGGGCCTCGTTTAGAGGTCGTATGCAAAAGTCAACTTTTAGTAAATAAAATAAAAAAAATTAATTAATAAAAAAATTCTCTTCCCTCCCCCTTATTTCTCTCTGCCCCCCAAACCATTTAATCGATTTCAAAGCAGAAAAAAAAAACAAAAAAACGAATCGCAGCCACCGCCGCCTAGGGCGCGTCGTCGCCCACCGCCGAGCTCGCCATCGTCGGAGCGACGCAGCAGGGGATCGCCGAACCCCCCTCCCAACCGACGCTCTCCCCTCCGCTAGTTCTTCTCCTTACCCGCATCGATCTCCTCCCTCAACACCCACTTTCTTCCTCCGCAACTTCTCCTCCTCTCTAAACCCGGCGCCGACTCCCACAACCGAACCCGCACCCCCCCCCTTGTCGCAGAAAACCCCACCCCCTGCTATAGAAGAAGCTACGCAAATCCCCTCCTCCGGAGTAAATCAGAAACTGTAAGATTTATTTTATTTTATTTTTATTTTAGTTTTATTAATTTAAAATTTTGGTTCTTCTGAATAGCAAGGGTAAAATTAGTTCTATACACATAGAAAAATTAGATATTTATAAATATTAGAGGTATGAGTTTTAATCGACAAATGTATGATTTTTAATGAAGACGGAGGTTTGATTTATAATATGAAAAGTGGATATTTTTAAATATGAAAAGTGGATATTTTTATAATATGAAAAGTGGATATTTTTAAATATGAAAAGTGGATATTTTTAAATATGAAAAGACAATATTTTTAAATATGAAAAGACGATATTTTTAAATATGAAAAGAGGATATTTTTAAATATGAAAAGACGATATTTTGATATGAGTAGTGAAGTAAAAATATGATTTTTACTTCGGAAAAAAATATAAACTTTATTTGAAAGGCGAAATCTTTATATTTGAAAAGGCGAGATTTTTATATATTGAACATCGAAGTAAAAATATGATTTTTATATATTGAATAGCGAAGTAAAAATTCGATTTTTACATATGTAGTGACTACGGGCGACGAAAGTGATAAGAGGCGAGAACGACGAAGACTTCTACAAAAGAAGAGTCAAGATGTTTGGATAGCTATATCTGAGAATTTCTCACCTTTCAATTACGTTTTCTAGTTATATATATATATATACTAGGATGCAGACGGTGCTTAGTAGCACCCGACACAATCGTCCACAGACCATGGACTTGTTTGTTTGATTGCAAAAATTAGTTAGATTATTTGATTGAAATTGAATTGTGTGGTGAACTGAATGAATTTGATTGATGTGTGAATGGCGTGGGCCTTCACTAGACCGGGGATAAGGCTAGGCCTCGTCCCGTTTCTAGTATCGTGCCGTTATGCCGCCGAAATTTTCTAAAATAAGTTAGAAAAATAAAAATATCATTTTATTTAAAGAATGAACTGAATAGAAATTCATATGTTGGAATAAAATGTTTTGTCGTTAAAAATATAATTTTTAACGTGAATGTGAATAAATAAATATTCATTTACAAACCAGACGGTTTGTTTATGTACACATATTTGAAGGACATTGATTGGGTCGATAAATTTTACACATCGCCCAACTGCACAAATAAAATATGCGTTTTATTGTTTGAAACCCCACACGGGTGTTGGGATGAAATTTGAAGTTCACTCATCCTGATTGATTAAATATGTCGATCGATTGATTGACAGGCTGTTATAAGCGTTAGATATCTATATTTGATGCTTATACAGTGTAGTGCACTTTGGTTGATGATTGATTATTTTTCAATGCTATTATATGTGTGTATTGCATGAAATCCATATAATTAACTTTATATGGTAATTGATTGGGCCTCATTCCAATTTGAAAATTAAAGAATATTATAAAATAAAAGTTCATGTGTTGACAGTACTCATCCATTGAGATTGGTCATGTGTTGTACGAAATATTTTTATAATAACAACTATTTTGAAAAAGAAATATTTGAAATAGAATATTTGAAAATAGAAATTTATGAAGCCGTGTTGATTAGATTGACGCCATTTTGACGTAAACGATATTTATATCGATTTTATCGATTTCGAAATGAATTGAATTGAAAACGATTTCGAAATAAATTGAATTGAAAACGATTTCGAAATGAATTCAAATTGAATTGAAATTTGAATTGAATAGAAATGAATTTTAAAACGAATTTATAAAGAAGAATTCAATTTTGATTTGAATTGAAAAGAAAGTTGAAATTGCTTTTGAAACGAATTTAAAACTATTTTTAAAATTCGTTTTAAATAGAAATCGACGATATATATATTATATATATTATATATATAATATAATGGCCTGAATAGAACGCGCCTCGCCGCGGCAGTTCGTGAATTTCGACCATTTATTTCAAACGGACATTACGGGAGATCCGACCGTCGGATTCTCCTAAAACCGGAACCATTGGGTTCGTATCGAAAAGAGCTTTCTAATGAATATTAGAAATTTGAAATCTAACGATTGGATTTGGAATTATGTCCAAATCAAATTTGGAAAAGGTCGCTGTAAGTGCAGTTCGATGGCCATTGATGGAAATCGACTGTTCGGACCTTGATAAAATTATTAAAAATAGTAATAATTTGTGTAAAATCAAAAGAAATGATTTAGAAAGAATGGGGATGAAAAACTCCATATTTGAAAAAAGAAAAATAGATTTTTATCGAAATGAACTAGTTTGGACTAGAAATATAATTCTATTTATTTTTAAATAAATAAATTGAATTTGAAAAAGGTTTTTAAAACTAACCAGAATTTCCAATGATTGGATTGGAGTGGATTTGAATCGAAATTGTCTTCGGAATATTTCGATGTTGGAATTCGGGATTATACAGATGTTGTTATGGAAATTTGAAAGATATATATATTTATATCGTTATTTCCAATACGACATTTGTTAATCGTAGAATTTGATATTGAATATAAGCCGGGATATTTTCTATTCAGAGCCTTGTATTTAATATCAAATGTGATTTGGGTTTGTCGTGAATGGTGTCTTCATTAACACTGTTCTTGGACCCAGTTGAGAAAAGATTAAATCTTTTTATTTAGATTTAATGAAGGGTACCAATTAAATAATATTTAATTGGAATTGAATTGATATTGATTTTTGGCTTTATCGTGAACAGTGTTTTAAATAACACTCGTTCTTTAACCCGATAATTAATGGAATGTGACTTTGGGTTTATCGTGAACTTTGTTTTAAATGACACGGATTCTTTAACCCAGTTAACGATTAAAACTAAGTGGAGTTTTAATGAATCTTTAATTAGAACGAGATGATCGAGAATGGAGTATCACCAGTTTTGCTCCAGGCGATAGTTAAATCTTTAATTAGATTTGAACGTGAAATGGTAATTGAATTTACCGATAACACCGTGGTGTTAGATATGAAGTACTACCAGTTTTACTTCATGGGATGAATAGGTTGGGATTGGGAAATTAAAACAAATGATTACTTCGGTAAAGTTCGCTAATCCCGACTAGTTTTGAATTGATATTCAAAAATAGATTAAAGAATAAATTCAAGAAATTTATCTTGGATAAAATCAATGGGAACCTTTCCCTGTGAATGTGAAATTTAGAAACTAACTGTCGGTTAGCTAAGCAGAATGATTTTCTGGATATTGATCTAATGTTGGTTTCGGCCTTCGGGGTTAATATTTGGAAAATTATTCTCTTGATTAATTTACGGTTAGTGACTGATGAATTGGAATGAGGCGTATGTTGTGTTTGTGTAACACTTATTTAAAATATACGCGAGTTATTCGGAAAGGCCCGGTTTATCCCATTCTGAATAACTGATACGACGATAAGTCGAAGATGAAGACGATGGTCGAAGACCGGAAGTCTTCACGTCGTTTGGGTGATTACTGATGATCTTGATTGGGCTGTACACCCAAGAAGATGGAAACAGTTGGTGATCGTCCAGACATACTTGGAGATCGATGGATATGCGGGGTACTAGGTGCCTCCGGTTTCGTTCAGACCCAGAACGGACTTGTAAATGGACCGTGTGTCTGACATTGGATTTTAGTCCGTGTGATTGATCTCTATTAAATATATATCTGTTTGGCGGCGGAGAATTTATTCTCTTGCTTAACGCCCTTCTCTGAGACGTACGAGCTCAGGGGTTATATATGGATGGATATCAAACGCATGGAGTGAATTGCCTGTGTGGCATGCCTAAGTGGCAATTGATCGAGGCTTCTGTTGAAAAGCAAAGTCTTGTGGTGATGATCAAAGCACGGCCTTTGTGGCGTAGCTTTGTGTAACGTTTACTTCGCGAGTTTCACACCCGGTATGGACCAAAAACGGGAGACGGACCTCAGGGAGGGCATGCGTTTCCTTCTAGCTAAAAAGTGGCGTCAGTGGTTTTACACGCCCTGACGAGTTTGACTTATGTGGTTGTTGCTGTTGCGAGGCGCCTCGGTTTGATCGGACGAGCCGGGTCCGATGGAGTCATTCGTTGGCTCATTGACGCCCCAAAGGGCGGGGAGACGTATTGTTCAGGCATAATAATCCACATCGGTGGACCGGCCCTGTCGCTCCAAGGCTTGCCTGCGCGCTTGCCTGAGACATGGGCTAGAGCGTCTCGAATCGGTAGAGGACGATCCCTGGCCTCGGTTCATAGACGGAAATCCAATTTCCAAATACGTGACATTTGCGGTTTTATTTGTAAACCTATATATGGCGACATGATATATGGTACCCATGCCGCCTATGATTGATACTTATGATTTGAAGTTGTTTTATACACTATGCACTTATAATAGTATCAAATGATTTATTTTAAACGTATCAAGCATTCTTTGGCTGTTATAAGGGAAAACCCTATCCCCCGGCTTGCGTTGCACTGTGTGATAGGACCTGGGTCTTATAACAGCTTCATTTTTCTTTATTTAGCATTGCGATGTTTGTTTTATGCACTGGTATTCTTGGGAGGAAACCCGTTCCGTGTTATACGGCGTGGTCCCTTGATTTACCTAAGTTTAAAAATAAAGATTAACTGTTTTAGTTCTCACACCAGTCACATGACTGACCTGGAGTTTATTGTTTTAACCTAAACTCTGGGTGCCCTTATTTTGACACGGGCAGCTAGTAGTTTTGGTTTTGCAGATTTGTATTCACAGGATCCTGGTTTACAGCTGGAATGATATCCGGAAAGCTTTGTCTCCGTATATCTCATTCTAGTTGTGTATTGTATTATTTTCCGCTGCTATGTATCTAAATGTAATTTAAATCTCTGATATTTCTGTGTCATATTCATTTATACTCTGTATATTCTTGTAGTCTGATGTATTGTTGTATATACAATGAAACGTTCTTTTGTATGCGTTCTATTTTGTCATGTTCTCAAACGATAGGGCATTTCGAACGGTCTGGGTCGGTTTAGCGACTGGTTCGGACCGAGCGAAATTCCTTGCCGTCACATCTTTATATAGAAAAAGCAGAGTAAAAATCCAAAATTAATATGAAGTTGAAGAAAAAAAATCTAATTTTTATATAGTAGGGATAGTAAAAATATGATTTTTATAGTATATAGATAATAAAAATTCGATCTTTATATCATAGGAAGAATAAAAATATGATTTTTATTCATGAAGAGTAATAAAAATATAATTTTTAATATATTAGTGGCAAGATAAAAATAGAATTTTTATCTATATAGTAGAGGTATAAAAATAGGATTTTTGTCCATATAGCGTGGTTACAAAAATGTGATTTTTACATACATGGCAACAATATAAAAATGTGATTTTATATATTTAGTGGCTACGGACGACGAAAGCGATAAAAGGCGAGTGGCGACGATTTTCTACATTAGAAGAGTCATGGCGTTTGGTTTAGCTTGGGTGAGAACTCCTCACCTTTAATTTAAATTTCTTGTTAAAAATGTATACTAGGATGCAGACGGTGTTTAGTAGCACCCGACACCCGTCGTCCACAGACCATGGACTGCTTGTATGCTTGTTTGTTTGATTTTGACGTGTAGTTGATTGTGTGATGTGATGTGAAATGTAATAAAATATTTTTATAGTTAAAAATATTTTATAGTTGAAAATAGAATTTTTAACGTGTATTTAAAATGAAATAAATATAAACAAATCGGACGATTTGTTTATATACACACATTTGATTGATATTGATTGGGACGATAAATTTTACACATTGCCCAATTGCACAAATAAAATCTGTGTTTGATTGATTGAAACCCCACACGGGTATTGGGATGATATATGACATACACTAATCCCAATAATTAGTTGTATGTCGATCGATTGATTGACAAGCTGTTATAAGCGTTAAATATTTATATTTAATGCTTATGCAGTTGTGCGGTGCACTCTGGATGATGGTTGATTATTTACCGTTGTTATTTTATACATGTGTTGTAGAAAATCCATATAATTAACATTATCTGGTAATTGATTGGGACTCATTCCAGTTTTGAAATAAAATATTTGAATAGAATATTTGAATAGAATATTTGAAAAGAAATATTTGAAATAAAATATTTGAAAATAGAAATATATGAAGCCGTGTTGATTAGATTTGCGCCAACTTGACGTGAATGATATTTATATCGATTTTATTCCTTTTTCAATGAATATTGAAAGTGATTTCAAAATCGAATATTTAGAAATGAATTCAAATTGAAATTGAATAGAAATGAATTCGAATTGAAATTAAGTAGAAATGAATTCGAATTGAAATTGAATAGAAATGAATTCGAATTAAAATTGAATAGAAATGAATTCGAATTGAAATTGAATAGAAATGAATTCGTGTTGAAATTGAATAGAATTGAATTCGAATTGAAATTGAATAGAATTGAATTCTAATTGAAATTGAATAGAAATGAATTTGAATTGAAATTGAGTAGAAATGAATTTGAATTGAAATTGAATTAATTTGAAATTCAAATTGAATTGAAAACAAGCTGAAATTGAATTAAAAATCGATTTCAGTTGAAATCAATTTGAAATGAATTTAAAACGAATTTATAAGGAAAATTTAAATTTGAATTTGAAATGAAGTTGAAATCGTTTCGAAAACGAATTTAAAACGATTTATAAAATACGTTTTAAAAGGAAATCGACGAAATATATAATATATAATATATATATATATATATATATATAATATATAATGGCCTGAATAGAACGCGTCGCGCCGCGGCAGTTCATGAATTTCGACCATTGACTTCGAATGGATATTGCGGGAGATCCGACCATCGGATTCTCCTGAAACCGGAACCGTTGAGTTCGTATCGAAAAGGGCTTTCCAATGAATATTAGAGATTTGAGATCTAATGGTTGGATTTGGAATTATGTCCAAATCAAATTTGGAAAAGGTCGCTGTAAGTGCAGTTCGATGGCCGTTAATGGAAATCGACTGTACGGGCCTTGATAAAATTATTAAAAATAGTATTAATTTGTGTAAAATCATAAGAAATGATTTGTGAAGAATTGGGATGAAAAATTCCATATTTGAAAAGAGAAGAATAGATTTTTATCGAAATTAACTAGTTTTGAACTAGAACAATAATTTATTTATTTTTAAAATAAATAAATTGGATTTGAAAAGGTTTTGAAAATAACCAGAATTTCCAATAATTGAATTGGAATAGATTTGAATCGAAATTGTCTTCGGAATATTACGATGTTGGATTTCGTGATGATACAGATATTGTTATGGGAATTTGATAGATATATTAATATCGTTATTTCCAATACGATATTTGTTGGTTGTAGAATTTGATAATGAATATAAGCCGGTATATTTTCTCTTCAGAGCCTTGTATTTAATATCAAATGTGATTTGGGTTTGTCATGAATGGTGTCTTCATTAACACTGTCCTTAAGCTCAGTTGAGAAAAAGTTTAAATATTTTATTTAGATTTAATGAAGTGTACCAATTAAATAATATTTAATTGGAATTGAATTGGTATTATTTTTTGGGTTTTTCGTGAACAGTGTTTTAAATAACACTCGTTCTTTAACCCAATAATTAATGGAATGTGATTTTGGGTTGTCGTGAACGGTATCTTCAATAATACTGTTCTTAGACCCTACGAAATTAGGAAAATTAGAAACTGACTGGAGATTAGTTAAGTTGAATGCTTTCTTGGGTATTGATCCGATGTTGGTTTCGGCCTTCGGGGTTAATACTTAGGGAATTGCTCACTTGCTAATTTACGGTTAGGGACTGATTGAAATGTGATGTGATTTTGGGGTTTATCGTGAATCGTGTTTTAAATGACATTGATTCTTTAACCCAGTTAAAGATTAAAACTAAGTGGATTTTTAATGAATCTTTAATTAGATTGAAAAGATCGAGAATGGAGTACCACCAGTTTTGCTCCAGGCGATAGTTAAATCTTTAATTAGATTTGAACGTGAAATGGTAATTGAATTTACCGATAACACCGTGGTGTTAGATATGAAGTATTACCAGTTTTACTTCATGGGATGAATATGTTGGGATTAGGAAATTAAAATAAATGATTACTTCGGTGTGGTTCGCTAACCCCGACTAGTTTGAAGTGATATTCAAAGGAAGATTAAAGAATAAATTTAAAAGAATTTATCGTTGATAAAATTAATGGGAACCTTTCCCTAAGAACGTAAAATTTAGAAACTAGCTGTAGGTTAGCTAAGCAGAACAGTTTCCTGGGTATTGATCTGATGTTGGTTTCAGCCTTCGGGGTTAATATTTGGGGAATTATTCTCTTGTTGATTTACGGTTAGTGACTGATGAATTGGAATGAGGTGTATGTTGTGTTTGTGTAATACTTGTTTATTATGTACGAGAGTTATTCAGAAAGACCGGGTTTATCCCATTCTGAATAACTGATTCGACGATGAGTCGAAGATGAAGACAACGGTTGAAGACCGGAGGTCTTCACGTCGTTTGGATAATTACTGATGATCTTGATTGGGTCGTACACCCAAGAGGAGGGAATCAGTTGGTGGTCGTCCAGACGTACTTGGAGATCGATGGATATGCGGGGTACTAGGTGCCTCCGGTTTCGTTCAGACCCAGAACGAACTTGTAAATGGACTGTGTGTCTGACATTGGATTTTAGTCTGTGTGATTGATTTCTATTAAATATATATCTGTTTGGTGGCGGAGAATTTATTCTCCTGCTTAACGCCCTTCTCTGAGACGTACGAGCTCAGGGGTTATATATTGAAAGATATTAATTGCATGGAGTGAATTGCCTGTGTGGCATGCCTAATTGGTAAATTGATCAAGGCTTCTGTTGAAAAGCAAAGTCTTCTGGTTGATGATCAAAGCACATCCTATGTGGCATAGCTTTGTGTAGCGTTGATTCGCGAGCCTCACACCCCGATTGTGAACCAAAAACGGGAGAAGGACCTCGGGGAGGGCATGCGTTTCCTTCTAGTTAGAAGTGGCGTCAGTGGTTTTACACACCCTGACGAGTTTGACTTATGTGGTTATTGCTATTGCGAGGCGCCTCAGATATATCGGTGACTATGTGAAGCCGATAGAGTCATTCGTTGGCTCATTTACGCCCCAATGTGCGGGGAAACGCAGTGTTAAGGCATTTTAATCCACATCGGTGGATCGACCCTGTAACAACCCGAAAATGCGAGCCAATTTAAAATTTTTATTTTGGCAATTTTAGCGAATTTTGAATATTTAAAATGGATTATTTTAAATAATAACGACAAGAAATTTATTTTGAATAGTATTAGAACGTATATATTTATTTGAGTCGTCGTTAGAATATAAATATTTATTTTAAAATATAAAAGGAATTGAAAATGGCGCGGTAGTTCGATAATTCGATTTCAAACTTCGAATGAATGTATAAGATTCAAAATAAACCGGATTTTGGCGAAACCAAAAATATTAGAATCTAGTTGAGAATATCTTTCCAACGAATCCAAAAAATCGAAATTTTATAGCGGGAATCAAAGGTTATGCCCAGTTGAAAATTCAGAATAGTCGCTATATAAATTATATACATCGCCAAAAAGTCACATTTTGCATATGGATGAATTTGGTCTCGAAACCACTTCCATTGAGTTCAAAATGCCATTTAGAACTCTGAAAAGTATAAGCTCCGATATATTCCGATATCCGGAATAGTGGCTAATGGCTGGAGTTGTTCGGTTAGCAAAACATAGCCCTTAAAAAGTGAAATTTTGCATACGAGCTCAGAATTCGACGAGATAAATTTTTGTGGATTCACAATGACAAATTATTGTTGAGTTCCAAAGTGCGCGTCGAACGGAGTTAGTATGTGGCCGTGCGAAGCAAAACCATTTGTTCAAAAGCGAGCAGTCATTTTACAAAGGAACATTATTGATACGACCTCGGAATTCGATTCTACTTTTTTTCTAGATCTGTATCGTCTAATAATGGTTAAATCCAAGAGGGCTTGATTTTTTGAGTTAGCATGTGAGCGTGCGAGAAGAAAAGGTACGCCAAAATCGCATTTTTGAGCAATATCTGAGCATATTCATGATTTTTTTTGAACGGTCAAACGAACTCGGAATTCGACGAAACTTATTTCGTTGGACTCGTCTTCACGTCTACTACCTCGTGTTCGAAATACGCGGCAATCGGAGATCATTTGCATTCGGACAATACGCGAGAAACTAGCATATAATCACTTTTACTCCATTTCTCTCTTCATAATTTCACTTCTCTCTTTCTCTTCAAAAAACTCAAAAATGGCCTCCACCCTCCCGCCACCACCACCGCCCCCTACCCCGCTACCGCACCACCTCAGGCCGCCGCACCCCCTCCTCCTCCTCTTCCTCCTCCTCTCTCTCTCCTCTCTTTTATGTGATTTTGCAAACCCTAGGAGCCACCACAACCACCACGGCCACCACCACCGCCGCCGCCCCTTAGCCGCCTACCCGCCTCACATCAGGTCCGGCGCCCCTTCCTCCCCCTCAATTCCGGCCGTGGCCCCCCGTCTCCAAAAACCCATTTTCACCAAAATTCCCGTTTTGCAAATAAGTACCTGGACTGTTTTGGCCTATATCTCTCAAACGGTGCGTTTTTGGCCAAAGTCCCTCGAGACAAAAGTTGTAGAACACGAAATTCTCTTCGATTTGGCTATATGGAAGTCGTGTTTTGGAGTTCGGAGCTGCTTCGAAAACACGTTCGAAATCTGCTGTTCAAAAGCGGTAAAATTCGTGTGCTTTCGCGAATTCTTGCATTTTTGGCAAAAAGTCTCTTAGGCGAAAGTTGTCCGGAATGGCGCGTTTAAGCTAGAAAAAAGATGGTGTGAAGATTGAAGCTCGTTTGCAAATTCTGGAACCAGAACAGCGAATCCGGGCGTTAGAAAAAAAAGTGAGTTTTCTCCGCTTTAAAGCTTTTATGGTTTTTGGCGAATGAAGTATGTAAAAATATGATTTTTATATTATAGAGAGAATAAAAATCCAATTTTTAACTTATAGAAGATATAAAGATAAGATTTTTATATAATGTAGATATTAAAAATATGATTTTTACTTAGGTAGAGTATTAAAAATATGGTTTTTATTAAGGTAGAGTAATAAAAATATAATTTTTATAATATATAGAGAATAAAAATTCGATCTTTATATAAGAAGTAGAAATATAAAAATATAATTTTTATATAGAAAGAAGCGTTGTAAATATATGAAGTGAAATAAAAATATGAACTTTATTTTAATCGTGAAGTAGAGAGAATATAAAAATGTGATTTTTATATATGTAGTGGCTACGGACAACGA
Source organism: Allium sativum (assembly GCA_030737875.1). Lineage (NCBI taxonomy): Eukaryota > Viridiplantae > Streptophyta > Magnoliopsida > Asparagales > Amaryllidaceae > Allium > Allium sativum. The sequence goes on from CM060921.1 coordinate 315,452,544, forward strand.
AAGTGACAAGAAGTGAGCGGCGAAGATTTTCCACATTAGAAGAATCACGACGAATTGGTTTAGTTTATGGGTGAGAACTTCTCACTTTAAATTTTCTTTTTTAGTTATAAATATATACTAGGATGCAGACGGTGTTTAGTAGCACCCGACACCATCGTCCATAGACCATGGACTTTGTTGTTTTGTTGTGTAGTTGGTTAGATTATTTGATTGAATTTGGTTGTTTGGTGAAATTGAATTGATTTGTATATGGCGTGGGCCATTATTAGACCGGGGGTAAGGCTAGGCCTTGTCCCGTTTCTAGTATCGTGCTGTTATGCCGCCGAAATTTTGTAAAATAAGTTAGAAAAATAAAAATATCATTTTTATTGAAGAAATGAATTGAATAGAATATTCATAGGTGGAATAAAATATTTTTGTCGTTAAAAATATATTTTTTAACGTGAATATGAATATAGTGAATGTGTATAAATAAATATTTATTTACAAACCGAACGGTTTGTTTATGTACACCTATTTGAAGGATATTGATTGGGACGATAAATTTTACACATCGCCCAACTACACAAATAAAATCTGTGTTTGATTGGTTGAAACCCCACATGGGTATTGGGAGGATATTTGGCGTACACTAATCCCAATTATTTTGTTGTATGTCGATCGATTGATTGACAAACTGGGTAAGCGTTAATTATTTATATTTAATGCTTATGCAGTTGTGTGGTGCACTTTGGATGATGGTTGATTATTTATCATTGTTATTATACACATGTGTTGTATGGAATCCATATAATTAACATTATATGGTAATTGATTAGGCCTCATTCCAATTTAGAAAATAAAGAATATTAGAAAATAAAGGTTCATGTGTTGACAATACTCATTCGTTGAGATTAGTCATGTGTTGAACGAAATATTTTAACAATAAAATTTACATCTTTATCATATATAAAATTAGAAACTAACTGGAAAATAGATAAGATGAGTGGTCTCCTGGGTATTGGTCTGATGTTGGTTTCGGCCTTCGGGGTTAATACTTAGGAAATCATTCTCTTACTACTTTACGGTTGGAGTCTGATTTGAAATCAAACGATAGATACCATAATTTTTATAAAATATATTAAATAACAAAAATAGTCATGTGTTGACAGTACTCATTTGTTGAGATTAGTCAAGTGTTGAAAATATAGATTCATTTGCTGAATTGAATAAATATTCATTTGTTGAATAAAATAAGAAGGTTATTGAAATATATAAAGCCATGTTGATTAGAGATGCGCCATTTTGACGTGAGCGATATTTATATTGATTATATTCGTTTTTAAAATGATTATAGAAAAGGAAGTGATTTCAAAATATAAGGTTTTGAAAATATTATCATTTGTATATCGATGATGTGGAATATTCAATTTTGATTCAAAATTGAATATGAAGTTGAAATCGCTTCGAAAACAATTTTAAAACGATTTATAAAGTACATTTTAAAAGGAAATCGACGATATATATATATATATATATATATATATATATATATATATATATATATATATATATATATATAATAGTCTGAATAGAACGCGCCGCGCCACGGCAGTTCGTGAATTTCAACCATTGACTTCGAATTGACATTACGGGAGATCCGACCGTCGGATTCTCGTAAAACCGGAACCGTTGGGTTCGTATCGAAAAGATCTTTCTAACGAATATTAGAAATTTGAAATCTAATGGTTGGATTTGGAATTATGTCCAAATCAAATTTGAAAAAGGTCGTTGTAAGTGCAGTTCGATGGCCGTTGATGGAAATCGACTGTACGGGCCTTGATAAAATTATTAAAAATATCTATAATATGTGTAAAATCATAAGAAATGATTTGTGAAGAATTGGGGTGAAAAATCCCACATTTGTAAAGATAAAAATAGTTTTTTATCGAAATGAACTAGTTTTGAACTAGAATTAAATTCAATTCATTTTTGAAATAAATAAATTGAATTTGAATTGGTTTTTGGGTTATCGTGAACGGTGTTTTGAATAACACTTGTTCTTTAACCCGATAATTAATGCCATGTGATTTTGGGTTGTCGTGAACGGTATCTTCAATAATATTGTTCTTAGACCCAACTGAGTTAAGAAGATCAGAAACTAACCGGAGATTAGTTAAGTTGAATGGTTTCTTGTGTATTGACCTGATGTTGGTTTCGGCCTTCGGGGTTAATATTTAGGGAATTGCTCACTTGCTATTTTACGGTTAAGGGCTGATAGAATGAAATGTGACTTTGGGTTTATCATGAACCGTGTTTTAAATGACACTGATTCTTTAACCCAGTTAAAGATTAGAACTAAGTGAAGTTTTAATGAATCTTTAATTAGATTGAAACGATCGAAAATGGAGTATCACCAGTTTTGCTCCAAAGCGATAGTTAAATCTTTAAATAGATTTGAACGTGAAGTGGTAATTAATTTTACCGATAACACCGTGGTGTTAGATATGGAGTATTACCAGTTTTGCTCCATGGGATGAATAGGTTGGGATTGGGAAATAAAATAAATAATTACTTCGGTGTGGTTCGCTAATCCAGACAAGTTTGAAATGGTATCCAAAGGAAGATTAAAGAATAAATTTAGAAGAATTTATCTTTGATAAAATTAATGGGAACCTTTCCCTAAGAATGTGATTTTGTGAATAAAAGAATATTCTGAATTGGAATGAGGCGTTTGTTGTGTTTGTGTAACATTTGTTTATTATATACGCGGGTCATTCAGAAAGGCCGGGCTTATACCCATTCTGAATAACCGATTCGACGATATGTCGAAGAGGAAGACGGTGGTTGAAGACCGGAAGTCTTCACATCGTTTGGGTGATTACTGCTGATCTTGATTGGGCTGTACACCCAAGATGAGGGAATCGGTTGGTGATCGTCCAGACGTACTTGGAGATGGATGGATATGTGAGGAAAGTGCCTCCGGTTTCGTTCAGACCCAGAAAGAACTTGTAAATGGACTGTGTGTCTGACATTGGATTTTATTCTGTGCTGATTGATCTCTATTAAATATACATCTGTTTGGCGACGGAGAATTTATTCTCTTGCTTAACGCCCTTCTCTGAGACGTACGAGCTCAGAGGTTGTATATCGATGGACATCAGTCGCATGGCATGAATTGCCAGTGTGGCATGCCTAAGTGGAAAATGATCAAGGCTTCTGTTGAAAAGCAAAGTCTTGTGGTTGATGATCAAAGCACGGCCTACGTGGCGTAGCTTTGTGTATAATGTGAATTCGTGAGCCTCACACCTCGGTATGAGTCAAAAACGGGATAAGGACTGCATGGAGAGCACGACGTTTCTTTCTAGCTAGTGGTGGTGTTAGTGCTTAAACTGGCTGACATTTATATACTTTTCACCTATGTGGTTGTTGGATGTGGCGCCTCGATTTTAGGTCTGTCAGGACCGGGAAACGTGTGTTCAGGAATTGCCAATCCTCAAACGTAAGAGAGGATCGGCCCTGAAGATCCAAGGGTTACCCAGAGTGTGTTGTCCTGAGGCATTTGCTAGAGTGTCTAGAAGCGAAGAGGAGCTTGCCCCTTGCCTCGACTCATGACGGAAATCCAATTTCCAATACGAGATATTTCGGTTTTATTTGTAGAGCCTAGTATGGCGACATGATAGATGGTACCCATGCCGCCTATGATTGATATTTATGATTGAAATGTTTTGACACTATACACTTATAATAGTATCAAATGATTTGTTTTAAACGTACCAAGCATGTTTGGCTATTATAAGGGAAAACCCTATCCTCCGGCTTGCGTTGCATTGTGTGATGGGACCTGGGTCTTATAATAGCTTCATTTTTCGAAAAAGCATTGCGCTGTTTATTTATATGCACTGGTGTTCTTGGGAGGAAACCCATTCCGTGTTATACTGCGTGGTCCCCTGATTTACCGAACTTTACAATAAAGATTAATAACTGTTTTAGTTCTCACACCAGTCACATGACTGACCTGGAGTTTATTGTTTTAACCTAAACTCTGGGTGCCCTTAGTTTCGACACGGGCAGCTAGTAGTTTTGGTTTTGCAGATTTATATTCACAGGATCCTGATTTACTGCTGGAACGATGCTCGGAAAGCTCTGTATCCGTGTATTACTTTCAGTTGTGTTTTATATTGTTTTTCCGCTACTATGTAATTTTATTGTAATCTCTGATATTTATCGAATGTATTTTGTTTATTCATACTCTGTATATTTTTGTATTCTGATGGAATTGTTGTAATAACACTGAAATGTTCTTCTGTTTGCGTTCTATTTTGTCTTGTCCTCAATTCTATCCATGCTTTCCTTCACGGGGAAGTTCAGGTCGTTTCAGTCCCTAACGATCCAAGTGGCTTGACTGAGTACTTGTCCTGAGGCTCGGGCTAGAGAGTCTCGAATTGGTAGAGGACTATCTTTTGCCTCGGTTCACAGACGGAAATACAATTTCCAAATACGTGACATTTGCGGTTTTGATTGTAGAGCATAGTATGGCGACATGATATATGGTACCCATGCCGTCTATGATTAATATTTATGATTTGAAATTGTTTTATACACTATGCGCTTATAATAGTATCAAATGATTTGTTTTAAACGTACTAAGCATGTTTGGCTATTATAAGGGAAAACCCTATCCCCCGGCTTGCGTTGCATTGTGTGATAGGACCTGGGTCTTATAATAGCTTCATTTTTTAAAAAGCATTGCGTTGTTTTGTTATATGCACTAGTATTCTTGGGAGGAAACCCGTTCCGTGTTATATGGCGTGGTCCCTTGATATATCTGATTTAAAGTAAAGTTTTAAATAACTGTTTTAGTTCTCACACCAGTCACATGACTGACCTGGAGTTTATTGTTTTAACCTAAACTCTGGGTGCCCTTATTTTGACATGGGCAGCTAGTAGTTTTGGTTTTGCAGATTTATATTCACAGGATCCTTATTTACAACTGGAATGATACTCAGAAAGCTCTGTATCCGTGTTTTACTTCTAGTTGTGTATTGTATTATTTTCCGCTGTTGTGTAATGTATTGTAATCTCTGATATTTTTTGTATAATATTTGTTTATACTCTGTATATTCTTGTATTCTGATGGAATTGTTGTAATTAACAATGAAATGTTCTTCTGTCTGCATTCCTTTATGGCTCGTTCTCAACTCAATCCATGATTTCCCGTAAGGGGGATTTCGGGTCGTTTCATTTTGGTATCAGAGCTTTAGTTTACAAAGATTGAGAACAAGGCATATTAGAACCATACGAAAGAATTCATCAGAAGTTGGATTAGTAATATCCAATAGGAATGACTCGTTAGAGATAAGATCAGTAGTATCCTAGAACGAGTGTGAAGAGTATATTTTTAAATTGAAAACAATTTTATTTTGAAAATTTAAAACGAATTATTCATATTTGAATATTTATTTATACTTATTTGGACTATCCAGTATATAAAGATTTTGCGTATACGTCTGATCCGCGTGTATTCGAAGTTTTAATATATTGGGTAGATATAGAATCACACTCTAGCCGCCCGGGCATTGTCCTGATGATGAAGTATACCATCACCAGTATTTATTTTCGAGTTTCGAAAGTGAGATTTCTATATATTTCCAATTGACTGGTGTGAGAACCAAAATTAGATAGGGCTTATTGGTGTGATTAGGCATCAAAAATGTGATTTTTGACTATATATCAAAATTATGTGATTTAGAATATAATCAACTAATTGATTGATGGTTGTGTTGTTGGATTATTGTTTGACTAATTAAAATGTTGAACCTTTAGCCAAATTGATCAAATAGTGAGTTGTATTGGAAATATGTCACATTTGCATGCATAAACATGTACTTACATTGAACATGTCATAGCAAGGAGGCTATAGAAGAGGAATAAAATTGTTTGCCTGACAAATAGGTACATGTTTATTGTATTTATTGGGTTTTGGATGATTTTGTGAGCCGATTGGCTAGCCACTTGGCGTTTTCTTTTTCTTTTGGATTGAAGAAGGCCATGTGAGGCTATATGAAATATCCTGAAGTCCCCGGTGCAGGGGAGGTTATGGCGAAATTTTTCGAAAATTTAGGGTATTAGCCAAATTTTTGAAAAATTTGAAAAGTTCTTAGAAACTAAAAAGTTAAAGAACTTAAGCTGTAATGAAAATAATGAAAGTTGAGTTGATTTGTTAAACAACTTTCGGCTTCATTCCTTTTCGGGGATGAAAAGTTTTAAGTGGAGGAGATTGTAATAACCCGGAAATCTGAGCCAATTTAAAATTTTTATTTTGGCAATTTTATTGAATTTTGAATATTTAAAATGAATTATTTTAAATAATAACGATAAAAAATTTATTTTGAATAGAATCCGAACATATATATTTATTCGAATCGTCGTTAGAATATAAATATTTATTTATATAAATAAAAGGAATTGAAAATGGCGCGGTAGTTCGATAATTCGATTTCAAATTTCAAATGAATGTACAAGATTCAAAATAAACCGGATTTTAGCGAAACCAAAAATATTTGAATCTAATTGTGAATATCTTTCCAACGAATCCGAAAAATTGAAATTTCATAGCGGGAATCAAAAGTTATGTCCAGTTGAAAATTCAGAATAGTTGCTATGGAATTCTGGCCCTTAAAAATGGAAATTTTGCAAGCGACCTCGAATTTAGACAAAACCACTTTTTTGGATCCGTGATGTCAAGTTATTGCTAGGTTTCAAATTTCATAATTTTATGAATCAATATGTGAGCGTGGCAAAGGAAACGCGTTTGACCAGTTTTAGTTGATTTTAATCGACTGGGAAATGGCCATTTTTCCAGCAGTCTCAGAATTGGACGAAATTAGTTTTGTTAGGACCGTATCGTCAATAAGAAACTAGAAAATATTTATCGGGAATTTTAAGAGTCCATATGTGGCCCCAGTAAATTGAAATGTGCGTTCAAATTCAATATATAGAATTATATTTTGATTTTGATGGAAACTGATCGAAATAGCCGAATCAACTTACGATACATATCCCATTGTGTTCGGAATGGGGGTAATTAGCTATGGACGACAATCGGTGGGTTCAATTTCGAGGTCAAAAATAAAAGTTGCTTTTTGAAATAATTAAATAAATAAAAAAATAAAAATAAAATCTCCCTCCTCTCTCCTATACCCTCAGCCCCCCTGTTAGTTCATTTTAGTTCTAAAATAAAAAAAAGAGAAAAAGTCAATCTCGCCCCCCCTCCCCCCGATGTTCCACTGCCGGCGCTAGGCGCCGTCGCCCTCCCCAGGTCCGACCGCACCCCTCCCCTTTCCTCTGCTCCTCCCTCTCCCCTCCCTCCATACGGACCCGCGACCCCAATCCCTAAATCCCCCCTAAAACCGAACCAGCGCCGCCGCCACCTGCCTAGGCCGCCACCTCGATCCGCGAAGCATACCTTTCCCCCCTTCACCTCAGAAGCAGCCCCCTCTTCCAAATCTAAGCTGTAAGTTTTTATTTATTTTAATTTTATTTTAGTTTACCTAAAATGTTTAATTTAATTTATTCAGTTTATAAAAATCTGAAAGGTATAAAAGGATTGTTGTGAAAATTGTTTTATAAAATTTAACAAAGCAAAGATCGGGTTTTTAACAAAGCAAAGACGAGATTTTGACATAGGAAAGATGTGATTTCGAAATAAAGAAAGATTAAATCTTTGCAATGTATGTAGAAAAGTCGAAATCTTTATATAGAAAAAGGCGGAGTAAAAATCCGAAATTAATATGAAGTTGAAGAATAAAAATATAATTTTTTTATAGTAGGGGTAGTAAAAATATGATTTTTATAGTATATAGATAATAAAAATTCGATCTTTATATCATAAGAAGAATAAAAATATGATTTTTATTCATGAAGAGTAATAAAAATATAATTTTTATTATATTAGTGGCAAGATAAAAATAGAATTTTTAACTATATAGTAGAGGTATAAAAATAGTATTTTTATCCATATAGCGTGGTTATAAAAATGTGTTTTTTACATACATAGCAACAATATAAAAATGTGATTTTATATATGTAGTGGCTATGGACGACGAAAGCGATAAAAGGCGAGTGGCGAAGATTTCCTACATTAGAAGAGTCATGGCGTTTGGATTAGCTTGGGTGAGAACTCCTCACCTTTAATTTAAATTTCTAGTTAAAAATATGTACTAGGATGCAGACGGTGTTTAGTAGCACCCGACACCCGTCGTCCACAGACCATGGATGGCTTGTATGCTTGTTTGTTTGATTTTGATGTTTAGTTGATTGTGTGATGTGATGTGAAATGTAATAAAATCTTTTTATAGTTAAAAATATTTTATAGTTGAAAATAGAATTTTTAACGTGTATTTAAAATGAAATAAATATAAACAAATCGGACGATTTGTTAATATACACACATTTGATTGATATTGATTGGGACGATAAATTTTACACATCGCCCAATTGCACAAATAAAATCTGTGTTTGTTTGATTGAAACCCCACACGGTTATTGGGATGATATATAACATACACTAATCCCAATAATTAGTTGTATGTCGATCGATTGATTGACAGGCTGTTATAAGCATTAAATATTTATATTTAATGCTTATGCAGTTGTGTGGTGCACTCTGGATGATGGTTGATTATTTATCGTTGTTATTTTATACATGCGTTGTAGAAAATCCATATAATTAACATTATATGGTAATTGATTGGGCCTCATTCCAGTTTTGAAATAGAATATTTGAATAGAATATTTGAATAGAAATATTTGAATAGAATATTTGAAAAGAAATATTTGAAATAAAATATTTGAAAATAGAAATATATGAAGCCATGTTGATTAGATTTGCGCTATTTTGACGTGAACGATATTTATATCGATTTTATTCCTTTTTCAATGAATATTGAAAGTGATTTCCAAATCGAATATTTAGAAATGAATTCGAATTGAAATTGAATAGAAATGAATTCGAATTGAAATTGAATAGAAATGAATCCGAATTGAAATTGAATAGAATTGAATTCGAATTGAAATTGAATAGAAATGAATTCGAATTGAAATTGAAAAGAAATGAATTTGAATTGAATTTGAATTAATTTGAAATTCAAATTGAATTGAAAATGAACTGAAATTGAATTAAAAATCGATTTGAATTGAAATCTATTTGAAATGAATTTAAAACGAATTTATAAGGAAAAATTCAGTTTTGATTTGAATTTGAAATGAAGTTGAAATCGTTTCGAAAACGAATTTAAAACGATTTATAAAATATGTTTTAAAAGGAAATCGACGAAATATTATATATATATATATATATATATTATATAATAGCCTGAATAGAACGCGTCGCGCCGCGGCAGTTCGTGAATTTCGACCATTGACTTTGAATGGATATTGCGGGAGATCCGACTGTCGGATTCTCCTAAAACCGGAACCGTTGGGTTCGTATCGAAAGAGCTTTCCAATGAATATTAGAGATTTGAGATCTAACGGTTGGATTTGGAATTATGTCCAAATCAGATTTGGAAAAGGTCGCTGTAAGTGCAGTTCGATGGCCGTTGATGGAAATCGACTGCACGGGCCTTGATAAAATTATTAAAAATAGTAATAATTTGTGTAAAATCATAAGAAATGATTTGTGAAGAATTGGGATGAAAAATTCCATATTTGAAAAGATAAAAATAGATTTTTATCGAAATGAACTTGTTTTGAACTAGAATAATAATTTATTTATTTTTAAAATAAATAAATTGGATTTGAAATGGTTTTGAAAATAACCAGAATTTCCAATAATTGAATTGGAATAGATTTGAATCGAAATTGTCTTCGGAGTATTTCGATGTTGATTTCGTGATGATACAGATATTGTTATGGGAATTTGAAAGATATATTAATGTCTTTGTTTCCAATACGATATTTGTTGGTCGTAGAATTTGATATTGAATATAAGCCAGTATATTTTCTCTTCAGAGCCTTGTATTTTATATCAAATGTGATTTGGGTTTGTCGTGAATGGTGTCTTCATTAACATTGTCCTTAAGCCCAGTTGAGAAAAAGATTAAATCTTTTATTTAGATTTAATGAAGTGTACCAATTAAATAATATTTAATTGGAATTGAATTAGTATTGTTTTTTGGGTTTATCGTGAATAGTGTTTTAAATAACACTCGTTCTTTAACCCGATAATTAATGGAATGTGATTTTGGGTTGTCGTGAACGGTATCTTCAATAATATTGTTCTTAGACCCAACGGAGTTAGGAAAATTAGAATCTAACTAGAGATTAGTTAAGTTGAATGCTTTCTTGGATATTGATCTGATGTTGGTTTCGGCCTTCGTGGTTAATACTTAGGCAATTGCTCACTTGCTAATTTACTGTTAGGGACTTATTGAAATGTGATGTGATTTTGGGGTTTATCATGAACCGTATTTTAAATGACATTGATTCTTTAACGTAGTTAAAGATTAAAACTAAGTGGAGTTTTAATGAATCTTTAATTAGATTGAAAAGATCGAGAATGGAGTATCACCAGTTTTGCTCCAGGCGATAGTTAAATCTTTAATTATATTTGAACGTGAAATGGTAATTGAATTTACCGATAACACCATGGTGTTAGATACGAAGTATTACCAGTTTTACTTCATGGGATGAATAGGTTGGGATTGGGAAATTAAAATAAATGATTACTTCGGTGTGGTTCGTTAACCCCGATTAGTTTGAAGTGATATTCAAAGTAAGATTGAAGAATAAATTTAAAAGAATTTATCTTTGATAAATTTAATGGGAACCTTTCCCTAAGAACGTAAAATTTAGAAACTAACTGTAGGTTAGCTTAGCATAACGGTTTCCTGGGTATTGATCTGATGTTAGTTTCGGCCTTCGGGGTTAATATTTGGGGAATTATTCTCTTGTTGATTTACGGTTAGTGACTGATGAATTGGAATGAGGCGTATGTTGTGTTTGTGTAACACTTGTTTATTATATACGCAAGTTATTCAGAAAGACCGGGTTTATCCCATTCTGAATAACTGATTCGACGATGAGTCGAAGATGAAGACGGTGGTTGAAGACCGGAGGTCTTCACGTCGTTTGGATAATTTCTGATGATCTTGATTGGGCCGTACACCCAAGAGGAGGGAATCAGTTGGTGGTCGTCCAGACGTACTTAGAGATCGATGGATATGTGGGGTACTAGGTGCCTCCGGTTTCATTCAGACCCAGAACGAACTTGTAAATGGACTGTTTGTCTGACATTGGATTTTAGTCTGTGTGATTGATTTATATTAAATATATATCTGTTTGGCGGCGGAGAATTTATTCTCCTGCTTAACGCCCTTCTCTGAGACGTACGAGCTCAGGGGTTATATATTGATGGATATCAATCACATGGAGTGAATTGCCTGTGTGGCATGCCTAAGTGGCAAATTGATCAAGGCTTCTGTTGAAAAGCAAAGTCTTGTGGTTGATGATCAAAGCACCGCCTGTATGGCATAGCTTTGTGTAGCATTGATTCGCGAGCTTCACACCCCGGTTGTGAACCAAAAATGGGAGAAGGAGCCTCAGGGAGGGCATGCGTTTCCTTCTAGTTAGAAGTGGCGTCAGTGGTTTTACACGCCCCTGACGAGTTTGACTTATGTGGTTGTTGCTGTTGCGAGGCGCCTCGGATATATCGGTGATTCTGTGAAGCCGATGGAGTCATTCGTTGGCTCATTTATGCCCCAAAGGGAAGGGAAACACAGTGTTCAGACATTTTAATCCACATCGGTGGATCGGCCCTGACGATCCAAGTGGCTTGACTAAGTACTTGTCCTGAGGCTCGGGATAGAGAGTCTCGAATCGGTAGAGGACTATCTTTTGCCTCGGTTCACAGACGGAAATTCAATTTCCAAATACGTGACATTTGCGGTTTTGATTGTAGAGCCTAGTATGGCGACATGATATATGGTACCCATGCCGTCTATGATTAATATTTATGATTTGAAGTTGTTTTATACACTATGCACTTATAATAGTATCAAATGATTTGTTTTAAACGTACTAAGCATGTTTGGCTATTATAAGGGAAAACCCTATCCCCAGGCTTGCGTTGCATTGTGTGATAGGACCTGGATCATATAATAGCTTCATTTTTCCAAAAAACATTGTGCTGTTTTGTTATATGCACTGTTATTCTTGGGAGGAAACCCGTTCCGTGTTATACGGCGTGGTCCCTTGATATATCTGATTTAAAGTAAAGTTTTAAATAACTGTTTTAGTTGTCACACCAGTCACATGACTGACCTGGAGTTTATTGTTTTAACATAAACTCTGGGTGCCCTTATTTTGACACGGGCAGTTAGTAGTTTTGGTTTTGCAGATTTATATTCACAGGATCCTGATTTACAGCTGGAATGATACTCGGAAAGCTCTGTATCCTTGTATTACTTCTAGTTGTGTATTATTTTCCGCTGCTATGTAATGTATTGTAATCTCTGATATTTGTTGTATAATATTTGGTTATACTCTGTATATTCTTGTATTCTGATGGAATTATTGTAATTAACAATGAAATGTTCTTCTGTCTGCGTTCCTTTGTGGCTCGTTCTCAACTCAATCCGTGATTTCCCATAAAGGGGATTTCGGGTCGTTTCACAACCCGTATTTTAAAAACATGTTAAAATCATAATTCAAGGCAGAATTAAGTTTTAAAATAAGAATCAGGGGAAACGGGTTGCGCCACTACGTTTATCTTGAAATTCTGCTTGGAAACGAGTCCGAGTTTTCGATAAACGGAGTCCGTATGAGGAATATATGACTCTCTGAAGTTTCAGGAATTTTCAGAATCGAAAACAGCTCGAAATTCGAATTCGAAATTCGAATTCAAACCCCGTCGCAGAGTGGGCGGGAATTTTCCCGCCCAGGACCAGGTCGACCTGGGGGTCGACACTATGGTCGACCTCCCAGGGACCAGGTCGACCTGGGGGTCGACCTGGTGCCTGAACCGAGTTTTGAGCCGAGGTTCATTCTGAAGTATCTGGTCTCGTTTTCAGTCTAGATTCGCCCGCCTAATCCTATATAAATAGCCCCCTAGCCCCATTCTCTTCACACCATTCTTCTCTCCTTATGCTGCCTTTGAGATAATTGAAATAAATAAATAAAATAATGGCGTCGCTACTCTGCTGGGATCAAAACAAGAACTAGTGCATCTTCTACCAAATCTGAATAAGATTAAAAGAGAACAACTGTAACTCTTCTTCTATAATCCAATCAAGGCAAGTGCAGTTATTTTCCGAAATGAAATTTAATCATGATCTTGACATAATTATAAATCTGAATCTGAGACTAGGCCCTTTTTCTATTTATCAGATATGTTCCTATGTTTTATTATTCTGTTTGTTCTGTATTTCTTCCTCCTTTTTTTTTGTTTGATAGCCAGGCTACCACGAGCCCGAACCAAGTCTCATAAGAGATGAACGCATAAACGCTAAATTTGGGAAGAATATTGAATGAGGCATATTTGGGCAAAATCGATTTTGTAACTAATTTGTGGACACAACGCATGTTGTAATTCTGGACATAAATTTGAGACATATTGCATAAGATGATCTATGACTTGGAAGAAGAGGATTATAGTGACCTAGAACATAAAGAACATATTTCATAATTTAAGATCTGGATCTGGGCATATTAAATCTGATAGTTTGTCATTTGGAAGTAGGAGAATTAATTTGCATATGACTTAGGTGTAAAAACCTATATTAAGATTTGATGACTATTAAGTGTGAATACACCTAAGTAAGGAGGGTTTTTTTTGGATATGTGACATGCATTGTAATCAATGGCTATATTTGGCATAATTTATATGTGAATCACGATTGGAGTTTTGGAGAATATTCTGAACTATGCAAGTTTAACTAAAATTTGGGACATATGTTATATGGTGGATTATGACCATAATTTAGGCATATAAGTTTAGGCTTACTTTATGAATTAGGCAAGATATGTGAATAGGACTTTAAGGAATGTTTAAATCGGCCAAAACTGTTATCTTCTTAATATGTTAAATTTGCCCAATCTGCTAAATCTGTTACCTGTTTAATCTGTTGAATTGCCTATACAATTAAATACGTTGAATCACCTAATCTGCTAATTATGCCTAATCTGCTAAATCTGTTGAGTTGCCTAATTTGCTAAATCTGTTGAACCGCCTAAGCTGCTAAATCTGTTAAATCTGTTGAAAAGCTGAACGATTGTAATTTGTGTATGAAAATCCGTAGGCTCGATCTAAGATTGAGTAAAACATGTTAATGTGGTTAATCTGCCGCGACTTGAAAAGAAGTCAAATCTGTTAAATTGACCTAATTAGTCTGATAGTTGTATAATTTGTAATGGAATAAACTGGTTATAATAAAAATGCTGAGACACGAGGTTAGACTCATGTTTGCGTTAAAGCCTGCCCGGACCCAACCGGCTTAACCAGCAACCGCAAACTGCTAGTCTAATGTGAGAGGTCGTAGGCATAACTAAAATATGCTTAGACACGAGGATAGGTCTGGCTTGTGGCAGAAGTCTGCCCAGAACCGCCCGGCTTATCCAGCGGCCACAAGCTACCGACCTAATGTGAGAAGTCTGCACATTAATATTTAATTAATGAAAATCTGAGATAAATATGATGTCTAAAACGTGTTGGGTGGATAGGGCTAAACCAACTGGACTGATGAATTAATAAACCTGTTTCGTGAATCTGTAGGCCCAATACAAAGTTAGACAATCTGTAAGTCTGTTAAAATTGTACATCTGATCCGTTTGTCTGAAAACCTATTGACTTGATTTTCTGATATGTGAACTAGTTGATCTGAACTCTGTAGGCCTGAAAATTTGTAAACAAGTTAATCTGAAATCCATTAGTCTGGGGACACAAGGTTAGGAGGGAAAATACTCGTGTCATCTATTGTTTGGGACCCATATTAGTCAGTAACCCTTTCTGGTATCAAAACTATGACCCAACAGTAGGTAGGGTCTGGGCAAGCTTACTGAACTAATTATAAGCGGTTCATTCTGATAATGGCAAGGGGTGTTGATGGTGCGTTCCAACTGGGGCATGTGCGTGCATGGATCCCGGTCTTCCTCTGAGGATGTAACACGCCGTGACATCTGTAAATAGGTCTGTGTCATTCAAAGGTTGCCACTTAAGGGAGTGATACACCCTTCTATGGGGCTGGCACAGGGTATTTATGTATTAGGGAGCCGATCGCTTGGGATAAATTTAGGGTACACTTAGTTCTGTCTGTTTCCGTTGGGGTACCGTCTGTTTCTGTTGGGTGGTAACACCTGTCTGTTTCTGCGTGGTACCATCTGTGGGGGTGGTAAAGGCCCATTTACTAGAGTACACCTAATTCTAACATTCTGTTTCCGTAGGGATTATTCTATTTCCATCTCTGATTCCGTTTATGTACCTTCAGTCTGTTGGGGTGGTAAAGCCCCGTTACTGGCATTCTGTTTCTGTATAGATTATTCTGTTCTGTTTCTATTTCAGTTTAGACATTAGGGTAACAACCAATCTTGTTATACTAGTATTAGTGCAGAGAAGTAAAATATAAGTAGGAAGCATAACTTGGGCTATATCATTCTGTTTCTTCTGTTTAGCTTAAGTATACCAGTTACTCCTGTTGCTGTTGTCTCTTATCCAGCTTTATTTTCATGTCATGATATTATTATCTGTTCATATGCTGAAAGTCACTGTACTTCCCTGACTTTATTTCTAACCTTGCTTGTTTTCGCCCCTTTTCTTTTGTCCCCCCCCCCCCCAGGTTTTTAGGGTGGAAATATAGGAGCTTGATTCAGATTTTCTCTGCTTGAAGTATCGCTTGGCCTTGGCTCTATCTTTCCATGACAATTTATGTTGGGGATTATGACTTTAAAAACTATGCATTCTGAAGGCTTTTGTACAAGACCGATATTTTGTACTTGAATTCTGATATTGTGATTTGAAAAGATGTAACCAAACTTATTTCGGTTTCTGTTGTAATAAAGTTATAATTTTTTCAAGTACTGTTTTATCTGTGTTGTAAATTTCTGTTTTGTCTACTAAAACGCTCCATCAAAGCTAAGGCATCCCCTTTGTGAGTGACCTTAACGGAGGTGGGGTGTTGCACTTGGTATCAGAGCTGAAGTTTACCAGATTTGATAAAAAAAAGTTATGGAAAACTATTTTCAAAAAGGTTTTTAAAAAGGAAGTATTTTCAAAAGTTGAGTTTATTTTGAAAAACATAACCCCCAAAGCTATAGCCTATCTTTCTATCCTTTGTTTTGAATCTTTCCTTTTTCTTTCATTTCAGCATGTCTGGGGATCTTAAACTTTCGGAGGGCGTACCGATACATGGCTGGTTCAGGAGGTACCTAGAAGCTAGGGCTAATGAAGCGGGTCCAACAAACGTCCCTCCTCCCCCAGCTGCAGCGGTTCCTCCTCCTCCGCGCGTGAATACTTTCCCGAAGATATGTAGAGACTTTCAAGCCATGGATGGGAAGAACTTTAATGGAACTGAATCCTTCGTGGAAGCAAGGAACTAGCTCAAAGAAACTGAGGATTTGTTTGTTATCTTCGAGGTGGACGATAGGCAGAAGATACAGTTGACGGTAAGGTTGCTTAAGGACGAAGCTTCTTTTTGGTGGGAGGTCACAAATGGAGAGCGTCCGGTAGAGAGATGGATGGATTTCATGCATAGGTTCGAGATGAAATTTCTCTCACGAGCGGAAGAGAGTCTATACATAGAAAGATACTTGGCGTTGAAGCAGGGGAATTTATCAGTGAGAGAGTACGTCAACAAGTTTAATCAATTGGCAAGATTCGGCTTAGAATTGGTAAATACACCACATAAGAAGGCACTAAGGTTTGCTAAAGGTCTGAATGATCCGCTACACGGGTTGGCGATGTCCCACATTCTTATGGGGGCAACCTTCGAAAAATTGGTGGACATGGCGTTAATGTATGAAGAGGAAGCCGAAAGTAAAAAGAAAGAGGAAAAGCTTGAAGGACCACAGAACAAGAAGGCGGGGCCTAAAAAGGAAACACAAAAGAAGGATGAGAAGACTGAAGATAAGAAGGAGAAGAAGTGCTCTACTTGTGGAAGCTCGACCCATCTGAACAAGGATTGCAGAAAAAGGAAGGGCACTTGCTTCAATTGTGGAGAAATGGGGCACTTCACAAGGGACTGCCCAAAGAAACGGGGGCAATGGCAGAGGGCAGAACCCACTTCTGGAGGACAAGCGAATGCTCAAGTGACTGGTAGATAGGGTAGAAATAAGAAAATTTATGTAGAAGGTTTAATTTCCTTATCTGATTGAGGAGTTAAAAACTCTTTCTGATTCTGGCATTTTGATTCTGTAATTGAAACTCTGCACTTTAATACTAGTCTTGTATCTGGTTCCGTTATAGTCTCAGACCCCATGAGGTTTAGGACTCATCTGTTTGTGATAAGTTGGGGTTTGAGGGCATCTGTGTTGACCGTGACGCATACATTCTGAGTTTTTATCATGCTTAGTTTTCTAAGAACCATTTGGTAATCTGATCTGTATCAGTAGTCTGTAGGTTTCTGAAAAGGATAGGAGTTTTTACTCAAAGTGTGAAATAGATTTCCAGTTGGGCATTTTTTTTAATGGGAGTGATTCTCTAAGTATTAATCTGATGTTGATTTTGGTCTTCGGGGTTGATACTTAAGGAGTTATTCTCCTAAACTGATGTCTAATGGGAACCTAGCTTTAGTTTTAATTATACTTGCTTCTATCACTCGACTTTATCCTTCGACCTTTAGGTAGAAACTAATGGGTGTAAACATGTGTTTGAGACATGTTATGTTTGATGGTTGCAAGTGGATGCAAGTGGTTGCTCGTGGATGCATATACACACACTAGGCACTAGATCGGCTCAAAAACACTCTCATACTGTGATAACCCCAAACTTCCACGGGGAGAAAGTAAGGAATAATCATTTGGAATACAACATAAATACAACAATACAGATCACAGATACAAAATAGCGAAGGAAAACTATAGAATAACAACATCATAGCAGCGGAATATGAATGTCATCAAACACAGAATCCCACAGTCACAGAGTTCTACATTATTACATCAGGTTTCAACAAAAAGGAAATAAGTTTCAACTTCAAAATAGAACAACTGGAAGTAAAATAAGTTGGATGTCTCAAGTTCTAAAGATAAAATGCCGATAAAAGATAAATGGTAGATAATCCTCGCGGACTAACATAAGCACCTCCAAATAAGCAACTCCAAGATAGACAAGTAGCTCCAAGATAGAACCTCCAAAGAAAGCTAGACCTGTTACTTGGCTGCCCATGTGGAAAAGAGGGCACCCGAGTTTGAAAAAGGGGAAAACAAACTACGAGTCAGTCATGGGACTGGTGTGAGAATTATTAATTAATTTAACTACTAGTAATGAGGCAAATCCAAAGACCACGCCGTTAACGCGGAACGGGTTTATACCTATGGATTGCCGTGCATAATTTATGGTGATTGAACAAATAAATAAGTAAAATGTAAAACAACGCAATGCTTTTGAAAAAATGGAATCACCATAAGACTCAAGTCCCATCACACAATGCAACGCAAATCAGAGGATAGAGTTTTACCTTATGGTGATTAAACATGCTAAATACGACAAATACGAATCTAATATTATCATTAGTGTATATAAAAACATTTCAAAATAAATGTATCAATCCTAGAAAGCATAGTACCCCATACTACTATGCCTCAATACTAGTAATACAATTAAATTCGTAGGGTCGTATTTGGTATTTGGTTTCCATCATGAGTCAATGCTAGGGAGGAGCTCTTTACCAATTTGAGACACTCTAGCTAATGTCTCAGGATCCCCCACAGTGAACCCTTGGAAAGCTGCAGGGCCGGTCCACACATACATCTTTGTGGATTAGTTATTCCTGACACATGTTTCCCGATCCTATAGGACCTATCATCCGAAGCGCGCCTCATTCCATCATCCATATAAGTAAAATATCAGCCAGTTTAAGCACTGACACTACCCTTAGCTAGAAAGAAACGTGTTGCTCTCCCTGCGTTCCCTTCTCCCGTTTTAGACTCAACCGGGTTGTGAGGCTCGTGAAGCTACGTAATAAACAAAGCTATGCTTATTTAAGCTGTTCTTTGATCGTCACCACAAGGTTCTGCTTTTCAACAAGAAACCTTGATCATTGCATCTTGGTATGCCACACTGTCGATCCATATCATACTATCAATCTTTTGCCAAAATATACAAAAGGGTGTTAAGCAAGAGAATGAATTCTCTGCCACCAATCATTCATACATTCGGTAGAAAATTAATAAATACAATATAAAGGAGCACAATGTCGGACACACATTCCATTTATAAGCCCATTCTGGGTCTGAACGAAACTGGAGATACCCTCGTCCCGTATGTCCAGTACAGAAAGGAGATACCCGCATATTCGTAAAATCAACACATACGTTTGGGAAATTACCCCGACCCTTGAATTGGGAGCAAGTTAATTCAGGATCTTGATCGTTGTCTATTCGAGGGAAGATTTATGGTCTTCATTCGCCGTCTTCAAACTTCGATTCTTAACGTCGTCCGATTATTTGGAATGAGATCAAACTCGGACTTCCCAAATAATCCTCGTATATATATAATGAAAATCCTTCCTTATCAATAATATTATTTTTAACGATTTATTCCTATTTCAATTATTTAAAAATAATTAAATCTTTATATAACGACACCTCGGGTCAATGGGCTACCCTGGCGCTGCTTTCAACCAAATTTGATTTTCAAATTACTCAAAATCTAACCGTTGGATCTTAACGTAGTTTATATCGTTGGAAAGATCTTCCCACGATGGTCCTAACAGTTTCAGTTTTGGGAAATTCCGACGATCGGATCTTTTGGTATAGTCGTTTAAATGTACGATTTCAAAACGCGAACTACCGCGCTCGATTCGTTTAATATTAATTATATTTATATATATAATTATAATCGTTCAACCATAATAACGTCGTTCGATTTAACAACGAGCTAAACAACTACCGATCTCCATTAATTTTTAATTCATTTGAAAATTAAGATAATATTCCAGCATTCTACATACAATCTTTTATTCCTTTAGTTACCTTAAAGATGTGAATCACAACTCAAAGTCCAATTTCTCCCTTTATTCTCTAGTTCTTATATTCACATAGAAATGTAAATTATGTTGAATTTCATTCCTTACTCTTTTATTTACATTAAAAATGTAAATTCCATCCTTTATTCTTTTATTTACAGTAGAAATGTAAATTCTATCCTTTATTCTTCTATTTACATTAGAAATGTAGTTTCCATCTTTTATTCTTTTATTTACATTAGAATTGCAAATTCTATCCTTCATTCTTCTATTTACATTAGAAATGTAGTTTCCTTCTTTTATTCTTTTATTTACATTAGAAATGCAAATTCTATCCTTTATTCTTCTATTTACACTAGAAATGTAGTTTCCATCTTTTATTCTTTTATTTACATTAGAAATGTAAATTCTATCCTTTATTCTTCTATTTACATTAGAAATGTAGTTTCCATCTTTTATTCTTTTATTTACATTAGAAATGTAAATTCTATCCTTTATTCTTCTATTTACATTAGAAATGTAAATTCTATCCTAGCAGTGCAAATTTCTATCTTTGAATTTGTCGCTTAAGTTACAATATAAAATCATACTTTTTAATTACATAAAAAAATGTAATTAATATCATATGTCAAATTTTTGTCTTTTAATTAGTGAGGTAAAATCCTACCTTTAATTACATATAAAAAAAATGAAACTTTATTCTCTAAACAAATTCTCATTCTTAATTTGCAAAAAGTGTACCTTTAATTTGCAATGTAACTTCTTCTCTTCAATTACATAATAAAATGTAATTACAATGTAAATTCTTCTTCTTTTAATTACACATAAAAATGTACCTTTTTATTTACGGTACAAATTCTCTTTCTTAAACTACATATAAAAATGAAAATTTTTATTTACATGTAAATCCTCTTTCTTAAACTACATGTAAAAATGAATTTTTTATTTACATGTAAATCCTCTTTTTTAAACTACATATAAAAATGAAATTTTTATTCCAATACAAATTCCTACTTTTTTTACATGTAAACATGTAAATTTAGTTCCAATGCAAATTCCTACCTTTTTATTTACATGTAAAAATGTAAATTTAGTTCTAATGCAAATTCCTACATTTTTATTTATATGTAAAAATGTAAATTTAGTTCTAATGCGAATTCCTACTTTTTATTTACATGTAAAAATGTAAATTTAGTTCCAATGCGAATTCCTACTTTTTATTTACATGTAAAAATGTAAATTTAATTCCAATGCGAATTCCTACTTTTTATTTACATGTAAAAATGTAAATTTAGTTCCAATGCGAATTCCTACTTTTTATTTACATGTAAAAATTTAAATTTAGTTCCAATGCGAATTCCTACTTTTTATTTACATGTAAAAATGTAAATTTAATTCCAATGCGAATTCCTACTTTTTATTTACATGTAAAAATGTAAATTTAATTCCAATAAAAATATTGGATCTATTCACATCATCATACCTCACTTTTAATTTTCAATAAAAATATTGAATCTATTCACAACGTCATTTTCTTGTTCTATAATTACATATAAAATGTAATTTTTTATACGGTATAAATTTCATGCCTTTTAATTGCATATATAATTGCAGATCTAATAACAAAAAAAATGAATCTAGAGGGGAGGAGCATATTTTGAATTCAAACTAGAATGGTTTGAATTGGCATACATGTAGATAATCCAAATGTGATTTCAGATCTAAATAAATCAGTGACTAAAGGGGTAACCATATAACATCTCAAAACTAGTCAATAATCAATCGCAACATCAAAGATCAGAACCCATAACAAACACAGCAAGATCCATAATCAAACGAAATAGCTAGATTAAAATTAATTATTTAAATCAGAGTACTCACCTCGATTTCAGATCTAGATCTAAAATTCAAAAAGGTCCATAAATTGTTCCAATCAGTTCTAAGTTGATGTATTTGCTGTCACGATTCACACGGATATGAAAATTTCCAATTTAGAGTTTGTATGAATTAATTATCAATTTTTAATTAACAATTTACTTTTTACAACAGCAGTTGCAACAGAAATAAGTGTCGCAAAATCTGAAATGTTCATACCTTTATGTTTCAATTTTGTTTAAAACTTTAAATCCAGAAATCGTGAGATGTGGTTGATGGTTTTCAGAATGGTTTGTTGGAGATTGGAGAGCTTGTAGAGGGGAGTCGGCGCCTGGAAGGGGGTGGGGTTGGGTTGGCCGTGGTAGGCCCGGCTGAGCACGGCGGCGGCGGACTTCGTGGGGTCGGGGCGTCAGCTACAGGTTACGGGAGACTTTGATTTTGGGGTAGAATCAAAAAGCACGAAAATCTCTTCGAAACAGGTATTACTGCGAAAGATTTCGTTGAGAAACGAGGGAGAAATCGAAGTTTGAAATTTTGAAGGAAATGGGTTTGGTGGCGGCTTTGAAACGAACGGGGGAAGGAGGATGAACAGTGGTTTTATAATAAAATAATAGGGTTAGGTTATTATTAAATAATTAATTAGCCTAATAATGCCCGTTTTGCAACCTTCTTCTTTTTCAGCCCAACGACTGTCATTCCTACCTATTTACCCCTATTTCAGACTCATCTGACTATGTCCCGCAGGCCCAATTGATCGTCTTGGTCCCCGTTTCTCAGCTTTAAAAGTATAAATCATTTATTTTAAATTCAAACGTACTCAAAAATTCACCAGGACCACATACGGACTCAGAAAATTCCAAAAAAGTAGTTCTGGCTTTCTTTTGACGATACGGTCCAAAAAAAATTAATTTCGTCGAATTCTGAGACTTTTTAAAAAATGACTATTTTTCAGTCGATAGAAATTGACTGAAATTTACAAAACACATATCTATTTGCCACGGTCACAGATTAACTCGAAAAATTCTAGAAAATTCAACTTAACAATAATTTGACATCCCGGTTCTAACAAAAGTGGTTTCGTTACAAACCGAGCTCGTTTGAAAAATGACTATTTTTAATTGCTTATAAATTATTTAAAATTAGAAATTTTAAATCTGGACTCAATTTTTAAAAGAATTTTCTTAAAATAAAATTTTCAAACTAGTTCAAATTTTCTGGGTTGTCACAATCTCCCCCACTTAAGAACTTTTCGTCCTCGAAAAGGAAAAAGAAGAATAGAAGAGTAGGACTCAGAGAATGTAAAATGTTTTAAGCGTACCTCAAAACAAAATCTAATCGGAGATATCCACTCTGCATTTGGGATAGGCTTGTTTGATACTCTCCTCGGTTTCCCAAGTGCAGTCTCTAGGATCACTGCTCCATTGCACTTTGACTAGGTTGATTTTTTTTATTTCTCATCTCTCTAGTCTCTTTGCCAATAATTTTCAGCGGTTCCCTTCTCATTGCAAGGCTTGGGGTAATCTCCAAATCTTGTTGTGCAGCTTCCTCCACAACCAGATCCGGATCATGGACATGCCTTCAAAGTTGAGATACATGGAATACATCGTGCACTCCAGGCAACCGGTCGGGCATCTGGATTTTGTAAGCTAGGGTGCTAATCTTTTCAAGAATAGGGAAGGGGCCGATGAATTTAGGTGCTAATTTTCCTGTCTTTCCAAAACGGATTACACCTCACATTGGAGCAACTTTCAAATAGACATAGTCGCCCACTTCAAAAGCCTATTCTCTTCTTCTTAAATCTGCATAGCTCTTTTGTCTACTTTGGGCAGCCAATAATCGCTTCTTAATATTATCGACTTTTTCTGAGGCTTCTCGGACCATGTATGGACCCAATACTAGCCGATTTCCTTTTTCAATCCAACATGCTGGCGATCTACATGGTCTACCATATAAGGCTTCAAATGGAGACATTTTCAAACTTGTTTGATAGTTATTGTTATAAGAGAATTCAACTAAATGCAAGTGATCCTCCCAAGAACCTCCAAAATCGAGTATGCAAGCTCGCAATAGATCCTCAAGAATGCGATTCACCCTCTCAGTTTGGCCATCTGTCTAGGGGTGATATGCGGTACTAAGATTTAACTTCGTTCCCAACTCATTTTGGAATGCTGCTAGCAAAGATAGGATAACGGTCGCTAACAATGCTACTTGGAACTCTGTTTAAAACAAAAGATTATTCTTTTATTATTTAATTAGAAAATAAATTTTTTCATTCAGGTTATGATGAAAAGGAAAGATTTAGTTTTATTACCCATGTAGCCTGACTATTTCTTTGTAATAAACTTGCGCCGGATTTTGAGCAGTTCTAGTGGACTTGACCGGTATGAAATGAGCGGACTTTGTGAAGCGGTCCACGATCACCCATATGCTGTCATTTCCTTTCCTAGTACGGGGCAGACCATCTATAAAATCCATGGAAATTTGGTCCCACTTCCAATTTGGAACCTCCAATGGTTGCAACAATCCCGCCAGCTTTTGTTGATCGCTCTTTACTTTTTGGCATATAGGTCATCTACTCACATAAATGGATATATCTCTCTTCATAGCTTTCCACCAAAACGTGCGCTTAAGATCTTAATACATTTTGCTTACGCCTGGATGGATGCTAAGCTTTGATTTGTGACCTTCATCTAAAACTTCCCTTATGAGCACTGGGACACTTGGGACACAAATCCGCCCTTGCAATCTAAGAACTCCCTTGCCATCTATTTGAAAGTTCGTGTTTTCACCTTCTTGAATTCTTTCAACCATTTTTCGAATAAAAGCATCATTTTTCTGAAGAGAAGAAATTTTATCAATCAAAGAAGGGGTAATGATGAGGCTTGCGACAATGACATTCTTTCAACTAAGTGCGTCCGCCACAACATTGGCTTTTCCCGGCGTATATAAGATGTCAAGATCGTATGCCGCAAGAAATTCTAGCCACCGTTGCTGCCTTAAATTTAAATCCGTTTGATCGAAGAGATATTTCAAAGATTGATGTTCTGTGAATAATTCAAATTTTTCGCCCAAAAGATAATGTCTCCAAATTTTTAAAGTAAAGACTACGGCCAACAACTCCAAGTCATGGACACGATAATTTTTCTCATGCGGCTTTAATTGACGACTTGCATAAGCAATAACTTTGCCTCTTTGCATCAGTACTGCGCCAAGACCCCCACTTTGAGAAGCATCGGTGTAGACTTTTAAATCTTGGTTGCCATCGATGATGGTTAGTACCAGTGTAGTGGTCAAACTCACTTTTAGCTTTTAGAAGGCCTCCTCACAATCCGATGTCCAATTGAACTTGGTATGCTTCTTCGTGAGCTTTGTTAATGGGCCAGACAGCTTGGAGAAGTCTTTGACAAATTTCCTGTAATATCCAGCCAATCCTAGGAAGCTTCTTACTTCAGTGGGTGTACTAGGCTACTTCCAATCTCGAATGGCAGCAATTTTACTTGGGTCAATAGCAATTCCTTCTTTTGACAGAACATGGCCCAAGAATTTTACTTCCTCTTGCCAAAATGTGCATTTGGAAAATTTTGCTTTTAAAACATTTCTTCGCAGAATCTCCAACACTTCCCTTAAATGCCCTTCATGCTCCTCCTTCGTTTTAGAATAAATTAGAATATCATCAATGAAGACTAGGACAAATTTGTTTAGGACATCACGGAAGACCCTATTCATCAAGTCAACAAAGTAGGCTGGAGCATTGCATAAACCGAACGCCATCACCAGCCATTCGTAGAATATGTCAGGACCTCTGAAGTCTTTCAAAGGTATGCATTCTTCGGCTATGCGAAGTTGATGGAAACTTGTGGCTAGGTCCATCTTAGAAAATACCTTGGCCCCATTTAATTGGTCCATTAAATCATCTATGCGAGGCAAGGGGTATTTGTTCTTCAATGTTTGTTTGTTAAGGTCGCGGTAATCCACACAGAGCCGTAGAGTACCGTCGCACTTGGGGACAAACACCACAGCTGCACCCCAATTGGAAAAACTAGGTCGGATGAGTCCCTTCCATAAGAGCTGCTTAGTTTGGGCTTTCAACTCTTCTTTTTCTTTAGGGGTCATACTTCGAATAGCATGGACTACAGGCCTTGCATTTGGAACAAGATCAATCCTGAAATCAATTTCCCTTCGCGGCGGTAAATTGTCTGCTTCTTCAAATACATCCGCGTAATTTTTTACCATGGGAATATTTTCTAAAGAAATAGGAGTGATCTCCAGAGAAGACCAAAATGCCTTTTTATCAGATTTTGAACCATGGCATGGTATAGCAATAGTATTTCCGAATCATGTTTTCGCTTTCACTACTCTTTCTGAACATAGCACTTCAGCGTCATATTTTGTTAGCCAATCAAGACCAAGGATGATATCAAACTCGGAAAAATTCATAGTGATCAAATTAAAGGGAAATTGGAAATAGGAGTAGGAAATAGGCACCCTACAGCATAAATCAAGGACGATAGAACCTCCTACAGGATTATGAACATTAATTGGTTCTTTAAGATTCCTTTGTTTCAATTTCAATTTCTTTATCGTGTTGCTAGAAATAAAGCTCCTTGAGGAACCCGTATCAAACAAAGCAGTAACAAGAATGTTTTTAACAGAAATTGTACCACCTAAAACATCAGGTTTACCTGCTCCTTCGGAAGAAGTAGGTGCGGAAGAAGATGGTGCACTTGCCCCCTCGTACACATGTGCAATCTGAGCTCCTTTCAACAGTGGACAATTAGGCTTGAAATGACCCTTTTTGTGGCATTTATAGCATTCTTTAGTGTCATCACTTCTGGCCTTCTTTGGATTTCTGCAGTCCTTGCTGTAGTGTCCAAACTTCTGGTAGTTGTAGCATTGCACCTTTGCCTTATCATGGGTTTTAGCAGCTTCAGAACCGCTTCCTTCATTCTTCTTTTCGGCTTGCTTCCTTTTATTATTGTTGGCCAAGCTTCTTTCTCTATCTTGTTGTGAAACCCTTTTGTCGTTCTCCTCGTAGCGACAAGCAAACTCAATCAGCTTATTGAAAGGAAGGTCAGTGTGAGCAGTAACCCTGTCAGTGTACTTCCTAGCAAGTCCATTAATGAACCTCTTGTTCTTTTGAAAATCATCATGAATCAATTCTGGGGCATAAAGAGAGAGGTCTTCAAATCTTCTCACATACTCAGAGATAGTTTTGTCGCCTTGCTTCAAGTTGGCGAACTCGTCATGCAGCCTTTCCACTTCTTGCCTGATAACGTACTTTTCACTTAATAGCTCTTTAAACCTGGTCCAAGTCACATTTTCTTCATCACCTCCTATATTGACCAATTCCCACCAATTCTGTGCTTTGCCTTGGAGCAGCCATGAAGCCGTAAATCTCTTTCTTTGATCATCTAGCCCAATCCCTCCAAATATCTTTTCACAATTCTTAAGCCATGCCTGAGCCTGCGTCACGTTCTCCGTACCAGTGAATGGAACTCCACCTAAATTCTTGAACTTCTTCGCTACCTTGTCCAAGTCAAAGGGCTGCGGTGGTGGTGGCTGTTGAACTGTGGCCTCCTCAGTTTCAGCAACATTTTGCCTCCTTGCTCTAGCTTTAGCGGCACCGGTACTCATTTTTAGTTAGTTCTGTACGATCCAGGAAAGAGTCAGAATACCTGTAGTGGTGATTTTAAGAAACGATATAGATAAAAGGATGGAAAAAAGGACGGCGATAAAATGACTGACTATTATGTAACTCTAATGATCTGTTCGCCATAGAATATTAGTGATTCTATGTTAAAGAATTGCTATAAATATGTTATACTCCAAAGCTAAGGTTAACCAAAGCTCTGGTACCAACTGTGATAATCCCAAACTTTCGCGGGACAAAAGTAAGGAATAATCATTTGGAATACAACATAAATACAACAATACATATCACATATACAACATAGCAAAGGAAAACTATAGAATAACAACATCATAGTAGCGGAATATGAATGTCATCAAACACAGAATCCCGCAGTCACAGAGTTCTACATTATTACATCAGGTTTCAGCAAAAAGGAAATAAATTTCAACTTCAAAATAGAACAACTGGAAGTAAAATAAGTTGGATGTCTCAAGTTCTAAAGATAAAATGCCGATAAAAGATAAATGGTAGATAATCCTCGTGGACCAACATAAGCACCTCCAAATAAGCAACTCCAAGATAGATAAGTTGCTCCAAGATAGCAACTCCAAAGAAAGCTAGACCTGTTACTTGGCTGCCTGTGTGGAAAAGTGGGCAACCGAGTATGAAAAAGGTGAAAATAAACTACGAGTCAGTCATGGGACTGGTGTGAGAATTCTTAATTAATTTAACTACTAGTAATAAGGAAAATCCAAAGACCACGCCGCTAACGCGGAACAGGTTTATACCAATGGATTGCCGTGCATAATTTATGGTGATTGAACAAATAAATAAGTAAAACGTAAAACAATGCAATGCTTTAGGAAAAATGGAATCACCATAAGACTCAAGTCCCATCACACAATGCAACGCAAACCAGAGGATAGAGTTTTACATTATGGTGATTAAACATGCTAAATACGACAAATACGAATCTAATATTATCATTAGTGTATATAAAAACATTTCAAAATAAATGTACCAATCCTAGAAAGCATAGTACCCCACACTACTATGTCTCCATACTAGTAATACAATTAAATTCGTAGGATCATATTTGGAATTTGGTTTCCATCATGAGTCAAGGCTAGGGAGGAGCTCCTTACCGATTTGAGAAACTCCAGCTAATGTCTCAGGATCCCCCGCAGTGAACCCTTGGAAAGCTGCAGGGCCGGTCCACACATACAGCTTCGCGGATTAGTTATTCCTGAACACATGTTTCCCGATCCTATAGGACTTATCATCCGAGGCGCACCTCATTCCATCATCCACATAAGTAAAATATCAGCCAGTTTAAGCACTGACACTACCCCTAGCTAGAAAGAAACGTGCTGCTTTCCCTGCGTTCCCTTCTCCCGTTTTAGACTCAACCGGGTTGTGAGGCTCGTGAAGCTACGTAATACACAAAGCTATGCTTATTTAAGTTGTCCTTTGATCGTCACCACAAGGTTCTTCTTTTCAACGAGAAATCTTGATCATTGCATCTTGGTATGCCACACTGTCGATCCATATCATACTATCAATCTTTTGCCAAAACATACAAAAGGGTGTTAAGCAAGAGAATGAATTCTCCGCCACAAATCATTCATACATTCAGCAAAAAATTAATTAATACAATATAAAGGAGCACAATGTCGGAAACACATTCCATTTATAAGCCCGTTCTGGGTCTGAACGAAACTGGAGATACCCTCGTCCCGTATGTCCAGTACAGAAAGGAGATACCCGCATATCCGTAAAATCAACACGTACGTTTGGGCAATTACCCCGACCCTTGAATTGGGAGCAAGTCAATTCAGGATCTTGATCGTTGTCCATTCGAGGGAAGATTTACGGTCTTCATTCGCCGTCTCCAAACTTCGATTCTTAACGTCGTTCAATTATTTGGAATGAGATCGAACTCGGACTTCCAAATAATCCTCATATATATATAATGAAAATCCTTCCTTATCAATAATATTATTTTTAACGATTTATTCCTATTTCAATTATTTGAAAATAATTAAATATTTATATAACGATGCCTCGGGTCAATGGGCGACCCTGGCGCTGCTTTCAACCAATTTTGATTTTCAAATTACTCAAAATCTAACCGTTGGATCTTAATGTAGTTTACATCGTTGGAAATATCTTCCCATGATGGTCCTAACAGTTTCAGTTTTGGGAAAATCCGACGGTCGGATCTTTTGGTATAGTCGTTTAAATGTACAATTTCAAAACGCGAACTACCGCGCTTGATTCGTTTAATATTAATTATATATATATATATATAATTATAATCGTTCAACCATAATAACGTTGTTCGATTTAACAACGAGCTAAACAACTATCGTTCTCCGTTAAATTTTAATTCATTTGAAAATGAAGATAATATTTCAGCATTCTACATACATTCTTTTATTCCTTTAGTTACCTTAAAGATGTGAATCACAACTCAAAGTCCAATTTCTCACTTTATTCTCTAGTTCTTATATTCACATAGAAATGTAAATTATGTTGAATTCCATTCCTTACTCTTTTATTTACATTAAAAATGTAAATTCCATCCTTTATTCTTTTATTTACAGTAGAAATGTAAATTCTATCCTTTATTCTTCTATTTACATTAGAAATGTAGTTTCCATCTTTTATTCTTTTATTTACATTAGAAATGCAAATTATATCCTTCATTCTTCTATTTACATTAGAAATGTAGTTTCCATCTTTTATTCTTTTATTTACATTAGAAATGCAAATTCTATCATTTATTCTTCTATTTACATTAGAAATGTAGTTTCCATCTTTTATTCTTTTATTTACATTAGAAATGTAAATTCTATCCTTTATTCTTCTATTTACATTAGAAATGTAGTTTCCATATTTTATTCTTTTATTTACATTAGAAATGTAAATTCTATCCTTTATTCTTCTATTTACATTAGAAATGTAAATTCTATCCTAACAGTGCAAATTTCTATCTTTGAATTTGTCTCTTAAGTTACAATATAAAATCATACTTTTTAATTACATAAAAAAAATGTAATTAATATCATATGTCAAATTTTTGTCTTTTAATTAGTGAGGTAAAATCCTACCTTTAATTACATATAAAAAAAAAATGAAACTTTATTCTCCAAACAAATTCTCCTTCTTAATTTGCAAAAAGTGTACCTTTAATTTGCAATGTAACTTCTTCTCTTCAATTACATAATAAAATGTAATTTTATTTACAATGTAAATTCTTCTTCTTTTAATTACACATAAAAATGTGCCTTTTTATTTACGGTGAAAATTTTCTTTCTTAAACTACATATAAAAATGAAATTTTTTATTTACATGTAAATCCTCTTTCTTAAACTACATATAAAAATGAAATTTTTATTCCAATACCAATTCCTACTTTTTTTACATGTAAAAATGTAAATTTAGTTCCAATGCAAATTCCAACCTTTTTATTTACATGTAAAAATGTAAATTTAGTTCCAATGCGAATTCCTACTTTTTGTTTACATGTAAAAATGTAAATTTAGTTCCAATGCGAATTCCTACTTTTTATTTACATGTAAAAATGTAAATTTAATTCCAATTCGAATTCCTACTTTTTATTTACATGTAAAAATGTAAATTTAGTTCCAATGCGAATTCCTACTTTTTATTTATATGTAAAAATGTAAATTTAGTTCCAATGCGAATTCCTACTTTTTATTTACATGTAAAACCAATGCGAATTCCTACTTTTTATTTACATGTAAAAATGTAAATCTAGTTCCAATGCGAATTCTACTTTTTATTTACATGTAAAAATGTAACTTTAATTCCAATGCGAATTCCTACTTTTTATTTACATGTAAAAATGTAAATTTAATTCCAATAAAAATATTGGATCTATTCACATCATCATACCTCACTTTTAATTTTCAATAAAAATATTGAATCTATTCACATCGTCATTTTCTTGTTCTATAATTACATATAAAATGTAATTTTATATACGGTATAAATTTCATGCCTTTTAATTGCATATATAATTGCAGATCTAATAACAAAAAAAATGAATCTAGAGGGGAGGAGCATATTTTGAATTCAAACTAGAATGGTTTGAATTGGCATACATGTAGATGATCCAAATGTGATTTCAGATCTAAATAAATCAATGACTAAAGGGGTAACCATATAACATCTCAAAACTAGTCAATAATCAATCGCAACATCACAGATCAGAACCCATAACAAACATAGCATGATCCATAATCAAACGAAATAGCTAGATTAAAATTAATTATTTAAATCATAATACTCACCTCGATTTCAGATCTAGATCTAAAATTTAAAAAGGTCCAGAAATTGTTCCAATCAGTTCTAAGTTGATGTATTTGCTGTCACGATTCACACGGGTCTGAAAATTTCCAATTTGGAGTTCGTATGAATTAATTTTCAATTTTTAATTAACAATTTACTTTTTACAACTGCAGTTGCAACAGAAATAACTGACGCAAAATCTGAAATGTTCATACCTTTATATTTCAATTTTGTTCAAAACTTTAAATCCAGAAATCGTGAGATGTGGTTGATGGTTTTCAGAACGGTTTGTTGGAGATTGGAGAGCTTGGAGAGGGGAGTCGGCGCCTGGAAGGGGGTGGGGTGCGGCTGGCCGTGGTGGGCCCGGCTGAGCACGGCGGCGGCGGACTTCGTGGGGTCGGGGCGTTGGCTACAGGGTACGGGAGACTTTGATTTTGGTGTAGAATCAAAGAGCATGATAATCTCTTCGAAACGGGTATTATTGCGAAGGATTTCGTTGAGAAACGAGAGAGAAATCGAAGTTTGAAATTTTGAAGTAAATGGGTTTGGTGGCGGCTTTGAAACGAATGGGGGAAGGAGGATGAACATTGGTTTTATAATAAAATAATAGGGTTAGGTTATTATTAAATAATTAATTAGCCCAATAAAGCCCGTTTTGCAACCTTCTTCTTTTTCAGCCCAATGACTGTCATTCCTACCTATTTACCCCTATTCTGGACTCATCTGACTATGTCCCGTAGGCCCAATTGATCGTCTTGGCCCCCGTTTCTCAGCTTTAAAAGTATAAACCATTTATTTTAAATTCAAACGTACTCAAAAATTCACCGGGACCACATACGGACTCAGAAAATTCCAGAAAAATATTTCTGGCTTTCTTTTGACGATACGGTCCAAACAAAATTAATTTCGTCGAATTCTGAGACTTTTTGAAAAATGGCTATTTTTCAGTCGATCGAAATTGACTGAAATTTACAAAACACATATCAATTTGCCACAGTCACAGATTAACTCGAAAAATTCTGGAAAATTCAACTTAACAATAATTTGACATTCAGGTTCCAACAAAAGTGGTTTCTTCGCAAACCGAGGTCGTCTGAAAAATGACTATTTTTAATTGCTTATAAATTATTTAAAATTAGAAATTTTAAATCTGGACTCAATTTTTAAAAGAATTTTGTTAAAATAAAATTTTCAAACTGGTTCAGATTTTCTG
This sequence comes from Allium sativum, assembly GCA_030737875.1. NCBI lineage: Eukaryota > Viridiplantae > Streptophyta > Magnoliopsida > Asparagales > Amaryllidaceae > Allium > Allium sativum. The sequence goes on from CM060921.1 coordinate 315,485,740, forward strand.
GGTTGTCACACATACTGCATATGGATGTGTGTGCATTTTTTTAAAAAAATTTATGGATGCAAAATGGTTGACTCAGCATATGGATAGTGCACATGAATGAACGGCTGTGCACTCATATAGAAATGATATGTATCAAATAGGAAAATTGCATACATGTTGGACTCATGGCACTGACATAATTCGCATAAAGGAGGTCAACTGAATCAGTGGACCGCCTGATCTTTGCATTAGATAAGTACATATACACACACTCTTGCATAAGTTCATACAGCATTAGAAATCTTTTAAGAACAATGGTTGCTGGTGGATGATGGTTGAGTAGATGGATGATTGGATGATAGGATGCATTCTTCTTAACTTGAAGATTTCGGGGACGAAATCCTTTAAGGAGGGGAGAATGTAACAACCCGTATTTTTATAACATGTTAAAACCGTAAATCGAGGCAGAATAAAATTTTAAAATAAGAATCAGGGGAAACGGGTTGTGCCATTGCGTTCGTCTCGAAATTTTTCTTGGAAACAAGTTCGAGTTTTCGAGAAACGGAGTCCGTATGATGGAGATATGACCCTCCGAAGTTTCAGGAATTTTCAGAATCGAAAACAGCTCGAAAGTCGAATTTGAAATTCGAATTCAAACCCCAGCGCAGACTGGGCGGGAATTTTCCCGCCCAAGACCAGGTCGACCTGGGGGTCGACACTATGGTCGACCTCCCAGGGACCAGGTCGACCCTATGGTCGACCTGGGGGTCGACCTGGTGCCAGAACCCAGTTTAGAGCCTGGGTTCAATCTGATGTATCTGGTCTCGTTTTCAGTCTAGATTCGCCTGCCTAATCCTATATAAACAGCCCCCTAGCCCCATTCTCTTCACACCATTCTTCTCTCCTTATGCTGCCTCTGAGATAAAAGAAATAAATAAATAAAATAATGGCGACGCTACTCTGCTGGGATCAAAACTAGAACTAGTGCATCTTCTCCAAATATGAATAAGATTAAAAGAGAACAACTGCAACTCTTCTTCTATAATCCAATCAAGGCAAGTGCAGTTATTTTCCGATATGAAATTTAATCATGATCTTGACATAATTATTAATCTGAATCTGATACTAGGCCCTTTTTCTATTTATCAGATCTGTTCCTCTGTTTCATTATTCTGTTTGTTCTGTATTTCTTCCTCCTTTCTTTCTTTTTGTTTGATAGCCAGGCTACCACGAGCTTGAGCCAAGTCTCATAAGAGATGAACGCATAAACGCTAAATTTGGGAAGAATATTGAATGAGGCATATTTGGGAAAAATCGATTTTGTAACTAATTTTTGGACACAACGCATGTTGTAATTCTGGACATAAATTTAAGACATATTGCATAAGATGATCTATGACTTGGAAGAAGAGGAATATAGTGACCTAGAACATAAAGAACATATTTCATAATTTAAGATCTGGATCTGGGCATATTAAATCTGATAGTTTGTCATTTGGAACTAGGAGAATTAATTTGCATATGACTTAGGTGTAAAAACGTATATTAAGATTTGATGACTATTAATTGTGAATACACCTAAGTAAGGTTTTTTTTGGATATGTGACATGCATTGTAATCAATGGCTATATTTGGCATTATTTATATGTGAATCACGATTAGGGTTTTTGGAGAATATTTTGAACTATGCAAGTTTAACTAAAATTTGGGACATATGTTATATGGTAGATTATGACCATAATTTAGGCATATAAGTTCAGGCTTACTTTATGAATTAGGCAAGATATGTGAATAGGACTTTAAGGAATGTTTAAATCGGCTAAAACTGTTATCTGCTTAATATGTTAAATTTGCCTAATCTGCTAAATCTGTTACCTGTTTAATCTGTTGAATTGCCTAAACTGTTAAATATGTTGAATCGCCTAATCTGCTAATTATGCCTAATCTGATAAATCTGTTGAGTTTCCTAATCTGCTAAATCTGTTGAACCGCCTAAGCTGCTAAATCTATTAAATCTGTTGAAAAGCTGAATGATTGTAGTTTGTGTATGAAAATCCGTAGGCTCGATCTAAGATTGAGTAAAACATGTTAATGTGATTAATCTACCGCGACTTGAAAAGAAGTCAAATCTGTTAAATTGAGATAATTAGTCTGATAGTTGTATAATTTGTAATGGAATAAACTGGTTATAATAAAAATGCTGAGACACGAGGTTAGACTCATATTTGCGGTAGAAGCCTGCCCGGACCCAACCGGCTTAACCAGCAACCACAAACTGCTAGTCTATTGTGAGAGGTCGTAGGCATAACTAAAATATGCTTAGACACGAGGTTAGGCCTGGCTTATGGCAGAAGTCTGCCCAGAACCGCCCGGCTTATCCACCGGCCACAAGCTACCGACCTAATGTGAGAGGTCTGCACATTAATATTTAATTAATGCAAATCTAAGATAAATATGGTGTCTAAAACGTGTTGGGTGGATAGGGCTAAACCAATTGGACTGATGAATTAATAAACCTGTTTCGTGAATCTGTAGGCCCCATACAAAGTTAGACAATCTGTAAGTCTGTTAAAACTGTACATTTGATCCGTTAATCTGTAAACCTGTTGACTTGATTTTCTGATCTATGAACTAGTTGATCTGAACTCTGTATACCTGAAAATTTGTAAACAAGTTAATCTGAAATCCATTAGTCTGGGGACACAAGGTTAGGAGGGAAAATACTTGTGTCATCTGTTGTTTGGGACCCATATTAGTCGGTAACCCTTTCTAGTATCAAAACTATGACCCAACAGTAGGTAGGGTCCGGGCACGCTTACTGAACTAATTATAAGCAGTTCACTCTGATAATGGCGAGGGGTGTTGATGGTGCATTCCAACTGGGTCATGTGCGTGCATGGATCCCGGTCTGCCTATGAGGATGTAAGATGTCGTGACATCTGTAAATAAGTCTGTGTCATTCAAAGGTTGCCACTTTAGGGAGTGATACACCCTTCTGTGGGGCTGGAACAGGGTATTTATGTATTAGGGAGCCGATCGCTTGGGATAGATTTAGGGTACACTTAGTTCTGTCTGTTTCCGTTGGGGTACCGTCTGTTTCTGTTGGGTGGTAACACCTGTCTGTTTCTGCGTGGTGTCGTCTGTTGGGGTGGTAAAGGCCCATTTACTAGAGTATACCTAATTCTAGCATTCTGTTTCCGTAGGGATTATTCTGTTTCCGTCTCTGATTCCGTTTATGTACCTTCTGTCTATTGGGGTGGTAAAGGCCCATTACTGGCATTCTGTTTCTGTATAGATTATTCTGTTCCGTTTCTGTTTTAATTTAGACATTAGGGTAACACCCAATCCTGTTATACTAGTATTAGTGTAGAGAAGTAAGATATAAGTAGGAAGCATAACTTGGGCTACATCATTCTGTTTCTTCTGTTTAGCTTAAGTATGCCAGTTACTCCTGTTGCTGTTGTCTCTTATCCAGCTTTATTTTCATGTCATGATATTATTATTTGTTCATATGCTTGAAGTCACTGGACTTGCCAGACTTTATGTCTGACCTTGCTTGTTTTTGCCTCTTTTCTTTCGTCCCCCCCCCCCAGGTTTTTAGGGTGGAAATATAGGAGCTTGATTCGGATTTTCTCTGCTTGAAGTATCGCTTGGCCTTGGCTCTATCTTTCCATGACAGTTTATGTTGGGGATTACGACTTTAAAAACTATGCATTCTGAAGGCTTTTGTACAAGACCGATATTTTGTACTTGAATTATGATATTGTGATTTGAAAAGATGTAACCAAACTTATTTCGGTTTCTATTGTAATAAAGTTATAAATTTTTCAAGTACTGTTTTATCTGTCTTGTAAATTTCTGTTCTGTCTAATAAAATGCTCCATCAAAGTTAAGGCATCCCCTTTGTGAGTGACCTTAATAGAGGTGGGGTGTTATAGGTGTGATTAACCCTATAGGATATTACTAGTGAGGTTATTTCTATTCTACAATTCGCATATGATACTCTATTTTTTTTCTTCTCATTTACCTAAATCTACTATCTCTCTTAAATTCATTCTTTATAGTTTTGAGTTTCTTTCTAGTTTAAAATTTTACTTTGATAAGATTTCAATTTTATTTCTTAATGAATATCATGATTGTGAAAATTTAGTGGTTAATACTCTTAATTGTAATTTAGTGAAATTCCCTATTGAATATCTTGGTTTTATGATAAGACCCCAGAAACTAAAACATGAAGATTGGAATATTATCATTGGTAGAATCAGTAATAAATTGTATAATTGGAATAATAGATTCCTTTCGAGAGCGGGTAAAGCAGTCTTAATTAACTCAGTGTTGTCATCCTTAGCCATTTATTAGATGTCATTTTATCGATTCCCCATTTGGGTAATTGAGAAAATTGACAATACTAGAAGAAATTTTCTCTGGTGTGGGGAGAATTCATTTTCGCGCTCTAAATGTTTGATCCAACGGAATACTGTTTGTAAACCTAAAAGTGAGGGTGGATTATAAGTCATAAACTTATATAATCTTAATATTTCCCTACTTTGCAAATGGATGTGAAAATTTAATGATTGTGACCTAAATTGTTATGGAAAGAATTAATTTCGAACCAATGGTATAACGGTAATTTTAATCTTAGTCTTGTTGGTTTAATAATCTAAATAATGTTTATCACTTTTGGAGATCTATAGTTCATCATTTCGAAATATATAAGATAGGTATTTGCTATATTGTTCACTCTGGCAATAATATTTAATTTTGGGATGATTGCCAGATTTCTCCCGTTCCCTTAAAAGATGAGTTCAAAGAATTATACGATATTTGTAATTTTAAAAAGGCCTTGATTTTAGATATTTACAATAAAGGCTAAGCTTTTCCTTGGAATTTTAATTTCAATTGTACTTTAGTTGGTCTTACTCCTAAACAGTTTGACTTACTTTGTGCTAGACTTGATTTATATAAGTTTGATGAAGAGAAAGACATTTATCGTTGGCGTTGGGATATAAGTGGCTCTTACTCGTCTAAATCGCTCTATTATTTTCTTTGTTTTTCTAGGGTAAAAAATAAAGTTTTCAATTTTCTTTCTAAAGCCAATGGTTGTAACACCCCATATTTCCCATGGATATTAAAGTAATGAATTAAAGAATACTTAATTTTAAAGTAGGAATTAAGGGAAATGGGTTACAACATTGCGTTCATCTCGGAATTCTGCTCGGGATAGAGTCCGAGTTTACGTAAATCAGATACCGCATGAAGAAGTTATAAGCTTTAGAAGTTTGTATACGCCCAAGGAAGTATATATATACATATAAAATAATTCTAGAAGTCAAAACAGGGTTCAAATCTCGAATTTGGGTCAAAGCAGGCTGAGCGGTAAATTTCCCGCTTAGAGGTGTCGACCCCCCCAGGGGGAGTCGACATAGGTGTCGACCCCCCTATAGGGGAGTCGACCCCTGTTGGCCCAGATCTGGTCGATGACGTGTTTCGCCACGTGTAGCTTTCTGATTCGCTGTGTGACGTGGTACTCTGCTCTGGACGATTCTGATGACTTCTAGACTGATCTGAAGGCTCTAAATCTCCCTTTACACCAATAAAAAGACCCTTAAACCTATTGTTTTCTACACACCAATTCATAGTCGTCTATATGCTGCTAAAACCTGAAGTGACCTAGCCTCCACCTTAATCAATCAAATTAGAGTTTTCAAGTTAACAATCAAAGTCTACATCAAAGGAATAGCTAATCAAATTCAGAAATCAGATACGAGAATTCAAGACCGTTCTGTAATTTGTGAGTTCATGTTACTTTCAGAAATAAAATATAATTGTGATTCTGACATTGTAATAAATCTGAATCTGAGATTATGCCTATTGCTATCTGTCTTTCTATATCCATTAGATCTACCTCATTGATATTATTATGTCCATTCTTTGTCTCTATTTTCCTTCTTCCCTTTTTGTTTCTATAGCCAGGCTACTGCGAGCCTGAGCCAAATCTCATAAGAGATGAACGTACGTTGGAAAAAATTGGACATAATATATGATTTGGACATGGCCAGCGCTAAAGTTGGGAAAAGTATTAAATTATGTATAATTGGGCATAACTAATTCGTAATGGATTTGAGGACATAACACATGTTTTTAAAACATAAAGTGTATCGAACATATGACTTGAGATTTGAGGCATAAAGTATATTGGACATATGACTTGGGTTTTGGGTCGTAAATTGAACTGTAAACTTGTAAGGCATAGTAAATGTTGTGGTTTAAGACATAAAATTGGGGCATATTATATATGATAGTTTATGACTTGGAAGAAGGAGATTATTGTGTATAGTGATATATGGCTTAGGCATGAATACCTATACTAAGATAGGGATAATTGTTAAATGTGAACACGCCTAAATTGGGATTTTGGGCAATTGGCATGCACTGTAATTAAAGGCTATAATTTGGCATAGTTTATACTATGAATCATGATTGGGGGTTTTTGGAGAATATTTTGTATGATGCAATATGACTAAACCTTAGGGCACGTGTTATATTGTGATTTTTGGGGCATGACTATTATTACAAATTTGGGAAAATTGGGTGTAACCTATTTTGAGTAATAACTTGAATTTGAATTTGTGTGGCATAACTTGCAATTAGATTTTTTTAAGGTATAACTTGAGAATTGGAACATGACTAGTTTTGTGGAATTTGGGATGATTAGCATATAAAATCTAGACTTGGACATGTATGGTAAATTTGCTAAAAGATAAACATGCCTAACCCGAGGTTAGATTGAGTTGTAGTGTAAAACTGCCCGGAACAACCCGACACATCCAATAACCGCAACAACACAGATCTAATGTGAGAGGTTAGCGCATTTAGCCCAAAACCCGAGGTTAGAATGAGTTTGCGGTAGAAGTATGCCCGGAACCACCCGGCACATCCAGCAACAACAAACATCAGTTATAATGTGAGAGGTTGGGGCATTAATAAATTAATTAATGCCAATAAACAGACATGCTAAGAATGGTAGGGCTAAGTAAATTTAGAACACTTAATCGTTATAACATGTTAATTAGACAAGAATGGTAGGGTTAAGTAAATTTAGAACACTTAACCATTATAACATGTTAATTAGACAAGAAGGTGGGGTTAAGTAAATTTAGAACACCTAATGGTTATAACATGTTAATTAGACAAGAACGTGGGGTTATGTAAATTTAGAACACTTAACCGTTATAACATGTTAATTGGACAAGAAGGTGGGGTTAAGAAAATTTAGAACACTTAATCGTTATAACATGTTAATTAGACAAGAAGGCGGGGTTAAGTAAATTTAGAACACTTAACCGTTATAACATGTTAATTAGACAAGACAGTGGGGTTAAGTAAATTTAGAAACACTTATCCAATATGACATGATGAATGGGTAGGGTTAAGTTAAAAAAAGAAAGCAACACTTAACCAATATAACAGGATGCGTGGAAGGGTTAAGTTAACACAAGAAGACAACACTTAACCAATGTAATACGACAGTTGGGTGGGTTAAGTTAACTTGAATTGATTGATGACACTTAACCAATACAGCATGATGAACGCGTGGGGTTAAGTTAATAAGAAACACTTAACCAATGTAACTTGATGAACGAATGGGGTTAAGTTAATGGGAAACACTTAACCAATATAACATGATGAATGAACGGGGTTAAGTTAATAGGAAACAGTTAACCAATCCAACATGACGAGTGAGAAGGGTTAATAAGAAACACTCAACCAACATGACATGATGAGTTGGTGGGTTAAGTTAATATGAATGGACAACACTTAAACAATATGACATAATGTGTGGGCGGGTTAAGTACATGTCGGGTTGGTGGGTAATATTAGTAAATATAGGCCTACAAACTTAACCATTAAGTAAACATGTTTGAATCAGTGAGAGGGTTAAGTACATATCGGGTTGATGGGTAATATTAGTAAATATAGGCCCACAAACTTAACCAGTAAGAAACCCTAGTAACGGGGAACCATTTCAGCATTAACCCACATAGATGTATCAAGGTACCCTGAAACTAGGCAGGGCGAGACACGATTACTGAGATGATTATAAGTGGTCAAAATAGCGGCAGGGGGTACGTCAATGTAGGTTCCAACGGATTACGGGCGTGCACGTACTCCGGAGTGGGTAAAAGAAGGCACTGGGTACCAGCAGTTATACACTGTGCATCTTGAATCGTGTCGGGTTGCTATCATAGGGACTGATACACCTTATGGTGGGACCAGCACAGGGTATCTATATGCAGGAGATGGCCGATTGACACAGACACAAGGAAAATTAATACGAGTAAGGAGCTGATCGATAGGGTAGTAAGGGTACATCTAACATCTTCATGACAATTACGCTGATTGAGGTAAGATCCTTATACTAGATGTACACCTGAAGGCTACCATAATTGTAGGGATTGGGATCATGTTGTAATATTATCATTTTACACAGATTACTAGTTGTAACACTAGTTAGGCGGTGCGGAGATATAAAAAACAGAATAACATGGTAGTAGCGAAGTAGAGAAAGAGTAGAAGTGCATTCAGTTTATCTTGCCTTATCATATCATATGCTAATCTTATGTTATCTTGATATCCCGGTTATCATTCAGTTTATTCATGTCATGTTACTTTTACCAATTTACATGCTGAAAGTCACTGGACTTACCAGACTTATGTCTTACCTAGTTTATTTCGCCTCTTTTCTTCCGTTCCCCCCCTCAAGGTTCACAGGGAGGAAATATGACCTCTTAGCTTAGTTTTCTTTCCAAGCTCGAAGATAGTAGATGTATTGCTTTGGACTCTCTTTTCCACTGTTATGGCTGGTTCATGCTTTATTGGGGAATATCATTATTATTTTTATGCTTCTTTTATACTTGGAAGTTTTTGAATCAAGACAGAAGTTTTATGTATTACTTTTAAGTATGATTGAGACAATTGTTGTAAAAGTTTGACTGAACCACATTGTTAATAAAATGACTTTATTTTCCGCTGCTTTATTTGTCTGTCTTGTAATTTACCTGCATCTTTTACCTAAAACGCTCCACCGAAGTTAAGGCATTCCCTTGGTGAGTGACCTTAATGGAGGTGGGGTGTTTCACTTGGTATCAGAGCTGAAGGTTACCGGATCAGATAAAAGATTTGAAAAATTATTTTCAAAACAGTTTTAAAAGAAGCATTTTCTAAAGAAAAAGTTTTTATTAAAGGCATATTCCCCAAAGCCATATGCATTATCTTTTGATCCTCTATTTGAATCCTTGTTTCTTTCTTTCCTGAGTCTCCGGAGCTCCTGGCTTTTTGGGAGGTAACCTCATCGCGGCATGGTTTCGTAGGCTTGATGAGACTACGACACCTATCAAAGGGCGAAGAAGTGCCCAACCTCCATCCATAGTTGAAGTAGTTTTACCTGCGGCTAATTCTCTTCCAAGCTTTGTAGGCTTTTCCGTGCGATGGAGGCAGCTTTCAAGAGACTTGTCAACAAGTTACACAAGGATGGCAAAGATGAGAATGAGGGAGTTTGGCTACGGAGCACAACCCAAGGATGAGGAACTCATGGATAAAGACTTGGTTCACAAAGGAGGTAAAAAGAAAGAGGTGTAAGTGGAAGAATCACAGGATAAGAAGGGAAGAAAGAATAGGAAAACCTAAGACAAGAGGAAGTGTCCTTATAACGAGTCATATAATTAAGGACAAGGGCAAGAACTAAGGACATGATTTTTCAGGGGGGTAAGTGCATGCTCTCACCGCCAGCATACCTAAGAGAGAGGTAGTAAAGTTTCTATTGAAAAAGTCTAGTTTTTCTTTTTGATCATCCTGTTAGTACTCTTTTTGATTTTAGCGCTTCACATTCGTTTATATCTACTTCCATAGTTGAATCTCTGCTCCTTAGTACTTGTGTAGTAAAAGATCCCATTATTGTCACAAATCCATTTGGTGGTTCGGCTCATTTATCTTTGATTTGTAAGGATTTGAGAGTAGCTATATTAAGTATTGAGTTTAAGTGTAATGCTTATGTTTTCGGGTTTCATAGGCTATAGGTTGATTCTAGGCATGGATTGGTTAGCTAGTAATTGTGAAAGGAGGGTAGTTAGACTTTCGACTTGCCTTAGGAATACCCTCGAGCTTTCGTGCGATCCTAAGGGATCAGTTTGTCTTGGCTACCTAGAATCACTTGATGCATCTATCGACGATTTGCGATCCGTTGGAGTAGTCCATGAGTACGCAGATGTTTTTGATTAGGTTAGGGTTTTGTCCCCTAAAACACGAGATAGACTTCCGTATATATCTAGTTGATAATGCAAAACCAGTTGCATTACCTGTACGACACATGAATCCAAGGGAAAGGAAGGGCTCAGTAAACAAGTAAAAGTGTTACTTGAAAAAGGGTTCATAAGGCGAAGAATTTCTGAATGGGGTGCTCCATTCATTTTCGTTACAAAGGCGGATGGTTCACTTCGTTTGTGCATGGATGATATTTTGGAATGAGGAAGAACATGCTTTGCATCTAAGGGAAGTCTCGGATACCCTCCAAGCCTATCAACTTAAGGCGAAGTTCTCCAAAAATGTCATTTTTGGAGAGAAGAAGTAAGGTTTCTAGGACATGTGGAGCCCAAAGAAGAGATAGCAGTCGATCCCGCAAAAGCAGTTCCGGTGCAAGACAGGCAGGTCCCAAGGAATACAACAGAAGTAAGAAGCTTTCTTAGACTAGCGGGATAATATAGGAAGTTAATTAAGGACTTTATGTAGGTATCAACCCCACTTACTAGATTTACGAAGAAGAATCTAATCATCTTAGTATATACACTTGGTAACATGGTTAGCATCTGTTTATTTTCAAGAGATGGTTTTGGAAATGTTAGCATGACACAACAAAAGTTGTAGAGACGAGCATACAGGAAGAAGAAGAGGTGAAACGAGAGGCGACATTGAAATGAGATCCAACTCATATTTTGGAAACAGAAATTAAGGAGCTACGCAATCATGAAGTCAAGACAGTCAGAGCACAATGAAGCGAAGCTCAAGAATATGCGACTTAGAAGACTGAAGACTAGATACGCGCATCATACACTTTTTGAGGGTATTTCTTTGATCTCTCTTTTCTGTAAAGTTTATTTGCATGCTAGTCTTTATCCTTTAAGTATATCCTCTCAGTTCTATCCTCGATCCTTAGATAGAAGCCAATGGATGCAAACATGTGTTTGAAACATGTTATGATTGATGGTTGCAAGTGGTTGCAAGTGTTTGCTAGTGGTTGCTCATGGATGCATACACACACATTAGGTACTAGATCGGCTCAGTCACGTTCATATTGCATATGCATATATGTATTCGTATATGGATTGACACTTGATGTGTTATCATATGGATGTTGCATTTGAATGAATGATTGTGCACTCATGAAGAAGTTATAAAGTACGATTAGGAATAATTGCAAACATGATGGACTCATGGCACTGACATAATTCGCATTAAGGAGGTCAACTGAATTGGTAGACTGCCTGAATTTGCATTAGATAAGGACATGTACACACACTATGCATATGATCATGAAAGCATTAGAAATTCTTTTAAAGACAATAGACGCCTGTGATTGAATGGTTGAGTAGATGGATGTTGGATGTTAGGATACATTCTCCTTGACTTGGAGATTTCGGGGACGAAATCCTTTAAAGGAGGGGAGAATGTAACACCTCGTATTTACTGTGGATATTAAAGTAACGAATTAAAGAATACTTAATTTTATAAGATGGAACTAAGGGAAATGGGTTACGTCATTGCGTTCGTCTCGGAATTCTACTTGGGATATAGTCCGAGTTTGCGTAAATCGGACACCGTATGAAGAAGTTATAAGACTTAGAAGTTTGTATACGCCGAAGGAAATATATATATATATATACATATAAAATAATTGCAGAAGTCAAAACAGGGATCAAATCTCGAATTTGGGTCAAAGCAGGCTGAGCGGGAAATTTCCCGCTCAGGGGTGTCGACCCCCCAAAGGGGAGTCAACATAGGTGTCGACCCCCCTATAGGGGTGTCGACATAGGTGTTGACCCCCCTATAGGGGAGTCGACCCTTTTTGGCCCAGATCTGGCCGATGACGTGTTTCGCCACGTGTCACTTTTTGATTCGCTGTGTGATGTGGTACTTTACTCTGGACGATTCTAATGACTTCTAGGCTGATTTGAAGGCTCTAAATCTCCCTTTACACCAATAAAAAGACCCCTAAACCTATTGTTTTCTACACATGAATTCATAGTCGTCTATATGCTGCTAAAACCTGAAGTGACCTAGCCTCCACCTTAATCAATCAAATTAGAGTTTTCAAGTTAACAATCAAAGTCTACATCAAAGGAATAACTAATCAAATTCAGAAATCAGATCCCAAAATTCAAGACCATTTTGTAATTTGTGAGTTAATGTTACTTTCAGAAATAAAATTTAATTGTGATTCTGAAATTGGAATAAATCTGAATATGAGATTATGCCTATGTATATCTATTTTCTATATCCATTGGATCTACCTCATTGATATTATTATGTCCATTCTTTGTCTCTTATTTCCTTCTTCCCTTTTTGTTTTTATAGCCAAGCTACTGTGAGCCTGAGCCAAATCTCATAAGAGATGAACGTACGTTGGAAAAAATTGGACATAATATATGATTTGGACATGGCCAGCGCTAAAATTGGGAAAAGTATTAAGTTATGTATAATTGGGCATTACTGATTTGCAATGGATTTGAGGACATAACACATGTTGTTTTTAAAACATAAAGTGTATCGAACATGTGACTTGAGATTTGAGGCATAAAGTATATTGGACATATGACTTGGGTTTTGGGGCGTAAATTGAACTGTAAACATGTAAGGCATAGTAGATGTTGTGGTTTAAGACCTAAAATTGGGGCATATTATATATGATAGTTTTTGACTTGGAAGAAGGAGATTATTATGTATAGTGATATATGGCTCAAGCATGAAAACCAATAGTAAGATAGGGATAACAGTTAAATGTGAACACGCCTAAATTTGGATTTTGGGTAATTGGCATGCACTGTAATTAAAGGCTATAATTTGGCACAGTTTATACTGTGAATCATGATTGGGGGATTTTGGAGAATATTTTGTACGGTGCAATATGACTAAACCTTAGGGCATGTATTATATTGTGATTTTTGGGGCATGACTATTATTGCAAATTTGGGAAAATTGGGTGTAACCTATTTTGAGTAATAACTTGAATTTGAATTTGTGGGGCATAACTTGCAATCAGCTTTGTTGGGGTATAACTTGAGAATTGGAACATGACTATTTTTGTGAATTTGGGATGATTAGCATATAAAATCTAGACTTAGACATGTATGGTAAATTTGCTAAAAGACAAACATGCTTAACCCGAGGTTAGATTGAGTTGCGCTGCAAAATTGCCCGGAACCGCCCGACACATCCAGTAACCGCAACAACACAGATCTAATGTGAGAGGTTAGCACATTTAGCTCAAAACCCGAGACTAGAATGAGTTTGCGGTAGAAGTCTGCCCGAAACCGCCTGACACATTCAGCAACCATAAACAATAGTACTAATGTGAGAGGTTGAGGCATTAATAAATTAATTAATGCCAATAAACAGACATTCTAAGAATGGTAGGCTTAAGTAAATTTAGAACACTTAACCGTTATAACATGTTAATTAGACAAGAATGGTAAGGTTAAGTAAATTTAGAATACTTAACTGTTATATCATGTTAATTAGACAAGAAGGTGGGGTTTAGTAAATTTACAACACTTAACCGTTATAACATGTTAATTAGACAAGAAGGTGGGGTTAAGCAAATTTAGAACACTTAACCGTTATAACATGTAAATTAGACAAGAAGGTGGGTTAAGTAAATTTATAACACTTAACCCTTATAACATGTTAATTAGACAAGAAGGTGGGGTTAAGTAAATTTAGAACACTTAATCGTTATAACATGTTAATTAGACAAGAAGGTGCGGTTAAGTAAATTTAGAAACACTTAACCAATATGACATGATGAATGGGTAAGGTTAAGTTAAAACAAGAGAGCAACACTTAACCAATATAACATGATGCGTGGAAGGGTTAAGTTAACACATGAAGGCAACACTTAACCAATGTAACACGACAGGTGGGTGGGTTAAGTTAACTTGAATTGATTGATGACACTTAACCAATACAACATGATGAACGCGTGGGGTTAAGTTAATAAGAAACACTTAACCAATGTAACTTGATGAACAAATGGGGTTAAGTTAATGGGAAATACTTAACCAATATAACATGATGAATGAATGGGGTTAAGTTAATAGGAAAGACTTAACCAATCCAACATGACGAGTGAGAAGGGTTAATAAGAAACACTTAACCAACATGAAATGATGAGTGGGTGGGTTAAGTTAACATGAATGGACAACACTTAACCAATGTGACATAATGTGTGGGAGGGTTAAGTACATGTCGGGTTAGTGGGTAATATTAGTAAATATAGGCCTACAAACTTAACCATTAAGTAAACATGTTTGAATCAGTGGGAAGGTCACGTACATATCGGGTTGGTAGGTAATATTAGTAAATATAGGCCCACAAACTTAACCAGTAAGAAATCCTAGTAATGGGGACCCATTTCAGCAGTAACCCACATAGATGTATCAAGGAAAACTGAAACTAGGTAGGGTGAGGCACGATTACTGGGCTGATTATAAGCGGTCAAAATAGCGGCAGGGGCTACATCAGTGTAGGTTCCGATGGATTACGGGCGTGCACGTACTCCGGAGTTGGAAAACCAGGCACGGGGTACCAGTAGTTATACACTGTGCATCTTGAATTGTGTCGGGTTGCTATCATAGGGACTGATACACCTCATGGTGGGACCAGCACAGGGTATCTGCAAGCAAGAGAGGGCCGATTGACATAGACACAAGGAAAATTAATACGAGTAAGGAGACAATCGATAGGGTAGTAATGGTACATCTAACATCTTCATGGAAATTAGGCTGATTGAGGTAAGATCCTCATACTAGATGTACACCTGAAGGCTACCATAATTGCGGGGATTGGGATCACGTTGTAGTAGTATCATTTTACATAGATTACTAGTTGGGACACTAGTTAGGCAGGGCAGAGATATAAAAATCAGAATAACAAGGTAGTAGCGAAGCAGAGAAAGAGTAGAAGCGCATTCAGTTTATCTTGCCTTATCATATCATATGCTAATCTTATGCTATCTTGATATCCCGGTTATCACGGTATTGTCTTATATTCAGTTTATTAATGTCATGTTACTTTTACCTATTTACATGTTGAAAGTCACTGGACTTACCAGACTTATGTCTGATCTAGTTTGTTTCGCCTCTTTTCTTTCATTTCTCCCTAGGTTCACAAGGAGGAAATATTACCTCTTAGCTCAGTTTTATTTCCAAGCTCGAAGATAGTCGATGTATTGCTTTGGACTCTCTCTTCCACTGGTATGGCTGGTTCATGCTTTATTGGGGAATATCATTGTTATTTTTATGCTTCTTTTATACTTGGAAGTTTTTGAATCAAGACAGAAGTTTTATATATTACTTTTAAATATGATTGAGACAATTGTTGTAAAAGCTTGACTGAACCACATTGTTAATAAAATGACTTTATTTTCCTCTGCTTTATTTGTCTGTCTTGTAATTTACCTGCATCTTTTACCTAAAACGCCCCACCGAAGTTAAGGCATTCCCTTGGTGAGTGACCTTAACGGAGGTGGGGTTTCAATGGTCCTCCCTAAACAAGTTATATATATGGCTCATTCTATATGGTAAACTTAATACTATCGAAATATTAAAGTTGAAAAATATAATTATTAATAAAAATTATTATTTTGGAGTAATCATTTGGAGGATTTAGCTCATTTATATTTTGTTTGTCCTATTACTAAGTTCATTCTAATTAGTGTTTTTAACCTTTCCAATTTTCTCACTAACTTTAACCACTTTGATTGTGAATATTATGTGTTTCTTTTTAATGCCAATAATAGGTACCTATATGATACCGCTTTTTTAATTATTTGTTGGTATATTTTGTTTTAAAGGAATCAATATTCTTTTCATAATCCTAATTTTAATGTTAATGATTTGGTTTATTGAATTTCTTTCTTTTGTTTTAATTGGCTTTCAAATCCATTATATGAACTTACCAAACTCGTTGATTTAAAAAAAAAATCTCACTTTCATTAGATCTCGTATTTATACTTTTAAATCTCGCTGTCTTTCTACCACCAATGCATTATCAGTGTTTTTTATTTCCAATTTGTGATACTTGGTTATTCATATCTTATTTACTCAGATGTCCTCTATCATGCTTCACAGTGATATATATATATATATATATATATATATATATATATATATATAACTATTATACTGTATATGATCTCTGGTGAGGTTTTCTTTTTGCTTATATATGTGATTGGTTAAATTGGTTTTTCTAAATGCCTTTTAGCTCTTGTTCTATCATGTTGTCTTTTAATCACCAATACATTATCTGTATCTGTTATTCCTAATTTGTGATGCTTGGTTATGCTTATCTTATTTTGATTAAATTTCCTCTATCATGCTTTATGGTGATGTATATAAATATATATGTATGTATGTGTGTGTGTGTGTGTGTATATATATATATATATATGATACTATTTATGATCTTTGGTGTGTTTTGCTATCTTCTTATATCTGAGATTGTTTAATTCAATTTTTCTGTTTGCCTTTATATCTCTTGTTCTATCTGTGTTGTATTTTATTTCTTCTTCCTATATTCTTTTATATTATTCTACTTCTGTGAGCTCCTTTTTTCCAGTTACAGATTTAGGATAGTATTTTTATTTTTATGGACTCTAGATTTAGGTATTGTGTTTATTATATTATGTATATTTTATATTTGGGCTCTAGTCTTAGGTTTGGGGGTTTCCTTTTTTGTTATTTTTCATTATAAGAGGTGGGTTATGCTATTTGTCAGGCCTGTTGACACCTCTCTTTTAAGTGTGAAATAAAATTACATGAATGCTCTCCTCCATATGAGGACTGCTCATTTTTATCCAAAAAAAAAAAAATTGCCCACCTTACTAAATGGATTTAGCATTGCTACACCCTAGTGATTACTATGAAATAGGTCCTTGCAGTCTACTACGACAACGAGCTTTTCACCATTTTCCGCTCCCCTCATATGTGCCCTCTTCTCTCTTCTCAAGTTGTGTCCTAAATGTTATCCCAAGAATGCGCCTTCTATTCCAATTTTCACTGGGTAATAGTCTCTCATGCTCCTTTTGGAATGACTCCTGGTTCTATTGTTGCACGCTTCACCATTTGTACCTTGACTTATATGCTTTATGCCCAAAAAATTCCCTCTCTATATAGGTAGCTGTTATCAGCATCTTTAATAACTGACTCCTCCCTCTTACTTCAACGATATGATCTTTTCCTACTGCTCCACCTACTTTACGCCTCTCCTCTATTTCCCATTCCACACATCCAGATAATTTTTCTAGAGCCCCCACCCTAATGTTGGCTTTAAGGTCGCATCCTGCTACCACCAACTTAACTTCTCTGGCTGCGCATATTCCTTCCCAAGACTCTGGAAGATATGTTCCCCTCCGAGAGTTTCTTTCTTTCTTTGGTGCTTGGTTCATGAGAGGATCAACACTAAAGATAAACTGATCTATAAGAATATTATGGTTGATCCAAGATGAACCCTATGTTATGCTAATCCCGATTCAATTTCTCATCTCTACCATGATTGTGCCTTTAGCTTCTACATTTGGGTCTTTGCTGCCACTCACTTACTTGGATTCATCCCTCCCCTTTGCCTCCTTTGATTACTGGCAATGCTACTATCCAGATCTGAACCTCAGCAGATTCATCGCTACCTTCTGCTGGAAAATATGGACTAAGAGAAACAGCAGATGCTTCAATAACCGGTCTTGTGGCCAAATCTCATTATGTCACCAATTAACCCACCTTTTCTCTTTCTAGATAGGTGCTCACCAACTACCACTATTTCATCTTCGCTTGAGGCAGGGCCCCAAAACCTCACCAGAATCAGTTGGAAGCTCTGTTGCCACTAATGTCATCTCCATAAGGCTATTTTCTCATTTGTGGTAATTGTTAGCCTCACTGATTGTTGCGTTCCATTTTCTACGTTTTGTTTACTAGGTGTTCGTGCTAGTTGTTTTTGCTTGCTGTTGGTTTTGCCTATGTTGTTTTTGTTTTGGGTCTGCTACTTTGCTGCTATGTTGTTATATTCGCTACTAGAAACTAACTCATTTTATTGGGGGCCATTTGACCGATTCTATTTTATTTTTCTTAAGAATGTTAATATATAACTGGCTATGTTGTGCCATACTACACAAACGTCTTCCTCAAAAATTAATATTGATATCCCTTTCGCCTAATAGCTTGATTATTATGTGGAGTTTATGTTCAAATTGAACAAAATGAAGAAACTAAATCCATACTTACAAAAAAATTACTCAATGATGGGATGCACATTGAAAAGTAACTCATGATTTTAGGAAATCAAGACTTATATCTTTAGATAGTTCCACCTTTTCAGATCCTATATCCCCAATTTCAGAATTTACCTTTAACGTTTAAACTCTATATTTGTCACTTATATCAATAATGGTCTGGTCTGGCGCCACTTGTTAGGATTTCAATATGTTTTGTCAACAATCAGTCATGAAACCCTAGGTCTAAGTATGAAATCCATATTGATTTATTTGACAACAAACTAGAGAACGAATAAACAAATTAGCAGAGGCGTATCTGAATCCACAATTAATTACTGGAATACTTGAATACATATTTTGGTTATTGAGAAAAAGATGAATTTGGGTTGGTCTTGCAAATGTACACAAATTCTAGATTTGAAATTAGATCTCCATAGAAGTGGGTCGGAGAGTTGCCATGGATCGTGTAATTTGGTGACCATAATGCTTTATTGATAAAGTTGACACTTTTAGTTTGGCCCTTCAACAAATCAAAATGCATTGGTATCTACACATTAGGCCCATGATAATTTAAAATTTAAGCCTTTTTAACTCTAACTAAATATTAGATCACTTTAATTAGGCTTTATACTAAAATAGCACAACATGTTTATTTTACATATGCACCTTAAACACTGAAATATTCCAACAGTTTTAATATTGATTATTTTCCATACAAGTGACTATGCAAAGAGCAAAAGATTTAAATAGTACGCTTATTTATTTTGGCAATATATAAATGGTAACAACATCTATGTCCATGCGTAACAAAATACCATACAACTTACACTTAAAAACACAATGCAACACCTTTACATTTGCAGTTTCTTTTCCACCTCATGGTGTGCATAAACAATTGAACTGCACCTTCATTTTCTTAGGAATTCTCAAACTAAAGGGAAATCAAAAATACAATACACATGTTTATCAAAGCAATAAAAGAAAACATGTAATTGCCTTTCATTAATTCAAAACAGAGTACCTTACAAAATTAGTTAATCAAATTCAAGCTATGTTTCTCATTCAGCTTTGAATGATTTCCTTACATATAACCATTATCTAATTTAAACCAATTAAACTTGATAACACATAGTTTATTAATTCGAGCATATAACTAGCACTAAAATCGAGCAGACAACTTGAACATAATATTTCAATCTTAAGCAACCACACAGAAAGCCAAAGGATACATATTGCAAAATAATCAAAAAAAAAAATGCAAACAAATTGCTGAAAATTGCTAAACTCAAATTCCACAATAAAACAAACCTAAATTTCATCAACATGCTAAGGGAAAAACAATAACAAAATCAGTTTCGGTCTCAACAAACTAATAGGAAAAATTGAGAACACGGTAAATATTAAACAAAATACAAAGTATCTGTAATTGATACTATCAAAAAAAACTTATGGATGAAATAACAGATCTACCATAATTTTTACTTCAAAGGTAATGATGAAATTCCGCTTGAAGCCGAATAGTTGATGATAAATACGTTAGGAACATGATTGGACTTTTATTTCCTCGAATTCTAGGGATTGAATAAGGCTTTCGATATTTTCCCTTAAATATGAAATGAATCATCTAGTGTTTCCCCCTGATCCATAAACTTGATGGAGGATTTTTATTTTCTTCTCTAAATGCATAATGAATTACTGATTTTGTTGTTTTAATCCAAGGACATTTGAAGTAATAAAATAAATGAAAGAGTGAAAGTAGAAAAGCCAAAAAAAACATGGTTATTTGGGTTTAGTTAAAATGAAAGGTTTGAAATAAGAAAAGGAACCCGAAAATCTTTGTACGTATTAAGAGAAAGTTTATATTTGGTTTGAAATGAAATAAGAAAAAAATTGCAATGGTTACTTATTCAGTATTACAAATTTTATTTATGACAAAAAACATTCAAATAAATTGCTAAAAATTATGAAACTAAAATTCCATAATAAAATAAACCTAAATTTCACCAACAAACCATGGAAAAAACATTAACAAAATTAGTTTCAATCTCAGTGAACTAATGAAAAAAAAAGTTAATATTAAACCAAATACAAAATATATACGCTTATCATTATCAAGAACCTTATAAAAAAGAAAACAGATCGACCTTGATTTTTTTTTGAAAGTTAAGCGCAAATTTTATTAATCACCAAAATATTTACATTACATGTATCCTCGTATTCAAGTATGTTATGATATATAACCATCCTTCTCTATACCCTTCAAAATCAGTAATACTCCCTCCCTAACCACAAGTGATTACAGAAAGAATCTCCAGTAATCAGAATTATATTCCAGTTGCTCTTGCTTCTAACATATCCGGTCAAAAAAACATTCCAAGACAAGCTTGCATGCACCATAATCCCTCAGATCTGACACATGGCACAAGGTGTAGAATTTATCAAAAAAGGGGCCAGGATTGCACCTTATGTGTCGTTTTTGTGACATCACCTTGCTACCAGCGGGTAATATTTCTTCAAGTGTGAACTCATGTCCCTCATCAAGGTCATCTTCATCCCGAAATTTTCCTTTTGGTTTCTTGCCTTCGGATATTGCAGATTAATAGGCACTCATTGAAACTGCAGAGGTTAACATGGAAGGTTCGATTGCTGGAGGAGGAAAAATTAGATGGTCAGGTGGCTTTAAATTAGCATATAGGGAAGCAAATTGCTTGGCACTTGAAGAAGAAGTTCCAATCAAAGCCGAAGTAAAATTCATACTAGAAGAAGAAGGAGAACTCCGACTATAAGTTGATGAACATGACATAAAATTAGAAAGACTGAACAAGGAGCAATAATAGTAGCACTAGAGGATGAAATAGTTCCCAAGAAATCAAAACAAGAAATAGTTCCATTACTTGTAGCCTTATTTGAAGTTTCTAAATGTTCCCTTGTATCATCAAACAGATTGCCAAACAAGGTCTGCATCTCAGCGTTAGCTGTGTAGTCTGAATGCGCATTGGTAACCAGATTAGATTGAACAATATTAGGTTCATCAAGACCATGACCATCAATATCAACATTCTGCTTAGTATCATTAATACCAACATTCTGCCTAGTATCATCAATAGTTAAGCATGCAAAATAGTTACCATTTTCATTGCTTGTAGCAACTGCAGAATTTGTCGTCCCCTTATTGGTATCTACTTCCTTTCTCTTCCAATACTTTTTTTTTGTAAACATTTGTCCATTTCTCCTGATTACCATTTGCATGTGTTTTAATATGCCGCTTTTGTACTTGCATATTCTCAGCTGGACAATAATCCCTCCTATTAGCATTACCCAGATTCTGATCATCCTTATTGTTGTTGGCGTGTAATTCACAGTGGGATGAATCATGTCCAAATATCCTACAATTGACACAAATCCTTGGTTTCCTATCATAGCTAACCTTTACAGTAGGACAAGCATCTCCCAAACCATCAATCTCAATGGCATTTGGTAGCTCAAATTCAGGTGATACTTCGAC
This sequence comes from Allium sativum, assembly GCA_030737875.1. Taxonomy (NCBI): domain Eukaryota; kingdom Viridiplantae; phylum Streptophyta; class Magnoliopsida; order Asparagales; family Amaryllidaceae; genus Allium; species Allium sativum. The sequence continues at coordinate 315,507,759 of CM060921.1, forward strand.
CAATGCCTTCGCATATCTGAACCTATCTAACCTTTCAGTACTAACATCATAACAAATCAATCTGCCAACATGATTCACAAGCCAATTGATGCCTATTAGGGTCCATAAAACCATGGGTATCCGATATAAATGGATCCAAACAAGGGCTTTTTTATTTGAGATTGGGCATGTCCTATGGTTGGATCCTAAAAAGATATGATAAACATCCTACCATGTAACAACCCGGAAAATTTGAACTAGTTTAAATTTTTTAAATTGGCTATTTTGGTGGATTTTAAATATTTAAAATAAATATTTTAAATAATAACGATGAAAAGTAAGTTTGAATCGATGTTTGAAAATGAATATAATTATTTCTAATTATAAACAAGGCCTTAAATGGCGCGGTAGTTTCAAAATTTGAATTCAAACTTTGACTGACTGTACCAGGAGCAAAACAAAATGGATTTTAGTGAAACCCAAAATATTTAAATTTTATAGTGAATACCTTTCTAATGAATCTGAAAAATCTAAGTTTCGTAGCGGGAAGCAAAAGTTATGGCCAAATGAATTTTCAGAAAGGTCGCTATAGAGTTTATATAGCCCGGGAAAATGGCCATTTTGCAAACGACCTCAGAATTCGACGAAACCACTTTTTTTGAATTCGGGATGTCAAATTATTGCTAGGTTTCAAATTTCATAATTTTTGAAGTTAATATGTGAGCGTGGCAAAGGAAAATGTGTTTGGTCGATTTTTGTTAAATTGGATCGACCAGAAAAGGGCCATTTTTCAAATGGTCTCAGAATTCGACGAAACTAGTTTTGTTGGGACCGTATTGTCAAAACATAGCTAGATTTATTTTTCTGGAATTTTAGGGATCAGTACGTGGCCCCGACAAATTGAAATGTACATTCAAAATAAATATTGAATGTTTTATATTTTAATTTGAAGAAAAACTGACTCAAACAGTCGAATGGGCTTTCGAAACATATCCCATTGTGTTCGGAATGTGGGGTATTTAGCTAGGGACGACAGTCGTTGGGTTTGGATTGGAGTTCATATGAGATAAGGGGTATTTTTGGATTTTTAAAATATATAAATATAAAAAAAATATCATTGGGCCACTTCATATTCTCTCCCCCCGACTAAACCCACCAGCGACAGCAGAAGTTGTTCAATACTTCCCAGGCTGATTTCTTCCAATCCGCTCCACTAAACACCTCGACCCAGTTGAGAATTCTGTAGAGATTTTCGAGTGCTTCAAATCCATATAACCCTTGGCCTCTATTGTGTCGTGTGGAGCGACATCCAAGCCCAGGAAGACTGGGACTTTCGAACGCCGCCACGTCCAGGATCCGCCGTCAATCGGAACCGCACCACCCTCGATCTGTGCACCCTTCGACCCCCTACGGCGTGGTACAACTCGATTTCCACCTAGTGCTACGGATTAGGATTAAAATCAAAACCTAGTATTGAACAGGTTTAGAGAGGTAACGGTTTAAATTATATTAAACTGTTTAATAGCACTTTAAAGCACTACGGTTTATGATTTCACTGTAAAAATCATATCTTTTTCGTTTCTTGACAAAATTCAGTGAAACAAGAGATAGTGGACTCGTTAGGACGTCTTCTACATTCTAGAAGAGACCGCATATTTTTCTGAGCCTTCTGCTATTTTTGGTGGAGTGGAACCCAATGTGATATTTCTAAATTATAAACGATATGGAAAACGACGATGTATAAATTGTATTGTCAGTGTATGAGTTATATAAGCGTTGTACACCTCATGTATAAGCGTTGTATAAGTTGTATGTTCGATGTATAAGTTATATATGCTTGTAAAAATTATATATGTGTTGAAAGTGAAGTGAAATATACTTATATATATATATATACACACGCCCCTCGTCCACAAACCATGGACGATATTTATTGGTTGTGATTGGTGTGAAAATTGGTTGATAGCGAATGGTTGATTAGAATTGTTTGTGGTTGAAATTGATTTATTGTGGTTGAAAATTACCCATTTGTGGTTGAGAATTATTTGGTTGAAACAACATAGGATTAGTTTGTGGAAAAGAAAGAAAAAAATAAACATGCCGCCTGCGTGCGAACTAGATGCATGAAATCTCCATTGTCAAAAGCTGCGAGGCTTTAAGGTAGAGCGAGGAGCCGTACTAGGGACGGTCCCGGTTTTAACTACCCTGCCATTATGCTGCAGAAACTTTCTGAAATATTTCTGTGTTTGATTTAAATTCATGTGTTGAGTGTTGAAATAAAATTCATGTGTTGAATGTTGAAATAAATTCATGTGTTGAATGGAGTTCGTGTATTGAATAAATTATTTTGAAAAAAAATAACATTTTTACCTTATATATAAACTATATAAAATAATCGTGTTTTGAAATAAATTGTTTTGCAATAAAAATCACATTTTTACTATATATATAAACTATATAAAATAATCGTGTTTTGAAATAAATTGTTTTGCAATAAAAATCACATTTTTACTATATATATAAACTATATAAAATAATCGTGTTTTGAAAAAAATTGTTTTGCAATAAAAATCACATTTTTATTATGTATATAAACTATAGAAATTATTCATGTGTTGAATGGTGAAATAAAAATTCATGTGTTGAATAGAAATTCATGTGTGGAAATAAAATAAACGAAATTCGTGTGTTGAATAGAAATTCCTGTGTGGAAATAAAATAAACAAAATTCATATGTTGAAATAAATATCTGTTGGATAAAAATAAATCGTTTTTATCAAATATGTGAAGTGAAAATGGTTTTGAAATCGAAGAATCGATTATATATATATATATATAAAATTAAAATATATCAAATAACGAAGCTGCAGCTCGTGTTTTGAAACCGTGTTTTCAAACGATTAGTGCGGGAGATCCGACCATCGGATTTTCCCGAAACCGAAACCGTTGGGTTCGCCTTGGAAATATCTTTCCAATGACACCCACTTTGTGAAGATCCAACGGTTGGATTGTCTGGAATGTTCAATTCAAATCTGAAGAAAAACAGCGCCAGAATCGATTATATTTATACATATATATAAATATAATTACACTAAATTGAATAACGACGCTGCAGTTCATATTTCGAAATCGAAACTTCAAACGAGTGTAATGGGAGATTCGACCGTCGGATTTTCCCAAAACTGGAACCGTTGGTTCGTTTTGAAAACATCTTTCTAATGATATAAAAGTTGTGAAGATCCAATGGTTAGATTTTCAGATATGTGTAAATCAAATCTGAAGAAAAATAGCGCCACGGCCGTGTTATGGCCTGAAGCGTCGTTTGAATGAAATTGCTATTTTTAAAATAAATAAAAATAGCGATAAATCATGATATAATATTATAAACAATATGGAATGGAAATAAACTGAATTTGCTCAGTTTATGTGATATTTGAAGGTTGAATGTGTTTGGTGTGAATTGTTGTCGAATAATTTAACCATTGAAATGAATTGATTTAAATTATAAATATACGTGAATTATTTGAAAAGGCCGAGTTAAATCTCATTTCAAATAATTGATCGGCGATAAGAAATCGATGATGAAGACGGTGGTTGAAGACCGTAGATCTTCACCTCGGTTGGATGGTAACTGATGTCTTGATTGGGAGGAATCCCGAAATATAGATAATAAGTGGTGATCGTCCAAACGTACGTGGAGATCGATGGGTATGCGAGGTATATAGTGCCTTCGGTTTCGTTCAGACCCAGAACGAACTTGTAAATGGACTGTGTGTCTAACATTGGATTTTGTTCTGTGCTGATTGATCTCTATTAAATATATATCTGTTTGTCGGTGGAGAATTTATTTTCTTGCTTAACGCCCTTCTCTGAGACGTACGAGCTCAGAGGTTATATATCGATAGAAATCAGTCGCATAGAGTGAATTGCCTGTTGGGCATGCCTGAGTGGCAAATGATCAAGGCTTCTGCTGAAAAGCAAAGTCTTGTGGTTGATGATCAAAGCACGGCCTGTGTGGCATAGCTTTGTGTATAACGTGAATTCTCGAGCCTCACACCCCGGTATGAACCAGAAACGGGAGAGGACCTCCGAGAGGGCATGCGTTTCCTTCTAGCTAGAGGTGGTGTTAGTGCTTAAACTGGATGACATATATATTATTTTCACCTGTGTGGTTGTTGCTATTGCGAGCCGCCTCAGATATATTGGTGACTATGTGAAGCCGACGGAATCATTCGTTGGCTCATTTACGCCCCAAAGGGCGGGGAAACGTAGTGTTCAGGCATTTTAATCCACATCGGTGGACCGACCCTGTCGCTCCAAGGGTCACTCGAGCTTTGATCCTGAGACATGGGCTAGATTTTCTTGAATCTGGTAAGGACTATCTTTTGCCTTTGTTCATGATGGAAATCCAATTTCCAAATACGACACCATGCGGTTTTAATTGTATATATATATGGCGACATGATATATGGTACGCATGCCGTCTATGATTGATAGTTATGATTGAAATTGTTTTTGAAACCTATAAACACTAGTAATAATATCAAATTCTTTTGTTTTATTCGTATCAAGCATATTTTGGTCATTATAAGGTAAAACTCTATCCTCCGGTTTGCGTTGCATTATGTGATGGGAACTGAGTCATATAATGACTTCATTTTTATAAAAATCATTGCGATGTTTAAAAGATTTACTTGTTGTAAAGCACTGGCAATCCAGTGGAGTAAATCCGTTCCGCGAAAGTGGCGTGGTCCTGTGATTAGCCATATTATAAAAAGTGTTAAGTAGATTTCTCATACCAGTCCCATGACTGACTCGTAGTTTGTTTCACTTGCAAACTCGGGTGCTCCTCTTTCTACACGGGCAGCCTTGTGTTCAGGTTTTAGCAGGCTCTTCCTGGATTGCTGGAGCTGAAGATGGATTCTATCATTTATCTCTTTTTATGTTGTTCAGCTCCTATTATACATATTATGTTTGTTTTCCGCTGTAGACATTTACGTATAGCTGAACTGTATTTGTACTAAGTATGATCCTGTATACTACGTAACTCTGATGATTATGTTTATCCAGTGTATTATTTGTACATTATCTGGTGTATTTATTTAATTCTGTTCTGCTATTATCTGTTTATGTGTTATATTCCAAAGATTACCCTTGACACCGTCGTACGGGGTTTTGGGGTCGTCACATACCACGTATGAAGATGGGATCGGATCTGAGACTTTTTTCCCTATCAGAGTCATTAGAGAATTTAAAGTAAAAGTGAGACCCTTCGGATTTAATATCAGCCTCACCATCAAGCTTTAAATGCCTATGCAAATAATTAGATACAACGTGAAATGATAATGTACCATCGAGGAAAAGTCCGATCAGAAAATTACTCCAGTGATTAAGACCTTGCTACTTAACAAGATATGGTATCCTATGCTTCTTTCCATCTCTCGGTATATCAAAATGGAGTGGCTTGTACGATCCTGCATTCCTTGGAGGAGATCTAAATAGAAATGCAGAATCAGATTTCATTGGAAAAGATAATTGCGATGGAATAGCCAGATCTGGATTAGCATCTATCGAAGAAAAGGGATTACAAGAGGGAGGTGGTGGATCAGGAGGTTTTGGGGGTGGAGGGCGAGGTGGAAAGGCATAGGTGGCGAAGGAGGAGGAGATAGGAGAAGAAGAATGAGTTGTCGCTGCAGCCATTGCTAGGTCATGATCGATGTCTCCAACATAGATATCTATTTTCAACCTTGATTTTTTATTTCAAAGGACGATGGTAAGCTTGCGCTTGAGGTAGAATATTTGATGGTTGTGACATGTTTGGACCATAATTGGATTTTTATTTTTCCCGAATTGTGGAAATCGATGAAGGCTTTTTGCATTTTCCACTAAATTTGGAATGAATTACTAAGTGTATTTGTCTAGATCTAGAAACCTGACAGAGGATATTTTTTGCCCTAAATGTAAATGAATTAATGATTTTGTTGTTTTAATCCAAAAACTTCTGAAGTAACACAACAAATGAAAGAGCGATAGTCGAAAAGCCTAAAAGGCATGGATGTTATGGTTTAGTTGATATGAAAGGATCAAAACAAGTAGAGGACATCAAAAATGTTTTATGTATTAAGAAGAAGGCTGAATTTGGTTTGAAATGAATTGAGAAGAAAAAATTGTTATGGCCAAGTTTTAGAGACCTGAAAAAACTTTCTTTTTGAATCGAAAATATACCACACAAGTCTGATTTAAACTGTAAAATTTCTCAAACCTTTAACCGAAGACCAGAACTTTGGACCTTCGAAAATCGACACTTAATATATCCAAGTATGAAATGCTGGAGATTCAAACATCGGAGTCCACGTCGCTTGGGGTAATAACACATTTGGACAGAAACAAAAGAACTTTTATTGCTATAACGATATTTGTAACACCCCACGTCCATTAATGTCACTCTCAAAGGGAATGCATTAACTTTCATGGAGTATTATTAGTGTATAGAACAGAATATAACAAGACAGATACATATATTGGTAGTTGAAAATTTTAAAACAAATCTTATTGCAGCGAAGAAATAGTTTGATTACAACAACTTCATAAACCAAGTGCACTTAATATCCATTTTGACAAATTGTTTTCAAAGTACATAAAGTAAAAAAGCACAAGCCCAACATAAGTAGCCATAAAAGAGATGAGCTGAACTTTACTTTCAACAATCCAAGCACTTCCAAAAGAGAGAGAAAGAGATCCAAATCAAGCTCCACTAGTACTAGTCCCACCCTGTGAACCTTGGGGGGGGGGGAAGGAAGAAAAGAGGCAAAAACAAGGGGGTCAGACATAAAGTCTAGAGAGTACAATAACTTTAACAATACAATTATTAAAGTAATTAGGATAAGGCATAAATTGGTAAAACAAGGAATGACTGTGAAACAAGTGCGCAAGTCAAAACAAACAAGAGGAATATTCTGGCGCTAATCTCGTTCCTAATCGCTATAGGATAATTACTATATTGCACCAATGCTAATTACACCGCACCATTACTGGTCCCATACTGGAAGTTGATCCCTCTTACTAATCATAATTATAATAATAGTAGTTTCGTGTACTCCTAACTACTATTGTAGGTGCCCCTTGCTCTTACCTCTACTAGTTGTACCCACTACCCTACCCGGTTAGTTACAAAATTTATTCATAATATGGTAGTTTCTTGTACTCGTAGCTGCTGTCATAGGTGCCGCCTGCCCCTATCTCCGCTAGTCGTACCCACTACCTTCCCCATTCGATCGACTCCCTAACTCGTAGATACCCATGCTGGTCCCACAGCGGGTTGTATCACTTCCCAAAGTGGCAACCCGATACCACTAAAGATGCACGGCTTATACCTACACGATGCAACAACGTCTTACCTACCAGCCCGGGCCCATGCACGCACATGACCCCGTTGGACTTGCGTTGCCACCGCTAACCGTTTTGACCTCTTACAATCTAACCCAGTAATCATGTCCCGTCCTTGATCTAGATCGAGCTCACTTATATACTAAATGGGTTACTGGTTGAAAAGGCTCCCCACGCTTGACACAAGCTTTCCACCTATGCTTGGTCCCCACTAGGATTTCCCACTTAACCCCCTCTTATTCATGCCTTCTTACATGTTTCAACTTGGTTAAGTGTTTATAATTATTTCCCACATGTCACCCATGTTACCCACTTATCAAATCAACATGTGTTATTGGTTAAGCTTGTCTTAACCTTATCTGCTTATCAAATCAATGTATATATATATGGTTAAGCTGGTCTTAACCTTATCCACTTATATTATTGGTTAAGTTGGTCTTAACCCTGTCCACTTATATTATTGGTTAAGTTGGTCCTAACCCTATCCACTTATCAAATCAATATATATTATTGGTTAAGTTTGTCTTAACCCTATCAGATCATACATATTATTGGTTAAGTTTGTCTTAACCCTATCCACTTATTGGTTAAGCTGGTCTTAACCCTATCTACTTATCATGTTTTACTTAATTTGTGATTAAGTACATCTAAGTTCACTGATACATTGGTTAAGAGAATAACTCCCTAAGTATGAACCCCGAAGACCGAAATCAAAATCAGATTGGTACTCAGAGAATTATTCACTCAACCAAACTTCTGTTTGTCATTCATATTCGTCTTTGATCTGCAATAATTAATTATTAATGCACAGACCTCTCACATTAAGTCGATTGCTTGTGGCTGCTGGATATGCCGGGCGGTTCCGGGCAGACTTCTACGACAAGTTAGACTTAACCTCGTGTCTAAGCATCATTTAATTTATGCCTTTGCCCTCTCACATTAGACTAACGTTTGTGGTTGCTGGATTTGCCGGGCAGGTCCTGGCAGTCTTATACCACAAATGAGTCTAACCTCGTGTCTTAGGCCTTTATTACTCATTTAATTTATGCCTTTGACCTCTCACATTAGATTACCGTTTTAGTTGTTGGATTTGCCAGGCGGGTCCGGGCAGTCTTACACCACAAACGAGTCTAACATCGTGTCTTAGGCATTTATTACTCATTTAATTTATGCCTTTGACCTCTCACATTAGACTACCATTTGTGGTTACAGGATTTGCCGGGCGGGTTCGGGCAGTCTTACACCACAAACGAGTCTAACCTCGTGTCTTAGGCATTTATTATGCATTATTATTATTCAACCCCAATTTGAATTAATATCCCTATTTCAAATTGCCAATAACTTCCAGTTTTAATCTATGTCCGAAATTGTCACCTAAATTATGTCCATACTTTTTAGGTGTATAAATTATACCAATTAATGTCTTAATTTAATTATATGCCTTTAAAGCCATTTTATGCCAATTCACAATTTTGCAAAATTAATATTTTCCCATTGTCCCCACGCTATTCGTTCATTTTAATACAATATATGTTAGACTCGAAAATAGTCTAACTTATAAAAAGAAAAGCAACATCTCAACTTGCATAACACATAAAATAGATCATAACATAAGTTTGCATTGCCAAGAACTTGCATAACCAATGGATATATATATATATATATATATATATATATATAAAACATAAATTTGCATAAACTATAATGGATCTAAATGTTGATCTAAACATGTAATCGTGAACATGCATATATGGATATGGTTTTCCTATAGCTTGCACATGAATTTCATACAAACTAGCATATGATTCACATACAAAACTAGCATATGATTCACATACAAAACTAGCATAGGAAACGGGCATATAGAACATAAATTTGCATAACTATGTACTGTCATGGATCTAAATATAGATCTAAACATAAAAATGTGAACTTGCATATGCATCTAAACATGTAAATTAATGTCACGTGTTTTGCATATAAACTAGCATATGTATATACTTGATTCACATATGAACTTGTGTATAATCCGCCTACAGACTTGCATAAGATTCATATATAATTTAACATCCTAAACTTACATAAGATTCGCATATGCTTTAACATCCTAAACTTGCATAAGATTCACATATGTTTTAACATCCCAAACTTGCATAAGATTCATAAACTAGCATATGATTTAACATCCTTAATCCTTCATAAGATTCATATACAACTAACGGATGATTTAACATCCCAAACTTGCATAGGATTCATATACAAATTAGCATATGTAGAAACAAACTTGCATAAGATTCACATATGTTTTAACAAAACAATCATATATTCACCAACAAAATCAAGTAACGTCACCTGATTCAATAGACCTGTTCTCATAATCCATGTCATGACCCATCATAATTAATTTATTAAATATTTTGTGAAAGAAATTATACTCACAAACAAAAGAACAGTCTTGTTTTTCTGGGATCTGTATTCTGAAACGGAATTGCTCGCCCTTGATGTTGACTTTTTTATTCTAATATAGATTAGATTTGATTTTGACTCTTGCTTCTATCTTGCTTTTGAGTTGAAAGAGAACGTCGGCTACTCTAGGTTCACCATTGACAGCATGATGGCTCTTGGTATGAATTAGTGTGATTTTAGGTTGAGGGTTAGCTTGCTTATATAAAATTTTAATTAATTAGGAGCCGTCAGATTAACCTAGAAGAAATCAAGACCATCCAGACAAGACAGAACAACCACCTCAGCCCCAATGACTCAGTAGTGAGTCAAAACATCGTTACATTTCAGATCTGCCGGGGGGGGGGGGGGAGGGTGATAGGTCGACCCCCAGGTTGTAACACCCCGTACTTTTATAACATTAAAATTCCCAAGTTAAAGTGTAGTTGATTTTTAGAAGAAGAATTAAGTGAAATGGGATGCGCTATTATGTTCGTCTAAAATTTTTGGGTCAAGATAGACATTTGGTTTGCATAAAACGGATAACTTATGAAGAAGTTATTAAGCCTTGAAGTTTGTATGCATATGAGAGAAATATATATATATATATATATATATATATATATATGTATATATAATATTCAAAAAAGTTCAAAACAACGAATCAGTAGGGGGAATAGCCGAACCACACCATTTTTGGAGTCGACCCGATCCTTGCTGGGTCAACTAGGGGTCGGTCCAGGGTGTTTGGCTATCAACCCGTGGCCCGATTCGCCCTAAGGGCTGATGTGGCATTTGAGTGAACCTGATGGTTCTGGTTATCCCAAGGTTAATCCGACGGCTCTTATTAAATTAAACTTCTATAAAAATACTCCTAAACCCCTAACCCGAATCACATTAATTCATAACAAGAGCCGCTATGCCATCAATGGAGAACCTAGAGTAGCCGCCATACATTTTCAACCCTAAAGCAAGATAGAAGCTTGAATCAAAATCAAATCAAATCAAATCTAAATAACACTTAGTCTACATCAAAGGCGAGCAGTTCAATTTCAGAATACAGATCCCAAAAAGACAAGACTATTCTTTTTAATTGTGAGTATGATAGCTTTCAAAAATTAATTAATTAATTTAATTATGATAAGATATAATTGGGATTATGAGAATATGATTTTGAATCATGTGATGTAAATTATATGTATGTTTGTGGTGTTGAGTCATATGTTAGTCTTATGCAAGTTGGATCATATGTTAGTTCTTATGTGAATCTTATGCAACTTGAACCATATATCTTATGCAAATTTGTGATGATTGGATCATATATTCATTTATGAATCTTATGCAAGTTTGGGTAGTTAAAATATATGTGAGACATGTATATGCATATGCTAGTATATGTGACGTTAACCTTTATGTCTAGATCCATATGCAAGTTTACATCTTTATGTTTAGACCCATATGCAAGTTTACATCTTTATGTTTAGATCTATATGCGAGTTTACATCTTTATGTTTAGATCTATATGCAAGTTTACATCTTTATGTTTAGATCCATATGCAAGTTCACACCTTTATGTTTGGATCTATAGCAGTACATAAGTTATGCAAGTTTATGCCCATTACCTATGCTAGTTTTGCATCATATGCTAGTTTGAATGAAATTCATATGCAAAGTTATTGGCTATGTAATCTAATGTCACGATCCTTAGAGCTATTTTATGTGTTATGTGATGTTGTTTTTCTTTTTATAAGCTAGACTATTGGCGAGTCTAACATATTTCATATGAAAACGTACGAATTGCGTGGGGATGATGGGATAACATTGAATATACATAAATTGTGAATTGGCATAAAATGGCCTTAAAAGGCATATAATTAATTTGAGACATTAATTGGCATAATTGGTATTTATGGACATAATTTTAAGAGACAATTATGGACATAAATAAATTTGGAATTTATTGAAAAATTTGAATAGGGATATTAATCCAATTTGGGTTTAAATAAAGATGTGTAATAATTAACTGCCTAAGACACGAGGTTAGACTCTTTTGTGGTGTAAGACTGCCCGGACACGCCCGGCAAATCCAGCAGCCATAAATGCCAATCTAGTTTAAGAGGTCAAAGGCACGAATTAAATGTGTAACAATTGTAAAGACACGAGGTTAGGCTCGTTTGCGGTATAAGACTACTCTGACCCGCCCAACAAATCCAGCAACCTCAAATGTCAGCCTAATGTGGGAGGTCTTTACAAGGTTACAGTTCCAATGAATTAAGTAACACTTAACCAGATAAACATGTGGTGGGGCATGGGGGGTTAAGTGGGTGCCTTGGGTGGCATGTGAAATTAAGTGGGTGCCTTGGGTGGCATGCGAAATACGATTAGATGCATTTAAACAAGATTGAAACATGTAAGAAGACATGAATAAGAATGGGGTTAAGTGGGGAAACCTTAGTGGGGGCCAAGCATAGGTGGAAGGCTTGTGTCTAGCATGAGGGCTCTTTTCAAACCAGTAACCTATTAAGTATCTTTGTGAGCTCGACCCAAGTCGAGGACGGGACACGCTTACTGGATTTGATTGTGAGAGGTCAAAATGGGTTAGCAGTGGCAAAGCCAGTCCAACGGGGTCATGTGCGTGCGTGTGCCCGGGCTGGTAGGTAAGACGTTGTTGCATCGTGTAGATATAAGCCGTGCGTCCTTGGTGGTATTGGGTTGCCACTTTGGGGAGCGATACACCCCACTGTGGGACCAACACGGGTATCTACGAGTTAGGGTGCCGATCGAATGGGGGTAGTGGGTACAACTAGTGGAGATAGTGGCAGACGACACCTATGAAGGCAGCTAGGGGTACACGAAACTACCATTATCATTATTAAGTTCTATAGGCGGGATCAACTTTTAGGGTGACTAGTGATGGTGCAGTATAGTAATTATCCTATAGTGATTAGGAAAGAGATTAACGCTAGAATATTCCTCTTATTTGCTTTGTCATGCCCACTTGTTTCTTGGTCATATCTTATCTTACCAGTTTATGCCTTATCCTAGTTACTTTAATAATTATATTGTTAAATTTATTATACCTGCCAAACTTTATGTCTGACCCCCTTGTTTTTGCCTTTTTTCTTCCTTTCCCCCCAGGTTCTCAGGGTGGGACTAGTACTAGTGGAGCTTGATCTCGGATCTCTTTCTCTCTCTTTTGAAAGTGCTTGGATTGCTGAAAGTAAAGTTCAGCTCATCACTTTCATGGATACTTGTGTTGGGGTTTATGCTTTTTATTTTGTACTCTGAAACAATTTATCAAGATGGATATTAAGTGTACTTGGTTTATGAAGTTGTTGTAATCAAACTATTTCTCCACTGCAATAAAAGTTGTTTTAAAATTTTCAAGTACTAGTATTTATATCTGTCTTGTTATATTTTGTTCTATACACTAAATACGCTCCATGGAAGTTAATGCATTCCCTTTGTTAGTGACATTAATGGACATGGGGTGTTACACGTAGTATCAGAGCTGAAGGTTACCAAACCAGATATGAATTTTGAAAAACTATTTTCCAGAAAGCATTTTATAAAGAAATACTTTCAAAAGTATGTTTTAAGAAAGTATTTTCAAGACAAAAGTTTGTTTTCAAAACATAACCCCCAAGAGCCATATATCTTTCTTTCGAATTCCCCGTTTTGAATCTCTTTATTTTCTTTTTAGCATGTCTGAAATTCCCGAGATACCCGAGGAGATACCGATACCAGGATGGTTTAGAAGGTATCTAAAAGCTAGGGCCAATGTCGCAGGCCCAGCAAATGCTCCTCCTCCCCTTCCTCCTTCTTCTCCTCCCCGTGTTGATACTTTTGCAAAGATATGCAAAGATTTTAGGGCAATGGGAGGGAAACCTTTTCACGGATTAGAGACATTTGTTGAAGTTCGAAATTGCCTTAAGGAGGTGGAAGATCTATTTGGTATTTTTGAAGTAGAAGATGGAAGGAAGGTCCAGTTGGCTTCTTGGTTAATGAAAGACGAAGCCTCGTTTTGGTGGGAGGTCACGAATGGAGAGCGTCCGGTGGAGACATGGATGGATTTCAAGCGTAGATTCGAAATGAAGTTTCTCTCATGAGCAGAAGAGAGTTTATATATGAAAAGATTCTTGGCGTTGAAGCAAGGGGATTTATCAGTAAAGGAGTACGTCAACAAGTTCAATCAGTTGGCGAGATTTAGCTTGGAATTGGTAAACACACCTGAGAAGAAGGCCCTAAGGTTCGTTAAAGGTTTGAAAGAGCCGCTACATGGGTTGGTGATGACCCACATTCCGATGGGGGCTACCTTTGAGAAACTGGTTGACATGGCGCTTATGCATGAGGAAGAGAAAGGTGCGAATGCTAATAAGGCACCGGAAAGGAAAGGAGACCAGAAGAAGCCACAACACCAGAACAAGAAAGGCGAGAAGAACAATAATGGCAAAGGAAAGAAGAAGTGCTTTAATTGTGCGACACCAGGCTATCTGAGCAAAGACTGTAGGAAAAACAAGAAGACTAGCTGTTTCCACTGTGAAGAGGCAGGTCATCTAGTTAAGGACTGGCCAAGGAAACGGGGGAAAAGAACTTCTGGAGGGCAGCTTCAGGCTCTCATGGCACCAGGGCAGGCGAGAGGGCAGATTCAGGCTCTCATGGCACCACGACAGGAGAGAGGTAGAAACATTTCCGTTGAAAGTTAAGTTTTTCTGTTTGATCATCCTGTTTGTATTTTGTTTGACTCTGGCACTTCACACTCGTTTTAATCTGCTTCATTAGTTGAAACACTGCACCTAAATACTAGTCTAGTTACGGATCCCATAGTATTCTCAAATCCTATTGGTGGTTCAGCTCATCTTTCTATGATTTGTCGGGATTTGAGAGTGTCTATCTTGGGCGTTGGGTTTGAATGCAACGCCTTTGTTCTTGGCTTCATAGTCTACGGCTTGATTCTAGGTATGGATTGGCTAACTAGATACAGTGCCATCCTAGATTGTGAAAGAAGGGTAGTTAGATTGTTGACTCGTTATGGAAAGACCCTTGATATTTCTTGCGACCCTAGATGTCCGGTGATGCTTAGCTACATAGAATCCCTAGATGCATCCAATGATGATTTGAGTTCTATTTTTTTGGTCCGTGAATATAGTGACGTCTTCGATGAAGTTCGAGGTTTACCCCCGAGGCGTGAGATATTCTTTCGAATATATCTAGTAGATAATGTAAAGCCAGTTGCATTACCAGTATGCTACATGGCTCCGAGAGAGAGACGAGAACTCAGTAAGCAAGTGAAAGAATTTCTTGAGAAGGGGTTCATAAGAAGAAGTATTTCGGAGTGGGGTGCTCCAGTCGTTTTTGCTACAAAAGCTGATGGTTCACTTAGATTGTGCATTGACTATAGAGAGCGGAATAAGCTAACAAAGAAGAACAGGCACCCATTGCCGAGGATTGACGATTTATTCAATCAGTTGGTGGGTGCTTCAGTTTTCTTGCAACAAGATTTAGCTACAGGGTTTCATCAGCTAAGGGTGGCTAAAGATAGCATCGATAAGACTGCCTTTAGAACTCCCGACGGTTTCTTTGAGTGGCTCGTCGTGCCTTTTGGTTTGACGAATGCACCCACATACTTTGTTGACTTAATGAGTAGGGTGTTTAGGGAGTTTCTAAACAAGTTTGTGGTAGTCTTTGTAGACGATATTCTGGTTTTCTCTAAAAATGAAGAAGAGCATGCCCTACATCTTAGGGAAGTCTTAGTGACACTACGAGCACATCAACTAAAAGCTAAGTTCTCCAAGTTCCATTTTTGGAGAAAAGAAGTGAGGTTCTTAGGACACGTGGTCTCTAAGGAAGGGATAGCTTTGGATCCCGCCAAGGTGGTGGCAATCCAAGATTGGAAAACTCCTAAGAACGTAATAGAAGTAAGAAGCTTTTTAGGGTTGGCTGGCTATTATAGGAAGTTCATTAAGGACTTTGCGAAGATATCAACCCCTCTCACTCGATTAACGAAGAAGAATTTGACTTTTACTTGGGACGTTGACTGTGACGATGCTTTCCAACGTCTGAAGAGGGCTTTGACAACAGCTCCAATTTTAGTTTTGCCAGACAGGAGCAAGACATTCACTGTATATACTGATGCTTGCAGGACAGGGCTTGGCGCAGTTTTAATGCAAGAGGGAAGGGTGATATGCTATGGTGGAAGACAGTTGAAAGCCCACGAGAAAAATTACCCTATCCACGACTTAGAGTTGGCGGCCATAGTTTTTGCGCTTAATTCATGGCATCATTATTTGCTTGGCAAGAGGTCCGAGTTGTATACAGACCATAGGTCGCTAAAGTACTTATTCTCTCGGAAGGACCTAAACTTGAGGCAACAGAGATGGATGGAGTTTTTGGCATCCTAAGATTTTGAGATCGCATATACCCATGGCAAGGGTAACGTTGTAGCCAACGCCTTAAGTAGAAAGAAGTTAACTTTAAGTCCTTTGTTCGTAGAGCAGCCGAGTTTGGAGTATATATCTTCCTTTGACTTTAGACCCTCTATCGATTATGTACCCGGATTATTGGCATCGTTAGAGGTGCAACCTACACTTTTGGGTCGAGTTGGAGAGGCACAGCGAAATGACCCACAGTTGGTTGAGACAAAAGGCAAGCTTATAGGAGGGGAGTCCTCGAGTCATCCTGATAGATATGCTATAGATAAGAGAGGCTGGCTATGTAGAGATAGAAGACTTTGCGTACCACAAGACGAGAGTTTGAAGAAGGCAATTCTTGAAGACTTACATCACTCTAAGATGACCATACATCCCGGTGGTGATAAGATGTATAGGGATATAAAGCGAGTTTTCTTTTGGGCCGGAATGAAGGACGTTGCCGAGTTTGTTGCTATATGCTTAGTGTGCCAACAAGTCAAGGCGGAGCAAAAGAAGCCTGGAGGTTTGTTCCATCCCTTAGAGATTCCGCTTTGGAAATGGGAAAGCGTTTCCATGGGTTTTGTAGATGGGTTACCAAGATCAAGGAAGGGTAATATGGGGATTTGGGTAATTGTAGACAGACTTACCAAAAGTGCCCATTTTATTCCCATTAAAAGTAGAAGGACCACCGCGTGGTTAGCATTTGTTTACCTTCGAGAGATATTTCGTTTGCACGGCATACCCTCTAGCATTGTGAGCGATAGAGATCCCATTTTCACAAGCGAATTTTGGAAAAGCTTACAAGAGGCGATTGGAACGCAATTATGCTTAAGTACTGCTTATCACCCTCATAAGGATGGCCAGACCGTGAGAGTAAATCGGGTTCTAGAAGACCTTCTGAGACTATGCATCCTAGACTTTGGAGGAACATGGGAAGAACACCTTCCGCTAGTGGAGTTCGCCTATAATAATAGTTTACAGGCTAGAATTGGCATGGCACCTTTTGAGGCTCTTTATGGACGACCGTGCTGATCACCTACATGTTGGTGGGAATCCACTGATAAGGTTATGCTTGGACCCGACATGATTCGGGAGACGTCGGAGACGATTGACCTGATTCGACGGCGAATGAAGATGGCGCAGGACCGACAGAAGTCATATGCTGATAGGAGACGAACCGATCTTGAATTCAATATTGGGGACATGGTTTTTGTTAAGGTGTCACCGTTAAGAAACGTAGTCCGTTCTGGATCAGTAGGGATGTTGGCACCGAGATTCGTAGGACCCTTTCCAATTATGGAGAGGATTGGATAGATGGCGCATAGAGTAAAGTTACCAGAGAAGCTCAGCGGAGTTCATGACGTGTTTCACGTTTCTCATTTGCGTAAGTGTTTACATGATACGGCGGAAGTGGTAGAGCCGAGCACGCTCGAAGAAGTGGAAGTATAGCGGAATGCCACGATCAGACGAGCTCCTACATGCATTCTCGGATCGGAGGTCAAAAAGCTTCGCAACAAAGAGGTCAAGTTGGTCAAAGTGCAATAGGGAGATTATCAAAGAGACGCGACTTGGGAGACGGAAGACAAAAAGCGTACGCTGTACCCTTTCCCTTTTGAGGGTATGTTTTAATTTCTCCTTTTTCTACCGCCTTGTTGACACTTGTCCTATCTTTTAGTATTATCTTTGCGATGACATCTTCGATCTTTAGTTAGGAATAACCCTATTGTTGCAAACATGTGTTTGAGACATGTTATGTTTGGTGGATGCAAATGGATGCAAGTGGTTGCTCGTGGATGCATGTACACACGCATTAGGCGCTAGATCGGCTCAATCACCTTCATGTTGCATATAAATGCGTGTGCATATCTAAATTAATGGATGTATAATGGTTGTGTTATCATATGGATGCTGCATTTTGATGAATGGTTGTGCACACATGTAGACATAATATGTATCGATAGGATTATTTCGCATACATAATGGACGCATGGCACTATCATGATTTGCATTAAGGAGGTCAACCGAATCAGTGGACCGCCTGATCTTTGCATTAGATAAGGAACATAAACACACATTTTTGCATAAGTTCATATAGCATTAGAAATTTCTTTAAGGACAATGGATGCTTGTGGATGACGGTTGAGTAGATGGTTGATTAGTTGGAAGGATACATTCTTCTTAACTTAGAGATTTTGGGTGTAACAAGCCAGAAATTTTGACTACTGAAATGTGGGAATTAGTTTGAGATTCAATTACTAATGATCAATTTTATATTGGTACCGAGATTTGAAATTTTGAAATTTAATGTATTGTTTTGTGTATTGATTGAATTCAATATTTAATTCAGAATGGGTGGTTGGAAACAAATATTTAATTTTTGAATCTGGCTGGATATTTGAATGTGACTGAAATAATAAATGGTTGAATTATAAAATAATAATAAACGGTAAATAAATTAAAAAATTTATTTGTTGAAATGTATGGAAATTGGTTTGAATATATGTGTATTTGTATATACATAGAAATTGGAATTTTAACGTATAAAATTTAGAACCAAACAGTGTCGTTGGGTGAAACAAACAATGAACCGTTAAATAATTTAAAATAACGCCGTATATAATCAAAGTTAGATCACAACTAGATTGATTTTTATGGATTCAGAACGTGAAAACGAAGAGTTACGTTTAAGATTTGTCGCATTGGGAGATGGTAATTTGCGGTACGAATGTAGAGCGTTCTGTAGTATTCGCGGTAGAATTTTATTATTTAATTAAACCCAAATACCTCCTTCACCAGTTAAATTTACGCCGACCTATCTGTTGAATTCCACCGCTACCTAAGATCTATGATTTAATGTTGTTCTTATCTTCAACATTTTCTTCAATAAAAGAATGCGGTCCTTCTCCCAATTCTTTCAGCCAAATTTTTTTATTCTCCTGTTTCTTTTAATGGCTTCTGGCAAATCGACATGACCTTCTATCTCGAATAAAATCAAAATCGTTGTCCCCAAAACCCTAATCGCGCCCCTTTCCATTCTACTCAGCAAAATCCCTTTGCAAATCGAGACCACCGAATTAGCCGACGCTCCTCCCTTTGCAACCTGGCACCATGATTCTTGCCAATCGATCGTCGCTCCACCGGTCAAGTCAAATCCGCCGGCTCAAAAATTCTCTCCAAGTCACCGCCTCCCATCGATCAGTACGCCGCTTCCAGTTTCAGCAAATTGCCTGCGCCTTCCTCCTGTCATTCAAGGTGAGTTTCTCTTGGAACTCACGATTTACTTCTTTTCGAGTAAATTAACGTCAATATTAAACTAAATATAATAGTTAAATCTTATGTATGGATGGTTGCTTGCATGATTTATTGGTCTGTTCATTTCACCTTGCTGGTTGAAACAGTGGTCAGTATCGACCCTTACTTTAAAATATGTTTACCCTGCAAATGTGTGAAGCTGTCTTGTTTTGTCTTCGGCCTTGCTCAAAATTGAATGATTGTAAGGCAAATCTACATAGGTCGTTGCTGCATGTATGTTATTAAGTATCCTTCTAGTGAGGCTTATAAGGATGAAATTGGTAGTGAGAACATGGGCATTAAAGTAGTAGAATTCGTCTGAAACTTGAGTACTCAACGCTGAAATAATGAAGACTATATGCAAATTATGCAGCCACACACACACACACACACACACACACACACACACATATATATATATATATGATCAGGACACTATAAAAAAATTGATGAACTGCACATTTTAGGCTTTAATCTAATGTTAGACATTGAAATTATAACAGTAGATTAGTTATAGAGAAGTTGCTAGGTACCGGCGCCAAATGCAACTTGTATGTCATCTTCATGGTACTGTGTTTCACCTAATATAGTTCATGAGTTGTTGGAAAGGATGTCATAAAGTTATTCATACAAGTATATGTCTGTCAATACATTAGGAAAAACGTTTACTAATTAGATTAATCTTTTTCATGAATATCATGAGATTCATGGTCAAGCATTTATACTATAGGACTATTTGTTTGTTAAACTCTTTTAAAGTGAGGCCATCCAAATTGTGTTACTAAGACCATCCATTTTGGTTTTGTTATTTACTACTATTCATGTTAAAATGTTTGTTGTCCAACCAATTCTATTTTGACCAATTTATCAACCTGCAAGATATCATTGGAACCCTCAACTTCACAGTCATGCTTGGATTTACAAAGCATAACATCGTATCTTAGAACCAACTAAGTATACCATCCTTTGTATAATTATCACTTGCATGATCTATATATACTTAATCTCTATGTTATGTCTGCATTTGTTATTAATTAACTAATGTTGTACATAAAGCCTATTGTTATTGTAAAACAAGAAAATGTCATAAGAAGTCAGGATTAAGGACAGAGTTACTGTTGCTAATTGTGTGATTAATATAATACTCTCTTAATTAGATTGTCTGCACAGTCATTAGAGTAAAATACATTTGACCATTTTGATGGCTTGCCGCTGTTAAGCTAATTTGATGTGTGCATTCTATATGTATATGCATACGTAAAGGCATGTATATATATATATGTAAAATGTTGTGCATTTCTGATTTGAGCGTTTATATGTGACATACACTCTTGAACATGAGACCACCCCACATTGTTTTGGGCAACCTGAAGTATTTCCCTGCTTGTTTAACCTGAACTATATATTGACTGGATTAACATGGACATGCGGTAGATAAATGTAACTTTGGGAATATATTCTTTATTATGTTATAGCTTGCTGGATCATGAAATTTTTCCTTTCGGCCTGTTATATATTGTCAACCCCTCTTTACGCTGTCACACGCTAAGTTTGTTGTAAAACGCTGAATGTTAACTAAGAGTATCAAAATAGAGAACCCAGTCAAGGGCTACTACTATTGTTGAGAGCAGTAGTATAGCACAGAAGGAAATATAACAATAAATTCCAGTCTTCGGTTATTTGAAATTTTGCTATTATTCAGTTCCAAGTTAGAAGAAAAAATTAAACCACTGTCATTTAAGAAAAAGGCCGTAATGGTAAGGGTGTTCGTTTCATTTAAATTTTACTGTGAAATAAAAGCCATCAATCTTAGGTACTGAAGTATGAAGTTTCAAATCTACATATCCCATGAAATATTGGGTTATATATATATATATGAATGAACTTGGGTGTATATATATATTATCTGTTTTGATTTGTTACCCTACAGGTTGTGTTTGTCTTGGAAAATATTTTTGGACAATTCATTTATATACTTGTGAATATGCTGCCATGTTTGATCCTGAGAAGTGAAATGAGATAATTATATGGTTGTCATCATAGGTAGATAGATATATGTGTATATCATACACATGTAGTTACCTGCATACATGGATTATTAACAACTGAACCTTATCACTAAATTTATTCTCAAATGGCAAGTGCATGCTTTACCCCGTGATCGAACCATGTCGGATTGTCATCATTATTTGCTTGTGCTATTATTCGTTTTCGGGATGCTGAGGCAGTGTACTCATGTATATTATCTATACATGAGTGCATATGCAAGCTCCTGTGTCCGCTCCACACTGAAAGTTAAAACTGGTATGAACAGATATCACACTTGGTCTAGATACACTGATATGAACAGATACCACCACTGTTATTTTATATATGACATTGATGTTGGAATTAACTATTATACTTCAGTTTATATTGAAATTAATTTACTTGAACAAATGATTAGTCCTGACTCGAGTGTTTTATGTTTTTGCATGGAACGCTCGGGTCAGATCCGAGCATTTTAGATTTAAAGATCACAGCTTAGGATTCGAAGATTGGCGAAGCTGGGGATTCCAAAGATGGCGCCCTCTGAATATTTTACAACAGTAAATATTTTTCCTTTGTAGTCAATGCGTATTTTCAAATTCCGCTGTGTATAGAAAATTTGTACCAAAAATTTTGGTTGTATATATAAAAGTGATATTTTGCTATTCAAATACTGTGTCTTCTATTTATTATGTACTTTTCTGTGTTGATTTTGTTTTTGAACTCTGTAAGCTAAATAACGATCCGTCGGTTTGAACGTTTTAGATTGGTTTAATTACCAATTTGAAGCGGTCAAAAAGGCGGGACGTTACAAGTGGTATCAGAGCTTTGGTTTATTCAAAGCTTAGCTTGTTGGGTTTAAAAACGGATCTTGAAAATAAAAGGTTTTGAAAAATATTTTTGAAAGTACCAATAATTTTGCATGGTAAATTATTTTGAAAACCTTATGTATTTTGAAACTAGCACAACGGAACTAAAATTTATTTTGAGATTTGAAATTTTGTTCGGAATCCCCAGTCTTTGGAAGTCTTCGAATCCAAATTTCCGAGAGTTTTCCTTCGATAGGCCCCCTTAAAATTGAATCTTGAATCCATTGACGAATGGTATCAAAGTAATATAAGTATAAGGGGATCAACTAATAAATTTCTCTGATCGTGTATTTTAGCAGTCAAAGATAACATAAATTTATTGAAAATAAGGATTTAGATGGGAATATGAATGAAAAACGAATTTGAAAACGTTTCAAGAATGAAACGACGAATTTTATTGCGATGTTCGAAATGTCAGTCAATGAAAATAAAACCGGAAAGGGTATAATTGGAATTCGATTATGTAAAATTTTATTTAAATAACTTATAATTGGTTTCAAACCAATAATGTACAACCGAATATATGAATCCGATAATAAGTTGTAAAACAAGAAGTGAATAGTAAACGACGATAAGTGAAATACGAATGGAAATTTTTAATAGATATGAACCTATATTCAGTAGAATCGAAATTTTATGTGATAGGTGCGGATTTCTACAAAAGTAATAATATTCACCTTTTAGAAGTGAATAACATTCGAAGGCAAAAACGTTGCAAATGAAATTGAGGATGAAAGAAATTGAGTTGACTAGTACGGTGAGATTATTCTGAGGTTCAGAATATAAATTAAATGAGATTTGTCTGAAGTTCGGAATATATTCGAATAAGGGATTATTCGAAAGGATGTCATGCAGGAAAATATTATTTACTTTCCGTTTGTAATCAAAATTTAATATATTATTAGTAAAATGTATATATATTGAGATAAATGAATAAAGCATATTTTGAAGTTAAATATTTTGAAAGCGTAAATTATTATTATAATCAACGATATTCGTAAAAGAAACAAACTCTTAACTTGAAATCAGAAATTACGAGAATGAATATTTTGTTGGTATTCGTTGATTTTATCTATTTCAAAGTTAATAATGTTGTTCAGTTAAGGTCTGTTAGGTAATTATACCCCAACTTGATTGACTTCGTTGTTGACTAAGAAGTGGGTAAGGTTCGATAGAAAGTGTTTATTAAGTGAATTGAGTTAATGGGTGTCAATGATTAAGCAGGAATAATAATGTTTTATTTAACATCTGTTTTAATACAAATAACAAATGAGAATAATGTATATTTTCTATATAAAATAAAGATTAGCGAATAATAACTTTTCTAGAATCGTAGAAAATATATATGATAACTGGAAATGTCTTCAAAAAAAAAATGTGAGTGGCTAACGAGTTTTGATAAATCAGAATGACAAGAATTGAAGAACAAAGAGTCACACGACGAGAACGAAGGACGGCATAACGAAAAAGGAACGAGTTTGTAAATTGAATACGAGCGTTGCGTAAGAAATGTTTATGTTAAGAAATAAAGTTAAGAAAATTGGAAATTGACTGGAGATTAGTTAAATGATTTCTTGAGTGTTGGTCTGATGTTGGTTTCGGCCTTCGAGATTGATACTTGGAAAGTTGTTCGCTTGCTAATTGACGGTCGAAGGGTGTGAATATGAAGGAGTAGAAATGCGTGAATGAGAAGTTTATTATAGGAATGGAAAATTCTAAAAGTTTGAGAGCATGAAGATTTGAATTATGCGATAAATATAATAATGGAAATAAATTTGGTTTATAACCAGTAGATTTATAAATCTGAGTTTGAAAAGATATCAGATATCTGAATTGATTGAGAGATCAAAATTTAAAATTTTGGAAATTGATGGAAAGGTATGGTTAGTCGATATTGGATATAGACGTTTAGAAACATATATGAGAAATATATATGAATATACAAATTTTGGAACTACTTATTGGAAGGAAATTGATTTGAAATATAACATAATTTATACAAGAATGGGATATTTGGAAATGTGATTTGGAAAGAAAATCGTCAATATGATTTATGAGAAGTATGAAATAAAGTACTATATGTATATAGTATAATATGTTTTCAAAATCAAAGATAAGGAAAGTACCTTCCTTTTCCATGAATTTCGAGCGTGAGTGAGATATGCTGCTGGTGGTAGTAGGTTGTCCGGACATAAAACTCATGAGTTTCCATTGAGGACGACTGCTAGCCAAATTCGCAAGGCTGCAGATAGCCTACGGCGGTCAGATGTTTCCTGAGGGAATCAGGCGTAACCATTGTGATCGCTGCGATCTTGAGTCGTTGGAATTCGACCGTGTGGCGTAATTCACAGAGCTGTAGATAGCCTACGGCAAACGGATGTTTCTTGGGGGAACCAAGCGTAACCATTGTGACTGCTGCAATCTAAAGTCGAATTGTAAGGGCGTAATCCGCAGAGCTGTGAAAGCTTACGGGTATGGATGTTTCTTGAAGGAATCAGGCGAAACCATTGTATACCTGCGGTCCCCATGGCATGTCTACAAGTGAAAGAGATGTAACCACTAGAGTTACTAAAGGTAGAATGGAGCCATGAAATGTGTGAGATGTATTAGTGATGTAGAGCCACCTGTTTGATGCAGCACTATGTCTTCGTGACCTGATTTGTCTTTATGACTTGATTTGTCCTTGTAACTTGAAGTCATCAGAATTCCATGATTGTTTTGTTACTCTGAGATAGAGCAGTTAACGCTCAGTGACCTCAGTTTTCTCTTTTGATTCGTAAATATTTTCCGTTGATCTGTCCATGACGAAATTCGCAGGGAAGTGATTTCCTACGGATACGGATGTTTTCTGGGGGATCCTGTAATGACCCGCATTAGCAGAGGTATTATGATTAATTTATTTTATTATATAAATGGTGGTTTAGTGAATTAAATGATCGTGGAACTAAATAATAGTGAATATTTAATTAAAATAATAAATTAAAAATATATTTAATTCTGAAATAATCAGAATTGGCTGAAATGACGATATGGTGTGAACTGGATCATCTGTGATATTTAATTCAGCTTGGAATTGAATTTGAGTAAAGAATATATTATATAAACAACAGTTTGAACGTAGAATTATAATATAATTATAATCTAGCTCGTAATGGCGCTGTAGTTCATAAATTGGCGATTCAAACTTCAACTGAATGTACAGGATTCGTTTTAAGCTGGATTTCTGTGAAACAAGAAACGTGTGGAGCTAGTGGAGTATATCTTTCTAGTGGAAGAGAAAATTCTGGATTTCGTCGTGTAGATTTTGATTTACGTCCAAATCAAATTTTAGAAAAGTCGCTGTGGAATTCCTTTATAATTTGCAACGTTTTATTTACGTTATAAAAAAGTTTTCAATATATTTGAATATCGGGTTTGAATTTAGACGAGGTTCTTTTGAGGCGTAGTAATAATTTAATTTTTAGAATTTTAAGGTAATTTTTAATTAATTAAATAAGCAACTTTTTATTTGGAGTATTTTGCACCCTTAATCAACGATTTTGGGGTTTCAAAATATGAGTTAATCTACCGGTATTATTATATCTTTGGGATCCGGGTACATTACTCGTCATAATGGTATTGTTAGTTCTATCATTTTCGGTTCGTACGTGATGAATTTTTCGTGACAGCATAACCTAAAATATCGTAACGTATTGTGTGATCTAAACCTAACCACATCTTCTTTGTTCTCGGCCATAGATTCTTTGTGGTCCTCAAAAACATACACGTCACCTTTTTAAAGAAACGCAACCTAGCAATCAAAGCATCCACACAAAATAAACTTAGTAACGAAGAAAACCGAGCGCACCTATATATATGCAGCAGAAATGTTTATAACAGTTTTCTCCTCACTATTTCCCCCCTCCCCATTCTTCTCTTCGCATGATGAGATATATTCATATATTGTTTTCTTGGAAACTAAAGCTAAACGCAAGGAAAGAAAGATGGGATAATGGCCATGAGAACGTTAAAAAGAAAGTGCGAACGTGGAGTTTTAATGCTTGCGAGTTGAGGACAGAAAGAATGGAAGGGAGAGAGATCAGTTGCGAACGTGGACATGTAGAGAGTCTTGAGGCTGAAAGTGTGTACAGGCGGAGGCTAAATGGACAGGGGGAATGTGGTGCATAGGGTCAAGGTGCGGACGTGTTATTGCATGGGAGAGGAGAGAGATGCTTGAGGGCTTTGCTGTGTTAAAGAAAATGAAGTATGGAGCTGTTGAATCATTTATACTGGAAGGACACGCTCAAATGAAGAAGTACGGTGGCATTTTCCTTTATGGAGGGTTCGAATACGTTCATATAACAGGAGCTGGAAACGTGAACAATACCCTGAACAGCATGTTGAAGGGCGAGCTTTCATATAGACTGGAAGCAGCTCGCGGGGTTTGAGCATGAGTATGATAAGGCTGTGAAGTAACGGGACTGTGGCGAGAGTGATCATGAGTTCGGAAAAAGATAACTGGGATCGAAGTTGCGCTAATGGCACTGTCAGGGTTCGATGTCTGCTGTTGGGAGACGAAGAAGGACGTGAAAGAATATGGGCCGATCAGAAGATAGAAAGCCCAAGTGTTTACTTGAAAAGTATAGATCACACTGTTTAAAGGTGGAGTCATATGTTTACTTGAGAGAACACCGTATGTGGAACAGGCTCAGCGGGTTGATTGATGAGGGGCTGTTCAAATAAACGGTAAGGCCCAATATCATATGAATTAAAGTTTTATTAAATAAATTAGTGCATATCGGCTAGTTAAAATAATATCTCCTTCATACGTTATCAGTTTTTCGAACGATCAGATCCGTTGGTACCGTATGGACGGGAGCAACACAATGAGACTGACTGGGAGTGAATCCGAGCTCGTTACAATTTATGGCAAAATAAATTGTCCATCTGAATCAACGACAATTATCGTTATTAACGATGATAGTCCAATGTGAGTAAAACTCACTAACTCTGAACAGTTTCTAATTTCATGTTGTATTTTGAGAACTGTTATCTATTGGATGATTGACTGTGTGTTGACCGTTTGATTGAACTGCTAGTCAGTTAGTTGAATTTCTATATTGATTCTGTTTAACATAATATATCATATTGAAATGAAAGTGATGTTATATTATATTGTTTAACATCTGTGGATGCAGGAAGACAGGTTGGAGGAATCCAACTGGATTCCTCAACATTTATTTTACTGTTTTCATATATTGTGATATATGATGTGTTATATAATCTGTTATGGATTATGGGCGTTGGAATGATGTTGATCATTTTTATTCGATATTTTAAATATCATAAAAGACCCTGGGATGTAAAAAGAATTATTTCAATGTATATTGAAATAAAAGGGAGTTTATAAAATCAACAGATTTTGTGAAAGGAAATATTTTGAAAGTAAGTAAAAGGGAAATCATTTGTAAAGTGAAGAACTATTACTAAAAGTAAATCTTTATAAATGAATAGTTTATTCGAAAAGTAAAAGGAGTTAATCGATGTTAGTTTAATCGATAGTGTTAAATTAAAAGGAGCTAATCGATGTTAGTTTAATCGATAGAGTTAAAGTAAAAGGAGTTAATCGATGTTAATTTAATCGATAGAGTTAAAGTAAAAGGAGCTAATCGATGTTAGTTTAATCGATTAGAGTTAAAGTAAAAGGAGCTAATCGATGTTAGTTTAATCGATTAGAGTTAAAGTAAAAGGAGCTAATCGATGTTAGTTTAATCGATTAGAGTTAAAGTAAAATGAGTTAATCGATGTTAGTTTAATCGATTAGAGTTAAATCAAAGGATTTAATCGATGTTAGTTTAATCGATTAGGGGAAAGTAAAAGAAGTTAATCAAATATAGTTTATTCGAATAGAAAGTAAAAGGAGTTATCGAATATAGTTTATTCGAAAGGAGTTAAGTAAAATGAGTAAATCAATAGCGTTAGTCAAACAGAGTTAATTGATAAGGGTTAATCGAATAGAGTTAAGTGAAAAGAGTCAATCGAATATAGCTATTCGAAGGAGGGTTAAGTAAGGAAGTTAGTAAAGGGATATAAAGTGAACTTTGTCTATTTAAAAGTTAGAAATGTTGTTCAGTTAAGGTTTGAGAGGTAGTTCTACCCCAACTTGATTGGCTTCGTTTTTAACTAAGGAATAGTTAAGGTTCGACAGTAAAGGAATTGGTTTGAGTTGGCATCGCGATGATTTGTTTAAAACATCTGTCTAAGTCCAATGAAGAAGCTTTGGAAATGTTTTCCAAATAAGGAACCAGAAATGTTCTCTAATAAAGAAAACAAGAAATGGAAATGTTTTCCATTGTTAATAGCGTATATTTTCCAAATTTAGAAAATAAGAAAATATTGAATATAGGGAGACAGGAGATAGGTAAATTAATGAAATAAAGAGATAAATGTTGAATGATGTTTTGATCGATATAAATTTCCATTTGGAAATAATATCGTTGTTTGCACACTTGTTTTTCTTCGATAGTTAAATCACAGACTATCGAAGTTTTGACCATTTTAACGTTGTTAATATGGAGAGACCGGTTGGATTATTATCCAAAGAACCACTCTGTATTGGCATAAGCATTGCGAATCATATATGCCAAAGGAAATTGAAGATGGAGTTATGCAAGGGCTATCCTGTTTACAGAATAGTGCCTTCGGTTCATCCTGTTCCTGGATGACTTGTATGGACGGATGTCTGACAGGGTATTTCCAGACGATCACGTATATTGATTTCTCCAACCGTACCAAGAGTGGAAGCGGAAAAGGAAACTTCTTTAAGCTAACGCGTAGTGTATGGTTGAGGACGTTAATCAGTGATTTGATGGATTTAACGATGTGGCATTCAAAGTGAATCTGGAATGATGATAAAGCGTAGCTTCTAGCCTCATCATCCGGTAAATGACAGAAATCGGGCAGGCAGCATGGCTAAGTCGGTCGCACCGAAGTAGGGTGTATAATCACCTGATCTAGAGTTTCATTTATTTCCAAATATCTATTGTTGATGCTGTCTCATTCGGGAAACGGTTGCTGATCCCAACCGTTGGTGATATACATTCGATACACTCAAGCGAAATAAGTGGTCGGTCATGTGTGGCCGGGTTGCAAGATGTTCTTGTTGAACCCAGTGTATTCCTCTCTAGAGGTACACTAGCGAAAGGTGGTTCCATACCTTGTCATAGTTTGAAATCCATTACCCAATACGTGCTTGCGGTTGTGATTGTATACTATATATGTAGAACGTGAGATGAAAGTGTTTCTGCTAGATGATTATATATACTGTGGTTGATAGACATTATTATAATATCAAAAGGTTTTTGATATAAAGATATTTTGGATTCTCATAAGGGAAAAACCCGTTCCGTTATGCGGCGTGGTCTTATGAGATATCGTTTACTTGTTCGAACTGTTTTTAAACTGTTTTACTCATACCAGTCCCATGACTGACCCGGAGTTTACTTTGTTGTTTTCCCTTAACTCTTGGGTGCCTAAATTTGTATGGGTAGTCAAGTAGTCGGGATTTACAGATATAGTTGAAGAGCTGGAGCAGGAGGCTTCAGGATTATATAGCTATAGTTATTTCCGCTGTGTTGTAAGTGATGTACTTTGATATTGATGTATATTCAAGTACAGATGTATATTTCAAGTTATGTTATATATATTATATGTTATTCGTTCCGCTGTGAGATTCGTGTTACTCTGATGTTGTGTTCTTCTTCTTCTTCTATTCTAAGTTTCTATCTTATCTTTCCTCACCCTCTAATTTCTTTCACTAATTACCAGGATTTTTCGATGTTTTGGTTATCGACATCGTGTTTATGTCGATAACCAAAGTCGCTCAAAATCCGGGTCATTACAGTTGGTATCAGAGCATAGGTTAAGTGAATTACCTTGGCTCTGTGGCGTGACTCGGTAGAGATAGGGTTAGTAATACCCTAAATTGAGTTTTAGTGTATATATACGATTGAGCGTATTTGTATTTGATATAAAAATAATTTTATATTATGGAGATTTATTTGTTGAGTTGTTTATAGGTTCTGGTCGATCAGTTTGATCCACTGTATCGGTAGGAGTTTATAAACACTCGAATACGATGGGTTGACACGATATGTTTTGACAAGAGGGTAAATTAAAATAAGTTTACCCAAGGTATATATGGATATAGAGAAGATATATATATATATATCAAAATTTTAATATAGTGGATATATTGGTTGTTATTATAATCAAGTAAGATTATAAATTAAAGGGTTATGTAAATAACCAATCAGAATTCATATAAGTGAAATACATGAAATCAGATGAGTTGAATCTGAAATTTTAAACAAGAAATTTGAGTTAAAACTCTGGAGAATTGGATAAGTGTTTGTAAATGAATTTAGTTTAAAAATAAGGAAAATTTAAGATCCTGGGAGATTTTAAATTGTTTTACAAACAGTGTGAATTATATTTTGAAATGAATTTCAAAGTGGAAATGTTTAGAAATGGTTTTATAGTATTGAACTAACTTCGATCGCTGGAAAATAGATTCTGATGATGACAGCTGCATCATCAGTATTCATTTTCGAGTTGTAAGTGACGAATTCCTACTAGAGATACTGTTTTGAATTTGTTTTGGGAAAAACAAGTTGTGTTGAATTTCAAAGTGGGATTTAAAATATAGAATTTGAATTTTTAAATAAATTTGAAATATTAACTTGTTTTAAAAGAAATAAAACGAGAAGTTCCTTTATAAACGAAATTTATAAATAGTTCTTTTATAAACGAAGTTTATAAATGAAGTGAAGAGAATTATCATTGGATATTTCAGAAATAAAAATACAAGTGCAAAATTGAAAGGGAAATCTATTTTCCAAAGGTAGAAATATCGATTTCAAAAGGAATTGCAATCGAGACTTATGTAAAGAATGAATAATGAAAGTTTGAAATGAAATTTGAATATGGAATTCAAATAGTTTGAAATGAAATTTGAATCTAGAATTCAAATATATTGAAATGGAATTCGAAAATAGAATTTCAAAATAGAATTGGAAATAGGAATTCGAATATAGAATTCAAATAGAGTTGAAATGGGAATTGGAATATATAATTCAATGGAGTTTGAAAATATAGGATTTGAATATATAGAATTTGAATATAGAATTCAAATGGAATTTAAACTATAGAATTTGAATAATAGAAGTGATATAAAATTTGAATAGAAATTGAATAGAATTAACTAAGTCGAAGAGGAATTAGTTAATCGAGTTTTGAATTTGAAGTTGAACTTTGAAAGGTGAATTGTACTTATAAATGGATATTCGAAATCGAATATAGAACTTAAATTTGAAATTTTGATTCAAATTAGTTAATAGCAAGTTAAAATATATTTGAACATGTCATGTTCAAATATAAAAGTGAAATAGACTAAAGAGTTAATTAATGAATTGAGTTAAAACGATCAGGTATAGTTAAAATAGATTGGGCAAGTATAAATATACATGAGATAGGTATGGATAAGATATGAAGGTATATAAATAGAATGCTCGACGAAAAGGTATGTATTTAATTCACATATAAGATTTTATGCGCCGTATCGGCTAGCCGCTTGGCTTTTTCTTTTTCTTTTGGATTGGTGAGGGCCATGGGAGGCTATTTGAAATATCCCGATGCTCCCGGTACAAAGGAGGGTATGGCAAATTTTTTCGGGAATTTAAGTAGTTAGAATATTTTTAAGATAATTTGATAGTTAGAAATCAATGTATCGATATATATATATATAGAAGTCGATAAGGAAACAAACTTAGAAATAGAATAGTAAAATCAAAAAGGAAGACTAAGAATAAAATCTAGTAAGAATAGAAAGAGGAAGCGTATACGTGTTTAAAAGTGAATAAGTAGTTGTGTGGTATTGATTATTCGAGTAAGTAGTCATATCTGTTTTGACGTTATAAATGTTATTCAGTCAAGGTCTGAGAGGTAGTTCTACCCCAACTTGATTGATTTCATTATTAACAAATAAATAGTAAGATTTCAGGCTCGAAGATCAATGTTGAATAAGAGTTAGTTGAATATAGTATTTGGGTTGTCGTAACGATGTTTTACACAACATCCGTTTTAACCCAAATAAGTGTAAGCTTGGAAATATAATAAAGAATATTTCCTATGTATAGAAATAAACGAGATCGGAAAAGAGATAAGTAATTGGAATATTTTCCAATTATAAGTAGTATATATTTTCTAAAGTTTAGAAAATAAAGGAAGGCGATATTCGGAAATGTTTTCCAAATAACATAAAAGGCCAATATGGTTATTGAAAATATTTGGTTAACAAATAATGATAAAGAAATAGAGAAGTAATTTAACAAATGGAATATTAATTAAGGGCTCAGTGACATGTTCGAAAGGAAAATTTGATTTTTGAAAAGAGTAAACTGTTTAAAAACTCCCAGGGAAAGACTGTTTAATTTTTTTAGAGCAAACGGATATGTAGCACGAGACTACACAGCCGATTATATAATAGATAGTAGTAATTTTCCAACTGTCATACCCAGTTGGTGGTCCAAAAAATACGTCCAGACTAACCCCTTGGGCAATACAACATCATACAGCATCAAACATATACGACTTAGTTACTTAGCATGTTTAATTATACATAGATAATATCCAATACTAAAGGAACACCATTAACCATCACACAAGTTCTCTGCTGGAAGCTGGGTCATTGCTATCAACCGAGTCAGATGGAGAGAAGGCTTAAGGCAAAGCAAATCTGAAAGCTGCAGCATGACTGCCACCAGAACCTGTCCATGTAGTAAAAATATGGATAATGCGATGACATATATTTGTAGTCGAGCTAACATTATTTCTAAAAATCCTTGCATTTCTTTCTTTCCACACACACCAACTATAAACAACAAGGAAAGCATCTACTAGCATGTTAGGAGGAGAGAACTCCCAGTGATCGAAAAAGGAGGAGATGTCAGGGATGAAACCAAGTAAAAAAGAACTTGAAGCAGCCCAAATAGGGTAGGTGCATTCGCAGACAAAAAAGATGGTGGATGGTTTCTGCATGCATATTACAGTAAGCATAGCTGGGATCAGATGCAATGTTACATCTGAACAGCTTCTCTCTAGTATTGATCTTCTCGTGAATCAAACACCATTGAAAGAAGAGGATTCTTGGAGCCAGTTTGCATTTCCACAATCTTTTGAACTTGAACCTTCTTCCAGAGAAATTTAGAAAATTGTAGCAAGAGGATACTAAGAAACCTCTAGATGGGGATAATGCCCAAACAAAGTGATCAATCCTCTCATTAAGCCGAGTTTTGCGCAGGATTACAAAGATATTCAGCAATTGTGAGAGAGTATTCCAATCAAATAGTGTACCTGGAACTAAACTTGTATGACCATTGTTAAATGCATCAACTACAGTAAGCATAGAATGAGATTGAAGAGAAAAGAGGGAAGAAAAAGAACAAGATAGAGGAACCTGACCATGCCAAATGTCGTGCCAAAAAAGACAGGATGAACCACCCCCCAAGGAGACATGAAACAAAGATTTGATACGAGGGAGACAAGAAAGAACACCATGAACAAAGGGAGAAATTCTTATGGAAGGATGCTGATGAAACAAATTTAACAGAAATTTGTGAAAGCAGATTTGAATTAAAGTAAAGTCAGTTAAGTGGTAACTGAAGTTGAATTGAAATCGAATAAGATTGGATTTGTGAAATTAGAATCCTAAATGGTATTGGATTGAGGAGTTAAGGAATTGAAAATCAAGAAGAAACTCGGGTTGAAATGATATTTGGCTTGGATATAAGCGAATGGTTGTGTTGGAGATAAAACTGATTTGGAGTTTGATTGGCATAACATTGGTATATGCTGAATTGATAGCAGATGTGAGGGATATAATGATATGCCGACAAAAGGTACAAGTTTATATTTATATTGGATATAAGATTTATGAGCCGAATTGGCAAGCCGCTGGGCTGCTTGATTTTCTTTTGGGATGGAGATGG
Source organism: Allium sativum (assembly GCA_030737875.1). NCBI lineage: Eukaryota > Viridiplantae > Streptophyta > Magnoliopsida > Asparagales > Amaryllidaceae > Allium > Allium sativum. The sequence continues at coordinate 315,542,190 of CM060921.1, forward strand.
CCCAGAGAGGCAAGTTGGAATTTGACCGATTGACCAATACAAAGGAGGTGCTGGCAAAATTTTTAGAAGAGTTAAGGCGTTAGAAAATTTTCAGGAATTTTGAAAATTTTCGTTGATAAGAATTAATTAATAATTTAATTGAAATTAAATTGGTTCAGTTGAAACTGAAGTTAAGAAGTGAACAAATATGTTCTAACCAGCTGATAGGGTCGTCCTCTACCTTTTAGCAATTTCGAGGACGAAATTATTTTAAGTGGGGAAGATTGTAACGACCCGCATTGGCAGAGGTATTATGATTAATTTATTTTATTATATAAATGGTGGTTTAGTGAATTAAATGATCGTGGAATTAAATAATAGTGAATATTTAATTAAAATAATATATTAAAAATATATTTAATTCTGAAATAATCAGAATTGGCTGAAATGACGATATGGTGTGAACTGGATCATCTGTGATATTTAATTCAGCTTGGGATTGAATTCGAATAACGAATATATTAAATAAACGTCAGTTTGAACGTAGAATTATAATATAATTATAATCGAGCTCGAAATGGCGCTGCAGTTCGTAAATTGGCGATTTGAACTTCAACTGAATGTACAGGATTCGTTTTAAGCCGGATTTCTGTGAAACAAGAAACATGTGGAGCTGGTGGAGTATATCTTTCTAGTGGAAGAGAAAATTTTGGATTTCATCGTGTAGATTTTGATTTACGTCCAAATCAAATTTTAGAAATGTCGCTGTGGAATTCCTTTATAATTTGCAACGTTTTATTTACGTTATAAAAAGGTTTTCAATATATTTGAATATCGGGTTTGAATTTAGACGAGGTTCTTTTGAGGCGTAGTAATAATTTAATTTTAAGAATTTTATGGTAATTTTTAATTAATTAAATAAGCAACTTTTTATTTGAAGTATTTTGCACCCTTAATCAACGATTTTGGGGTTTCAAAATATGAGTTAATCTACCGGTATTATTATATCTTTGGGATCCGGGTACATTACTCGTCATAATGGTATTGTTAGTTCTGTCATTTTCGGTTCGTACGTGATGAATTTTTCGTGACAACATAACCTAAAATATCCTAACGTATTGTGTGATCTAAACCTAACCACATCTTCTTTGTTCTCGGCCATAGATTCTTTGTGGTCCTCAAAAACATACACGTCACCTTTTTAAAGAAACGCAACCTAGCAATCAAAGCATCCACACAAAATAAACTTAGTAACGAAGAAAACCGAGCGCACTTATATATATGCAGCAGAAACGTTTATAATAGTTTTCTCCTCACTATTTCCCCCATCCCCATTCTTCTCTTCGCACCAGGAGATATATTCATATATTGTTTTCTTGGAAACTAAAGCTAAACGCAAGGAAAGAAAGATGGGATAATGTCCATGAGAACGTTAAACAGAAAGTGCGAACGTGGAGTTTTAATGCTTGCGAGTTGAGGACAGAAAGAATGGAAGGGAGAGAGATCAATTGCGAACGTGGACATGTAGAGAGTCTTGAGGCTGAAAGTGTGTACAGGCGGAGGCTAAATGGACAGGGGGAATGTGGTGCATAGGGTCAAGGTGCGGACATGTTATTGCATGGGAGAGGAGAGAGATGCTTGGGGGCTTTGCTGTGTTAAAGAAAATGAAGTATGGAGCTGTTGAATCATTTATACTGGAAGGACACACTCAAATGAAGAAGCACGGTGGCATTTTCCTTTATGGAGGGTTCGAATACGTTCATATAACAGGAGCTGGAAACGTGAACAATACCCTGAACAACATGTTGAAGGGCGAGCTTTCATATAGACTAGAAGCAGCTCGCGGGGTTTGAGCATGAGTGTGATAAGGCTGTGAAGTAACGGGACTGTGGCGAGAGTGATCATGAGTTCGGAAAAAGATAACTGGGATCGAAGTGGCGCTAATGGCACTGTCAGGGTTCGATGTCTGATGTGGGGAGAAGAAGAAGGACGGGAAAGAGTATGGGCCGATCAGAAGATAGAAAGCCCAAGTGTTTACTTGAAAAGTATAGATCACGCTGTTTAAAGGTGGAGCCGTATGTTTACTTGAGAGAACACCGTATGTGGAATAGGCTCAGCGGGTTGATTGATGAGGGGCTGTAATAACCCGCAAAATCTGGGCCAGTTTAAAATTTTTATTTTGGCTATTTTAGCGAATTTTGATTATTTAAAATGAATTATTTTAAATAATATCGACGAAAATTTATTTTGAATAGAATTCGACGTATATATTATACGCGTTGTCGTTAGAATATAAATATTTATATATAATTATAAATAGAATTGAAAATGGCGCGGTAGTTCGATAATTCGATTTCAAACTTCAATTGAATATACCGGGTGCAAAACAATCCGGATTTTAGTGAAACCAAAAATAATGGAATCTAATTGTGGATATCTTTCCAACGAATCCGGAGAATTGAGATTTCATAGTAGGAATCAAAAGATATGTCCAGTTGAAAATTCTGAATAGTCGCTATGGAATTCAGGCCCTTAAAAATGGACATTTTGCAAATGACCTCGGATTTCGACGAAACCACTTTTGTTGGGTCCGTGATGTCAAATTATTGCTAGGTTTCAAATTTCATAATTTTTCGAATCAATATGTGAGCGTGGCGAATGAAAACGTGTTTGACCAGTTTCAGTTGATTTTAATCGACTGGAAATTGGCCATTTTTCAAACGGTCTCAGAATTCGACGAAACTAGTTTTGTTAGGACCGTATCGTCAATACGAAGCTAGAAAATATTTTTCGAGAATTTTTAGGGTGAGTATGTGGTCTCGGCAATTTGAAATGTACGTTTAAAATTGAATATACACTGATTTATGATTTGATTTTGAGAAAAACCTATCGAAACAGCCGAATTGACTTACGATACATATCCCATTGTGTTCGGAATGGGGGTAATACGCTAGGGACGACAGTCGGTGGGTCTCGTTTTGAGTTCGAAATAAAATGTTACTTTATGGATTTAATATTAAAAATAAATAAATAAATAAATTAAATAAAACCCTCTTTCTCCTGTACAAAGTCAACCCCCCCGTTCTCTGTTTTCACGAATTCAGTTTAAAAAAAAAAAAAAAGAGAAAGGGAAGGAAAGACGAGGGCGACGGAGCTCCGTCCACCGCCGCTGGTGGCGCCGCCCCACTGGCCATCCGAGACCTCCCCCTCTTCTCCCCTTCGCCAGCACCGTGAGCCCGTCACCCCCCCTCGTTAAAACCGCGCCGCCACCATCCTTGGCCGCACGGCCGCCGCCCACCTCCCTCTACTCCGTCTACCTCGAGCGACCCTCCCCTTCCCCCGCCCTTTTCAGTTCGACGCCCTGAAAACTCCCCCCCTAAACCCGTATAACCTCCGCGAGCCCTTCCTCCGATTCAAGCCCAAAAGCCCCCCCCCCCTCGCTGAAAGAAAAGTAAGTTTTTATTTTCATTTTAATTTTAATTTATTTAATTTCTATAGGATTAGCTTAATAAAAATAGGGTTTTTAGTTTGTAAAAATAGTATTTTTATATATAGTAGAAGCTAAGATTTTTATTTGCAAGAAAAAGATTAGATTTTTATTTATTCATTTGCAAGAAAAAGATTAGATTTTTATTTATTCATTTGCAAGAAAAAGATTCGATTTTTATTTATTCATTTGCAACAGAAAGTAATGGTTTTTATATAGATAAAGTTCAGATTTTTGATTACTAAAGATGAGATCTTGGAAGGAAGAAAAATATGATTTTTATAATTTTAAAGTATTAAAAATATAATCTTTACTATATGGAAGACGTAAAGATATGATTTTTGTTTAGGTAGAGGATTAAAAATATAATTTTTGCATGATAGGAATATTAAAAATATCATCTTTATATGTGTAGAAAAATAAAAATGAGATTTTTATAAAGATGAAATCTTTAAATTTGAAAAGGCGAAGTCTATGTTTTTATGAAGGCGAAATCTTTATTTTAGAAAAGGCGAAATTTTTATATGGAAAATAGCGTGATAAAAATATAATTTTTATCTATATAACATGGTAGTAAAAATTCGATTTTTATATACTGAATAACGAAGTAAAAATTCGATTTTTACATATGTAGTGAAAGCGGACAACGAAAGCGACAAAAGGCGAGGTCGACGAAGAATTCTGCAAAAGAAGATTCAAGATAATTGGATGGCTATATGTGAGAACTTCTCACTCAAATTCTATTTTTCTAGTTATATATATACTAGGATGCAGACGGTGCTTATTAGAAGCACCCGACACCCGTCCACATACCATGGACTTGTTTGTTTGGTTGTGTAGTTGGTTAGATTATTTGGTTTGAACTGAATTGTTTGGTGAAATAAAATTGATTTGATTGATGTGTGAATGGCGTGGGCCTTCACTAGACCGGGGATAAGGCTAGGCCTCGTCCCGTTTCTAGTATCGTGCCGTTATGCCGCCGAAATTTTCTAAAATACCATTAGAAAATAAAAATATCATTTTATTGTGTAAATGAATAATAGAAATTCATATGTTGGAATAAAATGTTTTATCGTTAAAAATATAATTTTTAACTTGAATATGAATATCGTGAATGTGAATAAATAAATATTCATTTACAAACCAGACGGTTTGTTTATGTACACCTATTTGAAGGACATCGATTGGGTCGATAAATTTTACACATCGCCCAACAGCACAAATAAAATCTGTGTTTGATTGTTTGAAACCACACATGGGTGTTGGGATGAAATTTGAAGTTCACTCATCCTGATTGATTAAATATGTCGATCGATTGATTGACAGGCTGTTATAAGCGTTAGATATCTATATTTGATGCTTATACAGTGTAATGCACTTTGGTTGATGGTTGATTATTTTTCAATGCTATTATACATGTGTTGTATGAAAAATCCATATAATTAACTTTATATGGTAATTGATTGGGCCTCATTCCCGTTTTAAAATAGAAATATTTGAAGTAGAAATATTCGAAATGGAATATTTGAAAATATCAATATATGAAGCCGTGTTGATTAGATTGACGCCATTTTGACGTGAACGATATTTAAAACGATTTCGAAATGAATTGAATTGAAAACGATTTAGAAATGAATTGAATTGAAAACGATTTCGAAATGAATTGAATTGAAAACGATTTCGAAATGAATTGAATTGAAAACGATTTCGAAATGAATTGAATTGAAAACGATTTCGAAATGAATTGAATTGAAAACAATTTCGAAATGAATTGAATTGAAAACGATTTCGGAATGAATTGAATTGGAAACGATTTCGAAATGAATTGAATTGAAAACGATTTCGAAATGAATTGAATTGAAAACGATTTCGAAATGAATTGAATTGAAAACGATTTCGAAATGAATTGAATTGAAAACGATTTCGGAATGAATTGAATTGAAAACGATTTCGAAATGAATTGAATTGAAAACGATTTCGAAACGAATTGAATTGAAAACGATTTCGAAATGAATTGAATTGAAAACGAATTCAAATTGAATTGAAAACGAATTGAAATGAATTCAAATTGAATTGAAATTTGAATTGAATAGAAATGAATTTTGAAACGAATTTATAAAGAAGAATTCAATTTTGCTTTGAATTGAAATGGAAGTTGAAATAGATTTTGAAACGAATTTTAAAACTATTTATATAATTCGTTTTAAATAGAAATCGACGAAATATATATTATATATATTATATATATAATATAATGGCCTGAATAGAACGCGCCGCGCCGCGGCAGTTCGTGAATTTCGACCATTCATTTCAAACGAACATTACGGGAGATCCGACCGTCGGATTCTCCTAAAACCGGAATCGTTGGGTTCGCATCGAAAAGAGCTTTCTAACGAATATTAGAAATTTGAAATCTAACGGTTGGATTTGGAGTTACGTCCAAATCAAATTTGAAAAAGGTCGCTGTAAGTGCAGTTCGATGGCCATTGATGGAAATCGACTGTACGGGCCTTGATAAAATTATTAAAAATAGTAATAATTTGTGTAAAATCATAAGGAATGATTTGTGAAGATTTGGGATGAAAAACTCCATATTTGAAAGGATAAAAATAGATTTTTATCGAAATGAACTAGTTTTGAACTAGAATTATAATTCTATTTATTTTTAAATAAATAAATTGAATTTGAAAAGGGTTTTGAAAATAACCAGAATTTCCAATGATTGCATTGGAGTGGATTTGAATCGAAATTGTCTTCGGAATATTTCGATGTTGGAATTCGTGATTATACAGGTGGTGTTATGGAAATTTGAAAGATATAATTATATCGTTATTTCCAATACGACATTTGTTAATCGTAGAATTTGATATTGAATATAGGCCGATATATTTTCTATTCAGAGCCTTGTATTGAATATCGAATGTGATTTGGGTTTGTCGTGAATGGTGTCTTCACTAACACTGTTCTTGAACCCAGTTGAGAAATGATTAAATCTTTTTATTTAGATTTAATGAAGTGTACCAATTAAACGATATTTAATTGGAATTGAATTGATATTGATTTTTGGGTTTATCGTGAACAGTGTTTTAAATAACACTTGTTCTTTAACCCGATAATTAATGGAATGTGATTTTGGGTTTATCGTGAACCGTGTTTTGAATGGCACTGATTCTTTAACCCAGTTAAAGATTAAAACTAAGTGGAGTTTTAATGAATCTTTAATTAGATTGAAATGATCGAAAATGGAGTATCACCAGTTTTACTCCAGGCGATAGTTAAATCTTTAATTAGATTTGAACGTGAAATGGTAATTGAATTTACCAATAACACTGTGGTGTTAGATATGAAGTATTACCAGTTTTACTTCATGGGATGAATAGGTTGGGATTGGGAAATAAAATAAATGATTACTTCGGTGTGGTTCGCTAATCCCGACTAGTTTGAATTGATATTCAAAGGAGATTAAAGAATAAATTTAAAGAATTTATCTTGGATAAAATTAATGGGAACTTTTTCCCAAAGTATAGGAATATTTGAATAAAAGAATATTCTGAATTGGAATGAGGCGTATGTTGTGTTTGTGTAACACTTTTATAATATATACGCGAGTTATTCAGAAAGACCGGGTTTATCCCATTCTGAATAACTGATTCGACGTGGTGTCGAAGATGAAGACGGTGGTCGAAGACCGGAGGTCTTCACGTCGTTTGGGTGATAACTGATGATCTTGATTGGGCTGTACACCCAAGAAGATGGAAACAGTTGGTGATCGTCCAGACGTACTTGGAGATCGATGGATATGCGGGGTACTAGGTGCCTCCGGTTTCGTTCAGACCCAGAACGGACTTGTAAATGGACTGTGTGTCTGACATTGGATTTTAGTCCGTGTGATTGATCTCTATTAAATATATATCTGTTTGGCGGCGGAGAATTTATTCTCTTGCTTAACGCCCTTCTATGAGACGTACGAGCTCAGGGGTTATATATTGATGGATATCAAACGCATGGAGTGAATTGCCTGTGTGGCATGCCTAAGTGGCAATTGATCGAGGCTTCTGTTGAAAAGCAAAGTCTTGTGGTGATGATCAAAGCACAGCCTGTGTGGCACAGCTTTGTGTAACGTGAATTCGCGAGTTTCACACCCGGTATGAACCAGAAACGGGAGACGGACCTCAGGGAGGGCATGCGTTTCCTTCTAGCTAAAAAGTGGCGTCAGTGGTTTTACACGCCCTGACGAGTTTGACTTATGTGGTTGTTGCTGTTGCGAGGCGCCTCGGTTTGATCGGACGATCCGGGTCCGATGGAGTCATTTGTTGGCTCATTTACGCCCCAAAGGGCGGGGAAACGTAGTGTTCAGGCATAATAATCCACATCGGTGGACCGGCCCTGTCGCTCCATGGGGCAGTTGCGGCTGTTCCTGAGACATGGGCTAGATTGTCTCGAATCGGTTGAGGACTATCTTTTGCCTCGGTTCATAGACAGAAATCCAATTTCCAAATACGTGACATTTGCGGTTTTAATTGTAGAACCTATATATGGCGACATAGTGGCATGGGACGCTCATGCCGCCTATGATTGATACTTATGATTTGAAGTTGTTTTATACACTATGCACTTATAATAGTATCAAACGATTTGTTTTAACCGTATCAAGCATTCTTTGGCTGTTATAAGGGAAAACCCTATCCTCGGCTGCGTTGCATTGTGTGATGGGACCTGGGTCTTATAACAGCTTCATTTTTCTTTATTTAGCATTGCGCTGTTTGTTTTATGCACTGGTATCCTTGGGAGGAAACCCGTTCCGTGTTATACGGCGTGGTCCCTTGATTTACCTAACTTTAAAAATAAAGATTAACTGTTTTAGTTCTCACACCAGTCCCATGACTGACCTGGAGTTTATTGTTTTAACCTAAACTCTGGGTGCCCCTATTTTGACACGGGCAGCTAGTAGTTTCGGTTTTGCAGATTTATATTCACAGGATCCTGGTTTACAGCTGGAATGATATCCGGAAAGCTTTGTATCCGTATATCTCTTCTAGTTGTGTATTGTATTATTTTCCGCTGCTATGTATTTAAATGTAATTTAAATCTCTGATAATTCTGTGTATTATTCATTTATACTCAGTATATTCTTGTATTCTGATGCATTGTTGTAATATACAATGAAATGTTCTTCTGTTTGCGTTCTGTTGTGGTTTGTTCTCGAACTATCCGACGCTTTCCTTTACGGGGAAGTTACGGGTCTTTACACGTGGTATCAGAGCTTTGGTTTACAAAGCAGAGAACAAGGCACATTAGAACCATACGAAAGAATTCATCAGATATTGGATTAGTAATATCCAATTAGAATGACTCGTTAGAGATGGGATCAGTAGTATCCTAGGACGAGTGTGGAGAGTATATTTTTAAAATGAAAACAATTTTTGTTTTGAAAATTTAAATCAATTATTCGTATTTGATTATCTATTTATATTGATTAGGACAGTCCAGTATACAAAGATTTTGCATATACGCCTTGCAAACGTGTATTTGAAATTTTAATATACTGGATAGATATAGAATTACCCTCTAATCGCCCGGAGATGATTTTGATGATGGAGCTCCATCATTAGAATTTATATTCGAGTGACGAACGTGTAATATCTATATATCTCCTATTGACTGGTGTGAGAACCAAAATTAGATAGGGCCTATTGTTGGGATTTGGTATCAAAAACATGATTTTTGTATATGTATCAAATTATGAATTTGAAACTCTAATTCACTAATTGATTGATGTTTGTGTTGTTTGTTAGTTGTTTGCTAATTTTTAGCCATTTAGCCTAATTGAATCACATATTGACTGTATTGAAAATTTGGTCGCATTTGCTTGCATATACTTGCACTTACATTGAACAGGTCATAGCAAGGAGGCTAGAGCAGAGAATAAAATTTGTTTGCCCGACAAATAGGTACATGTTTACTACATAATTTCCTTTTTTGTTTGGGTGATGATGATTTTATGAGCCTATTGGCTAGCCGCTTGGCTTTTTCTTTTTCTTTTTGAGATCTGAAGGACCGGGGAAGCTATTTGAAATTCCCCGATGCTCCCGGTGCAGGGGAGGTTATGGCGAAATTTTTCAAAAATTTAGGGTGTTAGCCAAATTTTTGAAATCTTTGAAAAGTTCTTAGAAACTGAAAAGTTGAAGAACTTAAGCCGTAATCGAAACAATGGAAGTTGAGTTGAATTGTTAAACAACTTTCGACTTTGTTCCTTTTCGGGGACGAAAAGTTTTAAGTGGGGGAGATTGTAATAACCCGCAAAATCTGGGCCAGTTTAAAATTTTTATTTTGGCTATTTTAGCGAATTTTGATTATTTAAAATGAATTATTTTAAATAATATCGACGAAAATTTATTTTGAATAGAATTCGACGTATATATTATACGCGTTGTCGTTAGAATATAAATATTTATATATAATTATAAATAGAATTGAAAATGGCGCGGTAGTTCGATAATTCGATTTCAAACTTCAATTGAATATACCGGGTGCAAAACAATCCGGATTTTAGTGAAACCAAAAATAATGGAATCTAATTGTGGATATCTTTCCAACGAATCCGGAGAATTGAGATTTCATAGTGGGAATCAAAAGATATGTCCAGTTGAAAATTCTGAATAGTCGCTATGGAATTCAGGCCCTTAAAAATGGACATTTTGCAAATGACCTCGGATTTCGACGAAACCACTTTTGTTGGGTCCGTGATGTCAAATTATTGCTAGGTTTCAAATTTCATAATTTTTCGAATCAATATGTGAGCGTGGCGAATGAAAACGTGTTTGACCAGTTTCAGTTGATTTTAATCGACTGGAAATTGGCCATTTTTCAAACGGTCTCAGAATTCGACGAAACTAGTTTTGTTAGGACCGTATCGTCAATACGAAGCTAGAAAATATTTTTCGAGAATTTTTAGGGTGAGTATGTGGTCTCGGCAATTTGAAATGTACGTTTAAAATTGAATATACACTGATTTATGATTTGATTTTGAGAAAAACCTATCGAAACAGCCGAATTGACTTACGATACATATCCCATTGTGTTCGGAATGGGGGTAATACGCTAGGGACGACAGTCGGTGGGTCTCGTTTTGAGTTCGAAATAAAATGTTACTTTATGGATTTAATATTAAAAATAAATAAATAAATAAATTAAATAAAACCCTCTTTCTCCTGTACAAAGTCAACCCCCCCGTTCTCTGTTTTCACGAATTCAGTTTAAAAAAAAAAAAAAAGAGAAAGGGAAGGAAAGACGAGGGCGACGGAGCTCCGTCCGCCGCCGCTGGTGGCGCCGCCCCACTGGCCATCCGAGACCTCCCCCTCTTCTCCCCTTCGCCAGCACCGTGAGCCCGTCACCCCCCCTCGTTAAAACCGCGCCGCCACCATCCTTGGCCGCACGGCCGCCGCCCACCTCCCTCTACTCCGTCTACCTCGAGCGACCCTCCCCTTCCCCCGCCCTTTTCAGTTCGACGCCCTGAAAACTCCCCCCTAAACCCGTATAACCTCCGCGAGCCCTTCCTCCGATTCAAGCCCAAAAGCCCCCCCCCTCGCTGAAAGAAAAGTAAGTTTTTATTTTCATTTTAATTTTAATTTATTTAATTTCTATAGGATTAGCTTAATAAAAATAGGGTTTTTAGTTTGTAAAAATAGTATTTTTATATATAGTAGAAGCTAAGATTTTTATTTGCAAGAAAAAGATTAGATTTTTATTTATTCATTTGCAAGAAAAAGATTAGATTTTTATTTATTCATTTGCAAGAAAAAGATTCGATTTTTATTTATTCATTTGCAACAGAAAGTAATGGTTTTTATATAGATAAAGTTCAGATTTTTGATTACTAAAGATGAGATCTTGGAAGGAAGAAAAATATGATTTTTATATTTTTAAAGTATTAAAAATATAATCTTTACTATATGGAAGACGTAAAAATATGATTTTTGTTTAGGTAGAGGATTAAAAATATAATTTTTGCATGATAGGAATATTAAAAATATCATCTTTATATGTGTAGAAAAATAAAAATGAGATTTTTATAAAGATGAAATCTTTAAATTTGAAAAGGCGAAGTCTATGTTTTTATGAAGGCGAAATCTTTATTTTAGAAAAGGCGAAATTTTTATATGGAAAATAGCATGATAAAAATATAATTTTTATCTATATAACATGGTAGTAAAAATTCGATTTTTATATACTGAATAACGAAGTAAAAATTCGATTTTTACATATGTAGTGAAAGCGGACAACGAAAGCGACAAAAGGCGAGGTCGACGAAGAATTCTGCAAAAGAAGATTCAAGATAATTGGATGGCTATATGTGAGAACTTCTCACTCAAATTCTATTTTTCTAGTTATATATATACTAGGATGCAGACGGTGCTTATTAGAAGCACCCGACACCCGTCCACATACCATGGACTTGTTTGTTTGGTTGTGTAGTTGGTTAGATTATTTGGTTTGAACTGAATTGTTTGGTGAAATAAAATTGATTTGATTGATGTGTGAATGGCGTGGGCCTTCACTAGACCGGGGATAAGGCTAGGCCTCGTCCCGTTTCTAGTATCGTGCCGTTATGCCGCCGAAATTTTCTAAAATACCATTAGAAAATAAAAATATCATTTTATTGTGTAAATGAATAATAGAAATTCATATGTTGGAATAAAATGTTTTATCGTTAAAAATATAATTTTTAACTTGAATATGAATATCGTGAATGTGAATAAATAAATATTCATTTACAAACCAGACGGTTTGTTTATGTACACCTATTTGAAGGACATCGATTGGGTCGATAAATTTTACACATCGCCCAACAGCACAAATAAAATCTGTGTTTGATTGTTTGAAACCCCACATGGGTGTTGGGATGAAATTTGAAGTTCACTCATCCTGATTGATTAAATATGTCGATCGATTGATTGACAGGCTGTTATAAGCGTTAGATATCTATATTTGATGCTTATACAGTGTAGTGCACTTTGGTTGATGGTTGATTATTTTTCAATGCTATTATACATGTGTTGTATGAAAAATCCATATAATTAACTTTATATGGTAATTGATTGGGCCTCATTCCCGTTTTAAAATAGAAATATTTGAAGTAGAAATATTCGAAATGGAATATTTGAAAATATCAATATATGAAGCCGTGTTGATTAGATTGACGCCATTTTGACGTGAACGATATTTAAAACGATTTCGAAATGAATTGAATTGAAAACGATTTTGAAATGAATTGAATTGAAAACGATTTCGAAATGAATTGAATTGAAAACGATTTCGAAATGAATTGAATTGAAAACGATTTCGAAATGAATTGAATTGAAAACGATTTCGAAATGAATTGAATTGAAAACGATTTCGGAATGAATTGAATTGAAAACGATTTCGAAATGAATTGAATTGAAAACGATTTCGAAATGAATTGAATTGAAAACGATTTCGAAATGAATTGAATTGAAAACGATTTCGAAATGAATTGAATTGAAAACGATTTCGGAATGAATTGAATTGAAAACGATTTCGAAATGAATTGAATTGAAAACGATTTCGAAACGAATTGAATTGAAAACGATTTCGAAATGAATTGAATTGAAAACGAATTCAAATTGAATTGAAAACGAATTGAAATGAATTCAAATTGAATTGAAATTTGAATTGAATAGAAATGAATTTTGAAACGAATTTATAAAGAAGAATTCAATTTTGCTTTGAATTGAAATGGAAGTTGAAATAGATTTTGAAACGAATTTTAAAACTATTTATATAATTCGTTTTAAATAGAAATCGACGAAATATATATTATATATATTATATATATAATATAATGGCCTGAATAGAATGCGCCGCGCCGCGGCAGTTCGTGAATTTCGACCATTCATTTCAAACGAACATTACGGGAGATCCGACCGTCGGATTCTCCTAAAACCGGAATCGTTGGGTTCGCATCGAAAAGAGCTTTCTAACGAATATTAGAAATTTGAAATCTAACGGTTGGATTTGGAGTTACGTCCAAATCAAATTTGAAAAAGGTCGCTGTAAGTGCAGTTCGATGGCCATTGATGGAAATCGACTGTACGGGCCTTGATAAAATTATTAAAAATAGCAATAATTTGTGTAAAATCATAAGGAATGATTTGTGAAGATTTGGGATGAAAAACTCCATATTTGAAAGGATAAAAATAGATTTTTATCGAAATGAACTAGTTTTGAACTAGAATTATAATTCTATTTATTTTTAAATAAATAAATTGAATTTGAAAAGGGTTTTGAAAATAACCAGAATTTCCAATGATTGCATTGGAGTGGATTTGAATCGAAATTGTCTTCGGAATATTTCGATGTTGGAATTCGTGATTATACAGGTGGTGTTATGGAAATTTGAAAGATATAATTATATCGTTATTTCCAATACGACATTTGTTAATCGTAGAATTTGATATTGAATATAGGCCGATATATTTTCTATTCAGAGCCTTGTATTGAATATCGAATGTGATTTGGGTTTGTCGTGAATGGTGTCTTCACTAACACTGTTCTTGAACCCAGTTGAGAAATGATTAAATCTTTTTATTTAGATTTAATGAAGTGTACCAATTAAACGATATTTAATTGGAATTGAATTGATATTGATTTTTGGGTTTATCGTGAACAGTGTTTTAAATAACACTTGTTCTTTAACCCGATAATTAATGGAATGTGATTTTGGGTTTATCGTGAACCGTGTTTTGAATGGCACTGATTCTTTAACCCAGTTAAAGATTAAAACTAAGTGGAGTTTTAATGAATCTTTAATTAGATTGAAATGATCGAAAATGGAGTATCACCAGTTTTACTCCAGGCGATAGTTAAATCTTTAATTAGATTTGAACGTGAAATGGTAATTGAATTTACCGATAACACTGTGGTGTTAGATATGAAGTATTACCAGTTTTACTTCATGGGATGAATAGGTTGGGATTGGGAAATAAAATAAATGATTACTTCGGTGTGGTTCGCTAATCCCGACTAGTTTGAATTGATATTCAAAGGAGATTAAAGAATAAATTTAAAGAATTTATCTTGGATAAAATTAATGGGAACTTTTTCCCAAAGTATAGGAATATTTGAATAAAAGAATATTCTAAATTGGAATGAGGCGTATGTTGTGTTTGTGTAACACTTTTATAATATATACGCGAGTTATTCAGAAAGACCGGGTTTATCCCATTCTGAATAACTGATTCGACGTGGTGTCGAAGATGAAGACGGTGGTCGAAGACCGGAGGTCTTCACGTCGTTTGGGTGATAACTGATGATCTTGATTGGGCTGTACACCCAAGAAGATGGAAACAGTTGGTGATCGTCCAGACGTACTTGGAGATCGATGGATATGCGGGGTACTAGGTGCCTCCGGTTTCGTTCAGACCCAGAACGGACTTGTAAATGGACTGTGTGTCTGACATTGGATTTTAGTCCGTGTGATTGATCTCTATTAAATATATATCTGTTTGGCGGCGGAGAATTTATTCTCTTGCTTAACGCCCTTCTATGAGACGTACGAGCTCAGGGGTTATATATTGATGGATATCAAACGCATGGAGTGAATTGCCTGTGTGGCATGCCTAAGTGGCAATTGATCGAGGCTTCTGTTGAAAAGCAAAGTCTTGTGGTGATGATCAAAGCACAGCCTGTGTGGCACAGCTTTGTGTAACGTGAATTCGCGAGTTTCACACCCGGTATGAACCAGAAACGGGAGACGGACCTCAGGGAGGGCATGCGTTTCCTTCTAGCTAAAAAGTGGCGTCAGTGGTTTTACACGCCCTGACGAGTTTGACTTATGTGGTTGTTGCTGTTGCGAGGCGCCTCGGTTTGATCGGACGATCCGGGTCCGATGGAGTCATTTGTTGGCTCATTTACGCCCCAAAGGGCGGGGAAACGTAGTGTTCAGGCATAATAATCCACATCGGTGGACCGGCCCTGTCGCTCCATGGGGCAGTTGCGGCTGTTCCTGAGACATGGGCTAGATTGTCTCGAATCGGTTGAGGACTATCTTTTGCCTCGGTTCATAGACGGAAATCCAATTTCCAAATACGTGACATTTGCGGTTTTAATTGTAGAACCTATATATGGCGACATAGTGGCATGGGACGCTCATGCCGCCTATGATTGATAATTATGATTTGAAGTTGTTTTATACACTATGCACTTATAATAGTATCAAACGATTTGTTTTAACCGTATCAAGCATTCTTTGGCTGTTATAAGGGAAAACCCTATCCTCGGCTGCGTTGCATTGTGTGATGGGACCTGGGTCTTATAACAACTTCATTTTTCTTTATTTAGCATTGCGCTGTTTGTTTTATGCACTGGTATCCTTGGGAGGAAACCCGTTCCGTGTTATACGGCGTGGTCCCTTGATTTACCTAACTTTAAAAATAAAGATTAACTGTTTTAGTTCTCACACCAGTCCCATGACTGACCTGGAGTTTATTGTTTTAACCTAAACTCTGGGTGCCCCTATTTTGACACGGGCAGCTAGTAGTTTCGGTTTTGCAGATTTATATTCACAGGATCCTGGTTTACAGCTGGAATGATATCCGGAAAGCTTTGTATCCGTATATCTCTTCTAGTTGTGTATTGTATTATTTTCCGCTGCTATGTATTTAAATGTAATTTAAATCTCTGATAATTCTGTGTATTATTCATTTATACTCAGTATATTCTTGTATTCTGATGCATTGTTGTAATATACAATGAAATGTTCTTCTGTTTGCGTTCTGTTGTGGTTTGTTCTCGAACTATCCGACGCTTTCCTTTACGGGGAAGTTACGGGTCTTTACAGGGGCTATTCAAATAAACGGTAAGGCCCAATAACATATGAATTAAAGTTTTATTAAATAAATTAGTGCATACCGGCTAGTTAAAATAATATCTCCTTCATACGTTATCAGTTTTTCGAACGATCAGATCCGTTGGGACCGTATGGACGGGAGCAACACAATGAGACTGACTGGGAGTGAATCCGAGCTCGTTATAATTTATGGCAAAATAAATTGTCCATCTGAATCAATGACAATTATCGTTATTAATGATGATAGTCCAATGTGAGCAAACCTCACTAACTCTGAATAGTTTCTAATTTCATGTTGTATTTTGAGAACTATTAGATATTGGATGATTGACTGTGTGTTGACCGTTTGATTGAACTGCTAGTCAGTTAGTTGAATTTCTATATTGATTCTGTTTAACAGAATATATCATATTGAAATGAAAGTGATGTTATATTATATTGTTTAACATCTGTGGATGCAGGAAGACAGGTTAGAGGAATCCAACTGGATTCCCCAACATTTATTTTACTGTTTTCATATATTGTGATATATGATGTGTTATATAATCTGTTATGGATTATGGGTGTTGGAATGATGTTGATTATTTTTATTCGATATTTTAAATATCATTAAAGACCCTGGGATGTAAAAAGAATTATTTCAATGTATATTGAAATAAAAGGGAGTTTATAAAATCAACATATTTTGTATATATTTCAAAAGTAAATAAAAGGGAAATCATTTGTAAAGTGAAGAACTATTACTAAAAGTAAATCTTTATAAATGAATAGTTTATTCGAAAAGTAAAAGGAGTTAATCGATGTTAGTTTAATCGATAGAGTTAAAGTAAAAGGAGCTAATCGATGTTAGTTTAATCGATAGAGTTAAAGTAAAAGGAGTTTATCGATGTTAGTTTAATCGATAGAGTTAAAGTAAAAGGAGCTAATCGATGTTAGTTTAATCGATTAGAGTTAAAGTAAAAGGAGCTAATCGATGTTAGTTTAATCGATTAGAGTTAAAGTAAAAGGAGCTAATCGATGTTAGTTTAATCGATTAGAGTTAAAGTAAAAGGAGTTAATCGATGTTAGTTTAATCGATTAGAGTTAAAAGAAAGGAGTTAATCGATGTTAGTTTAATCGATTAGGGGAAAGCAAAAGCAGTTAATCAAATATAGTTTATTTGAATAGAAAGTAAAAGGAGTTATCGAATATAGTTTATTCGAAATGAGTTAAGTAAAATGAGTAAATCAATAGCGTTAGTCAAATAGAGTTAATTGATAAGGGTTAATCGAATAGAGATAAGTGAAAAGAGTCAATCGAATATAGCTATTCGAAGGAGGGTTAAGTAAGGAAGTTAGTAAAGGGATACAAAGTGAACTTTGTCTATTTCAAAGTTAGAAATGTTGTTCAGTTAAGGTCTGAGAGATAGTTCTACCCCAACTTGATTGGCTTCGTTTTTAACTAAGGAATAGTTAAGGTTCGGCAGTAAAGGAAATGGTTTGAGTTGGCATCGCGATGATTTGTTTAAAACATTTGTCTAAGTCCAATGAAGAAGCTTTGGAAATGTTTTCCAAATAAGGAACCAAAAATGTTTTCTAATAAATAAAACAAGAAATGGAAATGTTTTCCATTGTTAATAACGTATATTTTCCAAATTTAGAAAATAAGAAAATATTGAATAGAGGGAGACAGAAGATAGGTAAATTAATGAAATAAAGAGATAAATGTTGAATGATGTTTTGATCGATATAAATTTCCATTTGGAAATAATATCGTTGTTTGCACACCTGTTTTTCTTCGATAGTTAAATCGCAGACTATCAAAGTTTTGACAATTTTAACATTGTTAATATGGAGAGACCGGTTGGATTATTATCCAAAGAACCACTCTGTATTGGCATAAGCGTTGCGAATCATATATGCCAAAGGAAATTGAAGACGGAGTTATGCAAGGGCTATCCTGTTTGCAGAATTGTGCCTTCGGTTCATCCTGTTCCTGGATGACTTGTATGGACGGATGTCTGACAGAGTATTTCCAGACGATCACGTATATTGATTTCTCCAACCGTACCAAGAGTGGAAGCGGAGAAGGAAACTTCTTTAAGCTAACGCGTAATGTATGGTTGAGGACGTCAATCGGTGATTTGATGGATTTAACGATGTGGCATTCAAAGTGAATCTGGTATGACGATAAAGCGTAGCTTCTAGCCTCATCATCCGGTAAATGACAGAAATCGGGCAGGCAGCATGGCTAAGTCGGTCGCACCGAAGTAGGGTGTATAATCACCTGATCTAGGGTTTCATTTATTTCCAAAAATCTATTGTTGATGCTGTCCCATTCGGGAAACGGTTGCCGATCCCAACCGTTGGTGATATACATTCGATACACTCAAGCGAAATGAGTGGTCGGTCATGTGTGGCCGGATTGCAAGATGTTCTTGTTGAACCCAGTGTATTCCTCTCTAGAGGTACACTAGCGAAAGGTGGTTCCATACCTTGTCATAGTTGGAAATCCATTACCCAATACGTGCTTGCGGTTGTGATTGTATACTATATATGTAGAACGTGAGATGAAAGCATTTCTGCTAGATGATTATATGTACTATGGTTGATAGACATTATTATAATATCAAAAGGTTTTTGATATAATGATATTTTGGATTCTCATAAGGGAAAAACCCGTTCCGTTATGCGGCGTGGTCTTATGAGATATCGTTTACTTGTTCGAACTGTTTTTAAACTGTTTTACTCATACCAGTCCCATGACTGACCCGGAGTTTACTTTGTTGTTTTCCCTTAACTCTTGGGTGCCTAAATTTGTATGGGCAGTCAAGTAGTCGGGATTTACAGATATAGTTGAAGAGCTAGAGCAGGAGGCTTCAGGATCATATAGCTATAGTTATTTCCGCTGTGTTGTAAGTGATGTACTTTGATATTGATGTATATTCAAGTACAGATGTATATTTCAAGTTATGTTATATATATTATATGTTATTCATTCCGCTGTGAGATTCGTGTTACTCTGATGTTGTGTTCTTCTTCTTCTATTCTAAGTTTCTATCTTATCTTTCCTCACCCTCTAATTTCTTTCACTAATTACCAGGATTTTTCGATGTTTTGGTTATCGACATAGTGTTTATGTCGATAACCAAAGTCGCTCAAAATCCGGGTCATTACAGATCCAGACGAAACCATTGTGTATCTGCGATTCATGAACAAACAACATATCAATATCACATTGGTACTTTCCGTATCTGTTTTCAAAAGGACTTTTGAAATATTTTCACTGAGAGTTGAAGCAAGGATATTTAGTACTTGAAGATTTTAGTCGTGCACCTGGCCAGCGTATGCCTAACATCTGTAAGAACGACAATATACTTGTCAAACTTCGAGTTATCAAATATTTTCGAAACAATAATTTAAATAAGTTAAGAAGAGAGGTTTTCGAATTATTTTCAATTACATACAAATATTTTCTACATGAAATTCGTATTATAAAATATTTTTGATCTTGGAAAAATTTCAAGTAGACAATTGGTAACTTGAAGAAGAAATGATAATTACACTCTTCAATGAGTGTTGGGGGAGATTAAATGGATTGAATATCTGATGTTATGGTTGAACTTGTGGAACAATTGATAGGTAAATATTGACAGATGAATAAAGAAATTTAGAATGATTGGAGATGCGTAAATCCAACGTGTGCGGAATTTGAAATTTTGGGAAATGGGTTCAATAAGAAATTTGGTTTTTCGGAGTTAACTGAATATGATAGATAAAAAAGAGAATCGATGACTTAAATATTGATATTTAAATTAGTTATGGAAGGATTTCACATAAACATGAACATTTGAAATATACAATGGTATAACTCTAACAAATTTTCCTTTTCGAGGACGAAAAGTTTTAAAGGGGGGAAGAATGTAACGACCCAGAAATTTCGACTACTGAAATGTGGGAATTAGTTTGAGATTCAATTACTAATGATCAATTTTATATTGGTATTGAGATTGGAAATTTTGAAATTTAATGTATTGTTTTGTGTATTGATTGAATTCAATATTTAATTCAGAATGGGTGGTTGGAAACAAATATTTAATTTTTGAATCTGGTTGGATATTTGAATGTGACTAAAATAATAAATGGTTGAATTATAAAATAATAATAAACGGTAAATAAATTAGAAATTATATTTGTTGAAATGTATGGAAATTGGTTTGAATATATGTGTATTTGTATATACATAGAAATTGGAATTTTAACGTATAAAATTTAGAACCAAACAGTGTCGTTGGGTGAAACAAACAATGAACCATCAAATAATTTAAAATTTAAAATAACGCCGTATATAATCAAAGTTAGATCACAACTAGATTGATTTTTATGGATTCAGAACGTGAAAACGAAGAGGTACGTTTAAGGTTTGTCGCATTGGGAGATGGTGATTTGCGGTACGAATGTAGAGCGTTCTGTAGTATTCGCGGTAGAATTTTATTATTTAATTAAACCCAAATACCTCCTTTACCAGTTAAATTTACGCCGAGCCTTCTGTTGAATTCCACTGCTACCTAAGATCTATGATTTAATGTTGTTCTTATCTTCAACATTTTCTTCTATAAAAGAATGCGGTCTTTCTCCCAATTCTTTCAACCAAATTATTTTTTCTCCTGTTTCTTTTAATGGCTTCTAGAAAATCGACATGACCTTCTATCTCGAATAAAATCAAAATCATTGTCCCCAAAACCCTAATCGCGCCCCTTTCCATTCTACTCAGCAAAATCCCTTTGCATATCGAGACCACCGAATCGGCCGACGCTCCTCCCTTTGCAACCTTTCACCATGATTCTTGCCAACCGATCGTCACTCCACTGGTCAAGTCAAATCCGCCAGCTCAAAAATTCTCTCCAAGTCACTGCCTCCCATCGATCAGTACGCCGCTTCCAGTTTCAGCAAATTGCTTGCGCTTTCCTCCTGTCGTTCAAGGTGAGTTTCTCTTGGAACTCACGATTTACTTCTTTTAGAGTAAATTAACGTCAATATTAAACTAAATATAATAGTTAAATCTCGTGTATGGATGGTTGCTTGCATGATTTATTGGTCTGTTCATTTCACCTTGCTGGTTGAAACAATGGTCAGTATCGACCCTTGCTTTAAAATATGTTTACCCTGCAAATGTGAGAAGCTGTAATAACCCGGAAATTCTAGGCCAGTTTAAAAATTTTATTTTGGCAATTTTAGCGAAGTTTGAATATTTAAAATAGATTATTTTAAATAATATCGACGAGAAATTTATTATGAATATAATTCGAATGTATATATTTATACGCGTCGTCGTTAGAATATAAATATTTATATATAATTATAAATAGGAATTGAAAATGGCGCGGTAGTTCGATAATTCGATTTCAAACTTCAATTGAATGTACCGGGTGCAAAACAATCCAGATTTTAGTGAAACCAAAAAAATTAGGATCTATTTGATAGTATCTTTCCAACGAATCCGAAAAATCCAAATTTCATAGCGGGAATCAAAAGATATGTCCAGTTGAAAATTCTGAATAGTCGCTATGGAATTCAGGCCCTTGAAAATGGAAATTTTGCAAACGACCTCGGATTTCGACGAAACCACTTTTGTTGGATCCGTGATATCAAATTATTGCTAGATTCCAAATTTCATAATTTTTCGAATCAATATGCGAGCGTGGCAAAGGAAAACGCGTTTGACCAGTTTTAGTTGATTTTAATCGACTGGAAAATGGCCATTTTTCCAACGGCCTCAGAATTCGACGAAACTAGTTTTGTTAGGACCGTATCATCAATATGAAGCTAGAAACTATTTTTATGCAATTTATAGAGTTAGTATGTAACCCCGGTAAATTGAAATGCGCGTTCAAATTCAATATATAGAGTTATATTTTAAATTCGACGAAAACTGATCGAAAGGATCGAATCAGCCTATGATACATATCCCATTGTGTTCGGAATGGGGGTAAAACGCTATGGACGACAGGCGGTGGACCTCGTTTTGAGGTCAAAAATAAAAGTTGCTTTTTGGTGGAAAATTAAATAATTAAATAATTAAAATAAAAAAAACCCTACCCTCTCCTTAACTACCCAGGCCCCCCCCGTTCATTTCAAAACGAAAAGAGAAAAAAAATAACCCTATGCCCTAATCGACCGATGCGCCGCCGTCCAGGCGAGGGCCTCGCCTCCCCATCGCCACCTCCGAACCACCGCACCCCCTACCCCTCGTCCTCCTAGTAAATCGAAACCCCCCCCAAATAGATCGCGACGCCTCCAGGTGGGACCACCATCGCGCGTCGGCCGATGACCGCAGAGCCCCTCCTCCGATCAACCCCTCCTCTTTTCTAAAACCTGTAAGTATTTTTACTTTTATTTATTCTGGGTTTTCTTGTTAATAAAACTGATTTTGTATATGTATAATTAAAAAAAAAAAGAGAAAGAAAGTATGATCTTTAAAACTGAAATAATATTATATTTAAAATGATAAAGGATGAATTTTATGACGATAAAATTATGGTTTTTATTTTGAAGTTATAATAGAAAATATACAATTTTCATATATATATCATATAGTTTTTTTAAAAGGTTAGATTTTTGTTCGTGTGAAGTAGCAAATAAAAATATGTTTTTTATATTTTTAAAGTAATAAAAATATGATTTTTATATTTTTAAGGTATTAAAATTATAATCTTTACTATATAGAAGATGTAAAAATATGATTTTTGCTTATGTAGAGGTACTAAAAATATAATTTTTACATGATAGGAATATTCGAAATATCATCTTTTTATGTGTAGAAAAATAAAAATGTGATTTTTATAATGATATATTTGAAAAGGCGATATCTATAAAATTGAAAAGGCGAAATCTTTTTATATAGAATAGTGTGATAAAAATGGAATTTTTATCTATATAGTGGCATTGTAAAAATAGAATTTTTATTGATATAAAAATTAGATTTTTCCCATATAAGAAGGTGAAAAAAAATCAGATTTCTATTTTGAGTTAGCGATAAAAATATAATTTTTAAATATGAATTAACGAAGTGAAAATAGAATTTTTAACCATAAAACGTGAAAGTAAAAATTCAATTTTTATATATGTAGTGGCTACGGGCAACGAAGATGACAAGAATGCGATAACGACGAAGACTTCTACAAAAGAAGAGTCAAGATGATTGGATAGCTTTCTGTGAGAATTTCTCACTCTTCAGTTTCTTTTTCTAGTTATATATATATACTTGGATGCAAACGGTGTTTAGTAGCACCCGATACAATCGTCCACAAACCATGGACTTGTTTGTTTGGTTGTGTAGTTGATTAGATTATTTGGTTTGAATTGAATTGTTTGGTGAATTGAATGGATTTGATTGATGTGCGAATGGCGTGGGCCTTCACTAGACCGGGGATAAGGCTAGGCCTCGTCCCGTTTCTAGTATCGTGCCGTTATGCCGCCGAAATTTTCTAAAATATGTTAGAAAAATAAAGATATCATTTTATTTAATAAATGAACTGAATAGAATATTTTCGTAGTTTGAATAAAATGTTTTATCGTTAAAAATATAATTTTTAACGTGAATGTGAATAAATAAATATTCATTTACAAACCGGACGGTTTGTTTATGTAACCTATTTGAAGGACATTGATTGGGTCGATAAATTTTACACATCGCACAACTGCACAACTAAAATCTGTGTTTGATTGTTTGAAACCCCACACGGGTGTTGGGATGAAATTTGAAGTTCACTCATCCTGATTGATTAAATCTGTCGATCGATTGATTGACAGGCTGTTATAAGCGTTAGATATCTATATTTGATGCTTATACAGTGTAGTGCACTTTGGTTGATGGCTGATTTTTTTTCAGTGCTATTATATACATGTGTTGTACGGAATCCATATAATTAACTTTATATGGTGATTGATTTGGCCTCATTCCAATTTAGAAGATAAAGAATATTATAAAGTAAAGGTTCATGTGTTGACTGTACTCATTCGTGAGATTAGTCATGTGTTGAACGTAATATTATAACAATAAATTTTATATCTTTATCACTATAAAATAAAGGTTCATGTGTTGACTGTACTCACTCGTGAGATTAGTCATGTGTTGAACGTAATATTTTAACAATAAATTTTATATCTTTGTCACTATAAAATAAAGGTTCATGTGTTGACTGTACTCATCCGTTGAGATTAGTCATGTGTTGAACGAAATAATTTAACAAAAATAGTCACACATGGACGGTACTCATTCGTTGAGATTAGTCATGTGTTGAACGAAATATTTTAACAATAAAATTTACATCTTTATCAATATAAAACGATTTTGAATTGAATTGAATAGAAAACGAATTTGATTTCAATTGAATATAAAACGAATTCGAATTGAATTGAAAACGAATTTGAATTGAATATAAAACGAATTCGAATTGAATTGAAAACAAATTTGAATTGAGTTGAAAACGAATTCGAATTGAATTGAAAGCGAATTCGAATTGAATTGAAAACGAATTGAAATTTGAATTGAATAGAAATGAATTTTAAAACGAATTTATAAGGAAGAATTCAATTTTGAATTGAATTGAAATGGAAGTTGAAAATTGTTTTTGAAACGAATTTAAAACGATTTATAAAATTCGTTTTAAATAGAAATCGACGAAATATATATTTTATATTATATATATATATATATATATATATATATAATATAATGGCCTGAATAGAACGCGCCGCGCCACGGCAGTTCGTGAATTTCGACCATTTATTTCAAACGGACATTACGGGAGATCCGACCGTCGGATTCTCCTAAAACCGGAACGGTTGGGTTCGTATCGAAAAGAGCTTTCTAACGAATATTAGAAATTTGAAATCTAACGGTTGGATTTGGAGATACGTCCAAATCAAATTTGGAAAAGGTCGCTGTAAGTGCAGTTCGATGGCCGTTGATGGAAATCGACTGTACGGGCCTTGATAAAATTATTAAAAATAATAATAAATTGTGTAAAATCATAAGAAATGATTTGAGAAAAATTGGGGTGAAAAACTCCATATTTGAAAAGATAAAAATGGATTTTTATCGAAATGAACTAGTTTTGAACTAAATTTAAAACCCAATTATTTTTAAATAAATAAATTAGATTTAAAAAGGGGTTTTAAATAATCGGAATTTCTTATATATTTGATTGGATTTGAAATGGGTTTATCGTGAACGGTGTTTTAAATAACACTAGTTCTTTAACCCGATAACAAATAGAATGTGATTTGGGTTTGTCATGAACTGTGTTTTAAATAACACCTAGTTCTTTAACCCAGTAAAAGGAGTTTTAACGAATCTGCAATTAGATTGAAATGTGAATCTATAATCTAAATTATCAAATTTAGAAATGAGTGAGAATGGAGTATCGCCAGTTTTGCTCCAAAGCGATAGTTAAATCTTTAATTAGATTTGAACGTGAAATGGTAATTAATTTTACCGATAACACCATAGTATTAGATATGGAGTATTACCAATTTTGATTCATGGGATGAATAGGTTGGGATTGGGAAATAAAATAAATAATTACTTCGGTACGGTTAGCTAATCTCGACTAGTTGAGAAAACCATAATTTGGTTTGAAATGACATCCAAAGGAAGATTATAGAATAAATTTAGAAGAATTTATCTTGGATAAAATTAATGGGAACCTTTCCCTAAGAATATGATTTTGTGAATAAAAGAATATTCTGAATTGGAATGAGGCGTATGTTGTGTTTGTGTAACATTTGTTTTAAATATACGCCGGTTGTTCGGAAAGGCCGGGTTTATACCCATTCTGAATAACCGATTCGACGATAAGTCAAAAATGAAGACGGTGGTTGAAGACCGGAAGTCTTCACATCGTTTGGGTGATTACTGATGATCTTGATTGGGCTGTACACCCAAGATGAGGGAATCAGTTGGTTGTCGTCCAGACGTACTTGGAGATGGATGGATATGCGAGGAAAGTGCCTCCGGTTTCGTTCAGACCTAGAACGAACTTGTAAATGGATTGTGTGTCTAACATTGGATTTTATTTTGTGTTGATTGATTCCTGTTAAATATATATCTGTTTGGCGGCGGAGAATTTATTCTCCTGCTTAACGCCCTTCTCTGAGACGTACGAGCTTAGAGGTTATATATCGATAGATATCAGTCGCATGACATGAATTGCCCGTGTGGCACGCTAAGATGCATTGATCAAGGCTTCTGTTGAAAAGCAAAGTCTTGTGGTTGATGATCAAAGCACGGCCTTTGTGGCGTAGCTTTGTGTATAACGTTAATTCGCGAGCCTCACACCTCGGTATGAGTTAAAAATGGGATATGGACCGCTGGGAGAGCACGACGTTTCTTTCTAGCTTTGGTGGTGTCAGTGACTTACCAGCCCTGACATTTACATACTTTTCACCTTTGTGGTTGTTGGAATGAGGCGCCTCGATTATAGGTCTGTAAGGACCGGGAAACGTGTGTTCAGGCATAATTAATCCTCTAACGTAAGTGAGGACCGGCCCAGCCGCATCCGGGGTTGCCCAGAGTGTGTAGTCCCGAGGCATTTGCTAGAGTGTCTCGAACGCGGAGAGGAGCTTGCCCCTTGCCTCAACTCATGACGGAAATCCAATTTCCAATACGTGTATTGCGGTTTTAATTGTAGAACTAGTATGGTGACATGATATATGGTACCCATGCCGTCTATGATTTATATTTATGATTGAAATTGTTTTGACACTATACACTTATTATAGTATCAAATGATTTGTTTTAAACGTACCAAGCATGTTTGGCTATTATAAGGGAAAACCCTATCCTCCGGCTTACGTTGCATTGTGTGATGGGACCTGGGTCTTATAATAGCTTCATTTTTCGAAAAACATTGCGCTGTTTATTCTATGCACTTGTATTCTTGGGAGGAAACCCGTTCCGTGTTATACGGCGTGGTCCCTTGAATTACTCTCTTTTAAAGTAAAGTTTTAAATAACTGTTTTAGTTCTCACACCAGTCACATGACTGACCTGGAGTTTATTGTTTTAACCTAAACTCTGGGTGCCCCTATTTTCCGCACGGGCAGCTAGTAGTTTTGGTTTTGCAGATTTATATTCACAGGATCCTGGTTTACAGCTGGAATGATATCCGGAAAGCTCTGTATCCGTATATCACCTTCAATTGTGCTTTTTATTATTTTTCCGCTGCTATGTAATTTATTGTAATCTCTGATATTTATCGAATGTAATTTATTCAATTATACTCTGTATATTCTTGTATCTGATGGAATTGTTGTAATAACAATGAAATATTCTTCTGTTTGTGTTCTATTTTGTCCTATTCTCAAACGATCACGGGTTTCGAACGGTCTAGATCAGTTTAACGACTGATTCAGATCGAGCGAAATTCCCGGCTGTCACATTTGGTATCAGAGCTTTTGTTTACAGAGCTCGAGAACAAGACACATTAGAACCATACGAAAGAATTCTTCAGATATTGGATTAGTAACATCCAATTAGAATGACTCGTTAGAGATAGGATCAGTAGTATCCTAGAACGAGTGTGAAGAGTATATTTTTCAAATGGAAACAAATTTGTTTTGAAAATTTAAATCGTTTTATACGTATTTAATTATTTATTTATTTTGAATATGGACAATCTAGTATATAAAGGTTTTGCATATACGCGTCATGAACGTATATTCGAAGGTTTAATATACTGGATAGATATAAAATCACATTCTAGTCGCCCGGAGATGTTCTGATGGTGGTTCGAAACATCATCAACATTTATTTTCGAGTGACGAAGGTGTGATATCTATATATTTCCATTAGACTGGTGTGAGAACCCAAAAACTTATATAGCTAGAATAAATTGTTGTGAATTGGCATCAAAAATAAGATTTTCTGTATATATATCAAATTATGAATTTGAAACTCTAATCTACTAATTGATTGATGTTTGTGTTGATTGTTTATTTGTTTGCTAATTTTGAACCATTATGCCAAATTGAACCAAATATTGAATTATATTGAAATTGGTCGCATTTTCTTGCATATACATGTACTTACATTGAACAGGTCATAGCAGGGAGGCTAGAGCCGAAGAATAAAATTTGTTTGCCCGACAAATGGGTACATGTTTACTATAGTTTACTATTTTGTTTGGGTGATGATGATTTTATGAGCCTATTGGCTAGCCGCTTGGCTTCTTCTTTTTCTTTTTGAGATCATAAGGCCTATATGGCAATTTTGGGATTTTCCCGTGGCTCCCGGTGCAGGGGAGGTTATGGCGAAATTTTTCGAAAATTTAGGGTGTTTGCCAAATTTTTGAAAATTTGAAAATTCCCAGAAACTGAAAAGTTGGAGAATGGAAGCCAGATCGAACGTAGAGTTGATTAATCAAACCACTTTCGACTTTGTTCCTTTTCGGGGATGAAAAGTTTTAAGTGGGGGAGATTGTAATAACCCGGAAATTCTGGGCCAGTTTAAAATTTTTATTTTGGCAAGTTTAGCGAAGTTTGAATATTTAAAATAGATTATTTTAAATAATATCAACGAGAAATTTATTATGAATATAATTCGAACGTATATATTTATACGCATCGTCGTTAGAATATAAATATTTATATATAATTATAAATAGGAATTGAAAATGGCGCGGTAGTTCGATAATTCAATTTCAAACTTCAATTGAATGTACCGGGTGCAAAACAATCCGGATTTTAGTGAAACCAAAAACATTAGGATCTATTTGATAGTATCTTTCCAACGAATCCGAAAAATCAAAATTTCATAGCGGGAATCAAAAGATATGTCCAGTTGAAAATTCTGAATAGTCGCTATGGAATTCAGGCCCTTGAAAATGGAAATTTTGCAAACGACCTCGGATTTCGACGAAACCACTTTTGTTGGATCCGTGATATCAAATTATTGCTAGATTCCAAATTTCATAATTTTTCGAATCAATATGCGAGCGTGGCTAAGGAAAACGCGTTTGACCAGTTTTAGTTGATTTTAATCGACTGGAAAATGGCCATTTTTCCAACGGCCTCAGAATTCGACGAAACTAGTTTTGTTAGGACCATATCGTCAATATGAAGCTAGAAAATATTTTTATGCAATTTATAGAGTTAGTATGTGACCCCGGTAAATTGAAATGCGCGATCAAATTCAATATATAGAGTTATATTTTAAATTCGACGAAAACTGATCGAAAGGATCGAATCAGCCTAAGATACATATCCCATTGTGTTCGGAATGGGGGTAAAACGCTATGGACGACATGCGGTGGGCCTCGTTTTGAGGTCAAAAATAAAAGTTGCTTTTTGGTGGAAAATTAAATAATTAAATAATTAAAATAAAAAAACCCTTCCCTCTCCTTAACTACCCAGGCCCCCCCCCCCCCGTTCATTTCAAAACGAAAAGAGAAAAAGAAAAAAAAATAACACTATGCCCTAATCGACCGACGCGCCGCCGTCCAGGCGAGGGCCTCGCCTCCCCATCGCCACCTCCGAACCACCGCACCCCCTACCCCTCGTCCTCCTAGTAAATCGAAACCCCCCCCCCCCCAAATAGATCGCGACGCCTCCAGGTGGGACCACCATCGCGCGTCGGCCGATGACCGCAGAGCCCCTCCTCCGATCAACCCCTCCTCTTTTCTAAAACCTGTAAGTATTTTTACTTTTATTTATTCTGGGTTTTCTTGTTAATAAAACTGATTTTGTATATGTATAATTAAAAAAAAAAAGAGAAAGAAAGTATGATCTTTAAAACTGAAATAATATTATATTTAAAATGATAAAGGATGAATTTTATGACGATAAAATTATGGTTTTTATTTTGAAGTTATAATAGAAAATATACAATTTTCATATATATATCATATAGTTTTTTTAAAAGGTTAGATTTTTGTTCGTGTGAAGTAGCAAATAAAAATATGATTTTTATATTTTTAAAGTAATAAAAATATGATTTTTATATTTTTAAGGTATTAAAATTATAATCTTTACTATATAGAAGATGTAAAAATATGATTTTTGCTTATGTAGAGGTACTAAAAATATAATTTTTACATGATAGGAATATTCGAAATATCATCTTTTTATGTGTAGAAAAATAAAAATGTGATTTTT
This sequence comes from Allium sativum, assembly GCA_030737875.1. NCBI lineage: Eukaryota > Viridiplantae > Streptophyta > Magnoliopsida > Asparagales > Amaryllidaceae > Allium > Allium sativum. Next base: position 315,572,658 of record CM060921.1, read on the forward strand.
ATAATGATATATTTGAAAAGGCGATATCTTTAAAATTGAAAAGGCGAAATCTTTTTATATAGAATAGTGTGATAAAAATGGAATTTTTATCTATATAGTGGCATTGTAAAAATAGAATTTTTATTGATATAAAAATTAGATTTTTCCCATATAAGAAGGTGAAAAAAAATCAGATTTCTATTTTGAGTTAGCGATAAAAATATAATTTTTAAATATGAATTAACGAAGTGAAAATAGAATTTTTAACCATAAAACGTGAAAGTAAAAATTCAATTTTTATATATGTAGTGGCTACGGGCAACGAAGATGACAAGAATGCGATAACGACGAAGACTTCTACAAAAGAAGAGTCAAGATGATTGGATAGCTTTCTGTGAGAATTTCTCACTCTTCAGTTTCTTTTTCTAGTTATATATATATACTAGGATGCAGACGGTGTTTAGTAGCACCCGATACAATCGTCCACAAACCATGGACTTGTTTGTTTGGTTGTGTAGTTGATTAGATTATTAGGTTTGAATTGAATTGTTTGGTGAATTGAATGGATTTGATTGATGTGCGAATGGCGTGGGCCTTCACTAGACCGGGGATAAGGCTAGGCCTCGTCTCGTTTCTAGTATCGTGTCGTTATGCCGCCGAAATTTTCTAAAATATGTTAGAAAAATAAAGATATCATTTTATTTAATAAATGAACTGAATAGAATATTTTCATAGGTTGAATAAAATGTTTTATCGTTAAAAATATAATTTTTAACGTGAATGTGAATAAATAAATATTCATTTACAAACCGGACGGTTTGTTTATGTACACCTATTTGAAGGACATTGATTGGGTCGATAAATTTTACACATCGCCCAACTGCACAACTAAAATCTGTGTTTGATTGTTCGAAACCCCACATGGGTGTTGGGATGAAATTTGAAGTTCACTCATCCTGATTGATTACATCTGTCGATCGATTGATTGAGAGGTTGTTATAAGCGTTAGATATCTATATTTGATGCTTATACAGTGTAGTGCACTTTGGTTGATGGTTGATTTTTTTCCAGTGCTATTATATACATGTGTTGTACGGAATCCATATAATTAACTTTATATGGTGATTGATTGGGCCTCATTCCAATTTAGAAGATAAAGAATATTATAAAGTAAAGGTTCATGTGTTGACTGTACTCATTCGTGAGATTAGTCATGTGTTGAACGTAATATTTTAATAATAAATTTTATATCTTTATCACTATAAAATAAAGGCTCATGTTTTGACTGTACTCATTCGTGAGATTAGTCATGTGTTGAACGTAATATTTTAACAATAAATTTTATATCTTTATCACTATAAAATAAAGGTTCATGTGTTGATTGTACTCATCCGTTGAGATTAGTCATGTGTTGAACGAAATAATTTAACAAAAATAGTCACACGTGGACGGTACTCATTCGTTGAGATTAGTCATGTGTTGAACGAAATATTTTAACAATAAAATTTACATCTTTATCAATATAAAACGATTTTGAATTGAATTGAATAGAAAACGAATTTGATTTCAATTGAATATAAAACGAATTCGAATTGAATTGAAAACGAATTTGAATTGAATATAAAACGAATTCGAATTGAATTGAAAACAAATTTGAATTGAATTGAAAACGAATTCGAATTGAATTGAAAACGAATTCGAATTGGATTGAAAACGAATTGAAATTTGAATGGAATAGAAATGAATTTTAAAACGAATTTATAAGGAAGAATTCAATTTTGATTTGAAATGAAATGGAAGTTGAAAATTGTTTTTGAAACGAATTTAAAACGATTTATAGAATTCGTTTTAAATAGAAATCGATGAAATATATATTATATATATATAATATAATGGCCTGAATATAACGTGCCGCGCCGCGGCAGTTCGTGAATTTCGACCATTTATTTCAAACGGACATTACGGGTGATCCGACCGTCGGATTCTCCTAAAACCGGAACCGTTGGGTTCGTATCGAAAAGATCTTTCTAACGAATATTAGAAATTTTAAATCTAACGGTTGGATTTGGAGATACGTCCAAATCAAATTTGGAAAAGGTCGTTGTAAGTGCAGTTCGATGGCCGTTGATGGAAATCGACTGTACGGGCCTTGATAAAATTACTAAAAATAGTAAGAAATTGTGTAAAATCATAAGAAATGATTTGAGAAAAATTGGGGTGAAAAACTCCATATTTGAAAAGATAAAAATGGATTTTTATCGAAATGAACTAGTTTTGAACTAAATTTAAAACCCAATTATTTTTAAATAAATAAATTAGATTTAAAAAGGGGTTTTAAATAATCGTAATTTCTAATATATTTGATTGGATTTGTAATGGGTTTATCGTGAACGGTGTTTTAAATAACACTAGTTCTTTAACCCGATAACAAATAGAATGTGATTTGGGTTTGTCATGAACTGTGTTTTAAATAACACCTAGTTCTTTAACCCAGTAAAAGGAGTTTTAACGAATCTGCAATTAGATTGAAATGTGAATCTATAATCTAAATTATCAAATTTAGAAATGAGCGAGAATGGAGTATCGCCAGTTTTGCTCCAAAGCGATAGTTAAATCTTTAATTAGATTTGAATGTGAAATGGTAATTAATTTTACCGATAACACCATAGTATTAGATATGGAGTATTACCAGTTTTTCTTCATGGGATGAATAGGTTGGGATTGGGAAATAAAATAAATAATTACTTCGGTACGGTTAGCTAATCTCGACTAGTTGAGAAAACCATAATTTGGTTTGAAATGACATCCAAAGGAAGATTATAGAATAAATTTAGAAGAATTTATCTTGGATAAAATTAATGGGAACCTTTCCCTAAGAATATGATTTTGTGAATAAAAGAATATTCTGAATTGGAATGAGGCGTATGTTGTGTTTGTGTAACATTTGTTTTAAATATACGCCGGTTGTTCGGAAAGGCCGGGTTTATACCCATTCTGAATAACCGATTCGACGATAAGTCAAAAATGAAGACGGTGGTTGAAGACCTGAAGTCTTCACATCGTTTGGGTGATTACTGATGATCTTGATTGGGCTGTACACCCAAGATGAGGGAATCAGTTGGTTGTCGTCCAGACATACTTGGAGATGGATGGATATGCGAGGAAAGTGCCTCCGGTTTCGTTCAGACCCAGAACGAACTTGTAAATGGATTATGTGTCTGACATTGGATTTTATTCTGTGTTGATTGATTCCTGTTAAATATATATCTGTTTGGCGGCGGAGAATTTATTCTCCTGCTTAACGCCCTTCTCTGAGACGTACGAGCTTAGAGGTTATATATCGATAGATATCAATCGCATGGCATGAATTGCCCGTGTGGCACGCTAAGATGCATTGATCAAGGCTTCTGTTGAAAAGCAAAGTCTTGTGGTTGATGATCAAAGCACGGCCTTTGTGGCGTAGCTTTGTGTATAACGTGAATTCGCGAGCCTCGCACCTCGGTATGAGTTAAAAACGGGATACGGACCACTGGGAGAGCACGACGTTTCTTTCAAGCTTTGGTGGTGTCAGTGACTTACCAGCCCTGACATTTATATACTTTTCACCTTTGTGGTTGTTGGAATGAGGCGCCTCGATTATAGGTCTGTAAGGACCGGGAAACGTGTGTTCCGGCATAATTAATCCTCTAACGTAAGTGAGGACTGACCCCGCCGCATCCGGGGTTGCCCAGAGTCTGTAGTCCCGAGGCATTTGCTAGAGTGTCTCGAACGTGGAGAGGAGCTTGCCCCTTGCCTCGACTCATGACGAAAATCCAATTTCCAATACGTGTATTGCGGTTTTAATTGTAGAACTAGTATGGCGACATGATATATGGTACCCATGCCGTCTGTGATTTATATTTGTTAGATCAATATTTGGACCTAACACCCAAATTGTTCTGTAGCTTATAGAGTTTCAACTGAAGAATGAGAAAAAAAGGAAATAACACAGAATTTATAGTGGTTCGGCGTTAATGAGCCTACGTCCACTTTATATATTATTGATTATACTTTGAAATCTAATACAATCAAGGATTTCTCTCAATACTCTAGTATTTTGACAACAATGGCAGATTCAGTTCTCAATATTGCCAAAAGACCTCCAAAAAATGCCAAGCTCCAGGCTATTTATAGCTGATTTTGTTAGGCGGGTCGTGGTTACACGTAGCACGAATCCCGAGAACATCAGATCGCATCGCCATCGTCGAGGAAATAGTCAAATTAGCCGTTGTGGACAGGTGTCGCGATCTGCTTGAAAATCGGATCGTGCAGATGGGAGAATTGGTCCAAATGACGGTAAGGGACACGTGTCGCTAGATCCGTGCGTCTTGGATCGCTGAAGACTAGCTCACGCTTGAACGGGTCAGAGGGTTCGCCACGCACCAGGGGATCGGATCGATCAATACTGGGCAACAACATATGTATGGATCGGATCGCATAGAGGTGTCGTTTCGCTGATGAAATAGGGTCGATCCGTCGAGACGCGATCCGATGATGGGCGAGTCGATAGCGTGCGATCCGTCATCGGGCGAGTCGATGATGCGATCCATTCCTTCATATTCTTAGAGAACGTGGTTTCATGCTTTCTTCTTATGAATGATCCTGGGTGGCTTGGTCAAAAAGCGAGCCAACATTTTGCCCCCTCAAAGTATGTTTTATCGATGATGGAACATGCTTCGAAGCTATAGAATCGTCTTTTCTTAACGAGTCGCGGATCAGAGAACGATTCTCTTTCTGGGATTTTTCAGAATCCTCATTCCTGAATTTATCGATTCGGATCGCGGGCTCGGGTCACGGTCCGTTAGCGAAACATTCGTTCCGTTCTTGGGTGTGCACTTGGGCCTCGGAACGAAACGGGATCCTCCTCGAGTCGTGGTGGGCTTTTGGTTCGCGGCCCGCCGGTCTTTCGTGGATCGAATAGGACAAAGAAGGGGAGACAAACGGTCGCCCTCTTTGCCTATATGAGCCGACCCTCCCCTCTTCACTTTCCTTCTTCTTTTCTCTGCCGTATCGTTTCGCCTGCACTGTCGAAGAACGAACCCATGTTTTTCAAACCTTCGAAAATCCGAGCATTTCATCAATTTTTAGAAAGGTAACTCCACAAAAAGCATTCTTATTCGTGAACGCTGTTCTTTCCTGAACTTTTTCGACTAATTTGAGGGAGAAACGATGGAAATTTGCGATTTTCTGAAGGAATCATCAAGTCGCCATGGCTGACGGGCGTAGAGCTCGGAGTTCGAGGATGGGAAGGAGAGGTGGAAAACGAAGGAGGAAGAAGAAGAGGGAAGGCCGGTTCGGATCGTGGGCAAGGAGAGGAGAAGATGAAGGCGAGTGGCGAGACGGAAGATCGTGGTGACAGCAAAGGCGCGTATCGTGGGGGTTGCAACGGTTCGTGAAGGAGCGATCCCCATGCCCTGCGATTCGATGGGGGGCGACCCCTCTGCCTTGCGATCCGAAAGGGGGCGATCCCTCTGCCTTGCGATCCGACTCATAGTTGACGATGCGAAGAAATTTCAAACTTTAATCGACGCCTTGTCACCATAAAATTCTGAACAGTTAGGCTAGGGCCCTGATGTTGGACTTTCTGGACTAAATGACTACATAATTCGGCTGCATATGACGACTAATATTTTGATGATCTCGATTGCTTTCATGCTTTATTTTCAATGCACACACAAGTACACACACCAGCACTTGCACACACGGGGATCGGGTAGTATTAATCTCATTGTTCATGTTTTCTCGTTCTAGCAGTAATGTCGAATGATCACTCTTCTTCAAGATCCGCAACAGAAGCGGAATTTGAGGTTCCTGAGCAATACAACCCTGAAATTCCTCCCACTAATCCAGGAGGTGAAGATTCTGGATCTGAGTACGAGGCCACGGAATCAGATCCGTCTGAAAGTACTTCGTCTAGCGACGATTCTGAGATAGATGGGCGAGCCCCCGACGAGATTCCTAGGGCGCTCGGGATAGAAAATTTTCCGATTCTTTAGCATCTAAGCTCGACGATATAAAGCTTAAAAGAATCTGCTTGAGGCACGAGATTCCTTGGGATGATGTCTTGACGCCCGGAAGCGAAGATAGACCCCACCTAGCTCCGGAAGGATATATGGCGATTAGCCGAACCATGTGCTTGGTAGGAGCTATCACTCCGTTCCCTCCGATTGCCATCGAAACTTTAAGACGACTGGGAATTGCTCCGATGCAACTCCATCCGAACGCCTACGCATCACTATATACCCTATACATTGCATACGCGGAGATCTTACATGCCGAACTTAAATTCAAAGATTTGACATTCTTCTTTCTTTTCAAGCACCGTTCTTCGGCAACTCCAAATTTCTCTTTCTTTGAATCGGTGGCGAATAGGAAGGTTCTGTACGATGGATATAGCAATGTAGGGGATCCTAAGTCTGATTGGTTTTATATAAGGAAACAGGCCGGATGCTCACGAAGATGGCTCAAATCAAGTAAACTTTTAAGCTTCTAATCGAATATCTTATTCAAGAAGTTTAGGCATTAACATTCTCCCCCATTTCTCTTTGTCTCAAACAGATCATGTCTTCCCGAAAACGGAGGGTCCACTATACAACAATCGATTATCCATTCTTTTACAAAGCAGATCCGACTTTCTAAGGATCAAAAAATGCATTACTGATGACAATCTTCATAATCATCGTCTTCGGGATAGAAGATTTGGACTTGGCACTGGCGGCAAACCTTATAAGTACGTGCCCCCAACAGAGGGAGAGGGAACTTCATAAGCGATAGAAACAACTAAATTTCGCAAGAGTCCTTCTCCGATAGTCATTGAAGACGATGAAGACCTGAACATATACAGAGGGGATGAGGTCCGCGGTGACGTGTCCAAGGAAATTCCTATTTCTGCTCCAATCGAAACCATTGCTCTCGATGATTTGACAGAAGAGCAGTTATTTGACGAGCTGAATAAAATCCCTCTACCCGATGATGTATATACAGAGAAGGACTTTGAAGAGGGGCCTTTCTTCCCTGCTCCTGAAGAGACCAGTGCTCCAACTAGAGGACGAGAAACTGGTCAGATGAGCCTGTCTTCGGGCCCGGGTCTGTTAGGGGGAATTATATGGGATGCACACATCACACACACTATCTGACCCTGCACTCTTATATCGTGGGTATTCAAAGTTTTAATATAATCTTTTCTTTTTTGTAGGAACGATGTCCCGCAGGAAATCTTACTCGTATCGTTCTCTTCGTGAGGGCACACCCAGCCTTCGTCCGGATACTGAGCGCTCTCGCGGTCCTTCTCACAGGCCAACTTCCTCGCAACCTCGGTCTCCATCAAAATCGACCTCTACCAAGCCTTCCAGCTTCCCGGCAGTTCCTACAGGGGGAAAGAAACTTCCTAAAGAGTTAACTCCTCCAAAGAGTGCACCTTCCCACAGCCGGTCGTCAAAAAGGCATTACGAATCTAAAGATAAGGGCAAGGATGCATCCAAAGAATATGAAAAGGAGAGGAGTGACATCGTCCCCTCCAGCCAGCCAGAGTTGGCTGCTCCAGGGTCACGGGATTATATGCACGGTCCCGAGATTCAAGGCAAGCTGGAAAAAGCTGCGGGAACAATTCCCAAACATATTCTTTGACCGGATGACATTTGTTCCAGCCTTGGAACCGGTCCCCAAGAACTGGGATAGCGAAGTTGTCGGGCATATCCGCCATGTTGCCAGGCAATATGAGATGATGAAAAAACATGCCGTTAACCTTTCTGAAGTCATCCGATCGATTGAAATAGAAGCACACAGATCCAAGGCGAAACTTGAGAACAACGAGAGGGCCAGACCAAGATGGAGAAGGACCTGGAAGATGCTCAATCCCAGCTTGCTTTAGCACGGAGGGACGCTGAAAATTATAAGATTGAATTAGAAAATGCTAAGCAGCGCTTCCATTCGGAACTTGACTCCAATAGCCAAGAAAAAATGGCCTTAAAGAAGGAGGTTGAAGATCTCAAAATGGCCAACATCGAGTTGAAAACAGTACAAGGCCATTTTGAAGCTGAGAGAGCTACTTGGGAGGCAGAAAAGGCAAATTTAAAAGAAAGTTTGGCTTTGGCTAAAGCAGAAAAGGTGATTTAAATGACCAGTTCTCGGATGCGGAGAGACGGGCAACTCTCGCCGAAAAGAACGTTGAAAGTGCCATCGAATTGGCCACTGCTTCTAACAACAAGCTCCTCGCAAGAGAGAAGGAGATCGAGGGGTTTGAAGAGATGATTTTCGATTTCCTTGGCCAGGTTCTCAAAACTCGTAACATCTCGTGGATCCCGGATTACCATGTTACTTTGGCCAATTTATGGGATGCCATTGTGGAGGGTGAAAAACATAGATTGGGGGTCGAAGAAATCGATGAGGATGAGTTGATGAAGAGCATCTTAAGGGACAATGAGCCTGAGGACCCGGCAGAGGGTCGTCGCCTGATTCTGGCGGAGATGGAAAAGGAGAGGGCCCTGGCTAAGGGTAAAGGCAAAGCTGATGAGGCCTCGAGTTCGGCTGTGGAGCCCAAGACCTCAGGGGTTGAGGAATACCATCCCGATGATCCATTGATCCCTTTGGGTCGAACTTCCATGGTCATTGGAGCCTCTGCAACTACTCAAGAAGGAGCATCTGCTGAAGGTATTTCTCTCTCTTCCCCACAATTTGTCAAAGCAATTGTGAATTATCGTCGTCTGGTAGAACAACCAATTGAATTAGTAATGTGTGTTCCTCCTGATATAGGTGGCGAGCCCGTCGACAAGGGTGCTGAAAAAGAAAAGGAAGTGGAGAAGGAGGCTGTCTTGCCGGGTGCTGGTATTGATGTATCAAAGCAGGTTGAGGTCACAACAGCAGAAAGAAGCATCCCGGCACCTAGAACTGATGTACCCAAAGATGCTGAGACCATCGAAGCCTTGAAAGACATGGATGGATGCCATGTAGATGATGAAGAAGACATTATCGGTGCCAAAAAGGCCGACGATGATGACGAGGAAACCTTGGCCAGCCGAAAAGCCAGACAGGAGAAAGAGTTGGCTTCGAAGAAGGTGGGAGATGAGGCTTTGGACGTAGTCCCTCTTGCAGAATTCAATCCCAAAACTAGGATGATTGTGAAGATTCAGCCCAAATCCATCAGCCGACAGCTTCATTTTGCAAACCCCGATGACTTCCCGGCTTCCCTCTCTGGTAGAATTAAGAGAAAAGAGGTGGAAGAGGAATCTTCAGAGGAGTCGAATGTTCCCCTCATAGACAAAAGGAAGAGGAAGAAAGGGGATCCATCTGACGCCGACAAGGCGAGGCTGGAGAGGCAGAAGCAAGAGAAGAGGCCAAAGCGTAAATAGGATGTTTGTTGATATTTTGTCTTTAGGTTTTCCACTGGCCAGGAAGTGTAATTGTGAGACTGGCCCTCACTTTCTTTTCTTGGCTGTTTTTCACTTTGTTGGTTCACAGTATATAAATGAAAGTTTATCTCTTTTTGCATCCTTATGTACCTGTATTCAAATAAATTTTCCATGTTTAGTCATAGGCCATCTAATTACAAATCAGTCGAACAACAGAAAGATAAATTTTCGTGCTGCGTTTCTGTATTAAAGTTCAGTATATGTGTATGAGTATATGTGCCCCCAGTCAGTTGTTATCATAGCACCTGACTAGGGTTTACTAAGGATTGGTTAGTTTTGTCGGCAGGTTGCCACCTATTTCTGAATATGGGGGACTTAGAAGATTTCATTGGATGACTATTCGTATGGTACCGAATTTTTGGCACCTTTCCCAGTGCTTAATCATAGACTTCTTTATACTCTCCTGACGGTTGCCAAGGTTAGAGTTTGAATTCAGTAGTTCAGTCGGTCCCCGATCCTTTAGCAGGGAAGAAGTTCTTTTTCAGCGCTCAATCGGAGACGCTTTTATACTCTCTCTCTCTCTCTGGAGAGTTAGAGTTCGAGCTCAGCGATCCATTCGCTCCCCGATCCTTCAGCGGGGAAGGAGCTCTTTCTCAGCGCTCAATCGGAGACGCTTTTATACTCTCTCTCTCTCTGGAGAATTAGAGTTCGAGCTCAGCAATCCATTCGCTCCCCGATCCTTCAGCGGGGAAGGAGCTCTTTCTCAGCGCTCAATCGGAGACGCTTTTATACTCTCTCTCTCTCTCTGGAGAGTTAGAGTTCGAGCTCAGCGATCCATTCGCTCCCCGATCCTTCAGCGGGGAAGGAGCTCTTTCTCAGCGCTCAATCGGAGACGCTTTTATACTCTCTCTCTCTGGAGAGTTAGAGTCACGGATCAAGCAGTCTGCAATCATGCATGCTCATCAAACTCGTCCTAGGTGTATATTTTAATCCAAGCTCCGAGGATTGAAACCAGTCGGACAAGCAGTTGGAGCTCTTGCTAAGGCTTTGAGTTCCCCCGAACAGTCTACGGGAGGAACGGTTGGCAACAGACTTCGGGTACCTGCATTATTCTTTTGATTTTCATAAAAATTAACAGGCAGATAAATAAAGATGCAATAAAGGTAAATGACACACAATATTTTATAGTGGTTCGGTCGAATCATGACCTACGTCCACTTTATAATTTTTTGCTTTAAGGAATCAAACTATTCTAGGCTAGTCGTGCCTTATACATGGTTTTTAACAAAGTAAAGAAACAGATTTGAAACTTTTATGCTAAGTATGGCCGCAAATGTTGGGCATTCCACGCTCTGGGGATTTCCCTTCCATCTATGGTTGCCAGCTTGAAGGTTCCATTATCAAGCTTGCTTAGAATGGAGTACGGTCCTTCCCACTTCGCTCCCATATGAGTCGGGGGTGGAAAGACACGTTTCAGAACCAAGTCTCCGGGTTCCCAGGTTCGGGCTCGAACCTTTTTGTTGTAATATCGAGCGATCTGTTGCTTGCATCTCAAGGTGCACAGGTCCGCCTCATCCCTCTTTTCTTCGTTCATATCCAGGGACTCAAGGAGTAATTCATTATTGGTCATCGGATCATAATAAGTCACCCGGTGAGAAGGTACCTTTATCTCAACCGGGATGACTGCTTCTGTTCCAAAGGCAAGGGAAAACGGGGTATGTCCTGTTGCCGATTTATATGTTGTCCGGTAGGCCCATAGTGCCAAGGGCAATTCATCAGCCCACATGGCTCTAGCCCGCTTCAGTCTTCTTTTCAGAATAGATTTAATCACTTTATTCGCTGCTTCGACTTGTCCGTTCGATTGCGGGTGCGCCACAGAGGTGTATCGATTCTCAATGTGGTATTTTTGGCAGAAATTTCTGAATTCCGCGCTATCGAACTGAGTTCCGTTATCTGTTATCACAATCTGTGGAATCCCAAATCGGCAAATGATGTTTCTCACGATAAAGTTGATCACTCGTTTGGTTGTAATCGTAGTTAGGGGCTCAGCCTCGACCCACTTAGTGAAATAATCCACGGCCACAATAGCGAACTTTGCTCCGCCCCTTGCTATGGGGAGACTTCCAATGATATCAATTCCCCACAGAGCGAAAGGCCATGGGCTCATCATTGTTTTTAACTGTCTAGGAGGTGCTCTAGGTATCTTCGAAAATCTCTGGCACGCATCACACCGTCGTGCGTATCTTGTTGCATCCTTGTTCATGGTAGGCCAGAAATAACCATGCCGCAACACCTTTTTTGCCAAAGTTTGCCCTCCAGTATGGTCGCCACACTCGCCTTCGTGGACCTCTTGCAGCACACGTTTGATGTCATCGTGGGCTATACTCCGAAGGAGGGGCATTGAAAACCCTTGTCTGTAAAGAACTCCGCCTTGCAGAACGTATCGGGCGGCCTTACGAATTACCTTACGCCTCTCGCTCTTCTTGGCCGGAAGCGTTCCATTCATTAGGAAATTCTTTAGAGGGGTCATCCAAGACTCCCTTTCTGGTTCCGTTTCTAGTATTAGGTCGATTTCCATTTGATTTATGCTAGGGGACCAAAGTACTTCAACGGGGGCTAGCCCAGTCACTTCAGGGTCGTTGGAGCTAGCCATCTTTGCCAACTTATCCGCCTACTGATTCTCTGACCGCGGAATATGAGATATGCTATAGTGATCAAAATTGTTCGGCAACTCTTTCACTTTCTTTAAATATAAAATCAACCTTGCACTCTTAGCTTGGAATTGTCCAGTAACTTGGTTCACAACTAACTTAGACTCGTAGAAGATGTTCAGCCTTGTGACTTCTAATTCCATTGCTATCCTCAATCCGGCTATCAGAGCTTCATATTCGGAATCGTTGTTAGTGGCATGAAACTCCATCCGGATTGCATAGGTTATCAATCGTTTCTCGGGGGTTTCAAGCACTATCCCAACGCCAGATCTTTCGTCATTCCTAGCGCCATCAGTATACAATCCCCGGGCATTGGGATCGAAAAGTAATTTTGAGGGATTGTCCTCTTCATTGGCTATATCTTCCTCTGGTACGGTAAACTCCGCTATGAAGTCGGCTATCACTTGCCCTCGGATCGATCGTCTGGGCTGAAAGTTCAAATCAAATTGACTCAACTCAATATTCCATTTAAGTAATCTTCCAGATGCCTCTGGTCTCTGTAGGACTTGCTTGAGTGGATGATCAGTGTATATGGTAATAGGATGCGCCTGAAAATAATGTCGAAGCTTTCTAGAGACGATCAGCAAACTATACGCCAACTTTTCTATCTGTGGATAATTACGCTCTGCTACCGTCAATTTTTTGCTCACATAATACACAGGTCTTTGGACCTTATCCTCTTCCCTTACCAATGCTGAGCTGATCGCATGGGATGACACTGTCAAATACACGAATAAGTCCTCGTGATCTATTGGCTTAGATAATATCGGAGGTTTCTCCAGGTGCCTGAGTAAATTCTGAAACGCTTCTACGCAGTCGGGTGTCCATTTGAAGTGGCGTTTTCCTCGCTTTATTAATTCGAAGAATGGGATGCACTTATCCGTAGCCCTGGAGATAAATCTGCTTAGTGCGGCCACTTTTCCGGCAAGGCTTTGCACATCCCTAATTTGCCTGGGTTCCTGAATGTCTCTGATTGCCGCGATCTGGTCTGGATTAATCTCAATACCACGGGAACTGACGATTAATCCCAAGAATTTTCCAGAGGAAACATCGAACGAACATTTGGTTGGGTTGAGTTTCATTCCGTACTTTCGAAGAATGCCGAACATCTCTGCCAAGTCAATAGTGTGTTGAGAAGATTGCTTGGACTTAACCAACATATCGTCGACGTATACTTCCATTGTTTTCCCGATCTGGTTATAAAACATTCTGTTGAATAAACGTTGATATGTAGCGCCCGCATTCTTCAAGCCAAAGGGCATCACCACATAACAATATAATCCCAGATCCGTGATAAAACTAGTGTGCTCTTGATCTGGAACATGCATCGGAATCTGGTTATATCCTGAATAAGCATCCATAAATGAGAGAAGCTCATGACCTGCCGTTGAGTCTACCAACTGGTCAATCCGGGGCAACGGGAAACTATCTTTTGGACAGGCTTTGTTCAAATCCGAGAAGTCGATACACGTTCGCCACTTCCCGTTGGCCTTCTTTACCAGGACTGGATTCGAAATCCAGTCTGTGTAGGTCAAGTCTCTGATAAATCCATTACTCTTTAGCTTTCCAACTTCTTCTTTCAAGGCAGCGGACCTCTCTGGGCCCAACATTCGCCTTTTTTGCTTTACTGGAGGATGTTTAGGGTCAATGCTTAAGGAATGGCTCATGATTGATGGGGATATCCCACACATGTCCGCGTGGGTCCAAGCAAATACATCCAAATTGTTTTTTAAGAAATCCGTCAATTCATTAGCGAGATTCGGATTTAACTGGGATCCAATCTTAAGGACCTTCTCCGGGTCACTGTCATCGATCGGTACATCCACAGTTGTCTCGTTGGGAGTCGCCATTCTGCCCCGGGTTCTTGATCCTCTCTGGGATATATATCCTCGGGCATCTCTCTGGGCGACTCTCCAACGACTATCCTCTTTGGTTGCTATAAGGTCTCCGCCCCCGAAGGGGGAGAGGTGCCTTTAGTTTCAATATCCCCTCTATTGCGAAGTAACTTTAGTTCGGAAACATAACATGCTCGCACAGAAACTTGATCCCCTCTGACGATACCAATGCCAGCTTCTGTGGGGAATTTCAATAACAAGCACCAGGCGGCTATACAGGCTCTAAACTTTGCAAGGGCCGGTCGGCCCAAAAAGGCATTGTAAGGTGATTCAAAATCCAAAACCATGAAGGGAAGGATTCTCACTCTCTGGCGTTCTCCTTCCCCAAGTGTAACTGGTAACTCTACATAACCCATTGGAGCGGTAGAGGCTCCGTTGAATCCACGGATCCATCCTTAGCAGGGCTTCAAGTATTTTATTTCGAGGTTCATCTGGTCAAATGTCCTTTTGAAAAGAATGTTGACAGAACTCCTGTTGTCCACTAAAACCTTATGGACAGTGGCTGGACCAATAGGTACTGTAATTACAAATGGATCTTCTGTCGGAGCATGGACTCCAATGCTTTCTCGTTCTCGGAAGACGACATCGTCGGTCATCATCTTTTGCTGCTTCATCGGGATACTGTCCTCGGGGTTGCTACACTCCCCTACCTCGAGATGTTGTTTGGCTGCATTGAAGTATTGATCCAATGCCTTGGAACTATGCCCGGCGAGATAAAGTCCTCCGATTACGGTATTGATAACAATGTTCTTTCCCTTTTGCGGGGCAGTCAACCTAGCAGCAAGTTGATTCTGGTTTTGATTTGGGGCCTGCACTGCTTGCCCCTGTCTCTGGACGTTACTCTGTATTCATCTAGCTTTCCTTCTCGAAGCAGCCTTTCGACTACATCTCTTAGGTGACGGCATTCATTTGTCGAATAGCCGTGAATCTAATGAAAGAGACAAAACTTCCCTGTTTCACGCTCTTTCTCTGTCGACTCTCTGGGAGGTGGCCTCTTATTCTGGAGGACTTCGTACGCATCCATGAAGATATTTTCCAGAGTATCATTTATTGGTGTATAACTTTCAAAGGCTCTGGGACGAGTCCTTCTCTGGGAGTCGTTCCCTCGGTTCCTCTTCCGGTTGTTGCCGTTACCATTATTATTGTTGTTACCTGACTGACGACCACCCTGATTTCGATTTTCGACATTAACCTCGACTTTCCCCGAGCTGTCTTCCGTCTGCTTTATAGCGACATTGCTCTGGATTTCCTCCTTATCGGCCGTTTTTTCCTTTCGGTTAGCATACACTTCTTCCCGGCGCAAGTGTACATTGGCTTTTTCGTAGAATAGCTCTCTAGTATGGGGTGGTTTGCCTGCCAGGTACCTCCCGAATTCAGTGTCTTTATCTACTCCATCAATCAGTGCTGCGATGACGGTCTGTTCATGGGGGTCTTTAACCTCAGTGGCGGCCAAATTGAAACGATCCAGGTACACCCTTAAACTCTTGCCTGGTCGCTGCTTGACAAGGAACAAATCAATCACACTCTTTGTCTTTTGTGCGTAGATACGAAATTGTTCTACGAACTTCTCACTCAACTCCCTGAAGTTAGAAATTGATCTTGCTGGCAAGCGAGTAAACCATAACAATGCTACATCCTCCAAGAATATGGGAAACGCCTTGCACTTGACAGCATTAGAAGCTGCGGCAGCGGTCATTGACCAAGAATATCTCATTAGGTGCTGGACGGGATCAGATCTGCCCGTGTATCGATTCATCTGTGGCATGTTGAAACGCCTTGGAAAAGTCGTATCCAAGATATCATCAGTGAAAGGGGTGTAACTGCGGTCGATCCCCCAATCTTCATTCCGTTGTCCACGGCTATCTTCCAGAATCTGATGGATCATGGCTGCAACATTTTCGCTGGTCAAAGGAGGTTCAGGGTCAGTGCCTCTGGCTCGGCGGGATTCTCTAATTTCTCTTCCGGGAGCAGTCACGAAATCCGGGGCTCGGATAGGGCTTCGTTGCCCCCTGTTATCATGAGTATGTGTGCGGCGACGGGGCTGAGGTGGTCTGTTACGTACGGGACTGCCCACATCTCGAGCCTTGGGAGCTGCGGCTTGATCGTTCACATTACGGTTTGAGGGCCCCGCCCCCAGTGCTTCTTCTTCCTGTGATGGCAGGGTTCCGAACCGAAGCTGCTCTATGTTTTCGGCTCTCTCATACGGTCGTCGCGGAGGTCTCAGCGATTCTTCAGACGAAGAAGAATATAGTGGGGTGAGTGGACGAACCGGCGGTGTTCTTTGCCTTGCTAGCTCATCAAGTCTTCTATCCATAGCAGTCAAATTTTGTCGCAGGACGGAGCTTTCCTACCTTTGGGCGACCAATTCATCAAACAACCTCTCCCACATTTCAGAAAAGCGAGAGAGATCCCCCTCTGTAACAGGAGCAGCAGGATCATATTGATCGTCATCACCTTCTCTTATGCGCAAAGAACTTAAGCCGGGTCGATCAGTGGGGCCAGGATGATAGGAGCGAGCCATAGGCTCCTTTCCAGGTCGAGTTGTGGTCTGATCATCAATTCGGATCGCTGGGATTCGTGGGTGGCGGTTCGCAGCGCCCCCTTGAGGTCGATTCGCGGTCGTAGTGTGTGGAGGGTGCGAGGCGTTTCCTCGAGATCGAGTAACAACCCCTTCAGCAGTCCGGATCGCTTCGTTCTCGTCGACTCGGAGCGTGGTGTCTTCGTCGGATCGGTTCGCCCCCTTCGCCCCGCGATCCAAAGTTTCTTCATTGCCCAGCTCATGCACTCTCTCTTCAATTGTTTCGTTGGTTTGCGAAGCTCGTGCTTCCTTAGATCTTTTTCCAGCCATGATATCTGAATCGCTGGAACCTTCAAAGAACCGAATAGTGAAACTTTAGGATTGTCTTCTCAGTGAAAGCACCAAAAATGTTAGATCAAAATTTGGACCTAACACCCAAATTGTTCTGTAGCTTATAGAGTTTCAACTGAAGAATGAGAAAAAAAGGAAATAACACACAGAATTTATAGTGGTTCGGCGTTAACGAGCCTACGTCCACTTTATATATTATTGATTATACTTTGAAAGCTAATACAATCAAGGATTTCTCTCAATACTCTAATATTTTGACAACAATGGCGGATTCAGTTCTCAATATTGCCAAAAGACCTCCAAAAAATGCCAAGCTCCGGGCTATTTATAGCTGACTTTGTCAGGCGGGTCGTGGTTACACGTGGCACGATTCCCGAGAACATCGGATTGCATCGCCACCGTTGAGGAAATAGTCAAATTAGCCGTTGTGGACAGGTGTCGCGATCTTCTTGAAAATCGGATCGTGTAGATGGGAGAATTGGTCCAAATGACGGTTAGGGACACGTGTCGCTAGATCCGTGCGTCTCAGATCGCTGAAGACTAGCTCACGCTTGAACGGGTCAGAGGGTTCGCCACGCACCAGGGGATCGGATCGATCAATAATGGGCAACAACATATGTATGGATCGGATCGCATAGCGGTGTCGTTTCGCTGATGAAATAGGGGAGATCCGTCGAGATGCGATCCGATGATGGGCGAGTCGATAGCGTGCGATCCGTCATCGGGCGAGCCGATGATGCGATCCATTCCTTCATATTCTTAGAGAACGCAGTTTCATGCTTTCTTCTTATGAATGATCCTGGGTGGCTTGGTCAAAAAGCGAGCCAACAATATTTATGATTGAAATTTTTTTGACACTATACACTTATTATAGTATCAAATGATTTGTTTTAAACGTACCAAGCATGTTTGGCTATTATAAGGGAAAACCCTATCCTCCGGCTTGCGTTGCATTGTGTGATGGGACCTGGGTCTTATAATAGCTTCATTTTTCGAAAAACATTGCGCTGTTTATTCTATGCACTTGTATTCTTGGGAGGAAACCCGTTCTGTGTTATACGGCGTGGTCCCTTGAATTAATCTCTTTTAAAGTAAAGTTTTAAATAACTGTTTTAGTTCTCACACCAGTCACATGACTGACCTGGTATTTATTGTTTTAACCTAAACTCTGGGTGCCCCTATTTTTCGCACAGGCAGCTAGTAGTTTTGGTTTTGCAGATTTATATTCACAGGATCCTGGTTTATAGCTGGAATGATATCCGGAAAGCTCTGTATCCGTATATCACCTTCAGTTGTGCTTTGTATTATTTTTCCGCTGCTATGTAATTTATTATAATCTCTGATATTTATCGAATGTAATTTATTCAATTATACTCTGTATATTCTTGTATCTGATTGAATTGTTGTAATAACAATGAAATATTCTTCTGTTTGTGTTCCATTTTGTCCTGTTCTCAAACGATCACGGGTTTCGAACGGTCTAGATCGGTTTAACGACTGATTCAGATCGAGCGAAATTCCCGGCCGTCACAGAAGCTGTCTTGTTTTCTCTTCGGCCTTGCTCAAAACTGAATGATTGTAAGGCAAATCTACATAGGTCGTTGTTGCATGTATGTTATTAAGTATCCTTCTAGTGAGGCTTATAAGGATGAAATTGGTGGTGAGAACATGGGCATTAAAGTAGTAGAATTCATATGAAACTTGAGTATTCAACGCTGAAATAATGAAGACTACATGCAAATTATGCAGCCATATATATATATATATATATATATATATATATATATATATATATATATATGATCAGGACACTATAAAAAAAATGATGAACTGCACATTTTAGGCTTTAATCTAATGTTAGATATTGAAATTATAACAATAGATTAGTTACAGAGAAGTTGCTAGGTACCGGCGCAAAATGCAACTTGTATGTCATCTTCATGGTACTGTGTTTCACCTAATATAGTTCATGAGCTGTTGGAAAGGATGTCATCAAGTTATTCATACAAGTATATGTCTGTCAATATATTAGAAAAAACGTTTACTAATTAGATTAATCTTTTTCATGAATATCATAAGATTCATGGTCAAGCATTTATACTGTAGGACTATTTGTTTGTTAAACTCTTTTAAAGTGAGGCCATCCAAATTGTGTTATTGAGACCATCCATTTTGGTTTTGTTATTTACTACTATTCATGTTAAAATGTTTGTTGTCCAACCAATTCTATTTTGACTAATTTATCAACCTGCGAGATATCATTGGAACCCTCAACTTCACAGTCATGCTTGGATTTACAAAGCATAACATCGTATCTTAGAACCAATTAAGTATACCATCCTTTGTCTAATTATCACCTGCATGATCTATATATACTTAATTTCTATGTTATGTCTGCATTTGTTGTTAATTAACTCAAGTTGTACATAAAGCCTTTTGTTATTGTAAAACAAGAAAATGTCATAAGAAGTCAGGATTAAGGACAGAGTTACTGTTGCTAATTGTGTGATTAATATAATACTCTCTTAATTAGATTGTCTGCACAGTCATTAGAGTAAATTACATTTGACCATTTTGATGGCTTGCCGCTGTTAAGCTAATTTGATGCGTGCATTCTATATGTATATGCATATGTAAATGTATGTATATATATGTAAAATGTTGTGCATTTCCTATTTAAGCGTTTATATGTGACATACACTCTTGAACATGAGACCACCCCACATTGTTTTGGGCAACCTGAAGTATTTCCCTGCTTGTTTAACCTGAACTATATATTGACTGGATTAACATGGACATGCGGTAGATAAATGTAACTTTAGGGAATATATTCTTTATTATGTTGTAGCTTGCTGGATCATGAAATTGTTCCTTTTGGCCTGCTATATATTGTCAACCCCTCTTTACGCTGTCACACACTAAGTTTGTTATAAAACGCTGAATGTTAACTAAGAGTATCAAAATAGAGAACCCAGTCAAGGGCTACTACTGTTGTTGAGAGCAGTATTATTGCATAGAAGGAAATATAACAATAAATTCCAGTCTTCGGTTCTTTGAAATTTTGCTATTATTCAGTTCCAAGTTAGAAGAAAAAATTAAACCACTGTCATTTAAGAAAAAGGCCGTAACGGTAAGGGTGTTCGTTTCATTTAAATTTTATTGTGAAATAAAAGCCATCAATCTTAGGTGCTGAAGTATGAAGTTTCAAATCTACATATCCCATGAAATATTGGGTTATATATATATATATATATATATATATATATGAACTTGGGTGTATATATGTTATCTGTTTTGATTTGTTACCCTACAGGTTGTGTTTGTCTTGGGAAATATTTTTGGACAATTCATTTAAATACTTGTGAATATGCTGCCATGTTTGAACCTGAGAAGTGAAATGAGATAATTATATAGTTGTCAGCATAGGTAGATAGATATATGTGTATATCATACACATGTAGTTACCTGCAAACATGAATTATTTACAACTGAACCTTATCACTAAATTTATTCTCAAATGGCAAGTGCATGCTTTACCCCGTGATCGAACCATGTCGGGTTGTCATCATTATTTGCATGTGCTATTATTCGTTTTTGGGATGCTGAGGAAGTGTACTCATGTATATTATCTATACATGAGTGCATATGCAAGCTCCTGTGTCCGCTCCTCACTGAAAGTTAAAACTGGTATGAACAGATATCACACTTGGTCTAGATACACTGATATGAACAGATACCACCGCTGTTATTTTATATATGACATTGATGTTGGAATTAACTGTTATACTTTAGTTTATATTGAAATTAATTTACTTGAACAAATGGTTAATCCTGACTCGAGTGTTTTATGTTTTTGCATGGAACGCTCGGGTCAGATCCGAGCATTTTAGATTTAAAGATCACAGCTTAGGATTCGAAGATTGGCGAAGCTAGGGATTCCAAAGATGGCGCGCTCTGAAGATTTTACAACAGTAAATATTTTTCCTTTGTAGTCAATGCGTATTTTCAAATTACGTTGTGTATAGAAAATTTGTATGAAAATTTTTGGTTATATATATAAAAGTGATATTTTGCTGTTCAAATACTATGTCTTCTATTTATTATGTACTTTTCTGTGTTGATTTTGTTTTTGAACTCTGTAAGCTAAATAACGATCCGTCGGTTTGAACGTTTTAGATTGGTTTAATTACCGATTTGAAGCAGTCAAAAAGGCGGGACGTTACAAGTGGTATCAGAGCTTTGGTTTATTCAAAGATTAGCTTATTGGATTTAAAAACGGATCTTGAAAATAAAAGGTTTTGAAAAATATTTTTGTAAGTATCAATAATTTTGCATGGTAAATTATTTTGAAAATCTTATGTATTTTGAAACTAGCACAGCGGAACTAAAGTTTATTTTGAGATTTGAAATTTTGTTCGGAATCCCCAGTCTTTGGAAGTCTTCGAATCCAGATTTGCGAGAGTTTTCCTTCGATATGCCCCCTTAAGATTGAATCTTGAATCCATTGACGAATGGTATCAAAGTAAAATAAGTATAAGGGGATCAACTAATACATTTCTATGATCGTGTATTTTAGCAGTCAAAGATAACAGAAATTTATTGAAAATAAGGATTTAGATGGGAATATGAATGAAAAATGAATTTGAAAACGTTTCAAGATTGAAACGACGAATTTTATTGCGATGTTCGAAATGTCAGTCAATGAAAATAAAATCGGAAAGGGTATAATTGGAATTCGATTATGTAAAATTTTATTTAAATAACTTGTAATTGGTTTCAAACCAATAATGTACGACCGAATATATGAACCCGATAATAAGTTGTAAACTTGTTAAATTATTAACAAGAAGTGAATAGTAAACGACGATAAGTGAAATACGAATGGAAATTTTTAATAGATATGAACCTATATTCAATAGAATCGAAATTTTATATGATAGGTGCGGATTTCTACAAAAGGAGGAGTTTATATAATATTAAGATTCACAAATTAAAGTATACTTAATTTTTAGAAGAAGAATTAAGTGAAATGGGTTGAGCTATTATGTTCATCTCAAAATTTTGGGTCAAGATAGACATTTGGTTTGCATAAAATGGATAACTTATGAAGAAGTTATTAAGCCTTGAAGTTTGTATGCATATGAGAGAAATATATATATATATATATATATTCAAAAAAAGTTCAAAACAGTGAATCGGGAGGAGGAATAGCCGAACCACACCATTTTTGGAGTCGACCCAAGCCCTGCTGGGTCGACTAGTGGTCGATCCAGGGTTTTTGGCTATCAACCCGTGGCCCGATTCGCCCTAAGGGCTGATGTTGCATCTGAGTGGTCCTGATGATTCTGGTTATCCCTAGGTTAATCCGACGGCTCTTATTAAATTAAACTTCTATAAAAACACTCCTAAACCCCTAACCCTAATCACATTAATTCATAACAAGAGCCGCCATGCCGTCAATGGAGAACCTAGAGTAGCCGCCATACACTTTCAACCTTAAAGCAAGATAGAAGCTTGAATTAAAATCGAATCAAATCTAAATAACGATTAGTCTACATCAAAGGCGAGCAATTCAGTTTCAGAATACAAATCCCAAAAAGACAAGACTATTCTTTTTAATTGTGAGTATGATAGTTTTCACAAATTAATTAATTAATTTAATTATGTTAAGATATAATTGGGATTATGAGAATATGATTTTGAATCATGTGATGTAAATTATATGTATGTTTGTGGTGTTGAATCATATGTTAGTCTTATGCAAGTTGGATCATATGTTAGTTCTTATGTGAATCTTATGCAAGTTGAATCATATATCTTATGCAAGTTTGTGATGTTTGGATCATATATTCATGTATGAATCTTATGCAAGTTTGGGTTGTTAAAATATATGTGAGACATGTATATGCATATGCTAGTTTATGTGACATTAACCTTTATGTCTAAATCCATATGCAAGTTTACGTCTTTATGTTTAGATCCATATGCAAGTTTACGTCTTTATGTTTAGATCCATATGCAAGTTTACATCTTTATGTTTAGATCTATATGCAAGTTTACATCTTTATGTTTAGATCCATATGCAAGTTCACACCTTTATGTTTGGATCTATAGCAGTACATAAGTTATGCAAGTTTATGCCCATTACCTATGCAAGTTTTGTATCATATGCTAGTTTGAATTAAATTCATATGCAAGTTATTGGCTATGTAATCTTATGTCATGATCCTTAGATCTATTTTATGTGTTATGTGATGTTGTTTTTCTTTTTATAAGTTAGAGTATTTGCGATTCTAACATATGTCATATGAAAACGTACGAATAGCGTGGGGATGATGGGATAATATTTAATATACATAAATTGTGAATTGGCTTAAAATGGCCTTAAAAGGCATATAATTAATTTGAGACATTAATTGGCATAATTGGTATTTATGGACATAATTTTAAGAGACAATTATGGACATAAATAAATTTGGAATTTATTGACAAATTTGAATAGGGATATTAATCCAATTTGGGGTTAAATAAAGATGTGTAATAATTAACCGCCTAAGACACAATGTTAGACTCTTTTGTGGTGTAAGACTGCCCGGACCCGCCCGGCAAATCCAGCAGCCACAAATGCCAGTCTAATGCGAAAGGACAAAGGCACGAATTAAATGCGTAACAATTGTAAAGACACGAGGTTAGGCTCGTTTGCAATATAAGACTGCCCGGACCCACCTGGCAAATCCAACAACCGGAAATGTCAACCTAATGTGGGAGGTCTTTACAAGGTTACGGTTCTAATGAATTAAGTAACACTTAAACAGATAAACATTTAGTGGGACATGGGGGTTTAAGTGGGTGCCTTGGGTGGCATGTGAAATTAAGTGGGTGCCTTGGGTGGCATGTGAAACACGATTAGATGCACTTAACCAAGATTGAAACATGTAAGAAGACATGAATAAGAATGGGGTTAAGTGGGGAAACCTTAATGGGGACCAAGCATAGGTGGAAGGCTTGTGTCAAGCATGGGGGCCTTTTTCAAACCACTAACCCATTAAGTATCATTGTTAGCTCGATCCAAGTCGAGGACGGGACACGCTTACTGGATTTGATTTTAAGAGGTCAAAACGGGTTAGCAGTGGCAACACAAGTCCAATGGGGTCATGTGCGTGCGTGGGCCCGGGCTAGTAGGTAAGACGTTGTTGCATCGTGTAAATATAAGCCGTGCATCTTTGGTGGTATCGGGTTGCCACTTTGTGGAGTGATACACCCCACTGTGGGACCAACACGGGTATCTACGAGTTAGGGAGCCAATCGAATGGGGGTAGTGGGTACAACTATTGGAGATAGGGGCAGACGACACCTATGAAGGCAGCTAGGGGTACACGAACTACCATTATCATTATTAAGTTCTGTAGGCGGGATCAACTTTTAGGGTGACTAGTAATGGTGCAGTATAGTAATTATCCTATAGTGATTAGGAACGAGATTAACGCCAGAATATTCCTGTTATTTGCTTTGTCATGCCCACTTGTTTCATGGTCATATCTTATCTTACCAGTTTATGCCTTATCCTAGTTACTTTAATAATTATATTGTTAAAGTTATTATACTCGCTAGACTTTATGTCTGACCTCCTTGTTATCGCCTCTTTTCTTCCTCCCCCCCCCCCCAAGGTTCTCAGGGTGGGACTAGTACTAGTGAAGCTTGATCTCGGATCTCTTTCTCTCTCTTTTTAAGTGCTTGGATTGCTGAAAGTAAAGTTCAGCTCATCTCTTTTATGGCTACTTGTGTTGGGGTTTATGCTTTTTATTTTTTGTAGTATGAAACAATTTATCAAGATGGATATTAAGTGTACTTGGTTTATGAAGTTGTTGTAATCAAACTATTTCTCCACTGCAATAAAAGTTGTTTTAAAATTTTCAAGTACCATTATTTATATCTGTCTTCTTATATTCTGTTCTATACACTAAATACGCTCCATGGAAGTTAATGCATTCCCTTTGTGAGTGACATTAATGGACGTGGGGTGTTACACAGGTCGACCTGTAAATAGGGAGGTCGACCCCCCGGTCGACCAGGCCTGGGGTAGGTCGACCCCCAGGTCGACCTGCCTTGGTATTTAATTTTCTGAATTGTTTTATATAAATTTCTGAAAGTTCGGAGGGCCATAACTTCTTCATACGGAGTCCAATTCACGCAAACTCGGACTCTATCTCAAGCAAAATTCTGAGACGAACGCAATGGCATAACCCGTTTCCCTTAATTCTCAAATTTAAAATTAAGTATTCTTTAATTTGTTAATTTTAATATTTAAAATCATGGGGTGTTACATTCTCCCCTCCTTAAAGGGATTTCACCCTCGAAATCTCCAAGTTAAGGAGAATGTATATCCTAACATCCAATCATCCATCTACTCAACCATCAAACACAGGAATCCATTGTCCTTACAAGATTTCTAACACCGTATGAACATATGCAAAAAGTGTGTGTATATATTCCTTATCTAACGCAAAATCAGGCAGTCTACTGATTCAGTTGACCTCCTTAATGCAAATCATGACAGTGCCATGCGTCCATTATGTATGTGAAAGAATCCTAACGATACATATTATTTCTACATGGTGCACAACCATTCATCAAAATGCAGCATCCATATGATAACACAACCATTATACATCCATTAAATATGCACACATATTTACATGCAATATGAAAGTGACTGAGACGATCTACTGCCTAATGTGTGTGTACATGCATCCACGAGAAACCACTAGCAACCACTTGCATCCATTTGCGTATACCAAACATAACATATCTCAAACACATGTTTACAACCATAGGGTTTTTTCTAACTAGAGATCGAAGATATAATCACGAAGATAGGACAAGTATCGACAAAGCGGTAAAAAAAAGGGGAAGTTAAAAATCATACCCGCAAAAAGGAAAGGGTACAACATACGCATCTTGTCTTCCGTTTCCCAAGTCGTGTCTCCTTGGTCATCTTCCCATTGCACTTTGACCAACTTGACCTCTTTGTTGCATAGCTTTTATACCTATGACCCATGGATGCATGTAGGAGCTTGTCTAATCGTGGCATCTCACTCTACTTCCACTTCTCTAAGCATATTCGGCTCCACTACTTCCGCGGTATCTTGTAACACTTCCGCAAATGCGATACGTCAAACACGCCGTGAACACCACTAAGCTCGTTGCCTCTTCTCATGTCCCTCCAAAATCTAGGATACATAACCTCAAAAGATCTTCAAGGATTCTACTCACCCTTTCTGTCCGTCCATCCGTCTATGGATGATAAGCAATGCTCGTACTTGCCGCCTTTTGCATATCACCTTTTCCTCTTACATCGAAAACTGCTTCAAGCCCTGTCCCGCAAGCACCGGTATACACTGTGAATGGCTTACTTCCATCTGGCAAAACTAAAACTGGAGTTACCGTCAATGTCCCCTTCAAATGCTGGAAAGCTTCGTCATAGTCAACATCCTAAGCAAAAGTCAAGTTCTTCTTCGTTAATCGAGTAAGTGGGGCTGATATCTTCGCGAAGTCCTTAATGAACTTCCTATAATAACCAGCTAGCCTTAAAAAGCTTCTTACTTCTGTTACGTTCTTAGGAATTTTCCAATCTTGGATGGCCACCACCTTTTTGGGATCCACAGCTATCCCTTCCTTAGAGACCACGTGTCCTAAGAACCTCACTTCTTTTCTCCAAAAATAGCACTTGGAGAACTTAGCTTTGAGCTGATGCGCTCGTAGGGTCTCTAGTCCCTAAGATGTAGGGCATGATCTTCCTCGCTTCTAGAGAAAACCAAGGTATCGTCCACAAAGACTACCACAAACTTGTTTAGAAACTCCCTAAACACCCTACTCATTAAGTCAACGAAGTATGCGGGTGAATTCATCAAACCAAAAGGCATGACGAGCCACTCGAAGAAACCGTCAGGAGTTCTAAATGCAGTCTTATCTATGTTGTCTTCAGCCACCCTTAGCTGATGAAATCCTATAGCCAAATTCAGTTGCGAGAAAACCGAAGTGTAACGTCCCTGATTTTTTAGCTGTTATATAATGAATATTGGGAATATAAATGAATTTTATATTGAATTTATCGATTAAATAATTGATATAGGATATAATTTCGAATGTATCTAGTTATTAGCAAGCAATTAAATTCACGTTAAAACTGAATTGAAAAAGAAAAAAAAACAGTTCAGTTGATTTATATAAATTCTGTTTGAATTAGAAGGATAATAATAATTTATTTTCGTGAAATTTTATTTTCTGAAATCGATTTATATATTAAATCAAAATTAATTTAAATCGTTAATTCAAATTGTTTTCTGCTTTATACAGTTGAATTAAAATTCAAAATCATTTCCATGAAGTTCAGAATAATGCCATAATCTAAGAGCATTGGTCATTACGTTAAAACAAGCGGTTCAAGATTTTAAGTATGGACGACGAGATAATTTAGGGTATTGTATTATATAAAAATCTATCCATTAAAATCAAATAAATGTAGACACCCTAAGGCCAACCTATTTTACATTATATCGCAGACCTATGCTGTCTTTTATTCTTTCATCTCTCGTCCGTTCTGTCTCCTTTCTTTGATATCTAAAGAACAAGTTTTTAATGACCTTGTACCTCATGTCCTCTTTCACACTTCTATAAATTGAGCCCAACGCCTCCATTCTCCACTCAGTAACCAACGAAGAACTCCAGTAGCTACCTTCCACTTTTCTCCTCAGTCATTCGAAATCGGAAATCCTTCCACAGAAAAAAAACTATGAAAATCAAAATCGAACGCGAGACTCCAGGGTTCGACTTCGGGGATTTTAGCGCGAGTTCAACATCGAGGTGGTATTCGCGATTCAGGCACACTCAAGGTTGAAATTGAGGTGCGTTGGGGTCTGTTTGAGGATCGAGATTTGGAAAATCGAAGTTTGAAGGGTTTCTATTGGGTTCTTGGGTGAAGCGATGGTCAATTGGGATGTTCAGGCTTATGCAGAGAGGATGTGGGGAGAGTACGGGAGTGTGGATCGATGAACTGGAGTGGGAGTATGATGCCGACAGAGATGGTCGTGACTGGAGTACTATTATCTGGGGGGGTTCAACAGTTAAATGGAACTGTGTAGAGATGGACTTCTGTTTTGGGAAGGTCGATGTTGGGTTTTGCACTAGAAAAGGAGGAGCTCGGATTTGTTTGTTTGGAGTGCGAATTGTTTGTGGGTGATGGAGAGTTCAATCTAGGGTTCATTGAGGAGATTAGAGTTCGACAGTGGGATGTTGGAGGTAAGCTTGGTCTCCAATTGTTAACGGATGGCGGAGTGACGGTAAGATGTTCGAGGAAATGCAGAAAAGGGAAGTGCAATATTTTGGTATGAGTTTCAATAGAAATGGATCGGAAGTTTGAGGACATATTTGGTGGAGTTGTCTGGTGTTTTCATTAGCAATAAGGTATGTGTTCTATGAATTTAAAATTCATGGGAAAATTAATTTATTTGTTTTAGTAAATTAATTTAAAATAAATACAGTTTAATTGGAAATAGAATCAAATAAATTATAGGTGTATAGATTCCACTCGAGTTGATTCGTAAGACACAACAACATGGAATTAACTAGGTATTCAGCACAAATGGAATCAGGTGAGTAAATCTCACTCACCTTTAGAATTATTTTCATTTCATTAAAAATAATTGTTTGTTGCTTGTGTGAATGTTTTCTGGTTATTTTATATATGTTAGTTATTTAGGCTATATATATATATTGGGTTGATTGATTGGTTGGATTCCCGCAGTCTCGTTAGCGGATGCCCGCAGTTTCATAGCGGATGATTACCCTATACGCCCCACGCTATGATTAGTGGATGACCTTCTATACCACGATATTCTGCCATGAAGTAGAATGGGTATTATTTATGTGCTAACATCTGTGGATGCAGGAAAACAAGTTGGAGGAATCCAACTGGATTCCTCAAAAATATATTATCTGTTTGTTTGTTTGCTTGATTTCATATATTCATATATGACATGTTAAAAATCAAATGATTGAAAATTGGGTGATTTGATTATTTTAAATATCATTGGGCCAAGTGTTAATTTATTAAAATACCATGAGAAGGATATTTGAGTTTTAAAGAAAATTCTATTTTTCCCAAATAGAATTTGAAATTCAAGTAGAATTTAAAAATATAGAATTTCAAAAATGAAATTTTGAAATAAAATTTCAAAATAGAATTTTGAAATGAAATTTCAAAATAGAACTTGAAATAGAATTTTTAAGAAGAAATCCAAATAGAATTTAAATATTAGAAAGGAGTTGGAATATTTGAATTCAGAAGAAAATTCAAATAGGATTTGAAATGGAATTTTTAATATATAATTCAAATAAAATTTGAGTATAACATTTGAATAAAGAAATTTCAAAATAGAAATTGAATATAGAAATTCAAATAGAGTTTGAATCCATAGGAATTCAAATAAAGAAAATTCAAATAAAGATTTGAATATGAAAATTCAAATGGAGTTTGAAATGGGAAATTGAAAATAGAAAATTCGAATAGAGGTTTGGATATAGAATCCAAATGAAATTCAAATATGGAATTTGAATATAGAGAATTCAAACAGAATTTAATATATAATTTGAATCGAGAATTCAAATAGAATTTGAAATAGAATTTTGAATATAGAAATTCATAAAGGAATGTGAATAAAGGAATGTGAATAGAGGAATAAAGGAATTTGAATAAATGAATTTGAAATATTGAATTTCAAAGAAGAATTGAATTGAATTTGAAATATTGAATTTCAAAGAAGAATTGAATTGAATTTGAAATATAGAATTTCAAAGAAGAATTGAAATAGAAATTGAATAATAGAATTCAAATGGAATTTCAAGTATAGAAATTGAATAATAGAATTCAAATGGAAATTCAAGTATTGAATTTGATTATGAAATGGAAATAGAAATTCAAGTATTGAATTTGAATATGGAATTGAAATAGAAATTCAAGTACTGAATTTGAATATAAAATAGAAAAGGAAATTCGACTATAGAATTTGAATATAGGAATTTAAATGGGAGTTGAATAAAGGAAATTTAAATATAGAATTTGAATAATAGAAAAGGAAATGGAAATTTGAATTTAGAATTCGAATAGAAAAGGAAATAGAATTTGAACATAGAATACAAATAGAAAAGCAATTGAAATTTGAATATAGAATTCAAATAAAAGCAAGATTGGAATTTGAATCAAGAAATTCAAATAGAGTTAAAATGGAGTTGGATTCATTTTAACAAAGTTTAAAAGTTTATATATATAAATATAATTAAAACGAACTCGCCGCAGCGCTGCAGTTCGTAAATTGGCGACTCGAACTTCAATTGAGTATACAGGACTCAATTGAAGTCGGAATTCTTTGAAACAAGAATCGTCAGGACCGGTTGAATAATAGTTTTCTAATGGAAGAGAAAAATCTGGATTTCGTCGAATAGATTTTGAGTTATGTCAAAATAAAAATTTTTAAAAGTGCAGCGCCAGAAACCATTAAAACCATAATGGATTTTATATAATAAATATAGGGATTTTTAAGCAAAAAAAAATCCGAATTTCCATTTAAAAACCTGGTCTTGAGTTAGAACATAAAGGTGAACTCAAGTGAAGTAAGAAAAGTGATTTTTGAAACAATAATCATATTTTTGATTATTGAATAGAATTAACTAAGTCAAAGAAGAATTAGTTAATCGAGTGGTGAATTGAAGTCGAACTTTGAAAAGTGAATTTGGAATTGTAAATATATGTTCGAAATCGAATATAGAATTTAATTGAAATTTGAATTCAATTAGTTGATAAGTAAGAGGAAATATATTTGAAACGTGTTATATTCAAATATACAAAGCGAGATAGGCAGAGAGTTAGTTAAAGAGTTACTTTAACGAATTGAGTCAAACGAGTGTATGAAGTTGGAATAAATTGGACAGGTATAGACATACAGGAGACAGGTATGGGATGAAGTATATGAAGATTTAAATTTATGTGCTCAACAAAAAGGTACATGTTTAATTCATATATGGGATTTTATGCGCCGTATCGGCAAGCCGCTTGGCTTTTTCTTTTTCTTTTTGAAATGAGAAGGTACCGGGAAGCTATTTGAAATATCCCGATGCTCCCGATACAGGGGAGGTTATGGCGAATTTTTCAGGGAATTTAATGAGTTAGAATATTTTTAAGAAATTTGACAATTAGAAATCTATATATCGATATATATAGAATTCGATAAGGAAACGAAATCAAAAATAGAATATTGTAAACAAAACGGGAAATCTATAAATTAGAAATAGAAAGAAAACCATACACATTTTAGAATGAACAATTGGGTTTTATAGTGTGTTTATTCGAGGTTAGTGGTTTTGCCGTTTTGAAGTTGAGGATGTTTTCAGTCAAGGTCTGAGAGGTAATTTTACCCCAACTTGATTGATTTCATTTTAAATGGAGAAATAGCAAGATCCAATCTCGAAGAGAAGTGTTGGATAATAGTTAGTTGAATAGAATATTTTGGGTTGCCGTACGATGTTTTATACCGCTTTCGTTTTAACCCAAGTAATGTTATTTTGGAAATATAAAAAGTAAATATTTCTTGAGGATAGTTAAAGTAGTTGAGAAAGAGATAAGTGATTGAAATTGTTTTCAATTTCAAATAAAATATATTTCCTAAGTATAGGAAATAAGAGAAGGCGATATATGGAAATGTTTTCCAAATAGCGTAAGAAGCCGAGATGATTATTGAAAATATTTGGTTAACAAATATTGATAAGGAAATGGAGAAGAGATTTAATTAATGAAATATTAATTAAAGAGCCCAGTGATTTGTTTGATATGTTTGGATGAACACTTGTTTTTATTCGATATTTAAATCACAGACTATCGAAGTTTTTGACCATCGTTGTCAATATGGAGAGACCGGTTGGATTATTATCTGAAGAACCACTCCGTATCGGCATAAGCATTGCGAACCAAGTATGCTGAATATATTGAAGACGTAGTAAAGTGCAAGGACTCTTTCTATTAAATAGAAATAGTGCCTTCGGTTTCGTTCAATCCCAGAACGAACGTAAATGGACGAATGTCTGACAGAGTATTTCCAATGATCAAATGGGTTGGTCTGTGTAAACATATATGGTTGCAACGGATTTATTCCCTTAGCATAACATCCAGAATATTTGTGCAAACTCAACTAGTGATTAACCGATCTGACAATGTGGCATTCAAAGTGATTGTGCTATCAATGAATGGTAAGTATTCGTAGCCTCAGGCCTCAACAACCGGAAATGACAAAAATCGGGCAGGCAGCATGGCTATGTGGGTCGCACCCATTAGGATGTATAATCACCTATCTAGAGAAATTCCAATTGCTTCTTTAATCTATCGATGCTGTCCCTTATCGGGAAACGGTTGCTGATCCCAACCGTTGGTGATATACATTTGATACACTCAAGCGAAATGAGTGGTCGGTCATGTGTGGTCTGGGTTACAAGATGTTCTTGTTGAACCCAGTGTATTCCTCTCTAGAGATACACTAGCGGAAGGTGGTTCCATACCTTGTCATGTTGGAAATCCAATCTCCAATAAGCGCCATGCGGTTTTTTTTGATTTTATACTATATATGTAGAGCGTGATATGAAAGCGTTCTACTATTTGGTTACTTACTTGTTGTAAACATTATTATAATATCACTGGATTTTCATATCAAAGTGTTTTGGGTTATAGTAAGGTAAAAACCGTCCATGTTTGTGTGTGGGCTGGTCTTACTATTATCTTTTCTTTTGAAAGGATTTTAAATGTTAAACCAATGATTTGAGTTTACTCACACCAGTCCCATGACTGACCCAGAGTTTATTTTTTTTTTTTCCCTAAACTCTTGGGTGCCTAAATTTGTACGGGCAGTCAAGTAGTCGGGATTTCATAGATTCAATTGGAGGAGATGGAAGCAGGAGGCTTCACCAGTTAGCTGTAGATTATCGTATTTCCATTGTGTACTATGTTGTATCTGGAAACAGGTGTTTATAACTGTTCCAGAAATGATTGTTGTGCTCTGATGATGGTATGTATATAAAGTTACTGATTTGTATTTCAAAAGTTATGTTATATAATATATTTTATTCGTTCCGCTGTGAGTTTGTGATCTTCGTTTTTCTTCTATTCTAATATTTCTTTCTTTTTATTTCTCATTCTCTAACTTCTTTCTAAAAATGATTCGTATTTCTGTGCAATTTGGGTTGGACGTGTGGTGCTTTTAGTCAACTCAAATAGCACGGATTTGCGGGTCGTTACAGTTGGTATCAGAGCTTAGGTTGAGCGAATACCTAGGCTTGTGCTCATTAGAGATAGGGTCAGTAGTACCCTAGAATGAGTTGAGTCTACATATACGAGAGCGTGTATTTGTAAATTGATATTAAAAACTGTTTTATATTGTGTTGGCTAGTCTGTTGAGTGGTTTATGAATTCTGGTCGAATCGTGGGACGCCACGAAGTCGATAGGAATTTCTAAACACTTAAACAGAGAAATTCGACACAGTATTGTTTTAAAGAGGGTAAATGAAATAATTTTACCCAAATTTCTATTTTTCTATAGAAAGAATAATTTTCTGAAATTATTATATTATATGGATGTGTTAATTGTTAGGATTATAATCAAACGAGATTATAAAATTGGAATGGTTATTTATAACCAAAATAGAATTTGTATAGAAATTAGATATACAAATGAGATAAATTAGAATTAAATTCAAACCAGAATTAAGAATTCAAAATCCTGAGAAGTTGAAAAATATTTTTCAAAGTATATTAAAATAATATAGATTTGTTTTAGAAGGATTTGAAAGAAAATCATTTTTGAATGGATTTTGAAAGAGTTAAAGCACTGAACTCACTTCATTGGCTGGGAAATAATTCTGATGATGATTGCAACATCATCAGTATTCATTTTTGAGTTTCTAAGTGATGAATTGCTACCTTAGAAAACTTTGTTGGAAATTTGTTTGAAAATTCAAACATTTTGAATTTGAGATAGGAATAAATATATGTTCATATTTATATATGATTTCAAAAGGATTTGAAATAAAAACCCGGGAATTTAAATTCTGAAATTTAACTCAAGTAAGTTAAATAAATTGAAATGGTGGAAGCCAGTTAAATGAATTGAAGTAAATAAATTGATTTGAATCAATTTGAACAAAGTCGAATGCATATAATATAAAATATTGAGTTATGACAAAGTGGCCTTTTGAAAAATTAATGGATCTGTAGCATTTATTCTGCCTTAGTAATTTCGGGGACGAAATTCTTTTAAAGGGGAAGGAATGTAACGTCCCTGATTTTTTAGCTGTTATATAATGAATATTGGGAATATAAATGAATTTTATATTGAATTTATCGATTAAATAATCGATATAGGATATAATTTCGAATGTATCTAGTTATTAGCAAGCAATTAAATTCACGTTAAAACTGAATTGAAAAAAAAAAACAGTTCAGTTGATTTATATAAATTCTGTTTGAATTAGAAGGATAATAATAATTTATTTTCGTGAAATTTTATTTTCTGAAATCGATTTATATATTAAATCAAAATTAATTTAAATCGTTAATTCAAATTGTTTTCTGCTTTATACAGTTGAATTAAAATTCAAAATCATTTCCATGAAGTTCAGAATAATGCCATAATCTAAGAGCATTGGTCATTACGTTAAAACAAGCGGTTCAAGATTTTAAGTATGGACGACGAGATAATTTAGGGTATTGTATTATATAAAAATCTATCCATTAAAATCAAATAAATGCAGACACCCTAAGGCCAACCTATTTTACATTATATCGCAGACCTATGTTGTCTTTTATTCTTTCATCTCTCGTCCGTTCTGTCTCCTTTCTTTGATATCTAAAGAACAAGTTTTTAATGACCTTGTACCTCATGTCCTCTTTCACACTTCTATAAATTGAGCCCAACGCCTCCATTCTCCACTCAGTAACCAACGAAGAACTCCAGTAGCTACCTTCCACTTTTCTCCTCAGTCATTCGAAATCGGAAATCCTTCCACAGAAAAAAAAACTGAAAATCAAAATTGAACGCGAGACTCCAGGGTTCGACTTCGGGGATTTTAGCGTGAGTTCAACATCGAGGTTGTATTCGCGATTCAGGCACACTCAAGGTTGAAATTGAGGTGCGTTGGGGTCTGTTTGAGGATCGAGATTTGGAAAATCAAAGTTTGAAGGGTTGCTATTGGGTTCTTGGGTGAAGCGATGGTCAATTGGGATGTTCGGGCTTATGCAGAGAGGATGTGGGGAGAGTACGGGAGTGTGGATCGATGAACTGGAGTGGGAGTATGATGCAGACAGAGATGGTCGTGACTGGAGTACTATTGTCTGGGGGGGTTCGACAGTTAAATGGAACTGTGCAGAGATGGACTTTTGTTTTGGGAAGGTCGATGTTGGGTTTTGCACTAGAAAAGGAGGAGCTCGGATTTGTTTGTTTGGAGTGCGAATTGCTTGTGGGTGATGGAGAGTTCAATCTAGGGTTCATCGAGGAGATTAGAGTTCGACAGTGGGATGTTGGAGGTAAGCTTGGTCTCCAATTGTTAACGGATGGCGGAGTGACGGTAAGATGTTCGAGGAAATGCAGAAAAGGGAAGTGCAATATTTTGGGATGAGTTTCAATAGAAATGGATCGGAAGTTTGAGGACATATTTGGTGGAGTTGTCTGGTGTTTTCATTAGCAATAAGGTATGTGTTTTATGAATTTAAAATTCATGGGATAATTAATTTATTTGTTTTAGTAAATTAATTTAAAATAAATACAGTTTAATTGGAAATAGAATCAAATAAATTATAGGTGTATAGATTCCACTCGAGTTGATTCGTAAGACACAACAACATGGAATTAACTGGGTATTCAACACAAATGGAATCAGGTGGGTAAATCTCACTCACCTTTAGAATTATTTTTATTTCATTAAAAATAATTGTTTGTTGCTTGTGTGAATGTTTTCTGGTTATTTTATATATGTTAGTTATTTAGGCTATATATATATATATATATTGGGTTGATTGATTGGTTGGATTCCCGCAGTCTCATTAGCGGATGCCCGTAGTTTCGTAGCGGATGATTACCCTATACGCCCCACGCTATGATTAGTGGATGACCTTCTATACCACGATATTCTGCCATGAAGCAGAATGGGTATTATTTATGTGCTAACATCTGTGGATGCAGGAAAACAGGTTGGAGGAATCCAACTGGATTCCTCAAAAATATACTATCTGTTTGTTTATTTGCTTGATTTCATATATTCATATATGACATGTTAAAAATCAAATGATTGAAAATTGGGTGATTTGATTATTTTAAATATCACTGGGCCAAGTGTTAATTTATTAAAATACCATGAGAAGGATATTTGAGGTTTTAAAGAAAATTCTATTTTTCCCAAATAGAATTTGAAATTCAAGTAGAATTTAAAAATATAGAATTTCAAAAATGAAATTTTGAAATAAAATTTCAAAATAGAATTTTGAAATTAAATTTCAAAATAGAACTTGAAATAGAATTTTTAAGAAGAAATCCAAATAGAATTTAAATATTAGAAAGGAGTTGGAATATTTGAATTCAAAAGAAAATTCAAATAGGATTTGAAATGGAATTTTTAATATATAATTCAAATAAAATTTGAGTATAACATTTGAATATTGAATTTGAATAAAGAAATTTCAAAATAGAAATTGAATATAGAAATTCAAATAGAGTTTGAATCCATAGGAATTCAAATAAAGAAAATTCAAATAAAGATTTGAATATGAAAATTCAAATGGAGTTTGAAATGGGAAATTGAAAATAGAAAATTCGAATAGAGGTTTGGATATAGAATCCAAATGAAATTCAAATATGGAATTTGAATATAGAGAATTCAAACAGAATTGAACATATAATTTGAATCGAGAATTCAAACAGAATTTGAAATAGAATTTTGAATATAGAAATTCATAAAGGAATGTGAATAAAGGAATGTGAATAGAGGAAAAAAGGAATTTGAATAAATTAATTTGAAATATTGAATTTCAAAGAAGAATTGAATTGAATTTGAAATATTGAATTTCAAAGAAGAATTGAATTGAATTTGAAATATTGAATTTCAAAGAAGAATTGAATAGAATTTGAAATATAGAATTTCAAAGAAGAATTGAAATAGAAATTGAATAATAGAATTCAAATGGAATTTCAAGTATAGAAATTGAATAATAGAATTCAAATGGAAATTCAAGTATTGAATTTGAATATGAAATGGAAATAGAAATTCAAGTATTGAATTTGAATATGGAATTGAAATAGAAATTCAAGTATTGAATTTGAATATAAAATAGAAAAGGAAATTCGACTATAGAATTTGAATATAGGTATTTAAATGGGAGTTGAATAAAGGAAATTTAAATATAGAATTTGAATAATAGAAAAGGAAATGGAAATTTGAATTTAGAATTCAAATGGAAATAGAATTTGAACATAGAATTCAAATAGAAAAGGAATTGGAATTTGAATATAGAATTCAAATAAAAGCGGGATTGGAATTTGAATCAAGAAATTCAAATAGAGTTAAAATGGAGTTGGATTAATTTTAACGAAGTTTAAAAGTTTATATATATAAGTATAATTAAAACGAACTCGCCGCAGCGCTGCAGTTCGTAAATTGGCGACTCGAACTTCAATTGAGTATACAGGACTCAATTGAAGTCGGAATTCTTTGAAACAAGAATCGTCAGGACCGGTTGAATAATAGTTTTCTAATGGAAGAGAAAAATCTGGATTTCGTCGAATAGATTTTGAGTTATGTCAAAATCAAATTTTTAAAAGTGCAGCGCCAGAAACCATTAAAACCATAATGGATTTTATATAATAAATATAGGGATTTTTAAGCAAATAAAAATCCGAATTTCCATTTAAAAACCTGGTCTTGAATTAGAACATAAAGGTGAACTCAAGTGAAGTAAGAAAAGTGATTTTTGAAACAATAATCATATTTTTGATTATTGAATAGAATTAACTAAGTCAAAGAAGAATTAGTTAATCGAGTGGTGAATTGAAGTCGAACTTTGAAA
Source organism: Allium sativum (assembly GCA_030737875.1). Taxonomy (NCBI): domain Eukaryota; kingdom Viridiplantae; phylum Streptophyta; class Magnoliopsida; order Asparagales; family Amaryllidaceae; genus Allium; species Allium sativum. Next base: position 315,610,649 of record CM060921.1, read on the forward strand.
AGTGAATTTGGAATTGTAAATATATGTTCGAAATCGAATATAGAACTTAAATTGAAATTTGAATTCAATTAGTTGATAAGTAAGAGGAAATATATTTGAAACGTGTTATATTCAAATATACAAAGCGAGATAGGCAGAGAGTTAGTTAAAGAGTTACTTTAACGAATTGAGTCAAACGAGTGCATGAAGTTGAAATAAATTGGACAGGTATAGACATACAGGAGACAGGTACGGGATGAAGTATATGAAGATTTAAATTTATGTGCTCGACAAAAAGGTACATGTTTAATTCATATATGAGATTTTATGCGCCGTATCGGCAAGCCGCTTGGCTTTTTCTTTTTCTTTTTGAAATGAGAAGGTACCGGGAAGCTATTTGAAATTTCCCGATGCTCCCGATACAGGGAGAGGTTATGGAGAATTTTTCAGGGAATTTAATGAGTTAGAATATTTTTAAGAAATTTGACAATTAGAAATCTATATATCGATATATATAGAATTCGATAAGGAAACGAAATCAAAAATAGAATATTGTAAACAAAAAGGGAAATCTATAAATTAGAAATAGAAAGATAACCATACACGTTTTAGAATGAACAATTGGGTTTTATGGTGTGTTTATTCGAGGTTAGTGGTTTTGCCGTTTTGAAGTTGAGGATGTTTTCAGTCAAGGTCTGAGAGGTAATTTTACCCCAACTTGATTGATTTCATTTTAAATGGAGAAATAGCAAGATCCAATCTCGAAAAGAAGTGTTGGATAATAGTTAGTTGAATAGAATATTTTGGGTTGTCGTACGATGTTTTATACCGCTTTCGTTTTAACCCAATTAATGTTATTTTGGAAATATAAAAAGTAAATATTTCTTGAGGATAGTTAAAGTAGTTGAGAAAGAGATAAGTGATTGAAATTGTTTTCAATTTCAAATAAAATATATTTCCTAAGTATAGGAAATAAGAGAAGGCGATATATGGAAATGTTTTCCAAATAGCGTAAGAAGCCGAGATGATTATTGAAAATATTTGGTTAACAAATATTGATAAGGAAATGGAGAAGAGATTTAATTAATGAAATATTAATTAAAGAGCCCAGTGATTTGTTTGATATGTTTGGATGAACACTTGTTTTTATTCCATAGTTAAATCACAGACTATCGAAGTTTTTGACCATCAGTGTCAATATGGAGAGACCGGTTGGATTATCATCCGAAGAACCACTCCGTATCGGCATAAGCGTTGCGAACCAAGTATGCTGAATATATTGAAGACGTAGTAAAGTGCAAGGACTCTTTCTATTAAATAGAAATAGTGCCTTCGGTTTCGTTCAATCCCAGAACGAACGTAAATGGACGAATGTCTGACAGAGTATTTCCAATGATCAAATGGGTTGGTCTGTATAAACATATATGGTTGCAACGGATTTATTCACTTAGCATAACATCCAGAATATTTGTGCAAACTCAACTAGTGATTAACGGATATGACAATGTGGCATTCAAAGTGATTGTGCTATCAATGAATGGTAAGTATTCGTAGCCTCAGGCCTCAACAACCGAAAATGACAAAAATCGGGCTGGCAGCATGGCTATGTGGGTCACACCCATTAGGATGTATAATCACCTATCTAGAGAAATTCCAATTGCTTCTTTAATCTATCGATGATGTCCCTTATCGGGAAACGGTTGCTGATCCCAACCGTTGGTGATATACATTCGATACACTCAAGCGAAATGAGTGGTCGGTCATGTGTGGGCCGGGTTACAAGATGTTCTTGTTGAACCCAGTGTATTCCTCTCTAGAGATACACTAGCGTAAGGTGGTTCCATACCTTGTCATGTTGGAAATCCAATCTCCAATAAGCGCCATGCGGTTTTTTTTATTTTATACTATATATGTAGAGCGTGAGATGCAAGCGTTCTACTATTTGGTTACTTACTTGTTGTAAACATTATTATAATATCACTGGATTTTCATATCAAAGTGTTTTTGGTTATAGTAAGGTAAAAACCGTCCATGTTTATGTGTGGGCTGGTCTTACTATTATCTTTTCTTTTGAAAGGATTTTAAAGGTTAAACCAATGATTTGAGTTTACTCACACCAGTCCCATGACTGACCAAGAGTTTATTTTGTTTTGTTTTCCCTAAACTCTTGGGTGCGCAAATTTGTACGGGCAGTCAAGTAGTCGGGATTTCACAGATTCAATTGGAGGAGCTGGAAGCAGGAGGCTTCACCAGTTAGCTGTAGATTATCGTATTTCCGTTGTGTACTATGTTGTATCTGGAAACAGGTGTTTATAACTGTTCCAGAAATGACTGTTGTGCTCTGATGATGGTATGTATATAAAGTTACTGATTTGTATTTCAAAAGTTATGTTATATAATATATTTTATTTGTTCCGCTGTGAGTTTGTGATCTTCGTTTTTCTTCTATTCTAATATTTCTTTCTTTCTATTTCTCATCCTCTAACTTCTTTCTAAAAATGATTCGTATTTCTGTGCAATTTGGGTTGGACGTGTGGTGTTTTTAGTCAACTCAGATAGCACGGATTTGCGGGTCGTTACACGAAGCACCGACCAACTGATCGAATAAATCATCTATCCTTGGCAATGGGTGTCTATTCTTCTTGGTGAGCTTATTCAGTTCTCTATTGTCCACGCACAGTCTAAGTGAACCATCAGCCTTCATAGAAAAAACAACTGGAGAACCCCTTTCCGAAATATTTCCTCTTATGAACCCCTTCTCAAGAAACTTCATTGCTTACTGAGTTCTCTTTTCTTTTCGGAGCCATGTGGCGCACCAGTAATGCAACTAGCTTTGCATTATTTACAAGGTATATACCAAAGTCTATCTCGCGCCTCGGGGTAAACCGAGAACTTCATCAAAGACATCACCATATTCACAAACCACACGAACAAATTCCAAATCACCGTTGGACGCGTCAAGAGATTCTAGGTATTTAAGCATCACCGGACCTCTTGGGTCATAAGAAATATCAAGGGTCTTTCCACAACGAGTCATAAGTCTAACCACTCACTTTTCACAATCGAGGATGGAACCATTACTGGATAATCAATCCATGCCTAGAATTAATCCATAGCCCGTGAAGCTAAGAACGAAGGCGTTGCATTCAAAATCAATGCTCAAGATAGATACTCTCAAATACCGACAAATTATCTAAAGATGAGCCGAACCAACAATAGGATTTGAGACTACTACGGGATCCGTAACTAGACTAGTATTTAGGTATAGTGTTTTCAACTGACAAAGAAGATACAAACGAGTGTGAAGCGCCAGAATTCAAGTAAGTTTCGAATAGAATGATCAAAAAAAAAACCAAACTTCCAACAAAGATATTTCTACCTCTATCAGGTATGCCAGCCGTGACGGAATGCGTCTGCCCTCCAGAAGATCCTGTACTTTGCCCTTACCTTTGCCTTTTGCTTCTTTGGACAATCCTAATAAGATGTCTTATTTCTCCATGATGATAACAACTTGTCTTCTTCTTCTTTCTAACGTCTTTATTTAAGTAGTCATGTATTTCACAAGTGTGGCCCTTCCTTTTCTCTTGGCCCCTTGTTATCCTTACCGCCTTTCTTTGGATCTACTTTCTTATCGTGTGTACTATCCATATCTCTCCTGCACATTCTCCATTCGTGACCTCCTACCAAAATGAGGTTTCGTCCTTCATTAATCAAGCAGCTAATTGAACCTTCCTCCCGTCGCCTAACTTAAAGGTACCAACAAGTCCTCCGCTCCCTTCTAGCTTTGACAAACGTACCAGTCCCATGAAGCGGTTTTCCGCCCAACGTACGGAAGTTCTTACATATCTTAGAAAAAGCATCTATACGATGAGGAAGAAATTCAAAGAGGAAAGAGGAAGAGATTCAAAACGGAGAACCAAAGGAAAGATATATGGCTCTTGGGGGTTATGTTTTTAAAACAAACTTTTCTCTTGAAAATACTTTCCTTAAAACATATTTTTGAAAGTATTTCTTTATAAAAACGCTTTTAAAAAATAGTTTTTCAAAAACCCTTAGCTGTTCTGTTAACGTTCAGCTATGATACTACGTGTAACACCCCATGTACATTAATGTCACTCTCAAAGGGAATGCATTAACTTTCATGGAGTATTATTAGTGTATAGAACAGAATATAACAAGACGGATACATATATTGGTACTTGAAAATTTTAAAACAACTTTTATCGTAGCGGAGAAATAGTTTGATTACAACAACTTCATAAACCAAGTACACTCAATATCCATCTTGACAAATTGTTTTCAGAGTACACAAAGTTAAAAGCACAACCCCAACATAAGTAGCCATAAAAGAGATGAGCTGAACTTTACTTTCAACAATCCAAGCACTTCCAAAAGAGAGAGAAAGAGATCCAAATCAAGCTCCACTAGTACTAGTCCCACCCTGAGAACCTTGGGGGGAGGGGAGGAAGAAAAGAGACGAAAACAAGGGGGTCAGACATAAAGTCTGGCGAGTATAATAACTTTAACAATATAATTATTAAAGTAATTATGATAAGGCATAAACTGGTAAAACAAGGAATTACTGTGAAACAAGTGGGCAAGTCAAAACAAACAAGAGGAATATTCTGGCGTTAATCTCATTCCTAATCGCTATAGAATAATTACTATATTGCACCAATGCTAATTACACCGCACCATTACTAGTCCCATACTGGAAGTTGATCCCTCTTACTAATCATAATTATAATAATAGTAGTTTCGTGTACTCCTAGCTGCTATTGTTGGTGTCGCCTACTCTTAACTCCACTAGTTGTACCCACTACCCTCCCCAGTCTAGTTACAACATTTATTCATAATATGGTAGTTTCTTGTACTCCTAGCTGCATTCATAGGTGCCGCCTGCCCATATCTCCGCTAGTCGTACCAACTACCTTCCCCATTCGATTGGCTCCCTAACTCGTAGATACTCGTGCTGGTCCCACAGTGGGTTGTATCACTTCCCAAAGTGGCAACCTGATACCACTAAAGATGCACAGTTTATACCTACACGATGCAACAACGTCTTACCTACAGCCCAGGCCCACACACACACACATGACCTCGTTGGACTTGCGTTGCAACCGCTAACCTGTTTTGACCTCTTACAATCAAACCCAGTAAGCATGTCCCGTTCTCGATCTAGATCGAGCTCACTTAGATACTAAATGGGCTACTTCTTGAAAAGGGTCCCCACGCTTGACACAAGCTTTCCACCTATGCTTGGTCCCTAATAGGATTTCCCACTTAACCTCCTCTTATTCATGTCTTCTTACATGTTTCAGCTTGGTTAAGTGTTTATAATTGTTTCCCACATGTCACCCATGTTACTTACTTATAAAATCAACATGTGTTATTGGTTTAGATTATCTTAACCTTATCTGCTTATCAGATCAATATATATATATATATATATATATATATTTGGTTAAGCTGGTCTTAACTGTAACAACCCGTATTTTCAATAACCTGTTATAACATAAATTGAGGCAGAATTTAATTTATAAATCTGAATCAAGGGAAACGGGCTGTGCCATTGCGTTTGTCTCGGAAAAATACGCGAAATAGAGTCCGAGATTTCGAAAATCGGAGTCCGTATGACCCGATTAAGGCCCAACGAAGTTTTCAGAAAATTTCAAAGTAAAAACAGATTTCAAATTCAAGTTTGAATTTGGAAATTAGGGCAGTTGGGTGCAGGCGGGAAATTTCCCGCCAGACCACCCATGTCGACAGCCCTGTCGACTGGGCAGTCGACATGGTTAGGCCCAAGTCGACAGCCCTGTCGACTTGGGTGTCCACTTTGTTCAGCCAGGCAGTTTTGCCTGGTGCACCATTTTGGAGTTGTGTTGAGTTTGGGGGCCAGATTCGGTTTTGAGGGCTAAGATTGGAATTAGGGTTTAATCCTAAGGCTAAAACTAATCCTAATCTCTATAAATAAGCCCCTAACCTAAGCCTAAATCATCATTTTTCATTCAAGTAACTAAACTATGGCAAAATCATTCCTCTCATGGCCTCCACTCTCTTCATAAAATTCCTAAGTTATTTCTATGAGAGATTTTCAATGCATACAAGTGTTTTCAAGCTTGTATGAGTGTCATTAGCTTGCATTCAAGTCAAGTTTCCATATTTACATCATAAAGCAAGGGTTTTGATCATTTTGGCTCAAGGGTTTTTCTATTGGAGCTTGCATTTTGGGTTTATTTGATTGCATAAGGGCTTTGTCTCAATCTATATATATTTTTGTGTCTTCATAAGCATTGTAAGCCCTCTTCTACTTTCATATTTAAACTCTAAAGTTAAATGAATGATGCAAGTTTGGTTGATCATTATGATATGCAAGTTTGCCATGATATGCAAGTTTACTATGTCATGTTATGCAAGTTTGACATGTTATGATATGCAAGTTTTCCATGTTATGTTATGCAAGTTTGCCATGTTATGATATGCAAGTTGTCATGTTATGTATGCAAGTTTGGGTGGATCATTTTACTCATGTTATCATGTTATGCAAGCTTACCTTGAGTATATGAACATAAAGCTTTAAGCTTTATGCTAAAGGTTGCATTTTGGCAACATGTAAGTTATCATATCTCTTATGATAACTTGCATGTGAGGCTAAATGCGAACTTATGGCCATTTCTAAATGTCATTTATCACCATGTATCACCAATATGCTAAGTTTGGTTTTATGCATGCTTTTGAGGCCTAAAAATGTAATATGCAAGTATATGAACATATGTACATTTCATATGCCACCATGTTAAACTTGTGGCTTCAACACCTTTATGTCATGATTATGCCAAGTTCCCTCTTTCTATCCTTTATGCGCTATTGCGATATGTAAGCGATGGGATTGCGTTTGGGGTTGGGTAAACTTAAAAGACATAAAAACATAAGATTGGGAATTTACCTATTAAGTTAGGTCTACCCATTGGGAATTTACCTATTAAGTTAGGTCTACCCAAATGCTTGAAAACTTGTAATATGTTTGGTAAACATAATGGACATGACACTTAGAAAATATAAGTGTGACCAACTCGAGGTTGGGTTGAGTTTGTAGCGTAAAACTACCCGGAACCGACCGGCTTAACTAGTTGCTACAAACAATAGGACCCAATGTGAGAAGTTGGTCATGTTGTACCTTGAACCCGAGGTTAGACCAAGTTGTGGTGTAAAGCTACCCGGAACCGACCGGCTTAACTAGTAACCGCAACAAAGTCTAATGTGAGAGGTTAAGGCACATTAATTAATTAATGCCTCATGATTAGGGTTAAGTCATGGTCCACTTAATACTTAACCAATTTGGACTTGGTGGATTAATCGGGGTTAAGTCGTGAACCCATCGTTACACTTAACCAAGTTAATCCATGATTAGTAAAAGGGTTAAACCGTACTTAACCCACTAGAAAATCCTAGCAAAGAGGGTCCACTCCAGCAGCAATCCCAAGTTTGTATCATCATGAGCCTAGGGACTAGGCTAGGGTGGGGCACGATTACCGGACTGGTATAAGCGACCAAAAACGACGGCTGGGTGGTACGCCGATGTAGTTCCGGACGGACTATGGTCGTGCACGTAGTCCGTATTTGGAGAAGTCACCCATGGGTACCAGTAGATCGAGACTGTGCACTCATGTTTATGGTGTCTAGGGGTTGACACCCTAGGGCTTGATACACCCGAAGGGTGGACCCAGCACAGTCCGACTACAATCATGTTTAGGCCGTATTGACACCAACACGTGACGAGTTAGGCTTATAGGGAGCCGATCGACTAGACCGTTTGGTTGGACCTCATATTAGGGTCACTTCATGTTATTGGACCTCGTATTAGGGTCACTTCATGTTATTGGACCTCGTATTAGGGTCACTTCATGTTATTGGGCCAAAGCTTGGGCCAAGGGATCAATACTTGTTTATTCAAGTCATGTTAGCTTGCTAGTACACCTGTGGTGCAAAAACCTTAAACCTGATTATGCGATGACACCTTTATCTACCTTGTTAGTTAATCATCATGCTAGTACGTTGTTATCCTTATGTTCATCCCTGCTTCTCATGCTAGTTAACTTTATCAGTTTACAATGATTGTAGTAGGGCTTACTCAGTCTTTTTGACTGACCTGTTTTCTTTCGCCTCTTCCCCCCCCCCCCAGGTTCTCAGGGTGGGAATATTGGAGCTTAGATTGGATTTCGGATCGCTTGCTTGTGGGATCTTAGCTCATGTACGGTTTTTACATGAAGCTAGCTATGGTTATCACTTATTTTGGGGATAGTACTTATGTATTTCAGTTTTTCAGTTGATGTTGTTTTTATCTAGACTTGTTTATTTGGAAAGTTGACATTATGTTGTACCAGACTTGTTTTGAAATAGTTTGAAATCTTCCGCTGTTTTACTTATCTTATTTACTCTGTTTACATATATACATATGTTATGTTCTGCCTTGATATATCATTATGCATGTTTACCTGATTCAAACACCCATCCAAAGTCAGAGTGCTTGCAAGAGCCACCCTGGCGGAGGTGGGGTGTTACAATTTGGTATCAGAGCATAAGGTTTACGAGAAGTAACAAAAAGGTTTTTAAAACTTTTGGAAAACTATTTTCAAAACCAAGTATAAAGTATTTTCCAAAGAAAAGTCTAGTTTATTTTAAAGGCTAATCCCCAAAAAAAAAAGCCATTAGCAAAATTCCTTCGTTTTTCTCCATTCTGAATCTGTCTTTTCCTTCGTTTTCAGTATGGCCGATAACTTTGCTATTCCGGAGGGAGTACACGTACCTGTTTGGTATAGGAGACTTTTGGAGGCTAGTGCGACCGAAGCCGGCCCCGCAGATGTTCCTCCTCCTCCTCCTCCGGTAGTTAATGTTCCTCCTCCTCCTGTCGCTGAGGTTCCTCTTCCTCCTCCCCCTCAGCATCCTCAAGCTGACTTCGCAAAGACTTGCAAAGATTTCAAAGCAATGGGTGGCAAGAACTTTCAAGGCACTGAGACTTTTGTAGAGGCCAGAAATTGGTTGAAAGAGACCGAGGATTTATTTGCTATCTTTGGGTTAGACGATCAGAGGAAGATCTTGTTGGCGGTTTGGCTTATGAAGGATGAAGCAGCTTATTGGTGGGAAGTCACCAATGGTACTAGGCCTGTTGAGACTTGGGCCGATTTTAGGGCAAGGTTCGTGCTTAAGTTTCTATCTTCTACTGAGGAGAATCTGCAAATGGAGAGGTTCATAACTTTGAAACAAGGAGATATATCTGTCAAAGAATATGTGAACAAGTTCAATCAGTTAGCTCGTTTTGGCTTGGATATGGTGAGTACTCCTCAAAAGAAGGCTCTTCGTTTTGCTAGAGGATTGAATGAGCCGTTGCAGGGATTGGCTATGTCACATATTCCCCATGGGGCCACGTTTGAGAGCTTGGTTGATATGGCGTTACTTCAGGGGGATGTCAAGAAAGAGATCAAGATGAATGATACTCAAGCCAAGAAGACTGATTCCTAGTGGAAAGGAAATCAGGGTAATCCAAGTGGTCAGAGCAGTCAAGGCAATCAAAACAAGAACAAGAGTCAAGGCAACAAGGGGAACAACAACAAGTGCAATAACAACAAGGGGAAGTGCTATTATTGCGGTTCAGTTGGGCATCTTATTAAGGATTGTAAGAAGAGGAAAAGGAAGAATGGTGAATTCTTTTTCTGCGGTGAGACTGGACATTTCAGTAAGGATTGCCCGAAGAAGCAAGGGCAAGGCCAGGGTCAGACTCAGCGTGCTGGACCTTCAGGAGGGCAAGTTCATGCTCTCAATGCCGCTCCAGTTCCCGATCGAGGTAGTATTTCTGTTGAGAGCCTTGTATATATTTCTTATTTTCCAGTTCGTACCTTGTTTGATTCTGCTGCATCGCATAGCTTTATCTCATCTGATCTTGTTGATAGTTTGCACCTTAGTACTAGCTTTGTAGATGAACCCGTCTGTGTCTCAAATCCTATTGGGGGTTCCGCCCATCTGTCTATGATATGTGGGGATTTGAGGATCTCTATACTGAGTGTAGAGTTCTTGTGTAGTGCTTATGTTCTTGGTTTTAGGGGATACAGATTGATATTGGGCATGGATTGGTTGTCCAGATATGGAGCCATCCTTGATTGTGAGCATAGGGTTGTGAGGCTCGTGACTCGCCTCGGAAACACCCTAGAAATTTCTTATAATCCGAGAGGTCCCGTCATGTTGTGCTATCTTGAATCACTCGACTCGTCAATGGAAACTCTTCAGTCTGTGAGAGTGGTTCGAGAGTATCCGGATGTTTTCGAGGAAGTTAGGGGGTTGCCCCCTAAGCGAGAGATTGATTTCCGCATTTATCTGGTGGATAATGCAAAGCCGATTTCTTTGCCCGTTCGGCACATGGCTCCGCGTGAAAGGCGGGAGCTAAGTAAGCTAGTGAAGGAGTTGCTTGGGAAGAACTTCATTAGACGAAGTATATCTGAATGGGGAGCGCCTGTGGTATTTGCTACCAAGGCAGATGGTTCTCTCCGACTTTGTGTTGACTATCGAGAGTTGAATAAGCTGACTAAGAAGAACAGACACCCGTTACCGAGGATTGATGATCTCTTTGACCAGCTTATCGATGCTTCTGTTTTCTCTCAGCTTGATCTTACTACTGGATTCCATCAGCTCAGGGTAGCTGAAGATAGTATAGACAAGACTGCATTCAGAACTCCAGATGGATTCTTCGAATGGCTTGTCATGTCGTTCGGCTTGACTAATGCACCCGCATATTTCGTGGACTTGATGAGTAGGGTGTTCAGGGAGTTCTTGAACAAGTTTGTCGTGGTCTTCGTAGATGATATTCTGATCTTCTCTAAGGATGAGGAAGAGCATGCAAGGCATCTCAAGGAGGTGATGGATACGCTTAGAGCGCATCAGTTGAAAGCCAAGTCCTCCAAATGTCATTTTGGAGAAAAAGGAGTTAGATTTCTTGGGCACATAGTTTCTAAGCAAGGCTTAGTGGTGGATCCTGCTAAAGTGGTCGCAGTTCAAAACCGAAAAGCTCCGACGAGGACAATTGAAGTAAGAATTTCTCTCAGTTTAATTAGTTAGTTAGCGTCCCTTGAGCTTAGACCTACCCTTCTGGATCAAGTAGGGACTTCACAGAAAGAAGACCCGCAGTTAGTCGAGATCATGGACAAGTTGATTCGAGGCGAGATGTTAAGACACCTCGCTATAGATGACAAGGGATTGCTAAGACGCAATGAGAGAAAGAAGGCTCTTGAAGATGCACATCACTCGAGGAGGTGGCCGAGTTTGTCCCAAGGTGCATGTTGTGCCAACAGATTAAGGCCGAGTCATAAAAAGCACGGTGGGCTATTACATCCATTGGAGGTCCCCGCAATGGAAGTAGTAAAGCGTCACGAAGGATTTCGTGGATGGACTGCCTAGATCAAGGAAAGGGAATACGAGCATGTGGGTCATAGTAGGTAGACTCACGAAGAGTGCTCATTTCACTCCGGTAAAGAGCGAAAGGACTGCATCATAACTAGCGACAGTTTACTTTCAAGAAATAAAGCGGTTGCGCGGGGTTCCCTAAAGGATAGTTAGTAACCATGACTCAATTTTCACTAGCCAGTTTTGGAATAGTCTACGGGAAGTCATGGGCAAGCAACTGAATCTAGGTACGGCCTATCATTCGCAGGCGGATGGTTCATTTCGTTCAAGCATGAGTTATAGAAAATCACGTTAGTAAGAGCAATTGGCAACGTGGATTGGTATTTCCAAGAAAAGTTCTGCTGCGTGGAATACTTTATAGTAAGTAAACGAGATCCAGGATTCACTGGTGAATTTTGGAGAGCTTGCATGAAACCATGAGGTCATAGTTATGTTTAAGCCAAGAATGATAGAAGAGTAAGTGAAAGAGGAAGACGAGAGGCGACAATGAAATGGGTTCCAACTCATATTTGGAAATAAGAGTTAAGAAGCTAAGAAATCATGAGGTAAAAGACGGTCAAAGCACAGTGGAGTTAAGCTCAAGGAAACGTGACTTAGAAGACTGAAGGCTAGATACGTGCATCATATCTCTTTTTAAGAGCATATCCTTGATCCTTGTTTTCCTGTGGAACTTACTCGCATGTTATCTTTTTACGTATATCCTCTCGGTCCCATTATCGGTCCTATTTCTGTCGGGAGGTAAGACTTATTGGCTAGTAATACATGTCAGGGTTTGGAGGGGTCCGTTAGGTTGACTAAACATTTTGGGCTTTTATAGAATATGGGTTGGGTTAGGAAGGGATTTCTTGTAATCCGAAAGGAGTATATCCTGCTTATCTTCCCGATCTCTTTGTAGCATATCTTTTGCTATCCATGTTTGTCTTGATTATCTAGTTTATCATGTTAATCTCATCATGAGAACCTTAGGTAGAAACCCTTTGGATGAAACATGTGTTTGAAACATGTTATGCTTGATGTTTGCAAGTGGTTGCAAGTGTTTGCAAGTGGCTACGCATGGATGCATTATACACATTAGGCACTAGATCGGCTCACACACTCCTCATATTGCATATGCATGAGTGTTTAAGCTTATTCATGGATTAAAATTTTTGTGTTATCACATGGATGTTGCATACAGATGTATGTTATGTGCACACATATAGATGTTATACATTATGTTAGGAATTGCATACATATGGATTCATTTCACTAACATAATTTGCATTGATGATATTTGCATTAGATAAGTACATATACACACACCTTTGCATATGTTCATACAACATTTAGAATCTTGTAAGGACAATGATTGCTCGTGGATGATGTTTTGAGTAGATGGATGTTGGATGGTAGGATATGTTCTTCCTAACTTAGAGATTTCGGGGACGAAATCCTTTAAGGAGGGGAGAATGTAACAACCCGTATTTTCAATAACCTGTTATAACATAAATCGAGGCAGAATTTAATTTATAAATCTGAATCAAGGGAAACGGGCTGTGCCACTGCGTTTGTCTCGGAAAAATATGCGAAATAGAGTCCGAGTTTTCGAAAATCGGAGTCCGTATGACCCGATTAAGGCCCAACGAAGTTTTCAGAAAATTTCAAAGTAAAAACAGATTTCAAATTCAAGTTTGAATTTGGAAATTAGGGCAGTTGGGCGCAGGCGGGAAATTTCCCGCCAGACCACCCATGTCGACAGCCCTGTCGACTGGGCAGTCGACATGGTTAGGCCCAAGTCGACAGCCCTGTCGACTTGGGTGTCCACTTTGTTCAGCCGGACAGTTTTGCCTGGTGCACCATTTTGGAGTTGTGTTGAGTTTGGGGGCCAGATTCGGTTTTGAGGGCTGAGATTGGAATTAGGGTTTAATCCTAAGGCTAAAACTAATCCTAATCTCTATAAATAAGCCCCTAACCTAACCCTAAATCATCATTTTTCATTCAAGTAACTAAACTATGGCAAAATCATTCCCCTCATGGCCTCCACTCTCTTCATAAAATTCCAAAGTTATTTCTATGAGAGATTTTCAATGCATACAAGTGTTTTCAAGCTTGTATGAGTGTTATTAGCTTGCATTCAAGTCAAGTTTCCATATTTACATCATAAAGCAAGGGTTTTGATCATTTTGGCTCAAGGGTTTTTCTATTGGAGCTTGCATTTTGGGTTTATTTGATTGCATAAGGGCTTTGTCTCAATCTATATATATTTTTGTGTCTTCATAAGCATTGTAAGCCCTTTTCTACTTTCATATTTAAACTCTAAAGTTAAATGAATGATGCAAGTTTGGTTGATCATTATGATATGCAAGTTTGCCATGATATGCAAGTTTACTATGTCATGTTATGCAAGTTTGATATGTTATGATATGCAAGTTTTCCATGTTATATTATGCAAGTTTGCCATGTTATGATATGCAAGTTGTCATGTTATGTATGCAAGTTTGGGTGGATCATTTTACTCATGTTATCATGTTATGCAAGCTTACCTTGAGTATATGAACATAAAGCTTCAAGCTTTATGCTAAAGGTTGCATTTTGGCAACATGTAAGTTATCATATCTCTTATGATAACTTGCATGTGAGGCTAAATGCGAACTTATGGCCATTTCTACATGTCATTTATCACCATGTATCACAAATATGCTAAGTTTGGTTTTATTCATGCTTTTGAGGCCTAAAAATGTAATATGCAAGTATATGAACATATGTACATTTCATATGCCACCATGTTAAACTTGTGGCTTCAACACCTTTATGTCATGATTATGCCAAGTTCCTTCTTTCTATCCTTTATGCGCTATTGCGATATGTAAGCGATGGGATTGCGTTTGGGGTTGGGTAAACTTAAAAGACATAATAACATAAGATTGGGAATTTACCTATTAAGTTAGGTCTACCCATTGGGAATTTACCTATTAAGTTAGGTCTACCCAAATGCTTGAAAACTTGTAATATGTTTGGTAAAAATAATGGACATGACACTTAGAAAATATAAGTGTGACCAACTCGAGGTTGGGTTGAGTTTGTAGCGTAAAACTACCCGGAACCGACCGGCTTAACTAGTTGCTACAAACAATAGGACCCAATGTGAGAAGTTGGTCATGTTGTACCTTGAACCCGAGGTTAGACCAAGTTGTGGTGTAAAGCTACCCGGAACCGACCGGCTTAACTAGTAACCGCAACAAAGTCTAATGTGAGAGGTTAAGGCACATTAATTAATTAATGCCTCATGATTAGGGTTAAGTCATGGTCCACTTAATACTTAACCAATTTGGACTTGGTGGATTAATCGGGGTTAAGTCGTGAACCCATCGTTACACTTAACCAAGTTAATCCATGATTAGTAAAAGGGTTAAACCATACTTAACCCACTAGAAAATCCTAGCAAAGAGGGTCCACTCCAGCAGCAATCCCAAGTTTGTATCATCATGAGCCTAGGGACTAGGCTAGGGTGGGGCACGATTACCGGACTGGTATAAGCGACCAAAAACGACGGCTGGGTGGTACGCCGATGTAGTTCCGGACGGACTATGGTCGTGCACGTAGTCTGTATTTGGAGAAGTCACCCATGGGTACCAGTAGATAGAGACTGTGCACTCATGTTTATGGTGTCTACTGGTTGACATCCTAGGGCTTGATACACCCGAAGGGTGGACCCAGCACAGTCCGACTACAATCATGTTTAGGCCGTATTGACACCAACACGTGACGAGTTAGGCTTATAGGGAGCCGATCGACTAGACCGTTTGGTTGGACCTCGTATTAGGGTCACTTCATGTTATTGGACCTCGTATTAGGGTCACTTCATGTTATTGGACCTCGTATTAGGGTCACTTCATGTTATTGGGCCAAAGCTTGGGCCAAGGGATCAATACTTGTTTATTTAAGTCATGTTAGCTTGCTAGTACACCTATGGTGCAAAAACCTTAAACCTGATTATGCGATGACACCTTTATCTACCTTGTTAGTTAATCATCATGCTAGTATGTTGTTATCCTTATGTTCATCCCTGCTTCTCATGCCAGTTAACTTTATCAGTTTACATTGATTGTAGTAGGACTTACTCAGTCTTTTTGACTGACCTGTTTTCTTTCGCCTCTTTTCTTCCGTTCCCCCCCCCCCCCCAGGTTCTCAGGGTGGGAATATTGGAGCTTAGCTTGGATTTCGGATCGCTTGCTTGTGGGATCTTAGCTCATGTACGGTTTTGACATGAAGCTAGCTATGGTTATCACTTATTTTGGGGATAGTACTTATGTATTTCAGTTTTTCAGTTGATGTTGTTTTTATCTAGACTTGTTTATTTGGAAAGTTGACATTATGTTGTATCAGACTTGTTTTGAAATAGTTTGAAATCTTCCACTGTTTTACTTATCTTATTTACTCTGTTTACATATATACATATGTTATGTTCTGCCTTGATATATCATTATGCATGTTTACCTGATTCAAACACACCTCCAAAGTCAGAGTGCTTGCAAGAGCCAGCCTGGCGGAGGTGGGGTGTTACATTAACCATATCCACTTATATTATTGGTTAAGTTGGTCTTAACCCTGTCCACTTATATTATTGGTTAAGTTGGTCCTAACCCTATCCGCTTATCAAATCAATATATATTATTGATTAAGTTTGTCTTAACCCTATAAGATCAATACATATTATTGGTTAAATTTGTCTTAACCCTATCCACTTATTGGTTAAGCTGGTCTTAACCCTATCCACTTTTCATGTTTTACTTAGTTTATGATTAAGTATATCTAAGTTCAATGATACATTGGTTAAGAGAATAACTCCCTAAGTATCAACCCCGAAGACCGAAATCAACGTCAGATTGGTACTCAAAGAAACATTCACTCAACCAAACTTCTATTTGTCATTCATATTCATCTTTGATCAGCATTAATTAATTATTAATGCACAGACCTCTCACATTAAGTCGATTTCTTGAGGTTGCTGGATATGTCGGGCGGTTCCGGGCAGACTTCTAACATAAGCCAGACTTAACCTCGTGTCTAAGCATCATTTAATTTATGCCTTTGACCTCTCACATTAGACTACTGTCTATGGGTGCTGGATTTGCCGGGCAGGTCCGGGCAGTCTTATTCCACAAATGAGTCTAACCTCGTGTCTTAGGCCTTTATTACTCATTTAATTTGTACCTTTGACCTCTCACATTGGACTACCGTTTGTGGTTGCTGGATATGCCGGGCGGGTCCGGGCAGTCTTACAACACAAACGAGTCTAACCTCGTGTCTTAGGAATTTATTACTTATTTAATTTACGCCTTTGACCCATCACATTAGACTACCATTTGTGGTTACTGGATTTGCTGGGCGGGTTTGGGCAGTCTTAAACCACAAACGAGTCTAACCTCGTGTCTCAGGCATTTATTACGCATTATTATTATTCAACCCCAATTTTAATTAACATCCCTATTTCAAATTGTCAATAATTTCCAATTTTAATCCATGTCCATAATTGTTACCTAAATTGTGTCCATACTTTTTAGGTATAAAATTATACCAATTAATGTCTCAATTAAATTACATGCCTTTATAGCCATTTTATGCCAATTCACAATTTTGCAAAATTAACATTTTCCCATTGTCCCCACGCTATTCGTTCGTTTCAATACGATATATGTTAGACTAAAAAATAGTCTAACTTATAAAAAGAAAAGCAACATCACAACTTGTATAACACATAAAATAGATCATAACATAAGTTTGCATAGCCAAGAACTTGCATAGGCAATGGATATATATATATATATACATATATATATATATATATATTAACATAAATTTGCATAAACTATCATGGATCTAAATATAGATCTTAACATGTAATCGTGAACTTGCATATATGGATATGGTTTTCCTATAGCTTGCACATGAATTTCATACAAACTTACATTCAAACTAGCATATGATTCTGTAATGACCCGAAAATCCGGTCCAATTTGAGCTGACCAAATAACACAAGTCCAACCCCAAATTGTACTGAAAACTAGGAAATTAATAGAAAGAAGTTAGAGGGTGAGAATAGATAAGATAGAACTTATAGAATAGAAGAAGAATAAGAAGAACATCACCATCAGAGTAAACACGAATCTCACAGCGGAACGAATGAAATATGGCATAACTTTTGAAATACAAACAGTATATGTATACAATAACACTTATCAGAGTACAATACTTAAAACACAGCGGAAATAATAATAGTTATAGAGTCTTGAAGCCTCCTGCTCCAAGCTCTCCAAGTGTATCTGTAAAATCCCGACTACTTGACTGCCCATACAAAATTAGGTACCCAAGAGTTTAGGGAAAACAAACAAATAAACTCCGGGTCAATCATGGGACTGGTATGAGTAAAACAGTTTAAAACAGTTCAAGCAGGTAAATGATATCTCATAAGACCACGCCGTATAATGGAACGGGTTTTTCCCTTATGAGAATCCAAATTATCTTTATATCAAAAAACTTTTGATATTTTAATAATGTCTATCAACCACAATATAATAATCATCTAGCAGAAACGCTTTTATCTCACGTTCTACATATATAGTATACAATCAAAACCGCAAGCACGTATTGGGTAATGGATTCCAAACTATGACAAGGTATGGAACCATCTTACGCTAGTGTACCTCTAGAAAGGAATACACTGGGTTCAACAAGAACATCTTGCAACCCGACCACACATGACCGACCACTCATTTCGCTTGAGTGTATAGAATGTATATCACCAACGGTTAGGATCAACAACCGTTTCCCGTATATATATATATATATATATATATATATATATATATATATATATATATATATATGGGACAACATTGATAGATTAAAGAAGAAAATGAATATTCTCTAGATAGGTGATTATACACCCTACTTCGAAGCGACCAACTTAGCTATGCTGCCTGCCCGATTTTTGTCATTTAGCGGATGTTGAGGCCAGAGGCTACGACTACTTTCCATTCATTGATAACACGATCACTTTGAATGTCACATTCTCAGATCCGTTAATCACTAATTGATTTGCACAAATATTCTGGATATTATGCTAAGGGAATAAATCCGTTGCCACCATATATATTTGTACAGTCCAATCATATTCGATCATTGGAAATACTCTATCAGACACTCGTCCATATACGTTCGTTCTGGGACTGAACGAAACCGAAGGCACTATTTAGTACATCCATCTTAGTCCATTTTTATCTAAGATTTATACAACAGCCCTTGCACTTTACTCCGTCTTCAATTTTCTTTGGCATATTCGCAACGCTTATGCCAATACAGAGTGGTTCTTTGGATAAGAATCCAACCGGTCTCTCCATATTAACAATGAAAAATGGTCAAACTTTGATAGTCAGTGATTTAACTATCAAATGAAAACATGTTCGCATGCATACAACGTTCTTATTGCCAAATGGAAATAGCAATCCAATCATCAAATATATATATATATATTCACATTACCTTATTTTCTATGTTTAGAAAATATACGTTATCAACACTGGAAAACATTTCCATGGCTTATTTACATACCACTATCCTTCCACAACTATTAGTCCCTAACTGTAAACTAGTATGAGAACAATTCTCTAAGTATAAACCCCGAAGGCCGAAACCAACATCAGATCGATACTCAGAAAACTATTCAACTTAACTAATCTCTAGTCAGTTTCTAATTTTTCTTAACTCTATTTCTTTAACTCTATTCGATTAACTCTATTTGATTAACTCTAACTGGTTAACTCTAACTGATTAACTCTAACTGGTTAACTCAAATTGATTAACTCTAACTGATTAACTCTAACTGATTAACTCTAACTGGTTAACTCTAATTTGAACAACTTATATTCGATTAACTCCTTTTTATAACGTTTATCCATTGATAAAGATTTACTTTTAGTAACAGTTCTTCACTTTAAAATATCCTTTTCATAACATTTCTCCACTTAAAAAGATTTCCTTTTTATAGCTATATTTATTTTCTAAATAAATTTCACTTTTTAATCCTATTTGTCTTCTAACATATATTTCTTTTTAATTCGATTTGTTTTCTAACATATATTTCCTTTTAATTCGATTTGTTTTCTAACAAATATTCCATTATAAAATCCTTCGATTTATAAATAATTCATTTTCAATAACTCTTTGAAAATTTCTCTTTCTATATTCTAATATCACTTATGGGGTTTAACGTGTCGTATCACAAATGATTAATATCATTCAACATACAAAATCAACAATAGATTTTATAGCACAACATGTATCACAATATATGAAAAAGGTAAATTAAATGTTGAGGAATCCCGTCGGATTCCTAGAACCTGTTCCCCTGCATCACAGATGTTAAACAATAAAATAAACATCAACTTCATTTCAGTATGAAATGTTCTGATAAGCAACATCAATATTTAATGGTATATATATATATATTATTTCAACTAACTGACTAGCAGTTCAATCAACCAAATCAACACACCACAATCAACAGATAATTATCAGTTCTAAGGATACATTATAAAAATTTAACTGTTCAGAGTTGGTGAGTTTTACTCACATTGGACGATCATCGTTAATAACGATAACCATCACTTGATTCAGATGGACAATTTATTTTGCTATAAATTGTAACGAGCTTCGATTCGCCCCCAGTCAGTTCTATTTGTGGAATGCTCGACCATACGATCCTAACGGATCTTGTTTCGTCCAATTATTAAAAAGAATTTGCCCATCTCCTCTTCACCTTCCCGGACCCGTATATGAACAGTACCCTTTCCTTTTATTTCGTCCAGTGTATTACTCCATTTCCGAAAACTTTGAACATCTCCATTACCTTTAATGTCCAACCATTTCCTTCGTCCACTCGACCATTGAACTCCCCTTATAAACAATTCTAAATGCACCTGGCCAAATCAATCTTCTTTGCTGAAGCATTTAATCCCCTTTTCTATTTTACTGAAACTGAATACAGGATAAGCCCTTAAACTCCAATTACAATTGCAACAACATCGGACGGGTAGGAAATTTGTTAACTTTGTAATCACAAGGGAATGATGTTAAGTGGCGGACCTTCTTCTTTACTAAACAGTAGTAGACAGTTCCTTCCTTAACCACGTTAACAACTCATCACTTCTTCGCCAAACCGCACATACGTTGGCCTACAGTATTCCTCCTTCCAAGCTCTTATCTCCATTCAATCCTAACAAATACCACCGAGCTCCTGCACTTCGCAAAACACATCCCTTCATCACCTTGATTAACAGCTCTCCACATCCCTCTTAGAACTGCTGTTGAACCCATCAGGCCCACATCTTCACACCGTAGCCCATACCCGCTCCCAAAAGCTTCTTCCTCAAACCCAAATACGCCGTCGCTCCTCATTTACACAACACCATTAACCAACTTAATTCCCTTCGTACCCCTCCTACTCTTCATCGAATCATGAACTAATTACACCATTTCAATCCCCGTCTAAAAATCTTCACCTCCACACCAATAGAGTTGAACTCGATGCTGACCTCCCCGAACCCTCTCGCAGCATCTACAGGAAACTCACGACACTTATATTCACCGAAAACCCCAATTGTTTGCCAACAAACACAACTCGGCCACCTCGACCCAAATATAAACTCAACCAATCACTCGTATTCACCTATAACACGAAGTGCCTAACCCTAATTCCGCTGTCTTCAATATCGAACTCAAAAGTGAGCGTCGAACCCAACAAAAAGGACATCAGGTCGAAGAGAATAGGTTGAGGAACGCAGAAATACAAGACTCATGATTTTTGTTTGAATTACATTTGATTTTACATACTCTCGTTTGGTGAAAAATAAGAACGAGAGTAGTGGCAGAAAATATGATTAAGGAATTAGGTCTTAAGGAATATTGTAAAGGGGGTATATATAGTGTTAAATGTTTAGCTTAGTTTATAAGATACTTATCATTTTCTATATGTATTCTTGATTTAAAAATTTCTGTAATCACATACAGTACCTAAAAATCACCAAATTGGACATACTGCAAGAGTTTGACATTGCAGACCCAACGAAACTGGTTTCGTTGAATTCCGACTTCGTATGCTCACACAGCGTATTTTTAACCGTCAATTTTTTGATTGTTTTTCACTTTAAAAATCCGTACGGCCACACAGTGACCCTAAAAATCACGGAACTTGGAATGTAACAAAAATTTGATATTACGAATCCAATGAAACTGATTTCGTCAAATTCCAACTTCGTTTGCAAAAGTGGCTATTTTTAAAGTTCTGGATGACCCATTTAAATATATAAAGATATTTAAATAATTAAATAAAATATAAATAAATTTATTTTTATCGTATATATTCACAGTGGAATACCATACAGCTCTAGAATATTCCTATATGAATTTATAACTTGATATTTCAAATCTGGGTCAACCCGATATTCGATTTATATTGAAATTCCTTTTTTAAAATATAAAAAATTCCTTTATAAATCATAAAGGAATTCCACAGCGACTTTTCTAAAAATTTGATTTGGGCGTAAATCAAAATCTACCCGACGAAATCTAGATTTTTCTCTTCTACTAGAAAGATATACTCCACCAGCTCCACACGTTTCTTGTTTCACAGAAATCCGGCTTAAAACGAATCCTGTACATTTAGTTAAAGTTCAAATTGACAAATTACGAACTACAGCGCCATTTCAAGCTCGATTTTTAATTATAATATAATTATACGTTCAAATTGTCGTTCAAATAATATATTCGTTATTCCAATTCAATTCTAAACGGAATTAAATATCACAGATGATCCAGTTCACACCATATCGCCATTTCAGCCAATTCTGATTATTTCAGAGTTAAATATATCATTTAATTTATATTTTAATTAAATATTCACCATTATTTAATTCAACGATCATAGAATCCTTTTAACTACCTTTTAAATAATTAACTAAATTAATTATTATATCGCTGGAAATGCGGGTCATTACATTCTTCCCCACTTAAAATAATTTCATCCTCGAAATTGCTAAGGTAGAAAACAACCCTATCGACTGGTTAGAACTTATTTGTTCACTTCTGTAATGACCCGCATTTCCAGCGGTATAATAATTAATTAGTTTAATTATTTAAATAGTGGTTTAATGAATATAATGGTCGTTGAATCAAAAAATGGGGAATATTTAATTAAAATAATAATTAAATAATATATTAAATTCTGAAATAATCAGAATTGGCAGAAATGGTGATCTGGTGTGAATTGGGCAATTCAATGTATATAATTCA
The DNA here is from genome assembly GCA_030737875.1 of Allium sativum. Lineage (NCBI taxonomy): Eukaryota > Viridiplantae > Streptophyta > Magnoliopsida > Asparagales > Amaryllidaceae > Allium > Allium sativum. The sequence continues at coordinate 315,633,407 of CM060921.1, forward strand.
GTTCAGAATTAAATTAGAATAACGAATATATTATCTGAACGACAGTTTGAACGTATAATTATATTATAGTTAAAACCGAGCTCGAAATGGCGCTGCAGTTCGTTATTTGGCGATTTGAACTTCAACTGAATATACAAAATTCGTTTTAAGCCGGATTTCTATGAAACAAGAAACGTTAGGAGCTGGTGGAGTATATCTTTCTAGTGGAAGAGAAAAATCGGGATTTCGTCATGTAGATTTTGATTTATGTCCAAATCAAATTTTAGAAAAGTCGCTATGAAATTCCTTTATAATTTGCGATGCTTTAATTACGTTGTAAATGGATTTTCGATATAAATTGAATATCGATTTATTTTGGAATTCTGGATAATCATGTTATAAATTCTGATAGGATATTCTGGAGCCGTACGACATCGTATGATAATATAAATTTATTTATATTTAATTTAATTATATTTAAATATATATATATATATATATTTAAATGGGTCGTTCAGAGCTTTAAAAATAGTCGGTTTTGCAAACGAAGTCGGAATTCGACGAAACTAGTTTTGTTGGATCCGCAATATCAAATTATTGCTAGATGTCAGTTTCCGTGATTTTTAGAGTCACTGTGTGGCCGTACGGATTTTTAGAGTGAAAATAGTCAGTATTTTGACAGTTAAAAATACGCTGTGTGAGCAAAAGGAGTCGGAATTCGACGAAACCAGTTTCGTTGGGACCGTAATGTCAAACTCTAGCTGCATGTCCAGTTTCATGATTTTTGGGAGTCGTATGTGATCATGAGGATTTTTAAAGCCGAATACAAGTAGCGTCGGAATAAAATCAAATATTAAAATAATATGTTACCCCTATAAATATCATCCTATCCTTAACCTAAAAACCCAAAAATCTCATTCTCTGGTCAAAACAAGTTCAGCCGCCAGTTCTTCATCTTAAACAGCAAACATGAGGTTTCATTCTTCAAAAGAAATTCAAATCAAATCCCACAAATAATATAACAAATATATTTGAACTGTTGGAAATTAGCTCTTCATCTTCATAAGCTTTTCAGTTAGTGCGACGCGAGTTTTTGTGGTGCTCGAAGAGCAACAGTAGCCTAGGGTTCAACTGATTCCAAGTTTTAAACATGGATTCATGAAGCTGAGCACTGTTTTGCGGTTGTGGTGAAATTCCGCGAGTTGTGGGCCATGTTTCAAAAGGTGCGATGCATGTTTTGTGGTTCGAAGGTCAGCAACAGGTCTGAAGTCACGACCAACAGGGTTGTTGCGAGCTGAGTGTTGATAAGAGAAATGAATGGAGATGGAAACGAGAGGTTCATTGGTGAAGGTCGTTCGAAGTTTCAGTAAAGGAGGAGGGAGAAGGACTGATCGAAAGATTTGAATTAGATGGATGTTTTTTTCCTGTAGTCGAGATATTTTCTGGAGGAAGGAGTGGTGAATGCAGGTCTAGTTTTCTAAAAAGGGGAATGGGCTTTTTGTTTTGGGTGAGGCCCAATATGAAATGGAAATTCAAGTCTTTATTTAATATAATTGTGTGTTAACTTCGAATTATCATAACTATTTCGTACGAGGTCGAATTGATGAACCGTAAGTTGCGTTGGGATCGTATGGACGGTGGCTACAATATGGAACTGATTGGGAGTGGATTGGGGCTCGTATGAATTTATGGCGAAATAACTTTTTGATTCAAATCAAATAACAGTTTATCGTTCTTTAACGATGAACTGCCAAAGTGAGTAAAACTCACCAACTCTGAACAGTTATATTTTTATAACGTACTTTTAGAACTGTTAGATATTGATTGACTGTTTTGTGTAGATTGGTTGATTGAACTGCTAGTCAGTTAGTTGAAATTATATATATATATATATATATATATATATATATATATATAAACCACTATACATATATATATATATATTGATGTTGTTTATCAGAACATTTCATATTGAAATGAAGTTAATGTTAATTATATGGTTTAACATCTGTGGTGCAGGGGAACAGGTTGAAGGGATCCAACTGGGTTCCTCAATATATAAAATAATGTTTTGTTTCATATATTGTGATGTGTTATATAACCTATGATGATTATGTGTGCTTGGTTGATAGAAATCATGGTAAACGGTATTTTAAATACCATAGTGAATACTGGAAAGTAAAAAGGGAATTTTCAAAACATATATTGAAAATGAAATATAAATAAAATCATAGGATTTTATAAAAGGAATATTTATTTAGAAAATAAATAGAATTGAAAAAGGAAAATATTTCTAAAAAATTAGGATGTTATAAAAAGGAAAATATTTCTAACGGATTAGGATGTTTTAAAGAAAAAGGAAAATCATTTCTAACGGAATAAGATGTACAAAAAGGAAATCTGTATAAGTGGAGAAACGATATAAAAAGGACATCTTTAAAGTGAAGAACCGTTACTAGAAGTAAATCTTTATAAATGGATAAACGTTATTAAAAGGAGTAATCGAATATTAGTTATTTGAATAAGAGTTAATCAAATAGAGTTAAAACAATATTAGAAACTGACCAGAATATGTTAAGTCGAATGGTTTTCTGAGTGTGGATCTGATGTTGGTTTCGGCCTTCAGGGTTTATACTTAAAGAATTGTTCTCTTAATAGTTTATAGTTAGGGACTGATAGTTGTGGAAGTTAGTGGAACGTAAATGAGGATTGGAAATGTTTTCCAATGTTAATAACGTATATTTTCTATTCATAGAAAATAAGGAAATATGAATATATATATATAATATATATATTTGATGATTGGATCGATAATTCCATTCGGAATTAAGATCGTTGTGTGAACACCGACATGTTTTCATTTGATAGTTAAATCACAAACTATCAAAGTTTTGACCATTTTAACGTTGTTAATATGGAGAGACCAGTTGGATTCTTATCCAAAGAACCACTCTGTATTGGCATAAGCGTTGCGAATATGTCGAAGAAAATGGAAGACGGAGAAGGGTTGTTGTATAAATCTTAGATAACAATGGACTAGGATGGATGTACTGAATAGTGCCTTTGGTTTCGTTCAGTCCCAGAACGAATGTATATAGATGAGTGTCTGACAGAGTATATCCAATGATCGAATGGGTTGGTCTGTATAAATATATATGGTGGCAACGGTTTTATTCCCTTAGCATAACATCCAGAATATTTGTGCAAATAAATTAGTGATTAACGGATCTGACAATGTGGCATTCAAAGTGATCGTGTTATCAATGAATGGAAAGTAGTCGTAGCCTCTGGCCTCAACAACCAGGAAATGACAAAAATCGGGCAGGCAGCATGGCTAAGTCGGTCGCACCGAAGTAGGGTGTATAATCACTTATCTAGAGAATATTCATTTGCTTCTTTAATCTATCAATGTTGTCCCATATATATATGCAGGAAACGGTTGCTGATCGTAACTGTTGGTGATATACATTCGATACACTCAAGCGAAATGAGTGGTCGGTCATGTGTGGCTGAGTTGCAAGATGTTCTTGTTGATCTCCAGTGTATCGTTTCTAGAGTACACTGATCGGAAGGTGGTTCCATACCTTGTCATAGTTGGAAATCCATTTCCCAATACGTGCTTGCGGTTTTGATTGTATACTATATATGTAGAACGTGAGATGAAAGTGTTTCTGCTAGATGATTATTGTATTGCGGTTAATAGACATTATTATAATATCAAAAGGTTTTTGATATAAAGATGTTTTGGATTCTCATAAGGGAAAAACCCGTTCCGTTATACGGCGTGGTCTTATGAGATATCGTTTACTTGTTCAAATTGTTTTAAACTGTTTTACTCATACCAGTCCCATGACTGACCCGGAGTTTACTTTGTTTTGTTCTACCTAAACTCTTGGGTGCCTAAATTTGTACGGGCAGTCAAGTAGTTCAGGATTTTACAGATACACTTGGAGAGCTTGGAGCAGGAGGCTTTAAGATTCTATAGCTATTATTTTTTCCGCTGTTGTTGTAAGTGTTGTACTCTGAAATGTTATTGTATACATATACTGTTTGTATTTCAAAAGTTATGTTATATTTTATTCGTTCCGATATGAGATTCGTGGTTACTTTGATGATGATGTTCTTCTTCTTCTTCTTCTATTCTAATAGTTCTATCTTATCTATCCTCACCCTCTATCTTCTTTCTATTAATTTCTTGAATTTCCAGTGCAATTTGGGGTTGGACTTGTGTTATTTGGTCAGCTCAAATTGGACCGGATTTTCGGGTCATTACAGTTGGTATCAGAGCTTAAGGTTAAGTGAATTACCTTGGCTCTGTGGCATGACTCAGTAGAGATGGGGTTAGTAATACCCTAGATTGAGTTTGAGTGTATAAATACGAGTGAACGTATTTGTTATTTGATATAAAAATCTGTTTTATATTGAGTAGATTTATTGGTTGAGTTGTTTGTGGATTCTGGTCGATGGTGGGGCACCACAATATCGATAAGGGTTTCTAAACACTCGAATACAGTGGGTCGACACGGTATGTTTCGAAAACGGGTGAATGAAGTAATTTTACCCGAATTATATTTTGATACAAAGAATGGTTAAGATTTGAATCATTATAGTATATTGGATGTGTTGGTTGTTATTTAATCGAATGAGATTATAATTGAAATGGTTATATAAATGACCAAGTAGAATTCATATAAGTATAATATATGAGAATTTTAAAATCCTGGGAGATTTTAAATGTGTTTACAAACATTGGAAGGATATTTTGAAATGATTTCAAAATGGGAAATGTTTAAGAATGATTTTGAAAATGATATAGTATTGAACTCACTTTTTATTACTGGAAAATAACCCTGATGAGTGTGGCCACATCATCAGTGTTCGTTTTCGAGTTGCTAAGTGACGGATTACTATCAAAGGTTTTGTTTTTGAATTGTTTGAGGAAAAAAAGTTGTTTAGAAATTCAAAGGTTTTGAATTGGTATTAAAATTTCAAATTGATTTGAAATGAGCCTAGGAATTTAAATTCTGGAATTTAAATTTAACTTATAAAGTTAAATATATCGAGATGGTAAAAGTCAATAAATTTTAACTTGAATTAAGTTAAATAAGATCTAGATTTGATTATAGAATAATCTGGAATGGTATTGGAATTGGTGAGTTAAATTTTGAAAATCGAGAATGGAACTCGAGTTAAGAATGAGATGTGATTTGGGGATATAAACTGTTTGGAGTTGATTGGTATGGCATGATATATGCAGAATTGGTAACAGGTAGATGGGATGTAATGATATGCTCGACAAAAAGGTACAAGTTTATATTTCATATGAGTTTGGTGATTTATGAGCCAAATTGGCAAGCCGCTTGGATGTTTGATTTTTCTTTGAGTTGGAGAAGGTCTAGAGAGACGAGTTGAGGTTTTACAGATAGGGCTGTACAAAGGAGGTTATGGCAAAAAAAAATTCCAGAAATTCCAGGTGTTAGAAAATTTTCAAATTTTTTGAAAATTTAGTAAGTCGGAATGAATTAATATTTAATCGGAATTTAAGTGGTTCAGTGAAACTGAAGTTAAGGGGTAAACTGATAAATATTTACTCAGTAGATAGGGTAGTCCTCTACCTTAGCAATTTCGAGGACGAAATTATTTTAAGTGGGGAAAATGTAATGACCCGCATTTCCAGCGGTACAATAATTAATTATTTTAATTATTTAAATAGTGGTTTAAAGAATATAATGGTCGTTGAACCAAAAAAAGGGGGAATATTTAATTAAAATAATAATTAAATAATATATTAAATTCTGAAATAATCAGAATTGGCAGAAATGGTGATATGTGTGAATTGGGCAATTCAATATATATAATTCAGTTCAGAATTTAAATTAGAATAACGAATATATTATCTGAATGACAGTTTGAACGTATAATTATATTATAATTAAAACCGAGCTTGAACTGGCGCTGCAGTTCGTTATTTGGCGATTTGAACTTCAACTGAATATACAAAATTCATTTTAAGTCGGATTTCTGTGAAACAAGAAACGTTAGGAGTTGGTGGAGTATATCTTTCTAGTGGAAGAGAAAAATCGGGATTTCGTCGTGTAGATTTTGATTTATGTCCAAATCAAATTTTAGAAAAGTCGCTATGAAATTCCTTTATAATTTGCGATGCTTTAATTACATTGTAAATGGATTTTCGATATAAATTGAATATCGATTTTGTAACACCCCGTAATTCTATAACACTAAGATTCACAAATCAAGGCAGAATTAAAAGTTAAATTCAAAATCAAGGGAAATAGGCTGCGCCATTGCGTTCGTCTCAGAATTCTACATGAAAACGAGTCCGAGTTTGCGTAAATCGGAGTCCGTATGAGGGAGATATGGCCTCCGGAAGATTCAACGAAGTTCAAAATTCAAAACAGGTCGAGTTCAAATTCAAAAATCGGACCCAATCTGGGCTAGGCGGGAATTTTCCTGCCCAAGACACCCAGGCCGACTGGGTAGTCGACCTGGGGCACCCAGGTCGACTGGGTAGTCAACCTGGGTCACCCAGGTCGACTGGGTAGTCGACCTGGGGGTCGACCCCCCTTTTTTTCCAGCTTCCCGAACCAGATTCGTTTCTCTGTATTTGGACGCCCTTCTGACCAGATTCGTTGACTTCTATACTATATAAACAACCCTGGTCTTCTTCTCTATTCACAATTCTTTTCTATCCTTATGCTGCCTCTGAGAAAATATATAAATAAATAAAAATAAGAAGATAATACGAAAATCCAAGACAAGGTTATGCTGCTCAAGTTGTCTAGAAGAGATTCAAAGCTTCAAGATAAGGATTAAAGGCTAAACGTCGTACGAATCATAGCAATGCCATCTTTCTATGCTAATCTAATCTCTGTAAGTCGGTTACTTTTTAGATTTGAACGTTTCTCTCTGTTCGTGACATGAATTAAAGGAATAAAAGAATATGCCAAATCTTCCTATTCGAATCTGTGCCTACATCTTTGGACTTAATTAAGAACTGTTATGATTCGATGACCGATAAGACTGTGACTATGAAACTATGGACCTTAGAACCATGTGCCTCTTTGACTATGAACATTGCCTATGACTATGAACATTGCCTATGACTATGAACATTGCCTATGACTATGAACATTGCCTATGACTGTGACTGTGACTATGAGGATTATTTCTTTGACTAAGCCTATGTCTTTGATTAGGAAATATAAACTATTGCCTATTACATAACAAGGATATCTGTGATTAAACACCTGTGATTCATGACTAGGAAAGTGTTTCTTAAGTTTTGTGACTATGAAATTGGGTTTAAACCTGATCATCTATTCTGCCTATTCTTGGTTATCTTTGGTTTTAGACCTTGGGAATTTACCTATAATTTAGGTCTACCCATGTTCTTGAACCTACGTCTCTATTCTGTCTATTCTTGGTTTTCTTTGGTTTTAGACCTTGGGAATTTACCTATTAAGTTAGGTCTACCCATGTTCTTGAACCGACGTCGTTATTCAACCCTTTTTATGCCAGTTAGTATGTCTATCTTTTGCATAGCATCGTTGGTTCATTCCCTGTTTTCTACGAACCTATCTTTATTTATAATCTAGAGTGAATCACGATTATACGAACGGTGGGAATGCGGTTTGGGCAAAATATGAAATTTACTAAAATCGTAGTTAAACTTGGAAATTGGCATAAATTGGGAACATGTATTATGGCATGTTCATAGAAATGAAAATTGGATAAATTTAACATAAATTATAAGATGTGTAATTTGAATCTAGTATTGACGTGTAAATCTAGCATTTACATGGATAGTGAACTAGAGTAATAAGTCTAGTTTGACGTGGATTAGAATGTTGAATCGGAATTGGATTAGCTAATTTGGCACGGTAAGTATATTGGCATAAATGTGAAATTGGCCATAATTGAGAGTAACTGTCAGGTTTAGAAAAATCATGGTTAGTGACACTTAATTTAGTATAGTTTACATATCAAAAAGCATAAATATGATTTAGGAAGGGAAATGGGCCATAGAAATAAATGTAGACAATTTACATTAAAAGAGTAATTGGGAAATAAGTAAATTAGGAATAATTAACCTATAGAATCTGGCCTAAATGAGGAAATGTGAATTTAGACAAATTAAAGGTTTATTAACGAAATCTCTTTTAATAATAAGCCAGAAAGTTCTAGGGTGACAGAGATGATAGTGTCTAGGCTTGAGTTTGGAAAATACAAGTTTCCTGCTCTCCCTGGCTATCCCTAACTGATCCGACGGACGGGATGGTTACTTTCAAAACCTGATTTGAAAACTAATCAAAACCCTTTAAACTAGAAAACACGAATAGGCCTAACCCAAGGTTAGACTGAGTTGCGATGTAAATCTGCCCGGAACCAACCGGCACATCCAGTAATCGCAACAATATTTGTCTAATGTGACTGGTCGTGGCTTTAATCTATTTAATTAAAGCTAGAACAAGAATTTTAGGGTTAAGTTCACTAAGACACTTAACCAACTCAACATGATAACAAGACTGGTAGGTGGGGTTAGGTTCATACAGTTAAGCTTGAATGGGAGGGTTAAGTCCATAGGAACACTTAACCAACTTAGCACAGTTAAGCTAGAACGGAGGGCTAAGTCCACAGGGACACTTAACCAAACTCATGGTAACAAGACAAGATTTGTAGAGGTTAAGTAACTAAGAAAACACTTAGCCAAATTAACATGTTAACTAGACTAGAGGTTGGGGTTAAGTAAAGTTTAATACACTTAGCCAATTTGATATGTTAGCTGGGCTAGATCGTAGGGTTAAGTAAACTTGAACACTTAACCACCAGGTTGTGATAAAGGAATAGGGTTAAGTCTAAACATGAAGGGATAATACTTAACCATTAATAACATATTAGTTAAAATAGATGGCCAAGGTTAAGTTAAAAAGGAACACTTAACTAATACAGGGTGAATGGGTAGGGTTAAGTAATAAATACTTAACCAATATAACTTGGTTTGTGGTAGGGTTAAGTCAACATGAATTACTGATAACACTTAACCAGTTTAATAGGATGAATGAAGAGGGTTAAGTTGGCTTGAATTGACTAATGACACTTAACCAATTCAAATTAACGGGAAAGAGAACTATGTAGTAAACCTTAGTTAAGAAAACAACGAATTCTGGAGACTAAGTGGTAAATCTTAGTTAGTAAAACTAAGTAGTAATTCTTAGTATAACACGGGAAGGAGCGAATGTCCGTCTGAGTGAAAAGGAGGCTCCAACGAATTGGGTTACGAACCCGAGGCTTCGAGGGGACGTGAGGGTACTCTTGGTATCCCTCTGTGAGGCTGCAGATGATCCTCCTGGGCTCACAAAGGTTAAGGTCTGTGTAGAAGAACCAGGGGTATGCCTTGGTTGCAATATATGGCAACCTAAAGACTAGGATGGACCGGCGTGATTCGGCGAGGAAACGGTAGCCCTGTGATAGCAACTCGTCGTCTACCATCCATCTTGAGTCAATCGAGGTATGTGAAGCGGAAAGGCGGAGAACTCCAAAAGAACATATACTTGCTATCTAGTTATGGGTGAGGATGGCCATAGGATAGTAGGGCACCGGGGGCCGGCGTATAGTTCTCATTTTACAAGGTGTGCCTTTCATTAGTTGAGGGAGGGGTCAAGTGGGACCATAGCCACTGGAATAAAAACAGACCTTAGCATCTGCATTGGCAGATATCTGAATGCTCCCGACCGAGTTCTGTATTCCTTGATTTGCCCTGACGTAGGACTCGGATCGCACATTACAGTACATTTGCATCTAGACAAGCGATAACGATTCGCGATACATGCGTGGGGAAGTATAGGAACATATACCACTCTAGGTAGTGTGTCCTAGACTTGGGGCATCGTTCGACAGGTAGCATAATTCCTAATTGAACTAGGTGGCATAAATCCTGAATCCGAGAAGTGTTCAGCAGACAACGTAAACTCTAGTTGAATCTAGAAGGCACTTTGTAGAAAACCCTAGATTAAATCTAGGTAACAAATAAATAAATAGATGCCTGAAGGCGATGGAAAATACAAGGATTGGGATCACGTTATCGTTACTAGTTGGGACACTAGTTAGGTGGTGCAGAGATATAGAAACCAGTATAACAAGGAAATAGCGAAGCGGCGAATGTATCAGAGCATATCCAGTTTATCTTAGCTTAGCATATCTTGTGATTATCTTGTCTAATCTTGCCAACCCTATCATCATGGTGTTATCTTGTATTCAGTTAATTCATGTCGTTTTGTTTTCCATGTTCATATGCTAGAAGTTACTGAACTTACTCAGGCTTTATGTCTGACTCTGTTTTTCTTTCATCTTCTTTTCTTCCATCCCCCCCCCCCCCCCAGGTAGTAAAGGAGGGAATAGTATAGCTCAGGTTAAGTTGGACTGTCACTCTTTCCCAGCTTGAAGATTTGTCGATGTTTTGCTTGGATTCTCTTTCCAGATGCTATGGCTGGCTCTTGCTAAATAATTGGGGAATATAAATGTTGTTTTTATGCTTCTTTATTTTGTAAGACAGATAATACTCTGATATTGTAAAGAAACCATTGTACAAACTATTTTATCAATAAAGCAAAGTTTTAATTTCTGCTGTTTAATTTCTGTTCGTCTTGTAATTTATCTGCATCCTTTACCCTAAATGCTCCACAGAACTTAGTGCATTCCCTTTGTGAGTGACACTAACGGATGTGGGGTGTTACACGTGGTATCAGAGCTGAAGGTTACCGGATCAGATAAAAGATTTGAAAAATTATTTTCAAAACGGTTTTAAAAGAAGCATTTTCAAAAGAAAAGTTTTGTTTGAAAGGCATATTCCCCAAAGCCATACGCATTATTTTCTCTTCCTCTGTTTGAATTCTTATCTCCTTCTTTCTTGAGTCTCTGGGGCTCCTGGCTTTCTGGGAGGTAACCTCATCGAATAGCAAAGTAGTGCCCGACTTCCATCCATAGCCGTAGTTGTTTCATCTACGGGCAGTTTTCTTTCAAAGCTTATAGGATTTTCCGGACGATGGAGGCAGTTTTCGAGAGATTTGTCAACATGACTACACACGGAAGGGGATGAGGAGTTTGGCTAAGGAGCATAACCCTAGGATGAGGAATTCATGGATGTAGACTTGGCACACGAAGGAGGAAGAAATTATAAAACCTAAGAATAGAGGAAGTATCTTTACTAGGGTATGATAGGGCATATACTTAAGGACAAGGGCAAGAACGAGGACGAGATTTTCAGAAGGACAAGTACATGCTTTCGCCACCAAGCGTACCTAGGAGAAAGGTAGTCCGGTTGGAAGAGTCTAGTTTTCTTTTCGTACTATTTCCTTAGGTTCTAGCACTTCTCATTTGTTCATATCCACTTCCATAGTTGAGTCTCTGCACCATAGTACTTGTATAGTAGAAAGATCCCACTAGAGTCTCAAATCCAATTGGTGGTCCGACCAGTTTATTTTTGATTAGTAGGGATTTGAGAATAGCTATCGAGTTTGCTTATATCATCTCACGTAGATCATCTAAATTCGGGGGAGATATTCCTTGGGTGCTTGTCTGATATTGGTTTAGGCCTTTGGGGCTTGTACTTGAAGAATGTCGAGATCGGTTTGGATGATTTGCGTGAGAGATGAATAGTTGTGGCAGACACTCTAAAAGGCACGTAGTGACCTTTCGACCTTTATAGTTATGGTATAGCGGATAAGAGGGAGGCCTCAAATCAACTTAGTACATATATTTGGCACCGTGATTGACATCCGTTTATTTTGGAAATGGAGATCAGGAACTTTACAATTGTAAAGTTAAATTAGTTAAGATACAGTGGAGTAAAGCTCAAGAAGGCTAGATACTAGCATCATACCTTAAGGGTGCATCCTTGATTTCTTTATTTAGGAGCTTTACGCATAATTGTTTCTCTCTTTCCAAAGTATGTCCTCTAGGTCGTATCTTCGATCCTTAGGTAGAAGCCAATGGATGTAAACATGTATTTGAAACATGTTATGGTTGATGGTTGCAAGTAGTTGCTAATGGTTGCTCGTGAATGCATATGCATACGTATTAGGCTCTAGATCAGTTCAGACGCTTTCATATTGCATTTACAGATATGTATTTGTTTGTAAGTTGAGCCTGATATGTTATCATATGGATGAATGGTTGTGCACACATGTAGTATTTACATAACTAGGGATGCTTGCATACATGGTTGGACGCATGGCACTGACATGATTCGCATTAAGGAGGTCAACTGAATCAGTAGACCGCCTGATTTTGCATTAGATAAAAACATATACACACACTATGCATATGAACATGAAAGCATTAGAAATCTTTTAAGGACAATGAATGCCTGTGAGTGAATGGTTGAGTAGATGGGTGATTGGATGGTAGGACACATTCTTCCTAACTTGAAGATTTCGGGGACGAAATCCTTTTAAGTGGGGGAGAATGTAACACCCCGTAATTCTATAACACTAAGATTCACAAATCAAGGAAGAATTAAAAGTTAAAATCAAAATCAAGGGAAACGGGCTGCGCCATTGCGTTTGTCTCGGAATTCTGCATGAAAACGAGTCCGAGTTTGCGTAAATCGGAGTCCGTATGAGAAAGATATGGCCACTGGAAGATTCAGCGAAGTTCAAAATTCAAAACAGGTCGAGTTCAAATTCAAAAATCGGACCCAATCTGGGCTAGGCGGGAATTTTCCCGCCCAAGACACCCAGGTCGACTGGGTAGTCGAACTGGGGTACCCAGGTCGACTGGGTAGTCGACCCCCCTTTTTTTCCAGCTTCCTGAACCAAATTCGTTTCTCTGTATTTGGACGCCCTTCTGACCAGATTCGTTGACTTCTATACTATATAAACAGCCCTGGTCTTCTTCTTTATTCACAATTCTTTTCTATCCTTATGCTGCCTCTAAGAAAATATATAAATAAATAAAAATAAGAAGATAATACGAAAATCCAAGACAAGGTTATGCTGCTCAAGTTGTCTAGAAGAGATTCAAAGCTTCAAGATAAGGATTAAAGGCTAAACGTCGTACGAATCATACCAACGCCATCTTTCTATGCTAATCTAATCTCTGTAAGTCGGTTACTTTTTAGATTTGAACGTTTCGCTCTGTTCGTGACATGAATTAAAGGAATAAAAGAATATGCCAAATCTTCCTATTCGAATCTGTGCCTGCATCTTTGGACTTAATTAAGAACTGTTATGATTCGATGACCGATAGGACTGTGACTATGAAACTATGGACCTTAGAACCATGTGCCTCTTAGACTATGAACATTGCCTATGACTATGAACATTGCCTATGACTGTGACTGTGACTATGAGGATTATTTCTTTGACTAAGCCTATGCCTTTGATTAGGAAATATAAACTATTGCCTATGACATAACAAGGACATCTGTGATTAAACACCTATGATTCATGACTAGGAAAGTGTTTCTTAAGTTTTGTGACTATGAAATTGGGTCTAAACCCGGTCATCTATTCTGTCTATTCTTGGTTATCTTTGGTTTTAGACCTTGGGAATTTACCTATTAAGTTAGGTCTACCCATGTTCTTGAACCTACCACTCTATTCTGTCTATTCTTGGTTTTCTTTGGTTTTAGACCTTGGGAATTTACCTATTAAGTTAGGTCTACCCATGTTCTTGAACCGACGTCCTTATTCAACCCTTTTTATGCCAGTTAGTATGTCTATCTTTTGCATAGCATCTTTGGTTCATTCCCTATTTTCTACGAACCTAGCTTTATTTATAATCTAGACTGAATCATGATTATACGAACGGTGGGAATGCGGTTTGGGCAAAATATGAAATTTACTAAAAACATAGTTAAACTTTGAAATTGGCATAAATTGGGAACATGTATTATGGCAGGTTCACAGAAATGAAAATTGGATAAATTTGACATAAATTATAAGATGTGTAATTTGAATCAAGTATAGACGTGTAAATCTAGCATTTACATGGATAGTGAACTAGAGTAATAAGTCTAGTTTGACGTGGATTAGAATGTTGAATCGGAATTGGATTAGCTAATTTGGCACGGTAAGTATATTGGCATAAATGTGAAATTGGCCATAATTGAGAGTAACTGTCAGGTTTAGAAAAATCATGGTTAGTGACACTTAATTTGGTATAATTTACACACCAAAAAGCAAAAATATGATTTAGGAAGGGAAATGGGCCATAGAAATAAATGTAGACAATTTACATTAAAAGAGTAATTGGGAAATAAGTAAATTAGGAATAATTTACCTATAGAATCTGGCCTAAATGAGGAAATGTGAATTTAGACAAATTAAAGGTTTATTAACGACATCTCTTTTAATAATAAGCCAGAAAGTTCTAGGGTGACAGAGATGATAGTGTCTAGGCTTGAGTTTGGAAAATACAAGTTTCCTGCTCTCCCTGGCTATCCCTAACTGATCCGACGGACGGGATGGTTACTTTCAAAACCTGATTTGAAAACTAATCAAAACCCTTTAAACTAGAAAACACGAATAGGCCTAACCCAAGGTTAGACTGAGTTGCGATGTAAATCTGCCCGGAACCAACCGGCACATCCAGTAATCGCAACAATATTTGTCTAATGTGAGTGGTCGTGGCTTTAATCTATTTAATTAAAGCTAGAACAAGAATTTTAGGGTTAAGTTCACTAAGACACTTAACCAACTCAACATGATAACAAGACTGGTAGGTGGGGTTAGGTTCATACAGTTAAGCTTGAATGGGAGGGTTAAGTCCATAGGAACACTTAACCAACTTAGCACAGTTAAGCTAGAACGGAGGGCTAAGTCCACAGGGACACTTAACCAAACTCATGGTAACAAGACAAGATTTGTAGAGGTTAAGTAACTAAGAAAACACTTAGCCAAATTAACATGTTAACTAGACTAGAGGTTGGGGTTAAGTAAAGTTTAATACACTTAGCCAATTTGATATGTTAGCTGGGCTAGATCGTAGGGTTAAGTAAACTTGAACACTTAACCACCAGGTTGTGATAAAGGAATAGGGTTAAGTCTAAACATGAAGGGATAATACTTAACCATTAATAACATATTAGTTAAAATAGATGGCCAAGGTTAAGTTAAAAAGGAACACTTAACTAATACAGGGTGAATGGGTAGGGTTAAGTAATAAATACTTAACCAATATAACTTGGTTTGTGGTAGGGTTAAGTCAACATGAATTACTGATAACACTTAACCAGTTTAATAGGATGAATGAAGAGGGTTAAGTTGGCTTGAATTGACTAATGACACTTAACCAATTCAAATTAACGGGAAAGAGAACTATGTAGTAAACCTTAGTTAAGAAAACAACGAATTCTGGAGACTAAGTGGTAAATCTTAGTTAGTAAAACTAAGTAGTAATTCTTAGTATAACACGGGAAGGAGCGAATGTCCGTCTGAGTGAAAAGGAGGCTCCAACGAATTGGGTTACGAACCCGAGGCTTCGAGGGGACGTGAGGGTACTCTTGGTATCCCTCTGTGAGGCTGCAGATGATCCTCCTGGGCTCACAAAGGTTAAGGTCTGTGTAGAAGAACCAGGGGTATGCCTTGGTTGCAATATATGGCAACCTAAAGACTAGGATGGACCGGCGTGATTCGGCGAGGAAACGGTAGCCCTGTGATAGCAACTCGTCGTCTACCATCCATCTTGAGTCAATCGAGGTATGTGAAGCGGAAAGGCGGAGAACTCCAAAAGAACATATACTTGCTATCTAGTTATGGGTGAGGATGGCCATAGGATAGTAGGGCACCGGGGGCCGGCGTATAGTTCTCATTTTACAAGGTGTGCCTTTCATTAGTTGAGGGAGGGGTCAAGTGGGACCATAGCCACTGGAATAAAAACAGACCTTAGCATCTGCATTGGCAGATATCTGAATGCTCCCGACCGAGTTCTGTATTCCTTGATTTGCCCTGACGTAGGACTCGGATCGCACATTACAGTACATTTGCATCTAGACAAGCGATAACGATTCGCGATACATGCGTGGGGAAGTATAGGAACATATACCACTCAAGGTAGTGTGTCCTAGACTTGGGGCATCGTTCGACAGGTAGCATAATTCCTAATTGAACTAGGTGGCATAAATCCTGAATCCGAGAAGTGTTCAGCAGACAACGTAAACTCTAGTTGAATCTAGAAGGCACTTTGTAGAAAACCCTAGATTAAATCTAGGTAACAAATAAATAAATAGATGCCTGAAGGCGATGGAAAATACAAGGATTGGGATCACGTTATCGTTACTAGTTGGGACACTAGTTAGGTGGTGCAGAGATATAGAAACCAGTATAACAAGGAAATAGCGAAGCGGCGAATGTATCAGAGCATATCCAGTTTATCTTAGCTTAGCATATCTTGTGATTATCTTGTCTAATCTTGCCAACCCTATCATCATGGTGTTATCTTGTATTCAGTTAATTCATGTCGTTTTGTTTTCCATGTTCATATGCTAGAAGTTACTGAACTTACTCAGGCTTTATGTCTGACTCTGTTTTTCTTTCATCTTCTTTTCTTCCGTCCCCCCCCCCCCCCCAGGTAGTAAAGGAGGGAATAGTATAGCTCAGGTTAAGTTGGACTGTCACTCTTTCCCAGCTTGAAGATTTGTCGATGTTTTGCTTGGATTCTCTTTCCAGATGCTATGGCTGGCTCTTGCTAAATAATTGGGGAATATAAATGTTGTTTTTATGCTTCTTTATTTTGTAAGACAGATAATACTCTGATATTGTAAAGAAACCATTGTACAAACTATTTTATCAATAAAGCAAAGTTTTAATTTCTGCTGTTTAATTTCTGTTCGTCTTGTAATTTATCTGCATCCTTTACCCTAAATGCTCCACAGAACTTAGTGCATTCCCTTTGTGAGTGACACTAACGGATGTGGGGTGTTACACGTGGTATCAGAGCTGAAGGTTACCGGATCAGATAAAAGATTTGAAAAATTATTTTCAAAACGGTTTTAAAAGAAGCATTTTCAAAAGAAAAGTTTTGTTTTAAAGGCATATTCCCCAAAGCCATACGCATTATTTTCTCTTCCTCTGTTTGAATTCTTATCTCCTTCTTTCTTGAGTCTCTGGGGCTCCTGGCTTTCTGGGAGGTAACCTCATCGAATAGCAAAGTAGTGCCCGACTTCCATCCATAGCCGTAGTTGTTTCATCTACGGGCAGTTTTCTTTCAAAGCTTATAGGATTTTCCGGACGATGGAGGCAGTTTTCGAGAGATTTGTCAACATGACTACACACGGAAGGGGATGAGGAGTTTGGCTAAGGAGCATAACCCTAGGATGAGGAATTCATGGATGTAGACTTGGCACACGAAGGAGGAAGAAATTATAAAACCTAAGAATAGAGGAAGTATCTTTACTAGGGTATGATAGGGCATATACTTAAGGACAAGGGCAAGAACGAGGACGAGATTTTCAGAAGGACAAGTACATGCTTTCGCCACCAAGCGTACCTAGGAGAAAGGTAGTCCGGTTGGAAGAGTCTAGTTTTCTTTTCGTACTATTTCCTTAGGTTCTAGCACTTCTCATTTGTTCATATCCACTTCCATAGTTGAGTCTCTGCACCATAGTACTTGTATAGTAGAAAGATCCCACTAGAGTCTCAAATCCAATTGGTGGTCCGACCAGTTTATTTTTGATTAGTAGGGATTTGAGAATAGCTATCGAGTTTGCTTATATCATCTCACGTAGATCATCTAAATTCGGGGGAGATATTCCTTGGGTGCTTGTCTGATATTGGTTTAGGCCTTTGGGGCTTGTACTTGAAGAATGTCGAGATCGGTTTGGATGATTTGCGTGAGAGATGAATAGTTGTGGCAGACACTCTAAAAGGCACGTAGTGACCTTTCGACCTTTATAGTTATGGTATAGCGGATAAGAGGGAGGCCTCAAATCAACTTAGTACATATATTTGGCACCGTGATTGACATCCGTTTATTTTGGAAATGGAGATCAGGAACTTTACAATTGTAAAGTTAAATTAGTTAAGATACAGTGGAGTAAAGCTCAAGAAGGCTAGATACTAGCATCATACCTTAAGGGTGCATCCTTGATTTCTTTATTTAGGAGCTTTACGCATAATTGTTTCTCTCTTTCCAAAGTATGTCCTCTAGGTCGTATCTTCGATCCTTAGGTAGAAGCCAATGGATGTAAACATGTATTTGAAACATGTTATGGTTGATGGTTGCAAGTAGTTGCTAATGGTTGCTCGTGAATGCATATGCATACGTATTAGGCTCTAGATCAGTTCAGACGCTTTCATATTGCATTTACAGATATGTATTTGTTTGTAAGTTGAGCCTGATATGTTATCATATGGATGAATGGTTGTGCACACATGTAGTATTTACATAACTAGGGATGCTTGCATACATGGTTGGACGCATGGCACTGACATGATTCGCATTAAGGAGGTCAACTGAATCAGTAGACCGCCTGATTTTGCATTAGATAAAAACATATACACACACTATGCATATGAACATGAAAGCATTAGAAATCTTTTAAGGACAATGAATGCCTGTGAGTGAATGGTTGAGTAGATGGGTGATTGGATGGTAGGACACATTCTTCCTAACTTGAAGATTTCGGGGACGAAATCCTTTTAAGTGGGGGAGAATGTAACACCCCGTAATTCTATAACACTAAGATTCACAAATCAAGGAAGAATTAAAAGTTAAAATCAAAATCAAGGGAAACGGGCTGCGCCATTGCGTTTGTCTCGGAATTCTGCATGAAAACGAGTCCGAGTTTGCGTAAATCGGAGTCTGTATGAGAAAGATATGGCCTCTGGAAGATTCAGCGAAGTTCAAAATTCAAAACAGGTCGAGTTCAAATTCAAAAATCGGACCCAATCTGGGCTAGGCGGGAATTTTCCCGCCCAAGACACCCAGGTCGACTGGGTAGTCGAACTGGGGTACCCAGGTCGACTGGGTAGTCGACCCCCCTTTTTTTCCAGCTTCCTAAACCAAATTCGTTTCTCTGTATTTGGACGCCCTTCTGACCAGATTCGTTGACTTCTATACTATATAAACAGCCCTGGTCTTCTTCTTTATTCACAATTCTTTTCTATCCTTATGCTGCCTCTAAGAAAATATATAAATAAATAAAAATAAGAAGATAATACGAAAATCCAAGACAAGGTTATGCTGCTCAAGTTGTCTAGAAGAGATTCAAAGCTTCAAGATAAGGATTAAAGGCTAAACGTCGTACGAATCATACCAACGCCATCTTTCTATGCTAATCTAATCTCTATAAGTCGGTTACTTTTTAGATTTGAACGTTTCTCTCTGTTCGTGACATGAATTAAAGGAATAAAAGAATATGCCAAATCTTCCTATTCGAATCTGTGCCTGCATCTTTGGACTTAATTAAGAACTGTTATGATTCGATGACCGATAGGACTGTGACTATGAAACTATGGACCTTAGAACCATGTGCCTCTTAGACTATGAACATTGCCTATGACTATGAACATTGCCTATGACTATGAACATTGCCTATGACTGTGACTGTGACTATGAGGATTATTTCTTTGACTAAGCCTATGCCTTTGATTAGGAAATATAAACTATTGCCTATGACATAACAAGGACATCTGTGATTAAACACCTGTGATTCATGACTAGGAAAGTGTTTCTTAAGTTTTGTGACTATGAAATTGGGTCTAAACCCGATCATCTATTCTGTCTATTCTTGGTTATCTTTGGTTTTAGACCTTGGGAATTTACCTATTAAGTTAGGTCTACCCATGTTCTTGAACCTACCACTCTATTCTGTCTATTCTTGGTTTTCTTTGGTTTTAGACCTTGGGAATTTACCTATTAAGTTAGGTCTACCCATTTTCTTGAACCGACGTCGTTATTCAACCCTTTTTATGCCAGTTAGTATGTCTATCTTTTGCATAGCATCTTTGGTTCATTCCCTATTTTCTACGAACCTAGCTTTATTTATAATCTAGACTGAATCATGATTATACGAACGGTGGGAATGCGGTTTGGGCAAAATATGAAATTTACTAAAAACATAGTTAAACTTTGAAATTGGCATAAATTGGGAACATGTATTATGGCAGGTTCACAGAAATGAAAATTGGATAAATTTGACATAAATTATAAGATGTGTAATTTGAATCAAGTATAGACGTGTAAATCTAGCATTTACATGGATAGTGAACTAGAGTAATAAGTCTAGTTTGATGTGGATTAGAATGTTGAATCGGAATTGGATTAGCTAATTTGGCACGGTAAGTATATTGGCATAAATGTGAAATTGGCCATAATTGAGAGTAACTGTCAGGTTTAGAAAAATCATGGTTAGTGACACTTAATTTGGTATAGTTTACACACCAAAAAGCAAAAATATGATTTAGGAAGGGAAATGGGCCATAGAAATAAATGTAGACAATTTACATTAAAAGAGTAATTGGGAAATAAGTAAATTAGGAATAATTTACCTATAGAATCTGGCCTAAATGAGGAAATGTGAATTTAGACAAATTAAAGGTTTATTAACGACATATCTTTTAATAATAAGCCAGAAAGTTCTAGGGTGACAGAGATGATAGTGTCTAGGCTTGAGTTTGGAAAATACAAGTTTCCTGCTCTCCCTGGCTATCCCTAACTGATCCGACGGACGGGATGGTTACTTTCAAAACCTGATTTGAAAACTAATCAAAACCCTTTAAACTAGAAAACACGAATAGGCCTAACCCAAGGTTAGACTGAGTTGCGATGTAAATCTGCCCGGAACCAACCGGCACATCCAGTAATCGCAACAATATTTGTCTAATGTGAGTGGTCATGGCTTTAATCTATTTAATTAAAGCTAGAACAAGAATTTTAGGGTTAAGTTCACTAAGACACTTAACCAACTCAACATGATAACAAGACTGGTAGGTGGGGTTAGGTTCATACAGTTAAGCTTGAATGGGAGGGTTAAGTCCATAGGAACACTTAACCAACTTAGCACAGTTAAGCTAGAACGGAGGGCTAAGTCCACAGGGACACTTAACCAAACTCATGGTAACAAGACAAGATTTGTAGAGGTTAAGTAACTAAGAAAACACTTAGCCAAATTAACATGTTAACTAGACTAGAGGTTGGGGTTAAGTAAAGTTTAATACACTTAGCCAATTTGATATGTTAGCTGGGCTAGATCGTAGGGTTAAGTAAACTTGAACACTTAACCACCAGGTTGTGATAAAGGAATAGGGTTAAGTCTAAACATGAAGGGATAATACTTAACCATTAATAACATATTAGTTAAAATAGATGGCCAAGGTTAAGTTAAAAAGGAACACTTAACTAATACAGGGTGAATGGGAAGGGTTAAGTAATAAATACTTAACCAATATAACTTGGTTTGTGGTAGGGTTAAGTCAACATGAATTACTGATAACACTTAACCAGTTTAATAGGATGAATGAAGAGGGTTAAGTTGGCTTGAATTGACTAATGACACTTAACCAATCCAAATTAACGGGAAAGAGAACTATGTAGTAAACCTTAGTTAAGAAAACAACGAATTCTGGAGACTAATTGGTAAATCTTAGTTAGTAAAACTAAGTAGTAATTCTTAGTATAACACGGGAAGGAGCGAATGTCCGTCTGAGTGAAAAGGAGGCTCCAACGAATTGGGTTACGAACCCGAGGCTTCGAGGGGACGTGAGGGTACTCTTGGTATCCCTCTGTGAGGCTGCAGATGATCCTCCTGGGCTCACAAAGGTTAAGGTCTGTGTAGAAGAACCAGGGGTATGCCTTGGTTGCAATATATGGCAACCTAAAGACTAGGATGGACCGGCGTGATTCGGCGAGGAAACGGTAGCCCTGTGATAGCAACTCGTCGTCTACCATCCATCTTGAGTCAATCGAGGTATGTGAAGCGGAAAGGCGGAGAACTCCAAAAGACCATATACTTGCTATCTAGTTATGGGTGAGGATGGCCATAGGATAGTAGGGCACCGGGGGCCGGCGTATAGTTCTCATTTTACAAGGTGTGCCTTTCATTAGTTGAGGGAGGGGTCAAGTGGGACCATAGCCACTGGAATAAAAACAGACCTTAGCATCTGCATTGGCAGATATCTGAATGCTCCCGACCGAGTTCTGTATTCCTTGATTTGCCCTGACGTAGGACTCGGATCGCACATTACAGTACATTTTCATCTAGACAAGCGATAACGATTCGTGATACATGCGTGGGGAAGTATAGGAACATATACCACTCTAGGTAGTGTGTCCTAGACTTGGGGCATCGTTCGACAGGTAGCATAATTCCTAATTGAACTAGGTGGCATAAATCCTGAATCCGAGAAGTGTTCAGCAGACAACATAAACTCTAGTTGAATCTAGAAGGCACTTTGTAGAAAACCCTAGATTAAATCTAGGTAACAAATAAATAAATAGATGCCTGTAGGCGATGGAAAATACAAGGATTGGGATCACGTTATCGTTACTAGTTGGGACACTAGTTAGGTGGTGCAGAGATATAGAAACCAGTATAACAAGGAAATAGCGAAGCGGCGAATGTATCAGAGCATATCCAGTTTATCTTAGCTTAGCATATCTTGTGATTATCTTGTCTAATCTTGCCAACCCTATCATCATGGTGTTATCTTGTATTCAGTTAATTCATGTCGTTTTGTTTTCCATGTTCATATGCTAGAAGTTACTGAACTTACTCAGGCTTTATGTCTGACTCTGTTTTTCTTTCATCTTCTTTTCTTCCGTCCCCCCCCCCCCCAGGTAGTAAAGGAGGGAATAGTATAGCTCAGGTTAAGTTGGACTGTCACTCTTTCCCAGCTTGAAGATTTGTCGATGTTTTGCTTGGATTCTCTTTCCAGATGCTATGGCTGGCTCTTGCTAAATAATTGGGGAATATAAATGTTGTTTTTATGCTTCTTTATTTTGTAAGACAGATAATACTCTGATATTGTAAAGAAACCATTGTACAAACTATTTTATCAATAAAGCAAAGTTTTAATTTCTGCTGTTTAATTTCTGTTCGTCTTGTAATTTATCTGCATCCTTTACCCTAAATGCTCCACAGAACTTAGTGCATTCCCTTTGTGAGTGACACTAACGGATGTGGGGTGTTACACGTGGTATCAGAGCTGAAGGTTACCGGATCAGATAAAAGATTTGAAAAATTATTTTCAAAACGGTTTTAAAAGAAGCATTTTCAAAAGAAAAGTTTTGTTTTAAAGGCATATTCCCCAAAGCCATACGCATTATTTTCTCTTCCTCTGTTTGAATTCTTATCTCCTTCTTTCTTGAGTCTCTGGGGCTCCTGGCTTTCTGGGAGGTAACCTCATCGAAGAGCAAAGTAGTGCCCGTCTTCCATCCATAGCCGTAGTTGTTTCATCTACGGGCAGTTTTCTTTCAAAGCTTATAGGATTTTCCGGACGATGGAGGCAGTTTTCGAGAGATTTGTCAACATGACTACACACGGAAGGGGATGAGGAGTTTGGCTAAGGAGCATAACCCTAGGATGAGGAATTCATGGATGTAGACTTGGCACACGAAGGAGGAAGAAATTATAAAACCTAAGACAAGAGGAAGTATCTTTACTAGGGTATGATAGGGCATATACTTAAGGACAAGGGCAAGAACGAGGACGAGATTTTCAGAAGGACAAGTACATGCTTTCGCCACCAAGCGTACCTAGGAGAAAGGTAGTCCGGTTGGAAGAGTCTAGTTTTCTTTTCGTACTATTTCCTTAGGTTCTAGCACTTCTCATTTGTTCATATCCACTTCCATAGTTGAGTCTCTGCGCCATAGTACTTGTATAGTAGAAAGATCCCACTAGAGTCTCAAATCCAATTGGTGGTCCGACCAGTTTATTTTTGATTAGTAGGGATTTGAGAATAGCTATCGAGTTTGCTTATATCATCTCACGTAGATCATCTAAATTCGGGGGAGATATTCCTTGGGTGCTTGTCTGATATTGGTTTAGGCCTTTGGGGCTTGTACTTGAAGAATGTCGAGATCGGTTTGGATGATTTGCGTGAGAGATGAATAGTTGTGGCAGACACTCTAAAAGGCACGTAGTGACCTTTCGACCTTTATAGTTATGGTATAGCGGATAAGAGGGAGGCCTCAAATCAACTTAGTACATATATTTGGCACCGTGATTGACATCCGTTTATTTTGGAAATGGAGATCAGGAACTTTACAATTGTAAAGTTAAATTAGTTAAGATACAGTGGAGTAAAGCTCAAGAAGGCTAGATACTAGCATCATACCTTAAGGGTGCATCCTTGATTTCTTTGTTTAGGAGCTTTACGGATAATTGTTTCTCTCTTTCCAAAGTATGTCCTCTAGGTCGTATCTTCGATCCTTAGGTAGAAGCCAATGGATGTAAACATGTATTTGAAACATGTTATGGTTGATGGTTGCAAGTAGTTGCTAATGGTTGCTCGTGAATGCATATGCATACGTATTAGGCTCTAGATCAGTTCAGACGCTTTCATATTGCATTTACAGATATGTATTTGTTTGTAAGTTGAGCCTGATATGTTATCATATGGATGAATGGTTGTGCACACATGTAGTATTTACATAACTAGGGATGCTTGCATACATGGTTGGACGCATGGCACTGACATGATTCGCATTAAGGAGGTCAACTGAATCAGTAGACCGCCTGATTTTGCATTAGATAAAAACATATACACACACTATGCATATGAACATGAAAGCATTAGAAATCTTTTAAGGACAATGAATGCCTGTGAGTGAATGGTTGAGTAGATGGGTGATTGGATGGTAGGACACATTCTTCCTAACTTGAAGATTTCGGGGACGAAATCCTTTTAAGTGGGGGAGAATGTAACACCCCGTAATTCTATAACACTAAGATTCACAAATCAAGGAAGAATTAAAAGTTAAAATCAAAATCAAGGGAAACGGGCTGCGCCATTGCGTTTGTCTCGGAATTCTGCATGAAAACGAGTCCGAGTTTGCGTAAATCGGAGTCCGTATGAGAAAGATATGGCCACTGGAAGATTCAGCGAAGTTCAAAATTCAAAACAGGTCGAGTTCAAATTCAAAAATCGGACCCAATCTGGGCTAGGCGGGAATTTTCCCGCCCAAGACACCCAGGTCGACTGGGTAGTCGAACTGGGGTACCCAGGTCGACTGGGTAGTCGACCCCCCTTTTTTTCCAGCTTCCTGAACCAAATTCGTTTCTCTGTATTTGGACGCCCTTCTGACCAGATTCGTTGACTTCTATACTATATAAACAGCCCTGGTCTTCTTCTTTATTCACAATTCTTTTCTATCCTTATGCTGCCTCTAAGAAAATATATAAATAAATAAAAATAAGAAGATAATACGAAAATCCAAGACAAGGTTATGCTGCTCAAGTTGTCTAGAAGAGATTCAAAGCTTCAAGATATGGATTAAAGGCTAAACGTCGTACGAATCATACCAACGCCATCTTTCTATGCTAATCTAATCTCTGTAAGTCGGTTACTTTTTAGATTTGAACGTTTCTCTCTGTTCGTGACATGAATTAAAGGAATAAAAGAATATGCCAAATCTTCCTATTCGAATCTGTGCCTGCATCTTTGGACTTAATTAAGAACTGTTATGATTCGATGACCGATAGGACTGTGACTATGAAACTATGGACCTTAGAACCATGTGCCTCTTAGACTATGAACATTGCCTATGACTATGAACATTGCCTATGACTATGAACATTGCCTATGACTGTGACTGTGACTATGAGGATTATTTCTTTGACTAAGCCTATGCCTTTGATTAGGAAATATAAACTATTGCCTATGACATAACAAGAACATCTGTGATTAAACACCTGTGATTCATGACTAGGAAAGTGTTTCTTAAGTTTTGTGACTATGAAATTGGGTCTAAACCCGATCATCTATTCTGTCTATTCTTGGTTATCTTTGGTTTTAGACCTTGGGAATTTACCTATTAAGTTAGGTCTACCCATGTTCTTGAACCTACCACTCTATTCTGTCTATTCTTGGTTTTCTTTGGTTTTAGACCTTGGGAATTTACCTATTAAGTTAGGTCTACCCATGTTCTTGAACCGACGTCGTTATTCAACCCTTTTTATGCCAGTTAGTATGTCTATCTTTTGCATAGCATCTTTGGTTCATTCCCTATTTTCTACGAACCTAGCTTTATTTATAATCTAGACTGAATCATGATTATACGAACGGTGGGAATGCGGTTTGGGCAAAATATGAAATTTACTAAAAACATAGTTAAACTTTGAAATTGGCATAAATTGGGAACATGTATTATGGCAGGTTCACAGAAATGAAAATTGGATAAATTTGACATAAATTATAAGATGTGTAATTTGAATCAAGTATAGACGTGTAAATCTAGCATTTACATGGATAGTGAACTAGAGTAATAAGTCTAGTTTGACGTGGATTAGAATGTTGAATCGGAATTGGATTAGCTAATTTGGCACGGTAAGTATATTGGCATAAATGTGAAATTGGCCATAATTGAGAGTAACTGTCAGGTTTAGAAAAATCATGGTTAGTGACACTTAATTTGGTATAGTTTACACACCAAAAAGCAAAAATATGATTTAGGAAGGGAAATGGGCCATAGAAATAAATGTAGACAATTTACATTAAAAGAGTAATTGGGAAATAAGTAAATTAGGAATAATTTACCTATAGAATCTGGCCTAAATGAGGAAATGTGAATTTAGACAAATTAAAGGTTTATTAACGACATCTCTTTTAATAATAAGCCAGAAAGTTCTAGGGTGACAGAGAGGATAGTGTCTAGGCTTGAGTTTGGAAAATACAAGTTTCCTGCTCTCCATGGCTATCCCTAACTGATCCGACGGACGGGATGGTTACTTTCAAAACCTGATTTGAAAACTAATCAAAACCCTTTGAACTAGAAAAGACGAATAGGCCTAACCCGAGGTTAGACTGAGTTGCGATGTAAATCTGCCCGGAACCAACCAGCACATCCAGTAATCGCAACAATATCTGTCTAATGTGAGTGGTCGTGGCTTTAATCTGTTTAATTAAAGCTATAACAAGAATGGTAGGGTTAAGTTCACTAAGACATTTAACCAACTCAACATGATAACAAAACTGGTAGGTGGGGTTAGGTTCATACAGTTAAGCTAGAATGGGAGGGTTAAGTCCATAGGAACACTTAACCAACTTAGAACAGTTAATCTAGAACGGAGGGCTAAGTCCACAGGGACACTTAACCAAACTCATGGTAACAAGACAAGATTTGTAGAGGTTAAGTAACTAAGAAAACACTTAGCCAAATTAACATGTTAACTAGACTAGAGTTTGGAGTTAAGTAAAGTTTAATACACTTAGCCAATTTGATATGTTAACTAGGCTAGATCGTAGGGTTAAGTAAACTTGAACACTTAACCATCAGGTTGTGATAAAGGAATAGGGTTAAGTCTAAACATGAAGGGATAATACTTAACCATTAATAACATATTAGTTAAAACAGACGGGCAAGGTTAAGTTAAAAAGGAACACTTAACTAATACAGGGTGAATGGGTAGGGTTAATTAATAAATACTTAACCAATATAACTTGGTTTGTGGTAGGGTTAAGTCAACATGAATTACTGATAACACTTAACTAGTTTAATAGAATGAATGAAGAGTGTTGAGTTGACTTGAATTGACTAATGACACTTAACCAATACAAATTGACGGGAAAGAGAACTAAGTAGTAAACCTTAGTTAAGAAAACAACGAATTCTGGAGACTAAGTGGTAAATCTTAGTCAGTAAAACTAAGTAGTAATTCTTAGTATAACACGGGAAGGAACGAATGTCCGTCTGAGTGAAAAGGAGGCTCCAACGAATTGGGTTACGAAGCCCGAGGCTTCGAGGGGACGTGAGGGTACTCTTGGTATCCCTCTGTGAGGCTGCAGATGATCCTCCTGGGCTCACAGAGGTTAAGGTCTGCGTAGAAGAACCAGGGGTATGCCTTGGTTGCAATATATGGAAACCTAAAGACCAGGATGGACCGGCGTGATTCGGCGAGGAAACGGTAGCCCTGTGATAGCAACTCGTCGTCTACCATCCATCTCGTGTCAATCGAGGTACGTGAAGCGGAAAGGCGGAGAACTCCAAAAGACCATATACTTGCTATCTAATTATGGGTGAGGATGGCCATAGGATAGTAGGGCACCAGGGGCCGGCGTATAGTTCTCATTTTACAAGGTGTGCCTTTCATTAGTTGAGGGAGGGGTCAAGTGGGACCATAGCCACTGGAATAAAAATAGACCTTAGCATCTGCATCGTCAGATATCTGAAAGCTCCCGACTGAGTTCTGTATTCCTTGATTTGCCCTGACGCAGGACTCGGGTCGCACATTACAGGACATATGCATCTAGACAAACGATAACGATTCGCGATACATGCATGGGGAAGTATAGGAACATATACCACTCTAGGTAGTGTGTCCTAGACTTGGGGGCATCGTTCGACAGGTAGCATAATTCCTAGTTGAACTAGGTGGCATAAATCCCGAATCCGAGAAGTGTTCAGCAGACAGCGTAAACTCTAGTTGAATCTAGAAGGCACT
Source organism: Allium sativum (assembly GCA_030737875.1). Lineage (NCBI taxonomy): Eukaryota > Viridiplantae > Streptophyta > Magnoliopsida > Asparagales > Amaryllidaceae > Allium > Allium sativum. The sequence goes on from CM060921.1 coordinate 315,662,007, forward strand.
TGGTAGAAAACTCTAGATTAAATCTAGGTAACAAATAGATAAATAGATGCCTGAAGGCGATGGAAAATTGGATTGGGATCACGTTATCGTTACTAGTTGGGACACTAGTTAGGTGGTGCAGATATATAGAAACCAGTATAACAAGGAAATAGCGAAGCGGGGAACGTATCGGAGCATATCTAGTTTATCTTAGCTTAGCATATCTTGTTATTATCTTGTCTAATCTTGCCAACCCTATCATCATGGTGTTATCTTGTATTCAGTTAATTCATGTCGTTTTGTTTTCCATGTTCATATGCTAGAAGTTACTGAACTTACTCAGGCTTTATGTCTGACTCTGTTTTTCTTTCGTGTTCTTTTCTTCAGTCCCCCCCCCCCCCCCCAGGTAGTAAAGGAGGGAATAGTATAGCTCAGGTTAAGTTGGACTGTCACTCTTTCCCAGCTTGAAGATTTGTCGAAGTTTTGCTTGGATTCTCTTTCCAGATGCTATGGCTAGCTCTTGCTAAATAATTGGGGAATATAAATGTTGTTTTTATGCTTCTTTATTTTGTAAGATAGATAATACTCTGATATTGTAAAGAAACCATTGTACAAACTATTTTATCAATAAAGCAAATTTTTAATTTCCGCTGTTAAATTTCTGTCCGTCTTGTTGCATCCTTTACCCTAAATACTCCACAGAACTTAGTGCATTCCCTTTGTGAGTGACACTAACGGATGTGGGGTGCTACGGATTTATTTTGGAATTCTGGATAATCAAGTTATAAATTCTGATAGGATATTCTGGAGCCTTACGACATCATATGTGGATATATACGATAATATAAATTTATTTATATCTAATTTAATTATATTTATATATTTAAATGGGTCGTTCAGAGCTTTAAAAATAGTCGGTTTTGCAAACGAAGTCGGAATTCGACGAAACTAGTTTTGTTGGATCCGCAATATCAAATTATTGCTAGATGTTAGTTTCCGTGATTTTTAGAGTCACTGTGTGGCCGTACGGATTTTTAGACTGAAAACAGTCAGTATTTTGACAGTTAAAAATACGCTGTGTGAGCAAACAGAGTCGGAATTCGACGAAACCAGTTTTGTTGGGACCGTAATGTCGAACTCTAGCTGCATGTCCAGTTTCATGATTTTTGGGTGTCGTATGTGATCATGAGGATTTTTAAAGCCGAATACAAGTAGCATTGGAATAAAATCGAATATTAAAATAATATGTTACCCCTATTAATATCATCCTATCCTTAACCTAAAAACCCAAAAAGCTCATTCTCTGGTCAAAACAAGTTCAGCCACCAGTTCTTCATCTTAAACAGCAAACATGAGGTTTCATTCTTCAAAAGAAATTCAAATCAAATCCCACAAATAATATAACAAATATATTTGAACTGTTGGCAATTAGCTCTTCATCTTCATAGGCTTTTCAGTTAGTGTGACACAAGTTTTTGTGGTGCTCGAAGAGAAAAAGTAGCCTAGTGTTCAACTGATTCCAAGTTTTAAACATGGATTCATGCAGTTGAGCACTGTTTTGCGGTTGTGGTGAAATTCCGCGAGTTGTGGGCCAAGTTTCAAAAGGTGCGATGTATGTTTTGTGGTTCGAAGGTCAGCAGCAGGTCTGAAGTCATGACCAACAGGGTTGTTGCGAGCCGAGTGTTGATAAGAGGAATGGATGGAGATGGAAACGAGAGGTTCATTGGTAAGGCCGTTCGAAGTTTTAGTAAAGGAGGAGGGAGAAGGACTGATTGAAAGATTTGAACTAGCCGAATGTTTTTTTTTCCTGTAGTCGAGATATTTTGTGGAGGAAGGAGGAGTGGTGAGACGACCCAAAATCCCGTTCTCACGGAAACAGGGTTATCTTTGGAATATAACACAGAAACAGATAATAGCAGAACAGAATTAAATAAATACACCAGATAATGAACAACAAAATATACTGGATAAAAGTAATCATCAGAGTTACTCAGTATACAGGATCTTACTTAGTACAAATACAGTTCAGCTATACATAAATGTCTATAGCGGAAATAAACAAAATATGTACAATAGGAGCTGAACAGCATAAAAAGAGATAAATGATAGAATCCATCTTCAGCTCCAGCTATCCAGAAGAAGAACCAGCTAAACCTGAATACAAGGCTGCCCGTGTAGAAAAAGGGGCACCCGAGTTTGAAAGTGAAACAAACTACGAGTCAGTCATGGGACTGGTATGAGAAATCCACTCAACACATATATAATTGGCTAATCACAGGACCACGCCACTTTCGTGGAACGGGTTTACTCCATTGGATTGCCAGTGCTTTAAAAACAAATCTTTCTTTTAAACATCGCTATGCTTTTTATAAAAATGAAGCCATTATAAGACTCAGTTCCCATCACACAATGCAACGCAAACCGGAGGATAGAGTTTTACCTTATAACGGCTAAAATATGCTTGATACGAATAAAACAAAGGCATTTGATATTATTGCTAGTGTTTATATGTTTTGAAAACAATTTCAAATCATAACTATCAATCATAGACGGCATGGGTACCATATATCATGTCGCCATATATATATACAATCAAAACCGCACGATGTCGTATTTGGAAATTGGATTTCCGTCATGAACCAAGGCAAAAGATAGTCCTTACCGAATTCGAGACAATCTAGCCCATGTCTCAGGATCAGAGCTCGAGTGACCCTAGGAGCGACAGGGCCGGTCCACCGATGTGGATTAAAATTCCTGAACAATACGTTTCCCCGCCCTTTGGGGCGTAAACGAGCCAACGAATGACTCCATTGGACCCGGATCGTCCGATCAAACCGAGGCGCCTCGCAACAGCAACAACCACATAGGTGAAAAGTATATAAATGTCAGGGCTGGTAGGTCACTGACACCACCCTAGCTAGAAGGAAACGCATGTCCTCCCTGAGGTCCTTCCTCCCGTTTCTGGTTCATACCGGGGTGTGAAGCTCGCGATTTTACGTTATACACAAAGCTACACCACACAAGCGGTGCTTTGATCATCACCACAAGACTTTGCTTTTCAACAGAAGCCCTGATCACTGCATCTTAGCATGCCACACAGGCAATTCATACCGTGCAACTGATGGCTATCAATCACACATAACAAATTCCAATGTCGGACACACAGTCCATTTACAAGTCCGTTCTGGGTCTGAACGAAACCGGAGGCACTAAATACCTCGCAAACCCATCGATCACCACGTACGTCTGAACGATCACCACTCATTATCCATATTTCGGGATGCCTCCCAATCAGGACCTCGGTTACCATCCAAACGAGGTGAAGATCTCCGGTCTTCGACCACCGTCTTTATCTTCGACTTTCAATCGTCGGTCAATTATTTGAAATGAGAATTAACTCGGCCTTCTCAAATAATTCACGTATATTTAGAATTTCAATTCAATTTATTTCAATGGTTAAATTATTCGACAACATCAAATTTGTTCTTTATTGTAATTTTCACACCAAACACATTCAACCAACAAATATCACATAAATCAAGCAAATTCAGTTTATTTCCATTCCATATCGCTTATGATATTTTATAACTATTTATCGCTATTTTTATTTATTTTAAAATAGCTAATTTATTCAAAACGACGCTTCGGGCAATAAAGCGGCCGTGGCGCTGTTTTTCTTCAGATTTGATTTACACATATCTGAAAATCTAACCGTTGGATCTTCAAAAAATTTACATCATTAAAAAGGTCTTTTCAAAACGAATCCAACGGTTCCAGTTTCGGGAAAATCCGACGGTCGGATCTCCCGGTACAATCGTTTGAATTTTCGATTTCAAATTACGAACTGCAGCGTCGTTATTCGATTAAATATATAATTATATTTATATATATAAATATAATCGCTTCTGGTGCTGTTTTTCTTCAGATTTGAATTAAACATTCCAGACAATCCAACCGTTGGATTTTTACAAGGTTGGTGCCGTTGGGAAGATATTTCCAAGGCGTACCCGACGGTTGAGGTTTCGGGAAAATCCAATGGTCGGATTTCCCGTACTAGTTGTTTGAAATCATGGTTTCAAAATACGAACTGCACGGCTTCGTTTCATTTTAATTTTATTTATATTTATATATTTATATAAATATAGTTCATTCAATGATTTCCATATCGTTTTCACTTCAAATATTATTCTAACACCTTAAAATTTTGGAAAATTTCGCCATAACCTCCCCTGCACCGGGAGCATCGGGAAATCGCAAATAGTGTTCCCGGTCCTTCTAATCTCAAAAAGAAAAAGAAAAAGCCAAGCGGCTAGCCAACAGGCTCATAAAATCATCACCCAAGCAAAACAGTAAATGTGTACCTATTTGTCGGGCACAAAATTTTATTCCTCTTCTCTAGCCCCTTTGCTATAACCTGTTCAATAAATATGCATGTACATATATATATATATACAGTTCTTATCATTTATCATTTTCTATTCAACTTCATATTTGATTTCTGTTTGGTTTAAAAACACCATTCATTCTAATGTTACATAAATAGGTGCAAATCATTTCATTAGCTAATTATTGAATATTTCAACTCATATATGTTTATTTTGAACAAGTGGCTATTTTTAACACTTCACATTTCAACGATTTATGCATACAATAAAAATGTGATTTTTATTGTAAAACAATTCATTTCAAAACACTATTTTTCTATATAGTTCAAGTTGGTGATAAAAATGGGATTTTTATCACAAAACAATTTCTTTTAAAACGAGATTATTTTACACAGTTCATATAGTCGATAAAAGGTGATTTTTATTATCAAACAATTTATTTCAAAATATGAATACCATTCAACACATGAATTTCTAATCAACGAATGAATATCAATTCAACACATGAATGTTTTCTATAGTTTCTATATATAGATAAAAATGTGATTTTTATTATCAAACGATTTATTTCAAAATATTAATACCATTCAACACATGAATTTCTAATCAACGAATGAATATCAATTCAACACATGAATGTTTTCTATAGTTTTTATCTATAGGTAAAAGGTGATTTTTACATTTTAAAACGCGAATACCATTCAACACATGAATTTCTAATCAACGAATGAATATCAATTCAACACATGAAGGTTTTCTATTTAATGAATAAATATAGTTTAAGCATATGAAAATAATTCAAACACACGAATATTATTCAAAATTTCGGCAGCATAACGGCAGGGTAGTTAAACCGGGGCCGTCCCTAGTACGGCTCCTCGCTCTACCTTAAAACCTCGCGGTTTTTGACAATGGGGATCATGCATCTAGTTCGCACGCAGGCGGCATGTATATATTTATTTCATTTCCACAAACTAATCCTATGTGGTTTCAACTAAATATTTCTCAACCACAAATGGGTATTTTTCAACCACAATCAACCAATATCAATCACAAACAATCCCAAAGTATCATTCGCTATCAATCTATTTTCACAACCATTTCAACCAATAAATATCGTCCATGGTTTGTGGACGAGGGGCGTGTGTATATATATATATATATATATATATATATATATATATATATATATATATATATATATTTATATATAGCAATTCACTTTCATTTCACACATATATAATATTTTTAAATCAGAAATCTCACCAATAGCTATCCAATACCACTCTTCCTTTAGAAATCTTCGCCAATCTCGCCCTTTTTTTCGCTTTCGCCCGTATTCTCTACATATGTAAAAATCTAATTTTTACTATGTTATTCACTATATAAAAATCGAATTTTGACTTCGCTATTCAATATATAATGATATGATTTTTACTTCGACTTTCAATATATAAAAATCTGATTTTTACTTCGACTTTCAATATATAAAAATCTGATTTTTACTCCGACTTTCAATATATAAAAATCTGATTTTTACTTCGACTTTCAATATATGAAAATATGATTTTTCTTTTTAAAGTTTAAATCTTTTTCTTTTTAAATCTCAAAATAAAATCAGTTTTTCAAACCCCTTTAAAATTCAGTTTTAAACCTTTTTAAAATTCAGTTTTTATAACTTCTAAAATCAGTTTTTAGAACCCTTTAAAATCAGTTTTTATAACTTCTAAAATCAGTTTTTAGAACCCTTTAAAAATCAGTTTTTATAACTTCTAAAATCAGTTTTTAGAACCCTTTAAAAATCAGTTTTTATAACCTTTTTAAAATCAGTTTTTATAACTTCTAAAATCAAATCTTTTTCTACTTAAAATTCAAATCTTATCTATTTTAAATCTTAAAATAAAATCCGTTTTTAAACCTTTTAAAAAATCAGTTTTTTTAAATGCTTTTAAAAAAATAGTATTAAATCCTTTTAAAAAAAACAGTATTAAAAATAAAAGTAAAACTAAAATAAATTAAAACAACTTACATCGAAGAAACGAAAGAGGGGGGTTGGTTTTCGTTAGGTGGCGGCGTAGGAGGTCGTCGGAGCTGGCTTCGAGGGGTCTCGGACTGGGGGGGCGCTAATCGGGTGTCGCGATGGCTTCGAGGGGGGGCTCGTGGGTCTTGCGAAGCGGAGGAGGGAGGGGGGTGTGGAAGCGGTGGGCTTGGAGGAGGAACAGGCGGTCGCGGGCGGAGCTTGGTGGAGGCGGTCGTCGGCGATCGATTAGGGTTTTATCTTTTCCTTTTTTTTTCGAACTGAAGAGAGAGAAGAGGGAATAGGGGGGTTTATATAAAATATATATATTTAATTATTTAATTTTTTCAAAAAGTTGACTTTTACATACGACCTCTAAACGAGGCCCACCGCCTGTCGCCAATAGCGTTTTACCCCCATTCCGAACACAATGGGATATGTATCGCAAGCTGATTTGATCGTTACAATCAGTTTCCGTTGAATTTAAAGTGTACTTCTTTATATATTCAATTTAAACGCACATTTCAATTTAGTGGGGCCACATACGAACTCGAAAAATTCCAAAAAAATATTTTCTAGCTTCGTATTGACGATACGGTCCTAACAAAACTAGTTTCGTCGAATTCTGAGATCGTTTGAAAAATGGCCAATTTCCAGTCGATTAAAATCAACTGAAACTGGTCAAACGCGTTTTCCTTTGCCACGCTCACATATTGATTCGAAAAATTATGAAATTTGGAATCTAGCAATAACTTTACATCACGGACCCAACAAAAGTGGTTTCGTCGAAATCCGAGTTCGTTTGCAAAATGTCCATTTTTAAGGGCCTGAATTCCATAGTGACTATTCAGAATTTTCAACTGGACATATCTTTTGATTCCCGCTATGAAATTTCAATTGGTCGGATTCGTTAGAAAGACATCATCAATTAGATCCTAATGTTTTTGGTTTCACTAAAATCCGGATTGTTTTGCACCCGGTATATTCAATTGAAGTTTGAAATCGAATTATCGAACTACCGCGCTATTTTCAATTCTATATATAATTATAATTAATTATATTCGTTTTCAAATGTCGATTCAAACTCAGTTTTCATCTCCATTATTTAAAATATTTATTTTAAATATTTAAAATCCATTATTTTAGCCAATTTAAAAAATTTAAATTGGTTCAGATTTTCTGGGTCGTTACAAGTGGTGAATGCAGGTCTAGTTTTCTAAAAAGGGGAATGGGCATTTTGCTTTGGGTGAGGCCCAATATGAAATGGAAATTCAAGTCTTTATTTAATATAATTGTGTGTTAACTTCGAATTATCATAACTATTTCATACGAGGTCGAATTGACGAACCATAAGTTGCGTTGGGATCGTATGGATGACAGCTACAACAAGGAACTGATTGGGAGTGGATTGGGGCTCGTATGAATTTATGGCAAAATAACTGTTTGATTCAAATCAAATAACAGTTTATCGTTCTTTAACGATGAACTGCCAAAGTGAGTAAAACTCACCAACTCTGAACAGTTATATTTTTATAACGTACTTATAGAACTATTAGATATTGATTGACTGTTGTGTGTAAATTGGTTGATTGAACTGCTAGTCAGTTAGTTGAAATTATATGTATATATATATACCGCTATATATATATATATTGATGTTGTTTATTAGAACATTTCATACTGAAATGAAGTTAATGTTAATTATATGGTTTAACATCTGTGGTGCAGGGGAACAGGTTGGAGGGACCCAACTGGGTTCCTCAATATATAAAATACTATTTTGTTTCATATATTGTGATATGTGATGTGTTATATAACCTGTGATGATTATGTGTGCTTGGTTGATAGTAATTATGGTATACGGTATTTTAAATACCATAGTGAATACGGGAAAGTAAAAAGGGAATTTTCAAAACATATATTGAAAATGAAATATATATAAAATCATAGGATTTTATAAAAGGAATATTTATTTATAAAATAAATAGAATTGAAAAAGGAAAATTTTTCTAACATATTAGGATGGTATAAAAAGGAAAATATTTCTAACGGATTAGGATGTTATAAAGAAAAAGGAAAATCATTTTTAACGGAATAAGATGTACAAAAAGGAAATCTGTATAAGTGGAGAAACGGTATAAAAAGGACATCTTTAAAGCGAAAAACCGTTACTAGAAGTAAATCTTTATAAATGGATAAACATTATTAATAGGAGTAATCGAATATTAGTTATTTGAATAAGAGTTAATCAAATAGAGTTAAAACAATATTAGAAACTGACTAGAGATTAGTTAAGTCGAATGGTTTTCTGAGTGTGGATCTGATGTTGGTTTCGGCCTTCGGGGTTTATACTTAGAGAATTGTTCTCTTACTAGTTTATAGTTAGGGACTGATAGTTGTGGAAGTTAGTGGAACGTAAATTAGGATTGGAAACGTTTTCCAATGTTAATAACGTATATTTTCTATTCATAGAAAATAAGAAAATATGAATATATATATATATAATATATATCTGATGGTTGGATCGATAATTCCATTTGGAATTAAGATCGTTGTGTGAACACCGACATGTTTTCATTTGATAGTTAAATCACAGACTATCAAAGTTTTGACCATTTTAACGTTGTTAATATGGAGAGACTGGTTAGACTCTTATCCAAAGAACCACTCTGTATTGGCATAAGCGTTGCGAATATGCCAAAGAAAATGGAAGACGGAGTAAAGTACAAGGGCTATTTTATAAATCTTAGATAACAATGGACTGGGATGGATGTACTGAATAGTGCCTTTGGTTTCGTTCAGTCCCAGAACGAACGTATATAGACGAGTGTCTGACAGAGTATTTCCAATGATCGAATGGGTTGGTCTATATAAATATATATGGTGGCAAAGGATTTATTCCCTTAGCATAACATCCAGAATATTTGTGCAAATCAATTAGTGATTAAAGGATCTGACAATGTGGCATTCAAAGTGATCGTGTTATCAACGAATGGAAAGTAGTCGTAGCCTGTGGCCTCAACAACCAGGAAATGACAAAAATCGGGCAGGCAGCATGGCTAAGTCGTTCGCACCGAAGTAGGGTGTATAATCACCTATCTAGAGAATATTCATTTGCTTCTGTAATCTATCAATGTTGTACCATATATATATATATATATATATATATATATATATGTATATATATACGGGAAACGGTTGCTAATCCTAACCGTTGGTGATATACATTCGATACACTCAAGCAAAATGAGTGGTCGGTCATGTGTGGCTGAGTTGCAAGATGTTCTTGTTGATCTCCAGTGTATCATTCCTAGAGTACACTGATCGGAAGGTGGTTCCATACCTTGTCATAGTTGGAAATCCATTTCCCAATACGTGCTTGCGGTTTTGATTGTATACAATATATGTAGAACGTGAGATGAAAGCGTTTCTGCTAGATGATTATTATATTGCAGTTGATAGACATTATTATAATATCAAAAGGTTTTTGATATAAAGATGTTTTGGATTCTCATAATTGGATTCCATACCCCCAGGTCGACCCACCAGGTCGACCAATATATAGGGAGGTCGACCTGGCCTGGGATAGGTCGACCCCCGGTTCGACCTGCCTTGGTATTTAATTTTCTAAATTGTTTTATATAAATTTCTGAAAGTTCGGAGGGCCATAACTTCTTCATATGGAGTCCAATACACGCAAACTCGAACTCCATCTCAAGCAGAATTCCGAGATGAACGCAATGGCGTAACCCGTTTCCCTTAATTCTCACATTTAAAATTAAGTATTCTTTAATTTGTTAATTTTAATGTTTAAAATCACTGGGTGTTACAATATTTTACATCAAAGTGGACAATGATATATTAGAGTATAATAAATACACAACGGAAAATATAATGCCTCTAGCGGAAGAATACAAATGTTGCAAAATACAGCTTTAGCCCTAATCCCGGATCTCCTATAAAATGACTTCAAGACTATCTTCAAACCTTAACTACTAGGCTGACCATGTGGAAAAATATGGGCATCCAAAATTTATGTGGAAGAACAGTAAACTCCAGGTCAGTCATGGGACTGGTGTGAGAACTCAAAGTAGTTATTTATTTAAAGGGAGGTAATACATAAAACCACACTGTATAAACAAGAAACAAGTTTTTCCTTATGATTACCATTGCGGAAAATTTGTGATGCTTTTTAGAAAATGAAGCTATTAAAAGGATTGCCATAGAACACACAATGCAAGCGCACACATTTGGACGAGTTTTGTCCTTGTGACAACCACAAATGCTTGATACACAAAACCATTTGATATTGTTATTACAACATAGTGTGGAAAATCATTTTGCAAGTAAATATAGTAATCTTAAACAACATAATACCTCACCCTTTTATGTTGGCATCTAAAATCGAATGGGTTCGTAGTGGAGAATGGATTTCCAACAATGATCAGGCAAAGGATCTTCCTTAACCTGAACCAAATTTGAACACCTCTAGTGGGATTAATATGGATTAACTCATGATCCTTATGCTACACAAGGCCGGGTTATCCCTATAACCGGAAAACTTAGAGTATTCCTAAGTATGCCATTCTCCGGTCGTAATCGACCATTTCGAGCACGCTCCAGTATCCACATAAAGTAGATTTTTCCACGTAAGTAAAATATCTGGGATCCACACCATGATGCTACTATTTATATAGAAGGAAATGAACGTACCCTAATGGATGCGACCCATTAAACCTTGTTATATTCAATCATGTGTTGGCCATTTCGCGAGGCTTGAGGCTTAACGAAGTCTCATTACACAAAGCTACGCTTTACCCGAAAGCCATGCTTTGATCATCTACAGCTCAATCACTTGGTATGCTACATTGTCATTTCATAACATATAATTGATAATCACTAATCATATAACATTTGAGCTTATACGTCTCAAAGAAGGGTGTTAAGCTAAGAGAAAAATTTCTACGCCACAAAAAAAAATATGTTTAGTAGAGATCAATCAGTACATTAATATAGAATACAATGTGATAAACACATCCATACAAGTTCATTGTGGGACTAAACAAAACCAAAGGCGCTTTATTCCTAATTCAATAAAGGATTGAAGCCTTGTACTTTCGAATCTCTGTAGGTGCGTCAGGGCTACTGCTATGTAGAAAAACCTCGATATGTGATACCTCCCTACACCTATGTCAACAAGCAGTTCCATTGATGTGAAAAGCTCTTGTCTTCTACTATCGTATTCAATGATTTTCATTTTCTTCATAAAGTCGTATTATTATTCAGAATGGTTTTCAGATAGAATCCAATCTCGGCTTTCTGATTAATAAGCGCTATTTTGAAAACTATATAGAAATACAAGATTTGTTACGTCTCTTTCTGCTTGGATAATATTTCAATTCACTTTATAAAACCTTGATTGTTCACAAAAATCATTTCATTAAATCTTTAAAAAAGATTCATTAAATCATAACAAGTATTTATTTTTAACTTTCCATTGACCTTAATCAATGATTAAACCTTTATACTTTCCATTCAAATCACATTTTTTAGAATTATTCCAATATTATCTCCTTAATATCTTAAAATATTTCATAATTATTTAATATGCATCCCTTTTATTACAACTCAAAACTAATTGATATTTAAATATAATATTCGTAATTTAAATCAGCTTACTACTTCCCGCAAGTTGAACTAAAATCGTTTGTTATTAAATATAAGTTTTATATAGAAATTATATCAGCTTATATCCAATATCAATTCCCATAATCAACAAATATTATAAGTGTAATAACAGTGTAAACCTTTTAAATTCTTTGAATATTAATTAAAGAATTTCATATTAAATATCCGAAAAATTATTCTTATCCAAATCCAATTCTTTTACCATTGGAATCCTTATTAAGGTTATATTTCAAATACAATATCCAAATTATCATCTAAACACTTTATTAACCATTTGAAAATGTTTACAAGAGGTATGAATAGTAATCCTTAAGTTAAATCACTTAATTACAATATTGGTAAATGGTGTTGCGAAAGCGTCTCAAAAGTGTTTCTAAATGGCTTATTTTAACTAGTTTGATTAAATTACCTTTTAAATAATCCAAAATCTACTATTTCCAATTCAAATCACTTTTAAATATATTATGATTTATGATGATTTTTTTGGTATTTAATAGCCTAAAAGTAGTCGTTCCTATTTTTGGTCATTGAACTACACTACCATGATTTTATTAAAAATTGATTTGGACGTATCTTGAAAATTATACATGGAAAATTAAAATTCCTTTCTCATTTGGAAATTATTATCATTAGAAAGAAAACTATTTTCATTTCTAGATAATCCGATTTAAATGCATCCGGTATACTTATTTGAAGTTAACGACCGAAATTCACGAAGTACCGCAGTGCGACATGCTCTATTCTAACTGTATTATATTTTATATTAAAACTAATCTTAATTACTTCAAAATAGTCCTGAAATCCATTTAAAAAATATATTATCCTTTTCAAAACAATATTTCAAAATTCCAACTTAAAATTCAAATATTTATATTTAATAAATATTATAATATTATTTAATTAATAAAATATTAACATTTTTCAAAAATTAACCTTTTGAAACCCGAACTTTTCAAAACCTAAATTAAATATCATATGAGCATAATGAAACATTCAGTTTTAGCTTAAAACAACATCTATATAGTTAAACCAAACTCAATTCCAAAAATAAAATCAATTTCACTAGTTTAATTTTGAACAAACCATTTTATACCAAAACCTTATTCAATTAAATTTGTCTGTCTACTATGTTCTGGTTTGATGTGCCATCACACACTACAATGCAAAGATAGAAGCATACAGCTTCACCTGCAAAGAAAAAAATTATCCACCCAAAAAGAAATGATATCGCCACAAATAGTGAACAATAACGTTGTTTTCCAAAGAGAAAAGGACTACGAATCAACAGGAATAACATCATGGGAAATAAAGCCAATGAACTTAGGAGAAAGATTTGCAACGAAGAACCTGGAATCAGAAGTGTAAAGGAAAGATCTATCCCAGGAAGAATCATTAAATGTGTATCTATTGTAGCACCTAACGGACCTTCGATAGCAAGATAAAACTATCCATCTAAAATTTGGTAGTGAAGCATACAATATTGCCCCATATAATCAAAAACGAACAACATGTAAGAATCCTTCTCTGGGAAGTAACGAGAATCAAAAGGACGATGTACCCAGGAGCGCTCAAAAGGATTCCACTCACAAGGACAATGAGGCTCAGAGACAACCATGCACTCCTCATACAAATGAACCTCAATGGTGTCAGTGCAGGGAGTAGGATCTAAATGCGGGATGAGGATAGCATCAGAGGCAGGAGAAGGATCAAAGGGAAAACAACCGAATAACCTTGGGAACTTAATGGCATGAAGGAGGCTTCAACAATGGAATTTTAGTAGGAGGAGGTGCAGAAGGTGGGTTCCTGCAAGAGGAGGCAAGATGCCTAAAGGATCGACAAGTGTAACAAATCTCAGGAGCCCACCTATATCGAACTTAAACCTCAGCAACAACCCCTGGGGCATTCTGAACTTTAATAGAAGAAGGTAGCGCTCTTGTAGGGTGACTTCAATAAAGGCTTTAGCATGGACTAATTTTTCACGAGCAGTCATGCTCTCATCAAAACATCGCAGTTTACCAAAATGGCATGCAAGCTAGTTCAGACCAATCAGAGGATGAAGAACTGAAGGGATTTGTGAGAAGCATGTCCAGAAAAGAATGGATAAAACCTGTTCTCTAGCACTTGAAGTAGAAGGATTCCAACGGGACATAATAAATGGCTTGCCCTCTATGAAAGAAGGTTCAGAATAGAGTATACGAAGACGTTCCTCATCTAAGGAGAATTTGATGTAGTAGATCGAATCTAGAAGGCGAACATGGATAATACCTCTAAGCTTCCAAAGCCGACAACAAAAAAGATATGCTCAGGAATTCTTTGCAGAGGATCTAAGAAAACGCAATAATATAACCTTACCAAAAACCCGAACCAACACTAACAAGTTCCGAGGGAGTTGAGATATTCCATTGATGATGTTTAGGTCAAATTCAGTAGGGGAGTAGTCACCAGCGTTCCTAGGTAGGGTGTCAAAAAGTGAGGACCGCTTAACAACGCTAATAGGAAAAGGGGGTGCAACATTCACATTAGCAATACAGTGAACAAACAATTCTTTAGAGCACAACGAGTCACAACCTTTTGCTAAGAAGCCAACCGACACAACACACAAATGATTGCCAACCTACATAGTTCCTGCTGGATTTGTTTTGCACCATTCTAAACCAAGTTTATCATCGTAGCCTTTAGACACTGGCATAGAGTTTCGAGGTTGAGAACAGTCAGACCCAAGAAGAGTAGAGGAGGGAATGGGAAACTCACTAGCTGAACTGCAAGCAGGAGGCCCAAGGGGGCTTGAAGCTTTAACAATGGAGTTCACTACAGAGCTATGACAAAAGGTCACTATATCTAATGCTAATGGCTTAAATTGATTCACCTTTAACGACATGGGAGAAACCTGGAGAGTAGGGCAAATCGGGGAAGATGAGCGTAGCGATGCGGGTGAAGAAACAAAAAACTCGGATCAAAAATAGTTGATTAGGAGTTGGGCAAAAATTGGAGGTCCGCCATTGTTTTTAACTCACATTTGATTGAATATAATATTCATTTATATTATCCGATTGGCATGAGACTTAACAAGTACCAAATGGTTCCATATATATAGGTGTAACATATGCTACACATTATAATATCATTACTGACAATCATAACAACATCCATATCAATAATTCAACCATTTTACAACATAAATAGAATATGAGCATTTACGGATAGTCAACACTCTTACATCTATGAACAATGATGATTATAATATCTATAACAACCACAGGATAACCATTCAATCATAGATCAACCAATATAATAATAAGTAATTATAAACATGGTTAAAGTAGTTCTCACCAATAGTCCCACTCCGTCAACATTTAATGTAGGATCTTGATCGCACTAACGGACAACGTAACTGCGTATCACATATAGTTTTCCTTTTACCGAAATATACATTTCATTTCTTTTTTTATAGGAGAGAGGATAGGCCTAGGGTGGAGCCGAGGCTAGGGGTGGTCGTGCGGGGGGAGGTGGTGGATGGAGGGTGGTATGGCCTTGTTTGGGCATGAGGTAGGGGAGCCTAGGGTAAGAGATGAAGTTGGTGGTGGATGAGGGTCGCGGGCAAACAGGGTGGTGTGGGGTAGGTAAAGCCGAGGTAAGTGAAGATGGAATGAAAATGGAGGAGAGGAAGGTGCCTTATAGGCTAGATTAAGGGAATTTTTGGAAAATAAGAAAAGACACATGGCATGTCCGAAGGAAGCACTTACATGCATTAGGATAACACACCAAAACCATTTAGGAAAACTGTGTGCTAAGGCATGGTTTTGGTAGTAACATTATTTGCAACACTTTAAGGAGTTACAAATTGGCAACATCACTTTGTGTTACAAAATTCCAATATATATGTTACCCATTTAGCAATTCCAATAACCGATAGCTAGTGTTAACAAAACTTTTCAATATTATCAATTAATTTTTTGACTAACTTAATAATTCAAAATAGCTATTTTATTTTATAGTCTAGATTTAAAGTTTATATTTAACAAAAAATATCACACTTAAAATGGTTTTATTACATCGTATTTGAACAACCGATCTTAGCAAAAGATGATATATTTTTATCGATATATTTTACAATTACATTCCAACTATATTATTATTCGAACCAAATTCAGGATCCAACTAAAAATTATCAAATTAGAATTTCAAATAATTAAACCAAATCAAATTTAACAAGTTATAAAATTCTATTCCGATTCGATAAATTGGTCAAACACTATAAATTGACAAGACCTTTTTTCAAATTAATATAAATGCAATATCCAGCTTATTATCACATTGAAACCATTTTTCAAATTATAAATTCGAAATTATATAAATTATCCAAATTAATTGGGTTTCAAAAATCTAGGTTTTTCCAATCTCTACCCCTTAAAACTTTTCATCGTCTAAAAAGAGAGTTGTTCTAAAATCATAATTATACAAACGATTTCATTTGTAAAATTACTTATAGGTTTTCAAACTCCTAATGGCTTGCTCCTATAAAATTGACCAAGGATTTAGAGTTAGAAAAATTCATTCCTAGGGTTAATCTCATTTTGATATCCTTTATAGTTATTCCTAATTCAAAGTCATGAAACTTATTTCCAAATTCCAAAGTTTCCAAAAATCATGAAGAATTATCCCTTATATTTCTTCTTTTTAACAAATATGGAAGAATTCCACTGTCTTTAACTTATGCAAATACCTTGATTTGGACAAACTTCCGATCTTTACTTATCAGATATGGAAAGGGTACATTATCTTTCAATTTAGCTTACCCTCGTCTAGATAATCTCTTAACTTTTAATTACTTTTGTTTATCAAAGACCTTTTAATCGATATTATAAGACTTAATTCACACTGTATTTGTACCTATTTAAACATTTTATTTTCTTACCTAAACACATTTCAGAAATTATTGACTGTCCAAATTGACGAGAATTCTAATTCTCACTCAAAGTTTAAAGGGGGTTTAAGTTCAAAAGACTTCCCATAATTATTAGCCTTACAAATATTCTTCTATTTTAGTTCTTAACTTTTTGGCTAATCGTTTGGTTATTCAGCTTTTGTTTAACCATTCTATCTTTCAGAAATTTCCAAATAGAAGGAAATTTTGTTTGAAAATCTAGGTTACTCCCTACTTAAATTCACTGGCTCATCCCTATGTCATCAAATAACTTATAATCAAATTGTCAAATTGAATTCACAAGGTATTTGTACTTGGATTACTTATCCTAATTAGTTGGGAATGACTAACTACTATGCCATTTGAAATATTTTAAGTTAAGCTGCGAAATTCTAATCACAAGGTATTCATATTCATACTTAACAATCTAAATCATTCAACTAATTATTCATGCTATAATATTGATTTAACCATATATTTTTTAAAATATAATCTTTCAAAACTAATTTTATATTGCAAATGCATTCTCTCATGCATAACTTTCAAACTCACTATAGGGCGTTGCTAACCCTATCTCTAATGAGTCACTCATCCTGTGATATTACTAATCCTATCTCTGATGAGTCTTTTCCTTCTGTTCTAATGAGCCATACCCCCATAAGCTTTATATAAACCAAAATCTAATACCAAATTGTAAAGACTGAAAATTCATATCTTTTGAATCAACTATAAACCTCACAAGTCCGATCCAAATGGTAATTCTCGAACCTTTAATCGATGACCTGAACTTTTGACCTTCGAAAATCGATACTAAATATATCCAAGTATTAAATGTCACAAATTCAAACGCCTGAGTCCATGTCGCTTGGGATAATAATACATTAGAACATAAATGAAAGAACTTTTATTGATATAGTGATATTTACACCAGATCTTACAATGATATATCAGAGTATAATAATATACAATGGAAAATACAATGACTCCAGAAAAAAAATACAAATGCTCCAAAATCCAGCTTTGGCCTTAATCCAAAATGTGTTCCAAAATGACTTCAAGACTATCTGCAAACCTTGATAGCTAGGCTTTCCATGTGGAAAAATATAGGCACCTAGAGTTTAGGTCGAAGAGTAATAAACTCCAGGTCAATCATGAGACTAGTGTGAGAACTTCGAACAATTATTTATTTAAAGTAAGGTAACTCATAAAACCATGCGATATAAACACAAAACTGGTTTTTCCTTATGAATACTAGTGCGGAAAATTCATAATTCTTTTTAGAAAATGAAATTATCATAAGGCTCGCCGCAAAACATAGAGTTTTGTCCTTGTGATAACTAAAAATGTTTGATACGTGAAAACCATTTGATATTATTATTAGTGCATTGTGTGGAAAATCATTTCGCAAGTAAGTTTATCAAACTTAGCCAGCATAATACCATATCTTATTATTTTGACATAGATATACAACTAAAATCGTATGGGTTCATAGTGGAGAATGTATTTCCAACAATAAGGCCAGGAAAAAGATCTTCCTTAATCTGAACCGAATTCGAACACCTCTAGAGGGATGTCTGAGGATCAACTCATGCTCCTCATGCTACACAAGGCCTGGTTATCCCTATAACTGGATAACTTAGAGTACTCATAAGTATGCCATTCCCCAGTCGTAACCGACCATTTCGAGCGTGCTCCAACATCCATATAAAGTAAAGTTTTCCATGTAAGCAAAATACCTAGGCTCCATACATGGTGATACATATTATCTAAAAGGAAATGAACATACCCTAATGGGCCTGAACCACTAAACCTTGCTACATTTAATCCTGTTTTGCCATTTTCCAGGGTGTGAGGCTTGACGAAGTCTCACTACACAAGGCTACACTTTACCCTAAAGCCATGCTTTGATCATCAGCAACTCAATGGTATGCCACATTGTCATCTCATAAAATATAATTGATAATCATTAACTATATCACCTTTGAGATCGTACGTCTTAAAGAAGGGTGTTAAGATGAGAGAAAATTTTATCCATAACCAAAAGAAATATGTTTAGTAAAATCAATCAATACATTGCAAAATACAATGTCAGATACACATCCATACAAGTTCATTCTAGGACTGAACGAAACCGAAAGCGCTTTATTCCTCGTCCAATAAAGGAGAAGCGCCCTTGCTTTTTCGAATCTCTTCAAGTACGTCGGGACCACTGCTATTTAAAAACCTCGTTATGGGATGCCTCCCAATAGAGACATCAACAAGCAGTCCCTTCGATGTGAAGAGCTTGATCTTCCACCATTGTCTTTAATTATTTTAATTTGCTTCCTAACTTCGTATTATTATTTGAAATGGTTTTCAAATAGAAATCCGATCCAGGTATTTTAGAATAGTAAGTGCTGTTTTGAAAACTACATGGAAATATAGGATTTGCTAAGTATCTTTCAGCTCGGAGAGTGTTTCCATTCTTAATAAAACTTTGATTGTTCGCAAAAATCGTTCCATTAAATCTTTAATAAAGATTCATTAAATCTTAACAAGGATTTGTTTTAACTTTCCATTAATCTTAACCAAAGAATAAAACTTTATCCTTCCCATTCAAAACACATTTTTAAGAATTATTCCAATATTATCTCCTTAAAACCTTAAAAGATTTCTTAATTCTTAAATAAGCATACCTCTAATACAAGTAAAAAAAATCATATTTAACTAGAAGATCCATAATTTAAATGAGCTTACAGCTTCTCGCAAGTTGAACCAAAACCAATTGATATTAAATATAAGATTTATATAAAAGTTATATTATCTTATATCCAACATAATTTCTCATAATAAACAAATATTATAAGTGGAATAATGGTATAGACCATTTAAGTTCCTTGAATAGTATAAGTTTTAATTAAGGAATTTAATGTCAAATATCTTAAGATTATTTTTGTCCAAATCTAATTCTTTGTTCATTAGAAACCTTATTAGGGTTATATTTCAAATACAATGTCCAAATTATCATCAAAGCTCTTAATTAATAATTTATAACTTTCTATAAGAGATTTGAAGAGTAATCCTTAAGTTAAAACCACTTAATTACAATATTGGTAAAAAGCGTTTACGAAAGCATCGCAAAAAGTGTTTCTAAATGGCTTATTTTAACTAGTTTGATTAATTTACCTTTAAGTAATCCAAAACTTACTATTTACAACTCAAATCACTTTTAAATAATTTATTTTGATTTATAACGATTTTCCCATATTTTTAATAATTTAAAAATATCTTTCCTTAGTTTTGGTTATTGAACTATACTACTTTGATTTTTATTAAAAATTGGTTTGGATATATCTTGAAAATATACATAGAAATTTGAGAACTTGTAACACCCCGTAATTTTGTTAACATTAAAGATGATAATTTAAATAATAATTAATTTAATATTAAGAATTAAGGGAAATAGACTATGTCATTACGTCCATCTCAAAATTCTGGTCAGGATAGACACCTAGTTTGCGTAAAACAGATAACATATGAAGAAGTTACGGATGATAAAAGTTTGACATTCAAACCAGGTATAACTGACGCACTTCACAAGTGCACCAAGACAATTTTACATTGGCGCACCTGTAAAGTGCACCCATAGGAGTTTTTGGGTATTCGTGCCTTTTTCTAAGTGGCAGGCGACCCGCAACCTGATTCGCCCTAGGGATTATGTGGCAGTCGGTTCCAAAGGGTTCTGCAGCTATAAATATACCTGAATTCTCTTATTTTCTTCACAAAGAATCAATGGCGGCCAAACTCTGCCGGTGTGTGAATTGAACTGGATCCCTTATCTTCTTCTATCAACTAAGGGAAATCAAATCCAGAAATCCAAGATCCATTCTTTCTCTATTCTCTAAACCTAACGCTGTGAGTTTTTAGTTATTTTTAGGTATAAATGAATAAAAGTAAATTATGAAAGACTGTGATTTGGATACATTGTAAACCTTGAATCTATGCTACTGTTAGATCTTATAAAATGTCATGATAGATCTAATTCTTTAGATATAATGCAATTGTGGTTATTATATTATATTGCCTATGGGGATCTTGACTTGTAACTATGTTATGGTGAATGTAAATCTATTAATTTTGACAGTTGCAACATTAGTTAGATCTAATTCTGTATGTAAATCACCTTTCACCTGTCATATTGCGATCAACTTAGATATGTTGTAAATTGGACATGTGAATCCATATTTAGATCTAAACATGCTATTATGTCATTCTAATGGCGTTAGATCTATTTTAACTTCTATATCTAAATCATGTGATCTAATTTGTCACCTTGTGTTACCATGTTAGATCTATTTTAACCTCTAGATCTGAATTATGTGATCTAATTTATCAACTTTTTTTATCATATTAGATCTATTTTAACCTCTAGATCTGAATTATGTGATCTAATTTATCACCTCGTGTTATCATGTTAGATCTAAATCGGTTGGACATCTAAATTGCTAGTTTAGATCTTACTATGCTTATTGTGACATTATAGTTATGTTAGAATCAACTGACTGCCAACTGTTCTTAAGTTTTACGTCCACCTTGTTATGATGGAAATTTCATGTCCATGTTAGTATGTATGTTCACCTTATTATCATGCTAGTTTATGTTTATGCCAAGATGATCACTTTGGTTATATTCCCATTATTTTTCCTATTATCGTTTATGACTAGGCTATTGTCTAGCCTAGGCATGCTGCCAATTTTGTGAGGGCGCTAGTTAAGGAACGGGGGAAAAAGGGTTAATAATGGCATAATTTGAATATGAACATTTATGGACATATAATTCAAATTATTGGGTAAAGCGGGCATTAACACCTACAAAGGGAAAGGCTTAATTAATTGATTAATTAATTAATAATGGAATGTCTAGTAGTTACAATTAGGAATTGTAATTGTACTTATGGCACGAGGTTAGGTTGCATTAGTGGTGGAAGTCTACCCGGACCCGACCGGCATATCCAGCAGCCACTAATGTTGAACCTAATGTATGAGGTATAAGTGCGCAAATAAGAATCGGTCTAAGGCACGAGGTTCGGCCCAACTGTGGAATAAGACATCGTGGACCCGACTGGCATATCTAGCATCCACACATTGTAGGCCTAATGTGGGAGGTCTAGCCCATTATAAACCATAAATGGACATGGTAATGAATTGGACTACTTAATCAAATCTGATCCATAGGGATGGTATGATATTGAACTAAGGTTAGGGTTAAGTAAATTGATTGGAATAGTGGATGGGTTAAGTAAATCTGGAGGGGTGGGTAATATTGACATATAGGCCCGCGAACTTAACCCGATAAGGTTATGTAATTAAAGATACCAAGTGGTATACATAACCAGAGAAAATAATAAAGTTTTGTAATTAAAGACAACTTTTAGGGTAAGCATAACTGGTATTGGGCTATGTAATTAAAGATACCTAGTGGTATACAATAGTCAGTGAAAAACCTAGTGGGGGATACAAGACAAAGGGAAGAGCATGTATCATTTTGTGTGGGACCTATTTCAGTCAGTAACCTGGAGTTAGTATCAAATAAAATACTCCGTACTAGGCGGAGAGGGGACACACTTACTGATTGATTGTAAGAGATCCAAATGTGGAGGACGGTGTAGGCAGCGCAAACCGACCGGGCCATGTGCGTGCATGAGCCGGGCTGAGGGGGTTAAGACGACTATGACACCAGTAGATATGGGGCTGTTCATATCAGTGAAGGGTTGCCACTATAGGATGTGATACATCTGTAACAACCCGGAAAATCTAAACCAATTTAAAAATTTTAATTTTGCTATTTTAGTGGATTTTGAATATTTAAAATAAATTATTTTAAATAATAATGACTAAAAATTCTTTTGGATCGAAGTTATAGTGAATATATTCATTTTAATTATAAAAAAAGGCCTGAAATGGCACGGTAGTTTGAAAATTTGAATTTGAACTTTGATTGACTGTTCAGGATGCAAAATAAAACGGATTTTAGTGAAATCAAAAATATTTAAATCTATTTAAGAATATATTTCTAACAAATTCGAAAAATAAAATTTTATAGTGGGAATCAAAAGTTATAGCCAAATGAATTTTCAGAAAGGTCGCTATTAAGTTAATATAGCCCTTGAAAATAGACATCTTGCAAACGACCTCCGTTTTCAACGAAACCACTTTTGTTGGATCCAGAAAGTAAAATTATTTCTAGATTCCAAATTCCATAATTTTTGGAGTGAATATGCAAGCGTGATAAAAGAAAATGTGTTTGGTTAATTTTAGTCAATTTGGATCAACCAGAAAATGGCCATTTTTCAAACAGTCTCCAAATTTGACGAAACTAGTTTTGTTGGGACGGTATCATCCAGACATAGCCAGATTTTGTTTTTCTGGAATTTTTGGAATCAGTATGTGGCCCCGGAAAATTGAAATGTACGTTCAAATCCATATTTGAATGTTTTATATTTTAATTTGAAGAAAAACTAACTGAAACGGTCGAACGGGCTTATGAAACATATTCCATTGTGTCCGAAATAGAGGTATTTAGCTAGGGATGATAGTCGTTGGGTTTGAATTAGAGTTCGTTTGGAAAAACAGATAATTTTGGAATTATAAATAGCACGGACCAATAAGAATTTTTATTAAAAAAATATATTTTCACTCTCCCCGTAAGCGGATCGAAGGCAGAAAACCCTTCCACCCTTCCCGACCAAATTACGGCAAAACCGTGCTATGTTACCCTTTGCCATAGTTGAAGTTTTTGGAGCACTCAACGAGATCTTCAAATCCATAGCTGTTTCACCCCCTGCCGTCGCTTTCGTCGAGATCCACCTACTCGAAGTCCGGCCGTTCATCGCTGGAATCCTCCTCCGATCTACCACCGAAGTCAACACCTCCACCATCGATTTCTGTGCGTTTCCAAGCGCTACAACGTGGCGTTGGCCGATCTTCCTATCATGCTACGGATTTCGCGAAAAACTAAAACCTAGTTTTGAACATCGCTGACAGGTAATGGCTGTTTTATTTTGAAAAGAAAATAACACATTAAAAGTGCTACATATTTTGATTTCACTATAAAAATCATATCTTTTTGCTATTTTTTCGAAATCCTGTGAAACAAGAGACATTGGACTCGTCGCGACATCTTCTACATTCTAGAAGAGACCGGAGAATTTTTGGAGCTTCCTACAATTTTTGGAGGAGTGGAACCTAATGTGAGATTTCTAAATTCAAAATGATATGGAATGGCGATGTATAAATTATATAATCGATATATAAGTTATATAAGCGTTGTACACCTCATGTATAAGCGTTGTATAAATTATATGTGCGATGTATAAGTTATATATGCATTGTAAAAATTATATGTGCATTGAATGGAGTTGAAATGAAATTGAAATATATTTATATACGTATATCTATATATATACTCCCCTCGTCCATAGATCATGGACGATATATATTGGTTGTGACTGTTTGGATTTTGGTTGACGTGAAATTTGGTTGATAAATGCGAATGGTTGATAATGATTGGTTGTGGTTGAAACAAAATTGGAATTGTTTGTGGAAAAATCCATTGTGATATGAAAATGATCGAAATATTTAGATTATAAGGATAAGCCCTTTGGGAACGCCGCGAGGCGTAAGGTAGTGCGAGGAGCCGTACTCGGGACGATGCCGGTTTTAAACCCCCTGCCGTTATGCTGCCGAAATTTTCTGAAATATTCATGTGTTGGATTTATATTCATGTATTAAAATGTATTCGTGTGTTGGAAAAATATTCATATGATGAATAATTTTTTTGAAAGATAAAAATCACATTTTTATCATATATATGAAATATATAAAATATTCATGTTTGAAATAAATTGTTTCAACAATAAAATCACAATTTTCTTATATATATGAATCGCTAAAAATATTCAGGTTTTTAAATAAATTGTTTTAATAATAAAAATCACATTTTTATTATATATATGAAGTGACAAAACTCGTCATGTGTTGAAATAAATATTTGTTGGGTAAAAATATTATTTTTACCGCATATATGAAATGAAAATGGTTTGGAAATGGATGAACGGATTATATATATATATATATAATTAAAATAAAACGAATAACAACGTTGCAGTTTGTGTTTTGAAATCATGATTATAAATGATTATTACGAGAGATTCGACCATCGGATTTTCCTGAAACCATTGGGTTCGCTTTGAAAATATCTTTCCAACAATATCAAATTTGTAAAGATCCAACGATTAGATTATGTGAAATGTTAAATTCAAATCTGAATAAAAACAGTGCCAGAATGGATTATACTTATATATATATATATATATATATATATATATATATAACTAAAATAAATCGAACTACGACGCTGCAGTTCGTATTTTGAAATCGTAACTTTAAATGATTGTACCGAGAGATTCGACCATTGTATTTTCCCAAAACTGGAACCGTTGGATCCGCTTTGAAAAGATCTTTCCAATGGTATAAAATTTATAAAGATCCAACGGTTAGATTTTCATATATGTGTAAATCAAATCTGAAGAAAAATAGCGCCATGGCCGCGTTATGGCCTGAAGTGTCATTTGAATAAATGGGCTATTTTTAAACAAATAAAAATAGCAATAAATCGTTATAAGATATTATAAATGACATGGAATGGAAATAAACCGAATTTACTCGGTTTATTGGATATTTGATGGTTGAATGTGGTTGACATGAAAATTACATTAATGAACTGAATTATGGATGTCAAATAATTTAACCACGGAAATGAATCGATTTAAATTCTAAATATACGCGAATTATTTGAAAAGGCCGAGTTAAATTTCATTTCAAATAATTGGTCGACGATTAGAAATTGACGATGAAGACCGGAGGTCTTCACACCGTTTGGATGATTGTTGATGTCTTGATTGGGAGGCATCCCAAGACAAGGTAATAAGTGGTTGTCGTCCAGACATACTTGGAGATCGACCGGATGTGCGAGGACCTCTCTCTTGTATTTGACATATGGGATGAGGAATAAGGTGCCTCCTGTTTCGTTCAGACCCAGAACGGACTTGTAAATGGACTGTGTGTCCGACATTGCATTTCATTCTTTGTGATTGATATACGTTAGTTGCATCGCGTGGATTGCCTGTGTGGCATGCTGAGATGTAGTGATCAAGGCTTTTGTTGAAAAGCAAAGCCTTGTGGTTGATGATCAAAGCACGACTTTAAATAACAAGGCTTTGAGTATGGCATTAATTCACGAGCCTCACACCCTGGTATGAACCAGAAACGGGAGAGGACCTCAGGGAGGACCTGCATTTACTTCTAGCTAGGAGTGGTGTCTGTGTTTTACATGCCCGGATGTTTTACTTATGTGGATGATGGATAGTGAGGCGCCTCGGTTATTTCGGTCTCTTCGGAGACGATGGTTTGGTTGGGATATGACCAGTTGACACCACATAGGGCAGGGAAACACAGTGTTCAGGCATTTTAATCCATTCCGTGTGGAATGACCCTAACGATCCTAGGTGCAGTTGCGGCTGTATCCTAAGGTGCGGGCTAGAGCATCTCGAATTTGGTAAGGACGATTCCTTGCCTTGGTTCATGACGGAAATCCAATTTCCAAATACGACATCATGCGATTTTGATTGTAAACCTATATATGGCGACATGATATATGGTACCCATGCCGTCTATGATTGATACTTATGATTGAAATTGTTTTTGAAACAAATAAACACTAGTAATAATATCAAATGCTTTTTTTATACGTATCAAGCATATTTTGGCCATTATAAGGTAAAACTCTATCCTTCGGCTTGCATTGCATTGTGTGATGGGACCTGAGTCTTATAATGGCTTCATTTTTGTATAAAGCATTGCGATGTTTAAATGATTTACTTGTTTTAAGCACTGGCAATCCAATGGAGTAAACCTGTTCCTCGTTAGTGGTGTGGTCCTGTGATTAACCTTACTATAAATTAAGTTAAGTAGATTTCTCATACCAGTCCCATGACTGACTTGTAGTTTGTTTAGCTTGCAAACTCGAGTGCTCTATTTTCTGCACGGGCATCCTTATATTCAGGTTTTAGCAGGCTCTTTCTGGATAGCTATGGAGCTGAAGATTTATTCTATCACTTCTTTCTTTTTATGTTGTTCAGCTCCTGTTATGTATGTTATGTTTGATTCTGCTGTAGACATTTTATGTCAAGCTAAACTGTATTTTGTACTAAGTATGATCCTGTATATTGTGTAACTCTGATGATTATGTTTATCCAGTGTATTCTGTTGTACATTATCTGGTGTATTTATATACTTCTGTTCTGCTATTATTTGTTTATGTGTTATATTCCAAAGATTACCCTTGCCACCGTGGAACGGGGGTTTAGGGTCGTCACACGTGGTATCAAAGCTTTGGTTAAGCTTAGTTCTGGAATATAACATATTAACGAACTCATCAGAAATAGGACCAGTAGTGTTCTAAGACAGATTACTCATTTCAATTAGGATCAGTAATATCCTAGAATGAGTGTACCAGAATGAAATACACCAAGATAGGCACATTTACATTCAAGTATATGTCTCTATGCTTTAAAATACCTATTTTGTTCGCCTGACATTTTGTCTACTATTTGCAGACATAGAAAAATGAGTGGAAGAAGCAGAAGAAGTCAAGTTTCTTGGCCACGTTGTATCAAAAGAAGGAATTTTTGTGGATCCCAGTAAGATCACAGCTATTCAAGATTGGAAACAGCAACTACTCCAACAGAATTTCGAAGTTTTCTTGGATTGGCTAGTTATTTTTGGAAGTTCGTTAAAGACTTTTCGAAGATATCTAGTTCCTTAACAAAGCTTACTAAGAAACATTCAAGGTTCAATTGGACTCTAGAATGTGAGACAACTGCTCCAGTGTTAACAATTATTGATGGCAATCAAGACTTGAAAGTCTGGACATATGCTTCTAAAGAAGGCTTGGTGCAGTATTAACGTAAAGAGGCCAAGTATTTGCTTATGCTAGCCATCAATTGAAGCCACATGAGAAGAATTATGCAACTCACGATCTTGACTTTTCAGCCATCGTGTTTGCTATGAAAATCTGGAGACATTATCTATTGGGTGAGAAATTTGAATTATATACTTATCATCAATCATTGAAGTATTTATTCACCCAGAAAGAACTGAATATGAGGCAGCAGGGATGGCTAGAATTTCTCGCAGCATCTGATCCAGGTATTTTGTATACTCCAGGAAAAGCCAATGTGGCTGATGCGCTCAACAGAAAGAATGTAATCATCGCCAGTCTTATAATCACGCCTTCATTGATTGATAACATATCTGCTCTTCAGAAGGATGATCACTTCATTCAGAAGATCAAAGAGAGAATCCAGAAAGGCAAACCCTCGAGTTTTCAGATTGATAACGATGGGATTCTGAGGTTAAAGGGCCGAAATTGTGTTCCAAACATTTCTGAGCTCCGAAGAGAAGTGTTGGATGAATGTCACAGATCCAAACTTAGTATCCATCCGGGAGTGAGTAAAATGTATAATGATATCAAACGCACTTCCTGGTGGAGATCTATGAAACGAGACATTTCTTTGTACGTTAGCAGGTGTTCTACTTGTCAACAAGTCAAAAGCGATCAACAGAAACTCGCCAGATTGTTGCAACCGTTGGAAATTCCAAGTTGGAAGTGGGAACAGATTTCTATGGATTTTATAGATGGTTTGCCCAAAACCAGGAGAGGAAATGACAGTTTATGGGTGATCATAGATCGTTTCACGAAGACCGCCCATTTCATACCTGTCAGATCAAATAGAACTGCTCAGAGTCTGGCACATATTTATTTTAAAGAGATTGTTAAACTGCATGGAGTTCCCATGAGTATCGTTAGTGATCGTGACCCGATTTTTGCTAGTAAATTCTAGGAAGCATTCCAAGCAGAATTGGGAACAAAGCTGAACTTGAGCACCGCTTATCATCCTCAAACAGATGGTCAAACTGAGAGGGTGAATCGTATTCTAGAAGATTTACTACAGCTTGTGTTATTGATTTTGGCGGATCGTGGGAAGACCACTTGCATTTGGCTGAGTTTTCATACAACAACAGCTACCAAGTGAGCCTAAAAATGTCACCATTCGAAGCACTGTATGATCGACCTTGAAGATCTCCCGCATGTTGGGTAGAACCTGGTAATAGGCTTGTATTGGACCAGATATGATCCATGAAGATTTAGGCAAAGTCGATTTCATTAAGAAGCGACTGCAAACAGCTCAAAGCTGACAGAAGAGCTATGCAGACTTGAGAAGAAGAGATTTGACTTTTTCTGTTGGTGACTATGTGTATTTGTTGGTTTCTCCAGTGAGAGGAGTAGTCCGATTTGGTAAAACAGGGAAGTTGGCGCCCAGATTTATTGGTCCATTTCCTTTGCTCGAACGGATTGGAACTCTATCTTATATTGTTCAATTGCCTGATTGGTTGCATGTACATGATGTGTTTCACGTATCTCCACTTCAAAAGCATGGACATGATCAAGATTTGGTCGTGGAAGAAGTCGCACAACAAGATTTGGAAATTACTCCGAAACTAGCTGTGAGAAGAGTGCCGGTAAAGATTATTGGCAAAGAAACTAAAGAGCTGAGGAACAAGAAGGTTCACTTAGTCAAAGTGCAATGGAGTGGAAATCCGTGAGACTAAACTTGGGAAACAGAGGAGAGCATTAAGCAAGCCTATCCAATTGCATGGTAGATAGCTCTGATTAACTCTAGTGTAAGGTACATTTACAGTATTTTGCATTTCCGTATTGTTTTCTACTTTGTTGTTGTTTCCTTTTCATGGATGTAATTTTTTTAATTATACAGTCAGAATGATTTTAAAGAAGTATATGAATTAATTAGTATATTTTTTTAAAAGTTAATCAATAAATTGATTGTTGTTTGTGTTGTGTGATTAAGAATTTGATTAATCAAATTATCGGAATGATGGTTAATATAATCAATAAGAGAATGAATGGTAAATTTATGCAAATGAACCAAATATTGAACTGGTTTGAAATTTATAGAAATACATGCATGTACATTATATATGTTTGAACAGGTAAATGGATTTGCTGTTGAGTAAAGAATTTATTTACATCCCGACAAATAGGTAAACCTTAATGAGTTGGATGTGCAATTTTATTATTATATCAACTCCTGTGAATGCCATTGGATGCAGAGTGCTAGCTGTTCTGTGTGAAATAATAAACGTCGCCATAGGATAGTAACAATTAATTTTGGACTATGCTACATGGCACACTTCTTGAAGATAACATATTCTATCATATACCACATAAGCACTTGGAGCTTATTTGACGAGGTTGAAGATTTACCATACAAGCAAGAGGCTTGTATGGCGATGACTATATTTCAGTTTGAACCGAAGACTGATATGGACTACATAAAATGTAACGGTAAATTGCCATATTAATGAAAAAAAACCCACACGGCTCTGGAGATGACAATAAACACGTCTCCTTGGTCATTATGGCACAAAAACCATTTATAGGGTGACGAGAATTTATTCTCTGGAGTTATGATCTATACACACTCCCCTGTGGACACCGGAATATATCACTATAAATATGTGTATGCTTTTTTGGATTTATTGGGTGCCAAATACGGGCCAATAAATTTCCAAACCCATCCTCGTACAAAGGAGGTTATGGCGAATTTTTTCAAAAATTTAGGGTATAAGCCAAATTTTTGATGAATTAGAAAATTCTTAGAAACTGAAAAGCTAAAGAATGAAATCCAAAATGAAAGTTGAATTGGTTAGTTAAACAACTTCCAGCTTCGTTCCTTTTAGGGGATGAAAAGATTTTAAGTGGGGGAGACTATAACAACCCGGAAAATCTGAACCAATTTAAAATTTTTAATTTGGCTATTTTAGTGGATTTTGAATATTTAAAACAAATTATTTTAAATAATAATGACTAAAAATTCTTTTGGATCGAAGTTATAGTGAATATATTTATTTTAATTATAAAACAAGGCCTGAAATGGCGTGGTAGTTTGAAAATTTGAATTCGAACTTCGACTGATTGTACAAGATGCAAAATAAAACGTATTTTAGTGAAACCAAAAATATTTAGATCTGTTTAAGAATAACTTTCTAACGAATTTGAAAAATCAAAATTTCATAGCGGGAATCAAAAGTTATGGCCAAATGAATTTTCAGAAAGGTCGCTATGGAGTTAATATAGCCCTTGAAAATAGACATTTTGCAAACGACCTCCATATTCAACGAAACCACTTTTGTTGGATCCGGAAAGTCAAATTATTTCTAGATTCCAAATTCCATAATTTTTGGAGTTAATATGTGAGCGTGGTAAAAGAAAACGTGTTTGGTTAATTTCAGTCAATTTGGATCGACCAGAAAATTGTCATTTTTCAAACGGTCTCCAAATTTGACGAAACTAGTTTTGTTGGGACCGTATCGTCCAAACATAGTTATATTTATTTTTCTGGAATTTTTGGAATCAGTATGTGGCCCCAACAAATTGAAATGTACGTTCAAATCCATATTTGAATGTTTTGAATTCTAATTTGAAGAAAAACCGACTGAAACAGTCAAATGGGATTATGAAACATATTCCATTGTGTCCGGAATGGGGGTATTTAGCTAGGGACGATAGTCGTTGCGTTTGAATTGGAGTTCGTTGGGAAAAGCAGATATTTTTGGAATTATAAATAGCACGGACCAATCAAATTTTTATTAAAAGAATATATTTTCTCTCTCCCCGTAAGCGGATCGAAGGCGGAAAACCCTTCCATCTGTCCCAACCAAATTCCGGCCAAACCACACCGTATTACCCTTCGCCACAGTTGAAGTTTTTGGAGTACTCAACGAGATCTTCAAATCCATACCTGTTTCACCCCCTGCCGTCGCGCCATCGTTGAGATCCACCTGCTCGAAGTCCGGTCGTTCATCGCCAGAATCCTCCTCCGATCCGCCACCAAAGTCAACACACCCACCATCGATTTGCGTGCGTTTCCAAGCGCTACCACGTGGCATTGGCCGATCCTCCTATCGTGCTACGGATTTCACGAAAAACTAAAACCTAATTTAAACCTCGTTGACAGGCAACGACTGTTTTATTTTGAAAAGAAAATAACACTTTAAAAGCGCTACAGATTTTGATTTCACTATTAAAATCATATCTTTTTGCAACGTTGTCGAAATCCAGTGAAACGAGAGACATTGGACTCGTAGCGATGTATTCTACATTCTAGAAGAGACCGGAGAATTTTTGGAGCTTGCTATAATTTTTGGAGAGTGGAAACCAATGTGAGATTTCTAAATTCAAAACGATATGGAACGGCGATGTATAAATTATATAATCAATGTATAAGTTATATAAGCGTTGTACACCTCATGTATAAGCGTTGTATAAATTATATGTGTGATGTATAAGTTATGTATGCGTTGTAAAAATTATATGTGCGTTGAATGGAGTTGAAATGAAATTGAAATATATTTATATACGTATATATATATATATATATATATATATACTCCCCTCGTCCATAGACCATGGACGATATATATTGGTTGTGACTGTTTGGATTTTGGTTGACCTGAAATTTGGTTGATAAATGCGAAAGGTTGATAATGATTAGTTGTGGTTGAAACAAAATTGGAATTGTTTGTGCAAAAATCCATTATGATATGAAAATGGTCGAAATATTTACATTATAAGGATAAGCCCCTTAGGGAACACCGCGAAGCGTAAGGTAGTGCGAGGAGCCGTACTCAGGACGGTACCTGTTTTATACCCCCTGCCGTTATGCTACCGAAATTTTTTGAAATATTCATGTGTTGGGTTTATATTCATGTGTTGAAATGTATTCATGTGTTGGAAAAATATTCATATGACGAATAATTTGTTTGAAAGATAAAAATCACATTTTTATAATATATATGAAATATATAAAATATTCATGTTTGAAATAAATTGTTTTAACAATAAAAATCACAATTTTCTTATGTATATGAATCGCTAAAAATATTCATGTTGATTTATTTTAACTAAAAATCACATTTTTATTATATATATGAAGTGTTAAAATTAGTCATGTGTTGAAATAAATATTTGTTGGGTAAAAATATTATTTTTACCGCATATGTGAAATGAAAATGGTTTGGAAATGGAAGAACGGATTATATATATATATATATATATAATTAAAATAAAACGAATAACGACGCTGCAGTTCGTGTTTTGAAATCGTGATTTTAAATGATTATTATGGGAGATCCGACCATCGGATTTTCCCGAAACCGAAACCATTGGGTTCGCTTTGAAAATATCTTTCCAACGTTATAAATTTGTAAAGATCCAACGGTTAGATTGTGTGAAATCTTAAATTCAAATCTGAATGAAAACAGCGCCAGAATGGATTATACTTATATATATAATATAATTAAATTAAATCGAATTACGACGCTGCAGTTCGTATTTTGAAATCATAACTTTAAACGATTGTACCGGGAGATCCGACCGTCGGATTTTCCCAAAACTAGAACTATTGGGTCCGCTTTGAAAAAATCTTTCCAATGGTATAAAATTTGTAAAGATCCAACGGTTAGATTATCAGATATGTATAAATCAAATCTGAATAAAAATAGCGCCATGGCTGCGTTATGGCCTGAACCGTCGTTTGAATAAATGGGCTATTTTTAAATAAATAAAAATAGCGATAAATCATTTTAAAATATTATAAATGATATGGAATGGAAATAAACCGAATTTACTCGGTTTATTGGATATTTGATGATTGAATATGGTTGACATGAAAATTACATTAATGAACTGAATTATGGATGTCAAATAATTTAACCGTGGAAATGAATCGATTTGAATTATAAATATACTTGAATTATTTGAAAAGGCCGAGTTAAATCTCGTTTCAAATAATTGGTCGACGATTAGAAATCGACGATGAAGACAGGAGGTCTTCACATCGTTTGGATGATTGTTGATGTCTTGATTGGGGGGCATCCCAAGACAAAGTAATAAGTGGTGGTCGTCCAGACGTACTTGGAGATCGACCGGATGTGCGAGGATCTCTCTCCTATATTTGACATATGGGACGAGGAATAAAGTGCCTCCGGTTTCGTTCAGATACAGAACAGACTTGTAAATGGACTGTGTGTCCGACATTGGATTTCATTCTATGTAATTGATATACGTCAGTTGTATGGCATGGATTTCCTGTTTGGCATGCTGAGATGCAGTGATCATGGCTTTTGTTGAAAAGCAAAGCCTTGTGGTTGATGATCAAAGCACGACTTTAAATAGCAAGGCTTTGTGTATGGCGTTAATTCGGGAGCCTCACACCCCTTGTGGTTGATGATCAAAGCACGGCTTTAAATAGCAAGGCTTTGTGTACGGCGCTAATTCGCGAGCCTCACACCTCGGTATGAACTAGAAATGGGAGAGGACCTCAGGGAGGACCTACGTTTCCTTCTAGCTAGGAGTGGTGTCTGGGTTTTACACGCCCGGATGTTTTACTTATGTGGATGATGGATAGCGAGGCACCTCGGTTATTTCGGTCTCTTCGGAGCCGATGATTTGGTCGGGACATGACCAGTTGACGCCCCCTAGGGCGGGGAAACGCAGTGTTCAGGCATTTTAATCCACTCCGTGTGGACCGGCCTTGACAATCCTAGGTGTAGTTGCGGCTGTATCCTGAGGGGAGAGCTAGAGCATCTCGAATTCGGTAAGGACGATCCCTTGCCTTCGTTCATGATTGAAATCCAATTTCCAAATACGACATCATGCGGGTTTGATTGTAAACCTATATATGGCGACATGACATATGGTACCCATGTCGTCTATGACTGATACTTATGATTGAAATTGTTTTTGTAACATGTAAACAATAGTAATAATATCAAATGCTTTTGTTTTATACATATCAAGCATATTTTGGCCATTATAAGGTAAAACTCTATCCTCCGGCTTGCGTTGCATTGTGTGATGGGACCTGAGTCTTATAATGGCTTCATTTTTGTAAAAAGCATTGCGATGCTTGAATGATTTACTTATTTTAAGCACTGGCAAACCAATGGAGTAAACCCGTTCCGCGTTAGCGGCGTGGTCCTGTGATTGGCCTTATTATAAAATAAGTTAAGTTGATTTCTCATACCAGTCCCATGACTGACTCATAGTTTGTTTCACTTGCAAACTCGGGTGCCCTATTTTCTACATGGGCAGCCTTGTATTCAGGTTTTAGCCGGCTCTTTCTGGATAGCTATGGAGCTGAAGATGGATTCTACCACTTCTTTCTTTTTATGCTATTCAGCTCCTATTATGTATATTATGTTTGATTCCGCTGTAGACATTTTATATCAAGTTGAACTGTATTTTGTACTCAATATGATCCTGTATACTATGTAACTCTGATGATTATGTTTAACCAATGTATTATGTTGTACATTATCTAGTGTATTTATATAGTTCTGTTCTGATGTTATTTATTTATGTGTTATATTCCAAAGATTACCCTTGCCACCGTTGAATGGGGGTTTGGGGTTGTCACAACATCCTACCGTGGGGCCAACACAGAGTATCTACAGAGTAGGGAATCGATTGATTAGGGTAGTGGTTAGGGTATATTTTGGATATATGCCTCTACCATCTTATAGTGGAAGGAATCATCTCATTCTGGTTATACTAGTAATAGTGCAAAGTAATCATTAGAGAAGTGTATACACCTTACCCTGTCTACCTTGTCACACCTTCCATTTATGTATTGACCTCTCTTATCCACTTTATATGCCTATCATGTTACTTTTATTTATTTACTGGCTAAAAGTAACTAGACTCACCAAACTTTATGTCTGACCCTTTTTGTTTCTCCTTCTTTCTTCCGTTCCCCCCAAGGTTCTCAGGGAGGTGTAATGTCCCGGATTTTCTAGCCATTTATTTGAAATATTTTATTGTTTTGAATTTAAATAATGGGGTTTAACCAATTTAAATTGAATATTTAAATTGTTATTAATAATATAATAATATTTTATTCTCCGGATATTAGGAAAATGATGGATTTGCGATATAACATGAAGGAGTGATTTAAAGGGGTTTAAAATGTTGTTTATATTGAATTATATATATGCTCGATAAATATCGGTTAATTTTATTCAATTAAAAACTGTTTTGAAATTTAAATTGTGTTGCATCAACAATTTAAAAAGAAAACAATATATGTCATACATGTATAGCATACTCAATTTATTTAGGAGAGAACGGTATTAATAAGATTTAGGCTCAATGTACAATATGTTTGCAAATATAGCCGAATTCAAATAAGTATAACATGTATCCATTTCTCTTTCTTTTAATGTTATAAACACCATTTTTCCATTTGTATCTTATTCAAGTAAAAGATTGCAACAAGCAAATATAGAAAGCATGTCTTGCTCCTTGCTATAGCAACAATGGTAAATTGGACAAATACAGTGTAACGCAGAGAATCAAACAAGAAAAAATATATGAACTTCTACCACAAAATCTGAAACAGTAAAGAAGCAGAGAAATAATGTACATTTAATTTATCGAATCAACACATAGATGTACAGAAAATCTCATATACAAATGAAAGAAAATTACAACGAAAATCTTCTCACAATGTCATGTCCTCCATCACCACAAAAGCAACCTGTAAAGAAAGAAAAAGGAGGGCTATGAGTAGCTGGAAAATTGATGTATAGGTATAGATATATAAATATATATATATGTATATATATATTATGATTTGATCTTTCAAATGAACAGCTATAAAAGAACAGTAAAATGAACAAATAAAGAAAACAAAGTATGTGTACACCATCAACTCTAACAGACAATCAAACAGCTCGTACATGAGTTTATTTATACAAGGAATTCTACACTACATCTGAAAATGGAACAGAAAATCTGTATTCATAATTTTCGAATCTCGAATTTAAGTAACAAAGCATGGACCATTCAAAAAGGGGATCAAGCAAGTGTACGACACAATCAACCAAATGTATATGTACATTTTTCTACATCAAATCTGTGATGTATATGCATATTTTATATATGAGTTTCAAATCAAATGTATAGATAAAAGGGGACAGGATATGAACAGCTAACTAAGTGTACAAATGGTATTTTATTTTTAAAATCAAATCTAAGGCAACCAAATCAAACAGTATACCTATACAGTACAGTTACATTTCACTGTCATCACATATTGGGAAAAACCGACATGAATTGACAGTGCATTTCGAACAGAAAGAGGAAAAAATCACCTATAAATATCTAATATGAATATGCATAGTAGGAGCAGGTTGAAAATAGACAAAAGATACAGCTAAGAAAAACATGGTAAGAACAACTAAGGAAATTTACAGGACATAGCTAAGAAAGAAAAATATGTGTATGTAATAACACATCAAATCTACAGACAGCTGAAATGTATTAAATATAGGTGTTGTCGAACCCATGCTCCCTTAGCTATACATAGGACTGCACCATATATTGGTAATTGGAACATTACAACAGATAACTGGACCTTTTAAATTTAATGAACAAGGCAAATCATTCAAAGACAAGACCATATGAATATATAGTATAAAATTCACCAAATCTACATGGAAGCAATTCGATATTGGATCAGAGACAATGCACATAGGAACAACTCGACATGGTACATGTCTGATCAGGGACAATACACGAAATCAATCACAATACCGAACTGTGCACTGTAAAAAAACACACGCAAGGATCAAACATCAATCAGACCAGTTCGGCCACATGACTGAAATAAACAAGGGGATCACCTAGAACCTAAGCTCTGTAATGTCTAAGCTAGGGTGTGACAATTCGTGAATTACAGTGATCATTCACTGGTATAAATACATGGTATGTCTAAACCGCAAACAAATCAACTCAGCAAAGCAAAGAAGAAATGAAAAACCGAATTCAAATCAGAAGGAAAATCAAAATCAAAACAGAAATTAAATAGGGAAAAATGACTTAGCTTTTTGGTGGGAAAGTCGGTCTCGTCTGTTGTAAGTGCCGTGGTGGCGGAGCATCGGTGTCGTTCTAGGGACGGCGGAGGGGTCGAAGTTGAGGCCGAGGCAGCGGGCATGAGGCGATGGACTCCGGTCTCATCCTAGGGTTTCCATTCTTTTTCTCGATTGGCTTTGGAGGCGGCTACAAAATGATTTTAGGGTTTGGAAATGATGAAGGGCCGACGTTTTAGGGTTATAAGAGGAGGCGGGTTTGGGCTTATTTGGGTTGGGCTGAACGGGTTTAAAAGGTAAGGCTTTTTATTTATTTTATTTCTTTTAGGGTTTAATTAGTTCAAAGGTTTTATAAAATTCAAATATTAATATAAAATGCAAATTAAATCAGATTTCGACGAAACGAAATATGTCGGGACCGTAAAGACGAATACTACGCGATGGTTGAGGTCAGAGTAGGGCAGGCAGCAGCTAGATTTTTCAGAAAAATGAAATGTCGTTCAATTCAACTGAAAACAGGATGATTCATCGAAATCAATTCAAAGGTGAGTTAATCTCACTCAGTTATTTCCCGCTTATATTTTATAAGTTGGGTTTTTATTTTGTGTGCTATGATTGCTAGTGATTGACTGATTGCTGATATATCTAGTTATTGTTGAACTGATGAAATTAAACGTCGTTTAATTTCATAAAAATCCAAATCGTTATTTTTAACGATTGGTTCCAATTGAGGTAAGTTACCTCATTGGTCACGTTTATAAAATAAACGTGGTTTTAATAAATGGATTGTTTGATTGTTTATTATGGTTGACCTTGAATGGTCGTTATAAACTGTTATGAAACCATTATTGAATTGTTTTGATTTGATGGTCGAATATTGACCTGATGATTCATCATTGATTTGGTTTAAACCAATGAGTATTATTGGTTGAGTGGTTGGCAGTACATGGTCTGTGAAATTTAATAATTTATAAATATCGATCTACTCTCAGGTAAATCGACGAGTTAAGTTATAGAATATATTTTATAACTGGAAATAGATTTGTAAATCTATTATTTGAATTAAAGTTGTAAAAAGGAAATAAATATTTATTATTTACAATTTAGATATAAATGGGCTTTTAAATGATTTTATAAAGAAAAGTAATAATAATCTTATTTTTGATTTGGGTCAAGTTAACTATATTTGATAAGGGTTAATGGTAAATCTAATTATCCTTTTATTTTAATTTAAAGAAGTAAATTAAATTTAAAGTCGAGTAAGAAATAATTAGTGGAGATAAATTCGATTTAAAGATTATGTAGTGTTTTATGACCCAAGCGTCCGACAACTTGGTAAGTAAAGTTAGTAGACAAGTATAAAGATTTAAAAGAAAAGTTTTACTTAATGCCTCGATTTAAGTAGGGCGGATCCGAAATGGAATGATACTTGAAAGGGGTTAAGTGATGAGATGTGCGAACACAAGAGTTTCAAATATAAGAAAGGTTGAATAACCCACATTTGAAATCAAGATTTGAAACGAGATTTAGTTATGCGATAAGCTAATATTATTCTGAGGTAAGAACGGGTCGGTCAAGGTCTGAGAGGTAACTAAAATACCCCAACTTGGTTGGCCGCACTATTATCAAGGAACGGTATTAGCTTGGTGTTGAGTGAAGGTGATGAATTGGTTTTATCTTATACAAGGAATACTGAACTCTAATGCAAGGATTTGGGAAATTAAGGAATATTGCAATATTGGTTTAAAAAGGGGATAACAATATTGGTTTCAAATTTATATCGAACAATTGTTATTTAATTGGAGATGATCGAATATAGTAGAGTTAATCAAATATAGTTAATCAAAAAGAGTTGCCATTGCGTACGACTGCTAGCGTAATTCGCAGGGCTGCAGATAGCCTACGGCGGTCGGATGTTTCCTAAGGGAATCAGGCGTAACCATTGTGATCGCTGCGATCTGGAGTCAAGCGAAGAGAGTAAAGTTGAATATTAGAATTTGATTAACGGTTTTGTTAAATATATTTTAAGGGCCATGTCATGCCAAGCACTGAATCAATGATATCATTTTATTGTCATATGTGTTATTTGATAGTTAAATCACCGACTATCAAAACCTGACCAATACGATTGTTGGTATGGAAAGACCGGGATCGAATTTATATTCGAAAACCATTCCGACCAACAAATACGTGAAGAGATCGGAAGATGGTCGAGATGGAGCATTGAAGACCGTGGATCTTCATAAGCGGAAGGACTGCTAATAATCTTTGGTGAGCTCCTAGAGATGAACTGTGGTTCGGTCGTGGTTGGAATCCACGGGTTGCAAGGACTACTCGCTACTGATCCATGGGGTGATTCCTATATTGGATGTAGTAGGAGGGTACCTTCGGTTCATCCTGTTCCTGGATGACTTGTATGGACGAATGTCTGACAGAGTATTTCCAAAGGGATTTACATGCGTTGATTTCTCCAAACGTACCATAGTTGATGGCGGAGAAATGGTTATTCTCTAGCCAGATAGCTAGAGTATGTTTGTGGACGTCAATCAAGTGTGATTTGGCGGATCTGACGATGTGGCATTCAAAGTGTATGATGACCAGATGTGTTCTGACCTCAAGCCTCATCAACCGGGAGATGACAAAAATCGGGCAGGCAGCATGGCTATGTGGGTCGCTCCCATTAGGGTGTATAATCACCTATCTAGAGAAATTCCTTTTGTTTCTTAATCTATCGATTCTGCCCATTCGGGAACGGTGGTTTGAGCCCAACCGTTGGTGATATACATTCGATACACTCAAGGGAAATGAGTGGTCGGTCATGTGAGGGCCGGGTTGCAAGACGTTCTTGTTGAACCCTGTGTATTCGTCTCTAGAGATACACGTGCGGAAGGTGGTCCCATACCTTGTCAAGTTGGAAATCCAATATCCAATAAGCGCCTGCGATTTTCGATTGTATATTATATACGGGGAGCGTGAGATGCAAGCGTTCCTCTAGATTTGTTAATTATTTGTATCTAGACATTATCATAATATCAGATTAAGATATTGATTTCGAAAACTGGTTTGGGTCATCGTAAGGTAAAAACCGTCCGTGTTTATGTGTGGATCGGTCTTACGATTATCTTTTCTTTCGAAAGGATTTTAACTTAAAAATCAAGTTGTGTGATACTGTAAATTTCTGTGCGAGTTTATCTCACTCTGGTTCACCAGACTGACCCGGTGTTTTGTAAATGCTCGGGTTAGCCCGGAGTGTACAGGTTCAGGTTATCAGGTACTGCAGGGTCCAGAGACGAGCTAAAGATGTTCAGACGAATAATATTCCGCTGTGTGATTATATATATGAGGACAGATTATTATAACTGTCCAGAGATGTTGATGTACTCTGATATTGTAAGTATTTTGAAATTTTCAGTAAAGCATTATTTCTGTATTATATTTTGTTCCGCTGAAATGTGAGACTCTGTGTTGATTCTTCTTCTACTATTCTAATATTTCTTTCTTTCTTATCTCATCTTCTAATTTCTTTCTAATACTATCCAGTGTTTTTCGGTGTTGGAAGGTCGGCATGAGTTACGGTAAAGGTATTTATGTCGATTTTCGAGGCCGAAAACCGCTGGGTCGTTACAGTGGTATCAGAGCTATTGGTTTAGCAACAACCTTGGCTCTGTGGTGTAACTCGATAGAGATGGGGTTAGTAACACCCTAGATTGAGTTTGAGTGTATATATGAGAGCGTATTTGTAAATTTTATATACAAATGTTTTGTATTGTGTTGTTGATTGGTTCAAGTGTTGAAAAGCGTTGAACTGATAAGGAACACAATATTGTTTTGTAAAAAGGGTAGATGAAATAATTTTACCCGGAATTTATCTTTATACAGAAAAGGAATAATTTTGTGAAATTATTGGGATATTGTGTGTTGTCTAATTTGAATGGAATTCAAAATTTGGTTGAAAATTTTGAAGTTGAAACTTAACAGGGTTAAGTGAAATTGAATAAAATAATTAATAATGATATTGAAAATAAATTAAGAAATGGTGTTGAAGTTAAATAAATTTGAATTGAATTTGGAAAGTTAACGAATAGTAGTTAAATAGAAATCAATATCAAGCGACTAATATTCAAATATGTCGAATAGTAATATTGAATGTGTATTCAGTTGATTTGGGTGAGTTGTTGTGCCTTGATTGTTGATTGGTTGTTGTGTGCTTATTAGATTGGTTGAATATAAAACTCATCCATGGTTTAATAAAGAAACCCGGGAGAAAAACTTGAAGTGTTATTTAAATATATTTTTAAAGTTTATGGAATTTACAGCATTTTCTTACCTTAAGCAATTTCGAGGACGAAATTATTTTAAGGGGGGAAGAATGTAATGTCCCGGATTTTCTAGCCATTTATTTGAAATATTTTATTGTTTTGAATTTAAATAATGGGGTTTAACCAATTTAAATTGAATATTTAAATTGTTATTAATAATATAATAATATTTTATTCTCCGGATATTAGGAAAATGATGGATTTGCGATATAACATGAAGGAGTGATTTAAAGGGGTTTAAAATGTTGTTTATATTGAATTATATATATGCTCGATAAATATCGGTTAATTTTATTCAATTAAAAACTGTTTTGAAATTTAAATTGTGTTGCATCAACAATTTAAAAAGAAAACAATATATGTCATACATGTATAGCATACTCAATTTATTTAGGAGAGAACGGTATTAATAAGATTTAGGCTCAATGTACAATATGTTTGCAAATATAGCCGAATTCAAATAAGTATAACATGTATCCATTTCTCTTTCTTTTAATGTTATAAACACCATTTTTCCATTTGTATCTTATTCAAGTAAAAGATTGCAACAAGCAAATATAGAAAGCATGTCTTGCTCCTTGCTATAGCAACAATGGTAAATTGGACAAATACAGTGTAACGCAGAGAATCAAACAAGAAAAAATATATGAACTTCTACCACAAAATCTGAAACAGTAAAGAAGCAGAGAAATAATGTACATTTAATTTATCGAATCAACACATAGATGTACAGAAAATCTCATATACAAATGAAAGAAAATTACAACGAAAATCTTCTCACAATGTCATGTCCTCCATCACCACAAAAGCAACCTGTAAAGAAAGAAAAAGGAGGGCTATGAGTAGCTGGAAAATTGATGTATAGGTATAGATATATAAATATATATATATGTATATATATATTATGATTTGATCTTTCAAATGAACAGCTATAAAAGAACAGTAAAATGAACAAATAAAGAAAACAAAGTATGTGTACACCATCAACTCTAACAGACAATCAAACAGCTCGTACATGAGTTTATTTATACAAGGAATTCTACACTACATCTGAAAATGGAACAGAAAATCTGTATTCATAATTTTCGAATCTCGAATTTAAGTAACAAAGCATGGACCATTCAAAAAGGGGATCAAGCAAGTGTACGACACAATCAACCAAATGTATATGTACATTTTTCTACATCAAATCTGTGATGTATATGCATATTTTATATATGAGTTTCAAATCAAATGTATAGATAAAAGGGGACAGGATATGAACAGCTAACTAAGTGTACAAATGGTATTTTATTTTTAAAATCAAATCTAAGGCAACCAAATCAAACAGTATACCTATACAGTACAGTTACATTTCACTGTCATCACATATTGGGAAAAACCGACATGAATTGACAGTGCATTTCGAACAGAAAGAGGAAAAAATCACCTATAAATATCTAATATGAATATGCATAGTAGGAGCAGGTTGAAAATAGACAAAAGATACAGCTAAGAAAAACATGGTAAGAACAACTAAGGAAATTTACAGGACATAGCTAAGAAAGAAAAATATGTGTATGTAATAACACATCAAATCTACAGACAGCTGAAATGTATTAAATATAGGTGTTGTCGAACCCATGCTCCCTTAGCTATACATAGGACTGCACCATATATTGGTAATTGGAACATTACAACAGATAACTGGACCTTTTAAATTTAATGAACAAGGCAAATCATTCAAAGACAAGACCATATGAATATATAGTATAAAATTCACCAAATCTACATGGAAGCAATTCGATATTGGATCAGAGACAATGCACATAGGAACAACTCGACATGGTACATGTCTGATCAGGGACAATACACGAAATCAATCACAATACCGAACTGTGCACTGTAAAAAAACACACGCAAGGATCAAACATCAATCAGACCAGTTCGGCCACATGACTGAAATAAACAAGGGGATCACCTAGAACCTAAGCTCTGTAATGTCTAAGCTAGGGTGTGACAATTCGTGAATTACAGTGATCATTCACTGGTATAAATACATGGTATGTCTAAACCGCAAACAAATCAACTCAGCAAAGCAAAGAAGAAATGAAAAACCGAATTCAAATCAGAAGGAAAATCAAAATCAAAACAGAAATTAAATAGGGAAAAATGACTTAGCTTTTTGGTGGGAAAGTCGGTCTCGTCTGTTGTAAGTGCCGTGGTGGCGGAGCATCGGTGTCGTTCTAGGGACGGCGGAGGGGTCGAAGTTGAGGCCGAGGCAGCGGGCATGAGGCGATGGACTCCGGTCTCATCCTAGGGTTTCCATTCTTTTTCTCGATTGGCTTTGGAGGCGGCTACAAAATGATTTTAGGGTTTGGAA
This sequence comes from Allium sativum, assembly GCA_030737875.1. Classification (NCBI taxonomy): domain Eukaryota; kingdom Viridiplantae; phylum Streptophyta; class Magnoliopsida; order Asparagales; family Amaryllidaceae; genus Allium; species Allium sativum. Next base: position 315,706,731 of record CM060921.1, read on the forward strand.
ATGATGAAGGGCCGACGTTTTAGGGTTATAAGAGGAGGCGGGTTTGGGCTTATTTGGGTTGGGCTGAACGGGTTTAAAAGGTAAGGCTTTTTATTTATTTTATTTCTTTTAGGGTTTAATTAGTTCAAAGGTTTTATAAAATTCAAATATTAATATAAAATGCAAATTAAATCAGATTTCGACGAAACGAAATATGTCGGGACCGTAAAGACGAATACTACGCGATGGTTGAGGTCAGAGTAGGGCAGGCAGCAGCTAGATTTTTCAGAAAAATGAAATGTCGTTCAATTCAACTGAAAACAGGATGATTCATCGAAATCAATTCAAAGGTGAGTTAATCTCACTCAGTTATTTCCCGCTTATATTTTATAAGTTGGGTTTTTATTTTGTGTGCTATGATTGCTAGTGATTGACTGATTGCTGATATATCTAGTTATTGTTGAACTGATGAAATTAAACGTCGTTTAATTTCATAAAAATCCAAATCGTTATTTTTAACGATTGGTTCCAATTGAGGTAAGTTACCTCATTGGTCACGTTTATAAAATAAACGTGGTTTTAATAAATGGATTGTTTGATTGTTTATTATGGTTGACCTTGAATGGTCGTTATAAACTGTTATGAAACCATTATTGAATTGTTTTGATTTGATGGTCGAATATTGACCTGATGATTCATCATTGATTTGGTTTAAACCAATGAGTATTATTGGTTGAGTGGTTGGCAGTACATGGTCTGTGAAATTTAATAATTTATAAATATCGATCTACTCTCAGGTAAATCGACGAGTTAAGTTATAGAATATATTTTATAACTGGAAATAGATTTGTAAATCTATTATTTGAATTAAAGTTGTAAAAAGGAAATAAATATTTATTATTTACAATTTAGATATAAATGGGCTTTTAAATGATTTTATAAAGAAAAGTAATAATAATCTTATTTTTGATTTGGGTCAAGTTAACTATATTTGATAAGGGTTAATGGTAAATCTAATTATCCTTTTATTTTAATTTAAAGAAGTAAATTAAATTTAAAGTCGAGTAAGAAATAATTAGTGGAGATAAATTCGATTTAAAGATTATGTAGTGTTTTATGACCCAAGCGTCCGACAACTTGGTAAGTAAAGTTAGTAGACAAGTATAAAGATTTAAAAGAAAAGTTTTACTTAATGCCTCGATTTAAGTAGGGCGGATCCGAAATGGAATGATACTTGAAAGGGGTTAAGTGATGAGATGTGCGAACACAAGAGTTTCAAATATAAGAAAGGTTGAATAACCCACATTTGAAATCAAGATTTGAAACGAGATTTAGTTATGCGATAAGCTAATATTATTCTGAGGTAAGAACGGGTCGGTCAAGGTCTGAGAGGTAACTAAAATACCCCAACTTGGTTGGCCGCACTATTATCAAGGAACGGTATTAGCTTGGTGTTGAGTGAAGGTGATGAATTGGTTTTATCTTATACAAGGAATACTGAACTCTAATGCAAGGATTTGGGAAATTAAGGAATATTGCAATATTGGTTTAAAAAGGGGATAACAATATTGGTTTCAAATTTATATCGAACAATTGTTATTTAATTGGAGATGATCGAATATAGTAGAGTTAATCAAATATAGTTAATCAAAAAGAGTTGCCATTGCGTACGACTGCTAGCGTAATTCGCAGGGCTGCAGATAGCCTACGGCGGTCGGATGTTTCCTAAGGGAATCAGGCGTAACCATTGTGATCGCTGCGATCTGGAGTCAAGCGAAGAGAGTAAAGTTGAATATTAGAATTTGATTAACGGTTTTGTTAAATATATTTTAAGGGCCATGTCATGCCAAGCACTGAATCAATGATATCATTTTATTGACATATGTGTTATTTGATAGTTAAATCACCGACTATCAAAACCTGACCAATACGATTGTTGGTATGGAAAGACCGGGATCGAATTTATATTCGAAAACCATTCCGACCAACAAATACGTGAAGAGATCGGAAGATGGTCGAGATGGAGCATTGAAGACCGTGGATCTTCATAAGCGGAAGGACTGCTAATAATCTTTGGTGAGCTCCTAGAGATGAACTGTGGTTCGGTCGTGGTTGGAATCCACGGGTTGCAAGGACTACTCGCTACTGATCCATGGGGTGATTCCTATATTGGATGTAGTAGGAGGGTACCTTCGGTTCATCCTGTTCCTGGATGACTTGTATGGACGAATGTCTGACAGAGTATTTCCAAAGGGATTTACATGCGTTAATTTCTCCAAACGTACCATAGTTGATGGCGGAGAAATGGTTATTCTCTAGCCAGATAGCTAGAGTATGTTTGTGGACGTCAATCAAGTGTGATCTGGCGGATCTGACGATGTGGCATTCAAAGTGTATGATGACCAGATGTGTTCTGACCTCAAGCCTCATCAACCGGGAGATGACAAAAATCGGGCAGGCAGCATGGCTATGTGGGTCGCTCCCATTAGGGTGTATAATCACCTATCTAGAGAAATTCCTTTTGTTTCTTAATCTATCGATTCTGCCCATTCGGGAACGGTGGTTTGAGCCCAACCGTTGGTGATATACATTCGATACACTCAAGGGAAATGAGTGGTCGGTCATGTGAGGGCCGGGTTGCAAGACGTTCTTGTTGAACCCTGTGTATTCGTCTCTAGAGATACACGTGCGGAAGGTGGTCCCATACCTTGTCAAGTTGGAAATCCAATATCCAATAAGCGCCTGCGATTTTCGATTGTATATTATATACGGGGAGCGTGAGATGCAAGCGTTCCTCTAGATTTGTTAATTATTTGTATCTAGACATTATCATAATATCAGATTAAGATATTGATTTCGAAAACTGGTTTGGGTCATCGTAAGGTAAAAACCGTCCGTGTTTATGTGTGGATCGGTCTTACGATTATCTTTTCTTTCGAAAGGATTTTAACTTAAAAATCAAGTTGTGTGATACTGTAAATTTCTGTGCGAGTTTATCTCACTCTGGTTCACCAGACTGACCCGGTGTTTTGTAAATGCTCGGGTTAGCCCGGAGTGTACAGGTTCAGGTTATCAGGTACTGCAGGGTCCAGAGACGAGCTAAAGATGTTCAGACGAATAATATTCCGCTGTGTGATTATATATATGAGGACAGATTATTATAACTGTCCAGAGATGTTGATGTACTCTGATATTGTAAGTATTTTGAAATTTTCAGTAAAGCATTATTTCTGTATTATATTTTGTTCCGCTGAAATGTGAGACTCTGTGTTGATTCTTCTTCTACTATTCTAATATTTCTTTCTTTCTTATCTCATCTTCTAATTTCTTTCTAATACTATCCAGTGTTTTTCGGTGTTGGAAGGTCGGCATGAGTTACGGTAAAGGTATTTATGTCGATTTTCGAGGCCGAAAACCGCTGGGTCGTTACAGGAGGAAACACTCAGGCTTAGTCAGGACTCAGATATCATCTTGCTAGGAGCTATTCTGAAGTATGGCTCAAGTTCTTGTCTCTACTATGGCTTGACTCTTTCAATTGGGGAATTATGTTTTTATATTCTTATGTACTTTGATGATGCCAGACAGAAGTTATTTTATTGTAATGGTTTTTGTGACTTATGGTATTGTGGACCAAGGTATTATGATTTATGTTGAAATAAAATTTAAATTTCCACTGCTATCTTATTTATATCTGTCTTGTAATTATTCTGTGTTTGTTTACCTATAACGCTTCATGAAACTTAATGCATTTCCTTAGTTAGTGACATTAACGGAGGTGAGGTGTCACAAAACTCTTTTTTCATTTGAAAAATATTATCATTAAAAAGAAAACATTTTTATTTTTGGGGAAATCTGATTTAAAATACATTTGGTATACTTATTTGAAGTTAATGGTCGAAATTCATGAACTACTGCAGCGTGACAAGTCTATTCTAACCGTATCTTAAATTTATATTAAAACTAATTTGATTTACTTAAGAATAGGTAAGAAATCGATTTAAAATATATTAATCCTTTTTGAAAACAATATTTCAAAATTTCAACTTAAAATTCAAATATTTATATTGAATAATTATTATATTATTATTTAATTAATAAAATATTAATATTTTTCAAAAGATAACTTTTTGAATCCCAAACTTTCCAAAACCCAAATTAAATATTTTACAAGCATAATGGAACATTCAGTTCAAGTTTAAAACATCATCTGTATAGTTAAACCAAACTCAATTCAAAAACAAAATCGATTTCATTGGTTTAAATTTGAATAAGCCGTTTTTGACCAAAACCTTGTTCAATTAAATTTCCATCTTTACGAAAGTGTTTTATAATTACTTCAATTCTTTTCTATCCAGTTTCAGATAGATTTTCCGTCTTTTATGTTTACTTGAATATAATATTCATATTATCCGATTGGTAAGAGACTTAACGATATCCAAATAATTACATATATGTCGGTTTAACATGTGCAACATATTATAGTATCATTACTGACAATCATAACAACATCCATATTAACCATTCAATCATATCACACCATAAATATAATATGAGCATTTACGGACAGTCAATGTTCATACGTGTACGAACAATGATGATTATAATATCTATAACAACCACATAACAACCATTCGATCATTCATGGATCAACCAATATAATTATAAGTAATTATAAACATGGTTAAAGTAGTTCTCACTAACAATTCCACTCCGTCAACCTTTAATGCAGGACCATGACTGGACGAACAGACAACGTAACCGTGTACCGCGCTGTAGTTTTTCTTCTATCGAAATATATATTTCTTTTCTTTCTTTTTTATACGAGGAGGAAAGCTAGTCCTAGGGCTGGACCGAGGATAGGGGTGGTCGTGGAGGTTAGGTGTTGAATGGAGGGTGTCGTGGCGTTGTTTAGGCGTGAGGGAGGAGAGGCTAGGGTAAGGTATTGAAGTGCATGGGGACCGTGGGCCAAGAGAGTGGTATGGGGGTAGGTGAAGCCGAGGTGAGGGAAAGAAGAGGGGAAGGTGGAGGCGCAAGAAGGAGGTGGAGGTAAAGGCTTTAGGCTGACGCTAAGGGGGAAGAGAATGGGAGGGAAGGGAGGGGAAGAAAGGCGTTATGAATCCATTTCTAGAGTGGCGGAAAGAACTAAGGAGAAGGAAAGGAAAATGAGTGAAGATGGAATGAAAATTGGGGAGAGGAGGGTGCCTTATATAGGCTATAAGGACATTTTGGGAAAACCAAAAAAGGCACATGGCCTGTCCTAAGGAGCCACTTACACGCATTAGGATAACACACCAAACCCACTTAGGAAAGCCATGTTCTAAGGCATGGATTTGGTAGTAACATTCTTTGTGACATTTTAAGTTGTTACAAATTTGCAACATCCATTTGTGTTTCAAAATTCCAATCTATATGTTACCAATTTAGCAATTCTGACAACCGATAGTTATTGTTAACAAAAATTTTCAATATCTTCAATTAATTTTCCAGTTAAATTTAATAATTCAAAATAGCTATTTTATTTTATAATCTAGATTTAAATTTTATATTTAATTAAAAGGATCACATTTAAAATGGTTTTATTAACACGTATCTGAAGAACAAATTTTGACCAAAGCTGATATATTTTTATCGATATATTTTATAGTTACACCCCAACTATTTTTTTGTTCAAACCAAATTCAAAATCTAACTCAAAATTATCAAACTAGAATATCAAACGATTGAACCAAGTTAAACTTGACAAGTTATAAAATTCTATTCCGATTCGATAAAATGGTTAAACACTATAAATTGACAAAACCTATTTTTAACTTAATACAAATGTCATATTTAGCTTATTATTACATTGAAACCATTTTTCAAATTATATATTCAAAATTATATGAATTATCCAAATCAATTGGGGTTCAAAGATCTGGGTTGTTACAATCTCCCCCCGAAACTTTTCATCCTCGAAAATGAGAGGTTGTTCTAAAATTGTAATTATACAAACAATATCATTTACAAAATAACTTGTATGTTTTCAAACCCCTAATGGCTTGCTCCTCTAAAATTGTCCAAGGATTTAGAGTTAGAAAATTTCATTTCTTAGCGTTAATCTTATATTGATATCCTTTATAATTATTCCTAATTCAAAGTCATGAAACTTATTTCTAAATTTCGAAGTTTCGGAAAATCATTAAGATTTATCCCTTACGTTTCTTTTTTTTACAAGTATGTAAGAATTCCACTATCTTTGACTTATACAAATATCTTGATTTGGACAAACATCTGACCTTTGCTTATCAAATATGGAAAGGTTACACTATGTCCCAGTTTAGAATACCCTAGTTTATATAATCTCTTAACTTTTAGTTGCTTTTATTTATCAAATACCTTTTAATCAAAATTATGATAATTAGTTCACACGGTATTTGTACCTATTTAAACATTTTATTTTCTTACCTAAACACGTTTCAGAACTTATCTGTTGTCCAAAATCGTCGTGTTTCTGATCCTTACTCAAATTTTGAACGATGTTTAAGTTTTTTAGACTTCCCACCATCATTAGGCTTACAAATATTCCTTTATTTTATTTCTCCATTTTTTTTAATCCTTGGGTTATTCGACTTTTGTTATAACCATCCTATCTTTCAGACCTTTTCTAAATAGAAGGAAATTTTGTTTGAAAAGTCTTGGTTACTCTCTACTTAAATTCACTGGCTTGTCCCTATATCATCAAACACTTTATATTCAAATTGTGAAATTGAATTCACAAGGTATTTGTACTTGGATTACTTATCCTACTCAGTTTGGGAGGACTAATTACTATGCCATATGAAATACTTTAAGTTAGGTGGCGAATTTACAATCATAAGATGTACATATTCAAACTTAACAATCTAAATCATTCAACTAGTTATTCATGTTATAAAATTCATTTAACCATATATTTTTCAAAATATAATCTTTCAAAACCAATTTTATATTGCAAACGCGTTCTCTCGTGCATAACTTTCAAACTCACTCTAGGGCGTTGCTAACCCTATCTCTAACAAGTCACTCATCCTAGGATATTACCAATCCTATCTCTAATGAGTCTTTTTCTTATGTTCTAATGAGTCGTACCCTATAAGATTTGTATAATACAAACTCTGGTACCAAATTGTAAAGACCCAAAAATTCCTACCTTTTGAATCAACTATAAACCACACAAGTTCGATCCAAATGGTAAGAATTCTCAAACCTTTAACCGACGACCTAAACTTTAAACCTTCGAAATCGACACTTAATATATCAAAGTATTAAATATGGATATTCTAATGTTGGAGTCCACGTTGCCTGGGGTGACAACACATTAGAACAGAAACGAAGAACTTTTATTGATAAAATGATATTTTACATTAGAGTTTACAATGACATAAACAACATAAAATATAATGACTATAGCGCAGGAATACAAATGCTCTAAAATACAGCTTTAGCCTTAATCTAGAACCTGCTATAAAATGACTCCAAGACTATCTGCAAACCTTAGCTACTAGCTTTCCATGCAGAAAAATATGGGCACCGAGAATTTAGGTGGAAAAACAATAAACTCCAGGCCAGCCACAGGACTAGTGTGAGAACTTAAAACAGTTTTTTACTTGAAGTGAGCTAACTCATAAGACCTTGCCATATAAACATGGAACAAATTTTTCCTTATGAATACCAGTGCAGAAAATTCTTAATGCTTTTTAGAAAATGAAGCCATCATAAGGCTCGCCACATAAAACACAATGGAAGCACACACATTTAGATGAGTTTTGTTCTTGTGACACCCACAAATGTGTGACACGCGAAATCCATTTGATATTATTATTAGTGCATAGTGTGGAAAATCATTTCGCAAGTAAATGTATCAATGTTAGCCTGCATAGTATCCCATCCTATTATGTTGACATAGGTATACCACTAAAACCATATGGGTTCATAGTGGAGAATGGATTTCCAAAAATGACCAGGCAAAGGATCTTCCTTAATCCAAACTAAAATCGAACACTTCTTAAAGGATGTCCAAGGAGCAATTAATGCTCCTCATGCTACATAAGGTCGGGTTATACTTATAACCGGGTAACTGAGAGTATTCCTAAGAACGTCATTCCCCGGTCGCAACCGATCATTACTAGCGTGCTCCAACATCCACATAAAGTAGAGTTTCCCACGTAAGTAAAATACCTGGGCTCCGTAATATGGTGCTACTAATTATCTATAAGGAAATGAACATACCTTAATGGTCGCAACCTACTAAACCTTGCTACATTTAATCATATTTTGGCCATTTCTTGGGGTATAAGGCTTGACGAAGTCTCATTACACAATGCTACCCTTTATCCAAAGTCATTCTTTGATCATTTGTAGCTAAATTACTTGGTATGCCACATTGTCATTTTATAACATATGATTGATAATCACTAACCATATCACCTTTAAGCTCGTACGTTTGAAATAAGGGAGTTAAGCTAAGAGAACAATTTCTCCGCCATCAATAGAAATATGTTTAGTAGAGATCAGTCAATACATCATAAAATACAACGTCAGACTCACATCCATACAACTTCATTCCAGGACTGAACGAAACTGAAGAAGCTTTGTTCCTTGTCCAATAAAGGAGACAAGCCCTTGCACTTTCAAATCTCTTCAAGTACGCCGTGACCACTGCTATATAAAAACCACGCTGTGGGATGCCTCCCAACAGATACGTCAATAAGCAGTCCCTTCGATTTGAAGAGCTTCGGTCTTCTACCATATTCTTGAATTATTTTCATTTGATTCATAACATCGTATTATTTTTTAGAATGGTTTTCGGATAGAAATCCGATCTCGGTCTTTTCTAATAATAAGCGCTATACTGAAAACTATATGGAAATATAGGAATTTCTAATTCTCTTTCTGCTTTGTTTATATTTCCATTCACTTAATAAAAAATTGATTGTTAACAAAAATCATCTCATTAAACCTTTAACAAAGATTCGCTGAATCTTAACAAGGATTTATTTTTAACTTATCATTAATCTTAATCAAAGATTAAACCTTTATCCTTCTCATTCAAATCAAATTTTTAAGAATTATTCAAATATTATCTCCTTAAAATCTTAAAAAGATTTCTTAATTCTTAAATAAGCATCCCTTTATAATAAAAGTCAAAACCAGTTGATATTAAAATATATGATTCATAATTTAAATCATCTTACTACTTCCTGCAAGTTGAAACAAAACCGATTGATATTAAATGTAAGATTGTATAGAAATTATATTAGTTTATATCTAAATCATTTCTCATAATCAAAAAATTCTATAAGTGAAATAATGGTATAAACCTTTTATTTTCCTTGAATAGCATAAGGTTAAATTATGGAATTCAATTTCAAATATCCGAAGATTATTTTTATCCACATCCAATTCTTTTATTGTTGGAAACCATATTAAAGTTATATTCCAAATAAAATATCCAAATTATCATAAAATCACTTCATTAACTGTTTTAAAGTTTTCAAGAGGTTCGAAGAGTAATCATCAAGTTAAACCCATTTAGTTACAATATTGGTAAAAAAATCATTGTAAAAGCGTCGCAAAAAGTGTTTCTAAATGGCTTATTTTAACTAGTTTGGTTAAATTACCTTTCAAATAATTTAAAACTTACTATTTCAATTAAAATAAATTTTAAATGATTTATCATGTTTTTTTCAATATTTTCAATAACTTAAAAATGGTTGTTTCCAATTCTGATCATTGAACTAGACTAACTCGATTTTTATTAAAAATTGATTTGGACTATCTTGAAAATTATACATAGAAATTTCAAAATTCCTTTTTAATTTGAAAAATATTATCATTAAAAATAAAACGTTTTTTGTTTCGGGGAAATCCAACTTAAAACACATCCGATATAATTATTTGAAATTAACGGTCGAAATTCGCGAACTACGGCAGCATGACAAACTCTATTCTTACCGTATTTTAACTTTATCATATAACTAATCTGATTTGCTTCAGAATATGTTAGTGATCCATTTAAAGTATTGATAATCCTTTTTCAAAACAATATTTCAAAATTTCAACTTAAAATTCAAATGTTTATTTTTAATAAATATTATATTATTATTTAATTAATAAACTATTTATATTTTTCAAAAGTTAATTTTCTGAACCTCAAAATTTCTAAAACCCAAATTAAATATTATATAAGCATAATGAATCATTCAACTTGAGTTTGAAACATCATTTATATAGTTAAACCAAACTCAGTCACAAAAACTAAATCGATTTCACTGGTTTAAATTTGAACAAACCGTTTAATACCAAAACCTTGTTCAATTAAATTTCCATCTTTACAAAAGTTTTTTATAATTACTTCAATTTATTATCTATCCGGTTCCGAACAGAAAATTCCATCTTTTTTTACCTTATATTCAATTGAATATAATATTCATTTATATTATCCGATTGGCATAAGACTTAACCAATACCCAAATAATTCCTTATATGTGAATGTAACATGTGTAGCATTTGTAATATCATTACTAATAATCATAACAAAATCCATATCGACTATTCAACCATATCACAACATAAATAGAATACGACCATTTACGAAAAGTCAATGCTCATACATTTATGAACAATGATGATTATAATATCCATTACAACCATTGCACAACTTTCAATCATTCACAGATCAACCAATATAATTATAGTTAATTAAAACATGGCTAAAGTAGTCCTCACCAATAGTTCCACTCCGTCAAACTTTAACCTAGGACTTTGACTGCATGAACAAACTGCATAACTGCATACCACGCTATAGTTTTCCTTCTACCGAAATATATATGTGTATATATATATATATATATATATATATATATTTCTTATTTTTATAGTAGGAGGAAGGCTAGGCTTAGTGTAGGGCCTAAGTTAGTGGTGGCCATGAGGGCAGGTGGTAGATGGAGGGTGGTGTGGCCTTGTTTGGGCATGAGGGAGGGAGGCTAGGGTAAGGGATGGAGGTGGATGGGGGTTGTGGGATATGGGGGTGGTGTGCGTTAGGTGGAGCCGAGGTAAGCGGAATAAGATGGGAAGATAGAAGAATAATAAGACTTTAGGCCGAAGGCAAGGGGGAAGAGAGGGAGAAGAGTGGATTTTTGAAGACATTACTAGAGAGGAGGAAGGTACTATGGTAAAGGAGGGGAACGTGAGTGAAGTTGGAATGAAAATGGAGGAGAGGAGGGTGCCTTATATAGGCTAGATTAAGGGCATTTTGGGGAAAACAAGAAAAGACACATGGCATGTCCTAAGGAACCACTTACATGCAATAGGAGAACACACCAAACCACTTAGGAAAACTTTCTAAGGAACGGTCTTGGTACTAACATTATTTGCAACACTATAAGATGTTACAAATTTTCAACATCCATTTGTGTTTCAAATATATATATATATATATATATATTACCGATTTAGCAATTCCAACAACTAATAGCTAGTGCCAACAAAATTTTCCAATATTATCTATTAATTTTTTGATTAAGCTTAATAATTTAAAATAGCTGTTTTATTTTATAATCCAAATTTAAAATTTATATTTAACTAGAAGATCACATTTAGAATGATTTTATCAACACGTATTTGAGCAACTGATTTTGACAAATGATGATATATTTTTGTCGATAAATTTCATAGTTACATTAACTATTTTATTATTTAAACAAAATTAAAAGTCCAACTCAAATTATCAAATTAGAATTTCAAACGGTTAAACCAAATCAAATTTGACAAGTTATAAATTCTATTACGATTTGATAAGTTGGTTAAACAATATAAACTGATAAACCTGTTTTCAACTTAATATAAATGTCATATTCAACTTACTATCGCATTGAAACTATTTTCCAAATTATATATTCAAAATTATATGAATTATCCAAGTTAGTTGTGGTTCAAAAATCTGGGTTGTTATGCAAGTACTCAATTTTATAAATTACAATTATATTATAATAATAGAAGGAGTAACACTATAAATGAAATAGAGAAGGTAGGAACACCAAAAAAAACATGACTGTTAGGGTTTAGTCAATAGGAAGGGGTTGAAATAAGGAAGTAGAAATTTGAAATTTTAGTATAGATTAAAAAAAGACCGTATTTTGTTTGAGATAAAGTGAGAGTATAAGTTTGAAATGGCCAATTATTCAATTTTATATATAATAGAATAGACCCTAGTTATATAAATCCACAAAGGTTTTTGGTGTTTTCCTCTATATTTGAAATGAATTCCGGAGTGTGTTCCCTAGTTCTACAAGCTCAACGGAGGATCTTTTGCTTTAAATTTAGAATTATTTATGTTGTTTTAATCCAAGGATGTTTGGAGCAGTATGGTAAATGAGAGAGTGAATGAAGGAAAGCACGAAGGAAAGCCTAAAGACTTGTATGTTAGGGTTTGCTAATATGATGGGTTGAAATAAGGAAGGAGAAATTGAAAATATTTGCTTGTATTAAGAAGAAGGTTGTATTTGGTTTGAAAGGAAATGAGAGAATAGAATAGAAACAGTCAGTTAATCAATTTTATAAATTATAGTTAAAATAATAGAAGGAATAACATAATAAATGAAAGAGTGTTGGTAGAAAAGCCAAAAAACTTGGCTGCTAGGATTTAGTTAATTGGGAAGGGTCAAAATAAGGATGAGAAAACTGAAGATATTTGCATGGATTAAGGAGAAGATTGTATTTGGTTTAAGACAAAATGAATAAACAGAGTTGCAATGGTTGACTATTCAATTCTATATGTAATAGAATATATTCAAATTTAGTGCTCATTCAAGTTCACTTCAAAGAGGTGAGAATGATGCTTTGTTTTTTCTAATGCACATTTTTTATGCCAACCATGAAGGTTGCAACTTTATCTTATTGTCTGCCAATGTGTTTCAAAATTGTGATTTGGTTGGTCGATCACTATGTCTTTTCTCAAATTGATTCTATGACATAATCTATGTTTGAGTTGGGTGGTTCGATAACGAGCGACCTAGATTGATCCAATCATCTATCATATCCAAGGAAAAAAAATCCTAAGCAGTGTTTTCTTATATAATTCAATTTATTAAACATGGTTCTTTATGAATTTTATATGGTTTGAATTATTGGATTCAATAATGAACTGCCTTGTATCCAGATCAGTATCTCTTCCAAGACAAGTTATTGCTATCTAAATGGAAAAAGTATGAAAACTACTGAAAAAATTGATTGTAGTAACAATGTAACATCCATAAATTTACCAAACATTATTTAGAATATTTAATTAGCTAAATTAAGTTTATATTATATAAGTTAATGATGAGAATGAGATTTCTCCAATTAAATGGGATGAGCCAAGAATAATAAACTAACTACGTCAATTAGAATTGGTAAATAGAAATTATAATATAAAATTGCAATTCTAATTCACTTTATATTATAATATCCAGATAAACATTAGAATTATAATATCTAGATTAACATAGTGATCTCCCGAGATAAAAGATCAAAGTGTAGTTCAGAATTATAATGTCAATTATACTCAAAGATCAAAATATCTAAGTTTATAAACTCCATCAAACCAAAAATAGATATTGAAAAAGGTGTAATTGTAGCCTGTAAATCAATTGATGTGATGGCATCCTCGAAATCCACTAGGTGCGCTTGTTGCCTCGAAAATCAAGTAACTTTGCTTAGAGGTCGAAAATTCCAAAGAGTATGCCTTATAGCCTTAAAATCAAGATTGTATATCAACATTATATTAAAAGGAAATTCATATAAGGTTTGTGCGAGATTGGATGTAGGGTAACTTAGAGCCAGTATAAAATTTTGGTGTGTTATTTCCTTCTACTTTACTACATTTACGTTTATCTGCATCTTAATTTAGTCTCTGCTTTTGTGATTGTTAACACATCAATTTAGGTACAACTATGTTAAAATTTTAAAAAGAGTCATATAAATAAAGAAAACTCTATCTTCCCCATCTAGTGTTAATTTAGCCTTAGGATTCGTACCATGCATTCTCACGGATGGTATATATCAGAGCTTTGGTTTTCAAAGTATTTATAATATGATTTCTGAAAATGTTTTAAAATGTCTACCAACACTAATAATGGTATTGTTAGTAATGTAGTTAGTAATTCATTTATAGGAGAACAATCTACTACCTGGTCACCTGTTTTCAATAGTAGTAATTACATATATTGCTCACATAGAATTAAAAATTATTTGCAGTCAGTAGGAGTAGACATTTGTAATTTCACGCAAACTGAGCGTACTGGACCTAAGATAATTTTTGAGTAGTGGATTGCTGATCGGAATACAGTTGCACTAGGTAGCTCTAAGGATGTGGATATATTATTTTGTTCACTAGATATGAATGAATTTAATATAGTGTCCTTTTATAATTCTGCATTTGAATTTCGAAGAACTTTGCAAGTTACATATGAAGACATAAGTAAAACCAAAAAAACTATGATTTTCATGTTAACAAACTAGTTTTTTTTTGAAATAAAAGGTACTTGTATTACAATAAAAGAGTACAACTTAAGGGAAGAGCTGGCAACAAATATTAAACACATACAAAACGAATACTACACAAACGAAACTAAGACTAGCTCAACCCAACAGAAAATACAAGATCCAACAAAATATTACAACTAATATAACTTGAGTCAAAACCGACAGGAAAGCCCACAAAAAATGCTCTTCTACAAATAACTCAAAGCTTTAAAACAAAGCTACAACACATCATCTACGAAAGACTACCAAGATTAACTCACTGATTCCCAAACCTAACAGAAAAGAACCAAGAAGCAGCTAACCATAAAATCAAGAGGAGAACCAACAAGTTAGCTATCCATCCACCAACTCTCAACACAGAATCTTGCCTGGTCTTCACTACAACGCAAAATATCCATAAAAACTAACATAAACTCCCAGAAAATCTCTACGTACTCAAAGTCCAGCTTCACAGAAGAGAATATGATAATATTGAAACTTTCCAAAACAGCAACAACAACATCATTCCATTCAAATATAACATTTAACCAAATTCATTCACACCTAAAAACATAGTAAACAGAGGAAAAAAATTTCAAACTAATCACCTCTTAGATACTCCTCCATCACTGACTCCACCTGTTTTACTTCTTCCTCCTTTTTCTTTTCTAGTTTTGGATTTAGTTTGTATCTGCTACATAAGTCTCACCCACTCAAGATTATCTTCTACCAAAGGCTCTTTTGATTCAAACTTATTTTTTTTTTGTATTTGCTGCATTTCATATCAGTTTTCCTCTTTTTGAAGCTGTTTGTAGAACTATAAGAACAATAGGAACTGTCAGATTCACTCATAAAAATTTCTCCATCTTCAGCACCTTCATTATTTAGAAACTTGGTATAATCTTCTAAATTATTCCCATATTTTTCAACACCAATCCTTGGATTTTTTTTGTATTCCAAAACTTGATTACTGTTATCCTGTAAGAGCTCTTTTGAAGGAGTTGATATATTCAATGTATTATTAGTTCCTTCCCCACTTCTTAGAATTGAATCTCTTTTGTCATTTGTATCTGAATCCTTAGCAGTTTCCGCTTCTTTGTCCTGCATGCTCTCACTAGAATCTTCAAGAACTTTAAAAGGATTGGCAATGTCAACAATATTTTTATCTACAGATCCATAATTTGATCCAGACACAACCTTCTTATCTTTACTACCTTTCACATAGTCAATACTAAGATCCAAATTCATGTTATTCTCCTCACATTTATTATCCGTATATCATTTCTCTGATTTCTTATTATTAACCAAACTCACATTTATCATCTATTTACATTTTAGTTTGTAAATTTGAGTTATTTTTCGGAGACCAGACTTTCGCCGATTTACATGTATTATTAGAGTGGCCAAAAATCTTGCAGTTCGAACTAATAAGGGAATCCATTCAGAAACTACTTTTTACCAAACCACCTCTCCATTACAACATTCAATCGGAATTGCTTCAGGAAATTTAAAATTAGAATTAACTTCAACTAGTATTCTAGCATAAGATATTCTAATAAAACTTTCAGTCACATCATCTAACTTCAATGCGTTACCCAACAAAGATGCAATTCTACTAATGGATTCTACTGACCAGATGTCCAAATCTAGGTAAAGTAACTGAATCCAAATAGGGATAGAATGCAGAAATTCTTTTGTTAATCTTAATCCTGGATACCATTTTTTTCATGATTATCAGCTTCTTATTATAATAATATGGCCCTTCAGCAAGAATCCGACCACAATCTTCTTCCTTTTCACATTTTAAGATGAAAAATCCATTCTCTCTAGAATACAATTTTAATTTTAATTTCCACTCAGATTCCAAGATCGATCAATATATGCCTTGAGAAAATTAAAATAAGGCCTATTTCCAAAGACATAAAATACAATGGAGTTAAACCATCTTTGTCTTGTCAGATCTTCAATGATTACAACACGTTTAATGTTATCCTTAATAGTAGGTTCATAAAATCTAAGTTGAATTGAATTTTGATGATACCTATTCTCTAAAATTAGGTTTCTCCAAGCTTTCTACTTCCTATTGATACTCAAATTGACAAAGTCTTGGCCTTTCTTAGTTAAAGATGGAAAATTCTTCGATTTAATATCAGGAAAATTAAAATTACTTTTGTATGAAAGCTCTCCACAATCATGATTAAAAACACTCCTATGCTTTGCATCTTGCAGATCTAAGCTCAGATCTGGAGGAATTGAAGCTCGATTATCAAAATCCGTGTTATAAATGACATTTTTTCGAGAATCTGAGATTTGATGAAAAAGGTATGCCGCCATGACTATTATTATTCTATAATCCTCAATCAACTGGTTTAGTTATTTAAAATGAGTCTATATCTGAAATATATAGTAGATTTCAAGATATAGCACACTTATTGTATTGGTAAGAAGAATTCTGAAGAGGATTAAGTTAGAAAAAAATTAAAATCACTTACTCTTGAATGACATCAAAAGTTTCTAACAATTGAAGAGGCTAATGGTATTAGCACTTTAGAAATGGAAGAGTTAATTGGTAATTTAAAGTCTTTTGATGCAAAATGCAGGGCAAGAGAGAAAGCAAAGTAATAGAGAAGAAATTAACAACCTTCAATGCAATAACGTACAAATATAATTCAGAAAGTGATGATAATGATAAAGAAATTGCATTATGACAAGGAGTATCAAAAAGCTCTGAAGTATAAGAGAATGAACAATTTCTAATAATAACAAAAATTAAGGAAATGGAAGTGATATTCGAAATGATAGAAGATGTTTGAACAATGTTGAACCAGGACAGTTAAATGACATTGTCCATATCTATATAAATAGAAAATCACACTAAATACCGGTTCGTCTGGAAAACAAAAAAGAACCTATACCGCATTATTAGATGATTCATATATATCATCAAGTGATAATGATTTAGATATGTAAATCACCAACATATGATTCATAAACAATAAACAACTAGAAAGTTATAGGCGTTGACAATAAATAAATTATAGTAACTTATAGAAAAACTAAACATGCAACTATTATGAACATAAAACTTACAAATTAAAACTACTTAACTATCTAAACATTCCTACACAAATAACTAATCCAAAATTATGTAAAATTCACAAATCTAATGAATAAAGCTTTCCCCGTGGCCTTCTTCTAAAATCTAACGGAACCTCCGCCTCCAGAAGTGTTTTCAAAAATAAATATTAAAAAATTAAGAAATTCTTCACCTTGTAAAAATTTAATTATGTGGCCTTTCCTAATTTTGAGGATAGACCTGGGGAAGAAGAAGAGAGAATTGATGTGAAAAAATGAAAGAGTCTCTTCTAGTATATTTATAGGGTTTACTGGATGCCCTCAGCCATTCAAATAAAAAATTAGATATGATCTAGCCATGTCATCAGACCAATAAGAAAGCACTACATCATCTCATGGTTTAAAATAAACCAATAAAACAATGCCAACTCAGAAAAACTAACTATGCAATATAATTAACGTTTACTACTTGTGTGCCAGGCAAGGCACACAGCTTTCTTCAGCTGGGTCGACCCATCCGCTATCCTGGGTCGACACATATATCAACCTAGTTAGCTTGGGTCGCTCATTGACCATTGGTCACCTGTTTATTTATTTAACTTTTCTAATTATTTTGTAATTCATAACTAATTCATTATAACTTCTCTTTTAGAAAATCAAGTGTCTATTTTGATCAAAAAATTAAAATGGACTCAATAGTGCAAGTCCCATTGTCTAATTTGTGAATATTATTCTGATTAATATTTATTTTATTAATCTTTTGCATTTAATTATTATTTAGTAAAATTTGGGGTCTTACATTATCCTCTCCTTAAAGAATTTCATCCCCGGAAGCTGCAAGGCTAGAAGAATGTTATCAACCATTATCTACATCCATCTACTCAACCATCAACCACTGCCATCCATTGTCATTATATTTTCTAATGCTTTTCATGAACATATTCAAAGGTATTTTGTATATGTCCCTAAGCTAATAGGAAAATCAGGTGGTCTACTGATTCAGTTTACTATCTTAATGCAATTCATGTATTTGTTACGCATTCAATTTGTATGCAAATGAATCCTAATGGTACACATATAAAACTCTATATGCATGCAAAAACCATTCACCAAAATGAAACATACAAGTGATGATTCAACCATATTTCATCCATATAAATAAGTAAAAATGCACACACATCCATATGCAATATGTAAGTGTCCTAGTTCAGCCGACCGCGGACTAGTGCCTAGTGTGTATATATGAATACATTGAATCCATTAGCAAACACTTGCATCTACATGAGTCCATTCAATCATAACATGTTCTATTATCATGTTTTAAACCATTTCCTACCATCTATATGATTCTACTTAAGACTTATGATTTAAACTATAGGAAAAATAGATTAAAATTCAAAGCCTAGGAAAGAATTAAGAGCGTCCTCTCAAAGAGAAACCGAAAAGAAGCGTGAGCCCTATCCTTTGGTTGCCAAGTCACATCATTGTTGTCTTCTCCCTAATGAATCTTAATTAGCATGATCTCTTTATTCTGTAGCTTTTTCACTTCATATCCTAGTATATGAGTAGGAACTCTCCTAATTGATGCCTCCCTCTCTACCTTAATATCCTCTAGAGTACTTGGCTCAACCACTATTGCGGAATCATGTAGACACTTCCATAAGTGTGAAACATTGAATACATCATGAACTCATGTCAGTCACTCCGGTAGTCTAAACCTGTAGGGAAACTGACCAATCCTCTATACTATAGGGAATGGCCTTACGTACTACGACGCCAACTTCCTTACTGTTCCGAACTAGACAACACTCCTCAAAGGTGACATCTTAACAAAAACCACGTCTCCTACCTAGAACTCTAGTTCTGTCCTCCACTTATCTGCGTAGGACTTCATCCTATCCTGAACTGCCTTCATTTGCCTCCGAACCAAATATATTTTCTTTGAGGTCTCTCTAACCATCTCAAATCCAAGTACAAATATGTCCGTGGAATCCTACCAACATGTAGGTGATCTGCAGGGTCATATGTATTGTGCCTCGAAGGGAGCCATACCAATACTCCTCTGATAGATGTTATTATATGCAAAATCTGCTGATGGAAGATGCTCTTCGCAAGTCCCTTCGAAGTCTAGGATAAACAGCCGTAATAAATCCTCAAGAATCCTATTAACCCTCTCCATCTGTTTGAGGGTGATAGGCCCTACTAAGTCATAGCTGTGTCCCCAATGCCTCTGGATGGGATGATTGTCCTTTCTCGATTTAGGCGGCATGGGAGTTTGTCTAGGACCTCGACTCCACTTCTTCATCTTTTTTCTTTCATCTAGGATGTCTGATTACCTCTGAAGGTTTCTCTGTTTATGTGCAGAAGCATGCATGATGAGTTACCACTAGACAAGAACCTTTAGAGAATTTCCATACATATCGTGTCTCATTATAGGTGTTGTGGATCAGGTGAGTTGGAATAATTAACTCGCTTGTTTTTCTATAGCTATTCTGCTACTACTGTTTGGAAATGCTTCAGTAATCTGGTTGGTCTCCGAGGTAATGCAAATTCCCCTTTTGATTTACTGAGATACTGATGGGCTGGTATCTCAGGTAAGTCTATTCACTCAATCCTATTTTGCCTTATACCTTGCCTTATCTACTGGCATATCTAGTGCTTGCAGAATAAGGCGATATTTGACGAAATTCCTATGGATCCTCCTACCAACATTAGGCGGGTAAGGAATGATGTCTTCCTTGCATTCCGTGGTAGGTCCTTTAGGGTAGTGTTAGGCTCCCGCTCAAGGAGGTTGGCAAGTTTTATGTTTGTTTCCACACTTCCGTCTGCCCCTAGGGCAGGGATCGGCTAAAGCTACTTGGATTTTTGTGAGTTCGGGCGGGTTGCCCACACTCCTCTTCACACCCTCACCCCCCACGATTTTAGTTATTTGCTAGTGTTGTAGGTCCTGGTTTTATAGGTTCTTTTTGGATAGTATCTCGCTGGGCTTATAGTTAGCTGGAGGAGCTTATTGGAGATGGAGCTTTGAATACAGTCCTGAAGCTTTTAGTTGGATTTTGATACTTGTTTGGGAATAGGAGATTGCAGCTGTCTGGATTCACATTTTGTCCTCTTTGAGCGGCTTATCTTGGATATCTTTCCTTGTTCGTTGTTTTGTACGGGCTTTGATATCTTCCTCGTCGTCAGTAAGTGTCTACAGAGGATCCGCTTGGTTTAGGCTCTTCTTTTTCGCTTGGTTCTGGCTATATTTTTTTTGTGTGTTTGTTGGTTGTTTTTATCATTTCGATTTGTTTGTGTGTGTGAACAAATTATGTGGCCATTTCTACATAATCTGTTTTTCTATGTCATTGGAGAATGGATAGATTTTCTTATTTTATTGTATTTATTTATTTTTGTTAGAAAAAATACTGTAGGGTACTCCATGAATTCGGGAGATCTCTCTAAGGTATTCTGATGCTAACCAAGCTGTTGTCTGCTTTCTCATAACTGGGATAAAGTGAGTGCTCTTTGTCAACCTATCGACTATAACCCAAATACTAGTGTTACGCTTCCTCAATTTGGGCAACCCATCTATAAAATCCATCGAGACACTATCCCAATTCCACTGTGGCATATCCAAGAGCTGAAGCAATCCACTAGGTTTCCTTTGTTGAGACTACACTCGTCGACAAGTCATACATCGAGCTACATATTCTGTCACATCCTTTTTCATCCTTATCCAATGAAAGACCTTCCTCATATCTCTGTACATCTTATCACTGCCCGGATGGATAGTCATCTGAGAGCGATGAGCCTCCTCTAAAACTGATCTCAACAAATCATCAATTCACAAAGCATACAGTCTCCCATCACAAAGTAGCCACCCTCTCTCATCCATAGAATACCTAGAAAGTTTACTAGAGTTCTATTCTCTACTGAATCAGTCCATGATGTCTACTAACTGCTGATCCTCACGTTGACTAGATCCAATGCACTATAAGAGAATAGGTTGCACCTCTAATAATGCTAATAATCTGAGTGAAAAGTATGTAGATGGTCAAAAATGGAGCGATGAGGAAACTCCAAACTCTTCCACTCTACGAACAATGGACTCAAAGTAATTCCCTGCCAACTCAATGTGTCTGCTACCACATTCCCCTTCCTTGGGGTATATGCTATCTCGAAGTCATAAGTTGCAAGGAACTCTATCCATTGCTGTTGTAAGTCATACGTCATAAGTTGCAAGGAACTCTCACCTAATAAATAGTGTCTCCAAGACTTAAGTGCAAACACTATCGCTGCAAGCTCCTAGTCATGGGTAGAGTAGTTATTCTCATGTACCCTCAACTTCCTACTCCCATAGCAGACAAACCTACCCTCCTGCATAAGCACCACACCTAAACCCGTGCCGCAAGCATCCATATAAATGGTGAAAATCTTCATACTATCGGGAAGAGTCAACACTGGAGCTCATGTAAGAGACTTCTTCAATCTCATGAATGCATCCTCGCAATCTACATCCCAAGCAATAACTAGATTCTTCTTCGTTAGGCGGTTAAGCGGAGCTGAGATCGGCACAAAATCCTTAATGAACTTTCGATAGTATCCCGCCCAACCCAAAAGGCTCCTTACCTCTATCGCATTCTTGGGAGCTTTCCAATCTTGAACTATGACAACCTTAGCGGGCTTCACCGCTATACCATCACTAGAGACAACATCCCACATAAACCTTACGTCCTTCAGCCTAAAAAGACACTTAGAAAACTTTTCCTTTGACTGACATGCACATAGATTATGGAGGACCTCTCATAAGTCTAAGGCATGCTCTTCCTCGCTCCTCGCGAAAACAAAGATATCATCATTGAATACCACCACGAACTTATTCGAGTACTCCCTAAATACACGACTCATCAAATCCACAAAGTATGTCGGTGCATTGGTTAGCCCAAAATGCATAACCAGCCACTCAAAGAATCTGTTGGGAGTCCTAAAGTTAGTCTTGTATGTGCTGCCATCTGCCACTCTGAACTATGGCGAGCTATAGCAAAATCCAACTGCAAGAAAACTAAAGCGTTCACTAACTAATCAAACAAGTCATCAATCCATGGGAGTGGGTTTCTATTCTTCTTCATGAGTTTATTCCACTCGTTATAATCCATCCAGAAACAGAGAAAGCCTTTGCCTTAGTTGCAAAGATGAATGGTGCTGCCCGCTCAGAAATGCTCCATCTAATGAACCCTTTCTTGAACAACTCACCCACTTTCTTACTAAGCTCTTTCTTCTCTCTTAGAGCCATGGGGCGCACTGGTAATGCAACAGGCCTAGCATTCTCTGCTAAGTATATCTGGAAATCTATCTCGTGCCTGGGAGGTAGTTCTCTCAACTCCTCGAATACGTCCAAAAAGTATCTAACTACGGGCACCAAACTGAGATCATCAACAAACGCATCTAGGGAATCCAAGGAACTGAGCATGAATGTTTCTCACGGGTCGCTAGAAATCTCGAGAGTCCTAACGTGGTAGGTCAAAAGCCTAACAACTCTCCTCTTATAATCAAAGATGGCATCGTACATGGCCAACCAGTCCATCCCTAGAATAAGCTCGTAAATCATAAAACCCAGTAAATACGCATTGCACTAAAACTCGACGCCAAGAGTAGAAATCCATAAACCCCTACACATCATAAACGATTGACCTATACCTCCAATGGGGTTTGAGACAACTACTGGATCTGAAACTATAGAAGTATCAAGGTGTAGACTATCAACAACGTAATTGGATATGAAAGAATGGGAAACATTGGAATCGAACAAGGTACTAATAGGGAAGTTGAAAAAGAGAAATAAAACCTTCTAAGTGAACTTACTACCTCTTTCCAGACGCTATGATTAGTCTGAGTCACCTCCCTCACATGAACTTGTGCTCCGGACGCACCTGCCCCATGTCCCCGCTTCTGAGGGCACTACCTACTGTAATGTCTCATCTGTCCACACTGTAAACAAGTACCCTTCTGGGTTGTCTTCTTATAATCTTTGATGAATTTTCCCATCATACCACCGCCATGACACTTCACTTCCTTCTTGATCTGTGCTTTATGTGGCTTCTCTCCCTTTTTTACTTCACCTTTCTTGGGTCACCACTTTTTCTTTCCTGTCTCGCCTTGTATACCGCAGTCTTATCCTTTGGCTTACTCTCCTTTCCATCCTCCATATCCATAAGCCTATAAATATTGCTCCCATCAGAATATGTGTCATTTCTAGTCCTTAGAAGGGTTGGTTTATCCCCTAGAAAATATCAAAGCCTTCTTACATGCAGTATTAACCAAATATAAGCCAAACCTTGCCAACTCATTAAAGCTATTCACATACTCCTTAACTGATATAATACCCTATCTCAGATTTGAGAACTTTTCCAACTGCATCCCTTCTTCAGTTTGTGATAAAAACTTCTTCTCGAGCTTTTGCTTGAACTCATCCCACAAAGATCCATCTATCCGGATATCATCATATACATCTAGAAAGCCGTATGCCTGGGAAGAAGCTTGGACAGTTTGGGAAGGGTTTTTTAAAAGAAGAATTTACTTGTCTCTATGGCATGCTAAGCCTCAGCCACATCCCACCAATATGGCGCCTACCCTTTCAGTTGCCAGGCGGCCAACTGTATCCTCCTTCAGTCATCGAGCTCTAATAATTCAAACACATGATCGTCTCTCTCAGCCAATTACGAGCATCAACAAAAATCTCCAATCCAAGAATGGCTTGCTGCCTATCGTAGTAAAATCCTTGCAGATCTTGGAGAAATTAACCATTAGATTAGGTGGAACTACCATAGCTACAACTGGAGGTAGAACATTTCCTTGCCTTTCGGCATGTGTTGTAGCTTCAACATAACCACAAAACCATGCTGGAATGGGAACAACCTCCAGAAAATTGGGAGCCCCCAGACATGCGAGAAAGAAAGAGACAAGGATTCAAAAATGGATAAAAGGAATATCGTAATTGACTTGGGGGGTTATTTTTCAAAAATAAGTTTTACTTGAAAAATCTTTACTTTGAAAACACTTTTTAAAAAACTTTTCTCTAATCTTTTAACCTTAGGCTCTGATACCAAATGTGACACACCACACTCCTTAACGTCACCCATATGAGGATGCGCTAAGGTTTTTGAAGCGCTTGTGTATAAAGTAACAACACAGACTAAAATTCACAAGATAGAAATATAAAAACACAGCGGAAACTTTTAAACATTTGTTTGATAACCAAGTCAAATCACAACACTTAATATACTTCAATATACCAGGTAGTCATCATCATAAAATAAACATACTATCTCTTGGAAAATATTAGAATACATAAGTAAAACCATGAAAACTATCTCTCTCATAAGCTAACACAATGATCAGAAAACAAGAACTAAACCAATACATGAATCTGAAAAGAGTCTAAATCCAAGCTGAACTAAATAATCAAGAATCACTGTTGAGACCCTTCGCCCTACAAACCCGGAGGGAAAGAGAGAAGGAGAAAACAAGCTAGGTTAGATCACATACGTACATTGAGCTCTAGTAATTTCTGGCATAAGCATAAGCATAAGAATAAGATAAGGAAGCATTTAGACAGATGAATAGTTCTAAGAGAAATAGATATATAAGCATAAATGAAAGAGCAATTAAAGTAAAAACGAATAAAAATAGGTTTCCCATCAACATTCGAAAATTTATGCACCAGCTACCATGATATCAATTAGGTTTTACCTAATTTTTACCCGTCGATCGACTCTTATACCTATAACGTGATATCCTATGCCAGCTATGGAATTCGAGGTTATTAGTCCCGAACCTATCAACTAAAATTACGTAGTCATTAATCATAGGTGTTACAGCGGCTTATCATCCCTAATCAGAACGATGCACGCTCCTCGTTCCACCGAAACACGCCCGTACCCACCTTGTTTAAACCTCTTACTATCCAGTTCAGTAAAGCGTGCCCTAGCCTTTAACGAGTGTAAGACTCCAGGATAACCCAGGATACTAACTGGTACATGTTGCCAACTAAAAATGAAATTGACACAAGTCACCCTTAGACTTGGTCCCTACTCATTATTTTATTATGCTTCTTGTCTTCCCCAATCAGCCCTACGTTGTTGGGAAGGACATAAACTAGGATTTTATTATATTATTAGGCCTCTTATCTTCCCCAATCATTCGCATGCTGCCAAAACAGACCTAATCTATGAGCCACTTATCTTCCCCAATCAACCCCATGTTGTCGGGACAGACCTAATCTACGAGCCACTTATCTTCCTCAATCATCCCCACGCTGCCGGAATGGACTCCCTCTTTCTTAGCTTATTAATTTCACCAGTTTTAACTTAATATGTTTAAGTTTATTAATAAGCCCAATATAACCTCATGTCATATCCTAGGTTGTATTAACATTTCTAACTAATGTACTCTTTTTATACATCTTATTCCCATGTTACTTAATTTCAGTTAAGCTCAATTCTTTCTAGTTTACATGTTCTCCAAAAGGCTTTATCACAAATTTACGGTCCAATCTGATTACATTGCTTAATTAGTTTCAATATGCCCAAAAATCCTTTTTATTCAATTTCAATATTCCAATTTAACGTACCAATAATGATAAAGGCCAAGGCCCTTCTCAGACCTAGGCTCATCGCTAAAAGAAAAAAGGGAAATGGACTAGGATACTCACAAGGCCTAGACTCAAAATAAGCAAAAACAAATAAAGTAGGCATAAACATAACTATAAATAAACTATAACAAACAAGGGGATAAGAAGAAGGAGAATTACACACTACACCAGAAAAAGCTTTTTGTAGAGTTGAAAAAACGCTACTAATTCTTGTAGTAGCGTTTCGATAAACACTACGATACGACATGCAACTAAAAGTCTGAATTTTTTAGTTGCTGTATAGTAAACGCTACAAAAAATGGACATATTGTAGTGTTTTTGAAACCCTACTAAAGGTTTTTTGGCAGCGTCTTAAAAATGCAACCAAAGTGGTACTTACAACCCTTTTCTATTTTCTGTAGCACTTTTGAAACGCTACTGAAATTTATTGATTGATTATACAACATTATTTAGTTGCAACTATATATTATTAATGGCTTATATCATTTCCAACAATCACTTATACATAGTAGCCATATTAAAACAAATAATCTATCATATAATCATCATTTTCAAATCAACATTGATAACCACCATATATAAATAATAATAAAACACATTTATTGCATAATCTAGTGTAATATCCATAATCATTTTAATAATACTATTTCGACAAAATAAATGAATTCACATACCAAAACTATTTACAAACAAGTCTACACAACTACTATGAACAAAATATTATAATACATAGTTGTTAAAGTCTTGTTCTTGGATTAATTACCGATAGTTCTTTGATGCAATTGCTCTTTACTTCGTAAATGTTAATTATCTGTACACAAATATAACAGTCAACAATTAGAATTACATACAATTTTACCCTTTATCGATAGTACACAGATGTTCATATTCAAAAGTCAAGGCTTTTTTATTCTAGAAAAAGAATTTGGAAACGATGTAATGTGCCGCTAATTACTTATACATAAATGTGTACACCATACCTTACCAAATATTTCGACTGAAACGACCCAAACTTCCCAGTAAAGGAAAGCCTGGATTGCTTTGAGAACAATACACATCAAAACATAAACTGAAGAACATTTTATTGCTGATTACAACAATTACATTAGAGTACAAGAATATAACAGTGTATGAATACTTAATTACACAATAGAAATACCATAATATCAGAGATTTAAATTACATTTAAATAGCAGCGGAAAAATATTACAAATATACAACTGAAAGGAATACACGGATACAGAGCTTTCCGAATACTGTTTCAGCTGTAAACCAAGATCCTGTAAACATATCTGCAAAAAGCTACTCGACTGCCCATGTGGAAAATATAGGCACCCGAGTTTGCCAGTGAAACAAACTACAGGTCAGTCATGGGACTGGTATAAGAAATCTTAACTAAACTTATCTAATAAGGCTAATCACAGGACCACGCTGATGACGCGGAACGGGTTTACTCCATTGGATTGCCAGTGCATAAATTAAAGTAAATCGTTAAACAATGCAATGCTTTTTTTTGAAAAATGAAACCATTATAAGACCCAAGTCCCATCACACAATGCAACACAAACCGGAGGATAGAGTTTTACCTTATAATGGTCAAAAGATGCTTGATACGGTAAAATGGATTTGATATTATCATTAGTGTAGATTTCTACGGGTATATAAATATTTCAAAAACACTTTCAATCATAATGTATTAATCATAGACGGCATAGTACCCCATCCTACTATGTCGCCATACTAGTTCTATAATCAAAACCGCAAGGTCGTATTGGAAACTGGATTTCCATCATGAGTCGAGGCTAGGGGAAAGCTCCTCTCCGATTCGAGACACTCTAGCAAATGCCTCAGGATCCCCCGCAGTGAACCCTTAGAGTGGTAGGGCCGGTCCCCGCCTATTGGCAGTGGATTGGTTATGCCTGAACACACGTTTCCCGGTTCCTTTGAACCTATAATATGACCACTATTGGCCTATAAAAATCCGAGGCGCCTCAAAATCCATCATCCACATAAGTAAAATGCCAGCCAGTTTAAGCACTGACACTACCAATAGCTAGAAAGAAACGTGTGCACTCCCTACGGTCCATACCATAATATGCTATACTTTGATCATCCCACAAGGCTATGCTTTTCAACAAAAGCCTTGATCAATTGCGTCTTGGCGTGCCACATTGACAATTCACGCCATGCGATCAATCGCTATTAATATATACCAGGGTGTTAAGTAGAGAATAAATCCTCCACCACCAAACAGACATACATTAACAGAAATCGATTTAATTCACATGGAACGAAATCCAATGTCAGACATGCATCCATTTACTAGCTTATGCTCTGGGTCTGAGCGAAAACCAAATCCGAATAATCAACAATAGTCCGGACGACCACCACTGAAGCACCTTCAAGGTAGTTACTCCCATCATGGGTCTCAGTAGCAACACATCCATTCGATGTGAAGATCGTCGATCTTCAAACACCGTCTTCCTCTTCGACTCTTCATCGTCGTAGTAATTATTCGGAATGGGTTAAACCTGGTCATTCCAAATAACTCACGTATTTTATAATAAAAATTAAGTACTATAAAAGCACACCCAATGTCTCATTTCAATTTAGAATATTCTTTTAAATAAAATATTCACCTTATTTTATCAAAGATAAATTCTGTAAGTTTATTCTTAAATCTTTCTTTTAAAGATTTATTCAAAACACCATTTGGTTTAAAATATCAAAAATCATTTTTAAATGATTCTTTAAATTTAAGAAATAAATCTTATCTTTAACTGGGTTAAATAACTAGTGTCATTTTAAAACACAGTTCACGATAAACCCAAAGTCATCTTCCATTAAATATGGAATTTTCACATGAATCAACTCAATATATATTCGACATAAATTTCTGTATCCGACCAATAATATAAATGGAATAACGGAAAAGCCTTTTTAAATTCCATATGTAGTATTGATTTTCTTTTACAGAAGCTTATCTCGATTATTATTAATTCGAATTCCATTCAACTCCAATTTAATATATTTAATGGGAGAACTTTACTTTTGGAAATTTTCTATTTAAATCTTAATAAAAGATTTATAAATTCCAAATCATATTTTCACTCTCAGTTGGGTAAAAGAACATATGTCACTTAAAAACACGGTTCACAATAAACCCAATTCACATTTTATCTTATTTCAATTACTAAATATAATTGAAAACTGTAATAATCTAAACTAAAAGATTATTCTTTTCATACGGGGTTTAAGAACAGTGTTATTTAAGACACTATTCACGACAAACCCAAAATCACATTTATTTAATTTAATTTCAATTAAATTTATTGACAAATTGGAAAACTACATTAAATCTAAACTTAATGATTTATTCTAGTTAATAACTAGCTCATCTCAAAAAATAAATATATTTTTCTAAAATGTATTCCTTTTTCTAAATATTCTTTTTCTAAGATGTTTTCAAAAATATTCTTTCTACAATACCCTTTATTGGAATGTGACTAAATCAACAACCATATATTGTATGTGATCAACAATCATGATACATAATGATCAAAATTCAAATAACAACCAGAGTGGATTTTATAACTGTGTGAGCATTAAAGTAAATAACTAATGCTCATCTGTAACGACCCAGAAAATCTGAACCAATTTAAAAAATTTAAATTGGCTAAAATAATGGATTTTAAATAATTAAAATAAATATTTTAAATTATAGCAATGAAAAGTGAGTTAGAATTGACAATTGAAAACGAATATAATTAATTCTAATTATAAACAAGGCCTGAAATGGCGCTGTAGTTTCAAAAATTGAATTCAAACTTTGTCGGACTGTACCGGGTGCAAAACAAAACAGATTTGAGTGAAACCAAAAATATTTAAATCTGTTAGTAAATGCCTTTCTAACGAATCTAAAAAATCGAATTTTCATAGCGGAAAGCAAAAGTTATGGCCAAATGAATTTTCAGAAAGGTCGTTATGGAATTTATATAGCCCGTGAAATTGGCCATTTTGCATATGACCTCGGATTTCAACGAAACCACTTTTGTTGGATCCAGGATGTGAAGTTATTGCTAGGTTTCAAATTTCATAATTTTTGAAGCTAGTATGTGAGCATGGCAAAGGAAAACGTGTTTTGATCAATTGGATCGACCAGAAATGGGCCTTTTTGCAAACGGTCTCAGAATTCGACGAAACAAGTTTTGTTGGGACCGTATCATCAAAACATAGCTAGATTTATTTTTCTGGTATTTTTCGAATCAGTTTGTGGTCCTGGCAAATTGAAATGTACGTTCAAATTCAATATTGAATGTTATATATTTTAATTTGAAGGAAAACTGACTGAAACAGTCGAATAGGCCTACGAAACAAATCCCATTGTGTTCGGAAAGGGGGTAAAACGCTAGGGACGATAGTCGTTGGGTTTAGATTGGTGGTCGTGTCAGAAAACCCCTTTAAAACTCCCCCGGCCAATCATATTTTTTTAAAATAAAAAAAAGGAAAATCTTCATTTCTCTCTCCCCGATCGAAGGCGGAAACCGCTCATAACCTTCCCGTCCATTTTCTGATCTATCCACTCAATAATATCAAGAGCTCCAGTTGAAGATTTTAAAGAGCTCGAGACAAGCTTCAAATCCGTAACCGGCTTCGATTTTTTCGTGGAGTATTGAGGGAGAATCGAGCTCGGGAAGTTTTGACGTTTGAAGCCCAACCGCCACCACATCGTACCACCGAGTTGACCGCCGTTGGAGGGGTAGGCGCGCCTCTCCTAGCCCTTCGAGGTGGCACAGGCCGATCGTCATATAGTTGCACGGATTGAAAGAAAATTGCAAACCTAGTTTTGAACATTTATTGAAAGGTACGGGTTTTATTTTCTGAAATGATTTTAACACCTTTAAACCGTTGCAAAACTTGTAAAAATCGTATCTTTTTCGTTTCATGACTAAATTTAGTGAAACAAGAGACAGTGGACTCGTGTGGACGTCTTCTACATTTTAGAATAGACCGCATATTTTTCTGAGCCTTCTGCTATTTTTGGTGGAGTGGAACCCAAGGTGAGATTTCTAATTTATAAACGATATGGAAAACGACGATGTGTAAATTATATAGTCGATATATGAGTTATATAAGCATTGTACACCTCATGTATAAGCGTTGTATAAGTTGTACGTTCTATGTATAAGTTATATATGCGTTGTAAAAATCATATATGTGTTGAAATAGAAGTGAATTGCTATATATATATATATATATATATATATATATATATATATATATATATATACGCCCCTCGTCCACAAACCATGGACGATATTTATTGGTTGTGATTGGTGTGAAAATTGATTGATAGCGAATGGTTGATTGGGATTGTTTGTGGTTGATATTGATTAATTGTGGTTGAAAAATACACGTTTGTGGTTGAGAAATATTTGGTTGAAACCACATAGGATTAGTTTGTGGAAATGAAATAAAGATATACCTGCCGTCTGCGTGCGAACTAGATGCATGATCCCCCATTGTCTAAAACCGCGAGGTTTTAAGGTAGAGCGAGGAGCCGTACTAGGGACGGTCCCGGTTTTAACTACCCTGCCGTTATGCTGCCGAAATTTTGAATAATATTCATGTGTTTGAATTATTTTCATTTGCTGAAACTATATTTATTCGTTGAATAGAAAACCTTCATGTGTTGAATTGAAATTCATTCGTTGATTAGAAATTCATGTGTTGAATGGTATTCATGTTTTAAATATAAAAATCACAATTTTATCTATATATATAAACTATAGAAAACCTTCATGTGTTGAATTGAAATTCATTCGTTGAATAGAAATTCATGTGTTGAATGGTATTCATATTTTGAAATAAATTGTTCTATAATAAAAATCACCTTTTTATCATCTATATGAACTATGTAAAATAATCTCGTTTTAAAAGAAATTGTTTTATAATAAAAATCCTATTTTTATTACCTATATAAACTATATAAAATAATAGTGTTTTGAAAAGAATTGTTTTACAATAAAAATCACATTTTTATTATATACATGAATTGTTGAAATGTGAAGTATTAAAAATAGCCACTCGTTCAAATAAATATGCATGAGCTGAAATATTCATTAATTAGCTAATGATATGATTTTTGCCTATGCATGCAACATTAGAATGAATGGTGTTTTTAAACCAAATTGAATCAACTATGAAGTTGAATGGAAAATGATAAGTGATAAGAACTGTATATATGTACATGCATATTTATTGAACAGGTTAGAGCAAAGGGGCTAGAGAAGAGGAATAAAATTTTGTGCCGGACAAATAGGTACACATTTACTATTTTGTTTGGGTGATGATTTTATGAGCCTGTTGGCTAACCGCTTGGCTTTTTATTTTTCTTTTTGACATGAGACGCCCGTGTGGCTATTTGGGAATTTTCCCAGCCCCTCCCGTACAAAGGAGGTTATGGCGAAATTTTCCAAAATTTAAAGGCGTTAGTGAAATATTTGAAGTGGAAACAATATAGGATTTTTTGAATGAACTATATTTATATAAATATATAAATATAAATAAAATTAAAACGAAACGTGGCCGTGTAGTTCGTGTTTTGAAATCGTGATTTCAAACAACTAGTTCGGGAAATCCGACCATTGGATTTTGCCGAAACTGCAACCGTTGGGTTCGCCTTGGAAATATCTTTCCAATGGCACCAACTTTGTGAAGATCCGACGGTTGGATTGTCTGGAATGTTTAATTCAAATCTAAAGAAAAACAGCGCCAGAATTGATTATATTTATATATATATATAAATATAATTATATTTAATCGAATAACGACGCTGCAGTTCGTATTTTGAAATCGAAACTTCAAACGATTATACCGGGAGATCCGACCGTCGGATTTTCCCGAAACAGGAACCATTGGATTCGTTTTGAAAAGATCTTTCTAATGATCACTACAAGAAAATATGAAATACATTGCATTGTATCATAGCCTTATATTAAAGAGTTATAAAAAAATAATCAAAGAAAAGATAATAACAAATAAATTGTGCTATATAAATAAAATAAAGAAATTACATATAAATTATGCTATTTATAAATGCATTGCGCTATATTAGATCTGCCTATCAAATAGGCGGGAGCGAAAAACTAATATTGCGCTATATTAGATCTGAAGGTGGGAGCCCAAAAAAAGTGAAAACAAAAGGCCGCGCAAATGAAATTTTACACTATTACTTCTGCTGGACCAAACTTCTCCTCAAAACCCTAAAATTTTCAATTCGCTTCCAAAAACTCCAGGAACACCGGTAAATCGACCATTTAGTAGTGACAACGTAGATTTCTCCAGCATCCTGTAACCATCATCGATTCGGTTCACTGGTGAATCGATCATCTCACTTCAGCGTCTTGTAACTCGACCATCGTCGATTCAGTCAATCATAAATCTCCGTTCCCTCCCTGATTCATTCGAGATTTATCCTAATCATGACAGAATTGTCTAAAACAGGTAATATTTTTGATCTTATTTTTTCGCTATTTATAATCTAAAAGCTCAAAAAAGTTAATATGATGTAAGGAATACCTTTTTAAAGATGAGTTTCTATTTATGGATTTCTGTAACTGCAACTGATGATGCAAACATTCACCTTTGGGTGCAACATGTCCGTTTAAGTTGAAATAAAAGACAATTAGTAAGTTGAATTAGAGTAGTGTACAATGATCTGAGCTCTTAAATTGTTAGCAAAGTGTTTTATTTTCTGATTTTAAAATATTTTTCAAGGTTTTGTATTGAATTTTGGGCACATCCAAAATTGTCATCTGCCCTGTGTGTGCCCACGAATAGTAGGAGTAGCTCTTGAATTGTGTCTAGGTTAGGTAGCATGAAAATTGGTAAGAATTACACTTCTTGGAGTTTGTGGAATATCCATCACCACTAATCGTGGGTATCGCTGTCTGCTTGCCATGTGAAATATAGAATACCCCGTGCATTATGCAAAAAAATTCTAGTTTCCTCATCTGTACTTGCTGAACACATCTTATTTTTTTCTAGATTTATGGTTTTCTGATGAATGCCAGAGAAAGTATGGAAATGCAAATGCTTGGCGCTACTGCACAGATGTTTTTGACTATATAACTTTGTCTGCAATAATAGATGAAAAGGTAAATTATTTTGTCCAATACATTATCTTTTTTGTTTTACTGCAGGGTGTCGTTGCACTTGAAATTGGCCAATCACATTGAAATAAGCACACATGCAGTTTATCTCATGATGGTTAACATTTATATATCTATTATCTATGTCTATGATTATCCATGACAAACTAAACAAATTAAAGAGTTGATGCAGGTGTTATGTGTCTATGGTGGTCTTTCTCCTGATGTATGAACAATTGATCAGGTCCATCTTTGTTCTGTTTTAATGCTGTGTTAGTCTTCTATTTGTTTTTTTCCTTCCAATCTGATAGAATTCATTTTATCTCCTAATTTTCAAGCGATTATAGTATATTGTTTGATACAAATTTGCACTCGAAAATAACTAGTTTATGATGCGATGCTTTCTGTTTAATACTTCATCTCTGCGTTGAAATGATGTTGGTTTATCCTTTTTCGGATAAGGGTTATTGATCGGAATTGTGAAATCCCACACAAGGGACCCTTCTGTGATCTAATATATTTCACATGGAAAGCAGATTCATCATGGCAATGATCTTGGCATATTATGAGAAAAAGTTCATGGTTTCTTTTCCAGTGCTGATTCACTTCATCCTGAATCTTCTGTATATGAAGACTCTGATATGTATGTCAATATAGGTTCTCCATGAAGAAATAAAATCTGGCCTGATTATAGTATTTATCAAAGATATCAAAAAATCTGTTGCTGATTGCAGGTATAAACAGAACCCTCTCATTTTTATTACTACTATGATATCTGAATAGATTCAACACGCTTGGGCTAAATTGTGGTTTATGAAATTGAGGTTGGAACTGAATATGATTAGAGCGTGATTACTGATTGCCAGAGAACAGGTTTAAAAATGGTTTAAGATTAATAAATTATGGTTTAAAACAAGTGTTTTAATACCCTTAAATGTTGCTTTGGCTCTTACCAATGGTTTTTAATTTCCCTGAAATGTTTATCTCATCTCATTCATGCAAAACATGCTGCCACCATGTCTCTGTCTACAATAATTCGCTGATCATCTCTTAACTCCATTATCCTAACCAAAAAAGGCCAACCTCTCAATTTGAATTTATTTTAATATTATTCTCTGTTGAATATAATTACACTAAAATTCACAATAATTATCACTAGGGTTCAGCTGAATGATTCAAAACTATTTTTTGTGTTCTTCATAATTAGCAATTCATATACACCATATTTTTACTTACATAGTCAAGTTCAGCGTATATTTTCAATTATAAGAAACCGTACAGATGAAGCATTCAAACATGTATCCTTGCATGTATGAGTTATCTTTCAAGATGGTTAGACACACATTATCTTTAAAGAAAAAATTATTGTTCCTACATGTCTAAGGGAGCTACAAAATTTGGATTTATCTCGGATGAAGTCAAACATATTATTGTTGAACGATTTTGGAAATTAGAATATGGTAAAATTAGGAATGATATTACACGGAGTTGAATTGTATGTCTGACCTAAGTTGATTTGGGAACAACATGACTAGTTTAAAACTTCAAATATATGAGCGAGATACTATTTTATGATTGCAACAACTTGACTGACCATAACAAGTCTCTTGTTCCTATTAAGAATATACAATTATATATATGTTATTAAATATATATGAATGTTAATTAAGCGATTAGAAAGACTCTGAATAAAGCGACTCTACATTCTACTGGAATTTACATATGAGTTTCGTATGTAATGCAAATTCATTAATCTATTAATTAAAATATATACTATGTTGTAATGCAAATACTAAGATGTTTATTGGTAAAGTGGATGCTTTTAGCAATAGTGAAAGTAATAGAATGCAGGACAGAAATTTCAAGTTAGAGGAGGAAAAGAAAAGAGTGCAAGGTATGATTCAGTTGATCCAGTTATCTTTATGGTAAGGATATTTGATATATGGTTCCCTATATTTAAAACATTTATTCAAATATTTAGAATTTGCAGCTTACATCTTGCATTTTCCTTCAGCTCCTGACTGTCACCTCTCCCTCTTAACCAAAGCATTTAAGTCGAATCAGCTGGCCTACGCTTCAGGTGATTTAAGAACCTTTGTTTTCATTTATTTCTTCTAATTGTTTTAATTTATCCAACCCAGAATGCAATAATCATAGGATTTCATTCAACCGCCTTCACCTTTAATTTTGCAATTTAAATATTACTTGGTTGATGCTTCCTTCCCTTAAATCGAACACGTTTCAGGAATTACTTCCATTGATTGATTTTTCTCTATGCTATGTCATTTGATCATTGCTGATGAATAACAAATATATAAATTTTACAGCTAAATTTGATCTTTGCTATATCTAATCATAGTTAGACCTTGGTCTATTGAGCATCGTTCACCCATGCCTACTATGTATTTTAAGGTATCCATTGACAGACTTAAAAAGAGGAAAATGATCCATAACCCCACTTAATTTAGTCTTGTCATAACTTATAAATTTACTGCAAGTATTTAAAACTTTCTCATTCTTTGTTTATTTTCTTGCTTACGCATTATCATCAAGTCTATCCATTAATTGACAAATCCAAATGTGAACATAAAGGGATATGACAAGACTAGATGTAGAGGGGCTATACACCCTTCCATGTAGCAGGAGTGTTTTCAGTTAAAGCATCCATTAAAACAACTATGTGTAGGTGTGATTTCCGTTAGGGCATCCATTAAGACCACTATGTGCTGGTAATAGAATTTTTCCATTAGGATTCGGGAAAAAACTTTGTAAAGCAAGTTAGCATGAAATGTTAACAGTTAACTATTGATCAATAACACTTAAGCAGTAATCACTATATTGACATCTTATATTTACAAATTTTGGGTTGAAAACGCTTAATAACCCTTTACCCAGTTTAACTACACTCGAGAGGTTCTTGATTGTAACTGGGGATTTTTTTATCAGGTGTGTTAGGAGTAATTGGGTTAATTTTTTAGTAGAACTTTGATGTTTTAAATAGATGTTGAATCCATGATCACATTGTCGTCGTCTATTCTCCCCTCTTTCTTTTAACGATTTTACATCAAATTACGTAAACTTAAATAAATGTGGTGAACATGTTGCATTAACTAATTTATTATTATTTTCAAAGGGGGGGTGGGGGTGGGGGTGGGGGGAGGGGAGGGTTTGGTTCTTGTGGGTTCTTGAAGTTAACTTAAAGAATTTGGCGACTGAGTCAGGTTGTCTTATCATAAATCGCAGAACCAAACATAAATATATGATTAATGTTTATTGTGAAGGTTTTACAGTATTACATCTCATGCCGACTTTCTTCCTCAAATGTACCCAATTATAATAGAATAAAAAAACCTTTTGTTTTTATTCACCCCATTTTGTTTGTTAGTATCGTTTTTATTATTTTATGTTAATATTTGCAAAGGCCACTTTATGAACTTGTAGACTTTTTTAGCTTTAATGTAAGATTATGTTCAGCAAACCATATGCATGTGTGTAACATATATTTTCCTTTTTCTTTTACAGCGAATCAAGTGACTCCAAAGAAGAGTATGTAGCTACTTCTTTGTAAGATGTAAAAAATTTAACTACACATGAGTATCACTTAAATATATTATATTGTGACATATTTAGCTTGAAGGAGGTGGAAGTTACATGACCATAAGACGTGCCATATGCAGATTTGTTCATATTTGCTGCAGCAGTCGTGAAGATCAAAGATCTTCACGCCCGTGAGATGGTTAGGAGTAATCGTTCTTATCAATGTGAGACCTCTTATTTACGATTCTCTTTGTTATTTTTTGTTATAGAATTATGATAATTTCTAATCATATAAATGTTCTATTTCAGATAAATTTTGACTATATTCTCAGCCTCTGGTATTTGGTTTCATACAGCTAAACATGAAGCTTGAATTGCTGACAAAGATATATTCATGCTCATGGATACCTGAAATAGTGCTTCAAGATAATTTGGATATTATTATATAGGTAACCTCTTCCATCCATTTTTTTAATTTGTATTTATTATTAGTAATATAATAATGTAAATCAAAAACTAGCAGTTTGCTTTCACTATGCGCGCTTATTCGTAAGCTTAGGTTATAATGACTAACTATATCTAGCTGATTTTGTTTTAGCCTTCCTGTGATGTTCCTTATTTATTTTGATTTATTATTTTATTTTATTCCTTTAAAAAAAGGGATTACATTTGATCTGCTTCCTTGAAGCAGTTTGTTAATCATAACAAGAAACATGTTACTAGTCTATTTTCTGCATTGGTTTTTTCCTATTTAATTGCTGGTGAATTGAATCGTGTAATCCGAATGCAGCAAAACTCAAAGGTTTGTGGTCAACATATAGGAGACATATGCATATTGATGGTAACAGCCATGATGCAAGTAAACTGTATTTCTTTTGATACTTAACGCATTCTAGATTGCTGATAATATTTTCTATCCTTATCTTTTGTCATAATAGGTAGTATGAGTATGGTTCCTGTAATAAAATCTTGAAGTACATACTCTTTCAATGCAATTTCAACCTGATATTTCCACATGAGGTTGTTATCTTCATCGAGAGAAATGGTTACGACACGACTTTTCGGTTTGATCAATGTGAATGTTGACGAAGAGGTATCACTGAAATCAGCTCTTGATGTTGCTAAACTCAGTCCATTATCATTCTTGCCATATTGAACCTCGACAAGATGATACGGGACTGAGTTTGGAATCATGTAAAGAAAAGTTGTGGTAGACTTTGGCATAGCAATTTTTTTTAACCAAATGCAGCCAAACAGTCAAGCTCTTCGGATAGAAATTTGGTGCCTGGTATGTAATAACATATTCTTGAAATTTGGTATAAAATTTGTTGCCAAGTATGAATTTTTTTAACCAAATGCAGCCAAACAGTCAAGTTCTTATACTCTCTGCAATCAAATCTTGATGGTCAAATGACAACGATACGTCAGATGATCAGAGTTATATTGCAACCAAGAAGAATGTTGTAATAACCCGGAAAATCTGGGCAAGTTTAAAATTTTTATTTTGGCAATTTTAGCGAATTTTGAATATTTAAAATGAATTATTTTAAATAATATCGACGAGAAATTTATTTTGAATATAATTAGAACGTATATATTATACGCGTCGTCATTAGAATATAAATATTTATATACATTTAAATAGAATTGAAAATGGCGCGGTAGTTCGATAATTCGATTTCAAACTTCAATTGAATGTACTGGGTGCAAAACAATCCGGATTTTAGTGAAACCAAAAACATTAGGATCTAATTGATAATATCTTTCCAACGAATCCGGAAAATTGAAATTTCATAGCGGGAATCATAAGATATGTCCAGTTGAAAATTCTGAATAGTCGCTATGGAATTCAGGCCCTTAAAATGGACATTTTGCAAATGACTTCGGATTTCGACGAAACCAGTTTTGTTGGATCCGCAGTGTCAAATTATTGCTAGGTTTCAAATTTCATAATTTTTCGAATCAATATGTGAGCGTGGCAAAGGAAAACGCGTTTGACCAGTTTCAGTTGATTTTAATCGACTGGAAATTGGCCATTTTTCAAAGGGTCTCAGAATTCGACGAAACTAGTTTTGTTAGGACCATATCGTCAATACGAAGCTAGAAAATATTTTTCTGGAATTTTTAGAGTTAGTATATGACTCCGGTAATTTGAAATGTACGTTTAAAATTCAGTATAGTGATTTAAATGTAAATTCAACGGAAACTAATTCAAACGATCGAATCAACTTGCGATACATATCCCATTGTGTTCAGAATGGGGGTGAAACGCTATGGACGACAGGCGGTAGGCCTCGTTTCAAGGTCGTATGTAAAAGTCAACTTTTTGAAATATAAATTAATTGAATAAATTAAAATAAACTTTACATAAACCCCCCCCCCCCCCCAGCTTTTCTTCCCAAATCAGAATGTTCGAAAAAAAAAAAAGAAGGGAGAAACCTCAAATCGCTCAGTCCTCCTGGAATCCCGTCGCGCGCCACCCTGGGGAAGAGCCACCGCCGTCGATGGTCCCCCCCTCCTCCTCGCGCGTTCGAAGACCCCCCCTCTGCCTGCGAGTACCGCGAACCCACCGCGATGACCACCGTGGCTTCCACTGGACCCCTCCTGCCTCGATTGCGCCGCCAGGAGGCCCAACGCCGTCCCAACACACCGCCAGCGACGAGCAGACCCCGGTCAGCACGTGGAACCCCCCCCCCCCCCCTCCTCGACGCTGGAAGCCTCGTTCTCCTCCAAACCTGGATTTCAGAGCCGCTGGTCCTCCTATCCGCCACCAGGCCGCCGGCGAAAACCCCCACCGCCTTCCAGAACCTTCCAGCCACCTCCTTCGACCACTGTTCCGATTTGTGAGCCATCCTCCATCCAAAATATGATTTTCTTCGAGTAGAAAAAGGTGTGTTTTAGTTATATATTCTTGGTAGGCTATTAATTTAAGTAAAATCTGTCTTAGTATTATAAAGATTAAACTTTTTATCACATGAACATTGGATTTTTATACACCAAAAGTTAAGATTTTTATTCGTAGAAAATCTATGATTTTTGTTGATAGGAAAATATGATTTTTGATTAAGAAAGATTATATTTTTAACATATAAAAAAAAGATTAGATTTTTAGAATAGCATATATAAAGAAAGACGAGATTTTTATATAAAGAAAAATGAGATTTTTGTATAAAAGGTAGTAACATAAAAATATGATTTTTATAGTTACAGTAGCGAATAAAAACGTGATTTTTATCATATATGTAGCAAAGAAACAAAAATACAATTTTTATCATTAGAAGGGTTAAGGATAAATATGATTTCTAAATTGAAAGTGAATAAATAAAAATGTGACTTTTATTTTAAAGACATCAAAATATAAAAATGTGTGATTTTTATATATGTAGTGACTACGGGCAATGATGATGATAGAAAGGCGAGAATGAAGAAGATTTCTATAAATGAAGAACTGTGGAGCTAGGATAGCTATAGGTGAGAACTTCTCACCTTTCAATTTAATTTTTCTAGTTATATATATATACTAGGATGCAGACGGTGCTTAGTAGCACCCGACACAATCGTCCACAGACCATGGACTTGTTTGTTTGGTTGCATAGCTTAGTTATATGATTTGATTTGAATTTGGTTGTTTGGTGAATTTGATTGATGTGTGAATGGCGTGGGCCTTCACTAGACCGGGGATAAGGCTAGGCCTTGTCCTGTTTCTAGTATCGTGCCGTTATGCCGCCGAAATTTTCTAAAATAAGTTAGAAAAATATCATTTTATTGAATAAATGAATGGAATAGAAATTCATAGGTTGGAATAAAATGTTTTATCGTTAAAAATATAATTTTTAACGTGAAGTGAATAAAATAAAATATTCATTTACAAACCGGACGGTTTGTTTATGTACACCTATTTGAATGACATTGATTGGGACGATAAATTTTACACATCGCCCAACTGCACGAATAAAATCTGTGTTTGATTGTTTGAAACCCCACACGGGTGTTGGGATGAAATTTGAAGTTCACTCATCCTGATTGATTAAATATGTCGATCGATAGATTGACAGGCCGTTATAAGCGTCGAATATCTATATTTGATGCTTATACAGTGTAGTGCACTTTGGTTGATGGTTGATTATTTTTCAATGCTATTATATACATGTGTTGTATGGAATCCATATAATTAACC
Organism: Allium sativum; assembly: GCA_030737875.1. NCBI lineage: Eukaryota > Viridiplantae > Streptophyta > Magnoliopsida > Asparagales > Amaryllidaceae > Allium > Allium sativum. Next base: position 315,748,804 of record CM060921.1, read on the forward strand.
TTATATGGTAATTGATTGGGCCTCATTCCAATTTAGAAAATAAAGAATATTACAAAATAAAGGTTCATGTGTTGACAATACTCATCCATTGAGATTGGTCATGTGTTGAACGAAATATTTTAGTAATGAAATTTACATCTTTATCAATATAAAATAAAGGTTCATGTGTTGACAGTTTCATCCATTGAGATTGGTCATGTGTTGAACGAAATATTTTAGTAATAAAATTTACATCTTTATCAATATAAAATAAAGGTTCATGTGTTGACAGTACTCATCCATTGAGATTGGTCATGTGTTGAACGAACTATTTTGATAATAACAACTATTTTGAAAAAGAAATATTTGAAATATAATATTTGAAAATAGAAATTTATGAAGCCGTGTTGATTAGATTGACGCCATTTTGACGTGAACGATATTTATATCGATTTTAACGATTTCGAAATGAAATGAATTGAAAACGATTTCGAAATGAAATGAATTGAAAACGATTTCGAAATGAAATGAATTGAAAACGATTTCGAAATGAAATGAATGGAAAACGATTTCGAAATGAAATGAATTGAAAACGATTTCGAAATGAAATGAATTGAAAACGATTTCAAATTGAATTGAAAGCGAATTGAAATGAATTCAAATTGAATTGAAATTTGAATTGAATAGAAATAAATTTTAAAACGAATTTATAAAGAAGAATTCAATTTTGATTTGAATTGAAATGGAAGTTGAAATTGCTTTTGAAACGAATTTAAAACTATTTATATAATTCGTTTTAAATAGAAATCGACGAAATATATTATATATATTATATATATAATATAATGGCCTGAATAGAACGCGCCGCGCAGCGGCGGTTCGTGAATTTCGACCATTTATTTCAAACGGACATTACGGGAGATCCGACCGTCGGATTCTCCTAAAACCGGAACCGTTGGGTTCGTATCGAAAAGAGCTTTCTAACGAATATTAGAAATTTGAAATCTAACGGTTGGATTTGGAATTATGTCCAAATCAAATTTGAAAAAGGTCGCTGTAAGTGCAGTTCGATGGCCGTTGTTGGAAATCGACTGTACAGGCCTTGATAAAATTATTAAAAATAGTAATAATTTGTGTAAAATCATAAGAAATGATTTAGAAAGATTTGGGATGAAAAACTCCATATTTGAATAGATAAAAATAGATTTTTATCGAAATAAACTAGTTTTGAACTGGAGTTGAGATTCTATTTATTTTTAAATAAATAAATTGAATTTAAAAAGGGTTTTAAAAATAACCAGAATTTCCAATGATTGCATTGGAATGGATTTGAATCGAAATTGTCTTCGGAATATTTCGATGTTAGATTTCGTGATTATACAGATGTTGTTATGGAAATTTGAAAGTTATAGATATATATATCGTTATTTCCCATACGATATCTGTTTGTCAGAGAATTTGATATTGAATATAAGCCGGGATATTTTCTATTCAGAGCCTTGTGTTGAATATCAAATGTGATTTGGGTTTGTCGTGAATGGTGTCTTCACTAACACTGTTCTTGGACCCAGTTGAGAAAAGATTAAATCTTTTTATTTAGATTTAATGAAGTGTACCAATTAAATAACATTTAATTGGAATTGAATCGATATTGATTTTTGGGTTTATCGTGGACAGTGTTTTAAATAACACTCGTTCTTTAACCCGATGATTAATGAATGTGATTTTGGGTTTATCGTGAACCGTGTTTTTAAATGACACTGATTGTTTAACCCAGTCAAAGATTAAAACTAAGTGGAGTTTTAATGAATCTTTAATTAGATTGAAATAATCAAAATGGAGTATCACCAGTTTTGCTCCAGGCGTTAGTTAAATCTTTAATTAGATTTGAACGCGAAATGGTAATTGAATTTACCGATAACACCGTGGTGTTAGATATGAAGTATTACCAGTTTTACTTCATGGGATGAATAGGTTGGGATTGGGAAATTGAAATAAATGATTACTTCGGTAAGGTTCGCTAATCCCGACTAGTTTGAATTGAGATTCAAAAATAGAATAAAGAATAAATTCAAGGAATTTATCTTGGATAAAATTAATGGGAACCTTTCCCTATGAATGTGAAATTTAGAAACTAACTGTCGGTTAGCCAAGCAGAATGGTTTTCTGGATATTGATCTGATGTTGGTTTCGGCCTTCGGGGTTAATATTTGGGGAATTATTCTCTTGATTAATTTACGGTCAGTGACTAATGAATTGGAATGAGGCGTATGTTGTGTTTGTGTAACACTTTTATAATATGTACGTGAGTTATTCGGAAAGACCGGGTTTATCCCATTCTGAATAATTGATACGACGATAAGTCGAAGATGAAGACGGTGGTCGAAGACCAGAAGTCTTCACGTCGTTTGGGTGATTACTGATGATCTTGATTGGGCTGTACACCCAAGAAGATGGAAACAGTTAGTGATCGTCCAAACGTACTTGGAGATCGATGGATATGCGGGGTACTAGGTGCCTCCGGTTTTGTTCAGACCCAAAACAGACTTGTAAATGGGCTGTGTGTCTGACATTGGATTTTAGTCTGTGTGATTGATCTCTATTAAATATATATCTGTTTGGCGGCGGAGAATTTATTCTCTTGCTTAACGCCCTTCTCTGAGACGTACGAGCTCAGGGGTTATATATTGATGGATATCAAACGCATGGAGTGAATTGCCTGTGTGGCATGCCTAAGTGGCAATTGATCGAGGCTTCTATTGAAAAGCAAAGTCTTGTGGTGATGATCAAAGCACGGCCTTTGTGGCGTAGCTTTGTGTAACGTTTGCTTCGCGAGTATCACACCCGGTATGAACCAAAAACGGGAGAGGACGTCAGGGAGGGCATGTGTTTCTTTCTAGCTAGAAGTGGCGTCAGTGGTTTTACACGCCCTGACGAGTTTGACTTATGTGGTTGTTGCTGTTGCGAGGCGCCTCGGATTGATCGGTCGTTCTCGAACCGATGGAGTCATTTAGTTGGCTCGTTTACGCCCCATAGGGCGGGGAAATGCATGTTCAGGGTTTAAGTTTAATCCACATCGGTGGACTGGCCCTGAGGATCCAAGGGCCCACCTGAGTCTGGGTCCTGAGGGGCGGGCTAGAGCGTCTCGAATCGGTTGAGGACTATCTTTTGCCTCGGTTCATAGACGGAAACCAATTTCCAAATACATGACATTTGCGGTTTTATTTGTAAACCTATATATGGCGACATGATATATGGTACCCATGCCGCCTATGATTGATACTTATGATTTGAAGTTATTTTATACACTATGCACTTATTATAGTATCAAATGATTTGTTTTAAACGTATCAAGCATTCTTTGGCTGTTATAAGGGAAAACCCTATCCCCCGGCTTGCGTTGCATTGTGTGATAGGACCTGGGTCTTATAACAGCTTCATTTTTCTTTATTTAACATTGCGCTGTTTGTTTTATGCACTGGTATTCTTGGGAGGAAACCCGTTCCGTGTTATACGGCGTGGTCCCTTGATTTACCTAACTTTAAAATAAAGATTAACTGTTTTAGTTTTCACACCAGTCACATGACTGACCTGGAGTTTATTGTTTTAACCTAAACTCTGGGTGCCCCTATTTTGACACGGGCAGCTTGTAGTTTTGGTTTTGCAGATTTATATCCACATGATCCTGGTTTACAGCTGGAACGATATCCGGAAAGCTTTGTATCCGTATATCTCTTCTAGTTGTGCATTGTATTATTTTCCGCTGCTATGTATTTAAATCTCTGATATTTCTGTGTAATATTCATTTATCCTCTGTATATTGTTGTAATCTGATGCGTTGTTGTGATATACAATGAAATGTTCTTTTGTATGCATTCTGTTGTGGCTTGTTCTCGAACTATCCGACGCTTTCCTTCACGGGGAAGTTGCGGGTTTTCACAGTTGGTATCAGAGCTTTGGTTTACAAAGCAGAGAACAAGGCATATTAGAACCATACGAAAGAATTCATCAGATATTGGATTAGTAATATCCAATGAGAGTGACTCATTAGAGATGGGATCAGTAGTATCCTAGAACGAGTGTGAAGAGTATATTTTTAAAATGAAAACAAATTTAGTTTTGAAAATCTAAATCAACTATTCGTATTTGATTATTTGTTTATATTGATTCTGGACAATTCATTATATAAAGAATTTGCATATACGCCTTGCAAACGTATATTCAAAATTTTAATATATTGGATAGATATAGAATCACACTCTAGTCGCACGGACCTGATTCTGATGATTGACGCGTCATCATTAGTAATTATTTTCGTGTTTCGAAGGTGTGATATCTATATATTTCCATTAGACTGATGTGAGAACCAAAATTAGATAGGGCTTATTGTTGTGATTTGGCATCAAAAATGTGATTTTTGTATATGTATCAAAACTATCAATTTGAAACTCTAATCCACTAACAGATTGATGTTTGTGTTGTTTGTTTATTTGTTTGCTAATTTTTTTTCCAATTGGCCTAATCGAATCACATATTGAATTGTATTGAAAATTGGTTGCATTTGCTTGCATCTATATGTACTTACATTGAACAAGTCATAGCAAGGAGGCTAGAGCCGAAGAATAAAATTTGTTTGCCCGACAAATAGGTACATGTTTACTACAGAATTTACTGTTTTGTTTGGGTGATGATGATTTTATGAGCCTATTGGCTAGCCGCTTGGCTTTTTCTTTTTCTTTTTGAGATCTGAAGGACCGGGGAAGCTATTTGAAATTCCCCGATGCTCCCGGTGCAGGGGAGGTTATGGCGAAATTTTTCAAAAATTTAGGGTGTTAGCCAAATTTTTGAAATTTGAAAATTCTCAGAAACTAAAGAGTTGGAGAATGGAAGCCAGATCGAACGTAGAGCTGAATAATCAAACCACTTTCGACTTTGTTCCTTTTCGGGGACGAAAAGTTTTAAGTGGGGGAGATTGTAATTACCCGGAAAATCTGGGCCAGTTTAAAATTTTTATTTTGGCAATTTTAGCGAATTTTGAATATTTAAAATGAATTATTTTAAATAATATCGACGAGAAATTTATTTTGAATATAATTAGAACGTATATATTATACGCGTCGTCATTAGAATATAAATATTTATATACATTTAAATAGAATTGAAAATGGCGCGGTAGTTCGATAATTCGATTTCAAACTTCAATTGAATGTACCGGGTGCAAAACAATCCGGATTTTAGTGAAACCAAAAACATTAGGATCTAATTGATAATATCTTTCCAACGAATCCGGAAAATCGAAATTTCATAGCGTGAATCAAAAGATATGTCCAGTTGAAAATTCTGAATAGTCGCTATGGAATTCAGGCCCTTAAAAATGGACATTTTGCAAATGACTTCGGATTTCGACGAAACCAGTTTTGTTGGATCCGCAGTGTCAAATTATTGCTAGGTTTCAAATTTCATAATTTTTCGAATCAATATGTGAGCGTGGCAAAGGAAAACGCGTTTGACCAGTTTCAGTTGATTTTAATCGACCGGAAATTGGCCATTTTTCAAAGGGTCTCAGAATTCGACGAAACTAGTTTTGTTAGGACCATATCGTCAATAAGAAGCTAGAAAATATTTTTTTGGAATTTTTAGAGTTAGTATGTGACTCCGGTAATTTGAAATGTACGTTTAAAATTCAGTATAGTGATTTAAATGTAAATTCAACGGAAACTAATTCAAACGATCGAATCAACTTGCGATACATATCCCATTGTGTTCAGAATGGGGGTGAAACGCTATGGACGACAGGCGGTAGGCCTCGTTTCGAGGTCGTATGTAAAAGTCAACTTTTTGAAATATAAATTAATTGAATAAATTAAAATAAACTTTACATAAACCCCCCCCCCCCCCTAGCTTTTCTTCCCAAATCAGAATGTTCGAAAAAAAAGAAGAAGCGAGAAACCGCAAATCGCTCAGTCCTCCTGGAATCCCGTCGCGCGCCACCCTGGGGAAGAGCCACCGCCGTCGATGGTCCCCCCTCCTCCTCGCGCGTTCGAAGACCACCCCTCTGCCTGCGAGTACCGCGAACCCACCGCGATGACCACCGTGGCTTCCACTGGACCCCTCCTGCCTCGATTGCGCCGCCAGCAGGCCCAACGCCGTCCCAGCACACCGCCAGCGACGAGCAGACCACGGTCAGCACGTGGAACCCCCCCTCCTCGATGCTGGAAGCCTCGTTCTCCTCCAAACCTGGATTTCAGAGCCGCTGGTCCTCCTATCCGCCACCAGGCCGCCGGCGAAAACCCCCACCGCCTTCCAGAACCTTCCAGCCACCTCCTTCGACCACTGTTCCGATTTGTGAGCCATCCTCCGTCCAAAATATGATTTTCTTCGAGTAGAAAAAGGTGTGTTTTAGTTATATATTCTTGGTAGGCTATTAATTTAAGTAAAATCTGTTTTAGTATTATAAAGATTAAACTTTTTATCACATGAACATTGGATTTTTATACACCAAAAGTTAAGATTTTTATTCGTAGAAAATCTATGATTTTTGTTGATAGGAAAATATGATTTTTGATTAAGAAAGATTATATTTTTAACATATAAAAAAAAGATTAGATTTTTAGAATAGCATATATAAAGAAAGACGAGATTTTTATATAAAGAAAAATGAGATTTTTGTATAAAAGGTAGTAACATAAAAATATGATTTTTATAGTTACAGTAGCGAATAAAAACGTGATTTTTATCATATATGTAGCAAAGAAACAAAAATACAATTTTTATCATTAGAAGGGTTAAGGATAAATATGATTTCTAAATTGAAATTGAATAAATAAAAATGTGACTTTTATTTTAAAGACATCAAAATATAAAAATGTGTGATTTTTATATATGTAGTGACTACGGGCAATGATGATGATAGAAAGGCGAGAATGAAGAAGATTTCTATAAATGAAGAGCCGTGGAGCTAGGATAGCTATAGGTGAGAACTTCTCACCTTTCAATTTAATTTTTCTAGTTATATATATATACTAGGATGCAGACGGTGCTTAGTAGCTCCCGACACAATCGTCCACAGACCATGGACTTGTTTGTTTGGTTGCATAGCTTAGTTATATGATTTGATTTGAATTTGGTTGTTTGGTGAATTTGATTGATGTGTGAATGGCGTGGGCCTTCACTAGACCGGGGATAAGGCTAGGCCTTGTCCTGTTTCTAGTATCGTGCCGTTATGCCGCCGAAATTTTCTAAAATAAGTTAGAAAAATATCATTTTATTGAATAAATGAATGGAATAGAAATTCATAGGTTGGAATAAAATGTTTTATCGTTAAAAATATAATTTTTAACGTGAAGTGAATAAAATAAAATATTCATTTACAAACCGGACAGTTTGTTTATGTACACCTATTTGAATGACATTGATTGGGACGATAAATTTTACACATCGCCCAACTGCACGAATAAAATCTGTGTTTGGTTGTTTGAAACCCCACACGGGTGTTGGGATGAAATTTGAAGTTCACTCATCCTGATTGATTAAATATGTCGATCGATAGATTGACAGGCTGTTATAAGCGTCGAATATCTATATTTGATGCTTATACAGTGTAGTGCACTTTGGTTGATGGTTGATTATTTTTCAATGCTATTATATACATGTGTTGTATGGAATCCATATAATTAACCTTATATGGTAATTGATTGGGCCTCATTCCAATTTAGAAAATAAAGAATATTACAAAATAAAGGTTCATGTGTTGACAGTACTCATCCATTGATATTGGTCATGTGTTGAACGAAATATTTTAGTAATGAAATTTACATCTTTATCAATATAAAATAAAGGTTCATGTGTTGACAGTTTCATCCATTGAGATTGGTCATGTGTTGAACGAAATATTTTAGTAATAAAATTTACATCTTTATCAATATAAAATAAAGGTTCATGTGTTGACAGTACTCATCCATTGAGATTGGTCATGTGTTGAACGAAATATTTTGATAATAACAACTATTTTGAAAAAGAAATATTTGAAATATAATATTTGAAAATAGAAATTTATGAAGCCGTGTTGATTAGATTGACGCCATTTTGACGTGAACGATATTTATATCGATTTTAACGATTTCGAAATGAAATGAATTGAAAACGATTTCGAAATGAAATGAATTGAAAACGATTTCGAAATGAAATGAATTGAAAACGATTTCGAAATGAAATGAATTGAAAACGATTTCGAAATGAAATGAATGGAAAACGATTTCGAAATGAAATGAATTGAAAACGATTTCGAAATGAAATGAATTGAAAACGATTTCAAATTGAATTGAAAGCGAATTGAAATGAATTCAAATTGAAATGAATTCAAATTGAATTGAAATTTGAATTGAATAGAAATAAATTTTAAAACGAATTTATAAAGAAGAATTCAATTTTGATTTGAATTGAAATGGAAGTTGAAATTGCTTTTGAAACGAATTTAAAACTATTTATATAATTCGTTTTAAATAGAAATCGACGAAATATATTATATATATTATATATATAATATAATGGCCTGAATAGAACGCGCCGCGCAGCGGCGGTTCGTGAATTTCGACCATTTATTTCAAACGGACATTACGGGAGATCCGACCGTCGGATTCTCCTAAAACCGGAACCGTTGGGTTCGTATCGAAAAGAGCTTTCTAACGAATATTAGAAATTTGAAATCTAACGGTTGGATTTGGAATTATGTCCAAATCAAATTTGAAAAAGGTCGCTGTAAGTGCAGTTCGATGGCCGTTGTTGGAAATCGACTGTACAGGCCTTGATAAAATTATTAAAAATAGTAATAATTTGTGTAAAATCATAAGAAATGATTTAGAAAGATTTGGGATGAAAAACTCCATATTTGAAAAGATAAAAATAGATTTTTATCGAAATAAACTAGTTTTGAACTGGAGTTGAGATTCTATTTATTTTTAAATAAATAAATTGAATTTAAAAAGGGTTTTAAAAATAACCAGAATTTCCAATGATTGCATTGGAATGGATTTGAATCGAAATTGTCTTCGGAATATTTCGATGTTGGATTTCGTGATTATACAGATGTTGTTATGGAAATTTGAAAGATATAGATATATATATCGTTATTTCCCATACGATATCTGTTTGTCAGAGAATTTGATATTGAATATAAGCCGGGATATTTTCTATTCAGAGCCTTGTGTTGAATATCAAATGTGATTTGGGTTTGTCGTGAATGGTGTCTTCACTAACACTGTTCTTGGACCCAGTTGAGAAAAGATTAAATCTTTTTATTTAGATTTAATGAAGTGTACCAATTAAATAACATTTAATTGGAATTGAATCGATATTGATTTTTGGGTTTATCGTGGACAGTGTTTTAAATAACACTCGTTCTTTAACCCGATGATTAATGAATGTGAATTTGGGTTTATCGTGAACCGTGTTTTTAAATGACACTGATTCTTTAACCCAGTCAAAGATTAAAACTAAGTGGAGTTTTAATGAATCTTTAATTAGATTGAAATAATCGAAATGGAGTATCACCAGTTTTGCTCCAGGCGTTAGTTAAATCTTTAATTAGATTTGAACGCGAAATGGTAATTGAATTTACCGATAACACCGTGGTGTTAGATATGAAGTATTACCAGTTTTACTTCATGGGATGAATAGGTTGGGATTGGGAAATTGAAATAAATGATTACTTCGGTAAGGTTCGCTAATCCCGACTAGTTTGAATTGAGATTCAAAAATAGAATAAAGAATAAATTCAAGGAATTTATCTTGGATAAAATTAATGGGAACCTTTCCCTATGAATGTGAAATTTAGAAACTAACTGTCGGTTAGCCAAGCAGAATGGTTTTCTGGATATTGATCTGATGTTGGTTTCGGCCTTCGGGGTTAATATTTGGGGAATTATTCTCTTGATTAATTTACGGTCAGTGACTAATGAATTGGAATGAGGCGTATGTTGTGTTTGTGTAACACTTTTATAATATGTACGCGAGTTATTCGGAAAGACCGGGTTTATCCCATTCTGAATAACTGATACGACGATAAGTAGATGATGAAGACGGTGGTCGAAGACCAAAAGTCTTCACGTCGTTTGGGTGATTACTGATGATCTTGATTGGGCTGTACACCCAAGAAGATGGAAACAGTTAGTGATCGTCCAGACGTACTTGGAGATCGATGGATATGCGGGGTACTAGGTGCCTCCGGTTTCGTTCAGACCCAGAACGGACTTGTAAATGGATTGTGTGTCTGACATTGGATTTTAGTCTGTGTGATTGATCTCTATTAAATATATATCTGTTTGGCGGCGGAGAATTTATTCTCTTGCTTAACGCCCTTCTCTGAGACGTACGAGCTCAGGGGTTATATATTGATGGATATCAAACGCATGGAGTGAATTGCCTGTGTGGCATGCCTAAGTGGCAATTGATCGAGGCTTCTGTTGAAAAGCAAAGTCTTGTGGTGATGATCAAAGCACGGCCTTTGTGGCGTAGCTTTGTGTAACGTTTGCTTCGCGAGTTTCACACCCGGTATGATCCAAAAACGGGAGAGGACGTCAGGGAGGGCATGCGTTTCTTTCTAGCTAGAAGTGGCGTTAGTGGTTTTACACGCCCTGACGAGTTTGACTTATGTGGTTGTTGCTGTTGCGAGGCGCCTCGGATTGATCGGTCGTTCTCGAACCGATGGAGTCATTTAGTTGGCTCGTTTACGCCCCATAGGGCGGGGAAATGCATGTTCAGGGTTTAAGTTTAATCCACATCGGTGGACTGGCCCTGAGGATCCAAGGGCCCACCTGAGTCTGGGTCCTGAGGGGCGGGCTAGAGCGTCTCGAATCGGTTGAGGACTATGTTTTGCCTCGGTTCATAGACGGAAATCCAATTTCCAAATACGTGACATTTGCGGTTTTATTTGTAAACCTATATATGGCGACATGATATATGGTACCCATGCCGCCTATGATTGATACTTATGATTTGAAGTTGTTTTATACACTATGCACTTATTATAGTATCAAATGATTTGTTTTAAACGTATCAAGCATTCTTTGGCTGTTATAAGGGAAAACCCTATCCCCCGGCTTGCGTTGCATTGTGTGATAGGACCTGGGTCTTATAACAGCTTCATTTTTCTTTATTTAACATTGCGCTGTTTGTTTTATGCACTGGTATTCTTGGGAGGAAACCCGTTCCGTGTTATACGGCGTGGTCCCTTGATTTACCTAACTTTAAAATAAAGATTAACTGTTTTAGTTTTCACACCAGTCACATGACTGACCTGGAGTTTATTGTTTTAACCTAAACTCTGGGTGCCCCTATTTTGACACGGGCAGCTAGTAGTTTTGGTTTTGCAGATTTATATCCACATGATCCTGGTTTACAGCTGGAACGATATCCGGAAAGCTTTGTATCCGTATATCTCTTCTAGTTGTGCATTGTATTATTTTCCGCTGCTATGTATTTAAATGTAATTTAAATCTCTGATATTTCTGTGTAATATTCATTTATACTCTGTATATTCTTGTAATCTGATGCGTTGTTGTGATATACAATGAAATGTTCTTTTGTATGCATTCTGTTGTGGCTTGTTCTCGAACTATCCGACGCTTTCCTTCACGGGGAAGTTGCGGGTTTTCACAAATGTGATGATATTACTCCGACTCTTTCTTAGCAAGAAGGTAAACTCACAATAATAGGCTGATAGAACATTCCCAATAAATTCTCTGTTAACAATAAAGAGGACAAAAGATTTCATCTGATGAAAGATAGAAGTTTTAACTACAATATTTTTAGATCATTCCCACTAAATACTGTGTTTAGTTAACCTAAATCATGCACTATTATAGTATTATGTCCTTATATGTTTTTTTAACTGAAGATAAACCTTTTGCTGAGGATACTATCATTTCCCTATGTTATCTAATGATATTTGTATTTGAATGCCAGTATATTCGAAGTCATGGTAATCTCACACATAAATGAAACAAGAATTGCTTTGCAGGTGCTGTTGTAATGCAAATATGAACTTGCAGAAACTGTAATGTATGATGCATGTAATATGCAAACAGGCTACGCGGAGGTAGAATAATGATAAATTACATTCAAGGATATACACAGGAAGTAGTACACACACATATATATGAGATCCAAGGACATATACATGAGTAGCAAACAGGCTATGCGGAGGTAGTTGTGGTTTTTTAACGGCACCTAAAATAGATTGCACTTTTCTAACTTGCATTACTGTGAATCTCAGGTTTTGGAATATATGCTGTGAACAAGATTACAGGTCGGGGACTAGGGATTTTTGATGTATTTTTGTTTTGGAAGTATGTCTAAATTAATTTAGCCATTAACTGTGTACAAACTTAGTTATATCAAACTATTGTAAGACCTTTTTTGTCCGTTGAAATAAAAAGTTGAAATCAAATATGCTCTTTGTATTGCAATGTATAATATAGTATTATTTATTGTTTAATTGTCTTTAATGCGCTCAATTCAAGTAGAGAGGATAGTGCATTATGGAAACGGCATCATAGAAAAAAGGTGTCATATAAAACATATTAATAGCTGAAAATGAGCACTATGGAAGCAGGTGAAATAAAAAAATTCATATCAAAGGGAAAACGCTATAGAAAAAAAATATAATAGCAGAAAAAAAGACTTATGAGAAAAGTAAATCGCTATGGAAAAATATTTTATATCATTGAATACTTGCTGTGAAAGCATGGTTAATGCTATAAAAAATAAAACGAAATTCAGGCAAGATCAATAAATTAGCAAGGGTGGAACGCTATGAAAAGCCTTTCATACCGGTGCATGTGTGCTATAAAATGTTTGATACAATAGCATTTAATTTAGAGCTATAAGATATATCGAGGCTATTATAACATGTTGTTATATAGCATCGTCACTAATGTTATGATAGCCTATTATAGCGTTTTTCACGTGCTATTAAAAGGTAAATCTGTTGCAGTGGATGTAAATTCTGTGAAGATCCAACGGTTAGATTTTCAAATATGTGTAAATCAAATTTGAAGAAAAACAGCGCCACGGTCGCGTTATGGCCCGAAGCGTCATTTTGAATAAATTGGCTATTTTGAAATAAATAAAAATAGCGATAAATCGTTATAAAATATTATAAACGATATGGATGTGATTTAGAAATTAACTGGAGGTTGGCTAAGTCGAATGGTTCCCTGGGTGTTGATCTGATGTTGGTTTCGGCCTTCGGGGTTAATATTTGGGAATCGTTCTCTTACTGATTGACGGTTAGTGAATAATGAATTGAAATGATGCATGTGTATGTTAGTGTTGCACTTGTTTATTATATATACGCGAGTTGCTCAGAAAGACCGGGTTTATCCCATTCTGAATAACTGAATCGACGATAAAGAATCGAAGATAAAGACAGTGGTCGAAGACCGGAGATCTTCACCTCGTTTGGATGGTACCGAGGTCCTAATTGGGAGGCATCCCGAAATATGGATAATGAGTGGTGATCGTCCAGACGTACGTGGTGATCGATGGGTTTGCGAGGTATATAGTGCATCCGGATTCGTTCAGACCCAGAACGGACTTGTAAATGGACTGTGTGTCTGACATTGGATATTATTCTGTGTTGATTGATCTCTATTAAATATACATCTGTTTGGCGGCGGAGAATTTATTCTTTTGCTTAACGCCCTTCTCTGGAACGCACGAGCTCAGAGGTTGTATATCGATGGACATCAGTCGCATGGCTTGAATTGCTAGTGTGGCATGCCTAAGTGGCAACGATCAGGGCTTCTGTTGAAAAGCAAAGTCTTGTAGAGATGATCAAAGCACCGCCTGTGTGGCATAGCTTTGTGTATAACGTGAATTCGAGAGCCTCACACCCCGGTATGAACCAGAAATAGGAGAGGACATCAGGGAGGGCATGCGTTTCCTTCTAGCTAGAAGTGGCGTCAGTGGTTTTACACGCCCTGACGAGTTTGACTTATGTGGTTGTTGCTGTTGCGAGACGCCTCGGTTTGATCAGATGATTCGGGTCCGATGGAGTCATTCGTTGGCTCACCTACGCCCCATAGGGCGGGGGAACGCATTGTCCAGGAATTTTAATCCACATCGGTGGACCGGCCCTGACGATCCAAAGGATTGACTGAGTACTTGCTTGAGGGGCGGGCTAGAGCGTCTCGAAGTCGGTAAGGACTATCTTTTGCCTTGGTTCATGACGGAAATCCAATTTCAAAATATGACATCGTGCGGTTTTGATTGTATATCTATATATGGAGACATAGTGGTGTGGGGCGTTAATGCCGTCTATGATTGATAGTTATGATTTGAAATTGTTTTCAAAACATATAAACACTAGCAACAATATCAAATGCCTTTGTTTTATTCGTATCAAGCATATTTTGGCCGTTATAAGGTAAAAACTCTATCCTCCGGTTTGCGTTGCATTGTGTGATGGGAACTAAGTCTTATAACGGCTTCATTTTTAAAAAAAGCATTGCGATGTTTAAAAGAAAATTTGTTTTTAAAGCACTGGCAATCCAATGGAGTAAACCCGTTCCACGGAAGTGGCGTGGTCCTGTGATTAGCCATATTTTAAATGTGTTGAGTAGATTTCTCATACCAGTCCCATGACTGACTCGTAGTTTGTTTCACTTTCAAACTCGGGTGCCCCTTTTTCTACACGGGTAGCCTTATATTCAGGTTTAGCTGGCTTCTTCTGGATAGCCAGAGCTGAAGATGGATTCTATCATTTATCTCTTTTTATGCTGTTCAGCTCCTATTGTACATATTTTGTTTGTTTCCGCTGTAGACATTTATGTATAGCTGATCTGTATTTGTACTAAGTATGATCCTGTATACTGTGTAACTCTGATGATTACTTTTATCCAGTATATTCTATTGTTCATTATCTGGTGTATTTATTTAATTTTGTTCTACTATTATCTGTTTCTGTGTTATATTCCAAAGATTACCCTTGTCTCCGTCTATACGGGAAATGGGGTCGTCACAACGTGATATCAGAGCTTTGGTTAAGCTTAGTTCTGGAATATAACATATTAACGAACTCGTCAGAAATAGAACCAGTATTGTTCTAGGATGAGTAACTCTATACAGATAGGATCAGAAATATCCTAGTATGAGTAAAGCAGAATGAAATTACACCTCGATAGACACATTTACATTTGAACTATGTGTTTCTATATTTTAAATTATCTTTTCTGTGACCTGACACTTGATCTGCCATTTGCAGAAGTACTAGAAAAATGAGTGTCAGAAACAGGCAAAATGCAGAACCCGATCTAGAGGCTCTATTAAAGAGATATAGAAATCTGAACGGAGCACAGTTCTCGGGCAATGAATCTATAATTCAGACTCAAGCTTGGATGAGTTCTACCGAAAGAATTTTTGAGCGTATCCAGCTAAGAGATGATCAGAAAAGATTAGTAGCCTCTTGGGCGCTCAAAGAAGAAGCTTTAATCTGGTGGGAAACAATCATCAAAGATAATCCCGAAGGTGATATCACCTGGGACAGATTCAAAGAGATCTTCCTAGAAAGATTTACTCCTCTTGAAGCGACGGAGCGATTATGTGATGAATTTTCTTATCTGATACAAGGTGATATGACCATCCCAGAATATCATAAAAAATTCAACGAACTTGCTCACTTTGCTCCTCATCTGGTTAAAGATCCAAAGAGGAAGAATCTGAGATTTATTCATGGCCTACAAAGAAGATATCAGAATAGTGTAATGAGGAATGTGAAGCTTCCTTTTTCAGAAATGATATACATGGCTTATCATTATGAAGATCTACATAAGAAAGGAATGTTACGCGACGAAGAAGAATTCATCTCTAGTAACAAGGAAGAGTCGGAAACTGATGTTGCTGAAGCCAGTACGAGGTCTGAGGTCAATAAGAAGCCCAGTGCCAAGAGAAAAAGGGCTGAATCTGGGAACGAACGAATAACGACCGTCATGTGCTCAAGCTGCAATAGAAAATGACATTTGGCAATAAGCTGCAAATCTTGGAACAAACGAAGAAAAAGTGGATCTAAGCCCACTAAGAAACAAAAGAACCCACATGGAGAAAGGAGATGCCATAAGTGCCGCAAAGCAGGTCATATTGCACGTGAGTGCAAACTCTCAAAGAAATCTGAAGCAGTACATATAAATGAATTGGCAGAGACTTCCGAACCCTCAGCTAGTCAAGAAAGGGCTGATGTTTTAGAAGGCACACTCAATGTTAAGAACATTCCAGTTAAAGTACTGTTTGATACTGGTGCATCACGAAGCTTTATTGCAAAGAGTGCAGTAAAGAAGTTGGATTTGAAATTGAAAAAGCTCAAAGAACCAATGACTGTCCAAAATCCAGTTGGGGGTTCCATCGGTCTCAGTTGGGTTTGTGGGGTGCCTGTCTCCTTTTCCTGCTATAAATTCCCTACTATCTCTGTCGTCATGAATTTTAATGAATTCGATCTTATTCTGGGATTGGATTGGCTAACCAAATATGAAGCAGAGGTTAGATGCACCGAGAGAGTTGTTAGGGCTAAGATTAAATCAGGGAATTATATAACCATACCGTGTGAAGGTCAGAAATCTAATAGAAAAGACTTCTGGGCAGCTTTATATGTTTCTCCAGCCCAAATAGAAAATATCCATGAAGTTACAGAGAATATTCCTGACCTCATCAAAGAAATTCCTATCGTCAAGCACTATGCGGATGTGTTCGAAGAAGTTGTTCGCTTACCTCCGCAGAGAGAAATAGATTTCAAAACTGCTTTGATTCCGAATGCAAGGCCGGTAGTTAACGCTATTCGAAGAATGTCCTTGAAAGAGAAAGAAGAACTTGACAATCAAACACGACAGCTAGTATGGAAGGGTCTGATCATGCCTAGTTTCTCTGATTGGGGTGCAGCAGTGGTGTTTGTCCCAAAATCTGACGGTACTCTACGTCTATGTGTGGATTGTCGTGATCTGAACAAACAGACAATAAAGAATAAATATCCATTGTCGCGGATCGATGATTTGTTGGATCGATTAAATGCCGCACAAGTATTTTCACGAATGGACCTAGCTACAGGCTTCCATCAACTTCGTATCGCCAAGGAGTGCGTTCCTTTAATAGCATTCAGAGGTCCCGACTTATTCTACGAGTTGTTAGTAATGCCGTTCGGCTTATGTAACGCTCCAGCCTATTTCGTCGATCTAATGAACAGAGTATTCAGAGGAGTTTTGAATAAATTTGTTCTGGTTTTTATTGATGATATTTTAATCTTCTCTAAATCAAAGGCCGAACATGAAAAACATTTGGAACAAGTGTTAGAAATTCTCAGAAAGAATGTGTTGAAAGCAATGTTTTCCAAATGTATATTCTGGCAAGAAGAAGTCAAATTTCCGGGCCACGTTGTATCGAAAGAAAGAATTGCTGTGGATCCAAGTAAAATCATAGCTATTCAAAACTGGAAATAGCCCAGTACCCCCACTGAAGTCCGCAGTTTTCTCGGATTGACTAGCTATTACCGGAAGTTCGTTAAAAACTTTTCGAAGATATCTGGTCATTTAACGAAGCTTACGAAGAATCACTCAAAATTCAAATGGACTCCAGAAAGTGAAGAGGCTTTTGAAGAGCTAAATTTAAGGTTAACGACCGCTCCAGTGTTAATCATCATCGATGGCAATCAGGATTTGAAAGTCTGAACTGATGCTTCTAGAGAAGGCCTTGGCGCAGTGTTAATGCAAAGGGGCCAAGTGATTGCTTATGCTAGCCGTCAACTGAAGCCGCACGAAAAGAACTACGTAACTCATGATCTTGAGTTATTGGCTATTGTGTTCGCTTTGAAAATCTGGAGACACTATCTTATCGGTGAGAGATTTGAACTGTTTATAGATCACCAGTCGTTAAAGTATCTGTTCACCCAGAAAGACCTGAATCTGAGACAACAACGTTGGTTGGAGTTTCTTGCAGCATATGACTTTGAAATTATATATACTCCAGGGAAAGCCAATGTCATGGCCGATGCGCTAAGCCGAAAGAATGTAATGATCGCCAGCTTTATTATCCCGACTTCCTTGATTGACAAAATATCTATTCTTCAGAAGGAGGGTAACTTTATTAAGGATATGATTAAAAGGATTCAGAAAGGCAAACCCTCGTGTTTTCAAATAGATAACGACGAGACCCTGAGGTTGAAAGGAAGGATTTGTGTTCCTGATATCCCAGAGTTAAAAAGGGAAGTGTTAGACGAGTGTCACAAGTCCAAGCTGAGTATCCATCCTGGTGTAGCCAAAATGTATAACGATCTCAAGCGAACATTCTGGTTGAAGGCTATGAAAAGGGACGTTTCAATATACGTTAGCCGATGCCCTACTTGCCAACTAGTCAAGAGCGACCAACAGAAGCTGGCTGGATTGTTACAACCGCTAGACGTTCCTGGTTGGAAGTGGGAACATATTTCTATGGATTTCATTGATGGTCTGCCTAGAACCAGAAAAGGGAATGACAGTATTTGGGTGATCGTTGATAGTTTAGCGAAGACCGCCCATTTCATACCTGTCAGATCAAATAGAACTGCTCAGGGTCTGGCGCAGATATACTTCAAGGAAATAGTTATACTACATGGAGTGCCGCTCAGTATAGTCCGTGATAGAGACACAATATTCACGAGCAAATTCTGGGAGGCGTTTCAAGTCGAGCTGAGAACGAAGTTGAACTTGAGCACCGCTTATCATCCTCAGACAAACGGTCAGACTGAGAGGGTGAATCGTATTTTAGAAGATCTATTGCGGGCTTGTGTTCTAGATTTTGGTGGATCGTGGGAAGACCATCTGCATTTGGCTGAATTCTGATATAACAACAGCTACCAGGCAAGTCTGACAATGTCGTCATTCGAAGCATTGTACGGTAGACCGTGCCGATCTTCTGCTTGTTGGGTTGAACCTGGAAATAGACTTGTGTTAGGGCCGGATATGATCCGAGAAGCTGCCGACAAGGTCGACTTTATTAGAAAGCAATTACTCGCCGCTCAAAGCCGACAAAAGAGCTATGTCGATAGGAGAAGAAGAGATATATCCTTTGTTGTTGGCGACTACGTATATTTGAAAGTATCGCCAATGAGAGGAGTTATCCAGTTCGGTAAGACTGGAAAGTTGGCACCTAAATTCATTGGTCCGTTTCCTATTCTGGAACGGATCGGAACTCTCGCTTATAGGGTCAAACTGCCTGATTGGTTGCCTGGAGTTCATGATGTATTTCACATATCTCAACTTCGAAAGCACGTTCATGATCCAGACTTGATCGTGGAGGAAGCAGCTCAACAAGATATTGAAATTACCCCTGAATTAGCTGTGAGAAGAGAGTCATTAAAGATCATCGGCAAAGAAACCAAAGAACTGAGGAACAAGAAGGTTCACTTAGTCAAAGTGCAATGGAGTGGAGATCCGCGAGATTGTACTTGGGAAACTGAGGAGAGCATTCAGAAAGCCTATCATAGATGTGGAGTGGATATCTCTGATTGACTCCGGTGCAAGGTACATTTACCATACTTTGCATTACCATCTAATTCTCTATTAAGTTGTTATTTTCTTTCCATGGATGTGCACTTTTAATTCTACAGTCTGCTTAATTTAAAAAGAATGTATGAATTAATTTGTATGATTTTGAAAAGTTAAAAACAAATTGCTTGTTGTTTGCGTTGTGTGATAGTAGATTTGATTAATTAAATTATTAAAACGATAGTTAATTTAATCAATAGTAGAATGAATGGTAGAATTTATTCGATTATGTCACACATTGAACTGATTTAAAAATAGATAGAAATATATACATGTGCATTTTATATATTTGAACAGGTAAATGGATTAGCTGTTGAGTAAAGATTTTGTTTGCGTGCCCGACAAATAGGTAAACCTTAATGAATTGGATGCGAAATATTATTATATCAACTCCTGTGAATGCCATTGGATGCGGAGTGCTGGTTATTCTGTGTGTAAAAATAAATGTCGCCATAGGATAGTAACAATTAATTTTGAACTACATTACATGGCATACTTCTGAAGATAGGCATACTTCATCATATACCACATAAGCATTTGGAGCTTGTGTGACGAGGTGGAAGATTTACCATACGAGCGAGAAGCTTGTATGGCGATGACTATATTTTACAGGTTGAACTGATGACTGATATGGACTATTTAAATTGTAACGATAAAATTGCCAGATTAATAAAAACCCCACACGGGTCTGGAGTTGACAATAATCACGTCTCTCTAGTTATTAGATACGGCACATGGACTATTTATTTCCCACATGGGACAGGGTGACGAGAATTTATTCTCTGGAGTTATTATCAATACACGCTCCCCTGTAAACACCAGAATATATCACTATAAATATGTGTATGCTTATTATGATTTATTGGGTACCTAATACGGCCCAATAAATTTCCAGACCTCTCTCCGTACAAAGGAGGTTATAGCGAAATTTTTCGAAAATTCCGGGTGTTAGCCAAATTTTTGAAGAATTTGAAAATTCTCAGAAACTGAAAAGTTGAAGAATTGAAGCCAGATCGAACGTAGACTTGAGTAATCAAACCACTTTCGTCTTTGTTCCTTTTCGGGGACGAAAAGTTTTAAATGGGGGAGATTGTAACGACCCAGAAAATCTGAACCAATTTAAATTTTTTAAATTGGCTAAAATAATGGATTTTAAATATTTGAAATAAATATTTTAAATTATAGCAATGAAAAGTGAGTTTGAATCGACAATTGAAAACGAATATAATTAATTCTAATTATAAACAAGGCCTGAAATGGCGCTGCAGTTTCAAAAATTGAATTCAAATTTTGTCGGACTGTACCGGGTGCAACACAAAACGGATTTGAGTGAAACCAAAAATATTTAAATCTGTTAGTGAATGCCTTTCTAATGAATCTGAAAAATCGAATTTTCATAGCGGAAAGCAAAAGTTATGGCCAAATGAATTTTCAGAAAGGTCGCTATGGAATTTATATAGCCCATGAAATTGGCCATTTTGCATACGACCTCGGATTTCAACGAAACCACTTTTGTTGGATCTGGGATGTGAAGTTATTGCTACGCTTCAAATTTCATAATTATTGAAGCTAGAATGTGAGCGTGGCAAAGGAAAACGTGTTTTGATCAATTATAGTTAAATTGGATCGAGCAGAAATGGGCCTTTTTGCAAACGGTCTCAGAATTCGAAGAAACTAGTTTTGTTGGGACCGTATCATCAAAAAATAGCTAGATTTATTTTTCTGGAATTTTTCGAATCAGTTTGTGGCCCTGGCAAATTGAAATGTACGTTCAAATTGAATATTGAATGTTATATATTTTAATTTGAAGGAAAACTGGCTGAAATGGTCGAATGGGCCTACGAAACATATCCATTGTGTTCGGAATGGGGGTAAAATGCTAAGGACGACAGTCGTTGGGTTTAGATTGGTGGTCGTGTCAGAAAACCCCTTTAAAACTCCCCCGGCCAATCATATTTTTTTAAAATAAAAAAAAGGAAAATCTTCATTTCTCTCTCCCCGATCGAAGGAGGAAACCGCTCATAACCTTCCCGTCCATTTTCTGATCAATCCACTCAATAATTTCAAGAGCTCCAGTTGAAGATTTTGAAGAGCTCGTGACAAGCTTCAAATTCATAACCGGTTTCGATTTTTTCGTGGAGTATTGTGGGAGAATCGGGCTCGGGGAGTTTCGCCGTTTGAAGCCCCGCTGCCGCCACGTCGTACCACCGAGTTGACCGCCGTTGGAGGGGTAGGCGCACATCTCCTAGCCCTTCGAGGTGGCACAGGACGATCGTCATATAGTTGCACGGATTGAAAGAAAATTGCAAACCTAGTTTTGAACATTTATTGAAAGGTACGGGTTTTATTTTCTGAAATGATTTTAGCACCTTTAAACCGTTGCAAACCTTGTAAAAATCATATCTTTTTCGTTTCTTGACAAAATTCAGTGAAAAAAGAGACAGTGGACTCGTGTGGACGTCTTTTACATTTTAGAAGAGACTGCGTATTTTTTTGAGCCTTCTGCTATTTTTGGTGGAGTGGAACCCAAGGTGAGATTTCTAATTTATAAACGATATGGAAAACGACGATGTGTAAATTATGTAGTCGATGTATGAGTTTTATATGCGTTGTACACCTCATGTATAAGCGTTGTATAAGTTATACGTTCGATGTATAAGTTATATATGCGTTGTAAAAATTATATATGTGTTGAAATAGAAGTGAATTGCTATATATATATATATATATATATATATATATATATATATATATATATATATACACGCCCCTCGTCCACAAACCATGGACTATATTTATTGGTTGTGATTGGTGTGAAAATTGATTGATAGCGAATGGTTGATTGGGATTGTTTGTGGTTGATATTGATTGATTGTTGTTGAAAAATACCCGTTTGTGGTTGAGAAATATTTGGTTGAAACCACATAGGATTAGTTTGTGGAAATGAAATAAAGATATACATGCCGCCTACGTGCGAACTAGATGCATGATCCCCATTGTTAAAAACCGCGAGGTTTTAAGATAGAGCGAGGAGCCGTACTAGGGACGGTCCCGGTTTTAACTACCCTGCCGTTATGCTGCCAAAATTTTGAATAATATTCATGTGTTTGAATTATTTTCATTTGCTGAAACTATATTTATTCGTTGAATAGAAAACCTTCATGTGTTGAATTGAAATTCATTCGTTGATTAGAAATTCATGTGTTGAATGGTATTCGTGTTTTAAATATAAAAATCACAATTTTATCTATATATATAAACTACAGAAAACCTTCATGTGTTGAATCGAAATTCATTCGTTGAATAGAAATTCATGTGTTGAATGGTATTCATATTTTGAAATAAATTGTTCTATAATAAAAATCACCTTTTTATCATCCATATGAACTATGTAAAATAATCTCGTTTTAAAAGAAATTGTTTTATAATAAGAATTCTATTTTTATTACCTATATAAACTATATAAAATAATAGTGTTTTGAAAAGAATTGTTTTACAATAAAAATCACATTTTTATTATATACATGAATTGTTGAAATGTGAAGTGTTAAAAATAGCCACTCGTTCAAATAAATATGCATGAGTTGAAATATTCATTAATTAGCTAATGATATGATTTTTGCCTATGCATGCAACATTAGAATGAATGGTGTTTTTAAACCAAATTGAATCAAATATGAAGTTGAATGGAAAATGATAAGTGATAAGAACTGTATATATGTACATGCATATTTATTGAACAGGTTATAGCAAAGGGGCTAGAGAAGAGGAGTAAATTTTTGTGCCCGACAAATAGGTACACATTTACTGTTTTGTTTGGGTGATGATTTTATGAGCCTGTTGGCTAGCCGCTTGGCTTTTTCTTTTTCTTTTTGACATGAGACGCCCGTGTGGCTATTTGGGAATTTTCCCAGCCCCTCCCGTACAAA
Source organism: Allium sativum (assembly GCA_030737875.1). Taxonomy (NCBI): domain Eukaryota; kingdom Viridiplantae; phylum Streptophyta; class Magnoliopsida; order Asparagales; family Amaryllidaceae; genus Allium; species Allium sativum. The sequence continues at coordinate 315,772,274 of CM060921.1, forward strand.
GGAGGTTATGGCGAAATTTTCCAAAATTTAAAGGCGTTAGTGAAATATTTGAAGTGGAAACAATATAGGAGTTTTTGAATGAACTATATTTATATAAATATATAAATATAAATAAAATTAAAATGAAACACGGCCGTGCAGTTCGTGTTTTGAAACCGTGATTTCAAACAACTAGTGCGGGAAATCCGACCATTGGATTTTGCCGAAACCGCAACCGTTGGGTTCGCCTTGGAAATATCTTTCCAATGGCACCAACTTTGTGAAGATCCGACGGTTGGATTGTCTGGAATGTTTAATTCAAATCTGAAGAAAAACAACGCCATAATCGATTATATACATATACATATATATATATATATATATATATATATATATATATATATATATATATATACATTTAATCGAATAACGACGCTGCAGTTCGTATTTTGAAATCGAAACTGCAAACGATTATACCAGGAGATCCGACCGTCGTATTTTCCCGAAACTGGAACCGTTGGATTCGATTTGAAAAGATCTTTCTAATGATGTAAATTTTGTGAAGATCCAATGGTTAGATTTTCAGATATGTGTAAATCAAATCTGAAGAAAAACAGCGCCACGGTCGCGTTATGGCCCGAAGCGTCGTTTTGAATAAATTGGCTATTTTAAAATAAATAAAAATAGCGATAAATCGTTATAAAATATTATAAACGATATGGACGTGATTTAGAAATTAACTGGAGGTCGGCTAAGTCGAATGGTTCCCTGGGTGTTGATCTGATGTTGGTTTCGGCCTTCGGGGTTAATATTTGGGAATCATTCTCTTACTGATTGAAGGTTAGTGACTATTGAATTGAAATGATGTGTGTGTATGTTAGCGTTGCACTAGTTTATTATATATACGCGCGTTGCTCAGAAAGACCGGGTTTATCCCATTCTGAAAAAGTGAATCGACGATAAAGAATCGAAGATGAAGACGGTGGTTGAAGAACGGAGATCTTCACCTCGTTTGGATGGTAACCGAGGTCCTGATTGGGAGGCATCCCGAAATATGGATAATGAGTGGTGATCGTCCAGACGTACATGGTGATCGATGGGTTTGCGTGGTATATAGTGCCTCCGGTTTCGTTCAGACCCAGAACGGACTTGTAAATGGACTGTGTGTCTGACATTGGATTTTATTCTGTGTTGATTGATCTCTATTAAATATACATCTGTTTGGCGGCAGAGAATTTATTCTTTTGCTCAACGCCCTTCTCTGGAACGCACGAGCTCAGAGGTTGTATACCGATGGACATCAGTCGCATGGCATGAATTGCTAGTGTGGCATGCCTAAGTGGCAACGATATGGGCTTATGTTGAAAAGCAAAGTCTTGTGGAGATGATCAAAGCACCGCCTGTGTGGCGTAGCTTTGTATATAACGTGAATTCGCAAGCCTCACACCCCGGTATGAACCAGAAACGGGAGAGGACATCAGGGAGGGCATGCGTTTACTTCTAGCTAGAAGTGGCGTCAGTGGTTTTACATGCCCTGACGAGTTTGACTTATGTGGTTGTTGCTGTTGCGAGGCGCCTCGGTTTGATCGGACGATCCTGGTCCGATGAAGTCATTCGTTGGCTCACCTACGCCCCATAGGGCGGGGGAATGCATTATTCAGGAATTTTAATCCACATCGGTGGACCGGCCCTGACGATCCAAAGGTTTGACTGAGTACTTGCCTGAGGGGTGGGCTAGAGCGTCTCGAAGTCGGTAAGGACTATCTTTTGCTGTGGTTCATGACGGAAATCCAATTTCCAAATACGACATCGTGCGGTTTTGATTATATATCTATATATGGCGACATAGTGGTATGGGGCATTAATGTCGTCTATGATTGATAGTTATGATTTGAAATTGTTTTCAAAACATATAAACACTAACAACAATATCAAATGCCTTTGTTTTATTCGTATCAAGCATATTTTGGCCGTCATAAGGTAAAAACTCTATCCTCCGGTTTGCGTTGCATTGTGTGATGGGAACTGAGTCTTATATTGGCTTCATTTTTATAAAAAGCATTGCGACGTTTAAAAGAAAGATTTGTTTTTAAAGCACTGACAATCCAATGGATTAAACCCGTTCCACGGAAGTGGCGTGGTCCTGTGATTAGCCATATTTTAAATGTGTTGAGTAGATTTCTCATACCAGTCCCATGACTGACTCGTAGTTTGTTTCACTTTCAAACTCGGGTGCCCCTTTTTCTACACGGACAGCCTTGTATTCAGGTTTAGTTGGCTTCCTCTGGATAGCTGGAGCTGAAGATGGATTCTATCATTTATCTCTTTTTATGTTGTTCAGCTCCTATTGTACATATTTTGTTTGTTTCCGCGGTAGACATTTATGTATAGCTGATCTGTATTTGTACTAAGTATGATCCTGTATACTGTGTAACTTTGATGATTACTTTTATCCAGTATATTCTATTGTTCAGTATCTGGTGTATTTATTTAATTTTGTTCTGCTATTATCTGTTTCTGTGTTATATTCCAAAGATTACCCTTGTAACGACCCGCCCTATACTAGCCGACATTTCCTCCGAAAGTGCGTTGTACACATGTCTAACTAGCACGGAACGGTCGTCGGAAGGAAAGAAAGAAGGTGAAGAACTAACACAGAACCTGTAGAATGTCTCACAGCGCATGGAATAAAATATAATAATCACATAACTTTGACATAAAACAAGCCCACTATCCATCTCTCAGTGGTGAACCAAAGTTATGAATACCGACAACTCCTTAGCACACGTCCCGCAGCAAATCCCAACTATGAAGTGAACTCATTGGTTCCCAACTGGATCCTAAGCTCTAACTTCCCATATTGGACTACCTTTGCATCTCGGGTTATTGGTCAATACTAGGTTGGGTCGGGTTCCTTCTCAAGCCATCGGTTCGGGTCGGGTGTCCTTCATCTGTTCGGGTCGGGTCTTCTCCTGGTGCGGTTCGGGTCGGGTCTTCTCCTAGTGCGGTTCGGGTCGGTTGTCCTCCATCGGTTCGGTTCGGGTGCTTTACCTCGGGTCGGGTGTCATCTCCCCTCCAGCTCGTGCCTCCGTTCCGATCCGTGCCCTCGTCCTTCACATGCTCCTATCCGATCCATCCTCATGCCTTCACTCCGATCCGTCCTCCTCGATCCGATTCGTCCTCCTCGATCCGATCCGTCCTCCTCGATCCGATCCGATCCGATCCCAGTTCAGCTAGTGTGGCCTTCCTTTTTGCCATTTTCCCCCAAGTGTTGGGTTCCGATCCGATCGGATTCTTTGCTCAGTTCAACATATCCGATCCGAGCCCTATGTCCGATCCGATCCGAACCCTGCACTGTTTTCTGAGACTGTTCCAGCAAGTGTTTAAGCCATTCGACGACGTTTTCGACCATTCTAACTATTGAAATCAATCACAAAGCATTTCATACAGTCATAGCAACATGCATAATCAACCACAAACACCAAAACAACAATATGAAAGGTTAAAACGGATCAAACATACCCAAAAATCCATATTTTCCCCTTAAGCATGTTTAAGAACAACTAATGATAGGATTAGTAAAACTTAACCAAATTAGACAAATTTTCTAACACAGGTCTAAAACAATATTTTATGAATTTCTGAATATTTTTCCAGAATTTTATCACGCTTAATTTCGCTAATTAACACTAATCACCCCTTAATCCCCTAAATTCCGGGATTAACAAAATTAGTCCAAATTAACCCAAATTCATATCAGAGGCATAAAATCATGTTTTAGAATTTTGGGAATTTTTCTATGTTTTTCTGAGCCATAATTTCGCTAATCTTCGCTAATTACCCTAATTAGCCGTAATTAGTGAAAAAACTAAGCAAATCACTCACCTTTGGCACAATTAAACTTTCAGAACTGAAACTCCTCTGATATAGATCCAATCTCTATGTGTTCCAGCAACTCTCTCTCTGATTTGGTGCTAATCCCCTTTGGTTTGATGTAGTTTTGCTTAATCTTTGATTAGAAAGTGATTAGAGGTGATTTGGAGTGAAATTAGAAGGTGGAGGCCATGGCTATACTTGAAGGAATGTCTTAGGCGGATGGAAAATGAAGTAAAAACCGAAATCATAACCCTAACAGCTCCTAAGTACCAATAATCCTGAAATCCCCCTTTAGGCCTAGCTGCTAATTACCCGGTTAAGCCCAATTAGCTGAAAATAACCCTTTAAACCTTAATTTAGTCATATCTTCCAAACGGTAAGTCCGTTTGGCTATTACGAGCACTCTACGGAAAGAGAAACCATCATCCGGAGCTAATGGAAGTGGATTCAGGTCAAAATTCCTTTCCAGTCAAAAGTTATGGACGAAACAAGATCAACTAGGGGCAAAACGGTCATTTAAAAATTTGCAAAAATCATGAACATGGGAAATGACCCCACTAGTCGTTTCCCAAAAGTACACGACCATACGACTTACCTAGAAAAAGAAATAAATATTCTACGATCCTAGATGCGTAGAATGTGGGTTGTTACATTCTCCCCCCCCCCCCCCTTTAAGAAATTTCGCCCCCGAAATTCCTTAACTAAGAAACAACAATGGGTCCCGCATGCCTATCAACCAATTTCAAACAATCAAACATACATGATAGTACAATAAGCATATCCTAGCATGCGGTTTTCTAACAAAGGAAGAATCATCGCCGCTAAGATCTTACCAGACAAAGAGCTTCAAATACGACCTTCTTATGTCATCCTCTACTTCCCAAGTACAGTCGTCCTCTCGCCATCGATTCCCATCTTTATCCTAGAGGCGATTTCCAATAGGTTAGGATCGTTCCTCTGACTGGAACTGTTCCACTCAATCCAGATCGATCTAATCGTCAAGCTTACTAGCGTTTCGGAATCCAATTCACACTTAGGTCTGAAGTCATGCCCCATGATATACTCTAGTAGCTTCCATTCCAGAAACATAGCCTCTAAACTGGCATGTCTTCTACCCAATGCATCAGCTACCGCACCTAGTCCGGTACTACGGCATCCGTCCGTACTGTCATCTTCTTAGGTAATCCAACCATATACGTCAAATTACCAACTACATTCCAAATGTCCTTTCAAGTCTAACCCGAATCTTGCCTACATCCATACTGCATGTCCAACGTATATTCACCTCTTAGAGGCAAACTAGATCCATCCAATGATCCTAGGCACTACATCTATATCCGTACTGTACGTCTAACGTACATTCACCTTCTAAAGGTGAACTAGACTCATCTAATGAATCTAGGTACCTTACCCATATTTGTACTGCATGTCCAACGTACATTCACCTTCTAAAGGTGAACTAGACTCATCCAATGAATCTAGGTACCCTACCTATGAGTCCAAGTCCAACTTGAATCTCCTATATCCGCGGAATCTCCAAGATCAACGGACGCTCCACAATGCCCAAACATACTTCAAGTCTAACGTAAAGTATCATACACCCATCATCTCGCTATGATCAACAAACCTATCCTATTTCCATTTAACAGGATCCTTACAGGTGATAGTCTAATCAAGAGAAGAAAGGTAGGAACAAACATAGCAACCATAGCATCCATCAAACAAATCCTATCTATCACCTGCTAAATCCTTGAATACATCAACACCTATATGTCTGGTCCAACCAACATCAATAACTAATGGAAGCCCAGCCTCCAAACGGACTACCGTACGTCCAACGCACGTTTATCCTCTAAGTATAACTAGATCACGTCCAACGGATCCAAGGTAACGGGCGCCCCCAGATACCCCTGCTTTTAGTCCGCCTGAAACACTCAAGTCCCACCCAAGCCTATCCATTATCCTACTGCCCTCTCGAGTCTAACTCGAGCCAATCCAATTCCTTGCAGCCTCCTCGAGTCCAACTCGAGTCAATCTATTACCCATAACTCAGACCCAGTCTTGAGTATCCATTACCTACAAACTCTAGTCCAACTTGAGTCGTCTCCCTATTCGTTGCATCTCTAAGATCAATCGAACATCTATTTTATTTTACGAGTTCAAGTCCAACTTGAATCGTCCTAACCTTCGTTGCACCTTCCTGGACCAACGAACACATCCTATTCTTTCAAAAAGAACATTAACATATGGTCCTAAACGATTCATTACTTTGCATCTTTCTTGAGTCCCACTCGAGTCATCTCATAACCCTATCGAGTCTAACTCGGGGCAGTCCATACCATCGAATAGTCTTATCCTGTCACAACTGCCCATCACACTTCGAGTAAACCAAGATATCATCCAATGAAAATCGCAACAACTACCTATCTCTCATGCAGACCATCCTAGTCGACCTCGACATTCCCCGAGCACAAGTCCCAAAGGCCTAAACCAATATCAGACAAGCACCCAAGGAACATCTCCTCCGAGTTCAGACGATCTACGTGAGATGACATGAGCAAAACATCCAGACACTCAAGCATCCATAACTGACTTTGGCTATCCTTGCCAATCTTACTTGAAATTATCATCGATCGCATGACCAAGTCCTGACAAACTACTGTACATCCAATGTACATTTTCTTCTCTAACTCCCGTTATCATTTTCATCATAAGGTAGGCGATCCAATACCACCCTTCATCTACCATCCACTCTAACGGTCATCAAAGGCTCTTCACAATCTACTCTCACTCTATACTTTTGGAGTTAATCAGCTCCCAAAATCAAGCCAAACCTAGTAAAGCTCAAAATAAAGCAATCACAACAAACATACATCCATGACTCGATAAGACCAAATTACGACAAATCCTACAAAGGCTAGTCAAACCACCTATCGGGTTTGTCACTACTAAAGGTCTATCGACTATCTCGGGTTCCAATTCCAACCTATCTACCAGGTCACTAGGTACGAAGGAATGGGAAACCTTGTTATTAAAAAAAAACTCGAACAGAAACATCTTAAATGGAAAGCATACCTCGAATAATGACACCTTTTTCCTTCTGCGCCGCAGTTGGGGCATTCGACGAAGAAGGAATAGCGTTGATAGCATATGCTTTCACGATCTGCTTCTCCCTAGGAGATTGTGGACATTCATTCTTGTGATGTCCCGCTTGGCCGCAATTAAAGCACTTCCTTTCCCCAGGCTTTTCTCGACAATCTCTGGCATAGTGGCCCTTCTTGCCACAGCTAAAGCACTCGCCATCTTTCTTATTCTTCTTACTCTGACCATCCATGGTTTGGTCTTATTTCCTCTTAGTCTGGGAAATATTCTTGCCTCCGCCGCCTGCTTGCGGCTTTGGCTTCTTTGCAGATGCATTAGCGACCTCAGTCCTAGGCTTAGGGTAAAGACTTTCTGACCTTAATGCCTTTCCTACAATCGATTCAAACGTCTCATCGATGTGGTTTATAAGCCTTTCCCCCAAGTACCCATCTAAACCAGTTATGAACTTCTCGTTCTTCTTCTCTGCAGTGTCGATAAGAGATAACCCATATTTCGATAAAGTATCAAACTCAGCAACATACTCTGAAACTGCCCTTCCGTTCTGCTTAAGCTCCAGAAACTTTCTAAACAATTCTGACTTCTGAGCAGCTGGTATAAACTTATCGCAAAAACGAGCCTTAAACTGATCCCATGTAATCTGATCCTCTGGAGTTGCTGCCTTAATAGCATTCCACCAATTCATTGCTCGTCCTTGAAGCTGACGGGATGCTAGCTTCCTCTTCATGGCATCTTCAATACCCAAGTCTTCGAAGATACGCTCACAGCTATCCAACCAATCCTGAACAACCGTAGCCGACTCCGTTCCGTGGAACGGCTTCCCACCAAGACTAGTATAATCCTTGTTAAGCTTGGCGAAATCGGCCATAGGCGCCTGCACTGCTGCACCACCACCGTTAGCAACATTAGGAGCTGCCCTCTGAACATCCCTAAGCATCTCTCTCATGAGGTCAGTAAACATCGTCCTCATCTCAGCAGCATTCCCATTATTGGCTCCTCTACCAGTACCCCTCACGTATCGGCTCATCGTTCAATATGTACAGAGAAAACGATTAACTATCTTCTTTGTGGTGTCAGTGCAGTGCGACTTCTTCCTTAGATATACTAATAGTATATATATATATATATATATATATATATATATATATATCTATATAGCTTTAAAAACCAGTTTTGAAAAATCAAAATAATCACAAATACGCGCTCTCATATATGTATAATATCTCTCCCTGATGACTTTCCCTAGGTTAACTACGCAACCTAGAGCTCTGATACCAAATGTAACGACCCGCCCTATACTAGCCGACATTTCCTCCGAAAGTGCGATGTACACATGTCTAACTAGCACGGAACGGTCGTCGGAAGGAAAGAAAGAAGGCGAAGAACTAACACAGAACCTGTAAAATGTCTCACAGCGCATGGAATAAAATATAATAATCACATAACTTTGACATAAAACAGGCGAGACAGTGCATAAGCTGAAAAACTAAATCATGTCTAACATGGCAGCGGAAATCCAAAATACAGCTTATGATCCAACATCCTTATTACAACTTCAAAAATACTGTCTCTAAACAAAAGAAAGGAAAAGGTACACTACTAATGCCCAAGCAGTGACCATCAATAACGTAGGGAGATAATACATAAATATCATACGTGGAAGCCTCCTGCTCGTCTCCAATACAGCTACCCGTGCATCCACCTAACCTGTCTCTAGTCTGCTCGTGTGAGCACCCAGAGTAATAAGAAGAGACATGAAACTCTGGGTCAGACATAAAGTCTGGTATGAGCGATAAGCATCTAAATAGAATAATAACAGGTATAATCCAATCATACCTGAACCTGGACCTGCAACCAAAGAGTTAGCACTACATACTGTACAACACTCTAAGTTGCCCTTTCAAATGGTGTAAAGATAACGGGGGTGGGGGTGTGCATGTCATAGTGATGTCAAACAATCAAGCATAGCAATCATCCTCACATCCCTCACTCCGTGCATAAAGCATACGATATCCACTACTTTGGTCACCTAATACTTTGGGCCATGGCGGAATCCTATCCCGTGTAACTATCACTACAAGCCCACTATCCATCTCTCAGTGGTGAACCAAAGTTATGAATACCGACAACTCCTTAGCACACGTCCCGCAGCAAAGCCCAACTATGAAGTGAACTCATCGGTTCCCAACTGGATCCTAAGCTCTAACTTCCCATATTGGACTACCTTTGCATCTCGGGTTATTGGTCAATACTGGGTCGGGTCGGGTTCCTTCTCAAGCCATCGGTTCGGGTCGGGTGTCCTTCATCTGTTCGGGTCGGGTCTTCTCCTGGTACGGTTCGGGTCGGGTCTTCTCCTAGTGCGGTTCAGGTCGGTTGTCCTCCATCGGTTCGGTTCGGGTGCTTTACCTCGGGTCGGGTCGGGTGTCATCTCCCCTCCAGCTCGTGCCTCCGTTCCGATCCGTGCCCTCGTCCTTTACATGCTCCTATCCGATCCATCCTCATGCCTTCACTCCGATCCGTCCTCCTCGATCCGATTCGTCCTCCTCGATCCGATTCGTCCTCCTCGATCCAATCCGATCCCAGTTCAGCTAGCGTGGCCTTCCTTTTTGCCATTTCCCCCCAAGTGTTGGGTTCCGATCCGATCGGATTCTTTGCTCAGTTCAACATATCCGATCCGAGCCCTATGTCCGATCCGATCCGAACCCTGCACTGTTTTCTGAGACTGTTCCAGCAAGTGTTTACGCCATTCGACGACGTTTTCGACCATTCTAACTATTGAAATCAATCACAAAGCATTTCATACAGTCATAGCAACATGCATAATCAACCACAAACACCAAAACAACAATATGAAATGTTAAAACGGATCAAACATACCCAAAAATCCATATTTTCCCCTTAAGCATGTTTAAGAACAACTAATGATAGGATTAGTAAAACTTAACCAAATTAGCCAAATTTTCTAACACAGGTCTAAAACAATATTTTATGAATTTCTGAATATTTTTCCAAAATTTTATCACGCTTAATTTCGCTAATTAACACTAATCACCCCTTAATCCCCTAAATTCCGGGATTAACAAAATTAGTCCAAATTAACCCAAATTCATATCAGAGGCATAAAATGATGTTTTAGAATTTTGGGAATTTTTCTAGGTTTTTCTAAGCCATAATTTCGCTAATTACCCTAATTAGCCGTAATTAGTGAAAAAACTAAGCAAATCACTCACCTTTGGCACAATTAAACTTTCAGAACTGAAACTCCTCTGATATAGATCCAATCTCTATGTGTTCCAGCAACTCTCTCTCTGATTTGGTGCTAATCCCCTTTGGTTTGATGTAGTTTTGCTTAATCTTTGATTAGAAAGTGATTAGAGGTGATTTGGAGTGAAATTAGAAGGTGGAGGCCATGGCTATACTTGAAGGAATGTCTTAGGCGGCTGGAAAATGAAGTAAAAACCGAAATCATAACCCTAGCAGCCCCTAAGTACCACTAATCCCGAAATCCCCCTTTAGGCCTAGCTGCTAATTACCCGGTTAAGCCCAGTTAGCTGAAAATAACCCTTTAAACCTTAATTTAGTCATATCTTCCAAACGGTAAGTCCATTTGGCTATTACGACCAATCTACGGAAAGAGAAACCATCATCCGGAGCTAATGGAAGTAGTCTCAGGTCAAAATTCCTTTCCAGTCAAAAGTTATGGACGAAACAAGATCAATTAGGGGCAAAACGGTCATTTAAAAATTTGCAAAAACCATGAACATGGGAAATGACCACACTAGTCGTTTCCCAAAAGTACACGACCATACGACTTACCTAGAAAAAGAAATAAATATTCTACGTTCCTAGATGCGTAGAATGTGGGTTGTTACAACCCTTGTCAATCTGTACGGGAAATGGGGTCGTCACATCATCATAGACTGTCAATCCATCGATTGACATATAACTAAATATTGGGATTAGTGTGTATCCAATATCATCCCAATACCCGTGTGGGGTTTCATCCATCAACCAAATAATAAATTATTTGTGCACTTGGGCGATGTGTGAAAATTATCGTCCCAATCACATAAACAAGTCGGATGACTTGTAAATGGAATTGTAATATTCAGTTTGAATATACTAACATTATGTTTAACTCATCAAACATTTCAACATCGCAGATATATATTTCAATTATTTTTATTGTGAACAAATGACAATAAAAATCTAGTCTTTTATTCCCATTCTTTTATTGTTAACAAGTGACAATAAAAGTCTTAACTTTTGTTTCTAATCTTTTGTGTAATCCTTTTTCAATGGCCAAAAATGAATATTTTGGTGTAACTCTGTTTAATGACCAAAACTATATATTTTAATCTACTCCTCTTTAATGTACACAAATGTTAATCCTTTTCAATACACAAAAATGTTCATTCTTATTTCATTCCTTTGTATACACAAAAGTGTTTATTTTTATTTCCTTACTTTTTATACACAAAAATGGGCATTACTACTTCATTCTTTTAATGTGACAAAAATGTCCATTACCAGTTCATTCTTTTAATGTATACAAATATACATTTTTAACTCATTCTTTTTAAAATGACCAAAACAGATAATTTTGGCTAATCCTTTTAATGTAATCAAAATAACAAATTTGTCTAATTCTTTTAATGTATAATAATGTGATGATTTGGTCTAATCCTTTTATGTAAACAAAATGTGATGATTTTGTCCAATCTTTTTAAATAAACAAAATGATATTTTAATTTGCAAAACCCATTTCTAACAAAAATGTGGTTTTTATTTATATAACAACTTTCAAATCAAAATGTCATTTTTATATGCATAATACATTTCAAATAAAAATGTTGATTTTATTTACATAACAAGTTTCTAATCAAAAACGTCATTTTGTTTGCATAACACATTTCGAATAAAAAGATTGTTTTTATTTAATAAACATTTTCTTACAAAAATGTACTTTTTAATTCTAATTTTATTTTCTAACAAAAATGAGTTCTTTTTAATCTAATATTCATTTTCTAGCAAAATGTATATTTTACTTTCTAACAACGATTATGTTTAACTCCAATTCATTTCAATGTAAACAAAATGCCAGTTTTGTCTAATTCATTTCAATGTAAACAGAATGAGTATTTTTACTTCGCTCTTTTTAAATGATAAAAAGAATGTTTTTATTTCATTCTTTACATTTGACAAAAATGAATACTTTTGTCATTCTTTTACCTTTGACAAAAAATGCATAATTTAGTCTAATCTTTTCAATGTACAAAATATGATAATTTTGTATAATCTTCTTTAATGTACAAAATATGATGATTTTGTATAATCTTCTTTAATGTACAAAATATGATATACATTTTCTAATTCATTCTTTTAATGTAATCAAATATGACAATAAAACATGATTTCTTTTTATTGGAAAGAATGTTACTTAAAAATTTATTCTTTTGTTTTAAAAAGACTGTTTAACATAATATATTCTTTTGTTTGATGACAAACTTCTAATCAAAAATGTCATTTTGATTTGCATAACATATTGCAAATAAAAATGTCCATTTTTGTTTAACATAATCTGATTGACAAAAGTGTTGCTTTTGTTTAATACTTCTAATGTAAACAAAATGGGATTTTGTTTAATACTTCTAATATAAACAAAATGGGATTTTCGTTTAACACTTCTAATGTAAACAAAATGTTCCTTTTATCATATTTAACACGGTCTAAACAAAAAAGTTTTTCTTTCTTTCTTTTTTTCATATTTAACATTTTCCTACGAATTCTAATGACATATAAAAGTATACTTTATTTGTTTACATTCTTTCCTATGTATACCAATGACAAATAAAAGTATATTTTATTTGTTTACATTCATTCCTTTGTATGCTAATGACAAAAATAAATAATAATCTATTTGTTTACATTTTCCACTTTTTTAGTATAACGAATAAATGTGAATATCTATTTATACCCTAATCTAATTTTAACATAGCAAATAAAAAGAATTTTTTTTCCATATAATTCTAATTTCAAACATGACAAATAAAAATGGCATTTTTATTTGTTTCAATTTCTAATTTATTCTTATTATACTAAATCAAACCAACTGATCCATACAATCAAGATATTTTGAATCCAATCACAAACAATAAACAATTTGAATCTCAACCACGAATAGATAATGATTTCAAATGCATAACAGTTTATTTTAATTATAATTTTAGAATAAGAAATCTCACCGTACTTTTGTTCAGATTCAAAATTTTGCCAAAATTGGATTTGCTCAGAATTGATTCCGGTCAATTCCATCCTCTAGATCTCGTTTTTCTGACTCCAACGCAATTCGTTTCGTTGAATTCTGATTAGATTTGGTCAACTTATCATCAATACAAGATTTTACATTAATTTAAATAATAAAATAATCATTAATTACATTCCCTTTGCCTAATCTTCCTCTTTCTTCTGTTATTCATCAAATACATTTGCCCGACCTAGGGCTTAACCCCGACGCCGCCATGAACCGCCAGACCACCATCTGTGGTGACCACCTGAAACGCCTCTGCGCCACGCCCCAGCACCCGAAACCGCCTCCACTTCGGTGGTCTCCACCTCCCCACAATCCGCCGCGAATGTCGACAGTTCCCCCTTGAAATTCGAACTCCACGCACCCCAGAGGCGATCATAGCCGTACCAATTCGAAGCTCACTCTTTGCTCTTCGATTTGAGTTTAGAATTTTTGAAAACCATCAAGCGGATTGAGATATTTTGGCTTGGCAATTTTGGGTTCGTTTCAGCCATTAAAACGATAGATGGCGGCTACATATGTTAGGGTTAGGGTATGGTATAATACGCGTATTTATACGTGTATAAATTATATTATTTAATTATTTAGTTTGTTTGAAATCCAAAATTACCTGTTTAACCATACGAACTCCAAATCAAACCCAACGAGAGTCACCCCTACCTAATAACCCCCATCCCGGACACAATGGAATATGTTTCGTAACCCAGTTTGGCTGTTACGATATGTTTCTCTTTAAATTAAAATATAAATCATTTAATTATTAAATTCAAACGTACATTTTAAATTACCGGGGCGACATACTGACTCGAAAAGTTACATATTTTTTTTCTGGTTATGTTTTGACGATACGGTTCTAACGAGACTAATTTTGTTGAATTCTGAGACTGTTTGAAAAATGGCCTTTTTTAAGTCGATTAAATTTGACTGAAATTGACAAAACACATTTTCCTTTGCCACACACATATTAATTCAAAAAATTATGAAAATTGAAACCTAGCAATAATTTTGACATTCTGGTTCCAACAGAAGTGGTTTCATCGAAAACCGAGGTCGTTTGCAAAATGGCTATTTTTAAGGCCAATATATTATTTTAAAATATATAAATTCTACAGCGACTTTTCTGAATTTTAAACTGGACATAACTTTTGATTTATAAAGTGAAATTTTAGTTTTTCAGATTCGTTAGAAAGATATGATTAAACAGATTTAAATATTTCTTGTTTCGTTCAATTCTGATTTATTTTGCATCCTGTGCAGCCGGTCAATAGTTCAAATTCAAAATTTCAAACTTCAGCACTGTTTTAATCTCCTTTTATAATTAAATCAAATTTATTCGTTTTAAACTAAATTTTTAGTCGTTCTTATTTAAAATAGATTATTTTAAACATTAAAATCCACTAAGATTTCTAAAATAAAAAATTTAAATTGGCCCCAAATCCTGGGTCGTTACAATCGCCCCCACTTAAAATCTTTTCGTCCTCGAAAAGGAACGAAGCTAATAGTTGTTTAATTAACTAACTCAATTAAATTTTAATTTATTGGTTTCAATAATTTTGTTAGTTAAACTAATTATCATTTCTACACTTTTATTAGTTAAGCTAATAATCAAACATCGCAACCAGCAATCAACCAGGTGATTAACTTTCCAAATATATATAACTTTTATATATAATCAAAAATCATATTTTTAGTGCAAATCACAGCAATGTTTACTAACTAAGTTTTGGTTCTCATACCAGTCAATGGAAATATATAGATATTCCACTTTCGATACTCGAACATAAATACTGGTGATGGTATACATATCACCAGAATCATCTCCGGGCGACTAGAGTGTGATTTTATATCTATCCAGTATACTAAAACTTTGAATATCCGCTAATTACTCGTATATTCGAAATCTTTATATACTCGATTGTCCACATTAAAATATGATATACTCAAATACGTATATTTAGATAAAATTTTCAAAACTAAATTTGATTTGATTTTTTTTTATCTTAAAGAAAATAATACTCTTCACACTCGTTCTAGGATACTACTGATCCCATCTCTAACGAGTTATTCTTATTGGATATTACCAATCCAATCTTTGATGAATTCTTTCGCTCGGTTTTAATGTGTCTTGTTCTCGAGCTCTGTAAACCAAAGCTTTGATACCAAATGAAACGACCCAAACTTCCCAGTAAAGGAAAGCCTGGATTGCTTTGAGAACAATACACATCAGAACATAAACTGAAGAACATTTTATTGCTGATTACAACAATTATATTAGAGTACAAGAATATAACAGAGTATGAATACTTAATTACACAATAGAAATACCATAATATCAGAGATTTAAATTACATTTAAATAGCAGCGGAAAAATATTACAAATATACAACTGAAAGGAATACACGGATATAGAGTTTTCCGAATACCGCTTCAACTGTAAACTAGGATCCGGTAAACATATCTGCAAAAAGCTACTCGACTGCCCATGTGGAAAATATGGGCACCCGAGTTTGCCAGTGAAACAAACTACAGGTCAGTCATGGGACTGGTATGAGAAATCTTAACTAAACTTATCTAATAAGGCTAATCGCGGAACAGGTTTACTCCATTGGATTGCCAGTGCATAAATTAAAGTAAATCGTTAAACTACGCAATGCTTTTTTTTGAAAAATGAAACATTATAAGACCCAAGTCCCATCACACAATGCAACGCAAACCGGAGGATAGGGTTTTACCTTATAATGGTCAAAAGATGCTTGATACGGTAAAACGGATTTGATATTATCATTAGTGTATATATCTATGGGTATATAAATATTTCAAAAATACTTTCAATCATAATGTATTAATCATAGACGGCATAGTACCCCATCCTACTATGTCGCCATACTAGTTCTACAATCAAAACCGCAAGGTCGTATTGGAAACTGGATTTCCATCATGTGTCGAGGCTAGGGGCAAGCTCCTCTCCGATTCGAGACACTCTAGTAAATGCCTCCGGATCCCCTGCAGTGAACCCTTGGAGCGGTAGGGACGGTCCCCACCTATTGGCAGTGGATTGGTTATGCCTGAACACACGTTTCCCGGTTCCTTTGAACCTATAATATGACCACTATCGGCCTATAAAAATCCGAGGCACCTCAAAATCCATCATCCACATAAGTAAAATGCCAGCCAGTTTAAGCACTGACACTACCAATAGCTAGAAAGAAACGTGTGCACTCCCTACGGTCCATATCCCGTTTTTGACTAATACCGGGGTGTGAGGCTCGCGAAGTCACGATATACACAAAATTATGCCATAATCGGCTATACTTTGATCATCCCACAAGGCTCTGCTTTTCAACAAAAGCCGTGATCAATTGCATCTTGGTGTGCACATTGACAATTCACGCAATGCGATCAATCGCTATTAATATATACCAGGGTGTTAAGAAGAGAATAAATCCTCCACCACCAAACAGACATACATTAACAGAAATTGATTTAATTCACATGGAACGAAATCCAATGTCAGACATGCATCCATTTACTAGCTTATGCTCTGGGTCTGAGCGAAAACCAAATCCGAACAATCAACAATAGTCCGGACGGCCACCACTGAAGCCCCTTCAAGGTAGCTACTCCCATCATGGGTCTCAGTAGCAACACATCCATTCGATGTGAAGATCGTCGGTCTTCAAACGCCGTCTTCCTCTTCGACTCTTCATCGTCGTAGTAATTATTCAGAGTGGGTTAAACCCGGTCTTTCCAAATAACTCACGTATTTTATAATAAAAATCAAGTACTATAAAAGCACACCCAACGTCTCATTCCAATTTAGAATATTCTTTTAAATAAAATATTCACCTTATTTTATCAAAGATAAATTCTTTTAGTTTATTCTTAAATCTTTCTTTTAAAGATTTATTCAAAACACCATTTGGTTTAAAATATAAAAAATCATTATTAAATGATTCTTTAAATTTAAGAAATAAATCTTATCTTTAACTGGGTTAAATAACTAGTGTCATTTTAAAACGCTGTTCACGTTAAACCCAAAGTCATCTTCCATTAAATATGGAATTTTCACAGGAATCAACTCAATATATATTCGATATAAATTTCTGTATCCGACCAATAATATAAATGGTATAACGGAAAAGCCTTTTTAAATTCCATATGTAGTATTGATTTTCTTTTACAGAAGCTTATCTCGATTATTATTAATTCGAATTCCATTCAACTCCAATTTAATATATTTAATGGGAGAACTTTACTTTTGGAAATTTTCTATTTAAATCTTAATAAAAGATTTATAAATTCCAAATCATATTTTCACTGTCAGTTGGGTTAAAGAACACATGTCACTTAAAAACACGGTTCACAATAAACCCAATTCACATTTTATCTTATTTCAATTACTAAATATAATTGAAAACTGTAATAATCTAAATTAAAAGATTATTCTTTTCATATGAGGTTTAAGAACAGTGTTATTTAAGACACTATTCACGACAAACCCAAAATCACATTTATTTATTTTAATTTCAATTAAATTTATTGACAAATTGGAAAGCTACATTTAATCTAAACTTAATGATTTATTCTAATTAATAACTAGCTCATCTCAATAAATAAATATAATTTTCTAAAATATATTCCTTTTTCTAAATATTCTTTTTCTAAGATGTTTTCAAAAATATTCTTTCTAGAATACCCTTTATTAGAATGTGACTAAATCAACAACCATATATTGTATGTGATCAACAATCATGATACATAATGATCAAACATTCAAATAACAACTAGAGTGGATTTTATAACTATGTGATCATTAAAGTAAATAACTAACGCACATCATAGACTGTCAATCCATCGATTGACAGATAACTAAATATTGGGATTAGTGAGTATCCAATATCATCCCAATACCTGTGTGGGGTTTCATCCATCAACCAAATAATAAATTATTTATGCACTTGGGCGATGTGCGAAAATTATCGTCCCAATCACATAAACAAGTCGGATGACTTGTAAATGGAAGTGTAATATTCAGTTTGAATATACTAACATTATGTTTAACACATCAAACATTTCAACATCGCAGATATATATTTCAATTATTTTTATTGTGAACAAATGACAATAAAAATCTAGTCTTTTATTCCCATTCTTTTATTGTTAACAAGTGACAATAAAAATCTTAACTTTTATTTCTAATCTTTTGTGTAATCCTTTTTCAGTGACCAAAAATGAATATTTTGGTGTAACTCTGTTTAATGACCAAAACTATATATTTTAGTCTACTCCTATTTAATGTACACCTGAAACGCCAGACCACCATCGGTGGTGACCACCTGAAACGCCTCCGCGCCACGCCCCAGCACCCGAAACCGCCGCCACCTTGGTGGTCTCCACCTCCCCACAATCCGCCACGAACGTCGACAGTTCCCCCTTGAAATTCGAACTCCACGCACCCGCAGTGGCAATCATAGCCGTACCAATTCGAAGCTCACTCTTTGCTCTTTGATTTGAGTTTTGAATTTTTGAAAATCATCAAGCGGATTGAGAGATTTTGGCTTGGCAATTTGGGTTCGTTTCAGCCATTAAAACGATAGATGGCGGCTACATATGTTAGGGTTAGGGTATGGTATAATACGCGTATTTATTCGTGTTTAAATTATATTATTTAATTATTTAGTTCGTTTAAAATCCAAAATTACCGGTTTCACCATACGAACTCCAAATCAAACCCAACGAGAGTCGTCCCCAGCTAATAACCCCCATCCTGGACACAATGGAATATGTTTCGTAACCCAGTTCGGCTATTACGATATGTTTTTCCTTAAATTAAAATATAAATCATTTAATTATTAAATTCAAACGTACATTTTAAATTACCGGGGCCACATACCGACTCGAAAAATTACAGAAAAATTATTTCTAGTTGTATTTTTGATGATACGGTTCTAATGAGACTAATATTGTTGAATTCTGAGACTGTTTGAAAAATGGCCTTTTTCAAGTCGATTAAATTTGACTGAAATTGACAAAACACATTTTCCTTTGCCGCGCTCACATATTAATTCGAAAAATTATGAAAATTGAAACCTAGCAATAATTTGACATTCCAGTTCCAGCAGAAGTTGTTTCGTCGAAAACCGAGGTCGTTTGCAAAATGGCTATTTTTAAGGCCAATATATTATATTAAAATATATATAAATTCTACAACGACTTTTCTAAATTTTAAACTGGACATAACTTTTGATTTATAAAGTGAAATTTCGGTTTCTCAGATTCGTTAGAAAGATATGATTAAACAGATTTATATATTTCTTGTTTCGTTCAATTCTGATTTATTTTGCATCATGTACAGCCGGTCAATAGTTCAAATTCAAAATTTCAAACTACAGTGCTGTTTTAAACTCCTTTTATAATTAAATCAAATTTATTCGTTTTAAACTAAATTTTTAGTCATTCTTATTTAAAATAGATTATATTAAACATTAAAATCCACTAAGATTTCTAAAATAAAAATTTTAAATTGGCCCCAAATTCTGGGTCGTTACATAGACACATTTGTATTGACATTTGGTGGGTTTTTACTTATTAGCAAGTCAACAGAAGGTACATTGAACCATTCACAATGGCATTATTTATAGGTTTTACATGTTAAAAGAATCAAGATAAACGAATGATTGGTAAAATTGGGTACTCAACAACTATCTAGTTAGATGTCGAAAAGCTTAAAAACAATGTGACTAAGAAAGAAACTTTACCTACCAAGAAGATTTACCATTTGTAATCGAAGTTCCAAATAATCTAGAAGAGATGCATTCGTTGCGTGATGGTTGTTCAAATAAGGAAGTAATCCACGCCATTAATCGAAACTGTGCATGTAACTCAATCAGGCTTGTTGCTGAGAATCACAGGAAAATGCGAGTATTTTATGGCATCCTTCTGTAGTGTTTTGCTATCTTGGCAGCCCATAAGCCTATTCTTCACAGTAGACTTTCAATATGTGCTCGACTGCAATTACAACACACTTAAACAAGGTTTTGTGAGGATATCAAAATCCAAAGGAGGTGCAGCTGGCCGTCAATGAAGACATTGCTATTGTTGAGGCTTTGGTCTTTAATATTCCACTGTTCTGATTTTCGTCGTGTAGCAATGACCTTCGCAATTCTTCTTATGTGTGAGTACCATATTAGATGCCTCATTTTTTCTAGTCATGATGTTGGTGTGGATCTTTTTTATGCACCTTGGTTCTATCTATGGCTAAACAATGTCAGAAGTTTTACCCCGAGGAAATTAATTTACTACAAGCTCTGTTGTCATCAAATTTCAATTCCGAATCTAAAAATTTTCAGTGCCATCATCTCCTAGAGTCGCAAACATCAAAGCCCTGGTTGCGTTTAGGTGATCGAACTACTGAGGTGCATCCTCTTGACTTCTTTAAGGTTACGTTAATGGAAGCAGACTCACCATTTTCTACATCAGCTGATTTCAACGCTAGTGTGCTTTTATCAACGATGGGGCTTTAAAATGGTTTGTCACTATATAAGAGAATTTGAGCTGGTTCCCAGAGTTATTTTTGCCATTGAATTATCTGCTACATGGCGTAAAAAATAATTTTACCAGTCTAATTATAGTTTAGCAATTCAGTTAAAGGCTAAAAAAGATCCTTAACACATAGTATGAGATATGAATACAATACTACCTGAAAGGTTGAAAATATGGCAGGCTGAAGAATCTTAACATCAAACGTTGGGATGACTATGCTAGCTCATGTTTGATGCAGCTTCATCTTGCCAAGTAATTTCTGTATCATGGAATGCAAATACTTGCTGTTAATTATTATTTTTCTTCATAAAAGCATATTTAAATAAGAAAGCACAACAACCTCATGATGACAAACAAGTCCTACAAACTTGAACATAAAACAAAAGCACATGAAAAAAGGTAAAATAGAAAAAGGCCTACTTATTAGCCTTGGCAGTAGAAGCAGTAGCCTGTTCTTTGAGACGCCCGGTTCTTCCAGCAGTAGTGAGACCGACCTTCTGCCCAGGCGGTGCATCACGGCGGACAATAGAAGCATGACCGAAATGTTGGTGGTTACCACAACCATGAGGACGTTCCACTGGATTCATAGCCATATCTCATACCTTAGGCTAGCAATTCGTCTTCACTCTGTACTTGTAATATGTGTTTCTTGCTTTCAAGAGAAACTTCTCTGTCCTCCCTCCTCCTGCTACTTGCCCTATAATTGCTCTACATCCACTTGGCACTATCTTCTTTGCCCCTGATGCCAACTTTATGATGAAAGTGTCGTTATCTGGATTATGGCTGATGACAATAGCGTAATCGCCACTAGCTCTAGCCAAGACACCTCTATCTCAAACATGGTGTTCCACATTGCAGATAATCGCTCCCTCCGGAATACTGTCAAGCGAAAGCAGGTTTCCGACTATCAGATTCGCTTTCTTTCCACGATAAATGGACTGATCGGTATACATTCCTTCGGCCGCAACGAACAACTCATTCTGGTGGTTGTACCTGAATGGTTGTCTGAACGTCACGCATACAAGTAGCGCACCCTGCCCGACATCATGGACAATGTCAGTGATGAGCCATTGCGTTCGCTGAAGTCGAGGGAGCGGGCCGGTGCCTTGCGACGATGGGTATGAGATTTGAATGTTTCGCCAGCTCCTTTGCGCTGCGCTCTAATTACTCAACCCATGGTGGATGCTGCTTTGAGAGTGACTTGCCGTTATATATTGGTCTGTTGATAATGCCGAAGAAATTATGCACTGAAGCAAAATGCCAGCACAAATGTTCGATTCATTATATGATGTTATAAGTAGATTTATTTTTATTGTTCTGAAAAGGTTAGACTTACAGGTTATTCCTTTTTTCACTACCTCTTTTAAGGAAAAATCTTGGCAGCATTTTCTAAATAAAATGGTGTGATGTCTTTGGCTGAAAAAGGTGGTGGATTATCTTTATCCGGAGCAGTAAGCATAGACATAACCAGGCCGCCTGTGCTGCTTCCTGTTGTTATATCAAAATAGTCTGCAAGCCTCAGGCTCTCATCTTCTCGATTACCTATGTATTTGCATTATGCTTAATAGCAACCTTTTTGATCAAATGATATAATCATGCAGTTAATCCTTTACTAACCATAGGAAATAAAATTTCACATGTAGCAGTTATTATTTCTCATATGCCCCATAAACCAAAAAGCTATATCTTACTGCAATTCTAGTGCAGTCAATAATATGCTAATGGTACGCCTCCATGTGTTAATGCCATCTGATACATCTTCATCAAAATGTTTTACTGTAGTACCAACTCATGCACTGTTTATACAAAATGTCTGGACTTCTGTATATCTCTATATGCTTCTAAAACACAGCAGACACGTCCCCTACAGCAAATCGAACCAAAGTATGTTGTCAACTTAATAGTTAAGTTGAATTGTTGTTCATATTATTCGAAATTTAACCGTCAATGTGAAATATTATATAGTGACAAACCATTGACCAACCATTTTAAAGCCCCAACACTATCAGCAATAGCAGAACATCATAAATAACTCTGAGAAATGGAAAATAAATCTTATATATGATCTTTAGCCCACACTATAAGTTTAGCAAAAAAGAATTTGATGCTCCATAAAGTAAGCACTAAGCATCCTAAATAAATGAACAATGATAAAAAAAAGTTTATTAAAGCTAGCAACATAAGGGAAGAAAATATTCAACTATGGTATGCATGGTGTTTCAAAGCAAAAACACAGAGTTAATCACATTTCTCATAGTTGGTAATGATTGATGCAGGAATTTGGAATGCCAAATATTCCACAACATGTGATAGCTTTGAATTTCACAAACAAAAGTAGAGGCTCCCGCAGTTGGTATTAATTCTGCTCAATCATCATTTTGCAATATTTGCAAGATGAACTTAAAGCTTTCAATGCACGCAAAATGTATGCTTTCAATACTGTTGGTATCAACAATGAATCATATATTGGCAATCTATTCCCAGGTTGAACAGCTATCAATTTATAAAGAAAGTCTAGCTTATCTTTTGGAGAAATTGGCAGCAAGCGTCTTTGAGGTATGTGATCCAATTGTTATCAAAGGTTTACACTGTCACAAAAACAAATGAAAGAGATAAATTTTGCATGTCTGGCGTACAGGAGGCGAATTCATTATGCTTTGATGCAACATCTTTAGCTCATCTTTTTCAAAACAGTGGAAAAGAAACAATTATAAGTTTACAACGAGGCCTAAAATAGAAATAGTTTTTTTCCAGGCTATAAATAATTTTTTTACATAATTATATTTTCAGGTGTCAACTATAATTGTTTGACAAGTAATTCAGTTAAAGGCTAAGCTTAATGAAAACAAGGAACATACATAAAACAGTTTTGTTTTCTCTTATTCTTTTTACCGTTTCTAAATTTTAGAACTAGATTTTACTGGTTCCTCTACAATCTATGAAGACAACACTATATCATGTTCATCCAAAATATAATAAACATCAACTTCATAAATTATAAACAAAGCTAGCAACCAGTAGCTAACTAAGTTTGTTAACTTTGATGCGATATGGTTTGTAACATATATAGTTGCCAGATCTCTTTCTTTTTGTATATTCACTTCTTCTTTTTTTTAAAAAAAATATATTTTTTAAGGGGACTTCTCAAAACATTCCACAGGCAGCAACACAAAGACAGGCAAAAACAACTGAAACATGGGCTAGGCACAGGGGTGACCAAAGCAAGGATGGTTAAACACAATCAAGGCATAAGGTGGAAAACAAGTCCAGGTCAAGGAAAAAATAAGATCAGGATACACAAAACAAATCAACATTGATATTTGTGTACATGAATACTTAGTACACCTAGAATACATATAGATATAGTTCCAACTGCAAATAACCTAGAATTTGAACATGGCATGGTTACATTTGATTAACTCAAACAACCACAGGCTAACATGTGAACACAACAACAATCATTCAAATTACAGCCAACAAAGGCAGCTCAACTACTAACTCAAATCATAATCATGCATCAAATCGACTTGCATTAAAACTCAACTACTAACTCTAACACTTCCCAATGATGTTATTTTGTAGTTTATCCTAACATACGAAAAATAAAAAGAACAAAAAAAAGTGTTTGATATCTATGTTGCTTAAAAAACATAAAGCTTTGGTTTTAGATATCCAATAGAAATACAAATATACATCATATGCTACACACGAATCATATTCTTGTTGTTGTCAGTCATAACATACCTGACCTGTTTCTTTTTATGACTTGTCTCAAACAAGCCCAGTATTTTATATCAACAAAATGAAGGCTTTGATAACACAATTGTATAATATAATTTATACCAAAGAATATCAACTTCTCTTATGAACCATTTCACCAAGACATGTCTCGGTGTAAGCTATATCTTTTTGCCATCACTGACGTAACTGTGGATATCAGTTACAACACATCTAATTATAAAAAAAGTAATGGTAGAACAAATAAAAGATATCAGTAAAAGATGAAAAAAATGTCTATTTTTTATTGTTCATTTTGTTAACATAGACCATAGAAGAATCCACCAGGACTCAAAATCAGTACTCAACTGAAAATGAAATTCTGTTAATTACCTTGAAATAGTTCTTAGCAAAATTTAGATCTTCAATGTTGAATGGTATTGAGTGGAAGCTCCAAAAGGCTTTTCTACTGATATTGGAATCTGAACATGCAGCAAGACTGAATTTTGAAGCTTCAGTATGGGCAAAGCTTTTTCTAATCACATAAATACTAATGACTTATACGCTTCACAAAAGTTATAAAGCAATTTGATTAGAAAACTGATTATCTCTAACTTATCCGACCAGAAATACTGATGTATATTGATAGTGTATTTACTGTCCAATTCTAAGAATGCCTCCAAGCATTGCGAGTGTCTGCATTCGTCATTCCCAGTCAGAATCTGCATAATGTCAACACATAAAGATCTCAGGCATGTAAACAGACAAGCTTTAATTCAGATAATTGATGTGATGTAATATGTGAATAGTCTAATCACCTTTAGCATCACTAATTTGTTACCCTGTCCTTGTAACACTTTGGATAGCCATAGTTTCATATTGGTTTGCACTGAGAACACAACTGCACTTTAGTCCAAAACACCATGCAGGATGAATAGTAAACAAAAGAAACTCTACAATACATTCTCTGAAAGGGAAAACTACTACTTAAACCCCAAACTTTGAAAACACTACGTAGGGCGTTAACATGTGACACCAGGCTGCAAAGTAGTCCTAGAACCATCACTAAGCTAATGTAAACGAGTGCAAAGACACCATCATCAACATAACTAAACCAGGCAAATCTGTGAAAATGCAAACAAATACATAAATGCATCTGCTAACAGGGTGCCAAACCAAGAACTTTGGTGCCAAATCTAATGAACATCATAAAGCTGCAAAAGTCTACATTAAAAATCTAACATGGCTAATAAAGGGAAGTACAAAGTTATAAGCACAAAGTCTGGCCAAACATACAGATAACAGCCTTGCCGAATCAAAACAAAAGAGAAAAACGAGGACAAACCCCAAAGCAAGAAAAATATAAAAGAAATCTTCTAACTTACAGGAAGCAATAATCTTCAATCAACCAAGCTTCAATCAGCTGATTCTTGGGTTTCCTGACTTTTTGACTAAAATTAAAATCTACTCTGAAATTCATTTTGTATTCAAAAATAAAATGATTCATTACATAAAATAGATCGAATCTTACATACCTTGAATTGGTTGCTCGAAGTAAACCCTAGGATCGATGAAGATGAAATGAGACGAGATGACAGCTGCGGTGAGGGAAATACAAGCGTACAAGAATCGATAGGTAAAAATGTTAGTGGAGGAAGATGAAGAAAAACGAAAGCTGAAGCGAGAGGATTGTAAAAATGTAAGATAAGTCTGACTTGTTGTTGGAAGCGGAAAAAAGATAGGGGAGTGGAGGGAAAGGGGTCGAAATAATGTAATGTGCCCGCCAAAAATTTAGGAACAGGGAAAGAAAACGTAAAGATGCCCCCGAAAGAGTAATATTAGTTACACTTGCACTACAAATGCTACTAATAAATGTAACTAAATTTATGTTTTCTTGTAGTGACATATAAAAAATAGTAAACTAGAAAGAAATAGGTATGGGGAGTAAATAAATCATAGTAACTTATAAAAAAAACTAAACATGTAAATATTGTAAAAAAAAACTTGCAAATTAAAACTACTAAACTGTTCAAATATTCCTACGCAAATAATTAATCCAAAAATAATGTAAATACTCAGAGATCTGATGAACAAAGCTTCCTCCGTGGCCTTCTAAATTCTAGCAGAACCTCCACCTCCAAAAATGTTTATAAAAACAAATATTAAAAACTTAAGAACTTCTTCACCCCTTAAAAAATTAATTACATGACCTTTCCTAATTTTTAGGATAGGCTTGGGGAAGAAAAAGAAGAGAGAGCGGATATAAAGAAATGAGAGAGGCTCTGCTAGTCTATTTATAGGATTTACTGGATGCCCTCAACAGTTCAAATCTGATGTTAGATCTGGTCCAACCATGTCATAGGACCAATAACAAAGAGCCATGTCAGCCCATGTTTTAATATAAATCAATAAAACAATGACAACTCAGAAAAACTAGCAGTGCAATATAACTAACGTTCGCTACTTGCGTACCAGGCAAGGCACACAGCTTTCTTCAGTTGGGACGACCCACCCGCTATCCTGGGTCGAAACACGTGTCGACCCAGTTAGCATAGGTCACCCAATGACCGTTGATTCATTTATTTATTTATTATGAATTCTTCTTTACTTCATAACTAATTCATTTTAATTTAGAATTTAGCAAACCAAGTGTCTATTTTGATCAGAAAATTATAGTGGACTCAATGGTACTAGTCCCGTTGTCCAATTTTGAATATTATTATGATTAATATTTAGTTTACTGATCTTTTACATCTAATTATTGTTTATCAAAATTCGGGGTGTTACAGAAATTAAATCTCTTTTGTTAAAAAAATAATGTTCTTAGTTTAATGGATGCTTCGAAAAATGATTTCGTATGTTATCCACATTTAGTCAAAATATTTTATACAAATTTAAAAGGTAACTTTTATGAAGAAATATAAGACAAGTTTGGAATAACGTCAAAAGAATACAAATTATTTTAGATTGTGAAATTTGGATAACATAGTGGAATGCAAATCCACCAAAATAGATCTTTCAATTTCTAAAATCAGAGAACATGATTGTGAAACTTTTCACCATATTTTTGAAGGGGGTAACAACATTGAATTCAAAAACCGAAATTTTTGTCCAAAAGAAAGGATTTTAATCTGATTTTACAACAAATTATTACTCAAAGATTGGGAAATTTTAATAACCCGACTTTAAAAGAGTGTAAAGCTCTTTTTGCTCGTTATGATCATTACGATATAAACTAAGCACATGTTATCTTGGATTAGTTATATCTTAAAAATATTACAAATCATGAAAATATTTTTTGTCATGGTGTTTGTCTTACATGTATCTTTAACTATTTTGGAGTCGATTTTAAAGAATAGAATTTGTTTCTAAAAAATTATTAAATCAATCTAACCTTGCTCTCATGAAAATTCCATTAATTTTTTAACTTATGAAACTCTCAGTGAAAAGGAAGATAGGCTAGCACATGAAGAGGAGGAAGAGATTTAAGAAGAGAAGGAAGGAGGAGAAGGGATGGATATTGAAGGATAAGAAGAAGAGAAAGAAAGGGAAACTTCCTTGTAAAGTATCGGTTTCCCAGCTCATCCCACCAAGTATCTAGTCAATTGTTGAAAATCAAAAGATTCTTAAGTGATTCTATAACAGCTCGCATTTTACGTATCGGAGGATCGTATTTTTTTTTATTTAATTTCCTGAGGGTTGGATCATTATTATATTTTGATATGTTTGTTATGGGGATGTGAAACATATCCATAACTTTTACCAATTTTATTTATGTCCATTTTTCCCCTATCAGTTTGGTAAGGGAAAAACTTTTGACTGGGACCAAATCAGGTGTTGACGTCGATTTCATTAGATTGGAAATGGTGTTGCCAATTCCGTAGAGTGGTCACATTAAAGATTTGGTTCAATGGTTTGGGAGGAATCGCTATTTTAGTGTTTCACAATTTTAGTTCATGTTTTGTAAGCCATTGATGGGGTGATTTGAGGAGGCCCTTTCTGGGCTGGAGGGAGGCTATAAATAGGGGGTTAGCGACATAAAGAGAGGGTTACTTTTCTTCATTCTCACATTTGGTTGAGCTCGTGATCCTCCTTGCTTAATCAAATACACCTTTCCACCATTAAAATTCTAGATCTACATAAGAGAATCGGAGATCTACAATGTTTAAAGCTAGATCTACGTCAAGTTAAGAGAGCTCGCATCAAATCAAGAGTTTTGAAGCATATTCTTTGCTGTCCAGATTGAGAATTTAGTGATTTCAAGTTGATTCGAAGAATTGGTTAGTGATAAGCATCTCTCACACAAATTCAATTAAGCATATGAGTTGTTTGATCTTATTTTCATCATTTCCAAGTTGTTTTCGCCTAGATATACATTATGGTAAGTATATTTTCATTTGAATCACCATACGATCTAATCTAGAAATGTAACACCCCACCTCCACCAGGGTGGCTCTTGCAAGCACTCTGACTTTGGAGGGGCGTTTGAATCAGGTAAACATGCATAATGATATATCAAGGCAGAACAAGAACATATGTATATATGTAAACAGAGTAAATAACATAGATAAAACAACGGAAGATTTCAAAACATTTCAAAACAAGTCTGGTACAACATAGCTTTCCAAATAAACAAGTCTAGATAAAACAACATCAACTGAAAAACTGAAATAAATAAGTGCTATCCCCAATTAAGTGGTAACCATAGCTAGCTTCATGTCGAAACCGTACATGAGCTGAAATCCCACAAGCAAGCAATCCGAAATCCAAGCTAAGCTCCAGTATTCCCTCCCTGAGAACCTGGGGGGGGGGGGGGGGGGGGACGGAAGAAAAGAGGCGAAAGAAAACAGGTCAGTCAAAAAGACTGAGTAAGCCCTACTACAATCAATGTAAACTGATAAAGTTAACTGGCATGAGCAGCAGGGATGAACATAAGGATAACAATATACTAGCATGATGATTAACTAACAAGGTAGATAAAGGTGTCATCGCATAATCAGGATTAAGGTTTTGCACCACGGGTGTACTAGCAAACTAACACGACTTGAATAAACAAGTATTGATCCCTTGGCCCAAGCTTTGGCCCAATAACATGAAATGACCCTAATACAAGGTCCAACCAAACGGTCTAGTCGATCGGCTCCCTAAGCCTAACTCGTCACGTGTTGGTGTCAATACGGCCCAATCATAATTGTAGTCGAACTGTGCCGGGTCCACCCTTCGGGTGTATCAAGCCCTAGGGTGTCAACCCCTGGACACCATGAACATGAGTGCACAGTCCCGATCTACTGGTACCCGTGCATCTTTTCTCCGGCTACGGACTATGTGCACGACCAGAGTCCGCCCGGAACTACACCGGCGTACCCTCTGCCATCGCTTTTGGTCACTTACCTCCAGTCCAGTAATCGTGCCCCCACCCTAACCTAGTCCCTAGGGTCATGCTGATACTAACTTGGGATTACTGCTGGAGTGGGCCCCCATTGCTAGGATTTTTCTAGTGGGTTAAGTACGGTTTAACCCTCTTGCTAATCCTGGATTAACTTGGTTAAGTGTAACGATGAGTTCACGACTTAACCCCGATTAATCTACCAAGCCCAAATTGGTTAAGTATTAAGTGGACCATGACATAACCCTAATTGGTTAAGTATTAAGTGGGCCATGACTTAACCCTAATCACGAGGCATTAATTAATTTAATGCGCCTTAACCTCTCACATTAGACCTTGTTGTGGTTACTAGTTAAGCCGGGCGGGTCCGGGTAGCTTTACACCACATCTTGGTCTAACCTCGGGTTCAAGGTACAACATGACCAACTTCTCACATTGGGTCCTATTGTTTGTAGCAACTAGTTAAGCCGGTCGGTTCCGGGTAGGTTTACGCTACAAACTCAACCCAACCTCGAGTTGGCCACACTTATCTTTTCTATGTGTCATGTCCATCATGTTTCCAAAACATGTTACAAGTTTTCAAGCAATTGGGTAGACCTAACTTAATAGGTAAATTCCCAATGGGTAGACCTAACTTAATAGGTAAATTCCCAAGCTTATGTTTTATGTCTTTTAAGTTTACCCAACCCCAAACGCAATCCCATCGCTTACATATCGCAATAGCGCATAAAGGATAGAAAGAGGGAACTTGGCATAATCATGACATAAAGGTATTAAAGCCACAAGCTTAACATAGTGGCATATGAAATGTTCATATGTTCATACACTTGCATATTACATTTTTAGGCCTCAAAAGCATGCATAAAACCAAACTTAGCATATTGGTGATACATGGTGATAAATGACATGTAGAGATGGCCATAAGTTCGCATTTAGCCTCACATGCAAGTTATCATAAGAGATATGATAACTTACATGTTGCTAAAATGCAACCTTTGGCATAAAGCTTAAAGCTTTATGTTCATAAACCCAAAATGAGCTTGCATAACATGATAGCATGAACAAAATGTTCAACCCAAACTTGCATAACATAACTTGGCATACTTGCATATAAACTTGCATATCACAACATGATAAACTTGCATATAAACTTGCATATCACAACATGATAAACTTGCATATAAACTTGCATATCATACATTTAACTTTAGAGTTTAAGTATGAAAGTAGAATAGGGCTTACAATGCTTAAGAAGTCACAAAAATATGACAAAGCCCTTATGAAATCAATTAAACCCAAAATGCAAGCAAAACCCTTGAGCCAAAATGATCAAGACTCTTTCTTTATGATGCAAATATATAAACTTGACTTGAATGCAAGCTAATGATGCTCATACAAGTTTGAAAACACTTGTATGCATGGAAAATCACTTAGGAATTTATTTAGGAATTTTATGAAGAGAGTGGAGGCCATGAGAGGATTGATTTTGCCATAGTTTAGTTGTATGAATGAATAATGATGATTTAGGGTAGGTTAGGGTCTTATTTATAGATTAGGCAAGTGTTTTAGGCCATAGGTTTAAACCTAGATTCAATCCAAGCCATCAAAGCATGTCTTGGGGAAGAAGTCAAGTGTAGGAACCATCTAGGGCCTTTAGATTAAAGATGAACCATGAGAACCATTCAAATGCAAAATCTGCATTTGAGCGAATCGGCCCACGGGTTGACAGCCAAACACCCTGGATTAACCCCTAGTCGACCCAACGGGCTTGGGTCGACCTCAAAAATCGGCCGGTTCGGTTATTCCCCTCTCCCAATTCGCTGTTTTGAACATTTTTGCATATTTATTTATTTAATTTTCAATTATATATATATATCAATATATATATATATTTCTCTGCGCAACCCATTTCACTTAATTAAGTATACTTTAATTTGGGAATTTTTCGTGAAACTTCGCGAGGCCATATCTTGGTCATACGGACTCCGATTTTCGAAAACTCGGACTCTATTTCGCGTATTTTTCCGAGATGAACACGATGGCATAGCCCATTTCCCTTGATTCAGATTTTACAGTTTAATTCTGCCTCCATTTATGTTATAACATGTTATTCAAAAATACGGGTTGTTACATTCTTCCCTCCTTAAAGGATTTCGTCCCCGAAATCTCCAAGTTAGGAAGAACGTATCCTACCATCCATCATCCATCTACTCAAAACATCATCAACGAGCAATCATTGTCCTTAAAAGGTTCTAAATGTTGTATGATCATATGCAAAGGTGTGTGTATATGTACTTATCTAATGCGAAAATCAGGAGGTTACTGATTCAGTAAACCCCCTTAATGCAAAATATGTTAGTGAAATGAGTCCATATGTATGCAAATTCCTAACATAATTTATAATCTCTTCATGAGTGCACATAACATTCATCCATATGCAACATCCACGTGATAGCATAACAAGTTTTCATCCATGAATAAGCATAAACACTCATGCATATGCGCTATGAAAGTGTGTGAGCCGATCTTAGTGCCTAACGTGTATTATGCATCCACGAGTATCCGCTTGCAAACACTTGCAACCACTTGCAACCATCAAGCATAACATGTTTCAAACACATGTTTCATCCAAAGGGTTTCTACCTAAGGTTCTCATGACAAGATTAACACGATAAACTAGATAAACATGGATAGCAAAGAGAAAGATATGCTAACAAAGAAAAGAGATTGAGAGTGTACCCTCAAAAATGAATGGATAAAGCCCACGCATCTTCTCCTCGGTTTCCCAAGTTGCGTCTTCTTCGGCTTCACCCCATTGAACCTTCACCAATTTGACCTCTCGATTCCTTAGCTTCTTGGTCTCCGTCCCCAAGATACGAATCGGAGCTCTCCTCAAGGTAGCCTCTTTCTCCACTTCTACATCTTTTAGAACACTTGGCTCAACAACCTCTGCTGATTCATGTAAACACTTCCGGAGATGCGAGACATGAAAAACATCGTGTACTCCAGCAAGCTTCTCGGGCAACTTCACTCTATAAGCCATCTGCTCGATCCTCTCTATAATAGGGAATGGTCCAACAAACCTCGGTGCCAACTTCCCAACAGCTCCAAATCGGACCACATTCCACAAAGGAGAAACCTTCACGAAAACCATATCCCCAACATCAAACTCCAAATCCGTTCTTCGCTTATCAGCATAGGATTTCTGTCGGTCTTGGGCCGCTTTCATCCGTCTCCGAATCAACTCGATCTTCTCGGATGTATCTCTGATCATATCAGGCCCAAGTATAAGCTCATTTGTAGTCTCCCACCAACATGTAGGCGACTTGCACGGCCTCCCGTATAAAGCTTCAAATGGTGCCATCCCTATGCTTGCCTGATAACTGTTATTATATGCAAACTCAACAAGAGGAAGATGGTCTTCCCAAGTACCACCAAAATCCAGAATACAAAGCCTCAACAGATCCTCGAGTACCCTATTCACCCTTTCGGTTTGACCGTCCGTCTGTGGGTGATAAGCCGTACTTAGATTCAACCTTGTGCCCATAGCTTCTTGCAAGCTATTCCAGAATTGACTTGTAAAGATTGGGTCACGGTCACTGACTATACTAGAAGGGACTCCATGTAGTCTCACAATCTCACGAAGATATGCAGACGCTAGCCAAGATGCGGTCCTCTTGCTCTTCACCGGAATGAAATGAGCACTCTTCGTAAGTCTATCCACAATAACCCAAATTCTCGTATTCCCTTTCCTTGACCTTGGTAGCCCATCGATAAAATCCATGGAAATACTCTCCCACTTCCATAGTGGAACGTCTAGAGGATGCAATAGCCCACCGGGCTTCTTCGACTCAGCCTTAACTTGCTGTCAAATGATACATCTAGAGACAAATTCTGCCACATCCTTCTTCATCCCAGGCCAAAAGAAAATGCGCTTCATATCTTTATACATCTTATCTCCGCCCGGATGTATAGTCAACTTAGAGCGATGCGCTTCCTCAAGAACTCTTCTTACTAGATCTTCTACCATTGGAACACATAATCTTCCGTCTCTCCTCAGCCAACCCTTGTCATCAATAGAATATCAAGCGAGATGACTAGACGTCTCTCCTCGAATTAGCTTATCCATAATCGCAACTATCTGAGGGTCTTCTCTCTGCGAAGCCCCAACTTGATCAAGAAGGGTAGGTCTGAGTTCCAGAGATGCTAAAGAACCGGTCATCGACTCAATCGCCAAAGAGAAATCAAAGGTTGCCACATACTCTAAATTCTTCATCTCAACGAATAGAGGACTTAGGGTCAACCTTCTTCTACTCAATGCATCTGCTACCACTATCCCCTTTCCAGGGGTATAAGCTATCTCAAAATCGTAGGACGCCAAGAATTCCATCCATCTTTGTTGCCTCAGATTCAGATCCTTCTGAGAAAAGAGATACTTCAATGACTTGTGATCGGTATAAAGCTCAAATCTTTCTCCCAGAAGATAATGGCGCCAAGCCTTGAGTGCATATACTATTGCTGCCAACTCTAAGTCATGAGTGGGATAATTCTTCTCATGCACTTTGAGTTGTCTATCGCCAAAGCATATCACTCTTCCTTCTTGCATAAGAACAGCTCCTAACCCCGTGCCACATGCATCGGTGTATACGGTAAATAACTTCCCTCCATCGGGCAAAGCTAGAACAGGTGCTGATGTGAGGGCTCTCTTGAGCTTCTGAAAAGCAAGCTCGCATTCTATGCTCCAAGCAAAAACTAAATTCTTCTTCGTCAATTTAGTGAGAGGAGCGGATATCTTTGCGAAGTTCTTAATGAACTTTCGGTAAAAAACCGTAAGACCTAGAAAACTTCTCACTTCGGTTGCATTCCTTGGAGTCTTCCAATCCTGAACTTCCACTACCTTAGCGGGATCCACCGCTAAGCCTTGCTTAGATACTATATGCCCAAGGAATCTAACTTCCCTTCTCCAAAAGTGACACTTGGAGAACTTGGCCTTCAACTGATGCGCTCTAAGCGTATCCATCACCTCCATGAGATGCCTTGCGTGCTCTTCCTCATCCTTAGAGAAGATCAGAATATCATCTACGAAGACCACGACAAACTTGTTCAAGAACTCCCTGAACACCCTACTCATCAAGTCCACAAAATATGCGGGTGCATTAGTCAAGCCGAACGGCATGACAAGTCATTCGAAGAATCCATCTGGAGTTCTGAACGCAGTCTTGTCTATACTATCTTCAGCTACCCTGAGCTGATGGAACCCCGTAGCAAGATCAAGCTGAGAGAAAACAGAAGCACCGAAAAGCTGGTCAAAGAGATCATCAATCCTCGGTAACGGGTGTCTGTTCTTCTTAGTCAGCTTATTCAACTCTCGATAGTCAACGCAAAGTCGGAGAGAACCATCCGCCTTGGTAGCAAATACCACAGGCGCTCCCCATTCAGATATACTTCGTCTAATGAAGTTCTTCTCAAGCAACTCTTTCACTTGCTTACTTAGCTCCCGCCTTTCACGCGGAGCCATGTGCCGAACGGGCAAAGAAACAGGCTTTGCATTATCCACCAGATAAATGCTGAAATCAATCTCTCGCTTAGGGGGCAACCCCCTAACTTCATCGAAAACATCCGGATACTCTCGAACCACTCTCACAGACTGAAGAGTTTCCATTGACGAGTCAAGTGATTCCAGATAGCACAACATGACGGGACCTCTCGGATCACAAGAAAACTCTAGGGTGTTTCCGAGGCAAGTCACGAGCCTCACAACCCTATGCTCACAATCAAGAATGGCTCCATATCTGGACAACCAATCCATGCCCAATATCAATCCGTATCCCCTAAAACCAAGAACATAAGCACTGCACAAGAACTCTACACTCAGTATAGAGATCCTCAAATCCCCACATATCATAGACAAATAGGCGGAACCCCCAATAGGATAATACCCTAGACTGAGATTGAGTGTATATATACGAGTTAACGTATTTGTTATTGATAAAAAAAATGGTTTTATATTGTGGAGATTCATTGGTTGAGTTGTTGATGAGTTCTGGACGATCAGTTTGATCCACTGTATCGGTAGGGATTTTGTAAACACTCGAATACGATGAACCGTCATGGTATGTTTTGAAAAGAGGGCAAATGAAATAATTTTACTCGAATTATATTTGGATATAAAGGATATATATTGGTTGTTATTATAATCGAGTAAGATTATAAAGTGAAATGGTTATGTAAATAACCAATCAGAATTCATATAAGTGAAATGCGTGAAATCAGATGAGTTTAATCTGAAATGTAAACCAGAAATTGAATTAAAATTTCTGGAGAATTGGATAAGTGTTTGTAAATGGATTTGGATTAAAAATAAGGAAAATTTAAGATCCTGGGAGATTTTAAATTGTTTTACAAGTAGTGTGAATTATATTTTGAAATGAATTTCAAAGTGGAAATGTGTAGAAATGGTTTTATAGTATTGAACTCACTTCGATCGCTGGAAAATAGATTCTGATGATGACAGCTGCATCATCAGTATTCATTTTCGAGTTGTAAGTGACGAATTACTACCAAAGATATTGTTTTGAATGTGTTTTGGGAAAGACAAGTTGAGTTGAATTTCAAAATGGGATTTATAATAAAGAATGAATAAAGAAAGTTTGAAACAGAAATTGAATATAGAAATTCAAAGGGAGTTTGAATATATGAAATTCAATGAATATGAAATTTGAATGTAGAGGATTCAAATAGAATTCAAAATGAAATTTGAATGTAGAGGATTGAAATAGAATTGAATTTGAAATTTGAATATAGAAGATTCAAAGGGAATTGAAATGAAATAAAGAAAATTCAAATAGATTCGAATATAGAAATTCAAATATGGAATTTGAATAAGAGATTTGAAATGAAATTCAAATATAGAATTTGAATAAGAGAATCGAAATGGAATTTGAATATAGGAAATTCAAATAAAATTGAAATGGAATTCAATTAGTTGATAAATAAGTTAAACCTATATTTGAACATGTATATTCAAATAAAAAGGTGAAATGGGCAAACCAGTAATTTGAAAATCACTTAACGAACTAAGTTAAAATGATTGGATTAAGTTGAAATGAATTAGAAATGTATAAATATACATGAGATATGTATGGATAAGATATGAAGGTATATAAATAGAATGCTCGACGGAAAGGTATGTATTTAATTCATATATGAGATTTTATGCGCCGTATCGGCTAGCCGCTTGGCTTTTTCTTTTTCTTTTGGATTGGTGAGTGCCATGGGAGGCTATTTGAAATATCCCGATGCTCCTAGTACAAAGGAGGTTATGGCAAATTTTTCCGGGAATTTAAGGAGATAGAATATTTTTAAGATAATTTGATAGTTAGAAATCAACGTATCGATATATATATATATATATATATATATATATATATATATATAGAAGTCGATAAGGAAACGAACATAGAAATAGAATAGTATAATCAAAAAGGAAGACTAAGAATAAAATCTAGTAAGAATAGAAAAAGGAAGCGTATACGTGTTTAAAGGTGAATAAGTAGTGTATGGTATTGATTATTCGAGTAAGTAGTCATATCTGTTTTGACGTTATAAATGTTATTCAGTCAAGGTCTGAGAGGTAGTTATACCCCAACTTGATTGAGTTCATTATTAACAAATAAATAGTAAGATTCCAGGATCGAAGATCAATGTTGGATAAGAGTTAGTTGAATATAGTATTTGGGTTGTAGTAACAATGTTTTACACAACATCCGTTTTAACCCAAATGAGTGTAACTTGGAAATAGAAATAAATAAATATTTCCTAAGTATAGAAATAAACGAGATCGGAAAGTGATAAGAAATTGGAATATTTTCCAATTATAAATTGCATATATTTTCTAAAGTTTAGAAAATAAAGGAAGGCGATATTCGGAAATGTTTTACCAAATAACATAAAAGGGAAATATGGTTATTGAAAATATTTGGTTAACAAATATTGATAAAGTAATAGAGAAGTGATTTAACTAATGGAAGATTGATTATGGGCTCAGTTGAATTTCAAAAGGAAAATTTATTTTTTGAAAAAGTAAACTGTTTAAAATTCCCAGGAAGAGACTGTTTGAATTAAGAACAAATTTAAATAGAAGTTTGCGAAAGTAAGCTGAGATTGAGTTGAAACAGTTAAGTGAAAACTGAATGGAAACAGAACGATATCAGGAAAAATTTATTCTTGAATAAAACTGGATTGTCGAGATAAGAATCTGAAATGAAAATTGGATTGGGAAGTTAAGAGTTTGAAATCGAGAATGGAACTCGAATTTGAAATAAAATTCAACTTAGGATATAAGCGAATGGTTGTGTCGTGGATAAAAGAAGATGGGGATTTGATTGGGATAACCCTTGTATCTGCTGAATTGATAATAGGTGGAAAGGATATAATGATATGCCGACAAAAGGTACAAGTTTATATTTCTATTGGATATAAGATTTATGAGCCGAATTGGCAAGCTGCTTGGCTGTTTGATTTTCCTTTGGGTTGGAGATGGCCCAGAGAGGCGAGTTGGAGTTTGACCTATTGACCGGTACAAAGGAGGCGCTGGCGAAATTTTTCGAAAAGTTAAGGTGTTAGAATTTTTTTAGGATTTTTGAAAATTTTCGTTGTTAAGAATTAATTAATAATTTAACTAAAATTAAATTGGTTCAGTTGAAACTGAAGTTAAGAAGTGAACAAATATGTTCTAACCAGTCGATAGGGTCGTCCTCTACCTTTTAGCAATTTCGAGGACGAAATTATTTTAAATGGGGAAGAATGTAATGACCCGCATTGGCAGGGGTATTATGATTAATTTATTTAAATATATCAATGGTGATATAGTGAATTAAATGGTCGTGGAATAAAATAATGGTGAATATTTAATTTAAATAATAAATTAAATTATACATTTAATTCTGAAATAAACAGAATTGACTGAAATGGCGATATGGTGTGAACCGGATCATCTGTGATATTTAATTCAGCTTGGAATTTGAATTTGAATAACGAATATATTATATAAACGACAGTTTGAACGTAGAGTTATAATATAGTTAAAACCGAGCTCGAAATGGCGATGTAGTTCGTAAATTGGCGATTAGAACTTCAAACGAATATACAGAAGTCGTTTTAAATCGGATTTCTGTGAAACAAGAAACGTTAGGAGCTGGTGGAGTATATCTTTCTAGTGGAAGAGAAAAATCGGGATTTCGTCGTGTAGACTTTGATTTATGTCCAAATCAAATTTTAAAATAGTCGTTATAGAATCGTTTATCGACTGTAACGGATTATTCGATATAACTAGACACCGGGTTTGAATTTAGACAAGGTTCTTTTGGGAAGTAGTGATAATTTAATTTTTAGAATTTTACGGTAATTTTTAATTAATTTAATAAGCGACTTTTTATTTGAAGTATTTCGCACCCTGAAATCAACATTTTGAAGTTTCAAAATATGAGTCCGCCTACCGGTATTATTATATTTTTGGGATCGTGGAACCGAGCTCGATACAACAGTATCTTGATTTATGTCCGTACATGAATGGAATTTAGGTAACATGGTATCTTGAAAAACCAAACTCTAAATACACTAACGTTCTTCCTAAGCCCAAACAAAGCCACGCATCAGCCTTTCTCAACCATACAAAATGAAAACGTGGAAACTAATTATCCACAAAGAATTCTCTAAAATCAGATATTATAAATCTAACACCATACGTATTCGATGTCCTAAAGTACTTCTCTCCATTCTGATGTAAATTTTGAAGCCTTCGAGCCTTCTCTTCTTCGATGCGTTGGATAGTTGAAGGCCTAGGTTTTGAAGCTGCTGTCGATTTCTAGAGGTCAGACCCCCTTTGGGTACGAAGAGTTGGGGTCTCC
Organism: Allium sativum; assembly: GCA_030737875.1. Classification (NCBI taxonomy): domain Eukaryota; kingdom Viridiplantae; phylum Streptophyta; class Magnoliopsida; order Asparagales; family Amaryllidaceae; genus Allium; species Allium sativum. The sequence goes on from CM060921.1 coordinate 315,812,091, forward strand.
ATTCAAAAAGAGGACGGTGATTTCTTCGAACAGCGGGCGCGAGCGAACTCCGGAAGTCGCAGAAAAAGGGACGGGATGCGAGATGAGGTGAACAGATTTCAATATGGTTCAAATTCTCGGAATTACGAGATGAGGTGATGTCAGGGGTCGAAAATTATTCTGAGCGGAAGGAGACTGTGATCACTGGTATGAGGTCGGTTAGGAGGAGTTGCAGACGAGGTATATGTAGAAGAACGAGTCGTTTAAAACACGGTTTGGGGTTTTAAGTACTAGCTTGACATTGTGAAGGGAAATTTGGACTCGGGTTTGGATGAATGAATGAAGTTGGGTAATGACTTTTGCATACTGGAAGGGGCACGATATAAAGTCGTTCATGAAGAAGATGGGTGCTTAAATATGGAACGCGGTATAGTTTATGATGGGAATATAATGCCAAGGGAAAGGTCACGCCTATACAGTAAGATCCGTGACCACTTTTTGTTTGAGTAATATTGGGAAATGCTTCCGTTCAAAAGAAAAGAGGGCGAGACGTGTTATCAGGAAGGGAAGGGTTGTTTTAAGTTTTGGGGAAGACAAACTTTTGTGTTGTTTGGGTTTCCTACGTAGCGGATGGGCCTAGAAGTAGTGGTGAGGCCCAACTATAATTATAGTTTAATATAAATTTATAAAATGTATTAACTGATTTTCGTGATAACTCATGCATACGAACGCAGTTTGACGAACGACTGGTCACGCTGGGATCGTATGGACGGACGCTACCCAATGGAACTAACTAGGAGTGGAGTGGAGCTCGTTCGAATTTATGATGAAATGAATTGTTTGATTCAAAATCAAATAACAGTTTATCGCTCTTTAACGATGAACTGCAAATGTGAGTAAATCTCACTAACTCTGAACAGTTTATAATTTCATGTTGTATTTTTAGAACTGTTAGATATTGGCTGATTGACTGTGTGTTGACTGTTTGATTGAACTGCTAGTCAGTTAGTTGAATTTCTATATTGATTTTGTTTAACAGAATATATCATATGGAACTGAAATTGATGTTATCTATATTGTTTAACATCTGTGATGCAGGGAAACAGGTTGGAGGAATCCAACTGGATTCCTCAACATTTATTTTACTGTTTTTCATATATTGTGATATATGATGTGTTATATAATCTGTTATGGATTATGTGTGTTGGAATGATGTTGATCATTGTTATTCGATATTTTAAATATCATAAAAGACCCTGGGATGTAAAAAGGATTTTTTTTCATGTATATTGAAATAAAGGGAGTTTATAAAATCAACAGATTTTATAAAAGGAAATATTTCGAAAGTAAATAAAAAGGGAAAAAGGGATTTTTAAAACGAATAGAGTTTTATAAAAGGAAAATCATTTGTAAAGTGAAGAACCGTTACTAAAAGTAAATCTTTATAAATGAATAGTTTATTCGAAAAGGAGTTAATCGATGTTAGTTTAATCGATTTGAGTTAAAGTTAAAAGGAATTAATCGATGTTAGTTTAATCGATTTGAGTTAAAGTAAAAGGAGTTAATCGATGTTAGTTTAATCGATTAGAGTTAAAGTAAAAGGAGTTAATCGACGTTTGTTAATCGATTAGAGTTAAAGTAAAAGGAGCTATCGATTAGTTTAATCGAAAGGAGATTATCGAATATATCGTATTCGAAAGAAAGAGATTGAATATAGTTTATTCGAAAGAGAAAAATTTCGAATACAAGTTATTCAAAGAGAGATAATCGAATATAGGTTATTCGAAGAAGAGTTAATCAAATAGAGATTACTCGAAAGAGAATTATACGTTGAATTCAATTATATCGAATTCGGGGAAGTAATATCTACTTTCCGGTTTTTAAATCAAGAGTATACACTAATAAATTAGGGTTATGTTTAATTATTCGAATTAAAAGATAAAGGTTATAATTGAAGTTAGATATTTCAAAAGCAGGGATTATAACGTTATCATTATAATCAATATTTTCAATAAAGAAGTGGATTCGTAAATTGAATCCGTGAGTTACGTAAAGAAGTTGTTAAAGGTTTAAAATATAAACTGTTACTATTTCGAAGTTATAACGTTGTTCAATTAAGGTCTGAGAGGTAATTATACCCCAACTTAATTGACTTCCTTCTTAACTAAGGAATGGTAAGGTTGATAGTGAATGATGGTTAAGTGAGTTTAATAAATGGTTTGAGTTGGCATAGCGATGTTTGTTTAAACATCTGTCTAAGTCCAATGAAGGAGCTTTGGAAATGTTTTCCAAATAAGAGACCAGAAATGTTTTCTAATAAAGGAAACAAGAAATGGAAATGTTTTCCATTGTTAATAACGTATATTTTCCAAATTTAGAAAAATAGAAATATTGAATATAGGGAAACAGGGGATGAAAAATGAACTAAGGAGATGAATGTTAAATGATGTTTGATCGATATAATTTCCATTTGGAAATAATATCGTTGTTTGCACACTTGTTTTAATTCGATAGTTAAATCACAGACTATCGAAGTTTTGACCATTTTAACGTTGTTAATATGGAGAGACCGGTTGGATTATTATCCAAAGAACCACTCTGTATTGGCATAAGCGTTGTGAATCATATATGCCAAAAGAAATTGAAGACAGAGTTATGCAAGGGCTATCCTGTTTAAGGAATAGTGCCTTCGGTTCATCCTGTTCCTGGATGACTTGTATGGATGGATGTCTGACAGAGTATTTCCAGACGATCACGTATATTGATTTCTCCAACTGTACCGAGAGTGGAAGCGGAGAAGGAAACTTCTTTTAGCTAACGCGTAATGTATGGTTGAGGATGTCAATCGGTGATTTGATGGATTTGATGATGTGGCATTCAAAGTGAATATGATGTGATGATAAAGCGTAGCTTCTAGCCTCATCATCCGGTAAATGACAGAAATCGGGCAGGCAGCATGGCTAAGTCGGTCGCACCGAAGCAGGGTGTATAATCACCTGATCTAGAGTTTCATTTACTTCTAAAAATCTATTGTTGATGCTGTCCCATTCCGGAAACGGTTGCTGATCCCAGCTGTTGGTGATATACATTCGATACGCTCAAGCGAAATGAGTGGTCGGTCATGTGTGGCCGGGTTGCAAGATGTTCTTGTTGAACCCAATGTATTCCTCTCTAGAGGTACACTAGCGAAAGGTGGTTCCATACCTTGTCATAGTTGGAAATCCATTACCCAATACGTGCTTGCGGTTTTGAGTTGTATATTATATATGTAGAACGTGAGATGAAAGTGTTTCTGCTAGATGATTATCTATACTGTAGTTGATAGACATTATTATAATATCAAAAGGTTTTTGATATAAAGTTATCTTGGATTCTCATAAGGGAAAAAACCCGTTCCGTTATGCGGCGTGGTCTTATGAGATATCGTTTACTTGTTCGAACTGTTTTTAAACTGTTTACTCGTACCAGTCCCATGACTGACCCGGAGTTTATTTTGTTGTCTTCCCTAAACTCTTGGGTGCCTAAATTTGTATGGGCAGTCAAGTAGTCGGGATTTACAGATATAGTTGAAGAGCTGGAGCAGGAGGCTTCAGGATCATATAGCTATAGTTATTTCCGCTGTGTTGTAAGTGATGTACTTGGGTATTGATGTATATTCAAGTACAGATGTATATTTCATGTTATGTTATATATATTATATGTTATTCGTTCCGCTGTGAGATTCGTGTTACTCTGATGTTGTGTTCTTCTTCTTCTTCTATTCTAGGTTTCAATCTTATCTTTTCTCACCCTCTAATTTCTTTCACTAATTACCAGGATTTTTCGTTGTTTTGGTTATCGACATCGTGTTTATGTCGATAACCAAAGTCGCTAAAAATCCGGGTCATTACACTTGCTTATCAGTTTTTCTACTATCTAGTGCTTGTTGTTTCCGCTGTTTTGATTGGTGTTTTCTCTGAGTGCTGTGGTGAGGCAAATTTGTACTGACACTTATGTTGTAATCCAAGAGTGTACAAATATTCTTTCTAGTTGTCATGAAAGTTTAAGTTTCTACTCAAAAATACTTCACTATTATAGCCTGTTGTATATGTTCTATTATATTTTATCCTTGCACTGTGAGTTATACAACATGTGCTGCATTGTGTTATCTTACCTTGGTGATTGTCCATAGCTTCCTTGCAAACCTTTTAGCACATTATTCCTCTTGTTTAGTGCAATACTTATGGGCGGTCGTCACATTTGGCATCAATGCTCAGTTTAACGATTTTATCCAATGTTCGAAGACGTAAAACGTATGATAGACGTACTTGTAGATTTTCGATTGGTGCTTACTATATATATATTAATGCATATTAAAAGCGTTTTAACTCTATATCAATTTTCTCCTAAGTGGCTAGTCATTCTACATTACAGATTTAGAATGAGTCGTCGACCACCGAGACATGCTGCGAGGGAGGAGGCTGCTCTTCCAGGAGGAAATGGTGATATACCGCACTACCCAGCTATGTTCGAGGCCTTGATGGTAGCGACCATGAGGAGGGTACCCGTTCAGGAGGCAACAACGGTAGACGTAGGAGTTCAAGTGTAGCGCTGTGGACTTCACAAAGCTATGCGAAGACATCACTTCTCTCGGAGGAAAGCCATTCAAAGGGACAGAGCCGACTGAAGAGGTTCAGAGGTGGTTAGATGCTTGTGACGGATTTTTGGGGGTTTGGGTATTGATGACACAATAAAAAGGAAGCTTGCATCGAGACAATTGCAAGGTAGAGCCATGGATTGGTTGAACTCTATAACTTTGGAGACTCTGGAAGAAGATATAACATGGGAACACTTCCAAGTCAAGTTCAACATTAAGTTTATCTCTACTGCTGAAAAGTCAGTTCTTTTCAAGAAGTCTGTGGAGCTGAAACATAATGGTCGATCAGTGCTTGAGTATGTTTCTGATTTTGAGGCCTTGTCCAAGTATTCCCGATCGTACATTGACTCTCCTTATCAGAAGAACGAAAAGTTTGTTATGGGTTTGGATACCTATATCGCGAAGAAATTGGTGGATCATCCTGACGATCCATATGAGAAGATGGTGGAGAAAGATGTTTGACATGAAAACTTGTTTCCTAAAGAAGCAAATGTTGTCGCTAGAACCAAGGAAGCTTTGAAACCAAAACATCATGGTAGTAACAATAAGAAGAGGAAGCAGCAACAACAGAAAGGGAAGATGGCAAGAAGAAACCTAAAAGTGAGGGGGTTTGCTACAACTGCCAACATAAGCGCTATTTCACTTATGAGTATAAGAATCCAAAATCTGAAAAGAAGTACTTCAAGTTTGGAAAACCTGGGCATGATAAGAAGGATTGTCTGGAGCTAGCAAAAGGGAAGAAGACAATGAAGGCTTATGCTTTAGAGGTCGTACCATCTCCTTGAAGAGCTCCCACTACAGAGTAGAAAGGAAAGGGTGTCTTCGTTCAAGGTACTCTTTCAATTTAAGGTATTTCGATTCGTGTGTTGTTTGATACTGGAGCATCGTATTCATTCATTTGTAATGAGCTTGTGTGCCGCTTGGGTTTGGTACCTGGGATTTGTGATATACCTTTGGTTGTAACTAATCCAGTTTGGGGTTCATCTAGCCTTTGTATGCTTTGTCGTGGTCTTGTGTTATCGAGTCCTGGTTGCTCTTTGTGTGTGATTAATTTGTTATGAACTTCGCTGGGTTTGGGATCATCTTGGGCATGGATTGGCTCAAGATGTATGTGGAAAAAGTGAATTGCGAGAAGCTTGAGGTGAGAGTTGGGGATGTGGAAGGGCAAAAGGTTTTGATTCGATGTAAGCCGAAAGATGGTATCTTTGTGAGATTTTTATATTCTCTTGTGATTCCACAAGAAGACTTGTCATTTATTATGATCGCTAATGAGTTTGAGGATGTCTTTGAAGAAGTCAAAGCATTGGTGCTGCATCGTGAGATTGAGTTTAGAATCGATTTGGTAAGGGGTGTTAGACCTATCGTTATGCCTCTTAGGCGGACGGCGCCTAAGGAATATCTAGAGTTAGAGGTGCAAGTTCGTGACCTTTTAGGAAAAGGATTCATTCGGAGAAGTGTATCCGTATGAGGAGCACCAGTTTTGTTTGCAACTAAGGCTGATGGTTCGTTGAGATTGTGTGTGGACTATCGTGAGCTGAACAAGGTAACTAAGAAGAACTAGTATTCGTTGCAAAGGATCGATGACATGTTCAATCAGCTTCACGAAGCCAAAGTGTTATGGGTTTGGCAACGGGATTCCACCAGTTAAGGGTGGCAAAGGTTAGTGTGTCGAAGCCTGCTTTTAGAACACCATTTAGTTTCTTTGAATGGTTAGTGATGCCATTTGGGTTGACTAACGTGACAAAATATTCCGTGGAACTTATGAATAGGGTTTTCAGAGATCAGTTGAACAAATTCGTGCTTGTGTCCGTTGATGATATTTTTGTTAACTCTCAGAGTGAGGAAGAGCATAAGATGCACTAGAGAGTTGTTTTGGAAATCTTCCGAAAGCATCAGCTGATGGCTAAGTTTTCTAAGTGTCACTTTTGGAAGAGTGAAGTGAAGTTCTTATGACATTTAGTTTATGGAAATGGTATAGTGGTTGACCCCGCTAAGGTGGCAGCAATCCAGGACTGGGATATACCTAAGAATGCAACGATGTGAGAAATTTACTTGGGTTAGCGGGATATTATCGTCGTTTTATAAAGAATTTCTCCACGATAGCTGCATCTTTAACAGGGTTGACGAAGAAGAACCAAGTGTTCACATGGGATGCAAAGTGTGAGCAAGCTTTCAGAGTCATTAAAGAGCGACTAACAATTGCTCCTGTTTTGACAATTCCAAGCGGGAATGAAGAAATAGTGGTATACACCGATGCATGTGTACTAGACTTGGAGTAGTGCCAATGCAGAAGGATAAGGTTGTGGTATACGCGAATCGATAGCTAATGCCACACGAAAGGAATTATCTAGCTCATGATTTGGAGTCAGCGGTGATTGTGTTTTTTCTAAAGATGTGGAGACATTACCTTTGGGAGTTCGATTCGATTTATTTACGGATCACAAATCATTGAAGTATCTTTTCTCCCAAAAGGAATTGTAACTTCGGCAGCAGCGACAGTTAGAGTTTTTCGCATCATACGATTTTTGTATAGCCAATATTCATTATAAAGGTAACGCTATTGCAGATGTGTTAAGTTGAAGACACGCAAGCTTGGGATTGATGTTTTCAGAATGGAAGAGCCTAGAGTATTTGGCGGGATTTGATTTCAGACCATGGTGTGAGTTGGAACCTGAAATGTTGGCATGCTTATCAATAAGACCTACTCTCCTCGAAAGTTTGACGAGAGCCAAAACGAGATGCCAAGCTTATCGATTTTATCCAGAAGTTGGAACCAGAGGATAAAGAGTTCGAGGTCGACCGTGAAGGTTGCCTTCGAAACCAAGGTTGATTGGTTGTTCATGATATCGACGGATTAAGGGATGAGCTTCTGAGGGAATGTCATCACTCGAAGTCAACGATTCATTCTGGTGGTAATAAGGCGTATCAGGACATGAAGCGATCTTACTACTAGGAAGGGATGAAAAGGGATGTTGGAAATTTCATTTCCAAGTGCATGAACTGTCGGTTTGTGAAAGCTGAACAGAAAAAGCCAAGTGGGTTGCTTCAGCCATTGGAAGTTCCTATATGGAAGTAAGAGCAGATATCGATGGACTTTATTGATGGTCTACCTAGAACCAGGGCAGGAAACGAAGGAATTTGGGTCATCGTGGATCGTTTGACCAAAAGTGCAAGGTTTGTTTCTGTTAGATCGACTAGGACAACATCGAAGTTAGCTGACCTTTATATAAAATGAATAGTTCGATTCCATGGTATCCCGAAGAGCATAGTGAGTGATTGAGATCCATTGTTCACAAGTGAATTTTGGAAGAGTTTGCAAGAAGCTTTGGGAACCGAGTTGTGTTTAAGTACGGCTTATCATCCCCAGACTGATGGTCAAACCAAGACGATTAACCGAGTAATGGAAGATCTCCTAAGAGCTTGTGTATTAGACTTTGGAGGATCATGAGAGGACTATGTACATCTAGCCGAGTTTGCATATAACAACAGCTACCAGTCGAGCATTGGGATGGCACCATACGGGGCGTTGTATGGTAGACCGCGTAATTCTCCTACATGTTGTGTAATGTCCCGTCTTTTTATGGTATAATAATTAATTTATTTAATTACTTAAAAGATGATTTAGATATTTTAATAGTCATTTAACTAAATGTATATTTAAAACCCGGAATAGTCAGAAATAATAGAATTCACAATACTGTGTGAGTTGGGTCATTTAAAATATTTAATTCGGTTTAGAATTGAATTAGAATAACGAATATATTATTTGAACGACAGTTGAACGCATAATTTATATTATAATTGAAATCGAGCTTGAAATGGCGCGGTTATTCGTTAATTGGCGATTTGAACTTCAACTGAATATACAGAATCTGTTTTAAATCGGAATTCTGTGAAACAAGAAATGTTCGGAGCTGGTGAAGTATATTTTTCTAATGGAAGAGAAAAATCGGTATTTCGTCGTGTAGATTTCGATTTATGGTTAAATCAAATTTTTAGAAAAGTCGCTATGGAATTCCTTTATAATTTATATCGATTTATTTATATTTTAAATGGATTTTAAATATAATTCGAATATCGATGTAACACTGGATTTGGAATATCGAGTTATAGATCCTGATATGGAGCTGTGTGATATTCTATGTGAATATATACGATAATATTTATTTTTAAATGTTTAATTTAATTTTCTTTAAATATATTTATATATTTAAATTGGTTGTTTAGAGCTTTAAAAATAACCAGTTTTGTAAACGACGTTCGTTTTTGACGAAACTAATTTTGTTGGATCCGCAATATTAACTTATTACTAGATTTCAATTTCCCTAAATTTTAGGGTAAGTGTGTGGCCGTACGGATTGTTAATATGAAAAACAGTCAGTATTTTGATGGTTAAAAATATGTTGTGTGAGCAAACGAAGTCGGAATTCGACGAAACCAGTTTCGTTTGTTCCGTAATGTCGAACTCTAGTTGTATGTCCATTTTCATGATTTTTGGATATGATGTGTGATTATAGGAATTTTTAACAATAAATACATATAACGTTTGCTTAAAAATTGATATAAAAATCGAATATAAAATTATTATATTTATCCTACAAATACCGTTCCATTCTCTCAAACCCTTGGTCAACTAAAAATACGCCGTCAGTTTTCCAGATATTTTCAGCGAAACATTTTCTTATAAAAATCAAAAAAACTCTTATGTATCCCTATAAATCATGCGATGTGTGTATAACGAATCTCGCTATGATTCTCTACATCCTGATAGTCACGTTAATGGTTTCGAACACTTATTTTTCCCCAGGAAGTTGTAGCCTGTGAACTAGGATTAGCTGTCATGGCGTTTTGAGGAAAAGTTGGCTGACGTGGTGGTCGGAGGTGAACTTGCGATGGGATTTCGCACCTTGGTGGATATTTTTGGTGAGTTCCGATGTGATTTCTTTGTCTCGACTAATTTGAGCGTGGAGGTTGCAACCTGGAGTCGCGGCAGAAAAGGAGAAGACGCGTTGAAATGTATGGTTATGATGGAGTGTGGTTTCAGATGAGAAATATTGTGATGTGGTTAGTTTGATTTTGCGTGAAGGTTTAGGGGAAGATAGGGAGTCGGCTATGGTTGTCGAAGTGATTCCTGGAGCCGTGAATGTGAAGGAGGAAGAAGGAGTAGCGCATATATCGCATATGGATGGTGGGCTGAATTCAAAAGGGTGAGGCCCAGTTAGTTAAAAAGGAAAAAAAGAAAAAAGTTTTAAATATATAGGGTGTTTGTGTGGGAATGGTGAAGATATAGGGTGTCGAATTCTTGAAAATGTTGGATTGGTTTTTATGTGGAGAGCGGAAATCTTTTGCTAGAAAGACGAAGTATAGGGAGTATGGTATAGATTAGAGAAACTGGGCCGTACCAAATGGGTAAAGCCCAAATTACTAAAACAATATAAATCCATATATATATATATGTTGTTTTATTTTCATGTTAGCTTGAAAAATTCATAAATTTATCATGCTTTATCGAAATTGAATAGAACAGGATCCGTTGGGATCATACGGACGACCGCTACCCAATGGAACTAACTGGGATTGAATTGGAGCCCATTACAATTTATTGCAAAATAAATTGTCCGTTTGAATCAAAAGATGGTTAATCGCTATTTAACAATAACTGTCCAATGTAAGTAAAACTCACCAACTCTTTCAGTTATATTTTTATAACGTATTTTTAGAACTGATAGATGATGATTGACTCTATGTGTTGACTATTTGGTTGAACTGCTGAGTGATCGGTTGAAATTTTAGATAACGATATATATATATATATATATATATATATATGTATATATATATATATATATATCGTTAATCAAATATTGATTTTGTTTATCAGAATATTTCATATTGAAATGAAGTTGATGTTAATTATATTGTTTAACATCTGTGGATGCACGGAAACAAGTTGGAGGGATCCAACTGGATTCCTCAATATTTATAACACTATTCTTTTTATATATTGTAATATATGATGTGATATATAATCTGTTGTTGATTATGTGTGTTTGAATGATATCGATCATTGTAAATTGGTATTTTAAATACCGTAAGAAATACTGGGATATAGAAAAGAGGATTTTCAAAGTGTAGTTTGGAAATAAATTATTTATATAAAATCAATGGATTTTATAAAAGAAAATAATTATAAAATCAACGGATACAAATAGAATTGGAAAGGTTTGTAAACCATTTACAAATAGAATTGGAAAGGTTTGTAAACCATTTAAAAATAGAATTGAAAAGGTTTGTAAACCATTTACAAATAAAATTGGAAAGATTTGTAAACCATTTACAAATATAATTGAAAAGGTTTGTAAACCATTTACAAATAGAATTGAAAAGGGAGTATTTGTAAACCATTTACAAATAGAATTGAAAAGGTTTGTAAAACATTTACAATTAGAATTGAAAAGGGAGTATATGTAAAACATTTACAAATAGAATTGAAAAGGAAATATTTGTAAAACATTTACAAATAGATTATAAATGGAAATATTTATTTATGAAATAGATAAGGTTATAAAAGAAGAAATATTTATATAGAAAATAAATAGAATCATAAGGAAAATATTTATTTAGAAAATAAATAGATTATAAAATAAATACTTGAAAAATGAATAGAATTGTATAAAAATAGAATTTTACACTAGGAAGGTTTAGACTCATGCTTCGCACATGGGTATAACAGAATATGGATTCAAAGTGAACATCTAAGAGAAATCTGTTTTAACAGATAAAGTAAGAAGATAAATTTATAAATAAGGTTTTATAAATTAAGTAAAATATTTATCATTGGATAAATAGAATATATAAGTCAGGACTTATATAGAGAAGTAAGAATCGATTTCAACATCGATATTTGAGTATGGACGAAGAGTAAATTGGGTGGGTTAAACAGTTAGAGTTAACCAGTTAGAGTTAATCAGATAGAGTTAACCAGTTAGAGTTAATCAGTTAGAGTTAATCTATTAGAGTTAAATCGAACTAGGGTTATTCAAATAGAGTTGCTCGAACAAGAGATAGTCGAATATTAGTTATTCGAATAGAGTTAATTGAATTAGAGTTAGTAGGATTAGAGTTATTCGAATATAGTTTATTCGAAGAAAGAGTTATTCAATAAGGTTATTCGGAGAAGAGAATAAATCGAATATTAGTTATTTGAAAAAGGAGTTATCGAATATTAATTATTCGAAAGGAGTTATCGAATATAGTTTATTCGAAAGGAGTTAATCGAATATAGTTTGTTCGAATTGAGTTAATCGAATATAGTTTATACAAAAGGAGTTAATTGATAGGAGTTAATTGATTAGAGTTAATCCAATAGAGTTAATCGATTAGGGTTAATCAAATTGAGTTAATCCAATAGAGTTAATCAAATAAAGTTAATAGAATAGAGTTAATCAAATGGAGCTAACTGATAAGAGTAAATCGGTTAGAGTTAATCGAATAGTGTTAATTGATTATAGTTAATCGAATACGGCTATTCGAAGAGAGATTATCGAATATAGTTTATTCAAAGGAAAGAGTTATCGAATACAGATTTATTCAAAAGAGAATTACGTGAGGAAGTTTGTTAAAGGTTTAAAAGGCGAACCTTGTCTGTTTCGAAGTTAGAAATGTTGTTCAGTTAACGTCTGAGAGGTGGTTATACCCCAACTTGATTGGCTTCATTTTAACTAAGGAATATTTTAGGTTCGACAGTGAAGATTGGTTAAGTGAATTGGTTAATGAGTGAAATGGTTTGAGTTGGCTTAGCGATGTTTTATTTTAACATATTTTTAAATCCAATGAATGAGTTTTGGAAACATTTTCCAAATAAAATCAGAGATATTTTCTAATCATAGAAAATGAAATGTTCGATGATAAAGAATACTGGAATGACAGTGATACATGAAAAAGAGATGGTAATGTTTTCCAATGATTAATAATGTATATTTTCAAAATTTAGAAAATAGGGAATGTTGAATATATGGAAACATGAAATAAACGAATTAATGACCTAAAGAGATAAATGTTAAATGATGATTGATCGATAGAATTTCCATCTGGAAAATAATATCATTGTTTGCACATGTGTTTTTCTTCTATAGTTAACTCACCGACTATGGAAGTTTTTGACCATTTTTCCGTTGTTAATACGGAGAGACCGGGATTAGATTCCTTATCTGAAAACCACTTCATATGGGCATTAGCGTTGCGATCAAATATGATGAAGATAATTGAAGACGGAGTTTATGCAAGGGTCGTTCTGTCAAATCCTAGGTAGAAATTGCCTAAGCTGGATTTACAGAATAGTGCCTTCGGTCTGTCCAGTCCCAGGACGACCTGTATGGAAGAATGTCTGACAGAGTATATTCAATAGATTGCGTAAGTTGATCTCTTCAAACGTATGTACATTTGGAGGAAGAAGTATTCATTTCTCTTAGTTGTATACCCGTTGTAGTTTTAGGGAATTCAATTTTTGATTTGGCGGGTATGATGATGTGACATTCAAAGTGAATAATTTTGTGATCTGTCAGAGACAAGCGTGGCCTCTAGCCTCACAACCGGGAAATGACAAAAATCGGGCAGGCAACATGGCTAACTGGTTGGCTTCGAAGTAGGGTGTATTGTCACCTATCTAGAGATATTCATTTCATTCTTTAATCTATTCGATGCTGTTCCATTCGGGAAATGGTTGCTGATCCCAATCGTTGGTGATATGCATTCGATACACTCAAGCGAAATGAGTGGTCGGTCATGTGTGGTCGGGTCGCAAGATGTTCTTGTTGAACCCAGTGTATTCCTCTCTAGAGGTACACTATCAGAAGGCGGTTCCATACCTTGTCATAGTTGGTAATCCATTATCCAATAAATGCTCGTGGTTTTGATTGTATACTATATATGTAGAACGTGAGATGAAAGCATTCCTGTTAGATGATTATTTAGTTGTGGTTGATAGACATTATTATAATATCAAAAGAGTTTTGATATAAAGTTTATCATTTCTTTCAAAAGGATTATGAAGTTAAATCAAATGTTTTGGATTCTCATAAGGGAAAAACCCGTTCCGTTATACGGCGTGGTGGTCTTATGAGATATCTTTTTATTGCTCGAATTGTTTTAAACTGTTTTACTTACACCAGTCACATGACTGACCCAGAGTTTATTTTGTTTTGTTTTCCCTAAACTATTGGGTGCCCAAATTTGTACGAGCAATCAAGTAGTCGGGATTTTACAGATATACTTGGAGAGCTTGGAGCCGGAGGCCTCATGACATTTTAGCTATTGTTATTTCCACTGTGTTGTAAGTGTTGTACTCTGAAAATGTTACTGTATACATATACTGATTTTATTTCAAAGATATGTTATCTATTATATGTTGTTCGTTCCGCTGTGAGATTCGTGTTACTCTAATGTTGTATATTCCTCTTCTTCTTCTATTCTAAGTTTCTATCTTATCTATTCTCACCCTCTAATTTCTTTCATTGACTATCCGGTGATTCCGATGCTTGAATAGTTGACATAGTGTTGTATGCCAATATATAGGATCGCAAATTCCCCGGGTCGTAACAGTGGTATTAGAGCTTAAGGTTAAGTAATTACCTTGGCTCTGTGGCATGACTCAGTAGAGATGGGGTTCGTAATGCCCTAGATTGAGTTGAGTGTATATATATGAGTGAATGTATTTATTATTCAATATAAAATGATTATATATTGTGGAGCTTTGTTGGTTGAGTTGTGTATGGGTTCTGGTCGATTAGTTTGATCCACTGTATCATAGGGATTTATAAACACTCGAATACGATGAACCGACATAGTATGTTTTGACAAGAAGGTAAATGAAATAATTTTACCCAAAGTATATTTTGATATAAAGGATTTATATTGGAATGATTATAATATTTCGGATATATTGGCTGTAATTTAATCGAGTAAGATTATAATTGAAATGGTAATGTAAATAACCAATCAAAATTCGTTAGGTATTACGAAACGAATTAAATCTGAAATTTAAATAATAATTGGAATTGAAATTCCTAAAATTTGGAAAAGTTATTGTAAAAGGATTTGGATTAAATATATGAGAATTTTAAAATCCTAGGAGATTTTAAATTGTTTAAAGCATTGCAAATGATATTTTGAATTAATTTCAAAATGGAAGTGTTTAGAAATGGTTTTGAAAGTGATATAGTATTGAACTCACTTCGATAGCTGGGAAATAACCTTGATGACGAATCGCAACATCATTAGTGTTCATTTTCGAGTTGCTAAGTGACGGATTACTACCAAAGATTTGTTTTTGAATTTTTTTGTGAAAAGCAAGTGGTTTTGAATCCTAGAAAGGATAGTTTGATTTTTAAGAAAAACAAAGTTGTTTAAAACTCTCAAGAGGTGACTGTTTCAATTAAAAACCAAATTGAATTGAAATTTGGGAAAGCAAATTGGAATTTAATTGAAGTCAATTAAGCAGAAATTTGGGAAAGCAAATTGAATTAAATCCAGTTAAGTGCAAATTGAATTGAAATAGAATGATATCAAGAAAAATTGTATTCTTGGATAAAATTGGACCCATGTGAATTGAGTTGATTTTTGAAATAAAAAACAGAATTGAATTATGTGATAAAATAACTGAGTAGAGAAATTAACTAGTTAATGAAAAATGTGGATGGAACTTAACGAGGTTAAGTATATTGGGTTGGTTAAGAATTTGGAATCGAGAGTGGAACTGGAGTTTTAAACAGAATTCGACTTGGATATAAGCGAATAACTGTGTTGAATAGATATTGACTGGAAATTGGTTGAGATGACATTGGTATATGTTGGATTGATAACAGGTGAAAGTGATAAAGTTGATATGCCCAACAAAAAGGTATAAATTTATATTTGGTATAAGTATGAGATTTATGAGCCGAATTGGCAAGCCGCTTGGCTGTTTGATTTTCTTTTGGGTTGAAGAAGGCTTAGAGAGGCGAGTTGGAGTTTGAGCTATTTACCGGTACAAAGGAGGTGCTGGCGAAATTTTTCGAAAAGTTAAGGTGTTAGAAAATTTTCAGGATTTTTTAAAATATTCATTAATGAGAATGAAGTAATATTTTAGTTGAAATTAATTAGTTCAGTTGAAACTGAAGTTAAAGAAGTAAAAAAATAATTTTTAACCAGTTAGTAGGGTTTGTTTTCTACCTTAGCAATTTCGAGGACGAAATTATTTTAAGGGGGAAAGAATGTAATGTCCCGTCATTTTACGGTATAATAATTAATATATTTAATTATTTAAAAGGTGATTTAGAGATTTAATAGTCGTTTAATTAAATAATATTGAATATATAATTAATGTAAATAATAAAATAATATGATTAAAACCCGAAATAGTCAGAAATAACAGAATTCACAATACTGTGTGAATTGGGTCATTTAAAATATTTAATTCAGTTTCGAATTGAATTAGAATGATGAATATATTATTTGAATGATAGTTGAACATATAATTTATATTATAATTAAAATCGAGCTTGAAATGGCGTGGCAGTTCGTTAATTGGCGATTTGAACTTCCACTGAATATACAAAATCCGTTTTGAATCGGATTTCTATGAAACAAGAAACGTTCAGAGCTGGTGAAGTATATTTTTCTAATGGAAGAGAAAAATAGAGATTTCGTCATGTAGATTTTGATTTATGGTTAAATCAAATTTTAGAAAATTCGCTATGGAATTCCTTTATAATTTATATCGATTTATTTATATTTTAAATGGATTTTAAATATAAATCGAATATCGATGTAACACTAGATTTGGAATATCGAGTTATAGATCCCGATACGGAGCTGTGTGATATTCTATGTGAATATATATACGATAATATTTATTTTTAGATATTTAATTTAATTATTTTTAAATATATTTATATATTTAAATGGGTTATTTAGAGCTTTAAAAATAGCCATTTTTATAAACGACCTCCGTTTTCGATGAAACTAATTTTGTTGGATCCGCAATATTAAATTATTGCTAGATTTCAATTTCCATAATTTTTGGGGTCAGTGTGTGGCCGTACGGATTGTTAATGTGATAAACAGTCAGTATTTTGATGGTTAAAAATACGCTGTGTGAGCAAACGAAGTTGGAATTCGATGAAACCAGTTTCGTTGGGTCCGTAATGTCGAACTCTAGTTTTATGTCCATTTTCATGATTTTTGGGTATCATGTGTGATTATAGGAATTTTTAACAATAAATACATATAACATTTGCTTAAAAATTAATATAAAAATCAAATATAAAATTATTGTATTTATCCTATAAATACCATTCCATTCTCTCAAACCCTAGGTTAACTAAAAAAAAGCCGTTGGTTTTCCAGATATTTTTCAATGAAACATTTTCTTATAAAAATCAAAAAAACTCCTATATATCCCTACAAATCATGCGTTGTATGTTTATCGAATCCCGTTATGATTCTCTCCATCCTGGTAGTCACGTTGATGGGTTCGAACGCTTCCTTTTCCACTGGAAGTTGAAGCCTGCGAACTAGGGTTAGCTGTCGTGGCGTTTTGAGGAGGAGTTGGCCGAAGTGGTGGTTGGAGGTGAACTTGCGATGGGATTTCCCACCTTGGTGGATATTTTTGGTAAGTTCCGATGTGATTTCTATGTCGCGATTAATTTGAGCATGGAGGTAGCTACTTGGAGTCGCGGCAGAAAAGGAGAAGATGAGTTGAAATGTATGGTTATGAAGGAGTGCGGTTTCGGATGAGAAGTATTGTGATGTGGTTAGTTTGATTTTGCGTGAAGGTTTAGGGGAAGATAGGGAGTTGACAATGGTTGTCGAAGTGATTCCTGGAGTCGTGAATGTGAAGGAGGAAGAAGGAGTAGCAGGTATATCGCATATGGATGGTGGACTGAATTCAAAAGGGTGAGGCCCAGTTAGTTAATAAGCAAAAAAAAAAAGAAATAAGTTTTAAATATATAGGGTGTTCGTGAGGGAATGGTGAAGATATAAGGTGTCGAATTCTTTAAAATGTTGGATTGGTTTTTATCTAGAGAACGGAAATCCTTTGCTTGAAAGATGAAGTACAGTGTGTATGGTATGGATTGGAGAAACTGGGCCGTATCAAATGGGTAAAGCCTAAATTACTAAAACAATATAAATCGATATATATATTGTTTTATTTTCATGTTAGCTTGAAAAATTCATAACTTTACCATGCCATATAGGAATTCAACAGAACACGATCCGTTGGGATTGTACGGACGACCGCTACCCAATGGAACTGATTAGGATTGAATTGGAGCCCATTACAATTTATTGCAAAATAAATTGTCCATCTGAATCGAAAGATGGTTAATCACTATTTAATGATAACTGTCCAATGTAAGTAAAACTCACAAACTCTATTAGTATATTTTTATAACGTATTTTTAGAACTGATAAATGATGATTGACTCTATGTGTTGACTGTTTGGTTGGACTGCTAAGTGATTGTTTGAAATTATATATAACGATATATATATATATATATATATATCGTTAATCAAATATTGATTCTATTTATCAGAATATTTCATATTGAAATGAAGTTGATGTTAATTATATTGTTTAACAACTGTGGATGCACGAAAACAGGTTGGAGGGATCCAACTGGATTCCTCAATATTTATAACACTATTCTTTTCATATATTGTAATATATAATGTGATATATAATCTGTTGTTGATTATGTGTGTTTGAATGATATCGATCATTGTGAATTGGTATTTTAAATACCGTAAAAAATACTGGGATATAGAAAAGAGGATTTTCAAAGTGTAGTTTGGAAATAAATTATTTATATAAAATCAATGGATTTTATATATAAAAGGAAAAGGATTTTATAAAAGAAAATAATTATAAAATAAACAGATATTATAAAAGGAAAGGTTTGTAAACCATTTACAAATAGAATTGAAAAGGTTTGTAAACCATTTACAAAAAGAATTGAAAAGGGAGTATTTGTAAACCATTTACAAATAGAATTGAAAAGGTTTGTAAACCATTTACAAATAGAATTGAAAAGGGAGCATTTGTAAAACATTTACAAATAGAATTAAAAAGGAAATATTTGTAAAACATTTACAAATAGATGATAAATGGAAATATTTATTTATGAAATAGATAGAGTTATAAAAAAAGAAATATTTATTTCGAAAATAAATAGAATCATAAAGAAAATATTTATTTAGAAAATAAATAGATTATAAAAGAAATACTTGAAAAATGAGTAGAATTGTATAAAAAGAGAATTTTACACTAGGAAGGTTTAGACCCGTGCTTCGCACACGGGTATAACAGAACATGAATTCAAAGTGAACATCTAAGAGAAATCCGTTTTAACAGATAAAGTAAGAAGATTAATTTATAAATAAGGTTTTATAAATTAAGTAAAATATTTATCATTGGATAAATAGAATATATAAGTCAGGATTTATATAGAGAAGTAAGAATCAATTTCAACGTCGATATTTGAAACTGAATATGGACGAAGAGTATATTGGATAGGGCTAATCAGTTAGAGTTAACCAGTTGGATTTAATCAGATAGAGTTAACCAGTTAGAGTTAATCAGTTAGAGTTAATTGATTAGAGTTAAACCGAACTAGAGTTATTCAAATAGAGTTACTCAAACAAGAGTTAGTCGAATATTAGTTATTCGAATAGAGTTAATTGAATTAGAGTTAGTCGGATTAGAGTTATTCGAATATAGTTTATTCGAAGAAAGGGTTATCGAATAAGGTTATTAGAAGAAGAGAATAAATCGAGTATTCGTTATTCGAAAAAGGAGTTATCGAATATTAGTTATTCGAAAGGAGTTATGGAATATAGTTTATTCGAAAGGAGTTAATCGAATATAGTTTATTCGAATGGAGTTATTTGATAGGAGTTAATTGATAGGAGTTAATTGATAAGAGTTAATTGATTAGAGTTAATCCAATAGAGTTAATCAATTAGGGTTAATCAAATATAGTTAATCCAATAGAGTTAATCAAATAGAGTGAATAGAATAGAGTTAATCAAATGGAGCTAACTGATAAGAGTAAATCGATTAGAGTTAATCGAATATTGTTAATTGAATAGAGTTAATTAAATATGGCTATTCGAAGAGAGATTAACGAATATAGTTTATTTGAAGGAAAGAGTTATCGAATAGAGATGTATTCGAAAGAGAGTTATGTAAGGAAGTTTGTTAATGGTTTAAAAGGTTAACCTTGTCTGTTTCGAAGGTAGAAATGTTGTTCAGTTAAGGTCTAAGAGCTAGTTATACCCCAACTTGATTGGCTTCATTTTAACTAAGGAATGGTTAAGATTCGACAGTGAAGATTGGTTAAGTGAATTAGTTAATGAGTGAAATGGTTTGAGTCGGCATAGCGATGTTTTATTTTAACATCTGTTCAAATCCAATGAATGAGTTTTGGAAACATTTTCCAAATAAAATCAGAGATATTTTCTAATCATAGAAAATGAAATGTTCGATGATAAAGAATACTGGAATGACAGTGATACATGAAAAAGAGATGGAAATGTTTTCCAATGATTAATAACGTATATTTTCTAAATTTAGAAAATAGGGAATGTTGAATATATGGAAACAAGAAATAAACAAATTAATGACCTAAAGAGATAAACATTAAATGATGATTGATCGATAGAATTTCCATTTGGAAATAATATCGTTGTTTGCACACGTGTTTTTCTTCGATAGTTAACTCACCGACTATATCGAAGTTTTTGACCATTTTTCCGTTGTCAATACGGAGAGACCGGGATCATATTCCTTATCTGAAAAACCACTCCGTATGGGCATTAGCATTGCAATCAAATATGATGAAGATAATTGAAGACGGAGTTTATGCAAGGGTCGTTCTGTCAAATCCAAGGTAGAAATTGCCTAAGATGGATTTACAGAATAGTGCCTTCAGTCTGTCCGGTCCTAGGACGACTTGTATGGAAGAATGTCTGACAAAGTATATTCAATAGATTGCGTAAGTTGATCTCTTCAAACGTATGTACATAGTTGGCGGAGGAATTTGTTTCTCTTAGCTGTATACCCGTTGTATTTTTGGGGAAATCAATTCGTGATTTGGTGTGTATTACGATGTGACATTCAAAGTGAATAATTGTGTGATCTGTCAGAGATAAGCGTGGCCTCTAGCCTCACAACCGGGAAATGACAAAAATCGGGCACGAAGCATGGCTAAGTGGTTGGCTACCAAGTAGGGTGTATTATCACCTATCTAGATATATTCATTTCATTCTTTAATCTATTCGATGTTGTCCCATTCGGGAAACGGTTGCTGATCCCAATCGTTGGTGATATACGTTCGATACACTCAAGTGAAATGAGTGGTCGGTCATGTGTGGTCGGGTTGCAAGATGTTCTTGTTGAACCCAGTGTATTCCTCTCTAGAGGTACACTATCGGAATGTGGTTCCATACCTTGTTATAGTTGGTAATCCATTATCCAATAAGTGCTCGCGATTTTGATTATATACTATATATGTGGAACGTGAGATGAAACCGTTTCTGCTAGATAATTATTTAGTTGTGGTTGATAGACATTATTATAATATCAAAAGAGTTTTGATATAAATTTTATCGTTTCTTTCAAAAGGATTTTGAAAGTTTAATCAAATGTTTTGGATTGTCATAAGGGAAAAAAACCGTTCCGTTATACGGCGTGGTCTTATGAGATATAGTTTAATTGCTCAAACTGTTTTAAACTTATTTACTCACACCAGTCACATGACTGACCCAGAATTTATTTTGTTTTGTTTTCCCTAAACTCTTGGGTGCCCAAATTTGTATGGGCAGTCAGTAGTCAGGATTTTATAGATATACTTGGAGAGCTTGGAGCAAGAGGCTTCAGGATTTTTTAGCTATTGTTATTTCCGCTGTGTTGTAAGTGTTGTACTCTGAAAATGTTACTGTATACATATACTGATTTTATTTCAAAGATATGTTATCTATTATATGTTGTTCGTTCCGCTGTGAGATTCTTGTTACTCTGATGTTTTATGTTCTTCTTCACCTTCTATTCTAAGTTTCTATCTTATCTATTCACACCCTCTAATTTCTTTCATGGACTATCCGGTGTTTCCGATGCTTGAATAGTCGACATAGTGTTGTATGCCGATATCCAGGATTGCAAAATCCCCGGGTCGTTACATGTTGGTTAGAAACTCGGGATAAGTTGATATTTAGGCCTGAGATGATAAGAGAAACATCAGATTGTCTCGAGAGCAGTCAATAATGAATGAAGGAAACCCAAGACTGTTAGAAAAGTTATACCGATAAACATCTAAACGATTTGGAATTTGACATTGGTTACTTGGTTTTCATGAAGATTTCGCCATTGTAGCTTGTTTTTCAGTTCAGAAGCAAAGGAAAGTTAGCTCCAAGATTTGTTGCACCGTTTCTGATAGTCAAGCAGATTAGAAAGGTCGCATATAGGTTGGAGTTACCCGAGAAGATGTCGAGCATGCATAATGTTTTCCATGTGTTGTTTATTCAGAAGTGTGTGCACGATTCGAATATGGTGGTATCTCCGAATAGTACAAAGACCTAGAAGTCAAGTTCGTTGTTACGACACCTCGTAAGCCGCTTAGCATTGTGGGGAATGAAACGAAATAGCTTAGGAGGAAGACAATTAAGTTGGTCAAGGTACAATGGAGTGAGGATGATGACGATTGTACGTTAGAGACAGAAGAGGGTATGAAGACGACCCATCCATAACTCTTTATTGGTATCACCCATAAGTGTTGTCATTCTTTGTCCATTGTAACTTGTACTATTATTGTTGTTTCTATTGTTATTAGAATTTTTTATGCTAGGATAAGGCTATGGTGAATGGCTCGATGAATGCGTGTTTGAATGCTAAATTGGTTGCTTATGGATGATAGGCATGCGGAATTGTTTTGGTTGCTTGTGTTTGCTTGGGATTTCGAGGGCCAAATTTTGGGGGGGGAGGGTGGGAAGAATGTAATAGCCTGCATTTTACGTATTGGAGGATTGTAAAATATTTTTTATTTAATTCCTTTAGGGTTGGATCATTCTCATAGTTTTATATGTTGGTTATGGGGATGTGAGACATGTCCATAATTTTTACATATTTTATTTATGTTCATTTTCCCCTTTTATTTTTGTACCACATATAACTTTTGACTGGAATTGAATCAGGTGTTGAGATCGATTTCATTAGAAAGGAAATGGTGTTGCCAATTCTGTAGAGTGGTCACATTAAAGATTTGGTTCAGCGGTTTGGAAGGAATCGCTGTTTTAGTGTTTGACAATTTCAGCTCAGGTTTTGTAAGCCATTGATGGGCTGATTTGAGGAGGCCCATTAGTCGACTGGAGGAAGACTATAAATAGGGGGTTAGAGGCATAGAGAGAGGGTTACTTTTCTTCATTCTCTCATTTGGTTGAGCTCGTGATCCTCCTTACTAAATCAAATACACCTTTCCACCATTAAAATTCTAGATCTACATAAGAGAATCAAAGATCTACATCATTTGAAGCTAGATCTACGTCAAGTGAAGAGAGCTCACATAAAATCAAGTTGTCTGAAGCATATTCTTCGCTGTCCAAATTGAGAATTTAGCGATTTCAAGTTAATTCGAAGAATCGGTGAGTGATAAGCATCTCTCACACGGATTCGATCAAGTATATGGGTTATTCGATCTTATATTCATCATTTTCAAGTTGTTTACACCTAGATCTACTTCATGAAAATTATATTTTCATTTAAATCAACATAGGATCTAATGTAGTAACTTAAAACCTGTAATTCTTACGTTAATTCATATGTTTGTGCAAGTTAGATCCATTATTTTAGTTTATTCATTCATTTATCATGATTTAGTGAATCTTATATGATTATTGATGAATTTTGATTATCTTGATGGTTTCATAAATTGTTGATTATGGAATTGGATGATTTGGATGAGATGTTTGCGTCGATGTGGTCGTTTGGTGATGATTTGGTCAATATTGGAGCTATTTTGAGCAGATCTGGAGTTGAACCATTTTTGTTAGGTCGTTGATGACGTGGCATGGAGTTTGGGTCGTGTGGCTTGTTGCTCAAGATAAGTATGAAGGTTGGGTCGTTGGTGTTAAGTCATTAGTGTGTTAGGTCGTTTTTAAGACCTAAGGAGTTAGGTCTTAGGTCGTTAGGTCTTAGGTATTAGGTCGTTAGGTCTTAGGTTTTAGTTATTAAGTCGTTAAGTCTTAGGTCGTTTTAAGTCCTAAGGAGCAAGACCTAAGGAGCTATATGTAAGGAACTAGACCTAAGGAGTAAGACATAAGGAGTTCAATACCAAAAGAATATCAACCAAACAAAGCTTGTTTTTGAATCAACGATGGTTATAGCTTCAGTGCGAATTCAAGGAGAAATGTTTGAAGCATCGTGAAGTGTTCGTTGATCGCCGTAAAAAAATGAATGTGAAGACGACTCAAGGGTGTCGAGTTCGTAGATAATGGTTGCTCAAGAAGGTTGCTTGAGCTATGAGTAGCCGTTAGGGCGGACGACTAGTTTTGTAAGACCGAGAGATTATCGTTGTTATAGGTTCCAGCAGACTCAAAGCAAGGGAACAATAGGGACTTCTAAAAGATCGGTTGAATGGTCGAGTACCCTGCGTATCGTTTAAAAGCCTAGATACATATCGATAAAAGGCGTATGGAGTTTCTGCTAGAACCGGTGTTACAATTAGCCCTTGACGTATAACAAGGTTGGTCGTCATATGACTAATGATGGTTTCAAATCAGGATAGGCAGTGATAGCCAGGTCATTGATGTTGGTTGTTTTTCTTGTACCGTCTCATGTAAGTTTTCTAACATCGAGGGAGATGTTTCTTGGGCGCTTGTCTGATGTTGGTTTCGGCCTTCGGGGCATGTGCTTGAGGGATGTTGATCTTGATTAGGATGGTTTACACGAGATATAACTAGTTGCTATGACTGCTATTGTCTAGTTGCTTTTGACTGCCATGGATGCATCATTGTTTTCAAATGATTGTTGTAAAGTCTATCACTATCATATGTGGGGTAGGTGGGTTTGGGTTCTTCTCTGGAGTTTTGGTAGATCGATTGATTAATCTGCCTATTCTTATATACTTTATTGATGATGCGAGATAAAAAAAATTATCACTTACTATGACTGTTTTCTGACTCAAGGTTTTATGTTTCCTCTTATTACCTTGGATCGTTCATCCGGTTTTAGATCGGTAGACTGAGTAACAGGTTACAGGTAGCAGAGCTTAGTGAGGTGAGGATGCAGAGTGATGACGAGTAGGAGGCTTACGTGTCAGTTTTTCTGCTATAGTATTTGTTTTTTCCACTGTTATGATTGGTGTTTTCTCTAAGTGTTGTAGTGAGGCAAATTTGTTCAAACACTTATGTCATAATCTAAGGGTGTATGGATATTCTTTCTAGTTGTCATGAAAGTTTAAGCTTCTGCTCAAAAATTCTTCATTATTATAGTCTTTGTATATGTTCTATAATATTTTATCCTTGCGCTGTGAGTTATACGACATGTGTCGCATTGTGTTATCTTACCATAGTGATCGTTCATGGCTGCCTTACACACCTTTTAGCACATTATTGCTCTTGTTTAGTGCAGGAGTTGTGGGTAGCCATCACAGATTCATAAGTAAGAAATTAGACATAATTGCTAACAAAATGGACAAATTCTTTAAAAAACTAAGCTACAAGGTTGGACTATCCCCATCATCATCTACCTTTACAGCTTTTTAGCTTTGTATTTATGCATATAATATTGAGTATTTGTAGTAGTTTATGTTTTAATTTGGTCTAAAGTCGTGTATTATTTAAATTTCGTCTATTAGATGTAATCACTGCTTTGAAAAACTGACTTTGTCTATCAGATGTAATCGTTGCCTTAAAAATCTGACTCTTTTCTGTTAAACATTATAAATCATCTGTAACGTCCCATATTTTTGGTAGTCAAATATTTAATTTATTATTTTAAATATTTATTTAGGATTTTAAATGGATTTATAATATATAATTCGTTATTAAATGACATTTGAACGTATAATTTATATTTATTTATAATTCGAGCTCATAACGTTGTGGTAGTTCGTAATTTACGATTTAAACTTCAACTGAATATACAAAATCCAATATAAGTCGGAATTCTGTGAAACAAGAAATGTTTAAATCTATTTGATTATATTTTTCGAATGAAAAAGAAAATGGAGATTTTAGGTGATAGATTATGAGTTATATCCAAATTAAATTTTCAAATAGTCACTATGGAATTCGTTAATAAACGATAATGTTTATTTACTAAAATATTAATGGGTTTAATATATATATTTGAATATCATTTAGACCAGAATTTTAAATTATGAGTTTAAAACCATATTTGTTTATTTTGAATCTGTGTAAGATTTCAATTGGAGATATATGATAATAATAATTTATTATTATTTAAATAGAATTGTTTTGGATTTGATTATATTTTGTCTGTAGTATATAGGCCTTAGAAATAATTTTCTTTCCAAACGACCTCCATTCTCGATGAAACAAATTTGTTGGGATACAAATAGCTAATTATTCCTATGTTTCCTGTTTGGAGCTAATCAGAGTTGTTTCATCTGTGCGTGCAATTTAAAGGTGAACCGTTGAATATATTGGAATTAAAATAACGTTGTAGTATAAACGGAGTCAATTTTCAACGAATTAATTTCATTGGGTCCGAAACGTTAAGACCTAGTAGTACGTCCATTTCTTTTATAGTTGGGATTCATGAGTGGCAGTGCGTATATTTAACGTGCCACGTTAATAGTGGTATGATAAAATTAACCATTATAAACAAATGTACCCAAACAAATCAAAATAAAATATAGAAAAAATATTTAAAACCGCTACTTTTATTCTAAGTTTTCTAAAGTATAACCTACTTTGAATTTTGCTTCTCCCATTCAAGTTCAGTCGAATTTAGCCTACAAACGTACTGTCCGAAATTTATGTTCCTTCATTGCTAAGTCTTAGTTATGCCTACCCTCAAATAACATGATTTAAAGTTGCCATCAACGCGACTGGAGAATGAAAATTCATGCATGACCTACTCTTTTATTTGCAATCCCTCTCCCTCATGCGTGCCTTCTCGGTTAAGTTTAATCAAAATTTAAAGCGCACTTGCCAACACATGAAATAAACTAAACAACTATAAACTATTAAGGTACAAGCTACCTACATATGAAATGGAAAACACGCTGGACCCATAGTGTTTTCTTCCAGCTACTTTTCGCACCTATGTTCTAGGATTTAACATTGATTCTATCCTTACTTTTACACCTATAAATATGCATATCTTGCCTTGTTATTTTTCTTGTTCCTCCCCACAAAAATATACCGAAAGCTTCCCCACTTAAGATACTTACGCATGCTTGATTTTCTTCCTAAAAGCAAGACAAATGAAAAATAATAATAATAAGAGATCAGTATATGCAGCAAAGTAGAGGGGAAGTTGTGCAGTTTATGGACAGGAGCGGGTGGGTCGAGGTTAACCAGTGGTTAGGTGAGTGTAGGGGCATGAGTTTGAGGCATGGAACGTAATAGGAGTTGGGTGAACGTGGAGTCTAAAATGTCACAGAAAGAAAAAAATAAAAATGGGTGCAAATTCGAATAAAACAATATGGCAGTAATGCAGAAGAAGTTTCATGAAGCAGCACGTTTTCTGGTGCATGGTGACGACTGACAAGGTGGGTCGAGGCAAGGCTGGGGAGAAGGCGATGACATGGGGCAGCATGGCTTGAGGGTGGTTGCGTGCAGAAAAAAATCATGTGAAGAAGGGGAATGGTTTCAAAAAATTTAGAAGTAGCTTTGGAAAAACATAAAAGAGGAGGAAGATGTAATGTTCGTAGCAGATGGGCTCGGTTAAATAATGTAAGATCAAATTAATTATTTTAAAGCTCAGTATTAATATATATATATATATATATATATATATATATATTAAATTAAGTAGTACGCGGCCTGATATTTTTATAAATACGCTAAGTGATTTTATAATAAGTGTGGCAAATGTTTTAATGTCCCTATGTTTTACATACCTAAACATGTTTAGTCGTACCCATTGACCACCTAGGATATTTTAATATGCCTTATCAAAATCTAATGTGTCTGAATACTTTATACCATGCCTAACCAAGATTTTATGTGTCTAATACTAAGGTATATGTGACTAACCATGTATATGACATGACCAATAACATATTAGCGCCTAACCATGGATTGTATAAAACGTAAGCTAGGTAATAACATATATATATATATATATATATATATATGCATATACGAGCCTAGAGAAATATAAATGTCCCTAACCCAGTTCAAACGTGCCTGCACGCATACATTATGCCTAATTTCAACTTAGTGCCTAAGTCTACTTTCACGTGACCATTTAGTCGAGTTGTATAACCAAGTTATTATTAATATATGCGGCTGATTATAATTGTGTTCGAATATATGTATATATCAGCTGAAGAAACATGTAGGAGGTGAGATTTTGGAAAAAGTTAACATTCATGATAATTATAATATATATATGTATATATATATAATTAACGTATGATTTGTGTAAGATAAATATTAATTTAAAGATTGATAAAAAACCATGATCGTATAATTTGTCAATCCCGCTCATATATTAACAGAAGCAAACGAAACAAGGGGCATTGGAACGGTACCAACGAGTGTAACATATTGGAGCTGGTTTGGACAAAGTTGGACGCAGTTAGAGGTTTTAATTAAATCAATCGCTTGTTTAATTTAATTAAAGAAAATTGTTTGACAACGAATGGAAACCAAGGTGAGTACAACTCACTCAATTTTATCCCACCTATATTTTATATAAGTCGGGTTTAATATTTATGTGCTATGGTTGTTTGTTATTGGATGATTACCTATATATGTTGACTGAGCTGATTAAATTAAACGTTCGTTTAATTTAATTTAATTTAAACTAAACGTTATTTTTAACAATTAGTACCAAATGAGGTAACTTACCTTATTGGTTACGTTTATAATAATATAAACGTATTAAATTGAAATATGGATGTTTTGGATTACTGTTATTATTTGACTGTTGAATTTTATATCTATTATTGAAATAGATGATGTTATTTGAGGTAATGTATTTGGATGCAGGGAAAAACAGGTTGGAGGGATCTAACTGGATTCCTCAAATATATTAAATGTTATTTATTTTCATATTATCATAATATGAACTGTTCTTATTGAATGATTGATTTAGTTGTTTATCGTTGACTGGAAATTCAATGTTTGTTTTGTTTTAACCAAAGGGCAATATTGGTTGAGTAATTGGTAGCATATGGCCTATAAATCAATCATTTTATAAATATGGATTCACCATTGGGTGAATCGACATGAATGAAGTTATAAATTTTATTTTTCTAACTGAAGATAAATTTTTAAATCTGTTATTTTGAATAAGGTTTAATTATAAGAAACAAATATTTATTATTTATTATTTAAGTTTGTAAGTAATGTAACACCCCACGTCCATTAATGTCACTCAAAAAAGGAATGCATTAACTTCCATGGAGGTTTTAAATGAGTATAGAACAGTAAATTACAACAAGACAGATATAAAATAGTACTTGGAAATTTAAAACTTTATTTCATTGCAGCAGAAGTCAAAACATGTTTGATTACATCATAATACCATAAATCAGAGTCAAGTACAATATCTATCTTGATAAAACAAAATACATAATCCCATTACATAAATAGCCATTAAACAAAAGATAACAAGCTGGACTTTACTTTAGCAGTCCAAGCTCTCCAAAAGAGATAAGCAATCCAATCAAACACTACTAGAGCTGGGCCCAACCTGAGGACCTGGAGGGGGAAAAAGATAGAAATAGAGGGGGTCAGACATAAAGTCTGGCGAGTATGACAATTCTAACAATACTATTTTCAAAGTAATCAGACTAAGGCATAAGCTGGAGAATAAGGAAATGCCTATGAACTATTGGGTGTGACAGAACAGGCAAAGGAAATGAGGTTAACCATGGTAACATTAAAGGCATACCTACTAAAGAATAATTACTACGCTGCACCACACCCGTTACTAATCACTAACGTTAATGACGGTTCCTAATCAATATAGGATAATTACTATACTCTACCGTACTCTACCGTGCTGTATTGTACTAGCACTAAATGCACCCCTACTAGTCACTTTGATCCCTAAATAGAATGATGATAGCTTCATGTACTACTAGATGTACCCACTATCCTCCACGTTTGACTATGTATCTCTAGTTGCTATCCTAGGTACCCAACGTGTACCTATCCCTACTAGACGTACCCCCTTAATAATGGTAATTCCACGTACTCCTAGCTGACGTCATAGGTGTCGTCTGCCCCTAACTCCACTAGGTGTACCCTTTTAATACTTAATTAATAATGGTAGCTTCGTGTACTACAAGGTGTTCCCACTACCCTGCCCCATTCGATCGGCTCCCTAACTCGTAGATACCCGTGCTGGCCCCACAGTGGGGTATATCACTCCCCTAAAGTGGCAACCCGATACAACTTAAGGATGCACGGCTTATACCTACACGATGCAACAACGTCTTACCTACCAGCCCAGGTCCACTCACGCATATGAACCCGTTGGACTTGCGTTGCCACCGCTAACCCGTTTTGGCCTCTTACAGTCGAGCCTAGTATGCGTGTCCCGTCCTCGACTTGGGTCGAGCTCACAAAGATACGTTTGGGATACTGGTTGAAATGGGCCTCCCACCAAGCCTCCCACCTAGGCTTGGTCCCCTCTAACACATTCCACTTAACCCCCTTCATGTCCACTTACATGTTTTAAATTTGGTTAAGGGTTTCTATTAGTAATTCCACATGCCACCCAAGGCACCCACTTAACCCCTATGTCCCACTTACATATTTAATTTGGTTAAGTGTTACTAATCGTATTTTCTCATGCCACCCAAGGCACCTACTTAACCCTCTTCTTAGTCACGTTCATTTGCATGTGTGTTTGGTTAAGTCTTACTAATCGTATTTCAAATGCCACTAAAGGCAACCACTAGATTCCTCATGCCACCCAAGGCACCCACTAGATTCCCATGTCCCACCACATGTTTTCTTTCTAAATTCAAGACCATCCCGTTCATTGGGTCAGTTAGGGATAGCCAGGGAGGGCAGGAAACTTGTTTTCCAAACCCAAGCCTAGACACTATCCTCTCTGTCACCCTAGAACCTTCTGGTGTATGTAGATAGAAAGAATGTTAATTATCTTAAGTGATTAATTAATTAATTAATCTTTCCCAAATTTGAATTAACTTCCCTATCCAAATTAATAATTTATTCAAAATTTAATGATGTCCATAATTGACTCAATTATGTCCATCCATTTATGGTATGATAAATCATACCCTTTTTCACCACAAATTCATTATATGCCATTAAAGGCATTTTATACCAATTTCTCAATCCCAATTCAAATTCAAATTAATCCATAATTAACTTATGACCATTTCTACACATTAATTTTCCAATTAATGTCTTAATTCCATTTTTCGCCTTTCAAGGCAATTCACATATCTCAAATTTGTTATATGCCTTTTTAAGGCTATTTCGTGCAAATTCTCAATATTAATTCTTTTAATATCACCCCTATCCCACGTTGTACATTCATACGTTAAATGTAAAATATACGTTAGACTCGAATAGTCTAACTCATAGCACAAAGATAAATTATCACAACAACAACATATATGTACATGACTAAAATAGATCTACTCATAAAAAGGGGTGAAACTTGCATATGTGATAGAGGTCCAACACTTAAACTTGCATAGGCTAAGACTATAACTTGCATAAGCTACACATGTTAAAGGTGTCAACTTGTTTGGTTAAATGTCACAGTCTACATAATATGACCCAAATTCATGTATAAACTTGCAACATAATGGTGGTGTGAACTAGTATAGAACTCACACATGTCATGGATCTAATTTTAGATATAAAACAAGTGTCATGAAACCTACACAATTTTTATTAATCAGTGCCAAAACTTGCATAGGTACATGTATGAATCATCATAGCCCAAACATATATAACATCATGATTTCACCAACATGAACTAACCAACATGGATACTAACATCGTGACTATGTAACATATGTGACATCATTTACAACATATCATCATCTAACTTAATAACATAGGTTCATGTATATGGGTACATCTACCTTAATAGACAAATTCCCATTATCAAAATCCAAGGATAATTAAGAATCATGTATATGGGTACATCTAACTTAATAGACAAATTCCCATAATAAAAATTCATTTAGTCATAGATTCATGCATATGGGTACACCTAACTTAATAGGCAAATTCCCATAATCATGATCCATTTAATCTTTAGAAAAAAAAACATAAAATTTAAAACATGATCCAATTTGCATAAATAACAACATCATGATTTTACAACTTGTACGATTCAACACAACTTAACATGATATCATAATCATATAACTTATGGATTTCCAACATATGTGTTAACATGAGATCTACAACATATATAAGATTTATGACATAACATAGCATGATTTACACATAGCATAGCATGATAGCATAACATAGCATAGCATGATTTTCATCATAGCATGGCATGATAGCATAACATAGCATAGCATGATTTTCATCATAGCATAACAAAACATTTAGAACATACATGATAACATAAGATTTTACAATAACATATATGACAATTCACATCATTTCTTATGTTCCATTTACATCTTAATCAAATTAGTTTGCTAATAATCTTTTGAGAATCATCATACTCACAATTTAAGAAGAAAGAGAGAGTCTAGATTGCTTTTAGAATTGATTAGAATTGGATTAGGTTAGCTTTCTTCTACTTTGATTTGCGGCGGCTACTCGGAGTTCCATGGCGACGGCATGACGGCGGCTTCTCTAATTTTTCGTATGAATTAGAATGAGAGACTACCCACTTATTTATAGAATTTAAGATTCATTTAGGCCATTAGATTTAACCTAGAAATAACCGCAGCCGTTCAGACAAGATGGGGTTTATCTTATTGACTCAGCAATGGGTCAGAAGTGACTCAGCAAACACTCAGCAAATTAATAAACTTCTATTCATGTTTACATTAACTGCCCATATATATATATAAATATATATATATATATATATATATATATATATATATACACACGCACCTATTCATGAATTCAAATAATGCAAATTAATTGCTTGCCTAAAAAAAGGAAATCGAGCATATAATTTAATTTCCTCCTTTTTTTTCTCTACTTTCCTTGCAACATGCAAAATCAATGCATAATAAAGTTACCTACATACATACATATCCCCTTATGCATAAATCTTTCCCTCCAAATAAATTGACTGTATTTATCTTCTCAATTATATGTGTATATATATATATATATATATTCATGATATATATATATATATAATTTTTTTTGAACCGCGTTCACACTAAGCCGCTTTTTAGCCATTCCCCTAAAACAAAAATATGGCGTTGGCGGGGATCGAACTCTGCACCTCTTGTATGCAAGTCACATGTTCCAACCAAATGAGCTATTATGTCTTTTGCTTACAATTCTTAGAACAATGATAAACATTATTCTTTTCTCATTCCTCTTTTTCCATGTTTTGCTGCATTATTTAATTTAAGGATATCTTTTTCATACGGAGTCCAATTTACGCAAACTCGGACTCTATCTCAAGCAGAATTCCGAGACGAACGCAACGGCGCAACCCGTTTCACCTAATTATTTTTCTAAAAATTAATTATATCTTATTTTTTTTTATGTTCACAGAAAATACCGGGTGTTACATTCTCCCCTCCTTAAAGGATTTCGTCCCGAAATCTTCAAGTTAGGAAGAATGTGTCCTACCATCCAATCATCCATCTACTCAACCATCAGGCACAGGCATCCATTGTCCTTAAGAGACTTCTAATGCTTTCATGTTTATATGCATAGTGTGTGTACATGTCCTTATCCAATGCAAAAATCAGGCGATCTACTGATTCAGTTGACCTCCTTAATGCGAACCATGATAGTGCCATGCGTCCATTATGAATGCAAAAGATTCCTAATGATACATATTATTTCTATATGCGTGCACAACCATTCATCTTAATGCAGCATCCATATGATAATACAACCACTATTCATTCATTAATTTAAATATGCACACATATTTATATGCAATATGAGAGTGACTGAGCCGATCTAGTGCCCAAAGTGTGTGTATATGCATCCACGAGCAACCACTAGCAAACACTTGCATCCACTTGCATCCATCAAACATAACATGTCTCAAACACATGTTTCAACCATAGGACTACCCTTCTAAAGGTCAAAGACTTAAACGAGAGGATGTACTAAAGATAGGACAAGTATAAGCTAGGCGATAAAGGAGAATATAAAAGACATAACACCGAAAACGAAGGGGTACAACAAACGAATCTTCTCTTCCGTCTCCCAAGTAGCGTCTCCTTGATCTTCTTCCCATTGCACTTTGACTAGCTTGACCTCTCGGTTTCTCAACTTCTTAATCTCCGACCCAAGAATGCATGTAGGAGCTAGTCTGATCATGGCATCTCGCTCTACTTCCACTTCCTTAAGCGTGTTCGGCTCCACCACTTTCGCCGTATCATGTAAACACTTCCTCAAACTTTCTTCCCGTAATATACAAAGTTTACCGTCCCTACGCAACCAACCCTTATCATTTAGGGTATACCTACTAAGATGGCTTGATGACTCCCCTCTTGTGAGATTCTCTACTAACTCAACCAACTGTGGGTCAGCTCGCTGTGCCTCCCCAATCCGTCCCAAAAGCATAGGTCTGACCTCTAAGGATGCTAGCGAACCAAGTACAAAATCAATGGATGGTCTAAAGTCAAAGGTAGAGATAAACTCTAAGCTACGCCGCTCAACAGACCAAGGACTCAGTGTCAACCCTTTTCTACTTAAGGCCCCTACCACAACGTTACCCTTGCCAGGGGTATATGCTAATTCGAAATCGTAGGACGCCAAGAACTCCATCCACCTTTGCTGCCTCAAGTTCAGATCTTTCTGAGAGAACAAATACCTTAGCAACTTATGGTCTGAAAGCAACTCCTAAGTCGTGGGTAGGGTAATTCCCCTCATGGACTTTCGATAGTCTTCCTCCATAACACATCACCCTTCCCCAGAGGCTTCCCTAAGATGTAGGGCATGCTCTTCTCCGCTTCTAGAGAAAACCAGGATATTATTCCATGCAAAATTTGTCACAACTGTCCATCTCTCATGCAGACCATCCTAGTCGAACTCGATATCCCCCAAGTGCAAGCCCCAAAGGCCTAAACCAATATCAGACAAACACCCAAGGGATACCTCCTTCGAATTCAGATGACATACATGAGATGATACTAGTAAAACGGCTAAATAACTGAGCACTTAACGTACTCTGGCTGTCCTTGCCAGTCTTGCTCCAAAACCATCGTTGATCTCATAACTGGCTTTGCATTATCCACTAGGCACACACGAAAGCTTACTGCGCTCCTCTAGGTAAACCCCGCTCTACATCGAAGACATCCCCATACTCACGGACCACACAAACAGATCCCAAATCATCGTTGGATACATCAGAAGATTCTAGGCAACTAAGCATCACTAAACTCCTATGGTCACAAGAAAAATGAGGGTCTTTCCATAACGAACCAATAGTCTAACTACCCTCCTTCCCCAATCTAGGATGGCACCACGCCTGGCTAGCCAATCCATCCCTAGAATCAAACTATAGACCGTGAAACCAAGAATGAAGGCGCTGCATTCAAACACAACGCCCAAGATAGACACTCTCAAATCCCGACAAACCATTGAAGGATGAGCCGAACCACCAACAGGATTTGAGACTAGGACGGGATCCTTAACTAGACTAGTATTTAGGTGCAGTGCTTCAACTAACGAAGCAGATACTAACGAGTATGAAGCGCCAGAATCAAACAAGGTTCGAACAGGATGA
Organism: Allium sativum; assembly: GCA_030737875.1. Classification (NCBI taxonomy): domain Eukaryota; kingdom Viridiplantae; phylum Streptophyta; class Magnoliopsida; order Asparagales; family Amaryllidaceae; genus Allium; species Allium sativum. Next base: position 315,847,828 of record CM060921.1, read on the forward strand.
TAAAGAAAACCAAATTTCAACCTAGACGGTCCTACCCCCATCAGGTATACCAGCTGTGAGGGAATACAACAACCCTCCAGAAGATCCTGTACTTTATTCTTGCCTCTTTGGACAATCCTAATAAGGTGTCCTATTTCTCCAAAACAACTAGCCTTCTTCTTCACATTCTCCATTCGTGACCTCCCACCAAGATGAGGTTTCGTCTTTTATTAACCTAACACCTATTTGAACCTTCCTCCCATCGTCCATCTTAAAGGTTCCCACAACCCTCCACTTCCTTGGACTAACTTCTAGACCGACAAACGTCTAAGTCCCTTGAAGTGGTTCTTCCGTCCTTCGTACGGAAGTCCTTATTTATCGTAGAAAAAGCATCTATACGTAGAGGGGAAATTCAAAAAGAGAAAAAGGAAGAGATTCAAAACGGAGAATCGAAGGAAGGATATATGGCTCTTGGGGATTATGTTCTCAAAATAAACCTTTCTTTCATAAATACTCTTCTACAAACATATTTTTGAAAGTATTCTTTATAAAAATGCTTTTGAAAAATAGTTTTTCAAAATATCTTATCTGTTCTGGTAACCTTAAGCTCTGATACCACGTGTAACACCCCACGTCCATTAATGTCACTCAAAAAAAGGAATGCATTAACTTCCATGGAGGTTTTAAATTATTATAGAACAGTAAAATTACAACAAGACAGATATAAAATAGTACTTGGAAATTTAAAACTTTATTTCATTGCAGCAGAAGTCAAAACATGTTTGATTACATCATAATACCATAAATCAGAGTCAAGTACAATATCTATCTTGATAAAACAAAATACATAATCCCATTACATAAACAGCCATTAAACAAAAGATAACAAGCTGGACTTTACTTTAGCAGTCCAAGCTCTCCAAAAGAGATAAGCAATCCAATCAAACACTACTAGAGCTAGGCCCAACCTGAGGACCTGGAGGGGGAAAAAGATAGAAATAGAGGGGGTCAGACATAAAGTCTGGCGAGTATGACAATTCTAACAATACTATTTTCAAAGTAATCAGACTAAGGCATAAGCTGGAGAATAAGGAAATGCCTATGAACTATTGGGTGTGACAGAACAGGCAAAGGAAATGAGGTTAACCATGGTAACATTAAAGGCATACCTACTAAAGAATAATTACTACGCTGCACCACACCTGTTACTAATCACTAACGTTAATGACGCTTCCTAATCAATATAGGATAATTACTATACTCTACCATACTCTACCGTACTCTACCGTGCTGTACTGTACTAGCACTAACTGCACCCCTACTAGTCACTTTGATCCCTAAATAGAATGATGATAGCTTCGTGTACTACTAGATGTACCCACTATCCTCCACGTTTGACTGTGTATCTCTAGTTGCTATCCTAGGTAACAACGTGTACTTATCCCTACTAGATGTACCCCCTTAATAATGGTAATTCCACGTACTCCTAGCTGACGCCATAGGTGCCGTCTGCCCCTATCTCCACTAGGTGTACCCTTTTAATACTTAATTAATAATGGTAGCTTCGTGTACTACTAGGTGTACCCACTACCCTGCCCCATTCGATCGGATCCCTGACTCGTAGATACCCGTGCTGGCCCCACAGTGGGGTATATCACTCCCCTAAAGTGGCAACCCGATACAACTTAAGGATGCACGGCTTATACCTACACGATCCAACAACGTCTTACCTACCAGCCCGGGTCCACTCATGCATATGAACCCGTTGGACTTGCGTTGCCACCGCTAGCACGTTTTGGCCTCTTATAGTCAAGCCCAATATGCGTGTCCCGTCCTCGACTTGGGTCGAGCTCACAAAGATACGTTTGGGATACTGGTTGAAATGGGCCTCCCACCAAGCTTCCCACCCAGGCTTGGTCCCCTCTAACACATTCCACTTAACCCCCTTCATGTCCACTTACATGTTTTAAATTTGGTTAAGGGTTTCTATTAGTAATTCCACATGCCACCCAAGGCACCCACTTAACCCCTATGTCCGACTTACATATTTAATTTGGTTAAGTGTTACTAATCGTATTTTCTCATGCCACCCAAGGCACCTACTTAACCCTCTTCTTAGTCACATTCATTTGCATGTGTGTTTGGTTAAGTATTACTAATCGTATTTCAAATGCCACTAAAGGCAACCACTAGATTCCTCATGCCACCCAAGGCACCCACTAGATTCCCATGTCCCACCACATGTTTTCTTTCTAAATTCAAGACCATCCCGTTCATTGGGTCAGTTAGGGATAGCCAGGGAGGGCAGGAAACTTGTTTTCCAAACCCAAGCCTAGACACTATCCTCTCTGTCACCCTAGAACCTTCTGGTGTATGTAGATAGAAAGAATGTTAATTATCTTAAGTGATTAATTAATTAATTAATCTTTTCCAAATTTGAATTAACTTCCCTATCCAAATTAATAATTTATTCAAAATTTAATGATGTCCATAATTGACTCAATTATGTCCATCCATTTATGGTATGATAAATCATACCCTTTTTCACCACAAATTCATTATATGCCATTAAAGGCATTTTATACCAATTTCTCAATCCCTATTCAAATTCAAATTAATCCATAATTAACTTATGACCATTTCTACACATTAATTTTCCAATTAATGTCTTAATTCCATTTTTCGCCTTTTAAGGCAATTCACATATCTCAAATTTGTTATATGCCATTATAAGGCTATTTCGTGCAAATTCTCAATATTAATTCTTTTAATATCACCCCTATCCCACGTTGTACGTTCATACGTTAAATGTAAAATATACGTTAGACTCGAATAGTCTAACTCATAGCACAAAGATAAATTATCACAACAACAACATATATGTATATGACTAAAATAGATCTACTCATAAAAAGGGGTGAAACTTGCATATGTGATAGAGGTCCAACACTTAAACTTGCATAGGCTAAGACTATAACTTGCATAAGCTACACATGTTAAAGGTGTCAACTTGTTTGGTTAAATGTCACAGTCTACATAATATGACCCAAATTCATGTATAAACTTGCAACATAATGGTGGTGTGAACTAGTATAGGACTCACACATGTCATGGATCTAATTTTAGATCTAAAACAAGTGTCATGAAACCTACACAATTTTTATTAATCGGTGCCAAAACTTGCATAGGTACATGTATGAATTATCATAGCCCAAACATATATAACATCATGATTTGACTAACATGAACTAACCAACATGGATACTAACATCGTGACTATGTAACATATGTGACATCATTTACAACATATCATCATCTAACTTAATAACATAGGTTCTTGTATATGGGTACATCTAACTTAATAGAAAAATTCCCATTATCAAAATCCAAGGATGATTAAGAATCATGTATATGGGTACATCTAACTTAATAGACAAATTCCCATGATAAAAATTCATTTAGTCATAGATTCATGCATATGGGTACACCTAACTTAATAGGCAAATTCCCATAATCATGATCCATTTAATCTTTAGAGAAAAAACATAAACTTTAAAACATGATCCAATTTGCATAAATAACAACATCATGATTTTACAACTTGTACGATTCAACACAACTTAACATGATATCATAATCATACAACTTATGGATTTCCAACATATGTGTTAACATGAGATCTACAACATATATAAGATTTATGACATAACATAGCATGATTTACACATAGCATAGCATGATAACATAACATAGCATAGCATTATTTTCATCATAGCATGGCATGATAGCATAACATAGCATAGCATGATTTTCATCATAGCATAACAAAACATTTAGAACATACATGATAACATAAGATTTTACAATAACATATATGACAATTCACATCATTTCTTATGTTCCATTTACATCTTAATCAAATTAGTTTGCTAATAATCTTGTGAGAATAATCATACTCACAATTTAAGAAGAAAGAGAGAGTCTAGATTCCTTTTAGAATTGATTAGAATTGGATTAGATTAGCTTTCTTCTACTTTGATTTGCGGCGGCTACTCGGAGTTCCATGGCGACGGCATGACGGCGGCTTCTCTAATTTTTCGTATGAATTAGAATGAGAGACTACCCACTTATTTATAGAATTTAGGATTCATTTAGGCCATTAGATTTAACCTAGAAATAACCGCAGCCGTTCAGACAAGACGGGGTTTATCTTATTGACTCAGCAATGAGTCAGAAGTGACTCAGCAAACACTCAGCAAATTAATAAACTTCTATTCATGTTTACATTAACTGCCCATATATATATATATAAATATAAATATATATACACACGCACCTATTCATGAATTCAAATAATGCAAATTAATTGCTTGCCTAAAAAAAAGGAAATCGAGCATATAATTTAATTTCCCCCTTTTTTTTCTCTACTTTCCTTGCAACATGCAAAATCAATGCATAATAAAGTTACCTACATACATACATATCTACTTATCCATAAATCTTTCCCTCCAAATAAATTGACTGTATTTATCTTCTCAATTATATGTATATATATATATATATATAAATTTTTTTTGAACCGTGTTCACACTAAGCCGCTTTTTGGCCATTCCCCTAAAACAAAAATATGGCGTTGGCGGGGATCGAACTCTGCACCTCTTGTATGCAAGTCACATGTTCCAACCAAATGAGCTATTATGTCTTTTGCTTACAGTTCTTAGAACAATGCTAAACATTATTCTTTTCTCATTCCTCTTTTTCCATGTTTTGCTGCAATATTTAATTTAAGGATATCTTTTTCATACGGAGTCCAATTTACGCAAACTCGGACTCTATCTCAAGCAGAATTCTTAGACGAACGCAACGGCGCAACCCGTTTCACCTAATTATTTTTCTAAAAATTAATTATATCTTGATTTTTTTTATGTTCACAGAAAATATGGGGTGTTACAAGTAATTTTTAAATGATTTTATAAAGAATAATTCTTATTTTAACAAGATTTAAAAGCGAATGAGCTGAAATTGATGTAACGATTAAGAGTTGGGTTAATTGTCTAAGAAACAATTAAGTGGAATTATTTGAATTAATTACATTTTTAATTAATTTAAAAGGAGGAACTGATTGGAATTGGTTAACGAAATAACTGTGTTTTAAGTTGACTAAGTCTACCATTTTTAACTGGGACTATTATTAAATTAGTTGTTGTTAATTAATCTAATGAAATGATTTAATAAATATTTGATTAATTATTAATAAGAAATTAAAAAGAAATTTAATATTTATTTTAGTAAGCTAGGAAGTAAATTATTAATTTAATTAATAATTTAAGTAAATGCTTTATAAATGAAAGCCATTTAAGTAAGTAAACAGTTTTGGAATAGGATATAGTTGAGTTTTGAAAAAGAGGTTATGAACGAGTTTTTATATTGAATCCGCGTTTTTATAACGAAGTTAAAAAGAGATTTTAAGCAAATATGATAGCTTAAAATAGAAGTTTACATAATATTTATATTAAGTAAGAAGAGATCAAGATAAAAAGAGTTTTATATTAAACCCAAGTTTTATAAATAAAGTTTATAAAAGGGTGCAAGGCTAAAACGTTGACTTTAAGTTGATGTTATTTAATAATGAGATTAAGTGAAGTAAATGGAATTGAAAAATGATTTTTAAAGTGAAAATGGTTTAAAAGCTACCGTTTTGTAGATTTGAATAGAGTTAAGGAATTTATAAACTGATTGGAGATTAGTTGAGTTGAATGACTTCTTGAATGTCGATTTGATGTTGGTTTTGGCCTTCGGGTTTGATGTCTTGGGAGTTGTTCTCTTACTATTATTCAGATAGGGACTAATGAAGGTTGAAGTAATGGGAATAGAAAGAGATTTTGAGAATATAGCAATATTTTCGAGATTTAAGAAATTAACGAGATGTGTTTGAATAAGTTTATTAAAAGGGGAAATGTAACGACCTGCATTCTACGCATCATAGAATCGTAGAATATTTATTTCTTTCACATATGAAGTCGTATGGTCGTGTAACTTTGGGAGACGACTATTAGGGTCATTTCCCATGTTCATGATTTTTGTCGATTTTTAAATGACCATTTTACCCCTAGTTGGTACTGTTTTGGCCATAACTTTTGAGTGGAAAGAAATTTTGACCTGAAACCACTTCCATTGGCTCCGGATGATGGTTTACAATTCCGTAGAGTGGTCACATTAGCCAAACGGACTCACCGTTTGGGAGATATGGCTGAAACAAGTTTCAGATAGTGAAAAACAGCTTAATTGGGCTTAACCGGGTGATTAACAACTAGGCCCAATGGGGGATTTCGGGATTAGGGTTATGAGGAGGCTGAAATCAGTTAGAGAACGATCTTATCCTCATTTTCCAGCCGCCACTTTCATTCTTGAACCCTAACAATGACCGCCAACATCTAGAAACATCCCCAAATCACTTTCTAATCAAATTTTGGCTTAATCTACATCAAATTAAGGAGAGAAAACACGAAAGCAAGGTTAGAGCTGCTGTTAGACATCAGTACTCACCCAAATCAGTGAGGTTTCAGTTCTGAGAATTTTATTTGTGGCCAAGGTGAGTGATTTGCATAGTTTTTGCACTAATTACGGTTAATTAAGGGTAATTAGTGAAGATTAGTAAATTTGTACACTAATAAATTCTGGAGAAATATCTATAAATTCGAAAATAATGTTTTAGACCTTTGTTATAAATTTGGTTTGATTTGGTTAGGTTTTGTTAACCCCAGGATTAGTTTTGCTTAAATGTGCTTAAGGGAAAATATGGGGTTTTGGGTATATTTGATCCATTTTAACATATAAATTCATTGTTTTGGTGTTTGTGGTTAGTTTGCTATGTCGCTATGACCGTTTGGGATGTTTTGTGATTGATTAGAATAGTTAGATTGGTCGAAAACGTCATCGAAAGGCGTAAACAAGTTACTGGAAAAAGTTGCAGAAAGTTGTGCAAGGTTTCGGATCGGATCGGGTATGGACTCGGATCGGATAGGAGAGCTGGGCAAGGAACCCGACCCGAACTGAAGTCCGGTACAAGGGAAGTTTGGCAGGAAGGAAGGCCATTGCTTAGAGTTGGAGTTGGACAGAGGAGCGGATCAGAGCTAGGGAGCGGATGGAGCAGGCAAGCGAGAGGGAGCGGATCGGAGCTAGGGAGCGGATTGGATCGGAGTAGGCAAGTGAGCGGGATCGGAACGGGCAAATGGAGAAGGACAGGATCGGATCGGGGAACCTAGAGGGGAGTAACCACCGAACCGAACAGAGGATGGGCACTATACTTCCGAACCGAACAGAGGATGGACACTATACTTCCGAACCGAACCGATAAGGGATAGAGCACTGATCCAGGCATGGACTAGGACCACCGAACCGAACCGAGCTAGAAGGTTACACCGAACCGAACCGAGTTAGACGAGGAGCACCGAACTGAGCCGTACGTGGGCTATTACTACTACGCGATGACTTTTCTGAAGACCAACTCGAATTCGACCAAAACCCGAGATGCAAAAGAAGTCCAAATGAGGAGCTTTGACTCAGGATCCAGTTGGAAACCAATGAGTGGGCTTCATGATTGGGCTTTGTTGCGGGACGTGTGCCAAGGGGCTATCGATGTCTATGACTTTGGATCACTATGTATGGGAGGTACGTGAACGGATTTAGGGCCATAGTGGCCTAGGTACGACTAAAGGGCTATAGACCAATGAAGTGGGGTCATTTGTAAAGATTTGGTCATGACTCCATGTGGTAAGCTTGGTAGTAGCAGTAGTTGTACAAGTGGAACTCCGTCACTACTTCGATGGGTCTAGTGATTGACAGTGGTTGACATCGTATGCTTTACGCACTGAGTGAGAGATGTGAGGATGGTTGCTATGGTTGATATGTTTTCCCATCATTATGACATGCACAGCACACCCCCGTATTCTTTACACTATTTATTATGGCACCTTCGAGTATTGTACGGAATGTGGTACTAACTCTTTGGTTGTAGGTCCAGGTTCAAGTATGGTTTAGTATACCTGTTATTATTCTGTTTAGATGCTTATCGCTCATACCAGGCTTTATGTCTGACCCAGAGTTTTATGTATCCTCTTATTACTCTGGGTGCTCACACGAGCAGACTAGAGACAGGTTAGCTGGTGACGCAGGGGTAGATGATCCGGAGACGAGCAGGCGGCTTCCATGTACGATATATATATAGTATTCTCCCTGTGTTGTTGAAGATCACTGCTTGGGCATTAGTAGTGCATCTTCTACTTTATCTTTCTTTTGTTTTAGAGACAGTAAATTTGGAAAGTTGTAATAAGCTGTATTTGGATTTCCGCTGCTCTAATGTTGATGTTGGTTTTAGTTATCAGCTTATGCACCGTCTCGCCTGTTTTATGTCAAGTATGTTATTATTATATTTTGTTCCATGCGCTGTGAGCCATTCTACAGGTCCTTGATTAGTTCATTCTCTTCTTTCCTTTCTTTGACAACCGTTCCGTGCTAGTCGGGCATGTGTACAGCGCACCCACTGAGGAAATGCAGGCTGGTGCGGGGCGGGCCGTCACACTTGGTATCAGAGCTCTAGGTTGCGTAGTTAACCTAGGAATAGACACTAGGGAGAGATAGTACGTATATGAGAGAGCGTATTTGTGACTACTTTGGTTTTCTAAAGCTATATATGTATATACTATTAGTAGTATAAGAATGAAGTCGTACTGCACTAACACCACTGTGGGTTCGTTAATCTTTCCTTTTACAGATTGACGATGAGCCAATATGCTAGAGGTGCTGGTAGGGGAGCCAATAATGGGAATGCTGCTGACATAAGGGCAATGTTTACTGACCTCATGAGAGACATGCTTAGGGAGGTGCAAGGGGCAGCTCCCAATGGTGGTAATGGTGGTGGTCCAATAGTGCAGGCGCCTAGGGCCGATTTCGCCAAGCTGAATAAGGATTATACTAGTCTTAGTGGGAAGCCGTTCCACGGAACGGAGTCGGCCACGGATGTTCAGGATTGGTTGGATAGTTGTGAACGTATCTTCGAGGATTTGGGTATCGAGGATGCAATGAAGAGAAAGCTAGCGTCCCGTCAGCTGCAAGGGCGGGCGATGAATTGGTGGAATGCTATAAAGGCAGCTACTCCCGAGGATCAGATTACTTGGGAGCGGTTTAAGGTTCGCTTTAGCGAGAAGTTCATTCCAGCTGCTCAGAAGTCAGTGCTGTTTAAGAAATTCTTGGAGCTCAAGCAGAATGGCAGAGCTGTCTCGGAGTATATTGTTGAATTCGACACTTTGTCAAAGTATGGGTTATCTCTTATTGATAATGCCGAGAAGAAAAATGAGAAATTCATAACCGGTTTGGATCAGTACTTGGGGGAAAGGCTTATTAAACACATCGATGAGACGTTTGAATCGATTATGGGGAAAGCATTGAGGTCAGAAAGTCTCTATCCTAAGCCGAAGACTGAGGTTGTATCTGCAGAAGAGCCAAAACCACAAGCAGGTGGTGGAGGAAAGGGTGGTTCCCAGAATAAGAGAAAGCAGAATCGGACTAAGAATGGTCAGAAGAAAAAGAATAAGCAAGATGTTGAGTGCTTCAGCTGTGGTAAGAAAGGCCATTATGCTAGTAATTGTCGGGCCAAGCCAGCGGATAGGAAGTACTTCAACTGTAGCCAAATGGGACATCACAAGGACAAGTGTCTGCAACCCCCTAAAGAAAAGCAAATGGTGAAAGCATATGCCCTTAATGCTATTCCTTCTTCGTTGAATGCCCCAATCGCGGCGGAGAAGGGAAAGAATGTCGTCATTCAAGGTATGCTTTCTGTTTATGATGTTCCTGTTAGAGTTTTGTTTGATACTGGAGCTTCCAGTTCTTTCATATCTAGTTACCTGGTAGATAGGTTGGGATTGGAGCCCGAGATTGTCGATAGACCTTTAGTAGTGACGAACCCGATTGGTGGTTCGACTAGCCTTAGCATGATTTGTCGTAATGTGGTCTTATCGAGTCATGGATGCATGTTTGTTTGTGATTGTTTTGTTTTGGGCTTTACTGGGTTTGGCATTATTTTGGGAGTAGATTGGCTCCAAAGATACGGGGTGGTGGTAGACTGTGAGGGCTTTTTGGTTACAGCTAGAGCGGATGATGGGCAGAGGATAGTGTTTGGTGGTCTACCCAGTGAGGGGGTATTGGCTAGTTTTCTAAACTCCCTCGACATTCCGCATAGTGAGTTGTCAGGTTTGCCCGTGGTTGGCCAGTATCCGTACGTCTTCGAAGAAGTGACCGGGCTTCCACCACATCGAGAGATTGAGTTCCGTATTGATTTGGTGAAAGATGCCAGACCTATAGTGATGCCACTTTGTCATATGGCACCAAGGGAGCAGCAAGAGGTTGGGGTGGAAGTCAGTGATCTTTTGAAGAAGGGATTTATCAGAAGGAGTGTTTCTGAATGGGGAGCACCAGTTGTGTTTGCTACCAAGGCGGATGGTTCCCTTCGGTTGTGTGTAGACTACCGCGAGTTGAATAAAGTGATGAGGAAGAACAAGTATCCTCTACCGTGGATAGATGATTTGTTCGATCAGTTGAGTGGCGCGAGAGTATTTTCTCAGTTGGATCTCGCGATAGGTTTTCATCAGCTTAGAGTGGAAGCTGAGAGTATAGCTAAAACGGCATTTCGGACGCCGTCTGGATTTTATGAGTGGTTGGTCATGCCGTTCGGGCTGACCAATGCCCCAGCATATTTTGTGGATCTTATGAATAGGGTATTCAGAGATCAGTCAAATAAGTTTGTCCTTGTGTTCGTTGATGATATTTTGGTCTATTCGAGGACAGAGGAAGAACACAAGGAACATTTAAGAATAGTGATGGAGGTGTTAAGAAAACACCTGTTGAAAGAAAAGTTTTCTAAATGTCACTTCTGGAGGAGGGAAGTGAGGTTCTTGGGCCATGTTGTATCAAAGAATGGTATTGCCGTGGACCCGGCGAAGGTGGCTACGGTACAGGATTGGCCTACGCCCAAGAATGCAACAGATGTAAGAAGTTTCTTGGGGTAAGCGGGATATTATCGTAAGTTTATCCAAGGTTTCTCCAAGATAGCAGCACCATTGACCCAGTTGACCAAGAAGAATCAAACTTTTGTCTGGAATGAAAGGTGAGAGAATGCATTCAAGAGTCTAAAGGACAAGTTGACATGCGCACCAGTGTTAGTCGTTCCTAAGGGGAACGAAGAGATGACGGTATACACGGATGCCTGTGGTACCGGACTGGGTGCTGTATTGATGCAAGGTGGTAGGGTTGTAGCTTATGCAAGTCGGCAATTGAAACCACACGGGAGAAGGTACCCTACCCATGATTTGGAATTGACAGCGATCGTGTTCGCATTAAAGATGTGGAGACATTATCTCTTAGGAGAAAGATTCGAGTTGTTTATAGATCATAAGTCATTGAAGTATCTCTTCTCCCAGAAGGATCTAAATCTCCGACAACAGAGGTGGTTAGAATTCTTGGCTTCCTATGATTTTGACATCGCATATACACCAGGAAAGGTCAATGCAGTAGCCGATGCATTGAGTAGAAGACATGCCAGTTTAGGGGCTATGTTTCTTTAATGGAAGCAACTGGAGTACATCGCTGGGTATGAATTCAGATCGAAGTGCGAATTAGATCCAGGAATGTTAGCCAGTTTGACGATCAGACCCACTTTGATTGAGCGGATCGGCTCTAGGCAGAGGGACGATCCTAACCTATTGGAAATCATCTCCAAGTTAGAGATGGGTATCGATGAATAGATGAACAAGTATGGGCTTTATCGAGATGGATGGCTTAGAAAGAATGGAAGACTAGTTGTACCCAATGTCAATGGATTGAGAGATGAAGTGCTTAGAGAATGTCATCACTCGAAACTGACTATACACACTGGTGGTAAAAAGATGTATCGAGATATGAAGTAGACCTACTACTGGGAAGGAATGAAAAGAGACATTGGGAAGTTTATATCCAAATGCATGAATTGCCAGCTAGTTAAAGCTGAGCAAAAGAAGCCTAGTGGTTTGATGCAACCATTAGAAATTCCAGAATGGAAATGGGAACAAGTGTCAATGGATTTCATTGATGGGTTACCAAGGACTAGATCGGGTCATGATAGCATTTGGGTGATTGTGGACTGATTGACTAAGAGTGCGAGGTTTATACCTGTCAAGTGAAATAGGACGGCAACTAAGTTAGCGGAACTGTATATAAAGTGGGTAGTGAGGTTTCATGGAATACCCAAGGGCATTGTGAGTGACCGAGATCCGTTGTTCACTAGTGGATTTTGGAAGAGCTTACAAGAGGCGTTAGGATTAGAATTGCATCTCAGTACCGCGTATCATCCTCAAACCGGTGGTCAAACAGAGAGGGTGAATCGTATATTGGAATACCTCTTGAGAGCTTGTGCACTGGATTTTGATGGGTCATGGGATGACCATTTGCATCTAGTAGAGTTTGAATATAATAATAGCTACCAATCCAGTAACGGTATGGCTCCATTTGAAGCTTTGTACGGAAGACCGTGCAACTCACCGTCATGTTGGGTGGAAACTGGCGAGAAGTTTGTGCTTGGAGCCGATGTGATAAGAGAAACTTCAGCTAAACTTAAGATTATCCAACAGCGAATGAAGGCTGCCCAAGATAGGCAGAAGAGTTATGCTGATAAGAGGAGAAGAGACTAAAAGTTCTCCATTGGCGACTTGGTGTTTGTCAAGATTTCCCCGTTAAAGAGCGTGATACGAGTTGGCAGGAGAGGCAAGTTGGCACCAAGATTTGTTGGCCCATTCCCTGTTCTTGAACTAGTCGGGAATTTGGCGTATAGGGTTGACTTACCAGAGAAGATGGCGGGAGTTCACAACGTATTTCATGTTTCCCAACTAAGGAAGTTCGTTCATGCCCCAGATATGACTATTTCACCTGATCAGTTAGAGGACTTCGAAGTAGAACCCGAGGCGGTTGGGAACCGCAAGCCGACCCGTATTGTCGAGCACGATACGAAGCAACTTCGAAGGAAGGCAGTGAGGCTAGTCAAGGTTCAGTGGGGCGAGGACGAGAATGATTGCACTTGGGAGACAGAGGAGAACATTAGGAAGACATATCCAGAACTCTTTGCCTGGTAAGATTTTAACTTCGATTTAGTTTTCCGCATGCTAGGATAGGTTTGTTGCTTGTTTTGTATGTTTGATTGTTGTATGTGGCTATTAGGCATTGGAGATTCTTTGTATGTTTTAGGTTAAGGAATTTCGGGGACGAAATTTCTTAAGGGGGGAGGGAAGAGTGTAACGACACACATTCTACGCATCATAGAATCATAGAATATTTATTTATTTCACATATGAAGTCGTATGGTCGTGTAACTTTGGGAGACGACTATTGGGGTCATTTCCCATGTTCATGATTTTTGTCGATTTTTAAATGACCTTTTTACCACTAGTTTGTACTTTTTTGGCCATAACTTTTGACTGAAAAGGAATTTTGACCTGAAACCACTTCCATTGGCTCCGGATGATGGTTTACAATTCGGTAGAGTGGTCACATCAGCCAAACAGACTCACCTTTTGGGAGATATGGCTGAAACAAGTTTCAAATAGTGAAAAACAGCTTAATTGGGCTTAACCGGGTGATTAAAAGCTAGGCCCAATGGGGGATTTCGGGATTAGGGTTATGAGGAGCCTGAAATCAGTTAGAGAACGATCTTATCCTCATTTTCCAGCCGCCACTTTCATTCTTGAACCCTAACAATGACCGCCAATATCTAGAAACATCCCCAAATCACTTTCTAATCAAGTTTTGGCTTAATCTACATCAAATTAAGGAGAGAAAACACGAAAGCAAGGTTAGAGCTGCTGTTAGACATCAATATTCACCCAAATCACCGAATATTCAGTTCTGAGAATTTTATTTGTGGCCAAGGTGAGTGATTTGCATAGTTTTTGCACTAATTACGGCTAATTAAGGGTAATTAGTGAAGATTAGTGAATTTGTACACTAATAAATTCTAGAAAAATATCTATAAATTCGAAAATAATGTTTTAGACCTCTGTTAGAAATTTGGTTTGATTTGGTTAGGTTTTGTTAACCCCAGGATTAGTTTTGCTTAAATGTGCTTAAGGAAAAATATGGGGTTTTGGGTATATTTGATCCATTTTGACATATAAATTCATTGTTTTGGTGATTGTGGTTAGTTTGCTATGTCGCTATGACTGTTTGGGATGTTTTGTGATTGATTAGAAAAGTTAGATTGGTCGAAAACGTCGTCGAAAGGCGTAAACAAGTTACTGGAAAAAGTCGCAGAAAGTTGTGTAGGGTTTCAGATCGGATCGGGTATGGGCTCATGTCGGATAGGAGAGCTGGGCAAGGAACCCGACCCAAACTGAAGTCCGGTACAAGGGAAGTTTGGCAGGAAGGAAGGCCATTGCTTTGAGTTGGAGTTGGACAGAGGAGCGGATCGGAGCTAGGGAGCGGATCGGATTGGAGCAGGCAAGCGAGCGGGAGCGGATCAGAGCTAGGGAGCGGATCAGATCGGAGCGGGCAAGTGAGCGGGATCGGATCGGGCAAATGGAGAAGTACAAGATCGGATCGGGGAACCTAGAGGGGAGCAACCACCGAACCAAATAGAGGATGGGCACTATGCTTCCGAACCGAACCGAACAGAGGATGGACACTATACTTTCGAACCGAAACGATAAGGGATGGAGCACTGATCCAGGCATGGACTAGGACCACCGAACCGAAACGAGCTGGAAGGTTACACCGAACCGAACCGAGTTAGATGAGGAGCACCGAACCGAACCGTACGTGGGCTATTACTACTACGCGGTGACTTTTCTGAAGACCAACTCCAATTCGACCAAAACCCGAGATGCAAAAGAAGTCCAAATGAGGAGCTTTGACTCAGGATCCAATTGGGAACCAATGAGTGGGCTTTGCTGCGGGACGTGTGCCAAGGGGCTATCGATGTCTATGACTTTGGATCATTATGTATGGGAGGTACGTGAACGGATTCAGGGCTACAGTGGCCTAGGAACGACTAAAGGGCTATAGACCAATGAAGTGGGGTCATTTGTAAAGATTTGGTCATGACTCCATGTGGTAAGCTTGGTAGTAGTAGTAGTTGTACAAGTGGAACTCCGTCACTACTTCGATGGGTCTAGTGATTGACAATGGTGGACATCGTATGCTTTACGAACTGAGTGAGAGATGTGAGGATGGTTGCTATGTTTTCCCATTATTATGACATGCACACCCCACCCCCGTATTCTTTGCACTATTTATTATGGCACCTTGGAGTATTGTACGGTATGTGGTACTAACTCTTTGGTTGCAGGTCCAGGTTCAGGTATGGTTTAGTATACCTGTTATTATTCTGTTTAGATGCTTATCGCTCATACCAGGATTTATGTCTGACCCAGAGTTTTATGTCTCCTCTTATTACTCTGGGTGCTCACACGAGCAGACTAGAGACAGTTTAGCTGGTGACGCACAAGTAGATGATCCGGAGACGAGCAGGAGGCTTCCACGTATGATATATATAGTATTCTCCCTGTGTTGTTGAAGATCACTGCTTGGGCATTAGTAGTGCATCTTCTACTTTATCTTTCTTTTGTTTTAGAGACAGTAAATTTGGAAAGTCGTAACAAGCTGTATTTGGATTTCCGCTGCTCTAATGTTGATGTTGGTTTTAGTTATCAGCTTATGCACTGTCTCGCCTGTTTTATGTCAAGTATGTTATTATTATATTTTGTTCCATGCGCTGTGAGACATTCTACAGATTCTTGATTAGTTTGTTATCTTCTTTCCTTTCTTTGACGATCGTTCTGTGCTAGTCGGGCATGTGTACAGCGCACCTACAGAGGAAATGCAGGCTGGTGCGGGGCGGGCCGTGACAGGAAATGTTAGTTATTGTTTTCAAGAATAAAATCAAAGAGATTTCGTGATGATGTTTACGTGAAAGGGTTGAAACTAAAGTTGATATATATATATATATATATGATTGAATTCTGATGCACTCAAAAGGGTTTCGAAAATACTCTTATAATATAATAATAAGAAAATTCAGTGTTTTTAAATATTGAAAGGTTAAGAAGTTAAATTAGTTCTAATTAAAAAGGCCATGTGATGCTTAATACTAAACTAGTGAACTCATTTTTATTTTCTTGACTGAATGGTTGCATATTTGATAGTTAAATAACTGACTATCAAAATCTGGCCTATGTGGTGGTTGGTACGAAAAGACTGGGATCAAATTTATATTCAAAAACCATTATGAACCAACAAATACGAAATCATCAAAGTTGCTGATTGAAGATGGATCAATTGAATACCATAGAGCTTCGTAAATGGAAGAACCACTTAAATACTCTAACTTGCAAGCAGAGATAAACTGCAGTTCTTCCATGGTTAAAATCTAAGGATTTGCAAGGACTACTTGCTACTGATCTATGGGGTGAATCCTATGATGCATTGGAAGAGTGCCTTCGGTTTGTCCATTCCCATGACAACTTGTATGGAAGGATGTTTGACAAATTATTTCCAAAAGGATCACTTACGTTGATTTCCTCAAACGTATTTCTGTTGATGGCAGAGAAGACACCTTCCCTTAATTTAACAACAGGGCATTTTTGTGGTTGGAAGTTAGTGATTTTTTTCTAGAGGATCTGACGATATGGCATTCAAAGTGAATGGTGTTGTGCTATCATAAAAAAGATAATTTAAACCTCAAGCCTCATAACCGGGAAATGGCAAAAATCAGCCAGGTAGCATGGCTAAGTGGGTCGCTCACAATTAGGGTGTATAATCATCCGTCTAGAGAATATTCATTTCCTTCTTCGTTACATTTGATGTTGTCCCTTTCGGGAAACGGTTGCGGATCCCAACCGTTGGTGATATACATTTGATACACTCAAGCGAAATGAGTGGTCGGTCATGTGTGGTCGGGTACAAGATGTTTGTAAAAACCCGGAAAATCGAAACCAATTTAAAAATTTTATTTTGGCAATTTCAATGAATTTTGAATACTTAAAATGATTTATTTTAAATAATTACGACTAGAGATTTATTTTGAATAGAATTAGAACGTATAAATTTATTTAAATCGAAATTAGAATATAAATATTTATTTTAATTATAATGGGAATTGAAAATGGCGCGGTAGTTTGAAAATTTGATTCCAAATTTCAAATGAATGTACAAGATTCAAAATAAACCGGATTTTAGTAAAACTAGAAATATTTGAATCAGTTTGAAAATATCTTTCCAACGAATGTGAAAAATCCAGATTTCATAACGGGAACAAAAAGTTATGCCCAGTTGAAAATTCAGAATAGTCGCTATGGAATTTATATATTTTTAATATATAAAAATAGCCATTTTGAAAATGACCTCCGTTTTCGATGAGACCGCTTTTGTTGGATTGGGAATGTCAAATTATTGCTAGATTCCAATTTTCATAATTTTTGGAATTAATATGTTAGCTAGGTGAATTTAAACGTGTTTGGTAATTTCGGTTTGAATTTAATCGACTGGAAAATGACCGCTTTTCAAACGTTCTGCAAATTCAACGAAATTAGTTTTGTTTGGACCATATCGTCCCAACATAGCTAGATTTATTTTTTTGGGAATTTTCAAAGTCAGTATGTGGCCCCGATAAATTAAAATGTGCGTTCCAATTCAATATATATTGATTTAAAATTCAAATTAAGTGAAACTAATCGAAACTGCCGAATTGGCTTACGAAATATATCCCATTGTGTTTAGAATGGGGGTAATTAGCTAGAGGCGACAGATGATGGGTTCGATTTGGAGTTCGAATTAAACAGTTACTTTTTGGAACTAAATTAAATAATATATATATATACATATATTACCCTCCCTCTCCCCTCTCCTTCAATCAATGCCAGAAGTTAAAAAAAAGGGAGGAAACCGCATCGCTCAGCCCCCTCCCACCATCATCGCGACCTGCACCGCACCCACTCTCCGATCCGCCCCTCCTCCTCCTTCCCCCACGTCCATCCCGTAGACCGCACCCCCCCCAAACCCAAAACCCGCTGCCCACACCCCAATCCGCCAAAATCCCCTGAAATCGACCACTAGGCCGACGCTCCGACATCCTTCCACCACCGACGATCTCCTGCGCGAGCTCCCCTTCCCTCTCTTCCAAATCCGACGTCGAACCCCCCCTCCCCCCACTGAAGAGATCAAAATCAGTGAGTCTTTATTTTATTTATTTACATTCATTTTATTTTCATTTTTATTGTATATAACTAAGTTTAAAAATTTGTTTTTAATGAAAATATAGTGGTTAAAAATATGATTTTTATGAATATAAAAATAGGATTTTTATCGTATGGTTAGCATTAGAAAAATATGATTTTTAGCTAATGAAAACATTATATTTTTGAATATGGAAAAGATTATATATTTAAAAATAAAAAGAAGTGATTTTTAAAAATAAAAACGAAGTAATTTATAAAAATAAAAAGAAGTGATTTTTAAAAATAGAAAAGTATGATTTTTAAAAATAGAAAGGTATGATTTTTAAAAATGAAATGGTAAGAAATAGCATATAAAAATTGGATTTTTATTTATGTGAATGGCATATAAAAATATGATTTTTATTTTTTAAATGGTAAGATAAAAATCTAATTTTTATTATAAAGAGAGCGGTATAAAAGTATGATTTTTATATATGCAGAGAATATAAAAATATGATTTTTATATATATAACATTAGAATAAAAATGTGATTTTTATTTATATAGTAACAAAATAAAATGTGATTTTAAATATAAAAATCATATGAAACAAATTGCAATGGAACTGCTGGAAAACAAATCCAAATCTGAACCGTTCAGAAATATAGAATGGCGCAGTGGATCCGAAGGTGAGAACTCCTCACTCTAATTTATTTTTGTAACAACCTGGAAAATCTGAGCCGATTTAAAATTTTAATTTGGCTATTTTAGTGGATTTTAAATATTTAAAATAAATTATTTTAAATAATAACGAAGAAAAGTATGTTTAAATCGATGTTTGAAAATAAATATAATTATTTTAAATTATAAACAAGGCCTGAAATGGCACGGCAGTTTCAAATTTTGAATTCGAATTTTGACTGACTGTACCGGGTGCAAATTAAAACGGATTTTAGTGAAACCAAAAATATCTAAATCTATTTATGAATATCTTTCTAAGGAATCTAAAAAATCAAAGTTTCGTAGCGAGAACCAAAAGTTAAGGCCAAATGAATTTTCAGAAAGGTCGCTATAGAATATATATAGCCCTTGAAAATAGACATTTTGCAAACGACCTCAGAATTCGACGAAACCACTTTTGTTGGATCTGGGAGGTAAAATTATTGCTAGGTTTCAAATTTCATAATTTTTGAAGTTAATATGTAAGCGTGGCAAAGGAAAATGTGTTTGGTCGATTTTTGTTAAATTGGATCGACCAGAAAATGACCATTTTTCAAACGGTCTTAGAATTCGACGAAACTTGTTTTGTTGGGACCGTATCATCAAAACATAGCTAGATTTATTTTTCTGGAATTTTTGGAATCAGTATGTGTCCCCAGCAAATTGAAATGTACGTTCAAATCAAATATTGAATGTTTTATATTTTAATTTGAAGAGAAACTGACAGAAACAGTCGAATGAGCCTACGAAACATATCCCATTGTGTTCGGAATGGGGGTATTTAGCTAGGGGAGACAGTCGTTGGGTTCGAATTGGAGTTCGTATGGAGCGAAGGGTATTTTCGGATTTAATTAAATTTAAAATTAAAATATAATGCCTGGGCCAATCATCGTTCAGATCCACTTTCTCGCTCCTCGATTCAGACCCGTAACCCCCTGTATCGAAGTTGGAAAACTCTGGCCACCTTCTCTCTTCGAATTCTTCTCAACCACTCAATGAAATCGCGAGATTCTTGAATCATTTTGAAGCTCTAGCTCTCCTCTTTAAATCCATCTAAGATTTTCGGCTATCATCAAGTGTGGAGTGAGATTCGAGTCCCCAAAGTCAGTGTCTTTAGGACATCACCGAGGACGCCTAGGACCGCCGATCTAGGCGCAACCACCAGCGCCGGGATGCCCTTCCATAGATCTTCGATGGTGTATAACCTGATTGGCTTCAAGATCAACGGATTGAATGCAAATTGCAACCCTAGATTTGAACGATCAAAGGAGGTGTTCGGCCTTGATTATTTTGAACTAAAAATAACATTTAAAAGTGTTGCAAACTATGATTTTAATCTAAAAATCATATCTTTTTTGTTTATGGTCGTAATCCAGTGAAACAAGAGACAGTGGACTCGTGTGGACGTCTTCTTCATTCTAGAAGAGACTGGATATTTTGTTCAGCCTTCTACAATTTTTTGAGGAGTGGAACCCAATGTGAGATTTCTTAATTATAAACGATATGGAAATAACTGTGTATAAATTATATATTCGATGTATGAGTTATATAAGCATTGTACACCTCATGTATAAGCGTTGTATAAGTTGTATGTTTGATGTATAAGTTATGTATGCGCTGTAGAAATCATATATGCGTTGAAATGAATTGAAAGGATATTGAAATGAAATCGAAATATAGTTATATACGTGTATATATATATATATATACCCCTCGTCCACAGACCATGGACGATATATATTGGTTGTGATATTGTTTGGATTATTGGTTGATGTGAAAATTTGGTGAATATCATGAATGGTTGATTTGAAATGATTGATTGTGGTTGAAATCCCAATATGATTAGTATATGGGAAAATTCATCTGCGTACGAACTAGATATTGAAAATCTCCATTGTCAAAAGCTGCGAGGCTTTAAGGTAGAGCGAGGAGCCGTACTAGGGACGGTGCCGGTTTTAACTTCCCTGCCGTTATGCTGCCGAAATTTTCTGAAATATTCCTGTGTTTGATTTATATTCATGTGTTGAAATAAAATTCATGTGTTGAATAGAAATTCATGTGTTGAATAAAATTCATGTGTTGAATAAAATTCATGTGTTGAATAGAAATTCATGTGTTGAATAAAATTCATGTGTTGAATGAAGTTCATGTATTGAATAAATTCTTTGAAAGATAAAAATGACATTTTTATAATATATATAGACTATATAAAATATTAGTGTTTTAGATAAATTATTTTAACACCAAAGATAACATTTTTACCTTATATATGAACTATATAAAATAATCGTGTTTTGAAATAAATTGTTTTACAATAAAACTCACATTTTTTTATGATATATATATGAACTATATAAAATAATTGTGTTTTGAAATAAATTGTTTTAAAATAAAAATCACATTTTTATGATATATATGAACTGTTAAAAATAGTGATGTGTTGAAATAAATAGCTATTGGATAAAAATATCGTTTTTATCAAACGTGTGAAGTGAAAATGATTTTTGAAAGCGAAGAAGGGATTATATATATATAATTAAAATTAATCGAATAACAAAGCTGCAGTTCGTAGTTTGAAACCGTGATTTCAAACGATTAGTGCGGGAGATCCGACCATCGGATTTTCCCAAAACCACAACCGTTGGGTTCGCTTTGGAAATATCTTTGCTACGACACTAACTTAGTAAAGATCCAACGGTTGGATTGTCTGGAATGTTTAATTCAAATCTGAAGAAAAATAGCGCCAGAATCGATTATATATATATATATATAAATATAATTAAATTAAATCGAATAACGCCGCTGCAGTTAGTATTTTGAAATCGTAATTTCAAACGATTGTACCGGGAGATCCAACCGTCGGATTTCCCCAAAATTGAAACCGTTGGATTCATTTTGAAAAGATCTTTCTAATGATATAAAATTTGTGAAGATCCAACGGTTAGATTTTCAAATATGTATAAATCAAATCTGAAGAAAAACAGCGCCACGGCCGCGTTATGGCCTGAAGCGTCATTTGAATGAATTGGCTATTTTTAAATGAATAAAAATAGCGATAAATCGTTATAAAATATTATAAATGATATGGAATGGAAATAAACCGAATTTACTCGGTTTATTGGATATTTGATGGTTGAATGTGTTTGGTGTGAAAATTACATTTAAGAACAGAATTATTGATGTCGAATAATTTAACCATTGAAATGAATTGATTTAAATTCTAAATATATGTAAATTATTTGAAAAGGCCGAGTTAAATCTCATTTCAAATAATTGATCGGCGATAAGAAGTCGATGATGAAGACGTGGTTGAAGACCGGAGATCTTCACCTCGGTTGCATGATAACTAATGTCTTGATTGGGAGGCATCCCAAAATATAGATAACAAGTGGTGATCATCCAGACGTACTTGGGGATCGATGGATATGCGAGGTATAAGGTGCCTACGATTTCGTTCAGACCCAGAACGAACTTGTAAATGGACTGTGTGTCTGACATTGGATTTTGTTCTGTGTTGATTGATCTCTATTAAATATATATCTGTTTGGCGGCGGAGAATTTATTCTCTTGCTTAACGCCCTTCTATGAGACGTATGAGCTCAGGGGTTATATATCGATAGAAATCGGTCGCATGGAGCGAATTGCCTGTGTGGCACGCCTAAGTGGCAAATGATCAAGGCTTCTGTTGAAAAGCAAAGTCTTGTGGTTGATGATCAAAGCACCGCCTGTGTGGCATAGCTTTGTGTATAACATTGATTCGCGAGGCAGGGTCCTGAGGCTTGGGCTAGACAGTCTCGAATTCGGTGAGGACGATCCCTTGCCTCGGTTCATGACGAAAATCCAATTTCCAAATACGTGACTTTGCGTTTTTGATTGTATACCTATATATGGTGACATAGTGGTATGGGGCATTAATGCCGTTTATGATTGATATTTATGATTGAAATTGTTTTTGAAACATATAAACACTAGTAATAATATCAAATGCTTTTTTTTATTCGTATCAAGCATATTTTGGCCATTATAAGGTAAAACTCTATCCTCCGGTTTGCGTTGCATTGTGTAATGGGAACTAAGTCTTATAATGGCTTCATTTTATAAAAAGCATTGTGATGTTTAAAATATTTACTTGTTTTGAAGCACTGGAAATCCAATGGAGTAAACTCATTCCGCGAAAGTGGCGTGGTCATGTGATTGGCCATATTATAAAATATGTTAAGTAGATTTCTCATACTAGTCCCATGACTGACTCATACTTTGTTTCACTTGCCAACTCGGGTGCCCCTTTTTCTACACGGGTAGCCTTGTATCCAGGTTTAAGCAGGCTCTTTCTGGATAGCTGGAGCTGAAGAAGGATTCTACCATAAATCTCTTTTTATGCTGTTCAGCTCGTATTGTACATATTATGTTTTGATTTCGCTGTAGACATTTATGTATAGCTGAACTGTTTTTTGTACTAAGTATGATCCTGTATACTGTGTAACTCTGATGATTATGTTTATCTAGTGTATTATTTTTACATTATCTGGTGTATTTATTTATTTCTGTTCTTCTGTTATCTGTTTATGTGTTATATTCCAAAGATTACCCTTGCCACCGTCAGTACGGGGTTTTGGGGTCGTCACATCGTGGTATCAGTGCTTTGGTTAAGCTTAGTTCTGGAATATAACATATTAACGAACTCGTCAGAAATAGAACCAATAGTGTTCTAAGACGGATCGCTCATTTCAGATAGGATTAGTAATATCCTAGAATGTGTGAAGCAGAATGAAATACACTGTAGTAGACACATTTACATTCAAGTATATGTCTCTATGCTTTACAAATACCTTTTCTGTTGACCTGACACTTTGTCTGCTATTTGCAGACGCACTAGAAAATGAGTCGCAGAAATAGAAGAAGGAATACAGAACCAGATATAGAGGCTCTAGTAAAGAGGTATCGAAATCTGGGTGGATCACCATTCTTGGGCAAAGAATCCATTATGGAAACTCAAGCTTGGATTCGTTCTACTGAGAAAATCTTTGAAGGTTTAAAGCTGAGAGATGACTAGAAAAGATTACTGGCATCTTGGGCACTCAAAGAAGAAGCTTTGTTCTGGTGGGATTCGATTATTAAGGATAATCCACAAGGTAATATTACCTGGGATAGATTTAAAGAGATTTTCAGTGAAAGATTTGTTCCTCCAGAAGCAACTGAGCGGTTATGTGATGAATTCTATTATTTGATACAAGGAGATATGACCATTCTAGAATATCATAAGAAATTCAATGAGCTTTCTCATTTTTCCCCGCATCTAATTCAAAATCCGAAGGGGAAGAATCTGAGGTTTATTAATAGTCTTCAAAGAAAATACCAGAATAGTGTAATGGGGCATGTGAAGCTTCCTTTTTCTGAAATGATATACATGGCTTATCAGTATGAAGATCTAGATAAGCAGTGCCTTTTTGACGACGAAGAGGAATGTAGTTCTAGCAACAAAGGGAAATTCGAAACTGATAGCCCGGAGACAAGTATGCAGCCTGAGATCAGTACGACGTCTATGGTCAGAAAGAGGCAAAGAGTCAGTCAGAAAAAGGTTAAGTCTGAGGAAAAACTAGTAACGACTGCCATATGCCTTAACTGCAACCAGAAAGGCCATTTATCCAGAAAATGTAAATCCGTGATAATGCGGAGAAAGAATGGATCTAAATCCAAAACGGGGTTGCAAGAGAATAGGGGATGCTATAAGTGCCACCAGGCGGTCATATTGCGAAGAATTGCCAGCTATCACAGAAATCTAAACCAGTACATGTGAATGAAGTGGAAGAAACTTCAGCACCCTCAGCTAGTCAGGGAAGGTCTGATGTTTTGGAAGGCACGCTTACTGTAAAAAACATTCCAGTTAAAGTACTGTTTGATACAGGCGCGTCACGAAGCTTTATTGCAAAGAATGCAGTTAAGAAGTTAGATTTGAAATTGAAAAAGCTCAAAGAACCCATCACTGTCCATAATCCGGTTGGGGGTTCCCTCAATCTTAGTTGGGTTTGTGGGGTGCCTATCTCTTTTTCCCGATATCGGTTTCCTACCATCTCGATCGTCATGAATTTTACCGAATTCGATCTTATTTTGGGATTGGATTGGTTAATCAAATATGAAGCTAAGGTTAAATGCGCCGAGAGAGTGGTTAAGGCAAAGATTAAATCAGGGGATTATATAATCATACCATGCGAAGGTCCTAATTCGGACAGGAAAGACTTTTGGTCAGCTCTTGATTTATCTCCTGCTCAAATAGAAAATATCTCTGTAGTCATAGAGAATATTCCGGACATCATAAAAGATATTCCTATCGTAAAAAATTATGCGGATGTGTTCGAAGAAGTTGTTAGCTTACCTCCAAAGAGAGAAATTGATTTCAAAATCGCTTTAATTCGGAATGCAAGGCCAGTAGTGCACGCTATTCGGAGAATGACTCCAAAGGAGAAAGAAGAATTAGACAATCAAACTCGACAGCTTATATGGAAGGGTCTGATCAGGCCTAGTTTCTCTGATTGGGGAGCAGCAGTGGTATTTGTCCCGAAGTCAGACGGTACTCTCAGACTATGTGTGGATTATCGTGACTTGAATAAGTAGACATTGAAGAACAAATATCTGTTGATGCGGATTGATGATTTGTTGGATCGATTGAATGGTGCACAAGTATTTTCAAGGATGGACCTAGCTACAAGCTTCCATCAGCTTCATATTGCCGAAGAGTGCGTTCCTATGACATCATTCAGAGGTCCCGATTTATTCTATGAGTGGTTAGTAATGTCGTTCGGCTTATGTAACGCTCCAACGTATTTTGTCGATCTGATGAACCGGGTATTCAGAGAAGTCTTGAATAAATTTGTTCTGGTTTTCATTAATGACATATTGATCTTTTCTAAGTCAGAGAGCGAGCACGCGAAACATTTGGAACAAGTATTGGAGATTCTTAGAAAGAATGTCTTGAAGGCCAAACTTTCTAAATGTATATTCTGGCAAGAAGAAGTCAAGTTTCTTGGCCACGTCGTGTCAAAAGAAGGAATTTCTGTGGATCCCGGTAAAATCACCGCTATTCAAAATTAGAAGCAGCCTAGTACTCCTACAGAAGTTCGAAGTTTTCTTGGATTGGCTAGTTATTATCAGAAGTTCGTTAAAGATTTTTCGAAGATATCTAGTTCCTTAACAAAGCTTACCAAGAAGCACGCAAGATTCAAGTGGACTCCCGAATGTGAGGAGGCTTTTCAAAAGCTAAAATGAAGATTAACAACTGCTCTAGTGTTAACTATTATCAATGGCAATCAAGACTTGAAAGTCTAGACAGATGCCTCTAGAGAAGGCCTTGGTGCAGTATTAATGCAAAGAGGTCAAGTGGTTGCTTATGCTAGTCGGCAGCTGAAACCGCATGAGAAAAATTACGTTACTCATGATCTTGAGTTGTTAGCCATTGTGTTTGCTTTAGAAATCTGGAGGCACTATCTTTTGGGTGAGAAATTCGAACTGTATACAGATCATCAGTCGCTAAAGTATATGTTCACCCAGAAAGACTTGAATCTGAGGCAGCAAAGTTGGCTAGAATTTCTTGCAGCATACGATTTTGAGATTTTGTACACTCCATGGAAAGCCAATGTTGTGGTTGATGCACTAAGCCGAAAGAATGTAATGATCGCTAGTTTTATTATTACGACTTCCTTGATTGACAAAATATCTATTCTTCAGAAAGATGCTAATTTTATTAAGGGTATGATCAAAAGAATTCAGAAAGGCGAACCCTCGGGTTTTCAAATAAATGACGATGGGATCCTGAGATTAAGAGGAAGGATTTGTGTTCCCGACATCCCCGAGCTCAAAAGGGAAGTGTTAGACGAATGTCACAAGTCCAAGCTGAGTATCCATCTAGGTGTGAGCCAAATGTATAACGATCTCAAGCGGACATTCTGGTGGAAGGCTATGAAAAGGGACGTTTCAATATATGTTAGCAGGTGCTCTACTTGCCAACTAGTCAAAAGCGACCAACAGAAACTTGCCGGATTGTTGCGACCGCTGGACATTCCAGGTTGGAAGTGGGAACATATTTCCATGGACTTCATAGATGGTTTGCCCAGAACCAAGAAAGGAAATGACAGTATTTGGGTGATCGTAGATCGCTTCACGAAGACCGCCCATTTTATACCTGTTAGATCCAATAGAACCGCTCAAAGTCTGGCACAAGTTTATTTCAAAGAAATTGTTAAGCTACATGGAGTACCGATCAGTATAGTTAGTTATAGAGATCCAATATTTACTAGCAAATTCTGGGAGGCATTTCAAGTGGAACTGGGAACGAAGCTGAATCTAGGCACCGCCTATCATCCTCAGACAGATGGTCAGACTAAGAGGGTGAATCGTATTCTCGAAGATTTATTACGGGATTGTGTCCTTGATGTTGGTGGATCATGGGAAGGCCATTTGCATCTGGCTGAGTTCTCATACAACAACAGCTACCAAGCGAGCCTGACAATTTCACCATTCGAAGCATTGTATGGTAGACCGTGCTGATCTCCTGCTTGTTGAGTAGAACCTAGTAATAGACTTGTATTGGGACCAGATATGATTCGCGAAGCTGCGGATAAAGTCGATTTCATTAAGAAACGATTGCTACCAGCTCAAAGTCGACAGAAGAGCTATGCAGACTTGACAAGGAGGGATTTAGCATTTGCTGTTGGTGACTATGTGTATCTAAGTGTTTCTCCGATGAGAGAAGTAATTCGATTCGGCAAAACTGGGAAGTTGGCGCCCAAATTTATTGGTCCATTCCCTATACTTTAAAGGATTGGAACTCTCGCTTATAGAGTTCAATTGCCAAATTGGTTGCCCGGAGTACATCATGTATTTCACGTATCTCAACTTCAAAAGCATGTTCATGATCCAGACTTGATCGTGGAAGAAGCAGTGCAATGGGATATAGAAATTACTCCAGAATTGGCTGTGAGAAGAGAACCGCTAAAGATTATTGACAAAGAAACCGAAGAATTGAGGAACAAGAAGGTTCACTTAGTCAAAGTGCAATGGTGTGGAGATCCGCGAGATTAGTCAAAGTGCAATGGTGTGGAGATCCGCGAGATTATACTCGGGAAACTGAAGAGAGAATTAAGAAAGCCTACCCTAAGCGCAGGGTGGATATCTCTGATTGACTCTGGTGCAAGGTACATTTACCATACTTTGCATTACCATTTTGTTCTCTACTTTGTTGTTATTTTCTTTTCATGGATGTAAACTTTTAATTCTATAGTCTGAATGATTTTAAAAGAGTATATGAATTAATTAGTATATTTTTGAAAAGTTAAAAACAAATTGATTGTTGTTTGTGTTGTGTGATAGTGGATTTGATTAATTAAATTATTAGAACGATAGTTAATTTAATCAAGAAGAGAATGATGGTAAATTTATGAAATTAAATCAAGTATTGAACTGATTTAAAAATAGATAGAAATATATACATGTGCATTATGTATGTTTTAACAGGTAAATGGATTAGCTGTTGAGTAAAGAATTTATTTGCGTGCCCAACAAATAGGTAAACCTTAATGAGTTGGATGCGCAATTTTATTTATTATATCAACTCTTGTGGATGCCATTGGACGCGGAGAGCTGGTTGTTCTGTGTGTAATAATAAATGTTGCAATAGGATAGTAACAATTAATTTTGAAATACACTACATGGCATACTTCTTGAAGACAGGCATACTTCATCATATACCACATAAGCATTTGGGGCTTGTGTGACGAGGTTGAAGATTTACCATATGAGCAAGAGGCTTGTATGGCGATGACTATATGTTATAGGTTGAACTGATGAATGATATGGACCATATAAAATGTAACCGTAAATTGCAAGATTAATAAAAACACCACACGGGTTTGGAGATGACAATAAACACATCTCTCTGTTCATTAAGGCACAAAAACCATTTATAGGGTGATGAGAATTTATTCTTTGGAGTTATGATCTATACACACTCCCCTGTGGACACCAGAATATATCAGTATAAATATGTGCATGCTTATTAGGATTTATTGGGTACCTAATACGACCCAATAAATTTCCAAACCCCTCCCCGTACAAAGGAGGTTATAGCGATTTTTTTCGAAAATTTAGGGTACTAGCCAAATTTTTGAAGAATTTAAAAATTCTTAGAAACTGAAAAGTTGAAGAATGGAAGCCAAAATGAAAGTTGATTTGGTTAATTAAACAACTTTCGACTTCGTTCCTTTTCGGGGACGAAAAGTTTTAAGTGGGGGAGATTGTAACAACCCGGAAAATCTGAGCCGATTTAAAATTTTAATTTGGCTATTTTAGTGGATATTAAATATTTAAAATATATTATTTTAAATAATAACGAAGAAAGGTATTTTAAATTGTTCTGTTGTATGTCAATCGATTGGTCGACAGACTGTTGTAAGCGTTAATTATTTATATTTAATGCTTATGCAGTTGGGTAATGCACTCTGGATGATGGTTGACTATGTTTGATTATTGTCGTGTACATATGTGCATAAAATCCATATAAATAAAATTATATGGATTCCAATTCAAAAAGAATGAATATTTTAAAATAACGAATATTTTAAAATGGAAAAATAAGGAATATTTTAAAATAATATTTAGTAATGGATCAAAATATTATTTTGATGTCCGATTTGGGATGGACATGGAAATATTGAAATATAAGAAGCCGTGTTGATTAAATTAATGCCATTTTTGATGTGAACGATATTTATATTGATTTTATTCATTTTTATAATGAATATCGAAAATGAAGTGATTTCAAAATCTAATGTTTTGAAAATATTATCATTTAAATATTAATGATGTGGAATATTCATTTTTGATTTGAAATTGAATATGAAGTTGAAATCGTTTTGAAAACGAATTCAAAACGATTTATAAAATATGTTTTAACTGGAAATCGATTAATTATATATAATATGTATATTATACATATTTAATGGCCTAAATAAAACGCGCCGCGTCGTGGCAATTCGCGAATTTCGACCATTGACTCCGAGTTGAAATTACGGGTGATCCGACATTCGGATTCTCCTAAAACCAGAACCGTTGGGTTCATATCGAAAAGAGATTTCCAATGAATATAAGGAATTTGAGATCTAACAGTTGGATTTGGAATTATGTCCAAATCAAATTTGGAAAATACGCTGTAAGTGCAGTTCGATGACCGTTTATGGAAATCAACTGTAAGGGCCTTGATAAAATTATTAAAAATATCAACATGTTATGTAAAATCAAAATAAATGATTTGAAAAGAATTTGGGTGAAAAATTCCACGTTTGTAAAGATAAAAATATATTTTTATCAAAATGAACTAGTTATGAACTAGAATTATAATCCAATATTTTTTTTAATAAATAAATTGGATTTGAAATGGTTTTAAAAAAATAACCAAAATTTCCAATATACGAATTCAAATGGATTTGAACCGAAAGTATCTTCGGAATATTTCGATATTGGATTCCGCGATTATATGGATATTGCGGAGGAATTTGGAAGATATATTTATTGTTATTCCCAATACGATATTTGTTGATTTCAGAATTTGATATTGAATATAAGCCAATATAATTTCTATTCAGAGCCTTATATTTAATATTGAATTGGATTTGGGTTGTCGTGAATGGTGTCTTCATTAACACTGTTCTTAAACCCAGTTGAGAAAAGAATAAATCCTTTAATTAAGATTTAAAGAAGAAGTTCCAATTAATTAACATTTATTTGGAATTGAAAATGGAATGTGAATTGGGTTTATTGTGAACTGTGTTTTTAACGACATTCGTTCTTTAACCCGATTTATAGTGAAATGGGATTTGGAATTTATTATTCTCTTTTATTAAGATTTAATGGAAAATTTCCAAAGTAAAGTTTCCCAAATTAATATATTAAATTGAAATTGAATGGAATTCGATTTGGTAATAATCGAAATGGGCTTCTGTGGATGAAGATTATTAGTATATATGGAATTTAAAAGACTTTGTCGTTATTCCATTTATATTATTTGTCGAATACGGAAATTGGTATCGATTATATATTGATCTTTTTTCCGTGAAAATTCCATAATTAATGGAATATGATTTGGGTTTATTGTGAAATATGTTTTAAATGACATTAGTTCTTTAACCCAGTTAAAGACAGGATTACATATCTTACATTGTATTTCGAAATGTATGGTTGATCTCTGCTAAATATGTATCTGTTTGGTGGCGGAGAATTTATTCTCTTGCTTAACACCCTTCTCTAAGACGTACGAGCTAAGAGGTTATATATCGAAAGAAATCAATAGTACGGTGTAGATTGTCGATGCGGCATGTTTGTGTTTCCAAAGTTAAATAATCATTAATATTGATTTTTGGGAAGATTAAAACAAAGTGGAGTTTTAATGAATCTTTAATTAGATTGAAATGGGAATTGATAATTTAAATTATAAAGTTTGGGAAATGATCGAGAATGGAGTATCACCAGTTTTGCTCCTAGCGATAGATAAATCTTTAATTAGATTTGAATGAGAAATGGTAATTAAATTTACCGATAACACCATGGTGTTAGATATGGAGTACGACCAGTTTTGCTCCATGGGATGAATAGGTTAGGACTGGGAAATTAAACAAATGATTACTTCGGTAAGGTGCGCTAATCCCGACTAGTTTGGATAAACCTTAATTTGATTTGAACTGATATCCAAAGGAAGATTAAAGAATAAATTTAAGGAATTTATCTTTGATAAATTAATAGGAACCTTTCCCAAAGGACGTGAATATTTAAATAAAAGAATATTCAGGATTGGAATGAGGCGTATGTTGTTTTTTTATAGCACTTGTTTATTATATATGCGAGTTATTCGGAAAGGTCGGGTTTATACCCATTCTGATTGATTTAACAATAAGTCGATGATGAAGACGGTGGTCGAAGACCGGAGGTCTTCACATCGTTTGGATGATTACTGATGTCTTGATTGGGCGGTTCACCCAAGACAAGGTAATAAGTGGTTATCGTCCAGACGTATTTGGAGATCGACCGGATATGCGAGGACCTCTCTCCTTTATTGGACTGCCTTCGGTTTCGTTCAGACCTAGAATGAACTTGTAAATGGATGTGTGTCTGGCATTGGATTTTATTCTGTGTTGATTGATCTCTATTAAATATATATATCTGTTTGGTGGCAGAGAATTTATCCTCTTGCTTAACACCCTTCTCCGAGACGTACGAGCTCAGAGGTTATATATCGATAGACATCAGTCGCATGGCGTGAATTGCCTATGTGGCATGCTGAGATGCAAATAATCAAGGCTTCTGTTGAAAAGTAAAGTCTTGTGGTTGATGATCAAAGCACGGCCTTAAATGGCATAGCTTTGTGTATAGCATTAATTCACGAGCCTCACACCTCGATATGAGTTAAAAATGGGATAAGGGACCCAAGGAGGACATGACGTTTCTTTCTAGCTATGCGTGGTGTCAGGGTTTTGCAAGCCCGGACATTTTTATATTTTTACCTATGTGGTTGTTAGATTGCGAGGAACCTGGGATATATCGGTTACTATGGAGCCGATGGATATTGAGTCATCGTGCTCAATTACGCCCTACAGGGCGGGGAAACATGTGTGCGGGAATTGCCAATCCTCAAACGTAAGGGAGGACCGGTCTTGAGGGATCCAGGGGTTGCCTAGAGTGTGTAGTCCCGAGGCATTTGCTAGAGTGTCTTGAAGCGGTTAGGAGTACATCCCTTGCCCAGACTCATGACGGAAATCCTATTTTCATTACGTGGTATTCGGTTTTATTTGTAGAGCCTAGTATGGCGACATAGTTGGATAGGGCACTATGTCGTCTATGATTGATACATTCATATTTGAAGTTGTTTTCATACACTTTACACTATAATAGTATCAAAATGATTTGTTTTAAATGTACCAAGCATGTTTGGCTTTTATAAGTTAAAACTCTATCCTCCAGCTTGCGTTGCATTGTATGATGGGACCTGTGTGTTATAATAGTTTTAATTTTCCAAGAAGCATTGCGCTGTTTATTCTATGCAATGGTATTCTTGGGAGGAAACCCGTTCCGTGTTATATGGCGTGGTCCCTTGATTTACTTTATTTTTAAAGTAAAGATTTAATAACTGTTTTAGTTCTCACACCAGTCACATGACCGATCAGGAGTTTATTGTTTTAACCTAAACTCTGGGTGCCCCTATTTTCCACACGGGCTGCTAGTAGTTTTGTTTTTGCAGATTTATATTCACAGGATCCTGGTTTACAGCTGGAATGATATTCGGAAAGCTTTGTATCCGTGTATCTGTTTCAGTTGTGTTTTGTATTATTTTCCGCTACATTGTAATTTGTAAATATCTAATATTTATCAAATGTATATTATTTTATCATACTCTGTATTTTCTTGTAATATTATGTAAATTGTTGTAATAAGCAATGAAATGTTCTTCTGTTTGCGTTCTGATTTGTCGTGTTCTCAGACAATCCATTCTTTCACTTCTCTTTGGAGATCGGGGAAGTTCGGGTCATTATATTTGGTATCAGAGCTTTGGTTTTACAAAGCTCGAGAGCAAGACACATTAGAACCAAACGAAAGAATTCATCAGAGATTGTATTAGTAATATCCAATGAGAATAACTCGTTAGAGATAGGATAAGTAGTATCCTAGAACGAGGATAAAGAGTGTTGTTTTAAAATAAAAATTAAAAACAAGTACTGTTTTGAAAATTTAAACCTTATTTAACGTATTTGAATATTTATTTTAAATTGATTTGGATGATCAAGTATATAAAGATTTTGCATATACGCCATGCAAACTTGTGTACAAAGCCTTAAATATACTGTATGGATATAGAATCACACTCTAGTCACCCGGAGATGACACTGAGGATACTGGTGATTGACATGTCAGCATCAGTTGTTCATGTTCGGGTTTCAAAAGTGGGATATCTATAATTTCCAATTGGCTGGTGTGAGAACCAAAACTAGCTAGAATTTATTGTTTGTGATTTGACACACAAAATTGGATTTTTGTATATATATAAAGTTATGTGTTTGAAACGATAATCAACTAATTGACTGCTAATTGTGTTGTTTGATTATTGGTTTGATTAATTAAAATTTTTGAACCATTAAGCCAAATTTAGTCAAATTTGAATTGAATTGCAAATTATTTGGAAAAAATTTGCATGCATGTACATATATATATTGAATGGGTCATAGCAAGGAGGCTAGAGAAGAGGAACAAAATTGTATGTCCGACAAATAGGTATATGTTTAGTAATTTATTAGGTTTGCATAATTTTATGAGCCGCTTGGCTTTTTCTTTTTCTTTTTGGACGGTGAGGGCCCTACGTGGCAAGTTGAGGTTTTAAATGTCTTCCTGTACAAAGGAGGATATGGAGAAATTTTTCAAAAATTTAGGGTGTTAGCCAAATTTTTGAATAATTTTAAAATTCTTAGAAATTGAAAAGTTGAAGAATGAAAGCCAAACAGAAAGTTGAGTTGGTTAGTTAAATAACTTTCAGCTTCGTTCCTTTTCAAGGACGAAAAGTTTTTAAGCGGGGGAGATTGTAATAACTCGGAAAATCATAACCAATTTAAAAAAATTTATTTTGGCAATTTTAATGAATTTGGATATTTAAAATGATTTATTTTAAATAATTACAACTTGAAATTTATTTTGAATAGAATTAGAACGGATAAATTTATTTAAATCGAAATTAGAATATTAATATTTATTTTAATTATAATGGGAATTGAAAATGGCGCGGTAGTTTGAAAATTCGATTTCAAATTTCAAATTTCAAATTTCAAA
This sequence comes from Allium sativum, assembly GCA_030737875.1. Taxonomy (NCBI): domain Eukaryota; kingdom Viridiplantae; phylum Streptophyta; class Magnoliopsida; order Asparagales; family Amaryllidaceae; genus Allium; species Allium sativum. The sequence continues at coordinate 315,882,611 of CM060921.1, forward strand.
TGAATGTACAAGATTCAAAATAAACCGGATTTTAGTAAAACCAGAAATATTTGAATCTATTTGAAAATATATTTCCAACGAATGTGAAAAATCTAGATTTCATAATGTAAATAAAAAGTTATGCCCAGTTGAAAATTCAGAATTGTCGCTGTGAAATTTATATATATTTTAATATATAAAAATAGTCATTTTGCAAACGACCTCCGTTTTCGATGAGACCACTTTTGTCAGATCGAAAATGTCAAATCATTGCTAGATTCCAATTTTCATAATTTTTGGAATTAATATTTGAGCTTGGTGAATTTAAACGTGTTTGGTAATTTCAGTTTGAATTTAATCGACTGGAAAATGACCGTTTTTCAAACAGTCTCCAAATTCGATGAAATTAGTTTTGTTGCGATCGTATCATTCTAACATAGCTAGATTTATTTTTCGTGAATTTTCGGAGTTAGTATGTGGTCCCGATAAATTGAAATGTACGTTCAAATTCAATACATATTGATTTAAAATTCAAATTTAGTGAAAACTAATCAAAACAACCGAAATGAAATCGAATCTAAATTAAATGATATATATATATATATATATATATATATGTGTGTGTGTGTGTGTGTGTGCGTGTGTGTATATTACCCTCCCTCTTCCCTCTCCTTCAGCAACGCCAGAAGTCAAAATAAAAAAAGGGACGACGCTTCGTTGCTCAGCCCCCCCACCGCCATCGCGACCTGTGCCGCACCCCTTCTCCGATACGCCCCTCCTCCTCCTTCCTCTTCATCCATCCCGTAGACCGCACCCCCTTAAACCCCAAACCCTCTACCCACACCCCAATCCACCAAATTCCCTGAAACCGATCACCAGGCCGATGCTCCGACCTCCTGCCACCACCGGCGATCTCCCGCGCGAGATCCCCCTCTCTCTTCCAAATCCGACGCCAAACCCCCTCCCCTTCGCTAAAGAAATCAAAATCAGTGAGTCTTTTATTTTATTTTATTTTATTTATTTACATTCATTTTATTTTCATTTTTATTATATATAACTAGGTTTAAAAATCTGTTTTTTTAAATGAAAATAAAGTGGTTAAAAATATGATTTTTATTAATATAAAAATTTGATTTTTATCATATGGTTAGCATTAGAAAAATATGATTTTTAGCTATTGAAAAGACTATATTTTTGAATGAGGAAAAGATTATATTTTTAAAAATAAAAAGAAGTGATTTTTAAAAATAAAAAGAAGTGAGATTTAAAAATAAAAAGAAGTGATTTTCAAAAAGAGAAAAGTAGGATTTTTAAAAATAGAAAGGTACGATTTTAAAAAATGAAATGGTAAGAAATAGCATATAAAAATTGGATTTTTATTTATGTGAATGGTGTATAAAAATATGATTTTTATTCTTTAAATGGTAAGATAAAAATATAACTTTTATTATGAAGAGAGCGGTATAAAAATATGATTTTTGTATATGTAGAGAATATAAACATATGATTTTTATATATATAATTTTAGAATAAAAATGTGATTTTTATTTATAAAGTAACAGAATAAAAATGTGATTTTTAATACAAAAATCGTGTGAAACAGATTGCAATGGAACTAGTGGAAAACAAAACCAAATCTGAACCATTCAGAAATATAGAATGGCAGAGTGGATCCCGAAGGTGAGAACTCCTCACTCTAATTTATTTTCTAGTTAAATAAATATACTAGGATGGAGACGGTGCTTAGTAGCACCCGACACCTTTGTTTGTGTAACACCCCGAATTTTCTAAGAATATTAAAATTAAAAAATTCAAGTGCACTTAATTTTTAGAAGAAGAATGAAGTGAAATGGGTTGCGCTATTACGTTCACCTCAAAATTTTGGTCAAGATAAAAATTTGGTTTGCATAAAACGGATACCTTATGAAGAAGCTATTAAGCCTTGAAGTTTGCATGCATATGAGAAAAATATACAAATATATATATATATATAAATTAAATAAATAAAAATGCAAAAAAGTTCAAAACAGCGAATCGGGAGGGGGAATAACCAAACCGACCCATTTTTGAGGTCAACCCGAGCCTCGCTGGGTCGACTAGGGGTTGATTCAGGGTGTTTGGCTGTCAACCCATGGGCCAATTCGCTCTAAGGCAGATGTTGCATCTGATTGGTTCTGATGGACTCCTTGTAGAGTCATTAGGGCTGATGTGGCTATTCTGCCTTGTCTGAATGGCTTTGATTTGCTCTAGGTTAATCTGACGGTTCCTATTAAATCAAACTTCTATATAAGCAACCTAATACCTCAACCCTAAATCATATTAAAAATCAAACCAAGAGCCGTCATGCTGTCGTTGGACAATCTCGAGTAGTCGCCGTTCAACTTGAAGCAAATTTAAAGAGACAAACCAAATCAAATCAAAATTAAACTAAAACAACGATTGTCTACATCAAAGGTGAGCATTTCAACTTCAGAATACAGATTCCAAAAATCAAGATTGTCTTTTGTAAGTGTAGTTATCTTTTAGATGTAAATAAATTTAAGACGCGATTTGATATAAAGTGAAAAATAGAATTATACCATGTTGTATAATATCGACGATGCTAATTCATTTTTGTTTCATGTGATGATTTTATCATGAATTGTCTTGGAATGTTTGTGGCTTATTGGACTTGGTGTTGGATCTATTAAACATTGAGAATGAAACTATCAATATCATATGCAAGTTATATGTTTCATGTTAAGATATACATATATATGTTTATATGATTAATGCAAGTTGTATGTATTATGTTAGATCCAAGTCAAGATCTACATTTATATATATATATATTCATATGCTTTATGTTTGATCCATATGCCTATATATATATATATATATATATATATGTTCATATGCAAGTTACAAGTTTTATGTTGGATCCATGTCAAGATCTATCTAGGTCCATACGATTAATGCAAGTTATATGTTTTATGATAGATCCAAGTCATGATCTAATTATACATATGTTCATATGCAAGTTACATGTTAGATCCAAAACTAGATCTATATTTATATGCATGTTTGTAAAGTGGACTTATGCAAGTTCACCTTATTAGATCTAGTAAACACCTATATGTTAATGTTAAAATTATACATGCCTTGGGATTGGACATGTCATGATTATGTCATATGCTAGTTTATAATTGAGGTTATGTTCACACATGCCCAGATCTACATATTAACATGTTATAGGCTTATGATTATCTAAGTCTACATTATATGCAAGTTCATGTGACATGTTAAATTATATGAATAAAGTTTTATGCAAAATTTACATGTTTGGTTGACTCTATATTATGCATGTTCCCTTCTTTACCACTTGTTTATAAATTGGGCTAATATGCAGGCCCAATGACTTTATGTGATTAATACGAACGAACAAACGGGGGTAACGTTGGGATAGTTATTAAATCAAAACATGATAATAATGTAGGTGGGCCCAAAACCATGTAAATGGTTAAGGACATGAATGGTATAATTTATACCATTAGTCTTAAACATAATTAAAATATGTGACATGAAACACTTGTAGAAAATTTACATATATAAAATGTAAAAGATGAATATGCCTAACCCGAGGTTAGACCGAGTTATGGTGTAAACCTACCCGGAATCGACCGGCACATCCAGTAACCAAAACATTACCTATCTAATGTGAGAGGTTAGTGCATCAAGCCCAGAAAGACCCGAGGTTAGACTGAGTTGTGGTGTAAAACATCCCAGAACCGACCGGCACATCCAGTAACCACAATAATACATGTCTAATGTGAGTAGTTGGTGCTTTAATTAATTAATTAATTAATTAAAGATCATGAACAATCAAGCTAGAAATGGTGAGGTTAAGTAATTAAGGGAACACTTAACCAACTTAACATGTTAACAAGACAAGATTGGTGGGGTTAAGTAATTGAGGAAACACTTAACAACCTTAACATGTTAACTAGACAAGACTGATAGTGGTTAAGTCAAACCAAGGACACTTAACCAATTTAGCATGTTGACTGGAAAAACCCTAGTAAAGGGGACCCGTTTCAGCAGTAACCGACATGGATGTGTCAAGGTACCTTGAACTAGGCAGGGTGGGGCACGATTACTGGGCTGAATATAAGCGGTCAAAAGGGCGGCGGTTAGCTGCGTCAGTGTAAGTTCCGACGGAGTACGGGCGTGCACGGGCTCCGGAGTGAAAAAAGCAGGCACTGGGCACCAGGCGTACACTTGTGCATCTTTGAATCGTGTCAGGGTTGCCATTATAGGACTTGATACATCCTATACTGGAACCAGCATAAGTACTTAAAAATCACGTGGGGCCGCATGACACCGGGAATACATGAATGCGAGTAGGAGCCGATCAATACATGAATGAGATCACTTTATCATGAACATACACTGCTAGTTGAACAGCTCTTAGTGGGTCCAGAGAAGTAAAAGTGGGTGCGAAAGCCAAATCTAGTTAAACCTTACTTTACCTCGTTTTAGGACTACCCTATCCTTGTGGTATCATTCTAAGTTCAGTTTACTCATGTCATAGTCTTTTATTTGTTTACATGCTATTAAATAATTTGGTTTACCAGATTTATGTCTGACCCATTTTCCTTTCGCTTCTTTACTTCCATCCCTCCCCCCCCCCCCCCACAGGTCCGTAGGGAGGAAAGACTTCTTCTCAGTCCAGGTTAGCCAAAGCTTGAAGACCGTAGATGTAAGGCTTGGACTTTCCTTTTTGAGCTATGGCTATGGTCAAGCACTTATTGGGGATTTATGTCATTTTATTTTTGGTATTGCTTCTTTATGTTTTAAAGACAGATGAAAAGTTGTAATAATTTGGAAGGATGAAACAGTTGTTGAATTGTTGTGTTAAACAAGTATTTATGAAATAATATTGATCTTTTTCCGCTCCATAAATTTTCTATCTTGTAATTTATTAGTATATCGTACCTTAAAATGCTCCACCGAAGTTAAGGCATTCCCTTTGAGAGTGACCTTAACGGAGGTGGGGTGTTACACTTGGTATCAGAGCTAAAGGTTACCAGATCGAATAAAATTTTTGAAACTATTTTTCAAAAAGAAGTCATAAAGAAGCATTTTCAAGAAAAAGTGTTAATTTAAAAAGGCATAATCCCCAAAGCCATATGCACTATCTTTCTATCCTTCGTTTTGAATATTTCCTTTTTGTTTCAGCGTGTCTGGGGATCTTAACCTTCTAGAGGCTGTACGAATACTTGGCTGGTTCAGGAGATACCTTGAAGCTAGGGCCAATGACACGGGCCAAGCAGACATTCCTCTTCCCCCAGTTATTGCTGCTCCTCCTCCTCCGAGAGGAAATGCTTTCTCAAAGATCTGTAGAGACTTTAGATCCATGGGTGGAAAAGACTTTAAGGGGAGCGAATCATTCGTGGAAGCCAGAAACTGGCTCAAGGAGACTGATGACTTATTCATCATCTTTGAAGTAGACGAGAGGAAGAAACTACAGCTGGTGGTGTGGTTGCTCAAAGACGAGGCCTCCTTCTGGTGGGAAGTCACTAATGCTGAAAGACCGATAGAGACTTGGGAGGACTTCAGGGCGAGATTTGAAATGAAGTTCCTCTCACAAGCTGAGCAGAGTCTGCAAATAGAGAAGTTCCTATCACTTAAACATGGCAGTTTGTCGGTCAAAGAATATGTCAAGAAATTCAACCAGCTTGCTCGATTTGGACTGGAGTTAGTAAACACTCCACACAAGAAGGCTCTCCTCTTTGCCAAAGGACTGAATGAACCACTGCAAGGTTTGGCAATGTACCATATATATACCTATGGGAGCGACTTACGAGAGACTGGTGGATATGGCTCTGTTGCAAGAGGAGAACAAAGATGGCAAGAAGGAGTTGAACAAGGAAGAGCCTCAAAACAAGAAAGGAGATGGATCTCAGAACAATAAGACGGACCCCAAGAAAGCCGGGAAGGATAATAAATCCCGTAAGAACATGAAGTGCAATTTCTGTGGGATACCTGAACACTTGGCTAGGGACTGTAGAAAGAAAAAGAGGAAATTGGGCGCTTATTTCCAGTGCGGGGATACTGGACACTTGTCTAAGGACTCCCAAAAAAGCAAGGGCAGGGACAGAGGACTGGATCATCTTCTGGAGGGTAGGTTCATGCTCTCGTTGCACCTCTGCAGGAACGTGGCAGACATATTTCTGTTGAGAGTTTAGTTTATCTGTTTGATAATCCTGTTCGTACTCTCTTTGATTCTGGCGCATCGCACTCTTTTATATCTACTGCTTTAGTTGAATCTCTACACCTAGACACCCATATAGTAGAGGATCCCTTGGTTGTTTCAAATCCAATTGGGGACTCAGTTTATTTGTCAATGATTTGTTTGAATTTGGAAATCTCTATTTTAAGCGTTGGGTTTAAATGTAATGCATATGTTTTGGGCTTCATAGGCTATGGGCTGATTCTAAGCATGGACTGACTATCCAGTAATGGCGTCGTCCTCGATTGGGAAAAGAGAGAGGTTAGACTCATGACTCGCCTTGGTAACACTCTCGAAATCTCTTGTAACCAATGAATTATGTTATGCTAAGTTATCTAGAATCTCTTGATGCATCTAATGAGAATTTGAAGTCTGTTAGAGTGGTCCATGAATACTCGGATGTGTTTGAAGAGGTAAGGGGCTTACCTCCGAAGCAGGAGATAGACTTCCGCATATACCTCGTTGACAATGCAAAACCCGTTGCTTTACCCGTTAGACACATGGCTCCAAGGGAGAGAAAAGAACTCAACAAGCAAGTTAAATAGCTACTTGAAAAGGGGTTCATAAGATGGAGTATTTCTGAATGGGGTGCTCCAGTAGTGTTCGCGACCAAAGTTGATGGTTCACTCCGCATATGCGTGGGTTATAGGGAGCTGAACAAGCTAACCAAGAAGAATAGTCACCCACTCCCAAGAATTGACGATCTGTTTGATCAGCTCGTAGGTGCATCCTTTTTCTCCCAACTAGCTCTGGCTACCGGGTTTCATCAGCTAAGAGTGGCTGAGGATAGCATTGACAAGACTGCATTTAGGACCCCGGATGGTTTCTTCGAGTGGCTTGTCATGCCTTTCGGCTTGACAAACGCACTTGCCAATTTCGTGGACATGATGAGCAGGGTGTTCCGGGAATTCCTCAATAAGTTTGTGGTGGTCTTCATGGACGATATTTTGATCTTCTCGAAGAGTGAGGAAGAGCATGCTCAGCACTTAAGGGAAGTCATGGATACTCTCCGTGCACATCAGTTGAAAGCTAAATTCTCCAAATGCCATTTCTGTAGAGAAGAAGTTAGATTCCTTAGACATGTGGTGTCCAAAGAGGGGTTAGCCATGGACCCTGCAAAATGGTTGCTGTGCAAGATTGGAAGATTCCACGAAACGCAACTGAAGTCCGAAGCTTTCTCGGCTAGCAGGCTTTTGCCGGAAGTTCATCAAAGACTTTGCGAAAATCTCATTTCCACTTACAAGGTTGACGAAGAAGAACCTAGTTTTCGCTTGGGATTTGGATTGCGATATTGCTTTCCAACGCTTGAAAAGGGCTCTAACAATTGCCCCAGTTTTGACATTGCCTGATGGAGCAAAATGTTTACCGTATACACGCATTCATGCGGTACAGGATTAGGCGCTGTTTTGATACAAGAAGGGAAGGTAGTAGCTTATGGTGGAAGGCAGTTGAAAGTACATGAGAAAAACTACCCAACCCACATCCTAGAATTTGCGGCCATCGTTTTCGCTCTTAAGTCTTGGCGCATTATCTCCTAGGTGAGAAGTTTGAATTCTTTACTGACCATAAATCGTTGAAGTACCTTTTCTCATAGAAAGATCTCAACTTGAGGCAGCAAAGATGGATGGAGTTTCTTGCCTCATATGATTTTGAGATTTCCTATACTCCTGGTAAGGGCAATGTGGTAGCAGACGCTCTCAGTAGAATGAAGCTGACCTTAAGCCCTCTCTTTGTAGAAAGGAAAAGCTTGGAGTACATAGCCAACTTTGACTTTAGACCCTCCTCTGAATTTGTACCTGGCTTGTTAGCAACACTGAAAGTGCGGCCTACACTTTTTGACTCAATAGGGACCACACAACGTGAAGACCCTCAGCTAGTAGATGTGATAGATAAGATGGTTAGGGGTGAGACTTTGAGTCACCTCAATAGATACTCCATCGATGATAAGGAATGGTTGAGACAGGATGGAAGGCTATGCATCCCACAAGTAAGAGATTTAGTGAAAATGGTTTTAGAAGAAGCACACCATTCAAAGCTGACCATACACCCATGCAGAGAGAAAATGTATAAAGACATCAAAAGAGTTTTCTTTTTGAATGGCATGAAGAGGGACGTAGCTGAATTCGTTTCTAAGTGCATGATATGTCAGCAGGTCAAGGCGGAGCAGAAGAAGTCTAGTGGTTTGCTTCACCCTCTAGAGGTCCCACAGTGGAAATGGGATAGCATCTCGATGGACTTTATTGATGGGTTGCCTAGGTCAAGAAGGGGCAATACCAGCATTTGGGTAATAGTGGACAGGCTTACTAAAAACGCTCACTTTATACTTGTCAAAAGTAGAAGGACTGCCTCATCTCTAGCATCTCTATATCTTAAAGAGATAGTTCGACTGCATGGGATACCTTCCAGCACAGTAAGCGATCGAGACCCTATCTTTACAAGCGAGTTCTGGAAGAGTTTGCAAGAGGTTGTAGGCACACAACTATGTTTAAGCACGGCCTACCACCCCCAAACCGATGGACAGACGGAAAGGGTGAACAGAGTCTTAGAAGACCTCTTGAGATTGTGTGCTCTTGACTTTGGAGGGACATGGGAAGATCTTCTTCCTCTGGTGGAGTTCGCCTACAACAATAGCTACCAAGCTAAAATAGGCATGGCACCCTTCGAAGCCTTATACGGGAGACCGTGTCGATCACCAACCTGTTGGTGGGAATCCACAGATAAGCTTATACTTGGGCCAGACATGATTAGGGAAACCTCAGGAAAGGTGGACCAAATAAGAAGACGAATGAAGACTGCTCAAGATAGACAGAAGTCCTATACAAATAAAAAAAAGAACCGACCTTGAGTTTGAGGTTGGAGACAGAGTGTTCCTTAAAGTATCTCCTTTGAGGAATGTTGTTCACTTTGGATCCAAAGGGAAATTGGCACCTAGATTCATAGGACCATTTCCTATCATTGAAAGAATTGGGACGATGGCCTACAGATTAGAGCTACCTAAAAAGTTGGTTGGAGTTCACAATGTCTTTCATGTTTCTCACCAATGGAAGTGCTTACATGAGTCTGCGGAAGTGGTGGAACCAAAGATACTAGAAGAGGTAGAAGTGGAATGAGAAGCAGCAGTGAGAAGAATCCCAACTCGTATCTTGGGAACAGAAGTCAAAAAGCTACGCAACCGTGAAGTCAAGCTTGTTAAAGTACAATGGAGTGACAATGAAGAAGACATGACTTGGGAGACCGAAAGCAAGATATGTGCACCCTACCCTTATCTTTTTGTAGTTACATCTATGATCTCTCCTTTATCATAAGTTTATTCATGCTTAGTTATCTTCTCGGTCCTATTTCTTGATCCTTAGTAGAAATCAATGGATGTAAACATGTATTTGAAACATGTTATGGTTGATGGTTGCGAAGTGGTTGCTAGTGATTGCTTATGGATGCATATGCATATACACATTAGGTTCTAGATCGGCTCAATCACTTTCATATTGCATTGGCATATGAACGCACGAAATTGTATGTGGATTGAAACTTGATGTGTTATCATATGGACGTTGCATTTGTATGAATGATTGTGCACTCATGTAGAATTATGAATAGGAAAAATTGCATACATAATGGACTTATGGCACTTTCATGATTCGCATTAAGGAGGTCAACTGGATCAGTAGACCGCCTGATTTTGCACTAGATAAGAGACATATACACACACTCTTCATATGTTCATATGGCATTAGAAGTGTTTTAAGGACAATGGATTCTTGTGGATGATGGATGAGTAGATGGATGATTGGATGTTAAGATTCATTCTTCTTAACTTGAAGATATCGGGGACGAAATCCTTTAAGGAGGGGAGAATGTAACACCCCGAATTTTCTGAGAATATTAAAATTAACAAATTCAAGAACACTTAATTTTTAGAAGAAAAATAAAGTGAAATGGGTTGCACTATTATGTTCGTCTCAAAATTTTGGTCAAGATAGACATTTGGTTTCCATAAAACGGATACCTTATGAAGAAGTTATTAAGCCTTAAAATTTGTATGCATATGAGAAAAATATATATATAATTATATGTAAAAATTAAATAAATAAATATGCAAAAAAGTTCAAAACAATGAATCAAGAGGGAGAATAACAGAAGCGGCCCATTTTTGAGGTCGACCAAAGCCCTGCTGGGTCGACTAGGGGTTGATTCAGGGTGTTTGGCTATCAACCCGTAGGCCGATTCGCTCTAAGGTAGATGCGGCATTTGATTGGTTCTGATGGACTCCTTGCTGAGTCATTAGGGATGATGTGGCTATTCTATCTTGTCTGAATGGCTTTGATTTGCTCTAGGTTAATCTGACGGTTCCTATTAAATCAAACTTCTATATAAGCAACCTAATACCTCAACCCTAAATCATATTAAAAATCAAACCAAGAGCCGTCATGCTGCCGTTGGACAACCTCGAGTAGCCGCCGTTCAACTTGAAGAAAATTAAAAGAGACAAACCAAATCAAATCAAAATTAAACTAAAACAACGATTGTCTACATCAAACGCGAGCATTTCAACTTCAGAATACAGATTCCAAAAATCAAGATTGTCTTTTGTAAGTGTAGTTATCTTTTAGATGTAAATAAATTTAAGATATGATTTGATATAAAGTTAAAAATAGAATTATACCATGTTGTATAATATTGACGATGCTAATTCATGTTTGTTTCTTGTGATGATTTTATCATAAATTGTCTTGGAATGTTTGTGGCTTATTGGACTTGGTGTTGGATCTATTAAAGATTGAGAATGAAACTATCAATATCATATGCAAGTTATATGTTTCATGTTAAGATCTACAAATATATGTTTATATGATTAATGCAAGTTGTATGTATTATGTTAGATCCAAGTCAAGATCTACATATATATATATATTCATATGCTTTAGGTTTGATCCATATGCCTATATATATGTTCATATGTTCATATGCAAGTTACAAGTTTTATGTTGGATCCATGTCAAGATCTATCTAGGTTCATATGATTAATGCAAGTTATATGTTTTATGATAGATCCAAGTCACGATCTAATTATACATACGTTCATATACAAGTTACATGTTAGATCCAAAACTAGATCTATATTAATATGCATGTTTGTAAAGTGGACTTATGCAAGCTCACCTTGTTAGATCTAGTTCACACCTATATGTTAATGTTAAAATTATACATGCCTTGGGATTGGACATGTCATGATTATGTCATATGCTAGTTTATAATTGAGGTTATGTTCACACATGCCTAGATCTACATATTAACATATTTTAGGCTTATGATTATCTAAGTCTAAATTATATGCAAGTTCATGTGACATATTAAATTATATGAATAAAGTTTTATGAAAAAATTACATGTTTGGTTGAATCTATATTATGCATGTTCCCTTCTTTACCACTTGTTTATAAATTGGGCTAATATGTGGGCCCAATGACTTTATGTGATTAATACAAACGAACAAACGGGGGTAACGTTGGGATAGTTATTAAATCAAAACATGTTAATAATGTAGGTGGGCCCAAAACCATGTAAATGGTTAAGGCCATGAATGGTATATTTTATACCATTAGTCTTGAACATAATTAAAATATGTGACATGAAACACTTATAAAAAAATATATATATAAAATGTAAAGATGAATATGCCTAACCCGAGGTTAGACTGAGTTGTGGTGTAAACCTGCCCGGAACCTACCGGCACATCCAGTAACCATAACAATACCTGTCAAATGTGAGAGGTTAGTGCAACAAGCCTAGAAAGACCCGAGGTTAGACTGAGTTGTGGTGTAAAACTGCCCGGAACCAACCGACACATCCAATAACCATAACAATACATGTCTAATGTGAGTGGTTGGTGCTTTAATTAATTAATTAAAGCTCATGAACAATCAAGCTAGAAAGGGTGAGGTTAATACTTAAGGGAACACTTAACCAACTTAACATGTTAACAAAACAAGACTGGTGAGGTTAAGTAATTGAGGAAACACTTAACCAACTTAACATGTTAACTAGACAAGATTGATAAGGGTTAAGTCAAACCAAGGACACTTAACCAATTTGTAACGTCCCGCATTTTTATCGGTTTGTATTCGAATATTTTTAAATCTGTTTAAATATTAAATTCGTAATATAAGTGGATTTATATATTAATTAAAACAAAGTTGAATGTATAAAAATATATATTAAATATAATCGAGCTCATAACGATGCTGCAGTTTGTAATTTAATATTTTGAACTTCAACTGAGCGTACAGGATCCGTTACAAGTGGGATTTCCCCAAAACAAGAAATGTTCGAATATGTTGAAATATATTTTTCTAACGGAAGTGGAAAATGGAGATTTCGTCGTATGGATTGCAAGATATGTCCAAATCAAATTTTCAAATTGTGACGGCCCTTCCCGCACCAACCGACATTTACTCCAAAAGTGCGCTGTACACATGTCCAGTTAGCATGGGACGGTCGTCAGAAGGAAAGGAAAGAAGACGAAGAAACTACAAAGAACCTGTAGAATGTCTCACAGCGCATGGAACAAAATATAATAATAACATACTTGACATAAAACAGGTGAGACAGTGCATAAGCTGAAAATAAACTAACATAGCAGCGGAAAATCCAAATACAGCTTATGATCCAAAGCCAACATTATTACAACTTTTCAAACTGTCTCAAAAAGCAAAAGCAAGATAAAGGAGGTACACTACTAATGCCCAAGTAGCGACCACCAACGACACAGGGAGAATATCTATATATCATTCATGGAAGCCTCCTGCTCGCCTTCGAATCAACTATTCGCGCATCACTAGCTAACCTGTCTCTAGTCTGGTCGTGTGAGCACCCAGAGTAATAAGAAGAGACATAAAACTCTGGGTCAGACAAAAGTCTGGTATGAGCGATAAGCAGCTAAATAGAACAATAACATGTATACTAAACCATACCTGAACCTGCAACCAAAGAGTTAGCACTGCATACTGTACAACACTCTAAGGTGCCACTAACATATGGTGTAAAGATACAGGGGTGGGGTTGCGCATGTCACAGTGATGGCAAACGAATCATGCATAGCAACCGTCCTCACATCTCTCACTCAGTGCGTAAAGCATACGATATTCACCAATTCGATCACCTCAATACTTTGCTATGATCACCTTGCCCCATGAAGTCATAAATGACTTCACTGCACTGATACATAGCCACTAATCCTTCGCTATGTCCACTTGCCCCATGGAGTTATTCACCCCATCTGCGCTGGCTCATAGCCTTACCAATCCTTTACTATGTCCACTTACCCCATGGAGTTATTCACCCCATCTGCGCTGGATCATAGTCTTACTATGATCACTTTGCCCCTCGAGTCATAATGTCTCTACTGCACTGATAACGTAGTCTTGCTACCATCACCTTGCCCCTCGAGTCATAGTGATTCTACTGCACTGATAAGCAGCCCATCATTCATTTTCAGTGGTGAGTCGAAGTTATGAACGTCGACAACTCCTTAGCACACGTCCCGCAACAAAGCCCAACCATGATGTGGACTCATTGGTTCCCAACTAGATCCTGAGCTCTAACTTCCAACTTGGACTACCTTTGTATCTCGGGTTATTGGTCAATACTGGGTCGGTTCGGCTCGGTCACGTATAAGCATCTAGGTTCAGTTCGGGTTCTTCACGTCGCATCGGTTCGGTTTCCTTACATCACATCGGTTCGGTTCGGACGTGAGCGACCACTCAGGTCGGTTCGGGTATAACGTTTGGGTCTTCCCCTCTTGCTTTCAGCTCGGGTCAAAACGTCCAGCCTCCGGTCTGCTCCTCCCCCTATCTCCAATCCGATCCCTTGCTCATATCCAGCTCGTGTGGCCTTATGCCAAACTCCGATCCGGTCCGTCGCTCCACCTCCGATCCGATCCCAGTTCAACCATAGTGGACTTCATTTTTGCCATAATTTCTCTTGTGCTAAGCTACGGTACGGTTCGGTGATCCTTTGCCCGATCCGAGCCCATCCATCCGATCCGATCCGAAAGCCTGCACTGTTTTTCTGCAACTTTTCCATCGAGCATTTTACGCCACTCGACGGCGTTTTCGACCATTCCAACTATTCTAATCAATCACAAAGCATACCATACAGTCATAGCAACATGTACAATCAACCACAAACACAAAAACATCAGTATGATAGGTTAAAATAGATCAAACATAGCCAAAAACCCCTATTTTCCCTTAAGCATGTTTAGGTGAAACTAACGGTATGATTAGCAAAACTTAACTAAACTAACCCAAATTCATATCAGAGGTCTAAAACATCATTTCGAATTTTATAAATATTTTTCCACATTTTTATCATGTTTAAATTCGCTAATTAACACTAATTACCCTTAATTAGCCATACTTATTGAGGAACTATGCAAATCACTCACCTTAGCCACAAATAATACCTCAAACCGAAATGATTCTCTGTTTGGACGTGAATATCAATGCTAAACAGCACCTCTAATGTTGATTTGGTGTTGATCTCTCTTGATTTGATGTTGCTAAGCCCAATCTTCAAGTAGAAAGTGATTTGGAGGTGATTTAGAGGTTGGAGGCCATTTTTAGGGTTTCTTAGAGATAAGTGGAGGTTAGAAAACTGAAATGGGATGATAACCTAACTCTTTTCAGCCTCCCCTTAACCCTAATCCCGAAATGGGTTATGGGCCCATTCACTAATCACCCTATTTGGCCCAGTTAAGCAGTTTTTCACCTTCTAAACCTTATTTCAGCCATATCTCCCAAACGGTAAGTCGGTTTCTCACATGTGACCACTCTACGGAAAGGTAAACCATCACTCGGAGCTAATGGAAGTGGTTTCAGGTCAAAATTCCTTTCCAATCAAAAGTTATGGCCAAAACAAGATCAACTAGGGGCAAAACGATAATTTAAAAATCGGCAAAAATCATGAACATGGGAAGTGACTCTAATGGTTGTTTCCCAAAGTTACATGACCATACGACTTCATATGGGAAAGAAATAAATATTCTACGGTCCTCCGATGCGTAGAATTCGGGTTGTTACATTCTCCCCCCCCCCCCCTTAAGAAATTTCGTCCCCGAAATTCCCTAACCAAAACACACAAAGGGTCCCGCATGCCTATCAGTCATAAAACAACAATCAAACATGCCAAACAAGCAAAACAGGTCTATCCTAGCATGCGGAATAACTAAATCGTAAAGTAAATCTTAGCAAGCAAAGAGTTCTGGATACGTCTTCCAAATGCTCTCCTCTGTCTCCCAAGTACAGTCATTCTCGTTCTCGCCCCACTGAACCTTGACTAGGTTCACCGCCTTCCTTCGAAGTTGCTTCGTATCGTGCTCGACAATACGAATCGGCTTGCGGTTCCCAACCGCCTCAGATTCCACTTCGAAGTCCTCTAACTGATCAGGTGAAATAGTCATATCTGGGTCGTGTACGAACTTCCTTAGTTGGGAAACATGAAATACGTTGTGAACTCCCGCCATCTTTTCTGGTAAGTCAACTCTATATGCCAAATTCCCAACTTGTTCGAGAACTGGGAATGGGCCAACAAATCTTGGTACCAACTTGCCTCTCCTGCCAAATCGTATCACGCTCTTCAACGGATAAATATTGACAAACACCAAGTCACCAACGGAGAATTTTAAGTCTCTTCTCCTCTTATCGGCATAACTCTTCTGCCTATCTTGGGCAGCCTTCATTCGTTGCTGAATGATCTTAATCTTGTCCGAGGTTTCTCTCACCACATCTGGTCCAAGCATAAACTTCTCACCGTTCTCTATCCAACATGATGGTGAGTTGCACGGTGTTCCGTACAAAGCTTCATATGGAGCCATACCGATACTGGATTGGTAGCTATTATTATATGCAAACTCTACTAAAAGCAAATGGTCATCTCATGATCCACCAAAATCCACTATACAAGCTCTCAAGAGATCTTCCAATATGCGATTCACCCTCTTCGTCTGACCGTCGGTCTGAGGATGATATGCGGTACTGAGAAGTAATTCTGACCCTAGAGCCTCTTGTAAGCTCTTCCAAAACCCACTAGTGAACAACGGGTCTCGGTCACTCACAATGCTTTTAGGTACTCCATGAAATCTCACTACCCATTTCATATACAATTCTGCTAACTTAGCTGCCGTTCTGGTCGATTTGACTGGTATAAATCTTGCACTCTTAGTCAATCGATCCACACTTACCCAAATGATATCATGTCCCGATCTAGTCCTTGGTAAACCATCGATGAAATCCGTCGAGACTTGCTCCCATTTCCATTCGGGGATTTCTAATGGTTGCAACAAACCACTAGGCTTCTTTTGCTCGGCTTTAACTAGCTGGCAATTCATGCATTTGGATATAAACTTCCCAACGACTCTTTTCATCCCCTCCCAGTAGTAAGTCTGTCTCATGTCTCGATACATCTTATCACCACCGGGGTGTATAGTCAGTTTTGAGTGATGACATTCTCTAAGCACTTCATCTCTCAAACCATCCACGTTGGGTACAACTAGTCTTCCATTCTTTCGAAGCCATCCTTCTCGATCAAGCCCATACAAATTCATCTCCTCACCGTCAACATTCATTTCTAACTTGGAGATGATTTCCAATAGATTAGGATCGTCCCTCTGTTTGGAACCAATCTGCTCAATCAAAGTGGGTCTGATCGCTAAACTAGCTAACATTTCTGGATCCAATTCGCACTTTGGCCTGAAATCAAACCCTGCGACATACTGCAGTTGCTTCCATTCAAGAAACATAGCCCCTAAACTGGCATGTCTCCTACTCAAGGCATCGGCTACAGCATTGCCTTTCCCAGGCGTATATGTGATATCAAAATCATACGAAGCCAAGAACTCTAACCATCTCTGCTGGCGGAGATTCAGATCCTTCTGAGAGAAGAGATACTTTAATGATTTATGATCGGTAAATAACTCAAATCTTTCTCCCAAGAGATAATGTCTCCACATCTTCAACGCAAACATGATCGCTGCTAGTTCCAAATCATGGGTAGGATACCTTTTCTCATGTGGCTTTAGTTGCCGACTAGCATAAGCTACAACCCTACCTCCTTGCATCAATATAGCACCTAGTCCGGTACCACAAGCATCCGTGTATACCGTCATTTCTTTATTCCCTTTAGGAATGACTAGCACTGGCGCACGCGTCAACTTTTCTTTTAGATTTTTGAATGCATTCTCACACACTCCGTCCCAGACGAAGGCCTGATTCTTCTTAGTCAACTGAGTCAACGGTGCTACTATCTTGGAGAAGTCCTGGATAAACTTACGATAATATCCAGCTAACCCCAAGAAACTTCTTACGTCTGTTGCATTCTTGGGCGTAGACCAATCCTGTACCGTAGCCACCTTCGTAGGGTCCACGGCAATGCCATTCTCTGAAACAACATGGCCCAAGAATCTCATTTCCCTCCTCCAGAAGTGACACTTAGAGAATTTCGCTTTCAATTGGTGTTTCCTCAGCACCTCCATCACTATGCTCAAGTGTCCGTTGTGTTCGTCCTCTGTCCTCGAGTAAACAAGGATGTCGTCTACGAACACAAGAACAAACTTATTCAACTGATCTCTGAATACCCGATTCATAAGATCCACGAAATATGTTGGTGCATTGGTCAACCCAATTGGCATAACCAACCACTCATATAATCCAGATGACGTCCTAAATGCCGTTTTCGAAACACTCTCATCTGCTACTCGGAGCTGATGAAATCCTGTCGCGAGGTCCAACAGAGAGAACACTCTTGCTCCTTCAAGTTGATCAAACAAATCATCTATCCACGGTAGAGGATACTTATTCTTCCTCGTCACCTTATTCAACTCGCGATAGTCCACACACAAGCGAAGTGAACCATCTGCCTTGGTGGCAAACACAACTGGTGCTCCCCACTCGGAGACACTTCTTCTAATAAATCTCTTCTTCAAAAGATCGCTGACTTACACCCCAAGCTCTCGCTGTTCCCTTGGTGCTATACGACGAAGTGGCATCACTATAGGTCTGGCATCTATCACTAAATCAAAACGGAACTCAATCTCTCGGTGTGGTGGAAGCACGGTCACCTCCTCGAAGACGTTCGGATACTGGCCAACCACGGGCACATCTGACAACTCATCATGCGGGATGCCGAGGGAATTTATAAACCTAGCCATTACCCCATCACTAGGTAGACTACCAAACACTACCCTCCGCCCATCATCCGCCCTAACTGTCACCAAAAAGCCCTCACAGTCTACCACCACCCCGTATCTTTGGAGCCAATCGACCCCCAATATAATGCCATACCCAGTAAAGCCCAAAACAAAGCAATCGCAAACAAACATACATCCATGACTCGATAAGACCAAATTTCGGCAAATCATACTAAGGTTAGTCGAACCACCAATCGGGTTCGTCATAACCAACGGTCTATCGACTATCTCGGGTTCCAGTCCCAACCTATCCACCAGGTCACTAGATATGAAGGAACGGGAAGCCCCAGTATCAAACAAAACTCGAACTGGTACATCATAAATAGAAAGCATACCTTGAATGACGACATTCTTTCCTTTTTCCGCCGCAGTGGGGGCATTCGACGAAGAAGGAATAGCGTTAAGGGCATATGCTTTCACCATCTGCTTTTCTTTAGGAGGTTGTGGACATTTATCCTTGAAATATCAAACTTGGCCACAGTTGAAGCACTTCTTATCCGCTGACTTGGCCCAACAATCTTTGGCATAATGGCCCTTCTTACCACAGCTGAAGTACTCAACATCTTTCTTGCTCTTTTTCTGGCCATCCTTAGATTGGTTATGCTTCCTCTTATTCTGAGAGTTATTCTTGCCTCCACCGCCTGCTTGCGGCTTCGGCCCTTCTGCAGATGCAGCCTTAGTCTTTGGCTTAAGGTAAAGACTTTATGATCTCAAAGCTTTCCCCACAATCGATTCAAAAGTCTCATCGATGTGGTTGATAAGCCTTTCCCCCAAGTATCCATCCAACCCAGTAATGAACTTCTCATTTTTCTTCTCAGGAGTATCGATAAGAGATAGTCTATACTTCGACAAAGTGTCAAACTCTGCAATATAGTCGGAGACTGCCTACCATTCTGCTTGAGTTCCAAGGATCTCTTAAACAACACTGACTTCTGGGCAGCTGGAATGAACTTCTCGCTAAAGCGAGCCTTGAACTGATCCCAAGTAACCTGATCTTCTGGGGTAGCCGTTCTAATGGCATTCCACCAATTCATCGCTCGCCCTTGCAGCTGACGAGACGCTAACCTTCTCTTCATTGCATCCTCGATACCCAAGTCGTCGAAGATACGATCACAGCTATCCAACCAATCCTGAACATCTGTGGCTGACTCCGTTCCGTGGAACGGCTTGCCACCAAGATTAGTGTAATCCTTGCACAACTTGGCAAAATCGACCCTAGGCGCCTGCACTACTGGACCACCACCTTTTCAGGGATTAGGAACTGCTCCTTGAACATCCCTAAGCATCTCCCTCATGAAGTTAGTGAACATTGTCCACATGTCAGGAACATTCCCATGATTGGTCCCTCAACCAGCACCCCTGGTGTAACGATCTAAGATTTTTGAAAATCAAATTTGAATTTATTATGAATTTTTTTATATATAAAATTTGGAAGGTTTAAATAATTGTTGAATCAGATTTTAAGGCGATAATAATATTTAAATGATGGAAAATTTTAATTTTATTGCGTAATCAGTTATAACAATGTTTATTTAAAGAAACGGTTTGTCGTAAGTCGAAATATTGAAACAAGTTGTGATTGATTTGCTGCAAACGATCAGAATTTGAAATTTAATTATAATTTAATATTCGTTTTAAATTTTTGTTCAGTTTTAATGCGCGTCATCTTAAAATATTTTATAGAATTTTACTGTAATTTTTATTTCGGAAAATAAGCATATAATTTTCTGACGTATTTTAGGGTAATTGGGGTCCCTTTTGACACTTTACAGAATAAGTCAACCGGTCTATTTTATTTCTGTTTCGGAATCACAACACATTACCATACACGATTATATTGTTAGTTGGTTATTGATAATAAAAAAAACAGAAGAAAAAAAAATATTTGTGTACAACGAACGCTTTAAGGGTTGCTTTTGTTTGGACCATTATGTATCGTTCTTGGACCCGTTGTGTTCGCATGTGATCAGTATCAACTAATCTACATGTTTGTTTTAATCTACTTATATATCATATTTGCTATGTGAATGAACGTGCATTTGAAGGGGATTAAGGTGTCGTCGTTCTCCACATTTGAAGTTTGCCGCATGTACTATTTTAGAATTATGAAACAAACAAACAAACAAATAAATATATATCATCTAAAAATGTGGCAGCAAATAAAAGCAAAGAAGGACAAGTGGAAACAAGGTTACACGTGGTGTAAAATAAAACTCAGTTTCACCTTATAATTAAAACCTCTTCGTTATCTCTTCTCTCCACTACTGTGTTCCGCCTTCAGCAAACCAGGCGTTGATCTCCATTGTTTGCCTCTTCCATTTGAGCTTCCTCCATTTAAAAATTATTTTGCCTGAAGCCTTGCATGTAACTCTCCTTCCTTTTCAATGGCTCTCCACTCCCACCTTATCCTTTCCAACATTGAATCCTTTCCCATCGTGCCCATTTCCATTTTCCTCTCCACTTACTTCCTCCTGTGCATGCAAACACCAGCTCCCCACTACTTTTAGCCAACTCTCCCCATCTCCGAACCATTCCTTCCTTTTCACTCCACCCCGTCGTCGTCTCCGACCGCAACTCCCACTCACGCACCAAAGCTCTCACCCCATCTCACGGCAAAACTCCCCAAAGCCACATACACTCAGCCTTGCCACCGCAACTTTCCATTTGTAGATGCCACCTTTCCACCGCTTTGCATGCATGCGGAATCCAGTTGCTTTGGATTAAAGAGTTCCGCCATTCAAAAAAAAAAAAGCCAAAGTGAAATCCATAAAAGCCTGTTGCATATAATTGCCTGGCACCTCTCCACTGCATGCAAAAGAAGAAGAATGAAGCCTTCATCAACCCTCCTCCGCAAGCTTCCAGCCCTCTACACTTTGCAAACCCTTCCGCTTTCCTTCATTCAAGTTCACGTCCTCCCATTCCACTCTACCAGTTTCCGCCACTTATAATATATATATATATATATATATATATATATATATATATATATAAGGGGAACAAATGAAGGCTTGCGCCTGCATGCATGCATGCTGTCGGCCTCTCCCCTCTTGTATATATACTTCGGCTCCACTTGCATGCGTTTATTTCTCAGTTGCATGCGGAATTTTTATTTATCAGTTGAAGGCGAAGTTTATAAAAAGGACAAAAAAGGAAACACAAAGAAAAGGAGACGTGAGAAAAGAAGAAGAGGGAGAGAGCGAAAGTGGAAGAACGGGAACAACTTGGTAAGAAGGAAGTAAGCAAATAAAGTACGGCTCTTACCAGAAAGCAATTAAGGTGAGAGCACATTTAATTTCATTTATTTTATATGTTTAAATTTGACATACATTGTTAACAATTTGAAAATGTGTGGTGGCATAAATGGCTGATTAATGTTTGTTAGCATGTGGTGGTTGCCAAATAAATGCATTTGAGGCGCGTTAGTGCATAACGCGTATTTGGAAGATTATTAGTTAGTTGCATGTAGGAATTGTTAATGTGTGATGGTTGCCAAAATAAATGCATTTAAGGCACGTTAGTGAATATTGCGTATTTGGAATTTTATTGGTTGATTGGACGTAGAAATGAATGTATAAAACGGTGTTGAATGTGTGCATATATAATATACCACTACAACCTTACATGAATTGTCAGCGGAAAATTAGGAACTTTCCTAAATTTAAGTAAGAAACGATTTATTGGTTAAATGTGAATTTTGTGATTAGCAAGTGTTTCATTAACTAAATAATATTGACTTTATAACGTTTGTTGATTTTTGATTCAATAATATTTTGTTAATTTTGTAATGTTTGATTTCGCAAATAATTTCTCTAATTAATATTTCACGACATTAAATACAGCTGATAATGTTGATTTAAATCATATGGTGTCTTTAAAACGGTTTATTAACTTAATAATATTTTAAATATGGAATGAAATAGTGGTGAGTATTACTTGGAAATTTGTTAATTTGTTTTAATAGTATAAATAAATTCAATGTTGGAAACAATTAACATGTTATTATCAACATTAAAGTGATATTACAATGTATTTTGATTTTTTATCTTGATTTGATGTAGCTTTAATGAAAATCTGGAGTTAAACTCAATTACCGCTTAAGTTAATGATATTATATTTGTGAATAATTTTTTTTTTGTAAAGAAATGTTAATTATTTTGTGAGTTAAATATTAAATTAATGATAATCATCTTGAGAATCAGGTATGGTGCATAATGTAAATTTGGAATCTAATTTTAATCAAAATTATAATTGGACACCTTGTTATAATTTGTTTTCAAACGACCTGAATTTGTATCATTTGATCTTGAGTTCAAATAAAAAAAAGAATTAAATTGGATGAAAGTTGTCTTCAAATATTTAATATAATTTCTGTAGATGATGACAAATACTATTTGAGGAATTAAACAGTGAAATATCATAATTCCGCATATGGTGTTAGTTTAATATGGAAATGTATATTGGATATATGAAGTTCGACTTCTAACCAATCGGGTATATCTAGCATGAAACGTTTGGAATAACTTGAATGATATGATAAGTACATTGAGTTACTCGAATATGGTTAGGTAAATTGTGGAAGTTAATAAGTGGAATATCTTTGAAAACGAGTAGATTAACTCGAGATTTTCGTAACTAGTACACTCTTCGAGTATGAATGGGAATGTAAGTCATCGACATGGAAGGAAACAATTCTAATTTAAAGTACTTATATATTTATATAGGCTTTCAACTATTTAAACATGATATGTTAACTTCAAAAAAAAAAATTAAAAAAAAATTATTATTTGTTTTAAAGATATGTATATGTTTAAGTATTATATTTGTATACTTCTTCAAAGTTAAATATATGTTAAGTAATTATTTTAAACATTTTCATTTTAAAGTTAGTACTTATTTATATAATTAGTTTATAGTAAATGTATTATTTTCAAATATTTTATTTATTAAAAATTGGAATTGTTTTGATCCTGAATCCATTGATTTAAATATAATGAATCCATTTCGAATGATTACAACAAATTTGGATTTAAGAAAATATTGAAATCGTTATCCTTGGGTTATAAATGATTGTTCGGAAGTAAGGCATTAAGAAAAAAAACTATCTGTAAACAATCATTTCTAGATTTAGAAACGATTAAGTGATGTATGTGTACATGTATGACGGAAAGCACTTGTTTTGAAATATGAAGCGCTGGTTTATTTGGAAAGACCGGGACCGGAATTATTTTTCGGAAACCATTCGAAATAACCATACAACGTAATAACGAAGATATGAAGATGATGATTGAAGACCGTGGTTCTTCACATCGAGCGGACTGCCCGCTGATTGGTTTCTTTACTGATAGCTACAGTAGAGAGATACCCCTATTACCGGAGTGGCAGAAAGTCCGAACGTATGTGGAGGGTTTTCGGATTTTATTCCGTTCAGACCCAGGACGGACTTGTATGGATTGTGTGTCTGACATTGTAATTGACGGCATAACACTGATTTCTATTGATATGTATCTGGTTTGTGACGTATGAGCTCGAAGTGGTTATGTGTCGATGGAAATCAGTGGTCATGTCGTGGATGGACAATGTGACATACTTAAGATATGAAATGAGCTTGTACGATCAGGGCATTGCTTTTCTAGGCATGCTTTGTGTATGACGTGACATCGACAAACCTCACACCCTGGATGATGAGAAACCGGCGGTTAGGTTGTATACATATATATATATGAATTGATGATGACCGCTGCAGCAGTGGGAAACCACTTATGACTTATGGAATAGGGTATGTTCGAGGGGCCGTGTTTGGTCGAAAACCGTTGATCTACCTCGAGATTTGTATTGGTGTCCGCGTCTGGATGAAAAACCCATGATTACATTTCATTTGTGTTCCGATTGATCTTTCGTGCCGGGAATCATCAAGTTGGAAACCCAAACCTCCAATACGAGCCATACGATTTTAGTTGTATATATATATATATGGTGACATAATATTATGGGTATTATGCCGTCTAGGATTAATACATTTATCTGCGAAATTGGTTTCCACACTATATGATAGTATTGAAAGAGAATTTTCACGTATGAAAGCATGTTTGGCTATCATAAGATAAAACTCGCCTATTTGGTGTGCGCTTGCATTGTGTGATGTGGGACGAGCTTATGATAGCTCCATTTTCTGAAAGTCATTGCAAATTTATGTGCACGGGCATTCACATGGAGTAAACTCGTTCCGCTTTAGCGGCGTGGTCCGGTGAATTTCCCAACTTTCAAATAAATCCTAAAACAACTGTTTTACGTTCTCACTCCAGTCCCACGACTGACCTAGAGTTTATTGTTCCTTCCTAAACTCTGGGTGCCCATGAATTTTCACACGGGCAGCTAGTAGTTTAGTTTTACAGTTATAGATCGTTGGAGCAAGATTCGAAGCACTTTCTGGATTGGAGTTCACGCTAGAGTTTGGAGCTTCCGCTGCATCATACTGTTTCTTCCGCTGAGAGTATATTTATTTTTCTTCCGCTGTACAAGTTGTACTCTGATATTCTATGTAATTCTGATGTAATATTGTGTTATGCCACGAAAAGTTCTATTATTTTGTTCAATGTATGTATGTACCCATAACAATTCTTCTTTCTGAACGGTTTAAGTTGGTTTAATTACCAGCAAGAACCGGGCAAAAAGGCGGGTCGTTATAGTTGGTATCAGAGCTTTGGTTCATACAAAGCTACAGGGTGCGACATATTTTGAACAAAGAATGGGACTCATCAAAGTTATAATATCTCATTAGAGATAGGGTTAGAAATACCCTAGAATGAGATTTGGAATAGTTCGGTGAGAGAGCGTCTTTTGAAAGTGAATTATTTTGAACTAAGTAAATCATGTTGAAATAACTTCTAATAAGAATTTTCGAGTATTTTTATTCGACGTCGCGATTGGACTATCAGTATGAGAAAATTTCGAATATAAGCCTGGCCAATGTATGTACGAAGTCTTATGTATATACTAGATGGATATAGAGTCACACTCTAGTCGCTCGAGGATGATTCTACTGGTGACCATGGCACCATCAGTACTTATTTTCGAGTTTCGAAAGTGGGATGACTATATGATTTCAGTTAATACGTCGAGGGATACTTGAATTATTTCGATATGTTAGAAATATTAAAAGGGAATTCAGTGCAAGGACAATAGGTTATAAATGCCAAACCAACTATTTGGATAATAACCAAAAGGAATATTTAGAAGTAAACCATACTTAAGAATTAGAAAGAACATGTAAGTGTGAAAATTCATTAATGGATTATATTAATACCACCCATATTTCAAGATAATCAAGTCATAATAGGTGTTTAAAGATGAATTTTGATCTAATAAGTGAAATCAACGGATATTATACTTCTCGAGGAACGTTAAAAGGGTTAATATAACCAATAAATTTGAAATCGATATGAATTGTAAATGATTTAGCTTGAAATATATTTTTTTAATCAAAATCAAGCTCCCCTTAAGGGAATCTGAAAATGAGTTTAAGTTAAGAAATTGTTTAAAAAGACGATTTAAATTGTAACAAATATATAAGTGGGGGAGAAAACCACTCCTCTCCAGTTGAAACTGTATGAGCAATCCAAATAGAAAGTACTTAAAGAGTAAACAATTACGATACAAAGGAAAATAAAATTTGAAGTAAGATTTACTCAGGAAGTTAATAAGAAAAAGAGTGTCCCAATAATAAACTACTTAGGATTGTATCCTTAGGAGAGCTTAACCTTCCTATTTTGGCTTAGGCTAGTTCCATCATTTAAATTCGGACCGTTGAGTAGCGTCATTCATCCCCTTTTATTCAAGCTTGGTTGAATATCTTGAATCGAATAATCGTACTTTTGAATCGCCTATACTCGTATCCTTGGTGTCCTTGATTTTCTTGTCTTGATCCCGGTTGAGAATTTAAAACAAACTTATTGAGCTTGAGTAGTTCATCTTTTGGATCTAGGCGTGTTTTGATTTTTGCCATTATACCTTTTGATGCCCATTTAATATCGAGCTTTTGTTTTGAACGTATGGAATTTGACTTGATCCATGCATGTATATCTTTGTGTCGTTTGTTGAATAAAACCAAAATTTAGCTCAACCAAGACAACTTTGACTTATCCAAGACATGAGGTTAACGAAACTTAAACAAATGAGCTTTGCATAGAAATTCGAAGTGTTTGAAATATAGAATTCAATTTATGCAAGGAAAATGGATTCTGAAAGATGAATTTTGACAATTGGTTCTAAAATTTTTGAAACGTATTTCTAATGTTTTGAATAATGATGGTTTGAAACATGCACGTATTAAATCAGAGTGCGCAGCAAAAGTGTGATAGTATATTTGAATAAGGAATGTTTCAAGGGTTTTCTAACTACAGAAAATTGCAACCTTTTCAAACAAGTTTTGATATTTGAAATAAGAATGAATATTAAACCTATAGTATGGTGTAAATGATGATTGAATGAGTAGGTTTGAAAAAGTTCAACTATATGAATTGTAAAGAGATTTCTGAGATTTCGACTTATGGCTCTTGAAATACTCTATCTTGTAATATACAAAGATATTTGGAATGAAGGAAGTGTAAATGATTTTCGAAAACTTCGAAAACTAGAAAGGCTTGAATTCGTATGAGATTTGATTTGAAAGGTTCGAATGGTTTAAATACGATCATAGGTTTCGAAATTGGAATATAAATTGCATTCTTGAAAGTTGAAAATTTTATTTTTCAGTTGGACGAATTTGGGTCCCAACTAGTTTAGATATGATGAATAGTTTATAAAAGAAATTTCGACGACTTAAGTCCTGCTATTTTGAAAATATTTAGAAATGCCAAACTATGGTTAAATATTTTCAAATTTTGGTTTACAACTTGGGGATATGAAATGATTTTGTTTGTTCGAGTAACCGTGACTAAAACTGGGTTGTGATGAAGGATTTGATTTAGTATGATGGGTGGTACTCAGTGGCCCTGACATGAGGATGGACTTCTCGAACTACTAATATATAGATTTGAATATGGTATGTTTGAAAAATTTGGAAACAAATTTGGTTTTGGAAATCCCGAAGTAAAGTATGATTATGAAATAATATTTCAACGGTTTGAAATGTAATGGGATTCAAAGTCAGAAAATTCATTTTGAAGCGCTTTGCAAACTATGATTTGCAATAATAGTTAAACCTCAAACTTCTTTCATCGACCTTTCCAAAATTTTACCTTTCTAATATAACGAATTGAATTTTGTTTTGATAAGTTTTCGAATAAAGGCGTTTGGCGAATTTAATCATAAGTAAGTTTTCCTATAAGTTGCGTTGATAGATTTAGATTTAATATAAGAATTGAAGTTTAACAAATTTATAAACAAGATTTATTTTGCTTATGTGTAATTGCACGAGCTCTCCTTTTCGAGGACGAAAAGCCTTAAGTGGGGAAGAATGTAACGATCTAAGATTTTTGAAAATCAAATTTGAATTTATTATGAATTTTTTTTATATATAAAATTTGGAAGGTTTAAATAATTGTTGAATCAGATTTTAAGGCGATAATAATATTTAAATGATGGAAAATTTTAATTTTATTGCGTAATCAGTTATAACAATGTTTATTTAAAGAAACGGTTTGTCGTAAGTCGAAATATTGAAACAAGTTGTGATTGATTTGTTGCTGTAATAACCCGAAAATCTGGGCCAGTTTAAAAATTTTATATTGGCAATTTTAGCGAATTTTGAACATTTAAAATATATTATTTTAAATAATATCGACGAGAAAATTTATTTTGAATATAATTCGAACGTATATATTATATACGTCGTCGTTAGAATATAAATATTTATAGATAATTATAAATAGAATTGAAAATGGCGCGGTAGTTCGATAATTCGATTTCAAACTTCAATTAAATGTACCGGGTGCAAAACAATCCAGATTTTAGTGAAACCAAAAACATTAGGATCTAATTGATAATATCTTTCCAACGTATCCGAAAAATCAAAATTTCATAGCGGGAATCAAAAGATATGTCCAGTTGAAAATTCTGAATAGTCGCTATGGAATTCAGGCCCTTAAAAATTGAAATTTTGCAAATGACCTCGGATTTCGACGAAACCAGTTTTGTTGGGTCCGTGATGTCAAGTTATTGCTAGATTCCAAATTTCATAATTTTTCGAATCAATATGTGAGCGTGGCAAAGGAAAACGCGTTTGACCAGTTTCACTTGATTTTAATCGACTAGAAATTGGCCATTTTTCCAACGGTCTCAGAATTCGATGAAACTAGTTTTGTTAGGACCGTATCGTCAATACGAAGCTAGAAAATATTTTTATTGGATTTATAGAGTTCGTATGTGACCCCGGTAATTTGGAATGTACGTTTAAAATTCAATATAGTGATTTAAATGTAAGTTTAACGGAAACTGATTCAAACGATCGAATCAGCTTGCGATACATATCCCATTATGTTCGGAATGGGGGTAAAACGCTATGGACGACAGGCGGTGGGCCTCGTTTAGAGGTCGTATGTGAAAGTCAACTTTTTGAAAAATAAAATAATTAAATAAAAAAAAGGAAATTTAAATTTCACCTTTAACCCGCTGGCCCCCCCTTCTCATTTTCAGAAACGAAAAAAGAAAAAAAAAGAAAAAACACCTCCGAATCGCAAATCGCCCCCCCCCCCTCGATCGCCGCCGCCGCCAGGGGGCGCGACGCCTCCCTGACTCCCCCCTCCGCTTCTTCTCCTTCCCCTGACCCTCATCCTCCAAATCGCCCCCCACCCCCTCAGACGCGAAGACCGACGCTGTCGTGGGACCCCCAGCCCCCTCCTCCGCCTGGAACGCAACCGCCGCTGCCCCCTCGAGTGTTGCGCCACCCACACGACCCCTCCAACCTCCGGCAACAGTGAAAACCGCCCCCCCCCCCCCAGCAGTCGAACACTGTGAGCCCCTTTCTCCTTTTTTATTTTTATTTCGTTATGTTTAATTGATTGTAGGAGGATAAAAATACAATCTTTTATATTGTAAAAAGGTAAAAATATGATCTTTGCATAGTAGGAACTATAAAAATATAATCTTTATGAGATATAGATGTGAAAATAGGATTTTTGGTTAGGTAGAGAATTAAAAATATAATTTTTACATGATAGGAATATTAAAAATAGCATCTTTATATATGTAGCGAAATACAGATTGTTTTTTTTTTTAAAAAAAGAGGATATTTTCTTTTAAATATGAAAAGGCGAAAACTTTATTTTTATAAAGGCGAAAACTTTATTTTTATAAAGGCGAAAATCTTTATATAGGGAATAGCGAAGTCAAAATTCGATTTTTATATATTGAATAGCGAAGTCAAAATTCGATTTTTATATATTGAATAGCGAAGTCAAAATTCGATTTTTATATATTGAATAGCGAAGTAAAAATATGATTTTTATATATGTAGTGGCTACGGGCGAAGAAAGTGATTAGAGACGAGAACAGTGAAGATTTCCTGCATTAGAAATGCCATGGAGCTAGGATAGCTTTCTGTGAGAATTTCTCACCTTTCAATTTCTTTTTTTTTTCTAGTTATATATATATACTAGGATGCAGACGGTGCTTAGTAGCACCCGACACAATCGTCCACAGACCATGGACTTGTTTGTTTGATTGCAAAAATTAGTTAGATTATTTGATTGAAATTGAATTGTGTGGTGAAATGAAATTGATTTGATTGATGTGTGAATGGCGTGGGCCTTCACTAGACCGGGGATAAGGCTAGGCCTTGTCCCGTTTCTAGTATCGTGCCGTTATGCCACCGAAATTTTCTAAAATATGTTAGAAAAATAAAAATATCATTTTATTGAATAAATGAACTGAATAGAAATTCATATGTTGAAATAAAATGTTTTATCGTTAAAAATATAATTTTTAACGTGAATGTGAATAAATAAATATTCATTTACAAACCGGACGGTTTGTTTATGTACACCTATTTAAAGGACATTGATTGGGACGATAAATTTTACACATCGCCCAACTGCACAAATAAAATATGTGTTTGATTGTTTGAAACCCCACACGGGTGTTAGGATGAAATTTGAAGTTCACTCATCCTGACTGATTAAATATGTCGATCGATCGATTGACAGGCTGTTATAAGCGTTAGATATCTATATTTGATGCTTATACAGTGTAGTGCACTTTGGTTGATGGCTGATTATTTTTCAATGCTATTATATACATGTGTTGTATGAAATCCATATAATTAACCTTATATGGTAATTGATTGGGCCTCATTCCAATTTAGAAAATAAAGAATAATATAAAATAAAAGTTCATGTGTTGACTGTACTCATCCGTTGAGATTAGTCATGTGTTGAACGAAATATTTTAATAATAAAGTTTACATCTTTATCAATATAAAATAAAGGTTCATGTGTTGACAGTTTCATCCATTGAGATTGGTCATGTGTTGAACGAAATATTTTAGTAATAAAATTTACATCTTTATAATATAAAATAAAGGTTCATGTGTTGACAGTACTCATCCATTGAGATTGGTCATGTGTTGAACGAAATATTTTGATAATAACAACTATTTTGAAAAAGAAATATTTGAAACAGAATATTTGAAAATAGAAATTTATGAAGCCGTGTTGATTAGATTGACGCCATTTTGACGTGAACGATATTTATATCGATTTTAAACGATTTCGAAATGAAATGAATTGAAAACGATTTCGAAATGAAATGAATATAAAACGAATTCAAATTGAATTGAAAGCAAATTGAAATGAATTCAAATTGAATTGAATAGAAATGAATTTTAAAACGAATTAATAAAGAAGAATTCAATTTTGATTTGAATTGAAATGGAAGTTGAAATTGCTTTTGAAACGAATTTAAAACTATTTATATAATTCATTTTAAATAGAAATCGACGAAATATATATTATATATATTATATAATGGCCTGAATAGAACGCGCCGCGCCGCGGCAGTTCGTGAATTTCGACCATTTATTTCAAACGGACATTACGGGAGATCCGACCGTCGGATTCTCCTAAAACCGGAACCGTTGGGTTCGTATCGAAAAGAGCTTTCTAACGAGTATTAGAAATTAGAAATCTAACGGTTGGATTTGGAATTATGTCCAAATCAAATCTGAAAAAGGTCGCTGTAAGTGCAGTTCGATGGCCATTGATGGAAATCGACTGTACGGGCCTTGATAAAATTATTAAAAATAATAATAAATTGTGTAAAATCATAAGAAATGATTTGTGAAGATTTGGGATGAAAAACTCCATATTTGAAAAGATAAAAATAGATTTTTATCGAAATGAACTAGTTTTGAACTAGAAATATAATTCTATTTATTTTTAAACAAATAAATTGAATTTGAAAAGGGTTTTAAAAAAATAACCAGAATTTCCAATGATTGCATTGGAGTGGATTTGAATCGAAATTGTCTTCGGAATATTTCGATGTTGGAATTCGTGATTATACAGATGTTGTTATGGAAATTTGAAAGATATATATTTATATCGTTATTTCCAATACGACATTTGTTAATCGTAGAATTTGATATTGAATATAAGCCGATATATTTTCTATTCAGAGCCTTATATTGAATATCAAATGTGATTTGGGTTTGTCGTGAATGGTGTCTTCACTAACACTGTTCTTGAACCCAGTTGAGAAAAGATTAAATCTTTTTATTTAGATTTAATGAAGTGTACCAATTAAATGATATTTAATTGGAATTAATTGGTATTGATTTTTGGGTTTATCGTGAACAGTGTTTTAAATAACACTTGTTCTTTAACCCGATAATTAATGGAATGATTTTTGGGTTTATCGTGAATAGTGTTTTAAATAACACTCGTTCTTTAACCCGATAATTAATGGAATGTGATTTTGGGTTTATCGTGAACCGTGTTTTAAATGACACTGATTCTTTAACCCAGTTAACGATTAAAACTAAGTGGAGTTTTAATGAATCTTTCATTAGATTGAAATAATCGAAATGGAGTATCACCAGTTTTGCTCCAGGCGTTAGTTAAATCTTTAATTAGATTTGAACGTGAAATGGTAATTGAATTTACCGATAACACCGTGGTGTTAGATATGAAGTATTACCAGTTTTACTTCGTGGGATGATTAGGTTGGGATTGGGAAATTAAAACAAATGATTACTTCGGTAAGGTTCGCTAATCCCGACTAGTTTGAATTGATATTCAAAAATAGATTAAAGAATAAATTCAAGAAATTTATCTTGGGTAAAATTAATGGGAACCTTTCCCTATGAATGTGAAATTCAGAAATTAACTGTCGGTTAGCTAAGCGGAATGGTTTCCTGGATATTGATCTGATGTTGGTTTCGGCCTTCGGGGTTAATATTTGGGGAATTATTCTCTTGATTAATTTACGGTTAGTGACTGATGAATTGGAATGAGGCGTATGTTGTGTTTGTGTAACACTTATTTAAAATATACGCGAGTTATTCGGAAAGACCGAGTTTATCCCATTCTGAATAATTGATACGACGATAAGTCGAAGATGAAGACGATGGTCGAAGACCGGAGGTCTTCACGTCGTTTGGGTGATTACTGATGATCTTGATTGGGCTGTACACCCAAGAAGATGGAAACAGTTGGTGATCGTCCAGACGTACTTGGAGATCGATGGATATGCGGGGTACTAGGTGCCTCCGGTTTCGTTCAGCCCCAGAACGGACTTGTAAATGGACTGTGTGTCTGACATTGGATCTTAGTCCGTGTGATTGATCTCTATTAAATATATATCTGCTTGGCGGCGGAGAATTTATTCTCTTGCTTAACGCCCTTCTCTGAGACGTACGAGCTCAGGGGTTATATATTGATGGATATCAAACGCATGGAGTGAATTGCCTGTGTGGCATGCCTAAGTGGCAATTGATCGAGGCTTCTGTTGAAAAGCAAAGTCTTGTGGTGATGATCAAAGCAAGGCCTTTGTGGCGTAGCTTTGTGTAACGTTTACTTCGCGTGTTTCACACCCTGTATGAACCAAAAATGGGAGAGGACGTCAGGGAGGGCATGCGTTTCTTTCTAGCTAGAAGTGGCGTCAGTGGTTTTACACGCCCTGACGAGTTTGACTTATGTGGTTGTTGCTGTTGCGAGGCGCCTCGGATTGATCAGTCGTTCTCGAACCGATGGAGTCATTTAGTTGGCTCACCTACGCCCCATAGGGCGGAGAAACGCATGTTCAGGGTTTAAGTTTAATCCACATCGGTGGATTGGCCCTGAGGATCCAAGGGCCCACCTGAGTCTGGGTCCTGTGGCTCGGGCTAGAGAGTCACGAATCGGTTGAGGACTATCTTTTGCCTCGGTTCATAGATGGAAATCCAATTTCCAAATACGTGACATTTGCGGTTTTATTTGTAAACCTATATATGGCGACATGATATATGGTACCCATGCCGCCTATGATTGATACTTATGATTTGAAGTTGTTTTATACACTATGCACTTATAGTCGTATCAAATGATTTGTTTTAAACGTATCAAGCATTCTTTTGCTGTTATAAGGGAAAACCCTATCCCCCGGCTTGCGTTGCATTGTGTGATAGGACCTGGGTCTTATAACAGCTTCATTTTTCTTTATTTAGCATTGCGCTATTTGTTTTATGCACTGGTATTCTTGGGAGGAAACCCGTTCCGTGTTATACGGCGTGGTCCCTTGATTTACCTAAATTTAAAAATAAAGATTAACTGTTTTAGTTCTCACACCAGTCCCATGACTGACCTGGAGTTTATTGTTTTAACCTAAACTCTGGGTGCCCTTATTTTGACACGGGCAGCTAGTAGTTTTGGTTTTGCAGATTTATATTCACAGGATCCTGGTTTACAGCTGGAACGATATCCGGAAAACTCTGTATCCGTATATCTACTTCTAGTTGTGTATTGTATTATTTTCCGCTGTGATGTATTTAAATGTAATTTAAATCTCTGATATTTCTGTGTAATATTTATTCATACTCTATATATTCTTGTAATCTGATGTATTGTTGTAATATGCAATGAAATGTTCTTCTGTATGCGTTCTATTTTGTCCTGTTCTCAAACGATAGGGCGTTTCGAACGGCCTGGATCGGTTTAGCGACTGGTTCCGACCGACCGAAATTCCATCTCGTCACAGTTGGTATCAGAGCTTTGGTTTACAGAGCTCGAGAACAAGACACATTAGAACCGTACGAAAGAATTCATCAGATATTGGATTAGTAATATCCAATTAGAATGACTCGTTAGAGATAGGATCAGTAGTATCCTAGAACGAGTGTGAAGAGTATATTTTTAAAATGAAAACTAATTTTGTTTTGAAAGATTAAATCAACTATTTGTATTTGATTATTTATTTATATTGATTTTGGACAATTCAGTATATAAAGAATTTGCATATACGCCTTGCAAACGTATATTCAAAGTTTTAATATACTGGATAGATATAGATTCACACTCTAGTCGCCCGAAGATGATTCTGATGATTGTAGCTACATCATCAGAATTAGTGTTCGAGTGTTGAAGGTGTGATATTTATATATCTCCTATTGACTGGTGTGAGAACCAAAATTAGATAGGGCCTATTGTTGTGATTTGGCATCAAAAATCTGATTTTTGACTATATATCAAAAGTATGAATTTGAAACTCTAATTCACTAATCGATTGATGTTTGTGTTGTTTGTTTATTTGTTTGATAATTTTGAACCATTAGCCTAATTGAAACAAATATTGAATTGTATTGAAATTTGGTCGCATTTGCTTGCATATATATGTACTTGCATTGAACAAGTCATAGCAAGGAGGCTAGAGCCAGAGAATAAAATTTGTTTGCCCGACAAATAGTTACATGTTTACTACATAATTTACTGTTTTGTTTGGGTGATGATGATTTTATGAGCCTATTGGCTAGCCGCTTGGCTTTTTCTTTTTCTTTTTGAGATCTGAAGGACCGGGGAAGCTATTTGAAATTCCCCGATGCTCCCGGTGCAGGGGAGGTTATGGCGAAATTTTTCGAAAATTTAGGGTGTTAGCCAAATTTTTGAAATTTTGAAAATTCTCAGAAACTAAAAAGTTGGAAATGAAAGCCAGATCGAACGTAGAGCTGAATAATCAAACCACTTTCGACTTTGTTCCTTTTCGGGGACGAAAAGTTTTAAGTGGGGGAGATTGTAATAACCCGAAAATCTGGGCCAGTTTAAAATTTTTATATTGGCAATTTTAGCGAATTTTGAACA
This sequence comes from Allium sativum, assembly GCA_030737875.1. Taxonomy (NCBI): domain Eukaryota; kingdom Viridiplantae; phylum Streptophyta; class Magnoliopsida; order Asparagales; family Amaryllidaceae; genus Allium; species Allium sativum. The sequence continues at coordinate 315,918,369 of CM060921.1, forward strand.
TTTAAAATATATTATTTTAAATAATATCGACGAGAAAATTTATTTTGAATATAATTCGAACGTATATATTATATACGTCGTCGTTAGAATATAAATATTTATAGATAATTATAAATAGAATTGAAAATGGCGCGGTAGTTCGATAATTCGATTTCAAACTTCAATTGAATGTACCGGGTGCAAAACAATCCGGATTTTAGTGAAACCAAAAACATTAGGATCTAATTGATAATATCTTTCCAACGTATCCGAAAAATCAAAATTTTATAGCGGGAATCAAAAGATATGTCCAGTTGAAAATTCTGAATAGTCACTATGGAATTCAGGCCCTTAAAAATTGAAATTTTGCAAATGACCTCGGATTTCGACGAAACCAGTTTTGTTGGGTCCGTGATGTCAAGTTATTGCTAGATTCCAAATTTCATAATTTTTCGAATCAATATGTGAGTGTGGCAAAGGAAAACGCGTTTGACCAGTTTTAGTTGATTTTAATCGACTAGAAATTGGCCATTTTCCAACGGTCTCAGAATTCGATGAAACTAGTTTTGTTAGGACCGTATCGTCAATACGAAGCTAGAAAATATTTTTATGGGATTTATAGAGTTCGTATGTGACCCCGGTAATTTGGAATGTACGTTTAAAATTCAATATAGTGATTTAAATGTAAGTTTAACGGAAACTGATTCAAACGATCGAATCAGCTTGCGATACATATCCCATTGTGTTCGGAATGGGGGTAAAACGCTATGGACGACAGGCGGTGGGCCTCGTTTAGAGGTCTTATGTGAAAGTCAACTTTTTGAAAAATAAAATAATTAAATAAATAAAAAAAAAGGAAATTTAAATTTCCCCTTTAACCCGCTGCCCCCCCCCCTTCTCATTTTCAGAAACGAAAAAAGAAAAAAAATACACCTCCGAATCGCAAATCGCCCCCCCCCCCCCTCGATCGCCGCCGCCGCCAGGGGGCGCGACGCCTCCCTGACTCCCCCCTCCGCTTCTTCTCCTTCCCCTGACCCTCATCTCCAAATCGCCCCCCCTCAGACGCGAAGACCGACGCTGTCGTGGGACCCCCAGCCCCCTCCTCTGCCTGGAACGCAACCGCCGCTGCCCCCTCGAGTGCTACGCCACCCACACGACCCCTCCAACCTCCGGCAACAGTGAAAACCGCCCCCCCCCCCCCTCAGCAGTCGAACACTGTGAGCCCCTTTCTCCTTTTTTATTTTTATTTCGTTATGTTTAATTGATTGTAGGAGGATAAAAATACAATCTTTTATATTGTAAAAAGGTAAAAATATGATCTTTGCATAGTAGGAACTATAAAAATATAATCTTTATGAGATATAGATGTGAAAATAGGATTTTTGGTTAGGTAGAGAATTAAAAATATAATTTTTACATGATAGGAATATTAAAAATAGCATCTTTATATATGTAGCGAAATAAAGATTGTTTTTTTATAAAAAAAAGAGGATATTATCTTTTAAATATGAAAAGGCGAAAACTTTATTTTTATAAAGGCGAAAACTTTATATTTATAAAGGCGAAAACTTTATTTTTATAAAGGCGAAAATCTTTATATAGGGAATAGCGAAGTCAAAATTCGATTTTTATATATTGAATAGCGAAGTCAAAATTCGATTTTTATATATTGAATAGCGAAGTCAAAATTCGATTTTTATATATTGAATAGCGAAGTCAAAATTCGATTTTTATATATTGAATAGCGAAGTCAAAATTCGATTTTTATATATTGAATAGCGAAGTAAAAATATGATTTTTATATATGTAGTGGCTACGGGCGAAGAAAGTGATTAGAGACGAGAACAGTGAAGATTTCCTGCATTAGAAGTGCCGTGGAGCTAGGATAGCTTTCTGTGAGAATTTCTCACCTTTCAATTTCTTTTTTTTTCTAGTTATATATATACTAGGATGCAGACGGTGCTTAGTAGCACCCGACACAATCGTCCACAGACCATGGACTTGTTTGTTTGATTGCAAAAATTAGTTAGATTATTTGATTGAAATTGAATTGTGTGGTGAAATGAAATTGATTTGATTGATGTGTGAATGGCGTGGGCCTTCACTAGACCGGGGATAAGGCTAGGCCTTGTCCCGTTTCTAGTATCGTGCCGTTATGCCGCCGAAATTTTCTAAAATATGTTAGAAAAATAAAAATATCATTTTATTGAATAAATGAACTGAATAGAAATTCATATGTTGAAATAAAATGTTTTATCGTTAAAAATATAATTTTTAACGTGAATGTGAATAAATAAATATTCATTTACAAACCGGACGGTTTGTTTATGTACACCTATTTAAAGGACATTGATTGGGACGATAAATTTTACACATCGCCCAACTGCACAAATAAAGTATGTGTTTGATTGTTTGAAATCCCACACGGGTGTTAGGATGAAATTTGAAGTTCACTCATCCTGATTGATTAAATATGTCGATCGATCGATTGACAGGCTGTTATAAGCGTTAGATATCTATATTTGATGCTTATACAGTGTAGTGCACTTTGGTTGATGGTTGATTATTTTTCAATGCTATTATATACATGTGTTGTATGAAATCCATATAATTAACCTTATATGGTAATTGATTGGGCCTCATTCCAATTTAGAAAATAAAGAATAATATAAAATAAAAGTTCATGTGTTGACTGTACTCATCCGTTGAGATTAGTCATGTGTTGAACGAAATATTTTAATAATAAAGTTTACATCTTTATCAATATAAAATAAAGGTTCATGTGTTGACAGTTTCATCCATTGAGATTGGTCATGTGTTGAACGAAATATTTTAGTAATAAAATTTACATCTTTATAATATAAAATAAAGGTTCATGTGTTGACAGTACTCATCCATTGAGATTGGTCATGTGTTGAACGAAATATTTTGATAATAACAACTATTTTGAAAAAGAAATATTTGAAATAGATTATTTGAAAATAGAAATTTATGAAGCCGTGTTGATTAGATTGACGCCATTTTGACGTGAACGATATTTATATCGATTTTAAACGATTTCGAAATGAAATGAATTGAAAACGATTTCAAAATGAAATGAATATAAAACGAATTCAAATTGAATTGAAAGCAAATTGAAATGAATTCAAATTGAATTGAAATTTGAATTGGATAGAAATGAATTTTAAAACGAATTAATAAAGAAGAATTCAATTTTGATTTGAATTGAAATGGAAGTTGAAATTGCTTTTGAAACGAATTTAAAACTATTTATATAATTCGTTTTAAATAGAAATCGACGAAATATATATTATATATATAATATAATGGCCTGAATAGAACGCGCCGCGCCGCGGCAGTTGGTGAATTTCGACCATTTATTTCAAACGGACTTTACGGGAGATCCGACCGTCGGATTCTCCTAAAACCGGAACCGTTGGGTTCGTATCGAAAAGAGCTTTCTAACGAATATTAGAAATTAGAAATCTAACGGTTGGATTTGGAATTATGTCCAAATCAAATCTGAAAAAGGTCTATGTAAGTGCAGTTCGATGGCCATTGATGGAAATCGACTGTACGGGCCTTGATAAAATTATTAAAAATAATAAATTGTGTAAAATCATAAGAAATGATTTGTGAAGATTTGGGATGAAAAACTCCATATTTGAAAAGATAAAAATAGATTTTTATCGAAATGAACTAGTTATGAACTAGAAATATAATTCTATTTATTTTTAAATAAATAAATTGAATTTGAAAAGGGTTTTAAAAAAATAACCAGAATTTCCAATGATTGCATTGGAGTGGATTTGAATCGAAATTGTCTTCGGAATATTTCGATGTTGGAATTCGTGATTATACAGATGTTGTTATGGAAATTTGAAAGATATATATTTATATCGTTATTTCCAATACGACATTTGTTAATCGTAGAATTTGATATTGAATATAAGCCGATATATTTTCTATTCAGAGCCTTATATTGAATATCAAATGTGATTTGGGTTTGTCATGAATGGTGTCTTCACTAACACTGTTCTTGAACCCAGTTGAGAAAAGATTAAATCTTTTTATTTAGATTTAATGAAGTGTACCAATTAAATGATATTTAATTGGAATTGAATTGGTATTGATTTTTGGGTTTATCGTGAACAGTGTTTTAAATAACACTTGTTCTTTAACCCGATAATTAATGGAATGATTTTTGGGTTTATCGTGAACAGTGTTTTAAATAACACTCGTTCTTTAACCCGATAATTAATGGAATGTGATTTTGGGTTTATCGTGAACCGTGTTTTAAATGACACTGATTCTTTAACCCAGTTAACGATTAAAACTAAGTGGAGTTTTAATGAATCTTTCATTAGATTGAAATAATCGAAATGGAGTATCACCAGTTTTGCTCCAGGCGTTAGTTAAATCTTTAATTAGATTTGAACGTGAAATGGTAATCTAATTTACCGATAACACCGTGGTGTTAGATATGAAGTATTACCAGTTTTACTTCGTGGGATGATTAGGTTGGGATTGGGAAATTAAAACAAATGATTACTTCGGTAAGGTTCGCTAATCCCGACTAGTTTGAATTGATATTCAAAAATAGATTAAAGAATAAATTCAAGAAATTTATCTTGGGTAAAATTAATGGGAACCTTTCCCTATGAATGTGAAATTCAGAAATTAACTGTCGGTTAGCTAAGCGGAATGGTTTCCTGGATATTGATCTGATGTTGGTTTCGGCCTTCGGGGTTAATATTTGGGGAATTATTCTCTTGAATAATTTACGGTTAGTGACTGATGAATTGGAATGAGGCGTATGTTGTGTTTGTGTAACACTTATTTAAAATATACGCGAGTTATTCGGAAAGACCGGGTTTATCCCATTCTGAATAATTGATACGACGATAAGTCGAAGATGAAGACGATGGTCGAAGACCGGAGGTCTTCACGTCGTTTGGGTGATTACTGATGATCTTGATTGGGCTGTACAACCAAGAAGATGGAAACAGTTGGTGATCGTCCAAACGTACTTGGAGATCGATGGATATGCGGGTTACTAGGTGCCTCCGGTTTCGTTCAGCCCCAGAACGGACTTGTAAATGGACTGTGTGTCTGACATTGGATTTTAGTCCGTGTGATTGATCTCTATTAAATATATATCTGCTTGGCGGCGGAGAATTTATTCTCTTGCTTAACGCCCTTCTCTGAGACGTACGAGCTCAGGGGTTATATATTGATGGATATCAAACGCATGGAGTGAATTGCCTGTGTGGCATGCCTAAGTGGCAATTGATCGAGGCTTCTGTTGAAAAGCAAAGTCTTGTGGTGATGATCAAAGCAAGGCCTTTGTGGCGTAGCTTTGTGTAACGTTTACTTCGCGTGTTTCACACCCTGTATGAACCAAAAATGGGAGAGGACGTCAGGGAGGGCATGCGTTTCTTTCTAGCTAGAAGTGGCGTCAGTGGTTTTACACGCCCTGACGAGTTTGACTTATGTGGTTGTTGCTGTTGCGAGGCGCCTCGGATTGATCGGTCGTTCTCGAACCGATGGAGTCATTTAGTTGGCTCACCTACGCCCATAGGGCGGAGAAACGCATGTTCAGGGTTTAAGTTTAATCCACATCGGTGGATTGGCCCTGAGGATCCAAGGGCCCACCTGAGTCTGGGTCCTGTGGCTCGGGCTAGAGAGTCACGAATCGGTTGAGGACTATCTTTTGCCTCGGTTCATAGATGGAAATCCAATTTCCAAATACGTGACATTTGCGGTTTTATTTGTAAACCTATATATGGCGACATGATATATGGTACCCATGCCGCCTATGATTGATACTTATGATTTGAAGTTGTTTTATACACTATGCACTTATAGTCGTATCAAATGATTTGTTTTAAACGTATCAAGCATTCTTTGGCTGTTATAAGGGAAAACCTTATCCCCCGGCTTGCGTTGCATTGTGTGATAGGACCTGGGTCTTATAACAGCTTCATTTTTCTTTATTTAGCATTGCGCTATTTGTTTTATGCACTGGTATTCTTGGGAGGAAACCCGTTCCGTGTTATACGGCGTGGTCCCTTGATTTACCTAAATTTAAAAATAAAGATTAACTGTTTTAGTTCTCACACCAGTCCCATGACTGACCTGGAGTTTATTGTTTTAACCTAAACTCTGGGTGCCCTTATTTTGACACGGGCAGCTAGTAGTTTTGGTTTTGCAGATTTATATTCACAGGATCCTGGTTTACAGCTGGAACGATATCCGGAAAGGTCTGTATCCGTATATCTACTTCTAGTTGTGTATTGTATTATTTTCCGCTGTGATGTATTTAAATGTAATTTAAATCTCTGATATTTCTGTGTAATATTTATTCATACTCTACATATTCTTGTAATCTGATGTATTGTTGTAATATGCAATGAAATGTTCTTTTGTATGCGTTCTATTTTGTCCTGTTCTCAAACGATAGGGCGTTTCGAACGGCCTGGATCGGTTTAGCGACTGGTTCCGACCGACCGAAATTCCATCTCGTCACAGTTGGTATCAGAGCTTTGGTTTACAGAGCTCGAGAACAAGACACATTAGAACCGTACGAAAGAATTCATCAGATATTGGATTAGTAATATCCAATTAGAATGACTCGTTAGAGATAGGATCAGTAGTATCCTAGAACGAGTGTGAAGAGTATATTTTTAAAATGAAAACTAATTTTGTTTTGAAAGATTAAATCAACTATTTGTATTTGATTATTTATTTATATTGATTTTGGACAATTCGGTATATAAAGAATTTGCATATACGCCTTGCAAACGTATATTCAAAGTTTTAATATACTGGATAGATATATATTCACACTCTAGTCGCCCGAAGATGATTCTGATGATTGTAGCTACATCATCAGAATTAGTGTTCGAGTGTTGAAGGTGTGATATTTATATATCTCCTATTGACTGGTGTGAGAACCAAAATTAGATAGGGCCTATTGTTGTGATTTGGCATCAAAAATCTGATTTTTGACTATATATCAAAAGTATGAATTTGAAACTCTAATTCACTAATCGATTGATTTTTGTGTTGTTTGTTTATTTGTTTGATAATTTTGAACCATTAGCCTAATTGAAACAAATATTGAATTGTATTGAAATTTGGTCGCATTTGCTTGCATATATATGTACTTGCATTGAACAGGTCATAGCAAGGAGGCTAGAGCCAGAGAATAAAATTTGTTTGCCCGACAAATAGGTACATGTTTACTACATAATTTACTGTTTTGTTTGGGTGATGATGATTTTATGAGCCTATTGGCTAGCCGCTTCGCTTTTTCTTTTTCTTTTTGAGATCTGAAGGACCGGGGAAGCTATTTGAAATTCCCCGATGCTCCCGGTGCAGGGGAGGTTATGGCGAAATTTTTCGAAAATTTAGGGTGTTAGCCAAATTTTTGAAATTTTGAAAATTCTCAGAAACTAAAAAGTTGGAAATGAAAGCCAGATCGAACGTAGAGCTGAATAATCAAACCACTTTCGACTTTGTTCCTTTTCGGGGACGAAAAGTTTTAAGTGGGGGAGATTGTAATAACCCGAAAATCTGAGCCAGTTTAAAATTTTTATATTGGCAATTTTAGCGAATTTTGAACATTTAAAATATATTATTTTAAATAATATCGACGAGAAAATTTATTTTGAATATAATTTGAACGTATATATTATATACGTCGTCGTTAGAATATAAATATTTATAGATAATTATAAATAGAATTGAAAATGGCGCGGTAGTTCGATAATTCGATTTCAAACTTCAATTGAATGTACCGGGTGCAAAACAATCCGGATTTTAGTGAAACCAAAAACATTAGGATCTAATTGATAATATCTTTCCAACGTATCCGAAAAATCAAAATTTTATAGCGGGAATCAAAAGATATGTCCAGTTGAAATTCTGAATAGTCGTTATGGAATTCAGGCCCTTAAAAATTGAAATTTTGCAAATGACCTCGGATTTTGACGAAACCAGTTTTGTTGGGTCCGTGATGTCAAGTTATTGCTAGATTCCAAATTTCATAATTTTTCGAATCAATATGTGAGTGTGGCAAAGGAAAACGCGTTTGACCAGTTTTAGTTGATTTTAATCGACTAGAAATTGGCCATTTTTCCAACGGTCTCAGAATTCGATGAAACTAGTTTTGTTAGGACCGTATCGTCAATACGAAGCTAGAAAATATTTTTATGGGATTTATAGAGTTCGTATGTGACCCCGGTAATTTGGAATGTACGTTTAAAATTCAATATAGTGATTTAAATGTAAGTTTAACGGAAACTGATTCAAACGATCGAATCAGCTTGCGATACATATCCCATTGTGTTCGGAATGGGGGTAAAACGCTATGGACGACAGGCGGTGGGCCTCGTTTAGAGGTCGTATGTGAAAGTCAACTTTTTGAAAAATAAAATAATTAAATAAATAAAAAAAAAGGAAATTTAAATTTCCCCTTTAACCCGCTGCCCCCCCCTCTCATTTTCGGAAACGAAAAAAGAAAAAAAAAACACCTCCGAATCGCAAATCGCCCCCCCCCTCTCGATCTCCGCCGCCGCCAGGGGGCGCGACGCCTCCCTGACTCCCCCCTCCGCTTCTTCTCCTTCCCCTGACCCTCATCTCCAAATCGCCCCCCCTCAGACGCGAAGACCGACGCTTTCATGGGACCCCCAGCCCCCTCCTCCGCCTGGAACGCAACCGCCGCTGCCCCCCTCGAGTGCTGCGCCACCCACACGACCCCTCCAACCTCCGGCAACAGTGAAAACCGCCCCCCCCTCAGCAGTCGAACACTGTGAGCCCCTTTCTCCTTTTTTATTTTTATTTCGTTATGTTTAATTGATTGTAGGAGGATAAAAATACAATCTTTTATATTGTAAAAAGGTAAAAATATGATCTTTGCATAGTAGGAACTATAAAAATATAATCTTTATGAGATATAGATGTGAAAATAGGATTTTTGGTTAGGTAGAGAATTAAAAATATAATTTTTACATGATAGGAATATTAAAAATAGCATCTTTATATATGTAGCGAAATAAAGATTGTTTTTTTTAAAAAAAAGAGGATATTATCTTTTAAATATGAAAAGGCGAAAACTTTATTTTTATAAAGGCGAAAACTTTATTTTTATAAAGGCGAAAACTTTATTTTTATAAAGGCGAAAACTTTATTTTTATAAAGGCGAAAATCTTTATATAGGGAATAGCGAAGTCGAAATTCGATTTTTATATATTGAATAGCGAAGTCAAAATTCGATTTTTATATATTGAATAGCGAAGTCAAAATTCGATTTTTATATATTGAATAGCGAAGTCAAAATTCGATTTTTATATATTGAATAGCGAAGTAAAAATATGATTTTTATATATGTAGTGGCTACGGGCGAAGAAAGTGATTAGAGACGAGAACAGTGAAGATTTCCTGCATTAGAAGCGCCGTGGAGCTAGGATAGCTTTCTATGAGAATTTCTCACCTTTCAATTTCTTTTTTTTTCTAGTTATATATATATATACTAGGATGCAGACGGTGCTTAGTAGCACCCGACACAATCGTCCACAGACCATGGACTTGTTTGTTTGATTGCAAAAATTAGTTAGATTATTTGATTGAAATTGAATTGTGTGGTGAAATGAAATTGATTTGATTGATGTGTGAATGGCGTGGGCCTTCACTAGACCGGGGATAAGGCTAGGCCTTGTCCCGTTTCTAGTATCGTGCCGTTATGCCGCCGAAATTTTCTAAAATATGTTAGAAAAATAAAAATATCATTTTATTGAATAAATGAACTGAATAGAAATTCATATGTTGAAATAAAATGTTTTATCGTTAAAAATATAATTTTTAACGTGAATGTGAATAAATAAATATTCATTTACAAACCGGACGGTTTGTTTATGTACACCTATTTAAAGGACATTGATTGGGACGATAAATTTTACACATCGCCCAACTGCACAAATAAAATATGTGTTTGATTGTTTGAAACCCCACACGGGTGTTAGGATGAAATTTGAAGTTCACTCATCCTGATTGGTTAAATATGTCGATCGATCGATTGACAGGCTGTTATAAGCGTTAGATATCTATATTTGATGCTTATACAGTGTAGTGCACTTTGGTTGATGGTTGATTATTTTTCAATGCTATTATATACATGTGTTGTATGAAATCCATATAATTAACCTTATATGGTAATTGATTGGGCCTCATTCCAATTTAGAAAATAAAGAATAATATAAAATAAAAGTTCATGTGTTGACTGTACTCATCCGTTGAGATTAGTCATGTGTTGAACGAAATATTTTAATAATAAAGTTTACATCTTTATCAATATAAAATAAAGGTTCATGTGTTGACAGTTTCATCCATTGAGATTGGTCATGTGTTGAACGAAATATTTTAGTAATAAAATTTACATCTTTATAATATAAAATAAAGGTTCATGTGTTGACAGTACTCATCCATTGAGATTGGTCATGTGTTGAACGAAATATTTTGATAATAACAACTATTTTGAAAAAGAAATATTTGAAATAGAATATTTGAAAATAGAAATTTATGAAGCCGTGTTGATTAGATTGACGCCATTTTGACGTGAACGATATTTATATCGATTTTAAACGATTTCGAAATGAAATGAATTGAAAACGATTTCGAAATGAAATGAATATAAAACGAATTCAAATTGAATTGAAAGCAAATTGAAATGAATTCAAATTGAATTGAAATTTGAATTGAATAGAAATGAATTTTAAAACGAATTAATAAAGAAGAATTCAATTTTGATTTGAATTGAAATGGAAGTTGAAATTGCTTTTGAAACGAATTTAAAACTATTTATATAATTCGTTTTAAATAGAAATCGACGAAATATATATTATATATATAATATAATGGCCTGAATAGAACGCGCCGCGCCGCGGCAGTTCGTGAATTTCGACCATTTATTTCAAACGGACATTACGGGAGATCCGACCGTCGGATTCTCCTAAAACCGGAACCGTTGGGTTCGTATCGAAAAGAGCTTTCTAACAAATATTAGAAATTAGAAATCTAACGGTTGGATTTGGAATTATGTCCAAATCAAATCTGAAAAAGGTCGCTGTAAGTGCAGTTCGATGGCCATTGATGGAAATCGACTGTACGGGCCTTGATAAAATTATTAAAAATAATAATAAATTGTGTAAAATCATAAGAAATGATTTGTGAAGATTTGGGATGAAAAACTCCATATTTGAAAAGATAAAAATAGATTTTTATCGAAATGAACTAGTTTTGAACTAGAAATATAATTCTATTTATTTTTAAATAAATAAATTGAATTTGAAAAGGGTTTTAAAAAAATAACCAGAATTTCCAATGATTGCATTGGAGTGGATTTGAATCGAAATTGTCTTCGGAATATTTCGATGTTGGAATTCGTGATTATACAGATGTTGTTATGGAAATTTGAAAGATATATATTTATATCGTTATTTCCAATACGACATTTGTTAATCGTAGAATTTGATATTGAATATAAGCCGATATATTTTCTATTCAGAGCCTTATATTGAATATCAAATGTGATTTGGGTTTGTCGTGAATGGTGTCTTCACTAACACTGTTCTTGAACCCAGTTGAGAAAAGATTAAATCTTTTTATTTAGATTTAATTAAGTGTACCAATTAAATGATATTTAATTGGAATTGAATTGGTATTGATTTTTGGGTTTATCGTGAACAGTGTTTTAAATAACACTTGTTCTTTAACCCGATAATTAATGGAATGATTTTTGGGTTTATCGTGAACAGTGTTTTAAATAACACTCGTTCTTTAACCCGATAATTAATGGAATGTGATTTTGGGTTTATCGTGAACCGTGTTTTAAATGACACTGATTCTTTAACCCAGCTAACGATTAAAACTAAGTGGAGTTTTAATGAATCTTTCATTAGATTGAAATAATCGAAATGGAGTATCACCAGTTTTGCTCCAGGCGTTAGTTAAATCTTTAATTAGATTTGAACGTGAAATGGTAATTGAATTTACCGATAACACCGTGGTGTTAGATATGAAGTATTACCAGTTTTACTTCGTGGGATGATTAGGTTGGGATTGGGAAATTAAAACAAATGATTACTTCGGTAAGGTTCGCTAATCCCGACTAGTTTGAATTGATATTCAAAAATAGATTAAAGAATAAATTCAAGAAATTTATCTTGGGTAAAATTAATGGGAACCTTTCCCTATGTATGTGAAATTCAGAAATTAACTGTCGGTTAGCTAAGCGGAATGGTTTCCTGGATATTGATCTGATGTTGGTTTCGGCCTTCGGGGTTAATATTTGGGGAATTATTCTCTTGATTAATTTACGGTTAGTGACTGATGAATTGGAATGAAGCGTATGTTGTGTTTGTGTAACACTTATTTAAAATACACGCGAGTTATTCGGAAAGACCGGGTTTATCCCATTCTGAATAATTGATACGACGATAAGTCGAAGATGAAGACGATGGTCGAAGACCGGAGGTCTTCACGTCGTTTGGGTGATTACTGATGATCTTGATTGGGCTGTACACCCAAGAAGATGGAAACAGTTGGTGATCGTCCAGACGTACTTGGAGATCGATGGATATGCGGGGTACTAGGTGCCTCCGGTTTCGTTCAGCCCCAGAACGGACTTGTAAATGGACTGTGTGTCTGACATTGGATTTTAGTCCGTGTGATTGATCTCTATTAAATATATATCTGCTTGGCGATGGAGAAATTATTCTCTTGCTTAACGCCCTTCTCTGAGACATACGAGCTCAGGGGTTATATATTGATGGATATCAAACGCATGGAGTGAATTGCCTGTGTGGCATGCCTAAGTGGCAATTGATCGAGGCTTCTGTTGAAAAGCAAAGTCTTGTGGTGATGATCAAAGCACGGCCTTTGTGGCGTAGCTTTGTGTAACGTTTACTTCGCGTGTTTCACACCCTGTATGAACCAAAAACGGGAGAGGACGTCAGGGAGGGCATGCGTTTCTTTCTAGCTAGAAGTGGCGTCAGTGGTTTTACACGCCTTGACGAGTTTGACTTATGTGGTTGTTGCTGTTGCGAGGCGCCTCGGATTGATCGGTCGTTCTTGAACCGATGGAGTCATTTAGTTGGCTCACCTACGCCCCATAGGGCGGAGAAACGCATGTTCGGGGTTTAAGTTTATTCCACATCGGTGGACTGGCCTTGAGGATCCAAGGGCCCACCTGAGTCTGGGTCCTGTGGCTCGGGCTAGAGAGTCACGAATCGGTTGAGGACTATCTTTTGCCTCGGTTCATAGATGGAAATCCAATTTCCAAATACGTGACATTTGCGGTTTTATTTGTAAACCTATATATGGCGACATGATATATGGTACCCATGCCGCCTATGATTGATACTTATGATTTGAAGTTGTTTTATACACTATGCACTTATAGTCGTATCAAATGATTTGTTTTAAACGTATCAAGCATTCTTTGGCTGTTATAAGGGAAAACCCTATCCCCCGGCTTGCGTTGCATTGTGTGATAGGACCTGGGTCTTATAACAGCTTCATTTTTCTTTATTTAGCATTGCGCTATTTGTTTTATGCACTGGTATTCTTGGGAGGAAACCCGTTCCGTGTTATATGGCGTGGTCCCTTGATTTACCTAAATTTAAAAATAAAGATTAACTGTTTTAGTTCTCACACCAGTCCCATGACTGACCTGGAGTTTATTGTTTTAACCTAAACTCTTGGTGCCCTTATTTTGACACGGGCAGCTAGTAGTTTGGGTTTTGCAGATTTATATTCACAGGATCCTGGTTTACATCTGGAACGATATCCGGAAAGCTCTGTATCCGTATATCTACTTCTAGTTGTGTATTGTATTATTTTCCGCTGCGATGTATTTAAATGTAATTTAAATCTCTGATATTTCTGTGTAATATTTATTCATACTCTGTATATTCTTGTAATCTGATGTATTGTTGTAATATGCAATGAAATGTTCTTCTGTATGCGTTCTATTTTGTCCTGTTCTCAAATGATAGGGCGTTTCGAACGGCCTGGATCGGTTTAGCGACTGGTTCCGACCGACCGAAATTCCATCTCGTCACAGTTGCAAACGATCAGAATTTGAAATTTAATTATAATTTAATATTCGTTTTAAATTTTTGTTCAGTTTTAGTGCGCGTCATCTTAAAATATTTTATAGAATTTTACCGTAATTTTTATTTCGGAAAATAAGCATATAATTTTCTGACGTATTTTAGGGTAATTGGGGTCCCTTTTGACACTTTACAGAACAAGTCAACCGGTCTATTTTATTTCTGTTTCGGAATCACGACACATTACCATACACGATTATATTGTTAGTTGGTTATTGATAATAAAAAAAAAACAGAAGAAAAAAAAATTGTGTACAACGAACGCTTTAAGGGTTGCTTTTGTTTGGACCATTATGTATCGTTCTTGGACCCGTTGTGTTCGCATGTAATCAGTATCAACTAATCTACATGTTTGTTTTAATCTACTTATATATCATATTTGCTATGTGAATGAACGTGCATTTGAAGGGGTTTAAGGTGTCGTCGTTCTCCACATTTGAAGTTTGCCGCATGTACTATTTTAGAATTATGAAACAAACAAACAAACAAATAAATATATATCATCTAAAAACGTGGCAGCAAATAAAAGCAAAGAAGGACATGTGGAAACAAGGTTACACGTGGTGTAAAATAAAACTCAGTTTCACCTTATAATTAAAACCTCTTCGTTATCTCTTCTCTCCACTACTGTGTTCCGCCTTCAGCAAACCAGGCATTGATCTCCATTGTTTGCCTCTTCCATTTGAGCTTCCTCCATTTAAAAATTATTTTGCCTGAAGCCTTGCATGTAACTCTCCTTCCTTTTCAATGGCTCTCCTCTCCCACCTTATCCTTTCCAACATTGAATCCTTTCCCATCGTGCCCATTTCCATTTTCCTCTCCACTTACTTCCTCCTGTGCATGCAAACACCAGCTCCCCACTACTTTTAGCCAACTCTCCCCATCTCTGAACCATTCCTTCCTTTTCACTCCACCCCGTCGTCGTCTCCGACCGCAACTCCCACTCACGCACCAAAGCTCTCACCCCATCTCACAGCAAAACTCCCCAAAGCCACATACACTCAGCCTTTCCACCTCAACTTTCCATTTGTAGATGCCACCTTTCCACCGCTTTGCATGCATGCGGAATCCAGTTGCTTTGGACTAAAGAGTTCCGCCATTCAAAAAAAAAAAAAAGCCAAAGTGAAATCCATAAAAGCCTGTTGCATATAATTGCCTGGCACCTCTCCACTGCATGCAAAAGAAGAAGAATGAAGCCTTCATCAACCCTCCTCCGCAAGCTTCCAGCCCTCTACACTTTGCAAACCCTTCCGCTTTCCTTCATTCAAGTTCACGTCCTCCCATTCCACTCTACCAGTTTCCGCCACTTATAATATATATATATATATATATATATATATATATATATATATATATATATATAAGGGGAACAAATGAAGGCTTGCGCCTGCATGCATGCATGCTGTCGGCCTCTCCCCTCTTTTATATATACTTCGGCTCCACTTGCATGCGTTTATTTCTCAGTTGCATGCGGAATTTTTATTTATCAGTTGAAGGCGAAGTTTATAAAAAGGAAAAAAAAGGAAACGCAAAGAAAAGGAGACGTGATCAAAGAAGAAGAGGGAGAGAGCGAAAGTGGAAGAACGGGAACACCTTTGTAAGAAGGAAGTAAGCAAATAAAGTACGGTTCTTACTAGAAAGCAATTAAGGTGAGAGCACATTTAATTTCATTTATTTTATATGTTTAAATTTGACATACATTGTTAACAATTTGAAAATGTGTGGTGGCATAAATGGCTGATTAATGTTTGTTAGCATGTGGTGGTTGCCAAATAAATGCATTTGAGGCGCGTTAGTGCATAACGCGTATTTGGAAGATTATTAGTTAGTTGCATGTAGGAATTGTTAATGTGTGATGGTTGCCAAAATAAATGCATTTAAGGCACGTTAGTGAATATTGCGTATTTGGAATTTTATTGGTTGATTGGATGTAGAAATGAATGTATAAAACGGTGTTGAATGTGTGCATATATAATATACCACTACAACCTTATATGAATTGTCAGCGGAAAATTAGGAAATTTCCTAAATTTAAGTAAGAAACGATTTATTGGTTAAATGAGAATTTTGTGATTAGCAAGTGTTTCATTAACTAAATAATATTGACTTTATAACGTTTGTTGATTTTTGATTCAATAATATTTTGTTAATTTAGTAATGTTTGATTACGCAAATAATTTCTCTAATTAATATTTAACGACATTAAATACAGCTGATAATGTTGATTTAAATCATATGGTGTCTTTAAAACGGTTTATTAACTTAATAACATTTTAAATATGGAATGAAATAGTGGTGAGTATTACTTGGAAATTTGTTAATTTGTTTTAATAGTATAAATAAATTCAATGTTGGAAACAATTAACATGTTATTATCAACATTAAAGTGATATTACAATGTATTTTGATTTTTTATCTTGATTTGATGTAGCTTTAATGAAAATCTGGAGCTGAACTCAATTACCGCTTAAGTTAATAATATTATATTTGTGAATAAATTTTTTTTTTGTAAAGAAATGTTAATTATTTTGTGAGTTAAATATTAAATTAATGATAATCATCTTGAGAATCAGGTATGGTGCATAATGTAAATTTGGAATCTAATTTTAATCAAAATTATAATTGGACACCTTGTTATAATTTGTTTTCAAACGACCTGAATTTGTATCATTTGATCTTGAGTTCAAATTAAAAAAAAGAATTAAATTGGATGAAAGTGGTCTTCAAATATTTAATATAATTTCTGTAGATGATGACAAATACTATTTGAGGAATTAAACAGTGAAATATCATAATTCCGCTTATGGTGTTAGTTTAATATGGAAATGTATATTGGATATATGAAGTTCGACTTCTAACCAATCGGGTATATCTAGCATGAAACGTTTGGAATAACTTGAATGATATGATAAGTACATTGAGTTACTCGAATATGGTTAGGTAAATTGTGGAAGTTAATAAGTGGAATATCTTTGAAAACGAGTAGATTAACTCGAGATTTTCGTAACTAGTACACTCTTCGAGTATGAATGGGAATGTAAGTCATCGACATGGAAGGAAACAATTCTAATTTAAAGTACTTATATATATTTATATAGGCTTTCAACTATTTAAACATGATATGTTAACTTCAAAAAAAAAAATTAAAAAATTAAAAAAATAAATTATTATTTGTTTTAAAGATATGTATATGTTTAAGTATTATATTTGTACACTTCTTCAAAGTTAAATATATGTTAAGTAATTATTTTAAACATTTTCATTTTAAAGTTAGTACTTATTTATATAATTAGTTTATAGTAAATGTATTATTTTCAAATATTTTAGTTATTAAAAATTGGAATTGTTTTGATCCTGAATCCATTGATTTAAATATAATGAATCCGTTTCGAATGATTACAACAAATTTGGATTTAAGAAAATATTGAAATCGTTATCCTTGGGTTATAAATGATTGTTCGGAAGTAAGGCATTAAGAAAAAAAAACTATCTGTAAACAATCATTTCTAGATTTAGAAACGATTAAGTGATGTATGTGTACATGTATGACGGAAAGCACTTGTTTTGAAATATGAAGCGCTGGTTTATTTGGAAAGACCGGGACCGGAATTATTTTTCGGAAACCATTCGAAATAACCATACGACGTAATAACGAAGATATGAAGATGATGATTGAAGACCGTGGTTCTTCACATCGAGCGGACTACCCACTGATTGGTTTCTTTACTGATAGCTACAGTAGAGAGATACCCCTATTACCGGAGTGGCAGAAAGTCCGAACGTATGTGGAGGATTTTCAGATTTTATTCCGTTCAGACCCAGGACGGACTTGTATGGATTGTGTGTCTGACATTGTAATTGACGGCATAACACTGATTTCCATTGATATGTATCTGGTTTGTGACGTATGAGCTCGAAGTGGTTATGTGTCGATGGAAATCAGTGGTCATGTCGTGGATGGACAATGTGACATACTTAAGATATGAAATGAGCTTGTACGATCAGGGCATTGCTTTTCTAGGCATGCTTTGTGTATGACGTGACATCGACAAACCTCACACCCAGGATGATGAGAAACCGGCGGTTAGGTTGTGTGTGTGTATATATATATATATATATATATATATATATGAATTGATGATGACCGCTGCAGCACTGGGAAACCACTTATGACTTATGGAATAGGGTATGTTCGGGGGGCCGTGTCTGGTCGAAAACCGTTGATCTACCTCGCGATTTGTATTGGTGTCCGCGTCTGGATGAAAAACCCGTGATTACATTTCGTTTGTGTTCCGATTGATCTTTCGTGCCGGGAATCATCAAGTTGGAAACCCAAACCTCCAATACGAGCCATACGATTTTAGTTGTATATATATATGGCGACATAATATTATGGGTATTATGCCGTCTAGGATTAATACATTTATCTGCGAAATTGGTTTCCACACTATATGATAGTATTGAAAGAGAATTTTCACGTATGAAAGCATGTTTGGCTATCATAAGATAAAACTCGCATATTTGGTGTGCGCTTGCATTGTGTGATGTGGGACGAGCTTATGATAGCTCCATTTTCTGAAAGTCATCGCAAATTTATGTGCACGGGCATTCACATGGAGTAAACCCGTTCCGCGTTAGCAGCGTGGTCCGGTGAATTTCCCAACTTTCAAATAAATCCTAAAACAACTGTTTTATGTTCTCACACCAGTCCCACGACTGACCTAGAGTTTATTGTTCCTTCCTAAACTCTGGGTGCCCATGAATTTTCACACGGGCAGCTAGTAGTTTAGTTTTACAGTTATAGATCGTTGGAGCAAGATTCGAAGCACTTTCTGGATTGGAGTTCACGCTATAGTTTGGAGCTTCCGCTACATCATACTGTTTCTTCCGCTGAGAGTATATTTATTTTTCTTCCGCTGTACAAGTTGTACTCTTATATTCTATGTAACTCTGATGTAATATTGTGTTATGCAACGAAAAGTTCTATTATTTTGTTCAATGTATGTATGTACCCATAACAATTCTTCTTTCTGAACGGTTTAAGTTGGTTTAATTACCGGCAAGAACCGGGCAAAAAGGCGGGTCGTTACACCTGGTGTCTCGACTCATCGTTCAATCTGTAAAGAGAAAATGATTAATGACCCCATATTGGTGCTAGTGCAGTACGACTTCATTCTTATACTACTAATAGTATATATACATATAGCTCTTAAAAATCAAAATAATCACAAAAACGCGCTCTCATATACGTACTGTCTCTCCCTAGTGTCTTTCCCTAGGATAACTACGCAACCAAGAGCTCTAATACCAAATATGACGGCCCGCCCCGCACCAACCGACATTTACTCCAAAAGTGCGCTGTACACATGTCCAGTTAGCATGGGACGGTCGTCAGAAGGAAAGGAAAGAAGACGAAGAAACAACAAAGAACCTGTAGAATGTCTCACAGCGCATGGAACAAAATATAATAATAACATACTTGACATAAAACAAGTGAGACAGTGCATAGGCTGAAAATAAACTAACATAGCAGCGGAAAATCCAAATACAGCTTATGATCCAAAGCCAACATTATTACAACTTTTCAAACTGTCTCAAAAAGAAAAAGCAAGATAAAGGAGGTACACTACTAATGCCCAAGTAGCGACCACCAACGACACAGGTAGAATATCTATATATCATTCGTGGAAGCCTCCTGCTCGCCTCCGAATCAGCTACTCGCGCATCACCGGCTAACCTGCTCTAGTCTACTTGTGTGAGCACCCAAATTAATAAGAAGAGACGTAAAACTCTGGGTCAGACAAAAGTCTGGTATGAGCGATAAGCAGCTAAATAGAACAATAACAGGTATACTAAACCATACCTGAACCTTGACCTACAACCAAAGAGTTAGCACTGCATACTGTACAACACTCTAAGGTGCCACTAACATATGGTGTAAAGATACGGGGGTGGGGGTGTGCATGTCATAGTGATGGAAAACAAATCAAGCATAGCAACCATCCTCACATCTCTCACTCAGTGCGTAAAGCATACGATATTCACCACTTCGATCACCTCAATACTTTGCTATGATTACCTTGCCCCGTGAAGTCATAAATGACTTCACTGCACTGATACATAGCCACTAATCCTTCGCTATGTCCACTTGCCCCATGGAGTTATTCACCCCATCTGCGCTGGCTCATAGCCTTACCAATCCTTTACTATGTCCACTTGCCCCATGGAGTTATTCACCCCATCTGCGCTAGCTCATAGTCTTACTACGATCACTTTGCCCCTCGAGTCATAATGACTCTACTGCACTGATAACGTAGTACTGCTACCATCACCTTGCCCCTCGAGTCATAGTGACTCTACTGCACTGATAAGTAGCCCATCATTCATTATCAGTGGTGAATCGAAGTTATGAACGTCGACAACTCCTTAGCACACGTCCCGCAGCAAATCCCAACCATGAAGTGGACTCATTGGTTCCCAACTGTATCCTGAGCTCTAACTTCCAACTTGGACTACCTTTGCATCTCGGGTTATTGGTCAATATTAGGTCGGTTCAGCTCGGTCATGTATAAGCATCTATATTCGGTTCGGGTTCTTCACGTCGCATCGGTTCGGTTCGGTTTCCTTACATCACATCGGTTCAGTTCTGTCGTGAGTGACCACTCGGGTCGGTTTGGGTATAACGTTTGGGTCTTCCCCTCTTGCCTTCAGCTCGGGTCAAAACGTCCAGCCTCCGGTCCGCTCCTCCTCCCTATCTCCGATCCGATCCCTTGCTCCTATCGAGCTCGTGTGGCCTTATGCCAAACTCCGATCCGGCCCGTCGCTCCACCTCCGATCCGGTCCCAGTTCAACCATAGTGGCCTTCCTTTTTTCCATACTTTCTCTTGTGCTATGCTACGGTTTGGTTCGGTGATCCTTTGCCCAATCCGACCCATCCATCCGATCTGATCCGAAAGCCTGCACTGTTTTTCTGCAACTTTTCCAACGAACATTCTACACCACTCGACGGCATTTTCGACCATTCCAACTATTCTAATCAATCACAAAGCATACCATACAGTCATAGCAACATGTATAATCAACCACAAACACTAAAACATCAGTATGATAGGTTAAAATGGATCAAACATAGCCAAAACCCCATATTTTCCGTTAAGCATGTTTAGGTGAAACTAATGGTATGATTAGCAAAACTTAACCAAATTAACCCAAATTCATATCAGAGGTCTAAAACATCATTTCGAATTTTATAAATATTTTTCCACATTTTTATCATGTTTACGCTAATTAACACTAATTACCCTTAATTAGCCATACTTAGTGAGGAACTATGCAAATCACTCACCTTAGCCACAAATAAAAACTCAAACTGAAATGATTCTCTGTTTGGACGTGAATATCAATGCTAAACAGCCGCTCTAATGTTGATTTGGTGTTGATCTGTCTTGATTTGATGTTGCTAAGCCCAATCTTCAAGTAGAAAGTGATTTGGAGGTGATTTAGAGGTTAGAGGCCATTTTTAGGGTTTCTTAGAGGTAAGTGGAGGCTAGAAAACTGAAATGGGATGAAACCCTAACTCTTTTCAGCCTCCCCTTAACCCTAATCCCGAAATGGATTATGGGCCCATTCACTAATCACCCTATTTGGCCCAGTTAAGAAGTTTTTCACCTTCCAAACCTTATTTCAGCCATATCTCCCAAACGGTAAGTTCGTTTCTCACATGTGACCACTCTACGGAAAGGTAAACCATCATCCGGAGTTAATGGAAATGGTTTTAGGTCAAAATTCCTTTCTAATCAAAACTTTTGGCCAAAACAAGATCAGCTAGGGGCAAAACGGTCATTTAAAAATCGGCAAAAATCGTGAACATGGGAAGTGACTCTAATAGTTGTTTCCCAAAGTTACATGACCATACGACTTCATATGGGAAAGAAATAAATATTCTACGATCCTCCGATGCGTAGAATGCGGGTTGTTACACAAATAGTCGCTATAGAATCATTCATCGACCGTAATAGTTTATTTGAAATAACTGCGTATTGGATTCGAATTTAGACAAGGTTCTTTTGAGACGTAGTGTTAATTTAAGTTTTAGAATTTACTGTAAACTTTAATTAATTAAGTACGCAACTTTTTATTTGGAGTATTTTGCACCCTATATCAATATTTTGGGGTTTCAAAATATGAGTCAACCTACCTATATTATTATATTTTTGGGGTCGTGACACATCGCTTAACACGTTCGTATTTATATTTTTGTCCATAGTAGTACCATACGTGAATAAAATTGTTCATAGCGGGGTACGTTAAACTGTTAACTTAAAGTATGACTTGTCCTTATTGAACATGGGGAGGAAATAAATGGAGATAGATTTGCATCAATCAAGATAAGAATCCACAAATATTTATATGTACGTTGTGTTTTCTAATGAACTGCAAATCAAATATCAGTCAACGTAGGCCTCTCTGCTACTTACCTATGAAACAAGCGCGGACTATCTTTC
The DNA here is from genome assembly GCA_030737875.1 of Allium sativum. Lineage (NCBI taxonomy): Eukaryota > Viridiplantae > Streptophyta > Magnoliopsida > Asparagales > Amaryllidaceae > Allium > Allium sativum. The sequence continues at coordinate 315,941,026 of CM060921.1, forward strand.
CATTATAATACTTAATGTACTGAAAGCTGAAATCGCCATGTTACAATTCGCATTATGGCTCCCTAAAAATGATAATGTGCACATGCACAACTTCCAAATGGCTACTGGAAGATGCTAGTTTGCTTTTGGCACCCTATCTTCTCCAATACAGATCCTACTACTATACATGGTTCCAAGAACACTATGTATACAGTTCTTTGATCACTTCAAACTGAAGCTGAAGAATAGCAGCATCGGATAATAATTAAGTAGGAAAACGAAAGCATTCACATGGATCATTAAATTGCTTATATCGTAAAAATAAAGATAATAATAAAAAAAGGGTCTAAATCTAATGCCTGCCACCCATGTTTCGTTAGCACATGCGAATGTACGCAGAAGGAAAGTATATATATATAATTAAAAAAAAAGAGGAAATCTGCAAAGCTACTTCCACAATATTATATATTTGTGTTCCTTCAACATTAAGCCTTAGTACAGCCTACCCAAACTATCACTGTAGAACTCACCACCAGCTATGAAACACCCCACCTCCGTTAGGGTCACTCTCAAAGGGAATGCCCTAATTTTGGTGGAGGTTTATAATATAAGTCACAGATATACAAGACAGATATAAAAACACATATTTGTAAACAGCAGAAAAGCGGTAACTTTTATTTCATAAAAGCAAATACGTGTTACAACAACATCACCATGATTGTCTTACATCCTTTCCAAAAACATAACATAACACCTTCATAACTGTCTTGATTACATTATTTAAAGAAGCATAAAGAAAACATAAATAAACTGCAAAAGCCCCATAGTTGTTGTCCAAAGCCATAGTTCAAAACGAAAAGGTCCAAGCAATACATTTTTCCTCTTCAAGCTGGATATGAAGGCTGGTCAAGCTGCAGTGTTCCCTCCCTGTGGACCTGGGGGGGGGGGGGAACGGAAGAAAAGAAGACGAAAGAAAAGTAGAGTCAGACATAAATCCTGAGTAAGTCTAGGACTATTCTGTCTATGAATAAAGAACTGGGTATGATAAGTATAATCAAGAAGTGGGAAAGTACTATAAACTTAGTTAAGTTGTCTAGGGTCGAATATACTATCGTACCCCATATTAATCTTTGAACCCATATAAACCAGTTCCCAACTGGCACCCCATAATCAGGGTGAAGTGATCCATTCTATGATGATCGGCTCCTACTCGCATAGTTACATGTGTCTTACGGCCCCCGATGTTGTAGTTACCTATGCTGGTCCCACCATGGGGTGTATCAAGTCCCATGGTGGCGGCCCGACACAATCCTAGAATGCACAGGTATGCTACTTGTACCCAATGCCTTATTTTTCTGCGTCGGAGTGTGTGCACACCCGCACCCCGTTAGAACCTACACTGCTACACCACCGCCGTCGATTTGACATCTTACAATCAGCCCAGTAATCGTGCCCCACCCTGCCTAGTTTCAGGGTATCATGATACACCTTATAGGGTTACTGCTGAAAAAGGTCCCCCGCTACTAGGTTTTCTATTTCTAGCCAACATGCTAAGTTGGTTAAGTGTTTTATAACCTAACCCCCAATCAGTCTGTTTAGTTTAGCATGTTCCATTTTGATTAAGTCTTTAGTCCACTTAATCCTAACAATCCTGACTCAGCCTTAATTGTCTTATTAAAGCATTGACCTCTCACATTAGACAGGTATTGTTGTGGCTGCCTGTTGCCGGTTGGTTCCGGGCAGTCTTACGCCACAACTCAGTCTAACCTCGGGTCCTTATTGGGCTCCATGTTTAACCACCCACATTGGATAGGTATTGTTGTGACTACTGGACAGCCGGGCGGTTCCGGGCAGGTTTACATCACAACTCAATCCAACCTCGGGTTAAACACATCGTATGTTCTACATTTACATATTTTGTCTTTCTTCTTTATTTTCTTATATGTAAATATTTGCGGCCCATTATTAAAAATCAATGGTGTGAAGGTTACACCAATCATGGGCCCAACCCATACTTGAATTTGGGCCCTTCTACTTTATATTTTCATTTATTAATTAATTTGGCCCAACGTTATTTTCCCCCGTTTAATACGTTCGTTTATTATAATATATGTTGGGCTTAGGCTTTTAAGCCCAACTTAGCCATGAGAAAAAGGGGAGGCTTAAAACGTGATTACATACAGTAAAAGGGGAATGTGAACGCATGAACTTGCAACATAACGTTGGAACTACAAATTAGAAACTGGTGTACTTGCATAGCAATAACGTATACTTTGGTCATAAAGCATAAGTGACATGAATCAAAGCATGTAAACTTGTAGTTAAGTTAACAATCTAAATTGGATATCATTCTTGACACATAGTCTTAACTACAACATAAACCTATATTTTTATTTAGGCATAATGTCAAACATAAGCAAATCATGTTCATAAGATTACTACAAGTTTACAAAGGTGCCTACTTTTGTTACTAATACAAAAGTATAGTTCAACTTGAATTATTCCAACTTAATCATGATTTTAAATCTATTCACATAACCATGGCAGGCATAAATATTTCTAACATGAAATCATGATTTTTACTTTAGTCATGCAAACTTGCAAATGGGATTTTGAATCTAACCTAGCTATGTACCACATATGTCATCATATAATTCTTGTTAACAATATAGACCTAACATGATTTTCAATTATGCAAAATATCAATCATAGCCTAGTCATATTCATAAGTTCGCAAAGAGGTTTTCTAGTACAAAAGTATGGCTTAATACATAGATCATGATGCCAAATTTTCAACATAATTTCATATGAGTTACAATAACCCAAATTTGTTCCAATTACACACAAAATGATTTTTGTACCAAAGTACACATCATGATGGCATAGTAGCAAAACCCCAATCTTGCATAAATTTCAATTAAACAACTACATACATGTAGCTTCAACATGAGTTACATATTTTGCGAATATCCAAACGTCATACTTGCATAAAACTACCGCAAACATGTAGTTTTTATAATGAATAACATAATTTGAGAATATCCAAACGTATACAATATTCCAAATCGATAAAAATCATAGTAACGCACAAATATGAATTACTTTATCACCACAAATCAAGTATACAAACCAACACGGTTATTTGTTCATACCAAAATAATACTCTACTTACAATTGTGTGGCGAATTCTCCAATTTAGGAATTTGGAGATGCGTCTCCTTTTGACGTAGGCGTTGATTTGATTTGTCTATGTTGCTTTATGCTTTAGAATTTGCCTCCTAATCTTCTCTCCGATTTGGTGGCTACTCCTAGTCGTTCCTCAGCAGCATGATGGCTTTTTTCTTATTTTTGAATGAATAGGTTAGGTAGAGTCTAGGGTCATTTTTATAGAGTTTATGAACTGATTAGGACCATCGATGTTGCTTGGATTGATCGTAGCCATTCATTCGAAAGAGAGACCAATTAGAGCCTGCCACCTAGCCCTAATGACAAAGCAAGCTTCTGAAAATCGGCCAACATAGACTAGGCCAGCCAGGGCTTGACCAGTCCTGACCAGCAGGTCATTTTTGACCTGGGAGCACTTGGCAGGTGCGCCAGGTCAAAAATGTACTGGCGCACTTCCCAAGTGCGCCAGTGCATTTTTGTTCCGGCGCACTTCCCAAGTGCGCCAGTGCATTCTGACCCGCTTTTCGGTTTTTCGCCCAACTTCGTTCGTCCATATCTTCTTCATACGATATCCGTTTTACGCAAACTCGGACTCTATCTCGCGTATTTTTCCGAGACGAACGCAATGGCGTATCCCTTTTCCCTTAGTTATTTGATTTGAAATTAATTATACTTTAATTTGTAAATTTCACAGTTATAGAATGCACGGGGTGTTACATTCTCCCCCACTTAAAAGGATTTCGTCCCCGAAATCTTCAAGTTAGGAGGAATGTATATCCTAACATCCAGTCATCCATCTACTCATCCATCAAACACGAGCATCCATTGTCCTTAAAAGACTTCTAATGCTTCATGATCATATGCAAAGTGTGTGTGTGTACATGTTCTTATCTAATGCAAAATCAGGCGGTCTACTAATTCAGTTGACCTCCTTAATGCGAATTATGTAAGTGCCATGAATCCATTATGTATGCAAATTTTCCTATTCATGATTCTACATGAGTGCACAATCATTCAATACAAATGCAACATCCATATGACAACACATTAAAGTTTAACCATATACGAATGCAAACATATATGCATATGCAATATGAAGTGATTGAGCCGATCTAAAACCTAGATTGTGTGCGTATATGCAACCACGAGCAGCCACTAGCAATCACTTGCAACCACTTGCAACCATCATCCATAACATGTTTCAATTACATGTTTTCATCCAAAAGGTTTCTACCTAAAAGATAAGGTCGAGGAGATATACCTAAAAAGATAGATAAAAGCGCAACTTAAGAAAGATCAAGGATATACCCTCGAAAAGAAAAGGGTAGGCAGCGCGTATTCTAGCTTCAGTTTCCCAAGTTGCGTCTCCCTCGGCGTCGCTCACTGAACTTTTACGAGCTTGACTTCGCGGTTGCGTAGCTTCTTCACTTCCGTTCCTAATATGCGGGTTGGTACTTTCCTCACGGTTGCTTTGCGTTCCACTTCAGCTTCTTCTAGGATATTTGGCTCTACCACTTCAGTAGACTCATGTAGACATTTTCGGAGATGTGAAACTTGAAAAACGTTGTGAACTCCGGCCAATCTTTCGGGTAGCTCTAATCTATAGGCCATTTTCCCCATTGTTCCTATCTAAAGGTATAGTCGAATGATAGAAGCAAGTAAAAACTTTGTGCCCATTAGGCAATGTCAAAACTGGAAATCTATGCCACATATATATTGATTAGGAGAAGAACTCTCTAAGCATCAGCCCTGAAGACCGAAATCAACATCAGACCGACACCCAAAGAATTACTCAACCCAACCACTATATATGATTCTAGGAAACTAAGCAGGATGGACTCCTTTTAGGTCACAAGGGAGTCCCTTCCTAAGACCAACTCGTATCCTATAAAACCCAAAAAGTTTGGTCAATCCAACGAACACCCTCAAGCCCCAACATGTGTTACTAACAGATGAGTCATACTCCATATGGGGTTTGCAACAGAAATTGGATTGAGAATGGGACCGAGAGGATATACACAAAAGATAGCATGCAAGTAAGCTCTACAGGAAGAGAGGGATCAAGGACATACTCTTAAGAAGAGATATGATGGACGAATTCTAGTCTTCAATCTTCTAAGCCACATTTCCTTGAGCTTAACTCCATTATGCTTTGTCCGTCTTTAACTTCACAATTTCGTAGTTTCTTGTTTCCAAAATATGAGTTGGAACCTATTTCACTGTTGCCTCTCGTTCCTCTTTCACTGACTCTACTTCTAGTATACTTGGCTCAAACATAACGACGTACTCATGGTTTTCATGCAAGCTCTCCAAAATTCACTAGTGAATCTTAGATCTCGTTCACTTACTATCAGGTATTCCACGTAGCAGAACTATCTCTTGGAAATAAATGCCAGCCATGTTGCGAAATGTACTTACTAAGGTGATTCTCCACAACTCATGCATAAGCGAAATGAACCTTCTGCCTTAGTGGCGAACACTACTGGAGCGCCCCATTCTGAAATGCTCCTTCTAATGAACCCCTTCTCTAGAAGCTTCTTTAATCGGTTTACTGAGCTCTTTCCTTTCCTGTGGAGCCATGTGTCTAACGGGCAACGCAACAGGCTTTTCATTATATACGAGATATATGCGGAAGTCTATCTCCCGCTTCGGAGGCAAGCCCTTCACCTCTTCGAAGACATCCGGATATTCCCGGACCACTCTAACCGATTGCAAACTTTCAACAGAGGCATCTAGCGATTCAAGATAACTAAGCACAACCGCATACGAGGGATTACAAGAAATTTCCAAAGTATTACCGAGTTGGGTTAGGAGCCTAACAACCCTTTTCTCACAATCAAGGATGGCCCCATTACTGGACAGCCAATCCATGCCCAAAATCAAACCATATCCCGAAAAGCCCAAAACAAAGGCACTACATTGAAATTCTATGCTTAGAATAGAAATTTTCAATCCCAAACAGATCATAGACAAATAAGCTGGGCCCCCAATTGGGTTTGAAACAATTAAGGGGTCCTCTACCATACTAGTTTTTAGGTGCAGAGATTCTACTAAAGCAGACGAGATAAAGGAGTGTGATGCGCCAGAATCAAATAAAGTGCGAACGGGGTGATCATAAAGATAAACTACACTTTCTACAGAAGAATTTATACCTCGCTGTTGCAAAGGTGGCGCTTCTAGCACATGAACCTGTGCCCCTGAGGTGGATCCAGCCCTCTGCCCCTGTCCTCGTTTCTTTGGGCAGTCCTTAGCCCTATGGCCTGTCTCACCGCAAGAAAAGCACCCACCATTCATCTTGGCCTTCTTTTTCCGGCAATCTTTCACTAAGTACCCCACTTTGCCACAGAATTTACACTCCCTCTTCTCTCGGGACTTGTTGTCTTTCCCGCCCTTCTCAAAGTCTGTCTTCTCAGGGCAGTCTTTGCTGATGTGTCCAGTCTCCCCACAACGGAAACATTCTCCTTGCTTTCTTTTCCTTTTTCCATAATCCTTGGCTATGTGCCCTTCCGTACCACAAAAATTGCATTTCCTTTTTTTCTCGTTTCTTATTATTACTGTTACGATCCTTTCTTGTTTGACTATTATTTGTCTTCCTACTTTGGGACTCTTCCGCTTGCTGGTTCACGTGGATGAGGAGGAGTGAAAGCGTCAGCAGCTGGGGAGTAAGGTCTCCAGACATGCTGAAACAGAAAGGATAGATTCAAAACGAAGGATAAGAGATAGTACCTATGGCTTTGGGGGGGGACTTTGCCTTTTAAAATAAAATAATATTTTATCTCGTTAAAAAAAATGCTTCTTTAAATTTCCTTTTTTTTGAAAATAATTTTTCAAAACTTTTTATCTTATCTGGTAAACCTATGCTCTGATACCAAGTGAAACACCCCACCTCCGTTAGGGTCACTCTCAAAGGGAATGCCCTAATTTTGGTGGAGGTTTATAAGTATAAGTCACAGATATACAAGACAGATATAAAAACACATATTTGTAAACAGCAGAAAAGCGGTAACTTTTATTTCATAAAAGCAAATACGTGTTACAACAACATCACCATGATTGTCTTACATCCTTTCCAAAAACATAACATAACACCTTCATAACTGTCTTGATTACATTATTTAAAGAAGCATAAAGAAAACATAAATAAACTGCAAAAGCCCCATAGTTGTTGTCCAAAGCCATAGTTCAAAACGAAAAGGTCCAAGCAATACATTTTTCCTCTTCAAGCTGGATATGAAGGCTGGTCAAGCTGTAGTGTTCCCTCCCTGTGGACCTGGGGGGGGGGGGAACGGAAGAAAAGAAGACGAAAGAAAAGTAGAGTCAGACATAAAGCCTGAGTAAGTCTAGGACTATTCTGTCTATGAATAAAGAACTGGGTATGATAAGTATAATCAAGAAGTGGGAAAGTACTATAAACTTAGTTAAGTTGTCTAGGGTTGAATATACTATCGTACCCCATATTAATCTTTGAACCCATATAAACCAGTTCCCAACTGGCACCCCATAATCAGGGTGAAGTGATCCATTCTATGATGATCGGCTCCTACTCGCATAGTTACATGTGTCTTACGGCCCCCGATGTTGTAGTTACCTATGCTGGTCCCTCCATGGGGTGTATAAAGTCCCATAGTGGCGGCCCGACACAATCCTAGAATGCACAGGTATGCTACTGGTACCCAGTGCCTTATTTTTCTGCGTCGGAGTGTGTGCACGCCCGCACCCCGTTAGAACCTACACTGCTACACCACCGCTGTCGATTTGACCTCTTACAATCAGCCCAGTAATCGTGCCCCACCCTGCCTGGTTTCAGGGTATCATGATACACCTTATAGGGTTACTGCTGAAAAGGGTCCCCCGCTACTAGGTTTTCTATTTCTAGCCAACATGCTAAGTTGGTTAAGTGTTTTATAACCTAACCCCCAATCAGTCTGTTTAGTTTAGCATGTTCCATTTTGATTAAGTCTTTAGTCCACTTAATCCTAACAATCCTGACTCAGCCTTAATTATCTTATTAAAGCCTTGACCTCTCACATTAGACAGGTATTGTTGTGGCTTCCTGTTTCCGGTTGGTTCCGGGCAGTCTTACGCCACAACTCAGTCTAACCTCGGGTCCTTATTGGGCTCCATGTTTAACCACCCACATTGGATAGATATTGTTGTGACTACTGGACAGCCGGGCGGTTCCGGGCAGGTTTACATCACAACTCAATCCAACCTCGGGTTAAACACATCGTATGTTCTACATTTACATATTTTGTCTTTCTTCTTTATTTTCTTATATGTAAATATTTGCGGCCCATTATTAAAAATCAATGGTGTGAAGGTTACACCAATCATGGGCCCAACCCATACTTGAATTTGGGCCCTTCTACTTTATATTTTCATTTATTAATTAATTTTGCCCAACGTTATTTTCCCCCGTTTAATACGTTCGTTTATTATAATATATGTTGGGCTTAGGCTTTTAAGCCCAACTTAGCCATGAGAAAAAGGGGAGGCTTAAAACGTGATTACATACAGTAAAAGGGGAATGTGAACGCATGAACTTGCAACATAACGTTGGAACTACAAATTAGAAACTGGTGTACTTGCATAGCAATAACGTATACTTTGGTCATAAAGCATAAGTGACATGAATCAAAGCATGTAAACTTGTAGTTAAGTTAACAATCTAAATTGGATATCATTCTTGACACATAGTCTTAACTACAACATAAACCTATATTTTTATTTAGGCATAATGTTAAACATAAGCAAATCATGTTCATAAGATTACTACAAGTTTACAAAGGTGCCTACTTTTGTTACTAATACAAAAGTATAGTTCAACTTGAATTATTCCAACTTAATCATGATTTTAAATCTATTCACATAACCATGGCAGGCATAAATATTTCTAACATGAAATCATGATTTTTACTTTAGTCATGCAAACTTGCAAATGGGATTTTGAATCTAACCTAGCTATGTACCACATATGTCATCATATAATTCTTGTTAACAATATAGACCTAACATGATTTTCAATTATGCAAAATATCAATCATAGCCTAGTCATATTCATAAGTTCGCAAAGAGGTTTTCTAGTACAAAAGTATGGCTTAATACATAGATCATGATGCCAAATTTTCAACATAATTTCATATGAGTTACAATAACCCAAATTTGTTCCAATTACACACAAAATGATTTTTGTACCAAAGTACACATCATGATGGCATAGTAGCAAAACCCCAATCTTGCATAAATTTCAATTAAACAACTACATACATGTAGCTTCAACATGAGTTACATATTTTGCGAATATCCAAACGTCATACTTGCATAAAACTACCGCAAACATGTATTTTTTATAATGAATAACATAATTTGAGAATATCCAAACGTATACAATATTCCAAATCGATAAGAATCATAGTAACGCACAAATATGAATTACTTTATCACCACAAATCAAGTATACAAACCAACACAGTTATTTGTTCATACCAAAATAATACTCTACTTACAATTGTGTGGCGAATTCTCCAATTTAGGAATTTGGAGATGCGTCTCCTTTTGACGTAGGTGTTGATTTGATTTGTCCAAGTTGCTTTATGCTTTAGAATTTGCCTCCTAATCTTCTCTCCAATTTGGTGGCTACTCCTAGTCGTTCCTCAGCAGCATGATGGCTTTGTTCTTATTTTTGAATGAATAGGTTAGGTAGAGTCTAGGGTCATTTTTATTGAGTTTATGAACTGATTAGGACCATCGATGTTGCTTGGATAGATCGTAGCCATTCATTCGAAAGAGAGACCAATTAGAGCCTGCCACCTAGCCCTAATGACAAAGCAAGCTTCTGAAAATCGGCCAACATAGACTAGGCCAGCCAGGGCTTGACCAGTCCTGACCAGCAGGTCATTTTTGGCCTGGGCGCACTTGGCAGGTGCGCCAAGTCAAAAATGTACTGGCACACTTCCCAAGTGCGCCAGTGCATTTTTGTTCTGGCGCACTTCCCAAGTGCGCCAGTGCATTCTGACCCGCTTTTCGGTTTTTCGCCCAACTTCGTTCGTCCATATCTTCTTCATACGATATCCGTTTTACGCAAACTCGGAATCTATCTCGCGTATTTTTCCGAGACGAACACAATGGCGTATCCCTTTTCCCTTAGTTCTTTGATTTGAAATTAATTATACTTTAATTTGTAAATTTCACAGTTATAGAATGCACGGGGTGTTACAAGCTACGCTTTCTAATTCAAGAAATGATCTTTGAAATGAAAATTCATAACCATTAGAGAAAAATCACTGAAAACTCGTACAACCTATCATTTTCTCTGCAACCCTATACGAGCTATTACTTGGCCACCAAGCTGTTCTTCTCATATAAATGCGTACTGCGTTTCTCCATTCAGTAAAGTGAACCGAGCGTTTTCATGACAATGGAAAAATCAAAACGAGAGCAAAAGGAAACCGCAGCTCTAATAAAAAGTAAAAAAAATTAAACAATGTTCTGGACCCTGTCAGCAACGGTTAAAACCTCTGCCAATGTCCTCATTTCAGATTTAAGCAACAATTTGGAAGGCTTGGTGAACACATTCTTCGTTGTCTTTAAACGGAGCAACAGTGGAAAGGGATCGGTGCAGTTTTAGTTCGCTGGAAAGTTTTCGAAAGAAACATGGTGCATGGATGTGGTGTGAAGTGTGGGGAGTGGAGACCATCAAGGGGAAAAGGGAACGTGAGCAAAAACTAAAGGGAAGGGAAATGTGAAGGAGCGTGAGGAGGAGCAGCAAAAGTGGCGTGCACCGGAGCAAAAGAAAAGTGAGACGGTGGGAGTCTGGCAAAGGAATGGCATACGAATGGGAGACCAAATCAGGTAGGGGATGAACAGTTCGCTAAAGAATGTGACTAATTATTTATCTAAACTGCCTAATCCATTTTATATACCCGGCCTAATCATTTATGTTACATGCGAAAGTAGGGAGTACGTGTCCAATTAGTTAAATGTACCTAAACCAAAATTTAATCATGCCGTAACATATAAGAAATTGTCCAATACTATTTATATGCCCAAGTATATTAATTATGCCTATATATTTAAAAGATAATATAGTGTGATCAACTTATTAATAATAACGTAATCACACTTCCATGATCAACTCAATATATAGGACGGTGATATGAGTCTTTACTTTCGTTTCACGGGACTGCTACAATTAGTCATGCTTTGAGTTTGTAGTGTGAACCATGTAAAATTATTTGGGATCAAAATCCTAAACAATGTTCACTGTTCTATTTTTTTCCATACAGTTCAAATTTCAACAACTGAAATATCCGAACCTGTTCCTTTCGAGCCCAAAAACAAATCATTTTGTTTTTATAATTAAATTAAGATTTAATTAAAGGTTTTATTGTGAAAAATTAATAAAAATAAAAATCATAACCATATAAATTTTTAACGTCCTCATATTTTGTTAGGATTCGACAATACCAGAAGCGCTGGAACTGTAACAACGGACATAACATTATGAGACTGTTTTGGAGCACAGCTGGAAGTTAATTAAATTAAAACATCAGTTTAATCTAATTAAGATAAACCATTTTAACGTCAGATGGAAACCCCAAGGTGAGTTAAACTCACTCAGTTCTCCCTTCTTATATTTTATATAAGTTGGGTTTTATAACTGTGTGCTATGCTTGTTAATGGCTGTTTGTTTGTTTGTTGTTGTTGATTTTATATTTGTGCTGAAACAGTTAAATTAAACGGTTGTTTTAAGTGAAAACTATTCGTTATTTCCAACGATTAAATCCAAGTAAGGTTACTTACCTCAGTGGTTACGTTTATAACACTATAAACGTTATTAATAAATAGTGAATGCTTGAATTTTCTATTATTAATCCTTACAGTTATTATTAACTGTTATGATTGAACTGTTATGTTATCTATTTGGATTATTGATTGGCCATATTAAAGGGAGTGATTTGAATTGTGATAACCATTATTTTGTAGGGAATAACAGGTTGGATAATATTGATAACGTTTATCAATATGATTATATTTCTTGTTATTGAATGTGAAAGTAGTTTATGTTTCACGGTTTGGTACTACAGTAGCCATTTGCCTCTTTAAGTACTGTCGGTTAAAAGAAATGATTTTCGAAATCGACATTAAATGGATTTAGAGCGGTTTCAAAGTTATAAATATATTTTTATATGGTTTTGAAATACGATTTTAATTGTAATAGTCGAAGTTAAATTTATAAATTTTATAAATATATAAAATATAACTAGTAGAGATGCAAGATGTATTAAATGAACGGTTAAACGATATAATTTATCGTGTTGGGGATTTAAATGTTGAAATGGTTTTGTAAAAGCCTTAATGGTCGTAAAAGAAGTTTTAAATTAATTTCAAAATAGTGAAATGGAATAGTTAAATCATGGATATATGAGAACGCATAAAGGAGATTTGGAAGTAATATTTTTGTAATAAATGTTCGTTTTACCAAACGGTGTTTTTAAATGATACGAAATGTGATTAAATAACATTTCGTGAATAAGATTTACAAATCGGAGGATTTGGAAATAGGTAGTGATTTAAATGAGATTTGGATTTATAAATGAGATTTGAATATATAAATGGGATATGAGTTTATAAATGGGATCGAGGTTGGGAATATAAGCTAAGTTAAATATCTGAAAAACGAAACGAACATTAGTTGTCGATAAAGAATTGAAAATGAGATTTTCAAAATGAAGTTAAAGATGTGCAAATGAAAACGATTGATAAGTTGTTGTAATTAAGTTACAAAAGATTTTGTAAATGGAAATTTAAAGTTTTAGAAATGGAATCAAATTGGTAAATAAAGTTAGTGGTTTGTAAATATGTTTTGTAACGTTTGTTACAAAGGACATGAACTATTTTTGGATATAAGATTTTTTAAAGGATTATTATATGTTTTAGACAGCGAATAAGTGGTCGACTATGAGTTAAAGAGAACATGATAAGAAAAAGGGCTTTGAATGGAAATTCTGCAACATTTGCTACAGACGATAAGTTGAACTATTTTGATAAGTACAAATATAGGAAATTTGAAAAGGATAACAATATAATAATTATATAAGAAATAAATATAAGATTTATAAAAGCATGGTTTATGTGGTTTTAAACAAAAGAATTTGAATTAATTTGTAATATTATAATAAAGAGATATCAAGGCATTTTTATAAGAATTCTATTTATAATAGAATCGAAGCTCATATCATATTGTAAAGGATTATTAACATAATTCAAAAGAGTTAAGGAGAGTTCACTTAATAATTAGTTAAGTAAACGTGGTCGAGATTTAAATAAGATTTCCAAAGGAACGTGTGGTTAATAAACTTCTATTTATTCTGAAGATATGAATGTTGTTGGTCAAGGTCTGAGAGGTAAATAAAATACCCCAACTTGAATGACTACGTGATTATCCAAGAATAGTATTGGTTTAAAAACGAGAGTAGTTAAGTGAAACATCAGTTATGATCTCCATAAATGATGTTATAAACTGTTCCCAAAAAGTTTATAAATTTGGAGAATGTTCTTATTTATAATAAGAGATAAAAGTGGTGTTCCAACTATTGGAAAATTTTAAAGAGTATAAATAACGGGCAGTTCGTTAAAGAGGCTAAATGATACTGAGTAGTGAATCAGTGAATACATTTTTATATGAATGAATGGTTGTTTTATTTGATAGTTAAATAACCGACTATCAAATCTGGCCTATACGATTGTTCGTACGGAAAGTCCGGGATCGAATATATTCGAAAACCATTCAATCCAGCAAATACGAATACGTTGAAGATGTTGATTCAAGATGGAGCTATTGAAGACTGTGGATCTTCATAAGCGGAGGGGTTGCTTAAAATCTCTGATTGCAAGCAGTGATATACTGCGATTTTGTCGTAGTTGAAATCTACGGGTTCACAAGGACTTTTCGCTACTAATTCTCAGGGTGATTCCTAGAATGCAGTAGGAGAGTAACTTCGGATCATCCTGTTCCTAGATGACTTGTATGGATGGGTGTCTGATAGAGTATTTCCATAAAGGTCATGTACATTGATTTCTTCATCCGTTCCAAGAGTGGAAGCGGGGAAGGAAACTTCTTTAGCTAACACGTAATGTATTGTTGTGGGCGTCAATTAGTGACTATTGATGGATCTGACAATGTGGCATTCGAAGTGAATGTGATGTGCTGGTAAAGCGTAGCCTCAAGCCTCATCAACTGGGAAATGACAAAAATCGGGCAGGCAGCATGGCTATGTGGGTCGCTCCCATTAGGGTGTATATTCACCTATCTAGAGAAAATCTATTTCCTTCTTTAATCTATTTCGATGCTGTCCCTTTTCGGGAAACGGTGGTTTGAGCCCAACCGTTAGTGATATACCTTCGATACACTCAAGCGAAATGAGTGGTCGGTCATGTGAGGGTCGGGTTGCAAGACGTTCTTGTTGAACCTAGTGTATTCGCCTCTAAAGATACACTATCGGTAGGTGGTCCCATGCCTTGTCATAGTCGGAATCCAATCTCCTATAAGTGTCGCGGTTTTGATTGTATACTATATACGCAGAGCGTGAGATGCAAGTGTTCTTCTATATTGTTATTTACTTGTATTTTTGACACTATTATAATATCAGAAAAGATATTGATTTCAAAAACTTTTGGGTTATCGTAAGGTAAAAACCGTCCGTATTTATGTGTGGATTTGGTCTTACGATTATTGTTGGCTCGCTTTTTGACCAAGCCACCCAGGATCATTCATAAGAAGAAAGCATGAAACCACGTTCTCTAAGAATATGAAGGAATGGATCGCATCATCGACTCGCCCGATGACGGATCGCACGCTATCGACTCGCCCACCATCGGATCACGTCTCGACGGATTGCCCCTATTTCATCAGCGAAACGACACCTCTATGCGATCCGATCCATACATATGTTGTTGCCCAGTATTGATCGATCCGATCCCCTGGTGCGTGGCGAACCCTCTGACTTGTTCAAGCGTGAGCTAGTCTTCAGCGATCCGAGACGCACGGATCTAGCGACACGTGTCCCTAACCGTCATTTGGACCAATTCTCCCCATCAGCACGATCCGATTTTCAAGCAGATCGCGACACCTATCCACAACGGCTAATTTGACTATTTCCTCAACGGTGGCGATGCGATCCGATGTTCTCGGGATTCGTGCCACGTGTAACCACGACCCGCCTGACAAAATCAGCTATAAATAGCCCGGAGCTTGGCATTTTTTGGGGGTCTTTTGGCAATATTGAGAACTGAATCCGCCATTGTTGTCAAAATACTAGAGTATTGAGAGAAATCCTTGATTGTATTAGCTTTCAAAGTATAATCAATAATATATAAAGTGGACGTAGGCTCGTTAACGCCGAACCACTATAAATTCTGTGTGTTATTTCCTTTTTTTCTCATTCTTCAGTTGAAACTCTATAAGCTACAGAACAATTTGGGTGTTAGGTCCAAATTTTGATCTAACATTTTTGGTGCTTTCACTGAGAAGACAATCCTAAAGTTTCACTATTCGGTTCTTTGAAGGTTCCAGTGATTCGGATATCATGGCTGGAAAAAGATCTAAGGAAGCACGAGCTTCGCAAACCAACGAAACAATTGAAGAGAGTGTGCACGAGCTGGGCAATGAAAAACTTTGGATCGCAGGGCGCAGGAGGCGAACCGATCCGACGAAGACACCACGCTCCGAGTCGACGAGAACGAAGCGATCCGGACTGCTGAAGGGGTTGTTACTCGATCCCGAGGAAACGCCTCGCACCCTCCGCACACTGCGACCGCGAATCAACCTCAAGGGGGCGCTGCAAGCCGCCACCCACGAACCGCAGCGATCCGAATTGTTGATCAGACCACAACTCGACCTGGAAAGGAGCCTATGGCTCGCTCCTATCGTCCTGGCCCCTCTGCTCGACCCGGCTCAAGTTCTTTGCGCATAAGAGAAGGTGATGACGATTAATATGATCCTGCTGCTCCTGTTACTGAGGGGGATCTCTCTCGCTTTTCTGAAATGTTGGAGAGGTTGTTTGATGAATTGGCCGCCCAAAGGCAGGAAAGCTCCGTCCTGCGACAAAATTTGACTGCTATGGATAGAAGACTTGATGAGCTAGCAAGGCAAAGAACACCGCCAGTTCGTCCACTCACCCTAGTATATTCTTCTTCGTCTGAAGAATCGCCGAGACCTCCGCGAAGACCGTATGAGAGAGCCAAAAACATAGAGCAGCTTCGGTTCGGAACCCTGCCATCACAGGAAGAAGAAACACTGGGGGCGGGGCCCTCAAACCGTAATGTGAACGATCAAGCCGCAGCTCCCAGGGCTCGAGACGTGGGCAGTCCCGTACGTAACAGACCACCTCAGCCCCGTCGCCGCACACATACTCATGATAACAGGGGGCAACGAAGCCCTATCCGAGCCCCGGATTTCGTGACTGCTCCCGGAAGAGAAATTAGAGAACCCCGCCGAGCCAGAGGCACTGACCCTGAACCTCCTTTGACCAGCGCAAATGTTGTAGCCATGATCCACCAGATTCTGGCAGATAGCCGTGGACAACGGAATGACGATTGGGGGATCGACTGCAATCACACCCCTTTCACTGATGATATCTTGGATGCGACTTTTCCAAGGCGTTTCAACATGCCACAGATGAATCGATACACGGGCAGATCTGATCCCGTCCAGCATCTAATGAGATATTCTTAGTCAATGACCGCTGCCGCAGCTTCTGATGCTGTCAAGTGCAAGGCGTTTCCCATATTCTTGGAGGATGTAGCATTGTTATGGTTTACTCGCTTGCCAGCAAGATCAATTTCTAGCTTCAGGGAGTTGAGTGAGAAGTTCGTAGAACAATTTCGTATCTACGCACAAAAGACAAAGAGTGTGATTGATTTGTTCCTTATCAAGCAACGACCAGGCGAGAGTTTAAGGGTGTACCTGGATCGTTTCAATTTGGCCGCCACTGAGGTTAAAGACCCCCATGAACCGACCGTCGTCGTAGCACTGATTGACGGAGTAGATAAAGACACTGTATTCGGGAGGTACCTGGCAGGCAAACCACCCCATACTAGAGAGCTATTCCACGAAAAAGCCAACGTACACTTGCGCTGGGAAGAAGTGTATGCTAACCGAAAGGCAAAAACGACCGATAAAGAGGAAATCCAGAGCAATGTCGCTATAAAGTAGACGGGAGACAGCTTGGGGAAAGTCGAGGTTAATGTCGAAAATCGAAATTAGGGTGGTCGTCAGTCAGGTAACAACAATAATAATGGTAACGGCAACAACCGGAAGAGGAACCGAGGGAACGACTCCCAGAGAAGGACTCGTCCCAGGGCCTTTGAAAGTTATACACCAATAAATGATACTCTGGAAAATATCTTCATGGATGCGTATGAAGTCCTCCAGAATAAGAGGCCACCTCCCAGAGAGTCAACAGAGAAAGAGCGTGAAACAGGGAAGTTTTGTCTCTTTCATCAAATTCACGGCCATTCGACAAATGAATGCCGTCACCTAAGAGATGTAGTCGAAAGGCTGCTTCGAGAAGGAAAGCTAGATGAATACAGAGTAACGCCCAGAGACAGGGGGCAAGCAGTGCAGGCCCCAAATCAGAACCAGAATCAACTTGCTGCTAGGCCGACTGCCCAGCAAAAGGGAAAGAACATTGTTACCAATACCGTAATCGGAGGACTTTATCTCGCCGGGCATAGTTCCAAGGCATTGGATCAATACGTCAATGCAGCCAAACAATACCTCGAGGTAGGGGAGTGTAGCAACCCCGAGGACAGTATCCCAGTGAAGCAGCAAAAGATGATGACCGACGATGTCGTCTTCCAAGAATGAGAAAGCATTGGAGTCCATGCTCCAACAGAAGATCCATTTGTAATTACAGTACCTATTGGTCCAGCCACTGTCCATAAGGTTTTAGTGGACAGCGGGAGTTCTGTCAACATTCTTTTCAAAAGGACATTTGACCAGATGAACCTCGAAATAAAAGACTTGAAGCCCTGCCAAGGATGGATCCGTGGATTCAACGGAGCCTTTACCGCTCCAATGGGTTATGTAGAGTTACCGGTTACACTTGGGGAAGGAGAACGCCAGAGAGTGAGAATCCTTCCCTTCGTGGTTTTGGATGTTGAATCGCCTTACAATGCCTTTTTGGACCGACCGGCCCTCGCAAAGTTTAGAGCCTGTATAGCCCCCTGGTGCTTGTTATTGAAATTCCCCACAGAAGCTGGCATTGGAATCGTCAGAGGGGATCAAGTTGCTGCGCGAGCATGTTATGTTGCCGAACTAAAGTTACTTCGCAGTGGAGGGGATATTGAAACTAAAGACACCTCTCCCCCTTAGGGGGCGGAGACCTTATAGCAACCAAAGAGGATAGTCGTTGGAGAGTCGCCCAGAGAGATGCCCGAGAATATAGATCCCAAGATGATCAAGAACCCGGGGGCAGAATGGCGACTCCCAACGAGACAACTGTGGATGTACCGATCGATGACAGTGACCCGAAGAAGGTCCTTAAGATTGGATCCCAGTTAAATCCGAATCTCGCTAAAGAATTGACGGATTTCTTAAAAAACAATTTGGATGTATTTGCTTGGACCCACGCGGACATGTGTGGGATATCCCCATCAATCATGAGCTATTCCTTAAGCATTGACCCCAAACATCCTCTAGTAAAGCAAAAAAGGCGAATGTTGGGCCCAGAGAGGTCCGCTGCCTTGAAAGAAGAAGTTGGAAAGCTAAAGAGTAATGGATTTATCAGAGACTCGACCTACCCAGACTGGATTTCGAATCCAGTCCTGGTAAAGAAGGCCAACGGGAAGTGGCGAACGTGTATCGACTTCTCGGATTTGAACAAAGCCTGTCCAAAAGATAGTTTCCCATTGCCCCGGATTGACCAGTTGGTAGACTCGACGGCAGGTCATGAGCTTCTCTCATTTATGGATGCTTATTCAGGATATAACCAGATTCCGATGCATGTTCCAGATTAAGAGCACACTAGTTTTATCACGGATCTGGGATTATATTGTTATGTGGTGATGCCATTTGGCTTGAAGAATGCGGGCGCTACATATCAACGTTTAGTCAACAGAATGTTTTATAACCAGATCGGGAAAACAATGGAAGTATACGTCGACGATATGTTGGTTAAGTCCAAGCAATCTTCTCAACACACTATTGACTTGGCAGAGATGTTCGACATTCTTCGAAAGTACGGAATGAAACTCAACCCAACCAAATGTTCGTTCGGTGTTGCCTCTGGAAAATTCTTGGGATTCATCGTCAGTTCCCATGGTATTGAGATTAATTCAGACCAGATCGCGGCAATCAGAGACATTCAGGAACCTAGGCAAATTAGGGATGTGCAAAGCCTTGCCGGAAAAGTGGCCGCACTAAGCAGATTTATCTCCAGGGCTACGGATAAGTGCATCCCATCTTCGAATTAATAAAGCGAGGAAAACGCCACTTCAAATGGACACCCGACTGCGTAGAAGCGTTTCATAATTTACTCAGGCACCTGGAGAAACCTCCGATATTATCTAAACCAATAGATCACGAGGACTTATTCGTGTATTTGGCAGTGTCATCCCATGCGATCAGCTCAGCATTGGTAAGGGAAGAGGATAAGGTCCAAAGACCTGTGTATTATGTGAGCAAAAAATTGACGGCAGCAGAGCGTAATTATCCACGGATAGAAAAGTTGGCGTATAGTTTGCTGATCGCCTCTAGAAAGCTTCGACATTATTTTCAGGCGCATCCTATTACCATATACACCGATCATCCACTCAAGCAAGTCCTACAGAGACCACAGGCATCTAGAAGATTACTTAAATGGAATATTGAGTTGAGTCAATTTGATTTGAACTTTCAGCCCAGACGATCGATCCGAGGGCAAGTGGTAGCCGACTTCATAGCAGAGTTTACCGTGCCAGAGGAAGATATAGCCAATGAAGAGGACAATCCCTCAAAATTACTTTTCGATCCCAATGCCTGGGGATTGTATACTGATGGCGCTAGGAATGACGAAAGATCCGGCGCTGGGATAGTGCTTGAAACCCCCGAGAAACGATTGATAACCTATGCAATCCGGATGGAGTTTCATGCCACTAACAACGATTCCGAATATGAAGCTCTTATAGCCGGATTGAGGATAGCAAAGGAATTAGAAGTCACAAGGCTGAACATCTTCTGCGACTCTAAGTTAGTTGTGAACCAAGTTACTGGAAAATTCCAAGCTAAGAGTGCAAGGTTGATTTTATATTTAAAGAAAGTGAAAGAGTTGCTGAACAATTTTGATCACTATAGCATATCTCATATTCCACGGTCAGAGAATCAGCAGGCGGATAAGTTGCCAAAGATGGCTAGCTCCGACGACCCTGAAGTGACTGGGCTAGCCCCCGTTGAAGTACTTTGGTCCCCTAGCATAAATCAAATGGAAATCGACCTAATACTAGAAACGGAACCAGAAAGGGAGTCTTGGATGACCCCTCTAAAGATTTTCCTAATGAATGGAACGCTTCCGGCCAAGAAGAGCGAGAGGCGTAAGGTAATTCGTAAGGCCGCCCGATACGTTCTGCAAGGCGGAGTTCTTTACAGACAAGGGTTTTCAATGCCCCTCCTTCGGTGTATAGCCCACGATGACATCAAACGTGTGCTGCAAGAGGTCCACGAAGATGAGTGTGGCGACAATATTGGAGGGCAAACTTTGGCAAAAAAGGTGTTGCGGCATGGTTATTTCTGGCCTACCATGAACAAGGATGCAACAAGATACGCACGACGGTGTGATGCGTGCCAGAGATTTTCGAAGATACCTAGAGCACCTCCTAGTCAGTTAAAAACAATGATGAGCCCATGGCCTTTCGCTATGTGGGGAATTGATATCATTGGAAGTCTCCCCATAGCAAGGGGCGGAGCAAAGTTCGCTATTGTGGCCGTGGATTATTTCACTAAGTGGGTTGAGGCTGAGCCACTAACTACGATTACAACCAAACGAATGATCAATTTTATCGTGAGAAACATCATTTGCCGATTTGGGATTCCAAAGATTGTGATAACAGATAACGGAACTCAGTTCGATAGCCTGGAATTCCGAAATTTCTGCCAAAAATACCACATTGAGAATCGATACACCTCTGTGGCGCAACCGCAATCGAACGGACAAGTCGAAGCAGCGAATAAAGTGATTAAATCTATTCTGAAAAGAAGACTGAAGCGGGCTAGAGCCATGTGGGCTGATGAATTGCCCTTGGCACTATGGGCCTACCGGACAACATATAAATCGGCAACAGGACATACCCCATTTTCCCTTGCCTTTGGAACAGAAGCAGTCATCCCGGTTGAGATAAAGGTACCTTCTCACCGGGTGACTTATTATGATCCGATGACCAATAATGAATTACTCCTTGAGTCCTTGGATATGATCAAAGAAAAGAGGGATGAGGCGGACCTGCACGCCTTGAGATGCAAGCAACAGATCACTTGATATTACAACAAAAAGGTTCGAGCCCGAACCTGGGAACCCGGAGACTTGGTTCTGAAACGTGTCTTTCCACCCCCAACTCATATGGGAGCGAAGTGGGAAGGACCGTACTCCATTCTGAGCAAGCTTGATAATGGAACCTTCAAGCTGGCAACCGTAGATGGAAGGGAAATCCCAAGAGCGTGGAATGCCCAACATTTGCGGCCATACTTAGCATAAAAGTTTCAAATCTGTTTCTTTACTTTGTTGAAAACCATGTATAAGGCACGACTAGCCTAGAATAGTTTGATTCCTTGAAGCAAAAAATTATAAAGTGGACGTTGGTCATGATTCGACCGAACCACTATAAAATATTGTGTGTCATTTACGTTTATTGCATCTTTATTTATCTGCCTGTTTATTTTTATGAAAATCAAAAGAATAATGCAGGTACCCGAAGTCTGTTGCCAACCGTTCCTCCCGTAGACTGTTCGGGGGAACTCAAAGCCTTGGCAAGTGCTCCAACTGCTTGTCCGACTGATTTCAATCCTCGGAGCTTGGATTAAAATATACACCTAGGACGAGTTTGATGAGCATGCATGATTGCAGACTGCTTGATCCGTGACTCTAACTCTCCAGAGAGAGAGAGTATAAAAGCGTCTCCGATTGAGCGCTGAGAAAGAGCTCCTTCCCTGCTGAAGGATTGGGGAGCGAATGGATCGCTGAGCTCGAACTCTAATTCTCCAGAGAGAGAGAGAGTATAAAAGCGTCTCCGATTGAGCGCTGAGAAAGAGCTCCTTCCCCGCTGAAGGATCGGGGAGCGAATGGATCGCTGAGCTCGAACTCTAACTCTCCAGAGAGAGAGAGAGTATAAAAGCGTCTCCGATTGGGCGCTGAAAAAGAAATTCTTCCCTGCTAAAGGATCGGGGACCGACTGAACTACTGAATTCAAACTCTAACCTTGGCAACCGTCAAGAGAGTATAAAGAAGTCTATGATTAAGCACTGGGAAAGGTGCCAAAAATTCGGTACCATACAAACAGTCATCCAATGAAATCTTCTAAGTCCCCCATATTCAGAAATAGGGGGCAACCTGCCGACAAAACTAAC
Organism: Allium sativum; assembly: GCA_030737875.1. Taxonomy (NCBI): domain Eukaryota; kingdom Viridiplantae; phylum Streptophyta; class Magnoliopsida; order Asparagales; family Amaryllidaceae; genus Allium; species Allium sativum. The sequence goes on from CM060921.1 coordinate 315,963,767, forward strand.
CAATCCTTAGTAAACCCTAGTCAGGTGCTATGATAACAACTGACTGGGGGCACATATACTCATACACATATACTGAACTTTAATACAGCAACGCAGCACGAAAATTTTTCTTTCTGTTGTTCGACTGATTTGTAATTAGATGGCCTATGACTAAACATGGAAAATTTATTTGAATACAGGTACATAAGGATGCAAAAAGAGATAAACTTTCATTTATATACTGTGAACCAACAAAGTGAAAAACAGCCTAGAAAAGAAAGTGAGGGCCAGTCTCACAATTACACTTCCTGGCCAGTGGAAAACCTAAAGACAAAATATCAACAAACATCCTATTTACGCTTTGGCCTCTTCTCTTGGTTCTGCCTCTCCAGCCTCGCCTTGTCGGCGTCAGATGGATCCCCTTTCTTCCTCTTCCTTTTGTCTATGAGGGGAACATCCGACTCCTCTGAAGATTCCTCTTCCACCTCTTTTCTCTTACTTCTACCAGAGAGGGAAGCCGGGAAGTCATCGGGGTTTGCAAAATGAAGTTGTCGGCTGATGGATTTGGGCTGAATCTTCACAATCTTCCCAGTTTTGGGATCGAATTCTGCAAGAGGGACTACGTCCATAGCCTCATCTCCCACCTTCTTCGAAGCCAACTCTTTCTCCTGTCCGGCTTTTCGGCTGGCCAAGGTTTCCTCGTCATCATCGTTGGCCTTTTTGGCACCGATAATGTCTTCTTCATCATCTACATGGCGTCCATCCATGTCTTTCAAGGCTTCGATGGTCTCAGCATCTTTGGGTACATCAGTGCTAGGTGTCGGGATGCTTCTTTCTGCTGTTGTGACCTCGGCCTGCTTTGATACATCAATACCAGCACCCGGCAAGACAGCCTCCTTCTCCACTTCCTTTTCTTTTTCAGCACCCTTGTCGACGGGCTTGCCACCTGTATCAGGAGGAACACACATTACTAATTCAATTGGTTGTTCTACCAGACGACGATAATTCACAATTGCTTTGACAAATTGTGGGGAAGAGAGAGAAATACCTTCAGTAGATGCTCCTTCTTGAGTAGTTGCAGAGGCTCCAATGACCATGGAAGTTCGACCCAAAGGGATCAATGGATCATCGGGATGGTATTCCTCAACCCCGGAGGTCTTGGGCTCCACAGCCGAACTCGAGCCCTCATCAGCTTTGCCTTTACCCTTAGCCAGGGCCCTCTCCTTTTCCATCTCCGCCAGAATCAGGCGACGACCCTCTGCCAGGTCCTCAGGCTCATTGTCCCTTAAGATGCTCTTCATCAACTCATCCTCATCGATTTCTTCGACCCCCAATCTATGTTTTTCACCCTCCACAATGGCATCCCATAAATTGGCCAAAGTAACATGGTAATCCGGGATCCACGAGATGTTGCGAGTTTTGAGAACCTGGCCAAGGAAATCGAAAATCATCTCTTCAAACCCCTCGATCTCTTTCTCTCTTGCGAGGAGCTTGTTGTTAGAAGCAGTGGCCAATTCGATGGCACTTTCAACGTTCTTTTCGGCGAGAGCTGCCCGTCTCTCCGCATCCGATACCTGGTCATTTAAAATCACCTTTTTTGCTTTAGCCAAAGCCAAACTTTCTTTTAAATTTGCCTTTTCTGCCTCCCAAGCAGCTCTCTCAGCTTCAAAATGGCCTTGTACTGTTTTCAACTCGATGTTGGCCATTTTGAGATCTTCATCCTCCTTCTTTAAGGCCATTTTTTCTTGGCTATTGGAGTCAAGTTCCGAATGGAAGCACTGCTTAGCATTTTCTAATTCAATCTTATAATTTTCAGCATCCCTCCGTGCTAAAGCAAGCTGGGATTGAGCATCTTCCAGGTCCTTCTCCATCTTGGTCCTGGCCCTCTCGTTGTTCTCAAGTTTCGCCTTGGATCTGTGTGCTTCTATTTCAAGCGATCGGATGACTTCAGAAAGGTTAACGGCATGTTTTTTCATCATCCCATATTGCCTGGCAACATGGCGGATATGCCCGACAACTTCGCTATCCCAGTTCTTGGGGACCGGTTCCAAGGCTGGAACAAATGTCATCCGGTCAAAGAATATGTTTGGGAATAGTTCCCGCAGCTTTTCCAGCTTGCCTTGAATCTCGGGACTGTGCATATAATCCCGTGACCCTGGAGCAGCCAACTCTGGCTGGCTAGAGGGGACGATGTCACTCCTCTCCTTTTCAGATTCTTTGGATGCATCCTTGCCCTTATCTTTAGATTCGTAATGCCTTTTTGATGACCGACTGTGGGAAGGTGCACTCTTTGGAGGAGTTAACTCTTTAGGAAGTTTCTTTCCCCCTGTAGGAACTGCCGGGAAGCTGGAAGGCTTGGTAGAGGTCGATTTTGGTTGAGACCGAGGTTGCGAGGAAGTCGGCCTGTGAGAAGGACCGCGAGAGCGCTCAGTATCCGGACGAAGGCTGGGTGTGCCCTCACGAAGAGAACGATACGAGTAAGATTTCCTGCGGGACATCGTTCCTACAAAAAAGAAAAGATCATATTAAAACTTTGAATACTCACGATATAAGAGTGCAGGGTCAGATAGTGTGTGTGATGTGTGCATCCCATATAATTCTCCCTAACAGACCCGGGCCCGAAGACAGGCTCATCTGACCAGTTTCTCGTCCTCTAGTTGGAGCACTGGTCTCTTCAGGAGCAGGGAAGAAAGGCCCCTCTTCAAAGTCCTTCTCTGTATATACATCATCGGGTAGAGGGATTTTATTCAGCTCGTCAAATAACTGCTCTTCTGTCAAATCATCGGGAGCAACGGTTTCGATTGGAGCAGAAATAGAAATTTCCTTGGACACGTCACCGCGGGCCTCATCCCCTCGGTATATGTTCAGGTCTTCATCGTCTTGCATGACTATCGGAGAAGGACTCTTGCGAAATTTAGTTGTTTCTATCGCTTGTGAAGTTCCCTCTCCCTCTGTTGGGGGCACGGACTTATAAGGTTTGCCGCCAGTGCCAAGTCCAAATCTTCTATCCAGAAGACGATGCTTATGAAGATTGTCATCAGTAATGCATTTTTTGTTCCTTAGAAAGTCGGATCTGCTTTGTAAAAGAATGGATAATCGATTGTTGTATAGTGGACCCTCCTTTTTCGGGAAGACATGATCTGTTTGAGACAAAGAGAAAGGAGGGAGAATGTTAATGCCTAAACTTCTTGAACAAGATATTCGATTAGAAGCTTAAAAGTTTACTTGATTTGAGCCATCTTCGTGAGCATCCGGCCTGTTTCCTTATATAAAACCAATCAGACTTAGGATCCCCTATATTGCTATATCCATCGTACAGAACCTTCCTATTCGCCACCGATTCAAAGAAAGAGAAATTTGGAGTTGCCGAAGAACGGTGCTTGAAAAGAAAGAAGAATGTCAAATCTTTGAATTTAAGTTCGGCATGTAAGATCTCCGCGTATGCAATGTATAGGGTATATAGTGATGCGTAGGCGTTCGGATGGAGTTGCATCGGAGCAATTCCCAGTCGTCTTAAAGTTTCGATGGCAATCGGAGGGATAGCTCCTACCAAGCACATGGTTCGGCTAATCGCCATATATCCTTCCGAAACTAGGTGGGGTCTATCTTCGCTTCCGGGCGTTAAGACATCATCCCAAGGAATCCCGTGCCTTAAGCAGATTCTTTTAAGCTTTATATCGTCGAGCTTAGATGCTAAAGAATCGGAAAATTTATCTATCCCGAGCGCCCCAGGAATCTCGTCGGGGGCTCGCCCATCTATCTCAGAATCGTCGCTAGACGAAGTACTTTCGGACGGATCTGATTCCGTGGCCTCGTACTCAGATCCAGAATCTTCGCCTCCTGGATTAGTGGGAGGAATTTCAGGGTTGTATTGCTCAGGAACATCGGATTCCGCTTCTGTTGCGGATCTTGAAGAAGAGTGATCATTCGACATTACTGCTAGGACGAGAAAACATGAACAATGAGATTAATACTACCCGATCCCCGTGTGTGCAAGTGCCGGTGTGTGTACTTCTGTGTGCATTGAAAATAAAGCATGAAAGCAATCGAGATCATCAAAATATTAGTCGTCATATGCAGCCGAATTATGTAGTCATTTAGTCCAGAAAGTCCAACATCAGGGCCCTAGCCTAACTGTTCAGAATTTTATGGTGACAAGGCGTCGATTAAAGTTTGAAATTTCTTCGCATCGTCAACTATGAGTCGGATCGCAAGGCAGAGGGATCGCCCCTTTTCGGATCGCAAGGCAGAGGGGTCGCCCCCCATCGAATCACAGGGCAAAGGGATCGCTCCTTCACGAATCGTTGCAACCCCCACGATACGCGCCTTTGCTGTCACCACGATCTTCCGTCTCGCCACTCGCCTTCATCTTCTCCTCTCCTTGCCCACGATCCGAACCGGCCTTCCCTCTTCTTCTTCCTCCTTCGTTTTCCACCTCTCCTTCCCATCCTCGAAGTCCGAGCTCTACGCCCATCAGCCATGGCGACTTGATGATTCCTTCAGAAAATCGTAAATTTCCATCGTTTCTCCCTCAAATTAGTAGAAAAAGTTCAAGAAAGAGCAGCGTTCACGAATAAGAATGCTTTTTGTGGAGTTACCTTTATAAAAATTGAGGAAATGCTCGGATTTTCAAAGGTTTGAAAAACTTGGGTTCGTTCTTCGACAGTGCAGGCGAAACGATACAGCAGAGAAAAGAAGAAGGAAAGTGAAGAGGGGAGGGTTGGCTTATATAGGCAAAGAGGGCGACCGTTTGTCTCCTCTTCTTTGTCCTATTCAATCCACGAAAGACCGGCGGGCCGCGAACCAAAAGCCCACCACGACTCGAGGAGGATCCCGTTTCGTTCCAAGGCCCAAGTGCACACCCAAGAACGGAACGAATGTCTCGCTAACGGACCGTGACCCGAGCCCGCGATCCGAATCGATAAATTCAGGAATGAGGATTCTGAAAAATCCCAGAAAGAGAATCGTTCTCTGATCCGCGACTCATTGAGAAAAGACGATTCTATAGCTTCGAAGCATGTTCCATCATCGATAAAACATCCTTCGAGGGGGCAAAATGTTGGCTCGCTTTTTGACCAAGCCACCCAGGATCATTCATAAGAAGAAAGCATGAAACCACGTTCTCTAAGAATATGAAGGAATGGATCGCATCATCGACTCGCCCGATGACGGATCACACGCTATCGACTCGCCCACCATCGGATCGCATCTCGACGGATCGCCCCTATTTCATCAGCGAAACGACACCTCTATGCGATCCGATCCTTACATATGTTGTTGCCCAGTATTGATCGATCCGATACCCCGGTGTGTGGCGAACCCTCTGACTCGTTCAAGCGTGAGCTAGTCTTCAGCGATCCGAGACGCACGGATCTAGCGACACGTGTCCCTAACCGTCATTTGGACCGATTCTCCCCATCTGCACGATCCGATTTTCAAGCAGATCATGACACCTGTCCACAACGGCTAATTTGACTATTTCCTCAATGGTAGCAATGCGATCCGATGTTCTCGGGATTCATGCCACGTGTAACCACGACCCACCTGACAAAATCAGCTATAAATAGCCCGGAGCTTGGCATTTTTTTGGCAGTCTTTTGGCAATATTGAGAACTGAATCCGCCATTGTTGTCAAAATACTAGAGTATTGAGAGAAATCCTTGATTGTATTAGCTTTCAAAGTATAATCAATAATATATAAAGTGGACGTAGGCTCATTAACGCCGAACCACTATAAATTCTGTGTGTTATTTCCTTTTTTTCTCATTCTTCAGTTGAAACTCTATAAGCTACAGAACAATTTGGGTGTTAGGTCCAAATTTTGATCTAACAATTATCATTTTCTTTTAAAAAGATTTTGACTTTAAAATCAAGTTGTGTGATCCCTTAAAACTTAGTGTGTTTTCTCACTCTGGTTCACCAGACTGACCCGGTGTTTTGTAAATGCTCGAGTTAGCCCGGGTTGTTCAGGTTCAGGTTCGCGAATGTTGTGAAGAGACGAGCTGGAGGAGTTCAAACGTATGATTATATATATAGCTACTATTCCGCTGTGTGTGTTATATATGGGACAGATGATTATAATTGTCCAGAGATGTTGATGTACTCTGATATTGTAAGTATTTTTAAAAGCTGTCAATAAAGATTTATTTATGTATTATATTTTGTTCCGCTGCGATGTGAGACTCTGTGTTGTGTTGGTCCTTCTTCTTCTTCTATTCTAATATTTCTTTCTTTCTTATCTCACCCTCTAATATTCTTTCTCATAACTATCTGGTGGTTTCGATACTTGAGTTCTGACAAGTAATACGGGATTTGTATGTTATTATCAGAAATTGGGCGTCGAATTCCCTAGATCGTTACACAATTTAGCATGTTAACTAGAAAATCCCTAGTAACGGGGACCCGTTTTAGCAGTAACCCACATGGATGTATCAAGGTACCCTAAACAAGGCAGGGTGGGGCACGATTATTGGGATGAATATAAGCGGTCAAAAGGCGGCGGTTAGGTGCGTCAGTGTAGGTTCCGACGGAGTACGGGCGTGCACGGGCTCTGGAGTGGAAAAAGCAGGCACTGGGCACCAAGTGTACACTTGTGCATCTTTGAATCGTGTCAGGGTTGCCATTATAGGACTTGATACACCCTATACTGGAACCAACACAAGTACTTAAAAATCACGTGGGGCCGCATGACACCGGGAATACATGAATGCGAGTAGGAGCCGATCAATACATGAATGGGATCGCTTTATCATGAACATACATTGCTAGTTAAACAGCTCTTAGTGGGTGCAGAGAAGTAAAAGTGGGTGCGATGGCCAAATCTAGTTAAATCTTACTTTACCTCGTTTTAGGACTACCCTATCCTTCTGGTATCATTTTAAGTTCAGTTTATTCATGTCATAGTCTTTTATTTGTTTACATGCTATTAAATAACTAGGCTTACCAGACTTATGTCTGACCCATTTTCCTTTCGCTTCTTTTCTTCCGTTTCCCCCCTCCCAGGTCCGCAGGGAGGAAACACTTCTGCTTAGTCCAGGTTAGCCAAAGCTTGAAGACGGTAGATGATAGGCTTGGACTTTCCTTTTTGAGCTATGGCTATGGTCAAACACTTAGTGGGGATTTATGTCATTTTATTTTCAGTATTGCTTCTTTATGTTTTCAAGACAGATGAAAAGTTGTAATAATTTGGAAGGTTGAAACAGTTGATGAATTGTTGTGTTGAACAAGTATTTATGAAATAATATTGATCTTTTTCCGTTGCATAAATTTTCTATCTTGTAATTTATTAGTATCTTGTACCTTAAAACGCTCCACCGAAGTTAAGGCATTCCCTTTGAGAGCGACCTTAACGGAGGTGGGGTGTTATAGTTTGAAACCATGTTTGTTTGGTTGTTTGGTTGATTGGATTAGTTGTTTGAATTTGGTGGTTTGGTTGAATGAATTGATTAAAATTTGGTTTGTACGTGGCGCGAGCCATTATTAGGCGAGGGATAAGGCTAGACCTTATTCCGGTTCTTGTATCGCGCCGTTATGCTGCCGAAATTTTCTAAAAATGTTAGAACCATAAAAATATCATTTTTATTGTATAAATGAACCGTATAAAATATTCATGTGTTGAAATAAATATTTCATAGTTAAAAATATAATTTTTAACGTGTATATGAATAAAATAAATATTCATTTACAAATCGAACGATTTGTTTGTGTACACATATTTAACTGATATTGATTGGGACGATATATTTTACACATCGCCCAACTGCACAAATAATAATCAGTGTTTGTTGTTTGAAAACCCCACACGGGTATTGGGATGATATTTGACATACACTAATCCCAATTGCTTAGTTGTATTTCAATCGATTGGTTGACAGACTGTTGTAAGCGTTAATTATTTATATTTAACGCTTATGTAGTTGGGTAATGCACTTTGGATAATGGTTGACTGTGTTTGATTATTGTTGTGTACATGTGTGCATAAAATCCATATAAATAAAATTATATGTTAATTGACTGTGTCTAATTCCAATTCAGAAAGAACGAATATTTTAAAATAACGAATATTTTAAAATAACGAATATTTTAAAATGGCAAATAAGGAATATTTTAAAATAACTAATATTTTAAAATAGTATTTAGTAATGGATCAAAATAAGATTATGATGTCCGATTTGGGATGGACACGGAAATATTCAAATATATGAAGCCGTGTTGATTAAATTAATGCCATTTTGACGCGAACGATATTTATATCCATTTTATTCATTTTTATAATGAATATAAAAAAGGAAGTGATTTCAAAATCTAATGTTTTGAAAATATTATCATTTATATATTAATGATATGGAATATTTAATTTTGATTTGAAATTGAAATCGTTTTGAAAATGAACTTAAAACAATTTACAAAATACGTTTTAAATGGAAATTGACGAAATATATATAATATATATATTATATATTTACTGGCCTGAATAGAACGCGTCGCACCGCGTTAGTTCACGAATTTCGACCATTGACTTCGAGTTGAATTACAGGAGATTCGACCATCGGATTCTCTTAAAACCGGAACCGTTGGGTTCGTATCGAAAAGATCTTTCCAACGAATATAAGGAATTTGAAATCTAATGGTTGGATTTGGAATTATGTCCAAATCAAATTTGAAAAAGGTCGTTGTAAGTGCAGTTCGATGACCGTTTATGGAAATCGACTGTACGGGCCTTGATAAAATTATTAAAAATGTCAACAGTTTGTGTAAAATCATAATAATTGATTTGAAAAGAATTTCGGTGAAAAATTCCACATTTGTAAAGATAAAAATATATTTTTATCAAAATTAACTAGTTATGAACTAGAATTATAATCCATTATTTTTTTAATAAATAAATTGGATTTGAAATGGTTTTAAAAAAATAACCAGAATTTCCAATATATGAATTGGAATGGATTTGAACTGAAATTATCTTCGGAATGCTTTGATATTGGATTCCATGATTATACGGATATTGTGGAGGAATTTTGAAGATATATATATATATATATATATATATATATATTGTTATTCCCAATATGATATTTGTTGATTTCAAAATTTGATATTGAATATAAGCCGATATAATTTCTATTCAGAGCCTTGTATTTAATATTGAATTGGATTTTGGGTTGTCGTGAATGGTGTCTTTATTAACACTGTTCTTAAACCCAGTTGAGAAAAGAATAAATCCTTTAATTAAGATTTAAAGAAGAAGTTCCAATTAATTAACATTTATTTGGAATTGAAACTGGAATTTGAATTAGGTTTATTGTGAACTGTGTTTTTAACGATATTCATTCTTTAACCCGATTTACAATGAAATGGGATTTGGAATTTATATATCTTTTTTATTAAGATTTAATGGAAATTTTCCAAATTAAAGTTTTCCAATTTAATATAATAAATTGGAATTGAATGGAATTCGATTTGGTAATAATCGAATTGAGCTTTTGTGGAGGAAGACTTTTTATATATATGGAATTTAAAAGATTTTGTCGTTATTCCATTTATATTATTAGTCAGATACGGAAATTGATATCGAGTATTTATTGATCTATTTTCCATGAAAATTCCATAATTAAGGGAATGTGATTTGGGTTTATCGTGAACCGTGTTTTAAATGACATTAGTTCTTTAACCTAGTTAAAGACAGGATTACATGTCTTACATTGTATTTTGAACTGTATGGTTGATCTCTGCTAAATATATATCTGTTTGGTGGCAGAGAATTTAATCTCTTGCTTAACACCTTCTCTAAGATGTATGAGCTTAGAGGTTATATATTGGCAGAAATCAATAGTACGGTGTAGATTGTCGATGCGGCATGTCTGTGTTTCCAAAGTTAAATAATCATTAATATTGATTTTTGGGAAGATTAAAACTAAGTGGAGTTTTAATGAATCTTTAATTAGATTGAAATGGGAATTGATAATTTAAATTATCAAATTTGGGAAATGATCAAGAATGGAGTATCACCAGTTTTGCTCCTAGCGATAGTTAAATCTTTAAATAGATTTGAACGAGAAATGGTAATTAAAATTACCGATAACACTATGGTGTTAGATATGGAGTACGACCAGTTTTGCTCCATCGGATGAATAGGTTGGGATTGGAAAATTAAACGAATGATTACTTTGTATGGTGCGCTAATCCCGACTAGTTTAAATAAACCTTAATTTGGTTTGAATTGGTATCCAAAGGAAGATTAAAGAATAAATTTAAAGAATTTATCTTTGAGTAAATTAATGGGAACCTTTCCCAAAGGATGTGAATATTTAAATAAAAGAATATTTAGGATTGGAACAAGGCATATGTTGTGTTTATATAGCACTTATTTATTGTATACGCGAGTTATTAGGAAAAGCCCGGTTTATACCCATTCTGAATAACTGATTCGACAATAAGTCGACGATGAAGACGGTGGTTGAAGACCGGTGGTCTTCACATCGTTTAGATGATTAATGATGTCTTGATTGGGCGGTACACCCAAGACAAGGTAATAAGTGTTGATCGTCCAGACGTACCTATAGATCGACCGGATATGCGAGGACCTCTCTCCTGTATTAGACACGGGACGAGGAATAAGGTGCCACCGGTTTTATTCAGACCCAGAACGAACTTGTAAATGGATGTGTGTCTGACATTGGATTTTATTCTGTGTTGATTGATCTCTATTAAATATATATCTGTTTGGTGCTGAAGAATTTATCCTCTTGCTTAACACTCATCTCCGAGACGTACGAGCTCATAGGTTATATATCGATAGACATCAGTCGCATGGCGTGAATTGCCTATGTGGCATGCTAAGATGCAAATGATCAAGGCTTCTGTTGAAAACAAGAGTCTTGTGGTTGATGATCAAAGCACGACCTTAAAGGGCATAACTTTGTGTATAGCGTTAATTCGCGAGTCTCACACCTCGGTATGAGTTAAGAACGGGATAAGGGACCCAATGAGGACATGACGTTTCTTTCTAACCATGAGTGGTGTTAGGGTTTTGCAAGCCCAGACATTTTTATATTTTTATCTATGTGGCTATTGGAATGCGAGGCGCCTCGGATATATCAGTTACTACGGAGGCGATGGATATTGAGTCATCCGGCTCAACTACGCCCTATAGGGCGGGGAAACATTTGTTCAGTAATTGCCAATCCTCAAACTTAAGAGTGGACCAGCCTTGGAGGATCCAGGGGTTGCCCAGATTGTGTAGTCCCGAGGCATTTGCCAAAGTGTCTTGAAGCGGTTAGGAGTACATCCCTTGCCTAGACTCATGACGGAAATTCAATTTCCAATACGTGATATTCGGTTTTATTTGTAGAGCCTAGTATGGCGACATAGTGGGATGGGGCACTATGTCGTCTATGATTGATACATTTACATTTGAAGTTGTTTTCATGCACTTTACAATATACTATTATCAAAATGATTTGTTTTAAACGTACCATGCATGTTTGTCTATCATAAGGTAAAACTCTGTCCTCCGGCTTGCATTGCATTGTGTGATGTGACCTGAGTCTTATAATAGCTTTATTTTTCCAAGAAGCATTGCGCTGTTTATTCTATGCATTGGTATTCTTGGGAGGAAATCCGTTTTGTGTTATACGGCATGGTCCCTTGATTTGCTTTATTTTTAAAGTAAAGATTTAATAACTGTTTTAGTTCTCATGCCAGTCACATGACTGACCTGCAGTTTATTGTTTTAACCTAAACTCTGGTTTCCCCTATTTTCCATATGGGTAGCTAATAGTTTTGGTTTTGTAGATTTATATTCACAGGATCCTGGTTTACAGCTGGAATGATATTCGGAAATCTTTGTATCCGTGTATCTCTTTCAGTTGTGTTTTGTATTATTTTCCGCTGCACTGTAATTTGTAAATCTCTAATATTTATCAAATGTATATTATTTGTTCATACTGTGACAATCCCAAAATCCGTGTGACGGTATTAAGGATAATCATTGGAATATAACACATCAATCATCATAGCAGAGAACAGATAATAGCAAAAACAATAAATAGAATAATTTTACATAGATTTCAAAAACAATTTCAACTTCATTTCAAATTTTGATTCGTTTTCTATTCAATTCAAATTCGATTCATTTTCTATTTAATTCAATTCAAATTCATTTTCTATTCAATTCAAATTCGATTCGTTTTCTATTCAATTCAAATTTTAAAAACGAATATAATCGATATAAATATCGTTCACGTCAAAATGGCGCATCTCTAATCAACATGGCCTTATATATTTCAAAAATTCCGTTATTCTTCCTATAATATAAAAATCATATTTTTATTCTACTTCATTCGTCAAAAACCATAGAAGCTTTAAAGCAGAGAAAACTCATTTTTTTTTCTAATGCCCGGATTCACTGTTCGGGTTCCAGAATTTGCAAACGAGCTTCAATCTTGTGATTTTTATATTGCACCTAGCAATAATTTGACATCCCGGACCCAACGAAAGTTGTTTCGTCGAATTCCGAGGTCGTATGCAAAATATCCATTTTCAAGGGCTATATATGCTATATAGCGACCTTTCTAAAAATTCATTTGGCCATAACTTTTGATTTCCGTTATGAAACTTCGATTTTTCAGATTCGTTAGAGAGGTATTCATAAACAGATTTAAATATTTTTGGTTTCGCTAAAATCTGTTATAAAATATTATAAGCAACATAGATTGGGAATAAACCAATTTGGCTTGATCTGTCTGATATTTGATGGTTGTATGTGTTTGACACGAAAATTATACTAAAGAACTAAATATGGATGTCGAATAATATAACCATGAAAAGAATTGATTTAAATTCTAATTATGTGAATTATTTGAAAAGGCTGAGCTAACCCTCATTTCAAATAATTGATCGAACGATTCGAATTGGAAAATACAAAGACGATTCAAGACCGACGATCTTCGTATGGTTGGATGGGCGCTGCTGAGGTTCCTGACTGGAGTAGCTACCGTGAAGGAACGGAAGTAGTAGCTGTCTGAACGTATGTGTTGATTGGACGGATATACGAGGAATTTGACGCCTCCGGTTTCGTTCAGACCCAGAACGGACTTGTAAATGGATTGTGTGTCTGACATTGGATTTTGTTCTATACTGATTGATCCCTATTAAATATATATATATGTTTGGCGGCGGAGAATTTATTCTTTTGCTTAACGCCCTTCTCTGAGACGTACGAGCTCAAAGGTTATATATCGATAGAAATCAGTCGTATGGAGTGGATTGCCTATATGGCATGCCAAGATGCTGTGATCAAGGCTTCTGTTGCAAAGCAAAGTCTTGTGGATGATGATCAAAGCACGGTCTACGTGGCCTGGCTTTGTGTATAGCGTGGATTCGCAAGCCTCGCATCTAGGTATGAGTTAAAAACGGGATACGGACCGCTGGGAGAGCACGACGTTTCTTTCTAGCTATGGTGGTGTCAGTGACCTACCAGCCCTGACATTTATATCTACTTTTCACCTTTGTGGTTGTTGGAATGCGAGGCGCCTCGATTATAGGTCTGTAAGGACCGGGAAACGTGTGTTTAGGAATAATTAATCCTCAAACATAAGAGAGGACCGTCCAAGCCGATCTAGGGGTTACCCAGAGTGTGTAGTCCTGAGGCATTTGCTAGAATGTCTCGAAATGGAGAGGAGCTTGTCCCTTGCCTCGACTCATGACGGAAATCCAATTTCTAATACGAAATAACGGATTCGATTGTAGAACCAGTATGGCGACATAGTATATGGTAGCTATGCCGTCTATGATTGATATTTATGATGTTATTCGTTTCCGAAACATATATGCACTAGTAATAATATCAAATGATTTTGCTTTACACGTATTAAGCAAATTTGGCCATTATAAGGTAAAACTCTATCCTCCGGCTTGCGTTGCATTGTATGATGGGACTTGAGTCTTATAATGGCTTCATTCTTTTTAAAAAGCATTGCATCGTTTCCAAAGAATTTACTTTGTTTTAAATGCACTAGCAATCACAGGAGTAAACCCGTTCCGCGAAAGTGGCGTGGTCCTATGATTTGCTTATTACTATTGTTTAAACTGTTACATAGATTTCTCATACCAGGGCCCATGACTGACTCGTTGTTTGTTTCACTTTGCAAACGCGGGTGCCCTTATTTTCACACGGGCAGCCTAGTTCACAGGTGACAGGTTGTTTTTGGCTCTGCACTGTTGCATAGAATGCGTTTTGGCTCATGGCGAGGCTGACTTCACAGAGACGACTTTGACATTTTCCACCATTATTGTACTTATTGTATGATTCCGCCATAGGCGATGCAAACTGCTTTACTTTCAGTACTTATTATCGTATGTATATGTACCGCCGTCGGCGATGTAGACTGATACCCTTATTATGTCTCACTGCATGTATATATTCCGCCTCTGGCGATGGTGACTGATCATTTCTCTTTATTTACTAAGTTATATCCTACGTTGTGCTATTCTGATGTTGTTACATGTTATGATTCCGCTGTCATATCTATGTAAAATTATTCTATTTATTGTTTTTGCTATTATCTGTTCTCTGCTATGATGATTGATGTGTTATATTCCAATGATTATCCTTAATACCGTCACACGGATTTTGGGATCATCACACATACTCTGTATATTCTTGTAATCTGATGTAAATTGTTGTAATACGCAATGAAATGTTCTTCTGTTTGCGTTCTGATTTGTCGAGTTCTCAGACAATCCGTTCTTTCTCTTCTCTTCGGAGATCTGGGAAGTTCGGGTCGTTACAATGTTCTTGTTGAACCCAGTGTATTCCGCTCTATTGATACACTATCGGTATGTGGTTCCATACCTTGTCATAGGCAGAATCCAATCTTCAATAAGCGCCTACAGTTTTGATTTTATACTATGTATGTTGAGTGTGAGATGCTTTATTTGTATTAGAAACTATTATAATATCAGAATCAGATATGATTTCAAAATGTTTTGGGTTATCATAAGGTAAAAAACTGTTTGTGTTTATGTGTGGGCTGGTCTTACGATTTTCCTTTTCTTTCAGATAAGATTTGTTTAATTTTGAAATCAAGTTGGATGTTACCCTTAAACTAAGTGGGATTCTCACTTTGGTTTACCAGACTGATCCGGCGTTAGAAATGCTCAGGTTAGACCGTGTTTTATAGGTTCAGGTTATCGGATGCTGTGAAGAGACGAGCTGGAAGAGTTTAGACGTATGATGTTATGTAGTTATTATCTGATGTATGCTGTGTATGAGGACAATTTGTTATAACTGTCCAGGTGTATTGATGTACTCTGATGTTGGTAAGTATATTTTCAAGCTCTTAATAAAGATTATCTATATTATATTTTGTTTCGCTGCGATGTGAGACTTTGTATTGTTAGTTGTTTCTTCTTCTTTTTCTTCTATTCTAATATTTCTTTCTTTTCTCATCCTCTAATTTCTTTCTATTAACTACCTGTTGTTTTTGATACTTGGATTTTGGCAAGTAATATGGGTTTTTAAGTATTATTTTCGAAATTCGATAGTCGAATTCCCCGGGTCGTTATATCATCCATGGAAATCATAACAAAAAGTTTAAGTTAATAAACATAAAAATACCAAAATTAGCTAACTTTGAAAAATACAGGGTATGTGCCGACATCTCCAAAGTGTGCATGTCGACATAAAATGGTAAATTTCAAAAAATTTGAAATTGAAGTAGTTATCAAATGCTTATTCAATCCACATGACTTTCTACTCATATAAATACCTATTAAGACAGAATAAAATGAGAATAATCATTATCTTTCTTCATTCTTTAATTTCTTAAAATATAAGTCAAAATAGTGGCTTAACCTATCCATAAATTAACTGACAACTATGAATAAAAGCTCGAATCTGTCAAAAATTCTCTATTTCATTCTATGAAAACCAAAGACACTCAAAGTTAAGTCAAATGTTGACGGTAAAGGAACAGGAAAAATATCACGGCGAGATTCAATGGATGATTTCATCCCACAACAAAGAAGAGCAGGTGAATAATCTAGAGTGCACCATAAACAAGGAAAATAATAATTGGAAGGCAATAAAAGTAGATCTCATTTTTGGTAAAGGTGGTTGGATAGAAATGCCTTGTAATGTCAAGTTTAATAGGTTTGTTTGTCTTAATATATACATTGGTTTGGATTTGTTTGTTGGATTGGTTCGATTGATGGTATTATGATTTGTGTGTTTAACCGAATAATTGCCTAATAATATTTTCTTTATCACTATATCATTCTTATACTTATATATTTTTTCATGATTAGTCTATGGTATATGAGTTAGGGGGGAGTTTGGTATTAATATAGTGTTATAGTTAGTATCAAAATTAGGATCAGAATTAGAGTTAGAATTATTCAAATTAGGCATAGAATTTTTTATTTTTTTTGGTGATAAAAGGGAGAAATATAAAATAGGATAGATAGACATAAATTAAGATGGGGCTTATAATTTAGGGAGAGTTATATTATATTCTGTAAACAAGGTGGTCACATCAAAAGAGGGATATTTTTAGTAGCATACATACATACATATATATATATATGTGTGTGTGTGTGTGTGTGTGTGTGTTGCATATAGTGTAGGATATAGATTGGTGATGATTACGAAGACTGTAAATTATAAAGATTATAAAGACGATTCAAGAGTTAATGAAGATTCATGGAAATTGAAGTGTTTAGGATTTTCAAGTAAGACTTAGAATCTTAGAATATATGTTAAAATTCTAAAAACACTTGATCTCTCCTTTTCTGAATTTCAGAATAAGCCTTGTTTTAAGAAGGATATTTTTCAAAACTTCTTTTTTGATTTCAAATATTTTTTATTATTTATAATTTATTATATGTTTTAAAATTACCTTATACTCCATTTTTAAATAAAATTATATATATTAATTAATTTTTTAATTTTTTTGAAGTTTTATTATGGTTAAAATATGTATGAACTATGCCTAAAAGATTTTTCAAAGTTTCAAATTATTATTTTATAAAGCAACATACTTTAAAAATGATTTAAAACAAAATGATTTCCAGATATACAAGATACATGATGACATATCCATTATGTATATTATGACATACCGGATGATTTTTTTTCAAGAACTAAATTTTCAAAAGAAGTATTTATTTGCCATGACCTTTCGCAAACAGAGACGGCTATTGTTCATACACACACACACACACACACACACACACACATATATATATATATATGTGTGTGTGTGTGTGTGTGTATGTATGTATGTATGTGTGTATTAGTCATTTTGAGCAAAATTTTGAACTTCTTTCTTCCATTCTTCTCCCGTTTTTACACTCCTTCATTTTCTAAAGAAATTTTTAACCAAATTCTATCGGAATTCAACTAGAGTCAAATTTGTTTATCTTAGATTTAATTCTTCACCATTCTTTCATCAACTCTCAAGATCAAAGTGCAATTCAGAGTTATTAGATCAATTATTATCGAAGTTAAAAGATCTAGGTCTACAAACACTATAATAGAATCGCTATTGAAAAGGTGTCATTCTACATTTTAAATTGATTAATTAATACGAATGTAATTAACAAAATTGGATAAAGTGAAAAATGGATATTTTGCAAATGTTGGAATATGACTATGGAACTTATGCAATTGGTGTTCGCGGTGGTTTACTGATCAATTTTTATATATATTGTCTTCTGATCGAAGTTCGTATGGAAAAGCTTTTAAAGTTTAAATGTCAGAAACAATTATGTGCATAAATTTGGCAATTAATTAATTAAGGATTGATTTATTTATAACACGTGTCAACATTTAAATTAAATATTTAATAAGAACTATAAATTGGGAAACAATTGATAAAATAAATTAAGAGAGCATTTAGTCTCTTAAATTTAACTACATTTGAATTAATATGTACATGCATGCAAACAAATCAAAGTAATGAAGACTATTGACTAAATTTTGAATTCATGCATGTATACAATTAATAGAGGTGCCTAATTAATATTTTAAATTCAAACCTTACAATATATATATATGAATTAAATTGATCAGTGTGTGCATTAATTATAAGTTCAAAATTCAAGTAAGAAAACAGTTGTATAATAAGCAACTAATTAACGCGGTCAACTAATAATACGACTAGAATTGGATACAGACAAAGGAAATTAATTAAACAGATTAATTAATGAATTAATTAGCAACTGAATTCTCTAATGTTCAAAATAAATTCATGACTAGAGTTACCAACAATTAATTATATATGTAAATATACATATGCGCATGTATGTATATGTATATATATACATACATTTGTGTATATACATACATGTATGTATATGTATATATACACACACAGACATGTATATGATAAAATTAAATCAGCTAAGCACTTTTAAAATCGGAATTTTAAGCATACAAAATTAAAGGAAGGAATTAAGGATAAAGGAATGTTAAAAGTAAATAATAGTGAAACGACCCGAACTTCCCCGGTGGGGAAAGCCCGGATAGAGTCGAGAAAAAGCCACAACAGAACGCAGACGAAAGAACATTTCAATGTTTATTACAACAATTCCATCAGAATACAAGAATATACAGAGTATTAACAAATAAAATACATTCGATAAATATTAGAGATTACAATAAATTACATAGTAGCGGAAAATAATACAAAATACAACGGAAGGAGATATACGGATACAAAGCTTTCCGGATATCGTTCCAGCTGTAAACCAGGATCCTGTGAATATAAATCTGCAAAACCAAAACTATTAGCTGCCCGTGTCGAAAATAGGGGCGGCCAGAGTTTAGGTTAAAACAATAAACTCCAGGTCAGTCATGTGACTGGTATGAGAACTAAAACAGTTATAAATCTTTATTTTAAAGTTAGGTAAATCAAGGGACCACGCCGCAAACGCGGAACGAGTTTCCTCCCAAGAATACTAGTGCATAAAACAACATAGCAATGCTAAATAAAGAAAAATGAAGCTGTTATAAGACCCAGGTCCCATCACACAATGCAACGCAAGCCGGAGGATAGGGTTTTTACCTTATAATAGCCAAAGAATGCTTGATACATTTAAAACAGATTATTTTGATAATACTTTAAGTGTATAGTGTCAAAAACAACTTCAAATCATAAGCATCAATCATAGACGGCATAAGCGCCCCTTCCCACTATGTCGCCATACTAGACTCTACAAATAAAACCACAAAAACACGTATTGGAAGCTGGATTTCCATCTGTGAACTGAGGCAAAAGATAGTTCTCACCGATTCGAGACAATCTAGCCCATGTCTCAGGATCAGAGCTCGAGTGACCCTTGAATCGTCAGGGTCGGTCCACCGATGTGGATTAAAATTCCTGAACACTGCGTTTCCCCGCCCTTTGGAGCGTAAATGAGCCAACGAATGACTCCATCGGTCCCGGATCGACCGATATATCCGAGGCGCCTCGCAACAGCAACAACCACATAAGTCAAACTCGTCAGGGCATGTAAAACCACTGACGCCACTTTTATCTAGAAGGAAACGCATGCCCTCCCTGAGGTCCTTCTCCCGTTTTTGGTTCACGACCATGGGGTGAGGCTCGCGAATTCACGTTACACAAAGCTATGCCACACAGGCCGTGATTTAATCATCAACAACAAGACTCTGCTTTTCAACAGAAGCCTTGATCAATTGCCACTTAGGCATGCCACACAGGCAATTCGCTCCATGCGTTTGATATCCATCAATATATAACCCCTGAGCTCGTACGTCTCAGAGAAGGGCGTTAAGCAAGAGAATAAATTCTCCACCGCCAAACAGATATATATTTAATAGAAATCAATCACACAGACTGGAATCCAATGTCAAACACATAGTCCATTTACAAGTTCGTTCTGGGTCTGAACGAAACCGGAGGCACCAAGTACCCCGCATATCCATCGATCTACCAGTATGTAACAACCCGGAAAATACGAGCCAGTTTAAAATTTTTATTTTGGCAATTTTAGCGAATTTTCTATAATTAAAATAGGTTATTTTAAGTAATATCAATGAGAAATTTATTTTGAATATAATTAGAACGTATATATTTATATACGTCGTCGTTAGATTATAAATATTCATTTATATATTATATAAGGAATTGAAAATGGCGCGGTAGTTCGATAAATCGATTTCAAATTTCAATTGAACATACCGGGTGCAAAATAAACCGGATTTTAGTGAAACAAAAATTATTAGAATCTAATTGAGAATATCTTTCCAAAGAATCCGAAAAATTGAAATTTCATAGCGGGGATCAAAAGATATGTCCATTTGAAAATCCTGAATAGTCGCTATGGAATTCAGGCCCTTAAAAATAGAAATTTTGCAAACGACCTCGGATTTCGACGAAACCACTTTCGTTGGATCCGTGATGTCAAATTATTGCTAGGTTTCGAATTTCATAATTTTTCAAATCAATATGTGAGCGCGGCAAAGGAAAACGCGTTTGACCATTTTCAGTTGATTTTAATCGACTGGAAAATGGCCATTTTTCCAACGGTCTCAAAATTCGATGAAACTAGTTTTGTTAGGACCTTATCATCAATACGAAGCTAGAAAATATTTTTTTGTAATTTTTCGAGTTAGTATGTGACCCTAGTAACTTGAAATGCGCGTTCAAATTCAATATATAGAGTTATATTTTGATTTTGACGGAAACTGATTGTAATGATTGAATCAGCCTACGATACATATCCCATTGTGTTCGGAATGGGGGTAATTAGCTATGGACGACAGGCGGTGGGCCTCATTTCGAGGTCGAAATAAAAAGTCAACCTTTTTGAAATTAAATAATTAAATAAATTAATAAATAAAACCCCCCTCTTCTTCTCGTCCCGGTCTTCTCCTCCCTTCCCCTCTTCTCAAAGCCGCCGACCACCACCAAAACCGCCACCCCCCCCCCCCCCCCCGTTTTTTCTTCCCTGAGCCGTCGTCGCCTGCTAGGGCACCCGACCCCCGACGCCGCCTCCGACTGCACAGCCTCCAGCGCCTCTCCCTGACGCCGACGAACCACTTTTCCCCCTTTCTAACATTTTGAAGGTAAATCCTTCTTTATGGTAGTTTATTTATTTTTGTTGTTTGTCTAATTTTCTTCTTAAAAAAATAAATAAATGTTTTGATTTTTATTTGTAAAATAAAGAAAGGATTTTTACATAAGGAAAGGTCGGATTTTTATAGTAGAAAAGTTTAAATCTTTGTACTAGAAAAGTTTGAATTTTTATATAGTTAGAATGCGATATAAAAATACAATTTTTATATCTTTAAAGAATCAAAAATAGGATTTTTACTTGTGTAGAGTATTAAAAATATTATCTTTATATATGTAGCAAAGTAAAAATTCGATTTTTATATAGAGAGGAGGGTTATAAAAATATAATCTTTATTATATAGTAGCGATGTAAAAATAGAATTTTTATTATATAGTAGCGATGTAAAAATAGAATTTTTATCTATATAGTAGCGATGTAAAAATAGAATGTCTATCTATATAGTAGCGGTGTAAAAATATGATTCTTATATACATAGCAACAATATAAAAATTTGATTTTTATATATGTAGTGGCTACGGACAACGAAAGTGACAAAAGGCGAGAACAGTGATGATTTCCTACAATAGAAGTGTCAAGGAGTTGGGATAGCTTTGGTGAGAACTTCTCACTCTAAATTTCTTTTTCTAGTTATATATATATATTTATATATATACTAGGATGCAGACGGTGCTTAGCAGCACCCGACACCCGTCGTCCACAGACCATGGACGGCTTGCATGTTTGTTTGATGTGTGGTGAAATTTGTTTGTGTTGTTGATGTGAAATCGATAATAAAAGGTAGATGGTTGAAATAAATTAATTATCGTTAAAAATATAATTTTTAATGTGAAAGTGAATAAATAAATATTTATAAACAAATCGGCCGATTTATTTATATACACTAGTTTGACTGATATTGTAATAACCCGAAAATCCGAACCAGTTTAAAATTTTTATTTTCGCAATTTTAGCGATTTTGAATATTTAAAATAGATTATTTTAAAAAATATCGACGAGAAATTTATTTTGAATATAATTCAAACGTATATATTATACGCGCCATCGTTAGAATATAATATTTATATATAATTATAAATAGAATTGAAAATGGCGCGGTAGTTCGATAATTCGATTTCAAACTTCAATTGAATGTACCGGGTGCAAAACAATCCGGATTTTAGTGAAACCAAAAGCATTAGGATCTAATTGAGAATATCTTTCCAATGAATCTGAAAAATCAAAATTTCATAGCGGGAATCAAAAGATATGTCCAGTTGAAAATTCTGAATAGTCGCTATGGAATTCAGGCCCTTAAAATAGCCATTTTGCAAACGACCTCGGATTTCGACGAAACCACTTTTGTTGGATCCGTGATGTCAAATTATTGCTAAGTTTCAAATTTCATAATTTTTCGAATCAATATGTGAGAATTTCTCACTCTTCCATTTCTTTTCTAGTTATATATATATATATACTAGGATGCAGACGGTGCTTAGTAGCACCCGACACAATCGTCCAGAGACCATGGACTTGTTTGTTTGGTTGAGTAGTTAGTTAGAATATTTGGTTTGAATTGAATTGTTTGGTGAAATGAAATTGATTTGATTGTTGTGTGAATGGCGTGGGCCTTCACTAGACCGGGGATAAGGCTAGGCCTCGTCCCGTTTCTAGTATCGTGCCGTTATGCCGCCAAAATTTTCTAAAATATGTTAGAAAAATAAAAATATCATTTTATTTAAAGAATGAACTGAATAGAAATTCATATGTTAAAATAAAATGTTTTATCATTAAAAATATAATTTTTAACGTGAATATGAATATAGTGAATGTGAATAAATAAATATTCATTTATAAACCGGACGGTTTGTTTATGTACACTGATTTGACTGACATTGATTGGGACGATAAATTTTACACAACGCCCAACTGCACAAATAAAATCTGTGTTTGATTATTTGAAACCCCACACGGGTGTTGGGATGAAATTTGAAGTTCACTCATCCTGATTGATTAGATATGTCGATCGATTGATTGACAGGCTGTTATAAGCGTTAGACATCTATATTTGATGCTTATACAGTGTAGTGCACTTTGGTTGATGGTTGATTATTTTCAATGCTATTATATACGTGTGATGTATGAAAATCCATATAATTAACATTATATGGTGATTGATTGGGCCTAATTCCAATTTAGAAAATAGAGAATATTATAAAATAAAGGTTCGTGTGTTGACTGTACTCATTCGTGAGATCAGTCATGTGTTGAACGAAATATTTTAACAATAAAATTTATATCTTTATCATTATAAAATAAAGGTTCATGTGTTGACTGTACTCATTCGTGAGATCAGTCATTTGTTGAACGAAATATTTTAAAAATAAAATTTATATCTTTATCATTATAAAATAAAGGTTCGTGTGTTGACTGTACTCATTCGTGAGATCAGTCATGTGTTGAACGAAATATTTTAACAATAAAATTTATATCTTTATCATTATAAAATAAAGGTTCGTGTGTTGACTGTACTCATTCGTGAGATCAGTCATGTGTTGAACGAAATATTTTAACAATAAAATTTATATCTTTATCATTATAAAATAAAGGTTCATGTGTTGACTGTACTCATTCGTGAGATCAGTCATGTGTTGAACGAAATATTTTAACAATAAAATTTATATCTTTATCATTATAAAATAAAGGTTCATGTGTTGACTGTACTCATTCGTGAGATCAGTCATGTGTTGAACGAAATATTTTAACAATAAAATTTATATCTTTATCATTATAAAATAAAGGTTCATGTGTTGACTGTACTCATTCGTGAGATCAGTCATGTGTTGAACGAAATATTTTAACAATAAAATTTATATCTTTATCATTATAAAATAAAGGTTCATGTGTTGACTGTACTCATCCGTTGAGATTAGTCATGTGTTGAACAAAATAATTTAACAAAAATAGTCACACGTGGACAATACTCATTCGTTGAGATTAGTCGTGTGTTGACAAAAATAAATACTCATTTGTTGAAAAGAAATATTTGGAATAGAATATTTGAAATAGAATATTTGAAATTAGAAATATATGGAGCCGTGTTGATTAGATTGACGCCATTTTGACGTGAATGATATTTATATCGATTTTATTCATTTTAAAATGTATATTGAAAAGTGATTTCGAAATCGCATATTTTAAAATGAAATTTGAATCAAAGTGAATAGAAAATGATTTCGAAATGAATTGAATATAAAACGATTTCGAAATGAATTGAATATAAAACGATTTCGAAATGAATTGAATATAAAACGATTTCGAAATGAATTGAATATAAAACGATTTCGAAATGAATCGAATATAAAACGATTTCGGAATTAATTGAATATAAAACGATTTCTGAATGAATTGAATATAAAACGATTTCGAAATGAATTGAATATAAAACGATTTTGAAATGAATCGAATATAAAACGATTTCGAAATGAATTGAATATAAAACGATTTCGAAATGAATTTAATATAAAATGATTTCGAATTAGATTGATCAGAAAATGAATTTGAATCAAATTGATTAGAAAACGAAATTGATTTAAATTGATTAGAAAACGAAATTGATTTAAATTGATTAGAAAACCAATTTGAATTGAATCGAATAGAAAACGATTTCGAAATGAATTGAATATAAAACGATTTCGAAATGAATTTAATATAAAATAATTTCGAATTAGATTGATCAGAAAATGAATTTGAATCAAATTGATTAGAAAACGAAATTGATTTAAATTGATTAGAAAACGAAATTGATTTAAATTGATTAGAAAACCAATTTGAATTGAATCGAATAGAAAACCAACTTGAATTGAATCGAATAGAAAACAACTTTGAAATTGAAGTGAAAGCGAATTGAAATGAATTCAAACTGAATTGAAATTTGAATTGAATAGAAATGAATTTTTAAACGAATTTATAAGGAGAAATTCAATTTTGCTTTGAATTGAAATGGAAGTTGAAATTGCTCTTGAAACGAATTCAAAACTATTTATATAATTCGTTTTAAATAGAAATCGACGAAATATATATTATATATATTATATATATAATATAATGGCCTGAATAGAACGCGCCACGGCAGTTCGTGAATTTCGACCATTTATTTCAAACGGACATTACGGGAGATCCGACCATCGGATTCTCCTAAAACTGGAACTGTTGGGTTTGTATCGAAAAGAGCTTTCTAACGAATATTAGAAATTTGAAATCTAACTGTTGGATTTGGAGATACGTCCAAATCAAATTTGAAAAGGTCGCTGTAAGTGCAGTTCGATGGCCATTGATGGAAATCGACTGTACGGGCCTTGATAAAATTGTTAAAAATAGTAATAAATTGTGTAAAATCATAAGAAATGATTTGGGAAAAATTGGAGTGAAAAACTCGATATTTGAAAAGATAAAAATGGATTTTTATCGAAATGTACTAGTTTTGAACTAAATTTAAAACCCAATTATTATTTTTAATAAATAAATTAGATTTAAAAAGGGGTTTTAATTAATCGGAATTTCTAATATATTTGATTGGATTTGAAATGGTTTTATCGTGAACGGTGTTTTAAATAACACTAGTTCTTTAACCCGATAATAAATAGAATGTGATTTGGGTTTGTCGTGAACTGTGTTTTAAATAACACCTAGTTCTTTAACCCAGTAAAAGGAGTTTTAATGAATCTGCAATTAGATTGAAATGTAAATCTATAATCTAAATTATCAAATTTAGAAATGAGCGAGAATGGAGTATCGCCAGTTTTGCTCCAAAGCGATAGTTAAATCTTTAATTAGATTTGAACGTGTAATGGTAATTAATTTTACCGATAACACCATAGTATTACTTATGGAGTATTACCAGTTTTGCTTCATGGATGAATAGGTTGGGATTGGGAAATAAAATAAATAATTACTTCGTTGTGGTTCGCTAATCTCGACTAGTTTAGAAAACCATAATTTGGTTTGAAATGTCATCCAAAGGAAGATTAAAGGATAAATTTTAAAGAATTTATCTTGGATAAAATTAATGGGAACCTTTCCCTAAGAATGTGATTTGGTGAATAAGAGAATATTCGGAATTGGAATGAGGCGTATGTTGTGTTTGTGTAACATTTGTTTTCAATATACGCGGGTTGTTCGGAAAGTCCGGGTTTATACCCATTCTGAATAACCGATTCGACGATAAGTCGAAGATGAAGACGGTGGTCGAAGACCGGAAGTCTTCACCTCGTTTGGGGTAATTACTGACGATCCTGATTGAGCTGTACACCCAAGAGGATGGAAATAGTTGGTGGTCGTCCAGACGTACTTGGAGATGGATGGATATGCGAGGAAAGTGCCTCCGGTTTCGTTCAGACCCAGAACGGACTTGTAAATGGATTGTGTGTCTGGCATTGGATTTTATTCTGTGTTGATTGATTTCTGTTAAATATATATCTGTTTGGCGGCGGAGAATTTATTCTCTTGCTTAACGCCCTTCTCTGAGACGTACGAGCTTAGAGGTTATATATCGATAGATATCAATCGCATGGCATGAATTGCCTGTGTGGCACGATGAGTTGCAATGATCAAGGCTTCTGTTGAAAAGCAAAGTCTTATGGTTGATGATCAAAGCACGCCTACGTGGCAGCTTTGTGTATAACGTGAATTCGCGAGCCTCACACCTCGGTATGAGTTAAAAACGGGATACGGACTGCTGGGAGAGCACGGCGTTTCTTTCTAGCTTTGGTGGTGTCAGTGACTTACCAGCCCTGACATTTATATACTTTTCACCTTTGTGGTTGTTGGAATGAGGCTCCTCGATTATAGGTCTGTAAGGACCGGGAAACGTGTGTTCAGGAATAACTAATCCTCTAACGTAAGTGAGGACCGGCCCAGCCGCATCTAGGGTTGCCAAGAGTGCGTAGCCCTGAGGTATTTGCTAGAGTGTCTCGAGCGCGGAGAGGATCTTGCCCCTTGCCTCGACTCATGACGGAAATCCAATTTCCAATACGTGTATTGCGGTTTTAATTGTAGAACTAGTATGGCGACATGATATATGGTACCCATGCCGTCTATGATTTATATTTATGATTGAAACTGTTTTGACACTATACACTTATTATAGTATCAAGTGATATGTTTTAAACGTACCAAGCATGTTTGGCTATTATAAGGGAAAACCCTATCCTCCGGCTTGCGTTGCATTGTGTGATGGGACCTGGGTCTTATAATAGCTTCATTTTTCGAAAAAGCATTGCGTTGTTTATCTATATGCACTGGTATTCTTGGGAGGAAGCCCGTTCCGTGTTATACGGCGTGGTCCCCTGAATTACTATCTTTAAAGTAAAGCTTTAAATAACTATTTTAGTTCTCACACCAGTCACATGACTGACCTGGAGTTTATTGTTTTAACCTAAACTCTGGGTGCCCCTATTTTCCGCACGGGCAGCTAGTAGTTTTGGTTTTGCAGATTTATATTCACAGGATCCTGGTTTACAGCTGGAATGATATCCGGAAAGCTCTGTATCCGTATATCACCTTCAGTTGTGCTTTGTATTATTTTCCGCTGCTATGTAATTTATTGTAATCTCTGATATTTGTCGAATGTAATTTATTCAATTATACTCTATATATTCTTGTATCTGATGGTATTGTTGTAATAATAATGAAATGTTCTTCCGTCTGCGTTCATTTGTGTGTTGTTCTCAAAGTATCCGCTCTTTCCTTCACGGGGAAGTAACGGGTTCTTACAGATATTGATTGGGTCGATAAATTTTACACATCGCCCAACTGCACAAATAAAAATCTCTGTTTGTTGATTTGAAACCACACACGGGTGTTGGGATGATATTTGGGTACACTAATCCCAATTATTTAATTGTATGTCGATCGATTGGTCGATAGACTGTGTAAGCGTTGATTATTTATATTTGATGTTTATGCAGTTGTGTGGTGCACTTTGGATGATGGTTGATTGTTTATCGTTGCTATTATATACATGTGTTGTATGGAATCCATATAATTAACATTATATGGTAATTGATTGGGCCTCATTCCAATCGGAAAAATAAAGAATATAATAGAATATATTCATGTGTTGAATAGAATAGAATAAATGTTCATGTGTTGAAACGATTTATGTGTTGGGTAAAATATTTTAACAATAAAATTTACATCTTTATCATATTTAAAATTAGAACTACTTTACGGTTGAAGTCTAATTGAAAATCAAACGATAAATACCATAATTTTATAAAATATATTACATAACAAAAATAGTCGTGTGTTGATAGTACTCATGTGTTGAGATTAGTCGTGTGTTGAAAAAATTATAGATTCATGTGCTGAATGGAATAAATATTCATTTGTTGAATAGAATAACGAATTATTGAAATATATAAAGCCGTGTTAATTAGAGTTGCGCTATTTTGACGTGAACGATATTTATATCGATTATATTCGTTTTTATAATGAATATAGAAAAGATAATGATTTCAAAATATAACATTTTGAAAATATTATCATTTATATAGGAATGATATGAAATATTCAATTTTGATTAGAAATTGAATATAGAGTTGAAATGGTTTTGAAAACGAATTTAAAACGATTTATAAAATACGTTTTAAAAGGAAATCAACGAAATATATATAATATATATATATTTTATATATAATGACCTGAATAGAACGCACCGCACCGCGGCAGTTCGTGAATTTCGACCATTGACTTCGAATTGACGTTGCGGGAGATCCGACCGTCGGATTCTCCTAAAACCGGAACCGTTGGGTTCATATCGAAAAGAGCTTTCCAATAAATATTAGAAATTTGAAATCTAATGGTTTGATTTGGAATTATGTCCAAATCAATTTTAGAAAAGGTCGCTGTAAGTGCAGTTCGATGGCCGTTGTTGGAAATCGACTGTACGGGCCTTGATAAAACTATTAAAAATATTAATAATTTGTGTAAAATCATAATATATGGATTGGACAGAACTGGGATGAAAAACTCCGTATTTGAAAAAATAAAAATAGATTTTTATCGAAATGAACTAGTTTTGAACTAGAATTAAAATCAATTTATTTTTGAAATAAATAAATTGAATTTGAAAGTGAATTTAAAAATAATCAATATTCCCAATACGTGAATTGGACTGGAGTTGAATCGAAATTATCTTCGGAATATTTCGATGTTGGATTTCGTGACTATACAGATATTGTTATGGAAATTTGAAAGATATATTTTATATCGTTATTTCCAATACGATATTTGTTGGTTTCAGGATTTGATATTGAATATAAGTCGGTATATTTTCTATTCAGAGCCTTGTATTTAATATCAAATGTGATTTGGGTTTGTCGTGAATGGCGTCTTCATTAACACTGTTCTTAAGCCCAATAGAGAAAAAGATTAAATCTTTCTATTTAGATTTAATGAAGTGTATCAATTAAATAATATTTAATTGGAATTGAATTTGAATTGGTTTTTGGGTTTATCGTGAGCGGTGTTTTGAACAACACCTGTTCTTTAACCCGATTAACAATAGAGTGTGATTTTGGGTTTATCGTGAATCATGTTTTAGGTGACATTGGTTCTTTAACCCAGTTAAAGACAGGATATTGATTTTTGAGAAGATTAAAACTAAGTGGAGTTTTAATGAATCTTTAAATGTGAATTGATAATTTAAATTATCAAATCTGAAAGGTGATCGAGAATGGAGTACCACCAGTTTTGCTCCAAAGCGATAGTTAAATCTTTAATTAGATTTAAACGTGAAATGGTAATTAATTTTACCGATAACATCATGGTGTTAGGTATGGAGTATTACCAGTTTTGCTCCAGGGGATGAATAGGTTGGGATTGGGAAATAAAACAAATAATTACTTCGGTGTGGTTCGCTAATCCCGACTAGTTTGAAATGATATCCAAAGGAAGATTAAAGAATAAATTTAGAAAAATTTATCTTGGATAAAATTAATGGGAACCTTTCCCTAAGAATGTGATTTTGTGAATAAAAGGATATTCTGAATTGGAATGAGGCGTTTGTTGTGTTAGTGTAAAACGTGTTTATTATATACGCGGGTTATTCAGAAAGACCGGGTTTATCCCATTCTGAATAACCGATTCGACGAGATGTCGAAGATGAAGACGATGGTTGAAGACCGGAAGTCTTCACATCGTTTGGGTGATTACTGATGATCTCGATTGGGATGTATACCCAAGATGAGGGAAATAGTTGGTGATCGTCCAGACGTACTTGGAGATGGATGGATATGCGAGGAAAGTGCCTCCGGTTTTGTTCAGACCCAGAACGAACTTGTAAATGGATTGTGTGTCTAACATTGGATTTTATTCTGTGTTGATTGATCTCTGTTAAATATACATCTGTTTGGTGGCGGAGAATTTATTCTCTTGCTTAACGCCCTTCTCTGAGACGTACGAGCTCAGAGGTTGTATATCGATGGACATCAGTCGCATGGAGTGAATTGCCAGTGTGGCACGCGTAAGTGGCAATTGATCAAGGCTTCTGTTGAAAAGAAAATTCTTGTGGTTGATGATCAAAGCATGGCCTGTGTGGCGCAGCTTTGTGTATAACGTGGATTCGCGAGCCTCACACCCCGGTATGAGCCAAAAACGGGAGAAGGACCCAAGGAGTGCATGACGTTTCTTTCTAGCTATGGTGGTGTCAGTGACCTACCAGCCCTGACATTTATATACTTTTCACCTGTGTGGTTATTGGATTGTGAGGCGCCTTGGATATAGGTCTGTAAGGACCGGGAAACGTGTGTTCAGGAATTGTCAATCCTCAAAAGTAAGAGAGGACCGACCTTGGAGGATCCAGGGATTGCTGTGTGCGGTCCCGAGGCATTTGCTAGAGTGTCTCGAACGGAGAGGAGCTTGCCCCTTACCTCGACTCACGACGGAAATCCAATTTCCAATAGGTGATATTGCGGTTTTATTTGTAGAACCTAGTATGGCGACATAGTGGTATGGGTCATTCATGCCGCCTATGATTGAAATTGTTTTGACATTATACACTTATAATAATATCAAAATAATGTGTTTTTAACGTATCAAGCATGCTTTGGCTATTATAAGGTAAAAACCCTATCCTTCGGCTTGCGTTGCATTGTGTGATGGGACCTTGGTCTTATAATAGCTTCATTTTTCTTTATTTAGCATTGCGCTGTTTGTTTTATGCACTGGTATTCTTGGAAGGAAACCTGTTCCGTATTATACGGCGTGGTCCCTTGATATACCGAACTTTAAAATAAAAATTAATAACTGTTTTAGTTCTCACACCAGTCACATGACTGACCTGGAGTTTATTGTTTTAACCTAAACTCTGGGTGCCCCTATTTCCTACACGGGCAGCTAGTAGTTTTGGTTTTGCAGATTTATATTCACAGGATCCTGATTAACATCTGGAACGATGCTCGGAACACTTTCAAAACTATGTCACTTTCAAAACCAGTTCTAAACACTTTCATTTTGAAATCCATTTCAAAATATCCCTTTCAAATGCTTGTAACAAATTTAAAATCTCCCAGGATTTTAAAATCTCATATATTCAATCCAAGTTTATTTACAACACCTTTCCCACTTTTGGGAATTTTAATTCCAATTTTAGATTTCAGATTTAATTCATCTGATTCCATATTATACGAATTCTAATTGGTTATTTATATAACCATTTCAATTATAATCTTATTCGATTATAATAACAAACAACACATCACATATATTATGATATTTCCAACATATATATTTCCTTTATATCAAAATATAATTTGGGTAAAATTATTTCATTTACCCCCTTTCAAAAACATACTGTGTCGAATTACTCTGTTCAAGAGTTTAGAAACACTTATCGACACAGTTTGCATTACTGTATCGACCAGAATTCATAAACTACTCGACAAACCAATCAACACAATATAAACAGTTTTTATATCAATTTACAAATACGCGCTCATATATATACACTCAAACTCAATCAAGGGTATTACTAACCCCATCTCTACTGAGTCACGCCACAGAGCCAAGGTAATCACTTAACCTTCAGCTCTGATACCACTGTAACGAACTGGGATTTTCGACTCCGAAAATCAACATCAAACTATCATGTTGACCATTCAGACATCGAACATTCCAGATCATTAATAGAAAGAAGTTAGAGGGTGAGATAAGAAAGAAAGAAATATTAGAATAGAAGAAGAAGAAACGCAACACAGAGTCTCACATCGCAGCGGAACAAAATATAATACAGAAATAAATCTTTATTGAATGCTTTAAAATACTTACAGTATCAGAGTACATCATACCATGGGACAGTTATAATAGCCTGTTCCCATATACAACACACAGCGGAATAGTAGTCATATCATACGTCTGGACTCTTCCAGCTCGTCTCTTCATAGTAGTCGATAACCTGTACCTGTACAACCCGGCCTAACCCGAGCATTTACAAAACACCGGGTCAGTCTGGTGAACCAGAGTGAGATAAACCCGCACAGTAATAAGGGTGAACCATCCAATCATGATTTTAAAAGTTCAAAATCTTTTCAAAGAAAAGGATAATCGTAAGACCAAATCCACACATAAACACGGACGGTTTTTACCTTACGATAACCCAAAACAGTTTTGAAACCAATATCTTGTTCTGATATTATAATAATGTCTAAATACAAGTAAATATCAATTTAGTGGAACGCTTGCATCTCACGCTCCACATATATAGTATACAATCAAAATCGCGGGCGCTTATTGGATATTGGATTCCAACTTGACAAGGTATGGGACCACCTGCCGATAGTGTATCTCTAGAGACGAATACACTGGGTTCAACAAGAACTTCTTGCAACCCGGCCCTCACATGACCGACCCCTCATTTCGCTTGAGAGTATCGAATGTATATCACCGACGGTTGGGATCAGCAACCGTCTCCCGAAAAGGGACAGCATCGAAACATAGATTTAAGAAACAAATAGGACTTCCTCTAGATAGGTGATTATACACCCTAATGGGAGCGACCCACATAGCCATGCTGCCTGCCCGATTTTTGTCATTCCCCGGTTGATGAGGCTTGAGGCCAGAATTAACTTCTGATCATCTGGTCACCATTCACTTTGAATGCCACATCGTCAAATCCATCAGATATCACTAATTGATATCCACAAAAATACTTTAGCTGGAAGCTAAGAGAGCGGCAATTCTCCGCCAACAACTATCGCACGTTTGAAGAAATCAACGTACGTGACCCTTTGGAAATACACTGTCAGACATTCGTCCATACACGTCATCCAGGAACAGGATGAACCGAAGGCACTCTCCTATCGCATCCATATAGGAATCACCCCATGGATCAGTAGCGAGTAGTCCTTGCAACCCGTAGATTCCACCACGACAGAATCACAGTTTATCTCTGCTTGCCAGGCAGAGAATATTAGTGGTTCTTCCGTTTGTGAAAATCCACGGTCTTCACAGCACCATCTCGATCATCTTCTGATATCTCCACGTATTTTGTTGGTCGGAATGGTTTTCGAATATAAATTCGATCCCGGTCTTTCCATACCAACAATCGTATTGGTCAGATTTGATAGTCGGTGTTTTAACTATCAAAATATACAGTGTTTCAAACATGACACTCCAATGAGTTCACTGGTTCAGTATTCAGCATCACTTGGCCCCTATCAAAACTGATTTACTTTTGTTAAATTAAAACTTCTAACTCTTTTAATATTCAAAAATATGATATTTGAATAACTCTAATTTTTGATTTAACTCTAATCAATTAACTAATATTCGACTTCTCTCCATTCGCTTGACTCTAGATCGCAGCGATCACAATGGTTACGCCTGATTCCCTCAGGAAACATCCGACCGCCGTAGGCTATCTGCAGCCCTACGAATTACGCTAGCAGTCGTACGAAATGGCAACTTAGCCGAATAATTATGTTTGGCTAATTCTATCTCGAATAACTATATTCAATTTCCCATTTAAAATCTTCCTTCAAATCATCCTTTAAATTCGGAAATCCATTAGTTTTAACAAAGAAATTTATAGCACATATGTTATAACAATAGCGTTATAATTACTATTTAGATTTACAAAACAACAGCGCTATAATCGCTGTTTAGGTTTACAATCCATTTACTATAGCAAAAGCGCTACAATCGTTATATTAGATTTACAAAACATATATTATAACAACAGCGCTAAAATCGCTGTTTAGATTTTCAAAACATATCCACTAACGTCACTTACGATTACCAACTAATACTATCTTCAGATAATCCTGATGTTGTTCAAGTTGGGGTATTTTAATTACCTCTCAGACCTTGATCAACAACGTTCAAATCTTCAGATAAATATCAGTTGTAATCCAACACCAAAATTCCACCCCAGTCTCAAAACAAATCCCATTTATAAATTGGGTTTAGTTATACAATCTTATGACCCATTTCTTTATCCCCAAATTTCACTTTCTATCGATCCCCTTTCAATTATTTTCAACCCTTATCCACTTTGGAGATCTTATTTCCCTTGTCCCATTTTTACTTGATTTCACTCTCACGTAACGTTAATGTAAAGTTAACGCTTTACACTTTAAATCTCACTTAAAACCTCTGGTTTATAATAAACCCTTTTATCGTAATCTCCTTTCACTTAATTCATATAATTGAGTACGTTTATTTCCTTTCACCATTCAATTGGCTTGCATCTCACATTCGGTAACTTTTTAAATGAATTCCCATTTAAAAATATATTCCTAAATTTATCATTAATTAAAATAATAACTTATTTCAAACATTAACTACTTTAGTAGTTAATCCCTTTATTAACTAAATTAAATATTAAATCCCTTTTAAATCCTTATTTAAATTCAAACAATATTCATTTAACTATTTTAGTCAAAACACATTAACTTGATAAACAATTCTAATTCCAAACGGTCGATTTAATTAACTCAAAAACTTGATTATCTCATTAACCGATTTCAACAATCCTCGCTTTAAATTAATTAAAAATATAATTAATTTAAATAAATTCCATTAATTGTTCTCTTTACACAACAATGATCAAAGTTTAACCCTTTCGATTCATCCCTTATTCTCATATTTGTAGATCTGATTAACATCAGCATTTTCTTTATAAAATAAATAAATTATTAACGAATCAAAATCTTAGGTAAATAAAATATTTATTTATTTCCCTTTTGTAGCTTTTATTCAAAATAATAAATTTCAAAATCTATCTCTAGTTATAAAATAAATTTTATAACCTCGTCTCTATCGATTCACCTGACGGTGAATCAATATCTATAAGCCGATTGATTTTTAAAGGCCATACTCTGCCAAACACTTAACCAATATCACCTATTGGTTCAAACCAAACAGATGTTGAATATTCAATTAATAATCAGCCATCAAATCAATCACACAAACAGATCAGTTCATATATGATAATATGAAAATAAATAATACATTTGAGGGATCTGGTTGGGTCCCTCCAACCTGTTCTTCCCTGTATTCAAATGGTTTTTCTCAAATCAGACTGTTCAGTTTTGTTTAACTGATAAACTAAATAACGACCATTTAACATCAGCCATAAGCAATTCAATAATTCAATCATTTAAACACGTTTATAAATAAACATGACCAACCAAGGTGAGTCACCTTTATTGGAACCAATCGTTAAAATTAACGATTTGGTAATTTCACTGAAATTAAACCCAGTTTAATTTCACCAGTTAAATCAACAAACAACTGTATAACTAGCAAATAAGCAACCATCAGCAAGCAGGGCACACAAAATAAAAATACCCAATTTATATAAAATATAAAAAGGGTAACCGAGTGAGTTTAACTCACCTTGTTTTGATTCACCGTTGAATGGTTCCCTTTTTAGTTCAACCGTCGTTAAATTCAACCGAAAAATCATGTCGCCTCCAATCCCGTCCCGACTAGTTCCATGATGTTCGATTCGGAAATACGATCCCGTCGGTACTTGATTTGTGGAATTCTGTTAACGTAACCAAAAGTTATTATAAATTCTACGGTTTAATTATTAATGAACTAATATTTAATTAATCCTAAACTAATCTAATTACTTTAATTAAAAAGTTGGGCCACACACTTCAGAATCTGCTTCTTGTTTTAGATTCCGC
Organism: Allium sativum; assembly: GCA_030737875.1. NCBI lineage: Eukaryota > Viridiplantae > Streptophyta > Magnoliopsida > Asparagales > Amaryllidaceae > Allium > Allium sativum. The sequence continues at coordinate 316,000,018 of CM060921.1, forward strand.
TCCATTAAATCTCCTTTCACCCATTTGTTTCCATCTGCAACAACCAACTTTCAATTAATTATTAATTAACTAATAATTAATCCGATTACTAAATATTTATTAAACTTTAATTAAGTCTAAATTAATCCTAATTACTTTACTCATCGGCGCCAGTATTTCCCCCAATACCAAAGCAAACCGATGCTGCTTCAAACATCAAGAAATCCTGCACCAGATTTACGTTTAAATTAATAGGGCTTGATTTAAACTAACTAACTTAATTAATACACTAATTAACTAAATAAATTAGTTAATTACATTCAAATTATCACGGCCGATAGCTCAATCCCGTATTCGACTTCAGCAACCCAGAAAGCATCGCCCACCGCCACCAACTCTGACGATCGGAGTCTCATCAGACGCCACCAGTACCTTCGCCCCACCGTCGCCTGTCCCCGCCCTGAACCCCTTTGAGTTCGACGCTGCAAGTAGTCGGGATTTCCACTTCGAACGTTGGCACCGTTCACCGTGATCCAGGCCACCACGAAGCTCCAGAGTTCATCACCTCCATACAATAGAGAGATCTCGCCTAGATGAAGAGGAAAAGTGTTGGAAGCTTCTAAATTCGATTTACAGATTTTAAGTTTTAATGTTTTGGAAGAGAAAGATTTTTGTTTTGATTTTAGTTTAGTTGCAAGAATCTTTGTTTTCATCGTTACTGGAAAAAGAAGTGAAGGATGGAGCATAGATTATTTACAGTGGAAAGGAGACGTGGTTGCCAAGTGATAGGGTATAGGCCTTCCAGAGGAAATAGGTAGCTGTTGCGTGAGAAAAGACTGAACATAAAACTTTGTCGGCAAGGTATAGTAGTTTGGCAGATAAGAAAGAAATAAAAGGTTTGCGGGGCAAGAAATCAGAAAGAAATGTGAACGCAAGAATGGTGAATGTGGACATGATTTTATTATTTTAATATATATCCCCACTTACACGAAGCTTTCCACAAAACAATCCTTTTATACGACTTTCGTTTTCTGATAAAAAAGCTAATCTTAGTGTAAAAGGGTATTCCAGACCCAATAGGACAAGTTTCGTCGAAATCCGAGGTCATTTGAAAAAAATTCCTTTATGAAACCGGAAATGAACACGCGTTTAATTTTTTCACAGTCACCAGATAAATCAAATCCACTTGAAACTGCGAACATCGATAATAACTTTCTGATACGAACCCAACGGCACTAGTTTCGTCGCATTCTGAGACTGTTTGCCCGGTAGGCTGTTTTTACCCCGAACCGCCCTACCCTTTTTAACGCCAAATTTCTCGATCTCTAAAAATAACAAACTATATACATATCCTGACTCTAATCGACGATACGAACTCAACGGAACTGGTTTCGTGGCCTAATTCGATCATCTGCTCAAGTTACACTCAAATGTCCCTTTATTTATTTGAATGCGCGCTATAGAATTTGAACGGGCGTTTATGGTTGCTGTGGTCACATACGATATCGGTTTTCCACGCAATTCACCACCATACAATAATTTAGCGATACGGTTCTAATGAAACTGATTTCGTCGAAATCTGAGTCCGTTTGCAAAACGGCCATTTTAAAGGCCTATAATTAAATAACGATTTTCCATAGCGACTATTTCAAAATTTGATTTGGCCATAAATATCAAACTATAACACGAAATCTGGATTTTTCTCTTTCATATGAAAGCTATTGCCAATACGGCTCCAACGTGTCTTGTTTCACAGAAATCCGACTTATATCGAATCCTGTATTCTCAGTTGAAGTTCAAAACCAAATATTACGAACTGCAGCGCCATTTCAGGCTCGATTTATATTATATATAAATATATAATGTTCAACTTCGTTTTAATAACGAATTAAATATTAAATTCCATTAGTATTCCCAATCTAATATTTAAATTAAACAAATTAAATTACATATTCGAGTGCCAAAAACACGGGTCATTACATTCTTCCCCCCTTAAAATAATTTCGTCCTCGAAATTGCTTAGGTAAGAAAGAACGTTATAAACTCATTAATTTCAAATCTAATTTTATATTAAATTAGAAACCAATTCAATACCGTAATTAAATATTTCCAAAAATATCGAAAATTTTCTAACACTTTAAATTTTCGAAAAATTTCGCCAGCACCCCTCTGTACGGCTCAATCGGTACAACCACAACTCGCCCTTTCTAGGCCTTCTCCAATTCAAAAGAAAAGGAAACAGCCAAGCGGCTTGCCAAACAGGCTCATAAATCACCAAATCCAAATAAATGTGTACCTTTTTGTCGGGCATATCATTATATCCTTTCCATCTGCTGCCCTGTCAGCATATACAAATGCATTCTCCAACAAGATTCCAGTTTTATCCACAAAACCAAATCCTTCACTCGTCCAATCCAAATCCCATTCTTAACTCAATTTCCATCCATCATCAATTCCAACTCTTAACTTACTAGTCCAACACCATTTCAGATTCCTGTCTCACAATCCAAAATCTGATCCTACTTGATATATTATATCCCGATTCAATTTCTAATTAATTTGTTTCAATTCAATTCATATTCGCTTTCACAATTTCTATTTAATCTTGTTCTTGTTCAAACACTTTCCCTAGGAGTTTTTAAACAGTTTAACTTTTTCAAAAATCAAACATTTCTTTACAGAATTCAAAACCACTTGTTTTTCTCAAAGCAATTCAAAACAAAATCTTTGGTAGTAATCCGTCACTTACCACTCGAAAATGAACACCGATGATGTCCGGATCATCATCGGAATCTATTTTCCAGCTATCGAAGTGAGTTCAATACTATGTCACTTTCAAAACCAGTTCTAAACACTTTCATTTTGAAATCCATTTCAAAATATCCCTTTCAAATGCTTGTAACAAATTTAAAATCTCCCAGGATTTTAAAATCTCATATATTCAATCCAAGTTTATTTACAACACCTTTCCCACTTTTGGGAATTTTAATTCCAATTTTAGATTTCAGATTTAATTCATCTGATTCCATATTATACGAATTCTAATTGGTTATTTATATAACCATTTCAATTATAATCTTATTCGATTATAATAACAAACAACACATCACATATATTATGATATTTCCAACATATATATTTCCTTTATATCAAAATATAATTTGGGTAAAATTATTTCATTTACCCCCTTTCAAAAACATACTGTGTCGAATTACTCTGTTCAAGAGTTTAGAAACACTTATCGACACAGTTTGCATTACTGTATCGACCAGAATTCATAAACTACTCGACAAACCAATCAACACAATATAAACAGTTTTTATATCAATTTACAAATACGCGCTCATATATATACACTCAAACTCAATCAAGGGTATTACTAACCCCATCTCTACTGAGTCACGCCACAGAGCCAAGGTAATCACTTAACCTTCAGCTCTGATACCACTGTAACGAACTGGGATTTTCGACTCCGAAAATCAACATCAAACTATCATGTTGACCATTCAGACATCGAACATTCCAGATCATTAATAGAAAGAAGTTAGAGGGTGAGATAAGAAAGAAAGAAATATTAGAATAGAAGAAGAAGAAACGCAACACAGAGTCTCACATCGCAGCGGAACAAAATATAATACAGAAATAAATCTTTATTGAAAGCTTTAAAATACTTACAGTATCAGAGTACATCATACCATGGGACAGTTATAATAGCCTGTTCCCATATACAACACACAGCGGAATAGTAGTCATATCATACGTCTGGACTCTTCCAGCTCGTCTCTTCATAGTAGTCGATAACCTGTACCTGTACAACCCGGCCTAACCCGAGCATTTACAAAACACCGGGTCAGTCTGGTGAACCAGAGTGAGATAAACCCGCACAGTAATAAGGGTGAACCATCCAATCATGATTTTAAAAGTTCAAAATATTTTCAAAGAAAAGGATAATCGTAAGACCAAATCCACACATAAACACGGACGGTTTTTACCTTACGATAACCCAAAACAGTTTTGAAACCAATATCTTATTCTGATATTATAATAATGTCTAAATACAAGTAAATATCAATTTAGTGGAACGCTTGCATCTCACGCTCCACATATATAGTATACAATCAAAATCGCGGGCGCTTATTGGATATTGGATTCCAACTTGACAAGGTATGGGACCACCTGCCGATAGTGTATCTCTAGAGATGAATACACTGGGTTCAACAAGAACTACTTGCAACCCGGCCCTCACATGACCGACCCCTCATTTCGCTTGAGAGTATCGAATGTATATCACCGACGGTTGGGATCAACAACCGTCTCCCGAAAAGGGACAGCATCGAAACATAGATTTAAGAAACAAATAGGACTTCCTCTAGATAGGTGATTATACACCCTAATGGGAGCGACCCACATAGCCATGCTGCCTGCCCGATTTTTGTCATTCCCCGGTTGATGAGGCTTGAGGCCAGAATTAACTTCTGATCATCTAGTCACCATTCACTTTGAATGCCACATCGTCAAATCCATCAGATATCACTAATTGATATCCACAAAAATACTCTAGCTGGAAGCTAAGAGAGCGGCAATTCTCCGCCAACAACTATCGCACGTTTGAAGAAATCAACGTACGTGACCCTTTGGAAATACACTGTCAGACATTCGTCCATACATGTCATCCAGGAACAGGATGAACCGAAGGCACTCACCTATCGCATCCATATAGGAATCACCCCATGGATCAGTAGCGAGTAGTCCTTGCAACCCGTAGATTCCACCACGACAGAATCACAGTTTATCTCTGCTTGCCAGGCAGAGAATATTAGTGGTTCTTCCGTTTGTGAAAATCCACGGTCTTCACAGCACCATCTCGATCATCTTCTGATATCTCCACGTATTTTGTTGGTCGGAATGGTTTTCGAATATAAATTCGATCCCGGTCTTTCCATACCAACAATCGTATTGGTCATATTTGATAGTCGGTGTTTTAACTATCAAAATATACAGTGTTTCAAACACGACACTCCAATGATTTCACTGGTTCAGTATTCAGCATCACTTGGCCCCTATCAAAACTGATTTACTTTTGTTAAATTAAAACTTCTAACTCTTTTAATATTCAAAAATATGATATTTGAATAACTCTAATTTTTGATTTAACTCTAATCGATTAACTAATATTCGACTTCTCTCCATTCGCTTGACTCTAGATCGCAGCGATCACAATGGTTACGCCTGATTCCCTCAGGAAACATCCGACCGCCGTAGGCTATCTGCAGCCCTGCGAATTACGCTAGCAGTCGTACGAAATGGCAACTTAGCCAAATAATTATGTTTGGCTAATTCTATCTCGAATAACTATATTCAATTTCCCATTTAAAATCTTCCTTCAAATCATCCTTTAAATTCGGAAATCCATTAGTTTTAACAAAGAAATTTATAGCACATATGTTTTAACAATAGCGTTATAATTACTATTTAGATTTACAAAACAACAGCGCTATAATCGCTGTTTAGGTTTACAATCCATTTACTATAGCAAAAGCGCTACAATCGCTATATTAGATTTACAAAACATATATTATAACAACAGCGCTAAAATCGCTGTTTAGATTTTCAAAACATATCCACTAACGTCACTTACGATTACCAACTAATACTATCTTCAGATAATCCTGATGTTGTTCAAGTTGGGGTATTTTAATTACCTCTCAGACCTTGATCAACAACGTTCAAATCTTCAGATAAATATCAGTTGTAATCCAACACCAAAATTCCACCCCAGTCTCAAAACAAATCCCATTTATAAATTGGGTTTAGTTATACAATCTTATGACCCATTTCTTTATCCCCAAATTTCACTTTCTATCGATCCCCTTTCAATTATTTTTAACCCTTATCCACTTTGGAGATCTTATTTCCCTTGTCCCATTTTTACTTGATTTCTCTCTCACGTAACGTTAATGTAAAGTTAACGCTTTACACTTTAAATCTCACTTAAATCCTCTGGTTTATAATAAACCCTTTTATCGTAATCTCCTTTCACTTAATTCATATAATTGAGTACGTTTATTTCCTTTCACCATTCAATTGGCTTGCATCTCACATTCGGTAACTTTTTAAATGAATTCCCATTTAAAAATATATTCCTAAATTTATCATTAATTAAAATAATAACTTATTTCAAACATTAACTACTTTAGTAGTTAATCCCTTTATTAACTAAATTAAATATTAAATCCCTTTTAAATCCTTATTTAAATTCAAACAATATTCATTTAACTATTTTAGTCAAAACACAATAACTTGATAAACAATTCTAATTCCAAACGGTCGATTTAATTAACTCAAAAACTTGATTATCTCATTAACCGATTTCAATAATCCTCGCTTTAAATTAATTAAAAATATAATTAATTTAAATAAATTCCATTAATTGTTCTCTTTACACAACAATGATCAAAGTTTAACCCTTTCGATTCATCCCTTATTCTCATATTTGTAGATCTGATTAACATCAGCATTTTCTTTATAAAATAAATAAATTATTAACGAATCAAAATCTTAGGTAAATAAAATATTTATTTATTTCCCTTTTGTATCTTTTATTCAAAATAATAAATTTCAAAATCTATCTCTAGTTATAAAATAAATTTTATAACCTCGTCTCTATCGATTCACCTGACGGTGAATCAATATCTATAAGCCGATTGATTTTTAAAGGCCATACTCTGCCAAACACTTAACCAATATCACCTATTGGTTCAAACCAAACAGATGTTGAATATTCAATTATTAATCAACCATCAAATCAATCACACAAACAGATCAGTTCATATATGATAATATGAAAATAAATAATACATTTGAGGGATCTGGTTGGGTCCCTCCAACCTGTTCTTCCCTGTATTCAAATGGTTTTTCTCAAATCAGACTGTTCAGTTTTGTTTAACTGATAAACTAAATAACGACCATTTAACATCAGCCATAAGCAATTCAATAATTCAATCATTTAAACACGTTTATAAATAAACGTGACCAACCAAGGCGAGTCACCTTTATTGGAACCAATCGTTAAAATTAACGATTTGGTAATTTCACTGAAATTAAACCCAGTTTAATTTCACCAGTTAAATCAACAAACAACTGTATAACTAGCAAATAAGCAACCATCAGCAAGCAGGGCACACAAAATAAAAATACCCAATTTATATAAAATATAAAAAGGGTAACTGAGTGAGTTTAACTCACCTTGTTTTGATTCACCGTTGAATGGTTCCCTTTTTAGTTCAACCGTCGTTAAATTCAACCGAAAAATCATGTCGCCTCCAATCCCGTCCCGACTAGTTCCATGATGTTCGATTCGGAAATACGATCCCGTCGGTACTTGATTTGTGGAATTCTGTTAACGTAACCAAAAGTTATTATAAATTCTACTGTTTAATTATTAATGAACTAATATTTAATTAATCCTAAACTAATCTAATTACTTTAATTAAAAAGTTGGGCCACACACTTCATAATCTGCTTCTTGTTTTAGATTCCGCTCCATTAAATCTCCTTTCACCCATTTGTTTCCATCTGCAACAACCAACTTTCAATTAATTATTAATTAACTAATAATTAATCCGATTACTAAATATTTATTAAACTTTAATTAAGTCTAAATTAATCCTAATTACTTTACTCATCGGCGCCAGTATTTCCCCCAATACCAAAGCAAACCGATGCTGCTTCAAACATCAAGAAATCCTGCACCAGATTTACGTTTAAATTAATAGGGCTTGATTTAAACTAACTAACTTAATTAATACACTAATTAACTAAATAAATTAGTTAATTACATTCAAATTATCACGGCCGATAACTCAATCCCGTATTCGACTTCAGCAACCCAGAAAGCATCGCCCACCGCCACCAACTCTGACGATCGGAGTCTCATCAGACGCCACCAGTACCTTCGCCCCACCGTCGCATGTCCCCGCCCTGAACCCCTTTGAGTTCGACGCTGCAAGTAGTCGGGATTTCCACTTCGAACGTTGGCATCGTTCACCGTGATCCAGACCACCACGAAGCTCCAGAGTTCATCACCTCCATACAATAGAGATATCTCGCCTAGATGAAGAGGAAAAGTGTTGGAAGCTTCTAAATTCGATTTACAGATTTTAAGTTTTAATGTTTTGGTAGAGAAAGATTTTTGTTTTGATTTTAGTTTAGTTGCAAGAATCTTTGTTTTCATCGTTACTGGAAAAAGAAGTGAAGGATGGAGCATAGATTATTTACAGTGGAAAGGAGACGTGGTTGCCAAGTGATAGGGTATAGGCCTTCCAGAGAAAATAGGTAGCTGTTGCGTGAGAAAAGACTGAACATAAAACTTTGTCGGTAAGGTATAGTAGTTTGGCAGACAAGAAAGAAATAAAAGGTTTGCGGGGCAAGAAATCAGAAAGAAATGTGAACGCAAGAATGGTGAATGTGGACATGATTTTATTATTTTAATATATATCCCCACTTACACGAAGCTTTCCACAAAACAATCCTTTTATACGACTTTCGTTTTCTGATAAAAAAGCTAATCTTAGTGTAAAAGGGTATTCCAGACCAAATAGGACAAGTTTTGTCGAAATCCGAGGTCATTTGAAAAAAATTCCTTTATGAAACCGGAAATGAACACGCGTATAATTTTTTCATAGTCACCAGATAAATCAAATCCACTTGAAACTGCGAACATCGATAATAACTTTCCGATACGAACCCAACGGCACTAGTTTCGTCGCATTCTGAGACTGTTTGCCCGGTAGGCTGTTTTTACCCCGAACCGCCCTACCCTTTTTAACGCCAAATTTCTCGATCTCTAAAAATAACAAACTATATACATATCCTGACTCTAATCGACGATACGAACTCAACGGAACTGGTTTCGTGGCCTAATTCGATCATCTGCTCAAGTTACACTCAAATGTCCCTTTATTTATTTGAATGCGCGCTATAGAATTTGAACGGGCGTTTATGGTTGCTGTGGTCACATACGATATCGGTTTTCCACGCAATTCACCACCATACAATAATTTAGCGATACGGTTCTAATGAAACTGATTTCGTCGAAATCTGAGTCCGTTTGCAAAACGGCCATTTTAAAGGCCTATAATTAAATAACGATTTTCCATAGCGACTATTTCAAAATTTGATTTGGCCATAAATATCAAACTATAACACGAAATCTGGATTTTTCTCTTTCATATGAAAGCTATTGCCAATACGGCTCCAACGTGTCTTGTTTCACAGAAATCCGACTTATATCGAATCCTGTATTCTCAGTTGAAGTTCAAAACAAAATATTACGAACTACAGCGCCATTTCAGGCTCGATTTATATTATATATAAATATATAATGTTCAACTTCGTTTTAATAACGAATTAAATATTAAATTCCATTAGTATTCCCAATCTAATATTTAAATTAAACAAATTAAATTACATATTCGAGTGCCAAAAACACGGGTCGTTACACTTTAACATCACATCAGATTCACTTTGAATGCCACATTGTCAAATCCATCAAATCACCGATTGACGCCCTCAAATATACATTATGTGTTAGCTAAAAGAAGTTTCCTTCTCCGCTTCCACTCTTGGTACGGTTGGAGAAAACAATATACGTGATCGTCTGGACATACTCTGTCAGACATCCGTCCATACAAGTCTCCCAGGAACAGGATGAACCGAAGGCACTATTCTGTAAATAGGATAGCCCTTGCATAACTCCATCTTCAATTTCCTTTGGCATATATGATTCGCAACGCTTATGCCAATACAGAGTGGTTCTTTGGATAATAATCCAACCGGTCTCTCCATATTAACAACGTTAAAATGGTCAAAACTTCGATAGTCTGTGATTTAACTATCGAATAAAAACAGGTGTGCAAACAATGATTGTTAGACCAAAAAATGGTCCTAACACCCAAATTATCGTATTTAGAGCGTAGGATATGAAGAAATAACTGAAAAAGTGAGAGAAAAGCAAGACAACATGATTTTTATAGTGGTTCGGCGTTAACAAGCCTACATCCACTTCATAGTTTCTCATTTCATTCATGGATTACAATTACAAGGAATTCAATCACTCAATCGCTCAAATACAATGAATAATTCTCTCCAAATTCATTGATTTTCATTGATTTTCATTGGAGAAGAAGGTGGTTATTGGTGGGGGAATTCGGCCATGGCTACCATGAATGAATGAAATGCCAAAAGTCCCTTCAAATGGCCATGTTGTGGTGTATTTATAGCTGTAGAGAAGCTCTGGGCACTTCCGGTTCGGATGGGCCACGTGGCGTGACCGGAGGAGATCTCAGAAGCAGCGGAGAACGTGGAAAAGTGGTTACCAGGTCGTGCTTTGCCAAATGGAGTCCGATCCGCAATTGTAGGAGTCGGTTATGCCAAGAGAAGAGGTCAAACTCTGTGTGCAGAAGCAGGTCTAGTCGGTTCGGATCGGATCCGAACCGAACCAGTTGTTCGAGCAGAATGCTTGCACGCACTTTTGTGCAGAATACTTCAGGCAGTTCGGGTAGAGGGTACTCCGATCCGATCCGGGGAGGGGGATCCGATCCGATCCGAAAGCAGGGATCCGATCCGATCCGAATGGGGGATCCGATCCGATGACATCTGCATGAATAATTCAAATTTTCCATCTTTCTATCACTCCATCCAAGTGATCGCCAATCAATGTAAGTTCATACTCAAGTCCCTAGCTTTGGGTAGCCTGGTCACAAAGCAGGCTAACATTTTGCCCCCTAAAGTACATCTTGTTGCAAATAAGATGTGCTTTGAATAAGTCGAGATGATTCTTTTTGGATCTTTTTCTGTATAAATGGCTTGTCATATGCCGCATTGCTTCCGTTGATGCTTATCGGGCCAAATTTCATGGCTAAAGTGGTCAAGATGATCAAGTAATCGTTTAGACTTCGTCGAATCAAGAGGTAGAATTCCTTCATCATAGGTTATGTGGTATGTTTGGCTCCCGTGTGAGATCGTACATGTTAAAGTTGATGCCAAACGACGCCATCTTCCGTTCGGATAGAGCGCATCAGAGTCGGCATATGAATTTGTCATTTTTGCTCGGATCTGGACAATCTCGATATCAGGATATTAATCTAGGACTCCATGATTACATCTAATCGTAATAATAGTGCATTCGAAAGCCATGATCACTTCAGATTGTTTTATAGTCCCGTGATCACATACGAGTCAGTGCGAGTATTGAAAACATGCAAGCCACTAGCTGGTAGGATTATCACAATTGTAAGGCAGCAGAGGAGTTTATCATACTCTCCGTTTGATGCAGTTGTAGATCAAGTCTTTGAATTCTTGCTTGATCCGTAATTTCGCTCACTTGGATGGTTGGGATGAATCACGTCATATTCTAAAGATATAATGTATATGTTCTGAATCATGCATTGAGTCAGGGTCATGTTTAAAGTCAATCTGTCGGTTGAAGTTGATGTTCCTAGCATTAGTGGAGGACGAGCGAAGTCAGTTCTTATGCCCCCAGCATTGTTGGGGGTTATGATAGGTCAATCGGACATCCAATCTTTTAGCCTTTATACTTTTTTTTCTGCCGCATCGGGTTAGATATGTAGGTTCAACAATCTTAGTCACCCTGTGTCGTTATGTGCACATTCCCAAGTCATCAAGGGTTGGAGTTGTATATGCGAATGGCCAAATCACATTCGCGTTGGGGTCAACCCATCTGTTTAGCCAGAAAGCAGTGATCGCCCTATTGAGTATATCAGCAAACTTAGATACTCTCCTTACATCAGACACAGTGTTGAGCAAGCTCGTCAATCTTGCAAGCGAACGAACGTCGTTAGTGAGTTATTCGAGCTCCTTCATTCACGCTTTGGCATAATCTGAAATAGCCATCATAGTCTTGTTGAGTCTATCTCCCGTGCTTGGTTCCATTAAGCTTGACAATCAAGACCGCGGGCCCGATTAATGACATTGGTCTTTTACATGATTGTAAATTCCTATTAATCTTTCCTGGGGCTTTTCTTTTTCCTTTATTATTTCAAGAGTTAGATGGTGCTCCGTTCTGTCGTGAAGACATTGAGATCATCCATTTCAACATTAGCACACTCTTATTGCACGAATCTGCCTGTCTCAGGATAGGATTTTCCAACGTTTCTAGGAAAATTTCATGGTAGATGGATACCAAAGTTTGTATCGGAGGTGAATCCTCCAAGTCCTCTTGGTGGATCCCTATGAAGAGGGATTTTGAAGTTTGAGATATCCAGAATACCGAATACCACAGCAATCAACACCATATATGGTCCAGATCGATGTACCGATGCTGCTGCAACGTTGAATCTTTCAAGGAATGCATGCAGGGTCTCGTTGGATCTCTGTTGAAGCATCAATTAATATTGCCAATTTGGCCCTCGCCTTTGAGAAGTTGTCGCTAATTACCTAATTTAGCACTAGTGCCCCCGGTATGAAGTCCTGAAGCGGGTGGAAGCCGGCCTCTGGCTTCTTGGTTTTGCATATGTAATAGCCGTCCATCAGGCTTCTGTTCTTTAATTCTGAATGAAAAATTCCTATTCGGATGTATGCGGGTTGGTCTTGGCGAGTCATTCTTTTGGTTACAGTCTAGGATCTTGCGGGGCTCCGATGATAATAAATGTGCATAAAGTCGGCAATACTCGAAACTTGTGTCCTATGCCCCCCTCTACAGGGGTTCTGCTATACGGTGAGCATCAGATCCATTTCTTCTCTAAATTCATAATTCTTCATCAAGTCATGAGTTAAAGTTTGACATAAAATTATTTGTTCGTGTCTGACTCATGTTAGTTTTGGATCTCCCATCCAAGCTCTGAGGATTGGAGTCGAATTGCGATATGTCAAATTATTGCCACTTCGAATGCCTCTACTTTCCCCCTTCATGAGGAGCCTCATGCTGAGGTTGAGCTGGGTTTTAAACATTGATCTGTATGGAAGCAAAGGTTGGTCGGGCTCCGTTTAAGTTTTTCGGCGGCTCTTACATATCCATCGTTTTCATCCAAAATGTCACGGTCGGAAGTTGCATGTTACAAATACCTGGGAGGAGGTTGGTTGCATCTTTGTTTTATCAAAGACGACCATGCTAACTTGTCCTAGGGTCTCATATTATCTGGACCACGGGGCAGGGAGCGTATGAGCCAAGTTCATTGTCATTTGAATTCCCATGGAGCTCGCTCTAGCGAATAAGTCGAAGCTACTAGGCCTTCCATCTATCCGAGTAAAGAAGTTATCCACCATTTTCTATCGTTTCCGGAGAAGTTCATCTCGCTGATCCATGTGAATTCACAAACCAGCAAGGGTACCATCCATTTCATATCTAGCTTGACATGCTGAGGGATCATCACAAGAAGAAATCTACTACCTTCCTTCGATCCTAGCGCCTTCTGCGCCAATATCCTCAGCACGGAAGAAATTTCTATCTTCCTTCTTCTTCGCTTTTGAGTCTGAGTGTCAGGCAATTCGCCTCCGCGCAAGTTAGGAGCCAAAGCAATGGCATCTCCCTTTACATGGGGTCTTTCAATCGGGAAGTCGGTCCGGACTAGCAAATGGACGTTCACTCTGCATCCATTTCGTGGTCCTCAAGAAGCCTGTCAAGATCGAGGTATAAGTTAGTCACAGACATATAACATTTATGAATATTTTCAGCAGTGCGGCCCTTGTCCTGGGGTAATGGAGAAAGGTCGGTAGTTGTATCACATCCCCTTTAAATTTAGACATGGATGCATGGAAAAGAGACATTGCTTTATAAGCTTATGTGCTCGAGTTATCCAAGTGCTCGAGTTATCACGTTTTCCATTCAACGTATTTGTGAGGTAGCACTCGTCGTTGCACTTGGGCTATGGCCAGTCACACATGGGCGTGTATGTTGATTTGATATATCACTCTTAGGACCTCCTTTCGGTGATTGCATTGAGTCGTGTGGGAAGCTTAGCATTAGAAGTCGACGTCATTCCTTCAAACACGACCTCTTTGTTGTTGTACGCGAGTATCCCTTGTGTCTTTGCTTTGTATCTGTACATAATCTTGCAATTCGAAAAAGAATAGTTAGCTTAGTCTTGCAAGCTACTAAGTCAATCTTTAAGTCACAAGCAATTGTAGCTCGAAATGAAAACATGTTGAGTGCTAATCTATCTAGCATAGAATTATTAAATGTCAAAGTGTCAGGTGTCGTAGTTTGGAGGTATAGTGTCTGTAGCCTCCATTTAACTTTGAAACACGGGTCGCGTCCGAAGCGTGTTTGAAGTTAATTCAGAAATCTATGTCCATGCCCCCAGCGTTGATGGGAACCGGATTAAGTCATTCGGATGTCCGATCCGTAAGTCCTTTATAATCCTGTCCTCAGTCGGATGGCAATGAAGATTGCATGCACGTCGCAGCATTGTCCTTTATACTCTCTCCCAAGTCGTGAGAGTTAGAGTTATGGGTTTAGTGGTCTTAAGTCATGGTGCACCATTCACACTAACCCAACAGATTTATACTCTCTCTCAAGTCGTGAGAGTTAGAGTTATGGACGTCGCGGTTCGTCCTTTATACTCTCCCAAAGTCAGTTTGGGTTAGAGTTGTGGATCGAGTGGTCTTAAATCTTGGCGCGCCTGTCACACTCGTCCTAAGTTTATACTCATATCCAAGCTCTGAGGATTAGAGTTAGTTGGGCAAACAGTCGGGTCACATTTGCCTTGGCATCGTCCCTTTGCTCCTACATCAAGGGCAAAGGTCGCCATCAGGGATGGTCGGTTCACGTCCCTATTGATTTTATACTCCTCCCGTCGGAAGCATGGGAAAGAGTTAAAGACGTTTTTGGAGAGCGGTCGAGTCACACTCATCCTCGTCTTAACATTTCCCTTTTGCCCCCACATCGAAGGCAAAAGTTATGTCGTTCATGTGATCGTGCCCCTGTCATTTTTGCACTCTTCTCGTTGGATCAGGGGATGGAGTCATAGAACTGCTAAGTGGTTATGTCACACCCGAGTATATCTCTATGTCATGACTGGCAAATTAAAGGCTAGATGTTGAGGATGCCTCATTTGTATGCCTATGCATAGATATGTTGAAATTATGTGCATATATTCGCTTGCCCCCTACTTCAAGGGCAAAAGGTCCATGAATGAATGGTCAAACTTCATTTATGTCAGGTTGTTGGCATCAGGAGGGTGAATAGTTAAATCACGTTCGCCAAAGCTTTACGCTTCTCCGACTAAACCATGGAAGGAGTGGTTGGCACCAAACTTCGGGTACCTTCATCATTCATATCGCATGAGTTAGTCATGTCCATAACTCAGGAAGCATGTAAAAGTAAATTGTATGATTGAAAAGTAAGCATATCAAGGGGCAGTGCTGCCTCCTTTAACGGATCGAGCCATGTAGACGGTCGAACTGCATCCATCCGGAATCGGATTCCGACGTTGAACTTCAATGCACAATTATCTTGAGGCCTGCCACGTGTGAGCCAATGAGTGGATGGTCACCTCGGATCCATCTTAAGTTATACAACTTCTCTCAGGCGAAGGACGTGGCTCTGTAAACGAGCAGTTCAATCGGGCTCGTTACGGCAATGCTCCATAATTCTTCCTGTAGGTGCTCAAAGTTTGATCGGTACCAGATTCGGGGTTCCTACATCATCCACCTATAAATTCATCTGAGTTAGTTACATCAATAACTCATAAAGCATGGAAATATAAGAGTCATGGTTAAAAAGTAATCCTGTTAAAGGAATGAATATCATTCTGTGCGAAGATGGCATTGCACGCTCTTTGCAGGTCCATTTTTCCTCACTACATCTTTATCAGGGGATGGCTGTCAAAATCTTTAGCTGGTGATGGACGTCTTTTCAAACCGTTGTGGGGTGGCGGTCCTAAGAATGAACAGACCTTGATTGAGGACTTGGAGTGACAAAGGCAATTAGGTAAATACTATAAGCGAATAACAAGGTCACATCTTATTTGAATCGCCTTCTTGCCCCCATGCTAAGGGCAAGGATTGAGTATAAGGGAGTCATGGCTGCTAGGGGGATAGTCATATCTCATCCATCCACAGATATGCCTTTAGTCCCACGTTGGGAATAAGATCTAATGCACAGATAATCAATCAGCATCCAGGCTTAAGTGCTCTGAACCTTTAACTTGCCACTTCCATTGAGTAGCATCTCCTAACTAGCTAAATAGCAGTCTCTTCCAGTAACATGATCACCATGGACCATTCCCATTCCATCTTTCATTAGGAATTTTAGCAATAGATACCAGGGTGCAATGTAAGCTCTAATCGCCGCTAGAGCTGGTCAGTTTAGACCTTAGTCAGATAAACTTGACTACAATAGCATGGCTTCCAAGGCTTGAAGTAATGTTCACGTTTTCTATCACAATTGATGTATGAAATCGAGAGCTAACGGTCGATTCATATTTGTTTTGATCTCGAACTCTCATCTCTTGACAAAGGTCATGTGCTGACTGGTGAGCAGTCAAGTTGCTATCATCCGAGCAAAGATTCACATGTCCAATCATGGCCTGCAGGGGTTCAGCTGTTACCTATCGCTGGGCACCAAAGTATGTTGACCTAACCCTTATTCGATGGAAATCAGTCTTCCTCAATGCGATTGACAGAAAATAACCATTTCAAAGGTTAGCTAAGTTCTTCGGGAGGTGAGACGCAGGACATTTTATTCATCACATCATACAATTGAAGTGTAGCTTTGGGATGTTGGGATCCTTAGCTGCTTTCTGGTATCCCGCCATTGACAGTCATGTTCACTAAGATCATATGAATCATCTTTGAAGTAGTGTTCAAACTATTCTATATAACTGTCACTCGATGCTCCGCCGATTGGACAAGTTTAAGTCATATAAATGGGATGGTCACTACTCATTAGGGAACAACATCAGTTGCATTGCTGAAATCTACACTATCGGAGTTCCAGAAGATGAGGCTACTATTAGACAATCATTATCTCGTATACTGTCGTTGATAGCAAGCTGAATCTGACTGACAGCTCCTCCCATTGAATGGCATCGGCAAATAGAGGCTATGGCTTCTGGAGGAATCCTAGTCGTTGCCATTTGGTTGTCATATTCTTTGACTATCCGCCTTATTTTCATTAACAAACTTTGATGAGTACTGTTGGTCAAAATGTACGTCGAGCCGAAGGCGAGCCGTGCTCCGAGCCGAAGGCGAGGCCGTCAGCGGGTCCGGGCGCAGCGCCGGCGGGGGTCCGGGGCCCCGCAGTCCCGCCGGCGGGGGTCCGGGGCCCCGCCATGTGGGCACCGCACGATTTTTTCGATTTTGGAAGATAGAGCCTTTTCTGAAATGATCTTAAAAATGTATTTTTTCCAAAAAATAGCTGTTTCGGGTCGGATCGGATCATGCCTTCAAATTTGCGGTTCGGAGATTGTCTTCAGGTCGGGTCGGATCGGACTAGTTCCTCGGAGCCGGATCGGAGACGTCATTAGCTAGTCGGTTCGGTATATATGAAAGAGCCGGTTCGGATCTCCTCCTCCTGTTCGGATCGGTCTTCCCTACCCTGCATTTCCACTTTCCTGCGGTTCGGGTCGTGGCACCCTCTTCGGTTCGGAGATGCATCACCAGGTCGGATCGGGGTATCAACAGCAGCTGGATTCGAGTCCTGCTCAACGGGTCGGGTCGGAGCATTGTCCCCGGGTCGGTTCGTTGTGCCACTCCGGGTTAGACGTCTTCGGGTCGGATTGATTTTTCATTTTATTGGGGTCGGATCGGACCCCTGGTCATTGGATCCGAACCGATGCTGCTATTACTAGTTCTGGCGTCTCAGTGTATAACTTCGTGGGGTCGGGTCGGACCCGACCCGAACTGAGTGGGGCTATCCGAACCGAAGCCATGCGATTCTGCATTAACTCAATCCGATCTGCTTGTCACCCGCATCCGATCCAGAGACTTTTTTGAACTGGAAAGTCATTAAAAATTTTGAATTTGCCGGATTTCCTCATCGGACTTGGCAATCCAATAAGTAGATTGGAGAATCCTTAAGCGCTGAGAATCTTCATTCTCAGTGAAAGCACCAAAATGTTAGACCAAAAAATGGTCCTAACACCCAAATTATCGTATTTAGAGCGTAGGATATGAAGAAATAACTGAAAAAGTGAGAGAAAAGCAAGACAACATGATTTTTATAGTGGTTCGGTGTTAACAAGCCTACATCCACTTCATAGTTTCTCATTTCATTCATGGATTACAATTACAAGGAATTCAATCACTCAATCGCTCAAATACAATGAATAATTCTCTCCGAATTCATTGATTTTCATTGATTTTCATTGGAGAAGAAGGTGGTTATTGGTGGGGGAATTCGGCCATGGCTACCATGAATGAATGAAATGCCAAAAGTCCCTTCAAATGGCCATGTTGTGGTGTATTTATAGCTGTAGAGAAGCTCTGGGCACTTCCGGTTCGGATGGGCCACGTGGCGTGACCGGAGGAGATCTCAGAAGCAGCGGAGAACGTGGAAAAGTGGTTACCAGGTCGTGCTTTGCCAAATGGAGTCCGATCCGCAATTGTAGGAGTCGGTTATGCCAAGAGAAGAGGTCAAACTCTGTGTGCAGAAGCAGGTCTAGTCGGTTCGGATCGGATCCGAACCGAACCAGTTGTTCGAGCAGAATGCTTGCACGCACTTTTGTGCAGAATACTTCAGGCAGTTCGGGTAGAGGGTACTCCGATCCGATCCGGGGAGGGGGATCCGATCCGATCCGAAAGCAGGGATCCGATCCGATCCGAATGGGGGATCCGATCCGATGACATCTGCATGAATAATTCAAATTTTCCATCTTTCTATCACTCCATCCAAGTGATCGCCAATCAATGTAAGTTCATACTCAAGTCCCTAGCTTTGGGTAGCCTGGTCACAAAGCAGGCTAACAATGATATTATTTCCAAATGGAAATTATATCGATCAAACATTATTTAACATTCATCTCCTTAGTTCATTAATTTACTTATTTCCTGTTTCCCTATATTCAATATTTCTTATTTTCTAAATTTTGGAAAATATACGCTATTAACAATGGAAAACATTTCCATTTCTTGTTTTCTTTATTAGAAAACATTTCTGGTTTCTTATTTGGAAAATATTTCCAAAGCTTCTTCATTGGACTTAGACAGATGTTTAAACAAACCATAGCGATGCCAACTCAAACCATTTCCTTTACTGCCAAACCTTAACCATTCCTTAGTTAAAACGAAGCCAATCAAGTTGGGGTAGAGCTACCTCTCAGACCTTAACTGAACAACATTTATAACTTTGAAATAGACAAAGTTCACTTTACATCCCTTTACTAACTTCCTTACTTAACCCTCCTTCAAATAGCTATATTCGATTGACTCTTTTCACTTAACTCTATTCGATTAACCCTTATCAATTTACTCTATTGTATTAACACTATTGGATTAACTCTATTTGACTAACGCTATTGATTTACTCATTTCGCTTAACTCCTTTCGAATAAACTATATTCAATAACTCCTTTTACTTTCTTTGAATAAACTATATTCGATTAAATCATTTGCTTCTATTCGAATAACTATATTCGATTAACTCTTTTCGATTAAACTAACATCGATTAACTCCTTTTACTTCAACTATAATCGATTAAACTAACATCGATTAACTCCTTTTACTTTAACTCTAATCGATTAAACTAACATTGATTAGGTCCTTTTACTTTAACTCTAATCGATTAAACTAACATAGATTAGCTCGTTTATTCTATTCGAATAACTATTCATTTATAAAGATATACTTTTAGTAACAGTTCTTCACTTTACAAATGATTTCCCTTTTATAAAACTCTATTCGTTTTAAAAACATTTTCCCCTTTTTATTTACTTTCGAAATATTTCCTTTTATAAAATTTGTTGATTTTATAAACTCCCTTTATTTCAATATACATTGAAATAATTCTTTTTACATCCCAGGGTCTTTTATGATATTTAAAATATCGAATAAAAATGATCAACATCATTCCAACACCCATAATCCATAACAGATTATATAACACATCATATATCACATTATATGAAAATATTAAAATAAATGTTGAGGAATCCCTGTTTCCCTGCATCACAGATGTTAAACAATATAGATAACATCATTATCAGTTCCATATGATATATTCTGTTAAACAAAATCAATATAGAAATTTAACTAACTGACTAGCTGTTCAATCAAACAATCAACACACAATCAATCAGACAATTTCTAACAGTTCTAAAAATACAACATGAAATTATAAACTATTCAGAGTTAGTGAGATTTACTCACATTTGCGCGTTAGCCGTTTAATAACGGTTTGCGTTATTTGATTCAGTCGGACAATTTATTTCGCCATAAATTGTAACGAGCCCCGATGGACTTCCGATTAGTTCCAGTGTTTAGCCCTCGTCCATACGATCCCAACGGATCTTGTTTTGCTAAATTCCGTTAACATGTTGTAAGTTCGACCCAATGCCAACACATTAAACCCACAACCGCACATATGGCTACAGGAAATTCATCCTCCTTCTCCATATGTAAAACACGAGCTCAACTATGGCCATTTCCATCCTTTGAACTCCATTTGCTACTCCGTTCCTACATCATCTCCTACATCGTTACCACCATTGTCTTTCACTTCATGCGCTCCTTCCTATCAACTCGTTGCTCAACTTGCAGGTTAAGAGGGAAAAGCCGACTTCCGGCTTCACTATGCTGCACCTGTGAAAGGTGCCAACCTCAAGCAAAAACGAATCATATTTTATTTCAAGGTTGATCATTCTACACCCCTCTCAGCTTGGTCATCTAATTTGAAATACCCATAATCCAAAGTACTGTGTATGCTTAACCACTTATGATTTTATCCACCCAAGATTACCCAAAATTTGAACAAAATATTGTTTCTTCATGGTAATATAGCAGTATAGCGGCTCAAAAAGATTTGATAGTTTTACGGACCTTCCATACTTCCATGTTTAAACTACAGTGTCGTGCTCCTTAACATCACATCCTGGCGTCTTAGTACAGCTCCCATATTTCTTGCTCACAACATCCCTTAGAAGTTCTCACGCTCGTACAGTATTAAAGCAAACTCCTCCCAAACTTCAGCATCCTTTCTTAATCCCATCTTAGGACCGCTAATCCCATGCACTTCATACGAAACGCCAGCACCCTCCCTTTCGTTTTCATCTCCCTTTACTTCTTCAACGTCCAGACCCTTCCCTCTCCTATTCAGGGTTTTACATTTAACCCCCCCTTTGAACGCCACTTCCTCCAACCTCACGTACTCCTTCGAGCGCCATGCATCCTTCTGAACCAACCCCACACTCTTCAACTCCACGCCAAAATCTGAATGCCTTCTTCGCACCTTACCCTTCAAACTTCACACACAAACAAACTTCCAGAAGCTTCCGCTTCTATCTTTACATACACAGTAGTCGCGTGTCCTAGTTATTGCACCAATGTCCATGGAAAGCTCACAACCAATACCACTCGCTCCTTGTTTATTTTCATTAAATACTAGTTTTATTAAGATTTGTTGAGTATAGAACCCTCACGTTTTGGTTTGGAAAAAGGCAAAGCCTGGCGGCTTGAGATTTTTTTGTTGGATCTCTCTCTGCGATTTTCGTTTGAGGAATGGAAATTGTGCTTGCGTCTTTAAACTGGAGGGTGTGGGTGAAAATAAGAGGACGTGACCTCCCTTATGTTCACCAGTTAGGATTTTTTGTACTGCTATTTTGGTGACCCTGCTATATGAACTTTTTTTCTCATCCGGATGGCCAACGAAAGAAATAAAAATACCAGTGAGACGTGCAATGTCCCACGATCCCAAAAATATAATAATACCGGTAGCTTAACTCATATTTTGAAATTTCAAAATGTTGATTTCAGGGTGCGAAATACTTCAAATAAAAAGTTGATTATTTAATTAATTAAAAATTTTGATAAAATTATAAAAATTAAATTATCGTTATGTCCCAAAAGAACCTTGTCTAAATTCAAACCCGATATTTAGTTATATCGGATAAACCGATACGATCGATAAACGATTCTATAGCGACTATTTTAAAAATTGATTTGGGCATATCTCAAAATCTATACGATGAAATCCCGATTTTTCTCTTCCACTAGAAAGATATACTCCACCAGCTCCGTACGTTTCTTGTTTCACAGAAATCCGATTTAAAACGAACCCTGTACATTCAGTTGAAGTTCGAATCGCCAATTTACGAACTGGAGCGCCATTTCGAGCTCGATTATAATTATATTATAACTCTACGTTCAAACAATCATTTATTTAATATATTCGTTATTCAAATTCAATTCTAAGCTGAATTAAATATCACAGATGATCCGGTTCACACCATATCGTCATTTCAGCCAATTTTGTTTATTTCGGAATTAAATATATTATTTAATTTATTATTTTAAGTTAAATATTCACCATTATTTAATTCCACGACCATTAAATTCACTAACCCTCCATTATATAATAAAATAAATTAATCATAATACCTCTGCCAATGCGGGTCATTACAATCTTCCCCACTTAAAATAATTTCGTCCTCGAAATTGCTAAAAGGTAGAGGACGACCCTATCGACTGGTTAGAACATATTTGTTCACTTCTTAACTTCAGTTTCAACTGAACCAATTTAATTTCAATTAAATTATTAATTAATTCTTATTAACGAAAATTTCCAAAAATCCTGAAAATTTTCTAACGCCTTAACTCTTCGAAAAATTTCGCCTGCACCTCCTTTGTACTGGTCAATCGGTCAAAATCCAACTCGCCTCTCTGGGCCATCTCCAACCCAAAAGAAAATCAAACAGCCAAGCGGCTTGCCAATTCGGCTCATAAATCTTATATCCAATAGGAATATAAACTTGTACCTTTTTGTCGGGCATATCAACCCCATCACTTCCATCTGTTATTAAATTCAGCGGATACAAGGGTTATCCCAATCAAATTCCCATCTTCTTTTATCCATGACACAACCATTCGCTTATATCCTAAGTCGAATTTTATTTCAAATTCGAGTTCCATTCTCGATTTCAAACTCTTAACTTCCCAATCCAAATTTCATTTCAGATTCTTATCTTCACAAATTCAATCTTATTCGATTTCAATTCAACTTCAGCTACCCCTTAACTGACTTTACTTTAGTTCAAATCTGCTTTCACAAATTTCTGTTAAATTTGTTTTTAATTTAAACAGTCTTTCCCTAGGAGTTTTTAAACAGCTTACTCTTTTCAAAAATCAAATTTTCCTTTTTGAAATTCAATTGAGTCCTTAATCAATATTCCATTAGTTAAACCACTTCTCTATTTCTTTATCAATATTTGTTAACCAAATATTTTCAATAACCATATTGGCCTTTTACGTTATTTGGAAAACATTTCCAAATATCGCCTTCCTTTATTTTATAAACTTTAGAAAATATATGCTATTTATAATTGGAAAATACTCCAATTACTTATCTCTTTTCCGATCTCGTTTATTTCTATACTTAGGAAATATTCTTTATTATATTTCCAAGCTTACACTTATTTGGGTTAAAACGGATGTTGTGTAAAACATCATTACGACAACTCAAATACTATATTCAACTAACTCTTATTCAACATTGATCTTCGAGCCTGAAATCTTACTATTTATTTGTTAATAATGAAATCAATCAAGTTGGGGTATAACTACCTCTCAGACCTTGACTGAATAACATTTATAATGTCAAAACAGATATGACTACTTGAAAAAATCAATACTATACAACTACTTATTCAGTTTTAAACACGTATATGCTTCCTCTATCTATCCTTACTAGATTTTTTTCTTAGTCTTCCTTTTTGATTTTACTATTCTATTTCTAAGTTCATTTCCTAATCGACTTCTATATATATCGATACGTTGATTTCTAACTATCAAATTATCTTAAAAATATTCTAACTCCTCAAATTTCCGGAAAAATTCGCCATAACCTCCTTTATACCAGGAGCATCGAGATATTTCAAATAGCCTCCCATGGCCCTCACCAATCCAAAAAGAAAAAGAAAAGCCAAGCGGCTAGCCGATTCGGCGCATAAAATCTCATATATGAATTTAAATACATACATTTTCGTCGAGCATTCTATTTATATACCTTCATACCTTATCCATACCTATCTCATGTATATTTATACATGTCAACTTTATTTTAACTATACTCGATCGTTTTAACTAAATTCGTTAATTAATTTGTTAATTAACTCTTTAGTCTATTTCACTTTTATATTTGAACATGAGATGTTCAAATATATTTTAATTTGCTTATTAACTAATTTGAATCCAAATTTCAAATTTAAGTTCTATATTCGATTTCGAATATCCATTTACAAATCCAATTCACCTTTCAAAGTTCAACTTCAAATTCAAAACTCGATTAACTAATTCCTCTTCGACTTGGTTAATTCTATTCAATTTCTGTTCAAATTTTATATCACTTCTATTATTCAAATCCTATATATTCAAATCCCATATTTGAATTCCATTTGAATTCTTTATTCAAATTCCATTTCACCTTCGATATTTAAATCCTATATTTGAATCCCTTTATATTTTCTATATTCAAATTCTACATTTGAATTCCATTTGAATTTCTATATTCAAACTCTATTTCAATTTCATTGAATTTCATATATTCAAACTCCCTTTGAATTTTATTATTTACGTTCTATGTTTGAACTTCCTTTATTCAAATTCCTTTAAATAAGTCTCGATTTCAATTCCTTTTTAAAATCGATATTTCTACCTTTGGAAAATAGATTTCCCTTTCAATTTCACACTTGTATTTTTATTTCTGAATTATCCAGTGATAATTCTTTTCACTTCATTTATAAACTTC
The DNA here is from genome assembly GCA_030737875.1 of Allium sativum. Taxonomy (NCBI): domain Eukaryota; kingdom Viridiplantae; phylum Streptophyta; class Magnoliopsida; order Asparagales; family Amaryllidaceae; genus Allium; species Allium sativum. The sequence goes on from CM060921.1 coordinate 316,024,914, forward strand.
GTTTATAAAAGAACTATTTATAAACTTCGTTTATAAGGGAACTTCTCGTTTTGTTTCTTTTAAAACAAGTTAATATTTCAAATCTACTTAAAAATTAAAATTCTATATTTGAAATTTCATTTGAAATTCAACATAACTTGTCTTTCCCAAAACAAATTCAAAACAGTATCTCTGGTAGTAATTCGTCACTTACAACTTGAAAATGAATACTGATGATGCAGCTATCATCATCAGAATCTATTTTCCAGCGATCGAAGTGAGTTCAATACTATAAAATCATTTCTAAACATTTCCACTTTTAAATCCATTTCAACATATAATTCACACTGCTTGTTAAATAATTTAAAATCTCCCTGGATCTTAAATTTTCCTTATTTTTTTAATCCAAATCCATTTACAAACACTTATCAAATTTTCCCGAATTTTAATTCAATTTCTGGTTTACATTTCAGATTTAACTCATCTGATTTCACGCATTTCGCTTATATGAATTCTGATTGGTTATTTACATAACCATTTAATTTATAATCTTACTCGATTATAATAACAACCAATATATCCAATATATATCAAAATATACTTTGGGTAAAATATTTTCATTTACCCTCCTTTCAAAACATATTGTGTCGACCCATCGTATTCAAGTGTTTAGTAACTCCTACCGATACAGTGGATCAAACTGATCGACCAGAACTCATAAACAACTCAACTAATGAATCTCCACAATATAAACAATTTTTTTATATCAATAACAAATACGTTCACTCGTATATATACACTCAATCTCAATCTAGGGTATTACTAACCCTATCTCTACCGAGTCACGCCACAGAGCCAAGTATATTCACTTAACTTAAGCTCTAATACCAACTGTAACGACCCGGATTTTCAACGACTTTGGTTATCGACATAAGCTCGATGTCGATAACCAAAACATCGAAACATCCTGGTAATTAGTGAAAGAAATTAGAGGGTGAGAAAAGATAAGATAGAAACTTAGAATAGAAGAAGAAGAAGAACACAACATCAGAGTAACACGAATCTCACAGCGGAATGAATAACATATAATATATATAACATAACTTGAAATATACACCTGTACTTGAATATACATCAATATCAAAGTACATCACTTACAACACAGCGGAAATAAATATAGCTATATGATCCCGAAGCCTCCTGCTCCAGCTCTTCATCTATATCTGTAAAATCCCGACTACTTGACTGCCCATACAAATTTAGGCACCCAAGAGTTTAGGGAAAACAACAAAGTAAACTCCGGGTCAGTCATGGGACTGGTATGAGTAAAAAAGTTTAAAAACAGTTCGAACAAGTAAACGATATCTCATAAGACCACGCCGCATAACGGAACCGGTTTTTCCCTTATGAGAATCCAAATTATCTTTATATCAAAAACCTTTTGATATTATAATAATGTCTATCAACACAATATAATAATCATCTAGTAGAAACGCTTTCATCTCATGTTCTACATATATAGTATACAACTCAAAACCGCAAGCACGTATTGGGTAATGGATTTCCAACTATGACAAGGTATGGAACCACCTATCGCTCGTGTACCTCTAGAGAGGAATACACTGGGTTCAACAAGAACATCTTGCAACCCGGCCACACATGACCGACCACTCATTTCGCTTGAGTGTATCGAATGTATATCACCAACGGTTGGGATTAGCAACCGTTTCCCGAATGGGACAGCATCAACAATAGATTTTTAGAAGTAAATGAAACTCTAGATCAGGTGATTATACACCCTACTTCGGTGCGACCGACTTAGCCATGCTGCCTGCCCGATTTCTGTCATTTACCGGATGATGAGGCTAGAAGCTACGCTTTAACATCACATCAGATTCACTTTGAATGCCACATTGTCATATCCATCAAATCACCGATTGACGCCCTCAACTATACATTATGTGTTAGCTAAAAGAAGTTTCCTTCTCCGCTTCCACTCTTGGTACGGTTGGAGAAAACAATATACGTGATCGTCTGGATATACTTTGTCATACATCCGTCCATACAAGTCACCCAGGAACAGGATGAACCGAAGGCACTATTCTGTAAATAGGATAGCCCTTGCATAACTCCGTCTTCAATTTCCTTTGGCATATATGATTCGCAACGCTTATGCCAATACAGAGTGGTTCTTTGGATAATAATCCAACCGGTCTCTCCATATTAACAACGTTAAAATGGTCAAAACTTCGATAGTCTGTGATTTAACTATCGAATAAAAACAGGTGTGCAAACAACGATATTATTTCCAAATGGAAATTATATCGATCAAACATTATTTAACATTCATCTCCTTAGTTCATTAATTTACTTATTTCTTGTTTCCCTATATTCAATATTTCTTATTTTCTAAATTTTGGAAAATATACGCTATTAACAATGGAAAACATTTCCATTTCTTGTTTTCTTTATTAGAAAACATTTCTGGTTTCTTATTTGGAAAATATTTCCAAAGCTTCTTCATTGGACTTAGACAGATGTTTAAACAAACCATCGCGATGCCAACTCAAACCATTTCCTTTACTGCCAAACCTTAACTATTCCTTAGTTAAAATGAAGCCAATCAAGTTGGGGTAGAACTACCTCTCAGACCTTAACTGAACAACATTTCTAACTTTGAAATAGACAAAGTTCACTTTATATCCCTTTACTAACTTCCTTACTTAACCCTCCTTCGAATAACTATATTCAATTGACTCTTTTCACTTAACTCTATTCAATTAACCCTTATCAATTTACTCTTTTGTATTAACACTATTGGATTAACTCTATTTGACTAACGCTATTGATTTACTCATTTCGCTTAACTCCTTTCGAATAAACTATATTCGATAACTCCTTTTACTTTCTTCGAATAAACTATATTCGATTAACTCATTTGCTTCTATTCGAATAACTATATTCGATTAACTCTTTTCGATTAAACTAACATCGATTAACTCCTTTTACTTCAACTCTAATCGATTAAACTAACATCGATTAACTCCTTTTACTTTAACTCTAATCGATTAAACTAACATCGATTAGCTCCTTTTACTTTAACTCTAATCGATTAAACTAACATCGATTAGCTCCTTTATTCTATTCGAATAACCATTCATTTATAAAGATATACTTTTAGTAGCAGTTCTTCACTTTACAAATGATTTCCCTTTTATAAAACTCTATTCGTTTTAAAAACATTTTTCCCTTTTTATTTACTTTCGAAATATTTCCTTTTATAAAATCTGTTGATTTTATAAACTCCCTTTATTTCAATATACATTGAAATAATTCTTTTTACATCCCAGGGTCTTTTATGATATTTAAAATATCGAATAAAAATGATCAACATCATTCCAACACCCATAATCCATAACAGATTATATAACACATCATATATCACAATATATGAAAATAGTAAAATAAATGTTGAGGAATCCAGTTGGATTCCTCCAACCTGTTTCCCTGCATCACAGATGTTAAACAATATTGATAACATCATTATCATTTCCATATGATATATTCTGTTAAACAGAATCAATATAGAAATAAAACTAACTGACTAGCAGTTCAATCAAATAATCAACACACAATCAATCAGACAATTTCTAACAATTCTAAAAATACAACATGAAATTATAAACTGTTCAGAGTTAGTGAGATTTACTCACATTTGCGCGTTAGCCGTTTAATGACGGTTTGCGTTATTTGATTCAGTCGGACAATTTATTTCGCCATAAATTGTAACGAGCCCCGATGGACTTCCGGTTAGTTCCAGTGTGTAGCCCTCGTCCATACGATCCCAACGGATCTAGTTTTGCTAAATTCCGTTAACATGTTGTAAGTTCGGCCCAATGCCAACACATTAAACCCACTACCGCACATATGGCTACAGGAAATTCATCATCCTTCTCCATATGTAAAACACGAGCTCAACTATGGCCATTTCCATCCTTTGAACTCCATTTGCTACTCCGTTCCTACATCATCTCCTACACCGTTACCACCATTGTCTTTCACTTCATGCACTCCTTCCTATCAACTCGTTGCTCAACTTGCAGGTTAAGAAGGAAAAGCTGACTTCCGGCTTCACTATGCTGCACCTGTGAAAGGTGCCAACCACAAGCAAAAACGAATCGTATTTTATTTCAAGGTTGATCATTCTATACCCCTCTCAACTGGGTCATCTAATTTGAAATACCCAAAATCCAAAGTACTGTGTATGCTTAACCACTTAAGATTTTATCCACCCAAGTTTACCCAAAATTTGAACAAAATAATGTTTCTTCATGGTAATATAGCAGTATAGCGGTTCAAAAAGATTTGATAGTTTTACGGACCTTCCATACTTCCATGTTTAAACTACAGTGTCGTGCTCCTTAACATCACATCCTGGCGTCTTAGTACAGCTCCCATATTTCTTGCTCACAACATCCCTTAGAAGTTCTCACACTCGTACAGTATTAAAGCAAACTCCTCCCAAACTTCAGCATCCTTTCTTAATCCCATCTTAGGACAGCTAATCCCATGCACTTCATACGAAACGCCAGCACCCTCCCTTTCGTTTTCATCTCCCTTTACTTCTTCAACGTCCAGACCCTTCCCTCTCCTATTCACGGTTTTACATTTAACCCCCCCCCCCCCCCTTTGAAAGCCACTTCCTCCTACCACGCGTACTCCTTCTAGCGCCATGCATCCTTCTGAACCAACCCCACACACTTCAACTCCACGCCAAAACATGAATGCCTTCTTCGCACCTTACCCTTCAAACTTCACACACAAACAAACTTCCAGAAGCTTCCGCTTCTATCTTTACATACACAGTAGTCGCGTGTCCTAGTTATTGCACCAATGTCCACGGAAAGCTCATAAACAATACCACTCGCTCCTTATTTATTTTCATTAAATACTAGTTTTACTAAGATTTGTTGAGTATAGAACCTCACGTTTTGGTTTGGAAAAGGGAAAAGCCTGGCGGCATGAGATTTTTTTGTTGGATCTCTCTCTGCGATTTTCGTTTGAGGAATGGAAATTGTGCTTGCATCTTTAAACTGGAGGGTGTGGGTGAAAATAAGAGGACGTGGCCTCCCTTATGTTCACCAGTTAGGATATTTTGTACTGCTATTTTGGTGACCCTGCTATATGAAGTTTTGTTCTCATCCGGATGGCCAACGACAGAAGTGAAAATACCAGTGAGACGTGCAATGTCCCACGATCCCAAAAATATAATAATACCGATAGGTTAACTCATATTTTGAAATTTCAAAATGTTGATTTCAGGGTGCGAAATACTTCAAATAAAAAGTTGCTTATTTAATTAATTAAAAATTTCGATAAAATTCTAAAAATTAAATTATCGTTATGTCCCAAAAGAACCTTGTCTAAATTCAAACCCGATATCTAGATATATCGGATAAACCGATACGGTCGATAAACGATTCTATAGCGACTATTTTAAAAATTGATTTAGGCATATCTCAAAATCTATACGACGAAATCCCGATTTTTCTCTTCCACTAGAAATATATACTCCACCAGCTCCGTACGTTTCTTGTTTCACAGAAATCCGATTTAAAACGAACCCTGTACATTCAGTTGAAGTTCGAATCGCCAATTTACGAACTGCAGCGCCATTTCGAGCTCGATTATAATTATATTATAACTCTACGTTCAAACTGTCATTTATTTAATATATTCGTTATTCAAATTCAATTCTAAGCTGAATTAAATATCACAGATGATCCGATTCACACCATATCGTCATTTCAGCCAATTCTGTTTATTTCAGAATTAAATATATTATTTAATTTATTATTTTAAATTGAATATTCAGCATTATTTAATTCCATGACCATTAAATTCACTAACCCTCTATTATATAATAAAATAAATTAATCATAATACCTCTGCCAATGCGTGTCATTACGTTGATCGATCGTCATCAGAACTTATGTCCGAGTTCCGAAGGCGTGATTTCTATATATTTCCATTAGACTGGTGTGAGAACCAAAACTTATATAGATAGATACATTGTTGTGAATTACATTTTCTGTATATATATCAAAATTATGAATTTGAAACGTTAAATTCACTAATTGATTGATGTTTGTGTTTGTTTATTTGCTTGATAATTTTGAACCATTTAGCCTAATTGAACCGAATATTGAATTGTATTGAAAATTGGTCGCATTTGCATGCATATACATGTACTTACATTGAACAGGTCATAGCAAGGAGGCTAGAGCAGAAGAATAAAATTGTTTTCCCGACAAATAGGTACATATTTACTATAATTTACTGTTTTGTTTGGGTGATGATGATTTTATGAGCCAATTGGCTAGCCGCTTGGCTTTTTCTTTTTCTTTTTGAGATCAGAGGGCCTGTATGGAAATTTCGGTATTTTCCCGGTGCTCCCGGTGCAGGGGAGGTTATGGCAAAAAAATTCGAAAATTTAGGGTGTTAGCCAAATTTTTGAAAATTTTGAAAAGTTTTTAGAAACTGAAAAGTTGAAGAACTTAAGTCGTAATCAAAATATTGAAAGTTGAATTGATTAGATAAACAAATTTCGGCTTCGTTCCTTTTCGGGGACGAAATGTTTTAGGTGGGGGAGAATGTAACAACCCGGAAAATACGAGCCAGTTTAAAATTTTTATTTTGGCAATTTTAGCGAATTTTCTATATTTAAAATAGGTTATTTTAAATAATATCAATGAGAAATTTATTTTGAATATAATTAGAACGTATATATTTATATATGTCTTCGTTAGATTATAAATATTCATTTATATATTATATAAAGAATTGAAAATGGCGCGGTAGTTCGATAATTCGATTTCAAATTCAAATTGAACATATCGGGTGCAAAATAAACTGGATTTTAGTGAAACCAAAAATATTAGAATCTAATTGAGAATATCTTTCCAAAGAATCCAAAAAATTGAAATTTCATAGCGGGGATCAAAAGATATGTCCAATTGAAAATCCTGAATAGTCGCTATGGAATTCAGGCCCTTAAAAATAGAAATTTTGCAAACGACCTCGGATTTCGACGAAACCACTTTCGTTGGATCCGTGATGTCAAATTATTGCTAGGTTTCAAATTTCATAATTTTTCGAATCAATATGTGAGCGTGGAAAAGGAAAACGCGTTTGACCATTTTCAGTTGATTTTAATCGACTGGAAAATGGCCATTTTTCCAACGGTGTCAGAATTCGACGAAACTAGTTTTGTTAGGACCGTATCATCAATACGAAGCTAGAAAATATTTTTTTGGAATTTTTCGAGTTAGTATGTGACCCCAGCAAATTGAAATGCGCGTTCAAATTCAATATATAGAGTTATATTTTTATTTTGACGGAAACTGATTGTAACGATCGAATCAGCCTACGATACATATCCCATTGTGTTCGGAATAGGGGTAATTATCTATGGACGACAGGCAGTGGGCCTCATTTCGAGGTCGAAATAAAAAGTCAACCTTTTTGAAATTAAATAATTAAATTTATAATAAATAAAACCCCCCTCTTCTTCTCGTCCCGGTCTTCTCCTCCCTTCCCCTCTTCTCAAAGCCGCCGACCACCACCAAAACCGCACCCCCCCCCTTTTTCTTCCCTGAGCCATCGCAGCCTGCTAGGGCACCCGACCCCCGACGCCGCCTCCGACTGCACAGCCTTCAGCGCCTCCCCCTGACGCCGACAAACCACTTTTCCCCCTTTCTAACATTTTGAAGGTAAATCCTTCTTTATGTTAGTTTATTTATTTTTGTTGTTTGTCTAATTTACTTCTCTTTTTTATATATATAAAATAAATAAAAGTTTTGATTTTTATTTATAAAATAAAGAAAGGATATTTACATAAGGAAAGGTCGGATTTTTATAGTAGAAAAGTTTAAATCTTCATACTAGAAAAGTTTGAATCTTTATATAGTTAGAATGGGATATAAAAATACATTTTTTATATCTTTAAAGAATCAAAAATAGGATTTTTACTTGTGTAGAGTATTAAAAATATTATCTTTATATGTGTAGCAAAGTAAAAATTCGATTTTTATATAGAGAGGAGTGTTATAAAAATATAATCTTTATTATATAGTAGCGATGTAAAAATAGAATTTTTATTATATAGTAGCGATGTAAAAATTCTAAAATAGAATTTTTATCTATATAGTAGCGATGTAAAAATAGAATTTCTATCTATATAGTAGCGGTGTAAAAATATGATTCTTATATACATAACAACAATATAAAAATGTGATTTTTATATATGTAGTGGCTACGGACAACGAAAGTGACAAAAGGCGAGAACATTGATGATTTCCTACAATAGAAGTGTCATGGAGTTGGGATAGCTTTGGTGAGAACTTCTCACTCTAAATTTCCTTTTCTAGTTATATATATATACTAGGATGCAGACGGTGCTTAGCAGCACTTGACACCCGTCGTCCACAGACCATGGACGGCTTGTATGATTGTTTGATGTGTGGTGAAATTTGTTTGTGTTGTTGATGTGAAATCGATAATAAAAGGTAGATGGTTGAAATAAATTAATTATCGTTAAAAATATAATTTTTAATGTTAAAGTGAATAAATAAATATTTATAAACAAATCGGCCGATTTGTTTATATACACTGGTTTGACTGATATTGATTGGGTCGATAAATTTTACACATCGCCCAACTGCACAAATAAAAATCTGTGTTTATTGATTTGAAACCCACACGGGTTTTGGGATGATATTTGGGTACACTAATCCCAATTATTTAATTGTATGTCGATCGATTGGTCGACAGACTGTGTAAGCGTTGATTATTTATATTTGATGCTTATGCAGTTGTGTGGTGCACTTTGGATGATGGTTGATTGTTTATCGTTGCTATTATATACATGTGTTGTATGGAATCCATATAATTAACGTTATATGGTAATTGATTGGGCCTCATTCCAATCGGGAAAATAAAGAATATAATAGAACATATTCATGTGTTGAATAGAATAAATGTTCATGTGTTGAAACTATTTATGTGTTGGGTAAAATATTTTAACAATAAAATTTACATCTTTATCATATTTAAAATCAGAACTACAATAGAATAAACGTTCATGTGTTGAAACGATAGATACCATAATTTTATAAAATATATTACATAACAAAAATAGTCGTGTGTTGACAATACTCATGTGTTGAGATTAGTCGTGTGTTGAAAAAAATATAGATTCATGTGCTGAATGGAATAAATATTCATTTGTTGAATAGAATAACGAATTATTGAAATATATAAAGCCGTGTTAATTAGAGTTGCGCTATTTTGACGCAAACGATAATTATATCGATTATATTCATTTTTATAATGAATATGGAAAAGATAGTGATTTCAAAATATAACATTTTGAAAATATTATCATTTATATAGGAATGATATGAAATATTCAATTTTGATTAGAAATTGAATATAGAGTTGAAATGGTTTTGAAAACGAATTTAAAACGATTTATAAAATACGTTTTAAAAGGAAATCGACGAAATATATAATATATATATATATATATATTATATATAATGCCTTGAATAGAACGCGCCGAGCTGCGGCAGTTCGTGAATTTCAACCATTGACTTCGAATTGACGTTGCGGGAGATCCGACCGTCGGATTCTCCAAAAACCGGAACTGTTGGGTTCGTATCGAAAAGAGCTTTCCAATGAATATTAGAAATTTGAAATCTATCGGTTGGGTTTGGAATTATGTCCAAATCAATTTCAGAAAAGGTCGCTGTAAGTGCAGTTCGATGGCCATTGTTGGAAATCGACTGTACGAGCCTTGATAAAACTATTAAAAATATTAAAATTTTTTGTAAAATCATAATATATGGATTGGAAAGAACTGGGATGAAAAACTCCATATTTGAAAAAATAAAAATAGATTTTTTATCGAAATGAACTAGTTTTGAACTAGAATTAAAATCAATTTATTTTTGAAATAAATAAATTGAATTTGAAAGTGATTTTAAAAATAATCAATATTCCCAATACGTGAATTGGACTGGAGTTGAATCGAAATTATCTTCGGAATATTTCGATGTTGGATTTCGTGACTATACAAATATTGTTATGGAAATTTGAAAGACATATTTTATATCGTTATTTCCAATACGGTATTTGTTGGTTTTAGGATTTGATATTGAATATAAGCCGGTATATTTTCTATTCAGAGCCTTGTATTTAATATCAAATGTGATTTGGGTTTGTCGTGAATGGCATCTTCATTAACACTGTTCTTAAGCCCAATAGAGAAAAGGATTAAATCTTTCTATTTAGATTTAATGAAGTGTATCAATTAAATAATATTTAATTGGAATTGAATTTGAATTGGTTTTTGGGTTTATCGTGAGCGGTGTTTTGAACAACACCTGTTCTTTAACCCGATTAACAATAGAGCGTGATTTTGGGTTTATCGTGAATCGTGTTTTAGGTGACATTGGTTCTTTAACCCAGTTAAAGACAGGATATTGATTTTTGAGAAGATTAAAACTAAGTGGAGTTTTAATGAATCTGTAATTAGATTGAAATGTGAATTGATAATTTAAATTATCAAATCTGAAAGGTGATCGAGAATGGAGTACCACCAGTTTTGCTCCAAAGTGATAGTTAAATCTCTAATTAGATTTAAACGTGAAATGGTAATTAATTTTACCGATAACACCGGGGTGTTAGGTATGGAGTATTACCAGTTTTTCTCCAGGAGATGAATAGGTTGGGATTGGGAAATAAAACAAATAATTACTTCGGTGTGGTTTGCTAATCCCGACTAGTTTGAAATGATATCCAAAGGAAGATTAAAGAATAAATTTAGAAAAATTTATCTTGGATAAAATTAATGGGAACCTTTCCCTAAGAATGTGATTTTGTGAATAAAAGAATATTCTGAATTGGAATGAGGCATTTGTTGTGTTAGTGTAAAACGTGTTTATTATATACGCGGGTTATTCAGAAAGACCTGGTTTATCCCATTCTGAATAACCGATTCAACGAGATGTCGAAGATGAAGACGATGGTTGAAGACCGGAAGTCTTCACATCGTTTGGGTGATTACTGATGATCTCGATTGGGCTATACACCCAAGATGAGGGAAACAGTTGGTGATCGTCCAGACGTACTTGGAGATGGATGGATATGCGAGGAAAGTGCCTCCGGTTTCGTTCAGACCCAGAACGAACTTGTAAATTGTAACGACCCGGGAAAAAACGACCTTGGTTATCCGATATATAACACCTATCGAACAATCAAAAGTCGAAATTACCGGATAATCCAAGAAAGAAATTAGAGGGTGAGGATAGATAAGATAGAAAATTAGAACAGAAGAAGAAGGAGAACACAACAACATCAGAGTAACACGAATCTCACAGCGGAACGAATAAAATATAATAGACAACATATCTTGAAATCAAAGTAGTATATGTATATCATACCATTATCAGAGTACAACACTTTCATCACAGCGGAATAATCAATAGCTAGAAAAATCTTGAAGCCTCCTGCTCCAAGCTCTTCAAGCATACCTGTAAATCCTGACTACTTGACTGCCCGTACAAATTTGGGCACCCAAGAGTTTAGGGAAAACAAAACAAAATAACTCTGGGTCAGTCATGGGACTAGTGTGAGTAAACTCAAATCATTTGGTTTAACTTTCAAAATCCTTTCGAAAAAAAAGATAATCGTAAGACCAATCCACACATAAACACGGACGGTTTTTACCTTACGATAACCAAAAACACTTTGGAAATCATATATTATCTGATATTATAATAATGTCTAATCACAAGTAATTAAAATCTAGTAGAACGCTTGCATCTCACGCTCTACATATATAGTATACAAATCAAACTCGCGGGCACTTACTGGAGAGTGGATTCCGACCTTGACAAGGTATGGGACCACCTGCCGATAGTGTATCTCTAGAGGCGAATACACTGGGTTCAACAAGAACATCTTGCAACCCGACCCTCACATGACCGACCACTCATTTCGCTTGAGTGTATCGAATGTATATCACCAACGGTTGGGATCAGCAACCGTCTCCCGAATAGGACAGCATCGATAGATTAAAGAAGCAATTGGAATTTCTCTAGATAGGTGATCATAAATCCTAATGGGTGCGACCCACATAGCCATGCTGCCTGCCCGATTTTTGTCATTTCCCGGTGGATGAGGCTTGAGGTCATAACGTATCTTTTGACAGATCCCACCTCCATTACTTTGAATGCCACATCGTCATACCCGCCAAATCACAAATTGATTTCACCAAAAATACCACGGGTATACAGCTAAGAGAAACGAATTCCTCCGCCACCAAACGTAAGTACGTTTGAAGAGATCAACTTACGTGATCCTTTGAATATACTCTGTCAGACATTCGTCCATTCACGTTTGTCCTAGGACTGGACAAACCGAAGGCACTATTCTGTAAATAGGATAGCCCTTGCATAACTCCGTCTTCAATATATTCAGCTTACTTGATTCGCAACGCTTATGCCAATACGGAGTGGTTCTCTAGATAATAATCCAACCGGTCTCTCCATATTAACAACGTAAAATGGTCAAAAACTTTGATAGTCGGTGATTTAACTATCAAATGAAAACATGTCTGTGTGCAAACAACGATATTATTTCCAGATGGAAATTCTATCGATCAATCATCATTCATCATCAAATTATCATAAATTTACCCTTTTCCTTATTCTTGTTTTCCTATATTTCTTATTTACTATATTTAGAAAATATACGTTATTAACAATGGAAAACAATTCCATTTCTCATTTTCTATATTCAGAAAACATTTCTGATTTTCATTTGGAAGACATTTCCAAATCTCCTTCATTTGGTTTAAACTGATGTTTGAATAAACATCGCTATGCCAACACCAACCATTTCGCTCATTAACTAAATTCACTTAACCCCTTTCACTCTCGAACCTTATCCACTTCTTAGTTAAAAACGAAGTCAATCAAGTTGGGGTATAATTACCTCTCAGACCTTAACTGAACAACATTTCTAACTTCGAAATTGACAAAGTTCAAACATTACTCTTTAAGAAACTTCCTTGCGAACTCTCGGATTCTATTTATGAATCCACTTCCTTTACTGAATCATTTGATTATAACTGTAAATGTTATAATTCCATGCTTTCAAAATATGTTAACTTAAATATATTTCCATATCTTAATTTGGATAAATAAACAACCAACTACTTTATTAACAGATAATTAAAACTTGATTTGAAATGGAAAGTAAACATTACTTCCCTTGATTCGATATAATCGAATTTCCATGTATGATTCACTCTCGAATAATCACTATCCGATAATTCTCTTTCGAATAAACTATATTCGATTCCACTGTTCAAATAACTAATATTCGATCATCCTTTTCTTCGAATAACTAATATTCGAAAAATCTCACTTCGAATAAACCATATTCGATAATTCTCTCCTACGAATAACTATGTTCGATTTAACACACTTCGAACGAACTATACTCGATTACTCTTCTCGAATAAACTATATTCGATAACTCTACTTCGAATAGGTGATATTCGATTAATTCCCTTTTTGACTAACCCTACTTAATTTACTAATACTCGACTAACTCGACTTAATTAACTTCTATTGATTAATTACTACTTTATTTAACACCATTTGCTTGACTCTAGATCGCAGCGATCACAATGGTTACGCCTGATTCCCTCAGGAAACATCCGACCGCCGTAGGCTATCTGCAGCCCTGCGAATTACGCTAGCAGTCGTGCTAAATGGAAATTCATCCTTAAATAACTTTGTCTATTTTTAACTCTATCTCGAATAATTAGATTCGATCAATTCTAATTGAATAACTAATATTCAATTAACCCTTATTCGATTACTATATTTGAATAACTCTAGTTCGATTTGACTCAAAACGATTAACGCTAACTGATTAACTCTAACTGGTTAATTGTAACTGAATAACTCTAACTGGATAACTCTAACTGAATAACTCTAACTGGTTAACTCTAACTAACTAACTCTAACTGTTTAACTTTACGGTTTAACTCTGACAGTTTAACTTCAACGGTTTAACTCTAACAGTTTAACTCCAACTGTTTAACTCTAACAGTTTAACTCCAACTGTTTAACTCTAACAGTTTAACTCCAACTGTTTAACTCTAACAGTTTAACTCCAACTGTTTAACTCTAACAGTTTAACTCTAGTTGATTAACTCTTTTGAATTAATCCCTTTGACTTTTCTCTTTTGAATAATTCCTTTGGAATAATTCCTTTGAATTACTTCCCTTGAATAGATTCTTTTTCTATTCGTTTACTCAACAAATAACTATTCTCTTTTCGCTTCTATTTATTTAACAAATAAATATTCCCTTTAACTTTTCTATTTATTCAACAAATAAATATTTCTTTTAACTTTTCTTTATTCCCTACATGAATATTCCCTTTTCAATTCCATTTGTAAATACTTTTACGAATGTTTCCCTTTTTATTTCTATTTGTAATCGTTTCACAAATATTTCCCTTCTATTTGATTTCACCAATATTTTCCCTTCTATTTGATTTCACCAATATTTTCCCTTCTATTTGATTTCACCAATATTTGTTTTTTTTTTACAAATGCATTGATTCTATAATCATTTTCTCTCATGAAATTCTCTTCCTTTTATATATAAAATCTATTGATTTTATATAAATAATTTATTTTCAAAATAAACTTTGAAAATCCCTTTTCACTTTCTAGTATCACTTATGGTATAAAAATACCAAATCACAAGGTTCAATCATCATCCAAACACACAGGTTCAACAACAGATGATATAACACATCATATATCAGAATATATGAAAAACGGTAAATAAATGTTGAGGAATCCAGTTGGATTCCTCCGACCTGTTTCCCTGCATCCACAGATGTTACACAATATGATTCACATCAATTTCATTTCAATATGAGGTATTCTGATAAACAAAATCAACATCGGTTAACGATATATATAACTATATCGGTATTTTCAATCAATTGACTAGCAGTTCAACCAAACAATCAACACTCAGCAATTCAACCAATTATTATCAGTTCTAAAAATACTTTATAAAAATATAAAGTGCTCAGAGTTAGTGAGATTTACTCACCTTGGACGGTTTATCGTTGAATAACGATAATCGGTCATTGATTTGGTTCAGACGTTAAATTTCACCATAAATTTAAACGAGCACCAATCCACTTGCGGTCAGTTCCATTGCGTACTGCTCGTCCATACGATCCCAAGGATCCTGTTTCGTTAAATTTCATTAATGTATGCAAAAGTTATGCTATTTACAATATTTACCTAATTTAAATGAATATATATTTAATTAAATTAATTAAATTATTTTTATCTTAATTAATTTCTAATTGCGTTATTAGCCAAATTACCTTCCCTGCCCTTCTAAAAAATCATACTTTCCCATCTCTAGCCATATCCAAATTTTTTTAAAATTGAAAAACCATTTTAATATTAATTAAATTTAATTTTCAAATAAAATATTTAAAAATATTCATTTAATTATAACTTAAAATTTTTAACCCGGATCAAAAATCTGCTTCCACTCATTTTAAAGTATTTTCCGATAAGAATCCAACAGTCCTTGTTTCGTGGAAATCCGACTTGTTTTGAAAAAATTATAAGCTTTTAAAGTTTATGGTTAAAAATTACGAAAATGCCACTGGTCTGTTTTAAATTCAAATTAAATTCAAATTAAATTTTTAATTTAAATTTAAATTTAAATTCATCATCCCATCCGTCGGATCAGTTAGGGATAGCCAGGGAGAGCAGGAAACTATATTTTCCAAACTCAAGCCTTAGACACTATCCTCTGTGTCACCCTTAGAAAGTTCTGATATTTATTTTTACAAATTCTATTTTAATTATAATATATATATATATATATATATTACACAAATAAATAAATAAATAAATAAATATTATTTAAAAACTTACCCCGCGAAGCCCAAGCCTCTGCCTTAGAGTCCCTAGCTCTCCGTCTTGCCCTCCTTTCTCCCTTCCTTCCCTTTTCCCTATTTCCTAATATTTTATTATTATTTCTTCCATTGCCAAAGCTTGAAAGAGGAGGAGGAGGAGTGAGTTTAAAAATGAAGGGGGGGGGGCTATTTATAGCCGAAGGAGTCACATGGATTGCTGAGGTGGCGCGAATCCAACGGTCGAAAATGGATGGCTAGGATTAATCCTTAAATTTATTAAATTATAAATAAATTTAATAATTTATGAATAGTAAAGTGTGTTTTCTCAACCCTATTCGGACGTTAATTTGACTTACTTATTGATACCTTATCCAAAATCTTTTTCAACCAAGTTGTTCAATTTTTCTTGCTCTTCAATAATATATAAAAATATTTAAATTTTGAATTCGTTTGAACTTTCAAATAATTTAAATTCAATTTCAAAATAGTGTTTTGTGTTAGTTTCAACACCTTCCGGTCTCATGTTGGAGTATCAAACGATAAAGGTTTTCAGAAATTCTTCCACCATCTAGTCCGGTTTTTAACGTACTTCAATCCTATGTATTCAAATCAAAAATCGGAGTTTGTTTAGATTTTCAAATAATTTATTTAAATTTTGTTTCCTTAATAACTTTCTATATCCGTTATAGGATTTTCCCAGATTTCATATATAGCTAATATCCTATGTTTAGAATTTTCCTGGATAGGTCTCAGGTTCCAGTTTTGCCGTTAGCATTAGCAAATTCCAATTACCGTCAAAATTTAGTTCAAATTTTGGCCTTTTATTTTTTCTTTTCCACATACGGATGCCATTTTTGACGTAACTTGGTTGGTTACCTAATTTCATCATTTCGGATTTAATGAAACTGATTTCATCGAAATCCGAGTTCGTTAGCTACTACTTCCTTTGTAAACGTACTATTTTAAATTAAAAATTTATCCTTTTATACTGCCAGTTCACATTATATTGCAGATCCACTAAATTTCTACCATTTCGGAATAACATAAAATATTCAAAATTATTGAAATTAAACCAATTAAACTTCCAAAACAATAAAAAAAACATTTTTAAATAATAACTAAATGGTCAAAAAATCTAGGTCGTTACATTCTTTCCCCCTTAAAATAATTTCGTCCTCGAAATTGCTAAGGTAGAAAAATGAACTTTATAACTAGGTTAAAATTATTTATTTACTCCGGTTTCACTAAACCAATTAATTCTAATTAATTTATTAATTTATTTCTATAAACGAAAATTTCAAAAATTCTGAAAATTTTCTAACATTCGAAATTTCTGAAAAATTTCGCCAGCATCTCCTTTGTACTGGTCAATAGCTCAAACTCCAACTCGCCTCTCTAGACCTTCTTCAACCCAAAAGAAAATTAAACAGCCAAGTGGCTTGCCAAACAGGCTCATAAATCTCATCCAACTCATATGAATATGTACGTGTACCTTTTTGTCGGCATTCAATTCTGCTATCAATTTAGCATATACCACTATCATCCCAATCAAACTCCCAATCACTTTTATCTTCAGCACGACCATCCGCTTATAATCAAGCCAAATTTCAATCAAACTGCAATTCCAATCTCAATTCAAATTTCTTGCTCGACCATCCATTTCTATCCCAGATAATCTCTAATTCATTCAAATTCTACTTGATACCATTTTATTTCAATTCAACTCAATTTCCACTGATCTGGCTTCAACTCAATTTCAAATTTGCTTTCACAAATTTCTATTTAATTTGTGTTTATTTCAAACAATCTTACCTGGGAGTTTCAAATAGCTTTGCCTTTTCCAAAAATCAAATATCCCTTTGGAATATCAAAACAACTTGGTTTCTCAAAACAATTCAAAAACAAAATCTTTGGTAGTAATCTGTCACTTACAAACTCGAAAATGAACACCGATGATGTCCGGATCAACATCGGAATTTATTTTCCAGCTATCAAAGTGAGTTCAATACTATGTCACTTTCAAAACCATTTCTAAACACTTTCATTTTGAAATTCATTTCAAAATATCCCTTTTTAATGCTTGTAACAAATTTAAAATCTCCCAGGATTTTAAAATTCACATATATTCAATTTAATTCCATTTACAACACTTATTCAAATTTTAGCAATTTTAATTCCAATTCTGAACTTAAATTCAGATTTAATTCATCTGATTTCATATATTTCACTTATATGAATTTTGATTTTTTATTTACATAACCATTCCACATTTTATAATCTTATTCGATTATAATCACAACCAACACATTCAATATACTATAATAATTTCAAATATCTGTACTTTGCTTATATCAAAATATAATTTGGGTAAAATTATTTCATTAACCCTTTTTCAAAACATACTGTGTCGGTTCATCGTATTCAAGCGTTTAGAAACCCCTATCGATACAGTGGATCAAACTGATCGACCAGAATTCATAAACAACTCAACCAATAAATCTCCACAATATAAAATCATTTTATATCAAATAACAAATACGTTCACTCGTATATATACACTCAAACTCAGTCTAGGGCATTACTATCCCCATCTCTACTGAATCACGCCACAGAGCCAAGGTAATACTTAACCTTCAGCTCTGATACCAACTGTAACGACCACAAGGGCAGTGGGCTAACCTCCCACCGTGGCTTACAGAGATACCTCAGAACTGCTTTTACGGCCAGCCTCTCGACTCGACCAACCCACATTGTCGGGAGATGTAGGGGTAAGAGTCTCCCGTTCGCCACCAAACGCGAAGCGAGAACCCCCTATCATCCGTACCAATTAAGCAACCAGCTCTGATACCAACTGTAACGACCCGGGAAAAAACGACCTTGGTTATCCGATATATAACACCTATCGAACAATCAAAAGTCGAAATTACCGGATAGTCCAAGAAAGAAATTAGAGGGTGAGGATAGATAAGATAGAAAATTATAACAGAAGAAGAAGGAGAACACAACAACATCAGAGTAACACGAATCTCACAGCGGAACGAATAAAATATAATAGACAACATATCTTGAAATCAAAGTAGTATATGTATATCATACCATTATCAGAGTACAACACTTTCATCACAGCGGAATAATCAATAGCTAGAAAAATCTTGAAGCCTCCTGCTCCAAGCTCTTCAAGCATACCTGTAAATCCTGACTACTTGACTGCCCGTACAAATTTGGGCACCCAAGAGTTTAGGGAAAACAAAACAAAATAACTCTGGGTCAGTCATGGGACTGGTGTGAGTAAACTCAAATCATTTGGTTTAACTTTCAAAATCCTTTCGAAAAAAAAGATAATCGTAAGACCAATCCACACATAAACACGGACGGTTTTTACCTTACGATAACCAAAAACACTTTGGAAATCATATATTATCTGATATTATAATAATGTCTAATCACAAGTAATTAAAATCTAGTAGAACGCTTGCACCTCACGCTCTACATATATAGTATACAAATCAAACTCGCGGGCACTTACTGGAGAGTGGATTCCGACCTTGACAAGGTATGGGACCACCTGCCGATAGTGTATCTCTAGAGGCGAATACACTGGGTTCAACAAGAACATCTTGCAACCCGACCCTCACATGACCGACCACTCATTTCGCTTGAGTGTATCGAATGTATATCACCAACGGTTGGGATCAGCAACCGTCTCCCGAATTGGACAGCATCGATAGATTAAAGAAGCAATTGGAATTTCTCTAGATAGGTGATCATAAATCCTAATGGGTGCGACCCACATAGCCATGCTGCCTGCCCGATTTTTGTCATTTCCCGGTGGATGAGGCTTGAGGTCATAACGTATCTTTTGACAGATCCCACCTCCATTACTTTGAATGCCACATCGTCATACCTGCCAAATCACAAATTGATTTCACCAAAAATACCACGGGTATACAGCTAAGAGAAACGAATTCCTTCGCCACCAAACGTAAGTACGTTTGAAGAGATCAACTTACGCGATCCTTTGAATATACTCTGTCAGACATTCGTCCATTCACGTTTGTCCTAGGACTGGACAAACCGAAGGCACTATTCTGTAAATAGGATAGCCCTTGCATAACTCCGTCTTCAATATATTCAGCATACTTGATTCGCAACGCTTATGCCAATACGGAGTGGTTCTCTGGATAATAATCCAACCGGTCTCTCCATATTAACAACGTAAAATGGTCAAAAACTTTGATAGTCGGTGATTTAACTATCAAATGAAAACATGTCTGTGTGCAAACAACGATATTATTTCCAGATGGAAATTCTATCGATCAATCATCATTCATCATCAAATTATCATAAATTTACCCTTTTCCTTATTCTTGTTTTCCTATATTTCTTATTTACTATATTTAGAAAATATACGTTATTAACAATGGAAAACAATTCCATTTCTCATTTTCTATATTCAGAAAACATTTCTGATTTTCATTTGGAAGACATTTCCAAATCTCCTTCATTTGGTATAAACTGATGTTTGAATAAACATCGCTATGCCAACACCAACCATTTTGCTCATTAACTAAATTCACTTAACCCCTTTCACTCTCGAACCTTATCCACTTCTTAGTTAAAAACGAAGTCAATCAAGTTGGGGTATAATTACCTCTCAGACCTTAACTGAACAACATTTCTAACTTCGAAATAGACAAAGTTCAAACATTACTCTTTAAGAAACTTCCTTGCGAACTCTCGGATTCTATTTATGAATCCACTTCCTTTACTGAATCATTTGATTATAACTGTAAATGTTATAATTCCATGCTTTCAAAATATGTTAACTTAAATATATTTCCATATCTTAATTTGGATAAATAAACAACCAACTACTTTATTAACAGATAATTAAAACTTGATTTGAAATGGAAAGTAAACATTACTTCCCTTGATTCGATATAATCGAATTTCCATGTATGATTCACTCTCGAATAATCACTATCCGATAATTCTCTTTCGAATAAACTATATTCGATTCCCCTGTTCGAATAACTAATATTCGATCATCCTTTTCTTCGAATAACTAATATTCGAAAAATCTCACTTCGAATAAACCATATTCGATAATTCTCTCCTTCGAATAACTATATTCGATTTAACACACTTCGAACGAACTATATTCGATTACTCTTCTCGAATAAACTATATTCGATAACTCTACTTCGAATAGGTGATATTCGATTAATTCCCTTTTTGACTAACCCTACTTAATTTACTAATACTCGACTAACTCGACTTAATTAACTTCTATTGATTAATTACTATTTGATTTAACACCATTTGCTTGACTCTAGATCGCAGCGATCACAATGGTTACGCCTGATTCCCTCAGGAAACATCCGACCGCCGTAGGCTATCTGCAGCCCTGCGAATTACGCTAGCAGTCGTGCTAAATGGAAATTCATCCTTAAATAACTTTGTCTATTTTTAACTCTATCTCGAATAATTAGATTCGATCAATTCTAATTGAATAACTAATATTCAATTAACCCTTATTCGATTACTATATTTGAATAACTCTAGTTCGATTTGACTCAAAACGATTAACTCTAACTGATTAACTCTAACTGGTTAATTCTAACTGAATAACTCTAACTGGATAACTCTAACTGAATAACTCTAACTGGTTAACTCTAACTAACTAACTCTAACTGTTTAACTTTACGGTTTAACTCTGACAGTTTAACTTCAACGGTTTAACTCTAACAGTTTAACTCCAACTGTTTAACTCTAACAGTTTAACTCCAACTGTTTAACTCTAACAGTTTAACTCCAACGGTTTAACTCTAGTTGATTAACTCTTTTGAATTAATCCCTTTGACTTTTCTCTTTTGAATAATTCCTTTGGAATAATTCCTTTGAATTACTTCCCTTGAATAGATTCTTTTTCTATTCGTTTACTCAACAAATAACTATTCTCTTTTCGCTTCTATTTATTTAACAAATAAATATTCCCTTTAACTTTTCTATTTATTCAACAAATAAATATTTCTTTTAACTTTTCTTTATTCCCTACATGAATATTCCCTTTTCAATTCCATTTGTAAATACTTTTACGAATGTTTCCCTTTTTATTTCTATTTGTAATCGTTTCACAAATATTTCTCTTCTATTTGATTTCACCAATATTTTCCCTTCTATTTGATTTCACCAATATTTTCCCTTCTATTTGATTTCACCAATATTTGTTTTTTTTACAAATGCATTGATTCTATAATTATTTTCTCTCATGAAATTCTCTTCCTTTTATATATAAAATCTATTGATTTTATATAAATAATTTATTTTCAAAATAAACTTTGAAAATCCCTTTTCACTTTCTAGTATCACTTATGGTATAAAAATACCAAATCAAAACGTTCAATCATCATCCAAACACACAGGTTCAACAACAAATGATATAACACATCATATATCAGAATATATGAAAAACGGTAAATAAATGTTGAGGAATCCAGTTGGATTCCTCCGACCTGTTTCCCTGCATCCACAGATGTTACACAATATGATTCACATCAATTTCATTTCAATATGAGGTATTCTGATAAACAAAATCAACATCGGTTAACGATATATATAACTATATCGGTATTTTCAATCAATTGACTAGCAGTTCAACCAAACAATCAACACTCAGCAATTCAACCAATAATTATTAGTTCTAAAAATACTTTATAAAAATATAAAGTGCTCAGAGTTAGTGAGATTTACTCACCTTGGACGGTTTATCGTTGAATAACGATAATCGGTCATTGATTTGGTTCAGACGTTAAATTTCACCATAAATCCAAACGAGCACCAATCCACTTGCGGTCAGTTCCATTGCGTACTGCTCGTCCATACAATCCCAAGGATCCTGTTTCGTTAAATTTCGTTAATGTATGCAAAAGTTATGCTATTTACAATATTTACCTAATTTAAATGAATATATATTTAATTAAATTAATTAAATTATTTTTATCTTAATTAATTTCTAATTGCGTTATTAGCCAAATTACCTTCCCTGCCCTTCTAAAAAATCATACTTTCCCATCTCTAGCCATATCCAAATTTTTTTAAAATTGAAAAACCATTTTAATATTAATTTAATTTAATTTTCAAATAAAATATTTAAAAATATTCATTTAATTATAACTTAAAATTTTTAACCCGGATCAAAAATCTGCTTCCACTCATTTTAAAGTATTTTCCGATAAGAATCCAACGGTCCTTGTTTCGTGGAAATCCGACTTGTTTTGAAAAAATTATAAGCTTTTAAAGTTTATGGTTAAAAATTACGAAAATGCCACTAGTCTGTTTTAAATTCAAATTAAATTCAAATTAAAATTTTAATTTAAATTTAAATTTAAATTAATCATCCCATCCGTCGGATCAGTTAGGGATAGCCAGGGAGAGCAGGAAACTATATTTTCCAAACTCAAGCCTTAGACACTATCCTCTCTGTCACCCTTAGAAAGTTCTGATATTTATTTTTACAAATTCTATTTTAATTATAATATATATATATATATATATTACACAAATAAATAAATAAATAAATATTATTTAAAAACTTACCCCGCGAAGCCCAAGCCTCTGCCTAAGAGTCCCTAGCTCCCCGTCTTGCCCTCCTTTCTCCCTTCCTTCCCTTTTCCCTATTTCCTAATATTTTATTATTATTTCTGCCATTGCCAAAGCTTGAAAGAGGAGGAGGAGGAGTGAGTTTAAAAATGACGGGGGCGGGGGGGCTATTTATAGCCGAAGGAGTCACATGGATTGCTGAGGTGGTGCGAATCCAACGGTCGAAAATGGATGGCTAGGATTAATCCTTAAATTTATTAAATTATAAATAAATTTAATAATTTATGAATAGTAAAGTGTGTTTTCTCAACCCTATTCGAACGTTAATTTGACTTACTTATTGATACCTTATCCAAAATCTTTTTCAACCATGTTGTTCAATTTTTCTTGCTCTTCAATAATATATAAAAATATTTAAATTTTGAATTCGTTTGAACTTTCAAATAATTTAAATTTAATTTCAAAATAGTGTTTTGTGTTAGTTTCAACACCTTCCGGTCTCATGTTGGAGTATCAAACGATAACGGTTATCAGAAATTCTTCCACCATCTGGTCCGGTTTTTAACGTACTTCAATCCTATGTATTCAAATCAAAAATCGGAGTTTGTTTAGATTTTCAAATAATTTATTTAAATTTTGTTTCCTTGATAACTTTCTATATCCGTTATAGGATTTTCCCAGATTTCATATATAGCTAATATCCTATGTTTAGAATTTTCCTGGATAGGTCTCAGGTTCCAGTTTTGCCGTTAGCATTAGCAAATTCCAATTACCGTCAAAATTTAGTTCAAATTTTGGCCTTTTATTTTTTCTTTTCCACATACGGATGCCATTTTTGACGTAACTTGGTTGGTTACCTAATTTCATCATTTCGGATTTAATGAAACTGATTTCATCGAAATCCGAGTTCGTTAGCTACTACTTCCTTTGTAAACGTACTATTTTAAATTAAAAATTTATCCTTTTATACTGCCAGTTCACATTATATTGCAGATCCACTAAATTTCTACCATTTCGGAATAACATAAAATATTCAAAATTATTGAAATTAAACCATTTAAACTTCCAAAACAATAAAAAAACATTTTTAAATAATAACTAAATGGTCAAAAAATCTGGGCCGTTACATAAATGGATTGTGTGTCTGATATTGGATTTTATTCTGTGTTGATTGATCTCTATTAAATATACATCTGTTTGGCAGCGGAGAATTTATTCTCTTGCTTAACGCCCTTCTCTGAGATGTACGAGCTCAGAGGTTGTATATCGATGGACATCAGTCGCATGGAGTGAATTGCCAGTGTGGCACGCGTAAGTGGCAATTGATCAAGGCTTTTGTTGAAAAGCAAAGTCTTGTGGTTGATGATCAAAGCACGACCTGTGTGGCACAGCTTTGTGTATAACGTGGATTCGCGAGCCTCACACCCCGGTATGAGTCAAAAACGGGAGAAGGACCCAAGGAGTGCACGACGTTTCTTTCTAGCTATGGTGGTGTCAGTGACCTACCAGCCCTGACATTTATATACTTTTCACCTGTGTGGTTATTGGATTGCGAGGCGCCTTGGATATAGGTCTGTAAGGACCGGGAAACGTGTGTTCAGGAATTGTCAATCCTCAAAAGTAAGAGAGGACCAGCCTTGGAGGATCCAGGGATTGCTGTGTGCGGTCCCGAGGCATTTGCTAGAGTGTCTCGAACGGGGAGGAGCTTGGCCCTTACCTCGACTCATGACGGAAATCCAATTTCCAATACGTGATATTGCGGTTTTATTTGTAAAACCTAGTATGGCGACATAGTGGTATGGGTCATTCATGCCGCCTATGATTGAAATTATTTTGACACTATACACTTATAATAATATCAAAATAATGTGTTTTTAACGTATCAAGCATGCTTTGGCTATTATAAGGTAAAAACCCTATCCTCCAGCTTGCGTTGCATTGTGTGATGGGACCTGGGTCTTATAATAGCTTCATTTTTCTTTATTTAGCATTGCGTTGTTTGTTTTATGCACTGGTATTCTTGGGAGGAAACACGTTCCGTGTTATACGGCGTGGTCCCTTGATATACCGAACTTTAAAATAAAGATTAATACCTGTTTTAGTTCTCACACCAGTCACATGACTGACCTGGAGTTTATTGTTTTAACCTAAACTCTGGGTGCCCATATTTCCTACACGGGCAGCTAGTAGTTTTGGTTTTGCAGATTTATATTCACAGGATCCTGATTAACAGCTGGAACGATGCTCGGAAAGCTCTGTATCTGTGTATTACTTTCATTTGTGTTATGTATATTTTTCTGCTGCTATGTAATTTATTGTAATCTCTGATGTTCATCGATTGTATTTTATTCATCTATACTCTGTATATTCTTGTATTCTGATGGAATTGTTGTAATAATAATGAAATGTTCTTCCATCTACGTTCTATTTTGTCTTTTACTCAATTCTATCCGGGCTTTCCTTTACGGGGAAGTTCGGGTCGTCTCACAGTACGTCTGGACGATTACCAACTGATTCCTTCCTATTGGGTGTACGGCCCAATCAAGATCATCAGTGATTATCCAAACAACGTGAAGACCTCCGGTCTTCAACCATCGTCTTCATCTTCGACTAATCGTAGAATTAGTTATTCAGAATGGGATAAACCCGGTCTTTCCGAATAACTCACGTATATAATAAATAAGTGTTACACAAACACAACATACGCCTCATTCCAATTCATCCGTCACTAACCATAAATTAATAAAGAGAACAATTCCCCAAATATTAACCCCGAAGGCCAAAACCAACATCAGATCAATATCCAGAAAACCATTCTACTTAGCTAACCGACAGTTAGTTTCTAAATTTCACATTCTTAGGGAAAGGTTCCCATTAATTTTATCAAAGATAAATCCTTTAAATTTATTCTTTAATCTACTTTTGAATATCAATTCAAACTAGTCGGGATTAGCGAACCACACCGAAGCGATCATTTGTTTTATTTCCCAATCCCAACCTATTCATCCCATGAAGTAAAACTGGTAATACTTCATACCTAACACCACGGTGTTATCGGCAAATTCAATTACCATTTCACGTTCAAATCTAATTAAAGATTTAACTATCGCCTGGAGCAAAACTGGGATACTCCATTCTCGTTCTTTTCAATCTAATTAAAGATTCGTTAAAACTCCACTTAGTTTTAATCTGTACCTAGGATAAAGGATCAGTGTCATTTAAAACACGGTTCACGATAAACCCAACATCACATCACATTTCAATCAGTCCCTAACCGTAAATTAGCAAGTGAGCAATTCCCTAAGTATTAACCCCGAAGGCCGAAACCAACATCAGATCAATACCCCAGAAACTATTCAACTTAACTAATCTCCAGTTAGTTTCTGATTTTCTTAACTCCTTTGGGTCTAAGAACAGTATTATTGAAGATACCGTTCACGACAACCCAAAATCACATTCCATTAATTATCAGGTTAAAGAACAAGTGTTATTTAAAACACTGTTCACGATAAACCTAGAAATCAATACCAATTCAATTCCAATTAAATATTATTTAATTGGTACACTTCATTAAATCTAAATAAAAAGATTTAATCTTTTCCTCAGCTGGGCTTAAGAACAGTGTTAATGAAGACACCATTCACGACTAACCCAAATCACATTTGATATTAAATACGAGGCTCTAAATAGAAAATATATCGGCTTATATTCAATATCAAATTCTACGACCAACAAATATCGTATTGGAAATAACGATATATATATATATATATCTTTCAAATTTCCATAACAACATCTGTATAATCACGAAATTCAACATCGAAATATTCCGAAGATAATTCCGATTCAAATCCATTCCAATGCAATTATTGGAAATTCTGGTTATTTTCAAAACCATTTCAAATCCAATTTATTTATTCTAAAAATAAATAAATTATTAGTCAAGTTCAAAACTAGTTCATTTAGATAAAAATCTATTTTTATCTTTTCAAATATGGAGTTTTTCATCCCAATTCTTCACAAATCATTTCTTATAATTTTACACAAATTATTGATATTTTTAATAATTTTATCAAGGCCAGTATAGTCGATTTCCATCAACGGCCATCGAACTGCACTTACAACGACCTTTTCCAAATTTGGTTTGGACATAATTCCAAATCCAACCATTAGATTTCTAATTTCTAATATTCGTTAGAGAGCTCTTTTCGATACGAACCCAACGTTAGGAGAATCCGACGGTCGGATCTCCCGCAATATCCGTTTGAAGTCAATGGTCGAAATTCGCGAACTACCGCGGTGCGGCGCGTTATATTCAGGCCATTATATTATATATATTATATATATAATATATACTTCATTGATTTCCTTTTAAAACGTATTTTATAAATCGTTTTAAATTCGTTTTCAAAACGATTTCAACTTCCTTTTCAAATTCAAATCAAAATTGAATTTTCCCTTACAAATTCACTTTAAATTCATTTCAAATTGATTTCAATTCAAATCGATTTTTAATTCAATTTCAATTCGTTTTCAATACAATTTGAATTTCAAATTAATTCAATTTCAATTCGAACTCATTTCTATTCAATTTGATTTCAATTCAAATTCAATTCTATTCAATTCGAATTCAATTCTATTCAATTTTAACTCGAATTCATTTCAAAACAATTTCAATTCTATTTCAATTTAATTCGAATTTCAATTCTATTCGAATTTCAAATCATTTCAGTTTATTTTGAATTTCAAATCAATTCAATAATTCGAATTTCAATTCACTTTAATACTCATTTCAATTTGAATAAAATCGATATAAATATCGTTCACGTCAAAATGGCGTAAATCTAATCAACATGACTTCATATATTCTTATTTTCAAATGTTCTATTTCAAATATTTCTTTTTCAAATATTCTATTTCAAAACTGGAATGAGGCCCAATCAATTACCATATAATGTTAATTATATGGATTTTCTACAACACATGTATACAATCACAACGATGAATAATCAACCATCATCCAAAGTGCATTCTACACTGTATAAGCATCAAATATAAATATTTAACGCTTATAACAGTTTTTTAATCAATCGATCGACATACAACTAATTATTGGGATTAGTGTATGTCATGTATCATCCCAAAACCCATGTGGGGTTTCAAACAATCAAACACAGATTTTATTTGTGCAGTTGGGCGATGTGTAAAACTTATCGTCCCAATCAATATCAATCAAACCAGTGTATATAAACAAATCTCCGATTTGTTTATAAATATTTATTTTATATACACGTTAAAAATTCTATTTTTAACTATATAATATTTTCCACTATAAAATATTTTATTTCGTTTCACATCACATCACACAATCAACTACACATCAAAATCAAACAAACAAGCATACAAGCCGTCCATGGTCTGTGGACGACGGGTGTCGGGTGCTACTAAACACCGTCTACATCCTAGTATATATTTTAACTAGAAAAATTAAATTGAAGGTGAGAAGTTCTCACCTATAAGCTAAACTAATTCACCGCGACTCTTCATATGTAGGAAATCTTCTGCGTGCTTTTATCGAGATCTGTTCCACACCGTTTGCGTTAAAAAATATATTATTAACCAATGATCTTTATAAATAAAAGTCACATTTTCTTTCGGCGATTATATATATAAGAATTATATTTTTATTCCAAATCGACACATATAAAAATTATATTTTTATATTCTTAAAAATCACGTCTTTATATTTTTAAAAATATAATCTTTTCAGTTTTAAAGATCTAACCTTTTTCTAAATAAAAATCTAAGCTTTTTATATTTAAAATCGTATCATTCTATATCAAAAAAATCCAACCTTTATATAATTAAAAATCTCAACTTTCATACGAGAAAAATAGCGTTTTAAACCGCTACTTCTAAAATAAAAATCACATTTTTATATCGTTGATATAAATATAAAAATCACTTCTTTATGTTTTCTAAGAGATCATAGCTTTTACATGAAAGCAAATCAGATTTCTATTCAGAAATAAATAAATGAAAGTATGCAAATAAAAAAACTTACGGTGTTCGACGAAGGGGGGGGGTTCACTGCGTCTCGTCGGAGGTTGGATGGATGGAGCGTGGGGCCAGCGAGGCGGGTGCTCGAGGGTTTGTGGCTGCGCGGTCTTCGATTGGGGGTTTCGGGGATGGAAGGGGCGATTTGGGGATTCGGGCTCGTCGATTTTAGGCTGGAATCGCCGTCGCTGGCTTGGGGAGGGCGGAGCAGAGGCGGCGGCCTGGGCGCGGCGCCCACTAGTGGCGGAGGTGGGCCACGATGGTGGCGAGATCCGTCGAGCGTTCCCTTTTTTTCTAAATCGAACGTGAAAGAGAAGTGAGGGAGGGAGAGGGCGTTGACTGGTATGGAGAAAAAAAAGGGGGGGTTTATTATATTATTTTATTTTATTTTCTTACCCAAAAACCAAATTTTTATTTCGGCCTCCAAACGAAACCCAACGACTGTCGCCTCTAGCTAAATGCCCCCATTCCAAACACAATGGGATATGTTCCGCAAGCTGATTCGACATTTCGATCAGTTTCCGTTAAAATTAAAATATAAATAAATAGTACGGTCAATATTGATTTTAACGCACATTTTAATTTGCCGGGCCCACATACAGACCCGAAAAATTCCAGAAAAACTATTTCTAGCTTCGTATTGACGATACGGTCCTAACAAAACTAGTTTCATCGAATTCTGAGACTGTTTGAAAAATTGCCATTTTCGAGTCGATTAAAATCAACTGAAACTGGTCAAACGCGTTTTCTTTTTCCACGCTCCCATATTGATTCGAAAAATTATGAAATTTGAAACCTAGCCATAACTTGACATCACGGATCCAACCAAAGTGGTTTCGTCGAAATCTGAGGTCGTTTGCAAAATTTCCATTTTTAAGGGCCAGAACTCCATAGCGACTATTCTAAATTTTCAATTGGACATTTCTTTTGATTCCCGCTATGAAATTTCAATTTTTCGGATTCGTTGGAAAGATATTCTCAATTAGATTGTATTATTTTTGGTTTTGCTAAAATCCAGTTTATTTTGAATCATGTACATTCCATTGAACTTTGAAATCAAATTATCGAACTAACGCGCTATTTTCAGTTTCCTTCTATATATATAAATAAATATTTATATTCTAATGGCGATTCGGATAAATATATATGTTCGAATTCTATTCAAAATAAATTTCTCGTCATTATTATTTAAAATAATTCATTTTAAATAATCAAAATTCGCTAAAATTGCCAAAATAATTTTTTTTAAATTGGCTCGAATTTCCGGTTCGTTACAAATAGTGAATGAAGTATGTATATTTAAAACGAAAATGTATTATGAAAATCTTAAAACCCTTACGCATTAAATAATGCATTAGGGGAACCATCGATCGCTACCTAGGCACGATCAACTGTGATAACTGACCTCCTGGGTAGTCGAGTCGACCATAATATGTTTTAAAATGTGTCCCTAGTCCCATTTCGAACAGTTTAGATTGTTTAGGGTTTCATCTGGCAGTTGCCGTTGCTATAAATAAACCGGCAGGGTTTCACTTTTGCTTAGTATTTTCTAATATGCATGGAAGTTATGTCATTCTCTCTTCTCCTTTGAAATTTCTAAATTATATTCTAGATTTATATTCTTAGATTAATATTAAATTGAAGGATATTTAAAAAAGAGAATTAGAAGTTTTAGCCTGGGTAAAATAAGAAAGATAAAACCAAAAAGATTAACTCTTGAATCAGATATATTTCATTACTTTAAAATCCAAATTCTTCTACATTTACTCTGTATTTAATAATTCTATATATAATTTATTTGTAAGCTCAAAGAGGGAAGTATAAAAAATAGGAATATGGAAATGGCGAACAGATCTGGACTGAATTAGAAGATTTTGAACGCTTTTGAGGTGAGTAAACAAGTCTATATCTTTTATATTATTGATTCGCTATGTTTTTGATTCATGACAACAAAATGGAAAACAATGAAGATCGTATAAAATAGCTAAGTTCGTATATATAATATATATATATACATATGAGTAGAGTCATGTTAGATATATGTTAAAATCTATCCTCAAAGTATAACACGATTACACAAATTTTCAGATATATATATACACTTCCGGACTAGTCGACTTGTTGATTTTCTACAAGTAAACTGGTTAGGCATGACCAGATCAGTTCAGCTCTTTTCTTATCATTTATTCATATATATATATATATATATATATATATATATAGTTGTGTATAATCTTTTTGTGTAATATTCCAGTCGACTGGTCAGGAATTAACAGTCTAATTATGAAGAGTCACCTCCTTTCATGAAGAGATTCCTCTTTGATTCTAAGCAGAATTGGATGCAACGTTTCATAGAAACTCTTCATGAAAGATTACTACTCTTCTACAATTATAAATACACTACAAACATGGTTTCCAAATAATCGATTCTTACTTATTCTATTCTAAATTATGATTTACATCTCTATACTCACTACATTCTAAAAGCTCTCTCTAATTCAAGTTACTTGCTGAATCTTTGAAGTTATTTCATATCTCTCGATTCAACAAGCAACATACTTCCTTCAATCTTCACATACACATCAAATACCTGAGGATAAGATTATAGGAAGGGTGTGCTTAATTATGACTATTCGTTGTTGATACGAGTACATGTTTAGAAGTCGGAACTCTTTTGTAATTTTTGAAGTCCTGTCTAGGAGCTTAGGCGGGGACATCCTTGTTGGTACTCGGATGTATTGTGACCTATTCCTCCAGGTTAAGAGAGGGAGTGATAGTGAATTCTGAAGAGGAGCTTCGGGATTGGACGTAGGACGGGAATCCCAAACCAGTATAAAATTCCTGATATCTTTACTTACTGCATTTTCTTATTTGTGTTATATTTATACTTCTTAGTTTTTTTGCATAACTATTGTAGCTTACAAGTTAGCTTATCATATACATTTCTGTTATATCCATAGAAAAATCGTACTTAAGTCACACGCTGACTTTTCATTTGGTATTAGAGCAATGCCATTGTTTAACCATAAATCTGTTATTTGATACTTAGCTAGTATGGATAATAACACTACTACTAGCACTAATACTGGATATACTGAAGGCCAATCTACTGCAAGACCGCCGCTTTTCAATGGCATGAATTATAGTTATTGGGCTACACGAATGAGCATATATATGCAAGCTAATAGTTTTGATGTAAGGACTTGAAACTTCCTCGGTCTCCTAAGAGAAGAAGACGCACGGATTTCCTTGAGGACAAGACGAATCAGAATGCAAACAGAAGAACAATTCATTTCTGATTACAACAATTTCATCAGAATACAAGAATATATAGAGTATGAATAAATATTACACATTTACAAATATCAGAGACTTACAAGTTACATAGCAGCAGAAAAATAATACAAAACACAGCTGAACGAGATAAAAGGATACAGATCTTTCCAAATATCATTCCAGCTGTAAACCAGGATCATGTGAATATAAATCTGCAAAACAAAAATTACTAGATGCCCTTGTGGAAAATAGGGGCACCCAGAGTTTAGGTTAAAACAATAAACTCCAGGTCAGTCATGTGACTGGTGTGAGAACTAAAACAATTATTAATCTGATTTTAAATTTAGGTAAATCAAGGGACCACGCTGTATAACACGAAATTGGTTTACCCCCAAGAAAACCAGTGCATAAAACAAACAGCGCAATACTAAATAAAGAACAATGAAGCTATTATAAGACTCAGGTCCCATCACACAATGCAACGCAAGCCGGAGGATTGAGTTTTTACCTTATAATAGCCAAAAATGCTTGGTACGTGAATATCATCTTTTTTTATTACTATAAGTGTATAGTGTCAAAACAATTTCAATCATAAGTATCAATCATAGACGGCATAAGTGCCTCATACCAATATATCGCCATATATAGGTTTACAATTAAAACCGCAAAATGTCGTATTGGAAGCTGGATTTCCATCTGTGAACCAAGGCAAGGGATCGTCCTTACCGCTTCGAGACTCTCTAGCCCGAGCCTCAGGCAAGCGCGTAGACAAGCCTTGGATATCATTCAATCTAATTAAAGATGCATTAAAACACTACTTGGTTTTAATCTTCCCAAAAATCAATATTAACGATTGCTTAACTTGGGAAATCATATCTTGTCTTTAACTAGGTTAAAGAACCAATGTCATTTAAAACACGGTTCACGATAAACCCAAATCACATTCCATTCCATTGGCCTTTAACCGTAAATTAGCAAGTGAACATTTCCCTAAGTATTAACCCCGAAGGCCGAAACCAACATCAGATCAATACCCAGGAAACCATTCAACTTAACTAATCTCCAGTTAGTTTCTGATTTTCTTAACTCCACTGGGCCTAAGAACAGTATTATTAAAGATACCATTCACGAAAACCCAAAATCTTATTCCTTTAACAATGGAATCTACATGGGAAACAAATTGATATATATGATCGATATAAACTTCCATATCCAACCGATAATATAAATGGAATAACGGCAACGCCTCTTAAATTCCATATGTGTTAACAGCCTTCCTCCACAGAAGTTCACTTCGATTATTATCAAGTCGAATTCCACTCAATTCCAATTTAATATATTAAAATGGAAAACCTTACCTTGGAAAATTCCCGTTAAATCTAAATAAAAAGATTTGTAAATCCCAAATCACATTTCACTGTAAATCGGATTAAAGAACGAATGTCGTTATAAACACAGTTCACAACAAACCCAATTAACATTAGCCTCTAACCGTAAATTAGTAAGAGAACAATCCCCTAAGTGTTAACCCCGAAGGCCGAAACCAACATCAGATCAATACCCAGGAAACCATTCAACTTAACTAATCTCCAGTTAGTTTCTAATTCAAAACTAGTTCATTTCGACAAAAACTATTTTTATCTTTTCAAATATGGAATTTTTCATCCCAATTCTTTCCAAATCATTTCTTATGATTTTACACTAATTATTGATAATTTTAATAATTTTATCAAGGCCAGTACAGTCGATTTCCATAAAAGGCCATCGAACTGCACTTACAAGCCCTTTTCCAAGTTTGATTTGGACATAATTCCAAATCCAACCGTTAAATTTCAAATCTCTAATATTCGTTAGAAAGCTCTTTTCGATACGAACCCAACGGTTCTAGTTTTAGGAGAATCCGACGGTCGGATCTCCCGTAACGTCCATTTGATGTTAATGGCCGAAATTCGCGAACTCCCGCGGCGTGGCGCACTCTATTCTGGCTATTATATATATAATATATATATATTATATATATTTCGTCGATTTCCATTTAAACGTACTTTATAAATCGTTTTCAATTCATTTTCAAAACGATTTCAACTTTATATTCAATTTCCAATCAAAATTGAATATTCCATATCATCTATATATAAATGATAGTATTCTCAAAACATTGAATTTTGAAATCAATTCCTTTTGATTATTCATTATAAAAATGAATAAAATCGATATAAATATTGTTCATGTCAAAATGGCGTTATCTAATCAACACGGCTATATATATTTTTAAATATATTCGTGTCCATCCCAAATCGGACATCAAAATCATATTTTGATCTTTTACTAAATATTATTTGAAAATATTCATTATTTTGAAATAATCGTTATTTTAAAATATTCCTTCTTTCTGAACTGGAATCAGACACAGTTAATTACCATATAATGTGATTTATATGGATTTCATATACACATGTATACAACAATAATCAAACACAGTCAACCATCATCCCGAGTGCATTCTACACTGTACAAGCATTAAATATAAATATTTAACGCTTACAACTGTCTGTCAAACAATCGATCGACATACAACTAACTATTGGGACTAGTGTAAGTCATATATCATCCCAGTACCGATGTGGGGTTTCAATCAACAAATAATGAATTTTATTTGTGTAGTTGAGCGATGTGTAAAATTTATCGTCCCAATCCATATCAGTAAAATGGGTGTTCATAAACAAATCGTCTGATTTGTAAATGAATTTTCATTTTATTCACATCAACATTAAAAATTATATTTTTAACGATAAAATATTTTATTCAATATATGAATATTCTCTTTAGTTCATTTATACAATAAAAATGATATTTTTATTGTTCTAACATATTTTAGAAAAATTTGGCGGCATAACGGCGCGATATCAAAATCGGGTAATGTCTAGCATTACCCCTCTCCTGATATTGGCTCGTGCAATACACACAAAACAATTCTAATCAATTCATTTCACCCAAACAACCAAATCCAACCAAACAATCTAATCAACTAAACCAAACAATCAAACAAGTCGTCCATGGTCTGTGGACGACGGGGAATAGTTCATATATGCAATTATAAAATAAATAACTGTTATAAGAAAATTTCAGTGAGGAGTTCTCACCATTGGGATCCACTCCTGCATTCTCTATTTTTGAATGGTTCAGATTTTGTTTTGATTTCAGTCTGTTCCATCGCACTCCTTTTCACGCTGTTCGAAGTAAAAATCATATTTTTAATATGATGTTCATATATTAAAAATCATATTTTTATCGCTATTTCATATATAAAAACCGTATATTTTTAAAACGCTTCTTTCTATATCAAAATTATATTTTTATATCTCTACTTTTTATATAAAGATCGAATTTTTATTTCGCTTCATATATAATAAAAATCGAATCTTTTGAATGTTCAAAATCAAATCTTTACTTCATTAAAAATCAAATCTTTCTTGTTTTAAAAATCAAAAATTTTCATTATTAAAAATCTCATCTTTGCTTTATGAAAATCACGTTTTGATTTTTCTATTTAAAGAATAAAAATCATATTTTTATCACTCTATAACATATCTAAAAATCGTATTTTTACAACTCTAACTTCATAATAAAAATCATATTTTTATTATATAACTTCATGTATAAAAATCGAATCTTTTTGTTAACACAAAATCAAACCTTTTCATTGTCGAAAATGAAATCTTTTCATGTTGTATAAAAATATATAATTTTCTTGTATAAAAATCATACCTTTACTATGCTAAAAATCATATTTGTATATGCCTTTCATATATAGAAGAATCCTATTTTTCCATTGCTTGTATATATATAAAATTAAAACTTTATACAAAAAAATTACATTTTTAATTTAATACCGCTTATATACAAATCTATGTTTTTATTTACCTAACTAAATAAAAATAAAATAAACAAATAATATATATAAAAACTTACAGGGTGCGTTGGGTAATCGGAGCGTCTGGGGTGGCGGAGGAAAGTCGCGGGTGATTGGAGGGTCAGGGAAGTTGGCTAGTGGCGGTGGCGTTAGGGTTTGGGGTGGCAGAGGAAAGTCGCGGTTTAAAAGGAGGAGAGAGGAAAGAGGGAGAGGGGAGGCGATGGAGGGGAGGTTGCGGCGATCGGCGACTGATGTAGGGCGACAGTGCCTCTGGAGTGGCGCGTTGGAGGGTACGACGGGTTTTCGTCGTTCTCCCCCCCCCCCCCCCATTTTTTTAATTTAATTTCTAATTTGGCATCGAGGAGAGAGAAATAGAGAGGGGGGGGGTAATTTATATAATATATTTAATTATTTTATTTATTTTCTCCTTATAAAGTACTCCATTCGTTTGAACCCCAAATCAAACCCACCAACTGTAGTCCCTAGCTAATTACCCCCATTCCGAACAGAATGTGATATGTTTCGTAACCTAGTTCAGTTGTTACGATCAGTTTTCATCAAAATTAAAATATAAAACATTCAATTCTAGATTTGAACGTACATTTTAATTTACCGGGGCTACATACTAACTCTAAAAATTTCAGAAAGATTATTTCTAGCTTCATATTGATGATACGGTCCTACCAAAACGAAATTCATAAAATTTGAAGACCGTTTGAAAAATGGCCATTTTCTGGTCAATCCAAATTGACTAAAACTGTCAAAACACGTTTTTTTTTCCACACTCACATATTGATTCAGAAAATTACGAATTTTGGAATCTAGAAATAACCTGACATCCCGGATCCAACAAAAGAAGTTTCATCGAAAAGAAGGTCGTTTGCAAAATTTTCATTTTTAAGGGCCTAAAATTCCATAGTGACTATTCTAAATTTTCAATTGGGCTTAACTTTTTATTCTCGCTTTGAAATTTCAATTTTTCGGATTCGTTGGAAAGATATATTCAAGTAGATTCTAATATTTTTGGTTTTGCTAAAATCCGGTTTATTTTGAATCCTGTACATTCATTTGAAATTTCAAAATCGAGTTTTCAAACTACCACGCCATTTTCCATTCCTTTTATAATTAAAAATAAATGTTTATATTCTAACGTCGATTCAATTAAATATATACGTTCTAATTCTATTCAAATAAATTTCTCGTCATTATTATTTAAAATTAATCATTTTAAATATTCAAATTCATTAAAATCACCAAAATAAAAAAATTTAATTGGTTCAAATTTCCGGGTTATTACATTTGATGCTTGGAATATTACACAAAAAGAGTATACATAACCCACTACTCTTTATACTGAATCGTCTACAAGTGAAAAAGCAGTGGCTATTGCTAATACTAAAGCCATGAATATGTTGCATTGTGTCTTGGATAGAAACAAGTTTAACCGGGTTTGTATGTGCAACAGAGCATATGAAATCTGTCAAACGCTCAAAATAACTCATGAAGGAACCAACAAGGTCAAACAAAGCAAGATATTCATGCTTAAAAACCATTTTCAAAATTTCAGAATGAACGAGAATGAGTCCATAAATGACATGTACTCACGATTTCAAAATATTTATCATTCTCCTATTAGGATTAGGAGAAAAATACTCTTATCTTGATATAGTTTCAAAAATATTAAACTCTTTGACGAATGAGTGGGAAAGAAAGGTTTTAGCTATTGACGAGGCTAATGATCTTTCTGCCATGAAACGCAAAGAGTTAATTGGTAATCTCATGTCCTATGAAGTAAATTTGTAGTGAAAGAAAGCACATGTCCCAGACAATAAAAATTTAGCTTTCCATGCAGAGAAAGATGAATCAGATTCGGATGAAGAAGACATTGCATTTGTAGCAAAGAATTTCAGAAAATTTATAAAATAGAGAAAAGGTCAAAGTAAGAATATAAAAAAGAATTCAATAAAGAACCTGATCCAGCTTTGGTGAAATGTTTCAACTATCACAAATCCAGACATTATCAAAAGAACTGTCCAGAATTAAAGAAGAATTGCAACAAAAAGAAGAAATCATAAAGACAAGCTTTCTCAGTCACTTGGGATAATTCTAATTCATCATCTTCTGATAGTAATAGTGATAGTGACAACGAATGAGAAAACATATGGTTCATGGAAAAGGATACTGAGGTCAGTGATTTTACTTATGATGAATTAATTGAAATTAATAAGGAAGTTTCAAAATCTAGAAATATTTTTAAGAGGTAGTACAAACAAGCAAATAAAGATAGAAAAAGAGAAGAATATGAAAGAGACTTATTAAAAGATGAAAAAGAGATCTTAGAAGGCGAGACTAGAAAATTACAGGAGTCCTTATCAGTTGCAAATTCTCAGATTTCTATGTTGAGTCAAGAAATTGAGACTCAAAAGAATCAAAAATGATATACTAGTTTCTGAGATATTTCTAAGAATGTTAATAATTTTTATAAGGTATAGAAATTTTATCTAAGACATTAGAAAGTACTCAACCAGTTTCTAGTAAAAAAAGGACTAGGATAGTCCAAAAAGTTAATTTTAAGGAGAAGTCTTATTCTAAGAAATCTAGTATCAAACTGGTAATTCCTAATAGTAAAAAATTAGATATTTCTACTAAGAAGAATTATTTGGGAAATATTAGTATATGGGTTCCAAAAACCAATAATATTCTATAATAACCCGAATTCTGACAGACCTATTTTTTTTCAAAATTCTAATCCATCGAAACCCGTGTTGGTTGCTCTGGTATCCTACAGAAAAGACAGAGATATAAAATATATCAGAGCTCAGAAAATATCTCACAGCGGAATGGATAAAGTATAATATAGTCAAAGTATAGCCTTACCATATTAATAATACTACCTAACCTATAACCAAAACTATCATATCTCTGCCACAGATCTAACCTGCGAGTATGTTATGAGGATGGGGTCAGAACACAAGTTCTCGTGATTGGATTTAAATTATACATTTTGGATAACCCTAAATATACGGTTCGATCACATTTTCTTATTTATTAGGTTACATGGGTTAATAGCACTCAAGGCTTACACACACGTCATACCCATTTACTTCCCAGTGGATTAACCTAATACAATATATATGTAGCTACCCCCAATATTAAGGTACACCCCATGGTACGCCACTCGCATGGTCTCAACCGTAATGGCACAGAAATGAACGCGGTCCCTTATCCTACACAGGAGTGATGTATTGATCTCTATATAACAAATGTTACGTTCTGCATATATGTGTCGATACTATGCTACGTAAACATATGGACTACCACCTTCGATCAAATCAGATTCCATCACAGAGAAATGCCCTCAAGTCTACAATACACCACCCAGAGCAGACATGCATGTATCTTGGCTTTCCCACGTACGTATCGTCAATCATATTCGATGCCTTAACCGCACATAACCTCTAATGTGCACCGAGTTCCTTGGCAGGGCTATACAATAAACACAGAACTCGGTTGGGATCTTTTCCATATCTGTACAAGCCCGCCTTTATAGGCCTCAAAATACTGATATCCCTCGGATCTGTTTTTCATGGTGGCTATGGCTCCACCTCGGCCTCTCCCTCAACTACTAAAGAATACAAGAGCTAAGCGACTTTCCCCTAACAAATAATCTAAACATCCAGTTGGTGTCTCCCCTCAACCACCGTACCTCGATAGTGAAAGTTGAATGGTGTCCTGGGTTTAGCTCTAGTCTTTTCGCATCCCAGTGGCTTCCGATGACGGGTACCCAACAATCTACAATCCTTGTTGGTCTTGACCTTGCCTCACATTGAAGCAGTTGCCGAATCACCCTAGTGTCACCTCGTCACAGCATTCTGACTGCAAAGCTACTTTTGCAGTCAAGGCCCACCAACATGGTAGTAACACGCAGATCCAAGCACAAACTAAACATCTGCCGCTGCATAGAGGACTACCAATAACACCTTATGTATTTGAGTAAGCCGCGTGCTTCACCTTCCAGTCCTTTCGACCTAACAGAATAATCAGATGGATGAGCACTCCCTACATGCCTCATGACACCACGATGATCTACCCCGTTGGGTTGTTCACCTCAAACGTACGGACTTGTCCAAATGCCTCAGTTTAATGTGTTATTAGACCCTTATGTCTAAACATTCAATTATGCGCTTGCTCTACCTCATCGGGGTTTCATTTAACTGGTTATTCCCATTCACGTTCACTTCTTATTCAAGTTACCACGTTCCTCTTGCTTATTAATTTCGGTCTTATAACTTAACCCATTTAAGCCTATTAATAAGCCCACAACATGTTATTCTCTAGGTTATGATCCAAGGTCTGTAATACACAATCCATTTATATTCTTGTTTGATTTCATAGTTACCATAACATGTTCTACTTAATATGTGATTAAGTATATCTCAATTCACATGTTTTATGTTTAACATATTAGACATTATTTATGATTAAATATAACTTATTTCATTTCATAAGTTTGCCTCATTCTTTCTTATTTAATCATAATTCCATCTTATACTGTCACTACAACTTATCGTTGTTTACTTATTAACTTAGTTCTCTTAACTAAGGTTTACTAATAAGTTACC
Source organism: Allium sativum (assembly GCA_030737875.1). Classification (NCBI taxonomy): domain Eukaryota; kingdom Viridiplantae; phylum Streptophyta; class Magnoliopsida; order Asparagales; family Amaryllidaceae; genus Allium; species Allium sativum. The sequence continues at coordinate 316,066,401 of CM060921.1, forward strand.
TTTTCATAAATATAACTTATGTTGTCCTTATCAACATATCTCAGATTCTTGTTCTCACATATAACTTAATTTACAATTAAGTACAACTTATCTTATTAATTAAGTTATTCCAATTTCCTTATTGTTTATTATAACCTAAGTTATAATCCTCACTTGTCCCTAGAACAAGCCTAGCTATCATACTACATTCTCATTAATGTAATTCATTTATAATAGGTTATTATCATTCCTCGTTCATTCCATTTATTATAATGTTGTAATTATCTTTCATTTATTTCCTGATTCATTTCCATTAATCATAGTGTGCCATTTAATTTTATCCTTTTAAATATATATTATTATGTTGAAGCGACCCAAACTACCCCGTAACGAAAAGCCCAGATTGAGTTGAGAACACAACAAATTAGAACACAAACGTCAGAACATTTCATAGCTTATTACAACAATTTCATCAGAGTACAAGAATATAACAGAGTACGAATAAATATTACACAGTGGAAAATATCAAAGATTAAAATACATTACATAGCAGAAAAAAATAATACATAACACAACTGTAAGAAATACACGGATACAGAGCGTTACGAATATAGCTCCAACTGTAAACCAGGATCTTGTGAATATAATATCTGCAAAACCAAAACTACTAGCTGCCCGTGTGGAAAATAGAGGCACCCAGAGTTTAGGTTAAAACAATAAAGTCCAGGTCAGTCATGTGACTAGTGTGAGAACTGAAACAGTTATTAGCTTGATTTTAAAGTTAGGTAAATCACGGGACCACGCCATATAACACGGAACGGGTTTATCCCCCATGAATACCAGTGCATAAAAATAACAGCGCAATGCTAAAGAGAAAAATGAAGCTATTATATGACTCAGGTCCCATTACACAATGAACGCAGTCGAGGATAGAGTTTTCCCTTATAATAGCCAAATATGCTTGATACACGAAATTTCATCTTTTATTATTACTATAAGTGAAGAAATCAACTTCAAATATAAATGTATCAATCATAGGCGGCGTAGGTACCATTATATTACGTCGCTATATATATATATATATATATACACAACTAAAACTGAATATCACGTATTGGAAATTGGGTTTCCATCTATGAATGAGGCCAGGGACGACTCCTCTTCGCTTCGAGACACACTAGCAAGTGCCTCAGGACTACGCACTTTGGGCAACCCTTGGATCTTCATGGCCGATCATATGTCGATAATTAGTTATACCATAAACTATATGGTAGCCGGTTCTACCGAACCTCTGAAATAGTCAGTATGTCGACCATCTCCCATCGGCCCCGTAGTGACTGATATATCCATCGATCCCATAGTGACTGATATATCCGAGGTACCTCGTCTCCCATCAAGTAATAATAGCGTGCAACATGCACATGAGTAAATAGTCTGGGCTCCATACCATGATGTTACTCGTAGCTAGAACTAACATATGTCCATTTCCATGCAGTCACTATCCTGTTTTTGGTTCACACCTGGGTCTGAGGCTCGCGAGTTAACAATACACAAAGCTATGCTATATTAAAGCTGTACTTTGATCATCAACCACAAAGCCTTTCTTTTCAACAAGAGTTTGATCATTTGCATCTCAGCATGCCACACTAACAATTCACGCAGTGCGACTGATATCTATCGATGTATAACCTCTAAGCTCGTACGTCTTAGAGAAGTGTGTTAAGCAAGAGAATATATTCTCTGCCACCAAACAAATATATGTTTAATAGAAATAAATCAACAAAGAATAAAATCCAATGTTAGATACACATCCATTTACAAATCCGTTCTGGGTCTGAACGAAACCGGAGGCACCTTATTCCTCGTCCCATATGTCCAATACAGGAGAGAGGCCCTTGCATATCTGTCGATCTCCAAGTACGTCTGGGCGATCATCACTTATTACCTTGTCTTGGGTGTACAGCCCAATCAAGACAACAGTAATCATCCAAACGATGTGAAGACCTTTGGTCTTCAACCACCGTCTTCATCATCGACTTATCGTCGAGTCAGTTATTCAGAATTGGTATAAACCCGGTCTTTCCAAATAACTCGCATATTTTATAAACAAGTGCTATAAAAACACAACATACGCCTCATTCCAATCTAGAATATTCTTTTATTCAAATATTCACATCACTAGGGAAAGGTTCCCATTAATTTTATAAAAGATAAATTCTTTAAAATTTATTCTTTAATCTTCTTTTGGATATTATTCCAAACCAAATTAAGGTTTATCCAACTATTCGGGATTAACGAGCCATATCAATGTAATCATTTGTTTAATTTCCCAATCCCAACCTATTCATCCCATGGAGAAAAACTGGTAATACTCCATATCAAACACCATGGTGTTATCAGTAAATTTAATTACCATTTCACGTTTAAATCTTATTAAAGATTTGACTTACGCCTGGAGTAAAACTGGTGATACTCCATTCTCGATCATTTCCCCAAATTTGATAATTTTTATTATCACATTTCAAATCTAATTAAAGATTCGTTAAAACTCTACTTAGTTTTAATCCTCCCAAAAATCAATATTAATGGTTATTTAACTTTGGAAACACAAACATGCCACATCGACAATCTACACCGTACTATTGATTTCTGCCGATATATAATCTCTAAACTGAAAGAGTCGGTTATGTACGACTTATGCAGGATCTATAATATGGCTATGCGGAATGTATGTGATAACTTAAGCTATTCAATAGTTACGCAGGTAAAAATTCGGAAACAAGAAATATTTTACTAACAAATATAAATGCTGTAGATAAAGTAAAGTAGAGTAACGACACCAGGATTTTTATACTGGTTCGGACCTCCCGTCCTACGTCCAGTCCCGAAGCTCCTCTTTGGCTTTTCACTAAACAACACCCTCGCTTCACCCGGAGGAACAGGTTCACAACACTACTTGATTTATGGGCTACAAGTTTACCCACTTGATTTCATGGGCTACAAGCTTACCCACTTGATTTCACGGGCTACAAGCTTACCCACAAGACGATTACAAGAGTTTGACCTTGAATGTGTTCTTTCTTCAACACTGATTAGTCAATGATTGAGTACAACCTTCCTATAATCTTATCCTCAAATATATATAGATGTTTACAAAGATTTGAAAGTGGATTATCGAGTTGAATCACAAGTGTGTTAAATATGCTTGGAGATTCAAACAATAATTGAATGCTTTTGTGTGCTTTTTGAATGCTAAGAATAATACAATATAGATAAGAGAATGAAGAGAAAATTCAGTAATTTGATTGATTGAAAACCGATGTATTTATAGTAATTGAGAAGTTGCAATTATTGGTGAAAAGTTGCAATCAAAAGAAATGATTTTAAATGAAGAGAAATGGATGCAACTTTTCAAGAAAGAAGATGACTCTTCATGAAATTCAAAAATAGGTCGACAGGAAAAATTAATAGGTTGACAGGTTTTTGACCGTTATTTCAAAAAGCTGTTGACCTGTTAATTTTAACAGGTTGACCTTTTATATTTAAAAATAGGTTGACCTGTTATTTTTAACAGGTTGACCTGTTTTGTCAATATACAATAAAAACGAGTTTCATGCATAATTTTGAAATCAATGAGAAGTATGATTATTTGAGGATAGATTTTAACATAAAATATTCTAAATAACCAACTTCTAACCTATGAAACCATTGAATCTTCTTTTTGTTGATCATGAAGCTTCTTCTCGTCATTAATCAAAACGATCATTAAAAGTTCTTGACTCAACATTCTCCCCCTTTTTGATTGATGACAACATAGCTTTTAAAATATGATCTCCATTCCTATCTCCCCCTGTATATATGCTCTAACTCCCCCTGAGTATATGATCTCTCTGGTCAAAAAATAACTAAATCTCTGCAAAAAGAAGGTTAGTAATCATTCTCTCCCCCTTTGTCATCGACAAAAAGGGTATAATAAACATGAGAGAGATTAAATAGCATAAGACACCACATCAAGAGTATATCATACATTACACACAATACCAAAATATACAAGACCACCCCAAGTTTTTCGTAGAAAAAATAAAACAAAACACATAGAAAAGCTAATAGTGTTTTTTAAAAACATAATATCATAACCATAGATAGATAGAACTACTGAGGAGGTATATTAGAGTCGGTTTCGTCTCCTTCTTCTTCTGATGATCCTTCCTCCTCATCTGTTTCTTCTTCTGAGGATTCCTCTTCCTCATCTCCTTCTACTTCCTGCTCCTTATCCGCTTCTTCTTTTTCTCCTTCTTCTTCCTTATCATCATCAAATTGTTCTTCTTCTCCCTCATGCCTACTTGGTTCAACATATGAGATTCCAAGACCACGACTATGCTGAGTACTTTCTCCAGAGCTAGTGGTCTCCTCCGAAGTAGACCATGTGAAAGTAGGAGGCATTGGTCGTTTTCCTGGATTTTGAACATGTGTGGTTGAGGAAGAAGCTCAACATGAAATTGCTCCCCATAGAATGCTGAAAAAGGACTTAAGTTTGTTGAATCATTTGTCCATCTTGGTATCTAAGCGATCAAGCTTTTTATCGGTTCGCTTAAGTCGTTCTTCCAGAAGAAATTGATTCCTTGCTATTTGTTCAAGAGATTCCTTTGTTGTAGAAGTGGTTGAAGGAATCTTAACAACTTCTGGTCACGACGTAGGAACATGTGATGTAGAATGTTCAGGAGGACCCGTCGTAGGAACATGTGATGTAGAAGGTTCAGGAGGACCTTGATGTATCTATTGCTCATAAGGAATAATGTTCAGGTATGGCTCTGGAAGTTTCATTCTCTTCTTCGAAGCTTTATTTATACATTTCGGCTTTGAAATTTTGGATTCCGGAGTTGGAACTCCGCAATTTATTAAAAGACGCATAATGTATTCATTGTAAAAAATATGAGGACGAGAGAGTCTGTTTACCGTTAAAATCTCATCAAATATCAACTCAATCCAATTTATATTGATATTTCCATAGATGGCGTACAATGCCCTAAAATTTTCTCTGTAAATTGCGTCTAAGTTTCCGGTTCTTGGTAAAATTGAATGAGTGAGGCTATGATGAAGAATTCTCGGCGTAGGTCGTAGATTAACTCCTTTTGCACTTGACTTATGATCTTCAATGAATAAGTGACTGTTAGACCCAAAAGTGGTTCTAACACCCAAATTGATTTGAAACAAGATAAAATGAGATAGAAATAAAAATGAACACACAAGATTTATAGTGGTTCGGCGAACAAATGCCTACGTCCACTTATTCTTTACTATATTCAATAATTCAGTTGCAAATACAATGATGGATTCACTCACAACTCACTTTTGTTCACTTAATTGACTAAAACAAGAAATAAAAGATGATTTGGATTTTCCGGGAGTAATGGAGTTCGGATGTTGGAGGTGATTGAATTCTTTAAGTGCCGAAAAAAGATCCTTCTCTTTGTCTCCAGATGGGGTATTTATAGGTGTGAATTTGCTTGAGACTTGATCCGGGTCGGGCCACGTGTCATCCATCGCATTCTCTTCGGGTTCGGATGAACTATCAGGTTGACAACACATCAAAAGGAAGGACGTTAGGGGTAGGAATCAGTCATAGCCGGTCCGGTTCTCCAGGCGATTTTATAGGAGATTAACATGGATCATGGGTGCGGGTTGGAGATCTGCAGGTAAGGGGTTCGGATCGGGATACCCGACCCGAACCGGATTGGTTTGGGTGTCTCTCCTTCTCTAACCTATTCCGCTCCGCTCCAGTGCTATGGCAAGCAGATGACCTTCCGATCCGTTCGAGATTTAGTTGCCTTCCGATCCGATTGGATATGCCTTACCAATCTATCCTAGTAAGAGATCACCGATCCGATCAGGGAATTCTATCCGATCCGAACAGGATTCAATCCGATCCGAACAGCTGCAGCTCTCAATCTGAATTGTAGTGTTTTCCTTCAATCCGAACCGAAGCCTTATAATTAAAAATATCATTCAATGTTTGGTTTCTTGACTTTGTGTTGCCTAGTTCACAAAGTAGGCTAACATTCTGCCCCCTCAAAGGATGCTTCCGTTGTATACGAAGCGTGCTTTGATGTCATTCGAGATGCTAGTCCTTGAATCGGAACGGTCAGGAGAAATGCACAGATTTCTATTCGGTTCGTTGTCTGACTCGAGCACATTTTCTTCATTTCTGAACAAGTTTAGGAATTTTTATCGACACATAGTGCTTCTCTCGGGTATGTGCTTCTTCTATCTCTCGTTTGAACTCAATTCGAGTCGGATGCTAAATTAATGTGTGAAGTTTGCTCGGTTCGGGTTCCGATCCGAAGCGCTTTCGTGGGTTTGGCTCTTTGACATTGGGCCTTCAGGCAGAGTTGTGCTAATGGGCCTTCACTCCGGTCCGAGCGGGTGAGAAAGAATAGGAATACGAGGAGTCAACATCACCCCTTATATAAATCCGCCACTATCTTCCTTCCTTCCTTCTTCTTTTTTGTTGAGGCTCCCGACCCTAGTATTGAAAACGTCAGAAACTCGAATATTCTGAAACCATTCCTCGTAGATTTCTCAAATCGAACATATAGGTAGCTTTTTAATCTCGAATAACTTCATTGTAACCGTACTTGATTTCAATTTGCGGTCGATTGGGATGGTTTAGCCACGGGGCTTTGCTTGAACCCCACGTCGTTACTGTGGTGGATCCGTCATCGCTTCGAGGCGTTGCGAGGTTGGAGTGGGCAAATATTTGTCCTCAACGGTATCTTTGGTGATAGAACGGAGTTGTTCGTGAGTAGGGGGGAAAGAGGAAGAAGATGAAGAAAAGAGTGTGATAACGAATTGGTTCAGGCAGAAGACGAAGGAGCAAAAAGGAAGGATAAGGAAAGGGGATCGGTTCGGGTTGCATACTTTAGAAAGACAGGAAGGAAGGAAAATGTCGGTTCGGGTCGGAGAGGAAAATGGGATAAGAGGTTGAAATTAATGGACTGGTTAAGCGATGCTGGTTCGGTTCGGATCGGATCACCCGATCCGATCAGATCAGTCCTACTTCCGAACCCATTGTTTTCCTTGCCTTGAACTGACCTTGCCTTAATGAAGCACCCGAACCGACTGTTATCTGTATTTGTATTGAGCCAGCCATCATATGCATATCCGAACCGAACCGAACGTATCAAACTTGGCACACAAAGACTACCCAACTAATTCAACTAACACTTACTCTAGACGAATATGCTTCGCGGACAGTTAGGATAGTGCCTTGTGAACATAAACGAGAATTAAGAACAACTCTGACTATCACTTTCTCTTTAAAGCTTCGTCTTACATTGCTGTACTTTTATATTGCATTTCCCACATTTGCTGCACACACTTTAGTTCACACACATACACAAAAAGGGGGACACGGGATAATTTACTCTAATCCGTGCTATTGCTTCTTCAATAGTTCCATAACAATGAGGCCCAGACGCTCTTCTCGTCTAGCTGAGAGGAAAGAAGCTCCGAAAACTTCCAACAAAACCACTCTTGAGGATATATCTTCTTCATCTGACCCAGAATGGGACAGCGAGGGTCCGGATTACGGAGTTGGTCATCGGGAAAGCGACGAAATGTCTTCAGAAAATGAAGTTTCCCTAGGCTTTAAGGAGGAAGGAGGGATTGGTGACAATCGAGCACCCGATGAATTTGACTCAGCTATTATATTGGAGTCACCTCCAGATTCCGTAGAATCGACAATTGACAACGACCGACTCGTTCGAATTTGCTTGAAGTATGGAATAATGAAAAGGGACACTCTTGTGCCCTCACGCTCTGACCGTCCCCACAACCCTCCGGAAGGATATATGACGGTCACTCGACTGATGTGCATGGTCGGCGCCATTCCTCCATTCTCGCCTTTCATCGTTGATTTCTTAAGACAAATGCGGATTGCCCCCATGCAGCTGCATCCCAATTCATATGCCTATCTGCATACCTTATTCATAGCATATCGTGAAATTCTAGGCGTAGAGCTCACGTTCGATGATGTTCATTTCTTCTATAATTTCAAACATCGGACTAGAGAAACTCCATCTTTCTGTTACTTTGAATCAGTCCCAAAAAGGAAGATAATCTCTACGCCGTTTAGCAGTAAAGCTGGAGATTCCAGACTAGAGTGGTTCTATATAAAGCAACAGTCTGGATGCGCCAGGAGATGGACAAAATCAAGTAAAGCGTTTATTTTCTGAACCCGGACTCTATACACTTGAATCATCACCCTGACCTGTTTTCCTTTTTGTTTGCAGTCGACAATCCCAAACAGATATCAGACCAAGTGTTCTTTGATCGGATGCACCGTCTTCTTAATGGCGACCAAAAATTCCTGACTATCGACGAGGACCTTAAAGATGAATATCTTCATTTTCACGGGCTGCTATCCGTTTTCCGTAGCATCGGTCAGGGGACGGTCCCTTATGCCTACATTCCTCCAGTGGAAACAGTTCCAGAGATAGGAGAAGGCTCGGGAATTCCTGCAGCTCCTCTTCAAACTTCACCTTCTCCCTCTTCCACACAAGATGACGAACTGGCTAATCTGGCCGAAAAACATCGTGAAGGGTATATTGCCCCCGAGGAAACTACTTCTCCAGACAAGTCAAAGTCTTCCCAAGAGTCGCCACTTCGCGCTTCCGAAGGGGATGTTCCTAGCACAGACGAGCACATATTTCAGGGTTTGGGGGATCTCCCCTTACCTGAGACTATATATACTTCAGAGGATTTCAGGAAGGACCCTTTAGTCTTCACTTCTTCTGAAGAAACTACTCCTGCTAAGGCCAAAGAGCCTGCCCGCACCAGTCTAGCTTCAGACTCGGGTTGGTTGGGGGGACACATACACCACTTAGGATGCACTTTATACCACAGCATTAGCATTCATTGCACTTCTTTCTCCATGAACCCATTGATTCTAAACTTCGTTTATTTTATCGTGCAGGTACAATGTCTCGGTCCTATTATGATATAAGAAAGCTCCGTCGCAGCATGTCCAATCCTCCTCAGGATGTCGAGTATGATCGCCGAGATGACCATGGTAGGGAGGAGAGAAGACCTTATGATCCCTATCGATCTCGGCCCTCACGCTCCCGCTCACCAGTTCGACCGGAACAAGAGAAATACAAGAGCTATCAAGGTCGTAGGGAGGAGGATAGACCACCATCCAAGGATTCCACTTCCTCCCATGAAAAGCGGAGTAGAGAGAAAACTCCTCCAAAGGAAACTGGGTCTCGAAGTAAGCAAAAAGTCCCTGCTACTAAACGACCTAGGACAGACAAGGGTTCTACAGAATCTTCTTCAGGAAGGGATACCGAACTAACAATCCTCGCTCCTCCTCCACCAGATGCGGGAACTGCAGTAAGGCTGGCATATTTAAAGGAGCAATTTCCCGAGCACTACTTCGAGACTCTGACCTTTCTACCTACCCTTGAACCTATTTCTTCTAATTGGGCAGAGGAGGCCAAGGCAAAAATTGATTTGGTGGAAAAACAATATACCGAGATGTTCAAGTATTCCCGCAGCCTTTCTAGAATCATCCGCACTCTAATGACAAATGCTGACTAAATGCAAAAGACTGCAGAGGAGGATGCTAAGGCCTTAAAAACCTTAGGAAAGGACCTAGAAGACACTCAAGCCCAACTAGCTGTCGCTCAAAAGAACGCTTCTAATTTCAAACAACAATTTGAGGACATGCAAAAGCGTTATCATGACTTACTTGAGTCCCACACTCAGGAGCGTTCTGAGTTGAAGAAGCAAGCTGACGAGGCCAAATCAGAGGCTGCTAAGACACGCCTTGCTTATGCTGAGCTTGAGCAGAAAAACGCCGAGTTAGCGAAAAGGAGTGCTGAGTTAGAAAAGAAAAACGCTGACTTGGCTTCAAAATTGTTGGAGGCGGAAAACAGGGCTGCTCTGGCTGAGGGCAATGTGGAATGCGCTATTAAATCTGCGGAGGAAACCCGCAAACAACTATCAGAGGCGGAGGCTGATATTCAGGGCTTCGGCGAGCTAATGATTGAATTCTTCGCGCACATTATTCGTCGTCGAAACATTTCCTGGATCGAGGACTATCCATCTACTCTGGTTCAAGTGTGGAATCAAATCGTCGAGTGGGAAAAAGAAGAACTTAAGGTAGATTCCCTCGATGAAGATAAGCTGATGGAGAAATACTTGAGAGACGACGAACCGGAGCGCCTAGCTGAAGGGCGCCGTCTAATTGCTGAGGCCATGGAAGAAGAGAGGCGGAAGTCTAAACAGAAAATCATTCCTGAAGCCGGTTCCTCTTCTTCTGCTCCTGTTACTCCCGAAGTAGAAGGGTATGATCCCGAAAACCCGGGAATTCCCCGAACAACTTTGCTATCTCCCATTCCTGAAATAACTCCAGAGGTAGTAGTCACCCCCGCTGAAAAGTCTTCAGAAGGTATCCCTATCTTTTCTCCTCAATTTGCCAAGGCTACTACTACCTTTGGCTACATGATTGAACGTTCGATGAGAAATCCTTTGCTTTTGCCTGAGTTGATAACCGATGTTTCTCATTTTGTAGGCGTTGAATCATCCGCCAAGACAGATGTAGCTCAAGGAGCTACCGCTGGGACAAAGCCCGCTGATAGGGTCAAAGAAGGGGAAGACAAGGCTGCTTCCACAGACCTGGGGGAAAGAAGTGAGCCAACTAAGGTCACTACTCCCCATGATGAAGAAATGATTGCAGCTTTAAAAGACGACGGAGGAGACGAGGGGCATGATGAGGAACCGGAGGTTACAATAACCGGGGAGTCAAAAAGCGCCGAAGACGTTACCTTGGCGACCATGAAGGCCGATCAAGACAAGCGCTTGCAATTAAAAGCTGAAGAATTAGACCCTGAGGTCCTCAAGCCCCTCGCAGTTGTGGATGCAGGTTCAAGGTTAGTTGTTAAGCTCTCAACTAGATCTATTACCGAAGAACTTGCTAAAAAATCTTCTCTTGATTCCAGTGCCCCGCCCTCCGGGAAGAAGTCTGCTGGCTCCAGTACTACATCTTCAGGGAAAAAGAAATCAAAGCGAATCTTGACTGAAGCCGAGAAGGAAGCAAAGGATGCGGAAAAAGCTGCCAAAAAATCGAAGGCTCATCCCAAACCCAAATAGTGGGTTCCCCTGTGTCCTTTTAGCATCTTTGTAAACCAATAAGTGCTGCTACAACAGCAGCTTCCGCACTTTCTTTTTTAGTTATTTCCCTGTACAAATTCATTCATTTGTAAATAAAAATAATTCACTTTTTGCAATGTTTATCTGTTAGCAGTTCTGCACTTATGTAAAAATGCATGTCTATAGTTATGAAACAAAGTTGGGGAGAGGGGAGATATGTGTATGTATATGTGTCCCCAGTCAATTTCCATAAGTTATTCAATGCTCAGCTATGCAATCTGAATGCTCCCGATTCTCTAACGGGATAGCATTTCCTGTGTCATCAATACCTGTTGTTTTTCCTGGCATTTCTTTTATACTCTCTCTCATTCTCTTGAGAGTTAGAGTTCGAGTTCAGTTATTTGTTTATTCCCCGGTCGTTCAACGGGAAAAGATTTCTTTATCGGCGCTCGGTCGGAGACGCCTTTATACTCTCTTTCTCTCTGGAAAGTTAGAGTTCGGAGTTGAACCTCTTTTTCTGCGCTCAGTCGGAGACGCTTTTATACTCTCTCTCTTTCTCTGGAGAGTTAGAGTTAAGAATAGAATTTCTTTTTCAGCGCTCAGTCTGAGACGCTTTTATACTCTCTCTCTTTCTCTGGTGAGTTAGAGTTATAATGTCGTTTTCTCATTCTTTTACGTCTTATTGCACAAATAATCATTGTGCTTCTTTTTATGTCCAGACTGTTTTCAACCTTTTTTAGGCTCTTAGTTATCCTGTATTTTATAATCACAACAGAACAACTAATGAATGTAAATGCATAAAAGTAAATAACACACAATATTTTTATAGTGGTTCAGCTAAGTCGTAGCCTACGTCCACTTTATAGTCCTTTATTCATATCATCAGATTTTCCCAAGGCAAAGCATGTCTTGTTACGGAATCCACAGTAAAAATAACAAACAATATAGCATTTCTAATCCAAATACCGCATTAAGTGTTGGGCATTCCATGCTCGAGGAACTTCTTCGCCATCTACGGTCGTTAACTTGAAGGTTCCTTTTTCAAGTTTCCGTTGGATGACAAAGGGTCCTTCCCATTTTGAGCCGAAGTGAGGAAGGGATGGAAAAACTCTCTTTAGCACCAAATCTCCTGGTTCAAAAGTTCTGAGACGAACTTTTTTGTCATAATAGCGTGCCATCTGACGCCGATGTCTTGCTGCACGCAAGTCTGCTTCGTCCCTTTTCTCTTCGATTTCATCAAGAGACTCAAGTAAAAGTGCCCGATTCGTCATCGGGTCATAATACGTCACCCTGTGGGAAGGAACTTCCAGTTCAACTGGAATTACTGCTTCTGAGCCAAAGGAGAGAGAGAAAGGGGTATGACCGGTAGCCGTTTTAAACGTTGTTCGGTATGCCCACAAAGCTAGGGGCAATTCATCAACCCATTTTGCCTTTGCACGCTCTAATCGCTTCTTGAGGATGGATTTTATTACCTTGTTTATTGCCTCTACCTGCCCATTCGATTGTGGATAGGCAACTGCAGTATATCGTTTGTCTATCTTATATTTCTGGCAAAAATTTCTGAATTCAGAGCTATCAAATTGGGTCCCGTTGTCAGTAACAATCGTCCTTGGGATTCCGAATCGGCATATAATATTTCTGACCACAAAACTTATCACCTTTCTTGTGGTGATCTTAGTCAAGGGCTCAGCTTCCACCCACTTTGTGAAATAATCCACGGCTACTATTGCATACTTAGCTCCTCCCTTAGCAATCGGTAAAACTCCAATGATATCAATTCCCCATGTGGCAAATGGCCAAGGACTCACCATCGATTTAAGCTGGGTTGACGGTGCCCTGGGGATTTTGGCGAATCTCTGGCACTTATCGCAGCGTCGTGAATAATCAGCTGCATCTTTGTTGATCGTAGGCCAGAAGTATCCGTACCGTAATATTTTCTTTGCTAAAGTTTGACCTCCTGTATGATCTCCACACTCACCTTCGTGCACTTCTCTTAGTACACGCTTGATGTCGTCGTGTGCGATACATCGTAACAGGGGCATAGAAAATCCTTGTCTGTAGAGAGTATCGTCTTGCATAACATATCTGGTTGCTTTGCGAACTACAGCTCTTTTCTCACTCTTCCTCGATGGGAGTGTCCTATTCTTAAGGAAATTCTTAATTGGAGTCATCCATGACTCCTTCTCTGGTTCCGCTTCAAGAGCGAATTCAATTTCCATTGACTCAAAGCTTGGTGACTCCAACGTTTCAATTGGAATTACCTTAGCCCCTTCTGGATTGTCAGAACTAGCTAGTTTTGCCAGTCTATCCGCTTTCTGGTTTTCAACTCTGGGAATATGCGTTATGTTCTACCGCTCTAAGCCATTCAATAGCTCTTTCACTTTCTTGAGATAGGCAATAAGTCGAGGTCCTCGAGCCGCAAATTCCTCTCGCACTTGACAAACAACAATCTTAGAGTCACAAAATATGTCCATCATTTTTACTCCGAGGTCTTTAGCAAGTTTCAGCCCGGCAATCAGGGCTTCATACTCAGTATCATTGTTAGTTGCTGAAAATTCTAATCGCAGGGCGTAATATAACGACCGTCCCTCGGGAGTGACTAAGACAATTCCAGCTCCGGACCTTCGGTCATTTTTAGCTCCATCTGTATATAATTTCCATGGATTCATCTCTAGCTTATCCTCGGATTTGACCACTCGGTCATTGATTATTTCCTCCTCTGGAACGGTGAACTCCGCAATAAAGTCTGCTAGAGCTTGCCCCCTGATTGACTTTCGTGGTTGAAAATTCAAATCAAACTGGCTTAGTTCTATGTTCCATTTAATCAACCTTCCCGATGCTTCGGGTCTCTGCAACACCTGTCTTAACGGCTGATCGGTGTATATGGTTATTGGATGGGCTTGGAAGTAGTGACGAAGTTTTCGGGATGCAATCAGGAGGCTGTAAGCAAGCTTCTCAATCTTTGGGTAGTTGCTCTCTGCCGCTGCTAATTTCTTACTCACATAGTATACTGGCCTTTGTACTTTGTCTTCTTCTCGAACCAGGGCTGTGCTGACAGCGTGAGCCGAGACTGCTAGATAAACAAATAATTCTTCGTGATCTACGGGCTTTGATAAGATTGGCGGTTTCTCTAGTAGTTCTAACAGATTTTGAAAGGCCTCAACACAATCGGGAGTCCATTGGAAGTTCTTCTTTCCCCTTTTTATTAAATCAAAAAACGGAACACATTTATCGGTGGCTTTGGAGATGAATCTACTCAGCGCCGCTACCTTCCCTGCCAGACTTTGGACGTCTTTAATTCTCCTTGGTTCTTTGATGTTTCTAATTGCTGCTATCTGACTAGGGTTGATCTCAATTCCTCGGGAACTCACAATGAAGCCAAGGAACTTTCCCGACGCCACTCCAAATGAGCATTTTAAAGGATTCAATTTCATGCGGTACTTTCGCAAGATACCAAACATTTCCGCTAAGTCTTGCGTATGACTGGAAGACTGCTTTGATTTAACAAGCATATCATCCACATTAACTTCCATAGTTTTTCCTATTTGATCATAAAACATTCTATTTACCAACCGCTGATAAGTAGCTCCAGTGTTTTTTAATCCGAATGGCATTACAACATAACAATATAGCCCCAAATTCGTAATGAAACTCGTATGCTCTTGGTCTGGTACATGCATAGGAATTTGGTTGTATCCAGAGTATGCATCCATGAAAGAGAGAAGTTCATGACTTGCTGTCGAGTCTACAAGCTGGTCAATCCTGGGAAGTGGGAAACTATCTTCTGGGCAAGCCTTATTTAAATCTGAAAAGTCAATACAAGTTCGCCACTTTCCGTTTGGCTTCTTTACCAAGACGGGATTCGATATCCAGTCGGGATATGTCGAATCTCGAATAAATCAATTTTGCTTCAATTTCTCTACTTCCTCTTTGAGAGCAGCCGACCTCTCTGGGCCCAGCACGCGTCTCTTTTGCTTCACAGGCGGATGCTTCGGATTTACATTCAACTTGTGACTGATAATGGAAGGTGATATCCCACACATGTCAGCATGGGTCCAGGCGAACACATCTAAGTTTGCCTTCAAGAAGTCCGTAAGTTCTTCAGCACGACGTGGATCCAATTGGGAACCAATCTTCAAGACTTTCGTCGGATCAGCTTTATCAACAGGAATTTCCACTGTCGCTTCATTAGGAGTTGCATTTCTAGCCTCTGGTTCCTCGTCTTTTCTAGGATCCAGGTCTTCAGGTGTTCCTTTGGGCAACTCCCTTGGGTTCAATCTCTCTAATTGCTATGCCGAGTCCCCCTTTGAGGGAGACGAGGCATCCTTACTCTCAGCATTAACTCCTTTCATCAACATCTTCAGTTCGGCCACATAGCAGGCCCGTCCAGAGACCTGATCCCCTCTTATTACTCCAGTTCCGGCTTCGGTTGGGAACTTTAGTAACAAGCACCAAGGGGCGATACAAACTCTAAATTCAGCGAGGGCAGGTCTCCCTAAAAATGCGTTATATGGCGAATCTACGTCCAATACCACGAACTGAAGCATTCGCACTCTTCTACGTTCTCCTTGCCCTAGGGTCACGGGCAACTCTATATATCCCATGGGAGCTGTCGTCGCTCCGTTGAAGCCTCTAATCCATCCTTCACAAGGTTTCATATCTTCAGGCTCAAGCTTCATCTGATCAAATGACTTCTTGAACAAAATATTAACGGAACTTCCGTTGTCTACTAATACCTTATGGACCAAGGCCGGCCCAATGGTGGTGGTAATAACCAACTGATCATTGGTGGGAGATTGTATCCCCGTGTTGTCTCGGCTGCGAAATACCACGTCATCGAATATGGTTTTTTGTTGTTTTATGGGGGTGACATCTTCCAAATCGTCACCTTCATTCACATCTAGATGCTTGGCAGCATTCACATATTGGTCCATGGACCTAAAACTTCGGATTGCCGGGTGAGGTCTGCCTACTATGGAGTTGATGACAATCCCTTTACCTTTCTGCTGCGCGGTAGGCTTAGGAGCAGGTAGGATCTGTTTTGGAGCCTGCTCTCCTTGCCCCCTGTCCCTCGGGGCAACCTTGTACTCATCCAACTTTCCTTCACGCAGCAGTTTTTCAATTACATCCCTCAAATGCCGACATTCATTGGTTGAATGTCCATGTGTTCCGTGAAACAAGCAAAATTTCCCAGTCGCCATTTCTTTCTCGGTCGAATCACGAGGTGGCGGTCTTTTGTACTGCAACACATTGTACGTATCCAGGTAAATATTTTCCAGGGTGTCATTCAATGGTGTATAGTTCTCGTAATTCTGGAATCGGGGCCTTTTGTTAGGGTCACTTCCCCTATTTCTGTTTCTTCTGTTACCGTTCGAATTACGGTTATTGTTGTTTCCCCCATTTCCAGTATTGCTGTTTCCACCCTTGTTTCCTACATTTACTTCAACTTTGCCAGAACTTTCCCCAGACTGCTTCACGGCAATATTACTCTGCACATTCTCCTTTGAAGCTGTCTCAGACTTTCTCTTTCGGTTTGCCCTGGCTTCCTCTCGTCTTAGATAAATATCGGCTTTTTCGTAGAATATCGCCCTTGTGGGGGGTGTTTTCCCAGAAAGGTAGTCTCCAAACTCGGATTCAGGATCGACTCCTTCCTTTAATGCCATCAGAATAGTGGGCTCGTGAGGGTCACTGACCTCAGTTACGGCTTGGTTAAAACGATCTAGATATGCCCTTAAAGACTCTCCCGGTGCCTGTTTGATTCTCGACAATTCAATAACACTCTTGGACTTTCGGGCATGTAGTCGGAACTGGTTCATGAAACGCTCGCTTAGTTCTTTGTAATTAGAAATTGAACGAGGAGGAAGTCGGGTAAACCAGAATAATGCCACATCTTCTAGGTAGATTGGAAATGCTTTGCACTTCACTTCATCAGGGGCAGCAGCGGCATTCATGAGCCACGAATACCGCATCAAATGCTGTCCTGGATCAGTCCTTCCGTTATATTTGTCCATCTGTGGCAAGTTAAAGCGTCGGGGAAACTGGAAGTCGAGGATATCGTCAGTGAACGGAGTATGGCTTCGCTCAATGCCATAGTCTTCATTTGTATAATTCCGGCTCTCGGACATAATTCGGCGAACCATTGCCTGTACATCAGCACTAGTTAGGGGCTGCTCAGGATCCCTGGCCCTAGTATCCGAGTTCCTTCTGGGCTCTTGCTCAGGAGATGCCCTTCTTCTTCGAGCTGCCTCTGCTCGATTCCGTTCCCTGCGTTCCCGGTCGATCTCGGGAAGAGGGGACTGGAGTCTTTGCCCCCGAGTGGGGTCATCGCTTCCTAAGGCTCGTGCGATATCCTCGCGAGATCCCAAAGATCCAAATGTTAGCTGCTCCACATTCTGAGGTCGTTCGAGTGGCCTCCGTTCACGGGGCCTCTCTTCCTCGGAAGATGAAGATTGATCTACTGGTGTGTGATGAACTGGTGATGGAGTCCTTTTCCGACGGAGTTCATTAATCTCCCGACTCATGAGCCTCATATTTTCCTGCATCATGAGATTAGTGCGCTCATGAACTCTCATAGCTTCCCTCGTGCTCTCAAGCATATCAAGCAAGCACGAGAAATCTCCTTGAGTGATGGGCGCAGATGAATTGACCTGATCACCAACCCTGGCAGCTGGAATTGGAGCATTCGTGGGGACTCGAGTAGATGTTCCAGCTTCACCAAGCATCGGGTCGGATCGGAGGTAGGAAGTCGGGTCGGATCGGAGCTGGGGTGCCTGGTCGGATCGGTGTGCAGCGAGCAACTCGGGTCGGTTCAGATTGGGGGAGTGCACTGCTTCAGAGTCTCCTACCCGGATCGGATCGGAGCTCTCCCCTTGCTGTCGGTTCGGATTTCCTGCATTGATTCTTCCTGCTGCTGAACTCTGCCCCCGAGACCTTGTTACAACAGCATGTTGCTGATCTTCGCCAGCTCCATTTCCTTAAACAGACTGAACTTCCTTGCCTTTTCCTTTGGCCACGAGTCTTTGACAATTACTTCAACGAATGTAAGAAAGCGGAGAAACTTAAGGATTCACTTCTTTGAACTCAACGGTCCAAAAAGTAGAAAGAGATCCCGGAAAATAAAGAATTTAGATGAGGGTTCTCAGTGAAAGCACCAAAATGTTAGACCCAAAAGTGGTTCTAACACCCAAATTGATTTGAAACAAGATAAAATGAGATAGAAATAAAAATGAACACACAAGATTTATAGTGGTTCGGCGAACAAATGCCTACGTCCACTTATTCTTTACTATATTCAATAATTCAGTTGCAAATACAATGATGGATTCACTCACAACTCACTTTTGTTCACTTAATTGACTAAAACAAGAAATAAAAGATGATTTGGATTTTTCGGGAGTAATGGAGTTCGGATGTTGGAGGTGATTGAATTCTTTAAGTGCCGAAAAAAGATCCTTCTCTCTATCTCCAGATGGGGTATTTATAGGTGTGAATTTGCTTGAGACTTGATCCGGGTCGGGCCACGTGTCATCCATCGCATTCTCTTCGGGTTCGGATGAACTATCAGGTTGACAACACATCAAAAGGAAGGACGTTAGGGGTAGGAATCAGTCATAGCCGGTCCGGTTCTCCAGGCGATTTTATAGGAGATTAACATGGATCATGGGTGCGGGTCGGAGATCTGCAGGTAAGGGGTTCGGATCGGGATACCCGACCCGAACCGGATTGGTTTGGGTGTCTCTCCTTCTCTAACCTATTCCGCTCCGCTCCAGTGCTGTGGCAAGCAGATGACCTTCCGATCCGTTCGAGATTTAGTTGCCTTCCGATCCGATTGGATATGCCTTACCAATCTATCCTAGTAAGAGATCACCGATCCGATCAGGGAATTCTATCCGATCCGAACATGATTCAATCCGATCCGAACAGCTGCAGCTCTCAATCTGAATTGTAGTGTTTTCCTTCAATCCGAACCGAAGCCTTATAATTAAGAATATCATTCAATGTTTGGTTTCTTGACTTTGTGTTGCCTAGTTCACAAAGTAGGCTAACAGTGACTAACTTTATCTCTAATATGAATAGGACAGAAGTCATTTGAAAAGGATATACCATCATTTGGAGATTGAAGAACTTCAGCCATTCTATCTTTAGAGATAAACACATGTTGGCCACAGACCACTGACCATAAGCAATCTGATGAGTTCTCTGGCTTGAATTTTTCCAAGTTGAGATTAGCATAGAATAGTTTAATCATGATATGATTAATCTCAACATTGTTATCTTCAAAACTAAGGAGAGACTCGATTCCTGCTCTGTTTGCTATTTCTCTAACATTATAGAGGAAGAAATCGTTGAATTTAATAAACACTCCTTGGTGAAAGGTATAATCTTTCATTTTGTTCCATCTTCTTACAGCTAATGGATCCATAAGCCAATTTTTGATTTAAGCATCAATGGGTTGAATTGATGTGAAGGAGGAAGAAGGTTTTGATTTCTTTGCCTTTGGAGCCATTGGAGAATGGAAGAAATGGAATTTTTAGAAGTTAGGGCTTGAGAGAAAAGGAGTTTCGAAATTTTGAAGAAGTAGTGAATGAAAAGGTGCGGTGGTTAAAAATGTGTGAAACAACATGTCTTTATAAAAAAAAACAGTCTCAGCAGAAACCGGTCGACCTATTAAATCAAGGCGGTCGACCGAAAAAGTCTCGGGTTGAAAAAAAATGGAAGAAAAAATACAAACCGGTCGGCCGAAATGTTCAACCGGTCAACCAATTTTGTTGCTGAAACGGAACCGGTCAACCTAAAAATATGTATCGGTCGACCTAAAAAGTTTCGGTTTTGAAAAAATGTTAAACCGATCGACCTAATTTTTACTCCCGGTTGACCGAAATCTTCCTGAAACAAAATCGGTCGACATAATATTTATGACCGGTCGACCTAATTCTTCTCTGTAAAGTGAAAAACAAGAACCGGTCGACATGAATTTTATGAGCGGTCGACCGAAAAACTCTCTGGAATGAAATTTACCTATTTAGGTCGACCGCTTTATATATTAGGTCGACCGGATATTTATAAAACTATTCATTCGGCTATATTTTGAATAAAATCAATACTCAAATAAATTTTTATTATAATAAAAGGAAGTAAACTCATGAAAAATGAACTAACAACATTATTAAACGGAATATAAAGAAATCTCCTTAGACTCAATATAATCATTATTTCCTTGGTACCCAGGGATAATATTTTCCGCTTGCTACTTCATTGTTGTTGAAATTTCTATCCCATGAATTGGGTGTTCTTGATGATGATGGCATAGGTATTGGCTCATGAACGTTATGCTTGTTGGAACTACAGAAAAGTGAAGCTATTTGCTCAAGATACGTCAAACGAGAGGAAGTCAATTTTTGCTCATAGTACATCTCCCTTTGGAGATCGACTTGGTGTTTTCGATAGTGGTGTATCTCGTCAATCTTTTCTTTGGTTCGTGGGGAACAGAAAAGAGCCTTCTTGCAATGTTTCGATGTTGGAGTATTTCCAGGTGTACGAGAATTCCGATGAAAGCCAGGAGGGTGTTCCGGTGTCTTAGGGGAGTAGTGTTCTTCAGACTCGGAACTTGTTATGGTGATGTGCGATTTTTGTGCACATTCATCACAGATATGAGCCATGATAATACGTTATTTAATGGAGTTTTGAGAGAAAAAGTTGTCTGAGAGCACTCAAGAAAATAAAATATAATCATATATATGGAAGGAATTTTCTATTTGGAGAAAGAAAAGAGATGGTTCATATTTGTTTAACCATAGAAAAATTCTCTTCTAAATATAGTAAAAAAAAGACATTGGTTTTTGAAAAAAAAAATGTACGAACTCTTGATATATGTTAAAAAGATTTTTACTCTTCGAGTTCTTTTCTTGAAACCAAACCTAGCTCTCTACGTAAGTTGACAAAACTTGATTCCAGTAGAGGCTTTGTAAATATATCAGCTAGTTGATTTTCCGTATTTACGTATTCGAGATTTGTATTACCCTTTTCAACGTTATCTCTCAGACAATGATGTCGAATATCGATGCGTTTAGTCCGAGAGTGGTTAACTGGGTTTTTGGATAAATTTATCGCGCTCGTGTTATCACAATATATAATAGAATTCGATAAGTTTATATCGAAGTCTTTAAGTGTTTGTTGCATATATATAACTTGTGTACATGCTAGTGCCGATGATATATATTCCGCTTCACACGTCGAAAGTGAAACACAATTTTGTTTCTTGCTAAACCAAGAGACAAGTGATTTTCCAATAAAATGGCACGTACCACTTGTGCTCTTTCTATCCATTCGTGATCCTCCGAAATCAGCATCACTATATGATACTAATTCAAATGTACATTCTTTTGGATAGAAAAGACCAAAATCTTTGGTATTATTAAGATAGCGAATTATACGTTTCACTGCTCGTAGGTGTGATTCTTTAGGATTGGCTTGAAAACGTGCACATAAACAAACACTCATCATAATGTCAGGACGACTAGCTGTTAAATATAATAGAGAACCTATCATACTACGATATAACTTCTGGTCAACATTCTTTCCAAGTTCATCTTTTTCAAGATGTGTGGTCATACTCTTAGGAGTTGGTTTACCAGAGGTATTTTCTAGTCCGAAGCGTTTAACTAGATTTCCGCAATATTTTTCTTGATTGATAAATGTACCATTTGAAAGCTGTTTGATTTGAAGACCGAGGAAATATGATAGTTCTCCCATATGTGACATTTCAAATTCTTTGGTCATAATATTTGCAAATTCTTTGCAAAGTTCATCGTTTGTTGAACCAAAGATAATGTCGTCTACATATATTTGGATAACTAATATATCTTTGTGAGAATGTTTAATGAATAAAGTCTGATCAACTTTTCCAATTTGAAATCCAGAATCTATGAGATAGCTTCTTAATCATTCATACCAAGCACGAGGTGCTTGTTTCAATCCATATAGAGCTTTCTTAAGTTTATATACATGATCCGGATATTTCTCATGTATGAACAAAGGAGGTTGTTCGACATATACATTCTCTTTGATAAACCCATTTAAAAAAGCACTTTTGACATCCATTTGATAAAGTTTGAAATCATGATGACAAGCAAAGGATAGTAAGATTCGAATAGCTTCTAATCAATGTAACGGCTGGAAATTTCCGACTCCTCGAGAGTCGGAAATTCCGAGACGTTAGTGAAAGAATTTAGAAGGTGAGAAAGAAAAGATAGAACTAATAGAATAGAAGAAGAAGAAGATCATCAGAATCATCAGAGTAACACAAATCTCACAGCGGAACGAATAACATATAATATATAACATAACTTTGAAGTAAACAGTTATATATATACAATAGCACTTATCAGAGTACAACACTTACAACACAGCGGAAATAACTATAGCTATAAAATCTTGCAGCCTCCTGCTCCAAGCTCTCCAAGTATATCTGTAAATCCCGACTACTTGACTGCCCGTACAAATTTAGGCACCCAAGAGTTTAGGGAAAACAACAAAGTAAACTCCGGGTCAGTCATGGGACTGGTATGAGTAAAATAGTTTAAAATAGGTATAGGATATCTCATAAGACCACGCCGTGAATACGGAACGGGTTTTTCCCTTATGAGTATCTGAACAACTTTGACAAGCAATATCATTGTGATATTATAATAATGTCTAAGTACAAATAGGTATCAATCTAGCAGAAACGCTTGCATCTCACGTTCTACATACATAGTATAAAATCATAAACCGCAGGGCGCTTATCGGAGAATGGATTCCAACAGACAAGGTATGGGAGCACCTTCTGAATAGTGTACTCTAGAGGTGATACACTCAGGGTTCAACAAGAACGTCTTGCAACCCGGCCACACATGACCGCTCACTCATTTAGCTTGAGTGTCGCGAATATATTGCCACCACGGTTGTAGGCCATCAAACCGTCATCCGAAGATACAGAATCAAAAAGAAGTATAAATATGAATATTCTCTAGATCGGTGACAATACACCCTGCTTGGGGATGACCCAACTAGCCATGCTGCCTAGCCCAACTTTTGTTACTTCCCGGTGTGAGGCTAGAAGCTACGTCTATCTTCAGAACATCTGATCACCATTCACTTTGAATGCCACATCGTCATACCCGCCAAATCACAAATTGACTTATACAAAAGTAACACGGGTATATAGCTAAGAGAAACGAATTCCTCCGCCACCAAACGTGAATACGTTTGAACAGATCAACTTACGCGATCCATTGGATATACTCTGTCAGACCTTCTTCCATATACGTTGTCCTGGGACTGGAAAAACCGAAGGCACTATTCAGTATATCCATCTTAGTCACTGTTATCTAAGACTTATACAACAGCCCTTGCACTTTACTCCATCTTCAATTTATCTTTGGCAGATATTGCTCGCAACACTTATGCCAATATAGAGTGGTTCTTTGGATAATAATCCAACCGGTCTCTCCATATTAACAACGTTAAAATGGTAAAAACTTTGATAGTCTGTGATTCAACTATCAAATGAAAACATGTCGGTGTACAAACAACGATCTTATTTCCA
Organism: Allium sativum; assembly: GCA_030737875.1. Classification (NCBI taxonomy): domain Eukaryota; kingdom Viridiplantae; phylum Streptophyta; class Magnoliopsida; order Asparagales; family Amaryllidaceae; genus Allium; species Allium sativum. The sequence goes on from CM060921.1 coordinate 316,090,117, forward strand.
AATGGAAATTCGATCGATCAATCATCATATGTTCATATTTCCGTATTTCATATATTTAGAAAATATATGTTATTAATCATTGGAAAACATTTCCATAGCTTATTTTCACATCACTATTATTTCGCAACTATCAGTCCCTAACTGTAACTAGTATGACAACAATTCTCTAAGTATCAATTCGGAAGGTCGAAACCAACATCAGATCGTCACTTAGAAAACCGTTCAACTTACCCTCTCCAGCCAGTTTCTGAATTTTCTTAACTCTATTTCTTAAATTCTTATCATGAAAACATTTCATTTTCTATGTTTAGAAAACCTATCTGACTATATTTGGAAAACGTTTCCAAAACTCATTTACGGATTTCCAATGAACGTTGTATAAAACATCGTTTCGCTTAATCCACTTATCGCTTATTCCTTAACTTTATTCCTAATCAACCTTTTAGATCGAACCACAACTATTCCTTTGTCAATTCTGAAGTCAATCAAGTTGGGGTATAATTACCTCTCAGACCTTAATTGAACAACGTCCTTTACTGTGAAATAGATGAAGCTCATCACTCACTTTTTACAATCATCTGTTTACGCAAATTCTCGGATTCAGGTTACGAATCCACTTCTTATATGACAGCGTTTGATTATAACTATAACGTTATAATTCCTACTTCTGCAATATCTCCTAAATTATAACTTTATCTCCTAACTCGAATAATTTAACAGACACCTAATTTCTAAATCAATAACTAAATCTTGATTTAAACCTTGGAAGGTAAATAGTACTTTCCCGAATTCTCTATAATCGAATTCGACATATTACTCTCTTTCGAGTAATCTCTATTTGATTAACTCTTCTTCGAATAACCTATATTCGATTATCTCTCTTTGAATAACTCATATTCGAAATCTCTCTCTTTCGAATAAACAATATTCGATCTCTTTCTTTCGAATATGCTATATTCGAAAATCTCCTTTCGATTTACTAATCGATAACTCCTTTCGATCAAAATAAAATCGATAACTCCTTTAACTCTATTTGAATAACTAATATTCGACTAACTCCTTTGGATCAACTCATTTGATTAACTCCTTCGAATAACTAATTCGAATAACTTACCTCCGAATAACCAATATTCAATTTACTCTAACTCGATTAACTTAATTCTAATCGATTTACTCCATTTCGATTCAACTTAATTCAAATTGATTAACTCCTTTCGAATAACTAAATTCGATTTAACTCTTCTCGAATAACTAAATTCGATTAACTCAAATTGAATAACTAATATTCAATTAACTCTTCGACTAACTCCTTCGGATTAACTAACTCCGAATAACTCCTTTGGATTAACTCTTCGACTAACTCCTTCGGATTAACTAACTTCGAATAACTCCTTCGGATTAACTAACTCCGAATAACCAATATTCGATAACTCCTCAACGTATAAATAATATTCGATAACTCTTCTCAAATGAATAACATTTGATTTCTCCACTCGAATAAACTATATTCGATTACTCTTCTCAAATGAATAACATTTGATTTCTCCACTCGAATAAACTATATTCGATAACTCTTCTCAACTGAATAACATTTGATTTCTCCACTCGAATAAACTATATTCGATAACTCTTCTCAAATGAATAACATTTGATTTCTCCACTCGAACAAACTATATTCGATAACTCTTCTCAAATGAATAACATTTGATTTCTCCACTCGAATAAACTATATTCGATTACTCTTCCCTCGAATACACTATATTCGATAACTCTACTTCGAATAAGTGATATTCGGCAACTCTACTCGATTAACTCCACTTGGATAACTCTAACTGGTCAACTCTAACTGGTCAACTTTAACTGAGTAACTCTAACTGATCAACTCTAACTGGTCAATTTTAACTGGTCAACTTTAACTGGTCAACTCTAACTGTTTATCTTTAACTGGTTAACTCAAATGATTTAACCTAACTGGTTAACTCAAATGGTTTAACCTAACTTGATTTACTTGTCTCGATTAACTGAACTAATCCACTTAGTTTAACTTAGTTAATTCACTTTGATTAACTCTAACCGATTTACTTAGTTTAACTCAGCTAATTCACTTTGATTAACCCAACTAATTTACTTCGATTAACCAATTAGTTTTACTTGACTAATTCACTTAGTTTGACGCAACTAATTCACTTTGATTAACCACTTAGCTAACTTAACAAATCACTTAGTTTGACGCAACTAATTCACTTTGATTTACCAATTAGTTTAACTTAACTAATTCACTTCGATTAACCGCTTAGTTTATCTTAACTAATTTACTTTGGTTAACTCTAACCGATTCACTTAGTTTAACTCAACTAATTCACTTCAATTAACCACTTAGTTAACTTAACTAATTCACTTTGATTTACTCTAACCGATTCACTTAGTTTAACTTGACAAATTCACTTCGATTAACTCGACCAATTCACTTGGTTAACTCGACCAATTCACTTGGTTAACTCCTATTTATTTAACAAATAAATATCTCCTTTAGTTAAATTCTATTTATTTAATCTCTAAATAAATATCCTTTATATTTCTTTTAACGAATATAATTCCTTTATATTTTGATTAACAAATATATCCCCTTATATTCGATTAACATATATATTCCCTTGTATTTGATTTACAAATATAATTCTTTTATATTTGTTTTTACCAACTATATTCCTTTATATTCAGAATCCTTTTTCTTATATAAAATCCCTTGATTTTATATAAATAAACTATTTTCAAAATATACTTTGAAAACCCCTCTCCTACATTCTGGTATTTCTCATGGTATTTAACACACCATATAACAACGATAAATATCGTCCCACCACACATAATCACACAGATTATATACATCACATTATATATCACAATATAAAAATCACAGTAAAATAACTGTTGAGGAATCCTGTTGGATTCCTCCAACCTGTTTCCCTGCACCACAGATGTTAGACAACACCAGTATAATATTCTGTTAGAACAGAATCAACATATAACTATTTGACGGTTTATATATATATATACATATATATATAATCTCTACCAACTGACTAGTAGTTCAAGCTAACAATCAACACACAGTCAAACAGACAATATTTTAACAGTTCTAAGAATACAACGTGAAAATAAAACTGTTTAGAGTTTGTGAGATTTACTCACATTGGACGATCATCGTTAATAACGATAATTGTCTCTTGTTTCTGACGTACGTTTTATTTCACCATAAATCCCGACAAGCTCAGAATCATTTCCAACCAGTTCCATCATCTAGTTGCATTCATACGATCGTATCAGATCTTTTCTATCCATATTTAAATCAGTTCTGTAATCCCTTTTCTTTTCTTCGTTGGGCCTTAGCCAGTAAGAGTGGTCCATTCATTGCCTTGTATGTCCTCGTTTAAAACAAAGTTGCTCACGTCAGTACCCCTTATCACCCCTTCACTCACGCTTCGCATATACCCTTTACAGTAAACTCCAAACGTCTGCTCCTGTATAATGTTTCTCGCCATTTCGATCTGCAGGGAACTACTCCACTTTTCTTTGCTTCGATTTGTTCAAAGCTTCCCGGGCCCATTATATTCCTCCACGTGTCTTCATACTTCACTTGTTCCAGTTGCACCATGTTTAACACTCCTTAAGAAAAAATCCAACCATGCACCGTCTATACACTCTCAGGTCCTCCTTCCCATTTCAGAATGCCACCATTTGTTTCACAAAGAAAATCATGAACCTAACACTCTTTTTGGTCCTTCTTCACGTCCCATTAACGCACCACAGTATCACAACTTTATTCTCGGAACACCCCAAAGTTTTCTAATCACCAGACCCTCAAACAACTCCTTTTTAAGTCCTTCCCTCATGGCTACAGGAAAGTTCATTTCCCTGCTCCCGCATGCTCCTGTAGCACCCAAACTTCTCACGCAATTTCTCTCTCTCCTCCTTCTTGTTTCAAACACAGAACACCCCTCAACGCCATCATCATCTCGCCTTAAGTCCAACTCCATCGATCAACCTCGCAACTCCTAGCTCGACAATACACTCGCTGGAAATTCTGAGCGAATCAAATGGCCACTGAATGCCATGAAACCATTACCAGATTTAAGCGTTTCCTCCTAGGATTCGAAATATGTTTAAGTAAAATTTATATAAGTTGTTTGATTTGAGAAAGAGGATTTCTCTCGTTTCATTTTGCTGAAGAAAGAAAGGTTGTGGCGGCTAAAATTTTAGGTCTTAGGAAGAAACATGGTTAGTTTTATAATGTTTCGGAGGCATTATGTATGGAGCTTAGCAGGCCACATTTTCAGTTTTGAGCGGCAGAAAATGTGCGATGGAGAAGAAGTCCATTGTGGCTTTGCTTTGATCCGAGAATGAATGGAAGAGGGTGATGAAATGTGGACCTATGTTTGATCGGGGAAATGATATTAGGTTAGAGGGATTTTAGTTTCTTTGAAATCTGTGGAGGATAGGTTTCCACGCTGAACACAGACCGATGTGGTGGTTGTAAGCAGATGAGGGACGTGGCTTAAGTTTTCGTTAGAGAAAAATAGGTTTTTGTTTAAGGGTTGTAAAGTTTTACCTTTCCGGTTACGTCCAATTTCATTAATATATGAGCTGCTCCAGACAGAAATAAATATACCGTTGTGATGAGCTCGGTGTCACGATCCCAAAAATATAATAATATCGGTAGATTAACTCATATTTTGAAACTTCAAAAATCTTGATTTCAGGGTGCGAAATAATTCAAATAAAAAGTCGCTTATTAAATTAATTAAAAATTACAGTAAAATTCTACAATTATTTTATCACTATTTCCCAAAAGAACCTTATCTGAATTCACACCCGATATCTAGTTATTTTGAAATAACCGTTATGGTCGATAAACGATTCTACAGCGACTATTCTGAAATTTGATTTGGGCATATCTCAAAATCTACACGACGAAATCCCGATTTTTCTCTTCCACTAGAAAAATATACTCCACCAGCTCCACACGTTTCTTGTTTCACAGAAATCCGACTTAAAATGAATCATGTACATTCAGTTGAAGTTCAAATCGCCAAATTGCGAACTGCCGCGACGTTTCAGGTTCGTTTTAATTATAATTATAAATTATAAGTTCGAACGTTGTACTTTAAGTTATCGATATCGCCAAATCGATATATAAATAATTAAATAAATTAATTATTCGACAGCTAACAAAACGCGCCATTACAATCGAGCTACGGGAGCAAAGGTTTCTTCATAATCGATACCTTCTTCCTGATTATATCCTTGTGCTACCAATCTTGCTTTATTTCTTGTATTGTTCCCTTCTTCATCGGCCTTATTTTTATATACCCATTTAGTTCCTATAACTGATTGATCAGTCAGCCTTGGAACAAGTCCCCATACATCATTGCGCTCGGACTGGTTTAGTTCTTCTAGCATGGCAATGATCCAGTATTCATCAGTAGCAGCTTCTTTAGGATTTTTAGGTTCGATATTTGAGATAAACGCAACATGACCCGTTTGATTAAGTTGATTCCTTGTTCTAATTTGTGATGTTACTTCTCCAATAATATTTTGAACTGGATGATCTCTTAGAATTCTCGGAGGAGATCTAAATCTTGTTGAAGAAGGTACAATAATAGGTTGAGGAATATTCTCAATAATTTCTGAGTCAGAGTCATTATTTTTGATGGTAGGATTATCAGTGACTATAGTTTCTTCGTCATCCGATATATTATGAAACGGTTTATAGAATTCGTCAAAAGATACATGAAGTGATTCTTCAATAGTTTTAGTTCTCTTATTGAATACACGATAAGCCTTGCTTTGATCCGAATAGCCAATAAAGATTCCTTCATCAGCTTTTGAATCAAATTTACCAAGATGATCTTTTGTGTTTAAAATAAAACATTTTGAACCAAAAACATTGAAGTATGAAATATTTGGCTTTCTTTCATTAAATAATTCATAAGGTGTATTTTTAGTAAGAGGTCGAATGGATACACGATTCAAAACATAAGACGCGGTTGCTACAGCTTCTGCCCAAAAATGTTTTGGAAAAGTACTTCCATTTAATAATGTCCTTGCATATTCTTGTAATGTCCGACTTTTCTGTTCTACAACTCCATTTTGTTGTGGAGTTCGAGGAAACGAAAAATTATGATTAATACCTTTCTTTGTACAAAAATGTTCAAATTCATTATTTTCGAATTCTCCGCCATGATCACTTCTTATATTCTTAACCTTAAGTCCTTTTGACTTATGAATTTTCTTGACGAAGGATTTGAAATCAGTAAACGTGTCACTTTTATTTTTCAAGAAAATCACCCATGTATAATGAGAATAGTCAACAATTACAAACACATATCCACTATGATTTATGGATTGTATTTGAGTAGGTCCAAATAAATCCATATGCAATAACTCAAGTGGTTGTAATGTTGATATTACCTTCTTAGATTTAAATGATGATTTTGTCAATTTTCCTACTTGGCATGCGTCACAAAGATTGTCAACTTTAAAGATAAGTTTGGGTAAACCTTTTACTAGTTCGTTTTTGGCTAGCTTGTCAATAGTTCTGAAGTTTATATGACAGAAATGTTTGTGCCATAGCCATGGATCATTATCATTTGCTACAAGACACATATCTGAATTACGATTGATATTCATATTTAGAATATAGATGGTTCTATCTCTATTTCCTTCAAAAGCTATATTTTGATTTTTATCTAAAATACTACATTTATTATTCGAAAAAGAAATGGTAAAACCTTTGTCGCACAACTGACTGATACTCAATAAATTATGTTTCAAATTCTTAACTAACATGACATTTGTAATAAGAGGTAAGTTAGATGTAATAAAATTGCTCACATCGCCTTTGCTGATGATATAGCCTTTTGAATTATCTCCAAAAGTGACTGAACCACCATCCGAATACGTGATATTTGTTAATAGGCTCTTGTCTCCAGTCATATGCTTTGAACAACCACTGTCCAGTATCCACTTTCCTCTTTTCTTAAGTGGGACCTGCAAAAAATAAAGTTAAGTTCATGGTACCCACTTTTTATAGCGTCCTAAGAGTTAGGTCTTAGGAGTCCAAACCCATACGGGTCCGATATCTCCTGTATGCAAATAATTTGGATTATGATGCACAATACTCAAATTTTTTTGAATATACTTGTTCCTAATCAAATTGTTATTTGTTTTAGGAACCCATATTTTTATAGTTTTGACATTCATCTTTTGAAATTTCACAATCGGTTTTGGTTTGGAATATAATAAACTAAGATTTTTCTTAGCTTCAATTTCTTGTACTACCTTATTTTTTCTTTTTCTTTTGCCAAGATGTTTCTTGATAACTTGTTTCTTATATCCCAACCCTTGCTTATTTGTAGCTGATTGTGAACTCTCAATATTTTTTGTCAAATTTTCTCGACCTTTGTTAAAGTTAGAAACATTTTTAGTAATATCGTCTAACTTTGTTTGTAAACTAGCTTTTTCAAGATCCAGAGATTTAACTTTTTCTTTAAGTTCATGATTCTCAGTAGTAAGAGTATCATTCTTCTTTTTTTGAACTTCAATTTCTTGAGTCAAAATAGATAGTTGAGAGTCAATATTTGATGATGATTCTTGAGCCTTTCCAAGTTCCTCTTCAAATATTTTCTTTTCATCTTTTAACATATCTCGTTCAAATTCTACTCTACTTAAATCAGCTTGAGCTCGTTTGCATTATCGTTTCATATCTTTAAATTTATATATCAACTCAGCACTTATATCAAGAACTTCTTCAAAAGAAGGAATTTGTACCTCATCTTCTTTAGCCATAAAGCATATATTTGCTTGTTCATTATCTGAGTCGCTTTCACTTTCGGATGAAGATGAATCTGAATCATCCCAAGTTACTGAGAATGCCCGTTTCTTTGACTTTTCCTTTTTGTGTTTGAACTTGTCATTTTCTGTCTTCTTCTTTTGTTCTGGACAATCATTTTGCATATGTCCCTTCTTATGACAGTTAAAGCATTCTACATTCGATGATGATGGTCTGTTTGATCCGAACTTCTTTCTGTTGTATCGACTAGCTTTTCGTTGCTTTAAGAATTTTTTAAATCCTTTTGCAACGAATGCTAAATCCTCATCTTTAGAATCTGAGATGTCTTCATCAGCATGAAAAGCTACATTTTTCTTTTCTTCTTTTTGTTCTTTTCGAGCCTGCAAGTTAGCTTCATAGGACATAAGATTTCCTATCAATTCATCTGGCTTCATGGTGGAAAGATCATTGGCTTCTTCCGTGGTTAATACTTTTCCTTCCCATTCATTAGTCAGTGAATATAGGACTGTTGAAACTACATCGAAGTCAGAATATTTTTGTTCTAACCCGATAAGAGCATGATGAATAGTTTGAAACCTTGAATACATCTCATTGATTGTTTCATTTGGCTTCATTTTGAAATTTTGAAATTTACTTTTCAACAAAGCTATTTTTGCTTGTTTAACCTTGTTAGTACCTTCATGAGTGGTCTTTAGTGTTTGCCAAATTTGATAAGCAGTGGTACAAATACTAACACGGTTATACTCATTTTGGTCTAATGCACAAAACAACATATTTATTGCTTTTGCATTTACAGCTGCTGTTGTTTTCTCAGCAGGAGTCCATTCTGCATACTTAGTTGTTGGATTAACTATTTCTTTCTGAGTAGCATTCCATGCGTCATAACTTGTTGATTGCATATAAAAAGCCATACGTGTTGCCCTATAGCTATAGTTTAGGCCATTAAAGAAAGGAGGTCTTTGTGTCGATTGACCTTCAGTGTAAGTGGTGTTACTTGTACTTGCGTTATTTGCCATATTACTAGAATATATCAAATAACTGTGTTACGGTTATATGATGACCTTGCTCTGATACCAATTGAAAGAGTCAGTTGTGTACGACTTGTGCAGGATCTAAATTATGGCTATGCGGAATGTATGTGATAACTTAAGCTATTCAATAGTTACGCAAGTAAAAATTCGCAAACAAGAAATATATTACTAACAAATATAAATGTTGTAGATAAAGTAAAGTAGAGTAACGACACCAGGATTTTTATACTGGTTCAGACCTCCCGTCCTACGTCCAGTCCCGAAGCTCCTCTTCGGCTTTTCACTAAACAACACCCTCGCTTCACCCGGAGGAACAGGTTCACAACACTACTTGATTTACGGGCTACAAGTTTACCCACTTGATTTCACGGGCTACAAGCTTACCCACTTGATTTCACGGGCTACAAGCTTACCCACAAGACGATTACAAGAGTTTGACCTTGAATGTGTTCTTTCTTCAACACTGATTAGTCAATGATTGAGTACAACCTTCCTATAATCTTATCCTCAAATATATATTGATGTTTGCAAAGATTTGGAAGTGGATTATCGAGTTGAATCACAAGTGTGTTAAATATGCTTGGAGATTCAAACAATAATTGAATGCTTTTGAGTGCTTTCTGAATGCTAAGAATAATACAATATAGATCAGAGAATGGAGAGAAAATTTAGTAATTTGATTGATTGAAAACTGATGTATTTATAGTAATTAAGAAGTTGCAATTATTGGTGAAAAGTTGCAATCAAAAGAAATGGTTTTAAATGAAGAGAAATGGATGCAACTTTTCAAGAAAGAAGATGACTCTTCATGAAACTCAAAAATAGGTCGACAGGAAAAATTAATAGGTTGATAGGTTTTTGACCGTTATTTCAAAAAGCTGTTGACCTATTAATTTTAACAGGTTGACCTGTTATATTTAAAAATAGGTTCACCTGTTATTTTTAACAGGTTGACCTAATTTTGTCAATATACAATAAAAACGAGTTTTCGTGCATAATTTTGAAATCAATGAGAAGTATGATTATTTGAGGATAGATTTTAACATAAAATATTCTAAATAACCAACTTCTAACCTATGAAACCATTGTATCTTCTTTTTGTCGATCATGAAGCTTCTTCTCGTCATTAATCCAAACGATCATTAAAAGTTCTTGACTCAACATAAACTCGTATGTCTTAGAGAAGGGTGTTAAGCAAGAGCATAAATTCTCCGCCATCAAACAGATATATATTTAGCAGAGACCAACCATACCGTTTGAAATACAATGCTAGACATGTAATCCTGCCTTTAACTTGGTTAAAGAACTGATGTCATTTAAGACACAGTTCACGATAAACACAAAATCACATTTCATTAATTATAGAATCTTCACGGAAAACAAAACAATATATAATCGTAATCAATTTCTATATCCGACTAATAATATAAATGGAATAACGACAAAGCCTTTTAAATTCCATATATATTAACAGTCTTCCTCCATAGAAGCTCACTTCAATTATTATCAAATCGAATTCCATTCAATTCCAATTTAATATATTAAATTGGAAAACTTTACTTTGGAAAATTCCTATTAAATCTTAATAAAAGATTTATAAATTCCAAATTACATTTCACGGTTAATCAGGTTAAAGAACAAATGTTGTTTAAAACATCGTTCACTATAAACCCAAAAATCCAATTCTTTTATTCAATTCCAACTAAATATTAATTAATTGGAAAACTTCACTAAATCTTAAATTAAAGATTTATTCTATTCTCAACTGGGTTTAAGAAAAGTGTTAATAAAGACACCATTCACGACAAACCTAAAATCCCATTTGATATTAAATACAAGGCTCTGAATAGAAATTATATCGGCTTATATTCAATATCAAATTCTAAAACCAACAAATATCGTATTGGAAATATAAATATATCATCCAAATTTCCATAACAATATCTATATAATCACGAAATCCAACACCAAAATATTCCGAAGAAGATTTCCATTCCAATCCACTCCAACTCATATATTGGAAATTCAGATTATATTAAAACCCGTTCTCAATCCAATTTATTTATTTTAAAAATAAATGGGATTATAACTCTAGTTAATAATTAGTTCATTTCGATAAAAATATATATTTTTTCTTTTCAAAAATGGAATTTTTCAACCCAATTCTTTCCAAATCATTTATTATAATTTTACGCTAATTATTAATATTTTTAATAATTTTATTAAGGCTCGTACAATCGATTTCCAATAACGGCCACCGAACTGCACTTACACCAACCTTTTACAAATTTGATTTGGACATAATTCCAAATCCAACCGTTAGATTTCAAATCTCTTATATTCGTTGAAAAGCTATTTTCGATACAAACCCAAGGTTTCGGTTTTAGGAGAATCCAACGGTCCGATCTCCCATAATATCAATTCGAAGTCAATGGTCGAAATTCGCGAACGGCCGCGGCGCCTTCTATTCAGGCCATTATATATATATTATATACATTATATATATTTCATCGATTTCCATTTGAAACGTATTTTATAAATCATTTTAAATTCGTTTTAAAAACGATTTTAACTTCATTTTCAATTTTAAAATAAAACCGAATATTTCTTTATAAATTCGTTTTAAATTCTATTTAAATCGATTTCAATTTCATTTCAAATTTCAAATAAAATTTGAATATTCCTTAATAATTTCGTTTTAAATTCATTTTAAAACGATTTCAGTTTCATTTCAAATTTCAAATCAAATTTGAATATTCATTAATAAATTCGTTTTAATTCATTTGAAACCGATTTCAATTTCATTCCAAATTTCAAATCAAATTTGAATATTCCTTAATAAATTCGTTTTAAATTCATTTTAAAACGATTTCAATTTCAATTCAAATTTCAAATCAAATTTGAATATACATAATAAATTCATTTTAAATTCATTTTAAATTCATTTTAAAATGATTTCAATTTCATTTCAAATCAAATTTGAATATTCCTTAATAAATTCGTTTTCAATTCATTTTAAAATGATTTCAATCTCATTTCAAAATTCAAATCAAATTCGAATATTCCTTAATAAGTTCATTTTAAAGTCATTTTAAAACGATTTTAATTTCGTTTGAAATTTCAAACCAATTTTGAATATTTCTTATCATTATAATGTGAAAATGATAATATTATCAAAATATTTGATTTTGATTATACGCTGAATATTCTTTTAAAAATATTTGTTAATTTTGAATTGGAATTAGACACAGTCAATTACCATATAATGTTATTTATATGGATTTCATACACACGTACACAATAATAATCATACACAGTCAACCATCATCCAGAGTGCATTACACAACTGCATAAGCATTAAATATATATATAATTAACGCTTACAATAGTCTGTCAACCAATCGATAGACATACATCTAAGTATTTGTGACACCCCACATCCATTAATGTCACTCACTAAGGGAATGCATTAACTTTCATGGAGCGTTATATGTGTATAGAACAGAACATCACAAGACAGATATATAAAATGGTACTTAAAAATTCAAAATTTATTCATTGCAGCGGAAAAGCAAAACATGTTTGGTTACAACATCGAAACCACACAATAAAGCTAAGTACACAAATATCCATCTTGAATAAAATTATTATCAGAGTACATAAAAGCAAAAGCATAATCCCATTCCAAAATGTCAATTGAAAGAGAGAAAAAGCTGATCATTACTTTCAGCACTTCCAAACACTTCCAGTAGAGATAGAGAAAGATACCCAAATCAAGCCTCGCTAGTCCCACCCTTACAACAGGGGGGAGGGGTAAAATGGATAGAAAAGAGGCGAAACAAAAAGGGTCAAACATAAAGTCTGGCGAGTCTAGTGACTTTAACAATACGATTAGTAAAGTAACAGGATAAGAACATAAACTAGATATAAGAGATGAATGTAACATAAGCAGGTATGACAAGGTAAACAAGATGAATAAGGTATAACATCGATTGCGCTTCTAACCACTATAAGATATTTCTTGCACCGTACAAATACTAGTCTCATAGTAAAAGGTGATCCCTCCCTACGAATCATAATAATGGTAGCTTCATGTACTTCTAGCTGCTCTCGTAGGTGCCCACTTGCTCCTACCCCCACTAGTTGTACCCACTACCCTCCCCATTCGATTGGCTCCCTAACTCGTAGATACCAGTGCTGGCCCAATAGTAATGGGTATCACTCCCTAAAGTGGCAACCTAATACTACTAAAATGCACGGCTTATACCTACACGATGAAACAACGTCTTACCTACCAGCCCGGACCCACGCACGCACATGACTTCGTTGGACTTGCGTTGCCATCGCGCTTTACTCTTTTGACCTCTTACAATCAACCCCAGTAAGCGTATCCCGTCCTCGACCTAGTTCGAGCACATATAGATACTACAAATGGGTTACTGGTTGAAAAGAGTCCTCACACTTAACACAAGCTCCCCTTCTAGGCTTGGTCCCCATTAGGATTTCCCACTTAACCCCTTTTATTACTCCCATGTCTTACCACATGTCTCATTATGGTTAAGTGCTCTTAATTATGTTTCACATGCCACCCATGTCACCCACTTAACCCCTTTACTATTCCCATGTCTTACCACATGTCTTATCTTGGTTAAGTGTTCATTAATTCATTATATCCATAATTGTGCAAGACCTCCCACATTAGATTACCGTTTGTGGTTGCTGGATATGCCGGGCGGTTCTGGGCAGACTTCTACCGCAAACCGAATCTAACCTCGTGTCTTTGCACTATTACGCTTCTAATTTCTGCCTACGACCTCTCACATTAGATTGCCGTTTTGCGGTTGATGGATATGCCGGGCAGTTCCGGGCAGACTTCTATCGCAACCCAATCTAACCTCGTGTCATAGGCGTTCATTATCTTTTCCTTTTTTACATGCCCAATTTCAAATCTTCAATTAATGTATTCCAATTGCCCATAATTTCCAATTATGCTTATAATGCTAATTCAAGTTATGCCTATAATTCCATGTATACAAGTTGTACCAAATTATACCCAAATCAATTTCATAGTTATCAACAATTTATGCCAAAACTCATTTTATTACATATTTCCCAAATTATTCCCAATCATCCCAACGTTATTCATACGTAAATCTCAACGTAATATGCTTAGGCTCGAAGTTGGCCTAATCTCAAAAGGAAAAAAGGAAAAGAAGAAGAGAAGAGAATCAAACATCAAAATTGGCATAAACATATAAATAGACATGTGAAATGAATAACGATAAGATAGATCAGACAGGCATATGATAATAGCAATTGGGTAAGAATCTGAAGGATAACAAATTACAAAACTTGATATGATTCATCTTATTTACAGGCATATATATTAAATCCAATTTACAATCCTATCACAATTACTTTTTAATTTAATTATATGTGAAAGTAACATAAACTCACAGCGATGAGATTCTTAGAAAAGAGAATTAGGCGTTGTTGTAGCAAATCTTATCTTGAATAACCTCTTCTTTGATTGTTGAAGAAGAAAAGATAAATTAATTTGAGTTTGAGCAGCAGCATGGAGGCACCATGGATTAGGGTTGAAGAGATTAGGGTTAGGTTTAGGTGTTTATTTATAGATGTATTAGGTGAATTAGGACCTTCAGATTTGATTTGGAACCATCTGATCTACTCAAATTAGAAAAACATGTCATAAGGAAACTGTCCGGAATTAACCAGTCGACTGGCTAATTTCAATGGTTGACAGTTTTCACTTCTGCTTAAAAATGGTCGACTGGTGATAATTGGGCAGTCAATTTGTAAACGGTCGAAGGATGAAAAATAGGCGGTCGACTTGTTTTACAACTTTAAATCTTCCAAGCTTTATAACTTCTTCATATGATGTCTGTTTTACGCAAACTCACACTCTGTCTCAAGCAGAATTCCAAGACGAACGCAATGGCGTAACCCCTTTCACTTAACACTTCTTCTAAAAATTAAGTATTCTTGAATTTGTCAGTTTTAATATTTTAAAATTATGGGGTGTTACATTCTCCCCTACTTAAAGGATTTCGTCCCCGAAATCTTCAAGTTAAGAAGAATGTATGTCCTATCATCCATCATACATCTACTCATCCATCAATCACGGGTGTCCATTGTCCTCAAAAGATTTCTAATGCTTTCGTGAACATATGCAAAGTGTGTGTATATTTCCTTATCAAAATGCAAAATCAGGCGGTCTACTGATTCAGTTGACCTTCTTAATGCAAATCATGATAGTGCCATGTGTCCATTATGTATGCAAAAGAATCATAATGATACATATCATTTCTATATGAGTGCACTACCATTAATCCAAATGCAACATCCATATGATAATTCATTCAATATACATCCATTAATTTAAATATACACGCTCATCCATATGCAATATGAAAGTTATTTAGCCGATCTTGTGCCTAATGTGTGTGTAAATTCATCCACGTGCAACCACTAGCAAACACTTACATCCAATTGCATCCACCAAACATAGCATGTCTCAAACACATGTTTACAACCATAGGATTTTCTATCTAAATATCGAAGATATAATCAAGAGGATATACTAAACGATAGAACAAGTATAAACAAAGCGGTAGAAAAAGGAGAAGTTAAGAACAAACCCTCAAAAAGGAAAGGGTATGATGCACGTATTTTTTCTTCCGTTTCCCAAATCGCATCTCCTTGCTCATCTCCCCATTGGACTTTAACCAACTTGACCTCTCGGTTGCGTAACTTCTTGACCTCCGATCCAAGGATTCATGTAGGAACTCGACTAACTGCGACATCTCGCTCTACTTCCACTTCCCTAAGCATGCTTGGCTCCACTACTTCCGCGGTATCATGTAAACACTTCTGTAAATGTGACACGTGAAATACGTCATGAACACTACTAAGCTTCTCAGGCAACTTTACTCTGTAGGCCACCTGTCCAATTCTTTCTGTAATGGGGAATGTCCCTATGAATCTTGGTGCGAATTTCCCTACAGATCCAAAGTAAACTACGTTCCTCAATGTTGACAGTTTGATAAAAACCGTGTCTCCAACATCGAACTCAAGATCGGTTCGTCTCTTATCAGCGTATGACTTTTGCCGGTCTTGTGCCGTCTTCATGCGTCTTCGAATCAAGTCTATCTTCTCTGAGGCACTACAACAAATATACCATATTACAACGGTGCAAAAACATAGTAAAACGTTTTTGCAATGGTGGAGACACCGTCGTGTATTAAGAAGTTGTAATATACTTATATCTTTTACAACGTTTCTGCACCGTTGCAACACCATTGTGAAATAGGGTATTTAACAACTTTTGTTCACCGTTGTAATAAACTTTATTACAACTTTTATTCCCTGTTGTCGTACATTCTGTTATAACATCAGAGCATAGGCATAACAACTTTTTCCACCGTTTTAATAAACTTTATTACAACTTTTTTTTGCTGTTGTAACTCATATACACCTTACTAATATAAAGAATTCATATACACTAATAATAATATGATTCATATTTCAATGCAACAAATATAATTATACGGAATGATATATTAATTAACATAATATTCGATCAACATACACGTAGTACATCATCAACTAAGTCTGTCACAAAAAATATAACCGTTTCAAAATGCATACATCGATCTAACACGAAAGATACATAAGCATACCCTAAAAAAGCACTCTAGCTAAAGACAACGTAATTTTTATTCCAAGCCACAGTTGATCCAACAGCTTCTCCAATGGTAGTCATTTCGGAATCCGGCTTCCATGCCTCGACTTAGCAGCTTTCTTCTTATGTGTGCGTTCAAGCAGTTCTTGATTTCGTTGTCTGTTCTGCTTGGTAATCTTCCTGCTATCAATGACCAACTGTTGCAACGATAAATCATGCATGTTACTGTTTATCTTGGCTTATTACAATCTGTTTTATAACCCAGAGAAATCTGCGTTACAATTTTATTTCTTATTTTAAAAAAAAGGAATATATAGGCATTTTAAAATATATCTGACTTAACAAACATTTTGGTAACATCTTTTTCTTTTTTTTTCCAAAATTTCCTGTGTCAATATGAGTAAGGTTACATGGCTTTGTCCTACAAAGGTACTGAAAACCAATCTGCATTTCTAGCAATAAGTACTAGACATTATTTATGGCAATTATTGCAGTTCTTGATGTTTTTCTCAGTTTAGACCTTAGAACACTAAATAACATGACAAATACAACTGTCATGATGTATAGCTCTTCAAGTTAAAACTAAGAAAAAAGGGTGTATATATATATATATTTAAAAGAACAGAGAGAACATACTTGTTGCCAAGCAAGCTATGAATTTTAATGATCAAATAATCTTCATCTTCAATAAAGTTTCCTCTTTTAAGATCAGGGCACAAGTAATTGATCCATCTAAGCCTGCAACTCTTGCCACATTTAAGAAGACCTGTAGATGGGAAGAAGAATGAATACTAGTCATTTTATAATAGATTTAATGCCAAAATTTATTGAACAGATTTGTTTATCTGCACTAAACAAACCTTCCTTGTGTTATACGCACAGAATGCCTATATCTGCACTAAACAAATATAGAAAGCTAATTCTTTTTTACTTTTCCTACTCGAAATCAATTGACATAGAAGAACAATTTAGGAGCTCTAGTTTCATAGGGAAGCATGCTTTTTATTTTTTGAAAGGCAAGCGATCCCCTATCATATTTTATTGAAAAAAATATACAGAAAAATCAATTAGCTCAAAACAAGCTCTGGCTGTCAAAACAAAACAAACCAAACAAAACAACAGAAAAAATAACTACTAGCCCCTTTCATACAAAAAGTACCTTCATGTTTTTAGACTTTTTCTCTTGTCTTTAACTGCGTTAACCATGTTATTCCAAGAAAGATTTGCAATGCATCCTTAATTGAGGTATGGGGAAGATACGAAGACAAATACATTCTCTTCAGTTCTTATCTTTCTCAAGGGTTTGGATCTCATACATTGCTTGTAAGAGTCCAGCATTACCGTTTTATTAGCTACATTATTTTTTGGAAGTGATGTTTGTACATTCAAATTGTTATCATCTTCTACTATGGATTTTTGACCCATGACTTGTATTGCTGATTATATTGTTTCGCATGAGGTTGATTGACTGTATGATGCACTAAAGGTTGAGCAGTAACATGAATATTAACCGTAGTTTTCTTACAAGGCATTGAAACCTCTGAAACCAAATTGTCGGTTTCCATTTTGTTGTTTGTTTCAATACTCCTCTTAGTTTTCAAAACATATCAAATTTCTTTCAATCCTGACTAGCTGTAAATATTTCTTCAGACTTGTAAAAACAAGCGGAGACTTCTTGCTTCTCCATTTGGTTGGTCTGAGAATCAAAATCCATTCGATTTCAGAATTTACACCAACTTGCACCGTACGGGAAAAACGCACCAAAGTTAGAAAGCAAATGTTCAAAGCTGAAACCATATTTACTCTATATATCAATCTATCACAACGCCTAAAAGCAAATTTTCACCTGCTTTCCTTCTAAATTTCTGAAAAAATAAGAAATAAATTAAAAAAAAAGGAATTTGGAATTAGGTTGCTTACTTGGAAATTGCGGCCTTGAGACAACACCACCTTCATAACATTCAAATTCCTCCTCCTGTTACAAATGGCATAAACGAAATTCCTCCACAACCCTCAAATTCAACGTCTGCCATTTATTTTTCATGTATGTGATGTTATCAGGTGATTTACTCTTACACCTGTACCTACGCGATGTTGATGCCCTTTATGGTTTTACTGCCCCGTGCTTAGGCCCAGTTTGCCCTGGGTCAGAGCCGACGGGGATGTTGTGGACGAGATAACATCAGTTGGAATCGTAGGGTTTAAAAAAGTGACATAAGAGGAAGAGGAGGGTGTTAGGGAAGATGAGCGATGAGAGGAAGGGTGGAAGAAAGAGGAATCGGAGGAAATGATTTAGGGCCGGCTGCCATTTTTAAGCGAAAGAGATTTGTGGTCTAAACTAATTCATGGGTAGCGATCTGAAGCTCTATGTTCGTATATCATGAAAATTAATATTTGTCGCCGACTTTTCCGCCCAAATTTCAAGTTCTCACCACCTATTATTCCTATGTTAGACCAAATTTTCATGTCATGAAAATTTTTAATGGAAACTATCATAGATAATAGAATTAACTAATATGTGAAAATCTTGCATTAACTATAATATAAAATTCTTGATTTTTTTTAAATATTAAGTATTACTTCTGAATTAGGCTGAACTATCATGTTGTTGTTTACCGATTCAAAAAAAGTATTACTATTATATAAATTTGTTAAAATTATAAATAGTGATTATATAAGTTTGTTAAAATTTTGTTTATTAATATTAGTGAATGTAAATCATAAATTATTTGTTAAACTTGTATGGTAATGTTTGAATCTTTTGAATTTCGAAATTCTTTAATATTTATTATATTTCTTAATTTTTAACTTTCAACATTTTGTTTTTCTTAATTACTAATTATTTATTAATTAACACATACTAATCAATTTATTAAAAGTAAATATTTATTAATAATTTCTCGATAGTAATTTCTTTATCATATGAAACATTACTTATTAATCATTGATTATCAAAATAAGTTTAATTAAACAGTGAATATTAATCTATTTTAATTAATTATTATTGCCTCTTATTTATATTTTATAGTAATTAATAATTAATTTATACTAACTATTGAATATTATTTACTTTTAATAGTAATTATTTATTATTAATATATTATTAACATTAATTATTTAAAATTTATATTTACTAATTAATTACTAAGTAAAAACATAAATGTAAATCATTTTATAAATAATAAATATCAAAGTCCTTTTCAAATCTCTTGAAAAACTGCTGCAAAAATAGCGTCAAAATTTTGACGATGGTAAACAGCCTTTATTTGCAATGGAATTATTACAACAGTCAAAATTATTTAATGAAAATAATTAATATTAAAATATAGTCATATATTACAACAGTCAAAAAATAAAAGTTGTGATAGGCTTTTATTACAACTGTCAAAATAACACAGTTGTTAAAAATAAGTTTATTACAACTTTTTTGGAAAAAAGTTGTAAAAAACATTTATTACAACGGTGCTTTTACCACCATTGTAAAATTGAAGTTGTAATATGGTGTTTTTGTAGTAGTGAGGTTTCCTAACCATCTTGGGCCCAAGCAAAATCTTATCCGTAGATTCCCACCAACAATTCGATGATCGGCAAGGTCGTCCATATATAGCATCTTAAGGTGTCAAGCCAATGCTAGTCTGATAGATGTTGTTGTAGGCGAACTCTACTAATGGAAGGTGTTCCTCCCATGTCCCTCCAAAATCTAAGATGCATAACCTCAAAAGATCTTCTAGAATCCTATTCACTCTTTCTGTTTGGTCGTCTAACTGAGGGTGATATGCGGTGCTCAAACACAACTACGTTCCTACCGCCTCTTGCAAGCTCTTCCAAAACTCACTAGTGAAAATGGGATCTCATTCGCTTACGATACTAGAAGGTATGTCGTGTAGACGAACTATCTCTCGGAGATAAACATATGCTAACCATGTTGTTGTTCTTTTACTCTTAATAGGAATGAAATGGGCACTCTTGGTAATTCTATCTACTACTACCCAAATCCCCGTATTACCCTTCTTTGTCCTTGGCAACCCATCGACGAAATCCATGAAACCGCTTTCCCATTTTCACAGCGGAAATTCTAAATGGTGAAGCAAACCACTAGGCTTCTTTTGCTTGACCTTGACTTGCTGGCATACTAAGCATCTTAAAATGAACTCAGCCACATCCTTCTTCATTACGACCCAAAAGAAAACTCGCTTCAAGTGCCTATACATCTTATCACCTCCGGGTTGTATGGTAATCTTAGAACGATGTGCTTCTTCAAGGATTTTCCTTCTCAAACTCTTATCTCATGATACGCAAAGTCTCTCATCCCTACGCAACCAACCTTTTTCATCTATAGTATACCTTCTAAGATGGCTTGAAGACTCCCCTCTTATGAGCTTGTCTACTACCTCTATCAGCTGTGGGTCATCTCGTTGTGCCGCTTCGATCTGTCCTAAAAGCATAGGTCGCACCTCTAACGATGCCAACAAACTGGGTACATAATCGATAGAGGGTCTAAAGTCAAAGGTAGATATGTACTCTAAACTCTGTCGCTCGACAAACAAAGGACTCAAAGTCAACCTCTTTCTACTCAAGGCATCGTCTACAACGTTACCCTTGCCATGGGTATATGCAATCTCAAAATCGTAGGATGCTAAGAACTCCATCCACCTCTGTTGCCTTAAATTTAGATTTTTTTGAGAGAACAAGTATTTTAGTGACTAATGGTATGTATAAAACTCAAACCTCTCTCCAAGCAAATAGTGATGCCAAGGCTTAAGTGCAAAAAATATGGCAGCTAAATCTAAGTTGTGGGTAGGGTAAATCTTCTCATGGACCTTTAACTGCCTTCCACAATAGCATATCACCCTTCCCTCTTGCATCAAAACTGCACCAAGCCCTATCCCGCAAGCATCGGTATACACTGTGAACGGTTTACTCCCATCCGGCAAAACTAAAACTGGAGCTGTCGTCAAGGCCCTCTTCCATCGTTGAAAAGCATCGTCACAGTCAACATCCCAAGAGAAGGTCAAATTCTTTTTCGTCAACTGTGTAACTGGGGTGATATCTTCGCGAAGTCCTTAATGAACTTCCTATAATAGCCCGCCAACCCTAGAAAACTTCTTACTTTCGTTGCATTCCTAGGAATCGTCCAATCTTGGATTGCCACCACCTTCGCGGGACCACTACTATCCCCCCTTAAAGACCACGTGCCCTAAGAACCTTACTTCCTTCCTCCAAAAATGGCATTTGGAGAACTTAGCTTTGAGTTGATGTGCTCGAAGGGTCTCTACGACTACTCTAAGATGTAGGGCATGCTCTTCCTCACTTCTAGAGAATATCAAGATATCATCCACAAAGACTACCACGAACTTGTTTTGAAACTCTCTAAACACCCTACTCATCAAGTCTACAAAATATGCGGGTGCGTTCGTCAAACCAAAAGGCATGACGAGCCACTCAAAGAAACCGTCGGAAGTCCTAAAAGCAGTCTTATCTATACCATCCTCAGCTACCCTCAACTGATGAAATCCTATAGCTAAGTCTAACTACGAGAAAACCGAAGCGCCAACCAGCTGATCGAACAAATCATCTATCCTCGGTAATAGGTGTCTATTTTTCTTCATGAGTTTATTTAGCTCCCTATAGTCCACGCACAATCTAAGCGAACCATATGGCTTTGTAGAAAAAACAACTGGAGCACCCCATTCCGAAATACTTCTTCTTATGAACCCTTTCTCAAGCAGCTCCCCTACTTGTTTACTGAGTTCCTTCCTCTCTCTCGGAGCCATGTGGTGCACTAGCATTGCAGCTGGCTTTGCATTATCTACTAAGTATATACGGAAGTCTATCTCTTGCCTCGGAGGTTAACCCCGAACATCATCATATACGTCATCATACTCATGGACTACTCGAACAGATTGCAAATCAGCGATGGATGCATCAAGTGATTCTAGGTAGCTAAGCATCACTGAACCCCTAGGGTCACAAGAAATATCAAGGGTCCTTCCACAATGAGTCAACAATTTAACTACCCTTCTTTCGCAGTCTAGGATGGCACTATACCTGGCTAGCCAATCCGTCCCTAGAATCAAACCATAACCCATTAAACCAAGAACGTAGGCATTGTGTAACATCCAACCTACGCTAGGGTCACTCGCAAAGGAATGCACTAGCTTTAGAGGGGTATTATTGGTAAACATGTACAGAAATATTACAAGACAGATCATATAAAATAGCGGAAGTAAAACCAACTTTCATATCATTAATAAATAAGGTCTAAAGCCTTTTACATCAGAGAATTTCTTACATGAAAACCTTTCTTGCAATAGTAAAGAAGCGTAAAAACCTTTTCATAAATTATTCCCCAAGTGAAACAGTAAAGTAGCCATAGCCAAGAAAAGTCCAAGCCATACATGATGACCTTCAAACAGAAGAAGTCCGAACTAACAATAGCATTTCCTCCCTGTAACCTGGGGGGACGGAAGACAAAGAGGCAAAACAAAACGGGGTCAGTCATAAAGACTGGTAAGCCCTATCTACTATCAGTATATAAACTAGTAAAGTTAACTGGCATGAGGAACTGAGATGAACATAAGTATGATGACAAGATAGGTAAGCTAAACCAAAATAACTGGATGAACTACTGTACCAAGATAAACAAGTGTGTCATGATAAACTACGGTGTAAAGATAAGTCAAGGTATCACATCGTCAGGTTTATATCAAGTACAATATCGCAAGGTATCTATCATGTATATTCGCTATGCACCTCCCGTACTAGTATCCCGGCCCGCGTCATGTGTTAACTATGAATGTCTCTTGCCCAATGTCATGTAATGGTCCATGTCAT
This sequence comes from Allium sativum, assembly GCA_030737875.1. Taxonomy (NCBI): domain Eukaryota; kingdom Viridiplantae; phylum Streptophyta; class Magnoliopsida; order Asparagales; family Amaryllidaceae; genus Allium; species Allium sativum. Next base: position 316,113,536 of record CM060921.1, read on the forward strand.
CCTAATATATCGTATATGTAGGTTTCCTGATTCGTATGATTCTTTCCATGCATAAGTTCAGTCCTTTGCCGTAGGCCGTACGGGCTTTCTTATGTAAATCTATACCACTTCAACATAGTACCGTTTTATCCTTGAGGTTATTTTGGACTGCTACCCTTGATCTGGTTATGTTTTCTTACCATGAACTATCGCGTGTTCACTTAGGATTTATGCCACCTAGGGTCACTAGGGATTATGCTACCTAATGAACGATTCCGTGTTTTGGGTTCAAGCCACCTAGGGCCACTAGGGATTATGCCACCCGTCAACTGCGCCCTTTATCCCATGTATGTATCGTGAATCGTTTCCGTGTCTAGACGCACATGTATCTCAATGTGCCACCCGAGTTCCGTGCCAGGGCAAATCAAGAAATTCGAAACTCGGTCGGGAGCTTTAAGTCGTCTACTGATGCAGATACCAAGGTCTGTTTTTGTATCCGTGGCTATGGTCCCACGTAACCTCTCCCTCAACTACTGAAAGGCAATCCAAGAAAAATCATGTATGAGAACTACATCCCGGCCCCACTATAGCCCCACTTTCCTATGGGCCAACCTCACCCATGACTCGATAGCAAGAACATGGTCTGTTGGGAGTTCTCTGCCTTTCCATTCGTACACGATTGACTAAAGATGGTAGGTAGTCGGCGACGTGCTACCCAGGGCAAAAACAAGTATCGTCGACTCCACGCTGATCCATCCCAGTCTTTAGGTCGCTCGCATAGCAACCAAGGCATACTCTTGGCTCTTCTACCGCAGACCTTAACCTCTGTGAGGCCGGGTTTCATGGACCACCTGCCACCTCACAGAGGGATACAAAGAGTACCCTCACGTCCCCTGAAGCTACCACTTCGTCACCCAGTTCACTGGAGCTTTTTATCCAAGTCAGATAAGTTGCTCCTCCTCGTATACTAAGCGATGACTTACTGTATCTATTTATGAACTAGTCCCATGTCCTTGGCTAAGAATTATTACTTAGTTATCCTTAACTAAGGTTTACCACTTAGCTTCTCTTCCCACTATCCTTGTTAACTATGATTTTCCACCTAGTCCCCTGAGCTAGGGTTTTGTCTAATGGGTTAAGTGTTGTCATTCAAGTTCATGACCTAACCCGCCCACGAATCATGTCAAGATTGGCTAAGTACTCAAGTTCAAGGCTTAGCCCTACAAGTTGGTTAAGTGTACTAAGAAACTCATGACTTATCCCTATCAAGTCAAATTGGTTAAGTATTTATTTGTCTTAACCCTATCAGATTATCATGTTAGATTGATTAAGCATAGATCAGATTATCAAGTCGGATTGGTTAAGTATGGGTTAGCTTAACCCCATCCACTAATCGTATTACAATGGTAAGCCTAAGTTAAAAGGTCTTGTGACTTAACCCTATTAGGTCCGCATATTAGATTGGTTAAGTATAAGTTACTTAACCTCATCAAATCATCATGTATAATTGGTTAAGTATAAGTTACATAACCCCATTAAATTATCATGTTAAGTTGGTTAAGTATTGGCTACTTAACCTCATTAAATTACCAAGTTTAGATTGGTTAAGTGTTTAACTTAACCCCATCGAATTACCGTGCTTAGATTAGTTAAGTGAAGGTTACTTAGCCCCATCTAATTACCATGTTTAGATTAGTTAAATCTAAATTACTTAACCCCATCTAATTACCAAGTCGGATTAGTTAAGTGTAAATTACTTAACCCCATCGAATTTACTGTGTTAGATTAGTTAAGTATGGATTACTTAACCCCATCTAATTACCGTGTTTAGATTAGTTAAGTGTAGGTTACTTAACCCCATCTAATTACCAAGTCGGATTGGTTAAGCGTAAATTACTTAACCCCATCCCCTAATTGTCTTATATGGTTAAGTGTCATTAAGGAACCAAGTCCGGTTTAACTTAACCTACCCATTCGTGTCATATCGGTTAAGTGTCATTAATCAAAATTTCTTAACATTTTCATGTGGCATTAATTAGATTAATGCACCCCAACCTCTCACATTAGACTTTGTTGTGGTTACTTGTTAAGCCGGGCGGGTCCGGGTAGATTTACACCACAACCTAGTCTAACCTCGGGTTTTAAGTGCTATATGACCAACTACCCACACGGGGTCCTATTGTTTGTAGCCACTAGTTAAGCCGGGCGGGTCCGGGTAAATTTATGCTACAAACTCAACCCAACCTCGAGTTGGCCACTTTCATGTTTGGTCTAGTGTCTTATTACACTTACAACCCATACGTGTCAAGTTTTCAAGTCCCATGTTCATAGCGAAAATTACATGTTGTCATGTTTATACCAATTTACCCAAATCATGTTTCATGTCATTAAAGTTTACCCATAACGTAACCCCAACGCTTTTAAACTCGCATACACATTCGCAACAACGCATAATGGATTAAAAGAAGGAACTTGGCAAAGGTATGACAAAAGGGGTATAAGGCCGCAAGTTAAACATGGTGGCATATGAGACATAATGTGTTCACAAACTTGCATGTTACATTATTAAGCCCCAAAAACATGCATAACCCCAAAACTTAGCATATAGGTGAATCATGGTGATAGATGACATAGAAAAATGGCTAGAAGTTCGCATCTAGCATTCTATGCAAGTTAACTTAAGGGATAAGAGAGTTTGTATGTTGCATAATGCAACATTTCAACATAAAGCTTAAAGCTTTTAGCCCACAAAATCAAGGTGATGACTTTACGAATATGCATAGGATAAATCTACACATAACATGATAGTTTCTAAGCATGTAACCTACTCAAGTTCAAACCCAAAACTTGCAACATGAACATTTAACATCATAGTTAATATCTAAGAGTAGGAGGGGGCTTACAATGCTATGAAGGCACAAATCAATATATAAAAAGATTGAGACGAAGCCACACTAGCAAAAACCCCAAATCAATAAGCTCCAATAAAACCCTTGAGAAAATAATAAGAAAGATCCTTGCTTTGATGAAGATTTGCCTTGAAATCAAGTTTAGAAGCTCTCATATGAACATAGAAACTCTCATACACTCATATGATCATGTAATCTCTCATGTGAACGAAGATAGAATTTATGACAAGAGGATGGAGGCTTGAGTGGAGGCCATGATCATTAGAAATTTTGGCATAGTTAGTTGTAGGATCGATTTATGAGGGTTTAAGGTAGGGTTAGGGGTCTTTTTATAGAAGACTAGGATAGTTTAGGCCGTAGGATAAACCCTAGTTTAGATCCTAGCCATATAAATCCATCACAAGCCAACAAACTAGACCCAAAGCATGTCTTGGGGAAGAAGTCAAGTGTAGGAACCATTTAGGGCCTTTAGATCAACCCTAGAGTCAATCCCGACCATCAAAACTCATCCCTGGCCTCAAAAATGGGTTCTGGGCCACCCCAGGCCGACCAGGTTGACCTGTACAGGGGGGAAGTCGACACTATAGTTGACACAAGGGTTGGCAGGTCGACTTGGGTGTCGACACTACAATCGACACGGGTCAGTCTACCAGAAAGTCTGCTGAAATCTTGTTTTGGCCATATCTTGGTCATACGGACTCCGATTTTCGAAAACTCGGACTCTATTTCGCGTATTTTTCCAAGACGAATGCAATGGTGATGTCCATTTTGCCTAATTCTAATTTTAAAATTTAATTCTGCCTTGATTTCTTGTTTTAACGTGTTGTTAAAATTCGGGTTGTTACCTTCTCCCCTCCTTAAAGGATTTCGTCCCCGAAATCTCCAAGTTAGGAAGAACGTATCCTACCATCCATCATCCATCTACTCAAAACACCATCCACAGGAAACCATTGTCCTTAGATGATTTATAATGCCATATAAACATTTGCAAAGTGTGTGTGTATATGCTCCTTAGCTAATGCTAATGATCAGGCCTGAATGATCTTTCTAATGCAAAGTATGTTTAGTGCCATGAATCCAACATGTATGCAAATAATCCTAGTCATATAAGTACTACATGCGTGCACAAACATTCATTCATATGCAACATCCGCATGACAACACATTAACATTCAAACAGGTATAAATACTCGTGCATATGCAATGCAAAATGTGAGTGCGTCGATCTAGTATCTAACGTGTTTTCGCGCATCCACGATCAACCACTTGCAACCATTTGCAACCATGTCAATCATAACATGTTTCAAATACATGTTTACATCCATAGAGTTCTATCTAAGGTTCCCAAGATAAGATCGAGGAGATAAACAAGACAAACTCCTTACGGGGTTTGCAACAGAAACAGGACCGAGAGGATATCCACCAAGCGATAGCATGCAAGCAAGCTCTACAGGAGAACCAGGGATCAACAATATACTCTTACAAAGAGACACGATGCGCGCGTCTAAGCCGCATTTCCTTGAGCTTAATTCCAGTGTGCCTTGACTGCCTTTGACTTCATGATTTCATAGCTCCTTGATTCCTATTTCCAAGGTATGAGTCAGAACTCTTTTCACTGTCGCCTCTCGTTTCACTTTCATTTATTCTTTCCCTAGTATACTTGGCTCAACCATATCTACGTAATCATGCAAACTCTCCAAAATTCACTAGTGGATTCTGGATCTCGTTTACCAATGCCAATCCATGTTACCACGTGCACTTACTAGGGTGATTCCTATAACCCATGCTTAAGCGGAATGGACCATCCGCCTTAGTGGCGAACATTACTCAATCGGATCAGAGATTTCCGATAAATGCATCAAGAAATTCAAGGTAACTAACCATGACAGAACCCAAAAGGTTACATGAGACTTCGAGGGTATTACCAAGGAAAGCTAAGAGTTTAACTACCCTCCTTTAAAAACCGAGAATGGCATCCATTACTGGATAACCACTTCATCCCTAGAATCCATCCATAGCTCAACAATAGAAGTATTGCTTCTAATCTCAACACTTGACATTTACACTCTCAATTCCAAACAAGTCATGAATAAATGGACCGACTCTCCAACCAGATTTTTGGGTCAAAAGTGGGATCTTCTACAATGCTAGTACTAAGGTGCAGAGACTTAACTATCGAGGCAGACTTAAATGATGCGATGATCAATACGAAGTCTGGACGGGATGATAGAAAAGAAAAGCTAAGCCTTTAACAGAAACGATACCATTTCTCTTAGGTACGCTAGAAATGAGAGCATACAATTGCCCTCTCGCTGATCTTGTCCTTATCTTCCTTTGTGGATCAAGCCATACCAACAAGTTGCTTATTCTTAAGCTCATGTCCTTTATCCTTGCTCTTATTATCCCTTCTTATAACTTTGGTAACAGGTCTCTCGAGAACTTTCTCCATCGTACGGGGAAAACACTCACGTAGTTAGAAAAGGATTAGTCGCAGTTAAAACTACTGTGACTACAGATGGAGGAAAGAAAGGAAAAGAGATTCAATCAAGGAAACAAAGGATAGTGCTAATGGCTTTTGGGGAATAGCCTTTAAAAACTTTTCTTGGAAAATGCTTCTTTGTAAATGGTTTTTCAAATAGTTTTCAGAAGATTTTAAAAACTTTTGCCCAGTCTGGTAACCTTCTGCTCTGATACCAAATGTAACACCCAACCTCCGCTAGGGTCACTCGCAAAGGAATGCACTAGCTTTAGAGGGGTATTATTGGTAAACATGTACAGAAATATTACAAGACAGAACATATAAAATAGCGGAAGTAAAAGCAACTTTCATATCATTAATAAATAAGGTCTAAAGCCTTTTAGTTAGAGAATTTCTTACATGAAAACCTTTCTTGCAATAGTAAAGAAGCATAAAAACCTTTTCATAAATTATTCCCCAAGTGAAACAGTAAAGTAGCCATAGCCAAGAAAAGTCCAAGCCATAAATGATGACCTTCAAACAGAAGAAGTACGAACTAACAATAGCATTTCCTCCCTGTAATCTGGGGGGAAAACGGAAGACAAAGAGGCGAAACAAAACGGGGTCAGTCATAAAGAATGGTAAGCCCTATCTACTATCGGTATATAAACTAGTAAAGTTAATTGGCATGAGGAACTGAGATGAACATAAGTATGATGACAAGATAGATAAGCTAAACCAAAATAACTGGACGAACTACTGTACCAAGATAAACAAGTGTGTCATGATAAACTACGGTGTCAAGATAAGTCAAGGTATCACATCGTCAGGTTTATATCAAGTACAATATCGCAAGGTATCTATCATGTATATTCGCTCTGCACCTCCCGTACTAGTATCCCGTCCTGCGTCATATGTTAACTATGAATGTCTCTTTCCCAATGTCATGTAATGGTCCATGTCATCCTAATATATCGTATATGTAGGTTTCCTGATTCGTATGTTTCTTTCCATGCATAAGTTCAGTCCTTTGCCGTAGGCTGTACGGGCTTTCTTATGTAAATCTATACCACTTCAACGTAGTACCGTTTTATCCTTGAGGTTATTTTGGACTGCTACCCTTGATCTGGTTATGTTTTCTTACCATGAACTATCGCGTGTTCACTTAGGATTTATGCCACCTAGGGTCACTAGGAATTATGCTACCTAATGAACGATTCCGTGTTTTGGGTTCAAGCCACCTAGGGCCACTAGGGATTATACCACCAGTCAACCGCGCCCTTTATCCCATGTATGTATCGTGAATCGTTTCCATGTCTAGACGCACATGTATCTCAATGTGCCACCCGAGTTCCGTGCCAGGGAAAATCAAGAAATTCGGAACACGGTCGGGAGCTTTAAGTCGTCTGCTGATGCAGATACCAAGGTCTGTTTTTGTATCCGTGGCTATGGTCCCACGTGACCCCTCCCTGAACTACTGAAAGGCAATCCAAGAAAAATCATGTATGAGAACTACATCCCGACCCCACTATAGCCCCACTTTCCTATGAGCCAACCTCACCCATGACTCGATAGCAAGAACATGGTCTGTTGGGAGTTCTCTGCCTTTCCGTTCGTACACGATTGACTAAAGATGGTAGGTAGTCGGCGACATGCTATCCAGGGCAAAAACAAGTGTCGTCGACTCCACGCTAATCCATCCCAGTCTTTAGGTCGCTCGCATAGCAACCATGGCATACTCTTGGCTCTTCTACCGCAGACCTTAACCTCTGTGAGGCCGGGTTTCATGGACCACCTGCCACCTCACAGAAGGATACCAACAGTACCCTCACGTCCCCCGAAGCAACCGCTTCGTCACCCAGTTCGCTGGAGCTTTTTATCCAAGTCAGATAAGTTGCTCCTCCTCGTATACTAAGCGATGACTTACCGTATCTATTTATGAACTAGTCCCATGTCCTTGGCTAAGAATTATTACTTAGTTATCCTTAACTAAGGTTTACCACATAGCATCTCTTCCCACTATCCTTGTTAACTACGATTTTCAACCTAGTCCCCTAAGCTAGGGTTTTGTCTAATGGGTTAAGTGTTGTCATTCAAGTTCATGACCTAACCCGCCCACGAATCATGTCAAGATTGGCTAAGTACTCAAGTTCAAAGCTTAGCCCTACAAGTTGGTTAAGTGTACCAAGAAGCTCATGACTTATCCCTATCAAGTCAAATTGGTTAAGTATTTATTTGTCTTAACCCTATTAGATTATCATGTTAGATTGATTAAGCATAGATCAGATTATCGAGTCGGATTGGTAAAGTATGGGTTAGCTTAACCCCATCCACTAATCGTATTACAATGGTTAAGCCTAAGTTAAAAGGTCTTGTGAATTAACCCTATCAGGTCCGCATATTAGATTGGTTAAGTATAGGTTACTTAACCTCATCAAATCATCATGTATAATTGGTTAAGTATAAGTTACATAACCCCATTAAATTATCATGTTAAGTTGGTTAAGTATTGGCTACTTAACCTCATTAAATTACCAAGTTTAGATTGGTTAAGTGTTTAACTTAACCCCATCGAATTACCATGCTTAGATTAGTTAAGTTAAGGTTACTTAGCCCCATATAATTACCGTGTTTAGATTAGTTAAGTCTAAGTTACTTAACCCCATCTAATTACCAAGTCGGATTAGTTAAGTGTAAATTACTTAACCCCATCGAATTTACTGTGTTAGTTTAGTTAAGTATGGATTACTTAACCCCATCTAATTACCGTGTTTAGATTAGTTAAGTGTAGGTTACTTAACCCCATCTAATTACAAAGTAGGATTAGTTAAGCGTAAGTTACTTAACCCCATCCCCTAATTGTCTTATATGGTTAAGTGTCATTAAGGAACCAAGTCCGGTTTAACTTAACCTACCCATTCATGGCATATCGGTTAAGTGTCATTAATCAAAATTACTTAACATTTTCATGTGGCATTAATTAGATTAATGCACCCAACCTCTCACATTAGACTTTGTTGTGGTTACTAGTTAAGCCGGGCGGGTCCGGGTAGATTTACACCACAACCTAGTCTAACCTCGGGTTTTAAGTGCTATATGACCAACTACCCACACTGGGTCCTATTGTTTGTAGCCACTAGTTAAGTCGGGCGGGTCCGGGTAGATTTATGCTACAAACTCAACCCAACCTCGAGTTGGCCACTTTCATGTTTGGTCTAGTGTCTTATTACACTTACAACCCATACGTGTCAAGTTTTCAAGTCCCATGTTCATAGCCAAAATTACATGTTGTCATATTTATACCAATTTACCCAAATCATGTTTCATGTCATTAAAGTTTACCCATAACGTAACTCCAACGCTTTTAAACTCGCATACACATTCGCAACAACGCATAATGGATTAAAAGAAGGAACTTGGCAAAGGTATGACAAAAGGGGTATAAGGCCGCAAGTTAAACATGGTGGCATATGAGACATAATGTGTTCACAAACTTGCATGTTACATTATTAAGCCCCAAAAACATGCATAACCCCAAAACTTAGCATATAGGTGAATCATGGTGATAGATGACATAGAAAAATGGCTAGAAGTTCGCATTTAGCATTCTATGCAAGTTAGCTTAAGGGATAAGAGACTTCTTATGTTGCATAATGCAACATTTCAACATAAAGCTTATAACTTTTAGCCCACAAAATCAAGGTGATGATTTACGAATATGCATAGGATAAATCTACACATAACATGATAGTTTCTAAGCATGTAACCTACTCAAGTTCAAACCCAAAACTTGCAACATGAACATTTAACTTCATAGTTAATATCTAAGAGTAGGAGGGGGCTTACAATGCTATGAAGGCACAAATCAATATATAAAAAGATTGAGACGAAGCCACACTAGCAAAAACCCCAAATTAATAAGCTCCAATAAAACCCTTGAGAAAATAATAAGAAAGATCCTAGCTTTGATGAAGATTTGCCTTGAAATCAAGTTTAGAAGCTCTCATATGAACATAGAAACTATCATACACTCATATGATCATGTAATCTCTCATGTGAATGAAGATAGAATTTATGACAAGAGGATGGAGGCTTGAGTGGAGGCCATGATCATCAGAAATTTTGGCATAGTTTAGTTGTAGGATCAATTTATGAGGGTTTAACGTAGGGTTAGGGGTCTTTTTATAGAAGACTAGGATAGTTAGGCCATAGGATAAACCCTAGTTTAGTTCCTAGCCATCTAAATCCATCACAAGCCAACAAACTAGACCCAAAGCATGTCTTGGGGAAGAAGTCAAGTGTAGGAACCATTTAGGGCCTTTAGATCAACCCTAGAGTCAATCTGGACCATCAAAACTCATCCCGGGCCTCAAAAATGGGTTCTGGGCCACCCCAGGCCGACCAGGTTGACCTGTACAGGGGGGAAGTCAACACTATAGTCAACACAAGGGGGGCAGGTCGACTTGGGTGTCGACACTACAGTCGACACGGGTCAGTCTGCCAGAAAGTCCGCTGAAATCTTGTTTTGGCCATATCTTGGTCATACGGACTCCGATTTTCGAAAACTCGGACTCTATTTCGCGTATTTTTCCGAGACGAACGCAATGGTGATGTCCATTTTACCTACTTCTAATTTTAAAATTTAATTCTGCCTTGATTTCTTGTTTTAACGTGTTGTTAAAATTCGGGTTGTTACACGTTGCATTTAAACTTAACGCCCAAGATAGACGATCTCAAATCCTGACAAATCATGGATAAATGAGCCGAACCACCAATAGGATTTGAGATTACAATGGGATCCATAACTAAACTAGTATTTAAGTGTAGTGTTTCAACTAACGAAACAGATATAAATGAATGTGAAGCGCCAGAATCTAATAAAGTTTGAATAGGATGATCAAAAAGGAAAATCAAACTTTCGACAGAAATGTTTCTACCTTCTTCTTGCCCCGTGCCATGAGAGCATGAACTTGCCCTCCAGAAGTAGATCCTGTCCTCTTCCCTTTCCCTTGTCCTTGTCCTTTCCTCCTCGGGCAATCTTTAATCATATGTCATGCCTCACCGCAATGGTAATAGTTAGGCTTCTTCTTCTTTCTACAGTCATTCTTTAAGTGGCCAGGTATTCCACAATTGGTACACTTCCTTTTCTCTTGGCCCTTGTTATCCTTACCGCCTTTCTTTTGTTTTTATTGTGCCTTCTTTGGATCCATTTTCTTATCCTGTGTCCTATCCATTTCAGCACCTTTCTCCTCTTCATTCATCAACGCCAATCAACAAGTTTCTTGAAAGTAGCCCCTTTAGGAATGTGGGACATAGCCAACCCGTGAAGCGGTTTGTTAAAGCCCTTAGCAAATCTCAAGGCTTTCTTATGCGACGTGTTTAAAACTCTAAACCAAATCTCACCAATTGATTAAACTTGTTAACATGCTCCTTAACAGATAAGTTTCCTTGTTTCAAAGCCAAGAACCTCTCCATGGATAAACTTTCTTCTACTTGTGAAAGAAATTTCAACTCGAACCTCTGTCTGAAATCCATCCATGTATCCACTGCATGTTCTCCATTCATGACCTCCAACTAAAATGAAGCTTCATCATTCATTAACCAAGAAGCTAGTTGAACCTTCCTTCCATTGTCTACCTCAAAAATACCAAACAAGTCCTCCACTTCCTTGAGCCAATTTCTAGCCTTGACAAACGTCTCTGTAATGTCACGTATTTTACACAGGTTAATATTAACTTATTTAATTATTAAATATCGATTTGGCGATATCGATAATTTAAATTAAATTATATTTATATTTAATGAATATAAATAATAGAATAATATATTTAATCCTGAAATAATCAGAATTAGCCAAAATGGCAATATGGTGTGAATTGGGAAAATTCAAAATATATAATTCAGTTTAAAATTGAATAACGATAACGAATATATTTAATTAACGATGGTCGAATGCATAAATTATATTATAAATATAATCTAGCTCGAAATGGCGCGGCAGTTCGTAAATTGGCGATTCGAACTTTAAACGAATATACAGAAGCCGTTTTAAATTGGATTTCTGCGAAATAAGAAACGTTCAGAGCGGGTGAAGTATATTTTTCTAGTGGAAGAGAAAAATTGAGATTTCGTCATGTAGATTTTGATTTATGTCCAAATCAAATTTTAGAAAAGTCGCTATGGAATTCCTTTATAATTTATAACGATTCATTTATATTTATAAAAGGAATTTCATTATAAATCGAATATCGATTTAATCGGGATTTGAAATATTGAGCTAGAAATTCATATAGGAATATTCTAAAGTTGTATGATATTCTAGTGTGAATATACATGATAATATTTATAAATATTTATTTATAAATATTTAATTTAATTGTTTTTAAATATATTTAAATATTTAAAAGGGTTATTTAGAGTTTTAAAAATAGCTAGTTTTGCAAACGACCTCAGAATTCGACGAAACTAATTTTGTTGGATCCGCAATGTTAAATTTTTATTTGATTTAATTTCCGTGATTTTTAAATTCAGTATGTGGCTGTACTGATTTTTAAAGCGAAAAATAATCAATATTTTGACGGTTAAAAATATGCTGTGTGAGCAAACGGAGTCTGAATTCAACCAAACTAGTTTCGTTGGGACCGTAATGTCGAACTCTAGCTGCATGTCAATTTTCATGATTTTTAGGTATCATGTGTGTTCGTAGGGATTTTTAGAGTGCAGAAACGAATATAAAATGAATAAAACTAAAATATATCAGTACAAAATATCCTAATTTTAGTGAACCAAACAAGGCCACATCTTCTACTTCTCAGCCGTTCATTCCTCTCCTCAAAACATCAGCCACGATATCATACCTCAACCCAAAACGTGGTGCTAAAAAAATCACAAAAAAAAATCCACAAAATTCTATAAATCACAAAGTATGTATATTCGAGCTTCTTTAAACCTCTTCTTCATTTTGATACCACATTCGAAGGGTCTGAACACCCTTATGTCCACAGCATTAACCAACAGTGGAAGTAGGGTTCATAAATTTGTGCATGATAGGAATCGATTCATGTTTTAGTAGTGATATATGGATTTGGTGTAGGATGTGGAGTTCGTAGGGAAAATTTGAGGGAATTCTTTGCCAAATGATGTTGCACAATTTTAGTACTGTTCATGCGATGGTGCTAGAACCGCACCCGTGGTGATAGCGTCGAACTGAGCATCTCTGGCATCGGAGGATGGAGTTCAGGAAGAGAAGGACTTCGGTGGTATCAGTTTTGAATTCGGTGAAGTATAGAAGGAGGATGTTCAGTTTGAAATGTTGGGAAATGGCCATTTGTTTTACATGGTGTACGGGAGCGTGAGTATTAGGGAAGAAGGTAGAGGGTGCGGGTTTTAATTGGTTAATGGGCCGATGGGTAGTTGGGCCGAGGAGAAATTGGGTGAGGCCGGATTTTATATTGTTTAAATTTAATTCAAAATTTGTATACTAACTAAGAAACTGCATAACTTTACCATACGTTATCAGAATTATGAACAGTCAGATCCATTGGGATCGTAGGGACGATGGCTACACCATGGAGCTGACTAGGAGTGAATCCGAGCTCGTTACAATTTATAGCAAAATAAATTGTCCGTTGGAATCAACAGACGCAAATCTTTATTTAAACGGTTAACGGGAAATGTGAGTAAAACTCACCAACTCTAAACAGTTATATTTCTATAACGTATTCTGAGAATTGATGGTTATCTGTTGATTGCTGTGTGTTAACTGTTTGGTTGAATTGCTTATGTATTGGTTGGAATTATAGATAACTATATATATATATATATATATCGTTAATCAAATATTGATTCTGTTTAGCAGAATATTTCATAGTGAAATGAAATCGATGTTAATTATATTGTTTAACATCTGTGATGCAGGGAAACAGGTTGGAGGGACCCAACTGGGTTCCTCAATATATAAAATACTGTTTTGTTTCATATACTGTGATATATGATGTGATATATAATCTTTTGTTGATTATGTGTGTTTGAATGATATCGATCACTGTTGTTTGGTATTTTAAATATCATAAGAAAACCCTGGGATGAAAAAGGAAAATTTCAATAACTGTATTGAAATAAAATATTATATAAAATCGAAAGATCTTATATAGAAGGAAGATTTCAAACTGTAAAATAGAATATTTATAAAATTAAAGGATTTTATATAAAGGAATATTTATGAAATCAAGGGATTTTATAAAGGAAATTACTTGTAAAACAAATTTAAAAGGAGATATTCGTAAACCATTTACAAATAGATTTGAAAAGGAGATATTTGTAAACCATTTACAAATAGAATAGAAAAGGGAGTATTTGTAAAACATTTACAAATGGAATTGAAAAGGGAGTATTTGTAAAACATTTACAAATAGAAGTGGAAAGGAAATATTAGTAAAACATTTACAAATAGAATTAAAAAGGAAATGTTTATTTAGAAAATAAATAGAGTTTTAAAAAGGAAATGTTTATTTAGAAAATAAATAGAGTTATAAAAGGGATTTATTAGGAAATGAAAAAGAATGTCATATAAGGAAATATTTGGCAAATGAATAGAATTTTACATCAGGAAAGTTTAGACCTGTGCTTCGCACACGGGTATAACATGATATGGATTTAAAGCAAAGATTTTAAATAGAATCTGTTGTAACCAATAGATTGAGAAGATTAATTTATAAATAATTTTTTATAAATTAATTAAAATATTTATCATTCGATAAATAGAATATATAAGTCAGGACTTATATAAAGAAGTAAGAATCGATTTTAACATCGATATTTGAAACTGAATATGGACGTATAGTTAATCAAAGGAGTTAATCAAAATGTGTTAATCAAAATGAGTTAGAGGAGTTAATCGATTAGAGAGGAGTTAATCGATTAGAGTTAGAGTTAATCGATTAGAGTTAGAGTTAACTAGTTAGAGTTAATCAGTTAGAGTTAATCAGTTAGAGTTAATCGATTAGAGTTAGAGTTAATCGATTAGAGTTAGAGTTAACCAGTTAGAGTTAATCGATTAGAGTTAGAGTTAACCAATTAGAGTTAATCAGTTAGAGTTAATCAATTAGAGTTAATTCGAACTAGAGTTATTCAAAAGGAGTTATCAAATATTAGTTATTCGAAAGGATTTATCGAGTATTAGTTATTCGAAAGAAGTTATCGAATATTAGTTATTCGAAAGGAGTTAACGAATACCAGTTATTCGCCAAATATTAGTTACTCGAAAGGAGTTATTGAATATTAGTTATTCGAAGGGAGTTATTGAATATTAGTTATTCGAAAGGAGTTATCAAATATTAATTATTCGAAAGGAGTTATCGAATATTAGTTATTCGAAAGGAGTTATCGAATATTAGTTATTCGAAGGGAGTTATCGAATATTAGTTATTCGAAAGGAGTTAATCGAATATTAGTTATTCGAAAGGAGTTAATCGAATATAGTTTATTCGAAAGGAGTTAATTGATAAGAGTAAATTAGTTAGAGTTAATTGAATAGAGTTAATCAAATAGAGTTAATCCAATAGAGTTAATCAAATAGAGTTAATAGAATTGAGTTAATCAAATAGAGCTAACTGATAAGAGTAAATTGATTAGAGTTAATCGAATAGTGCTAATTGAATAGAGTTATTCGAATATAGGTTATTCGAAGTAGAGAGATTATCGAATATAGTTTATTCGAAGGAAAGAGTTACCGAATAGAGATTTATTCAAAAGAGAGTTACGTAAGGAAGTTTGTTAAAGATTTAAAAGATAAACTTTGACTATTTCGAAGTTAAAACGTTGTTCAGTTAAGGTCTGAGAGGTAATTATACCCCAGCTTGATTGACTTCGTTCTTAACTAAGGAATGGTAAGGTTTGATAGTGAATGATGGTTAAGTGAATATAGTTAATGAGTGAAATGGTATGAGTTGGCATGGCGATGTTTGATTTAAACATCAGTTTAAATCCAATAAAGGAGTTTTGGAAATGTTTTCCAAATAAGAATCAGAAATGTTTCTCTGATAATAGAAAATAAGAAATGGGAATAAATATGGAAACGTTTTCCAGTGATTAATAACTTATATTTTCTAAGTTTAGAAAATAAGGATTTACGAATATATCAAAACGGGAAATAAGGAAATGAATAAATTAATGATAAATTAATTTAAAGGGATAAATGTTGAATGTTGATTGATCGATAAAATTTCCATTTGGAAATAATATCGTTGTTTGCACACGTGTTTTTCTTTGATAGTTAAATCACAGACTATCAAAGTTCTGACCATTTTTCCGTCGTCAATACGGAGAGACGGTTGGATTCTTATCCAAAGAACCACTCTGTATGGGCGTTAGCATTTCGAATCAAATATATCAAAGACAAATTGAAGACGGAGTAAAGTGCAAGGGCTGTTGTATAAGTCCTAGGTAGAGATTGCCTAGGATGGATGTATGGAATAGTGCCTTCGGTTTGACTAGTCCCAGGACAACTTGAATGGACGAATGTCTGACAGAGTATATCTGGTAGATCGCATAAGTTGATCGTTTCAAACGTATTTACGTTGGTGGCGGAGGAATTCGTTTCTCTTAGCTTATACCCATGGTATTTTTGGGGAAATCAATTTGTGATTTGACGGGTATGACGATGTGGCATTCAAAGCGAATGAATGAGTAATCGGTTGAAAGATACGTTTTGACCTCGAGCCTCATCAATTGGGAAATGACAGAATCGGGCAGGCAGCATGGCTAAGTGGTTTGCAACCATGTAGAGTATATTGTCACCATCTAGAGAACATTCATATTTGTTACTTCTTTCAATTCTGTATCTCCCAGGAATGGTTATGTTGGTTTACCAACTTTAAGTGACAATATATTCGATACACTCAAGCGAAATGAGTGGCCGATCATGTGTGGCCGAGTTGCAAGATGTTCTTATTGAACTCCAGTGTATCGCTTCTAGAGTACACTGAGCGGAAGGTGGTTCTATACCTTGTCATAGTTGGAATCCATTTCCCAAATAAGAGCCCGCGGTTTTGATTGTATATTATATATGTAGAACGTTAGATGCAAGCGTTTCTACTAGATTGATATTACTTGTTTTAGACATTATTATAATATCAGAATAATAATGTTTTACCAATGATTTGGGTTATCGTAAGGTAAAAACCATCTGTGTTTATGTGTGGATCGGTCTTATGATTATCCTTTGTTTCAAAAGGATTTTGAAAGTTAAATCAAATAATTTGAGTTTACTCACACCATTCACATGACTGACCCGGAGTTTATTTTGCTTTGTTTTCCCTAAACTCTTGGGTGCCCAATTTTGTACAGGTAGTCAAGTAGTCGGGATTTACAGATACTTGAAGAGCTGGAGTAGGTGTAACAACCCGAAAATCTGGGCCAGTTTAAAATTTTTATTTTGGCAATTTTAATGAATTTTGAATATTTAAAATGAATTATTTTAAATAATAACGACGAAAAATTTATTTTGAATAGAATTAGCACGTGTTTATTTATAAACGTCATCGTTAGAGTATAAATATTTATTTTAAATAATAAAAGGAATTGAAAATGGCGGGGTAGTTCAATAATTCGATTTCAAAACTTCAATTGAATGTACCGGGTGCAAAATAAACCAGATTTTAGCGAAAACAAAAATAATAGGATCTAATTGTGACTATCTTTCCAACGAATCCGAAAAATCAAATTTTCATAGCGGGAATCAAAAGATATGTCCAGTTGAAAATTCTGAATAGTCGCTATGGAATTCAGGCCCTTAAAAATGGGAATTTTGCAAATGACCTCGGATTTCGACGAAACCACTTTTGTTGGATCCGCGATGTTAAATTATTGCTAGATTCCAAATTTCATAATTTTTCGAATCAATATGTGAGCGTGGCAAAGGAAAACGTGTTTGACCAATTTTAGTTGATTTTAATCGACTGGAAAATAGCCATTTTTCAAACGGTCTCAGAATTCGACGAAACTAGTTTTGTTAGGACCGTATCGTCAATACGAAGCTAGAAAATATTTTTCTGGAATTTTTCGAGTTAGTATGTGACCTCGGTAAATTGAAATGCGCGTTCAAATTCAATATACAGAGTTATATGTTGATTTTGACGGAAACTGATCGTAATGATCGAATCAGCCTACGATACTTATCCCATTGTGTTCGAAATGGGGGTAATACGCTATAGACGACAGGCGGTGGGCCTCGTTTCGAAGTCGAAATAAAAAGTCAACTTTCTGAAATTAAAATAAATAAATAAATAAAAACCTCTCCCCTTATCTCCTCAGCCCCCCCACCCCCGTTAAAATTCACTTTGCCACGCCTCGCGGTCGCCCGCCACCACCACGCCAGAGGTGCGCCTTCCCAGGCCGCCGCAACCCCCTGCCCCACTCCACCTCGCCGCCACAGCCGCGTCAGCCCCCCCAGGTCGATCTCGATCAAAGAAACCGCCCCCCTTCTTCCTCCTGAGACCGATGGTACCTCGCCCGAACCCCAGACCCGTAACCCCCCTCCCCCTTCCAGTTCGAGACTGGCGAACCTCAACTCCGCTCCGACCACCTCCGAGCCTTCACCACCTCTGAAAATGCAAAAGTGAGCCTTCTTCCTTTTATATGATTTTCTTTTCAGTTTTAAATTTTATATATGATAAAAGCTTTAATTTTTATATGATAAAGGATATGATTTTTAGATTGAAAATATATATGATTAGCTTTAAAAATAAAAAGGGAAATCAGTTTTCTATAGTAAATTAAAGACTGGATTTTTATAAACATAAAGTTTAGATCTTTGATAAGGAAAAGATGAGATTTTTATTTGAACAAAGGTGAGATTTTTATTTAGTAAAGATAAGATTTTTTATTTAGATAACCATAAAAAAGTTTATATTTTAATAGGAAAAAATTCGATTTTTCTATATTGAATAACAAGCTAAAATTAGATTTTTCTATATTTGAATAGCGAAGTAAAAATTCGATTTTTATATATTGAATAGCAAAGTAAAAATTCGATTTTTACATATGTAGTGGCTACGGGCAACGAAAGTGAAGAAAGGCGAAAACAGCGATGATTCCCTACATTTGAAGTGTCGTGGGGTTGTGATAGCTTTGGTGAGAACTTCTCACCTTTTAAATGTTCTTTTCTAGTTATAAATATATATACTAGGATGTAGACGGTGTTTAGTAGCACCCGACACCACTGTCCACAGACCATGGACTTGTTTGTTTGGTTGCATATATTAGTTAAATTATTTGATTGGGAGTTGGTTGTTTGGTGAACTGAAATTGATTTGATTGATATGTGTATGGCGTGGGCCATCACTAGACCGGGGATAAGGCTAGGCCTCGTCCCGTTTCTAGTATCGTGCCGTTATGCCGCCGAAATTTTCTAAAATAAGTTAGAAAAATAAAGATATCATTTTATTTAATAAATGAACCGAATAGAATATTCATAGGTTGGATAAAATAATTTTATCATTAAAAATATATTTTTTAACGTGAATGTGAATAAATAAATATTCATTTACAAACCGGACGGTTTGTTTATGTACACTGATTTGACTGACATTGATTGGGATGATAAATTTTACACATCGCCCAACTGCACAAATAAAATCTGTGTTTGACTGTTTGAAACCCCATACGGGTATTGGGATAAAATACAGCATACACTAATCCCAATAATTAGTTGTATGTCGATCGATTGATTGACAGGCTGTTATAAGCGTTAGATATCTATATTTGATGCTTATACAGTGTAGTGCACTTTGGATAATGGTTGATTATTTATCGTTGCTATTATATGCATGTGTTGTATTTAATCCATATAGTTAACGTTATATGGTGATTGATTGGGCCTCATTCCAATTTAGAAAATAAAGAATATTATAAAATAAAGGTTCATGTGTTGACAGTACTCATCCGTTGAGATTAGTCATGTGTTGAACGAAATATTTTAATAATAAAATTTACATCTTTATCATTATAAAATAAAGGTTTATGTGTTGACCGTACTCATCCGTTGAGTTTAGTCATGTGTTGAACGAAATATTTTAACAATAAAATTTACATCTTTATCATATATAAAATTAGAAACTAACTGGAAAATAGATGAGATGAGTGGTCTCCTGGATATTGATCTGATGTTGGTTTCGGCCTTCGGGGTTAATATTCAGGGAATCGTTCTCTTACTAAATTACGGTTGGAGTCTGATTTGAAATCAAACGATAGATATCATAATTTTATAAAATATATTAAATAACAAAAATAGTCACACGTGGACCGTACTCATTCATTGAGACTAGTCATGTGTTGAAAAAAATATAGATTCATTTGTTGAATGGAATAACAGAATTATTGAAATATATAAAGCCGTGTTGATTAGAGATACGCTGTTTTGACGCGAACGATATTTATATCGATTATATTCGTTTTTGAATTGAATTGAATAGAAAATGAATTTGAATTGAATTGAATAGAAAACGAATTTGAATTGAATTGAATAGAAAACGAATTTGAATTGAATTGAATAGAAAACAAATTTGATTTGAATTGAATAGAAAACGAATTCGAATTGAATTGAAAGAAAACGAATTCGAATTGAATTGAATTGAAAAGAAAAAGAATTTGAATCGAATTAAAATCGATTTGAATTGAAATCAAATAGAAATGAAAGTAAAAAGGATGTATAATAGAAAATTCAATTTTGATTTGAATTTGAAATATGGTTGAAATTGTTTTTGAAACAAATTTGAAACGATTTATAAAATTCGTTTTAAATAGAAATCGACAAAATATATATTATATATATTATATATATAATGTAATGGCCTGAATAGAACGCACCGCGCCGCGGCAGTTCGTGAATTTTGACCATTGATTTCGAACGGACATTATGGGAGATCCGACCGTCAGATTCTCCTAAAACCGGAACCGTTAGGTTTGTATCGAAAAGAGCTTTCTAACGAATATTAGAAATTTGAAATCTAACGGTTGGATTTGGAGATACGTCCAAATCAAATTTGGAAAAGGTCGCCGTAAGTGCAGTTCGATGGCCGTTGATGGAAATCGACTGTACGGGCCTTGATAAAATTATTAAAAACAGTAATAATTTGTGTAAAATCATAAGAAATGATTTGGGAAAAATTGGGATGAAAAACTCCACATTTGAAAAGATAAAAATAGATTTTTTTTGAAATGAACTAGTATTGAACTGAAATTAAAACCCATTTATTTTAAAATAAATAAATTGGATTTGAAATGGGTTTTAAATTCATTTGTGGGTTTATCGTGAACGGTGTCTCAAATAACACTAGTTCTTTAACCCGATAATAAATAGAATGTGATTTGGGTTTATCGTGAACTGTGTTTTAAATGACATTAGTTCTTTAACCCAGTAAAAGGGAGTTTTAATGAATCTGAATTAGATCGAAATGTGAATTGATAATTTAAATTATCAAAACTGGCAAATGAGCGAGAATGGAGTATCACCAGTTTTGCTCCAAGCGATAGTTAAATCTTTAATTAGATTTGAACGCGAAATGGTAATTAATTTTACCGATAACACCGTGGTGTTAGATATGGAGTATTACCAATTTTGCTTCATGGGATGAATAGGTTGAGGTTGGAAAATAAAATAAATAATTACTTCGGTGTGGTTCGCTAATCTCGACTAGTTTAGAAAACCATAATTTGGTTTGAAATGACATCCAAAGGAAGATTTAAGAACAAATTCAAAGAATTTATCTTGGACAAAACTAATGGGAACCTTTTCCCTAGGAATATGAAATTTAGAAACTAGCTGTAGGTTAGCTAAGAAGAATGGTTTCCTGGTATTGATCTGATGTTGGTTTCGGCCTTCGGGGTTAATATTTGAGAAATTGTTCTCTTGTTGATTTACGGTTAGTAGCTACTGAATTGGAATGAGGCGTATGTTGTGCTTGTGTAACATTTGTTTTTAATATACGCGGGTTGTTCGGAAAGGCCGGGTTTATACCCATTCTGAATAACCGATTCGACGATAAGTCGAAGATGATGACGGTGGTCGAAGACAGGAAGTCTTCACATCTTTTGGGTGATTACTGATGATCTTGATTGGGCTGTACACCCAAGATGAGGGAATCAGTTGGTGGTCATCCAGACGTACTTGGAGATCGATGGATATGCAAGGAAAGTGCCTCCGGTTTCGTTCAGACCCAGAACGAACTTGTAAATGGATTGTGTGTCTGACATTGGATTTTATTCTGTGTTAATTAATTTCTGTTAAATATATATCTGTTTGGCGGCGGAGAATTTATTCTCTTGCTTAACGCCCTTTTCTAAGACGTACGAGCTTAGGGGTTATATATCGATAGATATCAATCGCATGGCATGAATTTCCTGTGTGGCACGCTGAGTTGCATGGATCAAGGCTTCTGTTGAAAAGCAAAGTCTTGTGGTTGATGATCAAAGCACGGCCTTTGTGGCGTAGCTTTGTGTATAACGTGAATTCGCGAGCCTCACACCTCGGTATGAGTCAAAAACGGGATAAGGACTGCAGGGAGAGCACGACGTTTCTTTCTAGCTTTGGTGGTGTCAGTGACTTGCCAGCCCTGACATTTATATACTTTTCACCTATGTCGTTGTTGGAATGAGGCGCCTCGATTTTAGGTCTGTAAGGACCGGGAAACGTGTGTTCAGGAATTGCCAATCCTCAAACATAAGATAGGACCGGCCCTGAAGATCCAGGGGTTACCCAGAGTGTGTAGTCCCGAGGCATTTGCTAGAGTGTCTCGAAGAGGAGAGGAGCTTGCTTTCCCCTTGCCTCGACTCATGACGGAAATCCAATTTCCAATATGTGTATTTCAGCTTTATTTGTAGAGCCTAGTATGGCGACATAGTGGTATGGGGCACTTATGCCGTCTATGATTTATATTTATGATTGAAATTGTTTTGACACTATACACTTATTATAGTATCAAATGATTTGTTTTAAACGTACCAAGCATGTTTGGCTATTATAAGGGAAAACCCTATCCTCCGGCTTGCGTTGCATTGTGTGATGGGACCTGGGTTTATAATAGCTTCATTTTTCGAAAAAGCATTGCGCTGTTTGTTCTATGCACTGGTATTCTTGGGAGGAAACCCGTTCCGTGTTATACGGCGTGGTCCCTTGAATTACTCTCTTTAAAAGTAAAGTTTTAAATAACTGTTTTAGTTCTCACACCAGTCACATGACTGACTTGGAGTTTATTGTTTTAACCTAAACTCTGGGTGCCCTTATTTTCGATGCGGGCAGCTAGTAGTTTTGGTTTTGCAGATTTATATTCACAAGATCCTGGTTTACAGCTGGAATGATATCCGGAAAGCTCTGTATCCGTATATCACCTTCAGTTGTGTTTTATATTGTTTTTCCATTGCTATTTAATTTATTGTAATCTGTGACATTTGTCGAATGCAATTTATTCATTCATACTCTGTATATTCTTGTGTCTGATGGAATTGTTGTAATAGCAATGAAATGTTCTTCTGTCTGCATTCATTTGTGTGTTGTTCTCAAAGTATCTGCTCTTTCCTTCACGGGGAAGTTACGGGTTCTTACAGCAGGAGGCTTCAGAATTATATAGGTTTGATTTTTCTGCTGTGTTGTAAGTGCTGTACTTTGTAAATGATATGTATATTCAATTATAGATTTATATTTCAAAGTTATGTTATGAAATATATTTATTTGTTCAGCTGTGAGATTCGTGTTTACTCAGATGTTGTATGTTCTTCTTCTTCTTCTTCTATTCTAAGTTTCTATCTTATCTATCCTCACCCTCTAATTTCTTTCATTAACTACCGGTATTTTCGATTCTTGGATGTTTGATATGTGTTGTATATTGGAAAACCTAGATCGACTTTTTCCAGGACATTATAGTTGGTATCAGAGCTTAAGGTTAAGTAATTACCTTGGCTCTTTTGCGTGACTCGGTAGAGATAGGGTTAGTAATACCCTAGATTGAGTTTGAGTGTATAAATACGAGAGCGTATTTGTTATTTAATATAAAATTGTTTTATGTTGTGGAGATTTATTGGTTGAGTTGTTTATGTGTTCTTGTCAATCAGTTTGATCCACTGTATCGATAGGAGTTTATAAACACTTGAATACGATGGACCGACATAGTATGTTTTGAAAAGAGGGTAAACGAAATAATTATACCCGAAGTATATTTTGATATAAATGGTTTATATTCAAATTATTATAATATATGGGATATATTCGTTGTTATTATAATCGAGTAAGATAATAAATTAAATGGCTATGTAAATAACCAATCAGAATTCATATAAGTGAAATATATGAAAGCAGATGAATTAAATCTGAAATTCAAATTAGAATTGAAATTAAAAACCCTGAAAATTGGAAAAGTTTTGGTAAATGAATTTGGATTGAATATATGATAATTTTAAAATCCTGAGAGATTTTAAATTGTTTAGATAATGATATTTTGAATCGATTTCAAAATGGAAATGTTTAAATATGAGTTTTTTTTTTTAAAATGATGTAGTATTGAACTCACTTTGATAGCTGGGAAATAAACACTGATGATGGCCACATCATCAGTGTTTATTTTCAAGTTCTATGTGATGGATTATTACCAAAGGTATTCATTTTGAATTGTTTTGAAAAAACAAGTTGTCTTGAATCCTGAAAAGGGAAGTTTGATTTTTGAGAAAAGCAAAGCTGTTTAAAACTCCCAAGAAAAGATTGTTTGAAATAAAACGAAATTAAATAGAAATTGTGGAAGTAATTTGGAATTGGATTAAAGCTAGTAAAGTGGAAATTGAATTGAAAATAGAACGATACTAATTAAGATTGGATTTTTAATATAATTTGACTCAGGTAAGTAAATGGATTGATTTTTGAAAAAATAATCAAATTTGAGTATGAGATAAAGGTAACTGATTAGAGGTAATTAATTAGATAATGAAATGTGGAATGATAACTTAACTTGGTTAAGTATATTGAACTGGTAAGTTAAGAGTTGGGAATCGAGAATGAAACTCGAGTTTGAAATAATATTTGGCTTAGATACAAGCGAATGGTTATGTTGGAGATAAAAGTGATTAGAGTTTGATTGGGATAACATTTTTATATGTTGAATTGGTAACAGGTGGAAGGTATATAATGATATGCCCGACAAAAAGGTAGAAGTATATTTTATATGGGTATGAGATTTTTATGAGCTGAATTGGCAAGCCGCTTAGCTGTTTGATTTTCTTTTGGATTGGGGATGGCCCAGAGAGGCGAGTTGTAGTTGTACCGATTGAGCCGTACAAAGGAGGTGCTGGCGAAATTTTTCGAAAAGTTAAGGTGTTAGAAAATTTTCAGGATTTTTGAAAATTTTCGTTGATAAAAATTAATTAATATTTTAATTGAAGTTTATTAGTTCAGTGAAACTGAAATTAAGAAGTAAACAAATAATTTGTAACCCCGTTGATATGGTTTGTTTTCCACCTTAGCAATTTCGAGGACGAAATTATTTTAAGGGGGGAAGAATGTAATGTCCCGTATTTTACATGGGTTAATATTAACTTATTTAATTATTAAATATCGATTTGGCGATATCGATAACTTAAATTAAATAATATTTATATTTAAGGAATATAAATAAAAGAATAATATATTTAATTCTGAAATAATCAAAATTAGCCAAAATGGCAATATGGTGTGAATTGGGAAAATTCGAAATATATAATTCAGTTTAAAATTGAATTACGATAACGAATATATTTAATTAACGATGGTTGAACGTATAAATTATATTATAAATATAATTGAGTTCGAAATGGCACGGTAGTTCGTAAATTGGCGATACGAACTTTAAACGAATATACAGAAGCCGTTTTAAATCGGATTTCTGTGAAACAAGAAATGTTCAGAGCGGGTGAAGTATATTTTTCTAGTGGAAGAGAAAAATCGAGAATTCAAAGTGTAGATTTTGATTTATGTCCAAATCAAATTATAGAAAAGTTGCTATGGAATTCCTTTATAATTTATAACGATTTATTTATATTTATAAAAGGAATTTCATTATAAATCGAATATCGATTTAATCGGGATTTGAAATATCAAGCTAGAAATTCATATAGGAATATTCTGAAGTTGTATGATATTCTAGTGTGAATATACACGATAATGTTTATTTATAAATATTTAATTTAATTATTTTTAAATATATTTATATATTTAAAAGGGTTATTTAGAGCTTTAAAAATAGCCAGTTTGGCAAACGACCTCAGAATTCTATGAAACTAGTTTTGTTGGATCCGCAATGTTATATTTTTGTTAGATTTCAATTTCTGTTATTTTTGAAGTCAGTATGTGGCCGTACCGATTTTTAAAGTGAAAAACAGTCGATATTTTGATGGTTAAAAATATGCTGTGTGAGAAAACGGAATCGAAATTTGACGAAACTTGTTTCGTTGGGATCGTAATGTCGAACTCTAGCTGCATGTCAATTTTCATGAGTTTTAGGTATCGTGTGTGTTCGTAGGGATTTATAGAGAGCAGAAATGAATATAAAATGAATAAACTAAAATATATCAATACAAAATATCCTATCTTTAGTGAAGCAAACAAGGCCACATCTTCCTCTTCTCAGCCGTTCATTCCTCTCCTTAAAACACCAATGTAACAACCCGTAAAATGCGAGCCAGTTTAAAATTTTTATTTTGGCAATTTTAGCGAATTTTGATTATTTAAAATGAATTATTTTAAATAATATCGACGAGAAATTTATTTTGAATATAATTCGAACGTATATATTATACGCGTCGTCGTTAGAATATAAATATTTATATATAATTATAAATAGAATTGAAAATGGCGCGGTAGTTCGATAATTCGATTTCAAACTTCAATTGAATGTACCGGGTGCAAAACAATCCAGATTTTAGTGAAACCAAAAATCTTAGGATCTAATTGATAATATCTTTCTATCGAATCCGAAAAATCAAGATTTCATATAGGGAATCAAAAGATATGTCCAGTTGAAAATTCTGAATGGTCGCTATGGAATTCAGGCCCTTAAAAATGGACATTTTGCAAATGAACTCGGATTTCGACGAAACCACTTTTGTTGGGTCCGTGATGTCGAGTTATTGCTAGGTTTCAAATTTCATAAATTTTCGAATCAATATGTGAGCGTGGCGAATGAAAACGCGTTTGACCAGTTTCAGTTGATTTTAATCGACTGGAAATTGGCTATTTTTCCAACGGTCTCAGAATTCGACGAAACTAGTTTTGTTAGGACCGTATCGTCAATACGAAGCTAGAAAATATTTTTCTGGAATTTTTCTAGTTAGTACGTGACCCCGGTAATTCGAAATGTACGTTTAAAATTCAATAAAGTGATTTAAATGTAAATTTAATGGAAACTGATCGAAACGACCAAATTAGCTTACGATACATATCCCATTGTGTTCGGAATGGGGGTAATTAGCTAGGGGCGACAGTCATTGGGTTTGGTTTGGAGTTAATATGAAAATTCAATTTAAAGTAAAGTTAAAATATTAAATATTAATAAATATATATATAAGCCCTTGGAAAGGAAACCCTAATCACTATCTCAGAAGAGCCGCCGCCGTCCGAAGAGAAGGGCCTGCGTGCTCCCAAAAACAATCGTTAAAATCTCCAATTTCAGAAATTAATTCGATCGATCTTCAACGCAAAACTCGAGAGCACACCAAGATTAATATATTCAACGGCTATGATGTGAAATGAATATTTGTGGAAGCCGATTTCTTCATGTAAACCGCAGGCGCTCGCACCAGTTTTTGAGGACGAGGGGATGGGCGAGTTCGCCGGAATTCAGGGCGGAGGGAGAGCGCGTGAAGGCCGTCAACGTGGGATCTTTCGATTCAATTCCGGTCAACTCATTGAGGAGATGGAAGCAACCCTAGGTTGCGTGTTTGAAGTTTTTGTGGTCGGCTTTGTCTCCAGGAAGAAGACGCAGATAATTAATGAAGGTGACTATTTTAATTTAATTACCACATTATTATTATTATTATTTTATTATTATTATTAAGTTTTATTTAAATTTACATTTTTTAAATTTAGTTTTTTTTATTTAATAAGCATATAAAAATATATAGATTTATTTGAAATTAAAAATAGATTGGTTTAAAAATATAAAAACTGATTTTTAAAGGAAAAGAAAACTGATTTTATTTTAAGGTTTAAAATAGAAAAATAGTTTAAACTTTGAAATAGAAAAAGGTTTAATCTTTTAATAGAAAAAAATTTGAACTTGCAAAAATATAATCTTTATTATGTAGCAGATGTAAACATATGATTTTTGTTTATGTAGAGAAGTAAAAATATGATTTTTATATTTAGAACATCGAAGTAAAAATATGATTTTTATATTTAGAACATCGAAATAAAAAAACATGATTTTTATATTTAGAACATCGAAGTAAAAATATGATTTTTATATTTAGAACATCGAAGTAAAAATATGATTTTTATATATTGAATAACGAAGTAAAAATGTGATTTTTACATGTGTAGTGGCTACGGGCAAAGAAAGTGATATCGACGAGATCAGTGAAGATTTTCCTGCATTAGAAGTGCCGTGGAGCTAGGATAGCTATATGTGAGAATTTCTCACTCTTAAATTAAATTTTTCTAGTTATATATATATACTAGGATGCAGACGGTGCTTAGTAGCACCCGACACAATCGTCCACAGACCATGGACTTGTTTGTTTGGCTGTTTGGTGATTGATTGCGATATTGGTTTGAATGTGGTTTGTGGTGTGAAAAATTGAATCGATAAATTGGTTAGGATTAGACGTGCGCCGTTATAAGGCGAAGGAGTAAGGCTAGGTTAGACTCTTACTCCAAATTTTGTGGTTTACATAACGAATTGATTTGATTGATGTGTGAATGGCGTGGGCCTTCACTAGACCGGGGATAAGGCTAGGCCTCGTCCCGTTTCTAGTATCGTGTCGTTATGCCGCCGAAATTTTCTAAAATATGTTAGAAAATAAAAATATCATTTTATTGTGTAAATGAATAATAGAAATTCATATGATAGAATAAAATGTTTTATCGTTAAAAATATAATTTTTAACGTGAATATGAATATAGTGAAAGTGAATAAAATAAATATTCATTTACAAATCAGACGGTTTGTTTATGTACACCTATTTGAAGGACATTGATTGGGTCGATAAATTTTACACATCGCCCAACTGCACGAATAAAATCTGTGTTTGTTTGTTTGAAACCCCACACGGGTGTTGGGATGAAATATGAATTTCACTCATCCTGATTGATTAAATATGTCGATCGATTGATTGACAGGCTGTTATAAGCGTTGAATATCTTTATTTGATGCTTATACAGTGTAGTGCACTTTGGTTGATGGTTGATCATTTTTCAATGTTATTATATACATGTGTTGTGTGAAAATCCATATAATTAATTTTATATGGTAATTGATTGGGCCTCATTCCAGTTTAGAAATGAAAATATTTGGAAAAAGAAATATTTGAAAAAGAAATATTTGAAAAAGAAATATTTGAAATAAAATATTTGAAAATAAAGGAATATATGAAGCCGTGTTGATTAGATTGACGCCATTTTGACGTGATCGATATTTATATCGATTTGAAAACGATTTCGAAATGAATTGAATTGAAAACGATTTCGAAATGAAATGAATTGAAAACGAATTCAAATTGAATTGAAAACGATTTCGAAATGAATTGAATTGAAAACGATTTCGAAATGAATTGAATTGAAAACGATTTCGAAATGAAATGAATTGAAAACGAATTCAAATTGAATTGAAAACGATTTCGAAATGAATTGAATTGAAAACGATTTCGAAATGAATTGAATTGAAAACGATTTCGAAATGAATTGAATTGAAAACGATTTCGAAATGAATTGAATTGAAAACGATTTCGAAATGAATTGAATTGAAAACGAATTCAAATTGAATTGAAAGCGAATCGAAATGAATTCAAATTGAATTGAAATTTGAATTGAATAGAAATGGATTTTAAAACGAATTTATAAAGAAGAATTCAATTTTGATTTGAATTGAAATGGAAGTTGAAAATGTTTTTGAAACGAATTCAAAACTATTTATATAATTCGTTTTAAATAGAAATCGACGATATATATATTATATATATTATATATATAATATAATGGCCTGAATAGAACGCGCCGCGCCGCGGCAGTTCGCGAATTTCGACCATTTATTTCAAACGGGCATTACGGGAGATCCGACCGTCGGATTCTCCTAAAACCAGAACCGTTGGGTTCGTATCGAAAAGAGCTTTCTAACGGATATTAGAAATTAGAAATCTAACGGTTGGATTTGGAATTATGTCCAAATCAAATTTGAAAAAGGTCGCTATAAGTGCAGTTCGATGGCCATTGATGGAAATCGACTGTACGGGCCTTGATAAAATTATTAAAAATAGTAATAATTTGTGTAAAATCATAAGAAATGATTTAGAAAGAATTGGGATGAAAAACTCCATATTTGAAAAGATAAAAATAGATTTTTATCGAAATGAACTAGTTTTGAACTAGAAATATAGTTCTATTTATTTTTAAATAAATAAATTGAATTTGAAAAGGGTTTTAAGAATAACCAGAATTTCCAATGATTGCATTGGAGTGGATTTGAATCGAAATTGTCTTCGGAATATTTCGATGTTGGAATTCGTGATTATACAGGTGTTGTTATGGAAATTTGAAAGATATATTTATATCGTTATTTCCAATACGACATTTGTTAGTCGTGGAATTTGATATTGAATATAAGCCGGTATATTTTCTATTCAGAGCCTTGTATTGAATATCAAATGTGATTTGGGGTTTGTCGTGAATGGTGTCTTCACTAACACTGTTCTTGAACCCAGTTGAGAAAAGATTAAATCTTTTTATTTAGATTTAATGAAGTGTACCAATTAAATAATATTTAATTGGAATTGAATTGATATTGATTTTTGGGTTTATCGTGGACAGTGTTTTAAATAACACTTGTTCTTTAACCCGATAATTAATGAATGTGATTTGGGTTTATCGTGAACCGTGTTTTTAAATGACACTGATTCTTTAACCCAGTCAAAGATTAAAACTAAGTGGAGTTTTAATGAATCTTTAATTAGATTGAAATAATCGAAATGGAGTATCACCAGTTTTGCTCCAGGCGATAGTTAAATCTTTAATTAGATTTGAACGTGAAATGGTAATTGAATTTACCGATAACACTGTGGTGTTAGATATGAAGTATTACCAGTTTTACTTCATGGGATAAATAGGTTGGGATTGGGAAATTAAAACAAATGATTACTTCGGTAAATTTCGTTAATCCCGACTAGTTTGAATTGATATTCAAAAGTAGATTAAAGAATAAATTAAAGAATTTATCTTTGATAAAATTAATGGGAACCTCTCCCTATGAATGTGAAATTAGAAATTAACTGTCGGTTAGCCAAGCAGAATGGTTTTCTGGATATTGATCTGATGTTGGTTTCGGCCTTCGGGGTTAATATTTGGGGAATTATTCTCTTGATTAATTTACGGTTAATGACTGATGAATTGGAATGAGGCGTATGTTGTGTTTGTGTAACACTTATTTAAAATATACGCGAGTTATTCGGAAAGACCGGGTTTATCCCATTCTGAATAACTGATACGACGATAAGTCAAAGATGAAGACGATGGTCGAAGACCGGAAGTCTTCACGTCGTTTGGGTGATTACTGATGATCTTGATTGGGCTGTACACCCAAGAAGATGGAAACAGTTGGTGATCGTCCAGACGTACTTGGAGATGGATGGATATGCGAGGAAAGTGCCTCCGGTTTCGTTCAGACCCAGAACGGACTTGTAAATGGACTGTGTGTCTGACATTGGATTTTAGTCCATGTGATTGATCTCTATTAAATATATATCTGTTTGGCAGCGGAGAATTTATTCTCTTGCTTAACGCCCTTCTCTGAGACATACGAGCTCAGGGGTTATATATTGATGGATATCAATCGCATGGAGTGAATTGCATGTGTGGCATGCCTAAGTGGCAAATGATCAAGGCTTCTGTTGAAAAGCAAAGTCTTGTGGTTGATGATCGAAGCACGGCCTTTGTGGCGTAGCTTTGTGTAACGTTGATTCGCGAGTATCACACCCGGTATGAATCAAAAACGGGAGACGGACATCAGGGAGGGCCTACGTTTCCTCCTAGCTAAAAGTGGCGTCAGTGGTTTTACACGCCCTGACGAGTTTGACTTATGTGGTTGTTGCTGTTGCGAGGCGCCTCGGATTGATCGGTCGTTCTCGAACCGATGGAGTCATTTAGTTGGCTCGCTTACGCCCCAAAGGGCGGCGAAACGTAGTGCTCAGGTATTTTAATCCACTCCGTGTGGACCGGCCCTGACGATCCAAGGTTCACTCGAGCTCTGATCCTGAGACTCGGGCTAGGCAGTCTCGAATCATTGAGGATCTTGCCCCTAGCCTCGGTTCATACCATAAATGATAACCCAACTTCCAATACGACATTTGCGGTTTTGATTGTAAATTTATATATGGCGACATAGTGTTATGGGCCATTCATGCCGCCTATGATTGATACTTATGATTTGAAGTTGTTTTATATACTATGCACTTATAATAGTATCAAACAATCTGTTTTAAATGTATCAAGCATTCTTTGGCTGTTATAAGGGAAAACCCTATCCCCGGCTTGCGTTGCATTGTGTGATAGGACCTGGGTCTTATAACAGCTTCATTTTTCTTTATTTAGCATTGCGCTGTTTGTTTTATGCACTGGTATTCTTGGGAGGAAACCCGTTCCGTGTTATACGGCGTGGTCCCTTGATTTACCTAACTTTAAAATAAAGATTGATAACTGTTTTAGTTCTCACACCAGTCCCATGACTGACCTGGAGTTTATTGTTTTAACCTAAACTCTGGGTGCCCTTATTTTGACACGGGCAGCTAGTAGTTTTGGTTTTGTAGATTTATATTCACAGGATCCTGGTTTTCAGCTGGAACGATATCCGGAAAGCTTTGTATCCGTATATCTCTTCTAGTTGTGTATTGTATTATTTTCCGCTGCTATGTATTTAAATGTAATTTAAGTCTCTGATATTTCTGTGTAATATTCATTTATACTCTGTATATTCTTGTAATCTGATGCATTGTTGTAATAAGCAATGAAATGTTCTTTTATATGTGTTCTGTTGTGACTTGTTCTCGAACTATCCGACGCTTTCCTTTACGGGGAAGTTACGGGTTTTCACAGTTGGTATCAGAGCTTTGGTTTACAAAGCTCAGAGAACAAGACACATTAGAACCATACGAAAGAATTCATCAGATATTGGATTAGTAAAATCCAATGGGAATGACTCGTTAGAGATGGGATCAGTAGTATCCTAGGACGAGTGTGAAGAGTATATTTTTGAAAGTGAAAACAAATTTTTGTTTTAAAAATTTAAATCAATTATTCGTATTTGATTATCTATTTATATTGATATGGACAATCCAGTATATATAGATTTTGCGTATACGTCTGATCCGCGTGTATTCGAAATTTTAATATACTGGATAGATATAGAATTACACTCAAATCGCCCGGAGATGATTTTGATGATGGAGCTCCATCATTAGAATTTATGTTCGAGTGACGAAAGTGGGCTTTCTATATACTTCCTATTGACTGGTGTGAGAACCAAAATTTGATAGGGCCTATGGTTGTGAATTGGCATCAAAAACCTGATTTTTGACTAAGTATCAAAATTATGAATTTGAGACTCTAATTCACTAATTGATTGATGTTTGAGTTGTTTGTTTATTTGTTTGATAATTTTGAACCATTATGCATAATATTGAACTGTATTGAAAATTGGTTGCATTTGCTTGCATATACGTATACTTACATTGAACAGGTCATAGCAAGGAGGCTAGAGCAGAGAATAAAATTTGTTTGCCCGACAAATAGGTACATGTTTACTACATAATTTCCTGTTTTGTTTGGGTGATGATGATTTTGTGAGCCTATTGGCTAGCCGCTTGGCTTTTTCTTTTTCTTTTTGAGATCTGAAGGACCGGGGAAGCTATTTGAAATTCCCCGATGCTCCCGGTGCAGGGGAGGTTATGGCGAAATTTTTCGAAAATTTAGGGTGTTAGCCAAATTTTTGAAATTTTGAAAATTCTCAGAAACTGAAAAGTTAGAGAATGGAAGAATGATCGAGCGTAGAGTTGATTAATCAAACCACTTTCGACTTTGTTCCTTTTCGGGGACGAAAAGTTTTAAGTGGGGGAGATTGTAACAACCCGTAAAATGCGAGCCAGTTTAAAATTTTTATTTTGGCAATTTTAGCGAATTTTGATTATTTAAAATGAATTATTTTAAATAATATCGACGAGAAATTTATTTTGAATATAATTCGAACGTATATATTATACGCGTCGTCGTTAGAATATAAATATTTATATATAATTATAAATAGAATTGAAAATGGCACGGTAGTTCGATAATTCGATTTCAAACTTCAATTGAATGTACCGGGTGCAAAACAATCCGGATTTTAGTGAAACCAAAAATCTTAGGATCTAATTGATAATATCTTTCTATCGAATCCGAAAAATCAAGATTTCATATAGGGAATCAAAAGATATGTCCAGTTGAAAATTCTGAATAGTCGCTATGGAATTCAGGCCCTTAAAAATGGACATTTTGCAAATGAACTCGGATTTCGACGAAACCACTTTTGTTGGGTCCGTGATGTCGAGTTATTGCTAGGTTTCAAATTTCATAAATTTTCGAATCAATATGTGAGCGTGGCGAATGAAAACGCGTTTGACCAGTTTCAGTTGATTTTAATCGACTGGAAATTGGCTATTTTTCCAACGGTCTCAGAATTCGACGAAACTAGTTTTGTTAGGACCGTATCGTCAATACGAAGCTAGAAAATATTTTTCTGGAATTTTTCTAGTTAGTACGTGACCCCGGTAATTCGAAATGTACGTTTAAAATTCAATAAAGTGATTTAAATGTAAATTTAACGGAAACTGATCGAAACGACCAAATTAGCTTACGATACATATCCCATTGTGTTCGGAATGGGGGTAATTAGCTAAGGGCGACAGTCATTGGGTTTGGTTTGGAGTTAATATGAAAATTCAATTTAAAGTAAAGTTAAAATATTAAATATTAATAAATATATATATATATAAGCCCTTGGAAAGGAAACCCTAATCACTATCTCAGAAGAGCCGCCGCCGTCCGAAGAGAAGGGCCTGCGTGCTCCCAAAAACAATCGTTAAAATCTCCAATTTCAGAAATTAATTCGATCGATCTTCAACGCAAAACTCGAGAGCACACCAAGATTAATATATTCAACGGCTATGATGTGAAATGAATATTTGTGGAAGCCGATTTCTTCATGTAAACCGCAGGCGCTCGCACCAGTTTTTGAGGACGAGGGGATGGGCTAGTTCGCCGGAATTCAGGGCGGAGGGAGAGCGCGTGAAGGCCGTCAGCGTGGGATCTTTCGATTCAATTCCGGTCAACTCATTGAGGAGATAGAAGCAACCCTAGGTTGCGTGTTTGAAGTTTTTGTGGTCGGCTTTGTCTCCAGGAAGAAGACGCAGATAATTAATGAAGGTGACTATTTTAATTTAATTACCACATTATTATTATTATTATTATTATTATTATTAAGTTTTATTTAAATTTACATTGTTTTAATTTAGTTTTTTTTTATTTAATAAGCATAGAAAAATATATAGATTTATTTGAAATTAAAAATAGATTGGTTTAAAAATATAAAAACTGATTTTTAAAGGATAAGAAAACTGATTTTATTTTAAGGTTTAAAATAGAAAAATAGTTTAAACTTTGAAATAGAAAAAGGTTTAATCTTTTAATAGAAAAAAATTTGAACTTGCAAAAATATAATCTTTATTATGTAGCAGATGTAAACATATGATTTTTGTTTATGTAGAGAAGTAAAAATATGATTTTTATATTTAGAACATCGAAGTACAAATATGATTTTTATATTTAGAACATCGAAATAAAAAAACATGATTTTTATATTTAGAACATCGAAGTAAAAATATGATTTTTATATTTAGAACATCGAAGTAAAAATATGATTTTTATATATTGAATAACGAAGTAAAAATGTGATTTTTACATGTGTAGTGGCTACGGGCAAAGAAAGTGATATCGACGAGATCAGTGAAGATTTTCCTGCATTAGAAGTGCCGTGGAGCTAGGATAGCTATATGTGAGAATTTCTCACTCTTAAATTAAATTTTTCTAGTTATATATATATACTAGGATGCAGACGGTGCTTAGTAGCACCCGACACAATCGTCCACAGACCATGGACTTGTTTGTTTGGCTGTTTGGTGATTGATTGCGATATTGGTTTGAATGTGGTTTGTGGTGTGAAAAATCGAATCGATAAATTGGTTAGGATTAGACGTGCACCGTTATAAGGCGAAGGAGTAAGGCTAGGTTAGACTCTTACTCCAAATTTTGTGGTTTACATAACGAATTGATTTGATTGATGTGTGAATGGCGTGGGCCTTCACTAGACCGGGGATAAGGCTAGGCCTCGTCCCGTTTCTAGTATCGTGCCGTTATGCC
Source organism: Allium sativum (assembly GCA_030737875.1). NCBI lineage: Eukaryota > Viridiplantae > Streptophyta > Magnoliopsida > Asparagales > Amaryllidaceae > Allium > Allium sativum. The sequence goes on from CM060921.1 coordinate 316,149,552, forward strand.
GCCAAAATTTTCTAAAATATGTTAGAAAATAAAAATATCATTTTATTGTGTAAATGAATAATAGAAATTCATATGATAGAATAAAATGTTTTATCGTTAAAAATATAATTTTTAACGTGAATATGAATATAGTGAAAGTGAATAAAATAAATATTCATTTACAAACCAGACGGTTTGTTTATGTACACCTATTTGAAGGACATTGATTGGGTCGATAAATTTTACACATCGCCCAACTGCACGAATAAAATCTGTGTTTGTTTGTTTGAAACCCCACACGGGTGTTGGGATGAAATATGAATTTCACTCATCCTGATTGATTAAATATGTCGATCGATTGATTGACAGGCTGTTATAAGCGTTGAATATCTTTATTTGATGCTTATACAGTGTAGTGCACTTTGGTTGATGGTTGATCATTTTTCAATGTTATTATATACATGTGTTGTGTGAAAATCCATATAATTAATTTTATATGGTAATTGATTGGGCCTCATTCCAGTTTAGAAATGAAAATATTTGGAAAAAGAAATATTTGAAAAAGAAATATTTGAAAAAGAAATATTTGAAATAAAATATTTGAAAATAAAGGAATATATGAAGCCGTGTTGATTAGATTGACGCCATTTTGACGTGATCGATATTTATATCGATTTGAAAACGATTTCGAAATGAATTGAATTGAAAACGATTTCGAAATGAAATGAATTGAAAACGAATTCAAATTGAATTGAAAACGATTTCGAAATGAATTGAATTGAAAACGATTTCGAAATGAATTGAATTGAAAATGATTTCGAAATGAAATGAATTGAAAACGAATTCAAATTGAATTGAAAACGATTTCGAAATGAATTGAATTGAAAACGATTTCGAAATGAATTGAATTGAAAACGATTTCGAAATGAATTGAATTGAAAACGATTTCGAAATGAATTGAATTGAAAACGATTTCGAAATGAATTGAATTGAAAACGAATTCAAATTGAATTGAAAGCGAAGTGAAATGAATTCAAATTGAATTGAAATTTGAATTGAATAGAAATGGATTTTAAAACGAATTTATAAAGAAGAATTCAATTTTGATTTGAATTGAAATGGAAGTTGAAAATGTTTTTGAAACGAATTCAAAACTATTTATATAATTCGTTTTAAATAGAAATCGACGATATATATATTATATATATTATATATTTAATATAATGGCCTGAATAGAACGCGCCGCGCCGCGGCAGTTCGCGAATTTCGACCATTTATTTCAAACGGGCATTACGGGAGATCCGACCGTCGGATTCTCCTAAAACCGGAACCGTTGGGTTCGTATCGAAAAGAGCTTTCTAACGGATATTAGAAATTAGAAATCTAACGGTTGGATTTGGAATTATGTCCAAATCAAATTTGAAAAAGGTCGCTATAAGTGCAGTTCGATGGCCATTGATGGAAATCGACTGTACGGGCCTTGATAAAATTATTAAAAATAGTAATAATTTGTGTAAAATCATAAGAAATGATTTAGAAAGAATTGGGATGAAAAAATCCATATTTGAAAAGATAAAAATAGATTTTTATCGAAATGAACTAGTTTTGAACTAGAAATATAGTTCTATTTATTTTTAAATAAATAAATTGAATTTGAAAAGGGTTTTAAAAATAACCAGAATTTCCAATGATTGCATTGGAGTGGATTTGAATCGAAATTATCTTCGGAATATTTCGATGTTGGAATTCGTGATTATACAGGTGTTGTTATGGAAATTTGAAAGATATATTTATATCGTTATTTCCAATACGACATTTGTTAGTCGTGGAATTTGATATTGAATATAAGCCGGTATATTTTCTATTCAGAGCCTTGTATTGAATATCAAATGTGATTTGGGGTTTGTCGTGAATGGTGTCTTCACTAACACTGTTCTTGAACCCAGTTGAGAAAAGATTAAATCTTTTTATTTAGATTTAATGAAGTGTACCAATTAAATAATACTTAATTGGAATTGAATTGATATTGATTTTTGGGTTTATCGTGGACAGTGTTTTAAATAACACTTGTTCTTTAACCCGATAATTAATGAATGTGATTTGGGTTTATCGTGAACCGTGTTTTTAAATGACACTGATTCTTTAACCCAGTCAAAGATTAAAACTAAGTGGAGTTTTAATGAATCTTTAATTAGATTGAAATAATCAAAATGGAGTATCACCAGTTTTGCTCCAGGCGATAGTTAAATCTTTAATTAGATTTGAACGTGAAATGGTAATTGAATTTACCGATAACACTGTGGTGTTAGATATGAAGTATTACCAGTTTTACTTCATGGGATAAATAGGTTGGGATTGGGAAATTAAAACAAATGATTACTTCGGTAAGTTTCGTTAATCCCGACTAGTTTGAATTGATATTCAAAAGTAGATTAAAGAATAAATTAAAGAATTTATCTTTGATAAAATTAATGGGAACCTCTCCCTATGAATGTGAAATTAGAAATTAACTGTCGGTTAGCCAAGCAGAATGGTTTTCTGGATATTGATCTGATGTTGGTTTCGGCCTTCGGGGTTAATATTTGGGGAATTATTCTCTTGATTAATTTACGGTTAATGACTGATGAATTGGAATGAGGCGTATGTTGTGTTTGTGTAACACTTATTTAAAATATACGCGAGTTATTCGGAAAGACCGGGTTTATCCCATTCTGAATAACTGATACGACGATAAGTCGAAGATGAAGACGATGGTCGAAGACCGGAAGTCTTCACGTCGTTTGGGTGATTACTGATGATCTTGATTGGGCTGTACACCCAAGAAGATGGAAACAGTTGGTGATCGTCCAGACGTACTTGGAGATGGATGGATATGCGAGGAAAGTGCCTCCGGTTTCGTTCAGACCCAGAACGGACTTGTAAATGGACTGTGTGTCTGACATTGGATTTTAGTCCGTGTGATTGATCTCTATTAAATATATATCTGTTTGGCGGCGGAGAATTTATTCTCTTGCTTAACGCCCTTCTCTGAGACGTACGAGCTCAGGGGTTATATATTGATGGATATCAATCGCATGGAGTGAATTGCTTGTGTGGCATGCCTAAGTGGCAAATGATCAAGGCTTCTGTTGAAAAGCAAAGTCTTGTGGTTGATGATTGAAGCACGGCCATTGTGGCGTAGCTTTGTGTAACGTTGATTCGCGAGTATCACACCCGGTATGAATCAAAAACGGGAGACGGACATCAGGGAGGGCCTACGTTTCCTCCTAGCTAAAAGTGGCGTCAGTGGTTTTACACGCCCTAACGAGTTTGACTTATGTGGTTGTTGCTGTTGCGAGGCGCCTCGGATTGATCGGTCGTTCTCGAACCGATGGAGTCATTTCGTTGGCTCGCTTACGCCCCAAAGGGCGGCGAAACGTAGTGCTCAGGTATTTTAATCCACTCCGTGTGGACCGGCCCTGACGATCCAAGGGTCACTCGAGCTCTGATCCTGAGACTCGGGCTACGCAGTCTCGAATCATTGAGGATCTTGCCCCTAGCCTCGGTTCATACCATAAATGATAACCCAACTTCCAATACGACATTTGCGGTTTTGATTGTAAATTTATATATGGCGACATAGTGTTATGGGCCATTCATGCCGCCTATGATTGATACTTATGATTTGAAGTTGTTTTATATACTATGCACTTATAATAGTATCAAACAATCTGTTTTAAACGTATCAAGCATTCTTTGGCTGTTATAAGGGAAAACCCTATCCCCCGGCTTGCGTTGCATTGTGTGATAGGACCTGGGTCTTATAACAGCTTCATTTTTCTTTATTTAGCATTGCGTTGTTTGTTTTATGCACTGGTATTCTTGGGAGGAAACCCGTTCCGTGTTATACGGCGTGGTCCCTTGATTTACCTAACTTTAAAATAAAGATTGATAACTGTTTTAGTTCTCACACCAGTCCCATGACTGACCTGGAGTTTATTGTTTTAACCTAAACTCTGGGTGCCCTTATTTTGATACGGGCAGCTAGTAGTTTTGGTTTTGCAGATTTATATTCACAGGATCCTGGTTTTCAGCTGGAACGATATCCGGAAAGCTTTGTATCCGTATATCTCTTCTAGTTGTGTATTGTATTATTTTCCGCTGCTATGTATTTAAATGTAATTTAAGTCTCTGATATTTCTGTGTAATATTCATTTATACTCTGTATATTCTTGTAATCTGATGCATTGTTGTAATAAGCAATGAAATGTTCTTTTATATGTGTTCTGTTGTGGCTTGTTCTCGAACTATCCGACGCTTTCCTTTACGGGGAAGTTACGGGTTTTCACAACCAACCACGATATCATACCTCAACCCAAAACATGGTGCTCAAAAAAATCACAAACAAAATCCACAAAATTCTATAAATCACAAAGTATGTATATTCGAGCTTCTTTGAACCTCCTCTTCATTTTGATACCACATTCGAAGAGTCCGAACACCCTTATGTCCACAACGTTAACCAACAGTGGAAGTAGGGTTTAAAAATTTGTGAAAGATAGGCATCGATTCATGTTTTAGTAGTGATATTTGGATTTGGTGTAGGATGTGGAGTTCTTAGGGAAAATTTGAGGAATTTCTATGCCAAATGATGTCGCCCAATTTCAGTACTGTGCATGCGATGGTGCTGGAACCGTACCCCTGGTGATTGCGTCGAACTGAGCATCTCTAGCATCGGAGGATGGAGTTCAGGAAGAGAAGGACTTCGATGGTATTGATTTTGAATTCGGTGAAGTATAGAAGGAGGTTGTTCAGTTTGAAATGTTGGGAAATGGCCATTTGTTTTACACGGTGTACTGGAGCATGAGTATTAGGGAAGAAGGTAGAGGGTGCAGGTTTTAATTAGTTAATGGGCCGATGGGTAGTTAGGCCGAGGAGAAATTGGGTGAGGCCGGATTTTATATTGTTTAAATTTAATTCAAAATTTGTATACTAACTTAGAAACTGCATAACTTTACTGTACGTTATCAGAATTCTGAACGGTCAGATCCGTTGCGATCGTAGGGATGGTGGCTACACCATGGAGCTGACTAGGAGTGAATCCGAGCTCATTACAATTTATAGCAAAATAAATTGTCCACCGGAATCAACAGACGCAAATCGTTATTTAAATGGTTAACGCGAAATGTGAGTAAAACTCACCAACTATGAACAGTTATATTTCTATAACGTATTCTTAGAATTGATAATTATCTGTTGATTGTTGTATGTTAACTGTTTGGTTGAATAGCTTATGTATTGGTTGGAATTATAGATAACGATATAGATATATATATATAAATCGTTAATCAAATATTGATTCTGTTTAGCAGAATATTTCATAGTGAAATGAAATTGATGTTAATTATATTGTTTAACATCTGTGATGCAGGGAAACAGGTTAGAGGGACCCAACTGGGTTCCTCAATATATAAAATACTGTATTGTTTCATATACGGTGCTATATGATGTGATATATAATCTGTTGTTGAATATGTGTGTTTGAATGATATAGATCACGGTTGTTTGGCATTTTAAATATCATAAGAAAACCCTAGGATGAAAAAGGAAAATTTCAATAACTGTATTGAAATAAAATATTATATAAAATCGAAAGATTTTATATAGAAGGAAGATTTCAAGCTGTATATTGAAATAGAATATTTATAAAATCAAAGGATTTTATATAAAGGAATATTTATAAAATCAAGGGATTTTATAAAGGAAATTATTTGTAAAACAAATATAAAAGGAGATATTTGTAAACTATTTACAAATAGATTTGAAAAGGAGAAATTTTTAAACCATTTACAAATAGATTTTAAAAGGAGATATTTGTAAACCATTTACAAATAGATTTGAAAAGGAGATATTTGTAAACCATTTGCAAATAGAATAGAAAAGGGAGTATTTGTAAAACATTTACAAATGGAATTGAAAAGGGAGTATTTGTAAAACATTTACAAATAGAAGTGGAAAGGAAATATTTGTAAAACATTTACAAATAGAATTAAAAAGGAAATGTTTATTTACAAAATAAATAGAGTTTTAAAAAGGAAATGTTTATTTAGAAAATAAATAGAGTTATAAAAGGGAATTATTGGGAAATGAAAAAGAATGTCATATAAGGAAATATTTGGCAAATGAATAGAATTTTACATCAGGAAAGTTTAGACCTGTGCTTCGCACACGGGTATAACATGATATGGATTTAAAGCAAAGATTTCAAATAGAATGTATTATAACCGATAGATTGAGAAGATTAATTTATAAATAATATTTTATATACTAAATAAAATATTTATCATTGGATAAATAGAATATATAAGTCAGGACTTATATAGAGAAGTAAGAATCGATTTCAACATCGATATTTGATACAGAATATGGACGTAGAGTTAATCAAAGGAGTTAATCTAAATGTGTTAATCAAAATGAGTTAGAGGAGTTAATCAATTAGAAAGGAGTTAATCAATAGAGTTAGGCTTAATCGATTAGAGTTAATGTAACACCCCGAGTTTTAGGTTAACAGCATATTGATAAACTAAAGTATACTTAATTCAAAACCTAAGAATTAAGGGAAACGGGTTACTCCATTGCGTTCGTCTCGAAATTCTTCTATAGATAGAGTCCGAGTTTGCGTAAATCAGACTCCGTACGAAGGAGATATGACCTCCGGAAGTTTCAGAATTTATTTAAAATTCAAACAGCTCGAAAATCGGATTCAAAATTCAAAAATAGGACCAGACCCGGGCTTGGCAGGAAAGTTCCTGCCCAGGGCCCAGGTCGACCATAGGGTCGACCTGGGGGTCGACCTGGTTGACCCAGGTCGAACAAAGGGTCGAACTGAGGGTCGACTTGGTCAGGTTTGGCTGGCCTGGTCTGTGTTCTGGTCGAATTCCTGAGCCTTGGTGTGTCACTAGGTCTGACGTGTCGACATCGGATTGGTTCCTCTTGACGTATATGGCCTAGATTCCTTCTGTCTTCATCTAACGGCTCAAATCAACTTCAAACTATATAAAAGCAGCCTAAGACTCAACCTAATTCACATAAAAAAATAAAGCTAGAGTCGTCATGCTGCCGGGAGGGAGTGGAGAATAGCCGTCAAGAGAGAAAAAGCTTAGAGACAATCCAACTTAAAGAGAAACAAAAGTCTAATCAAATTTCAATGCAACGTTTTCTACCCCAAAGGAAAGCTTTGCAAATTCAGAATACAGAAACCAAAAAACAAGATTTCAGCGCCCGCTGTAAGTATAGTGGTTTTCTGAATATGAATAAAACTAAGATTTGACTCGATGTAAATGAAATGGAATCTTACTATTGTACAATGTTTATATTAATTTTGTATATTGCGATGATTATGTCATATTTTGTATTGGGTGTTTGTGGCATAAATTGATTGATGCGAGCCTATTGGACATTTGTATATGAAAAAGATATCACTTGCAAATTTGTGGCAAAAAAAAAAAAAAAAAAAAATAGAAGTCACACCTTTATGTTTATGTCGATAGTATGAACTGTGTACATTTTCTAAGTCTAAATTAAGGCTTATAAAAATATATTCTAGTTTGAGACCTTTTTATGCCTACATGACTCAAAAACCTATGTATACATTCTTCTGTTTATTTGCAAGTTATAATTGGGTTTATAAAAGTATAGTTGGTTAAACAAACTATGCTAGTTTCATGTTAAAATAGGCTACTTGATTTGAAGTTAGTTTACATCTTTGGGTTATGTCAAAAAGTGGATATTTCTGTGAACATGTAACATGCTTGACACTATGCCTAGTTATATATGTATAAAACCATGTTTAGGCAAGCCTAAAAAGTATGCCATTCCATGTGACAACAATTTAGTTATATCCTTATTGAATGCAAGTTCACATGACCCATAATCTATGTTAGTGAAAACACTATGTTGCAAGTTCATGCGCCACACACCTTTTATGTATCCTAGAATATTTCATGATTCTGTGCTTCACCTTTTTATGTTCATAAGTTGGGCTGAAATGTCGAGCCCAACAGTTGTTATAACGTTGCAAACGTACGGACGGGGGAAATAATGTTGGGTTTAAAATAAAATATATGTGTTGGCATGTTTGGCACATGCCAATGACTTGTAACATGTAAGCGGTATAAATTGTTACACCCAAAATTAGTGAATTTGGATAATGGGCCATGACATTTACATATAAAAATGAAAAGAGACAAATATGTAAACTTAGAAAATACGAGTATGCTTAACCCGAGGTTGGATTGAGTTGTGATGTAAACCTGCCCGGACCCGCCCGGCTGTCCAGTAATCACAACAATACTTATCCAATGAGGGTGGTTAAGGCATTGAGCCCAATAAGGACCCGAGGTTAGACTGAGTTGCGGTGTAAACCTGCCCGGAACCGACCGACATATCCAGTAACCGCAACAATACATGTCTAATGTGAGTGGTTGGTGCTTTAATAAATAAATTAAAGCTAAGTCAGGACTGTTAGGGTTAAGTTAACCGAGGTAACACTTAACCAATATATATGTATATATATATATATATATAACATGGCGTGTGGTAGGATTAAGTTAATTAAGGTAACACTTAACCAATGCAACGTGTTAACTGAACTGATGGGTGGGGTTAAGTTAATTTGGACACTTAACCAACTTAACATGTTAACAAGATGAGATTTGTAGGGGTTAAGTAACTAAGGAAACACCTAACCACTGTAACCTGACAAACGAGTAAGGTTAAGGAATACTTAACCAATTTGACATGATATAGGGTTGGGTTAAGTCAACATGAACTGCTAGACAACACTTAACCAATTTGATTTGATATATAGGTGGGTTAAGTCAATGTGAACTACCGATAACACTTAACCAAATTAACATGACAAGTGAATGGGTTAAGTTAACTTGAATTGACTAATGACACTTAACCAATCCAACTTGACGAGAAAAAGAACTAAGTGGTAAAACTTAGTTAGGAGAACTAAGTAGTAATCCTTAGTGGAACGCAAAAAAAAGAGCGAACGTCCATCTGATCTTAAAGAAGGCTCCAACGAGCGGGGTGACGAAGCATGCGGCTTTGAGGGGACGTGAGGGTACTCTTGGTATCCCTCTGTGAGGCTATAGATGATCCGCCTGGGCTCACAGAGGTTAAGGTCTGCGTTAGAAGAACCAAGGGTATGCCTTGGTTGCAATATAAGGAAACCTAAAGACTAGGATGGACCAGCGTGATTCAACGAGACCAGTAGCCCTATGATAGCAACTCGTCGTCTACCTACCATCTTGAGTCAATCGAGATACGTGAAGCGGAAAGGCGGAGAACTCCAAGAGACCATATACTTGCTATCTAGTTGTGGTTGCGGATGGCCATAGGTTAGTGGGGCATGAGGGGCCTGCGTATAGTTCTCATTTTTCAAGGTGTGCCTTTCATTAGTTGAGGGAGGGGTCAAGTGGGACCATAGCCACTAGAATAAAAAGAGACCTTAGCATCTGCATCAGCAGATATCTGAAAACTCCCGACCGAGTTCCGTGGTTCTTGATTTTCCCTGCCTTAGGACTCGGGTCGCACATATAGAGGACATGTGCATCTAGACAGCGACAACAATTCGTGACACATACGTGGGGAAAGTCTAGGAACATATACCACTCTAGGTAGTGTGTCGTAGACTAGGGGGCATCGATCGACAGGTAGTACAATCCCGAGTTGGACTAGGTCGTATAAACCCTAGTTGAATCTAGGAAGCGCTCGATAGAAAACCCTAGATTAGATCTAGGTAATGAATAATAGACGTACACCTGAAAGCAACCACAAGTTTGGGGATACTAGTTAGGTGGTGCAGAGATTAGTCTGTGGTGCGATAGTAATTTCGGTTCTAAACCGCTTTGCCTTTGTTTATGGTATTTTCCCATTTTCAGTTTATGCCTATCATGTCCTTTTTCTTATTCATATACTAAAGTACCACTAGACTTACCAGGCTTTATGTCCGACTCTATGTTTTCTTTCATCTTCTTTTCTTCCGTTCCCCCCCCCCCAAGGTAGTCAGGAAGGGAATAGCTCAGATTTGTATGGACCTGTTACTCTTTCCAAGCTTGAAGACTCTTTGATGTGCTGCTTTGGACTCTCTTTTCCACCGCTATGGCTGGCTAATGTTTCATTGGGGATTATCATTGTATATTTATGCTTCTTTATTTTGTTAAACAAGATAGATACTTTGTTGTAGGAAAACAATCTTTGTACAAGCTGTTTACAAATGAAATAAAGTTTTATTCACTTTTCCGTTGTTTTATTTATTTGTCTTGTAATTTATCTGCATCTTTTACCTATAATACTTCACAGAACATATTGCATTCCCTTTGTGAGTGACACTAACGGATGTGGGGTGTTACACGTGGTATCAGAGCTGAAGGTTACCGGATCAGATAAAAGATTTGAAAATTTACTTTCAAAATGGTTTTAAAAAGAATAATTTTCAAAAGAAAAGTTCTGTTTTAAAAGGCATGTTCCCCAAAGCCATATGCACTATCTTTTGATCCTCTGATTTAATCCTTGTTTCCTTCTTACCTGAGTCTCTGGGGCTCCTGGCTTTCTAGGAGTTAACCTCATCGCTGCACGGTTCCGTAGGCTTGATAAGACTACGATACCTATCGAAGGGCTAAAGTAGTGCCCGACTTCCATCTATAGCCATAGTTTCACATGCGACTAGTTTTCTTTTAAACTTTGAACGGTTTTCTGTGCGGTGGAGGAAGCATTTGAGAAATTTGTCAACATGATTTCACAAGGATGGTAAAAATGAGGATAAGGGAGTTTGGCTAGGGAGCTCAATGTAAGGATGAGAAATTCATGGACATAAAACTTGACTCACGAAGAAAGGATTATAAAAACTAAGAGGAGAGGAGGTATCTTTTCCATGGTATAATTAAGGACAAGGGCAAGGACGTGGGACAGGATTTTCAGAAGGGAGGGTGCATGCTTCCACTACTAGAATACCTGAGAGAGGGATAGTAAAATCTCTGTTCGAAAAGTTTAGCTTTTCGTTTTGATCAGCCAGTTAGTACTCTTTTGATCTTAGCGCTTTGCATTTGTTCATATCTACTTCCATAGCTGAGTCTCTGCACCTTAGTACTTGTATAGTAAAAGATCCCATTTTAGTCTCAAATCCAATTGGTGGTTCGACCCGTTTGTCTTTAGTTTGTAAGGATTTGAGAATAGCTATATTAATTGTTGAGTTTAAGCGTAGTGCTTATGTTTTTGGTTCCATGGGCTATGAGTTTATTCTAGGCATGGGTTGGTTGGCTAGTAACTCTGAAAGGAGGGTAGTTAGACTTTTGACTTGCCTTGGAAATACCCTCGAGATTCCGTGTAAAGAATCGGTTAGGCATAGCTAGCAAGAATCGCTTAATGCATTCATCGACGATTTGCAATCCGTTAGGGTAGTCCATGAGTACGCAGATGTTTTTGGTTAGGTTAGGAGTTTACCCCTAAAACGCAAGATAGACTTCCGTATATATCCAGTTGACAATGCAAAACCAGTTATCCGATCAACAACAGTTTTGGAAACGGAGGTCAAGAAGCTTCGCAATCGTGAAGATTAATTAGATAAGGTATAGAATAGTGAAGCTCAAGAAGATGCGACTTAGAAGACTGAAGAATAGATACACGCATCATACCCTTTTTCTTAAGGGTACACTCTTGATCTCTTTTTGTAGGAATTTTATGCATACTTTCTAGCTTTTAAGGTATATCCTCTAGGGCGTATCAATGATCCTTAGGTAGAAGCCAATGGATGTAATCATGTATTTTAAACATTATATGATTGATGGTTGCAAATGGTTGCTCGTGGATGCATATACACACCATAGGCGCTAGAACGACTCAATCGCTTTCATATTGCATTCGCATATATGTATTTGCTTAACGGATTTAACTTGATATGTTATCATATGGATGTTGCATATGGATGAATGGCTATGCACACATGTAGTATTTACATAACTATGGATTCTTGCATACATGATTGGACGCATGGCACTGACATAATTCGCATTAAGGAGGTCAACTGAATCATTAGACCGCCTAATTTTGCATTAGATAAAGACATATACACACACTATGCATACGAACATGAACGCATTAGAAGACTTTTAAGGACAATGGTTGCCTATGTTTGATGGTTGAGTAGATGGACGATTGGATGGTAGGATATATGTTCTTCCAGACTTGATGATTTTGGGGACGAAATCCTTTAAGGAGGGAAGAATGTAACACCCCGAGTTTTCGGTTAACAGCAAATTGATAAACTAAAGTATAACTCATTCAAAACATAAGAAACGGGTTATGCCATTGCATTTGTCTCGAAATTCTGCTTGAGATAGAGTCCGAGTTTGCGTAAATCGGACTCCGTACGAAGGAGATATGACCTCCGGAAGTTTCTGAATTTATTTAAAATTCAAACAGCTCGGAAATCAGATTCAAAATTCAAAAATAGGACCAGACCCGGGCTGGGCAGGAAAGTTCCTGCCCAGGGCCTAGGTCGACCATAGGGTCGACCTGCCCTGTCGACCTGGTCAGGTCTCGCTGGCCTGGTCTGTGTTCTGGTCGAATTCCTGAGTCTTGGTGTGTCACTAGGGCTGACGTGTCGACATCGGATTGGTTCCTCTTGACGTGTATGGCCTAGATCCCTTCTGTCTTCATCTGACAGCTCAAATCAACTTGAAACTCTATAAAAGCAGCCTAAGACTCAACCTAATTCACATAAAAAAAATAAAGCTAGAGTCGTCATGCTGCCGGGAGGGAATGGAGAATAACAATCAAGAGAGAAAAAGCTTAGAGACGAGCCAACTTAAAGAGAAACAAAAGTCTAATCAAATTTCAATGCAACGTTTTCTACCCCAAAGGAAAGCTTTTCAAATTCAGAATATAGAAACCAGAAAACAAGATTTCAACACCCGTTGTAAGTATAGTGGTTTTTTGAATATGAATAAAACAAAGATTTGACTCGATGTAAATGAAATGGAATCTTACTATTGTACAATATTTATGTTAATTCTGTATATTGCGATGATTATGTCATATTTTGTATTGGGTATTTGTGGCATAAATTGATTGATGCGAGCCTATTGGACATTTGTATATGAAAATGATATCACTTGCAAATTTGTGGAAAAAAAAAAACTAGAAGTGACACCTTTATGTTTATGTCGATAGTATGGACTATGTACATTTTCTAAGTCTAAATTAAGGCTTATATAAATATGTTCTAGTTTGAGATCTTTTTATGCCTACATGATTCAAAAACCTATGTATACATTCTTGTGTTTTGCAAGTTATAATTAGGTTTATAAAAGTACAGTTGGTTACACTGCTAGTTTCATGTTAAAATAGGCTACTTGATTTGAAGTTAGTTTACATCTTTGGGTTATGTCAAAAAGTGGATATTTCTATGAACATGTAACATGCTTGACACTATGCCTAGTTATATGTGTATAAAACCATGTTTAGGAAAGCTTAAAAAGTATGTCATTCCATGTGACACCAATTTAGTTATATCCTTATTGAATGCAAGTTTACATGACCCATAATATATGTTAGTGAAAATGCTATGTTGCAAGTTCATGAGCCACACACCTTTTATGTATCCTAGAATATTTCATGATTCTGTGCTTCCCCTTTTTATGTTTATAAGTTTGGCTGAAATGTTGAGCCCAACAGTTGTTATAACATTGGAAACGTACGGACGGGGTAAATAACGTTGGGTTTAAAATAAAATATATGTGTTGGCATGTTTGGCACATGCCAATGACTTGTGACATGTAAGCGGTATAAATTGTTACACCCAAAATTAGCGAATTTGGATAATGGGCCATGACATTTACATATAAAAATGAAAAGAGACAAATATGTAAACTTAGAAAATACGAGTATGCTTAACTCGAGGTTGGATTGAGTTGTGATGTAAACCTGCCCGGACCCGCCTGGCTGTCCAGTAATCACAACAATACCTATCCAATGATGGTGGTTAAGGCATTGAGCCCAATAAGGACCCGAGGTTAGACTGAGTTGCGGTGTAAACCTGCCCGGAACCGACCGGCATATCCAGTAACCGCAACAATACATGTCTAATGTGAGTGGTTGGTGCTTTAATAAATAAATTAAAGCTAAGTCAGCATTGTTAGGGTTAAGTTAACCGAGGTAACACTTAACCAATATATATGTACATATATAACATGGCGCGTGGTAGGAATAAGTTAATTAAGGTAACACTTAACCAATGCAACGTGTTAACTAAACTGATGGGTGGGGTTAAGTTAATTTGGACACTTAACCAACTTAACATGTTAACAAGATGAGATTTGTGGTTGTTAAGTAACTAAGGAAACACCTAACCACTGTAACCTGACAAACGAGTAAGGTTAAGGAATACTTAGCCAATTTGACATGATATAGGGGTGGGTTAAGTCAACATGAACTGCTAGACAACACTTAACCAATTTGATTTGATATATAGGTGGGTTAAGTCAACGTGAACTACCGATAACACTTAACCAAATTAACATGACAAGTGAATGGGTTAAGTTAACTTGAATTGACAAATGACACTTAACCAATCCAACTTGAAGAGAAGAAGAACTAAGTGGTAAACCTTAGTTAGGAGAACTAAGTAGTAATCCTTAGTGGAACACAAAAAAAAGAGCGAACGTCCATCTGATCTTAAAGAAGGCTCCAACGAGCTGGGTGACAAAGCACGCGGCTTCGAGGGGACGTGAGGGTACTCTTGGTATCCCTCTGTGAGGCTGCAGATGATCCGCCTGGGCTCACAGAGGTTAAGGTCTGCGTTAGAAGAACCAAGGGTATGCCTTGGTTGCAATATAAGGCAACCTAAAGACTAGGATGGACCAGCGTGATTTGACGAGACCAGTAGCCATGTGATAGCAACTCATCGTCTACCTACCATCTTGAGTCAATCGAGATACGTGAAGCGGAAAGGCGGAGAACTCCAAGAGACCATATACTTGATATCTAGTTGTGGTTGCGGATGGCCATAGGTTAGTGGGGCATGAGGGGCCTGCGTATAGTTCTCATTTTTCAAGGTGTGCCTTTCATTAGTTGAGGGAGGGGTCAAGTGGGACCATAGCCACTGGAACAAAAACAGACCTTAGCATCTGCATCGGCAGATATCTGAAAGCTCCCGACCGAGTTCCGTGTTTCTTGATTTGCCCTGCCACAGGACTCGGTTCGCACATATAGAGGACATGTGCATCTAAACAACGATAACGATTCGCGACACATATGTAGGGAAAGTCTAGGAACTTATACCACTCTAGGTATTGTGTCCTAGACTAGGGGCATTGTTCGACAGGTAGTACAATCCCGAGTTGGACTAGGTCGTATAAACCCTAGTTGAATCTAGGAAGCGCTCGATAGAAAACCCTAGATTAGATCTAGGTAATGAATAATAGACGTACACCTGAAAGCAACCACAAGTTTGGGGATACTATTTAGGTGGTGCAGAGATTAGTATGGGGTGTGATAGTAATTTCGGTTCTAAACTGCTTTGCCTTAGTTTATGGTATTTTCTCATTTTCAGTTTATGCTTGTCATGTCCTTTTTCTTATTCATATTCCGAAGTACCACTAGACTTACCAGGCTTTATGTCTGACTCTATGTTTTCTTTCGTCTTCTTTTCTTCTGTTCCCCTCCCCCAAGGTAGTCAGGAAGGGAATAGCTCAGATTTGTATGGACCTGTTACTCTTTCCAAGCTTGAAGACTCTTTGATGTGCTGCTTTGGACTCTCTTTTCCACCGCTATGGCTGGCTAATGTTTCATTGGGGAATATCATTATATATTTATGCTTCTTTATTTTGTTAAACAAGATAGATACTTTGTTGTAGGAAAACAATCTTTGTACAAGTTGTTTATAAACGAAATAAAGTTTTATTCACTTTTCCGCTGTTTTATTTATCTGTCTTGTAATTTATCTGCATCTTTTACCTATAATACTTCACAGAACTTAGTGCATTCCCTTTGTGAGTGATACTAACGAATGTGGGGTGTTACAGTTAGATTTAACCAGTTAGAGTAAATCAGTTAGAGTTAATCAGTTAGAGTTAATCGTTTAGAGTTAGAGTTAATTGATTAGAGTTAGAGTTAACCAGTTAGAGTTAATCAATTAGAGTTAACAGAATAGTATTAGAGTTAACCAGTTAGAGTTAATCAGTTAGAGTTAATCGATTAGAGTTAAACCAAACTAGAGTTATTCGAAAGGAGTTATCGAATATTAGTTATTCGAAAGGAGTTATCGAATATTAGTTATTCGAAAGGAGTTATCGAATATTAGTTATTCGAAAGGAGTTATCGAATATTAGTTATTCGAAAGGAGTTATCGAATATTAGTTATTCGAAGGGAGTTATCGAATATTAGTTATTCGAAAGGAGTTATCGAATATTAGTTATTCGAAAGGAGTTAACGAATATTAGTTATTCGAACGGAGTTATCGAATATTAGTTATTTGAAGGGAGTTATCGAATATTAGTTCTTCGAAAGGAGTTAATCGAATATTAGTTATTCGAAAGAGTTAATCGAATATAGTTTATTCGAAAGGAGTTAATTGATAAGAGTAAATTAGTTAGAGTTAAGTGAATAGAGTTAATCAAATAGAGTTAATCCAATAGAGTTAATAAAATGGAGTTAATAGAATTGAGTTAATCAAATAGAGCTAACTGATAAGAGTAAATCGGTTAGAGTTAATCGAATAGTGTTAATTGAATAGAGTTATTCGAATATAGGTTATTCGAAGAAGAGAGATTATCGAATATAGTTTATTCGAAGGAAAGAGTTATCGAATAGAGATTTATTCGAAAGAGAGTTACACAAGGAAGTTTGTTAAAGATTTAAAACATAAATTTTGACTATTTCGAAGTTAAAACGTTGTTTAATTAAGGTCTGAGAGGTAATTGTACCCCAACTTGATTGACTTCCTTCTTAACTAAGGAAAAGGTTTGATAGTGAATGATGGTTAAGTGAATTTAGTTAATGAGTGAAATGGTTTGAGTTGGCATGGCGATGTTTGATTTAAACATCAATTTAAATCCAATAAAGGAGTTTTGGAAATGTTTTCCAAATAAGAATCAGAAATGTTTTTCTGATAATAGAAAATAAGAAATGGGAATAAATATGGGAACGTTTTCCAGTGATTAATAACGTATATTTTCTAAGTTTAGAAAATAAGGATTTACGAATATATGAAAATGGGAAATAAGGAAATGAATAAATTAATGATAAATTAATTTAAAGGGATAAATGTTGAATGTTGATTGATCGATAAAATTTCCATTTGGAAATAATATAGTTGTTTGCACATGTGTTTTTCTTTGATAGTTAAATCGCAGACAATCAAAGTTTTGACCATTTTTCCATCATCAATAGGAGAGACTGGTTGGATTCTTATGCAAAGAACCACTCCGTATAGGTGTTAGCGTTTCGAATCAAATGGATCGAGACGGAGTAAAGTGCAAGGGCTGTTGTATAAGTCCTAGGTAGAGATTGCCTAGGATGGATGTACGGAATAGTGCCTTCAGTTTGTCCAGTCCCAGGACAACTTGAATGGACGAATGTCTGACAGAGTATATCTGGTAGATCGGGTAAGTTGATCGTTTCAAACGTATTTACGTTGGTGGCGGAGGAATTCGTTTCTCTTAGCTTATACCTGTGGTATTTTTGTGGAAATCAATTTGTGATTTGACGGGTATGACGATGTGGCATTCAAAGTGAATGAATGAGTAATCGGTTGAAAGATACGTTTTGACCTCGAACCTCATCAATTGGGAAATGACAGAAATCGGGCAGGCAGCATGGCTAAGTGGTTCGCAACCAAGTAGGGTATATTGTCACATCTAGAGAATATTCATATTTGTTACTTCTTTCAATTCCGTATCTCCCGGGAATGGTTATGTTGGTTTACCAACTGTAAGGTGACAATATATTCGATACACTCAAGCGAAATGAGTGATCGGTCATGTGTGACCGAGTTGCAAGATGTTCTTGTTGATACATGAATATTTTATTCCATACATGAATATTTTATATATTTTATTCAGTCAATAAAAATGATACTTCTATTATTCAAGTATTTTATTCCATACATGAATATTTTATATATTTTATTCAGTCAATAAAAATGATATTTTTATTATTCAAATATTTTATTCCATACATGAATATTTTATACATTTTATTCATTCAATAAAAATGATACTTTTATAGTTCAAATATTTTATTCCATACAATACAATCAACAATCACAATACAGTTCATTTCCACAATACAATACAATCAAACGAGCCATCCATGGTCTTTGGACGATGGTGTCAGGAGCTACTAAGCCCCATCTGCAACCTATTATATATTTAACTATAAAATATTTAGTGAGCGAGAGTACTCACATTGGGATCCACTCCGCCAGCTTTATCTCTGAATTTCTGTTCTATTTGGATTTGAATTCGCCCAAAATTCTGATTTGCTCTGTTTTGGTTCTGGTTAGTTTCATATTGTAGATTGCGTTGAGACGATTCCAATGCAACTGATTTCATCGGATTTGGATCTCATATGAAAAGGATAGGATATTATTTGCATTTAGTTACATCATCGAATAATTAATTAAATAATTAATTAAAAATTCCCCCTTTTTACCCTTTTCTCGCTCCCCCTTCATCGTTTATTGTCTGTAGCTGATAAAAACTACCGCCCTCGTTCTTCTCCTTGCCAGCAATGCCAGAAGGCCCCCGACCCCAATTGGAGACCGCCGTCTTGACCACCGATGAGTCACCATCCACCGCCGGCGACAGCGTCGGACGGGACCCCCCCAGCCTCCTAAAATCCAATAAAATAGGTGATATTAAGCCGGGGAAATTCGAGCACCCCAAGGGCTTAAACTCGATCACCACCATTTTGGGTGGTAGAGCTCGCCAACGTGCACAGTTTTCACTTTGGAAACATAGGATTTAGTTGAGTGGTTTTGCAGATCGAAGGGGAAGACGAATTGAACGTTTATTGCTGTCGGTTTAATTCGTGAAAGGCGGCTATTGAGAAAGTGAACGGGGGACTAGGGTTTGGCCTTAAATTAATATGTATATTTATATTTTAATATTATTTTATTCTTAAATTTCTTGTTTAACACCCTGTACTCCAAATCAAACCCAACGATTGTCGCCCCCAGCCAAATACCCTCCATTCCGAACACAATGGGATATGTCCGGTAAGTCAATTCGACTGTTACGTTCAGTTTTTGCTGAAATTAACATACAAAACATTATATATTCAATTTAAACATATATTTTAATTTACTGGGGCCACATAAGGACTTTAAAAATTCCCGAAAAATATATCTAGCTATGTTTTGACGATACGGTCCTAACAAAACTAATTTTGTCGAATTTGGAGACCGTTTGAAAAACGGTCATTTTCCAGTCAATTTAATTCAAACTAAAATTACTAAACACGCTTAAATCCGCCACGCTCACATATAGATCCCAAAAATTATGAAAATAGGAATCTAGCAATAATTTGACATTACGGATCCAACAAAAGTGGTCTCATCGAAAACGGAGGTCGTTTGCAAAATGGCTATTTATTATATTATATTAAACTCCATAGCGACTATTTTAAATTTTTAACTGGCCATAAATTTTGATTTACGTTATGAAATTCGTATTTTTCACATCCGTCGGAAAGATATTTTCAAATAGATTCCAATATTTCTGGTTTTACTGGAATCTGATTTATTTTGAATCCTGTACATTCATTTGAAATTTGAAATCGAATTTTCAAACTACTGTTCCATTTCCAATTCTTTTTATAATTAAAATAAATATTTATATTCTAACTTCGATTCAAATAAATTTATACGTTCTAATTCTACTCAAAATAAATTTCTAGTCATTATTATTTAAAATAAATCATTTTAAATATTCAAAATTCATTAAAATAGCCAAAATAAAAATTTTAAATTGGTTCTAATTTTCTGGGTTGTTACAATCTCCCCCACTTAAAACCTTTTCGTCCTCGAAAAGGAACGGAGCTAAAAGCTGTTTAACTAACTAACTCGACTTTCATTCTCGCGCTCATTCTTCAACTTTTCAGTTTCTAAGAATTTTCTAATTTTTCAAAAATTTGGCTAACACCCTAAATTTTCGCCATAACCTCTTTTGTGCGGGGAGACATTTAAAACCACAACTAGCCACGCATGGCCCTCATCATTCAAAAAAAAAGGAAAAAGCCAAGCGGCTAGCCAATCGGCTCATAAAATCATCCAAACCCAATAAATTAGTAAACATGTACCTATTTTTCGGGCATACAATTTTATTCCTCTGCTTAGCTTCCCTGTTATGACCTATTCAATGTATATACATGTATATGCATGCAATTTCAATCAATTTTCAATTCAGTTCAATAATTTGACTCAAGTTGGCTAAATTTACCATACATTCTTATACTAGTTTTTATGGTTTCGATATATTTTTATTAATCGGAATGATAATCAAACAACATAACCAACAATCAATTAGTTGATTATATTTTCAAATTCAAAATTTTTGTATACTCAAAAATCATGTTTTTGATGCCAAATCTCAAACAATAAATCCTATCTAGTTTTTGTTCTCACACTAGTCAACTGGAAATATACAGATATCCCACTTTCATCGGGCGACTAGATTGTGATTCTATATCCATGCAGTATATTAGAGACTTCGTATACATGCTCACTAGGCGTATATGAAAAATCTTCATACCCTCGATTATCCAATTTAATTTAAAATAAAATACTCAAATACGTATAACAAGATTTAAATTTTCAAAAAAAAATTGTTTTCACTTTTATTTTAAAAATAATACACTTCAGACTCATTCTAGGATAATACTGATCCCATCTCTAACGAGTCATTATCATTGGATATTACTAATCCAATCTTTGGTGAATTATTTCGTTCGGTTAGAATGTGTCTTGTTCTCGAGCTCTGTAAACCAAAGATCTGATACCAACTGATTTTAAAGTTAGGTAAATCACAGGACCACGCCGTATAACACAGAACGGGTTTATCCCTTATGAATACCAATGCACAAAAATAACAGTGCAATGCTAAAGAGAAAAATGAAGCTATTATAAGACTCAGGTCCCATCACACAATGAACGCAGTCGAGGATAGAGTTTCCCTTATAATAGCCAAATATGCTTGATACGCGAAATTTCATCTTTTATTACTACTATAAGTGAAGAAATCAACTTCAAATATAAATGTATCAATCATAGGCGGCGTAAGTACCATTATATTACATCGCCATATATATATATATTTACAACTAAAACTGAATATCACATATTAGAAATTGGGTTTTTATCTATGAACCGAGGCCAGGGATGGCTCCTCTCCGCTTCGAGACACAATAGCAAGTACCTCAGGACTACGCACTCTGGGAAACCCTTGGATCTTCATTGCCGGTCATCCGCCGATGATTAGTTATACCATAAACTATATGTTAGCCAGTTCTATCAAACCTCTGAAATGGTCAGTATGTCGACCATCTCCTATCAGCCCCGTAGTGACTGATATATCCATCGATACTGTAGTGACATATATATCTGAGGTACCTCGTCTCCCATCAAGTAATAATAGTGTGCAACATCCATTTGAGTAAACAGTTTGGGCTCCATACCATGACGTTACTTGTAGCTAGAACTAACATAAGTCCATTTCCGTGTAGTTACTATCCCGTTTTTGGTTCACACCTGGGTCTGAGGTCCGCGAATTAACGCTACACAAAGTTATGCTATATCAAAGTTGTGCTTTGATCATCAACCACAAAGCTTTGCTTTTCAACAAAAGATTTTATCATTTGCATCTTAGCATGTCACACTGACAATTCACGCCATGCGACTGATATCTGTCGATGTATAATCTCCAAGCTTGTACGTCTTAGAGAAGGGTGCTAAGCAAGAGAATAAATTCTCTGCCACCAAACAGATATATATTTAATAGAAATCAATCAACATAGAATAAAATCCATTGTCAGACACACATCCATTTACAAGTCCGTTTTGGGTCTGAATGAAATCAGAGGCACCTTATTCCTCGTCCCATATGTGCAATACAGGAGAGAGGCCCTCGCATATTCATCGATCTCCAAGTACGCCTAGACGATCACCACTTATTATCTCGTCTTGGGTGTATAGCCCAATAAAGACATCAGTAATCATCCAAACGATGTGAAGACCTCCGGTCTTCAACCACCGTCTTCATCATCGACTTATCGTCGAGTCAGTTATTCAGAATGGGTATAAACCCAGTCTTTTCGAATAACTCGCATATTTTATAAACAAGTGCTATAAAAACACAGCATACACCTCATTCCAATCCAGAATATTCTTTTACTCAAATATTCACATCATTAGGGAAAGGTTCCCATTAATTTTATCAAAGATAAATTCATTAAAATTTATTCTTTAATCTTCTTTTGGATATCATTCCAAACCAAATTAAGGTTTATCCAACTAGTCGGGATTAACGAGCCATATCAATGTATTCATTTGTTTAATTTCCCAATCCCAAGCTATTCATCCATGGAGCAAAACTGGTAATACTCCATATCTAACACCACAGTGTTATCGGTAAATTTAATTACCATTTCACGTTTAAATCTAATTAAAGATTTGACTATCGCCTGGAGTAAAACTGGTGATACTCCATTCTCGATCATTTCCCCAAATTTGATAATTTAAATTATCACATTTCAATCTAATTAAAGATTCATTGAAACTCCACTTAGATTTAATCTTCCCAAAAATCAATATTAATGATTATTTAACTTTGGAAACACAAACATGCCGCATTGACAATCTACACCGTACTATTGATTTCTGCCGATATATAATCTCTAAGCTCGTACGTCTTAGAGAAGGGTGTTAAGTAAGAGAATAAATTCTCCGCCACCAAACAAATATATATTTAGCAGAGGTCAACCATAAAGTTCGAAATACAATGCTGGACATGTAATCCTGCCTTTAACTGGGTTAAAGAACTAATGTCATTTAAAACGCAGTTCACGATAAACCCAAAATCACATTCCATCAATTATGGAATCTTCACGAAAAATAGATCAATATTTAATTGATATCAATTTCCGTATTCGACTAATAATATAAATGGAATAACGACAAAGCCTTTTAAATTCCATATATATTAGCAGTCTTGCTCCATAGAAGCTCACTTCGATTATTATCAAATCGAATTCCACTCAATTCCAGTTTAATATATTAAATTGGAAAACTTTACTTTGGAAAATTCCCGTTAAATATTAATAAAAGATTTATAAATTCCAAATTACATTTCACAGTTAATCGGGCTAAAGAACAAATGTCATTTAAAATGTCTTTACAATAAACAATCCAATTCTTTTATTCAATTCCAAATAAATATTAATTAATTGGAAACTTCACTAAATCTTAAATTAAAGATTTATTCTTTTCTCAACTGGGTTTAAGAATAGTGTTAATAAAACACCATTCACGACAAAGCCAAAATCTCATTTGATATTAAATACAAGGCTCTGAATAGAATTCAATATCAAATTCTGAAACCAACAAATATCGTATTGGAAATAACGATATAAATATATCTTCAAAATTTCCATAACAATATCTGTATAACCACGGAATCCAACATCGAAATATTCCGAAGATGATTTCTATTAAAATCCACTCCAATTCATATATTGGAAATTCTAATTATATTAAAACCCGTTCTCAATCCAATTTATTTATTTTAAAAATAAATGGGATTATAATTCTAGTTAATAACGAGTTCATTTCGATAAAAATATATTTTTATCTTTTCAAAAATGGAATTTTTCATCCTAATTCTTTCCAAATCATTTACTATGATTTTACACTAACTATTAATATTTTTAATAATTTTATCAAGGCCCGTACAGTCAGTTTCCAATAACGGCCACCGAACTACATTTATGTCGACTTTTCAAAATTTGATTAGGACATAATTCCAAATCCAACCATTAGATTTCAAATCTCTAATATTCATTGAAAGCTCTTTTCGATACGAAGCCAACGGTTCTGGTTTTAGGAGAATCTGACGGTCGGATCTCCGGTAATATCAATTCGATGTCAATGGTCGAAATTCGCAAACAACCGCGGTGCGGAGCATTCTATTCAAGACATTAAATATATATAATATATATATTTCGTCGATTTCCATTTGAAACATATTTTATAAATCGTTTTAAATTCGTTTTAAAAACGATTTCAACTTCATTTTCAATTTTAAATCAAAATTGAATATTTCTTTATAAATTCGTTTTAAATTCATCTTAAAACGATTTCAATTTCATTTCAAATTACAAATCAAATTTGAATATTCCTTAATAAATTCGTTTTAAATTCATTTTAAAACGATTTCAATTTCATTTCAAATCAAATTTGAATATTCCTTAATAAATTCGTTTTAAATTCATTTTAAAATGATTTCAATTTCATTTCAAATTTCAAATCAAATTTGAATATTCCTTAATAAATTTGTTTTAAATTCATTTTAAAACAATTTCAATTTCATTTCAAATTTCAAATCAAATTTGAATATTCCTTAATAAATTCTTTTTAAATTCATTTTAAAACGATTTCAATTTCGTTTCAAATTTCAAATCAAATTTGAATATTCCTTAATAAATTCGTTTTAAATTCATTTTAAAACGATTTCAATTTCATTTCAAATTTGAATATTCCTTAATAAATTCGTTTTAAATTCATTTTAAAATGATTAAAATTTCATTTCAAATTTCAAGTCAAATTTGAATATTTCTTATCATTATAATATTAAAATGATAATATTATCAAAATATCTGATTCTGATTATACATTGAATATTATTTTAAAAATATTTGTTAATTCTGAATTGGAATCAGACACAGTCAATTACCATATAATGTTATTTATATGGATTTCATACACACATACACAACAATAATCATACACAGTCAACCATCATCTAGAGTGCATTACACAACTGCATAAGCGTTAAATATGAATAATTAACGCTTACAACAGTCTGTCAACGAATCGATTGACATACATCTAAATATTGGGATTAGTGTATGTCCAACATCCCAATACCCGTGTGGGGTTTCAACCAACAAATATTGAATATTATTTTTACAGTTGGGCGATGTGTAAAATTATCGTCCCAATCAATATCAGTTAAATGGGTGTACGTAAACAAATCATCCGATTTGTAAATGAATAATTTATTTCAACACTTTAACTATTTTATACAGTTCATATATACAATAAAAATGATATTTTTATTGTCCAAATATTTTATTCCATACATGAATATTTATATATTTTATTCATTCAATAAAAATGATATTTTTATTGTTCAAATATTTTATTCCACACATGAATATTTTATATATTTTATTCATTCAATAAAAATGATACTTTTTTTATTCAGATATTTTATTCCATACATGAATATTTTATAAATTTTATTCAGTCAATAAAAATGATATTTTTATTATTCAAATATTTTATTCCATACATGAATATTTTATATATTTTATACAGTCAATAAAAAATGATACTTTTATTATTCAAATATTTTATTCCATACATGAATATTTTATATATTTTATTCAGTCAATAAAAATGATATTTTTATTATTCAAATATTTTATTCCATACATGAATATTTTATATGTTTTATTCATTCAGTAAAAATGTTATTTTTATAGTTCAAATATTTTATTCCATATAATACAATCAACAATCACAATACAGTCAATTTCAACAATACAATACAATCAAATAAGTCATCCATGGTCTGTGGACGACGGTGTCAGAAGCTACTAAGTCCCACCTGCAACCTAGCATATATTTAATTGTAAAATATTTAGTGAGAGAGAGTTCTCACATTGGCATCCACTCCGCTAGTTTCATTTTTGAATTTCCGTTCTGTTTGGATTTGAACTCGCCTGAAATTCTGATTTGCTCTGTTTTGGTTAGTTTCATATTGTAGATCGCGTTGAGACAATTCCAACGCAACTGATTTCATCGGATTTAGATCTCATATGAAAAAGATAGGATATTATTTACATTTAATTACATTATCGAATAATTAATTAAATAATTAATTAAAAATTCCCCTTTGTACTCTTTTCTCCCTCCCCCTTCATCGTTTATTGTATGTAGCCGATAAAAACTCCCGCCCTCGTTCTTCTCCTTGCCAGCGATGCCAGAAGGCCCCTGACCCCAATCGAAGACCACCGTCTCGACCACCGATGAGTCGCCATCCACCGCCAGCGACAGGGCCGAACGCGACCCCCCCAAGCCTCCCAAAATCCAATGCAACTGGTGCAGTGAAGCCAGGGAAATTCGAGCACCCCGGGGGCTTAAACTCGATCACCACCGTTCAGGTGGTAGAGCTCGCCAACGTGCATAGTTTTCACTTTGGAAACATAGGATTTAGTTGAGTGGTTTTGCAGATCGAAGGGGAAGATGGAATGAACGTTTATTGCCATTGGTTTTTTTGTAAAAGGCGGCTACTGAGAAAGTAACGGGGGACTAGGGTTTGGCCTTAAATATAAATATATATACATATATATATATATTAATATTATTTTATTCGTTAATTTCTTGTTTAACACCCTGTACTCCAAATCAAACCCAACGATTATCGCCCCTAGCCAAATACCCCCATTCCGAGCACAATGGCATATGTCCGGTAAGCTAATTCGACTATTTCATTCAGTTTTCGCTGAAATTAACATATAAATCATTATATATTCAATTTAAACGTACATTTTAATTTACCGGGGCCACATACAGACTCTAAAAATTCCCAAAAAATAAATCTAACTATGTTTTGACGATACTGTCTTAACAAAACTAATTTCGTTGAATTTGGAGACCATTTGAAAAACGGTCATTTTCCAGTCGATTTAATTCAAACTGAATTTACTAAACACGTTTAAATCCGCCACGCTCACATATTGATCCCAAAAATTATGAAAATTGGAATCTATCAATGGTTTGACATTATTTCAAATCCAAGAAAAGTGGTCTCATCGAAAACGGAGGTGGTTTGCAAAATGGCTATTTATTATGTTATATTAAATTCCATAGCGATTATTTTAAATTTTCTACTGGCCATAACTTTTGATTCCCATTATGAAATCTAGATTTTTCACATCCATTAGAAAGATATTTTCAAATAGACTCCAATATTTCTAGTTTTACCGAAATCTGATATATTTTGAATCTTGTACGTTCATTTGAAATTTGAAATCGAATTTTCAAACTGCTGCGCCATTTCCAATTCCTTTTATATTCTAACTTCGATTTAAATAAATTTATACGTTCTAATCTATTCAAAATAAACTTCCAGTCATTATTATTTAAAATAAATCATTTTAAATATTCAAAAAATTCATTAAAATAGCCAAAATAAAAAATTTAATTGGTTCTGATTTTTCGGGTTGTTACATATGTACTAGACCTCTCACATTAAGTCTACCACTTGTGGATGCTAGATTTTCCGGGCGGTTCCGGGCAGACTTCATCCATAAGTTGGCTTAACCTCATATCTTAGCACTGTTACATGTTTTATTTACGCACTAGACCTCTCTGGATTTGTCTGGCTGTTCCGGAAAGACTTCTACCACAAGTTAAATTTAACCTCTTATCTAGGTGCGTTACAGTTTTCTATTTACTGTAAATTTAGGCATACTATTCTTTTCAAGTCTTTACTTGTAACAACCCGGAAAATCAAAACCAATTTAAAATTTTTATTTTGGCAATTTTAATGAATTTTGGATATTTAAAATGATTTATTTTAAATAACAATGACAAGAATTTATTTTGAATAGGATTAGAACGTATATATTTATTTGAATCGATGTTAGAATATAAAAATTTATTTTAAATATAAAAGGAATTGAAATGGCGCGGTAGTTTGAAAATTCGATTTCAAATTTCAAAAGAATGTACAGGATTCAAAATAAACCGGATTTTAGCGAAACCAAAAATATTAGAATCTATTTGAAGATATATTTCCAATGAATCTGAAAAATCTAAATTTCATAGCGGGAATAAAAAGTTATGTCCAGTTGAAAATTCTGAATAGTCGCTATGGAATTTTAGCCCTTAAAAATGAAAATTTTGCAAACGGCCTCCGTTTTTGACGAAACCACTTTTATTGGATCCGAGATGTTATGTTATTGCTAGATTCCAAAATTCATGATTTTTTGGATCAATATGCGGGCGTTGCAAAGTTAAACGTGTTTTGACAGTTTTAGTTAATTTAGATCGACCAGAAAATGGCCATTTTTCAAATGGTCTTTAAATTTGATGAAATTAGTTCTGTTAGGACCGTATCGTCAATACGAAGATAGAAATATTTTTTCTGGAATTTTTAGAATCGGTATGTTACCCCAATAAATTGAAATGTACGTTTAAAATTCAATATAATGATTTATATTTTAATTTAAACGGAAACTGATCGAAACAGTCGAATTGGCTTACGGGACATATCCCATTGCGTTCTGAATAAGGTTAACTTGTTGGCGTGACAGTCGTTGGGCTCGATTCGGAGTTCGAATTTTAAACTAACTTTTTGAAATTAAAAATAGAATTAAATATATAATTATATATTGGGGTCAAAACCCCTTTCTTCCTTCCACAGTCAAAATCGAAATAAAAAAAGGGAACCCCCTCCCCCGCGACATCGACGCTCATCCCCTAGGATTTCGTCGTTGCCGCCTCAAGAGGCTGTCGCCCTCCGTCGATCGGCGCCTCCATCACCACCACCTCCTTCTCTTTCCTCCCTTCCCTTGTTCATCTCGAGACCCCAAGAAAACTACCGCACACCCCCCTTAATCCGCCGCCATGTCTCATCTCCTCCACCTCCGATGGTGAAGTGCCCCCCCAACCTTTGACCTGTGACGTGGACCCCCTCCTATCCAAAAACCCAAAGAACCGGTATCTTTTTTTCTTCGATTTCTTAGATTTTTAATAGGATTAAAGTTTACATTTTTAATAGGATTAAAGTTTACATTTTTAATAGGATAAAGTTTGGATTTTTTTGTGATAAAGTAGGATTTTAATATGATGAAAATATGATTTTTATATAATAGAGCAAGTAAAAATATGATTTTTTATATAATAGAGAAAATAAAAATTTGATTTTATATAGGTAGCGAAGTAAAAATATGATTTTTATCGTTTGAATGGTAATGTAAAGATGTGATTTTTATATATTCATTAGCGATAGAAAGATGTGATTTTTATATATTCATTAGCGATAGAAAGATGTAATTTTTATATATTCATTAGCGATAGAAAGATCCGATTTTTATATATTCATTAGCGATAGAAGGATTCAATTTTTATCTATATAGCAGCGGTATAAAAATGTGATTTTTATCTATGTAGCGTTGGTATAAAAATATGAAAGTATTTTTAGAAAGATAAAAATATATTTTTTAGCCTGTGTATGTTATTTATAAAATAATCATACAAAGAAATAATTATTGATTGGTTAAAAATATAATTTTTAACGTAAGTATACTACATAGATCGAAAATCAAAGCATGATGGAGTGGATCCCAAAGGTGAGAACTTTTCACTTTAATTTTATTTTCTAGTTAAAATATGTACTAGGATGTAGACGGTGCTTAGCAGCACCCGACACCCGTCGTCCACAGACGGTGGAAGACTTGTTTGTTTTTGATTGTGTTGTGAAAATTGATCGTGTGATGTGGAATGGAATAAATATTTTATAGTTAAAAATATAATTTTTAAAGTGTATATGAATAAAATAAATATTCATAAACAAATCGGACGATTTGTTTATGTACACACATTTGACGGATATTGATTAGGATGATAAATTTTACACATCGCCCAACTGCACAAATAAAATTCATTGTTTGTTGATTGAAACCCTACACGGGTGTTGGGAGGATATTTGACGTACACTAATCCCAACCGTTTAGTTGTATGTCAATCGATGGGTTGACAGACTGTTGCAAGCGTTGAATATTTATATTTAATGCTTATGCAGTGTAGAATGCACTCTGGATGATGATTGACTTTGTTTGATTGTTGTCGTATACATGTATTTTATGAAATCCATACGATCAACATTATATGGTAATTGACTGTGTCTGATTCCAGTTCAAAAAGAACGAATATTTTAAAATAATATTCAGAAAATAATCATGTAACGTCCTGCCTTTTTGACCGCTTCAAATCGACAATTTAACCAACTCAAAGCGTTCAAATCGACGGATCGTTATTTAGCTTATAGAGTTTAAAATAGAATTAACACCGAAAACACAGAATAATAAATAAATGACACAATATTGAATAGCGAAATAAACTTTTATTTAATAATTAGAAATTTGAATACAAGACATTTGTATACAGCGGAACTAAAAATACGGTTAAAATACAGCTACAAGTTAATTACATTTACTGATTAAAAACCTGTAGAGTGCGCTGTCTTCGGAACCCCAACTTCGTCAGTCTTCAAATCCTACGCTGTGATCTTTAAAATCTGTAACACTCGGGTCTGACCTGAGCATTCCATGCAGAAACATAAAATACTCGAGTTAGGATAAATCATTTGTTCAAGTAAATTAGTTCCAATAAGAACTGAAATATAATATTTAATCCTAACAGATTATTAAATTTGAGCATAACAACTTGGGACGAACAAGTCAGGACGACATATGTATATATATACAGTATACACGTATGCCTATGACATATATAAATACACATAGAGTGGTATGTATACACATATGTATGCATCGGCCCCCACGTACGCGCACACACACACACATATATATACACACACACACTACAATCATGCTTACAGACGATAATGAAACCATTTTTGCCGCATGAAAGGTTGCGCTGCAAGTCACATGCAAATCCTTAAATTTGAAACATCAAGTAATTGGCAAACCCACTAACAATTTGACGAATAAGGTATATGGTGTGTAATGGACATGTTGCAACACCGCAGCTCGGAACAGCAGGGATTATCCAAAATGGATGCAAGTATATCCATGGCATAGTTCAAGTTTTAACAACAAATCATATATATATATATATATATATGTGTATATATATATATATATAACTTGCATATTTACTAGTATAACTTGTATATCCATGGCATGGTTTCAGGTTTTAACAAGAAAGCATGCAGACTATGATACTTCAGACAACATTGGGACCGGAAATATCATAACCAAGATAAGGTAGTATGCATACAAATGAACAACATGTGTACAACTATGTAAAGCCTAAAATGCGAAAGTCCAAGCCCTTAAAGCCAACGTGTACTCATTAGCATAGGTAATATGAAAACATTGTGACAAGAACAACTAACTTTTGGTTGTATTTCAACAATACTGACAAGAGAAAAACAGGCAGGTGACAATGTATCATCAAAACAATAAGAAAACAGGAACGTATAAATTTAAATGTAGCATGTAATGATGCACTTCACCTCAAGTGGACATGGTATCAAATAGTGCATAAACTATTCTTCACTTGACAGTTTATTGTTGCTACTCATGCAATATATTAATAATTAATGAATCCAAACTATATGTATGTTGAATGTGTCCATAACATCTAGTGCAAATATTTGTGTTGCTTAAGGGTGAATACCACCAAGTCAGAGAACGTTAACACATAATCGACTCAAAACATGGTTAACTGCTATGATCAATATTTGACGGTTTTATATGATAACTAATTTATTTGTGGGTCTACAAGCATCACTGATACTTCATTCAAACAAATATAGAGTAACCTTTATCATTAGAAAGCATTTCAAAATAGTGAGTCATTAACAATCTGCACATATTTATCTTATGCCTTAAGTTAGGTCAGGAATGTTGGTAAGAAAACATTTATATACATCGATGATGAACAGCTAAATAGATTAGCATTTAGCAAAAAGTTACTATTGCAATTTCACAGCATTTCACCAGGAAATGGATTCAAACTGAATGTTATTGCTGAAGCTAATTAAATTACTCAAGAGTCATTGACTTGAGAAAAAGAGTACAATTGTAGCCCACAAACAAAATAACATTATAAAAATAGCATACACATTCACATGATAGTCGCTCAAAGTCAGTCAAAACTAACTTATCTTATTTTGACCATTTTAAATGAATTGAACTCATTATTCATTACTAATTGATCAGCTTATTCTTAGTTGCTTCGCATTTTCAAGTTTCCTGAAATTATTCGATGGTATTTAACTTACGTGTTCCCAGGTTTCATATATATATATATATATAAATATATATATACTGTCGATATGTTTTCAGCCTTCACGAGCATATATTTTCATAATTTCAGTTCAGTGGACATATAGTTTCAGTGATTTCATTACAGTGAATATATGGGTTCAGCATTTCACAACAGTTTGGCAAATGAATCACCACAGTTTGAGTTGACGTGGTAATTAATTTATACACCCTAATACGAACTGGTCATACATAGCAATTTGCTATCATAAACCTGAGATGTACCACTAATGTCCCCGTATCCAATATTTTGAATTTGATGTTAAACTAATTTCCGCATTTGTAATTTCTAATAAATAAGCCTTAGCCTTAGTTATTAGATTATCACTCAAGTACATAAATTCACTAGTCCAACAGATTAAAATTTAAAACTATATTCTTTTAATAGTGGAGATGCAACAGACTCAACTCTACAGAAAAAAGCATATGCATCATCCATCTTATCTTTCCATATACCACAAATTTCCTATTTCGAATAGTTTCTGACTCAATGATTCAAATGTTTCTAGAAATTCACAGAGAACCATTTATAGAAAATAATTGATTTCGCAAGGGCCAAAGAGATCTTTCCAGAAACAATTCTTTTTATTTTAATTTTATTTTTCTTTAGAAATCACAGCGGATATATATAGTTGATTTCCAGAATATCGTACAGTCTAAGCCAATTCAATCCAATTTCGGCAACAATGTTTCCTTGAATGTATATATGCCAATTCGATATGTATATACACATACAAAATACATGTATATACATATTTGAATTGGCCACCACGTATATCCAGTTAAACTCCAAATCCCCAAGGTACAGTCTAACAAATTTCACAAACAAAGTTCGGGTCTAAGGAGTTCACATGTGAGAAAAATGATTTCAGTTTTAGCAAAATTATCTCTTCCGAAAGCAGGTAGCAAAACAAGTAGCCAAGCAACCACACAAATCAACTACTACATTCCTAGTTCATATTGAATCAAAGTACTTGAACAAAGATTTATCTATCGTGAGTAAATATTCACCTGTAACGACCCAGAAAATCTGAACCAATTTAAAATTTTTAAATTGGCTAAAATAATGGATTTTAAATATTTAAAATAAATATTTTAAATAATGGCGATGAAAACTGAGTTTGAATCGACAATTGAAAACGAATATAATTAATTATAATTATAAACAAGGCCTGAAAGGGCGCTGCAGTTTCAAAAATTGAATTCAAACTTTGTCGGACTATACCGGGTGCAAAACAAAACGGATTTTAGTGAAACCAAAAATATTTAAATCTGTTAGTGAATACCTTTCTAAGGAATCTGAAAAATCGAATTTTCATAACGGAAAGCAAAAGTTATGGCCGAATGAATTTTCAAAACGGTCGCTATGGAATTTATATAGCCCGTGAAATTGGCCATTTTGCATACGACCTCGGAATTTGACGAAACCAATTTTGTTGGATCCGGGATGTGAAGTTATTGCTAGGTTTCAAATTTCATAATTTTTGAAGCTAGTATGTGAGCGTGGCAAAAGAAAATGTGTTTTGGTCAATTACAATTAAATTGGATCGACCAAAAATGGGCATTTTTTCAAACAGTCTTAGAATTCGACGAAACTAGTTTTGTTGGGACCGTATCGTCAAAACATAGCTAGATTTATTTTTCTGGAATTTTTTGAATCAGTTTGTGGTCATGGTAAATTGAAATGTACGTTCAAATCAAATATTGAATGTTTTATATTTTAAATTGAAGAAAACCTGACTGTAACAGTCGAATGGGCCTACGAAACATATCCCATTGTGTTCGGAATGGGGGCAAAACGCTAGGGACGACAGTCGTTGGGTTTGAAAAGGAGTTCATTTTCGAAAACACTATTTTAAAATTAAATAAACCTCCTGGCCAATAGAAATTTTCTTTCATTAATTTAAAAAAAAAATCAAAAACCCTCCATCTTTCAGAGAAACCGACGATCTTCGTCGTTCACCCCTTTCCGCCCACGCCGCCGCCGCTACAGGCCGTTCCAGACCCTGCCACCACCGCCGTTCACTCCGCCTCCCCCCCCCCTCTACAAATCCGACCCATCGCCGACCCCCATCCCCGACCCCCATCGCCTCCGCCATCGCCGGAATCGCCCCCACGAAGTTCCAACCTTCCCATCGCCTGATCTGCTCCGATCCGCCACCATCTCCGACCCCACCACCAGCGACCTGACGCCCTCGACCTCCTCTACGACGCCATCACCTCCGATCAGACCCACGGCGCACGGATTTCGCGAAAACAGCGAATCCCCTTTTGAACGAACAATAAACGTAATTCCTTTATATGTTTTAAACACTTTGGAGTGTTGCAAACTTTGAAAAATCGTATCTTGCTCGTTTCTTAACGAAATTCGATGAAACAGGAAACATCGTGACCGTGTGGACGCCTTCTACATTTTAGAAGAAACCGCATATTTTTCTGAGCCTTCTGCTATTTTTGGTGGAGTGGAACCCAATGTGAGATTTCTGATTTAAAAACAATATGGAAAACGACGATGTATAAACTATATAGTCGATGTATTAGTTATATAAACGTTGTACACCTCATGTATAAGCGTTGTATAAGTTGTATGTTCGATGTATAAGTTATATATGCATTGTAAAAATTATATATGTGTTGAAATAAAAGTGAATTGCTATATATAAATATATATATATATATATATACGCCCCTCGTCCACAAACCATGGACGATATTTATTGATTGTGATTAGTGTGAAAATTGATTGATAGCGAATGATTGTTTGGGATTGTTTGTGGTTGAGAAATATTTGGTTGAAACCACATAGGATTAGTTTGTGGAAATTAAATAAATATATACACACCGCCTGCGTGCGAACTAGATGCATGATCCCCATTGTCAAAAACCGCGAGGTTTTAAGGTAGAGCGAGGAGCCGTACTAGGGACGGTCCCGGTTTTCACTACCCTGCCGTTATGCTGCCGAAATTTTGAATAATATTCATGTGTTTGAATTATTTTCATTTGCTAAAACTATATTTATTCATTGACTAGAAAACCTTCATGTGTTGAATCGATGTTCATTCGTTGATTAGAAATTCATGTGTTGAATGGTATTCGCATTTTAAATATAAAAATCACATTTTTATCTATATATAGAAACCATAGAAAACCTTCATGTGTTGAATCGATATTCATTAGTTGATTAGAAATTCATGTGTTGAATGGTATTCGCGTTTTAAATATAAAAATCACATTTTTATCTATATATAGAAACAGTAGAAAACCTTCATGTGTTGAATCGATATTCATTCGTTGATTTGAAATTCATGTGTTGAATGGTATTCATATTTTGAAATAAATTGTTTGATAATAAAAATCACCTTTTATCGACTATATGAACTGTGTAAAATAATCTCGTTTTGAAAGAAATTGTTTTATAAGAAAAATCCTATTTTTATCACCTATATATACACTATATAAAATAATAGTGTTTTGAAATGAATTGTTTTACAATAAAAATCACATTTTTATTATATACATGAATCGTTGGAATGTGAAATGTTAAAAATCATATTCATTAATTAGCTAATGATATGATTTTTGCCTATACATGTAACAGTAAAATGAATGGTGTTTTTAAACCAAATGGAATCAAATATGAAGTTGAATAGAAAATGATAAATGATAAGAACTGTATATATGTACATGCATATTTATTGAACAGGTTATAGCAAAGGGGCTAGAGAAGAGGAACAAAATTTTGTGCCCGACAAATAGGTACACATTTACTGTTTTGTTTGGGTGATGATTTTATGAGCCTGTTGGCTAGCCGCTTGGCTTTTTCTTTTTCTTTTTGACATGAGACGCCCATGTGGCTATTTGGGAATTTTCCCAGCCCTCCCGTACAAAGGAGGTTATGGCGAAATTTTCCAAAATTTTAAGGCGTTAGTGAAATATTTGAAGTGAAAACGATATTGAAATCATTGAATGAACTATATTTATACAAATATATAAATATAAATAAAATTAAAACGAAATGAGATCGTGCAGTTCATATTTTGAAACCGTGATTTCAAACAACTAGTGCGGGAAATCCGACCATTGGATTTTCCCGAAACCTCAACCGTCGGGTTCGCCTTGGAAATATCTTCCCAACGGCACCAACCTTGTAAAAATTCAACTGTTGGATTGTCTGGAATGTTTAATTCAAATCTGAAGAAAAACAGTGCCAGGAACCATTATATATATATATATATATATATATATATAATTATATTTGATCGAATAACGACGCTGTAGTTCGTATTTTGAAATCGAAACTTCAAACAATTGTACCGGGAGATCCGACCGTCGGATTTTCCCGAAACTGGAACCGTTGGATTCGTTTTGAAAAGACCTTTCTAATGATGTAAATTTTATGAATATCCAACGGTTAGATTTTCATATATGTGTAAATCAAATCTAAAGAAAAACAGCGCCACGGCCGCGTTATGGCCCGAAGCGTCGTTTTGAATAAATTGGCTATTTTAAAATAAATAAAAATAGCGATAAATCGTTATAAAATATCATAAACGATATGGAATGGAAATAAACTGAATTTGCTCGATTTATGTGGCTTTTGATGGTTGAATGTGTTTGGTGTGAAAATTACATTAAAGAACACAATTGGTGTTGTCGAATAATTTAACCATTGAAATAAATTGATTTGAAATTCTAAATATATGTGAATTATTTGAAAAGGCCGAGTTAATTCTCATTTCAAATAATTGACCGACGATTGAAAGTCGAAGATGAAGACGATGGTCGAAGACCGGAGATTTTCACCTCGTTTGGATGGTAACCGAGGTCCTGATTGGGAGGCATCCCGAAATATGGATAATGAGTGGTGATCGTCCAGACGTACGTGGTGATCGATGGGTTTGCGAGGTATTTAGTGCCTCCGGTTTCGTTCAGACCCAGAACTGACTTGTAAATGGAATGGGTGTCCGACATTGGATTTTATTCTGTGTTGATTGATCTTTGTTAAATATACATCTGTTTGGCGGCGGAGAATTTATTCTTTTGCTTAACGCCCTTCTCTGAGACGTACGAGCTCAGAGGTTGTATATCGATGGACATCAGTCGCATGACATGAATTGCCTGTGTGGCACGCTAAGATGCAGTGATCAGGGCTTCTGTTGAAAAGCAAAGTCTTGTGGTGATGATCAAAGCACCGCCTATGTGGCGTAGCTTTGTGCATAACGTGAATTCGCGAGCCTCACACCCCGGTATGAACCAAAAACAGGAGAGGACATCAGGGAGGGCCTGCGTTTCTTTCTAGCTAGGGTGGTGTCAGTGACCTACCAGCCCTGCATTTATATACTTTTCACCTATGTGGTTGTTGCTGTTGCGAGGCGCCTCGGTTTGATCGGACAATTCGAGTCCGATGGAGTCATTCGTTGGCTCGTTTACGCCCCAAAAGGTGGGGAAACGTAGTGTTCAGGAATTTTAATCCACATCGGTGGACCGGCCCTGACGATCCAAGGGTCACTCGAGCTCTGATCCTGAGGGGCGGGCTAGAGCGTCTCGAATTCGGTAAGGGCTATCTTTTGCCTTGGTTCATGACGGAAATCCAATTTCCTAATACGACATCGTGCGGTTTTGATTTTATATATATATATATATATATATATATATATATATATATATATGGCGACATGATATATGGTACCCATGCAGTCTATGTAATGACCCGGATTTTTGACGGTGAAATAATTTACTTATTTAATTATTTAAATAACGAATATATTATTTAATCGACGACATTAGAACATATAATTTTATTATATTTAAAAACGTGCTTGAAATGGCGCGGCAGTTCGCTATTTGGCGATTTGAACTTCAACTGAATATACAGAAGCCGTTTTAAGTCGGATTTCTATGAAACAAGAAACGTACGGAGCTAGTGAAGTAAATTTTTCTAGTGAAAGAGAAAAATCGGGATTTCGTCGTGTAGATATTGATTTATGTCCAAATAAAATTTTAAAATAGTCGCTATAGAATTATTAATAATTTAATTCATTTTAAAAGGGGTTTTGACCATAACTGGAGTAGACGATCGAATTAAGCCACGAAACCAGTTCCGTTGAGTTCGTATCGTCGTTTAGAGTCAGAAAACATATATAGTTTGTTATTTTTAAACATTGGAAAATTTGGTGTCTAAAGGAGTACTTAGGGTGCGTAGAAAATAGCGTACCGGGAAACAGTCTCGGAATGCGACGAACTGTGTGCCATTGGGTTTGTATTAATTTATTGTTATAAGAAAGTCAAGTTTCGCGGCAAACCGATGACGTATGTGACTTCGGTGGCCAAAAACGCCTTATGTTGAGTTAACCATTTATACGTTTTAAACAGGGGTAACTTTATTTGAATGGTTAACTGGTCAAATGAACTCAGAATTCAATGAAACAAGTTTCATACGAAACCTTAGGAAGAGGTCTAGTGAAACGTCAAGGCCTCATATTTTTAGGATTTTTTCTGTAATTTTAATGAATTAATGCTCGATGTTTTTCATCGATATTTTCTAAGGGATTTTCGCAAACGGTGTCGGAATTCGACGAAACCTGTCCCATTGGGTCCGGAATATTTTTCTATGCTAGGATCAACTTAGTTCATTATAAACAGGGGTTATATAAGGTGTCGTTTTTACGAAAAAATCCATGGAAAAGTTTATATATTAAAATAATAAATAGGACTCCTTTCTCTCTTCTATATAAAGGCTCGTTCATGACCTAATATGCAAGAAAAGGGGCATTCGCTCATCAAACATTTGCGCCGCCAAGTTTCTTCAGGAAAACGAAATTTCTGCTCTTCGAAAATCAAAATAAATTACTATAAATCACGAAATACATATATGAGGAATCGTGAGTAAAGGGCTTCAAGTCGGCACCGGATTTATTGCCTGCGATCCGCATTTCTGGAGTTGGAACCTGCGTTGGAATACCTGGGAGTGAGCTTCGAAGTCTAGCGTGAGCTGGAAGGGATGGCTTGCATTTACTTATGGGGGGAGGATGTTGTCTGGGTTACGGTTGTTAGGGGGAGTCGTGGATGCCCGTAGGGCGTCGGATTCGGTGACTGACGTCGGACTGAGGAGAGAAGGTGCGAGTTCTATGTCTCGGGTATGGTTTGGAAGAGGATATGATGTGAAGTTGTTCTATGGTCTTTGTTTTGATTTTAGTAGAAAGGATGGAGTTGTGGAGTTTAAGGGAGGAGGCGGAAAACGTGGAGCAGCGATCTGCTCAAATTCGGGAAGAAGGTCAAAGTGGAGAGCGGGCCTGAATGGTTTGGGCTATTTCTTTAAAATGGGCCGTTGAAATAAGGGGTGAGAGGCCCATTGAGATTTAATTCTAAGTTTTTAATTTAATTAAATAGTATATACACTTGTTAATTCAATAACTCGATCATACGGAATCAGATTGACGAACCGTAAGTTGCGTTGGGACCGTATGGACGAGAGCTCCACATTGGAACTGATTGGAAGTGGAATGGAGCTCGTATGAATTTATGGCAAAATAAATTGTTTGATTCAAATCAAATAACAGTTTATCGTTCTTTAACGATGAACTGCAAAAGTGAGTAAATCTCACTAACTCTGTTCAGTTTATATTTGTATAAACTGTACTTTATTTTTAATGATTGATTGCTGTGTATTGATTGTTAAATTGGACTGTTAAATTGGACTGTTAAATAGATTTGATTGAAAACGTAGATATAGTTATATATAGAAATCCGTCAATCAAATATGGATTCTGATTATCAGTATATTTCATGTTGGGATGAAATTGATGTATATTATACTGTGTAACATCAATGGATGCAGGGAAACAGGTTGGAGGAATCCGACTGGATTCCTCAACAGTTATTTTATTGTTTTTCATATATTTTGATATATGATGTGAATTATAACCTGTTGTTGATTGTGTGTGTATGGACGATATTGAACATCGTGATTTGATATGATTGAATACCATAACATACAGGATGTTGATAAGGAGATTTTCAAAGTGATAGTGAAAATAGCATATTTATAAAATGGTATATTTATAAATAGGAAATGTTTATAAATTGGGATATTTATAAATAGGAGATATTCAAAAAGGAAATAAATTCAAAGCATTTCTTTTTGAATGGAAAGGCCTGTGTGGCGAGTTTGGGGATTTTCCCGATGCTCCCGATACAAAGGAGGTTATGGCGAATTTTCCCGGGAATTTAAGGAGTTAGAATATTTCAAGAATAAATTTGAAAAGGAAAATATTTGTAAACCATTTATAAAGAGAATTGGAAAGGGAACATTATAAAAAGGAAATCTTTATAAAGTGAATAGTTAATCGAATATGGTATTCGAAGTTAGTTAATCGAATATGGTATTCGAAGTTAGTTAATCGAATATGGTATTCGAAGTTAGTTAATCGAATATGGTATTCGAAGATAGTTAATCGAATATAGACATTCGAAAGGAGTCAATCGAATATGGTATTCGAAGTTAGTTAATCGAATATGGTATTCGAAGATAGTTAATCGAATATAGACATTCGAAAGGAGTCAATCGAATATGGTATTCGAAGATAGTTAATCGAATATGGTATTCGAAGTTAGTCAATCGAATATGGTATTCGAAGATAGTTAATCGAATATAGACATTCGAAAGAAGTCAATCGAATATGGTATTCGAAGTTAGTTAATCGAATATAGTATTCGAAGATAGTTAATCGAATATAGACATTCGAAAGGAGTCAATCGAATATGGTATTCGAAGTTAGTTAATTGAATATGGTATTCGAAAGTAGTTAATCGAATATGTTATTCGAAAGGGGTTAGTCAAGTCGAGTTAACAAAATAGAGTTAACCTATAGAGTAATCAGTTAGAGTTAATCAGTTAGAGTTAACCAGTTAGAGTTAACCAGTTAGAGTAATCAGTTAGAGTTAACCAGTTAGAGTTAATCAAAGAGAGTTAACCAGTTGGAGTTAATTAGTTAGAGTTAATCGATTAGAGTTAAAACGAACTAGAGTAAATCAAATATATTTATTTGAGACAGAGTTAGTCAAACATAGTATTTAGGGTAAGTTGTCATCTTGTACGACTGCTAGCGTAATTCGCAGGGCTGTAAATAGCCTACGGCGGTCGGATGTTTCCTGAGGGAGTCAGGCGTAACCATTGTGATCGCTGTGATCTAGAGTCAAGCGAATGGAGTTTAATCGAATATTAGTTATTCGATAGGAGTTAATCGAGTTGATCGAGTTGAGAAATAAGTTAAGTTAAATAAGTTGAGTTGATCGGGTGGTTCGACCAAGTTAGTCGAGCCTAGTTAATCGAATCGAATTGGTCGAACCAAGTAAGTCGAGTTAAGTTAGTCAAGTTAGTCAAGCCTAGTTAATCGAATCTAATTGGTCGAACCAAGTAAGTCGAGTTAAGTTAGTCAAGTTAGTCGAGCCTAGTTAATCGAATCGAATTGGTCGAACCAAGTAAGTCGAGTTAGTCGAGTCAAGTTAAGGTAGTCGAGTTAAGTTCGTCGAGTTAAATAAATCGATGTTAGTTTCATCGAAAGGAGTTATCGATGTTAGTTTCATTGAAAGGAGTTATCGATGTTAGTTTCATCGAAAGGAGTTATCGATTATAGTTTAAACGAAGTGAGATTTTCAAATATGAGATATTTGAAAAGGAAGAGTTATCGAATATTAGTTATTCGAAGAGAGATTATCGAATATCATTTATTCGAGAAGAAGTTAATCGAATATAGGTTATTCGAAGAAGAGTTAATCAGATAGAGATTTCTCGAAGAGAGTTAATCGACGAATTCGATTATATCGAATTCGGGAAAGTACTTATACTTTCCAGTGACTAAATAGAGATTTATTTATTTATAAATAAATAAGTGTTAGGTTAATTATTCACTAATAAGAATAGAGGTTATAATTTAAGTTAGATAATTCGAAAGTAGGGATTATAACGTTATCGTTATAACCAATGTTTTAAATATAGAAGTGGACTAGTAAAATTGAATCCGAGAAAGGCGTAAAGAAGTTGTTAAAGATTAAAAGATAAACTTTGACCATTTCGAAGTTATAACGTTGTTCAGTTAAGGTCTGAGAGGTAATTATACCCCAACTTGAGTGACTTCCTTCTTAACTAAGAAATGGTAAGGTTTGATCGTAAAGGAGTTTTGGAAATGTTTTCCAAACGAGAATCAGAAATGTTTTCTGATAAAAGAAAAATAAGAATTTAGAATATAGGGAAACAGGAGATAAGTAGATAAATGAACTAAAGAGATTATGTTAAATGATGTTTGTTTGATAAAATTTCCATTTGGAAATAATATCGTTGTTTGCACACTTGTTTTTCTTTGATAGTTAACTCACCGACTGTCGAAGTTTTGACCATTTTAACGTTGTTAATATGGAGAGACCGGTTGGATTATTATCCATAGAACCACTCTGTATTGGCATAAGCGTCGCGAATCATATATGCCAAAGATAATTGAAGACGGAGAAAAATGCAAGGGCTATCCTGTTTACAGAATAGTGCCTTCGGTTTGTCCAGTCCCAGGACAACTTGTATGGACGAAGGTCTGACAGAGTATATCCAGTGGATCGCGTAAGTTGATCTGTTCAAACGTATTCACGTTTGGTGGCGGAGGAATTCGTTTCTCTTAGCTGTATACCCGTGTTATTTTTGGA
Organism: Allium sativum; assembly: GCA_030737875.1. NCBI lineage: Eukaryota > Viridiplantae > Streptophyta > Magnoliopsida > Asparagales > Amaryllidaceae > Allium > Allium sativum. The sequence goes on from CM060921.1 coordinate 316,192,630, forward strand.
TAAGTAAATTTGTGATTTGGCGGGTATGACGATGTGACATTTCTAAGTGAATGAAGATGGATGTCTGACATAATATTTCCAGAAAGGTCACGTACATTGATTTCTTCAACCGTACCAAGAGTGGAAGCGGAGAAGGAAACTTCTTTTAGCTGACACGTAATGTATTGTTGTAGACATCAATTAGTGATTTTCGATGGATTTGACAATATAGCATTCGAAGTGAATCTGATGTGATGATAAAGCGTAGCTTCTAGCCTCATCAACCGGTAAATGACAGAAATCGGGCAGGCAGCATGGCTAAGTCGGTCGCACCGAAGTAGGGTGTATAATCACCTATCTAGTGAATATTCATTTGTTTCTTAAATCTATCAATGATGTCCCATATATATATACGGGAACGGTTGCTGATCCCAACCGTTGGTGATGTACATTCGATACACTCAAGCGAAATGAGTGGTCGGTCATGTGTGGCTGAGTTGCAAGATGTTCTTGTTGAACTCCAGTGTATCGTTCCTAGAGTACACTGATCGGAAGGTGATTCCATACCTTGTCATAGTTGGAAATCCATTACCCAATACGTGCTTGCGGTTGTGATTGTATACTATGTATGTAGAACGTGAGATGCAAGCGTTTCTACTAGACTGATATTTATTTGTACTTAGACATTATTATAATATCAGAATGATATTGCTTTGCAAAAATGTTTGGATTCTCATAAGGGAAAAACCCGTTCCGTATTCACGGCGTGGTCTTACGAGATATCATATACCTGTTTTAAATGATTTGAGTTTATTCACACCAGTCACATGACTGACCCGGAGTTTATTTGTTGTTTTCCCTAAACTCTTGGGTGCCTAAATTTGTACGGGCAGTCAAGTAGTCGGGTTTTACAGATATACTGGAAGAGCTTGGAGCAGGAGGCTTCAAGATCATATAGCTATAGTTATTTCCGCTGTGTTGTAAGTGCTGTACCCTGATAAGTGCTATTGTATACATAACTGTTATATTTCAAAGTTATGTTATATATTATATGTTATTCGTTCCGCTATGAGATTCGTGTTACTCTGATGATGTAAGTTCTTCTTTTCTTCTTCTATTCTAAATTTCTATCTTATCTATTCTCACCCTCTAATTTCTTTCACTAACAATCGGGATTTTTCGATGGTTTGGTTATCGACGTCGTGCTTACGTCGATAACCAAAGCCGCTCAAAATCCGGGTCGTTACAGTCTATGATTGATAGTTATGATTCGAAATTGTTTTCAAAACATATAAACACTAGTAATGATATCAAATGCCTTTGTTTTATTCGTATCAAGCATATTTTGGCCGTTATAAGGTAAAAACTCTATCCTCCGGTTTGCGTTGCATTGTGTGATGGGAACTGAGTCTTATAATGGCTTCATTTTTATAAAAAGCATAGCGTTGTTTAAAAGAATGATTTGTTTTAAAGCACTGGCAATCCAATGGAGTAAACCTGTTCCATGAGAGTGGCGTGGTCCTGTGATTTGCCATATTATATATGTGTTGAGCAGATTTCTCATACCAGTCCCATTACTGACTCGTAGTTTGTTTCACTTTCAAACTCGGGTGCCCCTTTTTCTACACGGGCAGCCTTGTATTCAGGTTTAGCTGGTTCTTTCTGCATAGCTGGAGCTGAAGATGGATTCTATCATTTATTTCTTTTTATGCTGTTCAGCTCCTATTGTACATATTATGTTTGTTTTCCGCTGTAGACATTTATGTATAGCTGAACTACATCTGTTCTAAATAAGATCCTGTATACTGTGTAACTCTGATGATTACTTTTATCCAGTATATTCTATTGTTCATTATCTGGTGTATTTACTTAATTTAGTTCTGCTATTATCTGTTTCTGTGTTATATTCCAAAGATAACCCTTGTCTCCGTCAGAACGGGATTTGGGGTCGTCTCATCACCTTAGGGCTGAGCGATACTAGGGTTACTCTCCTTCGAAGATGCAGCTAGGCAAAACAATGGCAACGCTTCGACTTGAAGGTGGAGGCTCAGTGAAATGAGGAGGAGCTGTTGCTGTGACACAGTGGCTTAGCATGACAGGCAAGGGCATCCACTTCGACACTCCTCTGGTGCGAGTTGCCATTGACGAAAGGAAAAGGGAAAACTTTCGTTGTTTTGAAGAATAAAGGGGACAGCTTTGATTTTAGGGTTTCGGCAATGGAATTAAAAAGGGGAACGATGGTTTTGTTCAGCTGAAAGAAAGGAAATTAGTATCATACGAATTTCATTTTGAGAAAAGGGTAATTTTGGACTGACACGACCCAAATTTCCCCGGTAAGGAAAGCCCGGATTGCGTTGAGGACAAGACAAAATAGAACTCAGAAAGAAGAATATTTCATTGCTTATTACAAACAATTCCATCAGAATACAAGAATATACAGAGTGTGGATAAATATTATACATTCGATAAATATCAGAGATTTAAATACATTACTACAGCGGAAAAATAATACAAAACACAACTGAAAGTAATACACGGATACAGAGCTTTCCGAGCATCGTCCTAGTTGTAAATCAGTATCCTGTGAATGTATATCTGCAAAACCGAAACTACTAGCTGCCTGTGTCGAAAATAGGGGCACCCAGAGTTTAGGTTAAAATAATAAACTCCAGGTCAGTCATGTGACTGGAGTGAGAACTAAAACTTTTATTAATCTTTATTTTAAAGTTCGGTAAATCAAGGGACCACGCCGTATAACACGGAACGGGTTTCCTCCCAAGAATACCCGTGCATAAAACAAACAGCGCAATGCTAAATAAAGAAAAATGAAGCTATTATAAGACCCAGGTCCCATCACACAATGCAACGCAAGCCGAAGGATAGGATTTTTACCTTATAATAGCCAAAGCATGCTTGTTATGTTTAAAACACATTATTTTGATATTACTATAAGTGTATAGTGTCAAAACAATTTCAATCATAAATATCAATCATAGGCGGCATGAATGACCCATACCACTATGTCGCCATACTAGGTTCTACAAATAAAACCGCAATATCACGTATTGGAAATTGGATTTCCGTCATGAGTCGAGGCAAGGGGCAAGCTCGTCTCCGATTCGAGACACTCTAGAAAATGCCTCATGACCACACACAGCGATCCCCTGGATCCTCCAAGGCTGGTCCTCTCTTACTTTTGAGGATTGGCAATTCCTGAACACACGTTTCCCGGTCCTATAGGTCCTATATCCGAGGCGCCTCGTATCCAACAACCACATAGGTGAAAAGTATATAAATGTCAGCCAGTTTAAGCACTGACACCACCCATAGCTAGAAAGAAACATCGTGCACTCCTTGGGTCCTTATCCCATTTTTGACTCATACCGAGGTGTGAGGCTCGCGAATTCACGCTATACACAAAGCTGCGCCACACAGGCCATGCTTTGATCATCAACCACAAGACTTTGCTTTTCAACAGAATCCTTGTTCAATTGCCACTTACGCGTACCACACTGGCAATTCACTCCATGCGACTGATGTCCATCGATATACAACCTCTGAGCTCGTACGTCTCAGAGAAGGGCGTTAAGAAGGAGAATAAATTCTCCGCCGCCAAACAGATGTATATTTAACAGAGATCAATCAACACAGAATAAAATCCAATGTCAAACACACAATCCATTTACAAGTTCATTCTAGGTCTGAACGAAACCGGAGGCACTTTCCTCGCATATCCATCGATCCCCAAGTACTCTGGATGATCACCAACTGATTCCCTCATCTTGGGTGTACAGCCCAATCAAGATCATCAGTAATCACCCAAACGATGTGAAGACTTCCGGTCTTCAACCACCGTCTTCATCTTCGACTCATCGCCGAATCGGTTATTCAGAATGGGTAGAAACCCGGCCTTTCTGAATAACACACGTATATAATAAACAAATGTTACACAAACACAACTAACGCCTCATTCCAATTCAGAATATTCTTTTATTCACAAAATCACATTCTTAGGGAAAGGTTCCCATTAATTTTATCAAAGATAAATTCTTCTAAATTTATTCTTTAATCTTCCTTTGGATATCATTTCAAACGATTTTATGGTTTTCCAAACTAGTTGGGATTAGCGAACCACACCGAAGTAATTATTTATTTTATTTCCCAATCCCAACCTATTCATCCCATGGAGAAAACTGGTAATACTCCATATCTAACACCACGGTGTTATCGGTAAATATTAATTACCATTTCACGTTCAAATCTAATTAAAGATTTAACTATCGCTTTGGAGCAAAACTGGTGGTACTCCATTCTCGATCACCTTTCAGATTTGATAATTTAAATTATCAATTCACATTTCAATCTAATTAAAGATTCATTAAAACTCAACTTAGTTTTAATCCTTTCAAAAATCAATATCTTGTCTTTAACTGGGTTAAAGAACCAATGCCATCTAAAACATGGTTCATGATAAACCCAAAATCACATTCAAATTCAATTCCAATTAAATATTCTTTGATTGGTACACTTCATTAAATCTAAATAGAAGGATTTAATCTTTTTCTCTACTGGGTTTAAGAACAGTGTTAATGAAGACACTATTCACGACAAACCCAAATCACATTTGAAATTAAATACAAGACTCTGAGTAGAAAATATATCGTTTTATATTCAATGTCAAATTCTGAAACCAACAAATATCGTATTGGAAATAACGATATAAATATATCTTTCAAACTCCCATTACAATATCTGTATAATCACGAAATCCAACATTGAAATATTCCGAAGATAATTTCAATTCAAATCTATTTCCACTTCACTTATTGGAATTCTGATTATTTTTAAAACCACTTCAAATTCAATTTATTTATTTCAAAAATAAACTGATTTTAATTCTAGTACAAAACTAGTTCATTTCGATAAAAATCTATTTTTATCTTTTCAAATGTGGAATTTGTCATCCCAATTTTTTCCAAATCATTTCTTATGATTTTACACAAATTATTGATATTTTTAATAATTTTATCAAGGCCCGTACAGTCGATTTCCATCAACGGCCATCGAACTGCACTCACAGCGACCTTTTTCAAATTTTATTTGGACATAATTCCAAATCCAATAGTTATATTTCTAATTTCTCACATTCGTTAGAAAGCTCTTTTCGATACGAACCCAACGGTTCCGGTTTTAGGAGAATCCAACGGTCGGATCTCCCGCAATATCCATTCGAAGTCAATGGTCGAAATTCGCGAACTGCCGCGGCGCGGCGCGTTCTATTCATGCCATTATATTATATATATAATATATAATATATACTTCGTCGATTTCCTTTCGAAACGAATTTTATAAATCGTTTTAAATTCGTTTTCAAAACAAATTCAACTTCATATTCAATTTCAAATCAAAATTGAATATTCCTTTATAAATTCGTTTTAAATTCATTTCAAATTGATTTCAATTCAAATCAATTTTTAATTCAATTTCAATTCAAATTCATTTCAATTTAATTTCAATTCGAATTCATTTCTATATATTCGATTTTGAAATCACTTTTCGATATTCATTAAAAAATGAATAAAGTCGATATAAATATCGTTCACGTCAAAATGGCGCATCTTTAATCAACACGGCTTTATATATTTCAATAAATTCGTTATTCTATTCAACAAATGAATATTTATTCCGTTCAACACATGAGTCTATATTTCTTCTTACTTACAATAAAAAGGTAAATTTTATTGTATAAATATTTTATTCAACACATGAATACACTTTCAACACATGAATTCTCAACACCTGAACATCGTCAACACATGACTATTTATTCTATTCAACACATGAATTTTTCTTTTATAATATTCATTATTTCTCAATTGGAATGAGGCCCAATCAATCACCATATAATGTTAATTATATGGATTCCATACAATACATGTATATAATAGCAACGATAAATAATCAACCATCATCCAAAGTGCACTACACTGTATAAGCATCAAATATAGATATCTAACGCTTATAACAGTCTGTCAATCAGTCGATCGACATACAATTAAATAATTTGGATTAGTGTGTGCCAAATATCATCCCAATACCCGTATGGGGTTTCAAATCAACAAACACAGATTTTTATTCATTCACATACCCGTTAAAAATTATATTTTTAACAATAAAATATTTTTAACTATATAAATATTTTATCTCACGTCACACAATCAATTTTCACCACAACAAACAATCAAACATACAAGCCATCCTTGGTCTGCGGATGACGGGTGTCGGGTGCTACTAAGCACCGTCTGCATCCTAATATATATTTATAACTAGAAAAGAAAATTTAAAGTAAGAAGTTCTCACCGACTAGCTAATCCAAACGCCTCGACTCTTCTTATGTAGAAGTAATCGCTGTTCTCGCCTTTTGTCACTTTTGTTGCCCGTAGCCACTACATATATAAAAATCACAATTTTATATTGTTGCTATGTATATAAAAATCATATTTTTATAATCACTCCATATGGATAAAAATTCTATTTTTACAACGCTACTATATAGATAAAAATTCTATTTTTACAACGCTACTATATAGATAAAAATTCTATTTTTACAACGTTGTTCATATAATACAGATTATATTTTTATCACGCTATTCTCTATATAAAAATTTCGCCTTTTCAAATATAAAGATTTTGCCTTTTCAAATATAAAGATCAAATCTTTAAACAAATGAACATCTAAACTTTTTCTTTTTTACACTTCAAGAGCTAACTTTTTTTACTTTTTTAAATAAAAATCGTATATTTTGTTTTCTAGGCAAAACCCTATTTTTTTCTTTTCCTATAACTCATATCATAGATTTTCTAAGAATTAAAAAGGTGAAAACTCACTTATCCCTTGATCGAAGAAATTTCCTAATCGAAGCACTCTAAAGAAAGAGCGAATCCAAGAAGAGGGGCTTCCGTTGTCGCTGGTGGCTCAGTCGACTTGTTGATGGCTCACTGCAGTGGGGTAGGAGGGGTTGTATTCAACGCAGGTGGAAGGAGGAGGAAGAACAGGCGGAGTCGGTGGTCGGGTGCCCTAGCAGGCGGCGGCGGCGGGCCCATGGAGGTGGAGGCTTGCACGGGGGGAAAGGGGGGTGGCGTACGAGGTGGGGCGTTGCGGTTAGGGGGCACGGTCGATTGAAGAACGAAGGGAAGGAGAAGAAGAGGTGGGCGAAGAGGAAGTGGAGGGGAGGACGGCGCCGGAGCTGGTGGGGCGCGCGCCTCCTGTGGTGGCGGCTAGGGCATCCGTCGGCCTTTTTTTTTCTTCTTTACTGAGGGGGGGGGGGGGGGGGAGTAAGGGGGACTTTATATATTATTATTTTATTTATTTATTTTCCCACCAAAAAGTTGACTTTTCATATGATCTCTAAACGAGGTCCAACGACTGTCACCCCTAGCTAATTACCCCCATTCCGAACACAATGGGATATGTATCGTAAGCTGATTCGATCGTTATGATCGGTTTTCATCAAAATCAGCACATAACTCTATATATTGAATTTGAACGCACATTTCAATTTAATGGGCTCACATACTAACCCTAAAAATTCCCAAAAAAAATTTCTAGCTTCATATTGACGATATGGTCCTAACAAAACTAATTTTGGTCGAATTCTGAGACCGTTTGAAAAATGGCCATTTTCCAGTCGATTAAAATCAACTAAAACTAGTCAAACGCATTTTACTTCGCCACGCTCACATTTTGATTCGAAAAATTACGAAATTTGAAACCTAGCAATAACTTGACATCACGGACCCAACAAAAGTGGTTTCGTCGAAATCCGAGGTCGTTTGCAAAATTTCCATTTTTAAGGGCCAGAGTTCCATAACGACTATTCTGAAATTTCAACTGGACCTATCTTTTGAAGCCCGCTATGAAATTTTGATTTTCCGGATTCGTTGGAAAGATATTCTCAATTAGATTCTAATATTTTTGGTTTCACTAAAATCCGGTTTATTTTGCACCCGGTATGTTCAATTGAAGTTTGAAATCGAATTATCGAACTACCGCGCATTTTCAATTCATTTTATAATTTAATTTAATATATTTATATTTCCACGACGACGTGTATAAATATACGTTCTATTTCTATTCAAAATAAATTTCTCTTCGCTTTTATTTAAAATAATTCATTTTAAATATTCAAAATTCACTAAATTTGCCAAAATAAAAATTTTAAACTGGCTCTGATTTCCGGGTTATTACAATCTCCCCCACTTAAAACTTTTCGTCCCCGAAAAGGAACGAAGCAAAAAGTTGTTTAAAAAACCAACTCAACTTCCACTATTTTGATTACGGCTTAAGTTCTTTAACCTTTCAGTTTCTAAGAACTTTTCAAATTTTCAAAAATTTGGCTAACACCCTAAATTTTCGAAAAATTTCGCCATAACCTCCCCTGCACCGGGGACTTCGGGATATTTCATATAGCCTCCCATGGCCTTCTTCAACTCAAAAGAAAAAGAATAAGCCAGTCGGCTCATAAAATCATCATCACCCAAACAAAACAGTAAATTATGGTAAACATGTACCTATTTGTCGAGCAAATAAATTTTATTCTTCTGCTCTAGCCTCCTTGCTATGACCTGTTCACACATTATATATGTATATGCATGCAAATGCGACCAATTTCCAATCCAATTTAGTATTTGATTCTTTTAGGCGTAATGGTTCAAAATTTCAAACAAATAGACAAACAACACAACCATCAATCAATTAGTGGATTAACATTTCAAATTCATAATTTTGATATATATATATATACAGAAAATCATGTTTTTGATGCCAAATCACAACAATAAATCTATATAGTTTTGGTTCTCACACCAGTCTAATGGAAATATATAGATATCACACCTTCGAAACTCGAACACAAATACTGATGACGTCGCGACATCACCAGAATTGTCCCCAGGCGACTAGAGTGTGATTCTATATCTATCCAGTATATTAAAACTTCGAATATACGTTCATGACGCGTACGCGAAATCTTTATATATTGGATTGTCCAAATTCAAAATAAATAAATATTCAAATACGTATAAAACGATTTAAATTTCAAAACAAAATTGTTTTCATTTGAAAAATATACTCTTCACACTCGTTCTAGGATACTGATCCTATCTCTAACAAGTCATTCTAATAGGATATTACTAATCCAATATCTGATGAATTCTTTCGTTTGGTTCTAATGTGTCTTGTTCTCAAGCTCTGTAAACCAAAGCTCTGATACCAAACTGACACGACCCGAACATCCCCGGTAAGGAAAGCCCGAATTGCGTTGAGGACAAGACAAAATAGAACTCAGACAGAAGAACATTTCATTGCTTATTACAAACAATTCCGTCAGAATACAAGAATATACAGAGTATGGATAAATATTACACATTCGATAAATATCAGAGATTTAAATACATTACTGCAGCGGAAAAATAATACAAAACACAACTGAAAGTAATACATGGATACAGAGCTTTCCGAGCATCGTCCCAGTTGTAAATCAGGATCCTGTGAATATATATCTGCAAAACCAAAACTACTAGCTGCCCATGTCAAAAATAGGGGCACCCAGAGTTTAGGTTAAAACAATAAACTCCAGGTCAGTCATGTGACTGGTGTGAGAACTAAAACTTTTATTAATCTTTATTTTAAAGTTCGGTAAATCAAGGGACCACGCCGTATAACACGGAACGGGTTTCCTCCCAAGAATACCAGTGCATAAAACAAACAGCGCAATGCTAAATAAAGAAAAATGAAGCTATTATAAGACCTAGGTCCCATCACACAATGCAACGCAAGCCGGAGGATAGGCTTTTTACCTTATAATAGCCAAAGCATGCTTGATACGTTTAAAACACATTATTTTGATATTACTATAAGTGTATAGTGTCAAAACAATTTCAATCATAAATATCAATCATAGGCGGCATGAATGACCCATACCACTATGTCGCCATACTAGGTTCTACAAATAAAACCGCAATATCACGTATTAGAAATTGGATTTCCGTCATGAGTCGAGGCATGGGGCAAGCTCCTCTCCGATTCGAGACACTCTAGCAAATGCCTCATGACCACACACAGCGGTCCCTTGGATCCTCCAAGGTCGGTCCTCTCTTACTTTTGAGGATTGGCAATTCCTGAACACACGTTTCCCAGTCCTATAGGACCTATAACTGAGGCGCCTCGTATCCAACAACCACACAGGTGAAAAGTATATAAATGTCAGCCAGTTTAAGCACTGACACCACCCATAGCTAGAAAGAAATATCGTGCACTCCTTGGGTCCTTATCACCTTTTTGACTCATACCGAGGTGTGAGGGTCGCGAATTCACGCTATACACAAAGCTGCGCCACACAGGCCGTGCTTTGATCATCAACCATAAGACTTTGCTTTTCAGCGGAAGCCTTGATCAATTGCCACTTACGCGTGCCACACTGGCAATTCACTCCATGCGACTGATGCCCATCGATATACAACCTCTGAGCTCGTACGTCTCAGAGAAGGGCGTTAAGCAAGAGAACAAATTCTCCGCCGCCAAACAGATGTATATTTAACAGAGATCAATCAACACAGAATAAAATCCAATGTTAGACACACAGTCCACTTACAAGTTCGCTCAGGGTCTGAACGAAACCGGAGGCACTTTCCTCGCATATCCATCGATCTCCAAGTACGTCTGGACGATCACCAACTGATTCCCTCATCTTGGGTGTACAGCCCAATCAAGATCGTTAGTAATCACCCAAACGATGTGAAGACTTCTGGTCTTCAACCACCGTCTTCATCTTCGACTCATCGCCGAATCGGTTATTCAGAATGGGTAGAAACTCGGCCTTTCTGAATAACCCATGTATATAATAAACAAATGTTACACAAACACAACAAACGCCTCATTCCAATTCAGAATATTCTTTTATTCACAAAATCACATTCTTAGGGAAAGGTTCCCATTAATTTTATCCAAGATGAATTCTTCTAAATTTATTCTTTAATCTTCCTTTGGATATCATTTCAAACCATTTTATGGTTTTCCAAACTAGTCGGGATTAGCGAACCACACCAAAGTAATTATTTATTTTATTTCCCAATCCCAACCTATTCATCCCATGGAGAAAACTGGTAATACTCCATATCTAACACCACGGTGTTATCGGCAAATATTAATTACCATTTCACGTTCAAATCTAATTAAAGATTTAACTATCGCTTTGGAGCAAAACTGGTGGTACACCATTCTCGATCACCTTTCAGATTTGATAATTTAAATTATCAATTCACATTTCAATCTAATTAAAGATTCATTAAAACTCCACTTAGTTTTAATCCTTTCAATTATCAATATCCTGTCTTTAACTGGGTTAAAGAACCAATGTCATCTAAAACACGGTTCACGATAAACCCAAAATCACATTCAAATTCAATTCCAATTAAATATTCTTTAATAGGTACACTTCATTAAATCTAAATAGAAGGATTTAATCTTTTTCTCTATTGGGTTTAAGAACAGTGTTAATGAAGACACTATTCACGACAAACCCAAATCACATTTGAAATTAAATACAAGACTCTGAATAGAAAATATATCGGCTTATATTCAATATCAAATTCTGAAACCAACAAATATCGTATTGGAAATAATGATATATAAATATCTTTCAAACTCCCATTACAATATCTGTATAATCACGAAATCCAACATCAAAATATTCCGAAGATAATTTCGATTCAAATCTATTTCCACTTCACGTATTGGAATTCTGATTATTTTTAAAACCACTTCAAATTCAATTTATTTATTTCAAAAATAAATTGATTTTAATTCTATTTCAAAACTATTCATTTCGATAAAAATCTATTTTTATCTTTTCAAATGTGGAATTTTTCATCCCAATTTTTCCCAAATCATTTCTTATGATTTTACACAAATTATTGATATTTTTAATAAATTTATCAAGGCACGTACAGTCTATTTCCATCAACGGCCATCGAACTACACTCACAACGACCTTTTTCAAATTTTATTTGGACATAATTCCAAATCCAACCGTTATATTTCTAATTTCTCACATTCGTTAGAAAGCTCTTTTCGATACGAACCCAACGGTTCCAGTTTTAGGAGAATCCAACGGTCGGATCTCCCGCAATATCTATTCGAAGTCAATGGTCGAAATTCGCGAACTGCCGCAGCGCGTTCTATTCAGGCCATTATATTATATATATATAATATATATAATATATACTTCGTCGATTTCCTTTCGAAACGAATTTTATAAATCGTTTTAAATTCGTTTTCAAAACAAATTCAACTTCATATTCAATTTCAAATCAAAATTGAATATTCCTTTATAAATTCGTTTTAAATTCATTTCAAATTGATTTCAATTCAAATCGATTTTTAATTCAATTTCAATTCAAATTCATTTCAATTTAATTTCAATTAGAATTCATTTCTATATATTCGATTTTGAAATCACTTTTCGATATACATTAAAAAATGAATAAAATCGATATAAATATCGTTCACGTCAAAATGGCGCATCTCTAATCAACATGGCTTTATATATTTCAATAAATTCGTTATTCTATTCAACAAACGAATATTTATTCCATTCAACACATGAATCTATATTTCTTCTTACTTACAATAAAAAGGTAAATTTTATTGGATAAATATTTTATTCAACACATGAATACACTTTCAACACATGAATTCTCAACACCTGAACATCGTCAACACATGACTATTTATTTTATTCAACACATGAATTTTCTTTTATAATATTCATTATTTCCCAATTGGAATGAGGCCCAATCAATCACCATATAATGTTAATTATATGGATTCCATACAACACATGTATATAATAGCAACGATAAATAAACAACCATCATCCAAAGTGCACTACACTGTATAAGCATCAAATATAGATATCTAACGCTTATAACAGCCTGTCAATCAATCGATCGACATACAATTATATAATTGGGATTAGTGTATGCCAAATATCATCCCAATACCCGTGTGGGGTTTCAAATCAACAAACACAGATTTTTATTCATTCACATACCCGTTAAAAATTATATTTTTAACAATAAAATATTTTTAACTATATAAATATTTTATTTCACATCACACAATCAATTTTCACCACAACAAACAATCAAACATACAAGCCATCCATGGTCTGTGGATGGCGGGTGTCGGGTGCTACTAAGCACCGTCTGCATCCTAGTATATATTTATAACTAGAAAAGAAAATTTAAAGTGAGAAACAAAAGGGATAAGCAGGCGCCAGGAGTGAAAAAGGCTTCTCTAGCGGCTGGGGTAGGTTTTCGTCTGAACCCTAAGCCCAAAATCCAAAACCAGCAATTTAATACTCAATCATGAACATGGGCTGAAGCTATTGCAGGTAATACTCAGATCAAAGGGGGAGTTGAGCGTTTTGAGGCCAACAAAGATGTAGACGGTGAGTATGCTGAGATGTATGACGAAGTTTTCAATCAGGCTGAAACTTTATGGGGCAATGCACTGCACATTTATTTGGTGGGCAAGCGCCCATATTATGTTCACTTAAATGCGTTCATCAAAAGAGAATGGAAACCGGTTGGTAACTGGACTATTTTTGCAAGAGAAAATGGTTTTTATATGATAAAATTTGAGAAGATTGAGGATTGCTTGAAAGTGTTAGAGGGTGGTCCATGGTTTATGGACAGGAAACTGATGTTCATCAAAAAATGGGAACCCAATCTAAGACTTGAAAGGGACATGTTGGAGACGCACCCGGTATGGATTAAAATGCTAAACCTAGACCTTGCACTATGGAACACAAGAGGGATCAGTAAGTTAGCAAGCTTGGTAGTCACCCCGCTAGCAATGGACGATAACACAAGAAATGTAACTAGACTTAAATATGCCCATGTGTTGGTGGACATAAAGGCTAGTGACGATTTAAAAAAACAGGTGCGAGCTAAGGATGGTAAAGGTAATGTGTATGTGCAAGAAATAGAGTACGAGGCTATGCCTCCTAAATGCAGTCAATGTGTGTGCTTTGGTCACTATGACGACCAGTGTGTGGTGGTGGCAAAGCCAGTGCAAATATGGAAAATGAAAGAAAAAGCTACAGTTAGCGAATCTTATACACAGACAGACAAAATGGTGGAGCATGTTGCATCCACATCACAAACTGCAGCCCCCCAGTCCTTACTATTAATTTACAAGATGACCCAGTTCATAGCGGCCCAGGTACGACCCAGGAGCAGATGGGCCAGGCCCATGAGACCCAAGAAACCCAGGATGATGGCCAAGCAAGTACAACATCACCAGAAAAGAAATCACCTGCGAAAGAAATGGATCCATTAGAACTACAAAACTCAACAAGGAATAATGTTAGCAAGTACTCAAAAGCGAATGCAAATTACGACGAGCAGTTCAAAGATAAGGACAAGAGCATAGCAGCTGGTGTGCAGGTGACTAACTCCAGGAAGACGAGGAGCAATTGTCAATCTTCCTCATGTCTATAGTCAGCTGGAATGTTAGAGGTCTAAATAACGATGCCCGAAAATTAGACCTCTATAATCTTAGAAGGGTGTTGTCACCTTCTATTTTGGGCATCTTAGAGAATAAGTTCAACGACGATAGCATGAAATACTTTGAACTTAGTATGGGAGACGAATGGGATTCGTTAAATAACAATGATCAAGATGTAAAAGGCCGCATTCTTCTGTTATGGAACAAATTTATTTGGGTAACGCAAGTCATTGAAAAAGATGCAAAGCAAATCACATTTAAAGCTACAAATCATGGGGGGTTAATTTTGTATGTGACAATAGTTTATGCGAGTAACTTAGCCTCTTAGAGAGTTTCTCTATGGAATCAAATCAAAACCATTAGCAACAATATTCAGGGACCATGGCTGGTCTTAGGTGATTTTAATGCAGTACTCAAGAATCATGAAAAGAAAGGTGGACTTACTCTTAGAGTTTCCCAATTTGCGGAATTCAATGACTGTGTATTAGCCTCTGGATTATTAGAGTCTGTCCACAAAGGCCTAAAATACACATGGAGAAGCGGTGAATGCAAAAAAAAATTCATGTAAACTTGATAGAGTACTTGTAAATTCAGAGTGCATCAATATGTTTATTGACATTTCGGTCACTGTTCGACTGAACTCTACAAGTGATCACAGCCCACTACACATCATGCTAACTGAAAAACAAGAATTTACAAAAGGGAAACCATTTCGTTTTTGTAATTCTTGGCCACAAATTCAAGGGTATGAGGAAGCAGTGAACCTAAATGCTATTTCCATGGTCGAGGGTACATATTTTTTCAAACTAATCCACTTGTATAACGTAGCTAAAGCTAATCTAAAAGAGTGGAACAGACTAGACCAAAGGAACATGATAACATCAAGCAACTACAACATCAATGTGAAGAACTGCTGATCAAACTGGATGAAGATGACGAGGAAGACGAAAGCAGGAAAGTATATTACAACACACAAGGCCAACTGAAGGATGCACTTAAAGTCAAAGCAATTGAACTTAAACAAAAAGCTAAAGTGAGATGGTTAACTGAAGGGGACGAATGCACAAAATTCTTTTACACCAAAATGTCAATACGAAAAAATTTAAACGCTAACATTCATTGCTTTGAACAAGATGGGTCAATCAAAGACAATAGCCAATTGATGGAAGACGAGGCCATTAAATACTATTCATAATTATACAATGGACATACGGAAAGCAACTTACCCATTGTCAACTGTAGAAGACTGCTGAATTCCGCTGGTATTCGGAAACTGCGTCGCCCAGTGACTATCACTGAAGTTTGGGAGGCTCTGATTAGCATCAACAATGATGCCAGCCCAGGGCCCGACGGTCTGAGTGCTGCCTTCTTCAAAGTTCATTGGAATCACCTGAAACAAAATGTATTAGAGGCAATACAGGAAGCGTTCAATATCGGTAAAATCCTCAAAGAAATTAATCATACTTTCATTTGCCTCATTCCTAAAAAAGAGAACCCTTCTAGAATTGAGGATTATAGGCCAATTGCTTGCTGCAATGTGATTTATAAAGTACCGTTGAAAGTAATTTGTAATAGAATCAATCTTATTCTACCAGAATTCATAGATGAATGCCAAAGTGCGTTTATCAAAGGCAGGAGTATGTCTGATAATTCTTTGCTGGCTCATGAATTAATTAGGAATTTCAATAAGAAAGGTGCAGATAAGCTATGTCTTAAAGTTGACTTGCATAAAGCGCATGACAAAATTAATCGCAAGTTCATTATACACATGTTACAGTGTATGGGTTTTCCAACCAGAATTACTGCTCTAATTGAAGAATGTATTTCCACTCCCACCTACTCGATTCTTATTAATGGGATTCCAAAGGGTCGTTTGAGCAGTAATAGGGGCATTAGACAAGGGGATCCGCTATCCCCTTATCTGTTTGCGATTGCAATGGAGTACTTCTCATTGCAAATGGAAATAGCTTGCTACAAAAAGGAGATAAAACCTATTTTCAATTTCCAGCCTGTTATCAGCCACTTATTATATGCAGATGATCTAATTATCTGTATAAGAGCTAATAAAGAAGCATCCATTGCGAATGGTCGCATATTTGAATCTCTGGAAAAGTTTGTAGGCTTAAAAGTAAACGAAATGAAAACGAAGTGCTACTTTAATAAGTTCAACATGAAGAAGGAAGATATTCTAGCTGTTTTGAAATTTCAAGAGGATACGCTGCCAGTAAAGTATCTAGGTGTTCCGCTATCGTCCAATAAAATCACAAACAATGAATGTGCTGAGCTCATAACAAAAATTAGAGACAAATTGCAAGGGTGGAGCTCTAAGTTATTATCTTTTGCCGGGCGAGTTGAATTAGTTCATACTGTCATTCAGGCTAAAGTTAATTTTTGGCTTCAATCTTTTCAATTACCAGACGCTTCTATAGATAAAATAGAAAAGGTATGTGCTGAGTTTATAAGGAAGGGCAGCATGCAGACCATTAGCTACTCTGATTTGTGTCATACTAAAGAGGAAGGAGGAGTTGGCTTACGTAACTTAAAGGAAATGAGAGAGGCTTTCACTATAAAACAAGGCTGGAAAATTATTACATCTGATGGGCTTTGGGCCAAATGGATGCGAAGGAGATACACAAAAGGAAATTTTTGGCAAATGGCAGAGGACAATAATTCATCTCCTACTTGGAAAGCGATCCTTAGAATTCGTAACAAGCTTGCTATGAATTGTAACAAAGAATTTGCAAATGGTAGAACTACTGACTTGTGGAAGGACCCATGGATAGATGGAAAATCGATGATTGAATTAGTTGGCTGGGAAACATATTCAGCATATGGTTGCCCGGATAAAAAAGTCGGTGCAATCATTGAAGGAAATGAGTGGAAGTGCAACAGCTTGCCATGCAGCGAGGAAAACAAAACTAAAATTGAATATATGCCTCTATTTTTCAACAGGATAGAGGATATTTGGGCTTGGAAACATGCAAAGGCATTTTCTACAAGATCTGCCTGGGAAGCAACTCGCGAGAAACATCAAGTTAAAACATGGCACAAATTCGTCTGGGATAGAGTGAACTGCCCAAAGATGGCTACGACCACTTATAAAGCCATTCAGGGTAGATTACCTACCAAAGATAGGCTCTTTGCGTGGGGGATTGCAGATAACACAGTATGCGTCTTGTGTAACAAAGAAAATGAATCGCACCAACACTTGTTCTTTGAATGTGAATATTCGAGAAAAGTGTGGAGTAGTTGCTTAGACAAACTGAACATAACTGATGGTGATTTGCAGCTTACCAACAGTATCAATTACCTGAACGAAGGCAGGCAGTTGGTAGATGAAAAAGCCAAATTGTACAAAATAGCTGTCACTTCTTCAGTGTGGTGGATTTGGAGAGAGCGCAATGCCAGAGTGTTCAAGCAGATATCACAAACAGCTAACAAAATTAGTTATTTGAACTGGGTGGAGATTAGAATCACAACGAAGAGGATTAGAAGTAGAAGACTTACTGATAGCCAGGCAGGAGTAGCAGAGGTGATGCAAGAAGTGGATCTGCGGAATCCAAGGGGAGGAAACCGATTTGGGGGAAGCTACCAGCCGCCATGACCAAATTGAAGAGTTCCGACTTTTGCCTCTTTTCAGAGTATTTGAGAATATGGCAGAAGAAAGTATGTGTTTGTCTGTATATGCAACGTGTAATGCATGATTTGTGGGCTATTTGGGCCAACGTTGTAATAAAGCCGGTCTATAAGGCTTATCACAATTTGGGCTGTAAAGCCTTAATAAAACCTTTACCAATTTTCCAAAAAAAAAAAATTTAAAGTGAGAAGTTCTCACCGACTACCTAATCCAAACGCCTCGACTCTTCTTATGTAGAAGTCATCGCTGTTCTCGCCTTTTGTCACTTTTGTTGCCCGTAGCCACTACATATATAAAAATCACATTTTTATATTGTTGCCATGTATATAAAAATCATGTTTTTATAATCACTCCATATACATAAAAATTCTATTTTTACAACGCTACTATATAGATAAAAATTCTATTTTTACAACGCTACTATATAGATAAAAAATTTATTTTTACAACGCTGTTCATATAATACAGATTATATTTTTATCACGCTATTCTCTATATAAAGATTTCGCCTTTTCAAATATAAAGATTTCGCCTTTTCAAATATATAAAGATTTTGCCTTTTCAAATATAAAGATTTCGCCTTTTCAAATATAATGATCAAATCTTTAAAAAAATGAACATCTAAACTTTTTCTTTTTTACACTTCAAGAGCTAACTTTTTTAAGTAAAAATCGTATATTTTGTTTTCTAAGCAAAACCCTATTTTTTTTCTTTTCCTATAACTCATATCATAGATTTTATAAGAATTAAAAAGGAGAAAACTCACTTATACCTTGATCGAAGAAATTTCCTAATCGAAGCACTCTAAAGAAAGAGCGAATCCAAGAAGAGGGGCTTCCGTTGTCGTTGGTGGCTCACTCGACTTGTTGGTGGCTCACTACAGTGGGGTAGGAGGGGTTGTCTTCAACGCAGGTGGAAGGAGGAGGCATAACAGGCGGAGTCGGTGGTCGGGTGCCCTAGCAGGCTGCGGCGGCGGGCCCGTGGAGGTGGAGGCTTGCGCGGGGGGAAAGGGGGGTGGCGTACGCGATGGGGCGTTGCGGCTTGGGGCGCGCGGTCGGTTAAAGAACGAAGGGAAGGAGAAGAAGAGGAGGGCGGAGAGGAAGTGGAGAGGAGGATGGCGCCGGAGCTGGTGGGGAGCGCGCCTCCTGTGGTGGCGGCTAGGGCATCCATCGCCTTTTTTTTTTCTTTACTGAGCGGGAGGGAGAAAGTAAGGGGGACTTTATATATTATTATTTTATTTATTTATTTTTCCACCAAAAAGTTGACTTTTCATATGATCTCTAAACGAGGTCCAACGATTATCGCCCCTAGCTAATTACCCCCATTCCGAACACAATGGGATATGTATCGTAAGCTGATTCGATCATTATGATCAGTTTTCGTCAAAATTAACATATAACTCTATATATTGAATTTGAACGCACATTTCAATTTGCTGGGGTCACATACTAACCCTTAAAATTCCCGAAAAATATTTTCTAGCTTCGTATTGACGATACAGTCCTAACAAAACTAATTTCGTCGAATTTTGAGATCGTTTGAAAAATGGCCATTTTCCTGTCGATTAAAATCAACTGAAACTGGTCAAACGAGTTTTACTTTGCCACGCTCACATATTGATTTGAAAAATTACGAAATTTGAAACCTAGCAATAACTTGACATCACGGATCCAACAAAAGTGGTTTCGTCGAAATCCGAGGTCGTTTGCAAAATTTCCATTTTAAGGGCCAGAATTCCATAGCGACTATTCTAAAATTTCAACTGGACCTATCTTTTGATTCCCGCTATGAAATTTTGATTTTTTGGATTCGTTGGAAAGATATTCTCAATTAGATTCTAATATTTTTGGTTTCACTAAAATCCGGTTTATTTTGCACCCGGTATGTTCAATTGAAGTTTGAAATCGAATTATCGAACTACTGCGCCATTTTCAATTCATTTTATAATTTAATATAATATATTTATATTTCCGCGATGACGTGTATAAATATACATTCTATTTCTATTCAGAATAAATTTCTCGTCGCTTTTATTTAAAATAATTCATTTTAAATATTCAAAATTCACTAAAATTGCCAAAATAAAAAATTTTAACTGGTTCTGATTTCCGGGTTATTACATGGAGATGATTCGATTTTTTTGGGGAAGAAAGAGGACATTAAAATTGTAAAGAGGAGACGCTTGTTTTCTAAAGAAATGGAACGGGTCTTCATTTTTTTAGAAGAACATTTGTGAAGATAAGAACGAAGTAATGTCAATCGGTATAGGGTAGCGACACTCTTCAGAAGTAGGTCAGCCAAGTTCTATACCGAGGAAGGTTTTATTTGTTTGAATAAATATTTGACTGCACCGTAAACTGACGTTGAACACTCTAAATCCGTGCAACCAACACATTTCCTAAACGCACAAAATTTATACGTGCTACTTAGCTTCCACGTTCTGATTTAAATAAAACTAGTATGGTCGGATTCTGACTCCGTCTGCATATGTCGTTATTTTATTTTTAAATTATATTATCGGTTTATCAATTTTCCCATTTTGTTCACTAATAATTTCGTTCGTTTCGAACTTTTGATCGTTAAATTTTCAATTTCTCTGTATATACAGATACACACATTTCCAAGCCAATCTCTAATGAATAAAATTTCTAATTTATTTAACGGCAATGACATTTATTGTTATTATTATTTTCATTCACCCATTTTTATTTTTCAATTGAATTTCAAATCCAGATCAATTATCCAACCAAATTTGATTCAAATAAATATTTGATTTTCACCAACCATTCTGAATTAAATTCATACACAAAATCATATATCTGGTTTTTAATTACAACCCACCTTTCAATACAAAAATTGATTAATAATAACAAAACCTTTAATTATCTCCATATTCTAGTTATCGAAATTTCTGGGACGTTACAATCGTCCCCCCTTTAAAACTTTTCGTCCTCGAAAAGGAGAGATCATTAGAGTTATACTAACATATACTTCAAAATTTCGTCTTTGTGTGAAATTATACCATAACTAAAATTAAATATTGATATTTAAATCATCAATCCTCTATCTTTATCCATCGTACTCAATTAACTCGGAAAATCAAATTTCCTTCCAATAATCATTTTTGATCAAATGCTTTTTACATTAAAATCAAATTTCTTATACTAATTTCCATCTCAAATTATTTTGAGATTTTCCCCCATTTCTCATTCTATCTGATCTCTTAGAAGATTCCAAAACCGCATAATTCCTTTTCAAAATCAAGCCCGTTTTAAATTTTCAATTTCTGCATAAGTTGGATTTATGCATTTCAAATTATTCCAAATTTCTTTATAAACCTCACCTACTAATATTTACTTTTCCATCGTTACACTGTAATGGGTTTAGGCTTTGCAACTATCAACCCAATCTCCTTGCATTCAATCCATTTAACTTTTCCTAACACTTATTGAAGAGTGTAAATAACATCTCTTCTTCAAGTTACAAATTGTCAACTTGAAAATTTCCAAATCCAAAATCTTATTACTTTTATACGAAATTCGTACAGAAAATACTTCAAAATTATGGACTTTAAAATACTTCGAAATCCTTTTCTTAGGTATATTTTAATTTCAAATTATTGATTTAAAACTATTTAATAACTCGAAGTTTGACAAGTCTATTATCGTACTCACAGACGTTAGGCATACGCTGGCCAGGCGCACGACTAAAATCTTCAAGTACTACATATCCTTGTTTCAACTCCTAGTGAAAATATATTTCAAAATTCCTTTTAAAACATATATGGAAAGTACCAGCGTGATATTGATATGTTGATTGTTCATGAATCGCAGATACCCAATGGTTCCATCTGAATCCCCCAGAAAACATCTGTATCCATAGGAAATAACTTCCTTGCAAATTTTGTCATGGACAGATCAACAGAAGATATTTAAAAATCAAATGAATCTGAGGTCACTAAGCGTTGGTTGCTCTGTCTCAGGATTATGAAATCAAATTATCAGTTAAGTCACGAGGACCAATAAAGTCACGAAGACAAACTGCTGCATTAACAGGTGGCTCAATCACTAAGATATATTAGTGGACCGCAGGTGCACGATGGTTACGCCTGGGTCCTCCAGGAAACATCCATACCCGTAAGCTTTCATAGCTAGGTGGATTATGCCCTTATAGTTCGACAGTAGATCGCAGCAGTCACAATGGTTACGCTTGGTTCCCACAAGAAACATCCGCCCACCGTAGGCTATTTGCAGCCTTGCGAATTTCACTACACAGTCGAATTCCAACGACTCTAGATCGCAGTGATCAAAATGGTTACGCCTGATTCCCTCAGGAAACATCCGACCGCCATAGGCTATCTACAGCCCTGCAAATTATGCTAGCAGTCGTGCTACATGGCAACTCATGAGTTTTATGTCCGGACAACCTACTGCCACCAGCAGCATATCTCAGCTAGGCCCGAATTTCAAGGAGGAAGGTACTTTCCTTATCGTAATTTGAAAGCATACGATAATATGTACATATAGTCCTTTATTTAATACTTTTCATAATTCATACTTACATCAATTTACATAAGATTTCCAAATCATGTTTTTCAACGCATCGTTCTTATATAAATTCTGGTATATACGATATCATTTCAAATCGATTACCTTCCCTCAATAACTCTCGACTTCGCTATATTCTTATACATTCCTCGTATTAGTTCCGAAAATTTCTTTATTCACTATCTCAAATCGAATATCCTAAAATTCCATTAAAATTTCAAAATTTTAGTTAATTAATTCAAATATCTAATATCAACTCAGATTGATGACTCTATTGGTTATAAACCATTTTTTTTTTCAAATTTCCAATTACTAAGTTCTTTGCTTCATTCACATTTTTATGTTCTTGCAATTTCTAAATTTTCCATTCTCAGACTAAATTCTCATTCATGCTTTATTTCTTCTTATCACAAATTTCACCTCCATGCATTATCACCCTTCCATATTCACATCCGCTGACCGTAAATTAGCAAGCAAACAACTTTCCAAGAGTCAACCCCGAAGGCCGAAACCAACATCAGATCAACACTCAGAAAGTCAATCAACTTGACTAATCTCTAGTCAGTTTCCAACTTCTAATTCTAAATTTCTTATCAAATTCATTACTTACGCAACTCTCGAATTCAATTTACGAATACACTTCTTTTGCGTTCTGTCGTCCTTCGTTCTCGACTTGTGTTTTTTTATTCTTCGGTCCTTGCCATTCTAAGTTATCCAAACTCGTTAGCCTCTCACGATTTTTAAAAAAAAACATTTTTTAATTATTATATTAAAAAAAAATCACTTATTACCATTGGAAAACATTTTCAAACATTCACAAATCTTTATTTACTATATAAAATACACTTTATTCTCAAAGAAAAACATATATACATTCGCTATTTGAATTAGAACAGATATTAAATAAAACATCGCTATTTTCACTTAGCTGCTGACGCTCATTTACTTACTTTATTTGACTAGTCTTGCTATCGAACCTTACCTACTCCTTAGTGAACAAGGAAGTCAGTCAAGTTGGGGTATATTTACCTCTCAAACCTTAACTGAACAACATCATTAACTTTGAAATGGATAAAATTAACAACATCGAATACCCATTCATTCTCGTAACTTTCGAATTCAAATTAAGAATTTTCTTCTTTTACAATAATCGTTGATTGTAACAATAACTCACGCCTTTAAAATATTTAATATACTTGATTCCTTAATCTGAGTACATAAATAATTTATTTATGATATATTAATTTTTTTATTAAAAACTGAAATTAATTAATATTTCCCTACAATTCGCTTAATCGATTCCCATGAAAACTTCCTTTCAAATGATCTCCTTTCCCGATAATATATTCCGAATTTCGGAAAAATTTATATTCTGAACTTCAGAATGATCTCACCATACTGGTCAGCTTCATTTCCTTTATCTCCATTTTCATTCGTAACATTTTCACTTTCAATTGTTATTTACTTCTTAACATGAATATCATTCCTTTTATAGGAATCTATACTCGCCACATCAAATCTGTTTTAATTTCATTTAAATACAGGTTCAAATCTCTTTAAAATCTCCATTCATATTTCGCTCCATCTCATTTAAGATTCACTTCATTTATAACTCTCGTTTACCATTCACTTCTTGTTAATTAATTAACAAGTTTATAACTCACTATCCAATTCATATATCTGATCATACCTTATTGGTTTGAAACCAATTATGGTTTATCTTGCCAAGTTCTGCATAATCTAAATAGATTAGTAATAAAATTTGACACAATCGAATTCCCATTTATTACATTTTTGATTTAAATTTCATATTTCGAATGTCGAAATAAAGTTCCTCGTTCATCTTTGAAACGATTTTCAAATTCCCTTTTATCATTCATTTTCCCGTCTGAATTCTTATTTCTAATAAATTCAGTTATCTTTGATAGCCAGTATACACAATTAGATAATTTAATTCGTTGATTCTCCTATACTTATCTTCCTTAGATACCATTCCATGGTAGACTCGAGATTCAATTCTAAGAGAAATTATTGAAGAACAGGTCTGGCAAATCCGGATTCGAAGACTTCCGAAGACTGGGGATTCCAAACAAAATTTTAAATCTCAAAATTCTTTTTTCGATGTATTACTTTCAAAATACTAGTTTCAAGATACATAATATTTCAAAGTAGCTTACTTTTCAAAATCATTTGTGTTAGGACCCGAACTTCCTCGGTAAGGAAAGCCCGGATTGAAGTGAGAACAAGCCACATCGGAACTCAAACAGAAGAACATTTCATTGCTTATTACAACAATTCCATCAGAATAATAGAATATACACAGTATAAACAAATATTATACAACATAAAATATTGGAGATTACAATAAATTACATAGCAGCAGAAAATAGTACAAAACACAACTGAAGGAGACATACGGATACAGAGCATTACGGATATCATTCCAGTTGTAAATCAGGATCCTATGAATATAAATCTGCAAAACCAAAACTACTAGCTGCCCGTGTCAAAATAAGGGCACCCAGAGTTTAGGTTAAAACAATAAACTCCAGTTCAGTCATGTGACTGGTGTGAGGACTAAAACAGTTATTAATCTTTATTTTTAAAGTTAGGTAAATCAAGGGACCACGCCGTATAACATGGAACGGGTTTCCTCCCAAGAATACCAGTGCATAAAACAAACAGCACAATGATAAATAAAGAAAAATGAAGCTATTATAAGACCCAGGTCCCATCACACAATGAAACACAAGCCGTAGGATAGGGTTTTACCTTATAATAGCCAAAGAATGCTTGATATGTTTAAAAACAGATTATTTTGATATTACTATAAGTGTATGGTGTCAAAACAATTTCAATCATAAATATCAATCATAGACGGCATGGGAACCATATATCATGTCGCCATACTAGGCTCTACAATCAAAGCCGCAAAGTAACGTGTTTGGAAATTGGATTTCCCTCTATGAACCGAGGCCAGCGATCGTCCTCTACCGATTCGAGACAATCTAGCCTACCATGTCTCAGGCAAGTACTCAGTCAAGCCTTGGATCATCAGGGCAAGTCCACCGATGTGGATTAAAATGCCTGAACACTGCGTTTCCCTGCCCTATGGGGCGTAAATGAGCCAACAAATGATTCCATCGGACCCGGATCGTCCGATCTAACCGAGGCGCCTCGCAATCCATCATCCACATAAGTAAAATATCAGCCAGTTCAAGCACTGACACCACTCCTAGCTAGAAAGAAATGCATGTCCTCCCTGAGGTCCTCTCCCGTTTCTATTTCACAACCGGAGTGTGAGGCTCGCGAATCCACGCTACACAAAGCTATGTCACACAGGCCGTGCTTTGATCATCAACCACAAGACTTTGCTTTTCAACAAAAGCCTTGATCATTTGCCACTTAGGCATGCCACACAGGCAATTCACTCCCTGTGATTGATATCCATCAATATATAACCTCTGAGCTCGTATGTCTCAGAGAAGGGCGTTAAGCAAGAGAATAAATTCTCCGTCGCCAAACAGACATATATTTAATAGAAATCAATCACATAGAGTAAAATCCAATGTTAGACACACAGTCTATTTACAAGTTCGTTCTGGGTCTGAACGAAACCGGAGGCAACTTGTACCTCGCATATCCATTGATCTCCAAGTACGTCTGGACGATTACCAACTGATTCCCTCCTCTTGGGTGTACAGCACAATCAAGATCATCAGTAATCACCCAAGCGATGTGAAGACCTCCGGTCTTCAACCACCGACCTCACCTTCAACTTATCGTCGTATCAGTTATTCAAAATGGGATGAACCCGGTCTTTCCGAATAACTCGCGTATATAATAAACAAGTGTAACACAAACACAACATACGCCTCATTCCAATTCATCAGTCACTAACCGTAAATTAACAAGAGAATAATTCCCCAAATATTAACCCCGGAGGCCGAAACCAACATTAGATCAATACCCAGGAAACCATGCTGCTTAGCTAACCTACAGTTAGTTTCTAAATTTCGCATTCTTAGGGAAAGGTTCCCATTAATTTTATCAAAGATAAATTCTTTTAAATTTATTCTTTAATCTTCCTTTGAATATCACTTTAAACTAGTCGGGATTAACGAACCTTACCGAAGTAATCATTTGTTTTAATTTCCCAATCCCAACCTATTCATCCCATGAAGTAAAACTGGTAATGCTTCATGTCTAACACCATGGTGTTATCGGTAAATTCCATTACCATTTCACGTTCAAATCTAATTAAAGATTTAACTATCGCCTGGAGAAAAACTGGTGATACTCCATTCCCGATCTTTTCAATCTAATTAAAGATTCATTAAAACTCCACTTAGTTTTAATCTTTAACTGGGTTAAAGAATCAATGTCATTTAAAACACGGTTCACGATAAACCCAAATTCACATTCCATTCTACCAGCCTTTAACTGTAAAATAGCAAGTGAGCAATTCCCTAAGTATTAACCCCGAAGGCCTAAACCAACATCAGATCAATACCCAAGAAACCATTCAACTTAACTAATCTCCAGTTAGTTTCTGATTTTCTTAACTCAGTTGGGTCTAAGAACAGTATTATTGAAGATACCGTTCACGTCAAGCCAAAATCAATTCAAATTCAATTCCAATTAAATACCATTTAATTGGTACACTTCATTCAGTCTAAATAAAAGATATAATCTTTTTTCTCAACTGGTTTTAACAACAGTGTTAATGAAGACACCATTCACGACAAACCCAAATCCCATTTGATATTAAATACAAGGCTCTGAATAGAAAATATATCGGCATATATTCAATATCAAATTCTACGACCAACAAATATCTTATTGGAAATAACGATATAAATATATCTTTCAAACTTCCATAATAATATCTGTATACTCACGAAATCCGACATCAAAATATTCCAAAGAAAATTTCGATTCAGATCCATTCCAATTCAATTATTGGAAATTCTGGTCACTTTTAAAACCCTTTCAAATCCAACTTATTTATTTAAAAATAAATAAATTATTATTCTAGTTCAAAACTAGTTCATTCCGATAAAAATCTATTTTATCTTTTCAAATATGGAAATTTTCATCCCAATTCTTCACAAATCATTTCTTATGATTTTACACAAATTATTGTTATTTTTAATAATTTTATCAAGGCCCGTACAGTCGATTTCCATCAACGGCCATCGAACTGCACTTACAACGACATTTTCCAAATTTGATTTGGACATAATTCCAAATCCAACTGTTAGATTTCAAATATCTAATATTCGTTAGAAAGCTCTTTTCGATACGAACCCAACGGTCCCGGTTTTAGGAGAATCCGACGGTCGGATCTCCCGTAACATCCATTTGAAGTCAATGGTCGAAATTCGCGAACTGCAGCGGCACGGCGCGTTCTATTCAGGCCATTTAACATATATAATATATATTATATATACTCCGTTGATTTCCTTTCAAAACGTATTTTATAAATCGTTTTAAATTCGTTTTTAAAAACGATTTCAATTTCATATTCAATTTCGAATCAAATTTGATAACTCCACATCATCGATATACAAATGATAATATTTTCAAAACGTTATATTTTGAAATCACTTTCTTTTCTATATTCATTATAAAAATGAATAAAATCGATATAAATATCGTTCACGTCAAAATGGCGTCAATCTAATTAACATGGCTTTATTCAACACATGAATGTTTTCAATTCAACACATGAATTTATTTTCTATTCAACACATGAATTTATTTTCTATTCAACACATGAATTTATTTCTATTTTCCAAATCGGAATGAGGCCCAATCAATTACCATATAACGTTTATTATATGGATTCCCTACAACACATGTATATAACAGCAATGATAAATCATCAACCATCATCCAGAGTGCACCACAGAACTGCATAAGCATTAAATATAAATAATTAACGATTACACAGTTTGTCAATCCATCGATTGACATACAACTAAACAATCAGGATTAGTGTACGTCAAATCTCATCCCAATACCCGTGTGGGGTTTCAAAACAACAAACACAGATTTTATTTGTGTAGTTGGGCGATGTGTAAAATTTATCGTCCCAATCAATATCAGTCAAATCAGTGTATATAAACAAATCGTCCGATTTGTTTATAAATATTTATTTTATATACACGTTAAAAAATATATTTTTAACTATAAAATATTTTCCACTATAAAAAAATTTATTTCATTCCACATCACACAATCAAATTTCACAACATAGCAACCAAACAAACAAGTCATCCATGGTCTGTGGACGACGGGTGTCGGGTGGTGCTAAGCACCGTCAACATCCTAGTATATATTTCAACTAGAAATCAAAATAAAAGTGAGGAGTTCTCACCTTGGGGATCCACATTGCCAGTTTTATTTCTGAATTTCAGAACAGGCTGGATTTGCCTGCCATGGCAACGCAGTCTTCTCTACGCTATTCATAACAAAAATCACATTTTTAATATGATGTTTACATATTAAAAGTCATATTTTTATCCCGCTATTTTCCATATAAAAATTATATTTTCATAACGCTCTCTTTAGAATAAAAATCATATTTTTATTTAACCATTCAAACAATAAAAATCGTATTTTTATTTTTCTACTTCATATATAGAAATTATATTTTTAAAACGCTACTCTCTATATAAAGATTATATTTTTATTTTGGTTATATAATAAAAATTCAATCTTTTCGTTTATAAAAATCTCGTCTTTATTATAAATAAAAATCTCTTCTTTATCTTTCATACATATAAAAGACCCCATTTTTAATTCGTTACTTAGTAAATAAAGATCACGTCTTTGCTAATTTAACAATCACATTTCTAATTCGAAACTATATACATAAATATCGAATTTTTATTTGCTAATTCATATGTAAAAATCGTCACCTTTCATTTAAAAAAA
This sequence comes from Allium sativum, assembly GCA_030737875.1. Classification (NCBI taxonomy): domain Eukaryota; kingdom Viridiplantae; phylum Streptophyta; class Magnoliopsida; order Asparagales; family Amaryllidaceae; genus Allium; species Allium sativum. The sequence goes on from CM060921.1 coordinate 316,222,307, forward strand.
AAAGAAATCCTCTTCTTCTAACTAAAAATCAAATTTTTAGCTAACTAAAAATCTAATTTTTACAACTAAAAATCTAATTTTTGATTCATTTTTTAAAAGGAAACCTCTTTCTAATTACATAGGAAAAAAGAATAGAAAAGAGAATAAATAAAGAAGCTTACTGTTCATAGTTGAACTGCGAGAGGGGGGGTCTTGCTGCGCGGCGCGAGGAGGAGGAGTCGTGGTGGTCGCGGGTCTAAGGGGGAGGAGGCGCGGCTATCTTGTGGGCTTCAGGGGAGGGCTAGGGTTTTCAGGGGGGCGTGGGATTCGATTACAGAAGAGGGGACGAGAGAGAGGGTGCGTTGAAGGTGGGGGGAGAAGAAGAAGGTGGCGGCGCGTTGGATGAAGCGGAGGCGGCGACGGCACCTGCGGGGGGGAAGGGAGGGGGGGCGATCGCGATCCGTCTTTTTTTTAGTTGTGTGCGTTGATCTGAGAAAGAGGGGAGGGGGCCAAGTGTTTTTATATAAAATTATATTATATTTAATTATTTAAATTTCCTAAAGGCGACTTTTTATTTTCAACTCAAAATTCAACCCACCGACTGTCGTCCCTAGCTAATTACCCCCCATTCCGAACACAATGGGATATGTATCATGAGCCAGTTCGGCTGTTACGATCAATTTTCGTCAAAATCAAAATATAACTCTATACATTGAATTTGAATGCACATTTCTATTTACCGGGGCCACATACGGACTCTATAAATTCCCAAAAAATATTTTCTAACTTCGTATTGACGATACGGTCCTAACAAAACTAGTTTCAACAAATTCTGAGACCGTTCGAAAAATGACCATTTTCCAGTCGATTAAAATCAACTAAAACTGGTCAAACGCGTTTTCTTTCGCCATGCTCACATATTGATTCAGAAAATTATGAATTTTGAAACATAGCAATAACTTGGCATCACGGATCCTACAAAAGTGGTTTCGTCGAAAACCAAGGTCATTTGCAAAATTTTCATTTTTAAGGGCCAGAATTCCATAGCGACTATTCTGAATTTTCAACTGGACGTATCTTTTGATTCCCGCTATGAAATTTCAATTTTTTGGATTCGTTGGATAGATATTCTCAATTAGATTATAATATTTTTGGTTTCACTAAAATACGGTTTATTTTGAATCCTGTGCATTCATTTGAAATTTGAAATCGAATTTTCGAACTACCGCGCCATTTTCAATTTCTTTTATAATTTAAAATAAATATTTATATTCAAACGACGATCTATATAAATATATACGTTCTAATTCTATTCATAATAAATTTCTCGTCGTGATTATTTAAAATAAATCATTTTAATTATTCAAAATTCAGTAAAATTGCCAAAATAAAATTTTTAAACTGGCTCGGATTTCCGGGTTATTACAATCTCCCCCACTTAAAACTTTTCGTCCCCGAAAAGGAACGAAGCCGAAATTTGTTTTACAAACCAACTAAACTCCCATTATTTTCTTTAGGGCTTAAGTTCTTCAACTTTTCAGTTTCAAAGAACTTTTCAAATTTTTCAAAAATTTGGCTAACACCCTAAATTTTTGAAAAATTTCGCCATAACCTCCCATGCACCGGGGACTTGGGGATATTTCATATAGCCTACCATGGCCTTCTTCAATCCAAAAGAAAAAGCCAAGCGGCTAGCCAATCGGCTCATAAAATCATCCAAACCCAATAAATTTGTAAACATGTGCCTATTTGTCGGGCAAACAATTTTATTCATCTGCTCTAACCTCCTTGCTATAACCTGTTCAATGTAAGTACATGTATATGCATACAAATGCGACAAATTTTAATACAATTCTCTATTTGGTTCAATTTGTCTAAAGTTTCAACATTTAATTAATCAAACAACACAACCAGCAATCAATTAGTTGATTAGCTTTTCACATTCATAATTTTGATACATAGTCAAAAAATCACATTTTTGATGCCAAATCACAACAATAAGCCCTATCTAGTTTTGGTTCTCACACCAGTCTAATGGAAACATATAGAAATCCCACTTTCGTCACTTGAACATATATCCACTGATGATGCAACTGCTACCATCAGTGTCATCTCCGGGCGAATAAAGTGTGATTCTATATCCATCCAGTATATTGGAGGCTTTCAATAAAAGTGGATCAAACGTATATTAAAATCTCTATATACCTGATAGTCTGAATCAATATAAATAAATATTCAAATACGAAAAATTGAATTAAATTTTCAAAACAAAATTTGTTTTCAATTTTATTTTTCAAAACAACACTCTTTACACTCGTTCTAGAATACTACTGATCCTATCTCTAACGAGTCATTCTCATTGGATATTACTAATCCAATTTCTGATGAATTCTTTTGTATGGTTCTAATGTGTCTTGTTCTCCGAGCTTTGTAAACCAAAGCTCTGATACCAAGATGTTAGAACCCGAACTTCCCCGGTAAAGAAAGCCCGGATTGAAGTGAGAACAAGCCACATCGGAACGCAAACAGAAGAGCATTTCATTGCTTATTACAACAATTCCATCAGAATACAAGAATATACAGAGTATGAACAAATATTATACAACAGAAAATATCAGAGATTACAATAAATTACATAGCAGCGGAAAATAATACAAAACACAACTGAAGGAGATATATGGATACAGAGCTTTCCGGATATCATTCCAGCTGTAAATCAGGATCCTGTGAATATAAATCTGCAAAACCAAAACTACTAGCTGCCCTTGTCAAAATAAGGGCACCCAGAGTTTAGGTTAAAACAATAAACTCCAGGTCAGTCATGTGACTGGTGTGAGAACTAAAACAGTTATTAATCTTTATTTTTAAAGTTAGGTAAATCAAGGGACCACGCCGTATAACACGGAACGGGTTTCCTCCCAAGAATACCAGTGCATAAAACAAACAGCGCAATGCTAAATATAGAAAAATGAAGCTATTATAAGACCCAGGTCCCATCACACAATGCAACACAAGTCGGAGGATAGGGTTTTACCTTATAATAGCCAAAGAATGCTTGATACGTTTAAAAACAGATTATTTTGATATTACTATAAGCGTATGGTGTCAAAATAATTTCAATCATAAATATCAATCATAGACGGCATGGGTACTATATATCATGTCGCCATACTAGGCGCTACAATCAAAGCTGCAAAGTCACATATTTGGAAATTGTATTTCCCTCTATGAACCGAGGCCAGGGATCCTCCTCTACCGATTCGAGACAATCTAGCCTACCTTGTCTCAGGCAAGTACTCAGTCGAGCCTTGGATCGTCAGGGTCGGTCCACCGATGTGGATTAAAATGCCTGAACATTGCGTTTCCCCACCCCCCTATGTGGCGTAAATGAGCCAACGAATGACTCCATCGGACCCGGATCGTCCGATCTAACCGAGGCGCCTCGCAATCCATCATCCACATAAGTAAAATATCAGCCAATTCAAGCACTGAACCACTCCTAGCTAGAAAGAAACACATGTCCTCCCTGAGGTCCTCTCCCGTTTCTGGTTCACAACCGGGGTGTGAGGCTCGCGAATCCACGCAACACAAAGCTATGCCACACAGGCCGTGCTTTGATCATCAACCACAAGACTTTGCTTTTCAACAGAAGCCTTGATAATTTGCCACCTGGGCATGCCACACAGGCAATTCACTCACTGTGATTGATATCCATCAATATATAACCTCTGAGCTCGTATGTCTCAGAGAAGGGCGTTAAGCAAGAGAATAAATTCTCCGCCGCCAAACAGACATATATTTAATAGAAATCAATCACATAGAGTAAAATCCAATGTTAGACACACAGTCCATTTACAAGTTCGTTCTGGGTCTAAACGAAACCGGAGGCACCTTGTACCTCGCATATCCACTGATCTTCAAGTACGTCTGGACGATCACTAACTGATTCCCTCTCTTGGGTGTACAACCCAATCAAGATCATCTGTAATCACCCAAGCGACGTGAAGACCTCTGGTCTTCAACCACCGTCTTCACCTTCGACTTATCGTCGTATCAGTTATTCAGAATGGGATAAACCCGGTTTTCCGAATAACTCGCGTATATAATAAACAAGTGTTACACAAACACAACATACGCCTCATTCCAATTCATCAGTCACTAACCGTAAATTAACAAGAGAATATGTAACGGCCCAGATTATTGACCATTTAGTTTAATATTTAAAAATGTTTTTTATATTGTTTTGGAATTTTAAATGGTTTAATTCCAATAATTTTGAATATTTTATTAATATAATAATATTTTATTCTGAAATGGTAGAAATTTAGTGGATCTGCAATATAATGTGAACTGGCAGTATAAAAGGATAAATTTTGAATTAAAAATAGTACGTTTACGAAGGAAGTAGTAGCTAACAAACTCGGATTTCGATGAAATCAGTTTCATTAAATCCGAAATGATGAAATTAGGTAACCAACCAAGTTACGTCAAAAATGGCATCCGTATGTGGAAAAGAAAAAAAATAAAAGGCCAAAATTTGAACTAAATTTTGACGGTAATTGGAATTTGCTAATGCTAACGACAAAACTGGAACCTGAGACCTATCCAGGAAAATTCTAAACATAGGATATTAGCTATATATGAAGTCTGGGAAAATCCTATAACGGATATAGAAAGTTTATTAAGGAAACAAAATTTAAATAAATTATTTGAAGATCTAAACGAACTTTGATTTTTGATTTGAATACATAGGATTGAAGTACGTTAAAAACCGGACCAGATGGTGGAAGAATTTCTGAAAACCGTTATCGTTTGATACTCCAACATGAGACCGGAAGATGTTGAAACTAATACAAAACACTATTTTGAATTGGAATTTAAATTATTTGAAAGTTCAAACGAATTCAAATTTGAAATATTTTTATATATTATTGAAGAGCAAGAAAAATTGAACAACATGGTTGAAAAAGATTTTGGATAAGGTATCAATAAGTAAGTCAAATTAACGTCCGAATAAAGTTGAGAAAACACACTTTACTATTCATAAATTATTAAATTTATTAATAATTTAATTAATTTAAGGATTAATCCTAGCCATCCATTTTCGACCGTTGGATTCGCGCCACCTCAGCAATCCATATGACTTCTTCAGCTATAAATAGCCCCCCCCCCCTTTCATTTTAAAGTCACCCCTCCTCCTCTTTCAAGCTTTGGCAATGGTAGAAATAATAATAAAATAATAGAAAAATAGGGAAAAGGAAGAAAAGGAGAAAGGAGGGCAAGACCGGGGGGGACTCTTAGGCAGAGGCTTGGGCTTCACGGGGTAAGTTTTTAAATAATATTTATTTATTTATTTATTTATTTTGGTAATAAATATATGTGTATATATATATTATAATTAAAATATAATTTGTAAAAATAAATATCGGAACATTCTAAGGGTGACAGAGAGGATAGTGTCTAAGGCTTGAGTTTGAAAAATATAGTTTCCTGCTCTCCCTGGCTATCCTAACTGATCCGACGGATGGGATGGTTAATTCAAATTCAAATTAAATTTGAATTTGAATTTAAAATAGACCAGGGGCATTTTCGTAATTTTTAACTATAAACTTTAAAAGCTTATAACTTTTCCAAAACAAGTCGGATTTCCACGAAACAAGGACCGTTGGATTCTTATCGAAAAATACTTTAAAATGAGTTACAACAGATTTTTGATCCGGGTTATAATTTTTAAGTTATAATTAAATGAATATTTTTAAATATTTTATTTGGAAATTAAATTTAATTAAATATTAAAATGGTTTTTCAATTTTAAAAATTGGATATGGCTAGAGATGGGAAAGTATGATTTTTTAGAAGGGCAGGGAAGGTAATTTGGCTAATAACGCAATTAGGAATTAATTAAGATAAAAATTAATTAATTAATTATGTTAAATATATATTCATTTAAATTAGGTAAATATTGTAAATAGCATAACTTTTGCATATGTTAACGAAATCTAACGAAATAAGATCTGTTGGGATTGCAGGGACGAGACCTATTCGATGGCACTGACTAGGAGTCAATCTGACGCTATTGCAAATTCAGCTAATTTTGGATGGTCGTCCCAAATGAGAAGCGACAAACGCGTCAACCGTCGACCAGAACAAACTCTGGTGAGTTAATTCTCACACCGTCTGAAATCCTATGATGTGTTACATTCACAGCAAAATATATTTTATAGTTAACAGTATAAATTGGCTGATTGGATGCGATGGATGCAAGTTGTTTGTTGTTGTCTGATGGTTGCAGTTATTTATATTCTACCAATTATTTAATTCGCATATTGTTATCAACTTACATCTGTGATGCAGAGAAGGACAGGTTGGAGAGATCCGACCGGATTCCTCAAATTAACTATATTTTGTTTGTTATGCATATATATGAATTGTTCACCTTGTTTGACACCAAAACCTGTCTGTATGTTGATGGTTGAATAGTTACGCACCTTTGTTGTGTTTAAAATCAACTGACAGTGTTGATTTGGTAATTGGCAGTGAACGGTCTAGAATGTGTTGTTTCTGACGTCAGTTTACTGTTGGGTGAATCGACGCAGTGTCAGAGTTATAAGTTATTTTATAATTGGAATTAAGTTTTAAATAAAATTATATAAGGGATTTAAATGGAAATTATAAATATCTATTTTTAATCGCGTTTGAAGGGTTATTTAAATGGATTATACCAGTGTTGAAAGCAGAGAAAAACCCAAGGTTTTACCTACGGGTTGGTTAAATTTGACAATTTGTTTTCAAACAATTAAAGGTTGATTTTTAATCAATTAAGTTATTTGGTTAATTTAAGAAAAGGGAAATGACAAAGGAAATTCAGTTCACTATTAAATGATATATATATATACACGGTTGATAAAATTCACTGTTTTCGAGTAAAATAGACAAAGGGATAGATATGGATTTAAATATTCGTTAAAGTGTAACAAGTAGAGTTAGAGCATAGTTGATCTTCGATTAACTAAAAATCTAAAGAGAATATTGAACTGGGTATTGTTAATAACCTAAATTATTTTGAGTAAGCTTGTAAAAGTAATAATAATCCTATTTTGGTTTTGGGGCAAAGTTAACTATATTTTTATATGGTTAATGGTAAAACTAATTATCCTTTAAATTAAAAATGATTTAAAGTAATGAATTCAATTTGAAATCGAGTAAGAATTAATTAGTTGGAGATAAATTTGATTAAGAGATTATGGAATGTTTTATGACCCAAATGTTCGACAAACTTGGTAGATGAAGTTGGTAGGTAAGTATAAAGATTTAAATCAGGGTTTACTTAATGTTTCAAATTAAGCAAGACGAATTCAAATTGGAATGATACTTTACAGGAATTAAGTGATGGGATATTCCAACAAGGATTTCAAATGTAAGGAAAGGTTTTGTAAACCCAAGTTTGAAATCAAGATTTGAAACGAGATTTAGTGTCGGTGGTTAAGTGACGAACTAACATTATTCTGTGGTAAGAACGTTGTTGATCAAGGTCTGAGAGGTAACTAAAATACCCCAACTTGGTTGGCTTCACAATTATCAAGGAATAGTATTAGTTTGGAACGAGTGAAGTGTTGAGATTGGTTTTATCCTATACGAGAATATCAAACTCTGATGCAAGGTTTTAGAAATTAAATAATATTACGATATGAGATGCAGTAGCAGAGTACCTTCGGTTCATCCTGTTCCTGGATGACTTGTATGGATGGATGTCTGACAGAGTATTTCCAAAAGGATTTACATGCGTTGATTTCTCCAAACGTACCATGGTTGGTGGCGGAGAAATGGTTATTCTCTAACCAGATAGCTAGAGTATGTTTGTGGACGTCAATCAAGTGTGATCTGGCGGATCTGACGATGTGGCATTCAAAATATATGATGACTAGATATGTTCTGACCTCAAGCCTCATCAACCGGGAAATGACAAAAATCGGGCAGGCAACATGGCTATGTGGGTCGCTCCCATTAGGATGTATGATCACCTATCTAGAGAAATTCCTATTGCTTCTTAATCTATGTTCGATGATGTCCCTTATCGAGAGACGGTGGTTTGAACCCAACCGTCGGTGATATACATTCGATACACTCAAGCGAAATGAGTGTTCGGTCATGTGAGGGCCAGGTTGCAAGATGTTCTTGTTGAACCCAGTGTATTTGCCTCTAGAGATACACTATTGGAAGGTGGTCCCATACCTTGTCAAGGTTGGAAATCCAAAATCCAGTAAGCGCCCGCGGTTTTGATTGTATACTATATATGTGGAGCGTGAGATGCAAGCGTTCCACTAGATTGATAATTACTTGTATTTAGACATTATGATAATATCAGAACAAACTATGATTTTGAGAAATGGTTTGGGTTATAGTAAGGTAAAAACCGTCCGTGTTTATGTGTGGACTAGTCTTACTATTATCCTTTGTTTCAGAAAGGATTTTCCAAAGTGAAACCTGTGCGTGTGTTCTGTGAATTTATCACTGATAGTATTCCAGACTGACCTGGTGTATTTTGTTTTAAATCAAATGTGCTCGGGTCAGACCAAGCATATGTACAGGTTAGGTTCGCTTGGAGTCTCAAAAGCTGGAAGTAGACGGCTTCACCACTTGTTATATAAAGCTAATTCCGCTGTGCAGTTATATGTTAAACTCTGATGATTGGTACATATACAAAATTCTTTTGTATATTTGATATTATATTTTATATGTTCCGCTGTGAGTTCTGATGTGATGTTCTTCTTCTTTCTTCTATTCTAAAATTTCTTTCTTTCTTATCTCACCCTCTAAATTCTTTCTAAACTATTCAGTGTTTTTCGATGCTTGGAGGAACGGTATGAGATACGGTTTTGGTATTTATATCGATTTTCGGGGCCGAAAGCGCTGGGTCGTTACAGTGGTATCAGAGCTATTGGTTTAGAGATAACCTTGACTCTATGGTTTAACTCAATAGAGATGGGGTTAGCAATGTCCTAGATTGAGTATGGGTCTGTATATGAGAGCGCGTATTTGTAATTTGAATATAAATTATTTTCAAATATTTTGTAAAGAGGGTAAATGAAATAATTTTACCCAAATTATATTTTTGTATAAAAAGGAAATTAATTTATCGTATTATTGAGGTATATATGGGGTTAAAACTAAGTATGGAATACGACTTAACTTAGTTAAGTCGAGTTAAATTATAAATAGATAGTGTTGGAATAAAATATATTTGGAATTGAGTAATCAAATTAATAATTGGATTAAAAATCGATCTGATATGTATCGATATGTGAAACCAAAATGAAAACAAATAAGGAATGTTAATGTTAAGTCAAAATGTTTTGGTTGGATTGTTATACCTTGGTTTTTGATGTGTTGGATGGATAGTAAAAAAAATTCACCAACAGTTAGATGTAAAGTTGAATGATATGTTTGGATTGTGTGTTCGATTTCATTAATATGAACTTGAATATGAATATAAATTTGGACTTGGTTGAAACCAATCTGAAATGAATAAATGGAGGAAGAATCAATCCAAGCTTAATGAAAGGAATAAAGGGATTGGTCGAGAAGTAATTATAAATAAATTCTAATGTGAGTAGAATTGGTCATAATGGATAATATGGATATTTTAAACCAAATTGATATTTGTTTTGGGAACTGATGAATTTTATTTGAGTTGAGAACAGGTACAAAAGTGCCAATTCTGTTTTAAAACTTATCCAAGAGGAATTCTGGAGTTAACCGTCTCCAGTTTGAATAGAGTTGCGTAACAGTTAAGCAGGCTCGAGTATAATATATATCGCTTATCGCATAATAACGCTCACGAAAAGGTACGCCTACGCAAAATATAAAATTTTGGTTTTTATTTGGATTTTGGGTTTGAATTTTTAAATTTCCTGACCGTGTTGGTCGATGTATATATATTTCTTGAATCTGCGATTTTGCAGATGCCCTCCGTACAGGGGAGACTCTGCCAAAAATTTTCCAAAATCTAAGGTGTTGGAATATTTTTGAAGATTTTTAAAAATTTGATTAGTTGAAATAAATTGTTTTTAAAACTGATTTGATTAATTTTGAAAATAAAATCGATTCTTAATTAAATATATTTGTAAAGATAGTGGATTTGCAACAATCTTTCTGCCTTAGCAATTTCGAGGATGAAATTATTTTAAGGGGGAAGGAATGTAACGGCCCAGATTTTTGACCATTTAGTTTAATATTTAAAAATGTTTTTTTTATATTGTTTTGGAATTTTAAATGGTTTAATTTCAATAATTTTGAATATTTTATTAATATAATAATATTTTATTCCGAAATGGTAGAAATTTAGTGGATTTGCAATATAATGTGAACTGACAGTATAAAAGGATAAATTTTGAATTAAAAATAGTACGTTTACAAAGGAAGTAGTAGCTAACGAACTCGGATTTCGATGAAATCAGTTTCATTAAATCCGAAATGATGAAATTAGGTAACCAACCAAGTTACGTCAAAAATGGCATCCGTATGTGGAAAAGAAAAAAATAAAAGGCCAAAATTTGAACTAAATTTTGACGGTAATTGGAATTTGCTAATGCTAACGGCAAAACTGGAACCTGAGACCTATCCAGGAAAATTCTAAACATAGGATATTAGCTATATATGAAGTCTGGGAAAATCCTATAACGGATATAGAAAGTTATTAAGGAAACAAAATTTAAATGAATTATTTGAAAATCTAAACGAACTCCGATTTTTGATTTGAATACATAGGATTGAAGTACGTTAAAAACCGGACTAGATGGTGGAAGAATTTCTGAAAACCGTTATCATTTGATACTCCAACATGAGACCGGAAGATGTTGAAACTAACACAAAACACTATTTTGAATTTGAATTTAAATTATTTGAAAGTTCAAACGAATTCAAATTTGAAATATTTTTATATATTATTGAAGAGCAAGAAAAATTGAACAACATGGTTGAAAAAGATTTTGGATAAGGTATCAATAAGTAAGTCAAATTAACGTCCGAATAGACTTGAGAAAACACACTTTACTATTCACAAATTATTAAATTTATTAATAATTTAATTAATTTATGGATTAATCCTAGCCATCCATTTTTGACCGTTGGATTCGCGCCATCTCAGCAATCCGTATGACTTTTTCGGCTATAAATAGCCCCTCCTTCATTTTAAACTCACTCCTCTTTCTCCTCTTTCAAGCTTTGGCAATGGCAGAAATAATAATAAAATAATAGAAAAATAGGGAAAAGGAAGAAAAGGAGAAAGGAGGGCAAGACGGGGAGCTAGGGACTCTTAGGCAGAGGCTTGGGCTTCACGGGGTAAGTTTTTAAATAATATTTATTTATTTATTTATTTTGGTAATATATATATATATATATTATAATTAAAATAGAATTTGTAAAAATAAATATCGGAACATTCTAAGGGTGACACAGAGGATAGTGTCTAAGGCTTGAGTTTGGAAAATATAGTTTCCTGCTCTCCCTGGCTATCCCTAACTGATCTGACGGATGGGATGATTAGTTTAAATTTAAAATAAATTTGAATTTGAATTTAATTTGAATTTAAAATAGACCATGCGCATTTTCGTAATTTTTAACTATAAACTTTAAAAACTTATAACTTTTCCAAAATAAGTCGGATTTCCACGAAACAAGGACCGCTGGATTCTTATCTAAAAATACATTAAAATGAGTTACAGCAGATTTTTGATCCGGGTTATAATTTTTAAGTTATAATTAAATGAATATTTTTAAATATTTTATTTGGAAATTAAATTTAATTAAATATTAAAATGGGTTTTCAATTTTAAAAATTGGATATGGCTAGAGATGGGAAAGTATGATTTTTTAGAAGGGCAGGGAAGGTAATTTGGCTAATAACGCAATTAGGAATTAATTAAGATAAAAATAATTTAATTAATTAAATTAAATATATATTCATTTAAATTAGGTATAATTAAATTAAATATATATTCATTTAAATTAGGTAAATATTGTAAATAGCATAACTTTTGCATATGTTAACGAAATTTAACGAAACAAGATCCGTTGGGATCGCAGGGACGAGACCTATCTGATGGCACTGACTAGGAGTCAATCTGACGCTATTGAAAATTCAGCTAATTTTGGAAGGTCGTCCCAGATTAGAAGCGACAAACGCGTCAACCGTTGACCAGAACAAACTCTGGTGTGTTAATTCTCACACCTTCTGAAATCCTGTGATGTGGTACATTCACAGTAAAATATATTTTATAGTTAACAGTTTAAATTGGCTGATTGGATGCGTTGGATGCAAGTTGTTTGTTGTTGTTTGATGGTTGCAGTCATTTATATTCTGGCAATTATTTAATTCGCATATCGTTATCAACTTACATCTGTGATGCAGAGAAGGACAGGTTGGAGGGATCCGACCGGATTCCTCAAATTAACTATATTTTGTTTGTTATGCATATATATGAATTGTTCACCTTGACTGACACCAAAAACTATCTGTATGTTGATGGTTGAATAGATACGCACCTGTGTTGTGTTTAAAATCAACCGACAGTGTTGATTTGGTAATTGGCAGTGAACGATCTAGAATGTGTTGTTTCTGACGTTAGTTGACTGTTGGGTGAATCGACGCAGTGTTAGAGTTATAAGTTATTTTATAACTAGAATTAAGTTTTAAATAAAATTATATAAGGGATTTAAATGGAAATTATAAATATCTATTTTTAATTGGGTTTGAAGGGTTATTTAAATGGATTATACCAATGTTGAAAGCAGAGAAAAACCCAAGGTTTTACCTACGGGTTGGTTAAATTTGACAATTTGTTTTCAAACAATTAAAGGTTGATTTTTAATCAATTAAGTTATTTGGTTAATTTAAGAAAAGGGAAATGACAAAGGAAATTCAATTCACTGTTAACTGATATATATATAAGGTTGATAAAATCCACCGTTTTCGAGTAAAATAGACAAAGGGATAGATATGGATTTAAATATTCGTTAAAGTGTAACAAGTAGAGTTAGAGCATAGTTGATCTTCGATTAACTAAAAATCTAAAGAGAATATTGAACTGGGTATTGTTAATAACCTAAATTATTTTGAGTAAGCTTGTAAAAGTAATAATAATCCAATAAGCGCCCGCGGTTTTGATTGTATACTATATATATGGAGCGTGAGATGCAAGCGTTCTACTAGATTGATAATTACTTGTATTTAGACATTATGATAATATCAGAACAAACTATGATTTTGGGAAATGGTTTGGGTTATAGTAAGGTAAAAACCGTCCGTGTTTATGTGTGGACTGGTCTTACTATTATCCTTTGTTTCAGAAAGGATTTTCCAAAGTGAAACCAGGGTGTGTGTTCTGTGAATTTATCACTGATAGTATTCCAGACTGACCCGGTGTATTTTGTTTTAAATCAAATGTGCACAGGTCAGACCAAGCATATGTACAGGTTAGGTTCGCTTGGAGTCTCAGAAGCTGGAAGCAGGCAGCTTGACCACTAGTTATATAAAGCTAATTCCGCTGTGCAGTTATATGTTAAACTCTGATGATTGATATGTATACAAAATTCTTTTGTATATTTGATATTATATTTTATGTGTTCCGCTGTGAGTTCTGATGTGATGTTCTTCTTCTTTCTTCTATTCTAAAATTTCTTTCTTTCTTATCTCACCCTCTAAATTCTTTCTAAACTATTCGGTGTTTTTCGGTGCTTGGAGGATCGGTATGAGATACGGTAAAGGTATTTATATCGATTTTCGGGGCCGAAAACGCTGGGTCGTTACAGAATAATTCCCCAAATATTAACCCCTAAGGCCGAAACCAACATCAGATCAATACCCAGGAAACCATTCTGCTTAGCTAACCTACAGTTAGTTTCTAAATTTCACATTCTTAGGGAAAGGCTCTCATTACTTTTATCAAAGATAATTTCTTTTAAATTTATTCTTTAATCTTCCTTTGAATATCACTTCAAACTAGTCGAGGTTAATGAACCTTACCGAAGAAATCATTTGTTTTAATTTCCCAATCCCAACCTATTCATCCCATGAAGTAAAACTGGTAATACTTCATATCTAACACCACGGTGTTATCAGTAAATTCCTGTACCATTTCATGTTCAAATCTAATAAAAGATTTAACTATCGCCAGGAGCAAAACTGGTGATACTCCATTCTCGATCTTTTCAATCTAATTAAAAATTCATTAAAACTCCACTTAGTTTTAATCTTTAAGTGGGTTAAAGAATCAATGTCATTTTAAACACGGTTTACGATAAACCCAAATTCACATTCCATTCTACTAGCCTTTAACCGTAAAATAGCAAGTGAGCAATTCCTTAAGTATTAACCCCAAAGGCCGAAACCAACATCAGATCAATACCAAAGAAACCATTCAACTTAACTAATCTCCAGTTAGTTTCCAATTTTCTTAACTCAGTTGGGTCTAAGAACAGTATTATTGAAGATACCGTTCACGACAACCCAAAATCAATTCAAATTCAATTCCAATTAAATACCATTTAATTGGTACGCTTCATTAAATCTAAATAAAAGATTTAATCTTTTTTCTCAACAGGGTTTAAGAACAGTGTTAATGAAGACACCATTCACGACAAACCCAAATCCCATTTGATATTAAATACAAGGCTTTGAATAAAAAATATATCGGCTTATATTCAATATCAAATTCTACGACCAACAAATATCGTATTGGAAATAGCGATATAAATATATCTTTCAAATTTCCATAAAAATATCTGTATACTCACGAAATCCGACATCGAAATATTCCAAAGACAATTTCGATTCAAATCCATTCTAATTCAATTATTGGAAATTCTGGTCACTTTTAAAACCCTTTCAAATCCAACTTATTTATTTAAAAATAAATAAATTATTATTCTAGTTCAAAACTAGTTCATTTCGATAAAAATTTATTTTTATCTTTTCAAATATGGAAGTTTTCATCCCAATTCTTCACAAATCATTTCTTATGATTTTACACAAATTATTATTATTTTTAATAATTTTATCAAGGCCCGTACAGTCGATTTCCATCAACGGCCATCGAACTGCACTTACAGCGACGTTTTCCAAATTTGATTTGGACATAATTCCAAATCCAACCGTTAGATTTCCAATCTCTAATATACGTTAGAAATCTCTTTTCGATACGAACCCATCGGTCCCGGTTTTAGGAGAATCCGACGGTCGGATCTCCCGTATAATCCATTCGAAGTCAATGGTCGAAATTCGCGAACTGACGTGGTGCGGCGCGTTCTATTCAGGCCATTTAATATATATAATATATATGTTATATATACTTCGTCTATTTCCTTTCAAAACGTATTTTATAAATCATTTTAAATTCGTTTTTTAAAACGATTTCAACTTCATATTCAATTTCGAATCCAAATTGAATACTCCACATCATCGATATACAAATGATAATATTTTCAAAACGTTATATTTTGAAATCAATTTCTTTTCTATATTCATTATAAAAATGAATAAAATCGATATAAATATCGTTCACGTCAAAATGGTGTCAATCTAATCAACACGGCTTTATTCAACACATGAATGTTTTCAATTCAACACATGAATTTATTTTCTATTCAACACATGAATTTATTTTCTATTCAACACATGAATTTATTTCTATTTTTCAAATTGGAATGAGGCCCAATCAATTACCATATAACGTTTATTATATGGATTCCCTACAACACATGAATATTACAGCTATGATAAATCATCAACCATCATCCAGAGTGCACCACACAACTGCATAAGCATTAAATATAAACAATTAACGCTTACACAATTTGTCAATCCATCGATTGACACATAACTAAACAATCTGGATTAGTGTATGTCAAATCACATCCCAATACCCGTGTGGGGTTTCAAAACAACAAACACAGATTTTATTTGTGTAGTTGGGCGATGTGTAAAATTTATCGTCCCAATCAATATCAATCAAATCGGTGTATATAAACAAATCGTCCGATTTGTTTATAAATATTTATTTAATATACACATTAAAAATCATATTTTTAACTATAAAATATTTTCCATTATAAAATATTTTATTTCATTCCACATCACACAATCAAATTTCACAACATAGCAACCAAACAAACAAGTCATCCATGGTCTGTGGACGACGGGTGTCGGGTGCTGCTAAGCACCGTCTGCATCCTAGTATATATTTCAATTAGAAATCAAAATAAAAGTGAGGAGTTCTCACCTTTGGGATCCACTCCGCCAGTTTTATTTCTGAATTTCAGAACAGGTTGGATTTGCCTGACATGCCAACGTAGTCTTCTGTACGCTGTTCATATTAAAAATCACATTTTTAATATGATGTTTACATATTAAAAATCATATTTTTATCCCGCTATTTACCATATAAAAATTATATTTTCATAACGCTCTCTTTAGAATAAAAATCGTATTTTTATTTAACCATTCAAACAATAAAAATCGTATTTTTATTTTGCTACTTCATATATAGAAATTATATTTTTAAAACGCTACTCTCTATATGAAGATTATATTTTTATTCTGTTCATATAATAAAAATTCAATCTTTTCATTTATAAAAATCTCGTCTTTATTATAAATAAAAATCTCTTCTTTATCTTTCATACGTATAAAAGACCTCATTTTTAATTCGCTACTTAATAAATAAAGATCACATCTTTGCTAATTTACCAATCACATTCCTAATTCAAAACCATATACATAAAGGTCGAATTTTTATTTGCTAATTCATATTTAAAAATCGTCACCTTTCATGTAAAAAAAAAAAAGAAATCCTCTTCTTCTAACTAAAAATCAATTTTTAGCTAACTAAAAATCTAATTTTCACAACTAAAAATCTAATTTTTGATTCATATTTTAAAAGAAACCTCTTTTCTAATTACATAGGAAAAAATAATAGAAAAGAGAATAAATAAAGAAGCTTACTGTTCACAGTTGAACTGGGAGAGAGGGGGGGTCTTGCTGCGCGGCGCGAGGAGGAGGAGTCGTGGTGGTCGCGGGTCTAAGGGGGAGGAGGTGCGAGTGTCTTGTGGGCTTCAGGGGAGGGCTAGGGTTTTCAGGGGGCCGCGGGATTCGACTACAAAAGAGGGGAGGAGAGAGAGGGTGCGTTGAAGGGGGGGGGAGAAGAAGAAGGTGGCGGCGCGTTGGACGAAGGGGAGGCGGCGACGGCACCTGCGGGGGGGGGGGGGGGGGGGGGGGTGGGGGGCGATCGCGGTCCGTCTTTTTTTTAAATTTGTGTGCGTTGATCTGAGAAAGAGGGCAGGGGACCAAGGGTTTTTATATAAAATTATATTATATTTAATTATTTAAATTTCCTAAAAGCAACTTTTTATTTTCAACTCGAAATTGAACCCACCGACTGTCATCCCTAGCTAATTACCCCCATTCCGAACACCATTGGATATGTATCGTTAGCCAGTTCGGCTGTTACAATCAGTTTTCGTCCAAATCAAAATATAACTCTATACATTGAATTTGAACGCACATTTCTATTTACCGGGGCCACGTACGGACTCTAAAAATCCCCGAAAAATATTTTCTAACTTCGTATTGACGATACTTTCCTATCAAAACTAGTTTCATCAAATTCTGAGACCGTTTGAAAAATGACCATTTTCCAGTCGATTAAAATCAACTAAAACTGGTCAAACGCGTTTTCTTTCCCCACGCTCACATATTGATTCAGAAAATTATGAATTTTGAAACATAGCAATAACTTGACATCACGGATCCAACAAAAGTGGTTTCGTCGAAAACCAAGGTCATTTGCAAAATTTTCATTTTTAAGGGCCAGAATTCCATAGCGACTATTATGAATTTTCAACTGGATGTATCTTTTGATTCCCGCTATGAAATTTCAATTTTTTGGATTCGTTGGAAAGGTATTCTCAATTATATTCTAATATTTTTGGTTTCGCTAAAATCCGGTTTATTTGAATCTTGTGCATTCATTTGAAATTTGAAATCGAATATTCGAACTACCGCACCATTTTCAATTCCTTTTATAATTTAAAATAAATATTTATATTCAAACGAAGATCTAAATAAATATATATTCTAATTTTATTCAAAATAAATTTCTCGTCGTGATTATTTAAAATAATTCATTTTATATATTCAAAATTCAGTAAAATTGCCAAAATAAAAATTTTAAAATGCCTCGGATTTCCGGGTTATTACAATTTGCATTTTAAAAAATTAAATTTCAAAACCCTTTATTTTAAAAAAAAACCTTCTGCTTTTTTCTAAGATCCGCTTTTTCTAATGTCAATCCTATTCATTTAGACCCGATAAGCTAAGCTTTGAATAAACCAAAGCTCTGATACCACTTGTAACGTCTTGCCTTTTTGACCGCTTCAAATCAGTAATTTAACCAACCCAGAACGTTCAAATCGACGGATCGTTATTTAGCTTATAGAGTTTAAAATAGAATTAACACAGAAAACACAGAATAATAAATAAATGACCCAATATTGAACAGCGAAATAAAACTTTTATTTAATAATTAGAAATTTGAATACAAGACATTTGTATACAGCGAAACTGAAAATACGGTTAAAATACAGGTACAAGTTAAATATATTTACTGATTAAAAATCTGCAGAGTGCGATGTCTTCGGAACACCAACTTCGTCAGTCTTCAAACCCTAATCTGTGATCTTTAAAATCTGTAACACTCGGGTCTGACCCGAGCATTCCATGCAAAAACATAAAATACTCAAGTCAGGATAAATCATTTGTTCAAGTAAATCAATTCCAATAAGAACTGAAATATAATATTTAATCCTAACAGATTATTAACTTTGAGCATAACAACTTAGGACGAACAAGTCAGGATGGCATATGTATATATGTACAGTATACACGTATTCTATGACATATATATACACATACAGTGGTATGTATATACATATGAATGCATCGGCCCCCACATATATATATATATACACACACACACACTACAATCATGCTTACAAACGATAATGAAACCATTGTTGCCGCATGAAAGGTTGTGCCGCAAGTCACATGCAAATCCGCAAATTTAAAGCATCAAGTAATTGGCAAACCCACTAACTATTTGACGAATAAGGTATAATGTGTGTAATGGACATGTTGCAACACCGCAGCTCGGAATAGCAGGGATTATCCAAAATGGATTCAAGTATATCCATGGCATAGTTCAAGTTTTAACAACAAATCATGTCATATATATATATATATAACTTGCATATTTACTAGTATAACTTGTATATCCATGGCATGGTTTCAGGTTTTAACAAGAGAACATGCGGACTATGATACTTCAGACAACATTGGGACCGGAAATATCATAACCAAGATAAGGTAGCATGCCTACAAATGAACAGCACATGTACAACTGTGTAAAGCCTAAAATGGGAAAGTCCAAGCCCACAAAGCCAACGTGTACTCATTAGCGTGGGTAATATGAAAACATTGTGACAAGAAAAACTAACTTTTGGTTGTATTTCAACAATACTGACAAGGGGAAAACAGGCAGGTGACAATGTATCATCAAAACAATAAGATAACAGGAACATATAAATTTAAATGTAGCATGTAATGCTGCACTTCACCTCAAGTGGACATGGTATCAAATAGTGCATAAACTATTCTTCACTTGACAGTTTATTGTTTCTACTCATGCAATATATTAATAATTAATTAATCCAAACTAAATGTCTATTGAATGTGTCCATAACATCTGGTGCAAATATTTGTGTTGCTCAAGCGTGAATACCACCGAGTCAGAGAACATTAACACATAATCGACTCAAAACATGGTTAACTGTTATGATCAATATTTGACGGTTTTATATGATAACTAATTTATTTGTGGGTCTACAAGCATCACTGATACTTCATTCAAACAAATATAGAGTAACCTTTTTCATTAGCAAGCATTTCAAAATAGTGATTCATTAACAATCTGCACATATTTATTTTATGCCTTATGTTAGGACAGGAATGTTGGTAAGAAAACATTTGTTTACATCGATGATGAACAGCTAAATAGATTAGCATTTAGCAAAAAGTTACTATTGCAATTTCACAGCATTTCACCAAAAAATGGATTCAAACTGAATGTTATTGCTGAAGCTAATTAAATTACTCAAGAGTCATTGACGTGAGAAAAAGAGTACAATTGTTGCACATAAACAAAATAACATTATAAGAATAGCATACACATTCACATGATAGTCGCTCAAAGTTAGTCAAAACTAACTTATCTTATTTTGACTATTTTAAATGAATTAAACCCATTATTCATTACTAAGTGATCAGCATATTCTTAGCTGCTTCGCATTTTCAAGTTTGTTGAAATTATTCGATGGTATTTAAATTACGTGTTACCAGGTTTCATATATATATATATATATACATATAGGGTCGATATGTTTTCAGCTTTCATGAGCATATAGTTTCAGAATTTCAGTTCAGTGGACATATAGTTTTGAATATATGGGTTCAACATTGCACAACAGTTTGGCAAATGAATCACCACAGTTTGAGTTGACGTGGTAATTACTTTCTGCACCCTAATGTGAACTGGTCATACATAGCAATTTTTCTATCATAAACCTGAGATGTACCACTAATATCCTCGTATCCAATATTTTGACTTTGATGTTAAACTAATTTCCGCATTTTTAATTTCTAATAAATAAGCCTTAGCCTTAGTTATTAGATTATCACTCAAGTACATAAATTCACTGGTCCAACAGATTAAAATTTAAAACTGTATTCTTTTAATAGTGGAGAAGCAACAGACTCAACTCCACAAAAGAAAGCATACGCATCATCCATCTTATCTTTCCATATACCGCAAATTTCCTATTCCGAACAGTTTCTGACTCAATGAATCAAATGTTTCCAGAAATTCACATAGAACCATTTATAGAAAATAATTGATTTCGCAAGGGCCAAAGAGATCTTTCCAGAAACAATTCTTTTTATTTTTGTTTTATTTTTCTTTAGAAATCACAGTGGATATATATAGTTGATTTCCAGAATATCGTACAGTCCAAGCCAATTCAATCCAATTTCGGCAATAATGTTTCTATGAATATATATATGCCAATTCGATATGTATATACACATACAAAATACATGTATATACATATTTGAATCGGCCACCACGTATATCCAGTTAAACTCCAAATCCCCAAGGTACAGTCTAACAAATTTCACAAACAAAGTTCGGGTCTAAGGAGTTCGCATGTGAGCAAAATGATTTCAGTTTTAGCAAAATCATCTCTTCTGAAAGCAGGTAGCAAAACATGTAGCCAAGCAACAATATAAATCAACTACTAAATTCCTAGTTCATATTGAATCAAAGTACTTGAACAAAGATTTATCTATCGTGGGTAAATACTCACCTTAGGGTTGAGCGATACTAGGGTCACTCGCTATCGAAGACGCAGCTAGGCAAAACAATGGCAAGGCTTTGACTTGAAGGTGGCGGCTCAGTGAACCGAGGAGGAGCTGTTGTTGTGACACAGTGGCTTAGCACGACGGCAAGGGCATTCACTTCGACACTCCTCTGGTGTGAGTTGCCATTGACGAAAGGAAAAGGGAAAACTTTCGTTGTTTTGAAGAATAAAGGGGACAACTTTGATTTTAGGGTTTCGGCCATGGAATTAGAAAGGGGAACGATCGTCTTGTTCAGCTGTAAGAAAGGAAATTAGTATCATACGAATTTCATTTCGGGAAAAGGGTAATTTTGGAGACGATTCAATTTTTTTAGGGAAGAAAGAGAACATTAAAATTGTAAAGAGGAGACGCTTGTTTTCTGAGGGAATGGAACTGGGCTTCATTTTTATAGAAGAACATTTGTGAAGATAAGAATGACGTAACGTCAATAGGTATAGGGTAGCGACACTCTTCAGAAGTAGGTCAGCTAAGTTCTATACCGAGGAAGGTTTTATTTGTTTGAAATAAATATTTAACTGCATCGTAAACTGACATTGAACGCTCTAAATCCGTACCACCAACACATTTCCTGAACTCACAAAATTTATACGTGCTTCTTAGCTTCCACATTCTGATTTTAATAAAACTAGTCTGGTCAGATTCTGACTCCGTCCGCTTATGTCGTTATTTTATTTTTAAATTATATTATCGGTTTATCAATTTTCCCGTTTTGTTCACTAATAATTTCGTTCGTTTCCAACTTTTGAACGTTAAGTTTTCAATTTCTCTGTATATATACAGATACACACATTTCCAAGGCAATCTCAAACGAATAAAATTTCTAACTTATTTAACGGTAATAACATTTATTGTTATTATTATTTTTATTCAACCATTTTTATTTTTCAATTGAATTTCAAATCCAGATCAATTATCCAACCAAATTTGATTCAAATAAATATTTGATTTTCACCAACCGTTCTGAATTAAATTCATACACAAAATAATATATCGATTTTTAATTCTAACACACCTTTCAATATAAAAATTGATTAATAATAACTAAATCTTTAATTATCTCCATATTCTAGTTATCAAAATTTCTGGGACGTTACAAATCAAAATCTGATTTTGATGTCTGATTTGGGATGGGCACAAATATACTTAAATATATAAAGCCGTGTTGATTAGATCAACACCATTTTGACGTGAACAATATTTATATCGATTTTATTCATTTTTATAATGATTATCGAAAAGGAATTGATTTCAAAATCTAATGTTTTGAAAATACTATCATTTATAAATCGATGATATGGAATATTCAATTTTGATTTGAAATTGAATATGAAGTTGAAATCGTTTTGAAAACGAATTTAAAACAATTTATAAAATACATTTTAAATGGAAATCGATGAAAAATATATAATATATTATATATATATATGTATGTATATAATGGCCTGAATAGAACACACCGTGTCACGGCAGTTCGCGAGTTTCGACCATTGGCTTCGAACAGACATTACGGGTGATCCGACTGTCGGATTATCCTAAAATAGGAACTGTTGGGTTCGTATTGAAAAGAGCTTTCCAAAGAATTTTAGAGATTTGAAATCTAAGGGTTGGATTTGGAATCATGTCCAAATCAAATTTGAAAAAGGTCGTTGTAAATGCAGTTCAATGGCCATTTATGGAAATCGACTGTACGGGCCTTCATAAAATTATTAAAAATATTGATAGTTTGTGTAAAATCATAACGAATGATTTGGAAAGAATTAGGATGAAAAAATCCATATTTGAAAAGATAAAAATATATTTTTATCGAAATGAACTAGTTATGAACTAGAATTATAATCCAGTATTTTTAGATAAATAAACTGGAATTGAAATGGTTTTAAAAATAACAAGAATTTTCAAAATATGAATTGGAATGGATTTGAATCAAAATTATCTTCGGAATATTTCGATACTGGATTCCATAATTATACGGATATTGTGGAGGAATTTGGAAGATATATATATCGTTATTCCAATATGATATTTGTTGATTTCATAATTTGATATTGAATATAAGCCGATATATTTTCTATTCAGAGCCTTGTATTTAATATCAAATGGGATTTGGGTTTGTCGTGAATGGTGTCTTCATTAACACTGTTCTTAAACCCAATGGAGAAAAGATTAAAACATTTTATATAGATTTAATGAAGTATCCCAATTAACTAATATTTATTGGAATTGATTTTTGGGTTTATCATGAACGGTGTTTTAAATAACACTTGTTCTTTAACTTGATATTAAATGGAATGTGAATTGGGTTTATTGTGAACTGTGTTTTTAATGACATTCGTTCTTTAACCCGATTTACAATGAAATGTGATTTGAAGTTTATAAATATTTTTATTAAGATTTAAAAGGAATTTTCCAAAGTAAAGTTTCCAATTTAATATATTAAATTGGAATTGAATGGAATTCGATTTGATAATAATCGAAATGAAATTCTATGGAGGAAGACTGTTAATACATATGGAATTTAAAAGGCTTTGCCGTTATTCCATTTAGATTATTAGTCGGATACAGAAATTGATATCGATTATATATTGATTTGTTTTCTGTGAAGATTCCATTAATCGAATGTGATTTGGGTTTATCGTGAACTGTGTTTTAAATGACATTAGTTCTTTAACCCAGTTAAAGACAGGATTACATGTCTGTCATTGTTTTTCGAACTGTATGGTCGATCTCTGCTAAATATATATCTGTTTGGTGGCGGAGAATTTATTCTCTTGCTTAACACCCTTCCCTGAGACGTACGAGCTCAGAGGTTATATATAGGCAGAAATCAATTGTACGGTGTAGATTGTCGATGCGACATGTTTGTGTTTCCAAAGTTAAATAATCATTAATATTGATTTTTAGGAAGATGAAAACTAAATGAAGTTTTAATGAATCTTTAATTAGATTAAACTATGAATTAATAATTTAAATTATCAAATTTGGGAAATGATCGAGAATGGAGTATCACCAGTTTTAATCCTAGCGATAATTAAATCTTTAATTAGATTTGAACGTGAAATGGTAATTAATTTTACCAATAACACCGTGGTGTTAGATATGGAGTATGACCAGTTTTGCTCCATGGGATGAATAGGTTGGGATTGGGAAATTAAACAAAGGATTACTTCGGTAAGGTGCGCCAATCCCGACTAGTTTGGAAAACCTTAATATGGTTTGAATTGATATCCAAAAGAAGATTAAAGAATAAATTTTAAAGAATTTATCTTTGATAAAATTAATGGGAACAAATCCCAAAAGATGTGAATATTTAAATAAAAGAATATTCAGAATTGGAATGGGGCGTATGTTGTGTTTTATAGCACTTGTTTATTAAATACGCGAGTTATTCGGAAAGGCCGGGTTTATACCCATTCGGAATAACTGGTGGTTGAAGACTGGAGGTGTTCACATCATTTGGATGATTACTGATTTCTTGATTGGGTTGTACACCCAAGACGAGGTAATAAGTGGTGATCGTCTAGACGTACTTGGAGATCGACGGATATGCGAGGGCCTCTCTCCTGTATTGGACATATGGGACGAGGAATAAGGTGCCTCCAGTTTTGTTCAGATCCAGAACGAACTTGTAAATGGATGTATGTCTGACATTGTATTTTATTCTGTGTTGATTGGTTTCTATTAAATAGATATCTGTTTGACGGCGGAGAATTTATTCTCTTGCTTAACGCCCTTCTCTGAGACGTACGAGCTCAGAGGTTATATATCGATAGATATTAGTCGCATGGCTTGAATTGCCTGTGTGTCATGCGGGGATCAGTGATTAAGGCTTTTGTTGAAAAGCAGAGTCTTGTGGTTGATGATCAAAGCACGACTTTAATACATCATAGCTTTGTGTATAACATTAATTCGCGGGCCTCACACCTCGGTATGAGTCAAAAAGGGATAAGGGAACCCAAGGAGAACATGACGTTTCTTTCTAGCTATGAGTGGTGTCAGCGTTTTACTAGCCCTGACATCATTGTTATATGTTTACCTATGTGGTTGTTGGAATGAAAGGCGCCTCGGTTATATCGATCTCTTCGGAGCCAATGGATATAGGTCCTATAGGACCGGGAAACGTGTGTTCAGCAATTGCCAATCCACTAACGTAAGTGTGGACCGACCTTGGAGGATCCAGGGGTCTTCTCCGGGAGATCCTGAGGCATTTGCTTGATTGTCTCAAAGCCGGCAAGGAGTACATCCCTTGCCTTAACTCATGACGGAAATCCAATTTCCAATACGTGACATTTCGGTTTTGATTGTAGAGCCTAGTATTGGCGACATGATAGATGGTACCCATGCCGCCTATGATTGATACATTTATTGTAACAACCCGCAAATTCTGAACCAATTTAAAAAATTTATTTTAGAAATTTTAATAGTTAAAATAATTTATTTTAAATAATAACAATTAAAAATTTATTTAAATCGAAGTTAAAACGAATATATTTATTTTAATTATAAAAGGAGTTAGAAATAGCGCGGTTGTTTGAAAAGTCCAGCTTGAACTTTGACTGACTGTACAGGATGCAAAATAAACCGGATTTTAGTGAAACCAAAAATATTAGAATCTATTTAAAAATATCTTTCCAACGAGTCTGAAAAATTGAAATTTCATAGCGGGAATCAAAAGTTATGTCCAGTTTAAAAATCAGATTAGTCGCTGTAGAATATATATATATATATATATATATATTAGTATTAAAAATAGCCATTTTTCAAATGACCTCCGTTTTCGACGAAACCACTTTTGTTGGAAATGGAATGTCAAATTATTGCTAGGTTTCAATTCTTAGAATTAATATGTGAGTGTGGCAAAAGAAAATGTGTTTTGTTAGTTTTAGTCAAATCTGATCGACCAGAAATTGGCCATTTTTCAAACGGTCTCGGAAATTGACGAAATTAGTCTTGTTAAGACCGTATCATCAAAACATAACTAGAAATAATTTTTCTAGAATTTTTAGAGGTCGTATGCGGCCCCGGTGAATTTAAATGTAAGATTGAATTTATTAAATAAATGATTTAAATATTAAATTTAATAAAACAGGCTAAAGACAGTCGAATGGGATGATGCCGGAACGGGGGTATTTGCCTAGGAACATCCTTCGTTGGGCTGAAATCAGATTGGTTTAAGATGTACGGATTTAATTGTAAAATTAACATTAAAATATTTTAAAAACACATTCTTTTTGCATAACCCTAATCACCTAAATGATGTAGTCGCCGCCTCCTTAACCATGGACGGCAGAAAAGCTCCGAATTTCCTTCATCTTGTTCTTCTAATCCACACAACAAAATTCAAACTTCCATATACCAAATTAAAGAGCATTCAGAGAGCTTCAATCCGTGTGGTGGTGATCGATTTTCAATAAGCAAATTGTGAGATTCCTGCACCCAAACGTGAGGAGTTCGGGGTTGCCATGTGGGGCCGAGATTGGTGCGAGTTGCACCATACCAGGGGCGCAGAGCGAGATTGGCAAGGCGGTGGAGATGTCGTAGTCTGATAGAGGTTCAACGCCTCGGTTTGCGTGCAATGGAAGGAGGAAAGGAGCGATGTTGGGTTTGTTTTGTTCAGGCATTCACGAAGAGGAGGAAGGGCGTGAGAAGAAGGGTGATGTGGCATCAAATTAGTGGTGGGAATTGTTTTGTTATTTTTTTTATTTACACTTCCAATCTTTAAATACTGATAACTTCCACATAAGAAATCAGAATTTAACAAGGTCGGATCCGTTGGAATCGACTTTCCGAGATCTACGCGATGGAACGGTCCACGACCAGAACAGAGCACTTTGAAAATTCAGCCAAATTTGAAAACGAATGATTTCTGAAAACCGATCGACGTGCGATTTCTCTTTCTTTTAAATTAATTTATTTATTTACTACGTAACTATTGTATGTATATGTCTTAGATCTGCTGTGATGTGATTGTGGATGATTTGTTTGTTGATTGGTGATGTATAAACACAGATCTGTGTGTGTGTTGAATAAAAATAAATCAATTTGAAAGGTTATTGATTTGGATTAGAATTTCCAAATCGATAAAAATAAGTCATTTTGTAAAATCATTGATTTGAAATAGAATTGCTATTTCAATATAATTGATCTTTTATTTGCATCCTTTATGCAAATATACATAGAAAATATAATTGTTCTTTATTTGCGTTCTTTTATGCAAATATATACATTGAAATATAATTGTTCTTTATTTGCATTCTTTTATGCAAATATATACATAGAAATATAGATGTTCTTTTATTTGCATTCTTTTATGCAAATATATACATAGAAATATAAATGTTCTTTTATTTGCATTCTTTTATGCAAATATATACATAGGAATATAAAATGTTCTTTATTTGCATTCTTTATGCGAATACACTTTGAAATATAAAATATTCTTTTATTTGCATTCTCTAATGCAAATATGCATTGAAATAATTTAAATCATATTTTTGTTTGCAATTTTAGATGCAAACAAAACATTAGAATTAAAACCATATTTTTGTTTGCAATTTCAGATGCAAACAAAACATTAGAATTAAAATTACATTTTCCTTGCATTTTAAATGCAAACAAAAAACACTAGAATGAATATTACATTTTTATTTTGTATATTGGATAGAAATAAAAATATGATTTAAAAGATTACATTTTTGTTGGTAAATTAAGTTGCAAGCAAAACATTTAATAAAGATTATATTTTATTTGCATATTTAGATGCAAATAAACATCGTAGTTAAAAGATTATATTTTTGTTTGCGTTCATTGATGCAAATAAACACCGTATTTAAAAGTCGAATTTTTATTTGCATTCTTTGGTGCAAATAAACTATGAAATTTAAAAGTTGCATATTTATTTGCCTTCCTTGATGCAAATAAAGTATTGAATTAGGAATTGCATATTTATTTGCATTCCTTGATGCAAATAAAATATTGGATTAGAAGTTGCATTTTTATTTGCAAATTTAGATGCAAATAAAACCTTGAATTAGAAGTTGCATTTTATTTGCATTCTTTGATGCAAATAAAATATGAAGTTAAAAGTTGTATTTTCATTTGCATTCTTAGATGCAAATAAATCATAAATAAAAATATCATCTTTTTATTTGCATTTTAGATGCAAATAAAAAACATAGTTTAAGAAGTTACACTTTTGTCAATTTACATTAATTATAACAAAATAATCACTTTTGTCAATTTACATTAGTTGAAACAAAATATTCATTTTTGTTACTTTACATTAGTTGAAACAAAATTATTCACTTTTGTCAATTTACATTATTATAACAAAATAATCACTTTTGTCAATTTACATTAGTTGAAACTAAATAATCACTTTTGTCACTTTACATTAGTTGAAATAAAATTATTCACTTTTGTCAATTTATATTAATTGAATCAAACATTCATTTTGTCAAATTATATTGGTTGAAACCAAGAAGGACATTTTTGTCAAATCAGAATTAAACACAAACAACATTTTGATAAAATAGAATTGTCGGCAAATGAATGTATCACTCTTCTCATACATTTGGTTGAGATAGAATTTATATGCAAATAAAATAATCATTTTTATTTGCATAACATACAATAGAATTTATATGTAAATATAAAAATCATTTTTATGTGCAAACTTGCAATGGAGTTTATATTCAAATACAAGAATTATATTCTTGGTCAAACCACACATTAGAATGTATAAGTGAGTTAAAGTGACATTTCTATATGTTAATGCATACATTAGAATTTGCATGCAATTTAAAATAAACATTTTTAGGTGTTAGGTTATACATTGAAAAACATATACAAATGAGATTATTTCTTTTATGTGTTAAAATTAAGAATAATTACTCACAAATAAGGTATAATAAAAATTACATTTTACTTGTCATCCACAATAAGGTCATATAAATAAATTACATTCTATTAGATACTAGAAATGTATAAAGAAATTATAGGAGTCAACTATATTTTATTTTGACATTAGGAATAAAATATCATTTTTGCCCATTATTATCAACATGTTGGTAGTATCAAAATTGGTTAAATTCATTAACCAATTATTTATTTATATGTACTGTTGTTGGCTGAAAACCCCATACGGGTATTGGGATGATAATTGATAAACACTAGTCCCAATATTTATTTGTATGTTAATCGATAGATTGACAGGCTGCTGTGACGGCCCGCCCCGCACCAACCGACATTTACTCCAAAAGTGCGCTGTACACATGCCCAGTTAGCACGGAATGGGTCGTCAGAAGGAAATGGACCAACAAGGAACCTGTAAAATGTCTCACAGCGCATAGGATAAAATATAATAATAACATACTTGACATAAAACAGGTGAGACAGTGCATAAGCTGAAACAACCAACATAGCAGCGGAAAATGTAAGTACAGCTTATGATCCAAAGTTAAACATTATTACAACTTTTCAAACTGTCTCAAAGCAAAAGCAAGATAAAGGAGGCACACTACTAATGCCCAAGTAGCGACCACCAACGACACAGGGAGAATATATATAATATGTGGAAGCCTCCTGCCCGCCTACGAATTAGCTACTCGCGCATCACCAGCTAACCTGTCTCTAGTCTGCTCGTGTGAGCACCCAGAGTAATAAGAGGAGACATAAAACTCTGGGTCAGACATAAAGCCTGGTATGAGAGATAAGCATCTAAAATGAACAATAACAGGTAGACTAAAACATACCTGAACCTGGACCTGCAACCAAATAGTTAGCACTACATACTGTACAACACTCTAAGATGCCATATCAAATGGTGTAAAGATACGGAGGTGGGGGTGTGCATGTCATAGTGATGGCAAACAATCAAACATAGCACCCATCCTCACATCTCTCACTCAGTGCGTAAAGCATACGATATTCACCACTTCGATCACCCATCATACCTTGCTACGATCATTTTGCCCCATGAAGTCATAGATGGCTTCACTGCACTGATAACGTAGCCACTAATCCTTTGCTATGTCCACTTGCCCCATGGATTTATTCACCCCATCTGCGCTGGCTCATAGCCTTACAAATTCTTTACTATGTCCACTTGCCCCATGGAGTTATTCACCCCATCTGCGCTGGCTCATAGTTACTATGTCCACTTGCCCCATGGAGTTATTCACCCCATCTGCGCTGGCTCATAGTCTTGCTACCATCACCTTTTCCCTCGAGTCATAATGACTCTACTGCACTGATAAGTAGCCCATCATCCATTTTTAGTGGTGAATCGAAGTTATGAATGTCGACAACTCCTTAGCACACGTCCCGCAGCAAAGTCCAACCATGAAGTGAACTCATAGGTTCCCCATCTGGATCCTGAGCTCTAACTTCCCATATTGGACTACCTTTGCATCTCGGGTTATTGGTCAATACTGGGTCGGGTCGGATTCCCTTCAACCATTGGTTCGGGTCGGGTCACTACGTTGCGTCGTTCATGGTCCTCCTCTGGCACGGTTCGGTTCGGGTCCACTCCATCGCGTCGGTTGAGATCGGGTGTCCCACTTCGGGTCGGGTCGGGTGTCCCACTTCGGGTCGGGTAGGGTGCCATCTCCCATCCCGTTCGTGCTTCCGCTCCGATCCGCTCCTTCATTCTTCATATGCTCCGATCCGATCCCCCTCTTTTAGCCGATCCGATCCCAGTTCATTTAGCATGGCCTTCCTTTTTGCCAGTTTTCTCAAGTGTCAAGTTCCGATCCGATCAGATTCCTTGCCCAGTTCAACTTATCCGATCCGAGCCACCATATCCGATCCGAAACCTGCACTGTTTCCTAAAGCTTTTCCAACAAGTGTTTACGCCATTCGACGACGTTTTCGACCATTCTAACTATTGAAATCAATCATAAAGCATATCATACCATCATAGCAACATACATAATCAACCACAAACACCAAAACATCAATATGATAGGTTAAAATGGATCAAACATACCCAAAACCCCATATTTTCCCCTTAAGCATGTTTAGGTGAAACTAATGATAGGATTAGCAAAACTTAACCAAATTAACCCAAATTCATATCGGAGGCCTAAAACATCATTTAGGAATTTATGAACATTTTTCCAGAATTTTATCATGTTTAAATTCGCTAATTAACACTAATTACCCTTAATTAGCCCTAATTAGTGCAAAACTATGCAAATCACTCACCTTAGCCACAAACAAAGCTAAGATCTGAAATAAATCTCTGATTTGATGCAAATCCCAATGCTAAACAGCAGCTCCAATGTTGATTTGGTGTAGATCTCCCTTGATTTAATGTTGCTAAGCTTAATCCTTGATCAAAAGATGATTTGGAGGTGATTTAGAGGTTGGAGGACATTTTTAGGGTTTCTTGGAGATAAGTGGAGGCTAGAAAACTGAAATGGAATGATTCTCTAATTCATTTCAACCTCCCCATAACCCTAATCCCGAAATGGGTTATGGGCCTATTCACTAATCACCCTATTTGGACCGGTTAAGCAGTTTTTCACCTTCCAAATTTTATTTCAGCCATATCTCCCAAACGGTAAGTCCGTTTGACTATTATGACCACTCTACGGAAAGGTAAACCATCAAACGAATCTAATGGAAGTGGTTTCAGGTCAAAATTCCTTTACAATAAAAAATTATGGCCAAAACAGTACCAACTAGGGGCAAAATATTCATTTAAAATCGATAAAAATCATGAACATGGGAAATGACTCTAATAGATGTCTCCCAAAGTTACATGGCCATACGACTTCATATGTGAAAGAAATAAATATTCTACGATCCTCCGATGCGTAGAATGCGGGTCGTTACACTCTCCCCCCCTTAAGAAATTTCGCCCCCGAAATTCCTTAATCAAAACACACAAAAGGGTCCCGCATGCCTATCAATCATAAAACAACAATCAAACATGCAAAACAAGCAAGATAAGTCTATCCTAGCATGTGGAATAACTAAATTGTAAAGTAAATCTTACTAGGCAAAGAGTTCTGGATATGCCTTCCTAGTGCTCTCCACTGTCTCCTAAGTACAGTCATCTTCGTTCTCGCCCCACTGAACTTTGACTAGCTTCACCGCCTTCCTTCGAAGTTGCTTCGTATCATGCCCCACAATACGAATCGGCTTGCGGTTCCCAACCGCCTCGGATTCTACTTCGAAGTCCTCTAACTGATCAGGTAAAATAGTCATATCTGAGTTGTGAACGAACTTCCTTAGTTGGGAAACATAAAATACATTGTGATCTCCTGCCATCTTCTCTGGTAAGCCAACTCTATATGCCAAATTCCCGACTGATTCAAGAACAGGGAATGGGCCAACAAATCTTGGTGCTAACTTGCCTCTCCTGCCAAATCGTATCACGCTCTTCAATGGAGAAATCTTGACAAACACCAAGTCACCAATGGAGAATTTTAAATCTCTTCTCCTCTTATCAGCATAACTCTTCTGCCTATCTTGGGCAGCCTTCATTCGTTGTTGAATGGTCTTAATCTTACCTGAAGTTTCCCTCACCACATCTGGTCCAAGCATAAACTTCTCGCCAGTCTCTATCCAACATGATGGTGAGTTGCACGGTCTTCCGTACGAAGCTTCAAACGGAGCCATGCCGATACTGGATTAGTAGCTATTATTATATGCAAACTCTACTAGATGCAAATGGCCATCCAATGATCCACCAAAATCCAATATACAAGCTCTCAAAAGATCTTCCAATATACGATTCACCCTCTCCGTCTGACCGTCGGTCTGAAGATGATATGCGGTGCTGAGATGTAATTCTGACCCTAGAGCCTCTTGTAAGCTCTTCCAAAAGCCACTAGTGAACAACGGGTCTCGGTCACACACAATGCTTTTAGGTACTCCATGAAATCTCCCTACCCACTTCATATACAATTCTGCTAACTTAGCTGCCGTTCTGGTCGATTTGGCTGGTATAAATCTTGCACTCTTAGTCAATCGATCCACAATTACCCAAATGCTATCATATCCCGATCTAGTCCTTGGTAAACCATCGATGAAATCCATCGAGACTTGCTCCCATTTCCATTCGGGAATTTCTAATGGTTGCCACAACCCACTAGGCTTCTTTTGCTCGGCTTTAACTAGCTGGCAATTCATGCATTTGGATATAAACTTCCCAACGTCTCTTTTCATCCCTTCCCAGTAGTAAGTCTGCTTCATGTCTCGATACATCTTATTACCACCGGGATGTATAGTCAGTTTTGAGTGATGACATTCTCTAAGCACTTCATCTCTCAAACCATTCACGTTGGGTACAACTAGTCTTCCATTCTTTCTAAGCCATCCACCATGATCAAGCCCATACAAATTCATCTCCTCACCATCGATGTTCATCACTAACTTGGAGATGATTTCTAATAGATTAGGATCGTCCCTCTGGCTGGAACCAATCCGCTCTATCAAAGTGGGTCTGATCGCCAAACTAGCTAGCATGACGAGATTCAATTCGCACTTTGGTATGAAATCAAACCCCGCGATGTACTCCAGTTGCTTCCATTCAAGAAACATTGCCCCTAAACTGGCATGTCTCCTACTCAAGGCATCGGCTACCGCATTACCTTTCCCAGGTGTATATGCGATATCAAAATCATACAACGCCAAGAACTCTAACCATCTCTGCTGACGGAGATTCAGATCTTTCTGGGAGAAGAGATACTTTAACGATTTATGATCGGTGAACAGCTCAAATCTTTCTCCCAAGAGATAGTGTCTCCACATCTTTAGCGCAAACACGATCGCTGCTAATTCCAAATCATGGTAGGATACTTCTTCTCATGCGGCTTTAGTTGTCGACTAGCATAAGCTACAACCCTACCTCCTTGCATCAATACATCACCTAGTCCGGTACCACAAGCATCCATGCATACCGTCATCTCTTCATTCCCCTTAGGAATGACTAGCACTGGCGCACGCGTCAACCTCTCTTTTAGACTCTTGAATGCATTCTCACACACTCCGTCCCAGACGAAGGACTGATTCTTCTTAGTCAACTGAGTCAACGGTGCAGCTATCTTGGAGAAGTCCTGGATAAACTTACGATAATATCCAGCTAATCTCAAGAAACTTCTTACATCTGTTGCATTCTTGGGCGTAGGCCAATCCTGTACCATAGCCACCTTCGCAGGGTCCACGGCAATACCACTCTCTGAAACAACATGACCCAAGAATCTCACTTCCCTTCTCAAAAAGTGACAGTTGGAGAATTTCGCTTTCAATTGGTGTTTCCTCAATACCTCCATCACTATCCTCAAGTGTCCCTTGTGTTCCTCCTCTGTCCTCGAATAAACAGGGATATCATCCACGAACACAAGAACAAACTTATTCAACATATCTCTGAATACTCGATTCATAAGATCCCCAAAGTAGGCTGGTGCATTGGTCAACCCAAATGGCAAGACCAACCACTCATAAAATCCAGACGACGTCCTAAATGCCGTTTTCGGAACACTCTCTTCCGCTACTCGTAGTTGATGAAATCTTGTCGCAAGGTCCAACTGGGAGAACACTCTTGCTCCTTCCAGTTGATCAAACAAATCATCTATCCGTGGTAGAGGATACTTATTCTTCCTCGTTACCTTATTCAACTCGCGATAGTCCACACACAAACGAAGGGAACCATCTGCCTTAGTGGCAAACACAATCGGTGCTCCCCACTCGGAGACACTTCTTCTAATAAATCCCTTCTTCAAAAGATTGCTGACTTGCACCTCGAGCTCTCGCTACTCCCTTGGTGCCATACGACGAAGTGGCATCACTATAGGTCTGGCATCTTTCAATAATTCAATACGGAACTCAATCTCTCGGTGTGGTGGAAGCTCGGTCACCTCCTCGAAGACGTCCGAATACTAGCCAACCATGGGCACATCTGACAGCTCATCCTGCGGGATGTCGAGGGAATTTACAAAACTAGCCATAACCCCATCACTAGGTAGACTACCAAACACTACCCTCCACCCATCATCTGCCCTAACTGTCACCAAAAAGCCCTCACAGTCTACCACCACCCCGTATCTTTGGAGCCAATCGACTCCCAATATAATGCCATACCTAGTAAAGCCCAAAACAAAGCAATCACAAACAAAAAAACATCCATGACTCGATAAGACCAAATTACTGCAAATCATACTAAGGCTAGTCAAACCACCAATCGGGTTCGTCACAACCAATGGTCTATCGACTATCTCGGGTTCCAGTCCCAACCTATCTACCAGGTCACTAGATATGAAGGAACGGGAAGCCCCAGTATCAAACAAAACTCGAACTGGTACATCATAAATAGAAAGCGTACCTTGAATAACAACATTCTTTCCTTTCTCCACCGCAGTTGGGGCATTCGACGAAGAAGGAACAGCATCAATAGCATATGCTTTCACAATCTGCTTCTCCTTAAGAGGTTGCGGACACTTATCCTTAAAATGTCCCACTTGACCACAGTTGAAGCACTTCTTATCTGCTGGCTTGGCCCGACAATCTTTCGCATAATGGCCCTTCTTGCCACAGCTGAAGCACTCAACATCCTTCCTGTTCTTTTTCTGGCCACCCTTAGATTGGTCCTGCTTCCTCTTATTCTGAGAGTTATTCTTGCCTCCACCGCCTGCTTGCGGCTTTGGCCCTCCTGCAGATGCAGCCTCAGTCTTTGACTTAGGGTAAAGACTCTCTGATCTCAAAGCTTTCCCCACAATCGATTCAAAAGTCTCATCGATGTGGTTGATAAGCCTTTCCCCCAAGTACCCATCCAAACCAGTAATGAACTTCTCGTTCTTCTTCTCAGGAGTATCGATAAGATATAGCCCATACTTCGACAAGGTGTCGAACTCAGCAATATAGTCAGAGACTGCCCTACCATTCTGCTTGAGCTCTAAGAATCTCTTGAACAACACTGACTTCTGGGCAGTTGGAATGAACTTCTCGCTAAAGCGAGCCTTGAACTGATCCCAAGTAACCTGATCTTCTGGAGTAGCTGTTCTAATGGCATTCCACCAATTCATCGCTCGCCCTTGCAGTTGACGAGACGCTAGCCTTCTCTTCATCGCATCCTCAAGACCCAAGTCATCGAAGATACAGTCACAGCTATCCATCCAGTCTTGAACATCTGTGGCCGACTCCGTCCCGTGGAACGGCTTCCCACCAAGTTTAGTGTAATCCTTGCACATCTTGGCGAAATCGACCCTAGGCGCCTGCACTACTGGGTCAACACCAACTCCGGGATTGGGAACTGCCCCTTGCACTTATCTAAGCATGTCTCTCATGAGGTCAGTAAACATCGCCCTCATGTCAGCAGCATTCCCATGGTTGGTCCCTCTACCAGCACCCCTCGTGTCTCTACTCATCGTTCAATCTGCAAAGAGAAAACGATTAACGACCTCATAGTGGTGCTAGTGCATTACGACTTCATCTTTATACTACTAATAGTATATATATATAGCTTTGAAAATCAAAGTAATCACAAATACGCGCTCTCATATACGTACTATCTCTCCCTAGTGTCTTTTCCTAGGTTAACTACGCAACCTAGAGCTCTGATACCAAGTGTGACGGCCCGCCCCACACCAACCGACATTTACTCCAAAAGTGCGCTGTACACATGTCCAGTTAGCACGGAACGGGTCGTCAGAAGGAAAAAGGAAGAAGGAAATGGACCAACAAGGAACCTGTAAAATGTCTCACAGCGCATATGATAAAATATAATAATAACATACTTGACATAAAACAGGTGAGACAGTGCATAAGCTGAAACAACCAACATAGCAGCGGAAAATGTAAGTACAGCTTATGATCCAAAGTTAAACATTATTACAACTTTTCAAACTGTCTCAAAGCAAAAGCAAGATAAAGGAGGCACACTACTAATGCCCAAGTAGCGACCACCAACGACATAGGGAGAATATATATATAATACGTGGAAGCCTCCTGCCCGCCTCCGAATCAGCTACTCGCGCATCACCAGCTAACCTGTCTCTAGTCTGCTCGTGTGAGCACCCAGAGTAATAAGAGGAGACATAAAACTTTGGGTCAGACATAAAGCCTGGTATGAGCGATAAGCATCTAAAGTGAACAATAACAGGTAGACTAAAACATACCTGAACCTAGACCTGCAAACAAAGAGTTAGCACTACATACTGTACAACACTCTAAGGTGCCATATCAAATGGTGTAAAGATTCGGAGGTGGGGGTGTGCATGTCATAGTGATGGAAAACAATCAAACATAGCATCCATCCTCACATCTCTCACTCAGTGCGTAAAGCATACGATATTCACCACTTCGATCACCCAACATACCTTGCTACGATCACTTTGCCTCATGAAGTCATACATGGCTTCACTGCACTGATAACGTAGCCACTAATCCTTTGCTATGTCCACTTGCCCCATGGAGTTATTCACCCCATCTGCGCTGGCTTATAGCCTTACCAATTCTTTACTATGTCCACTTGCCCCATGGAGTTATTCACCCCATCCGCGCTGGCTCATAGTTACTATGTCCACTTGCCCCATGAAGTTATTCACCCCATCTGCGCTGGCTCATAGTCTTGCTACCATCACCTTGCCCCTCGAGTCATAATGACTCTACTGCACTGATAAGTATCCCATTATCCATTTTTAGTGGTGAATCGAAGTTATGAACGTTGACAACTCCTTAGCACACGTCCCGCAGCAAAGTCCAACCATGAAGTGAACTCATCAGTTCCCCATCTGGATCCTGAGCTCTAACTTCCCATATTGGACTACCTTTGCATCTCGGGTTATTGGTCAATACTAGGTCGAGTCGGATTCCCTTCAGCCATCGGTTCGGGTCGGGTCACTACGTTGCATCGTTCATGGTCCTCCTCTGGCACGGTTCGGTTCGGGTCCACTCCATCGCGTCGGTTCGGGTCCACTCCATCGCGTCGGTTCGGGTCGAGTGTCCCACTTCGGGTCGGGTCGGGTGTCCCACTTCGGGTCGGGTCGGGTGCCATCTCCCATCCCGTTCGTGCTTCCGCTCTGATCCGCTCCTTCATTCTTCATATGCTCCATCCGATCCCCCTCTTTTAGCCGATCCGATCCCAGTTCAATTAGCATGGCCTTCCTTTTCGCCAGTCTACTCAAGTGTCAAGTCCCAATCCGATCAGATTCCTTGCCCAGTTCAACTTATCCGATCCGAGCCACCATATCCGATCCGATCCGAAACCTGCATTGTTTCCTAAAGCTTTTCCAACAAGTGGTTACGCCATTCGACGACGTTTTCGACCATTTTAACTATTGAAATCAATCACAAAGCATATCATACCATCATAGCAACATACATAATCAACCACAAACACCAAAACTTCAATATTATAGGTTAAAATGGATCAAACATACCCAAAACCCCATATTTTCCCCTTAAGCATGTTTAGGTAAAACTAATGATAGGATTAGCAAAACTTAACCAAATTAACCCAAATTCATATCGGAGGTCTAAAACATCATTTAGGAATTTATGAACATTTTTCCAGAATTTTATCATGTTTAAATTCGCTAATTAACACTAATTACCCTCAATTAGCCCTAATTAGTGCAAAACTATGCAAATCACTCACCTTAGCCACAAACAAAGCTAAGATCTGAAATAAATCTATGATTTGATGCAAATCCCAATGCTAAACAGCAGCTCCAATGTTGATTTGGTGTAGATCTCCCTTGATTTAATGATGCTAAGCTTAATCCTTGATCAAAAGATGATTTGGAGGTGATTTAGAGGTTGGAGGCCATTTTTAGGGTTTCTTGGAGATAAGTGGAGGCTAGAAAACTGAAATGGAATGATTCTCTAACTCATTTCAGCCTCCCCATAACCCTAATCCCGAAATGGGTTATGGGCCTATTCACTAATCACCCTATTTGGCCCGGTTAAGCAGTTTTTCGCCTTCCAAATTTTATTTCAGCCATATCTCCCAAACGGTAAGTCCGTTTGACTATTATGACCACTCTACGGAAAGGTAAACCATCAAACGAATCTAATGGAAGTGGTTTCAGGTCAAAATTTCTTTCCCATCAAAAGTTATGGCCAAAACAGTACCAACTAGGGGCAAAATGGTCATTTAAAAATCGACAAAAATCATGAACATGGGAAATGACTCTAATAGATGTCTCCCAAAGTTACATGGCCAGACGACTTCATATGTGAAAGAAATAAATATTCTATGATCCTCCGATGCGTAGAATGTGGGTCGTTACAGCTGCGATGAGCGTTATTATTTCATTTTAATGCTCACACAATTGTGAACTTCACTCTGGTTGTTGAATGGATGGTTTGATGATTATTTATTATTATTGTCATTGCCATACGATGCGTGAAATTCATGTAACCAAAGTTATATGGTAAATTATTGAGTCGCTTTCCGATTCAGAATATCCTTCATATAAAGAATATTTTTAAAAAAGAATTTCTTTTAAATAAAGAATAAATCTTTCAACTAAGATTATTGGTATTTCAATTTATATTTATTTATTGGAAAATGATTTTGGGTTTATCGTGGACAATGTTTTTAAAATGACATTGATTCTTTAACCCAGTTAAAAATAAGATTTATTTCTTAAATTGGAATAATCGTAAAGTAGTGATTTTGGATATTAAAACTAAATTGGAATATTGCTAAATCTTTGAAATTAAGATTTAAGAATAAATTTAAAAGATTTTATCTTTGATAAAATTAATGGAAACCTTTCCCTAATAATATTTTATTTGAAGAATATTTTGAATTGGAAAGAGGCGTTGGATGTGTCCTTATAACACTTGATTTTTAATTATAAAAATACGTGAGTTATTCGGAAAGACCGGGTTTAACCCATTCTGAATAATTACTACAACGATTAAGAGTCGAAGACATTGAAGACGATGGATGACGATGGCGATCTTCACATCGAATGGACGACTACTGATGCCTGACATTGGGTCGCTTCCAGTATAGGGTTAAAGTGGTAGTTTGTCCGGACGTATTTGTTGATCGTCCGGATACGCGAGCACTTAGGTGACTCCGGTTTCGTTCAGACCTAGAACGGACATGTAATTGGATGTGTGTCCGACATTGAATTTCACGCCGTGTAATTAAATTGATATCTATTAATATATTTCTGTGGTGGCAGAGAATTTATTCTCTTGCTTAACACCCTTCTCTGAGATGCACGAGCTCAGAGGTTATATATACGTAGCTATCAACCGCATGGTATGGACTGTCAATGTGGCATGCCAAGATGCAATTGATCAAGGCTTTTGTTGAAAAGCAGAGCCTTGTGGATGATGATCAAAGCATAGCCTTATTAGGCATAGCTTTGTGTAATTCGTTGCCTCGCGAGCCTTACACCCTAGTAGAGTCAAAAACGGAGCAAGGGAAAGCAGGGAGTGCACACGTTTCTTTCTAGCTAGAAGTGGTGTTTGTGTTTAACACGGCCCGGCATTTTACTTATGTGGTTGATGGATTTTGAGGCGCCTCGGATTTTTATTGGCTGCAATGTCCAATTTATAGGTCCAATAGGATCGGGAAGCTTGTGTTCAAGAATTGTCAATCCAACCCATTGCACTATTGGGGGACCGGCCCTGCAGGATCCAAGGGTTGCCTGTAGGTGTGATCCTGAGACATTGCTAGAGTGTCTCGAATCGGTAAGGAGATCGTTCCTAGCCTTGACTCTTGATGGAAACCCAATTTCCAATACGACACCGTGCGGTTTTGATTGTAGAACTAGTATGGCGACATAGTATATGGTAGCTATGCCGCCTATGATTAATACATTATGATTGAAAGGTTTTTCAAATATATATACACTAATAATATCAAATCCATTTTTATTGTATCAAGCATTTTTGACCATTATAAGGTAAAACTCTATCCTCCGGATTGCGTTGCATTGTGTGATGGCACCTGAGTCTTATAATGGTTTCATTTTTCTAAAAAGCATTGCATTGTTTTAATGATTTACTTTATTTATGCACTCGTAATCCAATGGAGTAAACCCGTTCCTCTTTAGCGGCGTGGTCCTGTGATTAGCCTCCTTATTAGATAAGTTAAGATTTCTCACACCAGTCCCATGACTGACCCATAGTTTGTTTCACTTTGCAAACTCGGGTGCCCTCTTTTCCACACGGGCAGTCGAGTAGCTTATTTTGCAGATATATTGAGTAGGATTCTGGATCGAAGCTTAGAGCTGTGTCCGGAGCAATGATAGCCTTCTGTTGTGATTAGTATATTTGATCCGCTGCAATGTATTACATTTATTGTAATTTAACCTTCCGCTGTATTATTATTCATCAATGTTGTAACAACACGAAAAATCCGAACCAATTTAAAATTTTTATTTTAAATAATTTGATTGAAAAATGTGCCAGAAATTAAAATTTTCATTTTTAAATAATATTAAAGCCAGTGAAAATAGTCAATTTTCAAACGACTTCTGTTTTCAACGAAACCACTTTTGTTGGAACCGGAATGTCAAATTATTGCAAGGTTTCGATTTTTCGAATTAGTATGTGAGCGTGGCGAAAGAAAATGTGTTTTGATCAATTCAGTCAAATTTGATCGACTAAAAAATAGCCATTTTTCAAACGGTCTCAGAATTCAACGAAATTAGTCTTGTTATGACCGTATCGTCGTAACGAAGCCAAATATATTTTTTCTGGATTTTTCTGTGTCCGTATGTGGCCTCAGTGAATAAATTTATGCGAACGAATTAATTTAATAAAGGATTTAATTATTAAATTAAATAATACAGGCCACAGACAGCCGTTTGGGCTGACGGGACCTGGCCCGTTGGATCCGGAACATGGGCTATTGGCTAGTGACACCTTCTGCTGGACTGGAAATAGAACGGTTAAGAAGTTATGGATTTTTTTTATAAAAATTCATTTAAACTATATAAATAATGGAAGAAAATAAAACCCTAAAACCAATCACTATTCACCATCATCATCTACAGCCGCCACCCCTTTAACCCATAGCCAAAATTGTACCAACTTCCTCCCTCAATATCTCTTCATCTACAACAAATTAAACTCCAACCTTTACACCATATCGAAGAGATCCTCCTCCTCTACACTTCCATACGAGTGGATAATCTTCATGGCTCTCGAACAACGAGAACCAGGCCCTGAAACCCGCGGCAAAGACACCGCCGCCACCCCTTAAACTCCTGATCGAGTGGGCCCCCCTCTGCACCGTGCGTGCGCCTCCCCTAGCCGGTCAAGGTGCCACCTTCCGATTAACCTCTAGTCCCCTGTGCCGAGTGAAAAGCCGAGCCCTAGGATCGAACCCGTTTGTGAATACTTGCGGCCTTCATCTGAAAGAGGAAGAAAGGTGTATTTCTTAATTAATTAATTAATATAAATATTATCCGTCTTAATTTAATCAGACCTCATGCATTCTAGCTCAGAATTCGGTGATTTCTGAAGCTGTGAAATCGTGATACAGAATACTACGCTTTAGAACTGATTTGGACTGATTCAGAACTCCTTGGAATTTTAGATCTGAATTGAAATAAGGTTAGATCTCTGAAGTTTAGTAATTAAATTATTTAAATAATTCCTCGCTATTTAAATAATTTTTGTTAATAAACCAGATCCGCGATGTTATGAAATTTTTGAATGTCCATATGCTGATGTGTGATGTTTTTATCTGCTTGTTTATTATTCTGTTAATTCAGATATGTATGTTAATGATAGATCAGTAGTTAAATCACATATTTTGGTGAATCGCCTATAGAATCACATATTTTGGTGAATCGCCTATAGAAAACAAAGTGACACCTCTTATTTACATTTAGTTGGATTATAAGATATAAACATCAAATTTTGATCATTAGAAAAAGAGATCAAATTTTGATCATTAGAAAAAAGAGTACAAATTTTGATTATAAGAAAAAGAGATCAAATTTTGATCACTGGAAAAAGTACAAATTTTGATCATTAGAAAAAGAACAAAATTTGGATCATTAGAAAAACTACAAAATTTGATAATTAGGAAAAAGAACAAATTTTGTGATGCCATTTTATATACATTTATTTGTGTAAATAAAAAGAACTAAATTAGATAACACTTTTTTTTACATTCCCTTGTGTAAATAAAAGTACAAATTTAGCGATGCCAATTTATTTACATTCCCTTGTGTAAATAAAAGAATAAATTTAGCGATGCCAATTTATTTACATTCCCTTTTGTAAATAAAAGAACAAATTTAGCGATGCCATTTTATTTATATTCTTGTGTAGATAAAAAGAACATCTTTATAGTGAATACCTTTATTTACATTCTTGCGTAGATAAAAAGAATATCTTTATAGCGAACACATTTATTTACATTGTATGTAAATAGGTCATGAAATGTAAAACACATTTATTTACATTGTATGTAAATAGGACATGAAATGAAAGATTCATTTATTTACATTTTATGTAAATAGGATATATAAATAAGAAAAAGAAAAAGAGACATTTATTTACATTTATTGTAAATAAACAAGAAAGAGAAAAATATTACACTTATTTACATTTAGTGTAAATAAACATGAAAAAGAAAAGATTACATTTATTTACATTTAGAGTAAATAAACATGACATAAAAGATGAAAAAATTTATTTTATTTACATTTAGTGTAAATAAAACATAAGATTAAGAAAAAGAACATTTTATTTACATTTAGTGTAAATAGAAATATGACATAGGAAAAAGAATTATATATATTTGTTTACATTTTTATATGTAAACAAAACACAGAAAAAGAATTATATATTTTTGTTTACATTTTTATATGTACACAAAAACATAAAAAGAGGAATTACACATTTTTGGTTACATTTTCATATGTAAACAAAATATAGGAAGAAGAATTACATTTTTGTTTGCATTTTTATATGCAAATAAAACATAGAAAAAGAAGTATACTTTTTATTTGCATTTTTTTCTATGCAAATAAAAACATGAATTTATAAAGTGATATTTTAACTACAATTTAGATGTAATTAGAAAGATAGGAAAACAATAATTTATTTACATTTAGTGTAAATAAAAGAAAGGATAGAAAAAGAATGATTTATTTACATTTAGTGTAAATAAAACAAAAAGATAGAAAAATAAAACAAAGATATTAAAAGTGATATTTTTATCGTCATTTTATATGCGATAAAGAGAATGGATTTTTATAATTGAAATCGATAAATGATTTATATTTATATATATAAATATAAATATAGAAT
The DNA here is from genome assembly GCA_030737875.1 of Allium sativum. Lineage (NCBI taxonomy): Eukaryota > Viridiplantae > Streptophyta > Magnoliopsida > Asparagales > Amaryllidaceae > Allium > Allium sativum. The sequence goes on from CM060921.1 coordinate 316,267,053, forward strand.
TTAAACGAAACGCGCGCGACAGTTCGCATATCGGCAATCATAACTTTAAACGGTTATACCGAAAGATCCGACCGTCGGATTTTCCCAAAACTGGAACCGTTAGGATCGCTTTGGGAAGACATTCCCAACGATATAAATTTCGTCAAAATCCAACAGTTAGATTTCAAGATATGTGTAAATCAAAATTAGCTAAAAAACAGCGCCAGGTCCGCCCACTGACCCGAAGGGTCGTTTTATTATTTTGAGCTATTTTTAAATAAATAAAAAAAGCAATAAATCGTTATAAATAAGTATTAATGATATGAAATGATTTAAATGATAAATTATGTGAGAATTATTTTAAAAGACTGAGTTTAACTCATTTCAAATAATTGCACGACGATTAAATCGAAAATATAGAAGACGGTGATTGAAGTCCGGCAATCTTCACATCGAATGGACGGCGATTACTTATACCTTGGACTGACTTAATCCCAGGAAGGGGTTGAAGTAGTGGTTGTCCGGACATATGGGTTGATTGCCTGGATAGGCGAGAATCTCTTTGGTGTCTCCGGTTTCGTTCAGACCTAGGACGGACTTGTAAATGGATGCGTGTCTGACGTTGGAATTCATTTCATGTATTAAAATTGATTTCTATTTAATACATAATGATTGGTGGCAGAGAATTTATCCTCTTGCTTAACACCCTCTTATATATTGATGGTTGTCGATCGAATGGCGTGAATTGTCAATGTGGCATGCCAAGATGCAAAAGATCAAGGCTTTTGTTGAAAAGCAGGCCTTGTGGTTGATGATCAAAGCACGGCCTGTTTAGGCATAGCTTTGTGTATAGCGTGACTTCACGAGCCTCACACCACGGTATGAGTCAAAACGGGATTAGGACTGCAGGGAGTGCACACGTTTCTTTCTAGCTAGAGTGATGTCAGGGACCTACCAGTGCTGACATTTTACTTATGTGGATGATGGATTTTGAGGTACCTCGGGTTTTATAGGTTGTTAGTGGCCATATTGAGGTCGAAAAGGATCGAGAAGCATGCGTTTAGGAATTTCCAATCCACTTTCGACAGGTGTGGACCGGCCCTGAAGATCCAAGGGTTCATTTCGGGGAATCCTGAGGCATTAGCTAGAGTGTCTCGAATCGGAGAGGACGATCCCTAGCCTCGATTCATGATGGAAACCAAATCTCCAATACGACACTACGACTTTAGTTGTAAACTTATATATGGCGACATAGTAGGATGGGGTACTATGCCGTCTAGGATTGATACATTTACTTTGAAGTATTTTAATACTACTTAGATACTAATAAAAATATTGAAAATATTATTTCATACGTATTAAGCATGTTTGATCATTATAAGGAAAAACTCTATCCTCCGGTTTGCGTTGCATTGTGTGATGGGACTTGAGTCTTATAATGATTTCATTCTTCAAAAGTCATTGCGTTGTTTTGTATCAAATTTATCTAATTATGCACTGGCAATCCAATGGAGTAAACCCGTTCTGCGTTAGCGGCTTGGTCCTGTGATTCGCCATATTGTTAGTTAGTATAGAAAGATTTCTCATACCAGTCCCACGACTGGCTCGATGTTTGTTTCACTTTGCAAACTCGGGTGCCCTCTCTTTACACGGGCAGCCAAGTAACAGATTTTAGGGAGACATTTTCTGGATTGAAGACTGCTACGAAGAAGAAGACGAAGACCTCCTTTTATCTTTATTTTCTGCTTTAGAGACTTTATTCCATCTTTGTATTTTGATGTACGTTATGGAGTTGAGACCTATTTCCTTTTGAGACTTATTTCCTTTGATTCAGACTTTTATTTTGCTAAGTTGTATCCTGTAAACTGCGTACTCTGTGGTTCAGTAGATGTGATGTTTTTGACTTTTATCTTTCCGCTGCAATAATTATGTGTTATGATATTATCTGAGATATGTTATTGTTGTAAATATGTTGTATTCCATTTGATTATACTTACTTTCGAATCATGGAAGTTTGGGGTTATCACAGTTGGTATCAGAGCCTAAGGTTAACCTTAGCCTCGGAGTATAACATATTTAGAACAATTCGTCTAGATAGAATCCACATTATTGTAAGGCGATTCGCTTATTAGAGATAGGACTAGTAATGTCCTAGAATGAGCACAGTAGAATAACACATACTTATTAGTCATTACGTCGTCATCTTTTAATCTTGTCCTTATCTTTCCTTAAAAATCTTTCATTTCTGTTGGTATAACTCTTTCCTTGATGGGGTACAGACTGATTTAAAATGGACACCAGAGCAAGAACAGCCCGGGGTGGAGCTCGAGGTGGAGCTCGAGGCGGAGCCCGAGGTGGAGCCCGAGGGGGAGCTAGAGGGCCAACCACAGACGAGACCCCCACTACACAGGAACGGCCTACTTCTGAGGTCGTAGCACAACCACCTCCACCCCCACAGCCCTTCGACTTGGAGAGAATGCCAAAGAAATTCAGAAATCTAGGAGGTGTACCTTTCACTGGGCGAGAGTCTTCTATTCAGGCAGAGTCATGGCTTAAGGACTGTGAAAAGGTCTTGGAGGGCTTAGAATTAGAGGATCAGCAAAAGCGTTTCCTGGCAGTATGACAATTAAAAGATGAAGCTGGACATTGGTGGGACACGGTCAAGATTTGCAATGATATGGCCAATATGTCTTGGGCCAAATTTAAAGAACTTTTCACTGACAAGTATGTTCCTCCACAAGCAAGAGAGCGCCTTCGCGAGAAGTTCGTCAACCTACAGCAAGGGAGTATGTCTGTTTCCGAGTATGTGAGGAAGTTTGATGAGCTTTCACGTTATGCTCCTGGATTGATTCAAGATCCAGTCGAGAAGAATAAAAGATTCATCAAGGGCCTTTCAAAGAAATATTCAAACAGAGTAGCCGTTTATATCAGGCTCCCATTCAATGAAGTAATACAGATGGCGTGCCGCTACAAGGAGAATGACGAGGTTGCCCAGCAAGATAGAGCCAAAAATCAGAGCAACAACCAGAAGGAACAGGCTAACAAGAAACCAGAGTTAAGAAATTCTTCTACTGCTAAGCCCCGAGGGAAGAAGAGGGACATGAACAAGTTGACATGCTTTAATTGCGGCAAGACTGGGCATTTTGAGTCCGAGTGTAAAGCTCCTAAAAGGGTCAAGAGGAACGAATCGGGACCTAGCCAGAATCGTAGCCAGAGTTCTCAGAATCGCGGCCAGAATTATCACAACGACAAGGAATGCTACAATTGCCATCAGAAGGGGCACATCAAGCCAAATTGCCCGTTGCTGAAGAATGCTCAGGTGGCACATGTCTATGAGGGAGCAACTGCACCAGCTTCTACAGAGGGAGCTGGTAAAAATCGTTGGCAAAGAAACCCGAGTTCTGAGAAACAAGAGGATACACCTAGTCAAGGTGCAGTGGAGCGGGGATCCTAGATACTGTACTTAGGAGATAGAGGATAGCATCAAAAATGCTTACCCCGAGTGCAGAATGGACATCTCCGAGCAACTATTGTGTCAAGGTACATTTACCACAAATTACATTTTCCGCCTTGTCTCCTACTTTACTTTGTTTCCTTTTTCAGGGATGAAAAAGCATTTAAGTGGGGGAGATTGTAACAACCCGGAAAATCCGAACCAATTTAAAATTTTTATTTTAAATAATTTGGTTGAAAAATGTGCCAGAAATTAAAATTTTCATTTTTAAACAATATTAAAGCCAGTGAAAATAGTCAATTTTCAAACGACCTCTGTTTTCTACGAAACCACTTTTGTTGGAACTGGAATGTCAAATTATTGCTAGGTTTCAATTTTTAGAATTTTTCGAATTAGTTATGTGAGCATGGCGAAAGAAAATGTGTTTTGATCAATTCAGTCAAATTTGATCGACTGAAAAATAACCATTTTTCAAACTGTCTCAGAATTTGACGAAATTAGTCTTGTTAGGATCGTATCATCATAAAGAAGCCAAATATATTTTTTCTGGATTTTTCTGAGTCCGTATGTGGCCTCAGTTAATTTAATTATGCGAATGAATTAATTTAATAAAGAATTTAATTATTAAATTAAATAATACAGGCCACAGACAACCGTTTGGGCTGACGGAACCTAGCCCGTTGGATCCAGAATATGGGCTATTGGCTAGGGACATCTTCTGCTGGACTGGAAATAGAACGGTTAAGAAGTTATGATTTTTTTTATAAAAATTCATTTAAACTATATTAATAATGGAAGAAAATAAAACCATAAAACCAATCACTATTCACTGTCATCATCTACAGCCGCCACCCCTTTAACCCATGGCCGAAATTGTACCAACTTCCTCCCTCAATATCTCTTCATCTACAGCAAATTAAACTCCAACCTTTACACTATATCGAAGAGATCATCCTCCTCTATACTTCCATACGAGTGGATCTTCTTCAGGGCTCTCAAACGACGAGAACAGGCCCTGAAACCCGCGGCAAAGACACCGCTGCCACCGCCTATACGCCTGATCGAGTGGGCCCCCCTCTGCACCGTGCGTGCGCCTCCCCTAGCCGGTCAAGGTGCCACCTTCCGATCAACCTTTGGTCCCTTGTGTCGAGTGAAAAGCAGAGCCCTAGGATCGAACCCGTTTGTGAATACTTGCGGCCTTCATCTGAAAGAGGAAGAAAGGTGTATTTCTTAATTAATTGATTAATTAATATAAATATTATCCATCTTAATATAATCATAACTCATGCATTCTAGCTCGGAATTCGGTGATTTCTGAAGCTGTGAAATCGTGATACAGAATACTACACTTTATAATTGATTGGGACTGATTTCGAACTCCTTGGAATTTTAGATCTGAATTGAAATAAGGTGAGATCTCTGAATTTTAGTAATTAAATTATTTAAATAATTCCTCGCTATTTAAATAATTGTTGTTAGTAAACCAGATCCGCGATGTTATGAAATTGTTGAATGTTCATATGCTGATGTGTGATGTTTTTATCTGCTTGTTTATTATTCTGTTAATTCAGATATGTATGTTAATGATAAATCAGTAGTTGAATCACATATTTTGGTGAATCGCCTATAGAATCACATATTTTGGTGAATCGCCTATAGAAAACAAAGTGACACCTCTTATTTACATTTAGTTGGATTATAAGAAATAAACATCAAATTTTGATCATTAGAAATAGAGATCAAATTTTTATCATTAGAAAAAAAGTACAAATTTTGATTATAAGAAAAAGAGATCAAATTTTGATAATTAGAAAAAGTACAAATTTTGATCATTAGAAAAAGAACAAAATTTGGATCAATAGAAAAAGTACAAAATTTGATAATTAGGAAAAAGAACTAATTTTGTGAGGCCATTTAATTTACATTTATTTGTGTAAATAAAAAGAACTAAATTAGATAACACTTTTATTTACATTCCCTTGTGTAAATAAAAGAACAAATTTAGCGATGCCAATTTTTTTACATTCCCTTATGTAAATAAAAGAACAAATTTAGCGATACCAATTTTTTTACATTCCCTTGTGTAAATAAAAGAACAAATTTAGTGATTCCATTTTATTTATATTCTTGTGTAGATAAAAAGAACATCTTTATAGTGAATACCTTTATTTACATTCTTGCGTAGATAAGAAGAATATCTTTATAGCGAACACATTTATTTACATTGTATGTAAATAGGACATGAAATGAAAAACACATTTATTTACATTGTATGTAAATAAGACATGAAATGAAAGATACATTTATTTACATTTTATGTAAATAGGATATATAAATAAGAAAAAGAAAAAGAGACATTTATTTACATTTAGTGTAAATAAACAAGAAAAAGAGAAGATTACATTTATTTACATTTAGTGTAAATAAACAAGAAAAAGAAAAGATTACATTTAGAGTAAATAAACATGACATAAAAGAAGAAAAAAATTATTTTATTTACATTTAGTGTAAATAAAACATAAGATTAAGAAAATGAACATTTTGTTTACATTTAGTTTAAATAGAAATATGACATAGGAAAAGAATTATATATCTTTGTTTACATTTTTATATGTAAACAAAACACAGAAAAAGAATTATATATTTTTGTTTACATTTTTATATGTACACAAAAACATAGAAAGAGGAATTACACATTTGTTGTTACATTTTCATATGTAAACAAAACATAGGAAGAAGAATTACATTTTTGTTTGCATTTTTATATGCAAATAAAACATAGAAAAAGAAGTATACTTTTTATTTGCAATTTTTTCTATGCAAATAAAAACATGAATTTATAAAGTGATAATTTAATTACAATTTAGATGTAATCAGAAAGATAGGAAAAGAATAATTTATTTACATTTATTGTAAATTAAAGAAAGGATAGAAAAAGAATGATTTATTTACATTTAGTGTAAATAAAACAAAAAGATAGAAAAATAAAAAAAGATATTAAAATTGATATTTATATCGTCATTTTAGATGCGATAAAGAGAATGGATTTTTATAATTGAAATCGCAAAACGATTTATATTAATATATATATATAAATATAAATATAGAATTTAAACGAAACGCGCGCTGCAATTCGCGTATCGGCAATCGTAACTTTAAATGGTTACACCGAAAGATCTGACCGCCGGATTTTCCCAAAACTGGAAACGTTAGGACCGCTTTGGGAAGATCTTCCCAACGATATAAATTACGTCAAAATCCAACAGTTAGATTTCAAGATATGTGTAAATCAAAATTTGGTAAAAAAAACAGCGCTAGGTCCGCCCACTGACCCGAAGCGTCGTTTTATTATTTTGAGCTATTTTTAAATAAATAAAAATAGCGATACATCGTTATAAATAAGTATTAACGATATGAAATGATTTAAATGATAAATTATGTGAGACTATTTGAAAAGACCGAGTTTAACCCATTTCAAATAATTGCACGACGATTAAATCGAAAATATAGAAGACGGCGATTGAAGACCGACGATCTTCTCATCGAATGGACGGCGATTGCTGATACCTTGGACTGACTTGCTCCCAGGAAGGGGTTGAAGTAGTGGTTGTCCGGACATATGGGTTGATTGCCTGGATAGGCGAGAATCTCTTTGGTGTCTCCGGTTTCGTTCAGACCTAGGACGGACTTGTAAATGGATGCGTGTCTGACGTTGGAATTCATTTCATGTATTAAAATTGATTTCTATTTAATATATAATGATTGGTGGCAGAGAATTTATCCTCTTGCTTAACACCCTCTTATATATTGATGGTTGTCGATCGAATGGCGTGAATTGTCAATGTGGCATGCCAAGATGCAAAAGATCAAGGCTTTTATTGAAAAGCAGGCCTTGTGTTTGATGATCAAAGCACGGCCTGTTTAGGCGTAGCTTTGTATATAGCGTGGCTTCATGAGCCTCACACCTCGGTATGAGTCAAAACGGGATTAGGACTGCAGGGAGTGCACACGTTTCTTTCTAGCTAGAGTGATGTCAGGGACCTACCAGCGCTGACATTTTACTTATGTGGATGATGGATTTTGAGGTACCTCGGGTTTTATAGGTTGTTAGTGGCCATACTGAGGTCCAAAAGGACCGGGAAGCGTGTGATCAGGAATTTCCAATCCACTTTCGATAGGTGTGGACCGGCCCTGGAGATCCAAGGGTTCACTGCGAGGAATCCTGATGCATTTGCTAGAGTGTCTCGAATCGGAGAGGACGATCCCTAGCCTTGATTCATGATGGAAACCAAATCTCCAATACGACACTACGGCTTTAGTTGTAAACTTATATATGGCGACATAGTTGGTTGGGGTACTATGCTGTCTAGGATTGATACATTTACTTTGAAGTATTTTAATGCTGCTTAGATACTAATAAAAATATTGAAAATATTATTTTATACGTATTAAGCATGTTTGATCATTACAAGGAAAAACTCTATCCTTCGGTTTGCGTTGCATTGTGTGATGGGACTTGAGTCTTATAATGATTTCATTTTTCAAAAGTCATTGTGTTGTTTTGTATCAAATTTATCTAATTATGCACTGGCAATCCAATGGAGTAAACCCGTTCCGCGTTAGCGGCGTGGTCCTGTGATTCTCCATATTGTTAGTATAGAAAGATTTCTCATACCAGTCCCACGACTGACTCGATGTTTGTTTCACTTTTCAAACTCGGGTGCCCTCTCTTTACACAGGCAGCCAAGCAACAGGTTTTAGGGAGACATTTTCTGGATTGAAGACTGCTAAGATGAAGAAGACGAAGACCTCCTTTTATCTTTATTTTCTGCTTTAGAGACTTTATTCCATCTTTGTATTTTGATGTACGTTATGGAGTTGAGACCAATTTCCTTTTGAGACTTACTTCCTTTGATTCAGACTTTTATTTTGCTAAGTTGTATCCTGTAAACTACGTACTCTGTAGTTTAGTTGATGTGATGTTTATGACTTTTATCTTTTCGCTGCAATAATTATGTGTTATGATATTATCTTAGATCTGTTATTGTTGTAAATATGTTGTATTCCATATGATTATCCTTACTTTCGAATCACGGAAGTTTGGGGTTATCACAAATGTACTCTGATATATTCTGTACTCTGATGTAACATTATTATAATGTTTGTAAAAATTAGTTTTTATTTGTTCTGATGTGTTGTATTCCCAAAGTTAACATACTCGGGTTTTGAGCGATCTTGGTCTATTTAGCGGTCGATCAGGTCGGGCGAAATTTGGGTCGTTACATTTATATATTTATACACTTTACACTATAATAGTATCAAAATGATTTGTTTTAAACATACCAAGCATTATTTGGATATTATAAGGGAAAACCCTATCCTCCGGCTTGCGTTGCATTGTGTGATAGGAGCTGGGTCTTATAACAGCTTCATTTTTCCAAAAAGCAGTGCGTTGTTTATTCCATGCACTAGTATTCTTAGGAGGAAACCCATTCCATGTTATACGGCGTGGTCCCTTGAATTACCTTATTTCGAAAGTAAAGTTTTAAATAACTATTTTAGTTCTCACACCAGTCACATGACTGATCTGGAGTTTATTGTTTTAACCTAAACTCTGGGTGCCCCTATTTTCCACACGGGCAGCTAGTAGTTTTGGTTTTTGCAGATTTATATTCAGAGGATCCTGGTTTACAGCTGGAATGATATTCGAAAAGCTCTTTGTCCATTATCTCTTTCAGTTGTGTTTTGTGTTATTTTCCGCTACTATGTAATGTATTTTAATCTCTGATGTGTAATATTTATTCATACTCTGGTATATTCTTGTACTCTGATGTAAATTATTGTAATAACCAATGAAATGTTCTTCTGTTTGTGTTCTAATTCATCTTGTTCTCAAAGCAATCAGGGCTTTCCTTCACGGGGAAGTTCGGGTCGTTACATTTGGTATCAGAGCTTTGATTTACAGAGCTCGAGAACAAGGCACGTTAGTACCAAACGAAAGAATTCATCAGAGATTGGATTAGTAATATCCAATGAGAATGACTCGTTAGAGATGGGATTAGTAGTAACCTAGAATGAGTGTAAAGAGTGCATTTTTAAAATAAAAATGAAAACAAATATTGTTTTGAAAATTTAAACCTTATACGTATTTAGATAGTTTATTTGTATTGAATTTGGACAATCCAATATATAAAGATTTTGCATATGTGCCTTGCAAACGTGTCTTCGAAGTTTTAATATACTGGATAGATATAGAATCACACTCTAGTCACCCGGAGATGATTCTACTGATGACGTACGACATTAATAGTTTATTTTCGAGTTTCGAAAGTGGGGTATCTATATATATTTCCTGTTGACTGGTGTGAGAACCAAAACTAGTTGGGGTCTATTGTTGTGATTTGGCACCAAAAATGTGATTTTGACTATGTATCCAAGTTATGTGTTTGAAACAATAATCAACTAATTGATTGCTGATTGTGTTGTTTGATTATTAGTTTGACTAATAGAAATGTTGAAACCATTATGTGAATGAATAGTAAATATAACCAAATTGTGTCAAATATTGGACTGACTTGAAAATTGTTTGAAATTGCATGCATAAACATGTACATACATTGAACAGGTCATTGCAAGGAGGCTAGAGTAGAGGAATAAAATTGTATGCCCGACAAATATGTACATGTTTGCTAATTTCTTGGGTTTGGATGATTTTATGAGCTAATTGGCTAGCCGCTTGGTTTTTTTCTTCTTTTTGAGATGAGAGGGCCTGTGTGGCGGTTTGGGGATTTTCCCGGTGCTCCCCGTACAAAGGAGGTTATGGCGAAATTTTTCGAAAATTTAGGGTGTTAGCCAAATTTTTGAAGAATTTGAAAATTCTTAGAAACTGAAAAATTGAAAAATGAAAGCCAAACTGAAAGTTGAGTCAACTGATTAATAATCCTTAGCTTATTTTGTTGTATCAATCTAAAATGAGTCGTAATTTCAAAAAAAAAAAAAGTTTAACATGTTACTACGATCTAAAATGCATGATGGTCCTATATGAAAAGAAAGAAAAGAAAAAAAATAAAGAAAAATAAAAGGATGTAATGCAGACTCCCCCCACACTTGGACTAAACAGTGTCCACACTGTAAACACGTTTCCTAAATGTGAAAGATAGAAACCAAAGATGGATTAAATGCAAAATGATTTGTAAAATAAAATGCAATTTAGCAACTATATGCGTGTGAAAATCATATGCCAGATGAAATCTACGAAGATGATAAATGGTTTGTGAAGGATGAAATTTCCTTTTCCCCCCACACTTGTTCTTATCAAAAATGTTGAGTGTTGGTTTCTTACCTCCAAACTCGTGAGGTATCATAGGCATGTCAATAGATTCTAAAATCAAAATCTTCCCTATGAAGAGTTTATTGTGACAATGATTTGTGTTATTCAGCAGAAGATTATCAAAATCCCATAAATTTGAGCGTTTAACCACAATTTCTTTTGATGATATGGAATTACGATTATCTTTGAGATATTCCATATATTCATTCTCGTCATTTAAAAGTTTAAGTTCGTCTTCAAAAATTTCTTCAAAAGACATAGTGGATATGTCTATTGATGCAAGAGAATTTTCTTGAAGGGCTAAATCTGATGTATCTTCTTCAACTGTTTCAATCACATCAACTTCTCCTATTTCAGAATATTTGGGTTGATGAAAAATATTCAATTCAATGGTTAAGTGCCCAAACGATAGTCGAAGTTGGCCGCTCCTACAATTTATGATAGCGTTTGAGGTGGCTAAGAAGGGACGACCCAAAATCAATGGAATTTGACTACCCTGACTCAAAACAGGCTCGGTTTCTAGAACTATGAAATCAACAGGGAAGTAAAATTATTCAATTTGAATCAAAACGTCTTCAATTATACCCAATAGTTTTTTAAAAGATCGATCAGCTAACTGAAGAGTGATATTTGTTGGTTTAATCTCCCCTAATCCAAGTTGACGATAAACAGTGTAAGGAAGAAGATTTACACTCGCACCAAGATCAAGTAGGGCACGAGATATGTGAATGTTTCCTATTTTGCAATCAATTGTAGGGCAACCGGGGTCCTTGTACTTGACTGGGGCAGGATTCGAAAGAATGGAGCTTGTATTCGCAGTTAGAAAGGCAGTTTTAGGAACATTAGTGGCTCGTTTTCGGGTGCATAGCTCTTTGAGACACTTGGAATATTGAGGAATTTGTTCGATGGTGTCTAAGAGTGGAATATTGACATGAACTTGTTTGAAGATTTCAAGAATTTTTTCAAAATTTGCATCCTTCTTCTTATTGTTAAGTCTGTAAGGATAAGGGGCTATTGGTTTATAGACTCTTTCAGAAATTTGATCGTTCGAAGAAGAAGGTTTCGATGTGGAAAGTGATTGAGGTACAGGAATAGAAGGTGAGATGCTGGGATTGCCAACATTAGAGGAGGAAATATTATCGGGGTTACCGACATTAGAAGAAGAGATGTTGGGGTTGCCAACATTCGAAGAAGATGGGGTTTCATAAGGTTCCAAGGAGTTGGCATTGGATGCCATCGCAAGAGTGCCAAGCTTTTCTATTGGGGTTGAAATTGAATGGTTGTCGGGATTGCCAACATTATTGTCAATCATTTTTCTAGACCTCAGGGTGGTGACAACGTTAACCGAATTATTTCCATCCTCATAAGAATTCACAGTACGAGAGTTATATTTTGGATTCACCTCGGGTTGACTAGGCAACTTTCCTTTCTCATTATTTTTCATTAGTTCTTTCATCATATTCATCATTTGGTCGAGTTTAGCGTCGTGTGAGTTCATTTTAGCTTCGTGAGAATTCAACTGTTTCTCGAAACGCACAATATCTTGTGGCGGTTGAGAAGGTTGAGAGGATTGGTTTGATGATTGAAAGTTGGGGTGCCTATAAGGTTGTTTTGATTGAGATGCTGTTTGAGAGGTTTGAGAAATTGGAGGTGGAGCTTGATAATTTGGATTTGGAATAAAGGGTTGCAGGTGAGATGGGTTAGCCGAATTATTGGGGTTTGACCAAGAAAAATTTGGGTGGTTCCTCCAACCAGGATTGTATGTGGATGAGTAAGGATTATTTTGAGCTATAGCATTGGCTTGGTCTTGAGAGTAATAGTGGGGTTTCCCTTCTCCGGCTTGAAGAGTTTGATTTTCTAAGGAAATTTGACTTGGGTCCACGACATGCACTCCTCTAGTAGAAGTACGAGTGGGAACACGAATTGATTCCCATTGCATGTCCTTTTCAGAATAATCTTCTAAGAATTTCCAAGATTCATCGGCCGTCTTAGACATAAAGTCTCCTCCACACATTGATTCTAGTTGAGTTCTAGTCTGATAGTTTAGCCCTTCATATGCAATTTGACATAAGTGGTCTTTTAGAATTCCATGGTGAGGACAACCATAAAATAGTTGGTTGAATCTTTCAAAGTATTTTGATAAAGTTTCCCCCTCATTTTGACAAAATTGATTTATCTCGGTTCGAATTTTGAGAGTTTTATGGAAAAGGAAAAACTTTTTCAAAAATATAGTGACAAATTCATCCCAACTTCTTATGGAATGTCTAGGAAGAGAATTTAGCCATCTTTTAGCGCTTTCAAGTAATACAAATGGAATTAGCCTTAGCTTGATTGATTCATTAGACAACTGTTGCATTTTTGTTGTGGATGCATACAATTCAAATTCACTTAGAAATTCATAAGCATTTTCAGACCTAGTAAATTTTGGTACCCCTTGAATAAAAGAATGTTTAAGCTCAAAATTGTTTCCTTCAGCTGGTGGGAATACGATGAAAGAGGGTTGAACGGTCCTAGTTGGATAACATCGATCACGAAGAGATAAGGGTCTATCCATATTGAGATTATGCAAGTTTTGATTTATTTGATTTTGTTCTCCAAAGTATGGAAAGTTTTGATTCACTCGATTTTGATCCAACTCGGTTGGAAAATTTTGGTTGATTCGAGAACCCATAGGAGATTTTTGTTGGCTAACACTTTTTTCACTCATTGTTGTTCAATGCAAGCACAGAAATTAGATACAATGAAATTTTCCGTCCTAAATGGCTCCTAACCCAGAATTATAAAGTGACGCGTTTGATTACTTAGATCAAAAGATTTCTCAGCCAGTTAACGGACAGGAGTTATCGGTGCACCAGGAATCACTCTAGCAATGCAGCCGAAGGTTTAAGTACCTTCAGAGTAACAACCGATATAATATTCACGAATCACCGTAATATTTATAAACGGTTATTTCTCTGCCGTAGTCTAGACACCAAGAAATAATTCGTTCCAAATGAATCAATTATCACAATACAATTAAGCCCTAGATGAGCCCGTGACTCCCTTAAGTCCAACGTCTAACCGTTATTATTAGTCAGATTCTACGATGAAATGCAATTTGTGGGCTAAGGAAAGGATGATGAAATCCCTCACCTTATGTGAATTGGGGTATTGCCCTTAACTGAATGAATAAAAAGTGCAGAAATAACAACAACCACACAATTTAATTGCAGAAATTAAATTTTTTACATTCAAGCCGCTGTCCCTGCAGAAATTTTTACAACAATTGTCTATATATTTTTTTCTTTGCAGCAGAGCACCTGTAGAGTTAGAAGAAATTTACAGTGGGGTATGGCTGTCCGTCCAGAAAAAATGAGTAGCGTCAATGATTGAAATCTCACTATTTGCAATTTCTTTTGATTTCTGGAATCTTGATTTGTTGCTTGAACTCCAGTCACCTTATCCTTAGTTCGAAATCCCTTTTTTTTTGTTTTTTTTATTGAATAACAAAAAAAGCACAAGAAAAAGAAACAAAGGAATTAACCAAAAAAAACTAACTTTTTGGAGAAGATGGTGCTGAAGTGTGGATTGAAAATAACTGTGGTGAAATGAGATTATGTGAGAGGAAGGGGTATTTGATCAGAGGGAAGAAATGAAGCAGGGAAAAATAACTGGAAAAAAAAATGAATCTTTTTATGACCTTCCCTTTTTTTTATTATTGTTGAAAAAGTGGACAAATAGGAAAGAAACAAATGACAAAAAAAATGGGAAGAGAGATTTCAGGAAAGAAAGAGAATTGTAAAGGAAGGAAAGAAAGTAACTGTAAAAGATTTGGAAAAGAAATTGATAAGGGAAAGCAATAAAAGAGAAGACAAAAGCAGAAAGAATTTTTTTCTTTTGTTTATTGTTGTAAAATTAGAAGAGGTTTTTTTTTTGAAAAGAAAGGGAATTTGTAAGAGAAGAAAAGAAATCAAATGTATTGAGAACAAGAAAAACGAAAGAAGAAAGGAAAAAAATTGCAAAAGAGGAATCTTTTTTTTTTTTGAAATTTGTAAAAAGAAAAAGAATGTAGATGATTGGAAAGAAAGTGGAAAGATGGAAAGAATAAAGGAAAATTGAAAGTTGTTTTTTTTAATGAAGGAGAGAGCCGGAAAGAAATAAATGAAAAAAAATGGAAAGAGAGATTGTAGGAGGTGAATGAGAAATGCAATTGGAAAGAAAAAAAAAAGAATGCAAGTTTTTTTTCATGAAAATTTGAACAAGAAGAAAGGGAAAGAAATGAATGGTAAAAACCCAAACAAAAAAGGAAAAAAAATTAAAAGAGGAAGGAAATAAGAGAAAAAAAACAAGGTTTTTTGAGTAGAGAGGAAGGGTAGAAGAAATTGAGGAAAGAAATAAAAGCAGACAAAAACAAGAAAGAAATCAAAGTAGACAGAGAAGAAATTGCGATTTTTTTTTTAGAAAGTTGTAGACAAAAGATGGAAATAATTAAAAAGAAAAGGAAAGGGAAAAGAAAAATGTGAAAATCAGCGAGGTGGTAGAAAGATGGAAAGAAATTGAAGAAAAATGAGCAAGTTTCTTTTTTTGTAGATTGACGGCGGAAGTATAAAAAGGAAAAACAATTTAGAAAGGGAAGAAAATCAAGGCAGGCCAGAAACAACAATAGAGAATTGTCTTTTTTTATAATTAAATCATTGAAAGGAGGGAAAGAATTGTGAGAAGGAATTAAACAAAAGAAAATTGACAACTTTTTTTTCTCTCATGTGTAGAAGATTACGGTATGAACAATCAATACCAAATCATCTAACTGAGAATATTTTCTATATATAAAAGAAAACAAAAATGAGAAAATAAAAAAATGAAAACTAACACGAATCAGAAATTAAATAAATAATAAAATTTAATCGTTACCTCCCCGGCAACGGCGCCAAAAACTTGATCGTCGCTAATCTAAGAATAAAAAAAGTGCGAAATTTAAATTAAATCTGCAAGCATACAGGTGTGTAGCATACAGGTCGAACACAGGGAGGTGTAATTAAAAATTATTATTTATTTATTCTTGGGCGAGTTAGGCAGAATTTGGAGTTGTTTTTAATGTTGTTGAAATTACTCTGAATCTGAATCTGAATCTAATCAGTATCAAATTCAACAATTGAAAAGAAAAGAAACAATTACTAGAAAAAGAAAATAACAACTAGAACAACAACAGAGAATTAAAAAGCAGAATTTCCGTTGAATCTAATCGAACGGACAATCGCTAACAAGCAGTAATAAAAGAAAATAACAATGTGTTCTACCAAAACTAATTGGATAGATACACAAATTGTTATGAAAGAAAAAGACAGTCAACTAATAAAACTTTTTATTAATAAACGAGAGTACAGAATAATGGAGATGCCCGTTACAATGGGTATACATGTGCTTATATAGGTGAACTGAAAAACTCTAATCCTCTAATGGGCCATGACTCAACCTCTTGAAAATAATATATGCACAAATAAAAGAGATAAGATAAACTCGAAATATTCCATGCAGCTTTCCTCTTTTGATTGGTCATGTGGCAAATTGATTGGCATTTTCCAAGAGATTTGAAGTTGATTGGTAAATTGATTGGCATCATGATTGGCATCTACCTAATCAAATCTTTATCTTTATGGAGAGTAAAAATGAAAGATTCCCTTTGATTTATCTATGAAGAATACTTCCAATTCTTGAAATATTTATTAGTGTATATCATATATACATACATATGAATATATATACACACCACAAATCACTAATCCATAAATTCTTCAAAGCAAGGGAGGCAGTGTGAACGCGTTCCATTCTTCAGCAAAAAGAGAGTTTGATGGGAATCAAACCCAGGTCTTTCTGTACAGATTTTCATGCCTTAACCAATGTGCTACGGCTTCCTTTGTGATTGAAATCTTGTTGAGATGGGAAAGTAGCTTCTTTTTCATATCAGTGGTCTTTTATTTAATGAAGGAGACAATTAATCAATGACCTGTAAAAACACACAAAATACCCAAAGTAGCATTTATTTATATACAATAAAGATAAGATATAAGCATAAAAATAAACACATTTTTGTGCTAATCATTGAGTTGGTTAGTAAAACAACTTTCAGCTCCGTTCCTTTTCGAGGACGAAAAGATTTTAAGTGGGAGAGATTGTAACAACCCGGAAAATCAGAACCAATTTAAAAATTTTATTTTGGCAATTTTAATGAATTTTGGATATCTAAAATGATTTATTTTAAATAATAATGGCAATAATTTATTTTGAATAGGATTAGAATGTATATATTTATTTGAATCGAGGATAGAATATAAAAATTTATTTTAAATATAAAAGGAATTGAAAATGGCACGGTAGTTTGAAAATTCGATTTCAAATTTCAAACTAATGTACAGGATTCAAAATAAACTGGATTTTAGCGAAACCAAAAATATTAGAATCTATTTGAAGATATCTTTCCGATGAATTTGAAAAATCAAAATTTCATAGCGGGAATAAAAAGTTATGTCCAGTTGAAAATTCAAAATAGTCGCTATGGAATTTTAGCCTTAAAAACGGAAATTTTGCAAACGACCTCCGTTTTTGACGAAACTACTTTTGTTGGATCCAGGATGTTAAGTTATTTCTAGATTCCGAAATTCATAATTTTGGGATCAATATGCGAGCGTTGCGAAGTTAAACGTGTTTTGACAGTTTCAGTCAATGTGGATCGACCAGAAAATAGCCATTTTTCAAACGGTCTTCAAACTTGATGAAATTAGTTTTGTTATGAACGTATCGTCAATACGAAGCTAGAAATATTTTTTTTGGAATTTTTAGAATTGGTATGTGACCCCAGTAAGCTGAAATGTACGTTTAACATTCAATACAATGATTTATATTTTAGTTTAAACGGAAACTGATCGAAACGGTCGAACTGGCTTACGGGACATATCCCATTGCGTTCGGAACGGGGGTAATTAGCTATGGACAACAATCGTTGGGCTCGATTCGGAGTTCGAAATTTAAACTAACTTTTTAAATTAAAAATAGAATTAAATATATAATTATATATTGGGGTCAATCCCCCTTTCTTCCTTCCAAAGTCAAAATCAAAATAAAAAAGGGAAAACCCCCGTGACATCGACGCGCACCACCTCAGGTGTTCGTCGCCGCGCCTCAGGAGGTTGCCGCCCTCCATCGATCGGCGCCTCCACCATCACCACCCCCTCCTTCTCTTTCCTCCCTTCCCCTGTTCATCTCGAGACCCCAAGAAAACTGCCACACACCCCCCTTAATCTGCCGTCATGTCTCATCTCCTCTACCTCCGATGGTGAATCACCCCCCCCCCCCCCACTTTTGACCTGTGACGTGGACCCTCTCCGATCCAAAAACCCTAAGAACCGGTATGTTTTTTTTTATTTCGATTTCTTAGATTTTTAATAGGATTAAAGTTTACATTTTTAATAGGATTAAAGTTTACATTTTTAATAGGGTTAAAGTTTACATTTTTAAAAGGATAAAGTTTGGATTTTTTTATGATAAAGTAGGATTTTAATATGATGAAAATGTGATTTTTATATATTATAGAAAGTAAAAATATGATTTTTATATAATAGAGAAAATAAAATTGTGATTTTATATAGGTAGCAAAGTAAAAAAAATATGATTTTTATCGTTTGAATGGCAATGTAAAGATGTAATTTTTATATTTTCATTAGCGATAGAAAGATGTGATTTTTTTATATTCATTAACGATAGAAAGATGCAATTTTTATATATTCATTAGCGATAGAAAGATTCGATTTTTATATATTTATTAGCGATAGAAAGATTCGACTTTTATATATTCATTAGTGATAGAAAGATCCCATTTTTATATATTCATTAGCGATAGAAGGATTCGATTTTTATCTATATAGTGGCAGTATAAAAATGTGATTTTTATCTATGTAGCGTTGGTATAAAAATATGAAAGTATTTTTAGAAAGATAAAAATATAATTTTTAGCCTATGTATGTTATTTATAAAATAATCATACAAAGAAATAATTATTGATTGGTTAAAAATATAATTTTTAACGTAGATATACATAGATTGACAATCAAAGCATGACGGATTGGATCCCAAAGGTGAGAACTTCTCACTTTAATTTTATTTTCTAGTTAAAATATATACTAGGATGCAGACGGTGCTTAGCAGCACCCGACACCCATCGTCCACAGACCATGGACGACTTGTTTGTTTGTTTGATTATGTTGTGAAAATTGACTGTGTGATGTGGAATGGAATAAATATTTTATAGTTCAAAATATAATTTTTAACGTGTATATGAATAAAATAAATATTCATAAACAAATCGGACGATTTGTTTATGTACACACATTCAACGGATATTTATTGGGACGATAAATTTTACACATCGCCCAACTTCACAAATAAAATTCATTGTTTGTTGATTGAAACCCTACACGGGTGTTGGGAGGATATTTGACGTACACTAATCCCAACTGTTTAGTTACATGTCAATGATGGGTTGACAGACTGTTGTAAGCGTTGAGTATTTATATTTAATGCATACGCAGTGTAGAATGCACTTTGGATGATGGTTGACTGTGTTTGATTGTTGTCGTATACATGTATTTTATGAAATCCATATAATCAACATTATACGGTAATTGACTGTGTCTGATTCCAATTCAGAAAAAATGAATATTTTAAAATAATATTCAGAAAAGAATCAAAATCTGATTTTGATGTCCGATTTGGGATGGACAAGAATATATTTAAATATATAAAGCTGTGTTGATTAGATCGACGCCATTTTGACGTGAACGATAATTATATCGATTTTATTCATTTTTATAATGAATATCGAAATGGAATTGATTTCAAATCTAATGTTTTGAAAATACTATCATTTATATATCGATGATATGGAATATTCAATTTTGATTTGAAATTGAATATGAAGTTGAAATCGTTTTGAAAACGAATTTAAAACAATTTATAAAATACGTTTTAAATGGAAATCGACAATAAATATAATATATATATATATAATGGCCCTGAATAGAACGCGACGCGCCGCGGCAGTTCGCGAATTTCGACCATTGGCTTCGAACGGACATTACGGGAGATCCGACCGTCGGATTCTCCTAAAATTGGAACAATTTGGTTCGTATCAAAAAGAGCTTTCCAAAGAATATTAGAGATTTGAAATCTAACGGTTGGATTTGGAATCATGTCCAAATCAAATTTGGAAAAGGTCGTTGTAAGTGCAATTCGATGGCCGTTTATGGAAATCGACTATACGGGCCTTGATAAAATTATTAAAAATATCAATAATTTGTGTAAAATCATAACAAATGATTTGGAAAGAATTGGGATGAAAAATTCCGTATTTGAAAAGATAAAAATATATTTTTATCGAAATTAACTAGTTATAAACTAGAATTATAATCCAATATTTTTAGATAAGTAAATTGGAATTGAAATGGTTTTAAAAATAACCAGAATTTCCAATATACGAATTGGAATGGATTTGAGTCGAAACTATCTTTGGAATATTTCGATATTTGATTCTGTGATTGTACGAATATTGTGGAGGAATTTGGAAGATATATATATCGTTGTTCCATTACAATATTTGTTGATTTCAGAATGTGATATTGAATATAAGCCGATATATTTTCTTTTCAGAGCCTTGTATTTAATATCAAATGGGCTTTAGGTTTGTCGTGAATGGTGTCTTATTTAACACTGTTCTTAAACCCAATAGAGAAAAGATTAAATCTTTTTATATATATTTAATGAAGTATACCAATTAATTAATATTTAGTTGGAATTGAAGTGGAATTGATTTTTGGGTTTATTGTGAACGGTGTTTTAAATAACACTTATTCTTTAACCCGATAATAAATGGAATGTGAATTGGGTTTATTGTGAACAATGTTTTTAATGACATTCGTTTTTTAATCCGATTTATAGTGAAATGTGATTTGGAGTTTATAAATCTTTTTATTAAGATTTAACAAAAAAATTCCAAAGAAATTTTTCTAATTAAATATATTAAATTGGAATTGAATGGTATTCGATTTGATAATAATCGAAATAAAATTCTATGGAGGAAGACTATTAATACATATGGAATTTAAAAGGCTTTGCCGTTATTCTATTTATATCATTAGTCGGACATGAAAATTGATATCGATTATATATTGATTTGTTTTCTGTGAAGATTCCATTAATGGAATGCGATTAGGGTTTATCGTGAACTGTGTTTTAAATGACATTATTTCTTTAACCTAGTTAAAGACAGGATTACATGTCTGTCATTGTGTTTCGAACTATATGGTCAATCTCTGCTAAATATATATCTGTTTGGTGGCGGAGAATTTATTCTCTTGCTTAATACCCTTCTCTATGACGTACGAGCTCAGAGGTTATATATAGGCAGAAATAAATTGTGCAGTGTAGATTGTCGATGCGGCTTGTTTGTGTTTCCAAAGTTAAATAATCATTAATATTATTTTTGGGAAGATTAAAACTAAGTGGAGTTATTAATGAATATTTAATTAGATTGAAATGTGAATTGATAATTTAAATTATCAAATTTGGGAAATGATCGAGAATGGAGTATCACCAGTTTTGCTCCTAGTGATAGTTAAATCTTTAATTAGATTTGAACGTTAAATGGTAAATAATTTTACCAATAACACCGTGGTGTTAGATATGGAGTACGGCCAGTTTTGCTCCATGGGATGAATAGGTTGGGATTGGGAAATTAAACAAAGGATTACTTCGGTAAGGTGCGCTAATCCTGACTAGTTTGGAAAACCTTAATATGGTTTGAATTGATATCCTAAAGAAGATTAAAGAATAAATTTTAAATAATTTATCTTTAATAAAATTAATGGGAAAAATCCCTAAAGATGTGAATATTTAAATAAAATAATATTCAGAATTGGAATGAGGCATATGTTGTGTTTTATAGCACTTGTTTATTATATAGCGAGTTATTCGGAAAGGCCAGGTTTATACCCATTCTGAATAACTGATTCAACGATAAGTCGACGATGAAGATGGTGGTTGAAGACCGGAGGTCTTCACAACGTTTGGATGATTACTGATGTCTTGATTGGGCTATACACCCAAGACAAGGTACTAAGTGGTGATCGTCCAGACGTACTTAGAGATCGACTGGATATGTGAGGGCCTCTCTCCTTTATTAGACATATAGGACGAGGAATAAGTGCCTCCGGTTTCATTCAGACCCAGAATGAACTTGAAAATGGATGTGTGTCTGACATTGGATTTTATTCTGTGTTGATTGATTTTTATTAAATATATATATATCTCTTTGGCGGCGGAGAATTTATTCTCTTGCTTAACGTCCTTTTGTGAGACGTAGGAGCTCAGAGGTTATATATCGATAGATATCAGTCGCATGGCATGAATTGCCTCTGTGGCATGTGGAGATGCAGTGATCGAGGCTTTTGTTGAAAAGCAGAGTCTTGAGGTTGATGATCAACGCACGACTTTAATACAACATAGCTTTGTGTGTAGCGTTAATTCGCAGGCCTTACACCTCAGTATGAGTCAAAAACGGGATAAGGGAATCCATGGAGAACATGACGTTTCTTTCTAGCTATGGGTGGTGTCAGCGTTTTACTAGTCCGGACATCGTTGTTATATTTTTACCTATGTGGTTGTTGGAATGCAAGGCGCCTCGGTTATATCGGTCTCTTTGGAGCCGATGGATATAGGTCCTCTAGGACGAGGAAACATGTGTTCAGGAATTGCCAATCCACTAACATAAGTGTGGACCGGCCTTGGAGGATCCAGGGGTCTTCTGTGGGAGATCCTGAGGCATTTGCTAGAGTGTTTCGAAGTCGGCGAGGAGTACATCCCTTGCCTCGACTCATGACGGAAATCCAATTTCCAATATGTGATATTTCAGTTTTGATTGCAGAGCCTAGTATTGGCGACATGAGAGATGGTACCCATGCCGCCTATGATTGATACATTTATATTTGAAGTTGTTTTATACACTTTACACTATAATAGTGCAACGACCCGGAATTTTGGGGCCAATTTAAAATTTTTATTTTAGAAATTTTAATGGATTTTAATGTTTAAAATAATTTATTTTAAATAAGAAGGACTAAAAACTTTGTTTAAAACGAATAAATTTAATTTAATTCTAAAAGGAGTTTAAAACAGCGCTGCAGTTTGAAAATTTGAATTTGAACTTTGACTGAATGTACAGGATTCATTTTAAATCAGAATTGAGCGAAACAAGAAATATTTAAATCTGTTTAATTTTATCTTTCCAACGAATCTGAAAATTCTAAATTTCACTTTAAAAATCAAAAGATATGTCCAGTTTAAAATTTAGAAAAGTCGTTGTAGAATTTATATATATTTTAATATAATATTTAGCCCTTAAAAATAGTCATTTTTTAAACGACCTCGGTTTTCGATGAAACCACTTTTGTTGGAAACGGAATGTCAAATTATGGCTAAGTTTCAATTTTCATAATTTTACGAATTAATATGTGAGCGTGACAAAGGAAAACGTGTTTTGTCAGTTTCAGTCAAATTTAGTCAACTTGAAAATAGCCATTTTTCAAACAGTCTCAGAATTCAACGAAATTAGTCCCGTTAGAACCGTATCGTCAAAACATAACCAGAAATAATTTTTTTTGTAATTTTTAGAGGTAGTATGTAGCCCTGGTAATTTAAAATATACGTTTGAATTTAATAATTAAATGATTTTTTAATTAAATTTAAAGAAAAACATATCGTAACGGCCGAACTAGGTTATGAAACATATCCCATTGTGTCCGGAATGGGGGTATTACGCTAGAGGCGACAGTCGATGCGTTGGAATTGGAGTTCGTATCAACAAGCGAGTATTTTTGTAATTGATAGAATTTAATATATTAATATTAAAATATTATATAAAGGCACAACTCCCTAGAAAACCCTAATTCTCATTTCAAAAAGAAGCAGCCACCATCCCTTCTATCAATGGCCGAAAATCTTAGAACTTCTTCCCCTTCAAACTCCAAATCCACGCAATAGCCCAACCAAGTTCCAAAGCGAAAATGAAAGAAGGAAGAGAGATCTAATCATCCAACGGTGGTGATCAAGTTTCAGCGACTGTGGTGGTGGAATCGTGCGTTCAAAGTGGTGGGGTTCGGTGCAGAATTCCGGTTAGAGGGAGAGGCCGAGTTGGCCATGGGGCTAGGAGAAGGTGCGGTTTTTGTAGGGGGTTGGCGTGGTAGCTCCTGATTGGTGATAAGGTGGACGAAGTGAGGGGCGCAGGTGAACTTCCACGATGAAGGTTAGGTTTTGCGGTTACAGGGAATTGAACGATGAGCAAGAAGAAAGAGGGATTAAAGGTTAAGGATAATTATAGTTAAACTAATTATTAATGTATTGAAATGATTAAACAACCATAACTCGTTCAATTCTTATCAGAATCAGACGATTGTCATTGCGTCGAAACTGTATTTCAAAGATCTACACCGTAGAACAAACCAGATCTGAAACTGAGTACACTGGAAATACAGACAAATTGATGTGAGAAATTCTATTCTTTTATTTATATAATAAAATTTATTTATTATGATTGTGTCCGCTGCTAAATTCTATTTGTTGTTAATCATGATTTGATTTGTGATGACGATACTGTTATGGTTGATCTGTGGAATGGATGGATAATTTATGTGTAAATACAATAGTCAACAACAAAAAAAAAATGATATTTTTGTTGAACAGATTAGAGCTAACACAAATTGAAGTTATTATTTTATTTTAGAATGTCTATAAAATAAAGTTATCCTCTTTATGTGTTTTCGTCGAACTAGAATCAGTAAAATAAAAATGTCCATTTTTGTTAAGCAATCATTTGTTAAAAATACACATTTGTATACATTGAATATCATTTGTTAAAAATACACATTTGTATACATTGAATATCATTTGTTTAAAATCCACATTTGTATACATTGAATAGCATTTGTTAAAAATGCACATTTGTATACATTGAATATCATTTGTTAAAAATGCACATTTGTATACATTTAATAGCATTTGTTAAAAATACACATTTGTATACATTGAATAGCATTTGTTAAAAATACACATTTGTATACATTGAATAGCATTTGTTAAAAATACACATTTGTATACATTGAATAGCATTTGTTAAAAATACACATTTGTATACATTGAATAGCATTTGTTAAAAATACACATTTGTATACATTGAATAGCATTTGTTAAAAATACACATTTGTATACATTGAATAGCATTTGTTAAAAATACACATTTGTATACATTGAATATCATTTGTATACATTGAATAGCATTTGTTAAAAATACACATTTGTATACATTGAATAGCATTTGTTAAAAATAGACATTTGTATACATTAAATAGGATTTGTTAAAAATACACATTTGTATACATTGAATAGGATTTGTTAAAAATACACATTTGTACACATTAAATAGCATTTGTTAAAAATACACATTTGTACACATTAAATAGCATTTGTTAAAAATACGCATTTGTATACATTGAATAGCATTTGTTAAAAATACTAGCATTTGTTAAAAATACACATTTGTATACATTGAATAGCATTTGTTAAAAATACACATTTGTACACATTAAATAGCATTTGTTAAAAATACCCATTTGTACACATTAAATAGCATTTGTTAAAAATACATATTTGCACACATTAAATAGCATTTGTTAAAAATACACATTTGTACACATTAAATAGCATTTTTTAAAAATACACATTTGTATACATTGAATATAATTTGTTAAAAATACACATTTGTATACATTGAATATCATTTGTTAAAAATACACATTTGTATACATTGAATAGCATTTGTTAAA
Source organism: Allium sativum (assembly GCA_030737875.1). Taxonomy (NCBI): domain Eukaryota; kingdom Viridiplantae; phylum Streptophyta; class Magnoliopsida; order Asparagales; family Amaryllidaceae; genus Allium; species Allium sativum. The sequence continues at coordinate 316,292,719 of CM060921.1, forward strand.
AATACACATTTGTATACATTGAATAGCATTTGTTAAATTTACACATTTGTAAACATTGAATAGCACTTGTTAAAAATACACATTTGTATATATTGAACAGCATTTGTTAAAAATACACATTTGTATACATTGAAGAGCATTTGTTAAAAATACACATTTGTATACATTGAATAGCATTTGTTAAAAATACACATTTGTATACATTGAATAGCATTTGTTAAAAATACACATTTGTATACATTGAATATCATTTGTTAAAAATACACATTTGTACACATTGAATAGCATTTGTTAAAAATACACATTTGTATACATTGAATAGCATTGGTTAAAAATACACATTTGTATACATTCAATAGCATTGGTTAAAAATACACATTTGTATACATTCAATAGCATTGGTTAAAAATACACAATTGTATACATTGAATATCATTTGTTAAAAATACACATTTGTATACATTGAATATCATTTGTTAAAAATACACATTTGTATACATTGAATATCATTTGTTAAAAATACACATTTGTATACATTTAATACCATTTGTTAAAAATACACATTTGTATACATTTAATATCATTTGTTAAAAATACACATTTGTATACATTGAATATCATTTGTCAAAAATACACATTTGTACACATTGAATTTCATTTGTTAAAAATACACATTTGTATACATTGAATATCATTTGTTAAAAATACATATTTGTATACATTGAATATCATTTGTTAAAAATACACATTTGTATACATTGAATATCATTTGTTAAAAATACACATTTGTATACATTCAATATCATTTGTTAAAAATACACATTTGTATACATTGAATATCATTTGTTAAAAATACACATTTGTATACATTGAATATCATTAGTTAAAAATACACATTTGTATACATTAAATAGGATTTGTTAAAAATACACATTTGTATACATAGAATAGGATTTGTTAAAAATACACATTTGTATACATTGAATAGCATTTGTTAAAAATACACATTTGTATACATTAAATAGCATTTGTTAAAAATACACATTTTTATACATTGAATAGCATTTTTTAAAAATACACATTTGTATACATTGAATAGCATTTGTTAAAAATACACATTTGTATACATTAAATAGCATTTGTTAAAAATACACATTTTGTATGAATTCAATAGCATTCGTTAAAAATACACATTTGTATACATTGAATAGCATTCGTTAAAAATACACATTTGTATACATTAAATAGCATTTGTTAAAAACACATATTTGTATACAAATAAATCATTCCTTTATTTGTTGTTGAGATAAATGTGTCATTTTATTAAATTAGAATTGTCTGAATAGAAATTATCATTTTTGTTGAAACTAGAATGGTCATCAAAAATGAATGAATCATTTGTATTCATTTTCTTAAAATTGAATTGTTAATAATATGAATTATCACTTCTATTTATATTGGTTAAAATAAGAATTGTTAACAATAAAGAATTATCATTTTTAATCATTTTGGTGAAATAGAATTTTCAAAAAAAATAAATGAATAATCACTTTTTAGTCCTTTTGTTGAACTAGAATTTTCAACAAAAATGAGATACACATTTTTAGGCATTTTGTTGAGTTAGAATTTTCGACAAAACGAAATGTCAATTTCTATCATCCTGTTGAATTAGTATATAAATAAGGAAAATGTTCATGTTTTAACCCAACATGAATTCATTAAAATATACAGTTTTAATGAAACACTTAATATGATTAAAAGAACATTTTGTTAAGAAATGTTTAGTATGATTAAAAGAACATTTTTTTTAGGAATGGTTCCTAAGATTAAAAATACCATTTTTGTTACGGTTGAGAAGTTAGAATAAAAATAACATTTTTAGCATAAATTATTGCATTGAAATTAAAATACATTTTTATTATAAAGTGTAGCATGAGAATAAAATTGTCATTTTAAGTAGGAATGTTTTATTTGAATAACATTTTGATTAGTTCGTGTTATGTCAAAATGTTTACTTAGATTAAAAACATCGTTTTGCTAGGGAATGTCATTTAGAATAAAAACACCATTTTTATTAAAAAGACCATTTATGTTAGAAATGTTAATTTAGATTAAAAAGACCATTTATGTTAGAAATGTTAGTTTAGATTAAAAAGACCATTTATGTTAGAAATGTTAGTTTAGATTAAAAAGACCATTTATGTTAGAAATGTTAGTTTAGATTAAAAAGACCATTTATGTTAGAAATGTTTATTTAGAGTAAAAAGAACATTTATGTTAGAAATGTTTATTTAGAATAAAAAGGACAAATTTATGATGATACCTTTATTTACATTTGTTTTTGTAAATAAGACACGTAAAAGAAAAGAATATTTTATTTACATTTTTGTATGTAAAAGAGACATGTATTAGAACGGAACATTTATTTTTACATTCTACATATAAATAAGATACATGAATTAAGAAAGTATATTTTATTCACATTTTAGACATGAATAAAAACTTAGAATTAAAAGTGCCTTTTTATTCACATTTTAGATGTAAATAAAAACATTGGAATAAAAGAGACATTTTTGTCATTTTAAGAATTGAGTTTAAAGACTAGATTTTACTGTAACATTGTTTACAATAAAAGAATTGAATTTAAAGACTAGATTTTTATTGTCATTTGTTCACAATAAAGAAAGAACTGAAATATATGTCTGTGATGTTGAAATGTTTGATGTGTTAAAGATAAATGTTGGTGTATTCAAATTGAATATTACACTCCCATTTACAAGTTACCCGACTTGTTTATGTGATTGGGACGATAATTTTCACACATCGCCCAAGTGCATAAATAATTTATTATTTGTTTAATGGATGAAACCCCATACGGGTATTGGGATGACATTGGACACACACTAATCCCAATCTTTAGTTATCTGTCAATCGATGGATTGACAGTCTGTGATGAGCGTTATTTATATACTTTAATGCTCACACAGCTATAAATTCCACTCTGGTTGTTATTTGGATGTTTGATAAATATTTATCATGATTGTGGATTACATACAATATATGGTTGTTGATTGAGTCACATTCCAATAAAGAATATTCTGGAAAAAGAATATTTAAAAAAAAAGAATATATTTTAGAAAAATATATTTTTATTGAAACAAACTAGTTATTAACTAGAATAAATCATTAAACTTAGATTTATGAAGTTTTCCAATTTGCTAATATTTAATTGAAATTAAATTAAATAAATTGGATTTGGGTTTGTCGTGAAGAGTGTCTTAAATAACACTGTTCTTAAACCCCGTATGAAAAGAATAATCTTTTATTTAGATTATTAAAATTTTCTATTGTAATTAGTAACTGGAATAAGATGAAACGTGAGTTGGGCTTATTGTGAACTGTGTTTTTAAGTGACATGTGTTCTTTAACCCAACTGATAGTGAAAATATGATTTGGAATTTGTAAATCTTTTATTAAGATTTAAATGGGAATTTTCCAAAAGTAAAGTTTTCCAAGTTAATATATTAGATTGGAATTGAATAGAATTCGAATTATAATAACCGAGATAAGATTCTGTAAAAGAAGACTGATACTACATATGGAATTTAAAAGGCTTAGCCATTATTCCATTTATATTATTGGTCGGATACAGAAATTTATAACGATCATATATTGATTTGATTTCTGTGAAGGTTCCATATTTAATGGAAGTCAATTTTGGGTTTATCGTAAACTATGTTTTAAATGACATTAGTTCTTTAACCCAGTTAAAGATAAGGCTAATTTTTTAATTTCAAATAATCATTGAATAATGATTTGTGTGATATTTAAAACCAAATTGTGTTTTAATAAATCTTTAAAGAAAGATTTAAGTATAAAGTAAAGGATTTATCTTTGATATAATAATGCGAATATCTTATTAGAAGAATATTCTGAATTGGAATGAGGCGTTGGATGTGTTTTTATAGTACTCGATTTTTAATTATAAAAATACGAGAGTCATTCGGAAAGACCGGGTTTAACCCATTCCGAATAATTACTACGACGATGAAGAGTCGAAGTTGAAGACAGTGATTGAAGATCGACGATCTTCACATCGAATGAATGTGTTGCTACAGAGACCCTTGATGGGAGTAGCTACCTTGAAGGGGTTTCAGTGGTGGTCGTCTGGACTATTGTTGATTGTTCGGATTTGGTTTTCGCTCAGACCCAGAGCATAAGCTAGTAAATGGATGCGTGTCTGACATTGGATTTCATTCCATGTGAATTAAATCAATTTCTATTAATGTATGTCTGTTTGGTGGTGGAGAATTTATTCTCTACTTAACACCGGGGTATACATTAATAGTGATTGATCGGACGACATGAATTGTCAATGTGGTACGCCAAGATGCAAACTGATCAAGGCCTTTGTTGAAAAGCAGGGCCTTGAGGGATGATCAAAGCATAGCCTATTCCGGTATAGCTTTGTGTATATCGTGACTTCGCGAGCCTCACACCCCGGTATGAGTCAAAAAGGGGATATGGACCATAGGGATTGCACACGTTTCTTTCTAGCTATTGGTAGTGTCAGTGCTTAAACTGGCTGGCATTTTACTTATGTGGATGATGGATTTTGAGGCGCCTCGGATTTTTGTAGGCCGTTAGTGGTCATACTATAGGTCCAAAGAGACCGGGAAGCGTGTGTTCAGTCATAACTAATCCACTGCCGATAGGCGGGGACCGGCCCTACCGCTCCAAGGGTTCACTACGGGGGATCCTGAGGCATTTGCTAGAGTGTCTCGAATCAGAGAGGAGCTTGCCCCTAGCCTCGACTCATGATGGGAATCCAATTTCCAATACGACCATGCGGTTTTGATTGTAGAACTAGTAGGGAGACATAGTAGGATGGGGTACTATGCCGTCTATGATTGATATTTATGATTGAAATGTTTTATTAAAACATATACACACTTATATCAAATCCGTTTTATCGTATCAAGCATCTTTTGACCATTATAAGGTAAAACCCTATCCTCCGGTTTGTGTTGCATTGTGTGATGGGACTTGGGCCTTATAATGGTTTCATTTTTCTAAAAAAGCATTGCGTTGTCTAACGTTTTACTTTATTTTATGCACTGGCAATCCAATGGAATAAACCCGTTCCACGTTAGCAGCGTGGTCCTGTGATTAGCCTTACCAGATAAGTTTAGTTAAGATTTCTCATACCAGTCCCACGACTGACCTATAGTTTGTTTCACTGGCATACTCGGGTGCCCATATTTTCCACACGGGCAGTCGAGTAGCTTTTGCATATTTTTACAGGATCCTGGTTTACAGCTGAAGCGGTATTCGGAAAGCTCTGTATCCGTGTATTCCTTTCAGTTGTATATTTGTATTATTTTTTCGCTGCTATTTAAATGTAATTTAAACTCTGATATTATTGTATTTCTATTGTGTAATAAGTATTCATACTCTGTTACATTCTTATACTCTGATGTAATTGTTGTAATCAGCAATAAAATGTTCTTCAGTTTGTGCTCTGATGTGTGTTGTTCTCAAAGAAATCCATGCGTTCCTTACTGGGAAGTTCGGGTCGTTTCAAATAGCATCAAAATGATTTGTTTTAAACGTACCAAGCATTATTTGGCTATTATAAGAGAAAACCTTATCCTTCGGCTTGCGTAGCATTGTATGATGGGACCTGGGTCTTATAATAGCTTCATTTTTCCAAAAAGCATTGCGTTGTTTATTCCATGCACTAGTACTCTTGGGAGGAAACCCATTCCGTGTTACACTGCGTGGTCCCATGATTTACCTTATTTCGAAAGTAAAGTTTTAAATAACTGTTTTAGTTCTCACACCAGTCACATGACTGACCTGGAGTTTACTGTTTTCACATAAACTCTGGGTGCCCCTATTTTCCACACGGGCAGCTAGTAGTTTTGGTTTTTGCATATTTATATTCACAGGATCCTATTTTACAGCTGGAACGATATTCGGAATGCTCTGTATCCATTTATCTCTTTCAGTTGAGTTTTGTGTTATTTTCCGCTGCTATGTAATGTATTTTAATCTCTGATGCGTAATATTTATTCGTACTTTGGTATATTCTTGTACTCTGATGTAAATTATTGTAATAAGCAATGAAATGTTCTTATGTTTGTGTTCTGATTCATTTTGTTCTCAAAGCAATCAGGGCTTTCGTTCACGGGGAAGTTCGGGTCGTTACATTACTGTACTCTATTTTACATGTCATCATATTAAGCCAATTTTATGTTGCATGTTCTTTCTAACATGTAATTGACTTTATTCTAACATGTAATCATTTAGTCATGTAATTGTTCAAATCTAGCAAGTTAACATGTCATTTTCTCAATTATACAGCTAATAATTTAAGTATATAATATGCCACAAATGAATCATGTGGTTACAATAGTAATTGTTACACGTATTTTAACCCGACTGCATTTCAACAGACGAACATTTTAGCATATTAAACGTTTCAACATATGAATTTTCCAACATATTTATATTTTAACATATTAATATTTCAACATGTCATATTAGCATTTCATTGAGACGACCCCAAACCCCGTACTGACGGTGGCAAGGGTTATCTTTGGAATATAACACAGAAACAGACAACAGCAGAACAGAATTAAATAAATACACCATAACGAAAAATAGAATATACTGGATAAAAGTAATCATCAAAGTTACACAGTATACAGGATCTTACTTAGTACAAATACAGTTCAGCTATGCATAAATGTCTACAGCGGAAAACCAACAAATATGTACAATAGGAGCTGAACAGCATCAAAAGAGATAAATGATAGAATCCATCTTCAGCTCCAGCTATCCAGAAATAACCAGCTAAACCTGAATACAAGGCTGCCCGTGTAGAAAAAGGGGCACCCGAGTTTGAAAGTGAAACAAACTACGAGTCAGTCATGGGACTGGTATGAGAAATCTACTCAACACATATATAGTATGGCTAATCACACGACCACGCCACTTTCGTGGAACGGGTTTACTCCATTGGATTGCCAGTGCTTTAAAACAAATCTTTCTTTTAAACATCGCTATGCTTTTTATAAAAATGAAGCCGTTATAAGACTCAGTTCCCATCACACAATGCAACGCAAGCCGGAGGATAAAGTTTTTCCTTATAACGACCAAAATATGCTTGATACGAATAAAACAAAGGCATTTGATATTATTGCTAGTGTTTATATGTTTCGAAAACAATTTCAAATCGTAACTATCAATCATAGACGGCATTAATGCCCCGTACCACTATGTCGCCATATATAGGTATACAATCAAAACCGCGCGATCACGTATTTGGAAATTGGATTTCCATCATGAACCAAGGCAAAAGATAGTCCTTACCGAATTCGCGACTCTCTAGCCCGAGCCACAGGCAAGCGCGCAGGCAAGCCTTTAGATCGTCAGGGCCGGTCCACCGATGTGGATTATTATGCCTGAACACTACGTCTCCCCGCCCTTTGGGGCGTAAACGAGCCAACGAATGACTCCATCGGACCCGGATTATCCGATCAAACAGAGCCGCCTCGCAACAGCAACAACCACACAGGTGAAAAGTATATAAATGTCAGGGCTGGTAGGTCACTACCCTAGCTAGAAAGAAACGCAGGCCCTCCCTGATGTCCTCTCCCGTTTCTGGTTCATACCGGGGTGTGAGGCTCGCGATTTCACGTTATACACAAAGCTACGCCATACAGGCGGTGCTTTGATCATCACCACAAGACTTTGCTTTTCAATAGAAGCCCTGATCACTGCATCTTAGCATGCCACACAGGCAATTCATGCCATGCGACTGATGTCCATCGATATACAACCTCTGAGCTCGTGCGTCTCAGAGAAGGGCGTTAAGCAAAAGAATAAATTCTCCGCCGCCAAACAGATGTATATTTAACAGAAATCAATCAACATAGAATAAACTCCAATGTCAGACACACAGTCCATTTACAAGTCCGTTCTGGGTTTGAATGAAACCGGAGGCACTAAATACCTCGCAAACCCATCGATCACCACGTACGTCTGGACGATCACCACTCATTATCCATATTTCGGGATGCCTCCCAATCAGGACCTCGGTTACCATCCAAACGAGGTGAAGATCTCCGGTCTTCGACCACCGTCTTCATCTTCGACTTTCAATCGTCGGTCAGTTATTTGAAATGAGAATTAACTCGGCCTCAAATAATTCACGTATATTTAGAATTTCAAATCAATTTATTTCAATGGTTAAATTATTCGACAACACCAATTTTGTTCTTTAATGTAATTTTCACACCAAACACATTCAACCATCAAAAGCCACATAAATTGAGCAAATTCAGTTTATTTCCACTCCATATCGTTTATGATATTTTATAACGATTTATCGCTATTTTTATTTATTTTAAAAATATCCAATTTATTTAAAACGACGCTTCGGGCCATAACGCGGCCGTGGCGCTGTTTTTCTTCAGATTTGCTTTACACATATCTGAAAATCTAACCGTTGGATCTTCACGCAATTTACATCATTAGAAAGGTCTTTTCAAAACGAATCCAACAGTTCCAGTTTCGGGAAAATCCGACGGTCGGATCTCCCGGTACAATCGTTTAAAGTTTCAATTTCAAAATACGAACTGCAGCGTCGTTATTCGATTAAATATAATTATATTTATATATAAATATAAATATAATCATTTCTGGCGCTGTTTTTCTTCAGATTTGAATCAAACATTCCAGACAATCCAACCGTTGGATTTTTACAAAGTTGGTGCCGTTGGAAAGATATTTCCAAGGCGAACCCAACGGTTGCGGTTTCGGGAAAATTCAATGGTCGGATTTCCCGTACTAGTTGTTTGAAATCACGGTTTCAAAACGCGAACTGCACGACCACGTTTCGTTTTAATTTTATTTATATTTATATATTTATATAATTATAGTTCATTCAATAATTTCAATATCGTTTTCACTTCAATTATTTCACTAACGCCTTTAAATTTCGGAAAATTTCGCCATAACCTCCTTTGTACGGGAGGGGCTGGGAAAATTCCCAAATAGCCACACGGGCATCTCATGTCAAAAAGAAAAAGGAAAAGCCAAGCGGCTAGCCAACAGGCTCATAAAATCATCACCCAAACAAAACAGTAAATGTGTACCTATTTGTCGGACACAAAATTTTATTCCTCTTCTCTAGCCCCTTCGCTATAACCTGTTCAATAAATATGCATGTACATATATACAGTTCTTATCATTTATCATTTTCTATTCAACTTCATATTTGATTTCCATTTGGTTTAAAAACACCATTCATTCTAATGTTGCATGTATAGGCAAAAATCATATCATTAGCTAATTAATGAATATTACAACTCATATATGTTTATTTGAACGAGTGGCTATTTTTAACACTTCACATTTCAACGATTCTTGCATATAATAAAAATGTGGTTTTTATTGTAAAACAATTCATTTCAAAACACTATTATTTTATATAGTTTATATCGGTGATAAAAATAGGAATTTTCTTATAAAACAATTTCTTTCAAAACGAGATTATTTTACACAGTTCATATAGTCGATAAAAAGTGATTTTTATTATCAAACAATTTATTTCAAAATACGAGTACCGTTCAACACAAGAATTTCAAATCAACGAATGAATATCGATTCAACACATGAAGGTTTTCTATAGTTTCTATATATAGATAAAAATGTGATTTTTATATTTAAAACGCGAATACCATTCAACACATGAATTTCTAATCAACGAATGAATATAGATTCAACACATGAAGGTTTTCTATTCAATGAATAAATATAGTTTCAACAAATGAAAATAATTCAAACACATGAATATTATTCAAAATTTCGGCAGCATAACGGCAGGGTAGTTAAAACCGGGACCGTCCCTAGTATGGCTCCTCGCTCTACCTTAAAACCTCGCGGTTTTTGACAATGGGGATCATGCATCTAGTTCGTACGCAGGCAGCATGTATATTTTTATTTCATTTCCACAAACTAATCCTATGTGGTTTCAACCAAATATTTCTCAACCACAAACGGGTATTTTCCAACCACAATCAATCAATATCAACCACAAACAATTCCAATCAACCATTCGCTATCAATCAATTTTCACAACAATTCCAACCAATAAATATCGTCCATGGTTTGTGGACGAGGGGCGTATATATGTATATATATTTATTTATATATTGCAATTCACTTTTATTTCAACACATATATAACTTATACATCGAACATACAACTTATACAATGCTTATACATGAGGTGTACAACGCTTATATAACTCATACATCGACTATATAATTTATACATCGTCGTTTCATATATTGTTTTTAAATAAGAAATCTCACATTGGGTTCCACTCCACCAAAAATAGCAGAAGGCTCAGAAAAATATGTGGTCTCTTCTAAAATGTAGAAGGCATCCACACGAGTCCACTGTTTCCTGTTTCATCGAATTTCGTTAAGAAACGAGCAAGATACGATTTTTCAAAATTTGCAACACTTTAAAGTGTGAAAATCAGTTGAAAATATACAAGCCGTATACCTGTTCAAAACTAGGTTTAGGGTTTTCGGCGAATCCTGGAAGCAAGAAGGCGATCGGACATTGCCACACGGAAGAGCTTCGAGAGGCGCTCCAGGGGGTGGTGGTCGCAGCTCGTTCGGTGGTCGAAGGAGAGAGATCGACGTCAGGGAAGGTGCTGACTTCACGGGGCTCGTTCTCGTAGGTGGCGCTATGGGAGGTGGTGGGACTTGGTCGGATTTGAAGAGGAGGGAAGGGGCTTTCGAACGTGGGTGGTGGCGAAGCCTGGCGTGGACGGTGGCGCTCGAAATCGGAGGGGAAAGCTTCGATCCTTTTCCGCCGTGTATCGCTTCAGCGGGGAGAGAGAAACGATAATTTTCTCTTTTTTATTATTTCTTTAAAATCTAATTGGTCCGTGTATATATTTATTCAAAAATTAGGGTTTTCTTAAACGGATTCGAAATCAAACTCAACGACTGTCGTCCCTAGTGTTTTACCCCCATTCCGAACACAATGGGATATGTTTCGTAGGCCCATTCGACTGTTTCAGTCAGTTTCCATTCAATTTAAAATATAAAATATTCAATATTTAATTTGAACGAACATTTCAATTTGCCAGGGCCACAAACTGATTCGAAAAATTCCAGAAAAATAAATCTAGCTATGTTTTGACGATACGCTCCCAACAAAACTAGTTTCATCGAATTCTGAGACCGTTTGCAAAATGGCCCATTTTTGGTCGATCCAATTTAACTTAATTGACCAAAACACATTTTCCTTTGCCACGCTCACATACTAGCTTCAAAAATTGTGAAATTTGAAACCTAGCAATAACTTTACATCCCGGATCCAACAAAAGTGGTTTCGTCGAATTCCGAGGTCATATGCAAAATGGCCATTTTCACGGGCTATATAAATTCCATAGCGACCGTTCTGAAAATTCATTCGGCCATAACTTTTGCTTTCCGCTATGAAAATTCGATTTTTCAGATTCGTTAGAAAGGTATTCACAAACAGATTTAAATATTTTTGGTTTCACTAAAATCCGGATTGTTTTGCACCCGGTACAGTCCGACAAAGTTTGAATTCAATTTTTGAAACTACAGCGCCATTTCAGGCCTTGTTTATAATTATAATTAATTATATTCGTTTTCAATTGTCGATTCAAACTCAGTTTTCATCGCCATTATTTAAAATATTTATTTTAAATATTTAAAATCCATTATTTTAGCCAATTTAAAAAAATTAAATTGGTTCAGATTTTCTGGGTCGTTACAATCTCCCCCACTTAAAACTTTTTGTCCCCGAAAAGGAACAAAGTCGAAAGTGGTTTGACAAATCTACAATCACACAACACAACCAACAATCAAATCGTTTTAACCTTTCAAAAATATACTGATCAACCTCCATACTCTTTTCAAAATCACTCAGCCTATAGAATTTAAAAGTGCACATCCATGAAAAGAAAATAACAACAGAGTAGAGAATTAAATGGTAATGCAAAGTAGGCTAATTGTACCTTGCACCGGAGTCAAACAGAGATATCTACTCGGCATCTAGGATAAGCTTTCTGAATGCTCTCCTCAGTTTCCCAAGTACAGTCTCGCGGATCTCCACTCCATTGCACTTTGACTAAGCGAACCTTCTTGTTCCTCAGCTCTTTGGTTTTTTGCCTATTATCTTTAGCGGCTCTCTCCTCACAGCTAATTCTGGGGTTATTTCAATGTCGTGTTGAGCTGCTTCTTCCACGATCAAGTCTGGATCATGAATGTGCTTTCGAAGTTGAGATATGTGAAATACATCATGAACTCCGGGCAACCAATCTGGCAATTTGACCCTATAAGCGAGAGTCCCGATCCGTTCCAGAATAGGAAACGGACCAATAAATTTGGGCGCTAACTTTCCAGTTTTACCGAACCGGATAACTCCTCTCATCGGCGATACTTTCAAATATACATAGTCGCCAACTTCAAAGGATATATCTGTTGTATATAACGGTGTTGTATACACAATTATAATGATTTTTGTTTGATGATAACAACCAAATAAATATTTATTTTTAATGTGTTTGATACTGTACTGTTATTATACATTACAGACTTGAATATAATATTTATATTTAAATAAAATACGACTGTACAGAAATTCAAACATTAACACAGTATTTTATTTAAATAGAATATTTTATTTCAATGTTCAAACAGTACAAATTTTATACTCCACTGTACATCTCAGCATTGCAATACGTTTCACACTCACAGTTTCTCATTCAACACTCATACACATTTTACACTCAGTTGTACATTTTCATCTATACATACACTGTTACAAACACTCTTTAACTGACACTGTTCTTGACTTCATTCTTCAGTCTTCACAGCATCCTTCAGTCAGTCCAGTCTTCATACCTGTCATATACATGAACACACACACAGTACACTGCAATAGAAATAATACTGAACACATGCGAATATAATTTTTAATTTTAAAAATTTTATTTGCCTCAGTTTTCTGGTGTGTTTCTCATCCTTTTTCTGACTTGATCTGATTTGTAAAATCATCAATCTGTGTCTAGACAGCTTGTGATATTCACAATGATACACTGTAAATACCACAAGGTAGACAGTATGAATATACAGTGCAGGGACAGGAAAATTTGTCTGATGGTTGCATATACACACGTGTATATTTATACACGTGTACACTGCCTCGCCAATCAGCGTGCAACCGAGGAGTAGCCACGTGGACCTGCTCAACTCAGTGCAACAAGGAGCAGCCCAAATAATACACAATAATACAAAGAAACCTCAGCATGCTCAAAGGGGACAGTGCCAATATACATGCAAGTAAAAGATTCAATATACAGGTGAAATGATCAGAGAATCCATGGTAGCTCAAAGAGTAACAACAAAGACTTTCAAAATGATCAAAACTAAAGTGTGCAGCCAAGCAGCAGTTCAAGTGTCAAGGATGGGAACACAAATCACAATAGCTCAGGAGTTTCAAACATGAACAGGACATTGTGGAGCAACAAGTACTTATGTACTCATAGCATATGGCAGCCTCTTTTAGTATGGTGAAGCAAAGGTGATAAATTTACATGGAAATATTTTCAGGTCGAGACAGTGGTGATGTGCTCATGTTCTTACACACATGCAAAGCCAATTTTTTATGTACACAAGATTTCAGCAAACAAGAACAAGTCATAGAGATGAGACAGAAATGTTTTATGATTCCAGAAATCATGGTGACGTGCACAACAGGAGTGTTCACAAGTATTCACAAGGCACCAGCTACACAGTGCAAATGGAAATTTTTTTAAAATTGCAAGATCACAGGGAAATAGCATATTCATGCATGGGTGACAAACTTCTCAAAGTCAGTGGACCAACACAAGAAAATGCCTCAGACACAAAACAATCAGCATAAAGCATCATATGTGCAAGTAAATCACAAGCAACAAATCAGTGACACAAGACAAAGAGGAATATTTGATTTACTCAATCATAGATGGAAATATAAAGCAATTAAAGATTGGACTCATTCATATATGGGTGGTGACTATGCAGAATTAAATCTCGACATACTAGGAAAGGTTTCATTTTTTAAAACGAAATAAACAGTTTTTTGGCAAGTAATAAAACAATGGAACAACTTATTGATTTCCTGAAATCATGGTCTAGGCAACATGTAAAATTGATTTCAGTTTTTCTTTGGCAAGTATTTAATCTGTGAATTTCGATCAGATTCAATGTTCTCAGTATTCACAGTGCTTATCTATGGAATGAAATAACATGATTTTTTTTGGCAAGAAATAATATGTTTTCGTCTCCAGGAATCTTTCAGCAGTCATGCTTCACAAAGACGGCAAGAATTTTTTCCAGAAAGTCATTCACAAGGCAATAACTTCAATCATGATTTATGGCAAGTTTTTTCTCAATCATACAAGGCAACAAGCAAATTCAAAAAGGAGGATTTTGAGCAAAATCAGCAAGGGATTTATTTTCAAAAAATCAAGTTCAGACAAGATATTATCTCGGCAACTTATCAATAAAAGTTTTCACGCAAGGGATAATCACATTGGGGCCAAGATTTTATTGCCAAGAAATCAAATTCACATCAAGTATATCAAAAGGAAATTCACGGCATAATTTCAAGAGGATTCCGAACTATTTCCAGAAATACCAATACTGTTTTAAGGCATGAAACCAAATTCATTCTTTTTGGAATTCAATCACAACAGACATGGGAGCAATCAAAGCCGTGGAAATCATCTCAAAGAAGGCAACAAACACACGCAATCAGTCAAGTCACTCACGAAATCCGAGGTTAAGGATTTTATTTTATCCTATATAACAACACCATTTTCATCACAGGCATGTTAGTTGAAACCACAAACAATTCAATCGAAAACCCAAGCATCAAAAAATTCAGAGCATAAATCGAAAAGAAAAACTCAGAAAACACTCACAATTTTTCCATTGTTTTCGATCAAGCAACATCTCAAATCGAAGAACCAGCAAGCCGCAAAGTTTTCAAGCTTCAGAGATTATCAAATTCATCACGCATCAATTCGATTTGGGGACAAAAGGAGAAACCCTAGCCGCCATTAATTTTCTCCAGAGAAACAAAATCGGGGCAAAGCAAATGAGAATGGACGCAAACAAATGGGCCGGCGCACTTCCTTTTGGACCTAGCCTCTATTTTTAACTGTTTTTATTTTGGGCTAGAATTTGGGTTTCTAATTCTTTGTTTTTTTTTATTTTATTGTTTTTGTTTAATTTATTTTGTAAAAACAAACAAACAGTTTTTCTAGAGGTCTGTAAAATTTCTAGGGGATTCAGTCAGGGTGTTGACAGACAGTTGACAGAATCTGTAAAATCTGGGTTACTGGTTACGTGGTTGTAATCAGGGGAAATCTGATCGAGTGGATATTGGTCAGTCTAGGGATTTGAGCGTAGGGTTAGAATAGGAGCAGGGTTTGCGAGTGTACATGGTCTTGTATGCGGGATCTGTTCTATCACCTAGTAGAAACCTTAGAAATGCAGCAGTAGGCAGGGTTTTGCCGAAGCTGGGTATATCTGTGTTTGATTTATTTTCTGCATTTCTGTTTCTGCTATAATCTGTGATCTATTTATTATTTTAATATCTCGTTAGAATTTTAATTCAGTTAAAAACTGTGATAAACCCTATTCACCCCCCCTCTAGGGTTAATCTAGATCCAACAAGTGGTATCAGAGCAGGTATTTTTTTTAACTCTAGAGTCATGGGTAGCCCTAGTTGTCTGTCTAGCGAGAGTCAGTCCAGTTCATCTCCAACTATTTTCACTGGAACAGATTTTTTAAACTGGAAATCCAAAATGGAATTTTATTTAAAATCTGTTAATATTAAATGTTGGGATGTTGTTATTAATGGGCACGATATGGTAGATAAAGTTTTTAATTCTCGTGCTACACATATTCTTTATTCTCATCTTGATGATAATCAATACAGTCTGATTTCCCATTGTTTAACTGCGCAGGAAATTTGGACAGCTCTCAATACGGAGTATGGGCAAATTGACAACAACTACTCAAAATCCCGAAATATCAACTCAGATTCAGATCAACGCTTGAAAGGAGAAACATATAGATCAAACGATAGAGAATCAACAGATGGTGAAATAGAAAATTTTTCTTACGAAGATTTAATTTATATGTGTGCTGATCTAGCTAAGTCTGTCGATAAACTACAATCTAAAAATAAAAGTCTAAAATCTAAAAATTCTGAGTTGACCGGCAAAATTGATGATTTGGAATCACAGCTTGAATATTTCAAAAATCCTTCAAATTCTGATTGCAAAAATTGTTTGAAACTGAAAACCAATCTTGTTCATCTCAATAAAAATATTCAAAAGTTTGAAAAAGAAATTTTGATCTTAAAAGAAAACAAGATTGAGTTATCAAGTTTGAATAATTTTTTACAAAAGGAATTTGAAATTTTTAAGAATGATATATATTCCAAATTTGAAATTGCTGAAAAGGAGAATTTGTTGAAATCCGATTTGATTTTAAAAGAGCTGGAAAATGAGATTGAGAAATCCAAGAAATTTGAGTTTGAAAAACAAAAACTCTTTGAATCTGAAATTGATGAATCCCAAGCCAAAATTAAATTGCTTGAAAATGAGAATTTGGTTTTGAAACAGTCCAATGTTGAACAGAAGATCGCTATAAATAATTGCTCAAATTTATTAAAGGAAAATAGCAATCTAAAATCCAAAATTCAACGATTAGAATCAACTTTGGATAAATTTTCTAATGGGGAAAAATTGTTGAATATGCTGTTACAAAACCAAGTTTCTATTGGAAATAAATCTGGTCTTGGCTTCGGGAAAAATAATGTTTTTGGAAAACAAAATTCAAATGATTTGAAAAATCCTTCAAAATGCTTTGAAAAAAATCTTTTTGAAAACTCAAACTTTGATAATTCCAAAGGATTTTTGAATCAAAAACATGATGTGAATTTGTTTTATAACAAACCATTTAAACAATCTTGGATCCCAAATAAAAATAAAACGACTTCAACTAAATTCAAACAGATTTGGGTCCCGAAAGGTACAAAGGTTGATTCGAATGGTTTGCTATATAAACAGGTTTGGGTACCAAAAGATTTGAACAAAACTGTGAGTGGTTTCACAAATTTTGTTAGACCGCTCGATCCTCTCAACTGTTAGGTACCGAAGAAGGCTGAGGAACTGCTGTGGTGAAAAGAGATTGATTTCAGGCTGTCATTTTGTTTGTATTCTTTACAGTTCCTTGGCCAAGATTGGATGAGTTAGAAATTCTGTTTTACATCGTCTGTCTGGTATGATTTCTAAACTCATCTGTGTAAATATTTTTTTTCTTCTACCCTTTCTATTTTTATTTTGTTTTTGTTTTGTCACTGCCATATCTTTGTTTATTCTGTGCTCCATTAACTTCCAATTGCAAAACTCATATTTGTCTGGAAATTCATTTTATTTGTAGAAAACTCTCGTGTTTATAATCATTTCCAGATCTTGAATTTATTTGTGTAAATATCTGCAATTGTTTTGAAGTTTATTTTCCTAATTCTGAATTCATAACGGTGTTGTTGTATTCATGTCATATCTTGAACACTGTTAATTAATTTGAATTCTAAATTTTTAAAGATCTGAAAATTGATGGAATTTCACACACTTTTGCTATTCTGAGTTTATTCTAATTCATTTTAGAAAAGCTCAAAATATTATACTCATTACAGCACTTTGTTATTTATCAGTTGTGACAATTCCAGTAATTTTTTTTTGGATTGGCTTGAACCAGTGATACATCTTGAAAATCATAGTTAGTCATGATCATTATAGTTAAAATTTGTTTGTTTGAAATCATCTGAAACTATTGATATTCTGAATAATCACACACCTCCTAAATTTGAAATTATCAACCTTGTGTGACTGATTCATTATATCTCAAACCTTGACATCGATTCAATTGATTTCAAATAAATTATTGCTTAATTGTGTAGATCATGATTATCTCTCATTTCTGGTGTAAATGATCTGAAATAACTCTTCTGTTCGTCAGAAATATTTTGGAAAAATTCTTTGAAAAATTGGGTCTGAAAATCACTGTTATTTCATGATTATTTGATTTAAATATTTGGTTGTTTTAAAATCATTTGAAATTATTGATTCATTGAATCACACACATATCCTGAATCTGAAACTAATAAATTGGTGTGATCGATTCATTGAATCTAGAGTTTCTTCATATTTCTCAAATGTTTTTAAATCAACGGTATTTTTAATCATTGGATCATGAAACATCTTGTGTGACCAACATCTCAACAAATCTGATTTGAAACTGTTTCTGCTGTGCTGCTCTGATACTGTCTTGAAATAACTGCCTGCTTTAATCTGACTGCTGCTCTGATAATTGTGCCAAATTTGTAATCTTGTCTGTTTGGGCTTTGTGTTTTGAAATTTCTTTAATCTGAGATATCTAGGGTGTGAATAAATTCCTCGATAAAGGAGACTACAATTGGTATCAGCCTTTTTCACTCATCTGTTTTTTTTAATTATCACCCTGTATAGATTCAATTTTTTTTAAATTCTGTTTAATTCCCTCTTGTCATGTATAGATCAGCATATTCTTTCTTGTATTTGATTTTCAATTTTAGAATTATTTATTCATTCAGAAATTGAAATCAATATCCAAATTGTTCTGTACTTATAATTCACCAAAATATATCAGAATTTGAAATTGTGATGAGTTATGACTGCAATATATTTCACAACAAGAAGAGATTTTATCTGGACTTTCATGATGGTTGAATATTTATTATAATATCTTTGAATTGGTTATTATTTCACGACCATCTTCATTTATCTATCATCATTCTTCCATCCATCATGTCTTTTATATTAATGTGGAGAGTTTATTTTGTTTAAAAATCTTTTTGAATAAACAGTGAAAATATTTGTGATGGAATTGTGGTTATGTTATTATTCAGAATTAGTGAAATTGAGAATTTTCAATGATCCCGGTACAGTTGGTCATATTTCATAATAAAATTAATTTAGAAATTTATTTCACAGTCCATTTCTGTACCCACCACATTTCTATCATTCATATTGGTTATATATACCGAGGAGTTTTTATTTATTTATTTAAAGCTGAAAACGATAAATATTTAATTAATACATAAGTGTGTCTCTAACCTCATTTAAAAATCCAAGTTCTGGTCATGCATGGTTAAGAGACAACTTATAATTTACGCTGCGACTGACCTCATTTAAAAATTCAAGCTCTGGTTATGTGTGGTCAGGGTGCTCTTAAATCAAAAGAAAAAGAAAAAGAAAATAATTTGCAATAAATATTATTTTTTTAATGAAATTCTCCTTAGTGTATAATAATTAGCCCATCAATCCACTTTCTAATCTGTGAAATGTGTTGAAATTTTATGACGTATTATGATTTGTTGATTGGTAGGTATTAGGATTTGAAATTATTCGATTTTGTCACCTAAATTGAATTATAATTATAATCCAAATCCATCACTGTTTTTTTTTTGGCCTTATTTTTATAAATATTCGTTTGAAAATTAATTGAAATTCATTTTTATAACTCTCCTCATTTATATAAATTTCATCGTAAATCAGTCATTTTCTGCAATGTGAAATATGCCACTAGATCTCAGTTTATTATGATTTTTGTTTGCCTGATTGAGATTTATAATTACCGTTCTTCCTCTTAAGCTGAAATTACATTTTTAGTCATTTTTCGTCTGTATTTTAAGTTCTGAATCCTTTTGATGATAACAAAAGGGGGAGAATGAATTGATATTTTGATTTATGAGTGAATATTTGATTGAGATTTTGATTTATGAGTGAATATTTGATAAATATCTTTTAACTTTGAAAGTTCATTATTATTTTCACTCAAGCACA
The DNA here is from genome assembly GCA_030737875.1 of Allium sativum. NCBI lineage: Eukaryota > Viridiplantae > Streptophyta > Magnoliopsida > Asparagales > Amaryllidaceae > Allium > Allium sativum. The sequence goes on from CM060921.1 coordinate 316,312,724, forward strand.
GTTATAGGGGGAACTTTCTGTGTAGGGGGAGCTAATAAATAGGGGGAGTTCATTTTTCATTGTCAAACACAGTTATTGTATACAAAATCTTTTATTTGTTTGTCATCATCAAGAGGGGGAGATTGTTGTATATAACGGTGTTGTATACACAATTATAATGATTTTTGTTTGATGATAACAACCAAATAAATATTTATTTTTAATGTGTTTGATACTGTACTGTTATTATACATTACAGACTGGAATATAATATTTATATTTAAATAAAATACGACTGTACAGAAATTCAAACATTAACACAGTATTTTATTTAAATAGAATATTTTATTTCAATGTTCAAACAGTACAAATTTTATACTCCACTGTACATCTCAGCATTGCAATACGTTTCACACTCACAGTTTCTCATTCAACACTCATACACATTTTACACTCAGTTGTACATTTTCATCTATACATACACTGTTACAAACACTCTTTAACTGACACTGTTCTTGACTTCATTCTTCAGTCTTCACAGCATCCTTCAGTCAGTCCAGTCTTCATACCTGTCATATACATGAACACACACACAGTACACTGCAATAGAAATAATACTGAACACATGCGAATATAATTTTTAATTTTAAAAATTTTATTTGCCTCAGTTTTCTGGTGTGTTTCTCATCCTTTTTCTGACTTGATCTGATTTATAAAATCATCAATCTGTGTCTAGACAGCTTGTGATATTCACAATGATACACTGTAAATACCACAAGGTAGACAGTATGTATATACAGTGCAGGGACAGGAAAATTTGTCTGATGGCTGCATATACACACGTATATTTATACACGTGTGCACTACCTCGCCAATTAGCGTGCAACTGAGAAGTAGCCACGTGGACCTGCTCAACTCAGTGCAACAAGGAGCAGCCCAAATAATACACAATAATACAAAGAAACCTCAGCATGCTCAAAGGGGACACTACCAATATACATGCAAGTAAAAGATTCAATATGCAAGTGAAATGATCAGAGAATCCATTGTAGCTCAAAGAGTAACAACAAAGACTTTCAAAATGATCAAAACTAAAGTGTGCAGCCAAGCAGCAGTTCAAGTGTCAAGGATGGGAACACAAATCACAACAGCTCAGGAGTTTCAAACATGAATAGGACATTTTGGAGCAACAAGTACTTATGTACTCATAGCATATGGCAACCTCTTTTAGTATGGTGAAGCAAAGGTGATAAATTTACATGGAAATATTTTCAGGTCGAGACAATGGTGATGTGCTCATGTTCTTACACACATGCAAAGCCAATTTTTTATGTACACAAGATTTCAGCAAACAAGAACAAGTCATAGAGATGAGATAGAAATGTTTTATGATTCCAGAAATCATGGTGACGTGCACAACAGGAGTGTTCACAAGTATTCACAAGGCACCAGCTACACAGTGCAAATGGAAAGTTTTTTAAAATTGCAAGATCACAGGGAAATAGCATATTCATGCATGGGTGACAAACTTCTCAAAGTCAGTGGACCAACACAAGAAAATGCCTCAGACACAAAACAGTCAGCATAAAGCATCATATGTGCAAGTAAATCACAAGCAACAAATTAGGGACACAAGACAAAGAGGAATATTTGATTTACTCAATCATAGATGGAAATATAAAGCAATTAAAGATTGGACTCATTCATATATGGGTGGTGACTATGCAGAATTAAATCTCGACATACTAGGAAAGATTTCATTTTTTAAAATGAAATAAAAAGTTTTTTGGCAAGTAATAAAACAATGGAACAACTTATTGATTTCCTGAAATCATGGTCTAGGCAACATGTAAAATTGATTTCAGTTTTTCTTTGGCAAGTATTTAATCTGTGAATTTCGATCAGATTCAATGTTCTCAGTATTCACAGTGCTTATCTATGGAATGAAATAACATGAATTTTTTTTTGGCAAGAAATAATATGTTTTTGTCTCCAGGAATCTTTCAGCAGTCATGCTTCACAAAGACGGCAAGAATTTTTTCCAGAAAGTCATTCACAAGGCAATAAATTCAATCATGATTTATGGCAAGTTTTTTCTCAATCATACAAGGCAACAAGCAAATTCAAAAAGGAGGATTTTGAGCAAAATCAGCAAGGGATTTATTTTCAGAAAATCAAGTTCAGACAAGATATTATCTCGGCAACTTATCAATAAAAGTTTTCATGCAAGGGATAATCACATTGGGGCCAAGATTTTATTGCCAAGAAATCAAATTCACATCAAGTATATCAAAAGGAAATTCACGGCATAATTTCAAGAGGATTCCGAACTATTTCCAGAAATACCAATACTGTTTTAAGGCATGAAACCAAATTCATTCTTTCTGGAATTCAATCACAACAGACATGGGAACAATCAAAGCCGTGGAAATCATCTCAAAGAAGGCAACAAACACACGCAATCAGTCAAGTCACTCACGAAATCAGAGGTTAAGGATTTTATTTTATCCTATATAACAACACCATTTTCATCACAGGCATGTTAGTTGAAACCACAAACAATTCAATCGAAAACCCAAGCATCAAAAAATTCAGAGCATAAATCGAAAAGAAAAACTCAGAAAACACTCACAATTTTTCCATTGTTTTCGATCAAGCAACATCTCAAATCGAAGAACCAGCAAGCCGCAAAGTTTTCAAGCTTCAGAGATTATCATATTCATCATGCATCAATTCGATTTGGGGACAAAAGGAGAAACCCTAGCCGCCATTAATTTTCTCCAGAGAAACAAAATCGGGGCAAAGCAAATGAGATTGGACGCAAACAAATGGGCCGGCGCACTTCCTTTTGGACCTAGCCTCTATTTTTAACTGTTTTTATTTTGGGCTAGAATTTGGGTTTCTAATTCTTTGTTTTTTTTTTTTTATTGTTTTTGTTTAATTTCTTTTGTAAAAACAAACAAACAGTTTTTCTAGAGGTCTGTAAAATTTCTAGGGGATTCAGTCAGGGTGTTGATTGACAGTTGACAGAATCTGTAAAATCTGGGTTACTGGTTACGTGGTTGTAATCAAGGGAAATCTGATCGAGTGGATATTGGTCAGTCTAGGGATTTGAGCGTAGGGTTAGAATAGGAGCAGGGTTTGCGAGTGTACATGGTCTTGTATGCGGGATCTGTTCTATCACCTAGTAGAAACCTTAGAAATGCAGCAGTAGGCAGGGTTTTGCCGAAGGTGGGTATATCTGTGTGTGATTTATTTTCTGCATTTCTGTTTCTGCTATAACCTGTGATCTATTTATTATTTTAATATCTCGTTAGAATTTTAATTTAGTTAAAAACTGTGATAAACCCTATTCACCCCCCCTCTAGGGTTAATCTAGATCCAACAATATCTCTTCTTCTTCTATCGGCATAGCTCTTTTGTCGGCTTTGAGCGGCGAGTAATCGCTTCTTGATAAAATCGACTTTGTCGGCAGCTTCTCGGATCATATCAGGACCCAACACAAGTCTATTTCCTGGTTCGACCCAACAAGCAGGGGATCGGCATGGTCTACCATACAATGCTTCGAATGGCGACATTGTCAGACTCGCCTGGTAGTTGTTGTTATAAGAGAATTCAGTCAAATGCAGATTGTCTTCCCAGGATCCACCGAAATCTATAACACAAGCCCGCAATAGATCTTCCAAAATACGATTCACCCTCTCAGTCTGACCGTCTGTCTGAGGATGATAAGCGGTGCTTATGTTTAACTTCGTTCCCAGCTCGACTTGAAATGCTTCCTAGAAATTGCTAGTGAATATTGTATCTCTATCACTGACTATACTGAGCGGCACTCCATGTAGTCTAACTATTTCCCTGAAGTATATCTGCGCCAGACTCTGAGCAGTTCTGTTTGATTTGACAGGTATGAAATGGGCAGTCTTCGTGAAGCGATCTACGATCACCCAAATACTGTCATTCCCTTTTCTTTTTCTGGGCAAACATCAATGAAATCCATAGAAATATGTTCCCACTTCCAACCAGGAACTTCTAGTGGTTGTAACAATCCAGTCAATTTCTGTTGGTCGCTTTTGACTAGCTGGCAAGTAGGGCATCGGCTAACATATATTGAAACATATCTTTTCATAGCCTTCCACCAGAATGTTCGTTTGAGATCGTTATACATTTTTGCCACACTAGGATGGATACTCAGCTTGGACTTGTGACACTCGTCTAACACTTCCCTTTTTAACTCTGGGATGTCAGGAACACAAATCCTTCCTTTCAACCTCAAGGTCTCGTCGTTATCTATTTGAAAACACGAGGGTTCGCCTTTCTGAATCCTTTTGATCATATCCTTAATAAAATTATCCTCCTTCTGAAGAATAGATATTTTGTCAATCAAGGATGCTGTGATAATAAAGCTGGCGATCATTACATTCTTTCGGCTTAACGCATCGGCCACGACATTGGCTTTTCCTGGAGTATATATAATTTCAAAATCGTATGCTGCAAGAAACTCCAGCCAACGTTGTTGCCTCAGATTCAGGTCTTTCTGAGTGAACAGATACTTTAACGACTGGTGATCTGTAAACAGTTCAAATCTCTCTCCCAGAAGATAGTGTCTCCAGATTTTCAAAGAGAATATGATAGCCAATAACTCAAGATCATGAGTTACGTAGTTCTTCTCGTGCGGCTTCAGTTAACGACTAGCATAAGCAATCACTTGGCCCCTTTGCATTAACACTGCGCCCAGGCCTTCTCTAGAAGCATCAGTCCAGACATTTAAATCCTGGTTGCCATCGATGATGGTTAACACTGGAGCTGTCGTTAATCTCAACTTTAGCTCTTCAAAAGCCTCCTCACTTTCTGGGGTCCATTTGAATTTAGAGTGCTTCTTTGTAAGCTTTGTTAAATGACCAGATATCTTCGAAAAGTCTTTAACGAACATCCGGTAATAGCTAGCCAATCCGAGAAAACTACGGACTTCAGTGGGGGTACTAGGCTGTTTCCAATTCTGAATAGCTGTGATTTTGCTTGGATCCACAGCGATTCCTTCTTTCGATACGACATGGCCTATAAATTTTACTTCATCTTGCCAGAAGATACATTTGGAAATTTTTGCCTTCAATACATTCCTTCTGAGGATTTCTAAAACTTGTTCTAGATGCTTTTCATGTTCGGCTTTTGATTTAGAGAAGATTAAAATATCATCAATAAAAACCAGAACAAATTTATTCAAAACCCCTCTGAATACTCTATTCATCAGATCGACGAAGTAAGCAGGATCGTTACATAAGCCGAACGGCATTACTAACCACTCATAGAATAAGTCGGGACCTCTGAATGCTGTCATTGGAACACACTATTCGGCAATTCAAAGTTGATGGAAACCTGTAGCTAGGTCCATTCTTGAAAATACTTGTGCTCCATTTAATCGATCCAACAAATCATCAATCCGCGGCAATGGATATTTGTTCTTTATTGTCTGTTTGTTCAGATCACGATAATCCACACATAGCCATAGAGTACCGTCAGATTTTGGGACAAAAACTACTACTGCACCCCAATCAGAGAAACTAGGCCTGATCAGACCCTTCCATACTAGCTGTCGTGTTTGATTGTCTAATTCCTCTTTATCTTTCAAGGACATTCTTCGAATAGCATGAACTACCGGCCTTGCATTTGGAATTAAAGCAATTTTGAAATCTATTTCTCTCTGCGGAGGTAAGCGAACAACTTCTTCGAACACATCCGCATAGTTCTTGACGACAGGAATTTCTTTGATGAGGTCAGGAATATTCTCCGTGACTTCTGAGATATTTTCTATTTGGGCTTGAGAAACATTCAAAGCTGCCCATAAGTCTTTTCTATTTGAAGACGGGCCTTCACATGGTATGGTTATATAATTCCCTGATTTAATCTTAGCCCTAACAACTCTCTCTGCACATCTGACCTCTGCTTCATATTTGGTTAGCCAATCCAATCCCAAAATAAGATCGAATTCATTAAAGTTCATAACGATAGAGATAATAGGGAATTTATAGCAGGAAAAAGAGACAGGTACTGCACAAACCCAACTGAGATCGATGGAACCCCCAACTGGATTTTGGACCGTCATTGGTTCTTTGAGCTTCCTCAAATTCAAATCTAGCTTCTTAGCGGCACTCTTTGCAATAAAGCTTCGTGACGCGCCTGTGTCAAACAGTACTTTAACTAGAATATTTTTGACATTAAGCGTGCCTTCTAAAACATCAGTCCTTCCCTGACTCTTTGAGGGTGCTGAGGTTTCTGCTACTTCATTTACTTGAACCATTTTGGTCCTTTTCAACATCCAGCAGTCTCTCTTTATATGACCATTCTTATGACAAAGATTGCACCCTTGGGTCACTTGAAACTTATTCTTGGATTTAGATTCATCCCTTTTTGGTTTCTTTAGAGATCGGCAACTTATTGAGAGATGTCCTTGCTTATTGCAGTTAGAGCATACAGTTGTCGTTACTGGTTTCTTCTCAGATTTGGCCCTTTTCCTCTTTGCACTGGGCTTCTTACTGATCTCAGACGTCGTACTAGCTTCAGGAACATCAGTTTCCGACTCTGCTTTGTCACTAGAACTAACTTCTTCTTCGTCGCATAACATTCCTTTCTTATGGAGATCTTCATACTGATAAGCCACATAAATCATTTCTGAAAAAGGAAGCTTCACATGCCTCATTACTTTATTTTGATATTTCCTTTGAAGCCCGTAAATAAATCTCAGATTCTTTCTCCTCGTATTCTGAATTAGATGGGGAGCAAAGTGGGAAAGTTCGTTGAATTTCTTATGATATTCTGGGATGGTCATATCTCCTTGTATCAAATAAGAAAATTCATCACAAAGGCGCTCAATCGCTTCGGGAGGGGTAAATCTTTCCAGGAAAATCACTTTGAATCTATCCCAGGTAATATCACCTTCTGGATTATCCTTAATAACTGAATCCCACTAGAACAAAGCTTCTTCTTTGAGTGACCAGGAGGCCAGTAATCTTTTCTGGTCATCCCTCAGCTTTAATGCTTCAAAGATTTTCTCAGCCGAACGAATCCAAGCTTGTGTTTTCATAATTGCTTCTTCAGCCGTAAAGGGTTTTCCACCCAGATTTCTATACTTCATGAATAGAGCTTCTATATCCGGGTCAGTATTACTTCTTCTGTTTCTGGCACTCATTTTCTAGTTCTTCTGCAAATAGCAGATCAAGTGTCAGGTCAACAGGAAAGATTTTCAAAATATAGAGACAAATACTTGGATGTAAATGTGTCTATCTAGGTGTAATTTCATTCTGCTTTACTCATACTAGGATATTACTGATCCTATCTGTATAGAGTTACCCGTCCTAGAACACAACTGGTTCTATTTCTGACGAGTTCATTCCAATGTTATATTCCAGAACTAAGCTTAACCAAGGCTCTGATACCACGTTGAGACGATCCCAAACCCCGTACTGACGGTGGCAAGGGTTATCTTTGGAATATAACACAGAAACAGACAACAGCAGAACATAATTAAATAAATACACCATAATGAGCAATAGAATATACTGGATAAAAGTAATCATCAGAGTTACATAGTATACAAGATCTTACTTAGTACAAATACAGTTCAGCTATACATAAATGTCTACAGCGGAAAACAAACAAATATGTACAATAGGAGCTGAACAGCATCAAAAGAGATAAATGATAGAATCCATCTTCAGCTCCAGCTATCCAGAAATAACCAGCTAAACCTGAATACAAGGCTGCCCATGTAGAAAAAGGGCACCCGAGTTTGAAAGTGAAACAAACTACGAGTCAGTCATGGGACTAGTGTGAGAAATCTACTCAACACATATATAATATGGCTAATCACAGGACCACGCCACTTTCGTGGAACGGGTTTACTCCATTGGATTGCCAGTGCTTTAAAACAAATCTTTCTTTTAAACATCGCTATGCTTTTTATAAAAATGAAGCCGTTATAAGACTCAGTTCCCATCACACAATGCAACGCAAGCCGGAGGATAGAGTTTTTCCTTATAACGACCAAAACATGCTTGATACGAATAAAAAAAAGGCATTTGATATTATTGCTAGTGTTTATATGTTTCGAAAACAATTTCAAATCATAACTATCAATCATAGACGACATTAATGCCCCATACCACTATGTCGCCATATATAGGTATACAATCAAAACCGCGCGATCACTTATTTGGAAATTGGATTTCCGTCATGAACCAAGGCAAAAGATAGTCCTTACCGAATTCGCGACTCTCTAGCCCGAGCCACAGGCAAGCGCGCAGGCAAGCCTTTAGATCGTCAGGGCCGGTCCACCGATGTGGATTATTATGCCTGAACACTACGTCTCCCCGCCCTTTGGGGCGTAAACGAGCCAACAAATGACTCCATCGGACCCGGATTGTCCGATCAAACCGAGGCGCCTCGCAACAGCAACAACCATACAGGTGAAAAGTATATAAATGTCAGGGCTGGTAGGTCACTGACACCACCCTAGCTAGAAAGAAACGCAGACCCTCCCTGATGTCCTCTCCCGTTTCTGGTTCATACCGGGGTGTGAGGCTCGCGATTTCACATTATACACAAAGCTACGCCACACAGGCGGTGCTTTGATCATCACCACAAGACTTTGCTTTTCAACAGAAGCCCTGATCACTGCATCTTAGCATGCCACACAGGCAATTCATGCCATGCGACTGATGTCCATCGATATACAACCTCTGAGCTCGTGCATCTCAGAGAAGGGCGTTAAGCAAAAGAATAAATTCTCCGCCGCCAAACAGATGTATATTTAACAGAAATCAATCAACATAGAATAAACTCCAATGTCAGACACACAGTCCATTTACAAGTCCGTTCTGGGTCTGAACGAAACCGGAGGCACTAAATACCTCGCAAACCCATCGATCATCACGTACGTCTGGACGATCACCACTCATTATCCATATTTCGAGATGCCTCCCAATCAGGACCTCGGTTACCATCCAAACGAGGTGAAGATCTCCGGTCTTCGACCACCGTCTTCATCTTCGACTTTCAATCGTCGGTCAATTATTTGAAATGAGAATTAACTCGGCCTTTTCAAATAATTCACGTATATTTAGAATTTCAAATCAATTTATTTCAATGGTTAAATTATTCGACAACACCAATTTTGTTCTTTAATGTAATTTTCACACCAAACACATTCAACCATCAAAAGCCACACAAATCGAGCAAATTCAGTTTATTTCCATTCCATATCGTTTATGATATTTTATAACGATTTATCGCTATTTTTATTTATTTTAAAAATAGCCAATTTATTTAAAACGACGCTTCGGGCCATAACGCGGCCGTGGCGCTGTTTTTCTTCAGATTTGCTTTACGCATATCTGAAAATCTAACCGTTGGATCTTCACGCAATTTACATCATTAGAAAGGTCTTTTCAAAACGAATCCAACGGTTCCAGTTTCGGGAAAATCCGACGGTCGGATCTCCCGGTACAATCGTTTAAAGTTTCGATTTCAAAATATGAACTACAGCGGCGTTATTCGATTAAATATAATTATATTTATATATAAATATAAATATAATCGTTTCTGGCGCTGTTTTTCTTCAGATTTGAATCAAACATTCCAGACAATCCAACCGTTGGATTTTTACAAAGTTGGTGCCGTTGGAAAGATATTTCCAAGGCGAACCCAACGGTTGCGGTTTCGGGAAAACTTAATGGTCTGATTTCCCGTACTAGTTGTTTGAAATCAAGGTTTCAAAACGCGAACTGCATGGCCACGTTTCCTTTTAATTTTATTTATATTTATATATTTATATAAATATAGTTCATTCAATAATTTCAATATCGTTTTCACTTCAATTATTTCACTAACGCCTTTAAATTTCGGAAAATTTCGCCATAACCTCCTTTGTACGGGAGGGGCTGGGAAAATTCCCAAATAGCCACACGGGCGTCTCATGTCAAAAAGAAAAAGGAAAAGCCAAGCGGCTAGCCAACAGGCTCATAAAATCTTCACCCAAACAAAACAGTAAATGTGTACCTATTTGTCGGGCACAAAATTTTATTCCTCTTCTCTAGCCCCTTCGCTGTAACCTGTTCAATAAATATGCATGTACATATATACAGTTCTTATCATTTATCATTTTCTATTCAACTTCATATTTGATTTCCATTTGGTTTAAAAACACCATTCATTCTAATGTTGCATGTATAGGCAAAAATCATATCATTAGCTAATTAATGAATATTACAACTCATATATGTTTATTTGAACGAGTGGCTATTTTTAACACTTCACATTTCAACGATTCTCGCATATAATAAAAATGTGGTTTTTATTGTAAACCAATTCATTTCAAAACACTATTATTTTATATAGTTTATATCGGTGATAAAAATAGGATTTTTCTTATAAAACAATTTCTTTCAAAACGAGATTATTTTACACAGTTCATATAGTCGATAAAAGGTGATTTTTATTATCAAACAATTTATTTCAAAATACGAATACCATTCAACACATGAATTTCAAATCAACGAATGAATATCGATTCAACACATGAAGGTTTTCTATAGTTTCTATATATAGATAAAAATGTGACTTTTATATTTAAAACGCGAATACCATTCAACACATGAATTTCTAATCAACGAATGAATATAGATTCAACACATGAAGGTTTTCTATTCAATGAATAAATATAGTTTCAACAAATGAAAATAATTCAAACACATGAATATTATTCAAAATTTCGGCAGCATAACGGCAGGGTAGTTAAAACCGGGACCGTCCCTAGTACGGCTCCTCGCTCTACCTTAAAACCTCGCGGTTTTTGACAATGGGGATCATGCATCTAGTTCGCACGCAGGCGGCATGTATATTTTTATTTCATTTCCACAAACTAATCCTATGTGGTTTCAACCAAATATTTCTCAACCACAAACGGGTATTTTCCAACCACAATCAATCAATATCAACCACAAACAATTCCAATCAACCATTCGCTATCAATCAATTTTCACAACAATTCCAACCAATAAATATCGTTCATGGTTTGTGGACGAGGAGCGTATATATATATATTTATATATAGCAATTCACTTTTATTTCAACACATATATAACTTATACATCGAACATACAACTTATACAACGCTTATACATGAGGTGTACAACGCTTATATAACTCATACATCGACTATATAATTTATACACCGTCGTTTCATATATTGTTTTTAAATAATAAATCTCACATTGGGTTCCACTCCACCAAAAATAGCAGAAGGCTCAGAAAAATATGCGGTCTCTTCTAAAATGTAGAAGGCGTACACACGAGTCCACTGTTTCATCGAATTTCGTTAAGAAACGAGCAAGATACGATTTTTCAAAGTTTGCAACACTTTAAAGTGTGAAAATCAGTTGAAAATATACAAGCCGTATACCTGTTCAAAACTAGGTTTAGGGTTTTCGGCGAATCCTGGAAGCGAGAAGGCGATCGGACTGTGCCACACGGAAGAGCTTCGAGAGGCGCTCCAGGGGGTGGTGGTCGCAGCTCGTTCGGTGGTCGAAGGAGAGAGATCGACGTCAGGGAAGGTGCTGACTTCACAGGGCTCATTCTCGCAGGTGGCGCTATGGGAGGTGGTGGGATTTGGTCGGATTTGAAGAGGAGGGAAGGAGCTTTCGAACGTGGGTGGTGGCGAAGCCTGGCATGGACGGTGGCGCTCGAAATCGGAGGGGAAAGCTTTGATCCTTTTTCGCCGTGTATCGCTTCAACGGGGAGAGAGAAACGATAATTTTCTCTTTTTTTTATTTCTTTAAAATCTAATTGGTCTGTATATATATTTATTCAAAAATTAGGGTTTTCTTAAACGGATACGAAATCAAACTCAACGACTATCGCCCCTAGCGTTTTACCCCCATTCCGAACACAAAGGGATATGTTTCGTAGGCCCATTCGACTGTTTCAGTCAGTTTCCATTCAATTTAAAATATAAAATATTCAATATTTAATTTGAACGAACATTTCAATTTGCCAGGGCCACAAACTGATTCGAAAAATTCCAGAAAAATAAATCTAGCTATGTTTTGACAATACGGTCCCAACAAAACTAGTTTCATCAAATTCTGAGACCGTTTGCAAAAAGGCCCATTTTTGGTCGATCCAATTTAACTTAATTGACCAAAACACATTTTCCTTTGCCACGCTCACATACTAGATTCAAAAATTATGCAATTTAAAACCTAGCAATAACTTTACATCCCGGATCCAACAAAAGTGGTTTCGTCGAATTCCGAGGTCATATGCAAAATGGCCATTTTCACGGGCTATATAAATTCCATAGCGACCGTTCTGAAAATTCATTCGGCCATAACTTTTGCTTTCCGCTATGAAAATTCGATTTTTCAGATTTGTTAGAAAGGTATTCTCAAACAGATTTAAATATTTTTGGTTTCACTAAAATCCGGATTGTTTTGCACCCGGTACAGTCCGACAAATTTTGAATTCAATTTTTGAAACTGCAGCGCCATTTCAGGCCTTGTTTATAATTATAATTAATTATATTCGTTTTCAATTGTCGATTCAAACTCAGTTTTCATCTCCATTATCTAAAATATTTATTTTAAATATTTAAAATCCATTATTTTAGCCAATTTAAATTTTTTAAATTGGTTCAGATTTTCTGGGTCGTTACATTCATCACTTTACATTGCATAATAACGGGGAATGTTAAACGATAATATATCATTATCAAAAAATGATATAACTTAAATCCAATCACCTAAATTGCTTTCCAATTCCAGAACCTGGTCCAAATCTAGCATTCCATGGTTTTCCCTAATTGGATTTAGAACCTAACAACCGTGGATCCACAATTCTTACTAAAAGAAAAAGGGAAGAAAGAGGAAGAAAAAATAAATAGACCAGATCTAAGAATTGTGATAACCCCAAACTCCCGTAGTACGAAAGTAAGGATAATAATTGGAATATAACACATAAACAGTAACAGCAGAACAGAAATATAGAATTACAGCAGATAATGTACATCAAATTACACTGGGAATAATATATCATCAGAGTTACATAGAATAATAGGATCATACTTAGTACAAAATACAGTTTTTAGTTTAATATAAAATGTCTGTAGTGGAATCAAACATAATATACTATATGAAGTCTAAACAGCATAGTAGAAATGATAGGATCCATCTTCAGCTCCATAGCTATCCAGAGTGAGTCTGCTAAACCCTAAATACAAAGTTGCCCGTGTGGAAAGAGGGCACCCGAGTTTGCAAAGTTAAACAAACTACGAGACGGTCATGGGAATGGTATGAGAAATCTACTTAACCTATTTAATAATAAGGCTAATCAAAGGACCACGTCGTTAATGCAGAACGGGTTTACTCCACTAGATTGTCAGTGCATAAATAAAGTAAATCGTTAAACAATGCAATACTTTTTAGAAAAATGAAACCATTATAAGACTCAAGTCCCATCACACAATGCAACGCAAACCGGAGGATAGATTTTTACCTTATAATGGTCAAAAATGCTTGATACGATAAAACGGATTTGATATTATTATTAGTGTATATATGTTTCAAAAACATTTCAATCATAATGTATCAATCATAAACGGCATAGCTACCATATACTACGTCGCCAAATATAGGTTTACAATCAAAACCTAATGGTGTCGTATTGGAAGTTGGATTTCCATCATGAACAAAGGCAAGGGATCGTCCTTACCGAATTCAAGACAATCTAGCCTATGTCTCAGGATCAGTCGCAACTGCACCTAGGAGCCACAGGGCCGGTCCACAAATATGTTAGTGGATTATAACTCCTGAACAATATGTTTCCCCGCCTTATGGGGCGTAAATAAAGAGCCATTAGTGACTCAATATCCGAGTTACCTCTCTTTCCATCATCCACATAAGTAGAAATGTCTGGGCTTCAAACCATGACACCACTTCTAGCTAGAAAGAAACGTATGTTCTCTCTGGGGTCCTTCTCCCATTTCTGGTTCATACCGAGGTGTAAGGCTCGCGAACTAACGTTATACACAAAGCTATGCTAAAATAAAGCTGTGCTTTGATCATCAACCACAAGGCTCTTCTTTTCAACAATAAGCCTTGATCATTTGCATCTTGGCATGCCACACTGACAATTCACGCCATGCAATCGATAACTATCAATATATAACCTCTGAGCTCGTGCGCCTCAAAGAAGGGTGTTAAGCAAGAGAATAAATTCTCCGCCACCAAAAAGATATATATTAAATAGAAATCAATCAGCATAGAATAAAATCCAATGTCAGACATACATCCATTTACAAGTCTGTTCTGGGTCTGAACGAAACCGGAGACACCTTATTCCTCGTTCCATATGTCCAATACAGAAAAGAGGCTCTCGCAAATCCGGACGATCAACAAGTACATCTGGACAACTACCACTATAACCATTTCAAGGTAGCCACTCCAATCAAAGTGTGACGACCCCAAACCCCATAAGATGGTGGCAAGGGTAATCTTTGGAATATAACACATAAACAGATAACAGCAGAACAAAAATAAATAAATACACCAGATAATGTACAATATAATACACTGGATAAACATAATCATCAGAGTTACACAATATATAGGATCATACTTAGTTCAAAGTACAGTTCAGCTATACATAAATGTCTACAGCGGAAAACAAAACATAATATGTACAATAGGAGCTGAACAACATAAAAAAAGATAAATGATAGAATCCATCTTCAGCTCCAGCTATCCAGAAAGAGTCTGCTAAAACCTGAATACAAGGCTGCCCGTGTGGAAATAGGGGCACCCGAGTTTGCAAGTGAAACAAACTACGAGTCAGTCATGGGACTGGTATGAGATATCTACTTAACATATTTTACAATATAGCTAATCACAGGACCACACCACTTTCGCGGAACAAGTTTACTCCATTGGATTGCCAGTGCTTTAAAACAAGTAAATATTTTAAACATCGCAATGCTTTTTATAAAAATGAAGCCATTATAAGACTCAATTCCCATCACACAATGCAACACAAACCAGAGGATAGAGTTTTACCTTATAATGGCCAAAATATGCTTGATACGAGCAAAACAAATCATTTGATATTATTGCTAGTGTTTATATGTTTCAAAAACAATTTCAATCATAACTATCAATCAATGACGCTTGGGTACCATATATCATGTCGCCATATATATCTTTACTAATAATACAAATACCTTCCCATGGTGAAGCTTTTATACTGTTCCAGAAAAGTCGTTATACCATTTCAGTGCTGAATTATAAAACTACTATTAAAATGCAGGGCAAAAGTGTCTTCTTCCCACTACCCACTATCACGCTTCCGTTGGTCAAACAGTTGTTTTCTTTCCACATTTTTTCCCATCTCTGTCCACTCCGTTCTTCACGTTTTCATTTTTTGGTCATGTCTTCTTCCCTGCCACTAAAACCTAACCGACTTAAAAATCCCATGACTGCTCCAGCTCTACCCCATTCCTCCCCCAATTCCAACTCCTCTCAACTCTTACAAACTTCACCTTCTCAGATCTACCAAGTTTTCTACTTCGGATCTACTACCATGGGTTCATGAGCTCTTTGCTTCTCGGTATCCCTCACATCTTCCACTTCCACTACAAGATCTGGCACTCCTCCTCACCTATATTCAGATCTGCCACTTTTTTCATCTCTGGCCGTCGTCGAAGCTTACTTCCGGCTCCAAGACGCTGTCGTACGTAAGATCACTTTACCTGTCCTCTTTCCATGCTTTATTTGTTCTTTCGCTGCTACAGCTTACTATATATTTTTATTTCTCTGCAGTTGTTTGTTCAGATCTGCCACCCCTCTTCACCTGTGGTCGTGGGCGATCCTTTCTCCTGCATCGCCTGTATGTTTATCAGTTTATATTTTGTTTGTTCGTTGAACTCAGTCTACTTTTTTTTGCTGTCCTTTGCTTAGGTCTAGCACTCCTGTTCATCTATGGCCGTCCAAGGTCCTTTCTTCCTCCTCTATCTCGCTGTCATAGGTAAAATCGATTTACCTCTCAAATTTGTATATTGTGTTTGAAATTTTTTCCTGTTATACGTTAACATTTTTACACTTTGTATGTTAAACATGTTGTATGTGCCGAATTACGATTTCGGGTATTTTCTTCACATCTGCTGATTGATTCACTGAATATTGCTATGTATTTCATACTGTCACATTAATTTTTTCTCTGAATAGTTTTACCTTAATTCAGGGTTGTTTATTTTACATGGATCCGAATAAATTGATTTGTTGTAATGTGGAATATTATATTGATTTTGTGATGCATTTGTATACTATCATGTAGAGAATATTAGAATCTACGAGCATCTGAATTAGGTGAATGAAATATATGATTTTACCTCCATTAGTAAACATCTCAAATTTGTAGGAATTTATAACCTAGGTGAACGAAATATATTTAATGTTTATCATATCATACAGAAAGACGAAGTATGGCCCAAATTTTTATACTCATTTTAATGCTTAGATGTTTACTAATGGAGCTACTTAATTTAGCAAATGCTATGGGGGTGGTTAATTTAATATTAATGCATTATTTCTATTTGTTAACAGCTTTTGATGTGCCATACTTGGATCTTTTGCATTGCAAAATTGTCATGAAGGATAATGGAAAGTAATGTGTATGTATTGAAATGGTTACTCAAAATTAAGGTGATGCAAACCTGTACTTAACTTTTGTATTACTATTCAAGGAAGGAATAGTATACAAAAGTTATGTGCAGGTTTGTATACTATTCATTACGATTGCTTTATTGATTTTGTGATTGATCAACACGCTTTTTTTTGTATGGTGCATTTTTTGCTTTTCATAATATATGTTGATAATTGGTAATAGTATATGTGTTGCAGAAGACTTTATAGTTGACCAGAGTGGTGATTAATGTGCTTGGATTCTAGATCATGACAAAAAGGTAGTAACACTCTTACATTTCTTTCAAAGGGAGAAACTTGGCCTGGGAATTGGTCCATCCATTCAAAATAGGTACTAGAACATTAAATATTAAAAGCATGTGATGTACATATATACTGGATGCATTATTATTGTATGGATCAACTAAAGAGAGTATGCATAATCGTCATTCTGTTAGATGCTTATGTGTTTTTGAGCTATTTTTTAGGCATATATTAAAAAACTCAAGAATTACTTTGCTTCTAAGAAATGTTTACTGAATCTGCCAAGTATGTGTGCCATTTTATATTAGCTTACCGATAATGAAGGTCATATGATTGTAATTTTTGAATAAAAAATCATGTATATAATTGAACTTACTGCCATGACCATAAATAATGCCATTTTTAGCAATCACCAATACTTTTTATACTGTGTGGGTACAAGGAAGAATTTGGGGATGAGAAGTTGGTCAATGCAAACTCTTGCACATTACATACTTTAAATTTGAACGTACACACTCATCTACTTCTGACACGTAAAGATTTTTTTCCCATTTAAGAGGCCACCTTACTTTCAATAATGTCGACATATCTTCTTTTAACACATTCACAACTAAATAAAAAAGATTTTATTAGTATAAACATATCTATAGTAGATTCAATTCTGTGTTCATACCATTTTCAGTATTTATTATTGTAAAATATGTATTTCAAGTTGAAGGTGCTTAAATTCAGCAACATGTGTAGATGTATCTAATAGACAAGCAGCATCTGATCCATGCATAATGTAGATTGCGAATCATATCAGTGTGTGGCCCCTTATATTAATTTTTGCAACTTCAATTAATGCTAGGAACAAATTGCATATTTTGTAGTAAGATCTTGGTAACCACATATGCTATACCGAGATTCTAACTATTGTGCTAAGCATGACGAAAATTTTAATGTTACTGTATCTTCCTATAGAGCAACCATAAAAGAAAAAAAAAATATTTGCATTACATGTACGTCATTTAATTTATTTAAGTGAACGGTTTTGTTTAAGAAATTTGATTTGTGGGTTTACATAAAATGAATTACAAAAATGATGCGTCTTGGTTGCTTTTATTTCCATTTTTGTGTATATTTTTACTTTGTTTGGGTGACTAAGAACTTAAAATTTGCGGGGGAAAATTTTCATCTTGAAATGCTTAGTTTTCCCATGTGAAAATTGAAAACTGCTTAGTTTTCCCATCTAAAAATTGAAAAGTTAGTATAGTAACACCATAAAACTCATATTTTAATAAGTAACTTTAGAGTTTGTTTAAGTAATACTTTCTCACTTCTTCAGTATTGTCTCTTTTATCTCCAACTTACAATTTTTATGTCGTCATCTTTCATATGAGTTTATAAACCTGATTTGTGTAATTGGATTTATTGAGATGGACTTTATATGCTTGAATTTAATCAGAAATCGGTGGAAATAGTTTGTGTTAATTTGAAACAGTATGGGTTTTCTATTGCAAATTAAATACTCTGATACAGGCATGTCAATTACCCACTTGATATTACTACAAATACGTGATAAATAAGGTTCGATAAAATTGTAGTGTCTTGATTAATCCTGATTAAACCAAATCTGGATGCAACCTTAGCCAACGTCGCCTTTTACTCTATATTCAACGATTAGTAAGAACTATCGTGGGTAAACCGTGATTTACACTCATCTTTATCCATTTGTTGAATATCCTTTTCTTTATTTTTTATTTTTTACGCTACCTTGATACACTTTCAACTCTGAAGATCAGTATGATACTTTACATAGATGTGGTTGAACTCTACCAGCACATTATTATTGACTATGTGAAACTATTATTACAATAAAATTGTCAATATTACCTATCATGTTAATTTTGTTCGATTTGCTATTTTAACTAACTGTTGGACAATTCTGAAGAATTACACTGTAAGAATCAGTTCATGTACTATATTATGGTTAGTAAAATATGCATTCATATAAGGAACTGAAGGACTTCCTGAAAGATTTGTGTGACCCAACAACATACATACTTATGTGACTCTTCAACATATTAAAGTGTGCGAAGACTTCCTAACAGATTTGAAGGATGCTGCAAATACTGTGAGTGCAAACCCAGGTCCAGTTGCTGGAGGTCTTGCTCCGGTGTATGGACCAACTAAAGAGAGTATGCATAATCGTCATTCTGTTAGATGCTTATGTGTTTATGAGCGATTTTTTAGGCATATATTAATTAACTCAAGAATTACTTTGCTTCAAAGACATGTTTACTGAATCTGCCAAGTATGTGTGCCATTTTATATTAGCTTACCGATAATGAAGGTCATATGATTGTAATTTCTGAATAAAAAGTCATGTATATAATTGAACTTGCTTCCATGACCATAAATAATGCCAATTTTAGCTATTACCAGTACTTTTTATACTTTGTGGGTACAAGGAAGAATTTGGGGATGAGAAGTTGGCCAATACAAACTCTTGCACATTAGGTACTTTAAATTTGAATGTTCGCACTCGTCTACTTCTGACACGTAAAAATTGAAGTGAGAATAAAATACTTCAGTTTTAACTAACAAAGAAAAGGGGTGTGTGAAAGTAGTTTGCTGCTGTAATTATATGACTAAGTTGCATATGATGTTTGTTTAGAGCGAGTTTAGTATTTCACATGTAAACATCTATGTTAACTAAAGTAATAAGGACATATTGTTTGATTTAACTAAATATAAAAAACAATAGGTCCGCATTCGTAAAATTCCAATGTTTTTGGATCAGTCAAAGTAATATTTAGAACAGTTGCTCTGATTAAAAAAAATATATTTAAAATAGTTTAGAAGTAAAGCGACAGTTCATGTTTTCCTCTGGCTATCAATCAATACCATAATTACGTTTATAGGAAATAATATCTTCAATTTTTTTAAAAAAAATTAACCACTTTAGTGGCTGCCAACTAATTTTTTTAGTATCACTTATTTGTTTTTCTCATAATAACGCAAGCATATGTCGTAGTCTGGATAAGCATGATGGTATTCATAATTATTCTCTTTGTGCTAAACATCAAACAATGTTCACATTTTGAAGCTCTTAAATTTTTAAAAACCTAACTACAGTTGGCTATATACATACATATACATATACATACATATACATATATATACACACACACATACATACATACATATGAATTTGAGTACTTACTATACAAGTGTAGGTAGTCGATTTATAGCTTTTTATATTACTTCTTTCTATTTTTACTCCATCTTCACTGACTTGAGCTATTTTGGATATTCGACGAGCACTTTAACCACCATGGAATGGTTAACCGAGAGAAATATTGGAAGAATATTGATGAGTAAGTTATCACTTGGGACTTTGGTTCACTACTGCTTGATCTGGATGACGTCCCTTCTTTTTGTCTACCGCATCGTTTGTACGTCAGCTTTGTTTTTCAATAGTAGGTAATCTTTATCCTTTTTTATTATTTCTTTCTCGCAATGTTTACTCCATCTCTACTGAGTTTTCGTTTGTTAGCATCGCAATGTTTACCGCTTCTTACACTCTTGGATAATTCCTTACATGCTATCTTTTGTTCATCGTTTCAATGGGCATCATTAACATTACTGTTTTTTTGTCATTTATATATTTCCACTTATTGTAGATATCCTCTATTTTAATTGGCTTATTTAAATTTATACTATCTAATTGGTTATTTCTTTTTCCCTGGGTTCTGCCAAATTTTAATTCAGTTGAAGATAGTAATTAAAAGTCAGTTCGGCTGTGCATGATTTAGTCATCTAGCCTTATCTATATAAATATTTTTTTGCTTTGATACATATAACCTTTTCATTTGACTACAACTTAATATTATTAATTTTTAACGTTAAAAAAATTATTACACATGTTTGATATTTTAATATTCCAGCTTACTATTGGTTATGTGATACAATGTGTGAATATATGTTTGATATTTTAATGTTCCAGCTTGCTGTCGGTTAGCATTAGCTAAAAGATTGCTATCTGATATATCTTTTACAGGCATATTAATATAGTTTCACAGGTAATCATTAACTAATTACTTTTAATTCAAATCTATGACAATTTCTATCTCATATAGCAAACTATAATATCAACAAAATGATTTTCCCTTCTTTGAAGTGAACTACTGCTCATAGGATGGTATGCATGTTTTCTTTGCTCACAATTTTTATGTCGCTTTAGTTTTTTGTCAAATCATATCCATGCAATATGACCATGCCATCTACTACTTTTAATGCCAGTTACTTCTTTTTCTCTTACGCAATTCAGTTTACACCACAATATAGGTAACCTATTTCGTTTTTTTAGCTCCTTGATCATATTGCAATTCAGTTTGGTTCATTTTTTTAATGAAATTTATTGTACTAACACATTCGCATTATCATGTCCATATGTTAGAAAGTAGAGAAATATCATGCATAAGTGGACTGCTACTGCTATCTTGGAAAGGAGAGCGCTAATTTGCCAAAATGGAGGATCCATTAACTAATGTGCAGCATTACAATTTATGCAGGAACTCAGGCCATAACGATTCGAGACGCACTAGCCCGCCCCTCAGGCAAGCGCGCAGGCAAGCCTTGGATCGTCAGGGCCGGTCCACCAATGTGGATTAAAATTACTGAACACTGCGTTTCCCTGCCCTATTGGGCGTCAATGGTCATATCTGACCACACCATCGGCTCCGAAGAGACCGAAGCAAACCGAGGCCTCGCTTTCCATCATCCACATAAGTAAAATACCCGGGCGTGCAAAACCCAAAGCACCACTCCTAGCTAGAAGGAAACGCATGTCCTCCCTGAAGTCCTTCTCCCGTTTCTGGCTTATACCGGGGTGTGAGGCTTGCGAAACAAAGCTATACACAAAGCTATGCCACACAGGCCGTGCTTTGATCATCAGCCACAATACTTTGCTTTTCAACAGAAGCCTTGATCATCTGCCGCTTAGGCGTGCCACGCAGGCAATTCACTCCATGCGACTGATTCCTATCGATATATAACCTCTGAGCTCGTACGTCTCAGAGAAGGGCATTAAGCAAGAAAATGAATTCTCCGCCGCCAAACAGATATATATTTAATAGAGATCATTCAGCATAGAACAAAATCCAATGTCAGACACACAGTCCATTTACAAGTTCGTTTTGGGTCTAAACAAAACCGGAGGCACTCAATACGTTGCATATCCGTACAATCAACAAGTACATCCGGACGGCTACTACTTCAGCCCCTTCAAGGTAGCTACTCTTATCATGAGCATCAATAGCACCCCTCCATTCGACGTGAAGATCATCGGTCTTGCACCGTTTTCATATCTTCGACTTTCACTCATCGATCAGTTATTTGAAATGAGAATGAACTCGGCCTTTTCAAATAATTCACGTATATTTAGAATTTCAAATTAATTCATTTCAATGGTTAAATTATTCGATATCACTAATTCTGTTTTTAATGTAGTTTTCACGCCAAACACATTCAACCAGCAAATATCACATAAACCGAGCAAATTCAGTTTATTTCCATTCCACATCGTTTATAATATTTTATCACTATTTATCGCTATTTTTATTTATTTAAAAATATCGAATTCATTCAAACGACGCTTCAGGCCATAACGCGGCCATGGCGCTGTTTTTCTTCAGATTTGATTTATACATATCTGAAAATCTAACCGTTGGATCTTCACAAATTTTATATCATTAGAAAGATCTTTTCAAAACGAATCCAACGGTTTCAGTTTTGGGATAATCCGACGGTCGGATCTCCCGCACTTATCGTTTGAAGTTACGATTTCAAAATACGAACTACAGCGTCGTTATTCGATTTAATTTAATTATATTTTTTTATATATATAAATATAATCAATTCTGGCGCTGTTTTTCTTCAGATTTGAATTAAACATTCCAGACAATCCAACCGTTGGATCTTCACAAAGTTGGTGTCGTTGGAAAGATATTTCCAAAGCGAACCCAACGCTTTCGGTTTCGGGAAAATCCGATGGTCGGATCTCCCGCACTAATCGTTTGAAATCACAGTTTCAAAACACAAATTGCAGCTTCGTTATTTTATTTATTTTAATTATATATATATAAATATATATATATATATATATATAATTCTTCCTTCGATTTCAAAACTATATTCATTTCATATATTTGATAAAAATGATATTTTTATCATCAAATTTATTTATTCAACACATGAATATTTTTAGCACTTCATTTTCACAATAAAAAGGTAGATTTTATTGTCCAATCTATATATTCAACACATGAATGTTTTTGACTTCACACATACGATAAAAATATAATTTTTATCGTTCTAGTCCTTTATTCAACACATGAATATTTTCTATAGTTTATATATATAATAAAAATGTGATTTTAATTCTAAAACAATTTATTTCAAAACACGATTATTTTATATTGTTCATACATAAGGTAAAAATGTTATATTTGGTGTTAAAACAATTTATTTAAAATACTAATATTTTATATAGTCTATATATACAATAAAAATGTGATTTTTATCTTTCAAAGAATTTATTCAACACATGAACTTCACTCAACACATGAATTTCTATTCAACACATGAATATAGTTTCAACACATGAAAATAATTCTAACACATGAATATTATTGAAAATTTCGGCAGCATAACGGCAGGGTAGTTAAAACCGGCACCGTCCGTAGTACGGCTCCTCGCTCTACCTTAAAACCTCGCGGTTTTTGACAATGCGGATTTTTAATATCTAGTTCGTACGCAGACGAATTTTTCCATATTATAATCCTATTGTGATTTCAATCACAATCAATCATTTCCAATCAACCATTCAAGGTATTCACCAAATTTCACATTAACCAATCCAAACAATATCACAACCAATAAATATCGTTCATGGTCTGTGGACGAGGGGAGTATATATATATATATATATATTCGTATATAAATATATTTCAATTTACTTCAGTTCATTTCAACGCATATATAATTTCTACAACGCATATTTAACTTATACATCGAACATACACCTTATACAATGCTTATACATGAGGTGTACAATGCTTATATAACTTATACATCGACTATATAATTTATACATCGTTGTTTACCATATCGCTTATAATTTAGAAATCTCACATTGGGTTCCACTCCTCCAAAAATTGCAGAAGGCTCAGAAAAATATGCGGTCTCTTCTAGAATGTAGAAGACGTCCTCACGGTCCCGGTGTCTCTTGTTTCTCTGAATTTCGACCACAAACGAAAAAGATATGATTTTTATTGTAAAATCGTATCCGTAGCGCTTTAAAGTCAATATACTATTTAAAATAAAATAAACCGTATACCTTCAAATTTCGTTCAAACCTAGGTCGCCAATTTTCGCGAAATCCATCGAGTTTGGTGATGATCAGCCGACGCCACCTTGAAGAGTTTGGAGAGGCGCTCGTTTTGAGTGTGGTGGCGCTCAGTTCGGTGGCGAGATCAGGGCGCGGCGGAGCTTCAAAGGCGCCGACTTCAGGGCATCGGATCTCCCTGCACAGGTGATGATAGGTGGCGCTCCGGCTATGGATGTGGAGAGGAGATCGAGCTCTTCAAAAAACCCAACTGGGGCTTGGTCAAATTCTTAATGGATTGGTCGGAAAATGGATGGGAAGATTTGAACACCCACCGTCGTTGATCGCAGGTTAACGGGGAGAGGGAAGCGGGTTTGTCGAGTTGTGATTTGTCAATGGTTTTTATTTATTTATATATTTTTAAAATTCAAAAATACCCATCTTCATATACTAACTCCAATCCAAACCCAACGACTGTCGTCCCTAGCTAATTACCCCCATCCCGAGCACAATGGGATATGTTTCGTAGGCCAATTCGACTGGAAAATGACCATTTTTCAAACGGTCACCAAATTTGACGAAATTAGTTTTGTTAGGACCGTATAATCAATACGAAGCTAGAAATAATTTCTCGGGAATTTTTAGAGTTAGTATGTGAGCCCGGTAAATTAAAATGTGCATTTAAAATTCAATATATACTAATTTATATTTTAATTTTGATGAAAAGTGGTCGTAACAGGAGAATTGGCTTACGAAACATATTACACTGTGTCTGGAATGGGGGTAATTAGCTGGGGACGTCAGTCGTTGTGTTGGATGTGGAGTTCAGACGCAAAACGAATAAATAAAAGAATTAAAATAATATTAATATTTAATATATAGGCCCCCTCCTATTGGTCAAAACTCTTTCCTCTTCTCCTCGATAGTCAGCGCCGCCCAAATTAGCCAACCAACGATTGAATTTGTTCCAATCTTCTTGCCCCAAAAACTTCGAACCCTCTCAATAAAATTCAACCCTCCTAAAGAGAAAATTTGAGAGCTCTCAACGCTCTCCAAATCCATACCTCCCTGAACGATTATCGTGGAAGATTCTGGGCGTATTTTGGATGAGAAGCGGCAAACATCGGATCGGAATTAGAGATTCTATGGTGGCGCGAGTTGGGAGGCGCTCTGGCCAGAGGTGACGCGCGTGAAGCTCTTCCAAGTGGCGGCCGGCGATCCTCCTCCGACAACTCAGAATGGTGGCGCAAGGAAACCCTAATGGGTTGAGCGAGTTCATACAGTGCGGTCTGGTAACGTTATACAAAAGGTAAATTTTATTTTATTTATCATATTATTTTATAAAAAAAAGGAGAAATAAATATTTGAAAATATAAATGTACTTTGAATTTGAAAATATAAATATACTTTGAATTTGAAAATATAAATATACTTTGAATTTGCAAATATAAATATACTTTGAATTTGAAAGTATAAATATACTTTGAATTTGAAAATATAAATATACTTTGAATTTGAAAATATAAATATCTTTGATTTAAAAATATAAATATCTTGGGTTTTAAAAACAGAAATATATGATTCTTCTACGTTTGTAAAATAGGATTTTTAAATATATAAAGATTAGATCTTTATGAATATAAAAATGTGATTTTTTATACATGAAGTGATAAAATAAAAATGTGATTTTTATACGTATAACATTAGAGTAAAAATACAGGTTTTATATATGAAGTGGCGAAGTAAAAATGATATTTTTATATACAAAACTGAATTATAAAAATATAATCTTTTCTATACATGTAGCGTTATAAAAATATGATTTATATATATGTATATATATAGTAGTGTTGTTAAAAATATGATTTTTAATATCAACTGCGTGAAACAGATGGTGATGAAACGGACTGAAAGCGAAACGGAATCCAGACCGTTCAGAAATAAAGAATGGAGGAGTGGATCCCAAAGGTGAGAACTCCTCACTTTTATTTCTATTTCTAGTTTGAAATATATACTAGGATGCAGACGGTGCTTAGCAGCACCTGAAACCCATCGTCCACAGACCATGGATGACTTGTTTGTTTGATTTCTGCGTAGTGAAATTTGATAGTGTGATGTGGAATGAAATAAAATATATATATTCATGTGCTGAAAAAAAAAATATTCAAGTGTTGAAATAAAATATATATTCATGTGTTGAAGTAAAATAAATATTCATTTACAAATCGAATGATTTGTTTATGTACCCCGATTTGACTGATATTGATTGGGACGATAAATTTTACACATACCACAATTGCACAAATAAAAATCTGTGTTTGTTGATTGAAACCCCACACGGGTATTGGGATGATATTTGACGTACACTAATCCCGATTGTTTAGTTGTATGTCAATCGATGGGTTGATATACTGTGTAAGCGTTAATTATTGATATTTAATGCTTATGCAGTTGTGTGGTGCACTCTGGATGATGGTTGATTATTTATCGTTGCTATTATATACATGTGTTGTATGGAATCCATATAATTAACATTATATGGTAATTGATTGGGCCTCATTCCAATTTGGAAAATAAGGAATATTATAAAAGAAAATTCATGTGTTGAATAGAAAGAAAAATCATGTGTTGAATATAGAAAGAAAATTCATGTGTTGAATATAAAAGTAAATTCATGTGTTGAATAAAAAAATATTCATATGTTGAATAGAAAAATATTCATGTGTTGAATAGAAAATTCATGTGTTGATAGAATAAAAATACATGTGTTAAATAGAATAAAAATTCATGTGTTGAATAAAAATATATATTCATGTGTTGAATATAAATATATATATACATAAATATATATATATATACCAGTACGCAGGCACGCCCGATGCACGTGTACAAAGATGAATTTGTCCAAAGTTGGAAATAGTATTTAAAATGGACGTGTGCATACATTGTCAAAGCGAAGATGGGTTATTTGCAGAAGCAGGTGGAGAAGCAGAAACGAAAATCAGTAAAAACGTTAGCAGCACTGTAGATGCAGCATAGATGAAGAAGGATATACAACGGTACAAAAACTGCACACAATCACGCACAGAAGGTCAACATCATACAGATGACGAACAGTTTGAAGATATACCCCAGTTTAAAAAAGAACAGCTACGCAAATGATTGTGCTACTGGAAAATACGGTGATGCATGTGGTATGCAGTAAACTTCTTTAAACATATGAAATAAAGTCTGAGTTACTGAACAATCACGGTACAGACAGAACAAAAAAAAGTACAAAAAAAAGAGAGAGATTAATGGCCTGAGTTCCTGCATAAATTGTAATGCTGCACATTAGTTATTGGATCCTCCATTTTGGCAAATTAGCACTCTCCTTTCCAAGATAGCAGCAGCAGTCCACTTATGCATGATATTTCTCTACTTTCTAACATGTGGACATGATAATGCGAATGTGTTAGTACAATAAATTTCATTAAAAAAATGAACCAAACTGAATTGCCATATGATCAAGGAGCTAAAAAAATGAAATAGGTTACCTATATTGTGGTGTAAACTAAATTGCCTAAGAGAAAAAGAAGTAAGTGGCATTAAAAGCAGCAGATGGCATAGTCATATTGCGTGGATATGATTTGACAAAAAACTAAAGCGACATAAAAATTGTGAGCAAAGAAAACATGCATACCATCCTATGAGCAGTAGTTCACTTCGAAGAAGGGAAAATCATTTTGTTGATATTATAATTTGCTATATGAGATAGAAATTGTCATAGATCTGAATTAAAAGTAATTAGTTAATGATTACCTGTGAAACTATATTAATATGCCTGTAAAAGATATATCAGATAGCAATCTTTTAGCTAATGCTAACCAACAGCAAGCTGGAACATTAAAATATCAAACATATATTCACACATTGTATCACATAACCAATAGTAAGCTGGAACATTAAAATATCAAACATGTGTAATAATTTTTTTAACGTTAAAAATTAATAATATTAAGTTCTAGTCAAATGAAAAGGTTATATGTATCAAAGCAAAAAAATATTTATATAGATAAGGCTAGATGACTAAATCATGCACAGCCGAACTGACTTTTAATTACTATCTTCAACTGAATTAAAATTTGGCTGAACTCAGGGAAAAAGCAATAACCAATTAGTATATAGTATAAATTTAAATAATCCAATGAAAATAGAGGACATCTACAATAAGTGGAAATATATAAATGACAAAAAAACAGTAATGTTAATGATGCCCATTGAAACGAAGAACAAAAGATAGCATGTAAGGAATTATCCAAGAGTGCAAGAAGCGATAAACATTGCGATGCTAACAAACGAAAACTCAGTAGAGATGGAGTAAACATTGCGAGAAAGAAATAATAAAAAAGGATAAAGATTACCTACTATTGCAAAACAAAGCTGACGTACAAACGATGCGGTAGACAGAAAGAAGGGACGTCATCCAGATCAAGCAGTAGTGAACCAAAGTCCCTAGTGATAACGTACTCATCAATATTCTTCCAATATTTCTCTCGGTTAACCATTCCATGGTGGTTAAAGTGCTCGTCGAATATCCAAAATAGCTCAAGTCAGTGAAGATGGAGTAAAAATAGAAAGAAGTAATATAAAAAGCTATAAATCGACTACCTACACTTGTATAGTAAGTACTCAAATTCATATGTATGTATGTGTGTATGTGTGTGTGTGTATATACATGTATATGTATGTATATGTATATGTATGTATATAGCCAACTATAGTTAGGTTTTTAAAAATTTAAGAGCTTCAAAATGTGAACATTGTTTGATGTTTTGCACAAAGAGAATAATTATGAATACCATCATGCTTATCCAGACTACGACATATGCTTGCGTTATTATGAGAAAAACAAATAAGTGATACTAAAAAAAATTAGTTGGCAGCCACTAAAGTGGTTAATTTTATTTTAAAAAATTAAAGATATTATTTCGTATAAACATAACTATGGTATTGATTGATAGCCAGAGGAAAACATGAACTGTCGCTTTACTTCTAAACTATTTTAAATATTTTTTTTAATCAGAGCAACTGTTCTAAATATTACTTTGACTGATCAAAAAACATTGGAATTTTACGAATGCGGACCTATTGTTTTTTATATTTAGTTAAATTAAACAATATGCCCTTATTACTTTAGTTAACATAGATGTTTACATGTGAAATACTAAACTCGCTCTAAACAAACATCATATGCAACTTAGTCATATAATTACAGCAGCAAACTACTTTCACACACCCCTTTTCTTTGTTAGTTAAAACTGAAGTATTTTATTCTCACTTCAATTTTTACGTGTCAGAAGTAGATGAGTGCGAACATTCAAATTTAAAGTACCTAATGTGCAAGAGTTTGCATTGACCAACTTCTCATCCCCAAATTCTTCCTTGTACCCACAAAGTATAAAAAGTATTGGTAATAGCTAAAATTGGCATTATTTATGGTCATGGAAGCAAGTTCAATTATATACATGACTTTTTATTCAGAAATTACAATCATATGACCTTCATTATCGGTAAGCTAATATAAAATGGCACACATACTTGGCAGATTCAGTAAACATGTCTTAGAAGCAACGTAATTCTTGAGTTAATTAATATATGCCTAAAAAATAGCTCATAAACACATAAGCATCTAACAAAATGATGATTATGCATACTCTCTTTAGTTGGTCCATACACCGGAGCAAGACCTCCAGCAACTGGACCTGGGTTTGCACTCACAGTATTTGCAGCATCCTTCAAATCTGTTAGGAAGTCTTTGCACACTGTAATATGTTGAAGAGTTACATAAATATGTATGTTGTTGGGTCACACAAATCTTTCAGGAAGTCCTTCAGTTCCTTATATGAATGCATATTTTACTAACCATAATATAGTACATGAACTGATTCTTACAGTGTAATTCTTCAGAATTGTCCAACAGTTAGTTAAAATAGCAAATCGAACAAAATTAACATGATAGGTAATATTGACAATTTTATTGTAATAATAGTTTCGCATAGTCAATAATAATGTGCTGGTAGAGTTCAACCACATCTACGTAAAGTATCATACTGATCTTCAGAGTTGAAAGTGTATCAAGGTAGCGTAAAAAATAAAAAATAAAGAAAAGGATATTCAACAAATGGATAAAGATGAGTGTAAATCACGGTTTACCCACGATAGTTCTTACTAATCGTTGAATATAGAGTAAAAGGCTACGTTGGCTAAGGCTGCATCCAGATTTGGTTTAATCAGGATTAATCAAGACACTACAATTCTATCGAACCTTATTTATCACATATTTGTAGTAATATCAAGTGAGTAATTGACATGCCTGTATCAGAGTATTTAATTTGCAATGGTAAACCCATACTGTTTCAAATTAACACAAACTATTTCCATAGATTTCTGATTAAATTCAAGCATATAAAGTCCATCTCAATAAATCCAATTACACAAATCAGGTTTATAAACTCATATGAAAGATGACGACATAAAAATTGAAAGTTGGAGATAAAAGAGACAATACCGAAGAAGTGAGCAAGTATTACTTAAATAAACTCTAAAGTTACTTATTAAAATATGAGTTTTATGGTGTTGATACTATACTAACTTTTCAATTTTTAGATGGGAAAACTAAGCAGTTTTCAATTTTCACATGGAAAAACTAAGCATTTCAAGATGAAAATTTTCCCCCGCAAATTTTAAGTTCTTAGTCACCCAAACAAAGTAAAAATATACACCAAAATGGAAATAAAAGCAACCAAGACGCATCATTTTTGTAATTCATTTTATATAAACCCACAAATCAAATTTCTTAAACAAAACCGTTCACTTAAATAAATTAAATGACGTACATGTAATGCAAATATATATATATATATTTTCTTTTATGGTTGCTCTATAGGAAGATACAGTAACATTAAAATTTTCGTCATGCTTAGCACAATAGTTAGAATCTCGGTATAGCATATGTGGTTACCAAGATCTTACTACAAAATATGCAATTTGTTCCTAGCATTAATTGAAGTTGCAAACATTAATATAAGGTGCCACACACTGATATGATTCGCAATCTACATTATGCATGGATCGGATGCTGCTTGTCTATTAGATACATCTACACATGTTGCTGAATTTAAGCACCTTCAACTTGAAATACATATTTTACAATAATAAATACTGAAAATGGTATGAACACAGAATTGAATCTACTATAAATATGTTTATACTAATAAAATCTTTTTTATTTAGCTGTGAATGTGTTAAAAGAAGATATGTCGACATTATTGAAAGTAAGGTGGCCTCTTAAATGGGAAAAAAATCTTTACGTGTCAGAAGTAAATGAGTGCGAACGTTCAAATTTAAAGTATGTAATGTGCAAGAGTTTGCATTGACCAACTTCTCATCCCCAAATTCTTCCTTGTACCCACACAGTATAAAAAGTATTGGTAATTGCTAAAATTGGCATTATTTATGGTCATGGCAGCAAGTTCAATTATATACATGATTTTTTATTCAAAAATTACAATCATATGACCTTCATTATCGGTAAGCTAATATAAAATGGCACACATACTTGGCAGATTCAGTAAACATGTCTTAGAAGCAAAGTAATTCTTGAGTTTTTTAATATATGCCTAAAAAATAGCTCAAAAACACATAAGCATCTAACAGAATGACGATTATGCATACTCTCTTTAGTTGATCCATACAATAATAATGCATCCAGTATATATGTACATCACATGCTTTTAATATTTAATGTTCTAGTACCTATTGTGAATGGATGGACCAATTCCCAGGCCAAGTTTCTCCGTTTGAAAGAAATGTAAGAGTGTTACTACCTTTTTGTCATGATCTAGAATCCAAGCACATTAATCACCACTCTGGTCAACTATAAAGTCTTCTGCAACACATATACTATTACCAATTATCAACATATATTATGAAAAGCAAAAAATGCACCATACAAAAAAAAGTGTGTTGATCAATCACAAAATCAATAAAGCAATCGTAATGAATAGTATACAAACCTGCACATAACTTTTGTATACTATTCCTTCCTTGAATAGTAATACAAAAGTTAAGTACAGGTTTGCATCACCTTAACTTTGAGTAACCATTTCAATACATGCACATTACTTTCCATTATCCTTCATGACAATTTTGCAATGCAAAAGATCCAAGTATGGCACATCAAAAGCAGTTAACAAATAGAAATAATGCATCAATATTAAATTAACCACCCACATAGCATTTGCTAAATTAAGTAGATCCATTAGTAAACATCTAAGCATTAAAATGAGTATAAAAACTTTGGGCCATACTTCATCTTTCTGTATGAAATGATAAACATTAAATATATTTCGTTCACCTAGGTTATAAATTCCTACAAATTTGAGATGTTTACTAATGGAGGTAAAATCATATATTTCATTCACCTAATTCAGATGCTCGTAGATTCTAATATTCTCTACATGATAGTATACAAATGCATCACAAAATCAATATAATATGCAACATTACAACAAATCACCTAATTCGGATTCATGTAAAATAAACAACCCAGAACTAAGGTAAAACTATTCAGAGAAAAAATTAATGTAACAGTATGAAATACGTAGCAATATTCAGTGAATCAATCAGCAGAGTTTTTTACAGTATGGAAAAAATTAATCTGCCCAGTTTTCTACTTCGGATCTACTACCATGGGTTCATGCGCTCTTTGCTTCTCGGTATCCCTCACATCCGCCACTTCCACTACAAGATATGGCACTCCTCCTTACCTATATTCAGATCTGCCACTTTTTTCATCTCTGGCCGTCGACGAAGCTTACTTCCGGCTCCAAGACGCTGTCGTACGTAACATCACTTTACCTGTCCTCTTTCCATGCTTTATTTGTTCTTTCACTGCTACAGCTTACTATATTTTTTATTTCTCTGCAGTTGTTTGTTCAGATCTGCCACCCCTCTTCACCTGTGGTCGTGGGCGATCCATTCTCCTGCGTCGCCGGTATGTTTATCAGTTTATATTTTGTTTGTTCGTTGAAATCTGTCTACTTTTTATTTACTGTCCTTTGCTTAGGTCTAGCACTCCTGTTCATCTATGGCCGTCCAAGGTCCTTTCTTCCTCCTCTATCTCGCTATCATAGGTAAAATCGATTTACCGCTCAAATTTGTATATTGTGTATGAAATTTTTCCTGTTATACGTTAACATTTTTACACTTTGTATGTTAAACCTGTTGTATGTGCCGAATTACGATTCCAGATATTTTCTTCACATCTGCTGATTGATTCACTGAATATTGCTATGTATTTCATACTGTCACATTAATTTTTTCTCTGAATAGTTTTACCTTAATTCTGGGTTGTTTATTTTACATGAATCCGAATTAGGTGATTTGTTGTAATGTTGCATATTATATTGATTTTGTGATGCATTTGTATACTATCATGTAGACAATATTAGAATCTACGAGCATCTGAATTAGGTGAATGAAATATATGATTTTACCTCCATTAGTAAACATCTCAAATTTGTAGGAATTTATAACCTAGGTGAACGAAATATATTTAATGTTTATCATTTCATACAGAAAGATGAAGTATGGCCCAAAATTTTTATACTCATTTTAATGCTTAGAGGTTTACTAATGGAGCTACATAATTTAGCAAATGTTATGTGGGTGGTTAATTTAATATTGATGCATTATTTCCATTTGTTAACAGCTTTTGATGTGCCGAACTTGGATCTTTTGCATTGAAAAATTGTCATGAAGGATAATGGAAAGTAATGTGTATGTATTGAAATGGTTACTCAAAGTTAAGGTGATGCAAACATGTACTTAACTTTTGTATTACTATTCAAGGAAGGAATAGTATACAAAAGTTATGTGCAGGTTTGTATACTATTCATTACGATTGCTTTATTGATTTTGTGATTGATCAACACGCTTTTTTTGTATGGTGCATTTTTTGCTTTTCATGATATATGTTGATAATTGGTAATAGTATATGTGTTGCAGAAGACTTTATAGTTGACCAGAGTGGTGATTAATGTGCTTGGATTCTAGATCATGACAAAAAGGTAGTAACACTCTTAAATTTCTTTCAAAGGGAGAAACTTGGCCTGGGAATTGGTCCATCCATTCACAATAGGCACTAGAACATTAAATATTAAAAGCATGTGATGTACATATATACTGGATGCATTATTATTGTATGGATCAACTAAAGAGAGTATGCATAATCGTCATTCTCTAAGATGCTTATGTGTTTTTGAGCTATTTTTTAGGCATATATTAAACAACTCAAGAATTACTTTGCTTCTAAGACATGTTTACTGAATCTGCCAAGTATGTGTGCCATTTTATATTAGCTTACCGATAATGAAGGTCATATGATTGTAATTTTTGAATAAAAAATCATGTATATAATTGAACTTGCTGCCATGACCATAAATAATGCCAATTTTAGCAATTATCAATACTTTTTTTACTGTGTGGGTACAAGGAAAATTTGGGGATGAGAAGTTGGTCAATGCAAACTCTTGCACATTACATACTTTAAATTTGAATGTTCGCACTCATCTACTTCTGACACGTAAAGATTTTTTTCCCATTTAAGAGGCCACCTTACTTTCAATAATGTCGACATATCTTCTTTTAACACATTCACAACTAAATAAAAAAGAGTTTATTAGTATAAACATATCTATAGTAGATTCAATTCTGTGTTCATACCATTTTTAGTATTTATTTTTGTAAAGTATGTATTTCAAGTTGAAGGTGCTTAAATTCAGCAACATGTGTAGATGTATCTAATAGACAAGCAGCATCCGATCCATGCATAATGTAGATTGCGAATCAAATCAATGTGTGGCCCCTTATATTAATTTTTGCAACTTCAATTAATGCTAGGAACAAATTGCATATTTTGTAGTAAGATCTTGGTAACCACATATGCTATACCGAGATTCTAACTATTGTGCTAAGCATGACGAAAATTTTAATGTTACTGTATCTTCCTATAGAGCAACCATACAACAAAAAAAAAATATATATTTGCATTACATGTACGTCATTTAATTTATTTAAGTGAACGGTTTTGTTTAAGAAATTTGATTTGTGGGTTTATATAAAATGAATTACAAAAATGATGCGTCTTGGTTGCTTTTATTTCCATTTTGGTGTATATTTTTACTTTGTTTGGGTGACTAAGAGCTTAAAATTTGCGGGGGAAATTTTTCATCTTGAAATGCTTAGTTTTCCCATGTGAAAATTGAAAACTGCTTAGTTTTCCCATCTAAAAATTGAAAAGGTAGTATAGTATCAACACCATAAAACTCATATTTTAATAAGTAACTTTAGAGTTTATTTAAGTAATACTTGCTCACTTCTTCAGTATTGTCTCTTTTATCTCCAACTTACAATTTTTATGTCGTCATCTTTCATATGAGTTTATAAACCTGATTTGTGTAATTGGATTTATTGAGATGGACTTTATATGCTTGAATTTAATCAGAAATCGATGGAAATAGTTTGTGTTAATTTGAAACAGTATGGGTTTACCATTGCAAATTAAATACTCTGATACAGGCATGTCAATTACACACTTGATATTACTACAAATATGTGATAAATAAGGTTCGATAAAATTGTAGTGTCTTGATTAATCCTGATTAAACCAAATCTGGATGCAACCTTAGCCAACGTAGCCTTTTACTCTATATTCAACGATTAGTAAGAACTATCGTGGGTAAACCGTGATTTACACTCATCTTTATCCATTTGTTGAATATCCTTTTCTTTATTTTTTATTTTTTATGCTACCTTGATACACTTTCAACTCTGAAGATCAGTATGATACTTTATATAGATGTGGTTGAACTCTACCAGCACATTATTATTGACTATGCGAAACTATTATTACAACAAAATTTTCAATATTACCTATCATGTTAATTTTGTTCGATTTGCTATTTTAACTAACTGTTGGACAATTCTGAAGAATTACACTGTAAGAATCAGTTCATGTACTATATTATGGTTAGTAAAATATGCATTCATATAAGGAACTGAAGGACTTCCTGAAAGATTTGTGTGACCCAACAACATACATATTTATGTGACTCTTCAACATATTACAGTGTGTGAAGACTTCCTAACAGATTTGAAGGATGCTGCAAATACTGTGAGTGCAAACCCAAGTCCAGTTGCTGGAGGTCTTGCTCCGGTGTATGGACCAACTAAAGAGAGTATGCATAATCGTCATTTTGTTAGATGCTTATGTGTTTATGAGCTATTTTTTAGGCATATATTAATTAACTCAAGAATTACTTTGCTTCTAAGACATGTTTACTGAATCTGCCAAGTATGTGTGCCATTTTATATTAGCTTACCGATAATGAAGGTCATATGATTGTAATTTCTGAATAAAAAGTCATGTATATAATTGAACTTGCTTCCATGACCATAAATAATGCCAATTTTAGCAATTACTAATACTTTTTATACTTTGTGGGTATAAGGAAGAATTTGGGGATGAGAAGTTGGTCAATGCCAACTCTTGCACATTAGGTACTTTAAATTTGAATGTTCGCACTCATCTACTTCTGACACATAAAAATTGAAGTGAGAATAAAATACTTCAGTTTTAACTAACAAAGAAAAGGGGTGTGTGAAAGTAGTTTGCTGCTGTAATTATATGACTAAGTTGCATATGATGTTTGTTTAGAGCGAGTTTAGTATTTCATATGTAAACATCTATGTTAACTAAAGTAATAAGGACATATTGTTTGATTTAACTAAATATAAAAAACAATAGGTCCGCATTCGTAAAATTTCAATGTTTTTTGATCAGTCAAAGTAATATTTAGAATAGTTGCTCTGATTAAAATAAAAAAAAATTAAAATAGTTTAGAAGTAAAGCGACAGTTCATGTTTTCCTCTGGCTATCAATCAATACCATAGTTATGTTTATACGAAATAATATCTTTAATTTTTTTTTTAAAAAATTAACCACTTTAGTGATTGCCAACTAATTTTTTTAGTATCACTTATTTGTTTTTTTCATAATAACGCAAGCATCTGTCGTAGTCTGGATAAACATGATGGTATTCATAATTATTCTCTTTGTGCAAAACATCAAACAATGTTCACATTTCGAAGCTCTTAAATTTTTCAAAGCCTAATTACAGTTGGCTATATACATACATATACATTTACATATACATACATATACATATATATATACACACACACATACATAAATATGAATTTGAGTACTTACTATACAAGTGTAGGTAGTCGATTTACAGCTTTTTATATTACTTCTTTCTATTTTTACTCCATCTTCACTAACTTGAGCTATTTTGGATATTCGACGAGCACTTTAACCACCATGGAATGGTTAACCGAGAGAAATATTGGAAGAATATTGATGAGTACGTTATCACTAGGGACTTTGGTTCACTACTGCTTGATCTGGATGACGTCCCTTCTTTCTGTCTACCGCATCGTTTGTACGTCAGCTTTGTTTTGCAATAGTAGGTAATCTTTATCCTTTTTTATTATTTCTTTCTCGCAATGTTTACTCCATCTCTACTGAGTTTTCGTTTGTTAGCATCGCAATGTTTACCGCTTCTTACACTCTTGGATAATTCCTTACATGCTATCTTTTGTTCTTCGTTTCAATGGGCATCATTAACATTACTGTTTTTTTGTCATTTATATATTTCCACTTACTGTAGATGTCCTCTATTTTCATTGGCTTATTTAAATTTATACTATATACTAATTGGTTATTGCTTTTTCCCTGAGTTCTGCCAAATTTTAATTCCGTTGAAGATAGTAATTAAAAGTCAGTTCGGCTGTGCATGATTTAGTCATCTAGCCTTATCTATATAAAGATTTTTTTGCTTTGGTACATATAACCTTTTCATTTGACTACAACTTAATATTATTAATTTTTAACGTTAAAAAAATTATTACACATGTTTGATATTTTAATGTTCAAGCTTACTATTGGTTATGTGATACAATGTGTAAATATATGTTTGATATTTTAATGTTCCAGCTTGCTGTTGGTTAGCATTAGCTAAAAGATTGCTATCTGATATATCTTTTACAGGCATATTAATATAGTTTCACAGGTAATCATTAACTAATTACTTTTAATTCAGATCTATGACAATTTCTATCTCATATAGCAAATTATAATATCAACAAAATGATTTTCCCTTCTTTGAAGTGAACTACTGCTCATAGGATGGTATGCATGTTTTCTTTGCTCACAATTTTTATGTCGCTTTAGTTTTTTGTCAAATCAAATCCATGCAATATGACCATGCCATCTACTGCTTTTAATGCCAGTTACTTCTTTTTCTCTTAGGCAATTCAGTTTACACCACAATATAGGTAACCTATTTCGTTTTTTTAGCTCCTTGATCATATGGCAATTCAGTTTGGTTCATTTTTTAAATGAAATTTGTTGTACTAACACATTCGCATTATCATGTCCACATGTTAGAAAGTAGAGAAATATCATGCATAAGTGGACTGCTGCTGCTATCTTGGAAAGGACAGTGCTAATTTGCCAAAATGGAGGATCCAATAACTAATGTGCAACATTACAATTTATGCAGGAACTTAGGCCATTAATCTCTCTTTTTTTTGTACTTTTTTTTGTTCTGTCTGTACCGTGATTGTTCAGTAACTCAGACTTTATTTCATACGTTTAAAGAAGTTTACTGCATACCACATGCATCACCGTATTTTCCAGTAGCACAATCATTTGCGCAGCTGTTCTTTTTTAAACTGGGGTATATCTTCAAACTGTTCGTCATCTGTATGATGTTGACCTTCTGTGCGTGACTGTGTGCAGTTTTTGTACCGTTGTATATCCTTCTTCATCTATGCTGCATCTACAGTGCTGCTAACGTTTTTACTGATTTTCGTTTCTGCTTCTCCACCCGCTTCTGCAAATAACCCATCTTCGCTTTGACAATGTATGCACACGTCCATTTTAAATACTATTTCCAGCTTTGGTCAAATTCATCTTTGTACACGCCCATCGGGCGTGCCTGCGTACCGGTATATATATATATACTATCAAAACCGCATAGTGTCGTATTTGAAAATTGGGTTTCCATCATGAACCAAGGCAAAAGATAGTCCATACCGATTCGTGACGCACTAGCCCGCGCCTCAGGCAAGCGCGCAGACAAGCCTTGGATCATCAGGGCCGGTCCACCAATGTGGATTAAAATTCCTGAACACTGCGTTTCCCTGCCCTATGGGGCGTCAATGGTCATATCTGACCACACCATCGGCTCCGAAGAGACCGAAGCAAACCGAGGCTTTGCTTTCCATCATCCACATAAGTAAAATACCCGGGCGTGCAAAACCCAAAGCACCACTCCTAGCTAGAAGGAAACGCATGTCCTCCCTGAAGTCCTCTCGTTTCTGGCTCATACCGGGGTGTGAGGCTTGCGAAACAACGCTATACACAAAGCTATGCCACACATGCCGTGCTTTGATCATCAGCCACAATACTTTGCTTTTCAACAGAAGCCTTGATCATCTGCCACTTAGGCGTGCCACGCAGGCAATTCACTCCATGCGACTGATTCCTATCGATATATAACCTCTAAGCTCGTACATCTCAGAGAAGGGCGTTAAGCAAGAAAATGAATTCTCCGCCGCCAAACAGATATATATTTAATAGAGATCATTCAGCATAGAACAAAATCCAATGTCAGACACACAGTCCATTTACAAGTTCGTTTTGGGTCTAAACGAAACCGGAGGCACTCAATACGTCGCATATCCATACAATCAACAAGTACGTCCGTACGGCTACCACTTCAGCCCCTTCAAGGTAGCTACTCTTATCATGAGCATCAATAGCACCCCTCCATTCGACGTGAAGATCATCGGTCTTGCACCGTCTTCATATCTTCGACTTTCACTCGTCGATCAATTATTTGAAATGAGAATGAACTCGGCCTTTTCAAATAATTCACGTATATTTAGAATTTCAAATTAATCCATTTCAATGGTTAAATTATTCGATATCACTAATTCTGTTTTTAATGTAGTTTTCACGCCAAACACATTCAACCAGAAAATATCACATAAACCGAGCAAATTCAGTTTATTTCTATTCCACATCGTTTATAATATTTTATCACTATTTATCGCTATTTTTATTTATTTAAAAATATCGAATTCATTCAAACGACGCTTCAGGCCATAATGCGGCCGCTGTTTTTCTTCAGATTTGATTTACACATATCTGAAAATCTAAACGTTGGATCTTCACAAATTTTATATCATTAGAAAGATCTTTTCAAAACGAATCCAACGGTTTCAGTTTTGGGATAATCCGACGGTCGGATCTCCCGCACTTATCGTTTGAAGTTACGATTTCAAAATACGAACTGCAGCGTCGTTATTCGATTTAATTTAATTATATTTTTATATATATATAAATATAATCGATTCTGGCGCTGTTTTTCTTCAGATTTGAATTAAACATTCCAGACAATCCAACCATTGGATCTTCACAAAGTTGGTGTCGTTGGAAAGATATTTCCAAAGCGAACCCAACGCTTTAGGTTTCGGGAAAATCCGATGGTCGGATCTTCTGCACTAATCGTTTGAAATCACAGTTTCAAAACACGAACTACAGCTTCGTTATTTGATTTATTTTAATTATATTTATATAAATATATATATATATATATAAAATTCTTCCTTCGATTTCAAAACTATATTCATTTCATATATTTGATAAAAATGATATTTTTATCATCAAAATTATTTATTCAACACATGAATATTTTTAGCACTTCATTTTCACAATAAAAATGTAGATTTTATTGTCCAATCTATATATTCAACACATGAATGTTTTTGACTTCACACATACGATAAAAATATAATTTTTATCGTTCTAGTCCTTTATTCAACACATGAATATTTTCTATAGTTTATATATATAATAAAAATGTGATTTTTATTGTAAAACAATTTATTTCAAAACACGATTATTTTATATTGTTCATACATAAGGTAAAAATGTTATATTTGGTGTTAAAACAATTTATTTAAAATACTAATATTTTATATAGTCTATATATACAATACAAATGTGATTTTTATCTTTCAAAGAATTTATTCAACACATGAACTTCACTCAACACATGAATTTCTATTCAACACATGAATATAGTTTCAACACATGAAAATAATTCTAACACATGAATATTATTGAAAATTTCGGCAGCATAACGGCAGGGTAGTTAAAACCGGCACCGTCCCTAGTACGACTCCTCGCTCTACCTTAAAACCTCGCGGTTTTTGACAATGCGGATTTTCAATATCTAGTTCGTACATAGACGAATTTTCCCATATTATAATCCTATTGGGATTTCAATCACAATCAATCATTTCCAATCAACCATTCATGGTATTCACCAAATTTCACATCAACCAATCCAAACAATATCACAACCAATAAATATCGTTCATGGTCTGTGGACGAGGGGAGTATATATATATTCGTATATAAATATATTTCAATTCACTTCAATTCATTTCAACGCATATATAATTTTTACAACGCATATATAACTTATACATCGAACATACACCTTATACAATGCTTATACATGAGGTGTACAATGCTTATATAACTTTTACATCGACTATATAATTTATACATCGTTGTTTTCCATATCGCTTATAATTTAGAAATCTCACATTGGGTTCCACTCCTCCAAAAATTGCAGAAGGCTCAGAAAAATATGCGGTCTCTTCTAGAATGTAGAAGACGTCCTCACGGTCCCGGTGTCTCTTGTTTCACTGAATTTCGACCACAAACGAAAAAGATATGATTTTTATTGTAAAATCATAACCGTAGCGCTTTAAAGTGCAATATACTATTTAAAATAAAATAAACCGTATACCTTCAAATTTCGTTCAAACCTAGGTCACCAATTTTCGCGAAATCCATCGAGTTTGGTGACGATCAGCCGACGCCACCTTGAAGAGCTTGGAGAGGCGCTCGTTTTGAGGGTGGTGGCGCTCAGTTCGGTGGCGAGATCAGGGCGCGGCAGAGCTTCAAAGGCGCCGACTTCAGGGCATCGGATCTCCCTGCACAGGTGATGATAGGTGGCGCTCCGGCTATGGATGTGGAGAGGAGATCGAGCTCTTCAAAAAACCCAACTGGGGCTTGGTCAAATTCTTAATGGATTGGTCGGAAAATGGATCGGAAAATTTGAACACCCACCGTCGTCGATCGCAGGTTAACGGGGAGAGGGAAGCGGGTTTGTCGAGTTGTGATTGGTCAATGGTTTTCATTTATTTATATATTTTTAAAATTCAAAAATACCCCTCTTCATATACTAACCCCAATCCAAACCCAACGACTGTCGTCCCTAGCTAATTACCCCCATCCCGAGCACAATGGATATGTTTCGTAGGCCAATTCGACTGTTTTAGTCAGTTTTCCTTCAAATTAAAATATAAAACATTCAATATTCGATTTGAACGTACATTTCAATTTGACGGGGCCACACACTGATCCCAAAAATTCTAGAAAAATAATTCTAGCTATGTTTTGACGATACGGTCCCAACAAAACTAGTTCCGTCGAATTTTGAGACCATCTGAAAAATGGCCTTTTTATGTTGGATCCAATTTAACCTAAATCAACCAAGCACATTTTCCTTCGCCACACTCATATATTAACTTCAAAAATTATGGAATTTGAAACCTAGCAATAGTTTGACATCCTGGATCCAACAAAAGTGGTTTCGTCAAATCCTGAGGTCGTTTGCAAAATGTCTATTTTCAAGGGCTATATATTCTCTATAGCGACCTTTCTGAAAATTCATTTGGCCATAACTTTTGATTTCCGCTACGAAACTTCAATTTTTCAGATTTGTTAGAAAGATATTCACTAACAGATTTAAATATTTTGGTTTCACTAAAATCCGTTTTATTTTGCACCCGGTACAGTTAGTCAAAGTTTGAATTGAAATTTTGAAACTGCCGTGCCACTTAAGTCCTTGTTTATAATTAAAAATAATTATATTTATTTTCAAACATTGATTCAAACCTACTTTTCATCTTTATTATTTAAAATGTTTATTTTATATATTTAAAATCCACTAAAATAGCCAATTTCAAAATTTTAAACTGATTCAGATTTTCCGAGTTGTTACAATCTCCCCCACTTAAAACTTTTCGTCCCCGAAAAGGAACAAAGTTGAAAGTGGTTTAATTAACCAACTCAACTTTCAATCTGGCTTCCATTCTTCAACTTTTCAGTTTCTAAGAATTTTCAAATTCTTCAAAAATTTGACTAACACCCTAAATTTTCGGAAAATTTCGCCATAACCTCCTTTGTACGGGGAGGAGTTTGGAAATTTATTAGGCCGTATTAGGTACCCAATAAATCATAATAAGCATGCACATATTTATAGTGATATATTCCGGTGTCCACAGGGGAGTGTGTATAGATCATAACTCCAGAGAATAAATTCTCGTCACCCTATAAATGGTTTTTGTGCCTTAATGACCAGAGAGACGTGTTTATTGTCATCTACAGACCCATGTGGGTTTTTTTATTAATCTTGCAATTTACCATTACATTTTACATAGTCCGTATAAATCATCAGTTCAACCTGTAAAATATAGTCATCGCCATAAAAGCCTCTCACTCGTATGGTAAATCTTCAACCTCGTCACACAAGCTCCAAATGCTTATGTGGTATATGTTGAAGTATGCCTATCTTCAAGAAGTATGCCATGTAGTGTAGTTCAAAATTAATTGTTACTATCCTATGGCGACATTTATTATTACACACAGAACAACCAGCACTCCGCATCCAATGGCATTCACAAGAGTTGATATAATAATAAAATTTCGCAACCAACTCATTAAGGTTTACCTATTTGTTGGGAACACAAATAAATTCTTTACTCAACAGCTAATCCATTTACCTGTTCAACCATATATAGTGCGCATGTATATACTTCTATCTATTTTCTAGTTAGTTCAATACTTGATTTAATTGCATACATTTAACATCCTTCTCTTATTGATTTAATTAACTATCATTCAAATAATTTAATTAATCAAACTCACAATCACACAACACAAACAACAATCAATTTGTTTTTAACTTTTCAAAAATATACTAATTAATTCATATATTCTTTTAAAATCATTCAGCTAATATAATTAAAAAGTTTACACCTATGCAAAGAAAACAACAGCAAAGTAAAGAACAGAATGGAAATGCAAAATATGGTATATGTACCTTAACCAGAGTCAATCAAAGACATCCACCCTGCACTTAGGATAGGCTTTCTTAATGCTCTCCTCAGTTTCCCAAGTACAATCTAGCGGATCTCCACTCCATTACACTTTGACTAAGTGAACCTTCTTGTTCCTCAGTTCTTTAGTTTCTTTGCCAATGATCTTCATCGGCTCTCTTCTAACTGCCAATTCTGGAGTGATTTCCAAATCCTGTTGTGCGGCTTCTTCTACAACGAGATCTGGATCATGCACATGCTTTCGCAGTTGAGATACGTGAAATACA
This sequence comes from Allium sativum, assembly GCA_030737875.1. Taxonomy (NCBI): domain Eukaryota; kingdom Viridiplantae; phylum Streptophyta; class Magnoliopsida; order Asparagales; family Amaryllidaceae; genus Allium; species Allium sativum. The sequence goes on from CM060921.1 coordinate 316,357,699, forward strand.
TCGTGCACTCCAGGAAACCAATCAGGCAATTGAACCCTATATGCGAGATTCCAAACCGTTCAAGAATCGGAAACGGACCAATAAATTTGGGTGCCAATTTCCCCGTTTTACCGAGTCGGATGACTCCTCTCATCGGAGTTACCTTCAAATATACATAGTCGCCAACAACAAATGATATATCTCTTCTTCTCTTATCTGCATAGCTCTTCTGTCGGCTATGAGCGACTAGTAATCGTTTCTTAACGAAATTGACTTTGTCCGCAGCATCGCGAATCATATCAGGCCCCAATACGAGTCTATTGCCAGGTTCTACCCAACAAGCAGGGGATCGAAATGGTCTACCATACAATGCTTCGAACGGTGACATTGTCAGGCTCGCTTGTTAGCTGTTGTTATATGAGAACTCAGCCAAATGCAAATGGTCTTTCCATGATCCGCCAAAATCAATAACACAAGCCCGCAATAAATCTTCTAGAATACAATTTACCCTCTCAGTTTGACCATCTGTTTGAGGATGATATGCGGTGCTCAAGTTCAGTTTCGTTCCCAATTCTACTTGGAATACTTCCCAGAATTTACTACCAAAAATCGAGTCACGATCACTGACGATGCTCATGGGAACTCCGTGCAGTCTAACAATTTCCTTGAAATAAACCTGTGCCAGACTCTGAGCAGTTCTATTCGATTTGACAGGTATGAAATGAGCAGTCTTCGTGAAACGGTCTACGATCACCCAAATACTGTCATTTCCTTTCCTGGTTCTGGGCAAACCATCTATGAAATCAATATAAATCTGTTCCCACTTCCCACTTGGAACTTCCAAAGGTTGCAACAATCCAGCGAGCTTCTATTGATCACTTTTGACTTGTTGACAGGTAGAACACCGACTAACATATAAAGAAATGTCCCTTTTCATAGATTTCCACCAGAAAGTGCGTTTGATGTCATTATACATTTTGCTCATCCCTGGATGGATACTAAGCTTGGCTTTGTGACATTCATCTAATACTTCTCTCCGGAATTCAGGAATGTTTTGCACACATATTCGGCCTTTTAACCTAAGAATCCCATCGTTATCGATCTAAAAACTTGAGGGCTCGCCTTTCTGAATTCTCTCTCTGATCTTCTGAATGAAGTGATCATCTTTCTGAAGAGCAGATATGTTATCAATCAATGAAGGCGTGATAATAAGACTGGCGATAATTACATTCTTTCTGCTGAGCGCATCAGCCACAACATTGGCTTTCCTCGGGGTATATAAGATATCTCGATCATATGCCGCGAGAAATTCTAACCAATGCTAGTGTCTCATATTCAGATTCTTCTGGGTGAATAAATATTTCAATGATTGATGATTAGTGTATAATTCAAACTTTTCACCCAATAGATAATGCCTCCAGATTTTCATAGCAAACACGATAGCTAGCAATTCAAGATCGTGAGTTACGTAATTCTTTTCGTGTGGTTTCAATTGACGGCTAGCATAAGCAACTACATGTCATCTTTGCATTAACACTGCGCCAAGGCCTTCTTTAGAAGCATCGATCTAGACTTTTAAATCCTGATTGCCGTCAATAATTGTGAGCACTGGAGCAGTCGTCAATTTTAACTTCAGCTCCTGGAAAGCTACCTCACATTTGGGAGTCCAGTTGAATCTCGAATGTTTCTTAGTAAGCTTCGTTAAGTGGCCGGATATTTTCGAAAAATTCTTAACGAACTTCCGATAATAACTGGCTAATCCGAGAAAACTTCTAACTTCTGTGGGTGTACGGGGCTGTTTCCAATTCTGAATAGCAGTGATTTTACCGGGATCCACTGAAATACCTTCCTTTGACACGACGTGGCCAAGAAACTTGACTTCTTCTTGCCAGAATATACGTTTGGAAAATTTGGTTTTTAAAACATTCTTTCTCAGAATTTCTAACACTTGTTCCAAATATTTTTCGTGCTCGCTTTCTGACTTAGAGAAGATCAGTATATCATCAATGAAAACTAGAACAAATTTATTCAATACTTCTCTGAATACCTGGTTCATTAGATCGACAAAATAAGCGGGAGCGTTACATAAGCTGAAGGACATTACCAACCACTCGTAGAATAAGTCTGGACCGCTGAATGCTGTCAAAGGAACACACTCTTCGGCAATACGAAGCTGATGGAAACTTGTAGCTAGTCCACTCAGGAAAATACTTGCGCGCCATTCAATCGATCCAATAAATCAAAAATTCGCGGAAATGGATATTTATTCTTTAGCGTCTGCTTATTCAAGTCACGATAATCTACACATAATCTGAGAGTACCGTCTGATTTCGGGACAAACACCACTGCTGCTCCCTAATCAGAGAAACTAGGTCTGATTAAACCTTTCCATACAAGCTATCTAGTTTGATTGTCTAACTCATCTTTTTCCTTCAAGGTCATTCTTCGAATAGCATGAACTACTGGCCTTGCATTCGGAACTAAAGAGATTTTAAAATCAATTTCTCTTTGCGGAGGTAAGCTAACAACTTCTTCAAACACATCCGCATAGTTCTTGACAACGGGTATATTTTCAATGTCGACAGGTATATTCTCTGGAACGATAAGAGTAGGTTCTATTTGAGTGGGAGAAACATCTAAAGCTGCCCAGAAGTCCTTTCTATCGAATTCGGGCCTTCACATGGAATGGTTATATATTCTCCGAACTTTTTTTTTGCCTTAACAACTCTCTCGGCGCATTTAACTTCTGCTTCATATTTGGTTAACCAATCCAATCCCAATATAAGGTCAAACTCTGTAAAATTCATTACGATCGCGATGGTGGGGAACCGATAATGGGAAAAAGAGACAGGCACTCCACATATCCAACTAAGGTCAAGGGAACCCCCAACTGGATTATGAACAGTCATTGGTGCTTTGTGCTTCTTCAAATTCAGATCCAGTTTCTTAACCGCATTCTTTGCAACAAAGCTTCGCGACGCGCCTATGTCAAATAGTACTTTAACTGGAATATCTTTGACAGTAAGCATTCCTTCTAAAACATCTGGCCTTTCCTGACTAGTTGAGGATGCAGGAACTTCTGCTACTTTATTTACCTGTATCATTTCAGGTTTCTCTAATAACCGCCAATCCCGCTTTTTGGGACCAGCCTGATGGCACATATTGCATTTCCTAGTCTCTTGCAACTTGTTCTTGGATTTAGATTTATCCTTGTTCCTTTTGTTCCAAGATTTGCAATTTATCGCCAAATACCCTTGCTTATTGCAGCTCGAACATGTGGTTATCGTTATTGGTACTTCATCAGATTTAACCTTTTTCTTATCGACTCTAGGCTTCTTTCTGACTCCAGACGTCGTACTTGGCTCAAACTGTGTACTTGTCTCTGGGCTATCAATTTAAGTTTTCCTTTTGTTGCTCGAACTAGCTTCCTCTTCGTCGACTAAAAGACCTCATTATTTAGATCTTCATACTGATAGGCCATGTATATCATTTCAGAAAAAGGAAGCTTCACATGCCCCATTACTTTATTCTGGTATTTTCTTTGAAGACCATTAATAAACCTCAGATTCTTCCGCTTTGGATCTTGAATTAGATGCGGAGCAAAATGAGAAAGTTCATTGAATCTCTTATGATATTCTGGGATATTCATATCTCCTTGTATCAAATAGTAGAATTCCTCACATAACCGCTCAGTTGCTTCTAGAGGAATAATTTTTTCACTGAGAAGCTCTTTGAATCTATCCCAGGTGATATCACCTTCTGAATTATCTTTAACAGTCGAATCCCACCAGAGCAAAGCTTCGTCTTTGAGTGCCCAAGATGCCAATAATCTTTTTTGGTCATCCCTCCGCTTTAAACCTTCAAAGATTTTCCCCGCAGAACGAATCCAAGCTTTTGTTTTAATAATAGATTCTTCGCCCAAGAATGGTACTCCACCCATGTTTCTATATTTCTTAAGTAGAGCTTCAACATCTGGTTCCAACCTACCTCTTCTACTTCTGCCACTCATTTTTCAATGTCTGCAAATAACAGACAAAGTGTTTGGCCAACAGAAAAGGTAATTTTAAAACATAGAGACATGTACTTGAATGTAAATGTATCTATCAGGGTGTATCTCATTCTACTTTACTCATACTAGGACCTTACTGATCCTATCTGTAATGAGCTATTCGTCCTAGAACACTACTGGTTCTATTTCTGACGAGTTCGTTAATATGTTATATCCCAGAACTAAGCTTAACCAAAGCTCTGATACTACGTTTGTGACGAACCCAAATCCCATAAGATGGTGGCAAGGGTAATCTTTGGAATATAACACATAAACAGATAACAGCAGAACAGAAATAAATAAATACACCAGATAATGTTCAATAGAATACACTGGATAAACATAATCATCAGAGTTACACAGTATATAGGATCATACTTAGTTCAGAATATAGTTCAGCTATACATAAATGTATACAGCGGAAAACAAAACATAATATGTACAATAGGAGCTGAACAGCATAAAAAGAGATAAAATGATAGAATCCATCTTCAGCTCCAGCTACCCAGAAAGAGCCTGCTAAAACCTGAATACAAGGCTGCCCGTGTGGAAATAGGGGCACCCGAGTTTGCAAGTGAAACAAACTACGAGTCTGTCATGGGACTGGTATGAGAAATCTACTTAACATATTTTACAATATGGCTAATCACAGGACCACGCCACTTTCACGGAATGGTTTACTCCGTTGGATTGCCAGTGCTTTAAAACAAGTAAATCTTTTAAACATCGCAATGCTTTTTATAAAAATGAAGCCATTATAAGACTCAGTTCCCGCAACACAAACCAGAGGATAGAGTTTTACCGTATAATGGCCAAAATATGCTTGATACGAGGAAAACAAATCATTTGATATTATTGCTAGTGTTTATATGTTTCAAAAATAATTTCAATCATAACTATCAATCATAGACGACTTGGGTACCATATATCATGTCGCCATATATATATATATATATACATTCAAAACCGCATGGTGTCGTATTTGGAAATTGGGTTTCCATCATGAACCAAGGCAAAAGATAGTCCTTACCGATTCGAGACGCACTAGTCCGCCCCTCAGGCAAGCCTTGGATCGTCAGGGTCGGTCCATCGATGTGGATTAAAATTCCTGAACACTGCGTTTCCCCGCCCTATGGGGCGTCAATGGTCATATCTGACCACACCATCGGCTCCGAAGAGACCGAAGCAAACCGAGGCCTCGCTTTCCATCATCTACATAAGTAAAATACCCGGGTGTGCAAAACCCAAAGCACCACTCAGAGATAGAAGGAAACGCATGTCCTCCCTGAAGTCCTCCCGTTTCTGGCTCATACCGGGGTGTGAGGCTCGCGAAACAACGCTATACACAAAGCTATGCCACACAGGCCGTGCTTTGATCATCAGCCACAAGGCTTTGCTTTTCAACAGAAGCCTTGATCATCTGCAACTTAGGCGTGCCACACAGGCAATTCACTCCATGCGACTGATTCCTATCGATATATAACCTCTGAGCTCGTACGTCTCAGAGAAGGGCGTTAAGCAAGATAATGAATTCTCCGCCGCCAAATAGATATATATTTAATAGAAATCAATCAGCATAGAACAAAATCCAATGTCAGACACACAATCCATTTACAAGTTCGTTCTGGGTCTGAACGAAACCGGAGGCACTCAATACCTCGCATATCCGTACAATCAACAAGTACGTCCGGACGGCTACTACTTCATCCCCTTCAAGGTAGCTACACCTATCATGAGCATCAGTAGCACCCCTCCATTCGACGTGAAGATCATCGATCTTGCACCATCTTCATATCTTCGGCTTTCACTCGTCGATCAGTTATTTGAAATGAGAATCAACTCGGCCTTTTCAAATAATTCACGTATATTTAGAATTTCAAATTAATTCATTTCAATGGTTAAATTATTCGATATCACTAATTCTGTTCTTTAATGTAATTTTCATGCCAAACACATTCAACCATCAAATATCACATAAACCAAGCAAATTCAGTTTATTTCCATTCCATATCGTTTATAATATTTTATCACTATTTATCGCTATTTTTATTTATTTAAAAATAGTGAATTCATTCAAACGACGCTTCAGGCCATAACGCGGTCGTGGCGCTGTTTTTCTTCAGATTTGATTTACACATATCTGAAAATCTAACGGTTGGATCTTCACAAATTTTATATCATTAGAAAGATCTTTTCAAAACGAATCCAACGGTTTCAGTTTTGGGAAAATCTGACGGTCGGATCTCCCACACTTATCGTTTGAAGTTACGATTTCAAAATACGAACTGCAGCGTCGTTATTCGATTTAATTTAATTATATTTATATATATGTATAAATATAATCGATTCTGGCGCTGTTTTTCTTCAGTTTTGAATTAAACATTCCAGACAATCCAACCGTTAGATCTTCACAAAGTTGGTGTCGTTGGAAAGATATTTCCAAAGCGAACACAACGGTTTCGGTTTTGGGAAAATCCGATGGTCGGATCTCCCGCACTAATCGTTTGAAATCACGGTTTCAAAACACGAACTGCAGCTTCGTTATTCGATTTATTTTAATTATATTTATATAAATATATATAAATATAAATCTTCCTTCGATTTCAAAACTATATTCATTTCATATATTTGATAAAAATGATATTTTTATCATCAAAATTATTTATTCAACACATGAATATTTTTAGCACTTCATTTTCACAATAAAAATGTAGATTTTATTGTCCAATCTATATATTCAACACATGAATGTTTTTGACTTCACACATACGATAAAAATATGATTTTTATCGTTCTAGTCCTTTATTCAACACTTGAATATTTTCTATAGTTTATATATATAATGAAAATGTGATTTTTATTGTAAAACAATTTATTTCAAAATACGATTATTTTATATAGTTCATACATGAGGTAAAAATGTTATATCTGGTGTTAAAACAATGTATTTAAAATACTAATATTTTATATAGTCTATATATACAATAAAAATGTGATTTTTATCTTTTAAAGAATTTATTCAACACATGAACTTCACTCAACACATGAATTTCTATTCAACACATGAATATAGTTTCAACACATGAAAATAATTCTAACACATGAATATTATTGAAAATTTCGGCAGCATAACGACAGGGTAGTTAAAACCGGCACCGTCCCTAGTACGGCTCCTCGCTCTACCTTAAAACCTTGCGGTTTTTGACAAGGGGGATTTTCAATATCTAGTTCGTATGCAGACGAATTTTCCCATATTCTAATCCTAATGGGATTTTAAACGCAATCAATCATTTCCAATCAACCATTCATGGTATTCACCAAATTTCACATCAACCAATCCAAACAATATCACAACCAATAAATATCGTCCATGGTCTGTGGACGAGTGGAGTATATATGTATATATTCGTATATAAATATATTTCAATTCATTTCAATGCATATATAATTTTTACAATGCATATATCACTTATACATCGAACATACAACTTATACAACGCTTATACATGAGGTGTACAACGCTTATATAACTCATACATCGACTATATAATTTATACATCGTTGTTTTCCATATCGCTTATAATTTAGAAATCTCACATTGGGTTCCACTCCTCCAAAAATTGCAGAAGGCTCAGAAAAATATGCGGTCTCTTCTAGAATGTAGAAGATGTCCTCACGGTCCCGATGTCTCTTGTTTCACTGAATTTCGACCACAAACGAAAAAGATATGATTTTTATTGTAAAATCATAAACCGTAGCGCTTTAAAGTGCTATATACTATTTAAAATAAAATAAAATAAACCGTATACCTTCAAATTTCGTTCAAACCTAGGTCTCCAATTTTCGTGAAATCCATCGAGTTTGGTGACAATCAGCCGACGCCACGTTGAAGAGATTGGAGAGGCGCGCGTTTTGAGGGTGGTGGCACTCAGTTCGGTGGCGAGATCAGGGCGCGACGGAGCTTCAAAGGCACCGACTTCAGGGCGTCGGATCTCCCTGCACATGTGACGATAGGTGGCGCTCCGGCTATGGATGTGGAGAGGAGATCGAGCTCTTTAAAAACCCCAATAGGGCTTGGTCAAATTTTTGATGGATTGGCCGGAAAATGGATGGGAAGATTTGAACACCCACCGTCGTCGATTGCAGGTTAACGGGGAGAGAGAAGCGGGTTTGTCGAGTTGTGATTGGTCAATGGTTTTTTTATTTATATATTTTTAAAATTCAAAAATACCCCTCTTCACATACTAACTCCAATCCAAACCCAACGACTGTCGTCCCTTGCTAATTACCCCCATCCCGAACACAATGGGATATGTTTCGTGGGCCAATTCGACTGTTTCAGTCAGTTTTCCTTCAAATTAAAATATAAAACATTCAATATTCGATTTGAAAGTACATTTAATTTGCCGAGACCACACAGTGATCCCGAAAATTCCAGAAAAATAAATCTAGCAATGTTTTGATGACCCGGTCCCAACAAAACTAGTTTCGTCGAATTCTGAGACCGTTTGAAAAATGGCCTTTTTCTGGTCGATCAATTTAACTAAAATCAACCAAACACATTTTCCTTCGCCACGCTCACATATTAACTTCAAAAATTATGGAATTTGAAAACTAGCAATAATTTGACTTCTTGGATCCAACAAAAGTGGTTTCGTCGAATCCTGAGGTTGTTTGCAAAATGTCTATTTTCAAGGGCTATATATTCTCTATAGCGACCTTTCTGAAAATTCATTTGGCCATAACTTTTGATTTCTGCTATGAAACTTCGTTTTTCAGATTCGTTTGAAAGATATTCACTAACAGATTTAAATATTTTTGGTTTCACTAAAATCGGTTTTATTTTGCACCCAGTACAGTCAGTCAAAGTTTGAATTGAAATTTTGAAACTGCCACGCCACTTCAGGCCTTGTTTATAATTTAAAATAATTATATTTATTTTCAAACATCGATTCGAACCTACTTTTCATCTTTACTATTTAAAATATTTATTTTAAATATTTAAAATCCCCTAAAATAGCCAATTTAAAAATTTTAAACTGGTTCAGATTTTCTGGGTTGTTACACAAAGGCATTAGTAGTCATCCATTCGATGTAAAGATCGCTGGTCTTTAATCACCGTCTTCAAATCTTCGACTTACACTCGTCATATAATTATTTGAAATGAGATTTAACTTGGACTTTTCAAATAATTCTTGAATATATATAATTAAAAATCATTTCTTTTCATCCCATATCGTTAATAATATTTTATAACGATTTATCGCCATTTTTATCTATATAAAAACAACCATTTTTAATTAAACGACGCTTCAGGTCATTACATAGCACTAGCGCTGTTTTCATCAAAATTTTATTTGCACCTTTCTCAAAATATAACCATTGGATCTTAGCAAATTTTATATCTTTGGAAAGATCTTTCCAAAACGAACCCAACGGTTCCAGCTTTGGGTAAATCTGACGGTCGGATCTTTCGGTATAATCGTTTGAAGTTACGATTTCAAATCGCAAACTGCGGCAGTGTGATTCGTTTTATTTTAATATATATATATATATATATATATATATATATAAATTAATTCGTTCGACGATTTCAGGCCATTTTCATTTCAACATTGATTTCTTTATATGAAATCCTATATTACAATTAAAATGTCATTTCTAATGTCATAAACAATTTCATTTCAGCATTGTTTTCTTTTATATGAAATCGTACTAGCATTAAAAATGTAATTTTTTATGTCAATACATTTTATTCAAAATTTGAATAATTTAATGATTCTATCTTACATTTAAAAAGAAAATGTAATCTTTTTAACCATTCATCTATTACATTAAAAATGTAATCCCCTTATTCATTCTTTCATTGCATTAAAAATGTAATCTTTTTATTCATTTCTTTTATTACATTAAAAAATGTAATCTTTTTATGTTAACACATTTAATAAACAACGCACCTTTTCCTATGATTCATTTACATTGAAAATGTAAATCTTAATGTTTTCTCATATACAATAAAATGTGAATTTTTATTGTTACTATATTTTAATTGCAAACCAATGAGCATTTATAATGATTCATTAAGAATACAAATTTCAATGTAACACATTTTTATTTAACTATTGATCATATTTAAAGTTCCATTTACATTAAAAATTTATATTTCAATGTAACACATTTTTATTCAACTAATTATCATTTTAAAGTTTCATTTACATTAAAAATGTATATTTCAATGTAACACATTTTTATTCAACTAATGATCATTTTAAAATTTCATTTACATTAAAAATGTATATTTCAATGTAACACATTTTTATTTAACTAATGATCATTTTAAAGTTTCATTTACATTAAGAATTGTACATTTCAATGTAACACATTTTTATTCAACTAGTGATCATTTTAAAGTTTCATTTACATTAAAAATGTATATTTCAATGTAACACAACTTTATATGACAATGAACATTTTTAATGTTTCATTTACAATAAAAAATGTAAATTTCAAAGAAAAGATATTTTATATAACATTGGACATTTTTAATGTTTTATTTACATCAAAAATGTAAATTCAAAGGAAACATGTAACGACCCAGAAAATCTGAACCAATTTAAAATTTTTAAATTGGCTAAAATAATGGATTTTAAATATTTAAAATAAATATTTTAAATAATGGCGATGAAAACTAAGTTTGAATCGACAATTGAAAACGAATATAATTAATTATAATTATAAACAAGGCCTGAAATGGCGTGGCAGTTTCAAAAATTGAATTCAAACTTTGTCGGACTGTACCGGGTGCAAAACAATCCGGATTTTAGTGAAACCAAAAACATTAGGATCTAATTGATGATATCTTTCTAACGAATCCGACCAATAGAAATTTGATAGCGGGAATCAAAAGATATGTCCAGTTGAAAATTCTGAATAGTCGCTATGGAATTCAGGCCCTTAAAAATGGATATTTTGCATACGACCTCGGATTTCGACGAAACCACTTTTGTTAGATCCGCAGTGTCAGGTTATTGCTAGGTTTCAAATTTCATAATTTTTCGAATCAATATGTGAGCGTGGCAAAAGAAAACGCGTTTGACCGGTTTCAGTTGATTTTAATCGACTGGAAATTGGCCATTTTTCAAACGGTCTCAGAATTCGACGAAACTAGTTTTGTTAGGACCGTATCGTCAATACGAAGCTAGAAAATATTTTTCTGGAATTTTTCTAGTTAGTATGTGGCCCCGGTAATTTGAAATGTGCGTTTAAAATTCAATATAGTGATTTAAATGTAAATTCAAAAGGAAACTGATTGTAACAATCGAATCAGCTTGCGATACATATCCCATTGTGTTCGGAATGGGGGTGAAACGCTATGGACGACAAGCGGTGGGCCTCGTTTCGAGGTCGTATGTAAAAGTCAACCCTTTTGCAAAATTTAATAATTAAATAATAATAAAAAAAAAAATATTCCCTCCTATACCTCTGCCCCCCCCCCCCCGTTTCAGTTAAACAAAGAAAAAAAAACCCTAAGAAGGCGATCGACGCCCTGAAGCATCGCCGCCTGCCTCACGCCGCTGCCTCCCCTCAGATCGCCGACCGCCCTCCAGTGACCCCCCCTTCTTCTGAAACGCGGTAGATACCAGACATCGCCACCCCCGTTCGAGACCACCCACCTCCACGCTGCCACCACCGTTCGAACCCTGCCGCCGACGAACACCTTCGAGAGCCTCCGACGAACTACAGAAACCCCCCCACCCCCCCCCCCCCCCCCCGCTGTAAGTCGCTTTATATTTTTATTTTTATTTTATTATTCTGTATTAAAAAAAATAATAATAAACTGATTTTATAAAAGTATAAAAGCTGATTATTAAAAAGATTTAAAAACCGATTTTGTTAAAAGAGAAAAAAAACTGATTTTTAGATAAGAAATTTAAAACTGGATTTTTTGTAAAGAAAGTAAAAACTGATTTCTTTTAAAAGAATTTTAAAACCTGATTTTTAAAGTTATAAAAACTGAATTTTTAAAAGTATTCAAAACTGAATTTTAAAAAGTATAAAAACTGATTTTGTTTTTAAAATAAAAACTGATTTTGTTTTTAAAGAAAAAAATAAGAAAAACTGATTTTAAAAGCAAGATAAAAACTGATTTTAAAAGCAAGGAAAAACTGATTTTAAAAGCAAAGAAAATCAGATTTTTTTTATATATTGAAAGTCGAAGTAAAAATCATATTTTTATATATCGAAAGTCGAAGTAGAAATCAGATTTTTATATATTGAATAACATAGTAAAAATTCGATTTTTACATGTGTAGAAAATACGGGCGAAAGCGACAAAAAGGCGAAGATTTCTCTAAGGAAGAGTCGTGGTACTGGATAGCTATCGGTGAGATTTCTGATTTAAAATAAATTATATATGTGTGAAATGAAAGTGAATAGCTATATATAAATTGCTATATATATATATATATATATATATATATATACGCCCCTCGTCCACAAACCATGGACGATATTTATTGATTGAAATGGTTGTGATAATTGGTTGATAACGAATGGTTGTTTGGGATTGTTTGTGATTGATATTGGTTGTTTGAGGTTGAAAGATACCCATTTGTGGTTGTGAAATATTTGGTTGAAACCACATAGGATTAGTTTGTGGAAATGAAATAAATATATACATGCCGCCTGCGTGCGAACTAGATGCATGATCCCCATTGTCAAAAACCGCGAGGTTTTAAGGTAGAGCGAGGATCCGTACTAGGGACGGTGCCGGTGTAACTACCCTGCCGTTATGCTGCCGAAATTTTGAATAATATTTGTGTGTTTGAATTATTTTCATATGCTTAAGCTATATTTATTCATTGTATTGAAAACATTCAATGTGTTGAATTGATATTCATTCGTTGTTTAGAAATTCATGTGTTGAATGGTATTCATATTTTGAAATAAATTGTTCGATAACAAAAATCACATTTTTATCTATATATAGAAACTATAGAAAACATTCATGTGTTGAATTGATATTCATTCGTTGTTTAGAAATTCATGTGTTGAATGGTATTCATATTTTGAAATAAATTGTTCGATAATAAAAATCACATTTTTATCTATATATTAAAACTATTGAAAACATTCATGTGTTGAATCGATATTCATTCGTTGTTTAGAAATTCATGTGTTGAATGGTATTCATATTTTGAAATAAATTGTTCGATAATAAAAATCACATTTTTATCTATATATAGAAACCATAGAAAACATTCATGTGTTGAATTGATATTCATTCGTTGTTTAGAAATTCATGTGTTGAATGGTATTCATATTTTGAAATAAATTGTTCGATAATAAAAATCACATTTTTATCTATATATAGAAACTATAGAAAACATTCATGTGTTGAATTGATATTCATTCGTTGTTTAGAAATTCATGTGTTGAATGGTATTCATATTTTGAAATAAATTGTTTGATAATAAAAATCACCTTTTATCGACTATATGAACTATATAGAAAAATAGTGTTTTGAAATGAATCGTTTTACAATAAAAATCGCATTTTTATTGTATGCAAAAATCATTGAAATGTGAAGTGTTAAAAATAGTCACTTGTTCAAAATAAACATATATGAGATGAAATATTCATTAATTAGCTAATGAAATGATTTGCACCTATGTATGTAACATTAGAATAAATGGTGTCTTTAAACCAAACAGAAATCAAATATGAAGTTGAATAGAAAAGAATAAATGATAAGAACTGTATATATATGTATATGCATATTCATTGAACAGGTTATAGCAAAGGGGCTAGAGAAGAGGAATAAAATTTTGTGCCCGACAAATAGGTACACATTTACTGATTTGTTTGGGTGATGATTTTGAGCCTGTTGGCTAGCCGCTTGGCTTTTTCTTTTTCTTTTTGAGATTAGAAGGACCGGGAACGCTATTTGCGATTTCCCGATGCTCCCGGTGCAGGGGAGGTTATGGCAAAATTTTTCCAAAATTTAAGGTGTTAGAAAAATATTTGAAGTGAAAACGATATTGAAATTGTTGAATGAACTATATTTATATAAATATATAAATATAAATAAAATTAAAACGAAATGAAGCCGTGCAGTTCGTATTTTGAAACCGTGATTTCAAACGACTAGTACGGGAAATCCGACCATTGGATTTTCCCGAAACCTCAACCGTCGGGTTCGCCTTGGAATAATCTTTCCAACGGCACCAACCTTGTAAAAATCCAACGGTTGGATTGTCTGGAATGTTTAATTCAAATCTGAAGAAAAACAGCGCCAGAAACGATTGTATTTATTTATATATATAAATATAATTATATTAAATCGAATAACGACGCTGCAGTTCGTATTTTGAAATCGAAACTTCAAACGATTGTACCATGAGATCCGACCGTCGGATTTTCCCGAAACTGGAACCGTTGGATTCGTTTTGAAAAGACCTTTCTAATGATGTAAATTTTGTGAAGATCCAACGGTTAGATTTTCAGATATGTGTAAATCAAATCTGAAGAAAAACAGCGCCACGGCCGCCTTATGGCCCGAAGCGTCGTTTTGAATAAAATGGCTATTTTAAAATAAATAAAAATAGCGATAAATAGTTATAAAATATCATAAGCGATATGGAATGGAAATAAACTGAATTTGCTTGATTTATGTGATGTTTGATGGTTGAATGTATTTGGTGTGAAAATTACATTAAAGAACAAACGTGATGTTGTCAAATAATTTAACCATTGAAATAAATCGATTTGAAATTCTAAATATACGTGAATTATTTGAAAAGGCCGAGTTAATTCTCATTTCAAATAATTGACCGACGATTGAAAGTCGAAGATGAAGACGATGGTCGAAGACCGGAGATCTTCACCTCGTTTGGATGGTAACCGAGGTCCTGATTGGGAGGCATCCCGAAATATGGATAATGAGTGGTGATCGTCCAGACGTACGTGTTGATCGAAGGGTTTGCGAGGTATTTAGTGCCTCCGGTTTCGTTCAGACCCAGAACGGACTTGTAAATGGACTGTGTGTCCGACATTGGAATTTGTTCTGTGTGATTGATAGCCATCAGTTGCACGGTATGAATTGCCTGTGTGGCATGCTAAGATGCAGTGATCAGTGCTTCTGTTGAAAAGCAAAGTCTTGTGGTGATGATCAAAGCATCGCCTGTGTGGCGTAGCTTTGTGTATAACGTAAATTCGCGAGCCTCACACCCCGGTATGAACCTAAAACGGGAGAAGGACATCAGGGAGGGCATGCGTTTCTTTCTAGCTGGGGTGGTGTCAGTGACCTACCAGCCCTGACATTTATATACTTTTCACCTATGTGGTTGTTGCTGTTGCGAGGCGCCTCGGTTTGATCGGACGATCCGGGTCCGATGGAGTCATTCGTTGGCTCGTTTGCGCCCCAAAGGGCGGGGAGACGTATTGTTCAGGTATAATAATCCACATCGGTGGACCGGCCCTGACGATCCAGGGGGCAGTTGCGGCTGTTCCTGAGACATGGTAGGCTAGATTGTCTCGAATTCGGTAAGGACTATCTTTTGCCTTGGTTCATGACGGAAATCCAATTTCCAAATACGTGATCGTGCGGTTTTGATTGTATACCTATATATGGCGACATAGTGGTATGGGGCATTAATGCCGTCTATGATTGATAGTTATGATTTGAAATTGTTTTCAAAACATATATACACTAGCAATAATATCAAATGCCTTTGTTTTATTCGTATCAATCATATTTTGGCTGTTATAAGGTAAAAACTCTATCCTCCGGTTTGCGTTGCATTGTGTGATGGGAACTGAGTCTTATAACGGCTTCATTTTTATAAAAAGCATAGCGATGTTTAAAAGAAAGATTTGTTTTAAAGCACTGGCAATCCAATGGAGTAAACCCGTTCCACGAAAGTGGCGTGGTCCTGTGATTAGCCAATTATATATGTGTTGAGTGGATTTCTCATACCAGTCCCATGACTGACTCGTAGTTTGTTTCACTCTCAAACTCGGGTGCCCCTTTTTCTACACGGGCAGCCTTGTATTCAGGTTTAGCTGGTTCTTTCTGGATAGCTGGAGCTGAAGATGGATTCTATCATTTATTTCTTTTTATGCTGTTCAGCTCCTATTGTACATATTTTGTTTATTTCCGCGGTAGACATTTATGTATAGCTGAACTGTATTTGTACTAAGTAAGATCCTGTATACTGTGTAACTCTGATGATTACTTTTATCCAGTATATTTTGTTGTTCATTCTGGTGTATTTATTTAATTCTGTTCTGCTATTATCTGTTTCTGTGTTATATTCCAAAGATAACCTTGTTTCCGTGAGAACGGGAAATCGGGTCGTCTCAAAACATATTTTATATAGCAACGGACATTTTTAATGCTTCACTTACATAAAAAATGTAAATTCCAATGGCAAAACATTTTATTTTTCAAAATGTTTATTTCTAATGTTGCATTTACATTAAAAATGTAAAATCCAATATCAATACATTTTTATTTCAAAATGTTTATTTTTGATGTTGCATATACAGTAAAAATGTAAAATACAATGTCAAAGCATTTTTATTTCAAAATGTTTTATTTTTAATGTTTCATATACATTAAAAATGTAAATTCCAAATGTAAATTGAAACGATCCGAACTTCCCCGGTCTCCGAAGAGAAGAGAAAGAACGAATTGTTTTGTGAACACGACAAAATAGAATGCAGACAGAAGAACATTTCATTGTATATTACAACAATTCCATTAGAATACAAGAATATACAGAGTATAAATGAATATTACACAGAAATATCAGAGATTTAAATTACATTTAAATACATAGCAGCAGAAAATAATACAAAATACAACTGAAGGAGATATACAGATACAAAGCTTTCCGGATATCGTTCCAGCTGTAAACCAGGATCCTGTGAATAACAATCTGCAAAACCAAAACTACTAGCTGCCCGTGTCAAAATAAGGGCACCCAGAGTTTAGGTTAAAACAATAAACTCCAGGTCAGTCGTGGGACTGGTGTGAGAACTAAAACAGTTATTAATCTTTATTTTAAAGTTGGGTAAATCAAGGGACCACACCGTATAACACGGAACGGGTTTCCTCCCAAGAATACCTGTGCATAAAACAAACAACGCAATGCTAAATAGAGAAAAATGAAGCTATTATAAGACCCAGGTCCCATCAAACAATGCACTACAAGCCGGAGGATAGGGTTTTTACCTTATAATAGCCAAGAATGCTTGATATGTTTAAAACAAATCATTTATTATTACTATAAGTGTATAGTGTATAAAACAACTTCAAATCATAAGTATCAATTATAAACGGCATAAGCGCCCCATCCCACTATGTCGCCATACTAGGCTCTACAATCAAAACCGCAAATGTCACGTATTTGGAAGTTGGATTTCCATCTATGAACCGAGGCCAGGGATCGTCCTCTACCGATTTTAGACAATCTAGCCCATGTCTAGGAACAACCGCAACTGCCCCTTGGATCGTCAGGGTCGGTCCACCGATGTGGATTATTATGCCTGAACACTACGTTTCCCCGCCCTTTGGGGGCGTAAATGAGCCAACGAATGACTCCATCGGACCCGGATCGTCCGATCTAACCGAGGCGCCTCGCAACAGCAACCACCACACAGGTGAAAAGTATATAAATGTCAGGGCTGGTAGGTCACTGATACCACCCTAGCTAGAAAGAAACGCATGCCCTCCCTGAGGTCTTCTCCCGTTTCTGGTTCACAACCGGGGTGTGAGGCTCGCGAATTCACGTTACACAAAGCTATGCCACACAGGCGGTGCTTTGATCATCAACCACAAGACTTTGCTTTTCAACAGAAGCCTTGATCATTTGCATCTTAGCATGCCACACAGGCAATTCACTCTATGCGTTTGATATCCATCAGTATATAACTCCCGAGCTCGTACGTCTCAGAGAAGGGCGTTAAGCAAGAGAATAAATTCTCCCCCGCCAAACAGATATATATTTAATAGAAATCAATCACACAGACTAAAATCCAATGTCAGACACACAGTCCATTTACAAGTCCGTTCTGGGTCTGAACAAAACCGGAGGCACCTAGTACCCCGCATATCCATCGATCTCCAAATACGTCTGGACGATCACCAACTATTTCCATCTTCTTGGGTGTACAGCCCAATCAAGATCATCAGTAATTATCCAAACGACGTGAAGACCTCCGGTCTTCAACCACCGTCTTCATCTTCGACACCACGTCGAATTAGTTATTCAGAATGGAATAAACCCGGTCTTTCTGAACAACTCACGTATATAATAAAAGTGTTACACAAACACAACATACGCCTCATTCCACTTCAGAATATTCTTTTTATTCAAATATTCTTATATTTTGGGAACGGTTCCCATAAATTTTATCAAAGATAAATTCTTTAAATTTATTCTTTAATCTTCTTTGAATATAAATTCAAACTAGTCGGGATTAGCGAATCACACCGGAATAATTATTTTTTTTATTTCCCAATCCCCACCTATTCATCCTATGAAGTAAAACTGGTCCTACTTCATATCTAACACCACGGTGTTATCGGTAAATTCAATTACCATTTCACGTTCAAATCTAATTAAAGATTTAACTATCGCCTGGAGAAAAACAGGTGATACTCCATTCTCGATCATTTCAATCTAATTAAAGATTCATTAAAACTCCACTTAGTTTTAATCGTTAACTGGGTTAAAGAATTAGTGTCATTTAAAACACGGTTCACGATAAACCCAAAATCACATTCTATTAATTGTCGGGTTAAAGAACAATTGTTATTTAAAACACTGTCCACGATAAACCCAAAAATCGATATCAATTCAATTCCAATTAAATATTATTTAATTGGTACACTTCATTAAATCTAAATAAAAAGATTTGATCTTTTTCTCAACTGGGTTCAAGAACAGTGTTAGTCAAGACACCATTCACGACAAACCCAAATCACATTTGATATTGAATACAAGGCTCTGAATAGAAAATATATCGGCTTATATTCAATATCAAATTCTACGACCAACAGATATCGTATTGGAAATAACGATATATATATCTATATCTTTCAAATTTTCATAACAACATCTGTATAATCACGAAATCCAACATCGAAATATTCCGAAGACAATTTCGATTCAAATCCATTCCAATGCAATCAATGGAAATTCTTGTTATTTTTCAAAACCATTTCAAACTCACTTTATTTATTTAAATAAATAAATAAATAAATTACTATTCTAGTTCAAAACTAGTTCATTTCGATAAAAAATCTATTTTTTCAAATATGGAGTTTTTCATCCCAATTCTTCACAAATCATTTCTTATGATTTTACACAAACTATTACTATTTTTAATAATTTTATCAAGGCCCATACAGTCGATTTCCATCAACGGCCATCGAACTGCACTTACAACGACCTTTTCCAAATTTGATTTGGACATAATTCCAAATCCAACCGTTAGATTTCAAATTTATAATATTCGTTAGAAAGCTCTTTTCGATACGAACCCACCGGTTCCGGTTTTATGAGAATCCGACGGTCGGATCTCCCGTAATATCCGTTCGAAGTCAATGGTCGAAATTCGTGAACGACCGCGGCGGGGCGCGTTCTATTCAAGCCATTATATATAATATATATATATTATATATATTTCGTCGATTTCCTTTTAAAACGTATTATATAAATCGTTTTAAATTCGTTTCCGAAACGATTTCAACTTCATTTTCTAATTCAAATCAAAATTGAATATTCCAATATAAGTTCGTTTTAAATTCATTTCAAATCGATTTCAATTCGAATTCATTTCTATTCAATTTCAATTCGAATTTATTTCTATTCAAATTCATTGCTATTCAATTTCAATTCGAATTCATTTCTATTCAATTTCAATTCGAATTTATTTCTATTCAATTTCAATTCGAATTCATTCTTATTCAATTTCAATTCGAATTCATTCTTATTCAATTTCAATTCGAATTCATTTCTTTTCAAAATATTAGATTTTGAAATCACTTTCGATATTCGTTATAAAATGAATAAAATCGATAAAAATATCGTTCACGTCAAAATGGCGTCAATCTAATCAACACGGCTTCATATAATTCTATTTTCAAATATTCTATTTCAAATATTTCTTTTTCAAATATTTCTATTCAAAACTGGAATGAAGCCCAATCAATCACCATATAATGTTAATTATATGGATCTTCTACACCACATGTACACAATAACAATGATGAATAATCAACCATCATCCAAAGTGCATACTACACTGTATAAGCATCAAATATAAATATTTAACGCTCATAACAATCTGTCAATCAATCGATCAACATACAACTAATTATTGGGATTAGTGTATGTCATATATCATCCCAATACCCGTGTGAGGTTTCAAACAATCAAACACAGATTTTATTTGTGCAGTTGGGTGATGTGTAAAATTTATCGTCCCAATCAATATCAGTCAATGTGTGTATATAAACAAATCGTCCGATCTGTTTATTTTTATTTCATTTCATATACACGTTAAAAATTCTATTTTTAACTATAAAATATTTTCCACTATAAAATATTTTATTTCATTTCACATCACATCACACAATCAACTACACATCAAAATCAAACAAACAAGCATACAAGCCATCCATGGTCTGTGGACGACGGGTGTCGGGTGCTACTAAACACCGTCTGCATCCTAGTATATATTTTAACTAGAAAACAAAATTAAAGGTGAGAAGCTATCACCGATTAGCTAAACCAGACGCCTCGGCTCTTCTTTGTAGAAATCTTCGCCGTTTCTTCTTTCATCACTTTCGTTGACCGTATTCACTACATATATATAAAAATCACATTTTTACTTCTCTATTCTATATATAAAAATCGAATTTTTACTTTGCTATTCAATATATAAAAATCGAATTTTTACTTTCTTCATAATATAAAAATCATATCTTTTATCCACATTAAAAATCATGTCTTTATTCGCGGTAGAGGAGGAGGGGGGTGTCAATCGCGGCAGAGGAGGGGGGTGTCAATCGCGGCAGAGGAGGTGGGGGGTCGCGCGGTGGCGTAGGTGGAGGGGGGGTATCACGGTGGAGCGCCGCCTGGGGGGGGGGGGGGGCTCGGCGGTAGTTTAGGTTTTTTATATTTATTTCGTTTTCTGAAATGAAAACTAACGGAGGGGGGGGGCCTGAGTAAATAAAGGAGAGGGGGTTATTTTTAATTATAGTTTTATTTTATTTTAATCCCAAAAGGTAACTTTTTCTTTCGACCTCGAAACAAGGCCCACCGCCTGTCGTCCATAGCTAATTACCCCCATTCCGAACACAATGGGATATGTTTCGTAGGCTGATTCGATCGTTTCGATCAGTTTCTGTTAAAATCAACATATAACTCTATATATTGAATTTGAACGCGCATTTCAATTTACCGGGGTCACATACTAACTCGAAAAATTCCAGAAAAATATTTTCTAGCTTCATATTGACGATACGGTCCTAACACAACTAATTTCGCCGAATTCTGAGACAGTTGGAAAAAATTTCGGCAACTGTTCAAAATTTTCAAATGGACATATCTTTTGATTCCCGCTATGAAATTTCAATTCTTCGGTTTCGTTGGAAAGATAGTCAAAATTAGATTCCATTATTTTTGGTTTCACTAAAATTCGGTTTATTTTGCACCCGGTACATTCAATTGAAGTTTGAAATCGAATTATCGAACTACCACGCCATTTTCAATTCATTTTATAATTATAAATAAATAATTATATTCTATCGTCGATCAATATAACTATATATGATTGAATTCTATTCAAAAGAAATTTTCTCATCGATATTATTTAAAATAGTCTATTTTAAATAGTCAAAATTCGCTAAAATTGCCAAAATAAAAAATTTAAACTGGCCCAGATTTCCGGGTTATTACATAAATACATTTTATATCACAATGTTTATTTTTAATGTTATATTTACATTAAAAATGTAAATTTCAAATGTAAGTACATTTTTATTAAACAAATGACCATTTTTGATTTACAACAAAAATATAAATTTTATGTTGACATATAATGATCATTTTCATATCCATATATATATATATATATATATATATTAAAAATCTAATTTTCATATTATTCAAATAATTAATATATAATAACATGAATATTTTATAACACAAGAATATTTCAGAAAATTTCGGTAGCATAACGGCAAGGTAATTAAAACCGGCACCGTCCCTAGTACGGCTCCTCACGCTACCTTAGGCATCGCGGTGTTTACAAGGGGTTTAATTTCCTAATACATTTTTTCCAGGCAATCTATTGCCGCAATATCAACTAATTTCATTTCAACCACAATCAAACACTAAAAATCAACCAATTCCACATCACAATACAATCAAGTCGTCCATGGTCTGTGGACGACGGGTGTCTGGAGTTTCTAAACTCCATCTACAACCTAACATATTTTATTTCTAAATTTAACTGAATTTAGAAATCTCACATTGCTTTCGGCTTCGCCTAAAACTGCAGCGAGCTCTAAAAATTCTCCGGTCTCTTCTAGAATGTAAAGGCCGTCGTCATGGTCCCGATGTCTCTTGTTTCGCTGGATTTTGACAAAATAGAAAAAAGATATGATTTTTATTTCATAATTTTACTTTGCGCCGGTTTTAAAGTGCTAAAACTATTTAATTAAATCAAAGTCGTTACCTCTCTAAAACTGTTCAAACTAGGGTTCCAATTTTTCTGCAAATCCGTGTAGCGATGTGTCGATCGGACGGTGCAGCATTGAAGAGGGAGGGGAGGGCTCTCCGATGTCGGTGGTTGTGCTTAGATCGTTGCTCAGATGGCGGATCGGCGGCGCATGAAAGCGGCGATTTTCACGGAGGTGATTCGACCAAACTAGAGAACGAGGAGAGGTGAGGCTTGTATAGATTTAAAGCTCTCGAGGAGCACTACAAAAACTTCCACTAGGGCGTTGGATTTCGTTTGGTGTTTTGACCGGATTTGAGGAAAGAAGCTCTTAATCCTTTTCCGTCGTCGCCTGTAGGGGTTACGGGATTTGAGATAATGAAGACGCGATGTGATTGGCCTGTGGATTTTATATTTATTTTTAATTCCTTTAAATCTGAAAATACACTCCCAGTCCGTACGAACTCCAACTCAAACCCAACGACTATCGCCCCTAGCTAAATACCCGCATTATGGACACAATGGAATATGTTTCGTAAGCCCATTCGACTGTTTCAGTCAGTTATTCTTCAAATTAAAATATTAAACATTCAATTTTAGATTTGAACGTACATTTTAATTTTCTGTGGCCACATACTGATTCCAAAAAATCCCGAAAAATAAATCTAGCTATATTGGGATGATAGATCCTAACAAAATTTATTTCCTCAAATTTGGAGATCGTTTGAAAAATGGCCATTTTCTGGTCAATCCAAATTGACTAAAATTGACAAAACACATTTTCTTTTGCCACGCTCACATATTAATTCCAAAAATTATGAAAATTGGAATCTTGCAATAATTTGACATTCCGGATCAAACTAGGGTGGTTTCTTCGAAAACGGAGGTGATTTGCAAAATGGCTATTTATACGGGCTATATATTATATTAAATTCCATAACGACTTTTCTTAATATTTAACTGGCCATAAATTTTTATTCCCGCAATGAAATTTCAATTTTTCAGATTTTTTGGAAAGATATTTTTAAAAAGATTCTGATATTTTTGGTTTCACTAAAATCCGATTTATTTTGCATCCTGTACATTCAGACAAAGTTCAAATTCAAATTTTCAAACTACCACGCTATTTCTAACTCTTTTTAAAATTAAAATGAATATATTCGTTCAAACTTCAATTTAAATAAAATTTTAAATTGTTGTTATTTAAAATAAATTATTTTAACTATTCAAAATTCAATAAAATAGCCAAAATAAAAATTTTAATATGGTTCTGATTTTTCGGGTTGTTACAAAATTCACCTTACTTCGCATATGATTCTTTACACCTTATTAATTTTCATTCTTTTCCTCCAGATCTTGATTCAGAATTTTCCTAAACTAATTATCTTCTTTTTCCAAAGAGATTTAAGGAGGAGGAAGAATGATAGAGCTTAGACGTTGTCTCAGAGAATGTGAGATTTAGGCTAGGCACTGCTCGCCTATTTATAGTTATTCAGGATCTAATCGTACACGCAGCGCTGAGTCAGCATTGAACCCAGTTAAGAAAAAAGTCTAGATACAATAATGAATCGGCCCGGATATGGGGGGTGTCGACCTAGGTATCGACCCCCTACAGTGGTGTCAACCCCCCATGGGTCCCAAGAGTTGTTATGGCGTAGAAATTTGATTTCTGAATGTCTGAATTTCTAGAATTTATTTATCTGTTATATTCGCATGTAATCTTCTTATGCGTATACAAATATTCTAATGACCATTTTACACATGTATATATACACACACACAAAAATTTTGTTTCGTTTTCAAAATTCCAACGGTGTTGCATCGTTTTTGATTCTTGCCATATTTCTTTAATTGCAGCCTTATCTTGAACTTTATCTCTTGTATATATATTATTTTGCACAAATATACATATACATACATATCTTTTCCTTCCTTCCTTATATGTATATTTTTCCTTATATGTGCGTTTATACATATTTTCTCTCATGAACGTGTGTTATTTTAGCCAATCTCTTAAAACAAAAATATGACAGCGGCGGGGATCGACTATCTACCTTTTGTAAGTAAGTCACTTGCTCTAACCAACTGGACTACTAAGGCTATTGTTAACAAGGCTTAGAACAATGGTAGCTATTGTTCTCTTCTTATTCCCCTTTTTCGTGTTTGTTACAATATTTCATTGCATGAATCTTTTTCTTTTATTTCTCCTTTATTATTAATGCATAATATTTGTAAATTAGTGCATGCAACATATTTACACTACATGCAGCCAATCCTTTCTTTCTTTTAATGCATTAATCTTTATTTTATTATATATATATATATATGTGTGTGTCTGTGCATATATATACACATATATATATACATATGCATTATTTAATTATTAAAGTGTCATAAAATGCAGGGTGTTACATTCTCCCACTCTTAGGAAATTTAGTCCCCAAAATTTGATGGGTATAAATCAATTAACCCTTCACATAATATACATCCATCATGTGTGCATCCAATTTTTGCAAACATTGTGCACTTGCGCAAAGTGAAATACAACATAAAAATGCATGTATGCCTATGTGTATGCAATTTTTTCAAAAATCCTATTAAAATATGATGCTCGCATCCTAAATATACTGGTAGTTCTACATGAATGCAATATTTTGAAAATCAAAATATATTTTCATCCAAATTTCCTACATTCTTGCAGAGCAAGAGTGCACTTCATTCGATTGTTGCATCCAAAATCCTACCAACCAACTTTAGTTTTTCAAATTCCAGAAAAATATAATTTTCTAAATTCGATTTTTTATGTTACAAAAAGGTAGAAAACAGAAAACTTCACATGTTATTTTCTTTTATGTACCTATTTCCAACTGTACTTGTATTTTATGTAACTATCTATAAAGATTCCTTATTTTCCTATACAAGTACATCCCACATAAGAAAATTTTCTTTATTACTGATTTTCTTTTTCATCTTTTCTTGGAAATTTTTGTTCTTATCCATCTTTTCTCATAATTTGTCATGTTTGTCACTTTATTGAATTTGTTGTTTCATTTTTAGTTATACCATTTCTCTTTCCTTAGGTTATTTAATCATCTGATCTAAGTTTAATTTTCAAATAAGCCTTCTAGTCCTTCAACTAAAACAGGAAAATAGACACTCTAAACAGCTACTACTAAGGGCCAGGAATCTCGGGACTATGTTCCCCTCAGACAGCAAGCTTGAATCACCGGTTCAATGATAGGTTTAGGTGTTGCCCTATCTAGCCAATAGGAACAAAATAACCGAACGATCCCAACATAAATGCAATAATGGGTTGTACCCCTAACATGAAAATTAGCAACAATATCTAAATAATTACTTTCCCTTTACTATTCAGTAGTCACCACTAGTCCTAGCTGTTATAACGACCCAGGGTTTTCGGCCCCGAAAATCGACATAAATACCTTACCATATCTCATGCTGATTCTCCAACCACCGAGAACACTGGAATGTTTATGGAAAGAAGTTAGAGGGTGAGATAAGAGAGAGAGAAATATTAGAATAGAAGAATAAGAAGAATACAATACAGAGTCTCACATCGTAGCGGAATAAAGTATAAATCTTTACTAAGAGCTTTTAATTAATACTTAAAATTATCAGAGTACATAAGCACATCTGGACAGTTATAATAATCTTCCCTTATACACAGCGGAATAATGCCATATGTCTGAACTCTTCTAGCCCATCTCTTCACAGCATTTGATAACCTGAACTTGTACACTCCGGGCTAACCCGAGCATTTACAAAATACCGGGTCAGTCTGGTGAACCAAAGTGAGATAAACTCGCACATTATTAAGGTTAAATCATCCAATCTTGATTTTAAAGTTCAAAATCTCTTCAAAAGAAAAGGATAATCGTAAGACCAAATCCACACATAAACACGGACGGTTTTTACCTTACGATAACCCAAAACAGTTTTGAAACCAATATCTTTCCTGGTATTAAAATAATGTCTAAATACAAGTAAATAACAATCTAGTGGAACGCTTGCATCTCACGCTCCACATATCTAGTATACAATCAAAACTGCAGGCGCTTATTGGAGATTGGATTCCAACTTTGACAAGGTATGGGACCACCTGCCCATCGTGTATCTCTTGAGACGAATACACTGGGTTCAACAAGAACATCTTACAACCCGGCCCACACATGACCGACCACTCATTTCGCTTGAGTGCATTGAATGTATATCACTGACGGTTGGGATCAACAACCGCCTCCCGGAAGGGGACATCATCGAAATATAGATTAATGAAACAAATGGAATTTCTCTAGATAGGTGATTATACACCCTAATGGGAGCGACCCACATGGCCATGCTGCCTGCCCGATTTTTGTCATCTCCCGGTTGATGAGGCTTGAGGCTAGAATTCACTTTTAAAACTTTTGGTCATCATTCACTTTGAATACCACATCGTCAGATCCGCCAAATCACTAGTTGACGTCCACAAAAAATACTCTGCTCGTTAAGCAAAAAGAGGTGCCCCTCTTCGCCACTAACAAAAATACGTTTGTAAAAATCAACGTACGTGACCTTTAAGAAATACCATGTCAGACATTCGTCCATACAAGTCATCCAGGAACAGGATGAACCGAATGCACCCTCTTACCGCATCCTAGGAATCACCCTACAGATCAGTAGCGAGAAGTCCTTGCAATCCGTAGATTCCAATCACGACAAAATGAATGTTGAAATATCTCCGGCCGCTAAACCAGAGAAATTCAATTAGTAGTCCTTCCGCTCATGAAGATCAACGGTCTTCAACTGCTCCATCTTCAAAAATCTTCTTACACGTATTCGCTGGTCGGAATGGTTTTCGAATATAAATTCGATCCCGGTCTTTCCATACCAGCGATCGCATGGTTCAGGTTTGATAGTCGGTGATTTAACTAACAAATAAATAATGGTGTGAATAACATGAGTTTACTAGTTCAGTACCAACACTACATAGCCTCTTTAAAACGATTAATGATAGTTAATCTTAAACTCTTAAATAATACACTATTCAAATATAACTTATCTGATGTAAGATTTCGATTTTCAAACTATTTAGCTTTCACATCATATTAAATTCTTTATTCTATTATCATTTCAAAACCCTTTATTATTTTATTTCTTATTAACATATTTGGAAAACGACTCATCTTTTTCAAGTGAACATCGTTATGAAATCTTCTTTATTACCACTTGAGTACAAAAACCCACTATTATCACTTTAGTATAAACTACTCCCAAAACTTTTTCAATTTCCTTTTATATCGAAAATACCATTCTAGTTTTCACATAATCTCCTTTACTTCCTTTACTTTGTATTTACAATATTATACATGTATATATTTATATATAATAAGTCTCGAATCTTTTCCTCCTTCATTACTTGGGATGTCTAATTATAAATTCTCGACCTTTTACTTACATTGCGTTGTCATTTCTCATATGGAATAGATTATTTTCACCTTCTCATTACAATTAATATTACCCTCAGATAATCCCGAAGTCGTTCAAGTTGGGGTATCTGATTACCTCTCAGACCTTGATCAACAACGTTCCTACCTTTAGGTAGACATCGGTTGTAATTCAAAACCTGACATTTATTCTAATTCCAAACACGCTTCATTTCCTTTTTGTAAACTTTAATTCAAAACAATAGATTTAAAAATCTATTTTTAGTTATAAATAAATTTTATAACTTTAACTCGTCGATTTACCTGACGATAGATCGATGGTCAATTCATAGGCTATGTACTGCCGATCACTCAACCAATAGCACCCATTGGTTTAAACTAAACAAATGGTGAATTTCAGGTCAATATTCAATAATCCAGTCAATCATTTAATCAAACAATTTAACTCAAATAAATGATGGTCTCATAACAATCTGTATTGACAATTCAATATCAACCACAACAATCAATCTAAAACAATTCATTTATTAAAAACACGTTTATTTTATAAACGTGACCAATAAGGTAACTTACCTCAATTTGAACGAATCGTTAGAAATAACGATTTGGGTTTCATTGAAATTAAACGATGTTTAATTTCATCAGTTCAAACGATATGTGAATATATCATCAGCCAGTCAAATCATTAGCAACCATAGCACACAAAAATAAAAAAACCCAACTTATAAAATATATGTGGGGAGAACTGAGTGAGTTTAACTCACCTTTGTTTGATTCCGTCCTTAAATCAGCTCGGTTTCAGTTAAATTAAACGACGTTTAATTTAACTGAAAAATCCAACTATTGTCTGCCCTGCTCAGTTCCCATCCATCTCGTTGTACACGCCTTCATGGTTCCGGTGTTTTTCGTTCCATCGAATTCTGATTACGTGTGCATTCGGAATTAATAAATCGAAGTTTATATAGACATTTAAGTTAAATAAACCTTTAGATTTAAAAAAAAACATGGGCCTTACTTACTTTTGCTCAGCCCAATACGTGAATGGTTCAAGCCGCCTTCTCCCTCATCCACTTAAAACCCTCAAACCATCGGTCCCCTTCATTTCTCAAACACTCAATTGGTTTCTAAATCTTCCACCGCCACCATATTTCCGGGAAAAAAGACCCTCCACCCACTTCATCAAACCGTAGCCGCTCCAAAAAAATTCAGAGGACAAGAAAACCCTTCCTCAAGCGGCATATGCCACAACTTTATCTACAGCAACCAACCACCCCACAGTTCTTCGCTCCACCGAGTCAAAATCTGAAGGCATCCGGCCGAGCGCCGGTTCTCCCTCCAGCTACTACATGATGAGTGTCAAACACTCTTCTAAATTAGATAAGTTTTCCTTGATTTAATTTGCGGTATTTTTTTTCATGTGGTTCGAATGGGATTTTCGTCACTGCTTTTGTTCAGAAATGTCGAAAGTGGATGTATATTTATACTAGTGGGTGATTCACGGTTAAATCTTGAATTGTAATATCCTAGTTTTAGATCCTAGCTGCTGCGTTTCTTAGGTGTTATTTCTGGTCATCTCAGTTGTATTATCAACTGTATGTTTCGTGATGGACTATGTTGCTTAGCATTGAAGTGAGGATCTGAAATTGGAATTTTTTGTGTACTAACTGTGTTCAGAAACACACATAGATGAGTTTTTCCTATATAAATTAGTACGGTTATGCATTGTTATTTCGGATTGTCAATTCAGCCATTGAATTGTTTGTTAATTTCTTTTCCATGTTCGTACTGTGATATATGTGTGGCATGGTCAGAAAATCTTATGGATTTGTATGGGTTTTGTGTTGGATTCTCAGCATCTTTGGTCTGTTCAAAATGGGATTTCGGTCGATCTGTATTTGCGATTTGTACATGAGATTTTGTTGAACATTTTCTTTCCCTTTTTTTGTATGAAAACAGTGATGTTTTCATGAAATTTTCTGCACCTATGAATCTATAAAAGCTGTTTATTCACCGTTGATTTACTATTTTAGATTTGGTGGACAAATGTATATTTCATGCTCTGTTTTTGTTTACTCATTGTATTGGGAATTTGCGTTTTACTGTTTTCGCTTGTAACGATAATGATCAGCGGTTACTTTAATTTATAAGATCCGATTTATATGATTAATGAATATTAGATCAACATTCCATTTTATGATCAGCGCCGTTTGAGACGACTAACGAGTTTTATTCCTAGTCGAAACAAGCGATTAATGGCGGTTACTATGATTATAACCAACAGTGGTAATTTCAGTAGGTTTCCGAAAATGCTATCGTTACAGTGGTATACATACTGATCTATAGTGCGGATTATCGTTGCAAGCGAAAAAAAACGTTTTCACAATCGTGGTAATTACTGATAACTTGGTTTTTCACAACTATCATGAGAGATTATATATGCCACAATTTTAGTCTAGGAAAATTATAGATCATGAATTATCTATCCATGAATATATAAAACCCGATATTCATTATCGTTACTTTTTAACATTTCAATTTAACTAGCACAGTACACTATAAAATCATTCAACATTTTTCAAAATTCATATTTCGAAGCCCTTGTATACCGCCCTTGTATTTGTTTTACTGTTCGGATTTGGTGCATCTAAGTCTCCTTCCAGCTGTTGATTTTACTTTTGGTTTTCTTCTCTTTTTGTTTATATGAGGGAGAATCGTGTTACCGTTTTTCTTTAGTTGTTGGTTTATTATTTAAGTAGAGAAGTTTGGTTCTACTCAAAACGTGTTGGTTGACTTTGAATTTGAATTGAAATGCCCTAAATTTATGATATCTGCAAGCATACAAGGGTCCAGTGCATAAAAGCTGGATGCACAAAGTTAACTAAATTTTAAATACAACTAGGCTTAACTAATTAAATTTTATAAAACTAACCTCATTAAAATAATAATAAATTATTACTATTAAAATACTTACATAAAAATATCATATACCTTAATATATAAACAAATATGGATTATACGACTTGGTATCAACATTTCGAGTTAACGATATCTAAATTATATTAAAATCCTTATTAAATTAATAAAATAAAAGTTATCGTTTATTAACGAAATCCATAGCGACTAATCAAAGATTTGAACTGGACATAACTAACAAATTATAAACGAAATCTCGATTTTCTCTTTTATATGAAAAATATAATCAAATTGATTCCAACGTTTCTGGTTTCACAGAATTCCGACTTAAAACGGATTCTGTATATTCAATTGAAGTTCGGAATGAAATTTACGAACTACCACGCCATTTCCAGTTCGTTTATAAATATATATATAAATTATAACGTTCGAGCTTCATTTTATAAACGGAATATATATTTTAAATTCATCAATATAATAAATATTTAATATAATAAAATATATTAAATATGTGACTACCAAAATTACGGGACATTACATTCTTCCCCCCTTAAAATAATTTCATCCCCGAAATTGCCAAGGTAAATAAAATGTTGCAAATCCCATAAATTTTAAAAAATATATTTTATTTCAAAGCAAAACCAATTTATTATGGTAAAACAAAATTTTCAAAATATTCGAAAATATTTTAACATATTAAATTCTCAGAAAAATTCAGCAGAGTCTTCCTTGCACAGAGTGACATCCGCGATCTCGCAAGAACGAATAATATCGACCCACACGGTCCGAAAACAAAAATTAAAACCCCAAAATTTTTATTTTCGCGTAGGCGTACCTTTTCAAGCGTTATTGAGTCTACTACTCAATTTGCATGTAGATTTCGCGTAGGCGTACCTTTTCGAGCGTTATTGAGTCTACTACTCAATTTGCGTGCAATCTACGCAATCAAATTCAATCCTCATAATCATCTGGCACCTATACTTCACTCAATTCCTCATATAACTAACACATATATGAAATATTTAAATAACACTGCATTTTTCTTTCGGTTTCCGTTTATTTAACTCTTTATCAAACCATGGATGAATTTTATTCAGCAAATCTATCAAGCAGACAAAAATCAAATCAACACCCAAAGCACAACAAACCGAATCAAGTCAACTAAATTCACATTCAATATTACTATTTAATTTAATACAATTTATTTGAACACCAACCGATTTATATTCGATCGATTTCTATTTTATTATTATTCATTAAATTCCCTAATTCAAATCAAATTTATTTAATTTCAACACCATTTATTAAATTTGTTTTCAATATCATTATTAATGATTTAATTCGATTTCACTTAACCCAGTTAAGTTTGAATTCAAAATTTTAACCAAATTTTGAATTCCATTCAAATCTGTCAACACACCATATCTAAATAATTTGGGAAAATTATTTCTTTCAATATAAAAATAAATTTTGGGTAAAATTATTTCATTTACCCTCTTTGCAAAACAATATTGTGTCCTTTTCCAGTTCAACGCTTTTCAACACTTGAACCGATCAAACAACACAATACAAAACGTTTGTATATAAAATTTACAATTACGCTCACATATGTACACTCAAACTCAATCTAAGATGTTACTAACCCCATCTCTATTGAGTTACTCCACAGAGCCAAGGTTATCACTAAACAATAGCTCTGATACCAACTGTAACGACCCAGGGTTTTCGGCCCCGAAAATCTATATAAATACCTTACCATATCTCATGCCGATTCTCCAACCACCGAGAACACTGGAACGTTTATGGAAAGAAGTTAGAGGGTTAGATAATAGAGAAAGAAATATTAGAATAGAAGAAGAAGAAGAACACAATACAGAGTCTCACATCGCAGCGGAATAAAATATAAATCTTTACAGAGAGCTTTTAAATAATACTTACAATTATCGGAGTACATGAACACATCTGGACAGTTATAATAATCTGCCCTTATACACAACATAGCAGAATAATGTCATATGTATGAACTCTTCCAGCCCGTCTCTTCACAACATTCGATAACCTGAACCTGTACAATCCGGGCTACCCCGAGAATTTACAAAACACCGGGACAGTCTGGTGAACCAGAGTGAGATAAACTCGCACATATTATGGGTAAATCATCCAATCTTGATTTTAAAGTTCAAAATCTCTTCAAAAGAAAAGGATAATCGTAAGACCAAATCCACACATAAACATGGACGGTTTTTACCTTACGATAACCCAAAACAGTTTTGAAACAAATATCTTTCCTGATATTAAAATAATGTCAAAATACAAGTAAATAACAATGCTGTGGAATGCTTGCATCTCACGCTCCACATATCTAGTATACAATCAAAACCGCAGGCGCTTATTGGAGATTCTATTCCAACTTTGACAAGGTATGGGACCACCTGCCTATCATGTATCTCTAGAGACGAATACACTAGGTTCAACAAGAACATCTTGCAACCCGGCCCACACATGACCGACCACTCATTTCGCTTGAGTGTATCGAATGTATATCACCGACTATTGGGATCAACAACCGCCTCCCAGAAGGGAACATCATCGAAATATAGATTAAAGAGACTAACGGAATTTCTCTAGATAGGTGATTATACACCCTAATGGGAGCGACCCACATGGCCATGCTGACTGCCCGATTTTTGTCATCTCCCGGTTGATGAGGCTTGAGGCTAGAATTCACTTTTAAAACTTCTGGTCATCATTCACTTTGAATACCACATCGTCAGATCCTCCAAATCACTAATTGACGTCCACAAAAAATACTCTGCTCGTTAAGCTAAAAGAGGTGCCCCTCTTCGCCACTAATAGAAATACGTTTGTAAAAATCAACGTACGTGACCTTTAAGAAATACTCTGTCAGACATTCGTCCATACAAGTCATCGAGGAACAGGATGAACCGAAGGCACCCTCTTACTGCATCCTAGGAATCACCCTATAGATCAGTAGCGAGAAGTCCTTGCATTCCGTAGATTCCAATCACGACAAAATCACTGTTGAAACATCTCCTGCCGCTAAACCAGAGAAATTCAATCAATAGTCCTTCAGCTCATGAAGATCAACGGTCTTCAACTGCTCCATCTTCCAAAATCTTCTTACACGTATTCGCTGGTCGGAATGGTTTTCGAATATAAATTCGATCCTGGTCTTTTCGTACCAACGATCGCATGGTTCAGTTTTGATAGTCGGTGATTTAACTATCAAATAAATAATGGTGTGAATAACATGAGTTTACTAGTTCAGTACCAACACAACATGGCCTCTTTAAAACGATTAACGATAGTTAATCTTAAACTCTTAAATATTACACTATTCAAATATAACTTATCTGATGTAAGATTTCGATTTTCAAACTGTTTCGCTTTCACATCATATTAAATTATTTATTCTATTATCATTTCAAAACCCTTTATTATTTTAATTCGTATTAACATATTTGGAAAATGACTCATCTTTTTCAAGTGATCATCGTTATGAAATCTTCTTTATTACCACTTGAATACAAAAACCCACTATTATCCCTTTAGTATAAACCATTCCCAAAACTTTTTCAATTTCCTTTTATATCGAAAATACCATTCTAATTTTCACATAATCTCCTTTACTTCCTTTACTTTGGAATTACAATCATATACATGTGTATATATATATAATAAGTCTCGAATCTTTTCCTCCTTCATTACTTAGGTTGTCTAATTATAAATTCTCGACCTTTTACTTACATTGCGTTGTCATTTCTCATATGGAATAGAATATTTTCACCTTCTCATTACAACTAATATTACCCTCAGATAATCTCGAAGTCGTTCAAGTTGGGATATTTGATTACCTCTCAGACCTTGATCAACAATGTTCCTACCTTTAGGTAGACATCAATTGTAATTCAAAACCAGACATTTATTCTAATTCCAAACACGCCTCATTTCCTTATTATAAACTTTAATTCAAAACAATAGATTTAAAAATCTATTTTCAGTTATAAAATAATTTTTATAACTTTAACTCGTCGATTTACCTGACGATAGATCGATGGTCAATTCATAGGCCATGTACTGCCGATCACTCAACCAATAGCACCCATTGGTTTAAACTAAACAAATGGTGAATTTCAGGTCAATATTCAATAACCCAGTCAATCATTTAATCAAACAATTCAACTCAAATAAATGATGGTCTCATAACAATCTATAATGACAATTCAATATCTACCACAACAATCAATCCAAAACAATTCATTTATTAAAAACACGTTTATTTTGTAAACGTGACCAATAAGGTAACTTACCTCAATTTGAACCAATCGTTAGAAATAACGATATGGGTTTCACTAAAATTAAACGATGTTTAATTTCATCAGTTCAAACGATATGTGAATATATCATCAACCAGTCAAATCATTAGCAACCATAGCACACAAAAATAAAAATCCAACTTATAAAATATAAGTGGGGAGAACTGAGTGAGTTTAACTCACCTTTGTTTGACTCCGTCCTTAAATCAGCTCGGTTTCAGTTAAATTAAACGACGTTTAATTTAAATGAAAAAATCCAACTGCTGTCTGCCCTGCTCAGTTCCCATCCATCGTGTTGTACTCGCCTTCATGGTTCCGGTGTTTTTCGTTCCATCGAATTCTGATTACGTGTGTATTCGGAATTAATAAATCGAAGTTTATATAGACACTTAAGTTAAATAAACCTTTAGATTTAAAAAAAACATGGGCCTTACTTACTTTTGCTCAGCCCAATACGTGAATGGTCCAAACCCGCTTCACCCTCATCCACTTAAAACCCTCAAACCATCGGTCCCCTTCATTTCTCAAACCCTCAATCAGTTTCTAAATCTTCCGCCGCCACCATATTTCCAAAAAAAAAACCTCCACCCACTTCATCAAACCGTAGTCGCTCCAAAAAAATTCAGAGGACAAGAAAACCCTTCCTCAAGCCGTAGATGCCACAACTTTGTCTACAACAACCAACCGCCCCACAGTGCTTCGCTCCACCGAGTCAAAATCTGAAGGCATCCAGCCGAGCGCCGGTTCTCCCTCTAGCTACTACACGATGAGTGTCAAACACTCTTCTAAATTAGATAAGTTTCCCTTGATTTAATTTGGGGTATTTTTTTTCATGTGGTTCGAATGGGATTTTCGTCACTGCTTGTGTTCTGAAATGACGATAGTGGATGTATATTTATACTAGTGGGTGATTCACTGTTAAATCTTGAATTGTAACATCCTAGTTTTAGATCCTAGCTGCTGCGTTTCTTAGGTGTCATTTCTGGTCATCTCAGTTGTATTATCAACTGTATATTTCGTGATGGACTGTGTTGCTTAGCAGTGAAGTGAGGATCTGAAATTGGAATTTTTTGTGTACTATCTGTGTTCAGAAACACACATAGATGAGCTATTCCTATATAAATTAGTACGGTTATGCATTGTTATTTCGGATTGTCAATTCAGCCATTGAATTGTTTGTTCATTTCTTTTGCAGGTTCGTACTATGAAATATGCGTGGCATGGTCAGAAAATCTTATGGATTTGTATGGGTTTTGTGTAGGATTCTCAGCATCTTTGGTCTGTTCAAAAAGGGATTTCGGTCGATCTGTATTTGCGATTTGTACATGAGATTTCCTTGAAGATTTTCTTTCCCTTTTTTTTGTATGAAAACAGTGATGTTTTCATGAAATTTTCTGCACCCATGAATCTATAAAAGCTGTTTATTCACTGTTGATTTACTGTTTTAGATTTGGTGGAAAAATATATATTTCATGCTCTGTTTTTGTTTACTCATTGTATTGGGAATTTGCATTTTACTGTTTTCGCTTGTAACGATAATGATCAGCGGTTACTTTAATTTATATGATCCGATTTATATGATCAATGAATATTAGATCAACATTCCGTTTTATGATCAGCGCCATTTGAGCCGACTAACGAGTTTGATTCCTGGTCGAAACAAGCGATTAATGGCGGTTACTATGATTGTAACCAACAGTGGTAATTTCAGAAGGTTTCCGAAAACGCTATCGTTACAGTGGTATGCATACTGATCTATAGTGTGGACTATCGTTGCAAGCGAAAAACAACGTCTTCACAATCATGGTAATTACTGATAACTTGGTTTTTCACAACTATCATGAGAGATTATATATGCCACAATTTTAATCTAGGCAAATTATAGATCTTGAATTATCTATCCATGATTATATAAAACCCGATATTCATTATCGTTACTTTTTAACATTTCAATTTAACTAGCACAATACACTATAAAATCATTCAACATTTTTCAAAATTCATATTTCGAAGCCCTTGTATACCGCCCTTATATTTGTTTTACTGTTCGGATTTGGTGCATCTAAGTCTCCTTCCAGCTGTTGATTTTACTTTTGGTTTTCTTCTCTTTTTGTTTATATGAGGGAGAATCATGTTACCGTTTTTCTTTAGTTGTTGGTTTATTATTTAAGTAGAGAAGTTTGGTTATACTCAAAACGTGTTGGTTGACTTTGAATTTGAATTGAAATGCCCTAAATTTATAATATCTGCAAGCATACAAGGGTCCAGTGCATAAAAGCTGGATGCACAAAGTTAACTAAATTTTAAATACAACTAGGCTTAACTAATTAAATTTTATAAAACTAACCTTATTAAAATAATAATAAATTATTACTATTAAAATACTTACATAAAAATATCATATACCTTAATATATAAATAAATATGGATTATACGACTTGGTATCAACATTTCGAGTTAACGATATCTAAATTATATTAAAATCCTTATTAAATTAATAAAATGAACGTTATCGTTTATTAACGAAATCCATAGCGACTAATCAAAGATTTGAACTGGAAATAACTAACAAATTATAACACGAAATCTCGATTTTCTCTTTTATATGAAAAATATAATCAAATTGATTCCAATGTTTCTGGTTTCACAGAGTTCCGACTTAAAACGGATTCTGTATATTCAGTTGAAGTTCAGAACGAAATTTACGAACTACCAGGCCATTTCTAGTTCGTTTATAAATATATATATATATAAATTATAACGTTCGAGCTTCATTTTATAAATATATATTTTAAATTCATCAATATAATAAATATTTAATATAATAAAATAAATTAAATATGTGACTACCAAAATTACTGGACTTTACAGCTGTATACTAACAATTATTTCAAGAAACACCTTAGGCTTTTCAATGCTTACGCATTCTACGGGAACTTACCATTATTCCAAGATAAATATTACTATCTTCTTCATAGCCTCAAAACTTTTCCTGTCTTCCCTAGACACTAATCCTTACTACTCCATAATTTTAAAACACAGTTTGGCCTTTTCAAAAAAAAATTCTTCCAAAAATTTAAGAGTGTCGAAAATTTATTTTCCTCATGAAAACTTACTTTCACCAAAGCATAAAACATCTCATATAAAAAAATGTAAATCATTTTTTTTAAATCACAAAAAACTGGAGTAGATAAGGACAACTATTTCTCAATCGGGTATACGGCTTGTTCTTGCCAATAAGGTCGGTTTAGTTTCTTACTATAAGGTACAAACATCTACTCTTATCCTATTTTCTACAACTTATTTTGCCCACCCAAAAAATCTCTTGTTAAAACAATCTATCAAAAATGATTGTCAAAAGAGTATAGACTTCAAAACTTTCTTTATTAAAATTATTTAATGCAATATAACAAGAAAACTAGCGAGCTATACATGCTCTATAATATGCACCTTTTACTGAGAGAATTTTACTTCAGAAATTTTTTTCACAAGAACTCATTACTTACAAAACATATCCCATTTTCTTCAAAACCTAATATGTACTTCTTTACACATTTTGAAATTATAACTTTTAAGATTAAAACTTGAAAACACAATAAATCATCTCCTTAAAGCTTTTATAATTTCAAGTTCTTAAAAGATAGAAATAGGGTTAGACTCAAAGCGGGTTTCTAATTTTCTAGACTTTCCTAGATACCGCCATACGGTCAATTCTTTCAACTATATATATTCCTAATCCATTTTTCTCTTTTCAACCTTTCCCAATTTATAAGGTTTTACCACCAAACCCACTAACCCAAAATACTAATCATATGGGATTTATCTTTCTTCCATACAAAGTATATCGTACACTTCCCACCTAAATTTCCTAAGGGTCTCAGATTTCCATATTCATTCTTTAGTGTACAAAACAAACATTCCATTTCTTATCATATTATGCTCTTTTTATTTAGTGGGTTCCTCTTAGGGATCTTGGCATATATATAATATTTATATTTTAAATATACAAATACGTTCACTTAGTATCTATACAGGAATCCTAAACCTAAGCTCTGATACAAAATGTAGCAATTCGAATTCCGACAGACCAATTTTTTTTCAAAATTCTAATCCATCGAAACCCATGTTGGTTGCCCTGGTATCCTGCAGAAAAGTCAGAGATATAAAATATATCAGAGCTTAGAAAATATCTCACAATGGAATGGTTAAAGTATAATATAATCAAAGTATAGCCTTACTGTATTAATAATACTGCCTAACCAGTATCCAAAGCTATCATATCTCTGCCACAAATCTAACTTGCGAGTATGTTATGAGGAGGGGGTCAGAACACAAGTTCTGGTGACAGGATTTAAACTATACATTTCGGATAACCCTACATATACCTTTCAATCACATTTTCTTATTTATTAGGTTACTTAGGTTAATAACACTCAAGGTTCACACACACGTCATACCCATTTACTTCCCAGTGGATTAACCTAATACAATATATATGTAGCTACCCCAATATTGAGGTATACTCCATGGTACCCCACTTGCACGGTCTCCACCGTAATGTCATAGAAATGATGCAGTCCCTTATCCTATTCCAGAGAGACATATGGATCTCTATATAACAATGTTATGTTCCGCATATATCTGTCATTACTATGCTACGTAAGCGTATGGACTGCTACCTTCGATCGAATCAGATTCCATCGTAGAGTAATGCCTTAAAGTCTACGATACACCACCCAGAGCAGATATGCATGTATCTAGACTTTCCCATGTACATATCATCAATCGTATTAGATGCCTTAACCACACATAACCTCTAATGTGCACCGAGTTCCGTGGCAGGGCTATACAAGAAACACGGAACTCGATCGGGAGATTTTCCATATCTGTACAGGCCCGCCTTTAAGGACCTCATAATACAGATATCCCTTGGGTTTATTTTTCATGGTGGCTATGGCCCCACCTCGGCCTCTTCCTCAACTAGTAAAGACTACAAGAGCTAAGCGACTTGTCCCTAACAAACAATCTAAACATCCAGTTGGAGTCATAGTGGCTATGACGGGTACCCGACGATCTGCTACCCTTATTGTTCCTGACCTCACCTCCCATTGAGGCAATCGCCAAATCTCCCTAGTGTCACCTCGTTATAACATTCCGACTACAAAGCTACTTTTGCAGTCAAGGACCACCCACCTGGCAGTAACGTGTAGACCCAAACTCTGCGAGCACAGCCTAAACATCTGCCACCGCACAGAGGACTACGAGGAGCACATTACGTATCTCAGGAAGCCGCGTGCTTCCCCTTCCAGTCCTTTGGAGCTAATAGAATAATCAGATGGATGTGCGCTCCCCTCGTGCCTCATAATACCATGATGATCTACCCCGTTGGGTTATTCACCCTCAAACATACGGACTGGTTCAAGTGCCTCAGTTTAATGTTTTATTAAACCCTTATGTCTAAACATTCAACAATGTGCTTGCTCTACCTCATCGGATTTTCATTTAACTTGGTTATTCCCGTTCACATTGACTTTCTATTCAAGTTACCAAGTTCCTCTTGCTTATTAATTTCGGTCTTATAACTTAACCCATTTAAGCCTATTAATAAGCCCACAACATGTTATTCTCTAGATTATGATCCAAGGTCTGTAATCCACAATCCCTTTATATTCTTGTTTGATTTGTAGTTACCATAACATGTTCTACTTAATTTGTAATTAAGTATATCTCAATTCCCATGTTTTCTGTTAACATGTCAGTCATTATTTATGATTAAATATAAATTATTTCATTTCATAAGTTTGCCTCATTCTTTCTTATTTAATTATAATTCCATCTTATACTATCACTGCAACTTATTGTTGTTTACTTATTAACTTAGTTCTCTTAACTAAGGTTTAATAATAAGTTCCCTTTTCATAAATATAACTTATGTTGTTTTATCAGCATATCTCAGATTCTCGTTCTCACATATAACTTAATTTACAATTAAGTACAACTTATCTTATTACATAAGTCATTCCAATTTCCTCATTGTTTAGTATAACCTAAGTTATAGTCCCCACTTGCCCCTACGACAAGCTTACCTTTTATATAACATTATAATTAATGTAATTTATTTATAATAGATTATTATCATTCCCGTTTAATTTCATTTCTTTCGCCGTTGTAATTATCTTTCATTCATTTCCTTATTCATTTCCATTAATCACAATTTGTGCCATTTAATTATATTCTTATATATATATATACATATATATGTATGTACTAGATCTCTCACGTTAAGCCTACCACTTGTGGATGCTGGATTTGCCGGACAGTTCCAGGATGACTTCTTCCACAAGTTGGCTTCACCTCGTGTCTTAGCACCGTTACATGTTTTATTTACGCACTAGACCTCTCACATTAAATTAACAACTTGTGGATGCTTGGTTTGTCGGGCGGTTTTGGGCAGACTTCTACCACAAGTTGAATTTAACCACGTGTCAAGGTGCGTTACAGTTTTCTATTTATTATAAATTTAGGCATACTATTCTTTTCAAATCTTTACTGTAATATATTTTATATGTCATCATGTTAAGCCCAATTTATGTCGCATGTTCTTTCTGACATGTAATTGATTCTATTCTAACATGTAATCCTTTAATCATGTAATTGTTCAAATCTAACA
Organism: Allium sativum; assembly: GCA_030737875.1. Lineage (NCBI taxonomy): Eukaryota > Viridiplantae > Streptophyta > Magnoliopsida > Asparagales > Amaryllidaceae > Allium > Allium sativum. Next base: position 316,399,828 of record CM060921.1, read on the forward strand.
AGTTAACATGTCATTTTCTCAATTCTACAGCTAATAATTCAAGTACATAATATGCCACAAGTGAATCATGTAATTACTACAGTAATCATCACACATATTTTAACCAGTTTGCATTTCAACATATGAACTTTTCAGCATATTAAACGCATGTCTAGGTGCGTTGCAGTTTTCTATTTACTGTAAATTTAGGCATACAATTCTTTTCAACTATAATCTGTTTTATATGTCATCATAATAAGCCCATTTTATGTCGCTTGTTCTTTGTTACATGTAATTGATTCTATTCTAGCATGTAACCAATTAATCATGTAATTGTTCAAATCTAACAAGTTAACATGTCATTTTCTCAATTCTACATTTAATAATTCAAGTACATAATATGCCACAAGTGAATCATGTAATTACAACAGTAATCGTTGTAGATATTTTAACCAGTTTGCATTTCAACAGATGAACATTTTAGCATATTAAACGTTTCAACATGTGAATTTTCCGACATATTAATATTTTAACATATTAATATTTCAACATATCATATTAGCATTTCACCACTATACATTGCATAATAATGGGGAATGTTAAACAATAACATATCATTACCAAAAATGATATAACTTAAATCCACTCACCTAAATTGCTTTCCAATTCCTGAACCTGGTCCGGGTCTAGAACCATGGTTTTCCCTAACTGGATTTAGAACCTAACAACCATGGACCCACGATTCTTACAAAAAGAAAAAGCGAGAAAGAGGAAGAAAATTGAATAGAGTAGATCTAAGAATTTACCTTACTTCACATATGATTCTGAACACCTTCTTATTAATTTTCATTATTCTCCTCCAGATCTTTATTCGGAATTTTCCCAAACTAATTATGTTCTTTTTCTAAGGAGATATGAGGAGGAGGAAGAACGACAGAGCTTAGACGTTGTCTCAGAGAATGTGAGATTTAGGCTAAGTTTTGCTAGCCTATTTATAGTTGTTCAGGATCTTATCATACACGCAACGCTGAGCCAGCATTGAACCAAGTTAAGAAAATAGTCCAGATACGCTAATGAATCTGTCCAGATCTGGGGGGTGTCGACCCCGTTGTCAACCCCCTACGGGGGTGTCGACCCCCTACGGTGGTGTCGACCCCTCGACGGGTCTCACGAGCTGTTTTGGCGTAGAAATTTGATTTTTGAATGTTTGAATTTCTGGAATTTATCTATCTATTATATTCGCATGTAATCTTCTTATTCGTATACAAATCTTCTAATGACCATTTTACATGTATATATATACGCACAACTTTTATTTCGTTTTCAAAATTCAAACGGTGTTGCACCGTTATTTGATTCTTGCCATATTTCTTTAATTGCAGCCTTATCTTGAACTTTATCTCTTGTATATATATTTTAGCATATATATATACATATATATTCTCATATATATATACACATATATATTTTCTTTACTTCCTTATATGTATATTTTTCCTTATATGTGCATTTATACATATTTTCTCCCATGAGCATGTGTTATTTTAGCCGTTCTCTTAAAACAAAAATATGACGGCGGGGGGGATCGAACTCCGTACCTCTTATATGCAAGTTACATGCTCTAATCAACTGGACTACTAAGGCTATTGTTAACAAGGCTTAGAACAATGGTAGTTATTGTTCTCTTCTAATTCCTCTTTTTCATGTTTGTTACAATATTTCATTCCATGAACCTTTTTCTTTTATTTCTCCTTTATTATTAATGCATAATATTCGTAAATTAGTGCATGCAATATATTTACACTACATTCAACCAATCCTTTCTTTCTTTTAATGTATTAATCTTTATTTTATTCTTCATATATATATTTATGTCTGTGCATATATATACATATACATTATTTAGTTATTAAATTATCATAAAAGGCAGGGTGTTACATATTCTGATTGGAAATAAATATATTAAAAATATTTTAGATACTGTTCATAACAATATTAATTATATTTTCAAAAAGGACTCTGAACCCTCTTAGGTTTGGTTCCCTAAGATTTAACCCTTAGGACCCTAACGGAGGAACAAGTTACCAATAAATTCTGATTTATTTTTTGCAGGTCCCACTGAATAAAAACAGAGGAAAATGGATACTTGATAGTGGTTGCTCAAAACACATGATAGGAGATAAAGAATTATAAACCAATATTACTTATTCAGAAGGAGGAACTCTCACATTTGGAGATAATTCCAAGGAATATATCATCGGCAAAGGCGATGTGAGAAATTACTTTATATCTAATTCACCTCTTATTTCTGATGTTTTATTAGTTAAAATTTTAAAACATAATTTGTTAAGAATTAGTCAATTATGCGACAAAGGTTTTAAAATATTGTTTTCTGAAAATAAATGTAGCATACTAGATTCATATAAAAATCTTAGTTTTAAAGGAAACAGAGATAAAAATATTTATATTTTGAATATGGAAGTTAATAATAATCCAAATATGTGTTTATTAGACAAAGATAATGATCCTTGGTATTGGCACAAACGATTTTGTCATATTAACTTTAAAACGATAAACAAGATTTATAAAAATGAACTTGTAAAAGTATTACCCAAAATAAAATTCAAAACTGAAAATTTGTGCGATGTTTGTCAACTTGGGAAGTTAACTAAATCTTCCTTTTAATCTAAAAAGGTTATATTAACATTATAACTGTTTGAATTGCTACACATGGATTTATTCAGACCAACTCAAGTTTAGTCCATAAATCATAGTAGATATTTGTAATTGTTGATGACTTTTCAAGATATACTTGGACTATGTTTTTAAAGAATAAAAGTGATACTTTTGACCTCTTTAAAACTTTTGTCAAACAAATTCAGAATTTGATGGATCTAAAAATAAAGAATATACGAAGTGATCATGGAGGAGAGTTTGAAAACGAGAAATTTGATTTATTTTGTAAAAAGAAAGGAATTTTTCATAAATTTTCATTTCCTAGAACTCCACAATAAAATGGAGTAGAATAATGTAAAAATAGAACTTTACAAGAGTGTGCCAAAACGCTATTAAATGGAAATACACTACCAAAACATTTTTGGGATGAAGTAGTTGCAACGGCATATTATGTTTTGAATCGTGTCTCCATCCGACCTCTTACTAAAAACACTCCATATGAACATTTTACTGGTAGAAAACTAAATATTTCTTATTTTAAAGTTTTTGGTTCAAAATGCTTCATTTTAAATACAAAAGATCAGCTTGGAAAATTTGATTCAAAATCTCAGAAAGGAATATTCTTGAGATATTCTGAGTGTAGCAAAGCTTATCTTATTTATAATAAGAGAACCAGTAAAATAGAAGAATCATGTAACGACCCGGGGAATTTGCGATCCTGGATATCGGCATACAATACTATGTCGACCATTCAAGCATCAGAAAACACCGGATAGTCCGTGAAAGAAATTAGAGGGTGAGAATGGATAAGATAGAAGCTTAGAATAGAAGAATAAGAAGAACACACAACATCAGAGTAAACAAGAATCTCATAGCGGAACGAACAATATATAATAGATACATAACCTTGAAATAAAATCAGTATATGTATACAGTAACATTATCAGAGTACAACACTTACAACATAGCGGAAATAAACAATAGTTATATAATCCTGAAGCCTCCTGCTCCAAGCTCTCCAAGTATATCTATAAATTCCTGACTACTTGACTTCCCATACAAATTTGGGCACCCAAGAGTTTAGGGAAAACAAAACAAAATAAACATTGGGTCAGTATGGGACTAGTATGAGTAAAAAAATTTAAAACAGTTTGGGAAAATAACGATATCTCATAAGACCACGCCGTATAACGGAATGGGTTTTTTCCCTTATGAGAATCCAAATCCATTTGATTTAACTTTCAAATCATTTTGAAAGAAACAATGATCTTTTATATCAAAACTCTTTTGATATTATAATAGTGTTTATCAACCACAATATAATAATCATCTTGTAGAACGCTTTCATCTCACGTTCCACATATATAGTATACAATCAAAACCGCGATCAGTTATTGGATAATGGATTACCAACTATGACAAGGTATGGAACCACCTTCCGATAGTGTACCTCTAGAGAGTAATAAATTGGGTTCAACAAGAACATCTAGCAACCCGGCCACACATGATCGACCACTCATTTCGCTTGAGTGTATCGAATGTATATCACCAACGGTTGGGATCAACAACCATTTCCTGAATGGGACAGCATCGACAATAGATTATAGAATGAAATGAATATCTTTAGATAGGTGATAATACACCCTACTTGGCAGCCAACCACATAGCCATGCTGCCGGCCCGATTTTTGTCATTTCCCGGTTGTGAGGTTAGAAGCCACGCTTATCTCTGACAGATCACCCAATTATTCACTTTGAATGTCCCATCGTCATACCCACCAAATCACAAATTGATTTCTCCAAAATATAACGGGTATACCGCTAAGAGAAATGAATTCCTCTACCACAAACGTAAATACGTTTGAAGGGATCAACATACGCGATCCATTAAATATACCCTGTTAGACATTCTTCCATACAAGTCATCCTGGGACTGGACAAACCAAAGGCACTATTCTGTAAATAGGACAGCCCTTGCATAACTCCGTCTTCAATTATCTTCATCATATTTGATCGCAATGCTAACGTCCATACAAAGTGGTTTTCAGATAATGAATCTGATCCCGGTCTCTCAGTATTGACAACGGAAAAATGGTTAAAAACTTCGATAGTCGGTGAGTTAACTATCAAAGAAAAACACGTGTGCAAACAATGGTATTATTTCCAAATGGAAATTCTATCGATCAATCATCAATCAACATTTATTCATTTCCCCATTTCTCGTTGCCATATATTCATCAAATCCGTATTTTCTAATTTTAGAAAATATACGTTATTAACTTTGGAAAACGTTTCCATCTCTTTTTCACGTATCACTGTCATTCGAGTATTCTTTATCATCAAACATTTCATTTTCTATGATTAGAAAATATCTCTGATTATATTTGGAAAACGTTTCCAAAAACCATTCATTATATTTAAACAGATGTTTAAATAAAACATCGCTATGCCAACTCAAAACATTACACTGATTAACTAATTTCACTTAACCAGCCTTCACTATTGAACCTTAATCATTACTTAGTTAAAAATGGAGTCAATCAAGTTGGGGTATAACTACCTCTCAGACCTTAACTGAACAACATTTCTAACCTCGAAACAGGCAAAGTTCACCCTTTTGAATCTTTAACAACTTCCATACGTAACTCTCGGATTTCTATTTATGAATCCACTTCATTATTGAAGACATTTTGATTATAACAATAGTGTTATAATCCCTACTTCTGAAATATCTAACTCCAAAATTTAACTCGATTAACTCAAATCAATTAACCCTAACTCCATTTAACTTTAACTTGATTAACTTTAATTCATTAACTCTTATCACTTAACTCCTTTCGAATAAACTATATTCGATTAACTCCTTTCGAATAAACTTTATTCGATAACTCCTTTAACTCCATTCGATTAAACTATATTCGATTAACTCCTTTAACTCTAGTCGAATAAACTGTATTCGATTAACTCCTTTAACTCTATTCGAATAAATTATATTCGATTAACTCGTTTAACTCTATTCAAATAAACTATATTCAATTAACTCCTATTGATCTACTCTATTCGATTAACTCTAATCGATAACTCGAATTGATAAATCTAATTCGAATAACTAATATTCGATTAACTCTCTTCGAAAAACCAGTATTCTATTAACTCTCTCTCGAATAACCAATATTCGATAACTCTCTTTCGAATAAACTAAAGTCGATAACTCCTTTCTCTATTCGAATAACTATATTCAATAACTCCTTTCAAATAACTAATATTCGATAATCCCTTTTGAATAACTATATTCGATAACTCCTTTTGAATAACTAATATTCGATAATCCTTTCGAATAATTAATATTCAATAATCCTTTCGAATAACTAATATTCGATAACCTCTCTTCGAATAACTAATATTCGATAACCTCATTTCGAATAAACTATATTCGATTAATTCAGTTCTTCGAATAACCTTATTCGATAACTCTTTCTTCGAATAAACTATATTCGAATAACTCTAATCCGACTAACTCTAATTCAATTAACTCTATTCAAATAACTAATATTCGCCTAACTCTTGTTCGAGTAACTCTATTTGAATAACTCTAGTTCAATTTAACTCTAATCGATTAACTCTAACTGATTAACTCTAACCGGTTAACTCTATCTGATTAACTCTAACTGATTAACCTTATCCAATTTACTCTTCGTCCATATTCAGTTTCAAATATCGATGTTGAAATCGATTCTTACTTCTCTATATAAGTCCTGACTTATATATTCAATTTATCCAATGATAAATATTTTACTTAATTTATAAAACCTTATTTATAAATTAATCTTCTTACTTTATCTGTTAAAACAGATTTCTCTTAGATGTTAACTTTGAATTCATATTCTGTTATACCCATGTGTGAAACACGGGTCTAAACCGTCCTAGTTAAAATTCTCTTTTTATACAATTCTATTCATTTTTCAAGTATTTCCTTTTATAATCTATTTATTTTCTAAATAAATATTTTCTTTATGATTCTATTTATTTTCTAAATAAATATTTCTTTTTATAACTCTGTCTATTTCATAAATAAATATTTCCATTTATAATCTATTTGTAAATGTTTAACAAATATTCCCTTTTCAATTCTATTTGTAAATGGTTTTACAAATACTTCCTTTTCAATTCTATTTGCAAATGGTTTACAAATATTTCCTTTTATAATATCCGTTGGTTTTATAATTATTTTCTTTTATAAAATCCTTTTCCTTTTTATATATAAAATCCATTGATTTTATAATTATTTTCTTTCCAAATTACACTTTTGAAAATCCTCTTTTCTACATTCCAGTATTTCTTATACTACTTAAAATACCCAAATAACAATGATCGATATCATTCAACACACGTAATCAACACAGATCATATATCACAATATATGAAAATAGTAAAATAAATGTTGAGGAATCCAGTAGGATTCCTCCGACCTGTTTCCCTACATCCATAGATGTTAAACAATATAATTAACATCAGTTTCATTTCACTATGAAATATTCTGCTAAACAGAATCAATTTATATATATAAATATATATAAATTTATTTATTTATATATATAACCAGATTTATAATTTCAACCAATTACTTAGCAGTTCAACCAAACAGTCAATACACAACAATCAGTAATCATTTATCAGTTCTAAATATACATTATAAAAATATGAACAGATAGAGTTGGTGAGTTTTACTCACATTGGACGATCATCGTTAATAACGATAACCATCATTTGATTCAGACGGACAATTTATTTTGCTATAATTTGTAACGAGCTCTGATTCACTTCCCATCAGTTCCATAGTGTAGCGCTCGTCCATACGATCCCAACGGATCTTGTTTCGCTGAATTTGGATAATGTATGAAAAAGTTATAACATTTACAATTCTAAACGAGTGTTCATATAATTTAAATTCAATGTTTTTACCAATTTGGGCTCACTCTACAAACATCGGCCCAATACCAACCTATAACCCGCAACCCACATTGTACGGTAATCCTTCTTCCTAGAAAATTAAATCCTCCAGTTTTCATTTTGGTTCACAATGGCCATGACCCATTCAAAATCAAACTCCTTTTCCACTTCAAGCATTTTTAAAATCCAAACAAAATCACCATTAACCCGTTTTTAAAATTTAGACCACCTAACTCATTCCTTATCTCTTCTTCAAATCCCCTACCACCTCATACACATCACCTCGCACTCGCGCTCCATTCTCAAATCGCGTCGACGACTTCCCATTGCAGCTCCCATGAAGACAGTGACAACTTTCATCGCCGAATCCACACAAAAATCACCAAGATACTCCCCAGGTCCTCCTCTTTCAGTTCATACTCAAAACGATTAATTCGTGTGCTCCTTCTAAATGGCGACATCAACCTGCTGTTGACCTTCGACCCCCAAGAACCAGCATCGCACTCTTCCAAACTCCGGTGATAGAATCCCCTTGTGTGACGACCGATTCCCAATAAAGGAAAGCCCCGATTATTTTGAGAACAACACACATCAGAACATAAACAGAAGAACATTTTATTGTTGTTACAACAATTACATCAGAGTACAAGAATATTCCAGAGTATGAAAGAAAAATATACACTGGAAATATAATACCAGAGTATAAATTACAATTAAATAGCAGTGGAAAATAATACAAAACACAACTGAAAGAAATACACAGATACAGAGCCTTCCGAATATCACTTCAACTGTAGACTAGGATCTTGTGAATATAATATCTGCAAAACCAAAACTGCTAGCTGCCTGTGTGGAAAATATGGGCACCCAGAGTTTAGGTTAAAACAATAAACTTCAGGTTAGTCATGGGACTAGTGTGAGAACTAAAAACAGTAATTAATCTTTAAATTTAGAGTGGGGATAACATGGGACCACGCCGTATAACACGGAACGGGTTTACTCCACATGAACCTTAGTTTTAGAATAAAAAACGCAATGCCTTTCGGAAAAATGAAGCTATTATAAGACTCATGTCCCACCACACAATGAACACATTCGGAGGATAGCATTTTCTCTTATAATATCCAAACATGCTTGGTACATATAAAACAAATTATTCGATATTATTACAAGTGCATAGTGTTAAAATCAGCTTTGAATATAAATGTATCAATCATAGACGGCATGGGCACCATGTATCATGTCGCCATACTAGTTCTACAATCAAAACTGAAATGTCTCGTATTGGAAATTGGGTTTCCATCATGAGTCAAGGCTAGGGAGGAGCTCCTTACCGATTCGAGACACTCTAGCAAATGTCTCAGGATTCGGACTCTGGCAAACCCTTGGATATCTGCAGGGTCGGTCCACACCTACGTTAGTGGATTGGCGATTCCTGAGCACACGTTTCCCGGTTCTTTTGAACCTCTAATATGGCCACTAACAGCCTATAAAACCGAGATGCCTCATAATCCATCATCAACATAAGTAAAAAATGTCAGGGATGCAAGGTCGCTGACACCACTTCTAGCTAGAAAGAAACGTGTGCACTCCATGTGTTCCCTTCTCCCGTTTTAGACTCCAATCGGGGTGTGAGGCTTGCGAAGTAACGCTATACACAAAGTTATGCTAATTAAAGCAGTGCTTTGATCATCAACCATAAGGCTCTGCTTTTCAACAAAAGCCTTGATCATTTACATCTTAGCATTCCACATTGGCAGTCCCTACTACACCATTGATTTCTGCCAATATATAACCCCTAAGCTCATATGTCTCAGAGAAGGGTGTTAAGCAAGAGAATAAATTCTCCACCACCAACCAGATATATATTTAGTAGAGATCAACAAATACAGTATAACGGAATATAATGTCAGACATACCATCCATTTACAAGTCCGTTCTGGATTTGAACGAAACCGGAGGCACCTTATTCCTTGCATATCCGTCGATCTCCAAGTACGTTTGGATGATCACCACTTTTTCCATCATCTGGGGTGTATGGTCCAATCAAGATAGCAATAATGATCCAAACGATGTGAAGAACCCCGGTCTTCAACCACCGTCTTCATCTTTGACTCCTGATCGTCGTATAATTATTCAGAATGGGTTAAACCCAGTCTTTCCGAATTATTCACGTATTTTATAATCAAGTGCTATAAAAACACATCACACGCCTCATTTCAATTTAGAATATTCTTTTAATAAAATATTCATATTATTAGGGAAAGATTTCCATTAATTTTATCAAAGATAAATTCCTTTGGATTATTCTACTCAATCCAATTTAGGATTTATTAAAACTCCAATTCGGTTTTAACATCAAAAATAATTATTTAACGATTTACCAAAATTTAAGAAATAAATCTTATCTTTAACTGGGCTAAAGAACTAGCGTCATTTAAAACACAGTTCACGACAAACCCAAAATCACCTTCCATAAAATATGGAATCTTCACAGAAATCAGATCAAGATAAAATTGATATAAATTTCTGTATCAGACTAATAATATAAATGGAATAATGGCAAGGCCTTTTAAATTCCATATATAGTAACAGTCTTCATCCACATAAATTCATCTCGATTATTAACCAATCGAATTCCATTCAATTCCAATTAAATTGGAAAACTTTACTTTGGAAAATTTTCATTAAATCTAAATAAAAGATTTATAGATTCCAAATCATATTTCCACTATAAATTGGGTTAAAGAACTAATGTCGTTAAAAAACACAGTCCACAATAAACCCAACTCACATTTCATTTTATTCCAATTACTAAATATAATTGGAAACTCTAATGATCTTAATTAAAAGATTTATAAATTCCAAAATGATATTCTATTTAATTCCAATTAAATATTAATTAGAAAACTTCATTAAATCTTATTTAAAAGATTTATTCTTTTCTAATCGGGGTTTAAGAACAAAGTTATTAAAGACACCGTTCACGACAACCCAAAAACCCAATTCATTCCATTTAATTCCAATTATATTAATTAATTGGATTTTTATTCTAGTTAAAAACTTGACTATTTCGATAAAATATATTTTTTGTTTTCAAGACTGGAAATTTTCATCGAAAATCATTTATTATGATTTTACATAATTTTTCCATATTTTTAATAATTTTATTATCACTCGTACATTTGGTTTCCAATAACAACCACCGAACTACATCCATAATGAACTTTTCTGAAATTTATTTGAATATATCTCCAAATCTAACTGTTAGATTTCAAATCTCTTATATTTATTGGAAAGCACTTTTTGCTACGAACCCAACAGTTCCGATTTTAGTAGAATCCGATGGTCCGGTCTCCCGTTACATCAATTTGAAGTTAATGGTCGAAATTCGCGAACGGTCGAAGCGCGGCGCGTTCTATTCAGGCCATTAAATATATATAATATATATTATATATATTTCTTTGATTTCCATTTGAATTGTATTTTATAAATCGTTTATAAATTTGCTTTGAAACGATTTAAACTTCCATTAAAATGTATTTTTTTTCATTTAGATGATCTGTCTCATTCTTTTGCATTGAAATGCCTATTTACATTAAAATGAATCTCATTCTTTTACATCAAAATGAATATTTGCATTGAAATGAATCTTTTTCTTTCTTATACATTGAAATGTATATTTCATTCAAAATGAATCTTTTCCATTTTTTTACATTGAAATGTCCTCTTATGTTATTCACAATATAAATAATTCTTTTATATAAAAATGCTCTTATATTCCAATCTTTTATTGTAACAGGAAAAATCCAATCTTTTTAATGTAACCTTTTTATTGTAACTTATTTACATTAAAAAATAAATCTTTTAAACGAAATCTTTTTATTGTAACTTAGCGACAATAAAATTCAATCTTTTTATTGTAACAACATTCAATGAACATATAATCTTCGTAGTCAAATCTTTTCTTAAAAACATGATTCATTATAACTGTAAGCAAGACCATAATAAAAATATAATCTTTATTTTCTAACCTTTTACTTGAAAAACATATTATTATGGAAATGGCATTCTTATTATCTAATCTTTCTAATGAAACAAATTAACTATAAAAATGTATTCTTTCTAATGTAATCAATCTTAAATAAAAATGAAATCTTTTTAATGTAATCTTTTTAGCTCAACGTTTATTACATTAAAAATGTAATATTTTTAATTCAACCTTTATTACAATGAAAAATGTAATATTTTCATTTCAATCTTTATTACAATGGAATATGTAATAATTTCTAATTCATTCTTTATTACCATGAAAAATGTAATAATTTCATTTCAATCTTTATTACATTGAAAAACGTAATAATTTCATTTCAATCTTTATTACAATGGATTATGTAATAATTTCATTTCAATCTTTATTTTGTCCATTTCAATTCCAACAAAATAAATGATCTTTTTATTTTGACCGTTCTAATTCAGCAAAAATGATAATTTTTGTTTCACTATTTCTTACGACAAAATGTCCTTTTTAAATTTCAAACATGAAAATGAAATATTGTCTTTTTCTAATTTCAACAAAATAAAAAGAATACTTCTTTTTGTAAAACAGTTGATTATTTCTGAGTTGGAATGTGACCCAATCAATTACCATATAATTTTAATTATATGGATTTCATACATCGCAGGAATTCTGAAATAATGATAAATATTCATTACACATCCAAATAACAACCAGAGTGCACTTTACAGCTAATCACAAGGGATGTGTGTAATCAGAATATCTCCCAAGACCCATGTGGGGTTTCAACCAACAAATAATTAAATAATATATTATTATTTGTGCACATGGGCGATGTGTGAAAATTATCGCCCCATTCACATAAACAAGTCAAGTAACTCGTAAATGACAGTGTATAATTATTTTAAATAATCATAAATGATATAACATTATTTAAACATTTTAAATATCGCAAATTTCATTCATGTCATAACATAACATAACATAACATAATAACACAACATCCATGCCCTAAAGATAATCAAGCAAATATCTCATCACAGGCATTTAATTTACATTCAGTTATGAAAATAAATAAATAACTGTAGAAAATTGAGTGAGGAAAAAGTTCTCACATTGATCAGGCTTTTAATTGATGGTTCAGAGCCAATTTTGGCCCAAAATCCAACATGCTTCAAAATTGACAAAATTAGTGTCCACGCGAAGCTCTCGACTCACTAATCGCAGCAAATCCTGTTTTGTGCGATTTCGTGTTCGTAGCAAAAATATATTAATTTCTGAAGTCTAAACAATTTAAATAAATATTTTAAATCATGGAAATTACCCAAATTTTCAACTTGCTCCAAACTGGAAAAAAATGGTGTCCATAGGAAGCTCCCGTCGCCACGATCGCAGCGGATCTGAAATCGTCAGATTTCGACCTCGTATGTGAAAGATATTGCATTATGAACATTGAAACCGTTAATTAAATAATTAATTAAAAATTTAAAAACTAAAATTATCCCCAAATCGATTTCACATTTCTTCACCTTTACTAGCCCTTGCCGCAGCTAAACCAGATCGCTAGATCCCCGACCAACCTCCTCCGCTACCTCGCCTGTCCATGCCGCGCCAACACCCTGAACCGCCGCCGCCGCCATGCCCTGGATAGCCAGAAATTAGCCTCGCCCCCAAATTGATCTTGAGCCAAAACTGGTTGCCCCCGCCCCTGCCAGAATCGCGGACCCCCCCAGAGTTGACCTCCATGCAAAGCCCTTCCGATCACCTTCGAGCCCCACCCCCTACGAACGCCTCCAACGCCGCCTATGAGGCAAACTAGGTTTCGAACTCCACCAAAATCTGCTACTCCGATCAATTTGAATTTGCCACCAATCCTGTAACAACCCGAAAAATCTGAGCCAATTTAAAATTTTTAATTTGGCTATTTTAGTGAATTTAAAATATTTAAAATAAATATTTTAAATAATAACGACGAAAAGTAAGTTTGAATCGATGTTTGAATATAAATATAATTAATTCTAATTATAAACAAGGCCTGAAATGGCGCGGCGGTTTCAAAATTTCAATTCGAACTTTGACTGACTGTACCGGGTGCAAAATGAAACAGATTTTAGTGAAACCAAAAATATTTAAATCTGTTAGTGAATATCTTTCTAACAAATCCGAAAAATCGAAGTTTCATAGCGGGAAGCAAAAGTTATGGCCAAATGAATTTTTAGAAAGGTCGCTATAGAGTTTATATAGCCCGTGAAAATGGCCATTTTGCAAACGACCTCAGAATTCAACGAAACCACTTTTATTGGATCCGGGATGTCAAATTATTGCTAGGTTTCAAATTTCATAATTTTTGAAGCTAGTATGTGAACGTGGCAAAGGAAAATGTGTGTGGTCGATTTCTATTAAATTGGATCAACCAGAAAAGGGCCATTTTTCAAACGGTCTCAGAATTCGACGAAACTAGTTTTGTTGGGACCGTATCATCAAAACATAGCTAGATTTATTTTTCGGGAATGTTTAGAATCAGTATGTGGCCCCGGCAAATTGAAATGTACATTCAAATTAAATATTGAATGTTTTATATTTTAATTTCAATGAAAACTGACTGAAACATTCGAATTGGCCTTCGAAACATATCCCATTGTGTCCGGAATGGGGGTATTTAGCTAGGGACGATAGTCGTTGGGTTTGGATTGGAGCTAGTATGTGGAGAGGGGTATTTTAGTGTTTTAAAAATATGTAAATAAATAAAAAAATCCTATTGGTCAGTTGTTTTTCTATCACCCCGACTAAACCTCCCAGGCGACGGCGGATGAACTTCAAAACTTCTCTCTTCGATTTCTCCTCCATCCCTCAACGAAATCGAGCGCCCCTTAGCAATTGTTGAAGCTCTCCATCTCCTCTACGCATCCATACCAATTGCAGAATTTTTCGTGGAGTATTAAGCTCGAATCGAGCTAGGGAAGTTGGCGACTTTCAATCGCCATTGGGGAGAATTCCGACCACTGAGTTCAACCCCCTCCCAAGCGATGACACGCCATTCCAAGCTCTTCGACGTGGTGTAGGTTGTTCGGCCTCAAGCCTCACGGATTTGGCGAAAACCCAAAACCTAGTTTTGAAGAATTTTGAAAGGTACGTCTGGTATATTATTTCAACTATTCTATAGCACTTTAAAGCGCTACGGTTTTTGATTTCACTGTAAAAATCGTATCTTTTTCGTTTATTGATGAAATTCAGTGAAACAAGTGACAGTGGACTCGTGTGGACGTCTTATACATTTTAGAAGAGACCGCATATTTTTCTGTGCCTTCTGTTATTTTTGGTGGAGTGGAACCCAATGTGAGATTTTTGAATTATAAACGATATGGAAACGACGATGTATAAATTATATATTCGAAGTATGAGTTATATAAGCGTTGTACACCTCATGTATTAGCGCTGTATAAGTTGTATGTTCGATGTATAAGTTATATATGCGTTATAAAAATTATATATGTGTTGAAGTGAAGTAAAATATAATTATATATATATATATATATACGCCCCTAGTCCACAAACCATGGACGATATTTATTGGTTGTGATTGGTGTGAAAATTGGTTGATAGTGAATGGTTGATTAGAACTATTTGTGGTTGAAATTGATCGATTGTGGTTGAAAAATACCCGTTTGTGGTTGAGAATTATTTGGTTGAAACCACATAGGATTAGTTTGTGGAAAAGAAAAAAATAAACATGCCGCCTGCATGCGAACTAGATGCATGAAATCCCCATTGTCAAAAGCTGCGAGGCTTTAAGGTAGAGCGAGGAGCCGTACTAGGGACGACCCCGGTTTTAACTATCCTGCCGTTATGCTGCCGAAATTTTCAATAATATTCATGTGTTAGAATTATTTTCATGTGTTGAAACTATATTCGTGTGTTGAATAAAAATTCATGTGTTGAATAGAAATTCATGTGTTGAACGACATTCATGTTTTGAAATAAATTGTTTTATAATAAAAATCATATTTTTATCATCTATATGAACTATACAAAATAGTCGTGTTTTGAAATAAATTGTTTTATAATAAAAATCATATTTTTATCATCTATATGA
Organism: Allium sativum; assembly: GCA_030737875.1. Lineage (NCBI taxonomy): Eukaryota > Viridiplantae > Streptophyta > Magnoliopsida > Asparagales > Amaryllidaceae > Allium > Allium sativum. The sequence goes on from CM060921.1 coordinate 316,415,543, forward strand.
ACTATATAAAATGGTCGTGTTTTGAAATAAATTGTTTTATAACAAAAATCATATTTTTATCATCTATATGAACTATATCAAATAGTCGTGTTTTGAAATAAATTGTTTTACAATAAAAATCACATTTTTATTATATACATGAATTGTTAAAAATAGTGAAGTGTAGAAATAAAGGTCAGTTGGATAAAAGTATCATTTTTATCAAATGTATGAAAAGAATATGGTTTTGAAATCAAAGAATAGATTATATTTATATATATAAATATAATTAAAATAAATCGAATAACGAAGCTGCAGTTCGTGTTTTGAAACCGTGATTTCAAACGATTAGTGCGGGAGATCCGACCATAGGATTTTCCCGAAACCGAAACCGTTGGGTTCGCTTTGGAAATATCTTTCCAACGACACCAACTCTGTGGATCCAACGGTTGGATTGTCTGGAATGTTTAATTTAAATATAAAGAAAAACAGCGCTAGAATCGATTATATATATATATATATATATATAATTAAATTAAATCGAATAACGGCGCTGCAGTTCGTATTTTGAAATTGAAACTTCAAACGAGTGTACCGGAAGATCCGACCGTCGGATTTTCCCTACACTGAAACCGTTGGATTCGTTTTGAAAAGATCTTTCTAATGATATAAACTTTGTGAAGATCCGATGGTTAGATTTTTAGATATGTGTAAATCAAATCTGAAGAAAAACAGCGCCATGGCCGCGTTATGGCCTGAAGCGTCGTTTGAATAAATTGGCTATTTTTAAATAAATAAAAATAGCAATAAATTGTTATAAAATATTATAAACGATATGGAATGGAAATAAACCGAATTTACTCAGTTTATTGGATATTTGATGGTTGAATGTGTTTGACATGAAAATTATACTAAAGAAATTATCTTTGATAAAAATAATGGGAGCCTATCCCTAAGAATGTGAAATTTATAAACTAACTGAAGGTTAGCTAAGTCGAATGGTTTCTTGGGTTTTGATCCGATGTTGGTTTTGGCCTTCGGGGTTAATATTTGGGAAATCGTTCTCTTACTAATTTACGGTTAGTGACTAATGAATTGGAATAGGGCGTATGTTGTGTTTGTGTAGCACTTGTTAATTATATACGCGAGTTGCTCAGAAAGACCGGGTTTATCCCATTCTGAATGACTGAATCGACGATAAGAAGTCGATGATGAAGTCGGTGGTTGAAGATCGGAGATCTTCACCTCGGTTGGATGGTAACTGATGTCTTGATTGGGAGGCATCTCGAAATATAGATAATAAGTGGTGATCGTCCAAACGAACGTGGAGATCGATGGGTAAGCGAGGTATATAGTGCCTCCGGTTTCGTTCAGACCCAGAACGAACTTGCAAATGGACTATGTGTCTGACATTGGATTTTGTTCTGTGCTGATTGATCTCTATTAAATATATATTTGTTTGGAGACGGAGAATTTATTCTCTTGCTTAACGCCCTTCTCTGAGACGTACGAGCTCAGAGGTTATATATCGATAGAAATCAGTCGCATAGCGTGAATTGCCTGTGTGGCACGCCTAAGTGGCAGATAATCAAGGCTTCTGTTGAAAAGCAAAGTCTTGTGGTTGATGATCAAAGCACGGCCTGTGTGGTATAGTTTTGTGTAAAACGTGAATTCGCGAGCCTCACACCCCGGTATGAACCAGAAACGGGAGAGGACGTCAGGGAGGGCTTGCGTTTCCTTCTAGCTTGAGGTAGTGTCAGTGCTTAAACTGGCTAAAATTTATATTATTTTCACCTGTGTGGTTGTTGCTGTTGCGAGGCGCCTCAGATATATCGGTGACTATGTGGAGCCGATGGAGTCATTCGTTGGCTCATTTACGCCCCAAAGGGCGGGGAAACGCAGTGTTCAGGCATTTTAATCCACATCGGTGGACCGGCCCTGAGGATCCAAGGGTCTGACTGAGTACTTGCCCCGAGGCTCAGGCTAGAGAGTCTCGAATTCGGTAAGGACTATCTTTTTCCTTGGTTCATGATGGAAATCCAATTTCCAAATACGTGACTGTGCGGTTTTGATTGTACACCAATATATGGCGACATGATATATGGTACCCATGCTGTCTATGATTGATACTTATGATTTGAAATTGTTTTTGAAACATATAAACACTAGTAATAATACCAAATTCTTTTGTTTTATTCGTATCAAGCATATTTTGGCCATTATAACGTAAAACTCTATCCTCCAGTTTACGTTGCATTGTGTGATGGGAACTGAGTCTTATAATGGCTTCATTTTTATAAAAAGCATTGCGATGTTTTAAAGATTTACTTGTTTTAAAGCACTGGCAATCCAATGCAGTAAACCCATTCCGCGAAAGTGGCGTGGTCCTGTGATTAGCCATATTATGAAATGTGTTAAGTAGATTTCTCATACCAGTCCCATGACTGACTCGTAGTTTGTTTCACTTGCAAACACGGGTTCCCTTATTTCTACACGGGCAGCCTTGTCTTCAGGTTTTAGCAGGCTCTTCCTGGATAGTTGGAGCTGAAGATGGATTCTATCATTTATCTCTTTTTATGTTGTTCAGCTCCTATTGTACATATTATGTTTGTTTTCCACTGTAGACATTTATGTATAGCTGAACTGTATTTGTACTAAGTATGATCCTGTATACTGTGTAACTCTGATGATTATGTTTATTCAGTGTTTTCTATTGTACATTATATGGTGTATTTATTTATTTCGGTCCTGCTATTTTCTGTTTATGTGTTATATTCCAAAGATTACCCTTGACACCGTCGTACGGGGTTTTGGGGTCGTCACAACGTGGTATCAGAGCTTTGGTTAAAGCTTAGTTCTGGAATATAACATATTAACGAACTCGTCAGAAATAGAACCAGTAGTGTTCTAGAACGAATAACTCATTACAGATAGGATCAGTAATATCCTAGTATGAGTATAGCAGAAATAACACCCCAATAGACACGTTTACATTTAAAGTATATGTTTCTATGCTTTGAAATATCTTTTCTGTAGACCTGACACTTGATCTGCTATTTGCAGAAGTACTAGAAAATGAGTATCAAAAACAGAAGGAATGCAGAACCAGATATTGAGGCTCTATTAATTAAGTATCAAAATATGGGTGGAATACCGTTCTCGGGCGAAGAATCTATTATGAAAACACAAGCTTGGATTTGTTCTGCTGAGAAAATCTTTGAAGGCTTAAAGCTGAGAGATGACCAGAAAAGATTACTGGCATCTTGGGCACTTAAAGATGAAGCTTTGTTCTAGTGGGATTCGATTATTGAGGATAATCCAGAAGGTAATATTACCTGGGATAGATTTAAAGTGATTTTCCTAAAAAGATTTACACCCCTGAAGCAACTGAGCAGTTATGTGATGAATTCACTTATCTGATACAAGGAGATATGAATATCCCAGATTATCATAAGAAATTCAACGAACTTTCTCATTTAGCTCCTCATCTAATTCAAAATCCGAAGAGGAAGAATATGAGATTTATTAACGGGCCTCAAAGAAAGTACCAAAGTAAAGTAATGGGGGATGTGAAGCTTCCTTTCTCTGAAATTGTATACATGGCTTACCAGTATGAGGATCTCGACAAGAAAGGTATGTTGCGCTACAAAGAGGAAGTCTGTTCTAGTAACAAAGAGGATTCAAAGACTGATAGTCCTGAGGCCAGTAAGAAGCCCAAAGACAAGAGGAAAAGGGTTAAATTTGAGAAAGAACCAGCATCGACTGCCATATGCAATAATTGCAATAAGCAGGGACATTTTTCGGTAAATTGCAGAGCTTTAAAGAAACAAAAGAAATCTCATATTGGGAGGAGATGCCATAAGTGTCACCAAGCAGGTCATATTGCACGGGAGTGCCAACTCTCAAAGAAATCTGAAGCAGTATATATAAATGAAGTAGCAGAAACTTCTGAGCCCTCAACTAGTCAGGGAAGGTCTGATGTTTTGGAAGGTACGCTTAATGTCAAAAATATTCCAGTTAAAGTACTGTTTGATACAGGCGCGTCACGAAGCTTTATTACAAAGAATGCAGTTAAGAAGTTGGATCTGAAATCGAAAAAGCTCAAAGAACCCATCACTGTCCATAATCCGGTTGGGGGTTCCCTCAAACTTAGTTGGCTTTGTGGAGTGCCTGTCTCTTTTTCCTGTTATAAGTTCCCTACCATCTCTATCATCATGAATTTTACTGAATTCGATCTTATTTTGGGATTGGATTGGTTAACCAAATATGAGGCAGAGGTTAGATGCGCCGAGAGAGTTGTTAGGGCAAAGATTAAATCAGGGAATTATATAACCATACCATGTGAAGGCCCGAATTCAAATAGAAAAGTCTTTTGGTTAGCTCTTGATGTTTCTCCTGCTCAAATAGAAAATATCCCTATAGTCACAGAGAATATACAGGACCTCATAAAAGATATTCCTGTCATCAAGGATTATGCACATGTGTTCGAAGAAGTTGTTAGCTTACCTCCGCAGAGAGAAATTGATTTCAAGATCGCTTTAATTCCGAATGCAAGGCCAGTAGTGCATCTATTCGGAGAATGACTCTAAAGGAGAAAGAAGAACTAGACAATCAAACTCGATAGCTAGTATGGAATGGTCCGATCAGGCCTAGTTTCTATGATTGGGGAACAACAGTGGTGTTCATCCCAAAGTCTGACGGTACTTTGCGACTATGTGTGGATTATCGTGACTTGAATAAGCAGACAATAAAGAATAAATATCCATTGCCGCAAATCGATGATTTATTGGATCGTCTGAATGGAGCACAAGTATTTTCAAGGATGGACCTAGCTATAGGTTTCCATCAGCTTCGTATTGCTGAAAAGTGTGTTCCTATGACCGCATTCAGAGGTCCAGACTTATTCTATGAGTGGTTAGTAATGTCGTTCGGCTTATGTATCGCTCCAGCTTACTTCGTCGATTTGATGAATCGAGTGTTCAGAGGAGTCTTGAATAAGTTTGTTCTGGTTTTTATTGACGATATTCTAATCTTCTCTAAGTCAAAAGACGAACATGAAAAACATTTGGAACAAGTCCTAGAAATTCTGAGAAAGAACATATTGTAAGCTAAACTTTCCAAATGTATATTCTGGCAAGATGAAGTAAAGTTTCTTGGCCATGTCGTGTCAAAGGAGGGAATTGCTGCGGATCCAGGTAAAGTCACCGCTATTCAAAATTGGAAACACCCTAGTACTCCCACAGTAGTCCAAAGTTTTCTTGGATTGGCTAGTTATTACCGGAAGTTCGTTAACAATTTTTCGAAGATATCTAGTTACTTAACAAAGCTTACAAAGAAGCACGCAAAATTCAAGTGGACTCCAGAATGTGAGGAGGCTTTTGAGAAGCTAAAGTTAAGATTAACAACGGCTCCAGTGTTAAACGATTATCGATGGCAATCAAGACTTGAAAGTCTGGACAGATGCCTCTAGAGAAGGCCTTGGTGTAGTATTAATGCAAAGAGGCCAAGTTGTTGCTTATGCTAGCCGCCAGCTGAAGCCATGTGAAAAGAATTACGTCACTCATGATCTTGAGTTGTTGGCTATCGTATTTGCTTTGAAAATCTAGAGACATTACCTTTTGGATGAGAAGTTCGAATTGTATACGGATCATCAGTCGCTAAAGTATCTGTTCACCCAAAAAGACTTGAATCTGAGACAGCAGCGTTGGCTAGAATTTCTTGCAGCATACGATTTTGAGATTTTGTACACTCCAGGGAAAGCCAATGTTATGGCTGATGCGCTAAGTAGAAAGAATGTGATCATCGCCAATTTTATAGTTGTGACTTCTTTAATTGATAAGATATCTGCTCTCCAAAAAGACGACAAATTTATTAAAGGAATGAGCCAGCGGATTCTTGAAGGCAATGCTTCATATTTCCAGCTCGATAGCGAAGGGATTCTGAGGTTACTAGGACGAATTTGTGTTCCAGAAGTTCCTGAACTCAGAAGAGATGTGCTTTATGAATGCCACAAATCTAAGCTCAGTATCCATCCGGGTGTGAGTAAAGTGTATAACGATATCAAGCGAACATTCTGGTGGAAATCGTTGAAAAGAGACATCTCTATATATGTTAGAAGGTGCCCTACTTGCCAATTAGTCAAAAGCGACCAACAGAAACTGGCTGGATTGTTGCAACCGCTGGATATTCCAGGTTGGAAGTGGGAACATATTTCCATGGACTTCATAGATGGTTTGCCCAGAACCAGGAAAGGAAATGTTAGTATTTGGGTGATCGTAGATCGCTTCATGAAGACCGCCCATTTCATACCTGTCAAATCGAACAGAACTTCTCAGAGACTGGCGTAGATTTATTTCAAGGAAATTGTTAGGCTACATGGAGTTCCGATCAGTATAGTTAGTGATAGAGATCCAATATTTACTAGCAAATTCTGGGAGGCATTTCAAGTAGAACTGGGAATGAAGCTGAACTTGAGAACCGCTTATCATCCTCAGACAGATGGTCAAACTGAGAGGGTGAATCGTATACTAGAAGATTTATTGCGGGCTTGTGTTCTAGATTTTGGTGGATCATGGGAAGACCATTTACATTTGGCTGAGTTCTCTTACAACAACAGCTACCAAGCGAGCCTGACAATGTCACCATTCGAAGCATTGTATCGGAGACCGTGCCGATCTCCTGCTTGTTGGGTCAAACCTGGTAATAGACTTGTATTAGGACCATTCCCTATTCTTGAACGGATTGGGACTCTGTCTTATAGAATTCAATTGCCTGATTGGTTGCCTAGAGTGCATGATGTACTTCACGTATCTCAACTTCGAAAGCATGTTCATGACCCAGACTTGGTTGTGGAAGAAGCCGCACAACAGGATATTGAAATTACTCCAGAATTGGCTGTGAGAAGAGAGCCTCTAAAGATTATTGGCAAAGAAACTAAAGAACTGAGGAACAAGAAGGTTCACTTAGTCAAAGTGCAATGGAGTGGAGATCCACGAGATTGTACTTGGGAAACAGAGGAAAGCATTAAGAAAGCCTATCCTAAGTGCAGGGTGGATATCTCTGATCGACTCCGGTGCAAGGTACATTTACCATACTTTGCATTACCATTTTTTCTCTACTTTGTTGTTATTTTCTTTTCATGGATGTAAACTTTTAATTCTATAGTCTGATTATTTTAAAAAGAGTATATGAATCGATTAGTATATATTTGAAAAGTTAAAAACAAATTGATTGTTGTTTATGTTATGTGATAGTGGATTTGATTAATTAAATTATTAGAACAATAGTTAATTTAATCAATAAGAGAATGAATGGTAGAATTTATTCGATTAAATCACATATTGAACTGAGTTAAAAATAGATAGAAATATATACATGTGCATTATATATGTTTCAACAGGTAAATGGATTAGCTGTTGAGTAAAGAAATTATTTGCGTGCCCGACAAATAGGTAAACCTTAATGTGTTGGTTGCGCGATTTTATTATTATATCAACTCCTGTGAATGCCATTGGATGCGGAGTGCTGGTTGTTCTGTGTGTAATAATAAATGTCTCCATAGGCTAGTAACAATTAATTTTGAAATACACTACATGGCATACTTCATGAAGATAGGCATACTTCATCATATACCACATAAGCATTTGGAGCTTGTGTGACGAGGTTGAAGATTTACCATACGAGCGAGAGGCTTGTATGTCGATGACTATATTTTACAGGTTGAACTGATGACTGATATGGACCATATAAAATATAATGGTAAATTGCCAGATTAATAAAAACCCCACACGGGTCTGGAGATGACAATAAACACGTCTCTCTGGTGATTAAGGCACAAAAACCATTTATAGGGTGACGAGAATTTATTCTCTGGAGTTATGATCTATACACACTCCCCTGTGGACACCGGAATATATCACTATAAATATGTGCATGCTCATTAGGATTTATTGGGTACCTAATACGGCCCAATAAATTTCCAAACCCCTCCCCGTAAAAAGGAGGTTATGGCGAAATTTTTCGAAAATTTAGGGTGTTCGCCAAATTTTCGAAGAATTTGAAAATTCTTTGAAACTGAAAAGTTGAAGAATGGAAGCCAGATTGAAAGTAGAGTTAGTTAATTAAATTACTTTCGACTTTGTTCCTTTTTGGGGACGAAAAGTATTAAGTGGGTGAGATTGTAACAACCCGGAAAATCTGAGCCAATTTAAATTTTTTAATTTGGCTATTTTAGTGAATTTAAAATATTTTAAATAAATATTTTAAATAATAACGACGAAATGTAATTTTGAATCGATGTTTGAAAATAAATATAATTAATTTTAATTATAAACAAGGCCTGAAATGGCACGGTAGTTTCAAAATTTCAATTCGAACTTTGACTGACTGTACCGAGTGCAAAATGTAACGGATTTTAGTGAAACTAAAAATATTTAAATCTATTAGTGAATATCTTTCTAACAAATCTGAAAAATCGAAGTTTCATAGCGGGAAGCAAAAGTTATGGCCAAATGAATTTTCAGAAAGGTCGCTATAGAGTTTATATAGCCCGTGAAAATGACTATTTTGCAAACGACCTCAGAATTCGACGAAACCACTTTTGTTGGATCCAGGATGTCAAATTATTGCTAGGTTTCAAATTTCATAATTTTTGAAGCTAGTATGTGAGCGTGGCACAGGAAAATGTGTTTGGTCGATTTCTATTAAATTGGATCGACCAGAAAAGGGCCATTTTTCAAACGGTCTCAGAATTCGACGAAACTAGTTTCGTTGGGACCGTATCGTCAAAACATAGCTAGATTTATTTTTCAGGAATTTTTAGAATCAGTATGTGGCCCCGGCAAATTGAAATGTACGCTCAAATTAAATATTTAATGTTTTATATTTTAACTTGAATGAAAACTGACTGAAACATTCGAATGGGCCTTCAAAACATATCCCATTGTGTTCGGAATGGGGGTATTTAGCTAGGAACGACAGTCGTTGGGTTTGGATTGGAGCTAGTATGTGGAGAGGGGTATTTTAGAGTTTTAAAATATATAAATAAATAAATAAATACCTATTGGTCAGTTGTTTTTCTCTCTCCCCGACTAAACCTCCCAGGCGACAGCGGATGAACTTCAAAACTTCTCTCTTAGATTTCTCCTCCATCCCTCAATGAAATCGAGTGCCCCTTAGAAATTTTTGAAGCTCTCCATTTCCTCTACGCATCCATACCAATTGCAGAAATTTTCGTGGAGTTTTAAGCTCGAATCGAGCTAGGGAAGTTGGCGACTTTCGATCACTGTTGGGGATAATTCCGACCGCCGAGTTCAACCCCCTCCTATGCGATGACACGCCACTCCAAGCTCTTCGACGTGGTGTAGGTGGTTCGGCCTCAAGCTTTACGGATTTGGCGAAAACCCAAAACCTAGTTTTGAAGAATTTTGAAAGGTACGGCTTGTATATTATTTCAACTATTCTATAGCACTTTAAAGCGCTACAGTTTTTGATTTCACTGTAAAAATCATATCTTTTTCATTTATTGACGAAATTTAGTGAAACAAGAGACATTGGACTCGTGTGGAAGTCTTCTACATTCTAGAAGAGACCGCATATTTTTCTGAGCCTTCTGCTATTTTTGGTGGAGTGGAACCCAATGTGAGATTTCTGAATTATAAACGATATGGAAATGACGATGTATAAATTATATATTCGAAGTATGAGTTATATAAGCGTTGTACACCTCATGTATAAGCGTTTTCTAAGTTGTATGTTCGATGTATAAGTTATATATGCGTTATAAAAATTATATATGTGTTAAAGTGAAGTGAATATACATATACATACATATATATATATATATATATATATATATATATATATATATATATATATATATATATATATATATATACACGCCCCTCGTCCACAAACCATGGACGATATTTATTGGTTGTGATTGGTGTGAAAATTGGTTGATAGCGAATGGTTGATTAGAATTGTTTGTGGCTGAAATTGATTGATTGTGGTTGAAAAATACCCGTTTGTGGTTGAGAATTATTTGCTTGAAACCACATAGGATTAGTTTGTGGAAAAGAAAAAAATAAACATGCCGCCTGCGTGCGAACTAGATGCATGAAATCCCCATTGTCAAAAGCTGCGAGGCTTTAAGGTAGAGCGAGGAGCCGTACTAGGGACGGCCCCGGTTTTAACTACCCTGCCGTTATGCTGCCGAAATTTTCAACAATATTCATGTGTTAGAATTATTTTCATGTGTTGAAACTATATTCGTGTGTTGAACAGAAATTCATGTGTTGAATAGAAATTCATGTGTTGAGCGACATTCATGTTTTGAAATAAATTGTTTTATAACAAAAATCATATTTTTATCATCTATATGAACTATATAAAATAGTCGTGTCTTGAAATAAATTGTTTTATAATAAAAATCATATTTTTATCATCTATATGAACTATATAAAATGGTCGTGTTTTGAAATAAATTGATTTATAATAAAAATCATATTTTTATCATCTATATGAACTATATAAAATAGTCGTGTTTTGAAATAAATTGTTTTACAATAAAAATCACATTTTTATTATATACATGAATTGTTAAAAATAGTGAAGTGTAGAAATAAAGGTCGGTTGGATAAAAATATCATTTTTATTAAATGTATGAAAAGAATATGGTATTGGAATCGAAGAATAGATTATATTTATATATATAATTAAAATAAATCGAATAACGAAGCTGCAGTTCATGTTTTGAAACCGTGATTTCAAATGATTAGTGCGGGAGATCCGACCATCTGATTTTCCCGAAACCGAAACTGTTGGGTTCGCTTTGGAAATATCTTTCCAACGACACCAACTTTGTGATGATCCAACAGTTGGATTGTCTGAAATGTTTAATTCAAATCTAAAGAAAAACAGCGCCAGAATCGATTATATATATATATATATATATATAATAAAATTAAATTGAATAATGACGTTGCAGTTCGTATTTTGAATTCCAAACTTCAAACGAGTGTACCGGGAGATCCGACCATCGGATTTTCCCAAAACTGAAACCATTGGATTCGTTTTGAAAAGATCTATCTAATGATATAAATTTTGTGAAGATCCAACGGTTAGATTTTCAAACATGTGTAAATCAAATCTGAAGAAAAACAGCGCCACGACCGCGTTATGGCCTGAAGCGTCGTTTGAATAAATTGGCTATTTTTAAATAAATAAAAATAGCGATAAATCGTTATAAAATATTATAAACGATATGAAATGGAAATAAACCGAATTTCCTCAGTTTATTGGATATTTGATGGTTGAATGTGTTTGACATGAAAATTATACTAAAGAAATTATCTTTGATAAAAATAATGGGAACCTATCCCTAAGAATGTGAAATTTATAAACTAACTGAAGGTTAGCTAAGTCGAATGGTTTCCTGGGTTTTGATCTGATGTTGGTTTCGGCCTTCGGGGTTAATATTTGAGAAATCGTTGTAATAACCCCGAAATTCTGAACCAGTTTAAAATTTTTATTTTGGCAATTCTAGCGAATTTTGAACATTTAAAATAGATTATTTTAAATAAAAACGACCAGAAATTTATTTTGAATATAATTCGAACGTATATATTATATACGCCGTCGTTAGAATATAAATAATTATATATAATTATAAAAGGAATTGAAAATGGCGCGGTAGTTCGATAATTCGATTTCAAACTTCAATTGAATGTACCGGGTGCAAAACAATCCGGATTTTAGTGAAACCAAAAATGATAGGATCTAATTGATAATATCTTTCCAACGAATCCGAAAAATCAAATTTTCATAGCGGGAATCAAAAGATATGTCCAGTTGAAAATTCTGAATAGTCGCTATGGAATTCAGGCCTTTAAAAATGGGAATTTTGCAAATGACCTCGGATTTCGACGAAACCACTTTTGTTGGGTCCGTGATGTCAAATTATTGCTAGATTCCAAATTTCATTATTTTTTGAATCAATATGTGAGCGTGGTAAAGGAAAACGCGTTTGACCACTTTTAGTTGATTTTAATCGACTGGAAAATGGCCATTTTTCCAACGGTCTCAGAATTCGACGAAACTAGTTTTGTTAGGACCGTATCGTCAATACGAGGCTAGAAAATATTTTTCTGCAATTTTTAGAATTCGTATGTGACCCTGGTAAATTGAAATGCGTGTTCAAATTCAATATATAGAGTTATATGTTGATTTTAACGGAAACTGATTGTAACGATCAAATCAACCTACGATACATATCCCATTGTGTTCGGAATGGGGGTAAAATGCTATGGACGACAGGCGGTGGGCCTCGTTTCGAGGTCGTATGTAAAAGTCAACCTATTGGGATTAAATAATTAATAAAAAAATATAATATAACACTCCTCTCTTTCCCTTATATCAGCCCCCCCCCCCCCCCCCCCCCGTTAAAAACTTAAATCGGAAAAAAGAAGGAAAAAAATCGCGCTCCATCGCCATCGCCAGGTGGAGCGCCACCACTTCCCCCCCTCCTCCGCTTCGCCTTCCCTTGCTCCTCACCAGCTCTTCGACGTCGATCCCAAGACCGCGAGCCCTTCCCCTTCGATCCGTTCGAGCCCAAAACCGACGCCCTAATTCTCCGCAGTAGAGCCGCCCTCCCCACCACCGCCACCTCTGCCGCCGCCTCCCTCTCTTCTTCTTCCTCCCTCTCTCGCCTCCATCTCCTCCTTCTTCTGCATAAAAACCGCCGCCCCCTCCCCCTTTTCTAAACCCTAAGCCGCCGATCCCTCCGCCTCCACCACCAGCGACGGTGAAGCCCCCCAGCCTTCGATTTTGACTGTAAGCCCTTTTTGCTTATTTATTTTATTTCTTTTTTTTCTATGTAATTGGTATTAGCAATTATAAAAATCAGTTTTTGTATATTTTTAAAATTAGTTAAGTTAGGATTTTTAGAATAGGAAAGATCATATTTTTAAAAGTGAAAAGACGTGATTTTTAAAATATAAAAGACGTGATTTTTAAAATATAAAAGATGTGATTTTTAAAATATAAAAGAAGTGATCTTTAAACTATAAAAGATTAGATTTTTGAAATTGAGAAGGCGAAATCTTTATATGAAGAATAGCGGGATAAAAATAGAATTTTTATCTATATAGCATCGTTATAAAAATAGAATTTTTATCTATTTAGTAGCAAAGTAAAAATTCGATTTTTATATATTGAATAGCGAAGTGAAAATTCGATTTTTATATATGTGGTGGCTACGGGCAACGAAAGCGACAAAGGGCGAGAATGGCGATGATTTCTCTAAACGAAGAGTCGTGGTATTGGATAGCTATTGGTGAGAATTTCTCACCTTTCAATTTCTTTTTCTAGTTATATATATATACTAGGATGCAGACGGTGCTTAGTAGCACCCGACACAATCGTCCACAGACCATGGACTTGTTTGTTTGGTTGTGTAGTAGGTTAGATTATTTGGTTTGAATTAAATTGTTTGGTGAATTGAATGGATTTGATTGATGTGTGAATGGCGTGGGCCTTCACTAGACCGGGGATAAGGCTAGGCCTTGTCCCGTTTCTAGTATCGTGCCGTTATGCCGCCGAAATTTTCTAAAATAAGTTAGAAAAATAAAGATATCATTTTATTTAATAAATGAACCGAATAGAATATTTTATCATTAAAAATATAATTTTTAAACGTGAATATGAATATAGTGAATGTGAATAAATAAATATTCAGTTACAAACCGGACGGTTTGTTTATGTACACTGATTTGACTGACATTGATTGGGATGATAAATTTTACACATTGCCCAACTGCACAAATAAAATCTGTGTTTGATTGTTTGAAACCCCACACGGGTGTTGGGATGAAATTTGAAGTTCACTCATCCTGATTGATTAAATATGTCGATCGATTGATTGACAGGCTATTATAAGCGTTAGACATCTATATTTGACGCTTATACAGTGTAGTGCACTTTGGTTGATGGTTGATTATTTTCAATGCTATTATATACGTGTGATGTATGAAAATCCATATAATTAACATTATATGGTGATTGATTGGGCCTCATTCCAATTTAGAAAGTAAAGAATATTATAATATAAAGGTTCATGTGTTGACAGTACTCATCCGTTGAGATTAGTCATGTGTTGAACGAAATATTTAAATAATAAAATTTACATCTTTATCAATATGAAATAAAGGTTCATGTGTTGACTGTACTCATCCATTGAGATTAGTCATGTGTTGAACGAAATATTTTAAACAATAAAATTTACATCTTTATCATATATAAGATTAGAAAGTAACTGGAAAATAGATAAGATGAGTGGTCTCCTGGATATTGATCTGATGTTGGTTTCGGCCTTCGGGGTTAATATTCAGGGAATTGTTCTCTTACTAGTTTACGGTTGGAGTCTAATTTTAAATCAAACGATAGATACCTTAATTTTCATAAAATATATTAAGTATCAAAAATAGTCACACATGGACAGTACTCATTCGCTGAGATTAGTCGTGTGTTAACAAAGATATAGAGTCGTGTATTGAAAGAAATATAGATCCATTTGTTGAATATAAAGCCGTGTTGATTAGTGATTCGCCATTTTGACGTGAACGATATTTATATCGATTAGATTCGGTTTTTGAATTTAAAACAAATTTGAATTGAATACAAAACGATTTCGAAATGAATTGAATATAAAACGATTTCGAAATGAATTGAATATAAAACGATTTCGAAATGAATTGAATATAAAACGATTTCGAATTGAATGGAATAGAAAACCAATTTGAATTCGAATTGAATATATAATGAATTTGATTCAAATAGAAAACCAATATGAATTTGATTCAAATAGAAAACCAATATAAATTTGATTCAAATAGAAAACCAATATGAATTTGATTCGAATAGAAAACCAATATGAATTTGATTCGAATAGAAAACCAATTTGAATTGAATCGAATAGAAAATGAATTGAATCGAATATATAACCAATTTGAATTGAATCGAATAGAAAACGAATTGGATCGAATATATAACCAATTTGAATTGAATCGAATATATAACCAAAATGAATTGAATCGAATATATAACCAATTTGAGTTGAATCGAATATATAACCAATTTGAATTGAATCGAATATATAACCAATTTGAATTGAATCGAATATATAACCAATTTGAATTGAATCGAATAGAAAAACAATTTGAATTGGATCGAATAGAAAACGAATTTGATTTGAATCGAATTGAAAACGAATTCGAATGGAATTGAAAACGAATTGAAATGAATTGAAATTGAATTGAAATTTGAATTGAATAAACATGAATTTTAAAATGAATTTATAAGGAGAAATTCAATTTTGATTTGAATTTGAAATGAAGGTTGAAATTGTTTTTGAAACGAATTCAAAACTATTTATATAATTCGTTTTAAATAGTAATCGACGAAATATATATTATATATATTATATATATTATATAATGGCCTGAATAGAAGGCGCCGCGCTGCGGCAGTTCGTGAATTTCGACCATTTATTTCAAACGGACATTACGGGAGATCCGACCGTCGGATTCTCCTAAAACCGGAACCGTTTTGTTCGTATCGAAAAGGGCTTTCTAACGAATATTTGAAATTCAAAATCTAATGGTTGGATTTGGAGATACGTCCAAATCAAATTTGAAAAAGGTCGTTGTAAGTGCAGTTCGATGGTCGTTGATGGAAATCGACTGTACGGGCCTTGATAAAATTATTAAAAATAGTAATAATTTGTGTAAAATCATAAGAAATGATTTGGGAAAAATTAGGGTGAAAAACTCCATATTTGAAGAGATAAAAATGGATTTTTATCGAAATGAACTAGTTTTGAACTAAATTTAAAACCCAATTATTTTAAATAAATAAATTAGATTTAAAAAGGGGTTTTAAATAATCGGAATTTCTAATATATTTGATTGGATTTGAAATGGGTTTATCGTGAACGGTGTTTTAAATAACACTAGTTCTTTAACCCGATAATAAATAGAATGTGATTTGGGTTTGTCGTGAACTATGTTTTAAATAACACCTAGTTCTTTAACCCAGTAAAAGGATTTTTAACGAATCTGCAATTAGGTTGAAATGTGAATCTATAATCTAAATTATCAAATTTAAAAATGAGTGAGAATGGAGTATCACCAGCTATGCTCCAAAGCGATAGTTAAATCTTTAATTAGATTTGAACATGAAATGGTAATTAATTTTACCGATAACACTGTGGTATTAGATATGGAGTATTACCAGTTTTTCTTCATGGGATGATTAGGTTGGGATTGGGAAATAAAGTAAATGATTACTTCGGTGTGGTTCGCTAATCTCGACTAGTTTGGGAAAACCATAATTTGGTTTGAAATGACATCCAAAGGAAGATAAAAGGATAAATTTAAAGAATTTATCTTGGATAAAATTATTGGGAACCTTTCCCTGAGAATATGAATTGGAATGAGGCGTATGTTGAGTTTGTCTAACATTTGTTTTTAATATACGCGGGTTGTTCGGAAAGGCCGGGTTTATACCCATTCTGAATAACCAATTCGACGATAAGTCGAAGATGAAGACGGTGGTTGAAGACCGGAAGTCTTCACATCATTTGGATAATTACTGATGATCCTGATTGGGTTGTACACCCAAGAGGATGGGAATAGTTGGTGGTCGTCCAGACGTACTTGGAGATGGATGGATATGCGAGGAAAGTGCCTCCGGTTTCGTTCAGACCCAGAACGGACTTGTAAATGGATTGTGTGTCTGACATTGGATTTTATTCTGTGTCGATTGATTTCTATTAAATATACATTTGTTTGGAGACGGAGAATTTATTCTTTTGCTTAACGCCCTTCTCTGAGACGTACGAGCTCAGAGGTTATATATCGATGGACATCAGTCGCATGGCATGAATTGCCTGTGTGGCACGCTAAGATGCAAGGATCAAGGCTTTTGTTGAAAAGCAGAGCCTTTTGGTTGATGATCAAAGCACGACCTTTGTGGCGTAGCTTTGTGTATAACGTGAATTCGCGAGCCTCCTCGGTATGAGTTAAAAACGGGATATGGACCGCTGGGAGAGCACGACGTTTCTTTCTAGCTTTGGTGGTGTCAGTGACTTACCAGCCCTGACATTTATATACTTTTCACCTTTGTGGTTGTTGGAGTGAGGCGCCTCGATTATAGGTCTGTAAGGAACGGGAAACGTGTGTTCAGGAATTGCCAATCCTCAAACGTAAGAGAGGACCGGCCCAGCCGATTCCAGGGTTGCCCAGAGTGCGTAGTCCTGAGACATTTGCTAGAGTGTCTCGAAGCGGAGAGGAGCTTGCCCCTTGCCTCGACTCATGACGGAAATCCAATTTCCAATACATGTAATTCGGTTTTAATTGTAGAACTAGTATGGCGACATAGTAGATGGCATCTATGCCACCTATGATTTATATTTATGATTGAAATTGTTTTGACACTATACACTTATTATAGTATCAAATGATTTGTTTTAAACGTACCAAGCATGTTTGGCTATTATAAGGGAAAACCCTATCCTCTGGCTTGCGTTGCATTGTGTGATGGGACCTGGGTCTTATAATAGCTTCATTTTTTGAAAAAGCATTGCGCTGTTTATCCTATGCACTAGTATTCTTGGGAGGAAACCCGTTCCGTGTTATACGGCGTGGTCCCTCGAATCACTCTCTTTTAAAGTAAAGTTTTAAATAACTGTTTTAGTTCTCACACCAGTCACATGACTGACCTGGAGTTTATTGTTTTAACCTAAACTCTAGGTGCCCCTATTTTCCGCGTGGGCAGCTAGTAGTTTTGGTTTTTGCAGATTTATATTCACAGGATCCTGGTTTACAGCTGGAATGATATCCGGAAAGCTCTGTATCCGTATATCACCTTCAGTTGTGCTTTGTATTATTTTCCGCTGCTTTGTAATTTATTGTAATCCCTGATATTTATCGAATGTAATTTATTCATTTATACTCTTTATATTCTTGTATTCTGATGGAATTGTTGTAATAACAATGAAATGTTCTCCCGTCTGCGTTCTGATTTGTCCTGTTCTCAAACGATCAGGGGTTTCGACCAGTCTAGATCGGTTTAACGACTGATTCGGATCGAGCGAAATTCTCGGCCGTCACAATCGTACTCTTGCTAATTTACGGTTAGTGATTGATGAATTGGAATAAGGCGTATGTTGTGTTTGTGTAGCACTTGTTAATTATATACGCGAGTTGCTCAACATGAACGGGTTTATCCCATTCTGAATGACTGAATCGACAATAATTAGTCGATTATGAAGACGGTGGTTGAAGACCGGAGATCTTCACCTCGGTTGGATGGTAACTGATGTCTTGATTGGGAGGCATCCCGAAATATAGATAATAAGTGGTGATCGTCCAGACGTACGTGGAGATCGATGGGTATGCGAGGTATATAGTGCCTCCGGTTTCGTTCAGACCCAGAACGAACTTGCAAATGGACTGTGTGTCTGACATTGGATTTTGTTCTGTGCTGATTGATCTCTATTAAATATATATCTGTTTGGTGGCGGAGAATTTATTCTCTTGCTTAACGCCCTTCTCTGAGACGTATGAGCTCAGAGGTTATATATCGATAGAAATCAGTCGTATAGCGTGAATTGACTGTGTGGCACGCCTAAGTAGCAGATGATCAAGGCTTATGTTGAAAAGCAAAGTCTTGTGGTTGATGATCAAAGCACAGCCTATGTGGCATAGCTTTGTGTAAAACGTGAATTCGCGAGCCTCACACCCCGGTATGAACCAGAAACGGGAGAGGACGTCAGGGAGGGCATGCGTTTCCTTCTAGCTAGAGGTGGTGTCAGTGCTTAAACTAGCTAGCATTTATATTATATTCACCGTTGTGGTTCTTGCTGTTGCGAGGCGCCTCGGATATATCGGTGACTATGTGGAGCCGATGGAGTCATTCGTTGGCTCATTTACGCCCCAAAGGGCGGGGAAACGCAGTGTTCAGGCATTTTAATCCACATCGGTGGACTGGCCCTGAGGATCCGAGGGTTTGACTGAGTACTTGCCTTGAGGCTTGGGCTAGAGAGTCTCGAATTCGGTAAGGACTATCTTTTCCCTTGGTTCATGACGGAAATCCAATTTCCAAATACGTGACTTTGCGGTTTTGATTGTATACCTATATATGGCGACATGATATATGGTACCCATGCCATCTATGATTGATACTTATGATTTGAAATTGTTTTTGAAACATATAAACACTAGTAATAATACCAAATTCTTTTGTTTTATTTGTATCAAGCATATTTTGGCCATTATAAGGTAAAACTCTATCCTTCGGTTTGCGTTGCATTGTGTGATGGGAACTGAGTCTTATAATGGCTTCATTTTTATAAAAAGCATTGCGATGTTTTAAAGATTTACTTGTTTTAAAGCATTGGCAATCCAATGGAGTAAACCCATTACGCGAAAGTGGCGCAGTCCTGTGATTAGCCATATTATAAAATGTGTTAAGTAGATTTCTCATACAAGTCCCATGACTGACTCGTAGTTTGTTTCACATGCAAACTCGGGTGCCCTTATTTCTACACAGGCATCCTTGTCTTTAGGTTTTAGTAGGCTCTTCCTGGATAGCTGGAGCTGAAGATGGATTCTATCGTTAATCTCTTTTTATGTTGTTCAGCTCATATTGTACATATTATGTTTGTTTTCCGCTGTAAACATTTATGTATAGCTGAACTGTATTTGTACTAAGTATGATCCTGTATACTGTGTAACTCTAATGATTATGTTTATCCAGTGTATTCTATTGTACATTATCTGGTGTATTTATTTATTTCGGTTCTGCTATTTTCTGTTTATGTGTTATATTCCAAAGATTACCCTTGACACCGTCGTACGGGGTTTTGTTGTCATCACAAATCCGATCACTTTCAGATCAAACAACCAAAGAAAAAGTTGTTCATCTATCTCTCCTATACAATTCCTTCAACTGGGCCATCACTTAATTCTTTACGGATTGATCAGAAATTGGCCAAAACCAAAATCAGTTTTCTGACATTGACTGTCGATTCCGGCGAATCCCTCCGACGATAGGTTCTGAAATTTTTATGGTAGGTAGAGATTAACAAGATCTACAGTACCCAGAAACAGTTAGGTTTGATTTTGTATAGATTGAGAGACATAAATTATTTAAGTTTCAGGGTCCTTTTTGCAAAATTACAAGAGAGAGAGAGGAAGATGGCTGCTGTCAATTTTTGAGGAAGAAGAGAAATGATGGTTAGGGATGGGGGAAAAGATATTATATAGCAGTGGCCCATGATTAATTATTTAATAATAATTTCCTAGCTTTATTATTAATTCTTTAATTCACGCTTTCTTCATTTGACTGTTATTGATGCCCTGACCACGTACGAACTCCATTGGCGATGAAAATTGACATGCTGATATATCTTAACGATACGGTTCTAACAAAAATGTTTTCATCGAATTCCGAGTCCGTTTGCTCAAAAAGCTCTGGTTTTGTCTTTGTATGACTGATCGATTCAAAATTAATTTCCCACAGTCATATACTAGCTCTAAAAATTACAGAAAAATTATTTCTAGCTTTGTTTTGATGACACAGTCCCAACAAAACTAATTTCATCGAATTTGAACAACGTTTGAAAAATGGTCATTTTTAAGGTGTAAATATTTAATATAAAAAAATATTTAAAAGGAAAATTCGGAATCTCGAAATATATAAGAATTTATACTTTTTCAAAGCAGAAACATCATTTTGAACTCAATGGAAGTGGTTTCGAGTCCAAATTGATTCTTATGTAAAAAGTAGTTTTGGGTCTTGTATATTATATATATAAATTCCATAGTGTTTTTCTGAGATTTTGAATTTGTCATAACTTACAAATTTTAAACTGAAATCTTAAATTCTTACATCCGTTTGAAAGATATCGTCAATACGATCCTAACGTGTCCAGTTTTATCCAATTTGGACTTAAGATTAATTTTACATAAATTTTCAAAGTTTAAAATCGAAAACTGAAATTACCACGCCATTTCAGACTCGTTTATAATTAAAATAAATTTATACGTTCTAACTTCGATTTAAATAAATTTTTAGTCGTTATTATTTAAAATAAATTATTTTAAATATAATAATGTCACGAAAAGGTATTTCGCTCGGTCCGAACCAGTCGCTAAACCGATCCAGGCCGTTCGAAACGCCCTATCGTTGAGAACATGACAAAATAGAACGCATACAGAAGAACATTTCATTGTATATTACAACAATGCATCAGATTACAAGAATATACAGAGTATAAACGAATATTACACAGAAATATCAGAGATTTAAATTACATTTAAATACATAGCAGCGGAAAATAATACAATATACAACTAGAAGTAGATATACGGATACAAAGCTTTCCGGATATCGTTCCAGCTGTAAACCAGGATCCTGTGAATATAAATCTGCAAAACCAAAACTACTAGCTGCCCGTGTCGAAAATAAGGGCACCCAGAGTTTAGGTTAAAACAATAAACTCCAGGTCAGTCATGTGACTGGTGTGAGAACTAAAACAGTTATTAATCTTTATTTTAAATCATTAGGTAAATCAAGGGACCACGCCGTATAACACGGAACGGGTTTCCTCCCAAGAATACCAGTGCATAAAACAACAGCGCAATGCTAAATAAAGAAAAATGAAGCTGTTATAAGACCCAGGTCCTATCACACAATGCAACGCAAGCCGGGGGATAGGGTTTTCCCTTATAACAGCCAAAGAGTGCTTGATACGCTTAAAACAAATCATTTGATACTATAATAAGTGCATAGTGTATAAAACAACTTCAAATCATAAGTATCAATCATAGGCGACATGAGCGTCCCATGCCACTATGTCGCCACATATAGGTTTACAATCAAAACCGCAATGTCGTATTTGGAAATTGGATTTCCGTCTATGAACCGAGGCAAAAGATAGTCCTCAACCGATTTGAGACTGCCTAGTCCGAGCCTCAGGAACAGCCGCAACTGCCCCATGGAGCGACAGGGCCGGTCCACCGATGTGGATTATTATGCCTGAACACTACGTTTCCCCGCCCTTTGGGGCGTAAATGAGCCAACTAAATGACTCCATTGGTTCGAGAACGACCGATCAATCCGAGGCGCCTCGCAACAGCAACAACCACATAAGTCAAACTCGTCAGGGCGTGTAAAACCACTGACGCCACTTCTAACTAGGAAGAAACGTATGCCCTCCCTGAGGTCCGTCTCCCGTTTTTGATTCATACCGGGTGTGAAACACGCGAGGTAAACGTTACACAAAGCTACGCCACAAAGGCCGTGCTTTGATCATCACCACAAGACTTTGCTTTTCAACAGAAGCCTCGATCAATTGCCACTTAGGCATGCCACACAGGCAATTCACTCCATGCGTTTGATATCCATCAATATATAACCCCTGAGCTCGTACGTCTCAGAGAAGGGCGTTAAGCAAGAGAATAAATTCTCCGCCGCCAAACAGATATATATTTAATAGAGATCAATCACACGGACTAAAATCCAATGTCAGACACACAGTCCATTTACAAGTCCGTTCTGGGTCTGAACGAAACCGGAGGCACCTAGTACCACGCATATCCATCGATCTCCAAGTACGTCTGGACGATCACTAACTGTTTCCATCTTCTTGGGTGTACAGCCCAATCAAGATCATCAGTAATTACCCAAATGACGTGAAGACTTCCGGTCTTCGACCACCGTCTTCATCTTCGACTTATCGTCGTATCACTTATTCAGAATGGGATAAACCCGGTCTTTCCGAATAACTCGCGTATATTTTAAATAAGTGTTACACAAACACAACATACGCCTCATTCCAATTCATCAGTCACTAACCGTAAATTAATCAAGAGAATAATTCCCCAAATATTAACCCCGAAGGCCGAAACCAACATCAGATCAATATCTAGAAGACCATTCTGCTCAGCTAACCGACAGTTAGTTTCTGATTTCACATTCATAGGGAAAGGTTCCCATTAATTTTATCCAAGATAAATGTCTTGAATTTATTCTTTATTCTATTTTGAATATCAATTCAAAACTAGTCGGGATTAGCGAACCTTACCGAAGTAATCATTTGTTTTAATTTCCCAATCCCAACCTATTCATCCCATGAAGTAAAACTGGTAGTACTTCATATCTAACACCACGGTGTTATCGGTAAATTCAATTACCATTTCACGTTCAAATCTAATTAAAGATTTAACTATCGCCTGGAGCAAAACTGGTGATACTCCGTTATCGATCATTTCAATCTAATTAAAGATTCATTAAAACTCCACTTAGTTTTAATCGTTAACTGGGTTAAAGAGTCAGTGTCGTTTAAAACACGATTCACAATAAACCCAAAATCACATTCCATTAATTATCGGGTTAAAGAACGAGTGTTATTTAAAACACTGTCCACGATAAACCCAAAAATCAATATCAATTCAATTCCAATTAAATATTATTTAATTGGTACACTTCATTAAATCTAAATAAAAAGATTTAATCTTTTCTCAACTGGGTTCAAGAACAGTGTTAGTGAAGACACCATTCACGACAAACCCCAAATCACATTTGATATTCAATACAAGGCTCTGAATAGAAAATATACCGGCTTATATTCAATACCAAATTCTACGACTAACAAATGTCGTATTGGAAATAACGATATGAATATATATCTTTCAAATTTCCATAACAACATCCGTATAATCACGAATTCCAACATCGAAATATTCCGAAGACAATTTCGATTCAAATCCACTCCAATGCAATCATTGGAAATTCTGGTTATTTTCAAAACCATTTCAAATTCAATTCATTTATTTAAAAATAAATAGAATTATTATTCTAGTTCAAAACTAGTTCATTTCGATAAAAATCTATTTTTATCTTTTCAAATATGGAGTTTTTCATCCCAATTCTTTCTAAATCATTTCTTATGATTTTACACAAATTATTACTATTTTTAATAATTTTATCAAGGCCCGTACAGTCGATTTCCACCAATGGCCATCGAACTGCACTTACAACGACCTTTTTCGAATTTGATTTGGACATAATTCCAAATCCAACCGTTAGATTTCAAATTTCTAACATTCATTAGAAAGCTCTTTTCGATACGAACCCAACGGTTCCGGTTTTAGGAGAATCCGACGGTCGGATCTCCCGTAATGTCCGTTTGAAATAAATGGTCGAAATTCGCGAACTGCCGCGGCGCGGCACGTTCTATTCAGGCCATTATATTATATATAATATATATAATATATATTTCGTCGATTTCTATTTAAAACGAATTATATAAACAGTTTTAAATTCGTTTCAAAAGCAATTTCAACTTCCATTTCAATTCAAATCAAAATTGAATTCATCTTTATAAATTCGTTTTAAAATTCATTTCTATTCAATTCAAATTTCAATTCAATTTGAATTCATTTCAATTCGCTTTCAATTCAATTTGAATTCGTTTTCAATTCATTTCGAAATCGTTTTCAATTCAATTCATTTCGAAATCGTTTTCAATTCAATTCATTTCGAAATCGTTTTCAATTCAATTCATTTCGAAATCGTTTTCAATTCACTTCATTTCGAAATCGTTTTCAATTCAATTCATTTCGAAATCGTTTTCAATTCAATTCATTTCGAAATCGTTTAAAATCGATATAAATATCGTTCACGTAAAGATGGCGTCAATCTAATCAACACGGCTTCATATATTCCTTTATTTTCAAATATTCTATTTCAAATATTTCTTTTTCAAAACTGGAAGGAGGCCCAATCAATTACCATATAAAATTAATTATATGGATTTTCATACAACACATGTATATAATAGCATTGAAAATAATCAACCATCAACCAATGTGCACTACACTGTATAAGCATCAAATATAGATATTCAACGCTTATAACAGCCTGTCAATCAATCGATCGACATATTTAATCAATCAGGATGAGTGAACTTCAAATTTCATCCCAACACCCGTGTGGGGTTTCAAACAATCAAACACAGATTTTATTTGTGCAACTGGGCGATGTGTAAAATTTATTGACCCAATCAATATCAGTCAAATCAGTGTATATACAAACAAATCGACCGATTTGTTTATAACTATTCATTTATTCACATTCACGTTAAAAATTATATTTTTAACGATAAAACATTTTATTTCAACCTATGAATTTCTATTCAATTCATTTACACAATAAAATGATATTTTTATTTTCTAACATATTTTAGAAAATTTCGGCGGCATAACGGCACGATACTAGAAACGGGACAAGGCCTAGCCTTATCCCCGGTCTAGTGAAGGCCCACGCCATTCACACATCAATCATATTCAATTCGTTATGCAAACCACAAAATTTTGGAGTAAGAGTCTAACCTAGCCTTACTCCTTCGCCTTATAACGGCGCACGTCTAATCCTAACCAATTTATCGATTCGATTTTTCACACCACAAACCACATTCAAACCAATATCGCAATCAATCACCAAACAGCCAAACAAACAAGTCCATGGTCTGTGGACGGGTGTCGGGTGCTTCTAATAAGCACCGTCTGCATCCTAGTATATATATATATATATATAACTAGAAAAATTAAATTGAAAGGTGAGAAATTCTCACAGAAAGCTATCCAAGCTCCACGGCACTTCCAATGCAGGAAATCTTCAACGTTCTTGCCCTTTCGTCATCTTCGTTGCCCGTAGCCACTACATATAAAAATCATATTTTTATTTCGAAGTTCAATATATAAAAATCATATTTTTCTATCGAAGTTCAATATATAAAAATTCCATTTTTCTATCGAAGTTCAATATATAAAAATCATATTTTTCTTTCGAAGTTCAATATATAAAAACCATATTTTTCTTTCGAAGTTCAATATATAAAAACCATATTTTTCTTTCGAAGTTCAATATATAAAAACCATATTTTTCTTTCGAAGTTCAATATATAAAAACCATATTTTTCTTTCGAAGTTCAATATATAAAAATCATATTTTTCTTTCGAAGTTCAATATATAAAAACCATATTTTTCTTTCGAAGTTCAATATATAAAAACCATATTTTTCTTTCGAAGTTCAATATATAAAAATCATATTTTTCTTTCGAAGTTCAATATATAAAAACCATATTTTTCTTTCTTGAAAAATCCTATCATTTCGTTTATAAAAATCCAAGCTTTTTATATTATACTTCATAATAAAAATCAAATTTTTATCACTTCTTTTCGAAATGAAAAATTCCACTTTTTAATGAACAAAATCTAATCTTCTTGCTTTTAAGAAATCTAACTTATCTAATTTAAAAATCAAACTTATTATTTATAATATATATAAAAACAGAAAAGAAATTTAAATAAACAAACAAAAATAAATTATTAAAAACACTTACCGATAGTTTTACAGGGGGGAGTGGACTGTGGACCATCGGAGGGGGTAGAGGAGGTCGTGGGCGCGGCGGGAGTCGTGTGGGTGGTGGACGGTGGCTCCAAGGGCTGCTCCGGCGACTAGGGTTTCGAATTGGGGGGGGGGGTGTAGGTCTTCGAACGGAGGAGGGCGCGGGGAGGGGGGGGGGGGGCTGTGGCGGTCTCCTAAGGCGGCGCGCTCGACGATGTAGGGGGGGTGAGATGGGCGGCGGCCTCCACGTCCGCTCCGTCGAAGTCGAAGTCTCTTTTTTTTTTCTTATCTGATTGAAAATGAGAGAGGGGGGGGGGGGGGCAGAGCGGGTTTAAGTGGGGGGGATTTTCTTATTTTTTTTCTTTAATTATTTAATTCATTTTAAAGTTGACTTTTCGTTTGAACGCGAAATCAAGCCCACCGATTGTCGCCCCTAGCGTTTTACCCCCATTCCGAACACAATGGGATATGTATCGTAGGTTGATTTGATTGTTTGAATCAGTTTCCATTGAATTTACATTTAAATCACTATATTGAATTTTAAACGTACATTTCAAATTACCGAGGTCACATACTAACTAGAAAAATTCTAGAAAAATATTTTCTAGCTTCGTATCGACGATACGGTCCTAATAAAACTAGTTTCGTTGAATTCTGACTCCGTTTGAAAAATGGCCAATATTTTCTAGCTTCGTATCGACGATACGGTCCTAATAAAACTAGTTTCGTTGAATTCTGACTCCGTTTGAAAATTGACATGCTGATATATCTTAACGATACGGTTCTAACAAAAATGTTTTCATCGAATTCCGAGTCCGTTTGCTCAAAAAGCTCTGGTTTTGTCTTTGTATGACTGATCGATTCAAAATTAATTTCCCATAGTCATATACTAGCTCTAAAAATTACAGAAAAATTATTTCTAGCTTTGTTTTGATGACACAGTCCCAACAAAACTAATTTCATCGAATTTGAACAACGTTTGAAAAATGGTCATTTTTAAGGTGTAAATATTTAATATAAAAAAATATTTAAAAGGAAAATTCGGAATCTCGAAATATATAAGAATTTATACTTTTTCAAAGCAGAAACATCATTTTGAACTCAATGGAAGTGGTTTCGAGTCCAAATTGATTCTTATGTAAAAAGTAGTTTTGGGTCTTGTATATTATATATATAAATTCCATAGTGTTTTTCTGAGATTTTGAATTTGTCATAACTTACAAATTTTAAACTGAAATCTTAAATTCTTACATCCGTTTGAAAGATATCGTCAATACGATCCTAACGTGTCCAGTTTTATCCAATTTGGACTTAAGATTAATTTTACATAAATTTTCAAAGTTTAAAATCGAAAACTGAAATTACCACGCCATTTCAGACTCGTTTATAATTAAAATAAATTTATACGTTCTAACTTCGATTTAAATAAATTTTTAGTCGTTATTATTTAAAATAAATTATTTTAAATATAATAATGTCACGAAAAGGAATTTCGCTCGGTCCGAACCAGTCGCTAAACCGATCCAGGCCGTTCGAAACGCCCTATCGTTGAGAACATGACAAAATAGAACGCATACAGAAGAACATTTCATTGTATATTACAACAATGCATCAGATTACAAGAATATACAGAGTATAAACGAATATTACACAGAAATATCAGAGATTTAAATTACATTTAAATACATAGCAGCGGAAAATAATACAATATACAACTAGAAGTAGATATACGGATACAAAGCTTTCCGGATATCGTTCCAGCTGTAAACCAGGATCCTGTGAATATAAATCTGCAAAACCAAAACTACTAGCTGCCCGTGTCGAAAATAAGGGCACCCAGAGTTTAGGTTAAAACAATAAACTCCAGGTCAGTCATGTGACTGGTGTGAGAACTAAAACAGTTATTAATCTTTATTTTAAATCATTAGGTAAATCAAGGGACCACGCCGTATAACACGGAACGGGTTTCCTCCCAAGAATACCAGTGCATAAAACAACAGCGCAATGCTAAATAAAGAAAAATGAAGCTGTTATAAGACCCAGGTCCTATCACACAATGCAACGCAAGCCGGGGGATAGGGTTTTCCCTTATAACAGCCAAAGAGTGCTTGATACGCTTAAAACAAATCATTTGATACTATAATAAGTACATAGTGTATAAAACAACTTCAAATCATAAGTATCAATCATAGGCGACATGAGCGTCCCATGCCACTATGTCGCCACATATAGGTTTACAATCAAAACCGCAATGTCGTATTTGGAAATTGGATTTCCGTCTATGAACCGAGGCAAAAGATAGTCCTCAACCGATTTGAGACTGCCTAGTCCGAGCCTCAGGAACAGCCGCAACTGCCCCATGGAGCGACAGGGCCGGTCCACCGATGTGGATTATTATGCCTGAACACTACGTTTCCCCGCCCTTTGGGGCGTAAATGAGCCAACTAAATGACTCCATCGGTTCGAGAATGACCGATCAATCCGAGGCGCCTCGCAACAGCAACAACCACATAAGTCAAACTCGTCAGGGCGTGTAAAACCACTGACGCCACTTCTAACTAGGAAGAAACGTATGCCCTCCCTGAGGTCCGTCTCCCGTTTTTGATTCATACCGGGTGTGAAACACGCGAGGTAAACGTTACACAAAGCTACGCCACAAAGGCCGTGCTTTGATCATCACCACAAGACTTTGCTTTTCAACAGAAGCCTCGATCAATTGCCACTTAGGCATGCCACACAGGCAATTCACTCCATGCGTTTGATATCCATCAATATATAACCCCTGAGCTCGTACGTCTCAGAGAAGGGCGTTAAGCAAGAGAATAAATTCTCCGCCGCCAAACAGATATATATTTAATAGAGATCAATCACACGGACTAAAATCCAATGTCAGACACACAGTCCATTTACAAGTCCGTTCTGGGTCTGAACGAAACCGGAGGCACCTAGTACCCCGCATATCCATCGATCTCCAAGTACGTCTGGACGATCACTAACTGTTTCCATCTTCTTGGGTGTACAGCCCAATCAAGATCATCAGTAATTACCCAAACGACGTGAAGACTTCCGGTCTTCGACCACCGTCTTCATCTTCGACTTATCGTCGTATCAGTTATTCAGAATGGGATAAACCCGGTCTTTCCGAATAACTCGCGTATATTTTAAATAAGTGTTACACAAACACAACATACGCCTCATTCCAATTCATCAGTCACTAACCGTAAATTAATCAAGAGAATAATTCCCCAAATATTAACCCCGAAGGCCGAAACCAACATCAGATCAATATCTAGAAGACCATTCTGCTCAGCTAACCGACAGTTAGTTTCTGATTTCACGTTCATAGGGAAAGGTTCCCATTAATTTTATCCAAGATAAATGTCTTGAATTTATTCTTTATTCTATTTTGAATATCAATTCAAAACTAGTCGGGATTAGCGAACCTTACCGAAGTAATCATTTGTTTTAATTTCCCAATCCCAACCTATTCATCCCATGAAGTAAAACTGGTAGTACTTCATATCTAACACCACGGTGTTATCGGTAAATTCAATTACCATTTCACGTTCAAATCTAATTAAAGATTTAACTATCGCCTGGAGCAAAACTGGTGATACTCCGTTATCGATCATTTCAATCTAATTAAAGATTCATTAAAACTCCACTTAGTTTTAATCGTTAACTGGGTTAAAGAATCAGTGTCGTTTAAAACACGGTTCACAATAAACCCAAAATCACATTCCATTAATTATCGGGTTAAAGAACGAGTGTTATTTAAAACACTGTCCACGATAAACCCAAAAATCAATATCAATTCAATTCCAATTAAATATTATTTAATTGGTACACTTCATTAAATCTAAATAAAAAGATTTAATCTTTTCTCAACTGGGTTCAAGAACAGTGTTAGTGAAGACACCATTCACGACAAACCCCAAATCACATTTGATATTCAATACAAGGCTCTGAATAGAAAATATACCGGCTTATATTCAATACCAAATTCTACGACTAACAAATGTCGTATTGGAAATAACGATATGAATATATATCTTTCAAATTTCCATAACAACATCCGTATAATCACGAATTCCAACATCGAAATATTCCGAAGACAATTTCGATTCAAATCCACTCCAATGCAATCATTGGAAATTCTGGTTATTTTCAAAACCATTTCAAATTCAATTCATTTATTTAAAAATAAATAGAATTATTATTCTAGTTCAAAACTAGTTCATTTCGATAAAAATCTATTTTTATCTTTTCAAATATGGAGTTTTTCATCCCAATTCTTTCTAAATCATTTCTTATGATTTTACACAAATTATTACTATTTTTAATAATTTTATCAAGGCCCGTACAGTCGATTTCCACCAATGGCCATCGAACTGCACTTACAACGACCTTTTTCGAATTTGATTTGGACATAATTCCAAATCCAACCGTTAGATTTCAAATTTCTAACATTCATTAGAAAGCTCTTTTCGATACGAACCCAACGGTTCCGGTTTTAGGAGAATCCGACGGTCGGATCTCCCGTAATGTCCGTTTGAAATAAATGGTCGAAATTCGCGAACTGCCGCGGCGCGGCACGTTCTATTCAGGCCATTATATTATATATAATATATATAATATATATTTCGTCGATTTCTATTTAAAACGAATTATATAAACAGTTTTAAATTCGTTTCAAAAGCAATTTCAACTTCCATTTCAATTCAAATCAAAATTGAATTCATCTTTATAAATTCGTTTTAAAATTCATTTCTA
Organism: Allium sativum; assembly: GCA_030737875.1. Classification (NCBI taxonomy): domain Eukaryota; kingdom Viridiplantae; phylum Streptophyta; class Magnoliopsida; order Asparagales; family Amaryllidaceae; genus Allium; species Allium sativum. Next base: position 316,446,768 of record CM060921.1, read on the forward strand.
TTCAATTCAAATTTCAATTCAATTTGAATTCATTTCAATTCGCTTTCAATTCAATTTGAATTCGTTTTCAATTCATTTCGAAATCGTTTTCAATTCAATTCATTTCGAAATCGTTTTCAATTCAATTCATTTCGAAATCGTTTTCAATTCAATTCATTTCGAAATCGTTTTCAATTCACTTCATTTCGAAATCGTTTTCAATTCAATTCATTTCGAAATCGTTTTCAATTCAATTCATTTCGAAATCGTTTAAAATCGATATAAATATCGTTCACGTAAAGATGGCGTCAATCTAATCAACACGGCTTCATATATTCCTTTATTTTCAAATATTCTATTTCAAATATTTCTTTTTCAAAACTGGAAGGAGGCCCAATCAATTACCATATAAAATTAATTATATGGATTTTCATACAACACATGTATATAATAGCATTGAAAATAATCAACCATCAACCAAAGTGCACTACACTGTATAAGCATCAAATATAGATATTCAACGCTTATAACAGCCTGTCAATCAATCGATCGACATATTTAATCAATCAGGATGAGTGAACTTCAAATTTCATCCCAACACCCGTGTGGGGTTTCAAACAATCAAACACAAATTTTATTTGTGCAACTGGGCGATGTGTAAAATTTATCGACCCAATCAATATCAGTCAAATCAGTGTATATACAAACAAATCGACCGATTTGTTTATAACTATTCATTTATTCACATTCACATTAAAAATTATATTTTTAACGATAAAACATTTTATTTCAACCTATGAATTTCTATTCAATTCATTTACACAATAAAATGATATTTTTATTTTCTAACATATTTTAGAAAATTTCGGCGGCATAACGGCACGATACTAGAAACGGGACAAGGCCTAGCCTTATCCCCGGTCTAGTGAAGGCCCACGCCATTCACACATCAATCATATTCAATTCGTTATGCAAACCACAAAATTTTGGAGTAAGAGTCTAACCTAGCCTTACTCCTTCGCCTTATAATGGCACACGTCTAATCCTAACCAATTTATCGATTCGATTTTTCACACCACAAACCACATTCAAACCAATATCGCAATCAATCACCAAACAGCCAAACAAACAAGTCCATGGTCTGTGGACAGGTGTCAGGTGCTTCTAATAAGCACCGTCTGCATCCTAGTATATATATATATATAACTAGAAAAATTAAATTGAAAGGTGAGAAATTCTCACAGAAAGCTATCCAAGCTCCACGGCACTTCCAATGCAGGAAATCTTCAACGTTCTTGCCCTTTCGTCATCTTCGTTGCCCGTAGCCACTACATATAAAAATCATATTTTTATTTCGAAGTTCAATATATAAAAATCATATTTTTCTATCGAAGTTCAATATATAAAAATTCCATTTTTCTATCGAAGTTCAATATATAAAAATCATATTTTTCTTTCGAAGTTCAATATATAAAAACCATATTTTTCTTTCGAAGTTCAATATATAAAAACCATATTTTTCTTTCGAAGTTCAATATATAAAAACCATATTTTTCTTTCGAAGTTCAATATATAAAAATCATATTTTTCTTTCGAAGTTCAATATATAAAAACCATATTTTTCTTTCGAAGTTCAATATATAAAAATCATATTTTTCTTTCGAAGTTCAATATATAAAAATCATATTTTTCTTTCGAAGTTCAATATATAAAAACCATATTTTTCTTTCTTGAAAAATCCTATCATTTCGTTTATAAAAATCCAAGCTTTTTATATTATACTTCATAATAAAAATCAAATTTTTATCACTTCTTTTCGAAATGAAAAATTCCACTTTTTAATGAACAAAATCTAATCTTCTTGCTTTTAAGAAATCTAACTTATCTAATTTAAAAATCAAACTTATCTAATTTAAAAATCAAACTTATTATTTATAATATATATAAAAAAAGAAAAGAAATTTAAATAAACAAACAAAAATAAATTAATAAAAACACTTACCGATAGTTTTACAGGGGGGAGTGAACTGTGGACCATCGGAGGGGGTAGAGGAGGTCGTGGGCGCGGCGGGAGTCGTGTGGGTGGCGGACGGTGGCTCCAAGGGCTGCTCCGGCGACTAGGGTTTCGAATTGGGGGGGGGGGTGTAGGTCTTCGAACGGAGGAGGGCGCGGGGGGGGGGGGGGGCTGTGGCGGTCCCCTAAGGCGGCGCGCTCGACGGTGTAGGGGGGGTGAGATGGGCGGCGGCCTCCACGTCCGCTCCGTCGAAGTCGAAGTCTCTTTTTTTTTCTTTTTCTTATCTGATTGAAATGAGAGAGGGGGGGGGGCAGAGCGGGTTTAAGGGGGGGGGGATTTTCTTATTTTTTTTCTTTAATTATTTAATTCATTTTAAAGTTGACTTTTCGTTTGAACGCGAAATCAAGCCCACCGACTGTCGCCCCTAGCGTTTTACCCCCATTCCGAACACAATGGGATATGTATCGTAGGTTGATTTGATCGTTTGAATCAGTTTCCGTTGAATTTACATTTAAATCACTATATTGAATTTTAAACGTACATTTCAAATTACCGAGGTCACATACTAACTAGAAAAATTCTAGAAAAATATTTTCTAGCTTCGTATTGACGATACGGTCCTAATAAAACTAGTTTCGTTGAATTCTGACTCCATTTGAAAAATGGCCAATTTCCAGTCGATTAAAATCAACTGAAACTGGTCAAACGCGTTTTCCTTTGTCGCGCTCACTTATTGATTCGAAAAATTATGAAATTTGAAACCTAGCAATAACTTTACATCTCGGACCCAACAAAACTGGTTTCGTCGAAATCCGAGGTCGTTTGCAAAAGGGCTATTTTCAAGGCCTTTATATTATATAAAATATATATAAATTCTACAGCGACTATTCTGAATTTTCAACTGGACGTATCTTATCATTTCTAAAGTGAAATCCCAATTTGTCAACTTCATTAGAAAGATATTCTTCATCAGATTCAAATATTTCTTGTTTCGTCCAATTCCGACTTAAAACGAATTCTGTATATTCATTTGAAATTAGAAATCGAATTTTCAAACTACCGCGCCATTTTCAATTCCTTTTATAATTATATATAAATATTTATATTCTAACGACGACGTATATAAATATATACGTCGAATTATATTCAAAATAAATTTCTCGTCGATATTATTTAAAATATTCCATTTTAAATATTCAAAATTCGCTAAAATCGCCAAAATAAAAATTTCAAACTGGCTCGCATTTTACGGGTTGTTACAAATAAATCCATTAAATTAACTAAAATAAAAATTTTAAATTGGTTATGAAAATCCGGGTTGTTACAATCTCCCCCACTTAAAATCTTTTCGTCCTAAAAAAGGAACGGAGCTGTAAGTTGTTTACTTAATTAACTCAATTTTTATTCTAATCAATTTTCAAATCAGTTCAATATTAAATTAAACCTAGTTAAATTTATCATTCTTTCTCATATTGGTTAAATTAATTATCATTCCAATATTTTGATTAATTTAACTAATTATCAATCATTAAAACCAGCAATCAATTAGTTGATTAAATTGTCAAATATATATAATTTTTATATATAGTCAAAAATCGCATTTTTAGTGCAAATCACAGCATCTAGTTTTGGTTCTCACACCAGTAAATGGAAATATATAGATATACCACTCTCGAAACTCAAACATAAATACTGATGATGAGGCCTCAATCATCGGAATCATCTCCGGGCGACTAGAGTGTGATTCTATATCTATCCAGTATATTAAAACTTCGAATATCCGTTAATTACTCGTATATTCAAAATCTTTATATACTCGATTGTCCAACTTAAAATAAAATAATATACTCAAATACGCATATTAAGATAAAAAAATTCAAGACTAAATTTGTTTTTAATTAAATTTTAAATAAAATAATACTCTTCACACTCGTTCTAGGATACTACTGATCCCATCTATAACGAGTCATTCTTATTGGACATTACTGATCCAATCTCTGATGAATTCTTTCGTTCGGTTCTAATGTGTCTTGTTCTCGAGCTTTGTAAACCAAAGCTCTAATACCAAATGTAACGACCGAACTTCCCATTAAAGGAAGCCCGGATTATTTTGAGAACAACACACATCAGAACACAAGTAGAAGAATATTTTATTGCTGTTACAACAATTACATCAGAGTACAAGAATATTCCAGAGTATGAAAGAATAATATACTCTGGAAATACAATACCAGAGTTTAAATTACATTTAAATAGTAGTGGAAAATAATACAAAACACAACTAAAAGATATACACAGACACTTCCAAATATCGCTTCAGCTGTAGACCAGGATCCAGTGAATATAATATCTGCAAAACCAAAACTACTAGCTGCCCGTGTGGAAAATATGGGCACCTAGAGTTTAGGTTAAAACAATAAACTCCAGGTCAGTCATGGGACTGGTGTGAGAACTAAAAACAGTAATTAATCTTTAAATTTAGAGTGGGGATAACATAGGACCACGCCGTATAACACGGAACGGGTTTACTCCACATGAACCTTAGTTTTAGAATAAAAAAAACGCAATGCCTTTCGGAAAAATGAAGCTATTATAAGACTCAGGTCCCACCACACAATGAACGCATTCGGAGGATATCATTTTCCCTTATAATATCCAAACATGCTTGGTACATATAAAACAAATTATTCGATATTATTACAAGTGCATAGTGTTAAAATCAGCTTTGAATATAAATGTATCAATCATAGACGGCATGGGCACCATATATCATGTTGCCATACTAGTTCTACAATCAAAACTGAAATGTCTCGTATTGGAAATTGGGTTTCCATCACGAGTCAAAGCTAGGGAGGAGCTCCTTACCGATTCGAGACACTCTAGCAAATGTCTCAGGATTCGGACTCTGGCAAACCCTCGGATATCTGCAGGGCCGGTCCACACCTACGTTAGTGGATTGGCGATTCCTGAGCACACGTTTCCCGGTTCTTTTGAACCTATAATATGGCCACTTACAGCCTATAAGACCGAGGTACCTCATAATCCATCATCCACATAAGTAAAAAATGTAAGGGCTGGTAGGTCGCTGACACCAGTTCTAGCCAGAAAGAAAGGTGTGCACTCTCTGCGTTCCCTTCTCCCGTTTTAGACTCCAATCTGGGTGTGAGGCTCGCGAAGTAACGCCATACACAAAGCTATGCTAATAAAAGCAGTGCTTTGATCATTAACCACAAGGCTCTGCTTTTCAACAAAAGCCTTGATCATTTGCATCTTAGCATGCCACATTGTCAGTCCCTACTATACCATTGGTTTCTGCCAATATATAACCCCTAAGCTGATACGTCTCATAGAAGGGTGTTAAGTAAGAGAATAAATTCTCCACCACTAAACAGATATATATTTAGCAGAGATCAACAAATATAGCATAACGGAATACATTGTCAAACATACCATCCATTTACAAGTTTGTTCTGGATTTGAACGAAACTGGAAGCACCTTATTCCTCGCATATCCGTCGATCTCCAAGTACGTTTGGATGATCACCACTTTTTCCATCGTCTTGGGTGTACGGTCCAATCAAGATAGCAATAACGATCCAAACGATGTGAAGAACTCTGGTCTTCAACCGCCGTCTTCATCTTCGACTCTTGATCGTCGTATTAATTATTCCGAATGGGTTAAACCTGGTCTTTCCGAATAATTCACGTACTTTATAATCAAGTGCTATAAAAACACATCAAACACCTCATTCCAATTCAGAATATTCTTTTAATAAAATATTCATATTATTAGGAAAGATTTCCATTAATTTTATCAAAGATAAATTCCTTTGGACTATTCTATTCAATCCAATTTAGGATTTATTAAAACCACAATTCGGTTTTAACATCAAAAATAATTATTTAATGATTTACCAAAATTTAAGAAATAAATCTTATCTTTAACTTGGCTAAAGAACAAGCGATATTTAAAACACAGTTCACGATAAACCCAAAATCACCTTCCATAAAATATGGAATCTTCACAGAAATCAGATCAAGATAAAATTGATATAAATTTCTGTATCAGATAATAATATAAATGGAATAACGACAAGGCCTTTTAAATTCCATATATAGTAACAGTCTTCATCCACAGAAATTCATCTCGATTATTGACCAATCGAATTCAATTCAATTCCAATTAAATTGGAAAACTTTACTTTGGAAAATTTTCATTAAATCTAAATAAAAGATTTATAGATTCCAAATCATATTTCCATTATAAATTGGGTTAAAGAACTAATGTCGTTAAAAAACACAGTCCACAATAAACCCAACTCACATTTCATTTTATTCCAATTACTAAATATAATTGAAAACTCTAATGATCTTAATTAAAAGATTTATAAATTCCAAAATGATATTCTATTTAATTCCAATTAAATATTAATTGGAAAACTTTATTAAATCTTATTTAAAAGATTTATTCTTTTCTAATCGGGGTTTAAGAACAATGTTATTAAAGATACCGTTAATGACAACCCAAAAATCCAATTCATTCCATTTAATTCCATTTAAAGATTAATTAATTGGATTTTTATTCTAATTAAAAACTTGACAATTTTGATAAAAATATATTTTTATCTTTTCAAGACTGGAAATTTTCATCGAAAATCTTTTCAAATCATTTTTTATGATTTTACATAAATTTTCCATATTTTTAATAATTTTATTATCGCTCGTACAGTCGGTTTCAAATAACGACCGCCGAACTGCATCCATAGCGACCTTTTCTGAAATTGATTTGGACATATCTTCGAATCTAACTGTTAGATTTCAAATCTCTTGTATTCATTGGAAAGCCCTTCTCGATACGAACCTAACGGTTCTGGTTTTAGGAGAATCCGACGGTCGGATCTCCCGTTACATCAATTTGAAGTTAATGGTCGAAATTCGCGAATGGTCACTGCGCGGTGCGTTCTATTCAGGCCATTAAATATATATAATATATATATTATATATATTTCGTCGATTTCCATTTGAATCGTATTTTATAAATCGTTTATAAATTTGTTTTGAAACGATTTAAACTATCATTAAAACGTATTTTGTTTCATTTAAATGATCTTTCTCATTCTTTTACATTGAAATGCCTATTTACATTAAAATGAATCTTTTTCATTCTTTTACATCGAAATGTATATTTACATTAAAATGAGTCTTTTTCTTTCTTATACATTGAAATGTATATTTCATTCAAAATGAATCTTTTTCATTTTTTTTACATTGAAATGTCCTCTTATGTTATTCACAATATAAATAATTCTTTTATATAAAAATGCTCTTATATTCCAATTTTTATTGTAACAGGAAAAATCCAATCTTTTTAATGTAACCTTTTTACTGTTACTTATTTACAATAAAAATTCAATCTTACAAATGAAATCTTTTTATTGTAACTTAGCGACAATAAAAATTCAATCTTTTTATTGTAACAACATTCAATGAACATATAATCTTCGTAGTCAAATCTTTTCTTAAAAACATGATTCATTATAACTGAAAGCAAGACTATAATAAAAATATAATCTTTATTTTCTAACCTTTTACTTGAGAAACATATTATAATGGAAATATCATTCTTATTATCTAATCTTTCTAAAGAAACAAATTAACTATAAAAATGTATTCTTTCTAATGTAATCAATCTTAAATAAAAATGAAATCTTTTTAATGTTATCTTTTTAACTCAACCTTTATTACATTAAAAATGTAATATTTTTAATTCAACCTTTATTACAATGAAAAATGTAATATTTTCATTTCAATCTTTATTACAATGGAATATGTAATAATTTCTAATTCATTCTTTATTACAATGAAAAATGTAATAATTTCATTTCAATCTTTATTACATTGAAAAATGTAATAATTTCATTTCAATCTTTATTACAATGGAATATGTAATAATTTCATTTCAATATTTATTTTGTCCATTTCAATTCCAACAAAATAAATGATCTTTTTATTTCGACCGTTCTAATTCAACAAAAATGATAATTTTTGTTTCACTATTTCTTACGACAAAATGTCCTTTTTAAATTTCAAACATGAAAATGAAATAATGTTTTTTTCTAATTTCAACAAAATAAAAAGAATAACTTCCTTTTATAAAACAATTGATTATTTCTGAGTCGGAATGAGACCCAATCAATTACCATATAATTTTAATTATATGGATTTCATACATCGCAAGAATTCTGAAATAACGATAAATATTCATTACACATCCAAATAACAACCAGAGTGCACTTTACAGCTAATCACAAGGGATGTGTGTAATCAGAATATCTCCCAAGACCCGTGTGGGGTTTTAACCAACAAATAATTAAATAATATATTGTTATTTGTGCACATGGGCAGTGTGTAAAAATTATCGTCCCATTCACATAAACAAGTCAGGTAACTCTTAAATGGTAGTGTAAATTTTTTTTAAATAATGATAAATGATATAACATTATTTAAACATGTTAAATATTGCAAATTTCATTCATGTCATAACATAACATAACATAACATAGCAACACAACATCCATGCCCTAAAGATAATCAAGCAAATATCCCATCACAGCCATTTAATTTACATTCAGTTATGAAAATAAATAAATAACTGTAGAAAATTGAGTGAGGAAAAAGTTCTCACATTGATCAGGCTTTTAATTGACAGTTCAGACCCAATTTTGGCCCAAAATCCAACATGCTTCAAAATTGACAAAATTAGTGTCCACGCGAAGCTCTCGACTCACTGATCGCAGCAAATCCTGTTTTGTGCGATTTCGTGTCCGTAGCAAAAAGATATTAATTTCTGAAGTCTATACAATTTGAATAATTATTTTAAATCGTGGAAATTACCCAAATTTTCAACTTCCTCCAAACTGGAAAAAATTGGTGTCCATGTGAAGCTCTCATCGCCACGATCGCAGCGGATCTGAAATCGTCAGATTTCGACCTCGTATGTGAAAGATATTGCGTTATGAACATTGAAACCATTAATTAAATAATTAATTAAAAATTTAAACCCTAAAATTACCCCCAAATCGATTTCACATTGCTCCACCTCTGCCAGCCCTTGCCGCCGCCAAACCAGATCGCTAGAGCCCCGACCGACCTCCTTCGCCGCCTCACCTGTCCACGCCGCACCAACACCCTAAACTGCTGCCACCGCCATGCCCTGGTTCGCCGGAAATTAGCCTCGCCCCCAAATCGATCTCGAGCTAAAATACGGCCGCTTCCTCCCCTGCCAGCATCGTGGACCCCCCCCCCCAAGTTGAACGCCATGCTATGCCCTTCCGATCACCTACGAGCCCCACCCCCCACGAATGCCTCCAGCGCCGCCTACGAGGCAAACTAGGTTTCGAACTCCACTGAAATCTGCTGCTCCGATCAACTTGAATTTGCTGCCAATCTGATCACTTTCAGATCGAATAACCAAAGACAAAGTTGTTCACCTATCTCTCCTCTACAATTTCTTCAACTGAGCCATCACGTAATTCTTCACGGATTGATCAGAAATTGGCCAAAACCGAAATCAGTTTTCTGACTTTGACCGTTGATTTCGGTGAATCCGTGCGACGATAGGTTCTGAAATTTTTGTGGTAGGTAGAGATTAACAAGATCTACAATACCCAGAAACGGTTTGGTTTGATTTTGTATGGATTGAGAGATATAAATTATTTAAGATTCAGGGTCCTTTTTGCAAAATTACAAGAGAGAAAGAGGAAGATGGCTGCTGTCAATTTTTGAGGAAGAAGAGAAATGAGGGTTAGGGAAGGGGGAAAAGATATTATATGGCAGTGGCCCATGATTAATTATTTAATAATAATTTCCTATCTTTATTATTAATTATTTAATTCACGCTTTCTTCATTTGACAGTTATTGATGCCCCGACCACATACGAACTCCATTGGCGATAAAAATTGACATGCTGCTATATCTTGACGATATGATTCTAACAAAACTTGTTTCATCAAATTTTGAGTCTGTTTGCTAAAAAAGCTCTGTTTTTGTCTTTATATGACTGATCGATTCAAAATTAATTTCCCACTGTCACATACTAGCGCTAAAATTTACAGAAAAATTATTTCTAGCTTTGTTTTGATGATACGGTCCCAACATAACTAATTTCGTTGAATTTGAACTCCATTTGAAAAATGGTCATTTTTAAGGCGTAAATATTTAATATAAAAAAATATTTAAATTAAAATTTTCCTAATCTCAAAATATATAAGTGTTTATACCTTTTTAATGCAGAAACATCATTTTGAACTCAATGAAAGTGGTTTCGAGTCCAATTTCATTCGTATGTAAAAAGTAGCGTTTTGGGTCTTATATATTATATATATATAAATTCCATAGCGTTTTTCTGAGATTTTGAATTTGTCATAACTTACAAATTTTAAACTGAAATCTTAATTTCTTACATCCGTTGGAAAGATATTGTCAACACGATCCTAATGTGTCCAGTTTTATCCAATTCCGACTTAAGACTAATTTTATATAAATTTTGAAAGTTTAGAATCGAAAACTGAAATTACCGTGCCATTTCAGACTCGTTTATAATTAAAATAAATTTATACGTTCTAACTTCGATTTAAATAAATTTTTAGTCGTTATTATTTAAAATAAATTATTTTAAATATACTAAATCCATTAAATTAACTAATTTTTTTTTTTAAAATTGGTTCTGAAAATCCGGGTTGTTACACCTTGCCACCCCAATCCCAACGCCAGCCTCACTTCTTCCTCCGCCGTCGTAGGGTACTGTCAGGGGTCAGCCTTAGTTTTCACTATGAAAATTTCCATGGCCAAAAAATACAGCGAGCTGTATAAAAGGGGTATCAAAACGAAGAGCACTCTTTCACGAATCCAAATATATAAGCTGCTAGATTTTGGAATTTTATTTGTATTTCTTTCGAATTTAGGAAGATCAACCATTTACTGTAGGAAGAAATATAGTAGCGGAAAACATTTTGACCAAAGGAATGAAGTGAATTAGGTTTAGGAAAGTATAGAGGGGTATATATAGGTTAATTATAATATTTTTATATTTATTATTATATCCATTCTTAAGCAATCGTTATATGTATTTATCTTTAAAAATTCGTACGACCACATATAATACCCAAAAAACATGAAAATGGGCATGCAGCTATAGTTCGACATTTTAGATCCAAAGAAACTGGTTAGGTCAAATTCCGACTCCGTTTGCTTACACAGCATATTTTTAACCATCAAAATACTGACTGTTTTTCACATTAAAAATCCGTACGGCCACACACTGGCTTCAAAAATCACAAAAATTGAAATCTAGCAATAATTTAATATTGCTGATCCAACAAAATTAGTTTCGTCGAAAACGGAGGTCGTTTGCAAAACTGGTTATTTTTAAAGCTCTAAATAACCCATTAAAATATATAAATATATTAAAAAAATAATTAAATTAAATATTTATAAATAAATATTATCGTATATATCCACACTAGAATTTCATATAACTCCAATTGGATTTAAAACTTGATACTCCCAGTTATATCGATATTCGATTTATATATAAAATCCTTTTATAATATAAATATATATTTATAAATTTCAAAAGAATTACATAGCGAATTTTCGAAAATTTGATTTGGACATAAATCAAAATCTACATGATGAAATCCTGATTTTTCTCTTCCATTAGAAAAATATACTTCACTAGCTCTAAACGTTTCTTGTTTCACAGAAATCCGACTTAAAACGGATTCTATATACTCGTTTAAAGTTCGAATCGCCAAATTACGAACTGCAAAGCCATTTCGAACTCGATTATAATTATAATATAATTATACGTTCAATTGTCGTTCAAATAATATATTCATTATTATAATTCAACTCTAAACTGAATTATATATTATATACGATCCAATTCACACAATATTGTGAATTCTACTATTTCCGACTAATCCAGAATTATATTATATTTTTATATTATAAATATTAATTAAATATTCCATAAAATTTAATTAAACAACCATTTTAATTCTCCAAATCACTATTTAAATAATTAAATAAATAAATTATTATACTGTAAAAATACGGGACATTACAAATCACTTCATGTTTCTTTTGATGAGAACTTTATTCAAAATTCTTTTAATTCAGATATTGTAAAAAGTAATTCTTCTCAAGATGATGAGCTTATAATATATAAAGTAGATGAAAACATTATTCAAAATGACATATAAAATAATACTAAAGAAAATCAAAATAATGTTGATAACCAAAATATACTTGTTAATGAAGTTAGATCTCCACCAAGAATATTACGGGATCATCCTACTCAAAATATTATTCGAGAAATAACTTCAAATGTAAGAACTAGAGGCCAACTTAATTTAGTAAGTAATGTAGCCTTCTTATCAAATATCGAACACAAAAACCCTAAAGAAGCGTCTACAGATGAAAATTGGAGAATCGCCATGTAAGAAGAATTAAATCAGTTTGAACATAATGAAGTCTTGGAGTTAGTTCCAAGACCGAGTGATGAAACTGTTATTGGTACGAAATGGGTTTACAAAAATAAAGCAGATAAATTAGGAAATATTATTAGAAACAAAGCTAGAGTTGTTGCATAACGTTACAATCAAGAAGAAGGCATAGACTACGAAGAAACATTTGCTCCAGTCGCAAGACCAAAAGCAATTCGAATCTTACTAGCATATGCATGTTATCATAATTTTAAACTATATCAGATGGATGTTAAAAGTGCTTTCTTAAATGCTTATATTAAAGAAAGAGTATATGTTGAACAACCTCATTGTTTGCTTATAAAAAATTTCTTGATCATGTTTTCAAATTAAAAAAGGCATTATACGGTTTAAAAAAGCACCTCGTGCTTGGTGTGAACGTCTCAAGAATTATTTATTATATTTGGGATTTCAAATTGGAAAGGTTGATCAAACATTTTTTTATTAAGAAAGCTGATAAAGATATTTTAACAGTGCAAATATATGTCGATGACATTATTTTGGGTCAACAAATGATAAATTATGTCAGGAATTTTCAAATATAATGACCAGTGAACTTGAAATGTCACACATGGGAGATCATCTTACTTTATGGGTTTACAAATTAAACAATTATCAAATGGAATTTTCATTAATCAAGAAAAATATTGCACTAATCTAATAAAACATTTTGGAATGGTAAACACTTCAATTAAACCTACACCAATGAGTATGACAACACATCTAGATAAAGATGAAAAAGGTTAAAATATCGACCAAAAGTTATATTGAAGCATGATAGGTTCACTTTTGTATTTAACTGCTAGTTGACCAGATATTATAATGAGTGTTTTCTTATGTGACTGTTTTCAAGCTAATCCGAAAGAATCACATTTGAGGGTTGTAAAATGTGTATTACATTATCTTAGAAGTAACAAAGATTTTGGACTTTTCTATCTGAAAGATTGTTCCATCGAATTAGTATTATATAGTGATGCTGATTTTGGAGAATCACGGACAGATCGTAAAAGTACAAGTGGAACTTGTCACTTTATCGATAAATAACTTATCTCTTGGTTCAGCATGAAACTAAATTGCGTTTCGCGGTCAAAATGTGAAGTTGAATATATATATTTGCGGCATTAGCTTATGCTCATGTAATATATATGCGACATGTAACACCCCACGTCCATTAATGTCACTCACAAAGGGAATGCATTAACTTCCATGGAGGTTTTAAGTGAATATAGAACAGTAAAATTACAACAAGACAGATATAAAATAGTACTTGGAAATTCAAAAACTTTATTTCATTGTAGCAGAAGTCAAAACATGTTTGATTACATCATAACACCATATTCAATGTCAAGTACAATATCTATCTTGATAAAACAAGTACATAATCCCATTACATGAAGAGCCATTAAAAAGAAAGATAACAAGCTGGACTTTACTTCAGCAGTCCAAGCTTTCCAGTAGATAAGCGATCCAACTAGACTCCAATAGAACTTGGCCCAACCTGCGGACCTGAAGGGAGAAAAAGGATGGAAAAGAGGGGGTCAGACATAAAGTCTGGTGAATATGTGTAATAACCCGAAAATCTGGGCCAGTTTAAAATTTTTATTTTGGCAATTTTAGCGAATTTTGAATATTTAAAATGAATTATTTTAAATAATATCGACGAGAAATTTATTTTGAATAGAATTCGACGTATATATTATATACGTCGTCGTTAGAATATAAATATTTATATATAATTATAAATAGAATTGAAAATGGCGCGGTAGTTCGATAATTCGATTTCAAACTTCAATTGAATGTACCGGGTGCAAAACAATCCGGATTTTAGTGAAACCAAAAACATTAGGATCTAATAGTGAATATCTTTCCAACGAATCCGACAAATCAAGATTTCATAGCGGGAATCAAAAGATATGTCCAGTTGAAAATTCTGAATAGTCGCTATGGAATTCAGGCCCTTAAAAATGGACATTTTGCAAATGACCTCGGATTTCGACGAAACAACTTTTGTTGGGTCCGTGATGTTGAATTATTGCTAGGTTTCAAATTTCATAATTTTTCGAATCAATATGTGAGCGTGGCATAGGAAACCGTGTTTTGACCATTTCAGTTGATTCTAATCGACTGGAAATTGGCCATTTTTCATACGGTCTCGGAATTCGACGAAACTAGTTTTGTTAGGACCGTATCGTCAATACGAAGCTAGAAAATATTTTTCTGGAATTTTTCTAGTTGGTATGTGACCCCGGTAATTTGAAATGTACGTTTAAAATTCAATATAGTGATTTAAGTGTAAATTCAAAGGAAACTGATTCAAACGATCGAATCAGCCTACGATACATATCCCATTGTGCTCGGAATGGGGGTAGAACGCTATAGACGACAGGCGGTGGACCTCGTTTCGAGGTCGGATGTAAAAGTCAACTATTTGCAAATAAAATAATTAAAATAAAATAATAATAATAATAATAATAATAAAAAAAGAATAAACCCCTTTCCTCCTTATTACCCAGGCCCCCCCGTTATTTTCAGAAATCAAGATCGAAAAGAAAAAAAAAAAATATAATGAAAAGGGGGCGCGGTGGAGCCGCCACCCACCATCGCTCGTCGGCGGTCAGGACCCCACCGCCGCCGCTGATTCGAGCGCTCCCCCCCTTCTTCTTCCCGTCCGCCTGTCCTCCTCCTCCTCCACGTCAAATCGAACGACCCCTAACCGGCCACCCTCCCCACGACGACGACGCCGCCCCAGGCCTCGACGCTCCCTCCGCTCCTCCTTCAACCCAACACCCCACCAGTCGACGACCGACGCGGCCAACCCCCCCCCCCCCCCCAGTCCCGCTCCTCTCCCTCCACTTCTTGCTGACGGCCACTGAAAACCCCTACCCTAGTTAAGCGATGTAAGTTTTTTATTTATTTTATTAGTTTATTTTATTTTTATTTTATATTAACAGAAAATAGACTGTTTTTTTTAGGATTTTAAACCGAATTTTTTTAATAGGAATTTTAAAACTGATTTTATTTTTAGATTTTAAATAGCAAAAGATTTAAACTTTAAAAAGAGAAAAGACGATATTTTTAAAGTAGAAAAGACGGTATTTTTAAAGGTGAAAAGATAGGATTTTTATTTGGTAAAAGATACGATCTTTATATTTTTAAAGTGATAAAAATATAGTTTTTATATTTTTAAAGAATTAAAAATATAATCTTTTATATGGTAGGAAGATAAAAATATAATCTTTACTATATAGAAGTATTAAAAATATAATCTTTACTATATAGAAATATTAAAAATATGATTTTTATATTTTTAAGGTATTAAAAATATAATCTTTATAGGATAGAGAATATAAAAATATCATCTTTGTATATGTAAAGAAATAAAAATCTGATTTTTATTTTATCTACGTTGAGATAAAGCGGTAAATTTAAAAAGGTGAAATCTTTAAATTTAAAAAGGTGAAATCTTTAAATTTAAAAAGGCGAAATCTTTATATAGAAAATAGCGTGATAAAAATATAATTTTTATCTATAGAACATAGAAGTAAAAATTCGATTTTTATAAATTGAATAGCGAAGTAAAAAATTCTATTTTTACAAATATGAAATAGCGATGAGAATTCTATTTTCACAATATGAGGTTAGCGATAAAAATATGACTTTCAAATTGAAAGTGAATAAATAAAAATGTGATTTTTATTTTAAAGACATCGAAATATAAAAATGTGATTTTTATATATATAGTGACTACGGGCAACGAAGATGACGAAGATACGATGAAGATGAAGATTTCTATCAAATGAAGAGCCGTGGAGCTAGGATAGCTTTCAGTGAGAACTTCTCACTCAAATTCTATTTTTCTAGTTATATATATATACTAGGATGCAGACGGTGCTTATTAGAAGCACCCGACACCCGTCCACATACCATGGACTTGTTTGTTTGGATGTTTGGTGATTGATTGAGATATTGGTTTGAATGTGGTTTGTGGTGTGAAAAATCGAATCGATAAATTGGTTAGGATTAGACGTGCGCCGTTATAAGGCGAAGGAGTAAGACTAGGTTAGACTCTTACTCCAAATTTTGTGGTTTGCATAACGAAAGTGATTTGATTGATGTGTGAATGGCGTGGGCCTTCACTAGACCGGGGATAAGGCTAGGCCTCGTCCCGTTTCTAGTATCGTGCCGTTATGCCGCCGAAATTTTCTAAAATATGTTAGAAAAATAAAAATATCATTTTATTTGATAAATGAAATGAATAGAAATTCATGTGTTGAAATAGAATATTTTATCGTTAAAAATAGAATTTTTAACGTGAACGTGAAAGTGAATAAATATTTATAAACAAATCGGCCGATTTGTTTATATACACTGATTTGACTGATATTGATTGGGTCGATAAGTTTTACACATCGCCCAACTGCACAAATAAAATCTGTGTTTGATTGTTTGAAACCCCACACGGGTGTTGGGATGAAATTTGATGTTCACTCATCCTGATTGATTAAATATGTCGATCGGTCGATTGACAGACTGTGTAAGCGTCAATTATTTATATTTGGTGCTTATACAGTGTAGTGCACTTTGGTTGATGATTGATTATTTTTCAAAGCTATTATATACATGTGTTGTATGGAATCCATATAATTAACGTTATATGGTGATTGATTGGGCCTCATTCCAATTTGAAAAATAATGAATATTATAAAAGAGAATTCATGTGTTGAATATAAAAATAGTCATGTGTTGACGATGTTCATGTGTTGAGTGAAATATTTTAAATAAAATAAATTACATCTTTATCATATTTAAAATTAGAACTACTTCCTAGTAGAAGTCTAATTAAAATCAAACGATAGATACCATAGTTTTATAAAATATTTTACATAACAAAAATAGTGATGTGTTGACAGTACTCATGTGTTGAGATTAGTCGTGTGATGAAAGAAATATAGATTCATGTGTTGAATGGGATAAATATTCATTTGTTGGATAGAATAAAGGAGTTTTGAAAAATATAAAGCCGTGTTGATTAGAGATGCGTTATTTCGACGTGAACGATATTTATATCGATTTTAAACGATTTCGAAATGAATTGAATTGAAACGATTTCGAAATGAATTGAATTGAAACGATTTCGAAATGAATTGAATTGAAACGATTTCGAAATGAATTGAATTGAAACGATTTCGAAATGAATTGAATTGAAACGATTTCGAAATGAATTGAATTGAAACGATTTCGAAATGAATTGAATTGAAACGATTTCGAAATGAATTGAATTGAAAACGATTTCGAAATGAATTGAATTGAAAACGATTTCGAAATGAATTGAATTGAAAACGATTTCGAAATGAAATGAATTGAAAACGAATTCAAATGGAATTGAAAGTGAATTGAAATGAATTCAAATCGAATTAAAATTTGAATTGAATAGAAATGAATTTTAAAACGAATTTATAAAGAAAAATTCAATTTTGGCTTTGAATGGAAATAGTGTTGAAATGGTTTTGAAACGAAGTTAAAACGATTTATAAAATTCGTTTTAAAAGGAAGTCGACGAAATATATATAATATATATATATTATATATATAATGGCCTGAATAGAACGCGCCGCGCCGCGGTAGTTCGTGAATTTCGACCATTTAATTCAAACGGACATTGCGGGAGATCCGACCGTCGGATTCTCCTAAAACCGGAACCGTTGGGTTCGTATCGAAAAGAACTTTCCAATGAATATTAGAAATTTGAAATCTAACGGTTGGATTTGGAATTATGTCCAAATCAAATTAGAAAAAGGTCGTTGTAAGTGCAGTTCGATGGCCGTTGTTGGAAATCGACTGTACGGGCCTTGATAAAATTATTAAAAATATCTATAATTTGTGTAAAATTATAATATGTGAATTGGAAAGATTTGAGCTGGAAAATTCCACATTTGAAAAGATAAAAATAGATTTTTATCGAAATGAACTAGTTTTGAACTAGAATTGAAATCAATTTATTTTTAAAATAAATAAATTGAATTTGAAAGTGACTTTTGAAAATAATCGATAATTTCCAATACGTGTATTGGACTGGAGCTGAATCGAAATTATCTTCGGGATATTTCGACGTTGGATTTCGTGACTATACAAATATTGTTATGGGGATTTGAAAGATATTTTATATCGTTATTTCCAATACGATATTTGTTGGTTTCAGAATTTGATATTGAATATAAGCCGATATATTTTCTATTCAGGGCCTTGTATTTAATATCAAATGTGATTTGGTTTGTCGTGAATCGTGTTTTTGATGACATTGGTTCTTTAACCCAGTTAAAGGCAGAATATTGATTTTTGAGAAGATTAAAACTAAGTGGAGTTTTAATGAATCTTTAATTAGATTAAAATGTGAATTGATAATTTAAATTATCAAATCTGAAAGGTGATCGAGAATGGAGTACCACCAGTTTTGCTCCAAAGCGATAGTTAAATCTTTAATTAGATTTGAACGTGAAATGGTAATTAATTTTACCGATAATACCGTGGTGTTAGATATGGAGTATCGCCAGTTTTGCTCCATGGGATATATAGTTTGGGATTGGGAAATAAACTAAATAATTACTTCGGTGTGGTTCGTTAATCCCGACTAGTTTGAGATGATATCCAAAGGAAGATTAAAGAATAAATTTAGAAGAATTTATCTTTGATAAAATTAATGGGAACCTTTCCCTAAGAATGTGATTTTGTGAATAAAGGAATATTCTGAATTGGAATGAGGCGTTTGTTGTGTTTGTGTAACATTCGTTTATTATATACGTGGGTTATTCAGAAAGGCCGGGTTTATACCCATTCTGAATAACCGATTCGACGAGATGTCGAAGATGAAGACGGTGGTTGAAGACCGGAAGTCTTCACATCGTTTGGGTGATTACTGATGGTCTTGATTGGGCTGTACACCCAAGATGAGGGAAACAGTCGGTGATCGTCCAGACGTACTTGGAGATCGATGGATATGCGAGGAAAGTGCCTCCGGTTTCGTTCAGACCCAGAACGGACTTGTAAATGGACTGTGTGTCCGACATTGGATTTTAGTCCGTGTGATTGATCTCTATTAAATATATATCTGTTTGGCGGCGGAGAATTTATTCTCTTGCTTAACGCCCTTCTCTGAGACGTACGAGCTCAGGGGTTATATATTGATGGATATCAAGCGCATGGAGTGAATTGCCTGTGTGGCATGCGTAAGTGGCAATTGATCAAGGCTTCTGTTGAAAAGCAAAGTCTTGTGGTTGATGATCAAAGCACGGCCTGTGTGGCGTAGCTTTGTGTATAACGTGGATTCGCGAGCCTCACACCTCGGTATGAGTCAAAAACGGGATACGGACCCAAGGAGTGCACGACGTTTCTTTCTAGCTAGGATGGTGTCAGTGACCTACCAGCCCTGACATTTATATACTTTTCACCTGTGTGGTTGTTGGATACGAGGCGCCTCGGATATAGGTCTGTAAGGACCGGGAAACGTGTGTTCAGGAATTGCCAATCCTCAAAAGTAAGAGAGGACCGGCCTTGGAGGTTCCAAAGGATCATAGTGGGGTCCTGGGACATTTGCTAGAGTGTCTCGAACGCGGAGAGGAGCTTGCCCCTTGCCTCGGCTCATGACGGAAATCCAATTTCCAATACGTGATATTGCGGTTTTAATTGTAGAACTAGTATGGCGACATGATATATGGTACCCATGCCGTCTATGATTGATATTTATGATTGAAATTGTTTTGACACTATACACTTATTATAGTATCAAATGATTTGTTTTAAACGTACCAAGCATGTTTGGCTATTATAAGGGAAAACCCTATCCTCCGGCTTGCGTTGCATTGTGTGATGGGACCTGGGTCTTATAATAGCTTCATTTTTCGAAAGAGCATTGCGCTGTTTTGTTATATGCACTAGTATTCTTGGGAGGAAACCCGTTCCGTGTTATACGGCGTGGTCCCTTGAATTACTATCTTTAAGTAAAGTTTTGAATAACTATTTTAGTTCTCACACCAGTCCCATGACTGACCTGGAGTTTATTGTTTTAACCTAAACTCTGGGTGCCCCTATTTTCCGCACGGGCAGCTAGTAGTTTTGGTTTTGCAGATCTATATTCACAGGGTCCTGATTAACAGCTGGAACGATGCTCGGAAAGCTCTGTATCCGTGTATCACTTCTAGTTGTGTTTTTGTATATTTTTCCGCTGCTATGTAATTTATTGTACTCTCTGATAATTGTCGAATGTAATTTATTCATTTATACTCTGTATATTCTCGTATCTGATGGAATTGTTGTAATAGCAATGAAATGTTCTTCCGTATGCGCTCATTTGTGTGTTGTTCTCAAAGTATTCGTGCTTTCCTTCACGGGGAAGTTACGGGTTCTTTCAGTTGGTATCAGAGCTTTGGTTTACAGAGCTCGAGAACAAGACACATTAGAACCATACGAAAGAATTCATCAGATATTGGATTAGTAATATCCAATTAGAATAACTCGTTAGAGATAGGATCAGTAGTATCCTAGAACGAGTGCGAAGAGTATATCTTTCAAATGAAAACAATTTTGTTTTGAAAATTTAAATCGTTTTAAACGTATTTGAATATTTATTTATTTTGAATATGGACAATCGAGTATATATAGATTTCGCGTATACGCGTCATGAACGTATATTCGAAGTTTTAATATACTGGGTAGATATAGAATCACATTCTAGACATCCGGGAATGATTCTGATGATGGTGCATCATCATCAGTATTCATATTCGAGTTTCGAAGGTGTGATTTTCTATATATTTCCATTAGACTGGTGTGAGAACCAAAACTTATATAGTTAGAACACATTGTTGTGAATTGGCATCAAAACATGATTTTTTTTGTATATATGTATCAAAATTTATGGATTTGAAACTCTAATTCACTAATTGATTGATGTTTGTGTTGTTTGTTTATTTGTTTGCTAATTTTTAACCATTTATGCCTAATTGAATCGAATATTGAATTGTATAGAAAATTGGTTGCTTTTGCTTGCATATACATATACTTACATTGAACAGGTCATAGCAAGGAGGCTAGAGCAGAGAATAAAATTTGTTTGCCCGACAAATAGGTACATGTTTACTACATAATTTCCTGTTTTGTTTGGGTGATGATGATTTTGTGAGCCTATTGGCTAGCCGCTTGGCTTTTTCTTTTTCTTTTTGAGATCTGAAGGACCGGGGAAGCTATTTGAAATTCCCCGATGCTCCCGGTGCAGGGGAGGTTATGGCGAAATTTTTCAAAAATTTAGGGTGTTAGCCAAATTTTTGAAATTTTGAAAATTCTCAGAAACTAAAAAGTTGGAGAATGGAAGCCAAATCGAACGTAGAGTTAATTAATCAAACCACTTTCGACTTTGTTCCTTTTCGGGGACGAAAAGTTTTAAGTGGGGGAGATTGTAATAACCCGAAAATCTGGGCCAGTTTAAAATTTTTATTTTGGCAATTTTAGCGAATTTTGAATATTTAAAATGAATTATTTTAAATAATATCGACGAGAAATTTATTTTGAATAGAATTCGACGTATATATTATATACGTCGTCGTTAGAATATAAATATTTATATATAATTATAAATAGAATTGAAAATGGCGCGGTAGTTCGATAATTCGATTTCAAACTTCAATTGAATGTACCGGGTGCAAAACAATCCGGATTTTAGTGAAACCAAAAACATTAGGATCTAATAGTGAATATCTTTCCAACGAATCCGACAAATCAAGATTTCATAGCGGGAATCAAAAGATATGTCCAGTTGAAAATTCTGAATAGTCGCTATGGAATTCAGGCCCTTAAAAATGGACATTTTGCAAATGACCTCGGATTTCGACGAAACCACTTTTGTTGGGTCCGTGATGTTGAATTATTGCTAGGTTTCAAATTTCATAATTTTTCGAATCAATATGTGAGCGTGGCATAGGAAAGCGTGTTTTGACCATTTCAGTTGATTCTAATCGACTGGAAATTGGCCATTTTTCATACGGTCTCGGAATTCGACGAAACTAGTTTTGTTAGGACCGTATCGTCAATACGAAGCTAGAAAATATTTTTCTGGAATTTTTCTAGTTGGTATGTGACCCCGGTAATTTGAAATGTACGTTTAAAATTCAATATAGTGATTTAAGTGTAAATTCAAAGGAAACTGATTCAAACAATCGAATCAGCCTACGATACATATCCCATTGTGCTCGGAATGGGGGTAGAACGCTATAGACGACAGGCGGTGGACCTCGTTTCGAGGTCGGATGTAAAAGTCAACTATTTGCAAATAAAATAATTAAAATAAAATAATAATAATAATAATAATAATAATAATAAAAAAAGAATAAACCCCTTTCCTCCTTATTACCCAGGCCCCCCCGTTATTTTCAGAAATCAAGATCGAAAAGAAAAAAAATATATATATATATAATGAAAAGGGGGCGCGGTGGAGCCGCCACCCACCATCGCTCGTCGGCGGTCAGGACCCCACCGCCGCCGCTGATTCGAGCGCTCCCCCCCCCTTCTTCTTCCCGTCCGCCTGTCCTCCTCCTCCTCCACGTCAAATCGAACGACCCCTAACCGGCCACCCTCCCCACGACGACGACGCCGCCCCAGGCCTCGACGCTCCCTCCGCTCCTCCTTCAACCCAACACCCCACCAGTCGACGACCGACGCGGCCAAACCCCCCCCCCTAGTCCCGCTCCTCTCCCTCCACTTCTTGCTGACGGCCACTGAAAACCCCTACCCTAGTTAAGCGATGTAAGTTTTTTATTTATTTTATTAGTTTATTTTATTTTTATTTTATATTAACAGAAAATAGACTGTTTTTTTTAGGATTTTAAACCGAATTTTTTTAATAGGAATTTTAAAACTGATTTTATTTTTAGATTTTAAATAGCAAAAGATTTAAACTTTAAAAAGAGAAAAGACGATATTTTTAAAGTAGAAAAGACGGTATTTTTAAAGGTGAAAAGATAGGATTTTTATTTGGTAAAAGATACGATCTTTATATTTTTAAAGTGATAAAAATATAGTTTTTATATTTTTAAAGAATTAAAAATATAATCTTTTATATGGTAGGAAGATAAAAATATAATCTTTAATATATAGAAGTATTAAAAATATAATCTTTACTATATAGAAATATTAAAAATATGATTTTTATATTTTTAAGGTATTAAAAATATAATCTTTATAGGATAGAGAATATAAAAATATCATCTTTGTATATGTAACGAAATAAAAATCTGATTTTTATTTTATCTACGTTGAGATAAAGCGGTAAATTTAAAA
The DNA here is from genome assembly GCA_030737875.1 of Allium sativum. NCBI lineage: Eukaryota > Viridiplantae > Streptophyta > Magnoliopsida > Asparagales > Amaryllidaceae > Allium > Allium sativum. The sequence goes on from CM060921.1 coordinate 316,470,634, forward strand.
AGGTGAAATCTTTAAATTTAAAAAGGTGAAATCTTTAAATTTAAAAAGGCGAAATCTTTATATAGAAAATAGCGTGATAAAAATATAATTTTTATCTATAGAACATAGAAGTAAAAATTCGATTTTTATAAATTGAATAGCGAAGTAAAAAATTCTATTTTTACAAATATGAAATAGCGATGAGAATTCTATTTTCACAATATGAGGTTAGCGATAAAAATATGACTTTCAAATTGAAAGTGAATAAATAAAAATGTGATTTTTATTTTAAAGACATCGAAATATAAAAATGTGATTTTTATATATATAGTGACTACGGGCAACGAAGATGATGAAGATACGATGAAGATGAAGATTTCTATCAAATGAAGAGCCGTGGAGCTAGGATAGCTTTCAGTGAGAACTTCTCACTCAAATTCTATTTTTCTAGTTATATATATATACTAGGATGCAGACGGTGCTTATTAGAAGCACCCGACACCCGTCCACATACCATGGACTTGTTTGTTTGGATGTTTGGTGATTGATTGAGATATTGGTTTGAATGTGGTTTGTGGTGTGAAAAATCGAATCGATAAATTGGTTAGGATTAGACGTGCGCCGTTATAAGGCGAAGGAGTAAGACTAGGTTAGACTCTTACTCCAAATTTTGTGGTTTGCATAACGAAAGTGATTTGATTGATGTGTGAATGGCGTGGGCCTTCACTAGACCGGGGATAAGGCTAGGCCTCGTCCCGTTTCTAGTATCGTGCCGTTATGCCGCCGAAATTTTCTAAAATATGTTAGAAAAATAAAAATATCATTTTATTTGATAAATGAAATGAATAGAAATTCATGTGTTGAAATAGAATATTTTATCGTTAAAAATAGAATTTTTAACGTGAACGTGAAAGTGAATAAATATTTATAAACAAATCGGCCGATTTGTTTATATAAACTGATTTGACTGATATTGATTGGGTCGATAAGTTTTACACATCGCCCAACTGCACAAATAAAATCTGTGTTTGATTGTTTGAAACCCCACACGGGTGTTGGGATGAAATTTGATGTTCACTCATCCTGATTGATTAAATATGTCGATCGGTCGATTGACAGACTGTGTAAGCGTCAATTATTTATATTTGGTGCTTATACAGTGTAGTGCACTTTGGTTGATGATTGATTATTTTTCAAAGCTATTATATACATGTGTTGTATGGAATCCATATAATTAACGTTATATGGTGATTGATTGGGCCTCATTCCAATTTGAAAAATAATGAATATTATAAAAGAGAATTCATGTGTTGAATATAAAAATAGTCATGTGTTGACGATGTTCATGTGTTGAGTGAAATATTTTAAATAAAATAAATTACATCTTTATCATATTTAAAATTAGAACTACTTCCTAGTAGAAGTCTAATTAAAATCAAACGATAGATACCATAGTTTTATAAAATATTTTACATAACAAAAATAGTGATGTGTTGACAGTACTCATGTGTTGAGATTAGTCGTGTGATGAAAGAAATATAGATTCATGTGTTGAATGGGATAAATATTCATTTGTTGGATAGAATAAAGGAGTTTTGAAAAATATAAAGCCGTGTTGATTAGAGATGCGTTATTTCGACGTGAACGATATTTATATCGATTTTAAACGATTTCGAAATGAATTGAATTGAAACGATTTCGAAATGAATTGAATTGAAACGATTTCGAAATGAATTGAATTGAAACGATTTCGAAATGAATTGAATTGAAACGATTTCGAAATGAATTGAATTGAAACGATTTCGAAATGAATTGAATTGAAACGATTTCGAAATGAAATGAATTGAAACGATTTCGAAATGAATTGAATTGAAACGATTTCGAAATGAATTGAATTGAAACGATTTCGAAATGAATTGAATTGAAAACGATTTCGAAATGAATTGAATTGAAAACGATTTCGAAATGAATTGAATTGAAAACGATTTCGAAATGAAATGAATTGAAAACGAATTCAAATGGAATTGAAAGTGAATTGAAATGAATTCAAATCGAATTAAAATTTGAATTGAATAGAAATGAATTTTAAAACGAATTTATAAAGAAAAATTCAATTTTGGCTTTGAATGGAAATAGTGTTGAAATGGTTTTGAAACGAAGTTAAAACGATTTATAAAATTCGTTTTAAAAGGAAGTCGATGAAATATATATAATATATATATTATATATATAATGGCCTGAATAGAACGCGCCGCGCCGCGGTAGTTCGTGAATTTCGACCATTTAATTCAAACGGACATTGCGGGAGATCCGACCGTCGGATTCTCCTAAAACCGGAACCGTTGGGTTCGTATCGAAAAGAACTTTCCAATGAATATTAGAAATTTGAAATCTAACGGTTGGATTTGGAATTATGTCCAAATCAAATTCGAAAAAGGTCGCTGTAAGTGCAGTTCGATGGCCGTTGTTGGAAATCGACTGTACGGGCCTTGATAAAATTATTAAAAATATCTATAATTTGTGTAAAATTATAATATGTGAATTGGAAAGTTTGAGCTGGAAAATTCCACATTTGAAAAGATAAAAATAGATTTTTATCGAAATGAACTAGTTTTGAACTAGAATTGAAATCAATTTATTTTTAAAATAAATAAATTGAATTTGAAAGTGACTTTTGAAAATAATCGATAATTTCCAATACGTGTATTGGACTGGAGCTGAATCGAAATTATCTTCGGGATATTTCGACGTTGGATTTCGTGACTATACAAATATTGTTATGGGGATTTGAAAGATATTTTATATTGTTATTTCCAATACGATATTTGTTGGTTTCAGAATTTGATATTGAATATAAGCCGATATATTTTCTATTCAGGGCCTTGTATTTAATATCAAATGTGATTTGGTTTGTCGTGAATCGTGTTTTTGATGACATTGGTTCTTTAACCCAGTTAAAGGCAGAATATTGATTTTTGAGAAGATTAAAACTAAGTGGAGTTTTAATGAATCTTTAATTAGATTAAAATGTGAATTGATAATTTAAATTATCAAATCTGAAAGGTGATCGAGAATGGAGTACCACCAGTTTTGCTCCAAAGCGATAGTTAAATCTTTAATTAGATTTGAACGTGAAATGGTAATTAATTTTACCGATAATACCGTGGTGTTAGATATGGAGTATCGCCAGTTTTGCTCCATGGGATATATAGTTTGGGATTGGGAAATAAACTAAATAATTACTTCGGTGTGGTTCGTTAATCCCGACTAGTTTGAGATGATATCCAAAGGAAGATTAAAGAATAAATTTAGAAGAATTTATCTTTGATAAAATTAATGGGAACCTTTCCCTAAGAATGTGATTTTGTGAATAAAGGAATATTCTGAATTGGAATGAGGCGTTTGTTGTGTTTGTGTAACATTCGTTTATTATATACGTGGGTTATTCAGAAAGGTCGGGTTTATACCCATTCTGAATAACCGATTCGACGAGATGTCGAAGATGAAGACGGTGGTTGAAGACCGGAAGTCTTCACATCGTTTGGGTGATTACTGATGATCTTGATTGGGCTGTACACCCAAGATGAGGGAAACAGTCGGTGATCGTCCAGACGTACTTGGAGATCGATGGATATGCGAGGAAAGTGCCTCCGGTTTCGTTCAGACCCAGAACGGACTTGTAAATGGACTGTGTGTCCGACATTGGATTTTAGTCCGTGTGATTGATCTCTATTAAATATATATCTGTTTGGCGGCGGAGAATTTATTCTCTTGCTTAACGCCCTTCTCTGAGACGTACGAGCTCAGGGGTTATATATTGATGGATATCAAGCGCATGGAGTGAATTGCCTGTGTGGCATGCGTAAGTGGCAATTGATCAAGGCTTCTGTTGAAAAGCAAAGTCTTGTGGTTGATGATCAAAGCACGGCCTGTGTGGCGTAGCTTTGTGTATAACGTGGATTCGCGAGCCTCACACCTCGGTATGAGTCAAAAACGGGATACGGACCCAAGGAGTGCACGACGTTTCTTTCTAGCTAGGGTGGTGTCAGTGACCTACCAGCCCTGACATTTATATACTTTTCACCTGTGTGGTTGTTGGATACGAGGCGCCTCGGATATAGGTCTGTAAGGACCGGGAAACGTGTGTTCAGGAATTGCCAATCCCCAAAAGTAAGAGAGGACCGGCCTTGGAGGTTCCAAAGGATCATAGTGGGGTCCTGGGACATTTGCTAGAGTGTCTCGAACGCGGAGAGGAGCTTGCCCCTTGCCTCGGCTCATGACGGAAATCCAATTTCCAATACGTGATATTGCGGTTTTAATTGTAGAACTAGTATGGCGACATGATATATGGTACCCATGCCGTCTATGATTGATATTTATGATTGAAATTGTTTTGACACTATACACTTATTATAGTATCAAATGATTTGTTTTAAACGTACCAAGCATGTTTGGCTATTATAAGGGAAAACCCTATCCTCCGGCTTGCGTTGCATTGTGTGATGGGACCTGGGTCTTATAATAGCTTCATTTTTCGAAAGAGCATTGCGCTGTTTTGTTATATGCACTAGTATTCTTGGGAGGAAACCCGTTCCGTGTTATACGGCGTGGTCCCTTGAATTACTATCTTTAAGTAAAGTTTTGAATAACTATTTTAGTTCTCACACCAGTCCCATGACTGACCTGGAGTTTATTGTTTTAACCTAAACTCTGGGTGCCCCTATTTTCCGCACGGGCAGCTAGTAGTTTTGGTTTTGCAGATCTATATTCACAGGGTCCTGATTAACAGCTGGAACGATGCTCGGAAAGCTCTGTATCCGTGTATCACTTCTAGTTGTGTTTTTGTATATTTTTCCGCTGCTATGTAATTTATTGTACTCTCTGATAATTGTCGAATGTAATTTATTCATTTATACTCTGTATATTCTCGTATCTGATGGAATTGTTGTAATAGCAATGAAATGTTCTTCTGTATGCGCTCATTTGTGTGTTGTTCTCAAAGTATTCGTGCTTTCCTTCACGGGGAAGTTACGGGTTCTTTCAATATGATAATTCTACAATACTATTACCAAAATAACTGGACTAAGGCATAAGCTGGAAAACAAGAAAATGTCTATGAAGAGCAGATTAAGGACATAGACAATCGCTAAAGGCAACGTTATAGGCGCTCCTAAATACTAAAGGATAAACACTATACTGCACCACACCAGTCACCCTAAAGATTCATCCCACTTAGCTTCACTTAGAAACTTTCCCAATGGCTTTACGTACCCCTAGCTGACTACATAGGTGTCGCCTGCCCCTATCTCCACTAGGTGTACCCTACTTCCCATTATTCGATCGGCTCCCTAACTCATAGATACCCGTGCTGGCCCCACAGTGGGGTGTATCACTCCCCTAAAGTGGCAACCTGATACAACGGACATGCACGGCTTATACCTACACGATGCAACAACGTCTTACCTACCAGCCCGGGTCCACACACGCATATGAAACCCGTTGGACTTGCGTTGCCACCGCTCCCTGTTTTGGCCTCTTATAGTCAAACCCAGTATGCGTGTCCCGTCCTCGACTTGGGTCGAGCCCACAAAGATACGTTTTGGGATACTGGTTGAAATGGGCCCCCACTATTTACCACAAGCATTCCACCTAAGCTTGTCCCCATTAGTCCATCCCACTTAACCCACTTAGTCATGTTCATTTACATGTGTTTTTGGTTAAGTCTAATCGTATTTCAAATGCCTCTAAAGGCAACCACCAGATTCCTCATGCCACCCAAGGCACCTACTTAACCCCCATGTCCCACCTTACATGATTATCTGGTTAAGTATTTCTTAGTTCATTAAGGCCATAACCTCAAAAAGACCTCTCACATTAGACTGGCATTTATGGCAGCTGGATTTGCCGGGCGGGTCCGGGCAGTCTTACACCATAAAAGAGTCTAACCTCGTGTCTTTACAACTGTTATGCTTTAGTTTGGGCCTAGGACCTCTCACATTGGGCCGACATTTGTGACTACTGGATTTGCCGGGCGGGTCCGGGCAGGTTTACATCACAAACGGGTCCAACCTCGTGTCCTAAGCATTGATTATTAATAATAATCCACTTTCCCCCAATTTTAATAATTCCCTACTTGAATTATTAATTACTTCCAATTTTTAACAATGTCCATAATTGACTCAATTATGGACATCCATTCATGGTATGCAAAATCTTACAAAATTGCACCCAATTTATTAATTCCTAATATTACCCCTACCCCACGTTTGAACGTTTATTCGCAAAATATATGTTAGACTCGAATAGCCTAACTCATAGCATAAAAGAGATTATCATAATAACATGTATATGTGACCAAATGAATCATAATAAGGGGTGAAACTTGCATATGTCCAACTTGCATAGATTATACATGTCATGGACCTAAAGGTGTCAAATTGTTCAAAATTCACCTAATATAATCTCAATCAATTTTCATAAACTTACATATGAACATGTGTGAATCAACATCATCTAATTTTTTAACAACATGGTTTTATATGGGTACACCTAACTCAATAGGCAAATTCCCATATTCAAGTTTTATTTAATTATAGTTTCAAGTTTATGGGTACACCTAACCTAATAGGCAAATTCCCATAAACAAGATCCATTTAAATTAAAAAAAACATAACTTTAAGCATGTTCCAACAACATCATGATTTTACAACATAATATAGCATGATTTATAACATGGAATAGTATGATAGTATAACATAGCTTGACATGATTCTCAACATAGCACGACATAGCATAAGAGAATTTACAACATAGCATGACATAGCATATACAATTTACATCATACGACAACATAATAACATAATAAGAGATCCACAATATATAGAATTTACAATTACAAATCACGTCACTTTCTTGTGATCCATTCATAACTAAGTCAAATTAGTTTGTAATAGTCTTATGAGAATCATCATACTCACCAACAGAAGAAGAGAATTAGAGAGAGAGTTCTTTGGTTTGATTTGTTTTGTTGAGTAGAATTTAGTTGTAGTAGATTAGGCTTCCTCTTCTTAGTTTGTGACGGCTACGCTGAACTCCATGGCAGCAGCATGACGGTAGCTTCTCTAATTTTACAGGTGATTTAGGTTTAGGGTCTACCCACTTATTTATAGATTTTAGAATGCATTTAGGCCATTAGATTTATCCTAGAAATAACCGCAACCGTTCAGACAAGATGGGGTTTATCTTGTTGACTCAGCAATGAGTCAGAAGTGACTCAGCAAACACTCAGCAAATTAATAAACTTCTATTCATGTTTGCATTAACTGCCCATATATATATATATATATATATATATATATTTTCTACAATGTACACATTATATACATCCCCCTTTACTTATTATTGTTTTTATATACATATTAGATACATCCCCTCTCTTACATACTTATTAATATTTTTATATTCATATTAGATACATCCCCTCTCTTACACACTTATTAATATTTTTATTTTCATAATAGATACATCCCCTCTCTTACACACTTATTAATATTTTTATATTCATAATAGATACATCCGCTCTCTTACATACTTATTAATATTTTTATATTCATATTAGATACATCCCCTCTTCTACACACTTATTATTATTTTAGCAACTTTAGTGTTAATAGAAAATTCGGGGTGTTACATTCTCCCCTTCTTTTAGGATTTCGTCCCCGAAATCTTCAAGTCTGGAAGAATGTATATCCTACCATCCAAACGTCCATCTACTAATCCATCATACACAGGCATCCATTGTCCTTAAAAGACTTCTAATGCTTTATGATCATATGCAAGTGTGTGTACATGTCCTTACCTAATGCGAAATCAGGCGGTCTACTGATTCAGTTGACCTCCTTAATGCAAATTATGTAAGTGTCATGAATCCATTATGTATGCAAAAGATCCTAATTGCTTACATACTACTTCTATATGCGTGCACACCCATTCAACCGAATGCAGCATCCATATGATGGTACAACCATTATACATCCATTATACTAAATACATCCATATATATGCAATATGCAATATGAAGTGACTGAGCCGATCTAGTGCCTAAAGTGTGTGTATATATGCATCCACGAGCAACCACTAGCAAACACTTGCATCCATTTTGCATCCATCATACATAACATGTCTCAAACACATGTTTCAACCATAGGATTATCCTAACTAAAGGTCAAAGATACTAATGAGAGGACATACTAAAGATAAGATAAGATAAGCTAAGCGATAAAGGAGAAATTAAAAGACATACCCTCAAAAAGAAAAGGGTGCAACGAACACATCTTCTCTTCTGTCTCCCAAGTTGCGTTGCTCTCATCATTTCCCCATTGCACTTTAACCAGTCTGACCTCTCGATTCCTCAACTTTTTGATCTCCGACCCAAGAATGCATGTAGGAGCTCGTCTAATTGTTGCATCACGCTCTATTTCCACCTCTTTAAGCAAGCTCGGCTCTACCACCTCCGCGGTCTTGTGCAAACACTTCCTCAAATGTGATACATGGAATACGTCGTGTATTCCACTAAGTTTCTCAGGCAACTCCACCCTATATGCCATCTTCCCAATCCTGTTTTTTACAGGAAACGGCCCTACAAACCTTGGTGCTAATTTCCCCACGGACCCAAAGCGAACAACATTCTGTAACGGAGATACTTTGATAAAAACCATGTCCCCAATGTCAAACTCAAGATTTGTCCTCCTCTTATCAGCATACGATTTTTGCCTATCTTGTGCTGCTTTCATCCTCCTTCGAATCAACTCAATCTTCTCCGAGGTTTCCCTAACTATATCGGGCCCAAGTAGGATTTTATCGGTAGATTCCCACCAACATGTAGGCGAACGGCAAGGCCTTCCATAAAGAGCTTCGAAAGGTGCCATGCCAATACTAGACTGAAAGCTATTATTATATGCGAATTCTACTAACGGAAGGTGCTCTTCCCATGTACCCCCAAAGTCTAGGATACAAAGCCTTAAAAGATCCTCTAGAATGCGATTCACCCTCTCGGTCTGGCCGTCTGTCTGAGGATGATATGCGGTGCTCAAACATAGCTGAGTCCCTACCGCCTCTTGTAAACTCTTCCAAAATTTGCTAGTGAAGATGGGGTCACGGTCGCTTACTATACTAGAAGGAATACCGTGCAAACGAACTATCTCCTTAATGTATACAGAAGCCAACCACGGAGCAGTCCTCTTACTTTTCACGGGAATAAAATGGGCGTTTTTAGTAAGTCTATCTACTATAACCCAAATCCCCGTGTTACCCTTCCTTGATCTTGGTAATCCATCCACAAAATCCATTGAGATGCTTTCCCATTTCCATAGTGGAACTTCTAATGGGTGAAGCAACCCACCGGGTTTCTTTTGTTCTGCTTTAACTCGTTGGCACACCAAGCATCTAGCGACGTACTCGGCCACATCCTTTTTCATACCGGCCCAAAAGAAAACCCGCTTCATATCTTTGTACATCTTATCCCCGCCGGGATGAATGGTCATTTTTGAGCGATGAGCATCATCAAAAATGGCCTTCCTTAAGTCTTTGTCTTGTGGTACACAAAGTCTATTATCCCTTCGTAACCAACCCTTATCGTCTAGGGTATACCTACGAAGATGGTTTGACGACTCCCCCCCTTTGAGCTTTTCTACTATCTCAACCAACTGTGGGTCGTCTCGCTGTGCCTCACCAACCCGTCCTAGAAGTGTAGGTCTAACCTCCAAGGATGCTAACAGACCGGGTACTAAGTCAACGGAGGGTCTAAAGTCAAACATAGAGATGAATTCTAAGCTTTGTCGTTCAACAAACAACGGACTCAAGGACAACCTTTTCCTACTTAAGGCGTCTGCCACCACGTTACCCTTGCCCGGGGTATATGCTATTTCAAAATCGTAGGAGGCTAAGAATTCCATCCACCGTTGCTGCCTTAAATTCAAATCCTTCTGAGAGAATAAGTATTTTAATGATTTGTGGTCAGTGAACAGTTTGAATTTCTCACCAAGAAGATAGTGACGCCAAGACTTAAGCGCGAAAACAATTGCGGCTAGCTCTAAGTCATGCGTGGGGTAATTCTTTTCATGAACCCTCAACTGCCTTCCACCATAGGCTATTACTCTTCCCTCTTGCATGAGGACCGCGCCAAGTCCCGTCCCACAAGCATCAGTATAGATGGTAAACGGTTTATTCCCATCTTGCAGCACTAAGACTGGGGCTGAAGTTAAGGCTCTCTTTAAACGTTGGAACGCATCATCGCAATCTTTGTCCCACGTAAAAACCAGGTTCTTCTTTGTTAACCGTGTTAATGGAGCTGATATTTTTGCGAAGTCTTTGATAAACTTCCTATAATAGCCAGCCAACCCCAAGAAACTTCTTACTTCGGTTGCATTTTTAGGGACCTTCCAATCTTGGATGGCCACCACCTTTGCGGGATCCACTGCTATCCCTTCTTTGGAAACCACGTGTCCTAAGAACCGTACTTCCTTCCTCCAGAAGTGACAATTAGAAAATTTTGCCTTAAGGTTATGCGCTCGAAGGGTTTCTAACACTTCCCTAAGATGTAGGGAGTGCTCTTCTTTATTCTTAGAAAAGACTAAGATGTCATCCACAAAGACTACCACGAATTTGTTAAGGTATTCCCTAAACACCCTACTCATCAAATCAACAAAATATGCAGGGGCGTTTGTCAAACCAAAGGGCATCACTAGCCATTCATAGAATCCGTCAGGAGTCCTAAAAGCAGTCTTATCTATACTATCCTCAGCCACTCTCAGTTGATGAAAGCCAGTGGCTAAGTCCAACTGCAAAAACACTGAGGCGCCAACTAACTGATCAAAGAGATCGTCAATCCTCGGCAGTGGGTGTCGGTTCTTTTTAGTAAGCTTGTTTAGTTCTCTATAGTCCATACAAAGTCTAAGAGACCCATCCGCCTTTGTGGCAAAAACTACTGGAGCACCCCACTCCGATATACTACGTCTTATGAACCCCTTCTCAAGCAACTCCTTTACTTGCTTATTGAGTTCCCTCCTTTCACGAGGAGCCATGTGGCGCACTGGCAAAGATTCGGGTTTAGCATTATCCACAAGATAAATTCGAAAGTCTATCTCCCGCCTTGGAGGTAAGCCCTTCACCTCCTCAAACACATCCGGATATTCCCGGACCACTTCTACCGATCGCAGGTTCTCTACAGATGCGTCAAGCGATTCAAGATAACTTAGCATAACGGAATTTATGGGATTACAAAAGATGTCGAGAGCATTACCAAGGCGAGTCACAAGCCTAACTACTCTCCTTTCACAATCAAGAATGGCCCTATTTCTAGACAACCAATCCATTCCTAAAATTAGCCCATAGCCCGTGAAGCCCAATACATAAGCATCACATCTAAATTCAACGCTAAGTATAGAGATTTTCAAATCCAAACATATCATGGTCAAATGAGCCGAACCCCCAATTGGATTTGAAACGACCAAGGGATCTTCTACTAAAATGGTGTTCAAGTGCAGTGATTCAACTAATGATGCAGAGATAAACGAATGAGATGCACCAGAATCGAATAAGGTACGGACAGGATGATCAAACAGAAAAACTAAGCTTTCAACAGAAATTGTTCTACCTCTTTCTTGCAGCGGTGGGGCCGCAATAGCCTGAACTTGCCCCCTTGCCTGCCCTGGTGCCATAAGAGCCTGCACTTGTCCTCCCGAGGTAGACCCTGCCCTCTGCCCCTTCTTTGGACAGTCCTTTACTAAATGTCCCGCATCTCCACAATGAAAACAACCAGTCTTCTTTTTCTTTCTACAATCTTTGCTGAGATGGCCAGGTGTCCCACAATTGAAGCATTTCTTCTTCCCTTTGCCATTATTGTTTTTACCACCCTTCTTATTTTGCTGTTGGGGTTTCTTCTGATCCCTTTTCTTTTCAACTGCCTTATCCTCATGCATAAGTGCCATTTCTACTAGCTTTTCAAAGGTGGCTCCCATAGGGATGTGGGTCATAGCCAACCCTTGCAACGGTTCATTCAAGCCTCTAACGAACCTCAAAGCTTTCTTCTCTGGCGTGTTCACCAACTCCAAGCCAAACCTTGCTAACTGATTAAATTTATTGACATATTCCTTTACTGATGAGCTCCCTTGCTTTAGTGCCAGGAATTTTTCCATATTTAAGTTCTCCTCTGCCCTTGAAAGAAACTTTGCCTCAAACCTTCGTCTGAAATCCGCCCATGAATCAACTGGACGTTCCCCGTTAGTGACCTCCCACCAAAACGAGGCCTCTCCCTTCATTAACCAAGCAGCTAAACGGACTTTCCTCCCATCTTCCACTTCAAAGATATCCAACAATTCCTCAGTCTCCTTAAGCCAATCTCTGGCCTCCACAAACGTCTCAGTCCCTTGAGAAGTTTTTCCTCCCATAGCCTTGAATTCCTTGCACGTCTTTGCAAAAGTGTCAACACGAGGAGGAGGAGGAATGGGTGCAACTAGGGGTGGAGGAGTATCCGCTGGGACTGCAGTGGTGGCCCTAGCCTCCAAGTATCTCCGAAACCACCCTGGAATCGTCACACCTTCTGGGAGATTAAGATCTTCAGCCATGCTGAAACGAAAAAGGAAAGATTCAAAATGGAGAATTCGAAAGATAAAGATAAGGATGTGGCTATTTGGGATTATGTTTTTCATAAAAACTCTCTTTAAATAACATGTTTTTTTTTGAAAGCACTTCTTCCAAAAATACTTTAGAAAAAAATATTTTTCTAAAATTTTTTTTTTATCTGTTCTGGTAACCTTATGCTCTGATACCACGTGTAACACCCCACGTCCATTAATGTCACTCACAAAGGGAATGCATTAACTTCCATGGAGGTTTTAAGTGAATATAGAACAGTAAAATTACAACAAGACAGATATAAAATAGTACATGGAAATTCAAAAACTTTATTTCATTGTAGCAGAAGTCAAAACATGTTTGATTACATCATAACACCATATTCAATGTCAAGTACAATATCTATCTTGATAAAACAAGTACATAATCCCATTACATGAATAGCCATTAAAAAGAAAGATAACAAGCTGGACTTTACTTCAGCAGTCCAAGCTTTCCAGTAGATAAGCGATCCAACTAGACTCCACTAGAACTTGGCCCAACCTGCGGACCTGAAGGGAGAAAAAGGATGGAAAAGAGGGGGTCAGACATAAAGTCTGGTGAATATGATAATTCTAAAATACTATTACCAAAATAACTGGACTAAGGCATAAGCTGGAAAACAAGAAAATGTCTATGAAGAGCAGATTAAGGACATAGACAATCGCTAAAGGCAACGTTATAGGAGCTCCTAAATACTAAAGGATAAACACTATACTGCACCACACCAGTCACCCTAAAGATTCATCCCACTTAGCTTCACTTAGAAACTTTCCCAATGGCTTTACGTACCCCTAGCTGACTACATAGGTGCCGCCTGCCCCTATCTCCACTAGGTGTACCCTACTTCCCATTATTCGATCGGCTCCCTAACTCGTAGATACCCGTGCTGGCCCCACAGGGGGGTGTATCACTCCCCTAAAGTGGCAACCTGATACAACGGACATGCACGGCTTATACCTACACGATGCAACAACGTCTTACCTACCAGCCCGGGTCCACACACGCATATAAAACCCGTTGGACTTGCATTGCCACCGCTCCCTGTTTTGGCCTCTTATAGTCAAACCCAGTATTCGTGTCCCGTCCTCAACTTGGGTCGAGCCCACAAAGATACGTTTTGGGATACTGGTTGAAATGGGCCCCCACTATTTACCACAAGCATTCCACCTAAGCTTGTCCCCATTAGTCCATCCCACTTAACCCACTTAGTCATGTTCATTTACATGTGTTTTTGGTTAAGTCTAATCGTATTTCAAATGCCTCTAAAGGCAACCACCAGATTCCTCATGCCACCCAAGGCACCTACTTAACCCCCATGTCCCACCATACATGATTATCTGGTTAAGTATTTCTTAGTTCATTAAGGCCATAACCTCATAAAGACCTCTCACATTAGACTGGCATTTATGGCAGCTGGATTTGCCGGGCGGGTCCGGGCAGTCTTACACCATAAAAGAGTCTAACCTCGTGTCTTTACAACTGTTATGCTTTAGTTTGGGCCTAGGACCTCTCACATTGGGCCGACATTTGTGACTACTGGATTTGCCGGGCGGGTCCGGGCAGGTTTACATCACAAACGGGTCCAACCTCGTGTCCTAAGCATTGATTATTAATAATAATCCACTTTCCCCCAATTTTAATAATTCCCTACTTGAATTATTAATTACTTCCAATTTTTAACAATGTCCATAATTGACTCAATTATGGACATCCATTCATTGTATGCAAAATCTTACAAAATTGCATCCAATTTATTAATTCCTAATATTACCCCTACCCCACGTTTGAACGTTTATTCGCAAAATATATGTTAGACTCGAATAGCCTAACTCATAGCATAAAAGAGATTATCATAATAACAACATGTATATGTGACCAAATGAATCATAATAAGGGGTGAAACTTGCATAGATTATACATGTCATGGACCTAAAGGTGTCAACTTGTTCAAAATTCACCTAATATAATCTCAATCAATTTTCATAAACTTACATATGAACATGTGTGAATCAACATCATCTAATTTTTTAACAACATGGTTTTATATGGGTACACCTAACTCAACAGGCGAATTCCCATATTCAAGTTTTATTTAATTATAGTTTCAAGTTTATGGGTACACCTAACCTAATAGGCAAATTCCCATAAACAAGATCCATTTAAATTAAAAAAAAACATAACTTTAAGCATGTTCCAACAACATCATGATTTTACAACATAATATAGCATGATTTATAACATGGCATAGTATGATCGTATAACATAGCTTGACATGATTCTCAACATAGCACGACATAGCATAAGAGAATTTACAACATAGCATGACATAGAATATATAATTTACATCATACGACAACATAATAACATAATAAGAGATCCACAATATATAGAATTTACAATTACAAATCACGTCACTTTCTTGTGATCCATTCATAACTGAGTCAAATTAGTTTGTAATAGTCTTGTGAGAATCATCATACTCACCAACAAAAGAAGAGAATTAGAGAGAGAGTTCTTTGGTTTGATTTGTTTTGTTGAGTAGAATTTAGTTGTAGTAGATTAGGCTTCCTCTTCTTAGTTTGTGACGGCTACGCTGAACTCCATGGCAGCAGCATGACGGTAGCTTCTCTAATTTTACAAGTGATTTAGGTTTAGGGTCTACCCACTTATTTATAGATTTTAGAATGCATTTAGGCCATTAGATTTATCCTAGAAATAACCGCAGCCGTTCAGACAAGATGGGGTTTATCTTGTTGACTCAGCAATGAGTCAGAAGTGACTCAGCAAACACTCAGCAAATTAATAAACTTCTATTCATGTTTGCATTAACTTCCCATATATATATATATATATATATATTTTCTACAATGTACACATTATATACATCCCCCTTTACTTATTATTGTTTTTATATACATATTAGATACATCCCCTCTCTTACATACTTATTAATATTTTTATATTCATATTAGATACATCCCCCCTCTTACACACTTATTAATATTTTTGTATTCATAATAGATACATCCCCTCTCTTACACACTTATTAATATTTTTATATTCATAAAAGATACATCCCCTCTCTTACATACTTATTAATATTTTTATATTCATATTAGATACATCGCCTCTTCTACACACTTATTATTATTTTAGCAACTTTAGTGTTAATAGAAAATTCGGGGTGTTACACGACAAACACTTGAACATTCAATGTTCATTTCACAAACTCCACATTTTAATACAACACAAGCGCAATAAATTTATCTAAAAATCCCGTAAACCATTATAGAACTTAGCATATTGATATATGACGTAATTTCTTGAGAGACAATATTGAAAAACAAATCGTAAACTTAAAATTTGTAAATTCAGAAAATCAAATTGCTGACATATTTACTAAACCACTATTAGAAAATTCTTTCATAAGACTTCGAAGAGAATTAGGAATTGTTTCATTTAAAGATCTCTGAAGATTTATACTAATATTGATTACTATGTTTGTCTCATGGCATGTTTTCTTTTTTATCGATGATAAAGGGGGAGAATAATTTGTTATACGCTTATTTATATGCTAACATTTTGTTTCAAGAAATCACACGGTAAATATATGTTATTTTATGAACTAACAAAAAGTTGCAAAGATTTAGGGCGAACTAAAAATATATACAAGCATACATTCAGGGGGAGCAATTAAATATTTCAACAGAATGCGAGATATAGTCATCAATCAAAAAAGGGGGAGAATGTTGATTTTCTATGTTTTTGATTCATGACAACAAAATGGAAAACAATGTAGATCGTATCAAATAGCTAAGTTCATTGAGACGACCCAAACTTCTCCGATCCCCGAAGAGATGGAGGAACCCAGATTGCTTTGAGAACACAACGCATCGGAACTCAAACAATAGAACATTTCATAGCAATTACAACAATTACATCAGAGTACAAGAATATTACAGAGCTCAAATGAATAATACATAACGGAAAATATCAGAGAATTAAATTACAAAGCAGCGGAAAATAATACACGAGTATAGTGTACAGCGGAAATCATCTACAGCCACAACTGAAAGAGGTATACGGATACAAAGCTTTCCGAATATAGCTCCAGCTGTAATCTAGGATCCTGTGAAAAGAAATATCTGCAAATCCAAAACTACTAGCTGCCCATGTGGAAAATATGGGCATCCAGAGTTTATGTTGAAAACAATAAACTCCGAGTCAGTCATGTGACTGGTGTGAGAACTAAAACAGTTATTAAACTTTTACTTAAAATTGAGTAAATCAAGGGACCACGCCGTATAACACGAAACGGGTTCACTCCCATTAATACTCTAAAATAAAAAAAAATATAAACAACACAATGCTTTTCGAAAACTGAAGCTATTATATGACTCAGGTCCCATCACACAATGCAACGCAAGCCGGAGCATAGTGTTTTCCCTTATAATAGCCAAACATGCTTGGTACGTTTAAAACAAATCATTTGATATTACTATAAGTGCATAGTGTTAAAATCAAATTCAAATATAAATGTATCAATCATAAATGACATAGGTAGCATATATTATGTCGCCATACATAGGTTTTCAACTAAAACCGAAAAGTCACGTATTGGAAATTGGATTTTCATCTATGAGTCGAGGCAAGGGATGGCTCCTCCCAATTCAAGACACTCTAGCAAATGCCTCAGGATCCCCCGTAGTGGAACCTTGGATCTTCAGGGCCAGTACATACTTACTTTAGTGGATTGGTTATTCCTGAACACGCGTTTCCCGGTCCTATCGGACCTATCTCTGATCCACTAGGGACTCAATTTCGAGGCACCTCATTCCACATCCACATAAGTAAAAATGTCTGGGCTCCATACCATGACACCACTCCTAGCTAGAAAGAAACGTCGTGCACTCCCTATAGTCACTATCCGGTTTTTGACTCATACTGGGTGTGAGGCTCGCGAATTAACGTTATACACAAAGCTATGCTATTTAAACCCGTGTGTTGATCATCAACCACAAGACTCTGCTTTTCAACAAAAGCATTGGTCATTAACATCTTAGCAAGCCACACTGACAATCCACTCCATATGACTGATGTCTATCAATATATAACCTCTAAGCTCGTATGTCTCAGAGAAGGGTGTTAAGCAAGAGAATGAATTCTCCACCACCAAATAGATATATATATATATATATATATATATATATATATATAATAGAAATCAATCAACACAGAACGAAATACAATGTCAGAAACACATCCATTTACAAGTTTGTTCTGGGTCTGTACGAAACCGGAGGCACCTTATTCCTCGTCCCATATGTCCAATACAGGAGAGAGGTCCTCGCATATCCGGTGGTCTCCAAGTACGTCTGAACGATCACCACTTATTACATTGTCTTAGGTGTACAGCTCAATCAAGACATCAGTAATCATCCAAACGATGTGGAGACCTCCAGTCTTCATCGTCGACTTTTAATTGTCGTATCAATTATTCAGAATGGGTTAAACCCGGTCTTTCCAAATAACCCACGTATTTTATAATCGATAATCTAGTGCTATAAAAACACATCATACCCCACATTCCAATTTAGAATATTCTTTTATTCAAATATTCACATTTTTAGGGAAAGTTTCCCATTAATTTTATCAAAGATAAATTCTTTTAAACTTATTCTTTAATCTTCCTTTGGATATCAATTTCAACGGATTTTGTTAACTAGTCGGGATTATCGAGCCTTACCGAAATAATTATCTATTTTATCCCAATCCCAACCTATTCATCCCATGGAGAAAAACTGGTAGTACTCCATATCTATCACCCACGGTGTTATCGGTAAATTTAATTACTATTTCACGTTCAAATCTAATTAAAGATTTAACTATCACATGGAGTAAAACTGGTGGTACTCCATTCTCGAGCATTTCTTAAGTTCAGTAAATTTAATTACTTAATTTTCTTTCCAATGTAATTAAAGATTCATTAAAACTCCATCTTGGTTTTAATATCAAAAATCACCACTTTATGATTATTCAACTTCAGGAAAATTAATCCTGTCTTTAACTGGGTTAAAGAACAAATGTCACTTAAAACACTGCTCACAATAAACCCAAAGCAGCCTCCATCAAAATGGAATCTTCGTAGAAATTTGACCAATACATAATTGATATAAATTTCCGTATCAGACTAATAATATAAATGGAATAACGGCAAAGCCTTTTAAATTCCATATATAGTAACAATCTTCCTTTATAGAAGCTAAATTGAATTCCATTCAGTTACAATTTAATATACTAAATTGGAAAACTTTACTTTGGAAAATTTCCATTATATCTTAATAAAAAGATTTATAAATGCCAAATCATATCTTTAGGCTAATGTTATTTAAAAAATTGTTCATGAAAAGCCCAAAATAAACTTTCATTTCAATTCCAATTAAATTAATTGGTAAACGTCTCTAAACCTTAATTAAAATATTTACTCTTTTCTCAACTGGGATTAAGAACAGTGTTATTTAAGAAACCATTCACGACAAATGCAAAATCCAATTTGATATTAAATACAAGGCTCTGAATAGAAATTATATCAACTTATATTCAATACCAAATTCTGAAACAAACAGATATCGTATTGGGAATAATGATATCTGCTTCTTCCAAATTCCTCAACAATATCCATATAATCATGGAATCCAATATCGAAATATTTCGAAGATTATTTCTATTCAAATCCATTCCAATTTATATGTTGGAAAATTATGGTCATTTCAAAACCATTTACAAATCCAATTTATTTATTTAAAAACATTGGATTATTTTCTAGTTCATAAATAGTTCATTTAGATAAAAATATATTTTTATCTTTTCAAACTTGGAATTTTTCATCCAAAATCTTTCCCACTCCTTAATTATGATTTTACAAAATTTTACCATATTTTTAATAATTTTATTAAGGCCATTACAGTCGGTTTCCCATAATGGCCACCGAATTGCATCCATAGCGAACTTTTCTGAAATTGATTTGGACATAATTTAAAATCCATCCATTCAAATTTAAATCTCTTATATTCATTGGAAAGAATTTTTCGATACGAACCCAACGGTTCTGGTTTTAGGATAATCCAACAGTCGGATCTCCCGTTACATCAATTTGAAGTTAATGGTTGAAATTCACGAGTGGTCACTGCGCGACGCGTTCTATTCAAGCCATTAAATAAATATATATATATCGTCAATTTCTATTTAAAATGTATTTTATAAATCATTTATAAATTCATTTTAAAATGATTTCAACTTCATTTTCAATTTTAAATCAAAATTGAATATTCTATATCATTATAACATTAAGATGATAATATTTTCAAAATATCTGATTTTGAAATCTATTTCCTTTTCGTATTCATTAAAAAATGAGTAAATCAATTTATAAACCCGTTCGAGTTAAAATGGCGTTTAACTAATTAAATCGGCTTTGCATTTTAATTTTTTCATGTCCATCCAAAATTGGACATCAAAATCATAATTTAATTCTTCACTGAATATTATTTTAAAATATTCGTCCATATTCTAAATAGGAATGCGACTCAATGGATCGGGTCAGTCAGTATCAATGGATCGGGTCGGTCGACATCGAAGAATCGGGCTAGTCAGTGCTAGAGTACCGGGTCCGTCAGTCACATCGCGTAACAACCCAGATTTTCAGAACCAATTTAAATTTTTTATTTTAGAAATTTTAATGGATTTTGAATATTGAAATGATTTATTTTAAATAATAACGACTAAAAATTTATTTAAATTGAAGATAGAACGAATAATTTTTTTTTTTTTATAAAACGAGCCTGAAATGGCGCGGCAGTTTGAAAATTCTATTTCAAATTTCAAATAAATGTACATGATTCAAAATAAATCAGATTTTAGTAAACAAGAAATATTTGAATCTGTTTAATAACATCTTTCCAACGAATGTGAAAAATCTAAATTTCATAACGGGAATAAAAAGTTATGTCCAGTTGAAAATTCAGAATAGTCGCTATGGAATTTATATATATAGCCCTTAAAAAGTAGCCATTTTGCAAACGACCTCCGTTTTCGATGAGACCACTTTTGTTGGATCCGGAATGTCAAATTATTGCTAGATTTCAATTCTCATAATTTTTGGAATCAATATGTGAGAGTGGCAAAAGAAATTGTGTTTGGTAATTTCAGTTTGAATTTAATATATTGATTAGTTTTGTTAGGACCGTATCATCAAAACATAGCTAGATTTATTTTTCGGGAATTTTTGGAATTAGTATGTCGACCCGATAAATTAAAATGTACATTTAAATCAATGTATTGATTTATATTTTATTTTAACGAAAAACAGATCGAAACAGTCGAATTGGCGAATGGGACATATCCCATTGTGTCCGAAATGGGGGTATTTAGCTGGAGGCGACATTCGTTGGGTTCGAATTGACGTCCGAATGGAAAAATATTTTTTTGGAATTAAAAATTAAATTAATTATATATATTGGTCAAACCCTCCCCCCCTTTCTTCCTCTTTCTCTCTCGTAGCACACGATTGAAAAAAAACCACGCTGATGAAACCCGTGCTCCCCCTCGCGCCAGCGCTGCCGCCACTTTTCCCTCCTCCTCCTTCCCTTCTCCTCCTCCTCTTCCTCCTCTCCTCTCTCTCTCCTCCTCTTTCTCTCTTCAAATTCGAAACCGTAGAACCAAAATCCCCCAAACCTGCCACCTCCGACCACTATCCCGCCACCTGTGCCTCCCTCCCCAACCAACAAGTCCCACTGCCACCTCTGACCACTTGGCTCCGGCCGTGGGGCCCCCATCACCCAAAAACTCATTTTCAACCAAAATTCCCATTTTTGCAAATAACCCCCTGTCACTATTTTGCCAGTAACTCTCGAACCGAGCGTTTCTAGCCAAAATACCAAAGTCGAAGATCTGGTTTTTCTCTTCGGTTTGAGTATATGGATGTCCTATTTTGGACTGTGGAGTTATCTGGAAAACACGTTTGAAGATCGCAGGTCTTCTGCTATTTTTCGCGATTTCTGGCGACTTGGTGCAGTTTTGGAAGAAAGTCCACTAAGCAAAAGTTGTCCCGAATGGCATGCTTGGGCTAGGGCCAAAGTTTGGTGAAGATTGAAGGCCGTATGAAGATTCTAGAACAAAAGAGGCGAAATCGGATGACGGAAACGACAAAATGCAGACCGCACGACAAAATTCTACAGTAAAAGTGTAAGGCGATTGGTATAGTGTAACGACCCGGAAAACCTGAACCAATTTAAAATTTTTAAATTGGCTATTCTAGTGGATTTTAAATGTTTAAAATAAATATTTTAAATAATAACGATGAAAAATAAGTTTGAATCGACATTTGAAAACGAATAAAATTAATTCTAATTATAAACAAGGCCTAAAATGGCGCGGTAGTGTCAAAATTTGAATTCAAACTTTGACTGACTGTACCGGGTGCAAAACAAAACGGATTTGAGTGAAACCAAAAATATTTAAATCTGTTAGTGAATTTCTTTCTAAAGAATCTGAAAAATCGAAGTTTCATGGCTGGAGTCAAAAGTTATGGCCAAATGAATTTTCAGAAAGGTCGCTACATAATTTATATAGCCCGTGAAAATAGACATTTTGCAAACGACCTCGGAATTCGGCGAAACCACTTTTGTTGGATCCCGGATGAGAAGTTATTGCTAGATTTCAAATTTACTAATTTTTGAAGCTAGTATGTGAGCGTGGCAAAAGAAAATGTGTTTGGTCGATTTCTATTAAATTGGATCGACCAGAAATGGGCCATTTTTCAAACGGTCTCAGAATTCGACGAAACTAGTTTTGTTGGGACCGTATCGTCAAAACGTAGCTAGATTTATTTTTCGGGAATTTTTAGAATCAGTTTGTGGCCCTGGCAAATTGAAATGTACGTTCAAATTAAATATTGAATGTTTTATATTTTAATTTGAAGGAAAACTGACTCAAACATTCGAACGGGCCTACGAAACATATCCTATTGTGTTCGGAAAGGGGGTATTTAGCTAAGGACGACAGTCATTGGGTTTGAATTGAAGTTCGTTTATAAAAACCCTAATTTTTGAAATTATAAAACCATCGGCCAATCAGAATTTTATATTCATTAAAAAAAATATAAAAACACGGAAACCCCCCAGGCATCGCGATCGACGGCGGAAACTGCTCCGATCTTCCTGGCCATTTTCCGGCGCCGCCACGACGAACCAGCCTCCGCCACCACCCGCAATCGAAAGTCCTTCCTCCCCTCTTCAAATCCGACCAACCCTCACACCCCCTCGTCCACCGTATCGCCTGAATCGAGCCCTCAAAGTTCGCCTCCTTCTCGCGCCACCAGGACTCAAAGACGCCGACGAACTGCACGAGACCCCCATCGCCAGAAAGCCCTCTCGTAGCTCTAGGCCGTGGTACCCTCCGATCGTCTCCAAGCTGCTCGGTTTTCGCGAAAACTACGAATCTAGTTTTGAACAGGTTTGAAAGTATACGACTGTTTTTATTTTAAACTATTTAATAGCGGTTTAAAGCGCTACCGTTTTGATTTCACTTTAAAAATCATATCTTTTTCGTTTCTTGATGAAATTCAGTTAAACAAGAGCCAGTCGACTCGTGTGGAAGTCTTCTACATTCTAGAAGAGACCGCATATTTTTCTGAGCCTTCTGCTATTTTTGAGGAATGGAACCCAATGTGAGATTTCTAATTTACAAAAGATATGGAAAACGGCGACGTATAAATTATATAGTCGATGTATGACTTGCATAAGAGTTGTACACCTCATGTATAAGCGATGTATAGGTCGTACGTTCGATGTATAAGTTATATATGCATTGTAAAAATTATATATGTGTTGAAATAGAAGTGAAATGCTTATATAATATATATATATATACACACGTCCCTCGTCCACAAACCATGGACGATATTTACTGGTTGTGATTGGTGTGAAATTTGGTTGATTACGAATGGTTAATTAAAATTGTTTGTGGTAGAAATTGATTAATTGTGGTTGAAAAATACCCGTTTCTGGTTGAGAATTATTTGGTTGAAACCCACATAGGATTAGTTTGTGGAAATGGAAAATATACATGCCGCCTACGTGCGAACTAGATGCATGAAATCCCCATTGTCAAAAGCTGTGAGGCTTTAAGGTAGAGCGAGGAGCCGTTCTAGGGACGACCCCAGTTTTAACTACCCTGCCGTTATGCTGCCGAAATTTTGAACAATATTCATGTGTTAGAATTATTTTCATGTGTTGAAACTATATTTGTGTATTGAATAGAAATTCATGTGTTGAATGGTATTCGTGTTTTGAAGTAATTTGTTTTATAATAAAAATCATATTTTTATCATCTATATGAACTATATAAAATAATCGTGCTTTGAAATAAATTGTTTTATAATAAAAATCATATTTTTATCACCTATATGAACTATATAAAATAATCATGTTTTGAAATAAATTGTTTTACAATAAAAATCACATTTTTACTATATACATGAATAGTTAAAAATAGCGAAGTGTTGAAATAATTGTCGGTTGGATAAAAATATCACTTTTATCAAATATGTGAAAAGAGTATAGTTTTGAAATCGAAGAATCGATACATATATATATATAAATAGAATTGAAATATATCGAATAACGAAGCTGCAGTTCGTGTTTTGAAATCGTGATTTCAAACGATTAGTGCGGGAGGTCCGACCATCGGATTTTCCTGAAACCTCAACCGTTGCGTTCGCTTTGGAAATATCTTTCACCAACTTTGTAAAGATCCAATGGTTGGATTGTCTGGAATGTTTAATTCAAATCTGAAGAAAAACAACGCCAGAATCGATTATATTTATATATATATAAAAATATAATTAAATTAAATCGAATAACGACGCTGCAGTTCGTATTTTGAAATCGAAACTTCAAACGTGTGTGCCGGGAGATCCGATTGTCGGATTTTCCCAAAACTGGAACCGTTGGATTCATTTTGAAAAGATCTTTCTAATGATGTAAATTTTGTGAAGATCCAACAGTTAGATTTTCAGATATGTGTAAATCAAATCTGAAGAAAAACAGCGCCATGGCCGCGTTATGGCCCGAAGCGTCGTTTGAATAAATTGGCTATTTTAAAATAAATAAAAATAGCAGTAAATCGTTATAAAATATTATAAACGATATGGATGTGAAATTTAGAAACTAACTGAAGGTTGGCTATGTCGAATGGTTTCCTGGGTTTTGATTTGATGTTGGTTTCGGCCTTCGGGGTTAATATTTGGGAAATCGTTCTCTTACTGATTTACGGTTAGTGACTAATGAATTGAAATGATGTGTATGTTGTGTTTGTTTAGCACTTGTTTATTATATACGCGAGTTGCTCAGAAAGACCGGGTTTATCCCATTCTGAATAACTGAATCGACGATAAGAAATCGAAGATGAAGACGATGGTTGAAGACTGGAAATCTTCACCTCGTTTGGATGGTAACTGATGTCCTGATTGGGAGGCATCCCGAAATATGGATAATGAGTGGTGATCGTCTAGGGGTACGTGGAGATCGATGGGTTTGCGAGGTATATAGTGCCTCCGGTTTCGTTTAGACCCAGAATGGACTTGTGAATGGACTGTGTGTCTGACATTGGATTTTATTCTATGTTGATTGATCTCTATTAAATATACATCTGTTTGGCGGAGGAGAATTTATTCTTTTGCTTAAGCCCTTCTCTGAGACGCACGAGCTCAGAGGTTGTATATCGATGGACATCAGTCGCATGGAATGAATTGCTAGTGTGGCATGCCTAAGTGGCAAATGATCAAGGCTTCTGTTGAAAAGAAAAGTCTTGTGGTGATGATCAAAGCACCTCCTGTGTGGCGTAGCTTTGTGTATAACGTGAATTCGCGAACCTCACACCCTGGTATGGACCAAAAACGGGAGAAGGACCTCAGGGAGGACATGTGTTTGTTTCTAGCTAGAGGTGGTGTCGGTGCTTAAACTGGCTGACATTTATATTATTTTCACCTATGTGGTTGTTGCTGTTGCGAGGCGCCTCGGTTTTATCGGTCGATCCGGGACCGATGGATCCACTCGTTGTCTCATTTACGCCCCCAAATGGCGGGGAAACGTAGTGTTCAGGAATTTTAATCCACATTGGTGGACCGGCCGTGACGATCCAAGGGTCGATGCGCTCTGTCCCTGAGGCTCGGGCTAGAGAGTCTCGAAGTTGGTAAGGACTATCTTTTGCCTTGTTTCATGACGGAAATCCAATTTCCAAATACGTGATTGTGCAGTTTTGATTGTATACCTATATATAGCGACATAGTGGTATGTGGCATTAATGTCGTCTATGATTGATAGTTATGATTTGAAATTGTTTTTGAAACGTACAAACACTAGTAATAATATCAAATGATTTTGTTTTATACGTATCAAGCATATGTTGGCCATTATAAGGTAAAACTCTATCCTCCGGTTTGCGTTGCATTATGTGACGGGAACTGAGTCTTATAATGACTTAATTTTTATAAAAAACATTGCGATGTTTTAAAAGAATTATTTGTTTTAAAGCTCTGGCAATCCAATGGAGTAAACCCATTCCGTGAAAGTGGCGTGGTCCTGTGATTAGCCGTATTGTAAATGTGTTAAGTAGATTTCTCATACCAGTCCCATGTCTGACTCGTAGTTTGTTTCACTTGCAAACTCGGGTGCCCCTATTTCTACACGGCCAACCTTGTATTCAGGTATTAGCAGGCTTTTTCTGGATAGCTGGAGCTGAAGATGGATTCTACCATTTATCTCTTTTTATGCTGTTCAGCTCCTATTATACATATTATGTTTGTTTTCCGCTGTAGACATTTATGTATAGCTGAACTGTATTTGTACTAAGTATGATCCTGTATACTGTGTAACTCTGATGATTATTGTTTATCCAATGATTATTTGTTCATTATCTGGTGTATTTATTTATTTCTGTTCTGCTATTATCTGTTTCTGTGTTATATTCCAAAGATTACCCTTGTCAGCGTCAGTACGGGTTTTGGGGTCGTCACATCATGGTATCAGAGCTTTGGCTAAGCTTAGTGCTGAAATATAACATATTAACGAACTTGTTAGAGATAGAACCAGTAGAGTTCTAGGAAGAGTAACTCAGTATAGATAGGATCAGCAATATCCTAGTATGAGTATAGCAGAATCAGAACAACTCGTTAGAGATGGGGTCAGAAGAGCCCCAGAACGAGTCGAGAGTTAATGTTTAAAAATAACGTACTTGTGATTATATATATAGTTTGGTTTTAGAAATATGATTTTTGAATATATAAAAGTATATTTTTGAAAAGTTAAAAACAAATTGATTGTTGTTGTGTTGTGTGATAGTGAGTTGGATTAATTAAATTATTAGAACGATATATAATTTAATCAATAAGAGAATAATGGTAGAATTTATTTGATTAAATCACACATTGAACTGATTTAAAAATAGATAGAAATATATACATGTGCATCATTTATGTTTGAACAGGTAAATGGATAGCTGTTGAGTAAAGAAATTATTTACGTGCCCGACAAATAGGTAAACCTTAATGAGTTGGATGCGCAATTATATTATTATATCAACTCCTGTGAATGCCATTGAATGCGGAGTGCTGGTTGTTTTTTGTGTAATAATAAACATTGCCATATGATAGTAACAATTAATTTTGGACTACACTACATGGCATAATTCTTAAAGATAGGCATACTTCATCATATACCACATAAGCATTTGGAGCTTGTGTGATGAGGTGGAAGATTTACCATACGAGCGAGAGGCTTGTATGGCGATGACTATATTTTACAGGTTGAATCGATGACTGATATGGACCATATAAAATTGTAATGGTAAATTGCTAGAATAATAAAAACCCCACACGGGTCTGGAGTTGACAATAATCACGTCTCTCTAGTTGTTAGATTCGGCATATGGACTATTTATTTCCCACACGGGACGAGGTGACGAGAATTTATTCTCTGGAGCAATTAAAAATACACACTCCCTCAGGCTTTGATAGGGTGACGAGAATTTATTCTCTGGAGTTATTATCTATACACGCTCCGCTGTAAACACCAGAATATATCACTATAAATATGTGTATGCTTTATAGGATTTATTGGGTACCTAATACGGCCCAATAAATTTCCAAACCCCTCCCCGTACAAAGGAGGTTATGGCAAAAAAATTCGAAAATTCCGCGTGCTAGACAAATTTTTGAAGAATTTGAAAATTCTCAGAAACTGAAAAGTTGAGAATGGAAGCCAGATTGAACGTAGTGTTGATTAATCAAACCACTTTCGACTTTGTTCCTTTTCGGGGACGAAAAGTTTTAAGTGGGGGAGATTGTAACGACCCGGAAAACCTGAACCAATTTAAAAATTTTAAATTGGCTATTCTAGTGGATTTTAAATATTTAAAATAAATATTTTAAATAATTACGATGAAAAATAAGTTTGAATCGACATCTGAAAACGAATATAATTAATTCTAATTATAAACAAGGCCTGAAATGGCGCGGTAGTTTCAAAATTTGAATTCAAACTTTGACTGATTGTACCGGGTGCAAAACAAAACGGATTTGAGTGAAACCAAAAATATTTAAATCTGT
The DNA here is from genome assembly GCA_030737875.1 of Allium sativum. Lineage (NCBI taxonomy): Eukaryota > Viridiplantae > Streptophyta > Magnoliopsida > Asparagales > Amaryllidaceae > Allium > Allium sativum. The sequence continues at coordinate 316,498,952 of CM060921.1, forward strand.
TAGTAAATATCTTTCTAACAAACCTGAAAAATCAAAGTTTCATAGTTGGAGTCAAAAGTTATGGCCAAATGAATTTTCAGAAAGGTCGCTATAGAATTTATATAACCCGTGAAAATAGACATTTTGCAAACGACCTTGGAATTCGATGAAACCACTTTTTTTGGATCCGGGATGTGAAGTTATTGCTAGGTTTCAAATTTCATAATTTTTGAAGCTATTATGTGAGCGTGGCAAAAGAAAATGTGTTTGGTCGATTTCTATTAAATTGGATCGACCAGAAATAGGCCATTTTTCAAACGGTCTCAGAATTCGACGAAACTAGTTTTGTTGAGACCGTATCGTCAAAACAAAGCAAGATTTATTTTTCGGGAATTTTTAGAATCAGTTTGTGGCAAATTGAAATGTACGTTCAAATTAAATATTGAATGTTTTATATTTTAATTTGAAGGAAAACTGACTCAAACATTCGAATGGGCCTACGAAACATATCCCATTGTGTTTGGAATGGGGGTATTTAGCTAGGACGACAGTCGTTGGGTTTGAATTGAAGTTCGTTTGTAAAATCCCTAATTTTTAAAATTATAAAACCATCGGCCAATCAGAATTTTATATTCATTAGAAAATAAAAAATAAAAACACGGAACCCCCCCTCCCCCCAGCATCGCGATCGACGGCGGAAACTTCTCCGATCTTCCTAGCCATTTTCCGGCGCCGCCACGACGAACCAGCCTTCGCCAGCACCCACAATCGAAAGTCCTTCCTCCCCTCTTCAAATCCGACCAACCCTCACACCCCCTCGTCCACCGTATCACCTGAATCGAGCCCTCAAAGTTCGGGTCCTTCTTGCGCCGCCATGCTTCAGAGACGCCGACGAACTGCACGAGACCCCCATCACCGGAAAGCCCTCTCGTAGCTCTAGGCCGTGGTACCCTCCGATCTTCTCCACGCTGCTCGGTTTTCGCGAAAACTACAAACCTAGTTTTGAACAGGTTTGAAAGTATACGACTGTTTTTATTTTAAACTATTTAATAGCGGTTTAAAGCGCTACCATTTTGATTTCACTGTAAAAATCATATCTTTTTCGTTTCTTGATGAAATTCAGTGAAATAAGAGACAGTGGACTCGTGTGGACGTCTTCTACATTCTAGAAGAGACCGCATATTTTTCTGAGCCTTCTGCTATTTTTTGTGGAGTGGAACCCAGTGTGAGATTTCTAATTTATAAATGATATGGGAAACGACGATGTATAAATTATATAATCGATGTATGACTTGCATAAGCGTTGTACACCTCATGTATAAGCGTTGTATAGGTCGTACGTTCGATGTATAAGTTATATATGCGTTGTAAAAATTATATATGTGTTGAAATAGAAGTGAAATGCTTATATAATATATATATATACACGCCCCTCGTCCACAAACCATGGACGATATTTATTGGTTGTGATTGGTGTGAAATTTGGTTGATTACGAATGGTTGATTAAAATTGTTTGTGGTAGAAATTGATTGATTGTGGTTGAAAAATACCCGTTTGGGGTTGAGAATTATTTGGTTGAAACCCACATAGGATTAGTTTGTGGAAATGGAAAATATACATGCCACCTGCGTGCGAACTAGATGCATGAAATCCCTATTGTCAAAAGTTGCGAGGCTTTAAGGTAGATCGAGGAGCCGTACTAGGGATGGCCCCGGTTTTAACTACGCTGCCGTTATGCTGCCGAAATTTTGAATAATATTCATGTGTTAGAATTATTTTCATGTGTTGAAACTATATTCGTGTGTTGAATAGAAATTCACGTGTTGAATGGTATTCATGTTTTGAAGTAAATTGTTTTATAATAAAAATCATATGTTTATCATCTATATGAACTATATAAAATATCCGTGTTTTGAAATAAATTGTTTTATAATAAAAATCATATTTTTATCACCTATATGAACTATATAAAATAATCATGTTTTGAAATAAATTGTTTTACAATAAAAATCACATTTTTACTATATACATGAATAGTTAAAAATAGCGAAGTGTTGAAATAATTGTCGGTTGGATAAAAATATCATTTTTATCAAATGTGTGAAAAGAATATAGTTTTGAAATCGAAGAATCGATATATATATATATATATATATAGAATTGAAATATATCGAATAACGAAGCTGCAGTTCGTGTTTTGAAACCGTGATTTCAAACGATTAGTGCGGGAGGTCCGACCATCGGATTTTCCCGAAACCTCAACTATTGGGTTCGGATTGGAAATATCTTTCCAACGGCACCAACTTTGTAAAGATCCAACGGTTCGATTGTCTGGAATGTTTAATTCAAATCTGAAGAAAAACAGCGCCAGAATCGATTATATATATATATATAATTAAATTAAATCGAATAACGACGCTGCAGTTCGTATTTTGAAATCGAAACTTCAAACGAGTGTGCCGGGAGATCCGACCGTCGGATTTTCCCAAAACTGGAACCATTGGATTCATTTTGAAAAGATCTTTCTAATGATGTAAATTTTGTGAAGACCCAATGGTTAGATTTTCATATATGTGTAAATCAAATCTGAAGAAAAACAGCGCCACGGCCGCGTTATGGCCCGAAGCGTCGTTTGAATAAATTGGCTATTTTAAAATAAATAAAAATAGCGGTAAATCGTTATAAAATATTATAAACGATATGGATGTGAAATTTAGAAACTAACTGAAGGTTGGCTAAGTCGAATGGTTTCCTGGGTTTTGATCTGATGTTGGTTTCGGCCTTCGGGGATAATATTTGGGAAATCGTTCTCTTACAGATTTACGGTTAGTGACTAATGAATTGAAATGATGCGTATGTTGTGTTTGTTTAGCACTTGTTTATTATATACGCGAGTTGCTCAGAAAGACCGGGTTTATCCCATTCTGAATAACTGAATCGACGATAAGAAATCGAAGATGAAGACGGTGGTTGAAGACCGAAAATCTTCACCTCGTTTGGATGGTAACTGATGTCTTGATTGGGAGGCATCCCGAAATATGGATAATGAGTGGTGATCGTCCAGGCGTACGTGGAGATCGATGGGTTTGCGAGGTATATAGTGCCTTCGGTTTCGTTCAGACCCAGAACAGACTTGTGAATGGACTGTGTGTCTGACATTGGATTTTATTCTGTGTTGATTGATATCTATTAAATATACATCTGTTTGGCGGCGGAGAATTTATTCTTTTGCTTAACGCCCTTCTCTGAGACGCACGAGCTCAGAGGTTGTATATCGATGGGCATCAGTTGCATGGAATGAATTGCTAGTGTGGCATGCCTAAGTGGAAAATGATCAAGGCTTCTGTTGAAAAGCAAAGTCTTGTGGTGATGATCAAAGCACCGCCTGTGTGGCGTAGCTTTGTGTATAACGTGAATTCGCGAACCTCAAACCCCGATATGGACCAGAAACCGGAGAAGGACCTCAGGGAGGACATGCGTTTCTTTCTAGCTAGAGGTGGTGTCGGTGCTTAAACTGACTGACATTTATATTATTTTCACCTATGCGGTTATTGCTGTTGCGAGGCGCCTCGGTTTTATCAGTCGATCCGGGACCGATGGAGCCATTCGTTGGCTCATTTACGCCCCAAAGGGCGGGGAAACGCAGTGTTCAGGAATTTTAATCCACATCGGTGGACCGACCCTGACGATCCAAGGGTCGATGTGCTCTGATCCTGAGGCTCGAGCTAGAGAGTCGCGAAGTCGTTAAGGACTATCTTTTGCCTTTGTTCATGACGAAAATCCTATTTCCAAATACATGACTGTGCGGTTTTGATTGTATACCTATATATGGCGACATAGTGGTATGGGGCATTAATGCCGTCTATGATTGATAGTTATGATTTGAAATTGTTTTTGAAACATATAAACACTAGTAATAATATCGAATGCTTTTGTTTTATACGTATCAAGCATATTTTGGCCATTATAAGGTAAAACTATATCCTCAGGTTTGCGTTGCATTGTGTGATGGGAACTGAGTCTTATAATGACTTCATTTTTATAAAAAGCATTGTGATGTTTTAAAAGAATTATTTGTTTTAAAGCACTAGCAATCCAATGGAGTAAACCCGTTCCGCGAAAGTGGCGTGGTCCTGTGATTAGCCATATTGTAAATGTGTTAAGTAGATTTCTCATACCAGTCCCATGACTGACTCGTAGTTTGTTTCACTTGCAAACTCGGGTGCCATATTTCTACACGGGCAGCCTTGTATTCAGGTATTAGCAGGCTTTTTCTGGATAGCTGGAGCTGAAGATGGATTCTACCATTTATCTCTTTTTATGTTGTTCAGCTCCTATTGTACATATTATGTTTATTTTCCGCTGTAGACATTTATGTATAACTGAACTGTATTTGTACTAAGTATGATCCTGTATACTGTGTAACTCTGATGATTATTGTTTATCCAGTGATTATTTGTTCATTATCTGGTGTATTTATTTATTTCTGTTCTGCTATTATCTGTTTTTGTGTTATATTCCAAAGATTACCCTTGTCACCGTCAGTACGGGTTTTGGGGTCGTCACATATAGCTTGGGTGAGAACTTCTCACTCTAATTTTCTTTACAGTTAAATATATACTAGGATGCAGATGGTGCTTAGTAACACCCGACACCTTTGATTGAAGCCATGGATGTTTGGTTGTTTGTTTCGATTGATTGAATTTGGTTTGGGATGTAAATGGAATTGATTGAATTTGGTTTGTGTATTGCTCGAGCCATTATTAGGCAAGGGATAAGGCTAGACCTTATTCCGGTTCTAGTATCGCGCCGTTATGCTGTCGAAATTTTCTAAAATAAAATGTGTTAGATAAAAATAACATGTTTAATGTGTATATGAACTGTATAAAATATTCATGTGGAGAATAAAATATTTTATCGTAATATATTTGTATATATATAATTTTTAACGCATATATAAATGACATAAAATTCGCCTGAAATAAAAATAAATATTCATTTACAAATCAAAAGACTTGTTCGTGTACGCTCATTTGACTGGCATTGAATAAGATTATATATTTTACAACTTGCCCAACTACACAAATAATATTCAATATTTGTTGTTTGAAACCCCACACGGGTATTGGGATGATGTTTGACATACACTAATCCCAATTGTTTAGTTGTATATCAACCGATTGCTTGACAGACTATTGTAGGCATTAATTATTTATATTTAATGCTTATGCAGTGTAGAATGCACTCTGGCTGATGGATGATTGTTTATCATTGTTGTTATATACATGTGTTGTATGGAATCCATATAAATAATATTTATGGTAATAGATTGGGTCTCATTCCAATTTGGAAAATAACTAATATTTTTAAATAATATTCAATAAAGGAATAAAATCTGATTTTAATGTCCGATTTTGGATGGACATGAAAATATTAAAATATATGAAGCCATGTTGATTAGAGATGTGCCATTTTGACATGAACGATATTTATATCGATTTTATTCATTTTTATAATGAATGTCGAAAAGGAAAATATTTAAAAACATTATATTTTGAAAATATTATCATTTATATATTATAATGATATAGAATATTCAATTTTGATTTAAAATTGAAAATGAAGTTGGAATCGTTTTTAAAATGAATTAAAAACGATTTATGAAATATGTCTTAAAAGGGAAATCAATGAAATGCATATAATGTATACATTATATATATTTAATGTCCTGAATAGAACGCGCAGCGACCGTTCGCGATTTCGACCATTGACTTCGAATTGACATTATGGGAGTTCCGACCATCGGATTCTCCTCCAAACGGAACAGTTGGGTTCGTATCAAAAAGAACTTTCCAACGATTATAAGAGATTTGAAATCTAATGGTTGGATTTAGAATTATGTCCAAATCAAATTTGGGAAATGTCGCTGTAAGTGCAATTCGATGACTGTTTATGGAAATCGACTAAAAGGGCCTTAATAAAATTATTAAAAATATTGATAATTTGTGTAAATTCATAATAAATGATTTGGAAAGAATTAGGATGAAAAATTCCATATTTGAAAAGATAAAAATATATTTTTATCAAAATGAACTAGTTATGAACTAGAATTATAATCCAATTATTTTTAAATAAATAAATTGGATTGAGAATTGGTTTTAATATCACCAGAATTTCCAATATATGAATTGTGACACCCCACCTCCGTTAAGGTCACTCACAAAGGGAATGCCTTAATTTTGGTTGAGCGTTTATTGTGTATAGAACAGAAAAGTAAACAAGACAGATAAATATATTGGTACTTGGAAAACAAAAACCACTTTTATTGCAGCGGAGAAATAGTTTGGTTACATCACATCAAAAACCAACTACAAAACCAAATACACTTATTATCCATCTTGACAAATAAGTTCTGAGTACATAGAATAAAAGACATAACCCCAACATAAAATAGCCATAAATGAGATAGGCTGAACTTTACTTCAGCGATCCAAGCAACTTCCAAAAAGAGAGAGATAAAGCTATCCAAATCAAGCTCCACTAGTGCTAGTCCCACCCTGAGAACTGGGGGGGGGGGGAGGAAGAAAAGAGGTGGAAGCAAAGGGGGTCAGACATAAAGTCTGGTGAGTGCAATAACTTTAACAATATAATCATTAAGTAAATAGGATAAGGCATAAGCTAGAAAATAAGAAAATGACTGTGAACCAATGGGCATGTCAGAGCAAACAAAGGAATAAGACGAACAAAGATAACGTTAAAGGCGCACCTAATCATTATAAGATAATTACTACATTGCACCACACCAAACACCTTAAAAGTTGATCTCGCCTACCAAACATAATAATGATAATGGTAGTTTTGTGTACCCCTAGTTGCCTTCATAGGTGTCGTATGCCCCTATCTCCACTAGTTGTACCCACTACCCCCATTCGATCGGCTCCCTAACTCATAGATACCCGTGCTAGCCGCATAGTGGGGTGTATAACTCCCCAAAGTGGCAACCCGATACCACCAAAAATGCACGGCTTATACCTACATGATGCAACAACGTCTTACCTACCAGCCCGGGGCCACACACGCTCCTGACCCCATTGGACTTGCGTTGCCACCGCTAACCCGTTTTGACCTCTTACAATCAAACCCAGTACGCGTGTCCCGTCCTAGACTTGGGTCGAGCCCACAAAGATACTTAATGGGTTACTTGTTTGAAAAGGGCCCCCATGCATGATACAAGCTTTCACCTATGCTTGGTCCCCTCTAAGGTTTTCCCCATTTAACCCCATTCTTATTCATGTCTTCTTACATATTTCAATCTTCGTTAAGTGCATCTAATCGTATTTCACATGCCACCTAAGGCACCCACTAACCCCCCCCCCCCCCATGTCCCACCACATGTTTATCTGGTTAAGTGTTCCTTAGTTCATTAACACCGTAACCTTGTAAAGACCTCCCACATTAGACTGGTATTTGTGGCTTCTGGATTTGCTGGGCGGGTCCGGGCAGTCTTACACCACAAACGAGCCTAACCCCGTGTCTTTACAACTGTTACGCATTTAATTCATGCCTTTGACCTCTCACATTAGACTAGCATTTGTGTCTGCTAGATTTGCTGGGCGGGTCCGGGCAGTCTTACATCACAAAAGAGTCTAACCTCGTGCCTTAGGCAGTTAATTATTACACATCTTTATTTAACCCCAAATTGGATTAATATCCCTATTCAAATTTGTAAATAAATTCCAAATATACTTGTGTCCTTATTTGTCACCTAAATTATGTCCATAATTACCAATTTTTCCAATTAATGTCTTAAATTAATTATATGCCTTTTTAAGGCCATTTATGCCAATTCTCGATATGTGTATATTCAATATTACCCCCATCGTCCCCACGTTGTTCGTTCGCTTATCATGATATATATATATATATATTAGACTAGCAATTAGTCTAATGACATAAAAGGGAAGAAACATCACAAATTTGCATAACACACAAATTGGATCTAACTTACTAATAAGGATTACAACATATCTTGCATAAACTTGGTATAGTCATGAATCTAAACATAGGCTAAAAGGTGTGAACTTGCATATATGAATATAGTTTTCACCCAAAACTTTCATAGGCCATAGTCACAAACTTGCATAAAATTATGTATGTCATAGATCTAAATCTAAAGGTGTAAACTTGCATATATGTGAATCCAATTTCTACCTAAACTTGCATATAGTCATCTTATTTGGTTCACATGTAAACTATATACAATTCACATAGAAATTAGTATTTAATCTGCACCCATACTTGCATATACAATGATGTCAAACATGAATCAGGTTGAACATAGATGATTGGGTATATACAAAGGGATTCACAACAAAAACTATCATTATGAACAACTAGCATACATTCACAAAATATCGCAATTTTCCCAATGTTTTACAAACATAACCATATAACCCAAATTATAACTCAACCTAATTAACTTGTTAATTATCTTATTAAAGAAATCGAACTCACAACTCAAAGAAGGTCTTGAGTTCTGGGATCTGAGTTTTGAATTTGATTTAGCTCGCCTTTGAAGTAGACAAATTTGTTGTTGTAGTTGTTATAGACTTGAGTTGAATTGAGTTGACTAGCTTTACTTTTCCTCTAGTTGATGACGGCTATTCTAGGTTGCAAGGTGATAGCATGATAGCCGTGGCTCTAATTTTGATTAGGTTTTACGGTTTGAGTCTACATGTGTTTATATAGAATTTAGGATTAATTTAGGCCATCCGACCAACCTAGAATCAATCAAGACCATCCAGTCAAGATAGGATGACACCTCAGCCCTAATGACTCAGCAATGAGTCACAAAATCGTCATCTTTCAGATCTGCCCGGGGGGGGGGGGGGGCAGTTCGACCCATAGGTCGACTTGTAGGGGGGAGGTCGACACTAGGGTTGACCCCCTGGTCGACCTGGGTCCTGGGCGGGAATTTTCCCGCCCAGCCCGCTTCTGACTTCTTATTTGAATTTTGAATATGTTTTCGAGCTATTGAATTTATTTGAATTTTCTGGAAACTTCCGACAGCCATAAATTCTTCATAAGAAGTCCAATTTATGCAAACTTGGACTCTATCTCAACCAGAATTCCGAGACGAACACAATGGCGTAACCCATTTCCCTTAATTCTTACATTTTAAATTAAGTATTGTTTAATTCGTTAGCTTATGTTAACAGAAAACACGAGGTGTTACATTCTCCCCTCCTTAAAGGATTTCGACCCCGAAATCTTCAAGTTACGAGGAATACATTTCCTACCATCCAATGGTCCATCTACTCAACCATCAAACACAGGCATCCATTGTCCTCAAAAGACTTCTAATGCTTCCATGTTTATATGCACAGTGTGTGTACATATCCGTATATAATGCAAAATCAGGCAGTCTACTGATTCATTTGACCTCCTTAATGCAGATTATGATAGTGCCATGCTTCCATTATGTATGCAAAAGATCCCTAATGATACATATTACTTCTACCTGCGTGCGCACCCATTCATCTGAATGCAGCATCCATATGATAGCACAACCATTATACATCCATTAATCTAAATAAACACACATTTATATGCAGTATGAAAGTGATTGAGCCGATCTAGTGCCTAATGTGTGTGTATATGCATCCACGAGCAACCACTAGCAAACACTTACATCCACTAGCATCCATCAATCATAACATGTTTCAAATACATGTTTACATCCATTGGCCTCTACCTAAGGATAAAAAATATGACCGAGGAGATACACTAAAAAGGTAGATACAAGCTTGAATAAACTTAAGGAAAAAGAGATCAAAGATGTACCCTCAAAAAGAAAAGGGTAGGCTGCACATATTTTGGCCTCAGTCTCCCAAGTCACGTCTTCCTCGGCGTAACTCCATTGAACTTTGACAAGCTTAACTTCATGGTTGCGTAGCTTTTTGAATTCCATCCCCAAGATATGAGTTGGAACTCTCCTCACAGTCGCTTCTCGTTCCAATTCGACTTCCTCTAGTATACTTGGCTCCACAACTTATGCCGACTCATGTAAGCACTTTCGTAGCTGAGAGACATGAAAAACATTATGAACTCTAGCCAGTCTTTCAGGTAGCTCTACTCTATAGGCCATCGTCCCAATCCTTTCGATGATAGGAAATGGTCCCACGAATCGTGGTGCCAACTTTCCTATTGACCCAAAGCAGATGACATTCCTCAAAGGAGATACTTTAAGGAATACCTTATCCCCAACTTCAAACTCAAGGTCGGTCATTCTCTTGTCTGGGTAGGATTTCGGTCTATCTTGGGCAGTCTTCATTCTCCTTCGTATCAAGTCCACTTTCTCTGAAGTCTCTCTAATCATGTCCGGCCCAAGTATAAGTTTATCTGTGGACTCCCACCAACAAGTTGGTGATCGCCATAGCCTTCCATATAAAGCTTCGAAGGGTGCCATGCCTATAGTGGCTTGGTAGCTATTGTTATAAGCGAATTCCACCAAAGGGAGATGATCCTCCCAAGATCCTCCAAAGTCAAGAATGCACAGTCTCAAAAGATCTTCTAGTACTCTGTCCACCCTTTCCGTCTGACCATCGGTTTGAGGGTGATAGTCTGTGCTTAAACATAGCTGTGTGCCTACAGCCTATTGCAAACTCCTCTAGAACTCGATTGTAATGATAGGGTCTTGGTCACTCACTACGCTAGATGGTATTCCATGGAGTCGAACTATCTCCTTAAGATAAATGGAGGCTAAAGACGAGGTGGTCCTCCTACTCTTGATAGGTATAAAATGAGCGCTTTCCATGAGCCTATCCACTATTACCCAAATACCGATATTTCCCCTTCTTGACCTAGGCAACCCACCAACAAAGTCCATCGAGATGCTTTCCCATTTCCGTTGTGGAACTTCTAGAGGATGAAGCAAACCGTCAGGCTTCTTCTGCTCCGCCTTGACTTGTTGGCATATCATGCATTTTGAAACAAATCCAGCTACATCCCTCTTCATGCCATTCCAAAAGAAAACACTTTTGATATCTTTATACATCTTATCTCCACCGGGGTGTATGGTCATCTTGGAATGGTGTGCTTCTTCCAGAACCATCTTCACCAAATCTCTTGCTTGCAGGACACATAGTCTTCCATCCTGTCTCAACCAACCCTTATCATCGATGGAGTATCTGTTGAGGTGACTAGAAATTTCTCCCCTAATTAGCTTATCTATCACATCAACTAGCCGAGGTTCTTCACGTTGCGCGGTTTCCATTGAGCCCAACAAAGTAGGCCGCACCTCCAGCATTGCCATCAAGCCAGTACACAATCAACAGAGTGTCTAAAATCAAAATTTGCTATGTACTCCAAACTTTACCTTTCTACAAAGAGAGGACTTAAGGTCAGCTTCTTTCAACTTAGGGCGTCTGCTACTACATTGCCCTTGCTAGGAGTATAGGAGATCTCAAAGTCGTATGAGGCGAGAAACTCCATCCATCTTTGATGCTTTAGATTGAGGTCTTTCTGAAAGAAAAGGTACTTCAACGATTTATCGTCAGTATACAACTCAAATTTCTCACCTAAGAGATAGTGGCACCAAGACTCAAGATCAAAAACGATGGCTGCTAACTCTAGATCGTGGGTTGGGTAGTTTTTCTCATGCACTTTTAATTGCCTTCCACCATTTTGTAAGTGGAGCTGAGATTTTCGCAAAGTCTTTAATGAACTTGCGATAAAAGCCTGCTAGTCCAAGAAAACTTCGGACTTCGGTTGCATTCTTTGGAACCTTCCAATCCTGGACCGCAACTACTTTTGCGGGGTCCACAACTAACCCTTCTTTGGACACCACATGCCCAAGAAATCTTACTTCTTCCCTCCAGAAGTGGCACTTAGAGAATTTTGCTTTTAACTGATGTGCACGGAGAGTATCCATGACTTCCCTTAAATGCAAAGCATGCTCTTCCTCATTCTTCGAGAAAATCAGAATATCATCTACGAAGACCACTACGAATTTATTGAGAAATTCCCAGAACACTCTATTCATCAAATCGACCAAATAGGCGGGTGCATTTGTCAAGCCGAAAGGCATGACGAGCCATTCGAAAAAACAGTACGGGGTTCTGAATGCGGTCTTATCAATGCTATCTTCAGCCACTCTCAGCTAATGAAATCCGGTAGCCAGATCTAATTGGGAGAAAACTGTTGCACCTACAAGCTGATCGAACAAATCATCTATTCTTGGCAGTGGGTGCCTATTCTTCTTGGTCAGCTTGTTTTGCTCCCTATAATCAACGCATAGGCGAAGTGAACCGTCCGTTTTGGTTGCGAACACCACTGGAGCACCCCATTCAGAAATACTCCGCCTTATAAACCCTTTTTCTAATAGCTCCCTAACTTGCTTGCTAAGTTCCTTTCTCTCTCATGGATCCATGAGCCTAGCGGGTAAAGCAATGGGTTTTGCATTATCAACTAGATATACGCGGAGGTCTCTCTCCCGCTTCGGAGGCAAGCCCTCTACTTCCTCAAAGACATCCGAGTATTCACGGACCACTCTACCATACTGCAAATTCTCAACAGACGCATCAAGCGATTCTAGATAACATAACAGAATTCATGGGATTACAAGAGATTTCAAGAGTGTTGCCCAAGCAAGTCATAAGCCTAACCTCTCTCTTTTCACAATCTAGGACGACTCCATTACTGAATAACCAATCCATGCCCAAAATTAACCCATAGCCCGTGAAGCCCGAAACATAAGCATGACATATAAACCCAACGCTAAGTATAAAAATTTCCAATTCCAAACAAATCATCGACAAATAGGCTGAGCCCCCAATTGGTTTGAAACAACCAAGGGATCCTCTACTATACTGGTGTTTAGGTGTAGTGACTCAACTAAAGCAGTATATTTAAAAGTGTGCGATGCGCCAGAATCAAAGAGTGTGCGAACAGGATGATAAAACGATAAACTAAACTTTCAACGGAAATCGTTCTACCTCGTTCTTGCAGCGGTGGGGCCACGAGAGCCTGGACCTGCACTCTTGTCTGCCCCGGTGCCATGAGAGCCTTGTAACAACCCGTATTTTCAATAACCTATTATAACATAAATGGAGGCAGAATTAAACTGTAAAATCTGAATCAAGGGAAATGGGCTATGCCATTGCGTTCGTCTCGGAAAAATACGCGAAATAGAGTCCGAGTTTTCGAAAATCGGAGTCCGTATGACCAAGATATGGCCTCGCGAAGTTTCACGAAAAATTCCCAAATTAAAGTATAATTAATTAAGTGAAATGGGTTGCGCAGAGAAATATATATATATATATTGATATATATATATATAATTGAAAATTAAATAAATAAATAAATATGCAAAAATGTTCAAAACAGCGAATTGGGAGAGGGGAATAACCGAACTGGCCGATTTTTGAGGTCGACCCGAGCTCGCTGGGTCGACTAGGGGTTAATCCAGGGTGTTTGGCTGTCAACCCGTGGGCCGATTCGCTCAAATGCAGATTTTGCATTTGGATGGTTCTCATGGTTCATCTTTAATCTAAAGGCCCTAGATGGTTCCTACACTTGACTTCTTCCCCAAGACATGCTTTGATGGCTTGGATTGAATCTAGGTTTAATCCTATGGCCTAAAACACATGCCTAATCTATAAATAAGACACTAACCTATCCTAAATCCTCATTATTCATTCATGCAACTAAACTATGGCAAAATTTTACCTCTCATGGCCTCCACTCTCTTCATAAAATTTCTAAATGGTTTCTATGAGAGATTTTCCATGCATACAAGTGTTTTCAAGCTTGTATGAGTGTCATTAGCTTGCATTCAAGTCAAGTTTCTATCTTTGCATCATAAAGCAAGGGTTTTGATCATTTTGGCTCAAGGGTTTTTATGTTAGAGCTTGCATTTTGGGTCTATTTGATTGCATAAGGGCTTTGTCATATCTTTTGTGCCTTCATAGCAATGTAAGACCTTTCCCTACTCTTAGATATTAACTATGAAGTTAAATGTTCATGTTGCAAGTTTGGGTTTGATCATTGAGTATGATACATGCTATCATGTCATGCAAGTTTATGAAGTCATTATCTTGATCTTGTGAGCTAAAAGCTACAACCTTTATGTTGAAATGTTGCATTAGGCAACATGAGAACCCTCATAACCTTTATGTCAACTTGCATATGAAGTCATAACCCTTATATGATGATATATGCGAGTTACTAGTCATCATTCCATATCTTTTGTCATCATGATTCGCTTATGTGCCAAGTTTGGGTTTATGCATGTTTTGAGGCTTAAGAATGTAACATGCAAGTTAATGAACACATTTGTGCCTCATTTGCCACCATGATTAACTTGTGGCTTAATATCCATTTTTGTCATGCCTTTGCCAAGTATCTTCTTTTAATCCATTACGTTGTCGCGAACGTATATGCGAGTTTAAAAGCGTTGGGTTATGTTATGGGTAATTTCTAATGACATGAAAATACAACTTGAAAACAGGACTTGAAATATAACATGGAAGTTGACATGTAAGTATGCATAAAAACATAAGCTTGGGAATTTACCTATTAAGTTAGGTCTACCCTTTGGGAATTTACCTATTAAGTTAGGTCTACCCAAATGCTTGAAAACTTGTAACATGTTTTGGGAAACATGATGGACATGACACTTAGATAATATAAGTGTGGCCAACTCGAGGTTGGGTTGAGTTTGCAACGTAAAACTACCCGGAACCGACCGGCCTAACTAGTAGTTGCAAACAATAGGACCCAATGTGAGAAGTTGGTCATGTTGTGCTTGAACCCGAGGTTAGACCAAGTTGTGGTGTAAAGCTACCCGGAACCGACCGGCTTAACTAGTAACCACAACAAAGTCTAATGTGAGAGGTGAAGGCGCATTAAGTAATTAATGCCACATGATAGGGTTAAGTTAATTTGATTAATGACTCTTAACCAAATATGACATGGACAAATGGGTTAAGTAATTTGATTAGGCTAATGATACTTAACAAAACATGACAAGGTTGGGTAGGTTAAGTAACTTGATTTGCCTAATGACACTTAACCATTTTTATATGACTAGTGGATGGGGTTAAGTTAACCAACACTTAATCAATCCAACGCGATAACTCGGTAAGGTTAAGTAAGTTTTCTTAATGACGCTTAACCGAAAAATACGGTTAACGAATGGGGTTAAGATTAGACTCAACTAGTCTAAACATGGAAATCGGATGCGGTTAAGTTAGCCTAGACTTAATTAATCCCACTTGGTAGTTTAATGGGGTTAAGTTAAACACTTAACTAATCTAAACATGATGAATTGATGTGGTTAAGTGACCTATACTTATCCAATCTAACTCGTTAATTTATTGTGGTTAAGTTAACCAATACTTAATCAATATAACGTGAAAACATGATAAGGCTAAGTCACGAATCGCTTGAATACACTTGACCGATTTGACTAAGTAAATTGATAAGGTCAAGTTAATATATACTTAACCAATCTAGAATGATAATTGGACGAGGTTAAGTCGTGAATTGCTTAATATACTTAACCAAGTTGAGCATGGTTTGTAGGGTTAAGCCTTGAACTTGAATACTTAGCCAATTTTGACAGGATTTGTAGACGGGTTAAGTCATGAACTTAAGTGACACTTAATCCATTATGTAAACCCTAGTTCTGAGGATTAGGTGGATAACCGTAGTTAACAAGGATAACGGGAACAATGCTAAGTGGTAAACCTTAGTTGAAGAATAACTAAGTAATGATTCTTAGTCAAGGAAATTTAGACCAGTTCATAGATAGATGAGTAACCTGATACGGTAGGTCATCGTTTAAGTATACGAGTAGGAGCAAGTATCTGATTTAGATAAAGGCTCCAGCGAACTGGGTAACGAAGCAGCGGCTTCGGGGAACGTGAGGATATTCTTGGTATCCCTCTATGAGCTGCCAGGTGATTATACTAGGCTCATGAGAGGTTAAGGTCTGCGTTAGAAGAACCAAGAGTATGCCTTGGTTGCTATACGAGCGACCTAAAGACGGGGATGGATAGGGGATAGTCGACGATACACGGTCGTACCCTAGATAGCATTTCGTCAGGCTACCTACCATCTTTGGTCAAGCGTGTACGTACGGAAAGGCAGAGAACACCCAAAAGACCATAATTGCTATCTAATTATGGTTGCGATAAGGCTTGGATGTGGGTTGGCCAGTGTTGTGTTCTCATACAGGATTTATCCTGTCTTGTCTTTCACTAGTTGAGGGAGTGGTCTCGTGGGACCATAGCCACGTATAAGAAAAACAGACCTTAGCATCTGCATCGGCAGATAAATCGAAATCTCCCGACCGAGTCCTGTATTTCTTGATTTTCCCTGTGACAGGACTCGGATGGCACGATGTGATACATGTGCATACAGTCATGGAAAAGCGATTCACGATGAATGCGTGGGAAAAAGGGCGCGGTTGGCGGTTAGCGTAATCCCTAGTGGCCCTAGGTGGTTGAACCCAAACCGAGATACGAAAACGTGCAATAGGTAAGCATAATCCCTAGCAGCCCTAGGTAGCATAAGTCCTAGTTGTACAAACAATAATTCATGTTGGAAGACCCTAGCTAGGTTTAGGGTAACAGTCCAAACCGATCTTAAGGATCATGGAACTATGTTAAAGTAATATAGAATCTCATGGGAAAGCCCGTATGGTCTAGGGCAAGGGACTGAACATTTACATGGAATAAAACATACAAGTTGAGTAACCTGTATATGCGATATATTAGGTTGACATGGACCATTACACGACTTTTGAGTGACGGTCATTCTTGGTTAACACATGACACGGTGGGGATACTAGTACGGTAGGTGCAGAGCTAAAATACAGGATAGATATCACGGGGCGTTATACGTGACAGATATCTTGGGGATATTATACTTGATAGAAACCTGACGATGTGATACCTTGTTTTATCTTGACATCGTAATTTATCATGACACCTTAGTTTATCTGAGTTCAGTAGTTCATCCTGTTATTTTGATTTAGCTTATCTATCTTGTTATCATGCTTATGTTCATCTCAGTTTCTCATGTCAGTTAACTTTACTAGTTTTTATGCTAATAGTAGATAGGGCTTACTCAGTCTTTTTGACTGACCCGTTTTGTTTCGCCTCTTTTCTTCCGTTCCCCCCCCCCCCCAGGTTACAGGGAGGAAATACTGTTGTTTAGTTCGGACTTCTTCTGCTTGAAGGTCATCATGGATGGCTTGGACTTTTCTTGGCTAATGGCTACTTTACTGTTTTTACTTGGGGAATAATTTATGAAAATGTCTTTATGCTTCTTTACTATTGCATGACAGGTTTTGATGTACTCTGATGTAAAAGGCTTTAGACCTTATTTATTCATGTTATGAAAGTTTGATTTTACTTCCGCTATTTTATATGTTCTGTCTTGTGATATTTCTGTGCATGTTTACCAATAATGCCCCTCTAAAGCTAGTGCATTCCTTTGCGAGTGTCCCTAGCGGAGGCAGGGTGTTACATGTGGTATCAGAGCAGAAGTTTACCAGACTGGGCAAAAGTTTTTAAAGACCTTCTGAAAACTATTTGAAAAAAAAACCGTTTACAAAGAAGCATTTTTCAAGAAAATTTTCTTTTAAAAGAAAAAGTCTATTCCCCAAAGGCCATTAGCACTATCCTTGTTTCCTTAATTGAGTCTCTTTTCCTTTCTTTCCTCCATCTGTAGTCACAGTAGTTTTAACTGCGACTAGTCTTTTCTACCTACGAAAGTGCTTTCCATACGATGGAGGTGGTTCTCGAGAGACCAGTGGCCGCGTTATAAGAAAGGATCGTGAGAAAGAAGGATAAAGGATACGAGCTTAAGGATGAGCAACTTGTTGGTATGGCTTAGTCCTCAAAGGAGGGAGAAAGATGAACAATGAAACCCATGACGAGAGAGTACCTTTGGCATGGTAAAACGGGGCGGATAGTTAAGTATTATGGGACAAGGACAAGATCATCGGGAGGGAAGTAGTATGCTCTCATTTCTAGAGTACCTCGGAAGGAGGGTAACGATCTTGTTAAAGGTTTAGCTTTTCTTCTCTATCATCCCGTTAGGACTTCGTTGTTCGTATCATTTAAGTCTGCTTCGATAGTTGAGTGTCTGCACCTTAAGTACTAGCGTAATAGAGAATCCCATTTTTGTCTCAAAGTCCTATTGGAGAATCAGTCCATTTATACATGACTTGTTTGGATTTGGGAATGTCTATGCCAAGTGTTGAGTTTGGAAATAATGCTTATGTTTATAAGCTATGGATGGATTCTAGGGATGAAGTGGTTATCCAGTAGGGGGTGCCACTCTCGGTTTTGATAGGAGGGTAGTTAGACCTTTTGACTGGCCTTGGTAATGCCCTCGAAGTATCGGGTAACCTTTTTGAGGTTCTGTCATGACTAGTTACTTAGAATCCCTTGATGCCTTTATTGGAAATTTGAAGCCCGATCGAGTGGTGTTCGCCAATAAGACGGATGGTTTACTTCATTTATGCATGGGTTATAGAGATCACCCTAGTAAGTGCGCATGATAACCTGATTGACATCTGTTTACTTTCAAGAGAAAGTTCTTCTACATGGAATGCCTTATAGTATATAAACGAGATCCAAGATTCACTAGTGAATTTTGGAAAGCTTGCATGAGATCATGAGTACGCAGTCATGTTTGCGTCAAGTATTCTAGGAAAAGGATAAGTGCAAGTGGAACGAGAGGCGACGAAGAAATGAGTTCCAGCTCATGTTATGGAAACTGGAATAAGAAGCTACAAAATCGCGAAGTTAAAAGACGACTTTGATGGTCAAAGACTAGATACGCGCATGATATCTCTTTTTGGGAGTATATCCTTGATCCCTGTTTTCTGTAGAGCTTACTTGTAGGCTATCTTTTGTGGACATCCTCTCGGTCCTATTCTCCGTTACAAACCCTGTAAGGAGTTTGTCCTGTTTATCTTCTCGACCCTGTTTCAGGGAATTCTAGGTAGAACCCTATGGATGTAAACATGTATTTGAAACATGTTATAATTGATATGGTTGCAAGTGGTTGCTCGTGGATGCGCGAATACACATTAGATACTAGCTCGACTCTGTCACATTTCATATTGCATATGCACGAGTATTTATACTTGTTTATGGATGAAATCGAATGTATTATCATGCGGTTGTTGCATATGAATGAATGATTGTGCACGCATATAGTATCTATATGACTAGGACTATTTGCATACATGTTGGATTCATGGCACTATACATATTTTGCATTAGAAAGATTATTCAGGCCTGATCATTAGCATTAGCTAAGGAACATGTACACACACGTTTTGCATATATTCATACAGCATTAGAAATCATCTAAGGACAATGGTTGCTTGTGGATGATGTTTTGAGTAGATGGATGATGGATGGTAGGATATGTTCTTCCTAACTTGGAGATTTCGGGGACGTAATCCTAAAAAGGGAAACGGGCTATGCCATTGCGTTCGTCTCAAAAAAATACGCGAAATAGAGTCCGAGTTTTCGAAAATCGGAGTCCGTATGACCAAGATATGGCCTCGCGAAGTTTCACGAAAAATTCCCAAATTAAAGTATACTTAATTAAGTGAAATGGGTTGCGCAGAGAAATATATATATTGATATATATATATATATATATATAATTGAAAATTAAATAAATAAATATGCAAAAATGTTCAAAATAGCGAATTGAGAGAGGGGAATAACCGAACCGGCCGATTTTTGAGGTCGACCCGAGCTCGCTGGGTCGACTAGGGGTTAATCCAGGGTGTTTGGCTGTCAACCCGTAGGCCGATTCGCACAAATGCAGATTTTGCATTTAGATGGTTCTCATGGTTCATCTTTAATCTAAAGGCCCTAGATGGTTCCTACACTTGACTTCTTCCCCAAGACATGCTTTGATAGCTTGGATTGAATCTAGGTTTAATCCTATGGCCTAAAACACTTGCCTAATCTATAAATAAGACCCTAACCTATCCTAAATCCTCATTATTCATTCATGCAACTAAACTATGGAAAAATTTTACCTCTCATGGCCTCCACTCTCTTCATAAAATTTCTAAATGGTTTCTATGAGAGATTTTCCATGCATACAAGTGTTTTCAAGCTGTTATGAGTGTCATTAGCTTGCATTCAAGTCAAGTTTCTATCTTTGCATCATAAAGCAAGGGTTTTGATCATTTTGGCTTAAGGGTTTTTATGTTAGAGCTTGCATTTTGGGTCTATTTGATTGCATAAGGGCTTTGTCATATCTTTTGTGCCTTCATAGCAATGTAAGCCCTTTCCCTACTCTTAGATATTAACTATGAAGTTAAATGTTCATGTTGAAAGTTTGGGTTTGATCATTGAGTATGATACATGCTATCATGTCATGCAAGTTTATGAAGTCATTATCTTGATCTTGTGAGCTAAAAGCTACAACCTTTATGTTGAAATGTTGCATTAGGCAACATGAGAACCCTCATAACCTTTATGTCAACTTGCATATGAAGTCATAACCCTTATATGATGATATATGCGAGTTACTAGTCATCATTCCATATCTTTTGTCACCATGATTCGCTTATGTGCCAAGTTTGGGTTTATGCATGTTTTGAGGCTTAAGAATGTAACATGCAAGTTAATGAACACATTTGTGCCTCATTTGCCACCATGATTAACTTGTGGCTTAATATACATTTTTTTTCATGCCTTTGCCAAGTCTCTTCTTTTAATCCATTACGTTGTCGCGAACGTATATGCGAGTTTAAAAGCGTTGGGTTATGTTATGGGTAATTTCTAATGACATGAAAATACAACTTGAAAACATGACTTGAAATATAACATGGAAGTTGACATGTAAGTATGCATAAAAACATAAGCTTGGGAATTTACCTATTAAGTTAGGTCTACCCTTTGGGAATTTACCTATTAAGTTAGGTCTACCCAAATGCTTGAAAACTTGTAACATGTTTTGGGAAACATGATGGACATGACACTTAGATAATATAAGTGTGGCCAACTCAAGGTTGGGTTGAGTTTGCAACGTAAAACTACCCGGAACCGACCGGCCTAACTAGTAGTTGCAAACAATAGGACCCAATGTGAGAAGTTGGTCATGTTGTGCTTGAACCCGAGGTTAGACCAAGTTGTGGTGCAAACAAACCGACCGGCTTAACTAGTAACCACAACAAAGTCTAATGTGAGAGGTGAAGGTGCATTAAGTAATTAATGCCACATGATAGGGTTAAGTTAATTTGATTAATGACTCTTAACCAAATATGACATGGACAAATGGGTTAAGTAATTTGATTAGGCTAATGATACTTAACAAAACATGACAAGGTTGGGTAGGTTAAGTAACTTGATTTGCCTAATGACACTTAACCATTTTTATATGACTAGTGGATGGGGTTAAGTTAACCAACACTTAATCAATCCAACGCGATAACTTGGTAAGGTTAAGTAAGTTTTCTTAATGATGCTTAACCGAAAAATACGGTTAACGAATGGGGTTAAGATTAGACTCAACTAGTCTAAACATGGAAATCGGATGGGGTTAAGTTAGCCTAGACTTAATTAATCCCACTTGGTAGTTTAATGGGGTTAAGTTAAACACTTAACTAATCTAAACATGATGAATTGATGTGGTTAAGTGACCTATACTTATCCAATCTAACTCGTTAATTTATTGTGGTTAAGTTAACCAATACTTAACCAATATAACGTGAAAACATGATAAGGCTAAGTCACGAATCGCTTGAATACACTTGACCGATTTGACTAAGTAAATTGATAGGGTCAAGTTAATATATACTTAACCAATCTAGAATGATAATTGGACGAGGTTAAGTCGTGAATTGCTTAATATACTTAACCAACTTGAGCATGGTTTGTAGGGTTAAGCCTTGAACTTGGATACTTAGCCAATTTTGATAGGATTTGTAGACGGGTTAAGTCATGAACTTAAGTGACACTTAATCCATTATGTAAACCCTAGTTTTGAGGATTAGGTGGATAACCGTATTTAACAAGTATAACGGGATCAATGCTAAGTGGTAAACCTTAGTTGAAGAATAACTAAGTAATGATTCTTAGTCAAGGAAATTTAGAACAGTTCATAGATAGATGAGTAACCTGATACGGTAGGTCATCGTTTAAGTATACGAGTAGGAGCAAGTATCTGATTTAGATAAAGGCTCCAGCGAACTAGGTAACGAAGCAGCGGCTTCGGGGAACGTGAGGATATTCTTGGTATCCCTCTATGAGCTGCCAGGTGATTATACTAGGCTCATGAGAGGTTAAGGTCTGCGTTAGAAGAACCAAGAGTATGCCTTGGTTGCTATACGAGCGACCTAAAGACGGGGATGGATAGGGGATAGTCGACGATACACGGTCGTACCCTAGATAGCATTTCGTCAGGCTACCTACCATCTTTGGTCAAGCGTGTACGTACGGAAAGGCAGAGAACACCCAAAAGACCATAATTGCTATCTAATTATGGTTGCGATAAGGCTTGGATGTGGGTTGGCCAGTGTTGTGTTCTCATACAGGATTTATCCTGTCTTGTCTTTCACTAGTTGAGGGTGTGGTCTCGTGGGACCATAGCCACGTATAAGAAAAACATACCTTAGCATCTGCATCGGCAGATAAATCGAAAGCTCCCGACCGAGTCCTGTATTTCTTGATTTGCCCTGTGACAGGACTCGGATGGCACGATGTGATACATGTGCATACAGTCATGGAAAAGCGATTCACGATGAATGCGTGGGAAAAAGGGCGCGGTTGGCGGTTAGCGTAATCCCTAGTGGCCCTAGGTGGTTGAACCCAAACCGAGATACGAAAACGTGCAATAGGTAAGCATAATCCCTAGCAGCCCTAGGTAGCATAAGTCCTAGTTGTACAAACAATAATTCATGTTGGAAGACCCTAGCTAGGTTTAGGGTAACAGTCCAAACCGATCTTAAGGATCATGGAACTATGTTAAAGTAATATAGAATCTCATGGGAAAGCCCGTATGGTCTACGGCAAGGGACTGAACATTTACATGGAATAAAACATACAAGTTGAGTAACCTATATATGCGATATATTAGGTTGACATGGACCATTACACGACTTTTGAGTGAGGGTCATTCTTGGTTAACACATGACACGGTGGGGATACTAGTACGGTAGGTGCAGAGCTAAAATACAGGATAGATATCACGGGGCGTTATACGTGACAGATATCTTGGGGATATTATGCTTGATAGAAACCTGACGATGTGATACCTTGTTTTTTCTTGACATCGTAATTTATCATGACACCTTAGTTTATCTGAGTTCAGTAGTTCATCCTGTTATTTTGATTTAGCTTATCTATCTTGTTATCGTGCTTATGTTCATCTCAGTTTCTCATGTCAGTTAACTTTACTAGTTTTTATGCTAATAGTAGATAGGGCTTACTCAGTCTTTTTGACTGACCCGTTTTGTTTCGCCTCTTTTCTTCCGTTTCCCCCCCCCCCTCCAGGTTACAGGGAGGAAATACTGTTGTTTAGTTCGGACTTCTTCTGCTTGAAGGTCATCATGGATGGCTTAGACTTTTCTTGGCTAATGGCTACTTTACTGTTTTTACTTGGGGAATAATTTATGAAAATGTCTTTATGCTTCTTTACTATTGCAAGACAGGTTTTGATGTACTCTGATGTAAAAGGCTTTAGACCTTATTTATTCATGTTATGAAAGTTTGATTTTACTTCCGCTATTTTATATGTTCTGTCTTGTGATATTTCTGTGCATGTTTACCAATAATGCCCCTCTAAAGCTAGTGCATTCCTTTGCGAGTGACCCTAGCGGAGGCGGGGTGTTACCAGCCTGAATCTGCCCTCCAAAGGTAGTCCCTGCCCTCTGCCCTTTCTTTGGGAAGTCCCTAATCAGATGTCCTGCCTCGCCACAGTGGAAAGAACCAGTCTTCTTCTTCTTCCTACAGTCTTTGCTCAGATGGCCTGGTGTCCCATAGTTAAAGCATCTTTTCTTTCCCTTGCCATTGTTGTCTTTACCACCCTTCTTGTTCTACTGTTGTTGTTGTGGTTTCTTTTGATCCCCTTTCTTTTCAGGTGCCTTATTAACATTGGCGCCTTTTTCCACTTCATTCATAAGAGCCATGTCAACTTGTCTCTCAAAGGTAGCCTCCATAGGGATGTGGGTCATAGCTAACCCATGTAGCGGCTCGTTCAAACCCTTAACAAATCTCAGGGCCTTCTTTTCGGGTGTATTCACCAAGTCCAAGCCAAATCTCACCAACTAATTGAACTTGTTGACGTACTCTTTCACTGATAGATTTCCTTGCCTCAATGCCAAAAACCTTTCCATGTATAAATTCTCTTCGGCCCATGAGAGAAACTTTGCCTCAAACCTTCGCCTGAAATCCGGCCATGTATCAACTGGACGCTCTCCATTAGTGACCTCCCACCAAAACGAGGCCTCATCCTTCATTAACCAGGCAGCTAACTGAACCTTTCTTCCATATTTTACCTCAAATATTCTAAACAATTCTTCCACCTCCTTTAGCCAATTTCGAGCTTCAACAAACGTCTCCGACCCGTGAAAAGGTTTTCCAGCCATTGCCTGAAAGTCCTTGCATATCTTTGCGAAAATATCAACACGGGGAGGAGGAGGAGCATTTGCTGGGCCAACGACATTTGCCTTAGCTTCCAGATACCTTCTAAACCATCCTGGTATTGATATCCCTTCGGGTATCTCGGGAATTCCAGACATGCTGAAAAGAAAATGAAGAGATTCAAACGGAGAATTCGAAAGAAAGATATATGGCTCTTGAGGGTTATGTTTTTAAAATAAATTTTTCTCTTAAAAATACTTTCCTTAAAACATATTTTTGAAAGTATTTCTTTATAAAATGCTTTTTAAAAAATAGTTTTTCAAAATATCTTATCTGTTCTGGTAACCATCAGCTTTGATACCACGTGTGACACCCCACCTCCGTTAAGGTCACTCACAAAGGGAATGCCTTAATTTTAGTGGAGAGTTTATTGTGTATAGAACAAAAAAGTAAACAAGACAGATAAATGTATTGGTACCTGGAAAACAAAAACCACTTTTATTGCAGCGGAGAAATAGTTTGGTTACATCACATAAAAAACAAACTACAAAACCAAATACACTTATTATCCATCTTGACAAATAAGTTATGAGTACATAAAATAAAAGACATAACCCCAACATAAAATAGTCATAAATAAGATAGGCTGAACTTTACTTCAGCGATCCAAGCATCTTCCAAAAAAGAGAGATAAAGTTATCCAAATCAAGCTCCACTAGTGGTAGTCCCACCCTGAGCACCTAGGGGGGAAAGGAAGAAAAGAGGTGGAAGCAAAGGGGGTCAGACATAAAGTCTGGCGTGTGCAATAACTTTAACAGTATAATCATTAAGTAACTAGGATAAGGCATAAGCTGGAAAATAAGGAAATGACTGTGAACCAATGGGCATGTCAGAGCAAACAAAGGAATAAGATAAACAAAGATAACATTAAACGCGCACCTAATCATAATAAGATAATAACTACATTGCACCACACCAAACACCCTAAAAGTTGATCCCGCCTACCAAACTTAATAATGATAACGGTAGTTTCGTGTACCCCTAGCTTCCTTCATAGGTTCCATCTGCCCCTATCTCCACTAGGTGTACCCACTACCTCCATTCGATCGGCTCCCTAACTCTAAGATACCCGTGCTAGCCCCACAGTGGGGTGTATCACTCCCCAAAGTGGCAACCTGATACCACCAAAAATGCATGGCTTATACCTACACGATGCAATGTCTTACCTACCATCCCGGAGCCACACACGCACCTGACCCCGTTGGACTTGATTTGCCACCACTAACCCGTTTTGACCTCTTACAATCAAACCCAATACGCGTGTCCTGTCCTCGACTTGGGTCGAGCCCACAAAGATACTCAGTGGGTTACTGGTTTGAAAAGGGCCCCATGCATGACACAAGCTTTCACCTATGCTTGGTCTCCTCTAAGGTTTTTCCCACTTAACCCCATTCTTATTCAAGTCTTCTTACATGTTTCTATCTTGGTTAAGTGCATCTAATCGTATTTCACGTGCCACCCAAGGCACCCGCTTAATTTCACATGCCACCCATGGCAACCACTTAACCCTCCATGTCCCACCACATATTTATCTGGTTAAGTGTTCCTTAGTTTATTAACACCGTAACCTTGTAAATACCTCCCACATTAGACTGGCATTTGTGGCTACTGGATTTGTCGGGCGGGTCCGGGCAGTCTTACACCACAAACGAGCCTAACCTCGTGTCTTTACAACTGTTACGCATTTAATTCATGCCTTTGACCTCTCACATTAGACTGGCATTTGTGGCTTCTGGATTTGCCGGGCGGGTCCGGGCAGTCTTACACCACAAAAGAGTCTAACCTCGTGTCTTAGGCGGTTTATTATTACACATCTTTATTTAACCCCAAATTGGATTAGTATCCCTATTAAAATTTGTAAATAAATTCCAAATATACTTATGTACATAATTGTCACCAAAATTATGTCCATAAATACCATTTTTTTCAATTAATGTCTTAAATTAATTATAGGCCTTTTTAAGGCCATTTATGCCAATTCTCAATATGTGTATATTCAATATTACCCTCATCGTCCCTACGTTGTTCGTTCTCTTATCATGACATATATATTAGACTAGCAGTTAGTCTAATGACATAAAAGGGAAGAAACATCACAAATTTGCATAATACACAAAATGGATCTAACTTACTAATAAGGATTACAACATATCTTGCATAAACTTGGTATTGTCATGAATCTAAACATAGGCTAAAATGTGTGAACTTGCATATATGAATATAGTTTTCACCCAAAACTTGCATAGGCCATAGTCACAAACTTGAATAAAACTATGTATGTCATAGATCTAAATCTAAAGGTGTAAACTTGCATATATGTGAATCCAATTTCTACCTAAACTTACATATAGTCATCTTATTTGGTTCACATGTAAACTATGTACAATTCACACAGAAACTAGCATATAATCTACACCCAAACTTGCATATACAATGATGTCAAACATGAATCAGGTTGAACATAGATGATTGGGTTTATATAAAGGGATTCACAACAAAAACTATCATTATGAACAACTAGCATACATTCAAAAAATATCGCATTTTTCCCAATGTTTTACAAACATAACCATATAACCCAAATTATAACTCAACCTAATTAACTTGTTAATTATCTTATTAAAGAAATTGAACTCACAACTCAAAGAAGGTCGTGAGTTCTGGGATTTGAGTTCTGAAATTGATTTAGCTCGCCTTTGAAGTATACAAATTTGTTGTTGTAGTTGTTATAGACTTGAGTTGAATTGAGTTGATTAGCTTTACTTTTCCTCTAGTTGATGATGGCTATTCTAGGTTGCAAGGTGATAGCATGACGGCCATGGCTCTAATTTTGATTAGATTTTACGGTTTGAGTCTACATGTGTTTATACAGAATTTAGGATTAATTTAGGCCATCCGATCAACCTAGAATCAATCAAGACCATCCAGTCAAGATAGAGTGACTCCTCAGCCCAATGACTCAGCACTGAGTCACAAAATCGTCATCTTTTAGATCTGCCCGAGGGGGGGCAGGTCGACCCCCATGTCGACCTATAGGGGGGAGGTCGACACTAGGGTCGACACCTTGGTCGACCTGGGTCCTGGGCGGGAATTTTCCCGCCCAGCCCGCTTTTGACTTCTAATTTGAATTTTGAATCTGTTTTCGAGCTGTTTGAATTTATTTGAATTTTCTAGAAACTTCCGATAGCCATAACTTCTTCATACGAAGTCCAATTTATGCAAACTTGGACTCTATCTCAACCATAATTCCGAGACGAACACAATGGCGTAACCTGTTTCCCTTAATTCTCACATTTTAAATTAAGTATTGTTTAATTCGTTAGTTTATGTTAAAAGAAAACACGGGTTGTTACATGAATTGGAGTGGATATGAATGGAAATCATCTTCGGAATATTTCTATATTGGATTTCGTGATTATACGGATATTGTTACGGAAATTTGGAAGATATATTTATATCATTATTTCCAATACGATATTTGTTGGTTTCAAAATTTGATATTGAATATAAGCCGATTAAATTTCTATTCAGAGCCTTGTATTTAATATCAAATGGGATTTTGGGTTTGTCGTGAATGGTGTCTTAGTTGATAAGAGAATAAATTTTTAAATTAAGATTTAGAGAGCTTTTCCAATTAATTAATATTTAATTGGAATTGAAAGAAAGAATTGGATTTTTAGGTTTATTGTGAACGGTGTTTTAAATAACACTCGTTCTTTAACCCGATTAACAGTGAAATGTGATTTGGAATTTATAAATCTTTTTTTAAGATTTAACGTGAATTTTCCAAAGTAAAATTTTCCAATTTAATATATCAAATTTGAATGGAATGGAATTCGATTTGATAATAATCGAAATGAACTTCTGTGGAGGAAGACTAACATAAAGTTTTCTAGGCTGTTTACTCATGTGGATGTTTCATGCTATTATTACTTGATGGGAGACGAGGTAACTCGAATATATCGGCTCATCTAGGCTGATGGATATTATATTGGTCACTACGGGACTGATGGATATGGTCGACATACTGACCATTTTAGAGGTTCGATAGAACCGGCTAACATATAGTTTATGGTATAACTAATCATCGACGGATGACTGGCCCTACCGATTCGGGTGCAGTTGCGACTGAATCCTGAGGCACTTGCTAGGGTGTCTCGAATGTGCACAGGATGATCCCTTTCCTTGGTTCATAGATGGAATCCATCTTCCAATATGACATTGTGCGGTTCTAATTGTAGAACTAGAATGGCGACGTAATATATGGGTTCCTACGCCGCCTATGATTGATACATTTATATTTGAAGTTAATTTCTTCACTTATAGTAATAATAAAATATGAAATTCCACATACCAAGAATTTTTGGCTATTATAAGGTAAAAATTCTATCCTTCAGCTTGCGTTGTATTGTGTGATGGGACTTGAGTCTTATAATATTTTCTCTTTAGCATTGCGCTGTTTGTTTTATGCACCGGTATTCTTAGGGGGAAACCCGTTCTGTGTTATATGGCGTGGTCCCATGATTTACCTGACTTTAAAATCAAGCTAATAACTGTTTTAGTTCTCATACCAGTCACATAACTGACCTGGATTTTTTGTTTTAACCTAAACTCTGGGTGTCCCTATTTTCCACACGGGCAACTAGTAGTTTAGGTTTTGCAGATATTATATTCACAGGATCCTGGTTTACATCCAGAATGATATTCAAAAAGCTCTGTATCCGTGTATTTCTTTCGGTTGTGTTATGTATTATTTTTTCGCTGCTATGTATTTAAATGTAATTTAAATCCATGATATTTCCTGTTGTTAATTATTTGTCCATACTCTGTTATATTCTTGTACTCTGATGTAATTGTTGTAACAAGCAATGAAATGTTCTGTCGTTTGTGTTCTGATTTTTTGTGTTCTTAGCTCAATTTGGGCTTTCCTTAACGGGGAAGTTTAGGTCATTTCACTTTGGGTCATAAAGTGGTCGGAGCAATGAGAATTTGGTGGTCAAAGGTTGCGTCGAATGGGTTTCTCTTCCGGTCGGGTTACTGTAGCAAGGCGAAAGGGGAGCTTTAAGGAAGTGTGACGTGTCAGGAGCTGATAGGGTAAGGAATTTATTTATTATTATTTTTTATATATTTTAAAATTCAAATGATAAAATGCTAATAACTCTTACGTACGAACTCGGATTCGGACACGATTTGGGTGCGTTGGATTCGTGGCGAGATGATGGACGATTTGAAATTGGTTTGACTACAGTTGGAGACTGTAAAATTTTGGGCTTTGGTTTGACGTTCGACCAATTAAAGACCCAAAGGTGAGTGATTTTCTCGCTCACGATTAACTGAATGATTCCCATATTTATTGAATTAAATTATGAAATAAGTTTGGTTGCTTGGTTGTGTTGATTGATGATTTGTTTCTTAAAACTAACATGCAAGTGTGTTAATCTAAAATTTAAGTTGATAACTAGTTATTTTAGTTCAACTAAATTGCTAATTAGGAATACTGACCATTCTTAGACATTGAAATGATTTAATATTTACCGTTTGAATTAAATGGTTGTGATGGATGCATTTTTTTGACTTGGCTACTGAATTGATATTGATATTGCCAATGTTCCATTATTCAGTATATGAATGTGTGTGCTTATTGTGATGATTAATCCCATTTTCACCTTAGATGTTACGAGCAGAGAATAAACCCGGGATTAATTGATTAAAAATAAATTAAGAACACAGGTTGAAATGATAAATATCCGTGACCCTTATTTGGATTAAAATGATATACATCCATCCCTGAAATATCAGAAAATTAAAATCACTTGGCCATAAGATAGATAATTATACAGACATCGGTTGGTTAAATGACTTTAAATATTTGAAATTCTATTCGATGGAAACTTTATTTAAAGGAAATGTGTCGATTTTCGATAAATTTTATTTTCCTTTAAACATGAACCTTGAATGTCAATGAATTTTTCAAGGGAATTATCCAACAAATTGAGAATTGTAAATGGGATTTTTAAATATATCTTGGAGTTCCCAATGTACGGTAAAATATGAAATTGATAATTTCCCATGAATTAAGTTTGGAAATGTAAGTTATTTGAGGATACTCGGAATTATTTCGAATTTGATAGGAATATGGATTTGAATCTTCTTAATCGAAGGGTTGGTTTGAAAGATGTTTGAAACGAGATATGGAAACTAAACGTTGTCCATCGAGACTGGAATATTGATTTCAAGTTATGGAAATTTGGAAGAAAGAAATAATTATGGTTTAAAATTTATTTTATAAAATCTATATATATATATATATATATATATATATATATACTGTTCCAAGTTACGGAAATTTAGAAGAAAGAAATAATTATGGTTTAAAATTTATTTTATAAAATATATATATATATATATATATATACACCGGTTTTTTACATATAAATTATATTCTTTTTTTAAAGAAAGGTTATTTTAGTAAATTTTGTTATCAACATATATAATTTTTTTATAAATAAATTTTGTTATATTCTATTATTTAAAATTTTATTCTGTAATTCTTTTATTATATGTATATACCTAGTGTTTTAAATTATTTTCAATTACTTTATTATGTGTAAAATATATATATATATATATATATAAAGGTTTTATTTTATAATTATCTATTTTTCCTAGTTAAATTAAATGATTGTAATTTCTTCATAAATAGAAACTATTTTATTTAAACCATGATTTAGATGGAGTTTTGATATGAAGTTTTATTTTATTGAATATTAATCGATTGTAAAACGATTATAATATTTCAATGTAAATTTTATTCTACTCGAATATAGAAGGGCTCTCCAAAACGATTAAAATGAGTTGATATGGAAATAGATATTATACTTGAATATGAATAGATTTCGAACAAAATCGATTTTTTTAAACAATTATAATCTTCTGAGATGAAGTATATTCTACTTGAATATAAATTAAAATATTATATGATTATAATATACTGATATGGAAATATATTCTAGTTTGGAATATAATCAGTTCGGAATGACTGCGATATTTTGATATGAAATTTTATTCTATCTCGAATATAAATGGGGTTCGGAACAAACATTATACTTTGGATATGAAAGTGAACCTTTGTGAAAAGTAAAAGAACCGACCGATGTGAAAATTGTCAGCGTTGGTTATTGAAGAGATCGGAGTCGGTAAGTGGCATACTCTCTATCAGTGTCGATACCACTTTAACAACTGTGCACGTGATGAAGTATCCGGTACGAAGCATGATGACTTGGAGGCGATGACTGGACTGAGAAAGGCGAATGATGACGAAATGGCCTTGACCTTCGGGTAATAATTAAAATGACTAAAACATGAGCTATACCGTGATTAATTGAGGTAGCACCTCTTGTCGGACACATTTCTTCGGTACTATTTCCATGACTATGATGATGATTTGGGCGCTTAGACTTGGGAGTGTGTTCCGAGGTGGGCGGTAGTGGCTGCTATACGTTACCACCAGTCTGGGATTGCAATTAGTAGAATCCTACCTTGGGTATTACCTCGGGTGCCTTCTCATATTTATCCTTATCGAGCCCTATATGATTTTGATTTTTACCATACCTATGGAGTGCCCTCTGATGCCATCAGTTTATGGTGGGTTTACGGTATTGTATAGACTATGGTATTGTAAACGGTGTAAGGGTAAAAATGTAATCCCGCTTACTCTATTTTTATTATATTTACTTTACTGGATAAACCCTATCATAATAGCGTATTATACTATATATGTATTAGTTTAATGGATCCTTGAGACATGGAAAATCCCGTAATATCTCTTGAGTTACTGCATCCATGAGACTCATATTATTTCGTATTTTAATTTGACTAATATGAGAATGATTTAGTGCTGTTCCGAGTGTTTGTTGTGTTTTCTTTTTATGCAATACGCTCGGGTCAGCAGAAGTTTGCAGTTAGCGAAGATTACTTCACCTGGGCGGACGAAGACGAAGATTTGGTATATATCTATTATATATGTGTATTTCCGCTGCACTTTGTTTCTACTGTCTTATTATGTATATCTGCATATATATCACGCTGATAATGATTTGTACGTTATAGCCAAATGTATATATTTCAACTGCTTTTAAACTACTGTTTTTTTATTATATGTTGTCCTCCCGCTGTGAGATTATGTGATTGTTTTTCCCTTCTTTCTTTCTTGTTCTTCTTTTTCCCAATAACTACGTGTATTTTTTATTTGTTTGGGTCGACATATGTGGTTTATTGTCGATTCGAACGGTAAAAAAAACTAGGGCGTTACAAGTTGGTATCAGAGCGCATTAGTTGGCGACAACCTTGGCTCTGTTTGGAAATTAACTCATTAGAGATGGGATTAGTAATAACGTAGAATGAGTTTGAGAATATATATAGGAGAGAGTGTAACAACCCGTATTTTCAATAACCTGTTATAACATAAATCGAGGCAGAATTTAATTCTAAAATCTGAATCAAGGGAAACGGGCTATGCCATTGCGTTCGTCTCGGAAAAATACGCGAAATAGAGTCCGAGTTTTCGAAAATCGGAGTCCGTATGACCCAATTAAGGCCCAACGAAGTTTTCAGAAAATTTCAAAGTAAAAACAGATTTCAAATTCAAGTTTGAACTTGGAAATTTGGGCCAGTTTGGGGCAGGTGGGAAAATTCCCGCCAGAGCACCCAAGTCGACAGCCCTGTCGACTTGGGAGTCGACTTGGTTGGACCCAAGTCGACAGCCCTGTCGACTTGGTCCAGCCGGGCAGTTCTGCCTGGTGCACCATTTTAGGTTTATGTTGAGTTTGGAGGCCAGATTCAGTTTTAAGGGCTGAGATTAGAACTAGGGTTTAATCCTAAGGCTAGAACTAATCCTAATCTCTATAAATAAGCCCCTAACCTAACCCTAAATCATCATTATTCATTCTAGTAACTAAACTATGGCAAAATCAATCCTCTCATGGCCTCCACTCTCTTCATACAATTCCTAAATAAATTTCTAAGTGATTTTCCATGGATACAAGTGTTTTCAAACTTGTATGAGCATCATTAGCTTGCATTCAAGTCAAGTTTCTATATTTGCATCATAAAGAAAGAGTTTTGATCATTTTGGCTCAAGGGTTTTTCTATTAGAGCTTGCATTTTGGGTCTATTTGATTGCATAAGGGCTTTGTCATGTTTTTGTGCCTTCATAAGCATTGTAAGCCCTATTCTACTTTCATACTCAAACTCCAAAGTTAAATGTATGATATGCAAGTTTGCCATGATATGCAAGTTTACTAAGTCATGCTATGCAAGTTTGATATGTTATGCTATGCAAGTTTGCCATGTTGTGATATGCAAGTTTATCAAGTTATGACATGCAAGTTTATATGCAAGTTTGAGATGTTATGATATGCAAGTTTTGTTATGCAAGTATGCCATGTTATGCTATGCAAGTTTGCCATGTTATGATATGCAAGTTTTGTTATGCAAGTATGCCATGTTATGCTATGCAAGTTTGCCATGTTATGATATGCAAGTTTATCATGTTATGTTATGCAAGTATGCCATGTTATGATATGCAAGTTTTGTTATGCAAGTATGCCATGTTATGATGTGCAAGTATGTCATGTTATGATATGCAAGTTTATCATGTTATGTTATGCAAGTTTGATATGCAAGTTTGTCATATGATATGCAAGTTATGTTATGCAAGTTTGGGATGATCATTTGGTTCATGTTATCATGTTATGCAAGCTTATCTTGGGTTTATGAGCCTAAAGCTTCAAGCTTTATGCTAAAGGTTGCATTTTGGCAACATGTAAGTTATCATATCCCTTATGATAACTTGCATGTGAGGCTAAATGCGAACTTATGACCATTTCTACATGTCATTTATCAACATGTATCACCAATATGCTAAGTTTGGTTTTATGCATGCTTTTGAGGCCTAAAAATGTAATATGCAAGTATATGAACATATGTACATTTCATATGCCACCATGTTGAACTTGTGGCGTCAACACCTTTATGTCATGATTATGCCAAGTTCCCTCTTTCTATCCTTTATGCGCTATTGCGATATGTAAGCGATGGGATTGCGTTTGGGGTTGGGTAAACTTAAAAGACATAAAACATAAGATTGGGAATTTACCTATTAAGTTAGGTCTACCCATTGGGAATTTACCTATTAAGTTAGGTCTACCCAATTGCTTGAAAATTTGTAACATGTTTTGGAAACATGATGGACATGACGCTTAGAAAAGATAAGTGTGACCAACTCGAGGTTGGGTTGAGTTTGTAGCGTAAACCTACCCGGAACCGACCGGCTTAACTAGTTGCTACAAACAATAGGACCCAATGTGAGAAGTTGGCCATGTTGTACCTTGAACCCGAGGTTAGACCAAGTTGTGGTGTAAAGCTACCCGGACCCGCCCGGCTTAACTAGTAACCACAACAAGGTCTAATGTGAGAGGTTAAGGCGCATTAAATTAATTAATGCCTCGTGATTAGGGTTAAGTCATGGTCCACTTAATACTTAACCAATTTGGGCTTGGTAGATTAATCAGGGTTAAGTCGTGAACTCATCGTTACACTTAACCAAGTTAATCCATGATTAGCAAGAGGGTTAAACCGTACTTAACCCACTAGAAAAATCCTAGCAATGGGGGTCCACTCCAGCAGTAATCCCAAGTTTGTATCATCAAGGCCCTAGGGTCTAGGCTAGGGAGGGAGCACGATTACTGAATTGGAGGTAAGTGACCAAAAGCGACGGCAGAGTGGTACGCCGGTGTAGTTCCGGGCGGACTTTTGGTCGTGCTCATAGTCCGAAGCCGGGGAAAGCATGCACGGGTACCAGTAGATCGAGACTGTGCACGCATGTTTATGGTGTCCAGGGGTTGCCACCCTAGGGCTTGATACACCCGACGGGAGACCCGGCACAGTCTGACTACAATTATGTTTGGGCCGTATGGACACCAACACGTGACGAGTTATGCTTATAGGGAGCCGATCGACTAGACCGTTTGGTTGGACCGCGTATTAGGGTCACTTCATGTTATTGGACCTCGTATTTGGTTCACTTCATGTTATTGGGCCAAAGCTTGGGCCAAGGGATAAATACTTGTTTATTCAAGTCATGTTAGTTTGCTAGTACACCTGTGGTGCAATACCTTAAACATGATTATGCGATGACACCTTTATCTACCTTGTTGGTTAATCATCATGCTAGTATGTTGTTATCAATATGATCATACCTGCTTCTCATGCCAGTTAACTTTATCAGTTTACATTGATTGTAGTAGGGCTTACTCAGTCTTTTTGACTGACCTGTTTTCCTTTCGCCTCTTTTCTTCCGTTCCCCCCCCCCCCAGGTTCTCAGGGTGGGAATATTGGAGCTTAGCTTGGATTTCTGATCGCTGGTTGTGGGATTTTAGCTCATGTACGGTCTTGACATGAAGCTAGCTATGGTTATCACTTATTTTGGGGATAGTACTTATGTATTTCAGTTTTCCAGTAATGTTGTTTTTATCTAGATTTGTGTATTTGGAAAGATGACATTATGTTGTACCAGACTTGTTTTGAAATGGTTTGAAATCTTCCGCTGTTTTATCTATGTTATTTACTCTGTTTACATATATACATATGTTCTTGTTCTGCCTTGATATATCATTATGCATGTTTACCTGATTCAAACGCCTCTCCAAAGTCAGAGTGCTTGCAAGAGCCACCCTGGCGGAGGTGGGGTGTTACATTTGGTATCAGAGCATATGGTTTACGAGAAGGAACAAAAAGGTTTTTAAAACTTTTGGAAAACTATTTTCAAAACCGAGTATAAAGTATTTTCCAAAGAAAAGTCTAGTTTATTTTAAAGGATATTCCCCAAAAAGCCATTAGCAAAATTCCTTCGTTTTTCTCCATTCTGAATCTATCTTTTTCTTCGTTTTCAGTATGGCCGATAACTTTGCTATTCCGGAGGGAGTACAAGTACCTGTTTGGTATAGGAGACTTTTGGAGGCTAGGGCGACCGAAGCCGGCCCCGAAAATGTTACTGCTCCTCCGGTAGTTAATGTTCCTCCTCCTCCTGTCGCTGAGGTTCCTCTTCCTCCTCCCCCTCAGCATCCACAAAAGGATTTCGCGGAGATTTGCAAAGACTTTAGGGCGATGGGTTGCAAGAATTTCATTGGAACCGAAACTTTCGTAGAGGCCAGGAATTGGTTGAAATAAACCAAAGATCTTTTTGCCTTCTTTGATATAGATGACCGTAGGAAGGTTTTATTGGCAGTATGGTTGCTAAAGGAAGAAGCTGCACGTTGGTGGGTGGTCACCACCGCTACTAGGCCAATTGAGACTTGGTATGACTTTCGAGGAAAGTTTGGACTAAGGTTCTTATCACTAAAGCAAGTGGACATGACTATTAGGGAATACATAGATAAGTTTAATCAACTTGTTCGGTTCGGTTTAGACTTGGTTAACACGGCTCAGAAGAAGGCCCTATACTTTTCCCTAGGATTAAACGAGCCATTACATGGTTTAGCCATGACTCATATACCCTTGGGGACAACTTTCGAGAGCTTGGTGAATATGGCCCTACTCAATGAAGAGGATAGGAGTGACAAGAAGGAGATCAAGATGAATGAGTCTCAAAACAAGGAAACGGAGCCCAAAAAGGAAATGAAAAAGAAGGAGGAGAAGTCTGAAGATAAGAAGGAAAAGAAGTGCTTTACTTGTGGAAGCTCGACTCATCTAAACAAGGATTGCAGGAAAAGGAAGGGCACTTGCTTTAACTGTGGAGAAATGGGACACTTCACTAGGGAGTGCCCGAAGAAGCAAGGGCAAGGCCAGGGTCAGACTCAGCGTGCTGGACCTTCAGGAGGGCAAGTTCATACCGCTCCAGTTCCCGATCGAGGTAGTATTTCTGTTGAAAGTCTTGTATATATTTCTGATTTTCCCAGTTCGTACCTTGTTTGATTGTGGTGCATCGCATAGTTTATCTCGTCTGATCTAGTTGAAAGTTTTCACCTAAGTACTAGTCTAGTTAATGATTCCGTGTGTGTTTCAAATCCAATTGGGGGTTCCGCCCATTTGTCTATTATCTACGTGGATTTGAAAATCTCTATCTTAGTGTAGAGTTCTCGTGTGATGCTTATATTCTCGGTTTCATGGGGTATGGGTTGATTTTGGGCATGGATGGGTTGTCCATCTGTGGAGCCATCCTTGATTTTTGAGCATAGGGTTGTGAGGCTTATGGCTCGCCTGGGTAATACTCTAAAAATTTCTAGTAACCCTATGAGTCCCGTAATGCTGTGTTATCTTGAATCCCTCAACTCGTCTATCGATAGTTTGTAATCGGTGAGGGTGGTCCGAGAATATCCTGATATCTTGGGAGAAGTGAAGGGGGTTACCCCTAAACGAGAGATAGATTTCCGCATTTATCTGGTTGATAATGCCAAGATAGTTTTTTGGCCGGTTAGGCACGTGGCCCCGCAAGATGAGAGTTAAGAAAGCAAGTCAAGGAGTTGCTTGAGAAGAACTTCATTAGATGAAGTATATCTGAATGGGGAGCTCCTGTAGTATTTACTACCAAGGCAGATGGTTCTCTTCGACTTTGTGTTGATTATCGTGAGTTAAACGAAGAGAATAGACAACCATTGCCAAGGATCGATGATTTGTTTGATCAGCTTGTAGGAACATCTGTTTTCCCTTGATCTTGCTACTGGATTCCATCATCTCAGGGTAGCTGAAGATAGTATAGACAAGACTGCGTTCAGAACTCCAGATGGATTCTTAGAATGGCTGGTCATGCCATTCGGTTTGACTAATGCACCCGCCTACTTCGTGGACTTGATGAGTAGGGTGTCTAGGGAGTTCCTGAACGAGTTTGTGGTAGTCTTTTTAGACGATATCCTGACTTTCTTAAAGAACAAGGAAGAACATGTTAGACATCTCAAGGAGGTGATGGATACGCTTAGAGCGCATCAGTTGAAGGCCAAGTTCTCCAAGTGTCACTTTTGGAGAAGGGAAGTTAGATTCCTTGGGCATATAGTATCTAAGCAAGGCTTAGCGGTGGATCCCGCTATGGTAGTTGCAGTTCAGGATTAGAAGACTCCAAGGAATGCAACTGAAGTAAGAAGTTCTCTCAGTTTAATTAGTTAGCGTCCCTTGAGCTTAGACCTACCCTTCTGGATCAAGTAGGGACTTCGCAGAAAGAAGACCCGTAGTTAGTCGAGATCATAGACAAGTTGATTCGAGGCGAGATGGTAAGTCACCTCGCTATAGATGACAAGGGATGGCTAAGACGCAATGAGAGAAAGAAGGTTCTTGAAGATGCACATCACCCGAGGAGCTGGCCGAGTTTGTCCCAAGGTGCATGTTGTGCCAACAGGTTAAAGGCCGAGTCATAGAGCCTGGTGGGCTATCATATCCATTGGAGGTCCCCGCAATGGAAGGGGGAAAAGCGTCACGAAGGATTTCGTGAAGGTTTCTCCTTTGCGGAATATGGTCCGATTTGGAGCCATTGGGAAATTAGCACCGAGGTTTGTTGGACCATTCCCTATTATAGAGAGGATCGGGCAGATGGCTTATAGAGTGGAGTTGCCCGAGAAGCTTGCCGGAGTACACGATGTTTTTCATGTCTCGCATCTCCGGAAGTGTTTACATGAATCAGCAGAGGTTGTTGAGCCAAGTGTTCTGAAAGATATGGAAGTGGAGAAAGAGGCTACCTTGAGGAGAGCTCCGATTCGTATCTTGGGGACGGAGACCAAGAAGCTAAGGAATCGAGAGGTCAAGTTGGTGAAGGTTCAATGGGGTGAAGCCGAAGAAGACGCAACTTGGGAAACCTAGGAGAAGACGCGTGGGCTTTATCCATTCCTTTTTGAGGGTACACTCTCAATCTCTTTTCTTTGTTAGCATATCTTTCTCTTTGCTATCCATATTTATCTAGTTTATCGTGTTAATCTTGTCATGGGAACCTTAGGTAGAAACCCTTTGGATGAAACATGTGTTTGAAACATGTTATGCTTGGTGGTTGCAAGTGGTTGCAAGTGTTTGCAAGTGGTTACTCGTGGATGCATTATACACATTAGGAACTAGATCGGCTCACACACTCCTCATATTGCATATGCATGAGTGTTTATGCTTATTCATGGATGAAAATTTTTGTGTTATCACATGGATGTCGCATATGGATGTATGTTATGTGCACACATATAGATGTTATACATTATGTTAGGAATTGCATACATATGGTTTCATTTCACTAACATAATTTGCATTGATGATATTTGCATTAGATAAGTACATATACACACACCTTTGCATATGCTCATACAACATTTAGAATCTTGTAAGGACAATGATTGCTCGTGGATGATGTTTTGAGTAGATGGATGTTGGATGGTAGGATACGTTCTTCCTAACTTGAAGATTTCGGGGACGAAATCCTTTAAGGAGGGGAGAATGTAACAACCCGTATTTTCAATAACCTGTTATAACATAAATCGAGGCAGAATTTAATTCTAAAATCTGAATCAAGGGAAACGGGCGATGCCATTGCGTTCGTCGCGGAAAAATACGCGAAATAGAGTCCCAGTTTTCGAAAATCGGAGTCCGTATGACCCGATTAAGGCCCAACGAAGTTTTCAGAAAATTTCAAAGTAAAAACAGATTTAAAATTCAAGTTTGAATTTGGAAATTTGGGCCAGTTTGGGGCAGGCGGGAAAATTCCCACCAGAGCACCCAAGTCGACATCCCTGTCGACTTGGGAGTCGACTTGGTTGGACCCAAGTCGACAGCCCTGTCGACTTGGCTGTCGACTTGGTCCAGCCGGGCAGTTCTGCCTGGTGCACCATTTTGGGTTTGTGTTGAGTTTGGGGGCCATATTCGGTTTTAAGGGCTGAGATTAGAACTAGGGTTTAATCCTAAGGCTAGAACTAATCCTAATCTCTATAAATAAGCCCCTAACCTAACCCTAAATCATCATTATTCATTCTAGTAACTAAACTATGGTAAAATCAATCCTCTCATGGCCTCCACTCTCTTCATACAATTCCTAAATAAATTTCTAAGTGATTTTCCATGCATACAAGTGTTTTCAAACTTGTATGAGCATCATTAGCTTGCATTCAAGTCAAGTTTCTATATTTTCATCATAAAGAAAGAGTTTTGATCATTTTGGCTCAAGGGTTTTTCTATTAGATCTTGCATTTTGGGTCTATTTGATTGCATAAGGGCTTTGTCATGTTTTTGTGCCTTCATAAGCATTGTAAGCCCTATTCTACTTTCATACTTAAACTCTAAAGTTAAATGTATGATATGCAAGTTTGCCATGATATGCAAGTTTACTAAGTCATGCTATGCAAGTTTGATATGTTATGCTATGCAAGTTTGCCATATTGTGATATGCAAGTTTATCAAGTTATGATATGCAAGTTTATATGCAAGTTTGAGATGTTATGATATGCAAGTTTTGTTATGCAAGTATGCCATGTTATGCTATGCAAGTTTGCCATGTTATGATATGCAAGTTTTGTTATGCAAGTATGCCATGTTATGCTATGCAAGTTTGCCATGTTATGATATGCAAGTTTATCATGTTATGTTATGCAAGTATGCCATGTTATGATATGCAAGTTTTGTTATGCAAGTATGCCATGTTATGATGTGCAAGTATGTCATGTTATGATATGCAAGTTTATCATGTTATGTTATGCAAGTTTGATATGCAAGTTTGTCATATGATATGCAAGTTATGTTATGCAAGTTTGGGATGATCATTTGGTTCATGTTATCATGTTATGCACGCTTATCTTGGGTTTATGAGCCTAAAGCTTCAAGCTTTATGCTAAAGGTTGCATTTTGGCAACATGTAAGTTATCATATCCCTTATGATAACTTGCATGTGAGGCTAAATGCGAACTTATGACCATTTCTACATGTCATTTATCAACATGTATCACCAATATGCTAAGTTTGGTTTTATGCATGCTTTTGAGGCCTAAAAATGTAATATGCAAGTATATGAACATATGTACATTTCATATGCCACCATGTTGAACTTGTGGCTTCAACACCTTTATGTCATGATTATGCCAAGTTCCCTCTATCCTTTATGCGCTATTGCGATATGTAAGCGATGGGATTGCGTTTGGGGTTGGGTAAACTTAAAAGACATAAAACATAAGATTGGGAATTTACCTATTAAGTTAGGTCTACCCATTGGGAATTTACCTATTAAGTTAGGTCTACCCAATTGCTTGAAAATTTGTAACATGTTTTGGAAACATGATGGACATGACGCTTAGAAAAGATAAGTGTGACCAACTCGAGGTTGGGTTGAGTTTGTAGCGTAAACCTACCCGGAACCGACCGGCTTAACTAGTTGCTACAAACAATAGGACCCAATGTGAGAAGTTGGCCATGTTGTACCTTGAACCCGAGGTTAGACCAAGTTGTGGTGTAAAGCTACCCGGACCCGCCCGGCTTAACTAGTAACCACAACAAGGTCTAATGTGAGAGGATAAGGCGCATTAAATTAATTAATGCCTCGTGATTAGGGTTAAGTCATGGTCCACTTAATACTTAACCAATTTGGGCTTGGTAGATTAATTAGGTTTAAGTCATGAACTCATCGTTACACCTAACCAAGTTAATCCATGATTAGCAAGAGGGTTAAACCGTACTTAACCCACTAGAAAAATCCTAGCAATAAGGTTCCACTCCAGCAGTCATCCCAAGTTTGTATCATCACGGCAGAGTGGTACGCCGGTGTAGTTCCGGGCGGACTTTTGGTCGTTCACATAGTCCGAAGCCGGGGAAAGCATGCACGGGTACCAGTAGATCGAGACTGTGCACGCATGTTTATGGTGTCCAGGGGTTGCCACCCTAGGGCTTGATACACCCGACGGGAGACCCGGCACAGTCTGACTACAATTATGTTTGGGCCGTATGGACACCTACACGTGACAAGTTAGGCTTATAGGGAGCCGATCGACTAGACCGTTTGGTTGGACCGCGTATTAGGGTCACTTCATGTTATTGAACCTCGTATTGGGTTCACTTCATGTTATTGGGCCAAAGCTTGGGCCAAGGGATCAATACTTGTTTATTCAAGTCATGTTAGTTTGCTAGTACACCTGTGGTGCAAATCCTTAAACATGATCATGCGATGACACCTTTATCTACCTTGTTGGTTAATCATCATGCTAGTATGTTGTTATCAGTATGATCATACCTGCTTCTCATGGCAGTTAACTTTATCAGTTTACATTGATTGTAGTAGGGCTTACTCAGTCTTTTTGACTGACCTGTTTTCCTTTCGCCTCTTTTCTTCCGTCCCCCCCCCCCCCCAGGTTCTCAGGGTGGGAATATTGGAGCTTAGCTTGGATTTCTGATCGCTGCTTGTGGGATTTTAGCTCATGTACGGTCTTGACATGAAGCTAGCTATGGTTATCACTTATTTTGGGGATAGTACTTATGTATTTCAGTTTTCCAGTAATGTTGTTTTTATCTAGATTTTGTATTTGGAAAGATGACATTATGTTGTACCAGACTTGTTTTGAAATGGTTTGAAATCTTCCGCTGTTTTATCTATGTTATTTACTCAGTTTACATATATACATATGTTCTTTTTCTGCCTTGATATATCATTATGCATGTTTACCTGATTCAAACGCCCCTCCAAAGTCAGAGTGCTTGCAAGAGCCACCCTGGAGGAGGTGGGGTGTTACAGAGAGCATACTTATAATTTTGATATAAAAATAGTTTTACATTATTTTGGTTTTTTCGGTTGAATATTTATATATTCTGGTCGTTATATGGGACGCCATGGAATTGATAGGAATTTCTAAATAATCGAACAGAATGGATTGACATAATATGGTTTTCGATCATATTTTAAATGTATCCAATATATTATTGGTTTTAAATGTATATGCATTGGTCGCTAGTAGGAAATAATATTAAGTTATTATCTATTATGGTTGATTCAATAATAAACCTATCGGGGAAAATTTAAATAGATTCTGAAAAATTTGAGAATGAAATCTCTTAAATATAATTGGTTGCAGAATATGTCTGCATATGAAATAGAAACGAACTTGAGAACTCGATTCCAGGACTTTTGAAAATAGTTTTATCAAAATTTTGAAATAATAACGTATTATAAGAAATAGTTCTAGAAATAGTTTTCAAATGATTTTAAACGAAATAAGTGTAATCACTTCTTGGACCTTAGGATAAATTTGGTAATGAGTGTACGCATTATCAATGTTTATTTTGAAGAGTCTGGGTAGGGGAGAGACCACTCAATGATTTTTATAACTTGGATGACGAGGGATTTTGGATTTAATATCCTATGATATAAATTTGTTAATATAAGGATATTAGTATGTGTTATTTGAAGTTGAGTTTAAATTAAACCACAATCGAAATTCCTTTGTTCTTTGTTAATTAAAGATTTGGATTTAAAAATTTTATGCCATGATTTTCTATAAAATACTATAAGTATATATATTATTTTAAAACTTGGTTATAAACCCAGAATCAAAGTATTTAAGTTCATCTTAGCTAAAAATATTGATTTAAGTATTAAGGTAACACGATTCATTAGAATTTTAGATTTTGAAACCATGAAATGGACTTAATTATTAAGAGGATAGATATGGTCGTTGAAATGCTTAAGCATGAGCGATAATAAAGTTTAAATAAATTCCAAATTAGGTCGATAGAAGTGTTAGGGAAAGTTGAAATTAACCACGAAATAAAATTCAACTAAAGTCAACTAAAATGAATCAAAAGAGTTGGTTGTGTAGTAAAAGTGACCAATCATGATTTGGGTAATTAATAAGTATATTAAGTTAGTCAAGAAGGAGTTGAAGGGAATTCATGTTTGTTAATAAAATGTAAATTGTAGATAAATTAAAAATGAAGAAATTAAATGGAGAATTAGCATACATATGAAATAAAGACATAGAAAATCTAAAATGGAAAAAAAATTAATTAAGACAATATGTCGAAGGTAAATATGGGTATGAATAATGAAAATGAATGGAATGTAAATACTTTTGTCAAATGGAACATAAGTTAAGTTGAGTAAATGAATTGAATTCAACAAATTTAACTTAGGAAATCAAATGATAATGGTTTGATAACTAAGTATAAATTTGAGTATGAATCGTCATTAACTCAAGTCATGGTTTGAGAGTCGAATAAATAAATTGATC
Source organism: Allium sativum (assembly GCA_030737875.1). Classification (NCBI taxonomy): domain Eukaryota; kingdom Viridiplantae; phylum Streptophyta; class Magnoliopsida; order Asparagales; family Amaryllidaceae; genus Allium; species Allium sativum. The sequence goes on from CM060921.1 coordinate 316,543,846, forward strand.
TAAAGGAATAAATTTTAAGTGAAGTGAAAATAAGAAGGAGAGAATAGGGAGATAGTAAAATTAATGTAAAGGGTTGAACGAATGATAATTGAACATAAACAAAATGAACAAGATATTGAAATGTGATATAAAATATAAACTTAACCCAAGTTGGATGGATTTAATAAAATGAAATCAACTTAGGATAATTTAATAAGTCGATTTTGAATTTATATAGGTTGTTGGGTTGAGTAAGTAAAATTTGATCTATACAAATGATTAATGGGTAAGTAAGTACATGAAAACTTAGTAAATGAGATAAAATAGAATGGTTTATATAAAAACCATAACTGACCTTAACCCTTGATTATGGATTCGAAGTTAACTAAATAGAATGAGGAAATGGCATAAACTGGGAATTGGAAATATGGAATAAGGTATCGGAAATATAAAACCAAAGTCTAATTTATTAAATTAGAATATCGAAAGAATTTAGAATTAAATAGATTCAATTAAGTCAAATGAATTAGAATAGTGGAAGTTAACTCGAGAAGAATTAAATAATTTGATTTAGAACCAAATATAAATGAATGGAAATGAGGTGAAGATCAACTTAAATAATTAGAACAAGTAAAATCTGAATTAATTCAAATGGATTGCTAAATGGAATGACATTTAATGTAATATGGGTAAAGTAAATAGGAATAAGATATGAAATTTGGCAAATTGATATATGTTGATGAATTAACGATTCAATACAATCACGTTAGTTGGAAAAGTAAAATGAATTCAAGTTACAACTAGAATTGATGCTTGGAATGAAACAGGAAAACAGATATAAAGTATATCGGAATGTAGTAAGCAATTTAATGCGAATATGTCCCTCAAGTAATGAAGTGATAACCAATTTTAAATGTTAAAGAGTTACCAAAAATTTGGGAATTCGAAAGTTGAAACTCCAAATAAAATAAATTGACGTTTATGCAAAAGTCTAGAATGTTCAGTAAGCTGAAGGAAAATAGTCATAACTTTTGAATGGATGATCGGAATTCGACGATACTGAACTTTTCAGAAACCTTAGAAACTGAAATAAAACTTTCATTCATGGTGCTATGTCGAAATTTTCGTGTTTGCTAGGTTGAAATTCAATTGTTAGTCGTAGTACTATGCGCAGAAAATTTAAAACTGAAGCGTATATCAATATTGTTTTGACCATAACATCCTAACAAAACGTCAGATTTTGATGTTCTTGTACAATTAGGAAAGCTCAGGATGTGAACTAAAACTTTTCCTTAATAAGCTGGGTAAAATTTCATTGTTTAAAGGGTTATAAACAGGGTTGAACAACTCAAGCCTGCATTTTTCACTGTGTGGCCCGAAGCATTCGCTCTCGCTAAAAAAGTCATAACTTTTGAACGAATTATCCGAATTTGGCGAATCTGGGCAATTTTGAAAGCCTAAAACGAATACAACTACTTTTTCCTAGTATGCTTTGGTCAAATTCCATCATTTAAAGGGTGATAATCCACGATTTTTTCGCTGGCCTATTGCTAACATGTTGGTTTTGTAGTTGAAATGGTTAATGTATGGGTTGTGCAAGTTGTATGCATTTGCTATATATTATGTATATGTTTAATTCTTATGCGTATGTGAGTATGTAGCAGGTGTAAGGAAGTCGCGCTACGCTTTGGAGCTCGCTTGAGATAATACAAAAGTGCTGAGCTAAATAAAATTGTGAATAACGCTAAAGAAGGTACGCATTTGTGTATTGTAGCGTTATGGTTATGTATATATTGTTTCCCATGTTTCAGGGATGCCTCATCGTTTGATGGGATGTATATCCGGATTCATATTTATATTGTGATTTTTCTAGACCTCTCCGTACAAAGGAGCTGCTAACGAAATTCTCCGTGATTTCGGGAGTTTGAAAAAATGAATGGGTTATGATTTAGTAACTTATATTTTAAATTTTATTACGTAAGATAATGGATTTGACTAACTATAAATAAAGATTTGATACCTTACTCTTTTCCTTTTCGGGAACGAAAAGATAGGAGTTGGGGATAATGTAACAACCCATATTTTTCTATATATTTAAAATTTGAATTCAATAGAATAAATTGAGTGATAGTGGTTAAAATTTAAATTTTAAGGATTTTACTTATGAAATAACTTATCTTAAGTATAAATGAAATTCTAGTTTAGTTCATATTGATAAAGAATTGAAATTTTGGATATAATATTAACAACTTTAATTAAAAGTTGAGTTGTTTAATGTATAATTGAAATACAAATTTAATTTGATAAATAATCAAAGTTGGGAACTTAAAATTTGTGAAATCAATTTATAAAATTTATTTAAGTTGTAATTGAATTGAAATGAAATTTAATAAATATTTAAATTGAATTAAAACATTTAAACGAATTATGGAATATTTTATTAATTAATTAACTTTGAAATTTAACTGTTTTGGGTAACGTTCTCGGAATCCGACGAAACCAGTTTCATTGAATCCGGAACAGTGAATTATTGTAGAATTTCAAGTTGCATTACAACCGGACTTGTCGTTTGATCGCACGTGATAAAATATAAAAGGAATCAATGTAATATGATAATTAGTTTTTTTTTCCTATTGGGCCTTATATACTATATATACAAAAATCTATTTACTCCTTCATCAGTCATTATCATTATACGTTAGTTTCCTCCATTAAAATTGTGAAGACCCGTAACTTCCCCGGTAAGGAAAGTTCGGATACTTTGAGGACAAGACACATCGGAACGCAAACAGAAGAACATTTCATTGTATATTACAACAATTCCATCGGAATACAAGAATATTACAAAGTATAAATAAATATCACACAGAAAATATCAGAGATTTAAATACATTATTGTAGCGGAAAAATAATACAATACACAACTAGAAGTAATACACAGATACAGAGCTTTCCGAATATCGCTTCAGTTGTAAATCAGGATCCTGTGAATATAAATCTGCAAAACCAAAACTACTAGCTTCCCGTGTCAAAATAAAGGCACCCGGAGTTTAGGTTAAAACAATAAACTCCAGGTCAGTCATGTGACTGGTGTGAGAACTAAAACAGTTATTAATCTTTATTTTAAAGTTAGGTAAATCAAGGGACCACGCCGTATAACACGGAACGGGTTTCCTCCCAAGAATACCAGTGCCTAAAACAACAGCGCAATGCTAAATAAAGAACAATGAAGCTATTATAAGACCCATGTCCCATCACACAATGCAACGCAAGCCGGAGGATAGGGTTTTTACCTTATAATAGCCAAGAATGCTTGGTACGTGAAATTCCATCTTTTATTACTACTATAATTGAAGAAAACAATTTCAATCATAAGTATCAATCATAGATGGCATTAGTGCCCCATACCACTATGTCGCCATACTAGGCTCTACAAATAAAACCGCAAAGTCACGTATTGGAAGCTGGATTTCCATCTGTGAACCAAGGCAAGGCGCAATCCTACCGTTTCGAGACTCTCTAGCCCGAGCCTCAGGACTCAGCCGCAACTGTACCTAGGCAACATGCATGGCCAGTCCACCGATGTGGATTAAACTTAAACCCTGAACATGCGTTTTCCCCGCCCTTTGGGGCGTAAATGAGCCAAATGACTCCATCGGCTCCACACAGTCACTGATATATCCGAGGCGCCTCGCAATCCAACAACCACACATGTGAAAACAATATAAATGTCAGTGCTGGTAGGTCACTAACACCACCCTAGCTAGAAGGAAACGCATGCTCTCCCTGCTGTCCTCTCCCGTTTCTGGTTCACAACCTGGGTGTGAGGCTCGCGAATCAACATTACACAAAGCTATGCCACAAAGGCGGTGCTTTGATCATCAACCACAAGACTTTGCTTTTCAACAGAAGCCTTTATCATTTGCCACATAGCATGCCACACAGGCAATTCACTCCATGCGATTGATATCCATCAATATATAACCTCTGAGCTCGTACATCTCAGAGAAGGCGTTAAGCAAGAGAATAAATTCTCCGCTACCAAACAGATATAATTTTAATAGAAATCAATCACAGAGAATAAAATCGAATGTCAGACACACAGTCCATTTACAAGTCCGTTCTGGGTCTAAACGAAACCGGAGGCACCTTGTACCTCGCATATCCATTGATCTCCGAGTACGTCTGGACGATCACCAACTGATTCCCTTCTCTTGGGTGTACGACCCAATCAAGATCATCAGTAATTATCCAAACGACGTGAAGACCTCTGGTCTTCAACCACCGTCTTCATCTTCGGCTCATCGTCGAATCAGTTATTCAGAATGGGATAAACCCGGTCTTTCTGAATAAATCGCGTGTATAATAAACAAGTGTTACATAAACACACCATACACCTCATTCCAATTCAGAATATTCTTTTATTCAAATATTCTTATACATTGGGAAAGGTTCCCATTAATTTTATCAAAGATAAATTCTTTAAATTTATTCTTTAATCTTCCTTTGAATATCAATTCAAACTAGTCGGGATTAGCGAACCACACCGAAGTAATGCTTTATTTTATTTCCCAATCCCAACCTATTCATCCCATGAAGTAAAACTAGTCATACTTCATATCTAACACCACAGTGTTATCGGTAAATTCAATTACCATTTCACGTTCAAATCTAATTAAAGATTTAACTATCGCCTGGAGAAAAACTGGTGATACTCCATTCTCGATTATTTCAATCCAATTAAAGATTCATTAAAACTCCACTGGGTTTTAATCTTCCCAATAATCACTATCAATGATTGTTTAACTTGGGAAATCATGTCCTGTCTTTAACAAAGAACCAATGTCATTTAAAACACGGTTCACTATAAACCCAAAATCACATTCCATTAATTATCGGGTTAAAGAATAAGTGTTATTTAAAACACCGTTCACGATAAACTCAAAAATCAATTCAAACTCCATTCTAATTAAATACCATTTAATTGGTACACTTCATTAAATCTAAATAAAAAGATTTAATCTTTTTCTCAACTGGGTTTAAGAACAGTATTATTGAAGATACCATTCACGACAAACCCAAATCACATTTGATATTAAATACAAGGCTCTGAATAGAAAATATATCAGCTTATATTCAATATTAAATTCTACGACCAACAATTATTGTATTGGAAATAACGATATAAATATATCTTTCAAATTTCCATAACAATATCTGTATAATCACGAAATCCAATATCGAAATATTCCAGAGACAATTTCGATTCACATCCCTTCCAATTCAGTTATTGGAAATTTTGGTTATTTTAAAAACCATTTCAAATCCACTTTATTCATTTTTTTTAAAATAAATGGTATTATAATTCTAGTTCAAAACTAGTTCATTTTGATAAAAATCTATTCTTATCGTTTCAAATTTGGAATTTTTCGTCCCAATTCTTCACAAATCATTTCTTATGATTTCACACAAATTATTACTATTTTTAATAATTTTATCAAGGCTCGTACAGTCGATTTCCATCAACGGCCATCGAACTGCACTTACAGCGACCTTTTCCAAATTTGATTTGGACATAATTCCAAATCCAACCGTTAGATTTCTAATTTCTAATATTCGTTAGAAAGCTCTTTTCGATACGAACCCAACGGTTCCGGTTTTAGGAGAATCCGACGGTCGGATCTCCCGCAACATCAATTCAAAATAAATGGTCGAAATTCGCGAACTACCGCAGCACGGCGCGTTCTATTCGGGCCATTATATATATTTCGTCGATTTCCTTTAAAACGTATTTTATAAATCATTTTAAATTCGTTTTCAAAACGATTTCAATTTCATATTCAATTTCTAATCAAAATTGAATATTTCTTATCATTACTATATAAATGATATATTTTCAAAATGTTATATTTTGAAATCACTTCCTTCTTTATATTCATTATAAAAACGAATATAATCGATATAAATATCGTTTGCGTTAAAATGGTGCATATCTAATTCACACGGCTTTATATATTTCAATAATTTCGTTATTCCATTCAACAAATGAATATTTTCTTCAACACATGAATATATATTTTTCTTTGAATATTCTCAACACATGAGTATCGTCAACACATGACTATTTTTATTATTTAATATATTTTATAAAATTACGATAAAGATGTAAATTTTATTGTTTAAAATATTTTACTCAACACATGAATATTTTCAACACATTAATATATATTTTATTCTATTCAACACATGAATATATATTTTATAATATTTTTTATTTTCCCAATTGGAATGAGGCCCAATCAATTACCGTATAATGTTAATTATATGGATTCCATACAACACATGTATATAATAGCAACAATAAACAATCAACCATCATCCAACGTGCACCACACAACTGCATAAGCATTAAATATAACTAATTAACACTCGTACAGTCTGTCAATCAAACGATCGACATACCACTACACAATTGGGATTAGTGTACGTCAAATATCATCCCAACGCCCGTGTGGGGTTTCAATCCACAAACAATGAATATTATTTGTGCAGTTGGCCAATGTGTAAAATTTATCATCCCAATCAATATCCTTCAAATATGTGTACATAAACAAACCATCTGGTTTGTAAATGAATATTTATTTATTTACTTTCACGTTAAAAATTATATTTTTAACGATAATTAATTTATTTCAACACATGAATGTTTTTTTATCCATTTCACATCAACATCACAAACAAACTTCACAACACATCAAACAAGCATACAAGTCGTCCATGGTTTGTGGACGACGGGTGTCGGGTGCTGCTAAGCACCGTCTGCATCCTAGTATATATTTCAATCTAGAAATTAAAATAAAGGTGAGGAGTTCTCACCTTGGGTTCCACTCCTCCATTCTGTTTTGAATTTCTGAACCGTCTGGATTCGCCCAAAATTTTAATGCGATCATTTCTCGCTGTTCATAGTAAAAATTATATTTTTATCGCTTCATTCCAATAAATAAAAATCATATTTTTATTATCTCTACTATATAAAAATCATATTTTTATTATCTCTACTATATAAAAATCATATTTTTATTATCTCTACTATATAAAAATCATTTTTAAATCATCATTATTTCATATTTTTGAAAATCATATTTATACAAATCTGGTTTTTATTTCCAAAACCATACGCTAATTTCATTTTAAAAGTAATTCTTATTTATTATTCAAAAACATCGCTATTTTTATTTTTCTAAACAAAATATATTCTTATCTTTCTAAAACAAAGGTATTTTTATATTTTCAAATCATAGATGTTTATATTTTCAAATCACAGGTGTTTATATTTTCAAATCAATGCTATATATTTAAATTTCATACTTCAAGACTATAATATATATATATATATATATATATTAAGTTTTCAAATTTTAAAACAAAAGTATATACTTCATTTTTAGTTTTAAAAATCATATATCTTCACTTTTAAAAATCATTTATCTTCACTTTTAAAAATCATATATTAAAACAACGATATACATGAAAAATTCTATTTAAAATAAATTTCAGATTTTTCTTTATAAGTTAACTACATTTTTAATTTAACTAACAAAGTAATTAGAAAAGAATTAATTACCATCTTCACTGTTAAAATCCCCTTCCTTCTACATCGGGGGAAAACTGTCGCACCATTCCTCAATGCGAAGCCCTCCCTGTCGCTCCTCCTATGACTGGCCTAAACCATATTGGACCCGCCCACATTGTTCGCCGTGCCGCCGCCTCCTATCACCAGAAGCGGCGTCGAACTCGGGTCTACCGATGGTCAGAGAATCGCGCTCGAACGGAGCAGTTTTGGCCGAGAAATTCGAGCTCCGTGCTCCACGAAATGCCATCTAGTTTGTATTTATTTGAGGCTTGAACAAAACACTTTGATTTTTGCTTAAGGAGAGATTGGAAACATCAAACGAATTGAACAAGAATTGGGTGTAACAACCCGGAAAATCTGAACCAGTTTAAATTTTTTGAATTGGCTGGCCTAAACCATATCGGACTCGCCCACATTGTTCGTCGTGCCGCCGCCTCCTATCGCCAGAAGCGGCGCCGAACTCCGGTCTACCGATGGTCAGAGAATCGCGCTCGAACGGAGCAGCTTTGGCCGAGAAATTCGTGCTCGGTGCTCCACGAAATGCCATCTAGTTGGTATTTATTTGAAGCTTGAACAAAACACTTTGATTTTTGCTTAAGGAGAGATTGGAAACATCAAACGAATTGAACAAGAATTGGGTGTAACAACCCGGAAAATCTGAACCAGTTTAATTTTTTTAAATTGGCTATTTTGGTGGATTTTAAATATTTAAATTAAATATTTTAAATAATAACGACGAAAAGTATGTTTGAATCGATGTTTGAAAATGAATATAATTAATTTTAATTATAAACATAGCCTGAAATGGCGCGGCAGTTTCAAAATTTCAATTCAAACTTTGATTGACTATACCGGGTGCAAAATAAAACGAATTTTAGTGAAACCAAAAATATTTAAATCTGTTAGTGAATATCTTTCTAACAAATCTGAAAAATCGAAGTTTCGTAGCGGGAGTCAAAAGTTATGGCCAAATGAATTTTCAGAAAGATCGCTATAGAATTTATATAGCCCGTGAAAACAGAGATTTTGCAGACGACCTCGGAATTCGACGAATTTTTGAAGCTAATATGTGAGCGTAGCAAAGAAAAATGTGTTTTGGTCAATTGTAGTTAAATTGGATCGACCAGAAAATGACCATTTTTCAAACGGTCTAAGAATTCGACGAAACTAGTTTTGTTGGGACCGTATCGCCAACACATAACTATATTTATTTTTCTTGAATTTCTAGAATCAGTATATGGCCCCGGCAAACTGAAATATACGTTCAAATCAAATATTGAATGTTTTATATTTTAATTTGAAGGAAAACTGACTGAAACAGTCGAATGGGCTTTCGAAACATATCCCATTGTGTTCGGAATGCGGGTAATTAGCTAGGGGCGACTGTCGTTGGGTTTGGATTGGAGTTCGTACGTGAAGAGGGGTATTTTCAAATTTAAAATGAATTAAAAATTAAATATAAATCATGGCCCAATCACGTTTCATCTCTCACTTCTGCGTTGACCACCGAAAATCCCGTTCTTCTTCAACCGACGACGGAAACGAGCTCAATCTTTCTCCCTCCGATTCCCCTTAAGATACTCAATGAAATTGGTGGATTCTTCAGAGCTTTTTGTAGAGATATCTCCAATCTCTAAATCCATATTGGCCTCGAATTGTATCACTCCATATTCGTGAAGATATGGACCTCGAAAAACTTGCCGCTCGCGCCCTGATTGCTCCACCACCACTGCATCGAGTTCGCCAGAATTTAGGGAGGAGGAGTGGCTCTCGTAGGCACTTCACGTGGCAGGGTCTGATCGAGCTACAACATCTTCGTTTTGGTGAAAAGATCAAACCTAGTTTTGAAAAAACTGTGAAGGTATATGGCTTATATTATTTCAACTGTTTTAACACTATAAATCGTTGCGAAGTTGATGAACCAAAAAAAAATCATATCTTTTTGTTGTATTGTCGAAATCCAGTGAAACAAGAGACAGTGGACTCGTGTGGACGTCTTCTACATTATAGAAGAGACCGCATATTTTTCTGAGCCTTCTGCAATTTTTGGTGGAGTGGAACCCATTGTGAGATTTCTAATTCATAAACGACGGAAAACAACGATGTATAAATTATATAGTCGATGTATGAGTTATATTAGTGTTGTACACCACATGTATAAGCGTTGTATAAGTTGTATGTTCGATGTATAAGTTATATATGCATTGTAAAAATTATATATGCGATGAAATTACATTGAAATGAATTGAAGTGAATTGAAATATATTTATATACGAATATATATATATATATATATATATATATATATATATATATATATATATATACACTCCCCTCGTCCACAGACCATGGACGATATTTATTGGTTGTGATATTGTTTGGATTATTTGGTTGATGTGAAATTTGGTGAATAATGCGAATGGTTAATAGAATTGTTTGTGGTTGAGAATGATTGACTATGGTTGAGAAATACCCATTTGTGGTTGAAAACAAAATAAGAATAGGTTTTGGAAATGAAAGAAAACATGCTCGCCTGCGTGCGAATTAGATGCATGGAATCCCCATTGTCAAAAACCGCAAGGTTTTAAGGTAGAGCGAGGAGTCGTACTTCGATACGGTCCCGGTTTTAACTACCCTGCCGTTATGCTGCTGAAATTTTCAATAATATTCATGTGTTAGAATTATTTTCATGTGTTGGAACTATATTCGTGTGTTGAATAGAAATTCATGTGTTGAATAGAAATTCATGTGTTGAACGACATTCATGTTTTGAAATAAATTGTTTTATAATAAAAATCATATTTTTATCATCTATATGAACTATATAAAATAGTCGTGTTTTGAAATAAATTGTTTTATAATAAAAATCATATTTTTATCATCTATATGAACTATATAAAATAGTCGTGTTTTGAAATAAATTGTTTGATAATAAAAATCATATTTTTATCATCTATATGAACTATATAAAATAGTCGTGTTTTAAAATAAATCATTTTACAATAAAAATCACATTTTTATTATATACATGAATTGTTAAAAATAGTGAAGTGTTGAAATAAATGTCTGTTGGATAAAAATATCATTTTTATTAAATGTATGAAATGAATATGGTTTTGAAATCGAAGAATAGATTATATATATATATATATATATAAATATAATTAAAATAAATCGAATAACGACGCTGCAGTTCATGTTTTGAAACCATGATTTCAAACGATTAGTGCGGGAGATCCGACCATCGGATTTTCCCGAAACCGAAACCGTTGTGTTCGCCTTGGAAATATCTTTCCAACGACACCAACTTTGTAAAGATCCAACGGTTGGATTGTCTGGAATGTTTAATTCAAATTTAAAGAAAAACAGCGCCAGAATCGATTATATATATATATATACATATATATAATTAAATTAAATCGAATAACGACGTTGCAGTTCGTATTTTGGAATCGTAACGTCAAACGATTAGTGCGGGAGATCAGACCGTCGGATTTTCCCGAAACTGAAAATGTTGGATTCATTTTGAAAAGATCTTTCTAATGATATAAAATTTGGGAAGATCCAACGGTTAGATTTTCAGATATGTGTAAATCAAATCTAGAGAAAAACAGCGCCATGGCCGCGTTATGGCCTGAAGCGTCGTTTGAATGAATTGGCTATTTTTAAATAAATAAAAATAGCGATAAATAGTGATAAAATATTATAAACGATATGAAATGGAAATAAACTGAATTTTCTCGGTTTATTTGATATTTGATGGTTGAAAGTGTTTGACGTGAAATTACATTAAAGAACAGAATTGGTGATGTCGAATAATTTAACCATTGAAATGAATTGATTTGAAATTCTAAATATACATGAATTATTTGTAAAGGCTGAGTTAATTCTCATTTCAAATAATTGATCGACGATGGATGTAACACCCCACCTCCGCCAGGGTGACTCTTGCAAGCACTCTGACTTTGGAGGGGCGTTTGAATCAGGTAAACATGCATAATGATATATCAAGGCAGAACAAGAACATATGTAAATGCGTAAATAGAGTAAATAACATAAATAAAACAGTGGAAGATTTTAAACCATTTCAAAACAAGTCTGTTACATCATAATGTCAACTTTCCAAATAAACTAGTCTAGATAAAACAACATCAACTGAAAAACTGAAATACATAAATACTAATCCCTAAAAGAAGTGATAGCCACAGCTAGCTTCATGTCAAACCGTACATGAGCTAAATCCCACAAGCAAGCAGTCAGAAATCCAGCTAAGCTCCAATATTCCAGCCCTGAGAACCTGGGGGCGGGGGAAGGGAAGAAAAGAGGCGAAAGAAAACAGGTCAGTCAAAAAGACTGAGTAAGCCCAACTACAATCAATGTAAACTGATAAAGTTAACCGGCATGAGAAGCAGGTATGATCATAAGGATAACAACATACTAGCATGATGATTAACTAACAAGGTAGATAAAGGTGTCATCGCATAATCAGGATTAAGGTTTTGCATCACAGGTGTACTAGCAAACTAACATGACTTGAATTAAACAAGTATTGATCCCTTCGCCCAAGCTTTGGCCCAATAACATGAAATGACCCTAGTACAAGGTCCAACCAAACGGTTTAGTCGATCGGCTCCCTAAGCCTAATTCGTCACGTGTTGGTGTCAACACGGCCCAAACATGATTGTAGTCAAACTGTGCCGGGTCCACCCTTCGGGTGTATCAAGCCCTAGGGTGTCAACCCCTGGACACCATGAACATGAGTGCACAGTCCCGATCTACTGGTACCCGTGCATGTTTTCTCCGGCTACGGACTATGTGCACGACCAGAGTCCGCCCGGAACTACACCGGCGTACCCTCTGCCGTCGCTTTTGGTCACTTACCTCCAGTCCAGTAATCGTGCCCCCTCCCTAGCCTAGTCCCTAGGGTCATGATGATACTAACTTGGGATTACTGCTGGAGTGGGCCCCCATTGCTAGGATTTTTCTAGTGGGTTAAGTACGGTTTAACCCCCTTGCTAATCCTGGATTAACTTGGTTAAGTGTAACGATGAGTTCACGACTTTACCCCGATTAATCTACCGAGCCCAAATTGGTTAAGTACTAAGTGGACCATGACTTAACCCTAATCATGAGGCATTAATTAATTTAATGCGCCTTAACCTCTCACATTAGACTTTGTTGCAGTTACTAGTTAAGCCGGGCGGGTCCGGGTAGCTTTACACCACAACTTGGCCTAACCTTGGGTCCAAGGTACAACATGACCAACTTCTCACATTGGGTCCTATTGTTTGTAGCAACTTGTTAAGCCGGTCGGTTCCGGGTAGGTTTACGCTACAAACTCAACCCAACCTCGAGTTGGCCACACTTATCTTTTCTAAGTGTCATGTCCATCATGTTTCCAAAACATGTCACATGTTTTCAAGCAATTGGGTAGACCTAACTTAATGGGAGCGGCTATTGAGACACAAAATTGAACACAAATCAAGGGACACAGAGTATTAGCCGTTCGATCATTTTGTCTTTATGTGGAGAGGTGCAAATCATGGGAAGATCCAATGGTGGAGATGCATTGTGTCACCAATTGTGTCTATGTTTTGTGTCCCTTTAGACTTTCCCTAACTTAATAGGTAAATTCCCAATGGTTAGACCTAACTTAATAGGTAAATTCCCAAGCTTATGTTTTATGTCTTTTAAGTTTACCCAACCCCAAACGCAATCCCATCGCTTACATATCGCAATAGCGCATAAAGGATAGAAAGAGGGAACTTGGCATAATCATGACATAAAGGTATTGAAGCCACAAGTTCAACATGGTGGCATATGAAATGTTCATGTGTTCATATACTTGCATATTACATATTTTGGCCTCAAAAGCATGCATAAAACCAAACTTAGCATATTGGTGATACATGGTGATAAATGACATGTAGAAATGGCCATAAGTTCGCATTTAGCCTCACATGCAAGTTATCATAAGAGATATGATAACTTACATGTTGCCAAAGTGCAACCTTTGGCATAAAGCTTGAAGCTTTATGTCCATAAACCCAAGATAAGCTTGCATAACATGATAGCATGAACAAAATGTTCAACCCAAACTTGCATAGCATAACTTGCATATCATATGACAACTTGCATATCAAACTTGCATAACATAACATGATGAACTTGCATATCACATCATAGCATACTTGCATAACATGATAAACTTGCATATTACATCATAGAAAACTTGCATAACATGATAAACTTGCATATTACATCATAGAAAACTTGCATAACATGATAAACTTGCGTATTACATCATAGAAAACTTGCATATCATACATTTAACTTTAGAGTCTAAGTATGAAAGTAGAATAGGGCTTACAATGATTATGAAGTCACAAAAATATGACAAAGCCCTTATGAAATCAATTAAGCCCAAAATGCAAGCCAAAATGATCAAAAACTCTTCCTTTATGATGCTAATATAAGAACTTGACTTGAATGCAAGCTAATAATGCTCATACAAGTTTGAAAACACTTGTATGCATGGAAAATCACTTAGAAATTTATTTAGGAATTTTATGAAGAGAGTGGAGGCCATGAGAGGATTGATTTTGCCATAGTTTAGTTATATGAATGAATAATGATGATTTAGGGTAGGTTAGGGTCTTATTTATAGATTAGGTAAGTGTTTTAGGCCATAGGATTAAACCCTAGTTCCAATCTCAGCCCTCAAAACCGAATCTGGCCCCCAAGCTCAACACATTCTCAAAATGGTGCACCAGGCTAAACAGCCCGGCTGGACCAAGTCGACAGCCAAGTCGACAGGGCTGTCGACTTGGGTCCAACCAAGTCGACTCCCAAGTCGACAGGGCTGTCGACTTGGGTGCTCTGGCGGGAATTCTCCCGCCTGGCCCAAACTGGCCCAAAATTTCAAATTCAAACTTGAATTTGAAATCTGCTTTTACTTAGGAATTTTCTGAAAACTTCGTTGGGCCTTAATTGGGTCATACGGACTCCGATTTTCGAAAACTCGGACTCTATTTCGCGTATTTTTCCGAGTCGAACGCAATGTCATAGCCCGTTTCCCTTGATTCAGATTTTTGAATTAAATTCTGCCTCGATTTATGTTATAACAGATTATTGAAAATACGGGTTGTTACATTCTACCCTCCTTAAAGGATTTCGTCCCCGAAATCTTCAAGTTAGGAAGAACGTATCCTACCATCCAATCATCCATCTACTCAAAACATCATCCACGAGCAATCATTGTCCTTACAAGATTCTAAATGTTGTATGAACATATGCAAAGGTGTGTGTATATGTACCTATCTAATGCAAATATCATCAATGTAGATTATGTTAGTGAAATGAATCCATATGTATGCAATTCCTAACATAATGTATAACATATATATGTGTGCACATCACATACACCCATATGCAACATCCATGTGATAACCCACAAAAATTTTCATCCATGAATAAGCATAAACACTCATGCATATGCAATATTATGAGTGTGTGAGCCGATCTAGTGCCTAACGTGTATAATGCATCCACGAGTAACCACTTGAAAACACTTGCAACCACTTGCAACCATCAAGCATAACATGTTTCAAACACATGTTTCATCCAAAGGGTTTCTACCTAAGGTTCTCATGACAAGATTAACACGATAAACTAGATAAACATGGATAGCAAAGAGAAAGATATGCTAACAAAGAAAAGAGATTGAGAGTGTACCCTCAAAAAGGAATGGATAAAGCCCACGCATCTTCTCCTCGGTTTCCCAAGTTGCGTCTTCTTCGGCTTCACCCCATTGAACCTTCACCAACTTGACCTCTCGATTCCTTAGCTTCTTGGTCTCCGTCCCCAAGATACGAATCGGAGCTCTCCTCAAGGTAGCCTCTTTCTCCACTTCCACATCTTTCAGAACACTCGGCTCAACAACCTCTGCTGATTCATGTAAACACTTCCGGAGATGCGAGACATGAAAAACATCGTGTACTCCGGCAAGCTTCTCGGGCAACTCCACTCTATAAGCCATCTGCCCGATCCTCTCTATAATAGGGAATGGTCCAACAAACCTCGGTGCCAACTTCCCAACGGCTCCAAATCGGACCACATTCCGCAAAGGAGAAACCTTCACGAAAACCATATCCCCAACATCAAACTCCAAATCAGTTCTTCGCTTATCAGCATAGGATTTCTGTCGGTCTTGGGCCGCTTTCATCCGTCTCTGAATCAACTCGACCTTCTCGGATGTATCTCTGATCATATCGAGCCCAGGTATAAGCTCATCGGTAGTCTCCCACCAACATGTAGGCAACTTGCACGGCCTCCCATATAAAGCTTCAAATGGTGCCATCCCTATGCTTGCCTGATAACTGTTATTATATGCAAACTCAATAAGAGGAAGTGGTCTTCCCAAGTACCACCAAAATCCAGGATACGAAGCCTCAACAGATCCTCGAGTACCCTATTCACCCTTTCGGTTTGTCCGTCCGTCTGTGGGTGATAAGCAGTACTTAGATTCAACCTCGTGCCCATAGCTTCTTGCAAGCTATTCCAGAATTGACTTGTAAAGATTGGGTCACGGTCACTGACTATACTAGAAGGGACTCCATGAAGTCTCACAATCTCGCGAAGATATACAGACGCTAGCCAAGATGCGGTCCTCTTGCTCTTCACCGGAATGAAATGAGCACTCTTTGTAAGTCTATCCACAATAACCCAGATGCTCGTATTCCCTTTCCTTGACCTTGGTAGCCCATCGATAAAATCTATGGAGATACTCTCCCACTTCCATAGTGGAACGTCTAGAGGATGCGATAGCCCACCGGGCTTCTTTGACTCGGCCTTAACTTGCTGGCAAATGATACATCTAGAGACAAACTCTGCCACATCCTTCTTCATCCCAGGCCAAAAGAAAATGCGCTTCATATCTTTATACATCTTATCTCCGCCTGGATGTATAGTCAACTTAGAGCGATGCGCTTCCTCAAGAACTCTTCTTACTAGCTCTTCTACCATAGGAACACATAACCTTCCGTCTCTCCTCAGCCAACCCTTGTCATCAATAGAATATCGAGCGAGATGACTAGACGTCTCTCCTCGAATTAGCTTATCCATAATCTCAACTATCTGAGGGTCTTCTCTCTGCGAAGCCCTAACTTGATCAAGAAGGGTAGGTCTGAGTTCCAGAGATGCTAAAGAACCGGTCATCGACTCAATCGCCAAAGAGAAATCAAAGGTTGCCACATACTCTAAATTCTTCATCTCAACGAATAGAGGACTTAGGGTCAACCTTCTTCTACTCAATGCATCTGCTACCACATTCCCCTTGCCAGGGGTATAGGCTATCTCAAAATCATAGGATGCCAAGAATTCCATCCATCTTTGTTGCCTCAGATTCAAATCCTTCTGAGAAAAGAGATACTTCAATGACTTGTGATCGGTATAAAGCTCAAATCTTTCTCCCAGAAGATAATGGCGCCAAGCCTTGAGTGCATATACTATTGCTGCCAACTCTAAGTCATGAGTGGGATAATTCTTCTCATGCACCTTGAGTTGTCTACCGCCAAAGCATATCACCCTTCCTTCTTGCATAAGAACAGCTCCTAACCCTGTGCCACATGCATCGGTGTATACTGTAAATAACTTCCCTCCATCGGGCAAAGCTAGAATAGGTGCTGATGTGAGGGCTCTCTTGAGCTTCTGAAAAGCAAGCTCGCATTCTATGCTCCAAGCAAAAACTAAATTCTTCTTCATCAATTTAGTGAGAGGAGCGGAAATCTTCGCGAAGTCCTTGATGAACTTCCGGTAAAAACCCGCAAGACCTAGAAAACTTCTCACTTCGGTTGCATTCCTTGGAGTCTTCCAATCCTGAACTGCAACTACTTTAGCAGGATCCACCGCTAAGCCTTGCTTAGATACTATATGCCCAAGGAATCTAACTTTCCTTCTCCAAAAGTGACACTTGGAGAACTTGGCCTTTAACTGATGCGCCCTTAGCGTATCCATCACCTCCATGAGATGCCTTGCGTGCTCTTCCTCGTCCTTAGAGAAGATCAGAATATCATCCACGAAGACCACGACAAACTTGTTCAAGAACTCCCTGAACACCCTACTCATCAAGTCCACGAAATATGCAGGTGCATTAGTCAAGCCGAACGGCATGACAAGCCATTCGAAGAATCCATCTGGAGTTCTGAACGCAGTCTTGTCTATACTATCTTCAGCTACCCTGAGCTGATGGAAACCCGTAGCAAGATCAAGCTGAGAGAAAACAGAAGCACCGACAAGATGGTCAAAAAGATCATCTATCCTCGGTAACGGGTGCCTGTTCTTCTTAGTCAGCTTATTCAACTCTCGATAGTCAACACAAAGTCGGAGAGAACCATCTGCCTTGGTAGCAAATACCATAGGCGCTCCCCATTCAGATATACTTCATCTAATGAAGTTCTTCTCAAGCAACTCTTTCACTTGCTTACTTAGCTCCCGCCTTTCACGCGGAGCCATGTGCCGAACGGGCAAAGAAACCGGCTTTGCATTATCCACCAGATAAATGCGGAAATCAATCTCTCGCTTAGGGGGCAACCCCTTAACTTCATCAAAAACATCCGGATATTCTCGAACCACTCTCACAGACTGAAGAGTTTCCATTGACGAGTCGAGTGATTCCAGATAGCACAACATGACGGGACCTCTCAGATCATAAGAAACCTCTAGGGTGTTTCTGAGGCGAGTCACAAGCCTCACAACCCTATGCTCACAATCAAGAATGGCTCCATATCTGGACAACCAATCCATGCCCAATATCAATCCGTATCCCCTGAAACCAAGAACATAAGCACTGCACAAGAACTCTACACTCAGTATAGAGATCCTCAAATCCCCACATATCATAGACAAATGGGCGGAACCCCCAATAGGATTTGAGACACAGACGGGATCATCTACCAAGCTGGTACTAAGGTGCAAACTATCAACAAGATCAGATGAGATAAAGCTATGCGATGCACCAGAATCAAACAAGGTACGAACTGGAAAATCAGAAATATATACAAGGCTCTCAACAGAAATACTACCTCGATCGGGAACTGGAGCGACATGTAGAACATGAACTTGCCCTCCTGAAGGTCCAGCACGCTGAGTCTGGCCCTGGCCTTGCCCTTGCTTCCTCGGGCAATCCTTACTGAAATGTCCAGTCTCACCGCAGAAAAAGCATTCGCTATTCTTCCTTTTCCTCTTCTTACAGTCCTTAATAAGATGCCCAACTGAACCGCAATAATGGCACTTCCCCTTGTTGTTCTTGCCCTTGTTGTTATTGCCCTTGTTGTTGTTCCCTTTGTTGCCTTTACTCTTGTTCTTGTTCTGATTGCCTTGACTGCTCTGACCACTTGGATTTCCCTGATTTCCTTTCCCCTGGGAATCAGTCTTCTTGGCTTGAGTATCATTCAGCTTGATCTCCTTCTTGACATCTCCCTGAAGTAATGCCATATCAACCAAGCTCTCAAACGTGGCCCGATGGGGAATATGCGACATAGCCAATCCCTGCAACGGCTCATTCAATCCTCTAGCAAAACGAAGAGCCTTCTTTTGAGGAGTATTCACCATATCCAAGCCAAAACGAGCTAACTAATTGAACTTGTTCACATATTCTTTGACAGACATATCTCCTTGTCTCAGAGTTATGAACCTCTCCATTTGCAGATTCTCCTCAGCAGAAGATAGAAACTTAAGCATGAACCTTGCCCTAAAATCGGCCCAAGTCTCAACAGGCCTAGTACCATTGGTGACTTCCCACCAATAAGCGGCTTCATCCTTCATAAGCCAAACCGCCAACAAGAGCTTCCTCTGATCGTCTATCCCAAAGATAGCAAATAAATCCTCGGTCTCTTTCAACCAATTTCTGGCCTCTACAAAAGTCTCAGTGCCTTGAAAGTTCTTGCCACCCATTGCTTTGAAATCTTTGCAAGTCTTTGCGAAGTCAGCTTGAGGATGCTGAGGGGGAGGAGGAAGAGGAACCTCAGCGACAGGAGGAGGAGGAACATTAGCGACAGGAGGAGGAATATTAACTACTGGAGGAGGAGGAGGAGGGACATCTGCGGGGCCGGCTTCGGTCGCCCTAGCCTCCAAAAGCCTCCTATACCAAACAGGTACGTGCACTCCCTCCGGAATAGCAAAGTTATCGGCCATACTGAAACGAAGAAAAAGACAGATTCATAATGGAGAAAAACGAAGGAATTTTGCTAATGGCTTTTTTGGGGAATAGCCTTTAAAATAAACTAGACTTTTCTTTGGAAAATACTTTATACTTGGTTTTGAAAATAGTTTTCCAAAAGTTTTAAAAACCTTTTTGTTCCTTCTCGTAAACCATATGCTCTGATACCAAATTGTAACACCCTACCTCCGCCAGGGTGACTCTTGCAAGCACTCTGACTTTGGAGGGGCGTTTGAATCAGGTAAACATGCATAATGATATATCAAGGCAGAACAAGAACATATGTAAATGCGTAAACAGAGTAAATAACATAGATAAAACAGCGGAAGATTTTAAACCATTTCAAAACAAGTCTGTTACATCATAATGTCAACTTTCCAAATAAACCAGTCTAGATAAAACAACATCAACTGAAAAACTGAAATACATAAATACTAATCCCCAAAAGAAGTGATAGCCACAGCTAGCTTCATGTCAAACCGTACATGAGCTAAATCCCACAAGCAAGCAGTCAGAAATCCAGCTAAGCTCCAATATTCCCTCCCTGAGAACCTGTGGGGGAAACGGAAGAAAAGAGGCGAAAGAAAACAGGTCAGTCAAAAAGACTGAGTAAGCCCTACTACAATCAATGTAAACTGATAAAGTTAACCGACATGAGAAGTAGGTATGATCATAAGGATAACAACATACTAGCATGATGATTAACTAACAAGGTAGATAAAGGTGTCATCGCATAATCAGGATTAAGGTTTTGCACCACAGGTGTACTAGCAAACTAACATGACTTGAATTAAACAAGTATTTATCCCTTGGCCCAAGCTTTGGCCCAATAACATGAAATGACCCTAGTACAAGGTCCAACCAAACGGTCTAGTCGATCGGCTCCCCAAGCCTAACTCGTCACGTGTTGGTGTCAATACGGCCCAAACATGATTGTAGTCAAACTGTGCCGGGTCCACCCTTCGGGTGTATCAAGCCCTAGGGTGTCAACCCCTGGACACCATGAACATGAGTGCACAGTCCCGATCTACTGGTACCCATGCATGTTTTCTCCGGCTACGGACTATGTGCACGACCAGAGTCCGCCCGGAACTACACTGGTGTACCCTCTGCCGTCGCTTTTGGTCACTTACCTCCAGTCCAGTAATCGTGCCCCCTCCCTAGCCTAGTCCCTAGGGTCATGATGATACTAACTTGGGATTACTGCTGGAGTGGGCCCCCATTGCTAGGATTTTCTAGTGGGTTTAGTACGGTTTAACCCCCTTGCTAATCCTGGATTAACTTGGTTAAGTGTAACGATGAGTTCACGACTTAACCCCGATTAATCTACCGAGCCCAAATTGGTTAAGTACTGAGTGGACCATGACTTAACCCTAATCATGAGGCATTAATTAATTTAATGCGCCTTAACCTCTCACATTAGACTTTGTTGCGGTTACTAGTTAAGCCGGGCGGGTCCGGGTAGCTTTACACCACAACTTGGTCTAACCTTGGGTCCAAGGTACAACATGGCCAACTTCTCACATTGGGTCCTATTGTTTGTAGCAACTAGTTAAGCCGGTCGGTTCCGGGTAGGTTTACGCTACAAACTCAACCCAACCTCGAGTTGGCCACACTTATCTTTTCTAAGTGTCATGTCCATCATGTTTCCAAAACATGTTACAAGTTTTCAAGCAATTGGGTAGACCTAACTTAATAGGTAAATTCCCAATGGGTAGACCTAACTTAATAGGTAAATTCCCAAGCTTATGTTTTATGTCTTTTAAGTTTACCCAACCCCAAACGCAATCCCATCGCTTACATATCGCAATAGCGCATAAAGGATAGAAAGAGGGAACTTGGCATAATCATGACATAAAGGTATTGAAGCCACAAGTTCAACATGGTGGCATATGAAATGTTCATGTGTTCATATACTTGCATATTACATATTTTGGCCTCAAAAGCATGCATGAAACCAAACTTAGCATATTGGTGATACATGGTGATAAATGACATGTAGAAATGGCCATAAGTTCGCATTTAGCCTCACATGCAAGTTATCATAAGAGATATGATAACTTACATGTTGCCAAAGTGCAACCTTTGGCATAAAGCTTGAAGCTTTATGTCCATAAACCCAAGATAAGCTTGCATAACATGATAGCATGAACAAAATGTTCAACCCAAACTTGCATAGCATAATTTGCATATCATATGACAACTTGCATATCAAACTTGCATAACATAACATGATGAACTTGCATATCACATCATAGCATACTTGCATAACATGATAAACTTGCATATTACATCATAGAAAACTTGCATAACATGATAAACTTGCATATTACATCATAGAAAACTTGCATAACATGATAAACTTGCATATTACATCATAGAAAACTTGCATATCATACATTCAACTTTAGAGTTTAAGTATGAAAGTAGAATAGGGCTTACAATGATTATGAAGTCGCAAAAATATGACAAAGCCCTTAAGAAATCAATTAAACCCAAAATGCAAGCCAAAATGATCAAAAACTCTTCCTTTATGATGCTAATATAAGAACTTGACTTGAATGCAAGCTAATAATGCTCATACAAGTTTGAAAACACTTGTATGCATGGAAAATCACTTAGAAATTTATTTAGGAATTTTATGAAGAGAGTGGAGGCCATGAGAGGATTGATTTTGCCATAGTTTAGTTATATGAATGAATAATGATGATTTAGGGTAGGTTAGGGTCTTATTTATAGATTAGGCAAGTGTTTTAGGCCATAGGATTAAACCCTAGTTCCAATCTCAGCCCTCAAAACCGAATCTGGCCCCCAAGCTCAACACATTCTCAAAATGGTGCACCAGGCTAAACAGCCCGGCTGGACCAAGTCGACAGCCAAGTCGACAGGGCTGTCGACTTGGGTCCAACCAAGTCGACTCCCAAGTCGACAGGGCTGTCGACTTGGGTGCTCTGGCGGGAATTCTCCCGCCTGGCCCAAACTGGCCCAAATTTTCAAATTCAAACTTGAATTTGAAATCTGCTTTTACTTAGAAATTTTCTGAAAACTTCGTTGGGCCTTAATCGGGTCATACGGACTCCGATTTTCGAAAACTCGGACTCTATTTCGCGTATTTTTCCGAGACGAACGCAATGGAATAGCCCGTTTCCCTTGATTCGGATTTTTGTATTAAATTCTGCCTCGATTTATGTTATAACAGATTATTGAAAATACGGGTTGTTACAGTGGAAAGTCGAAGATATGAAGACAAAGCAAGACCGATGATCTTCAAGTCGAATGGAGGGGTGCTACTCGTGCTCATGATGGGAGTAGCTACCTTGAAGGGGCTGAAGTAGTAGCCGTCCAGACGTACGTGTTGATTGTAAGGATATGCGAGGAATAAAGATCCTCCGGTTTCGTTCAAACCCAGAACGGACTTGTAAACGGACTGTGTGTCTGACATTGCATTTCATTCTGTGTGACTGATAGACGTCAGTTGCATGGCGTGAATTGCCTGTGTGGCATGCTGAGATGCAATGATCAAAGCTTTTGTTGAAAAGCTGATCTTTGTGGTGGATGATCAAAGCACCGCCTGTGTGGCATAGCTTTGTGTATAACGTAAATTCGCAAGCCTCACACCCCGGTATGGACCAGAAACGGGAGAGGACATCAGGGAGGACATGCGTTTCTTTCTAGCTAAGGTGGTGTCAGTGAACTACCAGCCCTGACATTTATATTACTTTCACCGGTGTGATTGTTGCTATTGCGAGGCGCCTCGGATATATCGGTGACTATGTGAAGCCGATGGAGTTATAGGACTCATTTACGCCCCAAAAGGCGGGGAAACGCAGTGTTCAGGCATTTTAATCCACATCGGTGGACCGGCCCTGACGATCCAGGGGCCCACCTGAGTCTGGGTCCTGAGACATGGTAGGCTAGATTGTCTTGAAGCGGTGAGGACGATCCCTGGCCTCGGTTTGTGATGTAAATCCAATTTCCAAATACGACATCGTGCGATTTTGATTGTATATATATATGGCGCCATGATATATGGTACCCATGCTGTCTATGATTGATATTTATGATTGTATCTAAAATTAGAAACTAACTGGAAACGAGCTAGGATGGATGGTTTCCTGGGTATTGGTCTGATGTTGGTTTCGGCCTTCGGGGTTAGTACTTAGGGAATCGTTCTCTTACTAGTTTACGGTTGGAGTCTAATTAAGAATTAAACAATAAAATCCACATTTTTAGTGATTTTACTTTACGCGTAATAAGCATATCTTGGTCGATATAAGGTAAAACTCTACCCTCCGGTTTGTGTTGCATTGTGTGATGGGACTTGAGTCTTATATCAGCTTCATTTATATAAAAAGCATTGCGATGTTTAAAAGATTTATTTGTTTTAAAGCACTGGCAATCCAATGGAGTGAACCCGTTCCGCGAAAGTGGCGTGGTCCTGTGATTAGCCATATTGTAAGATGTGTTAAGTAGATTTCTCAAACCAGTCCCATGACTGACTCGTAGTTTGTTTCACTTGCAAACTCGAGTGCCCCTATTTCTACACGGGCAGCCTTGTATTCAGATTTTAGCAGGCTCTTTCTGGATAGCTGGAGCTGAA
Source organism: Allium sativum (assembly GCA_030737875.1). Taxonomy (NCBI): domain Eukaryota; kingdom Viridiplantae; phylum Streptophyta; class Magnoliopsida; order Asparagales; family Amaryllidaceae; genus Allium; species Allium sativum. Next base: position 316,568,275 of record CM060921.1, read on the forward strand.
GATGGATTCTATCATTTATCTCTTTTTATGTTGTTCAGCTCCTGTTGTACATATTATGTTTTCTTTTCCGTCGTAGACATTTATGTATAGCTGAACTGTATTTTGTACTAAGTATGATCTTGTATACTGTGTAACTCTGGTGATTATATTTATCCAGTGTATTCTATTGTACATTATCTGGTGTATTTAATTATTTCTGTTCTGCTGTTATCTGTTTATGTGTTATATTCCAAAGATTACCCTTACCTTCGTGTTATGGGGTTTGGGTCGTCACAAACGTGGTATCGGAGCTTTGGTTAAGCTTAGTCCTGAAATATAACATATTAACGAACTCGTCGGAAATAAAACCAGTAGTGCTCTAGGATGAGTAACTCATTACAGATAGCATCAGTAATATCCTAGTATGAGTATAGCCGAATGAAATACACCTCGATAGACACATTTACATTCAAGTATATGTTTCTATGCTTTATAATATCTTTTCTGTTGACCTGACACTTGGTCTGCTATTTGCAGAAGTACTAGAAAATGAGTGCCAGAAACAGAAGGAATGCAGACCCAGATATAGAAGCTCTATTTATGAAATATAGAAATCTAGGTGGAGCACTATTCTTGGGCGAAGAATCTATTGCTAAAACACAAGCTTGGATTCGTTCTACTGAGAAAATCTTTGAAGGTTTAAAGTTGAGGGATGACCCGAAAAGATTACTGGCATCTTGGGCACTCAAAGACGAAGCTTTGTTCTGGTGGGATTCAATTGTTAAAGATAATCCAGAAGTTGATATCACCTGGGATAGATTCAAAGAGCTTTTCAGTGAAAAATTTACTCCTCCAGAAACAACCAAGAGGTTATGTGATGAATTCTACTATTTGATACAAGGAGATATGGATATCCCAGAATATCATAAGAGATTCAATGAACTTTCTCATTTTGCCCCTCATCTAATTCAAAAGCCAAAGATGAAGAATCTGAGGTTTATTTATGATCTTCAAAGGAAATACCAGAATAAAGTAATGGGGCATGTGAAGCTTCCTTTTTCTGAAATGATATACATGGCCTACCAGTATGAGGATCTCGATAGGAAAGGTATGTTGCGAGACGAAGAGGAAGTCAGATTTGGCAGCAAAAGAAAATTTGAAACCGATAGCCCAGAAACAAGTGCACAGCCTGGGGCCAGTACGAAGTCTGAGTTCAAAAAGAAGCCTAGAGTCGATCAGAAAAAGGTTAAGGCAGTCATAAGTGTAATAAGCAAGGGCATTCGATGAGGAACTGTGAATCTTCGAGTAGTCGAAAGAAGAATGGGTCTAAGTCTCGAGAGGGTCGGGGATGCCATAAGTGCCACCAAGTTGGTCACATTTCGAAAAATTGCCGGCTATCACAGAAATCTAAAGTGGTTCAGGTAAATAAAGTAGCAGAAACTTCTGAACCCTCGGCTAGTCAGGCAAGACCAGATGTGTTAGAAGGCACGCTTACGGTCAAAAACAATCCAGTTAAAGTACTGTTTGATACAGGCGCGTCGAGAAGCTTTGTTGCAAAGAATGCGGTTAAGAAACTGGATTTGAATTTGAAAAATCTCAAAGCACCAAGTACTTTTCAAAATCCGGTTGGGGTTTCTCTTGATCTTAGTTGGGTTTGTGGAGTGCCTGCCTCTTTTTCCCGGTATCGATTCCCCACTATCGTGATCATAATGAATTTTACCGAATTCGATCTCATTCTGGGATTGTGCTGGTTAATCCAATATGAAGCCGAAGTTAAATGCGCCGAGAGGGTTGTTAGGGCAAAAACAAAGTACGGGGAATATATATCCATTCCATGCGAAGGACCGAATTCTAATAGAAAATAATTCTGGGCAGCTTTAGAGGTATCTCCTGCTCAGATAGAACCGGTTCCTATCGTCTCGGAGAATATTCTGATCGACATTGAAAATATACCAGTTGTCAAGAACTATGCAGATGTGTTCGAAGAAGTTGTTAGCTTATCTCCACAGAGAGAGATTGATTTCAAGATTGCTTTAGTTCCAAATGCAAGGCCAATAGTTCATGCTATTCGAAGAATGACCTTGAAAGAGGATGACGAGTTAGATAATCAAACTCGGCAGTTAGTATGGAAGGGTCTGATCAGACCTAGTTTCTCTGATTGGGGAGCAGCACTGGTATTTGTCCCGAAGTCAGACGGCAGACTGTGTGTGGATTATCGTGACTTGAATAAGCAGACAATGAAAAACAAATATCCATTGTCGTGGATTGATGATTTGTTAGATCGATTGAATGGCGCACAAGTATTTTCAAGAATGGACCTAGCTACAGGTTTTCATCAGCTTCGTATCGCCGAGGAGTGTGTTCCTTTGACACCATTCAGAGGTCCAGACTTATTCTACGAGTGGTTAGTAATGTCGTTCGGCTTATGTAACGCTCCAGCCTATTTCGTCGATCTAATGAACCGAGTATTCAGAGGAGTAATGAATAAATTTGTTCTGGTTTTCATTGATGATATCCTTATCTTTTCTAAGTCAGAAAGCGAGCACGAAAAGCATTTGGAACAAGTGTTAGACATTCTGAGAAGGAATGTTTTAAAAGCCAAGTTTTCCAAATGCATATTCTGGTAAGAAGAAGTCAAATTTCTTGGCCACATCGTGTCAAAGCAAGGAATTTCAGTGAATCCCAGTAAAATCACTGCTATTCAGAATTGGAAACAGCCTCGTACACCCATAGAAGTCAGAAGTTTTCTCGGGTTAGCCAGTTATTATCGGAAATTCATTAAGGATTTCATGAAGACATCTAGTTCCTTAACGAAACTGACTAAGAAACATTTGAGATTCAATTGGACTTCAGAATGCGAGGAAGCTTTCCAGAGGCTGAAATTAAAACTGATGACTACTCCAGTGTTAACAATAATAGATGGCAATGAGGGCTTGAAAGTCTGGACTGACGCATCTAGAGAAGGCCTTGGTGCAGTTTTAATGCAAAGAGGTCAAGTGATTGCTTATGCTAGTCGTCAGGTGAAACCGCATGAGAAAAATTACGTTACTCATGATCTTGAGTTGTTAGCCATCGTGTTTGCTTTAAAAATCTGGAGGCACTACCTTTTGGGTGAGAAATTCAAACTGTATACAGACCATCAATCATTCAAATATTTGTTTACTCAGAAAGATATGAATCTAAGGCAGCATCATTGGCTAGAATTTCTTGCGGCGTACGATTTTGAGATTTTTACACTCCAGGGAAAGCCAATGTTGTGGCTGATGCGTTGAGTAGAAAGAATGTAATAATCGCCAGTTTTATCATTACGACGTCATTGATTGATAAAATATCTGCACTTCAGAAGGATGATCACTTCATTCAAAGTATCAAAGAAAGAATACAGAAAGGCGAGACCTTGAGTTTTCAGATAGATGACGAGGGAATCCTAAGGCTGAAAGGGCGAATATGTGTGCCAAACATTACTGAACTTCGAAGAAAAATATTGGATGAATGTCACAAAGCCAAGCTTAGTATCCTTCCAGGAGTGAGCAAGATGTATAATGATATCAAACGCACTTTTTGGTGGAGATCTATGAAACGAGACATCTCCTTATATGTAAGCCGGTGTTCCACCTGTCAGCATGTCAAAAGCGATCAGCAGAAACTCGCTGGATTGTTGCAAACTTTGGTAGTTTCAGGTGGGAAGTGGGAACAGATTTATATGGATTTCATAGATGGTTTGCCCAGAACCAGGAAAGGAAATGATAGTATTTGGGTGATCGTAGAACGTTTCACGAAGACCGCCCATTTCATTCCTGTCAAATCAAATAGAACTGCTCAGAGTCAGGCGCAGGTTTATTTCAAGGAAATTGTTAGAGTGCACGGAGTTCGCATGAGTATAGTTAGTGATCGAGACCCGATTTTTGCTAGTAAATTCTGGGAAGCATTCCAACCAGAATTGGGAACGAAACTGAACTCGAGCACCGCTTATCATCCTCAAACAGATGGTCAAACTAAGAGGGTGAATCGTATTCTTGAAGATCTATTACGGGCTTGTATTATTGATTTTGCCGGATCATGGGAAGACCATTTGCATTTGGCTGATTTCTCATATAATAACAGCTACCGGACGAGCTTAAAAATATCACCATTCAAAGTATTGTATGGTAGACCGTGCCGATCCCCTGCATGTTGGGTTGAACCTGGTAACAGACTTGTATTGGGGCCTGATATGATTCGCGATGCTGCGGACAAAGACGATTTCGTTTAGAAACGATTAATACCCGCCCAAAGCCGACAGAAAAGCTATGCAGATAAGAGAAGAAGAGATATATCATTTGTTGTTGGCGATTATTTATATTTGAAAGTATCTCCGATGAGAGGAGTCATCCGATTCGGTAAAACAGGGAAATTGGCACCCAAATTCATAGGTCCGTTTCCTATTCTTGAACGGGTTGGAACTCTCGCATATAAGGTTCAATTGCCTAATTGGTTGCCTGGAGTACATAATTTGTTTCACGTATCTCAACTTCGAAAGCACGTTCATGATCTAGACTTGATCGTGGAAGAAGCAGCGCAACAGGATATAGAAATTACTCCAAAATTGGCTGTGAGAAGAGAGCTGCTAAAGATAATTGGCAAAGAAACCAAAGAGCTGAGGAACAAAAAGGTTCACTTAGTCAAAGTGCAATGGAGTGGAGATCCGTGAGATTGTACTTGGGAAACGGAGGAAAGCATTAAGAAAACCTATCCTAAGTGCAGGGTGGATATCTCTGATTGACTCTGGTGCAAGGTACATTTAACATATTTTACATTTCCATTCTGTTCTTTACTTTGTTGTTGTTTTCTTTGCATGGATGTAAACTTTCAATCATATAGTCTAAATGATGTTAAAAGAGTATATGAATTAATTAGTATATATTTGAAAGGTTAAAAAACAAATTGATTGTTGGTTGTGTTGGGTGATTGTGGATTTGATTAATTAAATTATTAGAATGATAGTTAATTTAATCAATAGTAGAATGAATGGTAAATTTATGCAATTAAATCACACATTGAACTAGTTTAAAAATAGATAGAAATATATACATATGCACTATATATGTTTGAACAGGTAAATGGATTAGCTGTTGAGTAAAGATTTTATTTGCGTGCCCGACAAATAGGTAAACCTTAATGAGTTGGATTCGCAATTTTATTATTATATCAACTCATGTGAATGCCATTGGATGCAGAGTGCTAGTTGTTCTGTGTGTAATAAAAAAAAACGTCGCCATAGGATAGTAACAATTAATTTTGAACTATACTACATGGCATACTTCTTAAGGATAGGCATACTTCGTCATATACCACATAAGCATTTGGAACTTGTGTGACGAGGTTGAAGATTTATCGTACGAGCGAGAGGCTTGTATGGCGATGACTATATTTTACAGGTTGAACTGATGACTGATATGGACCATATAAAATATAACGGTAAATTGCCAAATTAATAAAAACCCCACATGGGTCTAGAGATGACAATAAACATGTCTCTCTGGTCATTAAGGCACAAAAACCTTTTATAGGGTGACGAGAATTTATTCTCTGGAGTTATGATCTATACACACTCCTCTGCGGACACCGGAATATATCACTATATATATGTGCATGCTTATTAGGATTTATTGGGTACCTAATACGGCCCAATAAATTTCCAAACCCCTCCCCGTACAAAGGAGGTTATGGCGAAATTTTTCGAAAATTTAGGGTGTTAGCCAAATTTTTGAAGAATTTGAAAATTTTTATAAACTGAAAAGTTGAAGAATGGAAGCCAGATTGAAAGTAGAGTTGGTTAATCAAACCACTTTCGACTTTGTTCCTTTTCGGGGACGAAACGTTTTGAGTGGGGGAGATTGTAACAACCCGGAAAATCTGAACCAGTTTAAAAAAATTTAATTAGCTATTTTGGTGGATTTTAAATATTTAAAATAAATATTTTAACTAATAACGACGAAAAGTATGTTTGAATCGATGTTTGAAAATGAGTATAATTAATTTGAATTATAAACATAGCCTGAAATGGCGCGGCAGTTTCAAAATTTCAATTCAAATTTTGACTGACTGTACCGGGTGCAAAATAAAATGGATTTTAGTGAAACAAAAAATATTTAAATCTGTTAGTGAATATCTTTCTAACGAATCTGAAAAATCAAAGTTTCATAGCGGGAGTTAAAAGTTATGGCCAAATGAATTTTCAGAAAGGTCGCTATAGAATTTATATAGCCCGTGAAAATAGACATTTTGCAAACGACCTCGGAATTCGACAAAACCACTATTTTGGATCAGGGATGTCAAATTTTTGCTACGTTTCAAATTTCATAATTTTTGAAGCTAATATGTGAGCGTGGCAAAGAAAAATGTGTTTTGGTCAATTGTAGTTAAATTGGATCGACCAGAAAATGGCCATTTTACAAACGGTCTCAGAATTCGACGAAACTAGTTTTATTGGGACCGTATCGCCAAAACATAGCTAGATTTATTTTTCTGGAATTTTTAGAATCAGTATGTTGCCCCGGCAAATTGAAATATACTTTCAAATCAAATATTGAATGTTTTATATTTTAATTTAAAGAAAAGAATAACAGAAACTGTCGAATGGGCCTTCGAAACATATCCCATTGTGTTCGGAATGGGGGTAATTAGGTTGGGGCGACAGTCGTTGGGTTTGGATTGGAGTTCGTATGTGAAGAGGGGTATTTTCGGATTTAAAATAAATTAAACATTAAATATAAATCATGGCCCTATCACGTTTCATCTCTCACTTCTGCGTTGACCACCGAAAATCCCGTTCTTCTTCAACCGACGACGGAAACGAGCTCAATCTTTCTCCCTCCGATCCTCCTCAAGATACTCACTGAAATTGGTTGATTCTTCAGAGCTTTTTGTAGAGATTTCTCCAATCTCTAAATCCATACTGGCCTCGAATTGTATCACTCCATATTCGGGAAGATTTGGACCTCGAAAAACTCACCGCTCGCGCCCTGATTGCTCCACCACCACTGCATCGAGTTCACCAGAATTTAGGGAGGAGGAGCGGCTCTCGTAGGCGCTTCACGTGGCAGGGTCTGATCGAGCTACAACATCTTCGTTTTGGTGAAAACATCAAACCTGGTTTTGAATAAACTGTGATGGTATACGGCTTATATTATTTCAACTTTTTTAACACTATAAACCGTTGCAAAGTTGATGAACCAAAAAAAATCATATCTTTTTGCTGTTTTGTTGAAATCCAGTGAAATAAGAGACAGTGGACTCGTGTGGACGTCTTCAACATTCTAGAAGAGACGGCATATTTTTCTGAGCCTTCTGCAATTTTTGGTGGAGTGGAACCCAATGTGAGATTTCTAATTTATAAACGATGGAAAACAACGATGTATAAATTATATAGTCGATGTATGAGTTATATAAGCGTTGTACACCTCATGTATAAGCATTGTATAAGTTGTATGTTCGATGTATAAGTTATATATGCGTTGTAAAAATTATATATGCGATGAAATGACATTGAAGTGAATTGAAATATATTTATATACGAATATATATATATATACACACACACACACTTCCCTCATCCACTGTAACACCCCACGTCCATTAATGTCACTCACAAAGGTAATGCATTAACTTCCATGGAGGTTTTAAGTGAATATAGAACAGTAAAATTACAACAAGACAGATATAAAATAGTACTTGGAAATTCAAAAACTTTATTTCATTGTAGCAGAAGTCAAAACATGTTTGATTACATCATAACACCATATTCAATGTCAAGTACAATATCTATCTTGATAAAACAAGTACATAATCCCATTACATGAATAGCCATTAAAAAGAAAGATAACAAGCTGGACTTTACTTCAGCAGTCCAAGCTTTCCAGTAGGTAAGCGATCCAACTAGACTCCACTAGAACTTGGCCCAACCTGCGGACCTGAAGGGAGAAAAAGGATGGATAAGAGGGGGTCAGACATAAAGTCCGGTGAATATGATAATTCTACAATACTACTACCAAAATAACTGGACTAAGGCATAAGCTGGAAAACAAGAAAATGTCCATGAAGAGCAGATTAAGGACATAGACAATCGCTAAAGGCAACGTTATAGGCGCTCCTAAATACTAAAGGATAAACACTATACTGCACCACACCAGTCACCCTAAAGATTCATCCCACTTAGCTTCACTTAGAAACTTTCCCAATGGCTTTACGTACCCCTAGCTGACTACATAGGTGCCGCCTGCCCCTATCTCCACTAGGTGTACCCTACTTCCCATTATTTGATTGGCTCCCTAACTCGTAGATACCCGTGCTGGCCCCACAGTGGGGTGTATCACTCCCCTAAAGTGGCAACCTGATACAACGGACATGCACGGCTTATACCTACACGATGCAACAACGTCTTACCTACCAGCCCGGGTCCACACACGCATATGAAACCCGTTGGACTTGCGTTGCCACCGCTCCCTGTTTTGGCCTCTTATAGTCAAACCCAGTATGCGTGTCCCGTCCTCGACTTGGGTCGAGCCCACAAAGATACGTTTTGGGATACTGGTTGAAATGGGCCCCCACTATTTACCACAAGCATTCCACCTAAGCTTGTCCCCATTAGTCCATCCCACTTAACCCACTTAGTCATGTTCATTTACATGTGTGTTTGGTTAAGTCTAATCGTATTTCAAATGCCTCTAAAGGCAACCACCAGATTCCTCATGCCACCCAAGGCACCTACTTAACCCCCATGTCCCACCTTACATGATTATCTGATTAAGTATTTCTTAGTTCATTAAGGCCATAACCTCATAAAGACCTCTCACATTAGACTGGCATTTATGGCAGCTGGATTTGCCGGGCGGGTCCGGGCAGTCTTACACCATAAAAGAGTCTAACCTCGTGTCTTTACAACTGTTATGCTTTAGTTTGGGCCTAGGACCTCTCACATTGGGCCGACATTTGTGACTACTGGATTTGCCGGGCGGGTCCGGGCAGGTTTACATCACAAACGGGTCCAACCTCGTGTCCTAAGCATTGATTATTAATAATAATCCACTTTCCCCCAATTTTAATAATTCCCTACTTGAATTATTAATTACTTCGAATTTTTAACAATGTCCATAATTGACTCAATTATGGACATCCATTCATGGTATGCAAAATCTTACAAAATTGCACCCAATTTATTAATTCCTAATATTACCCCTACCCCACGTTTGAACGTTTATTCGCAAAATATATGTTAGACTCGAATAGCCTAACTCATAACATAAAAGAGATTATCATAATAACAACATGTATATGTGACCAAATGAATCATAATAAGGGGTGAAACTTGCATATGTCCAACTTGCATAGATTATACATGTCATGGACCTAAAGGTGTCAACTTGTTCAAAATTCACCTAATATAATCTCAATCAATTTTCATAAACTTACATATGAACATGTGTGAATCAACATCATCTAATTTTTTAACAACATGGTTTTATATGGGTACACCTAACTCAATAGGCAAATTCCCATATTCAAGTTTTATTTAATTATAGTTTCAAGTTTATGGGTACACCTAACCTAATAGGCAAATTCCCATAAACAAGATCCATTTAAATTAAAAAAACATAACTTTAAGCATGTTCCAACAACATCATGATTTTACAACATAATACAGCATGATTTATAACATGGCATAGTATGATAGTATAACATAGCTTGACATGATTCTCAACATAGCACGGCATAGCATAAGAGAATTTACAACATAGCATGACATAGCATATATAATTTACATCATACGACAACATAATAACATAATAAGAGATCCACAATATATAGAATTTACAATTACAAATCACGTCACTTTCTTGTGATCCATTCATAACTGAGTCAAATTAGTTTGTAATAGTCTTGTGAGAATCATCATACTCACCAACAAAAGAAAAGAATTAGAGAAAGAGAGATCTTTTGATTTGATTTGTGTAGATTTAGTTGTAGATGATTAGGCTTCCTCTTCTTAGTTTGTGACGGCTACGCTGAACTCCATGGCAGCAGCATGACGGTAGCTTCTCTAATTTTACAAGTGATTTAGGTTTAGGGTCTACCCACTTATTTATAGATTTTAGAATGCATTTAGGCCATTAGATTTAACCTAGAAATAACCGCAGCCGTTCAGACAAGATGGGGTTTATCTTGTTGACTCAGCAATGAGTCAGAAGTGACTCAGCAAACACTCAGCAATATATATATATATATATATATATATATATATATATATATATATTCTACAATGTACACATACATCCCAACCTTTTACACACTTATTATTGTTTTTATATACATATTAGATACATCCCCTCTCTTACACACTTATTAATATTTTTTTTATATTCATATTAGATACATCCCCTCTCTTACACACTTATTAATATTTTTATATTCACATTAAATACATCCCCTCTCTTACATACTTATTAATATTTTTATATTCATATTAGATACATCCCCTCTCTTACATACTTATTAATATTTTTATATTCATATTAGATACATCCCCTCTTCTACACACTTATTATTATTTTAGCAACTTTAGTGTTAATAGAAAATTCGGGGTGTTACATTCTCCCCTCCTTTTAGGATTTCGTCCCCGAAATCTTCAAGTCTGGAAGAATGTATATCCTACCATCCAAACGTCCATCTACTCATCCATCATACACAGGCATCCATTGTCCTTACAGACTTCTAATGCTTTCATGTTTAAATGCACAGTGTGTGTATATGTCCGTATCTAATGCAAAATCAGGCGGTCCACTGATTCAGTTGACCTCCTTAATGCAACTATGATCGTGCCATGCATCCATTATGTATGCAAAAGATTCTTAATGCTACATACTACTTCTATATGCGTGCACAACCATCATCTGAATGCAGCATCCACATGATAATACAACCATCGTTCATCCATTTTACTAAATACATCCATATATATGCAATATGCAATATGTAGTGACTGAGCCGATCTAGTGCCTAAAGTGTGTGTATATATGCATCCACGAGCAACCACTAGCAAACACTTGCATCCATTTTGCATCCATCATACATAACATGTCTCAAACACATGTTTCAACCATAGGATTATCCTAACTAAAGGTCAAAGATACTAATGAGAGGACATACTAAAGATAAGATAAGATAAGCTAAGCGATAAAGGAGAAATTAAAAGACATACCCTCAAAAAGAAAAGGGTACAACGAACGCATCTTCTCTTCTGTCTCCCAAGTTGCGTTGCTCTCATCATCTCCCCATTGCACTTTAACAAGTCTGACCTCTCGATTCCTCAACTATTTGATCTCTGACCCAAGAATGCATGTAGGAGCTCGTCTAATTGTTGCATCACGCTCTATTTCCACCTCTTTAAGCAAGCTCGGCTCTACCACCTCCGCGGTCTTGTGCAAACACTTCCTCAAATGTGATACATGGAATACGTCGTGTACTCCACTAAGTTTCTCAGGCAACTCCACCCTATATGCCATCTTCCCAATCCTGTCTTTTACAGGAAACGGCCCTACAAACCTTGGTGCTAATTTCCCCACGGACCCAAAGCGAACAACATTCTGTAACGGAGATACTTTGATAAAAACCATGTCCCCAATGTCAAACTCAAGATCTGTCCTCCTCTTATCAGCATACGATTTTTGCCTATCTTGTGCTGCTTTCATCCTCATTCGAATCAACTCAATCTTCTCCGAGGTTTCCCTAACCATATCGGGCCCAAGTAGGATTTTATCGGTAGATTCCCACCAACATGTAGGCGAACGGCAAGGCCTTCCATAAAGAGCTTCGAAAGGTGCCATGCCAATACTAGACTGAAAGCTATTATTATATGCGAATTCTACTAACGGAAGGTGCTCTTCCCATGTACCCCCAAAGTCTAGGATACAAAGCCTTAAAAGATCCTCTAGAATGCGATTCACCCTCTCGGTCTGGCCGTCTGTCTGAGGATGATATGCAGTGCTCAAACATAGCTGAGTCCCTACCGCCTCTTGTAAACTCTTCCAAAATTCGCTAGTAAAGATGGGGTCACGGTCGCTTACTATACTAGAAGGAATACCGTGCAAACGAACTATCTCCTTAATGTATACAGAAGCCAACCACGGAGCAGTCCTCTTACTTTTCACGGGAATAAAATGGGCGCTTTTAGTAAGTCTATCTACTATAACCCAAATCCCCGTGTTACCCTTCCTTGATCTTGGTAATCCATCCACAAAATCCATTGAGATGCTTTCCCATTTCCATAGTGGAACTTCTAATGGGTGAAGCAACCCACCGGGTTTCTTTTGTTCTGCTTTAACTCGTTGGCACACCAAGCTTCTAGCGACGTACTCGGCCACATCCTTTTTCATACCGGCCCAAAAGAAAACCCGCTTCATATCTTTGTACATCTTATCCCCGCCGGGATGAATGGTCATTTTTGAGCGATGAGCATCATCAAGAATGGCCTTCCTTAAGTCTTCGTCTTGTGGTACACAAAGTCTATTATCCCTTCGTAACCAACCCTTATCGTCTAGGGTATACCTACGAAGATGGCTTGACGACTCCCCCCCTTTGAGCTTTTCTACTATCTCAACCAACTGTGGGTCGTCTCGCTGTGCCTCACCAACCCGTCCTAGAAGTGTAGGTCTAACCTCCAAGGATGCTAACAGACCGGGTACTAAGTCAACGGAGGGTCTAAAGTCAAACATAGAGATGAATTCTAAGCTTTGTCATTCAACAAACAACGGACTCAAGGACAACCTTTTCCTACTTAAGGCGTCTGCCACCACGTTACCCTTGCCCGGGGTATATGCTATTTCAAAATCGTAGGAGGCTAAGAATTCCATCCACCGTTGCTGACTTAAATTCAAATCCTTCTGAGAGAATAAGTATTTTAATGATTTGTGGTCAGTGAACAGTTCGAATTTCTCACCAAGAAGATAGTGACGCCAAGACTTAAGCGCGAAAACAATTGCGGCTAGCTCTAAGTCATGCGTGGGGTAATTCTTTTCATGAACCCTCAACTGCCTTCCACCATAGGCTATTACTCTTCCCTCTTGCATGAGGACCGCGCCAAGTCCCGTCCCACAAGCATCAGTATAGATGGTAAACGGTTTATTCCCGTCTGGCAGCACTAAGACTGGGGCTGAAGTTAAGGCTCTCTTTAAACGTTGGAACGCATCATGCAATCTTTGTCCCACGTAAAAACCAGGTTCTTCTTCGTTAACCGTGTTAATGGAGCTGATATTTTTGCGAAGTCTTTGATAAACTTCCTATAATAGCCAGCCAACCCCAAGAAACTTCTTACTTCGGTTGCATTTTTAGGGACCTTCCAATCTTGGATGGCCACCACCTTTGCGGGATCCACTGCTATCCCTTCTTTGGAAACCACGTGCCCTAAGAACCGTACTTCCTTCCTCCAGAAGTGACACTTAGAAAATTTTGCCTTAAGGTTATGCGCTCGAAGGGTTTCCAACACTTCCCTAAGATGTAGGGAGTGCTCTTCTTTATTCTTAGAAAAGACTAAGATGTCATCCACAAAGACTACCACGAATTTGTTAAGGTATTCCCTAAACACCCTACTCATCAAATCAACAAAATATGCAGGGGCGTTTGTCAAACCAAAGGGCATCACTAGCCATTCATAGAATCCATCAGGAGTCCTAAAAGCAGTCTTATCTATACTATCCTCAGCCACTCTCAGTTGATGAAAGCCAGTGGCTAAGTCCAACTGCGAAAACACTGAGGCGCCAACTAACTGATCAAAGAGATCGTCAATCCTCGGCAGTGGGTGTCGGTTCTTTTTAGTAAGCTTGTTTAGTTCTCTATAGTCCATACAAAGTCTAAGAGACCCATCCGCCTTTGTGGCAAAAACTACTGGAGCACCCCACTCCGATATACTACGTCTTATGAACCCCTTCTCAAGCAACTCCTTTACTTGCTTATTGAGTTCCCTCCTTTCACGAGGAGCCATGTGGCGCACTGGCAAAGATACGGGTTTAGCATTATCCACAAGATAAATTCGAAAGTCTATCTCCCGCTTTGGAGGTAAGCCCTTCACCTCCTCAAACACATCCGGATATTCCCGGACCACTTCTACCGATCGCAGGTTCTCTACAGACGCGTCAAGCGATTCAAGATAACTTAGCATAATGGAATTTATGGGATTACAAAAGATGTCGAGAGCATTACCAAGGCGAGTCACAAGCCTAACTACTCTCCTTTCACAATCAAGAATGGCCCTATTTCTAGACAACCAATCCATTCCTTAAATTAGCCCATAGCCCGTGAAGCCCAATACATAAGCATCACATCTAAATTCAACGCTAAGTATAGAGATTTTCAAATCCAAACATATCATGGTCAAATGAGCCGAACCCCCAATTGGATTTGAAACGACCAAGGGATCTTCTACTAAACTGGTGTTCAAGTGCAGTGATTCAACTAATGATGCAGAGATAAACGAATGAGATGCGCCAGAATCGAATAAGGTACGGATAGGATGATCAAACAGAAAAACTAAGCTTTCAACAAAAAATTTTCTACCTCTTTCTTGCAGCGGTGGGTCCGCAATAGCCTGAACTTGCCCCCTTGCCTGCCCTGGTGCCATAAGAGCCTGCACCTGTCCTCCCGAGGTAGACCCTGCCGTCTGCCCCTTCTTTGGACAGTCCTTTACTAAATGTCCCGCATCTCCACAATGAAAACAACCAGTCTTCTTTTTCTTTCTACAATCTTTGCTGAGATGGCCAGGCGTCCCACAATTGAAGCATTTCTTCTTCCCTTTGCCATTATTGTTTTTACCACCCTTCTTATTTTGCTGTTGGGGTTTCTTCTGATCCCCTTTCTTTTCAACTGCCTTATCCTCATGCATAAGTGCCATTTCTACTAGCTTTTCAAAGGTGGCTCCCATAGGGATGTGGGTCATAGCCAACCCTTGCAATGGTTCATTCAAGCCTCTAACGAACCTCAAAGCTTTCTTCTCTGGCGTGTTCACCAACTCCAAGCCAAACCTTGCTAACTGATTAAATTTATTGACATATTCCTTTACTGATGAGCTCCCTTGCTTTAGTGCCAGGAATTTTTCCATATTTAAGTTCTCCTCTGCCCTTGAAAGAAACTTTGCCTCAAACCTTCGTCTGAAATCCGCCCATGAATCAACTGGACGTTCCCGGTTAGTGACCTCCCACCAAAATGAGGCCTCTCCCTTCATTAACCAAGAAGCTAAACGGACTTTCCTCCCATCTTCCACTTCAAAGATATCCAACAATTCCTCAGTCTCCTTAAGCCAATCTCTGGCCTCCACAAACGTCTCAGTCCCTTGAAAAGTTTTTCCTCCCATAGCCTTGAATTCCTTGCACGTCTTTGCAAAAGTGTCAACACGAGGAGGAGGAGGAGGAGGAGGAATGGGTGCAACTAGGGGTGGAGGAGTATCCGCTGGGCCTGCAGTGGTGGCCCTAGCCTCCAAGTATCTCCTAAACCACCCTAGAATCGTCACACCTTCTGGCAGATTAAGATCTTCAGCCATGCTGAAACGAAAAAGGAAAGATTCAAAATGGAGAATTCGAAAGATAAAGATAAGGATGTGGCTATTTGGGATTATGTTTTTCATAAAAACTCTCTTTAAATAACATGTTTTTTTTTGAAAGCACTTCTTCCAAAAATACTTTAGAAAAAAAATATTTTTCTAAAAAATTTTTTTTATCTGTTCTGGTAACCTTATGCTCTGATACCACGTGTAACACCCCACGTCCATTAATGTCACTCACAAAGGGAATGCATTAACTTCCATGGAGGTTTTAAGTGAATATAGAACAGTAAAATTACAACAAGACAGATATAAAATAGTACTTGGAAATTCAAAAACTTTATTTCATTGTAGCAGAAGTCCAAACATGTTTGATTACATCTTAACACCATATTCAATGTCAAGTACAATATCTATCTTGATAAAACAAGTACATAATCCCATTACATGAATAGCCATTAAAAAGAAAAATAACAAGCTGGACTTTACTTCAGCAGTCCAAGCTTTCCAGTAGGTAAGCGATCCAACTAGACTCCACTAGAACTTGGCCCAACCTGCGGACCTAAAGGGAGAAAAAGGATGGAAAAGAGGCGGTCAGACATAAAGTCTGGTGAATATGATAATTCTACAATACTATTACCAAAATAACTGGACTAAGGCATAAGCTGGAAAACAAGAAAATGTCTATGAAGAGCAGATTAAGGACATAGACAATCGCTAAAGGCAACGTTATAGGCGCTCCTAAATACTAAAGGATAAACACTATACTGCACCACACCAGTCACCCTAAAGATTCATCCCACTTAGCTTCACTTAGAAACTTTCCCAATGGCTTTACGTACCCCTAGCTGACTACATAGGTGCCGCCTGCCCCTATCTCCACTAGGTGTACCCTACTTCCCATTATTCGATCGGCTCCCTAACTCGTAGATACCCGTGCTGGCCCCACAGTGGGGTGTATCACTCCCCTAAAGTGGCAACCTGATACAACGAACATGCACGGCTTATACCTACACGATGCAACAACGTCTTACCTACCAGCCCGGGTCCACACACGCATATGAAACCCGTTGGACTTGCGTTGCCACCGCTCCCTGTTTTGGCCTCTTATAGTCAAACCCAGTATGCGTGTCCCGTCCTCGACTTGGGTCGAGCCCACAAAGATACGTTTTGGGATACTGGTTGAAATGGGCCCCCACTATTTACCACAAGCATTCCATCTAAGCTTGTCCCCATTAGTCCATCCCACTTAACCCACTTAGTCATGTTCATTTACATGTGTGTTTGGTTAAGTCTAATCGTATTTCAAATGCCTCTAAAGGCAACCACCAGATTCCTCATGCCACCCAAGGCACCTACTTAACCCCCATGTCCCACCTTACATGATTATCTGGTTAAGTATTTCTTAGTTCATTAAGGCCATAACCTCATAAAGACCTCTCACATTAGACTGGCATTTATGGCAGCTGGATTTGCCGGGCGGGTCCGGGCAGTCTTACACCATAAAAGAGTCTAACATCGTGTCTTTACAACTGTTATGCTTTAGTTTGGGCCTAGGACCTCTCACATTGGGCCGACATTTGTGACTACTGGATTTGCCGGGCGGGTCCGGGCAGGTTTACATCACAAACGGGTCCAACCTCGTGTCCTAAGCATTGATTATTAATAATAATCCACTTTCCCCCAATTTTAATAATTCCCTACTTGAATTATTAATTACTTCCAATTTTTAACAATGTCCATAATTGACTCAATTATGGACATCCATTCATGGTATGCAAAATCTTACAAAATTGCACCCAATTTATTAATTCCTAATATTACCCCTACCCCACGTTTGAACGTTTATTCACAAAATATATGTTAGACACGAATAGCCTAACTCATAGCATAAAAGAGTTTATCATAATAACAACATGTATATGTGACCAAATGAATCATAATAAGGGGTGAAACTTGCATATGTCCAACTTGCATAGATTATACATGTCATGGACCTAAAGGTGTCAACTTGTTCAAAATTCACCTAATATAATCTCAATCAATTTTCATAAACTTACATATGAACATGTGTGAATCAACATCATCTAATTTTTTAACAACATGGTTTTATATGGGTACACCTAACTCAATAGGCAAATTCCCATATTCAAGTTTTATTTAATTATAGTTTCAAGTTTATGGGTACAACTAACCTAATAGGCAAATTCCCATAAACAAGATCCATTTAAATTAAAAAAACATAACTTTAAGCATGTTCCAACAACATCATGATTTTACAACATAATATAGCATGATTTATAACATGGCATAGTATGATAGTATAACATAGCTTGACATGATTCTCAACATAGCACGACATAGCATAAGAGAATTTACAACATAGCATGACATAGCATATATAATTTACATCATACGACAACATAATAACATAATAAGAGATCCACAATATATAGAATTTACAATTACAAATCACGTCACTTTCTTGTGATCCATTCATAACTGAGTCAAATTAGTTTGTAATAGTCTTGTGAGAATCATCATACTCACCAACAAAAGAAAAGAATTAGAGAAAGAGAGATCTTTTGATTTGATTTGTGTAGATTTAGTTGTAGATGATTAGGCTTCCTCCTCTTAGTTTGTGACGGCTACGCTGAACTCCATGGCAGCAGCATGACGGTAGCTTCTCTAATTTTACAAGTGATTTAGGTTTAGGGTCTACCCACTTATTTATAGATTTTAGAATGCATTTAGGCCATTAGATTTAACCTAGAAATAACCGCAGCCGTTCAGACAAGATGGGGTTTATCTTGTTGACTCAGCAATGAGTCAGAAGTGACTCAGCAAACACTCAGCAATATATATATATATATATATATATTCTACAATGTACACATTAGATACATCCCCCCCTTTTACACACTTATTATTGTTTTTATATACATATTAGATACATCCCCTCTCTTACACACTTATTAATATATTTTTTATATTCATATTAGATACATCCACTCTCTTACACACTTATTAATATTTTTATATTCACATTAAATACATCCCCTCTCTTACATATTTATTAATATTTTTATATTCATATTAGATACATCCCCTCTCTTACATACTTATTAATATTTTTATATTCATATTAAATACATCCCCTCTTCTACACACTTATTATTATTTTAGCAACTTTAGTGTTAATAGAAAATTCGGGGTGTTACATCCACAGACCATGGAATATATTTATTGGTTGTGATATTGTTTGGATTATTTGGTTGATGTGAAATTTGGTGAATAGTGCGAATGGTTGATAGAATTGTTTGTGGTTGAGAATGATTGACTGTGGTTGAGAAATACCCATTTGTGGTTGAAAAAAAAATTAGAATAGGTTTTGGAAATGAAAGAAAACATGCTCGCCTACGTGCGAATTAGATGCGTGAAATCCCCATTGTAAAAAACCGCAAGGTTTTAAGGTAGAGCGAGGAGCCGTACTTCGATACGGTCCCGGTTTTAACTACCCTGCCGTTATGCTGCCGAAATTTTCAATAATATTCATGTGTTAGAATTATTTTCATGTGTTGAAACTATATTCGTGTGTTGAATAGAAATTCATGTGTTGAACGACATTCATGTTTTGAAATAAATTGTTTTATAATAAAAATCATATTTTTATCATCTATTTGAACTATATAAAATAGTCGTGTTTTGAAATAAATTGTTTTTTAATAAAAATCATATTTTTATCATCTATATGAACTATATAAAATATTCGTGTTTTGAAATAAATTGTTTTATAATAAAAATCATATTTTTATCTTCCATATGAACTATGTAAAATAGTCGTGTTTTGAAATAAATTGTTTTATAATAAAAATCATATTTTTGTCACCTATATGAAGTATAGAAAATAGTCGTGTTTTGAAATAAACCGTTTTACAATAAAAAACACATTTTTATTATATACATGAATTGTTAAAAATAGTGAAGTGTTGAAATAAATGTCTGTTGGATAAAAATATCATTTTTATCAAATGTATGAAATGAATATGGTTTTGAAATCTAAGAACAGATTATATATATATAATTAAAATAAATCGAATAACGACGCTGCAATTCATGTTTTGAAACCTTGATTTCAAACGATTAGTGCGGGAGATACGACCATCGGATTTTCCCGAAACCGAAACCGTTGTGTTCGCCTTGGAAATATCTTTCCAACGGCACCAACTTTGTAAAGACCCAACGTTTGGATTGTCTGGAATGTCTAATTCAAATTTGAAGAAAAACAGCGCCATAATCGATTATACTTATATATATATGCAAATATAATTAAATTAAATCAAATAACGACGCTGCATTTCGTATTTTGGAATCGTAAGTTCAAACGATTAGTGCGGGAGATCCGACCGTCGGATTTTCCCGAAACTGAAACCGTTGGATTCGTTTTGAAAAGATCTTTTTAATGATATAAAATTTGTGAAGATCCAATGGTTAGATTTTTAGATATGTGCAAATCAAATCTGGAGAAAAACAGCGCCACGGCCGCGTTATGGCCTGAAGGGTCGTTTGAATGAATTGGCTATTTTTAAATAAATAAAAATAGCGAGAAATAGTGATAAAATATTATAAACTATATGAAATGGAAATAAACTGAATTTGGTCGGTTTATGTAATATTTGATGGTTGAAAGTGTTTTACGTGAAATTACATTAAAGAACAGAATTGGTGATGTCGAATAATTTAACCATTGAAATGAATTGATTTGAAATTCTAAATATACGTGAATTATTTGAAAAGGCCGAGTTAATTCTCATTTCAAATAATTGATCGATGATGGAAAGTCAAAGATATGAAGAAGATGCAAGACCGATGATCTTCACGTCGAATGGAGGGGTGCTACTGGTGCTCATGATGGGAGTAGCTACCTTGAAGAGGCTGAAGTAGTAGTCGTTCGGACGTACATGTTGATTGTACGGATATGCGAGGAATAAAGATCCTCCAGTTTCGTTCAGACCCAGAACGGACTTGTAAATGGACTGTGTGTCTGACATTGGATTTCATTCTGTGTGATTGATAGGCGTCACTTGCATGGCATGAATTACCTGTGTGGCATGCTAAGATGCAATGATCAAAGCTTTTGTTGAAAAGCAGAGCTTTGTGGTGGATGATCAAAGCACCGCCTGTGTGGCATAGCTTTGTGTATAACGTAAATTCACGAGCCTCACACCCCGGTATGGACCAGAAATGGGAGATGACTTCAGGGAGGACATGCTTTTCTTTCTATCTAGGGTGGTGTCAGTGACCTTCCAGCCCTGACATTTATATTACTTTCACCTATGTGGTTGTTGCTGTTGCGAGGCGCCTCGGATATATCAGTGACTATGTGAAGCCGATGGAGTCATAGGACTCATTTACGCCCCCAAAAGGCGGGAAAACGCAGTGTTCAGGCATTTTAATCCACATTGGTGGACCGGCCCTGATGATCCAGGGGCCTACCTAAGTCTGGGTCATGAGACATGGTAGGCTAGATTGTCTCGAAGCGGTGAGGACGATCCCTGGCCTCAGTTCATGACGAAAATCCAATTTCCAAGTACGACATTGTGCGGTTTTGATTGTATATATATATGGCGACATGATATATGGTACTCATGCCGTCTATGATTGATATTTATGATTGTATCTAAAATTAGAAACTAACTGGAAACGAGCTAGAACGGATGGTTTCCTGGGTATTGGTCTGATGTTGGTTTCGTCCTTCGGGGTTAATACTTAGGGAATCGTTCTCTTACTACTTTACGGTTGGAGTCTGAGTAAGAATTAAATGATAAAAACTACATTTTTAGTGATTTTACTTTACGCGTAATAAGAAAATCTTGGTCGATATAAGGTAAAACTCTATCCTTTGGTTTGTGTTGCATTGTGTGATGGGACTTGAGTCTTATATCAGCTTCATTTTTATAAAAAGCATTGCGATGTTTAAAAGATTTATTTGTTTTAAAGCACTGGCAATCCAATGGAGTAAACCCGTTCCGCGAAAGTGGCGTGGTCCTGTGATTAGCCATATTGTAAGATGTGTTAAGTAGATTTCTCAAACCAGTCCCATGACTGACTCATAGTTTGTTTCACTTGCAAACTCGAGTGCCCCTATTTCTACACAGGCAGCCTTGTATTCAGATTTTAGCAGGCTCTTTCTGGATAGTTGGAGCTGAAGATGGATTCTATCATTTATCTCTTTTTATGCTGTTCAGCTCCTGTTGTACATGTTATGTTTTCTTTTCCGCTGTAGACACTTATGTATAGCTGAACTGTATTTTGTACTAAGTATGATCATGTATACTGTGTAACTCTGACGATTATATTTATCTAGTGTATTTTATTGTACATTATCTGGTGTATCTAATTATTTATGTTTTGTCGTTATCTGTTTATGTGTTATATTCCAAAGATTACCCTTGCCTTCGTGTTACGGGGTTTGGGTCGTCACATTGGGGGAGGAAGTTTGAGTGTTTTTATCATCGGTTTTGAATAACGTCGGCTGGAGGCATTGAAACATTTTGACCAAAGGGGGTTATGTTAACTAGGGTTAGATTATAGGATAATATATATATATATATATATATATATTATTTAATTTTTAAAAGTGAGTTTGTGCACCTGAACTCCAAATCAAACTCAACGACTACCACCCCTAGCTAAATACCCCCATTCCGGACACAATGGGATATGTCCCGTAAGCCAATTCGACCGTTACGATTAGTTTTCATTTAAATTTACATTTAAATCATTATATTGAATTTTAAATGTACATTTCAATTTACTGGGGTCACATACGGACTCTAAAAATTCCAGAAAAATTATTTCTAGCTTTGTATTGACGATTCGGTCCTAACAAAACTAATTTCGTCAAATTCGAAGACCGTTTGAAAAATGGCCATTTTCTAGTCGATCGAAATTGACTGAAACTGTCAAAACACGTTTAAATTCTCCACGCTCACATATTGACTTCAAAAATTACGAATTTTGAAACTTAGCAATAACTTGACATCCCGGATCCAACAAAAGTGGTTTGGTCGAAAACCGAGGTCGTTTGCAAAATTTCCATTTTTAAGGGCTAGAATTCCATAGCGACTATTCTGAATTTTCAAATGGACATAACTTTTGATTCCCGCTATGAAATTTTGATTTTTCCAATTCATTGGATAGATATTTTCAATTAGATTCAAATATTTTTGGTTTCACTAAAATCCGGTTTATTTTGAATCCTGTACATTCATTTGAACTTTGTAATCGAATTTTCGAACTACCGCGCCATTTTAAATTCCTTTTATAATTATAAACAATTATTTATATTCTAACGATGATTCAAATTAATATATACGTTCGAATTCTATTCAAAATAAATTTCTCATCGTTATTATTTAAAATAATTCATTTTAACTATTTAAAATTCGCTAAAATTGCCAAAATAAAAATTTTAAATTGGCTTAGATTTCCGGGTTATTACAAAAATTCCTTATCTCTAATGGCTGAGAAAAAGTTCAGACCCTAGCAAATAAAAATACAAAGTTTAAATTCAAATTTTCTCAAACCATAGCAAATTATATATCGAATCGAAGGCCTCGACGATACGAAGCTACGGGTACCCTATGTTTTGACATGCAACGGGCGGTTTTGTCGGAGTTCGCAGTTAAAGTTTCTAATTTTCGAACCCTAAACTCGATTTTGGGGTTCTCGATTTTGGACTTAATCGGAGATTTAGGGATATGGGTATTGGAGAGATTGACGACGTGAGTTGAATCATGGCGATTAGGTGATCTACGGTGCTATAGGGAGGTTGGAATTGGTGTTCTAGGGTTTGAAAATCCTCTCGTTCTTGGACCCGTCAGCAGCAAGTGGCTCGACCGGAGGAGGTCTTGTGGGTGCTGGAGGGTGCGCCTCGATGGCAGGAAGAGAATTGAGGAGGTCTCGGATCATGTAGTGGTCGAAGCGGCGAGAATTTGGTGGTCAAAGGCGGCGTCTAATGGGTTTGTCTTCTCGTCGGATTACTGTAGCAAGGAGAAAGGGGAGCGGGAAGGAAGGGCGACGTGTCAGGAGCTGATAGGATGAGGAATTTTTTTATTAATTTTTTTATATATTTTAAAATTCAAATGATAAAATGCTAATAACTCTTACAGACGAACTCAGATTCGGACACAGTTGGGTGGTTGGAATCATGGTAAGATGACGGACGATCTGAAACAGGTTTGGTTGCAGTTAAAGACTGTAAAATTTTGGGCTTTGGCTTGATGTTTGACCAACTGAAGATCCAAAGGTGAGTGATTTTCTCGCTCACGGTTAACTGAATGATTCCCATAATTATTGAATTAAATTATGTAATAAGTTTGGTTGCATGGTTGTGTTGATTGTTGATTTGTTTCTTAAAACTGACGTGCAAGTGTGTTAATCTAAAATTTAAGTTGATAACTTGTTATTTTAGTTCAACTAAATTGCTAGTTAGGAATACCGACCGTTCTTAACCAGTGAAATGATTTAATATTTACCGTTTGAATAAAATTGTTGTGATGGATGCATTGGTTTGATTTGGCTACTGAATTGATATTGATATTGCCAATGTTCCATTATTCAGTATATGGATGTGTATGCTTATTGTGACGATTAATCCCGTTTTCACCTTAGATGTTACGGGCATAGAATAAACCCGGGATTAATCGACTAAAAATAAATTAAGAACATAGGTTGAAATGATAAATATCTGTGACCCTTATTTGGATTGAAATGATATACATCCATCCCTGAAATATCAGAAAATTAAAATCACTTGGCCATAGTATAGATAATTATATACAGACATCCGTTGGTTAAATGATTTTAAATATATGAAATTCTATTCAATTGAAACTTAAATTAAAGGAAATGCGTCGATTTTCGATAATTTTTTTTCCTTTAAACATGAACTTTGAATGTCAATGAATTTGTCAAGGGAATTATCCAACAAAATTGAGAATTGTAAATTGGATTTTTAAATATATCTTGGAGTTCCTAATGTATGGTAAAATGTAAAATTGATAACTTCCCATGAATTAAGTTTGGAAATGAAGGTTATTTGAGGATACTTGGAATTACTTCGAATTTGATAGGAATATGGATTTGAATCTTCTTAATCGAAGGGTTGGTTTGAACGATGTTTGAAATGAGATATGGTGTAACAACCCGGAATTTGAGAACCAATTTAAAATTTCTATTTTAGAAATATTAATTAATTTTGTAACGAACATAGTCTTTCAATCCCGAAAATCGACACAAAAATATCATGTCGAACATTCAATCATCGAAAACACCGGAATGTTTTTAGAAAGAAATTAGAGGGTGAGGTAAGAAAGAAAGAAATTTTAGAATAGAAAAAGAAGAAGAAGAATCAACACAACACAGAGTCACACATTGCAGCGGAACAAAATATAATAAATAAACTTTATAGAGAGCTTTGAAATAAAAACTTACAATCATCAGAGTACATCCAATACATCGGGACAGTTATAATAATCTGTCCTCTATACATCACACAGCGGAATAATACTAGATAATATCATATGTCTGAACACCTTCAGCTCTTTGGACATCACAGCATCCGATAACCTGAACCTGTACATCCCGGTCTAACCCGAGCATTACAAACACCGGATCAGTCTGGTGAACTAGAGTGAGAAAAAAACTCGCTAAATTTATAATATTGTAACAACCCTTTTTTTTAGGGATACTGAATTGGGAATCCAATAATAAATTGGCAATAATTATATTAAATATTGTTTGAAAATTTAATAAATGGCAATAAAAATATTAAAATGGATGAGAGGAAAAATTGTTGACGATCAATAAATCGGTTGTGTGTAGTTAATATGAAGAATTTTACCATTTTTGTTGCATAATTAATTTATTTTAGCAAATGTACTTTTGAAAAAAAAATGTACATTTTGTTAATGGAAAAAAAAAGAAAGAGAAAAAGGAAAAAAAATGTAGTTATAAGTTAGCTATAGTTGTGAACCAGTCTTTTGCATGAAATAAAAAGACAAATTTCAATGCAATGGAAAAGTGCAAATTTTAATGGAAAATTTTGATTGATTTCGTAAAATGTGTTCATTATTATGTGTGTTATTTTAAAATAATGTTTTCTTGTTGTTTTCAAGTTATGGAAAAAAAAAACAAGTTTTCATAATGTTGAAAATGTGTGTAATATAAGGTAAAAAGAATTTTATGTCCATTTTTCATAAAAAGAAAATAAAAAGAAAAGAATATAAAAGGAAAAAATGTAAATAAAATAAAAATAAAAATATATATGTATGCATTTTTGAGGAAAGCTCTAGAAACTAATTTAAAATGTATGATATAGAAAAAAATCTCCTAATGAGACAAGGTATAATCATTGTATGCATAGAAGAAATAAAAATAAAAATAATAATAAGGGGGAAATAATAAAATATGGTGGAGATATTTCATAGGAAGACTCTAGAGGGGGACTTATGAATAAAAATACATGACCCCTCTTTCTACCGATTAAAACATGAGTATACGTATTTTTCCTTCTTCCTCATTCAGAAACTTCATCCACCGTAAGAAAAGAGAGAAAAAAAAAGAGATCAAATCTTCTCACCAAATCAAAGTAAAAATAGAAATTGCAATCTAGGAGTGAAGTAGATTTCCCGATTCCTCAAGTAAGTATCCCAAATCAGTTCCTCCATATCCTTTCCTTTTTTTTTTATGAATTGTGATTTAGGGTCTTTGATTTTTGTTTGAATTGAAAAGGAAAGGGATTGCAATCAAAGTCAAGCTGTTATAGAGCTTCAAGATTGCATTTTGGCGTTGAAGGTGAGTGAAGTTTTAACCGTTCCTCCAATTTTGATTTGATTGTGTATGCATGTTGGAATAAAGGTTCAGTCCTTGCATAATTGGCCCCTTCCCTCTTTGTGGTTATTCCTTGCTTGATCAATCATATGAATTTGTTACTATTTGTTGGAAAAAAAAAATTAAGGCTATTGTATGCATATAATTTAGGTGCATGCAAAATGTTTGTTTGATTGCTTCAAAGAGAAGCATATTGATGTTGCTTGAAAGACAAATCTACACATGCTTGCCAATTTTCTGTTTTGTCGAAAAAAAAAACATTTTTTTGAAAAAAAAAAATGAACTGCACTGCTACAGTGCAGCTGTGGTGCTGCACTGCTACAGTGCAGCCGGGCTACACTGAAACAGTAAAGCGGTGCGGCACTGAAACAGTGCAGCATAGCTGCACTGCTACAGTGCAGCGGAGCTGCACCGAAGCAGTGCAGCCGAGCTGCACTTGTACAGTGCAGCGAGCTGCACTGCTACAGTGCAGCACAGCTGCACTAGTACAGTGCAGCTGCTGCTGCACTGCTACAGTGCAGCCGGGCTGCACTGGAGTAGTGCAGCCGAGCTGCACTTGTACAGTGAGCTGCACTGCTACAGTGCAGCGAGCTGCACTGAAACAGTGCAGCACAGCTGCACTGCTACAGTGCAGCCGTACTGCACTGTACTGTGCAGCAGTGTGCTGCACTGCTACAGTGCAGCGCTGTGCTGTGCTACAGTGGAAAAAAAATTTGTTTTTATAATAAAAAAAAATCCTGTAAAGTTTTTTAAAATATTTTTTTCTACAAGCGAATAATGCTATTATGTACAAATTAAATAGTCGAATAAAATTTTATTAATTTCAATTAAGTTAAACATACTAAACAATGCTTATGTTTCGTTATAATACATAAGTATTATGGGGTACTTGTGTATTAAAGCGAAACGGAAGTGTAATCATCTATGGACATGTGATGTTATCTTTTTTGTGAAGTATACTGGGTTTATAAAACTTACTTTTATGGAAGTTGCCATGATGAGTTTTTATAGTGTTTTGACATTATAAACACTATGAGTTTTCAAAGCATGAATTTACAAATTAATATTTCAAAATACTTTAATTTTGGGAATGGGATAGATTGGACTCTGTTGTACCAATGGGCCAAAACTCCATCTTGGTCGACCTGATTCAAGTTCGCTACCTGAATCACGGTGGTTTTAAATTTCGCCCATTTACCACCAAAGGTCAAACGGTCTGCTACATTGGGCAATTTTGTTGTTTGATCGGGATTCCCGATCGGCGGGGTCACGGACTACATCAGATGGAGGCGTGGGTGTGCCACGTGTAGTGCCGTGAACGGGTAGCATACGTCCTTCGCCTTAGACCGTCTTGGTTATCCTGGGTTGATCACCAGGTGTCGTTATGGCGTTATGAGTAGGTTACGGTGCTGATGTCTCCGCGCGCGCAAGAGCTCTACCACTGTGATTTTACAAACTAGCGTCTGTTTATTTGGTATCTGTTATGAGTCATATTATATTTATCCCGTAGTTCCCATAATTCTTTATTAACTTCTAATTTGTTTGAATAATAATGGGATATTACCCAAGATAATTTGGAAACCCAGTATTTTAACCAACGTTTGATTATATTATCATATTGCTTTATATATGATAATTGTTTTGGTATTGTATTGCTTTACATACAATACTGTGCCTTTTTATCCCAATTTTTATGTTATCATATTGCATTACATATGATAATTGTTGTGGTATTGTAATGCTTTACATACAATACCTGTGCCCTTTTAACTTCACTTATTACATTATCATATTGCTTTACATATGATAATTGGTTTGGTATTGTATTGAGTTATATATAATACCGATGCATGCGATCATCGCATATTAATGCGACAATTTCGCTAAATTGTTCACATACAGTAACATCCTTACGCCCCATGTTGACTTATACATGTGGCCCCTTATTTGTTAAACTACTTAATGTCCATAGATACTTACTTCACTCACACTAGCAATAGTCTGACCCGTGTGATTTGTTTTTTTTACAATCCTCGGGTCAGGTTGAGGATTGTATGCAGGTTAGGTTGCGTGGATTGCAGCGTCATTCTTATCTTTTTCCACGTTTTGGGTTTTGGACTATGCAGCTTCAAACTATCAGTAGCGCGTAATATTATGGTATGTATACTATTATGTATTTTGGGAAGTGATATTATGTATGATGGACCATGTATTCTGGACATCTCTATTATGATATGTATTATGTATTCTGCTGTTGTTATTGTGCTGTGCTTGATTCTATTATATTTTGCACTGTGTACCTGGGAGAATTTTCTTGTACCATTTCTTTGAACTTATACTGAGCACAAATGGTAAGTTAAGAAGTTTTAAATTCTCGTGCCAGTGTTCGTTCAAAGGAATGAGAACAATTTTTAGCCCTATCGAGTCCCATTCTCCGTGCTTTCCGACAGTAACACTTAGTGTTGCTCTTGGTTAGCATGGGTCTAGGGGCCGGGCGCTACATTGTTGGTATCAGAGCCGAGGTTTGACATAGTACAAAATATATTTAGAATAGTGATTAGCACAAGACAGTAGAAACATCGTACATGTCTGTTTATTTTACAGTATCACTCCCATTATATAATAATAGTTGTACATACATGAACCAAAACCCCAATTTTTAGCGTTCTAGTGTGAGTATTATTTTAATTCCAGCTGAGTGATACATCTCACTATATGCAGAGTAGTAAGAAAGATGGCTGGAAGACCTCCCCGTTTGACGATGGAGCAGTGGTTGGAGTTGATGCGGAACATGCCTCAAGCCGCACCCGTTCCTAATGCTGCTCCTATAGCTGATTTCGCTCGTATGTGTAAGGACTTTACGAGCCTTGGAGGGAAGCCTTTTCTTGGGAAAGAAGGTATTGTTGAAGTTCAGGCCTGGCTTAAGACTTGTGAGCGTGTTTTTGGGCACATGGGTGTGACCGACCGTCAAAAGGTCGAGATTGCTTCTAGCTTCCTCCAAGGCAATGCTTCTAATTGGTTTGATATTATGAATGCTGAGAGGGGAGAGGAAGAGCTTACATGGGAAAGATTTAGGGAATGATTTGAGTTGAGGTTCGTTCCAGAGGCAGAGAAGGCCATCCTTACTCGTAGATTTATTGAGCTTAAGCAGAGGGATACATCAGTTCAGGAATACGTCAATACCTTCAATTCTCTCTCTAAGTATGGTGCAGACTTGGTCAACACCCCGTTCAAAAAGAATCAAAAATTTGTGGATGGTCTGCGTAGGAAGCTGAGAGAACAGCTCTTGACTCAGCTTCGCTCTACATTTGATGAGATTGTTGATCTGGCTTTGAGGTACGAAGATCTATATCGTGAAAGAGATGAGGATGCACCTAAAAGGAAAGCTCCATTCTTCCCTAAGAAGAAGCAGAATTCTCAAAAGAAGCAAAAGAAGGGACAAGCTTCAGGCACTCAAAAGCAAGCTAAAGGTGGAGTGGAATGCTATAAGTGTGGAGCTAAGGGGCATTTTGCTAATGTTTGTCCTCAAAGGGAGTGTTATGAGTGTCACCAGATTGGTCATTTAAGGAACGAGTGCCCACAACTCACGAAGAAGAAACAAGCTGCTAGACTGCATGTCATGGAGGGAGACCCTGGTCCGAGCCAAAGGAAGGGGAAGCAAGTTATGCAAGGTACAATCCCATTTAAAGATACTTTCATTTGCATACTTTTTGACACTGGTGCATCACACTCATTTATATCTAAAGATTTAGTTGATAGATATGCTTTGGAAGTAATTTATCTCGTCACATCTCTAAGGGTTGCGAATCCCATTGGCGGGTCCGCAACACTTGGAATGTTGTGCAAGAACCTTGAGATCTTTTTAGGAGGACTCCCTTTCTCATGTAATTTGCATGTGTTTGAGCATCTTGGCTTTGATATTATCTTGGGGATGGATTGGTTGGATCGATATGAGGCTCGTCTATCTTGCTTAGACAGAGTTGTTACCTTGAAGCATCCATCTTTCAAAGGGCTCGTTAATATAACACTTGATACGCAAGGCCCTAATGCTCATGGTTCTCTTCATTCCATTGAATCACGAGAAGATGATGAGATTGCCAGAGTTCCTGTTGTTAGGGACTTTGGTGATGTGTTTGAGCCTATTACCGGCTTACCGCCTAAGAGAGCTGTGGAGTTTCGCATAGATCTTATCCTTGGAGCCCAACCAGTTAGTAGACCACCTAATCGTATGCCTCGTGTGGAGATGGAGGAGCTTCGAAAGCAGTTGACAGAATTGGAAGGGAAGCAGTTCATCCGATCTAGTAGCTCTCCTTGGGGAGCTGCTGCAGTCTTTGTAAAGAAGGCTGATGGCTCTCTCCGCTTGTGCATTGATTATAGGAAGCTTAATGAGCTGACCGTGAAGAATAAGTATCCACTGCCCCGTATTGATGATCTTTTTGATCAGTTAAGTGGAGCAAAAGTCTTTTCCCAGCTTGACTTAGCCACTGGATTCCATCAGTTGCGAGTAGCGGAAGACAGCATCCCTCTCACTGCCTTTCGCACTCGATATGGCTCTTATGAATGGTTGGTAATGCCGTTTGGACTTACGAATTCCCCTGCATACTTTGTAGACCTGATGAATAGAATGTTCAGAAGCTATCTTGATAGATTCGTCTTGGTCTTCATTGATGATATATTAGTTTATTCCAAGTCTGAGCAAGAGCATGAAGGTCATTTGAGGATTGTTTTGGAGACTTTGAGGGAACATAAGCTAAAAGCAAAGTTTTCCGAGTGCCACTTTTGGCAGAAGGAGGTAAAGTTCTTGGGCCATATTATATCCGAAGCCGGTCTAGCTGTGGATCCTTCTAAGATAGAAGCAATACAGAATTGGAAAAGGCCCGAGACTTTTACAGAGATTCGAAGCTTCCTCGGTCTAGCAGGGTATTATCGTCGCTTTGTTAAGGATTTTTCGAAGATTGTCACACCTTTGACAAGGCTAACGAAGAAGGGTGTAAAGTTTGATTGGACAGATAAGTGTGAAGAAGCTTTCTCTAAGTTGAAGGAGATGCTCACTAATGCACCAGTTTTGGTGATTCCAGAGGGCAATCAGGATCTTGTGGTCTATACTGATGCTTGTGGGTCTGTATTGGGTGATGTGCTTATGCAGAAAGGACGAGTCGTGGCTTATGCATCTAGACAATTAAGACCCAATGAGGTTAGATATGTTGTACATGATTTGGAGCTGGCAGCTGTAGTTTTTGCTTTGAAGTTGTGGCGTCATTATCTCATGGGTGAGAGGTTTGTCCTTTATACTGACCATAAGTCACTGAAATACCTCTTCACTCAAAAAGAGTTGAATATGCGTCAGCAAAGATGGTTGGAGTTTTTGGCTGCATACGATTTTGATATTCAGTATACACCTGGGAAAGGTAATCGTGTAGCTGATGCTCTTAGTCGTAAACACCAAGCGGTTGTATCGATGATGATAGCTGAATGGCGAGACTTGGAGGTGTTGGCTTCTAGTGGAATCTATTGTAATATGCCCACTCATAGCTCTGGAAGGATGTTGGCCAATATGGTTATGAGACCAAGCCTCATGGATAGGATTTCTCATGCTCGGACAGAAGATCCTACTGCTTTAGAGCGTATTCATCGGCTGAAGAATGGAGATGATGTTGATGATTTGAAAGGATTTGAGTTGGATGCTCAAGGTTGTTTGAGGAAGAAGGGCAGGATCTTTGTACCTAATGTTGCAGGTCTTAGGCATGAGGTGATGAGTGATTGCCATTGTTCGTGATATACCATTCACCCAGGTGGTAGTAAGATGTATATGGACATGAAACATCTATATTACTAGGAAGGAATGAAGCGCGACATAGGCGAGTATGTGAAGAAGTGTATTACCTGCCAATTGTTGAAGTGCGAGCACCAAAAGCCTAGCGGTCTTCTTCAGCCATTAGAGATTCCGCTATGGAAATGGGATCAGGTATAAGTGAATTAAAATTCTAAATTGTTTATTTATACTTAGATCCTTCGGCGTAATGCTGTAAATATAAATGCTTTGTTTAGGTATCCATGGACTTCATTGATGGATTGCCGAGATCAAAGCAAAGGCATGATAGCATATGGGTAGTAGTGGATCGTTTGACTAAATCTGCCCATTTTATCCCAGTCAAGTCAAAAAGAACCGCTCCTTATTTGGCAAAGCTATATGTGAAGGAAGTTGTACGTCTCCATGGTGTACCTAGTGCTATAGTTTGTGATAGGGATCCACTATTTACTAGTGGGTTTTGGAGAAGCTTGCAGTCTGCTTTGGGGACGAAGTTGAATATCAGTTCAGCATATCATCCTCAGTCCGATAGGCAAACTGAGCGGGTTAACAAGATATTAGAGGATTTGTTGCGCTCTTGTATTCTTGATTTTGGCGGGTCTTGGGAGGACCACCTATACTTGGTCGAGTTTGCATATAACAATAGCTTTCAATCCAGTATAAGCATGGCTCCTTTTGAAGCATTGTATGGAAGACACTGTAGATCTCCTTCGTGCTGGCTTGAGACTGGGGATAGGTTGGTGCTTGGTCCCGACACTGTGCTTGAAGCTTCTGAGAAGGTGGACCTAATTAGAAGAAGGATGAAAGAGGCGTAGGATAGACAAAAGTCCTATGCAGATCGTCGAAGAAAGGACTTGGAGTTTAGTGTTGGAGATCATGTATTTGTGAAGGTTACTCCTTTAAAAGGAGTAATGAGGTTCAGTAAGACTGGTAAGCTTGCTCCGAGATTTATTGGCCCTTATCCTGTCGTGGAGCAAATTGGAAAACTTGCCTACAGGGTTGCCTTACCCGAACACTTATCGAGTGTGCACAACGTCTTTCATGTGTCTCACTTGAGGAAGTGTTTAAGGGATTCCGAAGAGGTCTTAAAGCCGAAGCAGTTGCAGCAGCTTGAGATCGCTCCCAACATGACTTTTACTCGAGAGCCTATTCGTATTATTGCCTCTGAGACAAAGAAGCTTCGTAGCAAAGTGGTTCCTTTAGTCAAGGTGCAGTGGTCAGGTAATCCAAAGGACTGCACTTGGGAAACACAAGAGTCGACGCAAAGGCATTATCCTAAATTGTTTGGCGCTTGAGTAAGGTATGTCCTTTTGTTTTGAGTTGAATCTATAAGTTTATTACAGATGTATCCCTTATGTAGAAATTGCGAGGACGCAATTTTTGTAAGGGGGGAAGTCTGTAACAACCCATTTTTTTTAGGGATACTGAATTGGGAATCCAATAATAAATTGGCAATAATTATATTAAATATTGTTTGAAAATTTAATAAATGGCAATAAAATATTAAAATGGATGAGAGGAAAAATTGTTGACGATCAATAAATCGGTTGTGTGTAGTTAATATGAAGAATTTTACCATTTTTGTTGCATAATTAATTTATTTTAGCAAATGTACTTTTGAAAAAAAAATGTACATTTTGTTAATGGAAAAAAAAAGAAAGAGAAAAAGGAAAAAAAATGTAGTTATAAGTTAGCTATAGTTGTGAACCAGTCTTTTGCATGAAATAAAAAGACAAATTTCAATGCAATGGAAAAGTGCAAATTTTAATGGAAAATTTTGATTGATTTCGTAAAATGTGTTCATTATTATGTGTGTTATTTTAAAATAATGTTTTCTTGTTGTTTTCAAGTTATGGAAAAAAAAAGAGAAGTTTTCATAATGTTGAAAATGTGTGTAATATAAGGTAAAAAGAATTTTATGTCCATTTTTCATAAAAAGAAAATAAAAAGAAAAGAATATAAAAGGAAAAAATGTAAATAAAATAAAAATAAAAATATATATATGTATGCATTTTTGAGGAAAGCTCTAGAAACTAATTTAAAATGTATGATATAGGAAAAAATCTCCTAATGAGACAAGGTATAATCATTGTATGCATAGAAGAAATAAAAATAAAAATAATAATAAGGGGGAAATAATAAAATATGGTGGAGATATTTCATAGGAAGACTCTAGAGGGGGACTTATGAATAAAAATACATGACCCCTCTTTCTACCGATTAAAACATGAGTATACGTATTTTTCCTTCTTCCTCATTCAGAAACTTCATCCACCGTAAGAAAAGAGAGGAAAAAAAAAAGAGATCAAATCTTCTCATCAAATCAAAGTAAAAATAGAAATTGCAATCTAGGAGTGAAGTAGATTTCCCGATTCCTCAAGTAAGTATCCCAAATCAGTTCCTCCATATCCTTTCCTTTTTTTTTATGAATTATGATTTAGGGTCTTTGATTTTTGTTTGAATTGGAAAGGAAAGGGATTGCAATCAAATGCAAGCTGTTATAGAGCTTCAAGATTGCATTTTGACGTTGAAGGTGAGTGAAGTTTTAACCTTTCCTCCAATTTTGATTTGATTGTGTATGCATGTTGGAATAAAGGTTCAGTCCTTGCATAATTGGCCCCTTCCCTCCTTGTGGTTATTCCTTGCTTGATCAATCATATGAATTTGTAACTATTTGTTGGAAAAAAAAAATTAAGGCTATTGTATGCATATAATTTAGGTGCATGCAAAATGTTTGTTTGATTGCTTCAAAGAGAAGCATATTGATGGTGCTTGAAAGACAAATCTACACATGCTTGCCAATTTTCTGTTTTTTCGAAAAAAAAAACATTTTTTTGAAAAAAAAAATGAACTGCACTGCTACAGTGCAGCCGTGGTGCTGCACTGCTACAGTGCAGCCGGGCTACACTGAAACAGTAAAGCGGTGCTGCACTGCTACAGTGCAGCATAGCTGCACTGCTACAGTGCAGCGGAGCTGCACGGGAACAGTGCAGCGGAGCTGCACCGAAGCAGTGCAGCCGAGCTGCACTGCTACAGTGCAGCACAGCTGCACTAGTATAGTGCAGCTGCTGCTGCACTGCTACAGTGCAGCCGGGCTGCACTGGGGCAGTGCAGCCGAGCTGCACTTGTACAGCGAGCTGCACTGCTACAGTGCAGCGAGCTGCACTGAAACAGCAGCGAGCTGCGCTGCTACAGTGCAGCGAGCTGCACTGAAACAGTGCAGCACAGCTGCACTGCTACAGTGCAGCCGTACTGCACTGTACTGTGCAGCAGTGTGCTGCACCGCTATAGTGCAGCACTGTACTGTGCTCCAGTGAAAAAAAATTTGTTTTTATAATAAAAAAAAATTTCTGTAAAGTTTTTAAAAATACTTTTTTCCTACAAGCGAATAATGCTATTATGTACAAATTAAATAGTCGAATAAAATTTTATTAATTTCAATTAAGTTAAACATACTAAACAATGCTTATGTTTCGTTATAATACATAAGTATTATGGGGTACTTGTGTATTAAAGCGAAACGGAAGTGTAATCATCTATGGACATGTGATGTTATCTTTTTTGTGAAGTATACTGGGTTTATAAAACTTACTTTTATGGAAGTTGCCATAATGAGTTTTTATAGTCTTTTGACATTATAAACACTATGAGTTTTCAAAGCATGAATTTACAAATTAATATTTCAAAATACTTTAATTTTGGGATTGGGATAGATTGGACTCTGTTGTACCAATGGGCCAAAACTCCATCTTGGTCGACCTGATTCAGGTTCGCTACCTGAATCACGGTGGTTTTAAATTTCGCCCATTTACCACCAAAGGTCAAACGGTCTGCTACATTGGGCAATTTTGTTGTTTGATCGGGATTCCCGATCGGCGGGTCACGGACTACATCAGATGGAGGCGTGGGTGTGCCGCGTGTAGTGTCGTGAACGGGTAGCATACGACCTTCGCCTTAGACCGTCTTGATTATCCTGGGTTGATCGCCAGGTGTCGTTATGGCGTTATGAGTAGGTTACAGTGCTGATGTCTCCGCGCGCGCAAGAGCTCTACCACTGTGATTTTACAAACTAGCGTCTGTTTATTTGGTATCTGTTATGAGTCATATTATATTTATCCCGTAGTTCCCATAATTCTTTATTAACTTCTAATTTGTTTGAATAATAATGGGATATTACCCAAGATAATTTGGAAACCCAGTATTTTAACCAACGTTTGATTATATTATCATATTGCTTTATATATGATAATTGTTTTGGTATTGTATTGCTTTACATACAATACTGTGCCTTTTTATCCCAATTTTTATGTTATCATATTGCATTACATATGATAATTGTTGTGGTATTGTAATGCTTTACATACAATACCTGTGCCCTTTTAACTTCACTTATTACATTATCATATTGCTTTACATATGATAATTGGTTTGGTATTGTATTGAGTTATATATAATACCGATGCATGCGATCATCGCATATTAATGCGACGATTTCGCTAAATTGTTCACATACAGTAACATCCTTACGGCCCATGTTGACTTATACATGTGGCCCCTTATTTGTTAAATTACTTAATGTCCATAGATACTTACTTCACTCACACTAGCAATAGTCTGACCCGTGTGATTTGTTTTTTTTACAATCCTCGGGTCAGGTTGAGGATTGTATGCAGGTTAGGTTGCGTGGATTGCAGCGTCATTCTTATCTTTTTCCACGTTTTGGGTTTTGGACTATGCAGCTTCAAACTATCAGTAGCGCGTAATATTATGGTATGTATACTATTATGTATTTTGGGAAGTGATATTATGTATGATGGACCATGTATTCTGGACATCTCTATTATGATATGTATTATGTATTCTGCTGTTTTTATTGTGCTGTGCTTGATTCTATTATATTTTGCACTGTGTACCTGGGAGAATTTTCTTGTACCATTTCTTTGAACTTATACTGAGCACAAATGGTAAGTTAAGAAGTTTTAAATTCTCGTGCCAGTGTTCGTTTAAAGGAATGAGAACAATTTTTAGCCCTATCGAGTCCCATTCTCCGTGCTTTCCGACAGTAACACTTAGTGTTGCTCTTGGTTAGCATGGGTCTAGGGGCCGGGCGCTACAAATATCGTCCAACTTGATTTTAAAGTTAAAATCCTTTTGAAAGAAAAAGATAATCGTAATACCAAATCCACACATAAATACGGACGGTTTTTACATTACGATAACCCAAAACATTTTGAAAATAATATCTTATTCTGATATTATGATAGTGTCTAAACACAAATAAATAAAATCTAGCGGAACGCTTGCATCTCACGCTCCACATATATAGTATACAAACGAAACCGCGGGCGCTTATTGTAGATTGGATTCCAACTATGACAAGGTATGGAACCACCTGCCGATAGTGTATCTCTTGAAGCGAATACACTGGGTTCAACAAGAACATCTTGCAACTCGGCCCACACATGACCGACCACTCATTTCGCTTGAGTGTATCGAATATATATCACCAATGGTTGGGTGCGATCCACCGTTTCCCAAAAGGGACAACATAGATAGTTTAAAGAAGCAAAAGGAGTTTATCTAGATAGGTGATTATACACGCTAATGGGTGCGACCCACATAGCCATGCTACCTGCCCGATTTTTGTCATTTCCCGGTTGATGAGGTTTGAGGTTTTAATCGACTTTTGGAATATCTGGCCATCATCACTTTTAAATTCCACATTGTCCGTACACGTCATCCAGGAAAATGATGAACCGAAGGAACCCTCCTACCACATCCTAGGAATCACCCCATAGGTCAGTAGCAAGTATTCCTTGCAACCCGTAGATTTCAACCACGACAGAATCACAATGTATCTCTAGGGATCAGCTAGAGAATGTAAGTAAATCTTCTGTTTTATGAAGATCGATGGTCTTCAATTGCTCCATCGCGATCAGTATCTTCAACGTACTCATATTTATTGGTCGGAATGGTTTTCGAATATAAATTCTATCCCGGTCTTTCCTTACCAACAGCGCATTGGGCATGATTTTGATAGTCAGTTATTTAACTATCAAATTAAATAATCATAAAAATAAAACAAATCCATTGGTTTGGTATATGGCATCACTTAGCCATTAAAAATAGTACAACAAATGTATTACTAGAAATAATATATCCGTTTAATATATTATTATTCTCAAATTATTTATTTATATATTTAGAAAAATACCTTAAATCGTATTCCTTAAATCATATTCAGTTCTCGTTAATTACCATTTCAAAACATTTTCCATAACCTTTCTTATCATCTATATATGGGAAATTGATTCCTCTTGTCATTCGTAAAACAATCATTATGAAATATCCTTTGTTCCGTTACCATAATAATCACTTTCCTTTTTAGAATAAACTTATTCTACATCCCATACCTTACTTTGAAATTACCGTTATGTTCTCACCAATTTCCTTTTATTATGGAAATACCATTTATATTCTCGAGCCTCTTTAAAATTCCTTTTATTTTGGAATTCCACTATATATATTCCAAATGCTTCAAATAACATTATATCGTTATTTCTAAAATAAATTACCTCTAACACCTTTACCATTACAACTAATATCATCCTTCGATAATCCTGAAGTCGTTCAAATTATGGTATTTTAAATACCTCTCAGACCTTGCTCAACAACATTCTTATCTAGAGATAGATATGAATTGTAATTCTAGAACCCATATTTCGTTCCAACGCCAACAATTACCCTTTTCACTCTTTTATTTAACATACAGTTTTATAAACCTTTTTACTTTTGAATTCTTCCTTTTTAAATGTAACATCATTACTAATTTCATTGATCTAGTAAACGGTAAATAAAGCATTTACTTTTAAATCTTAACTTCTTTAAATTTATTAGTTTCATTATCGGGATTTTATTTTAAATCCTATTGTTCAGTCTTTACCAAATTCAGTTACCCTGAATCCCTTTTTAAAACTTTTAATCATTCTCTTTGGAAAATCGTATTGCAAATCGCAACCATTTCACTTAATGTCCTTATTTAGCAATGTAAATTTCAAATTAACGCATTAACGCCACATCTTTTTTTTTTTTTGATTAAACTCCTTTATACAACTCTAGTTAAATATCAAACCTTATTCCATCTTGCTTTCTTTACCTAACTCAAATATTAAGTAACATTTATTTTAAGCTCATCCTTTTTGCTTAAAATCGTTTTATAATTTAACTTAACAAACCCAGTTTAAATATAAACCCATTCGTAACTCGCTTTGAAATTCAGTTATATCTCACTATTACTTTGATTAATTAAATGAACATCATTTAAGAAATAATTCCTTAAATTGTTATTAATTAAAAACTATAATTCACTTAATTACTAACTAGAATTAATATTAAATTTCTTTTAAAATCTTATTAAATTAAACCACCACTTGTTAGAAT
This sequence comes from Allium sativum, assembly GCA_030737875.1. Lineage (NCBI taxonomy): Eukaryota > Viridiplantae > Streptophyta > Magnoliopsida > Asparagales > Amaryllidaceae > Allium > Allium sativum. The sequence goes on from CM060921.1 coordinate 316,607,964, forward strand.
ATCTTATTAGATTAATTGGCATAAACTAATTTAAATTACTAATCAAATTTTAGTTGAAAGCTTGGTCCATTTAAAACATGATTAACTCATTTATCAACCCTAACTCATCTTCTCAATTAAATTAATAAATAATATTATTAATTAATTTAAATAATCCATTTCAAAATAATCTTATTATAATTGTTTCTTAAAAACAATTAATCGTAGTTATAATTGTTTCACCGTTGTTTAACAATCTTATTAATACAAGAATTTTCTTTATAAATGATAAAGCACGTGCTTCGCACACAGTCGATTTTGTTGCTAAAATGGTGATTGTTGGTTAACAATTTACATATATGTGGTTCATTTATTTACTTTAAATAATATATTTAAGAATATATATTTAGTAATAAAGTAAATTTCATCACTTCATTTTTATTGGTTTACCTGACGGTAAATCAATCTTTATCAAACAGTTTGTATTTTGGTTATCTGCTATAGATTCCTCAACCAGTATCACCCATTGGTTAATAACCAAGCAATTGTTGAATTTGGATTTAACAATCAAATAACAATTCAATAATCCAACCATGTGAGTTCAACACTTCATACAATGACCATATACAGATATGTAATCAATTCAACTAATAGTGGTTAACCAATAATAATGATTCAAGCATCCAATCTGTTTATATTATTATAAACGCAAACAATAAGGTAAGTTACCTCTATTGGAATATATAGTTAAAATAACGATTTCATTTCATTTAAATTAAACATCCGTTTAATTTAAACAATATATGCCAATATTAAACAAACAACCAAACGGTCATCAATCACTCAATAATTAGAAATCATAACACAAAATAAATAAAACCCGACTTATATAAAATACAAATGGGATAATAGAGTGAGTTTAACTCACCTTGATTTTCATTTGGTGTAAGATGGCTTGTTTTGATTGAATTAAACCGGTGTTTAATTTAATTAAAAATCTATATCTGCTTCCTTCTCTGTTCGTTCCAAATGCAGAATACAGTGCTCTTTGATATAATTCCAATGCTTCTCTTTTAATTCGATTCTATGCACGGACAATATATATACTCGTTATAGTTTTAAATAAATGATAATATCCTTAATTAAAGTTTATTCAATTAATATAATAACATATTTGTAACGACCCAGGGATTTTCAGTCCCGAAAATCGACATAAATACCCTTACCATGACTTATGCCAACCTTCCAAACACCGAAAACACTGGAACGTTTTATAGAAAGAAATTAGAGAGTGAGATAAGGGAGAAAGAAATATTAGAATAGAAGAAGAAGGAGAAGAACCAACACAGAGTCTCACATCGCAGCGGAACAAAATATAATACAGAAAATAAATCTTTATTGAGAGCTTTTAAAAATACTTACAATATCAAAGTACATCAACATCTCTGTACAGTTATAATAATCTGTCCTCATATACACAGCATAATAGTAATCATATCATACATCTGAACACCTTCAGCTTGCCACTGGACTTTACCGTACTTGATGACCTGAACCTGTACACCCCGGGCTAACCCGAGCATTTATAAAACACCGGGTCAGTCTGGTGAACCAGAGTGAGAAAAAATCGCACAGCAATAAGGGTATCATTCAAATTGATTTTTAATGTTAAAATCCTTCGAAAGAAAAGGATAGTCATAAGACCAAATCCATACATAAACACGGACGGTTTTTACCTTACGATAACCCAAAACAATTTTTGAAATCAATATCTTTTCTGATACTATACTAGTGTCCAAATACAAGTAAATATCAATGTAGTGGAACGCTTGCAACTCACGCTCAACGTATATATATACAAACAAAACTACGGGCGCTTATTGGAGATTGGATTCCAACTATGACAAGGTATGGGACCACCTGCCGATCGTGTATCTCTAGAGACGAATATACTGGGTTCAACAGGAACGTCTTGCAACCCGGGCCTCACATGACCGACCACTCATTTCGCTTGAGTGTATCGAATGTATATCACCAACGGTTGGACTCAAACCACCGTTTCCCGAAAAGGGACAGCATCGAAATAGATTAAATAATGAAATGGATTTTCTCTAGATAGGTGATTATACACCCTAATGGGAGCGACCCACATAGCCATGCTGCCTGCCCGATTTCTGTCATTTCCTAGTTGATGAGGCTTGAGGTCAGAACACATCTGGTCATCATACACTTTGTGTGACGACCCCAAACCCCGATAGGACGGTGGCAAGGGTAATCTTTGGAATATAACACATAAAAAGATAATAGCATAACAGAATTAAATAAATACACTATATAATGTACAAATAATACACTAAATAAACATCATCATCAGAGTTACAGAGTATACAGGATCATACTTAGTTCAAAATACTGTTCATCTATACATGAATGTCTACAGCGGAAAACAAAACATAATATGTGCAATAGGAGCTGGATAGCATAAAAAGAGATAAATGATTGTAACACCCCGTAATTCTGTTAATGTTAATATTAATATTCACAAATTAAAGAATTACTAATCTCAGATGTGAGAATTGTTGGAAACGGATTGCGCCATTGTGTTCGTCTCGAAGTTCTGGTTGAAATAGAATCCGAGTTTGCGTGAATTGGACTTCGTATGAAGAAGTTATGGCCATCGGAAGTTTCAAAAAATTCAAAACGGCTCGCAGGAAATTTAAAATTCAAACTGAAAGTGCAGAACCGGGCTGGGCGCGAAAAATTGCCGCCCAGGCAGGTCGACTGGGGAGTCGACACTAGTGTCGACCTCCCCGCCCCAGGTTGACTGCCATGTTGACCTCCCTCCCTAGGTCGACTATAGTGTCGACCTGGGTGTCGACCTGGTCAGTCGGCTAGGGTTTTGACTGAGCCCAATCTTGAGCTGCCGATGTGTCTTTAGGGCTGAGTTGGCAAATTAAACGGTTCAGTTTAGTTCTGAGTTGATCTGACGGTCTAAATAAACCCTAAACTCTATAAATACCTAGGTAGTCTCTCACTTTAATGCACGATAAAAATAGAATAGCTACCGTCATACCGCCGCCATGGAACTCAGTGGAGCCGCCGCCAACTAAGAAGGATGGAAGCTAATCAAAACCCTAATTCTACTCAACTCTAAAGCAAATCAAGACTCTCTTTCTCTTCTAATTGTGAGTATGATGATCTTAACAAGATTATTGTTAAACTAATTCGATTAAGTCATGAATGGATTATAAGTGAATGATGTGGATTGTCTTATATGTTGTTGTAAATCTTATGCTATCATGTATGTTATAAATCCTATGCTATGTGATGATGATATCCTATATGTTGTAAATCATGCTACGATGATATTGTATAGGTTGTAGTTTTCTATGCTAAATTGAGATGAATCATACATGTTATAAAGTCATGATGTTATTGTATATGCTAGTTAGTTCATGTTAATCAAATCATAATGTTTGGGCTATGTTGATCTATATGACAAACCATGTATGCAAGTTAGATTGATTAGTAAAGATTATGAACATATGCCATGACATCTCTTTAGAGCTAGAATTATGACATCTAGAATTATGCTATGACATATGTGAGTTCTATGTATTAGATGCTAGTTCACACCATCATTATGTTGCATAAAACCCCATATGCAAGTTTACACATGAATTTGGGTTATGATCATATCATGTAAATTGTGACATTTAACAAGTTGACACCTTTAGATCCTTAACATGTGTAGTTTATGCAAGTTTCGCCCCTATTATGATTAGATTCATTTTAATTGTCTGTATGTTGTGATAATTTATTTTTGTGCTATAAGTTAGACTATTCGAGTCTAACGTATATTCTGCGTTGAATAAGCGAACGTATAAACGTGGGGTAGGGGTAATATTAAGGATTTAATATTAAGAAGTTGGGGTGCAATTGATATGATTTTGCATGCCATAAGTGGATGTCCATAATTGAGTCAATTATGGACATCATTAAAATTGTAAAGTAATTAATAATTTTAATAGGGAATTATTAAAACTGGGGTAAAAGATTATAAGTGTTAATCAATGCTTAGGACACGAGGTTGGACTCGTTTGTGACGTAAACCTGCCCGGACCCGCCCGACAAATCCAGTGGTCACAAATGTCAGCCAAATGTGAGAGGTCCTAGGCCTAAACTAAAGCATAACACTTGTAAAGACACGAGGTTAGACTCTTTTATGGTATAAGACTGCCCGGACCCGCCCGACAAATCCAGCTGTCATAAATGTCAGTCTAATGTGAGAGGTCTTTATGAGGTTATGGCCTGAATGAATTAAGAAATACTTAACCAGATAAACATGTAAGGTGGGACATGGGGGTTAAGTAGGTGCTTTGGGTGGCATGAGGAATCTAGTGGGTGCCCTTAGTGGCGTGTGAAATACGATTAGTAAGACTTAACCAAACACACATGTAAATGAACATGACTAAGAGGGTTAAGTGGGATATACTAATGGTGACAAGCTTAGGTGGGTAGCTTGTGGGGGGCCATTTCAACCAGTAACCCAAACGTATCTTTGTGGGCTCGACCCAAGTCGAGGACGGGACACGCATACTGGGCTTGACTATAAGAGGCCAAAACGGGGTAGCGGTGGCAACGCATGTCCAACGGGTTTCATATGCGTGTGTGGACCCGGGCTGGTAGGTAAGACGTTGTTGCGTCGTGTAGATATAAGCCGTGCATTCTCAAGTTGTATCGGGTTGCCACTTTAGGGGAGTGATACACCCCACTGTGGGGCCAGCACGGGTATCTACGAGTAGGGAGCCGATCGAAAGTGGGTAGTGGGGTACACCTAGCGGAGATAGGGGCATACGGCACCTATGTATTCAGCTAGGGGTACGCAAGGCTATTTATATAGTTTCTGTGTGAAGCAAGCGTGATCAACCTTTAGGGTGACTGGTGCGGTGCAGTGTAGTAATGTGCAGTGCAGTGTAGTAATTATTCGTTAGTAATTAGGTATGCCTTTAACGTTATCTTTGTCTGCTCTTCCATACCCAATAGTTCATAGACAATCCCTTGTTTTCCAGCTTATGCCTCAGTCTAGTTATTTTGATAATAGTATTGTTAGAATTATCATACTCGCCAGACTTTATGTCTGACCCCCTCCATTTCTATCTTCTTCCCCCTCCAGGTCCTCAGGTTGGGCCCAGCTCTAGTGGAGTTTGATTGGATTGCTTTATCTCTCTTGGAAAGCTTGGACCGTTGAAGTAAAGTCCAGCTTGTTATCTTCTTTAATGGCTATTTGTGTAATGGGATTATATATTTTGTTTTATGAAGATGGATATTGTACTTGACTCTGATTTATGGTTTTATGATGTAACAAACATGTTTAATTTCCGCTGCAATAAAATGAATTTTTAGATTTCCAAGTACTACTTATTATCTGTCTTGTTGTAATTTTTCTGTTCTATATTCAATTAAAACCTCCACGGAAGTTAATGCATTCCCTTTGTGTGTGACATTAATGGACGTGGGGTGTTACATGTGGTATCAGAGCTTAAGGTTACCAGAACAGATAATTTTTTTAGAAAAACTATTTTTCTAAAGTATTTTTGGAAGATGTGTTTTCATAAACATGTCTTAACGAGTAATTTAAAGAGGAAATATTTATGAAAAACATAATCCCCAATAGCCATATATCTTTATCTTTCGAATTCTCCATTTTGAATCTTTCCTTTTTCGTTTCAGCATGGCTGAAGATCTTAACCTTCCGGATGGTGTAACGATACCAGGATGGTATAGAAGGTTATTAGAGGCTAGGGCCACTGGGGTCCAGCCAATGTTCCTCCACCACCAGTTGCACCCGCTCCTCCTCCTCCTCGCGCGGATACTTTTGCAAAGACGTGCAAGGAATTTAAGGCTATGGGTGGAAAACCTTTTCTATGGTCATAAACGTTTGTGGAAGCTAGAGATTGGCTTAAGGAGGTAGAAGAATTGCTAGAAATCTTGGAAGTAGAAGAAGGAAGGAAAGTTCGTTTAGCAGCTTGGTTAATGAAGGGAGAGGCCTCGTTTTGGTGGGAGGTCACTAATGGGGAGCGTCCTGTTGATTCTTGGGCGGATTTCAGACATAGGTTTGAGGCGAAGTTTCTCTCACGGGCGGAAGAAAATCTATATATGGGAAGGTTCTTGACATTAAAGCAAGGAGGCTCATCAGTGAAAGAATATGTCAATAAATTTAATTAGTTAGAAAGGTTTGGCTTGGACTTAGTGAACACGCCGGAGAAGAAGGCTCTGAGGTTCGTTAATGGTTTGAATGAGCCATTGCAAGGGTTGGCTCTGACCCACATCCCTATGGGGGCCACCTTTAAGAAGCTAGTAGAAATGGCGCTCATGCACGAGGAGAAAAGCGCTAATGCTAATAAGGAACCCGAGAAGAAAGGGGATCAGAAGAAACCACAACAGCAAAACAAGAAGGGTGGTAAAGACAATAATGGCAAAGGAAATAAGAAATGCTTTAACTATGGGACACCAGGCCATCTCAGCCAGGATTGCCGAAAGAAAAAGAAGACTGGCTGTTTTCATTGTGGTGAAGCGGGACATCTAGTGAAGGACTGCCCAAAGAAGGGGCAGAGGGCAGGGTCTACCTCAGGAGGATAGGTGCAAGCTCTTATGGCACCAGGGCAGGCAAGGGGACAAGTTCAGGCTCTCACGGTCCCACCGCTGCAAGAATGAGGCATAACCATTTCTGTTGAAAGCTTAGTTTTTCTGTTTGATCAACCTGTCCGTACCTTATTCGATTCAGGCGCATAGCATTCGTTTATCTCTACATCATTAGTTGAATCACTGCACTTAAACACCAGTTTAGTAGAGGATCCCTTAGTTGTTTCGAATCCAATTGGGGGCTCAGCTTATTTGTCTATGATGTGTTTAGATTTGAAAATTTCTATACTTTGCATTGGGTTTAGATGTGATGCTTATGTGTTGGGCTTCACGGGCTTTGTGCTAATTTTAGGAATGGATTAGTTATCCAGAAATGGGGCCGTTCTAGATTGTGAAAGGAGAGTAGTTAGGCTCGTGACTCGCCTTGGCAACACTCTCGAAATCTTTTGTAATCCCATAAATTCTGTTATGCTAAGTTATTTAGAATCGCTTGACGCGTCTGAGGAAAATCTACGATCTGTTAGAGTGGTCCGAGAATACTCGGATGTGTTTGAGGAGGTGAAGGGCTTGCCTCCGAAGCGGGAGATAGATTTTCGAATATATCTTGTAGATAATGCAAAACCATTATCTTTGCCAGTACGCCACATGGCTCCTCGTGAAAGGAGGGAACTCGATAAGCAAGTGAAGGAGTTGCTTGAGAATGGGTTCATAAGACGAAGTATATCGGAGTGGGGTGCTTCAGTAGTATTTTCCACGAAGGCGGATGGGTCCCTTAGACTTTGTGTGGACTATAGAGAACTTAATAAGCTTATTAAGAAGAACAGACACCCACTACCGAGGATTGACGATCTCTTCGATCAGTTAGTTGGCGCCTCAGTGTTTTCGCAGTTGGACTTAGCCACTGGTTTCCATCAGTTGAGAGTGGCTGAGGATAGCATAGACAAGACTACCTTTAGGACTCCGGATGGTTTCTATGAATGTCTAGTGATGCCCTTCGGTTTGACAAACGCCCCCGCATACTTTGTTGATCTGGTAAGTAGGGTGTTTAGGGAGTACCTTAATTAATTCATGGTAGCCTTTGTAGATGACATCATGGTCTTTTCTAAGGACGAAGAAGAGCATGCCCTACATATTAGGGAAGTGTTGGAGACCCTACGAGCGCATAAGCTTAAAGCTAAATTTTCTAAGTGTCACTTCTGGAGGAAGGAAGTGTGATTCTTAGGGAAGGTGGTTTCAAAAGAAGGGATAGCTGTGGATCAAGCGAAGGTGGTGGCCATCCAAGATTGGAAGGTCCCTAAAAATGCTACCGAAGTAAGAAGTTTCTTGGGGTTGGCAGGCTACTATAGGAAGTTTATCAAAGACTTCGCAAAGATATCAGCTCCATTAACACGCTTGACGAAGAAGAACCTAGTTTTCACATGGGACGTAGATTGTGATGATGCGTTCCAACGTTTGAAGAGAGCATTGACTTCAACCCCAGTCTTAGTACTGCCAGACGGGAGTAAGCCATTTACTATTTATACTGATGCTTGTGGGACAGGACTAGGCGCAGTCTTAATGCAATATGTAAGGGTAATAGCCTATGGTGGAAGGCAGTTGAGGGCGCATGAGAAAAATTACCCTACGCTTGACTTAGAGTTAGCCGCTATTGTTTTCGTGCTTAAGTCTTGGCGTCATTATCTTCTTGGCGAGAAATTCGAATTATTCACTGACCACAAATCTTTAAAATACTTATTCTCTTAAAAGGACTTGAATTTAAGGCAGCAAAGGTGGATGGAGTTCTTAGCATCCTACGACTTCGAGATAGCATATACCCCTGGCAAGGGTAACGTAGTGGCCGATGCCTTAAGTAGAAAAAGATTATCGTTAAGTCCTTTGTTTGTTGAGCGGCGAAGCTTAGAATTCATTTCGATGTTTGACTTTAGATCTTCCGTTGATTTTGTACCCGGTTTCCTAGCATCCTTGGAGGTCAGACCTATGCTTTTGGGACGGACTGGCGAGGCACAGCGAGACGACCCACAGTTGGTTGAGTTAGTAGAAAAGCTCAAAAGAGGGGAGTCATCAAGCCATCTCCGTAGGTATACCCTAGATGATAAGGGTTGGTTATGTAGGGATAGTAGACTTTGTGTACCTCGAGACGAAGGGTTGAGGAAGGCGATTCTTGACGAAGCACATCGTTCGAAGATGACCATTCATCCCGCCGGGGACAAGATGTACAAAGACATGAAGCGAGTTTTATTTTGGGCCGGCATGAAGAAAGATGTGGCCGAGTATGTCGCTAGATGCTTGGTGTGCCAACAAGTAAATGCAGAGCGAAAGAAACCCGGTGGGTTGCTTCACCCATTGGAGGTTCCGCTATGGAAGTGGGAAAGTGTCTCGATGGATTTTGTGGATGGATTACCAAGATCAAGGAAGGGTAATACGGGTATTTGGGTTATAGTAGATAGACTTACTAAAAGCGCCCATTTCATTCCCGTGAAGAGTAAGAGGACTGCTCCATGGTTAGCTTCTGTATATGTTCGAGAAATAGTTCGTTTGCACGGTGTTCCTTCTAGCATAGTGAGCGACCGTGATCCTATTTTCACTAGCGAATTTTGGAGAAGCTTGCAAGAGGCGGTTGGGACTCAGTTATGCTTGAGCACATCATATCATCCTCAGACGGACGGCCATACTGAGAGGGTGAATCGCATTCTAGAGGATCTTTTGAGGCTATGTATCCTAGACTTTGGGGGTACATGGGAAGAGCATCTTCCATTGGTAGGGTTCGCATATAATAACAGCTTTCAGTCTAGCATTGGCATGGCACCTTTCGAAGCTCTTTATGGAAGACCTTGTCGTTCACCTACATGTTGGTGGGAATCTACGGATAAGATCTTACTTGGGCCCAATATGCTAGGGAGACTTCAGAGAAGATCGACTTGATTCGAAGGAGGATGAAAGCAGCGCAAGATGGGCAGAAATCTTATGCGGATAAGAGGAGGACGGATCTTGAATTTGATGTTGGCGACATGGTCTTTATCAAGGTGTCGCCATTACGGAACGTTGTTCGCTTTGGGTCCGTTGGGAAATTAGCACCAAGGTTTGTAGGGTCGTTTCCTATTAAGGAGAAGATTGGACAGATGGCGTATAGAGTGGAGTTGCCTGAGAGACTTAGTGGTGTACACGACGTATTCCATGTGTCACATTTGAGGAAGTGCTTGCACGAGACCGCGGAAGTGGTAGAGCCGAACTTGCTTAGAGAGGTGGAGATAGAGCGTGATGCGACGATTCGACGAGCTCCTACACGCATTCTTGGGTCGGAGATCAAGAAGTTGAGGAATCGAGAGGTCAGAATAGTCAAAGTGCAATGGGGAGATGATGAGAGCAACGCTACTTGGGAGACAGAAGAGAAGATGCATTCACGATACCCTTTTATTTTTGAGGGTATGTCCTTTAATTTCTCCTTTATCGCTTATCTTGTACTTATCTTATCTTTAGTATGTCCTCTCGCTAGTATCTTTGACCTTTGGTTAGGATAATCCTATGGTTGAAACATGTGTTTGAGACATGTTATGTATGATGGATGCAAAGTGGATGCAAGTGTTTGCTAGTGGTTGCTCGTGGATGCATATACACACACTATTAGGCACTAGATCAGCTCAGTCACCTCATATTGCATATAAATGGATGTATTTAGTAAAATGGATGTATGATGATTGTATTATCATATGGATGCTGCATTCGGATGATGATTATGCATGCATATAGAGATAATATGTAGCATTAGGGTACTTTTGCATACATAATGGACGCATGGCACTATCATGATTTGCATTAAAGAGGTCAACTGAATCAGTGGACTGCCCGATTTTGTATTAGATATGGACATATACACTCACTTCTTTCATATATTCATGAAAGCATTAGAAGTCTATAAGGACAATGGATGCCTGTGTTTGATGGTTGAGTAGATGGTTGTTTGGATATACATTCTTCTTGACTTGAAGATTTCGGGGTCGAAATCCTATAAGGAGGAGAGAATGTAACAACCCGTAATTCTGTTAATATTAATATTCACAAATTAAAGAATAACTAATCTCAGACGTGAGAATTGTGGGAAACGGGTTGCGCCATTGTGTTCGTCTCCGAATTCTAGTTGAAATAGAGTCCGAGTTTGCTTGAATTGGACTTCGTATGAAGAAGTTATGGCCATCGGAAGTTTCAGAAAATTCAAAACAGCTCGCAGGAAATCTAAAATTCAAACTGAAAGTGCAGAAGCGGGCTGGGCGGGAAAATTCCCGCCTAGGCAAGTCGACTTGGGAGTCGACACTAGTGTCGACCTCCCCCCACCCCCAGGTCGACTACCATGTCGACCTCCCCCCCACTCCCCAGGTCGACTATATTGTCGACTTGGGTGTCGACCTGGTCAGTCGGCTAGGGTTTTGACTGAGCCCAATCTTGAGCTGCTGATGTGTCTTTAGGGCTGAGTTGGCAAATTAAACGGTTCAGTTTAGTTCTGAGTTGATCTGGCGGTCTAAATAAACCCTAAACTCTATAAATACCTAGGTAGTCTCCCACTTTAATTCACATGAAAAATAGAATAGCTACTGTCATACCGCCGCCATGGAACTCAGTGGAGCCACCGCCAACTAAGAAGGAAGGAAGCTAATCAAAACCCTAATTCTACTCAACTCTAAAGAAAATCAAGACTCTCTTTCTCTTCTAATTATGAGTATGATGATCTTAACAAGATTATTGTTAAAATAATTCGATTAAGTCATGAACGGATTATAAGTGAATGATGTGGATTGACATATATGTTGTTGTAAATCTTATGCTATTATGTATGTTATAAATCCTATGTTATGTGATGATGATATCCTATATGTTGTAAATCATGCTATGATGATATTGTATAGGTTGTAGTTTTCTATGCTAAATTGAGATGAATCATACATGTTATAAAGTCATGATGTTATTGTCTATGCTAGTTAGTTCATGTTAATCAAATCATAATGTTTGGAATATGTTGATCTATATGACAAACCATGTATGCAAGTTAGATTGATTAGTAAAGATTATGAACATATGCCATGACATCTCTTTAGAGCTAGAATTATGACATCTAGAATTATGCTATGACGTATGTGAGTTCTATGTATTAGATGCTAGTTCACACCATCGTTATGTTGCATAAAACCCCATATGCAAGTTTACACATGAATTTGGGTTATGATCATATCATGTAAATTGTGACATTTAACAAGTTGACACCTTTAGATCCTTAACATGTGTAGTTTATGCAACTTTCACCCCTATTATGATTAGATTCATTTTAATTGTCTATATGTTGGGATAATTTATTTTTCTGCTATAAGTTAGACTATTCGAGTCTAACGTATATTCTGCGTTGAATAAGCGAACGTATAAACGTAGGGTAGGGGTAATATTAAGGATTTAATATTAAGAAGTTGGGGTGCAATTGATATGATTTTGCATGCCATAAGTGGATGGCCATAATTGAGTCAATTATGGACATCATTAAAATTGGAAGTAATTAATAATTTGAATAGGGAATTATTAAAACTAGGGTAAAAGATTACAAGTGTTAATCAATGCTTAGGACACGAGGTTGAACTCGTTTGTGACGTAAACCTGCCCGGACCCGCCCGACAAATCCAGTGGTCACAAATGTCAGACCAATGTGAGAGGTCCTAGGCCTAAACTAAAGCATAACAGTTGTAAAGACACAAGGTTAGACTCTTTTATCGTGTAAGACTGCCCGGACCCGGCCGGCAAATCCAGCTGCCATAAATGCCAGTCTAATGTGAGAGGTCTTTATGAGGTTATGGCCCGAATGAATTAAGAAATACTTAACCAGATAAACATGTAAGGTGGGACATGGGGGTTAAGTAGGTGCCTTGGGTGGCATGAGGAATCTAGTGGGTGCCCTTAGTGGCATGTGAAATACGATTAGTAAGACTTAACCAAACACACATGTAAATGAACATGACTAAGCGGGTTAAGTGGGATATACTAATGGTGACAAGCTTAGGTGGGTAGCTTGTGGGGGCACATTTCAACCAGTAACCCAAACGTATCTTTGTGGGCTCGACCCAAGTCGAGGACGGGACACGCATACTGGGCTTGACTATAAGAGGCCAAAAAGGGGTAGCGGTGGCAACGCAAGTCCAACGGGTTTCATATGCGTGTGTGGACCCGGGCTGGTAGGTAAGACGTTGCATCGTGTAGATATAAGCCGTGCATTCTCAAGTTGTATCGGGTTGCGACTTTAGGGGAGTGATACACCCCACTGTGGGGCCAGCACGGGTATCTACGAGTAGGGAGCCGATCGAAAGTGGGTAGTGTGGTACACCTAGCGGAGATAGGGGCAGACGGCACCTATGTAGTCAGCTAGGGGTATGCAAGGCTATTTATATAGTTTCTGTGTGAAGCAAGCGGGATCAACCTTTAGGGTGACTGGTGCGGTGCAGTGTAGTAATGTGCGGTGCAGTGTAGTAATTATTCGTTAGTAATTAGATATGCCTTTAATGTTATCTTTATCTTCTCTTCCATACCCAATAGTTCATAGACATTCCCTTGTTTTCCAGCTTAAGCCTCAGTCTAGTTATTTTGATAATAGTATTGTTAGAATTAACATACTCGCCAGACTTTATGTCTGACCCCCTCCATTTCTATCTTCTTCCCCCTCCAGGTCCTCAGGTTGGGGCCAGCTCTAGTGGAGTTTGATTGGATTGCTTTATCTCTCTTGGAAAGCTTGGACCGTTGAAATAAAGTCCAGCTTGTTATCTTCTTTAATGGCTATTTGTGTAATGGGATTATGTATTTTGTTTTATGAAGATGGATATTGTACTTGACTCTGATTTATGGTTTTATGATGTAACAAACATGTTTAATTTCCGCTGCAATAAAATGAAGTTTTAGATTTCCAAGTACTACTTATTATCTGTCTTGTTGTAATTTTTCTATTCTATATTCACTTAAAACCTCCACGGAAGTTAATGCATTCCCTTTGTAAGTGACATTAAAGGACGTGGGGTGTTACATAGATAGAATCCATCTTCAGCTCCAGCTATCCAGAAAGAGCCTGCTAAAACCTGAATACAAGGCTGCCCGTGCAGAAAGAGGAGCACTCGAGTTTGTAAGTGAAACAAACTACGAGTCAGTCACGGGATTGGTATGAAAAATCTACTTTACACATTTTATAATATGGCTAATCACAGGACCACACCACTTCCGCGGAACGGGTTTACTCCATTGGATTGCCAGTGCTTTAAAACAAGTAAATCTTTTAAACATCGCAATGCTTTTTATAAAAATGAAGCCATTATAAGAATCAGGTCCCATCACACAATGCAATGCAAACCGGAGGATAGAGTTTTACCTTATAAGGGCCAAAATATGCTTGATACGAATAAAACAAAAGAATTTGATATTATTACTAGTGTTTATATGTTTCGAAAACAATTTCAATCATAACTATCAATCATAGACGGCATGGGTACCACATATCATGTCGCCATATATATATACAATCAAAACCGCACTGTGTTGTATTTGGAAACTGGATTTCCGTCATGAACCAAGGCAAAAGATAGTCCTTACCGAATTTGAGACTGTCTAGCACGAGCCTCAGGATCCAGACGCAGGTGGGCCCTTGGATTGTCAGGGCCGGTCCACCGATGTGGATTAAAATGCCTGAACACTGCGTTTCCCCGCCCTTTGGGGCGTAAATGAGCCAACGAATGACTCCATCGGACCCGGATCGACCGATATAACCGAGGTGCCTCGCAACAGCAACAGCCACACAGGTGAAAATAATATATATGTCAGCCAGTTTAAGCACTGACACCACCTCTAGCTACAAAGAAACGCATGTCCTCCCTGAGGTCCTCTCCCGTTTCTGGCTCATACCGGGGTGTGAGGCTCGCGAATCAACGTTATACACAAAGCTATGCCACATAGGCCATGCATTGATCATCAACCACAAGACTTTGCTTTTCAACAAAAGCCTTGATCATTTGCCACTAAGGCTTGCCACACAGACAGTTCACTCGATGCGACTGATTTTTATCGATATACAACCTCTGAGCTCGTACGTCTCAGAGAAGGGCGTTAAGCAAGAGAATAAATTCTCCGCCGCCAAACAGATATATATTTATATATATATTTAATAGAGATCAATCAGCACAGAAAAAATCCAATGTCAGACACACAGTCCATTTATACGTTCGTTCTGGGTCTGAACGAAACCGGAGGCACTATATACCTCGCATACCCATCGATCTCCACGTACGTTTGGACGATCACCACTTATTATCTATATTTCGGGATGCCTCCCAATCAAGACATCAGTTATCATCCAACCGAGGCGAAGATCTCCGGTCTTCAACCATCGTCTTCATCATCGACTTCTTATCGCCGATCAGTTATTTGAAATGAGATTTAACTCGGCCTTTTCAAATAATTCACGTATATTTAGAATTTAAATCAATTTATTTCAATGGTTAAATTATTCGACAACAAATCACGCCAAACACATTCAACCATCAAATATCCACTAAACCGGGTAAATTCGGTTTATTTCCATTCCATATCATTTATAATATTTTATAACGATTTATCGCTATTTTAATTATTTAAAAATAGCCAATTCATTCAAATGACACTTCAGGCCATAACGGCGGCCGTGGTGCTGTTTTTCTTCAGATTTGATTTACACATATCTGAAAATCTAACCGTTGGATCGTCACAAATTTTATATCATTAGAAATATCTTTTCGAAACGAAACCAACGGTTTCAGTTTCGGGAAAATCCGACGGTCGGATCTCCCGGTACACTCATTTGAAGTTTTGATTTCAAAATACGAACTGCAGCGTCGTTATTCGATTTAATTTAATTTTTTTTGTGTATATAAATATAATCGATTCTGGAGCTGTTTTTCTTCAGATTTGATTTACAGATATCTGAAAATCTAACCGTTGGATCTTCACAAAGTGGGTGTCGTTGGAAAGATATTTCCAAGGCGAACCCAACGGTTTCGGTTTCGGGAAAAAGTCGGATCTCCCGCACTAATCGTTTGAAATCACGGTTTCAAAACACGAACTGCAGCTTCGTTATTCGATTTATTTTAATTATATTTATATATATATATATGAATATAATTGATTCTTCGATTTCAAAACCATTTTCACTTCACATATTTGATAAAAACGATATTTTTGTCCAACAGATATTTATTTCAACACATGAATTTTGTTTATTTTATTTCCACACAGGAATTTCTATTCAACACATGAATTTCTATTCAACACATGAATTTCGTTTCAACATTCAACACATGAATTTTGTTTCAACATTCAACACATGAATATTTTCTATAGTTTATATATATAGTAAAAATGTGATTTTTATTGCAAAACAATTTATTTCAAAACACGATTATTTTATATAGTTTATGCATATAATAAAAATGTGATTTTTATTGTAAAACAATTTATTTCAAAACACGATTATTTTATATAGTTTATACATATAATAAAAATGTGATTTTTATTGCAAAGAATTTATTCAATACACGAACTCCATTCTACACATGAATTTATTTCAACATTCAACACATGAATTTTATTTCAACATTCAACACATGAATTTTGTTTCAACATTCAACACATGAATATTTTCTAAAGTTTATATATATATAGTAAAAATGTGATTTTTATTGCAAAACAATTTATCTCAAAACACGATTATTTTATATATAAGGTAAAAATGTTATTTTTGGTGTTAAAACAATTTATTTAAACCACTAATATTTTATATAGTCTATATATATGATAAAAATGTTATTTTTATCTTTCAAAGAATTTATTCAATACACGAACTCCATTCAACACATGAATTTATTTCAACACATGAATTTTGTTTCAACATTCAACACATGAATTCTGTTTCAACATTCAACACATGAATATAAATCAAACACAGAAATATTTCAGAAAATTTTGGCAGCATAACGGCAGGGTAGTTAAAACCGGGACCGTCCCTAGTACGGCTCCTCGCTCTACCTTAAAGCCTCGCAGCTTTTGACAATGGGGATTTCATGCATCTAGTTCGCACGCAAGCGGCATGTTTATTTTTTTCCTTTTCCACAAACTAATCCTATATGGTTTCAACCAAATAATTCTCAACCACAAACGGTTATTGTTCAACCACAATCAATCAATTTCAACCACAACAATTCT
This sequence comes from Allium sativum, assembly GCA_030737875.1. Lineage (NCBI taxonomy): Eukaryota > Viridiplantae > Streptophyta > Magnoliopsida > Asparagales > Amaryllidaceae > Allium > Allium sativum. The sequence goes on from CM060921.1 coordinate 316,624,833, forward strand.
AATCAACCAATTTTCACACCAATCACAACCAATAAATATCGTCCATGTTTGTGGACGAGGGGCGTACATATATATATATATATATATATATATATATATATATATATACAAGTATATTTCACTTATATTTCAACACATATATAATTTTTACAACGCATTTATAATTATAAACCGAGCATACAACTTATACAACGCTTATACTTGAGGTGTACAATGCTTATATAACTCATACTTCGAATATATAATTTATACATCGTCATTTCCATATCGTTTATAATTCAGAAATCTCACATTGCTTTTCGCGTTGCCAAAAATTGTAGAAGGCTCAGAAAAATATGCGGTCTCTTCTAGAATGTAGAAGGCATCCACACGAGTCCACTGTCTCTTGTTTCACTGAATTTCGTCAAAAACGAAAAAGATATGATTTTTACAGTGAAATCATAAACCGTAGCGCTTTAAAGTGCTATTAAACAGTTTAAAATTATAACAGCCGTACCTCGCTAAACCTGTTTAAAACTAGGTTTTGATTTTAATCCCAATCCGTAACACTAGGTGGAAATTGAGTTGTACCACGCTGTAGGAGGTCGAAGGGCGCACGGATCGAGGATGGTGCAGTTCTGATCGACGACGGATCTTGGACGTGGCGGCGCTCCAAACAGCGGGACTTCTCGGGCCTCAATCGATATCAATCCGCCACGATAAATACCAAATCAGGTATGGATTTGAAGGCCATGAGGAGCTCTTCAAAATACTCTAAAGGAGCGTTGGGTTTTGATGAGTGTGGAAGGAGAAAAAGAGGAGAGAAGGAAGAAGAAGCAGCCGCCGATCGTTTCAGGTGCTTATGGGGAGAGAGAGATTGTGTTAGCCAATAGGATTTATTTATTTATTTATATATTTTTAAAAACCCAAAAAAAAACTTCGCCTCACACGAACTCCAATCCAAACCAACGACTGTCGTCCCTAGCTAATCACCCTCATTCCGAACACAATGGGATATGTTTCGTAGGCCCATTCGACTGTTTCAATTAGTTTTCCTCCAAATTAAAATATAACACATTCAATATTTAATTTGAACGTACATTTCAATTTGCCGGGGCCACATACTAATTCTAAAAATTCCATAAAAATAAACCCATCTATGTTTTGATGATATGGTCCCAACAAAACAAGTTTCGTCGAATTCTGAGGTCGTTTGAAAAAATGGCCCTTTTCTGGTCGATCCAATTTAACTAAAATCGACCAAACACATTTTCCTTTTCCACGCTCATATACTAGCTTCAAAAATTATGAAATTTGAAATCTAGCAATAATTTGACATCCCGGATCCAACAAAAGTGGTTTCGTCGAATTCGGGGGTCGTTTGCAAAATGGCCATTTTCACGGGCTATATAAATTCTTTAGCGACCTTTCTGAAAATTCATTTGGCCACAACTTTTGACTCCCTCTACGAAACTTCAATTTTTCAGATTCGTTAGAAAGATATTCACTAACAGATTTAAATATTTCTGGTTTCACTAAAATTCGTTTTATTTTGCACCCGGTACAGTCAGTCAAAGTTTGTATTTCAATTTTGAAACTGCCGCGCGATCTCAGGCCTTGTTTATGATTAAAATTAATTATATTTATTTTCAAACATCGATTCAAACACACTTTTCATTGCCATTATTTAAAATATTTATTTTAAATATTTTAAATTCACCAAAATAGCCAAATTAAAAATTTTAAATTGGCTCAGATTTTCCGGGTTGTTACAATCTCCCCCACTTAAAACTTTTCGTCCTCGAAAAGGAATGAAGTCGAAGGTTGTTTAATTAACCAACTCAACTTTCAATCTGGCTTCCATTCTCCAATTTTTTAGTTTATGATAATTTTCAAATTCTTCAAAAATTTGGCTAACACCATAAATTTTCGAAAAATTTCGCCATAACCTCCTTTGTACGGGGAGGGGTTTGGAAATTTATTGTGCCGTATTAGGTACCCAATAAATTCTAATAAGCATGCACATATTTATAGTGATATATTCCGGTGTCCACAGGGGAGTGTGTATAGATTATAACTCCAGAGAATAAATTCTCGTCACCCTATAAATGGTTTTTGTGTCTTAATGACCAGAGAGACGTGTTTATTGTCATCTCCAGACCCGTGTGGGGTTTTTATTAATCTTGCAAATTGCTGTTACATTTTATATGGTCCATATCAGTCATCGGTTCAACCTGTAATATATAGTCGTCGCCATACAAGCCTCTCGCTCGTATGGTAAATCTTCAACTCGTCACACAAGCTCCAAATGCTTATGTGGTATATGATGAAGTATGCCTATCTTCAAGAAGTATGCCATGTAGTGTAGTTAAAAATTAATTGTTACTATCCTATGGCGACATTTATTATTACATACAGAACAACCAGCACTCTGCATCCAATGACATTCACAGGAGTTGATATAATAATAAAATTGTGCATCCAACTCATTAAGGTTTACCTATTTGTTGGGCACGCAAATAAATTCTTTACTCAACAGCTAATCCTTTACCTGTTTAAACATATGTAATGCAGATGTATATCTTTCTATCCATTTTTAAATCAGTCCAATACTTGATTTAATTAACTATCATTCTAATGAAATAATTAATCAAATCCACAATCACATCACACAAACAACAATCAATTTGTTTTTAACTTTTCAAAAATATACTAATCGATTCATATACTCTTTTTTAAAATAATTAGACTATAGAAGTTCACATCCATGAAAAGAAAATAACAATAAAGTAGAGAACAAAATGGTAATTTCAAAATATGGTAAATGCACCTTGCACCAGAGTCAATCAGAGATATCCACCCTGCACTTAGGATAGGCTTTCTTAATGCTTTCCTCTGTTTCCTAAGTACAATCTCGCGGATCTCCACTCCATTGCACTTTGACTAAGTGAACCTTCTTGTTCCTCAGTTCTTTGGTTTCTTTGCTAATAATATTTAGCGTCTCTCTTCTCACAGCCAATTCTGGAGTAATTTCTATATCCTGTTGTGCGGCTTCTTCCACTACCAAGACTGGATCATGAACATGCTTTCTAAGTTAAGAAACGTGAAATACATTATGCACTCCAGGCAACCAATCAGGTGATTGAATTCTATAAGCGAGAGTTCCAATCCGTTCAAGAATAGGGAATGGACCAATAAATCTGGGCGCCAACTTCCCAGTTTTGCCAATCGAATCACTCCTCTCATCGGAGAAACCCGTAGATACACATAATCACCAATAGAAAAAGCCAAATCTCTTCTTCTCGAATCAACATAGCTCTTCTGTCGGCTTTGAGAGGCGAGTAATCGTTTCCTAACGAAATCTACTTTGTCTGCAGCTTCACGGATCATATCAGGTCCCAATACAAGCCTATTGCCAGGTTCTACCCAAAAAGCAGGAGATCAGCACGGTCTACCATACAATGCTTAGAATGGTGACATTGTCAGGCTCGCTTGGTAGCTGTTGTTATATGAGAACACAGCCTAATGCAAATGATCTTCCCATGATCCACCAAAATCAAGAACACAAGCCCGCAATAAATCTTCTAGAATACGATTCACCCTCTCAGTCTGACCATCTATCTGAGGATGATAGGTGGTGCTTAGATTAAGCTTCGTTCCCAGTTCTACTTGAAATGCCTCCTCGAATTTGCTAGTAAATATTGGATCTCTATCACTAACTATACTGATCGGCACTCCATGTAGCCTAACAATTTCCTTGAAATAAATCTGTGCTAGACTTTGAGTAGTTCTGTTCAATCTGACAGGTATGAAATGGGCGGTCTTCGTGAAGCGATCTACGATCACCCAAATACCGTCATTTCCTTTCCTGGTTCTGGGAAAACCATCTTTGAAGTCCATGGAAATATGTTCCCACTTCCAACTTGGAATGTCCAGCGGTTGCAACAATCCAGCCAGTTTTTGTTGGTCGCTTTTGACTAGTTGGCAAGTAGAGCACCTGCTAACATATATTGAAACGTCCCTTTTCATAGCCTTCCACCAGAATGTTCGCTTGAGATTGTTATACATTTTGTTCACACCTGGATGGATACTCATTTGGACTTGTGACATTCATCTAACCCTTCCCTTTTTAGCTCGGGGATGTTGGGAACACAAATCCTTCCTCTCAATCTCGGGATCCCATCGTTATCTATTTGAAAGCACGAGGGTTCGCCTTTACGAATCCTTCTGATCATATCCTTAATAAAATTATCATCCTTCTGAAGAATAGATATTTTGTCAATCAAGGAAGTTGTAATAATAAAACTAGTGATTATTGCATTCTTTCGATTTAGCGCATCGGCCACAACATTGGCTTTCCCTGGAGTGTACAAAATCTCAAAATCGTATGCTGCCAGAAATTCTAGCCAATGTTGCTGCCTCAGATTTAAGTCTTTCTGGGTGAACAGATACTTTAGCGACTGATGATCTGTAAACAGTTCGAATTTCTCACCCAAAAGATAGTGCCTCCAGATTTTCAAAGCAAATACAATGGCTAACAACTCAAGGTCATGAGTAACGTAGTTTTTCTCATGCGGCTTCAGCTGATGGCTAGCATAAGCAACCACTTGACCTCTTTGCATTAAGACTGCACCACGGCCTTCTCTAGAGGCATCCGTCTAGACTTCCAAGTCTTGATTGCCATCGATAATCGTTAATACTGGAGCAGTTGTTAATCTGAATTTTAGCTTTTGAAAAGCCTCCTCACATTCAGGAGTCCAGTTGAATCTCGAATGTTTCTTGGTAAGCTTCGTTAAGGAACTAGATATCTTCGAAAAATCATTAACGAACTTCCGATAATAACTAGCTAATCCAAGAAAACTTCGAACTTCTGTCGGAGTACTAGGCTGCTTCCAATTTTGAATAATGGTGATTTTACTTGGATCCACAGCAATTCCCTCTTTTGATACGATGTGGCCAAGAAACTTTACTTCATCTTGCCAGAATATACATTTGGAAAGTTTAGCTTTCAATACATTCCTTCTCAGAATTTCTAAAACTTGCTCCAAATGTTTTTCATGTTCGGCCTTTGACTTCGAGAAGATTAGAATATCATCAAATAAAAACCAGAACAAACTTATTCAAGACTCCTCTTTATTACTAGAACAGACTAGCTCTTCATAGCGCAACATACCTTTCTTGTTGAGATCCTCATACTGGTAAGCCATATATACCATTTCAGAGAAAGGAAGCTTTACATGCCCCATTACTTTACTTTGGTACTTTCTTTGAAGCCCATTAATAAATCTCAGATTCTTCCTCTTCGTATTTTGAATTAGATGAGGGGGAAAATGAGAAAGTTCGTTGAATTTCTTATGATATTCTGGGATATTCATATCTCCTTGTATCAGATAACAAAATTCATCACATAACTGCTCAACTGCTTTTGGAGGAATAAATCTTTCACTGAAAATCTCTTTGAATCTATCCCAGGTGATATCACCTCCTGGATTATCCTTAGTGATTGTTTCCCACCAGATTAAAGCTTCTTCTTTGAGTGCCCAAGATGCCACTAATCTTTTCTGATCATCTCTCAGCTGGAAACGCTCAAAAATTCTTTCCGTAGAGCTCATCGAAGCTTGAGTTTGAATAATCGATTCATTGCCCAAGAATTGTGCTCCACCCAGATTTCGATATCTCTTAAATAGAGCCTTTAGATCTGGTTCTGTATTCCTTCTGTTTCTGACACTCATTTTCTAGTACTTCTGCAAATAGCAGATCAAGTGTCAGGTCAACAGAAAAGATATTTTAAAGCATAGAGACATATACTTGAATGTTAATGTGTTTATCGGGCGTATTTCATTCTGCTATACTCATATTAGGATATTACTGACCCTATCTGTAATGATTTCCCATCCTAGAACACTACTGGTTCTATTTCGGACGAGTTCGTTAATATGTTATATTCCAGAACTAATGTGACGATCCCAAAACCCCGTACCACGGTGTTAAGGATAATCATTGGAATATAACACATTAATCATCATTAGCAGATCACAAATATTAGCATAAACATAAAATAGAATAATTTACACACATATGACAGCGGAATCATATGGATATCACCACATCAGAGAGCACAGTGCAGGATACAACTTAGTGCATAATAATACATAATCAGTCATCATCGCTAGAGGCGGAATCATACATAAAGAGTACACAAAATAATTATCAGTCTACATCGCCAATGGCGGAATCATAATACATATACAATAATGGCAGAAAGAGTTAAAGTCATCTCAATGTAGTCAAGCCTCGCCATAGCCCAAAGCGCACCTGATACCTGTAACTAGGCTGCCTGAAGCGACCCGAAACTTCCCCGGTCTCCGAAGAGATGAGAAAGAACGAATTACTGTGAGGACAAGACAAATCAGAACACAAACAGAAGAACATTTCACTGTTATTACAACAATGCATCAGATTACAAGAATATACAGAGTATAAATGAATATTACACAGAAATATCAGAGATTTAAATTACATTAAAATACCTAGCAGCGGAAAATAGTACAATACACAACTAGAAGAGATATACGGATACAAAGCTTTCCGGATATCATTCCAGCTGTAAACCAGGATCCTGTGAATATAAATCTGCAAAACCAAAACTACTAGCTGCTCGTGTCGAAAATAAGGGCACCCAGAGTTTAGGTTAAAACAATAAACTCCAGGTCAGTCATGTGACTGGTGTGAGAACTAAAACAGTTATTTAAAACTTTACTTTAAAAGAGAGTAATTCAAGGGACCACGCCGTATAACACGGAACGGGTTTCCTCCCAAGAATACTAGTGCATAGAATAAACAGCGCAATGCTTTTTCGAAAAATGAAGCTATTATAAGACCCAGGTCCCATCACACAATGCAACGCAAGACGGAGGATAGGGTTTTACCTTATAACAGCCAAACATGCTTGATACGTTTAAAACAAATCATTTGATACTATAATAAGTGTATAGTGTCAAGAACAATTTCAATCATAAATATAAATCATAGACGGCATGAGTGCCCCATCCCACTATGTCGCCATACTAGGCTCTACAAATAAAGCCGAAATACACGTATTGGAAATTGGATTTCCATCATGGTGGCTCCTGATTCGAAAGATCGATCGCATAGTACAAATCACCGCGGCTTACGTCTCAGCGAGAGAAAACACCGCTATGCACATCCGCACTTTTGGGACTCAAGTATCACCGCGGCTTACGTCCCAGCAAGAGAAAACACCGCTTACTCTATCCCTCCGAGCACGAAGCTCAATATCGGTCGACCGAATCCACTACACTAAAAATGTATACTGATCAAACCATCAGTTTACCACCATCCCGGGCTGTGAGGCTCGCGGATCAACGCTATACACAAAGCCATGCTATATCAGCTGCGCTTTGATCATCAACCACCAAACTTTGCTTTTCAACAAAAGTCTGGATCACTGCATCTCAGTATGCCACACTATCAATCCATATCGTACCACTGATTTCTACCAATATATAACCTCTGAGCTCATATGTCTCAGAGAAGGGCGTTAAGCAAGAGAATAAATTCTCCGCCGCCAAACAGATATATATTTAGCAGAGATCAACAAATACAATATAAAGGAATACAATGTCAGACACACCATCCATTTACATGTCCGTTCTAGGTCTGAACGAAACCGGAGGCACTTTCCTCGCATATCCATCCATCTCCAAGTACGTCTGGACGACCGCCAACTATTTCCATCCTCTTGGGTGTACAGCCCAATCAGGATCGTCAGTAATTATCCAAACGATGTGAAGACTTCCGGTCTTCAACCACCGTCTTCATCTTCGACATCTCGTCGAATCGGTTATTCAAAATGGGTGTAAACCCGGCCTTTCTAAATAACCCACGTATATGATAAACAAATGTTACACAAACATATCAAACGCCTCATTCCAATTCAGAATATTCTTTTATTCACAAAATCACATTTTTAGGGAAAGGTTCCCATTAATTTTATCCAAGATAAATTCTTCTAAATTTATTCTTTAATCTTCCTTTGGATATCATTTCAAACCATATTATGGTTTTCCAAACTAGTCGGGATTAGCGAACCACACCGAAGTAATTATTATTTTATTTCCCAATCCCAACCTATATATCCCATGGAGAAAACTGGTAATACTCCACATCTAACACCACTGTGTTATCAGTAAAATTAATTACCATTTCACGTTCAAATCTAATTAAAGATTTAACTATCGCTTTGGAGCAAAACTGGTGGTACTCCATTCTCGATCACCTTTCAGATTTGATAATTTAAATAATCACTTCATTTTTCAATCTAATTAAAGATTCATTAAAACTCCACTTAGTTTTAATCTTCTCAAAAATCGATATCTTGCCTTTAACTGGGTTAAAGAACCAATGTCTTCTAAAACACGATTCACGATAAACCCAAATCACATTTGATATTAAATACAAGGCTCTATATAGAAAATATATCGGCTTACATTCAATATCAAATTCTGAAACCAACATATATCGTATTGGAAATAACGATATAAAATATATCTTTCAAATCCCCATAACAATATTTGTATAGTCACGAAATCCAACATCGAAATATCCCGAAGATAATTTCGATTCAACTCCAGTCCAATCCACGTATTGGGAGTATTGATTATTTTTAAAATCACTTTCACATTCAATTTATTTATTTCAAAAATAAATTGATTTTAATTCTAGTTCAAAACTAGTTTATTTCGATAAAAATCTATTTTTATCTTTTCAAATGTGGAATTTTCCAGCTCAACTCTTTCCAATCCATATATTATGATTTTACACAAATTATAGATATTTTTAATAATTTTACCAAGGCCCGTACAGTCGATTTCCAACAACGGCCATCGAACTGCACTTACAGCGACCTTTTTCGAATTTGATTTGGACATAACTCCAAATCCAAACGTTAGATTTCAAATTTCAAATATTCATTGGAAAGCTCTTTTCGATACGAACCCAACGGTTCCGGTTTTAGGAAAATCCGACGGTCGGATCTCCCGCAATGTCCGTTTGAAATAAATGGTCGAAATTCACGTACTGCCGCGGCGCGGCTCGTTCTATTCAGGCCATTATATATATAATATATATATTATATATATTTCGTCGATTTCCTTTTAAAACGAATTTTATAAATAGTTCTACATTCGTTTTAAAACAATTTCAACTTCCATTTCAATTCAAATCAAAATTGAATTCTTCTTTATAAATTCGTTTTAAAATTCATTTCTATTCAATTCAATTTGAATTCATTTCGAATTCGCTTTCAATTCAATTCATTTCGAAATCGTTTTCAATTCATTTCGAAATCGTTTTCAATTCAATTCATTTCGAAATCGTTTTCAATTCAATTCATTTCGAAATCGTTTTCAATTCAATTCATTTCGAAATCGTTTTCAATTCAATTCATTTCGAAATCGTTTTCAATTCAATTCATTTCGAAATCGTTTTCAATTCAATTCATTTCGAAATGAATAAAATCGATATAAATATCGTTTACGTCAAAATGGCGTCAATCTAATCAACACGACTTTATATTTTCAAAACTTCTTTATTCTATCCAACAAATGAATATTTATCCCATTCAACACATGAATCTATATTTATTTCAACACACGACTAATCTCAACACATGAGTACTGTCAACACATCACTATTTTTATATTCAACACATGAATTTTCTTTTATAATATTCATTACTTTCCCGATTGGAATGAGGCCCAATCAATCACCATATGACGTTAATTATATGGATTCCATACAACACATGTATATAATAGCAATAATAAACAATCAAACATCAACCAAAGTGCACTACATTGTATAAGCATCAAATATAGATATCTTACGCTTATAACAGCCTGTCAATCAATCGATTGACATATTTAATCAATCAGGATGAGTGAACTTCCAATTTCATCCCAAACCCGTGTGGGGTTTCAAACAATCAAACACAGATTTTTAGTTGTGCAGTTGGGCGATGTGTAAAATTTATCGACCCATTCAATATCAGTCAAATCAGTGTATATAAACAAATCGGCCGATTTGTTTATAAATATTTATTTATTCACTTTCACGTTAAAACTATATTTTTTATGATAATATATTTTATTTTAACACATGAATTTCTATTCATTTCATTTACACAATAAAAATGATATTTTTATTTTTCTAACATATTTTAGAAAATTTCGGTGGCATAACGGCACGATACTAGAAACGGGACGAGGCCTAGCCTTATCCCCGGTCTAGTGAAGGCCCACGCCATTCACACATCAATCAAATCAATTTTATTTCACCAAACAATTCAGTTCAAACCAAATAATCTAACCAACTACACAACCAAACAATTTAACAAACAAGCCATCCATGGTCTGTGGATGACGGGTGTCGGGTGCTACTAAGCACCGTCTGCATCCTAGTATATATATCTATATATATAACTAGAAAAAGAAATTTAAAGTGAGAGGTTCTCACCCTTTCGCTAAACTGAATGACGCAATTCTTCATGGATAGGAAATCTTCACTTTGCTTTTCTTTCGTCTATTTCGTTGCCCGTATCCACTACCTACATAAAAATCACATTTTTACTTTGCTGTCTTCAAAATAAAAATCACATTTTTATTTATTCACTTTAAATTTAAAAATCATATTTTTACTTCGAAGTTCAATATATAAAAATCATATTTTTACCACGCTATTTTCCATATAAAGATTTCGCCTTTTTATAAATAAAGATTTCGCCTTTTTATAAATAAAGATTTCGCCTTTTTATAAATAAAGATTTCGCCTTTTTATAAATAAAGATTTCGCCTTTTTATAAATAAAGATTTTATTTTCATTTCATCACTATAAAAATTATATTTTTAACTCTCTTCATAAACAAAAATCATATTTTTGACATCATCTGTATAGTAAAGACTATATTTTTAATACTTTAAAAATATAAAAATCATATTTTTAATACTTTAAAAATATAAAAATCATATTTTTATCTTTCAAAAATCTCATCTTATATTTTGTTCTTCGAACTATAAAACCCTTATATTTTATTTTACACTCACGTAAATAAAGATAAAACTGATTTTAAACAAATTCGATTCATTGGAAAAAAAACTGATTTTTCAACACGTTTATGTAATAAAACTGAAAGCAAATGAATGTAAATTTTTATTCACCTTCATCTTCCTGATAAAACACCCACTATCATTCAAACTTAGGGCTGACTCCTGCTCCTCCTTGACGTCGCAAGAAGTTGACCGGAGACTTCCTCGAGAAGCGCATCCGCGTCGGCCTTCTCCTCCATGAATGGCGTAGAATTTGGTGGTTCGTGGTATAGCGTTCCGCGTTGGGTTAAGGGGGGGATTGGGGATTCGATCTACGGAGAGGGGAAAGAAGGCAGAGGCGTTGGGGGGGGGGGGGTTCTGGTAGGGCGGAGGACGGGTCTCGCGATGGCGGCGCGTTTCACGAGAGGGCGACCAGGGGGGGTTTGGTGAATCGTTTTTTTTCTTTTTATTTTATCTTCTGTTTTGGTTTTTAACGAGGGGGGTTTGACTTTGAAGGGAGGAAGGGTGGAGGTGTTTATTTAATTAATATATTTTATTATATTTAAATTTCAAAAAGCAATTTTTTATTTCGAACTCGAAACGAGACCCACTGACTGTCGTCCCTAGCGTTTTACCCCCATTCCGAACACAATGGGATATGTATCGTAGGCTGATTCGACTGTTTGAATCAGTTTCCGTTAAATTTACATTTAAATCGCTATATTGAATTTTAAACGTACATTTCAAATTACCGGGGTCACATACGAACTCTATAAATTGCAGAAAAATATTTTCTAGCTTCGTATTGACGATACGGTCCTAACAAAACTAGTTTCGTCGAATTCTGAGATCGTTTGAAAAATGGCCATTTTCCAGTCGATTAAAATCAACTGAAACTGGTCAAACGCGTTTTCCTTTGCCACGCTCACATATTGATTCGAAAAATTATGAAATTTGAAACCTAGCAATAACTTAACATCACGGACCCAACAAAAGTGGTTTCGTCGAAATCCGAGGTCGTTTGCAAAATGTCCATTTTTAAGGGCCTGAATTCCATAGCGACTATTCAGAATTTTCAACTGGACATATCTTTTGATTCCCGCTATGAAATTTTGATTTTTCGGATTCGTTGGAAAGATATTCACAATTAGATTCCATTATTTTTGGTTTCACTAAAATCCGGATTGTTTTGCACCCGGTACATTCAATTGAAGTTTGAAATCGAATTATCGAACTACCGCGCCATTTTCAATTCTATTTATAATTATATATAATTATTTATATTCTAACGACGGCGTATATAATATATACGTTCTAATTATATTCAAATTAAATTTCTCGTCGATATTATTTAAAATAATTCATTTTAAATAATCAAAATTCGCTAAAATTGCCAAAATAAAAATTTTAAACTGGCCTAGATTTTCGGGTTATTACAATCTCCCCCACTTAAAACTTTTCGTCCCCGAAAAGGAACAAAGTCGAAAGTGGTTTGATTAATTAACTCCACACTCGATCTGGCTTCCATTCTCCAACTTTTCAGTTTCTGAGAATTTTCAAAATTTCAAAAATTTGGCTAACACCCTAAATTTTCGAAAAATTTCGCCATAACCTCCCCTGCACCAGGAGCATCGGGGAATTTCAAATAGCTTCCCCGGTCCTTCAGATCTTAAAAAGAAAAAGAAAAAGCCAAGCGGCTAGCCAAGCGGCTAGCCAATAGGCTCATAAAATCATCATCAGCCAAACAAAACAGTAAATTATGTAGTAAACATGTACCTATTTGTCGGGCAAACAAATTTTATTCTCTGGCTCTAGCCTCCTTGCTATGACCTGTTCAATGATATATATGCATATGCAAGCAAATGCAACCAATTTTCAATATAACTCAATATTTGATGCTATTAGGCATAATGGTTCAAAATTATCAAACAAATAAACAAACAACACAAACATCAATCATTTAGTGGATTAGAGTTTCAAATTGATAACTTTGATACATAGTCAAAAATCAGATTTTTGATGCCAAATCACAACAATAAGCCCTATCTAATTTTGGTTCTCACACCAGTCAATAGGAAACATATAGAAAGCCCACTTTCGTCACTCGAACATAAATTCTAATGATGGAGCTCCATCATCAAAATCATCTTCGGGCGATTAGAGTGTAATTCTATATCTATCCAATATATTAAAATTTCAAATACACGTTTGCAAGGCGTATATGCAAAATCTTTATATATTGGACTGTCCAAATCAATATAAATAAATAATCAAACACGAATAGTTGATTTAGATTTTCAAAACAAAAAATGTTTTCATTTTTAAAAATATACTCTTCACACTCGTCCTAGGATACTACTGATCCCATCTCTAACGAGTCATTCTCATTGGATATAGCTAATCAAATATCTGATGAATTCTTTCGTATGGTTCTAATGTGTCTTGTTCTCTGAGCTTTGTAAACCAAAGCTCTGATACCAAATGAAGCGACCTGAAACTTCCCCCGTCTCCGAAGAGATGAGAAAGAACGAATTACTGTGAGGACAAGACAAATCAGAACACAAACAGAAGAACATTTCACTGTTATTACAACAATGCATCAGATTACAAGAATATACAGAGTATAAATGAATATTACACAGAAATATCAGAGATTTAAATTACATTAAAATACCTAGCAGCGGAAAATAATACAATACACAACTAGAAGAGATATACGGATACAAAGCTTTCCGGATATCATTCCAGCTGTAAACCAGGATCCTGTGAATATAAATCTGCAAAACCAAAACTACTAGCTGCCCGTGTCGAAAATAAGGGCACCCAGAGTTTAGGTTAAAACAATAAACTCCAGGTCAGTCATGCGACTGGTGTGAGAACTAAAACAGTTATTTAAAACTTTACTTTAAAAGAGAGTAATTCAAGGGACCACGCCGTATAACACGGAACGGGTTTCCTCCCAAGAATACTAGTGCATAGAATAAACAGCGCAATGCTTTTTCGAAAAATGAAGCTATTATAAGACCCAGGTCCCATCACACAATGCAACGCAAGCCGGAGGATAGGGTTTTACCTTATAACAGCCAAACATGCTTGATACGTTTAAAACAAATCATTTGATACTATAATAAGTGTATAGTGTCAAGAACAATTTCAATCATAAATATAAATCATAGACGGCATGAGTGCCCCATCCCACTATGTCGCCATACTAGGCTCTACAAATAAAGCCGAAATACACGTATTGGAAATTGGATTTCCATCATGGTTGCTCCTGATTCGAAAGATCGATCGCGTAGTACAAATCACCGCGGCTTACGTCTCAGCGAGAGAAAACACCGCTATGCACATCTGCACTTTTGGGACTCAAGTATCACCGCGGCTTACGTCCCAACAAGAGAAAACACCGCTTACTCTATCCCTCCGAGCACGAAGCTCAATATCGGTCGACCGAATCCACTACACTAAAAATGTATACTGATCAAACCATCAGTTTACCACCATCCCGGGCTGTGAGGCTCGCGGATCAACGCTATACACAAAGCCATGCTATATCAGCTGCGCTTTGATCATCAACCACCAAACTTTGCTTTTCAACAAAAGTCTGGATCACTGCATCTCAGTATGCCACACTATCAATCCATATCGTACCACTGATTTCTGCCAATATATAACCTCTGAGCTCATATGTCTCAGAGAAGGGCGTTAAGCAAGAGAATAAATTCTCCGCCGCCAAACAGATATATATTAAGCAGAGATCAACAAATACAATATAAAGGAATACAATGTCAGACACACCATCCATTTACAAGTCCGTTCTAGGTCTGAACGAAACCGGAGGCACTTTCCTCGCATATCCATCCATCTCCAAGTACGTCTGGACGACCGCCAACTATTTCCATCCTCTTGGGTGTACAGCCCAATCAGGATCGTCAGTAATTATCCAAACGATGTGAAGACTTCCGGTCTTCAACCACCGTCTTCATCTTCGACATCTCGTCGAATCGGTTATTCAGAATGGGTGTAAACCCGGCCTTTCTGAATAACCCACGTATATGATAAACAAATGTTACACAAACATATCAAACGCCTCATTCCAATTCAGAATATTCTTTTATTCACAAAATCACATTTTTAGGGAAAGGTTCCCATTAATTTTATCCAAGATAAATTCTTCTAAATTTATTCTTTAATCTTCCTTTGGATATCATTTCAAACCATATTATGGTTTTCCAAACTAGTCGGGATTAGCGAACCACACCGAAGTAATTATTATTTTATTTCCCAATCCCAACTTATATATCCCATGGAGAAAACTGGTAATACTCCACATCTAACACCACTGTGTTATCGGTAAAATTAATTACCATTTCACGTTCAAATCTAATTAAAGATTTAACTATCTCTTTGGAGCAAAACTGGTGGTACTCCATTCTCGATCACCTTTCAGATTTGATAATTTAAATAATCACTTCATTTTTCAATCTAATTAAAGATTCATTAAAACTCCACTTAGTTTTAATCTTCTCAAAAATCGATATCTTGCCTTTAACTGGGTTAAAGAACCAATGTCTTCTAAAACACGATTCATGATAAACCCAAATCACATTTGATATTAAATACAAGGCTCTGAATAGAAAATATACCGGCTTACATTCAATATCAAATTCTGAAACCAACATATATCGTATTGGAAATAACGATATAAAATATATCTTTCAAATCCCCATAACAATATTTGTATAGTCACGAAATCCAACATCGAAATATCCCGAAGATAATTTCGATTCAACTCCAGTCCAATCCACGTATTGGGAGTATTGATTATTTTTAAAATCACTTTCACATTCAATTTATTTATTTCAAAAATAAATTGATTTTAATTCTAGTTCAAAACTAGTTTATTTCGATAAAAATCTATTTTTATCTTTTCAAACGTGGAATTTTCCAGCTCAACTCTTTCCAATCCATATATTATGATTTTACACAAATTATAGATATTTTTAATAATTTTACCAAGGCCCGTACAGTCGATTTCCAACAACAGCCATCGAACTGCACTTACACCGACCTTTTTCGAATTTGATTTGGACATAACTCCAAATCCAACCATTAGATTTCAAATTTCTAATATTCATTGGAAAGCTCTTTTCGATACGAACCCAACGGTTCCGGTTTTAGGAGAATCCGACGGTCGGATCTCCCGCAATGTCCGTTTGAAATAAATGGTCGAAATTCACGAACTGCCGCGGCGCGGCTCGTTCTATTCAGGCCATTATATATATATAATATATATATATTATATATATTTCGTCGATTTCCTTTTAAAACGAATTTTATAAATAGTTCTACATTCGTTTCAAAACAATTTCAACTTCCATTTCAATTCAAATCAAAATTGAATTCTTCTTTATAAATTCGTTTTAAAATTCATTTCTATTCAATTCAATTTGAATTCATTTCGAATTCGCTTTCAATTCAATTCATTTCGAAATCGTTTTCAATTCATTTCGAAATCGTTTTCAATTCAATTCATTTCGAAATCGTTTTCAATTCAATTCATTTCGAAATCGTTTTCAATTCAATTCATTTCGAAATCGTTTTCAATTCAATTCATTTCGAAATCGTTTTCAATTCAATTCATTTCGAAATCGTTTTCAATTCAATTCATTTCGAAATCGTTTTCAATTCAATTCATTTCGAAATCGTTTTCAATTCAATTCATTTCGAAATCGTTTTCAATTCAATTCATTTCGAAATCGTTTTCAATTCAATTCATTTCGAAATGAATAAAATCGATATAAATATCGTTTACGTCAAAATGGCGTCAATCTAATCAACACGACTATATATTTTCAAAACTTCTCTATTCTATCCAACAAATGAATATTTATCCCATTCAACACATGAATCTATATTTATTTCAACACACGACTAATCTCAACACATGAGTACTGTCAACACATCACTATTTTTATATTCAACACATGAATTTTCTTTTATAATATTCATTACTTTCCCGATTGGAATGAGGCCCAATCAATCACCATATGACGTTAATTATATGGATTCCATACAACACATGTATATAATAGCAATAATAAACAATCAAACATCAACCAAAGTGCACTACACTGTATAAGCATCAAATATAGATATCTTACGCTTATAACAGCCTGTCAATCAATCGATCGACATATTTAATCAATCAGGATGAGTGAACTTCCAATTTCATCCCAAACCCGTGTGGGGTTTCAAACAATCAAACACAGATTTTTAGTTGTGCAGTTGGGCGATGTGTAAAATTTATCGACCCATTCAATATCAGTCAAATCAGTGTATATAAACAAATCGGCCGATTTGTTTATAAATATTTATTTATTCACTTTCACGTTAAAACTATATTTTTTATGATAATATATTTTATTTTAACACATGAATTTCTATTCATTTCATTTACACAATAAAAATGATGTTTTTATTTTTCTAACATATTTTAGAAAATTTCGGCGGCATAACGGCACGATACTAGAAACGGGACGAGGCCTAACCTTATCCCCTGTCTAGTGAAGGCCCACGCCATTCACACATCAATCAAATCAATTTTATTTCACCAAAACAATTCAGTTTAAACCAAATAATCTAACCAACTACACAACCAAACAATTTAACAAACAAGCCATCCATGGTCTGTGGATGACAGGTGTCGGGTGCTACTAAGCACCGTCTGCATCCTAGTATATATATCTATATATATAACTAGAAAAAGAAATTTAAAGTGAGAGGTTCTCACCCTTTCGCTAAACTGAATGACGCAATTCTTCATGGATAGGAAATCTTCACTTTGCTTTTCTTTCGTCTATTTCGTTGCCCGTATCCACTACCTACATAAAAATCACATTTTTACTTTGCTGTCTTTAAAATAAAAATCACATTTTTATTTATTCACTTTAAATTTAAAAATCATATTTTTACTTCGAAGTTCAATATATAAAAATCATATTTTTACCACGCTATTTTCCATATAAAGATTTCGCCTTTTTATAAATAAAGATTTCGCCTTTTTATAAATAAAGATTTCGCCTTTTTATAAATAAAGATTTCGCCTTTTTATAAATAAAGATTTCGCCATTTTATAAATAAAGATTTCACCTTTTTATAAATAAAGATTTTATTTTCATTTCATCACTATAAAAATTATATTTTTAACTCTCTTCATAAACAAAAATCATATTTTTGACATCATCTATATAGTAAAGACTATATTTTTAATACTTTAAAAATATAAAAATCATATTTTTAATACTTTAAAAATATAAAAATCATATTTTTATCTTTCAAAAATCTCATCTTATATTTTGTTCTTCGAACTATAAAACCCTTATATTTTATTTTACACTCATGTAAATAAAGATAAAACTGATTTTAAACAAATTCGATTCATTGAAAAAAAAAACTGATTTTTCAACTCATTTATGTAATAAAACTGAAAGCAAATGAATGTAAATTTTTGTTCACCTTCATCTTCCTGATAAAACACCCACTGTCATTCAAACTTAGGGCTGACTCCTGCTCCTCCTTGACGTCGCAAGAAGTTGACCGGAGACTCCCTCGAGAAGCGCATCCGCGTCGGCCTTCTCCTCCATGAATGGCGTAGCATTTGGTGGTTCGCGGTTTAGGGTTCCGCGTTGGGTTAAGGGGGGGATTGGGGCTTCGATCTACGGAGAGGGGAAAGAAGGCAGAGGCGTTGGGGGGGGTTCTGGTAGGGCGGAGGACGGGTCTCGCGATGGCGGCGCGTTTCACGAGAGGGCGACCAGGGGGGGTTTGGTGAATCGTTTTTTTTCTTTTTATTTTATCTTCTGTTTTGGTTTTTAACGAGGGGGGTTTGACTTTGAAGGGAGGAAGGGTGGAGGTGTTTATTTAATTAATATATTTTATTATATTTAAATTTCAAAAAGCAATTTTTTATTTCGAACTCGAAACGAGACCCACTGACTGTAGTCCCTAGCGTTTTACCCCCATTCCGAACACAATGGGATATGTATCGTAGGCTGATTCAACTGTTTGAATCAGTTTCCATTAAATTTACATTTAAATCGCTATATTGAATTTTAAACGTACATTTCAAATTACCGGGGTCACATACGAACTCTATAAATTGCAGAAAAATATTTTCTAGCTTCGTATTGACGATACGGTCCTAACAAAACTAGTTTCGTCGAATTCTGAGATCGTTTGAAAAATGGCCATTTTCCAGTCGATTAAAATCAACTGAAACTGGTCAAACGCGTTTTCCTTTGCCACGCTCACATATTGATTCGAAAAATTATGAAATTTGAAACCTAGCAATAACTTAACATCACGGACCCAACAAAAGTGGTTTCGTCGAAATCCGAGGTCGTTTGCAAAATGTCCATTTTTAAGGGCCTGAATTCCATAGCGACCATTCATAATTTTCAACTGGACATATCTTTTGATTCCCGCTATGAAATTTTGATTTTTCGGATTCGTTGGAAAGATATTCACAATTAGATTCCATTATTTTTGGTTTCACTAAAATCCGGATTGTTTTGCACCCGGTACATTCAATTGAAGTTTGAAATCGAATTATCGAACTACCACGCCATTTTCAATTCTATTTATAATTATATATAATTATTTATATTCTAACGACGGCGTATATAATATATACGTTCTAATTATATTCAAATTAAATTTCTCGTCGATATTATTTAAAATAATTCATTTTAAATAATCAAAATTCGCTAAAATTGCCAAAATAAAAATTTTAAACTGGCCCAGATTTTCGGGTTATTACACTGCCCGTGTGAAAATGAGGGCACCCGAGTTTGCAAGGTGAAACAAACTACGAGTCAGTCATGGGACTGGTAAGAGAAATCTAGTTAACTTATTAACAACAATAATAAGGAAAATCAAAGGACCACGCCACTTTCGCGGAACGGGTTTACTCCAATGAGTGCTAGTGCATGAAATAAAGTAAATGATTAAATCATCGCAATGCTTTTTATAAAATGAAGCCATTATAAGACTCATGTCCAATCACACAATGCAACGCAAGCCAGAGGATAGAGTTTTATCTTATAATGGCCAAAAATGCTTCATGCGAATAAAACAAAAGTGTTTGATATTATTACTAGTGCATATATGTTTCAAAAGTGATTTCAATCATAAATATCAATCATAGGCGGCATAAATGACCCATACCACTATGTCGCCATACTAGTAATACAATCACATCCACACATTTCGTATTGGAAATTGGATTCCATCATGAGTCGAGGCAAGGGGCGAGCTCCTTTCCGTTCGAGACACTCTAGCAAATGTCCCAGGACCGCACACAGCAATCCTTGGATCTTCAGGGTCGATCCTCTCTTACTTTTGAGGATTGGCAATTCCTTAACACACGTTTCCCAGTCATTACAGACCTATATCGAGGCGCCTCTCATTCCAACAACCACACAGGTGAAAAGTATATATAATGTCAGGGCTGGTAGGTCACTGACACCACCCTAGCTAGAAAGAAACGTCGTGCTCTCCCTGCAGTCACTCTCCCATTTTTGACTCATACCGAGGTGTGAGGCTCGCGAATCCACGCTATACACAAAGCTACGTCACACAGACCATGCTTTGATCATCAACCACAAGACTTTGCTTTGAAACTGAAGCCTTGATCACATGCCACTTAGGCGTGCCACATAGGCTATCCACTCCATGCGACTGATTCCTATCTATATATAACCTCTGAGCTCGTACGTCTCAGAGAAGGGCGTTAAGCAAAAGAATAAATTCTACGCCGCCAAACAGATATATATTCAATAGAGATCAATCAACACAGAACAAAATCCAATGTCAGACACACATTCCATTTACAAGTTCGTTCTGGGTTTGAACGAAGCCGGAGGCACCAAATTCCTCGCTTATCCGTACAATCAACAATACGTCCGGACGGCTACTACGTCAGCTCCTTCAAGGTAGCTACTCCAATCATGAGCATTAGTAGCGCCCATCCATCCAATGTGAAGATCGTCGGTCTTCAACCGTCTTCAACTCTTCGACTTCTCATCGTCGATCGATTATTTGAAATGAGTTTAAACTCGGCCTTTTCAAATAACCCACGTATATTTAGATTTTCAAATCAATTCATCACATGGTTAAATCACTCAACATTCACATTTTAGTTCATTAGTATAGTTTTTATGTTAAATACATTCAACCATCACATATCAAGCAAACCAAGCAAAATTGGTTTATTTCCATTCTATATCATCAATAATATTTTTCAACGATATATCGCCATTTTTATTTGTTTAAAAACGGCCATATTTAATTAAATGACAATTCAGGTCGTGCCGAAGCACTGGCACTGTTTTTCACTAAATTTGTTTTACACATATCTGAAAATATAACCGTTGGATCATCACAAATTTTATATCGTTAGAAAGATCATTTCAAAACGAATCCAAGGGGTCAAGTTTTGGGAAAATCCGACGGTCGGATCTCCCACACTAGCCGTTTAAAATCACGATTTCAAAATGCGAACTACAGCGTCGTTATTTGATTTAATTTAATTATATTTATATTTATATATAAATATAATTGATTTTGGCGCTGTTTTTCTTCAGATTTGAATTAAACATTCCAGACAATCCAACCGTCGGATCTTCACAAATTTGGTGCCGTTGGAAAGATATTTCCAAGGCGAACCCAACGGCTACGGTTTGGGGAAAATCCAACGGTCGGATTTCCCGCACTAGTCATTTAAAATCACGTTTTCAAAATACGAACTGCACGGCCACGATTCGTTTTAATTTAATTATATTTATATAAATATAGTTCATTCGACGATTTCAATATCGTTTTCACTTCAAATATTTCACTAACGCCTTTAAATTTTGGAAAAATTCGCCATAACCTCCTTTGTACATGAGGGGCTGGGAAAATTCCCAAATAGCCACATGGGCGTCTCATGTCAAAAAGAAAAAGAAAAGGCCAAGCGGCTAGCCAATAGGCTCATAAAATCATCACCCAAACAAAACAGTAAACATGTACCTATTTGTCGGGCACATAATTTTATTTCTCTTCTCTAGCCTCTTTGCTATAACCTGTTCAATAAATATGCATGTACATATATGCAATTATCATCACTTATCATTTCCTATTCAATTTCATTTTCGGTTCACTTTGGTTTAAAGTCACCATTCATTCTAATGTTGCATACATAAGCAAAAATCACATCATTAGCTAATTAATGAATATTTCAACTCATGCATATTTATTTGAACAAGTGGTTATTTTTAACACTTCACATTTCAATAAAAATGGTATTTTTGGCGAACTAAACTATATTTCAACACATGACTATTTTATTTAGTTCCTTTACATGTTAAAAATAATATTCACTTCACAAATATTTATTCCAACACTAGTATATTTTTAGCAAATCACATATATGATAAAAATGGTATTTTCATCATCTAAAATATTTATTCAATACATGAATGTTTTTAACACTTCGTAGTTTCAATAAAAATGTAATTTTTATTGTTCAACCTTTTATTTAACACATGAACATTTCCAACGCACACACTTCTCAACACATGAGCATTTCCACATATGGATAGTTTATATAGTTTGTTCATATAAGAAAATTCAAATTTTTATTGTTGAAACTATTTTTATATAAGGCGAATATTTTACATACTTCATATATATTATAAAAAGGTAATTTTTATTGTTTAAACACTTTATTCATTCACACATGAATTTAATTTTCACACATCACTTCTCAACACATGAGCATTTCCACACATGGATATAGTTTCAACACATGATTTTAGTTTCAACGCATGAAAATAATTTCAACATATGAAAATAATTCTAACACATAGATATTATTCAAAATTTCGGCAGCATAACGGTAGGGTAGTTAAAACCGGCACCGTCCCTAGTATGGCTCCTCGCTCTACCTTAAAACCTTGCGGTTTTTGACAATGGGGATTCATGCATCTAGTTCGCACGTAGGTGGCATATTTTATTTCATTTCCACAATTATTTCCAATTTGTTTCAATCACCAATGGGTATTTTTCAACCACAACCAAACAATATCAACCACAAACAATTATTCAACCATTTGAATTTTTCACCCAATTTTTCACACCAATTCACAACAATAAATATCGTCCATGGTTTGTGGACGAAGGGAGTATATATGTATATATATATATATATATATATATTATTCTCTATATTTCACTTGCATTTCAACACACATATCATTTAAACAATGCATGTATAATTCATACTTCGCTCATACAACTTATACTACGCATGTATATGTGGTATACAACACGCATATAAATTATTTTTCTTTTATATAATTTATACATGACATTTTCTATTCCATTTCATTTAATTTAGATTTCTCACTTTGGTTTTCGGAGTGCTAAAAATCGTAGATGACTCAGAAAAATCCGCGGTCTCTTCTATGTGGTAGAGAGCCTCCTTGCGGTCCCGATGTTTCCTATTTCATCGAATTTCGTCAACACACCATAAAGATATGATTTTTCAAAGTTCAAACATCAAAAAGGACTCACCTTTATCGTTGGTTCAAACAAGGGTTTCGGATTTTCTCGAAATCCGCTACGTATTGGAATGATCGGAAGGTACAGGGTGGAAGAGGGAGGAAAGGGGAGTCGATCGGTGGTGGTTGGAGGCGGTTCGGTGGTCTCTGGCGATCGTGGCGGCGCTGGGAAGTCGCCGACTTCTTGGCCTCGATTCTGGCGATGGAGGTGGCGGGGGAGGTCGAGCTTGGGTCGGATTTGAAGAGGGGAGGGAGGCGCGTCGACGGAGGTAGGTGGCGGAGGCTGGAGATGGCCGAGGCGGCGGCGATTTGCCTGGGAAGGATCGAACGGTTTTCCACCGTGAAACGAGAGAGAAGCGGGTTTTTTTTTTAATTTATGAAAGGAATTTTCTGATTCGCCGATATATATATTATTCAGAAAATTAGGGTTTTCACTTACGAACCACAATTCAAACCCAACGACTGTCGTCCCTAGCTAAATACCCCCATCCTGGACACAATGGGATATGTTTCGTTGGCCAGCTCGACTGTTACAGTCAGTTATTTTTCAAATTAAAGTATAAAACATTTAATTTTAACTTTGAACGTACATTTCAATTTGCCAGGGACACAAACTGATTCGAAAAATTCCAGAAAAATAAATCTAGCTATGTTTTGACGCTACGGTCCCAACAAAACTAGTTTCGTCGAATTCTGAGATCGTTTGAAAAATGGCCATTTTCTGGTCGATCCAATTTATCAAAAATTGACCAAACACATTTTCTTTTGCCACGCTCACATACTAGCTTCAAAAATTATGAAATTTGAAACCTAGCAATAGTTTGACATCTTGGACCCAACAAAAGTGGTTTCGTCGAATTCCGAGGTCGTTTGCAAAATATCTATTTTCAAGGGCTATATATTCTATATAGTGACCTTTCTGAAAATTCATTTGGCCATAACTTTTGATTCCCGCTATGAAACTTCGATTTTTCAGATTCGTTAGAAAGATATTCATAAACAGATTTAAATATTTTTGGTTTCACTAAAATCCGTTATATTTTCCACCTGGCACAGTCAGTCAAAGTTTGAATTCAAATTTTCAAACTGCGACACTATTTCTAATTCATTATTTTATTGAAATATTCTATTTCAATTGTTCAATTGCATTGAAATAACCAATTCAAAAATTTTAAATTGGCTCGTATTTTCCGGGTTGTTACAACTAAGCTTAACCAAAGCTCTGATACCACGTTGTGACGACCCCAAACCCCATAAGATGGTGGCAAGGGTAATCTTTGGAATATAACACATAAACAGATAACAGCAGAACAAAAATAAATAAATACACCAGATAATGTACAATAGAATACACTGGATAAACATAATCATCAGAGTTACACAGTGTATAGGATCATACTTAGTTCAAAATACAGTTCATCTATACACGAATGTCTACAGCGGAAAACAAAACATAATATGTACAATAGGAGCTGAACAGCATAAAAAGAGATAAATGATAGAATCCATCTTCAGCTCCAGTTATCCAGAAAGAGCATGCTAAAACCTGAATACAAGGCTGCCCGTGTAGAAAGAGGAGCACTCGAGTTTGCAAGTGAAACAATTTACGAGTCAGTCATGGGACTGGTACGAGAAATCTACTTAACACATTTTATAATATGGCTAATCACAGGACCACGCCACTTTCGCGAAACGGGTTTACTCCATTGGATTGCCAATACTTTAAAACAAGTAAATCTTTTAAACATCGCAATGCTTTTTATAAAAATGAAGCCATTATAAGACTCGGTTCCCATCACACAATGCAACGCAAACCGGAGGATAGAGTTTTACCTTATAAGGGCCAAAATATGCTTGATACGAATAAAACAAAAGAATTTGATATTATTACTAGTGTTTATATGTTTCGAAAACAATTTCAATCATAACTATCAATCATAGACGGCATGGGTACCATATATCATGTCGCTATATATATATATATATATATATATATATATATATATATATACAATCAAAACTGCACGGTGTCGTATTTGGAAATTGGATTTCCGTCATGAACCAAGGCAAAGGATAGTCCTTACCGAATTCGAGACTGTCTAGCCCGAGCCTCAGGACCCAGACACAGGTGAGCCCTTGGATCATCAGGGCCGGTCCACCGATGTGGATTAAAATGCCTAAACACTGCGTTTCCCCGCCCTTTGGGGCGTAAATGAGCCAAAGAATGACTCCATCGGTCCCGGATCGACCGATATAACCGAGGCGCCTCGCAACAGCAACAACCACACAGGTGAAAATAATATATATGTCAGCCAGTTTAAGCACTGACACCACCTCTAGCTAGAAAGAAACGCATGTCCTCCCTGAGGTCCTCTCCCATTTCTGGCTCATGCCGGGGTGTGAGGCTCGCGAATCAACATTATACACAAAGCTATGCCACACAGGCCGTGCATTGATCATCAACCACAAAACTTTGCTTTTCAACAGAAGCCTTGATCATTTGCCTCTCAGGCATGCCACACTGACAGTTCACTCGATGCGACTGATTTCAATCGATATATAACCTCTGAGCTCGTACGTCTCAGAGAAGGGCATTAAGCAAGAGAATAAATTCTCCACCGCCAAACATATATATATTTAATATAGATCAATCAGCACAGAACAAAATCCAATGTCAGACACAGTCCATTTACATGTTCGTTCTGGGTCTGAACGAAACCGGAGGCACTATATACCTCGCATACCCATCGATCTCCACGTACGTCTGGACGATCACCACTTATTATCTATATTTCGGGATCCCTCCCAATCAAGACATCAGTTATCATCCAACCGAGGTGAAGATCTCCGGTCTTCAACCACCGTCTTCATCATCGACTTCTTATCCCCGATCAATTATTTGAAATGAGATTTAACTCGGCATTTTCAAATAATTCACGTATATTTAGAATTTAAATCAGTTTATTTCAATGGTTAAATTATTCGACAACAATTCACGCCAAACACATTCAACCATCAAATATCCACTAAACCGGGTAAATTTGGTTTTTGTTTCCATTCCATATCGTTTATAATATTTTATAATGATTTATCGCTATTTTTATTTATTTAAAAATAGCCAATTCATTCAAACGACGCTTCAGGCCATAACGGCGGCCGTGGTGCTGTTTTTCTTCAGATCTGATTTACACATATCCGAAAATCTAACCATTAGATCTTCACAAATTTTATATCATTAGAAAGATCTTTTCGAAACGAATCCAACGGTTTCAGTTTCGGGAAAATCCGACGGTCGGATCTCCCGGTACACTCGTTTGAAGTTTCGATTTCAATATAAGAACTACAGCGTCGTTATTCGATTTAATTTAATTATATATATATATATATAATCGATTCTGGCGCTGTTTTTCTTCAGATTTGATTTACACATATCTGAAAATCTAACCGTTGGATCTTCACAAAGTAGGCGTCGTTGGAAAGATATTTCCAAGGTGAACCCAACGGTTTCGGTTTCGGGAAAATCCGACGGTCGGATCTCCCGCACTAATCGTTTGAAATCACGGTTTCAAAACACGAACCGCAGCTTCGTTATTCGATTTATTTTAATTGTATTCGTATATATATATATATATATATATATATATATATATGAATATGAATATAATCGATTCTTCGATTTCAAAACCATTTTCACTTCACATATTTGATAAAAACGATATTTTTATCCAACAGATATTTATTTCAACACATGAATTTTGTTTATTTTATTTCCACACAGGAATTTCTATTCAACACATGAATTTCTATTCAACACATGAATTTCGTTTCAACATTCAACACATGAATTTTGTTTCAACATTCAACAAATGAATATTTTCTATAATTTATATATATAGTAAAAATGTGATTTTTATTGCAAAACAATTTATTTCAAAACACGATTATTTTATATAGTTTATACATATAATAAAAATGTGATTTTTATTGTAAAACAATTTATTTCAAAACCCGATTATTTTATATAGTTTATACATATAATAAAAATGTGATTTTTATTGCAAAGAATTTATTCAATACACGAACTCCATTCTACACATGAATTTATTTCAACATTCAACACATGAATTTTATTTCAACATTCAACACATGAATTTTGTTTCAACATTCAACACATGAATATTTTCTAAATTTTATATATATATAGTAAAAATGTGATTTTTATTGCAAAACAATTTATCTCAAAACACGATTATTTTATATATAAGGTAAAAATGTTATTTTTGGTGTTAAAACAATTTATTTAAACCACTAATATTTTATATAGTCTATATATATGATAAAAATGTTATTTTTATCTTTCAAAGAATTTATTCAATACACGAACTCCATTCAACACATGAATTTATTTCAACACATGAGTTTTGTTTCAACATTCAACACATGAATATAAATCAAACACAGAAATATTTCAGAAAATTTTGGCAGCATAACGGCAGGGTAGTTAAAACCGGGACCGTCCCTAGTAGGCTCCTCGCTCTACCTTAAAGCCTCGCAGCTTTTGACAATGGGGATTTCATGCATCTAGTTCGCACGCAGGCGGCATGTTTATTTTTTTTCCTTTTCCACAAACTAATCCTATATGGTTTCAACCAAATAATTCTCAACCACAAACGGGTATTTTCCAACCACAATCAATCAATTTCAACCACAAACAATTCTAATCAACCATTCGCTATCAACCAATTTTCACACCAATCACAATCAATAAATATCGTCCATGGTTTGTGGACGAGGGGCGTATATATATATATAAGTATATTTCACTTCTATTTCAACACATATATAACTTTTACAACGCATATATAACTTATACATCGAACATACAACTTATACAACGCTAATACTTTAGGTGTACAACACTTATATAACTCATACTTCGAATATATAATTTATACATCGTCATTTCCATATCGTTTATAATTCAGAAATTTCACATTGCTTTTCGCGTTGCCAAAAATTGTAGAAGGCTCAGAAAAATATGCGGTCTCTTCTAGAATGTAGAAGGCGTCCACACGAGTCCACTCTCTCTTGTTTCACTGAATTTTGTCAACAAACGAAAAAGATATGATTTTTACAGTGAAATCATAAACCGTAGCGCTTTAAAGTGCTATTAAACAGTTTAATATTATAACAGCCGTACCTCTCTAAACCTGTTCAAAACTAGGTTTTGATTTTAATCCCAATCCGTAACACTAGGTGGAAATCGAGTTTACCACGCCGTAGGGTTTCGAAGGGTGCATGGATCGAGGGTGGTGCGGTTTTGATCGACGGCGGATCCTGGACGTGGCGGCGCTTCAAACAGCGGGACTTCCCGGGCCTCAATCGATCTCAATCCACCACGATAAATACCAAATCAGGTATGGATTTGAAGGCCTTGAGGAGCTCTTCAAAATACTCCAAAGGAGCGTTGGGTTTTGATGAGTGTGGGACGAGATAAAGAGGAGAGAAGGAAGAAGAAGCAGCGCCGATCATTTCAGGTGCTTACGGGGAGAGAGAGATTGTGTTAGCTAATAGGATTTTTTTATTTTTTTATATATTTTTAAAAACACAAAAATACCCCTCGCTTCACATGAACAACAATCCAAACCCAACGACTGTCGTCCCTAGCTAATTACCACCATTCCGAACACAATGGGATATGTTTCGTAGGCCCGTTCGACTATTTCAGTCAGTTTTCCTCCAAATTAAAATATAACACATTCAATATTTAATTTGAACGTAAATTTCAATTTGCCAGGGCCACATACTAATTCTAAAAATTCCAGAAAAATAAATCCAGCTACTTTTTGATGATACGGTCCTAACAAAACTAGTTTCGTCGAATTCTGAGGTCGTTTGAAAAATGGCACTTTTCTGGTCGATCCAATTTAACTAAAATCGACCAAACACATTTTCCTTTGCCACGCTTACATACTAGCTTCAAAAATTATGAAATTTGAAATCTAGCAATAATTTGACATCCCGGATCCAACAAAAGTGGTTTCGTCGAATTCCGAGGTCGTTTGCAAAATGGCCATTTTCATGGGCTATATAAATTCTATAGCGACCTTTCTGAAAATTCATTTGGCCATAACTTTTGACTCCCACTACGAAACTTCGATTTTTCAGATTCGTTAGTAAGATATTCGCTAACAGATTTAAATATTTTTTGTTTCACTAAAATCCGTTTTATTTTGCACCCGGTACAGTCAGTCAAAGTTTGTATTTCAATTCTGAAACTACCGCGCCATCTCAGGCCTTGTTTATAATTAAAATTAATTATATTTATTTTCAAACATCGATTCAAACACACTTTTCATTTCCATTATTTAAAATATTTATTTAAAATATTTTAAATTCACTAAAATAGCCAAATTAAAAATTTTTAATTGGCTCAGAATATCCGGGTTGTTACACTTTGAATGCCACATCGTCAGATCCGTCAAATCACCAATTGACGTCCACAAATTTACTCTGGGTCTTAAAGAAGGGTCATTCTTCGCCACCAACTCGGTATATTTGTAAAAATCAATGTACGTGGTTTTAAGGAAATACTCCATCAGACATTCGTCCATACAAGTCATCCAGGAACAGGATGAACCGAAGGTACGCTCCTACTGCATCTGTGATAACCCGTAACTTCCCCGTTAAGGAAAGAGCGGATACTTTGAGAACAACACACAAAGGAACGCAAACAGAAGAACATTTCATTGTATATTATAACAATTCCATCAGAATAAAAGAATATACAGAGTATGAATAAATATTACACAGAAAATATCAGAGATTCAAATTACATTTAAATACATCGCAGCGGAAAATAATACAAAACACAACTAGAAGTAATAGACGGATACAGAGCTTTCCGAGTATCATTCCAGCTGTAAATCAGGATCCTGTGAATATAAATCTGCAAAACCAAAACTACTAGCTGCCCGTGTCAAAATAAGGGCACCCAGAGTTTAGGTTAAAACAATAAACTCCAGGTCAGTCATGTGACTGGTGTGAGATCTAAAACAGTTATTAATCTTTATTTTAAAGTTAGCTAAATCAAGGGACCACGCCGTATAACACGGAACGGGTTTCCTCCAAAGAATACCAGTGCATAAAATAACATCGCAATGCTAAATAAAGAAAAATGAAGCTATTATAAGACGCAGGTCCTATCACACAATGCAACGCAAGCCGGGGAATAGGGTTTTTCCCTTATAATAGCCAAATATGCTTAGTACGTTTAAAACAAATCATTTGATATTATTATAAGTGCATAGTGTATAAAACAGCTTCAAATCATAAGTATCAATCATAGGTGGCATGGGTACCATATATCATGTCGCCAATACTAGGCTCTACAATCAAAACCGCAAAGTCACGTATTGGAAGTTGGATTTCCATCTGCGAACCAAGGCAAAAGATAGTCCTCTATCGATTCAAGACTGTCTAGCCCGAGTATCAGGATCAGAGCTCGAGTGACCCTTGGATTGTAATGACCCGTATCCTACGTATCGGGGGATCGTTGAATATTTATTTCTTTCCCGTATGAAGTCGTATGTTCATGTAACTTTGGGAAACATCTATTAGAGTCATTTCCCATGTTCATGATTTTTGTAGATTTTTAGATGACCATTTTGCCCCTAGTTGGTACTGTTTCGGCCATAACTTTTGATTGGAAAGGAATTTTGAAACCACTTCCATTTGATTCGTTTGATGGTTTACCTTTCCGTAGAGTGGTCATAATAGCCAAACGGACTTACCGTTTGGGAGATATGGCTGAAACAAGGTTTGGAGGGTGAAAAACTGCTTAACCGGGCCAAATCGGGTGATTAGCGAGTAGGCCCATAACCCATTTCGGGATTAGGGTTATGGAAGGGCTGAAATGAGATGGAGAATCATTCCATTTCAGTTTTCTAGCCTCCACTTATCACCAAGGATCCCTAAAAATGGCCTCTAACCTCTAAATCACCTCCTAATCATCTTTTAGTCAAGGATTTGGCTTAGCAACCCCTAATCAAGGAAGATCTTCACCCAAGCAACATAGGAGCTGCTGTTTGGCATTGAAATTCACATCAAATCAGAGAATTATTTCAGATCTTAGTTTATTTTGTGGCTAAGGTGAGTGATTTGCATAGTTTTACACTAATTATGGCTAGTTAAGGGTGATTAGTGCTAATTAGCGAATTTAAGCATGATAAAATTCGGGAAAAATGTTCATAAACTCCTAAATGATGTTTTAGACCTCTGATATGAATTTGGGTTAATTTGGTTAAGTTTTGCTAATCCTATCATTAGTTTCACCTAAACATGCTTAAGGGGAAATATGAGATTTTGGGTATGTTTGATCCATTTTAACCTATGATATTGATGTGAATGATGTTTGTGGTTGATTATGCATGTTGCTATGACTGTATGAAATGTTTTGTGATTGATTTCAATAGTTAGAATGGTCGAAAACGCCGACGAATGGCGTAAACACTTGCTGGAACAGTTTCAGAAAACAGTGCAGGGTTCGGATCGGATCGGACATAGGGCTCGGAACGGATATGTTGAACTGAGCAAGGAACCCGATCGGATCGGAACCTGGCACTTGGGAAAAAGTGGCAAAAAGGAAGGCCACGCTAGTTGAACTGGGATCGGATCGGATTAAGGTGGACGGATCGGAGCGGAAGCACGAAGACGAATCGGAGTGGGAGCATGAAATGGATCGGATAGGAGCATGTGAAGGGAGCATGGAGACGGATCGAAAGCACGAACCAAGAAGGAACACCCGACCCGACCCGAAGGGAAGCACCCGAGCCGACCAGAAGGGACACCTGACTCGAACCAAGAAGGGCGCCCGACCCGAACCGCACTAGGAGAAGACCCGACCCAAACCAATGGATGATACCCGACCCGAACCGATGGCTTGCTGAGGAATCCGACCCGACCCAGTATTGACCAATAACCCGAGATGCAAATGTAGTCCAATAGGGGAAGTTAGAGCTCAGGATCCAGTTGGGAACCAAGGAGTTCACTTCATGGTTGGACTTTGCTGCGGGATGTGTGTTAAGGAGTTGCCGACGTTCATAACTTCGATTCATCACCAAGAATGAGTGATGGCTACTTATCAGTGCAGTAGGGTCATTATGACCTGAGGGGCAAAGTGATGGTAGCAAGACTACGTTATCAGTGCAGTAGGTCATTATGACCCGAGGGGCAAGGTGATGCGTAGTAAGACTATGAGCCAGTGCAGTGGGGTTCTTGTGACTCCCTAGGGCAGAGTGGACATAGTAAGGATTAGTAAGGCTATGAACCAGTGCAGTGGGGTTCTTGTGACTCCATGGGGCAAAGTGGACATAGCGAAGGATTTATGGCTACGTTATCAGTGCAGTGAAGCCATTTATGACTTCATGGGGCAAAGTGATCGTAGCAAGGAATGTTGGGTGATCGAAGTGGTGAATATCGTATGCTTTACGCACTGAGTGAGAGATGTGAGGATGGATGCTATGCTTGATTGTTGCCATCATTATGACATACACACCTCCCCCACCTCCGTATCTTTATACTGTTTGATATGGTACCTTAGAGTGTTGTACAGTATGTAGTGCTAACTCTTTGGTTGCAGGACCAGGTTCAGGTATGTTTTAGTCTACATGTTATTGTTTCACTTTTGATGCTTATCGCTCATACCAGGCTTTATGTCTGACACAGAGTTTTATGTCTCCTCTTATTACTCTGGGTGCTCACACGAGCAGACTAGAGACAGGTTAGCTGGTGATGCGCGAGTAGCTGATAGGGATGCGGGCAGGAGGCTTCCACGTATGATATATATATACACATTCTCCCTGTGTCGTTGGTGGTCGCTACTTGGGCATTAGTAGTGTACCTCCTTTATCTTGTTTTTGCTTTGAGACAGTTTGAAAGTTGTAATAAGCTGTATTCTGAATTTCCGCTGCTATGATGTTTAGTTCTGATTTTCAGCTTAGGCACTGTCTCTCCTGTTTTATGTGAAGTATGTTATTATTATATTTTATTCTATGCGCTGTGAGACATTCTACAGGTTCTTTGTATGTTCATTTCCTTCTTCCTTTTTCCTTTTGGCGACCCGTTCCGTGCTAACTGGACATGTGTACAGCGCATTTTTGGAGTAGATGTCGGTTGGTGCGGGGCGGGCCATCACACTTGGTATCAGAGCTCTAGTTTGCGTAGTTAACCTAGGGAAAGACACTAGGGAGAGATAGTACGTATATGAGAGCGCGTATTTGTGATTACTTTGGTTTTCAAAAGTTATGTATATATATACTATTAGTAGTATAAAGATGAAGTCGCACTGCACTAGCACCACTATGGGGTCGTTAATCGTTTCCCTTTTACAGATTAACGATGAGCCGAGACACGAGGGGTGCTGGTAGAGGAACCAACCAAGGGAATGCCGCTGACATGAGGGCTATGTTTACTAACCTCATGAGGGACATGCTTAGAGAAGTGCAAGGGGCTGTTCCCAATCCCGGAATTGGTGTTGGCCCAGTAGTGCAGGCGCCTAGGGTAGATTTCGCCAAGTTGTGCAAAGATTACACTAATCTTGGTGGGAAGCCGTTCCACGGGACAGAGTCGGCCACAGATGTTCAAGATTGGATGGATAGCTGTGATCATATCTTTGATGACTTGGGTCTTGAGGATGCGATGAAGAGAAGGCTAGCGTCTCGTCAGCTGCAAGGGCGAGCGATGAATTGGTGGAATGCCATTAGAACAGCTACTCCAGAGGATCAGGTTACTTGGGATCAGTTCAAGGCTCGCTTTAGCGAGAAGTTCATTCCAGCTGCCCAGAAGTCAGTATTGTTCAAGAGGTTCTTGGAACTTAAGCCGAACGGAAGGGCAGTTTCTGATTATATTGCTGAGTTCGACACTTTGTCGAAGTATGGACTGTCTCTTATCGACACTCCAGAGAAGAAGAATGAGAAGTTTATTACTGGTTTGGATGGATACTTGGGGGAAAGGCTTATCAACCACATCGATGAGACTTTTGAATCGATCGTGGGGAAGGCTTTGAGATCAGAGAGCCTTTACCCTATGTCAAAGATTGAGGCTGCATCTGCAGAAGGGCCAAAGCCGCAAGCAGGCGGTGGAGGCAAGAATAACTCTCAGAATAAGAGGAAGCAGGACCAATCTAAAGGTGGCCAGAAAAAGAGTAAAAAGGATGTTGAGTGCTTCAGCTATGGAAAGAAGGGCCATTATGCTAAGGAATGTCGGGCCAAGCCAGCGGAAAGGAAGTGCTACAACTGTGGTCAAGTGGAACATCAGAAGGATAAGTGTCCGCAACCTCTTAAGGAGAAGCAGATTGTGAAAGCATATGTTATTGATATTGTTCCTTCTTCGTCGAATGCCCCAACTGCGGCGGAGAAAGGAAAGAATGTTGTTATTCAAGGTATCCTTTCAATTTCAGAATTCAAGTACAAAATATCAGTCTTGTACAAAAGCCTTCAAAATGCATGGTTTAAAATCATAATCCCCATGGAACAGAAGCTATACAGAGCCAAGCCATACTTTAAGCACTTCAAGCAAAGAAAAATCCGGATCAAGCTAAAGTATTTCCCTCCTTGGATAACCTGGGGGGGAAACGGAAGAAAGGAGGCGAAACAACAAGGGTCAGACAAAAAGTATGGCAAGTCCAGTGACTTTCAGCATATGAACAGATAATAATAATATGATATGAACATAAAACTAGATGTGAGATAACTGTAACAGGTGTAGCAGATATAACAGAGAAACAGAATGATATAAACTATTGTTTTACACTTCTCTGCACTAATACTAGTATAGCAGAATTAGGTGCCACCCTAATGTCTAAATTGAAGCAGGAACGGGTACAGAATACTTTAACAGAAACAGAATGCTAATAATGGGCCTTTACTACCCGATCAGAAACAGACAGAAGCAGAAACAGATTTATCCCTACGGAAACAGAATGTAGAATTAGGTGTACACTAGTAATGGGCCTTTACCACCCGAACAGACGGTACCACACAGAAACAGACAGGTGTTACCACCCAACAGAAACAGACGGTACCAACAGAAACAGACACAACTAAGCGTACCCTAAAACCCTACCCCAAGCGATCGGCTCCCTAATACATAAATATCCTGTGTCGGCCCCACAGTAGGGTGTATCACTCCCTAAAGTGACAACCAATTGGCACAGACCTATTTACAGATGTCACGGCGTCTTACATCCTCAGAGGCAGACCGGGATCCATGCACGCACATGACCCGGTTGGAACGCACCATCAACACCCCTCGCCATTATAAGAATGAACCACTTATAATTAGTTCAGTAAGCGTGCCCGGACCCTACCTACTGTTGAGTCAAAGTTTTGATACCAGAAAGGGTTACTGACTAATATGGGTCCCAAACAACAGATGACACAAGTAATTCCCCTCCTAACCTTGTGTCCCCAGACTAACAGATTTCAGATTTATTTGTTTACAAGTTCAGACATACAGAATTCAGATTTTCTAGTTCACAAATTAAGTTAACAAGTTTTCAGACTAACGGATCAGATGTACAGATTTTTCAGATTTGTCTAACTTTGTATTGGACGGGTTTACTACACCTATTAATCCCGTTGGTTTATCCCTATTTTCCCCAATATGTTTTAGACGTCATTCTTATCTTAGATTTGCATTAATTAATTATTAATGCCCAGACCTCTCACATTAGGTCGCTAGCTTGTGGCCGCTGGATGGGCCGGGCGGTTCCGGGTAGACTTCTGCCACAAGCCAGACCTAACCTCGTGTCTTAAGCAGGTTATGACTAACTTCTCACATTAGAACCTATTGTTTGCGGCCACTGGATGTGCCGGGCGGTTCCGGGCAGAATTACGCCGCAAACTCATTCTAACCTCGAGTTAGCCATGTTTATCTTTGCGGCCAATTAATTAATAATTTACCGTTTATGCGCACGCCCAATATATATATGCCAATTCAGATTATATCAATAACAGGATGATTATATCAACACAGCAGATAACAGATTTTAGCAGATAGCAGATTTTTAAAGATTATATGACTTAACGGATTTAATAGATTTAGCAACTTAGCAGATTTTGGCATATAACAGGTTAGGCATCTCAACAGACAAATTTAACAGATTTGGCATTTCAATCTAATTTAGCAGTCTATGCAATATAACAGAACTAGCAGTTTTAGGCAACTTAGCAAATTAGCAAAATAGGCATTTTCAACGGATTCAGTAAATGACAGATTTAGCAGGTTTAATATTTCTAAAGGTTCTATTTACATGCCTTGCCTAAACATAAATTAGGCCTAAATTCATATGCCTAAATAATTGTCGTGATTCACAATAAGATCATATACTTCCATGTTTGCATACATTTACATAGCGCAGAATATGGACATAATTTACCCTATCACATATGTTCCAATTTTTGTTAAACTAACCTTATACAGCAGATTCACATATAAATTATACCAAATATGATCATTAGTTACAATGCATGCCATATATGCAAAATTCCCTATTTAGGTGTAATCACAATAGTAGAGTTCCTAATTAATGTAAATCTTTTACATCTACGTTTCCATATCCTTTTTCTTATTAAGTCATGAATCATTATGCAAAATATACCCAACAATCTAAATCTTTAAATCATTTCTTCTAAAAAATCAGATCTTGACTTTTATATGCATTTTGTCCAAAGTCTCAAATCATATGTAATCATACAATGGTTCCTCTTTTCTTCTATCATAGAATATGCATAGATCCAAATCTAGTTTACAACATATGCTCATTTTTTTTCTAATTAATTACAGATCTAAATTACAACATACACTATGCATACAACATATATAAATTATATGTTCATAGTCAAATTTATGCATCCAATCCCAATTCACATATCCAATATATTTTATGCCTCAGACCTAAAGTCATACATTCAATTCAGTCTTGTCAAATTTCGCATCATTCATCCCAAAATTTGCGTTCATACGTTCATCTCTTATGAGATTAGGCACAGGCTCGTGGTAGCCTGGCTATAGAAACAGAAAAGAAGAAAAGGGATACAGAACAGTCACAGAAAGACAGAAGAGAATATATATACAATCTCAGATTCAGAATTAAAAACATATCAAAATTATAATTAACGTTTATAGCGGAAAATAACTGTACTTGCCTTGATTGGATTAAAGAAAGAACTTTAGTTGTTACAGAATTGTTGCAGAAGCTTTTATCACAAATTTGAATTTAGGATGATGTTGATTGACTTCTAGTTTTGATTCTAGCAGAGTAGCGACGCCATTTTTTTATTTTTAATTAGAAGAAGAGAGCAATGGAGGCTAGAGAATTGTGTTAGAGACTTAGGTTAGGTAGAGTCTAGGGTCATTTTTATAGAGTTTATGAACTGATTAGGACCATCGATGTTGCTTGGATTGATCGTAGCCATTCATTCGAAAGAGAGACCAATTAGAGCCTGCCACCTAGCCCTAATGACAAAGCAAGCTTCTGAAAATCGACCAACATAGACTAGGCCAGCCAGGGTGGACTGGGTTCGACCTGGGTCTGGACCAGGTCGACAGCCCTGTCGACAGCCCTGTCGACCTGGCTAGACCAGGTCGACAGCCCAGTCGACCTGGGTGCCTTAGGCGGGAATTTTCCCGCCCTGGCCAATTGGGCCCGATTTTTAATTTTAAACTTGTTTTTCTGAGCTGTTCGAATTTTAAACTTAATTCAGAAACTTCTGGAGGCTATATCTTCTTCATACGGACTCCGTTTTTCGGAAACTCGGACTCTATTTCGTGTATTTTTCCGAGACGAACGCAATGGCGTATCCCGTTTCCCTTAGTTCTTTGATTTCAAATTAATTATACTTTAATTTATGACTTTCACGGTTATAGATTACACGGGGTGTTACATTCTCCCCCACTTAAAAGGATTTCGTCCCCGAAATCTTCAAGTTAAGAAGAATGTGTCCTACCATCCAATCACCCATCTACTCAACCATCATCCACAAGCATCCATTGTCCTTAGAAAACTTCTAATGTTGTATGAACATATGCAAAAGTGTGTGTATATGTTCCTTATCTAATGCAAAGATCAGGCGGTTTACTGATTCAGTTGACCTCCTTAATGCGAATTATGTCAGTGCCATGAGTCCAACATGTATGCAATAGAATTCTGATGATATATATTATTTCTATATGAGTGCACAATCATTCACTCAAATGCAACATCCATGTGCTGAATTAACCATTTTGCATCCACAAGAATTGAAAAATGCTCACCCATCCATATGCAGTATGAGAGTGTTTTCGAGCCGATCTAGTGCCTAGTGTGTGTATATGCATCCACGGGCAACCACTAGCAACCACTTGCATCCACTTGCAACCATCAAACATAACATGTTTCAAACACATGTTTACACCCATTAGTTTCTACCTAAAGTTCAAATATTCGATCGATAAGATACAGTCGAATGATGGAAGCGAGTACAGATAGAACGAAAATTTGGTTCCCATTAGACATGGGTCCTAAGTATCGGCCCCAAAGACCGAAACCAACATCAAATTGACACCCAGAGGATTACCTTCTTTAGACAATGTCAAAACTGGAAATCCTATAAAAAAAGTATTTAGATATTTACAGACTACTGGTACAGATCAGGTTCCCTAATGATTCTTAGGAAGCTAAGCATGATAAAATCATACCCCACGAAAACTCAGAATGTATGCGTCATACTTGATGCCTAACACAGATATCCCTCAAACCCCAATCTCAAACAGATGATCCATAACCCTTATGGGTCTGAGTCTATAGCGGAATTCAAAAATAATACTAGTATTAAAGTGCAGAGTATCGATTACAAAATCAAAATACCAGAATCAGAAAAAGTCTTAACTCCATAAAATTAAACCTACTATAGAAATTTTCCTATTTCTATCCTAGCCACTAGCCTCAAGAGTGTTCGCCTGCCCTCCTTGTCCTCGTCTCTTCGGGCAGTCCCTAGTGAAGTGTCCCATCTCCCCACAGTTGAAGCAAGCGCCCTTCCTTTTTCTGCAATCCTTGTTCAGATGAGTTGAGCTCCCACAAGTAAAGCACTTTTTCCCCTTCTTATCTTCAGACTTCTCATCCTTCTTTTGTGTTTCCTTTTTGGGCCCTGCTTTCTTATTCTGTGGTTCTTCCTTCTTTGTCTCTTTCGGGCCCTTGTCTTCCTCGTGCAGTAGTGCCATATCCACCAATTTCTCGTAAGTTGCTCCCATGGGTACATGGGTCATGGCTAGGCTGTGCAGTGGCTCATTCAATCCTTTAACAAAGCGGAGAGCCTTTTTATGCTGAGTGTTGACTAAATCCAATCCGAATCTTGCTAGTTGGTTGAACTGGTTGACGTATTCCTTGACCGTCATACTTCCTTGCTTAAGAGACAAGAACTTTTCCAATTGTAAACTTCGTTCAGCTTGCGAGAGGAATTTTGTCTCAAACCTTGTTCTGAAATCCATCCATGTCTCAACCGGCCTCTCGGCGTTAGTGACTTCCCACCAGTAGGAAGCTTCGTCTTTGAGCAGCCATACTGCCAACTGTACCTTTTGCCTATCGTCCACCTCGAAGATAACGAATAGATCCTCAGTTTCTTTGAGCCAATTCCTTGCTTCTACGAATGATTCAGTTCCTTTGAAATCCTTCCCACCCATGGCCCTAAAATCTCTACAGATCTTTGAGAAAGCAATTGCATGAGGAGGGGGTGGAAGAGGGGGATCATTTGCTGGACCTGCAGCGGCGGTCCTAGCCTCAAGATATTGACGAAACCAACCGGGTACATGAACACCCTCTGGTATCTCAGATGCTTCAGACATGCTGAAATGAAAAAGGAAAGGTTCAATACAAAAAGGACTGAAAGAAAGATATATGGCTCTTGGGGATTATGTTTTTCAAAATAAGTTTTTTTTTTTTTTGAAAATACTTCCTTTCAAAACCTTTTTTGAAAATAATTTTCTAAACTTTTTATAAAATCTGGTAACCTTCAGCTCTGATACCAAGTGTAACACCCCACCTCCGTTAAGGTCACTCACAAAGGGAATGCCTTAACTTTGGTGGAGCATTTTAGTAAACAGAACAGAAACTTACGAGACAGATAAAACAGTACTTGAAAAATTTTAACTTTATTACAGCGGAAACAGAAATTAATATGGTTACATCCTTTCAATTTCAGAATTCAAGTACAAAATATCAGTCTTGTACAAAAGCCTTCAAAATGCATGGTTTAAAATCATAATCCTCATGGAACGGAAGCTATACAGAGCCAAGCCATACTTTAAGCACTTCAAGCAAAGAGAAATCTGGATCAAGCTAAAGTATTTCCCTCCTTGGATAACCTGGGGGGGGGGAAACGGAAGTAAGGAGGCGAAACAACAAGGGTCAGACAAAAAGTCTGGCAAGTCCAGTGACTTTCAGCATATGAACAGATAATAATAATATGATATGAACATAAAACTGGATGTGAGATAACTGTAACAGGTGTAGCAGATATAACAGAGAAACAGAATGATATAAACTATTGTTTTACACTTCTCTACACTAATACTAGTATAGCAGAATTAGGTGCCACCCTAATGTCTAAATTGAAGCAGGAACGGGTACAGAATACTTTAACAGAAACAGAATGCTAATAATGGGCCTTTACTACCCAATCAGAAACAGACAGAAGCAGAAACAGATTTATCCCTACGGAAACAGAATGTAGAATTAGGTGTACACTAGTAATGGGCCTTTACCACCCGAACAGACGGTACCACAAAGAAACAGACAGGTGTTACCACCCAACAGAAACAGACGGTACCAACAGAAACAGACAGAACTAAGCGTACCCTAAAACCCTACCCCAAGCGATCGGCTCCCTAATACATAAATATCCTGTGTCAGCCCCACAGTAGGGTGTATCACCCCCTAAAGTGACAACCAATTGGCACAGACCTATTTACAGATGTCACGGCGTCTTACATCCTCAGAGGCAGACCGGGATCCATGCACGCACATGACCCGGTTGGAACGCACCATCAACACCCCTCGCCATTATCAGAATGAACCACTTATAATTAGTTCAGTAAGCGTGCCCGGACCCTACCTACTGTTGGGTCAAAGTTTTGATACCAGAAAGGGTTACTGACTAATATGGGTCCCAAACAACAGATGACACAAGTAATTCCCCTCCTAACCTTGTGTCCCCAGACTAACAGATTTCAGATTTATTTGTTTACAAGTTCAGACATACAGAATTCAGATTTTCTAGTTCACAAATTAAGTTAACAAGTTTTCAGACTAACGGATCAGATGTACAGATTTTTCAGATTTGTCTAACTTTGTATTGGACGGGTTTACTACACCTATTAATCCCGTTGGTTTATCCCTATTTTCCCCAATACGTTTTAGACGTCATTCTTATCTTAGATTTGCATTAATTAATTATTAATGCCCAGACCTCTCACATTAGGTCGCTAGCTTGTGGCCGCTGGATGGGCCGGGCGGTTCCGGGCAGACTTCTGCCACAAGCCAGACCTAACCTCGTGTCTTAAGCAGGTTATGACTAACTTCTCACATTAGAACCTATTGTTTGCGGCCACTGGATGTGCCGGGCGGTTCCGGGCAGAATTACGCCGCAATCTCATTCTAACCTCGAGTTAGCCATGTTTATCTTTGCGGCCAATTAATTAATAATTTACCGTTTATGCGCACGCCCAATATATATATATATATATATATATATATATATATTCCAATTCAGATTATATCAATAACAGGATGATTATATCAACACAGCAGATAACAGATTTTAGCAGATAGCAGATTTTTCCAGATTATATGACTTAACGGATTTAATAGATTTAGCAACTTAGCAGATTTTGGCATATAACAGGTTAGGCATCTCAACAGACAAATTTAACAGATTTGGCATTTCAATCTAATTTAGCAGTCTATGCAATATAACAGAACTAGCAGTTTTAGGCAACTTAGCAAATTAGCAAAATAGGCATTTTCAACGGATTCAGTAAATGACAGATTTAGCAGGTTTAATATTTCTAAAGGTTCTATTTACATGCCTTGCCTAAACATAAATTAGGCCTAAATTCATATGCCTAAATAATTTTATTGTTTCACAATAAGATCATATACTTCCATGTTTGCATACATTTACATAGCGCAGAATATGGACATAATTTACCCTATCACATATGTTACAATTTTTGTTAAACTAACCTTATACAACAGATTCACATATAAATTATACCAAATAAGATCATTAGTTACAATGCATGCCATATATGCAAAATTCCCTATTTAGGTGTAATCACAATAGTAGAGATCCTAATTAATGTAAATCTTGTACACCTACGTTTCCATATCCTTTTTCTTATTAAGTCATGAATTATTATGCAAAATATACCCAACAATCTAAATCTTTAAATCATATCTTCTAAAAAATCAGATCTTGACTTTTATATGCATTTTGTCCAAAGTCTCAAATCATATGTAATCATACAATGGTTCCTCTTTTCTTCTATCATAGAATATGCATAGATCCAAATCTAGTTTACAACATATGCTCATTTTTTTCTAATTAATTACAGATCTGAATTACAACATACACTATGCATACAACATATATAAATTATATGTTCATAGTTAAATTTATGCATCCAATCCCAAGTCACATGTCCAATATATTTTATGCCTCAGACCTAAAGTCATACATTCAATTCAGTCTTGTCAAATTTCGCATCATTCATCCTAAAATTTGCGTTCATACGTTCATCTCTTATGAGATTAGGCACAAGCTCGTGGTAGCCTGGCTATAGAAACAGAAAAGAAGAAAAGGGATACAGAACAGTCACAGAAAGACAGAAGAGAATATATATACAATCTCAGATTCAGAATTAAAAACATATCAAAATTATAATTAACGTTTATAGCGGAAAATAACTGTACTTGCCTTGATTGGATTAAAGAAAGAACTTTAGTTGTTACAGAATTGTTGCAGAAGCTTTTATCACAAATTTGAATTTAGGATGATGTTGATTGACTTCTAGTTTTGATTCTAGCAGAGTAGCGACGCCATTTTTTTATTTTTAATTAGAAGAAGAGAGCAATGGAGGCTAGAGAATTGTGTTAGAGACTTAGGTTAGGTAGAGTCTAGGGTCATTTTTATAGAGTTTATGAACTGATTAGGACCATCGATGTTGCTTGGATTGATCGTAGCCATTCATTCGAAAGAGAGACCAATTAGAGCCTGCCACCTAGCCCTAATGACAAAGCATGCTTCTGAAAATCGACCAACATAGACTAGGCCAGCCAGGGTGGACTGGGTTCGACCTGGGTCTGGACTAGGTCGACCGCTCTGTCGACAGCCCTGTCGACCTGGCTAGACCAGGTCGACAGCCCAGTCGACCTGGGTGCCTTACGCGGGAATTTTCCCGCCCTGGCCAATTAGGCCCGATTTTTAATTTTAAACTTGTTTTTCTGAGTTGTTCGAATTTTAAACTAAATTCAGAAACTTCCGGAGGCTATATCTTCTTCATATGGACTCCGTTTTTCGAAAACTCGGACTCTATTTCGCGTATTTTTCCGAGACGAACGCAATGGCGTATCCCGTTTCCCTTAGTTCTTTGATTTCAAATTAATTATACTTTAATTTATGACTTTCACGGTTATAGAATACACGGGGTGTTACAATATCCTTGTTTACTCGAGGACAGAGGAGGAACACAAGGGACACTTGAGGATAGTGACGGAGGTGTTGAGGAAACACCAATTGAAAGCGAAATTCTCTAAGTTTCATTTTTGGAGAAGGGAAGTAAGATTCTTGGGTCATGTTGTTTCAGAGAGTGGTATTGCCGTGGACCCTGCGAAGGTGGCTACGGTACAGGATTGGCCTACACCCAAGAATGCAACAGATGTGAGAAGTTTCTTGGGATTAGCTGGATATTATCGTAAGTCTATACAGGACTTCTCCAAGATAGCAGCACCGTTGACTCAGTTGAATAAGAAGAATCAGTCCTTCGTCTGGGATGAAGTGTGTGAGGATGCTTTCAAGAGTATAAAAGAGAGGTT
The DNA here is from genome assembly GCA_030737875.1 of Allium sativum. NCBI lineage: Eukaryota > Viridiplantae > Streptophyta > Magnoliopsida > Asparagales > Amaryllidaceae > Allium > Allium sativum. The sequence continues at coordinate 316,669,649 of CM060921.1, forward strand.
GACACGTGCGCTAGTGTTAGTCATTCCTAAGGGAAATGAAGAGATGACGGTATACACGGATGCTTGTGGTACCGGACTAGGTGCGGTGTTGATGCAAGGAGGAAGGGTTGTAGCTTATGCTAGTCGACAGCTAAAGCCGCATGAGAAGAAGTATCCTACCCATGATTTGGAATTAGCAGCGATTGTATTTGCGCTGAAGATGTGGAGACACTGTCTATTGGGAGAAAGATTTGAGTTGTTTACTGATCATAAATCTTTAAAGTATCTCTTCTCCCAGAAAGATCTGAATCTCCGTCAGGAAAGATGGTTAGAGTTCTTGGCTTCGTATGATTTTGATATCGCATACACACCTGGGAAAGGTAATGCGGTAGCCGATGCCTTGAGTAGGAGACATGCCAGCTTAGGGGCAATGTTTCTTGAATGGAAGCAACTGGAGTATATCGCGGGGTTTGATTTCAGACCAAGGTGCGAATTGGATCCAGTTATGCTAGCAAGTTTGACGATCAGACCCACTTTGATTGAGCGGATTGGTTCTAGTCAGAGGGACGATCCTAATCTATTAGAAATCATCTCCAAGTTAGAGATGGGTATCGATGAGGAGATGAATGTGTATGGGCTTGATCGAGAAGGATGGCTTCGAAAGAATGGAAGACTAGTTGTGCCCAACATGAATGGTTTGAGAGATGAAGTGCTTAGAGAATGTCATCACTCAAAACTGACTATACATCCCGGTGGTAATAAGATGTATTGAGACATGAGACAGACTTACTATTGGGAAGGGATGAAAAGAGACGTTGGGAAGTTTATATCCAAGTGCATGAATTGCCAGCTAGTTAAAGCCGAGCAAAAGAAGCCTAGTGGTTTGTTACAACCATTAGAAATTCCCGAAATGAAATGGGAGCAAGTTTCGATGGATTTCATCGATGTCTTACCAAGGACTAGATCGGGATATGATAGCATTGGGTAATTGTGGATCGATTGACTAAAAGTGCAAGATTTATACCAGTCAAATCGACCAGGACGGCAACCAAGTTGGCAGAATTGTATATGAAGTGGGTAGTGAGATTTCATGGAGTACCCAAAAGCATTGTGAGCGACCGAGACCCGTTGTTCACTAGTGGGTTTTGTAAGAGCTTACAAGAGGCTCTAGGGTCAGGATTACATCTCAGTACCGCATATCATCCTTAGACCGACGGTCAGACGGAGAGGGTGAATCGTATATTGGAAGATCTCTTGAGAGCGTGTATATTGGATTTTGGTGGATCATTGGATGACCATTTGCATCTAGTAGAGTTTGCATATAATAATAGCTACCAATCCAGTATCGGTATGGCTCCATATGAAGCTTTGTACGGACGACCGTGCAACTCACCATCATGTTGTATAGAGATTGGCGAGAAGTTTGTGCTTGGACCAGATGTGGTGAGAGAAACCTCGGATAAGATTAAGATCATTCAGCAACGAATGAAAGCTGCTCAGGATAGGCAGAAGAGTTATGCTGACAAGAGGAGAAGAGACTTGAAATTCTCCGTTCGTGACTTGGTGTTTGTCAAAATCTCTCCGTTGAAGAGCGTGATACGATTTGGCAGGAGAGGCAAGTTGGCACCAAGATTTGTTGGCTCATTCCCTATTCTTGAACTAGTCGGGAATTTGGCGTATAGAGTTGACTTACCAGAGAAGATGGCAGGAGTTCACAATGTATTTCATGTTTCCCAACTAAGGAAGTTCGTTCACGACTCAGATGTGACTATTTCACCTGATCAGTTAGAGGACTTCGAAGTAGAACCCGAGGCAGTTGGGAACCGCAAGCCGATTCGTATTGTGGGGCACGATACGAAGCAACTTCGAAGGAAGTCGGTGAAGCTAGTCAAGGTTCAGTGGGGCGAGGACGAGGATGATTGTACTTGGGAGACAGAGGAGAGCGTTAGGAAGGCATATCCAGAACTCCTTGCCTGGTAAGATATACTTTGCGATTTAGTTATTCTGTATGCTAGGATAGACTTATTTCACTTGTTTGCATGTTTGATGGTTGTTTTATGGTTGATAGGCATGCGGGAACCTTTGTGTGTGTTTTGATTAGGGAATTTCGGGGGCGAAATTTCTTAAGGGGGGGAGAGTGTAATGACCCGTATCCTACGTATCGGGGGATCGTTGAATATTTATTTCTTTCCCGTATGAAGTCGTATGGTCATGTAACTTTGGGAAACATCTATTAGAGTCATTTCCCATGTTCATGATTTTTGTCGATTTTTAAATGACCATTTTGCCCCTAGTTGGTACTGTTTCGGCCATAACTTTTGATTGGAAAGGAATTTTGACCTGAAACCACTTCCATTTGATTCGTTTGATGGTTTACCTTTCCGTAGAGTGGTCATAATAGCCAAACGGACTTACCGTTTGGGAGATATGGCTGAAACAAGGTTTGGAGGGTGAAAAACTGCTTAACCGGGCCAAATCGGGTGATTAGCGAGTAGGCCCATAACCCATTTCGGGATTAGGGTTATGGGAGGGCTGAAAATTAGATGGAGAATCATTCCATTTCAGTTTTCTAGCCTCCACTTATCACCAAGGATCCCTAAAAATGGCCTCTAACCTCTAAATCACCTCCAAATCATCTTTTGGTCAAGGATTTGGCTTAGCAACCCCTAATCAAGGAAGATCTTCACCAAAGCAACATAGGAGCTGCTGTTTGGCATTGAAATTCACATCAAATCAGAGAATTATTTCAGATCTTAGTTTATTTTGTGGCTAAGGTGAGTGATTTGCATAGTTTTACACTAATTATGGCTAGTTAAGGATGATTAGTGCTAATTAGCGAATTTAAGCATGATAAAATTCGAGAAAAATGTTCATAAATTCCTAAATGATGTTTTAGACCTCTGATACGAATTTGGGTTAATTTGGTTAAGTTTTGCTAAACCTATCATTAGTTTCACCTAAACATGCTTAAGGGGAAATATGAGATTTTGGGTATGTTTGATCCATTTTAACCTATGATATTGATGTGAATGAAGTTTGTGGTTGATTATGCATGTTGCTATGACTATATGAAATGCTTTGTGATTGATTTCAATAGTTAGAATGGTCGAAAACGCCGATGAATGGCGTAAACACTTGCTGGAACAGTTTCAGAAAACAGTGCAGGGTTCGGATCGGATCGGACATAGGGCTCGAATCGGATATGTTGAATTAAGCAAGGAACCCGATCGGATCGGAACCTGGCACTTGGGAAAAAGTGGCAAAAAGGAAGGCCACGCTAGCTGAACTGGGATCGGATCGGATTAAGGTGGACGGATCGGAGCGGAAGCACGAAGACGAATCGGAGTGGGAGCATGAAATGGATCGGATAGGAGCATGTGAAGGGAGCATGGAGATGGATCGGAAGCACGAACCAAGAAGGAACACCCGACCCGACTTGAAGGGAAGCACCCGACCCGACCAGAAGGGACACCTGACTCGAACCAAGAAGGGACGCCCGACCCGAACTGCACTAGGAGAAGACCCGACCCGAACCAATGGATGATACCCGACCCGAACCGATGGCTTGATGAGGAATCCGACCCGACCCAGTATTGACCAATAACCCGAGATGTAAAGGTAGTCCAATAGGGGAAGTTGGAGCTCAGGATCCAGTTGGGAACCAAGGAGTTCACTTCATGGTTGGACTTTGCTGCGGGACGTGTGCTAAGGAGTTGCCGACGTTCATAACTTCGATTCACCACCAAGAATGAGTGATGGCTACTTATCAGTGCAGTAGGGTCATTATGACCTGAGGGGCAAAGTGATGGTAGCAAGACTACGTTATCAGTGCAGTAGGGTCATTATGACCCGAGGGGCAAGGTGATGCGTAGTAAGACTATGAGCCAGTGCAGTGGGGTTCTTGTGACTCCATGGGGCAGAGTGGACATAGTAAGGATTAGTAAGGCTATGAGCCAGTGCAGTGGGGTTCTTGTGACTCCATGGGGCAAAGTGGACATAGCGAAGGATTTGTGGCTACGTTATCATTGCAGTGAAGCCATTTATGACTTCATGGGGCAAAGTGATCGTAGCAAGGAATGTTGGGTGATCGAAGTGGTGAATATCGTATGCTTTACGCACTAAGTGAGAGATGTGAGGATGGTTGCTATGCTTGATTGTTGCCATCATTATGACATACACACCTCCCTCACCTCCGTATCTTTACACTGTTTGATATGGTACCTTAGAGTGTTGTACAGTATGTAGTGCTAACTCTTTGGTTGCAGGAACAGGTTCAGGTATGTTTTAGTCTACCTGTTATTGTTTCACTTTAGATGCTTATCGCTCATACCAGGCTTTATGTCTGACCCAGAGTTTTATGTCTCCTCTTATTACTCTGGGTGCTCACACGAGCACACTAGAGACAGGTTAGCTGGTGATGCGCGAGTAGCTGATAGGGAGGCGGGCAGGAGGCTTCCACGTATGATATATATATATATATATATATATATATATATATACACACACACACACATTCTCCCTGTGTCGTTGGTGGTCGCTACTTGGGCATTAGTAGTGTACCTCCTTTATCTTGTTTTTGCTTTGAGACAGTTTGAAAGTTGTAATAAGCTGTATTCTGAATTTTCGCTGCTATGATGTTTAGTTCTGATTTCAGCTTAGGCACTGTCTCTCCTGTTTTATGTAAAGTATGTTATTATTATATTTTATTCTATGCGCTGTGAGACATTCTACAGGTTCTTTGTATGTTCATTTCCTTCTTCCTTTTTCCTTTTGGCGACCCGTTCCGTGCTAACTGGACATGTGTACAGCGCATTTTTGGAGTAGATGTCGGTTGGTGCGGGGCGGGCCGTCACATGGATCGTCAGGGCCGGTCCACTGATGTGGATTAAAATGCCTGAACACTGCATTCCCCCGCCCTTTGGGGCGTAAATGAGCCAACAAATGACTCCATCGGCTTCACATAGTCACCGATATATCCGAGGCGCCTCGCAACAGCAACAACCACATAAGTCAAACTCGTCAGGGCATGTAAAACCACTGATGCCACTTCTAACTAGAAGGAAACACATGTCCTCCCTGATGTCCTCTCCCGTTTCTGGTTCACAACCAGGGTGTGAGGCTCGCGAATCAACGTTACACAAAGCTATGTCACACAGGCCGTGCTTTGATCATCAACCACAAGACTTTGCTTTTCAACAGAAAGCCTTGATCAATTGCCACTTAGGCATGCCACACAGGGCGTTCACTCCATGCGATGGATATCCATCAATATATAACCCCTGAGCTTGTACGTCTCAGAGAAGGGCGTTAAGCAAAAGAATAAATTCACCGCCGCCAAACAGATATATATTTCATAGAAATCAATCACACAGACTGAAATCCAATGTCAGACACACAGTCCATTTACATGTTTGTTCTGGGTCTGAACGAAACTGGAGGCACCTTGTACCCCTCATATCCATCGATCTCCAAGTACGTCTGGACGACCATTAACCGATTCCCTCCTCTTGGGTGTACGGCCCAATCAAGATCATCAGTAATCACCCAAACGACGTGAAGACCTCCGGTCTTCGACCGCCGTCTTCATCCTCGACACCACGTCGAATCAGTTATTCAGAATGGGATAAACCCGGTCTTTCTGAATAACTCGCGTATATAATAAACAAGTGTTACACAAACACAACATACGCCTCATTCCAATTCATCAGTCACTAACAGCAAATTAGCAAGAGAATAATTCCCCAAACATTAACCCCAAAGGCCGAAACCAACATCAGATCAATACTCAGGAAACCCTTCTTCTTAGCTAACCTACAGTTAGTCTCTAAATTTCACAATCCTAGGGAAAGGTTCCCATTAATTTTATCAAAGATAAATTCTTTTAATTTTATTCTTTAATCTTCCTTTGAATATCATTTCAAACTAGTCGGGATTAGCGAACCACACCGAAGTAATTATTTATTTTATTTCCCAATCCCAACCTATTTATCCCATGAAGCAAAACTGGTAATACTCCATATCTAACACCATGGTGTTATCGGTAAATTCAATTACCATTTCACGTTCAAATCTAATTAAAGATTTAACTATCGTCTGGAGTAAAACTGGTGATACTCCATTCTCGATCTTTTTAATCTAATTAAAGATTCATTAAAACTCCACTTAGTTTTAATCTTTAACTGGGTTAAAGAATCGATGTCAATTAAAACACGGTTTGCGATAAACCCCAAATCACATCAAATTTCAATCAGTCCCTAACCGTAAATTAGTAAGAGGACAGTTCCCTAAATATTAACCCCGAAGGCCGAAACCAACATCAGATCAATTTCCAAGAAACCATCCAACTTAACTGATCCCCAGTTAGTTCTTAATTTTCTTAACTCCATTTGGGTTTAAGAACAGTATTATTAAAGATACCGTTCACGACAACCCAAAATCCCATTTGATATAAAACACAAGGCTCTGAATAGAAAATATATCGGCTTATATTCAATCTCAAATTCTGAAACCAACAAATATCGTATTGGAAATAACGATATAAATATATCTTTCAAATTTCCATAACAACATCTATATAATCACGAAATCCAACATCGAACTATTACGAATATGATTTCGATTCAAATCCATTCAAATTCAACTATTGGAAATCCTGGTTATTTTCAAAACCATTTCAAATCCAATTTATTTATTTTAAAAATAAATAAATTATTATTCTAGTTCAAAACTAGTTCATTTCGATAAAAAACTATTTTTATTTTTTCAAATATGGAGTTTTTCATCACAATTCTTCACAAATCATTTCTTATGATTTTACACAAATTATTACTATTTTTAATAATTTTATCAAGGCCCGTATAGTCGATTTCCATCAACGGCCATCGAACTGCACTTACAGCGACCTTTTCCAAATTTGATTTGAACATAATTCCAAATCCAACCGTTAGATTTCTGATTTCTAATATTCGTTAGAAAGCTCTTTTCGATACGAACCCAACGGTTCCGGTTTTAGGAGAATCCGACGGTCGGATCTCCCGTAATATCCATTCGAAGTCAATGGTCGAAATTCGCGAACTGCCGCGGCGCGGCGCGTTCTATGCAGGCCATTATATATATAATATATATATTATATATATTTCGTCGATTTCCTTTCAAAACGTATTTTATAAACCGTTTTAAATTCGTTTTCAAAACGATTTCAACTTCATATTCAATTTCTAATCAAAATTGAAGATTCCACATTATCGATATACAAATGATAATATTTTCAAAACGTTATATTTTGAAATCACTTTCTTTTCTATATTCAATATAAAAATGAATAAAATCGATATAAATATCGTTCACGTCAAAATGGCGTCAGTCTAATCAACACGGCTTTTATTCAACACATGAAATTATTTTCTATTCAACACATGAATTTATTTTCTATTCAATGCATGAAATTATTTTATTTCAACACATGAAATTATTTTATTTCAACACATGAATTTATTTTCTAAATTGGAATGAGACCCAATCAATTACCAAATAATGTTAATTATATGGATTTTCTACAACACATGTTTATAATAGCAACGGTAAATAATCAACCATCATCCAGAGTGCACCACACAACTGCACAAGTATTAAATATAAATAATTAAAGCTTACACAGTCTGTCAATCCATCGATTGACATACAACTAAACAATCGGGATTAGTGTACGTCAAATCTCATCCCAATACCCCTGTGGGGTTTCAAATCAACAAACATAGATTTTATTTGTGCAGTTGGGCGATGTGTAAAATTTATCGTCCCAACCAATATCAGTCAAATCAGTGTATATAAACAAATCGCCCGATTTGTTTATTACTATTGATTTTATATACACGTTAAAAATTATATTTTTAACTATAAAATATTTTCCACTATAAAATATTTTATTTCATTCCACATCACACAACCAAATTTCACAACACAGCAACCAAACAAACAAGTCATCCATGGTCTGTGGACGACGTGTGTCGGGTGCTAAATATAATCTACATCCTAGTATATATTTCAAACTAGAAATAGAAATAAAAGCGAGGAGTTCTCGCCGAGGGTTCCACTCCTCTAGTTTTATTTCTGAATTTCTGAACATCTGGATTTGTCCGTACTCTAAATATAATCTTTGTCACGCTGTTCACATTAAAAATCACATTCTTATTCCAACGCTATATGGATAAATATCACATTTTTATATCACTATACGTATAATAAAAATCAGATTTTTATTTTGTTATATATATAAAAATCGTATTTTTATATTTTCTACCTTATTAAAAATATATTTTTATAATCTCTACTATATAAAAATCATAATTTTATATTCTTTATTATATAAAATTTCTATTTTTAATCTGCTACTCATATAAAAATAGAATCTTTATTCTCGCTACTTCATGATAAAAATAGAGTTCATATTTTTATTATATGTGACGGCCGGGAATTTCGCTCGATCCGAATCAGTCGTTAAACCGATCTAGACCGTTCGAAACCCCTGATCGTTTTGAGAACAGGACAAAATAGAATGCAGACGGGAGAACATTTCATTGTTTTTACAACAATTCCATCAGATACAAGAATATACAGAGTATAATTGAATAAATTACATTCGATAGATATCAGAGACTACAATAAATTACATAACAGTGGAAAATTATACAAAGCACAACTGAAACGGATACAGAGCTTTCCAGATATCATTCCAGCTGTAAACCAGGATCCTGTGAATATAAATCTGCAAAACCAAAACTACTAGCTGCCCGTGCGGAAAATAGGGGCACCCAGAATTTAGGTTTAAACAATAAAGTCCAGGTCAGTCATGTGACTTGTGTGAGAACTAAAACAGTTATTTAAAGCTTTACTTTAAAAGAGAGTAATTCAAGGGACCACGCCGTATAACACGGAACGGGTTTCCTCCCAAGAATACCAGGGCATAGAATAAACAACGCAATGCTTTTTCGAAAAATGAAGCTATTATAAGACCCAGGTCCCATCACACAATGCAACGCAAGCCGGAGGATAGGGTTTTCCCTTATAATAGCCAAACATGCTTGGTACGTTTAAAAACAAATCATTTGATACTATAATAAGTGTATAGTGCCAAAACAATTTCAATCATAAATATAATCCATAGACGGCATTAGTGCCCCATCCCACTATGTCGCCATACTAGGCTCTACAAATAAAACCGAAAAACACGTATTGGAAATTGGATTTCCGTCATGAGTCGAGGCAAGGGGCAAGCTCCTCTCCGCTTCGAGACACTCTAGCAAATGCCTCAGGACTACACACTCTGGGTAACCCTGGGATCCACCAAGACCGGTCCTCTCTTACGTTTGAGGATTAGTTATTCCTAAACACACGTTTCCCGGCCCTATAGGACCTATAATCGAGGCGCCTTGCATCCAAACCACAAAGGTGAAAAGTATATAAATGTCAGGGCTGGTAGGTCACTGGCACCACCCATAGCTAGAAAGAACATCGTGCACTCCTTGGATCCTCATCCCGTTTTTGACTCATACCGAGGTGTGAGGCTCGCGAATTTACATTATACACAAAGCTGCCACGTAGGCCGTGCTTTGATCATCAACCACAAGACTTTGCTTTTCAACAGAAGCCTTGATCCATGCAACTCAGCGTGCCACACAGGCAATTCATGCCATGCGATTGATATCTATCGATATATAACCTCTAAGCTCGTACGTCTCAGAGAAGGGCGTTAAGCAAGAGAATAAATTCTCCGCCGCCAAACAGATATATATTTAACAGAAATCAATCAACAAAGGATAAAATCCAATGTCAGACACACAATCCATTTACAAGTTCGTTCTGGGTCTGAACGAAACTGAAGGCACTTTCCTCGCATATCCATCCATCTCCAAGTACGTTTGGACGACCACCAACTGATTCCCTCATCTTGGGTGTACAACCCAATCAAGATCATCAGTAATCACCCAAACGATGTGAAGACTTCTGGTCTTCAACCACCGTCTTCATCTTCGACATATCGTCGAATCGGTTATTCAGAATGGGTATAAACCCGGCCTTTCCGAACAATCCGCGTATATTAAAACGAATGTTACACAAACACAACATACGCCTCATTCCAATTCATATTCTCAGGGAAAGGTTCCCATAAATTTTATCCAAGATAAATCCTTTACATTTATTCTTTGATCTTCCTTTGGATGTCATTTCAAACCAAATTATGGTTTTCCAAACTAGTCGAGATTAGCGAACCACATCGAAGTAATTATTTATTTTATTTCCCAATCCTAACCTATTCATCCCATGAAGCAAAACTGGTAATACTCCATATCTAACACCACAGTGTTATCGGTAATTTACCATTTCACGTTCAAATCTAATTAAAGATTTAACTATCGCTTTGGAGCAAAACTGGTGATACTCCATTCTCGCTCAATTTCTAAATTTGGTAATTTAAATTAACAATTCTCCATTTCAATCTAATTGCAGATTCATTAAAACTCCTTTTACTGGGTTAAAGAACTAGTGTCATTTAAAAACACAGTTCATGACAAACCCAAATCACATTCTAATTATTATCGGGTTAAAGAACTAGTGTTATTTAAAACACTGTTCACGATAAACCCACAAATCAATTCTATTTAAAACTCGTTTAAATCCAATTTATTTATTTAAAAATAAACGGGTTTAATTTTAGTTCAAAACTAGTTCATTTCGATAAAAATCTATTTTTATCTTTTCAAACATGGAGTTTTTCATCCCAATTTTTCCCAAATCACTTCTTACGTTTTTACACAAATTATTGATATTTTTAATAATTTTATCAAGGCCCGTACAGTCGATTTCCATCAACGGCCATCGAACTGCACTTACAACGACCTTTTTCAAATTTGATTTGGACGTATCTCCAAATCCAACCGTTAGATTTCAAATTTCTAATATTCGTTAGAAAGCCCTTTTCGATACGAACCCAACGGTTCTGGTTTTAGGAGAATCCGATGGTCGGATCTCCCGTAATGTTCGTTTGAAGTTAATGGTCGAAATTCGCGAACTGCCGCGCCGCGACGTGTTCTATTCAGGCCATTATATTATATATATAATATATATTTCGTCGATTCTATTTTAAACGAATTTTATAAATAGTTTTGAATTCGTTTCAAAAACAATTTCAACCTTTATTTCAAATTCAAATCAAAATTGAATTTTCTATTATAAATCCTTTTTACTTTCATTTCTATTTGATTTCAATTCAAATCGATTTTAATTCGATTCGAATTCATTTTCTTTTCAATTCAATTCGATTCGAATTCATTTTCTTTTTAATTCAATTCAAATTCGTTTTCTATTCAATTCAAATCAAATTCGTTTTCTATTCAATTCAAATCAAATTCAATTCGTTTTCTAATCAAATCAAATTCAACTCGTTTTCTAATTAAATCATATTCAATTCGAATTCAATTTATAAAAACGAATATAATCGATATAAATATCGATTCGCATCAAAATAGCGCATCTCTAATTTATACGGCTTTATATATTTCAATAATTCCGTTATTCTATTCAACAAATGAATATTTATCTTTTTTCTCAACACACGACTAATCTCAACGAATGAGTACTGTCCACGTGTAACTATTTTTGTTTTATTTTGATTTCGAAATGAATCGAGGGGGGGGCCTGGAGGGTTTAAAGAGGGGAAGGGGAAATTTTTATATTATAATTAATTAATTTAATTCAAAAAAGTTGACTTTTTATATAAGACCTCTAAACGAGGTCCACCGCTTGTCGTTCATAGCGTATTACCCCCGTTCCGAACACAATGGGATATGTATCGCAACCTGATTCGACTGTTTCGATCAGTTTCCGTTAAAATCAACATATATCTCTATATATTGAATTTGAATGTGCATTTCGATTTGCTGGGGTCACATACGAACTTTAAAAATTCTAGAAAAATATTTTCTAGCTTCGTATTGACGATACGGTCCTAACAAAACTAGTTTTGTTGAATTCTGAGACCGTTAGAAAAATGGCCATTTTCCAGTCGATTAAAATCAACTGAAACTGGTCAAGCGCGTCTTCCTTTGCCACGCTCACATATTGATTCGAAAAATTATGAAATTTGGAATCTAGCAATAACTTGACACTGCGGATCCAACAAAAGTGGTTTCGTCGAAATCCGAGGTCGTTTGCAAAATGTTTATTTTTAAGGGCCTGAATTCCATAGCGACTATTCAGAATTTTCAACTGGACATATCTTTTGATCCCGGCTATGAAATTTTGATTTGTTGGATTCGTTGGAAAGATATTATCAAATAGATCCTATTATTTTTGGTTTCACTAAAATCCGGATTGTTTTGCACCCGGTACATTCAATTGAAGTTTGAAATCGAATTATCGAACTACCGCGCCATTTTCAAATCCTTTTATAATTTAAATTAAATATTTATATTCTAACGACAACGTATATAAATATACACGTTCGAATACATTCAAAATAAATTTTCCGTCGATATTATTTAAAATAATTCATTTTAAATATTCAAAATTCGCTAAAATTGCCAAAATAAAATTTTTAAACTGGTTCAGAATTTCTGGGTTATTACAATCTCCCCCACTTAAAACTTTTCCTCCACGAAAAGGAACAAAGTCAAAAGTGGTTTGATCAATCAACTCTATGTTCGATTTGGCTTCCATTCTCCAACTTTTCAGTTTTTGAGAATTTTCAAATTCTTCAAAAATTTGGCTAACATCCTAAATTTTCGAAAAATTTCGCCATAACCTCCCCTGCACAGGGAGCCGCAGGAAAATCCCGAAATTGCCATATAGGCCTTCTGATCTCAAAAAGAAAAAGAAAAAGCCAAGCGGCTAGCCAATAGTATCATAAAATCATCATCACCCGAACAAAACGGTAAATTATAGTAAACATGTACCTATTTGTCGGGCAAACAAATTTTATTCTCTGCTCTAGCCTCCTTGCTATGACCTGTTCAATGTAAGTACATGTATATGCAAGCAAATGCGACCAATTTTCAATACAGATCAATATTTGGTATAATTAGGCATAATGGTTCAAAATTATCAAACAAATAAACAAACAACTCAAACATCAATCAATTAGTGAATTAACGTTTCAAATTCATAATTTTGATATATATACAGAAAATCATGTTTTTGATGCCAATTCACAACAAATAAATCTACCTATATAAGTTTTGGTTCTTACACCAGTCTAATGGAAATATATAGAAATCACACCTTCGAAACTCGAATATGAATACTGATGATGATGCACCATCATCAGAATCGACCCCGGATGTCTAGAATGTGATTCTATATCTATCCAGTATATTAAAACTTCGAATATACGTTCATGACGCGTATATGCAAAATCTTTATATATCGGAATGTCCAAATTCAAAATAAATAAATATTCAAATACGTATAAAACGATTTAAATTTTCAAAACAAAATTGTTTTCATTTGAAAAATATACTCTTCAGACTCGTTCTAGGATAATACTGATCCTATCTCTAACGAGTCATTCTAATTGGATATTACTAACCCAATATCTGATGAATTCTTTCGTATGGTTCTAATATGTCTTGTTCTCGAGCTCTGTAAACCAAAGCTCTGATACCAAATGTGACGGCCGGGAATTTCGCTCGATCCGAATCAGTCGTTAAACCGATCTAGACCGTTCGAAACCCCTGATCGTTTTGAGAACAAGACAAAATAGAACGCAGACGGGAGAACATTTCATTGTTATTGCAACAATTCCATCAGATACAAGAAAATACAGAGTATAATTGAATAAATTACATTCGATAAATATCAGAGATTACAATAAATTGCATAGCAGCGGAAAATAATACAAAGCGCAACTGAAGGTGATATACGGATACAGAGCTTTCTGGATATCATTCCAGTTGTAAACCAGGATCCTGTGAATATAAATCTGCAAAACCAATACTACTAGCTGCCCGTGCGGAAAATAGGGGCACCCAGAGTTTAGGTTAAAACAATAAACTCCAGGTCAGTCATGTGACTGGTGTGAGAACTAAAACAGTTATTTAAAGCTTTACTTTAAAAGAGAGTAATTCAAGGGACCACGCCGAATAACACGAAACGGGTTTCCTCCCAAGAATACCAGTGCATAGAATAAACAACGCAATGCTTTTTCCAAAAATGAATCTATTATAAGACCCAGGTCCCATCACACAATGTAACACAAGCCGAAGGATAGGGTTTTCCCTTATAATAGCCAAACATGCTTGGTACGTTTAAAAACAAATCATTTGATACTATAATTAGTGTATAGTGTCAAAACAATTTCAATCATAAATATAAATCATAGACGGCATGAGTGCCCCATCCCACTATGTCGCCATACTAGGCTCTACAAATAAAACTGAAACACACGTATTGGAAATTGGATTTCCGTCATGAGTCGAGGCAAGGGGAAAGCTCCTCTCCGCTTCGAGATACTCTAGCAAATGCCTCAGGACTACACACTCTGGGTAACCCTGGGATCCTCCAAGACCGGTCCTCTCTTACGTTTGAAGATTAGTTATTCCTGAACACACGTTTTCCGGCCCTATAGGACCTATAATCGAGGCGCCTCGCATCCGAACCACAAAGGTGAAAAGTGTATAAATGTCAGGGCTGGTAGGTCACTGACACCACCCATAGCTAGAAAGAAACGTCGTGCACTCCTTGGGTCCTCATCCCGTTTTTGACTCATACCGAGGTGCGAGGCTCGCTAATTCACGTTATACACAAAGCTGCCACGTATGCCGTGCTTTGATCATCAACCACAAGACTTTGCTTTTCAACAGAAGCCTTGATCCATGCAACTCAGCGTGCACATAGGCAATTCATGCCATGCGATTGATATCTATCGATATATAACCTCTAAGCTCGTACGTCTCAGAGAAGGGCGTTAAGAAAGAGAATAAATTCTCCGCCGCCAAACAGATATATATTTAACAGAAATCAATCAACACAGGATAAAATCCAATGTCAGACACACAATCCATTTACAAGTTCGTTCTGGGTCTGATCGAAACCGGAGGCACTTCGCATATCCATCCATCTCCAAGTACGTCTGGACGGCCACCAACTGATACCCTCATCTTGGGTGTACAGCCCAATCAAGATCATCAGTAATCACCCAAACGATGTGAAGACTTCCGGTCTTCAACCACCGTCTTCATCTTCGACATATTGTCGAATCGGTTATTCAGAATGGGTATAAACCCGGCCTTTCCGAACAATCCGCGTATATTAAAACGAATGTTACACAAACACAACATACGCCTCATTCCAATTCATATTCTCAGGGAAAGGTTCTCATAAATTTTATCCAAGATAAATCCTTTACATTTATTCTTTGATCTTCCTTTGGATGTCATTTCAGACCAAATTACGGTTTTCCAAACTAGTCGAGATTAGCGAACCACATCGAAGTAATTATTTACTTTATTTCCCAATCCCAACCTATTCATCCCATGAAGCAAAACTGGTAATACTCCATATCTAACACCACGGTGTTATCAGTAAAATTAATTACCATTTCACGTTCAAATCTAATTAAAGATTTAACTATCGCTTTGGAGCAAAACTGGTGATACTCCATTCTCGCTCAATTTCTAAATTTGATAATTTAAATTATCAATTCCCCACTTCAATCTAATTGCAGATTCATTAAAACTCCTTTTACTGGGTTAAAGAGCTAGTGTCATTTAAAATAACAGTTCACGACAAACCCAAATCACATTCTAATTATTATCGGGTTAAAGAACTAGTGTTATTTAAAACACTGTTCACGATAAACCCACAAATCAATTCTATTTAAAACTCGTTTAAATCCAATTTATTTATTTAAAAATAAACGGGTTTAATTTTAGTTCAAAACTAGTTCATTTCGATAAAAATCTATTTTTATCTTTTCAAACATGGAGTTTTTCATCCCAATTTTTCTCAAATCACTTCTTACGATTTTACACAAATTATTGATATTTTTAATAATTTTATCAAGGCCCGTACAGTCGATTTCCATCAACGTCCATCGAACTGCACTTATAGCGACCTTTTTCAAATTTGATTTGGACGTATCTCCAAATCCAACCATTAGATTTCAAATTTCTAATATTCGTTAGAAAGCTCTTTTCGATACGAACCCAACGGTTCCGGGTTTAGGAGAATCCGACGGTCGGATCTCCCATAATGTCCGTTCGAAATTAATGGTCGAAATTCGCGAACTGCCGCGGCGCGACGCGTTCTATTCAGGCCATTATATTATATATATATAATATATATTTCGTCGATTCTATTTTAAGCGAATTTTATAAATAGTTTTGAATTCGTTTCAAAAACAATTTCAACTTTATTTCAAATTCAAATCAAAATTGAATTTTCTATTATAAATCCTTTTTATTTTCATTTCTATTTGATTTCAATTCAAATCGATTTTAATTCGATTCGAATTCATTTTCTTTTCAATTCAATTTGATTCGAATTCGTTTTCTTTTTAATTCAATTCAAATTCGTTTTCTATTCAATTCAAATCAAATTCGTTTTCTATTCAATTCAAATCAAATTCAATTCGTTTTCTAATCAAATCAAATTCAACTCGTTTTCTAATTAAATCAAATTCAATTCGAATTCAATTTATAAAAACGAATATAATCGATATAAATATCGATTCACGTCAAAATAGCGCATCTCTAATTAATACGGCTTTATATATTTCAATAATTCCGTTATTCTATTCAACAAATGAATATTTATCTTTTTTCTCAACACACGACTAATCTCAGCGAATGAGTACTGTCCACGTGTAACTATTTTTGTTTTATTTTGATTTCGAAATGAATCGGGGGGGGGGGGGGCTGGAGGGGTTAAAGAGAGGAAGGGGAAATTTTTAAATTATAATTAATTTATTTAATTCAAAAAAGTTGACTTTTATATACGACCTCTAAACGAGGTCCACCGCCTGTCGTCCATAGCGTATTACCCCCATTCCGAACACAATGGGATATGTATCGCAAGCTGATTCGACTGTTTCGATCAGTTTCCGTTAAAATCAACATATATCTCTATATATTGAATTTGAATGCGCATTTCAATTTGCTGGGGTCACATACTATCTTTAAAAATTCCAAAAAAAATATTTTCTAGCTTCGTATTGACGATACGGTCCTAATAAAACTAGTTTCGTCGAATTCTGAGACAGTTAGAAAAATGGCCATTTTCCAGTCGATTAAAATCAACTAAAACTGGTCAAACGCGTCTTCCTTTGCCACGCTCACATATTGATTCGAAAAATTATGAAATTTGGAATCTAGCAATAACTTGACACTGCGAATCCAACAAAAGTGGTTTCATCGAAATCCGAGGTCGTTTGCAAAATGTCTATTTTTAAGGGCCTGAATTCCATAGCGACTATTCAAAATTTTCAACTGGACATATCTTTTGATCCCCGCTATGAAATTTTGATTTGTTGGATTCGTTGGAAAGATATTATCAAATAGATCCTATTATTTTTGGTTTCACTAAAATCCGGATTGTTTTGCACCCAGTACATTCAATTGAAGTTTGAAATCGAATTATCGAACTACCACGCCATTTTCAATTCCTTTTATAATTTAAAATAAATATTTATATTCTAACGACGACGTATATAAATATACACGTTCGAATATATTCAAAATAAATTTTCCGTTGATATTATTTAAAATAATTCATTTTAAATATTCAAAATTCGCTAAAATTGCCAAAATAAAAATTTTAAACTGGTTCAGAATTTCCGGGTTATTACATTATACTTCAAATCAAATAAAGTTCAGATTTTTATTATACTTCAAATCAAATAAAGTTCATATTTTTATTATACTTCAAATAAAATAAAGTTCAGGTTTTCAAATAACATAAGAAATTAGTTTTTAACTAAAAAAAACCAGTTTAAAAACTCACCTTTTTCGTCGAACTGGAGTTGGAGGGGCTGCGTTTGCTTAGAGGGGGGTCGGGGTGCGCTGAGTCGGATGGAGGGGGAGGCGCTGGCCGAGGTGTGTACCCAGGAAGGCGGCGCTAGGGTTTTAGGGTGGTGGGGTTTCCAGGGCGCGCGTCGTGCAACTCAGAAGAGGGGGAAGGAGGAGGTCGATACGAAGGAGAGGTGAGGGGCGAGGCTTGTCGAATTGGGGGGTGCGAAGGCGCTCCTCCGGCATGAAGTGGCGACGGTTAGGGCTTGTGGGGGGATTGGCGATTTGGGGCTTTTTTTATTCTGTTTTAAAGAAAGTGGCGGGGAGAGAGAAATAGAGAGGGAGGGGCTGGGTAGTTATATTTATTTTATTTTCTATTTTCTCCCCAAAGTTGAAATTTCGTCCGAACTCCGAACGATGCCCAACGACTGTCGTCCCTAGCTAATTACCCCCATTGCGAACTCAATGGGATATGTATCGCAAGCCAGTTCGGCTGTTCGATCAGTTTCCGTCAAAATTAAAATATAAATCTATATATTTTGAACGTGCATTTCAATTTACCGGGGCCACATACGAACTCTAAAAATTCTCGTAAAATATTTTCTAGCTTCGTATTGACGATACGGTTCTAACAAAACTAATTTCGTCAAATTCTGAGACCATTTGAAAAATGGCCATTTTCCAGTCGATTAAAATCAACTGAAATTGGTCAAACGCGTTTTCCTTTGCCACGCTCACATATTGATTCGAAAAATTATGAATTTTGCAATCTAGCAATAATTTGACATCACGAATCCAAAAAAAGTGGTTTCGTCTAAAACCGATGTCGTTTGCAAAATTTCCATTTTTAAGGGCCAAAATTCCATAGAGACTATTTTGAAATTTCTACTGGACATATCTTTTGATCCCCGCTATGAAATTTCAATTTTTCGGATTCGTTGGAAAGATATTTTCAATTAGATTCAAATATTTTTGGTTTCACTAAAATCCGGTTAATTTTGAATCCTGCATATTCATTTGAAATTTGAAATCGAATTTTCGAACTACCGCGCCATTTCTAATTCCTTTTATAATTAAAATAAAATATTTATATTCTGACGATGATTCAAATAAAGCTATACATTTGAATTCTATTCAGAATAAATTTGTTGTCGATATTATTTAAAATAATTCATTTTAAATAATCTAAAATTGCCAAAATAAAAATTTTTAAATTGGCTCGGATTTCCGGGTTATTACAGCATCCAATATAGGAATCACCCCATGGATCAGTAGCGATAGTGCTTGTAATCCACAGTTTCAACTACGACAGAACCCTAGTATATCTCCGGGTCGAATTAGAGATTGTAAATGGTTCTTTCGCTTTATGAAGGTCTATGTTCTTCACATGCTCCATCTCGATCGTCGCCTGATCTCTTCTATTTTTTTTTGTATTTGTTGGTCGGAATGGTTTTCGAATATACATTCGATCCTGGACTTTCCATACCAACAATCGTAAAGGTCAGACTTGATAGTCGGTTATTTAACTATCAAGTAAACATCCATGAAAATAACAATAGATCCACTGGTCTAGTACTCAGCATCACTTGGCTTTTAAAACTTATCGCCCAATATCCTTTTAATTCCATTAATAGGGAAAATATAATCTTATATCATTCCCTTTACTTTGGAAATCTTATCACCCATTCTTGACATTACAAACTAGTATCATCCTTGGATAATCCCGAAGTCGTTCAAGTTGGGGTATTTTAATTACCTCTCAGACCTTGATCAACAACGTTCTTATCTTCAGATAAATACGAGTTCAAATTCAAGAACCAATATTTAATCTTACATCAACACATCCCACTTGTTAAAATATAGTTATAATTAATGTCGTTTAATTCGTTAATTAAATAATTCCTTACTAACACCACTTTATTCACTCTCGATCTATTCAAATGACTTTGTTTCACAACCCGAATTATTACAAATCCTATTTCCAACCTTGTTATCAAGCTCGAATCAAACCCCTTTTTCAATCCCCTTTTCTTTCAGGAAATTCCCTTTTTGAATCCATTGATTTAACTTAATACCATTATTAAGTATTTCCATTTAAAACAACGTTTAACTCACATTCCATTTATAAACCTCGTTTATAAATTTTAGGTTTAATATAAACTCTTTACATCTTCACCTTCTTTTACTTAATTCAAACATTAAGTAAAACTTTTCATTTAAGCTAGGTGTTCAATTAGACCTTTCTATCGCTTCATTATAAGACTCGATCTCAAATAAGGAAAACTCATCTCTAGCCCTTTTCCAACACTCGATCATATCAAACTAGGTTACTTAAATATATTTCATTTAATCATTTCAAAACAATTGACTCCTTTATTTAAATAAATTTCCCATTTTATTCTTACTAGGATTAACCCATTATTCATTAGTTATTTCACTAATTCAAAGGTCTAACTTGGTTTAAATGGTCGACTTAGTCGATTCAAAATATGATTATTTCCCTAACCAACTCTAGTTAATTCCTTCTTTAAATTAATTAAAATATAATTAATTTAAATAACTTCATTCGACCTTTCATCTGACGTGGTTAATCGAGTGGTTAACCACTGGGTTATTACTTCTCATTTGCTTTATAATTCTTATTAACGTAAGAATTTGTTTTCAAAAACCATTTCATAATTTCTTATAAACTTTAATTAATAAATAATTAATATTTATTTCCTTAAAATAACTTGAAAGTAATAACTTTCAAAACCTACTTTAGTTATAAAATAACTTCAATATTATTGACTCACCATTAATAAAACTCAATACTTTATAAATCGATCGATTTCAAAGCCAGGTGATGCCAATTACCCAATCATACTACCCATTGGTTACTATCAGAACAAATGTTGAAATAAGGTTCAACAATCAACAATAATCAAACATTTATTCGACTGATAATTTCTATAACGATCAACAACCAAGTAACAGATCATTCAAACAATTCAACAATTTCAAACACGTCTACAAACGTGACCAATCAAGGGGAAATTACTTTATTCGGGTCGAATCAAAATGATTGGTATTTTCCTGAAATTAAACGACCGTTTAATTTCAGTGGTTGAGTCAATAATAAAAATACTTGACTAGCAAACAGTCAATCACTAACAACCAGAACACGCAAAATAAAAACCCAATTTATATAGAATATAAATGGGAAGAGCTGAGTGAGTTTAACTCACCTGGATTTAAATCCGTCGATAAATATCTGGTTTTTAGTCGAATTAAACTGACGTTTAATTCAAATAAAATTCTTAGTTATTCCCGATCCTGACCAACCTCTGCTCCATCTCGAAGCCCTTGTTTTTACGGTCTCAACGCAACTGACCGCGCCAAAATCTGATATCGTATGTTCGAGAAATCACGCTACGAAGGTTATAAACTAATTAAATTATTTAAACATGGATTTCCTTTTAAATTAAAAAAAATGGGCTTTACCTTAAATAGCCAGCCCATCAAAAAGAATCTGACCCGCCTTGTTTAAAAACCCTAATCACCGAGACCCTCACTTCATTTTAAGACACCTCCATCAGTTTATCTCAAAAACCGAAATAAAAAAAACCTAATCCCTAAATCATGTAATCGGATCCTCTTCCTCCAGCAAATCGTGTTTGTCTCCGTCGTAGTCACTTCTCTTTGCTACCCTTCTTCCAATGACCCACCGCATCCCCAACAATGCCTCCGACAACCACCCCCTCGTCGCCGGTCAAACCCCCAGTCTCCAGAAATGAAGCAGCCCCTCCATCATACGCTACCGGCTTTAGACAAGCAAAACGAGGCAACCAACCCTCGATCATCAAATCTGAACCATTACATTAGGGAATTTGTCACAAACCCTCAGGTTTGAAGCGCACCATAGATAAGTGCTTTGATTTTTGAATTACTGTATTTTTATTTTTATTTTTCCTGGTGGTTTCGAACGGGATTTTCCCTGGTTTACTGTGTTAGCGAATTGGTTGATGAACAATACTGCGTGAATACCTATTTATAGTGTTTTTTAATTTGGGATAAGATCAATATCCATCAAGGATTGATCGTAGCTTAGGTACAACTACTACTAGCCTATGCAATTTTTTCTTTTTTCCTTTTTTAGATTTTCGTATCGATAATGGATGTTGGTGACTGTTAGCAGAAAATTTTTGGACTTTGGTGTGACATTTCAGGTCTGGATAGTGATCAAACTAGTGAGGCTGAGCTGTTTCATTCAATTACCGATATTCGAATCTGCATTTAGATCTTGTGTTCAGATTTTATTTTTGTTCTTATATATATTAAAACAATGATTTTGTACATGAATTGTACTGTATATCTGCATTGTATTAGCTATAAAGATTTGATGTATATAAATTTACATTTCCTCTTAGTTGCTTTCTTTAATTCTGTATTTTCCTGTTTTTCCACTGTTCATGATTTTCTTTTCTTCCTGATCACTGATCTTGAAATCTGAGACATGTATATATGTATATATATATATATATATTGATCTGTTTGAATTTTCTTTGGATTTGATGATATCATTTTCTATTGAATATATGATCCTGTGTTCAAGATTTGGTATGAATGTGATTCTGTGTTCAAGATTTTAAATGTGTTGAATATGCACTTGTGGCGCTGCAAGGTAAGATAATGGTTTCTATTGAAACTTTTTTTGTGACTTTGGTTAAACAAATATAATCGTGTACAGTTGCTTATTGATATCACTTTGAGATGTGCAAATTTACGGGTCATCTCTCGTTGCTCCACTATTTGCAGAGATGAAGTGGTAGTTGAAACAGTCATTACACCTGCTCTCGGAGAGCCTATGGATAATATGACTGCATTGCAAGTTGTGCTGAAGAACAGTTTATGTATTACTGTAAGTTGCTCAAATATAATAGTGCAACATTTTTAAACTTACAGTAATACGGGCACGTGTACAGTTGCTCAAATATAATGTTGTTTTGCATGTGCCTATGTGTTTTTTTGGATTTAGTGCAAAGATGTCACTCTCTTTCCTAGCTTTAGTCTTCCCCCAAACATGATATGAAGATGATATTGTTCTTTCTTGTTGTTCGATTACCATACGTTCTTATTAATCGATTATTATCGTTTTCTAGGTAAAATAGTACAAGTATACTCTAAACTTAAAATAACCAAGTATATCCTTTGCCCTAAAAAACCAGGTTCAACGCTCAAGCCATCCATCTTGGTGCTAGCTAGGCGATGCTTACTTCTAAGCCATTGACCATAAATTTAGCCAAACTTAAAATTTAGATAATGCATTTGTATTAGCAAAAGTTGTTTAAAGGAAAATGCTGTTGAAACGTTAATAAATAAATAAATATATATATATATATTAAATTCAGGAAAACTAAATTTAACGAAAATAAATAAATAAATGTCATCGTATTTAACAACTTCAAATTTCATTCATCATAGTATTCAAACTCGACATAAAATTCTAGTTTTAAATAATATTCCATTTATATGAAAATCCTTTAATATAAATAAATAATTCGTTATAATTTAAAAACGAATTCACAGCGACTATTTAAAAATTTGAATTGGACGTAACTTGAAATCTATAAGCTGAAATCTCAATTTTCCTCTTTCATTAGAAAAATATAATCGAACCGGTATATCCAGCCAAAGTTCAAATCGATAATTTCGAACTACCACGACGTTTCGAGCTCGTTTTAATTAATATATAAATATATATATTTGAACTCTATTTTAAGTAAATAAATTCGATTAAAAACCCATTATATTTCAAATAAAATATATAAACTTATTTAAATATTCTGATTTAAAATGGCCGAAAAATCCGGGACATTACATTCTTCCCCCCTTAAAAATAATTTCGTCCTCGAAATTGCAAAGTAAGAAGAATGTTCTGAACAGTTGTAACGACCCAGAAAATCTGAACCAATTTAAAATTTTTAAATTGGCTAAAATAATGGATTTTAAATATTTAAAATAAATATTTTAAATAATGGCGATGAAAACTGAGTTTGAATCGACATTTGAAAACGAATATAATTAATTATAATTATATATAGAATTGAAAATGGCGCGGTAGTTCGATAATTCGATTTCAAACTTCAATTGAATATACCGGGTGCAAAACAATCCGGATTTTAGTGAAACCAAAAACATTAGGATCTAATTGATGATATCTTTCCAACGAATTTGACGAATCGAAATTTGATATCGGGAATCAAAAGATATGTCCAGTTGAAAATTCTGAATAGTCGCTATGGAATTCAGGCCCTTAAAAATGGACATTTTGCAGATGACCTCGGATTTCGACGAAACCACTTTTGTTGGATTCGCAGTGTCAAGTTATTGCTAGGTTTCAAATTTCATAATTTTTCGAATCAATATGTGAGCGAGGCAAAAGAAAACGCGTTTGA
The DNA here is from genome assembly GCA_030737875.1 of Allium sativum. Taxonomy (NCBI): domain Eukaryota; kingdom Viridiplantae; phylum Streptophyta; class Magnoliopsida; order Asparagales; family Amaryllidaceae; genus Allium; species Allium sativum. The sequence goes on from CM060921.1 coordinate 316,694,064, forward strand.
CCAGTTTCAATTGATTTTAATCGACTGGAAATTGACCATTTTTCAAACGGTCTCAGAATTCGACGAACCTAGTTTTGTTAGGACCGTATCGTCAATACGAAGCTAGAAAATATTTTTCTGGAATTTTTCTAGTTAGTATGTGGCCCCGGTAATTTGAAATGTACGCTTAAAATTCAATATAGTGATTTAAATGTAAATTCAACGGAAACTGATTGTAACGATCAAATCAGCTAGCGATACATATCCCATTGTGTTCGGAATGGGGGTAATACGCTATACATGACAGTCGGTGGGTCCCATTTCGACTTCGAATAAAAAGTCAACTTTTAAATAGAAATTTAATGATAATAAATATTTATATAAACTCTTTTTCTCTCTCTCTCTCCTCACATTCATTCTCGTTCAAAATAAAAAAAAGGGGGGAAAAAACCCTAAAACTATCGATCGCCCCCCCCTCAAGCGAACGCCGCCGACGAAGACGAGCCCCCCCCCCAGTTCGAGACGCTGAAGCATCCGCCCACCTCGAAGCCAGCTCCGACGAAGACGATCCCCCCCCCCCCCCCGTCGAATCAAATCGAGCACCCCCCCTGAAGCCTCGACGCCACCACCACCGAAGACCACTGCCGCCGACGTCTTCTCCCCCCCCCCCCTCGCAGACCAGCGTAAGCATTTTATTTTATTTTTATTTTTATTTTTATTTTTAATTCTGAAAAACTGATTTTTAATGAAGTTAAAACTGATTTTCAAAGAAGTTTAAAACTGATTTTTAAAAAAGTTACAAAAACTGATTTTAAAAAGTTATAAAAACTGATTTTTTAAAGAATGTAAAACCGATTTTTAAAAGCATTTAAAAACTGATTTTTAAAGGGAAAAACTGATTTTTTAAAGAATGTAAAACCGATTTTTAAAAGCATTTAAAAACTGATTTTTAAAGGGAAAAACTGATTTTAAAAAGTTATAAAAAATTGATTTTAAAAAGTTATAAAAACTGATTTTAAAAAGTTATAAAAACTGATTTTAAAAAGTTATAAAAACTGATTTTAAAAAGTTATAAAAACTGATTTTAAAAGGTTTAAAACTGAATTTTAAAGGGGTTTGAAAAACTGATTTTATTTTGAGATTTAAAAAGAAAAAGAAAAATCAGATTTTTATATATTGAAAGTCGAAGTAAAAATCATATCTTTATATATTGAATAGCGAAGTCAAAATTCGGTTTTTATATATTGAATAACATAGTAAAAATTCGATTTTTACATATGTAGAGAATACGGGCAACGAAAGCGACAAGCAAGAGAGAGATTGGCGAAGATTTTAAATAAGAAGAGTCGTGGGATTGAATTAGCTATTCGGTGAGATTTCTGATTTAAAAAAATATATATATGTGTGTTGAAATAAAATTGAATTGCTATATATATAAATATATATATATATATACGCCCCTCGTCCACAAACCATGGACGATATTTATTGGTTGAAATTGTTGTGAAAATTGATTGATAGCGAATGATTGTTTGGGATTGTTTGTGGTTGATATTGATTGATTGTGGTTGAAAAATACCTGTTTGTGGTTGAGAAATATTTGGTTGAAACCACATAGGATTAGTTTGTGGAAATGAAATAAATATATACATGCCGCCTGCGTGCGAACTAGATGCATGATCCCCATTGTCAAAAACCGCGAGGTTTTAAGGTAGAGCGAGGAGCCGTACTAGGGACGGTCCCGGTTTTAACTACCCTGCCGTTATGCTGCCGAAATTTTGAATAATATTCGTGTGTTTGAATTATTTTCATATGCTTAAACTACATTTATTCATTGAATAGAAAACCTTCATGTGTTGAATTGATATTCATTCGTTAATTAGAAATTCATGTGTTGAATGGTATTCATATTTTGAAATAAATTGTTTGAATATAAAAATCACATTTTTATCTATATATAGAAACTATAGAAAACATTCATGTGTTGAATTGATATTCATTCGTTGATTAGAAATTCATGTGTTGAATGGTATTCATATTTTGAAATAAATTGTTTGAATATAAAAATCACATTTTTATCTATATATAGAAACTATAGAAAACATTCATGTGTTGAATTGATATTCATTCGTTGATTAGAAATTCATGTGTTGAATGGTATTCATATTTTGAAATAAATTGTTTGATAATAAAAATCACCTTTTATCGACTATATGAACTGTGTAAAATAATCTCGTTTTAAAAGAAATTGTTTTATGATAAAAATCCTATTTTTATCACCTATATGAACTATATAGAAAAATAGTGTTTTGAAATGAATTGTTTTACAATAAAAATCACATTTTTATTGTATGCATAAATCGTTGAAATGTGAAGTGTTAAAAATAGCCACTTGTTCAAAATAGCCACTTGTTCAAAATAAACATATATGAGTTGAAATATTCATTAATTAGCTAATGAAATGATTTGCGCCTATTTATGTAACATTAAAATGGATGGTGTTTTTAAACCAAATAGAAATCAAATATGAAGTTGAATAGAAAATGATAAATGATAAGGACTGTATATATATGTACATGCATATTCACTGAACAGGTTATAGCAAAGGGGCTAGAGAAGAGGAATAAAATTTTGTACCCGACAAATAGGTACACATTTACTGTTTTGTTTGGGTGATGATTTTATGAGCCTGTTGGCTAGCCGCTTGGCTTTTTCTTTTTCTTTTTGAGATTAGAAGGACCGGGAAAGCTATTTGCGATTTCCCGATGCTCCCGGTGCAGGGGAGGTTATGGCGAAATTTTCCAAAATTTTAAGGTGTTAGAAAAATATTTGAAGTGAAAACGATATGGAAATCATTGAATGAACTATATTTATATAAATATATAAATATAAATAAAATTAAAACGAAACGAAGCCGTGCAGTTCGTATTTTGAAACCGTGATTTCAAACGACTAGTGCGGGAAATCCGACCATTGGATTTTCCCGAAACCTCAACCGTCGGGTTCGCCTTGGAAATATCTTCCCAACGGCACCAACCTTGTAAAAATCCAACGGTTGGATTGTCTGGAATGTTTAAATCAAATTTGATGAAAAACAGCGCCAGAAGCGATTATATTTATATATATATATATATATAAATATAATTATATATTTAATCGAATAACGACGCTGCAGTTCGTATTTTGAAATCGAAATTTCAAACGATTGTACCGGGAGATCCGACCGTCGGATTTCCCCGAAACTGGAACCGTTGGATTCGTTTTGAAAAGACCTTTCTAATGATGTAAATTTTGTGAAGATCCAACGGTTAGATTTTCAGATATGTGTAAATCAAATCTGAAGAAAAACAGCGCCACGGCCGCCTTATGGCCCGAAGCGTCGTTTTGAATAAAATAGCTATTTTAAAATAAATAAAAATAGCGATAAATAGTTATAAATATCATAAGCGATATGGAATGGAAATAAACTGAATTTGCTTGATTTATGTGGCTTTTGATGGTTGAATGTGTTTGGTGTGAAAATTACATTAAAGAACACAATTGGTGTTGTCGAATAATTTAACCATTGAAATAAATCGATTTGAAATTCTAAATATACGTGAATTATTTGAAAAGGCCGAGTTAATTCTCATTTCGAATAATCGACCGACGATTGAAATTCAAAGATGAAGACGATGGTCGAAGACCGGAGATCTTCACCTCGTTTGGATGGTAACCGAGGTCCTGATTGGGAGGCATCCCGAAATATGGATAATGAGTGGTGATCGTCCAGACGTACGTGGTGATCGAAGGGTTTGCGAGGTATTTAGTGCCTCCAGTTTCGTTCAGACCCAGAACGGACTTGTAAATGGACTGTGTGTCTGACATTGGAGTTTATTCTATGTTGATTGATTTCTGTTAAATATACATCTGTTTGGCGGCGGAGAATTTATTCTTTTTCTTAACGCCCTTCTCTGAAACGCACGAGCTCAGAGGTTGTATATCGATGGACATCAGTCGCATGGCATGAATTGCCTGTGTGGCATGCTAAGATGCAGTGATCAGGGCTTCTGTTGAAAAGCAAAGTCTTGTGGTGATGATCAAAGCACCGCCTGTGTGGCGTAGCTTTGTGTATAACGTGAATTCGCGAGCCTCACACCCCGGTATGAACCTAAAACGGGAGAGGACATCAGGGAGGGCCTGCGTTTCTTTCTAGCTAGGGTGGTGTCAGTGACCTACCAGCCCTGACATTTATATACTTTTCACCTATGTGGTTGTTGCTGTTGCGAGGCGCCTCGGTTTGATCGGACGATCCGGGTCCGACGGAGTCATTCGTTGGCTCGTTTACGCCCCAAAGCGCGGGGAAACGCAGTGTTCAGGAATTTTAATCCACATCGGTGGACCGGCCCTGACGATCCAAGGGTCACTCGAGCTCTGATCCTGAGGGGCGGGCTAGAGCGTCTCGAATTCGGTAAGGACTATCTTTTGCCTTGGTCCATGACGGAAATCCAATTCCCAAATACGTGACTGTGCGGTTTTGATTGTATACCTATTTGGCGACATAGTGGCATGGGACGCTCATGTCGTCTATGATTGATAGTTATGATTTGAAATTGTTTTCAAAACATATAAACACTAGGAATAATATCAAATGCCTTTGTTTTATTCGTATCAAGCGTATTTTGGCCATTATAAGGTAAAACTCTATCCTCCGGTTTGCGTTGCATTGTGTGATAGGAACTGAGTCTTATAATGGCTTCATTTTTATAAAAAGCATAGCGATGTTTAAAAGAAAGATTTGTTTTAAAAGCACTGGCAATCCAATGGAGTAAACCCGTTCCACGAAAGTGGCGTGGTCCTGTGATTAGCCAATTATATATGTGTTAAGTGGATTTCTCATACCAGTCCTTGTTGCTGGTCCTGTGTGGGCTGGGTACGCGTGATAGGGGGTTCTCGCTTCGCAGTTTGGTGGCGAACGGGAGACTCTTACCCCTACATGTCCCTGTTGAGGGTTGGTTCGCCAGTGGGCGCGAGACTCGAGAGGGTCGCCGTAAAACAAGTGGTTGGGGGACCATTGAGAGCCACGGTGGGTTATACCTGCTGTACTGGAGGATGAAGGGATGGTTGCAAAGCCTACCGGATTTCGCGGTAACGTCTCAACGTGGTATCAGAGCTTTGGTTAAGCTTAGTTCTGGAATATAACATTTGAACGAACTCGTCAGAAATAGAAGCAGTAGTGTTCTAGGACGGGTAACTCTATACAGATAGGATCAGCAATATCCTAGTATGAGTATAGCAGAATCAGAACAACTCGTTAGAGATGGGGTCAGAAGTGCCTCAGAACGAGTCGAGAGTAATATGTTTTTAAATAACGTGTTTGTGATTATATATATATAGTCTGATTTTAGAAATATAATTTTTGAATATATAAAAGATATATATTTGAAAAGTTAAAAAGGTTAAAAACAATTGGATTGGTTGTTGTGTTGTGTGATTGTAGATTTATCAAACCGCTTTCGACTTTATTCCTTTTCGGGGATGAAAAGTTTTAAGTGGGGGAGATTGTAACGACCCAGAAAATCTGAACCAATTTAAAAATTTTAAATTGGCTAAAATAATGGATTTTAAATATTTAAAATAAATATTTTAAATAATGGCGATGAAAACTGAGTTTGAATCGACATTTGAAAACGAATATAATTAATTATAATTATATATAGAATTGAAAATGGCGCGGTAGTTCGATAATTCGATTTCAAACTTCAATTGAATATACCGGGTGCAAAACAATCCGGATTTTAGTGAAACCAAAAACATTAGGATCTAATTGATGATATCTTTCCAACGAATCTGATGAATCGAAATTTGATAGCGGGAATCAAAAGATATGTCCAGTTGAAAATTCTGAATAGTCGCTATGGAATTCAGGCCCTTAAAAATGGACATTTTGCAGATGACCTCGGATTTCGACGAAACCACTTTTGTTGGATTCGCAGTGTCAAGTTATTGGTAGGTTTCAAATTTCATAATTTTTCGAATCAATATGTGAGCGTGGCAAAAGAAAACGCGTTTGACCAGTTTCAGTTGATTTTAATCGACTGGAAATTGACCATTTTTCAAACGGTCTCAGAATTCGACGAAACTAGTTTTGTTAGGACCGTATCGTCAATACGAAGCTAGAAAATATTTTTCTGGAATTTTTCTAGTTAGTATGTGGCCCCGGTAATTTGAAATGTACGCTTAAAATTCAATATAGTGATTTAAATGTAAATTCAACGGAAACTGATTGTAACGATCAAATCAGCTAGCGATACATATCCCATTGTGTTCGGAATGGGGGTAATACGCTATACACGACAGTCGGTGGGTCCCATTTCGACTTCGAATAAAAAGTCAACTTTTAAATAGAAATTTAATGATAATAAATATTTATATAAACTCTTTTTCTCTCTCTCTCTCCTCACATTCATTCTCGTTCAAAATAAAAAAAAGGGGGAAAAACCCTAAAACTATCGATCGCCCCCCCTCAAGCGAACGCCGCCGACGAAGACGAGCCCCCCCCCCCCCCCCAGTTCGAGACGCTGAAGCATCCGCCCACCTCGAAGCCAGCTCCGACGAAGACGATCCGCCCCCCCCCCCCGGTCGAATCAAATCGAGCAGCCCCCCCCCCCCCCCCGAAGCCTCGACGCCACCACCACCGAAGACCACTGCCGCCGACGTCTTCTTTTCCCCCCTCCCTCGCAGACCAGCGTGAGCATTTTATTTTTATTTTTATTATTAATTCTGAAAAACTGATTTTTAATGAAGTTAAAACTGATTTTTAAAGAAGTTTAAAACTGATTTTTAAAAAAGTTACAAAAACTGATTTTAAAAAGTTATAAAAACTGATTTTTTAAAGAATGTAAAACCGATTTTTATAAGCATTTAAAAACTGATTTTTAAAGGGAAAAACTGATTTTTTTAAAGAATGTAAAACCGATTTTTAAAAGCATTTAAAAACTGATTTTTAAAGGGAAAAACTGATATAAAAAAAAGTTATAAAAACTGATTTTAAAAAGTTATAAAAACTGATTTTAAAAAGTTATAAAAACTGATTTTCAAAAGTTATAAAAACTGATTTTAAAAGGTTTAAAACTGAATTTTAAAGGGGTTTGAAAAACTGATTTTATTTTGAGATTTAAAAAGAAAAAGAAAAATCAGATTTTTATATATTGAAAGTCGAAGTAAAAATCATATCTTTATATATTGAATAGCGAAGTCAAAATTCGATTTTTATATATTGAATAACATAGTAAAAATTCGATTTTTACATATGTAGAGAATACGGGCAACGAAAGCGACAAGCAAGAGAGAGATTGGCGAAGATTTTAAACAAGAAGAGTCGAGGGATTTAATTAGCTATTCGGTGAGATTTCTGATTTAAAAAAATATATATATATATATGTGTTGAAATAAAATTGAATTGCTATATATAAATATATATATATATATACGCCCCTCGTCCACAAACCATGGACGATATTTATTGGTTGAAATTGTTGTGAAAATTGATTGATAGCGAATGATTGTTTGGGATTGTTTGTGGTTGATATTGATTGATTGTGGTTGAAAAATACCTGTTTGTGGTTGAGAAATATTTGGTTGAAACCACATAGGATTAGTTTGTGGAAATGAAATAAATATATACATGCCGCCTGCGTGCGAACTAGATGCATGATCCCCATTGTCAAAAACCGCGAGGTTTTAAGGTAGAGCGAGGAGCCGTACTAGGGACGGTCCCGGTTTTAACTACCCTGCCGTTATGCTGCCGAAATTTTGAATAATATTCGTGTGTTTGAATTATTTTCATATGCTTAAACTATATTTATTCATTGAATAGAAAACCTTCATGTGTTGAATTGATATTCATTCGTTGATTAGAAATTCATGTGTTGAATGGTATTCATATTTTGAAATAAATTGTTTGAATATAAAAATCACATTTTTATCTATATATAGAAACTATAGAAAACATTCATGTGTTGAATTGATATTTATTCGTTGATTAGAAATTCATGTGTTGAATGGTATTCATATTTTGAAATAAATTGTTTGAATATAAAAATCACATTTTTATCTATATATAGAAACTATAGAAAACATTCATGTGTTGAATTGATATTCATTCGTTGATTAGAAATTCATGTGTTGAATGGTATTCATATTTTGAAATAAATTGTTTGATAATAAAAATCACCTTTTATCGACTATATGAACTGTGTAAAATAATCTCGTTTTAAAAGAAATTGTTTTATGATAAAAATCCTATTTTTATCACCTATATGAACTATATAGAAAAATAGTGTTTTGAAATGAATTGTTTTAAATAAAAATCACATTTTTATTGTATGCATAAATCGTTGAAATGTGAAGTGTTAAAAATAGCCACTTGTTCAAAATAGCCACTTGTTCAAAATAAACATATATGAGTTGAAATATTCATTAATTAGCTAATGAAATGATTTGCGCCTATTTATGTAACATTAGAATGAATGGTGTTTTTAAACCAAATAGAAATCAAATATGAAGTTGAATAGAAAATGATAAATGATAAGGACTGTATATATATGTACATGCATATTCACTGAACAGGTTATAGCAAAGGGGCTAGAGAAGAGGAATAAAATTTTGTGCCCGACAAATAGGTACATATTTACTGTTTTGTTTGGGTGATGATTTTATGAGCCTGTTGGCTAGCCGCTTGGCTATTTCTTTTTCTTTTTGAGATTAGAAGGACCGGGAAAGCTATTTGCGATTTCCCGATGCTCCCGGTGCAGGGGAGGTTATGGCGAAATTTTCCAAAATTTTAAGGTGTTAGAAAAATATTTGAAGTGAAAACGATATTGAAATCATTGAATGAACTATATTTATATAAATATATAAATATAAATAAAATTAAAACGAAACGAAGCCGTGCAGTTCGTATTTTGAAACCGTGATTTCAAACGACTAGTGCGGGAAATCCGACCATTGGATTTTCCCGAAACCTCAACCGTCGGGTTCGCCTTGGAAATATCTTCCCAACGGCACCAACCTTGTAAAAATCCAACGGTTGGATTGTCTGGAATGTTTAAATCAAATTTGATGAAAAACAGCGCCAGAAGCGATTATATTTATATATATAAATATAATTATATATTTAATCGAATAACGACGCTGCAGTTCGTATTTTGAAATCGAAATTTCAAACGATTGTACCGGGAGATCCGACCGTCGGATTTCCCCGAAACTGGAACCGTTGGATTCGTTTTGAAAAGACCTTTCTAATGATGTAAATTTTGTGAAGATCCAACGGTTAGATTTTCAGATATGTGTAAATCAAATCTGAAGAAAAACAGCGCCACGGCCGCCTTATGGCCCGAAGCGTCGTTTTGAATAAAATAGCTATTTTAAAATAAATAAAAATAGCGATAAATAGTTATAAATATCATAAGCGATATGGAATGGAAATAAACTGAATTTGCTTGATTTATGTGGCTTTTGATGGTTGAATGTGTTTGGTGTGAAAATTACATTAAAGAACACAATTGGTGTTGTCGAATAATTTAACCATTGAAATAAATCGATTTGAAATTCTAAATATACGTGAATTATTTGAAAAGGCCGAGTTAATTCTCATTTCGAATAATCGACCGACGATTGAAATTCGAAGATGAAGACGATGGTCAAAGACCGGAGATCTTCACCTCGTTTGGATGGTAACCGAGGTCCTGATTGGGAGGCATCCCGAAATATGGATAATGAGTGGTGATCGTCCAGACGTACGTGGTGATCGAAGGGTTTGCGAGGTATTTAGTTCCTCCGGTTTCGTTCAGACCCAGAACGGACTTGTAAATGGACTGTGTGTCTGACATTGGAGTTTATTCTATGTTGATTGATTTCTGTTAAATATACATCTGTTTGGCGGCGGAGAATTTATTCTTTTGCTTAACGCCCTTCTCTGAAACGCACGAGCTCAGAGGTTGTATATCGATGGACATCAGTCGCATGGCATGAATTGCCTGTGTGGCATGCTAAGATGCAGTGATCAGGGCTTCTGTTGAAAAGCAAAGTCTTGTGGTGATGATCAAAGCACCGCCTGTGTGGCGTAGCTTTGTGTATAACGTGAATTCGCGAGCCTCACACCCCGGTATGAACCTAAAACGGGAGAGGACATCAGGGAGGGCCTGCGTTTCTTTCTAGCTAGGGTGGTGTCAGTGACCTACCAGCCCTGACATTTATATACTTTTCACCTATGTGGTTGTTGCTGTTGCGAGGCGCCTCGGTTTGATCGGACGATCCGGGTCCGACGGAGTCATTCGTTGGCTCGTTTACGCCCCAAAGGGCGGGGAAACGCAGTGTTCAGGAATTTTAATCCACATCGGTGGACCGGCCCTGACGATCCAAGGGTCACTCGAGCTCTGATCCTGAGGGGCGGGCTAGAGCGTCTCGAATTCGGTAAGGACTATCTTTTGCCTTGGTCCATGACGGAAATCCAATTTCCAAATACGTGACTGTGCGGTTTTGATTGTATACCTATTTGGCGACATAGTGGCATGGGACGCTCATGTCGTCTATGATTGATAGTTATGATTTGAAATTGTTTTCAAAACATATAAACACTAGGAATAATATCAAATGCCTTTGTTTTATTCGTATCAAGCATATTTTGGCCATTATAAGGTAAAACTCTATCCTCCGGTTTGCGTTGCATTGTGTGATGGGAACTGAGTCTTATAATGGCTTCATTTTTATAAAAAGCATAGCGATGTTTAAAAGAAAGATTTGTTTTAAAAGCACTGGCAATCCAATGGAGTAAACCCGTTCCACGAAAGTGGCATGGTCCTGTGATTAGCCAATTATATATGTGTTGAGTGGATTTCTCATACCAGTCCCATGACTGACTCGTAGTTTGTTTCACTTTCAAACTCGCGTGCCCCTCTTTCTACACGGGCAGCCTTGTATTCAGGTTTAGCTGGTTCTTTCTGGATAGCTGGAGCTGAAGATGGATTCTATCATTTATTTCTTTTTATGCTGTTCAGCTCCTATTGTACATATTTTGTTTATTTCCGTTGTAGATATTCATGTATAGCTGAACTGTATTTGTACTAAGTAAGATCCTGTATACTGTGTAACTCTGATGATACTTTTATCTAGTATATTTTATTGTTCATTATCTGGTGTATTTATTTAATTTTGTTCTGTTATTATCTGTTTCTGTGTTATATTCCAAAGATAACCCTGTTTCCGTCTGAACGGGATTTCGGGTCGTCTCAACAGTATTATTTTAAAATCATTACCTTTTCATTAATTCCAAAATAAATTCGAACTCTGAGAATTTCCTAAAATTTTGCCAGCACCTCCTCTGCACGGCTCGATTGGTACGACTACCACTGCCACTATAGCCTCAATTTCTTTGAAAAGAAAATTCAAATTTCAAATGGCAACCCACTCAGGGTATAAATAAATTGCTTAACCCATAACATAAGGTTTACCTTTTTGTCGAGCGTACAAACTCAAATTCAAATTTCCAAAACGTATCAACTCTCTGCTTGTCATCGGCATTCTTACTCTATATAACCAAATCATCTCTACCGTCATCAGGATCCTGCACTTATTCCACTTATAATGCAATTAATAATCTAGGTTAAATAATTCCGTTTCCACTTCACAACCAATCTTATTTCCAGTCCACTACACCGGGATTTATCCATCCATACTATTCCTTATTAACTCAACTGGTTAAATACGATTAATGTTCAATATCTAGTTCGCATATGCTTTGGTTTAACATCCATTAATATTAATCGATTAATATCAAATTAATTCTTCATTATATATCCCTTAAATTTTCAAATCCCAATTTATTCAAGTTCACTCAATTTGAATTCATTCTTGACTTGATTTTACTTAACCAGGTTCGGTTTCGCTTTCATACCCGATTCAATTGATGAATTCGTTTTCTAATGGGTTCAACTTTATTTCATATTTCAAATTTGATTTCAAATCAATCAGAACAAACAAACAACTCATAATACTATAATAAGGAAAATAAATTCCTTTTTCTATATAAAATATACATTGGGTAAAATTATTTCATTTACCCTTTTTATAAAACAATAATATTGTATCCATTCGCTAGTTCAACGCTTCTCAACACTTGAACTAGTCAAATAACACAATACAAAACATTTGTATATAAAATCTTACAAATACGCTCTCATATATATACACTCACTCAATCTAGGGTGTTACTAACCCCATCTCTATTGAGTTACGCCACAGAGCCAAGGTTACTGCTAGACCAATAGCTCTGATACCACTGTAACGACCCAGGGATTTTCAGTCCCGAAAATCGACATAAATACCCTTACCATGACTTATGCCGACCATCCAAACACCGAAAACACTGGAACGTTTTATAGAAAGAAATTAGAGGGTGAGATAAGGGAGAAAGAAATATTAGAATAGAAGAAGAAGGAGAAGAACCAACACAGAGTCTCACATCGCAGCGGAACGAAATATAATACAGAAAATAAATCTTTATTGAGAGCTTTTAAAATACTTACAATATCAGAGTACATCAACATCTCTAGACAGTTATAATAATTTGTCCTCATATACACAACGGAATAGTAATCATATCATACATCTGATCACCTTCAGCTTGCCACTGGACTTCACCGTACTTGATGACCTGAACCTGTACACCCCGGGCTAACCCGAGCATTTACAAAACACCGGGTTAGTCTGGTGAACAAGAGTGAGAAAAACTCGCACAGCATTAAGGGTATCGTTCAACTTGATTTTTAAAGTTAAAATCCTTTCGAAAGAAAAGGATAATCATGAGACCAAATCCATACATAAACACAGATGGTTTTTACCATACGATAACCCAAAACAGTTTTCGAAATCAATATCTTTTCTGATATTATACTAGTGTCTAAATACAAGTAAATATCAATCTAGTGGAACGCTTGCATCTCACGCTCCACGTATATATATATACAAACAAAACCGCGGGCGCTTATTGGAGATTGGATTCCAACTACGACAAGGTATGGGACCACCTGCCGATCGTGTATCTCTAGAGACGAATATACTGGGTTCAACAAGAACGTCCTGCAACCAGGCCCTCACATGACCGACCACTCATTTCGCTTGAGTTTATCGAATGTATATCACCAACGGTTGGACTCAAACCACTGTTTCTCGAAAAGGGACAGCATCGAAATAGATTAAAGAATGAAATGGATTTTCTCTAGACAGGTGATTATACACCCTAATGGGAGCGACCCACATAGCCATGCTGCCTGCCCAATTTCTATCATTTCCTGGTTGATGAGGCTTGAGGTCAGAACACATCTGGTCATCATACACTTTGAATGCCACATCGTCAGATCCGTCAAATCACTAATTGACGTCCACAAATTTACTCTTGGTCTTAAAGAAGGGCCATTCTTCGCCACCAACTTGGTATACTTGTAAAAATCAACATACGTGGTTTTAAGGAAATACTCCGTCAGACATTCGTCCATACAAGTCATCCAGGAACAGGATGAACCGAAGGTACTCTCCTACTGCATCCAATATAGGAATCACCCCATGGATCAGTAGCGATAGTTCCTTGCAATCCATAGTTTCAAACACGACTGAACCCCAGTATATCTCCGGGTCGAATCAGAGATTGTAAGTTGTTCTTCCTCTTTATGAAGGTCTATGGTCTTCACATGCTCCATCTCGATCGTCGCCTGATCTCTTCTATATTTTTTCGTATTTGTTGGTCGGAATGGTTTTCGAATATACATTCGATCTCGGTCTTTCCATACCAACAATCGTAAAGGTCAGACTTGACAGTCGGTTATTTAACTATCAAGTAAACTTCCATGAAAATAACAATGGATCCACTGCTCTAGTACTCAGCATCACTTGGCTTTTAAAATTTATCGCCCAATATCCTTTTAATTCCGTTAATAGGGAAAATATAATCTTATATCCTTCCCTTTAATTTGGAAATCTTATCATCCATTCTTGACATTACCAACAAGTATCATCCTTGGATAATCCCGAAGTCGTTCAAGTTGGGGTATTTTAGTTACCTCTCAGACCTTGATCAACAACATTCTTATCTTCAGATAAATACGAGTTGAAATTCAAGAACCAATATTTAATCTTACATCAACACATCCCACTTGTTAAAATATAGTTATAATTAATGTCGTTTAATTGGTTAATTAAATAATTCCATACTAACACCACTTTATTCACTCTCGATCTATTCAAATGACTTTGTTTCACAACCCGAATTATTACAAATCCTATTTCCAACCTTGTTTATCAAGCTCGAATCAAACCCGTTTTTCAATCCACTTTTCTTTTAGGAAATTCCCTTTTTGAATCGATTGATTTAACTTAATACCATTATTAAGTATTTCCATTTAAAACAACGTTTAACTCACATTCCTTTTATAAACCTCGTTTATAAATTTTAGGTTTAATATAAACTCTTTACATCTTCACCTTCTTTTACTTAATTCAAACGTTAAGTAAAACTTTTCATTTAAGCTAGGTGTTCAATTAGAACTTTCTATCGCTTCATTATAAGACTCGAGCTCAAATAAGGAAAACTCATCTCTAGCCCTTTTCCAACACTCGATCATATCAAACTAGGTTACTTAAATATATTTCATTTAATCATTTCAAAACAATTGACTCCTTTATTTAAATAAATTTCCCATTTTATTCTTACTAGGATTAACCCATTATTCATTAGTTATTTCACTAATTCAAAGCTCTAACTTGGTTTAAATGGTCGACTTAGTCGATTCAAAACATGATTATTTCCCTAACCAACTCTAGTTTATTCCTTCTTTAAATTAATTAAAGTATAATTAATTTAAATAACTTCATTCAACCTTTCATCTGACGTGGTTAATTGAGTGGTTAACCACTGGGTTATTACTTCTCATTTGCTTTATAATTCTTATTAACGTAAGAATTTGTTTTCAAAAACCATTTCATAATTTCTTATAAACTTTAATTAATAAATAATTAATATTTATTTCCTTAAAATAACTTGAAAGTAGTAACTTTCAAAACCTACTTTAGTTATAAAATAATTTCAATATTATCGACTCACCTTCAATAAAACTCCATACTATATAAATCGATCGATTTCTAAGCCAGGTGATGCCAATTACCCAATCATACTACCCATTGGTTGCTATCAGAACAAATGTTGAAATAAGGTTCAACAATCAACAATAATCAAACATTTATTCGACTGATAATTTTATAACGATCAACAACCAAGTAACAGAACATTCAAACAATTCAACAATTTCAAACACGTTTATAAACGTGACCAATCAAGGGAAAATTACTTTATTCGGGTCAAATCAAAATGATTGGTATTTTCCTGAAATTAAACGACCGTTTAATTTCAGTGGTTGAGTCAATAATAAGTATACTTAACTACCAAACAGTCAATCACTAACAACCAAAACAAGCGAAATAAAAACCCAATTTATATAAAATATAAATGGGAAGAGCTGAGTGAGTTTAACTCACCTGGATTTAAATCCTTCGATAAATATCTGGTTTTTAGTCGAATTAAACTGATGTTTAATTCGAATAAAATTTTCAGTTGTTCCGGATCCTGACAACCTCTGCTCCATCTTGAAGCCCTCGTTTTTACGGTCTCAACGCAATTGACTGCACCAAAATATGATATCGTATGTTCGAGAAATCACGTTACGAAGGTTATAAACTAATTAAATTATTTAAATATGGATTTCCTTTTAAATTAAAAAAAATGGGCTTTACCTTAAATAGCCGGCCCATCAAAAAGAATCTGACCCGCCTTGTTTAAAAACCCTAATCACCGAGACCCTCATTTCATTTTGAGCCGCCTCCATCAGTTTATCTCAAAAACCGAAATAAAAAAAACCTAATCCCTAAATCGTGTAATCGGATCCTCGTCCTCCAGCAAATCGTGTTTGTCTCCGTCGTAGTCACTTCTCTATGCTACCCTTCTTCCAACGACCCACCGCATCCCCAACAATGCCTCCGACAACCTACCTCTCGTCGCCGGTCAAACCCCCAGTCTCCAGAAATGAAGCAGCCCCCTCCATCATACGCTACCGGCTTTAGATAGGCAAAACGAGGCAACCAATCCTCAGTCATCAAATCTGAACCATTTCGTCAGGGAATTTGTCACAAACCCTCGGTTTTGAAGTGCACCACAGATAAGTGCTTTGATTTTTGAATTACTGTATTTTTATTTTAATTTTTCCTGGTGGTTTTGAATGGGATTTTCCCTGGTTTACTGCGTTAGCGAATTGGTTGATGAACAATACTGCGTGAATACCTATTTATAGTGTTGTTTGATTTGGGATAAGATCAATGTCCAACAAGGATTGATCGTAGCTTAGGTACAGCTACTACTAGCTTATGCAATTTTTTTTTCCCTTTGTAGATTTTCGTACCGATGATGGATATTGGTGACTGTTAGCAGAAAATTTGTGGACTTTGGTGTGACATTTCAGGTCTGGATAGTGATCAAACTAGTGAGGCTGAGCTGTTTCATTCAATTACAGATATTCGAATCTGCATTTAGATCTTGTGTTCAGATTTTATTTTTATTCTTATATATATTAAAACACTGATTTTGTACATGAATTGTACTGTATATCTGCATTGTATTAGCTGTAAAGATCTAATGTATATAAATATACATTTCCTCTTAGCTGCTTTCTTTAATTCTGTATTGTCTTGTTCTTTCCACTGTTCATGATTTTCTTTTCTTCCTGATCACTGATCTTGAAATCTGAGACATGTATATATGTAAATATATATTGATCTGTTCGAATTTTCTTTTGATTTGATGATATCATTTTCTATTGAATATATGATTCTGTGTTCAAGATTTGGTATGAATGTGATTCTGAGTTCAATACTTTAAATGTGTTGAATATGCACTTGTGGCACTGCAAGGTAAGACAATGGTTTCTATTGAAACTTTTTTTTGGTACTTTGGTTAAACAAATATAATCATGTACAGTTGCTCATTGATATCACTTTGAGATACGCAAATTTCTGGGTCATCGCTCGTTTCTCCACTATTTGCAGAGATGAAGTTGCAGTTTAAACAGTCATTACACATGCTCTTGGAGAGCCTATGGATAATATGACTGCGTTGCAAGTTGTGCTGAAGAACAGATTATGTATTACTGTAAGTTGCTCAAATATAATAGTGCAACATTTTTAAACTTACAGTAATAGGGCACGTGTACAGTTGCTCAAATATAATGTTGTTTTGCATGTTCCTGTGTTTTTTTTTTTGGATATAGTGCAAAGCTGTCATTCTCTTTCCCAGCTTTAGTCTTCCCCCAAACATGATATGAAGATGATATTGTTCTTTCTTGTTGTTCGATAACCATTCGTTCTTATTAATAGATTATTATCTTTTTCTAGGTAAAATAGCACAAGAATACTCTATACTAAAAATAACCAAGTATATCCTTTGCCCTAAAAAATCAGGTTCAACGCTCAAGCCATCCATCTTGGTGCTAGCTAGGCGATGCTTACTTCTAAGCCATTGACCACAAATTTAGCCAACCTTAAAATTTAGATAATGCATTTGTATAAGCAAAAGTTGTTTAAAGGAAAATGTTGTTGAAACGTTAATATATATATATATATATTAAATTCAAGAAAACAAAATTTAACGAAAATAAATAAATAAATGTCATCGTATTTAACAATTTCAAATTTCATTCAGCATAGTATTCAAACTTAAAATAAAATTCTAGTTTTAAATAATATTCCATTTATCTGAAAATCCTTTAATATAAATAAATAAATCGTTATAATTTAAAAACGAATTCACAACGACTATTTAAAATTTTGAATTGGACGTAACTTGAAATTTATAAGCTGAAGTCTCGATTTTTCTCTTTCATTAGAAATATATAATCGAACCGGTCCCAACGTGTCTCGTTTCACAGAAATCCGACTTATATTGGATCCTGTATATCCAATCAAAGTTCAAATCGAAAATTTCAAACTACCACGACGTTTCGATCTCGTTTTAATTAATATATAAATATATATATTCGAACTCTATTTTAAATAAATAAATTCGATTAAAAACCCACTATATTTCAAATAAAATATATAAACTGATTTAAATATTCTGATTTAAAATGGCCGAAAAATCTGGGACGTTACAATATGCATAAACCTCGGCATGATAACATATATCTTTTTCTCTTCTATCTAAATTAATTTGTACTAAATTTGAGGTTAAAAATTAACGGCTTAACTAAACAAGTGGACTTTAAATTTTATTTTATTTTTCACCTTACATGAATTAAGCGTGTTTACATTTTTCAAGCAGTTCACATGGTCAAACTCCAAACGGTTATGTTTCCGCCCTTCCCATGTCAATGGACGCCACCTTCATCTTCAAAACATCCCAACCTGCATGCATTCCAGTTTGTTTATCCCATAGCCTTCCCAACACTCATATGAACTCCATCCGCACCTATACCCCTTCTGCTTCTTTTTTTCTTTAAGTTGTTTTTTTTCTTTTCTTTTTTTCAAAGCCCCCTTGCCAAGTCCAACGTCCGCTTCATATATTTGTTTCGCATATTGCCCTCCTGGCCTCTTTATTCCTTCTGTATTGCTTTAGTTTCTTATTTTCTTTTTTTTTTTAAAAAAAAGGCCAGTCTTTTTTTTTATTTCGTATGGCCCAATACCCCCATACAAACAACCCATGTCTCCACTGAATCTTCATCCGCAACAACCCCTTTTTGCTACAGTACGGTCTTCCTTCCCCAAGACATTCTCCTAAAGTTCTTCCCTTCCCCATTCTCATATATTCAAACCCACCTTCCTACACTTCGAACCTCCTACCAATGCCACCAAGATCACCATATTTCGCCCTCTTTTTGCCTTCATACTACTGCTTCCAGTACACCGCCAATACCCAATCTCCTTCTTGTTAACCGAGCCCACCACCTTCACTTGCATCATCACTTCCCAATGCCACGGCCACTCCACAACCGACCGCACAACTTATCGACGTCACTGCTCCTCACCGGCGACTCCACGCATCAAAGATAACCTTTCCCAGCGTCTCCTCTTCGGTAATGGCATTGGCCAATATAAAAAGGTTTAGGGTGATTTAAAGGTTGTGAAATAACCACCTCGAAACGACTCAGACCGATATCTTGTGAGTCAAAACGAAAATGGCCGAGATGATTTTAAATTGGAGAGAAGTTCGGTGATTATTGATACGTTCAGGTCTTGCTGAAAAATACTGAAATAAGTTCACTGTATATATAGCGGGGAACAATTTGGAGAGCAAGTAATATTGCTTGGCACGCACGATTGAGATGGATTGACACGAACGGTATTTAGCCAACTTGGCAGCCAAGGTGAAGAAAATTTTCCAACGTACAACATAGGTGGGAAGGAGAATGATAGAATAGTTGTACATGTATTTTCATTTCCATGTTAGTCGCGTGGGTAACCATGTAGCCGTAGCTATTGTATCAGCCTTATAGGGTAGCTGAGCAATTCACTGTGTCATGTGCCTGAATTTATGATTTGTTCAGTAGGCATGTGCGTGTAGCTCGGAAGGGTAGTGTTTAATTTGATTGACTTAGGCTATATGCAGCTAACAGTGTTTAACTTAGATATGGGATAGGAAGAAATATATGTGTCAAATCTCTTTTTAAACAATAGTGCTTACTTTCCTTTTACATCCCCATTTTATGTATTCATGGGTTCTTTTATTACTATTTTCTTTTATTAGTTTAATAATGGTTGAATTATTACTGTACAACGTTTACGTTTAATAGTCACACGGCCACCCACGATCTCCAAATGCAGTGAAAATGGACGTGCTGCTATGTCTTGATGTTACGGTCCCAATGAAATAAATTTTGTTGAAAACAAACTCCATTTGCATAACGACGTTATTTTAATATATCGGTTCACCTTTAAATTTCACATACAGATAAAACAACTCCGATTGACACCAAACTAGACTTTTAACAATAATTAGCTATACGTATTACAATACAATTCGTTTCTTCGAAAACGGAGGTCGTTTGAAAACAGCTATTCCTAACACTTATATAATGTTGCCGTAATATAAATTAAATTCCAAAACAACTCAAATAAATAATATTAAATTATTATTGTCGTATATATATTCAAATAAAATAATATACTATTCGGAGTATAAAACCAATATGGAATTATAACTCAATATTAACATTTTGAGTTTAACGATATTCAAATTCTATTTAAAATCTTATTTAAATAATTCAATAGACGTTATAATATATAAGCGAATCCATAGCGACTATTTTAAAAATTGATTTGGCCATAACTTACCATATATAGGCTGAAATTCCGATTTTCCTCTTTTATTAGAAAATTATAAACAAATAGATTCAAACATTTCTTGTTTCACAGAGTTCCGACTTAAAACGGATTATGTATTTTCAATTAAAGTTCAAAATTCAATATTGCGAACTACCGTGCTGTTACGAGCTCGGTTTATATTAAATAAAAATTTAATCATTTGATTATTGTTTTAAATAACGAATTCTATATTAAATTCATTATTATTTCCAAATATAATATTTAAAACATATTTTAATATTCGAATTCAAACGATTGAAAAATCCGGGTCGTTACATTCTTCCCCACTTAAAACAATTTCGTCCTCGAAATTGCTAAGTTAAGAAGAATGCTCCATACCCAATCATTTTAAAATATATTTATATTAAATTTGAAAAAATATCTAAGTTTTAAAAATTTACGAAAAAAAAATCGTCAACACTTCCTCTGTAATGTTCGATCCAAACAACTACAAACGCCACTCTGGGCCTCACATTGATCAAAAGAAAATAAATCCAAGCGGCTACCTAGCTCAGGGGTATAAAATCAAACGTCAAATCAATATATTAAGGCTTACTCATTTGTCGGGAAACCAATACTCTAATCATGAGGCAAATCGACTAGCAGCTCTTCCTCTTTCCAACCTGCACTTAACTCCATTCCCAATGCTAATAACAGATACAACGTCATTTCATTTGGTCTCACTTCATATTGATTCTATTTGAATTCATTGTAATGAAATATATTTTCTCAGTTTCAATCCACTTAATTGTTGATGGATTTTATAATCACCCAACCTACTAACAAACAAACAATCACATTACACAACCAGTTTAACCAAATTATTCCATTTAACTTATCTTTAGTTAAATTTATTTAAATCAATCATAAAGTTTTTATTCATAAATTCCAAAGTTTTAATCCTCTTTTGATTTCACTAGACCGTTCAAATTTATACTTAAATTTTGAATTCCCATTCAAATTAATCAACAAACCAACATCTAAATAATTTAATAAAATTATTTCTTTTCTGTACAAAAATATAATTTGGGAAGAATTATTTCATTTACCCTATCTACAAAACAACATTGTATCAATTTGTCAGTTCAACTTGAACTGATCAAACAACACAATACCAAACATTGTATATAAAATTTACAAATACGCTCTCCCGTATATATACACTCAATCTCGATCTAGGGTATTGCTAACCCCATCTCTAACGAATAATACCACAGAGCCAAGCTTATTCCTAAACCATTGCTCTTATACCACTGTAACGAACATGGTCTTTCAATCCCGAAAATCGACACAAAAATATCATGTCAAACATTCAAGCATCGAAAACACCGGAATGTTATTAGAATGAAATTACAGGGTGTGGTAAGAAAGAAAGAAATATTAGAATATAAGAAGAAGAAGAAGAAGAAGAATCAACACAACACAGAGTCTCACATTGCAGCGGAAAAAAATATAATAAATAAACTTTATAAAAAGCTTTGAAATAAAAACTTAAAATCGTCAGAGTACATCAATACACCAGGATAGTTATAATAATCTGTCCTCTTATACATCACATAGCGGAATAATACTAGATAATATCATACGTATGAACGCCTTAAACTCTTTGGACTTCACAGCATCCGATAACCTGAACCTGTACATCCCAGTTTAACCCGAGCATTACAAACACCGAATCAGTCTGGTGAACCAGAGTGAGAGAAAAAATCGCTAAATTTATAATATCATCCAACTTGATTTTAAAGTTAAAATCCTTTTAAAAGAAAAATATAATCGTAAGACCAAATCCACACATAAATATGGATGGTTTTTACCTTACGATAACCCAAAAGATTTTGAAAATAATATCTTATTATAATATTATGATAGTTCTAAATACAAATAAATAAAATCTAGCGTAACGCTTGCATCTCACGCTTCACATATATAGTATACAAACGAAACCGCGGGCGCTTATTGGAGATTGGATTCTGACTATGACAAGGTATGGAACCACCTGCCGATAGTGTATCTCTAGAGGCGAATACACTGGGTTCAACAAGAACATCTTGCAACCTGGCCCACACATGACTGACCACTCATTTCGCTTGATTGTATCGAATGTATATAACCAACGGTTGGGTGCGACCCACCGTTTCCCGAAAGGGACAGCATCAATAGTTTAAAGAAGCAAAAGGAGTTTCTCTAGATAGGTGATTATACACCCTAATGGGTGCGACCCACATAGCCATGCTACCTACTCGATTTTTGTCATTTCCCGGTCGATGAGGTTTGAGGTTTTAATCGACTTTTGGAATATCTGGCCAGCATCACTTTTAAATTCCACATCGTCTGTACACGTCATCCAGGAACAGGATGAACCGAAGGCACCCTCCTACCACATCCTAGGAATCACCCCATAGATCAGCAGTGAGTAGTCCTTGCAACCCGTAGATTTCAACCACGACAGAATCACAATGTATCTCTAGGGGTCAGCTAGAGGATGTAAGTAACTCTTCCGTTTTTTGAAGATCTACGGTCTTTAATTGCTCCATCTCGATCAGTATCTTCAACATACTCATATTTATTGGTTGGAATGGTTTTCGAATATAAATTCAATCCTGGTCTTTCCGTACCAACAGCGCATTGGGCATGATTTTGATAGTCGGTTATTTAACTATCAAAATAAATAATCATAAAAATAAAACAAATCCATTGGTTTAGTATATAGCATCACTTAGCCATTAAAAATAGTATAACAATTGTATTACTAGAAATAATATATCCGTTTAATATATTATTATTCTCAAATAAATGTTCTCAAATTATTTATTTATATACTTAGAAAAATACCTTAAATCATATTCCTTAAATCATATTCAGTTCTCGTTAATTATCATTTCAAAACATTTTCCATATCCTTTCTTATCATCTATATACGGGAAATTGATTCCTCTTGTCATTCGTAAAACAATCATTATGAAATATCCTTTGTTCCGTTACCATAATAATCAGTTTCCTTTTTAGAATAAACTTGTTCTAAATCCCATTTCTTACTTTGAAATTACCGTTATATTCTCACCAATCTCCTTTTATTTCTTTTATTATGGAAATACCATTTATATTCTCGAGCCTCTTTAAAATTCCTTTTATTTCGGAATTCCACTATATATATTCCAAACGCTTCAAATAACACTATATCATTATTTCTCAAATAAATTATCTCTAAAACCTTTACCATAACAACTAATATCATCCTTCGATAATCCTGAAGTCGTTCAAGTTAGGGTATTTTAACTACCTCTCAGACCTTGATCAACAACATTCTTATCTAGAGATAGATATGAATTGTAATTCTAGAACCCATATTTCGTTCTAATGCCAACAATTACCCTTTTCACTCTTTTATTTAACATACGGTTTTATAAACCAATTTACTTTTGAATTCTCCCTTTTAAATGTAACATCATTACTAATTTCATTGATCAAGTAAATGGTAAATAAAGCATTTACTTTTAAATCTTAACTTCTTTAAATTTATTAGTTTCATTATTGGGATTTTATTTCAAATCCTATTGTTCAATCTTTACCAAATTCAATTACACTGAATCCCTTTTTTAAAACTTCTATTCGTTCTCTTTTGAAAATCATATTGCAAATCGCAACCATTTAACCTAATGTCCTTATTTAGTAACGTTAATTTCAAATTAACGCTTTAACGCCACATCTTTTTTTCTTTGATTAAACTCCTTTATACAACTCTGGTTAAATATCAAACCCTATTCCATCATGCTTTCTTTACCTAACTCAAATATTAAGTAACATTTACTTTAAGCTCATCCTTTTCGCTTAAAATCATTTTATAATTTAACTTAACAAACCCAGTTTAAATATGTACCCGTTCATAACTCGCTTTGAAATTCAATTATATCTCATTATTACTTTGATTACTTAAATGAACATCGTTTAAGAAATAATTCCTTAAATTGTTATTAATTAAAAACTATAATTCACTTCATTACTAACTAGAATTAATATTAAATGTCTTTTAAAATCTAATTAAATTAAACCACTATTTGTTAGATTATCTTATTAGATTAATCGGCGTAAACTAATTTATTTTACTAATCAAATTTTAGTTGAAAGCTTCGTCCATTTAAAACATGATTAACTCATTTATCAACCCTAACTCGTCTTTTCAATTAATTTAATAAATAATGTTATTAATTAGTTTAAAAAATACATTTCAAAATAATCTTATTATAATTGTTTCTTAAAAACAATTAATCGTAGTTACAGTCGTTTCACCGTTGTTTAACAATCTTATTAATACAAGAATTTTCTTTAAAAAAAGATAAAGCACGTGCTTTGTACACGGTCGATTTTGGTGCTAAAATGGTGATTGTTGGTTAACAATTTACATATATGTGGTTCCTTTATTTACTTTAAATAATATATTTAAGAATATATATTTAGTTATAAAGTAAATTTCATCACTTCATTTTTATTGGTTTACCTGACGGTAAATCAATCTTTATCAAACAGTTTGTATTTTGGTTATCTGGTATAGATTCCTCCACCAACATCACCCACTGGTTAATAACCAAGCAATTGTTGAATTTGGATTTAACATTCAAATAACAATTCAATAATCCAACCATATGAGTTCAACACTTCATATAATGACCATATACAGATAAGTAATCAATTCAACTAATAGCGGTTAACCAATAATAATGATTCAAGCATCCAATCTGTTTATATTATTATAAATGCAACCAATAAGGTAAGTTACCTATATTGGAATATGTAGTTAAAATAACGATTTCATTTCATTTAAATTAAACATCCATTTAATTTAAATAATATATGCCAATATTAAACAAACAACCAAACGGTCATCAATCATTCAATAATTAGAAATCATAACACACAATAAATAAAACCCGACTTATATAAAATATAAATGGGATAACTGAGTGAGTTTAACTCACCTTGATTTTCATTTGGTGTAATATGGCTTGTTTTGATCAAATTAAACCGGTGTTTAATTTAATTAAAAACCTATATCTGCTTCCGTCTCCGTTCGTTCCAACTGCAGAATACGGTGCTCTTTGATAGAATTCCAATGCTTCTCTTTTAATTCGATTCTGTGCACGGACAATATATATACTCGTTATAGTTTTAAATAAATGATTATATCCATAATTAAAGTTTATTCAATTAATTTAATAATGTATGCATAAACCTCGGCATGATAACATATATCTTTTCTCTTCTGTCTAAATTAATTTGTACTAAATTTGAGGTTAAAAATTAACGGCTTAACTAAACAAGTGGGCTTTAAATTTTATTTTATTTTTCACCTTACATGAATAAAGCATGTTTACCTCTTTTCAAGCTGTTCACACGGTCAAACTCCAAATGGTTATGTTTCCTCCCTTCCCATGTCAATGGACGCCACCTTCATGTTCAAAACATCCCAACTTGCATGCATTCCAGTTTGTTTATCCCATAGCCTTCCCACCACGTCATATGAACTCCATCCGCACCTATACCCCTTCTGCTTCTTTTCTTTCTTTAAGTTGTTTTTTTTCTTTTTCTTTTTCAAAGCCCCCTTGCCAAGTCCAACGTCCCCATCATATATTTGTTTCGCATATTGCTCTCCTGGCCTCTTTATTCCTTCTGTATTGCTTTTGTTTCTTCTTTGCTTTTTACATTTTTTTTAAAAGGCCAGTCTTTTTTTTTTTTGATTTCGTATGGCCCAATACCCCCATGCAAACAGCCCAAGTCTCCACTGAATCCTCATCCGCAACTACCCCTTTTTACTACAAGACTGTCTTCCTTCCCCAAGACATTCTCCTGAAGCTCTTCCCTCCCCCATACTTATATATTCAAACCCACCTTCCTACACTTCGAACCTCCTACCAATGCCACCAAGATCACCAGATTTCGCCCTCTATTCTCTTTCATACTACTGCTTCCAGTACACCGCCAATACCCAATCTCCTTCCTAATAATCGAGCCAACCACCTGCACTTGCGCCACCACTTCCTAATTCCACGGCCACTCCACAACCGACCGCACAACTTCTGGACGTCGCTGCTCCTCACCGGCGACTCCACGCATCAAAGATAACCTCTCCCAGCGTCTCCTCTTTGTTAATGGCATTGGCCAGTATAAAAAGGATTAGGGTGTTTTAACGGTTGTGAAAGAACCACCGCCAAACGACTCAGACCAATATCTTGTGTGTCAAAACGAAAATGGCCGAGAGGATTTTAAATTGGAGAGAAGTTCGGTGATTATTGTTGCATTCATGTCTTGCTGAAAAATATTGAAATGAGTTCACTGTATATATAGCGGGGAACAATTTGGAGAGCAAGTAATATTGCTTGGCACGCATGATTGAGACTTATTGACACGCACGGTATTTAGGCAACTTGGCGTCCAAGGTGAAGAATATTTTTCAATGTACAACATAGGTGGGAAGGAGAAGGATAGAATAGCTGTACATGTATTTTCATTTCCATGTTAGTGGCGTGGGTAAGCATGTAGCCGTAGCTTTTGTATCAGCCTTATAGGGTAGCTGAGCAATTCATTGTGTCATGTGCCTGAATTTATGATTTGTTCAGTAGGCATGTGCGTGTAGCTCGGAAGGGCAGTGTTTAGTTTGATTGACTTAGGCTATGTGCAGCTAACAGTTCACAGCTTAGATATGGGATAGGAAGAAATATATGTGTCACGTCTCTTTTCAAACAATAGCGCTTACTTTCCTTTTACATCCCCATTTTATGTAGTCATGGGTTCTTTTATTACTATTTTATTTTATTAATTTAATAAAGGTTGAATTATTACTGTACAACGTTCACGTTTAATAGTCACACCGCCACCCACGATCTCCAAATGCGGTGAAAATGGACGTGCTGCTATGTCTTGACGTTACGGTCCCAACGAAATAAATTTTGTTGAAAACAAATTCGGTTTGCATAACGACGTTATTTTAATATATCGGCTCACCTTTAAATTTCACGTACAGATAAAACAACTCCGTTTGACACCAAACTGGACTTTTAACAATAATTAGCGATACGTATTACAATACAATTCGTTTCGTCGAAAACGGAGGTCGTTTGAAAATAGTTATTCCTAACGCTTATATAATGTCGCCGTAATATAAATTAAATTCAAAAACAATTCAAATAAATAATATTAAATTGTTATTGTCGTATATATATTCAAATAAAATAATATACTATTCCGAATATAAAACCAATATGGAATTATAACTCAATATCAACATTTCGAGTTTAACAATATTCAAATTCTATTCAAAATCTTATTTAAATAATTCAATAGACGTTATAATATATAAGCGAATCTGTTAGACCAAAAAATGGTCCTAACACCCAAATCGTCGTATTTTGAGCAAAGGATATGAAGAAATAACTGAAAAAAATATAGAAAAAGCGAGACATCAAGATTTTTATAGTGGTTCGGCGTTAACGAGCCTACGTCCACTTCATATTCTCTCATTTCATTCATGGATTACAATTACAACGAGTATTGCCTCTCTTTCAGTCGAATTCAATGAATAATTCTCTCTGAATTCATTGATTTTATTGAGGAAGATTGTGGTTGTTCATAGATTAGTGTCGGTCATGGCTACCATGGATGTTGAGATGCCAAAAGTTCCTGAAAAATGTCAAGCTCTGGGCTATTTATAGATGATTTTTGGTAATGGATCGCGGTCATATGTGGCCCACTTCCCGAAGATATCGGATTGGTTCGTAGCTTGATGGAGAATTGGTCAATATGACAGTTGTGGACAGGTGTCGCGAGATCCTGCATTCTCGGATCGTGAATGACTTGGTCAGGGGCCTCGCCGCGTCTTCAGGGTTTGGATCGGATCGTCACGCTGTGGACGGATCGGGTCGAGCTAGAGGTAGCAGATTGGATCGAGGCTACAAGGGGCGATCGGGACGCATACTGGCGCAGCAATCCGGGGAGTGTCACGATCCGAGGAAGATGATATGACCATGATCGAATGCTTGAAGGGTTGGACCCATAAGGACTCATATTTTCTTTGCTTTTGGACTTTGGTGGCTAGGTCAAAAAGCTAGCCAACATTTTGCCCCCTCGAAGTATGTTTTATCGAGGATGGAACATGCTTTGAATATATCAGGCGGAATCTTTTCGGAGCATTATTCGTCTTTGAGAAGTCTTTATCAAATTTTTGCAATGCTTCCCTGGGAGCTAGTCAGGCCAAGTTCTATGGAAGGAGCATTCGAGATGATCAAGTAACTGTCTAAACCTTGTCGAATCAAAAGGTCTAGTTTATTCGTCAAAAGTCATGCTAAATCGTTGGCTCTCGAGCGTGATTCTACACGCACAGGTCGTTGCCAAACAATTTTATCATTTTTCGCAAGTCGAGTGCATCGTCGGCCAGATTTTCTTTTACATATGGGTCAATGTACGAAGTAGCCATCCAAATAATTGGGTAATTTAAGAATCCTCGAGCATTGATTCGGTATCTGGATCGCCGGGACCGAGCACATTAGAATTAACATATGAATTTTTCATTTATACTCAAGTTTGGACTAGCTTGATATCTTGATATTGATCCAAGATCTTAAAATTGCGTTGAATTGTAACAGTAAGGAATCTGAAAGCCATGATCACTCTGGATCGTGGTCAAAGAAATCCATTATCGCTCTGGATCGCTTCGTTATCCAATAATCACATATGAAGTAGTCAATAAGGGATGTTGTTAAAATCATGTGCACCAGTGCCTATATGATCGTTTCCATCGTAAGGTAATATATAGGTTTGTCACACCTTCCATCCGGTGTCGTTTTGAGTTTTTACGTTCACATTTGATCCGCAAGCTAGCTCACTTGGTCGGGAAAGATGAGTAAGGTCGTACTCTGGAGGCATGACGTACATGCTTTGAATCCGTTCCATGCCGGGATTGTCTTCAAGGTTAGTCTATGAATCGACACTTGCGCTCTTAGTGCTCTCGGACGACAAGCAAAGTCAGTACTCATGCCCCCAGCATCAGTGGGGTTGAGCTAAGTTAATGGGGCATATGGTCTTTAAGCTCTTATACTCTCTGCAGTTGATTCAGGTCGTAGCTGAGTTGCAAGTTCGGCAATTCTAGTTGACCCAAGTTGTCCTGTTCTCTTCTTGAGTCAGCAAGAGTTCGAGTTGTACATGCGAATGGTCGAATCACATTTTCTTTGATATCATCCCTCCCCTTTAGTCAGAAGGCGGGAATTTACTCATTTGGTGTTAGCTAACATTAGCACTCTTATCGGATCAATCACGGGGATAAATAGTCTCGTCAAAGATGTAAGCGGATTAGTCGAGCCCCTCCGCTCATACTTCAAGATAATCCAAAATGGTCTTCATAGTCTTGTTGAATCTCTTTGTCATGATCGGTTCAATTGATCTTGACAAACAATATCGTGGGCCCAATAAGTGATATAGATTCTCTTTAGAACTGCACATTCTAATCATTCATTTCCAAGGTTTTTTCTTTATCCTTATCAGTTCGAGAGTCGGATGGTGCTCTATCCTTTATCATAAAAGCATTGAGATTTTCTATCTCGACATTAACACCTTCTTCTCATAGAAGTATGTCCACCTCAGGGTTGAATTCATCAAAGCTTCTAAGCAACTCTCGTTAGAGAGAAAATTTAAAGTCTGGGGGAATAACAGGGGATCCCGGCGTCCCACGTGTAAGGGCTGACTGTCGTTGTCCATATCATCTTGAGAAGTGCCGTCTCTCGAGAGGCGCTGAATCAAACTGATGAGCATGTTGCCATCAAAGAATTGCTGCATATCGTCAATATCATGACTGGTGCCCCCAGCATTGAATCTGAGGTTACAACGGGGGTCTTTGTTGATTTCTTACTTCCGCTTCGATATTTCCACCGGGTAGTGGTTCGAGTCATTTGACCCGACTGGGTTCCTGTTCTTCGAATTATTGCGTTCTTACTTGGAGCTGAGTATGGAATATCGCTCGAATATTCATTCGAGTTGGAGCTAAAGCTGATCTTGCATAACCTGAGTTTGTTACAATTCTTGCATTCTCATCTAGGATGTTGCAGGTGGTTGTTCCATTGTCCATGTTTCCATCCACGATGTTCTGAATCGATGCCGCATGTTGCACGCCTACTGGTTGGTTTGTGATCGATCTGAGCTGATGGTTGCTTAGCCTTTAAATTGTCATTGATGCCCCCAACGTAAAGTCTTGAAATAAGTGAAGATCGGCCTCGGGCTTCTTAAATCCACATGTGCAGTAGCCATCAATCAGGCTTCTGTCACTCGACTGGGAACGAAGGCATTGAATAATTGAACTATGTTGCTCAAGGCTCGTATCATGTGCCCTCTATCCACAGGGGGTTTTGTTGAGCAGTACACTTCGAATTCATGTCTTCTCTGGATTCATGTTCACTTCTCGCATCAAGAGCCGGAGTTGTGTGCAAAAATGAATTGTTGGTATTCGGCCCATGCTAAGCCCTAGTTTCCCGTCCAAGCTCCGAGGACAGAAATCAAGCGGTGACGGGTCATATTGTAGTCGCCTCGAGTACTCCCGTTTGCTCTTTGCATCAAGGGAAAGGACGGGGACGAAATGGTTGCATCACGTTCAATTATTACATGGGAAATATCCAGCCTTATCTGAGCTTCCCATTCTGGAAGTAAGTTGGGATCAACAGACGGATGTTCTCTTTGCATCTGCTTTCTGGTCTTCAAGGGGCCTGCATCATCCTTCTGGACGCGACCCTTTGTTCGTTTTCCATTAGGATGTTGCCATTGTTGCGAGTGAGGCCCTCGCGTTCTTGACTAGTTATCTTTTGTAAACCTGCATTTAGTAATTAAAATTTTGTTTCTTTTGCATTGTCTTGTACCTGCGAATATTCCATAATTAGTTATGCATTTAAACATTTGATACACAAATGGGCAAATAAGTCATGAAGCGTTATAAGTAGTCAATGCAATTATAAATGAAAATGCACTAAAGTAGTATGTGTGTACAGGTATGCCCCCAATCAATCATTAACTTAGTGCCTGGCCAGGACTTTGTTGAGGATTGATTGTGATCTTAACTGTTTTGCCCCCATGTCCGGACATGGAGGATCCGGGCTCAGCTTTCAGTCTGGCCCCCGACACTCCGGCGGGATAAGAGCCCTTGATTGCCATTTCAATCTATGCCTTTATACCCTCTTTGGAGTTCGAACTCAGCTTTCAGTCTGCTCCCCGATCCTTCAGCAGGGTAGGAGTTCTTGTGGCGCTAAGTCTCTAGCGCCTTTATACTCTACCAATCCTTTAGCGGGTTAGAGTTCGAGTGGCGCTAAGTATCTAGCGCCTTTATACTCGCTAAGTCTCTAGCGCCTTTATACTCTCTCGATCCTTCAGCGGGTTAGAGTTCGAGTGGCGCTAAGTCTCTAGCGCCTTTATACTCTCCCGATCCTTCAGCGGGTTAGAGTTCGAGTGGCGCTAAGTCTCTAGCACCTTTATACTCTCCCGATCCTTCAGCGGGTTAGAGTTCGAGATTGGTTTTCATTTTGCTCCCCGATCCTTCAGCGGGGAGGGAGTTCTAGGGGCGCTGAGTCTCCAGCACCTTTCTCAACGCTTAATCATAGACGCTTTTATACTCTCCTGGCGGTCGCCAAGGTTGAGTGCTGTCAAGGCGGTTCTTATCATGGTGCGTCGTCACGCCTTGCGGACGTCATCTTTGCGTCCTTTATACTCTCTCTCGAATCTTGAGAGTTAGAGTTTCGGATCGAGTGTCCTTTAATCATGGCACGCCCATCACACTCGTCCTAGATTTATACTCATATCCAAGCTCCGAGGATTAGAGTTTATCGGAAAATATTCGCCAAGGCTTTGGGTTCCTCCGATCCATCGGTGGGAGGATTGGTTGGCACCAAACTTTGGGTACCTGCATCATTCATATTGCTTGAGTTAGTCATGTCATTGACTCAGGAAACATGTAAAAGAAAATTGCATTATTGAGGAATATGCATATCAAGGGGCAATGTTGCCTCCTTTATTTGAATTCATGTAATCTGGTGGCATCGAGAATAGGATCGAGCCATATAGACGGTCACAGCGCATCCATATGGAGTAGGACTCTGACTTAGCAACTCAATGATTTATGTATAATTGTCTTGTGGTCTGCCATGTGTGAGCCAAGGATTGGACGGTCATCTCGGATCCATCTTGAGCTATGCAGCTTTCTTTAGATGGAGGGCATGGCTTTGTAGACGAGCAGTTCAGTCGAGCTCGTTATGGTTTTGTTCCATAATTCCATATGTGGGTGTTAGAAATTTGATCGGCATAAAATCCGTGGTACCTATACCATCCACATATTAATTCATCTGAGTTAATTACATCAATAACTCATAAAGCCTGCAAATATAAGAGTCATTGTTAGAGAATAATCCTGTTAAAGGAATGGGTATCATTCGGAGCGAAGAATGGCGTTGCATGTTCATTGCAGTTCCAT
Source organism: Allium sativum (assembly GCA_030737875.1). Lineage (NCBI taxonomy): Eukaryota > Viridiplantae > Streptophyta > Magnoliopsida > Asparagales > Amaryllidaceae > Allium > Allium sativum. Next base: position 316,726,969 of record CM060921.1, read on the forward strand.
TTTGCTTCGCCCTATCTCTGCCAATAAAGGGCTGCCAAAGTCCTTTAGTTGATGAGGGGTATCTTTTCAAACTATCATGGGGGTGGCAGTCCCAAAAAATGAATAGACCTTGATCGGGGTCTTGAGATGGCAAAGGCGGCTAGGTAGGTACTATAAGCGAGTGATGAAGTCACATCTCCTTAAAATTGCCTTTGTGCCCCCGTGCTGAGGGTAAGGATAGAGTGTCAGGAAGTCATGACTGGATTGCTAATGGTAGCAAATCTTTGCATTGGTGTTAGGTTGTAAATTAGTATGAGAACAATGGATTCATGCTTATAGAAATTTTTGCACATTCCATGCTAGGAAATAGGATATTACTGTTGGTGGGATAATCATATCACATAAATTTGCTGATATACCCTCGATCCCATATCGGGGACAAGGGTTGGTTCGCTGACACTCAACCAGCATTCATGCGTAAGCGTTCTGGATCTTCAACTCGCTAACTTTCAGGCAAGACTAAGTCAATTGGCCAGGCAAATTCTTGATATATCAGCTCTGAATTAGATGATGTAATCTCGAGCAATTTATGCTCAAATCTGTAGTTGCCCTCAGCCTTAGGGGAGCGAGTCACTTGGAAGATAATCGATGAAAAGAGTGGAAGTATGAGTCTTCATTTTCTAACTTCAGAACGCCATTCACCAGAAGTTTCATTCATGTACATCTCCCATCTAATGGGTGGCTGATTGGTGATTTGGTCGAATCATTCAGGGCGGTGAATTCGGCAATTGCACTCGTTGGTGTTTGTTTTGGGACAACCTTCCAAGAAAAATAGGCAATGTCGAATTGCATGTCATATCTCGAGGCATAAAGAACGATTGCACGCCTTTCACTTCACCTTGTTAGATGCATTATGTGTTGTAGGAAGTTTATCATGGAATTAACCATGACTCTCTTCCAGGTTCGAGGTAAGCTGCAAGTGGTGGTTCCTTCGTCTGGAATTCCTTTCTAGCCTGGCGAACAACAATGCGAAAGTTAGAAAATATGTTCAATGCCACCATTCCCAATTCCTTAGCGAGTTTCAATTCGATAATCAGGGTGTCGTCTTCGGAGCCATTGTTAGTAACGGAGAATTTCAACTGTAAGGCATAGTAAATTGACCGTCCTTTAGGGGTTATTAATAAGACATCGGCGTCGGACAGTCAATCATTCTTTGCACCGTCTGATTACATCTTCCAGGTGCATCTTCTACATCTGCCACATCCTCTTCGGGAGTGGTACATTTAGCAATAGGCACTAGGGTGCAATGCAGGCTCTGAATTCCATTGGAGCTGGTCTGTCTGGACCTTGATTAGATAAGCTTGAACATGAAAGCATTGCTTGGGAGCCTTCAAGTAATGTTCACGTCTTCTGTCACAATGAAAGGAAGAAGTAGAGGGCTAATGGTTGATTCATATTTACTTTGATCTCGAACTCCCATCTCTTGACCAAGGTCATATGATGGCTGGTGAGTAGTCAAGTTGCTACCATCCGGGCAAGGATCCATATGCCCAATCATGGCCTACGGTGGTTCAATTAGTACCTAACTCTAGGCACCAAAGTACATTGATCTACCCTTTATTCTATGGAAATCAGTCTTCCTCGATGCGGTTGACGACAAATAGGCATTGCAAATGTTAGCTAAGCTTTTCAAGGAGTGAACCGTGGGACATATAATTTTCACCACGCCATTCAAGCGAAGGGTAACTTTGTAGTGCTAGGATATGTACTTGCTATCGGGTATCCCATTATTGAGAATCATGGTCATTGGGATCTTCTGAGTCATCCTCAGAATAATATCCGGATTGTTCTATGTCAATGTCATATGGGATTTCGCCTTTAGGACAGGTTTAAGTCATGTAAACTAGGTGATCACTACCCGTTCATGAAAAACATCAGTTGCATTGGCCAAATCAATACACCATCGGAACTCTAGAAGAGGAGGCTGGTATGAGACCATCATTATTTTGTATACTTCCATAGCCAGCATGTCGAATCTTTTCAACAACTCCTCACATTCAATAACACCGGTAGATAGAGGTCATGGCTTCTGGAGGAATTCCAGTCGTCGCCATTCCATTGTAAAATTCTTCGACAATCCGTTTATTCTTCATTGACAAGCTTTTATGAGTGCTACTGGCCAACATATACGTTGAGCTGAAGATGAGACATGCTCCGAGGCGAAGGCGAGGCCGTCAGCGGGTCCGGGCGCAGCGCCGGCGGGGGTTCGGGCCCCCGCAGTCCCGGCGGCGATCGACCTAACCGGTTAGGTCGAAAATGTGGGCAACGCACATCTTTTCGATTTTGGAACATGGAGCCTTTACTGAAATGATCTAAAAATTGTATTTTTTTCCAAAAAATGACACTTTTTTGGGTCGGGTCGCGACCCTTGTTCATCACCACTTTTCTGGGTCGCGGATCGTGCATATCCCTTTGGATCTGGCTTCGCAAATCAATACAAGTCGTGGCTCGACAGTCCATCCGGTTCGTGGTCCAGCTTGGCGATCCGGACCCTCCAACCTTCCAGCTTCAGATTGGTTCGTGGATATGTCCATAACAGTTGCTCCAGGTCGGGTCGTGGAGGTATCACCGGGTTGGATCGCGATTTCCTTGCTCGGTCGGGTCGTTAAGGCTCTTTGGGACCGGATCGTGGAGATCATACCAGGTCGGATCGTGAACCAGACATCTCTCCGGGTCGCTGTCGCCTTAAGGGTCCTGGCTGCTCCATGTGTCGTTTCCTGGCCTCCCCAGCGATCCGCCAGCAAACCACCTGCTCCTGCGCGTTATCAATTCATTCTTCATTCGATCACGAATTTGGCGATTCCTTTGCTTTCTTCGATGGCATGAAGCTATGATTTTCTGAAATCACCAAAAATCTTCAAAAATGGTAGGAAGGCGGACTGTTTTCTTCGGACTTTCAAATCCAAATAGTAGAGTAACAATTCGATAGGATGAGAATTCAGTTCTCGGTGAAAGCACCAAAATGTTAGACCAAAAAATGGTCCTAACACCCAAATCGTCATATTTTGAGCATAGGATATGAAGAAATAACTGAAAAATATAGAAAAAGCGAGACAACAAGATTTTTATAGTGGTTTGGCGTTAACGAGCCTACGTCCACTTCATATTCTCTCATTTCATTCATGGATTACAATTACAACGAGTATTGCCTCTCTTTCAGCCGAATTCAATGAATAATTCTCTCTGAATTCATTGATTTTATTGAGGAAGATTGTGGTTGTTCATAAATTAGTGTCGGTCATGGCTACCATAGATGTTGAGATGCCAAAAGGTCCTGAAAAATGCCAAGCTTTGGGCTATTTATAGTAGATTTTTGGTGATGGATCGCGGTCATACGTTGCCCACATCCCGAATATATCGGACTGGTTCATAGCTTGATGGAGAATTGGTCAATATGACAGTTGTGGACAGGTGTCGCGAGATCCTGCATTCTCGGATCGTGAATGACTTGGTCAAGGGCCTCGCCGCGTCATCAGGGTTTGGATCGGATCGTCATGCTGTGGACGGATCGGGTCGAGCTAGAGGTAGCGGATTGGATCGAGGCTACAAGGGGCGATCGGGTCGCATACTGGCGCAGCGATCCGGGGAGTGTCACGATCCGAGGAAGATGACATGACCACGATCGAATGCTTGAAGGGTTGGACCCTTAAGGACTCATATTTTCTTTGCTTTTGGACTTTGGTGGCTAGGTCAAAAAGCTAGCCAACATAATCCATAGCGACTATTTTAAAAATTGATTTGGCCATAACTTACCATATATAGGCTGAAATTCTGATTTTCCTCTTTCATTAGAAAATTATAAACAAATAGTTTCGAATGTTTCTTGTTTCACAGAATTCCGACTTAAAACGGATTCTGTATTTTCAATTGAAGTTCAAAATTCAATATTGCGAACTGTCGTGCTGTTACGAGCTCGGTTTATATTAAATATAAATTTAATCGTCCGATTATTGTTTTAAATAACGAATTCTATATTAAATTCATTAATATTTCTAAAGATATAATATTTAAAACATATTTAAATATTCGAATTCAAACGATTGAAAAATCCGGGTCGTAACAAATTTTAATAGTTAAAATAATTTATTTTAAATAATTACAACGAAAAATTTATTTTATATCGAAGTTAAAACGAATATATTTATTTTAATTTTAAAAGGAGTTTGAAATAGCGAGGTAGTTTGAAAATTTGAATATGAACTTTGACCGAATGTAACGGATTCAAAAATAAATCGGATTTTAGCGAAACCAAAAATATTAGAATCTATTTAAAAATATCTTTCCAACGAAACCGAAAATTTGAAATTTCATAGCAGAAATCAAAAGTTATGCCCAATTTAAAATTCAGAATAGTGGCTATAGAATTTATATATATTTTTTAATATTAAAAATAGCCATTTTGCAAACGACGTCCATTTTCAAAACAAACACAGCCGCCACCATTCATAATTGATGGCCAAAATGCTCCCAATTTCTTCCTCCAAAATCTCTTGATCCACTGACTATCATCTAAACCCAATTACTACCGAATTGTTCTACGTCTTGGGCTCTTCAACATGATCGGTCATGATCACATTTTAGTTCGTACATCATGAGAAATCAAGCCACAAAGAGGCAACATTTCTAGCTGGATTGTGGAGAAACCGAAGCTCTGAGCTGGAAGTGGTCAACGACGGTCAAGGAGGAGGTCGAGGGCTCTGCGGTAATGATCTCAGATCGACTTCCGATCTGCTTCAGGGGGTGCGGCGCTCAGATTCTTGGGTCGAAGGTTTTGCTTTGATGGGTTCCTGTATAACCGAAAAGAAGGAGAAAGGGGTTGAAGGAAATAAGGGTTGACTAATTTATTTAATTAACTAATTTTCTTAAGTGAGGTAATTTACAATTAAAATACGATAACTTGTTCATATATAATCAGAATCGCGTAAAACGAAGTGCGTTGAGATCGTGAACAAAAGATCTAAGTAAAGGAACTGACCAGAACTGATTTAGAGCTCGTCAAAATATTGGTAGAGTGGAAAGCTTTCGGTGAGATTTCTATTTTAGTATTTAAATTAATTATTTATTGCAAAATGTGTTATTTATATTTATTTCATGTTCATGTTGTGTATATAATTATTGGAATGTTGATTTGTTCTGTGATTGTGATGAACCACTGTATTGAATTGTGTATTCATGTTTGTCAGAATTTTTGTATATACAATAAAAACCATATTTTTATCATATATACAGGATATATAACATTCATGTGTGTCAAAATTTGTGTATAAAATAAAAACCATATTTTTATTTTATATAGATGTTCATGATTTGCTAGATCAACAAATAAACACTGTAGAAAAAGATTAAATTTTTTTTGTTTGAATTTTAGATGCAAACATAAAACATGAAATAAAAAAATTACATCTTTATTTGCATTTTTTGATGCAAATAAACATTGAAAATGAAAGTTATATTTTATTTGCTTTCTTGGATGCAAATATACTTGAAATTTAAAAGTTATATATTTTTTTATTTGCATTCTTTATGCAAATAAAACGTTGAAATTAGAAGTTATACTTTTATTTACATTCTTGGATGCAAATAAATTTGAAATTTAAAAGTTAATTTTTTTTATTTGCATTCTTTGATGCAAATAAAACATTGAAATTGGAAGTTATATTTTTATTTGCATTCTTTGATGCAAATAAAATATTGCAATAAAAAGTTGAATTTTTATTTGCATTCTTTGATGCAAATAAAAGATGGAAATAAAGATTGCATTTTTGTTTGCAATTTTAGATGCATACAAAACATTAATTAAAGTTGCATTTTTGTTTATATTTAGATATAGACAAAAACATTAAAATGAAAGTTATATTTTTGTTTGCATTTTTGATATGAATAAAACATTGATTTAAAAGTTGAATTCTTATTTGCATTCTTTGATGCAAATGAAACATGAATTAAAAAGGTTACCTTTTTGTTTGCATTTTAGATGCAGATAAAAGCCTAGTTTAAGAAGTTACATTTTCACTTGCATTTTTGATACAAATTTTAATGCTAAGAATGGGAATAGAAATGAAAGTTGCATTTTTATAGTCATGTCAGAGACAAATATAACATTGAATTAAAAAATTATTCTTTTATTTGCATTCTTTGATACAGATAAAATGTTGAAATTGGAAGTTAAATTCTTATTTGCATTTATTGATGCAAATAAGACATAGTTTTAAAAAGGTTATATATTTATTTGTAATTTAGATACAAATTAAAAACATAACATTAAAATTAATTTTATATTTTTATTTGCATATTTAGATGCAAATAAACATCGTAGTTAAAAGATTATATTTTTATTTGCATATTTAGTTGTTAATAAACATCATTGGAAAATATTACATTTTTATTTCCATATTTAGATGCAAATAAACATCATAGTTAATGATTACATTTTTATTTTTGCATATTTAGATGCAAATAAACACTATAGAAAAATGTCATGGCATTAAAACTCTCTTTTATTTGTCATTAAAGAACATAGAAAATGTTATGCTAAAATGTGTTAACGATAAAATTCACATTTTTATCGTATATGTAGAAAAGATAAAAAATGATCATTTGTTTGAGACAAAAATATTGAAACATTAAAAATCATATTTTTTATGTAAGAATGAAATGAGATATTCATTGCAGTGAGAAAAATGTGAAAACATTAAAAATTCTATTTTTTTAATGTAAAGTATTATTTAGGTAAAATATACGTTGTATAGATAAAAATGTGAAAACATTAAAAATTCCATTTTTAATGTAGAGTATGTTTTATGTAAAATATACATTGTATAGATAGAAATATTGAAAACATTAAATGTTGTATTTTAGTGTAAAGTATGTTTTAACGTAAGATAAGATTTATGAAATATTCATGGTTGAGCTATAAATGTTGAAACATAAAAATTTACATTTTAATGTACTGAATGAATATATATGAAATATTAATTATATGACTGTGAATGTTGAAAATATAATCTAACGATGCCTTGAAACATATGTTTGTGATGTGGAAATTTTACACCTCCATTTACAAGTTATCCGACTTGTTTATGTGATTGGGACGATAATTTTTCACACATCGCCCAAGTGCACAAATAATATATTATTGGTTGTTGGCTGAAAACCTCACACGGGTATTGGGATGATATTGGATACACACTAGTCCCAATATTTATTTAATTGTCAATCGGTGGGTTGACAGTCTATGATGAGCGTTATTTATCTATTTTAATGCTCACACAGCTATAAATCTCACTTTGGATGCGAATGTATTGTTTGATGATTGTTTATCATTATCGCTGGATACATGCAATGTATGAAATCCATACAACTGGATTGTATGGTAATTGATTGAGTCGCATTCCGATTCAAAATATTTTAATAAAACAATATTTTAAAATTAAGAATCTTTTAAATGAAGAATATTGTTAAAAATTATAAATATTTTAAAATAATATTCAGTGAAGAAAAATATGAAGCCGAGTTAAGTAGAAATGCCATTTTTAACCCGAATGGGCTTATTGATCAATTTCATTTATTTGATAACAAATATTGAAAAGAAGCGATTTCAAAATCGAATATTTTGAAATATTATTCTAATATGATAACGATATAAAATATTCAATTTTCATTAAAAATTGAAAATGCAGTTAAAATCGTTTTAAAATGGATTTATAAATATTTTTTACGATTTAAATAGAAATCGACGAGATATATAATATATATTATATATCTATATAATGGCCTGAATAGAATGCGCCGCGCAGCGACCGTTCGCGAATTTCGACCATTAACTTCAACTTGGCGTAACGGAAGATCCGACTGTTGGATTCTTCTAAAACTAGAACCATTGGGTTTGTATCGAAAAGTGCTCTCCGATAAATATAAGAGTTTTGAAATCTAACGGTTGGATTTGGAATTATGTCCAAATTAAATTTTGAAAAGGTCGTTATGGATGTAGTTTGATGGCCGTTATTGGAAACCGACCGTACAAGCCTAAATAAAATTATTAAAAATATGGAAAAATTATGTAAAATCATAATAAATGATTTGGAAAGAGTTTGGATGAAAAATTACAAATTTGGAAAGATAAAAACATATTTTTATCGAATTGAACTAGTTATTAACTAGAATAAATTTTTAAAATAAGATTAATGAAGTTTTCCAATTAATTGATATTTAATTGGAATTAAATAAGATAAATCAGATTTTTGGGTTTGTCGTGAATGGTGTCTTAAATAACACTGTTCTTAAACCCATAAGAAAAGAATAAATCTTTTAATTAAGACTATTAGAGTTTCTAATTATATTTAGTAATTGGAATAAAATGAAATGTGAATTGGGTTTACCGTGAACTGTGTTTTAAATGACATTTGTTCTTTAACTCAATTAATAGTGAAAATATAATTTGGAATTTATAAATATTTTATTAAGATTTAATGGAAATTTTCCAAATGTAAAGTTTTCCAAATTAATAGAATAAACTGAAATTGGATGGAATTCGATTTAATAATAATTGAGATGAGTTTTTGTGAATGAAGACCGTTACTATATATGGAATTTAAAAGGCTTTGCCGTTATTCCATTTATATTATTAGTCTGATACAGAAATTTATATCGATTATATGTTGATTTGATTTCTATGGAAATTCCATATTTAATGGAAGATGAATTATTGGTTTATCGTGGACTGTGTTTTAAATGACATTTGTTCTTTAACCCAGTTAAAGATAAGATTTATTTCTTAAATCTGAATAATCATAAAGTAATGATTTAGGATATTAAAACCAAATTGGGGTTTTAATGAATCTTTAAAAGGGGGATTAAAGAATAAATTAAAGAATTTATCTTTGATAAAATTGATGGGAACCTTTTTCCAAATAATGTGAATATCTTATTAAAAGAATATTCTAAATTGGAATGTAGCATATGATGTGTTTTATAGCACTTGATTTTTATTATAAAATACGCGAGTTATTTAGAAAGACCGGGTTTAACCCATTCTGAATAATTTCTACGACGATTTAAAGTCGAAGATGAAGACGGTGGTTGAAGACCAGCGATCTTCACATCAAATGGATAAGGACTACTAATGCCTTTGATTGGAGTTGCTGCCTTGAGAAGGTTCCAATGGTAGTTGTCCGGACGTATTGTTGATTGTTCGGATATGCGAGGTATAAGGTGCCTCCGGTTTCGTTCAGACCCAGAACGAACTGGTAAATGGATGGTATGTATGACGTTGTATTCCTTTATGCTGTATTCGTCGATCTCTACTAAATATATATCTGTTGCTGGAGGAGAATTTATTCTCTTGCATAACACCCTTCTCTAAGACGTACGAGCTTAGAGGTTATATATTGGTAGAAATCAATGGTATGGTATGGATTGTCAATGTGGCATGCCAAGATGCAAATGATCAAGGCTTTTTTTTTTGAAAAGAAGAGCCTTGTGATTGCTGATCAAAGCACAGCTTTAAATTGCATAGCTTTGTGTATTACGTTACTTCGCGAGCCTCACACCCTGGTATGAACCAGAAACGGGAGTAAGGACTGCAGGGAGGACATACATTTTTTCTAGCTAGAAGTGGTGTCTTGGTTTTTACAAGGCCTGACATTTTTACTTATGTGGATGATGGAATGAGGCGCCTCGGTTATTTGAGTCCCTTGTGTCTCTATTTACGCCCCATAGGGCGACAAAACGTATTGTTCAGGCATTACTAATCCAACCATTGCACTTTGGTGGACCAGCCATGAAGAACCAAGGGACGATGCATTCTTTTCCTGAGACATGAGCTAGATTGTCTCGAATTCGGTAAGGACTATCTTTTGCCTTGGTTCATTATGGAAATCGAACTTCAAATACGACCCATGCGGTTTTGATTGTATAACTAGTATGGCGACATAGTATATGGTAGCTATGCCGTCTATGATTGAAATGTTTTAAAACATATACACACTATAATAATATCAACTCCGTTTTATCTTATCAAGTATTTATGACCATTACAAGGTAAAACTCTATCCTTCGGTTTGCGTTGCATTGTGTGATAGGACTTGAGTCTTATAATGGTTTCATTTTTCTAAAAAGCATTGCGATGTTTAAAACGATTTACTTTATTTATGCACTGGCAATCCAATGGAGCAAAGCCATTCTGCGTTAGCGGCGTGGTCCTGTGGTTAGCCTTATTATCTAAATAGGTTAAGTAAGATTTCTCATACCAGTCCCATGATTGACCCGTAGTTTGCTTCACTTTGCAAACTCGGGTGCCCTCTTTTCCACACGGGCAGTCGAGTAGCTTCTTTTGCAGATATTCATTTCTTGAGCAGGATTCTGGATTGAAGCTTAAAGCTATGTCCAGAGCATTGGTAGCCTTCCGCTGTATTAGTTTATTTATTCTTTTGCATTGTATAAAAATTATTGTAATTTAATGTTCCGCTGTATTATTATATTACTCTGATGTAACATTATTATGATGTTTATAAAAGTCTACTATTATTTGTTCTAATGTGTTGTATGCTCAAAGTTAAAGTATTCGAGGATTTCCAACTTTTGGATCAGACCTGTGTGGTTTATGGTCGATTCAAAGGGTGGGGATTTTCGGGTCTTTTCATATGGAAACTAAATGATGTCCATTGAGTCTGGAATATAGATTTCAAGTTATGGAAATTTGGAAGAAAGAAATAATTATGGTTTAAAATATATTTTGTAAAACTATATATATACCGTTCCAAGCTATGGACATTTGGAAGAAAGAAATAATTATGGTTTAAAATTTATTTTATAAAAACTATATATATATACCGTTGTTTTACAACTAAATTGTATTCTATTTTTAAAAAAAAGTTTATCTAAGTAAATTTTGTAATCAATATATATTATTTTGTTATAAATAAATTTTATTATATTCTATTATTTAAAATTTTACTTTTTGTAATTCTTTTATTATTTGTATATACCTAATGTTTTAAATTATTTTAATTACTTTATTATTTATAAAAATATATATATAAAGGTTTTATTTTATAATTATCTATTTTTCCTAGTTAAATTAAATGATTATAATTTCTTCCTAAATAGAAACTGTTTGATTTAAACCATGATTCAGATGGAGTTTTGATATGAAATTATATTCTGTTGAATATTAATCGATTGTAAAAAGATTATAATATTTCAATGTAAATTTTATTCTACTTGAATATAGATGGGCACTCCAAAGTGATTAAAATGAGTTGATATGGAAATAGATATTCTACTTGAATATGAATGGATTTCGAACATAAATCGATTTTTTTAAATAACCATAATCTTTTGATATGAAGTATATTTTACTTGAATATAAATTGATTTTTGAAATATTACATGATTATAACATACTGATATGGAAATATATTCTAGTTTGGAATATAATCGGTTTGGAATGACTGCGATATTTTGATATGAAATTTTATTCTATCTCGAATATAAATGGGGTTCGGAATAGACATGATATTTTGGATATGAAAGCGAACCTTTGTGAAAAGTAAAAGAACTGACCAATGTGAAAAATGTAAGCGTTGGTTGTTAAAGAGACCGGAGTCGGTAAGTGGCATACTCTCTATCTGTACCATATCCACTTTAACAACTGTGCACATGATGAAGTATCTAGTACGAAGCATGATGTGTAGTAACCCGTAACTTCCCCGGTAAGGAAAGCCCGGATTGCTTTGAGAGCAACACACATCGGAACGCAAACAGAAGAACATTTCATTGTTTATTACAACAATTCTATCAGAATACATGAATATACAGAATATGGATAAATATTATACAACAGGGAATATCAAAGATTTAAATTACATTTAAATACATAGCAGCGGAAAAATAATACAACACACAACTGAAAGAAATACATGGATATAGAGCTTTCCGAGTATCGTTCCAAGTGTAAACCAGGATCCCGTGAAAATAAATCTGCAAAACCAAAACTACTAGCTGCTCATGTGGAAAATAGGGGCACCCAGTGTTTAGGATATAACAATAAACTCCAGGTCAGTCATGTGACTGGTGTGAGAACTAAAACAGTTATTAAGCTTTATTTTTAAAGTTCGGTAAATCAAGGGACCACGCTGTATAACACGGAATGGGTTTCCTCCCAAGAATACTATTGCATAAAACAAACAGCGCAATGCTAAATAAAGAAAAATGAAGCTATTATAAGACCCAGGTCCCATCACACAATGCAACGCAAGCCGGAGGATAGGGTTTTACCTTATAATAACCAAAGAATTATTGATACGCTAAATTCCATCTTTTATTATTACTATAAGTGAAGAAAACAACTTCAATCAGAAGTATCAATCATAGACGGCATAAGTGTCCCCATACCACTATGTCGCCATACTAAGCTCTACAAATAAAACCGAAAAGTCATGTATTGGAAATTGGATTCCATCATGAGTCGAGGCAAGGGGCAAGCTCCTATCCGTTCGAGACACTCTAGCAAATGTCTCAGGACCAGACACAGCGATCCTTGGAACCTCCAAGGCTGGTCCTCCCTTACTTTTGAGGATTGGCAATTCCTGAATGCACGTTTCCCGGTCCTATAGGACCTATATCCGAGGCGCCTCGCATCCAACAATCACACAAGTAAAAATAATATATATATCAGGGTTGGTAGGTCACTGACATCACCCATAGCTAGAAAGAAACGTCGTGCACTCCTTGGGTCCTTATCCCGTTTTTGACTCATACCGAGGTGTGAGGCCCGCGAATTAACGCCATACACAAACTATGCCACACAGACTGTGCATTGATCATCAACCACAAGACTTTGCTTTTCAACAGAAGTCTTGATCATTTGCCCCTTAGGCATGCCACACAGGAAATTCATGCCACGTGATTGATATATATATCGATATATAACCTCTAAGCTCGTACGTCTCAGAGAAGGGCTGTAATAACCCGTATTTTGATAATGTGTTATAACTATAAATCAAGGCAGAATTAATTTTTAAAGTAAGAATCAAGGACAACGGGTTATGCCATTACGTTCGTCTCGAAAGTCTGCATGGAAACGAGTCCGAGTTTTCGAAAATCGGAGTCAGTATAACCAAGTTATGACCCTTCAAAGTTTCAAAATTTTCAAGTTCAAAAACAGCTCAGAATTCGAATTCAAATTTCGAATTCAAACCCCAGAATGGACTGGGCGGGAAATTTCCATCCCAGGACCAGGTCGACCTGGGGTTCGACCATAGTGTCGACCTGCCCAGGACCAGGTCGACCATAGAGTCGACCTGGGTGTCGACCCGGTTGCCCAGCCCATTTTTGAGTCAGAGTTCACTCTAATGTTTCTAGTCTGATTTCTGTCTAAATTCGTTGGCCTGACCCTATATAAACAGCCCCTAACTCTATTCTCTCTACACAAATTCTCTCTGCCCTTATGCTGCTAAAACTCTAGTTGAAAAGTTAGAGAAAAGGGATTGCTTCTTCTCCAACAAGGCTACGTGTAGAGTATTGCTGTTTGGGGGATTTTTGTTAGACTCGAGATTCAACATCGCCTCTTTTTTATCTAATTCTCAAACCACGATCTGTAACCCCGGTTACTTTTAGATCTAAACTTTAAACTTAATATGGATATGTTGTAAATTGAAATTGAACCTAAGTTTGATAATTATCTTGGATCTATCATTGTATATCTTGGGTCTATTATTGTTCCTTTTGGATCTATTATTTTGGATATACTATTATTCACCTTGGATCTATTCATCTTGAATCTTGACATGTGGGAATATTTATATGAAATTGATTTGGGGCCTAAACATGTTGTAAACCTAAACCCCTCATGTCCATGATGTTAACATGCCTATGATGTTGAATTAGTTGTTATTCACAAGTTTGGGTTATTATCTTATGTCAACTGTTACCATGACTATCACCCTATTTTGCTAGGTTAGATATTTGAGACCACTATTCCATATGCCAGTATTGTTGTAGTCATTTATCTCAAGTTATACCATGTTTGACTTATAATCACTTTTGCCCGTTCTTTCTATGTTATTCCCTAATTAGATTTGTTTGCATCGATTCGAATTCACGTGCGATGGGAATACGATTTGGGTAGATTAGGCAAACCTGAATTTACTCAAAACTTGAAACGTGAACATTGTTATAACTTTAACCTGGATATGGACACGAACTTGACACGATTTGACATGAAACATGACATGAAAACTTGACATGAATTTAGAATCGAAACTTGAACCTTGACATGACACTTAGAATAAACTTGAACATGGCCAACTCGAGGTTGGGTTGAGTTTGCAGTATAAATCTGCCTGGAGCTGCCCGGCGAATCTAGTAACTGCAAACAATAGGACCCAATGTGGGTAGTTTGTAATATCGCGCTTGAAACCCGAGGTTAGACTAGGTTGTGGTGTAAATCTTCCCGGACCCGCCCGACACATCCAGTAACCACAACAAAGTCTAATGTGAGTGGTTGGGGTGCATTAATTTATTTAATGCCACAGGATAGGGTTAAGTCATGAACCACTTGAATATACTTAACCAATTTGACACGATGATTTGATAGGGTTAAGTCATGAACTGCTTGAACACACTTAACCAACTTGATACATGATTTGGATAGGGTTAAGTCACGAATTTGAATGACAACACTTAACCCATTAGAAACCCTAGTTATGCGGTCCTTTTTAGCAGTAACCCACTTAGATGTATCACAATACCATGGGACTGGGCAGGGTAGGGCACGATTACTGGGCTGATTGTAAGCGACCAGAATGACGGCTGAGTAGGTGCGCCATTGTAGGTTCAGACGGACTATGGTCGTGCACGTAGTCCGGAGTTGAAAAAGCAGGCATTGGGCACCAGTAGGTTTACACTGTGCGTGCTTGATTCGTGTCGGTGGTTGGCACCCTAGGGTTTGACACACCCTATGGTGGACCTAGCACAGGTGACTATATTTCGTGATTGGACCATATGACACAGACACATGACGAGCTAGAACTTGTAGGGAGCCGATCGATTAGTAGATCGTACTGTAGGACCTCGTAATGGGTCATTTCATGATATTGGGCCAAGGGATCATTTCATGGTTAATACTTGACATGGGTTAGAATACTAGTACAGTTGGTACAACGAATCTTGAATATGCGATGCTAGACTTAACTTATCTTGTTATCTTAGTTATCATACCATTCCTGTTATCATCCTTATGTTTAATTCCAATTTTCACATGTCATGTTATTTTTACTAGTTTCTATGCTGAAAGTCACTAGGGCTTACCAGTCTTTTGACTGACCGTTTTTCTTTCGCCTCGTTTTCTTTCGTTCCCCCCCCCCCCAGGTTCTCAGGGAGGAAATGCTAGCTCTTAGCTTGGATTTAGCTTACTTTTTGTCAGCTCATGTACGGTTTGGTCTTGAGCTATGCTATGGCTGCACTTATGCTATTTTTGGGGAATAATACACTTTTGTTATCATAAGTTTATGCTTCTTTATTTAGAACTTGATGTAATGGAATAATTTGTACTTTGGATATATGAGGTTTTGACTCTTTTCTTGAAAGTAATGAAATTTGGTTTTTAATTTCTACCGCTGCTTTATTTATGGTCTGCCTTGAGATATCTCTGTGTATGTTTACCTAGATAATACTCCACCAAAACTAGTGCATTTCCTTTGTGAGTGACCCTAGCGGAGGTGGGGTGTTACATTTGGTATCAGAGCAGAAGGTTACCAAACGGGGCAAAAGTTTTAAAAACCTTCTAAAACTATTTTCCAAAACCGTTTATAAAGAAGCATTTTTCAATAAAAGTTTTATGTTTAAAAAGGCTATCCCCCAAAAGCCATTAGCACTTTCCTTTGTTTCCTTGTTTGAATCTTTTTCTTTTCGTTTTTCAACATTTCTGATCTTAACCTTCTTGAGGGAGTACCCATACCTGGATGGTTCCTAAGGTACTTAGAAGTTAGGGCCAACGGCGCGGGCCCGGCAGACATCGCTCCTTCTCCTCCCCCAGTGGCCGCGGTTCCTCCTCCTCCTGGTACCGCCTTTGCCAAAATATGCAAAGACTTTAAAGAAATGGCGGCAAGAACTTCTTTGGAACTGAAACCTTCGTTGAGGCACGAAACTGGCTAAAGGAGACTGAAGACTTGTTTATTATCTTCGATGTGGAGGATCATAGGAAAGTTCAGTTGGCAGCATGGTTGTTGAAAGAGGAAGCTGCATTTTGGTGGGAAGTCACCAACGCTACCAGGCCATTTGAGACTTGGGCAGACTTTAAAGAGAGGTTTGGGCTTAAATTCTTATCATCGGCAGAAGAGAACCTTCAGATGGAGAGGTTCCTAGCACTTAAGCAAGGGGACATGACCGTTAGGGAGTACGTAAATAAGTTTAATCATCTTGCTAGGTTCGGATTGGACTTGGTTAACACAGCTCAGAAGAAGCCTGTACGCTTTGCTCGAGGATTGAACGAACCACTACACAGTTTGGCCATAACTCATATACCCATGGGGCGACCTTTGAAAGCTTGGTGGATATGGCCCTACTTCATGAGGAAGGCAAGAATAGCAAGAAGGAGGTTAAGCCTAATGAGACTCAGAATAAGAAGGTTGACTTCAAGAAGGGAGGCAACAAGAACAACAACAACAATACTAACAAACCACGTGAGACAAGGAAGTGCAACTTTTGTGGTATTACGGGACATCTAGCTAAAGACTATAGAAGGAACAAGAGAAAGTTGGGTGAATGCTTTCATTGTGGAAATACTGGATACATCAGCAAAGATCGCCCTAAAAAGCAAGGCAGGGGCAAGGGCAGGCCCAGTGAGCAGGACCTTCTGGAGGGCAGTTACATGCTCTCAACACCACTCCAGCACTTGACCGAGGTAGTAATATTTCCGTTGAAAGCCTTGTTTACATTTCTGAATTTCCTGTTCGAACCTTATTTGACTCTGGCGCATCACATACTTTTATTTCTTCTGATGTTGTTAAAAATCGGCACCTAAGTACTAGTCTGGTTGAGGATCCCGTTATAGTTTCAAATCCAATTGGGGCTCCGCTCATTTATCTATGATGTGTGTGGATTTGAGGATTTCTATCTTAAGCATAGAATTCACGTGTATTGCTTACCTCGTCGGATTTATGGGATACGATTTGATCGTAGGTATGGATTGGTTGTCCAATTATGGAGCCATTCTTGATTGTGAATGAAGGGTAGTGAGGCTCATGACTCGCCTTGGTAATACCCTTGAAATTTCTTGTAACCCTAAGGGTCCAGTCATGTTGTGTTATCTTGAATCTCTTGACTCGTCCATCGACAATTTGCAATCTGTAAGAGTGGTCCGAGAATATCCAGATGTCTTTGATGAGGTGAAGGGGTTACCCCCTAAACGCGAGATAGACTTCCGTATTTATCTTGTTGATAATGCCAAGCCAGTTTCATTGCCCGTTAGGCACATGGCTCCACGAGAAAGAAGAGAGCTTAGTAAGAAAGTTAAGGAGTTGCTTGAGAAAAAAATTTCATAAGGAAAAGCATTTCTGAATGGGGTGCTCCTGTGGTATTCGCTACTAAGGCGGATGGTTCGCTTCGTCTGTGCGTAGATTACCATGAGTTAAACAAGCTGACGAAGAAGAATAGGCACCCACTACCAAGAATCGACGATCTGTTTGACCAGCTTGTAGGAGCGTCTGTTTTCTCCCAACTCGATCTAGCCATGGGATTCCATCAGCTTAGAGTGGCTGAGGATAGTATTGACAAGACTGCGTTTACTCCAGATGGTTTCTTCGAATGACTCGTCATGCCATTTGGATTAACAAATGCACCCGCATACTTTGTAGATTTGATGAGTAGGGTGTTTAGGGAGTTCCTTAACAAGTTTGTGGTGGTTTTCGTGGACGATATTTTGATCTTCTCAAAGGATGAGGAAGAACATGCTAGACATCTCAAGGAAGTTATGGATACGCTTAGAGCACACAAGTTAAAGGCAAAGTTCTCCAAATGCCATTTTTGGAGGAAGGAAGTTTGGTTTCTTGGACATGTAGTTTCTAAGCAAGGCATAGCCGTGGACCCCGCAAAGGTAGTTGTGGTGCAAGACTGGAAAGCTCCTAAGAATGCAACTGAAGTGAGAAGCTTTCTTGGTTTGGCAGGCTACTATAGGAAGTTCATTAAGGACTTCGCTAAGATTTCAGCCCCTCTTACTAGGTTAACGAAGAAAAACCTAGCGTTTGCATGGGACATAGAATGTGAGATTGCTTTTCAGAGACTCAAGAGAGCCCTCACCACAGCTCCAGTTTTGGCATTACTCGACGAAAGTAAGATGTTTACGGTGTACACAGATGCGTGTGGCACAGGATTAGGCGTTGTCCTAATGCAAGAAGGGAAAGTGATATGCTATGGGGGTAGACAACTTAAAGTTCATGAGAAGAACTATCCCACACATGACTTGGAGTTGGCGGCGATCATTTTTGCACTTAAATCTTGGCGCATTATCTTCTAGGGGAGAGGTTCGAGCTGTATACCGACCACAAATCGCTTAAGTACCTCTTCTCACAGAAAGATTTGAATCTGAGACAACAGCAGTGGATGGAATTCTTGGCATCATATGACTTCGATATAGCTTATACCCGTGGCAAGGGTAACGTGGTGGCGAATGCGCTATGTAGGAAAAGGTTGACCTTGAGCCCCTTGTTTGTTGAAGGGAAAAGTCTAGAGTTTATAGCAAACTTCGATTTTACACCTGCTATTGAGTCATTGACAGTTACATTAGCATCTCTTGAGTTAAGACCTACACTTCTAGATCAAGTAGGGACTTCACAGAAGGAAGACCCACAGATAGTCGAAATCATGGACAAGCTGATTAGTGGTGAGACATCAAGTCACCTCGGTAGGTATGCCATAGATGACAAGGGATGGCTAAGGCGTGATGGAAGGCTATGTATCCCACAAGTGGGAGACCTAGTAAGGAAAGTCCTCGACAAGGCGCATCACTCGAAGATGACCATACATCCCAGAGGGGATAAGATGTACAAGGATAAGAAACACGTTTTCTTTTGGCCTGGAATGAAAAAGGACGTGGCAGAGTTCGTTTCGAAGTGCATGGTGTGCCAATAAGTAAAGGCCGAGTCGAAGAAGCCCGGTGGGCAATTACATCCTTTGGAGGTTCCGCAATGGAAATGGGAGAGTATCTCGACGGATTTCGTGGATGGACTACCTAGGTCAAGGAAGGGAAATACTAGCATATGGGTCATAGTTGATAGACTCACGAAAAGTGCTCACTTCATTCCGGTGAAAAGCAAGAGGACCGCATCATGGCTAGTGTCTATTTACCTTCGAGAGATAGTACGGTTGCATGGGGTTTCTTCTAGTATAGTTAGTGATCGTGACCCAATTTTCACTAGCCAGTTTTGGAATAGTCTACAAGAAGCAATGGGTATACGACTAAGTTTAAGCACGGCCTATCACCCACAGACGGATGGAAAAACCGAAAGGGTAAATAGGGTACTAGAGGATCTTTTGAGGCTATGCATTCTTGACTTTGGTGGTACTTGAGAAGACCATCTTCCTCTCGTGGAGTTTGCATATAATAATAGTTACCACGCTAGCATCGAAATGGCACCGTTCGAAGCCCTATAGGGGAGACCGTGCAAGTCGCCAACTTGTTGGTCGGAGACGACAGACAGGCTTATACTTGGGCCCGACATGATAAGGGACACTTCTGAGAAGGTTGAGTTGATACGAAGACGGATGAAAACGGCCCAAGATAGACATAAATCTTATGCGGACAAGAGAAGGATAGACCTAGAGTTCGAAGTTGGAGATATGGTCTTTATAAAAGTTTGTCCTTTACGCAATGTGGTTCGTTTTGGAGCGGTTGGAAAGCTAGCACCAAGGTTCGTAGGACCGTTCCCTATCACTGAGAGGATTGGGCAGATGGCCTATAAGGTAGACTTACCCGAGAAGTTGACCGGAGTACACAATGTCTTTCACGTCTCGCATCTCCGAAAGTGCTTACATGAGTCAGCCGAAGTGGTTGAGCCAAGCATCCTTGAAGGCATAGAAGTGGAAAAAGAAGCAACATTGAGGCGAGTTCTGATTCGTATCTTAGGAACGGAGATCAAGAAGCTAAGGAATCGAGAAGTCAAGCTAGTTAAAGTACAGTGGAGTGAAGCCCAAGAAGACACAACTTGGTAAACCGAAGAGAAGATACACGCGCTTTACCCATTTCTTTTTTAGGGTAATTCTTGATCACTTTTTCCTATAAGCTTGAAAATCTTTCGTATCATGCTTTTACTACCTATGCTTGTCTTGTTATCTTCTTGATCTTATCTTGAGGACCTTGGGTAGAACCATATGGATGTAAACATGTGATTGAAATATGTTATGGTTGATGTTTGCAAATGGTTTCAAGTGTTTGCAAGTGATTGCTAGTGGATGCATGACACACATTAGGCACTAGATCGGCTCAGTCACATTTTCATGTTGCATATGCATGAGTGCTTATACTTGCACATGGATGGAACTTGTTATGCTATCACTTGGATGTTGCATATGAATGAATGTTTGTGCACTCATGTAGAGATTATAAAGTATGTTAGGTATTTTGCATACATGTTGGATTCATTACACTAACATATTTTGCATTAAGGAGGTCTATTGAATCAGTAACCGCCTATTCTTTTGCATTAGATAAGTACATATACACACAGTTTCTGCATATGTTCATACAACACTAGAAATCTTTTAAGGACAATGGTTGCTTGTGTATGATGTTTTGAGTAAATGGATGATGGATGGTAGGACACATCCGCCCTAACTTAGAGATTTCGGGGACGAAATCCTTTAAGGGGGGTGGAGAATGTAACAACCCGTATTTTGATAACGTGTTATAACAATAAATCAAGGAAGAATTAATTTTTAAAATAAGAATCAAGGGCCGGGTTACGCCATTACATTCGTCTCGAAATTCTGCTAGGAAACGAGTCCGAGTTTTTGAAAATCGAAGTCCGTATGACCAAGTTATGACCTTTCAAAGTTTCAAAAATATCAAGTTCAAGAACAGCTCAGAATTCGAATTCAAATTTCGAATTCAAACCCCTGAACGGACTGGGAGGGAAATTTCCCTCCCAGGACCAGGTCGACTTGGGGGTCGACCATAGTGTCGACCTTCTCAGGACCAGGTCGACCATAGAGTCGACCTGGGTGTCGACCTGGTTGCCGAGCCCATTTTTGAGTCAGAGTTCACTCTGATGTTACTAGTCCGAATTCTGTCTAAATTCGTTGGCCTGACCCTATATAAACAGCCCCTAACTCTAGTCTCTCTACACAAATTCTCTCTGGCCTTATGCTGCTAAAACTCTGGTTGAAAAGTTAGAGAAAAGGGATTGCTTCTTGTCCAACAAGGCTACGTGTAGAGTATTGCTGTTTGGGGGATTTCTGTTAGACTCGAGATTCAACATCGCCTCTTTGTTTTCTAATTCTCAAACCACGATCTGTAAGCCCCGGTTACATTTAGATCTAAACTTTAAACTTAATATGGACATGTTGTAAATTGAAATTGAACCTAAGTATGATAATTATCTTGGATCTATCATTGTATATCTTGGGTCTATTACTGTTCCTTTTGGATCTATTATTTTGGATCAACTATTATTCACCTTGGATCTATTCATCTTGAATCTTGACTTGTGGGAATATTTATATGAAATTGATTTGGGGCCTAAACATGTTGTAAACCTAAACCCCTGATGTCCATGATGTTAACATGCCTGTGATGTTGAATTAGTTGTTATTCACAAGTTTGGGTTTATTATCTTATGTCAACTGTTACCATGACTATCAACCTATTTTGCTAGGTTAGATATTTGAGACCACTATTCCATATGCCAGTATTGTTGTAGTCATTTATCTCAAGTTATACCATGCTTGACTTATAATCACTTTTTCCACCTTATGCCCTTTCTTTCTATGTTATTCCCTAATTAGATTTGTTTGTATCGATTCGAAATCACGTGCGATGGGAATACGATTTGGGTAGATTAGGCAAACCTGAATTTACTATAAACTTGAAACGTGAACATTGTTATAACTTGAACCTGGATATGGGCATGAACTTGACACAATTTGACATGAAACATGACATGAAAATTTGACATTAATTTAGAATCGAAACTTGAACCTGGACATGACACTTAGAATAAACTTGAACATGGCCAACTCGAGGTTGGGTTGAGTTTGCAGTATAAATCTGCCCGGAACCGCCCGGCGAATCCAGTAACTGCAAACAATAGGACCCAATGTGGGTAGTTGGTCATATCGTGCTTGAAACCCGAGGTTAGACTAGGTTGTGGTGTAAATCTGCCCGGACCCGCCCAGCACATCAAGTAACCACAACAAAGTCTAATGTGAGAGGTTGGGGGTGCATTAATTTATTTGATGCCACAGAATAGGGTTAAGTCATGAACCACTTAAATATACTTAACCAATTTGACACGATGATTTGATAGGGTTAAGTCATGAACTGCTTGAACACAATTAACCAGCTTGATACATGATTTGGATAGGGTTAAGTCACGAATTTGAATGACAACACTTAACCCATTAGAAACCCTAGTTACGCGGTCCTTTTCAGCAGTAACCCCCTTAGATGTATCACGATACCCTGGGACTAGGCAGGGTGAGGCACGATTATTGGGCTGATTGTAAGTGACTAGAACGACGACTGAGTAAGTGCGCCATTGTAGGTTCAGACGGACTATGGTCGTGCACGTAGTCCGGAGTTAAAAAAGCATGTATTGGGCACCAGTAGGTTTACACTGTGCGTGCTTGATTCGTGTCGGTGGTTGGCACCCTAGGGCTTGATACACCCTATGGTGGACCTAGCACAGGTGACTATATTTCGTGATTGGGCCGTATGACACAGACACATGACGAGCTAGAACTTGTAGGGCGCTGATCGATTGGTAGATCGTACTGTAGGACCCCGTAATGGGTCATTTCATGATATTGGGCCAAGGGATCATTTCATGGTTAATACTTGACATGGGTTAGAATACTAGTACAGTTGGTGCAGCGAATCTTGAATATACGGTGCTAGACTTGGCTTATCTTAGTTATCATACCAGTCTTGTTATCATCCTTATGTTTAATTCCAGTTTTCACATGTCATGTTACTTTTACTAGTTTTTATGCTGAAAGTCACTAGGGATTACCAGTCTTTATGACTGACCCTTTTTCTTTCGCCTCTTTTCTTTCGTTCCCCCCTAGGTTCTCAGGGAGGAAACGCTAGCTCTTAGCTTGGATTTAGCTTGCTTTCTGTCAGCTCATGTACGGTTTGGTCTTGAGCTATGCTATGGCTGCACTTCTGCTATTTTTGGGGAATAAATTACTTTGGTTATCTTAAGTTTATGCTTCTTTATTTAGAACTTGATGTAATGGAATAATTTGTACTTTGGATATATGAGGTTTTGACTCTTTTCTTGAAAGTAATGAAATTTGGTTTTTAATTTCTACCGCTGCTTTATTTATGTTCTGCCTTGTGATATCTCTGTGTATGTTTACCTAGATAATACTCCACCAAAACTAGTGCATTCCCTTTGTGAGTGACCCTAGCGGAGGTGGGGTGTTACAAGGGCATTAAGCAAGAGAATAAATTCTCCGCCTCCAAATAGATATATATTTAATAGAAATCAATCACACAGAATAAAATCCAATGTCAGACACACAGTCCATTTACAAGTTCGTTCTGGATCTGAACGAAACCGGAGGAACCTTATTCCTCGCATATCCATCGATCTCCAAGTACGTCTGGACGATGACCAACTGATTCCCTCCTCTTTGGTGTAAAGCCCAATCAAGATCATCAATAATCATCCAAACGATGTGAAGACCTCCGGTCTTCAACCATCGTCTTCATATTCGACTTATCGTTTGATCGGTTATTCAGAATGGGCATAAACCCGGCCTTTCCGAACAACCCACGAATATAATAAACAAGTGTTACACAAACACAACATACGCCTCATTCCAATTCAGAATATTCTTTTATTCAAATCTTCACATTCTTAGGGAAAGGTTCCCATTAATTTTATCAAAGATAAATTCTTCTAAATTTATTCTTTAATCTTCCTTTGGATATCATTTCAAACCGTGTTAAGGTTTTCCAAACTAGTCGGGATTAGTGAGCCACACCAAAGTAATCATTTATTTTATTTCCCAATCCCAACCTATTCATCCCATGGAAAAATAGTAATACTCCATATCTAACACCACGGTGTTATCAGTAAATATCAATTACCATTTCACGTTCAAATCTAATTAAAGATTTAACTATCGCTTTGGAGCAAAACTTGCGATACTCCATTCTCGATTATTTCAATCTAATTAAAGATCCATTAAAACTCCACTTAATTTTAATCTTCCCAAAAATCAATATCTTGTCTTTAACTGGGTTAAAGAACCAATGTCATCTAAAACACGGTTCATGATAAACACGAAATCCCATTCCATTGTTAATCGGGTTAAAGAACAGGTGTTATTCAAAGAACCGCTCACGATAAACCCAAAAACCAATTTAAATTCAATTCCAATTAAATACTAATTAACTGGACAATTTCACTAAACCTTAATTAAAAGATTTATTCTTTTCTAAACTGAGTTCAAGAATAGTGTTATTTAAGACACCATTCACGACGAACCCAAAATCCAATTTGATATTAAATACAAGGCTTTGAATAGAAAATATATCGGCTTATATTCAATATCAAATTCTGAGCCAACAAATATCGTATTGGAAATAACGATATAAATATATCTTTCAAATTTCCACAACCATATATGTATAATCACGAAATCCAACATTGAAATATTCCGAAGATAATTTCGATTCAAATCCATTCCAATTCGTATATTGGAAATTCTGATTATTTTTAAAACCACTTCAAATCTAGTTCAAAACTAGTTCATTTCGATAAAAATATATTTTTATCCTTTCAAATGTGGAATTTTTCATCCTAGTTCTTTCCAATTCATATATTATGATTTTACACAAATTATTAATATTTTTAATAATTTTATCATGGAACATACAATCGGTTTTCAATAACGGCCACCGAACTGCACTTACAACGACCTTTTCCAAATTTGATTTGGACATAATTCCAAATCCAACCGTTAGATTTCAAATTTCTTATATTCATTGGAAATCTCTTTTCGATACGAACCCATCGGTTCCGGTTTCAAGAGAATCCGACGGTCGGATCTCCCGTAATGCCAATTCGAAGTCAATGGTCGAAATTCGCGAACTACGGCGGCGCGTCGCTTTGTATTTAGGCCATTTAATATATATAATACATATATTATATATATTTCGTTGATTTCAATTCAAAACATATTTTATAATTCGTTTTAACTTCGTTTTAAAAACGATTTCAATTTCATATTCAATTTTAAATCAAAATTGGATATTCCAGATCATTAATATATAAATGATAATATTTTCAAAATATTAGATTTTGAAATCACTTCCTTTTCTATATTCGTTCTAAAAACGAATATAATCGATATAAATATCGTTCGCGTCAAAATGGTGCAAATCTGATCAACACGACTTTATATACTTCAATAGCTTCGTTATTCTATTCAACAAATAAATATTTTCTTTAACACATGAATATATATATTTTATTCAGCACATGAATATTTACTAATTCTTACTTACAATAAAAATGTGAATTTTATTGTTTAAAGATTTTACTCAGCACATGAATATTTTCAACACATGAATAGTTTCAACACATGAATGGTTTCAACACATGAATAGTCTCAACACATGAGTAGTCTCAACACATGAGTAGTCTCAACACATGAGTATCGTCAACACATGACTATTTTGTTTATTCAACACATGAATATAATTTATTTTCTAAATTGGAATGAGACCCACTCAATTACCATATAATGTTAATTATATGGAATCCATACAACACATGTATATAATAGCAACGATAAATAATCAATCATCATCAAGTGTGACGACCCCAAAACCCCGTACGACGGTGGTAAGGGTAATCTTTGGAATATAACACATAAACAGATAATAGCAGGATAGAAATAAATAACTACACCAGATAATGTACAAATAATACACTGGATAAACATAATCATCAGAGTTACACATTATACAGGATCATACTTAGTACAAATACAGTTTAGCTATACATAAATGTCTACAGCGGAAAACAAACATAATATGTACAATAGGAGCTGAACAGCATAAAAAGAGGTAAACGTTAGAATCCATCTTCAGCTCCAGCTATCCAGAAAGAGCCTGCTAAAACCTGAATACAAGGCTACCCGTGTAGAAAGAGGGGCACCCGAGTACGCAAGTGAAATAAACTACGAGTCAGTCATGGGACTGGTATGAGAAATCTACATAACACATTTTATAATATGGCTAATCATAGGACCACGCCACATTCGCGGAACAAGTTTACTCCATTGGATTGCCAGTGCTTAAAACAAGTAAATCTTTTAAACATCGCAATGCTTTTTATAAAAATGAAGCCATTATAAGACTCAGTTCCCATCACACAATGCAACGCAAACCGGAGGATAGAGTTTTACCTTATAATGGCCAAAATATGCTTGATACGAATAAAACAAAAGAATTTGATATTATTACTAGTGTTTATATGCTTCAAAAACAATTTCAAATCATAAGTATCAATCATAGACGGCATGGGTACCATATATCATGTCGCCATACATAGGTATACAAGCAAAACCGCACAGTCACGTATTTGGAAATTGAATTTCCGTCATGAACCAAGGCAAAAGATAGTCCTTACCGCATTCGAGACGCTCTAGCCCATGTCTTAGGATCAGAGCTCGAGTGACCCTAGGAGCGACAGGGCCGGTCCACCGATGTGGATTAAAATGCCTAAACACTGCGTTTCCCCGCCCTTTGGGGCGTCAATGAGCCAAATGACTCTATCGGCTCCACACAGTCACCGATTTATCCCAGGCGCCTCGCAATAGCAACAACCACACAGGTGAAAATAATATAAATGTCAGCCAGTTTAAGCACTGACACCGTCTCTAGCTAGAAAGAAACGCATGTCCTCCTTGAGGTCCTCGCCTGTTTCTGGCTCATACCAGGGTGTGAGGCTCGCGAATTCACGTTATACACAAAGTTATGCCACACAGGCCATGCTTTGATCATCAACCACAAGACTTTGCTTTTCAACAGAAGCCTTAATCATTTTCCACTCAGGCGTTCCACACAGGCAATTCACTCCATGCGACTGATTTCTATCGATATATAACCTCTGAGCTCATACGTCTCAGAGAAGGGCGTTAAGCAAGAGAATAAATTCTCCACCGCCAAACAGCTATATATTTAATAGAGATCAATCAGCACGGAACAAAATCCAATGTCAGACACACAGTCCATTTACACGTTCGCTCTGGGTCTAAACGAAACCGGAGGCACTATATACCTCGCATACCCATCGATCTCCACGTACGTCTGGACGATCACCACTTATTATCTATATTTTGGGATGCCTCCCAATCAAGACATCAGTTATCATCCAACCGAGGTGAAGATCTCCGGTCTTCAACCACCGTCTTCATCATCGACTTCTTATCGCCGATCAATTATTTGAAATGAGATTTAACTCGGCCTTTTCAATTAATTCACGTATATTTAGAATTTAAATCCATTCATTTCAATGGTTAAATTATTCGACAACAATTCACGCCAAACACATTCAACCATCAAATATCCACTAAACCGGGTAAATTCGGTTTATTTCCATTCCATATCATTTATAATATTTTATAACGATTTATCGCTATTTTTATTTAATTAAAAATAGCCAATTCATTCAAACGACGCTTCGGGCCATAACGCGGCAGTGACGCTGTTTTTCTTCAGATTTGATTTACACATATCTGAAAATCTAACCGCTGGATCTTCACAAATTTTATATCATTAGAAAGATCTTTTCGAAACGAATCCATCAGTTTCAGTTTTGGGAAAATCCGACTGTCGGATCTCCCGGTACACTCATTTGAAGTTTCGATTTCAAAATACGAACTGCAGCGTCATTATTCGATTTAATTTAATTATATTAATATAATCGATTCTAGAGCTGTTTTTCTTCAGATTTGAATTAAACATTCTATAAAATCCAACCATTGGATGTTCACAAAGTTGGTGTCGTTGGAAAGATATTTCCAAGGCGAACCCAACGGTTTCGGTTTCGGGATAATCCGACAGTCGGATCTCCCGCACTAATCGTTTGAAATTACGGCTTCAAAACACGAACTGCAGCTTTGTTATTCGATATATTTTAATTATATTTATAAATATATATATAAATAAATATAATCGATTTTTCGACTTCAAAACCATTTTCACTTCACATATTTGATAAAAACGATATTTTTATCCAACGGATATTTATTTCAACACATGAATATTGTTTATTTTATTTCAACACAGGAATTTCTATTCAACACATGAATTTCTATTCAACACATGAATTTTATTTCAACAATCAACACATGAATAATTTCTATCGTTTATATATATATTAAAAACGTGATTTTTATTGCAAAACAATTTATTTCAAAACACGATTACTTTATATAGTTTATGTATATAATAAAAATGTTATTTTTATTGCAAAACAATTTATTTAAAACACTAATATTTTATATAGCCTATATATATGATAAAAATGTTGTTTTTATCTTTCAAAGAATTTATTCAATACACAAACTCCATTCAACACATGAATTTATTTCAGCACATGAATTTTGTTTCAACATCCAACACATGAATTTAATTTCAACATTCAACACATGAATTTTAATTTCAACATTCAACACATGAATATAAATCAAACTCAGAAATATTTCAGAAAATTTCGGCAGCATAACGGCAGGGTAGTTAAAACCGGGACCGTCCCTAGTACGACTCCTCGCTCTACCTTAAAGCCTCGCAGCTTTTGATAATGGGGATTTTTAATATCTAGTTCGTACACAGACGAATTTTACCATATACTAATCCTATTGGGATTTCAACCATAATCAATCATTTCAAATCAACCATTCATGATATTCACCAAATTTTCACATTAACCAATAATCCAAACAATATCACAACCGATATATATCGTCCATGGTCTGTGGACGAGGGGAGTGTGTATATATATATATACGTATATAACTATATTTCGATTTCATTCAATATCATTTCAATTTATTTCAACGCATATATCATTTTTACAACGCATATATAACTTATACATCGAACATACAACTTATACAACGCTTATACATGTGGTGTACAACGCTTATATAACTCATACTTCGACTATATAATTTATACATCGTTGTTTTCCATCGTTTATAATTTAGAAATCTCACATTGGGTTCCACTCCACCAAAAATAGCAGAAGGCTCAGAAAAATATCCGGTCTCTTCTAGAATGTAGAAGGCGTCCACACGAGTCCACTTTCTCTTGTTTCACTGAATTTCGTCAACAAACGAAAAAGATATGATTTTTACAGTGAAATCACAAACCGTAGCGCTTTAAAGTGCTATTAAACAGTTTTAAAAATAATCAGCTGTACCTTTCTGATTTGGTTCGAAACTAGGTTTCGATTTTTCTCGACAACCGTGAAGTTTGGACCTAATCAGCCTACGCCATATGGAAGAGGGTCGAGAAGCGCTGGAACGGGGGGTGGAGCGGTCGAACTCAGTGGCAGATCGGAGCTCTGGTGGCGCTTAGAAGGGCACGACTTTCGAGGTCTCTAACTCGAGAAATACTGAGTGGTTGAAGGCGAGGTTGGGATGGATTTGAAGAGGAGAGAGAGTTCTTCAAAAAGTTCAACTAGGTCGGGGTGAAAGGGAAAGTAGTTTCACAGGAAAATGACCAGGAAGGTTTGAACCTCCTCCGTCGTCGATCGCAGCTGTATCGGGAGAGAGAAGCGGGTGATGGCCAATAAAATTTTTATTTATTTATTTATATATTTTTAAAAATCCAAAAATACCCCTTGCCTCATACGAACTCCAATCAAAACCCAACGGCTGTCATCCCTAGCTAAATACCCCCATTCCGAACACAATGGGATATGTTTCGTAGGCCCATTCGACTATTTCAGTCAGTTTCTCTTCAGATTAAAATATAAAACATTCAATATTTGTTTTGAACGTACTTTTCAATTTGTCGGGGCCACATACTGATCCCAAAAATTCCAGAAAAATAAATCTATCTATGTTTTGATGATACGGTCCCAAAAAAACAAGTTTCATCGAATTTTGAGATCGTTTGAAAAATGGCCCTTTTCTGGTCAATCCAATTTAACAGAAATCGACCAAACACATTTTCCTTTGCCACGCTCACATACTAGCTTCAAAAAATATGAAATTTGAAACCTAGAAACAATTTAACATCCCGGATCCAACAACAGTGGTTTCGGCGAATTCTGAGGTCGTTTGCAAAATGGCTATGTTCACGGGCTATATAAACTCCATAGCGATCTTTCTGAAAATTCATTTAGCCATAACTTTTGATTCCCTCTATGAAACTTCGATTTTTCAGATTCGTTAGAAAGATATTCATAAACAGATTTAGATATTTTTGGTTTCACTAAAATCTATTTTAATTTGCACCCGGTACAGTCAGTCAAAGTTTGAATTCCAATTTTGAAACTGCCACGCCATTTCAGGCCTTGTTTATAATTTAAAATAATTAAATTTATTTTCAAACATCGATTCAAACATACTTTTCATCGTTATTATTTAAAATAATTTATTTTAAATATCTAAAATTCACTAAATTAGCAAATTGAAAATTGGCTCAGATTTTCCGGGTTGTTACAATCTCACCCACTTAGAACTTTTCATCCTCGAAAAGGATCGAAGTCGAAAGTGGTTTATTTAACCAACTCTACTTTCAATCTAGCTTCCATTCTCCAACTTTTCAGTTTCTGAGAATTTTCAAATTCTTCGAAAATTTGGCTAACACCCTAAATTTTCGAAAATTTCTCCATAACCTCCTTTGTACGGGGAGGGGTTTGGAAATTTATTGGGCCGTATTAGGTACCCAATAAATCCTAATAAGCATGCACATATTTATAGTGATATATTCTGGTGTCCACAGGGGAGTGTGTATAGATCATAACTCCAGAGAAAAAATTTCCATCACCCTATAAATGATTTTGTGCCTTAATGACCAGAGAGACATGTTTATTATCATCTCCAGACCCGTGTAGGGTTATTATTAATCTTGCAATTTACCGTTACATTTTATATGGTCCATATCAGTCATCAGTTCAACCTGTAATATATAGTCATCGCCATACAAGTCTTTCGCTCGTATGGTAAATCTTCAACCTCGTCACACAAGCCCCGAATTGTTATATGGTATATGATGAAGTATGCTTATCTTCAAGAAGTATGTCATGTAGTGTAGTTCAAAATTAATTATTACTATCCTATGGCGACGTTTATTATTACACACAGAACAACCGGCACTCCGCATTCAATGACATTCACAGGGGTTGATATAATAATAAAATTGCGCATCCAACTCATTAAGGTTTACCTATTTGTCGGGCATGCAAAAAAATTCTTTACTCAACAGCTAATCCATTTACCTATTCACACATATATATTGCACATGTATATATTTCTATCTATTTTTAAATCAGTTCAATACGTGATTTAATTGCATAGATTTACCCTTCATTCATTGATTGAATTAACTATCATTTTAATTAATCAAATCCACTATCACACCACACAAACAACAATCAATTTGTTGATTAACTTTTCAAATATATATCTTTTATATATTCAAAAATCATATTTCTAAAACCAGACTATATATATGATCACAAATACATTATTTATAAACATATAACTCTCAACTCGTTCTGAGGCATTTCTGACCTCATCTCTAATGAGTTATTCTGATTCTGATATACTCATACTAGGATATTACTAATCCTATCTGTAATGAGTTATTCGTCCTAGAACACTACAGGTTCTATCTCTGACGAGTTCGTTAATATGTTATATTCCAGAACTAAGCTTAACCAAAGCTTTGATACCATGTTGTAACGTCAACGCGAAATCCGGTAGGCTTTGGAACCATCCCTTCATCCTCCATTGCAGTAGGTAAAACCCACCGTGGCTCACAATGGTCCCCCAGTACCACTTGTTTTACGGCCAGCCTCTCGACTGTTAGCACACAACAACCAACCCTCTTAAGGCACATGTAGGGGTAAGAGTCTCCCGTTCGCCACCAAACCGCGAAGCAAGAACCCCTTATCATGCGTACCCAGCCCACACAAGACCAGTAACAAGGACTGGTATGAGAAATCTACTTAACACATTTTATAATATGGCTAATCACAGGACCATGCCACTTTCGCGGAACAGGTTTACTCCATTGGATTGCCAGTGCTTAAAACAAGTAAATCTTTTAAACATCGTAATGCTTTTTATAAAAATGAAGCCATTATAAGACTCAGTTCCCATCACACAATGCAACGCAAACCAGAGGATAGAGTTTTACCTTATAATGGCCAACATATGCTTGATATGAATAAAACAAAAGAATTTGATATTATTACTAGTGTTTACATGTTTCAAAAACAATTTCAAATCATAAATATCAATCATAGACGGCATATGTACCATATATCATGTCGCCATACATAGGTATATAATCAAAACCGCACAGTCACGTATTTGGAAATTTGATTTCCGTCATGAACCAAGGCAAAAGATAGTCCTTACCGAATTCGAGATGCTCTAGCCCGTGTCTTACGATCAGAGCTCGAGTGACCCTAGGAGCGACAGGGCCGGTCCACCGATGTGGATAAAAATGCCTGAACACGGCGTTTCCCTGCCCTTTGGGGCGTCAATGAACCAATGACTCTATCGGCTCCACACAGTAACCGATATATCCGAGGCGCCTCGCAACAGTAACAACCACACAGGTGAAAATAATATAAATGTCAGCCAGTTTAAGCACTGACAGCACCTCTAGCTAGAAAGAAACGCATGTCCTCCCTGAGGTCCTCTCCCGTTTCTGGCTCATACCGGGGTGTGAGGCTCGCGAATTCACGTTATACACAAAGCTATGCCACACAGGCCGTGCTTTGATCATCAACCACAAGAATTTGCTTTTCAACAGAAGCCTTGATCATTTGCCACGCAGGCGTGCCACATAGGCAGTTCACTCCATGCGACTAATTTCTATCGATATATAACCTCTGAGCTCGTACGTCTCAGAGAAGGGCGTTAAGCAAGAGAATAAATTCTCCGCCGCCAAACAAATATATATTTAATATAGATCAATCAGCACGGAACAAAATTCAATGTCAGATACACAGTCCATTTACACGTTCGCTCTGGGTCTGAACGAAACCGGAGGCACTATATACCTCGCATACCCATCGATCTCCACGTACGTCTGGACGATCACCACTTATTATCTATATTTCGGGATGCCTCCCAATCAAGACATCAGTTATCATCCAACCGAGGTGAAGATCTCCGGTCTTCAACCACCGTCTTCACCATCGACTTCTTATCGCCGATCAATTATTTGAAATGAGATTTAACTCGGTCTTTTCAAATAATTCACGTATATTTAGAATATAAATCAATTCATTTCAATGGTTAAATTATTCGAGAACAATTCACGCCAAACACATTCAACCATCAAATATCCACTAAACTGAGTAAATTCGGTTTATTTCCATTCCATATCGTTTATAATATTTTATAACGATTTATCGCAATTTTTATTTATTTAAAAATAGCCAATTCATTCAAACGACGCTTCAGGCCATAACGCGGCCGTGGCGCTGTTTTTCTTCAGATTTGATTTACACATATCTGAAAATCTAACTGTTGGATCTTCACAAATTTTATATCATTAGAAAGATCTTTTCGAAATGAATCCAACGTTTTCAGTTTTGGGAAAATCCGACGGTCGGATCTCCCGGTACACTCGTTTGAAGTTTCGATTTCAAAATACGAACTGCAGCGTCGTTATTCGATTTAATTTAATTATATATATATAAATATAATCGATTCTGGCGCTGGTTTTCTTCAGATTTGAATTAAACATTCCAGAAAATCCGAAAGGTGGATCTTCACAAAGTGGGTGTCGTTGGAAAGATATTTCCAAGGCGAACCTAACGGTTTTGGTTTCGGGAAAATCCGATGGTCAGATCTCCCGCACTAATCGTTTGAAATCACGGTTTCAAAACACGAACTGCAGCTTCGATGTATTTTAATTATATTTTTATATATATATATATAAATATAATCGATTTTTCGACTTTAAAACCATTTTCACTTCACATATTTGATAAAAACGATATTTTTATCCAACAGATATTTATTTCAACACATGAATTTGGTTTATTTTATTTCAACACAGTTTTTCAATTCAATACATGAATTTTATTTCAACATTCAACACATGAATAATTTCTATAGTTTATATATATAATAAAAATGTGTTTTTTTATTGCAAAACAATTTATTTCAAAACACGATTACTTTATATAGTTTATGTATATAATAAAAATGTTATTTTCATTGCAAAACAGTTTATTTAAAACACTACTATTTTATATAGCCTATATATATGATAAAAATGTTGATTTTGTCTTTCAAAGAATTTATTCAATAAACGAACTCCATTCAACACATGAATTTATTTCAACACATGAATTTTGTTTCAACATCCAACACATGAATTTAATTTCAACATTCAACACATGAATTTTAATTTCAACATTCAACACATGAATATAAATCAAACACAGAAATATTTCAGAAAATTTCGGCAGCATAACGGCATGGTAGTCAAAACCAGGACCGTCCCTAGTAAGACTCCTCGCTCTACCTTAAAGCCTCGCAGCTTTTGACAATGGGGATTTTCAATATCTAGTTCGTACGTAGATGAATTTTCCTATATACTAATCCTATTGGGATTTCAACCACAATCAATCATTTCAAATCAACCATTCATGATATTCACCAAATTTTCACATCAACCAATAATCCAAACAATATCACAACCAATATATATCGTCAACGGTCTGTGGACGAGGGGAGTGTATATATATATATACATATATGTGTGTGTGTATGTATATAACTATATTTCGATTTCATTTCAATATCATTTCAATTTATTTCAACGCATATATCATTTTTACAACGCATATATAACTTATACGTCGAACATACAACTTATACAACGCTTATACATGTGGTGTACAACGCATATATAACTCATACTTCGACTATATAATTTATACATCGTTGTTTTCCATTATTTATAATTTAGAAATCTCACATTGGGTTCCACTCCACCAAAAATAGCAGAAGGCTCAGAAAAATATCCGGTCTCTTCTAGAATATAGAAGGCGTCCACATGAGTCCACTGTCTCTTGTTTCACTGAATTTCGTCAACATACAAAAAAGATATGATTTTTACAGTGAAATCACAAACCGTAGCGCTTTAAAGTGCTATTAAATAGTTTTAAAAATAATCACCCATAACTTTCTGATTTGGTTCGAAACTAGGTTTCGATTTTTCTCGACAACCGTGAAGTTTGGACCCGATCAGCCTGCGCCACTTGGAAGAGGGTCGGAAGGCACCGGAACGGGGGGTGGAGCGGTCAAACTCGGGGGCAGATCGGAGCTCTGGCGGTGCTTAGAAGGGCGCGACTTTCGAGGTCTCTAACTCTAGAAATACTGAGCGGTTGAGGGCGAGGTTGGGATGGATTTGAAGAGGAGAGAGAGTTCTTTAAAAAGTTCAACTGGGTCGGGGTGAAAGGGTGAGCGGTTTCGCCGGAAAATGGCCAGGAAGGTTTGTACCTCCTCCGTCGTCGATCGCAGCTGTATCGGGAGAGAGAAGCGGGTGATGTCCAATCAATTTTTTTTATTTATATATTTTTAAAAATCCAAAAATACCCCTTGCCTCATACGAACTCCAATCCAAACCCAACGACTGTCATCCCCAGCTAAATACCCCCATTCCGAACACAATGGGATATGTTTCGTAGGCCCATTCGACTGTTTCAGTCAGTTTCTCTTCAGATTCAAATATAAAACATTCAATATTTATTTTGAACGTACATTTCAATTTGCCGGGGCCACATACTGATCCCAAAAATTCCAGAAAAATAAATCTAGCTATGTTTTGACGATACGGTCCCAACAAAACTAGTTTTGTCGAATTCTGAGATCGTTTGAAAAATGGTCCTTTTCTGGTCGATCCAATTTAACAAAAATCGACCAAACACATTTTCCTTTGCCACGCTCACATACTAGCTTCAAAAATTATGAAATTTGAAACCTAGCAATAATTTAACATCCTGAATCCAACAAAAGTGGTTTCGTCGAATTCTGAGGTCGTTTGCAAAATGGCTATGTTCACGGGCTATATAAACTCCATAGCGATCTTTCTGAAAATTCATTTGGCCATCACTTTTTATTCCCGCTATGAAAATTCGATTTTTCAGATTCGTTAGAAAGATATTCATAAGCAGATTTAGATATTTTTGGTTTCACTAAAATCCGTTTTAATTTGCACCCGGTACAGTCAGTCAAAGTTTGAATTCCAATTTTGAAACTGCCGCGCCATTTCAGGCCTTGTTTATAATTTAAAATAATTAAATTTATTTTCAAACATCAATTCAAACATACTTTTCGCCGTTATTATTTAAAATAATTTATTTTAAATATCTAAAATTCACTAAATAAGCCAAATTGAAAATTTTTAATTGGCTCAGATTTTCCGGGTTGTTACATCAAGAGTGCACCACACAACTGCATAAGCATTAAATATAAATAATTAACGCTTACACAGTCTGTCAATCAAACGATCGACATACCACTAAACAATTGGGATTAGTGTACGTCCAATATCATCCCAACACCCGTGTGGGGTTTCAAATCAACAAACACTGAATATTATTTGTGTAGTTGGGCGACGTGTAAAATTTATCGTCCCAATCTATATTAGTCAAATGGGCGTACATAAACAAATCGTTCGATTTGTAAATGAATATTTATTTATTCACATTCACGTTAAAAATTATATTTTTAATGATAAATAATTTATTTCAACACATGAATATTTATTTTCAATCATTCCACATCACAAACAATTTTTTCACAACACATCAATCAAACAAACAAGCCGTCCATGGTCTGTGGACGACGGGTGTCAGGTGGTACTAAGCACCGTCTGCATCCTAGTATATATTTCCACAAAAAAATAAATTAAAAGTGAGAATTTCTCACCGACTAGCTAAACCAATTCACCGCGACTCTTCATATGTAGGAAATCTTTACCGTGCTTTTTATCGAGATCTGTTTCACGCGACATATGTCAAAAGTCACATTTTTGTTTCAAAGCCATATTATAAAAATTCAATTTTTATATCGCTACTTTCTATATATAAAAATTAAATTTTTATATTCTTCATATATATAAAAATCGAATTTTTATATTCTCTAGTATATAAAAATCATATTTTTATTCTCTACACTATAAAAAAATAATATATTTTTATTTCAAACTATATACATAAATATCTCATTCTTTCATCAATGCTAGGTAGATAAATAAAAATCACATCTTGTTATGGTTTTCATATGAATAAAAATCACATCTTGCTATTGTTTTCATATGAATAAAAATCACATCTTGCTACGGTTTTCAGATGAATAAAAATCACATCTTGCTATGGTTTTCAAAATCTAAACCTTTCTATAATAAAGATCTATTATTTTCTATTATAAAAATCTATCCTTTTTATTCATATAAAAATATTAGCTTCTACTATATATAAAAATACTATTTTTACAAACTGAAAAAACCCTATTTTTATTAAGCTAATCCTATAGAAATTGAATAAATTAAATTAAAATGAAAATAAAACTTACTTTTCTTTCAACGAAGGGGGGGCTTTTTGGCTTGAATCGAAGGAACGGATCGGGGAAGGGGATCGCGGTGGTTGTACGTGTTTGGGGGGGGGGGGAGGGGGGTTTTAGGGCGTCGAACTGAGGAGAGAGGGGAAGGGGAGGGTCGCGCGAGGTAGTCGGAGCAGATGGAGGTGGGCGGCGGTCCTCTAGTGGCGAGCGACGTCCATGGGGGGGGAGGGGGCTGAACGAGGGGAGCGACGAGTTTTGGTGCGGTTTTCAGAAGGGAGAAGAGGAGGATCAGGGGAAGAGCGTCGAAGGGGAAGAAGATGGCCGGGGGGGCTCGCACGCCGACGGTGACGCCTGGGTTCGGCGGCTTTCTTTCTTTCTTTTTTTTCTTAATTCTGATTTGAACGGTAAGGGAAAGGAGGAAGAGAGATAAAGGGGGTTGACCACAATTATATATTTATATATTTAATTAATTTAATTTTCAAAAAGTAACTTTTAAATTTCGATCTCCAAACAAGACCCACCACCTATCATCCTTAACTAATTACCCCCATTCCTAACGTAATGGGATATGTCCCGCAAGCTCGACCGTTACGAGCAGTTTCCATCAAAATCAATATATAAATCTATATATTCAATCTGAACGCACATTTCAATTTACCGGGGCCACATACGGACTCCAAAAATTCCCGAAAAATATTTTCTAGCTTCGTATCGATGATACGGTCCTAAAAAAACTAATTTCGTCAAATTCTGAGAACGTTTGAAAAATGGCCATTTTCTAGTCGATTAAAATCAACTGAAACTGGTCAAATGCGTTTTCCTTTACCACGCTCACATATTGATTCAGAAAATTATGAATTTTGGAATCTAGCAATAATTTGACATCCCGGATCCAACAAAAGTGGTTTCGTCGAAAACCGAGCTCGCTTGCAAAATTTCCATTTTTAAGGGCCAAAATTTCATAGCGACTATTCTGAATTTTCAACTGGACATAACTTTTGATTCCCGTTATGAAATTTTGATTTTTCGGATTCATTGGAAAGATATTTTCAAATCGATTCTAATATTTTTGGTTTCACTAAAATCCGGTTTATTTTGAATCCTACACATTCATTTGAAATTCGAAATCGAAATTTCGAACTACCGCACCATTTTCAATTCCTTTTATATTTAAAATAAAATATTTATATTCTAACGACGATTCGAATAAATATATACATTCTATTTCAATTCAAAATAAATCTCTCGTCGTTATTATTTAAAATAAATCATTTTAAATATTCAAATTCGTTAAAATTGCTAAAATAAAAAAATTAAACTGGCTCAGAATTTCCGGGTTGTTACAATCTCCCCCACTTAAAACTTTTCGTCCTAGAAAAGGAACGAAGCTGAAAGTTGTTTAACTAATCAACTCAACTTCCATTATTTTCTTTACGGCTTAAGTTCTTCAACTTTTCAATTTCTAAGAACTTTTCAAAATTTTCAAAAATTAGGCTAACACCCTAAATTTTCGAAAAATTTCCCCATAACCTCCCCTGCACCGGGAGCTTCGGGATATTTCAAATAGCCTCCCATGGCCCTCACCAATCCAAAAGAAAAAGAAAAGGCCAAGAGGCTAGCCAATCGACTCATAAAATCATCAAATCCCCAAGAAATACAATAAACATGTACCTATTTGTCGGGCAAACAATTTTATTCTTCTGCTCTAGCCTCCTTGCTATGACTTGTTCAATGGATTTACATGTATGCATGCGATTGTATTCATTTTTCAATACAGTTCAATATTCGGTTCAATTTGGCATAAATGGTTCAAAATTTTAATAAAGGAAACCAATAATCAAACAACACAACCATCAATCAATTAGTGGATTATCATTTCAAATTCATAATTTGCTATATATACAAAAAATAATGCTTTTGATGCCAAATCACAACAATAAACCTATCTAGTTTTGGCTCTCACACCAGTCTAATGGAAATATATAGAAATCCCACTTTCGAAACTCGAACACAAATACTGGTGATGGTATACTTCATCATCAGGACCATGTCCGGGCGACTAGAGTGTGATTCTATATCTATCCAGTATATTAAAACTTCGAATATACGTTCATGACTCGTATATGCAAAATCTTTATATATTCGATTGTCCAAATCTATACAAATAAAATATTCAAATACGTATACTTGAATTTAACTTTCAAAACAAAGTTGGTTATCAAATTTTTATTTTAAAAATAACAATCTTTTGACTCGCTCTAGGATACTACTGATCCTATCTCTAACGAGCCATTCTTATTGGACATTACTGGTCCAATCTCTGATGAATTCTTTCGTTTGGTTCTAATGTGTCTTGTTCTCGAGCTCTGTAAACCAAAGCTCTGATACCAACTGTAGTAACCCGTAACTTCCCCGGTAAGGACAGCCCAGATTTCTTTGAGAACAACACACATAGGAACGCAAACAGAAGAACATTTCATTGTTTATTACAACAATTCCATCAGAATACAAGAATATACAGAGTATGGATAAATATTATACAACAGGGAATATCAAAGATTTAAATTACATTTAAATACATAGCAGCGGAAAAATAATACAACACATGCTAAAAGAAATACATGGATATAGAGCTTTCCGACTATCGTTCCAGCTGTAAACCAGGATCCTGTAAATATAAATCTGCAAAACCAAAACTACTAGCTGCCCATGTGGAAAATAAGGGCACCCAGAGTTTAGGTTAAAACAATAAACTCCATGTCAGTCATGTGACTGGTGTGAGAACTAAAACAGTTATTAATCTTTATTTTTAAAGTTAGGTAAATCAAGGGACTACGCCGTATAACACGGAACGGGTTTCCTCCCAAGAGTACCAGTGCATAAAACAAACAGTGCAATGCTAAATAAAGAAAAATGAAGCCATTATAAGACACAGGTCTCATCACATAATGCAACGCAAGCCGGAGGATAGGGTTGTACCTTATAATAGCCAAAGAAAGCTTGATACGCTAAATTCCATCTTTTATTATTACTATAAGTGAAGAAAACAACTTCAATCATAAGTATCAATCATAGACGGCATAAGTGCCCCATATCACTATGTCGCCATACTAGGCTCTACAAATAAAACCGAAATGTCATGTATTGAAAATTGGATTCCATCATGAGTCGAGGCAAGGGGCAAGCTCCTCTCCATTCGAGACACTCTAGTAAGTGTCTCAGGACCACACACAATGATCCTTGGAACCTCCAAGGCCGATCCTCTCTTACTTTTGAGGATTGGCAGTTCCTGAACACACGTTTCCCAGTCCTATAGGAACTATATCCGAGGCGCCTCACATCCAACAACCACACAGGTAAAAATAATATATATGTCAGGGCTGGTAGGTCACTGACATCACCCATAGCTAGAAAGAAACGTCGTGCACTCCTTGGGTCCTTATCCCATTTTCGACTCATACCGAGGTGTGAGGCTCGCGAATTAACGCCATACACAAAGCTATGCCACACAGGCTGTGCTTTGATCATCAACCACAAGACTTTGCTTTTCAACAGAAGCCTTGATCATTTTCCCCTTAGGCATGCCACACAGGCAATTCATGCCATGCGATTGATATCTATCGATATATAACCTCTAAGCTCGTACGTCTCAGAGAAGGGCGCTAAGGAAGAGAATAAATTTTCTGCTGCCAAACAGATGTATATTTAATAGAAATCAATCACACAGAATAAAATCCAATATCAGACACACAGTCCATTTATAAGTTCATTCTGGGTCTGAACGAAACCGGAGGAACCTTATTCCTCGCATATCCATCGATCTCCAAGAACGTCTGGACGATCACCAACTGATTCCCTCCTCTAGGGTGTACAGCCCATCAAGATCATCAATAATCATCCAAACGATGTGAAGACCTTCGGTCTTCAACCACCGTCTTCATCTTCGACTTATCGTCGGACCAGTTATTCAGAATGGGTATAAACCCGGCCTTTCCGAACAACCCGCGTATGTAATAAACAAGTGTTACACAAACACAACATACACCTCATTCCAATTCAGAATACTCTTTTATTCAAATCTTCACATTATTTGGGAAAGGTTCCCATTAATTTTATCAAAGATAAATTCTTCTAAATTTATTCTTTAATCTTCCTTTGGATATCATTTCAAACCGTGTTAAGGTTTTCCAAACTAGTTAGGATTAGCGAACCACACCGAAGTAATCATTTATTTTATTTCCCAATCCCAACCTATTCATCACATGCAGCAAAACTGGTAATACTCCATATCTAACACCACGGTGTTATTAGTAAATATCAATTACCATTTCATGTTCAAATCTAATTAAAGATTTAACTATCGCTTTGGAGCAAAACTTGCGATACTTCATTCTCGATCATTTCAATCTAATTAAAGATTCATTAAAACTCCAGTTAGTTTTAATCTTCCCAAAAATCAATATCATGTCTTTAAATGGGTTAAAGAACCAATGTCATCTAAAACACGGTTCACGATAAACCCGAAATCCCATTCCATTGTTAATCGGGTTAAAGAACAGGTGTTATTCAAAACACCGCTCACGGTAAACCCAAAAACCAATTTAAATTCAATTCCAATTAAATACTAATTAACTGGACAATTTCACTAAACCTTATTTAAAAGATTTATTCTTTTCTAAACTGGGTTCAAGAACAGTGTTATTTAAGACACCATTCACGACAAACCCAAAATCCAATTTGATATTAAATACAAGGCTCTGAATAGAAAATATATCGGCTTATATTCAATATCAAATTCTGAAACCAACAAATATCGTATTGGAGATAATGATATAAATATATCTTTCAAATGTCCACAACCATATATGGATAATCACGAAATCCAACATCGAAATATTCTGAAGATAATTTCGATTCAAATCCATTCCAATTCGTATATTGGAAATTCTGATTATTTTTAAAACCACTTCAAATCTAGTTCAAAACTAGTTCACTTCGATAAAAATATATTTTTATCCTTCCAAATATAGAATTTTTCATCCCAGTTCTTTCCAATTCATATATTATGATTTTACACAAATTATTAATATTTTTAATAATTTTATCAAGGCCCGTACAGTCGGTTTTCAATAACGGCAACCGAACTGCACTTACAGCGACCTTTTCCAAATTTGATTTGGACAAAATTCCAAATCCAACCGTTAGATTTCAAATTTCTTATATTCATTGGAAATCTCTTTTCGATACGAACCCAACGGTTCCAGTTTCAGGAGAATCCGACGGTCGGATCTCCCGTAACGCCAATTCGAAGTCAATGGTCAAAATTCGTGAACTGCCGCGGCGCGTTCTATTCAGGCCATTTAATATATAATACATATATTATATATATTTCGTCGATTTCAATTCAAAACGTATTTTATAATTCGTTTTAAAAACGATTTCAACTTCATATTCAATTTTAAATCAAAATTAGATATTCCAGATCATTAATATATAAATGATAATATTTTCAAAATATTAGATTTTGAAATCACTTCCTTTTCTATATTCATTCTAAAAACGAATATAATCGATATAAATATCGTTCGCGTCAAAATTGTGCAAATCTAATCAACACGGCTTTATATACTTCAATAGCTTCGTTATTCTATTCAACCAATGAATATTTTCTTCAACACATGAATATATATTTTATTCAACACATGAATATTTATTAATTCTTACTTACAATAAAAACTAGTGTGTGGCCCGTGCTACGCAACGGGCAGTTGAGTAGTGGTAGATGGTTATAAGTTTATGGTTAAAGCTTGGTTTTTACAGGTGTAAAGTTCATTGATTTGTTGTAGTTTATGAAATGTGTTGGCTAGTTTGTAGTTTTAGTTATATAGTAATAGATAGGTATCTTTATTGTGATATTGATGTTACCTAAGTTGACAATGCTAATTTATTTACAAATACAATAGGATTTTTATGTGTTGTATAATTAATTTTACATGCATTTAGTAGTTGATAGCATATTCGAGGTTGGAAATGTTTACGTATTAAATACGAATGGGAGAATAATAGTGTAATCTATGTTTGGACCGTGCGGTTCTAATAGTTTAGATTTAGTTGCATGAATTTTTTCAATTTAATGGAGCAATAATTTGAATATGGAGATGCAAGTACAAAAACATGTAATGTTTGATTTGAAAACACAAACTAAATGAGCTAAATTATTTTAAAAACAAAGTGGAACAGAAATTTGAATAGGCATTG
This sequence comes from Allium sativum, assembly GCA_030737875.1. Lineage (NCBI taxonomy): Eukaryota > Viridiplantae > Streptophyta > Magnoliopsida > Asparagales > Amaryllidaceae > Allium > Allium sativum. The sequence goes on from CM060921.1 coordinate 316,771,270, forward strand.
TAATGCCATATACAAAGGATAATATATGCTATTGAAACTATGTTGGACCATGCTGGAATGGAATAGAGTTAACGGAGAGAGTGGTATTACTTAGAGATTACGTTTATGTCTGAATAGACTGTGCTTGATGAATAGTAGTATTATCCGATGATAATCAGAATAGTATAGAAAGTGAACATTAAAGATATGTTACTACAATAAAAACTAATATTTACAAAAATAGTGAAAGTGTTGGATACATGTGGATTGACATGCAAATGGGAAACAATTTAATGTTGCAAATGGAAATAAACAATGTGGTGAAGTTGCTTTCCAGGAAGTCTTCCTTTTTTTCCTTATTTCTCTAGAGTATCTTCGTGGTAAGTTTATCCTTGTTTGTGCCTACCGCAAGAACATAGCAAACAATTACCGTATAGTCGAATGATGTGAAATTAGTTGCAAGTGGTTTGAATGGACAATGAATTCATGTAGTGCATACAATAGAACTTGAATATCTTAAGATTTTAATGTAAAAGTTAAGTGCACACATTAATGTACGACGAAAATAAAAATTACATCTCGTTCTCTTATTTTAAGAATATTTTTTAAATCCGATCGTGTTTCTATTTGCATTATTTCACTTTTTTGTTTGTTGAGTGTGATAGCATTTCTCATTCATTTGGCAGTACATTATTTATTATTTTTGTTCCTTCCAACTATGTGTTGGCCCTTATTACATAAAGCATGCCCGTATTAAAATTAAATTGTTTTACCAATTACCCTATATATATATAATGTGAGATAGTAATATTTAACTGAAGCTAATCACCTTGGTTAAGCAAAACTATGTATTGGATTATAACAACAATCTTGATGTAGGTTGACAATCAGTAGTGTAGTCCATGGCATCAAATTTACTCCACACGAACATCTAAACTTACCCTCAACAAATAGAAAAAACAGTGCAAAACTTCAAAAGGATGAATATACTCAAAGTAAATTATTTTGAAAGTGAACTAAAAATTTGTTGCAAAAGGGTGCATTGTTTATTTTTATTTTAAAATTAAGAAATGACTTTATATGAATGAAATGTTCCCTTTTCTATATACATACATATATAAATATACCATATATCAAAATATATAGGAGGTATGCAAGTTATTTTAGAAAATTATTAATTTGATAAATAATATTTTTTTGTGTACCGGTGAACGCAGATGATGCAGACCGTCGTAATCAAGTACATAATAGTAATATTTAATAACTGTATGAAGGAAAGGTAATAATAGGCACACAACCAAAAAAATGAAACCTGTTGTGGAAGTCATTATTGGATTGTTGACTGCTATAATATAGGGAAAGTTTAAATAGAGACAAAAATCTAACCCAATTGATGACACAATTGAGTAATAAGAAATGAGTAATTGGGTTTGTGTAATATTTCAATAACAGATGTGATTTAAATCTTTCTCCATAGTTCATAAGGTCGGATCAGTAATATTTTCAATCTAATTCTCAATCATACTTGCAGTTCATGAACATAAAGAAATTATTTATACCATAGGGTTTCATTCCAAAGGAAATTACATTGTAACGCGTAGCATTCCTAACGCAGGATTAGTGCCTGTTGTAATTTCTGTAGCGTTGTATGAAACATATATAAGATGGTCTCAGATAGCCATTGACTTGTCATGTGTGGAGGTTGCATCTAATTTCATGTTTAGAGATCATAAAAGAAAGTGTGATGGGAGCCCAGGACTCTAAGTGCGCTCATGTTGTTTCTTTCATTGTAGACAACTATGCTCAGCAACTGCCAGATTCCAATAACGGGTATTCTTCTTTTTTACAAAAAGGAATAAACTCAGCACACTTGTTATTGAAATAAACTTAACAGATTGGTATGGATATTATCATTTTTATAAAAGATACAACGTACATAAACTTTATATTAAGTGGAATTATGTGACGAATCGACGAACTCACAAGAAAAAAAAACAGATAAGTAGAATTAATTTAATTTATATTAAGTACACCTTACTATTATGTCACGGTTGGCGGTTGGCCTTAAGGGTTACTGGGTCAGCATCGTATTGAGAAGCAAGTATACGATCTGCACCTTTGTGTAGTTACAAACATCTATTTTAATATATTTTAATATAAAGCACAAACACGCGGGTAGACAACTTTATAACTGTGTAAACATTTTGGCAGTGTGCATATTTTTGCTGTGTATATAGAGAACAAATGTCTATTTTGGCTGTGCGTATTTTTAATGGTCGACCTTAAAACAAATATACATTTTAATATAAACGAAAAATCATTCTCTACATGCATACATACAGATAAACAACATGACAACTGTTGGTTACTTGTATATTATTTTAAACAAAAGGACTGAAGGAATCAGTTCGGTATTGAAAAACAATGGAATATACAAAATTTCAACAATAAAACATATCATTTCTAACACAGTGATAAAATATGATTTTTCAGTTAAACCGAAGGGCTACTGAGAGCATTCCCAACGCTGGTTGGATGGATTTGTCAAATCCATCCAACCAGCAAAGCAACTCACCCCAACGGGTGAGTTGCTTTGGGTACCTTATCCGGCTTTTATAAAGCCGGATAAGGTATCACCTGGATTGCAATCGGACAACCGTCCGATTGCAATCCGTGGTGTGGTTTGGAGATTAATCCACACCACACCTCTTATCCGGCTTTTTAAAAGCCGGATAAGAACCATATAAAAAAAAATCCCCAACCACCACAACTTTTCTCTCCATTCCTCTCCTCTCGTCTCCATTCCTCTCCTCTCCTCTCGTCTGCCATTACTTGCTCCCGCCATTGTTTCGTATACCGCCTAAAAAAAATGAAACGAGTTATGCGGGCTCTTCGAGGTAGCGGAAGCCGTAGCCGGAATGTAGAGCCTAGTGACGAGCACGAACCGGTAGAACGGAACGTACCGACTGCTGGTACGGAAGTCCGTGAGACACCGTCCGTTAGAAGAAGACGGATTGCTAGGAGAACCGATGTTTTGGAGTCGCATCGAGACCCAAATCTAGGACCGGATAAGCAATTGGCCGATTTTCGTAAGTTGGCCGCTGAAGAGGAGCACGTCAGCACGTTAGTTGACACATCGGTACATTTTATTTATTAAATATTACCTTCGTAATGTCGGACATAAAATAAGTAATTCTCATTCGTATTATTAGGCTTGAAGCGAGCGAAAACGTGGGTCTTGGGCTGGTGTTGTTCATCTGTATAGTCAGATCCGTGAGTATGATACAGAGGCTATTATTCAGACATTTTTGAGTAGTATTGGTTTAGGCCACTTTTTGAGTACGTATTCTCGTGGTATGTACTTATTATTTCCTTTGTTATTAAATTCTCTGTAACTAAATAATTATTCCTTACATAGGTATCGAACGTCTTTTAAATAATGATGTTCAATTATGTGGTGCATTGGCTGCTTGTTGGTGGAAAACAACTCATACATTCCACTTTGGTTTTGGGGAGATGGGCATCACTCCACTGGACTTTTCTATGCTCACCGGGCTTTCCATAGGACAAGGGGCAACGTTGCCGTATGATGAGGTGTACCAGAACTACGGTACTCTGCATACTTTATTTCCGAATCTTGATTTAGAGAATGCCATCACCAGTAATTTCCAGATTAAATGCTCTCAAATTAAACTAGCAATACATGAATTATCTAGTAATAATCAGCCTAAGGTTCATCATTTGGAGATTGCACGATTATTTGTTTTGTATATGATGGGAAATTTATTTTTCACAAATGCTTCGAGCAGTTTGCCGTGCAGTTATGTGGCGGTAGTTGAACCGTTTTCATTTGATAGCAGTCCGATTGAGTATGATTGGGGAACACCTATTTTAGCATACCTGTATAGGTCATTGGATCTTCAGTGTGTCGTTAGGACCAGGGTGGGTTCTATTACTGGTTTTTGGGAGATTTTACAGTATTGGTACTTCGAGTACTTCCACAATTTGTCTTTTCCCACCGTTGATCCAGCATTACACACTTTCTATCCTAGAGTACGAGCGTGGAGTTTGGGTAACCGTAGACCGGTGCCTGGAGAACAGGCACAACATGTTTTTGCCATAGCTCGCAATCAGATTGAGTTGCGGAGGACGCGAGATGCAGTTATCTGGCATCCCTTTGATGGTTCACAGTTTCTTGCTCAGCCCTCCTCGGTGCATGCTCTTCATCTATCGACAAAGCGCTTTCCACTAGTATCATCTCCCCCGAGTTTAGGTTGCTTCTGGTACTTAGGGGAACGATGTTGGAGACAGATTTATGTTGAGGATGTTGTTCCTGATGATCCACACCCACATACAGCTACTCCCAGGGTTTATACTGCTAGTGCTTTACAGGAGCACGCAGACGATTGGTGGCCAGCCAGTGATTTCATTCTTACCGGTAGGGATTATATTTCCTTCTGGCGTCAGTATTATTCCCCACCTCAGACCGGGAGTTTTGTGCATGCTGCATCCGTTGACTTGGTTGGGCCTTCTGCGCTCTGTACTGGCCTTGAGCCCCCTTTCATTGCTGATATTTCACAGTCCACGCAGGTTTACCATGCTCCCCAGGATCCACCTCCTCCACGTGCTTCCCAGGTGCCAGACTACGGTTGGACTGTTGCAGTACCAACTACATACGGATCTGATAGGTATGTTGATATACCACGGCCAGAAGTGACGGAGTATCCAGATCCAGCTGTTTTTTCTTATCAGGATCTTTATCATATGACGCTTGGTCTGCGACAGGTAATGTATGATGAGTTGACTGCTCGTATGAACGAGCTGAGGACCGCAGATGATGATGAGGATGTGGAGATGGAGCCTGCGGATCTAGATGATGATTAGTTGTATCTTATTTAGTAGACGTTCATGTTGTATTTGTCTGTATATTTGTTTTAGTGTGCTGCCCCTTTGTAGTAGGTTATTCAACCGTATGTTTTGTATTTGTATTATCCTGTAGGTGTACTTTGCTTGTACGTCCTTATGTGTAACCGTTGTGTTTTCTTATGTTATCTGTTTGTGCGTTATATGTAATCCGCATGATCGTGCGTACGTGTTTGTTAAACGAATCCGCGTGGTTTATTTTAATCACTGATTGAAATATTTAACGAGTCTTAATACTACTTACCAGAGATAACAATGAAATAAGTACTAAAAATTACGATGCACATACAAGCAAGAAACAAAATCATTTGCCTATGGTAAAGATCTACCATCGATAATTGAGCTGTAGGATACAAAATATGACAAGACAACACTATGCACCACTACGGTAACGTGTTATAGATTGTTCAATGAATAGAAACAACATGATGTGACAACTCGTACCGATTACTGGGACATATAAATAGATCTTCAAAGCCTATAGTGTCTAGTTACATCAATAATTATATCACTGCCGACATATGCTTTGATTTGTAGTGAATTGTGACGGCCCGCCCCGCACCAACTGACATTTACTCCAAAGGTGCGTTGTGCACATGTCCAGTTAGCACGGAACGGGTCGCCAGAAGGGAAAAAGGAAGAAGGAAATGAACATACAAAGAACCTGTAGAATGTCTCACAGCGCATAGAACAAAATATAATAGTAACATACTTGACATAAAACAGGAGAGACAGTGCATAAGCTGAAAATCAGAACTAAACATCATAGCAGCGGAAATCCAAAATACAGCTTATTACAACTTTCAAACTGTCTCAAAGCAAGGGTAAGATAAATGAGGTACACTACTAATGCCCAAGTAGCGACCACCAACGACACAGGGAGAATGTGTATATATATAGATAATACGTGGAAGCCTCCCGCCCGCCTCCGAATCAGCTACTCGCGCATCACCAGCTAACCTGTCTCTAGTCTGCTCGTGTGAGCACCCAGAGTAATAAGAGGAGACATAAAACTCTGGGTCAGACATAAAGCCTGGTATGAGCGATAAGCATCTAAAGTGAATAATAACAGGTAGACTAAAACATACCTGAACCTGGACCTGCAACCAAAGGGTTAGCACTACATACTGTACAACACTCTAAGGTATCATATCAAACAGTGTAAAGATACGGAGGTTGGGGAGATGTGTATGTCATAATGATGGTAAACAATCAAGCATAGCATCCATCCTCACATCTCTCACTCAGTGCGTAAAACATACGATATTCACCACTTCGATCACCCAACATTCCTTGCTACGATCACTTTGCCCCATGAAGTCATAAATGGCTTCACTGCACTGATAACGTAGCCACTAATTCCTCGCTATGTCCACTTGCCCCATGGAGTTATTCACCCCATCTGCGCTGGCTTATAGCCTTACTAATCTTTACTATGTCCACTTGCCCCATGGAGTTATTCACCCCATCTGCGCTGGCTCATAGTCTTACTATGCATCACCTTGCCCCTCAGGTCATAATGACCCTACTGCACTGATAACGTAGTCTTGCTACCATCACTTTGCCCCTCAGGTCATAATGACCCTACTGCACTGATAACGTAGTCTTGCTACCATCACTTTGCCCCTCAGGTCATAATGACCCTACTGCACTGATAAGTAGCCATCATCCATTCTTAGTGGTGAATCGAAGTTATGAACGTCGACAACTCCTTAGCACACGTCCCGCAGCAAAGTCCAACCATGAAGTGAACTCATTGGTTCCCAACTGGTCCCGGGATCCTGAGCTCTACTTCCATTTGGACTACCTTTGCATCTCGGGTTATTGATCATCACCAGATCGGATCGGATCGTGGCCTTCAGATCGGATCAGTTCGGAGCCCAGCTCTCCTCGTCTGCACGGATCGGATCAAGTTACGCCATCAGCTCGTGGTCACCCATTCGGATCGGATCGTGATCACCCATTCGGATCGGGTCGTGATCACCCATTCGGATCGGGTCGGGGTTCCTCCTTCAAATCGGTTCGTGCTTCCCCAACTGGTCGAGTCGGGTCGGGTGCACCTTCCCAGGTAGTCAGCTCGTGAACTTCTGAAGTGAATCGGTTCGTGCTCCTCCCTTCGGATCGTTGCGCCTCATCAAATCTGGATCGGATCGTGGAGAGGATTCGCGATCAGGGGTGGACATGCGGATCGCTGTCTTCGGATCGGATCGTGGTATATACCCTCGATCGGTTCGGGTCGGGGAGTCCGATCCGATCCCACTTGCAACTTCCTGCAGTCCCTCCAACGAGCAGTTTACGCCATTCGACGGCGTTTTCGACCATTCTAACTATTGAAATCAATCCCAAAGCATTTCATACAGTCATAGCAACATGCATAATCAACCACAAACATCAAAACATCAATATGATAGGTTAAAATGGATCAAACATACCCAAAATCCCATATTTCCTCTTGAGCATGTTTAGGTGAAACTAATGATAGGATTAGCAAAACTTAACCAAATTAACCCAAATTCATATCAGAGGTCTAAAACATCATTCCGAATTTTATGAACATTTTTCCAGAATTTTATCATGTTTAAATTCGCTAATTAACACTAATCACTCCTAATTAGCCATAATTAGTGCAAGACTAAGCAAATCACTCACTTTAGCCACAAAATAAACTAAGATCTGAAATGATTCTCTGATTTGATGCGAATTCCAATACCAAACAGCAGCTCCTTTGTTGATTTGGTGAAGATCCTTCTTGATTAGGGGTTGCTAAGCCAAATCCTTAACCTAAGGGTGATTTGGAGGTGATTTAGAGGTTGGAGGCCATTTTTAGGGTTCCTTGGTGATAAGTGGAGGCTAGAAAACTGAAATGGAATGATTCTCCATCTCATTTCAGCCCTCCCATAACCCAAATCCCGAAATGGATTATGGGCCTACTCGCTAATCACCCGATTTGGCCCGGTTAAGCAGTTTTTCACCCTCCAAACCTTGTTTCAGCCATATCTCCCAAACGGTAAGTCCGTTTGGCTAATGTGACCACTCTACGAAAAGAGAAACCATCAAACGAATCAAATGGAAGTGGTTTCAGGTTAAAATTCCTTTCCAATCAAAAGTTATGGCCAAAACAGTACCAACTAGGGGCAAAATGGTCATTTAAAAATCGACAAAAATCATGGACATGGGAAATGACTCTAATAGATGTTTCCCAAAGTTACATGACCATACGACTTCACATGGGAAAGAAATAGATATTCTACGATCCTATGATGTGTAGAATACAGGTCGTTACATGAATAGTGTACAGTGTTCTGTGGATAGGGTGGATTCCTTCTACTTGGAATTTGGCGTTACTTTATCTTTATGTCACTTTATTACAAAGTTTGTTTCTATCACTTTCACCTTTCTGTCAATTTATCACGTTTGTCCAGCGAATGGACCAGTCAGTATTGGAATTTTAAACGATAAAGTTTACAAATTTAACACTACAACGTTGAATGGTAAAAGGATTCCCATAGTAGACACGTCCGTATTAGGAATTGCAACATTTCATATTTACTCCCCATGTTGGCCCTATAAATATATACGGGTATTACGTTGTTGTTAGCTGGAACCAAACTTTTCATCAAAATAAAAAAATGTCTTCATGGTCATGGCCATCGTCAATGGATTCGAACTATGATCAAAACTTTCCAGAGCGTCCTCCTTCAAGTCCAAGAACAGATATTGATTGGAATATCGAGTATCAAGAGCGGCACTATGAGGAATTGCGTCAAGTCTACCCGGAGTTCACCCGCATGACGATTCGTCCACCAGTTGCACCTGTTCCAGAGGTAGGTCATCAAGAAGTCCAAACTGTAACTGAAGGACACTTACAAGCGTCTACAGTCCCTCGTACTACGACTGCACCAGATGTGGGTCATCAAGAGGTAAGACGAGTTTCAGTTAACCAGTCTCCTAACGAGCAGGAAGTTAACTCCTATCTCGTTTGTTGCCACTGTGGTTACGCGGTAGAGGTGGTTGTCCGAACGGATGGAGAGAATATAGGTCGCAGGATCCATTTATGCTCGCTATGGCCTAACGGATGCAATTATTTTGAGTGGATAGACGAGCGTTTCCCTCAAAGGGCAATTTCTTATGCCAACGAGTTAGAGCAAGAGAATAGGCGACTTCAAACCGCTTTGAATGAGCGTAACAATTAATTTGTTTGCGTATTGAATCTACTACCGTTACCTATTGTGTCTTTACAAGCTTTTGTATCTTAACGCTTATTGTTGAATGTATCGGTGTTCTATCCTTAAGTTTATTGTTTGATCTATTAGTGCTATTATTAAAAATAAACACTACGAGTAATCTTAATAACACGGTACGTTACCAAGTACAACAGAAAGAGACATGCAGATAACGATACCATACAACCACTAAACCCAAACTAGATCGCACATACTACATAAAAGTACAACTACAACACACTAAAGGATAACGTACGAGTACATATAGCAATACTAAAGGATAACTACAACACACAGAAACCTACCACGGCCTTGGGAAAGGTCCAACTGTAGTTTTATCGGCATCCACCTTCTTCAAACGTTTTATTTCGGCTTGCGATTCCAGTGCATACAGACGTCCACGTTCGCACAAGGGAGGGTCATTCCACTGGGTAAAGTAACAACATTCAATTTCATCTGGGAAAACCCTGTGGGCCTCGTATGCTTCACAACAAAAATAACGACGACCGACATCTTTTTCAGTCTTAGAGACAGCCACCACCGATTCTTGACCACATTGGCAGATAGGGTTGGATCCAATAGTCCGCAGTGGTTCGGAAACTTTCCCTTCAAGTACTATTTCTTTTCCAGGCCGTTGATTACGGTAACCCCCATCGTTATTCTCCCATTTATCCATAGCTCAATTTGTAAACGATGAGTAAATGGGAGATGTGACTACTCTGCTATTTAACATATGCGTCACGCTTGAACAGGTTTCAGTGTTGGGGCCGACCTATGGTTTCAATTAAAGTGGTTTCTATAGCACGATTATTGAGTAGTCGCGTCCGGTCCACTGTAGCCACTTAATATCACGAATCTGCACTGTGTACGATTATTGAGTAGTCGAGTCCCGTCTACTGTCGACACTTAATATCACGAATCTTTACTGGGTTCGATTATTGAGTAGTCTTGTCAGGTCTCATTGTACTTTATTCTTAAGCTAGAACTAACAATGATTCATAAATTATCGTTTTGTTAACGATTATATTATCGTTTCTTATAAAGTAAACACGGGTATCAGAAGACGAACAACATTAAAAATTAAACACAAACCCACAAAAGATACAAGCCGTACAGATACATGATGCCTCAGCAACAACAATAAACATGAACTTAGTAACCGACGTCACTACAAATTTCTGACAAACCCAAGTCTAGTTGCCTCAGCAACTATCTTCTGCAAGCGCCTTATTTCCGCTTGCGCTTCCAAGGCGTACTGCAGCCCTCGTATGAACGAGAGTTCGGTGAAGAGTATCTGCGATCTCCAACCCCTCATGACACTGCAAGGTTGTTAGCAATGGGAGATCAACGCGGTTTTCGAGGTATGATGGGTAGCTTGGATTGTATGCACTGGAGATGGAAAAACTATCCAGTAGCACTGCAAGGCCAATATAAAGGCCATATGAAAAAAGCTACAATGGTGTTAGAAGCTGTTGCTTCATTTGACCTTTACATATGGCATGCTTTTTTTGGCGTTCCTGGTTCTCTAAACGATATTAATGTTCTACGTCAATCTTATTTATTTAACGATTTATATAATGACCTTTCACCTCCTTGCAACTACAAAATCGGTGGCAAAGAACATTCTGTTGGTTATTATCTCGTGGATGGAATTTATCCAAAATGGAAGACGCTGGTGCAAGCATACAGAAAACCGAACAATGCAAAAGAAGCCTTATTCACGAAACAGAAAGAGAGTCTTAGAAAAGATATTGAACGAGCTTTTGGAGTACTCCAAGGTAGATTTCATATACTTCGAAACGAAGTTCACTACCACGATAAAGCAGTTGTAGCCGACATAATGTACTGTTGCATTATTTTACATAATATGATTATTGAGGAGGAACGAGGAGGATATGAACTCCAGCTTCGTAACTACCCGGACATTGCAGTGGAATTTAGGAAAAAACCGTATAAAGACCCAAATACGTTTGTAGAATACTTGCAACGACTGGAAGAAGTCCGAGATCCACAAGCTCATTTAGAATTACGTGAAGAGCTAGTTGAGCACTACTGGGAGTTTGCAGGAAACCAATAGTTAATTAACTGCTTAATGTTTCGATTCATATCTGTATTATCTACGTTTATATGCCATCACGTACTGTAGTGTAATATTTCATTTTAAATTAATGGTTGTATGATTTGCTCTACGAATATTTAATACATCTACATAACATCCATAAAATACAAGAATGTAACTGAATAACTTAAAGTACAACAAGGTCTGCAACCGGTACTAAAAAGAAACTACAACATACTCTACAAAGGAAACGGACTAATCTACGTTACGTCTCTGGTACTCTTCAAATCGTTTTTCCATGTACCTCCTCTGTATGGGATTTAGATCATCCAGCTTGACACTCATAAGAGCGAAATCATCTGCATTTTATTGTCGAGCGAGCTCCGCTTTTCGTAACTCCAATTCAATTATTCTTGTTTGCTGCATCTCTTCGTGTCTTCGTTGCCTTTCCTCCCCTCTCTTTCTTCTCTCTCTCCTAGCTGCTTCCTTCGCTTCGATATACTCCCTATTCGATTCCTCTGCAACTGCCATACGTCCATCGAGTTGCTCGTAATACTGACTGTAATCTTTCGTCGGTTTCTTGTTCGCTTTATATCTGCCAGGGGGTCGTCCACCGGAACTTGTTGCGAATGGTGTGTCTTCAGATGGATTTGTGCTTCCAAGGCTAACATCTTCGGTCGGTCTCAACGGCATAAATCGTTGCGTGGTATGTTCATGTCGCACGTTGCTCCATTTATCTTCCCGACATAATATGTCATAGCATTTTTGCATAGTAAACGGTTGGTTTTTTGATTTGGCCATATACACAGCATTTGCTTCGCTAAGCTGCGTAACATTACTTAACATAAAAGAAATAATCTAAATAAACATCAAACAAAACAAGCTTGTTATAATTTATTACCAAGTCCGTGTCGTTTTCTCCACTTTGCTGTCTACTAGCCAATCCACTCAGTATCCCATTCCAAAGTTGGCAGCAAGCATTGATTCTCTTCCATGACTGCTTCAACGAGTCAACCGAGCATGCTTGATTATGTTGACTTCGACCGTTGAATAATTTACAAACCAAATTCCAAAATCAGCTTTCAGTTTGGCTTGTGCCTTTCACGTTATCTTTAGAACACTGAACCCAGCAATATGCTAGTTCGGCTTGTTCTTCAGGTGACCATTTTACCTGCTTCTTCATAGGAGGCCGAATCCCAGCAGATTCATAAATCTCATTGCTATCGTTTCCCATTTCGTCGTTTTCAAGACCATTATCCCCGAATAACATGTTCAAATTCCTGGACAGATTGAGTGAGGTATCCGGAAATGTCGATTGATGTTGGCTGTTTGGGGATGAATAGGGTTGACTGATATAAGATTGTTGGACAGAGGGGTTACGACCATAGGTGGAAACTTGAGTGTTTTGAAAATGATTAGAATTTTGCTGTGACTGGTACAGGTTAGGATTGTGCTGTGGAAGATAACAATTTGAGGTGTTTTGCATTATACCTGAGTTAAAATGTTCGTTGCGCTGGTACGAATTTGTGGATGGAAACTCTTGCTGATCATGAACATAATCAAACGGATTCGGAAAGCTTTGGGTAGGCATCGTCGCTTTTCCTTTTGTATTCTTGCTGTTTGTTTTCTTTGACATTGCAGTTGGATGTTGTAAATTATACTACTTTGATGGTTGAGTAAAATGAGAGAATTTTGTGTGTTTTGAAAGTGAAAAAAAGGTTGTATTTAAAGATGAAAGGCTATAGGAGAGAGAGGAGCGGGAAGGGAGCAACGACTATTAAAATAGCCGTTGCTGTCTTTGCCGGCTAATTTAAAGCCGGCTAAGGGGGGAGAAATAATTCAACCCCCCCTTAGCCGGCTTTAAATAAGCCGGTTAAGGTGGAGGAGGACTCCACCTTAACCGGCTTATTTAAAGCCGGCTACCTTTAGCCGGCTTTAAATAAGCCGGTTAAGGTGGAGTAGATAAAGGTGGTTGCCAAAGCAACCAACCCGGTTGCTTTGGCAACCTTGGGGGTTGCCAAAGCAACCCCCAAGTGGGCAACTGACCCCGCGTTGAGGGTCAGTTGCCCACTGACCAACCCCGCGTTGTGGTTGGTCTGACAGAACAGGAATAAACAGCATTGTATATAGCTACCAAACTAAGTCATCCTTCCCCCTCTATTCAAATATATAAAAATATGGTACGTTAATTTTTTATTCTATTTAAAAAAAAAAAAAAAAACAATCAATTTTTGAAGCATGACCTACATCATTGGCAGCACCAAAATTTTCAATATAAGACCAAGAACGGCTTCATTTTCCTGGCATCTGCTTCCTCATCGCTGCTTACTCCTGTGCAGCTTGGTGTACCTCAAGCTCCTTATTCTGCATTAGCGCAGGCAGCCGCTGCTACCGTGACACATGAGCTCCTCCTTCATCATTGTTGTGGCCAATCAATCTGTGCAAGCTGCTTCTCTTCCAATGACTGACTTGGTTCAGGCTGGCTCATGATCGCAACAATCAGATTCTGTGCGCAAGCTCTCAACACAATGCTACATATAACTTCAAATATGACTTCTACCTTCTTACAAACTGTTGGTCTCAAACAAAATCTTTGACTTGGATATCGGAAATGCAAAAATAAAAGGATAAAAGAAATTGTCAGAAAATAAATCCATGGATGTTACACATGATGATAGAAAATAGTTAGCAATATTTCTTGCACATATAGAAACCAAACTTCTTCATACTGCAATACATCATATTACATTAAACTGTGAAACAATTATTCAAAATTGGTAACTCTAAATATCCTTGAAGTTAATCATTTTATGTGATAAAGGAACTCATTTCATTTTTGTAAAAGAAAAAACATGCCAAATATTTTAAAATAGCGTCATTTTTATGTTCTTGCAAACCATGAACTATAGAACTTAAACTAAATAACATACTGTGTCAAAGATAAATTACAGCGCTAATAGTATCTGTGTATGTATATGTAAATATACCTTTCAGCTTTTATAGTTGTGGAAAATTAAAAAATTAATTAACCTGCAGTAAATCTAAAGTTGGGAAAACTATTCAAATGAAGGATTTAATTTGCATAAGGAATATATCAAAAGAAAAATAATTGTTGCCATATAATACCTTTTTATCAAGAAACTGAAGTGCAAATAAAGTGGCTAAGGACTAACAACCTCACTCCCAATGTAAGCATGAACTGTAAAAAATTGGAAAATGAAAATGAAAATAAATATTGGTAAGACTAAATTAGAAAAGACAAATGTTGGTGAAACATTAGTACCACCTGCAAGAAACAGGCGCAATCCCGTTCTTGGCTTCAAATGCAAGCACCTACAATTTGAATACCCTCAACTACAGACTCTTCATTGAGATTATGCAAAAGGAATTTGGTAGCCATGACAAAAGGCAAGTAGTTTTCGGCGTGAACCATCAAGCATCAATGTGATCTTAAAATTTTTGAAGGCTTCGAACCTGAAACTATCATGAAGGTAGATACCGAAATTAACATTAACCACCAAAATTACACTGTTTCCAGAAACAAAAAGAAACATGGGATCTAATTGGATTTTTTTATAAGAAAATCAGAGGTACAGAACTTCAGTTAAGGCATATTATGATCTTGAGGTCGATTTGTAAATCTGGCAAATAATTCTTGATGTAGTATCATCCCTTTATAGAGTAAGCATGCCAATGTGGTAAAGAGATTGATATGTCAATAGCAAAATTGGGAGTGGACATACTGACACGTAAGTATAAATAGTCATAAACAGTGGACGTACTCATCATATAAATCTTCAAATGCAAGCGAAAAGAGAAGGAGGGGGGACTTTAATCAAATTCAAATAAAGAAGGATATACCCAAAATCGCTGGACACTGATCCATTCAGTTTCTTTGAGTTATTACTTTCCAATTTTCACTTAATTTCTAGCAGGCTCTTCATGACAGGTTCAACTCTAAATAATTTTCTGAATGTAAAAGAAGCAGTTTTAGCAAAAAGGGAAATATAAACTATAATAGTAAAAAAATTAGTACCTTAATTGGGTATATTATATATCTCTCTCTCCCAATAGGCTAGTTGTAATCTGCTTCTTCTGTAAAGCCATCTGAATCACTATATTGCTTGCAAAACAATATTGACAGAGTTAGGGTTTAGAAATAAACGAATTAAGATGGAAAAAATTGAAATTCAAGTGAATTTAGAAAATCGATACTGCCAATAAGGATTCTCTGGTGCCCCATAGCCATCAGCGGAGAGCTCTTGTCTGAATCAAGATTAATTAACAAATTAGAACACGTTTGAAGCTAGTGAAAAGTAAAGGCTTTTGTTACTCATTTAACTAAAAGTATTCATAAACTATAATTAAATAAGAAGTATGATAAAAAATCTTTCACAAATTCTGTGCCCCACATCGATTTGCCGATGTTGAGAAAGTACTTCGAAAGTAAAAAGTAGCAGATACTTGGATTTCGAATCCGAGTGAACTTCGAACCAATCGCTGCTTAAATTTCAGAAGTTATTTCTTTTCAGTGTTTGGAAAGGCGGAAGGTTGAAGAAATTGACAGAGGGAGGATTGTGGAATGGGTGAGAACGTGACGGTAGAAATTGATGGAAAACGCGTATATATTAAAAAGACAAATGAACCCTTGGTGATAAATTTCTTTCTAGGGCAAATTAAGTAGTAGTTTCGAAAGTTTGAAAAAGGCATCAAAAGGGGATGTATTTACTTTTATATATATATATATATATATATATATATATATATATATATATATATATATATATATATGTGTGTGTGTGTGTGTGTGTACACACACACATGTATATATACATATGTATAATACACACACACAAGAGGGACACCAAATATTGGGGATCATAACAATCCAGTTTGCCAAAAAAAAATGATTACATTTTGTAATTTATAAAATCTTTGTAAATCATATAGGATGTAAGAATAAAATAAATTCAAAATTAGAAGGTATGTAAGACTAAAATACCTTTAGAGAAGACGATGAAATATAATCGAAAAAGGAAGGAGATAGCATAAATAAAGATAATATTGACGAAAAATAACCCTTTACATCTGAAATAATAGAACTACGTCAAATATAATATGAACGGAAATATACCACATCAATGGCCCTGCATCGATCGCTGATTAAAAAGGTTAACGCTGTTGGTCACAACAGATTAAGCAACATGTATTGAATGCTATCTTGAAGCAAATAAAACTTATTACTGCCTTCGTTGAGTTTCAGTGGGAGTATAAGGTATAATCGCGTGGCGGAAGCAGCAGTTAGGATAAAATAAAAATAAGAATCATGAGACGTAATGAATAAAACATTTACTCTATCTACACTCGTAGATAGTCTGTCTTCCAAAAAAATTATGCAATGTAGATTAAAGTGGACCAAAATTTAGTGTCAAACAGTTTTTATATGCAAAAAGAAATGACCAACAAAAAAAAAAGAAAAAAAAAACAGAAGCATGGACTTATATAGTTATACATGAACTACATGTTGAAAAATATCATTAGCCTTTTAATCTAGTGACGTGGCATGTATGTAACACAACAACAAAAATATCTTATAAGTTAAAATGTAGCAGGATGGGCAGTTAGATTGAGTAGGTATTATCTGCTAAATGGTAAAGTTCAATTTGAAGGAAGCATACATATTCATGTAAAGAGATAATTGAGTTTCTATTCATATTAACTGATTTAATAGAATCATCTTAAAATTAGAATGGTTATTGACATGTTCTTATCCGAAAACAAAGTTGTAACTATCGTACGTTGCAACTGATCATGATGTCTAAAAATAAATAAATAGTTACACATTCCTTTAGTTTCCAATAAAGTATGCCATTAGCGGATTATCTTCTTTAATGGTTGATTAGTTATATTTGATTATTATGAAGATATTTTATTTTCAAGGTTATATTTATTATAAGTGGATATTTGTTTTAAGGACACATTTTACCAAAAAGGAAAAATCATTCAAGGACAAACAACTTTTGTAATCTAGATCAAGGACAACTTGTGTTTTAATCGGAAGAACTCTGAATATTTAAAATTAAGAACACTTACAAGCATTTCACAAATAATATAAATTAATTACAAAAGCATTTTCTTGCAAGTATAAGATTGATAATTAATTAGAAATTTTTTTTTTTTTGTAAATATGGAGAAACAAAAAAGAATATAAGAAAATTCAAGATGGAAAGAAAAGTGCATACATATTTGCTTTTTTCATATAGCTTTTTTTTAGAGCTAAATGAAATTAGCTTTTAAATGACTTCATTTTATGTTATAGATAGATGATATAATATAAGCTATTAAGTTGTGAAACTATATTTGTTTATCTTTCCAAACTGCTAACTTCAAATGTTTATGATTACTTATGCTAATTGGTTAAAATATTTTTGAGATCACTTTCATTCCTTGCAATTTGGCGGGCCATTTTCTATTTTTTAATTAATCTAGTGAACATAGGAAATCAAATTTCACTTGAGGTTGACATAATGTGATTTTAATTTGTCTTTGTCCTCGATCTAATTATCAAAGTTGTCCTTCGATCTATTTCTTTTCTAATGTGCGCATGAAACTAAATACCCCTTATGATATTTGATGAATGGTTTTGAAATTCTTAAACTAAACAAAGACTGACAGATACATTACATCTAACAGAGTCAAAGTTCAACATCAAAACTACATTGTCTGAAACTCGGCTAAATCAATAGGCAAATTGAACAAATCAGTTCACCTGGAAAAAATGTAAATAGTGTGCACCTAGTTAGCATATTCAGTTTATTGGCCGGAATATTTGATGCCAGTTGCACAAACCTACCATTTGATGTAGCAGGGTAGACCCAATATTGACAGGTAAAGTAAGATCCAAACACTGAAACTTGTGACCGTACTACAACCTGTACTAACCTTGAAATCTTGTGGCATATCCCTGAGTACCACAACGCAGCTGCCATATCTGTTGAGTCATGCTGCTTGATCTAGTAGTAAGGATAAATTGCTCTTGCTTTTGCTCCGCCATATAATTCTAGTTATTGTGTCCATGCCACTCCATGTGGACCATTCTATTATATATAAATATGAAAAATGAAAAATAAGAGTCTGAAATACAATAAGGAATAAAATTAGAGATGCTTAAGCCACACATACCCATTTATGCATGTAATAGACGATAAGTATAATAGGCTGTAATGCAATGCAGTGTAGGCAATAGAAAGTCATTGAACAAATGAAAACATGAGTCAAAAGAGAATCATATGCAAACCAAAAATGAAGAATAGTCTATTGGTGTTGATTAAGCTGCACTACCTAATCAAAAGAATGGCATATTAGCATTTATTAAGCTACAGTGTCCACAATCAACGATTTTGTATCTTATTTCATTTCTGGTTTTCAAAAGAAAAATTAATCAATGAGCACAATTTAAACAGTAAACAGAGAACGGAAAAATATAAATCCAACCTAACTTTGAAGTTATATCATTAGTAAATATCATTACAAATGCAATAAGGGATTTATTCGCATATGTAACTACCTTATTTACCATAGCTTTGTTATTTTAGCAAACATGCTGCCATATATTTTGCTTCTTTCTTGTTGAAGAAATCTTTTTATCTAATCCTTCAATGTTATGTATCCAAACATCGATGTCCACAATTACTTACTGTATATCTTGTTTGATAAATTCAAAAGCCCCTAATTTTTTTATAAAAAATGCTTTCACATTTAAATACCTGAATTGATATCAAGCTAATATCTAATTCCTCTAAATCAAGAGCAGACAGATACATGTAAGCTCGTGCTCCACTACATAAAAAGTTAACATTTTTACTCTCCAACTCCTCGGACTTTGTTTATCTAAAGTTTTAGTTTTAATAAATAAAAACAGAATAATATAACAGTCGTAAAACAATAATTTAGGGATAACCCATGAACGGGAATCCTTATAGTCAACATAAAAACGGGATGAATGGCATCTGAAATGTATATGAGATAGAAAGCAAAATAAGCTAACGGCAAAAATGTTAATAAGAAACTGAATATAAAAAAAGCTAAGAAGTTTGTAAAAATAATAATGAGCTCCACTTTACGTTTGATAAACCTATACTTGTACGTATGTATATATATATATGTGTGTGTGTGTGTGTGTGTGTGTATATATATATATATATATTCGAACTCCATATATGTGGCAACAGATGATTTAATATTGTTTGAGAATCATTCACAAAATGTATAATAGTGGGATGAAAATATATAAACAATATTAACTACAATAACTTGAAATCATGAATGTTGTAAGGAGGTACATAAAGGGAGAAAAAAGTACCTAAATGCTTCATGGTAAAATATATCCTTTTTCTTCATCATGTTATCTCCATACCTGACCTGTATAACAAAATTGCATCGAAATGTAAAAACATAAGTGTATAATAAATCAGACAGAACAAAAGAAAAGGTCCAAACCCATTGAAAACTATGTTAAAAATATTAAAATTTTCGTAGGAAATAAACAACATTTTCAAATTTTCATTGTGAACTAAGAAAAGTTTTTGTCCACAAAATTTCTGTGGAAAAATTGGAATAGGTGGTTACTGATAATTAAGAGAAAAAGCAAATTAGACTCTTTTATTTAACAGATTAAAGGCATTAAATTATTTTATATATAGTTAGTCATCTGCAAAAAGTTGATATACAACAGTTACTATATATATTCATAATAAATACGGTTTCTCAAAAATCATAATATTATAGAAAATTAGCAGCATCGCATTTTCCTACTTGTTCTACTATTCCAAAGATTTTTATCTTGCTATTAGTTTGAAGCGCTAATGTACTAATTGCCGAACTGGGGTATAAGTACGATACATATGCTAATTTGCCTTTAATTTCAAGTTTGCTTTTTAAATAGCAGTCTCATTTGCCTTTAATTTCAAGTTTGCTAGCTCACTTAAGTAAAAAGGAACTATTTATCCACCATAGCCAATTAACCCTGAAGGAGTGGCCTTGGAAGCTAATCTGACATCCATAAATTTTGACATCACATGGTTATTTCATGTTTCATTTCCAAATGTTTTTCTTCCTATTTAAGGATCAAGATTTATCTCCCTTCTTTTATCTAATGGTTTTACCATGGCTATATCAAGATTTTCTAACTACGTATGCTTGAAATTATTGAACTTCAAGTTTAAATCATTGTGTTTGACCACAAATGACAAACCTCATCAACAAATTGGAAAGACCCCCCTCCCCCCAAAAAAAGGAATTTAACAGTAGGATTGTAACTTCTAAATTTTACCACAAAACAAAAATTACAAAATCCAAAATTACATTTTGAAAATAATGATATTTCGCCAAGAACGACGGAGTGGTCGACCAAATCTGCATTTGGGATGTAACATAAATGTGGGAATGATTTATAAGTTTACAGTACCTTACAGCAGAAAACAAAGTGGCACGTAAGCTATGTATAGTTGAACAAAATTAGCCTATATGCTACTATACCCTACAAATAACTCTAAAGTTAATTATGGATGCATTTAATTAGTGTATAACTTATTTAAACAAAAGTATGTTTAATTAGATAATTCAGGGTACCAAATGAAGTAAATAAGAATGACCTAAAAGCATACTGTCGCCTATAATGGGAATAACAAACCAATTTAAACAACTATATAAATTTCATATAGAGGACGACTAACGTACGATAAATATTTGATTCTGAATTCTTCATGTAGAATCTTTTGAGGATCAAACATTATTGTAATTCAGTTAATTATAACAACTTGATTTATAGTTTCAGAGAGTCTACTTAGTCTGGATGAAAATTCAAGACAGTTTAATTAGCTTGCATAATTAAGCAGTAAAAGTTAGAAAGCAAAAATGGTAGATCCTAACATATCCATCCTTTAAAGCTGTAAATCCTAAAAAAAGAAGGCATCCATCAAATCATTATATAATTGGATATGAAAAGTGGTATGAACATAAGTTAGTCAATTTAGAAACATAAATGAACAGGTAGAGCATTAAACTAAAATCAAAAGGTTTGTCCACGAACATTGTAACACCCCACCTCCGCTAGGGTCACTCACAAAGGGAATGCACTAGCTTTGGTGGAGTATTATCTAGGTAAACATACACAGAAATATTACAAGACAGAACATAAATAAAACAGCGGAAGGAAAACCCAAATTTCGTTGCTTTAAAATCTAGTAAGGTCTAAAGCCTTTTACATCAAAATGCTATTAAGTCAATTACATCAAAATCTGTCTTGCAATAGTAAAGAAGCATAAAACCATAGTTATAAATCATTCCCCAATAAAGCAAAGCAAGCCATAGCCAAGAGAAATCCAAGCCGTACATGAAAGAGCTTTGGAGCTTGGTAAGATCCGAACTAAGCTGTATACCCACCCTGCGAACCTGGGGGGGAGGGGGGAATGGAAGAAAAAGAGGCGAAAAAAACGGGTCAGTCATAAAGACTGAGTAAGTCCTAGTGACTTTCAGCATAAAAACAGGTAAAGATAACATGGCATGAATAAACTGAAAGTAAACATAAGCATGATGACAAGATAAGCTACAGGAAAGATAACTAAGAATAACCTCATATGGTTTTTGTCAAGTATAACATCGCCAGGTTTCCATTCAAGATAAACTAAGTATAATTTCGCAAGATTTCTATCAAGCATCGCAAGATTTCTCTGCTTTACCATTAAAATGTTTCTATGATATCTATTTGCTCTGCACCACCCGTACTAGTATCCCAACCCGTGTCATGTGTTGACTATAAAATGATCCCTTGCCCAATGTCATGAAATGACCCATTACTTGGTCTCACGAAACGATCTATTAATCGATCGGCTCCCCTACAAGTCCTATCTCGTTCATGTGTCTGTGTCATACGGCCCTATCATGAATATAGTCACCTGTGCTAGGTCCACCATAGGGTGTATCAAGCCCTAGGTTTCCAACCACCGACACGAATCAAGCACGCACAGTGTTAACCTACTGGTGCCCAATGCCTGCTTTTTCAACTCCGGGCTACGTGCACGACCATATTCCGCCTAAACCTACAATGGCGCACCAACTCAGTCATAGTTCTGGTCGCTTACAATCATCCCAGTAATCGTGACCCACCCTGCCTAGTCCCAGGGTATCTTGATACTTCTAAGTGGGTTACTGCTGAAAAGGACCGCGTAACTAGGGTTTCCGTCCAGCAGGTTAAGTATATTCAAGCGGTTCATGACTTAACCCTATTAAGTCATCGTGTCAAATTGGTTAAGTATATTCAAGCGGTTCATGACTTAACCCTATCAAGTCATCGTGTCAAATTGGTTAAGTATATAAATTGGTTAAGTATATTCAAGCGGTTCATGACTTAACCCTATCAAGTCATCGTGTCAAATTAGTTAAGTATATTCAAGCGGTTCATGACTTAACCATATCAAGTCATCGTGTCAAATTGGTTAAGTATATTCAAGCGGTTCATGACTTAACCCTATCAAATCGTCGTGTCAAATTGGTTAAGTATATCCAAGCGGTTCATGACTTAACCCTATCAAGTCATCGTGTCAAATTGGTTAAGTATATTCAAGCAGTTCATGACTTAACCCTATCAAGTCATCGTGTCAAATTGGTTAAGTATATTTAAGCGGTTCATGACTTAACCCTATCAAGTCATCGTGTCAAATTGGTTAAGTATATTCAAGCGGTTCATGACTTAACCCTATCAAGTGGCATTAATTCATTAATGCACCCCAACCTCTCACATTAGACTAGTTGTTGTGGTCACTGGATTTGCCGGACGGTTCTGGGCAGATTTACACGACAACCTAGTCTAACCTCGGGTCTTAAGCGCGATATGACCAACTACCCACATTGGATCCTATTGTTAGCAGTCACTGGATTTGCTGGGCGGTTCCGGGCAGATTTACACTGCAAACTCAACCCAACCTCGAGTTGGCCATTTTCAAGTTTATTCTAATGTCATGTCCATGTTCAAGTTTTTTGTTTTCACTTATGCCTATTATCAAGTAAATGATTCATATTCATGACCAATTCATGTCTTGCCTAATCTGCCCAATCGTATTCCCATTGCATGTAAACGCGAATCGATATATATACTACAAGTAAATCTAAATCTAGAAATAAGGGAATAACATCAAAACTATGATAGGCAAAAGGGACGAGCATAAAGCGATAAAAGGGATTACAAGACTAGCATGATATAGCTAGAGATAATTGGTTACAACATCACTGGCATATAGAATAACAGTCCTAAAACATTAGGATTAAAGATCTAGAAAGATAAGGCAGTATTCATGACATGAAAGGATAGGCATGCAAAAGCAAGCCAAATACAAGGATAGTGGATCAATGGTTTTGGTGTACATAATAGCGAATAAACTAAGCAAGTCACACCCTAGGTATGAGATCCAACTAAATGCCAATTCGGTGTTCAACATGGTTTTCAACTATAGTGTTATTGAACAATCAACTATAATAGTCAATTAACCACAATAGTTATACAATAGTCATGGATAATTATCCCAAAATGGTTCTAGGCAGTTACCCTAATAGTCATAGGCAATTAACTGTAATAGTTTCCAAGTCATGGTTTTATGTTTATAATCATAGGCAGTAGTTCATAGTCACGAGTCATAGGTGATTAGCCACCATTGTCCTTGTCATAGTCATATACAACGGTCTTATGTTCTCAGTCATAGGCATAGGCATAGTCTTATGTTCAAGTCATAGGCTTAGGCATAGCTTTATGTTCAAGTCACACATAGGTCCAATTCCAATTTATAACATGAATAGAAATATTCCCATAAGTTAAGATCCAAGAATTCATGTTACAATCTAGTGTTTGAATAATACTAGGTCCAATAACATGAACGCGCATGATTCGATCGATAAGAAATAACCCAAATCATAGATTCAAGAAGAGACAAGAACAGATCTAAAAGAAAATCAAGTTTAGGTCCAATTTCATTTCATCCCATGTCCAAATCATAATTAACAAGTTTAAATCTCAAAGTAACTAGAACTTACATTGATTGGCTAAGAGAGGACAAATCGATTCGTTGTCGTGTTGAAACGTCTAACTTGATTAATCTTCTGATTTGATTCAATATGATCTAGGCGTCGTTGCTTGAAGCCGTTGAATCTTTACTTGAATCCTAACTAGATTTGAATCTCCTCTTGAAAGACTTGAACAGCATATCCTCGTCTCAAACTTATGTATTATTTTATTCATTTTCTCAGAGGCAGCATAAGGACAGAATGAAATGGTAGAGAGAATGAGGCGAGAGGCTGTTTATATAGGATTAGGCGGACGAACCTAGGCAGAAAACGAGACCAGGTACATCAGAATGCACCCAGCCCAAAAGCAGATTCGGGGACCAGGTCGACACCCAAGTCGACTGCGCAGTCGACCTGGTCTTGGGGGTGTCGACTGCCCAGTCGACTCCCCAGTCGACCTGGGTGCTGGGCGGGAAATTTCCCGCCCAGTCTGTCTGGGTTTTGAAATTCGAATTTTGAACTCGAATTCCAGCTGTTTTGAACTCTGAAAATTCCTGAAACTTCGGAGGGTCATATCTCCCTCATAGGGACTCCGATTCTCGAAAACTCGGACTCGTTTCTAAGAAGAATTTCGAGATGGATGCAATGGCGCAACCCGTTTCCCTTGATTCTGATCTTAAAATTTAATTTTGCCTTGATTTATGATTTTAACATGTTGTTAAAATTCGGGTTGTTACATTCTTCCCTCCTTAAAGGATTTCGTCCCCGATATCTTCAAGTTAAGGAGAATGTGTCCTACCATCCAATCATCCATCTACTCAATCATCAATCACGGGTATCCATTGTCCTTAAGAGATTTCTAATGTTGTATGAACATATGCAAGAAGTGTGTGTATATGTTCCTTGTCTAATGCAAATGATCAGGCCTAATTGATCTTTCTAATGCAAAATATGTTAAGTGCCATGAATCCATATGTATGCAAATAATCCTAGTCACGTAAACACTATATGTGTGCACAAACATTCATCCATATGCAACATTCACATGATAACACATTCAAACTCATCCATAACAAGTATAAACACTCATGCGTATGCAATATGAAAGGTGACTGAGCCGATCTAGTACCTAATGTGTAAATGCATCCATGAGCAACCACTAGAAACCACTTGCAGCCACTTGCAACCATCAATCATAACATGTCTCAAACACATGTTTACACCCAATTGTTCCTACCTAAAGGTATAGCTGAATGATAGAAGCAAGTAAAAACTTTGTGCCCATTAGGCAATGTCAGAACTGGAAATCTACGTCACATATATACTGATTAGGAGAAGAACTCCCTAAGCACCAGCCCCGGAGACCGAAATCAACATCAGGCTGACACCCAAAGAATTACTCAATCAAACCAATATACGTTTCAAGGAAACTAAGCATGATGGACTCCTTTTAGGTCACAAGGGAATCCCTTCCTAAAACCAACCCGTATCCTATAAAACCCGAAGAGTTTAGTCAACCCAACGGACACCCTCAAGCCCCAAAATGTATGACTAACAGATGAGTCATGCTCCCTATGGGGTTTCTAACAGAAATGGGATTGAGAATAGGACCGAGAGGATATACTTGAAAGATAGCATGCAAATAAGTTCTACAGGAAAAGAGGGATTGTAACGACCCGCATTCTACGCATCGGAGGATCGTAGAATATTTATTTCTTTCTCATATGAAGTTGTATGGCCATGTAACTTTGGGAAACATCTATTAGAGTCATTTCCCATGCTTATGATTTTTATCGATTTTTAAATGACCATTTTGCCCCTAGTTGGTAATTTTTTGGCAGTAACTTTTGATTGGAAAGGAATTTTGACCTGAAACAACTTCCATTAGATTCGTTTGATGGTTTACCTTTCCGTAGAGTGGTCATAATAGCCAAACGGACTTACGGTTTGGGAGATATGGCTGAAATGAGGTTTGGAAGGTGAAAAATTGCTTAACCGGGCCAAATAGGGTGATTAGTGAGTAGGCCCATAACCCATTTCGTGATTAGGGTTATGGGAAGGCTGAAATGAGGTAGAGAATCATTCCATTTCAGTTTTCTAGCCTCCACTTATCTCCAAGAAACCCTAAAAATGGCCTCCAACCTATAAATCACCTTCAAATCATCTTTTGGTCAAGGATTAAGCTTAGCAACCTCTAATCAAAGAAGATCTACACCAAATCAACATTGGAGCTGCTGTTTAGCATTGGGATTTGCATCAAATCAGAGATTTATTTCAGATCTTAGTTTATTTGTGGCTAAGGTGAGTGATTTGCATAGTTTTGCACTAATTATGGCTAATTTAGGGTAATTAGTGTTAATCAGCGAATTTAAACATGATAAAATTCTGGAAAAATGTTCATAAATTCTTAAATGATGTTTTAGACCTCTGATATGAGTTTGGGTTAATTTGGTTAAGTTTTGCTAAACCTATCATTAGTTTCACCTAAACATGCTTAGGGGGAAATATGGGGTTTTGGGTATGTTTGATCCATTTTAACCTATCATATTGATGTTTTGATGTTTGTGGTTGATTATGCATGTTGCTATGACTGTATGAAATGCTTTGTGATTGATTTCAATAGTTAGAACGGTCGAAAACGTCGTCGAACGGCGAAAACACTTGCTGGAAAAGCTTCAAGAAACAGTGCAGGTTTCGGATCGGATCGGATATGGGGGCTTGGATCGGATATGTTGAACTGGGCAAGGGATTCGATCGGATCGGAACCTGACACTTGAGAAAATTGGAAAAAAGGAAGGCCAAGCTAACTGAACTGGGATCGGATCGGATAAAGGAGGAGGGATTGGATCGGAGCACGTGAAGAACGAGGGAACGGATCGGAGCGGAAGCACGAACTAGATGGGAGATGGCACCCGACCCGACCCGAAGATGGACACCCGATCTGAACTGATGTAACACCGCGAACCCGAACCGAACCGCCACAGGGGAAGACAACACATCGAACCGACTCAACGTAAACACCCGACCCGAACCGATGGCTTGAAGAGGAACCGGACCCGATCCAGTATTGACCATTGACCCGAGATGCAAAGGTAGTCCGATATGGGAAGTTAGAGCTCAGGATCCAGTTGGGAACCGATGAGTTCACTTCATGGTTGGGCTTTGCTGCGGGACGTGTGCTGAGGAGTTGTCGACGTTCATAACTTCGAATCACCACTGAAAATGAATGATGGGCTACTTATCAGTGCAGTAGAGTCATTGCGACTCGAGGGGCAAGGTGATGGTAGCAAGACTACGTTATCGGTGCAGTAGAGTCATTATGACTTGAGGGGCAAGGTGATGCGTAGTAAGACTGTGAGCCAGCGCAGATGGGGTGAATAACTCCAAGGAGCAAGTGGACATAGTAAGGATTTGTAAGGCTATGAGCCAGCGCAGATGGGGTGAATAACTCCATGGGGCAAGTGGACATAGCGAAGGATTAGTGGCTACGTTATCAGTGCAGTGAAGCCATTTATGACTTCATGGGGCAAAGTGATCGTAGCAAGGATGGGTGATCGAAGTGTTGAATATCGTATGCTTTATGCACTGAGCGAGAGATGTGAGGATGGATGCTATGTTTGATTGTTTTCCATCACTATGACATGCACACCTCCCCCACCTCCGTATCTTTACACTGTTTGATATGGCACCTTAGAGTGGTGTGTAGTATGTAGTGCTAACTCTTTGGTTGCAGGTCCAGGTTCAGGTATGTTTTAGTCTACCTGTTATTGTTCACTTTAGATGCTTATCGGTCATACCAGGCTTTATGTCTGACCCAGAGTTTTATGTCCCCTCTTATTACTCTGGGTGCTCACACGAGCAGACTAGAGACAGGTTAGCTGGTGATGCGCGAGTAGCTGATTCAGAGGCG
This sequence comes from Allium sativum, assembly GCA_030737875.1. Taxonomy (NCBI): domain Eukaryota; kingdom Viridiplantae; phylum Streptophyta; class Magnoliopsida; order Asparagales; family Amaryllidaceae; genus Allium; species Allium sativum. The sequence continues at coordinate 316,799,417 of CM060921.1, forward strand.
GGCAAGAGGCTTCCACGTATGATATATATATATATATATATATATATATTCTCCCTATGTCGTTGGTGGTCGCTACTTGGGCATTAGTAGTGCACCTCCTTTATCTTGCTTTTGCTTTGAGACAGTTTGAAAGTTGTAATACTGTTTAACTTTGGATCATAAGTTGTACTTACATTTCCGCTGCTATGTTAGTTGTTTCAGCTTATGCATTGTCTCACCTGTTTTATGTCAAGTATGTTATTATTATATTTTATCCTATGCACTATGAGACATTCTACAGGTTCTTTGTTAGTTCATTTCCTTCTTCCTTTTTCCTTCTGACGACCCGTTCCGTGCTAACTGGACATGTGTACAGCGCACTTTTGGAGTAAATGTCGGTTGGTGCGGGGCGGGCCGTCACACTTGGTATCAGAGCTCTAGGTTGCGTACTTTACCTAGGGAAAGACACTAGGGAGAGATTGTACGTATATGAGAGTGCGTATTTGTGATTATTTTGGTTTTCAAAGCTATATATATACTATTAGTAGTATAAGAATGAAGTCATACTGCACTAGCACCACTATGGGGTCGTTAATCGTTTCCCTTTTACAGATTGACGATGAGTCGAGACACGAGGGGTGCTGGTAGAGGGACCAACCAGGGGAATGCCGCTAACATGAGGGCGATGTTTACTAACCTCATGAGAGACATGCTCAGAGAAGTGCAAGGGGCAGTTCCCAATCCTGGAGTTGGTGTTGGCCCAGTAGTTCAGGCACCTAGTGTTGATTTCTCCAAGTTGTGCAAAGATTACGCTAATCTTGGTGGAAAGCCATTCCATGGAACGGAGTCGGCCACGGATGTTCAGGACTCGATGGATAGCTGTGACTGTATCTTCGATGACTTGGGTCTTGAGGATGCGATGAAGAGAAGGCTAGCAACTCGTCAGCTGCAAGGGCGAGCGATGAATTGGTGGAATGCCATTAGAACAGCTACTCCATACGATCAGGTTACTTGGGATCAGTTCAAGGCTCGCTTTAGCGAGAAGTTCATTCCAGCTGCCTAGAAGTCAGTGTTGTTTAAGAGGTTCTTGGAACTCAAGCAGAGTGGTAGGGCAGTTTCTGACTATATTGCTGAGTTCGACACTTTGTCGAAGTATGGACTATCTCTTATTGATACTCCTGAGAAGAAGAATGAGAAGTTCATTACTGGTTTGGATGGATACTTGGGGGAAAGGCTTATCAACCACATCGATGAGACTTTTGAATCGATCGTGGGGAAAGCTTTGAGATCAGAGAGTCTTTACCCTAAGCCAAAGACTAAGGCTGCATCTGCAGAAGGGCCAAAGCCGCAAGCAGGCGGTGGAGGCAAGAATAACTCTCAGAATAAGAGGAAGCAGGACCAATCTAAGGGTGGCCATAAAAAGAACAAGAAGGATGTTGAGTGCTTCAGCTGTGGTAAGAAGGGCCATTATGCCAAAGATTGTCGGGCCAAGCCAACGGATAAGAAGTGCTTCAACTGTGGTCAAGTGGGATATTTCAAGGATAAGTGTCCGCAACCTCTTAAGGAGAAGCAGATTGTGAAAGCATATGCTATTGATGTTGTTCCTTCTTCGTCGAATGCCCCAACTGTGGCGGAGAAAGGAAAGAATGTTGTTATTCAAGGTATGCTTTCTATTTATGATGTACCAGTTCGAGTTTTGTTTGATACTGGGGCTTCCCGTTCCTTCATATCTAGTGACCTGGTAGATAGACACTACTACAAAATAGGTCAATTGCATCAGTTGTTTACCCCTCTGTTGCATCAGTTCAGCAGCCGACACATATGCAGCCGATGCAAGAAGGTAAATTTTTTTGCATCGGTTTCAGAACCGATGCAACAACTGCAGTTTCACTTCGGTTGTTAGCAATAACCGATGCGAAAGGAATACTTTTAGCTTAATATTAGTTACTATGGTGCATCGGTTACTGCTAACAACCAATGCAAAAAATATGTTCTTGCACCGATTATTACTATCAACCGATGCAATATAGGGGACATTGCTTCTGATCCATCCTTGTTTTGCATCGGTTATTTCTGATAATCGATGCAAAATATCATTCTGTTGCCTTAAATATCATTACAAAAACTCTTTTCATAACAAATAGTTAATATATGCAATATTATAATTATTTAAATCAAACTAATGACAAATGCACGTTGAATAAGATAATAACAAAAAAATTCCATTATGGTATCCATGATCCATACAAAAAAATATATTCATATGTTCATTTTAGTACATAATTCAAATAATTGATACATACAATCATTAAGAAGAACCATAGCCTAAACTATGAAGTGCCCTAATATAGCAACATTTTAGGCACCATTCTTCACTTTGCTCCAATAAAAGAACCTGAGTTGAGATAAAATATCCAATGTTAATAAATAAAAAAACATTTTGGATATAGAAACAACATCAAGCAATAATATTTTGAAATTGATTACCATACCGATATACATAATAATAAGCACAATCATTTCTCTCTTCTATGAACCATGATAAGTATTTGACTCATATCGAATATTTTTTTACTAGCCATTAAAAATTATGAAAATGAATTAAGGTGTGATGGTCACGCACCAATTTGCCTAAGGAACTCACTGCATATGAAATGTGCAGCAAAGGGATTCATCTTTCTTGCCTTTTTCAGTTTTGAATGTGTTCGTCCATTAAAAAAGCTTGACTTATAAACATATATCTTCTTAGCTGAACTATTTTTAAAGCAAGTCTTAGTAGTAACCTCAATTTTTGGCTTTTCCTGCATCATTTACAATATCAAAACTTTGGAAAAATGTATGATCAGTTTTTAAAGCAAGTCTTTTTTGCAATCATATAAATGAATGACCCACACGCTCAACAACCTCACACCCACAAATGCAACTTTTTCTTATCTTTTTCTCGTCATTTTTGCAACCATTTCTCTCATCATCACTTCTCCTTTATTCGTCTAATCATATGATTATGTTATCATATCATATATCATCCAAATTATGGAATGGAAGCTTCGTTTTAAGGGGAATGTTCAGCGCTCGTGGTGTTTATTATATGACTCTTCCTTCTCATCTTCATGAAAGAAGGTCACAGTTTCAGATTCATGTACCACGGACCAGGCTTCATTCCCCTTACTGTAAGCTTCCCAAAAATTATGTTCTTCTCTCTGCAGTTTACGGTCTCTCCTTGTGCATGGTAAATTTTTTCCCTTTTCACATTTTACTATCTTTTTTTCTTTCATTTTTTTGAACTTGTAGTTTTATGCTCAGTGCTGTGTAACTAAAAGAACCTCCTGGTTGTGTATTAATGATCATTATTATGACTTATAATCCATTAATTATTAAAAGTATTGCTCAACAAAAGTAAACTAAGAATATTCACAAATATATTGTCCGATATGAAAAGGATGGTACAAAAATTGCTCAGTTAAAGCTATGATCCACTTGATATTATGCGGCAAATATACCTAGCTCTGTTTGAAAACAAAATTAGTGGTGAATACCCAAGGCAACAAGGAAAGATCATTTTTTTTAATACGTAATTGGGAACTATTAATTTACAAGGTCCAAAAATAAAATTACATGCAATAAGCCTGTGACAACCATCTCAGTTTGGTATAAATAACGTTTTGATATCATAAAAAATTAAACCTATAAGCAACCGATCTTCCAAAAAATATTTGCTTTAAAAACTGTGAGTTCGAAGACTTGCTTTAAAAATGGAACTATTTAAGAATGGTAATTGTCCTCCAAATGCATTGCTAGAATGGTAATTCAAAATTTAGCAATTCCAAAAAACTGTGAGTTCAAAGATTCAAGCTATCAGAACAGTACTCATGAACCTCAATGAATTCTACATAAATCATACACAAAATAATAATAATATATACTCTAGTAAGTCTATATGAAGAATTAAAAATATGGAAAAGCTAAAAAAAATAGTAAAAGAAAAGGGCTAGTAGAAAAGACAGTACCAAAAAGCCACAGTCGTCTTCTACTATGTAGAACCATTGAAAGAATCCCCAGAAAAAGCTATACCCGAAGAAATTACCAAGAGTCTTCGCTTGTTTACTTAAAAATTTACACGTCTTGTTCTGTTTATATAGGAGAACAAATATACAGTAGAAAACTGAAAAATTACCTTGCAATCTTGGCACCATCGGAAGCATGGAAGAACAAAGATGCCAAATTGACAACCAAGTCCTCTTCGTAAACAACTGCGGCTTCTTCTGTTCTCCAGCCACGAACAACCTTTGCTCCAAATGCTACCGCAACCTCCGTCTGAAGTAGGATTAGGAGGAATCGACGAAGCTTGCACTGGAGAAATCATTCAATAGTAACGCATGTCTTTGTTCTCTTCTCCTGCACTTAAATCGGATGACCTTCCTTTGGTGGTGACTACGCCGCTTGAGGTGGCGACTGGACAGCAAGTGCCAGCACAACAGAACAGCGGTAGGTGCGGCGGATGCAAGAGTAAGGTAGAGCTTACCGAATTTAAGTGCAGGTGTGGGCTCGTGTTTTGTGGGAACCACAGGTAATGGAGAAGCACAGGTGTGGTTTCGATTATAAAGGGAAGGCGAGGGAGGAGCTAGACGGGAAAATCCGGTTGTCAAGGCGGATTAGCTGGATAGGGTTTGATCGAAGGTTGAGAAACCCTAAAATTAGATCTCGAATTTTAAGGGAAGGAGAGAAGTGAGAAAGACGTAACATTGAGATTGAGTTGGTGGAATAAAGTGTGATGTGAAACGAAGGAGTAATAGAAGGGAAAATGGGCGGCAACGTGAAAAATTGGGCGGCAGCGTGAAAAATGGGCAACGAAATAAGCCTAGGCGACGAAGTGGTTTAATTTGTGCGTTAGACAACGCAACCTATTTTTTATTATTTATGTGGACGTTATGTGCTTAAACAAAACTGGATTGTCAGTAAAAACACCATTATTTTAAAAACATTAATGTAAGTTGTTTTCTTTGAATTAAAAAATAATAAATTTTATGAATATCTTTATGTTATTTTAAAGATTTTTTTTTGAAATAATAAAAAATATATATAATTAATACTCATAATTATTGAATATCAAATACTAAATAACAAATGCTACTTCTTGATTACTTATTAATTATCGGTTATTAAAATTAGCCTTAAACATTGATATCTCAGTTATTGCAACTGCTATAAAAGTAAGTTGCAAATAACTAGTTGCAATATGGTACTTTTTTTATAAATATATTGTTTATTAATAATCCTTATTTGTAAAATATATATAACTACCAATCTAATTATTCGATCATAAATTATTAATTTTGAAATAATATTTATCAACTAAAAATTTATCAAATAAATTATTAAATACTAGTTATCACTTCAAAGCACTAAATTTTACTATTAATCATTAGTCTAAATTGTTAAATAATTATTTAAATAAATTATTTAGTAGTATTTTTTAATTAATGATTATTGAAAATTAATTGTTTAAATCTAAATACCACCTATTAATTATTAAATATAAATTATTTTCCAAACGTTAATGTTGCATATTAAATATTTAACATTTACTATTAATTATTCGATATTAACTATTAAATATTAAATATTTAATGTAAATGATAAAGTTTAACTATAATTACGTTAGTTATTAATATTAAGCTTATTAAATAAAAATTATTGATAATTTATAATAATTAGTAATTTTATATTATTTATTAACAATCATTCATTATAATAAATTATAAAATATATGTTAGTTATTAATTGCTTCGGTGCATTTGCATTGCTATTAATTAATATTTAATTGTAATTATTAAATCTTGCTTCTTCTTGACTACAAAATGTTACTTGTTTAAATATTAAATGTTAAATATTACTGATTAAATATTGATTATTAATTACTAATTACTTACTATTAATTATAATTTACTTAATTAGTATTAAATGTAATTATAAATTAATAATTACTTCTTTAAATACTACATAATTACTTAATAGTATTTATTAAAAATTAATAATTGATTATTTATTATTTATTATTTAATTGTGTTGTTGAATAATAATTTTTGTGATAAATATTATTTAGTGTATACTACATATTAAAACTTAAATATTAAATATTTTCGTAACTATTATTTATTTCAAGATTATTAGCTATTATTTAATAATTATAGTTTATTAGTTATGATCAACTTTTACTTCTACTTTATAAACTACTATTTTTCTCTAATTTATTAAATAAAATTTACTAGTTTACTTCTAGTATCTTGATTGTTTCCTACTATCGTTTGTTATTTAGTAAATAATATTATTTCCTTCAGTGCATTTGCATCGGTTCTTAAACAACGATGCAAATAATATTATTTGCTTTAGTACATTTGCATCGGTTCCTAAGAACCAATGCAAATAGCACTATTTGCATCGATTCATTTCCATCGGTTCCTAGAATTTGATGCAGATAATGTTATTTGCATTGGTTGTAAAGACAACCGACGAAAATATTGCTATTTGCTTCGGTCTATTTACATCGATTGCTCAAAGACTGATGCAAATAATATTATTTGCATCAGTTGTAGGGACAACTGGTGCAAATGAGGCGATGCAACTGACCTATTTTGTAGTAGTGAGATTGGGACTGGAACCCGAGATAGTCGATAGACCATTGGTTGTGACGAACCCGATTGGTGGTTCGACTAGCCTTAGTATGATTTGCAAGAATTTGATCTTATCGAGTCATGGATGTATGTTTGTTTGTGATTGCTTTGTTTTGGGCTTTACTGGGTATGGCATTATATTGGGAGTCGATTGGCTCCAAAGATACGGGGTGGTGGTAGACTGTGAGGGCTTTTTGGTGACAGTGAGGGCGGATGATGGGCGGAGGGTAGTGTTTGGTAGTCTACCTAGTGATGGGGTTACAGCTAGTTTTGTAAATTCCCTCGACATCCCGCAGGATGAGTTGTCAGATGTGCCCGTGGTTGGCCAGTAACCGGACGTCTTCGAGGAGGTGACCGGGCTTCCACCACACCGAGAGATTGAGTTCCGTATTGATTTAGTGAAAGATGCCAGACCTATAGTGATGCCACTTCGTCGTATGGCACCAAGGGAGCAACGAGAGCTCGGGGTGCAAGTCAGCAATCTTTTGAAGAAGGGATTTATTAGAAGGAGTGTCTCCGAGTGGGGAGCACCAGTTGTGTTTGCCACTAAGGCAGATGGTTCCCTTCGTTTGTGTGTGGACTATCGCGAGTTGAATAAGGTAACGAGGAAGAATAAGTATCCTCTACCACGGATAGATGATTTGTTTGATCAACTGGAAGGAGAAAGAGTGTTCTCCCAGTTGGACCTCGCGACAGGATTTCATCAGCTACGAGTAGTAGATGAGAGTGTTCCAAAAACGGCATTTAGGACGCCGTCTGGATTTTATGAGTGGTTGGTCATGCCATTTGGGTTGACCAATGCACCAGCTTACTTTGTGGATCTTATGATTCGAGTATTCAGAGATCAGTTGAATAAGTTTGTTCTTGTGTTCGTAGATGATATCCTTGTTTATTCAAGGACAGAGGAGGAACACAAGGGACACTTGAGGATAGTGATGGAGGTGTTGAGGAAACACCAATTGAAAGCGAAATTCTCTAAGTGTCATTTTTGGAGAAGGGAAGTGAGATTCTTGGGTCATGTTGTTTCCGAGAGTTGTATTGTAGTGGACCCTGCGAAGGTGGCTACGGTATAGGATTGGCCTACGCCCAAGAATGCAACAAATGTAAGAAGTTTCTTGGGATTAGCTGGATATTGTCGTAAGTTTATCCAGGACTTCTTCATGATAGCAGCACCGTTGACTCAGTTGACTAAGAAGAAACAGTACTTCGTTTGGGACGGAGTGTGTGAGAATGCATTCAAGAGTCTAAAAGAGAAGTTGACGCGTGCGCCAGTGTTAGTCATTCCTAAAGGGAATGAAGAGATGACTGTATACACGGATGCTTGTGGTACCGGACTGGGTGCTGTATTGATGAAAGGAGGTAGGGTTGTAGCTTACGCTAGTCGACAACTAAAGCCGCATGAGAAGAAGTATCCTACCCATGATTTGGAATTAGCAGCGATCGTGTTTGCGCTGAAGATGTGGAGACATTATCTCTTGGGAGAAAGATTTGAGTTGTTTACCGATCATAAATCGTTAAAGTATCTTTTCTCTCAGAAAGATCGGAATCTCCGTCAGTAGAGATGGTTAGAGTTCTTGGCTTCATACGATTTTGATATCGCATACACACTAGGGAAGGGTAATGCGGTAGCCGATGCCTTGAGTAGGAGACATGCCAGCTTAGGGGCTATGTTTCTTGAATGGAAGCAACTGGAGTATATCGCGGGGTTTGATTTCAGACCAAAGTGCGAGTTGGATCCAGTCATGCTAGCTAGTTTGGCGATCAGACCCATTTTGATAGAGCGGATTAGTTCCAGCCAGAGGGACGATCCTAACCTATTGGAAATCATCTCCAAGTTAGAGATGGACATCGACGGTGAGGAGATGAGTGTGTATGGACTCGATCGAGATGGATGGCTTTGAAAGAATGGAAGACTAGTTGTACCCGACGTGAATGGTTTGAGGGATGAAGTGCTTAGAGAATGTCATCACTCAAAACTGACTATACATCCCGGTGGTAATAAGATGTATCAAGACATGAAGCAAACTTACTACTGGGAAGGGATGAAAAGAGACATTGGGAAGTTTATATCCAAATGCATGAATTGCCAGCTAGTTAAAGCCTAGCAAAAGAAGCCTAGTGGGTTGTTGCAACCATTAGAAATTCCCAAATGGAAATGGAAGCAAGTCTCGATGGCTTTCATCGATGGTTTACCAAGGACTAGATCGGGATATGATAGCATTTGGGTAATTGTGGATCGATTGACTAAGAGCGCAAGATTTATACCAGTCAAATCGACCACGATGGCAGCCAAGTTGGCAGAACTGTATATGAAGTGGGTAGTGAGATTTCATGGAGTACCTAAAAGCATTGTGAGCGACCGAGACCCGTTGTTCACTGGTGGGTTTTGGAAGAGCTTACAAGGGGCTCTAGGGTCAGGATTACATCTCAGTACCGCATATCATCCTCAGACCGACGGTCAGACATAGAGGGTGAATCGTATATTGGAAGATCTTTTGAGAGCTTGTATATTGGATTTTGGTGGATCATGGGATGACCATTTGCATCTAGTAGAGTTTGCATATAATAATAGCTACCAATCCAGTATCGGTATGGCTCTATATGAAGCTTTGTACGGAAGACCGTGCAACTAACCATCATGTTGGATAGAGACTGGCGAGAAGTTTATGCTTGGACCAGATGTGGTGAGGGAAACTTCCGATAAGATTAAGATCATTCAACAACGAATGAAAGCTGCCCAAGATAGGCAAAAGAGTTGTGCTGATAAGAGGAGAAGAGACTTAAAATTCTCTGTTGGTGACTTGGTGTTTGTCAAGATCTCTCCGTTGAAGAGCGTGATTCGATTTGGCAGGAGAGGTAAATTGGCACCAAGATTTGTTGGCCCATTCCCTGTTCTTGAACTAGTTGGGAATTTGGCGTATAGAGTTGGCTTACCAGAGAAGATGGCGGGAGTTCACAATGTATTTCATGTTTCCCAACTAAGGAAGTTCATTCACGACTCAGATATGACTATTTCACCTGATCAGTTAGAGGACTTCGAAGTAGAACCCGAGGCGGTTGGGAACCGCAAGCCGATTCGTATCGTGGGGCACGATACGAAGCAACTTCGAAGGAAGGCGGTGAAGCTAGTCAAGGTTCAGTGGGGCGAGGACGAGAATGATTGTACTTGGGAGACAGAGGAGAGCATTAGGAAGGCATATCCAGAACTCTTTGCCTGGTAAGACTTATGTAACACCCCACCTCCGCCAATGCCACTCTTGCAAGTACACTGGCTTTGGAGGGGCGTTAAACGAGGTAAACATGCATGCAGATATCGCAAGACCGAACATATAAGTAAAACAGAGTAAGTAAAGCAGCGGATAAAACTAGTATTTCAAAACCATAGTCAAGTTACATCAAAGTACTGAGTCATTATTTTCCACAAAACAAAGTCCAGAAAAACATAAACTGAAAACTGGAAATAACATAAAGTAAACTATCCCCAAAGTAGAATAAGGCCATGGTATGCTCAAGTCCAAACCGTACATGAGCTATCCAGAAAAACAGCTAAAGATCCAAGCTAGGTACTAGTGTTCCCACCCTGTAAACCTAGGGGGGGGGGGGGGGGAACGGAAGAAAAGAGGCGAAAGAAAACGGGTCAGTCAAAAAGACTGGTAAGTCCTACCTACTATTAGTATAAAAACTAGTAAAGTTAACTGGACATGTAAAACAGAGATGAAACATAGGATGATAACTGGCATGGTGAAAAGTTAACAAGATAGATCAAGTGTGGCATCGCATATACAAGGTTAGGTTGCACCAAGTGTGTACTAGTATTCCAGTCCATGTCAAGTATAAACAAGAAATGATCCCTTGGCCCAAAGCTGGCCCAATATCATGAGGTGACCTAAATCAAGGTCCAACTACTCGGTCTGGTCGATCGGCTCCCTATAAGCCTAACTCGTTGTGTATCGGTGTCATACGGCTTAATTGTGGAATGTAGTTAACTGTGCAAGGTCCACCCCAGGGTGTATCCAGCCTTAAGGTGTAAACCACAGACACAATTCAAGCACGCACAGTCTAAACCTACTGGTGCCCATGTTCAACTCCGGACTTAATGTGCACGACCATGGTCCGCCTGAACAACTGGTGCACCCTTCAGCCGTCTCTTTTGGTCTCTTACAATCAGTCCAGTAATCGTGCCCCACCCTAGCCTAGTCCAGGGTACCCATGATACTTCCAAGTGGGTTACTACTGAAAAGGACCACGTAACTAGGATTTCAAGCGGGTTAAGTTGGTTAACCCTATCCTAACCATGTATTGAGTTGGTCAAGTGTATTCAAGAAGTTCATGACTTAACCCTATCAATACATCGGGTTTTATTGGTAAAGTATTCAAGTAATCCATGTCTTAACCCTAACAATCCATCGTGTTTAATTGGTTAAGTATATTCAAGTAGTCCATGACTTAATCCTACCAATCTATTGTGTTTAATTGGTTAAGTATATTCAAGTAGTCCATGACTTAACCCTACCAATCCATCGTGTTTAATTGGTTAAGTATTCAAGTAGTCCATGACTTAACCCTACCATGTGGCATTAATTAACTTAATGCACCCCAACCTCTCACATTAGACTTTGTTGTGGTTACTAGTTAAGCCGGGCGGGTCCGGGTAGCTTTACACCACAACCTAGTCTAACCTCGGGTTTTAAGTGCGATATGACCAACTACTCACATTTGGTCCTATTGTTTGTAGCCACTGGTTAAGCCGGTCGGTTCCGGGTAGATTTATGCTACAAACTCAACCCAACCTCGAGTTGGCCACTTTCATGTTTTCTACATGTCATGTCCACGTTCGTGTTTTCAAGCATAAACACATGTCAAACTTTCATGTCATATTTTCAAGTCATGTTTTCATGTTATTTAAGTTTGCCCAACTACCCATAACGTATTCCCATCGCACGTAAATTCGCATCAACGCAAATAGATCAAAGAGGGAACATAACAATATGACAAGGTGGGCATAAGGTGGCAAAGTCTATCACAAGTCAAACATGGTGATATTTGAGGCCAAAAGGGGTTCAACATACTAGCATATGGCCTCAACATGTATGATAGCATAAAAGGTGACTTGGCCTCAAACATATCAAATAGCATAAGGGTGATTTGGCCACTAGCATGCATTATAGCATAAGGGTGATTTGGCCACAAGCATGCATAATAGCATTAGGGTGGTTTGGCCACAAACATATTAAGGAACATGAGGGGTTAAGGTTTGGCCTCAAGTTAAACATGGTGGCATATGAGGCAAATGTGTTCATAAACTTGCATATTACATTATAAGCCTCAAAACATGCATGATATCAACCTTAGCATAATAGGTGAAACATGGCCATAAATGACATAGGATGATAGCTAGTGATTCACGTATAACATCGTATGCAAGATAACATAAGGGTTATGAGAGTTTCTATGTTGCTTTATGCAACATTTCAAATCAAAGCTCATAGCTTTCTATGCACAAAGTCAAGGTGATAGCTTTACAAACATGCATAGAATAAATCTATGCATAACATGATAGAATCAAAACTCATAGCTTTCTATGCACAAAGTCAAGGTGATAGCTTTACAAACATGCATAGAATAAATCTATGCATAACATGATAGAATCAAAGCTCATAGCTTTCTATGCACAAAGTCAAGGTGATAGCTTTACAAACATGCATAGAATAAATCTATGCATAACATGATAGAATCAAAGCACAAATCATACTTAGGCCTAAACTCAAACTTGCAACATGTCATATTCAACTTCATAGTTAGAATCTAAGAGTAGAATAGGGCTTACAATGCTATGAAGACCTATGAAATAAAATAAGATTGAGACGAAGCCACTAGCAACTCTAAAAAACCCCAATCGAATATACGCTCCAAGTTGTTTTGAGAAACAATAAGCTCCTTTGATTTGTTATGAAGAAAGATCCTTGTTTTGATGAAGAAAGGTGGCTCTTTTACTAGCTTAGGACACTCAAATTTTCATGAAGAGGATGAAGGCCATGTTATGAAGATGGAGGCCATGATCAAGAAACATTTTGGCATAGTTTAGTTGTAGGAATGATTATTGAGGGTTTAGGCTAGGTCTTAGGGTCTTTTTATAGAAGATTAGGTTAGTTTAGGCCATAGGATTAACCCTAGTTCAGATCTGAGCCATTAGAATCCGTCACCAGCACTAAAGCATGTCTTGAGGAACAAGTCAGGTGCACCCAGGCCAAACTGGCCGACCACCCAAGTCGACAGGGGTGTCGACTGGGCAGTCGACACCACCTGGGGTGTGTCGACTCCCAAGTCGACTTGGGGGTGGCGGGAATTTTTCCCGCCTTTTCTGCTTGGCTGAGTTTGAATTCTGATTTCAAATTTGAACTGTTTTCGAACTTGAAATTTTTCTGAAAACTTTGACGGGCCATAACTTGGTCATACGGACTCCGATTTTCGAAAACTCGGACTCTATTTCGCGTATTTTTCCGAGACGAACGCAATGGCACAACCCGTTTCCCTTGATTCAGATTTATCATTTAATTCTGCCTTGGTTTATGTTATTACATGTTATTTAAAAATACGGGTTGTTACAACTTACTTCGTAATTTAGTTATTCCGCATGCTAGGATAGACTTGTTTTGCATGTTTGATTGTTGTTTTATGATTGATAGGCATGCGGGACCCTTTTGTGTGGTTTGGTAAGGGAATTTCGGGGGCGAAATTTCTTAAGGGGGGGAGAGTGTAACGACCCGCATTCTACGCATCGGAGGATCGTAGAATATTTATTTCTTTCTCATATGAAGTCGTATGGTCATGTAACTTTGGGAATCATCTATTAGAGTCATTTCCCACGCTTATGATTTTTGACGATTTTTAAATGACCATTTTGCCCCTAGTTGGTACTGTTTTGGCCATAACTTTTGATTGGAAAGGAAATTTGATCTAAAACCACTTCCATTAGATTCGTTTGATGGTTTACCTTTCCGTAGAGTGGTCATAATAGCCAAACAGACTTACGGTTTGGGAGATATGGCTGAAATGATGTTTGGAAGGTGAAAAACTGCTTAACCGGGCCAAATAGGGTGATTAGTGAGTAGGCCCATAACCCATTTCGGGATTAGGGTTATGGGAAGGCTGAAATGAGGCAGAGAATCATTCCATTTCAGTTTTCTAGCCTCCACTTATCTCCAAGAAACCCTAAAAATGGCCTCCAACCTCTAAATCACCTTCAAATCATCTTTTGGTCAAGGATTAAGCTTAGCAACCTCTAATCAAAGAAGATCTACACCAAATCAACATTGGAGCTGCTGTTTAGCATTGGGATTTGCATCGAATCAGAGATTTATTTCAGATCTTAGTTTATTTGTGGCTAAGGTGAGTGATTTGCATAGTTTTGCACTAATTATGGCTAATTAATGGTAATTAGTGTTAATTAGCGAATTTAAACATGATAAAATTTTGGAAAAATGTTCATAAATTCTTAAATGATGTTTTAGACCTCTGATATGAGTTTGGGTTAATTTGGTTAAGTTTTGCTAACCCTATCATTAGTTTCACCTAAACATGCTTAAGGGGAAATATGGGGTTTTGGGTATGTTTGATCCATTTTAACCTATCATATTGATGTTTTGATGTTTGTGGTTGATTATGCATGTTGCTATGACTGTATGATATGCTTTGTGATTGATTTCGATAGTTAGAATGGTCGAAAACGTCATCGAACGGCGAAAACACTTGCTGGAAAAGCTTCAGGAAACAGTGCAGGTTTCGGATCGGATCAGATATGGGGGCTCGGATCGGATATGTTGAACTGGGCAAGGGATTCGATCGGATCGGAACCTGACACTTTAGAAAATTGGCAAAAAGGAAGGCCACGCTAACTGAACTGGGATCGGATCGGATAAAGGAGGAGGGATCGGATCGGAGCACGTGAAGAACGAGGGAGCAGATCGAAGCGGAAGCACGAACTAGATGGGAGATGGCACCCGACCCGACCCGAAGAAGGACACCCGACCCGAACCGATGTAACACCGCGAACCCGAACCGAGCCGCCATAGGGCAAGACAACACATCGAACCGACTCAACGTAGACACCCGAACCGAACCGATGGCTTGAAGAGGAACCCGACCCGATCCAGTATTGACCAATGACCCGAGATGCAAAGGTAGTCCAATATGGGAAGTTAGAGCTCAGGATCTAGTTGGGAACCGATGAGTTCACTTCATGGTTGGGCTTTGCCGCGGGACGTGTGCTGAGGAGTTGTCGACGTTCATAACTTCGATTCACCACTGAAAATGAGTGATGGGCTACTTATCAGTGTAGTAGAGTCATTGCGACTCGAGGGGCAAGGTGATGGTAGCAAGATTACGTTATCAGTGCAATAGAGTCATTATGACTTGAGGGGCAAGGTGATGCGTAGTAAGACTATGAGCCAGCGCAGATAAGGTGAATAACTCCATGGGGCAAGTGGACATAGTAAGGATTTGTAAGGCTATGAGCCAGCGCAGATGGGGTGAACAACTCCATGGGGCAAGTGCACATAGCGAAGGATTAGTGGCTACGTTATCAGTGCAGTGAAGACATTTATGACTTCATGGGGAAAAGTGATTGTAGCAAGGATGGGTGATCGAAGTGGTGAATATCGTATGCTTTATGCACTGAGCGAGAGATGTGAGGATGGATGCTATGTTTGATTGTTTGCCATCACTATGACATGCACACCTCCCCCATCTCCGTATCTTTACACTGTTTGATATGGCACCTTAGAGTGGTGTGTAGTATGTAGTGCTAACTCTTTGGTTGTAGGTCCAGGTTCAGGTATGTTTTAGTCTACCTGTTATTGTTCACTTTAGATGCTTATCGCTCATACCAGGCTTTATGTCTGACCCAGAGTTTTATGTCCCCTCTTATTACTCTGGGTGCTCACACGAGCAGACTAAAGACAGGTTAGCTGGTGATGCGCGAGTAGCTGATTCGGAGGAGGGCAGGAGGCTTCCACGTATGATATATATATATATATTCTCCCAGTGTCATTGGTGTTCGCTACTTGGGCATTAGTAGTGCACCTCCTTTATCTTGCTTTTGCTTTGAGACAGTTTGAAAGTTGTAATAATGTTTAACTTTGGATCATAAGCTGTACTTACATTTCCGCTGCTATGTTAGTTGTTTCAGCTTATGCATTGTCTCACCTATTTTATGTCAAGTATGTTATTATTATATTTTATCCTATGCGTTGTGAGACATTCTACAGGTTCTTTGTTAGTTCATTTCCTTCTTCCTTCTGACGACCCGTTCCGTGCTAACTGGACATGTGTACATCGCACTTTTGGAGTAAATGTCGGCTGGTGCGGGGTGGGCCATCACAGGGATCAAGGATATACTCTTAAAAAGAGGTATGATACGCGTATCTAGTCTTCAATCTTCTGAGTCGCATTTCCTTGAGCTTAACTCCATTGTGATTTTACCGTCTTTAACTTCACAGATTCTTAATTCTTGTTTCCAAAATATGAGTTGAAACTCATTTCACTGTTGCCTCTCGTTCCACTTTCACTTATCCTCCTTCTAGTATACTCGTCTCAAACTTAACTACGTACTCATGGTTTCATGCAAGCTCTCCAAAATTCACTAGTGAATCTTGGATCTCATTTACTCACTATACGACATTCCACGCAGAAGAACTATCTCTTGAAAACAAACAGATGCCAACCATGTTACCAAGTGTACTTACTAGAGTGATTTCCATAACACATGCATAAACGAAATGAACCATCCATCTTAGTGGCAAACACTGCTCGAGCAGATTACAAATTATCAATAAATGTGTCAAGAGATTCTAGGTAACTAATCCTGATAGGACCCTAAAGGGTATACGCGACTTCGAGGGTATTACAGAGGCAAGTCAAGAGTCTAACTACCCTACTTTCAAAACCGAGAATGGCACCCTTACTGGGTAACCACTCCATCCCTAGAATCAACCCGTAGCCAAAAAACGTAAGCATTACTTCTAAACTTAACACTTAGCATAGACATTCTCAAATCCAAACAAATCATGAATACATGAGCCGATTCCCCAATAGGATTTGAGACAAAAATGGGATCCTCTACTACGCTAGTACTAAGGTGCAGAGACTCAACTATCGAGGCAGAATTAAAAGGATGTGATGTATAAAAACAAAGTTCCCATGGTATGATAGAAAAGCGAAGCTAAACTTTTAACTGAAACGTTACCACCTCTCTTAGGTATGCTAGTAGTGAGAGCATACAATTGCCCTCTCGACGATCTTGTTCTTTGCCCTTATCCTTGTCCTATGATACTTAACTACATGTCCCTTTTTACCATACCAATGATGTTCTTTCTTGTCATGGGTTTAATTATTCTTTTACTTTGACCTCTTCCCTTTCACCTTTTCCTCCTTCGTGGATTACGCCTTATCAACAAGTTTCTCATCCTTAGGCTTGTGTTCTTTATCCTCATTCTTACTATCCTTGTATAGCTCGTTGACAAGTTTCTCGAAAGCTACCTCCATCGCACGGCAACCCTACAAAGCTTGAAATAAGATTAGTCGCAGAAGGAACTACTGCGGCTACAGATGGAGGTTGGGCACTACTTTGCCCTCCGACATGTGTTGTATGCCTACAAACTATGGTGAAAAAGAAAGAGAGAAGAGACTCAAGGAGAGAATCAAAAGATAGTGCATATGGCTTCGGGGAACATGCCTTTCGTAAAACAAAACTTTTCTTTAGAAAAATGCTTCTTTGTAAACGTTTTGAAAATAGTTTCAGAAGGTTTTTAAAAGCTTTTGCCCAGTCTGCTAACCTTCTGCTCTGATACCAAATGTAACACCCCACCTCCGCTAGGGTCACTCACAAAGGGAATGCACTAGCTTTGGTGGAGTATTATCTAGGTAAACATACACAGAAATATTACAAGACAGAACATAAATAAAACAGCGGAAGGAAAACCCAAATTTCATTGCTTTAAAATCTAGTAAGGTCTAAAGCCTTTTACATCAAAATGCTATTAAGTCAATTACATCGAAATCTGTCTTGCAATAGTAAAGAAGCATAAAACCATAGCTACAAATCATTCCCCAATAAAGCAAAGCAAGCCATAGCCAAGAGAAATCCAAGCCGTACATGAAAGAGCTTTGGAGTTTGGTAAAATCCGAACTAAGCTATATTCCCACCATGCGAACCTGGGTGCGGGGGGGGGGGGGGGGGGGGGGGAACGGAAGAAAAAGAGGCGAAACAAAACGGGTCAGTCATAAAGACTGAGTAAGTCCTAGTGACTTTTAGCATAAAAACAGGTAAAGATAACATGGCATGAATAAACTGAAAGTAAACATAAGCATGATGACAAGATAAGCTACAGGAAAGATAACTAAGAATAACCTCATATGGTTTTTTTCAAGTATAACATCGCCAGGTTTCCATTCAAGATAAACTAAGTATAATTTCGCAAGATTTCTATCAAGCATTGCAAGATTTCTCTGCTTTACCATTAAAATATTTCTATGATATCTATTTGCTCTGCACCACCCGTACTAGTATCCCAACCCGTGTCATGTGTTGACTATAAAATGATCCCTTGCCCAATGTCATGAAATGACCCATTACTTGGTCTCATGAAACGATCTATTAATCGATCGGCTCCCCTACAAGTCCTATGTCGTTCATGTGCCTGTGTCATACGGCCCTATCATGGATGTAGTCACTTGTGCTAGGTCCACCATAGGGTGTATCAAGCCCTAGGGTGCCAACCACCGACACGAATCAAGCACGCACAGTGTAAACCTACTGGTGCCCAATGCCTGCTTTTTCAACTCCGGACTACGTGCACGACCATAGTCCGCCTGAATCTACAATGGCGCACAAACTCAGCCGTCGTTCTGGTCGCTTACAATCAGCCCAGTAATTGTGCCCCACCCGGCCTAGTCCCAGGGTATCTTGATACTTCTAAGTGGGTTACTGCTGAAAAGGACCACGTAACTAGGGTTTCCGTCCAGCAGGTTAAGTATATTCAAGCGGTTCATGACTTAACCCTATCAAGTCATCGTGTCAAATTGGTTAAGTATATTCAAGCGGTTCATGACTTAACCCTATCAAGTCATCGTGTCAAATTGGTTAAGTATATTCAAGCGGTTCATGACTTAACCCTATCAAGTCATCATGTCAAATTGGTTATGTATATTCAAGCGGTTCATGACTTAACCCTATCAAGTCATCGTGTCAAATTGGTTAAGTATATTCAAGCGGTTCATGACTTAACCCTATCAAATCGTCGTGTCAAATTGGTTAAGTATATTCAAGCGGTTCATGACTTAACCCTATCAAGTCATCATGTCAAATTGGTTAAGTATATTCAAGCAGTTCATGACTTAACCCTATAAAGTCATCGTGTCAAATTGGTTAAGTATATTCAAGCGGTTCATGACTTAACCCTATCAAGTCATCGAGTCAAATTGGTTAAGTATATTCAAGCGGTTCATGACTTAACCCTATCAAGTGGCATTAATTCATTAATTCACCCCAACCTCTCACATTAGACTAGTTGTTGTGGTCAATGGATTTGCCGGGCGGTTCCGGGCAGATTTACACCACAACCTAGTCTAACCTCGGGTCTTAAGCGCGATATGACCAACTACCCACATTGGATCCTATTGTTTGCAGTCACTAGATTTGTCGGGCGGTTCCGGGCAGATTTACACTGCAAACTCAACCCAACCTCGAGTTCATTCTAATGTTATGTCCATGTTCAAGTTTTATGTTTTCACTTATGCCTATTATCAAGTAAATGATTCATATTCATGACCAATTCATGTCTTGCCTAATCTACCCAATCGTATTCCCATCGCATGTAAACGTGAATCGATATATATACTACAAGTAAATCTAAATCTAGAAATAAGGGCATAACATCAAAACTATGATAGGCAAAAGGGACGAGCATAAAGCGATAAAAGGGATTACAAGACCAGCATGATATAGCTAGAGATAATTGGTTACAACATCACTAGCATATAGAATAACAGTAGTAAGACTAGTCCACACATAAACACAGACGGTTTTTACCTTACTATAACCCAAAACAGTTTTGAAATCATAGCTTACTTTGATATTATCATAGTGTCTAAATACAAGTAATTTAGAATCTAGCAGAACACTTGCATCTCACGCTCCACATATATAGTATACAAACCAAAACTGTGGGCGCTTATTGGATATTGGATTCCAACATTGACAAGGTATGGGGCCACCTTCCGAACGTGTATCTCTAGAGGAGAATACACTTGGTTCAACAAGAACGTCTTGCAACTCGGCCCTCACATGACCGACCACTCATTTCGCTTGAGTGTATCGAATGTATATCACCGATGGTTGGGATCAGCAACTGCCTCCTGAAAAGGGACAGCATCGAATATAGATTAAAGAAGCAATTAGAATTTCTCTAGATAGGTGATCATACACCCTAATAGGAGCGACCCACATAGCCATGCTGCCTGCCCGATTTTTTTCATTTCCCGATTGATGAGGCTTGAGGCCAGAACTTAACTTTAAAACATCTGGTCATCATTCACTTTGAATGCCACATCGTCAGATCCGCCAGATCACACTGATTGACGTCTACAAAAATACTCTAGTTTATTTGGCTAAAGAATAACCATTTCTCCGCCATCAACTATGGTACATTTGGAGAAATCAACGCATGTAATTCCTTTGGAAATACTCTGTCAGACATCCGTCCATACAAGTCATCCAGGAACAGGACGAACCGAAGGCACTTTCCTACCGCATCCTTACAGGAATCACCCCAAGGATCAGTAACGAGTAGTCCTTGCAAACCGCAAAATCTCGACCACGACCGAATCATGTCAGAATATCACTGCATTGCAACATAGAGGATATCCGTCAAGTAATCCTTCCGCTTATGAAGATCCACAACCTTCACTTGCTTCGTCTTCTATCGACGTCTTCACGTATTTGCTGGTCGGAATGGTTTTCGAATATAATTCGATCCCGGTCATTCCGCACCAACAATCGTATTGGTCTGGTTTGATAGTCGGTGTTTTAACTATCAAATAACGATTGTGTAAATAACATGAGTTTGCTGATTCAGCACTTGACCCAACTTGGCTTCTTTAAAATATATTTAACCCAATAGTTAATAAACATTTGAATCTTCCAATGCATTCAAACCATTTGATTTAACCTTATTTTGCTATAACAGAACTGTTTATATGATTTTGAGTACGTATATATATATATATATATATATCCCTACCCAGCTTTCCATTTTCGTCGAGAATATCGATATATTTCTTTAAAATCCTTTTTCCTTTTTCTTATATTCAAGCAACTCACGATATCCATATATGTATATACTTAATGATATAAGCCAAATTTCCTCTGATTAACTCCGACTAATTTACTTTGATCGATTAACTCTAACTTGACTAACTCGACTTATTTAACTCAACTGGACTAACTTGACTTGATTACTCCTACCGACTAACTAATATTCGATTTACTCCATTCGCTTGACTCTAGATCGCAGCGATCACAATGGTTACGCCTGATTCCCTCAGGAAACATCCGACCACCATAGGCTATCTGCAGCCCTGCGAATTACGCTAGTAGTCGTACGCAATGACAACTCTTCCTGAATAACTATGTTGGCTAACTCCACCTCAAATACTATATTTGATCAACTCTAATTCAATAACAAATATTCAATATAATTTGAAATCAATATTCTTATTTCTTTTGAAACTAATATTTCAATATTATTTATTTCCCAAGACCTTGTATTAGAGTTCGATATTCCTCGTATAGGGTAAAACCAATTTCAACACCTTTACTCGCTCCAAACTAATACCATTCCTCGATAATAGTGAAGCCAATCAAGTTGGGGTATTTTAGTTACTTCTCAGACCTTGATCGACCTGTTCTTTCCTCGGAATAATATTAGTTTAACCACTAACATCAAAATCTCATTTTTCCTCTGATCTCAAATCAGGTTTTATAAAACCGTTCCTTATGTTTGAAATCTTCACTCAAAATCCTTTTACTAAATTCTTTGATTAAGTAGATATCCACTAAAACACCATCTTTAACTTAAATCATCATTTCGCTTATAATACCTTAATTTAGAATCAAAATCTCCCATAAAACTCTTATCGCCTTTTATATTTAACTTTATCGCTACTTATCCCTTCCTTAGTTTAATTCCAACTAAAGTCATCATTTTAATTATAATAAATGGTAAATTTTACTACACTAAAGATAGGTAACTTCTGCCATTAACTAAAGATAGTATAATCATCATTTTGAAAAGCTTATTAAATAAAATCAACTTCATTAACATAATCCAATAATTTCCTTAATTTATAGTTAATCGAAGATTAACTAATTATTTTACATCATTCGTTAAACTTTAACGAATATTTAAAATATTTAAATCAAATTACTTCAATTATCAATTTCAACTAAAGACGGTTGATTTTTCATTGACCGTACACCTCACCTAGCAGTTAACTGATTATCATTTCCCCTTTTTAAATTAATTAAATAGCTTAATTAATTTTAAACTCACTATTTAATTGTTTTAAAAAAACAATTATCCCAATTTACCCATACGTAGGTAGTTTCTTTAGCTTTCCACTTTTAGAACTCGTATACATCATACGATTTAATTTACATCAACCTTTTAAATACTCTCTCTTATGATCTCGATTAAAATATATTTTTATAAACTTCTTATTTAATTACTTAAATAAAATAACTGGAAAGCTTCAATTTAGTTATAAAATAATTTATATCTTTAAACTGCGTTGTTTCACCGAATGGTAAAACCGACGTCCAAGACAATACATTTTAAGCCATTCACTGCCAATTACCCAATCAACACTGTCGGTTGATTTTAAACACAACACGGGTGAATATTTGTTCAACCATCACACTCAAACAGGTTTTTCTCTACCATATGGGGTTAAATCAGTTCAAATATCAACAATATAAAACAAACAAACAACATATATAATATTTGTGGAATCCAGTCTGATCCCTCCAACCTGTTCTTCCCTGCATCACAGCTCGTTATACATTTCATAATGATATATGAAATAAATCTCAACCATCTATAAATTTAAAATGATGAATTATAAATAACCGCAACCAATCAACCAATAAGCAACCAATCAACCAATTTATATTTTTAAATGGTAAATTATATTCTAATATGAATTTACCACATTACAGGATTCCAGAAGGTGTGAGAATTAACTCACCAGATTTATACGGTTGGCGGTTGACGCGTTTGTTCCTTTAAATCTTGAACAAACATTCAAAATTTACTGAAATTTCAACTGCGTCAGATCGACTCCTAGTCAGTTCCATCGTCTAGGCCTCGTCCCTGCGATCCCAACGAATCCAGTTTCGTCAGATTTCATTATCGTATGACCAAGATATGCTAGTTTAAAGCTTATATAAATTATATGATTATTAACACTAATAAATATTTAAATTAATTAAATAAATTACCTTAAACTTAGCGCCATGTCATCATGGTACTGAACAAAAGCATGCGTTTACTTCCTTTTGGTAATTCTTGAACCCGTCGTCTCTTTCTCCTTCTCCTTCTTCAACCATCATCAATACCTTCACCCCTTCTTAGCGTCGCTGTCCGACAACTGGAGCCCACCGCAACCTCGCCAGAGCCACCTCCTACAACCCAGGCCCCCTCGTCCAGAACTCCGGCCTCCGACAGTGCTCCAGGCCACCGGAAAAGCTCAACGACTGGTAACAACCCGAAAATACGAGCCAGTTTAAAATTTTTATTTTGGCAATTTTAATGAAGTTTGAATATTTAAAATGATTATTTTAAATAATGCCGACGAGAAATTTATTTTGAATATAATTAGAGCGTATATATTTATATACGTCGTCGTTAGAATATAAAAATTTATTTATATATATAAAAGGAATTGAAAATGGCGCGGTAGTTCGATAATTCGATTTCAAACTTCAAATGAATGTACCGGGTGCAAAATGAACCGAATTTTAGAAAAACCAAAAATAATAGAATTTAATTGTCAATATCTTTCCAACGAATCCGAAAAATCCAAATTTCACAGCGGGGGTCAAAAGATATGCCCAGTTGAAAATTCAGAATAGTCGCTATGGAATTCTGGCCCCTAAAAATGGAAATTTTGCAAATGACCTCGGATTTCGATGAAACCACTTTTGTTGGATCCATGATGTCAAGTTATTGCTAGATTCCAATTTTCATAATTTTTCGAATCAATATGTGAGCGTGGCAAAGTAAAACGCGTTGGACCAGTTTCAGTTGATTTTAATCGACTGGAAAATGGCCATTTTTCAAACGGTCTCAGAATTCGACGAAATTAGTTTTGTTAGGACCGTATCGTCAATACGAAGCCACAAAATATTTTTCTGGAATTTTTCAAGTTAGTATGTGACCCCAGTAAATTGAAATGCGCGTTCAAATTCAATATATAGAGGTATATGTTGATTTTGACGAAAACTGATCGAAACAGTCGAATCAGCCTACGATATATATCCCATTGTGTTCGGAATGGGGGTAATTAGCTATTGTCGACAGACGGTGGGCCTCGTTTAGAGGTCAAATGAAAAAGTCAACTTTTTGAAATAAAATAATTAAATATATATTATATTATATAACCCCCTCCCCGTATTCTCTCTCCCCTCACAATCAAACTCGTCTTCTTCTTTTAGAAAAAAGCCCTCGCCATTGTTTGAACTCGCGCCGCCCATCGAAGCCTTCTCCCGTCGCCGGACCTCGCCGCCACCCATCCCAGTCACGCCTCCACCTCTCCCTTCCCCCACGACCTCCCTCCCTCTCTTCTTCCTCCTTTCGCTAAAACCCGTACAACCCCTGAACCTTCAAAGCCCGCCACAGGATGCCATGAACCCACCGCGCCTAGCCTAGGGTTCCACCGCCACCTGACAGCTCCGGCGCACCCTCCTCTTGCTCTACCTCAGCGTGCAGCGCCCTCCCTCTTTTCAAAACCAAGGTAAAGCTTATTTATTTCAGTTTCTGTTATATATTATTTATTTTGAATGAAACTGAAAAATAAGATTATAATTTTAATTAGGAAAAATATTATATTTTTATTTAGAAAAGATTAGATTTTATGTCATGAAAAATATGATTTTTAAACTAGTGAAGACGAGATTTTTTGCGAAGTAAAGACTAGATTTTTAACATAGAAAAGTAAAAAATATAATTTTTATATAATGTAGATAATAAAAATATAATTTTTATAAAAGTATGATAATAAAGATATGATTTTTATTAGCTGTGAAGATTAAAAATATGATTTTTATATTATAGAAGTATTAAAAATATAATTTTCATATGATGTAGAAGATAAAAATATGATTTTTATATTATAGAAGTGTTAAAAATATAATTTTCATATGATGTAGAAGATAAAATTATGATTTTTATATTATAGAAGTATTAAAAATATAATTTTCATATGATGTAGAAGATAAAAATATTATCTTTATATAGTAGTGATTATAAAAATATGATTTTTATACACATAGCAACAATATAAAAATGTGATTTTTATATATGTAGTGGCTATGGGCAGTGAAAGTTACAAAAGGCGAGAACAACGATGACTTCTACATAAGAAGAGTCGTGGAGTTTAGATTTAGCTTGGGTGAGAACTTCTCACTTTAAATCTTGTTTTTCTAGTTAAAAGTATATACT
Organism: Allium sativum; assembly: GCA_030737875.1. Taxonomy (NCBI): domain Eukaryota; kingdom Viridiplantae; phylum Streptophyta; class Magnoliopsida; order Asparagales; family Amaryllidaceae; genus Allium; species Allium sativum. Next base: position 316,824,843 of record CM060921.1, read on the forward strand.
AGGATGCAGACGATGCTTAGCAGCACCCGACACTCGTCGTCCAAAGACCATGGACGACTTGTATGCTTGTTTGATATGTTGTGAAATTTGTTTGTGATGTTGATGTGAAATCGATAATAAAATGTTGATGGTTGGAATAAATTAATTATTGTTAAAAATATAATTTTTAACGTGAATGCGAATAAATAAATATTCATTTACAAACCGGACGGCTTGTTTATGTACAACTATTTGAAGGATATTAATTGGGACGATAAATTTTACGCATCGCCCAACTGCACCAATAAAAATCTGTGTTTGTTGATTTGAAACCCCACACGAGTGTTGGGATGATATTTGGTTTACGCTAATCTCAATTATTTAATAGTATGTCGATCGATTGGTCGACAGACTGTGTAAGCATTAATTATTTATATTTAATGCTTATGCAGTTGTGTAGTGCACTTTGGATGATGGTTGATTATTTATCGGTTCTATTCATATACATGTGTTGTATGGAATCCATATAATTAACATTATATGGTGATTGATTGGGCCTCATTCCAATTGAGAAATAATGAATATTATAAAAGAAAATTCATGTGTTGAATAGAATAAATAGTCATGTGTTGACGATATTCAGGTGTTGAGAATTCATGTGTTGAAAGTGTATTCATGTGTTGAATAAAATATTTATACAAAAAAAATTTACCTTTTTATTGTAAGTAAGAAGAAATATAAATTCATGTGTTGAATGGAATAAATATTCATTTGTTGAATAGAATAACGAATTTATTGAAATATATAAAGCCGTGTTGATTAGAGATGCGCCATTTTGACGTGAACGATATTTATATCGATTTTATTCATTTATAATGAATATCGAAAAGTGATTTCAAAATAAAATAGAAATGAATTCGAATTGAAATCAAATAGAAACGAATTCGAATTGAAATCAAATAGAAATTAACTTGAATTGGAATAAAATAGAAATGAATTCGAATTGAAATCAAATAGAATTGAAATCAAATCGAAATGAATTCGAATTGAAATCAAATAGAAATGAATTCGAATTGAAATCAAATAGAAATGAATTCGAATTGAAATCGAATAGAAATGAATTCAAATTGAAATCGAATAGAAATGAATTCAAATTGAAATTGAATTAATTTGAAATTGAAATTGAATTGAAATTGAATTTAAAATCGATTTGAATTGAAATCAATTTGAAATGAATTTAAAACGAATTTATAAAGGAAATTTAAATTTTGATTTGAAATTGAAAGGGAAGTTGAAATCGTTTTCAAAAACGAATTTAAAACGATTAATAAAATTCGTTTTAAAGGAAATCGACGAAATATATATAATATATATATATATATATATATATATATATATATATTATATAATGGTCTGAATAGAACGCGCCGCGCTGCGGCAGTTCGTGAATTTCGACCATTGACTTCGAATTGACGTTGCAGGAGATCCGACCATCGGATTCTCCTGAAACCAGAACCATTGGGTTCGTATCGAAAAGAGCTTTTCAATGAATATTAGAAACTTGAAATCTAACGGTTGGATTCGGAATTATGTCCAAATCAAATTTGGAAAAGGTCGCTGTAAGTGCAGTTCGATGGTCGTTGATGGAAATAGACTGTACGAGCCTTGATAAAATTATTAAAATTATCAATAATTTGTGTAAAATCATAAGAAATGATTTGGGAAAAATTGGGATGAAAATTTCCACATTTGAAAGGATAAAAATAGTATCAAAATGAACTAGTTTTGAACTAGAATTAAAATCAATTTATTTTTGAAGTTAGTAAATTGAATTTGAAAGTGGTTTTGAAAAGAATCAGAATTTCCAATACGTGAATTGAAATGGATTTGAATCAAAATTATCTTCGGAATATTTCGATGTTGGATTTTGTGATTATACAGATATGGTTGTGGAAATTTGAAAGATATATTCAAATCGTTATTTCCAATACGATATTTGTTGGTTTCAGAATTTGATATTGAATATAAGCCGGTATATTTTCTGTTTAGAGCCTTGTATTCAATATCAAACGTGATTTTGGTTTGTCGTGAATGGTGTCTTCATTAACACTGATTCTTAAGCCCAGTTGAGAAATAGATTAAATCTTTCTATTTAGATTTAATGAAGTGTATCAATTAAATAATATTTAATTGGAATTGAATTTGAATGTGATTTTGGGTTTATCGTGAACCGTGTTTTAGATGACATTGGTTCTTTAACCCAGTTAAAGACAGGATGTGTTTTCCCAAGTAAAATAATCACTGATAGTGATTATTAGGGAGATTAAAACTAAGTGGAGTTTTAATGAATCTTTAATTAGATTGACATGTGAATTGATAATTTAAATTATCAAATCTGAAAGGTGATCGAGGATGGAGTATCACCAGTTTTGCTCCAAAGCGATAGTTAAATCTTTAATTAGATTTGAACGTGAAATGGTAATTAACTTTACCGATAACACCGTGGTGTTAGATATGGAGTATTACCAGTTTTTCTCCAGGGGAAGAATTGGTTGGGATTGGGAAATAAAATAAATAATTACTTCAGTGTGGTTCGCTAATCCCGACTAGTTTGGAAAACCATAATACGGTTTGAAATGATATCCAAAGGAAGATTAAGGAATAAATTTTGAAGAATTTATCTTCGATAAAATTAATGGGAACCTTTCCCTAAGAATGTGATTTTGTGAATAAAAGAATATTCTGAATTGGAATGAGGCGTATGTTGTGTTTGTGTAACACGTGCTTATTATATATGTGGGTTATTCAGAAAGGCCGGGTTTTTACCCATTTTGAATAACCGATTCGACGATATGTCGAAGATGAAGACGGTGGTTGAAGACCGGAAGTCTTCACATCGTTTGGATGATTATTGATGATCTTGATTGGGCTGTACACCCAAGATGAGGGAATCAGTTGGTGATCGTCCAGAAGTACTTGGAGATCGATGGATATGCGAGGAAAGTGCCTCCGGTTTCATTCAGACCCAGAACGAACTTGTAAATGGACTGTGTGTCTGACATTGGATTTTATTCTGTATTGATTGATCTCTATTAGATATACTTCTGTTTGGCGGCGGAGAATTTATTCTCTTGCTTAACGCCCTTCTCTGAGACGTGCGAGCTCAGAGGTTGTATATCGATGGACATCAGTCGCATGGAGTGAATTGCCAGTGTGGCACGCGTAAGTGGCAATTGATCAAGGCTTCTGTTGAAAAGCGAAATCTTGTGGTTGATGATCAAAGCACGGCCTGTGTGGCGTAGCTTTGTGTATAGCGTGAATTCGCGTGCCTCACACCTCGGTATGTGTCAAAAACGGGATAGTGACTGCAGGGAGAGCACGACATTTATTTCTAGCTATGGTTGGTGTCAGTGCTTAAACTGGTTGACATTTATATACTTTTCACCTGTGTGGTTGTTGGATGCGAGGCACCTCGGATATAGGTCTGTTAGGACCGGGAAACGTGTGTTCAGGAATAACTAATCCTCAAAAGTAAGAGAGGACCGGCCGTGAAGATCCAAGGATCATAGTGGGGTCCTGAGACATTTGCTAGAGTGTCTCGAATCGGAGAGGAGCTTGCCCCTTACCTCGACTCATGACGGAAATCCAATTTCCAATACGTAATATTGCGGTTTTATTTGTAGAACCTAGTATGGTGACATAGTGGTATGGGTCATTCATGCCGCCTATGTTTGATATTTATGATTGAAATTGTTTTAACACTATACACTTATAGTAATATCAAAATAATGTGTTTTAAATGTATCAAGCATGCTTTGGCTATTATAAGGTAAAAACCCTATCCTCCGGCTTGCGTTGCATTGTGTGATGGGACCTAGGTCTTATAATAGCTTCATTTTTCTTTATTTAGCATTGCGCTGTTTGTTTTATACACTGGTATTCTTGGAAGGAAACCTGTTCCGTGTTATACGGCGTGGTCCCTTGATTTACCGAACTTTAAAATAAAGATTAATAACTGTTTTAGTTCTCACACCAGTCACATGACTGACCTGGAGTTTATTGTTTTAACCTAAACTCTGGGTGCCCCTATTTTCCACACGGGCAGCTAGTAGTTTTGGTTTTGCAGATTTATAATCACAGGATCCTGATTTACAGCTGGAACGATGCTCGGAAAGCTCTGTATCCGTGTATTACTTTCAGTTGTGTTTTGTATTGTTTTTCCGCTGCTATGTAATTTATAGTAATCTTTGATATTTATCGAATGTAATATTTATACTCTGTATATTCTTGTATTCTGATGGAATTGTTGTTTATAAAAAATGAAACGTTCTTCTGTCTGAGTTCTATTTTGTCTTGTACTCAACGCAATCCGTGCTTTCCTTCACGGGGGAGTTCGGGTCGTGTCAGTTTGGTATCAGAGCTTTGGTTTACAGAGCTCGAGAAAAAGAGACATTAGAACCATACGAAAGAATTCATCAGATTTTGGATTAGTAATATCCAATTAGAATGACTCGTTAGAGATAGGATCAGTAGTATCCTAGAACGAGTGTGAAGAGTATATTTTTCAAATGAAAACAATTTTGTTTTGAAAATTTAAATCGTTTTATACGTATTTGAATATTTATTTATTTTGAATTTGGACAATCTAGTATATAAAGGTTTTGTATATACGTGTCATGAACGTATGTTCGAAGTTTTAATATACTAGATAGATATAGAATCACACTCTAGTCGCTCGGAGATGATTTTGATGATGGAGCTCCATCACCAATATTTATGTTCGTGTTTCGAAGGTGTGATATCTATATATTTCCATTAGACTGGTGTGAGAACCAAAACTAGATAGGTTTATTGTTGTGATTTGGCATCAAAAACATGATTTTCTGTATATATATCAAATTATGAATTTGAAACGTTAATTCACTAATTGATTGATGGTTGTGTTGTTTGTCTATTTGTTTGATATTTTGAACCATTATGCCTAATAGAATCAAATATTGAATTGTATTGAAAATTGGTCGCATTTGCTCCCATATACGTGTACTTACATTGAACAGGTCATAGCAAGGAGGCTAGAGCAGAAGAATATAATTGTTTGCCCGACAAATAGGTACATGTTTACCATAATTTGCTGTTTTGTTTGGGTAATGATGATTTTATGAGCCGATTGGCCTTTTCTTTTTCTTTTAGATTGAAGAAGGCCATGAGAGGCTATATGAAATATCCCGAAGTCCCCGGTGCAGGGGAGGTTATGGCGAAATTTTTCGAAAATTTAGGGTGTTAGCCAAATTTTTGAAAAATTTGAAAAGTTCTTAGAAACTGAAAAGTTGAAGAACTAAAGCCGTAGCGAAAATATTGAAAGCTGAGTTGATTTGTAAAACAACTTTTGGCTTCATTCCTTTTCGGGGACGAAAAGTTTTAAGTGGGGGAGATTGTAACAACCCGGAAATGCGAGCCAGTTTAAAATTTTTATTTTGGCAATTTTAATGAAGTTTGAATATTTAAAATGATTATTTTAAATAATATCGACGAGAAATTTATTTTGAATAGAACTAGAGCGTATATATATATATACATCGTCGTTAGAATATAAATATTTATATATATATATAAAAGGAATTGAAAATGGCGTGGTAGTTCCATAACTCGATTTCAAACTTCAAATGAATGTACCGGGTGCAAAATAAACCGGATTTTAGCGAAACCAAAAATAATAGAATCTAATTGCGAATATTTTCCAACGAATCCGAAAAATCGAAATTTCATAGCGGGGGTCAAAAGATATGCCCAGTTGAAAATTCAGAATAGTCGCTATGGAATTCTGGCCCTTAAAAATGGAAATTTTGCAAACGACCTCGGATTTCGATGAAACCACTTTTGTTGGATCCGTGATGTCAAGTTATTGCTAGATTCCAATTTTCATAATTTTTCGAATCAAAACGTGAGCGTGGCAAAGTAAAACGCATTGGACCAGTTATAGTTGATTTTAATCGACTGGAAAATGGCCATTTTTCAAATGATCTCAGAATTCGACGAAATTAGTTTTGTTAGGACCGTATCGTCAATACGAAGCCAGAAATATTTTTCTGGAATTTTTCAAGTTAGTATGTGACCCCAGTAAATTGAAATGCACGTTCAAATTCAATATATAGAGTTATATGTTGATTTTGACGAAAACTGATCGAAACAGTCGAATCAGCCTATAATACATATCCCATTGTGTTCGGAATGGGAGTAATTAGCTATGGACGACAGGCGGTGGGCCTCGTTTAGAGGTCGAATGAAGAAGTCAACTTTTTGAAATAAAATAATTAAATATATATTATATTATATAACCCACTCCCCGTATTCTCTCTCTCCCCTCACAGTCAAACCCGTCTTCCTCTTTCAGAAAAAAAACCCTCGCCATTGTTTGAACCCGCGCCCGCCCATCAAAGCCTTCTCCCGTCGCCGGACCTCGCCGCCACCCATCCCAGTCGCGCCTCCACCTCTCCCTTCCCCCACGACCTCCCTCTCCTCTTCCTCCTTTCGCTAAAACCTGTACAACCCCTGTACCTTCAAAGCCCGCCACCGGATGCCATGAACCCGTCGCGCCTAGCCTAGGGTTCCACCGCCACCTGACAGCTCCGGCGCACCCTCCTCTTGCTCGACCTCAGCGTGCAGCGCCCCCCTCTTTTCAAAACCAAGGTAAAGCTTATTTATTTCATTTGTTTCAGTTTCTGTTATATATTATTTATTTTGAATGAAACTGAAAAATAAGATTATAGTTTTAATTAGGAAAAATATTATATTTTTATTTAGAAAAGATTAAATTTTAGGTTTTGAAAAATATGATTTTTAAACTAGTGAAGATGAGATTTTTAGCGAAGTAAAGACTAGATTTTTAACATAGAAAAGTTAAAAATATAATTTTTATATAATGTAGATAATAAAAATATAAGTTTTATAAAAGTATGATAATAAAGATATGATTTTTATTAGCTGTGAAGATTAAAAATATGATTTTTATATTATAGAAGTATTAAAAATATAATTTTCATATGATGTAGAAGATAAAAATATGATTTTTATATTATAGAAGTGTTAAAAATATAATTTTCATATGATGTAGAAGATAAAAATATGATTTTTATATTATAGAAGTATTAAAAATATAATTTTCATATGATGTAGAAGATAAAAATATTATCTTTATATAGTAGTGATTATAAAAATATGATTTTAATATACATAGCAACAATATAAAAATGTGATTTTTATTTATGTAGTGGTTATGGGCAGTGAAAGTGACAAAAGGCGAGAACAGCGATGACTTCTACATTAGAAGAGTCGTGGAGTTTGGATTTAGCTTGGGTAAGAACTTCTCACTTTAAATCTTGTTTTTCTAGTTAAAAATATATACTAGGATGTAGACGGTGCTTAGCAGCACCCGACACCCGTCGTCCACAGACCATGGACGGCTTGTATGATTGTTTGATGTGTTGTGAAATTTGTTTGTGATGTTGATGTGAAATCGATAATAAAATGTTGATGGTTGGAATAAATTAATTATTGTTAAAAATATAATTTTTAACGTGAATGTGAATAAATAAATATTCATTTGCAAATCAAACGGTTTGTTTATGTACACCTATTTGAAGGATATTGATTGGGACGATAAATTTTACGCATCGCCCAACTGCACCAATAAAAATCTGTGTTTGTTGATTTGAAACCCCACATGGGTATTGGGATGATATTTGGTGTACACTAATCCCAATTATTTAATAGTATGTCGATCGATTGGTCGACAGACTGTGTAAGCGTTAATTATTTAAATTTAATGCTTATGCAGTTGTGTAGTGCACTTTGGATGATGATTGATTATTTATCGTTGCTATTCATATACATGTGTTGCATGGAATCTATATAATTAACATTATATGGTGATTGATTGGGCCTTATTCCAATTGGGAAAAAATGAATATTATAAAAGAAAATTCATTTGTTGAATAGAATAAATAGTCATGTGTTGACGATGTTCAGGTGTTAAGAATTCATGTGTTGAAAGTGTATTCATGTGTTGAATAAAATATTTATACAATAAAAATTTACCTTTTTATTGTAAGTAAGAAGAAATATAAATTCATGTGTTGAATGGAATAAATATTCATTTGTTGAATAGAATAACAAATTTATTGAAATATATAAAGCCGTGTTGATTAGAGATGCGCCATTTTTTCGTGAACGATATTTATATCGATTTTGTTCATTTTTTAATGAATATCAAAAAGTGATTTCAAAATTAAATAGAAATGAATTCAAATTGAAATCAAATAGAAATGAATTCGAATTGAAATCAAATAGAAATGAATTCGAATTGAAATCAAATAGAATTGAATTCGAATTGAAATCAAATAGAAATGAATTCGAATTGAAATCAAATAGAAATGAATTCGAATTGAAATCGAATAGAAATGAATTCGAATTGAAATCGAATAGAAATGAATTCAAATTCAAATTGAATTAATTTGAAATTGAAATTGAATTAAAAATTGATTTGAATTGAAATCAATTTGAAATGAATTTAAAACGAATTTATAAAGGAAATTTCAATTTTGATTTGAAATTGAAAGGGAAGTTGAAATCATTGCGAAAACGAATTTAAAACGATTTATAAAATTCGTTTTAAAAGGAAATCAACGAAATATATATAATATATAATATATATTATATATATATATAATGGCCTAAATAGAACGCACCGCGCTGCGGTAGTTCGTGAATTTCGACCATTGACTTCGAATTGACGTTGCGGGAGATCCGACCATCGGATTCTCCTGAAACCAAAACCATTGGGTTCGTATCGAAAAGATCTTTCCAATGAATATTAGAAATTTGAAATCTAACGGTTGGATTTCGAATTATGTCCAAATAAATTTGGAAAAGGTCGCTGTAAGTGCAGCTCGATGGCCGTTGATGGAAATCGACTGTACGGGCCTTGATAAAATTATTAAAATTATCAATAATTTGTGTAAAATCATAAGAAATGATTTGGGAAAAATTGGGATGAAAATTTCCAAATTTGAAAGGATAAAAATAGATTTTTATCAAAATGAACTAGTTTTGAACCAGAATTAAAATCAGTTTATTTTTGAAGTAAATAAATTGAATTTGAAAGTGGTTTTGAAAAAAATCAGAATTTCCAATACGTGAATTGAAATGGATTTGAATCGAAATTATCTTCGGAATATTTCGATGTTGGATTTTGTGATTATACAGATATGGTTGTGGAAATTTGAAAGATATATTCATATCGTTATTTCCAATACGATATTTGTTGGTTTTAGAATTTGATATTGAATATAAGCCGGTATATTTTCTATTCAGAGCCTTGTATTTAATATCAAACGTGATTTGGGTTTGTCGTGAATGGTGTCTTCATTAACACTGATTCTTAAGCCCAGTTGAGAAATAGATTAAATCTTTCTGTTTAGATTTAATGAAGTGTATCAATTAAATAATATTTAATTGGAATTGAATTTGAGTGTGATTTTGGGTTTATCGTGAACCGTGTTTTAGATGACATTGGTTCTTTAACCCAGTTAAAGACAGGATGCGTTTTCCCAAGTAAAATAATCACTGATAGTGATTATTGGGAAGATTAAAACTAAGTGGAGTTTTAATGAATCTTTAATTAGATTGAAATGTGAATTGATAATTTAAATTATCAAATCTGAAAGGTGATCGAGGATGGAGTATCACCAGTTTTGCTCCAAAGCGATAGTTAAATCTTTAATTAGATTTGAACGTGAAATGGTAATTAACTTTACCGATAACACCATGGTGTTAGATATGGAGTATTACCAGTTTTGCTTCAAGGGATGAATAGGTTGGGATTGGGAAATAATATAAATAATTACTTCGGTGTGGTTCGCTAATCCCGACTAGTTTGGAAAACCATAATACGGTTTGAAATGATATCCAAAGGAAGATTAAAGAATAAATTTATAAGAATTTATCTTTGATAAAATTAATGGGAACCTTTCCCTAAGAATGCGATTTTGTGAATAAAAGAATATTCTGAATTGGAATGAGGCGTATGTTGTGTTTGTGTAACACGTGTTTATTATATACGTGGGTTATTCAGAAAGGCCGGGTTTTTTACCCATTCTGAATAACCGATTCGACGATATGTCGAAGATGAAGATGGTGGTTGAAGACCGGAAGTCTTCACATCGTTTGGATGACTATTGATGATCTTGATTGGGCTGTACACCCAAGATGAGGGAATCAGTTGGTGATCGTCCAGACGTACTTGGAGATCGATGGATATGCGAGGAAAGTGCCTCCGGTTTCGTTCAGACCCAGAACAAACTTGTAAATGGACTGTGTGTCTGACATTGGATTTTATTCTGTGTTGATTGATCTCTATTAGATATACATCTGTTTGGTGGCGGAGAATTTATTCTCTTGCTTAACGCCCTTCTCTGAGACGTACGAGCTTAGAGGTTGTATATCGATGGACATCAGTCGCATGGAGTGAATTGCCAGTGTGGCACGCGTAAGTGGCAATTGATCAAGGCTTCTGTTGAAAAGCAAAATCTTGTGGTTGATGATCAAAGCACGGCCTGTGTGGCGCAGCTTTGTGTATAGCATGAATTCGCGAGCCTCACACCTCAGTATGAGTCAAAAATGGGATAGTGACTGCAGGGAGAGCACGACGTTTCTTTCTAGCTATGGGTGGTGTCAGTGCTTAAACTGGCTGACATTTATATACTTTTCACCTGTGTGGTTGTTGGATGCGAGGCGCGTCAGATATAGGTCTGTTAGGACCGGGAAACGTGTGTTCAAGAATAACTAATCCTCAAAAGTAAGAGAGGACCGGCCATGAAGATCCAAGGATCATAGTGGGGTCCTGAGACATTTGCTAGAGTGTCTCGAATCGGAGAGGAGCTTGCCCCTTGCCTCGACTCATGACGGAAATCCAATTTCCAATACGTGATATTGCGGTTTTATTTGTAGAACCTAGTATGGCGACATAGTGGTATGGGTCATTCATGCCGCCTATGATTGATATCTATGATTGAAATTGTTTTGACACTATACACTTATAGTAATATCAAAATAATGTGTTTTAAACGTATCAAGCATGCTTTGGCTATTATAAGGTAAAAACCCTATCCTCCGGCTTGCGTTGCATTGTGTGATGGGACCTGGGTCTTACAATAGCTTCATTTTTCCTTATTTAGCCTTGCGTTGTTTGTTTTATGCACTGGTATTCTTGGGAAGAAACTCGTTCCGTGTTATACGGTGTGGTCCCTTGATTTACTAAAATAAAGATTAATAACTGTTTTAGTTCTCACACCAGTCACATGACTGACCTGGAGTTTATTGTTTTAACCTAAACTCTGGGTGCCCCTATTTTCCACACGGGCAACTAGTAGTTTTGGTTTTGCAGATTTATATTCACAGGATCCTGATTTATAGTTGGAACGATGCTCGGAAAGCTCTGTATCCGTGTATTACTTTCAGTTGTGTTTTGTATTGTTTTTCCGCTGCTATGTAATTTATAGTAATCTCTGATATTTATCGAATGTAATATTTATACTCTGTATATTCTTGTATTCTAATGGAATTGATGTAATAAACAATGAAATGTTCTTTTGTCTGAGTTCTATTTTGTCTTGTACTCAACGCAATCCGTGCTTTCCTTCACGGGGAAGTTCGGGTCGTGTCAGAACCACTTCAGACCGCAAATCCTTTGTCCACAACCCACCAGAGAACGCCGCATCTCCCTGGATTTGTCCGCCGTCCGTCCTTCTTCGCTCACCTTCAGACCCCCTGTCCCCACGACCACCATTGACATTGGAAAAGTGGAATTTCCGATCACACTTCCCAAAACCGAGCCCAAAACAATGTTCTCCGTTCAACTCTCAATTCCCGACACCCTCAACCACCAGAGGTCACGTCACCACCGCTAAAACGAAGCCTTTCCTCTCCTCTACAAAACCCCCAAGGCCCCGTCTCCTCAAATTGACCCAAACTCCTCAATTTTGGCCTAAACGAAAATGGTTTTTCCACGGTTTAACACCGATTTTGGCCATCACAGGTCGCGAAACCTCGCCAACTTTTTACAGCAGCTTCCCCTCGACCCGATCTACAACTTTCGCTTTGGAACCCCCTTTAAATTCTTCACGGATCAAGAGAAATAAATTGTTTTGTGATCGAGGACTTATTTGCAAAATTGCAGAATGGAAATGGGGTTTGGTTGGAAATTTCTGATGTAGGGGTATATATAGATAAGGAAATAACATATTTTAAGTTGATGTGACGAACGATATTTTATTTCATGTCTATCGCAATTTCAAACATCGTTTATTCACTGCTGCGCTCACATACGAACTCTGTTCGAGGCGCGACTGGACGGCATAGTATAATATGACGATACGGTCCTAACGAAACTTGTTTCGTCGAATTCCGAGTTCGTTTGCTCGAATGGCGCTCGTTCACGTCTAAATGGTCGTTTTTATTTGTATTTTATTTTGCCATGCTCACAAATTAACCCCAATTGACGCGCTACTTGAAATCTAGCAATAATTTTCTGTTGCGGTCCCAACAAAATTTATTTCGTCGAAAACTGAGGTCGTTTGAATAAAGGCCCTTTTATAACTGCCCAATTCAAATAAAATAAACCAATTTTAAAATACCTCAATATAATATATATAAAATATTGCCATTGGCCATACACGACCAGAATATCGTATACTACCACAATAAAATATCCCGGGTTGAATTCCAAGCCAAATCGATATTTGAAATATCTAAAAACCCTCATTTTATATAAACACAGCGCTATATATATAAAGGAAATTCCATAGCGTTTTTTTTCAAAATTTGATTTGGACATAAAATAAATTCTATACGACGAAAATTGGATTTTTCTCTGCCATTGGAAAGATATCGTCAAACCGGTCCCGACGTTTCTTGTTTCGAGGAAATCCGACTTATTTTGAACTCGGTACGTCAAATTGAAGTTCAAAACGCCAAATCGCGAACTACCACGCCGCTGTAGCTCGTTATTTAATTAAATTATAAACCATATCGCTCAACCGTCATTTTCGAATCGAAATCGTCACTATATCTTCAATATAACCAATATTTGACCACTCTAAACTATCCGGTCACAATATATTTCAAATTCTATATTTCCCCAAATATTTTGGAAATTAAAATATTATTTTATTATTTATTTAAATAATAGATTCCAAATAAAATCGTTAAATTCGATCATTTAAATTCAAACCAATATTTTAAATAATGAAAATAATTAAATAATCCAAATAAATAGGTAGGAAATACAGGTCGTTACAAATCTGGGGAGAAATAATGAGGAAATAGGCAACATTTTATTAATGAACGGGGAACAAAACGTACGCTATGTATTAAATTAGTATTGGTAAAGTACAAAACTGTAACAGCCCGCACCTCCGTTCACGCAAGATATTGTCCCCAACTTAGCCACCATATAGGTGTAGGGTTTTGTTCCTCAAAAGGCCTCGGCGTCAGTAAGAGATGGGCTCTATTATATAAGTACCCATTTCACACAGGCTTCCACGATGTGGGACTTAGGGGTGTTGCATTCTCCCCTCCTACAGAGCCCAACGTCCCCGTTGGCTCACAAACGCCTCACCCAGGCGCTGTGGTCCACACAGGAGCCACAATTCCGGCTGGGTATTGGCTCTGATACCACTGTAACGACACGGATTTTGCCCGGACCTAATCGATCGCAAAATCGACCAAGACCGTTCAAAACTCGCATACGTTAACTTTGGGAATACAATTCATAAGAACAAATAACAATAGACTTTTATAGACATTACAATAATGTTACATCAGAGTACAGAATATCAGAGTACATCAATTAAAGGAATGATACAACGGAAGTTAAATTACAATACATAAATACAATACACAGCGGAAGACTATAAATGCTCTGAACACAGCTTTAAGCTTCAATCCAGGATCCTGCTAAAAGAATAGATATCTGCAAAACAAGCTACTCGACTGCCCATGTGGAAAAATATGGGCACCCGAGTTTGCCAGTGAAACAAACTACAGGTCAGTCATGGGACTGGTATGAGCAATCTTAACCAAACTAATCTAATGATAAGGCTAATCACAGGACCACGCCGCTAACGCGGAACGGTTTACTCCATTGGATTGCCAGTGCATAAGTAAAGTAAATCGTTCAAATAACGCTATGCTTTTTAGAAAAATGAAACCATTATAAGACCCAAGTCCCATCACATAATGCAACGCAAACCGGAGGAGAGGGTTTTACCTTATAATGGTCAAAAGATGCTTGATACGGTAAAACGGATTTAGTATTAGTGTGTATATATTCTAATAAAAACATTTCAATCATAATGTATTAATCATAGACGGCATAGTACCCCATCCTACTATGTTTCCATACTAGTTCTACAATCAAAATCGCAAGGTCGTATTGGAAGTTGGATTTCCATCATGAGTCGAGGCTAGGGGCAAGCTCCTCTCCGATTCGAGACACTCTAGCAAATGTCTCAGGATCCTCCGCAGTGAATCCTTGGATGCGGTAGGGACGGTCCCCGCCTATCGGCGGTGGATTGGTTATGCCTGAACACACGTTTCCCGGTTCCTTTGAACCTATAATATGACCACTATCGGCCTACAAAAATCCGAGGTACCTCAATCCAAAATCCACATAAGTAAGATGTCAGGGCTGGTAGGTCGCTGACATCACTCTAGCTAGAAAGAAACGTGTGCACTCCCTACGGTCCAAATCCCGTTTTGACTCATACCGGGGTGTGAGGCTCGCGAAGTCATTCTATATACAAAGCTACGCCTAAACAGGCCGTGCTTTGATCATCAGCCACAAGGTTCTGCTTTTCAACAAAAGCCTTGATCATTTGCATCTTGGCGTGCCACGTTGACAATTCGCGCCATGCGATCGATAACCATCAATATACATCAGGGTGTTAAGCAGAGAATAAATTCTCCACCACCAAACAAATATACACCAAATAGAAACCAACGTACATGGAATATATGAAATCAAATTCCATTCAATCCCAACTGAAACGACCCAAACTTCCCCATAAAGGAAAGCGTAGATTGCCTTGAGAACAATACACATCAGAACACAAACTGAAGAGCATTTTATTGCTGATTACAACAATTACATCAGAGTACAAGAATATATCAGAGTATGAATACTTATTACATAAAAGAAATACAATTATATCAGAGATTTAAATTACATTTACATAGCAGCGGAAAAATAATACAAATATACAACTGAAAGGAATACACGGATATAGAGCTTTCCGAATACCACTTCAGCTGTAAACCAGGATCCTGTAAATATATCTGCAAAAAGCTACTCGACTGCCCGTGTGGAAAATATGGGCACCCGAGTTTGCCAGTGAAACAAACTACAGGTCAGTCATGGGACTGGTATGAGAAATCTTAACTTAACTTATCTACTAGTAAGGCTAATCACAGGACCATGCCGCTAACGCGGAACGGGTTTACTCCATTGGATTGCCAGTGCATAAATTAAAGTAAATCGTTAAACAACGCAATGCTTTTTAGGAAAAATGAAACCATTATAAGACTCAAGTCCCATCACACAATGCAACGCAAACCGGAGGATAGAGTTTTTCCTTATAATGGTCAAAAGATGCTTGATACGATAAAACGAATTTAATATTAGTGTGTATATCTATGGGTATATATATTTCAAAAACAATTTCAATTGTAATGTATTAATCATAGACGGCATAGTACCCCATCCTACTATGTCGCCATACTAGTTCTAAAATCAAAACCGCGAGGTCGTATTGGAAATTGGATTTCCATCATGAGTCGAGGCTAGGGGCAAGCTCCTCTCCGATTCGAGACATTCTAGCAAATGCGTCAGGATCCCCCGTAGTGAACCCTTGGAGCGGTAGGGCCGGTCCCCGCCTATGGGCAGTGGATTGGTTATGCCTGAACACACGTTTCCCGGTTCCTTTGAACCTATAGTATGACCACTAACGGCCTATAAAAATCCGAGGTGCCTCAAAATCCATCATCCACATAAGTAAAATGTCAGCGCTGGTAGGTCCCTGACATCAATCTAGCTAGAAAGAAACGTGTGCACTCCCTACGGTCCATATCCCGTTTTTGACTCATACCGGGGTGTGAGGCTCGCGAAGTCACGATATACACAAAGCTATGCCGTAATAGGCTATGCTTTGATCATCCCACAAGGCCCTGCTTTTCAACAGAAGCCTTGATCAATTGCATCTTGGCGTGCCACATTAACAACTCACTCCATGCGATCAATCACTATTAATATATACCAGGGTGTTAAGTAGAGAATAAATCCTCCACCACCAAACAGACATACATTAACAGAAATCGATGTAATTCACATGGAACGAAATTCAATGTCAGACACGCATCCATTTACTAGCTTATGCTCTGGGTCTGAGCGAAAGCCAAATCCGAACAATCAACAATAGTCCGGACGGCCACCACTGAAGCCCCTTAAAGGTAGCTACTCCCATCATGGATCTCAGTAGCAACACATCCATTCGATGTGAAGATCGTCGGTCTTCAAACACCGCCTTCATCTTCGGCTCTTCATCGCCGTAGTGATTATTCGGAATGGGTTAAACCCGGTCTTTTCGAATAACTCGCGTATTTTTATAATTAAAAATCAAGTACTGTAAAAACACATCCAACGCCACATTCCAATTCAGATTTATTCTTCTAATGAATTATTCGCATTATCTTATCAAAGATAAATTCTTCAAATTTATTCTTAAATCTTTCTTTTAAAGATTTATCAAAAACTCCAATTTGGTTTTAAATACCAAAATCATTATTTAATGATTTTTTTTTTAAATTTTAAGAAATTAATCTTATCTTATTTGAGTTAAAGAACTAATATCATTGAAAACATTGTTCACGATACACTCAAATTCATCTTCCATTAAATATGGAATTTTCATAGAAATCGGACCAATGCATAATCGATATAAACTTCTGTATAGGACTATTAATATAAATAGAATAACGGCAAAGCCTTTTAAATTCCATACATATTAACGGCCTTCTTTTATAGAAGCTCATCTCAAATCTTATTAAATCAAATTCCATTCAATCCCAATTTAATATATTAAATTGGAAAACTTTACTTTATATATAATTCACAGCGGAAGAATATAAATGCTCTGGACACAGCTTTAAGCTTCAATCCAGGATCCTGCTAAAAGAATAGATATCTGCAAAACAAGCTACTCGACTGCCCGTGTGGAAAAATATGGGCACCCGAGTTTGCCAGTGAAACAAACTACAGGTCAGTCATGGGACTGGTATGAGAAATCTTAACTAAACTAATCTAATGATAAGGCTAATCACAGGACCACGCCGCTAACGTGGAACGGGTTTACTCCATTGGATTGCCAGTGCATAAGTAAAGTAAATCGTTCAAATAACGCTATGCTTTTTAGAAAAATGAAACCATTATAAGACCCAAGTCCCATCACATAATGCAACGCAAACCGGAGGAGAGGGTTTTACCTTATAATGGTCAAAAGATGCTTGATACGGTAAAACGGATTTAGTATTAGTGTGTATATATTCTAATAAAAACATTTCAATCATAATGTATTAATCATAAACAGCATAGTACCCCATCCTACTATGTTGCCATACTAGTTCTACAATCAAAATCGCAAGGTCGTATTGGAAATTGGATTTCCATCATGAGTCGAGGCTAGGGGCAAGCTCCTCTCCGATTCGAGACACTCTAGCAAATGTCTCAGGATCCTCCGTAGTGAATCCTTGGATGCAGTAGGGCCGGTCCCCGCCTATCGGCAGTGGATTGGTTATGCCTAAACACACGTTTCCCGGTTCCTTTGAACCTATAATATGACCACTATCGGCCTATAAAAATTCGAGGTACCTCAATCCAAAATCCACATAAGTAAGATGTCAGGGCTGGTAGGTCGCTGACATCACTCTAGCTAGAAAGAAACGTGTGCACTCCCTACGGTCCAAATCCCGTTTTTGACTCATACCGGGGTGTGATGCTCGCGAAGTCATTCTATATACAAAGCTACGCCTAAACATGCCGTGCTTTGATCATCAGCCACAAGGTTCTGCTTTTCAACAAAAGCCTTGATCATTTGCATCTTGGCGTGCCACGTTGACAATTCGCGCCATGCGATCGATAACCATCAATATACATCAGGGTGTTAAGCAGAGAATAAATTCTCCACCACCAAACAGATATACAACAAATAGAAACCAACGTACATGGAATGAAATTCAACGTCAGACACGCATCCATTTACAAGTCCGTCCTGGGTCTGAACGAAACCGTAGTCCGGAAAATCAACACGTACGTCTGGTCGGCCACCATTGTAGCCCCTTCAAGGTAGCTACTCCAATCATGGGCGTCAATGGTAACTCATCCATTCGACATGAAGATCAGCGGTCTTGTACCGTCTTCATCTTCGACTCTTCGTTGTCGTAGTAATTATTTGGAATGGGTTAAACCCGGTCCTTCCAAATAACTTGCATATTTTTATAATTAAAAATCAAGTGCTGTAATAAAACACATCAATGCCTCATTCCAATCCAGGATATCCTATCAAAGATAAATTCTTAATTTTATTCGTAAATCTTTCTTTTAAAGATTTATTAAAACTCCAGTTTGGTTTTAAATATCAAAATCATTATTTAATGTTTATTTAATTTTAAGAAATTAATCTTATCCTTATTTGAGTTAAAGAACTAATGTCATTTAAAACATTGTTCACGATAAACTCAAATTCGTCTTCCATTAAATATGGAATTTTCATATAAATCAGACCAATGTATAATCGATATAAATTTCCGTATTGGACTATTAATATAAATGGAATAACGGCCTTTTAAATTCCATATATATTAACGGCCTTCCTTTACAGAAGCTCATCTCGAATATTATTAAATCAAATTCCATTCAATCCCAATTTAATATATGAAATTGGAAAAGTTTACCCTTGGAAAATATTTCATTTTAAATCTTAATAAAAAGATTTATAAATTCCAAATTATAATTCACTGCAAATTAGGTTAAAGAACAAGTGTCGTTTAAAACACTGTTCACGATAAATCCAATTCGCATTTCATTTTATTCCAATTATCAAATATAATTGAAAACTCGAAAAATCTTAAAAAGATTTATTCTTTTCTTAATTGGGGTTAAGAACAGTGTTGTTTAAGACACCATTCACGACAACCCAAAAATCCAATTTATTCTATTTAATTCCAAGTAAATATTAATTTATTGGAAAACTTTATTAAATCTTAATTACAAGATTTATTCTAGTTAATAACTAGTTCATATCGATAAAATATATTTATCTTTTCACTATTGGAAATTTTCATCTAAATTCCTTTTAAATAATTTATTATGATTTTACATAATATTTCCATATTTTTAATAATTTTATAAATCAATTCTTTTTAATATTCATTTTCAAATGAATAAAATAAATGGATAAACACATTCAGGTTAAAACGGTGTTTCTATTTAAAACAGATTAAATAGGCCAATTCAATTTCTTATTCATTTGTATTTTATACTGTGCCAGACCTCCCACATTAAGCCTGTGACTTATGGATGCTGGATATGCCGGTTGGTTCCGGGCAGACTTATCCCATAAGTTGGACTTAACCTCGTGTCATGGCCCAATTCATATTTTTAATTCAACCTTTTTCATTGTAACTTTTTAACAAACAAAACAAAATCTTTTGAATTTAAAACATCAAAGTCATTATTTGATTTCTTTAACTGGATATTAAATTAAAATATTATCTTAATTCCAAATTGGAACGAGGCCCAACAATTACCATATATTTTAATTATATGGGTTTCACACATCGCAGGAATACTATATTAATGATAAATATTATCAAAAACCATCCACAACATCCAAAGTGCATTATATATTGTATAAGCGTCAAATAAATAACGCTTATAATAAATCACAAGGGAGATGTGTGAATATCATCCCAAGACCCGTGTGGGGTTTTCAACCAACACATAACACAACAAATAATTAAATAAATTATCTGTGCACTTGGGCGATGTGTAAAAATTATCGTCCCAATCAACATAAACAAGTTGGATAACTTGTAAATGGAAGTGTAACACACAATATATAACACGATGATATAAATATCTCTTTATATTGTATACAATTCTATTCCAACAACGAATGAAAAATAATAACTTTGTCTTTGTTTACAATTTCCTTTTGTAAATTCTAATTCGACAAAAATGGTTATTTTTATCCTAATGTATATTTTCTAACAAGAATGTCCTTTTTATTCTAATTTACATTTTCTAACAAAAATTTGTCCTTTTTTATTTACAATAACAAAATGAAAAAAAAACAAAGGATGTCATGTTATTGTAAACAAGTTTCTATGTTATTCAAATGACAATTAAATAGTCATTTATTTGTAATCACTTTCTATGTTATTCAAATGACAATTAAATAGTCATTTATTTGTAATCACTTTCTATGTTATTCAAATGACAATTAAATAGTCATTTATTTGTAATCACTTTCTATGTTATTCAAATGACAATTAAATAGTCATTTATTTGTAATCAAATTCGTATGAATCTTTAATGACACATAAATGCACTTTTATATATAAACAATTTCCTATGAATTTTAATGACACATAAATGCACCTTTATATATAAACAATTACCTATGAATTTTAATGACACATATATGCACCTTTATATATAAACAATTACCTATGAATTTTAATGACACATAAATGCACCTTTATATATAAACAATTTCCTATGAATTTTAATGACACATAAATGCACCTTTATATATAAACAATTACCTATGAATTTTAATGACACATAAATGAGTATTTGACATGTTCAAATTTTTCTATGGTTTCTAATAATATAAAAAGAGCAAATCTCATTTACTTACAAGTTCCAAGTTTCCTAATGACGGATAAAAAAAAAGTGAATTTTATTTGTGTGTCAAATTTTAAGTTTCCAATGACAATAAAAGTAAATTTTATTTGTCAAAGCAAACTCTAAGTTTCTAATCAAATCTTAACAAGTAAAAATGGTACTTTTACTTATTTACAAATTCTAATGACAAAACGACAATTTTGCATTGACAATTCTACTTCATATGAATGATATGCTTATCTGGTCAATTTTGATTCAACATAAACGCCCTAATTTATATTGTCAATTTTTAATACAGCAAAATTGACAATTTATTTCTAATATAACATGATTTAAAATGAATGACATTTTATATTCATGATTTTTTTTGACATGTTTTGACACAAATGAGAGCTTTTATTTCAGTTTACATGTTTTGACAAAAAGGTTATTTTTATTTGCAACTAACGAGTTTTGACAAAAATGATTATTCCCAATTCGTTAACATGTTTTGACAAATAAGTGTTTGGGTTTATATAAACATGATTCTAACTAATTTACATTCCTAAATGAATGACATTCATTTATTGACAAAACAAATCTTGACTAAGTGACATGTTTTTATCGGCAAAAACACATCTTACTAAATGGCATGTTTTTTTATTAAAAAAAAATGTTTTCTAACAGAAACGACATATTTATTCTAACATATGACATCTCCTAATAATGACCATCCCTATTTTGTATATGACAATAAAAAGAAAGAACGTTTTTAATTTCAACAAATTACTAACTTTAACATAACAAATAAAAGTGTATACTTTTATTCACATATTATTTTAATATTTAACGCCACACATAAAAACAACATTTTCATTTGCATTTATTTCTAATTTCAACAAGGAAAATAAATAAAACTAAAAAAAAACAATACTTTTATTCGTTTACCATTTCTAATTTTAAACATGACGGATAAAAGCAATATTTTATTTGCGCGTAATTCCAAATCTAACATGACAAAATGAATGTCGAAATCAACACAAACAACAAGTTTCCATCACAACATCACAACTCTAATATCATACATACATACATCGATTTCTAATAACAATAAAATAATTAAAATTTTAATTTATTATTAAACATAGAAATCTCACATTGATTACTCCTTCTGAATCCTGTGCTGTTTTGATTTTTAATTAGCCTGAAATTCAAATCTGCTCATTTTCCATTCTGATCAGTTTCATGATGTAGATCTTGTTATCACGATTATAACGGTCCTAATCCTTGTTGTTAATCCCTTCCTCTTCTTCGTTGGTTTACAGTCGAATTCGAACCCAAAGCTCCATCGTCAAACCCCAATTCGCACGTCACCTGGAACCCCCGGCCATCGATCCAAACCTGCCATGACCACCGCCTCCACGTGCGCCGCCCCCACCCAAAGACCCGGCCAACTCGCACCCCTCCTGCCTCGTGAATCCTCCTCCAAGCGTCGGCCCTTCTCGGTCAAAAATTGAGCACCACAAAACTCTAGAAACGATCATCACCGTAACAATTTAAAGATTGCGTGTTGAACTTTGATTTTGTCTTTGGGTTCATGTTTTAATTTGTGAGGGATTGGGATTAATTGAGGATTGAATCCTGAAAAGGAATGGCCATTGATCCATAGTTGGGCGGCGGCTATAGTTGGTATTAGGGTTTTGTTTTGACCGTATATATTAGGGTATATATATATTAAATAATATTTAATTTAATAGTTGTTTACCTTATCCTTTTTTTTCTCTCTTATTTTTCTTTTTCTTATATTTAAAAAAGGTATATAGTATGGCATATATGTATATGAAAAAGAAGAGAGAGAACATGAAGAATTAAAGTATATGAATTAAACGCATGCGGCAATTATTGTTATCATTGTCATTATTTTTTTCCTTTTTTATTTTCCTTGCAATGAATGACACGCCTCATTGAATATGATTTCAAATTTTATTTATTTTATGAAAGATGTGACTTTTATTTTATTATATATATATATATTACTTCCTTTATTCGGTTGCATGTTTTACTTTATTCCTTACTTGTGTCCCTACATATGTTTTATGTTACAAGGAAAATAAATTAGCTGAGGTGGCGTATTTACTTCTCATTTATGTTTCCTTAAATCCCCTTGGATTACATGCTATAATGACACATCTAACTTATTTATTTATTTATTCAAATTTCAAATGTAGATAACAATGAGAGAGAGAGAGAGAATGAAATGGAAAGAATAAATGCTAAATTAATGCTATTTGTTAGAAATTAGAATTAACACTACAGTATTAAATATTATTGTTAGAAATGAATGTTTGCAACTTTTCACATTTCAAAATTGACTAATTAATGAAGGTTTTCTACGTTTTGAATTCCTAAAAGTTACATTTTGAATTGACAGGGGAATTATTTAAGAGGACAGCCAAAGATATGTACATATACATACATACATATATATATATATATATATGTATTGTCAAAATTTATTTCATTTATAACATACACTTTACTTTCAATCAATAAATTAATAAATGTCATTAAAGTTCCTACGTGACATTAAAAAGAATAAATTTTTAATGTAAAACATTTCATGTTTGTACATGACATTAAAAGATTTTTTTTTGTTAACCAAATTCATGTTCTTACATGACATTAAAAAGTTATGTTTTTATTGTAAATTAATTTCATGTTTTACGTGACATTTAAAAAGTTAGACTTTTAGCACTAATCAAAATATGTTCATTTTCATCAAAAGAATAACTTTTAGCGCTTAACAAAATATGTTCGTTCACATTAAAAAGAATAACTTTTCAATGTAAACCATTTTTATATTCTTACATTTAAATAAAGACTAACTTTTATTTTAAAACATATTTCATTTTTTTCCGTTATTATTTGAAATAAATAATTTTAAATATTCTAAATTCATTAAAAATTTCTAAAATAAAAGAATTTTAAATTGGCCCAAAAATTCCGGGTTGTTACAAAAACAAAGTTTGATTTTTCCTTTATTTAATTTGATTTGAAATAAAGAGATTTTTTGTTTATTTAAAATGATATCGGTTTGATTTTAAGCTTACCCACAAACAATATCTCAGGGTTCACAACTTGAACTCACGAACTGTTATTTTAACGTAACGACCGACATTTCAATGTTATAACGCTATTCTGAGCTCAACAGGATAGATTCTGAAATTTAATTTGAATGTATATATACAATAACCATATTAAATTAATATAATATAATTTGAATTCAAAAATAATAAATTACTTGATAATTAATTATTATTATTATTATCGTTCCTATTCAAATAAATTTTCTCTTAATTATTTAAATCATTTTGACTCCATTTTAATTTCATATTGAATTATTTCAAATTCTCGTATTACGATAATTATATTTATTCGAAATAAATCGTATTTCGATTACTAAATCGATAACTCAATATAAAAATCGATTTATATTATTAACTCAATATTTAAAACCATATTAAATATATAAAATAAATTAACCAAAAATTCGGGTCGTTACAATTTCTAAGGGATTGGAGTTCGCATTTGTGTTCATTCTTGAAGGTTTTCAGATCAAATAGGCAAACATCATTAAATCCGTGACATTTCCATACCGTTAAATCATTGTGTGTGGAAATCATACTTGTTTAAGCTAAATTATATATTTTATAGATTTCATACTGATTTGTATACTTAATGAGCTTTGGTTTCACGATAATATCATAATACAAACCCCCAAAATCTCCTATTTTTACTTATTGCAAACTTGCCAATCAACTATATTTGGGTTTATGGATTATCTGGGTTATGATTGAGGAATAATTTGGTGATTTTACTTTTTTTAATTGGATTTACCTCTTTTTATTTAAAAAGTGTTTGTGATGTAAAAAGATTATGATTTGGTATGGTTTCATTATTTGGATGGGTTTAGATTCCCATTCTAAATTGGAGAATTTGAACGTATTCAGATTTGAAATAATGAAATGTTAATATTTTTATGTATAGTGTAAAAAAAAAGGTGAATTTGATTCAAACAGAGGTTTATGTATATATTATACCTCTATATATAGGTCAATATATATGTTGAATATGTATGTATGTATTTAGCACCTTGTTTCTTTTCCATTATCAAAATTATTCTAACAAGCTTAGGATACAAGTTTGAATAGTTATGTATTATTTTCCCAATTGTTGCTTGTTATTAATTATGGCATGAATTGAGTATTTCAATATGGGAATTAGGCTTGTATACCTTTTATGTGAACATGATTGACAATTCACACCATTAAAACTGTTAACGTCTCATATTTTTGGGTATTCAGATATTTAATTTAATTTATTATTTTAAATATTGATTTGGAATTATAATTGGATTTCTAATATATATATATATATCATTTATATAATGAAGTTTGAACGTTTAATTTATATTTAAATTATAAAACAAACTCGTAACGTCGCGGTTGTTCGTAATATTAAGTTTTGAACTTCAATTGAATATACAAGATCCGAGATAAGTCGGAATTCATTGAAACAAGAAATATTTGAATCTAATTGATTATAATTTTCTAATGAAAGAAATATTGGAGATTTCGTATAATAATTTGTTAGTTATGTTCAAATTTTCAAATAGTCGCTATGGAATTATTTATAAATTTTAGCAATTAATTTAATAATTTAATTCGAGTTAAAAAGGGTTTTTGATCACAAATCGAGATATCGATCGGATTAAGCTACGAAAAAAATTCCGCCGAATTCGTATTGATGTTTAAAGTCAGGATAGGTATATAGATTTTTATTTTTGGATACCAATTAATTTGGTGTCCAAAATTGCGTTGTTTTACACATAAAATTGTGTTGTTTAACGCGTAAAATGGAATAATTGATATGCAAACGAACTCCGTTTTCAGCGAAACTAATTTTATTAAATCTATAATGAAGAGGTGTTGTAGTGTTTCAAGTTTTAAGTTATTTGGATCTATTTTGTGATCGTGGGAAATTTAAACGCATGTTTTTCACCCATGATTTATAAAGGACTTTTCACAAACGATCTCAGAATTTGACGAAACCTGTCCTGTCGTGTCCGAAATATTTTTCTATGCTAGGATTAGGAGTTTCATCTCGATTGGAGATCGTACGCGAGAATTTTATCACGTTACTTCATCGCAAATTTTGGATTAATATTATTTTAATTTAACCTAACATCTATATATACCCCTTCATAAACAGTATAACCGTAAATTTTCATGCAGCCTGGTCAAAAGACCTGCAACCACCATCTTTTGAACAAACAACAAAAACCTCTCTATTTCCTATTCTTTAATCTTCCCAACCGCCATCTATACACAAAACCCTCAGCAGAAGACTTGACGAGCTAGATAAGATCTTTATAATGAACGGTCATGATCGGTTATACTTCAACAGGACGACCAGAATATCATTTTGAAGGTGCGGTATTTGAACTGAGATTTAGAGTGAACGGGTGTTTCGATCTTCGTGGTTTTCAGAGTGCGTGAGGATTGGGTAGAGGCGAGTGGATTGGCGCTATCTGGCAGGATTCCGGTGGAAAAACGAGGCGCAGTTTGAGGATTGTGGTAGGCAGCTTTGGTACGTGGGCTTCATTTATGAAGGGATGGAAATATAAAAAAAGGATATTGGCAGTTAAACATGTAAGAAGCTAATGGAAACGTAGGAAAATGGTAATCATTTTAACGAGGTAAGAACGAACGGGGTCAGAGTGTTTTGGTTCGAATAACGTGTTGGCAGCAACGTGAGGCAGAGTGAGTGGACAAGATTAGGACGCATGCATGCGTGTGGCTAGCTAAGCTAAATTAGAAGAATGGAGCAGGTAAGAAGGGGGCGAACAGGGGTAGCAGAAGCCAAGGCGGCCTGTCATGTGCAAAATGTGAGTAATAGTATGTCGATTGTACTAATTAAAAATATACAAAGCTCTGTTTGGTTTTTAAAATGAAGAGCTTGGGAAGAATGAACAAAATAATATGTGAAGACATTATTTTGAACCTCGGTTAGTTCGTGGTAAATAAAGACGTGGGTCACGAAGCAGTGGAAAATTATAAAGTCTAGTTCAGAAACGAAGCTGTTTCAAACAAAGCTTGGGAATGGTTTCTGTAACAACCCGGGTTCAAGCAGACCGATTTTTTTTCAAAATTCCAATCTACCAAAACCCGAGTTGGTTTTCCCTGGTATCCTGCAGAAAAACAGAGATATAAAATATATCAGAGCTCAGAGAAACATCTCACAACGGAAGGGATAAAATATAATATAAACAAACATAGCCTAACCGTAGTAAGAATACTGCCTAGCCAGTATCCAAAGCTATAACATTTCTACCATAAACCTAACCTGCAAATGTTATGAGGAGGGGGTCAGAACATAAGTTCTATGTGGCTAAAATTAAACTACACGTCTTGGATAATCCTACATATACCGTTCAGTTACGTTTTCTTATTTATTAGGTTAATTGTGTTAACAACACTCAAGGCTTACACACATCGTACCCATCTACTCCCTAGTAGATTAACCTAATATAGTGTATATGTAGCTACCCCCAAATTAAGGTACAATCCATGGTACCCCACTCGCATGGCCTTCACCGTATCATCGTAGGAACATACGCAGTCCTTCATCCTACCTCCGAGTGACGTACGGATCTCTGTATATAACGACGCTACATTTGCATGGAATCACTATAACTATATTACGTAAGCCTAATGACTTCCATCATCGAATAATGCCCTCTAGTCAACGATACACCACCCAGAGCAGACATGTGTGTACCTAGACGTTCCCACGTACGTATCGCCAAACGTATTTGATGCCTAACCCGCACACCTATCATGTGTGTGCGCGCCCGAGTTCCGTGGCAGGGCTACACACGGAAATTGGTCGGGAGATTTCCTTAAATTTGTGCAGGCCCGCCTTTAAGAGCCTCTCACACAAATATTCCTAGGGTCTATTTTTCTATGGTGGCTATGGCCCCACCTCGACCCCTCCCTTAACTAGTAAAGACTACAAGAGCTAAGCGACAAGTCCCTAATCAAACAATCTAAACATCAATGTGACATCTCCCCTCAACCACCATCCCATGATAGTGAATGGTTTATGGTTATCTCGGGTCTAGCTCTAGTCTTTCCCCGTCCTACTGGCTGCCGATGACAGGCACTCGACGACCTACTATCCTTGTTAGTCCTGACCCTCCGCCTCCTTTGTGGTAGCCACCGAATTACCCTTAATGTCACCATGTCACAGCATTCTGACTGCCCCCTACTTGTGCAGTTAAGGCCCACCCACCTGATAGTTACGCGCAGACCCAACCTCTATGAGCACAGTCCAAGATTACACCACCACAGAGGACTACCAGGAGCACCTTTAATGTTCTAGTCCGTCGGAGCTGCCAGAATAATCAGATTAACGTGCGCTCCCCTTGTGCCTTGTGACACCGTGATGATCTACCTCGTTGGGCTATTCATCCTATAATGTACGGACTGTTCCAAGCGCCTCATTTTAATATGTCATTAGACCCTACGTCTAATAATTAATTACACGCTTGCTCCACCTAGTCAGTTTTCTTATTAACTTTTTATTCTCATTCATAATGACTTCCTTTTCAAGTTTACCAAGTTACCCTTGCTTATTAATTCCATTTTAAACTTAATCCATTTAAGTACATTAATAAGCCTATAACATGTTATTCTCATAATCTATTCATTATCCCATCTTACTATAACATGTTCTACTTAATTATAAATTAAGTTCATTTTAATTCATATATACCTTGGTAAGAGAACAACTCCCTAAGTATCAACCCCGAAGACCGAAATCAACATCAGATTGACACTTAAAGAATCAGTCAACTCAACCAATTTCCTGTTAGGTCCTAATCCCTTTCCATTCATATAACTTATGTTATCTTCATTCATAGATTTATTCTTGTCCTTACAGATTACTTAATTTACAATTAGTACAACTTACCTTATTACATAAGTTATTTCATTTTCCCCTATCATTCATTATAACCTACGTTATAATTCTTACTTGTCCCCAGGACATGTTTACCTATTATATAACATTCTCATAAATGTAATTTATTTATAATAGGTTATTATGATTCCCCATTTATTCACATTTTCTTCTTTACCGTTGTAATTATCTTTCATACAATTTCATTTATTTTCATTAATTACAATTAATGGTATTTATCAATCCGGCCTTTTACATATTTTCATATATGTATATATATATATGTATATATATATATATGTACTAGACCTCTCACATTAAGTCTACACTTGTGGATGCCGGATTTGCCGGGCGGGTCCGTGCTGTCTTCTACCACAAGTTGACTTAACCTCGTGTCTTAGCACAACTACTTGTTTTATTTATGCACTTAGACCCCTCACCCATTGGTGGTTGCTGGATATGCTGGTCGGGTCCGGGCGGACTTCCACCACTAATGCAACCTAACCTCGTGCCTAGGCGCGGTTCAGTTTTAGGCATATTTGATTTTCTCAGAATTTTACTATATTCTTTTCATACATATTATGCCTAACATTTATCGCATGTTTTACCCAACACATAATTTCTTTTAAGGTTACATCAAAACCAAAATGTCTTAATCTTCCCAATCTAGCTTTACCCATGTACATATAATTCAAGCGTATAATTTTAGGTCCACAATAAATAGCTTCTTTCCATATCCCCTTCTTCATTACCCAATCATATCTAATTGTTCTAATTTAAATTGCACATATTTCCAAAAATGTTCCAAATTAATATCCGTAGTTATGTGCCAATTACCCAAAAATTCCAAATTTCAAGTTATACCCAAAATTCATCATAAATTATGCTATAATTACCCAATCATAGATTATACTCAAATTACCCAAAAAAATTCCCTACTATTTCAATGTTTTTTATACGCATGCTTTTTCACGAGATTTGGACTAGGCTCGAAGGTAGCCTAATCTCAAAAATAAAAGGAAAGGGGAAGAAGAACAGAATAGACATAAAATAAAGGCTATATTATTTCATTAAATTGAACATTTTAATCGAGGAATTGCTAAACGATATGCATACTATTATTCAAAAAATATATTTTTAAATCCACTCACCTTTCATGCTTTCCCTAATTTTTGGATCTAATCCGTTCTATCATCCTTGATTTTCCTTTCATCTTTTAATTCGATTTACAACCTTGCTTTGAATAGTCTTTTATTAACGTTGATCTTCGCCATAATTTTCCTAGACTAACATTTTAATTTCAGAATAGGTTTGAGAAAAGAGAGAGAGAGAGAGGAAGCCATGTGTAACACCCCACCTCCGCTAGGGTCACTCACAAAGGGAATGCACTGGCTTTGGTTGAGTATTATCTAGGTAAACATACACAGAAATATTACAAGACATAAATAAAACAGCGGAAGGAAAACCCAAATTTCATTGCTTTAAAATCTAGTAAGGTCTAAAGCCTTTTACATCAAAATGCTATTAAGTCAATTACATCGAAATCTGTCTTGCAATAGTAAAGAAGCATAAAACCATAGTTATAAATCATTCCCCAATAAAGCGAAGCAAGCCATAGCCAAGAGAAATCCAAGCCGTACATGAAAGAGCTTTGGAGCTTGGTAAGATCCGAACTAAGCTGTATTCCCACCCTGCGAACCTTGGGGGGGGGGAACGGAAAAAGAAGAGGCGAAACAAAACGGGTCAGTCATAAAGACTGAGTAAGTCATAGTGACTTTCAACATAAAAACAGGAAAAGATAACATGGCATGAATAAACTGAAAATAAACATAAGCATGATGACAAGATAAGCTACTGGAAAGATAACTAAGAATAACCTCATATGGTTTTTGTCAAGTATAACATCGCCAGGTTTCCATTCAAGATAAACTAAGTATAATTTCGCAAGATTTCTATCAAGCATCGCACGATTTCTTTGCTTTACCATTAAAATATTTCTATGATATCTATTTTCTCTGCACCACCCGTACTATTATCCCAACCCGTGTCATGTGTTGACTATAAAATGATCCCTTGCCCAATGTCATGAAATGACCCATTACTTGGTCCCACGAAACGATCTATTAGTCGATCGACTCCCTACAAGTCCTATCTCGTTCATGTGTCTGTGTCATTCGACCCTATCACGAATGTAGTCACCTGTGCTAGGTCCACCATAGGGTGTATCAAGCCCTAGGGTGCCAATCACCGACATTAATCAAGCACGCATAGTGTAAACCTACTAGTGCCCAATGCCTGCTTTTTCAACTCCGGACTACGTGCACGACCGTAGTCCGCCTGAACCTACAATGGTGCACCAACTCAGCCGTCGTTCTGGTCGCTTACAATAAGCCCAGTAAACGTGCCCCACCCTGCCTAGTTCCAGGGTACCATGATACATCTAGTGGGTTACTGCTGAAAAGGACCGCGTAACTAGGGTTTCCGTCCAACAGGTTAAGTGTTGTCATTTAAATTCGAGACTTAACCCCATCAGTCTAGCATGTCAAGTTGGTTAAGTGTGGTCATTTAAGTTCGTGACTTAACCCGTCTACGTGTCATGTCAAATTGGCTAAGTGTTGTCGTTTAAGTTCATGACTTAGCCCTACGAATCATGTGTCAAGTTGGTTAAGTATGTTCAAGCGGTTCATGACTTAACCCTACCAAATCATCGTGTCAAATTGGTTAAGTATATTCAAGCGGTTCATGACTTAACCCTACCAAATCATCGTGTCAAATTGGTTAAGTATATTCAAGCGATTCATGACTTAACCCTACCAAATCATCGTGTCAAATTGGTTAAGTATATTCAAGCGATTCATGACTTAACCCTATCAAATCATCATGTCAAATTGGTTAAGTATGTTCTTTCAGATTCATGACTTAGCCCTGTCAGTCTAGCATGTCAAGTTTGGTTAAGTGTGGTCGTTCAAGTTCGTGACTTAACCCACCTACTTATCATGTTGTGTCGGTTAAGTGTTATCCTCTGTTGTTACTTAACCTTACCCCGCATCACGTTAGATTAGTTAAGTGCATGTTAACTTAACCCCATCCACTAGTCATATTAAAATGGTTAAGTGTTACTAGTCCAGTAAAATTACTTAACCCACCCATTCATGTCATATCGGTTAAGTGTTATTAGTCTAATCATATTACTTAACCTTATCATGTGGCATTAATTTACTTAATGCACCCCAACCTCTCACATTAGACTTGGTTGTGGTTACTGGTTACGCCGGGCGGGTCCGGGCAGGTTTATACCACAACCTAGTCTAACCTCGGGTTTTAAGCGCGGTATGACCAACTACTCACATTGGGTCCTATTGTTTGCAGTTACTGGATTCGCCGGGCGGTTCCGGGCAGGTTTATACTGCAAACTCAACCCAACCTCGAGTTGGCCACTTTCAAGTTATCTAAGTGTCATGTCCATGTTCAAGTTGTAACAATGTTCAAATTTCTAAGCAAGTTTCATGTCAAGTTTCTAGTTTTCAACTTATGCCTATTATCAAGTTCATAACTCACGTTTTTGCCCCAAAACGTGTTCCCAAAGTATTACTAAAATTTGCAATAAAGTTATACCAAGTTATAGCCTTTTTTATTTACAATACAAGCCAACTACCCAAAACCCAACTTTACATATTAATATATATGCCCAAGTTCTAACTTTTCATGTCGATATACATATGCCCAATTCTAGCCAATTTGCATATGTTCAAGTTCCACATCAAACTACATGTATTCCATGTTTACACCAATTTACCTATAACAAGTTCTAGCTTTTTACATATGTCACGATCCACGTCAAAATTACATATATCAATTTATATGTGTCCAATCCTAGCCAATTTAGATATATACCAAGTTTCTTGCCTTTTTACATAGATCCTATTAATGCCAAATTCCATGTATATATTATTTATGCAAATTTCCCCATAACAAGATTATACCAAAATTTACAGATCAAGCCCCAAACTTGCGGATACAGTGATAATTTCCAATTTCATGTTGCCAATAATTCCAATATTTTCATATAGGCAATAATCCCATAATTTCCCCGTATACATCTCGTACGCAAATCGCGATTTTAGGCCAAGGTCCGAAATTGACCAAGGTTCATCAAAAGAAAATAAATAGGGGAAAGGTAGAATTCGTAGTAAAAGCAAGATCAGAGGGAAAACATCATCACAGGCATGAAGATTACAATTTGATAATAATATTAACATGAATCGAGGAAACTAATTTACAACAGGCTGAATAGATTATGAACTTGTCATGAGAATAAAGATAGACAAGTCAAAAACTCAAGATTCAAGAAACAACAGAAATAGATCTGGATCGATAAACATACTTAGATCCAATTTCACTTTAACTCAATGCCATATTATAATCAAATATTTAAATCGGAAAATAACTAGAACTTACAGAGCGCGAATCGAGAATTAGAGTGCAGAGATTTGATTCTAGAAACAGTTGTTGCAGTTGTTGAATCTTTACTTGAATCCTAACTAGATTTGAATCTCCTCTTGAAAGACTTGAACAACATATCCTCGTCTCAGACTTATATATTATTTTATTCATTTTCTCAGAGGCAGCATAAGGATAGATTGAAATGGTGTAGAGAGAATGAGGCTAGAGGCTGTTTATATAGGATTAGGCGGACGAACCTAGGCGGAAAACGAGACCAGGTACATCAAAATGCACCCAGGCCCAAAAGCAGATTCGGGGACCAGGTCGACACCCAAGTCGACTGCGCAGTCGACCTGGTATTAGGGGTGTCGACTGCCCAGTCGACTCCCCAGTCGACCTGGGTGCTGGGCGGGAAATTTCCCGCCCAGTCTGTCTGGGTTTTGAAATTCGAATTTTGAACTTGAATTGGAGCTGTTTTGAACTATGAAAATTCCTGAAACTTCGGAGGGTCATATCTCCCTCATACGGACTCCGATTCTCGCAAACTCAGACTCGTTTCCAAGCAGAATTTCAAGACGGACGCAATGGCGCAACCTGTTTCCCTTGATTCTGATCTTAAAATTTAATTCTGCCTTGATTTATGATTTTAACATGTTATTAAAATTCGGGTTGTTACACCATGGTAGAGCTCCAGCGTAGCCGCCGAATTGTGAGGTTTAGGGTTAGGTCTAGGGGTTTATTTATGGGTGTGGTAGCAAGCTATGGGCCTTTAGATCTAATTTAAAACTCCATCAGAACTATCCATGTCATCAACCAATAGGAAATGGCCATGTCGCAGCGTCCACCAACCAAAACAGTCCACGTTGCAGTATGACGCGCAGGGGTGTCGACACCCCCGCTTGGGTGTCGTCCCCCATATATATACATATATTATTTACTTAATTATTTATTTGAAATTTGATTTGTTTATTCACATGTAAATCAAATTTCAAACATCCTTTCTTTGCTTGCTTCTTTGTTCGCGTGCAACCTCTATTTTGAATTATGTTCATATGTATTCAACTCTTGCGCATATGCTAATCTTTTATATGCGAACAATTTTAAATTTCAAACCAATTAATATATATTTTTCCTCTTTTGAAACATTCTATCAATTAAACCCCCTTTTAACCCTTTTCATACTAAGCCACTTTTTAACCGCATTCACACTAAGCCACTTTTTAGCCATTCCCTTAAAAAAAAATTATGGCGCTGGTGGGAATCGAACTCTCAACCGCTTGTATAAACTCACATGTTCTAACCGACTGAGCTACTAATTCTTATGTTAACAAGACTTTTGACAATGCTAGATATTATCCTTTTTCTCATTCCTCTTTTTCATATTTTGTTACATTATTTAAAGTAAAGATATCTCTTTCATTTTAAATTGGTTTTCTGCAAACCGTAGGTCTAAATTGACCAGAAAATCGCCACAAACGCAATGACGCTAATTTCGTGACCAAACTCTGGAAGCTTTTCAAATTTTACATTGTATTTCTTTTTTAATGTTCGCATGCAATTTTAATTGCATTACATTGCATTTCTTCTCATTTCATATATTGCATGTAATTTCTTTTACTAATCTTTTTCTTCATTTCGCCGCATTAACTAATTACATACAATTATATTCATTATTTAATTTTTCCTTTAAATATGTCTATGCATACAATATATACATATATGCATCTTTTTAATTGTCATTAAAAATGCGGGGTGTTACATTCTCCCACCCTTAAGAAATTTCGTCCCCGAAATTTGGTAAGGGTAAAATCAAAAAATCCCTCGCATAATATACATTCATTATGTGTGCATCCAATTTTTGCAACCATTGTGCACATGTGCGTAGTGCACTACATCACAATAATACATGTATGCCTAAGTGGTACCTCCCATATGTATGAAAATTCTTCAAAAATTCTTTTAAAATAT
Organism: Allium sativum; assembly: GCA_030737875.1. NCBI lineage: Eukaryota > Viridiplantae > Streptophyta > Magnoliopsida > Asparagales > Amaryllidaceae > Allium > Allium sativum. The sequence goes on from CM060921.1 coordinate 316,860,250, forward strand.
GATGCCCACACCCTAAATATACTGCCAGTTCTACATGAATGCAATATTTTGAAAATCAATATACCTTTTTCAACCAAAATTTCCCACACTCTTACTGAATAAGAGCGTAGTTCATCCAATTGTTGCATCCAAAAACTTACCAATCATCATTAAATTTAGAAATTTAGAAAAATCTAATTTTCTAAATTTGATTTCTTATGTTACAAAAAGGTATAAAAAGAAAAATTTACATTTTCCGTTTTTCTTTTATGTACCTTTTCTAATTATACTTGGACATTATGTAACTACTCTACAAAATTTTCCTATTTTCCTGTCCAAGAACAACTACATAAGAAAACTTCATTTTCTTTTTCAACTTATCTTTGAAAATTTTCATTTTTATTCATCTTTTCTTAAGATTTTCATTTTCTTTTCCCGTCATGTTTGTTGCTTCTCTGAATTTATTGTTTACTTTTTAGTTAGGCTATTTTTCTTCCTTGGCTTATTTTACTTAATCCAATGATTTAAGTTTATTTTCAAATAAGCTTTTCCATCATCCTACACAACTACTGCTAAGGGCCAAGAATCCTAAGACTGTTTCACTTAAGAAAACTCCAATCACAAACTCTCAACTCTCGCTTGACCTACTCTATCTAGTAGTCACTACTAGTCCTTGCTGTGTATTACTAGCCTACACTTTTCTTTCAAGCAACAATCCTAAGCTTTACAATGCTTATGCATTCTATGGGAATTTTTTTTAAACATGAAATCATTGTTTCCAAAAACATGTCCCATGTTACTTTAAAACCCTATATGCACTAAATACGTTCTTTACCTATTTTTCTCAAACATCAAAAATACTTTTAAGAATAAAACTTGAAAACACCTCAAACTATTATGTCAAAACTTTTACATTTTCAAGTTCTTAAAAGTTAACAAATGGATTAGACTCGAATTGGGTCTCCAACACAACTAGGCTTTCCTAGACACTCCCACGAAGTTAATTCTCTCAACTATATATATTCCTAATCCATTTTCCACTTTTTAACCGTTCTCTAATTTACAAGGTTTCACTACCAAACCCACTAATCTGAAATACTAACATTTCAATTACTAACAAATGGGATACATCCTCCTTTTATACCAACCATTTTGTACACTTTCCACCCAACTTACCTAAGAGTTTCAAATTTCCAAATTCATTCTTTTAGTGTACAAAACTAATATCCCAACCCTTTCCATATTATAGTTTTTTTATTTCGTGGACTCCTTAATGGATCTAGGTTTATATATAATATATTTATATTTTTCGAAAATACAAATATGTTTACTCACTATCTGTATAGAAATCCTAAACCAAGCTCTGATATCAAGTGTAACAACCCGGGTTCAGGAAGACCGATTTTTTTTTTCAAAATTCCAATCTACAAAAACCCGAGTTGGTTTACCCTGTTAACCTGCAGAAAAGACAGAGATATAAAATATATCAAAGCTCAGAAAAACATCTCACAGCGGAAGGGATAAAATATAATATAATCAAACATAGACCTACCGTAGTAAGAATACTACCTAGCCAGTATCCAAAGCTATAACATCTCTACCATAAACCTAACCCGCGAATGTTATGAGGAGAGGGTCAGAACATAAGATCTGTGTGACTGAATTTAAACTACACATCTTGGATAATCCTACATATACCATTCAGTTACATTATCTTATTTTTTAGCTTAATTGTGTTGACAACACTCAAGGCTTACACACATGTCGTACCCATCTACTCCGTAGTAGAATAACCTAATCAAGTGTATATGTAGCTACCGCCGAATTAAGGTACACCCCATGGTACCCCACTCGCACGGCCTTCACCGTATCATCGCAGGAATATATGCAGTCCCTCATCTTACATCCGAGTGACATATGGATCTCTGTATATAACGACGCTATGTTTGCATGGAACAACTATAACTATATTACGTAAGTGTAATGACTTCCATCATCGAATAAGGCCCTCTAGTCTATGATACACCAACTAGAGCAGACATGTGTGTACCTAGACTTTCCCATGTATGTATCGCCAAACGTATTCGATGCCTAACCCGCACCACTATAATGTGTGCGTGCCCGAGTTCTGTGGTAGGGCTACACATGGAACTCGGTTGGGATCTTTCCTTATATTTGTGCAGGCCCGCCTTTAAGAGCCTCTCACACAAATATCCCTAGGGTCTAGTTTTCTGTAGTTGCTATGGCCCCACCTCGGCCCCGCCCTTAACTAGTAAAGACTACAAGAGCTAAGCGAAAAGCCCCTAAGTAAACAATCTAAATATCCATGTGGCATCTCCCCTCAACCACTGTCCCACGATAGTGAATGGTTAATGGTTATCTTGTGTCTAGCTCTAGTCTTTGGGCATCCTACTAGCTGTCGATGACAGGCACTCGATGACCTACTATCCTTGTTGGTCCTGACCCTCCGCCTCCTTTGAGGTAGCCGCCGAATCACCCTTAATGTCATCAAGTCACAGCATTTTGACTGCCACCTACTTGTGCAGTAAAGGCCCACCCACCTGATAGTTACGCGCATACCCAACCTCTGTGAGCACAGTTCGAAACTACACCACCACCCAGGAGCACCTTTAATGTCTTAGGAAGCCTGCGTGCTTCCCCTTCCGAAGCTGCCAGAATAATCAGATTAACGTGCGCTCTCCTTGTGCCTTATGACACCGTGATGATCTACCTCGTTGGGCTATTCATCCTATAACGTACGGACTGTTCCAAACACCTCAGTTAAATATGTCATTAGACCCTACGTTTAATCATTAATTATGCGCTTGCTCCACCTCGTCAGTTTTCTTATCAACTTGGTTATTCTCATTCATAATGACTTCCTTTTCAAGTTTACCAAGTTACCCTTGCTTATTAATTCCATTTATAACTTAATCCATTTATGTTCATTAATAAGCCTATAACATGTTACTCTCATAATCTATTCATTATCCCATCTTACTAAAACATGTTCTAATTAATTTATAATTAAGTACATCTTAATTCATATATACCTTGGTAAGAGAACAACGCCCTAAGTATCAACCCCGAAGACTGAAATCAACATCAGATTGACACTCAGAGAATCACTCATCTCAACCAATCTTCTGTTAGGTCCTAATACCTTTCCATTCATATAACTTATGTTATCTTCAATCATAGATTTATTCTTGTCCTTACAGATTACTTATTTTACAATTAATTACAACTTACCTTATCACATAAGTCATTTCATTTTCCCCTATCGTTCATTATAACTTACCTTATTACATAAGTTATTTCATTTTCCCCTTTTGTTCATTATAACCTACGTTATTATTCTTACTTGTCCCTAGGACAAGTCTACCTATTATATAACATTCTCATTAATGTAATTTATTTATAATAGGTTATTATCATTCCCCATTTATTCACAATTTCTTCTTTACTATTTTAATTATCTTTCATTCAATTTCATTTATTTTCATTAATTGCAATTAGTGGTATTTATCAGTCTTTCCTTTTACATATTTTCATATATGTGTACTAGACCACTCACATTAAGTCTACACTTGGGGATGTTGGATTTGCTGGGCAGGTCTGAGTAGTCTTCTACCACAAGTTGACTTAACCTCATGTCTTAGCACAACTACTTGTTTTATTTATGCACTTAGACCCCTCGTATTAGGTTCAACATTTGTGGCTGCAGGATATGTCGGTCGGGTCCGGGCAGACTTCCACCACTAATGCAACCTAACCTCGTGCCTAGGTGCGGTTCAATTTTAGGCATATTTATTTTTCTCAGAATTTTACTGTATTCTTTTCTTACATATTATTCCTAACATTTATCGCATGTTTTATCCAACACATAATTTCTTTTAAGGTTACATCAACCTAAGATGTCTTGATCTTCCCAATCTAGCTTTACCCATGTACATATAATTCAAGGCTATAATTTTATGTCCACAATAAATTGCTTCTTTTCATATCCCCTTATTCATTACCCAAGCATATCTAATTGTTCTAATTTAAATTTCACATATTTCCATTAATGTTACAAATTAATATCTGTAATTATGTACCAATTACCCAAAAATTACCAATTTCAAGTTATACCCAAAATTCATCATAAGTTATGCTACAATTTCCCAATCGTAGATTATACTCAAATTACCCAAACTTTTCCCCACTATTTCAATGTTGTTTATATGCATGCTTTTTCACGAGATTTGGACTAGACTCGAAGGTAGCCTAGTCTTAAAAATAAAAGGAAAGGGGAAGAAGAACACAATAGACATAAAATAAAGGCTATATTATTTCATTAAATTGAACATTTTAATTGGGGAATTGCTAAACGATATGCATACTATTATTTAACAAATGTATTTTTAAATACACTCACCTTTCATGCTTTCCCCAAATTTTGGATCTGATCCGTTCTATCATCCATGATTTTGCTTTCCTCTTTTAATTCGATTTACAGCCTTGCTTTGAATAATCTTTTATTAACGTTGATCTTCTCCATAATTTTCCTAGACTAATATTTTAATTTTAGAATAGTTTTGAGAAGAGAGAGAGAGAGAGAGAAAGAGAGAGAGAGAGAGAAAGCCATGGCAGAGCTCCAGCGTAGCCGCCGGATTGTGAGGTTTAAGGTTAGGTCTAGGGGTTTATTTATAGGTGTGGTAGAAAGCTATGGGCCTTTAGATCTAATTTAAAACTCCATCAGAACTATCCATGTCATCAGCCAATAGGAAATGGCCATGTCGCACCTTTCACCAACCAAAACAGTCCATATGTGCAGTATGACGCGCAGGGGTGTCGACACCCCCGCTTGGGTGTCGTCCCCCATGTATGTATATACATATATTATTTACTTATTTATTTATATGAAATTTGATTTATTTATTCGCATATAAATCAAATTTCAAACATCCTTTCTTTGCTTGCTTCTTTGTTCGCGCGCAACCTCTATTTTGAATTATGTTCATATGTACTCAACTCTTGCGCGTATGCAAATCTTTTATATGCGAACAATTTTAAATTTCAAACCAATTAAGATATATTTTTTCCTCTTTTGAAACATTCTATCAATTAAACCCCCTTATAACCCTTTTCATACTAAGCCACTTTTTCACCTCTTTCACATAAGCCACTTTTTAACCTCTTTCACGCTAAGCCACTTTTTAGCCATTCCCTTAAAAAAACATACGGCGCTGGTGGGAATCGAACTCTCAACCTCTTGTATAAAACTCACATGTTCTAACCAACTGAGCTACTAATCTTTTGTTAATAAGACTTATGACAATGCTATCCTTTTTCTCATTCCTTTTTTTCATGTTTTGTTACATTATTTAAAGTGAAGATATTTCTTTTATTTTAAATCAGTTTTCTACAAACCATAGGTCTAAATTGACCAGAAAATCGCCATGAACGCAATGACACTAATTTCGTGACCAAACTCTGGAAGCTTTTCAAAATTTCCTTTATATTTATTTTTAAATGTTGCATGCAATTTTAATTGCATTTATTCTCATTTCATATATTGCATGTAATTTCTTTTATTAATCTTTTTCTTCATTTCACGGCATGAACTTATTACATGCAATTATATTCATTATTTAATTTTTCCTTCAAATATGTCTATGCATACAATATATACATATATGCATCTTTTTAATTGTCATTAAAAATGCGGGGTGTTACAGTTTCAGATGGGATCGGGAAAAAACGTAAAGCAGAGTGAAATTTATGAAGAAAAATAGAGATGGGAGATTTTGAATGTGATGTTAGGAAGAAGCAATATTATATTGGGCTTGGGTACTTTCGAAACCCAGCCGACCACAATAAAAACAATGCAGGGAGTTAGCAGAATTTCAGAGTGGGCCGTTCTTTTTCCAGGACCAAGAAATGTAATAATTTTAATATTTATAATTCATATTAGGTATAGTTAGTTAAGAGTTAATTTATTAATTAAATCGTTAACTTATAACGCCAATAACCATTGATTGCAAGGTTCGGATTCAACGAAACAAAAGGCACCGGGATCGTGGTCACAAACTCTACATTTTGGAACCAATTTGGACAGAAATGGAAACAATTAGAATTCTCAGTTAAATTAAATGATTGTTTGATTTAAAAGTAACCGAACTGCTACAATGAATGAATTGAAACCAAAGTGAGTATAACTCACTCAGTTTTTACCCACATATATTTTATATAAGTCTGGGTTTATTTTGTGTGCTATGGTTCATAATTGTTTGCTGTGTGCTGAATATTATTTGTATATTGGATGAATTGGTTGATTTAAATGTTCGTTTATTTTAAACGAAATTTAATTGCTATTTTAATGATTATTTCCAAACGAGGCAACTCACCTTGTTGGTTATGTTTAAAATAATATAAACTTATTAAATTAAATATTATGGATGTTTGGATTACTATTATTTCGTTATTATTGAATATTACATCTGTTGAATAATATTATTTGAGATAACGTATTTGAATGCAGGGAAAATAGGTTGGAGGGATCCAATTGGATTGCTCAAATTTATTGTTATTTTCATATTATAATTCTATGAACAATTTTACCGATATGGATTGTACAATTGATTTGGTTTTTGATTATTGATTTGGAATTCAAAGTTTGTGTTATTTTAACCAATGGGTAGTATTGGTTGAGTAATTGGCATCAGATGGCTTAAAAATCAATTGTTTTATAAACATTGATTTACCGTCACGTAAATAAGCAGAAATGAAGTTATAAAGTTTATTTTTAACTGAAGATAGGTTTTTAAATCTATTATTATCACTACAACAAAAAGACTATATTACAACTTTAAATTTACAACTGTGGGAAAAGCACAGTTGTAATAAATATTTTTTACAATAGTCAGCTCCCTAAAGTTGTAATAAACATATTTTTGCAACTTTTCATTTTGTTAGTTGTAACAGATGCCTATTACAAACTTCATGTGTATAATATTTATATTTAATAACTAATTTATTAATATTTAATAATAATTAATAATTAATAATAAACTTAGGAATCAGTAATATTTATTAATTGTTATTAAGTAATTAATATTTAACAAGTAGTAACTTATTTTTAATAATTAATATCTAATAAATTTTTATAACAAGTAATAATTAAAAGTTAAAAATCAATATTAAATAATAATGATAAATAATTGAAATAATAATAACTGGTAACTAATAAAATAATTAATATTATATGATAAATATTCAACAAAAATATTGTTTGTATAAAACCTTAATATAATTTCAATTTCAATTTCTTAACTATTTGTACTGAGAACATAAATGATTTTATATCAATTCAAGGCTTCTCTATGTACAGAAATTTTTGTTTCCCCCTAAGCACGCTTTCAACATATTCTGAAATTTTCATCTTCCCTCCATATAGTGCGAAACCCACCTATAAGCCACCAGAACCTAAATAAAATCACGTGACCCAATCAAAAAGAAAATAAAATAAACCAGAACACTTTCAATCTTCAATCGCCACCTCAGGAAAACCCTAGCTCTCACGATCTGGAATTGCCACCTCACCTCCATTTTAACACCTCGCCTTCATCCTTTAGCTGCCGCGCCGTCTACGTTCTTAAGCTATCTTGCTTCGCCTCCATACAGTAGGCATGCTCGCCTCCGTTCTTTACTATTCGCTTTGAAGCATAAATTGAAATATGACGGAGAGGAAGAAAAAAAGAAATTATGGTTTTTTGAGGGCAAAGCCACAAATTTGATATTACAATCGAGTTATGAGAGTTCCTATCTCGACTAACAGTGATCGATCTGCTGCATTTGTTTGTCTTTTGAAGCTTCAGCTAATCAGGTAAAACGTCGATCAGTATTTGGCATGATTTATGCCACTTTTCATTTTCATTACATTCTCAACTTTAATGGTTCCAACTGAAAATTAGTATATAATTTATTTAAATTTATGCTTGATTGTTCACAAACTAGAATTTCTTCACTTAACCGATGATGATTTTTTGGTTTATTTATAGGGTTTATTTCTAACTTTAAACATTGGATATGGATTTTAGTCCAATTTCTTACTAGTTCTATCTAGATACTTGCTTTGATGTGTACCCAAAGTTCAATATGTATCTGAATATTTCTTTTTAGCCTTAACTTGTTTAATTGTTGAGTTCTCTATAGTCTTGATCAAGATTTTGCATAGGAAACAAGGTTACAGACTTCAGAAAGAATAATATAAATAAATGGAAAGAGCTTTTTATGGTTTTTTTTTGTTATTCACACTAGCTGTTGAATTATGCGCTAGCAGCTACAGTTTTGTTAAATAAACTGTCCAAAATTCATCCAACCTAAACTATTAGGTAGCAGATTTTTATTTTATATTACTTTAACAGGTGAATGCCAATAGGAGTTATGTGTCTTTTATTTCTTCTGAAGCCAGCTACTATTCTGAATCATTTAATCTCAAAGGCTTTGAACTGTTCTCTTTTAGTGATGATTTTTCAAGATGACGAACTTTTTATGATTACAGTTATGATATGCATCTGAGATTCTTTTATGGTTTATGTGAGCTTCAAATTGACTATCGGGACAAGGCAGTGGATGATATGAAGCTGCTTTTTGTAGGTGACGAAGAGTTGTGTTATGCTATGATTTCGAATGGGTTTGTGGATGCATTGATCAATTTTCTTGAAAAATCACATGATTTGTCTAAATTTCATATGCTAAAAATAGGAGCTATGGTTTGTCTTGCATTTCTAAGCAGAAACAGGTAATATCACCACTTTTACTACCTCTTGATACCTGTATTGAGAGCTACATCATTGTATATTGAAGCTACTTCTTCATGCAAGCAGGGTTGAAATTCCATATCTAAATGAAGGCATAATTCAGTTACTGTCTACTTTATTTAAATCTGGGATAACCGTGGAGACCTTAATGATACTTTAAAAGCTTGCTTGTCGTCTGAATTCAAAGTCCATCGTTGCATCGTCCGGTTTACCTAGTGCCATTTCAAATTTTCTTGACGGTAACTATGATATTCTACAATTTGCAACAGAAATCATTCTTCGTCTCTCAAAGCATAAGGAGCTAAAACCTCATGTCATATCAAGCGGTTGCATATAGAAAGTTGTTCTATTTTGGCAAACCAAGGGCTATCAATGTTTTGTCTACAAATCTTACTTAACCTTGTCAATTCTAAATAAGCTTGCATCTTGATTGCTGAAACCAATGAATGCATTGCTTCAATATCCGAACTGCTTGAAATTGGAAGCCGTGAAGACAAAGAGTACATTGTAGCAATTCTTCATAGGTTTTTCTCAGAGTTTGCAGTATTGTATACTGGTGATGAAAGAAGACATGATTCCTTCTCTTGTGGATATTTCTGTTAATGGTACTTCCAAGTCAAAGGAGCATGCCATGAAATTGTTTCATCTTTTCAAAGATATTCGCCTTAGTGGAAAAAAAATTCATGTCCGTGCTTTAGAGTACACTTAATTAAGAATGTTATGGTAACGGTTGTAATTCTATACTGGTATATGATTTATAATTTGTAATCTAGATATAAAGTTGTGACTTTTATTAAAGAATGGATCATGATGCCTTTAAACTTACATTTATTTCTTATGTTATTTATTTATTTATTTGTTGTTGCACATAGAATATATATATATATATATATATATATATATATATATATATATATATATATATATATATATATATATATAGAGAGAGAGAGAGAGAGATTGTTATGAATATAATTTGTGGATGTATTACAAATGTAAAATAAAAGTGGCAATAAAATATATCACAACGGTTATAAATAGTAGTAAAAATTACAACAACAATGGTGCATAACTGTTGTAATAAAGGTTATTACAATGGTGGAAAAAAGTTGTAAAATGTGCATATTATAATGGTGTTGCAACGATGCAAAAAGGTTGTAAAAGATTTTAGCCTATTACAACTTCTTAACACATAACAGTTGGCCCACTGTTGTAAAATGTATATTACAACGGTGTTCCACCGTTGTAATATGGTCATTTTGTTGTAGTGTATGAATGAGAATTTTTAAAACGAAATAGATATTTATTATTTAAGTTCATAAATAATTGTATAATGATTTTTATAACACAGATTCGTACATAAATAACATTGATAAGTAAAGAAGCAGAAACTAACCGACAGTTAAGGTTGGATAAATTGGCTTAGAAACAATTAAATGAGGACATTTAAATAAATTACATTATTAATTAATTTAAAGGAAGTATTAACTGGAATTGATTAAAAAGATAATCATGGGTTGAGTTGACCAATTCAAATATTTTATTTGGAATTGGTTATTTAATTAATTTACTTTTAATTAATCAAATGAAATAGTAACAAAGAGTTGTTTAATTTTTATAAGACTTTTTAAAGGAAATTTATTATTTATTTTAGTTAATAAAGTAGTTAACTAAATTTACAGTAGTTAATGCTGAAGTAAATTTATTACTTAGTTTAACAAATTAGTTTTTAAAGGAAAACGATTTAAGTAAGTAATCAAGAGTGTAATGGAATATAGCTGAAACGTAAAAGGAGTTTATGATCAGGTATATATTTTAAAACTCGAGAGTTTTTGTGAATGAAGTTATAAATAGACTTAGCGAAAACGATAGCTTAAACGAAACGATTACTTAACATTTGTATTAAGTAAAAAGAAATCGAGATATAAGAAGGATTTATATTAAAGTGAAAATTAGTGTCACATCCCTATTAAGTTTCCAAATTAGGCTAACATCCGGTCATAAACTTATTATAAATTTAGTCCAAGTTTTCATTTTTACGTGTTATTCATAATATTTGCATACATGTATGCAAATATTATGAATGAATATTTGCATACATGTATGCAAATATTTTGAATTTTTGCATACATGTATGCAACTATTCTGATGAATAGTTGCACAAATGTATGAAAATATTTTGAACGAATAGTTGCATACATGTATGCAAATATTCAAAATAGTTGCATACATGTATGCAACTATTCTGAACGAATATTTGCATACATGTATGCAAATATTCAAATTTTTTGCATATATGTATACAACTATTCTGAATGAATATTTGCATACATGTATGCAAATATTTTGAATTTTTGCATACATGTATGCAACTATTCTGATGAATATTTGCATACATGTATGCAAATATTCTAAATTTTTGCATACATGTATGCAACTATTTTGAACGAATATTTGCATACATATATGCAAATATTCGTTCAGAATAGTTGCACACATGTATGAAACTATTCAAAATATTTGCATACATGTATGCAACTATTCTGAACGAATATTTGCATACATATATGCAAATATTCTGAATATTTGCATACATGTATGCAAATAAAGCTGAACTAACGTTGATGAATTGTTGCATAAATATATGCAATTTTTCTAAATAGAAAAATAGGGACCTAATTTACAATAAGTTTATGACCGGACCTATGCCTAATTTTGAAACTTAATAGGGACCTATGCCAAACGGACCCTATATTAAAACTGTTAAAAAAAATTAAAAAAGATATATGGAATTAAAACGTTGATTATAAATGGGCGATACTTAATAACAAGATTTAGTGGAACGAATAAAATTGAAATTTTCAAAGTGGAAAATGGTCAAATGGATTATAAGTGAAATAAAATGGGTTGATGAGGAGTTAAGATAAGAATTTAAAGAATTGCAACCTAACTAGAGATTGCTTGAGTTGAGTGATTTTCAGAGTGTTAATCAGATGTTGATTTCAGTCTTCGGGGTTGATACTTAGGAAATCATTCTCTTACCTATTTACGGTCAGGAACTATTAATGGTTGAAGTACAGAAATACATGGATTAGAAATAAAAAGATATTTCCAAGGTAAAAAGGAAATAGAAGGTTAAAGCATATATATAATTGGATTTCCAAAGTAATGGAAGGGAAATGATTTGAGAATATAAAATAATATTTCCAATAGAAAGGAAATTAAAGGAGATTGGTGAAAATATAATGATATTTTCGAAGTAAGAAGATAAGTTGTAGAATGAGTTTATTTTAAACAAAAAAGAGATGATTATTGTTTTCAAGTAATGAAACAAAATAGATTTATAAAATGATTTTTTAACTAATAATAAGTTAAACTAATTTCCCGGTTTTAGATAAGGAACAATGTGACGCAAATGATAGTTAGTTGGATATTGTCAAGTATTAAAATAAAAATTGTTTTAAGGATACTCTTATATTAAAATAAGAAGTGAAAAGCTATATTTGAATTATTAAAAGATTTTGAGATTTATTAGACGAATATTTTTATTTAAAGAAGCCAAGTGATGCTGAGTACTGAACCAGTGAATCTATTTTTATAATTGAATGGTTGTTTATTTGATAGTTAAATAACCGACTATCAAATCTGACCTATACGATTGTTGGTACGGAAAGACCGAAATCGAATTTATATTCGAATACCATTCTGACAAGAAAATACGAAATTGTGAAAGATATCAGAAGCCGATCGAGATGGAGCATTTGAAGACCGTAGATCTTTATAAAATGGAAGAACCACTTAAAATCTCTGATTCAACCCGGAGATATATTGGGGTTCTGTCGTGGTTGAATTCTACGGATTGCAAGGACTACTCGCTACTGATCTATAGGGTGAAACCTTGGATGTGGTAGGAGGGTACCTTTAGTTCACCCTGTTCCTGAATGACTGGTATGGACGAATGTTTGACAGAGTATTTCTTAAGAGTCGCATACGTTGACTTTTACAAATATATCAAGTATGGTGGCAGAGAAGGACACTTCTTTTAGCATAAACATCCAAAGTATATTTTTGGACGTCAATTAGTGATTTGATGGATCTGTCGATGTGGCATTCAAAGTGAATGGCGACGTGATGTTCTAAAGGTAGTGTTAAACCTCAAACCTCAACAACTGGGTAATGGTAAAAAAAATCGGGTAGGTTGCATGGCTAAGTGGGTCGCTCCCAAATAGGGTGTATAATCACCTATCTAGAGGAAATCCATTTCATTCTTTAATCTATTTCTATGTTGTCCCTTTTCAGGAAACGGTGGGTAGCTCCCAACTGTTGGTGATATACATTCGGTACACTCAAGCAAAATGAGTGGCCGATCATGTTTAGCCTGGGTTGCAAGATGTTCTTGTTGAACCCAGTGTATTCCTCTCTAGAGATACACCGTCGGAAGGTGGTCCTATACATTTCTAATTGGAAATCCAATCTCCAATAAATGCCCGCAGTTTTGATTGTATACTATACGTGGAGCGTAAGATGCAAGCATTCCGCTAGATTGATATTTATTTGTGTTTAGACATTATCATAATATCAGAAAAATATATGATTCCAAAATGCTTTGGGTTATCATAAGGTAAAAACCATTCGTGTTTATGTGTGGATTGATCTTACGATTATCCTTTTCTCTCGAAAAGAAATGTTTGACTTAAAAATAAAGTTGGATGATGCCTATAATGTAACACCCCACCTCCGCCAGGGTGGCTCTTGCAAGCACTCTGACTTTGGAGGGGCGTTTGAATCAGGTAAACATGCATAATGATATATCAAGGCAGAACAAGAACATATGTATATATGTAAACAGAGTAAAGAAGATAAGTAAAACAGTGGAAGATTTCAAACTATTTCAAAACAAGTCTGATACAACATAATGTCAACTTTCCAAATATAGATGAAAACAACATCACTGAAAAACTGAAATACATAAGTACTATCCCCAAAATAAGTGATAACCATAGCTAGCTTCATGTCAAGACCGTACATGAGCTAAAATCCCACAAGCAAGTGATTAGAAATCCAAGCTAAGCTCCAATATTCCCACCCTGAGAACCTGGGGGGGGGGGGGGGGACCGGAAGAAAAGAGGAGAAAGGAAAACAGGTCAGTCAAAAAGACTGAGTAAGCCCTACTACAATCAATGTAAACTGATAAAGTTAACTGGCATGAGAAGCAGGGATGAACATAAGGATAACAACATACTAGCATGATGATTAACTAACAAGGTAGATAAAGGTGTCATCGCATAATCAGGTTTAAGGTTTTTGCACCACAGGTGTACTAGCAAACTAACATGACTTGAATAAACAAGTATTGATCCCTTGGCCCAAGCTTTGGCCCAATAACATGAAGTGACCCTAATACGCGGTCCAACCAAACGCTCTAGTCGATCGGCTCCCTATAAGCCTAACTCGTCACGTGTTGGTGTCAATGCGGCCCAAACATAATTGTAGTCAGACTGTGCAGGGTCTCCCGTCGGGTGTATCAAGCCCTAGGGTGTCAACCCCTGGACACCATAAACATAAGTGCACAGTCTCGATCTACTGGTACCCGTGCATGCTTTCCCCGGCTTTGGACTATGTGCACGACCATAGTCCGCCCGGAACTACACCGGCGTACCACTCTGCCGTCGTTTTTGGTCACTTACCTCAAGTCCAGTAATCGTGCCCCCACCCTAGCCTAGTCCCTAGGGTCATAATGATACAAACTTGGGATTACTGCTGGAGTGGACCCCCATTGCTAGGATTTTCTAGTGGGTTAAGTATGGTTTAACCCTCTTGCTAATCATAGATTAACTTGGTTAAGTGTAACGATGAGTTCACGACTTAACCCTGATTAATCTACCAAGCCCAAATTGGTTAAGTATTAAGTGGACCATGACTTAACCCTAATCATGAGGCATTAATTAATTAATGCGCCTTAACCTCTCACATTAGACTTTGTTGCGGTTACTAGTTAAGCCGGTCGGTTCCGGGTAGCTTTACACCACAACTTGGTCTAACCTCGGGTTCAAGGTACAACATGACCAACTTCTCACATTGGGTCCTATTGTTTGTAGCAACTAGTTAAGCCGATCGGTTCCGGGTAGGTTTACACTACAAACTCAACCCAACCTCGAGTTGGTTACACTTATATTTTCTAAGTGTCATGTCCATTATGTTTCCAAAACATATTACAAGTTTTCAAGCATTTGGGTAGACCTAACTTAATAGGTAAATTCCCAATGGGTAGACCTAACTTAATAGGTAAATTCCCAATCTTATGTTTTTATGTCTTTTAAGTTTACCCAACCCCAAACGCAATCCCATCGCTTACATATCGCAATAGCGCATAAAGGATAGAAAGAGGGAACTTGGCATAATCATGACATAAAGGTGTTGAAGCCACAAGTTTAACATGGTGGCATATGAAATGTACATATGTTCATATACTTGCACATTGCATCATTAGGCGTCAAAAACATGCATAAAACCAAACTTAGCATATTGGTGATACATGGTGATAATTGACATGTAGAAATTGCCATAAGTTCGCATTTAGCCTCACATGCAAGTTATCATAAGGGATATGATAACTTACATGTTGCCAAAATGCAACCTTTAGCATAAAGCTCGAAGCTTTATGTTCATATACTCAAGGTAAGCTTGCATAACATGATAACATGAACAAAATGATCATCCCAAACTTGCATAACATAACTTGGCAACTTGCATATCATAACATAGCAAACTTGCATAACATAACATGGCAACTTGCATATCATAACATAGCAAACTTGCATACATAACATGATAGACTTGCATAACACATCATAGTAAACTTGCATATCATAATGATCAAACACAACTTGCATCATTCATTAACTTTAGAGTTTAAATATGAAAGTAGAAAAGGGCTTACAATGCTTATGAAGACACAAAAATATGACAAAGCCCTTATGCAATCAATTAGACCCAAAATGCAAGCTCCAATAGAAAAACCCTTGAGCAAAAATGATCAAAACCCTTGCTTTATGATATAAATATGGAAACTTGTCTTGAATTCAAGCTAATGATACTCATACAAGATTGAAAACACTTGTATGCATGGAAAATCTCTCATAGAAATTTATTTAGAATTTTATGAAGAGAGTGGAGGCAATGAGAGGAATGATTTTGCCATAGTTTAGTTGTATGAATGAATAATGATGATTTAGGGTTAGGTTAGGGGCTTATTTATAGAGATTAGGATTAGTTCTAGCCTTAGGATTAAACCCTAGTTCCAATCTCAGCCCTCAAAACCGAATCTGGCCCCCAAACTCAACACAACCCCAAAATGGTGCACCAGGCAAAACTGGCCGGCTGAGCCAAGTCGACAGCCAAGTCGACAGGGCTGTCGACTTGGGTCCAACCAAGTCGACTCCCAAGTCGACAGGGATGTCGACTTGGGTGCTTTGGCGGGAATTTTCCCACCTGGCCCAATCTAACCCTAATTTCCAAATTCAAACTTGAATTTGAAATCTGTTTTTACTTTGAAATTTTCTGAAAACTTCGTTGGGCCTTAATCGGGTCATACGGACTCCGATTTTCGAAAACTCGGACTCAAATTCGCGTATTTTTCAGAGACAAACGCAATGGCATAGCCCGTTTCCCTTGATTCAGATTTATAAATTGGATTCTGCCTCGATTTATGTTATAACAGGTTATTGAAAATACGGGTTGTTACATATAAACTTAGCGAGATTTCTCACTCTAGTTCACCAAACTGATCCGGTGTTTGTAATGCTCGGGTTAGACTGGGTTTTTCAGGTTTAGGTTTTGGGTGCTGCGAATTTCATAAGACGTGCTGGATGAGTTCAGACGTATGATACTAGGTTTATTCCGCTTTGTTGTATATGAGGACAGATTATTATAATTGCCTAGATGTATTGATGTACTCTGATGATTGTAAGTTTTTATTACAAATCTCTCAACTGAATTTTGTTTTTATATCATATTTAATTCTGCTACGATGTGAGACTTTGATGTTGTTTTGTTATTCTTCTTCTTCTCTTCTAATATTTCGTCCTTTCTTATCTCACCCGCTATTTTCTTTCATTAACTTTCTGGTGTTTTCGATACTTGAGTTATGGCAAGTAATACGGGTTTATTTATTATTGTTGGAATTCCAGAGTCGAAATTCCTTAGGTCATTACAGTGGTATCAAGGTGAGGATTAGTAATAATCTTGGTTCTGTGGCGTAACTCAATAGAGATGGGGTTAGTAGTACCCTAGATTGTGTTAGAGTGTATATATATAAGAGCGTATTTGTAAATCTTATAAGAAATGTTTTATGTTGTGTTAATTGATTGGTTCAATTTTGAACTAGTACCTGACATGATATTGTTATATAAAGAGGGTAAATGAAATAATGTTGACTAACCTATATTCGGTATGGAAAGAAAATAATTTTATCGAACTATTTAGATATTGATCTGTTTGATTGATTTGAATGGAATTCAAATTGGATTGAAAATTTGAATGGTTTAATATAAGCCGAAGAAATTTCACATATGGAATTTGTGAATGTGGATTTTTATTTGGAATTAAAATGAATCAGAATTTGAGTTTTTGAAATGAAAGTGAACTAATTATAGAATCAGTTGGTAATTGAATCTAAAATGGAAATTAACTAATTTGGAAATCAATTAGTTGATTATAGGTTGAAACTTAACTTGGTTAAGTTAAGATTGGATATTGGAATTAAATAAATTTAAAATTTGGAAATTTTATTAATAATAATTGGGGAAATCAATCAGAAATTAATCGATTGATAAACAAAGTAAAGATAACCAAGTAAATATTAATATTGAATGTGAATTTAATTGATTTGGTCAAGTTGGTTGTACATTGGTTGTTGACTGGTAGTTGATTATGTGTTAGATATGTTGAATATAATTCATCAATGGTTTAATAAGAGTTAAATGAATTGAAAATTCAGAAAAATGAATTCCAGTATTATTAATTGGAATGGAATCACATATGAATTGAAATAAATGATTTAATCCTATATCTGCAAACGAATGATGCTACCTGTTTAAAATTTTGGGAATTTGTACTGTTTTCTTGTTGAATTTCATGTATTGGTTATTTACATGTTGAATTGAGTTAAGTACATGTAATATAAGGCTACGAGAATTGATTGTGGTTGAGTAGAATCCGCGTAAATTGAGCAAGTATGCTCAATAGTGCACGTAAAAGGTATGCGTACGCAAAAATATAAGTTTTGGCGTTTGAATTTTGTTTTCTGACCATGTGGGTCGATGTATATATATTATTTGTTCCTGCGATATCGCAGAAGTCACTAAGTGCATGGGATACTCTACGGAAATTTTCCGGGAATTGAATGTGTTAGAAAATTATCGATATTTTTGAAAAATTTTATTTACAATAAAAATTGGTTTTCAATTTATAATAAATTGGATTTTAAAAAATAATGGGTTGTAACATTTCTTCTTCCTCAATAATTTTAAGACAAAATTCTTTTTAGGGGGAAGGAATGTAATGTCCAGTATGTTTGGGTATTCAGATATTTAATTTAATTTATTATTTTAACTATTGATTTGGAATTGTAAATGGATTTATAATATATGTATATTTCATTTATAACGAAGTTTGAATGTTTAATTTATATTTAAATTAAAAAACGAACTCGTGACGTCGCGGTAGTTCGTAATATTAAGTTTTGAACTTTAATCGAATTACAGGATCCGATATAAATCAGAATTCCATGAAACAAGAAATGTTTGAATCTAGTTGATTATAATTTTCTAATAAAAGAGAATATTTGTAATTTCGTGTTATGGTTTTTTAGTTATGTTCAAATTTTCAAATAGTCGCTATGGAATTATTTATATATTATAGCGATTAATTTAATAATTTAATTCGATTCAAAAAGGGTTTTTGATCATAACTCGAGATATCGATCGAATTAAGCTACGAAATGAATTTCTTTGAATTCATATTGACATTTAAAGTCATGATAGGTATATAGTTTGTTATTTTTGGAGATCGGTTAATTTAGTGTCCAAAATAGCGTTGTTTTACGCGTAAAATAGTGTTGTTTAACACATAAAATGGAATAATCGATATGCAAACGAACTCCTTTTTCAGAAAACTAATTTTATTAAATCTGTAGCGATGAGATGTTGTAGTGTTTCAAGTTTCAATTTATTTGGATTTACTTTGTGATCGTGGGAAATGTAAACGCGTGTTTTTCATCCGTGATTTATAATGGACTTTTCACAAACGATCTCGGAATTTGGCGAAACATGCCCATCATGTCTAGAATATTTTTCTATGCTAGGATTAGGAGTTTCATCTCGATTGGAGATCATACGCGAGTATTTTATCACGTTACTTAATCGCGAAGTTTGGATTAATATTAACTTAATATAACCTAACATCTATATATACCCCTTCATAAACAGTATAACCGTAAATTTTAATGCAGCCTAGTCAAAAGACCTGCAGCCGCCATTCTTTTGAACAAACAACAAAAATCTCTCGATTTCCTCTTCTTAAATCTTCCCAAATGATCATCCATATACAAAACCCTCAATAGAAGACTTGAGAGCTAGATGGGATCTCTTTAACGAACAGTCGCGATCGGTTATACTTCAATAGGATGGCCAGAATATCATTTCAAAGGTGCGGTATTTGAACTAAGATTGAGAGCGAATTGGTGTATCGAGCTTCGCGGTTTTCGAAGTGTCTGAGGATAGGTAGAAGCGAGTGGAGTGGTGCTATCTGATGGGATTCCGTTGGAAGAACAAGGTGCAGTTCGGGGATTATGGCAACTAGCTTTAGTACGTGGGTTTCATTTGTGAAGTGATGGAAATATAAAAAAGAATATTGGCAGTTAAACACATAAGAAGCTGATGGAAACATAGGCAAGTGGGAATCATTTTAACGAGGTAAGAACGAATGGGGTAAGAGTGTTTTGGTTTGAATAACGTGTTGGCAGCAACGTAAGGCGGAGTGAGTGGACATGATTGGTAGGGATGGCAATGGGGCGGGTCTAGGGTCCAAACCCGCTTGACCCGCCCCTGTTTTGACCCATTTAGACCCGTCCCATAGGGTCTTTGGGGGCGGGTAGACCCGCGACCCGCTTTTGGAGGTCCGGGTCTAGGGTCGGGTCTGGGGCATGGCTAACCTGCCCCAACCCGACCTGCATGATCGAAACATCATTCAAGCACTTTATAACTATTACTTGTTAATCTTCTTAGATTTACATGGTTATAACTTGAATATTATATTCTTTCAATTGACAAACTATAAAATTTTCATTGTATTAAGTTGCATCAATGATAATCATACAATAACAAATGCATATATTTTGAACTATTATCTTACAACTCATTTTATAATATTCTATTGTCATTGTGAACACATTATAATATGCATATAATTTATCATTTAGTGATAAAAAAATATAAATATATAAATTTGTGTGCATTAGAACATAATATCACCGGGTCGCGGGGCGGGTCGGGTCTACCCTGACCCGTACGGGTTTCGGGTACGGGGCAAAATTCCAGACCAGCACCAGGTTTACGGGGCGGGTCTGGGGCGGGGTTGAAAAAGTTCGGGTCGGGTCTGGGGCACGAGAAACCCTCCCAACTCGCCCCATTGCCATTTCTAATGATTGGGGCGCATGCATGCGTGCATCTAGCTGAGCTAGATTAGAAGATTGAAGAAGGTAAGAAGGGGGCGACCAAGGGTAGCAGAAGTCAAGGCAGCTTGTCATGTGCAATACGTGAGTAATAGTAGGCCAGTTATACTAATTAAAAATATGCAAAGGTCTGTTTTGTTTTCAAAATGAAGAGGATAGGAAGAATGAACAAAACAATACGTGAAGACATTATTTCGAACCTGGGTTAGTTCGTGGTGAATAAAGACGTGGGTCACGAAGTAGTAGAAAATTATAAAGTCTGGTTCAAGAACAAAGCTGTTTCAAACAAAGCTTGGGAATGGTTTCAGATGGGATCGGGAAAAAACTTGAAGCATAAGGGAATTGTTGATGAAAAACAGAGAAGGGAGAGTTTGAACGTGATGGCAGGAAGAAGCAATATTATATTGGGCTTGGGTACTTTCGAAACCCAACCACCACAATGAAAACAAAGCAGGGAGTTAGCAGAATTTCAGAGTGGGCCATTCTTTTTCCAAAACCAAACAATGTAATAATTTTATTATATATAATTAATGTTAAGTATAGTTAGTTAAGAATAAATTAATTAAATCGATAACTTATAACGCCAATAACAATTTCATTTATTTTAAATGAAATCCAATCGTTAATTTAACGATTATTTCCAAACAAGGTAACTTTCCTTGTTGGTTACGTTTAAAATAATATTAATGTATAATATTATGGATGTTTGGATTACTGTTATTTATTTATTATTGAATATTACATCTATTGAATAATATTATTTGAGATAACATATTTGAATGAAGGGAAAATAGGTTGGAGGGATCCAGCTGGATTCCTCAAATTTATTGTTATTTTCATATTATAATTATATGAACTATTTCACCAATATGGATTGGACAATTGATTTGGCTGTTGGCTGTTGATTTGAAATTCAAAGTTTGTGTGATTTTAACCAATTGGTTGAGTAATTGACATCAGATGGCTTGAAAATCAATCGTTTTATAAACATTAATTGATATACATGTAAATATGTATATTTTATCCACTTATTTATCTTGTTTTTTCATTAAAATAATTGATATTGTGTATTTATAGCTATGTTTTCAGATTGTTGAAAAAAAACATGTTTTTGAAGTATTTGATGAATAAAGCATGAAGAATTTGCTGAAAAAGAGTGAAGTTTGAAAAGTTAGCTTAATGCGAGGAATTGCTAAAGCTTAAAGGGCTTAAAGCTTGAAGAATGGTTGCAAATTATAGAGTTCAGTTTGATAGATTTGGCTCACTGAAGATTCATGTATATTCACATAAATCATTTGAAGGTCCTCTCACTCTACAGCATGACCACTGCATATGTACGTTGGTTTATTTGTTATTTGGGAATAGACTTTAGTCCCACATCTTGTAATTTCCCACTTAATCTTGATCATGGCAGCTAGAAATACACCTATATCTCTTTCATTTAATTTCATTCCTTGTTTTATTCAGTAAACTCTTCCCTTGGAATAAAACTATTCTTCTCCTTCTCTTCTTATTTTTTGTTTTATTTTATTTATGTTGTTTCGTTTATTTTTCCCTTCTTACCATTTACCTATGTCTAGCTAATCCACTTTAATTAGGGGTTAATGGCGCTTATAGACTAGATTCAATATGAATCACATAGCCAAAAAGATGAGGATTTATGCATATAAATCTAGATCTGAACCAAGAGTTAGATCTGAACCTTCATACTCTGCGTCATATCACAGTTGTGCTCCTTCACAAAGTATATTCGTGTTCGATCTAACACTTTCAGATTTAGATCTAATTTTTAGGGTTTTAGAAATAAAGTAGTGAATCTGCCTTGATAGCATATGGTTGTTTAAGAGCTTAGCTCCAGCATAGGATATGCTTGTAGTTATTCACATGTTTGTTCCTAAAAACCTAATTATTGTTGATTCATATTTGTGATAGAAACATGAGTTAGATCTATATTAATCTATTTGGCTGTTGATGATTATTAATCCAATTTATGTTATTACTTCTTAATTACTTTCATCGATTATAGAAAATTTTCTCTTTTGATTTATTTTCTGTTGTTTTCAAAAATCAAACTGTTAGAATAATCTGATTGGATTTAGTAGATAAAATAATTTTGGTCCTAGAGTTCGACACCCTTTACAACAACTCTTGTTATTTAGGAAAGCCGAACGAATTCAATAATTTTTTTCAATTGTTCAATTTGTTCGCAAACAAACTGAACTCTATTTGTTTACAACCACCCAAATCTTTCTTGGGGTCCAAATAACCCCCTGATGAATAGACCTTCGAATCAAGCATTTCCGAACAATACTTCGAACCCTCCCTTTAGGCAGAATCAGTACAATTTGAACCAGGCGCCTTTCCAAAAATCTCATTGAATGGTTACACCCCAATTTGAAAAACGCCTCTCTACGATTGAGGAGAATTTATCTGAGGTGGGTCAACTATTAGCGCAAATGACTAAGCAAAGTGTTGAAAATCAAAACTCGTTACACTCATATATGCAAAACATGAATCAACAAATGGGTGAACTTCAGAAACAAATGTCTCAACATAACGCAAAATTAAGTGAAATGGAAAAGGGTACGTTTCCTAGTCAACCCATCCAAAACCCTGGAGGGTAAAATTCAAACACCAACCAAATTCACATCATTCAAGATTCAAACGTTAGTCACTTGAATGCGGTCACAACTCTTAGATCCGACAAACAGATTAACAACCATGTGGTCAACCCAAATGATTTACCAGACGATCTTTTAAACCTTACCGAAAATTCGACCAACTCAAATCAAAACATTGAGCTAATTTTTGATAAAGACCATCCTCAAACTCAAGTAGCCCAACCTACTGAGTTGTCTGCTCCATTTCCTTGTAGACTCCGACCTAGGAACAATATAGATCAGATAGAAAAGATCCTAGAAATATTTAAGCAAGTTAAAGTAAATATTCCTCTTTTAGATATTTTACAACAAGTTCCACATTACGCGGAATTTCTAAAAGACTTGTGCACCCAAAAACATCATATACACGTACCTAAGAAAGTATTTCTAGTGGCAACTCTAAGCGAAGTCTTGTCCCAATCAATGCCAGTGAAATACAAAGATCTTGGATGCCCCACGATATCATGTACTATTGAGGACAAGAAAATCGATAGATGCCTGCTAAACTAAGGTGCTAGTGTTAACTTGCTTCCATATTCTGTGTATTGCCAATTAGGACTAAGAGAACTGAAACCCACCAAGGTTACCCTTCAGCTTACTGACCATTCTATTAAGAAACCTATTGTAACGACCCAGGTTTTCGCGATCCTGAATAATCGACATATAACCCAATGTCGACTATCAAGCATTAGAAATAACGAATAGTTAATGAAAGAAAATAGAGGGTGAGAATAGATAAGATAGAAACTTAGAATAGAAGAAGAAGAACATACAACATTAGAGTAACACAAACCTCACAGCGGAACGAACAATATATAATAGATACATAACTTTGAAATAAAACTAGTATATGTATACAGTAACACTATCAGAGTACAACACTTACAACACAGCGGAAATAACAATAGCTATATAATCCTAAAGCCTCCTACTCCAAGATCTCCAAGTATATCTGTAAAATCCTGAGTATTGACTGCCTGTACAAAATTGGGCACCCAAGAGTTTAGGGAAAACAAAACAAAATAAACTCCGGGTCAGTCACGGGACTGGTATGAGTAAACAATTTAAAACAATTTAAAAAAGTTAACGATATCTCATAAGACCACGCCGTATAACACGAAATGGGTTTTCCCTTATGAGAATCCAAAACACTTGATTTAACATTCAAAATCTTTTTGCAAGAAACGGTAATCTTTCTATCAAAACTCTTTTGATATTATAATAGTGCCTATCCATCACAATATAATAATCATCTAGCAGAACGCTTTCATCTCACATTCCACGTACATAATATACAAAAAAAAAAAAAAAAACAGCGGGCGCTTATTGGTTATTGAATTCCAACTGGCAAGGTATGGGACCACCTTCCAGCGGTGTATCTCTAGAGAGGAATACACCGCGTTCAACAAGAACATCTTGCAACCCAGGCTAAATATGACCGGTCACTCATTTCGCTTGAGTGTACCAAATGTATTATCACCAACGATTGGGATCAACAACCATTTCCCGAAAGGGACAGCATCGATAGATTTAAGAAGCAAAAGGAATTTCTCTAGATTAGGTGACAATACACCCAACTTGGCAGCCAATCACTTAGCCATACGACCTACCCGATTTTATACCATTTCCTGGTTGTGAGGCTAGAGGCCATAACGTATCCTTTACAAACCACATATTCATTCACTTTGCATGTCACATCGTCATACCCGCTAAATCACAAATTGATTTCTACAAACATATCACGGTTAAACAGCTAAGAGAAACGAATTCCTCCGCCACCAAACGTAAATACGTTTGAAGAGATCAACTTACGTGATCTATTAAATATACTCTATCAGACATTCTTCCATACAGGTCGTCCTGGGACTGGACAGACCAAAGGCACTACTCCGTAAACAGGTTAGCCCTTTCATTACTACGTCTTCAATTATCTTCATCATATTTGATTGCAACGCTAACGCCCATACAGAGTGGTTTTCAGATAATGAATCTGATCCCCGTCTCTCTGTATTGACGACAGAAAAATGGTCAAAAACTTCGATAGTCGGTGATTTAACTATCAAAGAAAAACATGTGTACAAACAACGGTATTATTTCCAGATGTAAATTTTATCGATCAATCATCAATCAACATTTATCTCTTAAATTAATTTATCATTAATTTATTCATTTATCCATTTCCTATCTCCATATATATATACAGAAATTTTTATTTTTTAAATTTAGAAAATATACCTTATTAATATTAAAAAAACGTTTCCATTTTTACTCTCATTTCTTATTTTCTATATTAGAAAATGTTTCTAATTCTTATTTGGAAAACATTTCTAAAACTCTTTCATTGGATTTAAACAGATGTTTAAATAAAACATCGCTTTTCCAACTCAAACCATTACCCTCATTAACTATATTCACTTAACCAAACTTAACTATCAAACCTTAACCATTCCTTAGTTAAAACGAAGTCAATCAAGTTGGGGTATAACTACCTCTTTGACCATAATTGAACAACATTTCTAACTTCAAAATAGACAAAGTTCACATTCTAAATCTTTATCAAACTTCCTTACGTAACTCTCGGATTCTATTTATGAATCCACTCCTTTTACAGAAATCATTTGATTATAACAATAGTGTTATAGTCCCATGCTTCCGAAATATAATAACTTAAATATAACTTTTATTTATTAATTTTAATAAATAAACAAACAAATTATTTATAAATGAATAAATAAATTTTGATTTAAAAACGGAAAGTAAATAGTACTTTCCTACATTCGATATAATCGAATTTCAAAGTATAACTCTCGTTCGAGTAATCTATATTCGATTAACTCTCTTTTGAATAACTTATGTTTGATAACTTCCTTTGGAATAACTGTAACACCCCGTATTTTCTATGAATATTAAATTAACAAATTTAAGAACACTTGATTTTTAGGAGAATAATTGGGTGAAACGGGTAATGCCATTGCGTTCGTCTCGGAATTCTGCTTGAGATAGAGTCTGAGTTTGCGTAAATCGGGCTCCGTATGAAGAAGTTATGGAGTTCAGAAGATTTCAAGTTTGAACAGAAATTAAATTAAAATAGTAATTAAAATTCAAAACAATTCGAAATTCGAAATTCAGTCAGAGCGGGCTGAGCGGGAAATTTCCAGCTCAGAGGTGTCGACCCCTCCCTCCAAGGAGGAGTTGACATATGTGTCGACACCCCTATAGGGGTGTCGACATAGGTGTCGACCCCCCTGTAGGGAGTCGACCCCTTTTTCATCTAGATCTAGTGACGAATTTTTATAGCCCTAAGCTAATGTGGCCTTCCCTGATTGGCCTGATGACAGGTTTCTGAGGTTTTAGGGCTTATGTGTCGTGCTGTGGTTGGCTGGATGACACATCTCTTTGGTTTGGATGGCTCTAACTACTCCTAGACTAATCTAAAGGCTAGAATTAATCCTAGACATATATATACACACATAACCCAACCCTAATTCTATTGCTCCAAAGCTATGACGTGAGATAGACTTCCACATATATCTAGTTTACAATGAAAAGCTAGTTGCATTACCTGTACGACACATGACTCCAAAGGAAAGGAAGGGCTCAGTAAACAAGTAAAAGAGTTACTTGAGAAAAGGGTTCATAAGGCGAAGTATTTCTGAATGGGGTGCTCCAGTTGTTTTCTATGCAAAGGCGGATGGTTCACTTTGGTTATGTATACATGATATTTTGTTTTTCCCTAAGAGTGGGGAAGAACATGCTTTGTATCTAAGGTAAGTCTCGAATACCCTCCAAGCGCATCACCTTAAGGCTAGGTTATCCAAATTTCATTTTTGGAGAGAATAAGTGAGGTTTCTAAGACATGTGATATCTAAGGAAGGGATAACAGTAGATCCCGCAAAAGTAGTTGCGGTGCAAGATTAGAAGGTCCCAAGAAAAGAAACGGGAGTAAGAAGTTTTCTTGGATTAGCGGGCTGGTATAGGAAGTTAATTAAGGGCTTTGTGAAGGTATCAACCCCACTTACTAGATTGATGAAGAAGAACCTAACTTTTGCCTAGGATTTGGATTGCGGTGTTGGTTTCCAATGACTGAAGAGAACCCTGACGACAATCCCAGTCTTGACATTGCCCGAAGGGAACTAGTCGTTTACAGTTTATACGGATGCATGCGGTATAGGGTTAAGCGCTGTTTTAATGCTAGAGGAGAAGGTAGTTAGTTATGGAAGAAGACAGCTGAAAGTACATGAGAAAGACTATCCTACCTACGACTTGGAATTAGCTGTTATAGTGTTCGCTCTTAAGTCATGGCATCATTATCTTTTAAGAGAGAAAGTATGAACTATATACGGATCCTAAGTCCTTAAAATATTTGTTCTCTCAAAAAGATTTGAAATTTGAGGCAACAACGATAGATGGAATTTCTTGCCTCATACGACCTTGAGATTGCTTATACCCCTAGCAAGGGTAATGTTATCGTAGGTGCCCTAAATAGAAAGAGACTGACCTCAAGAGGGATAAAGTTTGAAGTACATAGCGACCTTTAGCTTTAGAACCACAGTTAAGTTTGTACCTGGTTTGTTAAAAATGCTAGAAGAGCGGCCTACGCTTTTCGATCGGATAGGAACAGCATAACATGAAGACCCTCAGATTTGTGACATGGTGATAAGCTAAGTAGAGGAGATACCTCTAATCATCTTAGTATATACACCTGGTACCATGGTTAACATCTATTTATCTTGGAAAGATAGTCCGACTACATGGGATACCCTCTAGCATAGTAAGTGATCGAGATCCTATCTTAACTAGTGAGTTTTGGAAATAGAGGACAAGAAGCTTCGAAATCGTGAAGTCAAGCTAGTTAAAGTACAATGGGGTGACACTGAAGAAGATGCGACTTGGGAGACTGAAGAAAAGATAAGCACATCCTACCCTTTTCTTTTTGAGGGTACGTCCTTGATATCTTTTTCCATAAGTTTACACATGCTTGTATCTATCTTCTAAGTATATCCTCTTGGTCCTAGCCTTGATCCTTAGGTAGAAACCAATGGATGTAAACATGTATTTGAAACATGTTATGATTCATGGTTGCAAGTGGTTCCTCGTGGATGCATATACACACACATTAGGTACTAGATCGGCTCAGTCACTTTCATATTGCATATACATATATGTATTTAGATATGGATTGAAACTTGATGTGTTATCATATGGATGTTGCATTTGTATGAATGATTATGCACTCATGTAGAGGTTATAAAATATGATTAGTAATAATTGCATACATGATGGACTTATAGCACTAACATGATTCGCATCAAGGAGGTCAACTAAATCAGTAGACCGCCTGATTTTGCATTAGATAAGGACATATACACACACTATGCATATGATCATGAAGCATTAGAATTATTTTTAAGGACAATGGATGCTTGTGACTGAATGGTTGAGTAGATGAACGTTGGATGGTAGGATATGCATTCTTCTTGACTTGGAGATTTCGGGGACAAAATCCTTTAAGGAGGGGAGAATGTAACACCCCGTATTTTCTATGAATATTAAATTAACAAATTTAAGAACACTTAATTTTTAGGAGAAGAATTGGGTGAAACGGGTTACGCCATTGCGTTCATCTCGAAGTTCTGCTTGAGATAGAGTCCGAGTTTGCGTAACTCGGGCTCTGTATGAAGAAGTTATGGAGTTCAGAAAATTTCAAGCTTAAACATAAATTAAATTAAAATAGTAATTAAAAGTAAAAACAGTTCGAAATTCAAAATTCATTCAGAGCGGGCTAAGCGGGAAATTTCCTGCTTAGAGGTGTCGACCCCTCCCACTCCAAGGGGAGTCGACATAGGTTTCGACCCCCCTATAGGGGAGTCAACATAGGTGTCGACCCCCACCCCCCCCCCCATGTAGGGGTGTCGACATAGGTGTCAACCCCCCTGTTAGGAGTCGACCCCTTTTTGATCCAGATCCAGTGACGAATTTTTATAGCCCTGAGATGATGGGCCTTCCCTGATTCGCCCGATGACCGATTTCTGAGGTATTAAGGCTTATGTGTCGTGCTGTAGTTGGCTGGATGACACATCTCTTTGGTTTGGATGGCTCTGATTACTCCTAGACTAATCTAAAGGATAGATATAATCCTACACATTTATATATACACTCATAACCCAACCCTAATTCTATTTCTCCAAAGCTATGACGCCCTCACATTGTTCATCTTCAACCTAGTGAAACACCCCACCTCCGTTAGGGTCACTCTCAAAGGGAATGCCCTAATTTTGGTGGAGGTTTATAAGTACAAGTCACAGATATACAAGACAGATATAAGAACACATATTTGTAAACAGCGGAAGAACAACAAACTTTATTTCATAAAGTCAAATACGTGTTACAACAACATCCTTTCCAAAAACATAACATAACACTTTCATAATCTGTCTTGAGTACAATATTTAAAGAAGCATAAATAAAACATAGATAAACTGCAAAAGCCCCATAGTGGATTGTCCAAAGCCATAGTTCAAAACAGGAAAGTCCAAGCAATACATTTCTCTTCTTCAAGCTGCTGTGTTCCCTCCCTGAGGACCTGGGGGGGGAGGGGGGGGGGGAAACGGAAGAAAAGAAGACGAAAGAAAAGTAGAGTCAGACATAAAGCCTGAGTAAGTCTAGTACTATTTTGTCTATGAATAAAGAACTGGGTATGATAAGTATAAACAAGAAGTGGAAAGGTACTTTAAACTTGGTTAAGTTGTCTAGGGTCGAATATACTATCGTACCCCATGTTAATCTCTGAACCCATATACTAGTTTCCAATTTGCACCCCATAATCAGGGTGATGTGATCCATTCTATGATGATCGGCTCCTACTCGCATAGTTACATGTGTCTTACGGCCCCCGATGTCTGTAGTTACCTATGCTGGTCCCACCATGGGGTGTATCAAGTCCCATAGTGGCAACCCGACACAACCTTAGAGTGCACAGGTATGCTACTGGTGTCCAGTGCCTTATTTTTCTGCGCCGGAGTGTGTGTACGCCCGCACTCCGTTAGAACCTACACTGCTACACCACCGCCGTCGCTTTGACCTCTTACAATCAGCCCAGTAATCGTGCCCCACCCTGCCTAGTTTCAGGGTATCCTGATACACCTTTTAGGGTTACTGCTGAAAAGGGTCCCCCGTTACTAGGTTTTCTATCTCTAGCCAACATGCTAAGTTGGTTAAGTGTTTCCTAACCTAACCCCACCAGTCCGTTTAGTTTAGCATGTTCCATTTTGATTAAGTCTTTAGTTCACTTAATCCTAACAATCCTGACTCAGCCTTAATTGTCTTATTAAGGCCCTGACCTCTCACATTAGATAGGTATTGTTGTGGCTGCCTGTTGCCGGTTGGTTCCGGGCAGTCTTACGCCACAACTCAGTCTAACCTCGGGTCCTTATTGGGCTCCATGTTTAACCTCCCACATTGGATAGGTATTGTTGTGACTACTGGACAGCCGGGCGGTTCCGGGCAGGTTTACATCACAACTCAATCCAACCTCGGGTTAAACACATCGTATTTTCTACATTTACATATCTTGTCATTCTTCTTTATTTCTTATATGTAAATATTTGCGGCCCATTATTAAGTTAATGGTGTAAAGGTTACACCAATCACGGGCCCAACCCATACTTGAATTTGGGCCCTTCTATTTTATATTTTCATTCATTAATTAATTTTTACCCAACGTTATTTTCCCCCGTTTTACACGTCCGTTTATATATATTGGGCTTAGCCTTTTAAAGCCCAATTTAGCCATGCGAAAAGGGGAGGCTTATGGCGTATACACAAAGAGGGGAAGGTGAGCGCATGAACTTGCAATACGACGTTGGAAATACAAAATAGAAATTGGTGTACTTGCATAGTGGTAACGTAGGTGACATGAACCAAAGCATGTGAACTTGCATAGGTTTAACTACAACATGAACCTATATTCTTATTTAGGCATAATGTCAAACATAAGCATGTCATAAATATTTCTAGCATAAGCATAGCATAATGTCAAACATAAGCATGGCATAAATACTTTTAGCATAAACACGGCATAATGTCAAACATAAGCATGGCATAAGTAGAGTTAAATTTGTTCATGGCATAAATATAAACAAGTCATGTTCATAAGGTTTCTACATGTTTACAAAGGGGATACTTTGTTACTAACACAGAAGCATAGATCAACTAAATTTTGGTTTAAGTCTAATCACATAACGATAGTATAAATATACTTATGCATAAATATTTCTAAACATGGTGTTTGCTTTAAACTTGCAAAAAAGGGATTTTTGAGTCTAACCTAGCCATGTCTCACATATGTCATCATATAATTCTTGTAAACAAGATAGACTTAATCATGGATTTCAATTATGCCAAATATCATTCATAGCCTAGCCATATTCATAAGTTTGCAAAAGCATGACTTAATACATGGATTATGGTGTCAAAATTCCAACATAGTTTCATATGAACTATAACAACCAAACTTGTTTCAATTACTCGCAAAATGATTTATGCACAAAATATACATCTTGACGACATAATAACAAAGCCCCAAACTTGCATGAATTTCACTCAACTACATACATGTAGCTTCAACATAAATTACATAATTTGCGCAATATTCCAAACGTATATTTGCATAGAACTACCGCATGTAGTTCTTTATAATGAATAACATAATTTTGCACAAATATGAACTACTTTATTATCCCAATTCAAGCATACAAATCAATACAGTTGTTTATTCATACCAAAGTAATACTCTACTTACAATGGTTGCGGCGAATTCTCTAATTAAGAGATATGATTCCTTTGTTGAATTGATTGGCTTTAGGTTTCTTGAATTGCTTTAGGCTTTAGAACTTTCTCCCTAATCCTCTCTCTAGTTGGCGGCTACTCTTAGTCGTTCCTCAGCAACATGGCGGCTATGTTCTTAATTTGAATGAATAGATTAGGGTTTAGTCTAGGGTTGTTTATATAGAGGTTAGGAATTGATTAGGACCATTGATGTTGCTTGGATTGATCATAGCCATTCATTAGATAGAGAGACCAATAAAAACTTGCCACCTAGCCCTAGTGACAAAGCAGACCACAGAAATTCGACCAAACACAGACCTGGCCAGCCAGGTTGACTGGGCTCGACCAGGTCGATACCCCTGTCGACAGGGCTGTCGACAGCCCTGTCGACATGGGTAGCCCAGGTCGACAGCCCAGTCGACCTGGGTGGCCTAGGCGGGTGTTTATCCGCCCTGGCCCACTGGGCCCGATTTTTAATTATTATTTTATTCTGTTTGAATTTTAAATTTAATTCAAAACTTCCGAAGGCCATATCTTCTTCATACGGACTCCGTTTTTCGAAAACTCGGACTCTATTTCGCGTATTTTTCCGAGACGAACGCAATGCCGTATCCCGTTTCCCTTGGTTCTTTGATTTCAAATTAATTATACTTTAATTTGTTAATTTCACAGTTATAGAATTTTCGGGGTGTTACATTCTCCCCCACTTAAAAGGATTTCGTCCCCGAAATCTTCAAGTTAGGAGGAATGTATATCCTAACATCCAATCATCCATCTATTCATCCATCAAACACGAGCATCCATTGTCCTTAAAAGACTTCTAATGTTTCATGATCATATGCGAAGTGTGTGTGTACTTGAACTTATCTAATGCAAAATCAGGTGGTCTACTGATTCAGTTGACCTCCTTAATGCGATTTATGTAAGTGCCATGAATCCATTATGTATGCAAATTTTTCCTATTCTTGATTCTACATGAGTGCACAATCATTCAATACAAATGCAGCATCCACATGTCAACACATTAAAGTTCAACCACATACGAATACAAACATATATGCATATGCAATATGAAGTGACTGAGCCGATTTAATACCTAGATTGTGTGTGTATATGCAACCACGAGCAACCACTAGCAATCACTTGCAACCACTTGCAACCATCATCCATAACATGTTTCAACTACATGTTTCCATCCAAAGGGTTTTTACCTAAAAGATACGGTCGAGGAAATATACCTAAAAAGATAGATAAAAGCGCAACTTAAGGAAAAAGAAAGATCAAAGATGTACCCTCGAACAGAAAAGGGTAGGCAGTACGTATTCTAGCTTCAGTTTCCCAAGTCGCGTCTCCCTCGGCGTCGCTCCACTGAACTTTGACGAGCTTGACTTCGCGGTTGCGTAGCTTCTTCACTTCCGTTCCTAAGATGCGGGTTGGAACTTTTCTTATGGTTGCTTCGCGTTCCACTTCGGCCTCTTCGAGGATATTTGGCTCCACCACTTCAGCTGACTCATGTAGACATTTTCGGAGATGTGAAACGTGAAAAACGTTGTGGACTCCAGCCAACTTCTCGGGTAGCTCTAATCTATAGGCCATTTTCCCAATTTTCTCGATAATAGGGAATGGCCCTACGAACCTTGGTGCTAGCTTTCCTGTGGTTCCAAAACGAACAACGTTTCTTAGCGGTGATACCTTGAGAAAAACTCTGTCTCCAACTTCAAATTCAAGGTCGGTCCTTCTCTTGTCGGCATAGGACTTTTGTCTGTCTTGGGCCGTCTTCATCCTTCTTCGTATTAAGTCCACTTTCTCTGAAGTCTCTCGGATCATGTCTGGTCCAAGTATGATCTTATCCGTGGACTCCCACCAACAAGTGGGCGATCGGCACGGTCTTCCATATAAAGCTTCGAAGGGCGCCATTCCGATGGTTGCTTGATAGCTGTTGTTGTAGGCAAATTCCACCAAAGGAAGGTGGTCTTCCCATGTCCCTCCGAAGTCAAGGACGCACAGTCTTAAGAGGTCTTCCAAAACTCTGTTCACTCTCTCTGTTTGGCCGTCGGTTTGGGGATGATAGGCTGTGCTCAAGCATAACTGCGTTCCTACTGCTTCTTGCAGACTCCGCCAAAACTCGCTGGTGAAGATGGGGTCTCAGTCACTAACGATGCTAGATGGTATTCCATGGAGTCGAACGATTTCCTTAAGGTAAAGTGATGCTAGGGATGAGGCAGTTCTTCTACTTTTGACAGGTAAAAAGTGGGTGCTTTTAGTAAGCCTATCCACTATTACCCAAATGCTAGTGTTGCCTCTCCTAGACCTAGGCAGCCCATCGATGAAGTCCATTGAGATGCTATCCCACTTCCACTGCGGGACCTCCAAAGGATGTAGCAGTCCGCCAGGCTTTCTCTGTTCCGCCTTAACCTGTTGGCACACCATACACTTAGAAACGAATTCTGCCACGTCCTTTTTCATTCCGTTCCAGAAGAAAGTCCTTTTTATGTCTTTGTACATTTTATCTCCGCCTGGGTGTATCGTCATCTTGGAGTGATGCGCTTCCTCGAGAACCTTCCTTACTAAATCTTTTGTCTGTGGGACACACAGTCTTCCGTCTCGCCTTAGCAAACCCCTATCGTCGATGGAGTATCTGTTGAGGTGACTTGAAGTCTCACCCCTAATTAGCCTATCAATTATTTCCACAAGCTGAGGGTCTTCGTGTTGTGCTGTCCCTACTGAATCCACTAAAGTTGGGCGCACTTCGAGAGATGCTAGCAAGCCCGGTACGAAATCGGAGGAGGGCCTAAAGTCGAAGCTGGCTATAAACTCTAGGCTTTGTCTTTCAACAAACAACGGGCTTAGGGTCAATTTCTTTCGGCTCAACGCGTCTGCCACTACGTTGCCTTTGCCCGGAGTGTAGGAGATTTCGAAATCGTACGAGGCAAGAAACTCCATCCATCTTTGTTGCCTCAAGTTAAGATCCTTCTGCGAGAAAAGATATTTCAACGATTTATGGTCAGTGTAAAGTTCGAACTTCTCACCTAGGAGATAGTGTCGCCAAGACTTGAGTGCAAAGACGATGGCGGCTAACTCGAAATCGTGGGTTGGGTAGTTCTTTTCGTGCACTTTCAACTGCCTCCCGCCATAAGCTACTACCCTTCCTTCTTGCATTAAGACGGCGCCTAGCCCTGTCCCACATGCATCCGTATAAACAGTGAACATCTTGCTCCCATCTGGCAGCGTCAAAACTGGGGCTGTTGTAAGAGCCCTTTTTAGTCGTTGGAAAGCAAACTCGCAATCCAAGTCCCAATTAAACACTAGATTCTTCTTAGTCAATTTCGTGAGCGGAGCTGAGATTTTCGCAAAATCCCTTATAAACTTTCGATAGAAACCCGCTAGTCCTAGAAAGCTTCGGACCTCAGTCGCATTCCTTGGTGTCTTCCAATCTTGTACCGCCACTACCTTAGTAGGGTCCACTGCTAACCCTTGTTTGGATACTATATGCCCAAGGAACCTCACTTCTTCTCTCCAAAAGTGGCATTTGGAGAACTTGGCTTTTAGTTGATGGACTCGCAAAGTTTCCATGATTGCCCTTAAGTGTTGAGCATGTTCCTCTTCACTCTTTGAGAAGATAAGGATATCGTCTACGAAGACCACTACGAATTTGTTGAGGAAATCTCTAAATACCCTACTCATCAGGTCCACAAAGTATGCAGGTGCATTTGTCAAGCCGAAAGGCATGACAAGCCATTCAAAGAAACCGTCTGGGGTTCTGAACGCCGTTTTATCGATGCTATCTTCAGCCACCCTTAGCTGATGAAAACCGGTTGCTAAATCGAGTTGGGAGAAAACAGATGCTCCTACAAGCTGGTCAAATAAATCGTCAATTCTAGGGAGAGGGTGCCTATTCTTTTTCGTTAGCTTGTTGAGCTCCCTATAGTCAACACATAGACGGAGTGAACCATCCGCCTTTGTAGCGAACACCACTGGAGCGCCCCATTCTGAAATGCTCCTCCTAATGAACCCCTTTTCTAGAAGCTCTTTAATCTGTTTACTGAGCTCTTTCCTTTCTCGTGGAGCCATATGTCTAACGGGCAATGCAACGGGCTTTGCATTATCTACAAGATATATGCGGAAGTCTATTTCCCGCTTTGGAGGCAAGCCCTTCACCTCTTCAAAGACATCCGGATATTCCCGGACCACTCTAACTGATTGCAAGTTTTCAACAGAGGCATCTAGCGATTCAAGATAACTAAGCATAACCGCATACGAGGGATTACAAGAAATTTCCAAAGTATTACCGAGCTGGGTTAGGAGCCTAACAACCCTTTTCTCGCAATCAAGGATGGCCCCATTACTGGATAGCCAATCCATACCCAAAATCAAACCATAACCCGAAAAGCCCAAAACAAAGGCACTACATAGAAATTCTACACTTAGGATAGAAATTTTCAATCCCACACAGATCATAGACAAATGAGCTGGGCCCCCAATTGGGTTTGAAACAATTAAGGGGTCCTCTACCATACTAGTTTCTAGGTGCAGAGATTCTACTAAAGCAGACGAGATAAAGGAGTGTGATGCGCCAGAATCAAATAAAGTGCGAACGGGGTGATCATAAAGATAAACTACACTTTCTACAGAAGTATTTATACCTCGCTGTTGCAGAGGTGGCGCTTCTAGCACATGGACCTGTGTCCCTGGGGTGGATCTAGTCCTCTGCCCCTGTCCTCGTTTCTTTGGGCAGTCCTTAGCCCTGTGGCCTGTCTCACCACAAGAAAAGCACCCACCATTCTCCTTGGCCTTCTTTTTCCGGCAGTCCTTTACTAAGTGCCCCACTTTGCCACAGAAATTACACTTCCTCTTCTCTTTGTTGCCTTTTCCGCCTTTCTTAAAGTCCGCCTTCTTAGGCTGCAAACCCTCTTTCTTCCCTTGAGAGCTTTCTGCCTTTGTCTCCTTCTTGCCCTTATCCTCTTCATTCAGCAATGCCATTTGCACCAATCTTTCATACGTGGCTCCCATGGGTATATGGGTCATGGCCAAACTGTGTAATGGCTCATTTAACCCTTTGACGAAACGGAGAGCCTTCTTGTGCGGGGTGTTGACTAGGTCAAGCCCAAACCTAGCCAGCTCATCGAACTGATTCACATACTCTCTGACTGTCTTGTCCCCTTGCTTGAGAAATAAGAATTTTTCCAACTGCAAACTTCTTTCCGCATCTGAGAGAAATTTGGTCTCAAACCTTTCCCTAAAGTCCTCCCATGTCTCCACTGGTCTTTCAGCATTAGTGACTTCCCACCAGTAGGAAGCCTCGCCCTTCAATAGCCATACTGCCAGTTGTACTTTTTGTCTATCTTCTACCTCAAAGATGAGGAATAGGTCCTCCGTCTCTTTCAGCCAATTTCTAGCTGCTACGAAGGACTCAGTTCCATGGAAATCCCTTCCTCCCATAGCTTTAAAATCTTTACATATCTTAGCAAACGTGTTTCCCCAAGGAGGAGGTGGAGGAAAAGGTGCTGCTGCAGCTGGATGATTTCCTTCCGCTGGGGGAGGAGGAATGGTAGGACCTGGCTGAGTGGCTCTTGCTTCTAAGAACCGTCTAAACCATCCAGGTATTGGCACCCCTTCCGGCAAGTTAAGTTCTTGGGACATGCTGAAACAAAAACGATAGATTCAAAACGAAGGATAAGAGATAATACCTATGGCTTTGGGGAGTGGACTTTGCCTTTTTTTTTTAAATAAAATAATATTTTTCTTTTAAAAATGCTTCTTTAAGTTTCCTTTTTGAAAATAATTTTTCAAAACTTTTTATCTTATCTAGTAAACCTATGCTCTGATACCAAGTGAAACACCCCACCTCCGTTAGGGTCACTCTCAAAGGGAATGCCCTAATTTTGGTGGAGGTTTATAAGTACAAGTCACAGATATACAAGACAGATATAAGAACACATATTTGTAAACAGCGGAAGAACAACAAACTTTATTTCATAAAGTCAAATACGTGTTACAACAACATCCTTTCCAAAAACATAACATAACACTTTCATAATCTGTCTTGAGTACAATATTTAAAGAAGCATAAATAAAACATAGATAAACTGCAAAAGCCCCATAGTGGATTGTCCAAAGCCATAGTTCAAAACAGGAAAGTCCAAGCAATACATTTCTCTTCTTCAAGCTGGATGTTGAGGTTGGTCAAGCTGCTGTGTTCCCTCCCTGAGGACCTGGGGGGGGGGGAAACGGAAGAAAAGAAGACGAAAGAAAAGTAGAGTCAGACATAAAGCCTGAGTAAGTCTAGTACTATTTTGTCTATGAATAAAGAACTGGGTATGATAAGTATAAACAAGAAGTGGAAAGGTACTTTAAACTTGGTTAAGTTGTCTAGGGTCGAATATACTATCGTACCCCATGTTAATCTCTGAACCCATATGCTAGTTTCCAATTTGCACCCCATAATCAGGGTGATGTGATCCATTCTATGATGATCGGCTCCTACTCGCATAGTTACATGTGTCTTACGGCCCCCGATGTCTGTAGTTACCTATGCTGGTCCCACCATGGGGTGTATCAAGTCCCATAGTGGCAACCCGACACAACCTTAGAGTGCACAGGTATGCTACTGGTGTCCAGTGCCTTATTTTTCTGCGCCGGAGTGTGTGCACGCCCGCACTCCGTTAGAACCTACACTGCTACACCACCGCCGTCGCTTTGACCTCTTACAATCAGCCCAGTAATCGTGCCCCACCCTGCCTAGTTTCAGGGTATCCTGATACACCTTTTAGGGTTACTGCTGAAAAGGGTCCCCCGTTACTAGGTTTTCTATCTCTAGCCAACATGCTAAGTTGGTTAAGTGTTTCCTAACCTAACCCCACCAGTCCGTTTAGTTTAGCATGTTCCATTTTGATTAAGTCTTTAGTTCACTTAATCCTAACAATCCTGACTCAGCCTTAATTGTCTTATTAAGGCCCTGACCTCTCACATTAGACAGGTATTGTTGTGGCTGCCTGTTGCCGGTTGGTTCCGGGCAGTCTTACGCCACAAATCAGTCTAACCTCGGGTCCTTATTGGGCTCCATGTTTAACCTCCCACATTGGATAGGTATTGTTGTGACTACTGGACAGCCGGGCGGTTCCGGGCAGGTTTACATCACAACTCAATCCAACCTCGGGTTAAACACATCGTATTTTCTACATTTACATATCTTGTCATTCTTCTTTATTTCTTATATGTAAATATTTGCGGCCCATTATTAAGTTAATGGTGTAAAGGTTACACCAATCACGGGCCCAACCCATACTTGAATTTGGGCCCTTCTATTTTATATTTTCATTCATTAATTAATTTTTACCCAACGTTATTTTCCCCCGTTTTACACGTCCGTTTATATATATTGGGCTTAGCCTTTTAAAGCCCAATTTAGCCATGCGAAAAGGGGAGGCTTATGGCGTATACACAAAGAGGGGAAGGTGAGCGCATGAACTTGCAATACGACGT
This sequence comes from Allium sativum, assembly GCA_030737875.1. Lineage (NCBI taxonomy): Eukaryota > Viridiplantae > Streptophyta > Magnoliopsida > Asparagales > Amaryllidaceae > Allium > Allium sativum. The sequence continues at coordinate 316,899,735 of CM060921.1, forward strand.
TGGAAATACAAAATAGAAATTGGTGTACTTGCATAGTGGTAACGTAGGTGACATGAACCAAAGCATGTGAACTTGCATAGGTTTAACTACAACATGAACCTATATTCTTATTTAGGCATAATGTCAAACATAAGCATGTCATAAATATTTCTAGCATAAGCATAGCATAATGTCAAACATAAGCATGGCATAAATACTTTTAGCATAAACACGGCATAATGTCAAACATAAGCATGGCATAAGTAGAGTTAAATTTGTTCATGGCATAAATATAAACAAGTCATGTTCATAAGGTTTCTACATGTTTACAAAGGGGATACTTTGTTACTAACACAGAAGCATAGATCAACTAAATTTTGGTTTAAGTCTAATCACATAACGATAGTATAAATATACTTATGCATAAATATTTCTAAACATGGTGTTTGCTTTAAACTTGCAAAAAAGGGATTTTTGAGTCTAACCTAGCCATGTCTCACATATGTCATCATATAATTCTTGTAAACAAGATAGACTTAATCATGGATTTCAATTATGCCAAATATCATTCATAGCCTAGCCATATTCATAAGTTTGCAAAAGCATGACTTAATACATGGATTATGGTGTCAAAATTCCAACATAGTTTCATATGAACTATAACAACCAAACTTGTTTCAATTACTCGCAAAATGATTTATGCACAAAATATACATCTTGACGACATAATAACAAAGCCCCAAACTTGCATGAATTTCACTCAACTACATACATGTAGCTTCAACATAGATTACATAATTTGCGCAATATTCCAAACGTATATTTGCATAGAACTACCGCATGTAGTTCTTTATAATGAATAACATAATTTTGCACAAATATGAACTACTTTATTATCCCAATTCAAGCATACAAATCAATACAGTTGTTTATTCATACCAAAGTAATACTCTACTTACAATGGTTGCGGCGAATTCTCTAATTAAGAGATATGATTCCTTTGTTGAATTGATTGGCTTTAGGTTTCTTGAATTGCTTTAGGCTTTAGAACTTTCTCCCTAATCCTCTCTCTAGTTGGCGGCTACTCTTAGTCGTTCCTCAGCAACATGGCGGCTATGTTCTTAATTTGAATGAATAGATTAGGGTTTAGTCTAGGGTTGTTTATATAGAGGTTAGGAATTGATTAGGACCATTGATGTTGCTTGGATTGATCATAGCCATTCATTAGATAGAGAGACCAATAAAAACTTGCCACCTAGCCCTAGTGACAAAGCAGACCACAGAAATTCGACCAAACACAGACCTGGCCAGCCAGGTTGACTGGGCTCGACCAGGTCGATACCCCTGTCGACAGGGCTGTCGACAGCCCTGTCGACATGGGTAGCCCAGGTCGACAGCCCAGTCGACCTGGGTGGCCTAGGCGGGTGTTTATCCGCCCTGGCCCACTGGGCCCGATTTTTAATTATTATTTTATTCTGTTTGAATTTTAAATTTAATTCAAAACTTCCGAAGGCCATATCTTCTTCATACGGACTCCGTTTTTCGAAAACTCGGACTCTATTTCGCGTATTTTTCCGAGACGAACGCAATGGCGTATCCCGTTTCCCTTGGTTCTTTGATTTCAAATTAATTATACTTTAATTTGTTAATTTCACAGTTATAGAATTTTCGGGGTGTTACACCTAGTCTAGCCACCGCCATCTTCTACAGACTAGAACTCAAATTAGATAGCCTCAAATCAACTTTTAAGATTAATCAACATCAAATTAGAGTCTCTGCAACAACAACGATTCAATTATCTTTTCTTAATCCTAGCATTGTAAGTTCATGTTATTTTCAGATCTAAACACCTAATAGTAATCTTTGCATGTAATAAAATGGATCTAAGTCTATGCTTGATGATGAAACAATCTTTTCAGATTTACCCCTATCTTTCTATTGAATCTATGATTTTACATGCCTAAGAAGTTATTATATCGATTCAGTCATGCCTATCTTTGTTGAACATCGAATATATAATCCTTTTTGGTTCATGATGTTATTCTTATGCCTGCGATAATGATTGCATCAGCTTATTCAAGAATCCATCTTTATTGGGTCTAAATTTCTTGTATTAGGTCTGTTGTTACATGCCTATTTTTATGCCTATTCTTATTTTATGCTCCTTCTCTCTCTTCCCCTATTTCCTTTTCCTTTTATGAACCTGGGTTACCTTCGAACCTAGCTAAAATCTTGAAATGCGAACGATTGGAATACGGCGAATATTTGGGTATAACTTGTAATTGATATTGGGGAATAATCTATTTGGTAATAGTGGAACATAATTTGTAACTTGTGATTTGGGGGCATAATTTTTATTGTTGAGAACTTGGTGTAAATTGAAATATTAAATCTAGATTAGACGAAAATTGTAAATTAAATCTAAATTGGGCATAACTATTGGTTGGGACGCCAGGCATAATGCATATTGCAATTTTGGGGCATGACTATTATTGCAAATTTGGGAGGATTGGGTATAACCTATTGTTAGACCCAAAAGTGTTTCTAACACCCAAATTGATATAAAACAAGATAAGATGAGATAAAAATAAAAATGAACACGCAAGATTTATAGTGGTTCGGCGAACAAATGCCTACGTCCACTTATTTTTCACTATATTCAATAATTTAGTTGCAAATACAATGTAAGATTCACTCACAACTCACTTTTGTTCACTCAATTGACTAAAACAAGAAATGAAAGATGATTTGGAATTTCGGGAGTAATGGAGTTCGGATGATGGAGGTGATTGAATTCTCTAAGTGCTGAAAAAAAGATCCCTCTCTTTGTCTCCAGACGGGGTATTTATAGGTGTGAATTTGCTTGAGACTTGATCCGGGTCGGGCCACGTGTCATCCATCGCACTCTCTTCGGGTTCGGATGAACCATCACGTTGACAACGCATCAAAGGGAAGGACGTTATAAGTAGGAATTAGTCATAGCCGGTCCGGTTGTTCAGGCGATTTTGCAGGAGAGTAACATGGATTATGGGTTCGGGTCGGAGACGTGCAGGTAAGGGGTTCGGATCGGGATACCCGATCCGAACCGGATTGGTTTGGGCGCGACTCCCCTTCTCTAACCTATTCCGCTCCGCTCCATTGTTGTGGCAAGCAGATGGCTTTCCGATCCATTCGAGATTTAGTTGCCTTCCGATCCGATTAGATATGCCTTACCAATCTATCCAGTAAAAGATCACCGATCCGAACAGAGAACTCTATCCGATCCGAACCAATATGTTGCTCTAACCCGATCCGAACAGAGGACTCTATCCGATCCGAACAACTGCAGCTATCAATCTGAATTGTAGTGTTTTCCTCCAATCCGAACCGAAGTCTTATAATTAAAAATACCCTTCAATGTTTGGTTTCTTGACTTTGTGTTGCCTAGTTCACAAAGTAGGCTAACATTTTGCCCCCTCAAAGGATGCTTCTGTTGTATACGAAGTGTGCTTTGATGTCGTTTGAAATGCTAGTCCTTGAATCAGAACGGTCAGGAGGAATGCACAGATTTCTATCCGGTTCGGTGGCGCGACTCGGTTCGGTATCCGACTCGTGCATATTTTCTTCATTTCTGAGCAAGTTTGGGAATTTTTCTCGACACATAGTGCTTTTCTCGGGTATGCTTTTCTTTTATCTCTCTTTTGAACTCAATTCGAGTCGGATGCTAAATTAATATGTGAAATTTATTCGGTTCGGATTCCGATCCGATGCGTTTTCGTGGATTTGGTTCTTGGACATTGGGCCTTTAGGCAGAGTTGTGCTACTGGGCCTTCACTCCGGTTCGAGCGGGTGAGAAAGAATAGGAATATGAGGAGTCAACACCACCCCTTATATAAATCCACCACCGTCTTCTTTCTTTTCTTCTTCTTTTCTGCCGCCGCTTCCAAACCCTAGTATCGAAAACTTCAGAAACTCCAATATCCTGAAACTGTTCCTTGTAGATTTCTCAAATCAAACATATAGATTGCTTTTTTAATTTCGAATAACTTCGTTGTAACTGTTCTTGATTTCAATTCGTGGTTGATTGGGATGGTTTAGCCACGGGGCTTTGCTTGAACTCCACGTCGTTACTGGTGGATCCGCCATCACTTCGAGGCGCTGATAGGCTGGAGAGGGCAAATATTTGTCATCAACTGGAGCTTTGGTGATAGAATGGATTTGCTTGTGAGTGGGGAGAAAAAGGAAGAAGATGAAGAGCGTGATGACAAATTGGAGTTGGTTCGGGTAGGAGATGAAGGAGCAGAAAGGAAGGAGAAGGAAAGGGGATCGGTTCGGGTTGCATACTTTAGAAAGACGGGAAGGAAGGAAAATGTCGGTTCGGGTCGGAGAAGAGAATGGGATAAGGGGTTGAAGTAAATGGACTGGTTAAGTGATGCTGGTTCGGTTCGGATCAGGTCACCCGATCCGATCAGATCAGTCCTGCTTCCGAACCCATTGTTTCCCTTGTCTTGAACTGACCTTGCTTTAATGAAGCATCCGAACCGACCCTATATCTGTACTTGTATTGAGCCGATTATCATATGCATATCTGAACCGAACCGAACGTATCAAACTTGGCACACAAAGACTACCCAACTAATTCAACTAACATTCACTCTAGACAATAACTTCGTGGACAGTTAGGATAGTGCCTTGCGAACATAAACGAGAATTAAGAACAACTCTGACTATCACTTTCTCTTCAAAGCTTCGTCTTACATTGCTGTACTTTTATTTTGCATTTCCCACATTTGCTGCACACACTTTAGTTCACACACATACACAAAGGGGGGCACGGGATAATTTACTCTAACCCGTGCTACTGCTTCTTCAATAGTTCCATGACAATGAGGCCCAGACGCTCTTCCCGTCTAGCTGAGAGGAAAGAAGCCCCGGAAACTTCTAACAAAGTCACTCTTGAGGATATATCTTCTTCGTCTGATCCAGAATGGGACAGTGAGGGTCCAGATTACAGGGTTGGTCATCGGGAAAGCGACGAGGTGTCTTCTGATAATGAAGTTTCTCTGGGTTTCGAGGAGGAAGGAGGGATTGGTGACAATCGAGCACCCGATGAATTTGAATCAGCCATCATATTGGAATCACCCTCGGACTCCGTTGAATCAACAATTAACAACGATCGACTTGTTCGAATTTGTCTAAAATATGGAATAATGAAAAGGGACACCCTAGTGCCCTCACGCTCTGACCGTCCCCACAACCCTCCAGAAGGATATATGACGGTCACTCGATTGATGTGCATGGTCGGCGCCATTCCTCCATTCTCTCCTTTCATTGTTGATTTCTTAAGACAAATGCGGATTGCCCCCATGCAGTTGCATCCCAATTCATATGCCTATTTGCACACCTTGTACATAGCATATCGTGAAATCCTAGGCCTAGAGCTCACATTCGATGACGTTCATTTCTTTTATAATTTCAAGCATCGGACTCGAGAGACTCCATCCTTCTGCTACTTTGAATCAGTCCCAAAGAGAAAGATAATCTCTGCACCATTTAGTAGTAAAGCTGGAGATTCCAGACTAGAATGGTTCTATATAAAACAACAGTCTGGATGCGCCGGGAGATGGACAAAATCAAGTAAAGCGTTGATTTTCTGAACCCGGACTCTATACACTTGAATCATCACCCTGACATGTTTTCCTTTTTGTTTGCAGTCGACAATCCCAAACAGATATCAGATCAGGTGTTCTTTGATCGGATGCACCATCTTCTTAATGGCGATCAAAAATTCCTGACTATCGACGAGGTCCTTAAAGATGAATACCTTCATTTTCACGGGCTGCTATCCGTTTTCCGTAGCATCGGTCATGGGACGGTCCCTTATGCATACATTCCTCCAGTGGAGACAGTTCAAGAGATAGGAGAAGGCTCGGGAATTCCTACAGCTCCTCTTCAAACTTCACCTTCTCCCTCTTCCACACAAGATGACGAACTGGCTAACCTGGCCGAAAAACATCGTGAAGGGTATATTGCCCCCGAGGAAACTACTTCTTTAGACAAGTCAAAATCTTCCCAAGAGTCACCACTTCACGCTTCCGAAGGGGATGTTCCTAGCACTGACGAGCACATATTTCAGGGTTTGGGGGATCTCCCCTTACCTGAGACTATATATACTTCAGAGGATTTCAGGAAGGATCCTTTAGTCTTCACTTCTTCCGAAGAAACTACTCCCGCTAAGGCCAAAGAGCCTGCCCGCACCAGTCTAGCTTCAGACTCGGGTTGGTTGGGGGGACACACACCACTTAGGATGCACTTTACACCACAGCCTTAGCATTCATTGCACTTCTTTCTCCATGAATCCATTGATTCTAAACTTCGTTTATTTTATCGTGCATGTACAATGTCTCGATCCTATTATGATATAAGAAAGCTTCGTCGCAGCATGTCCAATCCTCCTCAGGATGTCGAGTATGATCGCCGGGATGATCGTGGTAGGGAGGAGAGAAGACCTTATGATCCCTATCGATCTCGGCCCTCACGCTCCCGCTCACCAGTTCGACCGGAACAAGAGAAATACAAGAGCTATCAAGGTCGTAGGGAGGAGGATAGACCACCATCTAAGGACTCCACTTCCTCCCATGAAAAGCGGAGTAGAGAGAAAACTCCTCCAAAGGAAACCGGGTCTCGAAGTAAGCAAAAAGTCCCTGCTACTAAACGACCTAGGACAGACAAGGGTACTACAGAATCCTCTTCAGGAAGGGACACCGAATTAACAATCCTCGCTCCTCCTCCACCAGATGCGGGAACAGCAATAAAACGGGCATATTTGAAAGAGCAATTTCCCGAACACTACTTCGAAACTCTGACCTTTTTGCCTGCCCTTGAACCTATTTCGTCTAATTGGGCAGATGAGGCCAAAGCAAAGATTGATTTGGTGGAAAAACAATATACCGAGATGTTCAAGTATTCCCGTAATCTTTCTAGAATCATCCGCACTCTAATGACAAATACCGATTCAATGCAAAAGACCGCGGAGGAGGATGCCAAGGCTCTAAAAGCCCTTGGAAAAGATTTGGAAGACACTCAAGCTCAACTAGCTGTCGCTCAAAAGAACGCTTATAATTTCAAACAACAGTTTGAGGACATGCAAAAACGCTATCATGACTTGCTTGAATCCCACACTCAGGAGCGTTCTGAGTTGAAGAAGCAAGTTGACGAGGCCAAATCAGAGGCTGCTAAGACACGCCTTGCTTATGCTGAGCTTGAGCAGAAAAACGCCGAGTTAGCGAAGAGGAGTGCTGAATTAGAAAAGAAGAATGCTGACTTGGCTTCAAAATTGTTGGAGGCAGAGAACAGGACTGCTCTGGCCGAGGGCAATGTGGAATGTGCTATTAAATCTGCGGAGGAAACCCGCAAGCAACTATCAGAGGCGGAGTCTGATATTCAGGGCTTCGGCGAGCTAATGATTGAATTCTTCGCACACATTATTCGTCGTCGAAACATTTCTTGGATCGAGGACTATCCATCCACTCTGGTTCAAGTATGGAATCAAATCGTTAAGTGGGAAAAAGAAGAACTTAAGGTTGATTCCCTTGATGAAGATAAACTGATGGAGAAATACTTGAGAGACGATGAACCGGAGCGCCTAGCTGAAGGGCGCCGCCTAATCGCTGAGGCCATGGAAGAAGAGAGGCGGAAGTCTAAACAAAAAACCATTCCCGAAGCTGGTTCCTCTTCTTCTGCTCCTGCGACTCCCGAAGTAGAAGGGTATGATCCCGAAAATCCGGGAATTCCCCGAACAACTTTGCTATCTCCCATTCCTGAAATAACTCCAGAGGTAGTAGTCACCCCCGCTGAAAAGTCTTCAGAAGGTATCCCTATCTTTTCTCCTCAATTTGCTAAGGCTACTACTACCTTTGGCTACGTGATTGAACGTTCGATGAGAAACCCTTTGCTTTCGCCTGAGTTGATAACCGATGTTTCTCATTCTGTAGGTGTTGAATCATCCGCAAAGACAGATGTAGCTCAAGGAGCTGTCGCTGGGACGAAGCCCACTGATAGGGTCAAAGAAGGGGAAGACAAGGCTGCTTCCATAGACTTGGGGGAAGGAAGTGAACCAACTAAGGTCACCGCTCCCCATGATGAAGAAATGATTGCAGCTTTAAAAGACGACGGAGGAGACGAGGGGCATGATGAGGAACCGGAGGTTGCAATAACCGGGGAATCGAAAAGCGCTGATGACGTTACCTTGGCTGCCATGAAGGCTGATCAAGACAAGCGCTTGCAATTAAAGGTCGAAGAACTAGACCCTGAGGTCCTCAAGCCCCTCGCAGTTGTGGATGCAGGTTCAAGGTTAGTTGTTAAGCTCTCAACTAGATCTATTACCGAAGAACTTGCTAAAAAATCTTCTCTTGATTCCAGTGCCCCGCCCTCCGGGAAGAAGTCTGCTGGCTCCAGTACCACATCTTCAGGGAAAAAGAAATCAAAACGAATCTTGACTGAAGCCGAGAAGGAAGCAAAGGATGCAGAGAAAGCTACCAAAAAATCTAAGGCTCATTCCAAGCCTAAATAGTGGGTTCCCCTGTATCTTTTTAGCATCTTTGTAAACCAATAAGCGCTGCTACAAAAGCAGCTTCCGCACTTTCTTTTTTAGCTATTTCCCTGTACAAATTCATTCATTTGTAAATGAAAATAATTCACTTTTTGCAATGTTTATTTGTTAGTAGTTCTGCACTTATGTAAAAATGCATGTCTGTAGTTATTAAACGAAGTTGTGGAGGGGGGAAATATGTGTATGCATATGTGTCCCCAGTCAATTTCCATAAGTTATTCAACGCTTAACCATGCAATCTGATTGCTCCCAATTCTCTGACGGGATAGCACTTCCCGTGTCGTCAGTACCTGTCGTTTTTTCTGGCATTTTTTATACTCTCCCTCTTTTTCTTGAGAGTTAGAGTTCGAGTTCAGTCATTTGTTTATTCCCCGGTCTTTCAACGGGGAAAGACTTCTTTCTCGGCGCTCAGTTGGAGACGCCTTTATACTCTCTTTCTCTCTGGAAAGTTAGAGTTAAGCAGCGAATTTCTTTTTCAACGCTCAGTCGGAGATGCTTTTATACTCTCTCTCTTTCTCTGGAGAGTTAGAGTTAAGCAGCGAATTTCTTTTTCAGCGCTCAGTCAGAGACGCTTTTATACTCTCTCTCTTTCTCTGGAGAGTTAGAGTTAAGCAGCGAATTTCTTTTTCAGCGCTCAGTCAGAGACGCTTTTATACTCTCTCTCTTTCTCTGGAGAGTTAGAGTTAAGCAGCGAATTTCTTTTTCAGCGCTCAGTCAGAGACGCTTTTATACTCTCTCTCTTTCTCTGGAGAGTTAGAGTTAAGAAGAGAACTTCTTTTTCTTTTATGTCTTACTGCACAAATAATCGTTGTGCTCCTTTTTATGTCTAAACTGTTTTCAACCTTTTTAGGCTCTGAGTTATCCTGTATTTTATAATCACAACAGAATAACTAATGAATGTAAATGCATAAAAGTAAATAACACACAATATTTTTATAGTGGTTCAGCTAAGTCGTAGCCTACATCCACTTTATAGCCCTTTATTTATATCGTCAGATTTTCCCAAGGCAAGTCGTGCCTAGTTACAGAGTTCACAGGAAAAATAACAAAAAGTACAGCATTTCTAATCCAAATATCGCATTAAGTGTTGGGCATTCCATGCTCGAGGGACTTCTTCGCCATCTACGGTCGTTAACTTGAAGGTTCCTTTTTCAAGTTTCCGTTGAATGACAAAGGGTCCTTCCCATTTTGGGCCGAGGTGAGGAAGGGATGGAAAAACTCTCTTTAGCACCAAATTTCCTGGTTCAAAAGTTCTGAGGCGAACTTTTTTGTCATAATAGCGTGCCATCTAATGCCGATGTCTTGCTGCACGCAGGTCTGCTTCGTCCCTTTTCTCTTCGACTTCATCAATGGACTCAAGTAAGAGTGCCCGATTCGTCATCGGGTCATAATATGTCACCCTGTGGGAAGGAACTTCCAGTTCAACTGGAATTACTGCTTCTGAGCCAAAGGAGAGAGAGAAAGGGGTATGACCGGTGGCTGTCTTGAATGTTGTTCGATATGCCCACAAAGCTAGGGGCAATTCGTCAACCCATCTTGCTTTTGCACGTTCCAATCGTTTCTTGAGGATGGATTTTATAACTTTGTTTATTGCCTCTACTTGTCCATTCGATTGCGGATAGGCAACTGCAGTATATCGCTTGTCTATCTTATACTTCTGACAGAAATTTCTGAATTCAGTACTATCAAACTGGGTTCCGTTTTCAGTTATGATAGTCCTTGAGATCCCGAATCGGCATATAATATTTCTGACCACAAAACTTACTACCTTTCTTGTTGTGATCTTGGTCAAGGGCTCAGCTTCCACCCATTTCGTAAAATAGTCCACAGCCACTATTGCATACTTAGCTCCTCCTTTAGCAATCGGTAAAACTCCAATGATATCAATTCCCCATGTGGCAAATGGCCAAGGACTCACCATCGATTTAAGCTGAGTTGACGGTGCCCTGGGGATTTTGGCGAATCTCTGGCACTTATCGCAGCGTCGTGAATAATCAGTTGCATCTTTGTTGATCGTAGGCCAGAAGTACCCGTACCGCAATATTTTCTTTGCTAAAGCTTGACCTCCTGTATGATCTCCACACTCACCTTCGTGTACTTCTCTTAGTACACGCTTGATGTCGTCGTGTGCGATACATCGTAACAGGGGCATAGAAAATCCTTGTCTATAGAGAGTATCGTCTTGTATAACATATCTGGTAGCTTTGCGAACTACAGCTCTTTTCTCACTCTTCTTCGATGGGAGTGTCCCATTCTTAAGAAAATTCTTAATTGGAGTCATCCATGACTCCTTCTCTGGTTCCGCTTCAAAAGCGAATTCAATTTCCATTGACTCAAAGCTTGGCAACTCCAATGTTTCAATTGGAATTACCTCAGTCTCTTCTGGATTGTCAGAACTAGCCAGCTTTGCCAGTCTATCCGCTTTCTGGTTTTCGGCTCTGGGAATATGTGTTATGTTGTACCGATCTAAGCTATTCAATAGTTCTTTCACTTTCTTGAGGTAGGCGATAAGCCGAGGTCCTCGAGCCGCAAATTCCTCTCGCACTTGGCAAACAACAATTTTAGAGTCACAAAATATGTCCATCATTTTTACCCCGAGGTCTTTAGCAAGTTTCAGCCCGGCAATCAGGGCTTCGTACTCAGAGTCATTGTTAGTTGCCAAAAATTCTAATCGCAGGGCGTAATATAACGACCGTCCCTCGGGAGTAACTAAGACAATTCCAGCTCCGGACCTTCGGTTATTTTTAGCTCCATCTGTATATAATTTCCACGGATTCATCTCTAGTTCTTCCTCAGATTTAACCACTCGGTCATTAATTATTTCCTCTTCTGGAATGGTGAACTCCGCAATAAAGTCTGCTAGGGCTTGCCCCCTGATCGACTTTCGAGGTTGAAAATTCAAATCAAACTGACTTAGTTCTATGTTCCATTTGATCAACCTCCCCGATGCTTCGGGTCTCTGCAACACCTGCCTTAAGGGCTGGTCAGTGTATATGGTTATTGGATGAGCTTGGAAATAATGACGAAGCTTTCGAGACGCGATCAGGAGGCTGTAAGCGAGCTTCTCAATTTTTGGGTAGTTGCGCTCTGCCGCTGCTAATTTCTTACTCACATAGTACACCGGCCTTTGTACTTTGTCTTCTTCTCGAACCAGGGCTGTGCTGACAGCGTGAGCCGAGACTGCCAGATAAACAAATAATTCTTCGTGATCTACGGGCTTTGATAAGATTGGCGGTTTCTGTAAAGACCCGAAAATTCCCACCCTTTGGATCGACCATAAACCACACAGGTCTGACCCAAAAAGTGAAAATCTACGAATACTTTAACTTTGGGCATACAACATATTAAAACAACAACAGAAGACTTTTATAACATATCATCATATGATGTTACATCAGAGTACAGAATATACATATCAGAGTACATTGGAATAAAATTACAGCGGAAGATAAATACAAAAATGTAATATACTGCAACGGAAGAACACAGCGGAAGACTTTCTATCTCTGGACACAGCTTTAAGCTTCAACCCAGAATCCTGTTTAATATATCTGCAAAGAAATAGCTACTCGACTGCCCGTGTGGAAAATATGGGCACCCGAGTTTGCCAGTGGACAAAACTACAGGTCAGTCATGGGACTGGTGTGAGAATTCTACTTAACCTATATAATATAATAAGGCTAATCACAGGACCACGCCACTTTCGCGGAACGGGTTTTCTCCTATGGATTGCCAGTGCATGACTAAAGTAAATCGTCAAAATAGCGCAATGCTTTTTAGAAAAATGAAACCATTATAAGACCCAAGTCCCATCACACAATGCAACGCAAACCGGAGGATAGGGTTTTACCTTATAATGATCAAAAGATGCTTGATACGATAAACACGGTATTATATAATAATAGTGTGCAACCAATTTGAAGTACATCAAAGTAAATGTATTAATCCTAGACGGCATGAGTGCCCCATCCCACTATGTCGCCATATATAGGTATACAATCAAAACCGCGTGATGTCGTATTGGAAATTTGGATTTCCATCTGAGTCAAGGCTAGGGAGGAGATCCTTACCGATTCGAGACACTCTAGCAATGCCCCAGGATTGGTACTCTGTCCAACCCTTGGATCCTGCAGGGCCGGTCCGTCCCCGTGTTGGTACTCTGTCCAACTGGTGCAATGGACTGGATTAGTTATTCCTGAACACACGCTTCCCGGTCCTTTTGGACCTATCCTACGGCCAGTAGCGACCGCATAAACCCGAGGCCTCGAAAAAGCAACAACCACAATGAATAAATGCCAGCGCTGGTAGGTCCCTGGCACCACTCTAGCTAGAAAGAAACGTGCGCACTCCCTGCGTTCCCTTCTCCCGTTTTAGACTCTACCGGGCTGTGAGGCTCGCGAAGTCACGTAACACAAAGCTATGCTTAAATAGACTATGCTTTGATCATCCCACAAGGCTCTGCTTTGCAACAATAAGCCTTGATCAAGTGCAACTTGGCATACCACATCAACAACTCATATCATGCGATCGGTAAATATTTAACATACAAAAGGGTGTTAAGCAAGAGAATAAATCCTCCGCCGCCATGCATTTATATATTAAATAAAAACCGATTTAATTACATGAAATAAATTTCAATGTCAGGCATGTTATCCATTTACAAGTCCGTTCTAGGTCTGAACGAAACAACGTATCCGTCGATCTCCAGTACGTCTGGAAGATCATCACTTTTACCTTGCCTTGGGGGATCAGTCCCAATTCAAGATATCAGTCACCATCAACCAAACGATGTGAAGCTCTCCGGTCTTCAGTCACCGTCTTCATCTTCGACTCTTGATCGTCGTGATGATTATTCAGAATGGGTTAGACCCGGTCTTTCTGAATAACTCGCGTATTTGTAATTAAAATCAACCATACGCCACATTCCAACTTTGAATATCCTTTTAAATAAAAATCATTATTTATGTTAAAAGGTTCTCATTAATTTTATCAAAGATAAAATAAATTACATTTTTAATCTTTCTAAAAAGATTTATTAATATTCCAATTTTGATTTAATTTATAAAATAGATTCATAAATTTCAAATAGTAATTTCAATGTAAATTGGATTAAAGGATAAATGTTATTTAAACATCGTCCACTACAAATCCTTTCTACATATCAATCACCAACATAATTGTTAAAATCTAATAATCTTAATTAAAAGATTTATCTTAAAGATATTAATTCATTACTAAAAAAAAAACACATTTTAAAATAATCAATGAAATATTCTATATATAAAAGATTCTGAATGTAAAATATTCTTTATAATACAAAATCTTTTATTTTACAAAAATCCTTTTATTATATAAAAATTCTTTATTTAAAAAGAAATTCTGCATTGGAATGCGACTCAACCATGTACCATATAATTTGGGTCATATGGGTTTCATACATTTCATGTATAGGGTAATAACAGGAAATAATCCTCAATCCATCCATTAACAACCAGAGTGACGATTTCAACTGTGTGAGCATTAAAATAAAACAATAACGCTCATCGCAGCCTGTCGATCAATCGATAGACATATAAATAACATTGGGATTTGTGTCAGTCAAGTATCGTCCCAATACCCGTGTGGGGTTTTCAGCCAACACAGTTCATATAAATAAATAAATATAGAATTGGTTAATAGGTTTAACCAATTTCAATTTCACTTAACATGTCACTTATATCAAGTAAAATGTATTTTACTCTTATGACTTCCCTATATACTTCTAAAGTTACATAAACAGTAATTTATTTATACAGCTTTATTGCGGATGACAAATGGAATATATATTCCATTATATTTGTATGAAGTTTCTTACCAATACTTTTCATTGTATATTAGAATATAAATTGTAGTGCAAGTTCGCAAATAAAAATTGGATTTTATATTTGCGTATAAATTCTACTGTATATTATGCAAATAAAAGTGATTCTCATATTTTCACATAATTTCTGTTTTCAACAAAGATGAGTAAAGTGATATACTCATTTTGTTAACGATTCTATTTCAACAAATACAATGTAAATAAAAGTGTGTTTCTAATCTTGTACTTTTATTTGTACATAAAACACAAATAAAAGTGTATCTCATGTATTTGTCTTTTTATTTGACAAACAATGTTAATAAAAAATGTTCTTTTATATCTTGTACTTTTATTTAACAAAACAATGGTAAATAAAATGTCTTTTTAACTCTTTTACTTTTATTTAACAAAACAATGACAAATAAAAGTATAATTTTCTTTCTATGCTTTATTTGCATCTAAAAATGCAAATAAGAAATATAACTCTCTTTTTTACTTTTCTTTACAATAGAAAATGTAAATAAAATGGTTCACACAATTTTGTTATTTTTCTTTACAATAGAAAATGTAAATAAAAGGATTCACATTATTCTGTTCTCTTTCATTACCATATAAAATGTAAATAAAAAGATTCTCATTATTTTGTTCTTTTATTTTTATTTTATTACAACTAAAAGACGATAGAAATGTACCATTAACATCGCTATTTATATCGCATAAAAAATGTTGAATAAAATGAATCACTAACATTGTCTATTTCTATCGCACTAAAAATGTCAATAAAAATGAATCACTAACGTTGTCTATTTTTATCGCACCAAGAATGTCGATAAAAATGAATCACTAACATTGTCTATTTTTATCGCACCAAGAATGTCGATAAAAATGACAGCATTAACTATTCTATTTTCACCGCGTTCAAAATGACGATAAAATATTCAACATTAACAATTCTATTTTTTACCGCATTCAAAATGACGATAAAATATTCAACATTAACAATTCTAGTTTCCTACTATAGGAAATGTAAATAAATATATTTCTAAATTCTATTCTTTTTATTCATATAAGAAAATGTAAATAAATGCATTTTCAATTTCTATTCTTTTACTTACATAAGAAAATGTAAACAAATATATTTCTAAATTTTTATCATACCGTTATAACTCATATATAAATTACATAGCAAAATGTCATTTTTATTTTATCGTTCTAATTCACCTCTAAATTACATAGAAAAATGTAATCTTTATTATACGATGGGAATTCATATTTTAATTACATAGAAAAATGTAATTCCTATCATACGACATAAATTCATATTTAAATTATATAGAAAAAATGTAATTTTTATCCTACAACGCAAATTCACATTTTAATTACATGGAAAAAAATGTAATTTTCATTCTACCGTTATTATTCATCTCTAAATTACATAGAAAAATGTAATTTAAATCATGCAATGTAAATTTACATTTTTATATCATAGAAAAATGCAATTTTTGTCATACAGTGCAAATTCATATATAAAGTACATATAAAAATGTAACTTTTGTTATGCAAAGTAAATTCACCTTTTTAATTACGTCTAAAAAATGTAATTTTATTCATACGGTGGAAATTCATTCATAAATAACATATAGAAAATGTAATTTATTTCATACGGTGAAAAATCATTCAATAATAACATATAAAAATGTTATTTATTTCATACGATGAAAAATCATTCATAAATAACATATAAAAATGTTATTTATTTCATGCGATGAAAAATCATTCATAAATAACCTATAAAAATGTTATTTATTTCATGCGATGGAAATTATTCATAAATTCCATAATAAAATATGTTTTATTTCACACAATGTAAAAACATCTTCTTTTTATGTACAATGGAAAAATATCATCTTTTTATATTTATAATATATTCACTTTACTATTTTACGATGTAAAAATATGATCTTTTATATTTTACAAAGTAAAAATATCAACTTTACTATTTTACAATGTAAAAATATGATCTTTTACATTTTACAAAGTAAAAATATCAACTTTACTATTTTACAATGTAAAAATATGATCTTTTACATTTTACAAAGTAAAAATATCAACTTTACTATTTTACAATGTAAAAATATGATCTTTTACATTTTACAAAGTAAAAATATCAACTTTACTATTTTACAATGTAAAAATATGATCTTTTACATTTTACAAAGTAAAAATATCAACTTTACTATTTTACAATGTAAAAATATCAACTTTACTATTTTACAATGTAAAAATATGATCTTTTACATTTTACAAAGTAAAAATATTCACTTTCCTATTTGCCATGTAAAAATATGACTTTTTCTATTTTACAATGAAAATATGACTTCTTCTATTTTGACAATGAAAATATGACTTCTTCTATTTTGACAATGAAAATATGACTTCTTCTATTTTGACAATGAAAATATGACTTCTATTTTAAATATAAAAAGATTGTCTTTTTTTTTTTTCATCGACAAAATTTCATCTTTTTGTTTTCAAAAAGATTGTCTTTTTATTTTAAACATAAAAATATTGTCTCCTTATTTTCAGCATAAAAAGATTTAGCCTTTTTTTATTACAATCAAAAAAAAAAACAAAGTTGTAATTTTTATAATCAAAATCAAAGTTGTAATCTTTGCAAACAAAATCAAAGTTGTAATCTTTGTTAACAAAAGCAAAGTTGTAATCTTTGTTAACAAAAGCAAAGTTGTAATCTTTGTCAACAAAAGCAAAGTTGTAATCTTTGTTAACAAAAGCAAAGTTTAAAATTTTATAAAGTTTTAATCTTTATAAATAAAAATAAAAGATTTCATGTTTTATAAAATAACAAAGATTCATTTTATACAAACAAAAACAAAGATTCATTTTAAAGATCTAATCTTTATTAATGTTATTCATTTCAAAATAAAAATCAAAACTTTGATTTGTCAATCATGATAAAAGATTAAACTTTATTTACAAATCAAAACTAAGGATTAAACTTTTTATTATAACCTTTCTACTTGTCATCGAATAACAATTTCCACAATCAATTCCAACACCAATCATACAACACATCAATAACAATATAGGCCACAATCATCAATTTCCACCATTCAACCATTCAATCCATACAACATTCATTTTGCATAATGATAACATAATTAAATTAAATTAATTATATATATAAAAATAAAAAATAAAAAATCTCACCTTGCTTGTTTCTGAAATGAAGCGATTTAAATCAGATCTCGTGTTTGGCGTCACATCGGTTACGGATCTGAAAGATTGCAAATTGAAATTTATGCATAAATTAGAATTCTGGCCTTTAACAACTGACACAGTGACGCTTAAAAGCGTGACAAAATCTGAAGCTATTTACCTCAAATTTTCAGAAATGTTCAAAACTTTGAATGCGAATTTCGGGAGCTATAGTCGACGGTTTTACGAACGGTTTGCGGGAGATTGAAGAGCTACGAGAGGGCTATCTTCACCGAGAAGATGGAGAGGTGCGGCTACATGTATGAAGGGCGGCGGCAGCATAAAGGCGGCGGTTTCGGGGAGGTGAATCGAGAGCTACGGGCAACGGTTTGATGTGAGGTTTGTTGGAGAAGAAAGAGGAAGAGAAGAGCTTCAAAAAGTTTAACTACGGCATGGTCTAATTCTTAGTGGTTTGGGAGATAGGGAGGAGAGAAGTTTCGGCCATTATGGGTTCAAGGTGCGGCTGAATCACGTTGAGGAAGAAGAAGGCCGACTTTTACTTTATATTATTATATTAGGTTAATCTAATTATTATTTAATCAACTCGTTTAAGCCCGTTTTGGCCCGAACTCCGTTTTAGGCCCAACGACTGTTGTTCCTACCATTTAGCCCCCATTTCAAACTCATCTAGACATGTCTTGACAGCCCAAACTATCATCTAAGCCTCCGTTTCGCAGTTTTAAAATTTAAGTCTTTATTTCTAATTTTTCCGTACAAATAATTTTACCGGGGACACAAATTAACTCAGAAAAATCCAGAAAAATTATTTTTGACTTTCTTATGTCAATACGGTTCTAACAAAATTTATTTCGTCGAATTCTGAAACTTTTTGAAAAATGGCTATTTTTAAGGCGTTCAAATTTAACTGAAATAGTCAAAACACATTTTATTTCGCCACGCTCACATATTAATTCGAAAAATTATGAAAAATTAAAATTAACAATATTTTGACATTCCGGATCCAACAAAAGTGATTTCGTCGAAAACAGAGGTCGTTTGAAAAAAGACTATTTTTAAGGTCAATATATTTAATATTTAAAAATACCAAAAATAGTGGAATTTTTCCGAAACTCAAAAATATAAGTTCTTATAGTCATTTTTATATGTAAACAACATTCTAAAACCAATGGAGATGGTTTCGGGTCCTAATTCCTTATTCTGCAAAATTTAGCATTTTGGCCCTTATAAATTTCATAGCGACCTTCCTAAATATTGAATTGGCCATAACTTTTGATTCCCGTTATGAAATTTCGATTTTTCGGATTCGTTGGAAAGATATTTTTAAATAGATTCTAATATTTTTGGTTTCACTAAAATCCGTTAAATTTTGCATCCTGTACGGTCAGTCAAAGTTCAAGTTTGACTTTTCAAACTACGCGTTATTTCTAACTCTTTTGTTAATTAAAATTAAATTATTCATTCTAACTTCGATTTGAATCAAATTTGTGATCATTATTATTTAAATAAATTATTTTATATTGTCAAAATTCATTAAAATTTTCTAAAATAAAAATTTTAAATTGGTTCTGATTTTCCGGGTTGTTACAATCGCCCCCACTTAAAAACTTTTCGTCCTCGAAAAGGAACGTAGCTAAAAATTGTAAAATTAACTATCTTAATTTTAAATTTTAATGGTTGATTAGCTTTTCAAAATATATATAACTTTATATATATAGAAATCATATTTCAAAGAATAGATTATAAATATCAAAAATACGTTAATTATAAATTCGTAACTCTTAACTCGTTCTAGGGCATTACTAACCCCATCTCTAACGAGTTTACTCATTCTAGGATACTGCTGATCCTATCTCTAACGAGTATTCTTATTGGACATTACTAATCCAATCTCTGATGAGTCTTTTGTTCAGTTCTAACAAGTTGTACCCCAAAGATTTGAGCTAACCAGAGCTCTGATACCAACTGTAAAGACCCGAAAATTCCCACCCTTTGGATCGACCATAAACCACACAGGTCTGACCCAAAAAGTGAAAATCTACGAATACTTTAACTTTGGGCATACAACATATTAAAACAACAACAGAAGACTTTTATAACATATCATCATATGATGTTACATCAGAGTACAGAATATACATATCAGAGTACATTGGAATAAAATTACAACGGAAGATAAATACAAAAATGTAATATACTGCAACGGAAGAACACAGCGGAAGACTTTCTATCTCTGGACACAGCTTTAAGCTTCAACCCAGAATCCTGTTTAATATATCTGCAAAGAAATAGCTACTCGACTGCCCGTGTGGAAAATATGGGCACCCGAGTTTGCCAGTGGACAAAACTACAGGTCAGTCATGGGACTGGTGTGAGAATTCTACTTAACCTATATAATATAATAAGGCTAATCACAGGACCACGCCACTTTCGCGGAACGGGTTTTCTCCTATGGATTGCCAGTGCATGACTAAAGTAAATCGTCAAAATAGCGCAATGCTTTTTAGAAAAATGAAACCATTATAAGACCCAAGTCCCATCACACAATGCAATGCAAACCGGAGGATAGGGTTTTACCTTATAATGATCAAAAGATGCTTGATACGATAAACACGGTATTATATAATAATAGTGTGCAACCAATTTGAAGTACATCAAAGTAAATGTATTAATCCTAGACGGCATGAGTGCCCCATCCCACTATGTCGCCATATATAGGTATACAATCAAAACCGCGTGATGTCGTATTGGAAATTTGGATTTCCATCTGAGTCAAGGCTAGGGAGGAGATCCTTACCGATTCGAGACACTCTAGCAATGCCCCAGGATTGGTACTCTGTCCAACCCTTGGATCCTGCAGGGCCGGTCCGTCCCCGTGTTGGTACTCTGTCCAACTGGTGCAATGGACTGGATTAGTTATTCCTGAACACACGCTTCCCGGTCCTTTTGGACCTATCCTACGGCCAGTAGCGACCGCATAAACCCGAGGCCTCGAAAAAGCAACAACCACAATGAATAAATGCCAGCGCTGGTAGGTCCCTGGAACCACTCTAGCTAGAAAGAAACGTGCGCACTCCCTGCGTTCCCTTCTCCCGTTTTAGACTCTACCGGGCTGTGAGGCTCGCGAAGTCACGTAACACAAAGCTATGCCTAAATAGACTATGCTTTGATCATCCCACAAGGCTCTGCTTTGCAACAATAAGCCTTGATCAAGTGCAACTTGGCATACCACATCAACAACTCATATCATGCGATCGGTAAATATTTAACATACAAAAGGGTGTTAAGCAAGAGAATAAATCCTCCGCCACCATGCATTTATATATTAAATAAAAACCGATTTAATTACATGAAATAAATTTCAATGTCAGGCATGTTATCCATTTACAAGTCCGTTCTAGGTCTGAACGAAACAACGTATCCGTCGATCTCCAGTACGTCTGGAAGATCATCACTTTTACCTTGCCTTGGGGGATCAGTCCCAATTCAAGATATCAGTCACCATCAACCAAACGATGTGAAGCTCTCCGGTCTTCAGTCACCGTCTTCATCTTCGACTCTTGATCGTCGTGATGATTATTCAGAATGGGTTAGACCCGGTCTTTCTGAATAACTCGCGTATTTGTAATTAAAATCAACCATACGCCACATTCCAACTTTGAATATCCTTTTAAATAAAAATCATTATTTATGTTAAAAGGTTCTCATTAATTTTATCAAAGATAAAATAAATTACATTTTTAATCTTTCTAAAAAGATTTATTAATATTCCAATTTTGATTTAATTTATAAAATAGATTCATAAATTTCAAATAGTAATTTCAATGTAAATTGGATTAAAGGATAAATGTTATTTAAACATCGTCCACTACAAATCCTTTCTACATATCAATCACCAACATAATTGTTAAAATCTAATAATCTTAATTAAAAGATTTATCTTAAAGATATTAATTCATTACTAAAAAAAAAACACATTTTAAAATAATCAATGAAATATTCTATATATAAAAGATTCTGAATGTAAAATATTCTTTATAATACAAAATCTTTTATTTTACAAAAATCCTTTTATTATATAAAAATTCTTTATTTAAAAAGAAATTCTACATTGGAATGCGACTCAACCATGTACCATATAATTTGGGTCATATGGGTTTCATACATTTCATGTATAGGGTAATAACAGGAAATAATCCTCAATCCATCCATTAACAACCAGAGTGACGATTTCAACTGTGTGAGCATTAAAATAAAACAATAACGCTCATCGCAGCCTGTCGATCAATCGATAGACATATAAATAACATTGGGATTTGTGTCAGTCAAGTATCGTCCCAATACCCGTGTGGGGTTTTCAGCCAACACAGTTCATATAAATAAATAAATATAGAATTGGTTAATAGGTTTAACCAATTTCAATTTCACTTAACATGTCACTTATATCAAGTAAAATGTATTTTACTCTTATGACTTCCCTATATACTTCTAAAGTTACATAAACAGTAATTTATTTATACAGCTTTATTGCGGATGACAAATGGAATATATATTCCATTATATTTGTATGAAGTTTCTTACCAATACTTTTCATTGTATATTAGAATATAAATTGTAGTGCAAGTTCGCAAATAAAAATTGGATTTTATATTTGCGTATAAATTCTACTGTATATTATGCAAATAAAAGTGATTCTCATATTTTCACATAATTTCTGTTTTCAACAAAGATGAGTAAAGTGATATACTCATTTTGTTAACGATTCTATTTCAACAAATACAATGTAAATAAAAGTGTGTTTCTAATCTTGTACTTTTATTTGTACATAAAACACAAATAAAAGTGTATCTCATGTATTTGTCTTTTTATTTGACAAACAATGTTAATAAAAAATGTTCTTTTATAGCTTGTACTTTTATTTAACAAAACAATGGTAAATAAAATGTCTTTTTAACTCTTTTACTTTTATTTAACAAAACAATGACAAATAAAAGTATAATTTTCTTTCTATGCTTTATTTGCATCTAAAAATGCAAATAAGAAATATAACTCTCTTTTTTACTTTTCTTTACAATAGAAAATGTAAATAAAATGGTTCACACAATTTTGTTATTTTTCTTTACAATAGAAAATGTAAATAAAAGGATTCACATTATTCTGTTCTCTTTCATTACCATATAAAATGTAAATAAAAAGATTCTCATTATTTTGTTCTTTTTTTTTATTTTATTACAACTAAAAGACGATAGAAATGTACCATTAACATCGCTATTTATATCGCATAAAAAATGTCGAATAAAATGAATCACTAACATTGTCTATTTCTATCGCACTAAAAATGTCAATAAAAATGAATCACTAATGTTGTCTATTTTTATCGCACCAAGAATGTCGATAAAAATGAATCACTAACATTGTCTATTTTTATCGCACCAAGAATGTCGATAAAAATGACAGCATTAACTATTCTATTTTCACCGCGTTCAAAATGACGATAAAATATTCAACATTAACAATTCTATTTTTTACCGCATTCAAAATGACGATAAAATATTCAACATTAACAATTCTAGTTTCCTACTATAGGAAATGTAAATAAATATATTTCTAAATTCTATTCTTTTTATTCATATAAGAAAATGTAAATAAATGCATTTTCAATTTCTATTCTTTTACTTACATAAGAAAATGTAAACAAATATATTTCTAAATTTTTATCATACCGTTATAACTCATATATAAATTACATAGCAAAATGTCATTTTTATTTTATCGTTCTAATTCACCTCTAAATTACATAGAAAAATGTAATCTTTATTATACGATGGGAATTCATATTTTAATTACATAGAAAAATGTAATTCCTATCATACGACATAAATTCATATTTAAATTATATAGAAAAAATGTAATTTTTATCCTACAACGCAAATTCACATTTTAATTACATGGAAAAAATGTAATTTTCATTCTACCGTTATTATTCATCTCTAAATTACATAGAAAAATGTAATTTAAATCATGCAATGTAAATTTACATTTTTATATCATAGAAAAATGCAATTTTTGTCATACAGTGCAAATTCATATATAAAGTACATATAAAAATGTAACTTTTGTTATGCAAAGTAAATTCACCTTTTTAATTACGTCTAAAAAATGTAATTTTATTCATACGGTGGAAATTCATTCATAAATAACATATAGAAAATGTAATTTATTTCATACGGTGAAAAATCATTCAATAATAACATATAAAAATGTTATTTATTTCATACGATGAAAAATCATTCATAAATAACATATAAAAATGTTATTTATTTCATGCGATGAAAAATCATTCATAAATAACCTATAAAAATGTTATTTATTTCATGCGATGGAAATTATTCATAAATTCCATAATAAAATATGTTTTATTTCACACAATGTAAAAACATCTTCTTTTTATGTACAATGGAAAAATATCATCTTTTTATATTTATAATATATTCACTTTACTATTTTACGATGTAAAAATATGATCTTTTATATTTTACAAAGTAAAAATATCAACTTTACTATTTTACAATGTAAAAATATGATCTTTTACATTTTACAAAGTAAAAATATCAACTTTACTATTTTACAATGTAAAAATATGATCTTTTACATTTTACAAAGTAAAAATATCAACTTTACTATTTTACAATGTAAAAATATGATCTTTTACATTTTACAAAGTAAAAATATCAACTTTACTATTTTACAATGTAAAAATATGATCTTTTACATTTTACAAAGTAAAAATATCAACTTTACTATTTTACAATGTAAAAATATCAACTTTACTATTTTACAATGTAAAAATATGATCTTTTACATTTTACAAAGTAAAAATATTCACTTTCCTATTTGCCATGTAAAAATATGACTTTTTCTATTTTACAATGAAAATATGACTTCTTCTATTTTGACAATGAAAATATGACTTCTTCTATTTTGACAATGAAAATATGACTCTTCTATTTTGACAATGAAAATATGACTTCTATTTTAAATATAAAAAGATTGTCTTTTTTTTTTTTCATCGACAAAATTTCATCTTTTTGTTTTCAAAAAGATTGTCTTTTTATTTTAAACATAAAAATATTGTCTCCTTATTTTCAGCATAAAAAGATTTTGCCTTTTTTTATTACAATCAAAAAAAAAACAAAGTTGTAATTTTTATAATCAAAATCAAAGTTGTAATCTTTGCAAACAAAATCAAAGTTGTAATCTTTGTTAACAAAAGCAAAGTTGTAATCTTTGTTAACAAAAGCAAAGTTGTAATCTTTGTCAACAAAAGCAAAGTTGTAATCTTTGTTAACAAAAGCAAAGTTTAAAATTTTATAAAGTTTTAATCTTTATAAATAAAAATAAAAGATTTCATGTTTTATAAAATAACAAAGATTCATTTTATACAAACAAAAACAAAGATTCATTTTAAAGATCTAATCTTTATTAATGTTATTCATTTCAAAATAAAAATCAAAACTTTGATTTGTCAATCATGATAAAAGATTAAACTTTATTTACAAATCAAAACTAAGGATTAAACTTTTTATTATAACCTTTCTACTTGTCATCGAATAACAATTTCCACAATCAATTCCAACACCAATCATACAACACATCAATAACAATATAGGCCACAATCATCAATTTCCACCATTCAACCATTCAATCCATACAACATTCATTTTGCATAATGATAACATAATTAAATTAAATTAATTATATATATAAAAATAAAAAATATAAAATCTCACCTTGCTTGTTTCTGAAATGAAGTGATTTAAATCAGATCTCGTGTTTGGCGTCACATCGGTTACGGATCTGAAAGATTGCAAATTGAAATTTATGCATAAATTAGAATTCTGGCCTTTAACAACTGACACAGTGACGCTTAAAAGCGTGACAAAATCTGAAGCTATTTACCTCAAATTTTCAGAAATGTTCAAAACTTTGAATGCGAATTTCGGGAGCTATAGTCGACGGTTTTACGAACGGTTTGCGGGAGATTGAAGAGCTACGAGAGGGCTATCTTCACCGAGAAGATGGAGAGGTGCGGCTACATGTATGAAGGGCGGCGGCAGCATAAAGGCGGCGGTTTCGGGGAGGTGAATCGAGAGCTACGGGCAACGGTTTGATGTGAGGTTTGTTGGAGAAGAAAGAGGAAGAGAAGAGCTTCAAAAAGTTTAACTACGGCATGGTCTAATTCTTAGTGGTTTGGGAGATAGGGAGGAGAGAAGTTTCGGCCATTATGGGTTCAAGGTGCGGCTGAATCACGTTGAGGAAGAAGAAGGCCGACTTTTACTTTATATTATTATATTAGGTTAATCTAATTATTATTTAATCAACTCGTTTAAGCCCGTTTTGGCCCGAACTCCGTTTTAGGCCCAACGACTGTTGTTCCTACCATTTAGCCCCCATTTCAAACTCATCTAGACATGTCTTGACAGCCCAAACTATCATCTAAGCCTCCGTTTCGCAGTTTTAAAATTTAAGTCTTTATTTCTAATTTTTCCGTACAAATAATTTTACCGGGGACACAAATTAACTCAGAAAAATCCAGAAAATTTATTTTTGACTTTCTTATGTCAATACGGTTCTAACAAAATTTATTTCGTCGAATTCTGAGACTTTTTGAAAAATGGCTATTTTTAAGGCGTTCAAATTTAACTGAAATAGTCAAAACACATTTTATTTCGCCACGCTCACATATTAATTCGAAAAATTATGAAAAATTAAACTTAACAATATTTTGACATTCCGGATCCAACAAAAGTGATTTCGTCGAAAACAGAGGTCGTTTGAAAAAAGACTATTTTTAAGGTCAATATATTTAATATTTAAAAATACCAAAAATAGTGGAATTTTTCCGAAACTCAAAAATATAAGTTCTTATAGTCATTTTTATATGTAAACAACATTCTAAAACCAATGGAGATGGTTTCGGGTCCTAATTCCTTATTCTGCAAAATTTAGCATTTTGGCCCTTATAAATTTCATAGCGACCTTCCTAAATATTGAATTGGCCATAACTTTTGATTCCCGTTATGAAATTTCGATTTTTCGGATTCGTTGGAAAGATATTTTTAAATAGATTCTAATATTTTTGGTTTCACTAAAATCCGTTAAATTTTGCATCCTGTACGGTCAGTCAAAGTTCAAGTTTGACTTTTCAAACTACGCGTTATTTCTAACTCTTTTGTTAATTAAAATTAAATTATTCATTCTAACTTCGATTTGAATCAAATTTGTGATCATTATTATTTAAATAAATTATTTTATATTGTCAAAATTCATTAAAATTTTCTAAAATAAAAATTTTAAATTGGTTCTGATTTTCCGGGTTGTTACAGTTTCTCTAGTAGCTCTAACAGATTTTGAAAAGCCTCAACACAATCAGGAGTCCATTGGAAGTTCTTCTTTCCCCTTTTTATCAAATCAAAAAACGGAACACATTTATCGGTGGCTTTGGAGATGAATCTACTCAGCGCCGCTACCTTCCCTGCCAGACTTTGGACGTCTTTAATTCTCCTCGGTTCTTCGATGTTTCTAATCGCTGCTATCTGGCTAGGGTTGATTTCAATTCCTCGGGAACTCACAATAAAGCCAAGGAACTTTCCCGATGCCACTCCAAATGAGCATTTCAGAGGATTCAATTTCATCCGATACTTCCACAAGATACCAAACGTTTCCGCTAAGTCTTGCGTATGACTGGAAGACTGCTTTGATTTGACAAGCATATCATCCACATAAACTTCCATAGTTTTTCCTATTTGATCATAAAACATTCTATTTACCAAGCGCTGATAAGTAGCTCCAGCGTTTTTTAACCCGAATGGCATTACAACATAACAATATAGCCCCAAATTCGTAATGAAACTCGTATGCTCTTGGTCTGGTATGTGCATAGGAATTTGGTTGTATCCAGAGTATGCGTCCATGAAAGAAAGAAGTTCATGACCTGCTGTCGAGTCTACAAGCTGGTCAATCCTGGGAAGTGGGAAACTATCTTTCGGGCAAGCTTTATTTAAATCTGAAAAGTCAATACAAGTTCGCCACTTTCCGTTTGGCTTCTTTACCAAGACGGGATTCGATATCCAGTCGGGATAAGTCGAATCTCGAATAAATCCATTTTGCTTCAATTTCTCTACTTCCTCTTTGAGAGCAGCCGACCTCTCTGGGCCCAGCATGCGTCTCTTTTGCTTCACAGGCGGATGCTTCGGATTTACATTCAATTTGTGACTGATAATGGAAGGTGATATCCCACTCATGTCAGCATGGGTCCAGGCGAACACAACTAAGTTTGCCTTCAAGAAGTCCGTCAGTTCTTCAGCACGACGTGGATCCAATTGAGAACCAATCTTCAAAACTTTCGTCGGATCAGCTTTATCAATGGGAATTTCCACTGTCGCTTCATTAGGAGTTGCATTCCTAGCCTCTGGTTCCTCGTCTTTTCTAGGATCCAGGTCTTCAGGCGTTCCTTTGGGCAACTCCCTCGGGTTCAATCTCTCTAATTGCTATGCCGAGTCCCCCTTTGAGGGAGACGAGGCATCCTTACTCTTAGCATTAACTCCTTTCATCAACATCTTCAGTTCGGCCACGTAGCAGGCCCGTCCAGAAACCTGATCCCCTCTCATTACTCCAGTCCCGGCTTCGGTTGGGAACTTTAGTAACAAGCACCAAGGGGCGATACAAACTCTAAATTCAGCGAGGGCAGGTCTCCCTAAAAATGCGTTATATGGCGAATCTACGTCCAATACTACGAACTGAAGCATTCACACTCTTCTACGTTCTCCTTGCCCTAGGGTCACGGGCAACTCTATATATCCCATGGGAGCTGTCGTCGCTCCGTTGAAGCCTCTAATCCATCCTTCACAAGGTTTCAGATCTTCGGGCTCAAGCTTCATCTGATCAATTGACTTCTTAAACAAAATATTAACGTAACTTCCGTTGTCTACTAGTACCTTATGGACCAAGGCCGGCCCAATGGTGGTAGTAATAACCAACGGATCATTGGTGGGTGATTGAATCCCAGTTTTGTCTCGGCTTCGAAACACCACGTCATCGAACATGGTCTTCTGTTGTTTTATGGGGGCGACATCCTCCAAATCGTCACCTTCATTCACATCTAGATGCTTGGCAGCATTCACATATTGGTCCATTGACCTAAAACTTCGGATTGCCGGGTGAGGTCCGCCTACAATGGAGTTGATGACAATTCCTTTACCTTTCTGCTGCGCTGTAGGCTTGGGAGCAGGTAGAATCTGTTTTGGGGCCTGCTCACTTTGCCCCCTGTCCCTCGGGGTAACCTTGTACTCGTCCAACTTCCCTTCACGCAACAGTTTCTCAATCACATCCCTCAAATGCCGACATTCATTGGTTGAATGCCCATGAGTTCCGTGAAACAAGCAAAATTTCCCTGTCGCCATTTCTTTCTCGGTCGAATCACGAGGTGGCGGTCTTTTGTACTGTATCACATTGTACGTATCCAGGTAAATATTTTCCAGGGTGTCATTCAATGGTGTATAATTCTCGTAGTTCTGGAATCGTGGTCTCTTGTTAGGGTCACTTCCCCTAATTCTGTTTCTTCTGTTACCGCTTGAATTACGGTTATTGTTGTTGTTTCCCCCACTTCCAGTATTGCTGTTTCCACCCTTGTTTCCTACATTTACTTCAACCTTGCCAGAATTCTCCCTCGACTGTTTCACGGCGATATTACCTTGCACATTCTCCTTTGAAGCCGTCTCAGACTTTCTTTTTCGGTTGGCCCTGGCCTCCTCTCGCCGTAAATAAATATCGGCCTTTTCGTAGAATATCTCCCTTGTGGGGGGTGTCTTCCCAGAAAGGTAGTCTCCAAACTCAGATTCAGGATCAACTCCTTCCTTCAATGCCATCAGAATAGTGGGCTCATGCGGGTCACTGACCTCAGTTACAGCTTGGTTAAAACGATCAAGATATGCCCTTAAAGATTCTCCTGGTGCCTGTTTGATTCTCGATAATTCAATTACACTCTTGGACTTTCGGGCATGTAGTCGGAACTGGTTCATGAAACGCTCGCTTAGTTCTTTGTAATTAGAAATCGAACGAGGAGGAAGTTGGGTAAACCAGAACAATGCCACATCTTCTAGGTAGATTGGGAATGCTTTGCACTTCACTTCATCAGGAGCAGCAGCGGCGTTCATGAGCCACGAATACCGCATCAAATGCTGTCCCGGATCAGTCCTTCCGTTATACTTGTCCATCTGTGGCAAGTTAAAGCGTCGGGGAAATTGGAAGTCGAGGATATCGTCGGTGAACGGAGTATGGCTTCGCTCAATGCCATAGTCTTCATTTGTATAATTCCGGCTCTCGGACATAATTCGGCGAACCATTGCCTGTACATCAGCACTAGTTAGGGGCTGCTCAGGTTCCCTGGCCCTAGTATCCGAGTTCCTTCCGGGCTCTTGCTCAGGAGATGCCCTTCTTCTTCGAGCTGCCTCTGCTCGATTCTGTTCCCTGCGTTCCCGGTCGATCTCGGGAAGAGGGGACTGGAGTCTTTGCCCCCGAGTGGGGTCATCGTTTCCTAATGCTCGTGCGATATCCTCGCGAGATCCCAAAGATCCAAATGTCAGCTGCTCCACATTCTGAGGTCATTCGAGTGGCCTCCGTTCACGGGGCCTCTCTTCCTCGGAAGATGAAGATTGATCTACTGGTGTGTGACGAACCGGTGATGGAGTTCTTTGCCGATGGAGTTCACTAATCTCCCGACTCATGAGCCTCATATTTTCCTGCATCACGAGATTGGTGCGCTCATGAACTCTCATAGCTTCCCTCGTGCTCTCAAGCATATCAAGCAAGCGCGAGAAATCTCCTTGAGTGATGGGCGCAGATGGATTGACCTGATCACCAACCCTGGCAGCTGGAATTGGAGCATTCGTAGGGACTCGAGTAGAGGTTCCAGCTTCACCAAGCATCGGGTCGGATCGGAGGTAGGAAGTCGGGTCGGATCGGAGCTGGGGTGCCTGGTCGGATCGGTGTGCAGCGAGCAGCTCGGGTCGGTTAAGATTGGGGGAGTGCACTGCTTCAGAGTCTCCTACCTGGATCGGATCGGAGCTCTCCCCTTGCTGTCGGTTCGGATTTCCTGCATTGATTCTTCCTGCTGCTGAACTCTGCCCCCGAGACCTTGTTACAACAGCATTTTGCTGATCTTCGCCAGCTCCATTTCCTCGAAAAGACTGAACTTCCTTGCCTTTTCCTTTGGCCATGAGTTTTTGACAATCACTTCAACGAATGTAAAAAAAGCGGAGAAACTTAAGGATTCACTTCTTTGAACTCAACGGTCCAAAAAGTAGAAAGAGATCCCGGAAAATAAAGAATTTAGATGAGGGTTCTCAGTGAAAGCACCAAAATGTTAGACCCAAAAGTGGTTCTAACACCCAAATTGATTTAAAACAAGATAAGATGAGACAAAAATAAAAATGAACACGCAAGATTTATAGTGGTTCGGCGAACAAATGCCTACGTCCACTTATTTTTCACTATATTCGATAATTCAGTTGCAAATACAATGTAAGATTCACTCACAACTCACTTTTGTTCACTCAATTGACTAAAACAAGAAATGAAAGATGATTTGGATTCTCCGGGAGTAATGGAGTTCGGATGATGGAGGTGATTGAATTCTCTAAGTGCTAAAAAAAAGGATCCCTCTCTTTGTCTCCAGACGGGGTATTTATAGGTGTGAATTTGCTTGAGACTTGATCCGGGTCGGGCCACGTGTCATCCATCGCACTCTCTTCGGGTTCGGATGAACCATCACGTTGACAACGCAAAGGGAAGGACGTTATAAGTAGGAATTAGTCATAGCCGGTCTGGTTGTTCAGGCGATTTTGCAGGAGAGTAACATGGATTATGGGTTCGGGTCGGAGACGTGCAGGTAAGGGGTTCGGATCGGGATACCCGATCCGAACCGGATTGGTTTGGGCGCGACTCCCCTTCTCTAACCTATTCCGCTCCACTCCATTAT
This sequence comes from Allium sativum, assembly GCA_030737875.1. NCBI lineage: Eukaryota > Viridiplantae > Streptophyta > Magnoliopsida > Asparagales > Amaryllidaceae > Allium > Allium sativum. Next base: position 316,931,415 of record CM060921.1, read on the forward strand.
TGTGGCAAGCAGATGGCTTTCTGATCCATTCGAGATTTAGTTGCCTTCCGATCCGATTAGATATGCCTTACCAATCTATCCAGTAAGAGATCACCGATCCGAACAGAGAACTCTATCCGATCCGAACCAATATGTTGCTCTAACCCGATCCGAACAGAGGACTCTATCCGATCCGAACAACTGCAGCTATCAATCTGAATTGTAGTGTTTTCCTCCAATCCGAACCGAAGTCTTATAATTAAAAATACCCTTCAATGTTTTGTTTCTTGACTTTGTGTTGCCTAGTTCACAAAGTAGGCTAACACCTATATTTGAGTAATAACTTGTAATTGAATTTGTTGGGCATAACTTGGGAATCGGAACATGACTAGTTTGGTGAATTTGGGATAATTAGCATATAAAATTCTAGACTTGGACATGAATGGTAACTATGTAAATTGACTAAAGTGAACGTGCCTAACTCGAGGTTAGATTGAGTTGCGGTGTAAGACTTCCCAGAACCGCCTGGCACATCCAGCAACCGCAACAATATAGATCTAATGTGAGAGGTTAGCGCATTAAGCCCAAAACCTGAGGTTAGAATGAGTTTGCGGTAGAAGTCTGCCTGGAACCGCCGGCACATCCAGCAATCGCAAACAACAGTTCTAATGTGAGAGGTTGAGGCATTAATGAATGAATTAATGCTAATGAACGGTCATGCCAAGAATGGTAGGGTTAAGTTAACACAAGAGTGCAACACTTAACCAATATAACATGATGTGTGATAGGGCAATGCTTAACCAAGGTAACATGACAAGTGGAAGGGTTAATTCACTTAACCAAATTCAACATGATGAATAAGTAGGGTTAAGTTAACCAACGTAACATGATGAACAAGTGGGGTGTTGGTAACATGATGAACAAGTGGGGTTAAGTCAAGGGGAAACGCTTAACCAGTGTAACATGATGAATGAACATGGTTAAGTTAATAGGAAACACTTAACCAATACAACATGATGAATGGGAAGTGTTAAGTTAATAAGAAACACTTAACCAATATGACATATTAGGAGGGTGGGTTAAGTTAACATGGACAATAAGACAACTTAATCAATATTACGCGAATAAAGTGGATAGGGTTAAGGCAAGCTTAACCAATAATATATGAACTTGATAAGGGGAAAGGGTTAAGTAAATCTTGGGTAAGTGGGTAATATTAGTATATATAGGCCCACAAACGTAACCGTTAAATAAACATGCGTGAATCAGTGAGAAGGTTAAGTAACATATGAATAGGAAACACTTAACCAGTACAACATGTTAATTAAGCAAATGGGTGGGGTTAAGTTAAATTGAGAACGCTTAACCATTATAACATGTTGATTAGGAAACCCTAGTAACGTGGACCCATTTTAGCAGTAACCCACATAGATGTATCATAGTATCTTGAGCTAGGCAGGATAGGGCACGATTACTGGGCTGATTATAAGCGGTCAAAATAATGGCGGGTGGTGCAACAGTGTAGTTCCGACGGAGTATGGGCATGCACATGCTCCGGAGTGGAAAAGCAGGCACTGGGCATCAGTAGTATACACTGTGCATCTTGAATCGTGTCGGGTTGCCATCATGGGAATTGATACACCCATGATGGGGCCAGCATAGGTATATACATACAAGCGGGGCCGAATGACATAAGTAATGAATACATACAAGTGAGGTCAAATGACACAAGTAATGAATACATACAAGTGGGGCCGAATGACACAAGTAGTAAATCAATAAAAGTTGGGAGTCAATCGATAGGGTAGTAAGGGTACATTGAACATATACATGGCAATTAGGCAGACAGTGGTAGGATCCTCATAATAGATGTACACCTGAAGGTTACCACAACTGCGGGGATTGGGATCACATTATCACTTTATACAGATTACTAGTTGGGACACTAGTTAGGTGGTGCAGAGATATAGAAATCAGAATAACAGGGTAGTAGCGAAGCAGAGAAAGAGTTGAAGCGCATTCAGTTTATCTTGCCTTATCATATCTTATGCTAATCTTATCTTGTTCTCCCTGTTATCACGGTATTGTCTTATATTCAGTTTATTCATGTCATGTTACTTTTACCTGTTTACATACTTAAAATCACTGGACTTACCAGGCTTTATGTCTGACCCATTTTCTTTCGTTTTCTTTTCTTCCTTTTCTCCCCCCAGGTAGTCAGGGAGGGAATAGCTCAGCTTAGTTTGGATCGTTTCTCTTTCCAAGCTTGAAGATTCTTTGATGTATTAATTAGATCCTCTTATCTTTGGAGATGGCTATGTTTGCACTTTAATTTGGGGACTTATGCTACTTTGCTATGTTTTATGCTTCTTATATACTTGGAAGTTTTTGAGTCAAGATAGAAGTTTTATGTAGTACTTTTAAAGTATGATTGAGTCAATTGTTGTAAAAGCTTGATTGAACTACGCTACTTATAAAATGACTTTGTTTTCAGCTACTTTATTTGTCTGTCTTGTAATTTATCGACATCTTTTACCTATAACGCTTCACGAAAGTTAATGCATTCTTTTTGTGAGTGACATTAACGGAGGTGGGGTGTTACACTTGGTATCAGAGCTGAAGGTTACCGGATCAGATAAAAGATTTGAAAAATTATTTTCAAAACAGTTTTAAAAGAAGCATTTCCAAAAGAAAAGTTTTGTTTTAAAGGCATATTCCCCAAAGCCATATGCACTAACTTTTGATCCTCTGTTTGAATCCTTCTTTCCTTCTTTCCTGAGTCTCCGAGGCTCCTGGCTTTCTGGGAGTTAACCTCATCGCGGCATGTTTCCGTAGGCTTGGTGTGACTACGACACCTGTCAAAGGGTGAAGAAGTGCCCAACATCCATATATAGCCGCAATAGTTTCACCTGCGGCTAATTTTCTTTCAAGCTTTGTTGGGTTTTTCATGCGATGGAGGCAGCTTTCAAGAGACTTGTCAACATGTTACAGAAGGACGGTAAAGATGAGAATGAAGCAATTTGGCTAAGGGGCACAACCCAAGGATGAGAAACTCATGGATATGGACTTGGTTCACAAGGGAGGAAAGGATAGTAAAACCTAAGACAAGAGGAAGCGTCTTTTTTATGGTATAACGGGTCATATAATTAAGGGCAAGGGCAAGAACAAAGGACATGATTTTTAGGAGAGCAAGTGCATGCTCTCACCACCAGCGTACCGGAGAGAGAGGTAGTAAAGTTTATGTTGAGAAAGTTTAGTTTTTCTTTTTGATCATCCTATTAGTACTCTTTTTGATTTTAACGCTTCACATTCGGTTATATCTGCTTCCATGGTTGAGTCTCTGCACCTTAGTACTTGTATAGTAGAAGATTCCATTATTGTCTCAAATCCAATTGGTGGTTTGGCTCATTTACCTTTGGTTTGTAAGGATTTGAGAATAGCTATATTAAGTATTGAGTTTAAGTGTAATGCTTATGTATTTGGTTTATGGGCTATGGGTTGGTTCTAGGCATGGATTGGTTAGCTAGTAATTGTGAAAGGAGGGTAGTTAGACTTTTGACTTGCCTCGGGAATACCCTCGAGATTTCATGCGATGCTAAGGGATCAGTTTGGCTTAGCTACCTAGAATCACTTGATGCATCTATCTACGACTTGCGATCCGTTAGAGTAATCCATGAGTACGTAGATGTTTTTGATTAGGTTAGGGGTTTGTCCCCTAAAACGTGAGATAGACTTCCACATGTATCTAGTTGACAATGAAATGCCAGTTGCATTACCTGTACGACACATGACTCCAAGGGAAAGGAAGGGCTCAGTAAACAAGTAAAAGAGTTACTTGAGAAAAGGGTTCATAAGGCGAAGTATTTCTGAATGGGGTGCTCCAGTTGTTTTCGCTACAAAGGCGGATGGTTCACTTTGCTTGTGTATAGATGATATTTTGGTTTTCCCTAAGTGTAGGGAAGAACATGCTTTGTATCTAAGGGAAGTCTCAAATACCCGCCAAGTGCATCAGCTTAAGGCTAGGTTCTCCAAATATCATTTTTGGAGAGAAGAAGTGAGGTTTCTAAGGCATGTGATATCCAAGGAAGGGATAACAGTAGATCCCGCAAAAGTAGTTGTGGTGCAAGATTAGAAGGTCCCAAGAAATGCAACAGGAGTAAGAAGTATTCTTGGATTAGCGGGCTGGTATAGGAAGCTAATTAAGGGGTTTGTGAAGGTATCATCCCCACTTACTAGATTGACGAAGAAGAACCTAACTTTTGCCTAGGATTTGGATTGCGATGTTGCTTTCCAACGACTGAAGAGAACCCTGACGAAAACCCCAGTCTTGACATTGCCCGAAGGGAACAAGTCGTCGTTTACAGTTTATACAAATGCATGCGGGATAGGGTTAGGCGCTGTTTTAATGCTAGAGGAGAAGGTAGTTAATTATGGAAGAAGATAGTTGAAAGTACATGAGAAAGACTATCCTACCCACGACTTGGAATTAGCTGTTATAGTATTCGCTCTTAAGTCATGGCATCATTATCTTTTAAGAGAGAAAGTTTGATCTATATACGGATCCTAAGTCCTTAAAATATTTGATCTCGTAAAAAGATTTGAAATTTGAGGCAACAGCGATAGATGGAATTTCTTGCCTCATACGACCTTGAGATTGCTTATACCCCTAGCAAGGGTAATGTTATGGCAGGCGCCTTAAGTAGAAAGAGACTGACCTTAAGAGGGATAAAGTTTGAAGTACATAGAAACCTTTAGCTTTAGACCCCCAGCCAAGTTTGTACCTGGTTTTTAACAATGCTAGAAAAGCGGCCTACGCTTTTGGATCGGATAGGAGCGGCGTAACATGAAGACCCTCGGATTTGTGACATGGTGTATAAGCTAAGTAGAGTGGAGACCTCAAAACATTTTAGTATTTACACTTGGTATCATGGTTAACATCTGTTTATCTTGGAAAGATAGTCCGACTACATGGGATACCCTCTAGCATAGTAAGTGATCGAGATCCTATCTTTACTGGTGAGTTTTGGAAATGGAGGACAAGTAGCTTCAAAATCGTGAAGTCAAGCTAGTTAAAGTACAATGGGGTGACGCTGAAGAAGACGCGACTTAAGAGACTGGAGACAAGACAAGCACATCCTAACCTTTTCTTTTTGAGGGTACATCCTTGATCTCTTTTTCCATAAGTTTACGCATGCTCGTATCTATCTTTTAAGTATATCCTCTCGGTCCTACCCTTGATACTTAGGTAGAAACAACTGGATGCAAATATGTATTTGAAACATGATATGATTGATGGTTGCAAGTGATTGCTAGTGGTTGCTCATGGATGCATATACACACACATTAGGTACTAGATCGGCTCAGTCACTTTCATATTGCATATGCATATATGTATTTAGATATGGATTGAAAATTGATGTGTTATCATATGGATGTTGCATTTGTATGAATGATTGTGCACTCATGTAGAGGTTATAAAATATGATTAGGAATAATTGCATACATGATGGACTCATAGCACCGACATGATTCACATCAAGGAGGTCAACTGAATTAGTAGACCGCCTGATTTTGCATTAGATAAGGACATATACACACACTATGCATATGATCATGAAAGCATTAGAAATCTTTTTAAGGACAATGGATGCTTGTGACTGAATGGTTGAGTAGATGAATGTTGGATGGTAGGATATGCATTCTTCTTGACTAGGAGATTTCGGGGACGAAATCCTTTAAGGGGGGAGAATGTAACACCCCGTATTTTCTATGAATATTAAATTAACAACTTTAAGTACACTTAATTTTTAGAGAAGAATTCGGTGAAAGGGGTTACGCCATTGCGTTCATCTCGGAATTCTACTTGAGATAGAGTCCGAGTTTGCGTAAATCGGGCTCCGTATGAAGAAATTATGGAGTTCAGAAGATTTCAGGTTTAGACAGAAATTAAATTAAAATAGTAATTAAAAGTCAAAACAGTTCGAAATTCGAAATTCAGTCAGAGCGGGCTGAGCGGGAAATTTTTCGCTCAGAGGTATCAACCCTTTCCCCCCAGGGGGAGTCGACATAGGTGTCGACCCCCTGTAGGGGAATCAACATAAGTGTCGATTCCCCCTGTAGAGGTGTCGACATAGGTGTCAACCCCCCTATAGGGGGTCGACCCCTTTTTGATCCAGATCCAGTGACGAATTTTTATAGCCCTGAGATGAGGTGGCCTTCCCTGATTGGCCCGATGACCGAATTCTGAGGTACTAAGGCTTATTTGTCATGCTGTGGTTGGCTGGATGACACATCTCTTTGGTTTGGATGGCTCTGCTTACTCCTTTACTAATCTAAAGGCTAGAATTAATCCTAGACATCTATATATACACTCATAACCCAACCCTAATTCTATTGCTCCAAAGCTATGACGCCGTCACACTGTTCATCTTCAACCTAGTCCAGCCACCGCCATCTTCTACAAACTAGAACTCAAATTAGATAGCCTCAAATCAACTTTAAAGATTAATCAACATCAAATTAGAGTCTCTACAACAACAACGATTCAATTATCTTTTCTTAATCCTAGCAATGTAAATTCATGTTGTTTTCAGATTTAAACACCTAATAGTAATCTTGGCATGTAATAAAATGGATTTAAGTCTATGCTTGATGATGAAACAATCTTTTCAGATTTACCCCAATCTTTCTATTGAATCAATGATTTTACATGCCTAAGAAGTTATTATATCGATTCAATCATGCCTATCTTTGTTGAACATCAAATATATAATCCTTTTTTGTTCAAGATGTTATTCTTATGCCTGCGATAATGATTGCATCAACTTAATCAAGAATCTATCTTTGTTGGATCTAAATTTCTTGTATTAGGTCTGTTGTTACATGCCTATTTTTATGCCTATTCTTATTTTATGCTCCTTCTCTCTCTTCCCCTATTTCCTTTTTCTTTTATGAACCTGGGTTGCCGTCGAACCTAGGCTGAAATCGCGAAATGCGAACGATTGGAATACAGGGAATATTTTGGTATAATTTGTAATTGATATTGGGAAATAATCTATTTGTTAATAGTGGAACATAATTTGTAACTTGTGATTTGGGGGCATAATTGTTATTGTTGCGAACTTGGTGTAAATTGAAATATTAAATCTAGATTGGACGAAAACTATAAATTGAAATATTAAATCTAGATTGGGCATAACAATTGGTTGGGAAGCCAAGCATAATGCTTATTGCGATTTTGGGGCATGGCTATTATTGCAAATTTAGGGTAACCTATATTTGAGTAATAACTTGTAATTGAATTTTTTGGGCATAACTTAGGAATTGGAACATGACTAGTTTGGTGAATTTGGGATAATTAGCATATAAGATTCTAGACTTGGACATGAATGGTAAATATGTAAATTGGCTAAAGATGAACTTGCCAAACCCGAGGTTAGATTGAGTTTCGGTGTAAGACTGCCCAGAACCGCCCGGCACATCCAGCGACCACAACAATATAGATCTAATGTGAGAGGTTACCGCATTAAGCCCAAAACCCATGGTTAGAATGAGTTTGCGGCAGAAGTCTGCCCGGAACCACCCGACACATCCAGCAGCCGCAAACAACAGTTCTAATGTGAGAGGCTGAGGCATTAATGAATGAATTAATGCTAATGAACGGACATGCCAAGAATGGTAGGGTTAAGTTAACACAAGAGGGCAACACTTTACCAATATAACATGATGTGTGATAGGGCAACACTTAACCAATGTTACATGACAAGTGGAAGGGTTAAGTTAATAGGAAACACTTAACCAAATTCAACACAATGAATAAGTAGGGTTGAGTTAATCAACGTAACATGATGAATGGGTGGGGTTAAATCTAGGGGAAACACTTAACCAATATAACATAATGAATGAACAGGGTTAAGTTAATAGGAAACACTTAACAAATACAACATGATGAATGGGAAGGGTTAAGTTAATAAGAAACACTTAACCAATATAACATATTAGGTGGGTGGGTTAAGTTAACATGGACAAGAAGACAACTTAACCAATATTACATGAACAAAGTGGATAGGGTTAAGGCAAGCTTAACCAATAATATATGGACTTGATAAGGGGAAAGGGTTAAGTAAATCTTGGGTAAGTGGGTAATATTAGTATATATAGGCCCACAAACTTAACCGTTAAATATACATGCATGAATCAGTGAGAAGGTTATGTAACATTTGAATAGGCAATACTTAACCAATACAACATGTTAAATAAGCAAATGGGTGGGGTTAAGTTAAATTGAGAACACTTAACCATTATAACATATTGATTAGGAAACCCTAGTAACGGGGACCCATTTCAGCAGTAACCCACATAGATGCATCATGGTACCCTGAGCTAGGCAGGGTAGTGCACGATTACTAGGCCGATTATAAGCGGTCAAAATAGCGGCGGGTGGTGCAGCAATGTAGTTCCGACGTAGTATGGGCATGCACGTGCTCCAGAGTGGAAAAGCAGGCACTGGGCATCAGTAGTATACACTGTGCATCTTGAATCGTGTCAGTTTGCCATCATGGGAATTGATACACCCCATGATGGGGCCAGCACAGGTATCTACATACGAGCGGGGCCGAATGACACAAGTAGTGAATACATACAAGCGAGGTCGAATGACACAAGTAATGAATACATACAAGCGTGGCCGAATGACACAAGTAGTAAATGAATACAACTTGGGAGCCGATCGATAGTGTATTAAGGGTATATTAAACATATCCATGGCAATTAGGCAAAGATGTAGGATCCTCATAATATATGTACGCCTAAAGGCGACCAACACGGCGGGGATTGGGATCACATTATCATTTTATACAGATTACCAGTTGGGACACTAGTTAGGTGGTGCAGAGGTATAGAAATCAGAATAACAGGGTAGTAGCGAAGCAGAGAAAGAGTTGAGGCACATTCAGTTTATCTTGCTTATCATATCTTATGCTAATATTATCTTGTTCTCCATATTATCACGGTATTGTCTTATATTCAATTTATTCATGTCATGTTACTTTTACCTGTATACATACTGAAAATCACTGGACTTACCAGGCTTTATGTCTGACCCGTTTTCTTTCGTCTTCTTTTCTTCCGTTTCTCCCCCTAAGTAGTCAAGGAGAGAATAACTCAGCTTAGTTTGGATCGTTTCTCTTTCCAAGCTTGAAGATTCTTTGATGTATTACTTGGATCCTCTTATCTTTGGCTACGGTTGTGTTTGCACTTTAATTTAGGGACTTATGCTACTTTGCTATGTTTTATGCTTCTTATATACTTGGAAGTTTTTGAATCAAGATAGAAGTTTTATGTAGTATGTTTAAAGTATGATTGAGTCAATTGTTGTAAAAGTTTGATTGAACTATGTTGCTTATAAAATGACTTTATTTTCCGTTGCTTTATTTGTCTGTCTCATAATTTATCTGCATCTTTTACCTATAACGCTTCACTGAAGTTAATGCATTCCCTTTGTGAGTGACATTAATGGAGGTGGGGTGTTTCAATAACTCTATTCGATTAACTCTCTTAGAATAACTTATATTCAATTAACTCTCTTCGAGTAACTTGTATTCGATTAACTCTATTTCAACTAACTCTAATTTGATTAACTCTAATTCGATTAACTCTAATCGATTAACTCTAATTCGATTAACTCTAATTCAATTAACTCAAATCAGTTAACTCTCTTTTCAATCCTATTTCAGAACCCAAATTCCTTTATAAATATTTTATTTGAAAGATATTTACTCAAATCCCTTATTTACATCAAATGTGAATAATATTTCTTTTATCAAATCAAAACAGTTTGATTTCGCAATTTAAAAACACTATCCCTAAATCTAATTTCTTTTTATACTTCTATTTATATAATTTTCTATAAAAACTTATTTTATACTTCCAACACTAAAATCTCATTTAATCCCCTTTAAAAACTAAGTTCAAATTCCATTTGAAATATCGGTGTTAAAACCGGTTTTTACTTCTCTACATAAATCCATATTTATATTTTAATTTATCCAATGATAAATATTTTACTTAATTTGTAAATAATGTTTTTAAATAAATCTTCTTAATTTATCTGTAAAAACATATTTCAATTTAATATCTACTTTTCACATATTTCCTTTTATAAAATTCTATTCATTTTATAAATATTTCTTTTTATAATTCTATTTATTTTCTAAATAAATATTCCTTTTATAATTCTATTTATTTTCTAAATAAATATTCCATTTGTTCAATATCCATTTTGAAATTACTTTTTCATAAAATCATTTGATTTTATATAAATATATTTTATTTTCAATATACACATTGAAAATTCCCTTTTTAATTCCAGTATTATATATGGTATTCAAAATACCAAATAATAATGATCGATATCATTCAAACACACATAATCAACAACAGATTATATATCACATCATATATCACCATATATGAAAAACAGTAAAATAAATGTTGAGGAATCCAGTTGGATCCCTCCAACCTGTTTCCCTCCATCCACAGATGTTAAACAATATAATAACATTGATTTCATTTCGATATGAAATATTCTGATAAATAGAATCAATATTTGATTAACGATTTTTATATATATATCGTTATCTATAATTTCAACCAATACATAAGCAATTCAACCAAATAATCATCACACAGCAGTCAATCAGCATTTATCATTACTAGATTATATTTATAAAAATATAAATTGATTAAGTTAGTGAGTTTTACTCACATTGGACGGTTATCGTTAATTAATGAATACCGATCATTCATTTGGATCCGACAATTTATTTCGCTATAAATTATAACGAGCTCCAATCCACTCCCAGACAGTTCCAATGTGTAGCCCTCGTCCATACGATCCTGATGGATCTTGTTTCGTTGTTTTATTACGTATGAATAAGATATTAAATTAACTAGTTTATAAACTATTTAATTAAACTATTTTAAATCATTTGATTTATAATGGGCCCATACCCATTATCTTCGACCCATGCACCCTGGTACATTCCAGATCCGCGTGCTTCTTCCTTACCAATTCGAAAATAAGCTGCTCCTCACTTTAGCCATAACCACACCTCCTCATACCAATGGTCATTTACTTAAATTAAGTATTTAATTAAAACTCCTAATCCCCTTTTAAAATGCTTAACAACCTTCTTCGTTATCAGTGAAACACCCCACCTACGTTATGGTCACTCGCAAAGGGAATGCCTTAACTTCGATGGAGCATTATAGGTAAAAGACACAGATAATTTACAAGACAGATATGTGTATATATATATATATATATATATAAGCAGCGGAAAACAAACATTTCTTTAATTCAAACATGGTTCATAACAAAACATTACAGCAAACTGTTTCAAACCAACTCCCAATTTATTACATCATAATTTCTGTCTTGATTATTATATAAAGAAGTATAAACCATAAATAAAACTACATAAATCCCCAAGTCTAGTGTGTCCAAAGCCATAGCCAAAGATAATAGGTTCCAAGCCGTACATCACAGAGTCTTCAAGCTTGGAAAGATGAACGGTCCGAATTAAGCTGAGTTATTCCCTCCCTGGCTACCTGAGGGGGGGACGGAAGAAAAGAAGACGAAAGAAAAATGGGTCAGACATAAGTCTGAGAAAGTCTAGTGACTTTTCAGTGTGTGAATAAGGAAAAAGGTCATGACAGGAATAAACTGAAAATAGGACAGTTTAGAATAGCAAACTAACATAAAGCTATATAAGGCAGGACAACCGAATATACATCGCACCCATGTTTAATTCTCTGCACTTACTTATACTTGTCCAACTAGCACCACGTGTTCATGGTGAAATGATCCCCTTATATCGATCGGCTCCTACTAGCATGCATTTATCATGTGAGATCTTCGGCCCCCGCTTGACTATAGATACCTGTGCTAGTCCCACCACGGGGTGTATCAAATCCTATGGTGGCAACCCGACACGATTCAAGATGCACAGTGTATAACTACTGATGCCCAATGCCTGTTTTTTCCACTCCAGAGTACGTGCGCGCCCGTACTCCACCGGATCCTACACTAATCCACCACCGCCGATGCTTTTTGATCGCTTATAATCAGCCCAGTAATCGTGCCCCACCATGCTTAGTTCAGGATCCCATGATACATCTATGTGGGTTACTGCTGAAATGGGTCCCCGTTACTAGGGTTTTCCAGCCAACATGTTAAATAGGTTAAGTTTCCGAATTTACCTAACCCCACCCTTCAGTTTAGCTAACATGTTGAATTGGTTAAGTGTTTCCTTAATTGACTTAACCCTACCACTCTTGACTTAGCTTTATTAGAGCACCAACCACTCACATTAGACAGGTATTGTTGTGGTCACTGGATGTGCCGGTCGGTTCCAGGCAGTTTTACACCGCAACTCAGTCTAACCTCGGGTCCTTTTTGGGCTCAATGCACTAACCATCCACATTAGACAGGTATTGTTGTGGTCACTGGATGTGCCGGTCGGTTCCAGGCAGTTTTACACCACAACTCAGTCTAACCTCGGGTTAGGCATATTCGTCTTTTCTAAATTTACATATTTATCATTTTATGTAAATTAGCCAACAATTTATTGTCATGGCCCACTTTCTTTCTAAATCAAATTCATAATTTTTGGTAAGTAAATTATACCATTTCAGTGCCATACCATTTACATGGTTATGAGCCAAATATGTTAATTATGCATTATTCTCATGTTTTCCCCAACGTTACCCCCGTTGTACGTTCGCAAAATTACATAGGATGTTAGGCTCGACATTTTAGCCTAACTAATAAACTAAAAGGGGAAAAAGTGGAACTTGCAATATTCCAACATCATACAAAAAATATGGATCTAACTACAGATGTGTCACATGAACTTGGCATAATATACTTTTAATTATGAACTTGCAAACTAGGTCTATGCAACATGAGTCATAAAATAATAGTTTTAAAAAGAATTACCAAAATCTAGTTAGACATGTGGTGGTGAACTTGCATAGGGATTTAATCATGCTAATATTGATCTAACATAAAGGCATATGGTTCTAACATATAAAGTTGTAGATCTAAACATATAGGTTTACATAATCATGTTTTTAACCTACAAACTTGCATGTATTCATCACATGATAGCATCACTTAGCTTGCATAAACATGGCATAATTTATAAATTGACATACAACATATAGATATAATCACCAAATTATACAAGGTCGTAGATCTAAACATGTACGCATAATGGATCTAAACAATTAGGCATAAACGACGTGACTTAGCCTAAAACTTGTATGTATCATAATGATAATTTCATAACATCATAGGTTTATACACCAATTTCCACATAACATAATAGGTTCGATAGACCATAATAATTCATAGGCATATACGATAGAATAGACATGAATAAACATAAATCAGCATCACATACAACTTGATACAATTTTATTTTACAACTCATTACAAACCATGTCTTTAATTCATTCACATCTGAAAGATAACTACACTTACTAACAAAAGGAATTCTTGGGTTCTGGGATCTGTATTCTGAAATTGAATTGCTCGCCTTTGATGTAGATCGTTGAATTTTCTTTGTTGAATTAGATTAGATTTTATTTTTGACGTAGCTTCAATCTTTCCTTTGAGTTGAAAGAGATGACGGCTATTCTAAGTTCACCAATGACGGCATGGCGGCTCTTGGTATGAATATTTGTGATTTAGGATTGAGAGTTAGGTTGGTTTTATAGAGGTTTAATTAATTTAGAGCCGCCAGATTAACCCTAGAAGTAATCAAGACCATCCAGTCAAGATAGGATAACACCTCAGCCCTAATGACTCGGCAGGGAGTCAGAAATCGTCATCCTTTCAGATCTGCCCAGGGGGGGGGGGGGGTAGGTCGACCAGTAGGGCAGGTCAACACTAGGGTCGACCTGACCTGGGCGGGAATTTTTCCTGCCCTGCTCTCTTCTGAGCTTAAATTTGAATTTTGAAATTTTGAAACTTCCGAAGGCCATAACTTCTTCATACGAAGTCCAATTCATGCAAACTCGGACTCTACCTCAACCAAAATTCCAAGACGAATGCAATGGCATAACCCGTTTCCCTTAATTCTCAAATTTAAAATTAATTATTCTTTAATTCGTTAATTTAAGGTTTATCGAAAACACTAGGTGTTGCATTCTGCCCCCTTAAAGGATTTCGTCCCCGAAATCTTCAAGTCAAGAAGAACGTATATCCTGCCATCCAATCATCCATCTACTCAACCATCAAACACAGGTGTCCATTCTCCTTAAAAGACTTCTAATGATTCATGATTATATGCATAGTTTGTGTACATGTCCTTATCTAATGCAAAATCAGGCGGTCTACTAATTCAGTTGGCCTCCTTAATGCAAGTCATGTCGGTGTCATGCGTCCATAATGAATGCAATCTTCCCTAATCATACTTCTACATGAGTGCGCAATCATTCATACAAATGCAACATCCACATGATAACACATCAAGTTTCAATCGTATATATGTACATATATGAATATGCAATATGAAAATGACTGAGCCGATCTAATACCTAAAGTGCGTGTATATGCATCCACGAGCAACCACCAGCAATCACTTACAACAACTTGCAACCATCAACCATAACATGCTTCTGTTAGACCAAAATCTGGGCCTAACACCCAAATGCAGATCACAGATCATAGAATGTAGAAAATGATAAATAAGAGGAGACACACGAAGTTTTTATAGTGGTTCGGCTGTATATGTAGCCTACGTTCACTTTATAATCTTATTGTTATACTGACAAATTACAAGAATTAGTTATATGCAGACACACTATTCGTGTGTTAATTGGGATTACAAGAGGAGAATTTATGTGTAGAAAGGTATAAAGTCCTTGCAATCAGTAATGGAAGAGGCTGTCTAGTTGTAGGAGAAAGTCTCAGCCAAAAAGTCAGAGAGAATCCCTTTAAAATTCCATGTAGAGGTGTATTTATAGCTGTAGGAGAGCTTCTGGGAAGACAGGTTCGTGATGGGGTATGCGGCACCCGATCCAGAAAAGTAGGAGCAAGATGTGGCATGAGAACAAGTAAAAACACGAGATGGTACAATGAACGGGTCGTGGTCTGAGGTTGCACCACAATCCAAGGGGGAGATCCGATGAAGGGTGAACTGAGGGTGCACCACAAGCCAGAGAGGATGCACGAGCCGTACTCTGATCGTGTGATGCTTCGTCGCTTTATCCAGGAAATTGCCAGATTACACCCATTCACGAAAACGGGCCTAACTTTCAAACCGTAAGTCCGATTGAGCCAAATCAAAGCTCAAACCGAAGCTATTTCAGAGATCTACAAGACCTATAAAGCATGGCTTTGTAATTTCTCTTTTCGAGCCCAAAAAGGGTCATCTGATAGTAGTTTTGGGCCTTTCTTTGTTCGTGATGTGACTTTGACCAAATCGCTGCCTATCTTCTGATGTTGTTCTCCATATCCAAGCGCGATGCTATCCAGATATTCAGTGTGACAGCTTTTACCAAAAAGTGTGTCAACATGTTTGCCCCCCAGAACATATCTTGCTGGTTGAAGGTAGATATGTTCTGTATAATCTAAGAAATCTAAACCCAGAATGCGACGATCACGCTGGATCGTATTAAGCCCAGAAAACCGCCGATCACACAAGATCGTATTAAAGACAGAGTAATCCAAGAAGACCTGGAGTTTGTACCTGCAAGAAGATAAAACAAATAATGCAAGAATATTTCCTAGATGGCCTAACCAGAGTAAACCATCTGAGAAGATGTTAGAGGGGTTCCAAGACGGCCTTACCTGAGTAAGATGACCAAGGAAAAGTCATGAAAGTTCCAAGACGGCCTTACCGGAGTAAGATAACCAAGGAAAAGAACATGAAGTTCCAAGATGGCCTTACCAGGGTAAGACAACCAAGGAGGAGCACATGAGAATTTGTTTATACTGGACTGATCCAGTTGGGAGCCGGAGCTCATATTTGTACTGGACAGATCCAGTTGTGAGTCGGAGCTCAATGTTTATACTGGACGGATCCAGTTAGGAGCCGGAGCTCAAGACTGATCATTATTAATTCATGAACGCTAAGAGGCAGTTATTCTAACCCCGAACACGACTAGAGACTACAGGTCGGTTCCGTGCGTGTGGGGCGATGTTGCCGTGCTTATTACATGCATCGAAAACAAAGAGGGGTGAGAAGTCGCCTAAAAACCTAAAAACATGAACTACGAACCGGAGTTTGGAAAACTGAAGGGATCTTCTGAGTGGGATCAATTGATAATAAACCCGCGATTGTTCGATCCAGGATCATTCCCTCTCCGGGGAGTCAGTGGTGGCAGTGTAGTAGCAGATGCAAGCGTTGTTGGTTGAATGACGTACTCAGGTAGTTCTCCTCGCCTGACCCGATCCTCGATAAGGTCTCGCAAATGTCTGCAGTCATCTGTGTTATGACCATACATGTCATGAAATATGCAGTGTTTGCTAGAATTGCAATGTTCTACTGTTGGTTCCCTCTTGGGAGGCCTTGGATATGAGGCAGCACCCCCTGTATCTATGTAGATATTGCTCAGGGTGTCATTTAGTTTAGTGTATTTGTCGTATCTGGACCCTCTCCGGGGTGGAGCATTACGATCATTCTTTGCATTGGCGGCTCCTTTGCCTTTTCCAAAATCAGATGGTTCTCCATCTTTGAGCATGTCAAGTTCGAGGGTTTTCTTCTCGGAAGTTGCATATTCTTCCCGTAGAAATCTATCTGCTTCAAGATAGAATTCACCGAGATTTGTGGTGGATCTCGGTACATGGATTTTTTAAACTCCGAGTTGTCTAGACTGCCGGATACTGCTGCCATAAGTACCATCGATGGTTCAGGGCGATCAACTGATGTTGCTGCAATGTTGAATCTTACCAGGAATGAACACAGAGTTTCTCTGGGCCTCTGCTTGATTGTGGTAAGGGACATGACATTCTTGGGTTATGCGATGTGGACCGAAATTGTTCAAGGAAGCGTGCGACCAACATGTTCCAACTGCTAATCGATTCCGTTTCTAGCTGTCGAATCCATATGGCTGCTATATCAGTTGGAGAGAGGGTAAAACATTTAGCTATGACGTTTCCAATGCCGATTGAACTTCCATATACCGTTTGTAGCGCATCAACTGCACGGTAGGATCTGTCATGCCATTGTAGGGCTCCAGTTGTGGAAGTTTGAAATCCAGGGGATTGCGAGAATTCCTGATTTCTTGTGTGAACGGGTTGTGATTGACGTCATCCACATCGTTTTGATAAGTGCGACCTCTTGAGAGGCGTTGAATCAGATTTACGAGCCGATCGCCTTCAAAAAGTTGTTGTAAATTGCCAAGATCAGTGCTGGTGTCCCCAGCGATGAATGCAAAGTGGATGGAAGCTGTTGGTGAGCTGCCGGTAGCGGATCATGGGGGCTGGTTCATGGAGTATGGGGCTCGCGGGTCGAGCTGGAGTGCATCGTGGTGGTCGTTTCATGGTCCACGAGGTGCTATCTGACCGGGTCCTGGAAGTAGGTCACAAACTGGTTGACGTTGAGCAGGCGGGAGCAAGTTGTTGGGATCGGCTCATGAGCCTGGTGGTGCGCCACGATCCGGGTTGTGGTTCAGAGGTGCATCACAAGATGGTTGTTGCGGTTGAGGAGCAGGAGCTCGCAATCCGGTGTTCATCTGATCTGGAGCTGAAGTAGATAGCAGTGCATTTCCAATAGGGAGGGGTTGCCCCGAGTCCATGTGATGCATGAGCCGCTTCTGTGTTTTCATTTCCAATGACTTGAGCATTGCTCGGCCTTCCATCCATCCTAGCGAAGAATTGGTTGATCATTTCCTGTTGCTTCCTGAGGAGATCATCTTGCTTCGCCATTTGATCCCTCAATTCAGTGAGAATGCTGTCCATCTCTTCTCTGGTCAAGTATGCTGATGGGTCATCATGGGAGGAAGCCTCCAGGCTTACCTCATTCCTTGTGTCTTCAGCGTCAGCATCATTGGCATCAGCAGAATTCCAATATTCTTCATTTTGTTTGCCATTTATCCAATAGCTTAAAAATCCAAGTAGAAGTTGAAGTTGTCATGTACCCCCCTTCCTGGCGCGCCAAAATGTTAGACCAAAATCTAGGCCTAACACCCAAATGCAGATCATAGATCACAGAATGCAAAAAATGATAAAAAGAGGAGACACATGAATTTTTTATAGTGGTTCGGCTGTAGATGTAGCCTATGTCCACTTTATAATCTTGTTGTTATAATGACAGATTACAAGAATCAGTTATATGCAGACACACAATCCGTGTGTTAATTGAGATTGCAGAAGGATAATTTATGTGTAGATAGGTGCAAAGTCCATGCAATCAGTAATGGCAGAGGCTATCTAGATGTAGGATAAAGTCTCAGCCAAAAAGTCAGAGAGAATCCCTTTAAAATTCCATGTAGAGGTGTATTTATAGCTGTAGGAGAGCTTCTGGGAAGACCGGTTCGTGATGGGTTACGTGGCACCCGATCCGGAAAAGTAGGAGCAAGATGTGGCATGAGAACAGGTCAAAACAGTGCGTGTATCAGCAGGTGCAGGGGTCGGTTCATGGTCATGGGATCGGATCGTGATATGGGCTCCACGAACCGAGGTCTGATCGTGAGATGTATGGGTGAAGCTGGTGTGTCACGAGCGGGCTCTGATCAGGAGGTGTACCACGAATGGATCGTGGTCTGAGGGTGCGCCATGATCCGAGGGGTGGCGATCCGATGAAAAGCGAACCGCGGGTGTACCATGAGTCAGAGAGGATGCACGAGCCGTAGTCCGATCGTGTGACGCTTCTTCGCTTTATTCATGAAATTGCCAAATTACACCTATTCATGGAAACAGGCGTAACTTTCAAACCGTAAGTGCGATTGAGACAAACCAAAGCTCAAACAAAAGCTAATTCAGAGATCTACAATAATTATGAAGTTTAGCTCCGTAATTGCTGTTTTTGGGCCCAAAAAAGTTCGCCTGATAGGAGTTTCGGGCCTTTCTTTGTTCGTGATGCGACTTTGACCAAATCGCTGCCTATCTTCTGATGTTGTTCTCCATATCCGAGCATGATGCTATCCAAATATTCAGTGTGACATCTTTTACCAAAAAGTGTGTCAACGTGTTTGCCCTCTAGAACATATCTTGCTGGTTGAAGGAAGATGAGTTTTGGATAATCTGAGAAATCTAAACCCAGAATACGACGATCACGCCGAATCGTATTAAGGCCAGAAAACTGACGATCATACGGGATCGTATTAAGGCCAGAGAAATCCAAGAAGACCAGAAGTTTGTACCTGCAAGAAGATAAAACAAATAATGCAAGAATATTTCCTAGATGGCCTTACCGGAGTAAACCATCCGAGGAGATGTTAGAGGGGTTCCAAGACGGCCTTACCGGAGTAAGATGACCAAGGAAATGCCATGAAAGTTCCAAGACGGCCTTACCGGAGTAAGACGACCAAGGAAAAGCACATGAAGTTCCAAGACGGCCTTACCGGGGTAAGATGACCAAGGAAAAACACATGAGAATTTGTTTATACTGGACGGATCCAGTTGGGAGCCGGAGCTCATATTTGTACTGGACGGATCCAGGTGGGAGTCGGAGCTCAATGTTTATACTTGAAGGATCCGGTTAGGAGCTGGAGCTCAAGAGTGATCATTATTGATTCATGAAAGCTAAGCGGCTGTTATTCTAACCCGAACACGACTAGAGACTACAGGTCGGTTCCGTGCGTGTGGGCTGATGTTGCCGCGCTTATTACATGAGTTGAAAACAAAGAGGGGCGAGAAGTCGCATAAAAACCTATAAACATGAACTACGAACCGGAGTCCGGCAAACTGAAGGGATCCACTGAGTGGGATCAGTTGATAATAATCCCACAATTGCTCGATCCAGGATCATTCCCTCTCCAGGGAGTCAGTGGTGGCAGCGCATGGGCAGATGCAGGCATTGTTAGTTGAATGACGTACTCGGGTAGTTCTCCTTGCCTCACCCGATCCTTGATAAGGTCTCGCAAATGTCTGTAGTCATCAGTGTAATGACCATCCATGTCATGAAATATGCAGTGACTTCCAGAATTGCATTGTGCTAGTGTTGGTTCCCTCTTGGGAGGCCTTGGATATGAGGCAACACACCCTGTATCTACATAGATATTGCTCAGGATGTCATTCAGTTCAGTGTATTTGTCGTATCTGGACCCTCTCCGGGGTGGAGCATTACGATCATTCTTTGCATTGGCTGCTCCTTTGTCTTTTCCAAAATCAGATGGTTCTCCATCTTTGAGCATGTTGACTTTGAGGGTTTTCTTCTCGGAAGTTGCATCTTCTTCCTGTAGATATCTATTTGCTTCAAGGTAGAATTCGCCGAGATTTCGTGGTGGATCTCAATACAAGGATTTTTTAAACTCCGAGTTATCTAGAACGCCGGATACTGCTGCCATCAGTACATCGATGGTTCAGGGCGATCAACTAATGCTGCTGCAACGTTGAATCTTTCCAGGAATGAACTTAGAGTTTCTCTGGGCCTCTGCTTGATTGTGGTGAGGGACATGACATTCTTGGGTTGTGTGATGTGGACCCGAAATTGTTCAAGGAAGCATGTGACCAACATGTTCCAACTGCTGATTGATTCCGTTTCTAGCTGTCGAATCCACATGGCTGCTATACCAGTTAGAAAGAAGGGAAAACATTTAGCCATGATGTTTTCCAATGCCGATTGAACTTCCATATGCCGTTTGTAGCGCATCAACTGCACGGTAGGATCTGTCCTGCCATTGTAGGGCTCCAGTTGTGGAAGTTTGAAATCAGGGGGATTGCGAGAATTCCTGATTTCTTATGTGAACGGGCTGTGATTGATGTCATCCACATCGTTCTAATAAGTGCAGCCAATTGAGAGGCATTGAATCAGATTTGCAAGCCGATCGCCTTAAAAATGTTGCTGTAAATTGCCAAGATCAGAGCTGATGCCCCCAGCGTTGAATGCAAGAGTGGATGGATGCTGTTGGTGAGTTGCCAGGAGAGGATCGTGGGGGTTGGTTCGTGGAGCATGGGGCTCGCGGTTCGCGGCTCGCAGGTCAAGCTGGAGTGTATCGTGGTGGCCAGTTCGTGGTCCATGAGGTGCGATCCGATCGAGTCCTAGAAGTAGTTCACGAACCGGTTGATGTTGAGCAGGCGGGAGCTAGTTGCTGGGATCGGTTCATGAGCCTGGTGGTGCACCACGATCTGGGTCACGGTTCAGAGGTGTATCACGAGATAGTTGATGCTGTTGAGGAGCAGGAGCTCGCAATCCGATGTTCATCTGATCAAGGGCTAAAGTAGATAGCAGTGCATTTCCAATAGGGAGGGGGTTTCCCCCGTGTCCATGTGATGCATGAGTCGCTTCTGTGTTTTCATTTCCAATGACTTGAGCATTGCTTGGCCTTCCATCCATCCATGCGAAGAATTGGTTGATCATTTCCTGTTGCTTCATGAGAAGATCATCTTGCTTTACCATTTGATCCCCCAATTCAGCGAGAACGCCGTCCATCTCTTCTCTGGTCAAGTATGCTGATGGGTCATCATGGGAGGAAGCCTCCAGGCTTGCCCCATTCCTTGCGTCTTCCGCGTCAACTTCTTCGGCATGAGCAGAAGTTCCAGTCTTCTTCCTTTTGTTGCCATTTATCCAATAGCCAAAAAATCCAAGTAGAATTTGAAGTTGTCGACCAAAATCTAGGCCTAACACCCAAATGCAGATCATAGATCACAGAATGCATAAAATGATAAATAAGAGGAGACACACGAAGTTTTTATAGTTGTTCGGCTGTAGATGTATCCTATGTCCACTTTATAATCTTATTGTTATACTGACAGATTACAAGAATCAGTTATATGCAGACACACAATCCGTGTGTTAATTGAGATTACAAGAGGAGAATTTATGTGTAGAAAGGTGCAAAGTCCTTGTAATCGGTAATGGCACAGGCTATCTAGATGTAGGAGAAAGTTTCAGCAAAAAGTCAAAGAGAATCCGTTTAAAATTCCATGTATAGGTGTATTTATTGCTGTAGGAGAGCTTCTGGGAAGACCGGTTCGTGATGGGGTACGTGACACCCGATCCGGAAAAGTAGGAGCAAGATGTGGCATGAGAATAGGTCAAAATAGTGCGTGTATCAGCAGGTGTAGTGGTCGGTTCCTGGTCATGGGATCGGATCGTGATATGGGCTCCACGAATCGAGGTCTGATCGTGAGCTGTATGGTGAAGCTGGTGTGTCACGAGAAGGTCGTGATCAGGAGGTGTACCACGAACGAGTCATGGTCTGAGGGTGCGCCATGATCCGAGGGGGGGCGATCGTATGAAGGGCGAATCGAGGGTGCACCACGAGCCAGAGAGGATGCACGAGCCGTACTCCGATCGTGTGACGCTTCGTCACTTTATCCAGGAAATTGCCAGACTACACCCATTCACGGAAACGACCGAAACTTTCAAACCATAAGTTCGATTGAGCCAAACCAAATCTCAAACTGAAGTTAATTTAGAGATCTACAAGATTTACTGAGCTCAACTCTGTAATTGTTGTATTCGGGCCCAAAAAAGATCGTCTAATAGGAGTTTCGGGCCTTTCTTTGTTCGTGATGCGACTTTGACCAAATCGTTGCCTATCTTCTGATGTTGTTCTCCATATCCGAGCGCGATGCTATATAGATATTCAGTGTGACACCTTTTACCAAAAAGTGTCTCAACATGTTTTCCCCCCAGAACATATCTTGCTGGTTGAAGGAAGATGTGTTGTGGATAATCTGAGAAATCCAAACCCAGAATGCGACGATCACGTCGGATCGTATTAAGGCCAGAAAACCGACGATCACACGGGATCGTATTAAGGCCACAGAAATCCAAGAAGACCAGAACTTACCAGAGTAAAACAAATAATGCAAGAATATTTCCTAGATGGCCTTACCAGAGTAAACCATCCGAGGAGATGTTAGAGGGGTTCCAAGACGGCCTTACCGGAGAAAGACGACCCAGGAAATGCCATGAAAGTTCCAAGACGGCCTTACCGAAGGAAGACGACCAAGGAAAAGCACATGAAGTTCTAAGGTGGCCTTACCGGGGTAACCAGACCAAGGAAGAGCACATGGGAATTTGTTTATACTGGATGGATCTAGTTGGGAGCCGGAACTCATATTTGTACTGGACATATCCAGTTGGAAGTCGGAGCTCAATGTCTATACTGGACGGATCCAGTTAGGAGCCAGAGCTCAAGAGTGATCATTATTGGTTCATGAAAGCTAAGCGGCCGTTATTCTAACCCCGAACACAACTGGAGACTACAGGTCGGTTCCGTGCGTGTGGGCCGATGTTATTGTGCTTATTACATGCGTTGAAAACAAAGAGGGGCGAGAAGTCGCCTAAAAACCTAAAAACATGAACTACGAACCAGAGTCCAGCAAACTGAAGGGATCCGCTGAGTGGTATCAGTTGATAATAATCCCGCGATTGCTCGATCCAGGATCATTCCCTTTCCGGGGAGCCGGTAGTAGTAGCGCAGGGGAAGATGCAAGCGTTGTTGGTTGAATGACATACTCGGGTAGTTCTCCTCGCCTGACCCGATCCTCGATAAGGTCTCGCAAATGTATGCAGTCATCAGTGTTATGACCATCCATGTCATGGAGTATGCAGTGTCTGCCAGAATTGCGCTGTGCTATTGTTGGTTCACTCTTGGGAGGCCTTGGATATGAGGCAGCACCCCCTGTATCTACGTAGATATTGCTCAGGGTGTCATTAAGTTCAGTGTATTTATCGTATCTGGACCCTCTCCGGGGTGGAGCATTACGATCATTCTTTGCATTGGTTGCTCCTTTGCCTTTTCCAAAATCAGATGGTTCTCCATCTTTGAGCATGTTGACTTCGAGGGGTTTCTTCTCGAAAGTTGCATCTTCTTCCTGCAGAAGTGTATCTGCTTCAAGGTACAGTTCGTCGAGATTTCGTGGAGGATGTCGGTACAAGGATTTTTTTAAACTCCGATTATCTAGAACGCCGGATACTGCTGCCATCAGTACCATCGATGGTTCAAGGCGATCAACTGATGCTGCTGCAACGTTGAATCTTTCCAGGAATAAACGCAGAGTTTCTCGTGGCCTCTGCTTGATTGTGGTGAGGGACATGACATTCTTGGGTCGTGCGATGTGGACCGAAATTGTTCAAGGAAGCGTGCGACCAACATGTTCCAACTGCTGATCAATTCTGTTTCAAGATGTCGAATCCACATGGCTGCTATATTAGTTAGAAAGAGAGGAAAACATTTAGCCATGGCGTTTCCCAATGCCGATTGAACTTCCATATGCCGTTTGTAGCGCATCAACTGCACAGTAGGATCTGTCCTGCCATTGTAGGGCTCCAGTTGTGGAAGTTTGAAATTCGGGGGATTGTGAGAATTCCTGATTTCTTGAGTGAACGGGTTATGATTGACGTCATCCAAATCGTTCTGATAAGTGCGACCTCTTGAGAGGCATTGAATCAAATTTGCGAGCCGATCGCCTTCAAAAAGTTATTGTAAATTGCCAAGATCAGAGCTGTTGCCCCCAGCGTTGAATGCAAGATTTGATGGAAGCTGTTGGTGAGCTGCCGGAAGCGGATCGTGAGGGCTGGTTCGTGCAGCATGGGGCTCACAGTTCGCGGCTCACGGGTCGAGGTAGAGTGTATCGTGGTGGCCGGTTCATGTTCCATGAGTGCGATCCGATCGGGTCCTGGAAGTAGGTCACGAACCGGTTGATGTTGAGTAGGCGGGAGCAAGTTGCTGGGATCGGTTCGTGAGCCTGGTGGTGCGCCACGATCCGGGTTGCGGTTCAGAGGTGTATCATGAGATGGTTGATGCTGTTGAGGAGCAGGAGCTCGCAATCCGATGTTTATCTGATCTGGAGCAGAAGTAGATAGCAGTGCATTTTCAATAGGGAGGGGGTTGCCCCCGGGTCCATGTGATGCATGAGGCGCTTCCGTGTTTTCATTTCCAATGACTTGATTGTTGCTTGGCCTTCCATCCATCCGAGCGAATAATTGGTTGATCATTTCCAGTTGCTTCCTGAGGAGATCATCTTACTTTGCCTTTTGATCCCTTAATTCAGCGAGAATGTCGTCCATCTCTTCTCTGGTCAAGTATGCTGATGGGTCGTCATAGGAGGAAGCCTCCAAGCTTGCCTCATTCCTTGCGTCTTCAGCGTCAGCATCATCGGCATGAGTAGAAGATCCAATCTTCTTCCTTTTGTTTGCCATTTATCCTATAGCCAAAAAATCCAAGTAGAAGTTGAAGTTGTCGTGTGCCCCCCTTCCTGGGGCGCCAAAATGTTAGACCAAAATCTGGGCCTAACACTCAAATGCAGATCACAAAATGCAGAAAATGATAAATAAGAGGAGACACACGAATTTTTTATAGTGGTTCAGTTGTATATGTAGCCTACGCCCACTTTATAATCTTATTGTTATACTTGCAGATTACAAGAATCAGTTATATGCAGACACACAATCCGTGCATTAATTGAGATTACAAGAGGAGAATTTATGTGTAGAAAGGTGCAAAGTCCTTGCAATCGGTAATGGAAGAGGCTGTCTAGATGTAGGAGAAAGTCTCAGTCAAAAAGTCAGAGAGAATCCCTTTAAAATTCCATGTAGAGGTGTATTTATAGCTGTAGGAGAGCTTCTGTGAAGACTAGTTTGCGATGGGGTACGTGGCACCCGATCCGGAAAATTAGGAGCAAGATGTGGCATGGGAACAGGTCAAAACAGTGCGTGTATCAGCAGGTGTAGGGGTCGGTTCGTGGTCATTGTATTGGATCGAGATATGGGCTCCACGAACCAAGGTCTGATCGTGAGCAGTATGGAGAAGCTGGTGTGTCACGAGTGGGTCGTGATTAGGAGGTGTACCACGAACGGGTCGTGGTCTGAGGGTGCGCCACGATCCGAGGGGGGAGCGATCCGATGAATGGTGAACCGAGGGTGCACCACGAGCCAGAGAAGATGCACGATTCGTACTCCGATCGTGTGACACTTCGTCGCTTTATCCAAAAAATTGCCAGATTACACCCATTCATGGAAACGGGCGTAACTTTCAAACCGTAAGTCCGATTGAGCCAAGCCAAAGCTAAAACTGAAGCTAATTCAGAGATCTACAAGAGTTACTGAGTTAAGCTCCGTAATTATTGTTTTCGGGCCCAAAAAAGTTTGTCTAATAGGAGTTTCAGGCCTTTCCTTGTTCGTGATGCGACTTTGACCAAATCCCTGCCTATCTTCTGATGTTGTTCTCCATATCCGAGCGCGATGCTATCCAGATATTCAGTGTGACAGCTTTTACCAAAAGTGTGTCAATAGTTTCAAAAACATGTTTACATCCATTGGTTTCTACCTAAGGATCGAGAACAACACTGAGGAAAATACTAAAAAGATAGATACGAGCATGAACATACTTAAGGAAAAAGAGATCAAAGATGTACCCTCAAAAAAAAGGGTAGGCTGCGCGTATTTTGGCCTTAGTCTCCCAAGTCGCGTCTTCCTGAGTGTCACTCCATTGGACTTTTACAAGTTTGACTTCGCAGTTGCGTAGCTTTTTGACTTCTGTATCCAAGATACGAGTTGGAACTCTTCTCACAGTCTCCTCTCGTTCTGCTTCTACGTCCTCTTATATGCTTGGTACCACCACTTCCGCAGACTCATGTAAGAACTTTCGTAAGTGAGAAACGTGAAAGACATTATGAGCTCCAGTCAATCTTTCGGACAACTCTACTCTATAAGCCATCTTCCCAATCCTTTCAATGATAGGAAACGACCCTACAAATCTTGGTGCCAACTTTCCTGCGGATCTGAAGTGAACGACGTTCCTCAAAGGAGATACTTTAAGGAAAACCCTATCCCCAAACTCAAACTCAAGGTCGGTCCTTCTCTTATCTGCGTAGGACTTCTATCTATCTTGGGCAGTCTTCATTCTTTTTCGTATCAAGTCCACTTTCTCTGAAGTTTCTCTAATCATATCTGGTCCAAGTATGAGCTTATCTGTAGACTCCCACCAACAAGTTGGTGATCGGCACGATCTTCCATATAAAGCTTCGAAGGGTGCCATACCTATGGTGGCTTGGTAGCTATTGTTGTAGGCAAACTCCACCAAAGGAAGATGATCCTCCCATGTTCCTCCGAAGTCAAGAATGCATAATCTCAAGAGGTCTTCTAACACTTTGTTCACTCTTTCCGTTTGACCATCGGTTTGGGGGTGATATGTCGTGCTTAAGCATAACTGTGTGCCTAAAGCCTCTTGCAAGCTCTTCCAAAACTCACTCGTAAAGATAGGATCTCAGTCGCAAACAATGCTGGAGGGTATCCAATGGAGTCGAACTATTTCTTTAAGATATATGGATGCTAGAGATGAGGCAGTCCTTCTACTCTTAACGGGTATGAATTGAGCGCTTTTTGTGAGCCTGTCCACTATTACCCAAATACTGGTATTGCCTCTTCTTGACCTAGGCAGCCCATCAATAAAGTCCATCGAGATGCTATCCTATTTCCACTGTGGGACCTCTAGAGGATGAAGCAAACCACCAGGCTTCTTTTGTTCCGCCTTGAATTGCTGGCATACTAAGCACTTTGAGACTAATTCAGCTATATCCCTCTTCATGCCATCCCAAAAGAAAACCCTTTTGATGTCTTTGTAATTCTTGTCTCCACCGGGGTGTATGGTCAACTTTTAATGGTGTGCTTCTTCAAGAACATTATTCATTAAATCCCTTGCTTGTGGGACGCATAGCCTTCCATCCCGTCTCAACCAACCCTTATCATCGATGGAGTATCTATTGAGGTGACTAGAAGTCCCACCCCTACTTAACTTATCTATCACATCAACTAGCTTGGGTCTTCACGTTGTGTGGTCCCTATTGAGTCCAAAAGAGTAGGCCGCACCTCTAGCGATGCTAACAAACCAGTTACATGATTGGCAGAGGGTCTAAAATCAAAGTTGGCTATATACTCCAAGCTCTGCCTTTCTACAAAGAGAGGGCTTACGGTCATCCTCTTTCTACTCAAGGCGTCCGTTACTACATTGCCCTTGCAAGGGGTATAGGAAATCTCGAAATCGTAGGATGCAAAGAATTCCATCCACCTTTGTTGCCTCAAGTTAAGATCTTTCTACGAGAAAAGGTACATTAACGATTTATGGTCAGTATATAATTCAAACTTCTCACCTAGGAGATAATGGCGTCAAGACTTAAGCGCAAAGACGATGGAAGCCAACTATAGGTTGTGGGTTGGGTAGTTTTTCTCATGTACTTTCAACTGCCTGAATCCATAAGCTACTACCTTCCCCTCTTGCATCAAGACAGCACCTAGTCTCGTACCACAAGCATCCGTGTATACTGTAAACATCGTGCTCCCATCCGGAAATGTCAGAACTGGGGTTGTTGTTTGAGCTCTTTTTAAGCGTTGGAAAGAAATATCGCAATCCAAGTCCCAAGTGAAAGTTAAGTTCTTCTTTGTCAACTTTGTAAGTGGAGCTGAGATTTTTGCAAAATCTTTGAAGAACTTCCGGTAAAAGCCTGCTAGCCCGAGGAAGCTTCGGACTTCGGTTGCATTCCGTGGGACCTTCCAATCTTGCACCACAACTACTTTTGCGGGGTCCACAGCTAATCCCTCTTTGAACACCACGTGTCCAAGAAACCTTACTTCTTCCCTCAAGAAATGGCATTTGGAGAATTTGGCTTTTAACTGGTGTGCACGAAGAGTGTCCATGACTTCCTTTAGATGTTGAGCATGTTCTTCCTCACTCTTCGAGAAAATCAAAATGTCGTCTAGGAAGACCACCACAAACTTATTGAGGAACTCCCTGAACACCCTTCTCATCAAATCGACGAAGTAAGCGGGTGCGTTTTTCTGGCCAAAAGGCATGACAAGCCACTTGAAGAAACCATCCGGAGTTCTGAACGCGGTCTTGTCAATGTTGTCTTCAGCCACTCTCAGCTGATGAAACCCGGTAGATAAATATAGTTGGGAGAAAACCGATGCACCTACAAGCTGATCGAACAAGTCGTCTATTCTTGGGAGTGGGTGCCTATTCTTCTTAGTCAGCTTGTTTAGCTCGCTATTGTGACAACCCGGATTACGACAGACCGAATTTTTTTCAAAAACCCAATCTATCGAAACCCGAGTTGGGCGCTCTGGTATCCTGCAGAAAAAGACAGAGATAAAGAAATCATGTCAGAATTTGTAAGCATCTTACAGCGGAAGGAATTCAAAGTATAATATACTTTAAATATAGCTTTACCTTATAAAACATATTGTCTTACCAGTATCCAAAGCTTATACCATCTTTCTTATGAACTCAACCTGAAAGTATGTAATGAGGAGGGGGTCAGAACATAAGTTCTGTGTGAGTGGACTTAGAATAAACTTTTGTATAATCCTACATATACCGTTCAGTTATATTTTCTTTCTTATAAGGTTATTCGTGATATTAGCTCTCTACGCTATACTCATGTCCCACTAGTACATTAACCTAATACAACGTATATGTAGATACCCCCAACTCGTATAATCCTTTCCATGTATATATACAGTCCCTTGCCGTATGTCGTACGGGCTTCATCATGTAAATCTATACTACTTTAGTATAGTGCCACCATTCTCGAAATCGTTTGGACTACCACTCTTGATTTCGCTAGATTCTGTTCATTACCTTGATCTAATCTAGGGTTTTATGTCTAGCGCTTCCTAGATTCAACCAGGGTTTACGCTACCCAAGGCCACTGGGGTTTATGTTACCTATTGAACGCTTTCTAGATCCGACCAGGGTTTATGCTACCTAGGGCCACTAGGGTTTATGCTACCTATCGAACAATGCCCCCTAGTCTAGGACACACTACCCAAAGCGATATATATTCCTAGACTTTACGTCCCAATCGTGTCGTTAAACGTGCTAGATATCTAGTTGCACATGTCCTCTATATGTGTGGCCCGAGTCCCGTGGCAGGGCTAATCAAGAAACACGGAACTCGGTCAGGAGCTTTAAGTTATCTGCCGATGCAGATGCTAAGGTCTGTTTTATCTGTATGTGGCTATGGTCCGACTTGACCCCTCCCTCAACTAATGAAAGGCACCTAAGAAAATCAGGAATGAGAACTGTACGTAGGCCCTTTATACCTCCACAAACCTATTGGTCACCCTCACCCAAACTAGATAGCAAAGTATACGGTCTTTTGGAGTTCCCCGCCTTTCCGCTTGCGTATCACGATTGACTCAAGATGGTAGGTAGACGACGACGTGCTATCACAGGGCTAAACAAGATATCGCCGCCTCACGCTGACCCATCCTAGTCTTTAGGTTGCTTATATTGCAACCAAGGCATACCCTTGGCTCTTCTAAGGAAGACCTTAACCTCTGTGATCCCAGGAGGATCATCTGCAACCTCACAGAGGGATAGCAAGAGTACCCTCACGTCCCCTCGAAGCCGCGTGCTTCATAACCCAATTCATTGGAGCCTTCTTCATGATCAGATGGACGTTCGCTCCTCCTCGTGTTCTACTTGGCTTTCTTGACTAAGGTTTACTACTTAGTTCTCTTAACTAAGGTTTACTACTTAGTTTCCTGAATCTTTAGCTTTCATAAATAAGGTTCACTACTTAGTTTCCTGAATCGTTAGCTTTCTTAACTAAGGTTTACTACTTAGTCCTCTTAACTAAGGTTTACTACTTAGTTCTCTTAATCGTTCATTTTCTTAACTAAGGTTTACAACCTAGTCCTCTTAACTAAGGTTTATTACTTGGTTCTCTTAACCAAGGTTTGATACTTAGTTTCTGTTACTTAGTTCTCTTTAACTAAGGTTTGTTACTTAGTTCCTTTTAACCAAGGTTTACCAATGAATTCAAGCATGACTTAAGTTCTCTTTATCAAATGATAGTGTACAGGTGTTTTCCTACCTTTCCAGCTTAGATTAACTTATTTCATGGTATAAGTCGTCCCACCCTTCGAGTCATGTATTACATCTTAAGTCATATTCATTTCTTATCCCTAGGATAAGTTTATCTATTATTTAATCTTATCATTCACCACTTTTCTTTGCTTTGATACTGTTATATTGGTTAAGTTTGCCTATGTGTCCAAGTCGACTTGACCCCCAATCACGTATTTAATTCAACCCACGTACCATGCTAAATTGGTTAAGTTATCTCTATCAGTTCATGTTGACTTAACCCACCCATATATCATGTCAAGTTGGTTAAGTGTTATCTAGCGGTTCACGTTGACTTAACCCACCCATATATCATGTCAAATTGGTTAAGTGTTGTCTAGTGCTTCATGTTGACTTAACCTTACCATACTAGCATGTATCATTAGCATTAATTAATTATTAATGCCCAACCTCTCACATTAGACCAATTGTTGCGGTCACTGGATGTGCCGGTTGGTTCCGGGCAGGATTACACCACAACTCAATCTAACCTCGGGTTTCAAGCATGTTATGACTAACTTCTCACATTAGAACCTATTGTATGCAGTCACTGGATGTGTCAGGCGGTTCCGGGCAGGATTACACTGCAAACTCATTCTAACCTCAAGTTAGCCATGTTTCATGTTTAGCCAATTAACAATTCATGTCTATTCTAGGTGTCATAGGCCAATTATAAATTTACAAGCATGTTCATGTTCATTCTAGATATCAAATGTCAATTACCAATTCACAAGCATGTTCATGTTCAAGTTATGCCACTTGTCAATTTCATGTTATGTGTCGAGTTCCATAATTACATAAAAACATGGTTTGTCCAACATATTCCATTTTTAATTATGTTTCTAGGATCTTAACGGCATATCCAATTTTCAAGTCTCAAATTCAAGCTTTACCCAAAAACCCCAATTTATATTCATGCTTATAATCCCGTTAATAGGCTATACCTATTATTCCAGTTTCCCATACATGTGTTCCTAACAGGTTGCTATCATTCCTCATATGTTGGTTAAGCTTATTCATATGTCAAGTGCTATTAACCCATTTCTACTTTGCTTACACAACCATTCATGTAATAATCTTTTTACCTGAATTGCCTAATTCATCGATTAAATCTCAAGCTCTTCCCAAATAACTGTAATTTACGCGCTGTTGACCTTTGCTCGAAGGTAGCCAAATTTTCAAAAACAAAAAGGAAGAAAAGGGAAGAGGAATAGATTAAACATACAAAGATTATTTTAAATTGCAACATGAATTTTAACTGAGGAATGACGAACGATAATAATACTATTATGCATGAAGTGTATTGTAATCCCACTCACTGATTTAAGAACGGATCTTGAATTCTGGGATCTGATTTCTGAAACTGAAAAGCTATCCCTTGACGTAGATTATCGATCGTCTAATTTAGATTTGATTCTTAGAAAATAGTTGTTGAAGTCGTTGAATTAGCCTTTGATTCTCTACTTGAATTCTAACGAAGAACTTGAGCAGCATAACCCCATCTTTGATTTATTTTGATACGAATTAGGGAAGAGTATAGGCATAATGAAGATGTGTAGAGAAAACTATAGCATAGGGGTGTTTATATAGGTGCTCAAGACCTTATCGTACATGCAGCACTGAGTCAGCATTGAACCCAGTTAAGAAAATAGTCCAGGTTCGCAGATGAATCTAGCCAAATCTTATCGTACACGCAGCGTTGAGTCAGCATTGGGTCCCGCAAGCTGTTTTGGCGCAGAAATTCGAATTTTGAATTTTGAATGTTTGAATTGTTTTGGCATAGAAATTTGATTTTTGAATTTTTGAATTTCTGGAATTTATTTAACTGTTTTATTCACATGAAATATTCTTATATGTATACAATTACTCTACCGACCATTTTATGCGTATATACGCACAATTTTCGTTTTATTTTAAAAATTCAAACGATATTGCACCGTTGTTTGATTCTTGCCATATTTCATTGACTGTAGCCTTATCTTGAATTTTATCTTTTGTATACATACATTTATGCATATATATATATATATACATATATTCTCATATATATATACATATATTTTCTTTATTTCCTTATATGTACGTTCTTATCCTTTCAAATTTTGAATTTGTATATGTACATATATTTGCATGTTCGGTTGGCCCTCTCTAAAACAAAGATAAAAATTATGCCGCCGCCAGGGTTCGAACCCCTGACCTCCATGTTACAAATCCAATGTCTTAACCAACTGAGCTATGAAGTCTTTTGTTAATAAGTCTTAGAACAATGATAATTATTGTTCTCTCCTTACTTCTCTTTTTCATGTTAGTTAAAATACTTAAATTAAACCATTTCATGAATCTTTTTCTTTTAATGTTAATGCATTATGTTTGCAAATTAGTGCATGCAACATATTTACATTGCATGCAACCAATCCTTTCTTTCTTTTAATGCATGCATCACATTTTTTTTCAATGCATGTATTTATTACTGCAATCCTTATTTTAATCTTTATTTTATATTTTAATTTGTTTGTATATATATACATATATATATATGTATATTTCTCATGTGCGTATACAAACTTCTAGGCTTAATAACTTCTTCATATGATGTCTGTTTTACGCAAACCAGGTGTCTATCTTGACCAGAATTCCGAGACGGACGCAATGGTGATGTCCGTTTTACTTAATTCCTGATATTTAAATTAAGTATTTTTATTTTCTCATCTCTTTGATTACACACATTGTTATTGCATTAATTTCATTACTCTTCAATGTATGAATTAATTTTTCATTATACATCACAATTATTTACCTATTTATGCATATATACATATTTGTACATTTTTAATTATATTAAAAATGTGGGGTGTTACAGCTATAATCAACGCATAGGCGAAGCTAACCATCCTCTTTAGTTGCAAACACTAGTGGAGCACCCCATTCAGAAATACTCCGCATTATAAACCCCTTCTCAAGCAGCTCTTTAACTTGCTTGCTGAGTTCTTTCCTCTCCCTTAGAGCCATGTGTCTAACTGGTAGAGTGACGGGTTTTGCATTATCAACGAGGTAGATGCGGAATTCTATCTCCCATTCCGGAGGTAACCCTTTAACCTCTTCAAAGACATCCGAGTATTCACTGACTACTCTAACAGACTGCAAATTCTCAATAGACACATCAAGAAACTCTAGATAGCTAAGCATAACAGAGTTCATGGGATTACAAGAAATTTCGAGAGTGTTACCAAGGCGAATCATGAGTCTAACCACTCTCTTTTCACAGTCGAGGATGGCACCATTACTGGATAGCCAATCCATGCCTAGAATCAACCCAAAGCCCGCGAAGCCCAAAACATAGGCATTACATCTAAACCCTACGCTTAATATAGAAATTTCCAAATCCAAACAGATCATTGACAAATAAGTTGAGCCCCCAATTGGATTTGAAACAACCAAGGGATCCTCTACTAAACTAGTGTCTAGGTGCAGAGATTCAACTAATGCAATAGATATAAAAGAGTGTGATGCGCCAGAATCAAAGAGTGTACGAACAGGATGATCAAAAGGATAAACTAAACTTTCAACAGAAACATTTCTACCTTGTTCTTGCGGAGGTGCCATGAGAGCGTGAACCTGCCCTCCATAATTGGATCCAACTCTCTGCCCTTGCCCTTGCTTTCTTGGGCAGTCCCTAGCCAAGTGTCCTGCCTCGCCGCAATGGAAACAACCACCCATCTTACTTTTCTTCTTCCTGAAGTCCTTAACAAGATGTCCAGGAATGCCACAAAAATTACACTTCCTCTTGTCATGGATTTTGTTTTTTTTTCCCACCTTTCTTAGAATCTGTCTTCTTGCTCTGTGATCCTTCCCCTTTCTTATCTTGAGATGCTTCCACCTTTGTCTCCTTCTTGCCTGCCTTATCTTCTTCTTGTAACAGTGCCATGTCCACCAGTCTTTCATAAGTCGCACCCATAGGTATATGGGACATAGCTATACTGTGCAGTGGGTCATTCAATCCTTTAACAAAGCGGAGAGCCTTCTTATGTGGAGTGTTCACTAACTCCAATCCGAACCTAGCCAGCTGATTAAATTGGTTAACGTATTCCTTGACCGACATACTTCCCTGTTTGAGAGCTAAGAACTTCTCCATCTGTAGGCTTCGTTCAGCTTGTGAGAGGAATTTCATTTCAAACCTCATCCTAAAATCATCCAAGTTTCAATTAGTGTTTCAGCGTTAGTGACTTCCCACCAATAGGAAGCTTCGTCTTTCAGCAACCATACCGCCAACTGTATCTTCTGCCTATCATCCACTTCGAAGATATCGAACAAATCCTTAGTTTCCTACTTCCACGAAGGATTCATTTCCATTGAAGTTCTTTCCACCCATGACTCGAAAGTCTCTACATATTTTTGAGAAAGCATTTGCACGAGGAGGAGGAGGAGGAGGAGGAACCGCTACAGCTGGAGGAGGAGGGATGTCTGCTGGGCCTGCGTCGTTGGCCCTAGCCTCTAGGTACCTCCTAAACCAGCCAGGTATCGGTACACCCTCTAGAAGGTTAAGATTCCCAGACATGCTGAAACGAAAAGGGAAAGATTCAAAACAAAGGATAGAAAGATAGTGCACATGGCTTTGGGGGATTATCCCTTTTAACATAAAATAACACTTTTTTTTAAAAAAAATGCTTCTTTTTGAAAATAGTTTCCAAAAACTTTTATCTAATCTAGTAAACCTTTGCTCTGATACCAAGTGAAACACCCCACCTCCGTTAAGGTCACTCACAAAGGGAATGCCTTAACTTCGATGGAGCTTTATAGGTAAAAGACACAGATAATTTACAAGACAGATATATATAAGCAGCGGAAAACAAACATTTCTTTATTTCAAACATGGTTCATAACAAAACATTACAGCAAACTGTTTCAAACCAACTCTAAAAATATTACATCATAATTTCTATCATGATTATTATATAAAGAAGCATAAATCAAAAATAAAACTGCATATATCCCCAAGTCTAGTGTGTCCAAAGCCATAGCCAAAGATAATAGGCTCCAAGCCGTACATCATAGAGTCTTCAAGCTTGGAAAGATGAACGGTCTGAATTAAGCTGAGCTATTCCCTCCCTGGCTACCTGAGGGGGGGGGGGGCAAACAGAATAAAAGAAGACAAAAGAAAAATGGGTCAGACATAAGTCTGAGTAAGTCTAGTGATTTTTCAGTGTGTGAATAAGGAAAAGGGTCATGATAGGAATAAACTGAAAATAGGACAGTACCAGAACAACAAACTAACATAAAGCTATATAAGGCAGGATAACCGAATATACATCGCACCTATGTTTAATTCTCTGCACCTACTTATACTTATCCAACTAGCACCATGTGTTCATGGTGAAATGATCCCTATATATCGATCAACTCCTACTAGCATGCATTTATCACATGTGTCCTTCGGCCCCCGCTTGACTGTAGGTACCTGTGCTAATCCCACCATGGGGTGTATCAAATCCTATGGTGGCAACCCGACACGATTCAAGATGCACAGTGTATGACTACAGATTCCCAATGCCTGCTTTTTCCACTCCGGAGTACGTGCACGCCCGTACTCCATCGGAACCTACACTGATCCACCACCGCCGATGCTTTTTGACCGCTTATAATTAGCCCAGTAATCGTGCCCTACCCTGCCTAGTTCAGGGTCGCATGATACATCTATGTGGGTTACTACTGAAATGGTTCCCCGTTACTAGGGTTTTCCAGCCAATATGTTAAATAGGTTAAGTGTTTGAATTTACCTAACCCCACCCATAAGTTTAGCTAACATGTTGAATTGGTTAAGTGTTTCCTTAATTGACTTAACCCTACCATTCTTGACTTAACTTCATTAGAGCACCAACCAGTCACATTAGACAGGTATTGTTGTGGTCATTGGATGTGCCGGTCGGTTCGGGGCAGTTTTACACCACAACCCAGTCTAAACTCGGGTCCTTTTTGCGCTCAATCCACTAACCACCCACATTAGACAGGTATTTTTGTAGTCACTGGATGTGCAGGTCAGTTCCGGGCAGTTTTACACCACAACTCAGTCTAACCTCGAGTTAGGCATATTCGTCTTTTCTAAATTTACATATTTATCCTTTTATGTAAATTAGCCAACAATTTATTGTCATGGCCCACTTTCTTTCTAAATCAAATTCATAATTTTTGGTAAGTAAATTATACCATTTTAATGACATACCATTTACATGGTTATGAGCCAAATATGTTAATTATGCATTATTCTAATGTTTTCCCCAACGTTACCCCCGTTGTACGTTCGCAAAATTACATAGGATGTTAGGCTCGAGATTTTAGCCTAACTAATAAACTAAAAGGGGAAAAGGGGAACTTGCAACATTCCAACATCATACAAAAAATATGGATCTAACTACAGATGTGTCATATGAACTTGGCATAATATACATTTAATTATGAACTTGCAAACTATATCTATGTAACATGAGTCATAAAATAATAGTTTTAAAAAGAACTACCAAAATCTAGTTAGACATGTGGTGGTGAACTTGCATAGGGATTTAATCATGCTAATATTGATCAAACATAAAGGCATATGGTTCTAACATATAAAGTTGTTGATCTAAACATATAGGTTTACATAATCATGTTTTTTAACCCATAAACTTGCATGTATTCATAACATGATAACATCACTTAGCTTGCATAAACATGGCATAATTTCTAAATTGACATACAACATATAGATATAATCACCAAATTATACAAGGTCGTAGATCTAAACATATATGCATAATGGATCTAAACAACTAGGCATAAACAACGTGACATAGCCTAAAACTTGTATGTATCATAATGATAATTTCATAACATCATAGGTTTATTCACCAATTTCCGCATAACATAACAGGTTCGATAGACCACAACAATTCATAGGCATATACGATAGAATAGACATGAATAAATATAAATCAGCATCACAAACAACTTGATACAATTCTATTTTACAATTCATTACAAACCATGTCTTTAATTCATTCACATCTGAAAGATAACTACACTTACTAACAAAAGGAATTCTTGAGTTCTGGGATCTGTATTCTTAAATTGAATTGCTCGCCTTTGATGTAGGTCGTTGAATTTTCTTAGTTGAATTAGATTAGATTTTATTTTTGACGTAGCTTCAATCTTTCCTTTGAGTTGAAAGAGATTACCGCTATTCTAGGTTCACCATTAACGGCATGGAGGCTCTTGGTATGAATATTTTTGATTTAGGGTTGAGAGTTAGGTTGCTTTAATAGAGGTTAAATTAATTTAGAGCCGTCGGATTAACCCTAGAAGTAATTAAGACCATCCAGTCAAGATAGGATAACACCTCAGCCCTAATGACTCAACAGGGAGTCAGAAATCATCATCCTTTCAGATCTTCCCGGGGGGAGGGGTAGGTCGACCTGAAGGGTAGGTCGACACTAGGGTTGACCTGGCCTGGGAGGGAATTTTTCCTTCCCTGCCCTCTTCTGAGTTTAAATTTGAATTTTGAATTTTTGAAACTTCCGAAGGCCATAACTTCTTCATACGAAGCCTAATTCACGCAAAATCGGACTCTACCTCAACCAGAATTCTGAGACGAACGCAATGGCGTAACCGATTTCCCTTAATTCTCACATTTAAAATTAATTATTCTTTTATTCGTTACTTTAAGGTTTATCGAAAACACGGGGTGTTACATTCTCCACGCTTTAATGGATTTCGTCCCCGAAATCTTCAAGTCAAGAAGAACATATATCCTACCATCCAATCGTCCATCTACTCAACCATCAAACACAGGTGTCCATTGTCCTTAAAAGACTTCTAATGCTTCATGATTATATGCATAGTGTGTGTACATGTCCTTATCTAAAGCAAAATCAGGCGGTCTACTGATTCAGTTGACCTCCTTAATGCAAGTCATGTCGGTGTCATGCGTCCATAATGTATGCAATCTTCCCTAATCATACTTCTACATGAGTGCACAATCATTCATACAAATGCAACATCCACATGATAACACATCAAGTTTCAATCATATATAAGTACATATATGCATATGCAATATGAAAATGATTGAGCCGATATAATACCTAAAGTGTGTGTATATGCATCCATGAGCAACCACTAGCAATCACTTGCAACCACTTGCAACCATCAACCATAACATGTTTCAAATACATGTTTACATCCATTGGTTTCTACCTAAGGATCGAGAACAACACTGAGGAAAATACTAAAAAGATAGATACGAGCATGAACAAATTTAAGGAAAAAGAGATCAAAGATGTACCCTAAAAAAGAAAAGGGTAGTCTGCGCATTTAAAATTAATTATTCTTTAATTCGTTACTTTAAGGTTTATGGAAACACAGCGTGTTACAATCATGCTACAACTTCCAACTAAAACCGCACCATTACTGTTACCTCACGCCCCTCAAACCAATGATTCAGACCATCAATCCATAAACAAAAATCACCAACGATCATCTCTCACAAATCACTTCAACATCATCACCATTAACATCAACTCGCACCTACCCTTCGAATTACATTGCTAAGATGCTCCTCACGCACTCAGGAAAATGTGCGATATCTTTTGTCAAAGGTTCTCCCCAAATTTTCCTCGCGAGTTCCATTCGAGGAACAAAACCTGGTTCCAAACTCAAAACCCAGCATCGCTGCGTTTATACCTCAAATTGCTAAAGCCTAGTTCGATGCTCGAGTTTGACGGGTCCTCCAAACAATGTCGAACACTATAAAATTCACATGGGATTGAAGCTTATTGAGAAAGAAGCACAGTGAATCAAACCATTTTTGATTTAATTAGGATTTCGAATTGTTTTAAATTGAGGAAGAACACGGTTTTGTTTTAGGGTGGAGGCGTGATTTTCTATTGACTATCTAGAGAGATTTTAGGGTTAGAATGGTGGGGGTAATATTTATAGGATAACATTGCTTGAGGGTTAAGCTTTGTATTTTATTTTAATATTTTATATTAAATTTTTAGTTTAATTCATCATTTAAAAATTCCTACGATCACATACAATATCCAAAAATCATGAAAATGGACATACAACTAGAGTTCAACATTACGGACCCAACGAAACTGGTTTCGTCAAATTCCGACTCCGTTTGCTCACATAGCGTATTTTTAACCGTCAAAATATCACTGTTTTTCACATTAAAAATCGATACGGCTACATACTGATTCCAAATATCACGAAAATTGAAATCTAACAAAAATCTAATATTTCAGATCCAACAAAATTAGTTTCGTCGAAAACGGAGCTAGTTTGCAAAACTGGATATTTTTAAAGCTCTAAATAAATCCATCTTAAATATAAATATATTTAAAAATAATTAATTTAAATATTTATAAATAAATATTATCGTATATATTCCCAATAGAATACCATACAACTCCAGAATATCCCTATCTGAATTTATAACTCGATATTTCAAAGCTAGTGTCAAATCGATACCCAATTTATATTAAAAATCCTTTTATAATATAAATAAATCGCTATAAATTATAAAGGAATTCCATAGCGACTTTTTGAAAATTTGATTTGGACATAACTAAAAATCTACACGATGAAATACCGATTTTTCTCTTCCATTAGAAATATATACTTCACCAGCTCCGAACGTTTCTTGTTTCACAGAAATCCGGCTTAAAACGGGTTATTTATATTCATTTAAAGTTCGAATCGCCAAATTACGAACTGCAACGCCATTTCGAGCTTGATTATAATTGTAATATAATTATACGTTCAACTGTCGTTTATATAATATATTCGTTAATATAATTCAACTCTAAACTGAATTATATATTTTGAATTTTCCAATTCACACAATATTGCCATTTCAGCTAATTCTGATTATTTCAGAATTAAATATATTTTTTAATTATTATATTGATTAAATATTCAAAGTTATTTAATTTAAACGACCATTTCAATCTCTGAATCTCTATATAAATAATTAAATAAATTAATTATAATACCGTAAAAATACGGGACGTTACATTCTTTCCCCTTAAAATAATTTCATTCCTACTAACAAATTTTCTAACACCTTAACTTTTCAAAAAAATTCGCCAGCACCTCCTTTGTACTGGTCAATGGCTCAAAATCCAACTCGCCTCTCTAGGCCTTCTTCCACCCAAAAGAAAATCAAATAGCCAAGCGACTCGCTAATTCGGCTCATCAAAATCTCAAACCCATATATAATAAAAACTTGTACCTTTTTGTCGGGCATATCATTATATCCTTTGCATCTGTTACCAATTCAACATATACCAATGTCATTCCAATCAAATTTCAATCAATTTTATCCTCGAACCCGAACATTCACTTATATCCAAGTCAAATTTCATTTCAAACTCGAGTTCCATTCTTGATTCCAAATTCTTAACTCACTAATCCAATTTACTGAACCTCATTAAGTTTCATCCATATACTTCATTAATTAATTAATTTCAATTTCAGTTTGCTTTCATAAGTATTATTTATCTTGTTTTTAATTTTAACTATCAGTCCATTATAATCTGACATTCTTTTTCCTGGGAATTTTTAAACCACTTTGCTATTATGAAAAAAAAATCAAATAATCCTTTTCAAAATTCAAACAACTTGTTTTCGCAAAACATTTCCAAAACAAAAAATTTTGGTAGTAATCCGTCACTTACAACTCGAAAATTAACACCGATGATGTCATGATCATCATCAGAATCTATTTTCTAGGTATTGAAGTGAGTTCAATACTGTGTCACTTTCAAAATCATTTCTAAACACTTTCATTTTAAAATCCATTTCAAAATATCCCTTTCAATGCTTGTAACAAATTTAAAATCTCCTAGGATTTTAAAATTCACACATATTTAACCGAGATTCATTTAGAAACACCTTTATAACCTTCCAGGGTTTTAATTCCAATTCTAACTTAAATTCAGATTTAATTCATCTGATTTCACGTATTTCACTTATATGAATTTTGACTGGCTATTAACATAACCATTTCACATTTTATAATCTTATTCGATTATAATCATAACCAACACATCCAATATACGATAATACATCAAATATTAATCATCTTTTTATATCAAAATATAATTTGGGTAAAATTATTTCATTTACCCTCTTTTCAAAACATACAGTGTCGGTTCATCGTATTCGAGTGTTTATAAACTCCTACTGATACAGTGGATCAAACTGATCGACCAGAACTCATAAACAACTTAACCAACAAATCTCCACAATATAAAACAATTTTTATAAAATCTACAAATACGTTCACTTGTATATATACACTCAACTCAATCTAGGGCATTACTAACCCCAGCTCTACTGAGTTACGCCACATAGCCAAGGTAATAACTTAACCTTTAGCTCTGATACCACTGTAACGACCCGGGGAATTTGCGACCTTGGATATCGCCATACAACACCATGTCTATCATCCAAGAACTGAAAACATCGGATAGTCCATGAAAGAAAATAGAGGGTGCGAATAGATAAAATAGAAACTTAAAATAGAAGAAGAAGAAGAACATACAACACTAGAGTAATAAGAACCTCACAACGGAACGAACAATATATAATATATACATAACTTTGAAATAAAACGAGTATATGTATACAGTAACATTATCAGAGTACAACACTTACAACATAGCGGAAATAACAATAGCTATATAATCCTGAAGCCTCCTTCTCCAAGTTCTCCAAATATATCTGTAAAATCCTGACTACTTGACTTCCCGTACAAAATTGGGCACCCAAAAGTTCAGGGAAAACAAAAAAAAAAAAAACTTCGGGTCAGTCATGGGACTGGTACGAGTAAACAATTTAAAACAGTTTGAGAAAGTAAACAATATCTCATAAGACCACACCGTATAACACGGAACGTGTTTTTTCCTTATGAGAATCCAAAAGACTTGATTTAGCATTCAAAATCTTTTTGCAAGAAACGATAATCTTTATATCAAAACTCTTTTGATATTATAATAGTGTTTATCAATCACAATATAATAATCATCTAGCAAACGCTTTCATCTCACGTTCCACATACATAATATATAAAAAAACCGTGGGCGCTTATTGGTTAATGAATTCCAACTGGCAAGGTATGGGACCAGCTTCCGATAGTGTATCTCTAGAGAGGAATACATCGGGCTCAACAAGAAGATCTTGCAACCCAGGCTAAACAAGACCGGTCACTCATTTCGCTTGAGTGTACCGAATGTATTATCACCAATGGTTGGGATCAACCACCGTTTCCCGAAAGGGAAAGCATCGATAGATTTAAGAAGCAAAAGGAATTTCTCTAGATTAGGTGACAATGCACCCTACTTGGCAGCCAACCACTTAGCCATGCGACCTACCCGATGTAATAACCCGGAAAATCCGAGCCAATTTAAATTTTTTATTTCGGCAATTTTAATGAATGTTGAATATTTAAAATGAATTATTTAAATAATAACAACGTGAAATTTATTTTGAATAGAATTAGAACGTATATATTTATTTGAATCGTCATTTGAATATAAATATTTTATTTTAATTATAAAAGGAATTGTAAATGGATAACGAATAGAAGTATGGTTTTTATGTAAATTAGCACTGCTTCAAAATATGATTTTTATATTATAGAGATAATAAAAATGTGATTTTTATATTATAAGAATAATAAAGATATGATTTTTATAATATATAGATAATAAAATTTTGATCTTTATATATGTAGCGAAATAATAATTCGATTTTTATATGAGTAGCGGATTGAAAATAGAATTTTTACATAATAGAGAATATAAATATATAATTTTTATATGAGTAGCGAAATAGAAATCTGATTTTTATTATATATATAGTGAGGTAAAAATGTGATTTTTAATGTGAACAGCGTGAAAAAGAGTGCGATGGAATTGACTGAAAGAAAAATGGAATCCACAGACCATGGATGACTTGTTTGTTTAATTGATGTGTTGT
Source organism: Allium sativum (assembly GCA_030737875.1). Taxonomy (NCBI): domain Eukaryota; kingdom Viridiplantae; phylum Streptophyta; class Magnoliopsida; order Asparagales; family Amaryllidaceae; genus Allium; species Allium sativum. The sequence continues at coordinate 316,975,446 of CM060921.1, forward strand.
GAAAGTTGATTGTGTGAAGTGGAATGGAATAAAATATCTTATAGTTGAAAACACTTTATAGTTAAAAATATAATTTTTAACATGTATATAAAATAAATATTTATAAACAAATCGGACGATTTGTTTATGTATACACATTTGACTGATATGGATTGGGACGATAAATTTTACACATCGCCCAACCGCACAAATAAAACCTGCGGTTGATTGTTTGAAAGCCCCACACGGGTGTTGGGACGAAATTGGCCATACACTTGTCCCAATAATTAGCTGTATGTCAATCGATTGATTGACAGGCTGTTATAAGCGTTAAATATTTATATTTGATGCTTATGTAGTGTAGAATGCACTTTGGGTGACGGTTGACTGTGTTTTATTGTTGTAGTGTACGTGTGTGTATGAAATCCATATAAATCACATTGTATGTTCATTGATTGGTGTGAGAAATCGACAGTACGGGCCTTGATAAAATTATTAAAATTAGCAATAATTTGTGTAAAATCATAAGAAATGATTTGGAAAGAACTGGGATGAAAAATTCCATATTTGAAAGGATAAAAATAGATTTTTATCGAAATGAAATAGTTTTGAACTAGAATTATAATCCATTTATTTTTGAAATAAATAAATTGGATTTGACAGTGTTTTAAAAGTAACCAGAATTTCCAATAATTGAATTGGAATGGATTAGAATCGAAACTGTCATTGGAATATTTCGATGTTGGATTTCGTGATTATACAGATATTGTTATGGAAATTTGAAAGATATATTTATATCGTTATTTCCAATACGATATTTGTTGGTCGCAGAATTTGATATTGAATATAAGCCGATATATTTTCTATTCAGAGCCTTGTATTTAATATCAAATGGGATTTGGGTTTGTCGTGAACGGTGTCTTCATTAACACTGTTCTTAAACCTAGTTGAGAAAAAGATTAAATCTTTTTATTTAGATTTAATGAAGTATACCAATTAAATGGTATTTAATTGGAATTGAATTTGAATTGATTTTTGGGTTTATCATGAACAGTGTTTTAAATAACACTTGTTCTTTAACCTGATAATTAATGGAATGTGAATTGAGTTTATTGTGAACTGTGTTTTAACGACTTTCATTCTTTAACCCGATTTACAGTGAAATGTGATTTGGAATTTATAAATCTTTTGTTAAGATTTAAAGGAGATTTTCCAAAGTAAAGTTTTCCAATTTAATAAAATAAATTGGAATGGAATGGATTTTGATTTGGTAATAATCGAAGTGAATTTCTGTGGAGGAAGACAACTAATATATTTCGAATTTAAAAGGCTTTGCCGTTATTCCATTTATATTATTAGTTGGATATGGAAGTTTACATCGATTATATATATTGATTTGTTTTCCATGAAGATTCCATTGTAAATGGAATGTGATTTTGGGTTGTCGTGAATGGTATCTTTAATAATATTGTTCTTAGACCCAATGGAGTTAAGAAAATCAGAAACTAACTGAAGATTAGTTAAGTTGAATGGTTTCCTGGGTATTAATCTGATGTTGGTTTCGGCCTTCAGGGTTATTACTTAGGGAATTATTCACTTGCTAGTTTATGGTTAAAGGCTGATGGAATTGAATGTGATTTTCGGTTTATAGTGAACAGTGTTTTAAATGACATTGGTTCTTTAACCCAGTTAAAGACAGGATATGATTTCCCAAGTTAAATAATCATTAATAGTGATTTTTGGGAAGATTAAAACCAAGTGGAGTTTTAATGAATCTTTAATTAGATTGAAATGATCGAGAAAGGAGTATCACCAGTTTTGCTCCATGCGATAGTTAAATCTTTAATTAGATTTGAACATGAAATGGTAATTGAATTTACCAATAACGCCGTGGTGTTTGATATGAAGTATGACGTTTTACTTCATGGGATGAATAGTTTGGGGTTGGTAAATTTAACAAGTTATTACTTCGGTAAGGTTCGCTAATCCCGACTTGTTTGGATAAACCATAATTTGGTTTGAATTGATATTCAAAAGAAGATTAAAGAATAAATTTAAAGAATTTATCTTTGATAAAACTAATGGGAACCTTTTCCAAAGTGTAAGAATATTTGAATAAAAGAATTTTCTGAATTGGAATGAGGCGTATGTTGTGTTTGTGTAACACTTGTTTATTATATACGCGAGTTATTCGGAAAGGCCGGGTTTATCCCTTTCTGAATAATTGAATCGACGATGTGTCGAGGATGAAGACGGTGGTCGAAAACCGGAGGTCTTCACATCGTTTGGATAATTACTAATGATCTTGATTGGGTTGTACACTCAAGAGGATGGAATTAGTGGGTGATCGTCTAGACGTACTTGGAGATCGATGGATATGCGAGGAATAAGGTTCCTCCGGTTTCGTTCAGACCCAGAACAAACTTGTAAATGGATGTGTCTGACATCAGATTTCATTATGTATGATTGATATCAGTTGCATAGCGTGAATTGCTTGTGTGGCATGCTGAGATCCAAATGATCAAGGCTTCTATTGAAAAGCAGAGTCTTGTGGTTGATGATCAAAGCACGGCCTTTGTGGTGTAGCTTTGTGTAGCGTTAATTCGCGAGCCTCACACCCCGGTGTGAACCAGAAATGGGAGAGGACCTCAGGGAGGACATGCGTTTCTTTCTAGCTAGGGTAGTGTCAGTGACCTACCAGCCCGGTCATTTATATTATTTTCACCTGTGTGGTTGTTGGATTGCGAGGGGCCTCAGATATATCGATGACTATGTGGAGCCGATGGAGTCATTTGGCTCACTGACGTCCCAAAGGGTGGGGAAACGCAGTGTTTAGGCATTTTAATCCACATCGGTGGACCGGCCCTGATGATCCAAGGGCCCACCTGAGCCTGGGTTCTGAGACACGGGCTAGAGCATCCCGAAGCGGTGAGGATGACCCCTTGCCTTGGTTCACAGATAAAAATCCAACTTCCAATACGTGACTTTGCGGTTTTGATCGTAGAGCCTAGTATTGGCGACATGATATATGGTACCCGTGCCATCTAGAATTTATACATTTATATTTGAAGTTGTTTTATATACTATGCACTTATAATAGTATCAAATGATTTGTTTTAACCTACCAAGCATGTTTGGCTATCATAAGGGAAAACCCTATCCCCCGGCTTGTGTTGCATTGTGTGACAGGACCTGGGTCTTATAATAGCTTCATTTTTTCCAAAAAGCATTGCGCTATTTTGTTATATGCAATTGTATTCTTGGGAGGAAACCCGTTCCGGGTTATACGGTGTGGTCCCTTGATATATCTGATTTAAAGAAAATTTTTAAATAACTGTTTTAGTTCTCACACCAGTCACATGACAGACCTAGAGTTTATTGTTTTAACCTAAACTCTGGGTGCCCCTATTTCCACACGGGCAACTAGTAGTTTTGGTTTGGTAGATTTATATTCATGAGATCCCGGTTTGCAGCTGGAATGATCTTCGGAAAGCTCTGTATCCATATATTCTTTTCAGTTGTGTTTTTTATTATTTTCCGCTGCTTTGTAATGTATTGTAAATCTCTGATATTTATTGAATGTATTTTATTCATTCATACTCTGTATATTCTTGTATTCTGATGAAATTGTTGTAATAAACAATGAAATGTTCTTCTGTTTGTGTTTCGGTGTGGCTTGTTCTCAACTCAATCCGGGCTTTCCTTCACGGGGAGGTTCGGGTCGTAACACCCGATTTTATACTATTTCCTGGTTGTGACGCTAGAGGCCATAACGTATCCTTTACAAACCACATCTTCATTCACTTTGAATGTCACATCGTCATACCTGCTAAATCACAAATTGATTTCTCGAAACATATCACGGGTAAACAGCTAAGAGAAATGAATTCCTCCGCCACCAAACGTAAATACGTTTGAAGGGATCAACTTACGCGATCTATTAAATATACTCTGTCAGACATTCTTCCATACAGGTCGTCCTGGGACTGGATAGACCAAAGGCACTATTCTGTAAACAGGACAACCCTTGCATAACTCTGTCTTCAATTATCTTCATCATATTTGACCGCAAAGCTAACGCCCATACAGAGTGGTTTTAGATAATTAATCTGATCCCGCTCTCTCCGTATTGACGACGGAAAAATGGTCAAAAACTTCGATAGTCGGTGATTCAACTATCAAAGAAAAATATGTGTACAAACAACGATATTATTTCTAGATGGAAATTCTATCCATCAATCATCAATCATCATTTATCTCTTAAATTAATTTATCATTAATTTATTCATTTACCCATTTCCTATCTCCATATATATACAAAAATTCTTATTTTCTAAATTTAGAAAATATACCTTATTAATATTGAAAAAAAACGTTTCCATTTTTACTCTCATTTATTATTTTCTATATTAGAAAACATTTCGTACTCTTATTTGGAAAACATTTCCAAAACTCCTTCATTGGATTTAAACAGATGTTTAAATAAGCTTTGCCAACTCAAACCATTACCCTTATTTACTATATTCACTTAACTAAACTTTACTATCAAACCTTAACCATTCCTTAGTTAAAACGAAGTCAATCATGTTGGGGTATAATTACCTCTCAGTCCTTAATTGAACAACATTTCTAACTTTGAAATAGACAAAGTTCACCTTCTAAATCTTTAACAAACTTCCTTATGTAACTCTCAGATTCTATTTACGAATCCACTCCTTTTACAGAAATCATTTGATTATAACAATAGTGTTATAATCCCATGCTTCCGAAATATAATAACTTAAATATAACTTTTATTTATTAATTTGAATAAATAAACAAACAACTATTTTATAAATGAATAAATAAATCTTGATTTAAAAAGGGAAAGTAAATAGTACTTTCCTACATTCGATATAATCGAATTTCAAAGTATAACTCTCTTTCGAGTAATCTCTATTCTATTAACTCTCTTTCGAATAACTTATGTTCAATAACTTCCTTTGGAATAACTCTATTCGATTAACTCTCTTCGAATAACTTATATTCGACTAACTCTCTTCGAGTAACTTTTATTCAATTAACTCTAATTCGATTAACTCTAATTCGATTAACTCTAATTCGATTGACTCTAATCGATTAACTCTAATTCGATTAACCCAAATCGATTAACTCTCTTTTCAATTCTGTTTCAGAACCCAAATTCCTTTATAAATATTTTATTTGAAAAATATTTGCTCCAATCCCTTATTCACATCGAATGTGAATAATATTTCTTTTATCAAATCAAAACAGTTTGATTTCGCAATTTAAAATCACTGTCCCCAAATCCAATTTCTTTTTATACTTCTATTTATATAATTTTCTATAAAAACTTATTTTATACTTCTAACAGTAAAATCTTATTTAATCCCCTTTAAAAACTAAATTCAAATTCCATTTGAAATATCGGTGTTAAAACTAGTTTCTACTTCTCTACACAAATCCAGACTTATATTTTAATTTATCCAGTGATAAATATTTTACTTAATTTATAAATATCATTTATAAATAAATCTTCTTTATTTATCTGTAAAAACAGATTTCTATTTAATATCTACTTTTCACATATTTCATTTTATAAAATTCTATTCATTTATAAATATTTATTTTTATAATTCTATTTATTTTCTAAATAAATATTCCTTTTATAATTCTATTTATTTTCTAAATAAATATTCCTTTTATTCAATATCCATTTTGAAATTCCTTTTTTTACAAAATCATTTGATTTTATATAAATATATTTTATTTTCAATATACACGTTGAAAATTCCCTTTTTAATTCCAGTATTATATATGGTATTCAAAATACCAAATAACAATAATCGATATCATTCAAACACACATAATCAACAATAGATTATATATCACATCATATATCACCATATATGAAAAACTGTAAAATAAATGTTGAGGAATCCAGTTAGATCCCTCCAACCCGTTTTCCTGCATCCACAGATGTTAAACAATATAATAACATCGATTTCATTTCGATATGATATATTCCGATAAGCAGAATCAATATTTGATTAACAATTTATATATATATATCGTTATCTATAATTTCAACCAATACATAAGCAATTCAACTAAACAATCATCAAACAATAGTCAATCAACATTTATCATTACTATATTATATTTATAAAAATATAAACTGATAGAGTTAGTGAGTTTTACATACATTGGACGGTTATGGTTAAATAACGAATACCAATCATTCATTTGGATCAGACAATTTATTTCGCTATAAATTGTAATGAGCTCCAACCCACTCCCGGTCAATTCCATTGTGTAGCCCTCGTTCATACAATCCTAACGTATCTCGTTTCGTTGAATTTTGATTACGTATGAATAAGATATTAAATTAACTAGTTTATTAACTATTTAGATTAAAATATTTTAAATCATTTGATTTATATTGGGCCCATACCCATTATCTTCGGCCTATACACCCTTGTACAGTCCAGATCCGCGTGCTTCTTCCTCACCAATTCAAAAATAAGCTGCTCCTCACTTCAGCCATTACCGCACCTCCTCATACCAATGGTCATTCACTTAAATTAAGTATTTAATTAAAACCTATAATTCCCTTTTAAAATGCTTAACAACCTTCCTCATTATCACACTACACCTTGCAACTAAAACCGCACCATTATTGTTACCTCACGCCCCTCAAACCAATGATTAAGACCATCGATCCACAAACAAAAATTACCAACAATCATCTCTCACAAATCACTTCAACATCGTCACCATTAACATCAACTCACACCTATCCTTCGAATTGCGTCGCTAAGCTGCTCCTCACGCACTCAGGAAAATGTGCGATATCTTTTGTCAACGGTTCTCCCTAAATTTTCCTCGCGAGTTCCATTCGAGCAACAAAACCCAGTTCCAAACTCAAAACCCCGCATCGATGCGTTTATGCGTCAAATTACTGAACCCTAGCTCGATGCTCGAGTTCAACGGGTCCTCCAAACAGTGTCGAACACTATAAAATTCACATGGGATTGAAGCTTAATGAGAAAGAAGCACACTGAATCAAACCATTTTTGATTTATATAGGGTTTCAAATTGTTTTAAATTGAGGAAGAACACGGTCTTGTTTTTGGGTGGAGGCGTGATTTTCTGTTGACTATCGGGAAAGATTTTAGGGTTAGAATGGGGGGGGGGTAATATTTATAGGATAAGGTTGCTTAAGGGTTAAGCTTTATATTTTATTTTAATATTTTATGTTAAATTTTTAGTTTAATTCATCGTTTAAAAATTTATGCGATCACATACAATATCCAAAAATCATGAAAATGGACATAGAACTAGAGTTCGACATTACGAACCCAACGAAACTGGTTTCATCGAATTCCGACTCCGTTTGCTCAGACAACGTATTTTTAACCGTCAAAATATCAACTGCTTTTCACATTAAAAACGGTACGGCTACATACTGATTCCAAAAATCACGAAAATTGAAATCTAACAAAAATCTAATATTCCGGATCCAACAAAATTAGTTTATCGAAAACGGAGCCCGTTTGCAAAACTGGCTATTTTTAAAGCTTTAAATAAATCCATTTTAAATATAAATATATTTAAAAATAATTAAATTAAAAATTTATTGATAAATATTATCGTATATATTCACAATAGAATACCATACAACTCTAGAATATCCCTATTTGAATTTATAACTCGATATTTCAAATTCAGTGTTAAATCGATACCCAATTTATATTAAAAATCCTTTTATAATATAAATAAATCGCTGTAAATTATAAAGGAATTCGATAGCGACTTTTTGAAAATTTGATTTGGATATAACTAAAAACCCACACGATGAAATCCCGATTTTTCCCTTCCATTAGAAAATTTTACTTCACTAGTGTAATAACCCGGAAATCCGAGCCAATTTAAAATTTTTATTTTGGCAATTTTCGCGAATTTTGATTATTTAAAATGAAATATTTTAAATAATAACGATGAGAAATTTATTTTGAATTGAATTCGAATGAATATATATATATAGATCGTCGTCAGAATATAAATATTTATTTATATATATAAAATGAATTGAAAATGGCGTGGTAGTTCGATAATTCGATTTCAAAATTCAAATGAATGTACCGGGTGCAAAATAAACCGGATTTTAGTGAAACCAAAAATATTTGAATTTGTTTGATCATATCTTTCTAAAGAAGCTAAGAAATTGAGAATTCACTTTAGAAGTTGAAAGACATGTCCAGTTTAAAATTCAGAAGAGTCGCTATCAAATTTGTATATATTTTAATATATATAAAAGGCCGTTAGAAATGGGAATTTTGCAAACGACCTCGATTTTCGACGAAACCACTTTTGTTGGATCCGCGATGTAAAGTAATTGCTAGATTCCAATTTTCAAAAATTTTTGAATCAATATGTGAGCGTGGCAAAGGAAAACGTGTTTGACCAGTTTTAGCTGATTTTAATTGACTGGAAATTGGTCATTTTTCAAGCGGTCTCAGAATTTAACGAAATTAGTTTTGTTAGGACCGTATCGTCATTACGAAGCTAGAAAATATTTTTCTAGAATTTTTCTGGTTAGTATGTGGCCCGGTAAATTGAAATGCGCGTTCAAATTCAATATATAGAGTTATATGTTGATTTTGACGAAAACTGATCGTAACGATCGAATCATCTTACGATACATATCCCATTGTGTTCGAAATAGGTGTATTACGTTAGGGACGACAGTCGGTGGACTCCGTTTGGTGTTCAAATCGTAAAGCAACTTTTTGGATTAAATTAAATAATAAATTATCAACACCCCCTCCTTTCTCTTACACCAAGTCAACCCATACCCCTCCTATACAAATCGTTTGAACAGAGAAAAAGAAAAAAGAAGAAAAAAAATCGCGATTCAGGAAACCGCGTTGCCCCTCCACCTACCCATCGATGCCGACCGCCGCTAGAGGCGGAGACCCCCACCAGACACCCATCGCCCTCGCGCTCCTCCTTCTCCATCCTCTCCTCCCAGATCGAAGACCCCTTTCCCCCCTAAACCGCCCACGTTCGAACGCTGTTTTCATCGAAGAGAGGAGCTCAAATTTCGATCTGGTCATGGCACGGGATGGCGACGCCATGATGATCAATGGGAGGATCTCCGATCGAGTTCCGATCTGCTTCAGGGGGCGCGGCGCTTGGATTCTTGGATCGATGGTTTTGCGTTGAGGGTTCCAGGAAAAAAAAAACAACAGTGAACGGCCACACATAGGTTAAAGGTAATTAATGCTTAATTAATTTTGTTTAATAATTAACTTAGATATATAGTTTTAAAATAGAAAACTGAAATTTTTATATATGTCTTTAAAAAGAAAAACTGAAACTATATATATATTATAGTTTTAAAATAGGAAATTTATCTATAAGTTTTGTGTTAAAAGGACTGTTTTTATATATAGAATGTTTGAAATAAAAATTAGTTTATATATATATAGTTTGAAACAAGAATTGTTTTTTTATATATAGAAAACATTGTGTTTAAAAATAGGGTTTTAACTATATAGATAATATGATTTTTTTTATAAAAATAAATATAAATCGCATTACTTTTAAATATAATAGCATAGATTTTGAAAAATATAATGATGTTTTAATAATATAAATATACTCTGTTTTGAAAATATAAGTATCGTTGTTTTAAAAATATACTTTTTATATATAAGGGAGGGTTATAAAAATATAATCTTTATTAAGAGAAGAGCAATATAAAAATATAATTTTTATAACGAAGTGAAGATAAAAATTCAATTTTTATATATGTAGTGAATGCGGGCAACGAAAGTGACAAAAGGCGGGAATGACAAGTCTTTCTACATATGAAGAGTCGTGGAGTTTGGATTAGCTTTCGGTGAGAACATCTCACTTTTAATTTAATTTTCTAGTTAAAATATATACTAGGATGCAGACGGTGTTTAGTAGCACCCGACACCCATCGTCCACAGACCATGGACGGCGTGTATGCTTGTTTGTTTGACTTTGATGTGTAGTTGATTATGTGATGTGATGTGAAATGAAATAAAATATTTTATAGTGGAAAATATTTTATAGTTAAAAATAGAATTTTTAACGTGTATTTAAAATAAATATTTATAAACAAATCCGAGATTTGTTTATATACACTGATTTGATTGATATTGATTGGGACGATAAATTTTACACATCGCCCAACTGCACAAATAAAATCTGTGTTTGATTGTTTGAAACCCCACATGGGTATTGGGATGATATATGACATACACTAATCCCAATAATTAGTTGTATGTCGATCGATTGATTGACAGACTGTTATGAGCATTAAATATTTATATTTGATGCTTATACAGTGTAGAACGCACTCTGGATGATGGTTGATTATTTATTGTTGTTATTTTACACATGCGTTGTAGAAAATCAGTATAATTAACATTATATGGTAATTGATTGGGCCTCATTCCAGTTTTGAATAGAAATGAATTCGAATTGAAATTGAATAGAAATGAATTCGAATTGAAATTGAATAGAAATGAGTTCGAATTGAAATTGAATAGAAATGAATTCGAATTGAAATTGAATAGAAATTAATTCGAATTGAAATTGAATAGAAATGAGTTCGAATTGAAATTGAATAGAAATGAATTCGAATTGAAATTGAATAGCAATGAATTCGAATTGAAATTGAATAGAAATGAATTCGAATTGAAATTGAATAGAAATGAATTCGAATTGAAATTGAATAGAAATGAATTCGAATTGAAATTGAATAGAAATGAATTTGTATTGAAATTGAATATAAATGAATTCGAATTGAAATTGAATTTGAATTGAAATAAAAATCGATTTGAAAGGAATATAAAACGAATTTGTTAGGGAAAAAATTCAGTTTTGATTTGAATTTGAAATGAAGTTGAAATCGTTTTGAAAACGAATTTTAAACGATTTATAAAATATGTTTTAAAAGGAAATCGACGAAGTATATATTATATATATTATATATATAATATAATGGCCTGAATAGAATGCGTCGCGCCGCGGTAGTTCGCGAATTTCGACCATTGAATTCGAATGGACATTGCGGGAGATCCGATCGTCGGATTCTCCTAAAACCAGAACCGTTGGGTTCGTATCGAAAAGAGCTTTCTAATGAATATTGGAAATTTGAAATCTAACGGTTGGTTTTGGAATTATGTCCAAATCAAATTTGAAAAATGTTGCTGTAAGTGCAGTTGGATGGCCGTTGATGGAAATCGACTGTACGGGCCTTGATAAAATTATTAAAAATATCAATAATTTGTGTAAAATCATAAAAAATGATTTGTGAAGAATTGGGATGAAAAACTCCATATTTGAAAAGGTAAAAAAAGATTTTTATCCAAATGAACTAGTTTTGAACTAGAATAATAATTTATTTATTTTTGAAATAAATAAATTGGATTTGAAATGGTTTTGAAAATAACCAGAATTTCTAATAATTGCATTGGAATGGATTTGAATCGAAATTGTCTTCGGAATATTTCAATTTTGGATTTCGGGATTATACAGATGTTGTTATGGAAATTTGGAAGATATATATATATATATATATATATATATATATATATATATATATATATATATATATATATATATATATCGTTATTTCCAATACGATATTTGTTGGTCGTAGAATTTGATATTGAATATAAGCCGATATATTTTCTATTCAGATCCTTGTATTTAATATCAAATGTGATTTGGGTTTGTCGTGAATGGTGTCTTCATTAACACTGTTCTTAAGCCCAGCTGAGAAAAAGATTAAATCTTTTTGTTTAGATTCAATGAAGTATACCAATTAAATAATATTTAATTGGAATTGAATTGGTACTGATTTTTGGGTTTATCGTGAACAGTGTTTTAAATAACACTTATTCATTAACCCGATAATTAATGGAATGTGATTTTGGGTTGTCGTGAACGGTATCTTCAACAATACTGTTCTTAGACCCAATGGAGTTAAGAAAACCAGAAACTAACTGGAGATTAGTTAAGTTGAATAGTTTCTGGGGTATTGATCTGATGTTGGTTTCGGCCTTCGGGGTTAATACTTAGGGAATTGCTCACTTGCTAATTTACGGTTAGGGACTGATTGAAATGTGATGTGATTTTGGGTTTATCGTGAACCGTGTTTTAAATGACACTGATTCTTTAACCCAGTTAAAGATTAAAACAAAGTGGAGTTTTAGTGAATTTTTAATTAGATTGAAAAGATCGAGAATGGAGTATCGCCAGTTTTAATCCAGGCGATAGTTAAATCTTTAATTTGATTTGAACGTGTAATGGTAATTGAATTTACCAATAACACCGTGGTGTTAAATATGAAGTATTACCAGTTTTACTTCATGTGATGAATAGGTTGGGATTGGGAAATTAAAACATACGATTACTTCGGTAAGGATCGCTAATCCCGACTAGTTTGAATTGATATTCAAAAGTAGATTAAAGAATAAATTTAAAGGAATTTATCTTTGATAAAATTAATGGGAACCTTTGCCTAAGAATGTGAAATTTAGAAACTAACTGTCGGTTAGCTAAGCATAATTGTTTTCTGGATATTGATCTGATGTTGGTTTCGGCCTTCGGGGTTAATATGTGGGGAATTATTCTCTTGATTAATTTACGGTTAGTGACTGATGAATTGGAATGAGGCGTATGTTGTGTTTTTGTAAAACGTATTTATAATATACGCGAGTTATTCAGAAAGATCGGGTTTATCCCATTCTGAATAACTGATCCGACGTGGTGTCGAAGATGAAGACGGTGGTCGAAGACCGGAAATCTTCACATCGTTTGGGTGATTACTGATGATCTTGATTGGGCTGTACACCCAAGAAGATGGAAACAGTTAGTGGTCGTCCAGACGTACTTGGAGATCGATGGATATGCGGGGTACTAGGTGCCTCCGGTTTCGTTCAGACCCAGAATGGACTTGTAAATGGACTGTGTGTCTTACATTGGATTTCATTCTGTGTGACTGATATTGGTTGCATAGAGTGGTTTGCCTCTGTGGCATGCTAAGATGCAAATGATTAAGGCTTCTGTTGAAAAGTAGAGTCTTGTGGTTGATGATCAAAGCACGGCCTTTGTGGCATAGCTTTGTGTAGCGTTAATTCGCGAGCCTCACACCCCGGTGTGAACCAAAAAATGGAGAAGGACCTCAGGGAGGGAATGCGTTTCTTTCTAGTAAGGAGTGGCGTCAGTGCTTGAACTGGCTGACGAGTTTGACTCATGTGGTTGTTGGAATTGGAGGCGCCTCAGTTATATCGGTCGATACGGGACCGGTCTAGTCATTCGTTGGCTCATTTACACCCCAAACGGCGGGGAAACGCAGTGTTCAGTAATTTTAATCCACATCGGTGGACCGGCCCTGACGATCCAAAGGTCACTCGAGCTCTGACCTGAGGGGCGGACTAGAGCGTCTCGAATCGGTAGAGGACCATCTTTTGCCTTGGTTCACAGATGGCAATCCAACTTCCAATACGTAACTTTTTCGATTTTAGTTGTAATCCTACATATGGCGACATAGTGGGATGGGGCGCTTATGCCGTCTATGATTGATACTTATGATTTGAAGTTGTTTTATACACTATACACTTATTATTGTATCAAAAGATTTGTTTTAAACGTATCAAGCATTCTTGGCTATTATAAGGTAAAAACCCTATCCTCCGGCTTGCGTTGCATTGTGTGATGGGACCTGGGTCTTATAATAGCTTCATTTTTCTTTATTTAGCATTGCGTTGTTATTTTATGCACTGGTATTCTTGGGAGGAAACCCATTCCGTGTTATACGGCGTGGTCCCTTAATTTACCGAACTTTAAAAATAAAGATTAATAACTGTTCTAGTTCTCACACCAGTCCCATGACTGACCTGGAGTTTATTGTTTTAGCCTAAACTCTGGGTGCCCTTATTTTGACATGGGCAGCTAGTAGTTTTGGTTTTGCAGATTTATATTCGTAGGATCCGGATTTATAGCTGGAACGATACTCGGAAAGCTTTGTATCCGCGTATTACTTCTAGTTGTGTATTGTATTATTTTCCACTGCTATGTAATTTATTGTAATCTATGGTATTTATCGAATATATATTTATTCATTTATGCTCTGTATATTCTTGTAATCTGATGGAATTGTTGTAATATCAATGAAATGTTCTTCCGTCTGCGTTCTATTGTGGCTTGTTCTCGAACTATCCGCGCTTTCCTCACCGGGGAAGTTACGGGTTTTTACATTTGGTATCAGAGCTTTGGTTTACAAAACTCAGAGAACAAGACACATTAGAACCATACGAAAGAATTCATCAGAGATTGGATTAGTAATATCCAATGAGAATGACTCATTAGAGATGGGATCAGTAGTATCCTAGAACGGGTGTGAAGAGTATATTTTTATGTTGAAAACAATTTTTGTTTGATTCATTCAACGTATGTGAATATTTATTTGTATAGAATTTGGATAGTCCAGTATATAGAGATTTTCGTATACGTCTGATCCACGTGTATTGAAGTCTCAAATATACTGGGTAGATATAGAATCACACTCTAGTCACCCGGAGGTGATACTGATGATTGATATATCGTCATCAGTGTTTATGTTCGAGTGACGAAGGTGGAATTTATATATATTTCCAGTTGACTGGTGTGAGAACCAAAATTAGATAGGGCCTATTGTTGTGATTTGGCACCAAAAATGTGACTTTTGACTATGTATCAAAATTATGTGTTTGAAATGATAATCAACTAATTGATTGCTGATTGTGTTGTTTGATTATTGGTTGGTTAGTTAGAATTTTGAACCATTTAGCCAAATTGAACCAAATGTTGAACTGTATTGAAAATTGGTTCCAACTGCATGCATGTACATGTATATCTATTGAACAGGTCATAGCAAGGAGGCTAGAGAAGAGGAATAAAATTGTTTGCCCGACAAATAGGTACATGTTTATTGTATTTCTTGAGTTTTGGGTGATTTTGTGAGCCGATTGGCTTTTTCTTTTTCTTTTGGATTGAAGAAGGCCATGGGAGGCTATACGAAACATCCTGAAGTCCCCAGTGCAGGGGAGGTTATGGCGAAATTTTTCGAAAATTTAGGGTGTTAGCCAAATTTTTGAAAAATTTGAAAAGTTTTTAGAAACTGAAAAGTTGAAAAACTTAAGCCGTAAAGAAAATACTGGAAGTTGAGTTGATTTGTTAAACAACTTTTGGCTTCATTCCTTTTTGGGGACGAAAAGTTTTAAGTGGGGGAGATTGTAATAACCCGGAAATCCGAGCCAATTTAAAATTTTTATTTTGGCAATTTTAGCGAATTTTGATTATTTAAATTGAAATATTTTAAATAATAACGATGAGAAATTTATTTTGAATTGAATTCGAACGAATATATTTATATAGATAGTCAGAATATAAATATTTATTTATATATATAAAATGAATTGAAAACGGCGCGGTAGTTCGATAATTCGATTTCAAAATTCAAATGAATGTACCGGGTGCAAAATAAACCGGATTTTAGTGAAACCAAAAATATTTGAATCTGTTTGATCATATCTTTCTAACGAAGCTAAGAAACTGAGAAGTCACTTTAGAAGTTGAAAGATATGTCCTGTTTAAAATTCAGAAGAGTCGCTGTGGAATTTATATATATTTTAATATATATAAAGGCCTTTAGAATTGGGAATTTTGCAAACGACCTCGGTTTTCGACGAAACCACTTTTGTTGGATCCATGATGTAAAGTAATTGCTAGATTCTAATTTTCATAATTTTTCGAATCAATATGTGAGCGTGGCAAAGGAAAACGCGTTTGACCAGTTTTAGTTGATTTTAATCGACTGGAAATTGGTCATTTTTCAGACGGTCCCAGAATTTGACGAAATTAGTTTTGGTAGGACCTTATCGTCATTACGAAGCTAGAAAATATTTTTCTAGAATTTTTCTGGTTAGTATGTGGCCCCAGTAAATTGAAATGCGTGTTCAAATTCAATATATAGAGTTATATGTTGATGTTGACGAAAACAGATCGTAACGATCGAATCAGCTTACGATACATATCCCATTGTGTTCGAAATAGGGGTATTACGTTAGGGACAATAGTCGGTGGACTCTGTTTGGTGTTCAAATCGTAAAGCAACTTTTTTGATTAAATTAAATAATAAATTATCAACACCCCCTCCTTTCTCTTACACCAAGTTAACCCATACCCCTGCTATACAAATCGTTTGAACAGAGAAAAAGAAAAAAAAATCGCGATTCAGGAAACCGCGTGGCCCCTCAACCTACCCATCGACGCCGACCGCCGCTAGAGGCGGAGACCCCCACCAAACCCCCATCGCCCTCGCGCTCCTCCTCCATCCTCTCCTTCCAGATCGAAGACCCCTTTCCCCCCTAAACCGCCCACGTTCGAACGCTGTTTTCATCGAAGAGAGGAGCTCGAATTTCGATCTGGTCATGGCACGGGATGGCGAAGCCACAATGATAAATGGGAGGATCTCCGATCGAGTTCCGATCTGCTTCAGGGGGGTGCGGCGCTTGGATTCTTGGATCGAGGGTTTTGCGTTGAGGGTTCCAGGAAAAAAAAAGCAGTGAACGGCCACACATAGGTTAAAGGTAATTAATGCTCAATTAATGTTGTTTAATAATTAACTTAGATATATAGTTATAAAATAGAAAACTGAAATTTTTATATATGTCTTTAAAAAGAAAAACTGAAACTATATATATATTGTAGTTTTAAAATAGGAAATTTATCTATAAGTATTGTGTTAAAAGGACTGTTTTTATATATAGAATGTTTGAAATAAAAATTATTTTATATACATACAGTTTGAAACAAGAATTGTTTTTTTATATATAGAAAACATTGTGTTTAAAAATAGGATTTTAACTATATAGATAATATGATTTTTTTTATAAAAATAAATATAAATCGCATTACTTTTAAATATAATAGCATAGATTTTGAAAAATATAATGATGTTTTGAGAATATAAATATACTCTGTTTTGAAAATATAAGTATCGTTGTTTTAAAAATATACTTTTATATATAAGGGAGCGATATAAAAGTATAATCTTTATTAGGAGAAGAGCAATATAAAAATATAATTTTTATAACGAAGTGAAGATAAAAATTCAATTTTTATATATGTAGTGAATGCGGGCAACGAAAGTGACAAAAGGCGGGAATGACAAGTCTTTCTACATATGAAGAGTCGTGGAGTTTGGATTAGCTTTCGGTGAGAACTTCTCACTTTTAATTTAATATTCTTGTTAAAATATGTACTAGGATGCAGACGGTGTTTAGTAGCACCCGACACCCGTCGTCCACAGACCATGGACGGCTTGTATGCTTGTTTGTTTGACTTTGATGTGTAGTTGATTGTGTGATGTGATGTGAAATGAAATAAAATATTTTATAGTGGAAAATATTTTATAGTTAAAAATAGAATTTTTAACGTGTATTTAAAATAAATATTTATAAACAAATCGGAGATTTGTTTATATACACTGATTTGATTGATATTGATTGGGACGATAAATTTTACACATCGCCCAACTGCACAAATAAAATCTGTGATTGATTATTTGAAACCCCACACGGGTATTGGGATGATATATGACATACACTAATCCCAATAATTAGTTGAATGTCGATCGATTGATTGACAGACTGTTATGAGCGTTAAATATTTATATTTGATGCTTATATAGTGTAGAACGCACGCTGGATGATGGTTGATTATTTATTGTTGTTATTTTATACACGCGTTGTAGAAAATCAGTATAATTAACATTATATGGTAATTGATTGGGCCTCATTCCAGTTTTGAATAGAAATGAATTCGAATTGAAATTGAATAGAAATGAATTCGAATTGAAATTGAATAGAAATGAATTCGAATTGAAATTGAATAGAAATGATTTCGAATTGAAATTGAATAGAAATGAATTCGAATTGAAATTGAATAGCAATGAATTCGAATTGAAATTGAATAGAAATGAATTCGAATTGAAATTGAATAGAAATGAATTCGAATTGAAATTGAATAGAAATGAATTCGAATTGAAATTGAATAGAAATGAATTTGTATTGAAATTGAATATAAATGAATTCGAATTGAAAATGAATTTGAATTGAAATTGAATTTGAATTGAAATAAAAATCGATTTGAAAGGAATATAAAACGAATTTGTTAGGGAAAAATTCAGTTTTGATTTGAATTTGAAATGAAGTTGAAATCATTTTGAAAACGAATTTTAAACGATTTATAAAATATGTTTTAAAAGGAAATCAACGAAGTATATATTATATATATTATATATATAATATAATGGCCTGAATAGAACGCGTCGCGCCGCGGTAGTTCGTGAATTTCGACCATTGACTTCGAATGGACATTGCGGGAGATCCGACCGTCGGATTCTCCTAAAACCAAAACCATTGGGTTCGTATCGAAAAGAGCTTTCTAATGAATATTGGAAATTTGAAATCTAATGGTTGGATTTGGATTTATGTCCAAATCAAATTTGAAAAAGGTCGCTGTAAGTGCAGTTCGATGGCCGTTGATGGAAATCGACTGTACGGGCCTTGATAAAATTATTAAAAATATAAATAATTTGTGTAAAATCATAAGAAATGATTTGTGAAGAATTGGGATGAAAAACTCCATATTTGAAAAGGTAAAAATAAATTTTTATCCAAATGAACTAGTTTTGAACTAGAATAATAAATTATTTATTTTTGAAATAAATAAATTGGATTCGAAATGGTTTTGAAAATAACCAGAATTTCTAATAATTGCATAGGAATGGATTTGAATCGAAATTGTCTTCGGAATATTTCGATGTTGGATTTCGGGATTATACAGATGTTGTTATGGAAATATGGAAGATATATATATACGATATTTGTTGGTCGTAGAATTTGATATTGAATATAAGACGATATATTTTCTATTCAGAGCCTTGTATTTAATATCAAATGTGATTTGGGTTTGTCGTGAATGGTGTCTTCATTAACACTGTTCTTAAGCCCAGTTGAGAAAAAGATTAAATCTTTTTGTTTAGATTCAATGAATATACCAATTAAATAATATTTAATTGGAATTGAATTGGTATTGATTTTTGGGTTTATCGTGAACAGTGTTTTAAATAACACTTGTTCTTTAACCCGATAATTAATGGAATGTGATTTTGGGTTGTCGTGAACGGTGTCTTCAACAATACTGTTCGTAGACCCAAAGGAGTTAAGAAAATCAGAAACTTACCGGAGATTAGTTAAGTTGAATAGTTTCTGGGGTATTGATCTGATGTTGGTTTCGGCCTTCGGGGTTAATACTTAGGGAATTGCTCACTTGCTAATTTACGGTTACGGACTGATTGAAATGTGATGTGATTTTGGGTTTATCGTGAACCGTGTTTTAAATGACACTGATTCTTTAACCTAGTTAAAGATTAAAACTAAGTGGAGTTTTAATGAATCTTTAATTAGATTGAAAAGATCGAGAATGGAGTATCGCAAGTTTTAATCCAGGCGATAGTTAAATCTTTAATTAGATTTGAACGTGTAATGGTAATTGAATTTACTGATAACACCGTGGTGTTAGATATGAAGTATTACCAGTTTTACTTCATGGGATGAATAGGTTGGGATTGGGAAATTAAAACAAACGATTACTTCGGTAAGGATCGCTAATCCCGACTAGTTTGAATTGATATTCAAAAGTAGATTAAAGAATAAATTTAAAGGAATTATCTTTGATAAAATTAATGGGAACCTTTCCCTAAGAATGTGAAATTTAGAAAATAACTGTAGGTTATTTAAGCAGAATGGTTTTCTGGATATTGATCTGATGTTGGTTTCGGCCTTCGGGGATAATATTTGGGGAATTATTCTCTTGATTAATTTACGGTTAGTGACTGATGAATTGAAATGAGGCATATGTTGTGTTTTTGTAACACGTATTTATAATATACGCGAGTTATTCAGAAAGACCGGGTTTATCCCATTCTGAATAACTGATTCGACGTGGTGTCGAAGATGAAGACGGTGGTCGAAGACCGGAAATCTTCACGTCGTTTGGGTGATTACTGATGATCTTGATTGGGCTGTACACCCAAGAAGATGGAAACAGTTAGTGGTCATCCAGACGTACTTGGAGATCGACGGTTATGCGGGGTACTAGGTGCCTCCGGTTTCGTTCAGACCCAGAACAGACTTGTAAATGGACTTTGTGTCTGACATTGGATGTAACACCCCGAATTTTCTATTAACACTAAAGTTGCTAAAATAATAATAAGTGTGTAGAAGAGGGGATGTATCTAATATGAATATAAAAATATTAATAAGTATGTAAGAGAGGGGATGTATCTATTATGAATATAAAAATATTAATAATTATGTAAGAGAGGGGATGTATTTAATATGAATATAAAAATATTAATAAGTGTGTAAGAGAGGGGATGTATCTAATATGAATATAAAAATATTAATAAGTGTGTAAGAGAGGGGATGTATCTAATATGAATATAAAAATATTAATAAGTGTGTGAGAGAGGGGATGTATCTAATATGTATATAAAAACAATAATAAGTAAAGGGGGATGTATCTAATATGTACATTGTAGAAAATATATATATATTTATGACATGAATAGAAGTTTATTAATATGCTGAGTGTTTGTTGAGTCACTTCTGACTCATTGCTGAGTCAACAAGATAAACCCCATCTTGTCTGAACGGCTGCAGTTATTTCTAGGTTAAATCTAATGGCCTAAATGAATTCTAAAATCTATAAATAAGTGGGTAGACCCTAGACCTAAATCACTTGTAAAATTAGAGAAGCTACCGTCATGCTGCTGCCATGGAGTTCAGCATAGCCGTCACAAACTAAGAAGAGGAAGCCTAATCATCTACAACCAAATCTACACAAATCAAATCAAAAGATCTCTCTTTCTCTAATTCTTTTCTTTTGTTGGTGAGTATGATGATTCTCACAAGACTATTACAAACTAATTTGACTCAGTTATGAATGGATCACAAGAAAGTGACGTGATTTGTAATTGTAAATTCTATATATTGTGGATCTCTTATTATGTTATTATGTTGTCGTATGATGTAAATTATATATGCTATGTCATGCTATGTTGTAAATTCTCTTATGCTATGTCGTGCTATGTTGAGAATCATGTCAAGCTATGTTATACTATCATACTATGCCATGTTATAAATCATGCTATATTATGTTGTAAAATCATGATGTTGTTGGAACATGCTTAAAGTTATGTTTTTTTTTAATTTAAATGGATCTTGTTTATGGGAATTTGCCTATTAGGTTAGGTGTACCCATAAACTTGAAACTATAATTAAATAAAACTTGAATATGGGAATTTTCCTATTGAGTTAGGTGTACCCAAATAAAACCATGTTGTTAAAAAATTAGATGATGTTGATTCACACATGTTCATATGTAAGTTTATGAAAATTGATTGAGATTATATTAGGTGAATTTTGAACAAGTTGACACCTTTAGGTCAATGACATGTATAATCTATGCAAGTTGGACATATGCAAGTTTCACCCCTTATTATGATTCATTTGGTCACATATACATGTTGTTATTATGATAATCTCTTTTATGCTATGAGTTAGGCTATTCGAGTCTAACATATATTTTGCGAATAAACGTTCAAACGTGGGGTAGGGGTAATATTAGGAATTAATAAATTGGGTGCAATTTTGTAAGATTTTGCATACCATGAATGGATGTCCATAATTGAGTCAATTATGGACATTGTTAAAAATTGGAAGTAATTAATAATTCAAGTAGGGAATTATTAAAATTGGGGGAAAGTGGATTATTATTAATAATCAATGCTTAGGACACGAGGTTGGACCCGTTTGTGATGTAAACCCGCCCGGACCCGCCCGGCAAATCCAGTAGTCACAAATGTCGGCACAATGTGAGAGGTCCTAGGCCCAAACTAAAGCATAACAGTTGTAAAGACACGAGGTTAGACTCTTTTATGGTGTAAGACTGCCCGGACCCGCCCGGCAAATCCAGCTGCCATAAATGCCAGTCTAATGTGAGAGGTCTTTATGAGGTTATGGCCTTAATGAACTAAGAAATACTTAACCAGATAATCATGTAAGGTGGGACATGGGGGTTAAGTAGGTGCCTTGGGTGGCATGAGGAATCTAGTGGTTGCCTTTAGAGGCATTTGAAATACGATTAGACTTAACCAAACACACATGTAAATGAACATGACTAAGTGGGTTAAGTGGGATGGACTAATGGGGACAAGCTTATGTGGAATGCTTGTGGTAAATAGTGGGGGCCCATTTCAACCAGTATCCCAAAACGTATCTTTGTGGGCTCGACCCAAGTCGAGGACGGGACACGCATACTGGGTTTGACTATAAGAGGCCAAAACAGGGAGCGGTGGCAACGCAAGTCCAACGGGTTTCATATGCGTGTGTGGACCCGGGCTGGTAGGTAAGACGTTGTTGCATCGTGTAGGTATAAGCCGTGCATGTCCGTTGTATCAGGTTGCCACTTTAGGGGAGTGATACACCCCACTGTGGGGCCAGCACGGGTATCTACGAGTTAGGGAGCCGATCGAATAATGGGAAGTAGGGTACACCTAGTGGAGATAGGGGCAGGCGGCACCTATGTAGTCAGCTAGGGGTACGTAAAGCCATTGGGAAAGTTTCTAAGTGAAGCTAAGTGGGATGAATCTTTAGGGTGACTGGTGTGGTGCAGTATAGTGTTTATCCTTTAGTATTTAGGAGCGCCTATAACGTTGCCTTTAGCGATTGTCTATGTCCTTAATCTGCTCTTCATAGACATTTTCTTGTTTTCCAGCTTATGCCTTAGTCCAGTTATTTTGGTAATAGTATTGTAGAATTATCATATTCACCAGACTTTATGTCTGACCCCCTCTTTTCCATCCTTTTTCTCCCTTCAGGTCCGCATGTTGGGCCAAGTTCTAGTGGAGTCTAGTTGGATCGCTTATCTACTGGAAAGCTTGGACTGCTGAAGTAAAGTCCAGCTTGTTATCTTTCTTTTTAATGGCTATTCATGTAATGGGATTATGTACTTGTTTTATCAAGATAGATATTGTACTTGACATTGAATATGGTGTTATGATGTAATCAAACATGTTTTGACTTCTGCTACAATGAAATAAAGTTTTTGAATTTCCAAGTACTATTTTATATCTGTCTTGTTGTAATTTTACTGTTCTATATTCACTTAAAACCTCCATGGAAGTTAATGCATTCCCTTTGTGAGTGACATTAATGGACGTGGGGTGTTACACGTGGTATTAGAGCATAAGGTTACCAGAACAGATAAAAATTTTTTTAGAAATTTTTTTTTTCTAAAGTATTTTTGGAAGAAGTGCTTTCAAAAAAAAAACATGTTATTTAAAGAGAGTTTTTATGAAAAACATAATCCCAAATAGCCACATCCTTATCTTTATCTTTCGAATTCTCCATTTTGAATCTTTCCTTTTTCGTTTCAGCATGGCTGAAGATCTTAATCTCCCAGAAGGTGTGACGATTCCAGGGTGGTTTAGGAGATACTTGGAGGCTAGGGCCACCACTGCAGGCCCAGCGGATACTCCTCCACCCCTAGTTGCACCCATTCCTCCTCTTCCTCCTCCTCGTGTTGACACTTTTGCAAAGACGTGCAAGGAATTCAAGGCTATGGGAGGAAAAACTTTTCAAGGGACTGAGACGTTTGTGGAGGCCAGAGATTGGCTTAAGGAGACTGAGGAATTGTTGGATATCTTTGAAGTGGAAGATGGGAGGAAAGTCCGTTTAGCTGCTTGTTTAATGAAGGGAGAGGCCTCGTTTTGGTGGGAGGTCACTAACGGGGAACGTCCAGTTGATTCATGGGCGGATTTCAGACGAAGGTTTGAGGCAAAGTTTCTTTCAAGGGCAGAGGAGAACTTAAATATGGAAAAATTCCTGGCAATAAAGCAAGGGAGCTCATCAGTAAAGGAATATGTCAATAAATTTAATCAGTTAGCAAGGTTTGGCTTGGAGTTGGTGAACACGCCAGAGAAGAAAGCTTTGAGGTTCGTTAGAGGCTTGAATGAACCGTTGCAAGGGTTGGCTATGACCCACATCCCTATGGGAGCCACCTTTGAAAAGCTAGTAGAAATGGCACTTATGCATGAGGATAAGGCAGTTGAAAAGAAAGGGGATCAGAAGAAACCCCAGCAGCAAAATAAGAAGGGTGGTAAAAACAATAATGGCAAAGGGAAGAAGAAATGCTTCAATTGTGGGACGCCTGGCCATCTCAGCAAAGATTGTAGAAAGAAAAAGAAGACTGGTTGTTTTCATTGTGGAGATGCGGGACATTTAGTAAAGGACTGTCCAAAGAAGGGGCAGAGGGCAGGGTCTACCTCGGGAGGACAGGTGCAGGCTCTTATGGCACCAGGGCAGGCAAGGGGGCAAGTTCAGGCTATTGCGGCCCCACCGCTGCAAGAAAGAGGTAGAACAATTTCTGTTGAAAGCTTAGTTTTTCTGTTTGATCATCCTGTCTGTACCTTATTCGATTCTGGCGCATCTCATTCGTTTATCTCTTCATCATTAGTTGAATCACTGCACTTGAACACCAGTTTAGTAGAAGATCCCTTGGTCGTTTCAAATCCAATTGGGGGTTCGGCTCATTTGACCATGATATGTTTGGATTTGAAAATCTCTATACTTAGCGTTGAATTTAGATGTGATGCTTATGTATTGGGCTTCACGGGCTATGGGCTAATTTTAGGAATGGATTGGTTGTCTAGAAATAGGGCCATTCTTGATTGTGAAAGGAGAGTAGTTAGGCTTGTGACTCGCCTTGGTAATGCTCTCGACATCTTTTGTAATCCCATAAATTCCGTTATGCTAAGTTATCTTGAATCGATTGACGCGTCTGTAGAGAACCTGCGATCGGAAGAAGTGGTCCGGGAATATCCGGATGTGTTTGAGGAGGTGAAGGGCTTACCTCTAAAGCGGGAGATAGAATTTCGAATTTATCTTGTGGATAATGCTAAACCCGTATCTTTGCCAGTGCGCCACATGGCTCCTCGTGAAAGGAGGGAACTCAATAAGCAAGTAAAGGAGTTGCTTGAGAAGGGGTTCATAAGACGTAGTATATCGGAGTGGGGTGCTCCAGTAGTTTTTGCCACAAAGGCGGATGGGTCTCTTAGACTTTGTATGGACTATAGAGAACTAAACAAGCTTACTAAAAAGAACCGACACCCACTGCCGAGGATTGACGATCTCTTTGATCAGTTAGTTGGCGGCTCAGTGTTTTCGCAGTTGGACTTAGCCACTGGCTTTCATCAACCGAGAGTGGCTGAGGATAGTATAGATAAGACTGCTTTTAGGACTCCTGACGGATTCTATGAATGGCTAGTGATGCCCTTTGGTTTGACAAACGCCCCTGCATATTTTGTTGATTTGATGAGTAGGGTGTTTAGGGAATACCTTAACAAATTCGTGGTAGTCTTTGTGGATGACATCTTAGTCTTTTCTAAGAATAAAGAAGAGCACTCCCTACATCTTAGGGAAGTGTTGGAAACCCTTCGAGTGCATAACCTTAAGGCAAAATTTTCTAAGTGTCACTTCTGGAGGAAGGAAGTACGGTTCTTAGGGCACGTGGTTTCCAAAGAAGGGATAGCAGTGGATCCCGCAAAGGTGGTGGCCATCCAAGATTGGAAGGTCCCTAAAAATGCAACCGAAGTAAGAAGTTTCTTGGGGTTGGCTGGCTATTATAGGAAGTTTATCAAAGACTTCGCAAAAATATCCGCTCCATTAACACGGTTAACGAAGAAGAACCTGGTTTTTACGTGGGACAAAGATTGCGATGATGCATTCCAACGTTTAAAGAGAGCCTTAACTTCAGCCCCAGTCTTAGTACTGCCAGACGGGAATAAACCGTTTACCATCTATACTGATGCTTGTGGGACGGGACTTGGCGCGGTCCTCATGCAAGAGGGAAGAGTAATAGCCTATGGTGGAAGGCAGTTGAGGGTTCATGAAAAGAATTACCCCACGCATGACTTAGAGCTAGCCGCAATTGTTTTCGCGCTTAAGTCTTGGCGTCACTATCTTCTTGGTGAGAAATTCGAACTGTTCACTGACCACAAATCATTAAAATACTTATTCTCTCAGAAGGATTTGAATTTAAGGCAGCAACGGTGGATGGAATTCTTAGCCTCCTACGATTTTGAAATAGCATATACCCCGGGCAAGGGTAACGTGGTGGCAGACGCCTTAAGTAGGAAAAGGTTGTCCTTGAGTCCTTTGTTTGTTGAACGACAAAGCTTAGAATTCATCTCTATGTTTGACTTTAGACCCTCCGTTGACTTAGTACCCGGTCTGTTAGCATCCTTGGAGGTTAGACCTACTCTTCTAGGACGGGTTGGTGAGGCACAGCGAGACGACCCACAGTTGGTTGAGATAGTAGAAAAGCTCAAAGGGGGGGAGTCATCAAGCCATCTTCGTAGGTATACCCTAGACGATAAGGGTTGGTTACGAAGGGATAATAGACTTTGTGTACCACAAGACGAAGACTTAAGGAAGGCCATTCTTGATGATGCTCATCGCTCAAAAATGACCATTCATCCCGGCGGGGATAAGATGTACAAAGATATGAAGCGGGTTTTCTTTTGGGCCGGTATGAAAAAGGAAGTGGCCGAGTATGTCGCTAGATGCTTGGTGTGCCAACGAGTTAAAGCAGAACAAAAGAAACCCGGTGGGTTGCTTCACCCATTAGAAGTTCCACTATGGAAATGGGAAAGCATCTCAATGGATTTTGTGGATGGATTACCAAGATCAAGGAAGGGTAACACGGGGATTTGGGTTATAGTAGATAGACTTACTAAAAGCGCCCATTTTATTCCCATGAAAAGTAAGAGGACTGCTCCGTGGTTGGCTTCTGTATACATTAAGGAGATAGTTCGTTTGCACGGTATTCCTTCTAGTATAGTAAGCGACCGTGACCCCATCTTTACTAGCGAATTTTGGAAGAGTTTACAAGAGGCGGTAGGGACTCAGCTATGTTTAAGCACCGCATATCATCCTCAGACAGACGGCCAGACCGAGAGGGTGAATCGCATTCTAGAGGATCTTTTAAGGCTTTGTATCCTAGACTTTGGGGGTACATGGGAAGAGCACCTTCCGTTAGTAGAATTCGCATATAATAATAGCTTTCAGTCTAGTATTGGCATGGCACCTTTCGAAGCACTTTATGGAAGGCCTTGCCGTTCGCCTACATGTTGGTGGGAATCTACCGATAAAATCCTACTTGGGCCCGATATGGTTAGGGAAACCTCGGAGAAGATTGAGTTGATTCGAAGGAGGATGAAAGCAGCACAAGATAGGCAAAAATCGTATGCTGATAAGAGGAGGACAGATCTTGAGTTTGACATTGGGGACATGGTTTTTATCAAAGTATCTCCGTTACAGAATGTTGTTCGCTTTGGGTCCGTGGGGAAATTAGCACCAAGGTTTGTAGGGCCGTTTCCTGTAAAAGACAGGATTGGGAAGATGGCATATAGGGTGGAGTTGCCTGAGAAACTTAGTGGAGTACACGACGTATTCCATGTATCACATTTGAGGAAGTGTTTGCACAAGACCGCGGAGGTGGTAGAGCCGAGCTTGCTTAAAGAGGTGGAAATAGAGCGTGATGCAACAATTAGACGAGCTCCTACATGCATTCTTGGGTCGGAGATCAAAAAGTTGAGGAATCGAGAGGTCAGACTGGTTAAAGTGCAATGGGGAGATGATGAGAGCAACGCAACTTGGGAGACAGAAGAGAAGATGCGTTCGTTGTATCCTTTTCTTTTTGAGGGTATGTCTTTTAATTTCTCCTTTATCTCTTAGCTTATCTTATCTTGTCTTTAGTATGTCCTCTCATTAGTATCTTTGACCTTTAGTTAGGATAATCCTATGGTTGAAACATGTGTTTGAGACATGTTATGTATGATGGATGCAAAATGGATGCAAGTGTTTGCTAGTGGTTGCTCGTGGATGCATATATACACACACTTTAGGCACTAGATCAGCTCAGTCACTACATATTGCATATTGCATATATATATGGATGTATTTAGTAAAATGGATGAACGATGGTTGTATTATCATGTGGATGCTGCATTCAGATGATGGTTGTGCACGCATATAGAAGTATTATGTAGCATTAAGAATCTTTTGCATACATAATGGATGCATGGCACGATCATAGTTGCATTAAGGAGGTCAACTGAATCAGTGGACCGCCTGATTTTGCATTAGATACGGACATATACACACACTGTGCATTTAAACATGAAAGCATTAGAAGTCTGTAAGGACAATGGATGCCTGTGTATGATGGATGAGTAGATGGACGTTTGGATGGTAGGATATACATTCTTCCAGACTTAAAGATTTCGGGGACGAAATCCTAAAAGGAGGGGAGAATGTAACACCCCGAATTTTCTATTAACACTAAAGTTGCTAAAATAATAATAAGTGTGTAGAAGAGGGGATGTATCTAATATGAATATAAAAATATTAATAAGTATGTAAGAGAGGGGATGTATCTATTATGAATATAAAAATATTAATAAGTATGTAAGAGAGGGGATGTATTTAATATGAATATAAAAATATTAATAAGTGTGTAAGAGAGGGGATGTATCTAATATGAATATAAAAATATTAATAAGTGTGTAAGAGAGGGGATGTATCTAATATGAATATAAAAATATTAATAAGTGTGTAAGAGAGGGGATGTATCTAATATGAATATAAAAATATTAATAAGTGTGTGAGAGAGGGGATGTATCTAATATGTATATAAAAACAATAATAAGTAAAGGGGGATGTATCTAATATGTACATTGTAGAAAATATATATATATATATATTTATGACATGAATAGAAGTTTATTAATATGCTGAGTGTTTGCTGAGTCACTTCTGACTCATTGCTGAGTCAACAAGATAAACCCCATCTTGTCTGAACGGCTGCGGTTATTTCTAGGTTAAATCTAATGGCCTAAATGAATTCTAAAATCTATAAATAAGTGGGTAGACCCTAGACCTAAATCACTTGTAAAATTAGAGAAGCTACCGTCATGCTGCTGTAATCATCTACAACCAAATCTACACAAATCAAATCAAAAGATCTCTCTTTCTCTAATTCTTTTCTTTTGTTGGTGAGTATGATGATTCTCACAAGACTATTACAAACTAATTTGACTCAGTTATGAATGGATCACAAGAAAGTGACGTGATTTGTAATTGTAAATTCTATATATTGTGGATCTCTTATTATGTTATTATGTTGTCGTATGATGTAAATTATATATGCTATGTCATGCTATGTTGTAAATTCTCTTATGCTATGTCGTGCTATGTTGAGAATCATGTCAAGCTATGTTATACTATCATACTATGCCATGTTATAAATCATGCTATATTATGTTGTAAAATCATGATGTTGTTGGAACATGCTTAAAGTTATGTTTTTTTTAATTTAAATGGATCTTGTTTATGGGAATTTGCCTATTAGGTTAGGTGTACCCATAAACTTGAAACTATAATTTAATAAAACTTGAATATGGGAATTTGCCTATTGAGTTAGGTGTACCCATATAAAACCATGTTGTTAAAAAATTAGATGATGTTGATTCACACATGTTCATATGTAAGTTTATGAAAATTGATTGAGATTATATTAGGTGAATTTTGAACAAGTAGACACCTTTAGGTCCATGACATGTATAATCTATGCAAGTTGGACATATGCAAGTTTCACCCCTTATTATGATTCATTTGGTCACATATACATGTTGTTATTATGATAATCTCTTTTATGCTATGAGTTAGGCTATTCGAGTCTAACATATATTTTGCGAATAAACGTTCAAACGTGGGGTAGGGGTAATATTAGGAATTAATAAATTGGGTGCAATTTTGTAAGATTTTGCATACCATGAATGGATGTCCATAATTGAGTCAATTATGGACATTGTTAAAAATTGGAAGTAATTAATAATTCAAGTAGGGAATTATTAAAATTGGGGGAAAGTGGATTATTATTAATAATCAATGCTTAGGACACGAGGTTGGACCCGTTTGTGATGTAAACCTGCCCGGACCCGCCCGGCAAATCCAGTAGTCACAAATGTCGGCCCAATGTGAGAGGTCCTAGGCCCAAACTAAAGCATAACAGTTGTAAAGACACGAGGTTAGACTCTTTTATGGTGTTAGACTACCCGGACCCGCCCGGCAAATCCAGCTGCCATAAATGCCAGTCTAATGTGAGAGGTCTTTATGAGGTTATGGCCTTAATGAACTAAGAAATACTTAACCAGATAATCATGTAAGGTGGGACATGGGGGTTAAGTAAGTGCCTTGGGTGGCATGAGGAATCTGGTGGTTGCCTTTAGAGGCATTTGAAATACGATTAGACTTAACCAAACACACATGTAAATGAACATGACTAAGTGGGTTAAGTGGGATGGACTAATGGGGACAAGCTTAGGTTCAATGCTTGTGGTAAATAGTGGGGGCCCATTTCAACCAGTATCCCAAAACGTATCTTTGTGGGCTCGACCCAAGTCGAGGACGGGACACACATACTGGGTTTGACTATAAGAGGGCAAAACAGGGAGCGGTGGCAACGCAAGTCCAACGGGTTTCATATGCGTGTGTGGACCCGGGCTGGTAGGTAAGACGTTGTTGCATCGTGTAGGTATAAGCCGTGCATGTCCGTTGTATCAGGTTGCCACTTTAGGGGAGTGATACACCCCACTGTGGGGCCAGCACGGGTATCTACGAGTTAGGGAGCCGATCGAATAATGGGAAGTAGGGTACACCTAGTGGAGATAGGGGCAGGCGTCACCTATGTAGTCAGCTAGGGGTACGTAAAGCCATTGGGAAAGTTTCTAAGTGAAGCTAAGTGGGATGAATCTTTAGGGTGACTGGTGTGGTGCAGTATAGTGTTTATCATTTAGTATTTAGGAGCGCCTATAACGTTGCCTTTAGCGATTTTCTATGTCCTTAATCTGCTCTTCATAGACATTTTCTTGTTTTCCAGCTTATGCCTTAGTCGAGTTATTTTGGTAATAGTATTGTAGAATTATCATATTCACCAGACTTTATGTCTGACCCCCTCTTTTCCATCCTTTTTCTCCCTTCAGGTCCGCAGGTTGGGCCAAGTTCTAGTGGAGTCTAGTTGGATCGCTTATCTACTGGAAAGCTTGGACTGCTGAAGTAAAGTCCAGCTTGTTATCTTTCTTTTTAATGGTTATTCATGTAATGGGATTATGTACTTGTTTTATCAAGATAGATATTGTACTTGACATTGAATATGGTGTTATGATGTAATCAAACATGTTTTGACTTCTGCTACAATGAAATAAAGTTTTTGAATTTCCAAGTACTATTTTATATCTGTCTTGTTGTAATTTTACTGTTCTATATTCACTTAAAACCTCCATGGAAGTTAATGCATTCCCTTTGTGAGTGACATTAATGGACGTGGGGTGTTACATTGGATTTCATTCTGTGTGACTGATATTGGTTGCATAGAGTGGTTTGCCTATGTGGCATGCTAAGATGCAAATGATCAAGGCTTCTGTTGAAAAGCAGAGTCTTGTGGTTGATGATCAAAGCACGGCCTTTGTGGCGTAGCTTTGTGTAGCGTTAATTCGCGAGCTTCACACCCCGGTGTGAACCAAAAACTGGGGAAGGACCTCAGGGAGGGCATGCGTTTCTTTCTAGTTAGGAGTGGCGTCAGTGCTTGAACTGGCTGACGAGTTTGACTCATGTGGTTGTTGGAATTGGAGGCGCCTCGGTTATATCGGTCGATCCAGGACCGGTGAAGTCATTCGTTGGTTCATTTACACCCCAAAGGGCGGGGAAACGCAGTGTTTAGGAATTTTAATCCACATCGGTGGACCGACCCTGACGATCCAAAGGTCACTCGAGCTCTGACCTGAGGGGCGGACTAGAGCGTCTCGAATTGGTAGAGGACTATCTTTTGCCTCGGTTCACAGATGGAAATCCAACTTCCAATATGTGAATTTTTCGATTTTAGTTGTAATCCTATATATGGCGACATAGTGGGATGGGGCGCTTATGCCGTCTATGATTGATACTTATGATTTGAAGTTGTTTTATACACTATACACTTATTATTGTATCAAAAGATTTGTTTTAAATGTATCAAGCATTCTTGGCTATTATAAGGTAAAAACCCTATCCTCCGGCTTGCGTTGCATTGGGTGATGGGACCTGGGTCTTATAATAGCTTCATTTTTCTTTATCTAGCATTGCGTTGTTGTTTTATGCACTGGTATTCTTGGGCGGAAACCCGTTCCGTGTTATACGGCGTGGTCCCTTGATTTACCGAACTTTAAAAATAAAGATTAATAACTATTTTAGTTCTCACACCAGTCCCATGACTGACCTGGAGTTTATTGTTTTAACCTAAACTCTGGGTGCCCTTATCTTGACACGGGCAGCTAGTAGTTTTGGTTTTGCATATTTATATTCGCAGGATCCTGATTTACAGCTGGAACGATACTCGGAAAGCTTTGTATCCGTGTATTACTTCTAGTTGTGTATTGTATTATTTTCCGCTGCTATGTAATCTATTGTAATCTCTGATATTTATCGAATGTATATTTATTCATTTATGCTCTGTATATTCTTGTAATCTGATGGAATTGTTGTAATATACAATCAAATGTTCTTCCGTCTGCATTCTGTTGTGGCTTGTTCTCGAACTATCCACGCTTTCCTCATCGGGGAAGTTAAGGGTTTTTATAACCAGCTCCAAACTTTTCTTGTTTCACAGAAATCCGGCTTAAAACGGATTTCGTATATTCATTTAAAGTTCGAATCGCCAAATTACGAACTGCAGCGCCATTTCGAACTCGATTATAATTATAATATAATTATACGTTCAACTGTCGTTTATATAATATATTCGTTAATATAATTCAACTCTAAACCGATTTGTATATTTTGAATTGTGCAATTCACACAATATTGCCATTTCAGCTAATTCTGATTATTCCAGAATTAAATATGTTATTTAATTATTATATTAATTAAATATCCAAAGTTATTTAATTTAAACGACCATTTCATTCTCTGAATCTCTATTAATTAAATTAATTAATTATAATACCATAAAAATACGGGGGGTTACACCTATGGGCGAAATCGAAGATGTATTGATAAAAGTACGTGAATTCATCTTTCTAGTTGACTTCATTGTCCTAGAAACTCAACAGGTAAGCAATCCTGCGAACCAGAACCCTTTGATTTTAGGACGACCCTTCTCAACAACCTCTAATGCGCTTACCAACTGTAGAAATGGGTCTATTAAACTTTCTTTTGGTTACATGACCATCAAACTAAACATCTTTAGAACAGAAAACTCTCCTAACTCTTATGACGGCCAATTTTCTGAAATCCATGCGGTCCATGACAATGGACCTGAGCTCGACCATCTGAATAACGAAATTGAATCGAATTACGAAGCTTTGTTTCAAGATATTCCTAGAAATGTCTCTACGTCAATTCCTATCGAGCCGCTCACAAGTGAGCCTATCCCTCAACTGATTTCTTTGATTAAGTCGTCTCCAAAATCTAAACTCAAAGTGCTTCCCAATCATATGAAGTACGCTTACTTAGGAGACAATGAAACTCTTCATGTCATTATGCTTCTAACCTTACTATAGAGCAAGAACATTGCTCCTTCCCATCCTTAAGAAAAATTAAGGAAGCAATTGGTTGGTCCATGGCTGATATTAAGGGGACTAATCCTTTGTTAGTCCAACATCGAATCCACCTTATAGATGAAGCCAAGCCCACTCGTGATCCCCAGTGTCAACTAAGCTGTTACGACCCGAAATCCCCCTTACGGGAAATCATGGATTGAGTTGAGGACAAGCCACATCGGAACGCAAATAGAAGAACATTTAATTGTTTATTACAACAATTCCATCAGAATACCAAAATATACAGAGTATGAATGAATAAAATACATTCGATAAATATCAGAGATTACAATACATTACTGCAGTGGAAAAATAATACAAAACACAACTGAAAGTAATACACGGATATAGAGCTTTCTGAGTATCGTTCCAGCTGCAAACCAGGTTCCTGTGAATATAAATCTGCAAAACCAAAACTACTAGCTACCCATGTCAAAATAAGGCACCCAGAGTTTAGGTTAAAACAATAAACTCCAGGTCAATCATGTGACTGGTGTGAGAACTAAAACAGTTATTAATCTTTATTTTAAAGTTAGTTAAATCAAGGGACCACGCGGTATAACACGGAACGGGTTTCCTCCCAAGAATACCAGTTCATAAAACAAACAACGCAATGCTAAATAAAGAAAAATGAAGCTATTATAAGACCCAGGTCCCATCACACAATGCAAAACAAGCCGAAGGATAGGGTTTTACCTTATAATTGCCAAATAATGCTTGAAACGCTAAATTTCATCTTTTATTATTACTATAAGTGTATAGTGTCAAAACAATTTGTAACACCCCACGTCCATTAATGTCACTCACAAAGGGAATGCATTAACTTCCATGGAGGTTATAAGTGAATATAGAACAGAAAAATTACAACAAGACAGATAATAAACAGTACTTGGAAATCTAAAACTTCATTTTATTACAGCGGAAATTAAACATGTTTGTTACATCATAAAACCATAGATCATAACCAAGTATAATATCCATCTTCATAAAAACAAAATACATAATCCCATTACATAAATAGCCATTAAAAAGATAACAAGATGGACTTTACTTCAACGGTCCAAACTTTCCAAAGAGAGATGAAGCAATTCAATCAAACTCCACTAGAGCTGGGCCCAACCTGAGGACCTGGAGGGGGAAAAGGATAGAAATAGGAGGGGGTTAGACATAAAGTCTGGAGAGTATGATAATTCTAACAATACTATTATCAAAATAACTAGACTAAGGCATAAGCTGGAAGACAAGTAAATGTCCATGAACTCTTAGGAAGATAAAGATAGCGTTTAAGATAACATTAAAGATAACGGTAAAAGCACACCTAATTAATAACGAATGATTACTACACCGCATCGCACATTACTACACTGCACCACACCAGTCACCCTATTGTTTGATCCCACTTGCTTCACACAGAAACTTTATAAATAGCCTTACGTACCCCTAGCTGACTACATAGATGTCGTATGCCCCTATCTCCACTAGATGTACCCTACAACCCACTTTCGATCGGCTCCCTACTCGTAGATACCCGTGCTGGCCCCACAGTGGGGTGTATCACTCCCCTAACGTGGCAACCCGATACAACTTTAGAATGCACGGCTTATACCTACACGATGCAACAACGTCTTACCTACCAGCCCGGGCCCACACACACATACGAAACCCGTTGGACTTGCGTTGCCACCGCTCCCCGTTTTGGCCTCTTACAGTCAAACCCAGCATGCGTGTCCCGTCCTCGACTTGGGTCGAGCCCACAAAGATACGTTTGGGATACTGGTCGAATTGGGCCCCCACAAGCTACCCACCTAAGCTTGTCACAAGTATATCCCACTTAACCCTCTTAGTCATGTTCATTTACATGTGTGTTTGGTTAAGTCTAACTAATCGTATTTCACATGCCACTAAAGACACCCCCTAGATTCCTCATGCCACCCAAGGCACCTACTTAACCCCCATGTCCCACCTTACATGTTTATCTGGTTAAGTATTTCTTAATTCATTCAGGCCATAACCTCATAAAGACCTCTCACATTAGACTGGCATTTATGGCAGCTGGATTTGTCGGGCGAGTCCGGGCAGTCTTACACCATAAAAGAGTCTAACCTCGTGTCTTTACAACCGTTATGCTTTAGTTTAGGCCTAGGACCTCTCACATTGGGCTGACATTTGTGACCACTGGATTTGCCGGGCGGGTCCGGGCAGGTTAACGTCACAAACGAGTCCAACCTCGTGTCCTAAGCATTGATTAACACTTAAAATCTTTTACCCCAGTTTTAATAATTCCCTATTCAAATTATTAATTAAGTCAAATTTTAATGATGTCCATAATTGACTCAATTATGGCCATCCACTTATGGCATGCAAAATCATATCAATTGCACCCCAACTTTTTAATATTAAATCCTTAATATTACCTCTACCCCACGTTTATACGTTCGCTTATTCAACGCATAATATAGGCTAGACTTGTATAGTCTAAAACCTAGCACAAAGATAAATTATCACAACATATAGACAATTAAAATAAATCTAATCATAATAGGGGTGAAACTTGCATAAACCACACATGTTAAGGATCAAAAGGTGTCAACTTGTTAAATGCCTCAATTTGTATGATATGATCATAACCCAAATCTATACATAAACTTGCATATGGGGTTTTTAGGCCACATAATGATGGTGTGAACTAGCATAGGATATCACATATGTCATAGCATAATTCCGGATGTCATAATAGATGTCTTGGCATATGTTCATAACTTTTCTAATCAATCTAACTTGCATATGTGACTTGTCATATAGATCAACATAACCCAAACATGATGATTTAATTAATATGAACTAACTAGCATAGATGGTAACATCATGGCCTTTTTAACATGTAAGATTCATCACAACTTAGCATAGAAACTTTCAACATACATAACATCATCATAGCATGATTTACAACATATAAGGTATCATCATCACATAACATTGGATTTACAATATACATGATAGCAAAAGGGGTTTACAACAACATATATGATAATTCACATCATCTACTCATAATCCATTCATAACTCGACCTAATTAAAATGATAATAATCTTGTTAAAATCATCATACTCACAATCTAGAGAAGAAAAGAGAGAGTTTTGCTTTGCTTTAGGTTTGAGAGAATTAGAATTGAATTTGCTTTTCTTCTTTTTTAGTTGGCTGCGGCTCCATTGATTTCCATGGAGATGGTATGACGGTAACTATTCTATTTTAATTAGGTTTAGGGTTAGCATTAAGATGTATTTATAGGTGTTGGAAGTTATTTAGGACCATTAGATTAACCTTGAACCATGAGAACAAATCAAATGCAAAATCTGGATTTGAGCGAATCGGCCTATGGGTTGACAGCCAAACACCCTGGATTAACCCCTAGTTGACCCAGCGGAGCTTGGGTCGACCTCAAAAATGGGTCGGTTCGGTTATTCCCCCTCCCAATTCGCTGTTTTGAACTTTTTCGCATATTTATTTATTTAATTTTTAATTTATATATATATATATATATCAATATATATATATATTTCTCTATGCAACCCATTTCACTTAATTCTTTTCTAAAAATTAAGTATACTTTAATTTGTGAATTTTAATGTTATAAAATTACCGGGTGTTACATTCTCCCCTCCTTAAAGGATTTCGTCCCTGAAATCTCCAAGTCAAGAAGAATGTATATCCTACCATCTAATCGTCCATCTACTCAACCATTAAACACCAGCATCCATTGTCCTTAAAAGACTTCTAATGCTTTAATGTTTATATGCACAGTGTGTGTATATGTCCATATCTAATGCAAAATTAGGCGGTCTACTGATTCAGTCGACCTCCTAAGTGCAATTCATGATAGTGCCATGCGTCCAATATGTATGCAAAAGATTCCTAATGATACATATTAATTTTATATGCGTGCACAACCATCCACCCGAATGCAGCAACTATATTATAATACAACCATTATACATCCATTTTACTAAATACATCCATATATATGCAATATGCAATATGAAGTGATTGAGCCGATCTGGTGCCTAATAGTGTGTGTATATGCATCCACGAGAAACCACTAGCAAACACTTGCATCCACATTGCACGCACCATACATAACATGTCTCAAACACATGTTTCAACCATAGGATTATCCTAACTAACGATCAAAGATACTAGCGAGAGGATATACTAAAGATAAGATAAGTACAAGCTAAGCGATAAAGGAGAAATTAAAAGACATACCCTCAAAAAGAAAAGGGTACCGTGAACGCATCTTCTCTTCTATCTCCCAAGTAGCGTTGCTCTCATCATCTCCCCATTGCACTTTGACTAGTCTGACCTCTCGATTCCTCAACCTCTTGATCTCCGACCCAAGAATGCGCGTATGAGCTCGTCGAATTGTCGCATCACGCTCTATCTCCACCTCTCTAACAAGCTCGGCTCTACCACTTCCGCGGTCTCGTGCAAGCATTTCCTCAAATGTGACACATGGAATACGTCATGTACACCACTAAGTCTCTCGGGCAACTCCGCTCTATACGCCATCCGTCCAATCCTCTCCTTAAAAGGAAACGGCCCTACAAACCTTGGTGCTAATTTCCCAACGGACCCAAAGTGAACAACGTTTCGTAATGGAGACACTTTGACAAAGACCATGTCCCCAACTTCAAACTCGAGATCTGTCCTCCTCTTATCCGCATAAGATTTCTGCCTATCTTGCACTGCTTTCATCCTCCTTCGAATCAAGTCGATCTTCTCCGAAGTCTCCCTAATCATATCGGGCCCAAGTAAGATCTTATCCGCAGATTCCCACCAACATGTAGGTGAACGACAAGGTCATCCATATAGAGCTTCGAATGGTGCCATACCAATGCTGGACTGAAAGCTATTATTATATGCGAACTCAACCAATGGAAGATGCTCTTCCCATGTACCCCCAAAGTCTAGGATACATAGCCTCAACAGATCCTCTAGAATGCGATT
Organism: Allium sativum; assembly: GCA_030737875.1. Taxonomy (NCBI): domain Eukaryota; kingdom Viridiplantae; phylum Streptophyta; class Magnoliopsida; order Asparagales; family Amaryllidaceae; genus Allium; species Allium sativum. The sequence continues at coordinate 317,014,281 of CM060921.1, forward strand.
CACCCTCTAAGTCTGGCCGTCCGTCTGAGGATGATATGCGATGCTCAAACATAACTGAGTCCCTACCGCCTCTTGTAAGCTTCTCCAAAATTCGCTAGTGAAAATAGGATCGCGGTCGCTCACTATGCTAGAAGGAACACCGTGCAAACGAACTATCTCTCGAACGTATACAGAAGCTAACCATGGAGCAATCCTCTTACTCTTCACGGGAATGAAATGGGCGCTCTTAGTAAGTCTATCTACTATAACCCAAATCCCCGTATTACCCTTCCTCGATCGCGGTAATCCATCCACAAAATCCATCGAGACACTTTCCCACTTCTATAGTGGAACTTCTAATGGGTGAAGCAACCCACCGGGTTTCTTTTGCTCCGCCTTTACTTGTTGGCACACCAAGCATCTAACGACATACTCGGCCACGTCTTTCTTCATGCCGGCCCAAAAGTAAACTCTCTTCATGTCTTTGTACATCTTGTCCCCGCCGGGATGAATGGTCATCTTCGAATGATGTGCTTCGTCAAGAATAGTCTTCCTTAGGTCATCGTCTTTTGGTACACAAAGTCTACCGTCCCTACGTAACCAACCCTTATCGTCTAGGGTATACCTACGGAGATGGCTTGATGACTCCCCTCCTTTGAGTTTTTCTACTAACTCTACCAACTGCGGGTCGTCTCGCTGTGCCTCGCCAATCCATCCCAAAAGCGTAGGTCTGACCTCCAAGGATGCTAGCAAACCGGGTACGAAGTCAACGGAAGGTCTAAAGTCAAACATCGAAATGAATTATAAACTTCGCCGCTCAACAAACAAAGGACTTAAGGATAATCTTTTTCTACTTAAGGCGTCTGCCACCACGTTACCCTTGCCAGGGGTATAGGCTATTTCGAAGTCGTAGGACTCTAAGAACTCCATCCACCTTTGCTGCCTTAAGTTCAAGTCCTTTTGAGAGAATAGGTATTTTAAAGACTTGTGGTCAGTGAATAATTTGAATTTCTCGCCAAGAAGATAATGACGCCAAGACTTAAGCGCAAAAACAATAGCGACAAATTCTAGGTCATGTGTAGGATAATTTTTCTCATGCGCTCTCAACTGCCTTCCACCATAGGCTATTACCCTACCTTCTTGCATTAAGACTGCGCCTAGTCCTGTCCCACAAGCATCAGTATAAACGGTAAACGGCTTACTCCCATCTAGCAATACTAAGACTGGGGCTGAAGTCAAAGCTCTCTTCAAACGTTGGAACGCATCATCACAATCTACGTCCCATGTGAAAACTAGGTTCTTCTTCGTCAAGCGTGTCAATGGAGCTGATATCTTTGCGAAGTCTTTGATAAACTTCCTATAGTAGCCAGCCAACCCCAAAAACTTCTCACTTCGGTAGCATTTTTAGGGACCTTCCAATCTTGGATGGCCACCACCTTCACGGGATCCATGGCTATCCCTTCTTTGGAAACCACGTGCCCCAAGAACCGTACTTCCTTCCTCCAGAAGTGACACTTAGAAAATTTAGCCTTAAGGCTATGCGCTCGTAGGGTCTCCAACACTTCCCTAAGATGTAGGGCATGCTCTTCTTCATCCTTAGAAAAGATCAAGATGTCATCTACAAAGACTACCACGAATTTGTTAAGGTACTCCCTAAACACTCTACTCGTCAAATCAACAAAATATGTTGGGGCATTTGTCAAACCGAAGGGCATCACTAGCCATTCATAGAAAACGTCCGGAGTCCTAAAGGCTGTCTTGTCTATGCTATCCTCAGCCACTCTCAACTGATGGAACCCAGTGGCTAAGTTCAACTGTGAAAACACTGAGGCGCCAACTAACTGATCGAAGAGATCGTCAATCCTCGGCAGTGGGTGTCTGTTCTTCTTAGTAAGTTTATTAAGTTTTCTATAGTCCACACACAGTCTAAGGGACCCATCCGCCTTCGTGGCAAATACTAGTGGAGCACCCCACTCCGATATACTTCGTCTTATGAACCCCTTCTCAAGCAACTCCTTCACTTGCTTATCGAGTTCCCTTCTTTCACGTGGAGCCATGTGGCGTACTGGCAAAGATACTGGTTTTGCATTATCCACAAGTTATATTCGAAAATCTATCTCTCGCTTCGGAGGCAAGCCCTTCACCTCCTCAAACAAATCCGAATATTCTCGGACCACTCTAACAGATCGTAGATTTTCCTCAGACGCATCAAGCGATTCTAGATAACTTAGCATAACCGAATTTATGGGATTACAGAAGATTTCGAGAGTGTTGCCAAGGCGAGTCACGAGCCTAACTACTCTCCTTTCACAATCAAGAACGACCCCATTTCTGGATAACCAATCCATTCCTAAAATTAGCCCATAGCCCGTGAAGCCCAACACATAAGCAACACATCTAAATTCAACGCTAAGTATGGAAATTTTCAAATCCAAACACATCATGGACAAATAAGCTGAGCCCCCTATTGGATTCGAAACAACTAAGGGATCATCTACTAAACTGGTGTTTAAGTGCAGTGATTCAACTAATGATGTAGAGATAAACGAATGTGATGCGCCCGAATCGAATAAGGTACGGACAGGATGGTCAAACAGAAAAACTAAGCTTTCAACAGAAATGGTTCTACCTCGTTCTTGCAGCGGTGGGACCGCGAGAGCCTGAGCTTGTCCCCTAGCCGGCCCTGGTGCCATAAGAGCCTGCACCTGTCCTCCCGAGGTAGCTCCTGCCCTCTGCCCCTTCTTTGGGCAGTCCTTCACTAAATGTCCCGCATCGCCACAATGAAAACAACCTGTCTTCTTTTTCTTTCGGCAATCCTTGCTGAGATGGCCTGGGGTTCCACAGTTAAAGCACTTCTTATTTCCCTTGCCATTATTGTCTTTTCCACCTTTCTTGTTTTGCTGTTGTGGTTTCTTCTGATCCCCCTTCTTCTCGGGTGCCTTATCAGCTTTAGCGCTTTTCTCCTCATGCATGAGCGCCATTTCTACTAACTTCTCAAAGGTGGCCCACATTGGGATGTGGGTCATAGCCAACCCTTGCAATGGTTCATTCAAGCCATTCACGAACCTTAGAGCCTTCTTCTCCGGCGTGTTTACTAAGTCCAAGCCAAACCTTGCTAACTGATTAAATTTATTGACATATTCTTTCACTGATGAGCTTCCTTGCTTCAATGTCAAGAACCTTTCCATATATAGATTTTCTTCCGCCCTTGAGAGAAACTTCGCCTCGAACCTACTTCTGAAATCCGCCCAAGAGTCAACAGGACGCTCCCTATTAGTGACCTCCCACCAAAACGAGGCCTCTCCCTTCATCAACCAAGCTGCTAAACGAACTCTCCTCCCTTCTTCTACTTCAAAGATTTCTAGCAATTCTTCCACCTCCTTAAGCCAATCTCTAGCTTCCACAAACATTTCTGACCCTTGAAATGGTTTTCCACCCATAGCCTTGAATTCCTTGCACGTCTTTGCAAAAGTATCTACGCGAGGAGGAGGAGGAACGGGTGCAACTGGTGGTGGAGGAACATTGGCTGGACCTGCAGCGGCCCTAGCCTCCAATAGCCTCCTATACCATCCTGGTATCGTTGCACCGTCGGGTAGATTAAGATCTTCAGCCATGCTGAAACGAAAAAGGAAAGATTCAAAATGGAGAATTCGAAAGATAAAGATATGTGGCTATTGGGGATTATGTTTTTCTTAAAAACTTTTCTTTTTAAATTTCTCATTAAAACATGTTTTTGAAAACACTTCTTCCAAAAATAACTATGTTTCTAAAGTATTTTTATCTGTTCTGGTAACCTTAAGCTCTGATACCACGTGTAACACCCCACGTCCATTAATGTCACTCACAAAGGGATCCATGGAGGTTATGTGAGTATAGAACAGGAAAATTACAACAAGACAGATAATAAATAGTACTTGGAAATCTAAAACTTCATTTTATTGCAACGGAAATTAAACATGTTTGTTACATCATAAAACCATAGATCATAACCAAGTACACTATCCATCTTCATAAAAACAAAATACATAATCCCATTACATAAATAGCCATTAAAAAGATAACAAGCTGGACTTTACTTCAACGGTCCAAGCTTTCCAAAGAGAGATGAAGCAATTCAATCAAACTCCACTAGAGCTGGGCCCAACCTGAGGACCTGGAAGGGGGAAAAAGGATAAAAATAGGAGGGGGTCAGACATAAAGTCTGGCGAGTATGATAATTCTAACAATACTATTATCAAAATAACTAGACTAAGGCATAAGCTGGAAGACAAGTAAATGTTTATGAACTCTTGGGAAGATAAAGATAGCGTTTAAGATAACATTAAAGATAACGGTAAAGGCACACCTAATTACTAACGAATGATTTCTACAATGCACCGCACATTAATACACTGCACCACACCAGTCACCCTATTGTTTGATCCCACTTACTTCACACGGAAACTTTATAAATATCCTTACGTACCCCTAGCTGACTACAATGGTGCTGTCTGCCCCTATCTCCACTAGGTTTATCCCACTACCTACTTTCGATCGGCTCCCTACTCGTAGATACCCATGCTGGCCCCACAGTGGGGTGTATCACTCCCCTAAAGTGGCAACCCGATACAACTTGAGAATGCATGGCTTATATCTACACAATGCAACAACGTCTTACCTACAAGCCCGGGTCCACACACTCTTACGAAACCCGTTGGACTTGCGTTGCCACCGCTCCCCGTTTTAGCTTCTTACAGTCGAACCCATCATGCGTGTCCCGTCCTCGACTTGGGTCGAGCCCACAAAGATACGTTTGGGATACTGGTCGAAATGGCCCCCCACAAGCTACCCACCTAAGCTTGTCACAAGTATATCCCACTTAACCCTCTTAGTCATGTTAATTTACATGTGTTTGGTTAAGTCTTACTAATCGTATTTCACATGCCACTAAGGGCACCCCCTAGATTCCTAATGCCACCCAAGGCACCTACTTAACCCCCATGTCCCACCTTACATGTTTATCTGGTTAATTATTTCTTAATTCAATCAGGCCATAACCTCATAAAGACCGCTCACATTAGACTGGCATTTATGGCAGCTGGATTTGCCGGGCGAGTCCGGGCGGTCTTACACCATAAAAGAGTCTAACCTCGTGTCTTTACAACCGTTATGCTTTAGTTTAGGCCTAGGACCTCTCACATTGGGCTGACATTTGTGACCACTGGATTTGCCGGGCGGGTCCGGGAAGGTTTACGTCACAAACAAGTCCAACCTCGTGTCCTAAGCATTGATTAACACTTAAAATCTTTTACCCCAGTTTTAATAATTCCCTATTCAAATTATTAATTAAGTCAACTTTTAATGATGTCCATAATTGACTCAATTATGGCCATCCACTTATGGCATGCAAAATCATATCAATTGCACCCCAACTTTTTAATATTAAATCCTTAATATTACCCCTACCCCACGTTTATACATTCGCTTATTCAACACATAATATAGGCTAGACTTGAATAGTCTAACACCTAGCACAAAGATAAATTATCACAACATATAGACAATTAAAATAAATCTAATCATAATAGGGGTGAAACTTACATAAACTACACATGTTAAGGATCAAAAGGTGTCAATTTGTTAAATGTCTCAATTTATATGATATGATCATAGCCCAAATCTGTACATAAACTTGCATATGGGGTTTTTAGGCTATATAATGATGGTGTGAACTAGCATAGGATATCACATATGTCATAGCATAATTCTAGATGTCATAATAGATGTCTTGGCATATGTTCATAACTTTTCTAATCAATCTAACTTGCATATGTGACTTGTCATATAGATCAACATAACCCAAACATGATGATTTAATTAATATGAACTAACTAGCATAGATGGTAACATCATGGCCTTTTTAACATGTATGATTCATCACAACTTAGCATAGAAACTTTCAACATACATAACATCATCATAGCATGATTTACAACATATAAGGTATCATCATCACATAACATTGGCTTTACAATATACATGATAGCAAAAGGGGTTTACAACAGCATATATGATAATTTACATCATCTACTCATAATCCATTCATAACTCAACCTAATTAAAATGATAATAATCTTGTTAAGATCATCATACTCACAATCTAGAGAAGAAAAGAGAGAGTTTTGCTTTGATTTAGGGTTGAGAGAATTAGAATTGAATTTGCTTTTCTTCTTTCTTAGTTGGCGGCGACTCCATTGATTTCCATGGCGATGGTATGACGGTAACTATTCTATTTTAATTAGGTTTAGGGTTAGCATTAAGATGTATTTATAGGTGTAGGAAGTTATTTAGGACCATTAGATTAACCCTGAACCATGAGAACCAATCAAATGCAAAATCTGCATTTGAGCGAATCGGCCCACGGGTTGACAGCCAAACACCCTGGGTTAACCCCTAGTCGACCCAGCAGGGCTCGGTTCGACCTCAAAAATGGGCCGGTTCGGTTATTCCCCCTCCCAATTCACTGTTTTGAACTTTTTCGCATATTTATTTATTTAATTTTTAATTTATATATATATATATCAATATATATATATTTCTCTGCGCAACCCATTTCACTTAATTCTTTTCTAAAAATTAAGTATACTTTAATTTGTGAATTTTAATGTTATAAAATTACGGGGTGTTACACAATTTCAATCATAAGTATCAATCATAGACGGCACATGTACCATATATCAAGTCGCCAATACTAGGCTCTACAATCAAAACCGCACATGTCACGTATTTGAAGTTGGATTTCCATCTGTGAACCGAGGAAAAAGATAGTCCTCACCGATTCGAGACAATCTAGCCTACCATGTCTCAGGATCAGAGCTCGAGTGACCCTTGGATCGTCAGGGCCGGTCCACAAATGTGGATTAAACTTAAACCCTGGACACTGCGTTCCCCCGCCCTATGGGGCACAAATGAGCCAAATGACTCCATCGGCTCCACATAGTCACCGATATATCCGAGGTGCCTTGCAACAGCAACAACCACACAGGTAAAAATAACGTAAATGTTAGGACTGGTAGGTCACTGACACCACCCTAGCTAGAAGGAAACGCATGCCCTCCCTGAGGTCCTCTCCTGTTTCTGGTTCACAACCGGGATGTGAGGCTTGCGAATCAACGCTACACAAAGCTATGCCACACGGGTCGTGCTTTGATCATCAACCACAAGACTTTGCTTTTCAACAAAAGCCTTGATCATTTGCCACTTAGGCATACCACACAGGCAAATCACTCCATGCGATTGATATCCACCATTATATAACCTCTAAGCTCGTACGTCTCAGAGAAGGGCGTTAAGCAAGAGAATAAATTCTCCGCCGCCAAACATATATATTTAATAGAAATCAATCACACAGAATAAAATCCAATGTCAGACACACAGTCCATTTACAAGTTCGTTCTGGGCCTGAACGAAACCGAAGGCACCTTGTACCTCGCATATCCATCGATCTTCAAGTACGTCTGGACGATCACCAACTGATTCCCTCCTCTTAGGTGTAAAACCCAATCAAGATCATCAGTAATCACCCAAACGATGTGAAGACCTCCGGTCTTCGACCACCATCTTCATCCTCGATACCACGTCGAATCAGTTATTCTGAATGTGATAAACCCGGTCTTTCTGAATAACTCGCGTATATAATAAACAAGTGTTACACAAACACAACATACGCCTTATTCTAATTCAGAATATACTTTTATTCAAATATTCTTATACTTTGGGAAAGGTTCCCATTAATTTTATCAAAGAAAAATTCTTTAAATTTATTCTTTAATCTTCTTTTAAATATCAATTCAAATTAGTCGGGATTAGCGAACCACACCGAAGTAATCATTTATTTCATTTCCCAATCCCAACCTATTCGTACCATGAAGTAAAACTGGTAATACTTTATATCTAACACCACGGTATTATCGGTAAATTCAATTACCATTTCACGTTCAAATCTAATTAAAGATTTAACTATTGCCTGGAGCAAAACTGGTGATACACCATTCTCGATCATTTCAATCTAATTAAAGATTCATTAAAACTCCACTTAGTTTTAATCTTCCCAAAAATCAGTATCCTGTCTTTAACTGGGTTAAAGAACCAATATCATTTAAAACACGGTTCACGATAAACCCAACATCACATCCCATTAATTATCAGGTTAAAGAACAAGCGTTATTTAAAAAACTGTTCATGATAAACCCAAAAATCAATTCAAATTCAATTCCAATTAAATATCATTTAATTGGTATACTTCATTAAATCTAAATAAAAAGATTTAATTTTTTCTCAACTGGGTTTAAGAACAGTGTTAATGAAGACACCATTCACGACAAACCCAAATCACATTTGATATTAAATACAAGGCTCTGAATAGAAAATATATCGGCTTATATTCAATATCAAATTCTACAACCAACAAATATCATAGTGGAAATAACGATATTAATATATCTTTCAAATTCCCATAACAATATCTGTATCATCATGAAATCCACCATCGAAATATTCCAAAGACAATTTCGATTCAAATCCAATCCAATTCAATTATTGGAAATTCTGGTTACTTTTAAAACCATTTCAAATCCAATTTATTTATTTTAAAAATAAATGGATTTTAATTCTAGTTCAAAACCAGTTCATTTCAATAAAAATCTAATTTTATCTTTCCAAATTTGGAATTTTTCATCCCAAATTTTCACAAATCATTTCTTATGATTTTACACAAATTGTTACTATTTTTAATAATTTTATCAAGGCCCGTACAGTCGATTTCCATCAACGGCCATCGAACTGCACTTACAGCGACCTTTTCCAAATTTGATTTGGACATAATTCCAAATCCAACCATTAGATTTCAAACCTCTAATATTCGCTAGAAAGCTCTTTTTGATTTGAACCCAACAATTCCGGTTTTAGGAGAATCCGACGGTCGGATCTCCCGCAACGTCAATTCGAAGTCAATGGTCGAAATTCGCGAACTACCGCGGCACGGCGCGTTCTTTTCAGGCCATTTAATATATAATATATGTATTATATATATTTCATCGATTTCCTTTCAAAACGTATTTTATAAATCGTTTAAAGTTAGTTTTCAAAATGATTTCAACTTCATATTCTATTTCTGATCAAAATTGAATATTCCATATCATCGATATACAATGATAACATTTTCAAAACGTTAGATTTTGAAATCACTTCCTTTTCTGTATTCATTATAAAAACGAAAAAATCGATATAAATATCGTTCACGTCAAAATGGCGCATATCTACCCAACACGGCTTTATATTTTTCAATTACTTCATTATTCTATTCAACACATGAATATTTTCTTCAACACATGAATATATATTTCTATTCAACACATGAATATTTATTTTATTCAACACATGAATTTTCTTTCTATTCAACACATGAATTTTCCTTCTATTCAACACATGAATTTTATTTCTATTCAACAGATGAATTTTCTTTTAAAATATTCCTTATTTTCCAAAATGGAATGAGGCCCAATCAATTACCATATAATGTTAATTATATGGATTCTCTACAACACATGTATACAACAGCAACGATAAATAATCAACCATCATCCAGAATGCACCACACAACTGTATAAGCATTAAATATAAATAATTAACGCTTACACAGTCTGTCAACCCATCGATTGACATACAACTAAACAATCGGGATTAGTGTACGTCAAATATCATCCCAATACCCGTGTGGGGTTTCAAATCAACAAACACAGATTTATATTTGTGCAGTTGGGCGATGTGTAAAATTTATCGTCCTAATCAATATCAGTCAAATTGGTGTACATAAACAAATCGTTCGATTTGTAAATGAATATTTATTTTACTTCAACACATGAATATATATTTTTATTCAACACATAAATATATATTTTTATTTCAACACATGAATATATATTTTATTTCAACACATGAATATATATTTTATTTCACAACCAACGCTCAATTTTCACAACACAAATAATCACACAAGTCGTCCATGGTCTGTGGACAACGGGTGTCGGGTGTTGCTAAACACCGTCTACATCCTAGTATATATTTCAAACTAGAAATTAAAATAAAAGTGAGGAGTTCTCACCGATTAGCTAAACCAACACACCGCGACTCTTCATATGTAGAAAATCTTGCTGTGTCTGCCTTTTGTCACTTTCGTCGACCGTATCCACTACATATATAAAAATCACATTTTTATATTGTTGCTATGTATATAAAAATCATATTTTTATACCGCTACTATATAGATAAAAATTCTATTTTTTGAACAACGTTCTTTATAAATAAAAGTTATATTTCGCTTTCAAAATGATAAAAATAGCATCCTTAACACGATGTTTTCATCATAAAGATTATATTTTTATAATACTACTTCTAATACAAAGATCGAATTTTTATATCGTTGCTATAAAAATCACATTTTTATATCGTTGCTATAAAAATCAGATTTTTATTTCGCTACACATATTAAAATTATATTTTTATATCTCTACGTATATAAAAATCTAATCTTTATACTTTCTATAATATAAAAATCTAATCTTTATACTTTCTATAATATAAAAATCTAATCTTTATACTTTCTATAATATAAAAATTATATTTTTATTCTTCCTATGATATAAAAATTATATTTTTATTCTATAAAAATCCCGTCTTTATCACATACAAATCTCTTCTTTATCATATACATACATATGAAACTGATTTTGTTCTTAAATTAATAAATAAAAACAAGAAAAATAACTTACATTGAAAATCAGATGGAGGGGGTTTCTTCAATCGCTGGAGGAAGCAGAGGGGCGCGGCAGGTCAGGGGGGAGGCACTGGTGGCAAGGGAGGTCGGAGTGAAGAGAGGGGGCTGCGTCGGAAAGGGGGGTCACGCTCAGTGCGAGGAGGAAGAAGGGGAGAAGAAGGGAACGAGGAGACGGAGGAGGGGGGCCTTGCTCTGGCGGTGCACCTAAAGAAGGCGCGATTGGGGGGGGGGGGGGGGCGTCGCGGTTTCCCCCTTTGTTCTTCTTTCTTTTTTGTTTTATTTTGCTCGATTTGGTAATGTAACGAGGGGGGGCTGAGAGGGTATAGAGAGGGAGAGGGGGTTTATATTTTTATTTAATTTATTTTAATTTCAAAAAGGTACCTTTTTATTTTGACCTCGAAATCGAACCCACCACTTGTCGTCCATAGCTAATTACCCCCATTCCGAACACAATGGGATATGTATCGTTAGCTTATTCGATCGTTTTGATCAGTTTCCATCAAAATCAAAATATAACTCTATATATTGAATTTGAACGCACATTTCAATTTGCCGGGAACACATACAGTCTCTAAAAATTCCCAAAAAATATTTTATAGCTTCGTATTGACGATACGGTCCTAATAGCTTCGTATTGACGATACGGTCCTAACAAAACTAATTTCGTCAAATTCTGAGACCGTCTGAAAAATGGCCATTTTCCAGTCGATCGAAATTGACTGAAACTATTAAAACACATTTTATTTTGCCACGCTCACATATTGATTCAAAAAATTATGAATTTTGAAACCTAGCAATAATTTGACATCGCAGATCCAACAAAAGTGGTTTCGTCGAAAACCGAGGTCGTTTGGAAAATGACCATTTTTAAGGGCCAGAATTCCATAGCGACTATTATGAATTTTCAACTGTGCATAACATTTTATCCCCGCTATGAAATTTCGATTTCTCGAATTCGTTGGAGAAATATTCTCAAATAGATTCTAATATTTTTGGTTTCGCTAAAATCCGGTTTATTTTGAATCCTCTACATTCATTTGAACTTTGAAATCGAAATTTCAAACTACCGCGCCATTTTCAATTCCTTTTATAATTAAAAATAAAATATTTATGTTCTAATGACAATTCAAATAAATATATACGTTCAAATTCTATTCGAAGTAAATTTCTTGTCGTTATTATTTAAAATAATTCATTTTAAATACTCAAAATTCACTAAAATTGCCAAAATAAAAATTTTAAATTGGCTCGGATTTTCGGGTTACTACATAAACCCCATCATGAAAGAAGCAGTTTGTGATGAAATCCTTAAACGTCTTGACAATAGAATCATCTACTTGATTTTCGATAGTCAATGGGTTAGTTTGATTCATGTCGTACCTAAGAAATCAGGGATAAATGTGATCCAAAATGAAGCTAATGAGCTTATCCTAACCCGCACACAGACAGGTTGGCGGGTTTGCATTGATTATAGGAAACTTAACGCTACAACACGTAAGGATCATTTCCCGCTGCCATTTATCGATCAAATGTTATAACGACTAGTCGGTCACGAGTATTACTTTTCCTTGATGGGTACTCGGGCTATAATCAAATCCCTATCGCTCTTGAGGACCAAGAGAAGACACTTTCACTTGTCCTTTCAATACATTTGTGTACCATCGTATGCCTTTTGGTCTCTGTTATGCACCTACAACCTTCTGATGGTGCATGGTTAGCATTTTTTCTAATATGATCGAGCAATTTTTTGGAAGTTTTCATGGATGACTTTTCCATCTTTGGGGATTCTTACACTAAGTGCTTACATCGCCTTGATCTTGTTCTTAACCGTTCCAAAGATAAATATTTAACTCTTAATTAGGAAAAATGTCACTTCATGGTCAAACACGACATTGTTTTAGGGCATGTCATCTCTAATAAAGGAATCGAAGTAGACAAAGCAAAAATCAAAGTTATCTCTAATCTTCCCATTCCCAAATCCATTAAGGACATCTGATCCTTTTTAGGTCATGCTGGCTTTTACCGTCACTTCATAATGGATTTTAGCAAATCGCTCAACCTTTGACTAATTTTCTTAGTAAGGATTTTCCTTTTGACTTCAACTCGAACTGTATTTCATCTTCTGAGTATCCAAAAAATGAACTTGTCTCTACCTCTATCATCTGCTCTCCCAAATGGAAGCTGCCTTATGAAATCATGTGTGATGCCTCGAATTTCGCTGTAGGCGCTGTCTTAGGACAACGTATTAATAAAATTCTTCATGTCATTTACTACGCGAGTATGATTTTGAACGACGCTCAAATCAATTATACGACCACTGAAAAAGAACTTTTGACAGTCATCTTCGCTCTAGAAAAATTCAAACCTTATCTAGTTGGCTCACACATCATTGTTCATACCGATCACTCTGCACTTAGGTACCTTTTCTCTAAAAATGTTTCTAAGGCTCGTCTCATTCGTTGGATCCTTCTACTTCAAGAATTTGACACTACCATGAAGGATAAAAAAGGATCCGACAATGTTATTACGGACCACTTGCTTCGTCTTCTAAATGCCCCATCTTCTTCTCTTCTGATCAATGAGAATTTTCCAGACAAACAGCTCTTTTCTTTATCCACTGGTCCATGGTTTGCTGACATTGTCAACTACTTAGTCACCAAACAGACTCCTTCTTTTTGCTCCAAGCAGGGTAAACAAAAATTCTTATCCCAAGTGAAACATTTTTACTGGATGACCCTTATATTTTCAAGTACTGTCGCAACCAAATCATCCGAAGGTGTGTTCCCGACACTGAAACTCGTAGTGTCATCTCTTTCTGTCTCGACAATGCTTATGGTAGTCACGTCGGTCCTAAAAGGACAACTGAACAGGTTCTCCAATTGGGTTTCTACGGCCCCAACCTTTTCAAAGACACTTACGAATTTTTCCAAAAGTTGTGATCGATGTCAATTTTTAGGGAAAATTGGTAAACAAAATATGATACCCCTAAACCCCATTCAAAAAGTAATTTTTTGATGTTTGGGGTATAGACTTCATAGGACCCTTCCCTAATTCGTTTGGGAACCTTTATATTCTCTTAGTCATTGAATATGTTTCTAAATAGGTTGAATTTTTTCCATGCAAAACAAATAATAACAAGGTTATTGTGCGCTTCTTAAAAGATAACATCTTTTCTAGGTTTGGCACACCTTGCACAATAATCAGCGACAACGTAACACACTTCTATAATCGTTCTTTTGAAGTCCTCATGAGAAAGTGTTCGACCCATAAGTTATCCACTCCATACCATCCTCAAACTTGTGGGTAAGTTGAAGTATCGAATAGGTAGATTAAACAAATCCTTGAGAAAACTATGAATCAAAATCGTAAAGATTGGTCCTAGAAGTTAACTGATGCTCTTTGGGCTTGCCGCACTACTTTGAAAACAAAATTAGATATGTCCCCTTATCAGTTCATTTTTGGTAAGCCATGTCACTTGCCATTTGAACTAGAACATAGGGCGTTATGGGCAATAAAAACTTTAAATCTTGACTCGAGCAAGCAAGTGAACTTACGAAGCTTCAACTTAATGAACTTGATGAAACTCGAAATGATGCATATGAAACTGAATGAATTTATAAGGACTGAACAAAAAAATTCATGATAAATCAATTTTACGTAAAATTTTCATGCCAGGTCAAAAAGTTCTATTGTATGAACCAAAATTGCATTTATTTATGGGTAAGTTAAAATCTAGATGGATAGGATCTTACACTGTATGGACCGTTTTTTCGTATGGCACGGTTGAAATTGAGAATCCAACCAATGGAACATCCTATAAGGTCAATGGTCAATGCCTTAAACCTTGGAACCAATACCCAACCAAGAAAAAGAGCTCATGGTCCTCCATGAGACACATTACATTCAGTAAGACACACTAACCCTCTTTAGTACATATGCAAATATTCTCCAATTAAATAATTTCCTTTCACTAAGATATGTCTGATTAATGACTGTGAGGACGCAGTCACACTCAAGTGTGGGGGGAATTTACATTACATCAGCAATCAAATTTTATGAACTAGGTCATTCTTTGAACAAGGACTAACTTAAAATTCATAATATCTTGGTTCTTTATTGATAAGTTGAATTGTTGGGTGAACGGAATGAACATTATCATTGAGCCGTAATGTGTCTTTTTAAGATGCTAGCTTGAGACTGTGTAGAAGTTAGTCGTGTTCTGGAGTAAGCGTGTCAACCCTTGGTGTACATGTTAGAATGTGCAAGTAAAAAAATCATAAAAAATCAAATAAAATGATTTTGCACCAACATTTGTTGAATTTTTTGAGTTTGTTTTCATGCATAATATTTTTTCACTCAAAATTTTAAACTTCTAGTTCTAAATTCCACTTGGCCCACTTAAGGAGAAATGACTCATTGTAGCATTCTTCTTCGTTACCGCACATTATTCAAACCCAAGTTTTAGTCGATTTACATCCATGATTCGACAAGTTTTTCCTATATTGGTATACTTAAGTATCTTTTTACTGACTTATTCTCAAAGGTTAAAAAAGTCACTTTTTATACCAATATTACACTATGTAACAACCCGTATTTTAATAACGTGTTAAAACCATAAATCAAGGCAGAATTAATTTTTAAATTAAGAATAAGGGGAAACGGGTGGCCCCATTGCATTCGTCTCGAAATTCTACTTGGAAACGAGTCCGAGTTTGCGAGAATCAGAGTCCTTATGAGGGAGATATGACCCTAGGAAGTTTCATAAATTTTTAGAACCGAAAACAGCTCGAAATTCGAATTCGAATTTCAAATTCAAAACCCAGAAGCGGGCTGGGCGGGAAAATTCCCACCCAGAGCCCAGGTCGACCATAGGGTCGACCTGGGGGTCGACCTGGCCAGACCAAGTCGATCATAGGGTCGACTTGGGGGTCGACCTCCCTGGTCGGCCTGGATGTGACTAGTTGGCTGGCTGGGTCTGTTTGCGGGCCTGTGACGATTTTGATGGCTCAGATCAGTTCTAGGGTTTATCTAAGGGCCTAAACTAGTTTCCTACTCCTATATAAA
Source organism: Allium sativum (assembly GCA_030737875.1). Classification (NCBI taxonomy): domain Eukaryota; kingdom Viridiplantae; phylum Streptophyta; class Magnoliopsida; order Asparagales; family Amaryllidaceae; genus Allium; species Allium sativum. The sequence continues at coordinate 317,030,137 of CM060921.1, forward strand.
CAGCCTCCTAGCCTCATTCTCTTTACACCATTCTTCTCTAACCTTATGCTGCATAAACTCTGGATGATCATGGCTTCTTCTTCTTCCTCTAAATTAAATTAAATTAAATTAAATTAAATCGTGAAGATTATTTCTTGAAGACAACGGCTAGGAATTTCTTATTCGGGATTTGCTTCTATAATCAAAGCAAGATACAACGATTCAACAATTCAACGACAAATTTCTAGACTTGACTTCTACATCTAAATTTCTTACACCATGATCTGTAAGTTCCGGTTACTTTTAGATAAAAACTATAAATCTAATATGGGCATGTTAAATTTGAATTGATTTATGTATGATTCATATCTATTCTTGTTTTCTTCTTGGATCTTGACTATTGGGAATATTTCCTACGACGTTGAAGCTATTGTTAATGGCATAAGACTATGACTACGCCTACGACTATGAACATAAGACCATGACTATGCCTATGACTGTGAACATAAGACTACGCCTATGACTATGACGGTGAACATAAGACTATGCCTATGCCTATGACTGTGAACATAAGACTATTTCCTATGACTATGACAAGGACAATTATGGCTAATCACCTATGATTCATGATCATGAAGTTATTGCCTAGAATTATGACTATGAAATTGGATCTAAGCTTGATTTTCTATTCAGACCTATTTTCTTTATTTGTCCTTGGATCTTGATTTTGGTGATTTTTCTATTGAAGTTAGATCTATCCATGTTCTTGAACTTAGATTATCATTCGAACCTTTTCATGTTCATAATGTTATCAGATCTATATACCTGCGATGTTTTACTCAATTTATTAAGTTATGTTATGCCTTGGAAATAAATTGATAATAGAGTAACGTTTATTATGTTATAGGATAAATTGAATGATATTCTATTATCATGTTGAATTGGGAATTAATGAATAAGTCTATTCATATGCATAACCTGTTATGACAAGTTGTGTAGTTTATCATGTTATGAAAGTTTTAGGTTGTAAAATCATATCACATATGTGACCAAATGTTAGATCTACATGTTTATGTGTATATGTTAACCTATGTCATATTTCAAGTTCACACTTATTCATATGTTTGTGATTGATTTGCAAGTTCACATATATGTAAGTTGATTTAGTCTATGTTGCAAATTCACATATATGTATGTTGATTTAGTTTATGTTGCAAGTTCACACCTATGATATTCATGTTGACTACTTTGCAAGTTCACACCTATGATGTTCATATTGACTATGCCAAAAATGCCAAGTTTACCCTTATGTCGTGTTTATGTTAATGATTTTCTTTATGCCAATTTTGCGTACGTTAAATTAGGCTAAGTTTTAGCCTAATATTAAATGCCAAAAATCGTGCGAACGAAAAATTAAGCTAAGATTGTTAGCCTAATATCTAGACGGGGTAACGTTGGGAAAAATTAGAAATTATTGGAGACTTGGCATGAAACTTGCCTTGAAAACTTGACACGAACTTGACATGAAACTTGAACATGGACATGAAACTAGAATGAACTTGAAAATGGCCAACTCGAGGTTGGGTTTAGTTTGCAGTGTAATTTTGCCCGGAACCGCCCGACAAATCCAGTTACTGCAAACAATAGGATCCAATGTGTGTAGTTGGTCATATTGCACTTGAAAACCCGAGGTCAGACTGAGTTGTGCTGTAATTCTGCCTGGAGCCACCTGGCATATCCAGTGACCCCAACAACAAGTCTGATGTGAGAGGTTGGGGTGCATTAATGAATTATTGCCACATGATAGAGTTAAGTCATGAACATGAAAGACAACACTTAACCAACTTGATACATGATTCGTAGGCGGGTTAAGTCATGAACTTGAATGACAACACTTAACCAACTTGACATGCTAGACTGATAGGGGTTAAGTCACAAATTTAAACGACAACACTTAACCTATGGGACGGAAACCCTAGTTACGTGGTCCGTTTCAGTAGTAACCCACTAGATGTATCATGGTACCCTGGAACTAGGCAGGGTGGGGCACGGTTACTGGGCTGATTGTAAGCGACCAGTACGACGGCTGTGTTGGTGCACCAATGTAGGTTCAGGCGGGCTATGGTCGGGCACGTGGTCTGGAGTTGAAAAAGTAGGCATTGGGCATCAGTAGGTTTATCTGTGCATGCTTGATTCGTGTCGGTGGTTGGCACCACAAGGCTTGATACACCCTATGGTGGACCCAGCACATGTGACTACAATCGTGATAGGGCCATATGACACAGACACATGACGAACTAGAATTTGTAGGGAGCCGATCGACTAGTGGATCGTTTCGTTGGACCTAGAAATGGGTCATTTCATGATATTGGACCAAGGGATCATTTCATGATTAATATAAGACATGGGTTTGGGATTCTAGTACAGTTGGTGCAGAGAACCTTGGATATGTGATGCTATACTGGATTTATACTTGATTTATCATGTTATCTTAGTCTATCTTGCCCATCTTGTCATCATCCATATGTTTACTTTCAGTTTATACATGCCATGTTACCTTTACCTGTTTTTATGCTGAAAGTCACTAGGACTTACCAGTCTTTATGACTGACCCGTTTTCTTTTGCCTCTTTTTCTTCCGTTCCCCCCAGGTTCTCAGGGAGGAAACTCTAGCACTTAGCTTGGATTTCACTTGCTTTCGGTTCAGCTCATGTACCGTTTGATCTTGAGCTATGCTATGGCTGCATTTCTGCTACCTTTGGGGAATTAAGCTACTTTTGTTGTTTTAAGATTATGCTTCTTTATTTATGCAAGACAGAATTTGTTGTATTGGAAAATAATGACCTTGGCTATTTGATGTAAAAGGTTTTACTCTTTTTGAAAATAATGAAATTTATCTTTTGATTCTTCCGTTGTTTTATCTATGTTCTGTCTTGTAATATTTCTGTGTTTGTTTACCTCGATAACGCTCCTCCAAAACTAGTGCATTCCCATTGTGAGTGACCCTAGCAGAGGTGGGGTGTTACATTTGGTATCAGAGCAGAAGGTTACCAGACTAGGCAAAAGTTTTTTTTACCTTCTGAAATTATTTCAAAACCATTTACAAAGAAGCATTTTTCAAGAAAAGTCTTGTTTTATTTAAAGGCTATTCCCCAAAAGACATTAGCACTATCCTTTGTTTCCTTGTTTTGAATCTCTTCTTTTCCATTCTAGCATGTCTGGGAATCTTAACTTTCCAGAGGGCATGCCAATACCTGGCTGGTTCGGGAGGTACTTAGAGGCTAGGGCCAACGATGCAGGCCCAGTAGATATTCCTCCTCCAGCAGCAGTGATTCCTCCTCCTCTTCCCCCTCCTCGCGTAATTTCTTTCTCAAAGATCTGTAAAGATTTTAGGGCCATGGGTGGGAAGTTTTTCAAGGGAACTGAATCATTCGTAGAAGCGAGGAACTGGCTCAAAGAAACTAAGGATCTGTTCGTTATCTTCGAGGTGGACGATAGGCAGAAGGTACAGTTGGCGGTATGGTTGCTCAGAGACGAAGCTTCCTATTGGTGGGAAGTCACTAATGCCGAGAGGCTGGTTGAAACATGGATAGATTTCAGAATAAGGTTTGAGATGAAATTCCTCTCGCAAACTGAACAAAGTCTACAACTGGAAAAATTCTTATCTCTTAAGCAAGGAAGTATGACGGTCAAGGAGTATGTCAATCAATTCAATCAGCTGGCCCAATTTGGACTAGACTTAGTGAATACCCCTTATAAGAAGGCTCTCCGTTTTTTTAAGGGATTGAATGAGTCGCTTCACAGCTTGGCTATGACCCACGTACCTACGGGGGCTACTTACGAAAAGTTAGAGGATATGGCGCTCTTAAATGAAGAAGACAAGAATGGCAAGAAGGAGGTCAAGGCGAATGAGTCTCCAAACAAGAAGGTATACTCCAAGAAAGGAGGCAAAAACAACAACAACAATAATGATAACAAGACACGTGAGAAAAGAAAATGCCACTTTTGTGGTATTGAGGGGCATATAGTCCAGGATTGTAGAAAGAAGAAGATGAAGATGGGAGCATGCTTTCAGTGTGGTGATATTGGACATATCAGCAAGAACTGCCTTAAGAAGCAAGGGCAAACCCCACAAGCAGGACCTTCTGGGGGTACATCTTTAACTTCTTCTCCTAGATGCTTTGTTTTATCTTGATTATCTTCTCAATCCTATCTTGAGAACCTTAGGTAGAACCCTTTTGGATGTAAACATGTGATTGAAACATGTTATGGTTGATGTTTGCAAATGGTTGCAAGTGGTCGCAAGTTGTTGCTCGTAGTTGCATAACACACATTAGGCACTAGATTGGCTCAGACACATTTTCATGTTGCATATGCATGAGTGTTTATATTTATTTATGGATGAAATTGAATGTGCTATCATGTGGATGTTGCATATGGATGGATGTTTGTGCACACATATAGTATTAATGTGACTAGGACTATTTGCATACATGTTGGACTCATGGCACTAAACATATTTTGCATTAGGAAGATCAATCAGGCCTGATCATTTGCATTAGATAAGGAACATATACACACACTTTCTGCATATGTTCATATAGCATTAGAAATCTTTGAAGGACAATGGTTGCTTGTGGATGACGGTTGAGTAGATGGTTGATTGGATGATAGGATGCATTGTTCCTAACTTGAAGATTTCGGGGACGCAATCCTTTAAGGAGGGGAGAATGTAACAACCCATATTTTAATAACGTGTTAAAACCATAAATCAAGGCAGAATTAATTTTTAAAATAAGAATCAAGGGAAACGTGTGGTGCCATTGCGTTCGACTCAAAATTCTGCTTGGAAACGAGTCCGAGTTTGCGTGAATCGGAGTCCGTATGAGGAAGATATGACCCTCCAAAGTTTCAGAAATTTTCAGAATCGAAAACAGCTCGAAATTCGAATTCGAATTTCGAATTCAAAACCCAGAAGCGGACTGGGCGGGAAAATTCCCGCCCAGAGCCCAGGTCGACCAAAGGGTCGACCTGGGGGTCGAGCTGGTCAGACCAGGTCGACCATAGGGTCGACCTCCCTGGTCGGCCTAGATGTGATTGGTTGGCTGGGTGGGTCTGTTTGCGAGCCTGTGACGTTTTTGATGGCTCAGATCAGTTCTAGGGTTTATCTAAGGGCCTAAACTAGTTTCCTACTCCTATATAAACAGCCTCCTAGCCTCATTTTCTTTACACCATTCTTCTCTAACCTTATGCTGCATAAACTCTGGATGATCATGGCTTCTTCTTCTTCTTCTTCTAAATTAAATTAAATTAAAATAAATCGTGAAGATTATTTCTTGATGACTACGGCTAGAAATTTCTTATTGGGGATTTGCTTCTACAATCAAACCAAGATACAACGATTCAACAATTCAACGACAAATTTCTAGGCTTGACTTCTGCATCTAAATTTCTTAGACCACGATCTGTAAGTTCCAGTTACTTTTGGATAAAAACTATAAATCTAATATGGGCATGTTAAATTGGAATTGATTTATGTATGATTCATATCTATTCTTGTTTTCTTCTTGGATCATGACTATTGGGAATATTGCCTACGACGTTGAAGCTATTGTTAATGGCATATGACTATTACTACGCCTATGACTGTGAACATAAGACCATGACTATGCCTATGACTGTGAACATAAGACTATGCCTATGACTATGACGGTGAACATAAGACTATGCCTATGCTTATGACTGTGAACATAAGACTATTGCCTATGACTATGACAAGGACAATTGTGGCTAATCACCTATGATTCATGACCATGAGGTTATTGCCTAGAATTATGACTATGAAATTGGATCTAAGCTTGATTTTCTATTCAGACCTATTATCTTTATTTGTCCTTGGATCTTGATTTTGGGGATTTTTCTATTGAAGTTAGATCTATCCATGTTCTTGAACTTAGATTATCATTCAAACCTTTTCATGTTCATAATGTTATCAGATCTATATGGCTGCAATGTTTTACTCAATTTATTCAGTTATGTTTTGCCTTGGAAATAAATTGATAATAGAACAACGTTTATTATGTTATAGGATAAATTGAATGATATTCTATTATCATGTTGAATTGGGAATTAATGAATAAGTCTATTCATATGTATAACCTATTATGACAAGTTGTGTAGTTTATCATGTTATGCAAGTTTTAGGTTGTAAAATCATATCAAATATGTAACCAAATGTTAGATCTACATGTTTATGTGTATATGTTAACCTATGTCATATTTCAAGTTCACACTTATTCATATGTTTGTGATTGATTTGCAAGTTAACATATATGTAAGTTGATTTAGTCTATATTGCAAATTCACATATATGTATGTTGATTTAGTCTATGTTGCAAGTTCACACCTATGATATTCATGTTGACTACTTTGCAAGTTCACACCTATGATGTTCATATTGACTATGCCAAAAATGCCAAGTTTACCCCTATGTCGTGTTTATGTTAATGAATTTCTTTATGCCAATTTTGCGTACATTAAATTAGGCTAAGTTTTAGCCTAATATTAAATGCCAAAAATCATGCGAATGAAAAATTAGGCTAAGATTATTAGCCTAATATTTAGACGGGGTAACGTTGGAAAAAATTGGAAATTATAGGAGACTTGGCATGAAACTTGCCTTGAAAACTTGACATGAAAACTTGAACATGGACATGAAACTAGAATGAACCTGAAAATGGCCAACTCGAGGTTGGGTTGAGTTTGCAGTGTAATTCTGCCCGGAACCGCCCGGCAAATCCAGTTACTACAAACAATAGGATCCAATGTGGGTAGTTGGTCATATCGCACTTGAAAACCCGAGTTCAGACTGAGTTGTGCTGTAATTCTGGCCCGGAGCCGCCCGGCATATCCAGTAACCACAACAACAAGTCTGATGTTAGAGGTTGTGGTGCATTAATGAATTAATGCCACATGATAGAGTTAAGTCATGAACATGAAAGACAACACTTAACCAACTTGATACATGATTCGTCGGCGGGTTAAGTCAGGAACTTGAATGACAACACTTAACCAACTTGACATGCTAGACTGATAGGGGTTAAGTCACGAATTTAATTGACAACTCTTAACCTATGGGACGGAAACCCTAGTTACGCGGTCCGTTTCAGCAGTAACCCACTAGATGTATCATGGTACCCTAGAACTAGGCAGGGTAGGGCACGATTACTAGGCTAATTGTAAGCGACCAGAACGACGGCTGTGTTGGTGCGCCAATGTAGGTTCAGGCGGGCTATAGTCGGGCACGTGGTCTGGAGTTGAAAAAGCAGGCATTGGGCATCAGTAGGTTTATCTGTGCATGCTTGATTCGTGTCGGTGGTTGGCACCACAGGGCTTGATACACCCTATGGTGGATCCAGCACATGTGACTACATTCGTGATAGGGCCGTATGACACAGACACATGACGAGCTAGAATTTGTAGGGAGCCGATCGACTAGTGGATCGTTTCGTTGGACCTAGAAATGGGTCATTTCATGATATTGGGCCAAGGGATCATTTCATGATTAATATAAGACATGGGTTTGGGAATCTAGTACAGTTGGTGCAGAGAACCTTGGATATGTGATGCTATACTGGATTTATACTTGATTTATCATGTTATCTTAGTCTATCTTGCCCATCTTGTCATCATCCTTATGTTTACTTTCAGTTTATACATGTCATGTTACCTTTACCTGTTTTTATGCTGAAAGTCACAAGGACTTACCAGTCTTTATGACTGACCTGTTTTCTTTCGCCTCTTTTTCTTCCGTTGCCCCCAGGTTCTCAGGGAGGAAACTCTAGCACTTAGCTTGGATTTCACTTGCTTTCGGTTCAGCTCATGTACCGTTTGATCTTGAGCTATGCTATGGCTGCATTTCTGCTACCTTTGGGGAATTAAGCTACTTTTGTTGTTTTAAGATTATGCTTCTTTATTTATGCAGGACAGAATTTGTTATAATGGAAAATAATGACCTTGGCTATTTGATGTAAAATGTTTTACTCTTTTTGAAAGTAATGAAATTTATCTTTTGATTCTTCCGTTGTTTTATCTATGTTCTATCTTGTAATATTTCTGTGTTTGTTTACCTCGATAACACTCCTCCAAAACTAGTGCATTCCCTTTGTGAGTGACCCAAGCAGAGGTGAGGTGTTACATTTGGTATCAGAGCAGAAGGTTACCTAACTGGCAAAAGTTTTTTTACCTTCTGAAATTATTTTCAAAACCGTTTACAAAGAAGCATTTTTCAAGAAAAGTCTTGTTTTATTTAAAGGCTATTCCCCAAAAGCCATTAGCACTATCCTTTGTTTCCTCGTTTTGAATCTCTTCTTTTTCATTTCATCATGTCTGGGAATCTTAACTTTCCAGAGGGCGTGCCAATACCTGGCTGGTTCAGGAGGTACTTAGAGGCTAGGGCCAACGATGCAGGTACAACAGATATTCCTCCTCCAGCAGCAGCGATTCCTCCTCCTCCTCCCCCTCCTCGTGCAATTGCTTTCTCAAAGATCTGTAAAGATTTTAAGGCCATAGGTGGGAAGGATTTCAAGGGAACTGAATCATTCGTAGAAGCGAGGAACTGGCTCAAAGAAACCAAGGATCTGTTCATTATCTTCGAGGTGGACGATAGGCAGAAGGTACAGTTGGCGGTATGGTTGCTCAAAGACGAAGCTTCCTATTGGTGGGAAGTCACTTACGCCGAGAGGCTGGTTGAAACATGGATAGATTTCAGAATAAGGTTTGAGATGAAATTCCTCTCGCAAGCTGAACGAAGTCTACAGCTGGAAAAATTCTTATCTCTTAAGCAAGGAAGTATGACGGTCAAGGAGTACGTCAACCAATTCAATCAGCTGGCCCGATTTGGACTGGACTTAGTGAATACCCTTTATAAGAAGGCTCTCCGTTTTGTCAAGGGATTGAATGAGTCGCTTCACAGCTTGGCTATGACCCACGTACCTATGGGGGCTACTTACGAAAAGTTAGTGGTCATGGCGCTCTTAAATGAAGAAGACAAGAATGGAAAGAAGGAGGTCAAGGAGAATGAGTCTCCAAACAAGAAGGTAGACCCCAAGAAAAGAGGCAAAAACAACAATAACAATAATGATAACAAGACACGTGAGAAAAGAAAATGCCACTTTTGTGGTATTGAGGGGCATATAGTCCAGGATTGTAGAAAGAAGAAGATGAAGATGGGAACATGCTTTCAGTGTGGTGATATTGGACATATCAGCAAGAACTTCCCTAAGAAGCAAGGGCAAGCCCCGCAAGCAGGACCGTCTGGTGGTACATCTTTAACTTCTTCTCACAGATGCTTTGTTTTTTCTTGCTTATCTTCTCAATCATATCTTGAGAACCTTAGGTAGAAGCCTTTTGGATGTAAACATGTGATTGAATCATGTTATGGTTGATGTTTGCAAATGGTTGCAAGTGGTCGCAAGTGGTTGCTCGTGGTTGCATAACACACATTAGGCACTAGATCGGCTCAGACGCATTTTCATGTTGCACATGCATGAGTGTTTATACTTGTTTATGGATGAAATTGAATGTGATATCATGTGGATGTTGCATATGGATGGATGTTTGTGCACACATATAGTATTTATGTGACTAGGACTATTTGCATACATGTTGGACTCATGGCACTAAACATATTTTGCATTAGGAAGATCAATCAGGCCTGATCATTTGCATTAGATAAGGAACATATACACACACTTTCTGCATATGTTCATATTGCATTAGAAATCTTTGAAGGACAATGGTTGCTTGTGGATGACGGTTGAGTAGATGGTTGATTGGATGATAGGATGCATTCTTCCTAACTTGAAGATTTCGGGGACGAAATCCATTAAGGAGGGGAGAATGTAACAACCCGTATTTTAATAACGTGTTAAAAATATAAATCAAGGCAGAATTAATTTTTAAAATAAGAATCAAGGGAAACGGGTGGCGCCATTGCGTTCGACTCGAAATTCTGCTTGGAAACGAGTCCGAGTTTGCGAGAATCGGAGTCCGTATGAGGGAGATATGACCTTCCGAAGTTTCAGAAATTTTCAGAATCGAAAACAACTTGAAATTCGATTTTCGAATTCAAAACCCAAAAGCGGTTTGGGAGGGAAAATTCCCGCCCAGAGCCCAGGTCGACCATAGGGTCGACCTTATGGTCGATCTCCCTGTTCGGCCTGGATGTGACTGGTTGGCCGGGTAGGTCTGTTTGCGGGCCTGTGACGTTTTTGATGGCACAGATCAGTACTAGGGTTTATCTAAGGGTCTAATCTAATTTCCTACTCCTATATAAACAGCCTCCTAGCCTCATTCTCTTTACACCATTCTTCTCTAACCTTATGCTACATAAACTCTGGATGATCATGGCTTCTTCTTCTTCATCTAAATTAAATTAAAATAAATCGCGAAGATTATTTCTTGAATACTATGGCTAGGAATTTCTTATTGGGGATTTGCTTCTACAATCAAAGCAAGATACAACGATTCAACAATTCAACGACAAATTTCTAGACTTGACTTCTGCATCTAAATTTCTTAGACCACGATTTGTAAGTTCCAGTTACTTTTAGATAAAAACTATAAATCTAATATGGGCATGTTAAATTGGAATTGATTTATGTATGATTCATATATATTCTTGTTTTCTTCTTGGATCATGACTATTGGGAATATTGCCTACGACGTTGAAGCTATTGTTAATGGCATAAGACTATGACTACGCCTATGACTGTGAACATAAGACCATGACTATGCCTATGACTGTGAACATAAGACTATGCCTATGACTATGACGGTGAACATAAGACTATGCCTATGCCTATGACTGTGAACATAAGACTATTGCCTATGATTATGACAAGGACAATTGTGGTGAATCACCTATGACTCATGACCATGAGGTTATTGCCTAGAATTATGACTATGAAATTGGATCTAAGCTTGATTTTCTATTCAGACCTATTTTCTTTATTTGTCCTTGGATCTTGATTTTGGGGATTTTTCTATTGAAGTTAGATCTATCCATGTTCTTGAACTTAGATAATCATTCAAACCTTTTCATGTTCATAATGTTATCAGATCTATATGCCTATGATGTTTTACTCAATTTATTCAGGTATGTTATGCCTTGGAAATAAATTGATAATAGAACAACGTTTATTATGTTATAGGAGAAATTGAATGATATTCTATTATCATGTTGAATTGGGAATTAATGAATAAGTCTATTCATATGTATAACCTGTTATGACAAGTTGTGTAGTTTATCATGTTATGCAAGTTTTAGGTTGTAAAATCATATCACATATGTGTCCTAATATTAGATCTACATGTTTATGTGTATATGTTAAACCTATGTCATATTTCAAGTTCACACTTATTCATATGCTCGTGATTGATTTGCATGTTCACATGTATGTAAGCTGATTTAGTCCATGTTGCAAATTCACATATATGTATGTTGATTTAGTTTATGTTGCAAGTTCACACCTATGATATTCATGTTGACTATTTTTCAAGTTCGCACCTATGATGTTCATACTGACTATGCCAAAAATGCCAAGTTTACCCATATGTCGTGTTTATGTTAATGAATTTTTTTATGCCAATTTTGCGTACGTTAAATTTGTCTAAGTTTTAGCCTAATATTATATGCCCAAAATCATGCGAACGAAAAATTAGGCTAAGATTGTTAGCCTAATATTTAGACGGGGTAACACTGGAAAAAATTGGAAATTATAGGAGACTTGGCATGAAACTTGCCTTAAAAACTTGGCACTAGCTTGACATGAAAAATTGAACATGGACATGACACTAGAATGAAACTGAAAATGGCCAACTCGAGGTTGGGTTGAGTTTGCAGTGTAATTCTGCCCGGAACCGCCCGGCAAATCCAGTTACTGCAAACAATAGGATCCAATATGGGTAGTTGGTCATATCGCACTTGAAAACCCGAGGTCAGACTCAGTTGTGTTGTAATTCTGCCCGAAGTCGCCCGGCATATCCAGTGACCACAATAACAAGTCTGATGTGAGAGGTTGGGGTGCATTAATGAATTAATGCCACATGATAGATTTAAGACATGAACATGAAAGACAACACTTAACCAACTTGATACATGATTCTTAGGCGGGTTAAGTCATGAACTTGAATGACAACACTTAACCAACTTGACATGCTAGACTGATAAAGGTTAAGTCACGAATTTAAATGACAATATTTAACCTACGGGACGGAAACCCTAGTTACGCGGTCCGTTTCAGCAGTAACCCACTAGATGTGTCATGGTACCCTAGATCTAAGCAGGGTGGGGCACGATTACTGGGCGGATTGTGAGCGACTAGAACGACGGCTGTGTTGGTGCGCCAATGTAGGTTCAGGCGGGCTATGGTCGTGTAGGTGTTCCGGAGTTGAAAAAGCAGGCATTGGGCATCAGTAGGTTTATCTGTGCATGCTTGATTCGTGTCGGTGGTTGGCACCATAGGGCTTGATACACCCTATGGTGGACCCACCACAGGTGACTTCATTCGTGATAGGGCCGTATGACACAGACACATGACAAGCAAGAATTTGTAGGGAGCCGATCGACTAGTGGATCGTTTCGTTGGACCTAGAAATGGGTCATTTCATGATATTGGGCCAAGGGATCATTACATGATTAATATAAGACATGGGTTTGGGATTCTAGTAAAGTTGATGTAGAGAACCTTGGATATGTGATGCTATACTTGATTTATACTTGATTTATCATGTTATCTTAGTCTATCTTGCCCATCTTGTCATCATCCTTATGTTTACTTTCTGTTTATACATGTCAGGTTACCTTTACCTATTTTTATGCTGAAAGTCACTAGACTTACCAGTCCTTATTACTGACCCGTTTTCTTTCGCCTCTTTTTCTTCCGTTCCCCCCCCCCCAAGGTTCTCAGGGAGGAAACTCTAGCACTTAGCTTGGATTTCACTTGCTTTCGGTTCAGGTCATGTACGGTTTGATCTTGAGCTATGCTATGGCTGCATTTCTGCTACCTTTGGGGAATTAAGCTACTTTTGTTGTTTTAAGATTATGCTTCTTTATTTATGCAAGGCAGAATTTGTTGTAATGGAAAATAATGACCTTGGCTATTTGATGTAAAAGGTTTGACTCTTTTTGAAAGTAATGAAATTTATCTTTTGATTCTTCCGCTGTTTTATCTATGTTCTGTCTTGTAATATTTCTGTGTTTGTTTACCTTGATAAGGCTCCTCCAAAACTAGTGCATTCCCTTTGTGAGTGACCCTAGCAGAGGTGGGGTGTTACATTTGGTATCAGAGCAGAAGGTTACCTAACTGGGATTTTTTTTTCCCTTCTGAAATTATTTTCAAAACCGTTTACAAAGAAGCATTTTTCAAGAATAGTCTTGTTTTATTTAAAGGCTATTCCCCAAAAGCCATTAGCACTATCCTTTGTTTCCTCGTTTTGAATCTCTTCTTTTTCATTCCAGCATGTCTGGGAATCTTAACTTTCCAGAGGGCGTGCCAATACCTGGCTGGTTCAGGAGGTACTTAGAGGCTAGGGCCAACGATGCAGGCCCAGCAGATATTCCTCCTCCAGCAGCAGCGATTCCTCCTCCTCCCCCTCCTCGTGCAATTGCTTTCTCAAAGATCTGTAAAGATTTTAGGGCCATGGGTGGGAAGTATTTCAAGGGAACTTAATCATTCGTAGAAGCGAGGAACTGGCTCAAAGAGACTGAGGATCTGTTCGTTATCTTCAAGGTGGACGATAGGCAAAAGGTACAGTTGGCGGTATGGTTGCTCAAAGACGAAGCTTCCTATTGGTGGAAAGTCACTAACACCGAGAGGCTGGTTGAAACATGGATAGATTTCAGAATAAGGTTTGAGATGAAATTCCTCTCGCAAGCTGAACGAAGTCTACAGCTGGAAAAATTCTTATCTCTTAAGCAAGGAAGTATGACGGTCAAGGAGTACATCAATCAATTCAATCAGCTGGCCCGATTTGGACTAGACTTAGTGAACACCCCATATAAGAAGGCTCTCCGTTTTGTCAAGGGATTGAATGAGTCGCTTCACAGCTTGGCTATGACCCACGTACCTATAGGGTCTACTTACGAAAAGTCAGTTGACATGGCGCTCTTAAATGAAGAAGACGAGAATGGCAAGAAGGAGGTCAAGGTGAACGAGTCTCCAAACAAGAAGGTAGACTCCAAGAAAGGAGGCAAAAACAACAACAACAATAATGATAACAAGATACGTCAGAAAAGAAAATGCCACTTCTGTGGTATTGAGGGGCATATAGTCCAGGATTGTAGAAAGAAGAATATGAAGATGGGAGCATACTTACAGTGTGGTGATATTGGAAATTTCAGCAAGAACTTCCCTAAGAAGCAAGGGCAAGCTCCGCAAGCAGGACCTTCTAGGGGTACATCTTTAACTTCTCCTCCCAGATGCTTTGTTTTATCTTGCTTATCTTCTCAATCCTATCTTAAGAACTTTAGGTAGAACCCTTTTGGATGTAAACATGTGATTGAAACATGTTATGGTTGATGTTTGCAAATGGTTGCAAGTGGTTGCTCGTGGTTGCATAACATACATTAGGCACTATATCGGCTCAGACACATTTTCATGTTGCATATGCATGAGTGTTTATACTTGTTTATGGATGAAATTGAATGTGATATCTTGTGGATGTTGCGTATGGATGGATGTTTGTGCACACATATAGTATTAATGTGACTAGGACTATTTGCATACATGTTGGACTCATGGCACTAAACATATTTTGCATTAGGAAGATCAACCAGGCCTGATCATTTGCATTAGATAAGGAACATATTCACACACTTTCTGCATATGTTCACATAGCATTAGAAATCTTTTAAGGACAATGGTTGCTTGTGGATGACGGTTGAGTAGATGGTTGATTGGATGATAGGATGCATTCTTCCTAACTTGAAGATTTCGGGAACGAAATCCTTTAAGGAGGGGAGAATGTAACAACCCGTATTTTAATAACGTGTTAAAACCATAAATCAAGGCAGAATTAATTTTTAAAATAAGAATCAAGGGAAACGGGTGGCGCCATTGCGTTCGTCTCGAAATTCTGTTTGGAAACGAGTCCGACTTTGCGAGAATCGGAGTCCGTATGAGGGAGATATGACCCTCCGAAGTTTTAGAAATTTTCAGAATCGAAAACAGCTCGAATTTCGAATTCAAAACCCAGAAGCGGGATGGGCGGGAAAATTCCCGCCTTGAACCCAGGTCGACCATAGAGTCGACCTAAAGGTCGACCTGGCCATACCAGGTCGACCATAGGGTCGACCTGGGGGTCGACCTAGGGGTCGACCTCCCTGGTCGGCCTGGATGTGACTGGTTGGCTGGGTGGGACTGTTTGTGGGCTTGTGACGTTTTTGATGGCTCAGATCAGTTCTACGGTTTATCTAAGGGCCTAAACTAGTTTCCTACTCCTATATAAACAACCTCCTAGTCTCATTCTCTTTACACCATTCTTCTTTAACCTTATGCTGCATAAACTATGGATGATCATGGCTTCTTCTTCTTCCTCTGAATTAAATTAAATTAAATCGTGAAGATTATTTCTTGAAGACTACGGCTAGGAATTACTTATTGGGGATTTGCTTCTACAATCAAAGCAAGATACAGTGATTCAACAATTCAACGACAAATTCTAGACTTGACTTCTGCATCTAAATTTCTTAGACCACGATCTGTAAGTTCTAGTTACTTTTAGATAAAAACTATAAATCTAATATGGGCGTGTTAAATTGGAATTGATTTATGTATGATTCGTATCTATTCTTCTTTTCTTCTTGGATCTTGACTATTGGGAATATTGCCTACGACGTTGAAGCTATTGTTAATGACATAAGACTATGACTACTCCCATGACTGTGAACATAAGACCATGACTATGCCTATGAATGTGAACATAAGACTATGCCTATGCCTATGACGGTGAACATAAGACTATGCCTATGACTATGATAAGGACAATTGTGGCGAATCACCTATGACTCATGACCATGAGGTTATTGCGTAGAATTATGACTATGAAATTGGATCTAAGCTTGATTTTCTATTCAGACCTATTTTCTTTATTTGTCCTTGGATCTTGATTTTGGGGATTTTTCTATTGAAGTTAGATCTATCCATGTTCTTGAACTTAGATTATCATTCAAACCTTTTCATGTTCAAATGTTATCAGATCTATATGCCTGCGATGTTTTACTCAATTTATTCAGTAATGTTATGCCTTGGAATTAAATTGATAATAGAACAACGTTTATTATGTTATAGGAGAAATTGAATGATATTCTATTATAATGTTGAATTGGGAATTAATGAATAAGTCAATTCATATGTATAACCTGTTATGACAAGTTGTGTAGTTTATCAAGTTATGCAAGTTTTAGGTTCTAAAATCATATCACATATGTGACCTAATGTTAGATCTACATGTTTATGTGTATATGTTAAAATTATGACATATTTCAAGTTCACACTTATTCATATGCTCGTGATTGATTTGCAAGTTCACATGTATGTAAGCTGATTTAGTCCATGTTGTAAATTCACATATATGCATGTTGATTTAGTCTACGTTGCAAGATTACACCTACGATATTCATGTTGATTGTTTTGCAAGTGCACATCTATGGTGTTCATATTGACTATGCCAAGAATGCCAAATTTACAATTGTGTCATGTTAATGAGTTTCTTTATGAAAATTTTTGTGTACGTTAAATTAGGCTAAGTTTTTAGCCTAATATTATATGACAAAAATCGTGCAGACGAAAATTAGGCTAAGATTGTTAGCCTAATATTTAGACGGGGTAACATTGGGAAAATTGGTATTATAGGAAACTTGACATGAAACTTGCCTTGAAAACTTGACACGAACTTGACATGAAACTTGAACATGGACATGACACTAGAATGAACCTGAAAATGGCCAACTTGAGGTTGGGTTGAGTTTGCAGTGTAATTCTGCCCGGAACCGCCCGGCAAATCCAGTTAATGCAAACAATAGGATCCAATGTGGGTAGTTGCTCATATTACACTTGTAAACCCGAGGTCAGACTGAGTTGTGGTGTAATTCTGCCCGGAACCGCCTGGCATATCCAGTGACCACAACAAGTCTGATGTGAGAGGTTGGGGTGCATTAATGAATTAATGCCACATGATAGAGTTAAGTCATGAACATGAAAGATGGGACGACCCCAAACCCCGTACTGACGGCGGCAAGGGTAATCCTTGGAATATAACACAGAAACAGATAATAACAGAACAAAATTTAATAAATACACCAGATAATGAACAATAGAATATACTGGATAAAAGTAATCATCAGAGTTACACAGTATACAGGATCTTACTTAGTACAAGTACAGTCCAGCTATACATAAATGTCTACAGCGGAAAACAAACAAAATATGTACAATAGGAGCTGAACAGCATAAAAAGAGATAAATGATAGAATCCATCTTTAGCTCCAGCTATCTAGAAATAACCAGCTAAACCTGAATACAAGGCTGCCCATGTAGGAAGAGGGGCACCCGAGTTTGAAAGTGAAACAAACTACGAGTCAGTCATGGGACTGGTATGAGAAATCTACTCAACACACATATAATATGGCTAATCATCGGACCACGCCAATTTCGTGGAATGGGTTTACTCCATTGGATTGCCAGTGCTTTAAAACAAATCATTCTTTTAACCATCGCGATGCTTTTTATAAAAATGAAGCCGTTATAAGACTCAGTTCCCATCACACAACGCAACGCAAAACGGAGGATAGAGTTTTTACCTTATAACGGCCAAAATATGCTTGATACGAATAAAACAAAGGCATTTGATATTATTGCTAGTGTTTATATGTTTTGAAAACAATTTCAGATCATAACTATCAATCATAGACGACATGAGCGTCCCATGCCACTATGTCGCCAAATATATATATATATATATATATATATACACACACAATCGAAACCGCCCAGTCACGTATTTGGAAATTGGATTTCCATCATGAACCAAGGCAAAAGATAGTCCTTACCGAATTTGTGACTCTCTAGCCCGAGCCACAGGACCCAGACTCAGGTGAGCCCTTGGATCGTCAGGGCCAGTCCACCGATGTGGATTAAAATTGCTGAACACTGCGTTTCCCCACCCTTTGGGGTGTAAATGAGCCAACGAATGGCTCCATCGAACCCGGATCGTCCGATCTAACCGAGGCACCTCAAAACAGCAACAACCACACAGGTGAAAAGTATATAAATGCCAGGGTTGGTAGGTCACTGACACCACCCTAGCTAGAAAGAAACGCATGCCCTCCCTGAGGTCCTTCTCCCGTTTCTGGTTCATACCGGGGTGTGAGGCTCGCGAATTCACATTATACACAAAGCTACGCCATACAGGCGGTGCTTTGATCATCACCACAAGACTTTGCTTTTCAACAGAAGCCCTGATCATTTGCCACTTAGGCATGCCACACTAGCAATTCATGCCATGCGACTGATGTCCATCGATATACAACCTCTGAGCTCGTGCGTTTCAGAGAAGGGCGTTAAGCAAAAGAATAAATTCTCCGCCGCCAAACAGATGTATATTAAATAGAGATCAATGAACACAGAATAAAATCCAATGTCAGACACACAATCCATTTACAAGTCCGTTCTGGGTCTGAACGAAACCGGAGGCACTAAATACCTCGCAAACCCATCGATCACCATATACGTCGGGACGATCACCACTCATTATCCATATTTCGGGATGCCTCCCAATCAGGACCTCGGTTACCATCCAAACGAGGTGAAGATCTACGGTCTTTGACCACCGTCTTCATCTTCGATTTCTTATCGTCGATTCAGTTATTCAGAATGGGATAAACCCGGTCTTTCTGGGCAACTCGCGTATATAATAAACAAGTGCAAAACTAACATATACACACATCATTTCAATTCATTAGTCACTAACCTTCAATCGGTAAGAGAACGATTTCCCGAATATTAACCCCGAAGGCCGAAACCCACATCAGATCAACACCCGGGAAACCATCCGACTTAGCCAACCTTCAGTTAATTTCTAAATCACATCCATATTGTTTATAATATTTTATAACGATTTATCGCTATTTTTATTTATTTTAAAATAGCCATTTTATTCAAAACGGCGCATCGGACCATAACGCGGCCGTGGCGCTGCTTTTCTTCAGATTTGATTTACACATATCTGAAAATCTAACCATTGGATCTTCACAAAATCATATCATTTATCACTTATCATTTTCCATTCAACTTTATATTTGATTCCATTTGGTTTGAAAACACCATTCATTCTAATGTTGCATACATAGGCAAAAATCATATCATTAGCTAATTAATGAATATTTCAATTCATGCATATTTATTTGAACGAGTTGTTATTTTTAACACTTCACATTTCAACAAATCATGTCTATAATATAAATGTGATTTTTTTATAAAACAATTCATTTCAAAACACTATTATTTTATATAGTTTATATAGGTGATAATAATAGGATTTTTATTATAAAACAATTTCTTTTAAAAGGAGATTATTTTACATAGTCCATATAGTTGATAAAAGGTGATTTTTTATTATGAAACAATTTATTTCAAAATATGAATACCGTTCAACACATGAATTTCAATTCAACGAATGAATATCGATTCAACACATGAAGGTCTTCTATAGTTTCCATATATAGATAAAAATGTGATTTTTATATTTAAAACACGAATACCATTCAACACATGAATTTCTAATCAACGAATGAATATCAATTCAACACATGAAGGTTTCCTATTCAATGAATAAATATAGTTTCAGCAAATGAAAATAATTCAAACATATGAATATTATTCAAAATTTTGGTAGCATAACGACAGGGTAGTTAAAACCGGGACCGTCCCTAGTATGGCTCCTCGCTCTACCTTAAAACCTCGCAGTTTTTGACAATGGGGATCATGCATCTAGTTCGCACGCAGGCGGCATGCATATATTTATTTCATTTCCACAAACTAATCCTATGTGGTTTCAACCAAATATTTCTCAACCACAAATGGGTATTTTTCAATCTCAATCAATCAATATCAACCATTCGCTATAAATCAATTTTCACACCAATCACAACCAATAAATATCGTCCATGGTTTGTGGATGAGGGGCGTGTGTATATATATATATATATATATATATATATATATATATATTTATATAGCAATTCACTTCTATTTCAACACATATATAATTTTTACAATGCATATACAACTTATACATCGAACATACAAGTTATACAACGCTTATACATGAGGTGTACAACGCTTATATAACTCATACATCGAATATATAATATATACATCGTCGTTTTCCATATCGTTTATAAATTAGAAATCTCACATTGGGTTCCACTCCACCAAAAATAGCAAAAGGCTCAGAAAAATATGCGGTCTCTTCTAAAATGTAGAAAACGTCCACACGGTCACGATGTTTCCTGTTTCATCGAATTTCGTTAACACAGCAAAAAGATATGATTTTTCAAAATTTTCAACGGTTTAAAGGTATTAAAACTGTTGAAAATATATATAAGCCGTACCTCAGCTGAAAGGTTCAAAACTAGGTTTGCGATTTTCGATCAAACCGTGAATCGATAGGATGATCGGCCAATGCAGCGACGAAGAGGGAGGAGACGCGCGTCTGTCCGCGGTGGTGGGGGCCCAGTCGGCAGCGCTAGGCGACGGCGGCGGCGGTTTGAAGTCGCCGACTTCAGAGGGTCGATTCTCCTTCCACAGGCCACGAAAAATTCCAAACTTTATATGGATTTGAAGATCTCGAGAAGATCTTCAAAAAGTTCAACTGTGGCACGAGCTAATTCGGCGTGGATGGATTGGAAAATGAGTGGGAAGGTTTTGAGTGGTTTCCGACGTTCGTCGGGGAGAGAGAAAAGAGGGATTTTCTATTTTTTTTTTTTTTAAATTCTGATTGGTCGGTGGGTCTTTAAAGGGGTTTTTTGACACGACCACCAATTGAAACCCAACGACTGTCGTCCCTAGCGTTTTACCCCCATTTCAAACACAATGGGATATGTTTCGAAGGCCCGTTCGAATGTTTCAGTCAGTTTTCCTTCAAATTTAAAATATATAACATTCAATATTCGATTCGAACATACATTTCAATTTGTCAGGGCCACAAACTGATTCGAAAAATTCCAGAAAAATAAATCTAGCTATGTTTTGACGATACGGTCCCAAAAAAACTAGTTTCATCGAATTTTGAGACTGTTTGCAAAAAGGCCCATTTTTGGTCGATCCAATTTAACTGTAATTGACCAAAACACATTTTCCTTTGCCACAATCACATACTAGCTTCAAAAATTATGTAATTTGAAACCTAGCAATAACTTCACATCCCGGATCCAACAAAAGTGGTTTCGACGAATTCTGAGGTCGTATGCAAAATGGCCAATTTCCCGGGCTATATAAATTCCATAGCGACCTTTCTGAAATTTAATTTGGCCATAACTTTTGCTTTCCGTTATGAAAATTCAATTTTTCAAATTCGTTAGAAAGGTATTCAATAACAGATTTAAATATTTTTGGTTTCGCTAAAATCCGTTTTGTTTTGCACCCGGAACAGTCCGACAAAGTTTGAATTCAATTTTTGAAACTGCAACGCCATTTCAGGCCTTGTTTATAATTATAATTAATTATATTCGCTTTCAATTGTTGATTCCAACTCACTTTCCATTGCCATTATTTAAAATATTTATTTTAAATATTTAAAATCCATTATTTTAGCCAATTTAAAATTTTTAAATTGGTTCAGATTTTCTGGGTCGTTACAATCTCCCCCACTTAAAACTTTTCGTCCCCGGAAAGGAACAAAGTCAAAAGTGGTTTGATTAATCAACTCTACGTTCGATCTGGCTTCAATTCTCAAACTTTTCAGTTTCTGAGAAATTTCAAATTCTTCAAAAATTTGGCTAACACCAGGAATTTTCGAATTTTTTTGCCATAACCTCCCTTGTACGGAGAGAGGTTTGGAAATTTATTGGGCCGTATTAGGTACCCAATAAATCCTAATAAGCATACACATATTTATAGTGATATATTCTGGTGTTTACAGGGGAGCATGTATTGATAATAACTCCAGAGAATAAATTCTCGTCACCCTGCCCCGTGTGGGAAATAAATAGTCCATGTGCCGTATCTAATAACTAGAGAGACGTGGTTATTGTCAACTCCAGACCCGTATGTGGTTTTTATTAATCTGGCAATTTAATCGTTACAATTTAAATAGTCCATATCAGTCATCAGTTCAACCTGTAAAATATAGTCATCGCCATACAAGCCTCTCGCTCGTATGGTAAATCTTCCACCTCGTCACACAAGCTCCAAATGCTTATGTGGTATATGATGAAGTATGCCTATCTTCCAGAAGTATGCCATGCAATGTAGTTCAAAATTAATTGTTACTATCCTATGGCGACGTTTATTATTTTACACAGAAAAACCAGCACTCCGCATCCAATGACATTCACAGAAGTTGATATAATAATATTTCGCATCCAACTCATTAGGTTTTACCTATTTGTCGAGCACGCAAATAAAATCTTTACTCAACAGCTAATCCATTCACCTGTTCAAACATATATAATGCACTAGTATATATATCCCTATCTATTTTCTAAACAGTTCAATGTGTGATATAATCGAATAAATTCTAACATTATTCTATTGTTGATTAAATTAACTATCGTTTCAATAATCTTAATTAATCTAATCTACAATCACACAACACAACCAACAAGCAATTGTTTTTAACTTTTCACAAATATGCTAATCAATTTCTATACTTTTTTTTAAAAATCATTCAGACTATAGAATTTAAAAGTGCACATCCATGGAAAGAAAATAACAACAGAGTAGAGAATTAAATGGTAATGCAAAGTAGGGTAAATGTACCTTGCACCAGAGTCAATCAGAGATATCCACTCGGCATCTAGGATAAGGTTTCTAAATGCTCTCCTCAGTTTCCCAAGTACAATCTCGTGGATCTCCACTCCATTGCACTTTGACTAAGTGAACCTTCTTGTTCCTCAGCTCTTTAGTTTCTTTGCCGATGATCTTTAGCGGCTCTCGCCTCACAGCTAGTTCTGGAGTAATTTCAATATCATGTTGCGCTGCTTCTTCCACGATCAAGTCTGGGTCATGAACGTGCTTTCGAAGTTGAGATATGTGAAATACATCATGAACTCTAGGCAACCAATCAGGCAATTTGACCCTATAAGCGAGAGTTCCGATCCGTTCCAGAATAGGAAACGGACCAATGAATTTGGGCGCCAACTTTCCAGTTTTACCGAACCCGATAACTCCTCTCATCGGCGATACTTTCAAATATACATAGTCGCCAACAGCAAAGGATATATCTCTTCTTCTCCTATCGGCATAGCTCTTTTGTCGGCTTTGAGCGGCAAGTAATCGCTTCTTAATAAAATCGACTTTGTCGGCAGCTTCTCTGATCATATCTGGCCCCAACACAAGTCTATTTCCAGGTTCGACCCAACAAGCAGGAGATCGGCGCGGTCTACCATACAATGCTTCGAATGGCGACATTGTTAGACTCGCCTGGTAGCTGTTATTGTAAGAGAACTCAGCCAAATGCAGATGGTCTTCCCATGATCCGCCGAAATCTAGTACACAAGCCCGCAATAGATCTTCTAAAATACGATTCACCCTCTCAGTCTGGCCGTCTGTCTGAGGATGATAAGCGGTGCTCAAGTTCATCTTCGTTCCCAGCTCTACTTGAAATGCCTCCTAGAATTTACTAGTAAATATTGTATCTCTATCACTGACTATACTGAGCGGCACTCCATGTAGTCTAACTATTTCCTTGAAGTATATCTGCGCCAGACACTGAGCAGTTCTGTTTGATCTGACAGGTATGAAATGGGCGGTCTTCGTGAAGCGATCTACGATCACCCAAATACTGTCATTTCCTTTTCTGGTTCTAGGCAAACCATCAATGAAATCCATGGAAATATGTTCCCTCTTCCAACCAGGAACTTCTAGCGGTTGTAGCAATCCAGCCAGTTTCTGTTGGTCGCTTTTGACTAGCTGGCAAGTAGGGCATCGACTAACATATATCGAGATGTCTCTTTTTAAGGACTTCCACCAGAATGTCCGCTTGATATCGTTATACATCTTACTCACACCCGGATGGAAACTGAGCTTAGATTTGTGGCATTCATCAAGCACATCTCTTCTGAGTTCAGGAATTTCTGGAACACAAATTCGTCCTTCTAACCTCAGACTCCCTTCGCTGTCGAGCTAGAAATCCGAAGCATTGCCTTCACGAATTCGCTGACAGCAACAACCGAGGCGCCTCGCAACAGCAACAACCACGCAGGTGAAAAGTATATAAATGTCAGGGCTGGTAGGTCACTGACACCACCCTAGCTAGAAAGAAACGCATGCCCTCCCTGAGGTCCTTCTCCCGTTTCTGGTTCATACCGGGGTGTGAGGCTCGCGAATTCACATTATACACAAAGCTACGCCACACTGGCGGTGCTTTGATCATCACCACAGAACTTTGCTTTTCAACAGAAGCCCTGATCATTTGCCACTTAGGCATGCCACACTAGCAATTCATGCCATGCGACTGATGTCCATTGATATACAACCTCTGAGCTTGTGCGTTTCAGAGAAGGGCGTTAAGCAAAAGAATAAATTCCCCGCCGCCAAACAGATGTATATTAAATAGAGATCAATCAACACATAATAAAATCCAATGTCAGACACACAATCCATTTACAAGTCCGTTCTGGGTCTGAATGAAATCGGAGGCACTAAATACCTCGCAAACCCATCGATCACCATGTACTTCGGGACGATCACCACTCATTATCCATATTTCGGGATGCCTCCCAATCAGGACCTCGGTTACCATCCAAACGAGGTGAAGATCTACGGTCTTCGACCACCGTCTTCATCTTCGATTTCTTATCGTCGATTCAGTTATTCAGAATGGGATAAACCCGGTCTTTCTGAGCAACTCGCGTATATAATAAACAAGTGCAACACTAACATATACACGCATCATTTCAATTCATTAGTCACTAACCGTCAATCAGTAAGAGAACGATTTCCCAAATATTAACCCCGAAGGCCGAAACCAACATCAGATCAACACCCAGGAAACCATCCAACTTAGCCAACCTTCAGTTAATTTCTAAATCACATCCATATTGTTTATAATATTTTATAACGATTTATCGCTATTTTTATTTATTTTAAAATAGCCATTTTATTCAAAACGACGCTTCGGGCCATAACGCGGCCATGGCGCTGCTTTTCTTCAGATTTGATTTACACATATCTGAAAATCTAACCGTTGGATCTTCACAAAATTTACATCATTAGAAAGATCTTTTCAAAACGAATCCAACGGTTCCAGTTTCGGGAAAATCCGACGGTCGGATCTCCCGGTACAATCGTTTGAAGTTTCGATTTCAAAATACGAACCGCAGCATCGTTATTCGATTAAATATAATTATATATATATATATATAAATAAATATAATCGTTTCTGGCGCTGTATTTCTTTAGATTTGAATTAAACATTCCAGACAATCCAACCGTTGGATTTTTACAAAGTTGGTGTCGTTGGAAAGATATTTCCAAGGCGAACCCAACGATTGCGGTTTCGGGAAAATCCAATGGTCGGATTTCCCGCACTGGTTGTTTGAAATCACGGCTTCAAAACACGAACTGCACGACCACGTTTTGTTTTATTTTTATTTTTATTTATATATTTATATAAATATAGTTCATTCAACAATTTCAATATCGTTTTCACTTCAAATATTTCACTAACACCTTTAAATTTTGGAAAATTTCGCCATAACCTCCTTTGTACGGGAGGGGCTGGAAAAATTCCCAAATGGCCACACGGGCGTCTCATGTCAAAATGAAAAAGAAAAAGCCAAGCGGCTAGCCAACAGGCTCATAAAATCATCACCCAAACAAAACAGTAAATGTGTACCTATTTGTCGGGCACAAGATTTTATTCCTCTTCTCTAGCCCCTTTGCTATAACCTGTTCAAATAAATATGCATGTACAGATACACAATTCTTATCACTTATCATTTTCCATTCAACTTCATATTTGATTCCATTTGGTTTGAAAACACCATTCATTCTAATGTTGCATGCATAGGCAAAAATCATATCATTAGCTAATTAATGAATATTTCAACTCATGCATATTTATTTGAACGAGTTCCTATTTTTAACACTTCACATTTCAACAAATCATGTGTATAATATAAATGTGATTTTTATTGTAAAACAATTCATTTCAAAACACTATTATTTTATATAGTTTGTATAGGTGATAAAAATAAGATTTTTATTATAAAACAATTTCTTTTAAAACGAGATTATTTTACATAGTCCATATAGTTGATAAAAGGTGATTTTTTATTATGAAACAATTTATTTCAAAATAGGAATACCGTTCAACACATGAATTTCAATTCAACGAATGAGTATCGATTCAACACATGAAGGTCTTCTATAGTTTCTATGTATAGATAAAAATGTGATTTTTATATTTAAAACACGAATACCATTCAACACATGAATTTCTAATCAACGAATGAATATCAATTCAACACATGAAGGTTTTCTATTCAATGAATAAATATAGTTTCAGCAAATGAATATAATTCAAACACAAGAATATTATTCAAAATTTCGGCAGCATAACGGCAGGGTAGTTAAAACCGGGACCGTCCCTAATACGGCTCCTCGCTCTACCTTAAAACCTCGCGGTTTTTGACAATGGGAATCATGCATCTAGTTCGCACGCAGGCGGCATGTATATATTTATTTCATTTCCACAAACTAATCCTATGTGGTTTCAACCAAATATTTCTCAACCACAAATGGGTATTTTTCAACCTCAATCAATCAATATCAACCATTCGCTATCAATCAATTTTCACACCAATCACAACCAATAAATATCGTCCATGTTTTGTGGACGAGGGGCATATATATATATATATATATATATATATATATAGCAGTTCACTTCTATTTCAACACATATATAATTTTTAGAACGCATATACCACTTATACATCTAACGTACAACTTATACAACGCTTATACATGAGGTGTACGACGCTTATATAACTCATACATTGAATATATAATTTATACATCGTTGTTTTCCATATCGTTTATAAATTAGAAATCTCATATTGGGTTCCACTCCACCAAAAATATCAGAAGGCTCAGAAAAATATGCGGTCTCTTCCAAAATGTAGAAGACGTCCACACGGTCACGATGTTTCCTGTTTCATCGAATTTCGTTAACACAGCAAAAAGATATGATTTTTCAAAGTTTGCAACGGTTTAAAGGTGTTAAAACTGTTGAAAATATATATAAGCCGTACCTCAGCTGAAAGGTTCAAAACTTGGTTTGCGATTTTCGATCAAACCGTGAATCGATAGGAGGATCGGTCGATGCAGCGACGAAGAGGGAGGAGACGCGCGTCTGCGCGCGGTGGTGGGGGCCCACTCGACGACGCCAGGCAACGGCGGCGGCGGTTTGAAGTCGCCAACTTCAGAGCGTCGATTATCCTTCCACAGGCCACGAAAAATTCCAAACTTTATATGGATTTGAAGATCTCGAGAAGATCTTCAAAAAGTTCAACTGTGGCACGAGCTAATTCGGCGTGGATTGATTGGATAATGAGGGGGAAGGTTTTGAGTGGTTTCCGTCGTTCATCGGGGAGAGAGAAAAGAGGGATTTTCTATATTTTATTAAAAAAAATTCTCATTGGTCGGTGGGTCTTTAAAGGGGTTTTCCGACACGACCACCAATTGAAACCCAACAACTGTCGTCCCTAGCATTTTACCCCCATTTCGAACACAATGGGATATGTCTCGAAGGCACATTCGAATGTTTCAGTCAGTTTTCCTTCAAATTTAAAATATATAACATTCAATATTCGATTTGAACGTACATTTCAATTTGTCAGGGCCACAAACTGATTCGAAAAATTCCAGAAAAATAAATCTAGCTATGTTTTGACGATACGGTCCCAACAAAACTAGTTTCGTCGAATTCTGAGACTGTTTTCAAAAAGGCCCATTTTTGGTCGATCCAATTTAACTGTAATTGACCAAAACACATTTTCCTTTGCCACGCTCACATACTAGCTTCAAAAATTAGGAAATTTGAAACCTAGCAATAACTTCACATCCCAGATCCAACAAAAGTGGATTCGTCGAATTCCGAGCTCGTATGCAAAATGGCCAATTTCCCGGGCTATATAAATTCCATAGCGACCTTTCTGAAATTTCATTTGGCCATAACTTTTGCTTTCCATTATGAAAATTCGATTTTTCAGATTCGTTAGAAAGGTATTCACTAACAGATTTAAATATTTTTGGTTTCGCTAAAATCCGTTTTGTTTTGCACCCGGTACAGTCCGACAAAGTTTAAATTCAATTTTTGAAACTGCAGCGCCATTTCAGGCATTGTTTGTAATTATAATTAATTATATTCGCTTTCAATTGTCGATTCAAACTCACTTTCCATTGCCATTATTTAAAATATTTATTTTAAATATTTAAAATCCATTATTTTAGCCAATTTAAAAATTTTAAATTGGTTCAGATTTTCTGGGTCGTTACAAAAGACAACACTTAACCAACTTGATACATGATTCGTAGGTGGGTTAAGTCACGAACTTGAATGACAACACTTAACCAACTTGACATGATAGACTGATAGGGGTTAAGTCACGAATTTAAATGACAACACTTAACCTATGGGACGAAAACCCTAGTTACGCGGTCCGTTTCAGCAGTTACCCACTAGATGTATCATGGTACCCTAGAACTAGGCAGGGTAGGGCTCGATTACTAGGCTAATTGTAAGCGACTAGAACGACGGCTGTGTTTGTGCGCCAGTGTAGGTTCAGGCGGGCTATGGTCGTGCACGTGGTCCGGAGTTGAAAAATCAGGCATTGGGCATCCGTAGGTTTATCCGTGCATGCTTGATTCGTGTCGGTGGTTGGCACCATAGGGCTTGATACACCCTATGGTGGACCCAGCACAGGTGACTACATTCGTGATAGGTCCGTATGACACAGACACATGACGATCTAGAATTTGTAGGGAGCTGATCGACTAGTGGATCGTTTCGTTGGAACTAGAAATGGGTCATTTCATGATATTGGGCCAAGGGATCATTTCATGATTAATATTTGACATGGGTTTGGGATTCTAGTACTGTTGATGCAGAGAACCTTGGATATGTGATGCTATACATGATTTATACTTGATTTATCATGTTATCTTAGTCTATCTTGCCCATCTTGTCATCATCCTTATGTTTACTTTCAGTTTATACATGTCATGTTACCTTTACCTGTTTTTATGCTGAAAGTCACTAGGACTTACCAGTCTTTATGACTGACCTGTTTTCTTTCGCCTCTTTTTCTTCCGTTTCCCCCCAGGTTCTCAGGGAGGAAACTCTAGCACTTAGCTTGGATTTCACTTGCTTTCGGTTCAGCTCATGTACGGTTTGATCTTGAGCTATGCTATGGTTGCATTTCTGCTACCTTTGAGGAATTAAGCTACTTTTGTTGTTTTAAGATTATGCTTCTTTATTTGTGCAAGACAGAATTTGTTGTAATGGAAAATAATGATCTTGGCTATTTGATGTAAAAGGTTTGACTCTTTTTGAAAGTAATGAAATTTATCTTTTGATTCTTTCGCTGTTTTATCTATGTTCTGTCTTGTAATATTTCTGTGTTTGTTTACCTCGATAACGCTCCTCTAAAACTAGTGCATTCCCTTTGTGAGTTACCCTAGCAGAGGTGGGGTGTTACACACTACCCACTCCATACTTGTTTTAAGGTAGGATAACCATATACCACACTTTATTTTATATGGGTTATCTATCTTATGAAACTTTGCTTATCTTTTCCTTTCATCTTTTTATATAACATCAAATCCAGACTTGTATCTTGAATTAGTGTTACAGAAATAGAGTAACTAGGGCACAAAACTTTCCCTTCATGAAGTGTTGGTTTTGATTCGCTTAGCAGAGGAGGAATCAAATGAAATAACATATGGAATCATTCCATTCCATCTCCACTCATCATTCATCTTGCATTTATGGAAAAAAATGCAATAAAGAGAAATCTCTAAGAATAAGGCATTCATTTATGATTCTTGACTATAAAGCATTCATTTCTATTCCATCCACATCCATCATACATGTCTAAGAAGCGATGATCTTAGTAGAGGAGATGAAAGGAAACAAAACGTTCATGTGTGCCTTAGGATTACTTATCTTTTGTAGCTTGAAGTTCAACTAACACACTTGCCCTTTTATCTAAAATATTTTTAGAACCTACCAAATTTTCCTTCATCTATGCATAACTCACATCCAATACATTACACTTACACTGGTGCAAGACACCACACTCTTAAGCTTCAAGGCAATTAGAGTGTTATCAAGGAATTACGATTCAGCTTGAAATTTTTTATTAATTTTTGCACCAAAAAAGGGATAGACAATTTAGGACAAAATCTTTTATAAGACGCTTTGGATTTTGTAGGTAGTACCCGTTGAAAACCAACAAGAGACAACACTTGTCCTACTAGGGACACATAGGGTTTTAAGGGCTTGTTGCATACACTAAATCGTGTTTCCTACGAAAGTGTAGCATATCTTAATTTAGTTTATTCGAGGACGAATAAAAAGATAAGTGTGGGGGTATTTGATATACATGTGAATGTGTACATATTATCCGCTTATTTATCTTATTTTCTCTTTAAAATAATTGATATTGTGTATTTGTAGCTGTGTTTTTCAGATTGTTGATAAAAAGTGTGGTTTACAGTATTTGATGGATAAAGCATGGAGAATTTGCAGAAAAGGAGTAAGTTTGAAAAGTTAGCTTGATGTGAGGAACTGCTAAAGCTTAAAGCTTGAAGAATGGTTGCAAATAGAGTTCAGTTTGACAAATTTGGCTCATTGAAGATTCATGTTTATTCACATAACACATTTGTGAGTCCTCTCACTCTACAGCATGACCACTGCATATGTATATTGGTTTATTTGTTATTTGAGCATAGACTTTAGTCCCACATCTTGTAATTGCCCACTTAGTCTTGGTCATGGCAACTATAAATATACTTCTATCTCTTTAATTTAATTTCATTCCTTGTTTTATTCTATAAACTCTTCCCTTGGAATAAAACTATTCTTCTCTTCTTAGTTTTTGATCTATTTTATTTATGTCGTTTCTTTTCATTTTACCTTCTTATCCTTTAGTTTTGTCTAGCTAATCCCCTTTAATTAGGGGGTGATGACGCTTATAGACTTGATTCAATATGAATCACATAGACAAAAAGATGAGGATTTTATACATATTGATCTAGATCTGAACCAAGAGTTAGATCTGAACCTTCATGCTCTGTGTCGTATAAGAACTGTGCTCCTTCACAAGGTATATTCGTGTTCGATCTAACAATTTTCAGATTTAGATCAAATTTTTAGGGTTTTAGAAATGAAGTAGTGAATCTTCCCTGATAGTCTGTGGTTGTTTAAGAGCTTAGCTCCTGCAATGGCTATGCTTGTAATTATTCACGTGTTTGTTTCTAAAAACCTAATTATTGTTGATTCATATTTGTGACAGAAACATGAGTTATATCTATATTAATCTGTTTGATTATTGATAATTATTAATCTAGTTTATGTCTTTACTCCCCAATTACTTTCATCTATTATAAAAAAAAATTCTCTTTTGATTTATTTTATGTTATTTTCAAAAATCAAACTATCATAGAAATCTACTTAGATTTAGTAGATAAAATAATTTTGGTCCTAGAGTTCGACACCCTTTACAATAACCCTTGTTGTTTAGGAAAGCCGAACGAATTCAATAATTGTTTACAATTGTTGAATTTGTTCGCAAACATTGATTTACCATCAGGTAAATAAACAGAATGAAGTTATAAAATTTATTTTTAACCAAAGATAGATATTTAAATCTATTATTATGAATGAGAATTTTTAAAATGAAATAAATATTTATTATTCCTTATTTATGTTTACAAATAATTATGGATTGATTTTTATAACACAAATTCCTATGTAAATAACATTAATAAGTAAATGAGCTGAAATTAACAACCGTTTAAGGTTGGATAAATTGTTTTAGAAACAATTAAATGGGGATATTTAAATTAATTACATTATTAATTACTTTAAAGGAAGTATTAAATGGAATTGATTAATTGGATAATCATGGGTTGAATTAGCTAATTCAAATATTTTATTTGGAATTGGTTATTTAATTAATTTACTTTTAATTAATCAAATAGAATAGTAACGAAGAGTTGTTTAATTTTTATAAGACTTTTTAAAGGAAATTTATTATTTATTTTAGTTAATAAAGTAGTTAACTAAATTTACAGTAGTTAATGCTAAATTAAATTTATTATTTAGTTTAAGAGATAATTTTTTAAATGAAAATGATTTAAGTAAGTAATCAAGAGTGTAATGGAAAAATTGTGAAAAGAGTTTATGATCAGGTATATATTTTAAAACCCGAGAGTTTTTGCGAGTGAAGTTATAAAGAGATTTAAGCGGAAATGATAGCTTAAATGAAATGATTACTTAACATTTGTATTAAGTAAAAAGAAATCGAGATATAAGAAGGATTTATATTAAAACTGTTAAATAAGATTATAAAAGAGATGTGAAGTTAAAACGTTGATTTTAAATGGGCGATACTTAATAATGAGATTTACTGGAACGAGTAGAATTGAAATGAAATTTTCAAAGTGGAAAATGGACGAACGGATTATAAGTGAAATAAAATAGTTTGATGAGGAGTTAAAATAAGAATTTAAACAATTGGAATCTAACTGGAAATTGGTTGAGTTGAGTGATTTTCAGAGTGTTAACCTGATGTTGATTTCGGTCTTCGAGCTTGATACTTAGGAAATCATTCTCTTACCAATTTACTGTCAGGTAATAACAAGCGTTGAAGTACAGAAATACATGGATTAGAAATAAAAAGATATTTCCAAGGTAAAAAGGAAATAGAAGGTTGAAGAATATATATAATGAGATTTCCAAAGTAAAGGAAAGGAAAAGATTTGAGAATACAAAATAATATTTCCAATGTAAAGAAAATAAAAGGAGATTGGTGAAAATATAATGATATTTTCGAGGCAAGGAGATAATTTTTAGAATGAGTTTATTCTAAATAAATAAATGACGACATTGTTTTCAAGTAATGAAATAAAAGAGATTTTCGTAATGTTTATTTTACGAATAATAAGTTAAACTAATTTCCTAGTTTTAGATAATGAATGAAACACCCCACCTCTGTTAGGGTCACTCTCAAAGGGAATGCCCTAATTTTGGTGGAGGTTTATAAGTATAAGTCACAGATACACAAGACAGATATAAGAACACATATTTTTGAATAACGGAAAACAACAGCAACTTTTATTTCATTAAAATACGTGTTACACAAACCATGCCATAATTGTCTTACAATACTTCCAAAAACATTACATCTTCATAACTGTCTTGATTTCATTATTCAAAGAAGCATAAAAAAACATAAGGAAACTGCATAAGTCCCATAACTGCTGTCCAAACCATAGTCCAAAACGAAAAAGATCCAAGCAATACATTCTTTCTCTTCAAGCTCGATGTGAAAACTGGTCAAGCTGCGGTATTCCCTCCCTGTGGACCTGGGGGGGGGAACGAAAGAAAAGAAGACGAAAGAAAAGTAGAGTCAGACATAAAGCCTAAGTAAGTCTAGGACTATTCAGTCTACGAATAAAGAACTGGGCATGATAAGTATAAACTGGAAATGGGAAAGCACTATAAACTAGGTTAAGTTGTCTAGAGTCGAATGTACTACCGTACCCCATATTAATCTCTGTACCCATATAAACTAGTTCCCAACAGGCACCCATTAATCAGGGTGAAGTGATCCATTTCTGATGATCGGCTCCTACTCGCATAGTCACATGTGTCTTACGGCCCCCGTTGTTGTAGTTACCTATGCTGGTCCCACCATGGGGTGTATCAAGTCCCATTGTAATGACCCGGAATTTGAGCGACTTTGGTTATCGACATAAGCACGATGTCGATAACCAAAACATCGAAAAATCCCGGTAATTAATGAAAGAAATTAGAAGGTGAGAATAGATAAGATAGAAACTTAGAATAGAAGAAGAAGAAGAACACAACATCAGAGTAACACGAATCTCACAGCGGAACGAACAACATATAATATATAACATAACTTTGAAATATAACAGTTATGTATACAATAGCACTTATCAGAGTACAGCACTTACAACACAGCGGAAATAACTATAGCTATATGATCTTGAAGCCTCCTGCTCCAAGCTCTCCAAGTATATCTGTAAAATCCTGACTACTTGACTGCCCGTACAAAATTGGACACCAAAGAGTTTAGGGAAAACAACAAAGTAAACTCCGGGTCAGTCATGGGACTGATGTGAGTAAAACAGTTTAAACAGGTATATGAACAAGTAAACGATATCTCATAAGACCACGCCGTAGAACGGAACGGGTTTTTCCCTTATGAGAATCCAAAATATCTTTATATCAAAAACCTTTTGATATTATAATAATGTCTATGTACAAATAGATATCAACTAGCAGAAACGCTTTCATCTCACGTTCTACATATATAGTATACAATCAAAATCGCAAGCACGTATTGGATAATGGATTTCCAACTATGACAAGGTATGGAACCACCTTCCGATCAGTGTACTCTAGGAACGATACACTGGAGTTCAACAAGAACATCTTGCAACTCAGCCACACATGACCGACCACTCATTTTGCTTGAGTGTATCGAATGTATATCACCAACGGTTGGGATCAGCAACCGTTCCCGTTTATATATGGGACAACATTGATAGATTTATGAAACAAATGAATATTCTCTAGATAGGTGATTATACACCCTATTTCGGTGCGACCGACTTAGCCATGCTGCCTGCCCGATTTCTGTCATTTACCAGATGATGAGGCTAGAAGCTACGCTTTATCATTACATCAGATTCACTTCGAATGCTACATTGTCAAATCCATCGAAATCACTAATTGATGTTTACAACAGTACATTACGTGTCAGCTAAAGAAGTTTCCTTCTCCGCTTCCACTCTTGGTACGATTGAAGAAATCAATGTACATGACCTTTCTGGAATTATTCTGTCAGACATTCATCTTCCTTCACTTAAAATGTCACATCGTCATACCCGCCAAATCACAAATTGATTTATCCAAAAATAACACGGGTATATAGCTTATAGAAACGAATTCCTTTGCCACCAAACATGAATACGTTTGAACAGATCAACTTACGTGATCCATTGGATATACTCTGTTAGACCTTCAACCATACAAGTTGTCCTGGGACTAGACAAACCGAAGGCACTATTCAGTACATCCATCTTAGGCACTTTTATCTAAGACTTATACAATAGCCCTTGAAATTTTACTATGTCTTCAATTATCTTTGGCATATATGATTTGCAATGCTTATGCCAATATAGAGTGGTTCTTTGGATAATAATCCAACCGGTCTCTCCATATTAGCAACGTTAAAATGGTCAAAACTTCGATAGTATGTGATTTAACCATCAAAGAAAAACAAGTGTGCAAACAACGATATTATTTCCAGATGGAAATTATATCGGTAAATCATCAACATATATCTATATATATATTCACATTGCCTTATTTTCTACGTTTAGAAAGTATATGTTATTAACACAGGAAAACATTTTCCATTTGCTTATTTACAAATCGCTACTTTTCCCCAGCTATCAGTCCCTGACTGTGAACTAGTATGTAACACCCCACATCCGTTAGTGTCACTCACAAAGGGAATGCACTAAGTTCTGTGGA
Organism: Allium sativum; assembly: GCA_030737875.1. Lineage (NCBI taxonomy): Eukaryota > Viridiplantae > Streptophyta > Magnoliopsida > Asparagales > Amaryllidaceae > Allium > Allium sativum. The sequence continues at coordinate 317,066,199 of CM060921.1, forward strand.
GCATTTAGGGTAAAAGATGCAGATAAATTACAAGACAGACAAAAATTAAACAGCGAAAATTAAAACTTTGCTTTATTTATAAATAGTTTGTACAATGATTTCTTTAAAATATCAGAGTATCATCTGTCTTACAAAATAAAGATGCATGAAAATACATTTATATTCCCCAAATTTAGCAAGAACCAGCCATAGCATCTAAAAAGAGAATCCAAGCAAACTTCGACAAATCTCCAAGCTGGGAAAGGGTGACATTCCAACTTAATCTGAGCTATACTATTACCTCCTCTACTACCTAGCGGGGGGGGGGGGGGGACGGAAGAAAAGAAGACGAAAGAAAAACAGAGTCAGACATAAAGCCTGAGTAGTTCAGTAACTTCTAGCATGTGAACATGGAAGAACAAAAAGACATGAATTAACTGAATACAAGATTACACCATGACGATAGGGTCAACAAGATTAGACAAGGTAATAACAAGATATGCTAAGATAAGATAAACTGCATACGCTTTAAAACTTTCGCCGCTTCGCTCTAATACTTCGCCGCTTCGCTCTAATACTTCACCGCTTCGCTATTTCCTTGTTATACTGATTTCTATATCTCTGCACCACCTATCTAGTGTCCCAACTAGTAATGATAACGTGATCCCAGTCCCTGTATTTTCCATTGCCTTCCGGCATACATTCATTATTTATTACCTAGATCAAATCTAGGGTTTTCTATCAAGTTCTTTCTAGATTTAACTAGAGTTTACGCTATCTGCTGAACGTTTTTCGAGTTCAGGGTTTATGCCCCCTAGTCCAACTAGGGATTACGCTACCTGTCAAACGACGCCCCCAAGTCTAGGACAACCTACCTAGAGTGTTATATGTTCCTATACTTCCCCACACATGTATCGCGAATCGTTATCGCTTGTCTAGATGCACATGCCCTGTAATGTTCGGTTCGAGTCTTGTGACAGGGCAAATCAAGGAATACAGAACTCGATCGGGAGCTTTCAGATATCTGCCGATGCAGATGCTAAGGTCTGTTTTTATTCCAGTGGCTATGGTCCCACTTGTCCCCTCCCTCAACTAATGAAAGGCACGCCTTGTAAAATGAGAACTATATGCCAGCCCCCGGTGCCCCACTAACCTATGGCCATCCACAACCATAACTAGATAGCAAGTATATGGTCTTTTGGAGTTCTCCGCCTTTCCGCTTCACGTATCTCGATTGACTCAAGATGGATGGTAGACGACGAGTTACTATCACAGGGCTACCGTTTGCTTGTCGAATCACGCCGGTCCATCCTAGTCTTTAGGTTGCCATGTATCGCAACCAAGGCATACCCTGGTTCTTCTACGCAGACCTTAACCTCTGTGGGCCCAGGCGGATCATCTGCAGCCTCACAGAGGGATACCAAGAGTACCCTCACGTCCCCTCGAAGCCTCGGGCTTCGTAACCCAATTCGTTGGAGCCTTCTCTCTATTCAGACGGACATTGGCTCCTTCCCGTGTTAGACTAAGAATTACTACTTAGTTTTACTAATTAAGATTTACCACTTAGTTTCTAGAATCGTTGTCTTCTAAGGTTTACTACTTAGTTCCCTTTCCCGTCAATTTGGATTGGTTAAGTGTCATTAGTCAATTCAAGACAACATAACCCTCTTCATTCATCCTGTTATACCAGTTAAGCGTTATTGGTAATTCATGTTGACTTAACCCCACCACAAACCAAGGGTTAAGTATTTCTTATTACTTAACCCTACCCATTCACCCTGTAAGGGTTAAGTCTTCCTTTTTAACTTAACCTTGCCCGTCTGTTTTAACTAACCTATTATTAACGGTTAAGTGTTATCCCTTTATGTTTTAGGCTTAACCCTATTCCTTTATCAAAATCTGATGGTTAAGTGTTCAAGTTTACTTAACCCTACGGTCTAGCCCAGCTAACATATCAAATTGGCTAAGTGTATTAAATCTTACTTAACCCCAACCTCTAGTCCAGTTAACATGTTAATTTGGATAAGTGTATTAATTGTACTTAACCCCACCTTCTAGTCTGGTTAACATGTTAATTTGGATAAGTGTTTTCTTAGTTACTTATCCCCTACAAATCTTGTCTTGTTACGATGTTAAGTTTTGTTAAGTGTACCCATGGACTTAGCCCTCCCATTCTAGCTTAACTGTGCTTAAGTTGGTTAAGTGTTCATATGGACTTAACCCTCTCATTCTAGCTTAACTGTATGAACCTAACCCCACCTACCAGTCTTGTTGTCATGTTAAGTTGGTCAAGTGTCTTAGTTAACTTAACCCTAGTATTCTTGTTCTAGCTTAAACTAAATAAATTAAAGCCATGACCACTCACATTAGACAGATATTGTTGCGTTTACTGGATGTGCCGGTTGGTTCCGGGCAGGTTTACATCGCAACTCAGTCTAACCTCGGGTTAGGCCTATTCGTGTTTTCTAGTTCAAAGGGTTTTGATTAATTTTCAAATCAGGTTTTGAAAGTAACCATCCCATCCGTCGGATCAGTTAGGGATAGCCAGGGAGAGCAGGAAACTTGTATTTTCCAAACTCAAGCCTAGACACGATCCTCTCTGTCACCGTAGAACTTTCTGGTGTTTCATTAAAAGAGATGTTGTTAATAAATATTTAATTTGTCTAGATTAATATTTCCTCATTTAGGACAAATTCTATAAGTAAATTAATCCTAATTTACTTATTTCCCAATTACTCTTTTAATGTAAATTGTCAACATTTATTCTTACGGTCCATTTTCTCCTCTATATCATGTTTATGCTTTTTGGTATGTAAACCATACCAAATGAAGTGTCACTAACCATGATTTTGCTAATCCTGACAATTACTCCCAATTATGGCCAATTTCAAGTTTATGCCAATATACTTATCGAGCCAAATTAGCTAATCCAATTCTGATTTAACATTCTAATTCATGTCAAACTAGACTTATTATTCTAGTTCATAATTCATGTAAATGCTAGATTTACATGTCAATACTAGATTCAAATTACACAATCCTGCAATTCCTGTCAAATTTATCCCATTTGCATTTCTATGAACATGCCATAATACATGTTCCCAATTTATGCCAATTTCCAAGTTTGTAACTATGTTTTAGTAAATTTCATATTTTGCCCCAAATTGCATTCCCACCGTTCGTACAATCGTGTTTCAATCTAGATTATAGACAAATCTAGATTCGTAGCAAATAGGGAATGAACCAAAGATTGCTATGAAAAGGATAGATATAACAACTGGCATAAAATGGTTTTGAATAACGACGTAGGTTCAAGAACATGGGTAGACCTAACTAAATAGGTAAATTCCCAAGGTCTAAAACCAAGAATAGACAGAATAGAGACAGAGGTTCAAGAACATGGGTAGACCTAACTTAATAGGTAAATTCCCAAGGTCTAAAACCAAAGATAACCAAGAATAAACTGAATAGAAAGTTAGGCCTAGATCCAAAATAAACAACATGGTTTTATAACTACAATGTCATGGGCATAAATAATAATCTTATATCCACAGTCATAAGCAATAATCCTCACGGTTCAATGAATCACAGTCATAGGCGATGTTCATAGCCATAGGCAACGTTCATAGTCATAGGAAATGTTCATAGTCATAGGCAATAATCCTCACAGTTCAATGAATCACAGTCTTAGGCGATGTTCATAGTCATAGGCAACGTTCATAGTCATAGGCAAATGGTTTTTAGGTCCATAGTTTCATAGTCACGGTCTTATTTGTCTTTGAATCATGACAGTTCTTAATTAGGTCCAAAGAGATAGGCACAGATTCGAATAGAAAGAAAGAGAATTGGCATATTCTTTTATTCCTTTAATTTCATGTCATGAACAAAGAAAAACGTTCAAATCTAGAAATAACTGACTTACAGTGATTTAGATTAGAAAAGAAAGATGGCGTTGCTATGATTCGTAGAAAATCATTCGTTGAAGTCGTTTGAACCTCCTTTTGAATCCTAGCTTGAATCCCTTCTTCTTGAAAGCCTTTTGAGCAGCATCTCCTCGTCTTGTTTTATTTTATATATATTATTTATTTATTTATATATTTTATAGGAGGAGAAGAAGCCATGTCTAACAAGAATCTTTGCAACATAAAGGTAGAAAAGAATTGTGAATAGAGAAGAAGACCAGGGCTGTTTATATAGTGTTAGGCGGACGAACCTGATCAGAAAATGTGACCAAATACAGCAAAACGAACCAGGTGCAGAAAGCTGGAAAAAGCAGGCAGGTCGACACCCATGTCGACTGGGCAGTCGACATGGGGGGGTGTCGACTGCGCAGTCGACACCCCTGTCGACTTGACCTGGGCGGGAATTTTCCCGCCTTGCCCCTTGCGCGTTTGAATTTCGAATTTAACTATATTTTAAACTGTTTTGAACTTGGAATTTTCTGAAAACTTTGACGGGCCATATCTTGGTCATACAGACTCCGAATTTTGAAAACTCGGACTCTATTTCGTGCATTTTTCCGAGACGAACGCAATGGCATAGCCCGTTTCCCTTGATTTTGATTTTAACTTTTAATTCTTCCTTGATTTGCGAATCTTAGTGTTATAGAATTACGGGGTGTTACATAGTATGAGAACAATTCCCTAAGTATAAATCCCGAAGGCCGAACCAACATCAGATAGACACTTAGAAAACCATTCAATTTACTAATCTCTAGTCAGTTCTAATTTTACTTAACTCTATTTGATTAACTCTGATTGATTAATTCTAACTGGTCAACCTTAATTAATTAACTCTAACTGGTTTTACTTGGTTTGACTAACTCCATTTATTAACTCGACTGACAAATTCAACTCGATTAACTGAACTAATCACTTTGATTTATTCGACAAATTCACTTTGGTTAACTTATCCAATTCACTTAACTAATTCACTTAGTTTAACTTAACTAATTCACTTTGATTAGTCTAACTATTCACTTAACTCCTGTCGAATAAACCATATTCGATAACTCCTCTAACTCTCTCGAATAAACTATATTCGATTAACTCCTTTAATCTATTCGATTTGATAACTCCCCTTTTTGAATAACCAATATTCGATTAACTCACTTCGAATAACCAATATTCGACTACTCACTTCGAATAACTAATAATTGATAACTCCTTCGAATAAACTATATTCGATAATCTCCTCTCGAATAACTAGATTCGATTAACTTAACTTATTTAACTCATCTTGATTAACTCCTATCGAATAACTAGATTCGATTTACTTAACTTATTTAACTCATCTTGATTAACTCCTATCGAATAACTAGATTCGATTAACTTAACTTATTTAACTCATCTTGATTAACTCCTATCGAATAACTAGATTCGATTTAACTTAACTTATTTAACTCATCTTGATTAGCTCCTATCGAATAACTAGATACGATTTAACTCCATTCGCTTGACTCTAGATCGCAACGATCACAATGGTTACGCCTGATTCCCTTAGGCAACATCCAACCGCCGTAGGCTATTTACAGCCCTACGAATTACGCTAGCAGTCATACGAGATGGCAACTTATCCTGAATAACTCTGTTTGACTAACTCTATCTCAAATAACTATATTTGATAACTTCTACTTCGAATAAGTGGTATTCGATAACTTAACTCGATTATCAACTCGAAAATCTTAACTCGAATCGATTAACTCCAACTGATTAACTTGACTTACTTAACTCACTGGTTAACTTGACTTACTTAACTCACTGGTTAACTCTATTGAACTAGTTAACTCTACTGAACTGGTTAACTCTACTGAACTGGTTACCTCTATTGAACTAACTCGACTTGACTAACCCCTTTCGAATAGCATATTTGTTTTACTAACTTTCGAATACCATATTCGATTTACTCCCTTCGAATACCATATTCGATTTAACTCCTTTCGAATACCATATTCGATTTACTTTATTCACTTTATAAAGATTTCCTTTTTAATAACGTTTTATTCATTTGAAAAGATTTACTTTTAGATAACGGTTCTACACTTTAAAAATGATTTCCTTTTTATAACGTTTTCATTTTCAATTCTATTTGTAAATGGTTTACAAATATTTCCTTTTCAAATTTATTCTTGAAATATTCTAACTCCTTAAATTTCTGAAAAATTTGCCATAACCTCCTTTGTAACGGGAGCATCGGGGAAATCCACAAACCCGCCACATAGGCCTTTCCATTCAAAAAGAAAATGGTTTGTAATTATTTCATTTTTGAATATCTCCTATTTATAAATATTCCAATTTATAAACATTTTTTGATATTCCACTTTATAAATATCTCTTATTTATAAATATCCCATTTTATAAATATTCTATTTTCAATATCACTTTGAAAATCCCCTTATCAACATTTCGGTATGTTATGGTATTCAATCATATCAAATCACGATGTTCAATATCGTCCAAGCACATATAATCGCCCACAGATTTTATATCACATCATATAACAAAATATGAAAAACAATAAAATAACTGTTGAGGAATCCAGCCGGATTCCTCCAACCTGTCTCCCTGCATCCACAGATGTTACATAATATGATTATCATCACTTTCAATTCAATATAAATTATTCTGATAGCAGTATCAATATATAAATATTTAACTGTTTATATATATATGTATAATTATATATATATATATATATAATTTTCACTAACTGACTAGCAGTTCAATCAATCAACTAACACACATCAATCAACAGATGATTAACATTTCTAAAAATACATTATAAAAATATAACTGTTCAGAGTTGGTGAGTTTTACTCACATTGGACTATCATCGTTAATAACGATAATTGTAGCTCGATTTTAGACGGACAATTTATTTTACAATAAATTTTAATGAGCTCGGATTCACTCCCAGTCAGCTCCATGGTGTAGTGTTCGCCCATATGGTCCCAACGCAACTGATGGTTCGTCAAACTGATAACGTATGAGAGAGATACGCGTTATATAAGTTTGTACATCGATTAAATTAAATAAAAACTAAATCTATTTAAGTATTGGGGCTCACCCCAAATTGTCGGCCCAACTACCACATCTAAGAACCCAGCCCATGTACGCACCCTTCTTCCCCGTCCAACATATGCCACGCTCCAGACCTCCAACTCCACCATTTTGCCCTCTTTCCATCTCCATTTTCATACCAACACTTCATGGATCCTTAAACAGACAACACCGTTATGATTCTCATCTCAATCTCTTTCTCTTCCACCCATTTACATCAAACTCGAATGCCTCGCATGGATGCCGATGTCGAGCTGAACTCGCAACCTACAGTGAAAGTAGCGACACTCTCTTACACAGATTTTCCCGCAATTTCACACGCACATGTTATTCGATTCACTTAACTCAAATTCGAACTCGAATTCGCGATTAAAGGGTTGCATTTGCCAAATTTTGTGAACCCTAGATTTCGGTGAACACTGTGCTTCGACGGAAATAGCTTTCGGATGCCACCATACATACACAGGATTAAAGAGATTTGCAGCAGGAATTCAAAGACTTTTGTTTCATGATTTAAGGATTTTGTTTTCATTTCCTAAGGTTTTTTTCTTTTCGTTTCCTGAAGAACAATGCGAAGAATTTGACGGTGGAAAATTGTCTGTGTAAAGAATTAGGTTTAGGTTGGTTTTGGGGTATTTATAGCATTTTTATTTTATTTATATATTATTTTTATATTGATTTCTTAGCAACCGTTTATTTTATTTGTCCTCTAAAATCCTTGCGATCACACACGATACCCAAAAATCACCAAACTGGACATGCAACTACAGTTTGACGTTGCGGACCCAACGAAACTGGTTTCGTTGAATTCCGACTCCGTATGCTCACACAGCGTGTTTTTAACCGTCAAAAAACTGTTTTTCACTCTAAAAATCCATACGGCCACACAGTGACTCTAAAAATCACGGAATTGGAAATCTAGCAATAATTTGATGTTGCGGATCTAACAAAATTGGTTTCGTCAAATTCTGAGGTCGTATGAAAAACTGCCTATTTTTAAAGCTCTGGATGACCCATTTAAATATATAAATATATTTAAATATAATTAAATTAAATATTTATAAATAAATATTATTGTATATATTCACAGTGGAATACCATACAGCTCCAGAATATTCCTGTATGTATTTACAACTCGATATTACATCGTCAGAGTTATATCGACGTTCGATTTCTATTTAAACCCTTATACAAAATATAATTAAATCGTTATGGTTAGGGCGCTGCATTTCTTAGAATTTTATTTGGATGTTACTCAAAATCTACACAACGAAATCCCGATATTTCTCTCCCACTAGATAGATATACTCGACCAGCTCCACACGTTTCTTGTTTCACAGAAATCCGATTTAAAACGAACCCTGTATACTTACTTGAAGTTCGAATCGCCAATTTATGAACTACAGCGCCATTTCAAGCTCGATTTTAATTATAATATAATTATACGTTCAAACTGTCGTCGATTGAATATATTCGTCAATATGATTCAACTCTAAGCTGAATTTAATCTTGGGGATGACCCTGTTCACCTTATATTGTGATTTCCAATATTATTGATTATTTCTGAATTAAATATATTATTTAATTAAATTAAATATTCCATATTATTTAATTAACGACGATTAAATTCCCTATATCGCTATTTTAAACAATTAAATAAATTATTTATACCCCTGGAAAATGCGGGTCACTTCATTCTTCCCCACTTAAAATAATTTCTTCCTCGAAATTGCTAAGTTAGAGTACGACCCTATCTATTGGAACTCCTAAGATTCTTTTACCCCTTATTTCTGATTTCAACTAAATCAATTAATATCGACTAAAATATTTATTCATTCTGACTAACTAAAATTTTCAAAAATTCTGAAAATTTTCTAACACTTTAAATTTTCGGAAAATTTCGCCATAACCTCTTTTGCACAGCCCTATCAGTAAAACCACAACTCGCCTTTCTAGGCCTTCTCCAACCCAAAAGAAAATCAAACAGCCAAGCGGCTTGCCAATCGGCTCATAAATCTCATGCTTATATCAAATATAAACTTGTACCTTTTTGTCGGGCATATCATTATATCCCTACCATCTGTTATCAATTCGGCATATACAAATGCCATCCTAATCAACTCCAACCAAGTTATTCTTAACACAACCATTCGCTTATTCAAGCCAAATTCAATTTCAAATTCGAGTTTCAAATTCCAAACTCTCAACTTATCATTTCAAATCAAAATCCAGATTGTTCTCTAATCACTTCCAGTTTTTCTTAACCTATCATCTCAAGTTAAATTCTGGTTTATTATTTACTATTACCATCCCATTCGAATTACTTCACAAGTTAAATTTTAATTTCTAGAACTTAAATTCCTGGGTAAATTTCAAATCAATTTGAAATCATAATACCTATTCAAAACCTTTGAATTTCTAAACAACTTGGTTTCTTAAAACAATTCAAATCAAAATCTTTGGTAGTAATCCACCACTGAGAACTCGAAAATCACACCGATGATACTGCGCAGTCATCATCGGAATTATTTTCCAGCGACCCAAGTGATTTCAATATTATATCATTTCAAAACCCTTACTAAATACATCCATTTTGAAAACATCCCAAAATCTCCCAAGAACTTAAATTCCCTTATTTTAATACCAAATCTGATTTAAATTCATATTTAATTCATCTTATTTCATATACTTTACTTATATGATTCTGATTGGTTATATATAACCATTTCACTTTATAATCTCATTCGATTATAATTACAACCAATATATCTAATATATGATAATATATTACATATCCATACTGTGTCGGCCCATCGTATTCAAGTATTTATTTACTCCTACCGATACAGTGGATCAAACTGATCGACCAGAACTCATAAACAACTCAGCCAATGAATCTCCACAATATAAAACCATTTTTATATCAAATACAAATACACACTCGTATATATACACTCAAACTCAATCTAGGGTATTACTAACCTTATCTCTACCGAGTCACACCACAGAGCCAAGATAATTCTTAACTTAAGCTCTAATACCAACTGTAACGACCCGGATTTTGAGCGACTTTGGTTATCGACATAAGCACGATGTCGATAACCAAAACATCGAAAAATCCCAGTAATTAATGAAAGAAATTAGAAGGTGAGAATAGATAAGATAGAAACTTAGAATAGAAGAAGAAGAAGAACACAACATCAGAGTAACACGAATCTCACAGCGGAACGAACAACATATAATATATAACATAACTTTGAAATATAACAGTTATGTATACAATAGCACTTATCAGAGTACAGCACTTACAACACAGCGGAAATAACTATAGCTATATGATCTTGAAGCCTCTTGCTCCAAGCTCTCCAAGTATATCTGTAAAATCCTGACTACTTGACTGCCCGTACAAAATTGGACACCCAAAAGTTTAGGGAAAACAACAAAGTAAACTCCGGGTCAGTCATGGGACTGGTGTGAGTAAAACAGTTTAAACCGGTATATGAACAAGTAAACGATATCTCATAAGACCACGCCGCATAACGGAACGGGTTTTTCCCTTATGAGAATCCAAAATATCTTTATATCAAAAACCTTTTGATACTATAATAATGTCTATGTACAAATAGATATCAACTAGCAGAAACGCTTTCATCTCACGTTCTACATATACAGTATACAATCAAAATCTCAAGCACGTATTGGATAATGGATTTCCAACTATGACAAGGTATGGAACCACCTTCCGATCAGTGTACTCTAGGAACAATACACTGGAGTTCAACAAGAACATCTTGCAACTCAGCCACACATGACCGACCACTCATTTTGCTTGAGTGTATCGAATGTATATCACCAACGGTTGGGATCAGCAACCGTTCCCGTATATATATGGGACAACATTGATAGATTTAAGAAACAAATGAATATTCTCTAGATAGGTGATTATACACCCTACTTCCGTGCGACCGACTTAGCCATGCTGCCTGCCCGATTTCTGTCATTTACGTGATGATGAGGCTAGAAGCTACGCTTTATAAATTACATCAGATTCACTTCGAATGCTACATTGTCAAATCCATCGAAATCACTAATTGACGTTTACAACAGTACATTACGTGTCAGCTAAAGAAGTTTCCTTCTCCGCTTCCACTCTTGGTACGGTTGAAGAAATCAATGTACATGACCTTTCTGGAATTACTCTGTCAGACATTCATCTTCCTTCACTTAAAATGTCACATCGTCATACCCGCCAAATCACAAATTGATTTATCCAAAAATAACGCTGGTATACAGCTTAGAGAAATGAATTCCTCTGCAACCAAATGTGAATACGTTTGAACTGATCAACTTACGCGATCCATTGGATATACTCTGTCAGACCTTCGTCCATACAAGTTGTCCTGGGACTGAACAAACCGAAGGCACTATTCAGTACATCCATCTTAGGCACTGTTATCTAAGACTTATACAATAGCCCTTGAAATTTTACTCCATCTTCAATTATCTTTGGCATATATGATTCGCAACGCTTATGCCAATACAGAGTGGTTCTTTGGATAATAATCCAACCGGTCTCTCCATATTAACAACGTTAAAATGGTCAAAACTTTGATAGTCTGTGATTTAACCATCAAAGAAAAACAAGTGTGCAAACAACGATATTATTTCCAGATGGTAATTATATCGGTAAATCATCAACATATATCTATATATATATTCACATTGCCTTATTTTCTATGTTTAGAAAATATATGTTATTAACACTGGAAAACGTTTTCCATTTGCTTATTTACAAATCACTACTTTTCCCCAACTATCAGTCCTTGACTGTGAACTAGTATGAGAACAATTCCCTAAGTACAAATCCCAAAGGCCGAAACCAACATCAGATAGAAACTTAGAAAACATTTCAATTTACTAATCTCTAATCAGTTATAATTTTACTTAACTCTATTTGATTAACTCTGATTGATTAACTCTAACTGGTCAACCTTAATTAATTAACTCTAACTGGTTTTACTTGGTTTGACTAACTCCATTTATTAACTTGACTGACAAATTCAACTCGATTAACTGAACTAATCACATTGATTTATTCGACAAATTCACTTTGGTTAACTTAACCAATTCACTTAACTAATTCACTTAGTTTAAGTTAACTAATTTACTTTGATTAATCTAACTATTCACTTAACTCCTGTCGAATAAACCATATTCGATAACTCCTCTAACTCTCTCGAATAAACTATATTCGATTAACTCCTTTAATCTATTCGATTTGATAACTCCCCTTTTCGAATAACCAATATTCGATTAACTCACTTCGAATAACCAATATTCGACTACGCACTTCGAATAACTAATAATTGATAACTCCTTCAAATAAACTATATTCGATAATCTCCTCTCGAATAACTAGATTCGATTAACTTAACTTATTTAACTCATCTTGATTAACTCCTATCGAATAACTAGATTCGATTTACTTAACTTATTTAATTCATCTTGATTAACTCCTATCGAATAACTAGATTCGATTAACTTAACTTATTTAACTCATCTTGATTAACTCATATTGAATAACTAGATTCGATTTAACTTAACTTATTTAACTCATCTTGATTAACTCCTATCGAATAACTAGATTCGATTTAACTCCATTCGCTTGACTCTAGATCGCAACAATCACAATGGTTACGCCTGATTCCCTTAGGTAACATCCGAACGCCGTAGGCTATTTACAGCCCTGCGAATTACGCTAGCAGTCGTACGAGATGGCAACTTATCCTGAATAACTCTGTTTGACTAATCTAACTCAAATAACTATATTTGATAACTTCTACTTCGAATAAGTGGTATTCGATAACTTAACTCGATTATCAACTCGAAAATCTTAACTCGAATCGATTAACTCCAACTGATTAACTTGACTTACTTAACTCACTGGTTAACTTGACTTACTTAACTCATTGGTTAACTCTATTGAACTGGTTAACTCTACTGAACTGGTTAACTCTACTGAACTGGTTAACTCTATTCAACTAAGTCGACTTGACTAACCCCTTTCGAATAGCATATTCGTTTTACTAACTTTCGAATACCATATTCGATTTACTCCCTTCGAATACCATATTCGATTTAACTCCTTTCGAATACCATATCAATTTACTTTATTCACTTTATAAAGATTTCCTTTTTAACAACGTTTTATTCATTCGAAAAGATTTACTTTTAAATAATGGTTCTACACTTTAAAAATGATTTCCTTTTTATAACGTTTTCCTTTTCAATTCTATTTGTAAATGGTTTACAAATATTTCCTTTTCAAATTTATTCTTGAAATATTCTAACTCCTTAAATTCTCTGAAAAATTCGCCATAACCTCCTTTGTAACGGGAGCATCGGGAAAATCCCCAAACCCGCCACACAGGCCTTTCCATTCAAAAAGAAAATGGTTTGTAATTATTTCCTTTCTGAATATCGCCTATTTATAAATATTCCAATTTATAAACATTTCTTATTTATAAATATTCCACTTTATAAATATCTCTTATTTATAAATATCCCATTTTATAAATATTCTATTTTCAATATCACTTTGAAAATCCCCTTATCAACATTTCGGTATGTTATGGTATTCAATCATATCAAATCACAATGTTCAATATCGTCCAAGCACATATAATCGTCCACAGATTTTATATCACATCATATAACAATATATGAAAAACAATAAAATAACTATTGAGGAATCCAGTCGGATTCCTCCAACCTGTCTCCTTGCATCCATAGATGTTACACAATATGATTATCATTACTTTCAGTTCAATATAAATTATTCTGATAGCAGAATCAATATATAAATATTTAACGGTTTATATATATATATAATTATATATATATATATATATATATATAATTTTCACTAACAGACTAGCAGTTCAATCAATCAACCAACACACACCAATCAACAGATGATTAACAGTTCTAAAAATACATTATAAAAATATAACTGTTCAGAGTTGGTGAGTTTTACTCACATTGGACTATCATCGTTAATAACGATAATTGTCGCTCGATTTTAGATGGACAATTTATTTTACAATAAATTGTAACAAGCTCGGATTCACTCCCAGTCAGCTCCATGGTGTAGTGTTCGTCCATACGGTCCCAACGCAACTGACGGTTCGTCAAACTGATAAAGTATGAGAGAGATACGCGTTATATAAGTTTGTACATCGATTAAATTAAATAAAAACTAAATCTATTTAAGTATTGTGCCTCACCCCAAATTGTCGGCCCAACTACCACATCTAAGAACCCAGCCCATGTACACACCCTTCTTCCCCGTCCAACATATGCCACGCTCCAGACCTCCAACTCCACCATTTCGCCCTCTTTCCATCTCCATTTTCATACCAACACTTCATGGATCCTCAAACAGACAACACCGTTATGATTCTCATCTCAATCTCTTTCTCTTCCACCCATTTACATCAAACTCGAACGCCTCGCATGGATCCCGATGTCGAGCTGAACTCACGACCTACAGTGAAAGTAGCGACACTCTCTTACACAGATTTTCCCACAATTTCACACGCACATGTTATTCGATTAACTTAACTCAAATCCGAACTCGAATTCGCGATTAAAGGGTTGCATTTGCCAAATTTCGTGAACCCTAGTTTTCGGTGAACACCGTGCTTCGACGGAAACAGCTTTCGGATGCCACCATACGTACACAGGATTGAAGAGATTTGCAGCAGGAATTCAAAGACATTTGTTTCATGATTTAAGGATTTTGTTTTCAATTCCTATGATTTTTTCTTTTCGTTTGCTGAAGAACAATGCAAAGAATTTGACGGCAGAAAATTGTCTGTGTAAAGAATTAGGTTTAGGTTGGTTTTGGGGTATTTATAGCATTTTTATTTTATTTATATATTATTTTTATATTGATTTCTTAGCAACCGTTTATTTTATTTGTCCTCTATAATCCTTGCGATCACACACGATACCCAAAAATCACCAAACTGGACATGCAGCTACAGTTTGACATTGCAGACCCAACGAAACTGGTTCCGTCGAATTCCGACTCCGTATGCTCAAACAGCGTATATTTAACTGTCAAAATACTAACTGTTTTTCACTCTAAAAATCCGTATGGCCACACAGTGACTCTAAAAATCATGGAACTGGAAATCTAGGAATAATTTGATGTTGCAGATCCAACAAAATTGGTTTCGTCAAATTCTGAGGTCGTATGAAAAACTGCCTATTTTTAAAGCTCTGGATGACCCATTTAAATATATAAATATATTTAAATATAATTAAATTAAATATTTATAAATAAATATTATCGTTTATATTCACAGTGGAATACCATACAGCTCCAGAATATTCCTGTATGTATTTACAACTCGATATTACATCGTCAGAGTTATATCGACGTTCGATTTCTATTTAAACCCTTATACAAAATATAATTAAATCGTTATGGTCAGGGCGCTGTATTTCTTAGAATTTTATTTGGACGTAACTCAAAATCAACACGACGAAATCCCGATATTTCTCTCCCACTAGAAAGATATACTCCACCAGCTCCACACGTTTCTTGTTTCACAGAAATCCGATTTAAAACGAACCCTGTACACTCACTTGAAGTTCGAATCGCCAATTTACGAACTACAGCGCCATTTCAAGCTAGATTTTAATTATAATATAATTATACGTTCAAACTGTCGTCGATTGAATATATTCGTCAATATGATTCAACTCTAAGCTGAATTAAATCTTGGGGATGACCCTGTTCACCTTATATTGTGATTTCCAATATTTTTGATTATTTCTGAATTAAATATATTATTTAATTAAATTAAATATTCCATATTATTTAATTAACGACGATTAAATTCCCTATATCACTATTTTAAAAAATTAAATAAATTAATTATACCCCTGGAAAATCGGGTCATTACACCCATGGTGGCGGCCCGACACAATTCTAGAATGCATAGGTATACTACTGGTTCCCAGTGCCTTATTTTTCTGCGCCGGAGTGTGTGCACGCCCGCACTCCGTTAGAACCTACACTGCTACACCACCGCCGTCGATTTGATCTCTTATAGTCAGCCCAGTAATCGTGCCCCACCCTTCCTAGTTCAGGGGATCCTGATACACCTTGTAGGGTTACTGCTGGAAAGGGTCCCCCGCTACTAGGTTTTTCTATTCCTAGCCAACATGCTAAGTTGGTTAAGTGTTTTGTAAACCTAAGCCCCAATCAGTCTGTATAGTTTAGCATGTTCCATTTTGATTAAGTATTAATTCAATTTACTTAATCCTATCAATCCTGACTCAGCCTTAATTGTCTTATTAAAGCCTCGACCTCTCACATTAGACAGATATTGTTGTGGCTGCCTGTTGCCGGTTGGGTCCAGGCAGTCTTACGCCACAACTCAGTCTAACCTCGGGTCTTTATTGGGCTCTGTGTTTAACCACCCACATTGGATTGGTATTGTTGTGACTACTGGACAGCCGGGCGGATCCGGGCAGGTTTACATCACAACTCAATCCAACCTCGGGTTAAACACATCGTATTTTCTAAATTTACATATTTTGCATCTTTTCTTTTTTACATGTAAATATTTGCGGCTCATTATTCAAGTTCATCTTTATTGGGTAAAATTAATTTATACCACTTAATTGTTTTCCAAGATCGTTGGCATTCGTCAAACATGCCAACACATATGTTTTATATTTTAACCCAAACGTCATTACCCCCGTTTTATACGTTCGCTACAATATAACATATGTTGGGTTTAAGATTTAAACCCAACTTAGCCACATGAAAAAGGGGAGGCTTAGAACATGGTGTTTATATATTCTAAGTAACATCAAAAGGGGAGTGTGAACGCATGAACTTGCGACATAGCGAACTAATTAACATAAATTAGGCACTTGTGAACTTGCATTGTAATAGCATATAATAATGGCATAAACATACCTAAACATGAATCATGGGTTTTAATCTATTCATAGAATCATGGAATAAACATACCTAAACATGAATCATGGTATTTATTCTATTCATGTAAACTTGCAAGTGGAATGTAAATCTAACTTAATTATGTGTCACATATATTGTCATATGATTTTGATAACAACATAGGCCTAAAACATGTTTTCAATTAGGTATCACACCAAACATAGTTTAGTCATGTTCATAGAGTCAACACAAGTTCACAAAGATGCTTACTTTTGTCTCTAATACAAAAGTATGGTTTTACACTTGAATCATGCTACCAATTCCAACATAAGTTCATATGAGTCATTATACCCAAATGGATCCAACTACACTAAAAGTGATTATAAATATATATATTATGTTGACATAATAGCGAACCATATACTTGCATGAATCACAAATAAACAAGCATATAGTCGTTACTTTCAACATGAGTCATATACTTGAAATTATCCAATAGGTTTTGTAATAAACTACCACAAACATGTAGTTGTTAACTTTCAACATGAATCACATACTTGCAAATATCCAATCGTTATACCATAACATCCCAAATCGATTAGAATCATAGTAACATACAATTATGAATTTTTTTATCACCACAAACTGAGTACAATTCTATTTCTCATTTTACACAAATCAAAACACAATTATTTATTCACATCGAAATAGCACTCTACTTACAACGTATGACGAATCTTCAATTCAGGAATCTGAATTTTGAATTTGGAGATGCTATCCTTTGTTGTAGGCGTTGTTTTGATTTAGTTGTCGTTGCTTTAAGCTTTCGAATTGCCTCCTAATCGTCTCTCAATTTTGACGGCTACTCCTAGTCCTTCCTCAGCAGCATGACGGTCTCATTCTTATTTTTATTTGTATGAATTAGGTGGAGTCTTAGGTCCTTTTCATAGAGTTTGTGAATTGATTAGGACCGTCGATGGAGCTTGGATTAATATTAGCCGTTCGTTTGAAGGACAGACCAATCAGGAGCTGACACCTAGCCCTAGCGACAAGGCAAGGCTCAGAAATTCGGCCAAGCACAGACCAGGCCAGCCAGGGGGGGCAGGGTTCGACCTGGCTCAGGGGCCAGGTCGACTAACCAGTCCACCCCCAGGTCGACTACATAGTCGACCTGGGTAGCCCAGGTCGACTACCCACTCGACCTGGGTGCCTTGGGCGGGAAAATTCCCGCCCTGGTCAATCCGGCCCGATTTTTGAAATTTGAATTTGTTTTCTGAGCTGTTTTTTGTCGGTTTGAATTTTACACTGAATTCTGAACTTCCGGAGGCCATATCTCCCTCATACGGAGTCCGTTTTACGCAAAGTCGGACTCTATCTCAAGCAGAATTCCGAGACAAACGCAATGGCGTATTCCTTTCCCTTAATTCTTTGATTTGAAATTAGTTATACTTTAATTTGTGAATTTCACTATTATAGAATACACGGGGTGTTACATTCTCCCCCACTTAAAAGGATTTCGTCCACGAAATCTTCAAGTTTAGGAAGAATGTATATCCTAACATCCAAACGTCCATCTACTCATCCATCAAACACGAGCGTCCATTGTCCGTAAAAGACTTCTAATGCTTCATGATCTTATGCGAGGTGTGTGTACATGTACTTATCTAATGCAAAATCAGTCGGTCTACTGATTCAGTTGACCTCCTTAATGCAAATTATGTAAGTGTCATGAATCCATTATGTATTCAAATTTTCTTTCCTATTCATGATTCTACATGAGTGCTCAATCATTCATATAAATGCAACATCCATATGACAACATATTAAACTTCAACCATTTACAAATGCAAACATATATATGCATATGCAATATGAGGTGACTGAGCCGATCTAATACCTAGATTGTGTGAGTATATGCAACCACGAGAAACCACTAGCAATCACTTGCATCCACTTGCAACCATCATCCATAACATGTTTCAATTACATGTTTTCATCCAAAGGGTTTCTACCTAAAAAAAATAAGGTCGAGGAGATATACCTAAAAAGATAGATAAAAGCGCAACTTAAGGAAAAATAAAGATCAATGATGTACCCTCGAAAAGAAAAGGTTATGCTGCGCGTATTCTAGCCTCAGTTTCCCAAGTCGTGTCTTCCTCGGCGTTTCTCCACTGAACTTTGACGAGCTTGACTTCGCGGTTGCGTAGCTTTCTCACTTTCATTCCTAATATGCGGGTTGGAACTTTCCTCACGGTTGCTTCGCGTTCCACTTCAGCTTCTTCTAGGATATTTGGCTCTACCACTTTAGCAGATTCATGTAGACATTTTCGGAGGTGCGAAACGTGAAAGACGTTGTGTACTCCGGCCAGCTTTTCGGGTAGCTCTAATCTATAGGCCATTTTCCCAATTTTCTCGATAATAGGAAATGGTCCTACGAATCTCGGTGCTAGCTTTCCAGTGGATCCAAAACGAACAACGTTCCTTAACGGAGATACCTTAAGAAAAACTCTGTCCCCAACCTCAAATTCAAGGTCGGTCCTCCTCTTGTCGGCGTAGGATTTTTGTCTGTCTTGGGCTATCTTCATTCTTCTCTGTATTAAGTCTACTTTTTCTGAAGTATATCGGATCATATCTGGTCCAAGTATGAGCTTGTCAGTAGACTCCCACCAACAAGTGGGCGATCGACACGGTCTTCCATATAAAGCTTCGAAGGGCGCCATTCCGATGGTGGCTTGGTAGCTGTTGTTGTAGGCAAATTCCACCAAAGGAAGATGGTCTTCCCACGTCCCTCCGAAGTCAAGGACGCACAGTCTTAAAAGGTCCTCCAAAACTCTATTCACTCTTTCTGTCTGGCCATCGGTTTGGGGATGATAGGCTGTGCTCAAGTATAACTGTGTGCCTACCGCTTCTTGCAGACTCCGCCAAAACTCACTTGTGAAGATAGGGTCTCGGTCACTAACAATGCTGGAGGGTATTCCATGGATTCGAACAATTTCCTTGAGGTAAAGAGATGCTAGGGATGAGGCAGTTCTTTTACTCTTGACAGGTAAAAAGTGGGCGCTTTTAGTAAGCCTATCCACTATTACCCAAATGCTAGTGTTGCCTCTTCTAGACCTAGGCAGCCCATCAATGAAGTCCATTGAGATGCTATCCCACTTCCACTGCGGGACCTCTAGAGGATTGAGCAGACCGCCAGGCTTTTTCTGTTCCGCCTTAACCTGTTGGCACACCCTACACTTAGAAATGAAATCTGCCACGTCCTTCTTCATGCCATTCCAAAGGAAAGTTCTCTTTATGTCCTTGTACATTTTATCTCCACCTAGGTGTATCGTCATCTTGGAGTGATGTGCTTCCTCGAGAACCTTCTTTACTAAATCCCTTATCTGTGGGATGCATAGTCTTCCGTCTCGCCTTAGCCAACCCTTATCGTCGATGGAGTATCTGCTGAGGTGACTTGAAGACTCACCCCTAATTAGCCTATCAATCGTCTCCACAAGCTGAGGGTATTCACGTTGTGCTGTCCCTATTGAGTCCACTAAAGTCGGGCGTACTTCGAGAGATGCTAGCAGGCCCGGTACAAAATCGGAGGAGGGCCTAAAGTCAAAGCTGGCTATAAACTCCAGGCTTTGTCTTTCAACAAACAGCAGGTTTAGGGTCAGTTTCTTTCAGCTCAACGCGTCTGCCACTACGTTACCTTTGCCCGGAGTGTAGGAGATCTTGAAATCGTACGAGGCAAGAAACTCCTTCCACCTCTGTTGCCTCAAGTTATGATCTTACTGAGAGAAAAGATATTTCAACGATTTATGGTCAGTGTAAAGTTCAAACTTCTCACCTAGGAGATAGTGTTGCCAAGACTTGAGTGAAAAGACGATGGCGGCTCACTCAAGATCGTGGGTCGGGTAGTTCTTTTCATGAACTTTCAATTGTCTCCCGCCATAAGCTACTACACTTCCTTCTTGCATTAAGACAGCGCCTAGCCCTGTCCCACATGCATCTATATAAACTGTGAACATCTTGCTTCCATCTGGCAACGTCGGAACTGGGGCCGTTGTAAGAGCCCTTTTTAGTCGTTGGAAAGCAAACTCGCAATCCAAGTCCCAATTGAACACTAGATTCTTCTTTGTCATCCTTGTGAGCGGAGCTGATATTTTTGCAAAGTCTCTGATGAATTTCTGATAGAAGCCTGCTAGCCCGATAAAGCTTCGAACTTCTGTTGCATTCCTTGGTGTCTTCCAGTCCTGTACCGCTACTACCTTAGCAGGTTCCACAGCTAACCCTTCTTTGGATACTATGTGCCCAAGAAACCTTACTTCCTCTCTCCAAAAGTGGCATTTGGAGAATTTTGCTTTTAGCTGATGGGCTTGTAGAGTTTCCATGATTGCCTTTAGGTGTTGAGCATGTTCTTCTTCACTCTTTGAGAAGATCAAGATATTGTCTACGAAGACTACCACGAACTTGTTGAGGAATTCTCTGAACACCCTACTCATCAGGTCCATGAAGTAAGCGGGTGCGTTTGTCAAGCCAAAAGTCATGACAAGCCATTCAAGCAAGCCGTCTGGGGTTCTGAATGCCGTTTTATCGGTGCTATCTTCAGCCACCCTTAGCTGATGAAAACCGTTCGCCAAATCGAGTTGGGAGAAAACAGACGCTCCTACAAGCTGATCAAACAGATCGTCAATTCTGGGGAGAGGGTGCCTATTCTTTTTCATTAGCTAGTTGAGCTCCCTATAGTCAACACACAGACGGAGTGAACCATCCGCCTTTGTAGCGAACACCACTGGAGCACCCCATTCTGAAATGCTCCTCCTAATGAACCCCTTCTCTAGAAGCTCTTTAATATTTTTACTGAGCTCTTTCCTTTCCCGTTGAGCCATGTGTCTAACGGGCAACGCAACGGGCTTTGAATTATCTACAAGATATATGCATAAGTCTATCTCCCGCTTCGGAGGTAAGCCCTTAACCTCTTCGAAGACATCCGGATATTCCCGGACCACTCTAACCGATTGCAAACTTTCAACAGAAGCATCTAGCGATTCAATATAATTAAGCATAACCGCATACGAGCGATTACAAGTAATTTCCAGAGTGTTACCGAGTTGGGTCAGAAGCCTAACCACCCTTTTCTCACAATCCAGGATGGCATCATTACTGGATAGCCAATCCATGCCCAAAATCAAACCATATCCCGAAAAGCCCAAAACAAAGGCACTACATTTAAATTCTACGCTTAGAATAGAAATTTTCAATCCCACACAGATCATAGACAAATGAGCTGGGCCCCCAATTGGATTTGAAACAATTAAGGGGTCCTCTACCATACTAGTTTCTAGGTGCATAGATTCTACTAAAGCAGATGAGATGAAGGAGTGTGATGCACCAGAATCAAATAAAGTGCGAACTGGGTGATCATAAAGATAAACTACACTTTCTACAGAAGTATTTATACCTTGCTGTTGCAGAGGTCGCGCTTCTAGCGCATGAACCTGTGCCCCTGAGGTGGATCCAGCCCTCTGCCCCTGCCCTCGTTTCTTTGGGCAAACCTTAGCCATGTGGCCTATCTCACTGCAAGAAAAGCACCCACCATTCATCTTGGCCTTCTTTTTCCGGCAATCTTTCACTAAGTGCCCTACTTTGCCATAGAAATTACACTTCCTCTTCTCTTTGTTGTCTTTCCCGCCTTTCTTAAAGTCTGTCTTCTTAGGCTGTAAACCCTCTTTCTTCCCTTGAGGGCTTTCTGCCTTTGTCACCTTCTTGCCCTTATCCTCCTCGTTCAGCAATGCCATCTGCACCAACCTTTCATACGTAGCTCCCATGGGTATATGGGTCATGGCCAAACTGTGTAATGGCTCATTCAATCCCTTGACAAAGCGGAGAGCCTTATTGTGCGGAGTGTTGACTAGGTCCAGTCAGAACCTAGCCAGCTGATCGAATTGATTAACACACTCTTTGACTGTCATATTCCCTTGCTTAAGAAATAAGAATTTTTCCAACTGAAGACCCCTTTCAGCTTCTGAGAGAAATTTAGCCTCAAACCTTTCCCTAAAGTCCTCCCATGTTTCCACTGGTCTTTCTGCATTGGTGACTTCCCACCAGTAGGAAGCCTCGCCTTTAAGTAGCCATACCGCCAGTTGTACCTTTTGCCTATCTTCTACCTCAAAGATTACGAATAAGTCCTCGGTTTCCTTCAGCCAATTCCTGGCTGCCACGAAGGACTCGGTTCCATGAAAGTCCTTTCCTCCCATAGCTTTAAAATCTTTACATATCTTAGCAAAAGTATTACCCCACGGAGGAGGTAGAGGAAGAGGTGCTGCTGCAGCTAGATGATTTCCCGCAGCTGGGGGAGGAGGAACGGTAGGACCTGGCTGAGTGGCCCTCGCTTCTAAGAATCGTCTGAACCAACCAGGTATTGGTATACCCTCTGGCAAGTTAAGTTCTTCAGACATGCTAAAACAAAAAGGATAGATTCAAAACGGAAGGATAAAAGATAACACCTATGGCTTTGGGGGGACTATGCCTTTTTAAAATAAAATAATATTTTATCTTTAAAAATGCTTCTTAAAATTCTCTTTTGAAAATAAATTTTCAAAACTTTTTATCTTATCTGGTAAACCTATGCTCTGATACCAAGTGAAACACCCTACCTCCGTTAGGGTCACTCTCAAAGGGAATGCCCTAATTTTAGTGGAGGTTTATAAGTATAAGTCACAGATACACAAGACAGATATAAGAACACATATTTTTGAACAGCGGAAAACAACAACAACTTTTATTTCATTAAAATACGTGTTAAACAAACCACGCCATAATTGTCTTACAATACTTCCAAAAACATTACATCTTTATAACTGTCTTGATTTCATTATTCAAAGAAGCATAAAAAAAGTAAACTGCATAAGTCCCATAATTGTTGTCCAAAGCCATTGTCCAAAACCAAAAAGATTTAAGCAATACATTCTTTCTCTTCAAGCTGGATGTGAAAACTGGCCAAGCTGCGGTATTCCCTCCCTGTGGACCTGGGAGGGGGTAACGAAAGAAAAGTAGAGTCAGACATGAAGCCTGAGTAAGTCTAGGACTATTCAGTCTATGAATAAAGAACTGGGCATGATAAGTATAAACTGGAAATGGGAAAGCACTATAAACTAGGTTAAGTTGTCTAGAGTCGAATGTACTATCGTACCCCATATTAATCTCTGTACCCATATAAACTAGTTCCGAACAGGCAGCCCATAATCAGGGTGAAATGATCCATTTCTGATGATCGACTCCTAATCGCATAGTCACATGTGTCTTACGGCCCCCGTTGTTGTAGTTACCTATGCTAGTCCCACCACGGGGTGTATCAAGCCCCATGGTGGCGGCCCGACACAATTCTAGAATGCATAGGTATACTACTGGCGCCCAGTGCCTTATTTTTCTGCGCCGGAGTGTGTGCACGCCCGCACCCCGTTAGAACCTACACTGCTACACCACCGCCGTCGATTTGACCTCATATAGTCAGCCCAGTAATCGTGCCCCACCCTGCCTTGTTCAGGGTATCCTGATACACCTTGTAGGGTTACTGCTGAAAAGGGTCCCCCTCTACTAGGTTTTTCTATTTCTAGCCAACATGCTAAGTTGGTTAAGTGTTTTGTAAACCTAACTCCCAATCAGTCTGTATAGTTTAGCATGTTCCATTTTGATTAAGTATTAATTCAATTTACTTAATCCTATCAGTCCTGACTCAGCCTTAATTGTCTAATTAAAGCCTCAACCTCTCACATTAGACAGATATTGTTGTGGCTACCTGTTGCCGGTTGGGTCCGGGCAGTCTTACGCCACAACTCAGTCTAACCTCGGGTCTTTATTGGGCTCTGTGTTTAACCACCCACATTGGATATGTATTGTTGTGACTACTGGATAGCTGGGCAGTTCCGGGCAGGTTTACATCACAACTCAATCTAACCTCGGGTTAAACACATCGTATTTTCTAAATTTACATATTTTGCCTTTTTCTTTTTTATATGTAAATATTTGCGGCCTATTATTCAAATTCATCTTTATTGGGTAAAATTAATTTATACCACTTAATTGTTTTCCAAGGTCATTGGCATGCGTCAAACATGCCAACACATATGTTTAATATTTTAACCCAAACGTCATTACCCCCCTTTTATACGCTCGCTATAATATAACATATGTTGGGTTTAACATTTAAACCTATCTTAGCACATGAAAAAGGGGAGGCTTAGAACATCGTGTTTATATATTCTAAGTAACATCAAAAGGGGAGTGTGAACGCATGAACTTGCAACATAGCGAACTAATTAACATAAATTAGGCACTTGTGAACTTGCATTGTAATAGCATATAATCATGGCATAAACATACCTAAACATGAATCATGGTTTTTAATCTATTCATAGAATCATGGCATAAACATACCTAAACATGAATCATGGTTTTTATTCTATTCATGTAAACTTGAAAGTGGAATGTAAATCTAACTTAATTATGTGTCACATATATTGTCATATGATTTTGATAACAACATAGGCCTAAAACATGTTTTCAATTAGGCATAACACCAAACATAGTTTAGTCATGTTCATAGAGTCAACACAATTTCACAAAGATGCTTACTTTTGTCTCTAATACAAAAGTATGGTTTTACACTTGAATCATGCAGCCAATTCCAACATAAGTTCATATGAGTCATAATACCCAAATGGATCCAACTACACTAAAAGTGATTATAAAAAAATATATATTATGTTGGCATAATAGTGAACCATATACTTGCATGAATCACAAATAAACAAGCATATAGTCGTTACTTTCAACATGAGTCATATACTTGAAATTATCCAATAGGTGTTGTAATAAACTACCACAAACATGTAGTTGTTAACTTTCAACATGAATCACATACTTGCAAATATCCTATCATTATACCACAACATCCCAAATCGATTAGAATCATAGCAACATACAATTATGAATTTTTTTATCACCACAAACTGAGTACAATTCTTCTTCTCATTTTTACACAAATCAAAACACAATTATTTATTCACATCGAAATAGCACTCTACTTACAACGTATGACGAATCTTCAATTCAGGAATCTGAATTCTGAATTCGGAGATGCTATCCTTTGTTGTAGGCGTTGTTTTGATTTAGTTGTCATTGCTTTAAGCTTTCGAATTGCCTCCTAATCGTCTCTCAATTTTGACGGCTACTCCTAGTCCTTCCTCAACAGCATGACGGTCCCATTCTTATTTTTATTTGTATGAGTTAAGTGGAGTCTTAGGTCCTTTTTAAAGAGTTTGTGAATTGATTAGGACCGTCAATGGAGCTTGGATTAATATTAGCCGTTCGTTTGATGCAGAGACCAATCAGGAGCTGACACCCAGCCCTAGTGACAAGGCAAGGCTCAGAAATTCGGCCAAGCATAGACCAGGCCAGCCAAGGGGGGCTGGGTTCGACCTGGCTCAGGGGCCAGGTCGACTACCCAGTCGACCCCTAGGTCCTACATAGTCGACCTAGGTGCCCCAGGTTGACTACCCAGTCGACCTGGGTAGCCCAGGTCCACTACCCAGTTGACCTGGGTGCCTTGGGCTGGAAAATTCCCGCCCTGGCCAATCCGGCCCGATTTTTGAAATTTGACTTTGTTTTCTGAGCTATTTTTTGTCTGTTTGAATTTTAAACTGAATTCTGAACTTCCGGAGGCCATATCTCCCTCATACGGAGTCCGTTTTATGCAAACTCGGACTCTATCTCAAGCAGAATTCCGAGACGAACGCAATGGCCTATCCCGTTTCCCTTATTTCTTTGATTTGAAATTAATTATACTTTAATTTGTGAATTTCACTGTTATAGAATACACGGGGTGTTACATTCTCCCCCACTTAAAAGGATTTCGTCCTCGAAATCTTCAAGTTTAGGAAGAATGTATGTCCTAACATCCGAACGTCCATCTACTCATCCATCAAACACGAGTGTCCATTGTCCTTAAAAGAGTTCTAATGCTTCATGACCGTATGCGAGGTGTGTGTACATGTACTTATCTAATGCAAAATCAGTCGGTCTACTGATTCAGTTGACCTCCTTAATGCAAATTATGTAAGTGTCATGAATCCATTATGTATGCAATTTTTTTTTCCTATTCATGATTCTACATGAGTGCTCAATCATTCATATAAATGCAACATCCATATGACAAAATATTGAACTTCAACCATATACAAATGCAAACATATATATGCATATGCAATATGAGGTGACTGAGCCGATCTAATACATAGATTGTGTGTGTACATGCAACCACGAGCAACCACTAGCAATCACTTGCATCCACTTGCAACCATCATCCATAACATGTTTCAATTACATGTTTTCATCCAAAGGGTTTCTACCTAAAAAAAATAAGGTCGAGGAGATATACCTAAAAAGATAGATAAAAGCGCAACTTAAGGAAAAAGAAAGATCAAAGATGTACCCTCGAAAAGAAAAGGGTATGTTGCGCGTATTCTAGCCTCAGTTTCCCAAGTCGCATCTTCCTCGGCGTCGCTCTACTGAACTTTGACGAGCTTGACTTCGCGGTTGCATAGCTTTCTCACTTCCGTTCCTAATATGCGGGTTGGAAATTTCCTCACGGTTGCTTCGCGTTCCACTTCAGCTTCTTCTAGGATATTTGGATCTACCACTCTAGCAGATTCATGTAGACATTTTCGGAGGTGCGAAATGTGAAAGACGTTGTGAACTCCGGCCAGCTTTTCGGGTAGCTCTAATCTATAGGCCATTTTCCCAATTTTCTCGATAATAGTAAATGGTCCTACGAATCTCGGTGCTAGCTTTCAAGTGGATCCAAAACGAACAACGTTCCTTAGCGGAGATACCTTAAGAAAAACTCTGTCCCCAACCTCAAATTCAAGGTCGGTCCTCCTCTCTTCGGCGTAGGATTTTTGTCTGTCTTGGGCTGTCTTCTTTCTTCTCCATATTAAGTTTACTTTTTCTGAAGTCTCTCGGATCATATCTGGTCCATGTATGAGCTTGCCAGTAGACTCCCACCAACAAGTGGGCGATCGTCACGGTCTTCCATATAAAGCTTCGAAGGGCGCCATTCCAATGGTGGCTTGGTAGCTGTTGTTGTAGGCAAATTCCACCAAAGGAAGATGGTCTTCCCACGTCCCTCCGAAGTCAAGGACGCATAGTCTTAAAAGGTCCTCCAAAACTCTGTTCACTCTTTCTGTCTGGCCGTCGGTTTAGGGATGATAGGCTGTGCTCAAGCATAACTGTGTGCCTACCGCTTCTTGCAGACTCCGCCAAAACTCACTTGTGAAGATAGGGTCTCGGTCACTAACAATGCTGGAGGGTATCCCATGGAGTCGAACAATTTCCTTGAGGTAAAGAGATGCTAGGGATGAGGCAGTTCTTTTACTCTTGACAGGTAAAAAGTGGGCGCTTTTAGTAAGCCTATCCACTATTACCCAAATGCTAGTGTTGCCTCTTCTAGACCTAGGAAGCCCATCAATGAAGTCCATTGAGATGCTATCCCACTTCCACTGCGGGACCTCTAGAGGATGGAGCATACCGCCAGGCTTTTTCCATTCCGCCTTAACCTGTTGGCACACCCTACACTTAGAAATGAAATCTGCCACGTCCTTCTTCATGCCGTTCCAAAAGAAAGTTCTCTTTATGTCCTTGTACATTTTATCTCCACCTGGGTGTATCATCATCTTGGAGTGATGTGCTTCCTCGAGAACCTTCTTTACTAAATCCCTTGTCTGTGGGACGCATAGTCTTCCGTCTCGCCTTGGCCAACCCTTATTGTCGATGGAGTATCTGTTGAGCTGACTTGAAGTCTCACCCCTAATTAGCCTATCAATCGTCTCCACAAGCTGAGGGTCTTCGCGTTGTGCTGTCCCTATTGAGTCCACTAAAGTCGGCGTACTTCGAGAGATGCTAGCAAGCCCAGTACAAAATCAGAGGAGGGCCTAAAGTCAAAGCTGGCTATAAACTCTAGGCTTGGTCTTTCAACAAACATCAGGCTTAGGGTCAGTTTCTTTCGGCTCAACGCGTCTGCCACTACGTTGCCTTTTCCCGGAGTGTAGGAGATCTCGAAATCGTACGTGGCAAGAAACTCCATCCACCTCTGTTGCCTCAAGTTAAGATCTTTCTGCGAGAAAAGATATTTCAATGATTTATGGTCGGTGTAAAGTTCAAACTTCTCACCTAGGAGATAGTGCCGCCAAGACTTGAGTGCAAAGACGATGGCGGCTAACTCAAGATCGTGTGTCGGGTAGTTCTTTTCATGAACTTTCAGCTGTCTCCCACCATAAGCTACTACCCTTCCTTCTTGCAATAAGACAGTGCCTAGCCCTGTCCCACATGCATCTGTATAAACTGTGAACATCTTGCTTCCATCTGGCAACGTCAGAACTGGGGCCGTTGTAAGAGCCCTTGTTAGTCGTTGGAGAGCAAACTCGCAATCCAAGTCCCAATTGAACACTAGATTCTTCTTTGTCAGCCTTGTGAGCGGAGCTGATATTTTTGTAAAGTCTCTGATGAATTTCCGATAGAAGCCTGCTAGCCCGAGAAAGCTTCGAACTTCTGTTGCATTCCTTGGTGTCTTCCAGTCCTGTACCGCTACTACCTCAGCAGGGTCCACACCTAACCCTTCTTTGGATACTATGTGCCCAAGAAATCTTAATTCCTCTCTCCAAAAGTGGCATTTGGAGAATTTGGCTTTTAGCTGATGGGCTCGCAGAGTTCCCATGATTGCCCTTAGGTGTTAAGCATGTACTTCTTCACTCTTTGAGAAGATCAAGAGATCGTCTACGAAGGCTACCACGAATTTGTTGAGGAATTCTCTGAACACCCTACTCATTACGTCCACGAAGTAAGCGGGTGCGTTTGTCAAGCCAAAAGGCATGACAAGCCATTCAAAGAAGCCGTCTGGGGTTCTGAATGCCGTTTTATCGATGTTATCTTTTGCCACCCTTAGCTGATGAAAACCGGTCTCCAAATCGAGTTGGGAGAAAATAGACGCTCGTACAAGCTGATCAAACAGATCATCAATTCTGGGGAGAGGGTGCCTATTCTTTTTCATTAGCTTGTTGAGCTCCCTATAGTCATCACACAGATGGAGTGAACCATCCGCCTTTGTAGCGAGCACCACTGGAGCACCCCATTCTGAAATGCTCCTCCTAATGAACCCCTTCTCTAGAAGCTCTTTAATATGTTTACTGAGCTCTTTCCTTTCCCGTGGAGCCATGTGTCTAACGTGCAATGCAACGGGCTTTGCATTATCTACAAGATATATGCACAAGTCTATCTCCCGCTTTGGAGGTAAGCCCTTAACCTCTTCGAAGACATCCATATATTCCCGGACCACTCTAACCAATTGCAAACTTTCAACAGAAGCATCTAGCGATTCAAGATAACTAAGCATAACCGCATACGAGGGATTACAAGTAATTTCCAGAGTGTTACCGAGTTGGGTCAGAAGCCTAACCACCCTTTTCTCACAATCCAGGATGGCACCATTACTGGATAGCCAATCCATGCCCAAAATCAAAA
Source organism: Allium sativum (assembly GCA_030737875.1). Classification (NCBI taxonomy): domain Eukaryota; kingdom Viridiplantae; phylum Streptophyta; class Magnoliopsida; order Asparagales; family Amaryllidaceae; genus Allium; species Allium sativum. Next base: position 317,096,778 of record CM060921.1, read on the forward strand.
CATATCCCGAAAAGCCCAAAACAAAGGCACTACATTTAAATTCTATGCTTAGAATAGAAATTTTCAATCCCACACAGATCATAGACAAATGAGCTGGGCCCCCAATTGGATTTGAAACAATTAAGGGGTCCTCTACCGTACTAGTTTCTGGGTGCAGAGATTCTACTAAAGCAGATGACATGAAGGAGTGTGATGCGCCAGAATCAAATAAAGTGCGAACTGGGTGATCATAAAGATAAACTACACTTTCTACAGAAGTATTTATACCTTGCTTTTGCAGAGGTGGCGCTTCTAGCGCATGAACCTGTGCCCCTGAGGTGGATCCAGCCCTCTGCCCCTGGCCTCGTTTCTTTGGGCAAACCTTAGCCATATGGCTTGTCTCACCGCAAGAAAAGCACCCACCATTCATCTTGGCCTTCTTTTTCCGGCAATCTTTCACTAAGTGCCCTACTTTGCCACGGAAATTACACTTCCTCTTCTCTTTGTTGTCTTTCCCGCCTTTCTTAAAGTCTGTCTTCTTAGGCTGTAAACCCTCTTTCTTCCCTTGGGAGCTTTCTGCCTTTGTCTCCTTCCTGCCCTTATCCTCTTCGTTTAGCAATGCCATCTGCACCAACCTTTCATACATAGCTCCCATGGGTATATGGGTCATGGCCAAACTGTGTAATGGATCATTCAATCCCTTGACAAAGCGGAGAGCCTTCTTGTGCGGAGTGTTGACTAGGTCCAGTCCGAACCTAGCCAGCTGATCGAACTGATTAACATACTCTTTGACTGTCACATTCCCTTGCTTAAGAAATAAGAATTTTTCCAACTGAAGACTCCTTTCATCTTCTGAGAGAAATTTAGCCTCAAACCTTGCCCTCCCATGTTTCCACTGGTCTTTCTGCATTGGTGACTTCCCACCAGTAGGAATCCTCGCCTTTAAGTAGCCATGCTGCAGTTGTACCTTCTGCCTATCTTCTACCTCAAAGATGACGAATAAGTCCTCGGTTTCCTTCAGCCAATTCCTGGCTGCCACGAAGGACTCGGTTCCATGAAAGTCCTTTCCTCCCATAGCTTTAAAATCTTTACTGTAACACCCCACATCCGTTAGTGTCACTCACAAAGGGAATGCACTAAGTTCTGTGGAGCATTATGGGTAAAAGATGCAGATAAATTACAAGACAGACAAACATTAAACAGCGGAAAATAAAACTTTGCTTTATTGACAAAATAATTTGTACAAGGTTCCTTTACAATATCAGAGTATCAACTGTCTTTACAAAATAAAGAAGCATAAAATACATTTATATTCCCCAATGTAACAAAAGCCAGCCATAGCAATCCAAAGCCGATGCATCCAAGATTCTCCAAGCTTGGAAAGAGAAATCATCCCAAAACAAATCTGAGCTATCCTATTTCCTCCTTAACAACCTGGGGGGGAGAACGGAAGAAAGAAGACGAAAGAAAAACAGAGTCAGACATAAAGCCTGAGTAAGTTCAGTAACTTCTAGCATGTGAACATGGAAAACAAAACGACATGAATTAACTGAATACAAGATTACACCATGACGATAGGGTCAACAAGATTAGACAAGGTAGTCACAAGATATGCTAAGATAAACTGGATACGCTCTAATACTTTTGCTGCTTCGCTATTTACTTGTTATACTGGTTTCTATATCTATGCACCGCCTAACTAGTGTTTCAACTAGTAACGATAACGTGATCCCAATCCCTGTATTTTCCATCGCCTTCAGGCATCCTTTTATTAGTTGTTACCTAGATCTAATCTAGGGTTTTCTATCCACTGCTTTCTAGATTTAACTATAGTTTTACACTATCTGCTGAACGCTTTTCGAGTTCAGGGTTTATGCCACCTAGTCCAACTAGGGATTACGCTACCTGTCGAACAATGCCCCCAAGTCTAGGACACACTACCTAGAGTGGTATATGTTCCTAGGCTTCCCCACGCATGTATCGCGAATCGTTATCGCTTGTCTAGATGCACATGTCCTGTAATGTGCGATCCGAGTCCTGTGACAGGGCAAATCAAGGAATACAGAACTCGGTCGGGAGCTTTCAGATATCTGCCGATGCAGATGCTAAGGTCTGTTTTAATTCCAGTGGCTATGGTCCCACTTGACCCCTCCCTCAGCTAATGAAAGGCACACCTTGTAAAATGAGAACTATACGCCGGCCCCCGGTGCCCCACTATCCTATGGCCATCCGCAACCATAACTAGATAGCAAGTATATGGTCTTTTGGAGTTCTCCGCCTTTCCGCTTCACGTATCTCGATTGACTCAAGATGGATGGTAGACGACGAGTTGCTATCACAGGTCTACCGTCTTCTCGCCGAATCACGCTGGTCCATCCTAGTCTTTAGGTTGCCACATATATATTGCAACCAAGGCATACCCTCGGTTCTTCTAACGCAGACCTTAACCTCTGTGAGCCAAGGATGATCATCTGCAGTCTCACAGAGGGATACCAAGAGTACCCTCACGTCCCCTCGAAGCCTCGGGCTTCGTAACCCAATTCGTTGGAGACTTCTTAAAACCAGATGGATGTCTGCTCCTTCGTGTTATACTAAGAATTACTACTTAGTTCTACTAACTAAGGTTTACCACTTAGTTTCCAAATTCCTTGTTTTCTTAACTAAGTTTTACTACTTAGTCCCTTTTTCTACTGAGGTCTACTACTTAGTTTTCTTTCTCGCCAGGTTGGGTTGGTTAAGTGTCTTTAGTCGATTCAAGCTATCTTAACCCTCTTCCCTTATCCTATTACACTGGTTAAGTGTTATCCCTTCAAGCTTTTTACTTAACCCTATTCATTTATCATATTCTGATGGTTAAGCGTTCAAGTTTACTTAACCCTATGGTCTAGTCCAGTTAACATATTAATTTGGCTAAGTGTATTACTTAACCCCAACCTCTAGTCTAATTAACATGTTAAATTGGCTAAGTGTATTAATTTTACTTAACCCCACCTTCTAGTCTAGTCAACATGTTAATTTGGCTAAGTATTCCCATGGACTTAACCCTCTCATTCTAGCTTTAACTGTGCTAAGTTGGTTAAGTGTTCCTTAACCTTCCCATTCTAGCTTAACCGTGTTAGGTTGGTTAAGTGTTCCTATGGACTTAACTCTCCCATTCTTGTTCTAGCTTTAATTAATAAATTAAAGCCGCAACCTCTCACATTAGACAGATATTGCTGCGGTTACTGGATGTGCCGGTCTGTTCCGGGCAGGTTTACACCGCAACTCAGTCTAACCTCGGGTTAGGCATATTCATGTTTTCTAAGTTCAAAGGGTTTTTGATTAATTTCCAAATCTGTTTTTGAAAACAACCATCCCGTCCTTCGGATCAGTTAGGGATAGCCAGGGAGGGCAGGAAACTTGTATTTTCCAAACCCAAGCCTAGACACTATCCTCTCTGTCACCCTAGAACCTTCTGGTCTATGTGTTATAAAAAGGGATGTTATCAAAATACTTTTCTTTTGTTTATAAATTGTTAACAATTTATTTCAAAAGCCCATTTCCCCTTTTTAGACAAATTTGGCCTATATTTATTTGTCAAGCCTACTAGTATACTTATATTCTAGGCCCAAGTCCTAACCCAACATGCAGTTTAGGCCATTTCCTATTTCATTGCCGAAACTAGATTAAATATCCTAGTTTATAATTTATGGCCAAAACTTAACCAAGTTACATATTTTGTGGTAAATGAATAATTTAACATTTATGACGAATTCTATAAGTAAATTACTCCTAATTTACTTATTTCATTACTACTCTTTTAATGTACATTGTCACATTTATTATTATGGCCCATTCTCTCTTATTTATCATATTTATACTTTTTGGTATGTAAATTATACCAAATTTAGTGTCGCTAACCATAATTTATTCTAAACATGACAATTGCTCACAATTATGAATAAATTCAAAATTGTGCTAATATACTTATTCCAAATCAACCTTAATTAACCCAATCTTGGTTTAACATCCTAATTCACAATTTATTGCAAAACTAGAATTATTTTTCTAGTTTACATTTTATGCCTAAAATTTAGCTTACTTACTAATGCTAAATTTAATATGTCAAAATCACATATTCCCTAATCCATGTCAAATTTCCCCGTTTTCATTTTAATATGCATGTCATAATACATATTCCAAATTATGCCAATTTCCAAGTTTACAATTACGTTCATATTCATTTCCATGTTTTTCCCCAAATCGCATTCCCACCGTTCGAATAATCGTGATTCAACCTAGATTATAAATAAATCTAGATTCGTAGATAAAAAGGGAATGAATCAAAATGACAAGAAGGAATAATTGGCATAAAAAAGTTTGGATAACAATGTAGGTTCAAGAATATGGGTAGACCTAACTAAATAGGTAAATTCCCACTATCTTAAAACCAAAGAATGGGCAAAATAGGTTCAAGAACGTGGGTAGACCTAACTTAATAGGTAAATTCCCACTGTCTTAAAACCAAAGGAAAAAAAACAAGGAACAGGTAGAATAAATAATTGGGTTTAGACCCAATTTCACAATCACCAAACTAAAGCAATATTTTCCTAATCATGAATCATGGGTGTCAAAATCACAATTGTCCTCATTATGTCATAAGCAATAGTTTATGTCCAATTCAAAGGCTTATGTTCTTAGTCATAAGTAATGTCCATGGTCATAGGCAATATAGGCGATGTTCATAGTCCAAAAGGGAAAATAATTCCCATAGTCCTAAGTCATTGTCATAGGCAATGTTTATACGTCCCAAAATCAAAGACTTATGTCATAGTCCAAAGGCATATGCTTTCAAAGGCCACAGTTCTATAGTCATAATCACGGTTACAGTCTTATTTGTCCTTGAATCATAACAGTTCTTAATTCAGTCCAAGAGTATAAACACAGATTCGAAGAGAGAGAGAGAGATTTGGCATATTCCTTTATTCCTTTAATTTCATGTCACAAATAAAACAAAATATTCAGATCTAGAAATAACCAACTTACAGAAAATAGATCTAGAAAAGAAGGAAAGCGTGGCTATGATTCGTGCGTCGTTGCTTGAAACTTGTTTGAGCTAGCCTTTGAATTCTTCACTTGAAACTTTGATTTGAATCCCTCCTTAAAAGTCTTTTAGCAGCATCTCCTCGTCTTGAATCATACTTTATTTTATTTATTTAAGAAAATTTAGAGGAGGGGAAGAAGCCATGAATCTTAGCAGCATAAGGATAGAAGAGAATTGGTGCAAAGAGAATGAAGACTAGGGCTGTTTATATAGCTGCTCAAGACCTTATCGTACACGCAGCGCTGAGTCAGCATTGAACCTAGTTAAGAAAATAGTCCAGGTACGTAGATGAATCTAGCCAAACCTTATCATACACGCAGTGCTGAGTCAGCATTGGGTCCCACAAGCTATTTTGGCGTAAAAGTTTGATTTTCAAACTTTTGAATTTCTGGAATTTATTTAACTGTTTTATTCACATGAAATATTCTTATATGTATACAATTCCTCTAACGACCATTTTACGCGTATATATATACGCACAACTTTCATTTTATTTTCAAAATTCAAATGATGTTGCCATATTTCATTGACTGTAGCCTTATCTTGAATTTTATCTTTCGTATATCTATATTTTTGCATATATATATATTTATATTCTCATATGTATATATATATATATATATTTTCTTTATTTCCTTATATGTACGTTCTTATCCTTTCAAATTTTGAATTTGTATACGTACATATATTTGCATGTTCAGTTGGCCCTCTCTAAAACAAAGATAAAAAATTATGCCGCCGCCGGGGTTCGAACCCCGGACCTCCATGCTACAAATCCAATGCCTTAACCAACTGAGCTACAGAGGCTTTTGTTAATAAGTCTTAGAACAATAATAATTATTGTTCTCTCCTTACTTCTCTTTTTCATGTTAGTTACAATACTTAAATTAAACAACTGCATGGATCTTTTTCTTTTAATTTTTCTTTTAAAAATTAATTATACTTTAATTTGAGAATCTTAATGTCGCAGAATTACGGGGTGTTACATTTACATATCTTAGAAAAAGTATTACCCCGCGGAGGAGGTGGAGGAAGAGGTGCTGCTGCAGCTGGATGATTTCCCGCAGCTGGGGGAGGAGGAACGGTAGGACCTGGTTGAGTGGCCCTCGCTTATAAGAATCATCTGAACCAACCAGGTATTGGTATACCCTCTAGCAAGTTATGTTCTTCGGACATGCTGAACAAAAAGGATAGATTCAAAACGGAAGGATAAAAGATAACACCTATGGCTTTGGGGGGACTATGCCTTTTTAAAATAAAATAATATTTTATCTTTAAAAATGCTTCTTTAAATTCTCTTTTGAAAATAAAATTTCAAAACTTTTTATCTTATCTGGTAAACATATGCTCTGATACCAAGTGAAACACCCCACCTCCGTTAGGGTCACTCTCAAAGGGAATGCCCTAATTTTAGTGGAGGTTCATAAGTATAAGTCACAGATACACAAGACAGATATAAGAACACATATTTTTGAACAGCGAAAAACAACAGAAACTTTTATTTCATTAAAATACGTGTTACACAAAGCATGCCATAATTGTCTTACAATACTTCCAAAAACATTACATCTTCGTAACTGTCTTGATTTCATTATTCAAAGAAGCATAAAAAAAAAGTAAACTGCATAAGTCCCATAATTGCTGTCCAAAGCCATTGTCCAAAACGGAAAAGATCCAAGCAATACATTCTTTCTCTTCAAGCTGGATGTGAAAACTGGTCAAGTTGTTGTATTCCCTCCTTGTGGACCTAGGGGGGGTAACGAAAGAAAAAAGACGAAAGAAAAGTAGAGTCAGACATAAAGCCTGGGTAAGTCTAGGACTATTCAGTCTATGAATAAAGAACTGGGCATGATAAGTATAAACTGGAAATGGGAAAGCACTATAAACTAGGTTAAGTTGTCTAGAGTCAAATGTACTATCGTACCCCATATTAATCTCTGTACCTATATAAACTAGTTCCCAACAGGCAGCCCATAATCAGGGTGAAGTGATCCATTTCTGATGATCGGCTCCTACTCGCATAGTCACAGGTGTCTTACGGCCCCCGTTGTTGTAGTTACCTATGCTGGTCCCACCATGGGGTGTATCAAGTCCCATGGTGGCGGCCCGACACAATTCTAGAATGCACAGGTATACTACTGGTGCCCAGTGCCTTATTTTTCTGCGCCGGAGTGTGTGCACGCCCGCACCCCGTCAGAACCTACACTGCTACACCACCGCCGTCGATTTGACCTCGTATAGTCAGCCCAGTAATCGTGCCCCACCCTGCCTAGTTCAGGGTATCCTGATACACCTTGTAGGGTTACTACTGAAAAGGGTCCCCCGCTACAAGGTTTTTCTATTTCCAGCCAACATGCTAAGTTGGTTAAGTGTTTTGTAAACCTAACCCCCAATCAGTCTGTATAGTTTAGCATGTTCCATTTTGATTAAGTATTAATTCAATTTACTTAATCCTATCAATCCTGACTCAGCCTTAATTGTCTTATTAAAACCTCGACCTCTCACATTAGACAGATATTGTTGTGGCTGCCTGTTGCCGGTTTGGTCCGGGCAGTCCTACGCCACAACTCAGTCTAACCTCGGGTCTTTATTGGGCTCTGTGTTTAACCACCCACATTGGATAGGTATTGTTGTGACTACTGGATAGTCGGGCGGTTCCGGGCAGGTTTACATCACAACTCAATCCAACCTCGGGTTAAACACATCGTATTTTCTAAATATACATATTTTGCCTATTTTCTTTTTTATATGTAAATATTTGCGGCCTATTATTCAAATTCATCTTTATTGGGTAAAATTAATTTATACCACTTAATTGTTTTCCAAGGTCGTTGGCATGCGTCAAACATGCCAACACATATGTTTTATATTTTAACCCAAACGTCATTACCCCCGTTTTATACGTTCGCTACAATATAACATATGTTGGGTTTAACATTTAAACCCAACTTAGCCACATGTAAAAGGGGAGGCTTAGAACATCGTGTTTATATATTCTAAGTAACATCAAAAGGGGAGTGTGAACGCATGAACTTGCAACATAGCGAACTAATTAACATAAATTAGGCACTTGTGAACTTGCATTGTAATAGCATATAATCATGGCATAAACATACCTAAACATGAATCATGGTTTTTAATCTATTCATAGAATCATGGCATAAACATACCTAAACATGAATCATGGTTTTTATTCTATTCATGTAAACTTGCAAGTGGAATGTAAATCTAACTTAATTATGTGTCACATATATTGTCATATGATTTTGATAACAACATAGGCCTAAAACATGTTTTCAATTAGGCATAACACCAAACATAGTTTAGTCATGTTCATGGAGTCAACACAAGTTCACAAAGATGCTTACTTTTGTCTCTAATACAAAAGTATGGTTTTACACTTGAATCATGCTTCCAATTCCAACATAAGTTCATATGAGTCATAATACCCAAATGGATCCAACTACACTAAAAGTGATTATAAAAAAATATATATTATGCTGGCATAATAGTGAACCATATACTTGCATGAATCACAAATAAACAAGTATATAGTCGTTACTTTCAACATGAGTCATATACTCGAAATTATCCAATAGGTGTTGTAATAAACTACCACAAACATGTAGTTGTTAACTTTCAACATGAATCACATACTTGCAAATATCCAATCGTTATACCACAACATCCCAAATCGATTAGAATCATAGCAACATACAATTATGAATTTTTTTATCACCACAAACTGAGTACAATTCTATTTCTCATTTTACACAAATCAAAACACAATTATTTATTCACATCGAAATAGCACTCTACTTACAACGTAAGACGAATCTTCAATTCAGGAATATGAATTCTGAATTTGGAGATGCTATCCTTTGTTGTAGGCGTTGTTTTGATTTAGTTGTCGTTGCTTTAAGCTTTCGAATTGCCTCCTAATCGTCTCTTAATTTTGACGGCTACTCCTAGTCCTTCCTCAGCAGCATGACGGTCTCATTCTTATTTTTATTTGTATGAATTAGGTGGAGTCTTAGGTCCTTTTTATAGAGTTTGTGAATTGACTAGGACCGTCGATGGAGCTTGGATTAATATTAGCCGTTCGTTTGAAGGAGAGACCAACCAGGAGCTGACACCTAGCCCTAGTGACAAGGCAGGGCTCAGAAATTCGGCTAAGCACAGACCAGGCCAGCTGGGGGGGGGGGGGTTGGGTTCGACCTGGCTCAAGGGCCAGGTCGACTACCCAGTCGACCCCCAGGTCGACTACATAGTCGACCTGGGTGCCCCAGGTCGACTACCCAGTCGACCTGGGTGCCTTGAGCGGGAAAATTCCCGCCCTGGCCAATCCAGGCCGATTTTTGAAATTTGAATTTGTTTTCTGAGCTGTTTTTTGTCTGTTTGAATTTTAAACTGAATTCTGAACTTCCGGAGGCTATATCTCCCTCATACGGAGTCCGTTTTATGCAAACTCGGACTTTATCTCAAGCAGAATTCCGAGAGGAACGCAATGGCATATCCCGTTTCCCTTAATTCTTTGATTTGAAATTAGTTATACTTTAATTTGTGAATTTCACTGTTATAGAATACACGGGGTGTTACAATGAATAATGTGACGCAAATGATAGTTAGTTAGATATTGTCAAGTATTAAAGTAAAATTGTTTTGAGGATACTCTTCTGTTAAAATAAGAAGTGAAAAGCTGTATTTGAATTATTAAAAGCTTTTGAGATTTATTAAACGAATATTTTTAATTAATGAAGCCAAGTGATGCTAATTACTGAACCAGTGAATCTATTTTTATGATTGTATGGTTGTTTATTTAATAGTTAAATAACCGACTATCAAATCTGGCCTATGTGATTGTTAGTACGGAAAGATCGGGATGGAATTTATATTCGAATACCATTCTGACAAGCAAATACGAAATTGTGAAAGATATCAGATGCCGATTGAGATGGGGCATTTAAAGACCGTAGATCCTCATAAAATTTAAGAACCACTTACAATCTATGATTCGACCCGGAGATATATTAGGATTCTGTGGTGGTTGAAATCTACGGATTGCAAGGACTACTTGCTACTGATCTATATGGTGAAACCTGGGATGTGGTGGGATAGTACCTTCGGTTCTCATGTTCCTGGATGACTATTATGGACGAATGTCTGACATAGTATTTCTTAATATTCATGTACATTGATTTTTACAAATATATCAAGTATGGTGGCAGAGAAGGAAACTTCTTTTAGCATAAACACCCAGAGTATATTTGTGGACGTCAATTAGTGATTTGATGGATCTGACAATGTAGCATTCAAAGTGAATGGTGATGTGATGTTCTAAAGGTAGTGTTAAACCTCAAGCCTCTACAATCGGTAAATGGCAAAAAAATTGGGTAGGTCACATGGCTAAGTGGGTCACTCCCAATTAGGGTGTATAATCACCTACCTAGAGAAAATCCATTTCATTCGTTAATCTATTTCGTTGTTGTCCCTTTTCGGGAAACGATGAGTAGCTCCCACCCGTTGGTGATATACATTTGGTACACTCAAGCAAAATGAGTGAGTGGTCGGTCATGTTTAGCATGGGTTGCAAGATGTTCTTGTTGAACCCGTTGTATTTCTCTCTAGAGATACACTGTCAGAATGTGGTCCCATCCCTTGCTAGTTGGAAATCCAATCTCCAATAAACGCCCGCGATTTAGATTGTATACTATATATGGAGCGTGAGATGCAAACGTTCAGCTAGATTGATATTTATTTGTGTTTAGACATTAGTATAATATCAGGAAAATATATGATTCCAAAATGCTTTGGGTTATCGTAAGTTAAAAACCATCTGTTTTTATTTGTGGACTGGTCTTTGGATTTTCCTTTTCTCTCATAAAGAAATGTTTGACTTAAAAATCAAGTTGGATGATGCCTGTAAACTTAGCGAGTTTTCTCATTCTAGTTCACCAGACTGATCCGGCGTCTATAATGCTCGGGTTAGACCGGGTTTTTCAGGTTCAATTTTTAGGCGCTTCAAATTTCAGAAGACGTGGTGGAGGAATTCCGACGTATGGTACTAGGTTTATTTCGCTTTGTTGTATATGAGGACAAATTATTATAACTTCCCTGATTGTAAGATTTTATTTCAAAACTCTCAATAAAATTTTGCTTTTATATCATATTTTATTCCGCTGCGATTTGATACTTTGATGTTATCGTATTGTTCTTCTTCTTCTTTTATAATATTTCTTCCATTCTTATCTCACCCTTTATTTTCTTTCATTAACTTTCTGGTGTTTTTGATACTTGAGTTTTGGTAAGTAATATAGGTTTATGTATTATTGTTGGAATTCGAGAGTCGAAATTCCCTAGGTCCTTACAAAACTTCTCTTATTTCGAACTGAAATTACGTTAAGAGCATGTATTAAATTATATATTTATGTAGCGTAATCAACTTAATAAAACGTAATAATGATGTAATAAATACGTTAGGTTAAGATTAAATTTTTGTAAATGTCCCCATATGAATTGTTTCTTGTGTGTGCAAAAATTCCTTATTTATATATTAAATAATGACATAAAGACGCGAGGTTATTCGTCATTTGTGGTAGAAGTTTACCTGAAACCAACGAACAAATCCAACAACCACAAGTGATTTTGGCTAATGTGATAGGTCTGGGTGCCATGGGCCATTAAATCTAGTACACTATGACACGAGGTTAAGCCTGCATGTAGTAGAGGTCTTCCCAGAACTGTCCGGCATATCTGTAACACCCCGCATTTTTAATAAAATTAAAAATGTACAAAAATGTGTATATACATAGTTAGTAAATAATGGTGATGTACAATGAAAAATTATTAATATATGGAAGAGAAGGAAAGATTAATTCAATGATAGTGTACGTAACGAAGAAGATAATAAAATAAGGATACTTAATTTAAATATCAGGAATTAAGTAAAATGGACATCAAAATTGCGTTTGTGTCGGAATTCTACATGAAATAGAGTCCAGCTTTTTGAAAATCGGACTCCGTATGAAAGAGTTATGACCTTTAGAAGATTCAAAAAAGTTCGAAATTCGACCCAGGCAGTTGGGCGGGAATTTCCCGCCCAGAACAGGGCAGGTCAACCTCGGGGTCAGGTCGACCAAGGGGTCGACCTACCCCCTAGGAGGTCGACCTAGGGGTCGACCTACCCCAAATCTGGGCAGTTTTTGTTCCTATGACGTGGTTTGATGTCCTGTACGGACTGGATGGCTTCTAGGTTAATCCGAGGGCCCTAAAACACTCTCTACACCTATAAAATAGTTCCTAGACATAACCTAATTCATAAACAATTCCTTCTGAGGCTTTCATGTTGCCAAACTTCAACCAAACATGGTCGCCGCCTCAAAAACCCTAAATTAATTTGCATGTTCTTCAACAACTTTGGAGTTTAATCAAATCAAGAAGCAAAGTTCTTCATCAACAATTCATGCTCTTCACTAATAATCAAATAATAAGATTAAATCAGTGTTCTACATCAACAACAAATCGCTTATTTCTCTAATCTAGTCAAAGTGAGTGGATTTGAACTATATTTGTCGAATAATGTTGCTTCTATCATTTACCATTCCCTATAATGAATATGATGTTAATTTAATAAGATCTGTTATTTTATTTATGCCTACGTTTGAGTTCTCTCCTTTTTACCCTTTCCCCTTTTTATTTTTGGATCTAGGTTATCTCGAACCTAGACAAAATCTTATTATACAATACGCACGATTGGAATATGGGGATATTGGAATATAATCTGTAATTTTGGAGTTTGCGGCATAACAATTGTTATTGCATATATTGGGATAATCTATTTTATGCAGTCGAGGAATATAATCTATAATGTTGAATCTATGTAAGTTTGACATAATTGTCATTGGATATGGAATTGGTATAATTCAATATTAACAACATGTAATTGGATAACATGGATTGGTGAAATTTATTCGTGACCTGAAAAGTAAGCCCAGAGGGTGAATTAGATTATATGTATGAACGTGGGAATGTTGGGGTATATATATTGGGAAAATATTGTGAGACGACCCGAAATCCCGTTCAGACGGAAACAAGGGTTATCTTAGGAATATAACACAGAAACAGATAATAGCAGAACAGAATTAAATAAGTACACCAGATAATGAACAACAGAATATACTGGATAAAAGTAATCATCAGAGTTACACAGTATACAGGATCTTACTTAGTACAAATGCAGTTCAGCTATACATAAATGTCTACAGCGGAAATAAACAAAATATGTAAAATAGGAACTGAACAGCATAAAAAAGAAATAAATGATAGAATCCATCTTCAGCTCCAGCTATCCAGAAAAAGAACCAGCTAAACCTGAATACAAGGCTGCCCGTGTAGAAAAAGGGGCACCCGAGTTTGAAAGTGAAACAAACTACGAGTCAGTCATGGGACTGGTATGAGAAATCTAGTCAACACATATATAATTTGGCAAATCACAGGACCACGCCACTTTCGTGGAACGGGTTTACTCCATTGGATTGCCAGTGCTTTTAAAACAAATCTTTCTTTTAAACTTCGCTATGCTTTTTATAAAAATGAAGCCATTATAAGACTCAGTTCCCATCACACAATGCAACGCAAACCAGAGGATAGAGTTTTACCTTATAATGGCCAAATATGATTGATACGTATAAAACAAAAGCATTTGGTATTATGACTAGTGTTCATATGTTTCAAAAACAATTTCAATCATAACTATCAATCATAGACGACATGGGTACCATATATCATGTCGCCATATATATATACAATCAAAACTGCACGATCACGTATTTGGAAATTGGATTTCCGTCATGAACCAAGGCAAAAGATAGTCCTTACCGAATTCGTGACTCTCTAGCCCGAGCCACAGGCAAGCGCGCAGGAAAGCCTTTAGATCGTCAGGGTCGGTCCACCGATGTGGATTATTATGCCTGAACAATACGTTTCCCCGCCCTTTGGGGCGTAAACGAGCCAACGAATGACTCCATCGGACCCGGATCGTCCGATCAAACCGAGGCGCCTCGCAACAGCAACAACCACATAGGTGAAAAGTATATAAATGTCAAGGCTGGTAGGTCACTGACACCACCTTAGCTAGAAAGAAACGCATGCCCTCCCTGATGTCCTCTCCCGTTTTAGGTTCATACCGAGGTGTGAGGCTCGCGAATTCACGTTATACACAAAGCTACGCCACACAGGCGGTGCTTTGATCATCACCACAAGACTTTGCTTTTCAACAGAAGCCCTGATCACTGCATCTTATCATGCCACACAGGCAATTCATGCCATGCGACTGATGTCCATCGATATACAACCCCTGAGCTCGTGCGTCTCAGAGAAGGGTGTTAAGCAAAAGAATAAATTCTCCGCCGCCAAACAGATGTATATTAACAGAAATCAATCAACATAGAATAAACTCCAATGTCAGACACACAGTCCATTTACAAGTCCGTTCTGGGTCTGAACGAAACCGGAGGCACTAAATACCTCGCAAACCCATCGATCACCACGTACGTCTGGACGATCACCACTCATTATCCATATTTCGGGATGCCTCCCAATCAGGACCTCGGTTACCATCCAAACGAGGTGAAGATCTCCGGTCTTCGACCACCGTCTTCATCTTCGAATTTCAATCGTCGGTCAATTATTCGAAATGAGAATTAACTCGGCCTTTTCAAATAATTCACGTATATTTTAGAATTTCAAATCGATTTATTTCAATGGTTAAATTATTCGACAACACCAATATTGTTCTTTAATGTAGTTTTCACACCAAACACATTCAACCATCAAATACAACATGAATCGAGCAAATTCAGTTTATTTCCATTCCATATCGCTTATGATATTTTATAACTAATTATCGCTATTTTTATTTATTTTAAAATAGCTAATTTATTCAAAACGACGCTTCGGGCTATAAAGCGGCCGTGGCGCTGTTTTTCTTCAGATTTGATTTACACATATCTGAAAATCTAACCGTTGGATCTTCACAAAATTTACATCATTAGAAAGGTCTTTTCAAAACGAATCCAACGGTTCCTGTAACACCCCGAATTTTCTATTAACACTAAAGTTGCTAAAATAATAATAAGTGTGTAGAAGAGGGGATGTATCTAATATGAATATAAAAATATTAATAAGTATGTAAGAGAGGGGATGTATCTAATATGAATATAAAAATATTAATAAGTGTGTAAGAGAGGGGATGTATCTAATATGAATATAAAAATATTAATAAGTGTGTAAGAGAGGGGATGTATCTAATATGAATATAAAAATATTAATAAGTGTGTGAGAGAGGGGATGTATCTAATATGTATATAAAAACAATAATAAGTAAAGGGGGATGTATCTAATATGTACATTGTAGAAAATATATATATATTTATGACATGAATAGAAGTTTATTAATATGCTGAGTGTTTGATGAGTCACTTCTGACTCATTGCTGAGTCAATAAGATAAACCCCATCTTGTCTGAACGGCTGCGGTTATTTCTAGGTTAAATCTAATGGCCTAAATGAATTCTAAAATCTATAAATAAGTGGGTAGACCCAAGACCTAAATCACTTGTAAAATTAGAGAAGCTACCGTCATGCTGCTGCCATGGAGTTCAGCATAGCCGTCACAAACTAAGAAGAGGAAGCCTAATCATCTACAACTAAATCTACACAAATCAAATCAAAAGATCTCTCTTTCTCTAATTCTTTTCTTTTGTTGGTGAGTATGATGATTCTCACAAGACTATTACAAACTAATTTGACTCAGTTATGAATGGATCACAAGAAAGTGACGTGATTTGTAATTGTAAATTCTATATATTGTGGATCTCTTATTATGTTATTATGTTGTCGTATGATGTAAATTATATATGCTATGTCATGCTATGTTGTAAATTCTCTTATGCTATGTCGTGCTATGTTGAGAATCATGTCAAGCTATGTTATACTATCATACTATGCCATGTTATAAATCATGCTATATTATGTTGTAAAATCATGATGTTGTTGGAACATGCTTAAAGTTATGTTTTTTAATTTAAATGGATCTTGTTTATGGGAATTTGCCTATTAGGTTAGGTGTACCCATAAACTTGAAACTATAATTAAATAAAACTTGAATATGGGAATTTGCCTATTGAGTTAGGTGTACCCATATAAAACCATGTTGTTAAAAAATTAGATGATGTTCATATGTAAGTTTATGAAAATTGATTGAGATTATATTAGGTGAATTTTGAACAAGTTGACACCTTTAGGTCCATGAAATGTATAATCTATGCAAGTTGGACATATGCAAGTTTCACCCCTTATTATGATTCATTTGGTCACATATACATGTTGTTATTATGATAATCTCTTTTATGCTATGAGTTAGGCTATTCGAGTCTAACATATATTTTGCGAATAAACGTTCAAACGTGGGGTAGGGGTAATATTAGGAATTAATAAATTGGGTGCAATTTTGTAAGATTTTGCATACCATGAATGGATGTCCATAATTGAGTCAATTATGGATATTGTTAAAAATTGGAAGTAATTAATAATTCAAGTAGGGAATTATTAAAATTGGGGGAAAGTGGATTATTATTAATAATCAATGCTTTGGACACGAGGTTGGACCCGTTTGTGATGTAAACCTGCCCGGACCCGCCCGGCAAATCCAGTAGTCACAAATGTCGGCCCAATGTGAGAGGTCCTAGGCCCAAATTAAAGCATAACAGTTGTAAAGACACGAGCTTAGACTCTTTTATGGTGTAAGACTGCCCGGACCCGCCCGGCAAATCCAGCTGCCATAAATGCCAGTCTAATGTGAGAGGTCTTTATGAGGTTATGGCCTTAATGAACTAAGAAATACTTAACCAGATAATCATGTAAGGTGGGACATGGGGGTTAAGTAGGTGCCTTGGGTGGCATGAGGAATCCGGTGGTTGCCTTTAGAGGCATTTGAAATACGATTAGACTTAACCAAACACACATGTAAATGAACATGACTAAGTGGGTTAAGTGGGATGGACTAATGGGGACAAGCTTAGGTGGAATGCTTGTGGTAAATAGTGGGGGCCCATTTCAACCAGTATCCCAAAACGTATCTTTGTGGGCTCGACCCAAGTCGAGGACGGGATACGCATACTGGGTTTGACTATAAGAGGCCAAAACAGGGAGCAGTGGCAACGCAAGTCCAACGGGTTTCATATGCGTGTGTGGACCCGGGCTGGTAGGTAAGACGTTGTTGCATCGTGTAGGTATAAGCCGTGCATGTCCGTTGTATCAGGTTGCCACTTTAGGGGAGTGATACACCCCACTGTGGGGCCAGCACGGGTATCTACGAGTTAGGGAGCCGATCGAATAATGGGAAGTAGGGTACACCTAGTGGAGATAGGGGCAGGCGGCACCTATGTAGTCAGCTAGGGGTACGTAAAGCCATTGGGAAAGTTTCTAAGTGAAGCTAAGTGGGATGAATCTTTAGGGTGACTGGTGTGGTGCAGTATAGTGTTTATCCTTTAGTATTTAGGAGCGCCTATAACGTTGCCTTTAGCGATTGTCTATGTCCTTAATCTGCTCTTCATAGACATTTTCTTGTTTTCCAGCTTATGCCTTAGTCCAGTTATTTTGGTAATAGTATTATAGAATTATCATATTCACCAGACTTTATGTCTGACCCCCTCTTTTCCATCCTTTTTCTCCCTTCAGGTCCGCAGGTTGGGCCAAGTTCTAGTGGAGTCTAGTTGGATCGCTTATCTACTGGAAAGCTTGGACTGCTGAAGTAAAGTCTAGCTTGTTATCTTTCTTTTTAATGGCTATTCATGTAATGGGATTATGTACTTGTTTTATCAAGATAGATATTGTACTTGACATTGAATATGGTGTTATGATGTAATCAAACATGTTTTGACTTCTGCTACAATGAAATAAAGTTTTTGAATTTCCAAGTACTATTTTATATCTGTCTTGTTGTAATTTTACTGTTCTATATTCACTTAAAACCTCCATGGAAGTTAATGCATTCTCCTTGTGAGTGACATTAATGGACGTGGGGTGTTACACGTGGTATCAGAGCATAAGGTTACCAGAACAGATAAAATATTTTTTAGAAAAATATTTTTTTCTAAAGTATTTTTGGAAGAAGTGCTTTCAAAAAGAAAAAAAAACATGTTATTTAAAGAGAGTTTTTATGAAAAACATAATCCCAAATAGCCACATCCTTATCTTTATCTTTCGAATTCTCCATTTTGAATCTTTCCTTTTTCGTTTCAGCATGGCTGAAGATCTTAATCTCCCAGAAGGTGTGACGATTCCAGGGTGGTTTAGGAGATACTTGGAGGCTAGGGCCACCACTGGAGGCCCAGCGGATACTACTCCACCCTTAGTTGCACCCATTCCTCCTCCTCCTCCTCGTGTTGACACTTTTGCAAAGACATGCAAGGAATTCAAGGCTATGGGAGGAAAAACTTTTCAAGGGACTGAGACGTTTGTGGAGGCCAGAGATTGGCTTAAGGAGACTGAGGAATTGTTGGATATCTTTGAAGTGGAAGATGGGAGGAAAGTCCGTTTAGCTGCTTGGTTATTGAAGGGAGAGGCCTCGTTTTGGTGGGAGGTCACTAACGGGGAACGTCCAGTTGATTCATGGGCGGATTTCAGACGAAGGTTTGAGGCAAAGTTTCTTTCAAGGGCAGAGGAGAACTTAAATATGGAAAAATTCCTGGCACTAAAGCAAGGGAGCTCATCAGTAAAGGAATATGTCAATAAATTTAATCAGTTAGCAAGGTTTGGATTGGAGTTGGTGAACACGCCAGAGAAGAAAGCTTTGAGGTTCGTTAGAGGCTTGAATGAACCGTTGCAAGGGTTGGCTATGACCCACATCCCTATGGGAGCCACCTTTGAAAAGCTAGTAGAAATGGCACTTATGCATGAGGATAAGGCAGTTGAAAAGAAAGGGGATCAGAAGAAGCCCCAACAGCAAAATAAGAAGCGTGGTAAAAACAATAATGGCAAAGGGAAGAAGAAATGCTTCAATTGTGGGACGCCTGGCCATCTCAGCAAAGATTATAGAAAGAAAAAGAAGACTGGTTGTTTTCATTGTGGAGATGCGGGACATTTAGTAAAGGACTGTCCAAAGAAGGGGCAGAGGGCAGGGTCTACCTTGGGAGGACAGGTGCAGGCTCTTATGGCACCAGGGCAGGCAAGGGGGCAAGTTCAGGCTATTGCGGCCCCACCGCTGCAAGAAAGAGGTAGAACAATTTCTGTTGAAAGCTTAGTTTTTCTGTTTGATCATCCTGTCCGTACCTTATTCGATTCTGGCGCATCTCATTCGTTTATCTCTGCATCATTAGTTGAATCACTTCACTTGAACACCAGTTTAGTAGAAGATCCCTTGGTCGTTTCAAATCCAATTAGGGGTTCGGCTCATTTGACCATGATATGTTTGGATTTGAAAATCTATATACTTAGCGTTGAATTTAGATGTGATGCTTATGTATTGGGCTTCACGGGCTATGGGCTAATTTTAGGAATGGATTGGTTGTCTAGAAATAGGGCCATTCTTGATTGTGAAAGGAGAGTAGTTAGGCTTGTGACTCGCCTTGGTAATGCTCTCGACATCTTTTGTAATCCCATAAATTCCGTTATGCTAAGTTATCTTGAATCGCTTGACGCGCCTGTAGAGAACCTGCGATCGGTAGAAGTGGTCCGGGAATATCCGGATGTGTTTGAGGAGGTGAAGGGCTTACCTCCAAAGTGGGAGATAGACTTTCGAATTTATCTTGTGGATAATGCTAAACCCGTATCTTTGCCAGTGCGCCACATGGCTCCTCGTGAAAGGAGGGAACTCAATAAGCAAGTAAAGGAGTTGCTTGAGAAGGGGTTCATAAGACGTAGTATATCGGAGTGGGGTGCTCCAGTAGTTTTTGCCACAAAGGCGGATGGGTCTCTTAGACTTTGTATGGACTATAGAGAACTTAACAAGCTTACTAAAAAGAACCGACACCCACTGCCGAGGATTGACGATCTCTTTGATCAGTTAGTTGGCGCCTCAGTGTTTTCGCAGTTGGACTTAGCCACTGGCTTTCATCAACTGAGAGTGGCTGAGGATAGTATAGATAAGACTGCTTTTAGGACTCCTGACGGATTCTATGAATGGCTAGTGATGCCCTTTGGTTTGACAAACGCCCCTGCATATTTTGTTGATTTGATGAGTAGGGTGTTTAGGGAATACCTTAACAAATTCGAGGTAGTCTTTGTGGATGACATCTTAGTCTTTTCTAAGAATAAAGTAGAGCACTCCCTACATCTTAGGGAAGTGTTGGAAACCCTTCGAGCACATAACCTTAAGGCAAAATTTTCTAAGTGTCACTTCTGGAGGAAGGAAGTACGGTTCTTAGGGCACGTGGTTTCCAAAGAAGGGATAGCAGTGGATCCCGCAAAGGTGGTGGCCATCCAAGATTGGAAGGTCCCTAAAAATGCAACCGAAGTAAGAAGTTTCTTGGGGTTGGCTGGCTATTATAGGAAGTTTATCAAAGACTTCGCAAAAATATCAGCTCCATTAACACGGTTAACGAAGAAGAACCTGGTTTTTACGTGGGACAAAGATTGCGATGATGCGTTCCAACGTTTAAAGAGAGCCTTAACTTCAGCCCCAGTCTTAGTCCTGCCAGACGGGAATAAACCGTTTACCATCTATATTGATGCTTGTGGGACGGGACTTGGCGCGGTCCTCATGCAAGAGGGAAGAGTAATAGCCTATGGTGGAAGGCAGTTGAGGGTTCATGAAAAGAATTACCCCACGCATGACTTAGAGCTAGCCGCAATTGTTTTCGCGCTTAAGTCTTGGCGTCACTATCTTCTTGGTGAGAAATTCGAACTGTTCACTGACCACAAATCATTAAAATACTTATTCTCTCAGAAGGATTTGAATTTAAGGCAGCAACGGTGGATGGAATTCTTAGCCTCCTACGATTTTGAAATAGCATATACCCCGGGCAAGGGTAACGTGGTGGCAGACGCCTTAAGTAGGAAAAGGTTGTCCTTGAGTCCGTTGTTTGTTGAACGACAAAGCTTAGAATTCATCTCTATGTTTGACTTTAGACCCTCCGTTGACTTAGTACCCGGTCTGTTAGCATCCTTGGAGGTTAGACCTACACTTCTAGGACGGGTTGGTGAGGCACAGCGAGACGACCCACGGTTGGTTGAGATAGTAGAAAAGCTCAAAGGGGGGAGTCGTCAAGCCATCTTCGTAGGTATACCCTAGACGATAAGGGTTGGTTACGAAGGGATAATAGACTTTGTGTACCACAAGACGAAGACTTAAGGAAGGCCATTCTTGATGATGCTCATCGCTCAAAAATGACCGTTCATCCCGGCGGGGATAAGATGTACAAAGATATGAAGCGGGTTTTCTTTTGGGCCGGTATGAAAAAGGATGTGGCCGAGTACGTCGCTAGATGCTTGGTGTGCCAACGAGTTAAAGCAGAACAAAAGAAACCCGGTGGGTTGCTTCACCCATTAGAAGTTCCACTATGGAAATGGGAAAGCATCTCAATGGATTTTGTGGATGGATTACCAAGATCAAGGAAGGGTAACACGGGGATTTGGGTTATAGTAGATAGACTTACTAAAAGCGCCCATTTTATTCCCGTGAAAAGTAAGAGGACTGCTCCGTGGTTGGCTTCTGTATACATTAAGGAGATAGTTCGTTTGCACGGTATTCCTTCTAGTATAGTAAGCGACCGTGACCCCATCTTTACTAGCGAATTTTGGAAGAGTTTACACGAGGCGGTAGGGACTCAGCTATGTTTGAGCACCGCATATCATCCTCAGACAGACGGCCAGACCGAGAGGGTGAATCGCATTCTAGAGGATCTTTTAAGGCTTTGTATCCTAGACTTTGGGGGTACATGGGAAGAGCACCTTCCGTTAGTAGAATTCGCATATAATAATAGCTTTCAGTCTAGTATTGGCATGGCACCTTTCGAAGCTCTTTATGGAAGGCCTTGCCGTTCGCCTACTTGTTGGTGGGAATCTACCGATAAAATCCTACTTGGGCCCGATATGGTTAGGGAAACCTCGGAGAAGATTGAGTTGATTCGAAGGAGGATGAAAGCAGCACAAGATAGGCAAAAATCGTATGCTGATAAGAGGAGGACAGATCTTGAGTTTGACATTGGGGACATGGTTTTTATCAAAGTATCTCCGTTACAGAATGTTGTTCGCTTTGGGTCCGTGGGGAAATTAGCACCAAGGTTTGTAGGGCTGTTTCCTATAAAAGACAGGATTGGGAAGATGGCATATAGGGTGGAGTTGCCTGAGAAACTTAGTGGAGTACACGACGTATTCCATGTATCACATTTGAGGAAGTGTTTGCACAAGACCGCGGAGGTGGTAGAGCCGAGCTTGCTTAAAGAGGTGGAAATAGAGCGTGATGCAACAATTAGACGAGCTCCTACATGCATTCTTGGGTCGGAGATCAAAAAGTTGAGGAATCGAGAGGTCAGACTGGTTAAAGTGCAATGGGGAGATGATGAGAGCAACGCAACTTGGGAAACAGAAGAGAAGATGCGTTCGTTGTACCCTTTTCTTTTTGAGGGTATGTCTTTTAATTTCTCCTTTATCGCTTAGCTTATCTTATCTTATCTTTAGTATGTCCTCTCATTAGTATCTTTGACCTTTAGTTAGGATAATCCTATGGTTGAAACATGTGTTTGAGACATGTTATGTATGATGGATGCAAAATGGATGCAAGTGTTTGCTAGTGGTTGCTCGTGGATGCATATATACACACAGTTTAGGCACTAGATCGGCTCAGTCACTACATATTGCATATTGCATATATATATGGATGTATTTAGTAAAATGGATGAACGATGGTTGTATTATCATGTGGATGCTGCATTCAGATGATGGTTGTGCACGCATATAGAAGTATTATGTAGCATTAAGAATCTTTTGCATACATAATGGATGCATGGCACGATCATAATTGCATTAAGGAGGTCAACTGAATCAGTGGACCGCCTGATTTTGCATTAGATACGGACATATACACACACTGTGCATTTAAACATGAAAGCATTAGAAGTCTGTAAGGACAATGGATGCCTGTGTATGATGGATGAGTAGATGGACGTTTGGATGGTAGGATATACATTCTTCCAGACTTGAAGATTTCGGGGACGAAATCCTAAAAGGAGGGGAGAATGTAACACCCCGAATTTTCTATTAACACTAAAGTTGCTAAAATAATAATAAGTGTGTAGAAGAGGGGATGTATCTAATATGAATATAAAAATATTAATAAGTATGTAAGAGAGGGGATGTATCTAATATGAATATAAAAATATTAATAAGTGTGTAAGAGAGAGGATGTATCTAATATGAATATAAAAATATTAATAAGTGTGTAAGAGAGGGGATGTATCTAATATGAATATAAAAATATTAATAAGTGTGTAAGAGAGGGGATGTATCTAATATGAATATAAAAATATTAATAAGTGTGTGAGAGAGGGGATGTATCTAATATGTATATAAAAACAATAATAAGTAAAGGGGGATGTATCTAATATGTACATTGTAGAAAATATATATTTATGACATGAATAGAAGTTTATTAATATGCTGAGTGTTTGCTGAGTCACTTCTGACTCATTGATGAGTCAACAAGATAAACCCCATCTTGTCTGAACGGCTGCGGTTATTTCTAGGTTAAATCTAATGGCCTAAATGAATTCTAAAATCTATAAATAAGTGGGTAGACCCTAGACCTAAATCACTTGTAAAATTAGAGAAGCTACCGTCATGCTGCTGCCATGGAGTTCAGCATAGCCGTCACAAACTAAGAAGAGGAAGCCTAATCATCTACAACTAAATCTACACAAATCAAATCAAAAGATCTCTCTTTCTCTAATTCTTTTCTTTTGTTGGTGAGTATGATGATTCTCACAAGACTATTACAAACTAATTTGACTCAGTTATGAATGGATCACAAGAAAGTGACGTGATTTGTAATTGTAAATTCTATATATTGTGGATCTCTTATTATGTTATTATGTTGTCGTATGATGTAAATTATATATGCTATGTTGTAAATTCTCTTATGCTATGTCGTGCTATGTTGAGAATCATGTCAAGCTATGTTATACTATCATACTATGCCATGTTATAAATCATGCTATATTATGTTGTAAAATCATGATGTTGTTGGAACATGCTTAAAGTTATGTTTTTTTAATTTAAATGGATCTTGTTTATGGGAATTTGCCTATTAGGTTAGGTGTACCCATAAACTTGAAACTATAATTAAATAAAACTTGAATATGGGAATTTGCCTATTGAGTTAGGTGTACCCATATAAAACCATGTTGTTAAAAAATTAGATGATGTTCATATGTAAGTTTATGAAAATTGATTGAGATTATATTAGGTGAATTTTGAACAAGTTGACACCTTTAGGTCCATGACATGTATAATCTATGCAAGTTGGACATATGCAAGTTTCACCCCTTATTATGATTCATTTGGTCACCTATACATGTTGTTATTATGATAATCTCTTTTATGCTATGAGTTAGGCTATTCGAGTCTAACATATATTTTGCGAATAAACGTTCAAACGTGGGGTAGGGGTAATATTAGGAATTAATAAATTGGGTGCAATTTTGTAAGATTTTGCATACCATGAATGGATGTCCATAATTGAGTCAATTATGGACATTGTTAAAAATTGGAAGTAATTAATAATTCAAGTAGGGAATTATTAAAATTGGGGGAAAGTGGATTATTATTAATAATCAATGCTTAGGACACGAGGTTGGACCCGTTTGTGATGTAAACCTGCCCGGACCCGCCCGGCAAATCCAGTAGTCACAAATGTCGGCCCAATGTGAGAGGTCCTAGGCCCAAACTAAAGCATAACAGTTGTAAAGACACGAGGTTAGACTCTTTTATGGTGTAAGACTGCCCGGACCCGCCCGGCAAATCCAGCTGCCATAAATGCCAGTCTAATGTGAGAGGTCTTTATGAGGTTATGGCCTTAATGAACTAAGAAATACTTAACCAGATAATCATGTAAGGTGGGACATGGGGGTTAAGTAGGTGCCTTGGGTGGCATGAGGAATCTGGTGGTTGCCTTTAGAGGCATTTGAAATACGATTAGACTTAACCAAACACACATGTAAATGAACATGACTAAGTGGGTTAAGTGGGATGGACTAATGGGGACAAGCTTAGGTGGAATGCTTGTGGTAAATAGTGGGGGCCCATTTCAACCAGTATCCCAAAACGTATCTTTGTGGGCTCGACCCAAGTCGAGGACGGGACACGCATACTGGGTTTGACTATAAGAGGCCAAAACAGGGAGCGGTGGCAACGCAAGTCCAACGGGTTTCATATGCGTGTGTGGACCCGGGCTGGTAGGTAAGACGTTGTTGCATCGTGTAGGTATAAGCCGTGCATGTCCGTTGTATCAGGTTGCCACTTTAGCACGGGTATCTACGAGTTAGGGAGCCGATCGAATAATGGGAAGTAGGGTACACCTAGTGGAGATAGGGGCAGGCGGCACCTATGTAGTCAGCTAGGGGTACGTAAAGCCATTGGGAAAGTTTCTAAGTGAAGCTAAGTGGGATGAATCTTTAGGGTGACTGGTGTGGTGCAGTATAGTGTTTATCCTTTAGTATTTAGGAGCGCCTATAATGTTGCCTTTAGCGATTGTCTATGTCCTTAATCTGCTCTTCATAGACATTTTCTTGTTTTCCAGCTTATGCCTTAGTCCAGTTATTTTGGTAATAGTATTGTAGAATTATCATATTCACCAGACTTTATGTCTGACCCCCTCTTTTCCATCCTTTTTCTCCCTTCAGGTCCGCAGGTTGGGCCAAGTTCTAGTGGAGTCTAGTTGGATCGCTTATCTACTGGAAAGCTTGGACTGCTGAAGTAAAGTCCAGCTTGTTATCTTTCTTTTTAATGGCTATTCATGTAATGGGATTATGTACTTGTTTTATCAAGATAGATATTGTACTTGACATTGAATATGGTGTTATGATGTAATCAAACATGTTTTGACTTCTGCTACAATGAAATAAAGTTTTTGAATTTCCAAGTACTATTTTATATCTGTCTTGTTGTAATTTTACTGTTCTATATTCACTTAAAACCTCCATGGAAGTTAATGCATTCCCTTTGTGAGTGACATTAATGGACGTGGGGTGTTACAGTTCCAGTTTCGAGAAAATCCGACGGTCGGATCTCCTGGTACAATCGTTTGAATTTTCGATTTCAAATTACGAACTGCAGCGTCGTTATTCGATTAAATATATAATTATATTTATATATATATATAAATATAATTGCTTCTGGCGCTCTTTTTCATCAGTTTTGATTTAAACATTCCAGACAATCCAACCGTTGGATTTTTACAAGGTTGGTGCCGTTGGAAAGATTATTCCAAGGCGAACCCGACGGTTGTGGTTTCGGGAAAATCCAATGGTCGGATTCCCCGTACTAGTTGTTTGAAATCATGGTTTCAAAATACGAACTGCACGGCTTCGTTTCGTTTTAATTTTATTTATATTTATATATTTATATAAATATAGTTCATTCAATGATTTCCATATCGTTTTCACTTCAAATTTTTTTCTAACACCTTAAAATTTTGGAAAATTTCGCCATATCCTCCCCTGGACCGGGAGCATCGGGAAATCGCAAATAGCTTTCCCGGTCCTTCTAATCTCAAAAAGAAAAAGAAAAAGCCAAGCGGCTAGCCAACAGGCTCATAAAATCATCACCCAAACAAAGCAGTAAATGTGTACCTATTTGTCGGGCACAAAATTTTATTCCTCTTCTCTAGCCCCTTTGCTATAACCTGTTCAATGAATATGCATGTACATATATATACAGTTCTTATCATTTATCATTTTCTATTCAACTTCATATTTGATTTCTATTTGGTTTAAAAACACCATTCATTCTAATGTTACATAAATAGGCGCAAATCATTTCATTAGCTAATTAATGAATATTTCAACTCATATATGTTTATTTTGAACAAGTGGCTATTTTTAACACTTCACATTTCAACGATTTATGCATACAATAAAAATGTGATTTTTATTGTAAAACAATTCATTTCAAAACACTATTTTTCTATATAGTTCAAGTTGGTGATAAAAATGGGATTTTTATCATAAAACAATTTCTTTTAAAACGAGATTATTTTACACAGTTCATATAGTCGATAAAAGGTGATTTTTATTATCAAACAATTTATTTCAAAATATGAATACCATTCAACACATGAATTTCTAATCAACGAATGAATATTAATTCAACACATGAATGTTTTCTATTCAATGAATAAATATAGTTTAAGCATATGAAAATAATTCAAACACAAGAATATTATTCAAAATTTCGGCAGCATAACGGCAGGGTAGTTAAAACCGGGACCGTCCCTAGTACGGCTCCTCGCTCTACCTTAAAACCTCGCGGTTTTTGACAATGGGGATCATGCATCTAGTTCGCACGCAGGCGGCATGTATATATTTATTTCATTTCCACAAACTAATCCTATGTGGTTTCAACCAAATATTTCTCAACCACAAATGGGTATTTTTCAACCACAATCAACCAATATCAATCACAAACGATCCCAAACAATCATTCGCTATCAATCAATTTTCACAACAATTTCAACCAATAAATATCGTCCATGGTTTGTGGACGAGGGGCGTATATATATATATATATATATATATATATATTTATATATAGCAATTCACTTTCATTTCACACACATATATATATATTTTTAAATCAGAAATCTCACCAATAGCTATCCAACTTCACGACACTTCCTTTATAGAAATCTTCGCCAATCTCGCCTTTCGTCGCTTTCGTTGCCCGTATTCTCTACATATGTAAAAATCGAATTTTTACTATGTTATTCAATATATAAAAACTGCATTTCAAAAATATATATTCCGCCTTTTCAAAAATAAAGATTATATTTTTAATATTCCTATGATGTAAAGATTACATTTTTATTACTTTAAAAATATAAAAATCATATTTTTATTTCTTCTATTTAATAAAAATTCCGTCTTTTCTATTTTAAAAATATGATCTTTTCTATTCTAAAAAATCTGATCTTTTTCTATCTAAAGTTTAAACCTTTTTCCTTTTAAAGTTTAAACCTTTTTTCTTTTTAAAGTTTAAATTAAAAATCAGTTTTTAAATCTGTTAAAAATCAGTTTTTAACTTCTTTTAAAAAATCAGTTTCAAATTCTTTTAAAATTCAATTTCAAATTCTTTTAAAATTCAGTTTCAAATTCTTTTAAAATTCTTTTTCAAATTCTTTTAAAAATCAGTTTTACAAAATCAGTTTTAAATCCTTAAAATCAAAATTTTTAGATTAAAAATAAAAATGAAATAAAATAAAAACAACGTACCTTTACCTGCGAAGAGGGTGGGGGTGTGTCAGAGTTGTCGGCAGAAGGAGGAGCAGGCGGTGGCTAGGTCTCGGCTGGGGGGCTCGAGAATTGGGGGTCGCGATGGCTTCTGGGGGCTCGCGAATTGGGCAGGGAGGGTTTGGCTTGGGTCTTCGATCGATGGAGGGGGGACAGGCGGAGGCGGGGGTCTCTTCGACGAGGCGATGGCGCCTTCTGGTGGCTGAGCGGCGGATCGAGGTCGCTTCTCTTTTTTTTTTTTTTTTTTGAAACTGAATCGGGAAGAAATGAATGGGGCGGCCAGTTTGACTTAGTTAAAGGGGGAGAGAAAAGAATTTTAATTTATTAAATTATTTAGTTTGCCAAAAAGTTGACTTTTACATATTACCTCTAAACGAGGCCCACCGCCTGTCGTCCATAGCGTTTTACCCCCATTCCGGACACAATGGGATATGTATCGCAAGCTGATTTGATCGTTACAATCAGCTTCCGTTGAATTTACATTTAAATCACTATATTGAATTTTAAACGTACGTTTCAAATTACCGGGGTTACATACTAACTAGAAAATTTCCAGAAAAATATTTTCTAGCTTCATATTGACGATACGGTCCTAACAAAACTAGTTTCGTCGAGTTCTGAGACCGTTTGAAAAATGGCCAACTTCCAGCCGATTAAAATCAACTGAAACTGGTCAAACGCGTTTTCCTTTGCCACGCTCACATATTGATTCGAAAAATTATGAAATTTGAAACCTAGCAATAACTTGACACTGCGGATCCAACAAAAGTGGTTTCGTCGAAATCCGAGGTCATTTGCAAAATGTCCATTTTTAAGGGCCTGAATTCCATAGCGACTATTCAGAATTTTCAACTGGACATATCTTTTGATTCCCATTATCAAATTTTTATTTTTCAGATTCGTTAGAAAGATATTATCAATTAGATTCCATTATTTTTTGTTTCACTAAAATCCGGATTGTTTTGCACCCGGTACAGTCCGACAAAGTTTGAATTCGATTTTTGAAACTACCACGCCCTTTCAAGCCTTGTTTATAATTATAATTAATTATATTCGTTTTCAATTGTCGATTCAAACTCAGTTTTCATCGCCATTATTTAAAATATTTATTTTAAATATTTAAAATCCATTATTTTAGCCAATTTAAAAATTTTAAATTGGCTCAGATTTTCTAGGTCGTTACAATCTCCCCCACTTAAAACTTTTCATCCCCGAAAAGGAACAAAGTCGAAAGTGGTTTGATAAATATACAATCCCACAATACAACAACCAATTTGTTTTTAACCTTTCTAAAATATTCTGATCAAATCCTATATTCCTTCAAAAATCATTCAGAGTATAGAATAAATAGTGCACATCCATAGGAAGAAAATTGCAATAGAATAGAGAATTAAATGGTAATGCAAAGTAGGGTAAATGTACCTTGCACCAGAGTCAATCAGAGATATCTACTCGGCATCTAGGATAAGCTTTGTGAATGCTCTCCTCAGTTTCCCAAGTACAATCTCGCGGATCTCCACTCCATTGCACTTTGACTAAGTGAACCTTCTTGTTTCTCAGCTCTTTGGTTTCTTTGCCGATGATCTTTAGCGGCTCTCGCCTCACAGCTAATTCTGGAGTAATTTCAATGTCCTGCTGAGCTGCTTCTTCCACGATCAAGTCTGTATCATGAACGTGCTTTCGAAGTTGAGATATATGAAATACATCATGAACTCCAGGCAACCAGTCAGGCAGTTTGACCCTATAAGCGAGAGTTCCAATCCGTTCCAGAATAGGAAACGGACCAATGAATTTGGGTGCTAACTTTCCAGTTTTACCGAACCGGATAACTCCTCTCATCGGCGATACTTTCAAATATACATAGTCGCCAACTTCAAAGGATATATCTCTTCTTCTTCTATCGGCATAGCTCTTTTGTCGGCTTTGAGCGGCGAGTAATCGCTTCTTAATAAAATCGACTTTGTCGGTAGCTTCTCGAATCATATCAGGCCCTAACACAAGTCTATTTCCAGGCTCGACCCAACAAGCAGGAGATCGGCACGGTCTACCGAACAATGCTTCGAATGGCGACATTGTCAGACTCGCCTGGTAGCTATTGTTATAAGAGAATTCAGCCAAATGCAGATGGTCTTCCCATGATCCACCGAAATCTAGAACACAAGCCCGCAATAGATCTTCTAAAATGCGATTCACCCTCTCAGTCTGTCCGTCTGTCTGAGGATGATAAGCGGTGCTCAAGTTTAACTTCGTTCCCAGCTCGACTTGAAATGCCTCCCAGAATTTACTAGTAAATATTGTATCTCTATCACTGACTATACTGAGCGGCACTCCATGTAGTCTAACTATTTCCCAGAAGTAAATCTGCGCCAGACTCTGAGCAGTTCTGTTTGATCTGACAGGTATAAAATGGGCGGTCTTTGTGAAGCGATCTACGATCACCCAAATACTGTCATTTCCTTTTCTTGTTCTGGGCAAACCATCAATGAAATCCATCGAAATATGTTCCCACTTCCAACCAGGAACTTCTAGCGGTTGTAATAGTCTAGCCAATTTCTGTTGGTCGCTCTTGACTAGCTGGCAAGTAGGGCATCGGTTGACATATAAAGAAATGTCCCTTTTCATCGACTTCCACCAGAAAGTGCGTTTGATGTCATTATACATTTTGCTTACTCCTGGATGGATACTGAGTTTTGACTTGTGGCATTCATCCAGTACTTCCTTTCGAAGTTCAGGAATGTTGGGGACACAGATTCGACCTTTGAGCCTTAAAATCCCATCATTGTCTACTTGAAAACTCGAGGGTTCGCCTTGTTGAATTATCCCTCTGATCTTCTGAATGAAGTGATCATCCTCCTGAAGAGCAGATATCTTATCTAGCAATGAAGTCGTGATGATAAAACTGGCGATCATTACATTCTTTCGGCTTAATGCATCGGCCACGACATTGGCTTTTCCTGGAGTATATATAATTTCAAAGTCATATGCTGCAAGAAACTCCAGCCAACGTTGTTGTCTCAAATTCAAGTCCTTCTGAGTAAACAGATACTTTAATGACTGATGATCTGTAAATAGTTCGAATCTCTCGCCCAGAAGATAGTGTCTCCAGATTTTCAAAGAGAATATGATAGCCAATAACTCAAGATCATGAGTTACATAGTTTTTCTCGTGTGGCTTAAGTTGACGGCTAGCATAAGCAATTACTTGGCCTCTTTGCATTAACACTGCTCCAAGGCCTTCTCTAGACGCATCAGTCCAGACTTTTAGATCTTGGTTGCCATCGATGATGGTTAACACTGGAGCTGTCGTTAATCTCAACTTTAGCTCTTCGAAAGCTTCCTCACTCTCTTGAGTCCATTTGAATTTAGAATGCTTCTTTGTAAGCTTCGTTAAGTGACCAGATATCTTCGAAAAGTCTTTAACGAACTTCCGATAATAGCTAGCCAATCCGAGAAAACTACGGACTTCAGTGGGAGTACTGGGCTGTTTCCAATTCTGAATGGCTGTGATTTTACTTGGATCCACAGCGATTCCTTCTTTCGATACAACATGGCCCAGAAATTTCACTTCATCTTACCAGAATATACATTTGGAAAACTTAGCTTTTAATACATTCTGTCTCAGAATTTCTAGAACATGTTCAAGATGCTTTTCATGTTCGGCCTTTGATTTAGAGAAGATTAGAATATCGTCAATGAAAACCAGAACAAATTTATTCAATACTCCTCTGAATACTCTGTTCATCAGATCGACGAAATAAGCTGGAGCTTTACATAAGCCGAACGGCATTACTAACCACTCGTAGAATAAGTCGGGGCCTCTGAACGCTATCATTGGAACACACTCTTCGGCAATTCGAAGTTGATGGAATCCTGTAGCTAGGTCCATTCGTGAGAATACTTGTGCTCCATTTAATCGATCCAACAAATCATCTATTCGCGGCAATGGATATTTATTCTTTATTGTCTGTTTGTTCAGATCACGATAATCCACACATAGACGTAGAGTACCGTCAGATTTTGGGACAAATACCACGGTTGCACCCCAATCAGAGAAACTAGGCCTGATCAGACCCTTCCATACTAGCTGTCGTGTTTGATTGTCTAATTCCTCCTTCTCTTTCAAGGACATTCTTCGAATAGCGTGAACTACCGGCCTTGCATTGGGAATTAAAGCAATCTTGAAATCTATTTCTCTCTGCGGAGGTAAGCGAACAACTTCTTCGAACACGTCCGCATAGTTCTTGACGACAGGAATATCTTTGATAAGGTCGGGAATATTCTCTGTGACTTCAGGAACATTTTCTATTTGGGCTGGAGAAACATTCAAAGCTGCCCAGAAGTCTTTTCTATTTGCTTTCTGACCTTCACACGGTATGGTTATATAACTCCCTGATTTAATCTTAGCTTTAACAATTCTCTCGGCGCATCTAACCTCTGCTTCATATTTGGTTAGCCAATCCAATCCCAGAATAAGATCGAATTCATCAAAATTCATGACGACAGAGATAATAGGGAATTTATAGCAAGAAAAAGAGATGGGTACTGCACAAACCCAACCGAGATTGATGGAACCTCCGACCGGATTCTGGACAGTCATTGGTTCCTTGAGCTTCCTCAAATTCAAATCTAGTTTCTTAGCAGCACTCTTGGCAATAAAGCTTCGGGACGCGCTTGTGTCAAACAATACTTTGACTGGAATGTTTTTGACAGTAAGCGTGCCTTCTAACACATCGGGCCTTTCCAGAACATCTGCGGGCCCAGAAGTTTCTGCCATTTCATTTACCTGAACTGTTTTGGTCTTTTTCAACATCCAGCAGTCTCTTTTTATATGACCCATCTTATGACAAAGATTGCACTCCCGGGTCACCTGAAAATTATTCTTGGATTTAGACTCATCCCTTTTTGGTTTCTTTAGAGATCGGCAACTTATCGAGACATGTCCTTTCTTATTGCAGTTAGAGCATACAGTTGTCGTTACTGGTTTCTTCTCAGATTTGGCCCTTTTTCTCTTAGCACCAGGCTTCTCATTGACCTCTAACCTCATACTGGCTCCAGCAATATCAGTTTCCGACTCTTCTT
This sequence comes from Allium sativum, assembly GCA_030737875.1. NCBI lineage: Eukaryota > Viridiplantae > Streptophyta > Magnoliopsida > Asparagales > Amaryllidaceae > Allium > Allium sativum. The sequence goes on from CM060921.1 coordinate 317,130,418, forward strand.
TGTCACTACAACAAACTTCTTCGTCGCGCAACATTACTTTCTTAGGGAGATCTTCATACTGATAAGCCATGTATATCATTTCTGAAAAAGGAAGCTTCACATGCCCCAATACTTTATTCTGGTATTTCCTTTGAAGCCCGTGAATAAATCTCATATTTTTACTATTCGGATTTTGAATTAGATGAGGAGCAAAGTGAGAAAGTTCATTGAATTTCTTGTGATATTCTGGGATGGTCATATCGCCTTGAATTAGATAGGAAAATTCATCACATAATCTCTCGGTTGCTTCGGGAGGAGTAAATCTTTCTAAGAAAATCACTTTGAATCTGTCCCAGGTGATATCACCTTCTGGATTATCTTTGATGATCGTTTCCCACCAGATTAAAGCTTCTTCTTTAAGCGCTCAAGTTGCTACTAACCGTTTTTGGTCATCTCTCAGCTGGATATGCTCAAAGATTCTTTCGACGGAACTCATCCAAGCTTGAGTTTGAATAATAGATTCATTGCCCGAGAATTGGGCTCCACCCAGATTTCGATATCTCTTAAATAGAGCCTCTAGATCGGGTTCTGTATTCCTTCTGTTTCTGGCACTCATTTTTCTAGTACTTCTGCAATTAGCAGATCAAGTGTCAGGTCACAGAAAAGATAGTTTAAAATATAGAAACACATACTTCAATGTAAATGTGTCTATCGATGTGTTATTTCATTCTGCTACTCATACTGGGACATTACTGATCCTATCTGTATAGAGTTACCCGTCCTAGAACACTACTGGTTCTATTTCTGACGAGTTCGTTCAAATGTTATATTCCATAACTAAGCTTAACCAAAGCTATGATACCACGATGAGACGAGCCGAAATCCCGTTCAGACGGAAACAAGGGTTATCTTAGGAATATAACACAGAAACAGATCATAGCAGAACAGAATTAAATAAGTACACCAGATAATGAACAACAGAATATACTGGATAAAAGTAATCATCAGAGTTACACAGTATACAGGATCTTACTTAGTACAAATGCAGTTCAGCTATACATAAATGTCTACAGCGGAAATAAACAAAATATGTACAATAGGAACTGAACAGCATAAAAAAAGAAATAAATGTTAGAATCCATCTTCAACTCCAGCTATCCAGAAAAAGAACTAGCTAAACCTGAATACAAGGCTGCCCGTGTAGAAAAAGGGGCACCCGAGTTTGAAAGTGAAACAAACTACGAGTCAGTCATGGGACTGGTATGAGAAATCTACTCAACACATATATAATTTGGCAAATCACAGGACCACGCCACTTTCGTGGAACGGGTTTACTCCATTGGATTGCCAGTGCTTTTAAAACAAATCTTTCTTTTAAACTTCGCTATCCTTTTTATAAAAATGAAGCCATTATAAGACTCAGTTCCCATCACACAATGCAACGCAAACCAGAGGATAGAGTTTTACCTTATAATGGCCAAATATGATTGATACGTATAAAACAAAAGCATTTGGTATTATGACTAGTGTTCATATGTTTCAAAAACAATTTCAATCATAATTATCAATCATAGACGACATGGGTACCATATATCATGTCGCCATATATATATACAATCAAAAACGCACGATCACGTATTTGGAAATTGAATTTCCGTCATGAACCAAGGCAAAAGATAGTCCTTACCGAATTCGTGACTCTCTAGCCCGAGCCACAGGCAAGCGCGCAGGCAAGCCTTTAGATCGTCAGGGCCGGTCCACCGATGTGGATTATTATGCCTGAACAATACGTTTCCCCGCCCTTTGGGGCGTAAACGAGCCAACGAATGACTCCATCGGACCCGGATCGTCCGATCAAACCGAGGCGCCTCGCAACAGCAACAACCACATAGGTGAAAAGTATATAAATGTCAAGGCTGGTAGGTCACTGACACCACCTTAGCTAGAAAGAAACGCATGCCCTCCCTGATGTCCTCTCCCGTTTTAGGTTCATACCGAGGTGTGAGGCTCGCGAATTCACGTTATACACAAAGCTACGCCACACAGGCGGTGCTTTGATCATCACCACAAGACTTTGCTTTTCAACAGAAGCCATGATCACTGCATCTTAGCATGCCACACAGGCAATTCATGCCATGCGACTGATGTCCATCGATATACAACCCCTGAGCTCGTGCGTCTCAGAGAAGGGCGTTAAGCAAAAGAATAAATTCTCCGCCGCCAAACAGATGTATATTAACAGAAATCAATCAACACAGAATAAACTCCAATGTCAGACACACAGTCCATTTACAAGTCTGTTCTGGGTCTGAACGAAACCGGAGGCACTAAATACCTCGCAAACCCATCGATCACCACGTACGTCTGGACGATCACCACTCATTATCCATATTTCGGGATGCCTCCCAATCAGGACCTCGGTTACCATCCAAACGAGGTGAAGATCTCCGGTCTTCGACCACCGTCTTCATCTTCGAATTTCAATCGTCGGTCAATTATTCGAAATGAGAATTAACTCGGCCTTTTCAAATAATTCACGTATATTTTAGAATTTCAAATCGATTTATTTCAATAGTTAAATTATTCGACAACACCAATATTGTTCTTTAATGTAGTTTTCACACCAAACACATTCAACCATCAAATACAACATGAATCGAGCAAATTCAGTTTATTTCCATTCCATATCGCTTATTATATTTTATAACTAATTATCGCTATTTTTATTTATTTTAAAATAGCTAATTTATTCAAAACGACGCTTCGGGCCATAAAGCGGCCGTGGCGCTGTTTTTCTTCAGATTTGATTTACACATATCTGAAAATCTAACCGTTGGATCTTCACAAAATCTACATCATTATAAAGGTCTTTTCAAAACGAATCCAACGGTTCCAGTTTCGAGAAAATCCGACGGTCGGATCTCCTGGTACAATCGTTTGAATTTTCGATTTCAAATTACGAACTGCAGCGTCGTTATTCGATTAAATATATAATTATATTTATATATATAAATATAATCGCTTCTGGCGCTGTTTTTCATCAGTTTTGATTTAAACATTCCAGACAATCCAACCGTTGGATTTTTACAAGGTTGGTGTCGTTGGAAAGATTATTCCAAGGCGAACCCGACGGTTGTGGTTTCGGGAAAATCCAATGGTCGGATTCCCCGTACTAGTTGTTTGAAATCATGGTTTCAAAATACGAACTGCACGGCTTCGTTTCGTTTTAATTTTATTTATATTTATATAAATATAGTTCATTCAATGATTTCCATATCGTTTTCACTTCAAATTTTTTCTAACACCTTAAAATTTTGGAAAATTTCGCCATAACCTCCCCTGGACCGGGAGCATCGGGAAATCGCAAATAGCTTTCCCGGTCCTTCTAATCTCAAAAAGAAAAAGAAAAAGCCAAGCGGCTAGCCAACAGGCTCATAAAATCATCACCCAAACAAAGCAGTAAATGTGTACCTATTTGTCGGGCACAAAATTTTATTCCTCTTCTCTAGCCCCTTTGCTATAACATGTTCAATGAATATGCATGTACATATATATACAGTTCTTATCATTTATCATTTTCTATTCAACTTCATATTTGATTTCTATTTGGTTTAAAAACACCATTCATTCTAATGTTACATAAATAGGCGCAAATCATTTCATTAGCTAATTAATGAATATTTCAACTCATATATGTTTATTTTGAACAAGTGGCTATTTTTAACACTTCACATTTCAACGATTTATGCATACAATAAAAATGTGATTTTTATTGTAAAACAATTCATTTCAAAACACTATTTTTCTATATAGTTCAAGTTGGTGATAAAAATGGGATTTTTATCATAAAACAATTTATTTTAAAACGAGATTATTTTACACAGTTCATATAGTCGATAAAAGGTGATTTTTATTATCAAACAATTTATTTCAAAATATGAATACCATTCAACACATGAATTTCTAATCAACGAATGAATGTCAATTCAACACATGAATGTTTTCTATTCAATGAATAAATATAGTTTAAGCATATGAAAATAATTCAAACACAAGAATATTATTCAAAATTTCGGCAGCATAACGGCAGGGTAGTTAAAACCGGGACCGTCCCTAGTACGGCTCCTCGCTCTACCTTAAAACCTCGCGGTTTTTGACAATGGGGATCATGCATCTAGTTCGCACGCAGGCGGCATGTATATATTTATTTCATTTCCACAAACTAATACTATGTGGTTTCAACCAAATATTTCTCAACCACAAATGGGTATTTTTCAACCACAATCAACCAATATCAATCACAAACAATCCTAAACAATCATTCGCTATCAATCAATTTTCACAACAATTTCAACCAATAAATATCGTCCATGGTTTGTGGACGAGGGGCGTATATATATATATAGCAATTCACTTTCATTTCACACATATATATATATATTTTTAAATCAGAAATCTCACCAATAGCTATCCAACTTCACGACACTTCCTTTATAGAAATCTTCGCCAATCTCGCCTTTCGTCGCTTTAGTTGCCCGTATTCTCTACATATGTAAAAATCGAATTTTTACTATGTTATTCAATATATAAAAACTGCATTTCAAAAATATATATTCCGCCTTGTCAAAAATAAAGATTATATTTTTAATATTCCTATGATGTAAAGATTATATTTTTATTACTTTAAAAATATAAAAATCATATTTTTATTTCTTCTATTTAATAAAAATTCCGTCTTTTCTATTTTAAAAATATGATCTTTTCTATTCTAAAAAATCTGATCTTTTTCTATCTAAAGTTTAAACCTTTTTCCTTTTAAAGTTTAAACCTTTTTTCTTTTTAAAGTTTAAATTAAAAATCAGTTTTTAAATCTGTTAAAAATCAGTTTTTAACTTCTTATAAAAAATCAGTTTCAAATTCTTTTAAAATTCAGTTTCAAATTCTTTTAAAATTCAGTTTCAAATTCTTTTAAAATTCTTTTTCAAATTCTTTTAAAAATCAGTTTTACAAAATCAGTTTTAAATCCTTAAAATCGAAATTTTTAGATTAAAAATAAAAATGAAATAAAATAAAAACAACGTACCTTTACCTGCGAAGAGGGGGCGGTGTGTCAGAGTCGGCGGCAGAAGGAGGAGCAGGCGGTGGCTAGGTCTCGGCTGGGGGGCTCGAGAATTGGGGGTCGCGATGGCTTCTGGGGGCTCGCGAATTGGGCATGGAGGGTTCGGCTCGGGTCTTCGATCGATGGAGGGGGGACAGGCGGAGGCGGGGGTCTCTTCGACGAGGCGATGGCGCCTTCTGGTGGCTGAGCGGCGGATGGAGGTCGCTTCTCTTTTTTTTTTTTTTGAAACTGAATCGGGAAGAAATGAACGGGGGGGGGGGGGGGGGGTGGCAGTTTGACTTAGTTAAAGGGGGAGACAAAAGACTTTTAATTTATTAAATTATTTAATTTGCCAAAAAGTTGTCTTTTACATATTACCTCTAAACGAGGCCCACCGCCTGTCGTCCATAGCGTTTTACCCCCATTCCGGACACAATGGGATATGTATCGCAAGCTAATTTGATCGTTACAATCAGCTTCCGTTGAATTTACATTTAAATCACTATATTGAATTTTAAACGTACGTTTCAAATTACCGGGGTCACATACTAACTAGAAAATTTCCAGAAAAATATTTTCTAGCTTCGTATTGACGATACGGTCCTAACAAAACTAGTTTCGTCGAGTTCTGAGACCGTTTGAAAAATGGCCAACTTCCAGCCGATTAAAATCAACTGAAACTGGTCAAACGCGTTTTCCTTTGCCACGCTCACATATTGATTCGAAAAATTATGAAATTTGAAACCTAGCAATAACTTGACACTGCGGATCCAACAAAAGTGGTTTCGTCGAAATCCGAGGTCATTTGCAAAATGTCCATTTTTAAGGGCCTGAATTCCATAGCGACTATTCAGAATTTTCAACTGGACATATCTTTTGATTCCCGTTATCAAATTTTTATTTTTCAGATTCGTTAGAAAGATATTATCAATTAGATTCCATTATTTTTGGTTTCACTAAAATCCGGATTGTTTTGCACCCGGTACAGTCCGACAAAGTTTGAATTCGATTTTTGAAACTACCACGCCCTTTCAGGCCTTGTTTATAATTATAATTAATTATATTCGTTTTCAATTGTCGATTCAAACTCAGTTTTCATCGCCATTATTTAAAATATTTATTTTAAATATTTAAAATCCATTATTTTAGCCAATTTAAAAATTTTAAATTGGTTCAGATTTTCTGGGTCGTTACATATTGATTATATGAAATTGGGTATAATTGGATATTGGAAATTAGCATGTTTGGGTATGAATAACATGGAATTATTGAATTTGGCTATAATTGGATAATTTGGGTAATATGAAAATTGGTAAACTATTATGTAATTGGTGTAGTGAATGGCAAATTGGAAATAGGCATAAAAATGAAATGTAATTAAGTTGAATTTGGAACATATGACATGAATTTGGGGTTTGGGTGAAAGACGATTGTTAATGAATGCCTATGACATGAGGTTATACGTGTTTGTGGTGTAAGACTGCCCGGAACTGCCCAGCAAATCCAGCAACCACAAGCGGACGTCTAATGTGAGAGGTCAACGGCAAGAACTAGAGACGTAATATGACACGAGGTTAGGCACGTTTGTGGTGTAAGACTGCCCGGAATTACCCGGCAAATCCAGCAGCCACGAACGGATGTCTAATGTGAGAGGTCATACATCGTTACGGCATTATAAATAAATTAAGAAATACTAACCATAATAAGACATGTGGGTGACATGGGTATGGTTAAAGGGTTAAGTGGGTGATATAAATGACATGTAAAGCATAACAAATGCGAGACATATGATGTAAGACATAACCAAGGTAGACTTAACCGTAGTAAAACATGTGTAAGACATGGAAACTGTAATAAAAAGGGGGTTAAGTGGGACATGTGTGACATGTGAAACAGAATTTTGATATGCTTAACCAAATGGGACCCGTAACGGTATCATAAATTAATTGAATTGGGAAAAGTTTAATTAATGGGTTAAGTAAAAGGAAGGGTTAAGTCAAATCTAAAACTAATGACATAGTAATGAGGGAATGATAATTACTTATTATAAACTTGAGTTGCGGTGATGTAAAATTAAATAATAGGCAAACTCGTCATAGGGACAAGGGAAGGTTATGACTTAAGATGTAATACAAGACTTGAAGGGTGGGACGACTTATACTATGAAACAAGTCAAATCTAAAATTAAATGACAAGAAATGGGGAATGATAAATAACCTATTATGAATAAACTTGAATTAGGCAAGAAAGGATAATAAGTGGAAATTATAACTTATGGGACAAGATAAGTTATAGGAAACGATAAGGAAGATAAGATAACTTATATGTAAAGATATACCTAAATTAAGTGGTTTGGAAAGGAGAAATGTGAAATTAAAAATGATATAAGTTATATGAGTGGAAAAGAAGTAAATTAGAATCATATATGTTGGTTGGGTTGAGTAATTCTCTGGGTGCCAGTCTGATGTTGATTTCGGTCTTCATGGCTGGTGTTTAGAGGGTTATTCTCCTAATCAGTATGTATGTGGGATAAGGCATACGTAACTATGAACTAACTATAACATATTGTTGTAACCCAAAAAGGGAATAATTTATGAAATTGAAAAATAACATGTCGTGGGCTTATTAATGGACTTAAGTGGGTTAAGTATAAATTGAATTAATAAGCAAGGGTAAGTTGGTGAATACAGGGAAAAAAGGAAGCTAATGTGAATAACCAAGTTAAATGAGAAAGTTGTTGAGGTAGCACAAGCGTGAAATAAATGGTTAGACTTAGGGTCTAATGACATATAAAACTAAGGCGCTTGAAGCAGTCCGTACGTTGTAGGATGAATAACCCAATGAGGTAGATCATGATGGTGTCATAAGGAATGAGGAGAGCGCACATTCGCTATTTTGGCGGCTCCAACGGACTGGAAGGGGAAGCACGCGACTTCCTGAGACGTTAAAGGTGCTCCTGGTAGTCCTATGTAGTTGTTTAGCTTCAGGCTAGGATTACAGAGGTTGGGTCTGCGCGGAACTACCAGTGGGTGGGCCTTGACTGCACAAGTAGGGGGCAGTCAGAATGTTGTATGCGGTGGCATTAAGGGTGGTTCCGCGATTGCCTCAGGCGGAGGTGGAGGGTCAAGACCAAATGATAGCAAGATCGTCGGATGCCTGTCACCAGCAGCCTAAGGAATGCGAAAAGACAAGAGCTAACCCCTAGAGATTGTTAACCTTTGCTATCAAGGGACGGGTGCGGGGAGACCCCACATGGATGTTTAGATTGTTTGCTTGTTAGGGGTGGTCGCTTAGCTCGTGTGGTCTTTACTGGTTGAGGTAGGGGCTGAGGTGGGGCCATAGCCACCATAGGAAAACCAGACCTAAGGGATATCTGTACATTGGACACTCCTAGAAGCGGGCCCGTACAGATATAAAAAAAGCTCCCGACCGAGTTTCGTGTTTACTGGTGTAGCCCTACCATGGAACTTGGGTGCAAAAGTAGAGGTTATGTGCAGTAGAAACATCGAGTACGATTGATGATACGTACATGGGAAAGTCTAGGTACAATCATGTCTGCTCTGGGTGGTGTATCGTAGACTAGAGGGCATTATTCGATGATGGAACCAAACTCGGTCGAATAGTTCGAGGATAGCAGTCAGTACGCTTACGTAGCACAGCGATGGTGGTTCTATGCGGATGTAGCGTTGTACGTCACTATGGCATAGGATGAGGGGCTATGCATATTACTATGGCGATACGGAGGAGACCGTGCGAGTGGGGTGTCACATGGTGTACCTCAATTTAGGGGTAACTACATATACAGTATATTAGGTTAATCTACTAGGGGGTAGATGGGTGTGACGTGTGTGTAAGCTTTGATTGCTAATAAAACGTATAACCTAATAAATAAGAAAGTGTAATTGAACGGTATATGTAGGATTATTCAAGAAGTGTAGTTTAAATTCATTCACACAGAACTTATGTTCTGACCCCCTCCTTATAACATTCGCAGGTTAGACAGAGACTTACAGCTTTGGGAATACTGATTTAGCAGTATTGTGATTAAGGTAAAGCTATGTTTTAAATATATTATAATTTACTCCTTCCACTGTGAGGTGTTTTCCGAACTCTGACATATCTCTTTTCTCTGTCTTTTTCTGCAGGATACCAGAGCAACCAACTCGGGTTTCGATGGATTGGATTTTTGAAGAAAAAAATCGGCCCATTGGAATCCTGGTTGTTACAATATCCAGCATCTACAAGTAGTCAGTTTAATATGAGAGGTCTAGTGTGTATATATAGACCTATTATTTATGTAAATAGGTAGGCCTACTACTGCCTTGAGAAGGTCTTTAGTAGCTGACTTTCTTCTTATCTAGTTTGGGTCTTAAGTGGTTAGGACTAGGACCGTTTCGGGGGTTTTATTCATTGGATTTGGATAAAGTCATGGGACCCTTCCCTTATTAGATTTGAAATGGTTTATTGGTCCTCCTTCTCTAAAAGTGGTTTAGTCATGGCAATAACGGAGTTAGGTTGCCGGAATGTCCACTTCCTCTGGGAGCTTTGTGAGGGCCAACCTAGGGACAAGTTTGGTATACGTGGGACGTAGCACGCAATTTTATTAACCAACCGTCTAAGAGAGGTCTTAAGTGGTATAGTTCTACTACTGTAATATCAGTTAAGTAGTAACATGAGGCATCAGCCAGAGGGGTCTTAAATGGCTATATGCAGGCCTACCCTAAACCGGTACTAGGCGACGAGGTACTACTTCTCATATTACTTGTGAATATATATCTAATTAAGACGTTGATGTGTTAGGACGGGGACTTAAGTGGCTAGGGTCCGCCTTAGGGTCATAAGAGATCATAATAATCCACCCTTAATAAATATACTAGAATGAGCCTTAAGTGACCGAGAATGTCCACCTCGTTGGGTTTTAAGTGATCGCTGATCCACCTTAAATGCATTTGGCGGTCTTAAGCGGCTGATTCATATGTCCACCTCATTAATTAAATTACACCCTTTGTGTGTGTTTGCTTATCTGTTTACATAGACATACTTTGAAGTATTTAACCTTCCAAATTTAGTGTACTCTTTAAACACATATTATTTTCAGTCACCAGACCTTTATGTTCTGACCTCCCTCCTCTTAACAATATAAACAGGACAGTAGATGGGAACGCTTAGATCAATGATACCTTGGAGATGGAACCTAACATGGAGAATCTATAACTATTAGGCATTATGTCAATATCATTATGTTGGGATAATTAATGTTAATGTACCTATTATTGCATGAGACTCATTGCAATTAATATTTAAGATGATTTGAAACTAAAGGTACATCAATTTTAGGTTATTCTATTTTATCCCTTCCGCTGTGTGAGATTTTGATTTCGTATTAGTATGCTCTGTTATGTTTATTATACCAATTACTTATAAAAACCAACAATCCATTTAGAATGGCTCTAAGTTTCCATCTTCCTTTTTAGGTCGAAATTTAGGCCCATTCTGGGTGGATGGTTACACTCATAGGATAATAGTAAATTTCTGGATAGCTTAGAGTGTAGCTTGAGAGCTCCATAACCTTCTTATGTGTTTTTCTTCATCTTAATCTTTTTATTTGGATTAGTTGTATCTTCAAATTTGTTGTCGATATTTTATGTACTGTTATGCTGGTTTTCTATGATTGAGATGTAGATATTTGAGATTATGTTGGTTTTGAAATAATGGTTTTTATGCAAGGATTTTATTATTATAAATGTTTCGACTTTAAATGTTTTTATTTTTATGTCTTATGATCTCAAAATCTACATGTTTTAGTCATGTTTTTAGTCATACATGGATGGTTCATGCTCTTTAACATGACATGATACAGACATGTCAAGGGGAACATTTGGTATCAGAGCCTAAAATTTTGGGATTTCTAGTACTAGTTTTAAAAGTAAAATTGTTTTAAATGAAAAGAGTTTTCAAAAGAAAAGTATTTTGAAAATTATATAAAGTTTTATAAAAGCACCTTAAACCCATACTCCCTTCCTTCGTTTCTTTCCTTCCTTACCTACATTTGTATGTTCTCTCTTGCATATATTGGTTGACGTCCCAGATGATCCCAACATTTCATGTGTCACGATCCTCATGTGGTTCTATAGATACTTGTAATGCCCTACCCCCAAGACCCTCAGTAATAAAGAGCATTACTAGGTAATACTGTCTATTAGTGTGGAGAATAGGGTAGGTTAGGTGTGACCATTCATAAGTCTTACATTTTGTGAGTATCAAATACGTCGATTGGGTCTATAATTTTTTTAAATCCTAAATGGATTAACATACTTAATTCATCTAATAAAAGTATGATGGCTTTACATAAAACATATAGTAAATTTTTGGCTAACATCCTTATTATGTATCAAAATACAAAATAAATATCTCATTTAAAACTGATTAAAATTACATCCTCATTTTCAAACGCACCGATAAAAATTTCGCTTATACCTTTCTCCAGTCATGTCAAAACCCCGATCGCACAAAAATTACACTTTTTCATCATTTTTGCAGAATCAAATCCTTGAGACTCTTTAGATGATTTTTAAAAATAAGCAAATCAAAGACATATTTTCTAAATTTCCAACATCAAACTTGAGAAATCTAGTGAAAAATTTCCCTTTCCAAATTCAAACAACATGAGATGGGAAGATCGAAGGTATAACATTGAACTTTTTGATTTGAATTCCTTCATTGTTAATCGATGCATATTAAAATTCTTTGTAAGTGTGAAAACCCGTAACTTCCCCGGTAAGGAAAGCGCGGACAGTTTGAGAACAAGCCACAAAAGAACGCAGACAAAAGAACTTTTCATTGTTTATTACAACAATTCCATCAGAATACAAGAATATATAGAGTATGAATAAATAAAATAAATTCGATAAATATCAGAGATTACAATATATTACATAGCAGCAGAAAATAATACAAAATACAGCTGAAGAAGATACACGGATACAAAGCTTTCCGGATATCGTTCCAGCTGTAAACCAGGATCCTGTGAATATAAATCTGCAAAACCAAAACTACTAGCTGCCCGTGTCGAAATAAGGGCACCCAGAGTTTAGGTTAAAACAATAAACTCCAGGTCAGCCATGTGACAGGTATGAGAACTAAAACAGTTATTTAAAACTTTACTTTAAAGTTAGGTAAATCAAGGGACCACGCCGTATAACACGGAACGGGTTTCCTCCCAAGAATACCAGTGCATATAACAAAACAGCGCAATGCTTTTTGGAAAAATGAAGCTATTATAAGACCCATGTCATTTCACACAATGCAACGCAATCCGGGGGATAGGGTTTTCCCTTATAATAGCCAAACATGCTTAGTACGTTTAAAACAAATCATTTGATACTACTATAAGTGCGTAGTGTATAAAACAACTTCAAATCATAAGTATCAATCATAGATGGCATGGGTACCATATATCATGTCGCCATATTAGGCCCTACAATCAAAACCGCAAATGTCACGTATTTGGAAATTAGATTTCCGTCTGTGAACCGAGGCAAAAGAAAGTCCTCTACCGAATTCGAGACTCTCTAGCCCGAGCCTCAGGCAAGCACGCAGGCAAGCCTTGAAGCGACAGGGCCGGTCCACCGATGTGGATTATTATGCCTGAACACTACGTTTCCCCGCCCTTTGGGGCGTAAATGAGCCAACGAATGACTCCATCGGACCCGGATCGTTCGATCTAACCGAAGCGCCTCGCAAAAGCAACAACCACATAAATCAAACTCGTCCGGGCGTGTAAAACCACAGACGCCACTTCTAACAAGAAAGAAACGCATGTCCTCCCTGATGTCCTCTCCCGTTTTTGGTTCACCACCGGGGTGTGAGGATCGCGAATTCACGTTACACAAAGCTATGCCACACAGGTTGTGCTTTGATCATCACCCACAAGACTTTGCTTTTCAACAGAAGCCCTGATCATATTGCCACTTAGGCATGCCACACAAGCAATTCAATCCATGCATTTGATATCCGTCAATATATAACCTCTGAGCTCGTACGTCTCAGAGAAGGGCGTTAAGCAAGAGAATAAATTCTCCGCCGCCAAATAGATATATATTTAATAGAAATCAACCACACAGAATAAAATCCAATGTCAGACACACAGTCCATTTACAAGTTCGTTCTGGGTCTGAACGAAACCGGAGGCACCTAGTACCCCGCAAATCCATCGATCTCCAAGTACGTCTGGACGATCACTAACTGATTCCCTCCTCTTGGGTGTACGGCCCAATCAAGATCATCAGTAATCACCCAAACGACGTAAAGACCTCCAGTCTTCAACCACCGTCTTCATCTTCGACACCACGTCGAATCAGTTATTCAGAATGGGATAAACCCGGTCTTTCTGAATAACTCGCGTATATATTATAAAAGTGTTACACAAACACAACATACGCCTCATTTCACTTCAGAATATTCTTTTTATTCAAATATTCTTATATTTTGGGAAAGGTTCCCATTAATTTTATCAAAGATAAATTCTTTAATCTTCCTTTGAATATCACTTTAAACTAGTCGGGATTAGCGAACCACACTGAAGTAATTATTTATTTTATTTCTCAATCCCAACCTATTTATCCCATGAAGTAAAACTGGTCATACTTCATATCTAACACCACGGTGTTATCGGTAAATTCGATTACCATTTCACGTTCAAATCTAATTAAAGATTTGATTACCGTCTGGAGTAAAACTGGTGATACTCCATTCTCGATCTTTTCAATCTAATTAAAGATTATTAAAACTCCACTTAGTTTTAATCTTTACAGAAATCAACATCCTGTCTTTAACTGGGTTAAACAACCAATGTCATTTAAAACACGGTTCACTATAAACCCAAAATCACATTCAATTCATTATCGGGTTAAAGAACAAGTGTTATTTAAAACACCGTTCACAATAAACTCAAAAATCATTTCAAATTCAATCCCAATTAAATACCATTTAATTGGTACACTTCATTAAATCTAAATAAAAAGATTTAATCTTTTTCTCAACTGGGCTTAAGAACAGTGTTAATGAAGACACCATTCACGACAAACCCAAATCACATTTGATATTAAATACAAGGCTCTGAATAGAAAATATATCTGCTTATATTCAATATCAAATTCCATGACCAACAAATATCGTATTGGAAATAACGATATATATATATCTTTCAAATTTCCATAACAACATCTGTATAATCACGAAATCCAACATCGAACTATTCCGACGATGATTTCGATTCAAATCCATTCCAATTCAATTATTGGAAATCTTGATTATATTCAATATAATTCAAATTTCGAAATCACTTTCAATATAATTCAAATTTCGAAATCACTTTCAATATAATTCAAATTTCGAAATCACTTTCAATATACATTGAAAATTGAATAAAATCGATATAAATATCGTTCACGTCAAAATGGCGTCAATCAAATCAACACAGCTTCATATATTTCTATTTTCAAATATTCTATTTCAAATATTTCTTTTTCAAATATTTCTATTTCAAAACTGGAATGAGGCCCAATCAATTACCATATAATGTTGATTATATGGATTTTCTACAACACATGTATAAATCAACAATGACAAATAATCAACCATCATCCAAAGTGCATTCTATACTGTATAAGCATCAAATATAAATATTTAACGCTTATAACAGTCTGTCTATCAATCGATCGACATACCACTAATTATTGAGATTAGTGTATGTCATATATCATCCCAATACCCTTGTGGGGTTTCAAACAATCAAACATAGATTTTATTTGTGCAGTTGGACGATGTGTAAAATTTATCATCCCAATCAATATCAGTCAAATGTGCGTATATAAACAAATCGTCTGATTTGTTTATATTTATTTATTTCATATACACGTTAAAAATTCTATTTTCAACCATAAAAATATTTTTATTTCAATCCATATCACATAGTCAACTACACATCAAAATCAAACAAAAAAACAAACAAGCCGTCCATGGTCTGTGGACGATGGGTGTCAGATGCTAATAAACACCGTCTGCATCCTAATATATATTTTAAACTAGAAAAATTAAATTAAAGGTGAGAAGTTCTCACCGATTGCTAAACCAAACGCCGCGACTCTTCTTATGTAGAAATCTCTTCGCCGTTTCGTCTTTTGTCGCTTTCGTTGACCATATTCACTACATATATAAAAATCACATTTATATATCCTTGTTATGTATATAAAAATTTTATTTTTACAACGCTTCTATATAGATAAAAATTCTATTTTTATATAGCTACTATATCGATAAAAAATCTATTTTTATATAGCTACTATATTTTCATAACAAAGTATATTTTATAGTTTCAAAACAAAGTATATATTCTTGCTATATTTCGAAAAACAAAGCAAATTTTATTTTGAAACTTCACTAATTTTATTTTCAAAACTAATGTTCCTTTCTATTTTCATTTTCAAAAACAACTCTAATTTTTATTTAAAAATAATGCTAATTTTTATTCAAAAACAATTCTAATCTTTGTTTAAAAACAATGCTAATCCTTTATTGGATAGAAATAATTTAAATTAATAATTAACTAAATTAATAAGGTTTTATTTGACCTTGATTGAACTTGGCAATATGTTCCAACTTCTGCACTGCGTTTGGCATAAACAAACCGACAACGACATCCATTTCC
Source organism: Allium sativum (assembly GCA_030737875.1). Taxonomy (NCBI): domain Eukaryota; kingdom Viridiplantae; phylum Streptophyta; class Magnoliopsida; order Asparagales; family Amaryllidaceae; genus Allium; species Allium sativum. Next base: position 317,146,203 of record CM060921.1, read on the forward strand.
GCTGTCGCCATCACCTGGGAGTCGCCTGCAGTCGATCAACCACTCCCCCACGCTTCGCCTTTGCTGGAGCTTCCACCGCCGGAGCTGGCACGTGGCTCGAGGCTACCCTGGCGCGGGAATCTGAGGTGAAACGACGGAGGTTCCTAGTCCAATTTCTCCACAAGCACGCTACTAGAAACGGTCAAACTACTACGGATCGAAAACCCTGGAGATGAGCAACTATTTTCGTTTTATTAATTCCATGAATTGTTTGATGGATCGAAGGAATTTTTGGCAAGTTTTTCGGAGCTCTTCAGCCCTTCAAAGAGGAACGACGGCGCTGCAATAAAGAAGAGAGAGAAGGGTTTTGACTGGGGTTGACTGTGTATTTATATATTATTTTTAGTATTATTTAATTCGAAATTTAGGGATTTTGCATTCAAGCCCCAAATCAAACTCACCGACGGTCGCCCCTAGCTAACTACCCCCATTCCGAACACAATGGGATATGTTTCGCAAGCCAGTTCGGCCGTTTCGATCAGTTTTCGTCAAAAACAAAATATAACTCTATATATTGAATTTGAACGCGTATTTCAATTTACTGGGGCCACATACGAACTCTAAAAATTCCCGGAAAAAATATTTCCTAGCTTCGTATTGACGATACGGTCCTAACAAAACTAGTTTCGCCGAATTCTGAGACCGTTTGAAAAATGGCCAATTTCTAGTCGATTAAAATCAACTAAAACTGGTCAAAAGCATTTTCCTTTGCCACGCTCACATATTGAATCGAAAAATTATGAAAATTGGAATCTAGCAATAACTTGACATCACGGACCCAACAAAAGTGGTTTCGTCGAAATCCGAGGTCGTTTGCAAAATTCCCATTTTTAAGGGCCAGAATTCCATAGCGACTATTCTGAATTTTCTACTGGACATATCTTTTGATTCCCGCTATGAAATTTTGATTTTTCGGATATGTTGGAAAGAAATTATCAATTAGATTCTATTATTTTTGGTCTCACTAAAATCTGGATTACTTTGCACCCGGTACATTCATTTGAAGTTTGAAATCGAATTATCGAACTACCACGCCATTTTTAATTCCTTTTATAATTTAAAATAAATATATATATATATATTCTAACGACGACGTATATAAATATATACGTTCTAATTCTACTCTAAATAAGTTTCTCGTCGTTATTATTTAAAATAATTCATTTTAAATATTCAAAATTCGCTAAAATCTCCAAGATAAATTTTTTATATTGGCTCAGATTTTCGGGTTATTACAATCTCCCCCACTTAAAACATTTCGTCCCTAAAAAGGAACGAAGCCGAAAGTTGTTTCACAAACTAACTCAACTTCCATTATTTTCCTTACGGCTTAAGTTCTTCAACTTTTCAGTTTCTAAGAACTTTTCAAAAATTTGGCTAACACCCTAAATTTTCGAATTTTTTTGCCATAACCTCCCCTGCACTGGGGACTTCGGGATATTTCATATAGCCTCCCATGGCCTTCTTCAATCCAAAAGAAAAAGAAAAAGCCAAGCGGCTAGCCAATCGGCTCACAAAATCATCATCACCCAAACAAAACAGTAAATTATGGTAAACATGTACCTATTTGTCGGGCAAACAATTTTATTCTCTGCTCTAGCCTCTTTGTTATGACCTGTTCAGTGTAAGTACATTTATATGCATGCAAATGCGACAAATTTTCAATACAATTCACTATTTGGTTCAAATTGGCTACATGTTCAATATTTAATTAATCAAAACAGTAATTAAACAACACAACCATCAATCAATTAGTTGATTAGCTTTTCAAATTCATAACTTTGATATATAGCCAAAAATCACATTTTTGATGCCAAATCACAACAATAAGCCTTATCTAATTTTGGTTCTCACACAAGTCAATAGGAATCATATAGAAATCCCACTTTCGAAACTCGAATATAAATTCTGATGATGTACATACTATAGCGATCATCAGAACCATCTCCAAGCGACTAGAGTGTGATTCTATATCTATCCAGTATATTAAAACTTCGAATACACGCGGATCAGACGTATATGCAAAATCTATATATACTGGACTGTCCAAATCAATACAAATAAATAATCAAATACGAATAATTGATTTAAATTTTCAAAACAAAATTTGTTTTCACTTTAAAAAAAATACTCTTCACACTCATTCTAGGATACTAATGATCCCATCTCTAACGAGTCATTCTTATTGGATATTGCTAATCCAATCTCTGATGAATTCTTTCGTACGGTTCTAATGTGCCTTGTTCTCGAGCTTTGTAAACCAGAGCTCTGATACTAACTATAACGACAAGGAATTTCGCTCGATCCGAATCAGTCGCTAAACCGACCCAGACCGTTCGAAACCCCTGATTGCTTTGAGAACACGACAAATCAGAACCCAAACGGAAGAACATTTCATTGTTAATTACAACAATTCTATCAGAATACAAGAATATACAGAGTATGAATAAATAAAATACATTCGATAAATATCAAAGATTACAATATATTACATAGCAGCGGAAAATAATACAAAATACAACTGAAGAAGATAAACGGATACAAAGCTTTCCGGATATCGTTCCAGCTATAAACCAGGATCCTGTGAATATAAATCTACAAAACCAAAACTACTAGCTGCCCGTGTCGAAATAAGGGCACCCAGAGTTTAGGTTAAAACGATAAACTCTAAGTCAGTCATGTGACTGGTGTGAGAACTAAAACAGTTATTTAAAACTTTACTTTAAATATAGGTAAATCAAGGGACCACGCCGTATAACACGGAACGGGTTTCCTCCCAAGAATACCAGTGCATATAACAAAACAGCGCAATGCTTTTTGAAAAAATGAAGCTATTATAAGACCCAGGTCCTATCACACAATGCAACGCAAGCCTGGGGATAGGGTTTTCCCTTATAATAGCCAAACATGCTTAGTACGTTTAAAACAAATCATTTGATACTACTATAAGTGCATAGTGTATAAAACAACTTCAAATCATAAGTATCAATCATAAACGGCATGGGTACCATATATCATGTCGCCATACTAGGCTCTACAATCAAAACCGCAAATGTCACGTATTTGGAAATTGGATTTCCGTCTGTGAACCGAGGCAAAAGATAGTCCTCTACCGAATTCGAGACTCTGTAGCACGAGCCTCAGGCAAGCGCGCAGGCAAGCCTTGGAGCGACAGGGCCGGTCCACCGATGTGGATTATTATGCCTGAACACTACGTTTCCCCGCCCTTTGGGGCGTAAATGAGCCAACGAATGACTCCATCGGACCTGGATCGTCCGATCTAACCGAGGCGCCTCGCAACAGCAACAACCACATAAGTCAAACTCGTCAGGGTGTGTAAAACCACTGACGCATCTTCTAACTAGAAAGAAACGCATGTCCTCCCTGAGGTCCTCTCCCCTTTTTGGTTCACCATCGGGGTGTGAGACTCGCGAATTCACATTACACAAAGCTATGCCACACATGCTGTGCTTTGATCATCACCCACAAGACTTTGATTTCAACAGAAGCCTTGATCATATTGCCACTTAGGCATGCCACATAGGCAATTCACCCCATGCGTTTGATATCCATCAATATATAACCTCTGAGCTCGTACGTCTCAGAGAAGGGCGTTAAGCAAGAGAATAAATTCTCCTTCACCAAACAGATATATATTTAATAGAAATCAACCGCACAGAATAAAATCCAATGTCAGACACAAAGTCCATTTACAAGTTCGTTTTGGGTCTGAACGAAACCGGAGGCACCTAGTACCCCGCATATCCATCGATCTCCAAGTACGTCAGGACGATCACTAACTGATTCCCTCCTCTTGGGTGTACGGCCCAATCAAGGTCATCAGTAATCACCCAAACGACGTGAAGACCTCCGGTCTTCAACCATCATTTTCATCTTCGACACCACGTCGAATCAGTTATTCAGAATGGGATAAACCCGGTCTTTTTGAATAACTCGCGTATATATTATAAAAGTGTTACACAAACACAACATACGCCTCATTCCACTTTAGAATATTCTTTTTATTCAAATATTCTTATATTTTGGGAAAGGTTGGCATTAATTTTATCAAAGATAAATTCTTTAATCTTCCTTTGAATATCACTTTAAACTAGTCGGGATTAGCAAACCACATCGAAGTAATTATTTATTTTATTTCTCAATCCCAACCTATTTATCCCATGAAGTAAAACTGGTCGTACTTCATATCTAACACCACAGTGTTATCGGTAAATTCGATTACCATTTCACGTTCAAATCTAATTAAAGATTTAACTACCGTCTGGAGTAAAACTGGTGATACTCCATTCTCGATCTTTTCAATCTAATTAAAGATTCATTAAAACTCCACTTAGTTTTAATCTTTACAGAAATCAATATCCTGTCTTTCACTGGGTTAAAGAACCAATGTCATTTAAAACACGGTTCACTATAAACCCAAAATCACATTCAATTCATTATCGGGTTAAAGAACAAGTGTTATTTAAAACACCGTTCACGATAAACTCAAAAATCAATTCAAATTCAATCCCAATTAAATACCATTTAATTGGTACACTTCATTAAATCTAAATAAAATGATTTAATCTTTTTCTCAACTGGGCTTAAGAACAGTGTTAATGAAGACACCATTCACGACAAACCCAAATCACATTTGATATTAAATACAAGGCTCTGAATAGAAAATATATCGGCTTGTATTCAATATCAAATTCCACGACCAACAAATATCATATTGGAAATAACGATATATATATATATATATATATATATCTTTCAAATTTCCATAACAACATCGGTATAATCACGAAATCCCACATCGAACTGTTCCGAAGGTGATTTCGATTCAAATCCATTCCAATTCAATTATTGGTAATCCTGGTTATTTTCAATATAATTCAAATTTCGAAATCACTTTCAATATAATTCAAATTTCGAAATCACTTTCAATATAATTCAAATTTCGAAAGCACTTTCAATATACATTGAAAATTGAATAAAATCGATATAAATATCGTTCACGTCAAAATGGCGTCAACCAAATCAACACGGCTTCATATATTTCTATTTTCAAATATTCTATTTCAAATATTTCTTTTTCAAATATTTCTATTTCAAAACTGGAATGAGGCCCAATCAATTACCATATAATGTTGATTATATGGATTTTCTACAACACATGTATAAATCAACAATGACAAATAATCAACCATCATCCAAAGTGCATTCTACACTGTATAAGCATCAAATATAAATATTTAATGCTTATAACTGTAATAACCCGGAAATGAGAGCCAGTTTAAAATTTTTATTTTGGCAAATTTAGTGAATTTTGAATATTTAAAATGATTATTTTAAATAATATCGACGAGAAATTTAATTTGAATGGAATTCAAACGTATACATTTATATACGTCGTCATTAGAATATAAATAATTATATATAATTATAAATAGAATTGAAAATGGCCCTACAGTACGATAATTCGATTTCAAACTTCAAATGAATGTACCGGGTGCAAAACAAACTGGATTTTAGTGAAACCAAAAATAATACGATCTATTTTATAATATATTTCCAACAAATCCGAAAAATCAAAATTTCATAGTGGGGATAAAAAGATATGTCCAGTTGAAAATTCTGAATAGTCGCTATGGAATTCAGGCCCTTAAAAATGGAAATTTTGCAAACGACCTCAGATTTCGACGAAACCACTTTTGTTGGATCCGTGATGTCAAGTTATTGCTAGATTCCAAATTTCATAATTTTTCGAATCAATATGTGCGCGTGGCAAAGGAAAACGTGTTTGACCAGTTTAAGTTGATTTTAATCGACTGGAAAATGGCCATTTTTCAAACGGTCTCAGAATTCGACGAAACTAATTTTGTTAGGACCGTATCGTCAATACGAAGCTAGAAAATATTTTTCTTGGATTTTTTCGACTTAGTATGTGACCCCAGTAAAGTAAAATGCGCGTTCAAATTTAATATATAGAGTTATATGTTGATTTTAACGGAAACTGATCGAAACAATCGAATCAGCCTACGATACATATCCCATTGTGTTCGAAATGGGGTTTATTAGCTAGGGACGACAGTCGTTGGGCCTCGATTGGAGTTCGAATGAGGAGATAACTTTTCGGGTGGATAAAATAAATAAATAAATTAAAATAGAAAAGTCAACACACCTCACCCCCCCCCCCCCCTATACATTTTCTCCGATCCCCCTTTTCAAAAAAAAGTCGATTTACAGAAGAATAAAAAAAGAGGAAATCCAATCGCGTCGCCCACCTCCTGGCCAGCCACCGGCAATCTCGAGCTCCGCCTCCCCCTCCTCTCGCTTCCCTCTCTCCTCCTCGTTGAACCCCAAAATCCAGACCAGACGCCCAAATCGGACCAAAACTCCCACCGTGCCCCCCCAACCTGCTAGCGCCGCCAGTTGGACGGAGACCCCATTTCCCTCACCGCGACAGGCACACCCCCCTCCGATCTTGCCCGCCTCCTCCTTTCTTCTGAAGCGCCTCAGTGAAGCCCTAAGAGCCGAAGTCACCCTTTTGCTCCACTGCTCCGGCTGAAATGGCGCTGCCACTGGCCATTGCAATCCCCTACCACCCTCCGGCGCGAACAGCCCTCCCCAACTCCCGATTCAAACTGTAAGCTTTTCCATTTTTGATAATCTTCATTTATTTAATGTTTTAAATTATAAAACGCTTGATTTTTTAATAAGTAAAAGTCATGATTTTTTTTTATATTTAAGAAGTTGTGATTTTTTTTTTATGATGAAGTTTATATTTTTCGTTATAGAAAAGTTTGATTTCCATTTAAAGAAAGGATAGAATTTTTTTAATATAAAAGGCGAGATTTTTATGTTATAAAAGGCGAGATTTTTAATGTTGCTCCTTTGATTTTGGTTGTTCTTTTCTTTGTAAAAATATATATGTTATAGCTTAGGAAAAATTGAATTTTCAATCATAAAAAGAAATGATCTTTAGAAATGAAAAGGATTATATTTTTATACAAGGAGGACTATATATCTATATAAGGAAAAAGTTTTGATTTCTTTTAAGGTAAAAATTCGATCTTTTATATTCATGTAGCGGTATAAGAATATAATCTTTTATAAGGGAAGGAGTGTTAAAAATATAATTTTTATATTATAGAAGTGTTAAAAATTTGACCTTTATGAAAGTAGTGAATCAAAAATATGATTTTTACTTGTGTAGAGTATTAAAAATATGACCTTTATATAGTAGAAGATATAAAAATACTATTTTTATATAAGTAGTATATTGAAAATAAAATTTCTATATAATAGAGAATATAAAAATATAATCTATATATTTGAAAAGGCGAAATCTTTATATAGAGAATAGCGATGTAAAAATAGAATTTTTATCTATATAGTAGCGATGCAAAAATAGAATTTTTATCATGAAGGAATGAAATTAAAAATGTGATTTTTATATATGTAGCGAACACGGACGGTGAAAGTGACAAAAGACGAAAAGTTGAAGATTTCCTACAATTGAAGAGTCGTGGTATTGGATTAGCTATCGATGAGAACTTCTCACTCTAAATTTCTTTTTTTTTTAGTTATATATATATATATACTAGGATGCAGACGGTGTTTAGTAGCACCCGACACCACTGTCCACAGACCATGGACTTGTTTGTTTGGTTGCATAGATTAGTTAGATTATTTGATTCGAAGTTGGTTGTTTGGTGAATTGAAATTGATTTGATTGATATATGTATGGCTTGGGCCATTATTAGACCGGGGATAAGGCTAGGCCTTGTCCCGTTTCTAGTATCGTGTCGTTATGCCGCCGAAATTTTCTAAAATAAGTTAGAAAAATAAAGATATCATTTTATTTAATAAATGAACCGAATAGAATATTCATAGGTTGAATAAAATAAATCGATCGATAAAAATATAATTTTTAACGTGAATGTGAATAAATAAATATTTATTTACAAACCGGGTGGTTTGTTTATGTACACCTATTTGAAGGACATTGATTGGGATGATAAATTTTACACATCGCCCAACTGCACAAATAAAATCTGTGTTTGATTGTTTGAAACCCCACACGGGTATTGGGACAAAATACGGCATACACTAATCCCAATAATTAGTTGTACGTCAATCGATTGATTGACGGGATGTTATAAGCGTTAGATATCTATATTTGATGCTTAAAAAGTGTAGTGCACTTTGGATGATGGTTCATCATTTATCGTTGCTGTTATATACCTGTGTTGTATGGAATCTATATAGTTAACGCTATATGGTGATTGACTGGGCCTCATTCCAATTTAGAAAATAAAGGATATTATAAAATAAAGGTTCATGTGTTGACAGTACTCATCCGTTGAGATTAGTCATGTGTTGAACGAAATATTTTAACAATAATATTTACATCTTTATCATATATAAAATTAGAAACTAACTGGAAAATAGATAAGATGAGTGGTCTCCTGGATATTGATCTGATGTTGGTTTCGGCCTTCGGGGTTCATATTTAGGGAATCGTTCTCTTACAAGTTTACGGTTGGAGTCTGATTTGAAATCAAACGATAGATACCATAATTTTTATAAAATATATTAAATAACAAAAATAGTCACCCGTGAACAGTACTCATTCGTTGAGATTAGTCATGTGTTGACAAAAATACAGAGTCATGTAATGAAAGAAATATACATTCATTTGTTGAGTAGAATAACGGAATTATTGAAATATATAAAGCCGTGTTGATTAGAGATGCGCTATTTTGACGCGAACAATATTTATATTGATTATATTCGTTTTTATAATTTGATTTGAATAGAAAACGAATTGAATTTGAATTGAATAGAAAACAAATTTGAATTGAATTGAATAGAAAATGAATTTGAATTGAATTGAATAGAAAACGAATTCGAATTGAATTGAATAGAAAACGAATTCGAATTGAATTGAATTGAAAACGAATTTGATTTGAATTGAATAGAAAACGAATTTGATTTGAATTGAATAGAAAACGAATCTTAATTAAATTGAATAGAAAACGAATTCGAATTGAATTGAATAGAAAAAGAATTGAATTTGAATTGAATAGAAAACGAATTTGATTTGAATTGAATAGAAAACGAATTTGATTTGAATTGAATAGAAAATGAATTGATATTTGAATTGAATTGGAAATGGAAGTTGAAATGTTTTTGAACGAATTTTAAACTATTTATAAAATTTGTTTTAAATAGGAATCGACGAAAGATATATTATATATATAATAAATATAATATAATGGCCTGAATAGAACGCGCCGCGCCGCGGTAGTTCGTAAATTTCGACCATTTATTTCGAATGGGCATTACGGGAGATCCGACCGTCGGATTCTCCTAAAACCAGAACCGTTGGGTTCGTATCAAAAAGAGCTTTCTAAGAATATTAGAAATTTGAATTCTAACGGTTGGATTTGGAGATACGTCCAAATCTAATTTGGTAAAGGTCACTGTAAGTGCAGTTCGATGGCCGTTGTTGGAAATCGACTGTACGGGCCTTGATAAAATTATTAAAAATAGTAATAATTTGTGTAAAATCATAAGAAATGGTTTGGGAAAAATTAGGATGAAAAACTCCATATTTGAAAAGATAAAAATAGATTTTTATCGAAATGAACTAGTTTTGAACTAAAATTAAAACCCATTTATTTTTAAATAAATAAATTGGATTTGAAATGGGTTGTAAATAGAAGGTGATTTGGGTTTATCGTTAACTGTGTTTTAAATGACATTAGTTCTTTAACCCAGAAAAGGGAGTTTTAAAGAATCTGCAATTAGATTGAAATGTGAATTGATAATTTAAATTATCAAATTTGGAAAATGAGCGAGAATGGAGTATCACTAGTTTTGCTCCGGAGCGATAGTTAAATCTTTAATTAGATTTGAACGTGGAATGGTAATTAATTTTACCGATAACACTGTGGTGTTAGATATGGAGTTTTACCAGTTTGCTTCATGGGATGAGTAGGTTGGGATTGGGAAATAAAATAAATAATTACTTCGGTGTGGTTCGCTAATCTCGACTAGTTTGGAAAACCATAATTCGGTTTGAAATGACATCCAAAGGAAGATTAAAGAATAAATTCAAAGAATTTATCTGGAATAAAATTAATGGGAACCTTTCCCTAAGAATATGAAATTTAGAAACTAGCTGTGGGTTAGCTAAGAAGAATGGTTTCCTGGGTATTGATCTGATGTTGGTTTCGACCTTCGGGGTTAATATTTGGGGAATTGCTCTCTTACTGATTTACGGTTAGTGACTAATGAATTGGAATGAGGCGTATGTTGTGTTTGTGTAACATTTGTTTTTAATATACGCGGGTTGTTCGGAAAGGCCGGGTTTATACCCATTCTGAATTACCGATTCGACGATAAGTCGAAGATGATAACGGTGGTCGAAGACCGGACATCTTCACATCGTTTGGATAATTACTGATGATCCTAATTGGGTTGTACACCCAAGAGGATGGAAATAGTTAGTGGTCGTCCAGACGTACTTGGAGATCGATGGATATGCGAGGAAAGTGCCTCTGGTTTCGTTCAGACCCAGAACGAACTTGTAAATGGATTGTGTGTCTGACATTGGATTTTATTCTGTGTTGATTGATTTCTGTTAAATATATATCTGTTTGGCGGCGGAGAATTTATTCTCTTGCTTAACGCCCTTCTCTGGGACGTACGAGCTTAGAGGTTATATATCGATAGATATCAATCGCATGGCATGAATTGCCTGTGTGGCACGTTGAGTTGCATGGATCAAGGCTTCTGTTGAAAAGCAAAGTCTTATGGTTGGTGATCAAAGCACGGCCTTTGGGGCATAGCTTTGTGTATAACGTGAATTCGCGAGCCTCACACCTCGGTATGAGTCAAAAACGGGATAGTGACTATGGGGATAGCACGACGTTTCTTTCTGGCTTTGGTGGTGTCAGTGACTTACCAGCCCTGACATTTATATACTTTTCACTTATGTGGTTGTTGGATGAGGCACCACGATTTTAGGTCTGCAAGGACCGTGAAACGTGTGTTCAGGAATACTAATCCACTAACGTAAGTGTGGACCGGCCCTGAAGATCCAAGGATTGCCTAGAGTGTGTAGTCCTGAGACATTTGATAGAGTGTCTTGAAGCGGAGAGGAGCTTGCCCCTTGCCTCGACTCATGATGGAAATCCAATTTCCAATACGAGATATTTCGGTTTTATTTGTAGAGCCTAGTATGGCGACATGATAGATGGTACCCATGCCGCCTAGGATTGATATTTATGATTGAAATTGTTTTGACACTATACACTTACAATAGTATCAAATGATTTGTTTTAAACGTACCAAGCATGTTTGGCCTATTATAAAGGAAAACCCTATCCTCTGGCTTGCGTTGCATTGTGTGATGGGACCTGGGTCTTATAATAGCTTCATTTTTCGAAAAAGCATTGCGCTGTTTATTCTATGCACTAGTATTCTTGGGAGGAAACCCGTTCCGTGTTATACGGCGTGGTCCCTTGAATTACTCTCTTTTAAAGTAATGTTTTAAATAACTGTTTTAGTTCTCACACCAGTCACATGACTGACCTGGAGTTTATTGTTTTAACCTAAACTCTGGGTGCCCTTATTTTCGACACGGGCAGCTAGTAGTTTTGGTTTTGCAGATTTATATTCACAGGATCCTGATTTACAGCTGGAACGACGCTCAGAAAGCTCTATATCCATGTATTACATTCAGTTGTGTTTTCTATTGTTTATCCGCTGCTTTGTAATTTATTGTAATCTCTGATATTTATCGAATGTAATTTATTCAATTATACTCTGTATATTCTTGTATCTGATGGAATTGTTGTAATAAACAATGAAATGTTCTTCCGTCTGCATTCTGATTTGTCTTGTTCTCAAAACGATCAGGGGTTTCGAACGGTCTAGATCGGTTTAACGACTGATTCGGATCGAGCGAAATTCCCGGCCGTCACATTTGGTATCAGAGCTTTGGTTTACAGAGCTCGAGAACAAGACATATTAGAACCGTACGAAAGAATTCATCAGATATTGGATTTTTAATATCCAATTAGAATGACTCGTTAGAGATAGGATCAGTAGTATCCTAGAATGAGTGTGAAGAGTATATTTTTCAAATGAAAACAATTTTTTTTTGAAATTTAAACCTTTTTATGTGTATTTGAATAATTTATTTATTTTGAATTTGGACAATCTAGTATATAAAGGTTTTGCATATACGCGTCATGAACGTACATTCGAAGTTTTAATATACTGGATAGATATAGAATCACATTCTAGACACCCGGAGATGGTTCTGATGATTAATCGATCATCATCAGAACTTATGTTCATGTTTCGAAGGTGTGATATCTATATATTTCCATTAGGCTGGTATGAGAACCAAAACTTATATAGATAGATCTATTTGTTGTGATTTGGCATCAAAAACATGATTTTCTGTATATATATCAAAATTATGAATTTGAAACGATAATTCACTAATTGATTGATGGTTGTGTTGTTTGTTTATTTGTTTGTAATTTTGAAACATTTAGCCTAATTGAACCGAATATTGAACTGTATTGAAAATTGGTCGCATTTGCTTGCATATATGTACTTACATGGAACAGGTCATAGCATGGAGGCTAGAGCAGAGAAATAAAATTGTTTGCCCGACAAATAGGTACATGTTTACTATAATTTACTGTTTTGTTTGGGTGATGATGATTTTATGAGCCGATTGGCTAGCCGCTTGGATTTTTCTTTTTCTTTTTGAGATCAGAAGGCCTGTATGGCGATTTCGGGATTTTCCCGTGCTCACGGTACAGGGGAGGTTATGGTGAAATTTTTCGAAAATTTAGGGTGTTAGCCAAATTTTTGAAAAATTTGAAAAGTTCTTAGAAACTGAAAAGTTGAAGAACTTAAGCCGTAAAGAAAATATGGAAAGTTGAGTTGATTATAAAACAAATTTCGGCTTCGTTCCTTTTCGGGGACGAAAAGTTTTAAGTGGGGGAGATTGTAATAACCCGGAAATGCGAGCCAGTTTAAAAATTTTATTTTGGCAAATTTAGTGAATTTTGAATATTTAAAATGATTATTTTAAATAATATCGACGAGAAATTTAATTTGAATGGAATTCAAACGTATATATTTATATACGTCATCGTTAGAATATAAATAATTATATATAATTATAAATAGAATTGAAAATGGCCCTGTAGTTCGATAATTCGATTTCAAACTTCAAATGAATGTTCCGGGTGCAAAACAAACTGGATTTTAGTGAACCCAAAAATAATAGGATCTATTTGATAATATCTTTCCAACGAATCCGAAAAATCAAAATTTCATAGCGGGGATAAAAAGATATGTCCAGTTGAAAATTCTGAATAGTCGCTATGGAATTCAGGCCCTTAAAAATGGAAATTTTGCAAACGACCTCGGATTTCGACGAAACCACTTTTGTTGGATCCGTGATGTCAAGTTATTGCTAGATTTCAAATTTTATAATTTTTCGAATCAATATGTGAGCGTGGCAAAGGAAAACGTGTTTGACCAGTTTCAGTTGATTTTAATCAACTGGAAAATGGCCATTTTTCAAATGGTCTCAGAATTCGACGAAACTAGTTTTGTTAGGACCGTATCGTCAATACGAAGCTAGAAAACATTTTTCTGTATTTTTTCGAGTTAGTATGTGACCCCAGTAAAGTGAAATGCGCGTTCAAATTCAATATATAGAGTTATATGTTGATTTTAACGGAAACTAATCGAAACGATCGAATCAGCCTACGATACATATCCCATTGTGTTCGAAATGGGGGTAATTAGCTAGGGACGACAGTCGTTGGGCCTCGATTGGAGTTCGAATGAAGAGATAACTTTTCGGGTGGATAAAATAAATAAATTAATTAAAATAGAAAAGTCAACACCACTCCTCCACGTATACATTTTCTCCGATCCCCCGTTTCAAAAAAAAGTCGATTTATAGAAGAATAAAAAAAAAGAGGAAATCCAATCGCGTCGCCCACCTCCTGGCCAGCCAATGCGCCGCTCCGCCACCGGCGATCTCGAGCTCCGCCTCCCGCTCTCGATCGCTTCCCCCTCCTCTCGCTTCTCTCTCTCCTCCTCGCTGAACCCCAAAATCCAGACCCGACGCCCAAATCGGACAAAAACCCCCACCGTGTCCCCCCCCCAACCTGCTAGCGCCGCCACTTGGACGGAGAACCCATTCCCCTCGCCGCAACAGGCACAACCCCCTCCGATCTTCCCTGCCTCCTCCTTTCTTCTGAAGCGCCTCGGTGAAGCCCCAAGACCCGAAGTCACCCTTTTGCTCCACTGCTCCGGCCGAAATGGCGGTGCCACTGGCCATTGCGATCCCCCACCACCCTCCGGCGCGAACAGCCCTCCCCAACTCCCGATTCAAACTGTAAGCTTTTCCCTTTTTGATAATCTTCATTTATTTAATGTTTTAAATTATAAAACGCTTGATTTTTTAATAAGTAAAAGTCATGATTTTTTTTATATTTAAGAAGTTGTGACTTTTTTTATGATGAAGTTTATATTTTTCGTTATAGAAAAGTTTGATTTCCATTTAAAGAAAGGATAGAATTTTTTATATATATATAAAAGGCGAGATTTTTATGTTATAAAAGGCGAGATTTTTTATGTTATAAAAGGCGAGATTTTTAATGTCGCTCCTTTGATTTTTGTTGTTCTTTTCTTTGTAAAAATATATATGTTATAGCTTAGGAAGAATCGAATTTTTAATCATAAAAAGAAATGATCTTTAGAAATGAAAAGGATTATATTTTTATACAAGGAGGACTATATATCTATATAAGGAAAAAGTTTCGATTTCTTCTAAGGTAAAAATTCGATCTTTTATATTCATGTAGCGGTTTAGGAATATAATCTTTTATAAGGGAAGGAGTGTTAAAAATATAATTTTTATATTATAGAAGTGTTAAAATTTTGATCTTTATGAAAGTAGTGAATCAAAAATATGATTTTTACTTGTGTAGAATATTAAAAATATGACCTTTATATAGTAGAAGATATAAAAATACTATTTTTATATAAGTAGTATATTGAAAATAAAATTTCTATATAATAGAGAATATAAAAATATAATCTATATATTTGAAAAAGCGAAATCTTTATATAGAGAATAGCGATGTAAAAATAGAATTTTTATCTATATAGTAGCGATGCAAAAATAGAATTTTTATCATGAAGGAATGAAATTAAAAAAAGTGATTTTTATATATGTAGCGAACACGGACGGTGAAAGTGACAAAAGACGAAAAGTTGAAGATTTCCTACAGTTGAAGAGTCATGGTATTGGATTAGCTATCGGTGAGAACTTCTCACTCTAAATTTCTTTTTTTTTAGTTATATATATATATACTAGAATGCAGACGGTGTTTAGTAGCACCCGACACCACTGTCCACAGGCCATGGACTTGTTTGTTTGGTTGCATAGATTAGTTAGATTATTTGATTCGAAGTTGGTTGCTTGGTGAATTGAAATTGATTTGATTGATACGTGTATGGCGTGGGCCATTATTAGACCGGGGATAAGGCTAGGCATTGTCCCGTTTCTAGTATCGTGCCGTTATGCCGCCGAAATTTTCTAAAATAAGTTAGAAAAATAAAGATATCATTTTATTTAATAAATTAACCAAATAGAATATTCATAGGTTGAATAAAATAATTCGATTGTTAAAAATATATTTTTTAACGTGAATGTGAATAAATAAATAATCATTTACAAACCGGACGGTTTGTTTATGTACACCTATTTGAAGGACATTGATTGGGACGATAAATTTTACACATCGCCCAACTGCACAAATAAAATCTGTGTTTGATTGTTTGAAACCCCACATGGGTATTGGGATAAAATACGGCATACACTAATCCCAATAATTAGTTGTATGTCGATCGATTGATTGACAGGCTGTTACAAGCATTAGATATCTATATTTGATGCTTATACAGTGTATTGCACTTTGGATGATGGTTGATCATTTATCGTTGCTATTATATACCTGTGTTGTATGGAATCCATATAGTTAACACTATATGGTGATTGATTGGGCCTCATTCCAATTTAGAAAATAAAGGATATTATAAAATAAAGGTTTATGTGTTGACAGTACTCATCCGTTGAGATTAGTCATGTGTTGAACGAAATATTTTAACAATAAGATTTACATCTTTATCATATATAAAATTATAAACTAACTGGAAAATAGATAAGATGAGTGGTCTCCTGGATATTGATCTGATGTTGGTTTTGGCCTTTGGGGTTCATATTTAGGGAATCGTTCTCTTACTAGTTTACGGTTGGAGTCTGATTTGAAATCAAACGATAGATACCATAATTTTTATAAAATATATTAAATAACAAAAATAGTCACCCGTGGACAGTACTCATTCGTTGAGGTTAGTCATGTGTTGACAAAAATATAGAGTCATGTAATGAAAGAAATATAGATTCATTTGTTGAATAGAATAACGGAATTATTGAAATATATAACGCCGTGTTGATTAGAGATGCGCTATTTTGACGCGAACGATATTTATATCGATTATATTCATTTTTATAATTTGATTTGAATAGAAAACGAATTGAATTTGAATTGAATAGAAAACAAATTTGAATTGAATTGAATAGAAAATGAATTTGAATTGAATTGAATAGAAAACGAATTCGAATTGAATAGAAAACAAATTCGAATTGAATTGAATAGAAAACGAATTTGATTTGAGTTGAATAGAAAACGAATTTGAATTGAATTGAATAGAAAACGAATTCGAATTGAATTGAATAGAAAACGAATTGAATTTGAATTGAATAGAAAACGAATTTGATTTGAATTGAATAGAAAACGAATTTGATTTGAATTGAATAGAAAATGAATTGAAATTTGAATTGAATTGGAAATGGAAGTTGAAATGTTTTTGAACGAATTTAAAACTATTTATAAAATTCGTTTTAAATAGGAATCGACGAAATATATATTATATATATATAATATAATGGCCTGAATAGAACGCACCGTGCCGCGGTAGTTCGTAAATTTCGACCATTTATTTCGAATGGGCATTATGGGAGATCCGACCGTCGGATTCTCCTAAAACCGGAACCGTTGGGTTCGTATCGAAAAGAGATTTCTAACGATATTAGAAATTTGAAATCTAACGGTTGGATTTGGAGATGCGTCCAAATCAAATTTGGAAAAGGTCGATGTAAGTGCAGTTCGATGGCCGTTGTTGGAAATCGACTGTATGGGCCTTGATAAAATTATTAAATATAGTAATAATTTGTGTAAAATCATAAGAAATGGTTTGGGAAAAATTGGGATGAAAAACTCCATATTTGAAAAGATAAAAGTAGATTTTTATCGAAATGAACTAGTTTTGAACTAAAATTAAAACACATTTATTTTTAAATAAATAAATTGGATTTGAAATGGGTTGTAAATAGAAGGTGATTTGGGTTTATCGTGAACTGTGTTTTAAATGACATTAGTTCTTTAACCCAGAAAAGGGAATTTTAATGAATCTGCAGTTAGATTGAAATGTGAATTGATAATTTAAATTATCAAATTTGGAAAATGAGCGAGAATGGAGTATCACCAGTTTTGCTCCAAAGCGATAGTTAAATCTTTAATTAGATTTGAACGTGGAATGGTAATTAATTTTACCGATAACACTGTGGTGTTAGATATGGAGTATTACCAGTTTTGCTTCATGGGATGAATAGGTTGGGATTGGGAAATAAAATAAATAATTACTTCGGTGTGGTTCGCTAATCTCGACTAGTTTGGAAAACCATAATTTGGTTTGAAATGACATCCAAAGGAAGATTAAAGAATAAATTCAAAGAATTTATCTTGGATAAAATTAATGGGAACCTTTCCCTAAGAATATGAAATTTAGAAACTAGCTGTGGGTTAGCTAAGAAGAATGGTTTCCTGGGTATTGATCTGATGTTGGTTTCGGCCTTCGGGGTTAATATTTGGGGAATTGCTCTCTTACTGATTTACGGTTAGTGACTAATGAATTGGAATGAGGCGTATGTTATGTTAGTGTAACATTTGTTTTTAATTTCCGCGGGTTGTTCGGAAAGGCCAGTTTATACCCATTCTGAATAACCGATTCGACGATAAGTCGAAGATGATGACGGTGGTCGAAGACCGGACGTCTTCACATCGTTTGGATAATTACTGATGATCCTGATTGGGCTGTACACCCAAGAGGATGGAAATAGTTGGTGGTCGTCTAGACGTACTTGGAGATCGATGGATATGCGAGGAAAGTGCCTCCAGTTTCGTTCAGCCTCAGAACGAACTTGTAAATGGATTGTGTGTCTGACATTGGATTTTATTCTGTGTTGATTGATTTCTGTTAAATATATATCTGTTTGGCGGCGGAGAATTTATTCTCTTGCTTAACGCCCTTCTCTGAGACGTACGAGCTTAGAGGTTATATATCAATAGATATCAATCGCATGACATGAATTGCCTGTGTGGCACGCTGAGTTGCATGGATCAAGGCTTCTGTTGAAAAGCAAAATCTTGTGGTTGGTGATCAAAGCACAGCCTTTGTGGCATAGCTTTGTGTATAATGTGAATTCGCGAGCCTCACACCTCGGTATGAGTCAAAAACGGGATAGTGACTACGGGGAGAGCACGACGTTTCTTTCTAGCTTTGGTGGTGTCAGTGACTTACCAGCCCTGACAT
Organism: Allium sativum; assembly: GCA_030737875.1. Taxonomy (NCBI): domain Eukaryota; kingdom Viridiplantae; phylum Streptophyta; class Magnoliopsida; order Asparagales; family Amaryllidaceae; genus Allium; species Allium sativum. The sequence goes on from CM060921.1 coordinate 317,165,022, forward strand.
TTATATACTTTTCACTTATGTGGTTGTTGGATGAGGCGCCTCGATTTTAGGTCTGTAAGGAACGGGAAACGTGTGTTCAGGAATACTAATCCACTAACGTAAGTGTGGACCGGCCCTGAAGATCCAAGGATTGCCCAGAGTGTGTAGTCCTGAGACATTTGCTAGAGTGTCTCGAAGCGAAGAGGAGCTTGCCCCTTGCCTCGACTCATGACGGAAATCCAATTTCCAATACGAGATATTTCAGTTTTATTTGTAGAGCCTAGTATGGTGACATGATAGATGGTACCCATGCCGCCTAGGATTGATATTTGTGATTGAAATTGTTTTGACACTATACACTTACAATAGTATCAAATGATTTGTTTTAAACGTACCAAGCATGTTTGGCTATTATAAGGGAAAACCCTATCCTTTGGCTTGCGTTGCATTGTGTGATGGGACCTGGGTCTTATAATAGCTTCATTTTTCGAAAAAGCATTGCGCTGTTTATTCTATGCACTGGTATTCTTGGGAGGAAACCCGTGCCGTGTTATATGGCGTGGTCCCTTAAATTACTCTCTTTTAAAGTAATGTTTTAAATAACTGTTTTAGTTCCCGCACTAGTCACATGACTGACCTGGAGTTTATTGTTTTAATCTAAACTCTGGGTGCCCTTATTTTCGACAGGGGCAGCTAGTAGTTTTGGTTTTGCAGATTTATATTCACAGGATCCTGATTTACAGCTGGAACGATGCTCGGAAAGCTCTATATCCGTGTATTACTTTCAGATGTGTTTTTTGTTGTTTATCCGCTGCTTTGTAATTTATTGTAATCTCTGATATTTATCGAATGTAATTTATTCAATTATACTCTGTATATTCTTGTATCTGATGTAATTGTTGTAATAAACAATGAAATGTTCTTCCGTCTGCGTTCTGATTTGTCTTGTTCTCAAAACGATCAGGGGTTTCGAACGGTCTAGATCGGTTTAACGACTGATTCGGATCGAGCGAAATTCCTGGCCGTCACAATAACAGTCTGTCAATCAATCGATCGACATACCACTAATTATTGGGATTAGTGTATGTCATATATCATCTCAATACCCGTGTGGGGTTTCAAACTATCAAACACAGATTTTATTTGTGCAGTTGGGCGATGTGTAAAATTTATCGTCCCAATCAATATCAGTCAAATGTGCGTATATAAACAAATCGTCTGATTTGTTTATATTTATTTATTTCGTATACACATTAAAAATTCTATTTTCAACCATAAAAATATTTTTATTTCAATCCATATCACACAATCAACTACACATCAAAATCAAACAAACAAACAAACAAGCCGTCCATGGTCTGTGGACGACGGGTGTCGGGTGCTACTAAACACCGTCTGCATCCTAGTATATATTTTAAACTAGAAAAATTAAATTAAAGGTGAGAAGTTCTCACCGATTGCTAAACCAAACGCCGCGACTCTTCTTATGTAGAAATCTCTTCGCCGTTTCACCTTTTGTCGCTTTCGTTGACCGTACTCACTACATATATAAAAATCACATTTTTATATCCTTGTTATGTATATAAAAATTCTATTTTTACAACGCTACTATATAGATAAAAATTCTATTTTTATATAGCTACTATATCGATAAAAATTCTATTTTTATATAGCTACTATATTTTCATAACAAAGTATATTTTATAGTTTCAAAACAAAGTATATTTTTCTTGCTATATTTCAAAAAGCAAATTTTATTTTGAAACTTCGCTAATTTTATTTTCAAAACTAATGTTCCTTTCTATTTTCATTTTCAAAAACAATTCTAATTTTTATTTAAAAATAATGCTAATTTTTATTCAAAAACAATTCTAATCTTTGTTTAAAAACAATGCTAATCCTTTATTAAATTTAAATAATTTAAATTAATAATTAACTAAATTAATAAGGTTTTAGTTGACCTTGATTGAATTTGGCAGTATGTTCCAAATTCTGCACTGCGTCTGGCATAAACAAACCGACCTCGACATCCATTTTTACTGTCGCCATCACATGGGAGCCGCCTGCAGTCGATCAACCACTCCCCCACGCTTCGCCTTGGCTGGAGCTTCCACCGCCGGAGATGGCACGTGGCTCGAGGCTACCCTGGAGATGGAATCTGAGGTGAAACGGCGGAGGTTCCTAGCCAATTTCTCCACAAGCACGCTACTAGAAAGGGTCAAACTACTACGGATCGAAAGCTCTGGAGATGAGCAACTATTTTCGTTTTATTAATTCCATGAATTGTTTGATGGATCGAAGGAATTTTTGGCAAGTTTTTCGGAGCTCTTCAGCCCTTCAAAGAGGAACGATGGCGCTGCAATGAAGAAGAGAGAGAAGGATTTTGACTGGGGTTGACTGTGTATTTATGTATTATTTTTAATATTATTTAATTCGAAATTTAGGGATTTTGCATTCGAGCCCCAAATCAAACTCATCGACTGTCATCCCTAGCTAATTACCCCCATTCCGAACACAATGGGATATGTTTCACAAGCCAGTTCGGCCGTTTCGATCAGTTTTCGTCAAAAACAAAATATAACTCTATATATTGAATTTGAACGCGTATTTCAATTTACTGGGGCCACATACGAACTCTAAAAATTCCCGAAAAAAATATTTCCTAGCTTCTTATTGACGATACGGTCCTAACAAAACTAGTTTCACCGAATTCTGAGACCGTTTGAAAAATGGCCAATTTCCAGTCGATTAAAATCAACTAAAACCGGTCAAACTCGTTTTCCTTTGCCACGCTCACATATTGAATCGAAAAATTATGAAAATTGGAATCTAGCAATAACTTGACATCACGGACCCAACAAAAGTGGTTTCGTCAAAATCCGAGGTCGTTTGCAAAATTCCCATTTTTAAGTGCCAGAATTCCATAGCGACTATTCTGAATTTTCTACTGGACATATCTTTTGATTCCCGCTATGAAATTTTGATTTTTCGGATTCGTTGGAAAGACATTATCAATTAGATTCTATTATTTTTGGTTTCACTAAAATCCGGATTACTTTGCACCCGGTACATTCATTTGAAGTTTGAAATCGAATTATCTAACTACCACGCCATTTTTAATTCCTTTTATAATTTAAAATAAACATATATATTCTGACGACGACGTATATAAATATATACGTTCTAATTCTACTCTAAATAAGTTTCTCGTCGTTATTATTTAAAATAATTCATTTTAAATATTCAAAATTCGCTAAAATTGCAGTAAGTATTTTCGGGTTATTACAGTAAGTATTTTCGAACAAATTTAGGGTTCATCTTATAGTATTTGACAAATTTTAGGGCATGTAAATGATTAAATGCAAACGGAACAACAAATTTTCAAATAATAGGAATAATTACATACTTTCTAGCAGGTATACGTATAAACTACTAACATAATTACAATAGTTGTTTATTGTTATATAGGAATGTGTCTGTTATCCTCAAATTTACAAGCAGTTGTTAATATTGCATTGCATGTAGAGTTTTAAGTAATTTAGTAAATTGATTTAACTATTTGTCTCCAGTTTTCACTTATATATATATATATATATATATATCACTAACAAGCATACTACTGTAAATAATTCAAAATTATTGCATATAAATATGTCAAATATTTATGTACATGTCTATAATAGTTGTATACAAGTGGAAGTAACTAAGCAGTTATCTTCAACCATTATCAATAATATCACATGTGTCTACAACTATTAAGATTAGTTGCTTATTTTTCAGCAACATTGGGAATTAACGTAATGAACATAGTTTCATACACAAATTTATTACTGAAAAATAAAAAACTATTTTTTCAAAGTACTGAAATATATTCAATTATTCTGTAGGCTTAGAGATTTACATGTATGCTAATAGTTGATGAAATAAAAGCAATAATTTTAAATAATTCCATATAAATCTGCACTTTTCAATGTATTCATAACTTGTTAAATGTACTAAGAATTATTATTTGATGAATATATTTAACAATTTTTACCATATTATTTCAAAAAAACACAAGTAAATAAGAAGACAAGAAGAAAGCCAACGAAAAATCACCAATTCTAAAAGATGTGCAAGTTGAATCAAAGATCTTCAATAAAACATACACCAAAAAAAGAAAAAGAAATAAAGAAGAGAAAATCGGTACAAAAGAAGATAACTACATGAACGATTAAAATCGTTCATCGAGCTTGTTGATAGGATAAAAAATGAAGAGCTAATCAAAGTCTTCCATGCCAGTATCTAAAAATATTGCTTCTGTTCAACTTTATCGACAAGATACTTGATGGTATTATATCGACCAAATAAACATCAGAAAATTCAACAACAATTGATCCTATCATCAAAAGCTGCCAAAAGAACTTGAATTATTTCAAATTTAGAGATTTATTTCTTATGTTCACTAAAAGACATTGCTGCCTACCTGGTTGTTCATGCTAATGGCGAGCATGTAAAGACCTATGGCCATATGAAGGATGAAAAAACAAATGCGGAATATTCATCTTTCATAGGCCGACATTTGAACGAGAAGCAAGCGTTAACAAAAAAAAAGGTGAAATATGTATAACAATCAAAGGGACGTCAAAAGAGGCAAAATTTGATGCAATCAATCTTCTGTTACTCCACCTAGCCGCGACTTTTCTCATTTCTAACCCAAACCAATGTATTCCTTGGAACATGATTCCATATTGCGTCTGCGAAGACAAAATGCAAAAAACACCTGGCCGAAAACCATACACCAGCACTTGGTGAATAAAATATAAAAATACATTAAAACACCAAGAAAGATCAATGCAAGTATCACACTGTTATTTATACTATATTTACACTTAAATAAATATATTGCTTATTAATTTATAATTTATTCTAATACTTAAAGTCTTATTTTCAATGGTGGATTTGTGAGAAGATACAAGTTCTGAAGATTGCAAAAAACGAGTACAATAGCTTGTATCCCTTAGCTGGAGAAAAGGATATTTCAAAGCTAAAGCTAATAATTGTTATGAATATTAAGTATACTTCTGTAAGCAATATTTGAATTTGCAGACTTATCGGCAACTATTTTCCATATTTGCATATATTTATGAAGCTTTTAGCAGTACTTGATGATCTATGTAAAATTATTAAATATAGTTTCAAATATACTTGCAATAACTGTCAATAGTTGCATAATCCTTGGTATTTTATAGCTATACTTGCTGATTTATATGCTAATATTAAATATAGTTGCAGATTTATCTGTAATATGAATCAATAGTTGCATATAGCTCTATAGTTTTTTCCAGCATTCGATGACTTTTGTGGTATTATTAAATATAGTTGCAGACTTATTTGCAATAATTGACATCAATTCTACATTTATTTGCAACTATAACTGGGAGACTACAAGCACTGATCTGCAAATTTTTAAAATATTTGTAGATATAACTACAACTATTAGTTATAATTGTTTATTTATTTGCAATAATTGCTAGCATCTGCAGGTATAATTGCATTCATTTCTGCCTTTACTGACGATACTTTTAGTGTTACATATAAGTATGGTAAATCTTTGAATACATCTAAACTATTTATTTTAAGATTTCCAAGGAGAAGAGCTCAAATTGGTCAAAGAAGCAGTTGAAAATGATAAAGAATACAAGGTTATTTACAAAAAAAAAGTACAAGGAAATTATAACTAAATTGGAATATGAGAATAGGAGACTACAGGTAGGGAATAAAATGTTAATAAAGCTAGTTAGGGAATACGTTGAAGACTCATAATCACATAAGTTTCCAAAAATGGAGATGTCGTTACAAAAAACTAGTGGTAATGAACAAGAATCTTCTGATGAAAATGAAGAAAGTGGAGATAGTGAAGAAACTGATTCAGATTAAATTGAAGTGAAACCATATAAAAAAAAACAAAATACAGGAGGTTGATATACAAAATGGTGAAAAAAGTCTCAAGAAGACGAGGAAAACAAAGATGTCCATAAAGAGTCGATTTAAAGTGAAGTGAATGAAAGTAATGAGGATGAGAATGAAGAAGACAAAAATGAGGATGAAAATGAAGATGAAAATGATAATGAGAATGAAGATGCGAAGGAAGATGGAAATGGTTATGAGAATGAGGATGGTAAAAGCAAATATGGAAAAGAAAAGTATAAAAAGAAAAAGGAGGAAGAGCAAGAAGATAAAGAAAAGAAGAAAGAACATTATGATGATCAATCAAAAGAGAAAAGTGCAGATTTACAGGAAACAAAAAAAAGACGAGGAAGAAATGAAGAAAAGCGAAGATGAGAAAAAAAATGTTTAAACAAAAAAAGTTGATGGTGGGGATAAGGAAACCGATGACCATACCGAGGAAAAAAATAGAAACTAAGCAAGAAAAAAATTGTAGATGAGGAATAAAAGTTAACAAAGAAGATGCTTCCATTGGTAATAATCTTTATGCTAACTAGTTTTCAATTAAAAGCGCAAAATCAGAAATACTTAGTGATAAATATGTTGTTATCCAATATAAATGAAAATTTTAATGCAATAATACTTAAAAAGTGCATCATGTTCTGTCGCTTTTCATAATCTTTGACAATATATCTGATATTGTTCAATATAAATGCAGATGATAATGCAATAATAGGTAAACTGTATGCCATATTCTTTAATATTTCATAACGTTTGATGATATATTTGTAAAGACCTGAAAATCCCCGCCCTTTGGATCGACCATAAACCACAAAGGTCTAAACCAAAAGTTGTAAATCTTCGAATACTTTAACTTTGGGTGTACAACACATCAGAACAATAAAAGCAGACTTTTATGAACATTATAATAATGTTACATCAGAGTACAGAATATCAGAGTACATTGGATAAATAATATAGCGGAAGATTAAATTACAACAAAATTAATACAATGCAGCGGAAGACTACCAATGCTCTGGACACCGCTTTAAGCTTCGATCCAGAATCCTGCTTAATATATATTCAAAACAAGCTACTTGACTACCCGTGTGGAAAAGAGGGCACCCGAGTTTGCAAAGTGAAACAAACTACGGGTCAGTCATGGGGCTGGTGTGTGAAATCTGATTTAACCTATTTGAATATAAGGCTAATCACAGGACCACGCTGCTAACGCGAAACAGGTTTACTCCATTGGATTGCCAGTGCATAAATAAAGTAAATCGTCAAACAATGCAATGCTTTTTATAAAAATGAAACCATTATAAGACTCAAGTCCCATCTCACAATGCAACGCAAACTAGAGGATAGAGTTTTACCTTAGAATGGTCAAAAATGCTTGATACGATAAAACGAATTTGATATTATTATTAGTGTGTATATGTTTTATAAACAATTCAATCATAATATCAATCATAGATGGCATAACTACCATATACTATGTCGCTGTACTAGTAATACAATCAAAACCGCATGGGTCGTATTGGAAGTTGGATTTCCATCATGAACCAAGGAAAAAGATAGTCCTTACCAAATTCAAGACTCTCTAGTCCGAGTCTTAGGATCAGAGCTCGAGTGACCCTTGGATCTTCAGGACCGGTCCACAAATATATTAGTGGATTAATTATGCCTGAACAATACGTTTCCCCGCCCTATGGGGCGTAAATAAGCCACTAGGGACTCAAATAAACGAGGCGCCTCATTCCATCATCCACATAAGTAAAAATGTCAGGGCTGGTAATCGCTGACACTACTTCTAGCTAGAAAGAAACGTATGTCCTCCCTGCAGTCCTTACTCCCATTTCTGGTTCATACCAGGGTGTGAGGCTTGCGAAGTAACGCTATACAAAGCTATGCTAATTAAAGTTGTGCTTTGATCATCAACCACAAGGCTCTACTTTTCAACAAAAGCCTTGATCCATGCATCTTGGCATGCCACATTGTCAATCCATACCATACCATTGATTCCTGCCAATATATAACCTTAAGCTCGTACGTCTTAGAGAAGGGTGTTAAACACCAAGCAGAGATATATTTAGCAGTGATCATAGAATACAGTATAAAGGAATACAACATCAGACATATAATCCATTTATAAGTCCGTTCTGGGTCTGAACGAAACCGAAGGCACCTCATACCTCACATATGCGAACGATCAACAATACGTCCGGACAACTACCACTGGAACCCTCTCAAGGCAGCAACTCCAATTAAAGGCATTAGTAGTCCTCATCCATTCGATGAGAAGATCGCCAGTCTTCAACCACCATCTTCATCTTCGACTTTTAATCGTCGTAGTAATTACTCAAAATGGATTAAACCCGGTCTTTCTGAATAACTCACGTATTTTATAATAAAAATCAAGTGCTATAAAACACATCATACGCTACATTCCAACTCAGAATATTCTTTTAATAAGATATTCACTTTATTAGGGAAAAGGTTCCCATTAATTTAATCAACGATAAATTCTTTTGAATTAAATCTATAAATCATTTCATTATCTCATTCCATTTCAATCTAATTAGGAATTCATTAAAAAATCAAGTTTTTTTTAAATCTCAAAAATCATTACTTAACGATTATTCAAATTTAAGAAATTAATTTTAGCTTTAACTGGGTTAAAGAACAATTGTCATTTAAAACACAGTTCACGAAAAAACCGAAATCATCTTCCATAAAATATGGAATCTTCATAGAAATCAGATCAATATATATAATCGAAATAAATTTCTGTATCAAACCAATAATATAAAAGGAATAACGGCAAAGCCATTTAAATTCCATATATAGTAACGGTTTTCTTTTACAGAATCATATTTTGATTATTTATTAAATTGAATTCCATTCAATTCCAATTTATTATATTAAATTGGAAAACTTTTCTTTGGAAAATTCCTATTAAATCTTAATAAAAGATTTATAAATTCCAAATCATATTTTTACTATAAATTGAGTTAAAGAACAAATGTCGTTTTAAAAACACAGTTCACAATAACCCAATTCACATTTCATTTTATTACAATTATTAAATATAATTGAAAACTTTCAAAATCTTAATTAAAAGATTTATTGTTTTCTCAAGTGGGTTTAAGAACAGTGTTATTTAAAAATAATGTTCACGACAAACCCAAAATCCAATTTATTTTAATTCAAAATAAATATTAATCAATTGGAAAACTCCATTAAATCTTGATTAAAGATTTATTCTATTTCTTTATTAAAATAAATGTTTCAAATTTATTAGATTTGGAAATTTCTATTTTTATTCTTTTCATTATAAAATGAATAAAAACGATCGATAAACCCGTTCGGCTTAAAATGGCATTTCAACTTATAATGGGCTAAATAGTCCATTTCATTACCATGTCTATTTATGGTTTATAATGGGCTAGACCCCCCACATTAGGCCTACAACTTGCGGGTGCTGGACATGCTGGTCGGGTCCGGGCAGACTTATCCCACAAGTTGGGCTTAAACTCGTGCCATAGACCGCTTCGTATTTGCGCACCTAGACCTCTCACATTAGGTTCAACATTAGTGGCTGCTGGATATGCCGGTCGGGTCCGGGCAGACTTCCACCACTAATGCAACCTAACCTCGTTTCAAAAGTGAAATTATAATTTATAATTGTAATTATTTTACTGAAAAAATATTCATTATTTTAAAAATATTCATTATTTTAAAATATTCTTTATTTTAAAATATTCTTTATTTTAAAATATTCTTTATTAACGTATTCCTTTTCTAAAATATTCTTTTTCTAAAATAATCTTTATTGGAATGTGACTCAATCAATAACCATAAAGTTTCAGTTATATGGTTTCCATATATTGCATGTAATCAACCATCATGTTAAATAATTATTAAACATCCAATAACAACCAGAGTGGATTCTACAAATATTGGGAATAGTGTATGTCCAATATCATCCTAATACCGGTGTGGGGTTTCATCCAACAAACAAATAAAATTATTTGTGCACTTGGGCGAAGTGTGAAAATTATCGTCCTAATCACATGAACAAGTCAGGTTACTTGTCTATGGCAGTGTAATATTGCTTTTAAGTCATCATAATCATATTAACATTATTTGACATGTCTATTATTTTCAATCTCTACATAACATAACATTTCATAACCACACAACAATTCATTCATGCAATAGATATAATAAATATTTCAATCATTTTAATGAAAGAAAAATGATACCTTTTATTTCAACCATTTTAATGTGATAATTTGGCAATAAAAATGTTTCTTTTAAATCTAATCCTTTTTATTTGAACAACTTTGATGCTAAAAAATTTAACATTTTTAACAAAAATAATCTTTTATTTTAATCTAATATTATAAAAATGTCATTTTTAATGACAACATATGTATTAACATATTTTCCTTTTATTTCTAACTAACAAAAGGGAATGTCACACTTTGATGATAAAACATGTTTTAACATATTTTAACTAACATAAGAAAAGGTATTTTAAATGATAAACATGTTTAACATATTTTAACTAACATAAAAGATGTATTTTAATGACAAATAAAATTATCTATTTCATTTTGTATACAGTTCTAGTTTACCACAGGAATATTTTTATGTTTACAGTTCTAATTTAACATAACATAAAAGGGAATATTTTCATGTTACTGTTCTAATTTAATATAACATAAAAAGGAATATTTTCGTGTTACTGTTTGTAACGACCCAGGGATTTTCGGTAGAAAATCGACATAAATACATCTCCCGTACTCATGCCGACCTTCCAAACACCGGAACATTATTAGAAAGAATTTAGAGGGTGAGATAAGAAAGAAAGAAATATTAGAATAGAAGAAGAAGAAGAACCAAAACAACACAGAATCAGAGTCTCACATCGCAGGGGAACAAAATATAATATAGAAATAAAAGTTTACTGAGAGCTTTGAAAAATACTTACAATATCAGAGTGCATCAACATCTCTGGACAGTTATAATAATCTGTCCTCATATACAGTCACACAGCGGAATAAATACTAGATACCGTACGTCTGAACATCTCCAGCTCGTCTCTAGACTTCGCAGTACCTGATCACCTGAACCTGTACACCAGGTCTAACCCGAGCATTTACAAAACACTGGGTCAGTCTGGTGAACCAGAGTGAGATAAACACACTAAGTTTAAGGGTATCACATAACCTCATTTTAAAGTTAAAATCTTTTCGAAAGAAAAAGATAATTGTAAGACCAAATCCACACATAAATACGGACGGTTTTTACCTTACGATAACCCAAATTTTTTTTGAAATCGATATCTTTTCTAATACTATAATAGTGTCTAAATACAAGTAAATATCAATCTAGTGGAATGCTTGCATCTCACGCTCCACATATATAGTATACAATCGAAACCGCGGGCACTTATTGGAGATTGGGTTTCGACTATGACAAGGTATGGGGCCACCTGCCGATAGTGTATCTCTAGAGGTGAATACATTGGGTTCACCAAGAACGTCTTGCAACCCGGCCCTCACATGACCGACCACTCATTTCGCTTGAGTGTATCGAATGTATATCACCAACGATTGGGCTCAAACCACCATTTCCCGAAAAGGAACAGCATCGAAATAGATTAAACAAGCAAAAGGATTTTCTCTAGATAGGTGATTATACACCCTAATGGGAGCGACCCACATAGCCATGCTGCCTGCCCGATTTTTGTCATTTCCGGTTGATGAGGGTTGATGTCAGAATTTAATTTTGAACACCTGGTCACCATTCACTTTAAATGTCACATCGTCAGATCCGCCAGGTATCACTAATTGACGTTCACAAAAATACTCTAGTTATCAACCTAAGAGAATGTGCACTTCTCTACCATCAACTTGGTACGTTTGAAAATATCAACGTACGTGATTCCTTTGGAAATACTCTGTAATAACCAGGAAAATACGAGCCAATTTAAAATCTTTAAATTGGTTATTTCAAAGGAATTTGAACAATTGAAATAGAATATTTCAATAAAATAGTGAATTAGAAATAGTGAGTCAGTTTGAAAATTTGAATTCAAACTTTGACCGACTATGCAGGGTGGAAAATATAACGGATTTTAGCGAAACCAAAAATATTTAAATCTGTTAGTCAATACCTTTCTAACGAATCTGAAAAATTGAAGTTTCATAACGGGAATCAAAAGTTATGGCCGAATGAATTTTCCGAAGGGTCGGTATATAGAATATATAGGCCTGGAAAATTGATATTTTGCATACGACCTCGGAATTCGACGAAACCACTTTTGTTGGGTCCGGGATGTCAAACTATTGCTAGGTTTCAAATTTCATAAATTTTGAAGCTAGTATGTGAGCGTGGCAAAAGAAAACGTGTTTGGTCGATTTCTGTTAAATTGGATCGACCAGAAAATGGCCATTTTTCAAACGACCTCAGAATTCGACGAAACTAGTTTGGTTGGGACCGTAGCATCAAAACATAGCAAGATTTATTTTTCTGGAATTTTTCGAATCAGTTTGTGGCCCTGGCAAATTGAAATGTGCGTTCAGAGTTAAAAATTAAATGTTTTATACTTTAATTTGAAAAATAACTGACTATAACAGTCGAAGGTGCCTACGAAACATATACCATTGTGTCCGGAATGGGGGTATTTAGCTAGGGCGACAGTCGTTGGGTTTAAAAAGGAGTTCGTTTAAGAAAACACTATTTAAAAATTAAATATAATCCTCGACCAATCATATTTCTCCATTCATAAATTAAAAAAAAAAAAAATCAGAAAACCCCCACGACCCCGACATCGACGACGGAAAGCTTCCCCCCCTTCCCTGGCGATTTCCGATCGCCACAGCCTGAATTAGCTCCTCCCCCAGTTCAACTTTTTGTAGTTCTCCTTTCCCTCTTCAAATCCATATAAGGAGCTCCCCCTATCGTTGCTTCTACGTCGAGATATCCCCCTCCAAAGTTCCGACCTTTAAACCGCCGCCGCCGCCGATCTGGACCACCGAATGCCTCCAAACCGCCGCGTGCCTGTAGCCCTCTCGAAGCTCTTCCACGTCCAACTACCTGATCGTCCCCTCGTGCCCCGGTTCTCGCGAAAACCGCAAACCTAGTTTTGAACCATCGTGAAAGTGAGTTTTTCTTTGATCTTTACACTTTGAAAAATCATATCTTTTTGGTGTGTTGACGAAATTCGATGAAACAGGAAACATCGAGACCGCAAGGAAGCTCTCTACCCAATAGAAGAAGCTGCGGATTTTTCTGACATCGTATCGATTTTTAGCGCTCAGAAAACCAAAGTGAGAAATCTAAATTAACGTGAAATTGAATGGAAAATGTCATGTATAATTTATATAAGTGAAATATAAATTACATACGTGTTGTATACCTCATGTACATGCGTAGTGTAAGCTATATAAGCGAAGTATGAATTTTTACATGCATAGAATAAGTGATATATGTGTTGAAATGCTAGTGAAATATAGCAAATATATATTATATTATATATATATACTCCCCTCGTCCACAAACCATGGACGATATTTATTGTGGTAAATTTGTGTGAAATATTGGATGGAAAATACGAATGGATGAATAATTGTTTGTGGTTGAAAAATACCCATTGGTAATTGAAATGAATTGGAAATATTTGTGGAAATGAAAATAAACATGCCGCCTGCGTGCGAATTAGATGCAAGAATCCCCATTGTCAAAAACCGCGAGGTTTTAAGGTAGAGCGAGGAGCCGTACTAGGGACGGTGCCGGTTTTAACAACCCTGCCGTTATGCTGCCGAAATTTTGAATAATCTTTGTGTGTTAGAATTATTTTCATATGTTGAAATTATTTTCTTGCGTTGAAATTAAAGTCATATATTGAAACTATATCCATGTGTGGAGATATTCATGTGTTGAAAACTGTTGTGTGAAAATTAAATTCATTTGTGAATGAATGAAGTGTCTAAACAATAAAAATCACATTTTTTTTATATATATGAAGTATGAAAAATATTCGCCTTATATAAATAATTTCAACAATAAAAATCCCATCTTTCTAATATAAACAACATAAATAAAATGTCCATGTGTGGAAATACTCATTTGTTGAGAAGTGTGTGTAGTGGAAAAGTTCATGTGTTGAATAAAAAGATCGAACGATAAAAATTACATTTTTATTGAAACTATGAAGTGTTGAAACCATCCATTGGTTGAATAAATATTTTGAACGATAAAAATATCGTTTTTATCATATTTGTGATATGTTAAAGATATGCGGACGTTGAAATAAATATTTGTGAAAGAAATATTATTTTTAACATGCATAGGAACTAAATAAAATAGTCATGTGTTGAAATCTATTTTAGTTCGCCAAAATTATCATCTTTGAAATGTGAAGTGTTAAAAATAGCCACTTGTTCGAATAAACGTGCATGAGTTGAAATATACATTAACTAGCTAATGATATGATTTTAGCATATGCATGCAACATTAGAATGAATGGTGTTTTTAAACCAAAGAAAATCAAATATGAAATTGAATGGAAATTGATGAATGTTAGAAATTGTATATATGTACATGCATATCTATTGAACAGATTAAAGCAAAAGGGGCTAGAGAAGAGAAATAGAATTTTGTGCCCGACAAATAGGTACACATTTACCGCTTTGTTTGGGTGATGATTTTATGAGCCTGTTGGCTAGCCGCTTGGCTTTTTCTTTTTCTTTTTGATATGAGACGCCCGTGTGGCTATTTGGGAATTTTCCCAGACCCTCCCGTACAAAGGAGGTTATGGCGAAATTTTCCAAAATTTAAAGGCGTTAGTGAAATAATTAAAGTGGAAACGATATAGGAATTTTTAAATGAAATATATTTATATAAATATATAAATATAAATAGAATTAAAATGAAACGTGGCCGTGCAGTTCATGTTTTGAAACCGTGATTTCAAACGACTAGTGCGGAAGATCCAACCATTGGATTTTCCCGAAACCTCAACCGTTGGGTTCGCCTTGGAAATATCTTTCCAACGGCACCAACTTTGTAAAGATCCGACGGTTGGATTGTCTGGAATGTTTAATTCAAAACTGAAGAAAAACAGCGCCAGAAACGATTATATTTATATATATAAATATAATTAAATTAAATCGAATAACGACGCTGCAGTTCGTAAATTGAAATCGTAACTTCAAATGGTTAGTGTGGAAGATCCGACCGTCGGATTTTCCCAAAACTGAAACCGTTGGATTCGTTTTGAAATGACCTTCCTAATGATGTAAAATTTGTGAAGATCCAACGGTTAAATTTTCATGTATGTGTAAAACAAAATTAATGTAATGCAGCGCCAGTGCATCGACACGACCTGAAACGTCGTTTATTTAAATATGGCCGTTTTAAATTAAATAAAAATGGCGATATATTGTTATAAAGTACTATAGACGATATAGAGTGAAAATAAACCAATTTTGTTGTGTTTGCTTGATATGTGATGGTTGAATGTATTTGACATGAAAATTATAACTAAATAACTGAAATGTGAATGTTGAATAGTCCAACCACGTAGTTAATTGATTTGAAAATCTAAATATACGTGGGTTATTTGAAAAGGCCGAGTTTATCTCATTTCAAATAATCGATCGACGTTGAGAAGTCGAAGAGTCGAAGACGACTGAAGACCGACGATCTCCACATTGGATGGATGGGCGCTACTGATGCTCGTGATTGGAGTAGCTACCATGAAGGAATTGAAGTAGTAGCCGTCCACACATACTGTTGATTGTACGGATATGCGAGGAATTGGTGCCTCCGGTTTCGTTCAGACCCAGAACGGACTTGTAAATGGACTGTGTGTCTGACATTGGATTTTGTTCTGTGTTGATTGATCTCTGTTAAATATATATCTGTTTGGCGACAGAGAATTTATTCTCTTGCTTAACGCCCTTCTCTGAGACGTACGAGCTCAGAGGTTATTTATTGACAGAAATCAGTCGCATGGAGTGGATTGCCTGTGTGGCACGCCTAAGTGGCATATGATCAAGGCTTCTGTTGCAAAGCAAAGTCTTGTGGTTGATGATCAAAGCATGGTCTGCGTGACGTAGCTTTGTGTATAACGTGAATTCGCGATCCTCACACCTCTGTATGAGTCAAAAACGGGAGAGTGACTGCAGGGAGAGCACGACGTTTCTTTCTAGCTAAGGTGGTGTCAGTGACCTACCAGCCCTGACATTATATATACTTTTCACCTGTGTGGTTGTTGGAATGCGAGGCGCCTCGATATAGGTTTGTAAGGACCGGGAAACGTGTGTTCAGGAATAACTAATCCTCAAAAGTAAGAGAGGACCGGCCCTGAAGATCCAAGGATCATAGTGGGGTCCTGGGACATTTGCTAGAGTGTCTCGAATCGGAGAGGAGCTTGCCCCTTGCCTCGACTCATGAAGGAATCCAATTTCCAATACGAAATATGCGAATGTGATTGTATTACTAGTATGGCGACATAGTAGATGGTAGCTATGCCGCCTAGGATTGATATTTATGATTGAATTGCTTTTGAAACATATATGCACTAGTAATAATATCGAACACCTTTGTTTTATTCGTATGAAGCATCTTTGGCCATTATAAGGTAAAAACTCTATCCTCCGGCTTGCATTGCATTGTGTGATGGGACCTGAGTCTTATAATGGCTTCATTTTATAAAAAGCAGTGCGTTGATTTAATCATTTACTTTATTTCATGCACTAGCACTCATTGGAGTAAACCCGTTCCGTGAAAGTGGCGTGGTCCTTTGATTTGCCTTGTTATTGTTGTTAATAAGTTGAGTAGATTTCTCATACCAGTCCCATGACTGACTCGTAGTTTGATTCACCTTGCAAACTCGGGTGCCCTCATTTTCACACGGGCAGCCTAGTTACAGGTTTCTGACGCATCTTTTGGCTCATGGCGAGGCTTGACTACACT
The DNA here is from genome assembly GCA_030737875.1 of Allium sativum. Lineage (NCBI taxonomy): Eukaryota > Viridiplantae > Streptophyta > Magnoliopsida > Asparagales > Amaryllidaceae > Allium > Allium sativum. The sequence continues at coordinate 317,181,924 of CM060921.1, forward strand.
GTGCTGACTTGGATTTTCTCCGCCATTATTGTATCTATATTATGATTCCGCCATTGGCGATGTAGACTGATATTCCTTTTGTGTACTCTTTCGCCTCAGGCGATGGTGACTGATTATGTATCATTATGCACTAAGTTGTATCCTGTACTGTGCTTCTATGATGTGATGACATCTATATGATTCCGCTATCATATGTGTGTAAATTATTCTATTTTCTGTTTATGCTATTATTTGTGATCTGCTAATGTTGATTAATGTGTTATATTCCAATGATTATCCTTAACACCGTGTCATGGGGTTTTGGGATCGTCACATACTATGTCAGACATTCGTCCATACAAGTCATTCAGGAACAGGATGAGCTGAAGGTACTCTCCTACTGCATCCAATATAGGAATCACCCTATGGATCAGTAGCGAGAAGTCCTTACAACCCGTAGATTCCAACCATGACAGAACCACAGTTTATCTCTGGCCGCTAAACCAGAGATTGTTAGTAGTTTTTCCGTGTAATGGAGATCTACGGTCTTCTATGCTCCATCTCGATCATCTTCTGATATCTTCACGTATTTGTTGGTCGGAATTGTTTTCGAATATAAATTTGATCCCGGTCTTTCCGTACCAACAATCGTATTGGACAAATTTGATAGTCGATTATTTAACTATCAAAATAAACAGTGTTTAAATCATGACAATCCAATGAGTTCACTGGTTCGGTATTCATCATCAATTGGCCTTTTAATTAAACAATGTAAATTCAAACTCTTAAACATTTCAATATTATAAATATAGCTTTTCGCTTCTTATTTAACATAAGATATATTCTTTAAACAATATTCTTATAATACTTAGGGAAAATCCTATATCATATCCAGTTGGTCAATTTTCACTTTTAAACATTTAACCCTATTATCTAATATTTGGAAATCAGTTCATCTTATTATTCGTACAACAACGTTACATAATATCTTCCACCCAATACTTATTCTTATTGAATAAAATTCAACTTTTGCACTTCCATTACTTCAGATCTCTTGTAATATATATTCTCCAAATCTCCATCAACGTTGCATTATTTCACTAATGGAAATAATGAACTATCACTACCCTCTTTTACGATTACCAACTAATATCATCTTTAGATAATCCCGAGGGTTGTTCAAGTTGGGGTATTTTAATTACCTCTCAGACCTTGATCAACAACGTTCTTATCCTCAGATAAATATAAGTTGTAATCAAAACTCAATATTTCATTCCAGGCTCAAAACAAATTCCATTATAAATTGGATTTGGTTATACATACCTACGACCCACTTCTTTACCAAACTCACTTTTACCAATCTCCATTCAAATCTATTCAACCATGCCACGCTTTCGAAATCTTATTTCCATTTCCCCCTTTTCTACTTAACCTCATTTTAAGTAACATTAACTTAAAATTAACGTTTTAACACTTCAAATCTCATTTATATAATCCTGGTTTATTGTGACGTTACCGCGAAATCCGGTAGGCTTTGCATCCATCCCTTCGTCCTCCAGTACAGCAGGTAAAACCCACCATGGCTCACAATGGTCCCCCAGTACCACTTGTTTTACGGCCAGCCTCTCGACTGTCAGCACACAACAACCAACCCCCGCAAGGGACATGTGGGGGTAAGAGCCCACTGTTCACAACCAAACCACATGGTGAGAACCCCCCATCATGACTGCAACAAGGACTGGTATGAGAAATCTACTTAACACATTATATAATACGACTAATCACAGGACCACGCCACTTTCGCAGAACGGGTTTACTCCATTGGATTGTCAGTGCTTTAAAAAAAATCTTTTAAACATCGCAATGCTTTTTATAAAAATGAAGCCATTATAAGACTCAGTTCCCATCAATGCAACGCAAACCGGAGAATAGAGTTTTACCTTATAATGGCCAAAATATGCTTGATACGAATAAAACAAAAGCATTTGGTATTATTACTAGTGTTTATATGTTTCAAAAACAATTTCATTCATAACTATCAATCATAGATGGCATGGGTACCATATATCATGTCGCCATATGTATATACAATCAAAACCGCATAGTCACGTAATTGGAAATTGGATTTCCCTCATGAACCAAGGCAAAAGATAGTCCTTACCGAATTCGAGACGCTCTAGCCCGTGTCTCAGGCAAGTACTCAGTCAAGCCTTTGGATCGTCAGGGCCGGTCCACCAATGTGGATTAAAATGCCGAAACAATGCGTTTCCCCACCCTATGGGACATCAATGAGCCAACGAATGACTCCATCGGTCTCGGATTGACCGATATAACTGAGGCGCCTCGCAACCGCAACAACCACACAGGTGAAAATAATATAAATGTCAGTCGGTTTAAGCACCGACACCACCTCTAGCTAGAAGGAAAAGCATGCCCTCCCTGAGGTTCTTCTACCATTTCTGGTTCATACCGAGGTATGAGGCTCACGAATTCACGTTATACACAAAGCTACGCCACACAGGCGGTGCTTTGATCATCACCACAAGACTTTGCTTTTCAACAGAAGCCCTGATCACTGCATCTTAGCATGCCACACAGCAATTCACGCCATGCAACTGATGTCCATCGATATACAACCTCTGAGCTCGTGCGTCTCAGAGAAGGGCATTAAGCAAAAGAATAAATTCTCCGCCGCCAAACAGATGTATATTTAATAGAGATCAATCAACACAGAATAAAATCCAATGTCAGACACACAGTCCATTTACAAGTCCGTTCTGGGTCTGAACGAAACCGGAGGCACTATATACCTCGCAAACCCATCGATCTCCACGTACGTCTGGACGATCACCATTCATTATCCATATTTCGGGATGCCTCCTAATCAGGACATCAGTTACCATCCAAACGAGGTGAAGATCTCCGGTCTTCGACCACCGTCTTCATCTTCGATTTCTTATCGTCGATTCAGTTATTCAGAATGGGATAAACCCGGTCTTTCTGAGCAACTCGTGTATATAATAAACAAGTGCTACACAAACACAACATACGCCTTATTTCAATTCATTAGTCACTAACCGTCAACCAGTAAGAGAACGATTTCCCAAATATTAACCCCGAAGGCCGAAACCAACATCAGATCTATACCCAGAAAACCATTCGACTTAGTCAACCTTCAGTTAGTTTCTAAATTTCACATTTTATATCGTTTATAATATTTTATAACGATTTATCGCTATTTTTATTTATTTTAAAATAGCCAATTTATTTAAACGACGCTTCGGGCCATAACGCGGCCGTGGCGCTGTTTTTCTTCAGATTTGATTTACACATATCTGAAAATCTAACCGTCGAATCATCACAAAATTTATATCAATAGAAAGATCTTTTCAAAACGAATCCAACAGTTCCAGTTTTGGGAAAATTCGACTGTCGGATCTCCCGGTACACTCGTTTGAAGTTTCGATTTCAAAATACGAACTGCAGCATCGTTATTCGATTTAATATAATTATATATATATATATATATATATATAATCCATTCTGCCGCTGTTTTTCTTCAGATTTGAATTAAACATTCCAGACAATCCAACCGTTGGACCTTTACAAAGTTGGTACCGTTGGAAAGATATTTCCAAGGCGAACCCAACGCTTGCGGTTTCGGGAAAATCAGATGGTCGGATCTCCCGCACTAATCGTTTGAAATCACGGTTTCAAAACACAACTGCAGCTTCGTTATTCAATATATTTCAATTCTGTTTATATATATATATATATATATATATATATATATATAGATTCTTCAATTTCAAAGCTATATGCTTTTCATATTCTTTGATAAAATGATATATTTTTATCCAACAAACATTCACTTCGACACTTTGCTATTTTTAACAATTCATGTATATAGTAAAAATGTGATTTTTATTGTAAAACAATTAATTTAAAACACGATTATTTTATATAGTTCATATAGATGATAAAAATATGATTTTTATTATAAAACAATTTATTTCAAAACATGATTATTTCATATAGTTCATATAGATGATAAAAATATGATTTTTATTATAAAACAATTTATTTCAAAACATGATTATTTCATATAGTTCATATAGATGATAAAAATATGATTTTTATTATAAAACAATTTACTTCAAAACATGAATACCATTCAACACATGAATTTCTATTCAACGAATGAATTTCTATTCAACACACGGATATAGTTTCAACACATGAAAATAATTCTAACACACGAATATTATTCAAAATTTCAGCAGCATAACGGCAGGGTAGTTAAAACCGGGGCCGTTCCTAGTACGGCTCCTCGCTCTACCTTAAAGCCTCGCAGCTTTTGACAATGGGGATTTCATGCATCTAGTTCGCACGCAGGCGGCATGTATATTTTTTTTCATTTCCACAAACTAATCCTATGTGGTTTCAACCAAATATTTCTCAACCACAAACGGGTATTTTTCAACCACAATCAATCAATTTCAACCACAAACAATTCTAATCAACCATTCGTAATCAACCAATTTTCACACCAATCACAACCAATAAATATCGTCCATGGTTTGTGGATGAGGGGCGTATATATATATATATAAGCATTTCACTTCTATTTCAACACATATATAATTTTTACAATGCATATATAACTTATATATCGAACGTACAACTTATACAACGCTTATACAAGAGGTGTACAACGCTTATATAACCCATACATCGACTATATAATTTATACATCGTCGTTTTCCATATCGTTTATAAATTAGAAATCTCACATTGGGTTCCACTCCACCAAAAATAGCAGAAGGCTCAGAAAAATATGCGGTCTCTTCTAGAATGTAGAAGACGTCCACACGAGTCCATTGTCTCTTGTTTCACTGAATTTTGTCAACAAACGAAAAAGATATGATTTTTACAGTGAAATCAAAAACCGTAGCGCTTTAAACTGCTGTTAAATAGTATAAAATAAAAATAGCTGTATACCTCAGCTCGGTCTTCAAAACTAGGTTTTCACTTTCCTCGAAATCTGCAGCTCGATGTTGAAATCCGATTGCACCACGATGACCACCTTGGAGTGGTGCGCCTGGAGAGCCCCACCATGATGAACTTGCACGCGGTCTGGCGGTGGCACAGGCCTTCGAACGACGAAACTTCCTGAGCTCGATTCTCTCGATTGGAGCAACGAGGGGTGGTGCTCTAGGTATGGATTTGTAACAGAGCACTTCAAAAAGCTTAACTGGGGGGGGGGGGTCTAACTCGGCCTGGATTCGCCAGAAAATGGGAGGGAAGGTCGGTGTTCTGGCCGTCGTCGAGAGCAGTAGGTTACGGGGAGAGAGAGTGTTTTGTTGACCAATGATTTTTTTTTATTTATATATTTTAAAATCTCAAAAATACCCTCTTCCACACACGAACTCCAATTCAAACCCAACGACTGTCGTCCCTAGCGTTTTACCCCCATTACGAACACAATGTGATATTTTTCGTAGGCCCATTCGACTGTTTCAGTCTGTTTTCATTCAAATTAAAATATAAAACATTCAATATTCGATTTGAACGTACATTTCAATTTACCAGGGCCACATACTGCTTCGAAAAATTCCAGAAAAATAAATCTAGCTATGTTTTGATGATACGGACCGAACAAAACTAGTTTCGTCGAATTCTGAGACCGTTTGAAAAATGGCCCATTTCTGGTCGATCCAATTTAACTGTAATTGACCAAAACACATTTTCCTTCGCCACACTCATATACTAGCTTCAAAAATTACAAAATTTGAAACCTAGCAATAGTTTAACATCCCGGATCCAACAAAAGTGGTTTCGTCGAATTCCGAGGTCGTTTGCAAAATAGCCATTTTCACGGGCTATATAAACTCCATAGCGACCTTTCAGAAAATTCATTTGGTCATAACTTTTGCTTCCTACTATGAAACTTCAATTTTTCAGATTCGTTAGAAAGATATTCACTAACAGATTTAAATATTTTAGGTTTCACTCAAATCCGTTTTGTTTTGCACCCGGTACAGTCGGTCAAAGTTTGAATTCAAATTTCGAAACTATCGCGCCATTTCAGGCCTTGTTTATAATTCAAATTAATTATTTTCATTTTCAACCTCGATTCAAACATACATTTCAAAAATATTTATTTTAAACACTTAAAATTCACTAAAATAGCCAATTTAAAATTTTTAAATTGGTCCAGATTTTCCGAGTCATTACATTTATCATAAACCCTTTATTTTGATTTCCTTTGACTTAATTCAATTACCTAAGTTAAATTGATTTCAAGCGATTTTATTTGCTTGGAATGACCTTTATAACCTCATTATAAAAGTTCGGATTTTAAATATAAAACCCAATCGTAAACTACTTTCACCATTCAACTAGATTTGGTTTCAACTCCAATTACCCTTTTGAAGGAATTTCCATTTCAAAGAAATTTTCTAAATTATTATTAATTAAAATAATAATTTACCTCGACCAATAACTGTTGTAAAAATAGTTAATTCCTTAATTAACTAAAATAAATATTAAATCACATTTAAATATCTAATTAAAATTTAAACAATATTCATTTAACTATTTTATCTAAAATACACTAATTTAATCATCCTCCCTAATTTAAGACGGTCGATTTAGTCACTCAAATCATGGTTATCTTATTAACCAATTCCAATTCGTTTTCCCTTCAAATTAATTATCAATATAATTAATTTCAATAAATTCCATTAAATTGTTTCTTTACAAAACAATTATCCAAATTTAACGGCTAGGTCAATTTATATTCACAAGTTTACTAATCTGATTAACATCAGAATTTACTTTATAAAATCAATTTATAATTAATTATAAATTTGAATAATAAATATTTATTTCCTTTAAACAAACTTTTATTCTAAATAATATATTTCAAAAGCTATATACAGTTATAAGATAAATTTTATAACTTTGGTTCTATCGATCTACCTAATGGTAAATCAATATAAACAAAACCATATACTTTTAGGCCATTTACTGCCGATTACCCAACCAATATCGCCCATGGTTAACAAAACACAGGTTGACTTTTCATTCAATGATCATAAATTAAATCAATCATCCAATCATGACGGTTCATATACGGTAATATGAAATTAAATAATATATTTGAGGAATCCCGTTGGATCCCACTAACCTGTTCTTCCCTGTATTCCAATGGTTATCACAAATTAGATCATTCAACCATTTAACTGATAATAATAAATAACAACCATTTAATCCAACCATAAGCAATTCAAACAATTCAACCAATTAAACATGCTTATTTTATAAATGTGACCAACAAGGTAAGTTACCTTTATTGGAACCAATCGTTAGAATAACGATTTGGTATTTCACTGAAATTAAACGATTGTTTAATTTCATCAGTTAAATCAGCAAATAAATATAAAATTGGCAAACAGTCAACCATTGGCAAGTAGAGCACACAAAATAAAAACCCAATTTATAAAATATAAATGAGGAAAAGCTGAGTGAGTTTAACTCAACTTGATCTGATTTGTTGTTGAAGCAGCTCGTTTCAGTTAAATTAAACAAGTGTTTAATTTAACTGAAAATAACAGTTGATTCCAAATGCGTCCAGTTCTGTTCCATGGCGTAGTACTTGTCGAGATGATTCCAACGTATCTTGGTTCGTCAAGTTCTGATACCATAAGCACAAGTTATAGTTAATAGCATATACGATTTTAAATCGATATAATTAATCTTTAATCAATAACTAATTAAATTTATTACTTTAAATTTAATTAAGAGACTTTTGTCCCAAAAAGAATGGACTAACTTTTTTGATGACTTGAAAATATGGTTTGGCACTATACTGCTTTTCCTCTTTGCTCATCAACACTGGTGCGCCTCCTACAGTCTAGTTATACGTTTATATAGTTAATAGATGGAAGTCAAAACAAAAATTCCTTAATTAAAACTAGTATAGTGATTATGGTTTAAAAAAAAATGATCCAACCCTTTTATAATTCTTTAGTACAACAGACCGATCCTTGGAAATCAATACTGGGCTTCCGTGTTCCTTGTTCATTCACGTTAATAGCTCGATTTCCAAGATCTATTCCACGCTGCTTTTCCCTATTCGGTGATCCCTTTTACTTGTTTGTTACAGTACCTAAAACGTTTTAAAACAATTAGTTAATTCCTAAATTAATGCTTCCAAACTTTAATGACTCTTAATAAAAACGTTATTTACTTTTGCATACAATTAGGCTGCCACTAATCTTGGTTTAGGAAAAGTAACCGGTTATCCGCATCGTTCTGTGCTTCATACTCCTCATCATGTATTCATCGCCAGCTCCATCGAAGAATCCCCACTATCCCGCCTCCTCCGATGATCGGACGTCGATCCGACAACTCCAGTAGAAGCACACCACCATCCGACAAATTAGCTGGTCTCCAAAAATAACAAACTATATACCTATCTTGACTCTAATCTACGATAATAACTCAACGGAACTAGTTTCATGGCCTAATTCGATCGTCTGCTAAAGTTGCACTCAAATCTCTCTCTATTCAATTAATTACAAACTATAGAAATTAATTGGGCGTTTACGGCCACTGTGGTCACATACGACATTGGTTTGCCACACAGTTTGATTTTCTTACAATAATTTAACGATACGCTTCTAATGAAACTAATTTCATCGAAAACGGAGTCCGTTTGCAAAATTGCTATTTTAAAGGCCTATAATTTTAAATAACGATTTCCATAGCGACTATTTCAAATTTTGACTTGGCCATAACTTACTATCTATAACACGAAATCTGGATATTTCTCTTTCATATGAAAATTACCATCAATACAATTCCAACGTTTCTTGTTTCACAGACTTATATCGGACTTTGTATATTCAGTTGAAGTTCAAAACTCTAATTTACGAACTGCACGCCATTTTCATGCTCGATTTATATTTAAATAAATATATATCGTTCAACCTTCGTTTAAATAATGAATTAAATATGAAAATCCAATAATTTCCCAAATAAAATATTTAAAATAAATAAATTAAATTAAATATTTGACTGCCAAAAATACTGGTCGTTACATTCTTCGCCCCTTAAAATAATTTCGTCCTCGAAATTGCTAAGGCAAGAAAGAACGTTACAAATCCAAAAATTTCTAAACCCAATTTTAATTCAAATCAAACCCAATTCGAAATCGTAAATAAATATTTTTAAAAATATCAAAAAATTTCTAACACTTTAAATTCCCGGAAAAATTCGGTAGAGTCTCCCCTACACGGAGTGACATCTGCGATATTGCAGGAACAAAGAATATATACCTCGACCCACATGGTCGGAAAACAAAAATCAAAACCCAAAGTTTTTACTTTCGCATAGGCGTACCATTTACGAGCGCTATTGAGCATAGTTGCTCAATGTATATGTGATTTACTCAACCAATATCGATCTGCCTAGCCATCAGACACTTGTACTTAACTCAGTTCACATATAAGTAATAACTATATGAAATACTTAGATAATATCTCACTATCAACTGGTATAACTATACCAACTGCAAGGTCAATCATACAACATCAATTCATTCTTAAACACAGATAAATTTCAATTCTTATGCAGTTTCATTCCAGTTTAATTATAACGGAATTTATTCTTTAGTTTACAAATCATTTGGCTCCCTTAAATTTGTTAATTATCCCATCAAACAAACTACCATCAAATACAACCAATTCACAACCAACAATCAATATACAACCAAATCAATTGAATTTTAGTTCAATATTAACATTCTATTTTGGTTTAACATATTTTGGTCATTAATCGGTTAATACGATTGATTCCTATTTGATTATCATTTATTCATCGAATTTGCAATTTAATTTAATTTCAATATCATGATTTTTCTTAATTTCACTTAACTAGGTTAAGTTGCAATTCAAATTTTCAAATCAAATTTCAAACACATTAATAACCCAATAATTTGATAAAATTATCTCTTTTTTTTATACAAAAAAAAATCATTTTGGGTAAAATTATTTCATTTACCCTCTTTTCAAAATAATATTGTATCCATCGACAGTTCAATGCTTTTCAACAATTGAACCGATCAACAAACACAATACAAAACACTTGTATATAAAATTTATAAATACGCTCTCATATATATTCACTCAATTTCGATCTAGGGTATTACTAACCCAATCTCTATCGAGTTACGCCACAGAGCCAAGGTTATTACTAAAACAATAGCTCTGATACCACTGTAACAACCCAGGGATTTTCGATAGAAAATCGACATAAATACATCTCCCGTACTCATGCCGACCTTCCAAACACTGAAAATACCGGAACGTTATTAGAAATAATTTAGAGGGTGAGATAAGAAAGAAAGAAATGTTAGAATAGAATAAGAAGAAGAACCAACACAACACAGAATCAGAGTCTCACATCGCAGCAGAACAAAATAAAATATAGAAATAAAACTTTACAGAGAGCTTTGAAAAATACTTATAATATCAGAGTGCATCAACATCTCTGGACAGTTATAATAATTTGTCCTCATATACAGTCACACAGCGGAATAAATACTAGATACAATACGTCTGAACATCTCCAGCTCGTCTTTGGACTTCGCAGTACCTGATAACTTGAACCTGTACACCCGGTCTAATCCGAGCATTTACATAACACCGGGTCAGTCTGGTGAACCAGAGTGAGATAAACACACTAATTTTAAGGGTATCACACAACCTTATTTTAAAGTTAAAATCTTTTCGAAAGAAAAAGATAATCGTAAGACCAAATCCACACATAAATACGGACGGTTTTTACCTTACGATAACCCAAAACATTTTTGAAATCAATATCTTTTCTGATATTATAATAGTGTCTAAATACAAGTAAATATCAATCTAGTGGAACGTTTGCATCTCACGCTCCACATATATAGTATACAATCGAAACCGCGGGCACTTATTTGAGATTGGGTTTCGACTATGACAAGGTATGGGGCCACCTGCCGATAGTGTATCTCTAGAGGCGAATACACTGGGTTCACCAAGAATGTCTTGCAACCGGGCCCTCACATGACTGACCACTCATTTTGCTTGAGTGTATCGAATGTATATCACCAACGGTTGGGCCCAAACCACCGTTTCCCGAAAAGGAACAGCATCGAAATAGATTAAAGAAGCAAAAGGATTTTCTCTAGATAGGTGATTATACACCCTAATGGGAGCGACCCATATAGCCATGCTGCCTGCCCGATTTTTGTCATTTCCCGGTTGATGAGGGTTGAGGTTAAAATTTAATTTTGAACACCTGGTCACCATTCAATTTAAATGTCACATCGTCAGATCCACCTGATATCACTAATTGACGTTCACAAAAATACTCTAGTTATCAAGCTAAGAGAATGTGCATTTCTCCGCCACCAACGTGGTACGTTTGAAAATATCAACGTACGTGATTCCTTTGGAAATACTCTGTCAGACATTCGTCCATATAAGTCATCCAGGAACTGGATGAGCCGAAGGTACTCTCCTACTGCATCCAATATAGGAATCACTCCATGGATCAGTAGCGAGAAGTCCTTGCAACTTGTAGATTCCAACCACGACAGAACCACAGTTTATCTCTGGCCGCTAAACCAGAGATTATTAGTAGTTTTTCCGTGTAATGAAGATCTACGGTTTTCAATGCTCCATCTCGATCATCTTCTGATATCTTCACGTATTTGTTGGTCGGAATGGTTTTCGAATATAAATTCGATCCCAGCCTTTCCGTACCAAAAATCGTATTGGACAGATTTGATAGTCGGTTATTTAACTATCAAAATAAACAGTGTTTCAATCATGACAATCCAATGAGTTCACTGGTTCAGTATTCAGCATCACTTGGCCTTTTAATTAAACAATGTAAATTCAAACTCTTAAACATTTCGATATTATAAATATAGCTTTTCGCTTCTTATTTAACATAAGATTTATTCTTCAAACAAGATTCTTATAATACTTAGGGAATATCCTATATCATATCCAGTTGGTCAATTTTCACTTTTAAATATTTAACCCTATTATCTAATATTTGGAAATCAGTTCGTCTTATTATTCGTATAACAACGTTACACAATATCTTCCACCCAATACTTATTCTTATTGAATAAAATTCAACTTTTGCACTTCCTTTACTTTGGATCTCTTGTTATATATATTCTCCAAATCTCCATCAACGTTACATTATTTCACTAATGGAAATAATGAACTATCACTACCCTCTTTTACGATTACCAATAATATCATCTTTAGATAATCCTGAGGGTTATTCAAGTTGGGGTATCTTAATTACCTCTCAGACCTTGATCAACAACGTTCTTATCCTCATATAAATATAAGTTGTAATCAAAACTCAATATTTCATTCCAGGATCAAAACAATTCCATTATAAATTGGATTTGGTTATACAGCCCTATGACCCACTTCTTTACCAAACTCACTTTTACCAATCTCCGTTCAAATCTATTCAACCATTCCACGCTTTGGAAATCTTATTTCCATTTTCCCCTTTTCTACTTAATCTCAATTTAAGTAACATTAATTTAAAATTAACGTTTTAACACTTCAAATCTCATTTATATAATCCTAGTTTATCATAAACCCTTTATTTTGATTTCCTTTGACTTAATTCAATTACCTAAGTAACATTGATTTCAAGCGATTTTATTTGCTTGGAATGACCTTTATAACCTCATTATAAAAGTTTGGATTTTAAATATAAAACCCATTCGTAAACTCCTTTCACCATTCAACTAGATTTGGTTTCAACTCCAATTACCCTTTTGAAGGAATTTCCATTTCAAAGAAATTTTCTAAATTATTATTAATTAAAATAATAATTTAACTCGACCAATAACTTCTGTAAAAATAGTTAGTCCCTTAATTAACTAAAATAAATAGTAAATCCCATTTAAATATCTTATTAAAATTTAAACAATATTCATTTAACTATTTTATCTAAAATACACTAATTTAATCATCCTCCCAAATTTAAGATGGTCGATTTAGTCACTCAAATCATGGTTATCTTATTAACCAATTCCAATTCGTTTTCCCCTTTAAATTAATTATTAATATAATTAATTTCCATAAATTCATTAAATTGTTTCTTAACAAATCAATTATCCAAATTTAACGGCTAGGTCAATTTCTATTCACAAATTTACTTATCTGATTAACATCAGAATTTACTTTATAAAATCAATTTATAATTAATTATAAATTTGAATAATAAATATTTATTTCCTTTAAACAAACTTTTATTCTAAATAATATATTTCAAAAGCTATATACGGTTATAAGATAAATTTTATAACTTTGGTTCTATCGATCTACCTGACGGTAAATCAATATAAACAAATCCATATACTTTTAGGCCATTTACTGCCGATTACCCAACCAATATTGCCCATGGTTAAAACAAAACACAGGTTGACTTTTCAGTCAATGATCACAAATTAAATCAATCATCCAATAATGACGGTTCATATATGGTAATATGAAATTAAATAACGTATTTGAGGAATCCTGTTGGATCCCAACAACCTGTTCTTCCCTGTATTCCAATGGTTATCACAAATTAGATCATTCAACCATTTAACTGATAATAATAAATAACAACCATTTAATCCAACCACAAGCAATTCAAACAATTCAACCAATTAAACACGCTTATTTTATAAACGTGACCAACAAGGTAAGTTACCTTTATTGGAACCAATCGTTAGAACAACGATTTGGTATTTCACTGAAATTAAACGACGGTTTAATTTCATCAGTTAAATCAGCAAATAATTATAAAATTGGCAAACAGTCAACCATTAGCAAGTAGAGCACACAAAATAAAACCCAATTTATAAAATATAAATGGGGAAAAGCTGAGTGAGTTTAACTCACCTCGATCTGATTTGTTGTTGAAACAGCTCGTTTCAGTTAAATTAAACAAATGTTTAATTTAACTGAAAATTACAGTTGATTCCAAATGTGTCCAGTTCTGTTCCATGGCGTAGTACTTGTCAAGACGATTCCAACGTATCTTGGTTCGTCAAGTTCTGATACCATAGGCACAAGTTATAGTTAATAGCATATACGATTTTAAATCGATATAATTAATACTTAATTAATAAATAATTAAATTTATTACTTTAAATTTAATTAAGAGACTTCTATCCCAAAAAGAATGGCCTAACTTTTTTGATGACTTGAAAATACGTTTTGGCACTATGCTGCTTTTCCTCTTTGCTCATCAACGCTGGCGCGTCTCCTACAGTCCAGTTATACGTTTATGTAGTTAATAGATGGAAGTCAAAACAAAAATTCCTTAATTAAAACTAGTATAGTGATTATGGTTTTAAACAAATGGATCCAACCCTTTTATAATTCTTTAGTACAACAGACCGATCCTTGGAAATCAATACTGGGCTTTCGTGTTCCCTGTTAATTCACATTAATAGCTCCATTTCCAAGTTCTGTTCCACGCTGCTTTTCCCTATTCGGTGATCCCCTTTACTCGTTTTTTACAGTACCTAACACGTTTTAAAACAACTAGTTAATTGCTAAATTAATGCTTCCAAACTCTAATGACTCTTAATAAAAACGTTATTTACTTTTGCATACACTTAGGCTGCCACTGATCTTGGTTTAGAAAAAGTAACCGGTTATCCGCATCGTTCTGTGCTTCATACTCCTCATCACGTCTTCATCGCCAGCTCCATCGAAGAATCCCCACTGCCCCGCCTCCTCCGATGATCGGATGTCGATCCGACAACTCCAGCAGAAGCGCGCCACCATCTCCATGCTTGGCCTCGAGTCTCGCGCTACCCCATGCAGAAACGAACTCCCAGAACCCACCGAACCACACACGGTTTCGATCTCCTTTCTGTCTACCTCGCTACTCGAAACTAGATCATGACGGGTCGGATTAAAGGCCTCACTGAGTTGTGTAATTTTGCTGTAGTGGATTTCTGAAAACAAACAAGAAATTGGAAGATTTGGGAAGGAGGAATTAACGTGATTTAGTTCGTTTAATGTTATAGTGGAGGCGGAGTCCCGGTTTGACCACGTGATGGAGAGATTTAGGGTTAACTGCTGGCTAAAAGGGTATATATAGTTGAAGAATATTAATATTTTAATTATAACAAAACTTCTCGGTAAAGTAACGCGTAAAACTATCCACAATTGACTTCTGTTTTCTAATAAAAAAACTAATCCTAGCATTAAAAAATATTCCGGATCCAATGGAACAAGTTTCGTCGAATTCCGACATCGTTTGAAAAAAATTCCTTTATAAAACCAGAAATAAACACGCGTTTAAATTTTCCACGGTCACTAGATAAATCAAATCAACTCGAAACTTTGAAATCCTAGAATAATTTGTTGATACGAACCCAACGGCACTAGTTTCGTCGCATTCTGAGACTGTTTCCCCGGTAGGCTATTTTTACATGCACCGCAATGCCATTTTTGACACCAAATTAGTTGGTCTCCAAAAATAACAAACTATATACATATCTTGACTCTAATCTACGATTCTAACTCAACGGAACTAGTTTCGTGACCTAATTCGATCGTCTGCTAAAGTTGCACTCAAATCTCTCTCTATTCCATTAATTACGCACTATAGAAATTAATTGGGCGTCTACGGCTACTGTGGTCACATACGACATCGGTTTGCCACGCGGTTTGATTTTCTTACAATAATTTAACGATACGCTTCCAATGAAACTAATTTCATCGAAAACAGAGTCCGTTTGCAAAATTGCTATTTTAAAGGCCTATAGTTTTAAATAACGATTTCCATAGCGACTATTTCAAATTTTGATTTGGCCATAACTTACTATCTATAACACGGAATCTAGATATTTCTCTTTCATATGAAAATTACCATCAATACGGTTCCTACGTTTCTTGTTTCACAGAAATCCGACTTATATCGGACTTTGTATATTCAATTGAAGTTCAAAACTCTAATTTACGAACTGCACGCCATTTTCAAGATCGATTTATATTTAAATAAATATATATCGTTCAACCTTCGTTTAAATAATGAATTACATATGAAAATCCAATAATTTCCCAAATAAAATATTTAAAATAAATAAATTAAATTAAATATTTGACTGCCAAAAATACGGGTCGTTACACGGTTCTAATTTAACATAACATAAAAGGGAATATTTTCATGTCACTGTTCTAATATCGTAAGAAAATGACTTTTTAAATGAACAACATGTATTAACATGTTTTTCTTATATTTTTAATCTAAAAAAATTAACTTTTATAACCACTCATCTTATTTCAACAAAACGAAAATAAAAATATGCACTTTTTTTACAATTCTTTTCATTGTAAAAAAAAAAACTAATCTTAATAACTATTCTTTTTAATGAAAACCATCTTACATAAAAATGTGACTATAGACATGCAACCTTTATCCCAACTATTTTTTTATTGTTTCTAATATGATAACAAAAAATGCAACTTTCATTTCCACTATTTTTATTGTTTCTAATGTAAATAAAAAGGTTCCTTTTCATGTCTAACAAAATTAACAATAAAAATGTGAAATAAAAATATGTTGTTGTTTTTTTATGATCAACTTTAACGCTAAAAATGTACTTTCTATTCTAAAGAGAAGATGACATAAAAATTTATTTTTTCATTTACAAATAGAACGTTACATACAAATCTATTCTTTTATTTACAAAAAGAATGTTACATAAAAATTTATTCTTTTATTTACAACAAGGATGTTACATAAAAATTTATTCTTTTATGTAAACCATGAAAAATGTGATTTTCATTTCAAATCACCAATTTGACAAAACTCATAATATGAATCTCCATAAAGATGAGATTTTTATCGCGTTGTCAAGTCAAATAATATGAATCTCAATAAAGATGAGATTTTTATCGCGTAGTTAAATCAAATAATATGAATCTCTGTAACAACCCTGAATTTTGGGGTAAATTTAAAAATTTATTTTTATCTAATTTTAATGGGTTTTGATATTTAAAATAATTTATTTTAAATAATAATGATTAAAAATTTATTTAAATCGAAGTTAGGATGAATAATTTAACTTTAATTATAAAAGAAGTTAGAAATAGCGTGGTAGTATGAAAAGTCAAACTTGAACTTTGACTGACCGTACAGGATGCAAAATTTAACGGATTTTAGTGAAACCAAAAATATTAGAATCTATTTAAAAATATCTTTCTAACGAATCTGAAAAATTGAAATTTCAAAATGGGAATCAAAAGTTATGCCCAGTTTAAATTTTAGGAAGGTCGCTATGAAATTTATATATAATATATAAAAGTCAAAAATGCTACTTTTTGCATACGAAGGAATTTGGTCTCAAAACCACTTTCATTGAGTTCAGAATGATGTTTCTACATTTAAAAAGTATAAACACTTATATATTTCGAGTTCGAAAATTATTTGTTTAAAAATGTATTTTTAATATTTAATATATACGCCTTGAAAATAGCCATTTTTCAAACGACCTCTGTTTTCGACGAAACCACTTTTGCTGGATTCGGAATGTCAAAATAATGCTAAGTTTAATTTTTCAAAATTTTTAGAATTAATTTGTGACCGTGGCAAAAAGATTTCAGTTTGGTCAATTTAAGTCAATTTTAATCGACTTGAAAAATGCCATTTTTCAAATAGGCTCAGAATTGGGCGAAATCAATTTTCTTAGGTCCGCAGAGTCAAAACATAGCTAAATATATTTTTTGGGATTTTTCGAAGTTAATTTGTGGCCCCGGTGAATTTATTCGTACGGTTGAATTAAAAATAAAAGGAAATATTTTGAAATAAAGAAAACTGGGTCAAGACAGTCGTTTGGGCCTACGGGACATAGCTAGATGAGTCCAGAATGGGGGTTAATGGGTAGGAACGACAGTCGTTGGGCTGAAATCTGACAAAGTGGCTAAACGGGCTTTATTGGGTAATTAAATCATTAAAATATTATAAAAAGCTTTGTCCTTTTTGGGACAAACCCTAATTTCAAAATGAACCAGCTGCCACATGCAATTTCCATGGCCTAGAATGGCCGATTCTTCCTTCCTCAAATTCTCCCAATCCACAAAGAATTAAACCTCACTCTTCATACCATATCAAAGCTCTCTTCCCCCTCTTCGATTCTATATGGAGATGATGAAATTTACTGAAGTATTTTCCCCGAATTCCTCCACCCAACCCGCGGCCAAAACAGCCCCACCGCCCCTTGTGGACCCCACCGCGACCTCCACCCCTCCCGGCGCACGTAGCCCTCTCCTCCGTCTCCGATATGCCACCTTCCGATCGCCTTCAAGCTTCACCAATTTAGAGATAAGTGGAGACCTATTTTTTAAGGTTATGAGTTCATTTTAGGCTTTGAACGCGGAGGATGAAGAAGGAGGAAGGTTGACTTTTTCAACCTTTAATTATTTAATTACTTAAATTCAAATTTGACCGATCTTAATTTAATCATAATTATGCGTACGAACTCGAAATTGAACGATTTCAGATGCCACACGATCGTGAGAACGAGATCTACGCGATGACACTAACTAGACCTAATTCTGAGCAAGTTGAATTTTTGACAAATTTTGGATCTGAACAGCGCAGAACCTAATAACGATGTGAGATTTCTATTTTAAAATTTATATTTTATTCCTTTATGCTTGAATATCATATGTATGTATTTATTTAATTGAATCTGTGATTGTTGTACCTAAAATTTTATTGTTTGTTGATGGTGACCGTTTGTACTACTCATGTGTGATAGATCTGGTTTGTAAATACCAGAATTCCCTTTTTAATTTAATCTAAGTTGCAGATTGGAATTCTCTTCTGAATCCATGTATGTAAAATATTCGTTGTGTTTGTAAACTAAGGAATTACTTTTGTTTTTAATTTAAAAAGAATTTACTTTTGTTTTTAATTAAAAAGGACGGAATTTCCACCGTCACTTTTATCAAAGTACAAAAGTGATATTTTCACCGTCATTTTGTAAAATTAAAAAGATGGATTTTACACTGTCATTTTTTTGTCAAAAACAAATAAAAAGATTGTAACTTTATTAATAAAAGATTGTAACTTTGTTAATAAAAAAAAAGGAAAATTCACTTTGTTGTGTAAATTGAAAAGATTTCATTATGTTTGTAATGCAAGAACACAAACAAAAGATTTCTAACAGTATTTACATTGTTTTGTAAAAATGAAAAATAACATTGTTTACTTTATTTTATCAAAATAAACTTTATTTTCATTGTTTGAAAATGAAAAGAATTGATTGTATTTGAAAATGAACAGAATCATTTGTGTTTAGAAATGAGAAAGAATCACTTTCGTTTGTAAATGAACAGGACCACTTTTGTTGGTAAATAAAATGAAATTTACTTTTGTTATAAAGATAATTTTCACCGTCATATTTTGTTAAAAATAAAAGATAATTTTCACCGTCATGTTTTGTTGAAAATAAAAGATAAGTTTCACCGTCATGTTTTGTTAAAAAGAAAGTAATGTCATTAACATTGGTTTTTGTTTAAAATAAAGTAATGACATTAACATTGATTTTAGTTGAAAAATGTAAAAAGACATCATTTTTGTCTTTGTTTGGTTAATGTAAAAAGACATCATTTTTGTCTTTGTTTTGAAAATGTAAAAAGATATCATTTTTGTTAAAAAGAAAAGAATGATTTTCACTGTCATTCTTTAGAATGAAATTATAATTATTTTGCACCGTCATTATTAGAAATGAAATGAACATTATTTACACCGTTATGTGTTAAGTTAGAAAAAGAAGAACATTACTTCCGCCGCAATTTTATTAGAAATGAAAAATAGGACATTGATTTCATTAGTTAAAAATGAAAATTACATTTTCATGTAATAAGATAAAAGGAAGAAAGGATTACATATTCATGTTATGAGATTAAAAAGTAGGAAGTTTACATTTTCATGTAATAAGATAAAAAGAAGAAAAGATTACATATTCATGTAATGAGATTAAAAAGAAAGAAAATTACATTTTTATGTAATTAAGATTTAAAGAATGAAAATTACATTTTTATTAAAAGAAAATTAAAATTACATTTTTATGTAGTAAAAAGGATAAGATTTTGTCATTGAAAATAAAATTGCATTGTTATATGAAATTAAAGGTTAAGGATTTACATTGTAAATAAAATCACATTTTTAAATGTAATTAAAGAATAAGTTTTTGCATGTAAAATATAATTACATTTTTATATGTAATTAAAGAGGTAGAATTTGCATAGTAAATAAAATTACATTTTTATGTGTAATTAAAGTATTAAAATTTACATTGCTAATTAAAAAGTAAGAAAAATACATTTATATGTAATTAGATTTATAGAAAGATAAAATTACATTTTTATGTAATTAAGTTAAAGTTTATATTTTTATGTAATTAAAATTTAAAGTAAGAAAATTACATTTTTATGTCATGAAAAGATTAGATTTTGACATTGAAAAATTATTTAATGCCATGTAGATTATGTTAAAAAGAAAAGTTTACATTTTTAATGTGAATAAAAATAATAGAATTGAAATGTATATTTTTATCGCCACTTTAGATGCGATAAAAGAATTGTAACGACCCAGAAAATCTGAACCAATTTAAATTTTTTACATTGGCTATTTTAGTGGATTTTAAATATTTTAAATAAATATTTTAAATAATATCGATGAAAAGTAAGTTTGAATTGACATTTGAAAACGAATATAATTAATTCTAATTATAAACAAGGCCTGAAATGACGCAGTAGTTTCAAATTTTCATTTCAAACTTTGACTGACTGTACCGGGTGCAAAACAAAACAGATTTGAGTGAAACCAAAAATATTTAAATCTGTTAGTGAATACCTTTCTAACAAATCTGAAAAATCGAAGTTTCATAGCGGGAAGAAAAAGTTATGGCCAAATGAATTTTCAGAAAGGTCGCTATTGAATTTATATAGCCCGTGAAAATGGCCATTTTGCAAACGACCTCGGAATTCGATGAAACCACTTTTGTTGGATCCGGGATGTTAAATTATTACTAGGTTTCAAATTTCATAATTTTTGAAGCTTGTATATGTACGTGGCAAAGGAAAATGTGTTTGGTCGATTTCTATTAAATTGGATCGACCAGAAATGGGCCATTTTGCAAATGGTCTTAGAATTCGACGAAACTAGTTTTGTTGGGACTGTATCATCAAAACATAGCTAGATTTATTTTTCTGGAATTTTTCGAATCATTTTGTGGCCCAAGCAAATTGAAATGCACGTTCAAATTAAATATTAAATGTTTTATATTTTGATTTGAAGGAAAACTGACTAAAACAGTCGAATGGGCCTAAGAAACAGATCCCATGTGTTCGGAATGGGGGTAAAACGCTAGGGACGACAGTCGTTGGGTTTGGATTGGTGTTCGTGTGTGACAAGGGGTATTTTCGGATTTATAAAATATATAAATAAACAAAAAAAATCTGATTGGCCAATAATATCTTCTCTCTCCCCGATTGCTTCAGGCGCGACGACGGAAAGCCTTTCTTTCCTTCTCTCCTCGATTTCTTCTAATCTGCTCAATAAAAACCCATGCCCCTTTGGAGAATTTTGTAGGGCTACTCACGATCTTCACATCCATATAAAGATTCGATTTTTTCGTGGCCTGTAGCGCCTGGATCGACGCCTGGAAGTTGGCGACTTCAACTCGCTGCCGCCACCTCCTGCCAGCGTCGAACTGGACCCCACCACCAGCGCCGAGATGCTGTCTCCTCCCCCTTCGACGCTGCGCAATCCGATCGTCCTCTCATGCCTCGGATCTCGCGAAAAACTAAAACCTAGTTTTGAGCAGGTTTGAAAAGGTACGACCTATTTAATTTTAAACTATATTATTGTAGTTTAAAGCGCAACCGTTTTTGATTTCACTGTAAAAATCATATATTTTTCGTTTCTTGACGAAATTCAGTGAAACAAGAGACAGTGGACTCGTGTGGATGTCTTCTACATCCTAGAAGAGACCGCATATTTTTCTGAGTGTTCTGCTATTTTTGGTGGAGTGGAACCCAATGTGAGATTTCTAAATTATAAACGATATGGAAAACGACGATGTATAAATTATATAGTCGATGTATGGCTTATATAGGCATTGTACACCTCATGTATAAGTGTTGTATAGGTCGTACGTTCGATGTATAAGTTATATATGCGTTGTAAAAATTATATATGTGTAGAAATAGAAGTGAAATGCTTATATAATATATATATATATATATATATATATATATACACACGCCCCTCGTCCACAAACCATGGACGATATTTATTGGTTGTGATTGATGTGAAAATTGGTTGATAACGAATGGTTGATTAGAATAGTTTGTGGTTTAAATTGATTGATAGTGGTTGAAAAATACCCATTTGTGGTTGAGAATTATTCGGTTGAAACCCACATAGGATTAGTTTGTGGAAATGGAAAATATACATGCCGCCTGCGTGCGAACTAGATGCATGAAATCCCCATTGTCAAAAGCTATGAGGCTTTAAGGTAGAGCGAGGAGCCGTACTAGGGACGACCTCGGTTTTAACTACCCTGTCGTTATGCTGCCAAAATTTTGAATAATATTCATGTGTTAGAATTAAATTCATGTGTTGAATAGAAATTCATTCGTTGAATAGAAATTCATGTGTTGAATGGTGTTCGTGTTTTGAAATAAATTGTTTTATAATAAAAAATCATATTTTTATCATCTATATGAACTAAATAAAATAGTCGTGTTTTGAAATAAATTGTTTTATAATAAGAATCATATTTTTACCATATACATGAATTGTTAAAAATAGCGAAGTGTTGAAATAATTGTCAGCTGGATAAAAATATCATTTTTATCAAAAGTATGAAAAGAATATAGTTTTGAAATCGAAGAATCGATTATATTTATATACATATATATATAAAAACAGAATTGAAATATATCGAATAACGAAGCTGCAGTTCGTGTTTTGAAACCGTGATTTCAAACGATTAGTGCGGGAGATCTGACCATCGGATTTTCCCGAAACTGAAACCGTTGGGTTCGCTTTGGAAATATCTTTCCAACGACACCAACTTTGTAAAGATCCAACGGTTGGATTGTCTGGAATGTTTAATTCAAATCTGAAGAAAAACAGCGCCAGAATTGATTATATTTATATATATAAATATAATTAAATTAAATCGAATAACGACGCTACAGTTCGTATTTTGAAATCGAAACTTCAAACGATTGTACCGGAAGATCCGACCGTCGGATTTTCCCAAAACTGGAACCATTGGATTCGTTTTGAAAAGATCTTTCTAATGATATAAATTTTGTGAAGATCCAACGGTTAGATTTTCAGATATGTGTAAATCAAATCTGAAGAAAAACCGCGCCACGGCCGCGTTATAGCCCGAAGCGTCGTTTGAATAAATGAGCTATTTTAAAATAAATAAAAATAGTGATAAATCGTTATAAAATATTATAAACATTACGGAATGTGAAATTTAGAAATTAACTGAAGGTTAGCTAAGTCGAATGGTTTTCTGGGTTTTGATCTGATGTTGGTTTCGGCCTTCGGGGTTAATATTTGGGAAATCGTTCTCTTACTGATTTATGGTTAGTGACTGATGAATTGAAATGAAGCGTGTGTTGTGTTTGTGTAGAACTTTTTAATTACATACGAGAGTTGCTCAGAAAGACTGGGTTTATCCCATTCCGAATAACTGAATCGACGATAAGAAGTCGAAGATGAAGACAGTGGTAGAAGACCGGAGATCTTCACCTCGTTTGGATGGTAACTGATGTCCTGATTGGGAGGCATCCCGAAATATGGATAATGAGTGGTGATCGTCCAGACGTACGTGGAGATCAATGGGTTTGCGAGGTATATAGTGCCTCCGGTTTCGTTCAGACCCAGAACGGACTTGAAAATGGACTGTGTGTCTGACGTTGGAATTCATTCTGTGTGATTGATAGCCATCAGTTACATGGCGTGAATTGCCTGTGTGGCATGCTAAGATGCAGTGATCAAGGCTTTTGTTGAAAAGCAAAGTCTTGTGGTTGATGATCAAAGCACCGCCTGTGTGGCGTAGCTTTGTGTATGACGTGAATTCGCGAACCTCACACCCGGTATGAACCAGAAACGGGAGAGGACCTCAGGGAGGACATGCGTTTCTTTCTAGTTAGAGGTGGTGTCGGTGCTTGAACTGGCCGACATTTATATTATTTTCACCTATGTGGTTGTTGCTGTTGCGAGGCGCCTCGATTATATCGGTCGATCCGGGACCGATGGAGTCATTCGTTGGCTCATTTACGCCCCAAAGAGTGGGGAAACGTAGTGTTCAGGAATTTTAATCCACATCGGTGGACCAGCCCTGTCGCTCCTAGGGTCACTCGAGCTCTAATCCTGAGACTCGGGCTAGACAGTCTCGAATTCAGTAAGGACTATCTTTTGCCTTAGTTCATGATGGAAATCCAATTTTCAAATACGACACCGTGCGATTTTGATTATGTATATATATATATGGCGACATGATATATGGTACCCATGCCGTCTATGATTGATAGTTATGATTGAAATTGATTTTGAAACATATAAACACTAGCAATAATATCTAATGCTTTTGTTTTATTCGTATCAAGCATATTTTGGCCATTATAAGGTAAAACTCTATCCTCCGGTTTGCGTTGCATTGTGTGATGGGAACCGAGTCTTATAATGGCTTCATTTTTATAAAAAGCATTGCGATGTTTAAAAGAATTATTTGTTTTAAAGCACTGGAAATCCAATGGAGTAAACCCGTTCCACGAAAGTGGCGTGGTCCTGTGATTAGCCATATAATAAATGTGTTAAGTAGATTTCTCATACCAGTCCCATGACTGACTCGTAGTTTGTTACACTTTCAAACTCGGGTGCCCCTCTTTCTACATAGGCAGCCTTGTGTTCAGGTTTTTAGCAGGCTTTTTCGGGATAGCTGGAGCTGAAGATGGATTCTATCATTTATCTCTTTTTATGCTGTTCAGCTCCTATTGTACATTATGTTTAGTTTTCCGCTGTAGCCATTTATGTATAGCTGCACTGTATTTGTACTAAGTATGATCCTGTGTACTGTGTAACTCTGATGATTTCGTTTATCCAGTATATTCTATTGTTCATTATCTGGTGTATTTATTTATTTATGTTCTGCTATTATCTATTTATGTGTTATATTCCAAAGATTACCCTTGTCACCGTCAGTACGGGATTTGGGGTCGTCACAAGAATAGAATAAATATTACATATTTTTATCGTCATTTTAGATGCAGTAAAAAGAAGTTACATTTTTTCCAATGTAAATAAAAGAAAAATAGGAAGTTACATTTTTATATGTAATTAGAGAAATATAGAAACTTACATTTTTTTTTCAATGTAAATAAGGATGAAATAGGAATTATATTAATAAAAGAATTTACATTTTTCAATGTAAACAAAAGAAATAAAAGAATGATTAGGAATTCACATTTTCCAATGTAAATAGAATATGAAATGAAAGTTACATTTTCAATATAATAATATAATAAAATATAAGTTTACATTTCTCAATGTAAATAAAATAGGAATAGAAAATTACATTTTTCAATGTAAATAAAAGGATTAGAAATTTATATTTTAATGAATGGATTTTCATTAGAAAGAATAATGAACCAAATATACATTTTGTGTAATTTGAATGACAAAAGAAAAATATACATTGTTATGTTTGGGATGTGTATGCAAATAAAAATAAAAATAAAAATAAGCATTATTGTGTGTCATGTCATACCTCGACATTATATATAGAAATAGGGATATTCGATGTTAGCAAAATATAGTGAATGGAATGGATGACGGAATTATATATAATTATATATATATATATATTAAAAGTAAATGAATCGAGCGTGGTAGTTCACATTTTGGAATTGTGTCTTTAAATTATTATACCAAAAGATCCGATCGTCGGATTTTCCCAAAACTGAAACCGTTAGGTTCGCCTTGGGAAGACCTTTCCAAGATATGAATTGTGTTAAATTCCAACGGCTAGATTTAGAGAAACTTGTAAAACAAATTTAGGTGAAAACAGCGCTAAGGTCGCCTATTGGCATGAAGTGTTGTTAAATAAAATTCAACTATTTTTATATAAACAAAAATAGAGATTAATCATTATAAATTAATACTAACGATAAGAAATGATTTTAAATTATATATATACGAGGATCATTTGAAAAGTCCGAGTTCAATCTCATTTCAAATGATTATTCATCGATCTAAGTCGAAGAGTTGAAGACAGTGATTGAAGACCGACGATCTTCACGTCGAATGGATGAGTTACCATTGACGCCCATGATTTGAGTAGCTACCTTGAAGGGGCTACAATTGTGGCTGTCCAGACTACTTGTTGATTGTTCGGATATGCGAGGAATAAGGTGCCTCTGGTTTCGTTCAGACCCAGAACGGACTTGAAAATGGATTGTATGTCTGACGTTGTATTCCCTTATACGGTATTCGTTGATCTCTGCTAAATATATATATGTTTGGTATTTAACACCCTTCTCTAAGACGTATGAGCTTAGAGGTTATATATTGGTAGGAATTAATGGTATGGTATGGATTGACAATGTGGCATGCTAAGATGCAAATGATCAAGGCTTTTGTTGAAAAGCAGACCTTGTGGTGACGATCAAAGCACAGCTTGAATAAGCATATCTTTGTATATTACGTAGCTTCACGAGCCTCACAACCCGGTGGAGTCTAAAACGGGAGTAGGGAACGCAGGGATAGCAGCATGTTTCTTTCTAGCTAGGGGTAGTGTCAGTGCTTAAACTGACTGATATTTTACTTATGTGGATGATGGAATGAGGCGCGCCTCAGATGATAGGTCCTATAGGATCGGGAAACGTGTGTTCAGGAATTGCCAATCCACAAAGCTGTATGTGTGGACCGACCCTGCAGGATCCAAAGGTTCACTGCGGGGGATCTTGAGACATTAGCTAGAGTGTCTTGAATCGGTAAGGAGCTCCTCCCTAGCCTTGACTCATGATGGAAACCCAATTCCCAATACGACCCTACGGATTTGATTGTATTACTAGTATGGAGGCATAGTATATGGTAGCTATGCTTCCTAGGATTGATACATTTACTTTGAAATGTTTTTAAAACATATATACACTAATAATAATAACAAATTCATTTTTATCGTACCAAGCATGTTTAATCATCATAATGTAAAACTCTATCCTCTGGTTTGCGTTGCATTGTGTGATGGGGCTTGAGTCTTATGATGATTCCATTTTTCTAAAAAGCATTGCGTTGTTTAAACGATTTACCTTAATTTATGCACCGGCAACCCATTGGAATAAAACCCGTTACGCGTTAGCGTTGTGGTCCTTGGATTTGCCTTATTGCTATTAGTTATACTAGTTAAGAATTCTCACACCAGTCCCACGACTGACTCGTAGTTTGTTTCACTTTGCAAACTCGGGTGCCCTCTTTTCCACACGGGCAGTCGAGTAGCTTTTTGCAGATATTTATCTCTTGAGCAGGATTCTGGATCGAAGCTTAAAGCTATGTCCAGAGCATAGAAGTCTTCCGCTGTTTATTGTATTTAATTTATTGAAATTTATCTTCCGCTGTAATTTGATTCAATGTACTCTGATGTAACATTATTTTGATGTTTATAAAAGTCTGAAGTTATTGTTCTAATGTTGTTGTATTCCCACAGTTAACGTATTCGGGTTTTGAACGGTCTTGGTCGATTTTGCGATCGATCGGGCCGGGCGAAACCCGGGCCGTTACAATCTCAATACACCATCAAGCAGCAAATCAACAATTTCCCAATATCATAACATCATAGATCTAAATGAATAACATATATACAATAAATCCTAAGTGATAAAAACAATTAAATTATAATCAATTATTCAAATTAAAATTCTCACCTTGGGTTCTGAATTCTTCAAATTTTTAGATCGCTTTGTTTTAGCTCAGATCAGTTCCAGGTTGTAGATCTCGTTTCTACAATTCCAACGCATTTCGTTTCACTGAATCTCGATGTCATATGAAGAAGTTATGGTCATTTTTCATTTAATTGCATAACTAAATAACTAAATAATAATTAAATTAATTAATTAAATTACAAATCTCTTCCTCCTTCTTTCTGTATTTCGCTCCCTGTAGCATCGCACCATCCTCCATTGAATTGGATGAAAACGAGGTGAAATGAAGCGTCGATATCTCACAAGATGTCACTCTAAAGGTGATCATCAACGTTGTAGATATAGATCGTAGAATGATCTGTCATATTTGCCTTCGGAAATTTTGGAAATGGAAGAATGGATTGAAAGAGATTTGAGGGGAAGAAGGAGAGCGTTTCAACCATTGATTGGCATAGTGGCGGTTGTACACATAGGGGGATTAGGAATAGATTTAGAGAATTTTATGATATTATATAGTGGGGAATATATATATATATTATTTGGTTATATATATTTGATTTTATCTTTCACTTGTCTCTACATATGTAGTAGGTGACAAATGAAGTTTAATTAGCTGACTAGGCATGATGGACCACATGAATATATGGACTTAAATGAAGGGAATGATGGAAATAAAAGAAATAAATAGGATAACTGAAATAACGAAAATTGAAGCATAAACTTAAATTTGTATTATTAATAATGGGAATAAAAAGGCAATTTGAAATATGACAAATGGGGAAGCTACTAATAAATACAAAATGTAAAATAGTCAAATCTCACAATATATATGTCACAGTATTAAATTCATTAGCCTCAATATATTCAAATTATTCTCATTAGTTTTATTAACACACAATAAATTAAAAGAAACATAATGTGACTGCTATTACATAGCATAAAGATAAATATGGATTCTAAATTTATACGCTAAAAAATCATGTGTTTCCTTAGTTCATGGTCCCAAACTCAAATTAATTAATTTATTAGAACATTCCTTTTTAACTTAAGATAAATGTATGTTTTCTATTAACAACGCATTGATTTTAATTAACACATAATTATTCTTAGATATAAATATTTCCAAGCAAGTTAATACAATTAATAACAATATTACAATTAATGTCAATACTAAATTTAAAATAGACATAAAATAGGCAAAAAAAAATCATACAAACATTTAATAGGTTCAACGTCAAATCAAATTAATATATATATATAACGTGTATATATAAACTATCAAGTCTAATGTTACACTCGGTTATGAAAGATAAAATTTGGACTACCAATCTAATTTTTAACTAATTGAGCATAAAGTTTCAAATAAATCTTTAAGATGAATTTTAATCCATTAACATGAACATAGAATTTTGGATCTAAAAGTTAGATTCCAAATTAATTTTATAAAACCAATGATCTAAAATAAATCAATGTAATACAACTTATATAGGTTTATTTTTAATTTAACAAAATGAAGAAAACAATATGTTACTTGGACAAGAAATTCCGGCGCATTTTCTAATAAAATTTCCTTATAGTAAATTTTTAAGTTGGTTCTAAATTCCCGGGTTGTTACAATCTCCCCCACTTAAAATCTTTTCTTCCTCGAAAAGGAATGGAGCTAAAAGTGGTTTAATTAACTAATTCAATTTTTATTCTTTTATTAGTTTTAATAATTTTATTAGTTGATTAACTTTTTAATATACATAACTTTATATATTCAAAAATCATATTTTTTAAGATCGATTTTTATATATAATCACAGATACGTTAATTATAAACTTGTCACTCTCAACTCATTCTAGGGCATTACTAACCCCATCTCTAATGAGTTTTCTCATTCTAGGATACTGCTGATCCTATATCTAATGAGTATTCTTTTATAGGATATTACTAACCCTACCTCTAATGAGTCTTTTGTTTAGTTCTAATGAGTAGTACCCCAACGATTTGAGCTAACCAAAGCTCTGACAACAGATGTAAAGACCCGAAAATCTCCGCCCTTTGGATCGACCATAAACCACACAGGTCTGAACCAAAAGTTGGAAATCTTCGAATACTTTAACTTTGGGCATACAACACATCAGAACAATAACAGCGGACTTTTATGAACATTATAATAATGTTACATCAGAGTACAGAATATCAGAGTACATTGGATAAATAATACAGCAGAAGATTAAATTACAACAAAATTAATACAATGCAGCGGAAGACTATCAATGCTCTCGACATAGCTTTAAGCTTCGATCCAGAATCCTACTTAATATATCTGCAAAACAAGCTACTCAACTACCCATGTGGAAAAGAGGGCACCCGAGTTTGCAAAGTGAAACAAACTACGGGTCAGTCATGGGACTGGTATGAGAAATCTGATTTAACCTATTTGAATATAAGGCTAATCACAGGACCACGCCGCTAACGCGGAACAGGTTTACTCCATTGGATTGCCAGTGCATAAATAAAGTAAATTATCAAACAACGCAGTGCATTTTATAAAATGAAACCATTATAAGACTCAAGTCCCATCACACAATGCAACGCCGGAGGATAGAGTTTTACCTTAGAATGGTCAAAAATGCTTGATACCATAAAACAAATTTGATATTATTATTAGTGTGTATATGTTTTATAAACATTTCAATCATAATATCAATCATAGATGGCATAACTACCATATACTATGTCGTCGTACTAGTAATACAATCAAAACCACATGGTTCGTATTGGAAGTTGGATTTCCATCATGAACCAAGTCAAAAGATAGTCCTTACCGAATTCGAGACTCTCTAGCCCTAGTCTCAGGATCAGAGCTCGAGTGACCCTTGGATCTTCAGGGCCGGTCCACAAATATGTTAGTGGATTAATTAAGCTTGAACAATACGTTTCCCAGCCCTACGGGGCGTAAATAGAGCCACTAGGGACTCAAGTAATCGAGGCGCCTCATTCCATCATCCACATAAGTAAAAATGTCAGGGCTGGTAAGTCGCTGACACCACTTCTAGCTAGAAAGAAACGTATGTCCTCCCTGCAGTCCTTACTCCCATTTCTGGTTCATACCGGGGTGTGAGGCTCGCGAAGTAAAGCTATACAAAGCTATGCTAATTAAAGCTGTGCTTTGATCATCAACCATAAGGCTCTGCTTTTCAATAAAAGCCTTGATCCATGCATTTTGGCATGCCACATTGTCAATCTATACCATACCATTGATTCCTGCCAATATATAACCTTAAGCTCGTATGTCATAGAGAAGGGTGTTAAAAACCAAACAGATATATATTTAGCAGAGATCAACGAATACAGTATAAAGGAATACAACGTCAGACATACAATCCATTTATAAGTCCGTTCTGGGTCTGAACGAAACCGGAGGCACCTCATACCTCGCATATCCGAACAATCAACAATACGTCCGGACAACTACCACTGGAACCCTCTCAAGGCAGCAACTCCAATCAAAGGCATCAGTAGTCCTCATCCATTCGATGTGAAGATCACTGGTCTTCAACCGCCGTCTTCATCTTCGACTTTTAACCGTCGTAGTAATTATTCAGAATAGGTTAAACCCGGTCTTTCTGAATAACGCACGTATTTTCTAATAAAAATCAAGTGCTATAAAACGCATCATATGCTACATTCCAACTCAGAATATTTTTTTAATAAGATATTCACATTATTAGGGAAAAGGTTCCCATTAATTTAATCAAAGATAAAT
This sequence comes from Allium sativum, assembly GCA_030737875.1. Taxonomy (NCBI): domain Eukaryota; kingdom Viridiplantae; phylum Streptophyta; class Magnoliopsida; order Asparagales; family Amaryllidaceae; genus Allium; species Allium sativum. The sequence continues at coordinate 317,213,706 of CM060921.1, forward strand.
TCTTCTGAATTTAATCTATAAATCATTTCAATATCTCATTCCATTTTAACCTAATTAGGAATTCATTAAAAACTCAAGTTTGTTTAAATCTCAAAAGTCATTACTTGATGATTATTCAAATTTAAGAAATTAATCTTAGCTTTAACTGGGTTAAAGAAAAAATGTCATTTAAAACATAGTTCACGATAAACCCGAAATCATCTTCCATAAAATATGGAATCTTCACAGAAATCAGATCAATATATATAATCAATATAAATTTCTGTATCAAACCAATAATATAAAAGGAATAACGGCAAAGCCTTTTAAATTCCATATATAGTAACGGTCTTCTTTTACAGAATTTTATTTCAATTATTTATTAAATCGAATTCCATTCAATTCCAATTTAATATATTAAATTGGAAAACTTTACTTTGGAAAATTCCTATTAAATCTTAATAAAAGATTTATAAATTCCAAATCATATTTTTATTGTAAATAGGGTTAATGAACAAATGTCATTTTAAAAATACAGTTCACAATAAACCTAATTCACATTTCATTTTATTCCAATTACTAAATATAATTGAAAACTTTGAAAATCTTAATTAAAAGATTTATTCTTTTCTCAACTGGGTTTAAGAATAGTGTTATTTAAAAATACTATTCACGACAAACCCAAAATCCAATTTATTTTAATTCCAAATAAATATTAATCAATTGGAAAACTCCATTAAATCTTTATTAAAGATTTATTCTATTTCTTTATTAAAATAAATGTTTCAAAATTATTAGATTTGGAAATTTCTATTTTTATTCTGTTCATTACAAAATGAATAAAAGCGATCGATAAACCCGTTCGGCTAAAAATGGCGTTCCAACATATAATGGGCTAAATAGTCCATTTCATTACCATGTCTATTTATGGTTTATAATGGGCTAGACCTCCCACATTAGGCCTACAACTTGTGGATGCTGGACATGCTGGTCGAGTCCGGGCATACTTATCCCACAAGTTGGGCTTAACCTTGTGTCATAGTGTAACGACCCGTATTCTACACATCATAGGATCGTAGAATATTTATTTCTTTCCCATGTGAAGTCGTATGGTCATGTAACTTTGGGAAACATTTATTAGAGTCATTTCCCATGCTTATGATTTTTGTCGATTTTTAAATGACCATTTTGCCCCTAGTTGGTACTGTTTTGGCCATAACTTTTGATTGGAAAGGAATTTTGACCTGAAACCACTTCCATTTGATTCGTTTGATGGTTTCTCTTTCCGTAGAGTGGTCACATTAGCCAAACGGACTTACCGTTTGGGAGATATGGCTGAAACAAGGTTTGGAGGGTGAAAAACTGCTTAACCGGGCCAAATCGGGTGATTAGTGAGAAGGCCCATAACCCATTTCGGGATTAGGCTTATGGGAGGGCTGAAATGAGATGGAGAATCATTCCATTTCAGTTTTCTAGCCTCCACTTATCACCAAGGATCCCTAAAAATGGCCTCTAACCTCTAAATCACCTCCAAATCATCTTTTGGTCAAGGATTAAGCTTAGCAACCCCTAATCAAGGAAGATCTTCACCAAATCAACAAAAGAGCTGCTGTTTGGTATTGAAATTCGCATCAAATCGGAGAATCATTTCAGATCTTAGTTTATTTTGTGGCTAAGGTGAGTGATTTGCTTAGTTTTGCACTAATTATGGCTAATTAGGGGTGATTAGTGTTAATTAGCGAATTTAAACATGATAATATTCTGGAAAAATGTTTATGAAATTCGGAATGATGTTTTAGACCTCTGATATGAATTTGGGTTAATTTGGTTAAGTTTTGATAATCCTATCATTAGTTTCACCTAAGTATGCTTAAGGGGAAATTTGGGATTTTGGGTATGTTTGATCCATTTTAGCCTATCATGTTGATGTTTTGATGTTTGGGGTTGATTATGTATGCTGCTATGACCATATGGTATGCTTTGTGATTGTTTAGAAGTGTTAGTTTGGTCAAAAATGCCGTCGAATGGCGTAAACTGCTCGTTGGAAGGACTGCAGGAAGTTGCAAGTGGGATCGGATCGGACTTCCCGACCCGAACCGATCGTGGACATATGCCACGATCCGATCCGAAGACAGCGATCCGCATGTTCACCCCCGATCGCGAATCCTCTCCACGATCCGATCCAGATTGATGAGGCGCAACGATCCGAAGGGAGGAGCACGAACCGATCCATTTCAGAAGTTCACGAGCTGACCGTCTGGGAAGTTGCACCCAACCCGATCCGACCAGCGGGGAAAGCACGAACTGACTTGAAGGAGGAACCCCGACCAGATCCGAATGGGTGACCACGATCCGATCCGAAATGGTGACGCCGATCCGAGCCAGGAGAAGGAGCCGCGCGCTGGAGGAACACGATTCGATCCGCATGGGGTGTTGGCGATCCGAACTAAGCCGATCCGATCCGATGAAAAATGTGAAGGCTGATCCGATCCGATTCGATTGTGATGACCAATAACACGAGATGCAAAGGTAGTCCAAATGGAAGTTAGAGCTCAGGATCCCGGAACCAGTTGGGAACCAATGAATTCACTTCATGGTTGGACTTTGCTGCGGGACGTGTGCTAAGGAGTTGTCGACGTTCATAACTTCGATTCACCACTAAAAAGGAATGATGGGCTACTTATCAGTGCAGTAGGGTCATTATGACCTGAGGGGCAAAGTGATGGTAGCAAGACTACGTCATCAGTGCAGTAGGGTCATTACGACCCGAGGGGCAAGGTGATGCGTAGTAAGACTATGAGCCAGTGCAGTGGGGTTCTTGTAACTCCATGGGGCAGAGTGGACATAGTAAGGATTGGTAAGGTTATGAGCCAGTGCAGTGGGGTTCTTGTGACTCCATGGGGCAAAGTGGACATAGCAAATGATTTGTGGCTACGTTATCAGTGCAGTGAAGCCATTTATGACTTCATGGGGCAAAGTGATCGTAGCAAGGAATGTTGGGTGATCGAAGTGGTGAATATCGTATGCTTTACGCACTGAGTGAGAGATGTGAGGATGGATGCTATGTTTGATTGTTTGCCATCATTATGACATGCACACCTCCCCCACCTCCGTATCTTTATACCGTTTGATATGATACCTTAGAGTGTTGTACAGTATGTAGTGCTAACTCTTTGGTTGCAGGTCCAGGTTCAGGTATGTTTTAGTCTACCTGTTATTGTTCACTTTAGATGCTTATCGCTCATACCAGGCTTTATGTCTGACCCAGAGTTTTATGTCTCCTCTTATTACTCTGGGTGCTCACACGAGCAGACTAGAGACAGGTTAGCTGGTGGTGCGCGAGTAGCTGATTCGGAGGCGGGCAGGAGGCTTCCACGTATGATAGATATATACACATTCTCCCTGTGTCGTTGGTGGTCACTACTTGGGCATTAGTAGTGTACCTCATTTACCTTACTTTTTCTTTGAGACAGTTTGAAAGTTGTAATAAGCTGTACTTTTGAATTTCCGCTGCTATGATGTTTAGTTCTGATTTTCAGCTTATGCATTGTCTCTCCTGTTTTATGTCAAGTATGTTATTATTATATTTTGTTCTATGCGCTGTGAGACATTCTACAGGTTCTTTGTACGTTCATTTCCTTCTTCCTTTTTCCCTTCTGGCGACCCGTTCCGTGCTAACTGGACATGTGTACAGCGCACTTTTGGAGTAAATGTCGGTTGGTGCGGGGCGGGCCGTCACACTTGGTATCAGAGCTCTAGGTTGCGTAGTTAACCTAGGGAAAGACACTAGGGAGAGTTAATACGTATATGAGAGAGCGTATTTGTGATTATTTTGGTTTTCAAAAGCTATGTATGTATATACTATTAGTAGTATGAAGATGAAGTCGCACTGCACTAGCACCACTATGGGGTCGTTAATCGTTTCCTTTTTACAGATTAACGATGAGCCGAGAGACGAGGGGCGCTGGTAGAGGGACCAACCAAGGGAATGCCGCTGACATGAGGGCTATGTTTACTAACCTCATGAGAGAGATGCTTAGAGAAGTGCAAGGGGCAATTCCCAATCCCGGAGTTGGTGCTGGTCCAGTAGTGCAGGCGCCTAGGGTCGATTTCGCCAAGTTGTGCAAAGATTACACTAATCTTGGTGGGAAGTCGTTCCACGGAACGGAGTCGGCCACAGATGTTCAAGACTGGATGGATAGCTGTGATCGTATCTTTGATGACTTGGGTCTCGAGGATGCGATGAAGAGAAGGCTAGCGTCTCGTCAGTTGCAAGGGCGAGCGATGAATTGGTGGAATGCTATCAGAACAGCTACTCCAGAGGACCAGGTTACTTGGGATCAGTTCAAGGCTCGCTTTAGCGAGAAGTTCATTCCAGCTGCCCAGAAGTCAGTGTTGTTTAAGAAGTTCTTGGAACTCAAGCAGAATGGAAGGGCAGTTTCTGATTATATTGCTGAGTTCGACACTTTGTCGAAGTATGGACTGTCTCTTATTGATACTCCTGAGAAGAAGAATGAGAAGTTCATTACTGGCCTGGATGTGTACTTGGGGGAGAGGCTTATTAACCACATCGATGAGACTTTTGAATCGATTGTGGGGAAAGCTTTGAGGTCAGAGAGTCTTTACCCTAAGTCAAAGACTGAGGCTGCATCTGCAGAAGGACCAAAGCCGCAGGCATGCGGTGGAGGCAAGAATAGCTCTCAGAATAAGAGGAAGCAGGACCAATCAAAAGGTGGCCAGAAAAAGAGCAAGAAGGATGTTGAGTGCTTCAGCTGTGGAAAGAAAGGCCATTATGCTAACGAATGTCTGGCCAAGCCAGCGGAAAGGAAGTGCTACAACTGTGGCCAAGTGGGACATCAGAAGGATAAGTATCCGCAACCTCTAAAGGAGAAGCAGATTGTGAAAGCATACGATATTGATGCTGTTCCTTCTTCGTCGAATGCCCCGACTGCGGCGGAGAAAGGAAAGAATGTTGTAATTCAAGGTATGCTTTCTATTTATGATGTACCAGTTCGAGTTTTGTTTGATACTGGGGCTTCCCGTTCCTTCATATCTAGTGACCTGGTAGATAGGTTGGGACTGGAACCCGAGATAGTCGATAGACCATTGACAGTGACGAACCCGATTGGTGGTTCGACTAGCCTTTGTATGATTTGCAGGAATTTGGTCTTATCGAGTCATGGATGTATGTTTGTATGTGATTGCTTTGTTTTGGGCTTTACTGGGTATGGCATTATATTGGGAGTCGATTGGCTCCAAAGATACGGGGTGGTGGTAGACTGTGAGGGCTTTTTGGTGATAGTGAGGGCGGATGATGGGCGGAGGGTAGTGTTTGGTAGTCTACCCAGTGATGGGGTTATAGCTAGTTTTGTAAATTCCCTCGACATCCCGCAGGATGAGTTGTCAGATGTGCCCGTGGTTGGACAGTATCCGGACGTCTTCGAGGAGGTGACCGGGCTTCCACCACACCGAGAGATTGAGTTCCGTATTGATTTAGTGAAAGATGCCAGACCTATAGTGATGCCACTTCGTCGTATGGCACCAAAGGAGCAGCGAGAGCTCGGGGTGCAAGTCAGCAATCTTTTGAAGAGGGGATTGATTAGAAGGAGTGTCTCCGAGTGGGGAGCACCAGTTGTATTTGCCACTAAGGCAGATGGTTCCCTTCGTTTGTGTGTGGACTATCGCGAGTTGAATAAGGTGACGAGGAAGAATAAGTATCCTCTACCGCGGATAGATTATTTGTTTGATCAGCTGGAAGGAGCTAGAGTGTTCTCCCAGTTGGACCTCGCGACAGGATTTCATCAGCTTCGAGTAGCAGATGAGAGTGTTCCGAAAACGGCATTTAGGACGCCGTCTGGATTTTATGAGTTGTTGGTCATGCCATTTGGGTTGACCAATGCACCAGCCTACTTTGTGGATCTTATGAATCGAGTATTCAGAGATCAGTTGAATAAGTTTGTTCTTGTGTTCGTGGATGATATCCTTGTTTATTCAAGGACAGAGGAGGAACACAAGGGGCACTTGAGGATAGTGATGGAGGTGTTGAGGAAACACCAATTGAAAGCGAAATTCTCTAAGTGTCATTTTTGGAGAAGGGAAGTAAGATTCTTGGGTCATGTTGTTTCAGAGAGTGGTATTGCCGTGGACCCTGCGAAGGTGGCTACGGTACAGGATTGGCCTACACCCAAGAATGCTACAGATGTGAGAAGTTTCTTGGGATTAGCTGGATATTATCGTAAGTTTATCCAGGACTTCTCCAAGATAGCAGCACCGTTGACTCAGTTGACTAAGAAGAATCAGTCCTTCGTCTGGGACGGAGTGTGTGAGGATGCCTTCAAAAGTCTAAAGGAGAGGTTGACGCGTGCGCCAGTGTTAATCATTCCTAAAGGGAATGAAGAGATGACGGTATACACAGATGCTTGTGGTACCGGATTGGGTGCTATATTGATGCAAGGAGGTAGGGTTGTAGCTTATGCTAGTCGACAGCTAAAGCCGCATGAGAAAAAGTATCCTACCCATGATTTGGAATTGGCAGCGATTGTATTTGCGCTGAAGATGTGGAGACACTATCTCTTGGGAGAAAGATTTGAGTTGTTTACTGATCATAAATCGTTAAAGTATCTTTTCTCTCAGAAGGATCTGAATCTCCGTCAGCAGAGATGGTTAGAGTTCTTGGCTTCGTATGATTTTGATATCGCATATACACCTGGGAAAGGTAATGCAGTAGCCGATGCCTTGAGTAGGAGACATGCCAGCTTAGGGGCAATGTTTCTTGAATGGAAGCAACTGGAGTTTATCGCGGGGTTTGATTTCAGACCAAAGTGCGAATTGGATCCAGTTATGCTAGCTAGTTTGACGATCGGACCCACTTTGAGAGAGCGGATTGGTTCTAGCCAGAGGGACGATCCTAATTTATTAGAAATCATCTCCAAGTTAGAGATGGGTATCGATGAGGAGATGAATGTGTATGGGCTTGATCGAGATGGATGGCTTCGAAAGAATGGAAGACTAGTTGTGCCCAACGTAAATGGTTTGAGAGATGAAGTGCTTAGAGAATGTCATCACTCAAAACTAACTATACATCCTGGTGGTAATAAGATGTATCGAGATATGAAGCAGACCTACTACTGGGAAGGGATGAAAAGAGACGTTGGGAAGTTTATATCCAAATGCATGAATTGCCAGCTAGTTAAAGCCGAGCAAAAGAAGCCTAGTGGGTTGTTGCAACCATTAGAAATTCCAGAATGGAAATGGGAGCAAGTCTCGATGGATTTCATCGATGGTTTACCAAGGACTAGATCGGGATATGATAGCATTTGGGTAATTGTGGATCGATTGACTAAGAGCGCAAGATTTATACCAATCAAATCGACCAGAACGGCAGCCAATTTGGCAGAATTGTATATGAAGTGGGTAGTGAGATTTCATGGAGTACCCAAAAGCATTGTGAGTGACCGAGACCCGTTGTTCACTAGTGGGTTTTGGAAGAGCTTACAAGAGGCTCTAGGGTCAGGATTACATCTCAGTACCGCATATCATCCTCAGACCGACGGTCAGACGGAGAGGGTGAATCGTATCTTGGAAGATCTCTTGAGAGCGTGTATATTGGATTTTGGTGGATCATGGGATGACCATTTGCATTTAGTAGAATTTGCATATAATAATAGCTACCAATCCAGTATCGGTATGGCTCCATATGAAGCTTTGTATGGAAGACCGTGCAACTCACCATCATGTTGGATAGAGACTGGCGAGAAGTTTGTGCTTGGACCAGATGTGGTGAGGGAAACTTCCGATAAGATTAAGATCATTCAACAACGAATGAAAGCTGCTCAAGATAGACAGAAAAGCTATGCTGATAAGAGGAGAAGAGACTTGAAATTCTCCGTTGGTGACTTGGTGTTTGTCAAGATCTCTCCGTTGAAGAGCGTAATACGATTTGGCAGAAGAGGCAAGTTGGCACCAAGATTTGTTGGCCCATTCCCTGTTCTTGAACTAGTCGGGAATTTGGCATATAGAGTTGGCTTACCAGAGAAAATGGCGGGAGTTCATAATGTATTTCATGTTTCCCAACTAAGGAAGTTCGTTCACGACTCAGATATGACTATTTCACCTGATCAGTTAGAGGACTTCGAAGTAGAACCCGAGGCGGTTGGGAACCGCAAGCCGATTCGTATTGTGGGGCACGATACGAAGCAACTTCGAAGGAAGTTGGTGAAACTAGTCAAGGTTCAGTGGGGCGAGAACGAGAATGATTGTACTTGGGAGACAGAGGAGAGCATTAGGAAGGCTTATCCAGAACTCTTTGCCTGGTAAGATTTACTTTGCGATTTAGTTTTCCGCATGCTAGGATAGACTTGCTTTGCTTGTTTGCATGTTTGATTGTTGTTTTATGATTGATAGGCATGCGGGACCCTTTGTGTATGTTTGGATTAGGGAATTTCGGGGGCGAAATTTCTTAAGGGGGGAGAGTGTAACGACCCGTATTCTACACATCATAGGATCGTAGAATATTTATTTCTTTCCCATGTGAAGTCGTATGATCATGTAACTTTGGGAAACATTTATTAGAGTCATTTCCCATGCTTATGATTTTTGTCGATTTTTAAATGACCATTTTGCCCCTAGTTGGTACTGTTTTGGCCATAACTTTTGATTGGAAAGGAATTTTGACCTGAAACCACTTCCATTTGATTCGTTTGATGGTTTCTCTTTCCGTAGAGTGGTCACATTAGCCAAACGGACTTACCGTTTGGGAGATATGGCTGAAACAAGGTTTGGAGGGTGAAAAACTGCTTAACCGGGCCAAATCGGGTGATTAGTGAGAAGGCCCATAACCCATTTCGGGATTAGGCTTATGAGAGGGCTGAAATGAGATGGAGAATCATTCCATTTCAGTTTTCTAGCCTCCACTTATCACCAAGGATCCCTAAAAATGGCCTCTAACCTCTAAATCACCTCCAAATCATCTTTTGGTCAAGGATTAAGCTTAGCAACCCCTAATCAAGGAAGATCTTCACCAAATCAACAAAAGAGCTGCTGTTTGGTATTGAAATTCGCATCAAATCGGAGAATCATTTGAGATCTTAGTTTATTTTGTGGCTAAGGTGAGTGATTTGCTTAGTTTTGCACTAATTATGGCTAATTAGGGGTGATTAGTGTTAATTAGCGAATTTAAACATGATAAAATTCTGGAAAAATGTTTATAAAATTCGGAATGATGTTTTAGACCTCTGATATGAATTTGGGATAATTTGGTTAAGTTTTGATAATCCTATCATTAGTTTCACCTAAGTATGCTTAAGGGGAAATTTGGGATTTTGGGTATGTTTGATCTATTTTAGCCTATCATGTTGATGTTTTCATGTTTGGGGTTGATTATATATGCTGCTATGACCATATGGTATGCTTTGTGATTGTTTAGAAGTGTTAGTTTGGTCAAAAACGCCGTCGAATGGCGTAAACTGCTCGTTGGAAGGACTGCAGGAAGTTGCAAGTGGGATCGGATCGGACTTCCCGACCCGAACCGATCGTGGACATATGCCACGATCCGATCCGAAGACAGCGATCCGCATGTTCTCCCCCGATCGCGAATCCTCTCCACGATCCGATCCAGATTGATGAGGCGCAACGATCCGAAGGGAGGAGCACGAACCGATCCATTTCAGAAGTTCACGAGCTGACCGTCTGGGAAGTTGCACCCGACCCGATCCGACCAGCGGGGAAAGCACGAACTGACTTGAAGGAGGAACCCCGACCCGATCCGAATGGGTGACCACGATCCGATCCGAAATGGTGACGCCGATCCGAGCCAGGAGAAGGAGCCGCGCGCTGGAGGAACACGATTCGATCCGCATGGGGTGTTGGCGATCCGAACTAAGCCGATCTGATCCGATGAAGAATGTGAAGGCTGATCCGATCCGATTCGATTGTGATGACCAATAACCCGAGATGCAAAGGTAGTCCAAATGGAAGTTAGAGCTCAGGATCCCGGAACCAGTTGGGAACCAATGAATTCACTTCATGGTTGGACTTTGCTGCGGGACGTGTGCTAAGGAGTTGTCGACGTTCATAACTTCGATTCACCACTAAAAAGGAATGATGGGCTACTTATCAGTGAAGTAGGGTCATTATGACCTGAGGGGCAAAGTGATGGTAGCAAGACTACGTCATCAGTGCAGTAGGGTCATTACGACCCGAGGGGCAAGGTGATGCGTAGTAAGACTATGAGCCAGTGCAGTGGGATTCTTGTAACTCCATGGGGCAGAGTGGACATAGTAAGGATTGGTAAGGTTATGAGCCAGTGCAGTGGGGTTCTTGTGACTCCATGGGGCAAAGTGGACATAGCAAATGATTTGTGGCTACGTTATCAGTGCAGTGAAGCCATTTATGACTTCATGGGGCAAAGTGATCGTAGCAAGGAATGTTGGGTGATCGAAGTGGTGAATATCGTATGCTTTACGCACTGAGTGAGAGATGTGAGGATGGATGCTATGTTTGATTGTTTGCCATCATTATGACATGCACACCTCCCCCACCTCCGTATCTTTATACCGTTTGATATGATACCTTAGAGTGTTGTACAGTATGTAGTGCTAACTCTTTGGTTGCAGGTCCAGGTTCAGGTATGTTTTAGTCTACCTGTTATTGTTCACTTTAGATGCTTATCGCTCATACCAGGCTTTATGTCTGACCCAGAGTTTTATGTCTCCTCTTATTACTCTGGGTGCTCACACGAGCAGACTAGAGACAGGTTAGCTGGTGGTGCGCGAGTAGCTGATTCGGAGGCGGGCAGGAGGCTTCCACGTATGATAGATATATACACATTCTCCCTGTGTCGTTGGTGGTCACTACTTGGGCATTAGTAGTGTACCTCATTTACCTTACTTTTGCTTTGAGACAGTTTGAAAGTTGTAATAAGCTGTACTTTTGAATTTCCGCTGCTATGATGTTTAGTTCTGATTTTCAGCTTATGCATTGTCTCTCCTGTTTTATGTCAAGTATGTTATTATTATATTTTGTTCTATGCGCTGTGAGACATTCTACAGGTTCTTTGTACGTTCATTTCCTTCTTCCTTTTTCCCTTCTGGCGACCAGTTCCGTGCTAACTGGACATGTGTACAGCGCACTTTTGGAGTAAATGTCGGTTGGTGCGGGGCGGGCCGTCACACATAGCCCGCTTCGTATTTGCGCACCTAGACCTCTCACATTAGGTTCAACATTAGTGGCTGCTGGATATGCCGTTCGGGTTCGGGCAGACTTCCATCACCAATGCAACCTAACCTCGTGTCAAAAGTGCAATTATAATTTATAATTTTAATTATTTTACTAAAAAAATATTCATTATTTTTAAATTATTCTTTATTTTAAAATATTCTTTATCAACATATTCCTTTTATAAATTATTCTTTTTCTAAAATATTCTTTATTGGAATGTGACTCAATCAATAACCATGTAGTTTAAGTTATATGGTTTCCATATATTGCATGTAATCAACCATCATGTTAAATAATTATTAAACATCCAAATAACAACCAGAGTGGATTCTACAACTAAATATTGGGATTAGTTTATGTCCAATATCATCCCAATACACGTGTGGGGTTTCATCCAGCAAACAAATATTAAATTATTTGTGCACTTGGGCGAAGTGTGAAAATTATCGTCCCAATCACATGAACAAGTCAGGTAGCTTGTCTTTGGCAGTGTAATATTGCTTTTAAGTTGTCATAATCATATTAACATTATTTGACATATCTATTATTTTCAATCTCTACATAACATAATATTTCATAACCACACAACAATTCATTCATGCAATAGATATAACAAATATTTCAATCATTTTAATGAAAGAAAAATGATACCTTTTATTATAACCATTTTAATGTGATAATTTAACAATAAAAATGTTTCTTTTAAATTTAATCCTTTTTATTTGAACAACTTTGACGCTAAAAAATTTAACATTTCTAACAAAAATAATCTTTTATTTTAATCTAACATTATAAAAATGTCATTTTTAATGACAACATATGTATTAACATATTTTCCTTTTATTTCTAACTAACAAAAGGGAATGTCACACTTTGATGATAAAACATATTTTAACTAACATAAGAAAATGTATTTTAAATGATAAACATGTTTAACATATTTTAACTAACATAAAAAGATGTATTTTAATGACAAATAAAAATATCTATTTCATTTTGTATACAGGTCTAGTTTACCATAGGAATATTTTTATGTTTACAAGTCTAATTTAACATAACATAGAAGGGAATATTTTCATGTTACTGTTCTATTTTAACATAACATAAAAAGGAATATTTTCATGTTACTATTCTAATTTAACATAATATAAAAGGGAATATTTTCATGTTACTGTTCTAATATCATAAGAAAATGATATTTTAAATGAACAACATGTATTAACACGTTTTTCTTATATTTCTAATCTAAAAAAAAATAACTTTTATAACCATTCATCTTATTTCAACAAAATGAAAATAAAAATATGCACTTTTATTACAATTCTTTTCATTGTAAAAAAAATCTAATCTTTAATGACTGTTCTTTTTAATGAAAACCATATTACATAAAAATGTGACTATAAACATGCAGCCTTTATCCCAACTATTTTTTTATTGTTTCGAATACGATAACAAAAAATGCAACTTTCATTTCCACTATTTTTATTGTTTCTAATTTAAATAAAAACGTTCCTTTTCATGTATAACAAAATTGACATAAATTGTGAACTAAAAATATGTTATTATTATTTTTTATGATCAACTTTAACGCTAAAAACGTACTGTCTATTCTAAAGAGAAGATGACATAAAAATTTATTCTTTCATTTACAAAAAGAACGTTACATAAAAATCTATTCTTTTATTTACAAAAAGAATGTTACATAAAAATTTATTCTTTTATTTACAACAAGGTTGTTACATAAAGATTTATTTTTTATGTAAACCATGAAAAATGTGATTTTCATTTCAAATCACCAATTTGACAAAACTCATAATATGAATCTCCATAAAGATGAGATTTTTATTGCGTTGTTAAGTCAAATAATATGAATCTCAATAAAGATGAGATTTTTATCGCGTAGTTAAATCAAATAATATGAATCTCAATACACCATCAAGCAGCAAATCAACAATTTCCCAATATCATAACATCACAGATCTAAATGAATAACATACATACAATAAATCTTAAGCGATAAAAACAATTAAATTTTAATTAATTATTCGAATTAGAATTCTCACCTTGGGTTCTGAATTCTTCAAAATTTTAGATCGCTCCGTTTTAGCTCTGATCAGTTCCAGGTTGTAGATCTCGTTTCTGCAATTCCAACGCATTTCATTTCACTGAATCTAGATGCCATACGAAGAAGTTATGGTTATTTTTCATTTAATTGCATAAATAAATAATAATTAAATTAATTACATTACAAATCTCTTCCTCCTTCTTTCTGTATTTCGCACCCTGTAGCATCGCACCACCCTCCATCGAATTGCATGAAAACGAGGTGAAATGAAGCGTCGATATCTCACAAGATGTCACTCTAAAGGATTTCATCAACGTTGTAGATATAGATCATAGAATGATCTATCATATTTGCCTTCGGAAATTTTGGAAATGGAAGAATGGATTGAAAGAAATTTGAGGGGAAGGAGAGCGTTTCAATCATTGACTGGCATGGTGGTGGCTGTACACTTAGGGGGATTAGGAATAGGTTTAGAGAATTTTATGATATTATATAGTAGAGACAATATATATATGTATATATTTTTTATTTGGTTATATATATTTTATTTTATCTTTCACTTGTTTGTACATATGTAGTAGGTGACAAATGAAGTTTAATTAGCTGACTAGGCATGATGGACCACATGAATATATGGACTTAAATGAAGGGAATAATGGAAATAAAAGAAATAAATGGGATAAATGAAATAACGAAAATGGAAGTATAAACTTAAATTTGTATTATTAATAATGGGAATAAAGTGGCAATTTGAAATATGACAAATGGGGAAGCTACTAATAAATACAAAAGGTAAAACAGTCAAATCTCACAATATATATGTCACAGTATTAAATTCATTAGCCTCAATATATTCAAATTATTCTCATTAGTTTTATTAACACATAATAAATTAAAAGAAACATAATGTGATTGCTATTACATAGCATAAAGATAAATATGGATTATAAATTCATATGCTAAAAAATCATGCGTTTCCTTAGTTCATGGTCCCAAATTCAAATTAATTAATTTATTAGAACATTCCTTTCTAACTTAAGATAAATGTATGTTTTCTATTAACAATGCATTGATTTTAATTAACACATAATTATTCTTAGATAGAAATATTTCCATCAAGTTAACACAATTAATGACAATATTACAATTAATGTCAATACTAAATTTAAAATAGACATAAATTAGGCAAAAAAAAATCATACAAACATTTAATAGGTTCAATGTCAAATCAAATTAGTATATATATATATATATAATGTGTATATATAAACTATCAAGTCTAATGTTACACTCGGTTATGGAAGATAAAACTTGGACTGCCAATCTAACGTTTAACTAATTGAACATAAAGTTTCAAATAAATCTTTAAGATGAATTTTAATCCATTAACATGAACATAGAATTTTGGATCTAAAAGTTACAATCCGAATTAATTTTATAAAACCAATGATCTAAAATAAATCAATGTAATACAACTTATATAGATTTATTTTTAATTTAACAAAATGAAGAAAACAATATGTTACTTGAATAAGAAATTCTGGCGCATTTTCTAATAAAATTTCATTAAAGTAAAATTTTAATTTGGTTCTAAATTCCCGGGTTGTTACAATATATATTTCATATAATATGATAAAACAAAAGAAAAACAAATTAACGATCTAGCTATAAACGTCGTGTTCCAAAGGCTACTATTCATTACTCACCAACATTTAAAGAGATTTCAAGTGTAGATAAAGTGACAATGAATGAAAGCAAGTTGCAAGCATCATCAAAAGTAGAGGAGAGAAAAAGGCTTGACACATGTGAAAAAGAAGATTCAAAAAGACAAATGAAAAAGGAAAAAAAGCAAATTGACATTTAATTGATAACCATTGAAGACTTCAATTCAGAACCAATATCTACGAAGTTATCTACATCTGCAAAATTAAATATTCGAAAGTGGACATATACACTATGTCTATAGAAAGAAAAAATCAAGCAGCTTGAAGATTTATTTACAAATTATAACCTCTGGTAAAACCGATTACATACAATTCAATTACCATAATTTTACCAAATTTTCTCAACTTTCTGCTAAGTTTCCAAATTATTGCTGAAAAAGAAACAAAAAATGTAAAATTTAACATTAAAATCAATAAATATTACTAATATTTCAGACATTATTCTTCCATAATTAACAACAAAAGTGCATTTAAATGGTGATGATGACATAATTATTTCTAGAACTGCCCTTGGAGAATTGTTAATTGAAAATTTTCTTAATGGACAAGTATGACTTTTAATACTATTTACTATACAATTTACATTACCAACTACTATATCATACAATAAATTATTATCACTACAACCATAAATATAGTCGTTGATACATCTACAATAATTTCGTTTATCTTCAAAAATATTCACAAATCTTCATTATACATCCAATTCTTCTATGAAACTGCAACACCTATTATAAAATTTAATATGTAGATATATCATAACATTTCCTATTAACTATTGTTTACTTTGAAAAATTAACAAATACCTAATCTAACATTTTATATGCATATATGTCACTAAATTTGATTATAGTTGCAATTTTCGGTAAAAGTTCCACAAATCTAATAGTATATTCTTTTAATAATTTTGTAGATCAACGATTGGTATGCACATGAGCTGCACAAGAGTCATCCAGAAAATATGTGCTTCAAAGTCTATGTTGTTATGAGTTTCTCAATGTTTTACTAAAGAATTTGTTTAAAAGATAATAAATTCAATTCACTAATATCTACTACTACAATCATTTCTAATGAACAATTCAAAAAGGGAACAGACGAAGTCCTAGTAAAAAGTTTTCAATACTGCAAAAAATGCTCTTCCCTATCAACTAGAAATCACATTTTACACTCATAGATTTTGATAAAGATGATGGAAAGTGGACTCATTATGACTCATTAAAGCAAAAACATAAAGGACTCCATCAAAAGGCTACAAAAAAAGGGTACGTAAATTAAAAAAAAAACTAAAATAAGTTGTTTCATAAAATATTTTATTTTATTTACAGAGATTTTACATCTTAGGCCTGCAAAAAATTTAGAGAAAGGCGAGCACAAACCGTCTAGCCTAGTTACATTTGCTGACAGCCTCTATCAGCGTTCTAACTTGTAAGTATTCAACAACAAATAATTCATATAATAAAACAATTATTTGAAATTTGGATAATATTCTCCAATTGCAGGATTGACTATGGAATGTTCATAATGAAGATCATGAAAGAAAGAACTGAAAATAAAGATATCAATAACAATGATCCTTAATTCACATATGAAGCTATCAGTCTACAATGAGTAGAACTAGGTCATCAAATCCTACCTTGCAAGCCATAATGCTGGACATTAGACAAGTCCCTCACTTAGAAGTTCTTACTATCTAAAGCAAACAAAAACATCTAAAGTTGCAAAATTGTGGTGTTCTATATTGACATTGCGAATTGTATATAAATATTTTGATAAACTTATGTTGTTGGAATTATTATGATAGATTTATGAAGTTTTAAGACAATATTAATGGTGTAAGACAATATAGAATTAGTTATCATTAGTTTTATATTAGAAATTCTTAGTCCTGAATTGAATTCCATTGTTTTTAAAAATATTTGTAGAAATCTCTGTAATTAATATGTACAATTGCAGCAATTATCACATTTAAAATGCAAATCTGCACCTATTTGCACCTTTTTTATTAACATTTGTAGAAACCTCTGTAAGTAATATGTATAATTGTATAAATCTAAGAAATTAAGCATAATTCCTAAAACTTCATGCACAAATATTCAAAATATTTGCATAATTCTCTACAATTAATTCGTATAATTGCAGAAAACTAAGTCATAAAATAGAAATACTATTCTTTCACGGTTTTTTTTAATAATTGCAGAGATCACTACAATAAATTTTTATAATTGCATATATATCCTCATTTGTCGATACCAAATGCACTAAAAAGAAGATTGTACCATAATGATACAAATTTATACTTCATATCAGAAAATAATATTTACTGAACAAGTATACTTATAAACCAAATAAAAAAAATCTGGAGAAATATAGAAATATACGATAATAAACATGCTACTTGCAGATATGACAACAACATTTAACAATAAATTCATAACATAATAAGTCTATGATATTGATGAATTCCTTACAAACAGTAAACAAAAACCTAAATGCAGCAAAAAATCAATAACAAAACCCGAATTTAATTGTGATTTGAAGAACAAGTCCTTTTATTGTAACCTTATTTGTTGCATAATTCACATCTAATTGAACGACCCGGTACGAATTCAATACCCGAATTCCGACAATAATACATAAACCCGTATTACTTGCCAAAACTCAAGTATCGAGAACACCAGATAGTTATTAGAAAGAAATTAGAGGATGAGAAAACAGAGAAAGAAATATTAGAATAGAAGAAGAAGAAGAAGAAGTACCAATACAACAAAGAGTCTCACATCACAGCGGAACAAAATATAATATTGAAATAAATCTTTATTGAGAGCTTGAAATAAAAAATTACAATCATCAAGGTATACCAACACATCTGGACAGTCATAATAACATATCCTTATATATAATCACATAGCGAAATAATAATTATATAATATCATACGTTTGAACTCTTTCAGCTCGTCTCTTCATAGTATCCAATAACCTAAACCTGTAAAACTTGGTCTAACCCGAGCATTACAAACGTCGGATCAGTCTGTTAAACCACAGTGAGAAACCCACTAAGTTTATAAGCAATATTCAACTTAATTTTAAAGTTAACAAATCTTTTTTGAAAGAAAATGAAAATCGTAAGACCAACCCACACATAAACATGGTTGTTTTTTTACCTTACAATAACTCAAAACATTTTGAAATCATACCTTATTCTGATATTAAAATAGTGTCTACGTACAAATAAATAACAATCTAGTGGATCGCTTGCATCTCACGCTCCACATACATAGTATACAATCAAAACCGCAGGCTCTTATTGGAGAATGGATTTCCAACTGGCAAGGTATGGGACCACCTTACGAAAGTGTATCCCTAGAGAGAAATACACTAGGGTTGAACAAAAACATCTTGCAACCCAAGCTAAACATGATTGGCCATTCATTTCACTTGAATGTTTCAAATATATTGTCACCTTAGGGTTGGATCCAACATAACAGTTCCCAAGAGATTCAGAAGAAAAAAGGAACAAATAGGAATTTATATAGATGGTGAAAATACACCCTAGTAGGAGCGACCCACATAGCCATGCGACCTAACTGATTTTATACCATTTCCCAGTTGCGAGGCTTGAGGTTATAAACCTCTTTCTAGAACATCTGGCCACCATTCACTCTGAGTGCCACATCGTCAGATCCGCCAAATATAACTAATTGACGTCCACAAAAATACCCTTGTTGTTAAGCTAAGAGAAGGGCCATTCTCTGCCACCAACTATAGTAATGAAATTAATATAAGCATTCGACTAACATTTTAGTAATGAATTTGAACGGTTCGATTTGAGTTAAGATATTATATGATTTGGTTTAAATTGAAACATAAGATCTCGATTTGGATTGTATAAACTAGATTTGAATCTATGTGATCGGATTTTCGAATTGACTTAACTGAATTCGTATAAAGGAAAATTAGATTATACGAATTGTTAAATATATAAATAATGATTTAGAATCATATGATATGAATATACTTAGATTAAATTGAAAAGTAAGTAATGTTTGAACGTGAACCAAATGTTTAATTTTTAAATCGACGTAAAGAAAATTGTTGAATAGTTTGAAACTTGGATTTTCGAATATAATTCGAACTAAAATATCCTCAAAGTTAAATAGTATTGGTTTATACTATATTTGAGGTTTATACTATATTTGAGATCTTTACGATATGGTTCTAAATCGATTTGATTTAAGCAATTTGAGTTGTTTTAACATTTAAATATAATCGAAATTAGATATTTAAATTTTGATTCTCAAACTTGAGTATGAGATTTCATACACACTATTTTATAAAGTGATTTATGAAATATTGATCACGGTGTGAAAAATGTAAACGATTGGTTGTTAAAGAGACCGGGATCGGCTATTTTCATACTCTCTGCCAATACCGAAAACCACTTTAACAACTGTGTATGAGGTGGAGTGCCAGAATGAAGGAGATGATTTGGCGAACGACTCTATTTTCTATTTCATATCAATTATGGGACCCTGACTACCTTGAGTCAGCTTGATGTGGCTAAAACAGGAGCTACGCACGGACCAAGTGAGGTCATACCTCCTATCGAGCGCACTTCTTCGATACCATACTATTACTTTTGTGATGTGTTTTGGTGGACACCCTCCGATTTGATTATGGGAGTGTGTCTCTAGGTAGGTGGTAGTAGCTGCTATGCATTACCACCAGTCCGGCTCTACAAACTGTGAATCCACCCTGGCATTCCTTGCGTGCCTTGTCACATGCCTTATACGAGCCCACTACGACTTTGTTTTGTATTATTTTATATGGAGTGCCCTCTGATAGCCCTCTAGTTTATATAGGAATTACGGTACTGTATATACTACAGGAATATATAAACGGTGTAAGGATAATCATGGTAATCCCGCTTATGCTATTTTGATATTTTTACTTTACTGATAGACACTATTGTATATAGTGTATTATACTATATAGTATTAGTTTGACGGATCCTTAGAGGATGGTGATCCTAAACATCCTTTAATTTACTGATTGCATTTCATCGAACATTTCATTTGAGTTGATTTACTTCCATGAGAATGTTAGTCCTGATCCGAGTTGTTTTGTTTTGCATTATTTCTCGGGTCAGATTGGTCATCACAGCTTTCGAGATCCACTCTTGGATTTTGAAGATTATTGGATTTTTGTTCATTTATATCTACCTGTTCAGTTATTCTAGACATCCAGTTATTTCTATCATTTCTGTTTCGGACTGTTATCAATTATTTATTATATTAGACTTCCGCTGTGTTACTTATATAAACTCTGATGTAAAATTTATTTAGTAGCTTCATGAACTACTATTGTATCTTAAATTTTCTGCTGCAAGAAATTATATTGCTCTGTATCTGTGTTTGTGATCTGTGATTCTGTGATTTATTCTGTTTACCCTAGAAGCTAATAACAATATGTTGTTTTGGACGTTTCGAGTTGACATGTTTTGTCGATTCAGCATGGTCAAAATGGCGGGTCGTTACAATCCCTTTGGAACAGGATGAACCGAAGGCACCTTCCTACTACATCCTAGGTATCACCCTATGGATCAGTAGCGAGTAGTCCTTGCAATCTGCAGATTCCAATCATGACAGAATCACAAGTCAAAATATCATTGGGTGCTACCCTTACAAATTCAATAAGTAGTTCTTCCACTCATGAAGATCAACGGTCTTCAATTGCTCCATCTTCAATCGTCATCTTCCACGTATTTGCCGGTTCAGAATAGTTTTCGAATATAATTCGATCCTGGTCTTTCCGTACCGAAAATCGTATAGGCCAGATTTGATAGTCGGTTATTTAACTATCAAATAAACAACCATTCATCCATAAAAATAAAATAAATTTACTGATTTGGTACCCAACATCATTTAGCCTCTTTAATTGACCGACCGTTAATTAAATATTAAAACTTCTAATTTGGAAAACATTTCCCTTTCTTATTAGATAGAAGAAAATTCAGATATCATTCCACTTCTACTCATTGGCTCCTCATTGTAAATTGGTAAGTGAATAAATCACTACAACAAAACAGTCCTTTTACAACGAGCAAAAACCGTTGTAATATGTATTTCACAACGGGCATATGATCGTCTTGATATGCGTCGTCGTAATAGATCCTGACTATTTGACAACGGGCAATGACTGTTGTAAAGGACCGTTGTAATAACTTTCTTTGTCACGTGCAATGACTCTCTGACAATGGTTATTAACCCGTTGTAATAGCTAATAAATTACAAGCGGCTTTAGCCCGTTGTAATACATTATATTACAATGGTCGTCAACCGTTGTAATATACTACTTGGTAAACCTATTTTACAACGGCCATGGACCATTGTAAAATTATCATATAGCAACAGTTTTTGCCCCTTGCGAAATAAATGCAAATTTAAATATAACTTGTAATGTCCCGCCTTTTCGACCACTTTAAACCAGTAATTAAACCAATTTAAAACATTCAAATAGACAGAACGTTATTTAGCTTACAGAGTTTAAATGCAGAATCAACACATAAAACATAGAATAAAGAATAACACAGTATTGAACAATAAAATAACTTTTATATATGATCAATTTTTATACAAGATTTTCTATACAGCGAAAAAAAAACAATTTAAATACAAGTAAAAATCTTTACTGTTTAAATTTCAGAGTGTGCCGTTTCTTGGAACCCCCAGCTTCATCAATCTTCGAATCATAAGTTGTATCCTTTAAATCTGTACTGCTTGTGTCTGACTCGAGTGTTCCATGCAAAAACATAAAACACTCGAGTCAGGATTAAATCGTAGTTCAAGTAAATTAACTTCAATAGAAACTGAAATGTTGTAGTTAATCCTAACAAATTTTTAACTCAGAGCATAACAGCTTGAGACGATCCAGACAAGATAACATATGTATTTTTATATATACGTATGCCGGTGACATATATATACACATACAGTGGTACGCATATACATGTGTACATCGACCACCACATATATAAGAAGAGCTTCAAGAAATCAAGACATGAGAAAAAGAAATATGTGACAGGATACACAACTTGCATGAGCACGACATGTAGTACTAATGGACAACGACAATGATAGTCAAGTTTATCATGGACATAAAAACATTTCCTAGATTTCATCAAGCAAGATGACCTGCGCATGCAGACATAGGGTATGCAAACAAGGATGCGGAAAGAAGAGGGAATAAATCTAGGTAAGAGCATTGAACCAAGAATAACATACAGGCCATACATATAGTGCATATATATATAGAATTTTAATAAGCAGATGGGTGTGGCTCTAAGGGATGCCAAAATTTGGTAGAACAATTATGTTAACATAATGAAACTTAAAATATATGTCCAGTCAAATAAACGCATTTGATCAGGAACTAATCATGGACTCAGTCTTTCACATTTAGAATACTCAGCATTTTCATTGTGCAATGCTGCAAACATAATGTCCAATAAATAAATAAAACTTCATTACAGCAGACTGTCTATTATTATGGGCTAACCATAGGTTTGCAGAGAAGATGAAATAGTAAAAATACTTCATTTTTATATTCTTGCTATAGAGTAAATATGTTTATTGGAATGAACATCACGGATATGTGATGATACATATCTAACATTAACAGTAATTAGATCTTGAAAAATCCTAGAATCTACAATTTTGCCACACTTTAACATATATATAAGGAACTGGTGCTTTATTCGAGTTACTACATATTCATGAGTGTGACTGTAGGAACATGCATATAATCATCTTGTTCAAGCTAGCAATATATGGCGCAAATAATTGAAATCCTGATCTTTAAATATGTCAAACAGTGCAAGTACACGACATTTCATATGTGTTTTTTTTTCTGTCCCAACAGCCATAGCAAAGCCTATTCTTTTTAAATGGACTGAATATTCTAAAGTATGGCCAATATTGTCTTTAAGTACAAAAATAGAGAATGCAGTTTGACTAATAGCAGGATTCTTTTTACATTCTTGATATACACAGAGACACATTTAAGAAAAACCTATGCATTTCTTAACCTTTCTGTATATTCTAAAATTCCAAATACAAGTACCTATGTATTCATTTTATATATGCAGACTTCGTTTCTATATTTATTCTTTTATGTCTAATTTATCAAAATACTCAAACATATTATTTTGTTGTCTTTAATCTCCCATAACCCATCAACAATTTGTTATCCATTTTCTTTTTAAAGTGAACAAAGATAACATATATCACACATATAATATCAATTTTAGTATTTATATATTTATTTCTGTCCCAATTCAACAAGCAATGGTTTCATAAAACAAACATATGTTATGTCGTGCAGGCGTCATATGTATATGTGTGTGTATATATGTATATGTATATATATGTATATTATATGTATATCACTCACGGGTTTTTCGACGATATCATGCATAAACAAGTCAGAAATGTTGATATTTACCACATATGAGACGTGTTAGTGCTCTACGTGTTTCCGAATTTACAAACTAGGGTAGTGTCATCTTAAAGAAAGGTCCAACATAGACAAATACATGTAGTTCAACTTCCAACCCATTATTTTATATATATATATATATATATATATATATATATATATATATATCAAGAACATGGTGTTTAATGCAAGGCAGTGTGTGTTTCCTCCTAACATAATTATGTCAATTCAATTATTATGGCAGCAAATAGCATACCAAAGATCATGGTACGGCACACAAAATATTTCAGGTTATGGGGAAATTAACACAGATTCACAATTCAGCAGGGACATATTTTCTTAAGGCAAACATAAGAGAAAGAAAAAAACATGTCTCCTTTTTAATACATGTTTATCAATTCCTAGCAAATTGGGAAATACTGACTAAACAACATTTTGCAAGTGACATGTCGGCTAATCTCATTTCCTAGTATACATGCATATAATTCATACATGACATTCAATACATGTCTGCAATAAACATAGAAGTGCACCAGCCTTCTATTTGATTTCTATCCCATGTTCTTATAAAATATATTTCAATTGGAATAATTTACTTTCGTGCTCCTCTAGCACTAATTGATCTGATGGTTTATGAAGGGGTCGCTAATAAACATTGTTAGTATTTTTTTCTCAAATAAGTTGAGTTTGTCAAAGAGAAATTATGCCCATATTCCACTATTTTAAAAAAATGGTTTACTCATTTTAATTTACACAATAATGTATATAATTGTCTACCTGAAAAATTAGTAGAACACGTATTAATAAATATTTTTCATACCCATATGTATTAGGCCACATACTATTAAATTTAAAATGATCCTTTGTCAGTCCAGAGACCTCAATGTAAGTGTAGCAAAAACTTTACGAAACAAAATCTGAAATGTAGTAAATATTATATCAATCTTATTATGCGATGATAATTGATAAATCTTTCCCCTCTCTGTAGATAGATAAATTACAAATACCAATCATTTTCGAAAGACCTAGGGTGATAATAGATTCATAAAATTCATTATCTGTATTAGCAGAACTAGCTATTCCAACCCAATCAAACTTATATAATAGTGAGTTAGAACACTAGATAACATCTAAGGAAGATTTTTATTTACTGCCAAAGCCTTAATCAAACAAAAAGAGAACATCCAAGAATAAGCACGAATATATCATTCAAGTAAGAATTATAAGGTATAAAGCAAGAACTCGCGCAACAATAACATAAGCAACATAATCAAACAAAAAAGGACCAACTATTTCATTTCAGTCTATACAAATTCAAAAGACTTGAACGCAGTGAATCGTGAGTATAAACTCACCTTACATAGTAAAGGAAGAAGCAGTCGATGGCTTGAAGATGATTGCTCAAACTGGATTGTGCGCACTCTGATTTGTGAGCGGTGGCTTCAATTTATGATGGGGCTAGTCGGCAACTGGACTCGATTGAGGTGAAGGAGCAGCAGTCGGCTTCGATCTCTGGAGGCGCTCTGTGGTTCAATGCCGTCCCATGATCCCATACTTCTCTATTGAGCGACCTCCCATCTGACATAGATCATCAAAAATTCAGTCACCGATTGTAAATTCCACCCAACACAATGAGTAGTATCACGAAAGTAAAACGGAAATAGAGAAAGGTTGATGGGATTGAGGCGATTTGTTCGGATCTGATTTTGAAATGAGGAGAAAACGTGTTTTTTAGTTTGCTTGAATTGTAAATGGAGAATGCCTAATTTGGGGATCTGGAGGAATTGGGAAAGTAACATGTTTGCTAAGGGTTATTACACAAATAAAGGTGGACGGGGAGAAAATAATATGTTTGGAGCCAAAATTTTACGTGGCGGCAATGGAATTAATAGGTTGGAGCCAAAATTAGTTAAAAGTTAAAACCAACGGATGTTAGTTTAACATAGGTATGAAAATAAATATGGAAGTAATTGATCATTTACTATGAAAAAATAATTAATAAATATTTATTCTTCTTCTTTATCTTATATTGTTTACTTAATATTACTTGTTGCTTCTTCATTGCAATATTAGTTGTTAAATGTTTTATAATATATATATATTCAAATTTTCAATATATATATATATATAATCATTAATTATTATTGTAATTTTATATTATCATATAACTAACATCGATTATTAAATGTCGGTTAACAAAGATTAATTATAAATAATTAGTTTTTAATTATTAAGTGTTAAATAACTAGTACTATTTATCAATTACTTTTTATTTTGAAATTAAAGGATAAAAATTTCAAATGTCCACATCGTATAAAATCGTTAAAATTTCATTTATAAAATAACTGAAATTTCTTTGTGTTATTAAGTAAATTTAAATTATTTTTAATTGAGCGTTAAATTTATTCATATTCTTTCTAGTTATATTCATATGTAATATAAGTTTTAACATTTTGCAATTCAAATTAGTTATTGGTGATTATTTATTCATATTCTTTCTAGTTCCCTCGAATACTTTTACAAAGTGAATCGATTTTTATAGTAGTAAATTATTTATTGATGACTAATTGTTAAATATTAATAAATAATAAATATTAGTGACATATGTTTAATATAATATTATTAATGATTAATAAATATTTGTAACATATGATTCATGTAATAAATATTATTAGTAATGTAATATTATGGTTAGTAATTAGTAACATATGATTAAAATATATAATATTATTGATAATAAATTATTAAATATTAATAAATAATAAATATCAATTTTAAGAAAGCATTAAAATTATTAATTAATTATTATTGAAAATTCGCAGTAAGCACTCATTAATTACAACGATATTTTTTATTGTCGTAAAATTCGCATCGGTTACAACGAGCTTTTTTTGGCCATTTTAAAATTAACACTTATTACAACGGTCACTTTTTGTCAGTTGTAAAACTAGCATATATTACAATGTGCATTATGTGAACGTTGCAAAATTGACATATATTACAACGGTCCAGAAAAGATCATTGTAATAGTATTCTATTACAATGGGTTTTCATTGTCCGTTGTAAAAAAGATGTTGTATAGGGCATTTAATACAACGGGCCTTAACGGACCGTTGTAATAGACCTCTATTACAACAGGCAACAATCGCCCGTTGTAAAATTGACGTTGTAATAGAGTATATTTTTTGTAGTGAATATCTCAGTATCAACCCCAAATGCCGAAACCAACATCAGATTGACACCTCGAAAGTTACTCAACTCAACCACTATACAACAAGTTCCAATTTCTCAAAAATTACATTATATTCCCATTTTAATCAAATTTTAAAATGATTATATTGCGTTATAATCTCACTAATCATTTCCAATTTTATTTATTCGCCAATCTTATTCACGAAATGTTATTTAATCACATTTCGTATATTTAAAAACAACGTTTGCAGAAAAATATTCATTAATTATTGGGAATCACTTTTAAATCAATTTCCATACATTTCCAATCCCATCAGTCCAATTCAACATTTTAAAACAATTTAAAATTTCATTTACGCTACTTAAACCCTTCTTCGCAATCATTTTAACATTCCCATTTAGTTTATACCGTCTAACCCTTTATTTAATAATATCTAGAAATTCCATCTATTAAAATAATTTAAATAGTTATAAAAATGTAAATAAAGTTTGGGGTTTATTTTTAAAATAAACATCGTATTTCAAATATATAAATATAACTTTGAAAATGTTCAGAATCGATTTAACATCGATTCCAAAGTCTATTCTTTTACTAACGGTACTGAAGAGGTAAATATCTGCTAAAGTACCAAATCATGAAATATAAACCAGTTTCACATCCAAGTGAACACAAAAATCATACTGATAAACATTATCAATATTAGTGAGGAATCTTGTTGGATTCCTCCAACCTATCAATCCTTGCATCACAATTTCACATTTCAACATATATTGTAAAATAATAATTTTAACAACTATTGTTGAGAAATCCAATTAGATCCCTCCAACCCGTTATTCCCTGCATCTAAATAGGTTACCTAAAATAAAAGCATTCAATAAAAATTATCAAATATAAACAAATAATTTCTATAACAGTCAATAATAATAATTTAACATAACAATAACAATTCAAACAATTCATTAAATTAAACATGTTTATTTATAAATGTGACGACCCCAATTCCCGTACAGACGGAGACAAGGGTAATCTTTGGAATATAACACAGAAACAAATAATAGCAGAACAGAATTAAATAAATACACCAGATAATGAATAATAGAATATGCTGGATAAAAGTAATCATCAGAGTTACACAGTATACAGGATCATACTTAGTACAAATACAGATCAGTTATACATAAATGTCTACAGCGGAAACAAACAAAATATGTACAATAGGAGTTGAACAACATAAAATGAGATAAATGATAGAATCCATCTTCAGCTCCAGCTATCCAGAGGAAGCCAGCTAAACCTGAATACAAGGCTTCCCGTGTAGAAAAAGGGGCACCCGAGTTTGAACGTGAAACAAACTACGAGTCAGTCATGGGACTGGTATGAGAAATCTACTCAACACATTTAAAATATGGCTAATCACATGACCACGCCACTTCCGTGGAATGGGTTTACTCCATTGGATTGCCAGTGCTTTAAAAACAAATCTTTCTTTTAAACATGGCAATGCTTTTTACAAAAATGAAGCCATTATAAGACTCAGTTCCCATCACACAATGCAACGCAAACCGGAGGATAGAGTTTTTACCTTATAACAGCCAAAATATGCTTGATACGAATAAAACAAAGGCATTTGATATTGTTGCTAGTGTTTATATGTTTTGAAAACAATTTCAAATCATAACTATCAATCATAGACGGTATTAATGGCCCATACCACTATGTCGCCATATATAGATATACAATCAAAACCGCACGATGTCGTATTTGGAAATTGGATTTCCGTCATGAACTAAGGAAAAAGATAGTCCTTACCGACTTCGAGAAGCTCTAGCCCGCCCCTCAGGCAAGTACTCAGCCAAGCCTTTGGATTGTCAAGGCCGGTCCGCCGATGTGGATTAAAATTTCTGAACAATGCGTTCCCCCGCCTTATGGGGCATAGGTGAGCCAACGAATGACTCCATCGGACCCGGATCGTCCGATCAAACTAAGGCGCCTCGCAACAGAAACAACCACATAAGTCAAACTCGTCAGGGCGTGTAAAACCACTGACGCCACTTCTAGCTAGAAGGAAACGCATGCCCTCCCTGATGTCCTCTCCCGTTTTTTGTTCATACCAGGGTGTGAGGCTCGCGAATTCACGTTATACACACAGCTACGCCACACAGGCAGTGCTTTGATCATCTCCACAAGACTTTAATTTTCAACAGAAACCCTGATCGTTGCCACTTAGGCATGCCACACTAGCAATTCATGCCATGCGACTGATGTCCATCGATATACAACCTCTGAGCTCGTGCGTTCCAGAGAAGGGCGTTAAGCAAAAGAATAAATTCTCCACCGCCAAACAGATGTATATTTAATAGAGATCAATCAACACAGAATAAAATCCAATGTCAGACACACAGTCCATTTACAAGTCCGTTCTGGGTCTGAACGAAACCGGAGGCACTATATACCTCGCAAACCCATCGATCACCACGTACGTCTAGACGATCACCACTCATTATCCATATTTCGGGATGCCTCCCAATCAGGACCTCGGTTACCATCCAAACGTGGTGAAGATCTCCGGTCTTCGACCACCGTCTTTATCTTCAAGTCTTTATCGTCGATTCAGTTATTTAGAATGGGATAAACCCGGTCTTTCTGAACAACTCGCGTATATATAATAAACAAGTGCAACACTAACATACACACGCATCATTTCAATTCATTAGTCACTAACCGTCAATCATTAAGAGAACGATTCCCAGATATTAACCCCGAAGGCCGAAACCAATATCAGATCAACACCCAGGGAACCATTCGACTTAGCCAACCTCCAGTTAATTTCTAAATCACATCCATATCGTTTATAATATTTTATAACAATTTATCGCTATTTTTATTTATTTTAAAATAGCCAATTTATTCAAAACGACGCTTCGGGCCATAATGCGACCGTGGCGCTGGTTTTCTTCAGATTTGATTTACACATATATGAAAATCTAACCGTTAGATCTTCACAAAATTTACATCATTAGAAAGATCTTTTCAAAACGAATCCAACGGTTCCAGTTTCGGGAAAATTCGACGGTCGGATCTCCCGATATAATCGTTTGAAGTTTCGATTTCAAAATACGAACTGCATCGTCGTTATTCGATTAAATATAAATATATTTATATATATATTTAAATATAATCGATTTTGGCGCTGTTTTTCTTCAGATTTGAATTAAACATTCCAGACAATCCAACCGCCGGATCTTCACAAAATTGGTGCCATTGGAAAGATATTTCCAAGGCAAACCCAACGGTTGCGGTTTCGGGAAAATCCAATGGTCGGATTTCCCGCACTAGTTGTTTGAAATCACGGTTTCAAAACACGAACTGCACGGCCACGTTTTGTTTTAATTTTATTTATATTTATATATTTGTATAAATATAGTTCATTCAAAAATTTCTATATTGTTTCCACTTCAAATATTTCACTAACGCCTTTAAATTTTGGAAAATTTCACCATAACCTCCTTTGTACGGGAGAGGCTGGGAAAATTCCCAAATAGCAACACGGGCGTCTCATGTCAAAAAGAAAAAGAAAAAGAAAAAGCCAAGCTGCTAGCCAACAGGCTCATAAAATCATCACCCAAACAAAACAGTAAATGTGTACCTATTTGTCGGGCACAAAATTTTATTCCTCTTCTCTAGCCCCTTTGCTATAACCTGTTCAATAAATATGCATGTACATATATACAGTTCTTATCACTTATCATTTTTCATTCAACTTCATATTTGATTCAATTTGGTTTAAAAACACCATTCATTCTAATGTTGCATGCATAGGCAAAAATCATATCATTAGCTAATTAATGAATATTTCAACCTATGCATATTTATTTGAACGAGTGACTATTTTTAACACTTCACATTTCAACAATTCATGTATATAATAAAAATGTAATTTTTATTGTAAAACAATTCTTTTCAAAACACTATTATTTTATATAGTTTATATAGGTAATAAAAATAGGATTTTTATTCAATTTCTTTTAAAACGAGATTATTTTACATAGTTCATATAGATGATAAAAAGGTGATTTTTATTATAGAACAATTTATTTCAAAATATGAATACCATTCAACACATGAATTTCTATTCAACGAATGAATTTCGATTCAACGAATGAATTTCGATTCAACATATGAAGGTTTTGTATAGTTTATATATATAGATAAAATTGTGATTTTTATATTTAAAACACGAATACCATTCAACACATGAATTTCTAATCAACGAATGAATTTCAATTCAACACATGAAGGTTTTCTATTCAACGAATAAATATAGTTTCAGCAAATGAAAATAATTCAAACACATGAATATTATTCAAAATTTCGGCAGCATAACAGCAGGGTAGTTAAAACCGGGACCGTCCCTAGTATGGCTCCTCGGTCTACCTTAAAACCTCGCGGTTTTTGACAATGGGGATCATGCATCTAGTTCGCACGCAGGCGGCATGTATATCTTTATTTCATTTCCACAAACTAATCCTATGTGGTTTCAACCAAATATTTCTCAACCACAAACGGGTATTTTTCAACCACAATCAATCAATATCAACCATAAACAATCCCAATCAACCATTCGCTATCAATCAATTTTCACACCAATCACAACCAATAAATATCGTCCATGGTTTGTGGACGAGGGGCGTATATATATATATATATAGCAATTCACTTCTATTTCAATACATATATAATTTTTACAATGCATATATAACTTATACATCAAACGTACAACTTATACAACGCTTATACATGAGGTGTACAACGCTTATATAACTCATACATCGACTATATAATTTATACATCGTCGTTTTCCATATCAATTATAAATTAGAAATCTCACCTTGGGTTCCACTCCACCAAAAATAGCAGAAGGCTCAGAAAAATACGTGGTCTCTTCTAAAATGTAGAAGACGTCCACACGAGTCCACTGTCTCTTGTTTCACTGAATTATCGTTAAGAAATGAAAAAGATATGATTTTTACAAGGTTTGCAATGGTTTAAAGGTGTTAAAATTATTTCAGAAAATAAAACCCGTACCTTTCAATAAATGTTCAAAACTAGGTTTGCAATTTTCTTTCAATCCGTGCAACTATATGACGATCGGCCTGTGCCACCTCGAAAGGCTAGGAGAGGCGCGCCTACCCCTCCAACGGCGGTCAACTCGGTGGTACGACGTGGCGGCGGCGGGGCTTCAAACGGCGAAACTTCCCGAGCCTGATTCTTCCACAATACTCCACGAAAAAATCGAAACCGGTTATGGATTTGAAGCTTGTCTCGAGCTCTTCAAAATCTTCAACTGGAGCTCTTGATATTATTGAGTGGATTGATCAGAAAATGGACCGGAAGGTTATGAGCGGTTTCCGCCTTCGATCGGGGAGAGAGAAATGAAGATTTTCCTTTTTTTATTTTTAAAAAAATATGATTGGCCGGGGGAATTTTAAAGGGGTTTTCTGACACGACCACCAATCTAAACCAAATGACTGCCGTCCCTAGCGTTTTACCCCCATTCCGGACACAATGGGATATGTTTCGTAGGCCCATTCGACTGCTTCAGTCAGTTTTCCTTCGAATTAAAATATATAACATTCAATATTCAATTTGAACGTACATTTCAATTTGCCAGGGCCACAAACTAATTTGAAAAATTCCAGAAAAATAAATCTAGCTATGTTTTGACGATACGGTCCCAACAAAACTGGTTTTGTCGAATTCTGAGACAGTTTGCAAAAAGGCCCATTTCTGGTCGATCCAATTTAACTGTAATTGATCAAAACACGTTTTCCTTTGCCACGCTCACATACTAGCTTCAAAAATTATGAAATTTGAAACCTAGCAATAACTTCACATCCCGGATCCAAACAAAAGTGGTTTCGTTGAAATCCGAGGTCGTATGCAAAATGGCCAATTTCACCGGCTATATAAATTCCATAACGACCTTTCTGAAAATTCATTTGGCCATAACTTTTGCTTTCCGCTATGAAAATTTGATTTTTCAGATTCATTAGAAAGGCATTCACTAACAGATTTAAATATTTTTGGTTTCACTCAAATCCGTTTTGTTTTGCACCCGGTACAGTCCGACAAAGTTTGAATTCAATTTTTGAAACTGCAGCGCCATTTCAGGCCTTGTTTATAATTAGAATTAATTATATTCGTTTTCAATTGTCGATTCAAACTCACTTTTCATTACTATAATTTAAAATATTTATTTTAAATATTTAAAATCCATTATTTTAGCCAATTTAAAAAAATTTAATTGGTTTAGATTTTCTGGGTCGTTACAATCTCCGCCACTTAAAACTTTTCATCCCCGAAAAGGAACAAAGTCAAAAGTGGTTTGATTAATCAACTCTACGTTCGATCTGGCTTCAATTCTCCAACTTTTCAGTTTCGGAGAATTTTCAAATTCTTCAAAAATTTGGCACACACCCGGAATTTTCGAAAAATTTCGCCATAACCTCCTTTGTACGGAGAGAGGTTTGGAAATTTATTGGGCCGTATTAGTTACCCAATAAATCCTAATAAGCATACACATATTTATTGTGATATATTCTGGTGTTTACAGGGGAGCGTGTATTGATAATAACTCCAGAGAATAAATTCTCGTCACCCTGTTCCGTGTGGGAAATAAATAGTCCATGTGCCGTATCTAATAACTAGAGAGACGTGATTATTGTCAACTCCAGACCCATGTGGGGTTTTTATTAATATGGCAATTTTATCGTTACAATTTAAATAGTCCATATCAGTCATCAGTTCAACCTGTAAAATATAGTCATCGCCATACAAGCCTCTCGCTCGTATGGTAAATCTTCCACCTCGTCACACAAGCTCCAAATGCTTATGTGGTATATGATGAAGTATGCCTATCTTCAGAAGTATGCCATGTAATGTAGTTCAAAATTAATTGTTACTATCCTATGGCGACATTTA
This sequence comes from Allium sativum, assembly GCA_030737875.1. Taxonomy (NCBI): domain Eukaryota; kingdom Viridiplantae; phylum Streptophyta; class Magnoliopsida; order Asparagales; family Amaryllidaceae; genus Allium; species Allium sativum. The sequence goes on from CM060921.1 coordinate 317,247,358, forward strand.
TTTTTACACACAGAATAACCAGCACTCCGCATCCAATGGCATTCACAGGAGTTGATATAATAATATTTCGCATCCAACTCATTAAGGTTTACCTATTTGTCGGGCACGCAAATAAAATCTTTACTCAATAGCTAATCCATTTACCTGTTCAAATATATAAAATGCACATGTATATATTTCTATATATTTTTAAATCAGTTCAATGTGTGACATAATCGAATAAATTCTACCATTCATTCTACTATTGATTAAATTAACTATCATTTTAATAATTTAATTAATCAAATCAACTATCACACAATGCAAACAACAAGCAATTTGTTTTTAACTTTTCAAAATCATACAAATTAATTCATACATTCTTTTTAAATTAAGTAGACTATAGAATTAAAAGTGCACATCCATGGAAAGAAAATAACAACTTAGTAGAGAGTTAGATGGTAATGCAAAGTATGGTAAATGTACTTTGCACCGGAGTCAATCAGAGATATCCACTCGGCATCTAGGATAGGCTTTCTGAATGCTCTCCTCAGTTTCCCAAGTACAATCTCGTGGATCTCCACTCCATTGCTCTTTGACTAAGTGAACCTTCTTGTTCCTCAGCTCTTTGGTTTCTTTGCCGATGATCTTTAGCGGCTCTCTTCTCACAGCTAATTCAGGGGTAATTTCAATATCCTGTTGAGCTGCTTCCTCTACGATCAAGTCTGGATCATGAACGTGCTTTCGAAGTTGAGATATGTGAAATACATCATGAACTCCAGACAACCAATCAGGCAGTTTGACCCTATAAGCGAGAGTTCCGATCCGTTCCAGAATAGGAAATAGACCAATGAATTTGGGCGCCAACTTTCCAGTCTTACCGAACCGGATAACTCCTCTCATTGGCAATACTTTCAAATATACGTAGTCTCCAACAACAAAGGATATATCTCTTCTTCTCCTATCAGCATAGCTCTTTTGTCAGCTTTGAGCGGCGAGTAATCGTTCCTAATAAAGTCGACCTTGTCGGCAGCTTCTCGGATCATATTTGGCCCTAACACAAGTCTATTTCCAGGTTCAACCCAACAAGCAGGAGATCGGCACGGTCTACCATACAATGCTTCGAATGGTGACATTGTCAGACTTGCCTAGTAGCTGTTGTTATATGAGAATTCAGCCAAATGCAGATGGTCTTCCCACGATCCACCAAAATCTAGAACACAAGCCCGCAATAGATCTTCTAAAATACGATTCACCCTCTCAGTCTGACCGTCTATCTGAGGATGATAAGCGGTGCTCAAGTTCAACTTCGTTCCCAGCTCGACTTGAAACGCCTCCCAGAATTTGCTCGTGAATATTGTGTCTCTATCACTGACTATACTGAGCGCCACTCCATGTAGTCTAACTATTTCCTTGAAGTATATCTGCGCTAGACCCTGAGCAGTTCTATTTGATCTGACAGGTATGAAATGGGTGGTCTTTGTGAAGTGATCTACGAACACCCAAATACTGTCATTCCCTTTTCTGGTTCTGGGCAGACCATCAATGAAATCCATAGAAATATGTTCCAAGATTTGCAACTTATCGCCAAATGTCCTTTTCTATTGCAGCTTGAGCACGTGGCGGTCGTTATTCGTTCGTTCCCAGATACAGCCCTTTTTCTCTTGGCACTGGGCTTCTTATTGACCTCAGACCTCGTACTGGCTTCAGCAACATCGGTTTCCGACTCTTCCTTGTTACTAGAGCTGAATTCTTCTTCGTCGCGTAACATTCCTTTCTTATGGAGATCTTCATACTGATAAGCCATGTATATCATTTCTGAAAAAGGAAGCTTCACATTCCTCATTATACTATTCTGATATCTTCTTTGCAGGCCATGAATAAATCTCAGATTCTTCCTCTTTGGATCTTGAACCAGATGAGGAGCAAAGTGAGCAAGTTCGTTGAATTTCTTATGATATTCTGGGATGGTCATATCGCCTTGTATCAGATAAGAAAATTCAACACATAATCGCTCCGTCGCTTCAGGAGGAGTAAATCTTTCTAGGAAGATCTCTTTGAATCTGTCCCAGGTGATATCACCTTCGGGATTATCTTTGATGATTGTTTCCCACCAGATTAAAGCTTCTTCTTTGAGCGCCCAAGAGGCTACTAATCTTTTCTGATCATCTCTCAGCTGGATACGCTCAAAAATTCTTTCGACAGAACTCATCCAAGCTTGAGTCTGAATTATAGATTCATTGCCCGAGAACTGTGCTCCGTTCAGATTTCGATATCTCTTTAATAGAGCCTCTAGATCGGGTTCTGCATTTTTCCTGTTTCTGACACTCATTTTTCTAGTACTTATGCAAACGGAAGATCAAGTGTCAGGTCATAAAAAAGATAATTTAAAATATAGAAACACATAGTTCAAATGTAAATGTGTCTATCGAGGTGTAATTTCATTCTGCTTTACTCATACTAGGATATTACTGATCCTATCTGTATAGAGTTACCCGTCCTAGAACACTACTGGTTCTATTTCTGACGAGTTCGTTAATATGTTATATTCTAGAACTAAGCTTAACCAAAGCTGTGATACCACGTTGTGACGCCCCCATTTCCGGTACAGACGGAGACAATGGTAATCTTTGGAATATAACACAGAAACAGATAATAGCAGAACAGAATTAAATAAATACACCAGATAATGAACAATAGAATATACTGGATAAAAGTAATCATCAGAGTTACACAGTATACTGGATCATACTTAGTACAAATACAGATCAGCTATACATAAATGTCTACAGCGGAAACAAACAAAATATGTACAATAGGAGCTAAACAGCAAAAAAAGAGATAAATGATAGAATCCATCTTCAGCTCCAGCTATCCAGAGGAAGCCAACTAAACCTAAATACAAGGCTGCCTATGTAGAAAAAGGGGCACCCGAGTTTGAAAGTGAAACAAACTACGAGTCAGTCATGGGACTGGTATGAGAAATTTACTTAACACATTTAAAATATGGCTAATCACAGGACCACGCCACTTCCGTGGAACGGGTTTACTCCATTGGATTGCCAGTGCTTTAAAAACAAATCTTTCTTTTAAACATCGCAATGTTTTTTATAAAAATGAAGCCATTATAAGACTCAGTTCCCATCACACAATGCAACGCAAACCGGAGGATAGAGTTTTTACCTTATAACGGCCAAAATATGCTTGATACGAATAAAACAAAGGCATTTGATATTGTTGCTAGTGTTTATATGTCTTGAAAACAATTTCAAATCATAACTATCAATCATAGACGGTATTAATGCCCCATACCACTATGTCGCCATATATAGATATACAATCAAAACCGCACGATGTCGTATTTGGAAATTGGATTTCCGTCATGAACCAAGGCAAAAGATAGTCCTTACCGACTTCGAGACGCTCTAGCCCGCCCCTCAGGCAAGTACTCAGTCAAGCCTTTGGATTGTCAAGGCCGGTCCACCGTTGTGGATTAAAATTTCTAAACAATGCGTTCCCCCGCCCTATGGGGCGTAGGTGAGCCAATGAATGACTCCATCGGACCCGGATCGTCCGATCAAACTGAGGCGCCTCGCAATAGAAACGACCACATAAGTCAAACTCGTCAGGGCGTGTAAAAACACCATTCATTCTAAAGCTGCATGCATAGGCAAAAATCATATCATTAGCTAATTAATGAATATTTCAACCCAAGCATATTTATTTAAACGAGTGGCTATTTTTAACACTTCACATTTCAACAATTCATGTATATAATAAAAATGTGATTTTTATTGTAAAACAATTCTTTTCAAAACACTATTATTTTATATAGTTTATATAGGTAATAAAAATAGGATTTTTATTATAAAACAATTTCTTTTAAAACGAGATTATTTTACATAGTTCATATAGATGATAAAAAGGTGATTTTTATTATAGAACAATTTATTTCAAAATATGAATACCATTTAACACATGAATTTCTATTCAACGAATGAATTTCGATTCAACACATGAAGGTTTTATATAGTTTATATATATAGATAAAATTGTGATTTTTATATTTAAAACACGAATACCATTCAATGCATGGATTTCTAATCAACGAATGAATTTCAATTCAACACATGAAGGTTTTCTATTCAACGAATAAATATAGTTTCAGCAAATGAAAATAATTCAAACACATGAATATTATTCAATATTTCGGCAGCATAACGGCAGGGTAGTTAAAACCGGGACCGTCCCTAGTACGGCTCCTCGCTCTACCTTAAAACCTCGCGGTTTTTGACAATGGGGATCATGCATCTAGTTCGCACGCAGGCGGCATGTATATCTTTATTTCATTTCCACAAAGTAATCCTATGTGGTTTCAACCAAATATTTCTCAACCACAAACGGGTATTTTTCAAACACAATCAATCAATATCAACCACAAACAATCCCAATCAACCATTCGCTATCAATCAATTTTCACACCAATCACAACCAATAAATATCGTCCATGGTTTGTGGACGAGGGGCGTATATATATATATTTATATATAGCAATTCACATCTATTTCAACACATATATAATTTTAACAATACATATATAACTTATACATAGAACGTACAACTTATACAACGCTTATACATGAAGTGTACAACGCTTATATAACTCATACATCGACTATATAATTTACACATCGTCGTTTTCCATATCGTTTATAAATTAGAAATCTCACCTTGGGTTCCACTCCACCAAAAATAGCAGAAGGCTCAGAAAAATACGCGGTCTCTTCTAAAATGTAGAAGACGTCCACACGAGTCCACTGTCTCTTGTTTCACTGAATTTCGTCAAGAAACGAAAAAGATATGATTTTTACAAGGTTTGCAACGGTTTAAAGGTGTTTAAATCATTTCAGAAAATAAAACCCGTACCTTTCAATAAATGTTCAAAACTAGGTTTGCAATTTTCTTTCAATCCGTGCAACTATATGACGATCGGCCTGTGCCACCTCGAAGGGCTAGGAGAGGCGCGCCTACCCCTCCAACGGCGGTCAACTCGGTGGTACGACGTGGCGGCGGCGGGGCTTCAAACGGCGAAACTTCCCGAGCCCGATTCTCCCACAATACTCCACGAAAAAATCGAAACCGGTTATGGATTTGAAGCTTGTCTCGAGCTCTTCAAAATCTTCAACTGGAGCTCTTGATATTATTGAGTGGATTGATCAAAAAATGGACGGGAAGGTTATGAGCGGTTTCCGCCTTCGATCGGGGAGAGAGAAATGAAGATTTTCCTTTTTTTATCTTTAAAAAAATATGATTGGCTGAGGGAGTTTTAAAGGGTTTTTCTGACACGACCACCAATCTAAACCCAACGACTGTCGTCCCTAGCGTTTCACCCCCATTCCGAACACTATGGGATATGTTTCGTAGGCCCATTTGACTGTTTCAGTCAGTTTTCCTTCAAATTAAAATATATAACATTCAATATTCAATTTGAACGTACATTTCAATTTGCCAGGGCCACAAACTGATTCAAAAAATTCCAGAAAAATAAATCTAGCTATGTTTTGATGATACGGTCCCAACATAACTAGTTTCGTCGAATTCTGAGACCGTTTGCAAAAAGGCCCATTTCTAGTCGATCCAATTTAACTGTAATTGATCAAAACACGTTTTCCTTTGCCACGCTCACATACTAGCTTCAAAAATTATGAAATTTGAAACCTAGCAATAACTTCACATCCCGGATCCAACAAAAGTGGTTTCGTTGAAATCCGAGGTTGTACGCAAAATGGCCAATTTCACGGGCTATATAAATTCCATAGCGACCTTTCTGAAAATTCATTTGGCCATAACTTTTGCTTTCCGCTATGAAAATTCGATTTTTAAGATTCATTAGAAAGGCATTCACTAACAGATTTAAATATTTTTTGTTTCACTCAAATCCGTTTTGTTTTGCACCCGGTACAGTCTGACAAAGTTTGAATTCAATTTTTGAAACTGCAGCGCCATTTCAGGCCTTGTTTATAATTAGAATTAATTATATTCATTTTCAATTGTCGATTCAAACTCACTTTTCATTGCTATAATTTAAAATATTTATTTTAAATATTTACAATCCATTATTTTAGCCAATTTAAAATTTTTAAATTGGTTCAGATTTTCTGGGTCGTTACAATAAACGTGACCAACAAGGTAAGCTACCTCCATCGGTACCAATCATTAAAAATTCGATTTGGGTTTCCACCGAAATTAAACAACTGTTTAATTTCATCGGTTCAATCAATATATGAATGTATATTTAACAAAAAGTCAACCACTAGCAAACATAGCACACAATTACAAAACCCTACTTTTATAAAACATAAGTGGGAAGAACTGTGTGACGGCCGGGAATTTCGCTCGATCCGAATCGGTCGTGAAACCGATCTAGACCGCTCGAAACCCCTGATCGTTTGAGAACAGGACAAATCAGAACGCAAACGGAAGAACATTTCATTGTTAATTACAACAATTCCATCAGATACAAGAATATACAGAGCATAATTGAATAAATTACATTCGATAAATATCAGAGATTACAATAAATTACATAGCAGCCGAAAATAATACAAAGCACAACTGAAGGTGATATACAGATACAGAGCTTTCCGGATATCATTCCGGCTGTAAACCAGGATCCTGTGAATATAAATCTGCAAAACCAAAACTACTAGCTGCCCGTGCGGAAAATAGGGGCACCCAGAGTTTAGGTTAAAACAATAAACTCCAGGTCAGTCATGTGACTGGTGTGAGAAATAAAAAAGTTATTTAAAGCTTTACTTTAAAAGGGAGTAATTCAAGGGACCACGCCGTATAACACGGAACGGGTTTCCTCCCAAGAATACCAGTGCATAGAATAAACAGCGCAATGCTTTTTCGAAAAATGAAGCTATTATAAGACCCAGGTCCCATCACACAATGCAACGCAAGCCGGAGGATAGGATTTTACCTTATAATAGCCAAACATGCTTGGTACGTTTAAAACAAATCATTTGATATTATAATAAGTGTATAGTGTCAAAACAATTTCAATCATAAATATAAATCATAGACGGCATGGGTACCATATATCATGTCGCCATACTAGTTCTACAATTAAAACCGCAATACACGTATTGGAAATTGGATTTCTGTCATGAGTCGAGGCAAGGTGCAAGCTCCTCTCCGATTCGAGACACTCTAGCAAATGCCTCAGGACTACACACTCTGGGCAATCCTGGATCTTCAGGGCCTGTCCTCACTTACGTTAGAGGTTGGCAATTCCTGAACACACGTTTCCCGGTCCTTACAGACCTAAAATCGAGGCGCTTCATCCAACAACCACATAGGTGAAAAGTATATAAATGCCAGTGCTGGTAAGTCACTGACACTACCATAGCTAGAAAGAAACGTCGTGCTCTCCCTGAAGTCCGTATCCCGTTTTTAGCTCATACCGAGGTGTGAGGCTCGCGAATTCACGTTATACACAAAGCTACCACGTAGGCCGTGCTTTGATCATCAACCACAAGACTTTGCTTTTCAACAGAAGCCTTGATCTATGCAACTCAGCGTGCCACACAGGCAATTCATGCCATGTGATTGATATCTATCGATATATAACCTCTAAGCTCGTACGTCTAAGAGAAGGGCGTTAAGCAAGAGAATAAATTCTCCACCGCCAAACAGATATATATTTAATAGAAATCAATCAACATAGAATAAAATCCAATGTCAGACACACAATCCATTTACAAGTCCGTTCTGGGTCTGAACGAAACCGGAGGCACTTTCCTCGCGTATCCATCGATCTCCAAGTACGTCTGGACGACCACCAACTATTTCCATCCTCTTGGGTGTACAGCCCAATCAGGATCATCAGTAATTATCCAAACGATGTGAAGACTTCCGGTCTTCAACCACCGTCTTCATCTTCGACATATCGTCGAATCGGTTATTCAGAATGGGTATAAACCCGGCCTTTCCGAACAACCCGCGTATATTAAAAACAAATGTTACACAAACACAATATACGCCTCATTCCAATTCCACATTCTTAGGGAGAGGTTCCCATTAATTTTATCCAAGATAAATTCTTTAAAATTTATCCTATAATCTTCCTTTGGATGTCGTTTCAAACCAAGTTATGGTTTTCCAAACTAGTCGGGATTAGCAAACCACATCAAAGTAATTATTTATTTTATTTCCCAATCCCAACCTATTCATCCCATGAAGCAAAACTGGTAATACTCCATATCTAATACTATGGTGTTATCGGTAAAATTAATTACCATTTCACGTTCAAATCTAATTAGAGATTTAACTACCGCTTTGGAGCAAAATTGGTGATACTCCATTCTCGCTCATTTTCTATATTTGATAATTTAGATTATCAATTCACATTTCAATCTAGTTGCAGATTCATTAAAACTCCTTTTACTGGGTTAAAGAACTAATGTCTTTTAAAACACAATTCACGACAAACCCAAATCACATTCTATTTATTTATCGGGTTAAAGAACAAGTGTCATTTAAAACACCCTTCATGATAAACCCATGAATCAATTCTATTTAAACCCATTTCAATTTAAATCAAAATTAAAATTTCCTTATAAATTCGTTTTAAAATTCATTTCTATTCAATTCAAATTTCAATTCAATTTGAATTCATTTCAATTTGAATTCATTTCAATTCGTTTTCAAGTCAATTCGAATTCGTTTTCAATTCAATTCGAATTCGTTTTCAATTCATTTCGAATTCGTTTTCAATTCAATTCGAATTGGTTTTATATTCAATTCTATTCAATTCAAATTTCAATTCAATTTGAATTCATTTTCAATTCAATTCGAATTGGTTTTCAATTCAATTCGAATTGGTTTTCTATTCAGTTCAATTCAAATTCGTTTTCTATTCGATTCAATTCAAATTCGTTTTCTATTCTATTCAAATCAAATTCGTTTTCTATTCAAATCAAATTCAATTCGTTTTCTAATTAAATCAAATTCGTTTTCTATTCAATTCAAATCAAATTCGTTTTCTATTCGATTCAATTCAAATTCACTTTCTATTCTATTCAAATCAAATTCGTTTTCTATTCTATTCAAATCAAATTCGATTCGTTTTCTAATTAAATCAAATTCGTTTTCTATTCAATTCAAATCAAATTATAAGAACGGATATAATCGATATAAATATAGTTCGCGTCAAAATAGCGCATCTCTAATCAACACGGCTTTATATTCATCAAATGGATCTATATTTCTTCCAATACCCAACTCTATATCTTTGTCAACACACGACTAATCTCAACGAATGAGTGCCGTCCACGTGTGACTATTTTTTTTATTTAATATATTTTATAAAAATTATGGTATCTATCGTTTGATTTAAAATCAGACTCCAACCGTAAACTAGTAAGAGAACGATTCCCTAAATATTAACCCCGAAGGCCGAAACCAACATCAGATCAATATCCAGGAGACCACTCATCTTATCTATTTTCCAGTTAGTTTCTAATTTCAAATATGATAAAGATGTAAATTTTATTGTTAAAATATTTCGTTCAACACATGACTAATCTCAACGGATGAGTAATGTCAACACATGAACCTTTATTTTATAATATTCTTTATCTTCTAAATTGGAATGAGGCCCAATCAATTACCATATAAAGTTAATTATATGGATTCCATACAACACATGTATTAATAGCAACGATAAATAATCAACCATCATCCAAAGTGCACAACACTGTATAAGCATCAAATGTAGATATCTAACGCTTATAACAGCCTGTCAATCAATCGATCGACATACAATTAATTAATTGGGATTAGTGTACCCAAATATCATCCCAACACCCGTGTGGGGTTTCAAACAATCAAACACAGATTTTATTTGTGCAGTTAGGCGATGTGTAAAATTTATCGACCCAATCAATGTCCTTCAAATAGGTGTACATAAACAAACCGTCCGGTTTGTAAATGAATTTTATTTATTCGCATTCACGTTAAAAATTATATTTTTAACGATAAAATATTTTATTCAACTTATGAATATTCTATTCGGTTCATTTATTAAATAAAATGAAATCTTTATTTTTTTAACTTATTTTAGAAAATTTCGGCGGCATAACGGCACGATACTAGAAACGGGACGAGGCCTAGCCTTATCCCCGGTCTAGTGAAGGCCCACGCCATTCACACATCAATCAAATAAATTTCATTTCACCAAACCATCCAATTCAAACCAAAGAATCTAACCAACTACACAACCAAATAATTAAACAAACAAGCCATCCATGGTCTGTGGATGACGGGTGTCGGGTGCTACTAAACACCGTCTACATCCTAGCATATATATATATATAACTAGAAAAAAAAATTGAAGAGTGAGAAGTTCTCACAAATAGCTATCCAATCATCTTGACTCTTCTTTTGTAGAAGTCTTCGTCGTTCTCGCCTTTTGTCATTTTCGTCGCCCGTAGTGACTACATATGAAAAAATCGAATTTTTACTTCGCTATTCAATATATAAAAATCAAATTTTTACTTTGCTATTCAATATATAAAAATCGAATTTTTACTTTGCTATTCAATATATAAAAATCGAATTTTTACTTTGCTATTCAATATATAAAAATCCTATTTTTACTTTGCTATTCAATATATAAAAATCGAATTTTTACTTTGCTATTCAATATATAAAAATCGAATTTTTATTTTGCTATTCAATATATAAAGTTCGAAATTTTACTTTGCTATTCAATATATAAAAATCGAATTTTTCCTTTGCTATTCAATATATAAAAATCGAATTTTTACTTTGCTATTCAATATATAAAAATCGAATTTTTATTTTGCTATTCAATATATAAAAATCGAATTTTTACTTTGCTATTCAATATATAAAAATCGAATTTTTACTTTGCTATTCAATATATAAAAATCGAATTTTTACTTTGCTATTCAATATATAAAAATCGAATTTTTACTTTGCTATTCAATATATAAAAATCGAATTTTTATTCTGCTATTCAATATATAAAAATCATATCTTTTACCAATGAAAAATCACTTCTTTACAATGATAAAAATATCGTCTTTACAATGGTAAAAATATCCGATCTTTCCATAGTTAAAAATCAAACTTTTCAAAGTTAAAAATCAAATTCCTTCATAGTTTAAAAATCAAATCTTTTATAGTTTAAAGAGCTAATCTTTTCTATTTTAAAAATATCCGCCTTTTTATTTAGTTAAAAATCAATTTTAAAATCAAATAAATTTCATATTTTAAAAAAAACGATTATAAAATAAAACTGAAAATATATGTAAATAAAATAAACAACTTACATTAATCGATTTGGGGAAGAAATCGGAAGGGAAGGCGGAGCAGGAGGTACGGGTTGCCGGCGGTGGCCCTTGAGGGGGGGGGGGGCGCGGCAGATTCTAGTGACTCGGGGGGGAGGGGGGGTCTTCGATCGGTGGCGCATAGGGTAGGGGGGTGCTGCGTTCGAGGCAGAGGAGGAAGAAGGGGCGGAGGAGGGTGCGGATGAGGGGGGCTTCGCGGTTGCGCGCAGAGGGGGGGTGTCTATGTCGCGTCGATCGAAGAGGGGGGGGGGGGGGTTCGGAGGTGGCGCCCCTCCTCTGAGGCGGCGGCGATCAACCAGGGGGGCGGCGGCGGGTTCCCCCCGTCTTCCTCTTTCTAATTTTTTTATTTTTGAAATGATTTTTCTAATCGGGGGGGGGGGGGGGGGGCTGAGTATAATGGGGAGAGGGTTTTTTTTAATTATTTTATTTCTTCTGTTATGAATGAATCGAAAAATAGGGGAGGCCAGAAAGAATATAGAGAGGGAAGGAGGGGAGATTTTTTTTATTTTATTTTATTATTTTATTATTTCAAAAAGTTGACTTTTTCGTACGACCTCTAAACGAGGCCCACCGCCTGTCGCCCATAGCGTTTTACCCCCATTCCGAACACAATGGGATATGTATCGTAGGTTGATTCGATCGTTTCGATCAATTTCTATCAAAATAAACATATAACTCTATATATTGAATTTGAACGCGCATTCCAATAAATTTCTTGTCAATATTATTTAAAATAATTCATTTTAATTACTCAAAATTCGCTAAAATTGCCAAAATAAATATTTTAAACTGGCTCAGAATTTCCAGGTTATTACAATTTCCCCCACTTAAAACTTTTCGTCCCCGAAAAGGAACAAAGTCGAAAGCGGTTTGATCAATCAACTCTACGTTCGATCTGGCTTCCATTCTCCAACTTTTGAGTTTCTAAGAATTTTCAAATTTTCGAAAATTTGGCTAACACCCTAAATTTTCGAAAAATTTCGCCATAACCTCCCATGCACCGGGAGCCACGGGGAAATCCTGAAATTGCCATATAGACCTTCTGATCTCAAAAAGAAAAAGAAAAAGCCAAGCGGCTCATAAAATCATCATCACCTAAACAAAACAGTAAATTATAGTAAACATGTACCTTTTTGTCGGGCAAACAAATTTTATTCTCTGCTCTAGCCTCCTTGCTATGACCTGTTCAATGTAAGTACATGTATATGCAAGCAAATGCGACCAAAATTTCAATACAATTCAATATTTGATTCAATTCGGCATAATGGTTTAAAAATGATCAAACAACTAAACAACCAACACAAACATCAATCAATTAGTGGATTAACGTTTCAAATTGATAATTTTGATACATATACAGAAAATCATGCTTTTGATGCCAATTCACAACAATGTATTCTAGCTATATTTTGGTTCTCACACCAGTCTAATGGAAATATATAGATATCACACCTTCGTCACTCGAAAATAAATACTGGTGATGGTATACTTCATCATCAGGACCATGTCCGGGCGACTAGAGTGTGACTCTATATCTATCTAATATATTAAAACTTCGAATATACGTTCATGACGCGTATATGCAAAACCTTTATATACTAGATTGTCCAAATTCAAAATAAATAAATAATCAAATACGTTTAAAATGGGTTAAATTTCAAAACAAAATTGTTTCCATTTGAAAAATATACTCTTCACACTCGTTCTAGGATACTATTGATCCTATCTCTAACGAGTCATTCTAATTGGATATTTCTAATCCAATATCTGATGAATTCTTTCGTATGGTTCTAATGTGTCTTGTTCTCGAGCTCTGTAAACCAAAGCTCTGATACCAAATGTGATGGCCGGGAATTTCGCTCGATCCGAATCGGTCGTTAAACCGATCTAAACCGCTCGAAACCCCTGATCGTTTGAGAACAGGACAAATCAGAACGCAAACGGAAGAACATTTCATTGTTAATTACAACAATTCCATCAGATACAAGAATATACAGAGCATAATTGAATAAATTACATTCGATAAATATTAGAGATTACAATAAATTACATAGCAGCGGAAAATAATACAAAGCACAACTGAAGGTGATATACGGATACAAAGCACAACTGGTGTGAGAACCAAAACAGTTATTTAAAGCTTTACTTTAAAAGGGAGTAATTCAAGGGACCACGCCGTATAACACGGAACGGGTTTCCTCCCAAGAATATCAGTGCATAGAATAAACAGCACAATGCTTTTTCGAAAAATGAAGCTATTAGAAGACCCAGGTCCCATCACACAATGCAACGCAAGCCGGAGGATAGGGTTTTACCTTATAATAGCCAAACTTGCTTGGTACGTTTAAAACAAATCATTTGATACTATAATTAGTGTATAGTGTCAAAACAATTTCAATCATAAATATAAATCATAGACGGCATGGGTACCATATGTCATGTCGCCATACTAGTTCTACAATTAAAACCGCAATTCACGTATTGGAAATGGGATTTCCGTCTTGAGTCGAGGCAAGGGGCAAGCTCCTCTCGGCCGCTTCGAGACAATCTAGCAAATGCCTCAGGACTACACACTCTCGGCAATCCTGGATCTTCAGGGTCGGTCCTTACGTTAGAGGATTGGCAATTCCTGAACACACGTTTCCCGGTCCTTACAGACCTAAAATCGAGGCGCCTCATCCAACAACCACATAGGTGAAAAGTATATAAATGTCAGGGCTGGTAAGTCACTGACACCACCATAGCTAGAAAGAAACGTCGTGCTCTCCCTGCAGTCCGTATCCCGTTTTTAACTCATACCGAGGTGTGAGGTTCGCGAATTCACGTTATACACAAAGCTGCCACGTAGGCCGTGCTTTGATCATCAACCACAAGACTTTGCTTTTCAACAGAAGCCTTGATCTATGCAACTCAGCGTGCCACACAGGCAATTCATGCCATGCGATTGATATCTATCGATATATAACCTCTAAGCTCGTACGTCTCAGAGAAGGGCGTTAAGCAAGAGAATAAATTCTCCGCTACCAAACAGATATATATTTAACAGAAATCAATCAACAAAGAATAAAATCCAATGTCAGACACACAATCCATTTACAAGTTCGTTCTGGGTCTGAACGAAACCGGAGGCACTTTCCTTGCATATTCATCGATCTCCAAGTACGTCTGGACGACCACCAACTATTTCCATCCTCTTGGGTGTACAGCCCAATCAGGATCATCAGTAATTATCCAAACGATGTGAAGACTTCTGGTCTTCAACCACCGTCTTCATCTTCGACATATCGTCGAATCGGTTATTCAGAATGGGTATAAACCCGGCCTTTCCGAACAACCCGCGTATATTAAAAACAAATGTTACACAAACACAACATACGCCTCATTCCAATTCCACATTCTTAGGGAGAGATTCCCATTAATTTTATCCAAGATAAATTCTTTAAAATTTATCCTTTAATTTTCCTTTGGATGTCGTTTCAAACCAAATTATGGTTTTCCAAACTAGTCGGGATTAGCGAACCACATCGAAGTAATTATTTATTTTATTTCCCAATCCCAACCTATTCATCCCATGAAGCAAAACTGGTAATACTCCATATCTAATACTATGGTGTTATGAGACGACCCGAAATCCCGTTCTGACGGAAACAAGGGTTATCTTTGGAATATAACACAGAAACAGATAATAGCAGAACAAAATTAAATAAATACACCAGATAATGCACAATAGAATATACTGGATAAAAGTAATCATCAGAGTTACACAGTATACAGGATCTTACTTAGTACAAATACAGTTCAGCTATACATAAATGTCTACAGCGGAAATAAACAAAATATGTACAATAGGAGCTGAACATCATAAAAAGAGATAAATGATAGAATCCATCTTCAGCTCCAGCTATCCGGAAAGAACCAGCTAAACCTGAATACAAGGCTGCCCGTGTAGAAAAAGGGGCACCCGAGTTTGAAAGTGAAACAAACTACGAGTCAGTCATGGGACTGGTATGAGAAATCCACTCAACACATATATAATTGGCTAATCAAAGGACCACGCCACTTTCGTGGAACGGGTTTACTCCATTGGATTGCCAGTGCTTTAAAACAAATCTTTCTTTTAAACATCGCTATGCTTTTTATAAAAATGAAGCCATTATAAGACTCAGTTCCCATCACACAATGCAACGCAAACCGGAGGATAGAGTTTTACCTTATAACGGCCAAAATATGCTTGATACGAATAAAAACAAAGGCATTTGATATTATTGCTAGTGTTTATATGTTTTGAAAACAATTTCAAATCATAACTATCAATCATAGACGACATGAGCGTCCCATGCCACTATGTCGCCAAATATATATACAATTGAAACCGCACGATCACGTATCTGGAAATTGGATTTCCGTCATGAACCAAGGCAAAAGATAGTCCATACTAAATTCGAGACTGCCTAGCCCGAGCCTCAGGCAAGTACTCTGTCAAGCCTTAGGATCGTCAGGGCCGGTCCACCGATGTGGATTAAAATGCCTGAACCATGCGTTTCCCCGCCCTTTGGGGCGTAAATGAGCCAACGAATGACTCCATCGGACCCGGATCGTCCGATCAAACCGAGGCGCCTCGCAACAGCAACAACCACATAGGTGAAAAGTATATAAATGTCAGGGCTGGTAGGTCACTGACACCACCCTAGCTAGGAGGAAACGTAGGCCCTCCCTGAGGTCCTTTCTCCCGTTTCTGGTTCATACTGGGGTGTGAGGCTCGCGAATTCACGTTATACACAAAGCTACGCCACACAGGCAGTGCTTTGATCATCACCACAAGGCTTTGCTTTTCAACAGAAGCCCTGATCACTACATCTTAGCAATTCATGCCATGCGACTGATGTCCATCGATATACAACCTCTGAGCTCGTGCGTTCCAGAGAAGGGCGTTAAGCAAAAGAATAAATTCTCCACCGCCAAACAAATGTATATTTAATAGAGATCAATCAACACAGAATAAAATCCAGTGTCAGACACACAGTCCATTTACAAGTCCGTTCTGGGTCTGAACGAAACCGGAGGCACAAAATACCTCGCAAACCCATCGATCACCACGTACGTCTGGACGATCACCACTCATTATCCATATTTCGGGATGCCTCCCAATCAGGACCTCGGTTACCATCCAAATGAGGTGAAGATCTCCGGTCTTCGACCATCGTCTTCATCTTCAAATTTCAGTCGTCGATCGATTATTTGAAATGAGAATTAACTCGGCCTTTTCAAATAATTCACGTATAATTAGAATTTCAAATCAATTTATTTCAATGGTTAAATTATTCGACAACACCAATTTTGTTCTTTAATGTAATTTTCACCACAAACACATACAGCCATCAAATACAACCTAAATCGAGCAAATTCAGTTTATTTCCATTCCATATTGTTTATGATATTTTATAACGATTTATCGATATTTTTATTTATTTTAAAATAGCCAATTTATTCAAAACGACGCTTTGGGCCATAACGCGGCCGTGGCGCTGTTTTTCTTCAGAATTGATTTATACATATCTGAAAATCTAACCGTTGGATCTTCATAAAATTTACATCATTAGAAAGGTCTTTTCAAAACGAATCCAACGGTTCCAGTTTCGGGAAAATCCGACGGTCGGATCTCCCGGTAAAATCGTTTGAATTTTCGATTTCAAAATACGAACTGCAGCGTCGTTATTCGATTAAATATATAATTATATATATATATATATATATATATATATATAATCGCTTCTGGCGTTGTTTTTCTTCAGAATTGATTTAAACATTCCAGACAATCCAACCGTTGGCTTTTTACAAGGTTGGTGCCGTTGGGAAGATATTTCCAAGGCGAACCCGACGGTTGAGGTTTCCGGAAAATCCAATGGTCGGATTTCCCGCACTAGTTGTTTGAAATCACGGTTTCAAAATACGAACTGCACGGCCTCGTTTCGTTTTAATTTTATTTATATTTATATATATTTATATAAATATAGTTCATTCAATCATTTCAATTTCGTTTTCACTTCAAATATTTCACTAACGCCTTAAAATTTTGGAAAATTTCGCCATAACCTCCCCTGCACCGGGAGCATCGGGAAATCGCAAATAGCTTTCCCGGTCCTTCTAATCTCAAAAAGAAAAAGAAAAAGCCAAGCGGCTAGCCAACAGGCTCATAAAATCATCACCCAAACAAAACAGTAAATGTGTACCTATTTGTCGGGCACTAAATTTTATTCCTCTTCTCTAGCCCCTTTGCTATAACCTGTTCAATGAATATGCATGTACATATATATACAGTTCTTATCATTTATCATTTTCTATTCAACTTCATATTTGATTTCTATTTGGTTTAAAAACACCATTCATTCTAATGTTACATACATAGGTACAAATCATATCATTAGCTAATTAATGAATATTTCAACTCATATATATTTATTTGAACAAGTGGCTATTTTTAACACTTCACATTTTAACGATTCATGCATATAATAAAAATGTGATTTTTATTGTAAAACAACTCATTTCAAAACACTATTATTTTATATATTTCATATTGGTGATAAAAATAGGATTTTTATCATAAAACAATTTCTTTTAAAACGAGATTATTTTACACAGTTCATATAGTCGATAAAAGGTGATTTTTTTTTATTATCAAACAATTTATTTCAAAATATGAATACCATTCAACACATGAATTTCAAATCAACGAATGAATATCGATTCAACACATGAAGGTTTTCTATAGTTTCTATATATAGATAAAAATGTGATTTTTATATTTATAACGCGAATACCATTCAACACATGAATTTCTAATCAACGAATGAATATCAATTCAACACATGAAGGTTTTCTATTCAATGAATAAATATAGTTTAAGCAGATGAAAATAATTCAAACACACGAATATTATTAAAAATTTCGGCATCATAACGGCAGGGTAGTTAAAACCGGGACCGTCCCTAGTACGGCTCCTCGCTCTACCTTAAAACCTCGCGGTTTTTGACAATGGGGATCATGCATCTAGTTCGCACGCAGGCGGCATGTATATATTTATTTCATTTCGACAAACTAATCCTATGTGGTTTCAACCAAATATTTTTCAACCACAAACGGGTATTTTCCAACCACAATCAATCAATATCAACCACAAACAATCCCAAACAACCATTCGCTATCAATCAATTTTCACACCAATCACAATCAATAAATATCGTCCATGGTTTGTGGACGAGGGGCGTATATATATATATATTTATATATAGCAATTCACTTCATTTCAACACATATATAATTTTTACAACGCATATATAACTTATACATCGAACGTACAACTTATACAACGCTTATACAAGAGGTGTACAACGCTTATATAACTCATACATCGACAATATAATTTATACATCGTCGTTTTCCATATTGTTTATAAATTAGAAATCTCACCGAATAGCTAAACCAAACGTCTCGACTCTTCATATGTACGAAATCTTCTTCGTTTCTTCTTCTGTCACTTTCGTCATTGGTATTCACTACATATATAAAAATCACAATTTTACTTCGCTATTCAATATATAAAAATCGAATTTTTACTTCGCTATTCAATATATAAAAATCGTATTTTTACTTCGATGTTCAATATATAAAAATCTCGCCTTTTCAAATATAAAGATTTCGCCTTTTCAAATTTAAAGATTTAATCTTTTCTAGTTAAAAAAAAATCTAATCTTTTCTATTTTAAAATCTAATCTTTACTTTGCTAAAAATCCGACCTTTACTTTGCTAAGATCATAACTTGATCGCCACTCATATAATTAAAAATAATATTTATATTTTTCGAAGCTATTTTATATTTTTAAAAATCATACTTATATTTTTCGAAGCTATTTTATATTTTAAAAATCATCCTTATATTTTTCGAAGCTATTTTATATTTTTAAAAATCATCCTTATAATTTTACGAAGCTATTTTATATTTTTAAAAATCATCTTTTTCTAATTTCAAAAATCATCTCTTTAACGCTTCGAAAAATCCTTTTTGTAATATTTATTTTAATATTTAATTATATTTTCTTAACATTTGAAATTTTAACGCTTCGAACTCCAACGACTGTCGCCCCTAGCCAAATACCCCCATTCCGGACACACTGGAATATGTTTCGTAAGCCAATTCGATCGTTTTGATCAGTTTTTCTTTAAATTAAAATGTATATCAGTATATATTCAATTTGAACGCACATTTTAAATTACCGGGGCCACATACGGACTCTAAAAATTCTAGAAAAATATTTTCTAGCTTCGTATTGATGATACGGTCCTAACAAAACTAATTTCGTCAAATTCTGAGACCGTTTGAAAAATGGCCAATTTCCAGTCGATTAAAATCAACTAAAACTGGCCAAACGCGTTTTCCTTTGCCACACTCACATATTGATTCGAAAAATTATGAAATTTGGAATCTAGCAATAACTTGACATCACGGATCCAACAAAAGTGGTTTCGTCGAAATCCGAGGTCGTTTGCAAAATGTCCATTTTTAAGGGCCTGAATTCCATAGCGACTATTCAGAATTTTCAACTGGACATATCTTTTGATTCCCGCTATCAACTTCCGATTTGTCAGATTCGTTGGAAAGATATTCACTATTAGATTTAAATATTTTTGGTTTCACTAAAATCCGGATTGTTTTGCACCCGATACAGTCCGACAAAGTTTGAATTCAATTTTTGAACTGCAGCGCCATTTCAGGCCTTGTTTATAATTATAATTAATTATATTCGTTTTCAATTGTCGATTCAAACTCAGTTTTCATCGCCATTATTTAAAATATTTATTTTAAATCCATTATTTTAGCCAATTTAAAAATTTTAAAATTGGTTCAGATTTTCTGGGTCGTTACAATCTCCCCCACTTAAAACTTTTCGTCCCCGAAAAGGAACAAAGTCGAAAGTGGTTTGATAAATCTACAATCACACAACACAACAACCAATCCAATTGCTTTCAACCTTTCAAAAATATACTAATCAAATCCTATACCCTTTAAAAATCCTTCAGACTATATAATTGAAAGTGCACATCTATGAAAAGAAAATAACAATAGAGTAGAGAATTGAATGGTAGTGCAAAGTAGGGTAAATGTACCTTGCACCGGAGTCAATCAGAGATATCTACTCGGCATCTGGGATAAGCTTTCTGAATGCTCTCCTCAGTTTCCCAAGTACAATCTCGCGGATCTCCACTCCATTGCACTTTGACTAAGTGAACCTTCTTGTTCCTGAGCTCTTTGGTTTCTTTACCGATAATCTTTAGCGGCTCTCTTCTCACGGCTAATTCTGGGGTAATTTCAATGTCATGCTGAGCTGCTTCTTCCACGATCAAGTCTGGATCGTGAACGTGCTTTCGAAGTTGAGATATGTGAAATACATCATGAACTCCAGGCAACCAGTCAGGTAGTGTGACCCTATAAGCGAGAGTTCCGATCCGTTCCAGAATAGGAAACGGACCAATGAATTTGGGCGCTAATTTTCCAGTTTTACCGAACCGGATTACTCCTCTCATCGGCGATACTTTCAAATATACATGGTTGCCAACTTCGAAGGATATATTTCTTCTTCTTCTATCGGCATAGCTCTTTTGTCGGCTTTGAGCGGCGAGTAATCGCTTTTTGATAAAATCGACTTTGTCGGCAGCTTCTCGAATCATATCGGGACCCAACACAAGTCTATTTCCAGGCTCGACCCAACAAGCAGGAGATCGGCACGGTCTACCGTACAATGCTTCGAAAGGCGACATTGTCAGACTCGCCTGGTAGTTGTTGTTATAAGAGAATTCAGCCAAATGCAGATGGTCTTCCCATGATCCACCAAAATCTAGAACACAAGCCCGCAATAGATCTTCTAAAATGCGATTCACCCTCTCAGTCTGACCGTCTGTCTGAGGATGATAAGTGGTGCTCAAGTTTAACTTTGTTCCCAGCTCGACTTGAAATGCCTCTCAGAATTTACTAGTGAATATTGTATCCCTATCACTGACTATACTGAGTGGCACTCCATGTAGTCTAACTATTTCCCTGAAGCATATCTACGCCAGACTTTGAGCAGTTCTGTTTGATCTGATAGGTCTGAAATGGGCGGTCTTCGTGAAGCAATCTACGATCACCCAAATACTGTCATTTCCTTTTCTGGTTCTGGGCAAACCATCAATGAAATCCATAGAAATGTGTTCCCACTTCCAACCAGGAATTTCTAGCGGTTGTAACAATCCAGCCATTCTGCTACTCATACTAGGATATTTCTGATCATATCTGTATGGAGTTACCCGTCCTAGAACACTACTGGTTCTATTTCTGACGAGTTCGTTCAAATGTTATATTCCAGAACTAAGCTTAACCAAAGCTCTGATACCACGTTGAGACGACCCGAAATCCCGTTCTGACGGAAACAAGGGTTATCTTTGGAATATAACACAGAAACAGATAATAGCAGAACAAAATTAAATAAATACACCAGATAATGCACAATTGAATATACTGGATAAAAGTAATCATCAGAGTTACACAGTATACAGGATCTTACTTAGTACAAATACAGTTCAGCTATACATAAATGTCTACAGCGGAAATAAACAAAATATGTACAATAGGAGCTGAACAGCATAAAAAGAGATAAATGATATAATCCATCTTCAGCTCCAGCTATCCAGAAAGAACCAGCTAAACCTGAATACAAGGCTGCCCGTGTAGAAAAAGGGGCACCCGAGTTTGAAAGTGAAACAAACTACGACTCAGTCATGGGACTGGTATGAGAAATCCATTCAACACATATATAATTGGCTAATCACAGGACCATGCCACTTTCGTGGAACGGGTTTACTCCATTGGATTTCCAGTGCTTTAAAACAAATCTTTCTTTTAAACATCGCTATGCTTTTTATAAAAATGAAGCCATTATAAGACTCAGTTCCCATCACACAATGCAACGCAAACCGGAGGATAGAGTTTTACCTTATAACGGCCAAAATATGCTTGATACGAATAAAAACAAAGGCATTTGATATTATTGCTAGTGTTTATATGTTTTGAAAACAATTTCAAATCATAACTATCAATCATAGACGACATGAGCGTCCCATGCCACTATGTCGCCAAATATATATACAATTGAAACTGCACGATCACGTATCTGGAAATTGGATTTCCGTCATGAACCAACGCAAAAGATAGTCCTTACCGAATTCGAGACTGCCTAGCGCGAGCCTCGGGCAAGTACTCTGTCAAGCCTTATGATCATCAGGGTCGGTCCACCGATGTGGATTAAAATGCCTGAACCATGGGTTTCCCCGCCCTTTGGGGCGTAAATGAGCCAACGAATGACTCCATCGGACCTGGATCGTCCGATCAAACCGAGGCGCCTCGCAACAGCAACAACCACATAGGTGAAAAGTATATAAATGTCAGGGCTGGTAGGTCACTGACACCACCCTAGCTAGGAGGAAACGCAGGCCCTCCCTGAGGTCCTTTCTCCCGTTTCTGGTTCATACCGGGGTGTGAGGCTCGCGAATTCACGTTTTACACAAAGCTACGCCACACAGGCGGTGCTTTGATCATCACCACAAGGCTTTGCTTTTCAACAGAAGCCCTGATCACTGCATCTTAGCATGCCACACAGGCAATTCATGCCATGCGACTGATGTCCATCGATATACAACCTCTGAGCTCGTGTGTTCCAGAGAAGGGCGTTAAGCAAAAGAATAAATTCTCCGCCGCCAAACAGATGTATATTTAATAGAGATCAATCAACACAGAATAAAATCCAGTGTCAGACACATAGTCCATTTACAAGTCCGTTCTGGGTCTGAACGAAACCGGAGGCACTAAATACCTCGCAAACCCATCGATCATCACGTACGTCTGGACGATCACCACTCATTATCCATATTTCGGGATGCCTCCCAATCAGGACCTCGGTTACCATCCAAACGAGGTGAAGATCTCCGGTCTTCGACCATCGTCTTCATCTTCAAATTTCAGTCGTCGGTCGATTATTTGAAATGAGAATTAACTCGGCCTTTTCAAATAATTCACGTATATTTAGAATTTCAAATCAATTTATTTCAATGGTTAAATTATTCGACAACACCAATTTTGTTCTTTAATGTAATTTTCACCACAAACACATACATCCATCAAATACAACCTAAATCGAGCAAATTCATTTTATTTCCATTCCATATTGTTTATGATATTTTATAACGATTTATCGCTATTTTTATTTATTTTAAAATAGCCAATTTATTCAAAACGACGCTTCGGGCCATAACGCGGTCGTGGCGCTGTTTTTCTTCAGAATTGATTTATACATATCTAAAAATCTAACCGTTGGATCTTCATAAAATTTACATCATTAGAAAGGTCTTTTCAAAACGAATCCAACGGTTCCAGTTTCGGGAAAATCCGACGGTCGGATCTCCCGGTACAATCGTTTGAATTTTCGATTTCAAAATACGAACTACAGCGTCGTTATTCGATTAAATATATAATTATATTTATATATATATAAATATAATCGCTTCTGGCGCTGTTTTTCTTCAGAATTGATTTAAACATTCCAGACAATCCAACCGTTGGATTTTTACAAGGTTGGTGCCGTTGGGAAGATATTTCCAAGGCGAACCCGACGGTTGAGGTTTCGGGAAAATCCAATGGTCGGATTTCCCGCACTAGTTGTTTGAAATCACGGTTTCAAATTACGAACTGCACGGCCTCGTTTCGTTTTAATTTTATTTATATTTATATATATTTATATAAATATAGTTCATTCAATCATTTCAATTTCGTTTTCACTTCAAATATTTCACTAACGCCTTAAAATTTTGGAAAATTTCGCCATAACCTCCCCTACACTGGGAGCATCGGGAAATCGCAAATAGCTTTCCCGGTCCTTCTAATCGCAAAAAGAAAAAGAAAAAGCCAAGCGGCTAGCCAACAGGCTCATAAAATCATCACCCAAACAAAACAGTAAATGTGTACCTATTTGTCGGGCATAAAATTTTATTCCTCTTCTCTAGCCCCTTTGCTATAACCTGTTCAATGAATATGCATGTACATATATATACAGTTCTTATCATTTATCATTTTCTATTCAACTTCATATTTGATTTCTATTTGGTTTAAAAACACCATTCATTCTAATGTTACATACATAGGTACAAATCATATCATTAGCTAATTAATGAATATTTCAACTCATATATATTTATTTGAACAAGTGGCTATTTTTAACACTTCACATTTTAACGATTCATGCATATAATAAAAATGTGATTTTTATTGTAAAACAACTCATTTCAAAACACTATTATTTTATATATTTCATATTGGTGATAAAAATAGGATTTTTATCATAAAACAATTTCTTTTAAAAGAGATTATTTTACACAGTTCATATAGTCGATAAAAGGTGATTTTTTTTATTATCAAACAATTTATTTCAAAATATGAATACCATTCAACACATGAATTTCAAATCAACGAATGAATATCGATTCAACACATGAAGGTTTTCTATAGTTTCTATATATAGATAAAAATGTGATTTTTATATTTATAACGCGAATACCATTCAACACATGAATTTCTAATCAACGAATGAATATCAATTCAACACATGAAGGTTTTCTATTCAATGAATAAATATAGTTTAAGCAGATGAAAATAATTCAGACACACGAATATTATTCAAAATTTCGGCAGCATAACGGCAGGGTAGTTAAAACCGGGACCGTCCCTAGTACGGCTCCTCGCTCTACCTTAAAACCTCGCGGTTTTGACAATGGGGATCATGCATCTAGTTCGCACGCAGGCGGCATGTATATATTTATTTCATTTCCACAAACTAATCCTATGTGGTTTCAACCAAATATTTTTCAACCACAAACGGGTATTTTCCAACCACAATCAATCAATATCAACCACAAACAATCCCAAACAACCATTCGCTATCAATCAATTTTCACACCAATCACAATCAATAAATATCGTCCATGGTTTGTGGACGAGGGGCGCATATATATATATATATATATATATATATATATATATATATATATATATATATATAGCAATTCACTTCATTTCAACACATATATAATTTTTACAACGCATATATAAATTATACATCGAACGTACAACTTATACAACGCTTATACAAGAGGTGTACAACGCTTATATAACTCATACATCGACTATATAATTTATACATCGTCGTTTTCCATATTGTTTATAAATTAGAAATCTCACCGAATAGCTAAACCAAACGTCTCGACTCTTCATATGTAGGAAATCTTCTTTGTTTCTTCTTCTGTCACTTTCGTCATTCGTATTCACTACATATATAAAAATCACATTTTTACTTCGCTATTCAATATATAAAAATCGTATTTTTACTTCGATGTTCAATATATAAAAATCGTATTTTTACTTCGATGTTCAATATATAAAAATCTCGCCTTCTCAAATATAAAGATTTCGCCTTTTCAAATTTAAAGATTTAATCTTTTCTAGTTAAAAAAAATCTAATCTTTTCTATTTTAAACTCAAATCTTTACTTTGCTAAAAATCCGACCTTTACTTTGCTAAGATCATAACTTGATCGCCACTCATATAATTAAAAATCATATTTATATTTTACGAAGCTATTTTATATTTTTTAAAATCATACTTATATTTTTCGAAGCTATTTTATATTTTTATAAATCATCCTTATATTTTTCGAAGCTATTTTATATTTTTAAAAATCATCCTTATAATTTTACGAAGCTATTTTATATTTTTAAAAATCATCTTTTTCTAATTTCAAAAATCATCTCTTTAACGCTTCGAAAAATCCTTTTTATAATATTTAATTATATTTTCTTAACATTTGAAATTTTAACGCTTCGAACTCCAACGACTGTCGCCCCTAGCCAAATACCTCAATTCCGGACACACTGGAATATGTTTCGTAAGCCAATTCGATCGTTTTGATCAGTTTTTCTTTAAATTAAAATGTATATCAGTATATATTCAATTTGAACGCACATTTTAAATTACCGGGGTCACATACGGACTCTAAAAATTCTAGAAAAATATTTTCTAGCTTCGTATTGATGATACGGTCCTAACAAAACTAATTTCGTCAAATTCTAAGACCGTTTGAAAAATGGCCAATTTCCAGTCGATTAAAATCAACTAAAACTGGCCAAAAGCGTTTTCCTTTGCCACGCTCACATATTGATTCGAAAAATTATGAAATTTGGAATCTAGCAATAACTTGACATCACGGATCCAACAAAAGTGGTTTCGTCGAAATCCGAGGTCGTTTGCAAAATGTCCATTTTCAAGGGCCTGAATTCCTTAGCGACTATTCAGAATTTTCAACTAGACATATCTTTTGATTCCCGCTATTAAATTCCGATTTGTCAGATTAGTTGGAAAGATATTCACTAATAGATTTAAATATTTTTGGTTTTACTAAAATCCGGATTGTTTTGCACCCGATACAGTCCGACAAAGTTTGAATTCAATTTTTGAACTGCAGCGCCATTTCAGGCCTTGTTTATAATTATATTTAATTATATTCGTTTTCAATTGTCGATTCAAACTCAGTTTTCATCGCCATTATTTAAAATATTTATTTTAAATATTTAAAATCCATTATTTTAGCCAATTTAAAATTTTTTAAATTGGTTCAGATTTTCTGGGTCGTTACATGTTATCGGTAAAATTAATTACCATTTCACGTTCAAATCTAATTAGAGATTTAACTACCGCTTTGGAGCAAAACTGGTGATACTCCATTCTCGCTCATTTTCTTTATTTGATAATTAAATTATCAATTCACATTTCAATCTAGTTGCAGATTCATTAAAACTCCTTTTACTGGGTTAAATAACTAATGTCTTTTAAAACACAGTTCACGACAAACCCAAATCACATTCTATTTATTTATCGGGTTAAAGAACAAGTGTCATTTAAAAACCCTTAATGATAAACCCATGAATCAATTCTATTTAAAACCATTTCAATTCAAATCAAAATTAAATTTTCCTTATAAATTCATTTTAAAATTCATTTCTATTCAATTCAAATTTCAATTCAATTTGAATTCATTTCAATTCGTTTTCAATTCAATTCGAATTCGTTTTCAATTCAATTCGTTTTCAATTCAATTCGAATTCGTTTTCAATTCAATTCGAATTTGTTTTATATTCAATTCTATTCAATTCAAATTTCAATTCAATTTGAATTCATTTTCAATTCAATTCGAATTGGTTTTCAATTCAATTCGAATTGGTTTTCTATTCAGTTCAATTAAAATTCGTTTTCTATTCGATTCAATTCAAATTCATTTTCTATTCTATTCAAATCAAATTCATTTTCTATTCAAATCAAATTCAATTCGCTTTCAAATTAAATCAAATTCGTTTTCTATTCAATTCAAATCAAATTAGTTTTCTATTCGATTCAATTCAAATTCGCTTTCTATTCTATTCAAATCAAATTCGTTTTCTATTCTATTCAAATCAAATTCGATTCGTTTTCTAATTAAATCAAATTCGTTTTCTACTCAATTCAAATCAAATTATAAGAACGGATATAATCGATATAAATATCGTTCGCGTCAAAATAGCGCATCTCTAATCAACACGGCTTTATATTCATCAAATGGATCTATATTTCTTCCAATACCCGACTCTATATCTTTTTCAACACACGACTAATCTCAACGAATGAGTACCGTCCACGTGTGACTATTTTTGTTATTTAATATATTTTATAAAAATTATGGTATCTATCGTTTGATTTAAAATCAGACTCCAACCGTAAACTAGTAAGAGAATGATTCCCTAAATATTAACCCCGAAGGCCGAAACCAACATCAGATCAATATCCAGGAGACCACTCGTCTTATCTATTTTCCAGTTAGTTTCTAATTTCAAATATGATAAAGATGTCCTTCAAATAGGTGTACATAAATAAACCGTCCGGTTTGTAAATGAATTTTATTTATTCGCATTCACGTTAAAAATTATATTTTAAATGATAAAATATTTTATTCAACTTATGAATATTCTATTCGTTTCATTTATTAAATAAAATGATATCTTTATTTTTCTAACTTATTTTAGAAAATTTCGGCGGCATAACGACACGGTACTAGAAACGGGACGAGGCCTAGCCTTATCCCCGGTCTAGTGAAGGCCCACGCCATTCACACATCAATCAAATCAATTTCATTTCACCAAACCATCCAATTCAAACCAAAGAATCTAACCAACTACGCAACCAAATAATTAAACAAACAAGCCATCCATGGTCTGTGGATGACGAGTATCGGTTGCTACTAAACACCGTCTGCATCCTAGCATATATATATATATATATATATATATAACTAGAAAAAGAAATTGAAGAGTGAGAAGTTCTCACAAATAGCTATCCAATCATCTTGACTCTTCTTTTGTAGAAGTCTTCGTCGTTCTCGCCTTTCGTCACTTTCGTCGCCCGTAGTCACTACATATGTAAAAATCAAATTTTTACTTCGCTATTCAATATATAAAAATCGAATTTTTAATTTTCTATTCAATATATAAAAACCGAATTTTTACTTTGCTATTCAATATATAAAAATCGAATTTTTACTTTGCTATTCAATATATAAAAATCCTATTTTTACTTTGTTATTCAATATATAAAAATCCTATTTTTACTTTGCAATTCAATATATAAAAATCGAATTTTTACTTTGCTATTCAATATATAAAAATCGAATTTTTATTTTGCTATTCAATATATAAAAATCGAATTTTTACTTTGCTATTCAATATATAAAATTCAAATTTTTACTTTGCTATTCAATATATAAAAATCGAATTTTTACTTTGCTATTCAATATATAAAAATCGAATTTTTATTTTGCTACTCAATATATAAAAATCGAATTTTTACTTTGCTATTCAATATATAAAAATCGAATTTTTACTTTGCTATTCAATATATAAAAATCGAATTTTTTACTTTGCAATTCAATATATAAAAATCGAATTTTTATTCTGCTATTCAATATATAAAAATCATATCTTTTAGCAATGAAAAATCACTTCTTTACAATGATAAAAATATCGTCTTTACAATGGTAAAAATATCCGATCTTTCCAAAGTTAAAAATCAATCTTTTCAAAGTTAAAAATCAAATTCCTTCATAGTTTAAAAATCAAATCTTTTATAGTTTAAAGAGCTAATCTTTTCTATTTTAAAAATCTCCGCCTTTTTATTTAGTTAAAAATCAATTTTAAAATCAAATAAATTTCAGATTTTAAAGAAACGATTATAAAATAAAACTGAAAATATATGTAAATAAAATAAACAACTTACTTTAATCGATTTGGGGAAGAAATCGGAAGGGAAGGCAGAGCAGGAGGTACGGGTTGCCGGCGGTGGCCCTTGGGGGGGGGTGGGGGCGGCAGATTCCAGCGACTCGGGGGGGGGGGGGGGTTCTTCGATCGGTGGCGCATAGGGTAGGGGGTACTGCGGTCGAGGCAGAGGAGGAAGAAGGGGCGGAGGAGGGTGCGGATGAGGGGGGCTTCGCGGTTGCGCGCAGAGGGGGGGTGTCTGTGTCGCGTCGATCGAAGAGGGGGGGGGGGGTGGGTTCGGAGGTGGCGCCCCTCCTCTGAGGCGGCGGCGATCAACCAGGGGGGCGACGGCGGGTTCCCCCCATCTTCCTCTTTCTATTTTTTTTATTTTTGAAATGATTTTTCTAATTGGGGGGGGGGGGGGGCTGAGTATAATGGGGAGAGGTTTTTTTTTTAATTATTTTATTTCTTCTGTTATGAATGAATCGAAAAATAAGGGGGGGGAAGAAAGAATATAGAGAGGGAAGGAGGGGAGATATTTTTTATTTTATTTTATTATTTAATTATTTCAAATAGTTGACTTTTTCATATGACCTCTAAACGAGGCCCACCGCCTGTCGTCCATAGCGTTTTACCCCCATTCCGAACACAATGGGATATGTATCGTAGGTTGATTCGATCGTTTCGATCAGTTTCTGTCAAAATCAACATATAACTCTATGTATTGAATTTGAACGCGCGTTCCAATAAATTTCTCGTCAATATTATTTAAAATAATTCATTTTAAATACTCAAAATTCGCTAAAATTGCCAAAATAAAATTTTTAAACTTGCTCAGAATTTCCGGGTTATTACAAAATGAGTGAGTTTAACTCACCTTGGTTTTTGTCTCATTGAAATGGTTCGATTATAGTTAAATTAAATAATCATTTGAATTAACTGCAAATCCATGTTGTCTCTATTTTTGTCCAAAACAGTTCCATGATGTTGAGCTCATCGCCACGAGCGTAACGTAATTTGTTTCGTCCCATTCTGTAAACATATGAATGAGTTAATTACGTTATAAGTTTTATGATTAAATTAATTAATAAATTTATTAATTATAATCTAACCTAAAACAAATCTAGTACTAGGTAAATTGGTTAACACGAATTTTCTTTCGCTGGAATAAAAGAGGCCGACTTTGTACATTTCCTCACTGTATAAAATATACGGCTTGACTAATCCTTGAATTAGGAAGTACTAGGAGACACTAATTATTTTGTCCAAGATTTTAATACAGTCCGACTTTAGTTTAAACCATCTTAATTAAACCTAACAATTAATTAATTCTTAATTAAAAATGTTTAACCCACTAATTATATCATTACATATATAAAATATGGCCGATTACTTTGAATTGAAACCACGGGTCAATTTCTCAAATCAAACAGCTCGACTATTTGTTTGTTCCCCACTGTTGCTTCAACATCCTGATCCACGTTGTTGTCTTCCTTATCACGCACGAATGCAGCTACTTCCGCTTCAAATGGAACCCGACATCCAACATTAGGGTTCGAAATCATTCCTACCACCGTCACTTGAACACCCATCATCCGTCACCAAAGCATGCCCCCATCCGCGGCCATCTCAAGCACCGATCATCCCTCAATGGATCGCTACCTATTAACAATGCAATGCAGTCGACTTCCTCTCTCTACCCACAGTCTCCCAAACATCGCCAGTGCCCAACCACGAGATCACTTGCCACCACAACTTACGCCATACAACCAAGACCCACGAAATCTTTCGAACACCCTCTGCACTCGCCTCCGACCTCCAAAGTTGATCTTGATCTAGCCGTACCAATGGTCTCCGTCCAACAGATCTTGTCTTCCTCCCCTCGTTTCCCTTTTTTCTTCTTCTTAGTTCTCTAGTGGGTTCGATTTTTATTCATATATAAGTGAACGAGTTTGGTTTTCATTAGCTTCTGAAACGAATGGATGGAGCAGGGTATATATAATGAGAAACGAAGTAGATATAAAGAACATCGTTGTCGGTGGTACGATGTAGCCATGCGGTGATCAGAATAGGATACCCATGGTTTCATTTTCACTTGTTGTATTGATTTAGATGTCGCATGTATGAAGATCTACTGGGAGCAACAATAGGATATAGGTAGGCTTGTTTTGAATTGGGTACCTTGTGCAAGGCTGTACTTGCGTGAAGACTAAAGGAGCAAGGAAGTTTATTCATCTGTCCCTAGTGTGGTGTATTAACCATGAACTGGTTATTTAAATGGTTTCATATTACATCTCAAAATATTATTCCTATTAATATATCCAAATAATATTGCTATAATTTATTATAAATAATCCGGATATACTCAAAACTCATATACCGAGGATATAGTAAATGTTGGAAAAAATGGATTTTGTAATAACCCGGAAATTCTGGGCCAGTTTAAAATTTTTATTTTGGCAATTTTAGCGAATTTTGAATATTTAAAATGAATTATTTTAATTAATATCGACGAGAAATTTATTTTAAATAGAATTGGAAAGTATATATTATATAGTTCGTCGTTAGAATATAAATATTTATATATAATTATAAATAGAATTGAAAATGGCGCGGTAGTTCGATAATTCGATTTCAAACTTCAATTGAATGTACCGGGTGCAAAACAATCCGAATTTTAGTGAAACCAAAAACAATAGGATCTAATTGATGATATCTTTCCAACGGATCCGAAAAATCAAAATTTCATAGCGGGAATCAAAAGATATGTCCAGTTGAAAATTATGAATAGTCGCTATGGAATTCAGGCCCTTAAAAATGGAAATTTTGCAAGCGACCTCGGATTTCGACGAAACCACTTTTGTTGGGTCCGTGATGTAAAGTTATTGCTAGGTTCCAATTTTCATAATTTTTCGAATCAATATGTGAGCATGGCAAAAGAAAACGCGTTTGACCAGTTTCAGTTAATTTTAATCGACTGGAAAATGGCCATTTTCCAAACGGTCTCAGAATTCGACGAAACTAGTTTTGTTAGGACCGTATCGTCAATACGAAGCTAGAAAATATTTCTATGTAATATTCATTTTTACTCTGTATATTCTTGTAATTTGATGCATTGTTGTGATATACAGTGAAATGTTCTTTTGTATGCGTTCTGTTTTGTCTTGTTCTCAAACGATAGGGCGTTTTGAACGGTCTGGGTCGGTTTAGCGATTGGTTCGGACCGAGCGAAATCCCTTTTCGTCACAGATTTGGATAAGGTAATGTGATATAAACAATATGCATGGATTCGGGCTTTGGGTTGGCATGTGCGCACGTGTAGTTTTAATTAAATTTTATATATTATTTTTATGTGGTCAATTTATATTACTATTAATTACACTGGACGTTAATATTTGAATCCACGTTCGCGAATTTCAAACACGATGAAAATAGATATATCACTATGTCTTGACATTCCGGTCCCAATGAACTTCAGTTCATTGAAAACTAACTCCATTTGCAAAACAATGCTATTTTAATTTCAAATTATTTATCTGTTCACCTTTAAATTGCATGCACAAATAAAACAACTCAAATTGGCTTCAAACTGGAAATCTGGTAATAATTAGATATACGTATTCCAATAAAATTTGTTTTGTTAAAAATGGAAATTGCTTGAAAAAACTAGCTATTATTAATGCTTATATAACATCGATAAAATATAATTAAATTACAAAACAATTCCAGTTAGATAATAAATTATCATATCTATCCAATATGGATACATAGATATATATATATACACATACACACACATATATATAGCTCCGACTATAAACCAATGTGAATTCATAACTCAACATTATAAATTTTGAGTTAAACGATATCCAAAATATATATAAAAAAGCCTTTTAAATTATTAAAAAACATTATCATTTATAAGCGATTTCATAGCGACTATTTGAAAAATTGATTTGGACATAACTAATAATCTATAATATGAAATCTCGATTTTTCTCTTTCATTAGAAAATTATAATCAACAAGATTCGAATGTTTCTTATTTACTAAATTTCGACTTATATCGGATCATGTATATTCAATTAAAGTTCAAAACTCAATATTACGAAATGCCGTGTCGTTACGGGCTCGATTAAATTAAATATAAATTTAACTTTTAAATTTCATTTTAAATAAATGAATTATATATAATAAATTCATTAATATCCCAAATATAATATTTAAAACAAATTTAAACATTCCAATTCTAATGAATGAAAATTCTGGGTTGTTACATTCTTCCCCTTAAAAAATTTTAACCCCGAAATTACTATGGTAGAAAAAATGTTACGAACCCATTCTCTTTTCAAAACCCAATTTATTTTAAATTGAAAACCAGTTTGTTATTGTAAATATAATTTTTCAAAAATATCAAAAAATTTCTAACATTTTAAATTCTCGAAAAAATTCGGTAGAGTCTCCCCTGTATGTAGGGACTTCTACGTTATCGTAGGAACAAATAATAAATATACATCGACCCACACGGTAGGAAAACAAAATCAAAAACCAAAATTTTATATTTTCGTGTAGGCGTACCTTATACGAGCGCTATTGAGCATACTTGCTCAACTTATGTCGATCTACGCAACCAAAATCGATTCTCATAGATAACTGGCACATGTACTCAACTCAATTAAACATGCAAGTAACAATTACATGAAATTACTAAATAATACTTCATTAGTCAACTAGTATAGCTATACAAATTTCCAAAACCAAACAAGTAGCATCAATTCATTTTAAAATATATATGTGAATACTAGGGATAATAATTCAATTTCAATTCCTATGTGTTTAAACCAAAATTTTCTTAAACACCAAAGAAGCCACAAAGGAACTTTACCAATCGGTAAGAAATGAGACCACAATCGCAATAAAAGGAAAAGACGAAAAGATTTTATAGTGGCTCGATCTAAGAAAGATCTACGTCCACTTTAGCAATGATTTTCATTAGCAATTCAAGAGTTACAAGCATTTAGTCACTCGAAAGTATATTCATATTCTCTCTTACACAAAGACTTCACTCTAATCTGTACAAATCAGCGAAGAATTACGCGGATCTCACTAAGTGCAAGGAAAAATGGTGGAGGATCTTCAATCTCTAAGATACTTGAGCATTTTTGGCGGATTTCATGATGAATTCAATGCTTGATCTTTTCTTTGAGATGGTAGATGGTGTTAGAATCTCTTCAAACAGGAGAGAATGTAATTCGGCAGCCCTTCGGGGTCGTAGAAATCGATCCCTAAAAGTATAGAAGCCATGGCCTATTTATAGGAGAGGTTAGAGTGCAGTGGTTAATCATCGCTTTCTATTGAATTAGAAAAGCGAGAATTTTAAATTAAATTACTGCAAGCGCACAGGTGTGTAGCATACAGGTCGAAAACAGGGAGGTGTAATTAAATCAAATTATTTATATAGTTCCTTGGGCGAGTTAGACGACTTTTGGAGGTTGATTTTGAAAACAATAGAAATTGAAACTGCGATCCGATTCAGAACAAATCTAATTGAACCGACGATCAAATCACAATTATCAATTGGAAATTAAAATGCAAAACAGAAATAAAATGCAGAAATTAAAATTGCAGAAAAAGAAGAACAACAAAAAATAAAATTAGGATTGTCGTTGAAACTAATCAAACGACTAATCACTAAAAAAAAGTGTAAAATACAATTGGTGCTCTACCGAATCTAATCGTGTAGATAACACTAATCGCTAAGAAAATAGAAAAATGCTAGAAAATAAAAAGAAGAAGAACTTTATTAATGGAGAAAATAGAATAGAGAATAATGGATATCCCCGTTACAATGGGTATACATGTGCTTATATAGGTGAACTGAGAAACCCTAATCCTCTAATGGGCCATGACTCAACCTCTTGAAAATGATATATTCACAAATAAAAGAGATAAGATAAACTTGAAATATTCCATGCAGCTTTCCTCTTTTGATTGGTCATGTGGCAAATTGATTGGAATTTTCCAAGAGATTTGAAGTTGATTGGTAAATTGATTGGCATCATGATTGGCATCTATCTAATCAAATCTTCATCTTTATGGAGAGTAAAAATGAAAGATTCCCTTTGATTTATCTATGAAGGATACTTCCAATTCTTGAAATATTTATTAGTGTATATCATATATTCATCCATACGAATATATATATACACCACAAATCACTAATCCATAAATTCTTCAAAGCAAGGGAGGCAGTGTGATAGCATTCCATTCTTCAGCAAAAAGAGAGTTTGATGGGAATCGAACCCAGGTCTTTCTGTACAGATTTCCATGCCTTAACCAATGTGCTACGGCTTCCTTTGTGATTGAAAACTTGTTGAGATGGGAAAGTAGCTTCTTTTTCTTATCAGTGGTCTTTTATTTAATGAAGCAGACAATTAATCAATGACCTGTAAAAACACACAAAATACCTAAAGTAGCATTTATTTATATACAATAAAGATAAGATATAAGCATAAAAATAAACACATTTCTGTGCTAATCAAATACCCCCACACTTATCTTTTACTCGTCCTCGAGTAAAACAAGAAATGAAAAAAAAACTAAACTAGATAGATCACACTTTCGTAGGAAACACGATTGCATTGAGCGCATGCAACAAGCCGTTAAACCTCTAGGTGTCCCTAGTAGGATGAGTGGAGTCTCATGAGGGTTTTCAGCGGATACTACCCACAAAATCCAAATGCAGTATGCTATAATTCTAATGAAACTACATGAATGCAATGGACATATGCAAAATAAAAACAAATAAAAAATAAAAACAAGAGTTTTTTCAGGAAAGTGGTACAACAAACTAAGTTAACAATTGCTAGTCAGTTGATTTTACTTTAGATATCTCAACTTGTCACAAATTTTCAATATAAATCAAGTTTTCAAATGTTAAATTCCAGTTTGGCCAGTTAGTTCAGTTGATAACATAGTGCAGCCATGAAATAAATTCTTAGTTTGCTTGGCATAGTTTGCAAAGTGGTATTATTATTTTCTCATGTATGGCTAGTCAAATCCATAAGGTCAAGAAGTGTTTGGGCATCATCGCTTATTTTCTATTCTATAAAATTTTAAAATTTATGATTAAGTACATACACCTAACTTAGAAGACCAAGGTATACCACCCATACACTGCCTTGCGGACTGACGGAGAGTTGGGACAGAGCTTGGCGGATTGTGCAGACCGACGCTGACTTTGTCAACAACATGTCGGTAATCCTTAGGTGTCCAATCTCATAAAATGAGACCAAGATATTCCAACGCTAACTTTGTCAACAACATGTCGGATAGAGCTTGGCGGGTTTGCACACCAACGCTTGATATACAAGCAATGTTGGATACCCTTGGATTACTACTATTATTATTGAAAATATAAGCACAAAAGAGAGTTACGCGAATTCAACTTAACACAACTTAGTTTTAAAGATTCGAAAAGCTAATATAAGTATTTTAAGTCCTCCACTTATTTAAACAAAGTCTACAATATAGTATAGATTTCATGGCCATCACCTAAGAATCTCCCAATGTACCGGTTACACTATTATCCCTCAAAATTAAACTTTTCATTATATTTCATATTCGATCTTAGCTGAGAGAAAAAATACTATCAAATGATTAACAATCCTTAACTTATTTTGTTGTATCAATCTAAAATGAGTCATGTTTCAAAAAAATGGCATGTTAGTATGATCTAAATGCATGATGGTCCTACATGAAAAGAAAGAAAAACTAAAGAAAAATCAAAAGAATGCAATGCAGACTCCCCCCACACTTGAATTAAACAGTGTCCACACTGTGAAAGTTTCCTAAATTTGAATGATCGTACCCAAAGGTGAATGAAATGCAAAATTATTTGAAGAATGAAATGCAGTCTAGCTATATGTAAGAATGGATTATATGTACAATGATATATGTGTTTACGATGCATGCGATGCAAAGAATGCCACCAACGTTTTCCCACACACTTTGTTCTAGCCCTGTGAGTCCCATTCCCACTATGTCTAGGCATGTTTTCTAATAAGCGCAGGTTTTTGAAAACCATCTCATCTTTAAACCTAGATTTATAGTCCACGAGATAAATATTCAGGGTCGTCCTCACACGAAGTTTTTCAACAAAGTAAACATTCCAAAAATAGTTCATGTGTTCAACAAATTTATCAGTGTAATTTTTCAAAAAATTGTGATCGTATATAAATTCAGTGAAATTTGATATCCGAGTGTTGTTCAAGACTATGTGATCACATTTCTCATCATTAACTGACAACATATTTTCGACACTAACAATTTCAAGTTCATTTGAAATTTCCTCAAATTTAAAATTTTCGAACTCGTGACGTGAATCTACTTCTTCCTCATTTGGCAACTCTTCCTCATACAATCCAAAGAATTTATGTTCGTTAAAATCATTTTCCAATTTTGAGTTGAAAAATTCAACATTTTCATTCTGTTCAATTTCTAGAATTTCAAGTTTTTCACAGCCTGAAAGAGAAAGATCAAAATCTGAGTTTAAATCTTTTTCTTGAAAAGAATAGAAGTCCAAATCATTTACTGAATTGGGAACAACTTCATTTTGATCGTTATTCTCAATTTCGAAAGTTGTTATCTGAAAATTTTCACTATCAGTAAAGAATGGATTACCTTCTGATTCATCGCTTGTTTGAATTTGATTTTGTTGCTCTTGTTGTTCTTTAAAAGATGCCATTAAAGAAAGAAGTTCATCAAGCTGTCTATCTTTTTCACCAAGCTGACTATCTTGCTTTTCTACCCTCTCTCTAAGAATATTAAGATTCAGAATCATTGATTTGAAAGCTCTCGTTTTCTTGATTCTCAAAATTATAGTCCACATCAATTTCACAATCAATATTATTTCCAATGTGATAGTTGTTTGAATTTTCAGAAAACTGACAATGATATTAGAAATCATTTTGATCATAAAAGTTATATTCGTAACCAAAATTGTTGAAATTTGGCAAAAAATTGCAATTTTGGTTATTTTCAAGATGTTGATATGAGCTATGACTTTGGAAATTTTGGTTTACAACCCCATAATGATGTTGATCAAAGATATCTTGGGTTTCAAAGCTATTTTGATGTTGATGTGGCCCATAATCGAAATTATTGAAATTTGAATTAAAGTCGTCATTTCGATCATAACTTTGAAAATGTTGGTCATTTTAAAAATTTTGAAAATTGTTGACATTTGGCTCGCGAAATTTTGGAAAATCTTGCCTCATGAGTTGTAATTCGTATTCATACTCTTCAAGAGAACGTCTACTTCGATTATTATCCCACATATCTCTCAAGGATTTATTTGAATCGGACATTTGAATGAAGTCAATCCAAGACAGAATTTATTCTCACTTCAAATAATCTAAAATACTAAGTTGTGCTCTATTAATTAACTGACTCAATTAGAAGGGGGAAGAGGGTCTTATGGCCGTTCACGTATAATATAAATACTAAGGGATATGACTAATGTTTTACGGGTAGTATGCAACCTCTTTTGCTAATAGTTCAATAAATTGAACTACTATATATCCGCGATCCAATTATACGAGACAGTCAACTTCACAAAACACCACTTTTAAATTATATTATTTTGCAAATCAAATCAAGTTTTACGATGAGAGTGATGATTTAAATTATGGAAATTTGTTTCTCACCAACAGATTCAAAAATATCAGTCACAGAACAGTCATAGGATAATAACAGAAAATTAAAATATTTTACAAGCAAGCCGCCGCCCCTGTAGAAGATTTTTACAAGCAATTTCTATATTTTTCAAAGTAGCTGCAGAACCTGTAGAGTTTAGAAAATTTTACAATGGTGTATGGCAGTCCTTCCAGAAAAATTAGAGTGGTTACAGCGATTAAAATCTCAGTCTTTGCAATTTGCTCACCCCCGAATTCTTTTTCAATGGCTTGAACACTATTTCTTACTTTGGTCTTTGAATTTGGCCTCTCTATCCCTTTCTCTCCCTCTCTTTTTGTCCTCTTCTTTTTTTAAGAAAAGAAAGGAAAAGATTAAACAAAAAGAAGAAAAAAAAATAACTAACTTGAAATCAAAACAAGAACAAACAACAAAAAGAAAAAAAAAGGAAAAAAGGGAAAAAAAACTAGAAGGGAAAAACTAATCTAATTAGATTTAGTTAAACACACACACAAGCTAAAAAGTAGGAACCCACAAGTGCAACACACATGCTAACAAAGTTGGAACCCACAAGTGCAAAGATCTATATAAGGAAACAGATCCTCACAACACGATAAAGAGGCCACTACCAACTTTCACCCCCTTTTCATAAAACGTAATAAATCGAAATCCCTTAAAAATTAGGGTTGATTCAAATCGGTTTTATTGGGCTTCGATTCTTTGCTGTTTGAATTTAGGAAAGAGAATGGTACTGCAGTTTTTTGCTTTGGGTTCCAGCAGTGTTTTTTGAATTGATTTCTATTTGGGTTCTGGTGAAGTATATAAGAGGGGCGATGTGGAGAGTCAGCTGCGAATTTGGGTATGGTGAGCAGTTCAGTGGTCTTGGGGTTTGGATTTGTGTTGGAGTATGGGGTTGATAGGTCTGCGGTTGAAGGAACAGTGGATGAACTGATGGCTTTGGGTACTGAACGGTTTGTGGGTGGAAGAGGTTTTTGAGTTTGAGGACTGTGGGTGTGCACCGTAAGGTGGTTGGTAAGGCAGATGGAGTGTTGAACAGCTGTTTGCCTGATGAGAAGCGTGGACAGAAAGGATGATGATGAGGGGGATTGTTTCAGGGTGTCGTGACGCTTTGAACAGATGGTGATGAATTGATGGTCAGGAAATTGTTTGAAGGTGGTATGGTGACTACAGTATTGGATGTGATGAGTGTGTGATGTTGGGCTTTCAAATATATTTGTTTTTCGTATATGATGGGGGTTCGATTTTTGAGATCTGATTCGATTCGAAGTGGGTTTGTGGTCCGGGGTTTGA
This sequence comes from Allium sativum, assembly GCA_030737875.1. Lineage (NCBI taxonomy): Eukaryota > Viridiplantae > Streptophyta > Magnoliopsida > Asparagales > Amaryllidaceae > Allium > Allium sativum. The sequence continues at coordinate 317,288,135 of CM060921.1, forward strand.
GAAAATTCAGGTACGGTGAGACGTGAGGGTTTGGGGTAGTGTCAATGGTTTTGTGATGGTGTTTTGTTTGTGAAGATGGGGATGGTTTCAGCAAGTGTTTCGGTAGAGAGCAGTAGAGGGTTGCGTTGTGTGGTGATGTTGTTATCGGTAAACTGCTATTGATGATGAAACTTATGGCAGGTGAAGAAATTGATAGAGATTTTGGGTGGCAAAATTTGGGTATGAAGATAGGTTTCAGATGTGTCGTGTGAAGTGGTAGGGGGCAACGTGGTCCGTGGTACGTGATGAAGGTTGGACTGAGAGGGCTTGTGAATTGAATTTGTGAATGGAGTTGTTGATTTTTATGGAGTTTCGGCAGGAGGTGTGTTAACAGAATGAAATTGGTAGATGGAGAAGGGACTGTTTGAGGTGGTATGAAGTTACGGCAGACAAAGCAGAAGGAAAGAAATCAAAAACAGGAGCAAAAAAGGAAAATGCAAAAGATTTTTTTATTTTTAATTAGAAAAAAATATAATCAATGTAAAAGAAGGGGAAAGAATGGAAAGATTGTTTTTTTTTATAAAAGGAATAGAATGCAGAATGTTGGGAAGAAAGTGGAACTAGGGAAAGAAATAAAGAAGAATTGAAACTTTTTTTTCTTTTTCTAAAGGACAGAAGAAAGACTTGTAAAAGAAACCGAATAGCTATGTACCAAAAATAGGAAATAAATCAAATAAAATTTGGCATTTTACTTTTTTTTTCACTTGCATAGAAGATTATGGTATCATTGAATAATACCTAATTTATTCAATCAAGATTTTTTTTCTATGTATACAAAAACACAAAAGAAAAATATAAACAAAAACTAACACGAACCGGAAATTAAATAAATAATAAAATTTAATCGTTACCTCCCCGACAACGGCGCCAAAAACTTGATCGTCGCTTTCTATTGAATTAGGAAAGCGCGAATTTTAAATTAAATTACTGCAAGCGCATAGGTGTGTAGCGTACAGGTCGAACACAGGGAGGTGTAATTAAATCAAATTATTTATATAATTCCTTGGGCGAGTTAGACGACTTTTGGAGGTTGATTTTGGAAACAATAAAAATTGAAACTGCGATCCGATTCAGAACAAATCTAATTGAACCGATGATCAAATCACAATTATCAATTGGAAATTAAAATGCAAAACAGAAATAAAATGCAGAAATTAAAATTGCAGAAAAAGAAGAACAACAAAAAATAAAATTAGGATTGTCGTTGAAACTAATCAAACGACTAATCACTAAAAAAAAGTGTAAAATACAGTTGGTGCTCTACCGAATCTAATAGTGTAGATAACACTAATCGCTAATAAAATAGGGAAAATGCTAGAAAATAAAAAGAAGAAGAACTTTATTAATGGAGAAAATAAAATAGAGAATAATGGATATCCCCGTTACAATGGGTATACATGTGCTTATATAGGTGAACTGAAAAACCCTAATCCTCTAATAGGCCATGACTCAACCTCTTGAAAATGATATATTCACAAATAAAAGAGATAAGATAAACTTGAAATATTCCATGCAGCTTTCCTCTTTTGATTGGTCATGTGGCAAATTGATTGGCATTTTCCAAGAGATTTGAAGTTGATTGGTAAATTGATTGGCATCATGATTGGCATCTATCTAATCAAATCTTCATCTTTATGGAGAGTAAAAATGAAAGATTCCCTTTGATTTATCTATGAAGAATACTTCCAATTCTGGAAATATTTATTAGTGTATATCATATATTCATACATATGAATATATATATACACCATAAATCTCTAATCCATAAATTCTTCAAAGCAAGGGAGGCAGTGTGAACGCGTTCCATTCTTCCGCAAAAAGAGAGTTTGATGGGAATCAAACCCAGGTCTTTCTGTACATATTTACATGCCTTATCCAATGTGCTACAGCTTCCTTTGTGATTGAAAATTTGTTGAGATGGGAAAGTAGCTTCTTTTTCTTATCAGTGGTCTTTTATTTAATGAAGGAGACAATTAATCAATGACCTGTAAAAACACACAAAATACCCAAAGTAGCATTTATTTATATACGATAAAGATAAGATATATGCATAAAAATAAACACATTTCTGTGCTAATCAGTGGTGAGCTGAGATGTGTATATGCGGGCTATGGGTCGAACATACAAGTAATTACGGAAATGCCACTGCCAGTGTTGACAGCTTTATCCAGCTGTTTGTTCGACCCTACGTTCGACCGACTCTGTTCGAGCCACCATGTTCGACCGACCCTGAGTGTGTGTGTGTGCGCGACCAACCCTGGAGTTTCACAAACCTGCATGTGTTCGATCCTTCGATGTTCGACTCTATAGTGGTATAAGTCTTCATGCCTGATCGATCCTAGATGATGCTCGAGTCAGAAGACTGTACGAGTCCTGTTGTATTTGAACAGCACCTTCTCGATAGACCCAAGATGCTCGAGCCACCTTGTCTGACCCTATGATATTTGATCCTTTCATGATGTTCGACCCTTTACTGTCCGACCCTATGATATTCCTGTTCTGTTTGACCCTTCAATGCTCGACCCAATCTGGTTTTTATACGTTTAACCTATCGACTTGTGCTTATCTTTTGATGGATAAACATTTTCCCCTTAAAGTTTGTAATTTTTGACTTGCAAAGATTTATAAGCTTCGAAGTGATTAAATATACCATATATTGATATATTAAACTTGAATTCAAGGGAAGGTTGAACATAGTATAACCAGGTCGATGTATTTTCCATGGGTCGAGCAGATATCCTGAGTCAAACAAGCAATCTGTGTCGAGCAAACAATCTGGATCGAACGAGCCATTTGGGTCGAGCAATCAAACCGCGTCGAGTGAACCATTGGGGTCGGTCGCGTCTGTTGGTCTTCTCACCCTTTATATTTCCTTTGGCTCCCCCATTCCCACTCTTCACTTACTTTTCTGGAGGAATTTATTTTAATGGCGGTTGCTCTTTTTCTTTAAAACTCTGCACGCTTCAATCTCTCTTTTTTCCGAAATCAATTCAAATTGGATCTCGAGCCGCCGATTAGTGAAGCTCACTCGAACCTGCAACGAAATCGACCTGACTTTGAATTACTTTGGAGCAGCTATCTTCCTTCAATTCCGAAGTGCTCTATGAAATGTAGGTGATTTTCGCCTTTAAATTTGCATAGGTCTAAGATTCTTGAGATGAGATGTTTTGAGTACGGCTTGGGTATGGTTTGAATTTGAGTTGAATGTTTGGGGTTGTAATCATTGGTAATTGAAATGAACTTGATTGATTTTGGATTGAGAACATGTAATTGGATGTGTTTGAGGAATTCAATTCACTAAAATCCTTTAAACTCTGATTTGTATTTGACACGCACTAGGTGTTTGATTAAATGCTTGTGACATGCAATTTTCGTTCCCGTTGCAGATTTGCTCATACACTTGTGTTTGTATGTTTTGCGCCTATTATTTGAATTCGTTTTTGTTGGCTCGTAGTGTAGAGAACTTAAATCAAACTTTAGCAATAATTTTTTCATGCTGCATGCTTTCTTTGATGGCTTTGCTCGAACCGATGTTATCATGCTTGAACCAACTCAATTTTGAGCATGTCCAACCCTTGTGAAGCTAGTCTTGTTCAACCCATTTTGGCTTGAGCGTGCTCGACCTTATCTGGCTTTGAACATGTTCGACATTATGGGGATGGCCATGTTCGACCCAACTAAGGCTCGAGCATGCTCGACCCTATTTGGTTTCAAACACGTTCAACCCTCACAGGTCTGGCATGCTAGTTCCTGCTAAGGCTCGGACATGCTCGATCCTGTTTGGGTTCGAAAACATTCGACCCTCATGGGTCGGGCATGCTCGTCCCAGCTAAGGCTCGAACTTGCTCGATCCTGTTTGGGTTCGAACACGTTCGAACCTCATGGGTCGGGCAAGCTCATTCCTGCTAAGGGTCGAACTTGTTCAATCTTGTTTGTGTATGTTTGAGTTGCTTGGGAATGAATATGATCTCACTGTTTGGTTGGAGCTTGTACTTGCAATATGTGTTGAAATTTATTGCTTGCATATGTCAACTTAATACCATATTCTTGCCTTGCAAACCTAATTATTTAGAACACAATTCCGCAAACTTCTCGCTTGTCTGATTCGAATTACTTGACCATGCTTGAGTCTGCTACATTCTTGCCTTCTCGATCCCCATGGGTCCAGACACGTTCGACCCAAATGTTGTTTGGTCGAGCTTGACCCTGCTCAAGATCGAGTATGGTTGATAACTTTGGCATCGTTGCGATTTAGTTTTTGGTTTTTGGTTTTTGTTGATTTCCTAGTTTTTCCAATGCTAAACCTATGATTTATTTTTTAGCATAGTCGTTCATATAGAAAATGTTAACCCAGCAACAGTTACGCCAGAATCCCAAAGAAGGAGCCATGTCTGGTGAAGTCGGGAGTTCTGGGCAAGTTGTTGGAACCACATTAGATACTATCTCTAAGGCAAAGGCCAGTCAAAACTTTCCTAAACCTCGACCATATTCCCATATACCTCGTGAAAGACATGAAACAGAACTTTCCTTTAGCTCATTTCAACAATTGTGTAAGCAATATGGGATTTCTGAGAAGGAAGAAGCCAAATTCCCTAGAAAAGATGAATTTTCCGACATTCCCCCTACCGGATATGTTACAATAAGCCGGTACATGCTGATAAGCAGGCCAATCCCTCCTTTTAATCCTTATTTAGAGTCAATTCTTCGAAGCTTGGCCATTGCCCCATACTAGTTACACCCAAATGGTTATTTTTCCTTAATGGATCTTTATGCACTGTTTATGAGGATCAAAGAGCATGCACCTACATTTCAATACATTTTCTCTTTATACTGTAACACCCTTAAGTCCCTCATCATTGAAGCCTGTGTGAAGTGGGTACTTATATAGTAGAGCCCATCTCTTACTAACGCCGAGGCCTTTTGACGAACAAAACCCCACACCTATACGGTGACTAAGTTGGGGGCAATATCTTGCGTGAATGGAGGCGCGGGTTGTTACAGTGGTACCAGAGCCAATACCCAGCTGGAATTATGGCTCCTGTGTGGACCACAGCGCCTGCGTGAGGTGTTTGTGAGCCAACGGGGACATTGGGCTCTTTAGGAAGGGAGAATGTAACACCCCTAAGTCCCACATCGTGGAAGCCTGTGTGAAGTGGGTACTTATATAGTAGAGCCCATCTCTTACTAACGCCGAGGCCTTTGAGGAACAAAACTCCACACCTATACGGTGGCTAAGTTGGGGACAATACCATGCATGAATGGAGGTGCAGGTTGTTACATATACTCTTTTAAAAAGAGGAAGAAGGATCGTCGCTCAATTATATTCGTTGAGTTCTAAGATTATCACTGATCTAGTTGGGAGAGCTCGAGGGTTCCCGAACCAATATTTCTTTGTCCGATGCCCCTCAAACTTCTATGGTTTCTGGATGGAAGGAGGTGACTATATTTCCCTACATCACTTTATTTTTTTCCTTCTTAATCTGCTATTGGAATCTTTAGGTATATTACAGAGATTCCTTCCAAGAAGGATAATGCTTTCGATCGAGTTCTCTTTAATTCCTTAACGGCTGCTCTTGAGAGTGAAAGGAGTAGGAAATTCTATATCATGAAGGAATTCCTCCGCCGATGCAACATGCTTCCTCCCTCACGATCTCTAGGGACAAATCCGACTGATAAGAAAGATATTTCTCGTATATCCCTAGCCAAGAAAGCCTGAATAAGGAAGTGCTCTGATCCTGTGGGAAGCAGCAAAAATCCTCCCAAATCCAAATAGGCTTCCATTAAAGAGAAGGCACCCAAAAAAGTGAGGATAGGAGTCCCTCTGCTTTACCTGATCAAACTAGGAAGTAAGGCACTGTCCCCGATCCTATGGAAGAAACTAGGCAGGATGATGCGGATGAAACTGCTTCGAAAATTGTTTCAAATTCGATGGAGTAGAATGAGCAGCCTGAAGAGGCTGAAGTAAGTTTTGATAATAATCTAGGCACTGAGAATCGTGATGAGAATCTCGTTATTCAAGATAGCCAAGGAAATGGTATTTCAAAGACTTTTAGGAACCTTGGTGATCTTATCTCAGTTAAGGATATCATTCCATGTGATATTTCATCATCAGTGCCAACTGTATCAGCCAAGAAGAAAAAAGCTAAGGAATACTCTTCTTGCGACCCTCATCCTGGAAAAACAACTAATGATATAGGAATTTTCTTAGATGAACCCCTTGAGATTGGTTCTTCATTAGGCGCTCATGAGCAAATTATTTTTACTTTTACTTACGTCTTACGCTCCCAATACTTTGTATAAGCTCTTCCTATTTTGCCTCAGTACTTTCTAACTTAAGTACAGAAATTTTTCTCTTTTCCTTTCCTATTTTTAGGAATGAGATGAGATGCTCCCTTGAAGATATCTTTGAACATGGCACCCATCAATTCGATCCGAAAAACTTCCTTAAACCTCGGTCTTCCAAATATTCAAAACATCCACAATACTCACAACCCGCTTAACAGCCTCAACGGATTGAAGATGTCATTGAAACTGAGCACTAAAGGAAATGGAGGCATGATCATTTTGACATGCTGAGGAGGAAAGAAGAAAAGCTAAAAAATAAGAATGAAAAGAATAGAGAGGAGTGATAAGGGTAAAGGTAACTTCGGGAAGCGTCACAAATCGGATAAGCTCCCAGTGCCAGATCTCTGGATGCCGGACATTCAAGATATTGGTGATAACATATCTTTGGCTTCCCCATCGGTCACTCCTACTCCTGCTGACCATCAAATAATCATGAATAGGCCTCGCTACATTCCCGAACCAACTGACTGGTCTCGCCAACCGATTCCCGAGCTGGAATTTCAGAGGAACATGTCTCAATCTCAACACATATCCTAATGGCAAGCGAGATATTCTTGACGAATTCGATGGCTTGAAGGGTAGTATGTTCACGCAACTTGACACAGCTAAAAGTCAATTTGAAGTCAAATTGAATAAAATTAGAGGTCGCGCTGAAAAGCAATTGGGATAGTGGCATGCCTTTGCCCATGAACTTTCAAGGGTTAACGGAGTCACTCTCGACCGTATTGCAACCTTAGGGAACGACAAAGCTGAGCTGATTAGAGTCATAAAATCTCAGGGAAAGACTATTGCATCCTTTACTCAAAGGGACATGGAAATAGAAAATTAGAGGTTGAAGTTATCAGGCTTAAGGAGGAGCTTGCGGCTGCAAAGCAGAAGGAGAATACTCTAATAACCTAAGTCCAAGAGGCTCAATCTGCCCAACAAATTGCAGAATCCGAATTGGTTATAGCAAGGAGTGCCTCTGCTACTTTCGAGCAAGAAATATAACTCTCTAGCACAAGATATCTTCTCAAAGCCTATCCCTTGAAGTGCTAACTACCAATGTTAAATTTCTCGAAGAAGATAAATCCAAGGCTGTGGATGCTTATAAGAAAGTCAAGGCAAAGACTGAAGAGACTTTATCCAAGTTCTATGTTTGTAGTGTCATGGGCCGTGGTAGTATATACAATTTGGGATAAGATTTTGTTGAGACTTGAGCTCTTGTCTAGGAAGAAGTACTCAGGATCGACAGAGGCGAACGCGTTGAGGAGGATCTTACAGAGGAAATCTTAGACGAGGAATCCGGTGAAGCCCTAGGAAAGGAATGATTATATTAAGGGGAAAACGGGCATTGCTAGGTGATATGGCCGGGCCTTCTAGAGGACAAGCCCAGGATGCAACAAATGATGATGCCCATATTCCTACTGCCAATGCTGAGGCTTCTAGTTCACAAATCCTTGCAAATCCTCATGCTGCTTCCAAAGATACAACATTCGAGGAACACAACGTCAAGCAGAACTTAGCAGAGGAGCAGAACAAGGATAAAGAAGTTGACGATGATACTTATGCAAATAGATCCGAGGTCGAAGAGCATAGAAATCTTTGGGCGAGTCTTATAGCTGCTGGTAAATTTGAAATCATCGAAACTTTTCTATACTTAGACTGCCTATGCCGATCACCTAAGACGTATGCATTTGTGCTCATTGTTCATCGGCTTTAGGTCTAATCTCACCATGACCCTCCCCTGCTGTAGGAAAGACAATGGTGAATGAAGCCATCATAACTGATTCAACTCTGATGTTAGTTTCTCCTACCCCAGTTTCTACTCCTCCTCCGGGTGATCCATCCCTTCTTGCTTTTAACACCCCGGGTTCTCAGGATACTCGGATTCTAGCAATTGTTAACTTAGGTGATGATGAGGATTACATTTCGAGTGGGAAGGATTCTCAGCATACTGGTGAGACCTCGAACAAGGAGACCAAGGGTCCAAAATAACACAAATCCAAAGCCTTGTCAGCTTCTGGATGCAAAGGAAAAAGGCATGCTGCTAAGAAGAAAGTTATTACTTTGTTATCTTAGGAAAGTCCTAGCGGGCCAGGGAAACAACCAACTAGTGTACCTCCCTCTTCCACAAAGCCTTCTTTGAGGTCAGGTGGCAAGAAGGTGTAGTACTCATGACTTTGTTTTAGCTTCTGATTACTGTATTGAGAACAGATATATATGAGAGTGTCGGCCCTCACTTACTACTTTTATGCTTGTTACTTCATGCACATTTATGTCTGATACTTTTGTACTTGACTTGTGATTCTGTGATCTGCTTTTGTGTTGCTATAATAAAACTATGTTCTGCTTGTTGTACTTCAAGCTTTTACTTTAGCTTTGTCGTACCTTCTTATTTTGCATTCCACACCTGTTCCCTTTTCATGCTCACAACACAAACTCCCTTATATTACAAGCCATTTGTTATTGCATTGTTTCACATTAGAATGACCTCATGGTACATTTTTTATAATGATTTTTCAGTTTGTAGCCATGGATCATTATTAACTGGATTTACTTGACTAATTTTACTGAATCTCCTTGATTTTGACTGGGGCAGTATTTGAGATTTCTTTCTCATGACTAACCACTTTTGTGCTTGTCACTGTATCGAAGCTCTCAAATTTGCCTTAGCCATTTGAAGGGATTCAACTTTGTTGGTTAGAGTAATCCTTGCAGGTGCTAAACCTTTAAAGTAATGTTGTTCATGTTTATGGTATGTTTAAGTGAGCATTATTAAATTTCTTTAATGCAGTGGTAATGCCCCCATAACAAAATTTATCACAGACTTTAAAGGTTAGGCATGACATTTGTAATCGACTTCATTTGGAATCTCCTGGTCATGTGTTTTTGCCATTACATTCAAAATTTTCCTGGCTTGCTTATGATCCAAGGGTTTCCGGTCTAGTCGATCCAGCTCATACCTTTAAATGAAGATGAATTTTTGTTTCTGTGCCCCTGCTTGAGAGGTCTTATATTTCGGTATATTCAATCATGCTTCTCGCGAACCTGGTAATCCAAGCCTTCAGAGAGATTTAAAATGTGCCCCTGGAGAGGTCTTGTTTTTCGTGCCTCCGAAGAGATCTTTGTAAATCGTTATTCGTTGTGACTGAATTACTAAGCCACTTGTAGAATTTTTCGGACGCCTTCAAAAAGGTCTTTGGGTCTGTTACTAACCGAATTTGTAAGACCCAGCTTATGATCGGATGTCCCCGAAGGGGTCTTTAATGTCCGTCAGTAACTGGATTTGGAAGATCTAGCATCAGTAATTGGGTTTGGAAGACCCAGCATCTGATCGGATGCCTCTGAGGATGTCTTTTGAAGACCAGGGTTTGTCGTACTCAAGCCATTTATTAATGGCACTGACGATCGACTGGGAACCCCTCGGGGAGGTCTTTGGTTTAGAAGCCCAGTGTTTGTCGTATTCAGGCGATGTAATAATGGCACTGACGATCAACTGGATACCCTTCGAGGAGATCTTTGGCTTAAAAGCCCTGTGTTTGTCGTAATCGGGCCATGTAATAATGGCACTAACGATCAACTGGGTGCCCCTCGGGGAGGTATTTGGTTTAAAAGCCCAATGTCTGTCGTGATTGGGCCATGTACTAATGGCACCAACGATCAAATGGGTGCCCCTCGGGGAGGTCTTTGATTTAGAGTTGCATCATTTCACGTGGTGAACGCTAGTCCATTCGTCGATTTTATTACGATTTGTCAGAACTAGGGTCCCATACCTCGCAATTAAGAAGGTGCCTCTTCGGTGAAACTTACAACTTCACTTGTAGTTTGAACATCGCATCATTTGACCGTTCAATTCCAGATGTCCCTTATTTGCAATGTTGTGCTTAACACCTTCGTATTTGTGCAAATGATGTTTTAAGCACTGAGCAATGGGTGTTTAAGCTATCCCAATCGGGATGTGCTGTAATGGCCACCAGGCTTTACTAGGTTATGGATGCGTCGACGTTCTTTTAGGGGACCTGCAATCAAAATCGAATTTTATCAACTTGTAAACAAGAATTTACAAATGTATGATTTAGGCAAGAAAAGTACTTTCTTTCATCAATATGTACAAAGTTTATAACAATGTTGCATGGCATTTGCAATGTACGTTATTTACAACTTTTCAGAATATGTGAAAGAAATATTAAGCAAAGTAATGTCGGATACGTATGCTATTCCAGGCTCGAGGAAGCGGGATGTCGTTTGTTGTTTTCAGTTCGAAGGTGCTGTCTAAGAATTTTTGGCTTATCATATACGGTCCTTCCTAGGTGGGTCCAAATACTCCATTTCCTGTCATGATTCTTTTTAGAAAAAGGTCCCCTACTGTAGCGACCCGGGAATTTCGACACTTGAATCTCGACACTAATACAACCCGTGTCCAAAACTCAAGTACCGAAAACCCCAGAAAGCTAGGAGAAAGAAGTTAGAGGGTGAGATAAGAAAGAAAGAAAGTTAGAATAGAAGAATAAGAGGAACCGACACAACACAGAGTCTCACATCGCCGTAGAACAAAATAGAATATAGAAATAAATTTTATTGACAGCTTGGAGTAAAACTTACAATATCATAGTACACTAGTACATCTGGATAGTTATAATAGTCTGTCCTCATATATAACACACAGCGGAATAATAACGGTATAACATCATACGTTTGAACTCCTTCGGTTTGTCTTTTGGACTTCACAACATCCGATAACCTGAACCTGTACAACCCAGTCTAACCCGAGCATTGCAAACACCGGTCAGTCTGGTGAACTAGAGAGAGAAAAAACTCGCTAAGTTTATAATATCATCTATATTGATTTCAAAGTCAAAAATCCTTTTGAAAGAAAAGGATAATAGTAAGACTAGCCCACACATAAATACGAACGATTTTTAACTTATTATAACCCAAAACATTTTTGAAATCAGATCTTTTCTGATATTATAATAATGTCTAAATATAAATAAATATAAATCTAGCAGAACGCTTGCATCTCAAGCTCTACATATATAGTATACAATTCAAAACTGTAGCCTCTTATTGGAAATTGGATTTCGACTATGACAAGGTATGGAACCACCTGCCGATAGTGTATCTCTAGAGGGTAATACACTGGGTTCAACAAGAATATCTTGCAACCCGGCCCACACATGACCGACCACTCATTTCGCTTGAGTATATCGAGTGTATATCACCAACGGTTGGGCTCAAACCACCGTTTCCCGAAAGGGACATCATCGATAGATTAAAGAAGGAAATAGAATTTCTCAAGATAAGTGATTATACACCTAATGGGAGCGACCCACATAGCCATGCTGCCTGCCCGATTTTTGTCATTTCTCCGTTGATGAGGCTTGAGGTTATAATCGACCTTTGGAACATCTGGCCACCATTCACTTTGAATGTTACATTGTCAGATCCTCCAGATATCACTAATTGACGTCCATAAAAATACACTAGTCGTTAAGCTAAGAGAAGGTGTCTTCTCCGCTACCAACTGAAATACGTTTGAGGAAATTAATGTACGTGATTCCTTTGGAAATACTCTGTCAAGCACTCGTCCATACAAGTTGTCCTGGGATTGGACAAACCGAAGGCACCATCCTACTTGAATTACCCTATGGATCAGTAGCGAGTAGTCCTTGCAATCTGGATATTTCAATCACGACGGAATCACTTTCAAATACCTCTAGAGATCTTCTAGAGAAACGTAACAATAGTTCTTTCATTCATAAAGATATACGGTTTTCAATAGCTCCATCTCGATCAGCATCAGATGTCTTCTTCGTTTACGTATTCGTTGGTTCGGAATGGTTTTCGAATATAAATTCAATTCCGGTACCAACATGTTGGGTATGATTTTGATAGTCGGTTATTTAACTATCAAAATAACAATTATAAAAATAAAATTAACCCATTTGTTCAGTATACAGCATCACGTGGCCATTAAAATAGAATATCAGTTGTAATACCAAAATAACGTATTAGCTTTAATATATCAATATTCTCAAATCATTTATTCATATACTAGAAAAATTTCTTAAAATCCTATCCAATGTTTCTTGTTAACTATCCTTTCAAACCATTTGTTGCTATAATATTTATTATTTATAATTGGAAATCCGACTCAACTTATCCTTTTAAACAATTGTTACGATATCTTCATTGTTTCTGGGACGACCCCAAAACCCCTACGACGGTGGCAAGGGTAATCTTTGGAATATAACACAAAAACAGATAACAGCATAACAGAAATGAATAAATACACCAGATAATGTACAAATAATACACTGGATAAACATAATCATCAGAGTTACACAGTATACAGCATCATACTTAGTACAAAATACAGTTCAGCTATACATAAATGTCGACAGCGGAATCAAAACATAATATGTACAATAGGAGCTGAACAACATAAAAAGAGATAAATGGTAGAATCCATTTTCAGCTCAAGCTATCCAGAAAGAGCCTGCTAAAACATGAATACAAGGTTGCCCATGTAGAAAAAGGGGCACCCGAGTTTGCAAGTGAAACAAACTACGAGTCAGTCATGAGACTGGTATGACAAATCTACTTAACATATTTTATAATATGGCCAATCACAGGACCACGCCACTTTCGCGGAATGGGTTTACTCCATTGGATTGCCAGTGCTTTAAAACAAGTAAACCTTTTAAACATCGCAATGCTTTTTATAAAAATGAAGACATTATAAGACTAAGTTCCCATTACACAATGCAACGCAAACCGGAGGATAGAGTTTTACCTTATAATGGCCAAAATATGCTTGATACGAATAAAACAAAAGCATTTGATATTATTACTAGTGTCTATATGTTTCAAAAACAATTTCAATCATAACTATCAATCATAGACGGCAGGGGTACCAAATATAATGTCACCATATATAGGTATACAATCAAAACTGCACTGTGTCTTATTTGGAATTGGATTTCCGTCATGAACCAAGGTAAAAGATAGTCCTTACCGAATTCGAGACAATCTACCCCATGTCTCAGGCAAGTACTCAGTCAAGACTTTGGATCGTTTGGGCCGGTCCAACGATGTGGATTAAAATGCCTGAACACTGCGTTTCCCCGCCCTTTGGGGGCGTAAATGAGTCTTATGACTCCATCGGCTCCACATAGTCACCGATATATCCGAGGCGCCTCGCAACAACAACAACCACACAGGTGAAAATAATATAAATGTCAGGGCTGGTAGATCACTGACACCACCCTAGCTAGAAGGAAATGCATGTCCTCCCTGAGGTCCTCTCCCGTTTTTGGTTCATACCAGGGTGTGAGGCTCGCAAATCAACATTATATACAAAGCAATGCCACACCGGCCATGCTTTGATCATCAACCACAAGACTTTTCTTTTCAACAGAAGTCTTGATCATTTTCCACTTAGGCATGCCACACAGAAAATTCACTCTATGCGACTGATTTTTATCGATATATAACATCTGAGCTCGTACATCTCAGAGAAGGGCATTAAGCAAGAGAATAAATTCTCCGTCGCCAAACAGATATATATTTAATAGAGATCAATCAGCACAGAACAAAAACCAATGTCAGACACATTCAAAACCGGAGGCACCATATACCTCGCATATCCATCAATCTCCAGGTACGTCTGGACGATCACCACTTATTATCTATATTTCGGGATGCCTCCCAATCAAGACATCAGTTATCATCCAACCGAGGTGAAGATCTCCGGTCTTCAACCACCGTCTCCATCATCGACTTCATATTGCCGATCAGTTATTTGAAATGAGATTTAACTCGGCCTTTTCAAATAATTCACGTATATTTAGAATTTAAATCAATTCATTTCAATGGTTAAATTATTCGACATCAATAATTCTGTTCTTAAATGTAATTTTCACGCCAAACACATTCAACCATCAAATATCCAATAAACCAGGTAAATTCGATTTATTTTCATTCCATATCGTTTATAACATTTTATAACGATTTATCGCTATTTTTATTCACTTAAAAATAGCCAATTCATTCAAACGACGCTTCAGGCCATAACACGGTCGTGGCGCTGTTTTTCTTCAGATTTTAATTACACATATCTGAAAATCTAACCGTTGGATCTTCATAAATTTTATATCATTAGAAAGATCTTTTCAAAACGAATCCAACGGTTTCAGTTTTGGGAAAATCCGATGGTCGGATCTCCCAGTACAATCGTTTGAAGTTACGATTTCAAAATACGAACTGCAGCGTCGTTATTCGATTTAATTTAATTATATATATATATATATATATAATTGATTCTGGCGTTGTTTTTCTTCAGATTTGACTTAAACATTCCAGACAATCCAACCGTTGGATCTTCACAAAGTGGGTGTCGTTGGAAAGATATTTCCAAAGTGAACCCAACGGTTTCAGTTTCGGGAAAATCCGATGGTCGGATCTCTCGGTACAATCGTTTGAAATCACGGTTTCGAAACACGAACTGCAGCTTCGTTATTCGATTTATTCCAATTATATATATAAAAATATAATTCATTCTTCGATTTCAAAACCATATTCATTTCACACATTTGATAAAAATGGTATTTTTATCCAGCACCTATTTATTTCAACACATGAATTTTATTTCAACACACGAATTTCAACACATGAATTTTTATTCAACACATGAATTTCTATTCAACAAATAAATTTTATTTCAACACATGAATTTAATTTTTAACAGTTCATATATATCATAACAATGTGATGTTTATTGTAAAACAATTTATTTCAAAACATGATTATTTTATATAGTTCATATATATCATAAAAATGTGATTTTTATTGTAAAACAATTTATTTCAAAACACGATTATTTTATATAGTTCATATATAGGGTAAAAATGTTATTTTTGATGTTAAAACAATTTATATAAAACACTAGTATTTTATATAATCTATACATATGATAAAAATGTTATTTTTATTTTTCAAAGAATTTATTCAATACATGAACTTCATTCAACACATGAATTTTATTCAACACATGAATTTCTATTCAACACATGAATTTTCTATTCAACACATGAATTTTATTTCAACACATGAATTTCTATTCAACACATGAATTTTATTTCAACACATGAATTTTTATTCAACACATGAATTTTATTTCAATACATGAATTTCTATTCAACACATGAATTTTATTTGAACATATGAATTTAAATCAAACACAGAAATATTTCAGAAAATTTTGGCAGCATAACGGCAGGGTAGTTAAAACCGGCACCGTCCCTAGTACGACTCCTCGCTCTACCTTAAAGCCTCGCAGCTTTTGACAATGGGGATTTTCAATATCTAGTTCGTACGTAGACGAATTTTCCCATATACTAATCCTATTGGGATTTCAACCACAATCAATCATTTCAAATCAACCATTCATGATATTCACCAAATTTTCACATCAACCAATAATCCAAACAATATCACAACAAATACATATCGTCCATGGTCTGTGGAGGAGGGGAGTATATATATATATATATATATATAGATATACGTATATAACTATATTTCGATTTCATTGCAATATCATTTCAATTTATTTCAACGCATATATCATTTTTACAATGCATATATAACTTATACATCGAACATACAACTTATACAACGCTTATACATGAGGTGTACAACGCTTATATAACTCATACTTCGACTATATAATTTATACATCGTTGTTTTCCATATCGTTTATAATTCAGAAATCTCACATTGGGTTCCACTCCACCAAAAATTGTAGAAGGATCAGAAAAATATCCGATCTCTTCTAGAATGTAGAAGATGTCCACATGAGTCCACTGTCTCTTGTTTCACTGGATTTCGATCACGCATGAAAAAGATATGATTTTTATTCAATTAATCAAGTTTGCAACGCTTATAAGTGTAAAAATCAGTTTATTAAAATCAAACCCGTACCTTTCTGCGTTCGTTCAAACTAGGGTTTGGAATTTGCACCCAAACTGTGAAGTATTGCGTCGATCAGAGGGTACCACGAGGTAGGGCGTGGAGAGGCGTGCAGAAAGAGGGTAGCCTCGTCGCACTCGGTGGTTGGAGACGTTGTTGGTGGTGGTGCGAAGTCGGCGACTTCAGGAGGTTGATCTGGCTTTGATACTCAATGAAAAAAATCTGATCTTTATATGGATTTGAAGCTGGGGATGTCCTCTACAAAATTCTCAATTGGAAGAAGGTCTGGTTTTGTGTGTGGAAGGAGAAATCGGGCTGGGAAGATCGAAATCGATTTCCGTCGTTGCTTCAGGGGTTGTCGGGGAGAGAGAGAGAGTTGTGATGGCCAATGGGATTTTTTATTTTTTTTTATATATTTTTAAAATTTCAAAAATACCCCTCTTCACATACTAACTCCAATCCGAACCTAACGACTGTCGTCCCTAGCCAAATACCCCCATTTCAAACACAATGGGATATGTTTCGTAGGCCCATTCGACCGTTTCAGTCAGTTATTCTTCAAATTAATATATAAAACATTCAATATTTGTTTTGAACGTACATTTCATTTTGCCGGGGCCACATACTGATCCCAAAAATTCGAGAAAAATAAATCTAGTTATGTTTTGACGATACGGTCCCAACAAAACTAGTTTCGTCGAATTCTGAGACTGTTTGAGAAATGGCCATTTTCTTGTCGATCCAATTTAACAGAAATTGACCAAACACATTTTCCTTTGCCACGCTCACATACTAACTTCAAAAATTATGAAATTTGAAACCTAGCATAATTTGACATCCCAGATCCAACAAAAGTGGTTTCGTCGAATTCTGAGGTCATTTGCAAAATGTCTATTTTCAAGGGCTATGTATATTCTATAGCGACCTTTCTAAAAATTTATTTGGCCATAACTTTTGATTCCCGCTACGAAACTTTGATTTTTCAGATTCGTTTGAAAGATATACACTAACAGATTTAAATATTTTTTGTTTCACTAAAATCCGTTTTGTTTTGCACCCGGTACAATCAGTCAAAGTTTGAATTGAAATTTTGAAACTGCCGCGCCATTTCAGGCCTAGTTTATAATTTAAAATAATTATATTTATTTTCAAACATCGATTCAAACATACTTTTCGTCGTTATTATTTAAAATATTTATTTTAAATATTTAAAATCCACTAAAATAGCCAAATTAAAAAAAATTAATTGGCTCAGATTTTCCGGGTTGTTACAATCTCCCCCACTTAAAACTTTTCGTCCTCGAAAAGGAACGAAGTCAAAAGTTGTTTAATTAACCAACTCAACTTTCCTTCTAGCTTTCATTCTTCAACCTTTCAGTTTCTAAGAATTTTCTAATTCTTCAAAATTTTGGCTAACACCCTAAATTTTCGAAAAATTTCGCCATAACCTCCTTTGTACGGGGAGGGGTTTGGAAATTTATTGGGCCGTATTAGGTACCCAATAAATCCTAATAAGCATGCACATATTTATAGTGATATATTCCGATGTCCACAGGGGAGTGTGTGTAGATCATAACTCCAGGGAATAAATATTCGTCACCCTATAAATGGTTTTTGTGCCTTAATGACCAGAGAGACGTGTTTATTGTCATCTCCAAACCCGTGTGGTGTTTTTATTAATCTTGCAATTTACCGTTACATTTTATATGGTCCATATCAGTCATCAGTTCAACCTGTAATATATAGTCATCGCCATACAAGCGTCTCGCTCATATGGTAAATCTTCAACCTCGTCACACAAGTCCCAAATGTTTATGTGGTATATGATGAAGTATGACTATCTTCAAGAAGTATGCCATGTAGTGTAGTTCCAAATTAATTGTTACTATCCTATGGCGACATTTATTATTACACACAGAACAACCAGCACTCCGCATCAAATGGCATTCACAGGAGTTGATATAATAATAAAATTGTGCATCCAACTCATTAAGGTTTACCTATTTGTCGGGCATGCAAATAAATTCTTTACTCAACGGCTAATCCATTTACCTGTTCAACCGTAAATAATGCACATGTATATATTGCTATATATTTTTAAATCAGTTCAATACTTGATTTAATTTCATAAATTTACCATCATTCTCTTTTTGATTAAATTAACTATCGTTCTAATAATTTAATTAATCAAATCCACTATCACACAACACAAACAACAATCAAATTGTTTTTAACTTTTCAAAAATATACTAATTAATTCATGTACTCTTTTAAAATCATTCAGACTATAGAATTAAAAGTTTACATCCATGAAAAGAAAATAACAACAAAGTAGAGAACAAAATGGTAATGCAAGGTATGGTAAATGTACCTTGCACCAGAGTCAATCAGAGATATCCACCCTGCACTTAGGATAGGCTTTCTAAATACTCTCTTCAGTTTCCCAAGTACAGCCTCGTGGATCTCCACTCCATTGCACTTTGACTAAGTGAACCTTCTTGTTCCTCGGTTCTTTGGTTTCTTTGCCAATAATCTTTAGCGGTTCTCTTCTCACAGCCAATTCTGGAGTAATTTTTATATCCCATTGCGCTGCTTCTTCCACGATCAAATCTGGATCATGAACATGCTTTCGAAGTTGAGATACGTGAAATACATCATGTACTCCAGGCAACCAATCTGGCAATTTAACTCTATAAGTGAGAGTTCCAATCCGTTCAAGTACAGGGAACGGACCAATAAATTTGGGCGCCAACTTCCCAGTTTTGCCGAATCGAATTACTCCTCTCATCGGAGAAACCCTTAGATACACATAGTCACCAATAACAAATGCTACATCCCTCATTCTCGAGTCTGCATAGCTCTTCTGTTGGCTTTGAGCTGCTAGCAATCGTTTCTTAATGAAATCGACTTTATCTGCAGCTTCGCGAATCATATCTGGTCCCAATAGAAGTCTATTACCAGGTTCTACCCAACAAGCAGGAGATCGGCACGGTCTACCATACAATGCTTCGAATGGTGACATTGTCAGGCTTGCTTGGTAGCTGTTGTTGTATGAGAACTCAGCCAGATGCAAATTGTCTTCCCATGATCCACCAAAATCAAGGACACAAGCCCGCAATAAATCTTCGAGAATATGATTCACCCTCTCAGTCTGACCATCTGTCTGAGGATGATAGGCGGTGCTTAGATTCAGCTTCGTTCCCAGTTCTACTTGAAATGCCTCCCAGAATTTGCTAGTAAATATTGGATCTCTATCACTAACTATACTGATCGGTACTCCATGTAGCTTAACAATTTCTTTGAAATAAACCTGTGCCAGATTTTGAGCGGTTCTATTGGATCTGACATGTATAAAATGGGCAGTCTTCGTGAAGCGATCTACGATCACCCAAATACTGTCATTTCCTCTCTTGGTTGTGGGCAAACCATCTATGAAGTCCATGGAAATATGTTCCCACTTCCAAGCTGGAATGTCCAATGGTTGCAACAATCCGACAAGTTTCTGTTGGTCGCTTTTGACTAGTTGGCAAGTAGAGCACCTGCTAACATATATTGAAACGTCCCTTTTCATAGCCTTCTGCCAGAATGTTCTCTTGAGATCGTTATACATTTTGCTCACACCTAGATGGATACTCAGCTTGGACTTGTGATATTCGTCTAACACTTCCCTTTTGATCTTGGGGATGTCGGGAACACAAATCCTTCCTCTTAATCTCAGGATCCCATCGTCATTTATTTGAAAACCCAAGGGTTCGCCTTTCTGAATTCTTTTGATCGTATCCTTAATAAAATTATCATTTTTTGAAGAATAGATATTTTGTCTATCAGGGAAGTCGTAATAATAAAACTGGCGATCATTACATTCTTTCGGCTTAGTGCATCAGCCACAACATTGGCTTTCCCTGGAGTGTACAAAATCTCAAAATCGTATGCTGCAAGAAATTCTAGCCAACGTTGCTGCCTCAGATTCAAGTCTTTCTGGGTGAACAGATAATTTAGCGACTGATGATCTGTATACAGTTCGAATTTATCACCCAAAAGATAGTGCCTCCAGATTTTTAAAGCAAATAAGATGGCTAACAACTCAAGATCATGACTAACGTAATTTTTCTCATGCGGTTTCAGCTGCCAACTAGCATAAGCAACCACTTGACCTCTTTGCATTAATACTGCACCAAGGCCTTCTCTAGAGGCATATGTCCAGACTTTCAAGTCTTGATTGCCATCGATAATCGTTAACACTGGAGCAGGTGTTAATCTTAATTTTAGCTTCTGAAAAGCCTCCTCGCATTCGGGGGTCCACTTGAATCTTGTGTGCTTCTTGGTAAGCTTTGTTAAGGAACTAGATATATTCGAAAAATCTTTAATGAACTTCCGATAATAACTAGCCAATCCAAGAAAACTTCGAACTTCTGTGGAAGTACTAGGCTGCTTCCAATTTTGAATAGCGGTGATTTTACCGGGATCCACAGAAATTCCTTCTTTTGATACAATGTAGCCAAGAAATTTTACTTCATCTTGCCAGAATATACATTTGGAAAGCTTGGCCTTCAAGGCATTCTTTCGCAGAATTTCTAACACTTGTTCCAAATGTTTCGCGTGCTCGCTCTTTGACTTAGAGAAGATCAAAATGTCATCAATGAAAACCAGAACAAATTTATTCAAGACTTCTCTGAATACCCGGTTCATCAGATCGACAAAATACGCTGGAGCGTTATATAAGCCGAAAGGCATTACTAACCACTCATAGAATAAATCTGGACCTCTAAATGCTGTCATAGGAACACACTCTTCGGCAATAGGAAGCGGATGGAAGCCTGTAGCTAGGTCCATCCTTGAAAATACTTGTGCACTATTCAATCGATCCAGCAAATCATCAATCCACGGCAGTGGATATTTGTTCTTTAATGTCTGTTTATTCAAGTCACGATAATCCACACATAGTCGAAGAGTACCATTTGACTTTGGGATAAACACCACTGCTGCTCCCCAATCAGAGAAACTAGGCCTGATCAGACCCTTCCATACAAGCTGTCGAGTCTGATTGTCTAATTCTTCTTTCTCCTTTAGAGTCATTCTCCAAATAGCGTGCACTACTGGCCTTGCATTTGGGATTAAAGCGATCTTGAAATCAATTTCTCTCTTCAGAGGTAAGCTAACAACTTCTTCGAACACATCTGCATAATTCTTAACGACACGAATATCTTTTATGAGGTCCGGAATATTCTCTGTGACTACAGGGATATTTTCTATTTGAGCAGGAGAAATATCAAGAACTGACCAAAAGTCTTTTCTATCTGAATTCGGACCTTCACATGGTATGGTGATATAATCCCCTGATTTAATCTTTGCCTTAACCACTCTCTCGGCACAATTAACCTCAGCTTCATATTTGGTTAACCAATCCAATCCCAAATAAGATCGAATTCGGTAAAATTCATGAAGATCGAGATGTGTAACGACCCAGAAAATCTGAACCAATTTAAAATTTTTAAATTGGCTAAAATAATGGATTTTAAATATTTAAAATAAATATTTTAAATAATAGCAATGAAAACTGAGTTTGAATCGACAATTGAAAACAAATATAATTAATTCTAATTATAAACAAGGCCTGAAATGGCGCTGCAGTTTCAAAAAATTGAATTCAAACTTTGTCGGACTATACGGGGTGCAAAACAAAACGGATTTGAGTGAAACCAAAAATATTTAAATCTGTTAGTGAATACCTTTCTAACAAATTTGAAAAATCGAATTTTTATAACTGAACGCAAAAGTTATGCCCAAATGAATTTTCAGAAAGGTCGCTATGGAATTTATATAGCCCGTGAAATTGGCCATTGTCCATACGACCTCGGAATTCGACGAAACCACTTTTGTTGGATCCGGGATGTGAAGTTATTGCTAGATTTCAAATTTCATAATTTTTGAAGCTAGTATGTGAGCGTGGCAAAGGAAAACGTGTTTTGGTCAATTATAGTTAAATTGGATCGACCAGAAATGGGCCTTTTTGCAAACGGTATCAGAATTCGACGAAACTAGTTTTGTTGGGACCGTATCGTCAAAACATAGTCAGATTTATTTTTCTGGAATTTTTCGAATTAGTTTGTGGCCCTGGCAAATTGAAATGCACGTTCAAATCGAATATTGAATGTTTTATATTTTAATTTGAAGGAAAACTGACTGAAACAGTCGAATGGGCCTACGAAACATATCCCATTGTGGTCGAAATGGGGGTAAAACACTGGGGACGACAGTCGTTGGGTTTAGATTGGTGGTTGTGTAAGAAAACCCCTTTGAAACTCCCCTGACCAATCATAATTTTTTTTTTTAAAAAAAATATATATAATAATCTCTCTCCCCGATACGATCTGAAGGCGGAAAAGCCTTCAAAGCTTCCCAGCCCGATCGCCGCCGCCACAAGCGTTTTCGCCACCCCCTCCAGTTCAACTTTTTGAAGATCTCGATCCCCTCTCCACATCCATACCAGGTTTGATCCTCCTCGTCGCCCCTTTCGCCATATCGAGACCCACGAAGTCGCCGCCTTCCGACCTCCGCCGCCGCCGCCAGGGTGCACCGAGCCTGATCCCACCATCATGCGCGCGAAGCTCTCTCATAGCTATTCGACGTTGTATCCTCCGATCGAGCTACAACTTCGCGGATTGAAAGAAATCCGAAAACCTAGTTTAAACTATATTATAACAGTTCTAAGTGCTACGGTTTTTGTTTTCACTATAAAAATCATATCTTTTTCATTTCTTGACGAAATTCAGTGAAATAAGGGACATTGGACTCGTGTGGACGTCTTCTACCTTCTAGAAAAGACCGCATATTTTTCTGAGCCTTCTGCTATTTTTGGTAGTGTGGAACCCAATGTGAGATTTCTGATTTATAAACGATATGGAAAACGACGATGTACAAATTATATAGTCGATGTATGAGTTATATAAGCGTTGTAAACCTCATGTATAAGCATTGTATAAGTTGTACGTTCGATGTATGAGTTATATAGGCATTGTAAAAATTATATATGTGTTGAAATAGAAGTGAATTGCTATATATATATATATATATATATATATATATATATATATATATATATATATATATATATATATATATATATATACGCCCCTCGTCCACAAACCATGGAAGATATTTATTGGTTGTGATTGGTGTGAAAATTGATTGATAGCGAATGGTTGATTGGAATTGTTTGTGGTTGATATTGATTGATTGTGGTTGAGAAATATTTGGTTGAAACCACATAGGATTAGTTTGTGGAAATGAAATATATACATGCCGCCTGCATGCGAACTAGATGCATGATCCCCATTATCAAAAACCGCGAGGTTTTAAGGAAGAGCGAGGAGCCGTACTAGGGACGGTCCCAGTTTTAACTACCCTGCCGTTATGCTGCCGAAATTTTGAATAATATTCATGTGTTTGAATTATTTTCATTTGTTGAAACTATATTTATTCGTTGAATAGAAAACCTTCATGTGTTGAATCGATATTCATTCGTTGAAATGAAATTCATGGGTTGAATGGTATTCGTGTTTTAAATATAAAAATCACATTTTTATCTATATATATAAACTATAGAAAACCTTCATGTGTTGAATCGATATTCATTCGTTGAATTGAAATTCATGTTTTGAATGGTATTCGTGTTTTAAATATAAAAATCACCTTTTTATCTATATATATAAACTATAGAAAACCTTCATGTGTTGATTAGATATTCATTCGTTGAATTGAAATTCATGTGTAGAATGGTATTCGTGTTTTAAATATAAAAATCACCTTTTTATCGATTTATATAAACTATAGAGAACCTTCATGTGTTGAATCGATATTCATTCGTTGGATAGAAATACATGTGTTGAATGGTATTCATATTTTGAAAGAAATTGTTTTATAATAAAAATCCCATTTTTAACATCAATATGAAATGTATAAAATAATCTTGTTTTGAAATAAATTGTTTTATAATAAAAGTCCTATTTTTATTACCTATATGAACTATATAAAATAATAGTGTTTTGAAATGAATTGTTTTACAATAAGAAATCACTTTTTTATTACATACGTGAATTGTTAAATATAACGAAGTGTTGAAATAGAAGACAGTTAGATAAAAATATCATTTTTATCAAATGTATGAAAGGAATATAGCTTTGAAATCGAAGAATCGATATATATATATATATATATATATATATAGAATTAAAATATATCGAATAACGACGCTGTAGTTCGTATTTTGAAACCGTGATTTCAAACGATTATACCGGGAGATCCGATAATTGGATTTTCCTAAAATCGCAACCTTTGGGTTCGCATTCGAAAAATCTTTCCAATGGAACCAACTTTGTAAAAATCCAACGGTTGGATTGTCTGGAATGTTTAATTCAAATCTGAAGAAAAACAGCACCAGAATCGATTATATATATATATATATAATTATATATAATCGAATAACGACGCTGCAATTCGTATTTTGAAATCGAAACTTCAAACGATTATACCAGTAGATCCGACCGTCGGATTTTCCCGAAACTGGAACCGTTGGATTCGTTTCGAAAAGGTCTTTCTAATGATGTAAATTTTGTGAAGATCCAACGGTTAGATTTTCAGATATGTGTAAATCAAATCTGAAGGAAAACAGCGCCACGGCCGCGTTATGGCCCGAAGCGTCGTTTTGAATAAATTGGCTATTTTAAAATAAATAAAAATAGCGACAAATCGTTATAAAATATTATAAACGATATGGATGTGAAATTTAGAAATTAACTGAAGGTTGGCTAAGTCGAATGGTTTCTTAGGTATTGATCTGATGTTGGTTTCGGCCTTCGGGGTTGATATTTCGGAAATCGCTCTCTTACTGATTGACGGTTAGTGACTAATGAATTGAAATGATGCATGTGTATGTTAGTGTTGCACTTTTTAATTATATACACGAGTTGCTCAGAAAGACCGGGTTTATCCCATTTTGAATAACTGAATCGACGATAAGAAATCAAAGATGATGATGGTGGTCGAAGACCGGAGATCTTCACTTCGTATGGGATTGTAACCGAGGTCCTGATTGGGAGGCATCCCGAAATATGGATAATGAGTGGTGATCGTCCAGATGTATGTGTTGATCGATGGGTTTGCGAGGTAAATAGTGCCTCCAGTTTCGTTCAGACCCAGAACGGACTTGCAAATGGATAGTGTGTCTGACATTGGATTTTATTCTGTGTTGATTGATCTCTATTAAATATACATCTGTTTGGCGGCGGAGAATTTATTCTTTTGCTTAACGCCCTTCTCTGAAACACACGAGCTCAGAGGTTGTACATCGATGGACATCAGTCACATGGCATGAATTGCTAGTGTGGCATGCCTAATTGGCAAATGATCAGGGCTTCTGTTGAAAACCAAAGTCTTGTGGTGATGATCAAAGCACCGCCTGTGTGGCGTAGCTTTGTGTAGAACGTGAATTCGCGAGCCTCACACCCCGGTATGAACCAGAAACGGGAGAGGACCTCAGGGAGGACATGCGTTTCTTTCTAGTTAGAAGTGGCGTCAGTGGTTTTACACGCCCTGACGAGTTTGACTTATGTGGTTGTTGCTGTTGCGAGGCGCCTCGGTTTGATTGGACGATCCGGGTCCGATGGAGTCATTTGTTTGCTCGTTTACGCCCCAAAGGGCGGGAAAACGTATTGTTCAGGAATTTTAATCCACATCGGTGGACCGGCCCTGTCGCTCCTAGGGTCACTCGAGCTCTGATCCTATGGCTCGGGCTAGAGAGTCGCGAAGTTGGTAAGGACTATCTTTTGCCTTGGTTCATGACGGAAATCAAATTTCCAAATACGTGAATGTGCGGTTTCGATTATATATATATTTGGCGACATAGTGGCATGGGACGCTCATGTCGTCTATGATTGATAGTTATGATTTGAAATTGTTTTTGAAACATATAAACACTACTAGTAATATCAAATGCTTTTGTTTTATTCGTATCAAGCATATCTTGGCCATTATAAGGTAAAAACTCTATCCTCCGGTTTGCATTGCATTGTGTGATGGGAACTGAGTCTTATAATGGCTTCTTTTTTATAAAAAGCATTGCGATGTTTAAAAGAAAAGATTTGTTTTTAAAGCACTGGCAATCCGATGGAGTAAACCCGTTCCACGAAAGTGGCGTGGTCCTGTGATTAGCCATATATTAAATGTGTTGAGTAGATTTCTCATACCAGTCCCATGACTGACTTGTAGTTTGTTTCACTTTCAAACTCGGGTGCCCCTTTTTCTACACGGGCAGCCTTGTATTCAGGTTTTAGCTGGCTTTTCTGGATAGCTGGAGCTGAAGATCGATTCTATCATTTATCTCTTTTTATGCTGTTCAGCTCCTATTGTACATATTTTGTTTGTTTCCGTTGTAGACATTTATGTATAGCTAAACTGTATTTGTACTAAGTATGATCCTGTATACTGTGTAACTCTGATGATTACTTTTATCCAGTATATTCTGTTGTTCATTATCTGGTGTATTTGTTTAATTCTATTCTGCTATTATCTGTTTCTGTGTTATATTCCAAAGATTATCCTCGTCTCCCTAGGAACGGGAAATGGGGTCGTCACAACGTGGTATCAGAGCTTTGGTTAAGCTTAGTTCTGGAATATAACATATTAACGAACTCGTTAGAAATAGAACAGTAGTGTTCTTGGATGGGTAACTCATTACAGATAGGATCAGTAATATCCTAGTATGAGTAGCAGAATGAAATAACACCTAGATAGACGCATTTACATTCAAGTATTTGTCTCTATATTTTGAAATATCTTTTCTGTTGACCTGACACTTGATCTGCCATTTGCAGAAGAACTAGAAAATGAGTGCCAGAAACAGAAGAAGTGATACTGACCCGGATACTGAAGCTCTATTTATGAAATATAGAAATTTGGGTGGAAAGCTGTTCTCGGGCGAAGAATCTATTATGATAACACAAGCATGGATTCGTTCGGCTGAGAAAATCTTCGAAGGATTAAAGCTGAGGGATGACCAGAAAAGATTACTGGCCTCCTGGGCACTCAAAGATGAAGCTTTGTTCTGGTGGGATTCAGTTATCAAGGATGATCCAGAAGGTGATATCACCTGGGATAGATTCAAAGTGATTTTCCTGGAAAGATTTACTCCTCCTGAAGCGATTGAATGGCTATGTGATGAATTTTCTTATCTGATACAAGGAGATATGACCATCCCCGAATATCATAAGAAATTCAATGAACTTTCCCACTTTGCCCCTCATCTAATTGAGAATCCGATGAGGAAGAATTTGAGATTTATCAACGGGCTTCAAAGAAAATATCAGAACAGTGTAATGAGGAACGTGAAGCGCCCCTTTTCTGAAATGATATACATGTGCATTATATATGTTTGAACAGGTAAATGGATTAGCTGTTGAGTAAAGAATTTATTTGCGTGCCCGACAAATAGGTAAACCTTAATGAGTTGGATGCGAAATATTATTATATCAACTCGTGTGAATGCCATTGGATGCGGAGTGCTGTGTGAAATAATAAACATCGCCATAGGATAGTAACAATTAGTTTTGAACTACACTGCATGGCATACTTCTTGAAGATAGGCATACTTCATCATATAACACATAAGCATTTGGAGCTTGTGTGACGAGGTGGAAGATTTACCATACGAGCGAGAGGCTTGTATGGCGATGACTATATTTTACAGGTTGAACTGATGACTGATATGGACTATTTAAATTGCAACGATTAAATTGCCAGATTAATAAAAAACCCACATGGGTCTGGAGTTGACAATAATCACGTCTCTCTAGTTATTAGATACAGCACATGGACTATTTATTTCCCAGACGGGACGAGGTGACGAGGATTTATCCTCTGGAGCATTTAAAGTACACACTCCCTCTGGCTTTGACAGGGTGACGAGAATTTATTCTCTGGAGTTATTATCAATACACGCTCCCCTGTAAACACCGGAATATATCACTATAAATATGTGTATGCTTATTAGGATTTATTGGGTACCTAATACGGCCCAATAAATTTCCAAACCTCTCCCCATACAAAGGGGGTTGTGGCGAAATTTTTCGAAAATTCCGGGTGCTAGCCAAATTTTGGAAGAATTTGAAAATTCTCAAAAACTGAAAAGTTGGAGAATTGAAGCTAGATTGGACGTAGAGTTGATTAATCAAACCACTTTCGACTTTGTTCCTTTTCGGGTACGAAAAGTTTTAAGTGGGGGAGATTGTAACGACCCAGAAAATTTGAACCAATTTAAAAATTTTAAATTGGCTAAAAAAATGGATTTTAAATATTTAAAATGAATATTTTAAATAATAGCAATGAAAACTGAGTTTGAATCGACAATTGAAAACGAATATAATTAATTCTAATTATAAACAAGGCCTGAAATGGCGCTGCAGTTTCAAAAAATTGAATTCAAACTATGTCGGACTGTACCGGGTGCAAAACAAAACGGATTTGAGTGAAACCAAAAATATTTAAATCTGTTAGTGAATACCTTTCTAACAAATCTGAAAAATCAAATTTTCATAACAGAAAGCAAAAGTTATGGCCAAATGAATTTTCAGAAATGTCGCAATGGAATTTATATAGCCCGTGAAATTGGCCATTTTGCGTACGACCTCGGAATTCGACGAAACCACTTTTGTTGGATCCGGGATGTGAAGTTATTGCTAGGTTTCAAATTTCATAATTTTTGAAGCTATTATGTGAGTGTGGCAAAGGAAAACGTGTTTTGGTCAATTATAGTTAAATTGGATCGACCAGAAATGGGCCTTTTTGCAAACATTCTCAGAATTCGACGAAACTAGTTTTGTTGGGACCGTATCATCAAAACATAGCCAGATTTATTTTTTTGGAATTTTTCGAATCAGTTTGTGGCCCTGGCAAATTGAAATGCACGTTCAAATCGAATATTGAATGTTTTATATTTTAATTTGAAGGAAAACTGACTGAAACAGTCGAATAGGCCTACGAAACATATCCCATTGTGCTTGAAATGGGGGTAAAATGCTAGGGACAGCAGTCGTTGGGTTTAGATTGGTGGTCATGTCAAAAAGCCCCTTTAAAACTCCCCTGACCAATCATAATTTTTGTTAAAAAAAATTAATATTCTCTCTCCCCGATACGATCTGAAGGCGGAAAATCCTTCGAAGCTTCCTAGCCCGATCGCCGCCGCCACAGGCATTTTCGCCACCCACTCCAGTTCAACTTTTTGAAGATCTCGATCCCCTCTCCACATCCATACCAGGTTCGATCCTCCTCGTCGCCCCTTTCGCCAGATCGAGACCCACGAAGTCGCCGCCTTCCGACCTCCGCCGCCGCCACCAGGTGCCCCGAGCCTGACCCCACTACCACGCGCGCGAAGCTCTCTCGTAGCTCTTCGATGCTGTATCCTCCGATCGAGCTGCAACTTCGCAGATTAAAAGAAATCCTAAAACCTAGTTTTGAAGAAAAAACGAGGTATACGGCTGAATATAATTTAAACTATATTATAGCAGTTTAAAGCGCTACGGTTTTTGTTTTCACTATAAAATTCATATCTTTTTCGTTTCTTGACGAAATTCAGTGAAATAAGAGACAGTTGACTCGTGTGGACGTCTTCTACCTTCTAGAAGAGACCGCATAATTTTCTGAACCTTCTGCTATTTTTGGTGGAGTGGAACCCAATGTGAGATTTCTAATTTATAAATGATATGGAAAACGACGATGTATAAATTATATAGCCGATGTATGAGTTATATAAGCGTTGTACACCTCATGTATAAGCGTTGTATAAGTTGTACGTTCGATGTATGAGTTATATAGGCGTTGAAAAATTATATATGTGTTGAAATAGAAGTGAATTGCTATATATATATATATATACATATATATATATACATATATATATATATACATATATATATATATGCCCCTCGTCCACAAACCATGGACGATATTTATTGGTTCTGATTGGTGTGAAAATTGATTGATAGCGAATGGTTGATTGGAATTGTTTGTGGTTGATATTGATTGATTGTGGTTGAAAAATACCCATTTGTGGTTGAGAAATATTTGGTTGAAACCACATAGGATTAGTTTGTGGAAATGAAATATATACATGCTGCCTACGTGCGAACTAGATGCATGATCCCCATTGTCAAAAACCGCGAGGTTTTAAGGTAGAGCAAGGAGCTGTACTAGGGACGGTCCCGGTTTTAACTACCCTGCCGTTATGCTGCCGAAATTTTGAATAATATTCATGTGTTTGAATTATTTTCATTTGTTAAAACTATATTTATTCGTTGAATAGAAAAGCTTCATGTGTTGAATCGATATTCATTCGTTGAATTGAAATTCATGTGTTGAATGGTATTCGTGTTTTAAATATAAAAATCACATTTTTATCTATATATATAAACTATAGAAAACCTTCATGTGTTGAATTGATATTCATTTGTTGAATTGAAATTCATGTGTTGAATGGTATTCGTGTTTTAAATATAAAAATCACCTTTTTATCTATATACATAAACTATAGAAAACCTTCATGTGTTGAATCGATATTCATTCGTTGAATTGAAATTCATGTGTTGAATGGTATTCGTGTTTTAAATATAAAAATCACCTTTTTATCGATTTATATAAACTATAGAGAACCTTCATGTGAATCGATATTCATTCGTTGGATAGAAATTCATGTGTTGAATGGTATTCATATTTTGAAAGAAATTGTTTTATAATAAAAATCCCATTTTTAACATCAATATGAAATGTATAAAATAATCTTGTTTAGAAATAAATTTTTTTATAATAAAAATCCTATTTTTATTACCTATATGAACTACATAAAATAATAGTATTTTGAAATGAATTGTTTTACAATAAAAAATCACATTTTTATTACATACATGAATTGCTAAATATAGCGAAGTGTTGAAATAGAAGACAGTTAGATAAAAATATCATTTTTATCAAATGTATGAAAGGAATATAGCTTTGAAATCGAAATATCGACATATATATATAAATAGAATTAAAATATATCGAATAACGAAGCTGCAGTTCGTATTTTGAAACCTGATTTCAAACGATTATACCGGGAGATCCGACCATCGGATTTTCCTGAAATCGCAATCGTTGGGTTCGCTTTGGAAAAATCTTTCCAACGGCACCAACTTTGTAAAAATCCAACAGTTGGATTGTCTGGAATGTTTAATTCAAATCTGAAGAAAAACAGCGCCCGAATCGATTATATATATATATATATATATATAATTATATATAATCGAATAACGACGCTGCAGTTCGTATTTTGAAATTGGAACTTCAAACGATTATACCGGGAGATCCGACTGTCGGATTTTCCCGAAACTGGAACCGTTGGATTCATTTCGAAAAGATCTTTCTAATGATGTAAATTTTGTGAAGATCAAACGAATGGATTTTCAGATATGTGTAAATCAAATCTGAAGAAAAACAGCGCCACGACCGCGTTATGGCCCGTAGCGTCGTTTTGAATAAATTGGTTGTTTTAAAATAAATAAAAATAGCGACAAATTATTATAAAATATTATAAACGATATGGATGTGAAATTTAGAAATTAACTAAATGTTAGCTAAGTCGAATGGTTTCTTGGGTATTGATCTGATGTTGGTTTCGGCCTTCGGGGTTGATATTTGGGAAATCGCTCTCTTACTGATTAACGGTTAGTGACAAATGAATTGAAATGATGTGTGTGTATGTTAGTGTTGCACTTGTTAATTATATACGCAAGTTGCTCAGAAAGACCGGGTTTATCCCATTCTGAATAACTGAATTGACGATAAGAAATCAAAGATGAAGACGGTGGTCGAAGACCGGAGATCTTCACTTCGTTTGGGATGGTAACCGACGTCCTGATTGGGAGGCATCCCGAAATATGGATAATGAGTGGTGATCGTCCAGACGTATGTGTTGATCGATGGGTTTGCGAGGTATATAGTGCCTCCAGTTTCGTTCAGACCCAGAATGGACTTGCAAATAGATAGTGTGTCTGACATTGGATTTTATTCTGTGTTGATTGATCTCTATTAAATATACATCTATTTGGCAACGGAGAATTTATTCTTTTGCTTAACGTCCTTCTCTGAAACACACGAGCTCAGAGGTTGTACATCAATGGACATCAGTCACATGGCATGAATTGCTAGTGTAGCATGCCTAAGTGGCAAATGATTTGGGCTTCTGTTGAAAAGCAAAGTCTTGTGGTGATGATCAAAGCACCGCCTGTGTGGCGTAGCTTTGTGTAGAACGTGAATTCGCGAGCCTCACACCCCGGTATGAACCAGAAACGGGAGAGGACCTCAGGGAGGACATTGTAACAACCCGAAAATCTGGGCCAGTTTAAAATTTTTATTTTGGCAATTTTACCGAATTGTGATTATTTAAAATGAATTATTTTAAATAATATCGAAGAAAAATTATTTTGAACATAGAAATCGAACGTATATATTATATACGTCGTCGTTAGAATATAATTAGTTATATATAATTATAAAAGGAATTGAGAATGGCGGGTAGTTCGATAATTCGATTTCAAACTTCAATTGAATGTACCAGGTGCAAAACAATCCGGATTTTAGTGAAACAAAAAAAATTAGGATCTAATTGATGATATCTTTCCAACGAATCCAAAAAATCAAAATTTCATAGCGGGGATCAAAAGATATGTCCGGTTGAAAATTCTGAATAGTCGCTATGGAATTCAGGCCCTTAAAAGGGGAATTTTGCAAACGACCTCGAATTTCGACGAAACCACTTTTGTTGGATCCGCAATGTAAAGTTATTGCTAGATTCCAAATTTAATAATTTTTCGAATCAATATGTGAGCGTGGAAAAGGAAAACGCGTTTGACCAGTTTCAGTTGATTTTAATCGACTGGAAAATGGCCATTTTTCAAACAGACTCAGAATTTGACGAAACTAGTTTTGTTAAGACCGTATCGTCAATACGAAGCTAGAAAATATTTTTCTGGAATTTTTCTGGTTAGTATGGGACCCTGGTAAATTGAAATGCGCGTTTAAATTCAATATATAGAGTTATATGTTGATTTTAACGGAAACTGATTGTAACGTCCGAATCAACCTACGATACATATCCCATTGTGTTCGGAATGGGGGTAAAACGCTATGGACGACAGGCGGTGGACCTCGTTTAGAGGTTGTATGTAAAAGTCAACTTTTTAGAAATTAAAATAATTAAATAAAATAATAAAATTAAAATTCTTTCTCTCCCCTTAAACCCGCTCTGCCCCCCCCCCCCCCCCCCCTCTCTCATTTCCAACCCGATTCAGAGAAAAAAAAAGAAAAAAAAACGCTGAAGACCATCGATCGCCAGTGCGAGGCCACCGCAGGCGCCGCACCTCAGCCCCCGGCCTCCCCACCTCCGACCGCACCTCCCCCTCCCCTCCGACAGCCCATCCCCTAGCCCAAATCGCGAAGAACCTCCACCCTGGACGCCGCCTTTACCGGATTTGCCACCACCGCAAACCCCTCCTCGACGCCGTGGTTACCCCCCCCCCCCTGCAGCAGTTCGACGAAGACCGGGTGAAGACGAACCTTTTCTAGAGCGCTTCCCTAAGGATGACGATGAAGAAAGGGTAATTAAGGGTAAGAGATTAACTTAAGTATATTTTTAATTGTTTATTGAATGTAAATGCAATTTTCAAATCAGTTTTTTTTTGAAAATAAATGACATTTGTTTTAATCAATATAAAGTTAGCTTTGTTTTTATAAGTAAAATAAACTTTGTTTTTGAAATACAAAAATAAACTTTGTTTTTGAAATACAAAAATAAACTTTGTTTTGGAAGTAGGCAAAATATAAACATACTTTGTTTAGAAAAATTAGCATAATTTAAAAGATATAAATATCCATTGTTTGAAAAATATTAAAATGAGATTTGGGAAAATATAAGTAGCGATGTTTAGAACATATTGAAAGCATATGCTTTGAAAATATAAAGACTTCTCCTTTGAAAATATAAAGACTTCGCCTTTGAAAATATAAAGACTTCGCCTTTGAAAATATAAAGACTTCGCCTTTGAAAATATAAAGACTTCGCCTTTGAAAATATAAAGACTTCGCCTTTGAAAATATAATAGAGAATATAAAAATATTATCTTTACATATGTAGAGTAAAAATTTGATTTTTATATATTGAATAGCGAAATAAAAATGCGATTTTTACATATGTAGAGAATACGGGCAACGAAGGTGATAAAAAGGCGAGAACGACGAAGGTTTCTGCAAAAGAAGAGCCGTGGAGTTGGGATAGCTATTTGTGAGAACTTCTCACCTTTCAATTTCTTTTTCTAGTTATATATATATACTAGGATGCAGACGGTGCTTAGTAGCACCCGACACAATCTTCCACAGACCATGGACTTGTTTGTTTGATTGCAAAAATTAGTTAAATTGTTTGGTTGTGTAGTTGGTTAGATTATTTGGTTTGAATTGAATTGTTTGGTGAAATGAAATTGATTTGATTGATGTGTGAATGGCGTGGGCCTTCACTAGACCGGGGATAAGGCTAGGCCTCGTCCCGTTTCTAGTATCGTGCCGTTATGCCGCCGAAATTTTCTAAAATAAGTTAGAAAAATAAAAATATCATTTTATTGAATAAATGAACTGAATAGAAACTCATATGTTGGAATAAAATGTTTTATCGTTAAAAATATAATTTTTAACGTGAATGTGAATAAATAAATATTCATTTACAAACCAGACGGTTTGTTTACGTACACCTATTTGAAGGACATTGATTGGGTCGATAAATTTTACACATCACTCAACTGCACAAATAAAATATGCGTTTGATTGTTTGAAACCCCACACGGGTGTTGGGATGAAATATGAAGTTCACTCATCCTGATTTATTAAATATGTCGATCGATTGATTGACAGGCTGTTATAAGCGTTAGATATCTATATTTGATGCTTATACAGTGTAGTGCACTTTGGTTGGTGGTTGATTATTTTTCAATGCTATTATATACATGTGTTGTATGAAAATCCATATAATTAATTTTATATGGTGATTGATTGGGCCTCATTCCAATTTAGAAAATAAAGAATAATATAAAATAAAAGTTCATGTGTTGACTATACTCATCCGTTGAGATTAGTCATGTGTTGAACGAAATGTTTTAATAATAAAATTTACATCTTTATCAATATAAAATAAAGGTTCATGTGTTGACTGTACTCATCCGTTGAGATTAGTCATGTGTTGAACGAAATAATTTAACAAAAATAGTCACACGTGGACAGTACTCATTCATTGAGATTAGTCGTGTGTTGACAAAAATAAATATTCATTTGTTGAATAGAATAAAGGAATATATTAAGCCGTGTTGATTAGAGATGCACCATTTTTACGTGAACGATGTTTATATCGATTTTACTCATTTTAAAATGAATATTGAAAAGTGATTTCGAAATCGCATATTTTGAAATGAAATTTGAATTAAATTGAATAGGAAACGAATTCGAATTAAATATATAACGAATTTGATTTCAATTGAATATATAATGAAATTGAATCGAATAGAAAACCAATTTGAATTGAATCGAATAGAAAACGACTTTGGAATTGAAATTTGAATTGAATAGAAATGAATTTTAAAACAAATTTATAAAGAAGAATTCAATTTTGATTTGAATTGAAATGGAAGTTGAAATTGCTTTTGAAACGAATTTAAAACTATTTATATAATTCGTTTTAAATAGAAATCGACGAAATATATATTATATATATATAATATAATGGCCTGAATAGAACGCGCCGCGCCGCGGCAGTTCGTGAATTTTGACCATTTATTTCAAACGAACATTACGGGAGATCCGACCGTCAGATTCTCCTAAAACCGGAACCGTTGGGTTCGTATCGAAAAGAGCTTTCTAACGAATGTTAGAAATTTGAAATCTAACGGTTGGATTTGGAGATACGTCCAAATCAAATTTGAAAAAGGTCGTTGTAAGAGCAGTTAGATGGCCGTTGATGGAAATCGACTGTACGGACCTTGATAAAATTATTAAAAATATTAATAATTTGTATAAAATCATAAGAAATGATTTGGGAAAAATTGGGATGAAAAACTCCATATTTGAAAAGATAAAAATAGATTTTTATCGAAATGAACTAGTTTTGAACTAGAATTATAATTCTATTTATTTTTAAATAAATAAATTGAATTTGAAAAGGGTTTTAAAAATAACCAGAATTTCCAATGATTGCATTAGAGTGGATTTGAATCGAAATTGTCTTCGGAATATTTCGATGTTGGAATTCGTGATTATACAGATGTTGTTATGGAAATTTGAAAGATATATATATATCGTTATTTCCAATACGATATTTGTTAGTCTTAGAATTTGATATTGAATATAAGCCGGTATATTTTCTATTCAAAGCCTTGTGTTTAATATCAAATGTGATTTGGGTTTGTCGTGAATGGTGTCTTCACTAACACTGTTCTTGAACCCATTTGAGAAAAGATTAAATCTTTTTATTTAGATTTAATGAAGTGTACCAATTAAATAATATTTAATTGGAATTGAATTGATATTGATTTTTGGGTTTATCGTGGACAGTGTTTTAAATAACACTCGTTCTTTAACCCGATAATTAATGAATGTGATTTTGGGTTTATCGTGAACTTTGTTTTAAATGACACTGATTCTTTAACCCAGTTAAAGATTAAAACTAAGTGGAGTTTTAATGAATCTTTAATTAGATTGAAAAGATCGAAAATGGAGTACCACCAGTTTTGCTCCAGGCGATAGTTAAATCTTTAATTAGATTTGAACGTGAAATGGTAATTGAATTTACCGATAACACAGTGGTTTTAGATATGAAGTATTACCAGTTTTACTTCATGGGATGAATAGGTTGGGATTGGGAAATTAAAACCAATGATTACTTCGATAAGGTTCGCTAATCCTGACTAGTTTGAATTGATATTCAAAAATAGATTAAAGAATAAATTTTAATGGTTTATCTTTGATAAAATTAATGGGAACCTTTCCCTATGAATGTGAAATCTAGAAACTAACTATCGGTTAGCCAAGCAGAATGGTTTTCTGGATATTGATCTGATGTTGGTTTCGGCCTTCGGGGTTAATATTTGGGGAATTATTCTTTATTAATTTATGGTTAGTGACTGATAAATTGGAATGCGGCGTATGTTGTGTTTGTGTAACACTTATTTAAAATATACGCGAGTTATTCGGAAAGACCGGGTTTATCCCATTCTGAATAACTGATACGAAGATGAAGACGATGGTCGAAGACCGGAGGTCTTCACGTCGTTTGGATAATTACTGATGATCTTGATTGGGCTGTACACCCAAGAAGATGGAAACAGTTAGTGATCGTCCAGACGTACTTGGAGATCGATGGATATGCGGGGTACTAGGTGCCTCCGGTTTCGTTCAGGCCCAGAACGGACTTGTAAATGGACTGTGTGTCTGACATTGGATTTTAGTCTGTGTGATTGATCTCTATTAAATATATATCTGTTTGGCAGCGGAGAATTTATTCTCTTGCTTAACGCCCTTCTCTGAGACGTACGAGCTCAGGGGTTATATATTGATGGATATCAAACGCATGGAGTGAATTGCCTGTGTGGCATGCCTAAGTGGCAATTGATCGAGGCTTCTGTTGAAAAGCAAAGTCTTGTGGTGATGATCAAAGCACGGCCTTTGTGGTATAGCTTTGTGTAACGTTTGCTTCGCGAGTTTCACACCCCGGTATGAACCAAAAACGGGAGAAGGACCTCAGGGAGGGCCTACGTTTCCTCCTAGCTAAAAGTGGCGTCAGTGGTTTTACACGCCCTGACGAGTTTGACTTATGTGGTTGTTGCTGTTGCGAGGCGTCTCGGTTAGATCGGACGATCCGGGTCCGATGGAGTCATTCGTTGGCTCGCTTACGCCCCAAAGGGCGGCGAAACGTAGTGCTCAGGCATTTTAATCCACTCCGTGTGGACCGGCCCTGACGATCCAAGGGTCGATGCGTTCTGATCCTGAGACTCGGGCTAGGCAGTCTCGAATCGGTTGAGGACTATCTTTTGCCTCGGTTCATAGATGGAAACCCAATTTCCAAATACGTGACTTTGCGATTTTGATTGTATAACCTATATATGGCGACATAGTGGTATGGGACATTCATGCCGCCTATGATTGATACTTATGATTTGAAGTTGTTTTATACACTATGCACTTATTATAGTATCAAATGATTTCTTTTAAACGTATCAAGCATTCTTTGGCTGTTATAAGGGAAAACCCTATCCCCCGGCTTGCATTGCATTGTGTGATAGGACCTGGGTCTTATAACAGCTTCATTTTTCTTCATTTAGCATTGCGCTGTTTGTTTTATGCACTGGTATTCTTGGGAGGAAACCCGTTCCGTGTTATACGGCGTGGTCCCTTGATTTACCTAACTTTGAAAATAAAGATTTATAACTGTTTTAGTTCTCACACCAGTCACATGACTGACCTGGAGTTTATTGTTTTAACCTAAACTCTGGGTGCCCTTATTTTGACACGGGCAGCTAGTAGTTTGGTTTTGCAGATTTATATTCACAGGATCCTGGATTACAGCTGGAACGATATCCGGAAAGCTTTGTATCCGTATATCTCTTCTAGTTGTGTATTGTATTATTTTCCGCTGCTATGTATTTAAATGTAATTTAAATCTCTGATATTTCTGTGTAATATTCATTTATACTCTGTATATTCTTGTAATTTGATGCATTGTTGAGATATACAGTGAAATGTTCTTCCGTCTGCGTTCTATTTTGTCATGTTCTCAAACGATAGGGCGTTTCGAACGGTCTGGGTCGGTTTAGCGACTGGTTCGGACCGAGCGAAATTCCTTGCCGTCACAGTTGGTATCAGAGCTTTGGTTTACAAAGCAGAGAACAAGGCACATTAGAACCATACGAAAGAATTCATCAGATATTGGATTAGTAATATCCAATGGGATGACTCGTTAGAGATAGGATCAGTAGTATCCTAGGACGAGTATGAAGAGTATATTTTTAAAATGAAAACAATTTTTGTTTTGAAAATCTAAATCCACTATTCGTATTTGATTATTTATTTCATATTGATTAGGACAGTCCAGTATATAAAGATTTTGCATATACGCCTTGCAAACGTGTATTTGAAGTTTTAATATACTGGATAGATATAGAATCACACTCTAGTCGCCCGGAGATGATTCTGATGATAGTTCGAACATCATCAGAATTGGTATTCGTGTTTCGAAGGTGTGATATCTATATATTTCCTATTGACTGGTGTGAGAACCAAAAATTAGATAAGGCCTATTGTTGTGATTTGGCATCAAAAACATGATTTTTGTATATGTATCAAAATTAGGAATTTGAGACTCTAATCCACTAATTAATTGATGTTTGTGTTGTTTGTTTATTTGTTTGCTAATTCTTAGCCATTTAGCCTAATTGAATCACATATTGAATTATATTGAAAATTGGTTGCGTTTGCTTGCATATACTTGTACTTACATTGAACAGGTCATAGCAAGGAGGCTAGAGCAAAGAATAAAATTTGTTTGCCCGACAAATAGGTACATGTTTACTACATAATTTACTGTTTTGTTTGGGTGATGATGATTTTATGAGCCTATTGGCTAGCCGCTTGGCTTTTTCTTTTTCTTTTTGAGATTAGAAGGACCGGGGAAGCTATTTGAAATTCCCCGATGCTCCCGGTGCAGGGGAGGTTATGGCGAAATTTTTCGAAAATTTAGGGTGTTAGCCAAATTTTTGAAATTTTTTGGAAATTCTCAGAAACTGAAAAGTTGGAGAATGGAAGCCAGATCGAACATAGAGTTTATTAATCAAACCACTTTCGACTTTGTTCCTTTTCGGGGACGAAAAGTTTTAAGTGGGGGAGATTGTAACAACCCGAAAATCTGGGCCAGTTTAAAATTTTTATTTTGGCAATTTTAGCGAATTGTGATTATTTAAAATGAATTATTTTAAATAATATCGACGAAAAATTATTTTGAACATAGAAATCGAATGTATATATTATATACGTCGTCGTTAGAATATAATTAATTATATATAATTATAAAAGGAATTGAGAATGGCGCGGTAGTTCGATAATTCGATTTCAAACTTCAATTGAATGTACCGGGTGCAAAACAATCCGGATTTTAGTGAAACCAAAAACATTAGGAT
The DNA here is from genome assembly GCA_030737875.1 of Allium sativum. NCBI lineage: Eukaryota > Viridiplantae > Streptophyta > Magnoliopsida > Asparagales > Amaryllidaceae > Allium > Allium sativum. The sequence goes on from CM060921.1 coordinate 317,328,766, forward strand.
CTAATTGATGATATCTTTCCAACGAATCCAAAAAATCAAAATTTCATAGCGGGGATCAAAAGATATGTCCGGTTGAAAATTCTAAATAGTTGCTATGGAATTCAGGCCCTTAAAAGGGGAATTTTGCAAACGACCTCGGATTTCGACGAAACCACTTTTGTTGGATCCGCAATGTAAAGTTATTGCTAGATTCCAAATTTCATAATTTTTCGAATCAATATGTGAGCGTGGCAAAGGAAAACGCGTTTGACCAGTTTCAGTTGATTTTAATCGACTGGAAAATGGCCATTTTTCAAACGGTCTCAGAATTTAACGAAACTAGTTTTGTTAAGACCGTATCGTCAATACGAAGCTAGAAAATATTTTTCTGGAATTTTTCTGGTTAGTATGGGACCCCGGTAAATTGAAATGCGCGTTTAAATTCAATATATAGAGTTATATGTTGATTTTAACGGAAACTGATCGTAACGTCCGAATCAACCAACGATACATATCCCATTGTGTTCGGAATGGGGGTAAAACGCTATGGACGACAGGCGGTGGACCTCGTTTAGAGGTCGTATGTAAAAGTCAACTTTTTAGAAATTAAAATAATTAAATAAAATAATAAAATTAAAATTCTTTCTCTCCCCTTAAACCCGCTCTGGCCCCCCCCCTCTCTCATTTCCAACCCGATTCAGAGAAAAAAAGAAAAAAAAACGTTGAAGACCATCGATCGCCAGCGCGAGGCCACCGCAGGCGCCGCACCTCAGCCCCCGGCCTCCCCACCTCCGACCGCACCTCCCCCTCCCCTCCGACAGCCCATCCCCTAGCCCAAATCACGAAGAACCTCCACCCTGGACGCCGTCTTTACCAGATTTGCCACAACCGCAAACCCCTCCTTGACGCCGTGGTTACCCCCCCCCCTGCAGCAGTTCGACGAAGACCGGGTGAAGACGAACCTTTTCTAGAGCGCTTCCCTGAGGATGACGATGAAGAAAGGGTAATTAAGGGTAAGAGATTAACTTAAGTATATTTTTAATTGTTTATTGAATGTTAATGCAATTTTCAAATCAGTTTTTTTTTTGAAAATAAATGACATTTGTTTTAATCAATATAAAGTTAGCATTGTTTTTATATGTAAAATAAACTTTGTTTTTGAAACACAAAAATAAACTTTGTTTTTGAAATACAAAAATAAACTTTTCTTTTGAAGTAGGCAAAATGTAAACATACTTTGTTCAGAAAAATTAGCATAATTTAAAAGATATAAATATCCATTGTTTGAAAAATATTAAAATGAGATTTGGGAAAATATAAGTAGCGATGTTTAGAACATATTGAAAGCGTATGCTTTGAAAATATAAAGACTTCGCCTTTGAAAATATAAAGACTTCGCCTTTGAAATTATAAAGACTTCGCCTTTGAAAATATAAAGACTTCTCCTTTGAAAATATAAAGACTTCGCCTTGGAAAATATAATAGAGAATATAAAAATATTATCTTTACATATGTAGAGTAAAAATTCGATTTTCATATATTGAATAGCGAAATAAAAATGCGATTTTTACATATGTAGAGAATACGGGCAACGAAGGTGATAAAAAGGCGAGAACGACGAAGGTTTCTGCAAAAGAAGAGCCGTGGAGTTGGGATAGCTATTTGTGAGAACTTCTCACATTTCAATTTCTTTTTCTAGTTATATATATATACTAGGATGCAGATGGTGCTTAGTAGCACCCGACACAATCGTCCATAGACCATGGACTTGTTTGTTTGATTGCAAAAATTAGTTAAATTGTTTGGTTGTGTAGTTGGTTAGATTATTTGGTTTGAATTGAATTGTTTGGTGAAATGAAATTGATTTGATTGATGTGTGAATGGCGTGGGCCTTCACTAGACCGGGGATAAGGCTAGGCCTCGTCCCGTTTCTAGTATCGTGCCGTTATGCCGCCGAAATTTTCTAAAATAAGTTAGAAAAATAAAAATATCATTTTATTGAATAAATGAACTGAATAGAAATTCATATGTTGGAATAAAATGTTTTATCGTTAAAAATATAATTTTTAACGTGAATGTGAATAAATAAATATTCATTTACAAACCAGACGGTTTGTTTACGTACACCTATTTGAAGGACATTGATTGGGTCGATAAATTTTACACATCGCTCAACTGCACAAATAAAATATGCGTTTGATTGTTTGAAACCCCACACGGGTGTTGGGATGAAATATGAAGTTCACTCATCCTGATTTATTAAATATGTCGATCGATTGATTGACAGGCTGTTATAAGCGTTAGATATCTATATTTGATGCTTATACAGTGTAGTGCACTTTGGTTGGTGGTTGATTATTTTTCAATGCTATTATATACATGTGTTGTATGAAAATCCATATAATTAATTTTATATGGTGATTGATTGGGCCTCATTCCAATTTAGAAAATAAAGAATAATATAAAATAAAAGTTCATGTGTTGACTATACTCATCCGTTGAGATTAGTCATGTGTTGAACGAAATATTTTAATAATAAAATTTACATCTTTATCAATATAAAATAAAGGTTCATGTGTTGACTGTACTCATCCGTTGAGATTAGTCATGTGTTGAACGAAATAATTTAACAAAAATAGTCACACGTGGACAGTACTCATTCATTGAGATTAGTCGTGTGTTGACAAAAATAAATATTCATTTGTTGATTAGAATAAAGGAATATATTAAGCCATGTTGATTAGAGATGCGCCATTTTGACGTGAACGATGTTTATATCGATTTTACTCATTTTAAAATGAATATTGAAAAGTGATTTCGAAATCGCATATTTTGAAATGAAATTTGAATTAAATTGAATAGGAAACGAATTCGAATTGAATATATAACGAATTTGATTTCAATTGAATATATAATGAAATTGAATCGAATAGAAAACCAATTTGAATTGAATCGAATAGAAAACGACTTTGGAATTGAAATTTGAATTGAATAGAAATGAATTTTAAAACGAATTTATAAAGAAGAATTCAATTTTGATTTGAATTGAAATGGAAGTTGAAATTGCTTTTGAAACGAATTTAAAACTATTTATATAATTCGTTTTAAATAGAAATCGACGAAATATATATTATATATATTATATATATAATATAATGGCCTGAATAGAACGCGCCGCGCCGCGGCAGTTCGTGAATTTCGACCATTTATTTCAAACGGACATTACGGGAGATCCGACCGTCGGATTCTCCTAAAACCGGAACCGTTGGGTTCGTATCGAAAAGAGCTTTCTAACGAATGTTAGAAATTTGAAATCTAACGGTTGGATTTGGAGATACGTCCAAATCAAATTCGAAAAAGGTCGATGTAAGTGCAGTTCGATGGCCGTTGATGGAAATCGACTGTACGGACATTGATAAAATTATTAAAAATATTAATAATTTGTATAAAATCATAAGAAATGATTTGGGAAAAATTGGGATGAAAAACTCCATATTTGAAAAGATAAAAATAGATTTTTATCGAAATGAACTAGTTTTGAACTAGAATTATAATTCTATTTATTTTTAAATAAATAAATTGAATTTGAAAAGGGTTTTAAAAATAACCAGAATTTCCAATGATTGCATTAGAGTGGATTTGAATCGAAATTGTCTTCGGAATATTTCGATGTTGGAATTCGTGATTATACAGATGTTGTTATGGAAATTTGAAAGATATATATATCGTTATTTCCAATACGATATTTGTTAGTCTTAGAATTTGATATTGAATATAAGCCGGTATATTTTCTATTCAAAGCCTTGTGTTTAATATCAAATGTGATTTGGGTTTGTCGTGAATGGTGTCTTCACTAACACTGTTCTTGAACCCATTTGAGAAAAGATTAAATCTTTTTATTTAGATTTAATGAAGTGTACCAATTAAATAATATTTAATTGGAATTGAATTGATATTGATTTTTGGGTTTATCGTGGACAGTGTTTTAAATAACACTCGTTCTTTAACCCGATAATTAATGAATGTGATTTTGGGTTTATCGTGAACTTTGTTTTAAATGACACTGATTCTTTAACCCAGTTAAAGATTAAAACTAAGTGGAGTTTAAATGAATCTTTAATTAGATTGAAAAGATCGAAAATGGAGTACCACCAGTTTTGCTCCAGGCGATAGTTAAATCTTTAATTAGATTTGAACGTGAAATGGTAATTGAATTTACCGATAACACAGTGGTGTTAGATATGAAGTATTACCGGTTTTACTTCATGGGATGAATAGGTTGGGATTGGGAAATTAAAACCAATGATTACTTCGATAAGGTTCGCTAATCCTGACTAGTATGAATTGATATTCAAAAATAGATTAAAGAATAAATTTTAATGGTTTATCTTTGATAAAATTAATGGGAACCTTTCCCTATGAATGTGAAATCTAGAAACTAACTATCGGTTAGCCAAGAAGAATGGTTTTCTGGATATTGATCTGATGTTGGTTTCGGCCTTCGGGGTTAATATTTGGGGAATTATTCTCTTGATTAATTTATGGTTAGTGACTGATAAATTGGAATGAGGCGTATGTTGTGTTTGTGTAACACTTATTAAAAATATACACGAGTTATTCGGAAAGACCGGGTTTATCCCATTCTGAATAACTGATACGAAGATGAAGACGATGGTCGAAGACCGGAGGTCTTCACGTCGTTTGGATAATTACTGATGATCATGATTGGGCTGTACACCCAAGAAGATGGAAACAGTTAGTGATCGTCCAGACGTACTTGGAGATCGATGGATATGCGGGGTACTAGGTGCCTCCGGTTTCGTTCAGACCCAGAACGGACTTGTAAATGGACTGTGTGTCTGACATTGGATTTTAGTCTGTGTGATTGATCTCTATTAAATATATATCTGTTTGGCGGCGGAGAATTTATTCTCTTGCTTAACGCCCTTCTCTGAGACGTACGAGCTCAGGGGTTATATATTGATGGATATCAAACGCATGGAGTGAATTGCCTGTGTGGCATGCCTAAGTGGCAATTGATCGAGGCTTCTGTTGAAAAGCAAAGTCTTGTGGTGATGATCAAAGCACGGCCTTTGTGGCATAGCTTTGTGTAACGTTTGCTTCGCGAGTTTCACACCCCGGTATGAACCAAAAACGGGAGAAGGACCTCAGGGAGGGCCTACGTTTCCTCCTAGCTAAAAGTGGCGTCAGTGGTTTTACACGCCCTGACGAGTTTGACTTATGTGGTTGTTGCTGTTGCGAGGCGTCTCGGTTAGATCGGACGATCCGGGTCCGATGGAGTCATTCGTTGGCTCGCTTACGCCCCAAAGGGCGGCGAAACGTAGTGCTCAGGCATTTTAATCCACTCCGTGTGGACCAGCCCTGACGATCCAAGGGTCGATGCGTTCTGATCCTGAGACTCGGGCTAGGCAGTCTCGAATCGGTTGAGGACTATCTTTTGCCTCGGTTCATAGATGGAAACCCAATTTCCAAATACGTGACTTTGCGATTTTGATTGTATAACCTATATATGGCGACATAGTGGTATGGGACATTCATGCCACCTATGATTGATACTTATGATTTGAAGTTGTTTTATACACTATGCACTTATTATAGTATCAAATGATTTCTTTTAAACGTATCAAGCATTCTTTGGCTGTTATAAGGGAAAACCCTATCCCCCGGCTTGCATTGCATTGTGTGATAGGACCTGGGTCTTATAACAGCTTCATTTTTCTTCATTTAGCATTGCGCTGTTTGTTTTATGCACTGGTATTCTTGGGAGGAAACCCGTTCCGTGTTATACGGCGTGGTCCCTTGATTTACCTAACTTTGAAAATAAAGATTTATAACTGTTTTAGTTCTCACACCAGTCACATGACTGACCTGGAGTTTATTGTTTTAACCTAAACTCTGGGTGCCCTTATTTTGACACGGGCAGCTAGTAGTTTGGTTTTGCAGATTTATATTCACAGGATCCTGGATTACAGCTGGAACGATATCCGGAAAGCTTTGTATCCGTATATCTCTTCTAGTTGTGTATTGTATTATTTTCCGCTGCTATGTATTTAAATGTAATTTAAATCTCTGATATTTCTGTGTAATATTCATTTATACTCTGTATATTCTTGTAATCTGATGCATTGTTGAGATATACAGTGAAATGTTCTTCCGTCTGCGTTCTATTTTGTCATGTTCTCAAACGATAGGGCGTTTCGAACGGTCTGGGTCGGTTTAGCGACTGGTTCGGACCGAGCGAAATTCCTTGCCGTCACAGTTGGTATCAGAGCTTTGGTTTACAAAGCAGAGAACAAGGCACATTAGAACCATACGAAAGAATTCATCAGATATTGGATTAGTAATATCCAATGGGATGACTCGTTAGAGATAGGATCAGTAGTATCCTAGGACGAGTATGAAGAGTATATTTTTAAAATGAAAACAATTTTTGTTTTGAAAATCTAAATCCACTATTCGTATTTGATTATTTATTTCATATTGATTAGGACAGTCCAGTATATAAAGATTTTGCATATACGCCTTGCAAACGTGTATTTGAAGTTTTAATATACTGGATAGATATAGAATCACACTCTAGTCGCCCGGAGATGATTCTGATGATAGTTCGAACATCATCAGAATTGGTATTCGTGTTTCGAAGGTGTGATATCTATATATTTCCTATTGACTGGTGTGAGAACCAAAAATTAGATAAGGCCTATTGTTGTGATTTGGCATCAAAAACATGATTTTTGTATATGTATCAAAATTAGGAATTTGAGACTCTAATCCACTAATTAATTGATGTTTGTGTTGTTTGTTTATTTGTTTGCTAATTCTTAGCCATTTAGCCTAATTGAATCACATATTGAATTATATTGAAAATTGGTTGCGTTTGCTTGCATATACTTGTACTTACATTGAACAGGTCATAGCAAGGAGGCTAGAGCAAAGAATAAAATTTGTTTGCCCGACAAATAGGTACATGTTTACTACATAATTTACTGTTTTGTTTGGGTGATGATGATTTTATGAGCCTATTGGCTAGCCGCTTGGCTTTTTCTTTTTCTTTTTGAGATTAGAAGGACCGGGGAAGCTATTTGAAATTCCCCGATGCTCCCGGTGCAGGGGAGGTTATGGCGAAATTTTTCGAAAATTTAGGGTGTTAGCCAAATTTTTGAATTTTTTTGGAAATTCTCAGAAACTGAAAAGTTGGAGAATGGAAGCCAGATCGAACATAGAGTTTATTAATCAAACCACTTTCGACTTTGTTCCTTTTCGGGGACGAAAAGTTTTAAGTGGGGGAGATTGTAACAACCCGAAAATCTGGGCCAGTTTAAAATTTTTATTTTGGCAATTTTAGCGAATTGTGATTATTTAAAATGAATTATTTTAAATAATATCGACGAAAAATTATTTTGAACATAGAAATCGAACGTATATATTATATACGTCGTCGTTAGAATAAAATTAATTATATATAATTATAAAAGGAATTGAGAATGGCGCGGTAGTTCGATAATTCGATTTCAAACTTCAATTGAATGTACCGGGTGCAAAACAATCCGGATTTTAGTGAAACCAAAAACATTAGGATCTAATTGATGATATCTTTCCAACGAATCCAAAAAATCAAAATTTCATAGCAGGGATCAAAAGATATGTCCGGTTGAAAATTCTAAATAGTTGCTATGGAATTCAGGCCCTTAAAAGGGGAATTTTGCAAACGACCTCGGATTTCGACGAAACCACTTTTGTTGGATCCGCAATGTAAAGTTATTGCTAGATTCCAAATTTCATAATTTTTCGAATCAATATGTGAGCGTGGCAAAGGAAAACGCGTTTGACCAGTTTCAGTTGATTTTAATCGACTGGAAAATGGCCATTTTTCAAACGGTTTCAGAATTTAACGAAACTAGTTTTGTTAAGACCGTATCGTCAATACGAAGCTAGAAAATATTTTTCTGGAATTTTTCTGGTTAGTATGGGACCCCGGTAAATTGAAATGCGCGTTTAAATTCAATATATAGAGTTATATGTTGATTTTAACGGAAACTGATCGTAACGTCCGAATCAACCAACGATACATATCTCATTGTGTTCGGAATGGGGTAAAACGCTATGGACGACAGGCGGTGGACCTCGTTTAGAGGTCGTATGTAAAAGTCAACTTTTTAGAAATTAAAATAATTAAATAAAATAATAAAATTAAAATTCTTTCTCTCCCCTTAAACCCGCTCTGGCCCCCCCCCCTCTCTCATTTCCAACCCGATTCAGAGAAAAAAAGAAAAAAAAAACGTTGAAGACCATCGATGGCCAGCGCGAGGCCACCGCATGCGCCGCACCTCAGCCCCCGGCCTCCCCACCTCCGACCGCACCTCCCCCTCCCCTCCGACAGCCCATCCCCTAGCCCAAATCGCGAAGAACCTCCACCCTGGACGCCGCCTTTACCGGATTTGCTACAACCGCAAACCCCTCCTTGACGCCGTGGTTACCCCCCCCCCCCCCTGCAGCAGTTCGACGAAGACCGGGTGAAGACGAACCTTTTCTGGAGCGCTTCCCTTAGGATGACGATGAAGAAAGGGTAATTAAGGGTAAGAGATTAACTTAAGTATATTTTTAATTGTTTATTGAATGTAAATGCAATTTTCAAATCAGTTTTTTTTTTTTTGAAAATAAATGACATTTGTTTTAATCAATATAAAGTTAGCATTGTTTTTATAAGTAAAATAAACTTTGTTTTTGAAATACAAAAATAAACTTTGTTTTTGAAATACAAAAATAAACTTTGCTTTTGAAGTAGGCAAAATATAAACATACTTTGTTTAGAAAAATTAGCATAATTTAAAAGATATAAATATCCATTGTTTGAAAAATATTAAAATGAGATTTGGGAAAATATAAGTAGCGATGTTTAGAACATATTGAAAGCGTATGCTTTGAAAATATAAAGACTTCGCCTTTGAAAATATAAAGACTTCGCCTTTGAAAATATAAAGACTTCTCCTTTGAAAATATAAAGACTTTGCCTTTGAAAATATAATAGAGAATATAAAAATATTATCTTTACATATGTAGAGTAAAAATTCGATTTTTATATATTGAATAGCGAAATAAAAATGCGATTTTTACATATGTAGAGAATACGGGCAACGAAGGTGATAAAAAGGCGAGAACGACGAAGGTTTCTGCAAAAGAAGAGCCGTGGAGTTGGGATAGTTATTTGTGAGAACTTCTCACCTTTCAATTTCTTTTTCTAGTTATATATATATACTAGGATGCAAATGGTGCTTAGTAGCACCCGACACAATCGTCCATAGACCATGGACTTGTTTGTTTGATTGCAAAAATTAGTTAAATTGTTTGGTTGTGTAGTTGGTTAGATTATTTGGTTTGAATTGAATTGTTTGGTGAAATGAAATTGATTTGATTGATGTGTGAATGGCGTGGGCCTTCACTAGACCGGGGATAAGGCTAGGCCTCGTCCCGTTTCTAGTATCGTGCCGTTATGCCGCCGAAATTTTCTAAAATAAGTTAGAAAAATAAAAATATCATTTTATTGAATAAATGAACTGAATAGAAATTCATATGTTGGAATAAAATGTTTTATCGTTAAAAATATAATTTTTAACGTGAATGTGAATAAATAAATATACATTTACAAACCAGACGGTTTGTTTACGTACACCTATTTGAAGGACATTGATTGGGTCGATAAATTTTACACATCGCTCAACTGCACAAATAAAATATGCGTTTGATTGTTTGAAACCCCACACGGGTGTTGGGATGAAATATGAAGTTCACTCATCCTGATTTATTAAATATGTCGATCGATTGATTGACAGGCTGTTATAAGCGTTAGATATCTATATTTGATGCTTATACAGTGTAGTGCATTTTGGTTGATGGTTGATTATTTTTCAATGCTATTATATACATGTGTTGTATGAAAATCCATATAATTAATTTTATATGGTGATTGATTGGGCCTAATTCCAATTTAGAAAATAAAGAATAATATAAAATAAAAGTTCATGTGTTGACTGTACTCATCCGTTGAGATTAGTCATGTGTTGAACGAAATATTTTAATAATAAAATTTACATCTTTATCAATATAAAATAAAGGTTCATGTGTTGACTGTACTCATCCGTTGAGATTAGTCATGTGTTGAACCAAATAATTTAACAAAAATAGTCACACGTGGACAGTACTCATTCATTGAGATTAGTCGTGTGTTGACAAAAATAAATATTCATTTGTTGAATAGAATAAAGGAATATATCAAGCCTTGTTGATTAGAGATGCGCCATTTTGACGTGAACGATGTTTATATCGATTTTACTCATTTTAAAATGAATATTGAAAAGTGATTTCGAAATCGCATATTTTGAAATGAAATTTGAACTAAATTGAATAGGAAACGAATTCGAATTGAATATATAACGAATTTGATTTCAATTGAATATATAATGAAATTGAATCGAATAGAAAACCAATTTGAATTGAATCGAATAGAAAACGACTTTGGAATTGAAATTTGAATTGAATAGAAATGAATTTTAAAACGAATTTATAAAGAAGAATTCAATTTTGATTTGAATTGAAATGGAAGTTGAAATTGCTTTTGAAATGAATTTAAAACTATTTATATAATTCGTTTTAAATAGAAATCGATGAAATATATATTATATATATTATATATATAATATAATGGCCTGAATAGAACGCGCCGCGCCGCGGCAGTTCGTGAATTTCGACCATTTATTTCAAACGGACATTAAAGGAGATCCGACCGTCGGATTCTCCTAAAACCGAAACCGTTGGGTTCGTATCGAAAAGAGCTTTCTAACGAATGTTAGAAATTTGAAATCTAACGGTTGGATTTGGAGATACATCCAAATCAAATTCGAAAAAGGTCGCTGTAAGTGTAGTTCGATGGCCGTTGATGGAAATCGACTGTACGAACCTTGATAAAATTATTAAAAATATTAATAATTTGTATAAAATCATAAGAAATGATTTGGGAAAAATTTGGATGAAAAACTCCATATTTGAAAAGATAAAAATAGATTTTTATCGAAATGAACTAGTTTTGAACTAGAATTATAATTCTATTTATTTTTAAATAAATAAATTGAATTTGAAAAGGGTTTTAAAAATAACCAGAATTTCCAATGATTGCATTAGAGTGGATTTGAATCGAAATTGTCTTCGGAATATTTCAATGTTGGAATTCGTGATTATACAGATGTTGTTATGGAAATTTGAAAGATATATATATCGTTAATTCCAATACGATATTTGTTAGTCTTAGAATTTGATATTGAATATAAGCCGGTATATTTTCTATTCAAAGCCTTGTGTTTAATATCAAATGTGATTTGGGTTTGTCGTGAATGGTGTCTTCACTAACACTGTTCTTGAACCCATTTGAGAAAAGATTAAATCTTTTTATTTAGATTTAATGAAGTGTACCAATTAAATAATATTTAATTGGAATTGAATTGATATTGATTTTTGGGTTTATCGTGGACAATGTTTTAAATAACACTCGTTCTTTAACCCGATAATTAATGAATGTGATTTTGGGTTTATCGTGAACTTTATTTTAAATGACACTAATTCTTTAACCCAGTTAAAGATTAAAACTAAGTGGAGTTTTAATGAATCTTTAATTAGATTGAAAAGATCGAAAATGGAGTACCACCAGTTTTGCTCCAGGCGATAGTTAAATCTTTAATTAGATTTGAACGTGAAATGGTAATTGAATTTACCGATAACACAGTGGTGTTAGATATGAAGTATTACCGGTTTTACTTCATGGGATGAATAGGTTGGGATTGGGAAATTAAAACCAATGATTACTTCGATAAGGTTCGCTAATCCCGACTAGTTTGAATTGATATCTAAAAATAGATTAAAGAATAAATTTTAATGGTTTATCTTTGATAAAATTAATGGGAGCCTTTCCCTATGAATGTGAAATCTAGAAACTAACTATCGGTTAGCCAAGCAGAATGGTTTTCTGGATATTGATCTGATGTTGGTTTCGGCCTTCGGGGTTAATATTTGGGGAATTATTCTCTTGATTAATTTATGTTTAGTGACTGATAAATTGGAATGAGGCATATGTTGTGTTTTTGTAACACTTATTTAAAATATACGCGAGTTATTCGGAAAGACCGGGTTTATCCCATTCTGAATAACTGATACGAAGATGAAGACGATGGTCGAAGACCGGAGGTCTTCACGTCGTTTGGATAATTACTGATGATCTTGATTGGGCTGTACACCCAAGAAGATGGAAACAGTTAGTGATCGTCCAGACGTACTTGGAGATCAATGGATATGCGGGGTACTATGTGCCTCCGGTTTCGTTCAGACCCAGAACGGACTTGTAAATGGACTGTGTGTCTGACATTGGATTTTAGTCCGTGTGATTGATCTCTATTAAATATATATCTGTTTGGCGGCGGAGAATTTATTCTCTTGCTTAACGCCCTTCTCTGAGACGTACGAGCTCAGGGGTTATATATTGATGGATATCAAACGCATGGAGTGAATTGCCTGTGTGGCATGCCTAAGTGGCAATTGATCGAGGCTTCTGTTGAAAAGCAAAGTCTTGTGGTGATGATCAAAGCACGGCCTTTGTGGCATAGCTTTGTGTAACGTTTGCTTCGCGAGTTTCACACCCCGGTATGAACCAAAAACGGGAGAAGGACCTCAGGGAGGGCCTACGTTTCCTCCTAGCTAAAAGTGGCGTCAGTGGTTTTACACGCCCTGACGAGTTTGACTTATGTGGTTGTTGCTGTTGCGAGGCGCCTCGGTTAGATCGGACGATCCGGGTCCGATGGAGTCATTCGTTGGCTCGCTTACGCCCCAAAGGGCGGCGAAACGTAGTGCTCAGGCATTTTAATCCACTCCGTGTGGACCGGCCCTGACGATCCAAGGGTCGATGCGTTCTGATCTTGAGACTCGGGCTAGGCAGTCTCGAATCGGTTGAGGACTATCTTTTGCCTCGGTTCATAGATGGAAACCCAATTTCCAAATACGTGACTTTGCGATTTTGATTGTATAACCTATATATGGCGACATAGTGGTATGGGGCATTCATGCCGCCTATGATTGATACTTATGATTTGAAGTTGTTTTATACACTATGCACTTATTATAGTATCAAATGATTTCTTTTAAACGTATCAAGCATTCTTTGGCTGTTATAAGGGAAAACCCTATCCCCCGGCTTGCGTTGCATTGTGTGATAGGACCTGGGTCTTATAACAGCTTCATTTTTCTTCATTTAGCATTGCGCTGTTTGTTTTATGCACTGGTATTCTTGGGAGGAAACCCGTTCCGTGTTATACGGCGTGGTCCCTTGATTTACCTAACTTTGAAAATAAAGATTTATAACTGTTTTAGTTCTCACACCAGTCACATGACTGACCTAGAGTTTATTGTTTTAACCTAAACTCTGGGTGCCCTTATTTTGACACGGGCAGCTAGTAGTTTGGTTTTGCAGATTTATATTCAAAGGATCCTGGATTACAGCTGGAACGATATCCGGAAAGCTTTGTATCCGTATATCTCTTCTAGTTGTGTATTGTATTATTTTCCGCTGCTATGTATTTAAATGTAATTTAAATCTCTGATATTTCTGTGTAATATTCATTTATACTCTGTATATTCTTATAATCTGATGCATTGTTGAGATATACAGTGAAATGTTCTTCCGTCTGCATTCTATTTTGTCATGTTCTCAAACGATAGGGCGTTTCGAACGGTCTGGGTCGGTTTAGCGACTGGTTCGGACCGAGCGAAATTCCTTGCCGTCACAGACATGCGTTTCTTTCTAGTTAGAAGTGGCGTCGGTGGTTTTACACGCCCTGACGAGTTTGACTTATGTGGTTGTTGCTGTTGCGAGGCGCCTCGGTTTGATCGGACGATCCGGGTCCGATGGAGTCATTTGTTGGCTCGTTTACGCCCCAAAGGGCAGGGAAACGTATTGTTCAGGAATTTTAATCCACATCGGTGGACCGGCCCTATCCCTCCTAGGGTCACTCGAGCTCTGATCCTGTGGCTCGGGCTAGAGAGTCGCGAAGTCGGTAAGGACTATCTTTTGCCTTGGTTCACGACGGAAATCCAATTTCCAAATACGTGACTGTGCGGTTTCGATTGTATATATATTTGGCGACATAGTGGCATGGGACGCTCATGTCATCTATGATTGATAGTTATGATTTGAAATTGTTTTTGAAACATATAAACACTAGTAGTAATATCAAATGCTTTTGTTTTATTCGTATCAAGCATATCTTGGCCATTATAAGGTAAAAACTTTATCCTCCGGTTTGCGTTGCATTGTGTGATGGGAACTGAGTCTTATAATGGCTTCATTTTTTTATAAAAACCATTGCGATGTTTAAAAGAAAAGATTTTTTTTAAAGCACTGGCAATCCGATGGAGTAAACCCACTCCACGAAAGTGGCGTGGTCCTGTGATTAGCCATATATTAAATGTGTTGAGTAGATTTCTCATACCAGTCCCATGATTGACTCGTAGTTTGTTTCACTTTCAAACTCGGGTGCCCCTTTTTCTACACGGGCAGCCTTGTATTTAGGTTTTAGCTGGCTTTTCTGGATAGCTGGAGCTGAAGATGGATTCTATCATTTATCTCTTTTTATGCTGTTCAGCTCCTATTGTACATATTTTGTTTGTTTCCGCTGTAGACATTTATGTATAGTTGAACTGTATTTGTACTAAGTATGATCCTGTATACTGTGTAACTCTGATGATTACTTTTATCCAGTATATTCTATTGTTCATTATCTGGTGTATTTATTTAATTCTGTTATGCTATTATCTGTTTCTGTGTTATATTCCAAATATTATCGTCGTCTCCGTAGGAACGGGAAATGGGGTCGTCACAAGATGGTAGGAAACCGATATCTGGAAAAAGAGACAGGCACCCCCACAAAGCCAACTAAGATCGAGGGAACCCCCAACCGGATTATGGACGGTGATGGGTTCTTTGAGCTTTTTCAATTTCAAATCCAACTTCTTAACTGCATTCTTTGCAATAAAGCTTTGTGATGCGCCTGTATCAAACAGTACTTTAACTGGAAACAGTAAGCGTGCCTTCAAAAACATCAGACCGTCCCCGAATAGCTGAGGGTGCTGAAGTTTCTGCCACTTCATTCACATGTACTGCTTCTGATTTCTTTGATAGTTGGCACTCCCTTGCAACATGACCTGCTTGGTGGCACTAATGGCATTTCCTTTCACCATGTGGATTCTTGGATTTAAATTCATCCTTCTTTCGTTTCTTTAAAGATCTGCAATTTCCTTGCAAATGCCCTTGCTTATGGTAGTTATTGCATATGGCAGTCGTTACTGGTTCTACTTCTGACGAGTTCGTTAATACGTTATATTCCAGAACTAAGCTTAACCAAAGCTCTGATACCACATTGTGACGAACCCAAAACCCCATACGACTGTGGCAATGGTAATCTTTGGAATATAGCACAAAAACAGATAACAGCAGAACAGAAATAAATAAATACACCAGATAATGTACAAATAATACACTTGATAAACATAATCATCAGAGTTACATAGTATACAGGATCATACTTAGTACAAAATACAGTTCAGCTATACATAAATGTCGACATCGGAATCAAAACATAATATGTATAATAGGAGCTGAACAGCATAAAAAGAGATAAATGGTAGAATCCATCTTTAGCTATAGCTATCCAGAAAGAGTCTGCTAAAACCTGAATAAAAGGTTGTCCGTGTAGAAAAAGGGGCACCCGAGTTTGCAAGTGAAACAAACTACGAGTCAGTCATGGGACTGGTATGGGAAATCTAATTAATATATTTTATAATATGGCTAATCACAGTACCACGCCACTTTCGCGGAACGGGTTTACTCCATTAGATTGCCAGTGCTTTAAAACAAGTAGACCTTTTAAACATCGCAATGCTTTTTATAAAAATGAAGACATTATAAGACTCAGTTCCCATCACATAATGCAACGCAAACCGGAGGATAGAGTTTTACCATATAATGGCCAAAATATGCTTGATACAAATAAAACAAAAGCATTTGATATTATTACTAGTGTTTATATGTTTCAAAAACAATTTCAATCATAACTATCAATCATAGACGGCACGGGTACCATATATCATGTCGCCATATATAGGTATACAATCAAAACCGCACGGGGTCGTATTTGGAAATTGGATTTCCGTCATGAACCAAGGCAAAAGATAGTCCTTACCGAATTCGAGACAATCTAGCCCATGTCTCAGGCAAGTACCCAGTCAAGCCTTTGAATCGTCAGGGCCGGTCCACCGATGTGGATTAAAATGCCTGAACACTGCGTTTCCCCGCCCTTTGGGGCGTAAATGAGTCCTATGACTCCATTGGCTCCTCATAGTCACCGATATATCCGAGGCGCCTCGCAACAGCAACAACCACACATGTGAAAATAATATAAATGTCAGGGCTAGTAGGTCACTTACACCACCCTAGCTAGAAGGAAACGCATGTCCTCCCTGAGGTCCTCTTCCGTTTCTGGTACATACCGGGGTGTGAGGCTCGTGAATCAACGTTATACACAAAGCTATGCCACACCGGTCGTGCTTTGATCATCAACCACAAGACTTTGCTTTTCAACAGAAGTCTTGATCATCTGCCACTTAGGCATGCCACACAGGCAATTCACTCTATGCGACTGATTTCTATCGATATATAACCTCTGAGCTCCTACGTCTCAGAGACGGGCGTTAAGCAAGAGAATAAATTCTCTGCCGCCAAACAGATATATATTTAATTGAGATCAATCATCATAGAACAAAATCCAATGTCAGACACACAGTCCATTTACAAGTTCGTTCTGGGTCTGAACGAAACCGGAGGCACCATATACCTTGCATATCCATCGATCTCCAAGTACGTCTCGACGATCACCACTTATTATCTATATTTTGCGATGCCTCCCAATCAAGACATCAGTTATCATCCAACTGAGGTGAAGATCTCCGGTCTTCAAACATCGTCTTCGTCATCGACTTCATATCGCCGATTAATTATTTGAAATGAGATTTAACTCAGCCTTTTCAAATAGTTCACGTATATCTAGATTTTGAATCAATTCATTTCAATGGTTAAATTATTTGACATCAATAATTCTGTTCTTAAATGTAATTTTCACGCCAAACACATTCAACCATCAAATATCCAATAAACTGGGTAAATTTGGTTTATTTTCATTCCATATCGTTTATAATATTTTATAACGATTTATCGCTATTTTTATTCACTCAAAAATAACCAATTCATTCAAACGACGCTTCAGGCCATAACGCGGTCGTGACGCTGTTTTTCTTCAGATTTGAGTTACACATATTTGAAAATCTAACCATTGGATCTTCACAAATTTTATATCAGTAGAAAGATCTTTTCAAAATGAATACAACGGCTTCAGTTTTGGGAAAATCCGATGGTCGGATCTCCCAGTATAATCGTTTGAAGTTACGATTTCAAAATACGAACTCCAACATCGTTATTCGATTTAATTTAATTATATATAATCGATTCTGGCACTGTTTTTCTTCAGATTTGAATTAAACATTCCAGACAATCCAACCGTTGGATCTTCACAAAGTGGGTGTCGTTGGAAAGATATTTCCAAAGAGAACCCAACGGTTTCGGTTTCAGGAAAATTTGATGGTCGGATCTCCCGGTACAATCGTTTGAAATCACTGTGTCAAAACATGAACTGCAGCTTCGTTATTCGATTTATTTCTATTATATATATATATATATATTTCATTCTTCGATTTCAAAACCATATTCATTTCACACAATTGATAAAAATGGTATTTTTATCCAGCTGCTATTTATTTCAACACATGAATTTTATTTCAACAAATGAATTTCTATTCAACACATGAATTTTATTTCAACACATGAATTTTTATTCAACACGTTAATTTCTATTTAACACATGAATTTTATTTCAACATATGAATTTAATTTTTAACAGTTCATATATATCATAAAAATGTGATGTTTATTGTAAAATAATTTATTTCACAACACGATTATTTTATATAGTTCATATGTATCATAAAAATGTGATTTTTATTGTAAAACAACTTATTTCAAAACACGATTATTTTATATAGTTCATATATAGGGTAAAAATGTTATTTTTGGTGTTAAAATAATTTATTTAAAACACTAGTATTTTATATAATCTATACATATGATAAAAATGTTATTGTTATTTTTCAAAGAATTTATTCAATACATGAACTCCATTCAACACATGAATTTTATTCAACACATGAATTTCTATTCAACACATGAATTTTCGATTCAACACATGAATTTTACTTCAACACATGAATTTTATTTCAACACATGAATTTCTATTCAATACATGAATTTTATTTCAACACATGAATTTTTATTCAACACATGAATTTCTATTCAACACATGAATTTTATTTCAACACATGAATTTAAATCAAACACAGTAATATTTCAGAAAATTTCGGTAGCATAACGGCAGGGTAGTTAAAACCAGCACCGTCCCTAGTACGGCTCCTCGCTCTACCTTAAAGCCTCGCAGCTTTTGACAATGGGGATTTTCAATATCTAGTTCGTACGCAGACGAATTTTCCCATATACTAATCCTGTTGGGATTTCAACCACAATCAATCATTTCAAATCAACCATTCATGATATTCACCAAATTTTCACATCAACCAATAATCCAAACAATATCACAACCAATATATATCGTCCATGGTCTATGGAGGAGGGGAGTGTATATATATATATATATATACGTATACAACTATATTTTGATTTCATTTCAATATCATTTTAATTTACTTCAATGCATATATCACTTTCAACGCATATATACCTTATACATCGAACATACAACTTATACAACGCTTATACATGAGGTGTTCAACGCTTATATAACTCATATTTCGACTATATAATTTATACATCGTTGTTTTCCATATCGTTTATAATTCAGAAATCTCACATTGGGTTCCACACCACCAAAAATTGTAGAAGGCTCAGAAAAATATCCGGTCTCTTCTAGAATGTAGAAGACATCCGCACGAGTCCACTATCTCTTGTTTCACTGGATTTCGATCACGCAGGAAAAAGATATGATTTTTATTCGATTAATCAAGTTTGCAACGCTTTTAAGTGTAAAATTCAGTTTATTAAAATCAAACCCGTACCTATCTGCGTTCGTTCAAACTAGGGTTTGGAATTTGCACCCAAACTGTGAAGTATTGCGTCGATCAGAGGGTAGCACGAGGTAGGGCGTGGAGAGGCGCGCAGAACGAGGGTAGCCTCGTCGAACTCGGCGGTCGGAGACGCTGTTGGCGGCGGAGCAAAGTCGGCGACTTCCGGAGGTCGATCTGGCCTTGATACTCAATGAAAAAATCCAATCTTTATATGGATTTGAAGCTGGGGATGTCCTCTACAAAATTCTCAACTGGAAGAAGGTCTGGTTTCGTGTGTGGAAGGAGAAATCGGGTTGGGAAGATCGGAATCGATTTCCGTCGTCGCTTCAGGGGTTGTCTGTAAAGACCCGTAACTTCCCCGGTAATGAAAGCTCGGATAATTCGAGGACAAGGCACAAAAGAACGCAGACAGAAGAACATTTCATTGTGTATTACAACAATTCCATCAGAATACAAGAATGTACAAAGTATGAATAAATGTTACACAGAAAATATCAGAGATTTAAATTACATTTAAATACATCACTGTAGCGGAAAACAATACAAAACACAACAGAAGGATATATACGGATACTGAAACACCCCACCTCCGTTAGGGTCACTCTCAAAGGGAATGCCCTAATTTTGGTGGAGGTTTATAAGTACAAGTCACAGATATACAAGACAGATATAAGAACACATATTTGTAAACAGCGGAAGAACAACAAACTTTTATTTCATAAAGTCAAATACGTGTTACAACAACATCCTTTCCAAAAACATAACATAACACTTTCATAATCTGTCTTGAGTACATGATTTAAAGAAGCATAAATAAAACATAGATAAACTGCAAAAGCCCCATAGTGGATTGTCCAAAGCCATAGTTCAAAACAGGAAAGTCCAAGCAATACATTTCTCTTCTTCAAGCTGGATGTTGAGGTTGGTCAAGCTGTTGCGTTCCCTCCCTGAGGACCTGGGGGGGAAACGGAAGAAAGAAGACGAAAGAAAAATAGAGTCAGACATAAAGCCTGAGTAAGTCTAGTACTACCTTGTCTATGAATAAAGAACTGGGTATGATAAGTAAAACAGGAAGTGGGCAAACACTATGAACTTGGTTAAGTTACCTAGGGTCGAATATACTATCGTACCCCATGTTAATCTCTGAACCCATATAAACTAGTTTCCAATTTGCACCCCATAATCAGGGTGATGTGATCCATTCAATGATGATCGGCTCCTACTCGCATAGTTACATGTGTCTTACGGCCCCCGATGTCTGTAGTTACCTATGCTGGTCCCACCATGAGGTGTATCAAGTCCCATAGTGGCAACCCGACACAACCTTAGGGTGCACAGGTATGCTACTGGTGTCCAGTGCCTTATTTTTCTGCACCGGAGTGTGTGCACGCCCGCACTCCGTTAGAACCTACACTGCTACACCACCGCCGTCGCTTTGACCTCTTACAATCAGCCCAGTAATCGTGCCCCACCCTGCCTAGTTTCAGGGTATCCTGATACACCTTCTAGGGTTACTGCTGAAAAGGGTCCCCCGTTACTAGGTTTTCTATCTCTAGCCAACATGCTAAGTTGGTTAAGTGTTTCCTACCTAACCCCACCAGTCCGTTTAGTTTAGCATGTTCCATTTTGATTAAGTTTTTAGTCCACTTAATCCTAACAATCCTGACTCAGCCTTAATTGTCTTATTAAGGCCCTGACCTCTCACATTAGACAGGTATTGTTGTGGCTGCCTGTTGCCGGTTGGTTCCGGGCAGTCTTACGCCACAACTCAGTCTAACCTCGGGTCCTTGCTGGGCTCCATGTTTAACCTCCCACATTGAATAGGTATTGTTGTGACTACTGGACAGCCGAGCGGTTCCGGGCAGGTTTACATCACAACTCAATCCAACCTCGGGTTAAACACATGGTATGTTCTACATTTACATATCTTGTCATTCTTCTTTATTTCTTATATGTAAATATTTGCGGCCCATTATTAAGTTAATGGTGTAAAGGTTACACCAATCATGGGCCCAACCCATACTTGAATTTGGGCCCTTCTATTTTATATTTTCATTCATTAATTATTTTTTTACCCAACGTTATTTTCCCCCGTTTTACACGTCCGTTTATATATATATTGGGCTTAGCCTTTTAAAGCCCAATTTAGCCATGCGAAAAGGGGAGGCTTATGGCGTATACACAAAGAGGGGAAGGTGAGCGCATGATCTTGCAATACGACATTGGAAATACAAAATAGAAATTGGTGTACTTGCATAGTGGTGACATAGGTGACATGAATCAAAGCATGTGAACTTGCATAGGTTTAACTACAACATGAACCTATATTCTTATTTAGGCATAATGTCAAACATAAACATGTCATAAATATTCCTAGCATAAGCATGGCATAATGTCAAACATAAGCATGGCATAAATACTTCTAGCATAAACATGGCATAATGTCAAACATAAGCATGGCATAAATACTTCTAGCATAAACATAGCATAATGTCAAACATAAGCATGGCATAGGTAAAGTTCAATTTGTTCATGGCATAAACATAAACAAGTCATGTTCATAAGGTTTCTACATGTTTACAAAGGGGATACTTTGTTACTAACACAAAAGCATAGTTCAACTTAATCATGGTTTAAGTCTAATCACATAACGATGGTATAAATATACTTATGCATAAATATTCCTAATCATGGTGTTTGCTTTAAACTTGCAAAAAGGGATTTTTGAGTCTAACCTAGCCATGTCTCACATATGTCATCATATAATTCTTTTAAACAAGATAGACTTAATTCATAGATTTCAATTATGCCAAATATCATTCATAGCCTAGCCATATTCATAAGCATGACTTAATACATGGATTATGGTGTCAAAATTCCGACATAGTTTCATATGAACTATAACAACCAAACTTGTCTCAATTGCTTGCAAAACGATTTATGCACAAAGTATACATCATGACGACATAATAACAAAGCCCCAAACTTGCATAAATTTCACTCAACTACATACATGTAGCTTCAACATAGATTACGTAATTTGCGCAATATTCCAAACGTATATTTGCATAGAACTACCGCATGTAGTTCTTTATAATGAATAACATAATTTTGCAAAAACATGAATTACTTCCATCGCCACAATTCAAGCATACACATCAACACAGTTGTTTATTATACCAAAGTAATACTCTACTTACAATGGTTGCGGCGAATTCTCTAATTAAGAGACACGATTCCTTTGTTGAATTGATTAGCTTTAGGTTGCTTGAATTGCTTTAGGCTTAGAACTTTCTTCCTAATTTTCTCTCTCTAGTTGACGACTACTCTTTGTCGTTCCTCAGCAACATGGCGGCTATAATCTTATTTTGAATGAATAGATTAGGGTTTAGTCTAGGGTTGTTTATATAGAGGTTAGGAATTGATTAGGACCCTTGATGTTGCTGGGTTAGATCATAGCCATTCATTAGGAAGAGACCAATAAAAACCCGCCACCTAGCCCTAATGACAAAGCAGACCACAGAAATTCGACCACACACCGACCTGGCCAGCCAGGTTGACTGGGCTCGACCAGGTCGATACCCCTGTCGACAGGGCTGTCGACAGCCCTGTCGACATGGGTAGCCCAGGTCGACTGCCCAGTCGACCTGGGTGGCCTAGGCGGGTGATTATCCGCCCTGGCCCACTGGGCCCGATTTTTAATTATTATTTTATCCTGTTTGAATTTCAAATTTAATTCAAAACTTCCGAAGGCCATATCTTCTTCATACGGACTCCGTTTTTCGAAAACTCGGACTCTATTTCGCGTATTTTTCCGAGACGAACGCAATGGCGTATCCCGTTTCCCTTAGTTCTTGGATTTCAGATTAATTATACTTTAATTTGTAAATTTCACAATTATTGAATTCTCGGGGTGTTACATTCTCCCCCACTTAAAAGGATTTCGTCCCCGAAATCTTCAAGTTAGGAGGAATGTATATCCTAACATCCAATCATCCATCTACTCATCCATCAAACACGAGCATCCATTGTCCTTAACAGACTTCTAATGCTTCATGATCATATGCGAAGTGTGTGTATATGAACTTATCTAATGCAAAATCAGGCGGTCTACTGATTCAGTTGACCTCCTTAATGCGAATTATGTAAGTGCCATGAATCCATTATGTATGCAAATTTTCCTATTCTTGATTCTACATGAGTGCACAATCATTTAATACAAATGCAACATCCACATGACAACACATTAAAGTTCAACCACATATGAAAGCAAACATATATGCATATGCAATATGAAGTGACTGAGCCGATCTAAAACCTAGATTGTGTGTGTATATGCAACCACGAGCAACCACTAGCAATCACTTGCAACCACTTGCAACCATCATCCATAACATGTTTCGACTACATGTTTCCATCCAAAAAGATTCTACCTAAAAGATACGGTCGAGGAAATATACCTAAAAAGATAGATAAAAGCGCAACTTAAGGAAAAAGGAAAGATCAAGGATATACCCTCGAACAGAAAAGGGTAGGCTGTACGGATTTTAGCTTCAGTTTCCCAAGTCGCGTCTCCCTCGGTGTCGCTCCACTGGACTTTGACGAGCTTGACTTCGCGGTTGCGTAGCTTCTTCACCTCCGTTCCTAAGATGCGGGTTGGAACTCTTCTTATGGTCGCTTCGCGTTCCACTTCGGCCTCTTCGAGTATATTTGGCTCTACCACTTCAGCAGACTCATGAAGACATTTTCGGAGATGCGAAACGTGAAAAACGTTGTGGACTCCAGCCAACTTCTCGGGTAGCTCTAATCTATAGACCATTTTCCCAATTTTCTCGATAATAGGGAATGGCCCTACGAATCTTGGTGCTAGCTTTCCTGTGGTTCCAAAACGAACAACGTTTCTTAGCGGTGATACCTTGAGAAAAACTCTGTCTCTAACTTCGAATTCAAGGTCGGTCCTCCTCTTGTCGGCATAGGACTTTTGTCTGTCTTGGGCCGTCTTCATCCTTCTTCGTATTAAGTCTACTTTCTCTGAAGTCTCTCGGATCATGTCTGGTCCAAGTATAAGCTTATCCGTGGACTCCCACCAACAAGTGGGCGATCGGCACGGTCTTCCATATAAAGCTTCGAAGGGCGCCATTCCGATGGTTGCTTGATAGCTGTTGTTGTAGGCGAATTCTACTAAAGGAAGGTGGTCTTCCCATGTCCCTCCGAAGTCGAGGACGCATAGTCTTAAGAGGTCTTCCAAAACTCTATTTACTCTCTCTGTTTGACCGTCGGTTTGGGGATGATAGGCTGTGCTCAAGCATAACTGCGTTCCTACTACTTCTTGCAGACTCCGCCAAAACTCGCTGGTGAAGATGGGGTCTCGGTCACTAACAATGCTAGATGGTATTCCATGGAGTCGAACGATTTCCTTGAGGTAAAGTGATGCTAGGGATGAGGCAGTCCTTTTACTTTTGACAGGTAAAAATTGGGCGCTTTTAGTAAGCCTATCCACTATTACCCAGATGCTAGTGTTGCCTCTCCTAGACCTAGGCAGCCCATCGATGAAGTCCATTGAGATGCTATCCCACTTCCACTGCGGGACCTCCAGAGGATGTAGTAGTCCGCCAGGCTTTTTCTGTTCCGCTTTAACCTGTTGGCACACCATACACTTGGAAACGAATTCTGCCACGTCCTTTTTCATGCCGTTCCAGAAGAAAGTCCTTTTTATGTCTTTGTACATTTTATCCCCGCCTGGGTGTATCGTCATCTTGGAGTGATGTGCTTCCTCGAGAACCTTCTTTATTAAATCGTTTGTCTGTGGGACGCATAGTCTTCCGTCTCGCCTTAGCAAACCCTTATCGTCGATGGAGTATCTGTTGAGGTGACTTGAAGTCTCACCCCTAATTAGCCTATCAATTATTTCCACAAGTTGAGGGTCTTCGCGTTGTGCTATCCCTACTGAATCCACTAAAGTTGGGCGCACTTCGAGATATGCTAGCAAGCCTGGTACGAAATCGGAGGAGGGCCTAAAGTCGAAGCTGGCTATAAACTCTAGGCTTTGTCTTTCAACAAACAACGGGCTTAGGGTCAATTTCTTTCGGCTCAACGCGTCTGCCACTACGTTGCCTTTGCCCGGAGTATAGGAGATTTCGAAATCGTACGAGGCAAGAAACTCCATCCATCTTTGTTGCCTCAAGTTAAGATCCTTCTGCGAGAAAAGATATTTCAACGATTTATGGTCAGTGTAAAGTTCGAACTTCTCACCTAGGAGATAGTGTCGCCAAGACTTGAGTGCAAAGACGATGGCGGCTAACTCGAGATCGTGGGTTGGGTAGTTCTTTTCGTGCACTTTCAACTGCCTCCCGCCATAAGCTACTACCCTTCCTTCTTGCATTAAGACGGCGCCTAGTCCTGTCCCACATGCATCCGTATAAACAGTGAACATCTTACTCCCATCTGGCAGCGTCAAAACTGGGGCTATTGTAAGAGCCCTTTTCAGTCTTTGGAAAGCAAACTCGCAATCCAAATCCCAATTAAACACTAGATTCTTCTTGGTCAATTTCGTGAGCGGAGCTGAGATTTTCGCAAAATCCCTTATGAATTTTCGATAGAAACCTGCTAGTCCTAGAAAGCTTCAGACCTCAGTTGCATTCCTTGGTGTCTTCCAGTCTTGTACCGCCACTACCTTAGCAGGGTCCACCGCTAACCCTTGTCTGGATACTATGTGCCCAAGGAACCTCACCTCTTCTCTCCAAAAGTGACATTTGGAGAATTTGGCTTTTAGTTGATGGACTCGCAAAGTTTCCATGATTGCCCTTAAGTGTTGAGCATGTTCCTCTTCACTCTTTGAGAAGATAAGGATATCATCTACGAAGACCACTACGCATTTGTTGAGGAAATCTCTAAATACCCTACTCATCAGGTCCACGAAGTAAGCAGGTGCATTTGTCAAGCCGAAAGGCATGACAAGCCATTCAAAGAAGCCGTCTGGGGTTCTGAACGCCGTTTTATCGATGCTATCTTCAGCCACCCTTAGCTGATGAAAACCGGTTGCTAAATCGAGTTGGGAGAAAACAGACGCTCCTACAAGCTGGTCAAACAAATCGTCAATTCTAGGGAGAGGGTGCCTATTCTTTTTCGTTAGCTTGTTGAGCTCCCTATAGTCAACACATAGACGGAGTGAACCATCCGCCTTTGTAGCGAACACCACTGGAGCGCCCCATTCTGAAATGCTCCTCCTAATGAACCCCTTCTCTAGAAGCTCTTTAATCTGTTTACTGAGCTCTTTCCTTTCTCGTGGAGCCATATGTCTAACGGGCAACGCAACGGGCTTTGCATTATCTACAAGATATATGCGGAAGTCTATTTCCCGCTTCGGAGGCAAGCCCTTCACCTCTTCGAAGACATCCGGATATTCCCGGACCACTCTAACTGATTGCAAGTTTTCAACAGAGGCATCTAGCGATTCAAGATAACTAAGCATAACCGCATACGAGGGATTACAAGAAATTTCCAAAGTATTACCGAGCTGGGTTAGGAGCCTAACAACCCTTTTCTCACAATCAAGGATGGCCCCATTACTGGATAGCCCATCCATGCCCAAAATCAAACCATACCCCGAAAAGCCCAAAACAAAGGCACTACATTGAAATTCAACACTTAGAATAGAAATTTTCAAATCCAAACAGATCATAGACAAATGAGCTGGGCCCCCAATTGGGTTTGAAACAATTAAGGGGTCCTCTACCATACTAGTTTTTAGGTGCAGAGATTCTACTAAAGCAGACGAGATAAAGGTGTGTGATGCGCCAGAATCAAACAAAGTGCGAACGGGGTGATCATAAAGATAAACTACACTTTCTACAGAAGTATTTGTACCTCGCTGTTGCAATGGTGGTGCTTCTAGCACATGAACCTGTGCCCCTGGGGTGGATCCAGTGCCCTGCCCCTGTCCTCGTTTCTTTGGGCAGTCCTTAGCCCTGTGGCCTGTCTGACCGCATGAAAAGCACCCACCATTTTCCTTGGCCTTCTTTTTCCGGCAGTCCTTTACTAAGTGCCCCACTTTGCCACAGAAATTGCACTTCCTCTTCTCTTTGTTGCCTTTTCCGCCTTTCTTAAAGTCTGTCTTCTTAGGCTGCAAACCCTCCTTCTTCCCTTGAGAGTTTTCTGCCTTTGTCTCCTTCTTGCCCTTATCCTCTTCATTCAGCAATGCCATTTGCACCAATCTTTCATACGTGGCTCCCATGGGTATATGGGTCATGGCCAAACTGTGTAATGGCTCATTTAACCCTTTGACAAAACGGAGAGCCTTCTTGTGCGGGGTATTGACTAGGTCAAGTCCAAACCTAGCCAGCTCATCGAACTGATTCACATATTCTCTGACTGTCTTGTCCCCTTGTTTAAGAAATAGGAATTTTTCTAACTGCAAACTCCTTTCTGCATCTGAGAGAAATTTGGTCTCAAACCTTGCCCTAAAGTCCTCCCATGTCTCCACTGGTCTTTCAGCATTAGTGACTTCCCACCAGTAGGAAGCCTCACCCTTCAATAGCCACACTGCCAACTGTACTTTTTGTCTATCTTCTACCTCAAAGATGATGAATAGGTCTTCAGTTTCTTTCAGCCAATTCCTAGCTGCTACGAAGGACTCAGTTCCATGGAAATCCCTTCCTCCCATGGCTTTAAAATCTTTACATATCTTAGCGAATGCGTTTCCCCGAGGAGGAGGTGGAGGAAAAGGTGCTGCTGCAGCTGGATGATTTCCTTCAGCTGGGGGAGGAGGAACGGTAGGACCTGGCTGAGTGGCCCTTGCTTCTAAGAACCGTCTAAACCAACCAGGTATTGGCACCCCTTCCGGCAAGTTAAGTTCTTGGGACATGCTGAAACAAAAAGGATAGATTCAAAACGAAGGATAAGAGATAGTTCCTATGGCTTTGGGGAGTGGACTTTTGCCTTTTAAAAATAAAATAATATTTTTCTTTTAAAAATGCTTCTTTAAATTTCCTTTTTGAAAATAATTTTTCAAAACTTTTTATCTTATCTGGTAAACCTATGCTCTGATACCAAGTGAAACACCCCACCTCCGTTAGGGTCACTCTCAAAGGGAATGCCCTAATTTTGGTGGAGGTTTATAAGTACAAGTCACAGATATACAAGACAGATATAAGAACACATATTTGTAAACAGCGGAAGAACAACAAACTTTTATTTCATAAAGTCAAATACGTGTTACAACAACATCCTTTCCAAAAACATAACATAACACTTTCATAATCTGTCTTGAGTACATGATTTAAAGAAGCATAAATAAAACATAGATAAACTGCAAAAGCCCCATAGTGGATTGTCCAAAGCCATAGTTCAAAACAGGAAAGTCCAAGCAATACATTTCTCTTCTTCAAGCTAGATGTTGAGGTTGGTCAAGCTGCTGCGTTCCCTCCCTGAAGACCTGGGGGGGAAACGGAAGAAAGAAGACGAAAGAAAAATAGAGTCAGACATAAAGCCTGAGTAAGTCTAGTACTACCTTGTCTATGAATAAAGAACTGAGTATGATAAGTAAAACAGGAAGTGGGCAAACACTATGAACTTGGTTAAGTTACCTAGGGTCGAATATACTATCGTACCCCATGTTAATCTCTGAACCCATATAAACTAGTTTCCAATTTGCACCCCATAATCAGGGTGATGTGATCCATTCAATGATGATCGGCTCCTACTCGCATAGTTACATGTGTCTTACGGCCCCCGATGTCTGTAGTTACCTATGCTGGTCCCACCATGGGGTGTATCAAGTCCCATAGTGGCAACCCGACACAACCTTAGAGTGCACAGGTATGCTACTGGTGTCCAGTGCCTTATTTTTCTGCACCGGAGTGTGTGCACGCCCGCACTCCGTTAGAACCTACACTGCTACACCACCGCCGTCGCTTTGACCTCTTACAATCAGCCCAGTAATCGTGCCCCACCCTGCCTAGTTTCAGGGTATCCTGATACACCTTCTAGGGTTACTGCTGAAAAGGGTCCCCCGTTACTAGGTTTTCTATCTCTAGCCAACATGCTAAGTTGGTTAAGTGTTTCCTACCTAACCCCACCAGTCCGTTTAGTTTAGCATGTTCCATTTTGATTAAGTTTTTAGTCCACTTAATCCTAACAATCCTGACTCAGCCTTAATTGTCTTATTAAGGCCCTGACCTCTCACATTAGACAGGTATTGTTGTGGCTGCCTGTTGCCGGTTGGTTCCGGGCAGTCTTACGCCACAACTCAGTCTAACCTCGGGTCCTTGCTGGGCTCCATGTTTAACCTCCCACATTGAATAGGTATTGTTGTGACTACTGGACAGCCGGGCGGTTCCGGGCAGGTTTACATCACAACTCAATCCAACCTCGGGTTAAACACATCGTATGTTCTACATTTACATATCTTGTCATTCTTCTTTATTTCTTATATGTAAATATTTGCGGCCCATTATTAAGTTAATGGTGTAAAGGTTACACCAATCATGGACCCAACCCATACTTGAATTTGGGCCCTTCTATTTTATATTTTCATTCATTAATTATTTTTTTACCCAACGTTATTTTCCCCCGTTTTACACGTCCGTTTATATATATATTGGGCTTAGCCTTTTAAAGCCCAATTTAGCCATGCGAAAAGGGGAGGCTTATGGCGTATACACAAAGAGGGGAAGGTGAGCGCATGATCTTGCAATACGACGTTGGAAATACAAAATAGAAATTGGTGTACTTGCATAGTGGTGACATAGGTGACATGAATCAAAGCATGTGAACTTGCATAGGTTTAACTACAACATGAACCTATATTCTTATTTAGGCATAATGTCAAACTTAAACATGTCATAAATATTCCTAGCATAAGCATGGCATAATGTCAAACATAAGCATGGCATAAATACTTCTAGCGTAAACATGGCATAATGTCAAACATAAGCATGGCATAAATACTTCTAGCATAAACATAGCATAATGTCAAACATAAGCATGGCATAGGTAAAGTTCAATTTGTTCATGGCATAAACATAAACAAGTCATGTTCATAAGGTTTCTACATGTTTACAAAGGGGATACTTTGTTACTAACACAAAAGCATAGTTCAACTTAATCATGGTTTAAGTCTAATCACATAACGATGGTATAAATATACTTATGCATAAATATTCCTAATCATGGTGTTTGCTTTAAACTTGCAAAAAGGGATTTTTGAGTCTAACCTAGCCATGTCTCACATATGTCATCATATAATTCTTTTAAACAAGATAGACTTAATTCATAGATTTTAATTATGCCAAATATCATTCATAGCCTAGCCATATTCATAAGCATGACTTAATACATGGATTATGGTGTCAAAATTCCGACATAGTTTCATATGAACTATAACAACCAAACTTGTCTCAATTGCTTGCAAAACGATTTATGCACAAAGTATACATCATGACGACATAATAACAAAGCCCCAAACTTGCATAAATTTCACTCAACTACATACATGTAGCTTCAACATAGATTACGTAATTTGCGCAATATTCCAAACGTATATTTGCATAGAACTACCGCATGTAGTTCTTTATAATGAATAACATAATTTTGCACAAACATGAATTACTTCCATCGCCACAATTCAAGCATACACATCAACACAGTTGTTTATTATACCAAAGTAATACTCTACTTACAATGGTTGCGGCGAATTCTCTAATTAAGAGACACGATTCCTTTGTTGAATTGATTAGCTTTAGGTTGCTTGAATTGCTTTAGGCTTAGAACTTTCTTCCTAATTCTCTCTCTCTAGTTGACGACTACTCTTTGTCATTCCTCAGCAACATGGCGGCTATAATATTATTTTGAATGAATAGATTAGGGTTTAGTCTAGGGTTGTTTATATAGAGGTTAGGAATTGATTAGGACCCTTGATGTTGCTAGGTTAGATCATAGCCATTCATTAGGAAGAGACCAATAAAAACCCGCCACCTAGCCCTAATGACAAAGCAGACCACAGAAATTCGACCACACATCGACCTGGCCAGCCAGGTTGACTGGGCTCGACCAGGTCGATACCCCTGTCGACAGGGCTGTCGACAGCCCTGTCGACATGGGTAGCCCAGGTCGACAGCCCAGTCGACCTGGGTGGCCTAGGCGGGTGATTATCCGCCCTGGCCCACTGGGCCCGATTTTTAATTATTATTTTATCCTGTTTGAATTTCAAATTTAATTCAAAACTTCCGAAGGCCATATCTTCTTCATACGGACTCCGTTTTTCGAAAACTCGGACTCTATTTCGCGTATTTTTCCGAGACGAACGCAATGGCGTATCCTGTTTCCCTTAGTTCTTGGATTTCAGATTAATTATACTTTAATTTGTAAATTTCACAATTATTGAATTCTCGGGGTGTTACAGATACAAAGCTTTCCGAATATCATTCCAGCTGTAAACCAGGATCCTGTGAACATAAATCTGCAAAACCAAAACTACTAGCTGCCTGTGCGGAAATAGGGGCACCCAGAGTTTAGGTTAAAACAATAAACTCCAGGTCAGTCATGTGACTGGTGTGAGAACTAAAACAGTCATTAATCTTTATTTTTAAAGTCAGGTAAATCAAGGGACCACGCCGTATAACACGGAACGGGTTTCCTCCCAAGAATACCAGTGCATAAAACAAATAGCGCAACGCTAAATGAAGAAAAAAGAAGCTATTATAAGACCCAGGTCCCATCACACAATGAAACACAAGCCGGAGGATAGGGTTTTTACCTTATAATAGCCAAAGAATGCTTAATACGTTTAAAACAGATTATTTTGATAGTACTATAAGTGTATAGTGTCAAAACAATTTCAATCATAAATATCAATCATAGGCGGCATAGCATCCCATGCTACTATGTCGCAAGTACTAGGTTCTACAATCAAAACCGCAAAGTCACATAATTGGAAATTGGATTTCCATCTGTGAACTGAGGCAAAAGATAGTCTTCTACCGATTCCAGACGCTCTAGCCCGTGTCTCAGGAACAGCCGCAACTGCCCCTTAGATCGTCAGGGCCGGTCCACCGATGTGGATTATAATGCCTGAACACTATGTTTCCCCGCCCTTTGGGGCGTAAATGAGCCAATAAATGACTCCATCAGCTTCACATAGTCATCGATATATCTGAGGCGCCTTGCAACAATAACAACCACATAAGTCAAACTCGTCAGGGTATGTAAAACCACTGACGCCACTTCTAGCTAGAAAGAATCGCATGTCCCCCCTGAGGTCCTTCTCCCGTTTCTGGTTCACAAACGGGGTGTGAGGCTCGCGAATCAACGCTACATAAAGCTACGCCACAAAGGTCGTGCTTTGATCATCAACCACAAGACTTTGCTTTTCAAAAAAAGCCTTGATCATTTGCATCTTAGCATGCCACACAGGCTGTAACACCCCGTAATTTTATAACATTAAAATTCACAAATTAAAGTATACTTAATTTTTAGAAAAGAATTAAGTGAAATGGGTTGTGCAGAGAAATATATATATATATATATATATATTGATATATATATATATATATATATAAAATTAAAAATTAAATAAATAAATATGCGAAAAAGTTTAAAACAACGAATTGGGAGGGGAAATAACCGAACCGACCCATTTATGAGGTCGACCCAAGCCCCGCTGGGTCGACTAGGGGTTAATCCAGGGTGTTTGGCTGTCAACCCGTGGGCCGATTCGCTCAAATGCAGATTTTGCATTTGATTGGTTCTCATGGTTCAGGGTTAATATAATGGTCATAAATAACATCCTAAACCTATAAATACATCCTAATGCTAACCCTAAACCTAATTAAAATAGAATAGTTACCGTCATACCATCGCCATGGAAATCAATGGAGCCGCCGCCAACTAAGAAAGAAGAAAAGCAAATTCAATTCTAATTCTCTCAACCCTAAAGCAAAGCAAAACTCTCTCTTTTCTTCTCTAAATTGTGAGTATGATGATCTTAACAAGATTATTATCATTTTAATTAGGTTGAGTTATGAATGGATTATGAGTAGATCATGTGAATTATCATATATGTTGTTGTAAACCCCTTTTGCTATCATGTATATTGTAAATCCAATGTTATGTGATGATGATATCTTATATGTTGTAAATCATGCTATGATGATGCTATGTATGTTGAAAGTTTCTATGCTAAGTTGTGATAAATCATACATGTTAAAAAGGCCATGATGTTACCATCTATGCTAGTTAGTTCATATTAACTAAATCATCATGTTTGGGCTATGTTGATCTATATGACAAGTTACATATGCAAGTTAGATTGATTAGAAAAGCTATGAACATATGCCATGACATCTATTATGACATCTAGAATTATGCTATGATATATGCGATATCCTATGCTAGTTCACACCATCATTATGTTGCCTAAAAACCCCATATGCAAGTTTATGTATAGATTTGGGCTATGATCATATCATGTAAATTGTGACCTTTAACAAGTTGACACCTTTAGATCCTTAACATGTGTAGTTTATGCAAGTTTCACCCCTATTATGATTAGATTCATTTTAATTGTCCATATGTTGTGATAATTTATTTTTGTGCTATAAGTTAGACTATTCGAGTCTAACGTATATTCTGCGTTGAATAAGCGAACGTATAAACGTGGGGTAGGGGTAATATTAAGGATTTAATAATAAGAAGTTGGGGTGCAATTGATATGATTTTGCATGCCATAAGTGGATGGCCATAATTGAGTCAATTATGGACATCATTAAAAGTTGACTTAATTAATAATTTGAATAGGGAATTATTAAAACTGGGGTAAAAGATTTTAAGTGTTAATCAATGCTTAGGACATGAGGTTGGACTCGTTTGTGACGTAAACCTGCCCGGACCCGCCCGGCAAATCCAATGGTCACAAATGTCAGCCCAATGTGAGAGGTCCTAGGCCTAAACTAAAGCATAACGGTTGTAAAGACACGAGGTTAGACTCTTTTATGGTGTAAGACTGCTCGGACCCGCCCGGCAAATCCAGCTGCCATAAATGCCAGTCTAATGTGAGAGGTCTTTATGAGGTTATGGCCTGAATGAATTAAGAAATACTTAACCAGCTAAACATGTAAAGTGTGACATGGGGGTTAAGTAGGTGCCTTGGGTGGCAATGAGGAATCTAGGGGGTGCCCTTAGTGGCATGTGAAATACGATTAGTAAGACTTAACCAAACACACATGTAAATGAACATGACTAAGAGGGTTAAGTGGGATATACTAGTGACAAGCTTAGGTGGGTAGCTTGTGGGGGCCCATTTCGACCAGTATCCCAAATGTATCTTTGTGGGCTCGACCCAAGTCGAGGACGGGACACGCATGCTGGGTTTGACTGTAAGAGGCCAAAACGGGGTGCGGTGGCAACGCAAGTCCAACGGGTTTCATATGCGTGTGTGGACCCGGGCTGGTAGATAAGACGTTGTTGCATCGTGTAGGTATAAGCCGTGCATTCTCAAGTTGTATCAGGTTGCCACTTTAGGGGAGTGATACACCCCACTGTGGGGCCAGCACGGGTATCTACGAGTAGGGAGCCGATCGAAAGTGGGTAGTGGGGTACACCTAGTGGAGATAGGGGCAGACGACACCTATGTAGTCAGCTAGGGGTACGTAAGGCTATTTATAAAGTTTCTGTGTGAAGCAAGTGGGATCAAACAATAGGGTGACTGGTGTGGTGTAGTGTAGTAATGTGTGGTGCAATGTAGTAATCATTCGTTAGTAATTAGGTGTGCCTTTACCGTTATCTTTAACGCTATCTTAAACGCTATCTTTATCTTCCTAAGAGTTCATAGACATTTACTTGTCTTCCAGCTTATGCCTTAGTCTAGTTATTTTGATAATAGTATTGTTAGAATTATCATACTCGCCAGACTTTATGTCTGACCCCATCTATTTCTATCCTTTTTCCCCCTCCAGGTCCTCAGGTTGGGCCCAGCTCTAGTGGAGTTTGATTGAATTGCTTCATCTCTCTTTGGAAAGCTTGGACCATTGAAGTAAAGTCCAGCTTGTTATCTTTTTGACGGCTATTTATGTAATGGGATTATGTGTTTTGTTTTTATGAAGATGGATATTGTACTTGGTTATGATCTATGGTTTTATGATGTAACAAACATGTTTAATTTTCGCTGCAATAAAATGAAGTTTTAGATTTCCAAGTACTATTTATTAATTAAGTCAACTTTTAATGATGTCCATAATTGACTCAATTATTGCCATCCACTTATGGCATGCAAAATCATATCAATTGCACCCCAACTTCTTATTATTAAATCCTTAATATTACCCCTACCCCACGTTTATACGTTCGCTTATTCAACGCAGAATATACGTTAGACTCGAATAGTCTAACTTATAGCACAAATATAAATTATCACAACATATGAACAATTAAAATGAATCTAATCATAATAGGGGTGAAACTTGCATAAACTACACATGTTAAGGATCTAAAGGTGTCAACTTGTTAAAGGTCACAATTTACTTGATATGATCATAGCCCAAATCTATACATAAACTTGCATATGGGGTTTTTAGGCAACATAATGATGGTGTGAACTAGCATAGGATATCGCATATATCATAGCATAATCCTAGATGTCATAATAGATGTCATGGCATATGTTCATAGCTTTTCTAATCAATCTAACTTGCATATGTAACTTGTCATATAGATCAACATAGCCCAAACATGATGATTTAATTAATATGAACTAACTAGCATAGATGGTAACATCATGGCCTTTTTAACATGTATGATTTATCACAACTTAGCATAGAAACTTTCAACATACATAACATCATCATAGCATGATTTACAACATATAAGATATCATCATCACATAACATTGGATTTACAATATACATGATAGCAAAAGGGGTTTACAACAACATGTATGATAATTCACATGATCTACTCATAATCCATTCATAACTCAACCTAATTAAAATGAAAATAATCTTGTTAAGATCATCATACTCACAATTTAGAGAAGAAAAGAGAGATTTTTGCTTTGCTTTAGGGTTGAGAGAATTAGAATTGAATTTTCTTTTCTTCTTTCGTAGTTGGCGGCGGCTCCATTGATTTCCATGGCGATGGTATGACGGTAACTATTCTATTTTAATTAGGTTTAGGGTTAGCATTAGATGTATTTATAGGTGTAGGAAGTTATTTAGGACCATTAGATTAACCCTGAACCATGAGAACCAATCAAATGCAAAATCTGCATTTGAGCGAATCGGCCCACGAGTTGACAGCCAAACACCCTGGATTAACCCCTAGTCGACCCAGCGGGGCTTGGGTCGACCTCAAAAATGGGCCGGTTCGGTTATTCCCCCTCCCAATTAGGTGTTTTGAACTTTTTCGCATATTTATTTATTTAATTTTTAATATATATATATATATATATATCAATATATATATATATCAATATATATATATATATATTTCTCTGCGCAACCCATTTCACTTAATTCTTTTCTAAAAATTAAGTATACTTTAATTTGTGAATTTTAATGTTATAAAATTACGGGGTGTTACATTCTCCCCTCCTTAAAGGATTTCGTCCCCGAAATCTCCAAGTCAAGAAGAATGTATATCCTACCATCTAATCGTCCATCTACTCAACCATCAAACACCAGCATCCATTGTCCTTAAAAGACTTCTAATGCTTTAATGTTTATATGCACAGTGTGTGTATATGTACATATCTAATGCAAAATTAGGCTGTCTACTGATTCAGTCGACCTCCTTAGTGCAATTCATGATAGTGCCATGCGTCCAATATGTATGCAAAAGATTCATAATGATACATATTAATTCTATATGCATGCACAACCATCCACCCGAATTCAGCAACTACATGATAATACAACCATTATACATCCATTTTACTAAATACATCCATATATATGCAATATGCAATATGAAGTGACTGAGCCAATCTGGTGCCTAATAGTGTGTGTATATGCATCCACGAGTAAACACTTGCATCCACTTTGCATCCACCATACATAACATGTCTCAAACACATGTTTCAACCATAGGATTATCCTAACTAAAGGACAAAGATACTAGCGAGAGGATATACTAAAGATAAGATAAGTACAAGCTAAGCGATAAAGGAGAAATTAAAAGATATACCCTCAAAAAGAAAAGGGTATCGTGAATGCATCTTCTCTTCTATCTTCCAAGTAGCGTTGCTCTCATCATCTCCCCATTGCACTTTGACTAGTCTGACCTCTCGATTCCTCAACCTCTTGATCTCCGACCCAAGAATGCGAGTAGGAGCTCGTCGAATTGTCGCATCACGCTCTATCTCCACCTCTCTAAGAAAGCTCGGCTCTACCACTTCCGCGGTCTCGTGCAAGCACTTCCTCAAATGTGACACATGGAATACGTCATGTACACCACTAAGTCTCTCGGGCAACTCCACTCTATACGCCATCTGTCCAATTTTCTCCTTAATAGGAAACGGCCCTACAAACCTTGGTGCTAATGTCCCAACGGACCCAAAGCGAAAAACGTTACGTAATGGAGACACTTTGACAAAGACCATGTCCCCAACTTCAAACTCGAGATCTGTCCTCCTCTTATCCGTATATGATTTCTGCCTATCCTGTGCTGCTTTCATCCTCCTTCGAATCAAGTCGATCTTCTTCGAAGTCTCCCTAATCATATCGGGCCCAAGTACGATCTTATCCGTAGATTCCCACCAACATGTAGGTGAACGACAAGGTCGTCCATAAAGAGCTTCGAATGGTGCAATACCAATGCTGGACTTAAAGCTGTTATTATATGCGAACTCCACCAATGGAAGATGCTCTTCCCACGTACCCCCAAAGTCTAGGATACATAGCCTCAACAGATCCTCTAGAATGCGATTCACCCTCTCGGTCCGGCCGTCTGTCTGAGGATGATATGCGTTGCCCAAACATAACTGAGTCCCTACCGCCTCTTGTAAGCTTCTCCAAAATTCGCTAGTGAAAATAGGATCGCGGTCGCTCACTATGCTAGAAGGAACACCATGCAAACGAACTATTTCTTGAACGTATACGGAGGCTAACCATGGAGCAGTCCTCTTACTCTTTACGGGAATGAAATGGGCGCTTTTAGTAAGTCTATCTACTATAACCCAAATTCCCGTATTACCTTTCCTTGATCGCGGTAACCCATCCACAAAATCCATCGAGACAGTTTCCCACTTCCATAGTGGAACCTTCAATGGGTGAAGCAACCCACCGGGTTTCTTTTGCTCCGCTTTTACTTGTTGGCACACCAAGCATCTAGCGACATACTCGGTCACATCTTTCTTCATGCCGGCCCAAAAGTAAACTATCTTCATGTCTTTGTACATCTTGTCCCCGCCGGGATGAATGGTCATCTTCGAATGATGTGCTTCGTCAAGAATAGTCTTCCTTAGGTCATCGTCTTTTGGTACACAAAGTCTACTGTCCCTACGTAACCAACCCTTATCGTCTAGGGTATACCTACAGAGATGGCTTGATGACTCCCCTCCTTTGAGTTTTTCTACTAACTCAACCAACTGTGGGTCGTCTCGCTGTGCCTCGAAAATCCGTCCCAAAAGCGTAGGTCTGACCTCCAAGGATGCTAGCAAACCGGGAACGAAGTCAACGGAAGGTCTAAAGTCAAACATCGAAATGAATTCTAAACTTCGCCGCTCAACAAACAAAGGACTTAAGGATAATCTTTTTCTACTTAAGGCGTCTGCCACCACGTTACCCTTGCCAGGGCTATAGGCTATTTTGAAGTCGTAGGACACTAAGAACTCCATCCACCTTTACTGCCTTAAGTTCAAGTCCTTTTGAGAGAATAGGTATTTTAAAGACTTTTGGTCAGTGAATAATTCGAATTTCTCGCAAAGAAGATAATGACGCCAAGACTTAAGCGTGAAAACAATAGCGGCCAATTCTAGGTCATGTGTAGGATAATTTTTCTCATGCGCTCTCAACTGCCTTCCACCATAGGCTATTACCCTACCCTCTTGCATTAAGACTGCGCCTAGTCCTGTCCCACAAGCATCAGTATAAACGGTAAACGGCTTACTCCCGTCTGGCAATACTAAGACTGGGGCTGAAGTCAAAGCTCTCTTCAAACGTTGGAACGCATCATCACAATCTACGTCCCATGTGAAAACTAGGTTCTTCTTCGTCAAGCGTGTCAATGGAGCTGATATCTTTGCGAAGTCTTTGATAAACTTCCTATAGTAGCCAGCCAACCCCAAGAGACTTCTCACTTCGGTAGCATTTTTAGGGACCTTCCAATCTTGGATGGCCACCACCTTCGCGGGATCCACGGTTATCCCTTCTTTGGAAACCACGTGCCCCAAGAACCGTACTTCCTTCCTCCAGAAGTGACACTTAGAAAATTTAGCCTTAAGGCTATGCGCTCGTAGGGTCTCCAACACTTCCCTAAGATGTAGGGCATGCTCTTCTTCATCCTTAGAAAAGATCAAGATGTCATCTACAAAGACTACCACGAATTTGTTAAGGTACTCCCTAAACACCCTACTCATCAAATCAACAAAATATGCTGGGGCGTTTGTCAAACCGAAGGGCATCACTAGGCATTCATAGAAACCGTCTGGAGTCCTAAAGGCAGTCTTGTCAATGTTGTCCTCAGCCACTCTCAACTGATGGAAACCAGTTGCTAAGTCCAACTGCGAAAACACTGAGGCGCCAACTATTTGATCGAAGAGATTGTCAATCCTCGGCAGTGGGTGTCTGTTTTTCTTAGTAAGTTTATTAAGTTCTCTATAGTCCACACACAGTCTAAGGGACCCATCCGCCTTCGTGGCAAATACTACTGGGGCACCCCACTCCGATATACTTCGTCTTACGAACCCCTTCTCAAGCAACTCCATCACTTGCTTATCGAGTTCCCTTCTTTCACGTGGAGCCATGTGGCGTACTGGCAAAGATACTGGTTTCGCATTATCCACAAGATATATTCGAAAATCTATCTCCCGCTTCGGAGGCAAGCACTTCACCTCCTCAAACACATCCGAATATTCTCGGACCACTCTAACAGATCGTAGATTTTCCTCAGATGCGTCAAGCGATTCTAGATAACTTAGCATAACCGAATTTATGGGATTACAGAAGATTTCGAGAGTGTTGCGAAGGTGAGTCACGAGCCTAACTACTCTCCTTTCACAATCAAGAACGGCCCCATTTCTGGATAACCAATCCATTCCTAAAATTCGCCCATAGCCCGTGAAGCCCAACACATAAGCATCACATCTAAATTCAACGCTAAGTATGGAAATTTTCAAATCCAAACACATCATGGACAAATAAGCTGAGCCCCCTATTGGATTCGAAACAACTAAGGGGTCCTCTACTAAACTGGTGTTTAAGTGCAGTGATTCAACCAATCATGTAGAGATAAATGAATGTGATGCGCCCGAATCGAATAAGGTACGGACATGATGATCAAACAGAAAAACTAAGCTTTCAACAGAAATGGTTCTACCTCGTTCTTGCAGCGGTGGGACCGCGAGAGCCTGAACTTGTCCCCTTGCCTGCCCTGGTACCATAAGAGCCTGCACCTGTCCTCCCGAGGTAGCTCCTGCCCTTTGCCCCTTCTTTGGGCAGTCCTTCACTAAATGTCCCGCATCGCCACAATGAAAACAGCCTGTCTTCTTTTTCTTTCGGCAATCCTTGCTGAGATGGCCTGGTGTTCCACAGTTAAAGCACTTCTTCTTTCCCTTTCCATTATTGTCTTTTCCACCCTTCTTGTTTTGCTGTTGTGGTTTCTTCTGATCCCCCTTCTTCTCGGGTGCCTTATCAGCTTTAGCGCTTTTCTCCTCATGCATGAGCGCCATTTCTACTAACTTCTCAAAGGTGGCCCCCATCGGGATGTGGGTCATAGCCAACCCTTGCAATGGTTCATTCAAGCCATTCACGAACCTTAAAGTCTTCTTCTCCGGCGTGTTTACTAAGTCCAAGCCAAACCTTGCTAACTGATTAAATTTATTGACATATTCTTTCACTGATGAGCTTCTTTGCTTCAATGTCAAGAACCTTTCCATATATAGATTTTCATCCGCCTTGAGAGAAACTTCGCCTCGAACCTACGTCTGAAATCCGCCCAAGAGTCAACAGGACACTCCCCATTAGTGACCTCCCACCAAAACGAGGCCTCTCCCTTCATCAACCAAGCTGCTAAACGAACTCTCCTCCCTTCTTGTACTTCAAAGATTTCTAGCAATTCTTCCACCTCCTTAAGCCAATCTCTAGCTTCCACAAACGTTGAAGTAAAGTCCAGCTTGTTATCTTTTTAATGGCTATTTATGTAATGGGATTATGTGTTTTGTTTTTATGAAGATGGATATTGTACTTGGTCATGATCTATGGTTTTATGATGTAACAAACATGTTTAATTTCTGCTGCAATAAAATGAAGTTTTAGATTTCCAAGTACTATTTATTATCTGTCTTGTCGTAATTTTTCTATTCTATATTAACTTATAACCTCCATGGAAGTTAATGCATTCCCTTTGTGAGTGACATTAATGGACGTGGGGTGTTACACAGGCAAACCACTCCATGCAACCGATATCCATCAATCACACAGAATGATATCCAATGTCAGACACAGTCCATTTACTAGTTCGTTCTGGGTCTGAACGAAACCGGAGGCACCTAGTACCCCGCATATCCATCGATCTCCAAGTACGTCTGGATGACCACTAATTGATTCCCTTCTCTTAGGTGTATGGCCCAATCAAGATCATCAGTAATCACCCAAATGACGTGAAGACCTCCGGTCTTCGACCACCGTCTTCATCTTCGACTCATCGTCGTATCAGTTATTCAGAATGGGATAAACCCGGTCTTTCCAAATAATTCGTGTATATAATAAACAAGTGTTAGACAAACACAACATACGCCTCATTCCAATTCATCAGTCACTAACCGTAAATTAGCAAGAGGATAATTCCCCAAACATTAACCATGAAGGACGAAACTAACATCACATTAATACCCAAAAAAACATTCATCTTAGCTAACCTACAGATAGTTTCTAAATTTCACTTCCTTAGGGAAAGGTTCCCATTAATTTTATCAAAGATAAATTCGTTTAAATTTATTCTTTAATCTTCTTTTGAATATCAATTCAAACCAAATTATGGTCTATCCAAACTAGCCGGGATTAACTAACCTTACCGAAGTAATCATTTGTTTTAATTTCCCAATCCCAACCTATTCATCCCATGAAGTAAAACTGGTAATACTACATATCTAACACCACGGTGTTATCGGTAAATTCAATTACCATTTCACGTTCAAATCTAATTAAAGATTTAACTATCGCCTGGAGCAAAACTGGTGATACTCCATCCCCGATTTTTTCCAAACTAATTAAAGATTCTTTAAAACTCCACTTAGTTTTAATCTTTAACTGGGTTAAAGAATCAGTGTCATTTAAAACACGGTTCACGATAAACACCATAATCACATCACATTTCAATCAGTCCCTAACCGTAAATTAGCAAGTGAGCAATTCCCTAAGTATTAACCCCGAAGGCCGAAACCAACATCAGATCAATACCCCAGAAACCATTCAACTTAACTAATCTCCAGTTAGTTTTTGATTTTCTTAACTCCTTTGGGTCTAAGAACAGTATTATTGAAGATACTATTCACGACAACCCAAAATCACATTCCATTAATTATCGGGTTAAAGAACAAGTGTTATTTAAAACACTGTTCACGATAAACCCAAAAATCAATACCAATTCAATTCCAATTAAATACTATTTAATTGGTACACTTCATCAAATCTAAATAAAAAGATTTAATCTTTTTCTCAACTGGGTTTAAGAACAGTGTTAATGAAGACACCATTCACGACAAACCCAAATCACATTTGATATTAAATACAAGGCTCTGAATAGAAAATATATCGGCTTATATTCAATATCAAATCCTACGACCAACAAATATCATATGGGAAATAACGATATATATATACATATCTTTCAAATTTCCATAACCACATCTGTATAATCACGAAATCCAACATCGAAATATTCCAAAGACAATTTCAATTCAAATCCATTCCAGTTCGATTATTGGAAATTCTGGTTACTTTTAAAACCCTTTTCAAATCCAATTTATTTATTTCAAAAATAAATTGATTTATAATTCTAGTTCCAAACTAGTTCATTTCGATAAAAATCTATTTTTATCTTTTCAAATATGGAGTTTTTCATCCCAACTCTTCCCAAATCATTTCTTATGATTTTACACAAATTATTACTATTTTTAATAATTTTATCAAGGCCC
Source organism: Allium sativum (assembly GCA_030737875.1). NCBI lineage: Eukaryota > Viridiplantae > Streptophyta > Magnoliopsida > Asparagales > Amaryllidaceae > Allium > Allium sativum. The sequence continues at coordinate 317,372,387 of CM060921.1, forward strand.
GTACAGTCAATTTCCTTCAACGGCCATCGAACTGCACTTACAGCGACCTTTTCTAAATTTGATTTGGACATAATTCCAAATCCAACCGTTAGATTTTTAATTTCTAATATTCGTTCTCTTTTCGATACGAACCCAATGGTTCCGGTTTTAGGAGGATCCGACGGTCGGATCTCCCGTAATGTCCGTTCGAAGTCAATGGTCGAAATTCACGAACTGCCGCGGCGCGGCGCGTTCTATTCAGGCCATTATGTATATAATATATATACATATTTTATATATTTCGCCGATTTCCTTTCAAAAAGTATTTTATAAATCGTTTCAAATTCGTTTTTGAAACGATTTCAACTTCATTTCAAATTCAAATCAAAATTGAATTTTTCCTTATAAATTCGTTTTAAATTCATTTCAAATTGATTTCAATTCAAATCGATTTTTAATTCAATTTCAGTTCGTTTTCAATTCAATTAAATTTCAATTCGAATTCATTTCTATTTGATTTTCAATTTGAATTCATTTCTATTCAATTTCAATTCGAATTCAATTCTATTCAATTTCAATTCGAATTCAATTATATTCAATTTCAATTTGAATTTAATTCTATTCAATTTCAATTCGAATTCAATTCTATTCAATTTAATTTGAATTATGAAATCACTTTCAATATTCATTGGAAAATGAATAAAATCGATATAAATATCGTTCACGTCAAAATGGAGTCAATCTAATCAACACGGCTTCATATATTTCTATTTTCAAATATTCTATTTCAAATATTTCTTTTTCAAATATTTCTATTTCAAATATTCTATTTCGAAACTGGAATGAGGCCCAATCAATTACCATATAATGTTAATTATACGGATTTTCTAGAACACATGTATAAAATAACAACGATAAATAATCAACCATCATCCATAGTGCATTCTACTATGTATAAGCATCAAATATAAATATTTAACGCTTATAACAGCCTGTCAATCAATCGATCGACATACAGCTAATTATTGGGACTAGTGTATGTCATATCATCCCAATACCCGTGTTGGGTTTTCAAACAATCAAACACCGATTTTATTTGTGCAGTTGGGCGATGTGTAAAATTTATCGTCCCAATCAATATTAGTCAAATGTGTGTATATAAACAAATCCTTCGATTTGTTTATATTTAGTTCATTTTAAATACACGTTAAAAATTCTATTTTTAACTATAAAATATTTCTAGCTGTATAAATATTTTATTTCATTTCACATCACATCACACAATCAACTACACATCAAAATCAAACCAACAAGCATACAACCCGTCCATGGTCTGTGGACGACGGGTCTCGGGTGCTACTAAACACCGTCTACATCCTAGTATATATTTTTTAATAGGAAAAGAAAATTAAAGGTGAGGAGTTCTCACCGAGGGTTCCACTCCGTCGTGCTTTGCTTTTGAACTGCTGAACTGTATGGATCTGCTTGAAATTCTAATGCAGTCCTTATTCTGCTGTTCATAATAAAAATTATATTTTTATCACTTCATTTTGATAAATAAAAATCATATTTTTATATCTCTACTTCATATATATTTACAACGCTTCATTCTATATAAAAATTCTATTTTTACTTCGCTACTGAGTATATAAAAATCGAAGCTTTACTTAAATAAAAATCAAATATTTTTCCTAAACAAAGATCCAATCTTTTCACTTATAAAAATTTAATCTTTTCTTTCATATGTTAAAAAAATCAAATTTTTATAGTGGAATTCATATAAGAAAAAACAAATTTTTAACCTAAGAGATTATACAGAAAAATCGCATTTTTATATAACCAAAAATCCTATTTTTTCTTTAAATGAAAACCATAACTTTATATTTATAAAAATTTAAACTTTATGTAAATGAAAAATCGATTTCATATAAGTAAATAAATAAAACAGATTTTATAAAAGTAAACATTGTAAAAACTCACTTTTCATCGGGTTAAGGGAGTCCACGTCGGAGCTGTGGCCGAGGCGAGGCTGCGCTGGGGACCTAGTGCTCGTGGTCGACTGGAGGAGGAGGGGATTCAGGTGGTCACGTCGTCTGGTGGGGCTCGGATGGGTGTTGCGGTCTGATTTGGGGGAGTGGGGGTTTGGACGCGGTTCACATCAGAAAGGAGAGGAGAGAGAGTGCAAGAGGAGGGGGAGTTCGCCGGAGGTGGGCGCCTTCTGGTGGCTGACGGCGGACGGGATCGAGAGGGGGGGCGCCGGTTCAGGCGTGATTTCTTTTTTTTTTTCTTTTCTTATTCAGTTCTGAGAAGTAATGAGGGGTGTAGGAGAGATAAGGGCTTGAACAATTCTTTTTATTTAAATTAATTTTTAAAATTCCCAATAAAGTACTTTTTATTTCGAAGTCAAAATCAAACCCACTAACTGTCTTCCATAACTAATTACCCCCATTCCGAACACAATGGGATATGTATCGTAGGCTGATTCGACTGTTTCGATCAGTTTTCGTCAAAATCAACATATAACTCTATATATTGAATTTGAACGCACATTTCAATTTACCGGGGCCACATATTAACTCTGAAAATTCTAGAAAAATATTTTCTAGCTTCGTATTTACGATACGGTCCTAAAAAAACTAGTTTCGTCGAATTCTGAGATCGTTTGAAAAATGGCCATTTTCCAGTCGATTAACATCAACTGAAACTGGTCAAACGCGTTTTCCTTTGCCACGCTCACATATTGATTCGAAAAATTATGAAAATTGGAATCTAGCAATAACTTGATGTCACGGATCCAAAAAAAGTGGTTTCATCTAATTCTGAGACCGTTTGAAAAATAGCCATTTTCAAGGGCCGAAATTCCATAGCGACTATTCTGAAAATTCAACTGGACGTAACTTTTGATTCCTGCTATGAAATTTTGATTTCTCGGATTCGTTGGAAAAATATTCTCAAATAGATTCAAATATTTTTGGTTTCACTAAAATCCGGTTTATTTTGAATCCTGTACATTCATTTGAAATTTGAAATCGAATTATCGAACTACCACGCCATTTTCAATTCCTTATATATATAAATAAATATTTTTATTCTAACGCCGATCTATATAAAATATACGTTCGAATTCCATTCATAATAAATTTCTCGTCGTTATTATTTAAATAATTCATTTTAAATATTCAAAATTCACTAAAATTCCAAAATAAAAATTTTAAATTGGCTCGGATTTCCGGGTTATTACAATCTCCCCCACTTAAAACTTTTCGTCCCCGAAAAGGAACGAAGCCGAAAGTTGTTTAACTAATCAACTCAACTTCCCATATTTTCATTACGTCTTAAGTTCTTCAACTTTTCGGTTTCTAAGAACTTTTCAAATTTTTCAAAAATTTGGCTAACACCCTAAATTTTCGAAAAATTTCGCCATAACCTCCCCTGCACCGGGGACTTCGGGATATTTCATATAGCCTCCCATGGCCTTCTTCAATCCAAACGAAAAAGAAAAAGCCAATCGGCTCACAAAATCATTCAAACCTAAATAAAACAGTAAATTATGGTAAACATGTACCTATTTGTTGGGCAAACAATTTTATTCTTCTGCTCTAGCCTCTTTGCAATGACCTGTTCAATGTAAGTACATGTACACGCAAGCATTTTCAAACAATTTTCAATACAGTTCAATATTCGGTTCAAGAATAAATGGTTCAAAATTTCAAACAAATAAACAAGTAACACAACCATCAATCAATTAGTGGATTATCGTTTCAAATTCATAATTTTGATACGTATATACAGAAAATCATGTTTTTGATGCCAAATCACAACAATAAACCTATTTAGCTTTGGTTCTCACACTAGTCTAATGAAAATATATAGATATCACACCTTCGGCACTCGAACATCAACTCTGATGACGATGCATCAATCATCAGAATCATCTCCGGGCGACTAGAATGTGATTCTATATCTATCCAGTATATTAAAACTTCGAATACACGTGGATCAGACGTATATACAAAATCTTTATATACTTGAATGTCCAAATCAATATAAAAATAATATTCAAATACGAATAAATGAATTTAAATTTTCCAAAACAAATTTTGTTTTCAATTTTATTTCTAAAAGCAACACTCTTCACACTCGTTCTAGGATGCTACTGATCTCATCTCTAACGAGTCATTCCATTGGATATTACTAATCCAATATCTGATGAATTCTTTCGTATGGTTCTAATGTGACTTGTTCTCTGACCTTTGTAAACCAAAGCTCTGATACCAAATGTAAAGACCCGTAACTTCCCTGGTAAGGAAAGCCCGGATAATTCGAGGACAAGGCACAAAAGAACGCAGACAGAAGAACATTTCATTGTGTATTACAACAATTCCATCAGAATAAAAGAATATACAGAGTATGAATAAATGTTACACAGAAAATATCAGAGATTTAAATTACATTTAAATACATCACTACAGAGGAAAACAATACAAAACACAACTGAAGGAGATATACGGATACAAAGCTTTCCGAATATCATTCCAGCTGTAAACCAGTGTAACACCCCACCTCCGCTAGGGTCACTCACAAAGGGAATGCACTAGGTTTGGAGGAGTATTATTGGTAAACATGCACAAAAATATTACAAGACAGAACATATATAAAATAGCGGAAGTAAAATCAAACTTTCATAACATGAATAAATAAGGTCTAAAGCCTTTTACATCAGAGTACATCAAAACCTGTCTTGCAATAATAAAGAAGCATAAAGACTTTTTCATAAATTATTCCCTAAGAAAAAGCAGTAAAGTAGCCATAGCCAGGAAAAGTCCAAGCCATCCATGATGACCTTCAAGCAGAAGAAGTCCGAACTAAACAGTAGTGTTTCCTCCCTGTAACCTGGGGGGGAAACGGAAGAAAAGAGGCGAAACAAAACGGGTCAGTCAAAAAGACTGAGTAAGCCCTATCTACTATTAGTATAAAAACTAGTAAAGTTAACTGACATGAGAAACTGAGATGAACATAAGCATGATAACAAGATAGATAAGCTAAATCAAAATAACAGGATGAACTACTGAACTCAGATACACTAGGGTGTCGTGATAAACTACGATGTCAAGATAAAACAAGGTATCACATTGTCAGGTTTCTATCAAGTATAATATCCCAAGATATCTATCGCGTATAACGTCCCATGGCATCTATCCTGTATATCCGCTCTGCACCTACCGTACTAGTACCCCAACTGTATTACGTGTTATCCGTGAATGACCCTTACTCAAAAGTCGTGTAATGGTCCATGTCAACCTAATATGCCACATATATAGGTTACTCAACTCATATGTTTCTTTCCATGTATAAGTTCAGTCCTTTGCCGTAGGCTGTACGGGCTTTCCCATGTAAACGGTTTATCCTTGAAGTTGTTTTGGACTGCAACCCTTGATCTAGTTGTGTTTCCTTACCATGAACTATCGCGCGTCCACTTAGGATTTATGCCACCTAGGACCGCTAGGGATTATGCTACCTAATGAACGTTTCCATGTCTCGGTTTGGGTTTTGGCCACCTAGGACCACTAGGGATTACGCCACCCGTCAACCGCGCCCTTGATCCCACGTATGTATCGTGAATCGTTTTCCATGTCTAGATGCACATGTTTCCCAATGTGCCATCCGAGTTCCGTGCCAGGGCAAATCAAGAAATACGGAACTCGGTCGGGAGCTTTAAATCGTCTGCCGATGCAGATATCAAGGTCTGTTTTTGTACCCGTGGCTATGGTCCCACGTGACCCCTCCCTCAACTACTGAAAGGCAATCCAAGAAAAATCATGTATAAGAACCACTCCACGGCCCCACTATAGCCCACTTTCCTACGGGCCAACCTCACCCATGACTCGATAGCAAGCACATGGTCTGTTGGGGGTTCCCTGCCTTTCCGCACGTACACGATTGACTAAAGATGGTAGGTAGTCGGCGATGCGCTATCCAGGGAAAAAACAAGAATCGTCGACTCCACGCTAATCCATCCCAGTCTTTAGGTTGCTCGCATAGCAACCAAGGCATACTCTTGGTCCTTCTAACGCAGACCTTAACCTCTCATGGGCCTAGTATAATTACCTGGCAGCCCACAGAAGGATCCCAAGAATATCCTCACGTCCCCCGAAGATTCCACTTCGGCACCCAGTGCGCTGGAGCTTTTATCCAAGTCAGATAACTTGCTCCCCCTCGTATACTAAGCGATGACCTACCGTATCAGGTTACTCATCGTTTTGAGAATTAGTCCTATGTCCTTAGCTAAGAATTATTACTTAGTTACCCTTAACTAAGGTTTACCACTTAGCTTCCTTTCCCGTTATCCTTGATTAACCGCGGTTTTCTACCTAGTTCTTCTAGCTAGGGTTTGTCTATTGGGTTAAGTGTTATCATTCAAGTCCATGACTTAACCCGCCCACGAATCACGTCAAAGACTGGCTAAGTATTTAAGTTCAAGACTTAGTCCCACAAGTTGGTTAAGTGTACCCAGAGGCTCATGACTTAACCTTATCAAGTCAAATTGGTCAAGTGCTAGCTTACCTTAATCCTATTGGATTATCTTGCTAGATCGATTAAGCATAGATTATCTTAATCCCATCAAATTATCGAGTCGGATTGGTTAGGTATAGGTTGGCTTAACCCCATCCTCTAATCGTACTATAATGGTTAAGTATATTCTAAAAAGGTCTTGTGACTTAACCTTATCAGGTCCGCGTATTAGATTGGTTAAGTGTAAGTTACTTAACCCCATCAAATCATCATGTATAATTGGTTAAGTATAAGTTGCTTAACCCCATTAAATTGTCACGTTAAGTTGGTTAAGTATTGGTTACTTAACCTCATTGAATTACCGAGTTTAAATTGGTTAAGTGTTTAACTTAACCCCATCGAATTACCGTGTTTAGATTAGTTAAGTGTGGATTACTTAACCCCATCTAATTACCGTGTCGGATTAGTTAAGTGTAAATTACTTAACCCCATCCCCTAATCATCTTGTATGGTTAAGTGTCATTAAGAAAACTTACTTAACCTTGTCAAATTATCATGTTGGATTGATTAAGTGTTGGTTAACTTAATCCCCGTCCACTAGTCGTAAAAAAATGGTTAAGCGTCATTAGGCAAATCAAATCACTTAACCTACCCAACCTTGTCATGTTTTGTTAAGTATCATTAGCCTAACCAATTTACTTAACCCATTTACCCATGTCATATTTGGTTAAGAGTCATTAATCAAATTAACTTAACCCTATCATGTGGCATTAATTACTTAATGCACCCCAACCTCTCACATTAGACTTTGTTGTGGTTACTAGTTAAGCCGGTCGGTTCCGGGTAGCTTTACACCACAACTTGGTCTAACCTCGGGTTCAAGCACAACATGACCAACTTCTCACATTGGGTCCTATTGTTTGCAACTACTAGTTAGGCCGGTCGGTTCCGGGTAGTTTTACGTTGCAAACTCAACCCAACCTCGAGTTGGCCACTTTTATGTTTAGTCTAGTGTCATGTTCATAGTCAAGTTTTCAAGCAATTGGGTAGACCTAACTTAATAGGTAAATTCCCAATGGGTAGACCTAACTTAATAGGTAAATTCCCAAGCTTATGTTTTTATGCATACTTACATGTCAACTTCCATGTTATATTTCAAGTCATGTTTTCAAGTATAAACACATGTCATATTTAACGTTACATGTTGTCATGTTTATACCCATTTACCCAAGTCATATTCATGTCATTATGTTTCCCCATAATGTGACCCCAACGCTTTTTAAACTAGCATATACGTTCGCAACAACGTGATGGATTAAAAGAAGAGACTTGGCAAAGAAATGACAAAAATGGGTATTAAGCCACAAGTTAATCATGGTGGCAAATGAGGCACAAATGTGTTCATTAGCTTGCATGTTACATTCTTAAGCCTCAAAAACATGCATAAACCCAAACTTGGTACATAAGCGAATCAAGGTGACAAAAGACATGGAATGATGGCTAGAAACTCGCATATATCATCATATAAGGATTATGACTTCATATGCAAGTTGACATAATGATTATGAAGATTCTCATGTTGCATAATGCAACATTTCAACATAAAGGTTGTGGCTTTTTGCTCACAAGATCAAGATAATGACTTCATAAACTTGCATGGCATGATAGCATGTATCATACTCAATGATCAAACCCAAACTTGCAACATGAACATTTAACTTCATAGTTAATATCTAAGAGTAGGGAAAGGGCTTACATTGCTATGAAGGCCTAAATCGATTAAACTAAAGCTTGTGATGAAGCTTATGCATGCCATCATCCAAAAACCCAAAGATGGATGCTCCAAATCAACAAATACACCATCTTTATGAACAAAGACCAAAACTTTTGCCTTGAAATCAACTTGAGGAGCTCTCATACTAACATAGGGACTCTCTAATACTCTCATGATCATGAAACCTCTCATAGAAATGAAGATAGCATTTTGGCAAGAGGATGGAGGCTAGGGTTTTGAGTGGAGGCCATGATCACTAGAAATTTTGGCATAGTTTAGTTACATGAGTGAATAATGAGGGTTTAGGGGGGGTTAGGGGCTTATTTATAGAAGATTAGGCTAGTTAGGACCCTTAGATTAACCCTAGGATAGATCCCAGCCCTCAAAAATCGTCACAAGCCTCCAAAACAAGACCAAGGGCCAAAACAGGTGCACCAGGCCAGCCAGGGTCAAGCCAGAAGGCTGTGCAGGTGCGCCAGTGTATTTTTGTGCTGGCGCACTTCATAAATGCGCCAGTGCATTCTGGCTTGTTTTCGGTTTTTCTGCCTAACTTTGTTCGTCCATATCTTCTTCATACGGACTCCGATTTACGAAATTTCAGACTCTATTTCGCGTATTTTTCCGAGACGAACGTAATGGCGCAACCCGTTTATCCTGATTCAGATTTTATAATTTAATTCTGCCTTGATTCTTGTCTTAACACGTTGCTAAAAATTCAGGTTGTTACAACCAGGATCCTGTGAACATAAATCTGCAAAACCAAAACTACTAGCTTCCCGTGCAGAAATAGGGGCACCCAGAGTTTAGGTTATAACAATAAACTCCAGGTCAGTCATGTGACTAGTGTGAGAACTAAAACAGTTATTAATCTTTATTTTTAAAGTTAGGTAAATCAAGGGACCACACCGTATAACACGGAACGGGTATCCTCCTAAGAATACCAGTGCATAAAACAAACATCGCAATGCAAAATAAAGAAAAATGAAGCTATTATAAGACCCAGGTCCCATCACATAATGCAACGCAAGCCGGAGGATAGGGTTTTTACCTTATAATAGCCAAAGAATGCTTGATACGTTTAAAACAGATTATTTTGATAGTACTATAAGTGTATAGTGTTAAAACAATTTCAATCATAAATATCAATCATAGGCGGCATGGCATCCCATGCTACTATGTCGCCAGTACTAGGTTCTACAATCAAAACTGCAAAGTCACGTATTTGGAAATTGGATTTCCATCTGTGAACCGAGGCAAAAGATAGTCCTCTACCGATTCGAGACGCTCTAGCCCGTGTCTCAGGAACAGCCGCAACTGCCCCTTGGATCGTCAGGGTCGGTCCACCGATGTGGATTATAATGCCTGAACACTGCGTTTCCCCGCCCTTTGGGGGCGTAAATGAGCCAACAGATGACTCCGTCTGCTTCACATAGTCAACGATATATCCAAGGCGCCTCGCAACAGCAACAACCACATAAGTCAAACTCTTCAGGGCGTGTAAAACCACTGACGCCACTTCTAGCTAGAAAGAAACGCATGTCCCCCCTGAGGTCCTTCTCCCGTTTCTGTTTCACAACCGGGGTGTGAGGCTCGCGAATCAATGCTACACAAAGCTATGCCACAAAGGCCGTGCTTTGATCATCAACCACAAGATTTTTCTTTTCAACAAAAGCCTTGATCATTTTCATCTTAGCATGCCACACAGGAAAACCACTCCATGCAACCGATATCCATCAATCACACAGAATGATATCCAATGTCAGACACACAGTCCATTTACTAGTTCGTTCTGGGTCTGAACGAAACTGGAGGCACCTAGTACACCGCATATCCATCGATCTCCAAGTACGTCTGGACGACCACTAACTGATTCCCTCCTCTTGGGTGTATGGCCCAATCAAGATCATCAGTAATCACCCAAACGACGTGAAGACCTCCGGTCTTCGACCACCATTTTCATCTTCGACTCATCGCCGTATCAGTCATTCAGAATGGGATAAACCCAGTCTTTCCGAATAATTCACGTATATAATAAACAAGTGTTACACAAACACAACATACGCCTCATTCCAATTCATCAGTCACTAACCGTAAATTAGCAAGAGGATAATTCCCCAAACATTAACCCCGAAGGCCGAAACCAACATCAGATAAATACCCAGGAAACCATTCATCTTAGCTAACCTACAGTTAGTTTCTAAATTTCACTTCCTTAGGGAAAGGTTCCGATTAATTTTATCAAAGATAAATTCTTTTAAGTTTATTCTTTAATCTTCTTTTGAATATCAATTCAAACCAAATTATGGTTTTCCAAACTAGCCGTGATTAACGAACCTTACCGAAGTAATCATTTGTTTTAATTTCCCAATCCCAACCTATTCATCCCATGAAGTAAAACTGGTAATACTTCATATCTAACACCACGGTGTTATCCGTAAATTCAATTACCATTTCACGTTCAAATCTAATTAAAGATTTAACTATCACCTGGAGAAAAACTGGTGATGCTCCATCCCCGATTTTTTCCAATCTAATTAAAGATTCATTAAAACTCCACTTAGTTTTAATCTTTAACTGGGTTAAAGAATCAGTGTCATTTAAAACACGGTTCACGATAAACCCCAAAATCACATCACATTTCAATCAATCCCTAACTGTAAATTAGCAAGTGAGCAATTCCCTAAGCATTAACCCCGAAGGCCGAAACCAACATCAGATTAATAACCCAGAAACCATTCAACTTAACTAATCTCCAGTTAGTTTTTGATTTTCTTAACTCCTTTGGGTCTAAGAATAGTATTATTGAAGATACCGTTCACGACAACCCAAAATCACATTCCATTAATTATCGAGTTAAAGAACAAGTGTTATTTAAAACACTGTTCACGATAATCCCAAAAATCAATACCAATTCAATTCCAATTAAATACTATTTAATTGGTACACTTCATCAAATCTAAATAAAAAGATTTAATCTTTTTCTCAACTGGGTTTAAGAACAGTGTTAATGAAGACACCATTCACGACAAACCCAAATCACATTTGATATTAAATACAAGGCTCTGAATAGAAAATATATCAGCGTATATTTAATATCAAATTCTACGACCAACAAATATCGTATGGGAAATAACGATATATATATATACATATCTTTCAAATTTCCATAACCACATCTGTATAATCACGAAATCCAACATCGAAATATTCCAAAGACAATTTCGATTCAAATCCATTCCAATTCGATTATTGGAAATTCTAATTACTTTTAAAACCCTTTTCAAATCCAATTTATTTATTTCAAAAATAAATTGATTTATAATTCTAGTTCAAAACTAGCTCATTTCGATAAAAATCTATTTTTATCTTTTCAAATATGGAGTTTTTCATCCCAACTCTTCCCAAATCATTTCTTATGATTTTACACAAATTATTACTATTTTTAATAATTTTATCAAGGCCCGTACAGTCGATTTCCATCAACGGCCATCGAGCTGCACTTACAGCGACCTTTTCTAAATTTGATTTGGACATAATTCCAAATCCAACCATTAGATTTTTAATTTCTAATATTCGTCAGAAAGCTCTTTTCGATACGAACCCAAGGTTCCAGTTTTAGGAGGATCCGACGGTCGGATCTCCCGTAATGTTCGTTCGAAGTCAATGGTCGAAATTCACGAACTGCCACGGCGCGGCGCGTTCTATTCAGGCCATTATATATATATATATATATATATATATCGTCGATTTCCTTTCAAAACGTATTTTATAAATCGTTTCAAATTCGTTTTCGAAACGATTTCAACTTCATTTCAAATTCAAATCAAAATTGAATTTTTCCTTTTAAATTTGTTTTAAATTCATTTCAAATTTATTTCAATTCAAATCGATTTTTAATTCAATTTCAGTTCATTTCCAATTCAATTCAATTTGAATTTGAATTCATTTCTATTTGAATTTCAATTCGAATTCATTTCTATTCAGTTTCAATTCAAATTCAATTCTATTCAATTTCAATTCGAATTCAATTTTATTCAATTTCAATTCGAATTTAATTCTATTCAATTTCAATTTGAATTCAATTCTATTCAATTTAATTTGAATTTCAAAATCACTTTCAATATTCATTAAAAAATGAATAAAATCGATATAAATATCGTTCACGCCAAAATGGCGTCAATCTAATCAACACGGCTTCATATATTTCTATTTTCAAATATTCTATTTCAAATATTTCTTTTTCAAATATTTCTATTTCAAATATTTCTGTTTCAAATATTCTATTTCAAAACTGGAATGAGGCCCAATCAATTACCATATAATGTTAATTATACGGATTTTCTACAACACATGTATAAAATAACAATGATAAATAATCAACCATCATCCAGAGTGCATTCTACACTGTATAAGCATCAAATATAAATATTTAACGCTTATAACAGCCTGTCAATCAATTGATCGTCATATAGCTAATTATTGGGACTAGTGTATGTCATATCATCCCAATACCCGTGTGGGGTTTTCAAACAATCAAACACATATTTTATTTGTGTTGTTGGGCGATGTGTAAAATTTATCGCCCCAATCAATATCAGTCAAATGTGTGTATATAAACAAATCCTTCGATTTGTTTATATTTAGTTCATTTTAAATACACGTTAAAAATTCTATTTTTAACTATAAAATATTTCTAGCCATATAAATATTTTATTTCATTTCACATCACAACTCACAATCAACTACACATCAAAATCAAACCAACAAGCATACAACCCGTCCATGGTCTGTGGACGACGGGTGTCGGGTGCTACTAAACACTGTCTACATCCTAGTATATATTTTTTAATAGGAAAAGAAAATTAAAGGTGAGGAGTTCTCACCGAGGGTTCCACTCCGCCGTGCTTTGCTTTTGAACTGCTGAACCATCTGGATCTGCTTGAAATTATAATGCAGTCCTTATTTTGCTGTTCATAATAAAAATTATATTTTTATCACTTCATTTCGATAAATAAAAATCATATTTTTATATCTCTACTTCATATATATTTACAATGCTTCATCCTATATAAAAATTCTATTTTTACTTTGCTATTGAATATATAAAAATCGAAGCTTTACTTAAATAAAAATCAAATCTTTTTCCTAAACAAAGATCTAATCTTTTCACTTATAAAAATTTAATCTTTTCTTTCATATGTTAAAAAAAATCAAATTTTTATAGTGGAATTCATATAAGAAAAATCAAATTTTTAACCCAAGAGATTATACAGAAAAATCGCATTTTTATATAACTAAAAATCCTATTTTTCTTTAAATGAAAATCATAACTTTATATTTATAAAAATTTGAACTTAATGTAAATGAAAATCGATTTCATATAAGTAAATAAATAAAACAGATTTTATAAAAGTAAACATTGTAAAAACTCACTTTTCATCGGGTTAAGGGAGTCCACATCGGAGCTGTGGCCTAGGCGAGGCGGCGCTGGGGACCTAGTGCTCGCGGTCGACTGGAGGAGGAGGGGATTCAGGTGGTCACATCGTCTGGTGGGGCTCGGATGGGTGTTGCGGTCTGATTTGGGGGAGTGGGGGTTTGGACGCGGTTCACATCATAAAGGAGAGGAGAGAGAGTGCGAGAGGAGGGGGAGTTCGCCGAAGGTGGGCGCCTTCTGGTGGCTGACGGCGGACGGGATCGAGAGGGGGGGGGGGGGCGACGGGTTCAGGCACGATTTTTTTCCTTATTCGGTTCTAAGAAGTAACGAGGGGTGGAGGAGAGATAAGGGCTTGACCAATTCTTTTTATTTAATTTTTAAATTCCCAAAAAGGTACTTTTTATTTTGAAGTCAAAATCAAACCCACCGACTGTCGTCCATAGCTAATTACCCCCATTCTGAAACAATAAGATATGTATCATAGGCTGATTCGACTGTTTCGATCAGTTTTCATCAAAATCAACATATAACTCTATATATTGAATTTGAACGCACATTTCAATTTACCGGGGCCACATATTAACTCTAAAAATTCTAGAAAAATACTTTCTAGCATCGTATTGACGATACGGTCCTAACAAAACTAGTTTCATTGAATTCTGAGATCGTTTGAAAAATGGCCATTTCCAGTCGATTAAAATCAACTGAAATTGGTCAAATGCGTTTTCCTTTGCCACGCGCACATATTGATTCGAAAAAATACGAAAATTGGAATCTAGCAATAACTTGACATCACGGATTCAACAAAAGTGGTTTTGTCAAATTCTGAGATCGTTTGAAAAATGGCCATTTTCAAGGGCCGAAATTCCATAGCGACTATTTTGAAATTTCAACTGGACGTAACTTTTGATTCCTGCTATGAAATTTTGATTTCCCGGATTCGTTGGAAAGATATTTTCAAATAGATTCAAATATTTTTTGTTTCACTAAAATCCGGTTTATTTTGAATTCTGTACATTCATTTGAAATTTGAAATCGAATTATCGAACTACCGCGCCATTTTCAATTCCTTTTATATATAAAAATAAATATTTATATTCTAACGCCGATCTATATAAAATATACGTTCGAATTCCATTCAAAATAAATTTCTCGTCGTTATTATTAAAATAATTCATTTTAAATATTCAAAATTCACTAAAATTGCCAAAATAAAAATTTTAAATTGGCTCGGATTTCCGGGTTATTACATTGTCGGGGGGAGAGAGAGCAGTGATGGTCAATGGGATTTTTTATTTTATTTATATATTTTTAAAATTTAAAAAATCCCCCTCTTCACATACTAACTCCAATCCGAACCCAACGACTATCGCCCCTAGCTAAATACCCCCATTTCGAACACAATGGGATATGTTTCGTAGGCCGATTCGACTGTTTCAATCAGTTATTCTTCAAAATAAAATATAAAACATTTAATATTTCTTTTGAACGTACATTTCAATTTACTGGGGCCACATACTAATCCCAAAAATTCCAGAAAAATAAATCTAGCTATGTTTTGACGATACAGTCCCAACAATACTAGTTTTGTCGAATTCTGAGACCGTTTGAAAAATGGCCATTTTCTGGTCGATCCAATTTAACAAAAATCGACCAAACACATTTTCCTTTGCCACGCTCACATACTAACTTCAAAAATTATGAAATTTGAAACCTAGCAATAATTTGACATCCCGGATCCAACAAAAGTGGTTTCGTCGAATTCTGAGGTCGTTTGCAAAATGTCTATTTTCAAGGGCTATATATATATTCTATAGCGACCTTTCTGAAAATTCATTTGGCCATAACTTTTGGTTCCCACTACGAAACTTCGATTTTTCAGATTCATTAGAAAGATATTCACTAACAGATTTAAATATTTTTGGTTTCACTAAAATCCGTTTTGTTTTGCACACGGTACAGTCAGTCAAAATTTGAATTGAAATTTTGAAACTGCCGCGCCATTTGAGGCCTTGTTTATAATTTAAAATAATTATATTTATTTTCAAACATCGATTCAAACATACTTTTCATCGTTATTATTTAAAATATTTACTTTAAATATTTAAAATCCACTAAAATAGCCAAATTAAAAATTTTAAATTGGCTCAGATATTCCGGGTTGTTATAGTTTCGTTATTTGAACGCCATAATCCTCACTTCCCTTTTTAGAATAACTCATCCAAAATCCCATCTTCTTACTTTTTGAAAATATCGTTATATATTTTCACAAATCTACTTTTATTTCTTTTATTTTGGAAATATCACTTCATATTCTCAAGCCTTCCTTATTTCCTTTTATTTCCAAATCCCATTATATATATATATTTCCAAATTCTTCCAATAACATTACCCTATCATTCTCATAATAAACCACTTTTAAAACCTTCACCACTACAACTAATATCATCCTCTGACAATCCTGCAGTTGTTCAAGTTGGGGTATTTTAATTACCTCTCAGACCTTGATCAACAACATTCTTATCTTAAGATAGATGTCAGTTGTAACACCCAAAACCGATATTTATTCCCAATAACAAACAAATCCCATTTAAATTATATCTTGATGAAACATCATCTTTTATTAAAAATCACAGATCTATACTTCATCTTTATAACTCCACTCGTTTAGCTACTCTAATTCAAACTTGGGTTTTCATTTTATTTCCATTTCATATATCCATCAGTTCTTAACCGTAAATCAGTAAGAAAACAGTCCCCTGGATATCAACCCCGAAGGCCGAAACCAACATCAGATCAATATTCAGAAAACCATTTATCTCGACCAATCTCCAGTCATATTCTAATTCTTTAATTTCATATCTCCATTTTTATTTCTATTTCAAAAACCCATTCTAATAACTCTTATAATAATATTCACTAAACTCGGGTTTGTAACTTCGTCGAAAACTTGGATTTCATAAATACAGTTAAAAAGAATCTCAATTAAGAATTCGCTTTAAATCACAATTTAAACTTAACTTATATTATTATTAATATGATTTTCTTTAAAATATAACTTTATTATAAATAAGCCTTCTCGTTTCATATACCTAAATTAATACCCTTTTAAAACCCATGATTTACCCCTTTGATTATTATTAAATAAATATCAACTTTTATAAAAATGTTTCACTTAATTATTAAATAAATAAATAAATTTAATAAATTCATTTCAGCTACTATAGTTGACTTAGTCAACTCTAAGCATTATTAACTCGTTAATCAGTTGTTAATTCATCTTCCATTTAAATTAATTATAATATAAATTAATTTAAATAATCCTATTTGATTATTATAATAATCAAATCAATATAATCTCATTTTAAATTATTTCTTAAACAATTAATCTCAGTTATAAATCATTACATTAATTCTTGTTAATTGCTTATCCCGTTTAGTAATATAAGAATTAGCTTTATAAATCATTTAACGATGAGGCACGTGCTTTGCACACGGTAGATTTTATAACAAAAATGATGATTTGTGGTTAAAACAATCAATGTAAATACAGTTGGTTTATTTTCTATTTAAAAACCCAATTAAACTAATATATTTAAAAATCTATATTCAGTTATAAATAAATTTCATAACTTCATTTCTATCGATTTACCTGACAGTAAATCTTTCTTTATAAAACAGTGTGTATTTTGGCCATCTGCTATAAATTCCTTAACAAATACTACCCATTGGTTAATATCAAGAAATGGTGAATTTGGATTCAACAATCGGTAATCAAATCAATAATCCAATCACATGGGTTAAACAGTTCATATAATGATCATATGTAGATAATTAATTCAACTGATAGCAGTCAACCAACAATAATAATTCAAGCATCCAATTTAATTTAAATACATTTATATTGTTATAAACGTAATCAATAAGGTAAATTACCTCTATTGGAAGTCATCGTTAAAAATAACGATGTCATTTCATTTAAATAAACAACGTTTAATTTAAATAATCGATATAGCAATAGTCAAAAATATCCAAACAATTATCAGATCAATCAGTAATTAGCAACCATAGCATTTAAATAATAAACCCAACTTATATAAATATAAGTGGGAGAACTGAGTGAGTTTAACTCACCTTGATTTGGTTTGACGTTACAATGGTTTGTTTCAGTTAAATAAAAACATTGTTTTAATTTGACTGGCAATCCTAGCCACTTCCATCTTTGACTAAACCAGTTCCAGATCATAGTGTTTCTCATTATGGCTCCGCCGCCTTTTGTTTTATTGAATTCTGTATGTACAGGTTATACATTGAATAAATTTTAATGGATTAAATTATAATTAGTAATCACCTTAACTAAAATTTGATTAACATTTAACTAATTATACGTTTTTATACGAAGTCGTCACCTTCTTCTACCTACTTCGACTGTTTCCAGTCACTGAATCTCATCTACGAACTCATCTTCTCAATCTTTGAAAGCCTAGCGCTGCTTCGCATGCAACTTCCAGATGCATTGTAAGCTAACTTCCAATGTTCCTTTACGTGACCAATGTGGCACATTCCCCACCCGTTGCCTCTCTTCATTTGAATCAGTGTTTGAATCCCTCTCACCATTCACATAAAGCATGCAACATACCCATTTTTTCTGTTCTTTTATTTTAACCGGGCCTCACCTGATCCTCTAAGCCTATGTGAAAACCCGTAACTTCCCCGTAAAGGAAAGCGTCGGATAGTTCGAGAACAAGCCACAACAGAACACATACAGAAGAACATTTCACTGTATATCACAACAATGCATCAGATTACAAGAATATACAGAGTATAAATGAATATATATTACATAGAAATATCAGAGATTCAAATTACATTTAAATACATCGCAGCGGAAAAATAATACAATACACAACTAGAATGAGATATACGGATACAAAGCTTTCCGGATATCGTTCCAGCTGTAAACCAGGATCCTGTGAATATAAATCTGCAAAACCAAAACTACTAGTTGCCCGTGTCGAAAATAAGGGCACCCAGAGTTTAGGTTAAAACAATAAACTCCAGGTCAGTCATGTGACTGGTGTGAGAACTAAAACAGTTATTTATCTTTATTTTCAAAGTTCGGTAAATCAAGGGACCACGCCGTATAACACGGAACGGGTTTCCTCCCAAGGATACCAGTGCATATAAGTAAACAGCGCAATGCTTTTCTAAAAATGAAGCTATTATAAGACCCAGGTCCCATCACACAATGCAACGCAGCCGAGGATAGGGTTTTCCCTTATAATAGCCAAACATGCTTCGTACGTTTAAAACAAATCATTTGATACTACTATAAGTGTATAGTGTCAAAACAATTTCAATCATAAATATCAATCATAGACGGCATGGGTACCATATATCATGTCGCCATACTAGTTCTACAATTAAAACCACAATACTGGTATTGGAAATTGGGTTATCATTTATGGTATGAACCGAGGCTAGGGGCAAGATCCTCATCGATTCGAGACTGTCTAACCCGAGTCTAAGGATCAGAGCTCGAGTGACCCTTGGAGCGACAGGGCCGGTCCATCGATGTGGATTAAAATGCCTGAATACTGCGTTTCGCCGCCCTTTGGGGCGCAAGTCTGGTTCGTCAGCCGACCAGAATGCATCTGTGAAAACCCGTAACTTCCCCGTAAAGGAAAGCGTCGGATAATTCGAGAACAAACCACATCAGAACGCATACAGAAGAACACTTCATTGTATATTACAACAATGCATCAGATTACAAGAATATACAGAGTATAAATGAATATTACACAGAAATATCAGAGATTTAAATTACATTTAAATACAACGCAGCGGAAAATAATACAATACACAACTAGAAGAGATATACGGATACAAAGCTTTCCGGATACCGTTCCAACTGTAAACCAGGATCCTGTGAATATAAATCTGCAAAACCAAAACTACTAGCTGCCCGTGTCAAAATAGGGGCACCCAGAGTTTAGGTCAAAACAATAAACTCCAGGTCAGTCATGGGACTGGTGTGAGAACTAAAACAGTTATTAATCTTTATTTTAAATCATTAGGTAAATCCAGGGACCACTCCGTATAACACGGAACGGGTTTCCTCCCAAGAATACCAGTGCATAAAACAAACAGCGCAATGCTAAATAAAGAAGAATGAAGCTGTTATAAGACCCAGGTCCCATCACACAATGCAACGCAGCCGAGGATAGGGTTTTCCCTTATAACAGCCAAAGAATGCTTGATACGGTTAAAACAAATCGTTTGATACTAATATAAGTGCATAGTGTATAAAACAACTTCAAATCATAAGTATCAATCATAGGCGGCATGAGCGCCCCATCCCACTATGTCGCCATACTAGGCTCTACAAATAAAACCGCAAATGTCACGTATTTGGAAATTGGATTTCCATCTATGAACCGAGGCAAAAGATAGTCCTCAACCGATTCGAGACTGTCTAGCCCGAGCCTCAGGACCCAGACTCACGTGGGCCCTTGGATCCTCAGGGCCGGTCCACCGATGTGGATTAAAATGCCTGAACATGCGTTTCCCCGCCCTATGGGGCGTAAACGAGCCAACTAAATGACTCCATCGGTTCGAGAACGACCGATCAATCCGAGGCGCCTCGCAACAGCAACAACCACATAAGTCAAACTCGTCAGGGCATGTAAAACCACTGACGCCACTTCTAGCTAGAAAGAAACGCATGCCCTCCCTAACGTCCTCTCCCGTTTTTGGTTCATACCGGGTGTGAAACTCGCGAAGCAAACGTTACACAAAGCTACGCCACAAAGGCCTTGCTTTGATCATCACCACAAACTTTGCTTTTCAACAGAAGCCTCGATCAATTGCCACTTAGGCATGCCACACAGGCAATTCACTCCATGCGTTTGATATCCATCAATATATAACCCCTGAGCTCGTACGTCTCAGAGAAGGGCGTTAAGCAAGAGAATAAATTCTCCGCCGCCAAACAGATATATATTTAATAGAAATCAATCACACAGACTAAAATCCAATGTCAGACACACAATCCATTTATAAGTTCGTTCTGGGTCTGAACGAAACCGGAGGCACCTAGTACCCCGCATATCCATCGATCTCCAAGTACGTCTGGACGATCACCAACTGTTTCCATCTTCTTGGGTGTACAGCCCAATCAAGATTATCAGTAATTATCCAAACGACGTGAAGACCTCCGGTCTTCGACCACCGTCTTCATCTTCGACTTATCGTCGTATCAATTATTCAGAATGGGATAAACCCGGTCTTTCCGAATAACTCGCGTATATATTATAAAAGTGTTACACAAACACAACATATGCCTCATTCCAATTCATCAGTCACTAACCGTAAATTAATCAAGAGAATAATTTCCCAAATATTAACCCCGAAGGCCGAAACCAACATCAGATCAATATCCAGAAAACCATTCTGCTTGGCCAATCGACAGTTAGTTTCTAAATTTCACATTCATAGGGAAATGTTCCCATTAATTTTGTCCAAGATAAATTCTTTGAATTTATTCTTTATTCTATTTTTGAATCTCAATTCAAACTAGTCGGGATTAGCGAACCTTACCGAAGTAATCATTTATTTTAATTTCCCCATCCCAACCTATTTATCCCATGAAGTAAAACTGGTAATACTTCATATCTAACACCACGGTGTTATCGGTAAATTCAATTACCATTTCACGTTCAAATCTAATTAAAGATTTAACTATCGCCTGGAGCAAAACTGGTGATACTCCATTTCGATTATTTCAATCTAATTAAAGATTCATTAAAACTCCACTTAGTTTTAATCTTTGACTGGGTTAAAGAATCAGTGTCATTTAAAAACACGGTTCACGATAAACCCAAAATCACATTCATTAATCATCGGGTTAAAGAACGAGTGTTATTTAAAACACTGTCCACGATAAACCCAAAAATCAATATCGATTTAATTCCAATTAAATGTTATTTAATTGGTACACTTCATTAAATCTAAATAAAAAGATTTAAACTTTTCTCAACTGGGTTCAAGAACAGTGTTAGTGAAGACACCATTCACGACAAACTCAAATCACATTCGATATTCAATACAAGGCTCTGAATAGAAAATATATCGGCTTATATTCAATATCGAATTCTACGACTAACAAATGTCGTATTGGAAATAACGATATAAATGTATATCTTTCAAATTTCCATAACCACACCTGTATAATCACGAATTCCAACATCGAAATATTCCGAAGACAATTTCGATTCAAATCCACTCCAATGCAATCATTGGAAATTTTGGTTATTTTCAAAACCATTTCAAATTCAATTTATTTATTTAAAAATAAATAGAATTATAATTCTAGTTCAAAACTAGTTCATTTCGATAAAAATCTATTTTTATCTTTTCAAATATGGAGTTTTTCATCCCAAATCTTCACAAATCATTTCTTATGATTTTACACAAATTATTACTATTTTTAATAATTTTATCAAGGCCCGTACAGTCGATTTCCACCAATGGCCATCGAACTGCACTTACAGCGACCTTTTTCCAATTTGATTTGGACATAATTCCAAATCCAACCGTTAGATTTCTAATTTATCACATTCGTTAGAAAGCTCTTTACGATACGAACCCAACGGTTCCGGTTTTAGGAGAATCCGACGGTAGGATCTCCCGTAATGTCCGTTTGAAATAAATGGTCGAAATTCACGAACTGCCGCGGCGCGGCGCATTCTATTCAGGCCATTATATTATATATATAATATATATATAATATATATATCATCGATTTCTATTTAAAACGAATTGTATAAATAGTTTTAAATTCGTTTCAAAAGCAATTTCAACTTCCATTTCAATTCAAAGCAAAATTGAATTCTTCTTTATAGATTCGTTTGAATATTCATTTCTATTCAATTCAAATTTCAATTCAATTTGAATTCATATTCAATTCGCTTTCAATTCAATTCGAATTCGTTTTCAATTCAATTCATTTCGAAATCGTTTTCAATTCAATTCATTTCGAAATCGTTTTCAATTCAATTCATTTCGAAATCGTTTTCAATTCAATTCATTTCGAAATCGTTTTCAATTCAATTCATTTCGAAATCGTTTTCAATTCAATTCATTTCGAAATCGTTTTCAATTCAATTCATTTCGAAATCGTTTTCAATTCAATTCATTTCAAAATGAATAAAATCGATATAAATATCGTTCACGTCAAAATGGCGTCAATCTAATCAACACGGCTTCATAAATTTCTATTTTCAAATATTCTATTTCAAATATTTCTTTTTCAAAATAGTCGTTATTATCAAA
The DNA here is from genome assembly GCA_030737875.1 of Allium sativum. Classification (NCBI taxonomy): domain Eukaryota; kingdom Viridiplantae; phylum Streptophyta; class Magnoliopsida; order Asparagales; family Amaryllidaceae; genus Allium; species Allium sativum. The sequence continues at coordinate 317,395,420 of CM060921.1, forward strand.
ATATTTCGTTCAACACATGACCAATCTCAATGAATGAGTACTGTCAACACATGAACTTTTATTTTATAATGATAAAGATGTAAATTTTATTACTAAAATATTTCGTTCAACACATGACCAATCTCAATGAATGAGTACTGTCAACACATGAACTTTTATTTTATAATATTCTTTATTTTTCAAATTGGATTGAGGCCCAATCAATTACCATATAAAGTTAATTATATGGATTTTCATACAACGCATGTATATAATAACATTGAAAAATAATCAACCATCAACCAAAGTGCACTACACTGTATAAGCATCAAATATAGACATTTAACGCTTATAGCAGCTTGTCAATCAATCGATCGACATATTTAATCAATCAGGATGAGTGAACTGCATATTTCATCCTAACACCCGTGTAGGGTTTCAAACAATCAAACAAATATTTTATTTGTGCAGTTGGGCGATGTGTAAAATTTATCGACCCAATCAATGTCCTTCAAATAAGTGTACATAAGCAACCCGTCTGGTTTGTAAATGAATATTTTTTTAATTCACATTCACGTTAAAAATTATATTTTTAACGATAAAACATTTTATTTCAACATATGAATTTCTATTCAGTTCATTCTTTAAATAAAATGATATTTTTATTTTTCTAACTTATTTTAGAAAATTTCGGCGGCATAACGGCACGATACTAGAAACGGGACGAGGCCTAGCCTTATCCCCGGTCTAGTGAAGGCCCACGCCATTCACACATCAATCAATCCATTCATTTCACCAAACAATTCAATTCATTTCATTATGCAAACCACAAAATTTGGAGTAAGAGTCTAACCTAGCCTTACTCCTTCGCCTTATAACGGCGCACGTCTAATCCTAACCAATTTATCGATTCGATTTTTCACACCACAAACCACATTCAAACCAATATCGCAATCAATCACCAAACAGCCAAACAAACAAGTCCATGGTCTGTGGACGATTGTGTCGGGTGCTACTAAACACCGTCTGCATCCTAGTATATATATATAACTAGAAAATAAATTGAAGAGTGAGAAATTCTCACCTAAAGCTATCCTAGCTCCACGGCACTTTATTGATAGAAATCTTCACCAATTCGCCTTTTGTCGCTTTCGTTGTCCGCTTTCACTACATATGTACAAATCGAATTTTACTTCGCTATTCAATATATAAAAATCGAATTTTTACTTCGCTATTCAATATATAAAAATCGAATTTTTACTTTGCTATTCAATATATAAAAATCGAATTTTTACTTCGCTATTCAATATATAAAAATCGAATTTTTACTTCGCTATTCAATATATAAAAATCGAATTTTTACTTCGCTATTCAATATATAAAAATCGAATTTTTACTTCGCTATTCAATATATAAAAATCGAATTTTTACTTTGCTATTCAATATGTAAAAATCGAATTTTTACTTTGCTATTCAATATGTAAAAATCGAATTTTTACTTCGCTATTCAATATATAAAAATCGAATTTTTACTTCGCTATTCAATATATAAAAATCGAATTTTTACTTCGCTATTCAATATATAAAAATCGAATTTTTACTTCGCTATTCAATATATAAAAATCGAATTTTTACTTTGCTATTCAATATATAAAAATCGAATTTTTACTTCGCTATTCAATATATAAAAATCGAATTTTTACTTCGCTATTCAATATATAAAAATCGAATTTTTACTTTGCTATTCAATATATAAAAATCGAATTTTTACTTTGCTATGTTATATAGATAAAAATTATATTTTTATCACGCTATTTTCCATATAAAGATTTCTCTTTTCTAAAATAAAGATTTCACCTTTATAAAAATATAGACTTCGCCTTTCAAATTTAAAGATTTCGTCTTTATAAAAATCTCATTTTTATTTTTTCTACACATATAAAGATGATATTTTTAATCTTCCTATCATGTAAAAATTACATTTTTAATCCTCTACCTAACCAAAAATCATATTTTTACATCATCTATATAGTAAAGACTATATTTTTAATACTTTAAAAATATAAAAATCATATTTTTATTACTTTAAAAATATAAAAATCATATTTTTAATTCGAAAACAAATGCAAAATTCCTTTTACAAACAAAGCTAATTACATTTGAAAAATCTATGCCTTTCATAATTGAAAAATCAATGCCATTTATATATATATATATATATATATATATATATATATTTAAATCAATTTTAATTTCAGTTTTATAAACCATCCTATTTAGTTAAATTAAAATTAATTAAACCTAATTGAAAACTCACCTTTGCCCCTTTTTTTTCCGGTTTTGCAGCGTAGGGGGGGGGGGGTTGGGTTATCGGGTCTTGGGGTTGGGCGCTTTTCAGAGGAGGGGGACGGTGCCGAGGTCGAGGAGAGGGCGGCTGAGGGGGGGAGGTCCTTCGCGCCGCCTCTGGCGAGGAGGGGGGGTCACGTCCTTCGGTGTCGCGATTTAGGGGAGGCGCCTTCGGGAGCCGCGCCGCTGGTGAGGGAAAGGAGGGAGGGGGAAGAAGAAGAGGGTGGGGGCGGCTGTGGTGGCTGCGCCGCCTAGGCGCGGCGGCGAAGTCTGGTGGGGCGCGCCGCCCCCTTCCTTTTTTTTTTTTTTTCCCGAGTGAAATGAAATTTAGGGGGGGGGTTTTAAGGAGAATTTATATATTTATTTATTTTATTATTTTTCTTTCAAAAAAGTTACTTTTATTTTCGAACTCGGATTCGAATCCACCGACTGCCGTCCCTAGCGCTTTACCCCCATTCTGAACACAATGGGATATGTATCGTAGGCTGACTCGACTGTTTGAATCAGTTTCCGTTAAATTTACATTTAAATCACTATATTGGATTTTAAACGTACATTTCAAATTACCGGGGTCACATACGAACTTTAAAAATTCCTGAAAAATATTTTCTAGCTTCGTATTGACGATACGGTCCTAACAAAACTAGTTTCGTCGAATTCTGAGACCGTTGGAAAAATGGCCAATTTCCAGTCGATTAAAATCAACTGAAACTGGTCAAACGCGTTTTCCTTTGCCACGCTCACATATTGATTCGAAAAATTATGAAATTTGAAACCTAGCAATAACTTGACACTGCGGACCCAACAAAAGTGGTTTCGTCGAAATCCGAGGTCGTTTGCAAAATGTCCATTTTTAAGGGCCTGAATTCCATAGCGACTATTCAGAATTTTCAACTGGACTTATCTTTTGATTCCCGATATGAATTCTTGATTTTTCGGATTCGTTGGAAAGATATTCACTATTAGATTCCATTATTTTTGGTTTCACTAAAATCCGGATTGTTTTGCACCCGGTACATTCAATTGAAGTTTGAAATCGAATTATCGAACTACCGCGCCATTTTCAATTCTATTTATAATTATATATGAATATTTATATTCTAACGACGACGCGTATAATATATACGTTCGAATTCTATTCAAAATAAATTTCTCGTCAATATTATTTAAAATAATTCATTTTAAATAATCAAAATTCGCTAAAATTGCCAAAATAAAAATTTCAAACTGGCCCGCATTTTACGGGTTGTTACAGCATCGGCCGAAACCGATATAACCGAGGCGCCTCGCAACAGCAACAACCACATAAGTCAAACTCGTCAGGGCGTGTAAAACCACTGACCCCACTTTTTAGCTAGAAGGAAACGCATGCCCTCCCTGAGGTCCGTCTCCCGTTTTTGGTTCATACCGGGTGTGAAACTCGCGAAGTAAACGTTACACAAAGCTACGCCACAAAGGCCGTGCTTTGATCATCACCACAAGACTTTGCTTTTCAACAGGAGCCTCGATCAATTGCCACTTAGGCATGCCACACAGGCAATTTACTCCATGCGTTTGATATCCATCAGTATATAACCCCTGAGCTCGTACGTCTCAGAGAAGGGCGTTAAGCAAGAGAATAAATTCTCCGCCGCCAAACAGATATATATTTAATAGAGATCAATCACACGGACTAAAATCCAATGTCAGACACACAGTCCATTTACAAGTCCGTTCTGGGTCTGAACGAAACCGGAGGCACCTAGTACCCCGCATATTCATCGATCTCCAAGTACGTCTGGACGATCACCAACTGTTTCCATCTTCTTGGGTGTACAGCCCAATCAAGATCATCAGTAATCACCCAAACGACGTGAAGACTTCCGGTCTTCGACCACCGTCTTCATCTTCGACTTATCGTCGTATCAGTTATTCAGAATGGGATAAACCCGGTCTTTTCGAATAACTCGCGTATATTTTAAATAAGTGTTACACAAACACAACATACGCCTCATTCCAATTCATTAGTCACTAACCGTAAAATTTATCAAGAGAATAATTCCCCAAATATTAACCCCGAAGGCCGAAACCAACATCAGATCAATATCCAGAAAACCATTCTGCTTGGCTAACCGATATTTAGTTTCTAAATTTCACATTCATAGGGAAAGGTTCCCATTAATTTTATCCAAGATAAATTCCTTGAATTTATTCTTTAATCTTCCTTTGAATTTCGATTCAACTAGTCGGAATTAGCGAACCTTACCGTAGTAATCATTGGTTTTAATTTCCCAATCCCAACCTATTCATCCCATGAAGTAAAACTGGTTATACTTCATATCTAACACCACGGTGTTATCGGTAAATTCAATTACCATTTCACGTTCAAATCTAATTAAAGATTTAACTATCGCCTGGAGCAAAACTGGTGGTACTCCATTTTCGATCTTTTCAATCTAATTAAAGATTCATTAAAACTCCACTTAGTTTATTCTTTAACTGGGTTAAAGAATCAGTGTCATTTAAAACACAGTTCACGATAAACCCAAAATCACATTCATTAATTATCGGATTAAAGAACGAGTGTTATTTAAAACACTCTCCACGATAAACCCAAAAATCAATATCAATTCAATTCCAATTAAATATCATTTAATTGGTACACTTCATTAAATCTAAATAAAAAAGATTTAATCTTTTCTCAACTGGGTTCAAGAACAGTGTTAATGAAGACACCATTCACGACAAACCCAAATCACATTTGATATTAAACACAAGGCTCTGAATAGAAAATATACCGGCTTATGTTCAATATCAAATTCTACGACTAACAAATATCGTATTGGAAATAAAGATATAAATATATATATATCTTTCAAATTTCCATAACAACATATGTATAATCACGAAATCCAACATCGAAATATTCCGAAGACAATTTCGATTCAAATCCACTCCAATGCAATCATTGGAAATTCTGGTTATTTTTAAAACCCTTTTCAAGTTCAATTTATTTATTTAAAATAAATAGAATTATAATTCTAGTTCAAAACTAGTTCATTTCGATAAAAATCTATTTTTATCTTTTCAAATATGGATTTTTTTCATCCCAATACTTTCTAAATCATTTCTTATGATTTTACACAAATTATTACTATTTTTAATAATTTTATATAGGCCCGTATAGTCGATTTCCATCAACGGCCATCGAACTGCACTTACAACGACCTTTTTCAAATTTGATTTGGACGTAACTCCAAATCCAACCGTTAGATTTCTAATTTCTAATATTTTCTAGAAAGCTCTTTTCGATACGAACCCAACGGTTCCGGTTTTAGGAGAATCCGACAGTCGGATCTCCCGTAATGTCCGTTTGAAATAAATGGTCGAAATTCACGAACTGCCGCGGCGCGGCGCGTTCTATTCAGGCCATTATATTATATATATAATATATATATATCGTCGATTTCTATTTAAAACGAATTATATAAATAGTTTTAAATTCGTTTCAAAAGCAATTTCAACTTCCTTTTCAATTCAAATCAAAATTGAATTCTTTTTTATAAATTCGTTTTAAAATTCATTTCTATTCAATTCAAATTTCAATTCAATTTGAATTCATTTCAATTTGCTTTCAATCCAATTTGAATTCGTTTTCAATTCAATTCATTTCGAAATCGTTTTCAATTCAATTCATTTCGAAATAGTTTTCAATTCAATTCATTTCGAAATCGTTTAAAATCGATATAAATATCGTTCACGTCATAATGGCGTCAATCCAATCAACACGGCTTCATAAATTTCTATTTTCAAATATTCTATTTCAAATATTTCTTTTTCAAAATAGTTGTTATTATCAAAATATTTCGTTCAACACATGACCAATCTCAATGGATGAGTACTGTCAACACATGAACCTTTATTTTATATTGATAAAGATGTAAATTTTATTACTAAAATATTTCGTTCAACACATGACCAATCTCAATGGATGAGTACTGTCAACACATGAACCTTTATTTTATATTGATAAAGATGTAAATTTTATTACTAAAATATTTCGTTCAACACATGACCAATCTCAATGGATGAGTACTGTCAACACATGGTATCAGAGCATTGAAAAATAATCAACCATCAACCAAAGTGCACTACACTGTATAAGCATCAAATATAAACATCTAACGCTTATAACAGCCTGTCAATCAATCGATCGACATATTTAATCAATCAGGATGAGTGAACTTCAAATTTCATCCCAACACCCGTGTGGGGTTTCAAACAATCAAACACAGATTTTTATTCGTGCAGTTGGGCGATGTGTAAAATTTATCGACCCAATCAATATCAGTCAAATCAGTGCATATAAACAAATCGGCCGATTTGTCTATAAATATCTATTTATTCACTTTCACGTTAAAATTTATATTTTTAACGATAAAATATTTTATTTTAACATATGAGTTTCTATTCAATTCATTTATTCTATAAAATGATATTGTTATTTTTCTAACTTATTTTAGAAAATTTCGGCGGCATAACGGCACGATATTAGAAACGGGACGAGGCCTAGCCTTATCCCCAGTCTAGTGAAGGCCCACGCCATTCACACATAAATCAAATCATCTAACTAATTTTTGAAATCTAACAAACAAGTCCATGGTCTGTGGACGATTGTGTCGGGTGCTACTAAGCACCGTCTGCATCCTAGTATATATATATATTACTAGAAAAAGAAATTGAAAGGTGAGAAATTCTCACCGATAGCTATCCAATCATCTTGACTCTTCATTTATAGAAGTCTTCGCCAATCTCGCCTTTTGTCGCTTTCGTTGCCCGTATTCACTACATATGTAAAAATCGAATTTTTACTTCGCTATTCAATATATAAAAATCACATTTTTACTTCGATGTTCAATATATAAAAATCACATTTTTACTTCGATGTTCAATATATAAAAATCAAATTTTTACTTCGCTATTCAATATATAAAAATAAAATTTTTACTTCGATGTTCAATATATAAAAATCACATTTTTACTTCGATGTTCAATATATAAAAATCTAATTTTTACTTCGATGTTCAATATATAAAAATCAAATTTTTACTTTGATGTTCAATATATAAAAATCAAATTTTTACTTCGATGTTCAATATATAAAAATCGAATTTTTACTTCGCTACTACCATAAAGAACACATCTTTAACATTTCCACTATATAAAAACTTAATCCTTAAACATGATTATACATAATAAAAATCAAACCTTTATTCTTGCTTTTACATAATAAAAATCAAATGCTTTCATGTTTATATAACCTACGCTTTCTCCTATGTTAAACATCATGTCTTTATTATGTTGATGTATATAAAAAGATTGAATTTTTATTTAATGTTAAACTCATTATAAATCGGATTTTAAACATGGTTTCATAATAATAAAAATCAGAAATTTAAACCCATTATTACTACGGTAAGGTTCGCTAATTCCGACTAATTGAATCGAAATTCAAAGGAAGATTAAAGAATAAATTCAAGGAATTTATCTTGGACAAAATTAATGGGAACCTTTCCCTATGAATGTGAAATTTAGAAACTAACTATCGGTTAGCCAAGTAGAATGGTTTTCTGGATATTGATCTGATGTTGGTTTCGGCCTTCGTGGTTAATATTTGGGGAATTATTCTCTTGATAAATTTTACGGTTAGTGACTAATGAATTGGAATGAGGCGTATGTTGTGTTTGTGTAACACTTATTTAAAATATACGCGAGTTATTCGGAAAGACCGGGTTTATCCCATTCTGAATAACAGATACGACGATAAATCGAAGATGAAGACGGTGGTCGAAGACCGGAAGTCTTCACGTCGTTTGGGTGATTACTGATGATCTTGATTGGGCTGTACACCCAAGAAGATGGAAATAGTTGGTGATCATCCAGACGTACTTGGAGATCGATGGATATGCGGGGTACTAGGTGCCTCCGGTTTCGTTCAGACCCAGAACGGACTTGTAAATGGACTGTGTGTCTGACATTGGATTTTAGTCCGTGTGATTGATCTCTATTAAATATATATCTGTTTGGCGGGGGAGAATTTATTCTCTTGCTTAACGCCCTTCTCTGAGACGTACGAGCTCAGGGGTTATATACTGATGGATATCAAACGCATGGAGTAAATTGCCTGTGTGGCATGCCTAAGTGGCAATTGATCGAGGCTCCTGTTGAAAAGCAAAGTCTTGTGGTGATGATCAAAGCACGGCCTTTGTGGCGTAGCTTTGTGTAACGTTTACTTCGCGAGTTTCACACCCGGTATGAACCAAAAACGGGAGACGGACCTCAGGGAGGGCATGCGTTTCCTTCTAGCTAAAAAGTGGCGTCAGTGGTTTTACACGCCCTGACGAGTTTGACTTATGTGGTTGTTGTTGTTGCGAGGCGCCTCGGTTATATCGGTTTCGGCCGATGCATTCTGGTCAGCTGACGGACCAGACTTACGCCCCAAAGGGCGGCGAAACGCAGTGTTCAGGCATTTTAATCCACATCGGTGGACCGGCCCTGTCGCTCCAAGGGTCACTCGAGCTCTGATCCTGAGACTCGAGCTAGACAGTCTCGAATCGGTGAGGATCTTGCCCCTAGCCTCGGTTCATACCATAAATGATAACCCAATTTCCAATACCAGTATTGCGGTTTAAATTGTAGAACTAGTATGGCGACATGATATATGGTACCCATGCCGTCTATGATTGATATTTATGATTGAAATTGTTTTGACACTATACACTTATAGTAGTATCAAATGATTTGTTTTAAACGTACTAAGCATGTTTGGCTATTATAAGGGAAAACCCTATCCTCGGCTGCGTTGCATTGTGTGATGGGACCTGGGTCTTATAATAGCTTCATTTTTAGAAAAGCATTGCGCTGTTTACTTATATGCACTGGTATCCTTGGGAGGAAACCCGTTCCGTGTTATACGGCGTGGTCCCTTGATTTACCGAACTTTGAAAATAAAGATAAATAACTGTTTTAGTTCTCACACCAGTCACATGACTGACCTGGAGTTTATTGTTTTAACCTAAACTCTGGGTGCCCTTATTTTCGACACGGGCAGCTAGTAGTTTTGGTTTTGCAGATTTATATTCACAAGATCCTGGTTTACAGCTGGAACGATATCCGGAAAGCTTTGTATCCGTATATCTCATTCTAGTTGTGTATTGTATTATTTTTCCGCTGCGATGTATTTAAATGTAATTTGAATCCCTGATATTTCTGTGTAATATATATTCATTTATACTCTGTATATTCTTGTAATCTGATGCATTGTTGTGATATACAGTGAAATGTTCTTCTGTATGTGTTCTGTTGTGGCTTGTTCACGAACTATCCGACGCTTTCCTTTACGGGGAAGTTACGGGTTTTCACAGTTGGTATCAGAGCTTGAGTGACCCTTGGAGCGACAGGGCCGGTCCACCAATGTGGATTAAAATGCCTGAACACTGCGTTTCGCCGCCCTTTGGGGCGTAAGTCTGGTCCGTTAGCCGACCAGAATGCATCGGCCGAAACCGATATAACCGACGCGCCTCGCAACAGCAACAACCACATAAGTCAAACTCGTCAGGGCATGTAAAACCACTGACGCCACTTTTTAGCTAGAAGGAAACGCATGCCCTCCCTGAGGTTCGTCTCCCATTTTTGGTTCATACCGGGTGTGAAACTCGCGAAGTAAACGTTACACAAAGCTACGCCACAAAGGTCGTGCCTTGATCATCACCACAAGACTTTGCTTTTCAACAGGAGCCTCGATCAATTGCCACTTAGGCATGCCACACAGGCAATTTACTCCATGCGTTTGATATCCATCAGTATATAACCCCTGAGCTCGTACGTCTCAGAGAAGGGCGATAAGCAAGAGAATAAATTCTCCGCCGCCAAACAGATATATATTTAATAGAGATCAATCACACGGACTAAAATCCAATGTCAGACACACAGTCCATTTACAAGTCCGTTCTGGGTCTGAACGAAACCGGAGGCACCTAGTACCCCGCATATCCATCGATCTCCAAGTACGTCTGGACGATCACCAACTGTTTCCATCTTCTTGGGTGTACAGCCCAATCAAGATCATCAGTAATCACCCAAACGACGTGAAGACTTCCGGTCTTCGACCACCGTCTTCATCTTCGACTTATCGTCGTATCAGTTATTCAGAATGGGATAAACCCGGTGTTTCCGAATAACTCGCGTATATTTTAAATAAGTGTTACACAAACACAACATATGCCTCATTCCAATTCATTAGTCACTAATCGTAAAATTTATCAAGAGAATAATTCCCCAAATATTAACCCCGAAGGCCGAAACCAACATCAGATCAATATCCAGAAAACCATTCTGCTTGGCTAACCGATAGTTAGTTTCTAAATTTCATATTCATAGGGAAAGGTTCCCATTAATTTTATCCAAGATAAATTCCTTGAATTTATTCTTTAATCTTCCTTTGAATTTCGATTCAACTAGTCGGAATTAGCGAACCTTACCGTAGTAATCATTGGTTTTAATTTCCCAATCCCAACCTATTCATCCCATGAAGTAAAACTCGTTATACTTCATATCTAACACCACGGTGTTATCGGTAAATTCAATTACCATTTAACGTTCAAATCTAATTAAAGATTTAGCTATCGCCTTTAGCAAAACTGGTGGTACTCCATTTTCGATCTTTTCAATCTAATTAAAGATTCATTAAAACTCCACTTAGTTTTAATCTTTAACTGGGTTAAAGAATCAGTGTCATTTAAAACACAGTTCACGATAAACCCAAAATCACATTCATTAATTATCGGATTAAAGAACGAGAGTTATTTAAAACACTGTCCACGATAAACCCAAAAATCAATATCAATTCAATTCCAATTAAATATCATTTAATTGGTACACTTCATTAAATCTAAATAAAAAAGATTTAATCTTTTCTCAACTGGGTTCAAGAACAGTGTTAATGAAGACACCATTCACGACAAACCCAAATCACATTTGATATTAAACACAAGGCTCTGAATAGAAAATATACCGGCTTATGTTCAATATCAAATTCTACGACTAACAAATATCGTATTGGAAATAACGATATAAATATATATATCTTTCAAATTTCCATAACAACATCTGTATAATCACGAAATCCAACATCGAAATATTCCGAAGACAATTTCGATTCAAATCCACTCCAATGCAATCATTGGAAATTCTGGTTATTTTTAAAACCCTTTTCAAATTCAATTTATTTATTTAAAATAAATAGAATTATAATTCTAGTTCAAAACTAGTTCATTTCGATAAAAATCTATTTTTATCTTTTCAAATATGGAGTTTTTCATCCCAATACTTTCTAAATCATTTCTGATGATTTTATGAGCCTATTGGCTAGCCGCTTGGCTTTTTCTTTTTCTTTTTGAGATTAGAAGGACCGGGGAAGCTATTTGAAATTCCCCGATGCTCCCGGTGCAGGGGAGGTTATGGCGAAATTTTTCGAAAATTTAGGGTGTTAGCCAAATTTTTGAAAATTTGAAAATTCTCATAAACTGAAAAGTTGGAGAATGGAAGCCAGATTGAACGTAGAGTTTATTAATCAAACCACTTTCGACTTTGTTCCTTTTCGGGGATGAAAAGTTTTAAGTGGGGGAGATTGTAACAACCCGAAAATCTGGGCCAGTTTAAAATTTTTATTTTGGCAATTTTAGCGAATTTTGATTATTTAAAATGAATTATTTTAAATAATATCGACGATAATTTATTTTGAACATAGAAATCGAAAGTATATATTATATACGTCGTCGTTAGAATATAAATATTTATATATAATTATAATTCATTTTTATCTATATATAGAAACTATAGAAAACATTCATGTGTTGAATTGATATTCATTCGTTGATTAGAAATTCATGTGTTGAATGGTATTCATATTTTGAAATAAATTGTTTGATAATAAAAATCACCTTTTATCTATATATAAAATCCTATTTTTGTCACCTATATGAACTATATAGAAAAATAGTGTTTTGAAATTTCCCGGTGCTCCCGGTGCAGGGGAGGTTATGGCGAAATTTTCCAAAATTTTAAGGCGTTAGTGAAATATTTGAAGTGAAAACGATATTGAAATCATTGAATGAACTATATTTATATAATTATATAAATATAAATAAAATTAAAACGAAACAAGGCCGTGCAGTTTGCAATTTGAAACCGTGATTTCAAACAACTAGTGCGGGGAATCCGACCATTGGATTTTCCCGAAACCTCAACCGTCGGGTTCGCCTTGGAAATATCTTCCCAACGGCACCAACCTTGTAAAAATCCAACGGTTGGATTGTCTGGATTGTTTAATTCAAATCTGAAGAAAAACAGCGCTAGAAGCGATTATATTTATATATATATATATATAATTATATATTTAATCGAATAACGACGCTGCAGTTCGTATTTTTTAATCGAAAATTCAAACGATTGTACCGGGAGATCCGACCGTCGGATTTTCCCGAAACTGGAACCGTTGGATTCGTTTTGAAAAGACCTTTCTAATGATGTAAATTTTGTGAAGATCCAACGGTTAGATTTTCAGATATGTGTAAATCAAATCTGAAGAAAAACAGCGCCACGGCCGCGTTATGGCCCGAAGCGTCGTTTTGAATAAATGGGCTATTTTAAAATAAATAAAAATAGCGTTAAATCATTATAAAGTACCATAAACAATACAGAGTGGAAATAAACTGAATTTGCTCGATTTATGTTGTATTTGATGGTTGAATGTGTTTGGTGTGAAAATTACATTAAAGAACAATATTGGTGTGGTCAAATAATTTAACCATTGAAATAAATTGATTTGAAATTCTAAATATACGTGAATTATTTGAAAAGGCCGAGTTAATTCTCATTTCAAATAATCGACCGACGATTGAAAGTCGAAGATGAAGACGATGGTCGAAGACCGGAGATCTTCACCTCGTTGGATGGTAACCGAGGTCCTGATTGGGAGGCATCCCGAAATATGGATAATGAGTGGTGATCGTCCAGACGTACGTGGTGATCGATGGGTTTGCGAGGTATTTAGTGCCTCCGGTTTCGTTCAGACCCAAAACGGACTCGTAGATGGACTGTGTGTCTGACATTGGATTTCATTCTGTGTTGATTGATCTCTATTAAATATACATCTGTTTGGCGGCGGAGAATTTATTCTTTTGCTTAACGCCCTTCTCTGAGACGCACGAGCTCAGAGGTTGTATATCGATGGACATCAGTCGCATAACATGAATTGCCTGTGTGGCATGCTAAGATGCAGTGATCAGGGCTTCTGTTGAAAAGCAAAGTCTTGTGGTGATGATCAAAGCACCGCCTGTGTGGCGTAGCTTTGTGTATAACGCAAATTCCCGAGCCTCACACCCCGGTATGAACCAGAAACGGGAGAAGGACCTCAGGGAGGACATGCGTTTCTTTCTAGCTAGGGTGGTGTCAGTGACCTACCAGCCCTGACATTTATATACTTTTCACCTATGTGGTTGTTGCTGTTGCGAGGCGCCTCGGTTTGATCGGACGATCCGGGTCCGATGGAGTCATTCGTTGGCTCATTTACGCCCCCAAAGGGCGGGGAGACGTATTGTTCAGGCATAATAATCCACATCGGTGGACCGGCCTTGTCGCTCCAAGGCTTGCCTGCGCGCTTGCCTGAGACATGGGCTAGATTGTCTCGAATTCGGTAAGAACTATCTTTTGCCTTGGTTCATGACGGAAATCCAATTTCCAAATACGACATCGTGCGGTTTTGATTGTAAATATATATGGCGACATGATATATGGCACCCATGCCGTCTATGATTGATAGTTATGATTTGAAATTGTTTTCAAAACATATAAACACTAGTAATAATATCAAATGCCTTTGTTTTATTCATATCAAGCATATTTTAGCCGTTATAAGGTAAAACTCTATCCTCCGGTTTGCGTTGCATTGTGTGATGGGAACTGAGTCTTATAATGGCTTCATTTTTATAAAAAGCATATCGATGTTTAAAAGAAAGATTTGTTTTAAAGCACTGGCAATCCAATGGAGTAAACCCGTTCCACGAAAGTGGCGTGGTCCTGAGATTAGCCATATTATATATGTGTTGAGTAGATTTCTCATACCAGTCCCATGACTGACTCGTAGTTTGTTTCACTTTCAAACTCGGGTGCCCCTTTTTCTACATGGGCAGCCTTGTATTCAGGTTTAGCTGGTTCTTTTTCTGGATAGCTGGAGCTGAAGATAGATTCTATCATTTATTTCTTTTTATGTTGTTCAGCTCCTATTGTACATATTTTGTTTATTTCCGCTGTAGGCATTTATAGCTGAACTGTATTTGTACTAAGTAAGATCCTGTATACTGTGTAACTCTGATGATTACTTTTATCCAGTATATTCTATTGTTCATTATCTGGTGTATTTATTTAATTATGTTCTGCTATTATCTGTTTCTGTGTTATATTCCAAAGATAACCCTGGTCTCCGTCAGAACGGGATTTCGGGTCGTCTCAACGTGGTATCGCCGTTTTCAATTCTATTTATAATTATATATAAATATTTATATTCTAACGACGACGTATATAATATATACGTTCGATTTCTATGTTCAAACTAAATATTCGTCGATATTATTTAAAATAATTCATTTTAAATAATCAAAATTCGCTAAAATTGCCAAAATAAAAATTTTAAACTGGCCCAGATTTTCGGGTTGTTACAGCCCTCGTCAATGCTTGAAGACCTTAGACCCATTCAAAACAGTTCTCTTTCTCCTTCGTAACACATCCCTGCTGACGCATTTTCTTCCTCCATGGTTTTTGAATAGCTTGCAGTCCTTTATCTTTCTGAACATTATTTCGCTGAACACATCCCCTCTCCTCCAGTTTGTTTTCCCCACCAACGTCATTTCTTTTGCATGCCACCGCGTTTTCCTGTCCTTCATTCACTTACGATCTCTCTATTAAAACTCCTCCATGCATGCTTCCTTCACGTTCGTACACTCCGGTCCCCCGAAACCCTCGCCGAGTTGGAGCTTCCCATCGTTACGCCTAGAACTTCATGCTCGCAGCACCCCTCAACTTCCAGCATCATCCAGTAAAGCTAAGCCCTCTCTCCATTCTTCCGAACCCATCACCCCTTACGTTAGCTGCTTTCTTCTACATTTTTTTCCTTTTTAAATCTAATTAAAATAATGGGTTTCGGTTTCATTTATGAAGAAGAGATGAATGAAGGCACGTTGTTCTTGCTGAAAGAAGATGGACAGAAAAGAAATGGGTTAGATGTATTTATAGCTGAAGAGGTTTGGCTATCGTGAAATTTCCTTGATGAACACGACATTGGTTTAGCCATCACGGCATTGGATTGTTTGGCGATCAAGTAATAGGAAGTAGCTTCTGTCTTCTTTCGCCACAGCTGTGAAGTGAAAATGATGTGTACTGAGAAGTGCTATGGTAGGTGTAGTCTGTGTCTGTACTCCATTATAGCCTTGCGTGACTCCTTTTGCATGTGCATGAGTTTAGGTTGGTCCGCAAAGTAGGTAGATGTCGTACTGTGGTTATAGGATAGGCTTAAGACTTCTTTCATTTCAATGGCAAGAAAAAGCCACAGAGGTACAGAAGTAGAGGGTGTAGGCATGTGCAGTACCAATTAAAATACAAGCTTCACATTTCCTATATAGGATAGGTACTGGTGATGGGATTTCTCAGTAAGGCTTTATGTGGAAGGTAAGAACAGGGTTCCAAATGTACAGACTAGGAAAAAGTTTTTCAATTGGGTTCTGCCCTTCTTGGACATAGACATGTGCAATACCGGGCGTCGTTGTATTGATAGAGGAACTTGCCATGTATTTAAGTACT
The DNA here is from genome assembly GCA_030737875.1 of Allium sativum. NCBI lineage: Eukaryota > Viridiplantae > Streptophyta > Magnoliopsida > Asparagales > Amaryllidaceae > Allium > Allium sativum. Next base: position 317,411,638 of record CM060921.1, read on the forward strand.
TATCTTGTATTAGGGTAGACCAGTATCCTGTACTATTTGATGAGGACACTGTGTTGATAAGGTGATAGAAGAAATAGAATTTGATAGGTTTCATACTTTGGGTTTGCATCTTTAAACTATCGAAGACTTAAAGAATGCCAAAAGAACAAAACGTCGTTTTCTATGCATATGGTAGGTGTATACTTAGGGTAGGGTTTGAAAAATTTCTAAAATTTTATTTGTTTTTTTCTTAAGATAGAAGTTTCCATTCATTTTATTACAAATATTAATTCATACCTTTATTCAATGTTAACTGTTAAGTTCGCACTGATAAACACAATCCCCGGAAATGAACGCCATGATATAATTTGATATTACGGTCCTAATCAAACTGATTTCGTTGAAAACAGTCTCCATTTGCAACAACTTCGCTATTTAGATCCCCATTTATCCACCGGTTCACCTTTAAATTTCGTCTACCAACAAAACAACTCCATTTGGCTCCAAACTAAAAATCTAGCAATAATTAATTATGCGTATCCCAAGAAAATTCTTTTCGTCGTAAACAGAGGTCATTTGGAAAAATAACTATTTATAACACTTATGTAATATCGATAAAATAATAAAAATTTCCAAAACAATTAAATAAAACAATAAATTATTATTACCGTATTTATCCTAAAATAATAATATATAGGCTTAGATTTAGTCAATATACAATAATAACTCAATATAAATATTTTCGAACTAAACGATATCCAAATTTATAAAGAAATCCTTTTATAAATTATAAAATAAACGTTATTGATTATAATCGATATCCACAGTGACTATTTTAAAATTTTAATTGAACATATCTCACAATATATAATGTGACGACCCCAAATCCCGTACTGACGTGGACAAGGGTAATCTTTGGAATATAACACATAAACAGATAATAGCATAACAGAAATAAATAAATACACCAGATAATGCACAATAGAATATACTGGATAAATGTAATCATCAGAGTTACACAGTATACAGGATCATACTTAGTACAAATACAGTGCAGCTATACATAAATGTCTACAGCGGAAAACAAACATAATATGTACAATAGGAGCTGAACAACATAAAAAGAGATAAATGATAGAATCCATCTTCAGCTCTATCCATCCAGAAAGAGCCTTCTAATAACCTGAATACAAGGCTGCCCATGTAGAAAAAGGGGCACCCGAGTTTGCAAGTGAAACAAACTACGAGTCAGTCATGGGACTGGTATGAGAAATCTACTTAACACATTATACAATTGGCTAATCACAGGACCACGCCACTTTCGCGGAATGGGTTTACTCCATTGGATTTCCAGTGCTTTAAAACAAGGAATTCTTTTAAACATCGCAATGCTTTTTATAAAAAATGAAGCCATTATAAGACTCAGTTCCCATCATACAATGCAATGCAAACCGGAGGACAGAGTTTTACCTTATAATGACCAAAATATGCTTGATACAAATAAAACAAAAGCATTTGATATTACTACTAGTGTTTATATGTTTCAAAAACAATTTCAAATCATAACTATCAATCATAGACGACATGAGCATCCCATGCCACTATGTCGCCAAATATAGGTACACAATCAAAATCGCACAGTCACGTATTTGGAAATTGGATTTCCATCATGAACGAAGGCAAAAGATAGTCCTTACCGACTTCGAGACAATCTAGCCCATGTCTCAGGATCAGAGCTCGAGTGACCCTTGGATCGTCAGGGCCGGTCCACCGATGTGGATTAAAATGCCTGAACACTACGTTTCCCCACCCTATGGGGCGTAAATGAGCCAATGAATGACTCCATCGGTCCCGGATCGACCGATATATCCGAGGCACCTCGCAACAGCAACAACCACATAGGTGAAAATAATATAAATGTCAGCCAGTTCAAGCACCGACACCAACTCTAACTAGAAGGAAACGCATTCCCTCCCTGAGGTCCTCTCCCGTTTCTAGTTCATACCGGGGTGTGAGGTTCGCGAATTAACGTAATACACAAAGCTACGCCACACAGGCGGTGCTTTGATCATCAACCACAAGACTTTGCTTTTCAACAGAAGCCCTGATCACATCATCTTAGCATGCCACACAGGCAATTCACATCGTGCAACTGATGGCTATCAATTACACATATTGAATTCCAATGCTAGACACATGGTCCATTTACAATTCTGTTCTGGGTCTGAACGAAACCAAAGGCACTATACCTCGCAAACCCATCAATCTCCACGTACGTCTGGATGATCACCACTCATTATCCATATTTCGGGATGCCTCCCAATCAGGACATCAGTTACCATCCAAACGAGGTGAAGATCTCCGGTCTTCGACCACCGTCTTCATCTTCGACTTCTTATCGTCGATTCAGTTATTCAGAATGGGATAAACCCGGTCTTTCTGAGAAACTCACGTATATGATAAACAAATGCTACACAAACACGATATACGCTACATTTCAATTCATCAGTCACTAACCGTAAATCAGTAAGAGAACGATTTCCCAAATATTAACCCCGAAGGCCGAAACCAACATCAGATCAAAACCCAGGAAACCATTCGACTTAGCCAACCTTCAGTTAGTTTATAAATTTCACATCCATATCGTTTATAATATTTTATAACGATTTATCGCTATTTTTATTTATTTTAAAATAGCCAATTTATTTAAACGACGCTTCAGGCCATAACGCGGTCGTGGCGCTGTTTTTCTTCAGATTTGATTTACACATATCTGAAAATCTAACGGTTGGATCATCACAAAATTTACATAATTAGAAAGATCTTTTCAAAATGAATCCAACGGTTCCAGTTTTGGGAAAATCCGACGGTCGAATCTCCCGGTACAATCGTTTGAAGTTTCGATTTCAAAATACGAACTGCAGCGTTGTTATTCGATTTAATTTAATTATATATATATATATAAATAAATATAATCGATTCTGGCGCTGTTTTTCTTCAGATTTGAATTAAACATTCCAGACAATCCAACCGTTGGATCTTTACAAAGTTGGTGCCGTTGGAAAGGTATTTCCAAAGCGAACCCAACGGTTATGGTTTCGGGAAAATCCGATGGTCGGATCTCCCACACTAATCGTTTGAAATCACGGTTTCAAAACACGAACTGCAACTTCGTTATTCGATATATTTTAATTATATATATATATATATATGTAATCGATTCTTCGATTTCAAAACCATATTCTTTTCATATCTATAATAAAAATGATATTTTTATCTAACTGACTTCCATTTCAACACTTCACTATTTTTAACAATTCATGTATATAATAAAAATGTTATTTTTAATGTAAAACAATTTATTTCAAAACACGAATATTTTATATAGTTCATATAGATGATAAAAATAGGATTTTTATTATAAAACAATTTATTTTAAAACACGAATACCATTCAACACATGAATTTCTATTCAACGAATGAATTTCTATTCAACACAAGAAGGTTCTCTATAGTTATATATAGATAAAAAGGTGATTTTTAAATTTAAAACACGAATACCATTCAACACATGAATTTCTATTCAACGAATGAATTTTAATTCAACACATGAGGGTTTTCTATAGTTTATATATATAGATAAAAAGGTGATTTTTATATTTAAAACACGAATACCATTCAACACATGAATTTCTATTCAACACATGAAGGTTTTCTATAGTTTATATATATAGATAAAAATGTGATTTTTATTGCAAAACAATTTATTTCAAAACATGAATGTCGCTCAATAGATGAATTTCTATTCAGCACACGAATATAGTTTCAACACATGAAAATAATTCTAACACATGAATATTATTCAAAATTTCGGCAGCATAACAGTAGGGTAGTTAAAACCGGGGCCGTCCCTAGTACAGCTCCTCGCTCTACCTTAAAGCCTCGCAGCTTTTGACAATGGGGATTTCATGCATCTAGTTCGCACGCAGGCGGCATGTATATATTTTTCATTTCCACAAACTAATCCTATGTGGTTTCAACCAAATAATTCTCAACCACAAACGGGTATTTTTCAACCACTATTAATTAATTTCAACCACAAACAATTATAATCAACCATTCGCTATCAACCAATTTTCACACCAATCACAACCAATAAATATCGTCCATGGTTTGTGGACGAGGGGTATATATATATTTATGTATATATATTATATAAGTATATTTCACTTCTATTAAACACATATATAATTTTTACAACGCATATATAACTTATACATCGACCGTACAACTTATACAACGCTTATACATGAGGTGTACAACGCTTATATAACTCATACATCGACTATATAATTTATACATCGTCGTTTTCCATATCGTTTATATTTTAGAAATCTCACATTGGGTTCCACTCCACCAAAAATAGCAGATTGCTCAGAAAAATATGTGGTCTCTTCTAGAATCTAGAAGACGTCCACACGAGTCCACTGTCTCTTGTTTCACTGAATTTTGTCAATAAACGAAAAGGATATGAATTTTCAAAGTTTGCAACATTTAAAAGTGTTATTTCCAGTTCAAAATAGCCAAGCCATACCTTTCTAAGAGCGTTCAAAACTAGGTTTTTGATTTTCTCGAAATCTGAGCAACTAGGGGTTGATCGGCCGATGCCACGTTGAAGACCTCCGTGAGGCGCACAGAACCAGGGTGGAGGCGTTCAGTTCGGTTGCGGGTTAGGCTATGGCGGTGCGACGAAGTGGCAGATTTCGAGCTGGCGGATCTCGAACTTCGGTTCACGAGGAGGGATGAATCTTGTATGGATTTAAAGAGGGGATCGAGAGCTGCAAAAAGTTCTGAAGGGGCATAGGTTTTTGGTGAAGGGTTTGGCCGGAATTTGGCCAAGAAGAACGGAAAGCTTTTCCGTCGTCGATCGTGAATAGGGGGGTTTCGAGATTTTTTTATTTTTATTTATTTATGAATGAAATATTTGATTGGCCCGTTATTTATATATTTCAAAAATTAGGATTTTCGCACACGAACTCAAAATCAAACCCAACAATTGTCATCCCTAGCGTTTTACCCCCATTCCGAACTCAATGGGATATGTTTCGTAGGCCCATTCGATTGTTTCAGTCAGTTTTTCTTCAAACTAAAATATAAAACATTCAATATTTGATTTGAACGTACATTTCAATTTGCCGGGGCCACATACTGATTCGAAAAATTCCAGAAAAATAAATCTAGCTATGTGTTGACGATACGGTCCCAACAAAACTAGTTTCGTCGAATTCTGAGACCGTTTGAAAAATGGCCATTTTCTGGTCGATCCAATTTAATAGAAATCGACCAAACAAATTTTCCTTTGCCACGCTCACATACTAGCTTCAAAAATTATGAAATTTGAAACCCAATAATAGTTTAACATCCCGGATCCAATAAAAGTGGTTTCGTCAAATTCTGAGGTCGTTTGCAAAATGGCCATTTTCACGAGCTATATAATTTATGTAGCGACCTTTCTGAAAATTCATTTGGCCATAACTTTTGCTTCCTACTATGAAACTTTGATTTTTCAGATTCGTTAGAAAGATATTCACTAACAGATTTAAATATTTTTCGTTTCACTCAAATCCGTTTTGTTTTGCACCCGATACAATCAGTCAAAGTTTGAATTCAAATTTTGAAACTACCGCGCCCCTTTCAGGCCTTGTTTATAATTAGAATTAATTATATTCGTTTTCAAATGTCTATTCAAACTTATTTTTCATCGTTACTATTTAGAATATTTATTTTAAATATTTAAAATCCACTAAAATAGCCAATTTAAATTTTTTAAATTGGTTCATATTTTCCGGGTCGTTACAATCTCCCCCACTTAAAACTTTTCGTCCCCGAAAAGGAACAAAGTCGAAAGTGGTTTAATTAATCAACACTACATTTAATCTGGCTTCCATTCTCCAACTTTTCAGTTTTTGAGAATTTTCAAATTCTTCAAAAATTTGGCTAACACCCGAAATTTTCGAAAAATTTCGCCATAACCTCCTTTGTACGGGGAGGGGTTTGGAAATTTATTGGGCCGTATTAGGTACCCAATAAATCCTATAAAGCATACACATATTTATAGTGATATATTCTAGTGTTTACAGGGGAGCGTGTATAGATAATAACTCTAGAGAATAAATTCTCGTCACCCTGTCAAAGCCTGAGGGAGTGTGTATTTTTAATTGCTCCAGAGAACAAGTTCTCGTCACCTCGTCCCGTGTGGGAAATAAATAATCCATGTGTCGTATCTAATAACTAGAGAGACGTGATTATTGTCAACTCCAGACCCGTGTGGGGTTTTTATTGTTCTGGCAATTTATCGTTACAATTTTATATGGTCATATCAGTCATCAGTTCAACCTGTAAAATATAGTCATCGCCATACAAGCCTCTCGCTCGTATGGTAAATCTTCCACCTCGTCACACAAGCTCCAAATGCTTATGTGGTATATGATGAAGTATGCCTATCTTCAAGAAGTATGCCATGTAGTGTAGTTCAAAATTAATTGTTACTATCCTATGGCGACATTTATTATTACACACAGAACAACCAGCACTCCGCATCCAATGGCATTCACAGGAGTTGATATAATAATATTGCGCATCCAACTCATTAAGGTTTACCTATTTGTCGGGCACGCAAATAATTTCTTTACTCAACAGCTATCCATTTACCTGTTCAAACATATATAATGTACAAGTATATATCTCTATCTATTTTTAACTCAGTTCAATGTGTGATTTAATCGAATAAATTCTACCATTATTCTCTTATTGATTAAATTAACTATCGTTTTAATAATCTAACTCACTATCACACAACATAAACAAAAATCAAATGGTTTTTAACCTTTCAAATATATATCTTTTATATATGTTCAAAAATCATATTTCTAAAACCAGAATATAATCACAAATACGTTATTTATAAACATATAACTCTCGACTCGTTCTGGGGCACTTTTGACCCCATCTCTAACGAGTTATTCTGATTCTGCTACACCCATACTAGGATATTGTCGATCCTATCTATAATGGGTTATTCGTCCTAGAACACTACTGGTTCTATCTCTGACGAGTTCGTTAATATGTTATATTCCAGAGCTAAGCTTAACCAAAGCTCTGATACCATGATGTGACGTTACCGCGAAATCCGGTAGGCTTTGCAACCATCCCTTCATCCTACAATACAGCAGGTAAAACCCACCGTGGCTCACAATGGTCCCCTAGTACCACTTGTTTTACGGCCAGCCTCTCGACTGTCAGCACATAGCAACCAACCCCCGCAAGGGACATGTGGGGGTAAGATCCCACTGTTCACCACCAAACCACATGGTGAGAACCCCCTATCATGATTGCAACAAGGACTGGTATGAGAAATCTACTTAACACATTATACAATTGGCTAATCACAGGACCACGCCACTTTCGCGGAACGGGTTTACTCCATTGGATTGCCAGTGCTTTAAAACAAGTAATTCTTTTAAACATCGCAATGCTTTTTATAAAAATGAATCCATTATAAGACTCAGTTCCCATCATACAATGCAACGCAAACTGGAGGATAGAGTTTTACCTCATAGTGACCAAAATATGCTTGATACGAATAAAAAAAGCATTTGATATTACTACTAGTGTTTATATGTTTCAAAAACAATTTCAAGTCATAACTATCAATCATAGACGACATGAGCGTCCCATGCCACTATGTCGCCAAATATAGGTATACAATCAAAACCGCAGAGTCACGTATTTGGAAATTCGATTTCCATCATGAACCAAGGCAAAAGATAGTCCTTACCGACTTCGAGACAATCTAGCCCATGTCTCAGGATCAGAGCTCGAGTGACCCTTGGATCGTCAAGGCCGGTCCACCGATGTGGATTAAAATGCCTGAACACTACGTTTCCCCGCCCTTTGGGGCGTAAATGAGCCAACGAATGACTCCATCGGTCCCGGATCGACCGATATATCCGAGGCGCCTCGCAACAGCAACAACCACATAGGTGAAAATAATATAAATGTCAACCAGTTCAAGCACCGACACCACCTCTAACTAGAAGGAAATGCATGCCCTCCCTGAGGTCCTCTCCCGTTTCTGGTTCATACCAGGGTGCGAGGTTCGCGAATTCACGTTATACACAAAGTTATGCCACACAGGTGGTGCTTTGATCATCAACCACAAGACTTTGCTTTTCAACAGAATCCCTGGTCACAGCATCTTAGCATGCCACACACGAAATTCACACCGTGCAACTGATGGCTATCAATTACACAGAATGAATTCCAATGTTAGACACACAGTCCATTTACAAGTCCGTTCTGGGTCTGAACGAAACCGGAGGCACTATGTACCTCGCAAACCCATCGATCTCCAAGTACATCTGGACGATCACCACTCATTATCCATATTTCGGGATGCCTCCCAATCAGACATCAGTTACCATCCTAACGAGGTGAAGATCTCCGGTCTTCGACCACCGTCTTCATCTTCGGCTTCTTATCGTCGATTCAGTTATTCAGAATGGGATAAACCCAGTCTTTCTGAGCAACTCGCGTATACGATAAACAAATGCTACACAAACACGATATACGCTTCATTTCAATTCATCAGTCACTAACCGTAAATCAGTAAGAGAACGATTTCCCAAATATTAACCCCGAAGGCCGAAACCAACATCAGATCAAAACCTAGGAAACCATTCGACTTAGCCAACCTTCAGTTAGTTTATAAATTTCACATCCATATCGTTTATAATATTTTATAACGATTTATCGCTATTTTTATTTATTTTAAAATAGCCAATTTATTTAAACGACGCTTCAGGCCATAACGCGGCCATGGCGCTGTTTTTCTTCAGATTTGATTTACGCATATCTGAAAATCTAACCTTTGGATCATCACAAAATATACATCATTAGAAAAATCTTTTCAAAACGAATCCAACGGTTCCAGTTTTGGGAAAATCCGACGGTCGGATCTCCCGGTACAATCGTTTGAAGTTTCGATTTCAAAATACGAACTGCAGCGTTGTTATTCGATTTAATTTAATTATATATATATATATATAAATATAAATATAATCGATTCTGGCGCTGTTTTTCTTCAGATTTGAATTAAACATTCCAGACAATCCAACCGTTGGATCTTTACAATGTGGGTGCCGTTGGAAAGGTATTTCCAAAGCGAACCCAACGGTTTCGGTTTCGGGAAAATCCGATGGTCGGATCTCCCGCACTAATCGTTTGAAATCACGGTTTCAAAACACGAACTGGAGCTTCGTTATTCGATATATTTTAATTATATTTATATATATATATATATATAATCGATTCTTCGATTTCAAAACCATATTCTTTTCATATCTATGATAAAAATGATATTTTTATCCAACTGACTTCCATTTCAACACTTCACTATTTTTAACAATTCATGTATATAATATAAATGTTATTTTTAATGTAAAATGATTTATTTCAAAACATGGGTGTTTTATATAGTTCATATAGATGATAAAAATAGGATTTTTATTATAAATCAATTTATTATAAAACATGAATACCATTCAATACATGAATTTCTATTCAACGAATGAATTTCTATTCAACACAAGAAGGTTTTCTATAGTTTATATATATAGATAAAAAGGTGATTTTTATATTTAAAACACGAATACCATTCAACACATGAATTTCTATTCAACGAATGAATTTCAATTCAACACATGAGTGTTTTCTATAGTTTATATATATATAGATAAAAAGGTGATTTTTATATTTAAAACACGAATACCATTCAACACATGAATTTCTATTCAATGAATGAATTTCAATTCAACACATGAAGGTTTTCTATAGTTTATATATATAGGTAAAAATGTGATTTTTATTGCAAAACAATTTATTTCAAAACATGAATGTCGTTCAATAGATGAATTTCTATTCAGCACACGAATATAGTTTCAACGCATGAAAATAATTCAAACACATGAATATTATTCAAAAATTCGGCAGCATAACGGCAGGGTAGTTAAAACCGGGGTCGTCCCTAGTACGGCTCCTCGCTCTACATTAAAGCCTCGCAGCTTTTGACAATGGGGATTTCATGCATCTAGTTCACGCGCAGGCGGCATGTATATATTTTTCATTTCCACAAACTAATCCTATGTTGTTTCAACCAAATAATTCTCAACCACAAACGGGTATTTTTCAACCACTATCAGTCAATTTCAACCACAAACAATTATAATCAACCATTCGCTATCAACCAATTTTCACACCAATCACAACCAATAAATATCGTCCATGGTTTGTGGACGAGGGTCGTGTTTATATATATATATATGTATGTATATGTATATGTATATGTATATTATATAAGTATATTTCACTTCTATTCAACACATATATAATTTTTACAACGCATGTATAACTTATACATCGACCGTACAACTTATACAACGCTTATACATAAGGTGTACAACGCTTATATTACTCATACATCGACTATATAATTTATACATCATCGTTTTCCATATCGTTTATAATTTAGAAATCTCACATTGGGTTCCACTCCACCAAAAATAGCAGAAGGCTCAGAAAAATATGCGGTCTCTTCTAGAATGTAGAAGACGTTCACACGAGTCCACTTTCTCTTGTTTCACTGAATTTCGTCAAGAAACGAAAAGGATATGAATTTTCAAATTTTGCAACATTTAAAAGTGTTATTTCCAGTTCAAAATAGCCAAGCCGTACCTTTCTAAGAGCGTTCAAAACTAGGTTTTTGATTTTCTCAAAATCTGAGCAACTAGGGGATGATCGGCCGATGCCACGTTGAAGACCTCCGTGAGGCGCACAGAACCTGGGTGGAGGCGTTCAGTTCAGTGGCGGGGTTTGGCTATGGCGGCGCGATGAAGTGGCGGATCTCGAGCTTCGGTTCACGATGAGGGATGAATCTTGTATGGATTTAAAGAGGGGATCGAGAGCTTCAAAAATTTCTGAAGGGGCATAGGGTTTTGGTGAAGGGTTTGGCCGGAATTTGGCCAAGAAGAACGGAAAGCTTTTCCGTCGTCGATCGTGAATAGTGGAGGGAGAGGGGGGTTCGAGATTTTTTTATTTTTATTTATTTATGAAGGAATTATCTGATTGGCCCGTTATTTATATATTTCAAAAATTAGGGTTTTCCACACACGAACTCGAAATCAAACCCAACGATTGTCGTCCCTAGCGTTTTACCCCCATTCCGAACACAGTGGGATATTTTTTGTAGGCCTATTCGACTGTTTCAGTCAGTTTTTCTTGAAATTAAAATATAAAACATTCGATATTTGATTTGAACGTACATTTCAATTTGCCGGGGCCACATACTGATTCGAAAAATTCCAGAAAAATAAATCTAGCTATGTTTCGACGATATGGTCCCAACAAAACTAGTTTCGTCGAATTCTGAGACCGTTTGAAAAATGGCTATTTTCTGGTCGATCCAATTTAATAGAAATCGACTAAATACATTTTCCTTTGCCACGCTCACATACTAGCTTCAAAAATTATGAAATTTGAAACCCAACAATAGTTTAACATCCCGGATCCAACGAAAGTGGTTTTGTCGAATTCTGAGGTCGTTTGCAAAATGGCCGTTTTCACGGGCTATATAATTTCTATAGCAACCTTTCTGAAAATTCATTTGGCCATAACTTTTGCTTTCTACTATGAAACTTCGATTTTTCATATTCATTAGAAAGATATTCACTAACAGATTTAAATATTTTTTGTTTCACACAAATCCGTTTTGTTTTGCACCCGGTACAGTCAGTCAAAGTTTGAATTCTAATTTTGAAACTACCGCGCCCCTTTCAGGCCTTGTTTATAATTAGAATTAATTATATTCATTTTCAAATGTATATTCAAACTTATTTTTCATCGTTATTATTTAAAATATTTATTTTAAATATTTAAAATCCACTAAAATAGCCAATTAAAAATTTTTAAATTGGTTCAGATTTTCCGGGTCGTTACATATAAGCTAAAATTCCGATTTTTCTCTTTTGCTAGCAAATTATAATCAGTCTGATTCTAACATTTCTTATTTCATAGAATTCCGACTTACAACGGATTATGTATATTCAACTGAAGTTCAAAATTCAATATTACGAACTACTGCGATGTTACGAGTTCGTTTTATTAAATATATATATAAATGTTAAATTGTAGTTTTGAATAAGCGAATTCAATGTTAAAATCGTTAATATTTCCAAATAAAATATTTAAAACCAAATTTAAACATTCAAAACAAATGACCTCAAAATCCAGGTCGTTACATTCTTCCCTCCTTAAAAGAATTTCGTCCTCGAAATTGCTAAGTTAAGAAGAATGCTCTAAACCCAGTTATTTTAAAATAATTAAATTTTAAAATAAAATCAAAAATATTCAAGTCTGAAAAAAATTTGAAAATTCGCCAACACCTCCTCTGTACTGTTCGATCCAAACAACTACAACTCGCCATTCTGGGCCTCACATTGATCAAAAGAAAACAAGGCCAAGCGGCCACATAATTTAGGGGTATAAAAATCAATCATTGTAATAACCCGGAAAATCTAGGCCAGTTTAAAATTTTATTTTGGCGATTTTAGCGAATTTTGATTATTTAAAATAGGTTATATTAAATAAAAACGACGAGAAATTTATTTTGAATATAATTAGAACGTATATATTATATACGTCGTCGTTAGAATATATAATTATAAATAGAATTGAAAACGGCGCGGTAGTTCGATAATTCGATTTCAAACTTCAATTGAACGTACCGGGTGCAAAACAATCCGGATTTTAGTGAAACCAAAAATAATGGGATCTAATTGAGAGTTTCTTTCCAACGAACCCGAAAGATCAAAATTTCATAGCGGGGATCAAAAGATATGTCCAGTTGAAAATTCTGAATAGTCGCTATGGAATTCAGACCCTTAAAAATGGACATTTTGCAAACGACCTCGGATTTCGACGAAACCAGTTTTGTTGGGTCCGTGATGTTAAATTATTGCTAGATTCCAAATTTCAAAATTTTTCGAATCAATATGTGAGCGTGGCAAAGGAAAACGCGTTTGACCAGTTTCAGTCGATTTTAATCGACTGGAAAATGACCATTTTTCTGACGGTCTCAGAATTCGACGAAACTAGTTTTGTTAGGACCGTATCGTCAATACGAAGCTAGAAAATATTTTTCGAGAATTTTTAGAGTTAGTATGTGACCCCGGTAATTTGAAATGTACGTTTAAAATTCAATATAGTGATTTAAATGTAAATTCAACGGAAACTGATTGTAACTATCGAATCAGCTTGCGATACATATCCCATTGTGTTCGGAATGGGGGTAAAACGTTAGGGACGACAGGCGGTGGGCCTCGTTTAGAGGTCAAAAATAAAAGTTGCTTTTTAGTGATAAATTAAATAAAAAAAATATAATCCTCCTTTTATCAGCCCCCCCTTATCCGTTCATTTCAAAACGAAACGGAAAAAGAAGAAAAAAAAAACGCTGCCCTAGCCCTTCGACGGAGCCGCCGCCACCGACGTCCCCCCCCCCCCTCCACTGCCTCCTTCTGCCTCCGCCTTCCTCGATTCCCATCCCCCTCCTCTTATGAATAAACCGAGCCCCCTCCCCTATCGTGAAGCACCCCCCCCCCCTCGGATCGATGCACGTAGACCCCCCCCCCACCAGTCCCGAACACGCAACCGAGCCCCCCCCCCAGCAGCGGGACGACAGCCGACGCCCCCCCACCTTTTCTTCGAGATACAGTAAGTTTTTTTTTTTACTTTATTTTATTTTTATTTTAATCTGAAAATTTCGATTTTAAAAGATTTAAAACTGATTTCGATTTTAAAAGATTTAAAACTGATTTCGATTTTAAAAGATTTAAAACTGATTTCGATTTTAAAAGATTTAAAACTGATTTCGATTTTAAAAGATTTAAAACTGATTTCGATTTTAAAAGATTTAAAACTGATTTCGATTTTAAAAGATTTAAAACTGATTTCGATTTTAAAAGATTTAATTCTGATTTTAGAAAAAGATTTAATTCTGATTTTAGAAAAAGATTTAATTCTGATAAAAGAAAAAGGTTTGAACTTCAAAAAGAAAAAGGTTTGAACTTCAAAAAGAAAAAGATTTGAACATCGAAGCATCATAAAAATTCGATTTTTATGTATGGAATGGCGAAATAAAAATATGATTTTTATATATTGAACTTCGGAATAAAAATATGATTTTTATATATTGAACTTCGAAATAAAAATATGATTTTTATATATTGAACTTCGAAATAAAAATATGATTTTTATATATTGAACTTCGAAATAAAAATATGATTTTTATATATTGAACTTCGAAATAAAAATATGATTTTTATATATTGAACTTCGAAATAAAAATATGATTTTTATATATTGGATAGCGAAGTAAAAATTCGATTTTTACATATGTAGAGAATACGGGCAACGAAGATGACAATGGGCGAGAATGGCGATGATTTCTATTAAAGAAGAGTCAAGATGATTGGATAGCTATCGGTGAGAATTTCTCACCTTTCAATTTCATTTCTATTTATATATATATATACTAGGATGCAGACGGTGCTTAGTAGCACCCGACACAATCGTCCACAGACCATGGACTTGTTTGTTTGGTTGCATAGCTTAGTTATATGATTTGATTTGAATTTGGTTGTTTGGTGATTTTGATTGATGTGTGAATGGCGTGGGCCTTCACTAGACCGGGGATAAGGCTAGGCCTCGTCCCGTTTCTAGTATCGTGTCGTTATGCCGCCGAAATTTTCTAAATTAAGTTAGAAAAATAAAAATATCATTTTATTTGAAGAATGAACTGAATAGAAATTCATATGTTAGAATAAAATGTTTTGTCGTTAAAAATACGAATTTTAACGTGAATGTAAATAAATAAATATTCATTTACAAACCAGACGGTTTGTTTATGTACACCTATTGGAAGGACATTGATTTGGTCGATAAATTTTACACATCGCCCAATTGCACAAATAAAATCTGTGTTTGATTGTTTGAAACCCCACACGGGTGTTGGAATGAAATTTGAAGTTCACTCATCCTGATTGAGTAAATATGTCGATCGATTGATTGACAGGCTGTTATAAGCGTTAGATATCTATATTTGATGCTTATACAGTGTAGTGCACTTTGGTTGATGGTTGATTATTTTTCAATGCTATTATATGTGTGTAATGTATGAAAATCCATATAATTATCATTATATGGTGATTGATTGGGCCTCATTCCAATTTAGAAAATAAAGAATAATATAAAATAAAAGTTCATGTGTTGACAGTACTCATCCATTGAGATTGGTCATGTGTTGAACGAAATATTTTGATAATAAAATTTACATCTTTATCAATATAAAATAAAAGTTCATGTGTTGACAGTACTCATCCGTTGAGATTGGTCATGTGTTGAACAAAATATTTTGATAATAACAACTATTTTGAAAAAGAAATATTTGAAATAGAATATTTGAAAATAGAAATTTATGAAGCCGTGAAGATTAGATTGACGCCATTTTGAGGTGATCGATATTTATATCGATTTTATTCGATTTCGAAATGAATTGAATTGAAAACGATTTCGAAATGAATTGAATTGAAAACGATTTCGAAATGAATTGAATTGAAAACGATTTCGAAATGAATTGAATTGAAAACGATTTCGAAATGAATTGAATTGAAAACGATTTCGAAATGAATTGAATTGAAAACGATTTCGAAATGAATTGAATTGAAAACGATTTCGAAATGAATTGAATCGAAAACGAATTCAAATTGAATTGAAAGTGAATTGAAATGAATTCAAATTGAATTGAAATTTGAATTGAATAGAAATGAATTTTAAAACGAATTTACAAAAAAGAATTCAATTTTGATTTGAATTGAAAAGAAAGTTGAAATTGCTTTTGAAACGATTTTAAAACTATTTATATAATTCGTTTTAAATAGAAATCGACGAAATATATATTATATATATAATATAATGGCCTGAATAGAACGCGCCGCGCCGCGGCAGTTCGCGAATTTCGACCATTGACTTCGAACGGATATTACCGGAGATCCGACCGTCGGATTCTCCTAAAACCGGAACCGTTGGGTTCGTATCGAAAAGAGCTTTCTAATGAATATTAGAAATTTGAAATCTAACGGTTGGATTTGGAGTTACGTCCAAATCAAATTTGAAAAAGGTCGCTGTAAGTGCAGTTCGATGGCCATTGATGGAAATCGACTGTACGGGCCTTGATAAAATTATTAAAAATAGTAATAATTTGTGTAAAATCATAAGAAATGATTTAGAAAGGATTGGGACGAAAAACTCCATATTTGAAAAGATAAGAATAGATTTTTATCGAAATGAACTAGTTTTGAACTAGAATTATAATTCTATTTATTTTTAATAAATAAATTGAATTTGAAAAGGGTTTTAAAAATAACCAAAATTTCCAATGATTGCATTGGAGTGGATTTGAATCGAAATTGTCTTCGGAATATTTCGATGTTGGAATTCGTGATTATACAGATGTTGTTATGGAAATTTGAAAGATATATATTTATATCGTTATTTCCAATACGACATTTGTTAATCGTAGAATTTGATATTGAATATAAGCCGATATATTTTCTATTCAGAGCCTTATATTGAATATCAAATGTGATTTGGGTTTGTCGTGAATGGTGTCTTCACTAACACTGTTCTTGAACCCAGTTGAGAAAAGATTAAATCTTTTTATTTAGATTTAATGAAGTGTACCAATTAAATGACATTTAATTGGAATTGAATTGGTATTGATTTTTGGGTTTATCGTGAACAGTGTTTTAAATAACACTTGTTCTTTAACCCGATAATTAATGGAATGATTTTTGGGTTTATCGTGAACAGTGTTTTAAATAACACTTGTTCTTTAACCCGATAATTAATGGAATGATTCTTGGGTTTATAGTGAACAGTGTTTTAAATAACACTCATTCTTTAACCCGATAATTAATGAATGTGATTTTGGGTTTATCGTGAACCGTGTTTTAAATGACACTGATTCTTTAACCCAGTCGAAGATTAAAACTAAGTGGAGTTTTAATGAATCTTTAATTAGATTGAAATGATCGAAAATGGAGTATCACCAGTTTTGCTCCAGGCGATAGTTAAATCTTTAATTAGATTTGAACGTGAAATGGTAATTGAATTTACCGATAACACTGTGGTGTTAGATATGAAGTATTACCAGTTTTACTTCATGGGATGAATAGGTTGGGATGGGGAAATTAAAATAAATAATTACTTCGGTAAGGTTCGCTAATCCCGACTAGTTTGAATTGAGATTCAAAAATTGAATAAAGAATAAGTTCAAGGAATTTATCTTGGATAAAATTAATGGGAACCTTTCCCTATGAATGTGAAATCAGAAACTAACTGTCGGTTAGCCAAGCAGAATGGTTTTCTGGATATTGATCTGATGTTGGTTTCGGCCTTCGGGGTTAATATTTGGGGAATTATTCTCTTGATTAATTTACGGTTAGTGACTGATGAATTGGAATGAGGCGTATGTTGTGTTTGTGTAACACTTATTTAAAGTATACGCGAGTTATTCGGAAAGACCGGGTTTATCCCATTCTGAATAACTGATGCGACGATAAGTCGAAGATGAAGACGATGGTCGAAGACCGGAAGTCTTCACGTCGTTTGGGTGATTACTGATGATCTTGATTGGGCTGTACACCCAAGAAGATGGAAACAGTTGGTGATCGTCCAGACGTACTTGGAGATCGATGGATATGCGGGGTACTAGGTGCCTCCGGCTTCGTTCAGACCCAGAACGGACTTGTAAATGGACTGTGTGTCTGACATGGGATTTTAGTCTGTGTGATTGATTTCTATTAAATATATATCTGTTTGGCGGCGGAGAATTTATTCTCTTGCTTAACGCCATTCTCTGAGACGTACGAGCTCAGGGGTTATATATTGATGGATATCAAACGCATGGAGTGAATTGCCTGTGTGGCATGCCTAAGTGGCAATTGATCGAGGCTTCTGTTGAAAAGCAAAGTCTTGTGGTGATGATCAAAGCACGGCCTTTGTGGCGTAGCTTTGTGTAACGTTTACTTCGCGAGTTTCACACCCGGTATGGACCAAAAACGGGAGAGGACCTCAGGGAGGGCATGCGTTTCTTTCTAGTTAGAAGTGGCGTCAGTGGTTTTACACGCCCTGACGAGTTTGACTTATGTGGTTGTTGCTATTGCGAGGCGCCTCGGATTGATCGGTCGTTCTCGAACCGATGGAGTCATTTAGTTGGCTCACCTACGCCCCATAGGGCGGGGAAACGCATGTTCAGGGTTTAAGTTTAATCCACATCGGTGGACCGGCCCTGACGATCCAAGGGCCCACCTGTGTCTGGGTCCTGAGACACGGGCTAGAGCGTCTCGAATCGGTTGAGGACTATCTTTTGCCTCGGTTCATAGACGGAAATCCAATTTCCAAATACGCGACTTTGCGATTTTGATTGTATAACCTATATATGGCGACATAGTGTTATGGGGCATTCATGCCGCCTATGATTGATACTTATGATTTGAAGTTGTTTTATACACTATGCACTTATAATAGTATCAAAACGATTTGTTTTAACCGTATCAAGCATTCTTTGGCTGTTATAAGGGAAAACCCTATCCTCGGCTGCGTTGCATTGTGTGATGGGACCTGGGTCTTATAACAGCTTCATTTTTCTTTATTTAGCATTGCGCTGTTTGTTTTATGCACTGGTATTCTTGGGAGGAAACCCGTTCCGTGTTATACGGCGTGGTCCCTTGATTTACCTAACTTTAAAATAAAGATTAACTGTTTTAGTTCTCACACCAGTCACATGACTGACCTGGAGTTTATTGTTTTAACCTAAACTCTGGGTGCCCTTATTTTGACAAGGGCAGCTAGTAGTTTTGGTTTTCCAGATCTATATTCACAGGATCCTGGTTTTCAGCTGGAACGATATCCGGAAAGCTTTGTATCCGTATATCTCTTCTAGTTGTGTATCGTATTATTTTCCGCTGCTATGTATTTAAATGTAATTTAAATATCTGATATTTCTGTGTAATATTCATTTATACTTTGTATATTCTTGTAATCTGATGCATTGTTGTAATAAGCAATGAAATGTTCTTTTATATGTGTTCTGTTGTGGCTTGTTCTCGAACTATCCGCCACTTTCCTTTACGGGGAAGTTACGGGTTTTCACAGTTGGTATCAAAGCTTTGGTTTACAGAGCTCGAGAACAAGACACATTAGAAACATAAGAAAGAATTCATCAGATATTGGATTAGCAATATCCAATTAGAATGACTCGTTAGAGATAGGATCAGTAATATCCTAGAACGAGTGTGAAGAGTATATTTTTCAAATGAAAACAACCTTGTTTTGAAAAATTAAATCGTTTTAAACGTATTTGATTATTTATTTATTTTGAATATGGACATTCCAATATATAAGGATTTTGCATATACACGTCATGAACGTATATTCGAAGTTTTAATATACTGGATAGATATAGGACTGCACTCTAGTAGCCCGGAGATGTTCTGATGGTGGTTCGAAACATCATCAGCATTTATTTTCGAGTGACGAAGGTGTGATACCTATATATTTCCATTAGACTGGTGTGAGAACCAAAACCTATATATATAGCTAGGACACATTGTTGTGAATTGGCATCAAAAATCTGATTTTTGTATATATATCAAAATTATGAATTTGAAACGTTAAATCCACTAATTGATTGATGTTTGTGTTGTTTGTTTAATTGTTTGATAATTTTGAACCATTATGCCTAATTTGATCAAATATTGAATTGTATGGAAGATTGGTCGCATTTGCTTGCATATACATGTACTTACATTGAACAGGTCATAGCAAGGAGGCTAGAGCAGAGAATAAAATTTGTTTGCCCGACAAATAGGTACATGTTTACTACATAATTTATTGTTTTGTTTGGGTGATGATGATTTTATGAGCCTATTGGCTAGCCGCTTGGCTTTTTCTTTTTCTTTTTGAGATCTGAAGGACCGGGGAAGCTATTTGAAATTCCCCGATGCTCCCGGTGCAGGGGAGGTTATGGCGAAATTTTTCGAAAATTTAAGGTGTTAGCCAAATTTTTGAAAATTTGGAAATTCTCAGAAACTGAAAAGTTGGAGAATAGAAGTCAGATCGAACGTAGAGTTGATTAATCTAACCACTTTCGACTTTGTTCCTTTTCGGGGACGAAAAGTTTTAAGTGGGGGAGATTGTAATAACCCGGAAAATCTGGGCCAGTTTAAAATTTTTATTTTGGCGATTTTAGCGAATTTTGATTATTTAAAATAGGTTATTTTAAATAAAAACGACAAGAAATTTATTTTGAATATAATTAGAACGTATATATTATATACGTCGTCGTTAGAATATATAATATTTATATATAATTATAAATAGAATTGAAAACGGCGCAGTAGTTCGATAATTCGATTTCAAACTTCAATTGAACGTACCGGGTGCAAAACAATCCGGATTTTAGTGAAACCAAAAATAATGGGATCTAATTGAGAGTATCTTTCCAACGAACCCGAAAGATCGAAATTTCATACCGGGGATCAAAAGATATGTCCAGTTGAAAATTCTGAATAGTCGCTATGGAATTCAGGCCCTTAAAAATGGACATTTTGCAAACCACCTCGGATTTCGACGAAACCAGTTTTGTTGGGTCCGTGATGTTAAATTATTGCCATATTCCAAATTTCAAAAATTTTCGAATCAATATGTGAGCATGGCAAAGGAAAACGCGTTTGACCAGTTTCAGTCGATTTTAATCGACTGGAAAATGACCATTCTGACGGTCTCAGAATTCGATGAAACTAGTTTTGTTAGGACCGTATCGTCAATACGAAGCTAGAAAATATTTTTCGAGAATTTTTAGAGTTAGTATGTGACCCCGGTAATTTGAAATGTACGTTTAAAATTCAATATAGTGATTTAAATGTAAATTCAACGGAAACTGATTGTAACTATCGAATCAGCTTGCGATACATATCCCATTGTGTTCGGAATGGGGGTAAAACGTTAGGGACGACAGGCGGTGGGCCTCGTTTAGAGGTCAAAAATAAAAGTTGCTTTTTAGTGATAAATTAAATAAAAAAAAAATATAATCCTCCTTTTATCAGACCCCCCCTTATCCGTTCATTTCAAAACGAAACGGAAAAAGAAGAAAAAAAAACGCTGCCCTAGCCCTTCGACGGAGCCGCCGCCACCGACGTCCCCCCCCCCCCTCCACTGCCTCCTGCTGCCTCCGCCTTCCTCGATTCCCATCCCCCTCCTCTTCTGAATAAACCGAGCCCCCTCCCCTATCGCGAAGCACCCCCCCTTGGATCGATGCATGCAGACCCCCCTAGTCCCGAACCCGCAACCGAGCCCCCCCCCCCCAGCAGCGGGACGACAGCCGACGCCCCCCTTTTCTTCGAGATACAATAAGTTTTTTTTTATTTTATTTTTATTTTAATTTGAAAATTTCGATTTTAAAAGATTTAAAACTGATTTCAATTTTAAAAGATTTAAAACTGATTTCGATTTTAAAAGATTTAAAACTGATTTCGATTTTAAAAGATTTAAAACTGATTTCGATTTTAAAAGATTTAAAACTGATTTCGATTTTAAAAGATTTAATTCTGATTTTAGAAAAAGATTTAATTCTGATTTTAGAAAAAGATTTAATTCTGATAAAAGAAAAAGGTTTGAACTTCAAAAAGAAAAAGGTTTAAACTTCAAAAAGAAAAAGATTTGAACACCGAAGCATCATAAAAATTCGATTTTTATGTATGGAATGGCGAAATAAAAATATGATTTTTATATATTGAACTTCGAAATAAAAATATGATTTTTATATATTGAACTTCGGAATAAAAATATGATTTTTATATATTGAACTTCGAAATAAAAATATGATTTTTATATATTGAACTTCGAAATAAAAATATGATTTTTATATATTGAACTTCGAAATAAAAATATGATTTTTATATATTGAACTTCGAAATAAAAATATGATTTTTATATATTGAACTTCGAAATAAAAATATGATTTTTATATATTGAACTTCGAAATAAAAATATGATTTTTATATATTGGATAGCGAAGTAAAAATTCGATTTTACATGTGTAGAGAATACGGGCAACGAAGATGACAATGGGCGAGAATGGCGATGATTTCTATTAAAGAAGAGTCAAGATGATTGGATAGCTATCGGTGAGAATTTCTCACCTTTCAATTTCATTTCTATTTATATATATATACTAGGATGCAGACGGTGCTTAGTAGCACCCGACACAATCGTCCACAGACCATGGACTTGTTTGTTTGGTTGCATAGCTTAGTTATATGATTTGATTTGAATTTGGTTGTTTGGTGATTTTGATTGATGTGTGAATGGCGTGGGCCTTCACTAGACCAGGGATAAGGCTAGGCCTCGTCCCGTTTCTAGTATCATGCCGTTATGCCGCCGAAATTTTCTAAAATAAGTTAGAAAAATAAAAATATCATTTTATTTGAAGAATGAACTGAATAGAAATTCATATGTTAGAATAAAATGTTTTGTCGTTAAAAATACGAATTTTAACGTGAATGTAAATAAATAAATATTCATTTACAAACCAGACGGTTTGTTTATGTACACCTATTGGAAGGACATTGATTTGGTCGATAAATTTTACACATCGCCCAATTGCACAAATAAAATCTGTGTTTGATTGTTTGAAACCCCACACGGGTGTTGGAATGAAATTTGAAGTTCACTCATCCTGATTGAGTAAATATGTCGATCGATTGATTGACAGGCTGTTATAAGCGTTAGATATCTATATTTGATGCTTATACAGTGTAGTGCACTTTGGTTGATGGTTGATTATTTTTCAATGCTATTATATGTGTGTAATGTATGAAAATCCATATAATTAACATTATATGGTGATTGATTGGGCCTCATTCCAATTTAGAAAATAAAGAATAATATAAAATAAAAGTTCATGTGTTGACAGTACTCATCCATTGAGATTGGTCATGTGTTGAACGAAATATTTTGATAATAAAATTTACATCTTTATCAATATAAAATAAAAGTTCATGTGTTGACAGTACTCATCCGTTGAGATTGGTCATGTGTTGAACAAAATATTTTGATAATAACAACTATTTTGAAAAAGAAATATTTGAAATAGAATATTTGAAAATAGAAATTTATGAAGCCGTGAAGATTAGATTGACGCCATTTTGAGGTGATCGATATTTATATCGATTTTATTCGATTTCGAAATGAATTGAATTGAAAACGATTTCGAAATGAATTGAATTGAAAACGATTTCGAAATGAATTGAATTGAAAACGATTTCGAAATGAATTGAATTGAAAACGATTTCGAAATGAATTGAATTGAAAACGATTTCGAAATGAATTGAATTGAAAACGATTTCGAAATGAATTGAATTGAAAACGATTTCGAAATGAATTGAATCGAAAACGAATTCAAATTGAATTGAAAGTGAATTGAAATGAATTCAAATTGAATTGAAATTTGAATTGAATAGAAATGAATTTTAAAACGAATTTACAAAAAAGAATTCAATTTTGATTTGAATTGAAAAGAAAGTTGAAATTTCTTTTGAAACGATTTTAAAACTATTTATATAATTCGTTTTAAATAGAAATCGACGAAATATATATTATATATATAATATAATGGCCTGAATAGAAAGCGCCGCGCTGCGGCAGTTCGCGAATTTCGACCATTGACTTCGAACGGATATTACCGGAGATCCGACCGTCGGATTCTCCTAAAACCGGAACCGTTGGGTTCGTATCGAAAAGAGCTTTCTAATGAATATTAGAAATTTGAAATCTAACGGTTGGATTTGGAGTTACGTCCAAATCAAATTTGAAAAAGGTCGCTGTAAGTGTAGTTCGATGGCCATTGATGGAAATCGACTGTACGGGCCTTGATAAAATTATTAAAAATAGTAATAATTTGTGTAAAATCATAAGAAATGATTTAGAAAGGATTGGGACGAAAAACTCCATATTTGAAAAGATAAGAATAGATTTTTATCGAAATGAACTAGTTTTGAACTAGAATTATAATTCTATTTATTTTTAATAAATAAATTGAATTTGAAAAGGGTTTTAAAAATAACCAAAATTTCCAATGATTGCATTGGAGTGGATTTGAATCGAAATTGTCTTCGGAATATTTCGATGTTGGAATTCGTGATTATACAGATGTTGTTATGGAAATTTGAAAGATATATATTTATATCGTTATTTCCAATACGACATTTGTTAATCGTAGAATTTGATATTGAATATAAGCCGATATATTTTCTATTCAGAGCCTTATATTGAATATCAAATGTGATTTGGGTTTGTCGTGAATGGTGTCTTCACTAACACTGTTCTTGAACCCAGTTGAGAAAAGATTAAATCTTTTTATTTAGATTTAATGAAGTGTACCAATTAAATGACATTTAATTGGAATTGAATTGGTATTGATTTTTGGGTTTATCGTGAACAGTGTTTTAAATAACACTTGTTCTTTAACCCGATAATTAATGGAATGATTTTTGGGTTTATCGTGAACAGTGTTTTAAATAACACTTGTTCTTTAACCCGATAATTAATGGAATGATTCTTGGGTTTATAGTGAACAGTGTTTTAAATAACACTCATTCTTTAACCCGATAATTAATGAATGTGATTTTGGGTTTATCGTGAACCGTGTTTTAAATGACACTGATTCTTTAACCCAGTCGAAGATTAAAACTAAGTGGAGTTTTAATGAATCTTTAATTAGATTGAAATGATTGAAAATGGAGTATCACCAGTTTTGCTCCAGGCGATAGTTAAATCTTTAATTAGATTTGAACGTGAAATGGTAATTGAATTTACCGATAACACTGTGGTGTTAGATATGAAGTATTACCAGTTTTACTTCATGGGATGAATAGGTTGGGATGGGGAAATTAAAATAAATAATTACTTCGGTAAGGTTCGCTAATCCCAACTAGTTTGAATTGAGATTCAAAAATTGAATAAAGAATAAGTTCAAGGAATTTATCTTGGATAAAATTAATGGGAACCTTTCCCTATGAATGTGAAATCAGAAACTAACTGTCGGTTAGCCAAGCAGAATGGTTTTCTGGATATTGATCTGATGTTGGTTTCGGCCTTCGGGGTTAATATTTGGGGAATTATTCTCTTGATTAATTTACGGTTAGTGACTGATGAATTGGAATGAGGCGTATGTTGTGTTTGTGTAACACTTATTTAAAGTATACGCGAGTTATTCGGAAAGACCGGGTTTATCCCATTCTGAATAACTGATGCGACGATAAGTCGAAGATGAAGACGATGGTCGAAGACCGGAAGTCTTCACGTCGTTTGGGTGATTACTGATGATCTTGATTGGGCTGTACACCCAAGAAGATGGAAACAGTTGGTGATCGTCCAGACGTACTTGGAGATCGATGGATATGCGGGGTACTAGGTGCCTCCGGCTTCGTTCAGACCCAGAACGGACTTGTAAATGGACTGTGTGTCTGACATGGGATTTTAGTCTGTGTGATTGATTTCTATTAAATATATATCTGTTTGGCGGCGGAGAATTTATTCTCTTGCTTAACGCCCTTCTCTGAGACGTACGAGCTCAGGGGTTATATATTGATGGATATCAAACGCATGGAGTGAATTGCCTGTGTGGCATGCCTAAGTGGCAATTGATCGAGGCTTCTGTTGAAAAGCAAAGTCTTGTGGTGATGATCAAAGCACGGCCTTTGTGGCGTAGCTTTGTGTAACGTTTACTTCGCGAGTTTCACACCCGGTATGAACCAAAAACGGGAGAGGACCTCAGGGAGGGCATGCGTTTCTTTCTAGTTAGAAGTGGCGTCAGTGGTTTTACACGCCCTGACGAGTTTGACTTATGTGGTTGTTGCTGTTGCGAGGCGCCTCGGATTGATCGGTCGTTCTCGAACCGATGGAGTCATTTAGTTGGCTCACCTACGCCCCATAGGGCGGGGAAACGCATGTTCAGGGTTTAAGTTTAATCCACATCGGTGGACCGGCCCTGACGATCCAAGGGCCCACCTGTGTCTGGGTCCTGAGACACGGGCTAGAGCGTCTCGAATCGGTTGAGGACTATCTTTTGCCTCGGTTCATAGACGGAAATCCAATTTCCAAATACGCGACTTTGCGATTTTGATTGTATAACCTATATATGGCGACATAGTGTTATGGGGCATTCATGCCGCCTATGATTGATACTTATGATTTGAAGTTGTTTTATACACTATGCACTTATAATAGTATCAAAACGATTTGTTTTAACCGTATCAAGCATTCTTTGGCTGTTATAAGGGAAAACCCTATCCTCGGCTGCGTTGCATTGTGTGATGGGACCTGGGTCTTATAACAGCTTCATTTTTCTTTATTTAGCATTGCGCTGTTTGTTTTATGCACTGGTATTCTTGGGAGGAAACCCGTTCCGTGTTATACGGCGTGGTCCCTTGATTTACCTAACTTTAAAATAAAGATTAACTGTTTTAGTTCTCACACCAGTCACATGACTGACCTGGAGTTTATTGTTTTAACCTAAACTCTGGGTGCCCTTATTTTGACACGGGCAGCTAGTAGTTTTGGTTTTCCAGATCTATATTCATAGGATCCTGGTTTTCAGCTGGAACGATATCCGGAAAGCTTTGTATCCGTATATCTCTTCTAGTTGTGTATCGTATTATTTTCCGCTGCTATGTATTTAAATGTAATTTAAATATCTGATATTTCTGTGTAATATTCATTTATACTCTGTATATTCTTGTAATCTGATGCATTGTTGTAATAAGCAATGAAATGTTCTTTTATATGTGTTCTGTTGTGGCTTGTTCTCGAACTATCCGCCACTTTCCTTTACGGGGAAGTTACGGGTTTTCACAATCATCCAAATCAATATATTAAGGTCTACCTATTTGTCGGGCAAACCATACTCTAGTCATGAGGCAAATTAACTAACAGCTCTTCGTTCTCATCCGACCTGCACTTGTCTCAATATCCAATGCCAATTACGGATACAGGTCAAATCATCGAGTTTTATTTCGTATTTTATTCCATTCGAATTGATTATACTGAAATTTATCCCTCTAATTTTCGATTCATTCAACTGTGGATGAATTTTAATTATCCAACCAATTCATCATTCAACCAGCAAACAATGGACAATCCATTTAACCAAACCATTCCATTTTAATTAACTTATCTTAAGTTAAATACCGACTGACTTAATTCCCTATCAAAATTATGTTAACAAGTTCTATAATTTAAGTTCCCTTCTGGTTTTATTTAATAATTTACAATCCTATTTGAATTCCATTCAAACCAATCAATCACACCATTATATTAATAATTTGTAAAATTATTCCTTTTACATATGAAAATATATCCTGGGCAAAATTATTTCATTTACCAGCTTTACAAAAAAATATTGTATAAATTGTCAGTTCAGCTTGAACCGATCAAATAACACAATACAAAACATATTTATATAAACTTTACAAATACGCGCTCATATAAATATACACTCAATCTCGATCTAAGGTATTACTAACCCAATCTCTATTGAATTACACTACAGTGCTAAGGATATTTCTAAACCATTGCTCTGATACCAACTGTAGAGACCCGGGAATTTCGACACTTGAATCTCGACACTAATACAACCCATGACCAAAACCCAAGTACCGAAAACCCCGGAAAGCTAGGAGAAAGAAGTTAGAGGGTGTGATAAGAAAGAAAGAAAGTTAGAATAGAAGAATAAGAGGAACCGACACAACACAGAGTCTCATATCGCAGCAGAACAAAATATAATATAGAAATAACTTTTATTGAGAGCTTGGAGTAATACTTACAATATCAGAGTTCACCAGTACATCTGGATAGTTATAATAGTCTATCCTCATATATAACACATAGCGGAATAATAACGGTATAACATCATACGTTTGAACTCCTTTAGTTCTTCTTTTGGACTTCACAACATCTGATAACCTGAACTTGTACAACCCGTTCTAACCCGAGCATTACAAACATCGGGTCAGTTTGGTGAACCAGAGTGAGGAAAAACTCGCAAAGTTTATGATATCATCCATATTGATTTTAAAGTCAAAAATCCTTTTGAAAGAAAAGGATAATAGTAAGACCAGGCCACACATAAATACGGAAGGTTTTTACCTTATTATAACCCAAAACATTTTTGAAATCATATCTTTTCTGATATTATAATAATGTCTAAATACAAATAACTATAAATCTAGCAGAATGCTCGCATATCACGCTCTACATATATAGTATACAATTCAAAACTGCAGGCTCTTATTGGAAATTGGATTCCGACTATGACAAGGTATTGAACCACCTACCGATAGTGTATCTCTAGAGGGGAACACATTGGGTTCAACAAGAACGTCTTGCAACCTGGCCCACACATGACCGACCACTCATTTCTCTTGAGTGTATCGAGTGTATATCACCAACGGTTGGGCTCAAACCACCGTTTCCTGAAAGGGATAGCATCGATAGATTAAAGAAGCAAATGGAATTTCTCTATATAGGTGATTATACACCCTAATGGGAGCGACCCACATAGCCATGCTGCCTGCCTGATTTTTGTCATTTCTCGGTTGATGAGGCTTGAGGTTATAATCGACCTTTGGAACATCTGGCCACCATTCACTTTGAATGTTACATTGTCAGATCCTCCAGATATCACTAATTGACGTCCACAAAAATACACTAGTCGTTAAGCTAAGAGAAGGTGTCTTCTCCGCTACCAACTGAAATACATTTGAGGAAATTAACGTACGTGATTCCTTTGGAAATACTCTGTCAAACACTCGTCCATACAAGTTGTCCTGGGATTGGATAAACCGAAGGCACTATCCTACTGCATCCTTGAATTATCCTATGGATCATTAGCGAGTAGTCCTTGCAATCCAGATATTTCAATCACGACGGAATCACTATCAAATACCTCTAGTGATCTGCTAGATAAATCTAACAATAGTTCTTTCATTCGTGAAGATATATGGTCTTCAATAGCTCCATCTCGATCAGCATCAGATGTCTTCATGTCTTCTTCATTTACGTATTCGTTGGTTCGGAATGGTTTTCAAATATGAATTCAATTTCGGTCTTTCCGTACCAACACGTTGGGTGTGATTTTGATAGTCGGTTATTTAACTATCAAAATAACAGTCATAAAATAAAATTAACCCATTGGAGTATATAGCATCACTTGGCCATTAAAAATAGAATATCAGTTGTAATACCAAAATAACGTATCAGCTTTAATATATCAATATTCTCAAATCATTTATTCATGTACTTAGAAAAATATCTTAAAATCCTTTCCAATGTTTCTTTTTAACTATCCTTTCACAGCATTTTTACAATAATATTTATTATTTATAATTGGAAATCCGATTCAACTTATCCTTTTAAACAATTGTTACAATATCTTCTTTGTTTCGTTATTTGACACCATAATCGTCACTTCCCCTTTTAGAATAACTCATCCCAAATCCCATCTTCTTACTTTTTGAAAATATCGTTATATGTTTTCACAAATCTACTTTTGTTTCTTTTATTTTGGAAATATCACTTCATATTCTCAAGCCTTCTTAATTTCTTTTTATTTCTGAATCCTATTATATATATATATCTATATATATATATGTATATATTTCCAAATTCTTCCAATAACACTACCCTATCATTTCTCGTAATAAACCACTTTTAACACCTTCAACACTACAACTAATATCATCCTCCGAAAATCCTGCAGTTGTTCAAGTTGGGGTATTTTAGTAACCTCTCATATCTTGATCAACAACATTCTTATCTTAAGATAGAGGTCAATTGTAACACCCAAAACCGATATTTATTCCCAATATCAAACAAATCCCATTTAAATTCTATCTTGATGAAACATCATCTTTTATTAAAAATGACGGATCTATACTTCATCTTTATAATTCCAATCGTTTAGCTATCTAATTCAAACTTGGGTTTTCGTTTGATTTCCATTTCATATCTCCATTGGTTCTTAACCGTAAATCAGTAAGAAAACAGTCCCCTGGATATTAACCCCGAAGACCGAAACCAACATCAGATCAATATTCAGAAAACCATTTATCTCGACCAATCTCCATTTAAATTCTAATTCTTTAATTTCATATCCCCATTTTTATTTCTATTTCAAAACCCATTCTAATAACTCTTTATAATAATATTCACTAAACTCGGGTTTGTAACTTCGTCGAAAACTTGGATTTCATAAATCCAATTAAAAAGAATCTCAAATAAGAATTCGTTTTAAATCGCAATTTAAACTTAACTTATATTATTATTAATATGATTTTCTTTAAAATATAATTTTATTATAAATAAGCCTTCTCGTTTCATATACCTAAATTAATACCTTTTTAAACCCCATGATTTACCCCTTCGATTATTATTAAATAAATATCAACATTTATAAAAATGTTTCACTTAACTATTAAATAAATAAATAAATAAATTTAGTAAATTCATTTCAGCTACTACAGTTGACTAAGTCAACTCTAAGCATGATTAACTCGTTAATCAGTTGTTAATTCATCTTCCATTTAAATTAATTATAAATTAAATTAATTTAAACAATCCTATTTGATTATTATAATAATCAAATCAATATAATCTCATTTTAGATTGTTTCTTAAACAATTAATCTCAGTTATAAATCGTTACATTAATTTTTGTCACTTGCTTATCCCTTTTAGCAATATAAGAATTAGCTTTATACATCGTTTAAAGATGAGGCACGTGCTTTGCACACGGTAGATTTTAGAACAAAATTGGTGATTTGTGGTTAAAACAATCAATGTAAATATAGTTGGTTTATTTTCTATTTAAAAACCCAATTAAACTAATATATTTAAAAATCTATATTCAGTTATAAATAAATTTCATAACTTCACTTCTATCGATTTACCTGACAGTAAATCTTTCTTTATAAAACAGTGTGTATTTTGGTTATAAAGCAGTCAACTAATAATAATAATAATTCAAGCATCCAATTTAATTTAAATACGTTTATATTGTTATAAATGTAATCAATAAGGTAAATTACCTCTATTGGAAGTCATCATTAAAAATAACGATGTCATTTCATATTTAAAATTTAATTAATAAGCAATAATTGAGAAGTAATATTTAACACTAAGAAGTAATATTTAATAAAAAAAATAAAATTAACTAACAGTCGCTATTAAATAACTAATAATTTAGAATAGTATTTAATAACTATAAAAATAGTTAAAACTAATTTATAGTAATTACTAGTAAAAAAAATTCGCAAGGTCGATTGTAAGGGCCCGAAACTTCCCCGGTCTCCGAGGAGAAGAGGAAGAACGGATTTCCTTGAGGACAAGACGAATCAGAACACAAATGTAAGAACATTTCATTGCTTATTACAACAATTTCATCAGAATGCAAGAATATACAGAGAATGAATAAATAATGCACATTTACCAAATACCAAAGAATTAAATTTACAATGCAGTGAAAAATAATACAAAACACAACTGAAAGTAATACACGGATACAGAGCTTTCCGAATATCGCTTCAGCTATAAATCAGTATCCTGTGAATATAAATCTGCAAAACCAAAACTACTAGCTGCCCGTGCAGAAAATAGGGGCACCCAGAGGTTAGGCTAAAACAATAAACTCTAGGTCAGTCATATGACTAGTGTGAGAACTAAAATAGTTATTAATCTTTATTTTAAAGTTAGGTAAATCAAGGGACCACGTCGTATAACATGGAACGGGTTTCCCCCTAAGAATACCAGTGCATAAAACAAACAGTGCAATGCTAAATAAAGAACAATGAAGCTATTATAAGACGCAGGTCCCATCACACAATGCAATGCAAGCTGGAGGATGGAGTTTTTACCTTACAATAGCCAAAAATGCTTGGTACGTGAAATTTCATCTTTTATTATTACTATAAGTGTATAGCGTCCTAACAATTTCAATCATAAGTATCAATAATAGATGGCATAAGTACCCCATACCACTAAGTCGCCATACTAGGCACTACAATCAAAACCGCAAAGTCATGTATCAGAAGTTGGATTTCTATCTATGAACCAAGGCAAGGGATCGTCCTTACCGCTTCGAGACTCTCTAGCCCGAGCCTCAGGACCCAGACTCAGGTAGGCCCTTGGATCATCAAGGCCGGTCCAGACGGAGTGGATTAAAAATACCGTAAACGATATGCTAGTCTGCCCTATGGGGTATAAATGAGCCAAATGACTCCATCGGTGTAACACCCCGCCTCCGCTAGGGTCACTCGCAAAGGAATGCACTAGCTTTAGAGGGGCATTATTGGTAAACATGCACAGAAATATCACAAGACAAAACATATAAAATGGAGGAAGTAAAATCAAACTTTCATAACATGAATAAATAAGGTCTAAAGCCTTTTACATCAGAGTACATCAAAACCTGTCTTTCAATAATAAAGAAGCATAAAGACTTTTTCATAAATTATTCCCCAAGTAAAAACAGTAAAGTAGCCATAGCCAAGAAAAGTCCAAGCCATCCATGATGACCTTCAAGCAGAAGAAGTCCGAACTAAACAACAGTATTTCCTCCCTGTAACCTGGGGGGAACGGAAGAAAAGAGGCGAAACAAAACGGGTCAGTCAAAAAGACTGAGTAAGCCCTATCTACTATCAGCATAAAAACTAGTAAAGTTAACTGACATGAGGAACTGAGATGAACATAAGCATGATGACAAGATAGATAAGCTAAATCAAAATAACATGATGAACTACTGAACTCAGATAAACTAAAGTGTCATGATAAATTACGATGTCAAGATAAAACAAGGTATCCCATCGTCAGGTTCCTATCAAGTATAATATCCCCAAGATATCTATCACGTATAACGTCCCATGGTATCTATCCTGTATTTTAGCTCTGCACCCACCGTACTAGTATCCCCACCGTATCATGTGTTAACCATGAATGACCCTTACTCAAAAGTCGTGTAATGGTCTATGTCAACCTAATATATCGCATATATAGGTTACTCAACTCGTATGTTTTATTCTATGTAAATGTTCAGTCCCTTGCCGTAGACCATACGGGCTTTCCCATGAGATTCTATACTACTTTAACATAGTTCCATAATCCTTAAGATCGTTTTGGATTGTCACCCTATATCTAACTAGGGTCATTCAACATGAATCATCGTTTGTACAACTAGGACTTATGCTATCTAGGGCTACTAGGGATTATGCTTACCTATTGCACGTTTTCGTATCTTGGTTTTGGTACAACCACCCAGGGCCACTAGGATTTACGCTAACCGTCAACCGCGCCCTTTTTCCCATGCATTCATCGTGAATCGTTTTTCCATGACTGTATGCACATGTATCACATCGTGCCATCCGAGTCCTGTCACAGGGCAGACCAGGAAATACAGGACTCGGTCGGGAGCTTCCGGTTTATCTGCCGATGCAGAGGCTAAGGTCTTTTTTTTCTATACGTGGCTAT
This sequence comes from Allium sativum, assembly GCA_030737875.1. NCBI lineage: Eukaryota > Viridiplantae > Streptophyta > Magnoliopsida > Asparagales > Amaryllidaceae > Allium > Allium sativum. The sequence goes on from CM060921.1 coordinate 317,445,366, forward strand.
GGTCCCACGAGACCACTCCCTCAACTAGTGAAAGACAAGACAGGATAAATCCTATATGAGAACACACTACTGGCCAACCCACAATCCTAGCCTTCCCGCAACCATAATTAGATAGAAATTATGGTCTTTTGGGTGTTCTCTGCCTTTCCGTACGTACACGCTTGACCAAAGATGGTAGGTAGCCGGACGAAATGCTATCTAGGGTACGACCGTGTATCGTCGACTATCCCCTATCCATCCCCGTCTTTAGGTCGCTCGTATAGCAACCAAGGCATACTCTTGGTTCTTCTAACGCAGACCTTAACCTCTCATGAGCCTAGTATGATCACCTGGCAGCTCACAGAGGGATACCAAGAATACCCTCACGTTCCTCGAAGCCGCTGCTTCGTTACCCAATTCGCTGGAGCATTTATCCAAATCAGATACTTGCTCCTACTCGTATACTTAAACGATGACCTACCGTATTAGGTTACTCATCTATCTATGAACTAGTCTAAATTTCCTTGACTAAGAATCATTACTTAGTTATTCTTCAACTAAGGTTTACCACTTAGCCTTATTCCCGTTATCCTTGTTAACTACGGTTATCCACCTAATCCTCAGAACTAGGGTTTACATAATGGATTAAGTGTCACTTAAGTTCATGACTTAACCCGTCTACAAATCATGTCAAAATTGGCTAAGTATCTAAGTTCAAGACTTAACCCTACAAACCATGCTCAAGTTGGTTAAGTATATATATTAACTTGACCCTATCAAATTACTGAGTCAAATCGGTCAAGCGTATTTAAGCGATTTGTGACTTAGCCTTATCATGTTTTCACGTTAGATTGGTTAAGTATAGGTTAACTTAACCTCAATAAATTAACGAGTTAGATTGGTTAAGTATAGGTCACTTAACCACATCAAGTCATCACGTTAGATTAGTTAAGTGTTTAACTCAACCCCATTAAACTGCCAAGTGGGATTAATTAAGTCTAGGCTAACTTAACCCCATCCGATTTCCATGTTTAGGTTAGTTAAGTCTAAGTTAACTTAACCCCATCCATTAACTGTATTGTACGGTTAAGTGTCATTAAGGAAACTTACTTAACCTTATCAAATTCACGTGTTGGTTTGGTTAAGTGTTGGTTAACTTAACCCCATCCACTAGTCGTATCAAAATGGTTAAGTGTCATTAGGCAAATCAAGTTACTTAACCTACCCAACCTTGTCATGTTTTGTTAAGTATCGTTAGCCTAATCAAATTACTTAACCCATTTGTCCATGTCATATTTGGTTAAGAGTCATTAATCAAATTAACTTAACCCTATCATGTGGCATTAATTACTTAATGCACCTCAACCTCTCACATTAGACTTTGTTGTGGTTACTAGTTAAGCCGGTCGGTTCCGGGTAGCTTTACACCACAACTTGGTCTAACCTCGGGTTCAAGCACAACATGACCAACTTCTCACATTAGGTCCTATTGTTTGCAACTACTAGTTAGGCCGGTCGGTTCCGGGTAGTTTTACGTTGCAAACTCAACCCAACCTCGAGTTGGTCACTTTCATGTTTAGTCTAGTGTCATGTTCATATTCAAGTTTTTAAGAATATGGGTAGACCTAACTTAATAGGTAAATTCCCAATTCCATAGTATGGGTAGACCTAACTTAATAGGTAAATTCCCAATTTCATATTTTCAAACATACTCACATGTCAACTTCCATGTTATATTTCAAGTCATGTTTTCAAGTTGTATTTTCATGTCATTAGAAATTACCCATAACATAACCCAACGCTTTTAAACTCGCATATACGTTCGCAACAACGTAATGGATTAAAAGAAGAGACTTGGAAAAGAATGACAAAAATGGGTATTAAGCCACAAGTTAATCATGGTGGCAAATGAGGCACAAATGTGTTCATTAACTTGCATGTTACATTCTTAAGCCTCAAAAACATGCATAAACCCAGACTTGGCACATAAGCGAATCATGGTGACAAAAGACATGGAATGATGACTAGTAACTCGCATATATCATCATATAAGGGTTATGACTTCATATGCAAGTTGACATAAAGGTTATGAGGGTTCTCATGTTGCATAATGCAACATTTCAACATAAAGGTTGTAGCTTTTAGCCCACAAGATCAAGATAATGACTTCATAAACTTGCATGACATGATAGCATGTATCATACTCAATGATCAAACCCAAACTTGCAACATGAACATTTAACTTCATAGTTAATATCTAAGAGTAGGGAAAGGGCTTACATTGCTATGAAGGCACAAAAGATATGACAAAGCCCTTATGCAATCAACTAGACCCAAAATGCAAGCTCTAACATAAAAACCCTTGAGCCAAAATGATCAAAACCCTTGCTTTATGATGCAAATATAGAAACTTGACTTGAATGCAAGCTAATGACACTCATACAAGCTTGAAAACACTTGTATGCATGGAAAATCTCTCATAGAAACAATTTAGAAATTTTATGAAGAGAGTGGAGGCCATGAGAGGTAAAATTTTGCCATAGTTTAGTTGTATGAATGAATAATGATGATTTAGGGTTAGGTTAAGGTCTTATTTATAGATTAGGCAAGTGTTTTAGGCCATATGATTAAACCCTAGTTGCAATCTCAGCCCTTAAAACCGAATCTGGCCCCCAAACTCAACACAAACCCAAAATGGTGCACCAGGCAGAACTGCCCGGCTGGACCAAGTCGACAGCCAAGTCGACAGGGCTGTCGACTTGGGTCCAACCAAGTCGACTCCCAAGTCGACAGGGCTGTCAACTTGGGTGCTCTAGCGGGAATTTTCCCGCCTGGCCCAAACTGGCCCAAATTTCCAAATTCAAACTTGAATTTGAAATCTGTTTTTACTTTGAAATTTTCTGAAAACTTCGTTGGGCCTTAATCGGGTCATACGGACTCCGATTTTCGAAAACTCGGACTCTATTTCGCGTATTTTTCCGAGACGAACGCAATGGCATAGCCCGTTTTACTTGATTCAGAATTTAAAAATGAAATTCTGCCTTGATTCTCGTTTTAACATGTTATCGAAATACGGGTTGTTACATTCTCCCCACCTTTTAGGATTTCATCCCCGAAATCTCCAAGTTAGGAAGAACATATCCTACCATCCATCATTCATCTACTCAAAACATCATCCACAAGCAACCATTGTCCTTAGATGATTTCTAATGCTGTATGAATATATGCAAAACGTGTGTGTACATGTTCCTTAGCTAATGCTAATGATCAGGCCTGAATAATCTTTCTAATGCAAAATATGTATAGTGCCATGAATCCAACATGTATGCAAATAATCCTAGTCATATAGACACTATATGCGTGCACAATCATTCATTCATATGCAACAACCGCATGATAATACATTCGATTTCATCCATAAACATGTATAAATACTCGTGCATATGCAATATGAAATGTGACCGAGTCGAGCTAGTATCTAATGTGTATTCGCGCATCCACGAGCAACCACTTGCAACCATATCAATCATAACATATTTCAAATACATGTTTACATCCATAGGGTTCTACCTAGGATTCCCTGAAACAGGGTCGAGAAGATAAACAAGACAAACTCCTTACGGGGTTTGTAACAGAAAATAGGACCGAGAGGATGTCCACAAAAGATAGCCTACAAGTAAGCTCTACAGAAAACAGGGATCAAGGATATACTCCCAAAAAGAGATATCATGCGCGTATCTAGTCTTTGATCATCAAAGTCGTATTTCCTCGAGCTTAATTCCATTGTGCCTTGACTGTCTTTTAACTTCGCGATTTCGTAGCTTCTTATTTCCTGTTTCCATAACATGAGCTGGAACTCATTTCTTTGTCGCCTCTCGTTCCACTTGCCCACTCGGCGCACACATGACTGCGTACTCATGATCTCATGCAAGCTTTCCAAAATTCACTAGTGAATCTTGGATCTCGTTTATATACTATAAGGTATTCCATGTAGAAGAACTTTCTCTTGAAAGTAAACAGATGTCAACCAGGTTATCATGCGCACTTACTAGGGTGATCTCTATAACCCATGCATAAATGAAGTAAACCATCCGTCTTATTGGCGAACACCACTCGATCGGGCTTCAAATTTCCAATAAAGGCATCAAGGGATTCTAAGTAACTAGTCATGACAAAACCTCAAAAAGGTTACACGATACTTCGAGGGTATTACCAAGGCTAGTCAAAAGGTCTAACTACCCTCCTATCAAAATCGAGAGTGGCACCCCCTACTGGATAACCACTTCATCCCTAGAATCCATCCATAGGTTATAAACATAAGCATTATTTCCAAACTCAACACTTGGCATAGACATTCTCAAATCCAAACAAGTCATGTATAAATGGACTGATTCTCCAATCGGACTTTGAGACAAAAATGGGATTCTCTATTACGCTAGTACTTAAGGTGCAGAGACTCAACTATCGAAGCAGACTTAAATGATACAAAAAACGAAGTCCTAACGGGATGATAGAGAAGAAAAGCTAAACCTTTAACAAGATCGTTACCCTCCTTCCGAGGTACCCTAGAAATGAGAGCATACTATTGCCCTCCCGATGATCTTGTCCTTGTCCCACAATACTTAACTATCCGCCCCGTTTTACCATGCCAAAGGTACTCTCTCGTCATGGGTTTCATTGTTCATCTTTCTCCCTCCTTTGAGGACTAAGCCATACCAACAAGTTGCTCATGCTTAAGCTCGTATCCTTTATCCTCTTTCTCACTATCCTTTCTTATAACGCGGCCACTGGTCTCTCGAGAACCACCTCCATCATATGGAAAGCACTTTCGTAGATAGAAAAGACTAGTCGCAGTTAAAACCACTGTGACTACAGATGGAGGAAAGAAAGGGAAAAGAGATTCAATTAAGGAAACAAGGATAGTGCTAATGGCCTTTGGGGAATAGCCTTTTTCTTTTAAAAGAAAATTTTCTTGAAAAAAATGCTTCTTTGTAAACGATTTTCAAATAGTTTTCAGAAGGTCTTTAAAAACTTTTGCCCAATCTGGTAACCTTCTGCTCTGATACCACGTGTAACACCCCGCCTCCGCTAGGGTCACTCGCAAAGGAACGCACTAGCTTTAGAGGGGCATTATTGGTAAACATGCACAGAAATATCACAAGACAGAACATATAAAATGGCGGAAGTAAAATCAAACTTTCATTACATGAATAAATAAGGTCTAAAGCCTTTTACATCAGAGTACATCAAAACCTGTCTTTCAATAATAAAGAAGCATAAAGACTTTTTCATAAATTATTCCCCAAGTAAAAACAGTAAAGTAGCCATAGCCAAGAAAAGTCCAAGCCATCCATGATGACCTTCAAGCAGAAGAAGTCTGAACTAAACAACAGTATTTCCTCCCTGTAACCTGGGGGGAAACGGTAGAAAAGAGGCGAAACAAAACGGGTCAGTCAAAAAGACTGAGTAAGCCCTACCAACTATCAGCATAAAAACTAGTAAAATTAACTGACATGAGAAACTGAGATGAACATAAGCATGATGACAAGATAGATAAGCTAAATCAAAATAACATGATGAACTACTGAACTCAGATAAACTAAAGTGTCATGATAAATTACGATGTCAAGGTAAAACAAGGTATCCCATCGTCAGGTTCCTATCAAGTATAATATCCCCAAGATATCTATCACGTATAACGTCCCATGGTATCTACCCTGTATTTTAGCTCTGCACCCACCGTACTAGTATCCCCACCGTATCATGTGTTAACCATGAATGACCCTTACCCAAAAGTCGTGTAATGGTCTATGTCAACCTAATATATCGCATATATAGGTTACTCAACTCGTATGTTTTATTCTATGTAAATGTTCAGTCCCTTGCCGTAGACCATACGGGCTTTCCCATGAGATTCTATACTACTTTAACATAGTTCCATAATCCTTAAGATCGTTTTGGATTGTCACCCTATATCTAACTAGGGTCTTTCAACATGAATCATCATTTGTACAACTAGGACTTATGCTACCTAGGGCTACTAGGGATTATGCTTACCTATTGCACGTTTTCGTATCTTGGTTTTGGTTCAACCACCCAGGGCCACTAGAATTTACGCTAACCGTCAACCGCGCCCTTTTTCCCACGCATTCATCGTGAATCGTTTTTCCATGACTGTATGCACATGTATCACATCGTGCCATCTGAGTCCTGTCACAGGGCAGACCAGGAAATACAGGACTCTGTCGGGAGCTTCCGGTTTATCTGCCGATGCAGATGCTAAGGTCTGTTTTTTTTCTATACGTGGCTATGGTCCCACGAGACCACTCCCTCAACTAGTGAAAGACAAGACAGGATAAATCCTGTATGAGAACACACTACTGGCCAACCCACAATCCTAGCCTTACCGCAACCATAATTAGATAGCAATTATGGTCTTTTGGGTGTTCTCTGCCTTTCCGTACGTACACGCTTGACCAAAGATGGTAGGTAGCCTAACGAAATGCTATCTAGGGTACAACCGTGTATCGTCGACTATCCCCTATCCATCCCCGTCTTTAGGTCGCTCGTATAGCAACCAAGGCATACTCTTGGTTCTTCTAACGCAGACCTTAACCTCTCATGAGCCTAGTATGATCACCTGGCAGCTCACAGAGGGATACCAAGAATACCCTCACGTTCCCCGAAGCCGCTGCTTCGTTACCCAGTTCGCTGGAGCCTTTATCCAAATCAGATACTTGCTCCTACTCGTATACTTAAACGATGACCGACCGTATTAGGTTACTCATCTATCTATGAACTGGTCTAAATTTCCTTGACTAAGAATCATTACTTAGTTATTCTTCAACTAAGGTTTACCACTTAGCCTTATTCCCGTTATCCTTGTTAACTACGGTTATCCACCTAATCCTCAGAACTAGGGTTTACATAATGGATTAAGTGTCACTTAAGTTCATGACTTAACCTGTCTACAAATCATGTCAAAATTGGCTAAGTATCCAAGTTCAAGACTTAACCCTACAAACCATGCTCAAGTTGGTTAAGTATATATATTAACTTGACCCTATCAAATTACTGAGTCAAATCGGTCAAGCGTATTTAAGCGATTTGTGACTTAGCCTTATCATGTTTTCACGTTAGATTGGTTAAGTATAGGTTAACTTAACCTCAATAAATTAACGAGTTAGATTGGTTAAGTATAGGTCACTTAACCACATCAAGTCATCACGTTAGATTAGTTAAGTGTTTAACTCAACCCCATTAAACTGCCAAGTGGGATTAATTAAGTCTAGGCTAACTTAACCCCATCCGATTTCCATGTTTAGGTTAGTTAAGTCTAAGTTAACTTAACCCCATCCATTAACTGTATTGTACGGTTAAGTGTCATTAAGGAAACTTACTTAACCTTATCAAATTCACGTGTTGGTTTGGTTAAGTGTTGGTTAACTTAACCCCGTCCACTAGTCGTATCAAAATGGTTATGTGTCATTAGGCAAATCAAGTTACTTAACCTACCCAACCTTGTCATGTTTTGTTAAGTATCGTTAGCCTAATCAAATTACTTAACCCATTTGTCCATGTCATATTTGGTTAAGAGTCATTAATCAAATTAACTTAACCCTATCATGTGGCATTAATTACTTAATGCACCTCAACCTCTCACATTAGACTTTGTTGTGGTTACTAGTTAAGCCGGTCGGTTCCGGGTAGCTTTATACCACAACTTGGTCTAACCTCGGGTTCAAGCACAACATGACCAACTTATCACATTGGGTCCTATTGTTTGCAACTACTAGTTAGGTCGGTCGGTTCCGGGTAGTTTTACGTTGCAAACTCAACCCAACCTCGAGTTGGTCACTTTCATGTTTAGTCTAGTGTCATGTTCATATTCAAGTTTTTAAGAATATGGGTAGACCTAACTTAATAGGTAAATTCCCAATTCCATAGTATGGGTAGACCTAACTTAATAGGTAAATTCCCAATTTCATATTTTCAAACATACTCACATGTCAACTTCCATGTTATATTTCAAGTCATGTTTTCAAGTTGTATTTTCATGTCATTAGAAATTACCCATAACATAACCCAACGCTTTTAAACTCGCATATACGTTCGCAACAACGTAATGGATTAAAAGAAGAGACTTGGCAAAGGCATGACAAAAATGGATATTAAGCCACAAGTTAATCATGGTGGCAAATGAGGCATAAATGTGTTCATGAACTTGCATGTTACATTCTTAAGCCTCAAAAACATGCATAAACCCAAACTTGGCACATAAGCGAATCATGGTGACAAAAGACATGGAATGATGACTAGTAACTCGCATATATCATCATATAAGGGTTATGACTTCATATGCAAGTTGACATAAAGGTTATGAGGGTTCTCATGTTGCATAATGCAACATTTCAACATAAAGGTTGTAGCTTTTAGCCCACAAGATCAAGATAATGACTTCATAAACTTGCATGACATGATAGCATGTATCATACTCAATGATCAAACCCAAACTTGCAACATGAACATTTAACTTCATAGTTAATATCTAAGAGTAGGGAAAGGGCTTACATTGCTATGAAGGCACAAAAGATATGACAAAGCCCTTATTCAATCAACTAGACCCAAAATGCAAGCTCTAACATAAAAACCATTGAGCCAAAATGATCAAAACCCTTGCTTTATGATGCAAATATAGAAACTTGACTTGAATGCAAGCTAATGACACTCATACAAGCTTGAAAACACTTGTATGCATGGAAAATCTCTCATAGAAACAATTTAGAAATTTTATGAAGAGAGTGGAGGCCATGAGAGGTAAAATTTTGCTATAGTTTAGTTGTATGAATGAATAATGATGATTTAGGGTTAGGTTAGGGTCTTATTTATAGATTAGGCAAGTGTTTTAGGCCATAGGATTAAACCCTAGTTGCAATCTCAGCCCTTAAAGCCGAATCTGGCCCCCAAACTCAACACAAACCCAAAATGGTGCACCAGGCAGAACTGCCCGGCTGGACCAAGTCGACAGCCAAGTCGACAGGGCTGTCGACTTGGGTCCAACCAAGTCGACTCCCAAGTCGAAAGGGCTGTCGACTTGGGTGCTCTGGCGGGAATTTTCCCGCCTGGCCCAAACTGGCCCAAATTTCCAAATTCAAACTTGAGTTTGAAATCTGTTTTTACTTTGAAATTTTCTGAAAACTTCGTTGGGCCTTAATCGGGTCATACGGACTCCGATTTTCGAAAACTCGGACTCTATTTCGCGTATTTTTCCGAGACGAACGCATGGCATAACCCGTTTTACTTGATTCAGAATTTAAAAATGAAATTCTTCCTTGATTCTCGTTTTAACATGTTATCGAAATACGGGTTGTTACAATCGGCCTCGGATCGACCGATATAACCGAGGCGCCTCGCTATCCATCATCCACATAAGTAAAATGTCCGGGTGTGTAAAACCCAAAACACCACTTCTAGCTAGAAACCAGCATATGTCCATTTCCTTGAGGTCCTTCTCCCATTTCTGGTTCACACCGAGGTGCGAGGCTCGCGAATTAACGCTACATAAAGCTACGTAGTATTAAAGCCGTGCTTTGATCATCAACCACAAGACTCTGCTTTTCAACAGAAGCCTTGATCATTTGCATCTCAACATGCCACACAGGCAATTCACCCTATGCAACCGATGTCTATCAATCACACAGAATGAAATCCGATGTCAGACACACATCCCTTTACAAGTTCGTTCTAGGTTTGAACAAAACCGGAGGCACCTTATTCCTCCCCCATATGCCTAATACAGGGGAGAGGCCCTCGCATATCCGTCGATCTCTAAGTACGTCTGGACGATCACAACTTATTACCTCGTCTTGGGTGTACGGCTTAAATCAAGACATTAGTAATCATCCAAACGATGTGAATACCTCCGGTCTTCAACCACCATCTTCATCCTCGACACATCGTCGAATCAGTTATTCAGAATGGGATAAACCCGGTCTTTCTGAATAACTCGCGTATATAATAAATAAGTGTTATAAAAACACAACATACGCCTCATTCCAATCCAGAATATTCCTTTATTCAAATATCCTTATGCTTTGGGAAAGGTTCCCATTATTTTTATCAAAGATAAATTCTTTAAATTTATTCTTTAATCTTCCTTTGGATATCATTTCAATCTAATTAAAGATGCATTAAAACTCCACTTGGTTTTAATCTTCCCGAAAATCAATATTAACGATTGCTTAACTTGGGAAATCATATCCTGTCTTTAACTGGGTTAAAGAACCAATGTCATTTAAAACACGGTTTAAGATAAATCCAAAATCACATTCCATTCTATCAGCCTTTAACCGTAAATTAGCAAGTGAACAATTCCCTAAGTATTAACCCCGAAGGCCGAAACCAACATCAGATCAATACTCGGGAAACCATTCAACTTAACTAATCTCCAACAAGTGAATTCTTTCGTTTGGTCCTAATGTGCCTTGTTCTACGAGCTCTGTAAACCAAACCTCTGATACTAATGTAATTGCCTGAAACTTCCCCGGTCTCCGAGGAGAAGAGGAAGAATGGATTGCCTTAAGGACAAGACGAATCAGAACACAAACAGAAGAACATTTCATTGCTTATTACAACAATTTCATCAGAATACAAGAATATATAAAGTATGAATAAATATTACACATTTACCAAATATCAGAGAATTAAATTTACAATGCAGCGGAAAATAATAAAAAACACAACTAAAGTAATACACAAATACATAGCTTTCTGAATATTGCTTCAGCTGTAAATCTGGATTCTGTAAATATAAATCTTCAAAACCAAAACTACTAGCTGCCCGTGCGGAAAATAGGGGCACCCAGAGTTTAGGTTAAAACAATAAACTCAAGGTTAGTCATGTGACTAGTGTGAGAACTAAAATAGTTATTAATCTTTATTTTAAAGTTAGGTAAATCAAGGGACCACGCCGTGTAATACGGAACGGGTTTCCCCCCAAGAATACCAATGCATAAAACAAACAGCGCAATGCTAAATAAAGAACAATGAAGCTATTATAAGACTTAGGTCCCATCATACAATGCAACGCAAGCCGGAGGACAGAGTTTTTACCCTATAATAGCCAAAAATTCTTGGTACGTGAAATTTCATCTTTTATTATTACTATAAGTGTATATTGTCAAAACAATTTCAATCATAAGTATCAATCATAGACGGCATAAGTGCCCCATATCACCATGTCGCCATACTAGGCTCTACAATCAAAACCGCAAAGTCACGTATCGGAAGTTGGATTTCCATCTGTGAACCAAGGCAAGGGATCGTCCTTACCGCTTCGAGACTCTCTAACCCGAGCCTCAGGACCCAGACTCAGGTGGACCCTTGGATCGTCATGGCCGGTCCACACGGAGTGGATTAAAAATACCGTAAATGATATGCTAGTCTGCTCTATGGGGCATAAATGAGACAAATGACTCCATCGGCCCTAGATCGACCAATATAACCAAGGCGCCTCGGTATCCATCATCCACATAAGTAAAATGTCCGGGCGTGTAAAACCCAAAACACCACTCTTAGCTAGAAACCAGCATATGTCCATTTCCCTGAGGTCCTTCTCCCGTTTCTGGTTCACACCGAGGTGCGAGGCTCGCGAATTAACGCTACACAAAGCTATGCTGTATTAAAGTCGTGCTTTGATCATCAACCACAAGACTCTGCTTTTCAACAGAAGCCTTGATCATTTGCATCACAGCATGCCACACAGGCAATTCACGCTATGCAACCGATGTCTATCAATCACACAGAATGAAATCCGATGTCAGTCACACATCCATTTACAAGTTCGTTCTGGGTCTGAACAAAACCGGAGGCACCTTATTCCTCCCCCGTATGCCTAATACAGGGGAGAGGCCCTCGCATATCCGTCGATCTCTAAGTACGTCTGGACGATCACCACTTATTACCTCGTCTTGGGTGTACGGCTTAAATCAAGACATCAGTAATCATCCAAACGATGTGTATACCTCCGGTTTTCAACCACCTTCTTCATCCTCGACACATCGTCGAATCAGTTTTTCAGAATGGGATAAACCCGGTCTTTCTGAATAACTCGTGTATATAATAAATAAGTGTTATAAAAACACAACATACGCCTCATTCCAATCCAGAATATTCCTTTATTCAAATATCCTTATGCTTTGGGAAATGTTCCCTTTATTTTTATCAAAGTAAAATTCTTTAAATTTATTCTTTAATCTTCCTTTGGATATCATTTCAATCTAATTAAAGATGCGTTAAAACTCCACTTGGTTTTAATCTTCCCGAAAATCAATATTAACGATTGATTATCTTGGGAAATCATATCCTGTCTTTAACTGGGTTAAAGAACCAATGTCATTTAAAACACGGTTCACGATAAACCCAAAATCACATTCCATTCTATCGGCCTTTAACCGTAAATTAGCAAGTGAACAATTCCCTAAGTATTAACCCCGAAGGTCGAAACCAACATCAGATCAATAATCAGGAAACCATTCAACTTAACTAATCTCCAGTTAGTTTTTGATTTTCTTAACTCCGTTGGTTCTAAGAACAGTATTGTTAATGATACCATTCACAACAACCCAAAATAACATTCCATTAACAATGGAATCTTCATGGAAAACAAATCGATATATCTAATCGATATAAATTTCTGTATCTGACCTATAATATAAATGGAATAACGGCAAAGCCTTTTAAATTCCATATGTATTAAAAGTCTTCCTCCACAGAAGTTCACTTCGATTATTATCAATCGAATTCCATTCATTTCCAATTTAATATATTAAATTGGAACAGTTTACTTTGGAAAATCCCCATTAAATCTTAATAAAAAGATTTCTAATTCCAAATCACATTTCACTGTAAATCGGGTTAAAGAACGAATGCCGTTAAAAACACAGTTCACCATAAACCCAATTCACATTCCATCGGTCTCTAACCGTAAATTAGTAAGAGATCAATTCCCTAAGCATTAACCCTAAAGGCCGAAACCAACATCAGATCAATACCCAGGAAACCATTCAACTTAGCTAATCTCCAGTCAGTTTCTAATTTTCTCATCTCCATTGGTTTTAAGAACAGTATTATTAAAGATACCATTCATGACAAACCCAAAATCCAATTTGATATTAAATACAAGGCTCTGAATAGAAAATATATCGGCTTATATTCAATATCAAATTCTGAAATCAACAAATATCTATTGGGATAACGATATATATATATATATATATATATATATATCTTCCAAATTCCTCCACAATATCTGTATAATCATGGAATCCAATATCAAAATATTCCGAAGATAATTTCGATTCCAATGCATTCCAATTCATATATTGGAAATTCTGTTTATTTTCAAAACCATTTCAAATCAAATTTATTTATTTTAAAAAATAATTGGATTATAATTCTAGTTCAAAACTAGTTCATTTTGCTAAAAATATTTTTTTTATCTTTTCAAATATGGGATATTTCATCCCAATTCCTTCCAAATCATTTAATATGATTTTACACAAATTACTGATATTTTTAATAATTTTATCAAGGCCCGTACAGTCGATTTCCATAAATGGCCATCGAACTGCACTTACAGCGACCTTTTCCAAATTTGATTTGGACATAATTCCAAATCCAACCGTTATATTTCAAATCTCTAATATTCTTATGATGTTCTTTTTGATATGAACCCAATGGTTCTGGTTTTAGGAGAACCTGACAGTCGGATCTCCCGTGATGTCCGTTCGAAGTCAATGGTCGATATTCACGAACTATCGCAGCGCGGCGCGTTCTATTCAGGCCATTATAATATATATATATATATATATATATATATATATATATATATATTGTCGATTTTCATTTAGCGTATTTTATAAATCGTTTTAAATTCGTTTTCAAAACGATTTCAACTTCATATTCAATTTCTAATCAAAATTGAATATTCCATATCATCGATATATAAATGATAATATTTTCAAAACATTATATTTTGAAATCAGTTCCTTTTCGATATTCATTATAAAAATGAATAAAATCGATATGAATATCGTTCACGTCAAAATGGCATCAATCTATTCAACATGGCTTTATATATTTAAATATATTCTTGTTCATCCCAAATCGGACATCAAAATCAAATTTTGATCTTTTACTGAATATTATTTTAAAATATTCATTATTTTAAAATAATCGTTATTTTAAAATATTCATTCTTTCTGAACTGGAATCAGACATAGTCAAGTACCATATAATGTTATTTACATGGATTTCATACACACATGTACACAACAACAATCAAACACAGTCAACCATCATCCAAAGTGCATTCTACACTGCATAAGCATCAAATGTAAATATTTAACGCTTACACAGCTTGTCAATCAATCGATTGACATACAGCTAATTATTGGGACTAGTGTATGTCATATATCATCCCAATACCTGTGTGGGGTTTCAATCAACAAATAATGAATTTCATTTGTGTAGTTGGGCGATGTGTAAATTTTTTTGTCCCAATCAATATCAGTCAAATGTGTGTACATAAACAAATCATCTGATTTGTTTATAAATATTTATTTTATTCATATGCACGTTAAAAATTATATTTTTAACTATAAAATATTTTATTCCCTTCCACATCACACGATCAATTCTCATAACACAATCAAATAAACAAACAAGTCGTCCATGGTCTGTGGACGATGGGTGTCGGGTGCTGGTAAGCACCGTCTACATCCTAGTATATATTTTAACTAGAAAATAAAATCAAAGTGACAAGTTCTCACCATGGGTTCCACTCCTCCATTCTCTATTTCTGAACGGTTCAGATTTATCCAAAACCAATGCGACCTTTTCCCGCTGTTCATAGTAAAAATCACATTTTTATTCCAATGCTAAAAATTATATATTTACTTTGCTAAAAATTATATTTTTACTTTACTAAATATTATATTTTTACTTCGATAAATACTATATTTTTACTTCGCTAAATATTATATTTTTACATCGCCAAAAATTATATTTTTACTTCGCTAAAAATTATATATTTACTTTGCTAAATATTATATTTTTACTTCGCTAAATATTATATTTTTAGTTCGCTAAAAATTATATTTTTACTTCGCTAAATATTATATTTTTACTTCGCTAGAAATTATATTTTTACTTCGAAACCATACATGTAAAAATCTCACCTTTAACACGATGTTTACATTATAAAGACAATATTTTTATTTTAATATTCATACAATAAAAATCCTTTTTTTATTATCTCTATAATATAAAAATCATATTTTTATTTCGCTACCCATATAAAAAAATCGTATTTTTATATTCTCTATTATATAAAAAACTAATCTTATTTTTTTCATATTTTTAAAACTGAATTTAAACCATGTTTGTATATTCAAACTAGCTAAATTAGAATAAATAAATAAATAAACAAAAACACTCATTGTAAATTGGAGGAGAGGATTCACGTTGGCGCTGGGTGGCGGAGGAGGCTCGGGAGGGGCGGATCGCCGACGGTAGGCCCAGTGAGGGAGGCGGCGGCGGTTTCAGGCAGGCTGGGTTCACTTTTCTCGAGATGGCGCGGGGTTTAGGGGGGTCCTCCGGCGATGTGGTGGCGCTGGAGGGGTTTGGCGGTGGGGCTCCGGTCACCAGCGGCGGCGGTGCAGCCTAGGGGGGCGAGATCGGGTCTCTTTTTTTTCTTTTTTTGACTGAGTGAAAGGAGAGATAAGGGAGGTTATATAAAATATATATATATTTAATTATTATTAAATTCCATATGGTTGACTTTTAATTCGAATCTCAAATTGAGTCCAACGACTGTCGTCCCTTTTACCACGGCCACATATGGACTTTAAAAATTATAGAAAAATTATTTCTAGATTCGTATTGACGATACGGTCCAAACAAACTATTTTCGTCAAATTTGGAGACATTTGAAAAATGGCCATTTTCTGGTCGATCCAAATTGACTAAAACTGGCAAAACACGTTTTCCTTCGCCATGCTCACATATTGATTCAAAAAATTATCAAAATTGGAATCTAGCAATAACTTGACATCCCGGATCCAACAAAAGTAGTTTCGTCGAAAACGGAGGTCGTTTGCAAAATTTCCATTTTTAAGCGCTATATTTTCCATAGCGACTATTCTGAATTTTCAACTGGCATATCTTTTTATTCCCGCAATGAAATTTCAATATTTCGGATTCATTGGAAATATATTCTCAAATAGATTCAAATATTTTTGGTTTCACCAAAATCCGGTTTATTTTGAATACTGTGCATTCATTTGAAATTTGAAATTGAATTTTCGAACTACCGCGCCATTTTCAGTTCCTTTTATAATTAAAAATAAATAATTATATTCTGAGTTCGATTCAAATAAATATATACATTCTAATTTTATTCAAAATAAATTTCTCATCATTATTATTTAAAATAATTCATTTTAAATATCTAAAATTCATTAAAATAACCAAAATAAAAATTTTAAATTGGCTCAGATTTTCTGGGTTGTTACAATCTCCCCCACTTAAAATCTTTTCGTCCTCGAAAAGGAACGGAGCTGAAAGTTGTTCTACAAACCAACTCAACTTTCATTATTTTAATTATGGCTTAAGTTCTTCAACTTTTCAGTTTCTAAGAACTTTTCAAATTTTTGAAAAATTTGGCTAACACCCTAAATTTTCGAAAAATTTCGCCATAACCACCCCTGTACGAGAGCACCGGGAAAATCCCGAAATCGCCATACATGCCTCTCCAATCCAAAAAGAAACAGCCAATCGGCTCATAAAATCATCAAAAACCCCAAGAAATACAATAAAATTGTACCTATTTGTCTGGCAAACAATTGCATTCCTCTGCTCTAGCCACTTTGCAATGACATGTTCAATGTATATATATGTATATGCAAATGCGATAAATTTTCAATACAGTTCAATATTTGGTTCAATTTGGCTAATGGTTCAAATTCCAATTAATCAAAATAATAATCAAACAACACAATCAGCAATCAATTAGTTGATTAACATTTCAAATTCGTAACTTTGATACATATTCCAAAAATCATGTTTTTGATGCCAAATCACAATAATAAACCCTATCTAATTTTGGTTCCCACACCAGCCAATGGAAATATATATAGATATCCTACCTTCGAAACTCGAACACAAGCGCTGATGACGCTATAGCGATCATCAGGATCATCTCCGGGCGACTAGAGCATGATTCTATATCTTTCCAGTATATTTAAGGTTTCGAATACACGTTAATTACTCGTATATTCAAAATCTCCATATACTCGATTATCCAAATCAATATAAATAAAGTACTCAAATACGTATTATATGATTTAAATTTTCAAAACAAAATTTGTTTTAAAAGCACTAGTCTTCACACTCGTTCTAGGATACTACTGATCCTATCTCTAATGAGTCATTCTCATTAGATTTTACTAATCCAATCTCTGATGAATTCTTTCGTTTGGTCCTAATGTGCCTTGTTCTCCAAGCTCTGTAAACCAAAGCTCTGATACCACTGTAAGGGCCCGAAACTTCCCCGGTCTCCGAGGAGAAGAGAAAGAACGGATTGCCTTGAGGACAAGATGAATCAGAACACAAATAGAAGAACATTCCATTTCTTATTACAACAATTTCATCAGAATATACAGAGTTTGAATAAATATTACACATTTACCAAATATCGGAGAATTAAATTTACAATGCAGCGGAAAATAATACAAAACACAACTGAAGTAATACACGGATACAGAGCTTTTGGAAAATCGCTTCAGCTGTAAATCAGGATCTTGTGAATATAAATCTACAAAACCAAAACTACTAGCTGCCCGTGCGGAAAATAGGGGCAGCTAGAGTTTAGGTTAAAATAATAAACTCCAGGTCAGTCATGTGACTAGTGTGAGAACTAAAACAGTTATTAATCTTTATTTTAAAGTTAGGTAAATCAAGGGACCACGCCATATAACACGGAACGGGTCTCCCCCCAAGAATACCAGTGCATAAAACAAAAAGCGCAATGCTAAATAAAGAACAATGAAGCTATTATAAGACTCGGTTCCCATCACACAATGCAACGCAAGCCGGAGGATAGAATTTTTACCTTATAATAGCCAAAAATGCTTGGTATGTGAAATTTCATCTTTTATTATTACTATAAGTGTATATTGTCAAAATAATTTCAATCATAAGTATCAATCATAGATGGCATAAGTGCCCCATACCACTATGTCGCCATATTAGGCTCTACAATCAAAACTGCAAAGTCACGTATCGGAAGTTGGATTTCCATCTGTGAACCAAGGCAAGGGATCGTCCTTACCGCTTCGAGACTCTCTAGCCCGAGCCTCAGGACCCAGACTCAGGTGGGCCCTTGGATCATCAGGGCTGGTCCACATGGAGTGGATTAAAAATACTGTAACGGCCCGCAAATTCGTATGATCTGAGTTGACTAATAACACCACACGTCCAACCCAAATTGCATAGAAATACGAATCATTATTAGAAAGAAGTTAGAGGATGAGAAATAGAAAGAAAGAAATAATAGAATAGAAGAAAACGAAGATCACAAACTCACAGCAGAATGAATAAAATATATTAAGTAACATAACTTTTGAAATACAAATCAGTAACTGTATATACATACCATTATCAGAGCACAACAGTTATTCCTGGAACAGTTATAAACACCTATTTCCAGATACAACATAGCACACAGTGGAAATATGATAGTCTATAGCTAACTAGTGAAGCCTCCTGCTTCCAGCTCCTCCAAATGAATCTGTGAAATCCCGACTACTTGACTGCCCATACAAATTTGGGCACCCAAGAGTTTAGGGAAAATAAAAACAAAATAAACTCTGGGTCAGTCATGAGACTGGTGTGAGTAAACTCCAACATTTGTTTAACTTTCAAAATCCTTTCGAAAGAGAAGATAATTGTAAGACCGATCCACACATAAACATGGATGGTTTTTACCTTACAATGACCCAAAATATCTTTGATATCAAATCCGGTGATATTATAATAATGTCTACATCAAATAAATAGAATCTAGCGGAACGCTTACATCTCACGCTCTATATATAATATAAAATCAAAACCGCATGGCGCTTATTGGACATTGGATTCCCAACATGACAAGGTATGGAACCAACTTCCGATAGTGTATATCTAGAGAGGAATACAATGGGGTTCAACAAGAACATCTTCCAACCCGACCCACACATGACCGACCACTCATTTCTCTTGAGTGTATCGAATGTATATCACCAACGGTTGGGATCAGCAACTGTTTCTCGAAAAGGGACAGCATCGATAGATTAAAGTAGTAAAAGGAATTTCTTTAGATAGGTGATTATACACCCTAATGGGAGCGACCCACATAGCCAAGCTGCCTGCCCAATTTTTTCATTCCCCAGTTGTTGAGGCCTAAGGCTACGATTACTTCTCTCATTGATAACCCAACTACTTTGAATGCCACATTATCAGATCCGTTAATCATTAATTGGATTTGCACAAATATTCTGGATATTATGCTAAGGGAATAAACCCGTTGCCACCATATATATTTGTACAGTCCAACATATGCGATCATTGGAAATATTCTGTAAGACATTCGTCCATATACGTTCGTTCTGGGACTGCACAAAACCGAAGGCACAATTTCCATTAATAGAAAAAGCCCTTGCACTCTACTCCGTCTTCGATTATCTTCATATAATCTGATTTACAACGCTACTGCCAATACGAAGTGGTTCTCGGATAATAATCCAACTGGTCTCTCCATATTGACAACGATATTGGCAAACACTTCGATAGTTGATTGACATTGAAAAGTGTTTATTTTATTACTCTTATGCTTTATCTTTTGTAAATAAATAAATGATACTTTGGGTATTTTTTATGTGTTTTTACAGATTTCAAGCGTTGCCTCCTTCAATTCAAATCAAAGGCCAACTACAAGAAAGAGCTACTTCCTCACATCAAATTCATTTCATTTGCAAAAGAAGTAGTAGCTCACTGGTAAAGGCATAGGAATTGGTGCTAAGAGACCTGAGTTCGAACCCCGTCAAGCTCACTTTTTGCCAAAGAAATGGAGCGCGTTCACACTGGTCCTTTGCTTTGAGAAATATCTGGATTAGTGTTATGTTATATATATACATACACATATTCATGTGTATGTATTTATGATGTGCACCAATTAACAATTCAGCAATAGCCATATTCTTATCATGGAATCAAATTCAAATCATTCAATTTCAATTAGAAGAATTTCTGATTGAATTGTTGCCAAGAAGAAAAATCAATTTTGAAGATTTTATCTTATATTGCCTTTGGAGTCTGATAAGCGTCCTTGTTTGGAAGAATTAATTAGATGCAATCTTCTATCAATCAAGCCACATGGGAAAATTGAAAGATATGGAAAATATTTACCATGATATGCCCAGATTTTCTCCAATCAAGTTAGTCAAGGAAGGCAAGAGATATTCATGAATGAGGAGGCCCATTTATTCATAGACCTAATTAGGGTTTTCCCATTCTCATCTATAAATATGTGATTGTAACCATTGTAAAAATTCATCCATTCTTCTGTACTCTCTTTAGTTTGAATAAAGCTTTCTTTTCTTTAGTTTCTGCATTTTATTTTCATGGCAAATTGTGTTGTCTAGTCAATTAGATTTGCTAGAACACAATTTGCTATTGCTTCTATTTTTCTTACGAGTGATTGACCGTCTGATTAGATTCAGCGGTAATCCTAGTTTTTATTTTCAGTTGTTGATGTCTTTTCTGCAATTTTATTTCCAGTATTCTATTTTATTTTAATCATTGAATTTATTACAGATCCGATTAGATTCGAATCTGTAGTGAATTTAATTGCATCTTTTATTCGTAGTTTCAGTTTTTATTTTGCTTTGCGAAAAAAATCAACCTCTAAGCTTTGTCTAACTCGCCCAAGACATTAGATAAATAATTGATTTAATTCACCTCCCTGTGTTCGACCTGTATGCTACACACCTGTATGCTTGCAGAATTTATTACAAATGTCGCGCTTTTCTAATTCATAGATTAGCGTCGATCAATAGTCGGTTATTTAACTATCGAAGAAAAACAAACATCCATTCAAACATCAAATAATCACCGAGCCCATTAATTAAATCACTTCTCCAATTCCTTATCGATATTTGTTAACATGATATTTTCGACAATCATCTTGGCCCTTTTCGCTATTTGGAAAACATTTCCATATACCGCCTCCTTTTATTTTCAATACGTAGAAAATATATTCTACCTATAATTGGAAAATATTCCAATTACTTATCTCTTTCACAACCATTCATTTTTAGACTTAGGAAATATTTATAATCATATTTCCAAAATTTCACTTCCTTGGGTTAAAACGAATGTTGTGTAAAACATCATTACGACAACCCAAAACACTGCATTCAACTAACTCTTATTCAGACATTCCTCTTCGAGACTGGATCTTGTTATTTATTGGTTAAAAACGAAATCAATCAAGTTGGGGTATAACTACCTCTCAGACCTTGACTGAAAACATCCTTAACTTCAAACGGGCAAGACCACTTACCTCGAATAATTAACATCATATGAAACCAATTATTCATTTTTAAAACGTATATACATTTCTCTTTCTATTACTAGATTATTGACTTCCTTTTTGTTCATAATATTCTATTTTAAATTCGTTTCCTTATCGAATTCAATATATATTGATATATAGATTTCTAATTATCAAAATATCTTTAAAATATTCTAACTCCTTAAATTTCTGGAAAATTTCTCCATAACCTCCTTTGTACCGCGCGCATCAGGAAAATCCCCAAGCTGCCACACAGGACCTCTCCATTCAAAAAGAAAATCAAAAAGCCAAGTGGCTTGTCGATTCGGCGCATAAAACCTCATATGGAATTTAAACATGTACCTTTTTGTCGGGCACTAAATCTATAAACTTCATATACTTCATTCCATACCTATATAACACATATGTGTCCATTTATAATTTATTTCCACTCAATCTGGCCATTTTAATTCAATTCGCTAATTAATTCTCTAATTAGCTCTTTTGCCCATTCCACTTTGTCTTTGAACATATCATGTTCAATTATCATTTTATCTTGCTTATGAATTAATTTAATTCCATTTCGACTCAAATTCCATATTCGATTTCGAATAAAAATTCTCAAATCTCCTTTACTTATTCAAAGTCCATTTTCATATCAAATTTCGATTAACTAATTATTATTCAAATTAGTTAGTTCTATTCAATAACTAAAAATCTGATTTTTGTCTCAAAAATCATTACACTTACTTCACCGGAGTTCATATTTATTTTATATCTCTAGTCTGGATTTTTCTAATGGCAATTCAGATTTTATTTCTTTAAAATCCTTTTATTTATTTAAATAAACCGTCATGGTTTTATAATGGTTCTGGCACTGTTTTTCTGAAAATTTGATTTTTACATAACTCAAAATCTATAAGACGAAATTCAGAACTTTCTCTTCCATTAGAAAACTATTATCAAATCGGTCCTGACGATTCTTGTTTCAAATAATTCCGACTTCAACTGAGTTCTATATACTCAATTGAAGTTTGAAACGCCAATTTACGAACTACCGCGCTGCGGCGAGTTCATTTTAATTATATTTAATATATAAACGTTTTAAGATTCGTTTATATATAAATTCTAACTCCATTCTAATATACTTTAATATATTTTAAACCAATTTTCCAAATTCAACTTAATATTCCCGATTATCTATAATTGTCGATTTTCCCTTACTTGGTAATAAATTTATTTGTCCTTCAATCTTCTATATTTAATTCCAATTTCTTTTATAAATAAATTATTTATAAAATTTAATATAATCGAATTTCAAATTATAAATCCTTTTGATTTATCTCATCTTAGTTTATATTCTGAATTCCAGAAATAAATCGTTCCCTTTTCTAAAACAAATTTCTCATTTCACGGTTAAATTCGTATTTGAATTTAAATTTCTAAATTATCAAATGATAATTTATTTATCTTTAATTTATAAATATTGTTTATAATTTTAAATTTCCTCGTTTTATAAATAAAACAAGTTCCCATTTCGATTCCATTTCAAATTCTATTTTCAAATTCATACTTGAATTTAAATCTTTAAATTATCTAATGATAATTTAATTTACTAGATTTATAAATATCGTTTATAAATCCAACTTCCTTGTTTTAAATTAAAACAAGTCCCATTTCATAATCCGTTTGAAAACCAAAAGCTTATTTGGAATATTCTAATTATTCTAACTAATCTATATATAACATATAATCTATTTAAATATTTAATTTAAATATTATTCTCTAATTAATTCAATTCTAATATTCCTTCTTGATATAATTTATTTTATAAATTCAGTATAATCTAACTTAATTATCCAATTAAATTTCCATTCCGAACAATAGATTTCATCGTTTTCTACTTAAAACGATTTCCAATTCATATCTTTAAATTCACATTAGAAATTAAAATACTCATATCATCCAATGATAATTTGTTTCCCTTCATTTATAAACATCATTTATAAATTCAATTTAGTTCCCTGGTTATTTAATTTATAAACATCGTTTATAAATGCAATACTTGTTTTTTTTTCAAATAACTAAATATCTTTAGCCCAATAAAAATTCAAATTCTATCTTAGAAAAATTGAAATTTTCTTTTTAAATTTCAAAACCTTATTTATGATATTTCTATAAATTACATTTAGGCCCAGTGATATCTCAAACATCAAAAATACCAAATTATCAAATAATGAGTTTTTCTAACACATCGTATAAGATAACATATATTAAACCAAACAAATGATAATATTTTTGAGGAATCTAGTTGGATTCCTCCAACCTGTTTCCTGGATCCACAGACGTTAGCCAACAGAAATAATACCCATCCTGCTTCATGGTAGGATATCGCGGTATGAAGGTCATCCACTAATATATATTTGTGGGCCGCATAGGGAAATCATCCGCTAATGGTACTACGGGCATCCGCTAATGGTACTGCGGGCATCCGCTAATGAGACTGCAGGAACAATCCAATCACCAAACCAATATATATATAATAGCCAAGCCTAAATAACTAATATATATTTAAAATAGCCACAGTAATATTTAAACACAACCAAACAACCAATAATTTATTTTAAATGCTAAAAACAAATAAATGAGTGAGATTTAGCCACATTGATTCATCTGTTGAATATCTCGTAAATTCCCAGATTTTTGTATCTACGAATCGGTTCGAATGAATTATTCTTGCACCTAAGATTATTTAATTATTGATTAAAACTAGCTTAACGGATAAATAGATTATTTATCCTATGCGTGCTAAAATTATATAAAACGTATACCTTGCTATTGAAACGACCCGAACTTCCCCGGTCTCCGAAGAGAGAGAGAAAGAACGAATTGTTTTGAGAACACGACAAATCAGAACGCAGACGGAAGAACATTTCATTGTATATTACAACAATGCATCAGATTTCAAGAATATACAGAGTAAAAATGAATATTACACAGAAATATCAGAGATTTAAATTATATTTAAATACATAGCAGTGGAAAATAATACAATACACAACTAGAAGTAGATATGCGGATACAAAGCTTTCCGGATATCATTCCAGCTGTAAACCAGGATCCTGTGAATATAAATCTGCAAAACCAAAACTACTAGCTGCCCGTGTCAAAATAAGGGCACCCAGAGTTTAGGTTAAAACAATAAACTCCAGGTCAGTCATGTGACTGGTGTGAGAACTAAAACTGTTATTAATCTTTATTTTTAAAGTTCGGTAAATCATGGGATCACGCCGTATAACACGGAACGGGTTTCCTCCCAAGAATACCAGTGCATAAAACAACAGCGCAATGCTAAATAAAGAAAAATGAAGCTATTATAAGACTCAGGTCCTATCACACAATGCAACGCAAGCCGGGGGATAGGGTTTTTACCTTATAATAGCCAAGAATGCTTGATACGTTTAAAACAAATCATTTGATACTATTATAAGTGCATAGTGTATAAAACAACTTCAAATCATAAATATCAATCATAGGCAACATGAATGCCCCATACCACTATGTCGCCATATATAGGTTATAAAATCAAAATCGCAAAGTCACATATTTGGAAATTGGATTTCCATCTATGAACCGAGGCCAGGGATCGTCCTCAACCGATTCGAGACTCTCTAGCCCGAGCCTCAGGACCCAGACTCAGGTGGACCCTTGGAGCGACAGGGCCGGTCCACCGATGTGGATTAAAATGCCTGAACACTGCGTTTCCCCGCCCTTTGGGGCGTAAATGAGCCAACGAATGGCTCCATCGGACCCGGATCGTCCGATCTAACCGAGGCGCCTCGCAACAGCAACAACCACACAGGTGAAAAGTATATAAATGTCAGGGCTGGAAGGTCACTGACACCACCTTAGCTAGAAAGAAACGCATGCCCTCCCTGAGGTCCTCTCCCATTTTTGGTTCATAACCGGGGTGCGAAACTCGCGAAGTAAACGTTACACAAAGCTACGCCACAAAGGCCGTGCTTTGATCATCACCACAAGACTTTGCTTTTCAACAGAAGCCTCGATCAATTGCCACTTAGGCATGCCACACAGACAATTCACTCCATGCGTTTGATATCCATCAATATATAACCCCTGAGCTCGTATGTCTCAGAGAAGGGCGTTAAGCAAGAGAATAAATTCTCCGCCGCCAAACAGATATATATTTAATAGAGATCAATCACACGGACTAAAATCCAATGTCAGACACACAGTCCATTTACAAGTCCGCTCTAGGTCTGAACGAAACCGGAGGCATCTAGTACCCCGCATATCCATCGATCTCCAAGTACGTCTGGACGATCACCAACTGTTTCCATCTTCTTGGGTGTACAGCCCAATCTAGATCAACAGTGATCACCCAAACGACGTGAAGACCTCCGGTCTTCGACCACCGTCTTCATCTTCGACTTATCGTCGTATCAGTTATTCAGAATGGGATAAACCCGGTCTTTCCGAATAACTCGCGTATATTTTAAATAAGTGTTACGCAAACACAACATACGCCTCATTCCAATTAATCAGTCGCTAACCGTAAATAAATCAAGTGAATAATTCCCCAAATATTAACCCCGAAGGCCGAAACCAACATCAAATCAATATCTAGAAAACCATTCTTCTTGGCTAACCGACAGTTAGTTTCTAAATTTCACATTCATAGGGAGAGGTTCCCATTAATTTCATCAAAGATAAATTCCTTGAATTTATTCTCTAATCTTCTTTTGAATTTTGATTCAACTAGTCGGAATTAACGAACCTTACCGAAGTAATCATTTGTTTTAATTTCCCAATCCAAACCTATTCATCCCATGAAGTAAAACTAGTAATACTTCATATCTAACACCACAGTGTTATCGGTAAATTCAATTACCATTTCACGTTCAAATCTAATTGAAGATTTAACTATCGCCTGGAGTAAAACTGGTGATACTCCATTTTCGATTATTTCAATCTAATTAAAGATTCATTAAAACTCCACTTAGTTTTAATCTTTAACTGGGTTAAAGAATCAGTGTCATTTAAAACACAGTTCACGATAAACCCAAAATCACATTCCATTAATTATCGGGTTAAAGAACGAGTGTTATTTAAAACACTGTCCACGATAAACCCAAAAATCAATATCAATTCAATTCCATTTAAATATTATTTAATTGGTACACTTCATTAAATCCAAATAAAAAGATTTAATCTTTTCTTAACTGGGTTCAAGAACAGTGTTAGTCAAGACACCATTCACGACAAACCCAAATCACATTTGATATTAAATACAAGGCTCTGAATAGAAAATATATTGGCTTATATTCAGTATCAAATTCTACGACCAACAGATATCGTATTGGAAATAACGATATATATATCTATATCTTTCAAATTTCCATAACAACATCTGTATAATCACGAAATCCAACATCGAAATATTCTGAAGACAATTTCGATTCAAATCCATTCCAATGCAATCATTGGAAATTCTGGTTACTTTCAAAACCATTTCAAATTCAATTTATTTATTTAAAAATAAATAGAATTATAATTCTAGTTCAAAACTTGTTCATTTCGATAAAAATCTATTTTAATCTTTTCAAATATGGAGTTTTTCATCCCAATTCTTCCCAAATCATTTCTTATGATTTTACACAAATTATTACTATTTTTAATAATTTTATCAAGGCCCGTACAGTCGATTTCCATCAACGGCCATCGAACTGCAATTACAGCGACCTTTTTCAAATTTGATTTGGACATAATCCCAAATCCAACCGTTAGATTTCAAATTTCAAATATCCATTAGAAAGCTCTTTTTGATACGAACCCAATGGCTCCGGTTTTAGGAGAATCTGATGGTCGGATCTCCCGCAATATCCATTCGAAGTCAATGGTCGAAATTCGCGAACTGCGCGGCGCGGCGCGTTCTATTCAGGCCATTATATTATATATATATATATAATATATACTTTGTCGATTTCAATTTAAAACGTGCTTTATAAATCGTTTTAAATTCATTTTCAAAACAGTTTCAACTTCATGTCCAATTTCAAATCAAAATTGAATATTCCAATATAAATTCGTTTTAAATTCATTTCAAATCGATTTCAATCCAAATTGATTTCTAATTCAATTTCAGTTCTAATTCAATTCAATTTAAATTCGAATTCATTTATATTCAAAAAATCAGATTTTGAAATCACTTTCGATATTCATTATAAAATGAATAAAATCGATATAAATATCGTTCACGTAAAAATGGCGTCAATCTAACCAACACGGCTTCATATGTTTCTATTTTCAAATATTCTATTTCGAATATTTCTATCTCAAATATTTCTTTTCAAATATTTCCTTTTTCAAATATTCTATTTTCAAATATTTCTATTTAAAATATTTTTATTTCAAATATTTCCTTTTTCAAATATTCTATTTTCAAATATTTCTATTTCAAATATTTTTATTTCAAATATTTCTTTTTCGAAACTGGAATGAGGCCCAATCAATTACCATATAATGTTGATTATATGGATTTTCTACAACCCATGTATATAATAGCATTGGAAAATAATCAACCATCAACCAAAGTGCACTACACTGTATAAGCATAAAATATAGATATCTAACGCTTATAACAGCCTGTCAATCAATCGATCGACATATTTAATCAATCAGGATGAGTGAACTTCAAATTTCATCCCAATACCCATGTGGGGTTTCAAGCATTCAAACACAGATTTTTATTTATGCAGTTGGGCGATGTGTAAAATTTATCGTCCCAATCAATGTCCTTCAAATAGGTGTACATAAACAAACCGTCCGGTTTGTAAATGAATATTTATTTATTCACATTCACGTTACAAATTATATTTTTAACGATCAAACTATTTTATTCAACCTATGAATATTCTATTCGGTTCAATTATTAAATAAAATGTTATCTTTATTTTTCTAACTTATTTTTACAAAATTTCGGCGGCATAACGGCACGATGCTAGAAACGGGACAAGGCTTAGCCTTATCCCCGGTCTAGTGAAGGCCCACGCCAATCACACACCAATCAAATCAATTTCATTTCACCAAACAATTCAATTCAAACCAAGTAATCTAACCAACTACACAACCAAACAATTAAACAAACAAGCAATCCATGGTCTGTGGATGACGGGTGTCGGGTGCTACTAAACACCGTCTGCATCCTAGTATATATATATAACTAGAAAAAAAGAAATTTTAGAGTGAGAAGTTCTCATAGAATAGCTAATCCAATCGCACGACTCTCTTATGTCGAAATCTTCGCCATTCTGCCTCCTGTCACTTTCTTCGTCCGTATTCTCTACATATATAAAAATCACATTTTTACTTCGCTATTCAATATATAAAAATCGAATTTTTACTTCGCTATTCAATATATAAAGATTTCGCCTTTTCAAATTTAAAAATCTAATCTTTTCATTTATAAAAATCTCGTCTTTTCAAATAAAAGTTTCATCACTATAAAAATCACGTTTTTATTTTGCACATATATAAAGATGATATTTCTAATATTCCTATCATGCAAAGGTTATATTTTTTTATTCTCTAAATAAACAAAATCATATTTTTACATCTTCTATATAGTAAAGATTATATATTTAATACTTTAAAAATATAAAAATCATATTTTTAATTCTTTAAAAATATAAAAATCATATTTTTACTTCTATAAAATAAATTAAAAACTGAAAAAAAAACTCACATTGGTTGAAAGGGGCTCGCTAAAGCGTCGGAGCGGCACGGGGACTAAATAGCAAGCTTGGAACTTGATAAAAATTGTGTCTTTGGCCAAGAAAGGGGGTCCACGTGGTTGGAGGAGGTGGTGGCCGGAGTCAAGGGGGTGCAGCAGGCGAAGGTGGGGCCAGGGGGGTCACGGCGTCGGTGTAGGCGGTCGGAGGCGTGGGTTTCAGAAGAGGAGGGAGAGGAGAACGAGGAGGAGGGGTGCGAGGCAACTGGAGGAGGAAGAAGATGGAGGGCGGCGGTGGTTGGGGGTCCCACCTGGCGGCGTCGGGGTCGTGGCGTGGAGGGGCTCGCGCGTCGAGCTTCGAGGAGGGGGGGTGCAGCTCCGCCACCTGCGGCGGCGCGATGGTCATCGGGGAGGGGCGGCGGCTCCTCCCCCAGCTTCGTCGTCTTCTCTTTTTTTTTTTGACTTCGACTGAAGAGAGAAGGGGAGGGGTAAGGGTTATATTAATATAATTATATTTTATTCAATTTTAAATTCCAGAAAGCAACCTTTTATTTCGAAGTCGAAATCGAACCCACTGACAGTCGTCCCTAGCGTTTTACCCCCATTCCAAACACAATGGGATATGTATCGCAGGCCAATTCGACTATTTGAATCAGTTTCCATTGAATTTAAAGTATAATTCTTAATATATTCAATTTAAGCGCACATTTCAATTTACTGGGGTCACATACTAACTCTAAAAATTCCCGAAAATTATTTTCTAGCTTCGTATTGACGATACGGTCCTAACAAAACTAGTTTCGTTGAATTCTGAGACCGTTAGAAAAATGGCCATTTTCCAGTCGATTAAAATCAACTAAACCTGGTCAAACGCGTTTTCCTTTGCCACGCTCACATATTGATTCGAAAAATTATGAAATTTGGAATCTAGCAATAACTTTACATCCCGGATCCAATAAAAGTGGTTTCGTCGAAATCCGAGGTCGTTTGCAAAATTTCCATTTTTAAGGGCCTGAATTTCATAGCGACTATTCAGAATTTTCAAC
This sequence comes from Allium sativum, assembly GCA_030737875.1. Taxonomy (NCBI): domain Eukaryota; kingdom Viridiplantae; phylum Streptophyta; class Magnoliopsida; order Asparagales; family Amaryllidaceae; genus Allium; species Allium sativum. Next base: position 317,475,793 of record CM060921.1, read on the forward strand.
TGGACATATCTTTTGATTCCCGCTATGAAATTTCGATTTTTCGGATTCGTTGGAAAGATATCATCAAATAGATCCTATTATTTTTGGCTTCACTAAAATCCGGTTTGTTTTGCACCCGTTATGTTCAATTGAAGTTTGAAATCGAATTATCGAACTACCGCGCCATTTTCAATTCCTTTTATAATTTAAATAAATTATTTATATTCTAACGACGACGTATATAATATATACGTTCGATTCCATTCAAAATAAATTTCTCGTCGATATTATTTAAAATAATTCATTTTAAATAATCAAAATTCGCTAAAATTGCCAAAATAAAAATTTTAAACTGGCCTAGATTTTCGGGTTGTTATAGCTATCTCGACTAACCCCGAAGCATGTCAATTAACCGTTGATTCCCTTCTGCTACAATTCATTCCCAAAAACTGAAATTTCCCTCTTGGACATTTCATCGATCAACACATAAACACTCCCCATCCTCTTGCTATCATCTACCATCCACTACATTAACATCATGACCTTGCCTCAAACCATCATTCCCAATACTATACTGTTGGTTTCCCTTCTACAACAACTCGAAGCCAGAACTCATCATACAATAAACATGATATTGTTGATACCCTTCTTCCTTTTTTGTTTCAAACAAAGCCATCAATTCCTGTTTTAACTCATCCCAGCATTAACTGTTCAGAAATATCTCCCCACCTCCTGCTCGACTTCAATCATCTCAGTCCAACACCAAAACATTCCAACTCCTTACTTCCCTTTTTACCATTGCCGAACTCATCCCAGTTTCAACCTAGTTAACATCAGGTCCTTCAAACACATCCAAACAGGGTCGACTTTCCAAAAATTCACAATCACCCATCTTCCAATCGCCCCTCACAATGTGGCCAAAAATCAGCTCCGTTCTCCCTTCGCGACTCCTCCTCGACTTTGCACTGCTACAGTTAGACATGCGACAGTTTTTTCAACCGAGTGTCACCAGGTTGCATGTAGAAAATCTGAAGGCTGGAAGGTTGAAAATCTCGTTTATACGAGATGAAAGAATCCCAATTTAAATGAATCTGTGGAGTTTTTGATTTGATCGTATTTATGAAAACCGCGTCTTTCCATTTGAAGGAGGAACAAAGAAAGTGTGAACGGTTTCTCCTTTTGGCCACTGAAATTCACATCGCACCAATTCCTGGAGGTTGTTGAGTGCCTTTAAGTGATCGACTTTGCCTTGTGAGGCTGATCAAATTCGCGATTTTTTTTATTGGTTGAGGGATTTGGTTGTTTGGAAAGGAGAAAACAAAAGAGGGAAATATCTCGTTGGTTTCAGAAAATAGGAGTAACGAAGGGTGAGGCTCTCACTTTATAGATGAGAACGGAGGAACATGATGTACAATTGCCATTTTATTTCGGTTTGAAGAGTATGCTTTCCTGAGGAATGAAATTGGAAGAAAGAAGGGGTAAGGGTCGAGATTTATAGATGTTTGATACTTAGGTATTAAGCAAAGGGAACAACGTATGGTACATTGTATTAAATACGATGTGATATAAAAAGATTTTTAGTTTATTAAAAGGATTCTGATTTGATTTTGATCTTATCTGTTTATCAAATATCTGGGGGTCCATTAATTTAAACCACAAACCGCTATTTTAACGTAACCACTGTTGTTTTAACAGTGTAACACTATTCTGAACTAACTGACTATATTTTGATATTTAATTTGAACGTAAATATAAATAACCAAAATAAATTAATACAATATAATTTAAATTCAAAAACAAATAAATTCCTTGATAATAAATTATTATTATCGTTTTAAATTCAAATAAAAATTCATACTAACCATTTGAATCATTTTGACCCCATTAATAATTCAAATTGAATTATTTAAGATCCTTGTATTACGATAATTTAATATATTCGATATTAAATCGAAGTCGATAAAAATTCAATTACATTATCAAATAAATATTTAAAATGAATATTAAATATTCAAAATTAATTGACCAATGATCTGGGTCGTTACAAATACCGTAAACGATATGCTAGTCTGCCCTATGGGGCATAAATGAGACAAATGACTCTATCGGCCCCAAATCGACTGATATAACCGAGGCGCCTCGCTATCCATCTTCCACATAAGTAAAATGTCCAGGCATGTAAAACCCAAAACACCACTCCTAGCTAGAAACCAGCATATGTCCATTTCCCTGAGGTCCTTCTCCCGTTTCTGGTTCACACCAGGGTGCGAGGCTCGCGAATTAACGCTACACAAAGCTACGCTGTATTAAATCCGTGCTTTGATAATCAACCACAAGACTCTTCTTTTCAATAGAAGCCTTAATCATTTGCATCTTAGCATGCCACACAGGTAATTCACGCTATGCAACCGATGTATATAAATCACACAGAATGAAATCCGATGTCAGACACACATCCATTTACAAGTTTGTTCTGGGTCTGAACAAAACCGGAGGCACATTATTCCTTCCCCATATGCCTAATACAGGGGAGATGCCCTCGCATATCCGTCGATCTCTAAGTATGTCTGGACGATCAACACTTATTACCTCGTCTTGTGTGTACGACCCAAATCAAGACATTAGTAATCATCCAAACGATGTGAAGACCTCCGGTCTTCAACCACCTTCTTTATCCAAGACACATCGTCGAATCAGTTATTCAGAATGGGATAAACCCGGTCTTTCTGAATAACTCGCATGTATAATAAACAAGTATTATAAAAACACAACATACGCCTCATTCCAATCCATAATATTCCTTTATTCAAATATCCTTAAACTTTGGGAAAACTTCCCATTAATTTTATCAAAGATAAATTCTTTAAATTTATTCTTTAATCTTCCCTTGGATATCATTTCAATATAATTAAAGGTGCATTAAAACTCCACTTGGTTTTAATCTTCCCAAAAATCAATATTAACGATTATTTAACTTGGGAAATCATATCCTGTCTTTAACTGGGTTAAAGAACCAATGTCATTTAAAACACGGTTCACGATAAACCCAAAATCACATTCCATTCTATCAGCCTTTAACCGTAAATTCCCTAAGTATTAACCCCGAAGGCCAAAACCTACATTAGATCAATACCCGGGAAACCATTCAGCTTAACTAATCTCCAATTAGTTTCTGATTTTCTTAACTCCATTGAGTCTAAGAACAGTATTATTAAAGATACCATTCACGACAACCCAAAATAACATTCCATTAACAATGGAATCTTCATGGAAAACAAATCAATATATCTAATCGATATAAATTTCCTTATCTTACCAGTAATATAAATGGTATAACGGCAAAGCCTTTTAAATTCCATATGTATTAACAGTCTTCCTCCACAGAAGTTCACTTTGATTATTATCAATCGAATTCCATTCAATTCCAATTTAATATATTAAATTGGAAAACTTTACTTTGGGAAATCCCCATTAAATCTTAATAAAAAGATTTCTAATTCCAAATCACATTTCACTGTAAATCGGGTTAAAGAATGAATGTCGTTAAAAACACAGTTCACCATAAACCCAATTCACATTCCATCAGTCTCTGACCGTAAATTAGTAAGAGAACAATTCCCTAAGTATTAACCCCGAAGACCGAAATCAACATCAGATCAATACCCAGGAAACCATTCAACTTAGCTAATGTCCAGTCAGTTTCTAATTTTCGTATCTCCATTGGGTTTAAGAATAGTATAATTAAAGATACCATTCACGACAAACCCAATATCCAATTTGATATTAAATACAAGGCTCTGAATAGAAAATTTGTCGGCTTATATTCAGTATCAAATTCTGAAATCAACAAATATCGTATTGGAATAACGATATATATATCTTCTAAATTCCTCCACAATATCTGTATAATCACGGAATACAATATTGAAATATTCTGAAGATAATTTCGATTCCAATCCATTCCAATTCATATATTGGAAATTCTGGTTATTTTCAAAACCATTTGAAATCCAGTTTATTTATTTTAAAAATAATTGGATTATAATTCTAGTTCATAACTAGTTCATTTTGATAAAAATATAATTTTATCTTTTCAAATATGAAATTTTTCATCCTAATTCTTTCCAAATAATTTAATATGATTTTACACAAATTATTGATATTTTTAATAATTTTATCAAGGCCCGTACAGTCGATTTCCATAAACGGCCATCGAACTGCACTTACACGACCTTTCCCAAATTCGATTTGGACATAATTCCAAATACAACCGTTAGATTTCAAATCTCTAATATTCTTAAAAAACTCTTTTCGATACGAACCCAACGGTTCCGGTTTTAGGAGAATCTGATGGTCGGATCTCTCGTGATGTCCGTTCGAAGTCAATGGTCGAAATTCACGAACTACCACAGCGCGATGCGTTCTATTCAGGCCATTATAATATATATATATATATATATATATATATATTATTGATTTCCATTTAACGTATTTTATAAATTGTTTTAAATTCGTATTCAAAAAGATTTCAACTTCATATTCGATTTCTAATCAAAATGAATATTCCATATCATCGATATATAAATGATAATATTTTCAAAACATTATATTTTGAAATCAATTCCTTTTCGATATTCATTATAAAAATGAATAAAATTGATATGAATATCGTTCACGTCAAAATGGCGTCAATCTAATCAACACGTCTTTATATATTTAAATATATTTGTGTCCATCCCAAATCGGACATCAAAATCAAATTTTGATCTTTTACTGAATATTATTTTAAAATATTCATTATTTTAGAATAATCGTTATTTCAAAATATTCATTCTTTCTGAACTGGAATCAGACACAGTCACGTACCATATAAAGTTATTTATATGGATTTCAAACACATATGTACACAAAAACAATCAAACACAGTCAACCATCATCCAAAGTGCATTCTACACTGCATAAGCATCAAATGTAAATATTTAACGCTTACACAGCTTGTCAATCAATTGATCGACATACAGCTAATTATTGGGACTAGTGTATGTCATATATCATCCCAATGCCCGTGTGGGGTTACAATCAACAAATAATGAATTTCATTTGTGCAGTTAGGCGATATGTAAAATTTATCGTCCCAATCAGTATCAGTCAAATGTGTGTACATAAACAAATCGTCTGATTTGTTTATAAATATTTATTTTATTCATATGCACATTAAAAATTATATTTTTAACTATAAAATATTTTATTCCCTTCCACATCACACAATCAATTCTCACAACACAATCAAACAAACAAACAAGTCGTCCATGGTCTGTGGACGATGGGTGTCGGGCGGTGGGGCGCCGGTCACTAGCGGCGGCGGCGGTGCAGCTTAGGGGGGCGAGATCGAAATCGGGTCTCTTTTTTTTCTTTCATTTGACTGAGTAAAAGGAGAGATAAGGGAGGTTATATAAAATATATATATATAATTATTATTAAATTCCATATAGTTGACTTTTAATTCGAATCTCAAATAGAGTCCAACGACTGTCGTCCCCAGCTAATTACCCCCATTTCAAACACAATGGGATTTGTTTCATAAGCCAATTCGACTATTTCGATCGTTTTTCATTTAAATTAACATTTAAATCAATATATATTCAATTCGAATGCACATTTTAATTTACCAGGGCCACATATGAACTTTAAAAATTCTAGAAAATTTATGTCTAGCTTCGTATTGAAGATATGGTCCTAACAAAAATAATTTCGTCAAATTTGGAGACCGTTTGAAAAATGACCATTTTCTGGCCGATCAAAATTGACTAAAACTGATAAAACACGTTTTCCTTCGCCACGCTCACATATTGATTCATAAAATTATGAAAATTGGAATCTATAAATAACTTGACATCCCGGATCCAACAAAAGTGGTTTCGTCTAAAACGGAGGTCGTTTGCAAAATTTCCATTTTTAAGCGCTATATTTTCCATAGCGACTATTCTGAATTTTCAACTAGGCATATCTTTTTATTCCCGTTATGAAATTTCAATTTTTGGTATTCGTTGGAAAGGTATTCTCAAATAGATTTAAATATTTTTGGTTTCGCCAAAATCCGGTTTATTTTGAATCCTGTGCATTCATTTGAAATTTGAAATCGAATTTTCGAACTACCGCGCCATTTTCAACTACTTTTATAATTAAAAATAAATAATTATATTCTGAGTTCGATTCAAATAAATAAATACGTTCTAATTTTATTCAAAATAAATTTTTCGTCGTTATTATTTAAAATAATTCATTTTAAATATCCAAAATTCATTAAAATAACCGAAATAAAAATTTTAAATTGGCTCAGATTTTCCGGGTTATTACAATCTCCCCCACTTAAAATCTTTTCATCCTAAAAAAGGAACGGAGCTGAAAGTTGTTTTACATACCAACTCAATTTTCGTTATTTTAATTATGGCTTAAGTTCTTCAACTTTTCAGTTTCTAAGAACTTTTCAAATTTTTCAAAAATTTGGCTGACACCCTAAATTTTCGAAAACTTTCGCCATAACCTCCCCTGTACGAGAGCACTGGGAAAATCCCGAAATCGCCATACAGGCCTCTCCAATCCAAAAGGAAAAAGAAACAACCAATCGGCTAATAAAATCATCAAAAAACCCAAGAAATACAATAAACATGTACCTATTTGTCGGGCAAACAATTTTATTCCTCTGCTCTAGCCTCTTTGCAATGACCTGTTCAATGTATATACATGTATATGCAAATGCGATAAATTTTCAATACAGTTCAATATTTGGTTCAATTTGGCTAATGGTTCAAGTTCCAATTAATCAAAACGATAATCAAACAACACAATCAGCAATCAATTAGTTGATTAACGTTTCAAATTCATAACTTTGGTACATAGTCCAAAAATCATGTTTTTGATGCCAAATTACAATAATAAACACTATCTAATTTTGCTTTGCACACCAGCCAGTGGAAATATATATAGATATCCTACCTTCGAAACTCGAACACAAGCGTTGATGATGCTATAGCGATCATCAGGATCATCTCCGGGCAACTAGAGCGTGATTCTATATCTATCCAGTATATTTAAGGTTTCGAATACACATTAATTACGCATATATTCAAAATCAACATATACTCGATTATCCAAATCAATATAAATAAAGTACTCAAATACGTATTATATGATTTGAATTTTGAAAACGAAATTTGATTTAAAAACACTACTCTTCACACTCGTTCTAGGATACTACTAATCCTATCTCTAGCGAGTCATTCTCATTGGATTTTACTAATCCAATCTCTGATGAATTCTTTCGTTTAGTCCTAATGTGCCTTGTTCTCCGAGCTCTGTAAACCAAACCTCTGATACTAATGTAATTGCCTGAAACTTCCCCGGTCTCCGAGGAGAAGAGGAAGAACGGATTGCCTTGAGGACAAGACGAATCAGAACACAAACAGAAGAACATTTCATTGCTTATTACAACAATTTCATCATAATACAAGAATATATAAAGTATGAATAAATATTACACATTTACCAAATATCAGAGAATTAAATTTACAATGCAGCGGAAAATAATAAAAAACACAACTAAAGTAATATACAAATACAGAGCTTTCTGAATATTGCTTCAGCTGTAAATCTGGATTCTGTAAATATAAATCTTCAAAACCAAAACTACTAGCTGCCCGTGCGGAAAATAGGGGCACCCAGAGTTTAGGTTAAAACAATAAACTCAAGGTTAGTCATGTGACTAGTGTGAGAACTAAAACAGTTATTAATCTTTATTTTAAAGTTAGGTAAATCAAGGGACCACGCCGTGTAATACGGAACGGGTTTCCCCCCAAGAATACCAATGCATAAAACAAACAACGCAGTGCTAAATAAAGAACAATGAAGCTATTATAAGACTTTGGTCCCATCATACAATGCAACGCAAGCCGGAGGACAGAGTTTTTACCCTATAATAGCCAAAAATTCTTGGTACGTGAAATTTCATCTTTTATTATTACTATAAGTGTATATTGTCAAAACAATTTCAATCATAAGTATCAAACATAGACGACATAAGTGCCCCATATCACCATGTAGCCATACTAGGCTCTACAATCAAAACCGCAAAGTTACGTATCGGAAGTTGGATTTCCATCTGTGAACCAAGGCAAGGGATCATCCTTACCTCTTCGAGACTCTCTAACCCGAGCCTCAGGACCCAGACTCAGGTGGACCCTTGTATCGTCATGGCCGGTCCACACGGAGTGGATTAAAAATACCGTAAACGATATGCTAGTCTGCCCTATGGGGCATAAATGATCCAAATGACTCCATCGGCCCTAGATCGACCAATATAACCAAGGCGCCTCGGTATCCATCATCCACATAAGTAAAATGTCCGGGCGTGTAAAACCCAAAACACCACTCCTAGCTAGAAACCAGCATATGCCCATTTCCCTGAGGTCCTTCTCCCGTTTCTGGTTCACACCGAGGTGCGAGGCTCGCGAATTAACGCTACACAAAGCTACGCTATATTAAAGTCGTGCTTTGATCATCAACCACAAGACTCTGCTTTTCAACAGAAGCCTTGATCATTTGCATCACAGCATGCCACACAGGCAATTCACGCTATGCAACCGATGTCTATCAATCACATAGAATGAAATCCAATGTCAGTCACACATCCATTTACAAGTTCGTTCTGGGTCTGAACAAAACCGGAGGCACCTTATTCCTCCCCCGTATGCCTAATACAGGGGAGAGGCCCTCGCATATCCGTCGATCTCTAAGTACGTCTGGACGATCACCACTTATTACCTCGTCTTGGGTGTACGGCTTAAATCAAGACATCAGTAATCATCCAAACGATGTGAATACCTCCGGTTTTCAACCACCTTCTTCATCCTCGACACATCGTCGAATCAGTTATTCAGAATGGGATAAACCCGATCTTTCTGAATAACTCGCGTATATAATAAATAAGTGTTATAAAAACACAACATACGCCTCATTCCAATCCAGAATATTCCTTTATTCAAATATCCTTATGCTTTGGGAAATGTTCCCTTTATTTTTATCAAAGATAAATTCTTTAAATTTATTCTTTAATCTTCCTTTGGATATCATTTCAATCTAATTAAAGATGCATTAAAACTCCACTTGGTTTTAATCTTCCCGAAAATCAATATTAACGATTGCTTATCTTGGGAAATCATATCCTGTCTTTAACTGGGTTAAAGAACCAATGTCATTTAAAACACGGTTCACGATAAACCCAAAATCACATTCCATTCTATCGGCCTTTAACCGTAAATTAGCAAGTGAACAATTCCCTAAGTATTAACCCCGAAGGTTGAAACCAACATCAGATCAATAATCAGGAAACCATTCAACTTAACTAATCTCCAGTTAGTTTTTGATTTTCTTAACTCCATTGGTTCTAAGAACAGTATTGTTAAAGATACCATTCACAACAACCCAAAATAACATTCCATTAACAATGGAATCTTCATGGAAAACAAATCGATATATCTAATCGATATAAATTTCTGTATCTGACCAATAATATAAATGGAATAATGGCAAAGCCTTTTAAATTCCATATGTATTAACAGTCTTCCTCCACAGAAGTTCACTTCGATTATTATCAATCGAATTCCATTCATTTCCAATTTAATATATTAAATTGGAACAGTTTACTTTGGAAAATCCCCATTAAATCTTAATAAAAAGATTTCTAATTCCAAATTACATTTCACTGTAAATCGGGTTAAAGAACGAATGCCGTTAAAAACACAGTTCACCATAAACCCAATTCACATTCCATCGGTCTCTAACCGTAAGTTAGTAAGAGATCAATTCCCTAAGCATTAACCCTAAAGGCCGAAACCAACATCAGATCAATACCCAGGAAACCATTCAACTTAGCTAATCTCCAGTCAGTTTCTAATTTTCTCATCTCCATTGGGTTTAAGAACAGTATTATTAAAGATACCATTCACGACAAACCCAAAATCCAATTTGATATTAAATACAATGTAACACCCCATGTCCATTAATGTCACTCACAAAGGGAATGCATCAATGTCCATGAAGCGTTATTGTTGTATAGAACAGATAAATTACAAGAATAAATAAATAAAACAACATAACGGAAGATAAAACTTATTTCATAGCATCATAACTCAAAACAAGCTTACATAAGTAGTCTCCAAAACCATTACAACAGGATCAATAGTCTCTTCCAAAAACTTCAAAGTACATAAAGAAGCAAATACTTAAATAACATAAATGCATAAATCGCCACTGAGCACAAGCAAAGCCATAAAGATGAGAGAGTCCAAAGCGTCACATCTACTCTTTTCAAGCAACTGAAAGAAATCGGCACTAAGCTGTAGTATTCCCTCCTTGCAACCCTGAGGGGGGGAAAGGAAAGAAAAGAGGTGGAAACAAAACGGGTCAGACATAAAGTCTGGTGAGTCCAGTAGTTTTAACAAATAATAGGTAAGGTAAATGATTAAGACATAAATAGGCATCATGATATGGCTGTAACATAGATAAGGTAGATAAAAAGGATGGACAAGATGATTCCGTTCCTAAGTACTAAGACAATCCTACACCTTGGCTAAGTGAACAACCCTCCAAGTACTAACCCTGAAGACCGAAGTCAACATCAGACTTGCACCCAAAGGACTATCCAACTCAACCAACATGTATTTCGTTACACCGCACTTTTCCTAAGTTACACCACATTACTTAATTACACCGCACATCTACTAGTTTCTATTTACTAAAGGTTGATCCCTTCCCACTAACTGTACCCACATGACAAATTTGGTAGTTACTTGTACCTAGCTGCTATCGTAGGTGCCGGCTTGCTCCTACCACCGCTAAGGTACCCTTACCCTACCCATTCGATCGGCTGCCTGAACCCTGTAGGCACTCGTGCTGGCCCCACAGTGGGGTGTATCACTCCCCAAAGTGGCAACCCCGATACCAACATAAAATGCACGGCCATGCCTACACGATGCAACAACGTCTTACCTACCAGCCGGACCCATGCACACACATGAACCCGTTGGACTCGCGTTGCCACCGCTATTCGCGTTTTGACCTCTTACATTCAAGTTCAGTAAGCATGCCCCAACTTTGGCCTAGTACCGGGCCCAATTAGATACTCAAATGGGCTACTGGTTGAAACGGGTCCCCCATCCGACACAAGCCTCCCACATATGCTTGGTCCCCACTAGGTTTTTATCCCACTTAACCATTTTAATTTAAATGTCCATGTCTTACACATGCTATGGTTAAGTCCATACTTACATGTCATAATTTACATGTCTTATCTTATACCGGTTAAGTCCATATTTACGTGTCATAATTTACATGTCACCCAACTTAACCCTCTAACCATACCCATGTCTTATTATGGTTAGTATTCCTTAATTCATTACTTATGACGAACGGTTCATGACCTCCCACATTAGACCGAACTCTTTGTGGCCGCTGGATTTGTCGGGCGGTTCCGGGCAGTCTTACGCCACAAACCGGGTCTAACCTCATGTCATTAACCGTTGCGCCTACAATTCATTCCTTTGACCTCTTACATTAGACGTCCAATTGTGGCAGCTGGATTTGCCGGGCGGTTTCGGGCAGTTTTACGCCACAATTGCGCCTAACCTCGTGTCAAAGGTTTATTAATAATCGTATTTTACCCATATCCAATTTTCATGTCATGTATATCCAATTAAACATATAATTATGCTTATAATATTGCCTATTCCAAATTGTCAACGTATTCACATTCGCGCGTATTTTTAACATAGGCTCGAAGGTAGCCTAGATCCAAAAATAAAAAGGAATAGGGATAAGAAGAGAGAATCAAATCAAATAAAATTGAAATTAACACAACATCATGAAATAAAGGGGCATGTAAACTGGCATAGAGGCATAATGAGAGATTCAACATGAATAAACTGATAAAGGTATGAACTTTACATAGAAACGTAGGCATATGATGACAGGAATCAAAAAGGTGAAGATTTGGATGAGATTTGAATTACATACATACATATGAATCCTCTTTACAACTTCATCATGTTACTTTTAATCCCATTATATTGTGAAAATCACCGTACTCACCTTTCGTGGTTAAAGAATAGAATTATGCACTGAAATTGGTGTAGAAACGTTGTGGTGTTGCTGATTTATCTTCTTGAATTGTTGTAGAAGCTCAAATTTTTAATTTGAGTTAAAGTTGAACACTTGAGATTTTATTTAGAGGCGGCGGCTAGGGTTTAAGAGAGAATTTGACAGCATAATGGTGTCATAGATAATATTTATGAATTAGGGTTAGGTCTTAGGGTGTATATACAAGTGTAGGAAGTTATTTAGGCCTTAGGATTAACCCTAGAACTAATATAGACCACTCAGATGCCATATCAGCCCTTAGGGCGAATCGGGCCACGGGTTGGCAGCCAAACACCCTGGATTGACCTCTAGTTGACCCAGCGGGGCTTGGGTCGACTCCAAAAATGGTGCGGTTCGGCTATTCCTCCTCCCGATTCGCTGTTTTGAATTTTTTTTGAATATTTATTTATTTAATTTTTATATATATCTATATATATTTCTCTCATATGCATACAAACTTCATGGCTTAATAACTTCTTCATAATTAACCATTTTCACACTAAACCACTTTTTGAACTACGTTCACACTAAGCCACTTTTTAGCCATTCCCCTAAAACAAAAATATGGCGCTGGTGGGGATCGAACTCTGTACCTCTTGTATGCAAGTCACATGTTCTAACCAAATGAGCTACTAAGTCTTTTACTTACAAACCTTAGAACAATGCTAAAAATCATTCTTTTCTCATTCCTCTTTTTCAAATAAATTATTCTTTAATTTGTTATTTTAATATTCTCAGAAAATACGGGGTGTTACATTCTCCCCTACTTAAAGGATTTCGTCCTCGAAATCTCTAAGTCAAGAAGACCGTATCCAACCATCCAATCATCCATCTACTCAACCATCAACCACTAGCAACCATGGTCCTTAAAAGATTTCTAATGCTTTTCATGTACATATGCATAGTGTGTGTATATGTCCATATACTAATGCAAAATCAGGCGGTCCACTGATTCAGTCGACCTCCTTAATGAAAATAATGATAGTGCCATGTATCCATCATTTATGCAAAGAACCCTATACATATCATTACTACATGTGTGCATAACCGTTCATTTAAATGCAACATCCATATGATACACATTTTCAATGTACATTCATTTCACTAAATACATCCATTTATATGCAATATGAAAGTGACTGAGCCGATCTAGTGCCTAAAGTGTGTGTATATGCATCCACGAGCAACCACTAGAAAACACTTTCATCCACATGCATCCACCATACATAACATGTCTCAAACACATGTTTCAACCATAGGACTATCCTATCTAAAGGTCAAAGATACTAGTGAGAGGACATACTAAAGATGGAACAAGTACAAGCTAAGCGATAAAGGAGAAATTAAAAGACATACCCTCGAAAAGAAAAGGGTACAATGAACGCATCTTCTCTTCCGTCTCCCAAGTAGCATCGCTCTCATTATCTCCCCATTGCACTTTGACTAGCTTGACCTCTTGATTCCTCAACTTCTTAATCTCCAACCCAAGAATGCATGTAGGAGCTCGTCGGATCGTCGCATCACGCTCTATTCCACCTCTCTAAGCAAGCTCTTCCATAACTCGCCAATAAAGATAGGATCGCGATCGCTCACTATGCTAGAAGGAACACCGTGCAAACGAACTATCTCTCGAATGTATACGGAGGCTAACCATGGAGCAGTCATCTTACTCTTCATGGGAATGAAATGGGCGCTCTTGCTAAGTCTGTCTACCACGACCCAAATCCCCATATTACCCTTCCTCGATCTTGGTAACCCATCAACAAAGTCCATCGAGACACTCTCCCACTTCCATTGTGGGACCTCCAATGGGTGAAGCAACCTACCGGGCTTCTTTTGCTCTGCTTTTACTTGTTGGCACACCAAGCATCTAGCGACAAACTCGGCCACATCCCTCTTCATACCGGCCCAAAAGTAAACTCGTCTCATGTCCATGTACATCTTGTCCCCGCCGTGTTGAATGGTCATCTTCGAACGATGTGCATCATCAAGAATGGTCTTCGTCAAGTTCTCGTCTCGTGGTGCACAAAGTCTACCGTCCCTACGTAACCAACCCTTATCATCTAGGGTATACCTACTGAGATGGCTCGATGACTCCCCCCTTATGAGCTTCTCTACTAACTCAACCAACTGTGGGTCATCTCGCTGTGCCTCACAAATCCGTCCCAAAAACGTAGGTCTGACCTCTAAGGATGCTAGCAAACCGGGTACAAAGTCAATGGAAGGTCTAAAGTCAAACGTAGAGATAAACTCTAAGCTTCGCCGCTCAACAAACAACGGACTCAAGGACAACCTATTCCTACTTAAGGCGTCTGCCACCACGTTACCCTTGCCAGGGGTATATGCTATCTCGAAATCGTAGGACGCTAAGAATTCCATCCACCTTTGCTTCCTTAAGTTCAAGTCCTTCCGAGAGAACAAGTATTTTAGCGATTTGTGGTCTGTAAATAATTCGAATTTCTCGCCAAGAAGATAATGGCGCCAAGACTTAAGCGTGAAAACAATAGCGGCCAACTCTAGGTCATGTGTAGGGTAATTTTTCTCATGCACTCTCAACTGCCTTCCTCCATAGGCTATTACCCTCCCCTCTTGCATTAATATTGAACCTAGTCCTGTCCCACAAGCATCGGTATAAACAGTAAATGGCTTACTCCCATCTGGCAACACTAAGACTGGGGCTGTGGTCAAAGCTCTCTTTAAACGTTGGAACGCAACATCACAATCTACGTCCCATGTGAAAACTAGGTTCTTCTTCGTCAAGCATGTCAATGGGGCTAATATATTTGCGAAGTCCTTGATAAACTTCCTATAGTAGCCAGCCAACCCCAAGAAACTCCTCACCTCGGTAGCATTTTTAAGGACCGTCCAATCTTGGATGGCCACCACCTTCGCGGGATCCACAACTATCCCTTCTTTGGAAACCACGTGCCCTAGGAATCGTACTTCCTTCCTCCAGAAGTGACACTTAGAAAATTTAGCTTTAATCTTATGTGCTCGAAGAGTCTCCAACACTTCCCTAAGATGTAGGGCATGCTCTTCTTCATCCTTAGAAAAGATCATGATGTCATCTACAAAGACTACCACGAATTTATTAAGGTACTCCCTAAACACCCTACTCATCAAGTCAACAAAGTATGCGGGGGCGTTTGTCAAACCGAAGGGCATCACAAGCCACTCATAGAAACCGTCCGGAGTCCTAAAGGCAGTCTTGTCTATGCTATCCTCAGCCACTCTAAATTGATGGAAACCAGTGGCTAAGTCCAACTGTGAAAACACTGAGGCGCCAACTAACTAGTCGAAGAGATCGTCAATCCTCGGCAGTGGGTGTCTATTCTTCTTAGTAAGCTTATTAAGTTCTCTATAGTCCACACAAAGTCTAAGGGACCCATCCGCCTTTGTGGCAAATACTACTGGAGCACCCCACTCCGATATACTACGTCTTATGAACCCCTTCTCAAGCAACTCCCTACTTGCTTATTGAGTTCCCTCCTCTTGCGAGGAGCCATGTGACGTACTGGCAGAGATACGGGTTTTGCATCGTCTACAATATAAATACGAAAGTCTATCTCACGTTTTGGGGGTAGACCCTTCACCTCATCGAATACATCAACATATTCACGGACTATACGAACATAATGTAAATCATCATTGGATGCGTCAAGTGACTCAAGATAACTAAGCATCACCGATCCTCTAGGGTCACAAGAAATATCAAGGGTCTTTCCACTACGAGTCAACAATTTTACTACCCTTCATTCACAATCTAGGATGGCACCATATCTGGCTAGCCAATCCATCCCTTGAATCAACCATAGCCCATGAAACCAAGCACAAAAGCATTACATTCAAAACCAACGCCAAAGATAGACAATCTCAAATCCCTACAAACCATGGATAAATGAGCCGACCCACCAATAGGATTTGAGACTACAATGGGATCCACAACGAGACTAGTATTTAAGTGCAGTGTTTCAACTAATGATGTAGAGATAAACGAATGTGATGCGCCAGAATCGAATAAAGTATGGACAGGATGATCAAACAAGAAAATCAAACTTTCGACAGAAATTTTTCTACCTCCTTCCTATCCCGGAGCCTTAAGAGCGTGAACCTGCCCTCCCGAAGTAGAATCTGCCCTCTACCCTTGCTTCTTAGGACAGTCCTTGACAGCATGACCTGGATCACCATAATGATAACAAGCGAACTTCTTCTTCTTCCTACGGTCTTTCTTCAAATGGTCGAGTATCCCACAGTTGTGACTCTTCCTCTTTTCTTTACCACCTTTCTTTTGTTGTTGGGCTTTCTTTGGATCCTTCTTCTTATCTTGCGGCCTAAAAGTACTTACATCCTTCTCTTCTTCATGCATGTATGCCATATAAACAAGCTTTTCATACGTAGCCCCCATTGGAATGTAGGACATAGCCAAACTGTGAAGCGGTTCATTTAGGCCCTTTGCAAACCTCAAGGCCTTCTTGTGAGGCGTATTCACCAACTCTAGCTCAAATCTCACCAACTTATTAAATTCGATCACATACTCCTTCACGGTCAAATTTTTCTGCTTCAATGTCAAGAACCTCTCCATGTACATACTCTCCTCAGCTTGAGAAAGGAATTTCAATTCAAACCTTCCCCTAAAATCTGCCCACGTCTCTACAGCACGCTCTTCATTAGTAACCTCCCACCAAAACGAAGCTTCGTCCTTCATCAACCAAGCAGCCAATTGGACCTTCTTACAATCGTCCAAATTGAAAATGCCAAATAGATCCTCCACTTCTTTCAACCAATTTCTAGCTTCAACGAACGTTTCAGACCCACTAAAAGGTTTTCCACCCATCGAACGAAGTCTTTATAAATCTTGGAGAAAGCATTTCCATGCGGAGGAATGACTGGAGCTGGGGGAGGAGGAGGAGGAACGTCGTCCGGACCCGCGGCAGCGGCCCTAGCCTCAAGATATTGACGAAACCAACCGGGTACATGAACACCCTCTGGTATCTCAACTGCTCCAGACATGTTGAAAAGAAAAAGAAAAAGTTTCAGAACATGGGAAGCGAAAGAGAGATGTATGGCTTGCAGGGATTATGCTCCTTAAAGTAAACTTTCATTGAAAATAGCTTCTTTAAAACAAGTTTTTGAAAATACTTTCTATGAAAATAATACTTTTGAAAACACTTTTCAAAACTTTTTATCTGTTCTTGTAACCATAGCTCTGATACCATGTGTAACACCCCATATCCATTAATGTCACTCACAAAGGGAATGCATCGATGTCCATGAAGCGTTATTGTTGTATAGAACAGATAAATTACAAGAATAAATAAATAAAACAACATAGCGGAAGATAAAACTTATTTCATAGCATCATAACTCAAAACAAGCTTACATAAGTAGTCTCCAAAACCATTACAACAGGATCAATAGTCTCTTACAAAAACTTCAAAGTACATAAAGAAGCAAATGCTTAAATAACATAAATGCATTAATCCCCACTGAGCATAAGCAAAGCCATAAAGATGAGAGAGTCCAAAGCGATACATCTACTCTTTTCAAGCAACTGAAATAAATCGGCACTAAGTTGTAGTATTCCCTCCTTGCAACCCTAGGGGGGGAGGAAAGAAAAGAGGTGGAAACAAAACGGGTCAGACATAAAGTCTGGCGAGCCTAGTAATTTAACAAATAATAGGTAAGGTAAATGATCAAGACATAAATAGGCATCATGATATGGCTGTAACATAGATAAGGTAGATAAAAAGGATGGAAAAGATGATTCTGTTCCTAAGTACTAAGACAATCCTATACCTTGGCTAAGCGAACAACCCTCTAAGTACAACCCCGAAGACCGAAGTCAACATCAGACTAGCACCCAAAGGACTATCCAACTCAACCAACATGTATTTTGTTACACCGCACTTTTGCTAAGTTACACCACATTACTTAAATACACCGCACATCAACTAGTCTCTATTTACTAAAGGTTGATCCCTTCCCACTAACTGTACCCACATGACAAACTTGGTAGTTACTTGTACTTAGCTGCTATCGTAGGTGTAGGCTTGCTCCTACCACCGCTAAGGTACCCTTACCCTACCCATTCGATCGGCTCTTTAAACCCTCTAGGCATTCGTGTTGGCCCCACAGTGGGGTGTATCACTCCCCAAAGTGGCAACCCCGATACCAACATAAAATGCACGACCATACCTACACGATGCAACAACGCCTTACCTACCAGCCCAGACCCATGCACGCACATGAACCCGTTGGACTCGCGTTGCCACCACTATTTACGTTTTGACCTCTTACATTCAAGTCCAGTAAGCGTGCCCCAACCCTGGCCTAGTACCGGGCCCAATTAGATACTCAAACGTGTTGCTGGTTGAAACGGGTCCCCCATCTGACACAAGCTTCCCACCTACGCTTGGTCCCCACTAGGTTTTTCTCCCACTTAACCATTTGAATTTAAATGTCCATGTCTTACACATGCTATGGTTAAGTCCATACTTACATGTCATAATTTACATGTCTTATCTTATATAGGTTAAGTCCATATTTACATGTCATAATTTACATGTCACCCCACTTAACCCTCTAACCGTAGCCATGTCTTAGTATCGTTAGTATTCCTTAATTCATTCCTTATGACGAACGGTGCATGACCCCCCACATTAGACCGAACGTTTTGTGGCCGCTGGATTTGTCGGGCGGTTCCGGGCAGTCTTATGCCACAAACTGGGTCTAACCTCGTGTCATTAACCGTTGCGCCTACAATTCATTCCTTTGACCTCTTACATTAGACGTCCAATTGTGGCAGCTGGATTTGCCGAACGGTTCCGGGCAGTCTTACGCCACAATTGCGGCTAACCTCGTGTCAAAGGTTTATTAATAATCGTATTTTACCCATACCCAATTTTCATGTCATGTATATCCAATTAAACATATAATATTGCTTATTCCAAATTGTCACTAATTACATATTAATTAGCCTCAATTACAAATTTACAATTATAGGCAATTTCATCAATTCCATGTAATTCATACCCAAATATGCCAATTTCACATATTATCCAAAATATCCAATAATATCCAATTTTCTATATTTCACATATTCCCATCGTTCCCAAGTATTCGCATTCGCGCGTATTTTTAACATAGGCTCGAAGGTAGCCTAGATCCACAAATAAAAAGGAATAGGGATAAGAAGAGAGAATCAAATCATAGAAAATTGGAATTAACACAACATCATGAAATAAAGGGGAATGTAAACTGGCATACAGGCATAATGACAGATTCAACATGAATAAACTGATAAAGGTATGAACTTTACATAGAAACATACGCATATGATGACATGAATCAAAAAGGTGAAGACTTGGATGAGATTTAAATTACATACATACATATGAATCCTCTTTACAACTTCATCATGTTACTTTTAATCACATTATATTGTGAAAATCATCGTACTCACCTTTCGTGGTTAAAGAATAGAATTATGCACTGAAATTGGTGTAGAAACATTGTGGTGTTGCTGTTTATCTTCTTGAATTGTTGTAGAAGCTCAAATCTTTAATTTGAGTTGAAGTTGAACACTTGAGATTTGATTTAGAGGCGGCGGCTATGGTTTAAGAGAGAATTTGAGAGCATAATGGTGTCATGGATAATATTTATGAATTAGGGTTAGGTCTTAGGGTGTATATATAGTTGTAGGAAGTTATTTAAGCCTTAGGACCAACCATAGAACTGATCTGGACCACTCAGATGCCATATCAGCCCTTAGGGCGAATCGGGCCACAGGTTGGCAGCCAAACACCCTGGATTGACCTCTAGTCGACCCAGCAGGGCTCAGGTCGACTCAAAAAATGGTGTGGTTCGGCTATTTCCCCTCCTGATTCGCTGTTTTGAATTTTTTTTTGAATATTTATTTATTTAATTTTTATATATATCTATATATATATATATATATATATATTTCTCTCATATGCATACAAACTTCATGGCTTAATAACTTCTTCATAATTAACCATTTTCACACTAAACCACTTTTTGAACTGCGTTCACACTAAGCCACTTTTTAGCCATTCCCCTAAAACAAAAATATGGCGCGGGCGGGGATCGAACTCTGTACCTCTTGTATGCAAGTCACATATTCTAACCAAATGAGCTACTAAGTCTTTTGCTTACAAACCCTAGAACAATGCTAAACATCATTCTTTTCTCATTCCTCTTTTTCAAATAAATTATTCTTTAATTTGTTATTTTAATATTCTCAGAAAATACGGGGTGTTACATACAAGTCTCTGAATATAAAATATATCGGCTTATATTTAATATCAAATTCTGAAATCAACAAATATCGTATTGGAATAACGATATATATATCTTCCAAATTCCTCCACAATATCCGTATAATCACGGAATCCAATATCGAAATATTCTGAAGATAATTTCGATTCCAATCCATTCCAATTCATATATTGGAAATTCTGGTTATTTTCAAATCCAATTTATTAATTTTAAAAATAACTGGATTATAATTCTAGTTCATAACTAGTTCATTTTGATAAAAATATATTTTTATCTTTTCAAATATGGAATTTTTCATCCCGATTCTTTCCAAATCATTTAATGTGATTTTATACAAATTACTGATATTTTTAATAATTTTCTCAAGGCCCGTATAGTCAATTTCCATAAACGGCCATTGAACTGCACTTACAGCGACCTTTTCCAAATTTGATTTGGACATAATTCCAAATCCAACCGTTAGATTTCAAATCTCTAATATTCGTTAGAAAACTCTTTTCGATACGAACTCAACAGTTCTTGTTTTAGGAGAATCTGCGTAACAACTCGGAATTTTGGAACAGAAATAAAATATTATTTTTGGTTAATTTAATGGATTTTGGATATTTAAAATAATTTATTTTAAATAATAATGATTAAAAATTTATTTTATTAAAGTTAAAAATTATATTAATTATATTTCGAGCCTGAAATGGTACGGTAATTTCAAAATTCGATTTTAAACTTTGAAGAAATTATATAAAATTAATTATAAATCGAAATTGGACGAAACAAGAAATGCTGGGACCGTATTGACAATATCTTTCTAATGAATTTTAGAAATCAAGATTCCAATTTATAATTTGTAAGTTATGACAAAATTAAATTTTCAGGAAAACGCTATGGATTTATATATAATATATATGGCCCAAAACGCTAATTTTTACATACGAATGAATTTAGACTTGAAACCACTTCCATTGAGTTCAAAATGATGTTTCTGCATTGGAAAAGTATAAACACTTATATATTTCGAGTTTCGAAAATTATTGATTTAAAAATGTATTTTTAATATTAAATATATACGCCTTAAAAATGGAAATTTTGCAAACGACCTCCGTTTTTGACGAGACCACTTTTGTTGGATCCGGAATATTAAATTATTGCTAGATTCCAAAATTCGCAATTTTTGGAGTCAGTATGCGGTCGTTAATAATTTTACAGTGAAATACGGTCAATTTTCAGACTTTAAAAATTCATAAATTATTCATACGGACTCGGAATTTAACGAAACCAGTTTCTTTAAATCCGTAATGTCAAGAAATATTTATGTTTCAATTTTCATAAAAATTGAAATTCGTAGGTGTTAACACGAATTTTTAAAATATGAAAATGGGTGCAAATTGTATAAATAAATACATAAAAGGGTAATTGGGCCTAATAACATTCTTAACCCCATATAAAATATCTTTTCCTCGGCCATTAGCTGAATCATAACCCTAAACCTACCAGCCACCTTCTCCTTCTTCATTTTCATGGCCTCCACTCTAAATAATTCCTTGCAAATAAGCCCCTGAAAACAAAACAATTTATAACTCTCAATCCAAACCAAATCAGACCAAACCCTTTCTGGGTTTTGTTCATCTTCTTATCCTCTATCTACCACGAAAAATTCAAGACCTATTGTCGCTCGGATTCGTCGGAATCTCAACCCAAAGGCAGTAGCCATATTTTTGTTTTTTGGCTATTGCGGGCCCCACGAAGAGAGTTATGTCAAGCGACATCAGGCAGAGGTAGAGGCGAACCATATGGTTCTTTTGGCGGTGGTGGCATGGTCTCAGGTGGTCGTAGTTGGCCGGAATGTCAATTTTATTGGATGGATGCTGAAAACAGGACAGTCGCAAAGATGAGCAATTTCCCGCCAATCAGTGCATTTTCAGGCGAAGTGACCAACAGAGAAGTTGTTCGGGAGGTCGAGACCAAGCTACTGTAAAAAAATTGGGGCATTTAGAGCACCGAGGCGGCCGAAGCACCAAGATGAACGGAAACTGTACTTTTCCGTTCATCTGCAGATCGTGGGCCCCACGTGGCGAATTGGAGGGGGGGACCACCAGTCGTGGAAAGAGGGGGAGAAGCCGGAGAGAATGGCACTGGTTTCGTGCAATTCCGACTTACGGTTTGGCCGTGGCGAGCATTTTAAGTTCAGGGTGCTGTTTGAAAAGAAAAAAAGGTTAGGGGCTTAAACGCGAAACATTTATGTTCTATGTTCGTAATGCAATATCTTTTACATACGAGATCGAAATTTGATGATTTCAGGTCTGCTGTGATCGTGGCGATGAGTGCTTCGCGTGGACACCAAATTTGTCCAATTTGGAGAAAATTGAAATTTTGGGTAATTTTTACAAATTTAAATATTATTTTAATCGATTTGTTAACTTCGCAAGTGCATAACTTTTTGTCACGTTATCGAAATTGCATGAAACTGAATCCATTGAGATCGTTATGTCAAGAGCTTCGAGCGAGCAGTAATTTTATCCAATTTGGAGCAAGTTGAAAATTTGGGTAATTTTCATAATTTAAATTAATTATTTAATTATTACAAACTTCGAAAATTCATATCTTTTTGATACGAACTCGAAATCGCACGAAACAGGATTTGCTGCGATTAGCGAGTCGAGAGCTATGCGTAGACACTAATTTCATCAAATTTGGAGCATGTTGAATTTTGGGCTAAAATTGGGCCCGAACCGTCATTTAAAGCCGACAAAGGTGAGAACTCTTTTGCTCACTCAATTTTCGAATAGTTATTTATTTTTATAATTAAATGTAAATAAATTATTGGTGATGGAAGTAATTGTTTGTTGAACGGATTGTGGATTTGGATGTCATGTCATGTTATGTTTGAAATTGAAAATATTCAACAAGTTAAACTAATGATTTATTATTTATGATAATTTAAAATGATGTTACACTGCCATTGACAAGTTACTTGACTTATTGATGTTGATTGGGACGATTATTTCACACCTCGCCCAAGTGCACAAAATTATGTGTTGGCTGAAACCCCACACGGGTCTTGGGTTGATATTTACTACACATCACCCTTGTGTTTAGTGTAAATTGCACTTTGGCTGTTATGTGAATGGTTGACATTATTATGAAATAAGTGCAATGTTTGAAATCCGTGTAATTAAATTACATGGAAATTGTGTGAGTCTCATTCCAATTTTGAGTTAAAGAATATTATAATCCAGTATTCAATTAAAAGAACCAAAGGATGGTTTCCATGTTTTCAAATGGGAAGGTACGTATTGTCAAAGTTACAATAAAAAGAGTGAATTGGAAAGATAACATTTTTATTAGTAAAAAAAATTACAATAACAGATTAGAATTAAAAATATACCCTTTTTAATTGTCAACGTGTTAAATTAAGAAGATTTGTTGCAAAACTGAACATTTTGAAAAGATTAATATTATTGTTATCAATTTTGAATTAATGAATATTTTAATTTATACTCAATTAATGGAATTAATTGGCGTTGATTTAAATAGATTATATCTTTATTGTTTAAAAGTTATAATAAAGGAGATTTAATTATAAAGATTACATATTTACTGTCCACATGTTAAGATAAGAAAGTTTGATTTTGAAATTTGAACGTTTTGGAAAGATTACATTTATTCGTCATTATGTGGCAATAAATAGATTTGATTTCAAAATAAGACATTTTGGGAAGATTATTATTAATTGTTATAATAATATGGAAAGTTCATACATTTATAAAGATTTGAAAGGTAAGTTAAGACATTTGAAATCACGTCATTTTAGAATTAAAGAATATTTAAATTTTAGATTCTTTAATGGAAAGGATATTTTCAAAGAGTGCGTTTTAGAAAAGTTAATTATTATTATAAAATTATAATTGTACTTAGGCACGAGGTTAGGTCACATTTGTGGTGGAAGTATGCCCGGAACCAACCGGCTTATCCAGCAGCCACAAATGTTGGGCCTAATGTGAAAGGTCCAAGTGCGCAAATACGAATTGGGCCATGACACGAGGTTAAGCCCAACTTGTGGGATAAGTCTGCCCGGAACCAGCCGGCATATCCAGCATCCACAAGTCGTAGGCTTAATGTGGGAGGTCTGGCCTAGTGTAAAATATAAATGAATAAGATAATGGATTGAGCTATTTAATCTGTTTTAAATAGCAACACCTTTTTAACCCGAACGTGTTTATCGATTTATTTTATACATTTTATAATGCATGTTTTAAAGAGCTAATTCCAAAATAAATATTTTGGAAATAATATTATTTTAATATGATAATAGATAGAATATTCAATTTGGATTTAAAATTGAAATTAAAGTTGGAATCGTTTTATAAACGAATTTATAAACATTTTAGAATAAAGTTTGAAAGGAAAATATTACATTTTTCAATGAATAAAGTTGAAATGAAAATATTACATTTTTCAATGTAATAAAGACTGAATTGAAAATAAAGTTAAAATGAAAGTATTACATTTTTCAATGTAATAAAGTTGAAATGAAAACATTACATTTTCCAACGTAATAAAGATTGAAATGAAAATATTACATTTTTCAATGTAATAAAGGTTGAACTAAAAAGATTTCATTTTTATTTAAGATTGATTACATTAGAAAGAATACTTTTTTTTAGTTAATTTGTTTCAAAAGAATGAAAAAGATTCATTTTAATGTAAATATACGTTTCAATGTAAAAGAATGAGTGATTTGTTTATTTTAATAAATTAATTAAAATAAATAAAAGGATTAAAGTGGTTTTAATAAAACCAATATTTTCCAGTATTTATATTGGAATGGATTTGAATGGAAATAATCTTCGGATTATTTCAGTATTGGATTTTGTGATTATATGGATATTATTGTGGGAATTTGGAAGATATTAATATCGTTATTCCCAATTTGATATACGTTAATTTTCAGAATTTGATATTGAACATAAATCGATATAATTTCTATTCAAAGCATGATATTTAATATCAGATTAAAATTTGGGTTTGTCGTGAATAGTGTCTTAGATAACACTGTTCTTAAACCTATTTGGTAAAGAATAAATCTTTTAATTAAGATTTAAATAAGATTTCCAATTATTAAACATAATTGAAATTAAGTGAAACTGACTTTTGGGTTAATTGCGAACAATGTTTTTAAATGACATTAGTTCTTTAAACCCGATTGACAGTGAAATTTAGATTGGTAATTCATAAATATTTTAATTAAGATTTAGTGAAATATTCTAAAGAGAAGTTTCAATTTAACATATTAAATTGAAATACGATTTTGGGTTTATTGTGAACGATGTTTTAGGCAACATTTCATCTTTAACCCAGTTAAAGGCAAGATTGTTTCTTGAAAGTTAAATAATCATTAAATAATGATTCTTGAAGATTAAAACTAAATATAGTTTTAATAAATCTTTAATTGGATTGAATGAGGATAAAAGTAATTAAATTTACTTAATTCAAGAAATGAACGATAATGGAGTACCACTAGTTTTACTCCAAGCGGTAGTTAAATCTTTAATTAGATTTGATCGATAAAACGGTAATTAAGTTTACCGTAACACATTGGGTGTTAGATATGGAGTACCACCAGTTTACTCCATGGGTTGTGTAGGTTGGGAATAGGATATTAATTGATGATCACTTCGGTAAGGCGTTAATCCCGACTAATTGAATAAACCTTAATTTGGTTTAAATTAAAATCAAAGAATACTCTTGATTGGAGTGAGGCGTTGGTTGTGTTTTAAAGCACATGATTTTAAATTACGCAAATTATTCAGAAAGACCGGGTTTAACCCATTCTGAATACTTCATACGATGATTGAAGATCGATGATGAAGACGGTTATTGAAGACCGGGAAATTTCCATATCGAATGGATGATTATTGATATCTTGATTGGACCGTACACCCAAAATGAGGGAAAAATTGGTGATCATTCAGACGTATTTGGAGATCTACCGGATATGGTTTCGTTCAGACCCAGAACGGACTGATAAATGGATTGTGTGTCTGACATTGTATTCCTTTATATTGTATTCGTTGATCTCTATTTAACATATAGCTGTTTGGTGGCGGAGAATTTATTCTCTTGCTTAACACCCTGTTATACATCGATAGATGAATCAATGATATGGTATGGTCTGATAATGTGGCATGCTAAGATGCATATGATCAAGGCTTTTATTGAAAAGCAGAGCCTTGTGGATGAAGACCAAAGCATAGCTTTTATATAGCGCCGCTTTGGATACAACGTGACTTCGCGGGCCTCACACACCACGGTATGATGGTGAACGATTTGTTTGATAATGTTCGGTTTGACCAATATACTTTATACGGGTTTGGGGTCGGCCGATGGGCTAGGGTGGTCGCTCCACCCTAGAAGTGGGATAGGTCATTTCAGCCGAATCTCATGAGGATAGATCAGATTACTGCTCATCCAAAGTGCGTAGTATATGTATTTCGGTGTTTTCTCTTGCCGAGACGTAAGCCGTGGAGATACATTCGCGATTGATCTTTCGAATCAGTAGCCATCATGATGGAATCCAATTTTCCAATACGATCTTACGGTTTTTAGTTGTATACTTATATGGTGACATAACATATTATGCCGCTTACATAACATATTATGCCACCTAATTTTGATACTTTTATATTCGAAATTGTTTTCTACACTGTGCACTTATAGTATAAAAGACGAATTTCGCGTATTAAGCATTTTTGACCATTATAAGGAAAAACTCTATCCTTCGGCGTACGTGCAAGGGATTGAGTCTTATAACGGTTTCATTTTTCTAAAAAGCATTTCGTTGTTTTATGCACTGGTATTCTTGGGAGGAAACCCGTTCCGCGAAAGTGGCGTGTTCCCTTGATTTACCTAACTTTAAAAATTAAAGTTAATAACTGTTTTGAGTTCTCATACCAGTCCCATGACTGACCTGGAGTTTATTGTTCTAACCTAAACTCTGGGTGCCCATATTTTCCACACGGGCAGCTAGTAGTTTTGGTTTGCAGATATTATATTCACAGGATCCTGGTCTACAGCTGGAGCGATATTCGGAAGGCTCTGTATCCGTGTATTTCTTTCAGTTGTGTTTTGTATTATTTTTCCGCTGCTATTTAAATGTAATTTAAACTCTGA
Organism: Allium sativum; assembly: GCA_030737875.1. Classification (NCBI taxonomy): domain Eukaryota; kingdom Viridiplantae; phylum Streptophyta; class Magnoliopsida; order Asparagales; family Amaryllidaceae; genus Allium; species Allium sativum. The sequence goes on from CM060921.1 coordinate 317,503,429, forward strand.
TATTATTGTATTTCCAATGTATATTATTATTCATACTGTAACAACCCGAAAATCTGGGCCAGTTTAAAATTTTTATTTTGGCAATTTTAGCGAATTTTGAATATTTAAAATAGATTATTTTAAATAATATCGACGAGAAATTTATTTTGAATATAATTCGAACGTATATATTATACGCGTCGTCGTTAGAATATAAATAATTATATATAATTATAAATAGAATTGAAAATGGCGCGGTAGTTCGATAATTCGATTTCAAATTTCAATTGAATGTACCGGGTGCAAAACAATCCGGATTTTAGTGAAACCAAAAACATTAGGATCTAATTGACGGTATCTTTCCAACGAAGTTAACAAACTGAGATTTCACTTTATAAATGATAAGATATGTCCAGTTGAAAATTCTGAATAGTCGCTATGGAATTCAGGCCCTTAAAAATGGACATTTTGCAAACGACCTCGGATTTCGACGAAACCACTTTTGTTGGGTCCGTAGTGTCAAATTATTGCTAGATTCCAAATTTCATAATTTTCTGAATCAATATGAGAGCGTGGCAAAGGAAAACGTGTTTGACCAGTTTCAGTTGATTTTAATCGACTGGAAATTGGCCATTTTTCTAACGGTCTCAGGATTCGACGAAACTAGTTTTGTTAGGACCGTATCGTCAATACGAAGCTAGAAAATATTTTTCTGGAATTTTTCGAGTTAGTATGTGACCTCGGTAATTTGAAATGTACGTTTAAAATTCAATATAGAGATTTAAATGTAAATTCAACGGAAACTGATCGAGACGATCAAATCAACCTACGATAAATATCCCATTGTGTTCGGAATGGGGGTGAAACGCTATGGACGACAGGCGGTGGACCTCGTTTCGAGGTCGTATGTAAAAGTCAACTCTTTGGCAAAAATAAATAATAAAATAATAAAATAAAATAAAATAATAATAAAAAAAAATTCCCTCCTATTCTTCTTCGTTGCCCCACCCCCCCGATTCCTCATTCATATACCAGAAAGGAAAAAAAAACGAAAACCTAATCTAAATCGCTGCCGCCTTACCCTGGAAGCCACGGCCGACCATCGAATCGAAGAAGCCACCCACCACCCTCGCGACCTCCTCCCTCCAGACATCGCCGACACCTCCAATGCAACCCTCGACACCCCGAGGACGACGCAACCCTGCCGCGACACCTCCAGGAACGCCACCTCGAGCCGCCGACTCCTCCTCCTCCCCTTCGCCAGATCGGTGAGACTTTATTTTACTTTTATTTTTATTTCTGTTTTTGTTTTATAAAACTGATTTATAAAACCGATTTAAAAACAAATTTCTGATTTGTTTAAGAATTTTAAACTGATTTATAAGAATTTAAAACCAGAATTTTATTTATAGTTTAAAACCAGAATTTTATTTAATGTTAAAACCAGAGAGGAGATTTTTAAAATATTAAAGAACAGACTTTTAAAAATGTTAAAGACGAGATTTTTAAAAATGATTAAAAACTGATTTTAAAAAGAAAAACTGAATTTTATAAAAAAGATTAAAACTGATTTTAATTAGGAAAAACTGATTTTTTTTAAAATGTCGGAAAAACTGATTTTTAAAATGTTAAAGACAGATTTTTTTTAAATGCACAAAGTTAGATTTTTAAAATGTGAAAAGTCGATATCTTTGAATTGAAAAATATAAAGACTTGATTTTGGAAAAATTAAAGATACGGTTTTTGGAATGAAATAAAAATTCGATTTTTATATATTGAACTTTGAAATAAAAATTCGATTTTTATATATTGAACTTTGAAATAAAAATTCGATTTTTATATATTGAACTTTGAAATAAAAATTCGATTTTTATATATTGAACTTTGAAATAAAAATTCGATTTTTATATATTGAACTTTGAAATAAAAATTCGATTTTTATATATTGAACTTTGAAATAAAAATTCGATTTTTATATATTGAACTTTGAAATAAAAATTCGATTTTTATATATTGAACTTTGAAATAAAAATTCGATTTTTATATATTGAACTTTGAAATAAAAATTCGATTTTTATATATTGAACTTTGAAATAAAAATTCGATTTTTATATATTGAACTTTGAAATAAAAATTCGATTTTTATATATTGAACTTTGAAATAAAAATTCGATTTTTATATATTGAACTTTGAAATAAAAATTCGATTTTTATATATGTAGTGGCTACGGGCAACAAAGGCGATAAAAAGGCGAGTTGGCGAAGATTTCCTGCATTAGAAGTGCCGTGGAGCTAGGATAGCTATATGTGAGAACTCCTCACCTTTCAATTTAATTTTTCCAGTTATATATATATACTAGGATGTAGACGGTGCTTAGTAGCACCCGACACCCGTCATCCACAGACCATGGATGGCTTGTTTGTTAAATTGTTTGGTTGTGTAGTTAGTTATATGATTTGATTTGAATGTGGTTTGTGGTGTGAAAAATCGAATCGATAAATTGGTTAGGATTAGACGTGCGCCGTTATAAGGCGAAGGAGTAAGGCTAGGTTAGACTCTTACTCCAAATTTTGTGGTTTGCATAACGAATTGATTTGATTGATGTGTGAATGGCGTGGGCCTTCACTAGACCGGGGATAAGGCTAGGCCTCGTCCCGTTTCTAGTATCGTGCCGTTATGCCGCCGAAATTTTCTAAAATAAGTTAGAAAAATAAAAATATCATTTTATTGAATAAATGAATTGAATAGAAATTCATAGGTTGAAATAAAATGTTTTATCGTTAAAAATATAATTTTTAACGTGAAGTGAATAAAATAAAATATTCATTTATAAACCGAACGGTTTGTTTATGTACACCTATTTGAATGACATTGATTGGGACGGTAAATTTTACACATCGCCCAACTGCACAAATAAAAATGCGTGTGATTGTTTGAAACCCCACACGGGTGTTGGGATGAAATTTGAAGTTCACTCATCCTGATTGATTAAATATGTCGATCGATTGATTGACAGGCTGCTATAAGCGTTAGAAATCTAAATTTGATGCTTATACAGTGTAGTGCACTTTGGTTGATGGTTGATTATTTTTCAATGCTATTATATACATGTGTTGTATGAAAATCCATATAATTAACTTTATATGGTAATTGATTGGGCCTCATTCCAATTTGAAAAATAAAGAATAATATAAAATAAAAGTTCATGTGTTGACAGTACTCATCCATTGAGATTGGTCATGTGTTGAACGAAATATTTTAATATTAAAATTTACATCTTTATCGATATAAAATAAAAGTTCATGTGTTGACAGTACTCATCCATTGAGATTGGTCATGTGTTGAACGAAATATTTTAATATTAAAATTTACATCTTTATCGATATAAAATAAAAGTTCATGTGTTGACAGTACTCATCCATTGAGATTGGTCATGTGTTGAACGAAGTATTTTGATAATAACAACTATTTTGAAAATAGAAATTTATGAAGCCGTGTTGATTAGATTAACGCCATTTTGACGTGAACGATATTTATATTGAATATATAACGATTTCGAAATGAATTGAATTGAAAACGATTTCGAAATGAATTGAATTGAAAACGATTTCGAAATGAATTGAATTGAAAACGATTTCGAAATGAATTGAATTGAAAACGATTTCGAAATGAATTGAATTGAAAACGATTTCGAAATGAATTGAATTGAAAACGATTTCGAAATGAATTGAATTGAAAACGATTTCGAAATGAATTGAATTGAAAACGATTTCGAAATGGATTGAATTGAAAACGAATTCAAATTGAATTGAAATGGAAGTTGAAATAGATTTTGAAACGAATTTTAAAACTATTTATATAATTCGTTTTAAATAGAAATCGACGAAATATATATTATATATATTATATATATAATATAATGGCCTGAATAGAACGCGCCGCGCCGCGGTAGTTCGTGAATTTCGACCATTGATTTCAAACGGACATTACGGGAGATCCGACCGTCGGATTCTCCTAAAACCGGAACCGTTGGGTTCGTATCGAAAAGAGCTTTCTAACGAATATTAGAAATTTGAAATCTAACGGTTGGATTTGGAATTATGTCCAAATCAAATTCGAAAAAGGTCGTTGTAAGTGCAGTTCGATGGCCATTGATGGAAATCGACTGTACGTGCCTTGATAAAATTATTAAAAATAGCAATAATTTGTGTAAAATCATAAGAAATGATTTAGAAAGAATTGGGATGAAAAACTCCATATTTGAAAAGATAAAAATAGATTTTTATCGAAATGAACTAGTTTTGAACTAGAATTATAATTCTATTTATTTTTAAATAAATAAATTGAATTTAAAAAGGGTTTTGAAAATAACCAGAATATCCAATGATTGCATTGGAGTGGATTTGAATCGAAATTGTATTCGGAATATTTCGATGTTGGAATTCGTGATTATACAGGTGTTGTTATGGAAATTTGAAAGATATATATTTATATCGTTATTTCCAATACGACATTTGTTAGTCGTAGAATTCGATATTGAATATAAGCCGATATATTTTCTATTCAGAGCCTTATATTGAATATCGAATGTGATTTGGGTTTGTCATGAATGGTGTCTTCACTAACACTGTTCTTGAACCCAGTTGAGAAATGATTAAATCTTTTTATTTAGATTTAATGAAGTGTACCAATTAAACGATATTTAATTGGAATTGAATTGGTATTGATTTTTGGGTTTATCGTGAACAGTGTTTTAAATAACACTTGTTCTTTAACCCGATAATTAATGGAATGTGATTTTGGGTTTATCGTGAACCGTGTTTTAAATGACACTGATTCTTTAACCCAGTTAACGATTAAAACTAAGTGGAGTTTTAATGAATCTTTAATTAGATTGAAATAATCGAAATGGAGTATCACCAGTTTTGCTCCAGGCGATAGTTGAATCTTTGATTAGATTTGAACGTGAAGTGGTAATTGAATTTACCGATAACACCGTGGTGTTAGATATGAAGTATCACCAGTTTTACTTCATGGGATGAATAGGTTGGGATTGGGAAATTAAAACAAATGATTACTTCGGTAAGGTTCGCTAATCCCGACTAGTTTGAATTGATATTCAAAAATAGATTAAAGAATAAATTCAAGAATTTATCTTTGATAAAATTAATGGGAACCTTTCCCTATGAATGTGAAATTTAGAAACTAACTGTCGGTTAGCTAAGCAGAATGGTTTACTGGATATTGATCTGATGTTGGTTTCGGCCTTCGGGGTTAATATTTGGGGAATTATTCTCTTGATTAATTTACGGTTAGTGACTGATGAATTGGAATGAGGCGTATGTTGTGTTTGTGTAACATTTATTTAAATATACGTGAGCTATTCGGAAAGACCGGGTTTATCCCATTCTGAATAACTGATACGACGATAAGTCGAAGATGAAGACGATGGTCGAAGACCGGAGGTCTTCACGTCGTTTGGGTAATTACTGATGATCTTGATTGGGCTGTACACCCAAGAAGATGGAAACAGTTAGTGATCGTCCAGACGTACTTGGAGATCGATGGATGTGCGGGGTACTAGGTGCCTCCGGTTTCGTTCAGACCCAGAACGGACTTGTAAATGGACTGTGTGTCTGACATTGGATTTTAGTCTATGTGATTGATCTCTATTAAATATATATCTGTTTGGCGGCGGAGAATTTATTCTCTTGCTTAACGCCCTTCTCTGAGACGTACGAGCTCAGGGGTTATATATTAATGGATATCAAACGCATGGAGTGAGTTGCCTGTGTGGCATGCCTAAGTGGCAATTGATCAAGGCTTCTGTTGAAAAGCAAAGTCTTGTGGTGATGATCAAAGCACGGCCTTTGTGGCGTAGCTTTGTGTAACGTTCACTTCGCGAGTTTCACACCCGGTATGAACCAAAAACGGGAGAGGACGTCAGGGAGGGCATGCGTTTCTTCCTAGCTAGAAGTGGCGTCAGTGGTTTTACACGCCTTGACGAGTTTGACTTATGTGGCTGTTGCTGTTGCGAGGCGCCTCGGATTGATCGGTCGTTCTCGAACCGATGGAGTCATTTAGTTGGCTCGTTTACGCCCCATAGGGCGGGGAAACGCATGTTCAGGGTTTAAGTTTAATCCACATCGGTGGACTGGCCCTGAGGATCCAAGGGTCACTCGAGCTCTGATCCTGAGACTCGGGCTAGGCAGTCTTGAATCGGTTGAGGACTATCTTTTGCCTCGGTTCATAGACGGAAATCCAATTTCCAAATACGTGACATTTGCGGTTTTATTTGTAAACCTATATATGGCGACATAGTGGGATGGGGCGCTCATGCCGCCTATGATTGATACTTATGATTTGAAGTTGTTTTATACACTATGCACTTATAATAGTATCAAATAATCTGTTTTAAACGTATCAAGCATTCTTTGGCTGTTATAAGGGAAAACCCTATCCCCCGGCTTGCGTTGCATTGTGTGATAGGACCTGGGTCTTATAACAGCTTCATCTTTCTTTATTTAGCATTGCGCTGTTTGATTTAGCACTGGTATTCTTGGGAGGAAACCTGTTCCGTGTTATACGGCGTGGTCCCTTGATTTACCTAACTTTAAAAACAAAGATTAACTGTTTTAGTTCTCACACCAGTCCCATGACTGACCTGGAGTTTATTGTTTTAACCTAAACTCTGGGTGCCCTTATTTTGACACGGGCAGCTAGTAGTTTTGGTTTTGCAGATTTATATTCACAGGATCCTGGTTTACAGCTGGAACGATATCCGGAAAGCTTTGTATCCGTATATCTCTTCTAGTTGTGTATTGTATTATTTTCCGCTGATATGTATTTAAATGTAATTTAAATCTCTGATATTTCCGTGTAATATTTATTCCTTTATACTCTGTATATTCTTGTAATCTGATGCATTGTTGTAATATACAATGAAATGTTCTTCTGTATGCGTTCTATTTTGTCATGTTCTCAAACGATAGGGCGTTTCGAACGGCCTAGATCGGTTTAGCGACTGGTTCGGACCGAGCGAAATTCCTTGCCGTCACACATACTCTGGAAAATTCTTGTACTCTGATGTAATTGTTGTAACAGCAATAAAATGTTCTTCTGTTTTGTGTTCTGATGTGTGTTGTTCTCAAAGCAATCCGGCTTTTCTTTACGGGGAAGTTTGGGTCGTTTCATTTGGTATCAGAGCTTTGGTTTACAGAGCTTGAGAACAAAACACATTAGAACCGAACAAAAGAATTCATCAGAGATTGGATTAGTAATATCCAATAAGAATGATTCGTTAGAGATGGGATCAGTAGTACCCTAGAACGAGTGTGAAGAGTATTAATTTTAAAAATGAAAATAAACTTTGTTTTGACAAATTTAAACCTTATTATACGTATTTGTATACTATATTATTTTGATTTGGACTATCCGTCATATAGAGATTTTAATATACGTCTGATCAACGTGTATTTGAAGTCTCAGATATACTGGATGGATATAGAATCACACTCTAGTCGCCCGGAGATGATTCTGATGATTGCCAGCGTCATCAGTGTTTATGTTCGAGTTTTCAAAAGTGGGATATCTATATATTTCCAATTGACTGGTGTGAGAACCAAAAATTTAGTTAGGGTTTATTGCTGTAAATTGCACTGAAATATGATTTTTGACTATATATAAAAGCTATATTTATTTGAAAAGTTAATCACCTAATTGATTGTTGGTTGTGATGTTTGGTAATTAGTTTAACTAATAAAACTATTGGAATGATAATTAATAAGACCAATATATTAAAGAATGATAAACATAGTTAAATCGGAATTTAATATTGAACTGAATTGAAAATTTATTAAGATTGAAAGTTGAGTTGATTAGTTGAACAACGTTTTTCTCAATTCCTTTTCGAGGACGAAAAGATTTTAAGTGAGGGAGATTGTAACAACCCGGAATTTTGGAACAGAAATAAAATATTATTTTTGGTTAATTTAATGGATTTTGGATATTTAAAATAATTTATTTTAAATAATAATGATTAAAAATTTATTTTATTAAAGTTAAAAATTATATTAATTATATTTCGAGCCTGAAATGGCGCGGTAATTTCAGAATTCGATTTTAAACTTTGAAAAAATTATATAAAATTAATTATAAATCGAAATTGGACGAAACAAGAAATGCTGGGACTGTATTGACAATGTCTTTCTAATGAATTTTAGAAATCAAGATTCCAGTTTATAATTTGTAAGTTATGACAAAATTAAATTTTCAGGAAAACGCTATGGATTTATATATAATATATATGGCCCAAAACGCTAATTTTTACATACGAATGAATTTAGACTTGAAACCACTTCCATTGAGTTCAAAATGATGTTTCTGCATTGAAAAAGTATAAACACTTATATATTTCGAGTTTCGGAAATTATTGATTTAAAAATGTATTTTTAATATTAAATATATACGCCTTAAAAATGGAAATTTTGCAAACGACCTCCATTTTTTACGAGACCAATTTTGTTGGATCCGGAATATTAAATTATTACTAGATTCCATAATTCGTAATTTTAGGAGTCAGTATGCGGTCGTTAATAATTTTACAGTGAAATACGGTCAATTTTCAGACTTTAAAAATTCATAATTTATTCATACGGACTCGGAATTTAACGAAACCAGTTTCTTTGAATCCGTAATGTCAAGAAATATTTATGTTTCAATTTTCATAAAAATTGAAATTCGTAGGTGTTAACACGAATTTTTAAAATATGAAAATAGGTGCAAATTGTATAAATAAATACATAAAAGGGTAATTGGGCCTAATAACATTCTTAACCCCATATAAAATATCTTTTCCTCAGCCATTAGCTGAATCATAACCCTAAACCTACCAGCCACCTTCTCCTTCTTCATTTTCATGGCCTCCACTCTAAATAATTCTTTGCAAATAAGCCCCTGAAAACAAAACAATTTATAACTCTCAATCCAAACCAAATCGGACCAAACCCTTTCTGGGTTTTGTTCATCTTCTTATCCTCTATCTACCACGAAATATTCAAGACCTATCGTCGCACGGATTCGTCGGAATCTCAATCCAAAGGCAGCAGCCATATTTTCGTTTTTTGGCTATTGCGGGCCCCACAAAGAGAGTTATGTCAAGCGACATCAGGCAGAGGTAGAGGGGAACCATATGGTTCTTTTGGCGGTGGTGGCATGGTCTCAGGTGGTCGTAGTTGGCTGGAATGTCAATTTTATTGGAGGGATGCTGAAAACAGGACAGACGCAAAGATGAGCAATTTCCCGCCAATCCGTGCATTTTCAGGCGAAGTGACCAACAGAGAAGTTGTTCGGGAGGTCGAGACCAAGCTACTATAAAAAATTTGGGGCATTTAGAGCACCGAGGCGGCCGAAGCACCAAGATGAACGGAAACTGTACTTTTCCGTTCATCTGTAGATCGTGGGCCCCACGTGGCGAATTGGAGGGGGGGACCACCAGCCGTGGAAAGAGGGGGAGAAGCCGGAGAGAATGGCGTTGGTTTCGTGCAATTCCGACTTACGGTTTGGCCGTGGCGAGCATTTTAAGTTCAGGGTGCTGTTTGAAAAGAAAAAAAGGTTAGGGGCTTAAACGCAAAACATTTATGTTCTATGTTCGTAATGCAATATCTTTTACATACGAGATCGAAATTTGACGATTTCAGGTCTGCTGTGATCGTGGCGATGAGAGCTTCGCGTGGAAACCAAATTTGTCCAATTTGGAGAAAATTGAAATTTTGTGTAATTTTTACAAATTTAAATATTATTTTAATCGATTTGTTAACTTCGCAAGTGCATAACTTTTTGTCACGTTATCGAAATTGCATGAAACTGAATCCATTGAGATCGTTATGTCAAGAGCTTCGAGCGAGCAGTAATTTTATCCAATTTGGAGCAAGTTGAAAATTTGGGTAATTTTCATAATTTAAATTAATTATTTAATTATTACAAACTTCGAAAATTCATATCTTTTTGATACGAACTCGAAATCGCACGAAACAGGATTTGCTGCGATCAGTGAGTCGAGAGCTACGCGTAGACACTAATTTCATCAAATTTGGAGCATGTTGAATTTTGGGCTAAAATTGGGCCCGAACCGTCATTTAAAGCCGGCAAAGGTGAGAACTCTTTTGCTCACTCAATTTTCGAATAGTTATTTATTTTTATAATTAAATGTAAATAAATTATTGGTGATGGAAGTAATTGTTTGTTGAACAGATTGTGGATTTGGATGTCATGTCATGTTATGTTTGAAATTGAAAATATTCAACAGGTTAAACTAATGATTTATTATTTATGACAATTTAAAATGATGTTACACTGCCATTGACAAGTTACTTGACTTGTTGATGTTGATTGGGACGATTATTTTACACCTCGCCCAAGTGCACAAAATTATGTGTTGGCTGAAACCCCACACGGGTCTTGGGTTGATATTGGACTACACATCACCTTTGTGTTTAGTGTAAATTGCACTTTGGCTGTTATGTGAATGGTTGACATTATTATGGAATAAGTGCAATGTTTGAAATCCGTGTAATTAAATTACATGGAAATTGTGTGAGTCTCATTCCAATTTTGAGTTAAAGAATATTATAATCCAGTATTCAATTAAAAGAACCAAAGGATGGTTTCCATGTTTTCAAATGGGAAGGTACGTATTGTCAAAGTTACAATAAAAAGAGTGAATTGGAAAGATAACATTTTTATTAGTAAAAAAAATTACAATAATAGATTAGAATTAAAAAGATACCCTTTTTAATTGTCAACATGTTAAATTAAGAAGATTTATTGCAAAACTGAACATTTTGAAAAGATTAATATTATTGTTATCAATTTTGAATTACTGAATATTTTAATTTATACTCAATTAATGGAATTAATTGGCGTTGATTTAAATAGATTATATCTTTATTGTTTAAAAGTTATAATAAAGGAGATTTAATTATAAAGATTACATATTTACTGTCCACATGTTAAGATAAGAAAGTTTGATTTTGAAATTTGAACGTTTTGGAAAGATTACATTTATTCGTCATTATGTGGCAATAAATAGATTTGATTTCAAAATAAGACATTTTGGGAAGATTATTATTAATTGTTATAATAATATGGAAAGTTCAGACATTTATAAAGATTTGAAAGGTAAGTTAAGACATTTGAAATCACGTCATTTTAGAATTAAAGAATATTTAAATTTTAGATTCTTTAATGGAAAGGATATTTTCAAAGAGTGCGTTTTAGAAAAGTTAATTATTATTATAAAATTATAATTGTACTTAGGCAAGAGGTTAGGTCACATTTGTGGTGGAAGTCTGCCCGGAACCAACCGGCTTATCCAGCAGCCACAAATGTTGGGCCTAATGTGAAAGGTCCAAGTGCGCAAATACGAATTGGGCCATGACACGAGGTTAAGCCCAACTTGTGGGATAAGTCTGCCCGGAACCAACCGACATATCCAACATCCACAAGTCGTAGGCTTAATGTGGGAGGTCTGGCCCAGTGTAAAATATAAATGAATAAGATAATGGATTGAGCTATTTAATCTGTTTTAAATAGCAACACCATTTTAACCCGAACGTGTTTATCGATTTATTTTATACATTTTATAATGCATGTTTTAAAGAGCTAATTCCAAAATAAATATTTTGGAAATAATATTATTTTAATATGATAATAGATAGAATATTCAATTTGGATTTAAAATTGAAATAAAAGTTGGAATCGTTTTATAAACGAATTTATAAACATTTTAGAATAAAGTTTGAAAGGAAAATATTACATTTTTCAATGTTATAAAGTTGAAATGAAAATATTACATTTTTCAATGTAATAAAGATTGAATTGAAAATAAAGTTGAAATGAAAGTATTACATTTTTCAATGTAATAAAGTTGAAATGAAAACATTACATTTTCCAATGTAATAAAGATTGAAATGAAAATATTACATTTTTCAATGTAATAAAGGTTGAACTAAAAAGATTTCATTTTTATTTAAGATTGATTACATTAGAAAGAATACTTTTTTTTAGTTAATTTGTTTCAAAAGAATGAAAAAGATTCATTTTAATGTAAATATATGTTTCAATGTAAAAGAATGAGTGATTTGTTTATTTTAATAAATTAATTAAAATAAATAAAAGGATTAAAGTGGTTTTAATAAAACCAATATTTTCCAGTACATATATTGGAATGGATTTGAATGAAATAATCTTCGGATTATTTCAGTATTGGATTTTGTGATTATACGGATATTATTGTGGGAATTTGGAAGATATTAATATCGTTATTCCCAATTTGATATACGTTAATTTTCAGAATTTGATATTGAACATAAATTGATATAATTTCTATTCAAAGCATGATATTTAATATCAGATTAAAATTTGGGTTTGTCGTGAATAGTGTCTTAGATAACACTGTTCTTAAACCCATTTGGGAAAGAATAAATCTTTTAAATAAGATTTCCAATTATTAAACATAATTGAAATTAAGTGAAACTGACTTTTGGGTTAATTGCGAACAATGTTTTTAAATGACATTAGTTCTTTAAACCCGATTGACAGTGAAATTTAGATTGGTAATACATAAATATTTTAACTAAGATTTAGCGAAATATTCTAAAGAGAAGTTTCAATTTAACATATTAAATTGAAATACGATTTTGGGTTTATTGTGAACGATGTTTTAGGCAACATTTGCTCTTTAACCCAGTTAAAGGCAAGATTGTTTCTTGAAAGTTAAATAATCATTAAATAATGATTCTTGAAGATTAAAACTAAATATAGTTTTAATAAATCTTTAATTGGATTGAATGAGGATAAAAGTAATTAAATTTACTTAATTCAAGAAATGAACGATAATGGAGTACCACTAGTTTTACTCCAAGCGGTAGTTAAATCTTTAATTAGATTTGATCGATAAAACGGTAATTAAGTTTACCGTAACACATTGGGTGTTAGATATGGAGTACCACCAGTTTACTCCATGGGTTGTGTAGGTTGGGAATAGGATATTAATTAATGATTACTTCGGTAAGGCGTTAATCCCGACTAATTGAATAAACCTTAATTTGGTTTAAATTAAAATCAAAGAATACTCTTGTGAAAACCCGTAACTTCCCCGTAAAGGAAAGCGTCGGATAGTTCGAGAACAAACCACAACAGAACGCATACAGAAGAACCTTTCATTGTATATGACAACAATGCATCAGATTACAAGAATATACAGAGTATAAAAGAATATTACACAGAAATATCAGAGATTTAAATTACATAGCAGCGGAAAATAATACAATACACAACTAGAAGTAGATATACGGATACAAAGCTTTCCGGATATCGTTCCAGCTGTAAACCAGGATCCTGTGAATATAAATCTGCAAAACCAAAACTACTAGCTGCCCGTGTCAAAATAGGGGCACCCAGAGTTTAGGTTAAAACAATAAACTCCAGGTCAGTCATGTGACTGGTGTGAGAACTAAAACAGTTAATCTTTATTTCAAAGTTAGGGAAATCAAGGGACCACGCCGTATAACACGGAACGGGTTTCCTCCCAAGAATACCAGTGCATAAAACAAACAGCGCAATGCTAAATAAAGAAAGATGAAGCTGTTATAAGACCCAGGTCCCATCACACAATGCAATCGCAAGCCGGAGGATAGGGTTTTTACCTTATAATAGCCAAGAATGCTTGATACGTTTAAAAGAAATCATTTTGATACTATTATAAGTGTATAGTGTATAAAACAACTTCAAATCATAAGTATCAATCATAGGCGGCATGAATGCCCCATACCACTATGTCGCCATATATAGGTTATACAATCAAAATCGCAAAGTCACGTATTTGGAAATTGGATTTCCATCTATGAACCGAGGCAAAAGATAGTCCTCAACCGATTCGAGACTGCCTAGTCCGAGTCTCAGGATCAGAGCTCGAGTGACCCTTGGATCGTCAGGGCCGGTCCACACGGAGTGGATTAAAATGCCTGAACATGCGTTTCTCCGCCCTATGGGGCGTAAACGAGCCAACTAAATGACTCCATCGGTTCGAGAACGACCGATCAATCCGAGGCGCCTCGCAACAGCAACAACCACATAAGTCAAACTCGTCAGGGCGTGTAAAACCACTGACGCCACTTCTAACTAGGAAAAAACGCATGCCCTCCCTGAGGTCCGTCTCCCGTTTTTGGTTCATACCTGGTGTGAAACACGCGAGGTAAACGTTACACAAAGCTACGCCACAAAGGCCGTGCTTTGATCATCACCACAAGACTTTGCTTTTCAACAGAAGCCTTGATCATTTGCATCTTAGCATGCCACACAGGCAAACCATCCTATGCAACCGATATCAGTCACACAGAGTGAAATCCGATGTCAGACACACAGTCCATTTACAAGTCCGTTCTGGGTCTGAACGAAACCGGAGGCACCTAGTACCTCGCATATCCATCGATCTCCAAGTACGTCTGGACGATCACCAACTGTTTCCATCTTCTTGGGTGTACAGCCCAATCAAGATCATCAGTTATCACCCAAATGACGTGAAGACCTCCGGTCTTCGACCATCGTCTTCATCTTCGACTTATCGTCGTATCGATTATTCAGAATGGGATAAACCCGGACTTCCCGAATAACTCGCGTATATTTTATAAAAGTGTTACACAAACACAACATACGCCTCATTCCAATTCATTAGTCACTAACCGTAAATTAATCAAGAGAATAATTCCCCAAATATTAACCCCGAAGGCCGAAACCAACATCAGATCAATATCCAGAAAACCCTTCTGCTTGGCTAACCGACAGTTAGTTTCTAAATTTCACGTTCAAATCTAATTAAAGATTTAACTATCGCCTGGAGCAAAACTGGTGATACTCCATTCTCGATCTTTTCAATCTAATTAAAGATTCATTAAAACTCCACTTAGTTTTAATCTGTGACTGGGTTAAAGAATCAGTGTCATTTAAAACACGGTTCACGATAAACCCAAAGTCACATCCCATTAATTATCGGGTTAAAGAACAAGTGTTATTTAAAACACTGTTCACGATAAACCCAAAAATCAATATCCATTCAATTCCAATTAAATATTATTTAATTGGTGCACTTCATTAAATCTAAATCAAAAGATTTAATCTTTTCTCAACTGGGTTCAAGAACAGTGTTAGTGAAGACACCATTCACGACAAACCCAAATCACATTCATTAATTATCGGGTTAAAGAACAAGTGTTATTTAAAACACTGTTCACGATAAACCCAAAAATCAATATCAATTCAATTCCAATTAAATATTATTTAATTGGTACACTTCATTAAATCTAAATAAAAAGATTTAATCTTTTCTCAACTGGGTTCAAGAACAGTGTTAGTGAAGACACCATTCACGACAAACCCAAATCACATTCATTAATTATCGGGTTAAAGAACAAGTGTTATTTAAAACACTGTTCACGATAAACCCAAAAATCAATATCAATTCAATTCCAATTAAATATTATTTAATTGGTACACTTCATTAAATCTAAATAAAAAGATTTAATCTTTTCTCAACTGGGTTCAAGAACAGTGTTAGTAAAGACACCATTCACGACAAACCCAAATCACATTCGATATTCAATACAAGGCTCTGAATAGAAAATATATCGGCTTATATTCAATATCGAATTCTACGACTAACAAATGTTGTATTGGAAATAACGATATAAATATATATATCTTTCAAATTTCCATAACAACACCTGTATAATCACGAATTCCAACATCGAAATATTCCGAAGACAATTTCGATTCAAATCCACTCCAATGCAATCATTGGAAATTTTGGTTATTTTTAAAACCCTTTTTAAATTCAATTTATTTATTTAAAAATAAATAGAATTATATTTCTAGTTCAAAACTAGTTCATTTCGATAAAAATCCATTTTTATCTTTTCAAATATGGAGTTTTTCATCCCAATTCTTTCTAAATCATTTCTTATGATTTTACACAAATTATTGCTATTTTTAATAATTTTATCAAGGCCCGTACAGTCGATTTCCATCAACGGCCATCGAACTGCACTTACAGCGACCTTTTTCGAATTTGATTTGGACATAATTCCAAATCCAACCGTTAGATTTCAAATTTCTAATATTCGTTAGAAAGCTCTTTTCGATACGAACCCAACGGTTCCGGTTTTAGGAGAATCCGACGGTCGGATCTCCCGTAATGTCCGTTTGAAATAAATGGTCGAAATTCGCGAACTGCCGCGGCGCGGCGCGGTCTATTCAGGCCATTATATTATATATAATATATATAATATATATTTCGTCGATTTCTATTTAAAACGAATTATATAAATAGTTTTAAAATCGTTTCAAAAGCTATTTCAACTTTCTTTTCAATTCAAATCAAAATTGAATTCTTCTTTATAAATTCGTTTTAAAATTCATTTCTATTCAATTCAAATTTCAATTCAATTTGAATTCATTTCAATTCGGTTTCAATTCAATTCATTTCGAAATCGTTTTCAATTCAATTCATTTCGAAATCGTTTTCAATTCAATTCATTTCGAAATCGTTTTCAATTCAATTCATTTCGAAATCGTTTTCAATTCAATTCATTTCGAAATCGTTTTCAATTCAATTCATTTCGAAATCGTTTTCAATTCAATTCATTTCGAAATCGTTTTCAATTCAATTCATTTCGAAATCGTTTTCAATTCAATTCATTTCGAAATCGTTTTCAATTCAATTCATTTCGAAATCGTTTTCAATTCAATTCATTTCGAAATCGTTTTCAATTCATTTCGAAATCGTTTTCAATTCAATTCATTTCGAAATCGTTTTCAATTCAATTCATTTCGAAATCGTTTTCAATTCAATTCATTTCGAAATCGTTTTCAAATCAATTCATTTCGAAATCGTTTTCAAATCGATATAAATATCGTTCACGTCAAAATGGCGTCAAACTAATCAACACGGCTTCATAAATTTCTATTTTCAAATATTCTATTTCAAATATTTCTATTTCAAATATTTTCACTTCAAATATTTCTTTTTCGAAACTGGAATGAGGCCCAATCAATTACCATATAAAGTTAATTATATGGATTTTCATACAACACATGTATATAATAGCAACGATAAATAATCAACCATCAACCAAAGTGCACTACACTGTATAAGCATCAAATATAGATATCTAACGCTTATAACAGCCTGTCAATCAATCGATCGACATATTTACTCAATCAGGATGAGTGAACTTCAAATTTCATCCCAACACCCGTGTGGGGTTTCAAACAATCAAACACATATTTTATTTGTGCAGTTAGGCGATGTGTAAAATTTATCGACCCAATCAACGTCCTTCAAATAGGTGTACATAAACAAACCGTCAGGTTTGTAAATGAATATTTATTTATTCACATTCACGTTAAAAATTATATTTTTAACGATAAAACATTTTATTTTAACATATGAATTTCTATTCAGTTCATTCTTTAAATAAAATGCTATTTTTATTTTTTTCTAACTTATTTTAGAAAATTTCGGCGGCATAACGGCACGATACTAGAAACGGGACAAGGCCTAGCCTTATCCCCGGACTAGTGAAGGCCCACGCCATTCACACATCAATCTTAATCAATTTCCAATTCAACCAATCAATCAAATCCCAATCAAATAATCTAACCAACTACACAACCAAACAAACAAGTCCATGGTATGTGGACGGGTGTCGGGTGCTTCTAATAAGCACCGTCTGCATCCTAGTATATATATATAACTAGAAAAATAGAATTTGAGTGAGAAGTTCTCACCTATAGCTATCCAAGCTCCATGGCTCTTCATTGATAGAAATCTTCATCGCTATCGCCTTTTTGTCACTTTCGTTGTCCGCTTTCACTACATATGTAAAAATCGAATTTTCACTTCGCTATTCCATATATAAAAATCATATTTTTATTTCAAAGTTCAATATATAAAGATCGAATTTTTATTTCAAAGTTCAATATATAAAGATCGAATTTTTATTTCAAAGTTCAATATATAAAAATCGAATTTTTACTTCTATGTTATATAGATAAAAATTATATTTTTATCACGCTATTTTCTATATAAAGATTTCGCCTTTTCAAATTTAAAGATTTCATCTTTATAAAAATCTCATTTTTATCTTTCTACACATATAAAGATGACATTTTTAATATCCCGATCATGTAAAAATTATATTTTCAACTCTTTACATAAACAAAAATCATATTTTGACATCACCTATATAGCAAAGACTATATTTTTAATACCTTAAAAATATAAAAATCATATTTTTAATACTTTAAAAATATAAAAATCATATTTTTATTCTACTATTCGATATGTAAAAAAAATCAAATCCTTTATAAATCAGTTTTTAAAATGCTTTAAAATCAGTTTTCAAAATGTTTTAAAATCAGTTTTCTAAAATGCTTTAAAATCAGTTTTCAAAATGCTTTAAAATCAGTTTTCTAAAATGCTTTAAAATCAGTTTTCTAAAATGCTTTAAAATCAGTTTTCTAATTATGTTCTAAATAAAAATAAAAGTAAAATAAATAAATTAAAAACTTACAGGGGGGCTGACGCGAGGGGCCTGGTCGGAGGAGCTCGCGTCGGGCGGTCCTAGGGTTAGGGCGAGGGTTCCATTTGGGGTATGGGGCGTTGGGGATTCGGGGCGGTTTCGATGGGAGAGGAAGGGGAGAGAGAGGCGGAGCTCGGGGAGGTGGGGCGGCGCTCCGGTTGGGCGACGGTCAACGGAGGTGGAGGCGATGGGTAGAGGGGCGCCATTTTTTTTTTATTATTTTTTTTTCTCTGATGCATTCGAAGTATAAGGGGGGGCCAACGCGGGTTAAAGGGGGGAGATTTTTCTCTTTTTTTTTATTTATTTATTTATTTATTTATTTATTTATTTATTTTGCAAAAAGTTGACTTTTACATATGACCTCGAAACGAGGCCCACCGCCTGTCGTCCATAGCGTTTAACCCCCATTCCGAACACAATGGGATATGTATCGCAAGCTGATCTGATCGTTCTGCTCAGCTTCCGTTAAATTTACTTTTAAATCACTATATTGAATTTTAAACGTACATTTCAAATTACCGGGGTCACATACTAACTTTAAAAATTCCAGAAAAATATTTTCTAGCTTCGTATTGACGATACGGTCCTAACAAAACTAGTTTCGTCAAATTCTGAGACCGTTAGAAAAATGGCCAATTTCCAGTCGATTAAAATCAACTGAAATGGTCAAAACACGTTTTCCTTTGCCACGCTCACATATTGATTCGAAAAATTATGAAATTTGGAATCTAGCAATAACTTGACGTCACGGACCCAACAAAACTGGTTTCGTCGAAATCCGAGGTCGTTTGCAAAATGTCCATTTTTAAGGGCCTGAATTCCATAGCGACTATTCAGAATTTTCAACTGGGCATATCTTTTGATTCCTGATATGAAATCTTGATTTTTCGGATTCGTTGGAAAGATATTCACAATTAGATCCCATTATTTTTGGTTTCACTAAAATCCGGATTGTTTTGCACCCGGTACATTCAATTGAAGTTTGAAATCGAATTATCGAACTACCGCGCCATTTTCAATTCTATATATAATTATATATAAATATTTATATTCTAACGACGACGTATATAATATATACGTCGAATTATATTCAAAATAAATTTCTCGTCGATATTATTTAAAATAATTCATTTTAAATAATCAAATTTCGATAAAATTGCCAAAATAAAAATTTTAAACTGGCCCAGATTTTCGGGTTGTTACAACTCTTGATTGGAATGAGGCATTGGTTGTGTTTTAATGCACATGATTTTAAATTACGCAAATTATTCAGAAAGACCGGGTTTAACCCATTCTGAATAATTCATACGACGATTGAAGATCGATGATGAAGACAGTTATTGAAGACCGGGAAATTTCCATATCGAATGGATGATTATTGATATCTTGATTAGAACGTACACCCAAAATGAGGGGAAAATTGGTGATCATTTAGACGTATTTGTAGATCTACCGGATATGGTTTCGTTCAGACCCAGAACGGACTGATAAATGGATTGTGTATCTGACATTGTATTCCTTTATATTGTATTCGTTGATCTCTATTTAATATATAGCTGTTTGGTGGCGGAGAATTTATTCTCTTGCTTAACACCCTGTTATATATCGATAGATGAATCAATGATATGGTATGGTCTGATAATGTGGCATGCTAAGATGCATATGATCAAGGCTTTTATTGAAAAGCAGAGCCTTGTGGATGAAGACCAAAGCATAGCTTTTATATAGCGCCGCTTTGGATGCAACGTGACTTCGTGGGCCTCACACACCACGGTATGATGGTGAACGATTTGTTTGATAATGTTCGGTTTGACCAATATACTTTATGCGGATTTGGGGTCGGCCAATGGGCTAGGGTGGTCGCTCCACCCTAGAAGTGGGATAGGTCATTTCAGCCGAATCTCATGAGGATAGATCAGATTACTGCTCATCCAAAGTGCGTAGTATATGTATTTCGGTGTTTTCTCTTGCCGAGACGTAAGCCGTGGAGATACATTCGCGATTGATCTTTCGAATCAGTAGCCATCATGATGGAATCCAATTTTCCAATACGATCTTACGGTTTTTAGTTGTATACTTATATGGTGACATAACATATTATGCCACCTAATTTTGATACTTTTATATTCGAAATTGTTTTCTACAATGTGCACTCATAGTATAAAAGATGTGTAACACCCCGTAATTCTGCGACATTAAGATTCTCAAATTAAAGTATAATTAATTTTTAAAAGAAAAATTAAAAGAAAAAGATCCATGCAGTTGTTTAATTTAAGTATTGTAACTAACATGAAAAAGAGAAGTAAGGAGAGAGCAATAATTATTATTGTTCTAAGACTTATTAACAAAAGCCTCTGTAGCTCAGTTGGTTAAGGCATTGGATTTGTAGCATGGAGGTCGGGGGTTCGAACCCCGGCGGCGGCATAATTTTTTATCTTTGTTTTAGAGAGGGCCAACTGAACATGCAAATATATGTACGTATACAAATTCAAAATTTGAAAGAATAAGAACGTACATATAAGGAAATAAAGAAAATATATATATACATATGAGAATATAAATATATATATATATATATATATACATGCAAAAATATATGTATACGAAAGATAAAGTTCAAGATAAGGCTACAGTCAATGAAATATGGCAACATCATTTGAATTTTGAAAATAAATTGAAAGTTGTGCGTATATATATACGCGTAAAATGGTCGTTAGAGGAATTGTATACATATAAGAATATTTCATGTGAATAAAACAGTTAAATAAATTCCAGAAATTCAAAAGTTCGAAAATCAAACTTCTACGCCAAAACAATTCATTCGAATTCAAATTTCTACGCCAAAATAGCTTGTGGGACCCAATGCTGACTCAGCACTGCGTGTATGATAAGGTTTGTCTAGATTCATCTACGTACCTGGACTATTTTCTTAACTGGGTTCAATGCTGACTCAGCGCTGCGTGTACGATAAGGTCTTGAGCAGCTATATAAACAGCCCTAGTCTTCATTCTCTTTGCACCAATTCTCTTCTATCCTTATGCTGCTAAGATTCATGGCTTCTTCCCCTCTTCTAAATTTTCTTAAATAAATAAAATAAAATATGATTCAAGACGAGGAGATGCTGCTAAAAGACTTTTAAGGAGGGATTCAAATCAAAGTTTCAAGTGAAGAATTCAAAGGCTAGCTCAAACAAGTTTCAAGCAACGACGCACGAATCATAGCCTCGCTTTCCTTCTTTTCTAGATCTATTTTCTGTAAGTTGGTTATTTCTAGATCTGAATATTTTGTTTTATTTGTGACATGAAATTAAAGGAATAAAGGAATATGCCAAATCTCTCTCTCTCTCTCTCTTCGAATCTGTGTTTATACTCTTGGACTGAATTAAGAACTGTTATGATTCGAGGACAAATAAGACTGTAACCGTGACTATGACTATAGAACTGTGGCCTTTGAAAGCATATGCCTTTGGACTATGACATAAGCCTTTGATTTTGGGACATATAAACATTGCCTATGACAATGACTTAGGACTATAAGAATTATTTTCCCTTTTGGACTATGAACATCGCCTATATTGCCCATGACCATGGACATTACTTATGACTAAGAACATAAGCCTTTGAATTGGACATAAACTATTGCTTGTGACATAATGAGGACAATTGTGATTTTGACACCCATGATTCATGATTAGGAAAATATTGCTTTAGTTTGGTGATTGTGAAATTGGGTCTAAACCCAATTATTTATTCTACCTGTTCCTTGGTTTTTTCTTTGGTTTTAAGACAGTGGGAATTTACCAATTAAGTTAGGTCTACCCACGTTCTTGAACCTATTTTGCCCATTCTTTGGTTTTAAGACAGTGGGAATTTACCTATTTAGTTAGGTCTACCCATATTCTTGAACCTACATTGTTATCCAAACCTTTTTATGCCAATTATTCCTTCTTGTCATTTTGATTCATTCCCTTTTTATCTACGAATCTAGATTTATTTATAATCTAGGTTGAATCACGATTATTCGAACGGTGGGAATGCGATTTGGGGAAAAACATGGAAATGAATATGAACGTAATTGTAAACTTGGAAATTGGCATAATTTGGAATATGTATTATGACATGCATATTAAAATGAAAATGGGGAAATTTGACATGGATTAGGGAATATGTGATTTTGACATATTAAATTTAGCGTTAGTAAGTAAGCTAAATTTTAGGCATAAAATGTAAACTAGAAAAATAATTCTAGTTTTGCCATAAATTGTGAATTAGGATGTTAAACCAAGATTGGGTTAATTAAGGTTGATTTGAAATAGGAAATGGCCTAAACTGCATGTTGGGTTAGGACTTGGGCCTAGAATATAAGTATACTAGTAGGCTTGACAATTAAATATAGGCCAAATTTGTCTAAAAAGGGGAAATGGGCTTTTGAAATAAATTGTTAACAATTTATAAACAAAAAAAAGTATTTTGATAACATCCCTTTTTATAACACATAGACCAGAAGGTTCTAGGGTGACAGAGAGGATAGTGTCTAGGCTTGGGTTTGGAAAATACAAGTTTCCTGCCCTCCCTGGCTATCCCTAACTGATCCGAAGGACGGGATGGTTGTTTTCAAAACCAGATTTGGAAATTAATCAAAAACCCTTTGAACTTAGAAAACATGAATATGCCTAACCCGAGGTTAGACTGAGTTGCGGTGTAAACCTGCCCGGAACCGACCGGCACATCCAGTAACCGCAGCAATATCTGTCTAATGTGAGAGGTTGTGGCTTTAATTTATTAATTAAAGCTAGAACAAGAATGGGAGAGTTAAGTCCATACGAACACTTAACCAACCTAACACGGTTAAGCTAGAATGGGAAGGTTAAGGAACACTTAACCAACTTAGCACAGTTAAAGCTAGAATGGGAGGGTTAAGTCCATGGGAATACTTAGCCAAATTAACATGTTGACTAGACTAGAAGGTGGGGTTAAGTAAAATTAATACACTTAGCCAATTTAACATGTTAATTAGACTAGAGGTTGGGGTTAAGTAATACACTTAGCCAAATTAATATGTTAACTGGACTAGACCATAGGGTTAAGTAAACTTGAACGCTTAACCATCAGAATATGATAAATGAATAGGGTTAAGTAAAAAGCATGAAGGGATAACACTTAACCAGTGTAATAGGATAAGGGAAGAGGGTTAAGATAGCTTGAATCGACTAAAGACACTTAACCAACCAAACCTGGCGAGAAAGAAAACTAAGTAGTAGAACTCAGTAGAAAAAGGGACTAAGTAGTAAAACTTAGTTAAGAAAACAAGGAATTTGGAAACTAAGTGGTAAACCTTAGTTAGTAGAACTAAGTAGTAATTCTTAGTATAACACGAAGGAGCAGACATCCATCTAGTTTTAAGAAGGCTCCAACGAATTGGGTTACGAAGCCCGAGGCTTCGAGGGGACGTGAGGGTACTCTTGGTATCCCTCTGTGAGGCTGCAGATGATCATCCTGGGCTCACAGAGGTTAAGGTATGCGTTAGAAGAACCGAGGGTATGCCTTGGTTGCAATATATATGTGGCAACCTAAAGACTAGGATGGACCAGCGTGATTCGGCGAGAAGACGGTAGCCCTGTGATAGCAACTCGTCGTCTACCATCCATCTTGAGTCAATCGAGATACGTGAAGCGGAAAGGCGGAGAACTCCAAAAGACCATATACTTGCTACCTAGTTATGGTTGCGGATGGCCATAGGATAGTGGGGCACCGGGGGCCGGCGTATAGTTCTCATTTTACAAGGTGTGCCTTTCATTAGCTGAGGGAGGGGTCAAGTGGGACCATAGCCACTGGAATTAAAACAGACCTTAGCATCTGCATCAGCAGATATCTGAAAGCTCCCGACCGAGTTCTGTATCCCTTGATTTGCCCTGTCACAGGACTCGGATCGCACATTACAGGACATGTGCATCTAGACAAGCGATAACGATTCGCGATACATGCGTGGGGAAGCCGAGGAACATATACCACTCTAGGTAGTGTGTCCTAGACTTGGGGGCATTGTTCGATAGGTAGCGTAATCCCTAGTTGGACTAGGTGGCATAAACCCTAAACTCGAAAAGCGTTCAGCAGATAGCGTAAAACTATAGTTAAATCTAGAAAGCAGTGGATAGAAAACCCTAGATTAGATCTAGGTAACAACTAATAAATGGATGCCTGAAGGCGATGGAAAATACAGGGATTGGGATCACGTTATCGTTACTAGTTGAAACACTAGTTAGGCGGTGCAGAGATATAGAAACCAGTATAACAAGTAAATAGCGAAGCAGCGAAAGTATTAGAGCGTATCCAGTTTATCTTAGCATATCTTGTGACTACCTTATCTAATCTTGTTGACCCTATCGTCATGGTGTAATCTTGTATTCAGTTAATTCATGTCGTTTTGTTTTCCATGTTCACATGCTAGAAGTTACTGAACTTACTCAGGCTTTATGTCTGACTCTGTTTTTCTTTCGTCTTCTTTCTTCCGTCCCCCCCCCCCCCCCCAGGTTGTTAAGGACGAAATAGGATAGCTCAGATTTGTTTTGGGATGATTTCTCTTTCCAAGCTTGAAGAATCTTGGATGCATCGGCTTTGGATTGCTATGGCTGGCTTTTGTTACATTGGGGAATATAAATGTATTTTATGCTTCTTTATTTTGTAAAGACAGTTGATACTCTGATATTGTAAAGGAACCTTGTACAAATTATTTTGTCAATAAAGCGAAGTTTTATTTTCCGTTGTTTAATGTTTGTCTGTCTTGTAATTTATCTACATCTTTTACCCATAATGCTCCACAGAACTTAGTGCATTCCCTTTGTGAGTGACACTAACGGATGTGGGGGGTTACACGTGGTATCAGAGCTGAAGGTTACCGGATCAGATAAAAGATTTGAAAAATTATTTTCAAAAGGTTTTTAAAGAAGCATTTTTAAAAGAAAGGATTTGTTTTAAAGGCATATTCCCCAAAGCCATACGCATTGTCTCCTCTTCCTCTGTTTGAATTCTTGTCTCCTTCTTTCTTGAGTCTCTGGGGCTCCTGGCTTTCTGGGAGGTAACCTCATCGAAGGGCGAAGTAGTGCCCGACTTCCATCTATAGCCGTAGTTGTTTCACTTACGGCCAGACTTCTTTCAAGCTTAGTAGGGTCTTCGGTATGATGGAAGCAGCTTTCGAGGGATTTGCCAACATGGTTATACACAGAAAAAGGTGAGGAGTTTGGCAAAAAGGGACAAAACCCTAGGATGAGGAATGCATGGAGATAGGTTAGCTCACGAAGGAGGAAGAAATTATAAAAGAGGAAGTATCCTTACAAGAGTATGATAGGGCATATAATTAAAGACA
This sequence comes from Allium sativum, assembly GCA_030737875.1. Classification (NCBI taxonomy): domain Eukaryota; kingdom Viridiplantae; phylum Streptophyta; class Magnoliopsida; order Asparagales; family Amaryllidaceae; genus Allium; species Allium sativum. The sequence continues at coordinate 317,529,409 of CM060921.1, forward strand.
AGGGCAAGGACGAGGGACAAGATTTTTAGAAGGACAAGTACATGCTAAGCATACCTAGGAGATAGGTGGTAAAAGTTTCTTTTGGGAAGAATCTAGTTTTCTGTTCATACTCTTTCCTTTGGTTTTAGCACTTCGCATCTGTTCATATTTGCTTCCATAGTTAAGTCTCTGCACCTTAGTACTTGTATAGTAAGAAGATCCCAATCAGTCTCAAACCCAGTGGATGGTTCGACCCGTTTATTTTTGGATAGTAGGGGTTTGAGAATAGTTATCGAGTTTGTTTATATCATATCACGTAGATCGTCTAAATTCGGAGGAGATATTTCTTGGATGCTTGTCTGATATTGGTTTAGGCCTTTGGGGCTTGTACTTGAGGAATGTCGAGTTCGGTTTGGATGGTTTGCGGGAGAGATGAATAGTTGTGGTAGGCACCCCAAAGAGCATGTAGTGACCTTTCGACTCTTATAGTTATGGCATGACAGATAAGAGGGAAACCTCTAATCATCTTAGTACGTATACTTGGTACCGTGATTGACATCTGTTTATTTTGGAATTGGAGGTCGGAAACTTCACAATCGTGAAGTTAAATTGGTTAAGATACAGTGGAGTAAAGCTCAAGAAGGATAGATACTAGCAACATGCCCTTTTTCCTTAAGGGTGCATTCTTGATTTCTCTGTTTAGGAGCTTTACGCGTAGTTGTTTCTCTCTTTCCAAAGTATATCCTCTAGGTTGTATCTGCAATCCTTAGGTAGAAGCCAATGGATGTAAACATGTATTTGAAACATGTTATGGTTGAATGGTTGCAAGTGGTTGCAAATGGTTGCTTGTGGATGCATATACATACGTATTAGGCACTAGATCAAGTTCGGACGCTCTCATATTGCATTTACATATATGCATTTGTTTATAAGTTGAACTTGATATGATATCATATGGATGTTGCATATGGATGTATGGTTGTGCACGCATGTAGTATTTACATGACTAGGGATGTTTGCATGCATGATTGGACGCATGGCACTAACATGATTTGCATTAAGGAGGTCAACTGAATCAGTAGACCGCCTGATTTTGCATTAGATAGAGACATATACACACACTATGCATATGAACATGAAAGCATTAGAAATCTTTTAAGGACAATGAATGCCTGTGATTGAATGGTTGAGTAGATGGGTGATTGGATGGTAGGACACATTCTTCCTAACTTGAAGATTTCGGGGACGAAATCCTTTTAAGTGGGGGAGAATGTAACACCCCATAATTCTGCGACATTAAGATTCTCAAATTAAAGTATAATTAATTTTTAAAAGAAAAATTAAAAGAAAAAGATCCATGCAGTTGTTTAATTTAAGTATTGTAACTAACATGAAAAAGAGAAGTAAGGAGAGAGCAATAATTATTATTGTTCTAAGACTTATTAACAAAAGCCTCTATAGCTCAGTTGGTTAAGGCATTGGATTTGTAGCATGGAGGTCGGGGGTTCGAACCCCGGGGGCGGCATAATTTTTTATCTTTGTTTTAGAGAGGGCCAACTGAACATGCAAATATATGTACGTATACAAATTCAAAATTTGAAAGAATAAGAACGTACATATAAGGAAATAAAGAAAAAATATATATACATATGAGAATATAAATATATATATATATACATGCAAAAATATATGTATACGAAAGATAAAGTTCAAGATAAGGCTACAGTCAATGAAATATGGCAACATCATTTGAATTTTGAAAATAAATTGAAAGTTGTGCGTATATATATACGCGTAAAATGGTCGTTAGAGGAATTGTATACATATAAGAATATTTCATGTGAATAAAACTGTAACACCCCGAAAATTCTATAACTGTGAAAGTAACAAATTAAAATATAATTAATTTCAAATCAAAGAACTAAGGGAAACGGGATACGCCATTGCGTTCGTCTCGGAAAAATACGCGAAATAGAGTCCGAGTTTTCGAAAAACGGAGTCCGTATGAAGAAGATATGGCCTTCGGAAGTTTCTGAATTAAGTTTAAAATTCAAACAGGATATAATAGCTCAGAAAATCAAATTTAAATTCGAAAATGGGGCCCAATGGGCCAGGGCGGAAAGACACCCGCCTGACACACCCAGGTCGACTGGGCTGTCGACCTGGTCTAACCAAGTCGACAGGGCTGTCGACAGGCATGTCGACCTGGTCCAGAGCCAGGTCGAGCCCAGTCTAACCCGGCTGGCCTATGCTATGTTGGTCGATTTTCTGTGGTCTGCTTTGTCATTAGGGCTAGGTGGCAGGCTCTAATTGGTCTCTCTATCGAATGAATGGCTACGATCAATCCAAGCAACATCAATGGTCCTAATCAGTTCCTAACCTCTATAAAAACAACCCTAGACTAAACCCTAATCTATTCATTCAAAAATAAGAACAAAGCCGCCATGTTGCTGAGGAACGACTAGGAGTAGCCACCTAATTGGAGAGAGGATTAGGAGGCAAATTCTAAAGCTTAAGGCAACCTAATCAAATCAAATCAATTCAACAAAGGAATCGTATCTCCAAATCCCTAAATTGGAGAATTCGTCACACCATTGTAAGTAGAGTATTACTTTGGTATGAACAAATAATTGTGTTGGTTTGTATGCTTGAATTGTGGCAATAAAGTAATTCATATTTGTGCGTTTTTATCAATTTGAAAAATTATATACGTTTGGATATTCTTGAATTATGTTATTCATGTTATAAAGAACTACATGCGGTAGTTCTATGCAAGTATACGTTTGGAATATTCGCAAATTATGTAATCCATGTTGAAGCTACATGTATGTAGTTGATTAATTTAAATTCATGCAAGTTTGGGGTTTTGCTACTATGCCATCATGATGTATATTTTTGTGCATAAATCATTTTGTAAGTAATTGGAACAAGTTTGGTTGTTAAAGTTCATATGAAACTATGTTGGAATTTTGACACCATGATCTATGTATTAAGTCATGCTTTGGTACTAGAAAACCTATTTGCAAACTTATGAATATGGCTAGGCTATGAATGATATTTGGCATAATTGAAATCCATGATTAAGTCTATCTTGTTTACAAGAATTTTATGATGACATATGTGGTACATAGCTAGGTTAGGGTCAAAAATCCCTTTTTGTAAGTTTACATGACTAAAGTAAAAATCATGATTTCATGTTAGAAACATTTATGCCATGGTTATGTGAACAAATTTAATTATACTTTTGTATTAGTCACAAAAGTAGACACCTTTGTAAACATGTAGTAGTCTTATGAACATGATTTGCTTATGTTTGACATTATGCCTAAATAAAAATAGAGGTTCATGTTGTAGTTATGACTATGTGATTTTACATGCTTTGATTCATGTCACCTAGGCTTTATGACCAAAGTATATGTTACCATTATGCAAGTACACCAGTTCCTATTTTGTATTTCCAACGTCATATTGCAAGTTCATACGCTCACCTTCCCCTTTTTGTGTATGTAATCACACTTTAAGCCTCCCCTTTCGTATGGCTAAGTTGAGCTTTAAAAGGCTAAGCCCAATATATATATAATAAACGGACGTGTAAAACGGGGGAAAATAGCGTTGGGTTAAAATTAATAATGAATGAAAATATAAAGTAGAAGGGCCCAAGTTCAAGTATGGGTTGGGCCCATGATTGGTGTAACCTTTACACCATTAACTTAATAATGGGCCGCAAATATTTACATATAAGAAATAAAGAAGAATGACAAAATATGTAAATGTAGAACATACGATGTGTTTAACCCGAGGTTGGATTGAGTTGTGATGTAAACCTGCCCGGAACCGCCCGGCTGTCCAGTAGTCACAACAATACCTATCCAATGTGGGAGGTTAAACATGGAGCCCAATAAGGACCCGAGGTTAGACTGAGTTGTGGCGTAAGACTGCCCGGAACCAACCGGCAACAGGCAGCCACAACAATACCTGTCTAATGTGAGAGGTCAGGGCCTTAATAAGACAATTAAGGCTGAGTCAGGATTGTTAGGATTAAGTGAACTAAAGACTTAATAAAAATGGAACATGCTAAACTAAACGGACTGGTGGGGGTTAGGTTAGTAAACACTTAACCAACTTAGCATGTTGGCTAGAGATAGAAAACCTAGTAACGGGGGACCCTTTTCAGCAGTAACCCTAGAAGGTGTATTAGGATACCCTGAAACTAGGCAGGGTGGGGCACGATTACTGGGCTGATTGTAAGAGGTCAAATCGACGGCGGTGGTGTAGCAGTGTAGGTTCTAACGGGGTGCGGGCGTGCACACACTCCGGCGCAGAAAAATAAGGCACTGGACACCAGTAGCATACCTGTGCATTCTAAGGTTGTGTCGGGCCGCCACCATGGGACTTGGTACACCCCATGGTGGGACCAGCATAGGTAACTACAACATCGGGGGCCGTAAGACACATGTAACTATGCGAGTAGGAGCCGATCATCATAGAATGGATCACATCACCCTGATTATGGGGTGCCAGTTGGGAACTAGTTTATATGGGTTCAGAGATTAACATGGGGTACGATAGTATATTCGACCCTAGACAACTTAACCAAGTTATAATGCATGCCCACTTCTTGTTTATACTTATCATACCCAGTTCTTTATTCATAGACAAAATAGTACTAGACTTACTCAGGCTTTATGTCTGACTCTACTTTTCTTTCGTCTTCTTTCTTCCGTTTCCCCCCCCCCCCCCAGGTCCACAGGGAGGGAACACAGCAGCTTGACCAACCTTAACATCCAGCTTGAAGAAGAGAAATGTATTGCTTGGACTTTCCCGTTTTGAACTATGGCTTTGGACAATCCACTATGGGGCTTTTGCAGTTTATCTATGTTTTATTTATGCTTCTTTAATAATGTAATCAAGACAGATTATGAAGGAGTTATGTTATGTTTTGGAAAAAGATGTAAGACAATCATGGTGATGTTTTGTAACACGTATTTGACCTTATGAAATAAAGTTAGTTGTTTTTTTTCCGCTGTTTACAAATATGTGTTCTTATATCTGTCTTGTATATCTGTGACTTATACTTATAAACCTCCACCAAAATTAGGGCATTCCCTTTGAGAGTGACCCTAACGGAGGTGGGGTGTTTCACTTGGTATCAGAGCATAGGTTTACCAGATAAGATAAAAAGTTTTGAAAAATTTATTTTCAAAAAGGAAATTTAAAGAAGCATTTTTAAAAAGAAAAATATTATTCTATTTTAAAAGGCAAAGTCCACTCCCCAAAGCCATAGGTACTATCTCTTATCCTTCGTTTTGAATCTATCCTTTTTGTTTCAGCATGTCCGAAGATCTTAACTTGCCGGAAGGGGTGCCAATACCTGGTTGGTTTAGACGGTTCTTAGAAGCAAGGGCCACTCAGCCAGGTCCTACCGTTCCTCCTCCCCCAGCTGCAGGAAATCATCCAGCTGCAGCGGCACCTTTTCCTCCACCTCCTCCTCGGGGAAACACGTTTGCTAAGATATGTAAAGATTTTAAAGCTATGGGAGGAAAGGATTTCCATGGAACTGAGTCCTTCGTGGCAGCTAGAAATTGGCTGAAAGAAACGGAGGACCTATTCATCATCTTTGAGGTAGAGGATAGACAAAAAGTACAATTGGCAGTATGGCTATTGAAGGGCGAGGCTTCCTACTGGTGGGAAGTCACCAATGCTGAAAGACCAGTGGAGACATGGGAGGACTTTAGGGCAAGGTTTGAGACTAAATTTCTCTCAGATGCAGAAAGAAGTTTGCAGTTGGAAAAATTCTTATTTCTTAAGAAAGGGGACAAGACAGTCAGAGAGTATGTGAATCAGTTCGATGAGCTGGCTAGGTTTGGGCTTGACCTAGTCAACACCCCGCACAAGAAGGCTCTCCGTTTCTTCAAAGGGTTGAATGAGACATTACACAGTTTGGCCATGACCCATATACCCACGGGAGCCACGTATGAAAGATTGGTGCAAATGGCATTGCTGAATGAAGAGGATAAGGGCAAGAAGAAGGAGGGTTTGCAGCCTAAGAAGACGGACCTTAAGAAAGGCGGGAAAGGCAACAAAGAGAAGAGGAAGTGTAATTTCTGTGGCAAAGTGGGGCACTTAGTAAAGGACTGCTGGAAAAAGAAGGCCAAGGAGAATGGTGGGTGCTTTTCTTGCGGTGAGACGGGCCATAGGGCTAAGGACTGCCCAAAGAAACGAGGACAGGGGCAGAGGGCTGGATCCACCCCAGGGGCACAGGTTCATGTGCTGGAAGCGCCACCTCTGCAACAGCGAGGTATAAATACTTCTGTAGAAAGTGTAGTTTATCTTTATGATCACCCCGTTCGCACTTTATTTGATTCTGGCGCATCACACTCCTTTATCTCGTCTGCTTTAGTAGAATCTCTGCACCTAAAAACTAGTATGGTAGAGGACCCCTTAATTGTTTCAAACCCAATTGGGGGCCCAGCTCATTTGTCTATGATCTGTTTGGGATTGAAAATTTCTATTCTAAGTGTAGAATTTCAATGTAGTGCCTTTGTTTTGGGCTTTTCGGGGTATGGTTTGATTTTGGGTATGGATTGGCTATCTAGTAATGGGGCCATCCTTGATTGTGAGAAAAGGGTTGTTAGGCTCCTAACCCAGCTCGATAATACTTTGGAAATTTCTTGTAATCCCTCGTATGTGGTTATGCTTAGTTATCTTGAATCACTAGATGCCTCTGTTGAAAATTTGCAATCAGTTAGAGTGGTCCGGGAATATCCGGATGTCTTTGAAGAGGTGAAGGGCTTGCCTCCGAAGCGGGAAATAGACTTCCGCATATATCTTGTAGATAATGCAAAGCCCGTTGCGTTACCCGTTAGACACATGGCTCCACGAGAAAGGAAAGAGCTCAGTAAACAGATTAAAGAGCTTCTAGAAAAGGGGTTCATTAGGAGGAGCATTTCAGAATGGGGCGCTCCAGTGGTGTTCGCTACAAAGGCGGATGGTTCACTCTGTCTATGTGTTGACTATAGGGAGCTCAACAAGCTAACGAAAAAGAATAGGCACCCTCTCCCTAGAATTGACGATTTGTTTGACCAGCTTGTAGGAGCGTCTGTTTTCTCCCAACTCGATTTAGCAACCGGTTTTCATCAGCTAAGGGTGGCTGAAGATAGCACCGATAAAACGGCATTCAGAACCCCAGACGGCTTCTTTGAATGGCTTGTCATGCCTTTCGGCTTGACAAATGCACCTGCTTACTTCGTGGACCTGATGAGTAGGGTATTTAGAGATTTCCTCAACAAATTCGTAGTGGTCTTCGTAGATGATATCCTTATCTTCTCAAAGAGTGAAGAGGAACATGCTCAACACTTAAGGGCAATCATGGAAACTTTGCGAGTCCATCAACTAAAAGCCAAATTCTCCAAATGCCACTTTTGGAGAGAAGAGGTGAGGTTCCTTCGGCACATAGTATCCAAACAAGGGTTAGCGGTGGACCCCGCTAAGGTAGTGGCGGTACAGGATTGGAAGACACCAAGGAATGCAACTGAAGTCCGAAGCTTTCTAGGACTAGCGGGTTTCTATCGAAAATTCATAAGGGATTTTGCGAAAATCTCAGCTCCGCTCACGAAATTAACTAAGAAGAATCTAGTGTTCAAGTGGGATTTGGATTGCGAGTTTGCTTTCCAACGACTGAAAAGGGCTCTCACAACAGCCCCAGTTTTGACGCTGCCAGATGGGAGCAAGATGTTCACTGTTTATACGAATGCATGTGGGACAGGGCTAGGTGTCGTCTTAATGCAAGAAGGAAGGGTAGTAGCTTATGGCGGGAGGCAGTTGAAAGTACACGAAAAGAACTACCCAACCCACGATCTTGAGTTAGCCGCCATCGTCTTTGCACTCAAGTCTTGGCGACACTATCTCCTAGGTGAGAAGTTCGAACTTTACACTGACCATAAATCATTGAAATATCTTTTCTCGCAGAGGATCTTAACTTGAGGCAACAAAGATGGATGGAGTTTCTTGCCTCGTACGATTTCGAAATCTCCTACACTCCGGGCAAAGGCAACGTAGTGGTAGACGCGTTGAGCCGAAAGAAATTGACCCTAAGCCCGTTGTTTGTTGAAAGACAATGCCTAGAGTTTATAGCCAGCTTCGACTTTAGGCCTTCCTCCGATTTCGTACCGGGCTTGCTAGCATCTCTCGAAGTGCGCCCAACTTTAGTGGATTCGGTAGGGGCAGCACAACGCGAAGACCCTCAGCTTGTGGAAACAATTGATAGGCTAATTAGGGGTGAGACTTCAAGTCACCTCAACAGATACTCCATTGACGATAAGGGTTTACTAAGGCGAGACGGAAGACTATGCGTCCCAAAGACAAAAGATTTAATAAAGAAGGTTCTCGAGGAAGCACATCACTCCAAGATGACGATACACCCAGGCGGAGATAAAATGTACAAAGATATAAAAAGGACTTTCTTCTGGAACGGCATGAAAAAGGACGTGGCAGAGTTCGTTTCTAAGTGTATGGTGTGCCAACAAGTTAAAGCGGAACAGAAAAAGCCTGGCGGACTACTACATCCTCTGGAGGTCCCGCAGTGGAAGTGGGATAGCATCTCAATGGACTTCATCGATGGGCTACCTAGGTCTAGGAGAGGCAACACTAGCATTTGGGTAATAGTGGATAGGCTTACTAAAAGCGCCCACTTTTTACCTGTCAAAAGTAAGAGAACTGCCTCATCCCTAGCATCACTTTACCTCAAAGAAATCGTTCGACTCCATGGAATACCATCTAGCATTGTTAGTGACCGAGACCCCATCTTCACCAGTGAGTTTTGGCGGAGTCTGCAAGAAGCAGTAGGAACGCAATTATGCTTAAGCACAGCCTATCATCCCCAAACCGACGGCCAAACAGAAAGAGTGAACAGAGTTTTGGAAGACCTCTTAAGGCTATGCGTCCTTGACTTCGGAGGGACATGGGAAGACCACCTTCCTTTGGTGGAATTTGCCTACAACAACAGCTATCAAGCAACCATCGGAATGGCGCCCTTCGAAGCTTTATATGGAAGACCGTGCGGATCGCCCACTTGTTGGTGGGAGTCCACGGATAAGCTCATACTTGGACCAGATATGATCCGAGAAACTTCAGAGAAAGTAGACTTAATACGAAGAAGGATGAAGACGGCCCAAGACAGACAAAAGTCCTATGCCGACAAGAGGAGGACCGACCTTGAATTTGAAGTTGGAGACAGAGTTTTTCTCAAGGTATCACCGCTAAGAAACGTTGTTCGTTTTGGGACCACAGGAAAACTTGCACCAAGGTTCGTAGGGCCATTCCCTATTATCGATAAAATTGGGAAAATGGCCTATAGATTAGAACTACCCGAGAAGTTGGCTGGAGTCCACAACGTTTTTCACGTTTCACATCTCTGAAAATGTCTACATGAGTCTGCTAAAGTGGTAGAGCCAAATATCCTCGAAGAGGCCGAAGTGGAACGCGAAGCAATCATAAGAAAAGTTCCAACCCGCATCTTAGGAACGGAAGTGAAGAAGCTACGCAACCGCGAAGTCAAGCTCGTCAAAGTTCAGTGGAGCGACGCCGAGGGAGACGCAACTTGGGAAACTGAAGCTAGAATACGTACTGCCTACCCTTTTCTGTTCGAGGGTACATCCTTGATCTTTCTTTTTCCTTAAGTTGCGCTTTTATCTATCTTTTTAGGTATATTTCCTCGACCTTATCTTTTAGGTAGAAACCTTTGGATGGAAACATGTAGTTGAAACATGTTATGGATGATGGTTGCAAGTGGTTGCAAGTGATTGCTAGTGGTTGCTCGTGGTTGCATATACACACACAATCTAGGTTTTAGATCGGCTCAGTCACTTCATATTGCATATGCATATATGTTTGCATTCGTATATGGTTGAACATTAATGTGTTGTCATATGGATGTTGCATTTGTATTGAATGATTGTGCACTCATGTAGAATCAAGAATAGGAAAATTTGCATACATAATGGATTCATGGCACTTACATAATTCGCATTAAGGAGGTCAACTGAATCAGTAGACCGCCTGATTTTGCATTAGATAAGTTCATATACACACACTTCGCATATGATCATGAAGCATTAGAAATCTTTTAAGGACAATGGATGCTCGTGTTTGATGGATGAGTAGATGGATGATTGGATGTTAGGATATACATTCCTCCTAAACTTGAAGATTTCGGGAACGAAATCCTTTTAAGTGAGGGAGAATGTAACACCCCGAAAATTCTATAACTGTGAAAGTAACAAATTAAAATATAATTAATTTCAAATCAAAGAACTAAGGGAATCCATTGCGTTCGTCTCGGAAAAATATGCGAAATAGAGTCCGAGTTTTCGAAAAACGGAGTCCGTATGAAGAAGATATGGCCTTCGGAAGTTTCTGAATTAAGTTTAAAATTCAAACAGGATATAATAGCTCAAAAAATCAAATTTAAATTCGAAAATGGGGCCCAATGGGCCAGGGCGGAAAGACACCCGCCTGACACACCCAGGTCGACTGGGCTATCGACCTGGTCTAACCAAGTCGACAGGGCTGTCGACAGGGCTGTCGACAGGCATGTCGACCTGGTCCAGAGCCAGGTCGAGCCCAGTCTAACCCGGCTGGCCTATGCTATGTTGGTCGATTTTTTGTGGTCTGCTTTATCATTAGGGCTAGGTGGCAGGCCCTAATTGGTCTCTCTATCGAATGAATGGCTACGATCAATCCAAGCAACATCAATGGTCCTAATCAGTTCCTAACCTCTATAAAAACAACCCTAGACTAAACCCTAATCTATTCATTCAAAAATAAGAACAAAGCCGCCATGTTGCTGAGGAACGACTAGGAGTAGCCACCTAATTGGAGAGAGGATTAGGAGGCAAATTCTAAAGCTTAAGGCAACCTAATCAAATCAAATCAATTCAACAAAGGAATCGTATCTCCAAATCCCTAAATTGGAGAATTCGTCACACCATTGTAAGTAGAGTATTACTTTGGTATGAACAAATAATTGTGTTGGTTTGTATGCTTGAATTGTGGCAATAAAGTAATTCATATTTGTGCGTTCTTATCAATTTGAAAAATTATATACGTTTGGATATTCTTGAATTATGTTATTCATGTTATAAAGAACTACATGCGGTAGTTCTATGCAAGTATACGTTTGGAATATTCGCAAATTATGTAATCCATGTTGAAGCTACATGTATGTAGTTGATTAATTTAAATTCATGCAAGTTTGGGGTTTTGCTACTATGCCATCATGATGTATATTTTTGTGCATAAATCATTTTGTAAGTAATTGGAACAAGTTTGGTTGTTATAGTTCATATGAAACTATGTTGGAATTTTGACACCATGATCTATGTATTAAGTCATGCTTTTGTACTAGAAAACCTATTTGCAAACTTATGAATATGGCTAGGCTATGAATGATATTTGGCATAATTGAAATCCATGATTAAGTCTATCTTGTTTACAAGAATTTTATGATGACATATGTGGTACATAGCTAGGTTAGGGTCAAAAATCCCTTTTTGTAAGTTTACATGACTAAAGTAAAAATCATGATTTCATGTTAGAAACATTTATGCCATGGTTATGTGAACAAATTTAATTATACTTTTGTATTAGTCACAAAAGTAGACACCTTTGTAAACATGTAGTAGTCTTATGAACATGATTTGCTTATGTTTGACATTATGCCTAAATAAAAATAGAGGTTCATGTTGTAGTTATGACTATGTGATTTTACATGCTTTGATTCATGTCACCTATGCTTTATGACCAAAGTATATGTTACCATTATGCAAGTACACCAGTTCCTATTTTGTATTTCCAACGTCATATTGCAAGTTCATACGCTCACCTTCCCCTTTTTGTGTATGTAATCACGCTTTAAGCCTCCCCTTTCGTATGGCTAAGTTGGGCTTTAAAAGGCTAAGCCCAATATATATATAATAAACGGACGTGTAAAACGGGGGAAAATAACATTGGGTTAAAATTAATAATGAATGAAAATATAAAGTAGAAGGGCCCAAGTTCAAGTATGGGTTGGGCCCATGATTGGTGTAACCTTTACACCATTAACTTAATAATGGGCCGCAAATATTTACATATAAGAAATAAAGAAGAATGACAAAATATGTAAATGTAGAACATACGATGTGTTTAACCCGAGGTTGGATTGAGTTGTGATGTAAACCTGCCCGGAACCGCCCGGCTGTCCAGTAGTCACAATAATACCTATCCAATGTGGGAGGTTAAACATGGAGCCCAATAAGGACCCGAGGTTAGATTGAGTTGTGGCGTAAGACTGCCCGGAACCAACCGGCAACAGGCAGCCACAACAATACCTGTCTAATGTGAGAGGTCAGGGCCTTAATAAGACAATTAAGGCTGAGTCAGGATTGTTAGGATTAAGTGAACTAAAGACTTAATCAAAATGGGACATGCTAAACTAAATGGACTGGTGGGGGTTAGGTTAGTAAACACTTAACCAACTTAGCATGTTGGCTAGAGATAGAAAACCTAGTAACGGGGGACCCTTTTCAGCAGTAACCCTAGAAGGTGTATCAGGATACCCTGAAACTAGGCAGGGTGGGGCACGATTACTGGGCTGATTGTAAGAGGTCAAATCGACGGCGGTGGTGTAGCAGTGTAGGTTCTAACGGGGTGCGGGCGTGCACACACTCCGGCGCAGAAAAATAAGGCACTGGACACCAGTAGCATACCTGTGCATTCTAAGGTTGTGTCGGGCCGCCACCATGGGACTTGGTACACCCCATGGTGGGACCAGCATAGGTAACTACAACATCGGGGGCCGTAAGACACATGTAACTATGCGAGTAGGAGCCGATCATCATAGAATGGATCACATCACCCTGATTATGGGGTGCCAGTTGGGAACTAGTTTATATGGGTTCAGAGATTAACATGGGGTACGATAGTATATTCGACCCTAGACAACTTAACCAAGTTATAATGCATGCCCACTTCTTGTTTATACTTATCATACCCAGTTCTTTATTCATAGACAAAATAGTACTAGACTTACTCAGGCTTTATGTCTGACTCTACTTTTCTTTCGTCTTCTTTCTTCCGTTTCCCCCCCCCCCCCCAGGTCCACAGGGAGGGAACACAGCAGCTTGACCAACCTTAACATCCAGCTTGAAGAAGAGAAATGTATTGCTTGGACTTTCCTGTTTTGAACTATGGCTTTGGACAATCCACTATGGGGCTTTTGCAGTTTATCTATGTTTTATTTATGCTTCTTTAATAATGTAATCAAGACAGATTATGAAGGAGTTATGTTATGTTTTGGAAAAAGATGTAAGACAATCATGGTGATGTTTTGTAACACGTATTTGACCTTATGAAATAAAGTTAGTTGTTTTTTTTCCGCTGTTTACAAATATGTGTTCTTATATCTGTCTTGTATATCTGTGACTTATACTTATAAACCTCCACCAAAATTAGGGCATTCCCTTTGAGAGTGACCCTAACGGAGGTGGGGTGTTTCAAAAACAGTTAAATAAATTCCAGAAATTCAAAAGTTCGAAAATCAAACTTCTACGCCAAAACAATTCATTCGAAATTCAAATTTCTACGCCAAAATAGCTTGTGGGACCCAATGCTGACTCAGCACTGCGTGTATGATAAGGTTTGTCTAGATTCATCTACGTACCTGGACTATTTTCTTAACTGGGTTCAATGCTGACTCAGCGCTGCGTGTACGATAAGGTCTTGAGCAGCTATATAAACAGCCCTAGTCTTCATTCTCTTTGCACCAATTCTCTTCTATCCTTATGCTGCTAAGATTCATGGCTTCTTTCCCTCTTCTAAATTTTCTTAAATAAATAAAATAAAATATGATTCAAGACGAGGAGATGCTGCTAAAAGACTTTTAAGGAGGGATTCAAATCAAAGTTTCAAGTGAAGAATTCAAAGGCTAGCTCAAACAAGTTTCAAGCAACGACGCACGAATCATAGCCTCGCTTTCCTTCTTTTCTAGATCTATTTTCTGTAAGTTGGTTATTTCTAGATCTGAATATTTTGTTTTATTTGTGACATGAAATTAAAGGAATAAAGGAATATGCCAAATCTCTCTCTCTCTCTTCGAATCTGTGTTTATACTCTTGGACTGAATTAAGAACTGTTATGATTCGAGGACAAATAAGACTGTAACCGTGACTATGACTATAGAACTGTGGCCTTTGAAAGCATATGCCTTTGGACTATGACATAAGCCTTTGATTTTGGGGCATATAAACATTGCCTATGACAATGACTTAGGACTATGGGAATTATTTTCCTTTTTGGACTATGAACATCGCCTATATTGCCTATGACCATGGACATTACTTATGACTAAGAACATAAGCCTTTGAATTGGACATAAACTATTGCTTGTGACATAATGAGGACAATTGTGATTTTGACACCCATGATTCATGATTAGGAAAATATTGCTTTAGTTTGGTGATTGTGAAATTGGGTCTAAACCCAATTATTTATTCTACCTGTTCCTTGGTTTTTTCTTTGGTTTTAAGACAGTGGGAATTTACCTATTAAGTTAGGTCTACCCACATTCCTGAACCTATTTTGCCCATTCTTTGGTTTTAAGACAGTGGGAATTTACCTATTTAGTTAGGTCTACCCATATTCTTGAACCTACATTGTTATCCAAACCTTTTTATGCCAATTATTCCTTCTTGTCATTTTGATTCATTCCCTTTTTATCTACGAATCTAGATTTATTTATAATCTAGGTTGAATCACGATTATTCGAACGGTGGGAATGCGATTTGGGGAAAAACATGGAAATGAATATGAACGTAATTGTAAACTTGGAAATTGGCATAATTTGGAATATGTATTATGACATGCATATTAAAATGAAAACGGGGAAATTTGACATGGATAAGGGAATATGTGATTTTGACATATTAAATTTAGCGTTAGTAAGTAAGCTAAATTTTAGGCATAAAATGTAAACTAGAAAAATAATTCTAGTTTTGCCATAAATTGTGAATTAGGATGTTAAACCAAGATTGGGTTAATTAAGGTTGATTTGAAATAGGAAATGGCCTAAACTGCATGTTGGGTTAGGACTTGGGCCTAGAATATAAGTATACTAGTAGGCTTGACAATTAAATATAGGCCAAATTTGTCTAAAAAGGGGAAATGGGCTTTTGAAATAAATTGTTAACAATTTATAAACAAAAAAAAGTATTTTGATAACATCCCTTTTTATAACACATAGACCAGAAGGTTCTAGGGTGACAGAGAGGATAGTGTCTAGGCTTGGGTTTGGAAAATACAAGTTTCCTGCCCTCCCTGGCTATCCCTAACTGATCCGAAGGACGGGATGGTTGTTTTCAAAACCAGATTTGGAAATTAATCAAAAACCCTTTGAACTTAGAAAACATGAATATGCCTAACCCGAGGTTAGACTGAGTTGCGGTGTAAACCTGCCCGGAACCGACCGGCACATCCAGTAACCGCAGCAATATCTGTCTAATGTGAGAGGTTGTGGCTTTAATTTATTAATTAAAGCTAGAACAAGAATGGGAGAGTTAAGTCCATACGAACACTTAACCAACCTAACACGGTTAAGCTAGAATGGGAAGGTTAAGGAACACTTAACCAACTTAGCAGATTTAAAGCTAGAATGGGAGGGTTAAGTCCATGGGAATACTTAGCCAAATTAACATGTTGACTAGACTAGAAGGTGGGGTTAAGTAAAATTAATACACTTAGCCAATTTAACATGTTAATTAGACTAGAGGTTGGGGTTAAGTAATACACTTAGCCAAATTAATATGTTAACTGGACTAGACCATAGGGTTAAGTAAACTTGAACGCTTAACCATCAGAATATGATAAATGAATAGGGTTAAGTAAAAAGCATGAAGGGATAACACTTAACCAGTGTAATAGGATAAGGGAAGAGGGTTAAGATAGCTTGAATCGACTAAAGACACTTAACCAACCAAACCTGGCGAGAAAGAAAACTAAGTAGTAGAACTCAGTAGAAAAAGGGACTAAGTAGTAAAACTTAGTTAAGAAAACAAGGAATTTGGAAACTAAGTGGTAAACCTTAGTTAGTAGAACTAAGTAGTAATTCTTAGTATAACACGAAGGAGCAGACATCCATCTAGTTTTAAGAAGGCTCCAACGAATTGGGTTACGAAGCCCGAGGCTTCGAGGGGACGTGAGGGTACTCTTGGTATCCCTCTGTGAGGCTGCAGATGATCATCCTGGGCTCACAGAGGTTAAGGTCTGCGTTAGAAGAACCAAGGGTATGCCTTGGTTGCAATATATATGTGGCAACCTAAAGACTAGGATGGACCAGCGTGATTCGGCGAGAAGACGGTAGCCCTGTGATAGCAACTCGTCGTCTACCATCCATCTTGAGTCAATCGAGATACGTGAAGCGGAAAGGCGGAGAACTCCAAAAGACCATATACTTGCTATCTAGTTATGGTTGCGGATGGCCATAGGATAGTGGGGCACCGGGGGCCGGCGTATAGTTCTCATTTTACAAGGTGTGCCTTTCATTAGCTGAGGGAGGGGTCAAGTGGGACCATAGCCACTGGAATTAAAACAGACCTTAGCATCTGCATCGGCAGATATCTGAAAGCTCCCGACCAAGTTCTGTATTCCTTGATTTTCCCTGTCACAGGACTCGGATCGCACATTACAGGACATGTGCATCTAGACAAGCGATAACGATTCGCGATACATGCGTGGGGAAGCCGAGGAACATATACCACTCTAGGTAGTGTGTCCTAGACTTGGGGGCATTGTTCGACAGGTAGCATAATCCCTAGTTGGACTAGGTGGCATAAACCCTGAACTCGAAAAGCGTTCAGCAGATAGCGTAAAACTATAGTTAAATCTAGAAAGCAGTGGATAGAAAACCCTAGATTAGATCTAGGTAACAACTAATAAATGGATGCCTGAAGGCGATGGAAAATACAGGGATTGGGATCACGTTATCTTTACTAGTTGAAACACTAGTTAGGCGGTGCAGAGATATAGAAACCAGTATAACAAGTAAATAGCGAAGCAGCGAAAGTATTAGAGCGTATCCAGTTTATCTTAGCATATCTTGTGACTACCTTATCTAATCTTGTTGACCCTATCGTCATGGTGTAATCTTGTATTCAGTTAATTCATGTCGTTTTGTTTTCCATGTTCACATGCTAGAAGTTACTGAACTTACTCAGGCTTTATGTCTGACTCTGTTTTTCTTTCGTCTTCTTTCTTCCGTTCCCCCCCCCCCCCCCAGGTTGTTAAGGAGGAAATAGGATAGCTCAGATTTGTTTTGGGATGATTTCTCTTTCCAAGCTTGAAGAATCTTGGATGCATCGGCTTTGGATTGCTATGGCTGGCTTTTGTTACATTGGGGAATATAAATGTATTTTATGCTTCTTTATTTTGTAAAGACAGTTGATACTCTGATATTGTAAAGGAACCTTGTACAAATTATTTTGTCAATAAAGCAAAGTTTTATTTTCCGCTGTTTAATGTTTGTCTGTCTTGTAATTTATCTACATCTTTTACCCATAATGCTCCACAGAACTTAGTGCATTCCCTTTGTGAGTGACACTAACGGATGTGGGGGGTTACAAGATGAATTTCGCGTATTATGCATTTTTGACCATTATAAGGAAAAACTCTATCCTTCGGCGTACGTGCAAGTGATTGAGTCTTATAACGGTTTCATTTTTCTAAAAAGCATTTCGTTGTTTTATGCACTGGTATTCTTGGGAGAAACCCGTTTCGCGAAAGTGGCGTGGTCCCTTGATTTACCTAACTTTAAAAATTAAAGTTAATAACTGTTTTGAGTTCTCATACCAGTCCCATGACTGACCTGGAGTTTATTGTTTTAACCTAAACTCTGGGTGCCCATATTTTCCGCACGGGCAGCTAGTAGTTTTGGTTTGCATATATTATATTCACAGGATCCTGGTCTACAGCTGGAGCGATATTCGGAAGGCTATGTATCCGTGTATTTCTTTTAGTTGTGTTTTGTATTATTTTTCCGCTGCTATTTAAATGTAATTTAAACTCTGATATTATTGTATTTCCAATGTATATTATTATTCATACTCTGGAAAATTCTTGTACTCTGATGTAATTGTTGTAACAGCAATAAAATGTTCTTCTGTTTTGTGTTCTGATGTGTGTTGTTCTCAAAGCAATCCGGTTTTTCTTTATGGGGAAGTTTGGGTCGTTTCAATCTGACGGTCGGATCTCCCGTGATGTCCGTTCGAAGTCAATGGTCGAAATTCACGAACTACCACAGCGCGGCGTGTTCTATTAAGGCCATTATATATATATATATATATATATATATATTTCGTCGATTTCCATTTAACGTATTTTATAAATCATTTTAAATTCGTTTTCAAAACGATTTCAACTTCATATTCAATTTGTAATCAAAACTGAATATTAAATGTCATCGATATACAAATGATAATATTTTCAAAACATTATATTTTGAAATCAATTCGTTTTCGATATTCATTATAAAAATGAATAAAGTCGATATGAATATCGTTCACGTCAAAATGGCGTCAATCTAATCAACATGGCTTTATATATTTAAATATATTCGTGTCCATCCCAAATCGGACATCAAAATCAAATTTTGATTTTGATCTTTTACTGAATATTATTTTAAAATATTCATTATTTTAAGATAATCGTTATTTTAAAATATTCATTCTTTCTGAACTAGAATCAGACACAATCAAGTACCATATAATGTTATTTATATTGATTTCATACACACATGTACACAACAACAATCAAACACAATCAACCATCATCCAAAGTCCATTCTACACTGCATAAGCATCAAATGTAAATATTTAACGCTTACACAGCTTGTCAATAAATCGATCGACATACAGTTAATTACTGGGACTAGTGTATGTCATATATCATCCCAATACCCGTGTGGGGTTTCAATCAACAAATAATGAATTTCATTTGTGCAGTTGGGAGATGTGTAAAATTTATCGTCCCAATCAATATCAGTCAAATGTGTGTACATAAACAAATCATCTGATTTGTTTATAAATATTTATTTTATTCATATACACGTTAAAAATTATATTCTTAACTATAAAATATTTTATTCCCTTCCACATCACACAATCAATTCTCACAACACAATCAAACAAACAAACAAGTCGTTCATGGTCTATGTACGATGGGTGTCGGGTGCTGCTAAGCACCATGTACATCCTAGTATATAGTTTAACCAGAAAATAAAATCTAAGTGAGAAGTTCTCACCGTGGGTTCCACTCCCCCATTCTCTATTTCTGAACGGTTCAGATTTATCTAAAATTCCAGTGCAACCTTTTCCCGTTGTTCTTAGTAAAAATCACATTTTTCTTCCAATGCTAAAAATTATATCTTTACTTTGCTAAAAATTATATTTTTACTTCGCTAAAAAATATATTTTTACTTCGATAAATATTATATTTTTACTTTGCCAAAAATTATAGTTTTACTTCGCTAAAAAAAATATTTTTACTTCGCTAAATATTATATTTTTACTTCGCTAAAAATTATAATTTTACTTCGTTAAAAATTATAATTTTACTTCGTTAAAAATTATATTTTTACTTCGAAACCATACATGTAAAAATTGCATCTTTAACATGATGTTTACATTATAAAGATAAAATTTTTGTTTCGATTATCATACATTATAAATCCTATTTTTATTATCTCTATAATATAAAAATCATATTTTTATTTCGCTACCTATATAAAAAAATCGTATTTTTATATTCTCTATTATATAAAAATCTAATCTTATCTTTTTCATATTTTAAAAACTGAATTTAGACCTTGTTTTTATATTCAAACTAGCTAAATTAAAATAAAAAAAACAAATAAACAAAAACACTCATTGTAAATAGGAGGAGGGGATTCACGTTGGCACTGGGTTGCGGAGGAGCTCGGGAGGGGCGGATCGCCGGCGGTGGGCCCAGTGATTGAGGTGGCAGCGGTTTCAGGTAGGTTGGGGTGTTTGGGGTTCGGTTTTCTCGAGGTGGTGCGGGGCTTGGGGGGGTCCTCCGGCAAGGTGGTCAGGCTAGGAGGGTTTGGCGGTGGGGCGTTGGTCGTCAGCGGCAGTGCAGCCTAGGGGGCAAGATCGAGATCGGGTTTCTTTTTTTTCCTTTCGTTTGACTGAGTAAAAGGAGAGATAAGGGAGGTTATATAAAAAATATATTTAATTATTATTAAATTCAATATAGTTGACTTTTAATTCGAATGTAAAATCGAGTCCAACAACTGTCGTCCCTAGCTGATTACCCCCATTCCGAACACAATGGAATATGTTTCGTAAGCCAATTCGACTGTTTCAATCGGTTTTCATTTAAATTAACATTTAAATCAATATATATTCAATTCGAATGCACATTTTAATTTACCGGGGCCATATATGGACTTTAAAAATTCTAGAAAAATTATTTCTAGCTTTGTATTGACGATACGATACTAACAAAACTAATTTCGTCAAGTTTGGAGATCGTTTGAAAAATGGCCATTTTCTGGTCGATCCAAATTGACTAAAACTGACAAAAGACGTTTTCCTTTGCCTTGCTCACATAGTGATCGACGCTAGTCTATGAATTAGAAAAGCGCGACATTTGAAATAAATTCTGCAAGCATATAGGTGTGTAGCATACAGGTCGAACACAGGGAGGTGAATTAAATCAAATTATTTATCTAATCTCTTGGGCGAGTTAGACAAAACTTTGGAGGTTGATTTTTGCAAAGCAAAAGAAAAAATTGAAACTACAAATAAAAGATGCAATTAAATTCACTTCAGATTCGAGTCTAATCGGATATGTAATAAATTCAGTGATTAAAGATAAAATAGAACAATGGAAATAAAATTGCAGAACAAAATTAAACATAGAAAATAAAAATTAGGATTACCGCTGAATCTAATCAGACGGTCAATCGCTAATGAAAAGAAATGCAGAATACAAATAGTGTTCTACCGAATCTAATCGTGTAGACAACACTAATTGCTAAGAAATAGAAAATTGCAGAAAATAAAGAGAAAAATGAATTTTATTAATGAAGAAGAGAATAGAATGAGATATAGGATGGTGGCTACAATGCCATTACAAGGGTATATATAGGGTAGATAGCCAAACCCTAACCCTAATGATAACTGGGCCTGGTCATTACATCACTAATTAGTTTACAATGAGAAACATAAATGGGCCTTAGATAAATAAAGCAAATTTGGGCCTTTTCTCTTTTCCTCTTGCTTCCTTGACATTTCTTCATTGATTTGTGATGTGCAAAGCATTTTTATCAATCCTTTTCTTGTCCAACAACAACTAGATGTGAGATCTTCATCTACAATTCTTCAAAATGTAAATATATATCAATTTCATCTCTACTTCTCTACTTTTCTGGTTGCATGCGGGCTGGGTTGGAATATCTGTAAAAGTAACAAAACAATAGCCAAGTAATATTCATTTATATACAAAAGATAAGATATAAGAGCATAAAATAAACACATTTCTATATCAATCAAATACCCCCACACTTATTTTTTACTCGTCCTCGAGTAAAACAAGAAATGAAAAAAAAAAAACTAGACTAGATAGGTCACACTTTCATAGGAAACACGATTGCATTGAGCGTATGTAACAAGCCGTTAAACCTCTAGGTGTCCCTAGTAGGACGAGTGATGTCTCGTGAGGGTTTTCAGCGGATACTACCCACAAAATCCAAATGCAGTATGCTATGATTCTAATGAAACTACATGAATGCAATGGACATATGCAAATAAAAACGAAAAAATGAAAGCACGACTTGTTTCAGGAAAGTGGTACAACAAATTAAGTTAATAATTTCTAATCAGTTGATTTTATTTTAGATACCTCAACTTGTCACAAATTTTCAATATAAATCAAGTTTTCAAATGTTAAATTCCAGTTTGGCCAGTTAGTTCGGTCGATAACATAGTGCAGCCATGAAATAAATTCTTAGTTTGCTTGGCACAGTTTGCAAAGTGGTATTCTAATTTTCTCATGTATGGCTAGTCAATTCAATAAGGTCAAGAAGTGTTTGGGTATCATCGCTTATTCTTTATTCTATAAAATTTTAAGATTTATGATTAAGTACATACACCTAACTAAAAAGACCAAGGTTTACCACCCATGCACTGCCTCGTGGACTAACGGAGAGTGGGTAAAGAGCTTGGCGGATTGTGCAGGCCGACTTTGACTTTGTCAACAACGTGTCGGCAATCCTTAGGTGTCCAATCTCATAAAATGAGACCAAGATATTCCGACTTTGACTTTGTCAACAACGTGTCGGATAGAGCTTGACGGGTTTGCACACCAACGCTCGATATACAAGCAATGTTGGATACCCTTGGATTACTATTATTATTATTGAATTTATAAGAACAAAAAGAGAGTTACGCGAATTCAACTTAACACAACTTAGTTTTAAAGATTTGACAAGCCATTATAAATGATTTAAGTCCTCCACTTATTTAAACAAAGTCTACAATATAGAATAGATTTCATGGCCATCACCTAAGAATCTCAATATGTACCGGTTACACTATTAGCCCTCAAAATTAAACTTTTCATTATATTTCTTATTCGATCTAAGTTGAGAGAAAAAAATACTATCAACTGGCTTAAAATTGTAAACTTATTTTGTTGTATCAATTGAAAATGAGTCGTATTTAAAAAAAAATATGGTATGTTACTACGATATAAAATGTATGATGGTCCTACATGAAAAGAAAGAAAAATTAAAGAAAAATCAAAAGAATGCAATGCAGACTCCCCCCCACACTTGATTGAGACAGTGTCCCAACTGTCTAAGGCAGAAAAACAAAAATTAAATAAGAAAAATAAAAGAAAAAGAACATGTACCACCTGATTTCATGGTGGATGATCATGCAGATCGATAGAGTCATCTTCGTCATATTGCTCGAATCCCAAAAATGGTTTCAGTCGTTGATCGTTTACTTTGAAGACTTTTCCGTCCCTAGGATTTTCAATTTCAACCGCTCCATGAGGATATACTGTTTTCACGACATAAGGTCCAGTCCATCGAGATCTGAGTTTTCCTTTAAACAAGTGAAGTCTAGAGTCGTATAAAAGAACTTTTTGACCTACGTTGAATTCCTTACGGAGTATGTTTTTGTCATGTTGGGCTTTGGTTCTTTCTTTGTAGATTTTCGCATTTTCATACGCCTCATTTCTTAATTCCTCTAATTCAGAAATTTGTAACTTCCTGTGTGAGCCGGCTTTCTCTAAGTCAAAGTTCAAAAATTTTATGGCCCAAAGAGCACGATGCTCTAATTCAAGAGGTAAGTGACAGGCCTTTCCAAAGACTAATAGATATGGTGACATCCCTAGATTGGTTTTATAAGTAGTGCGGAAAGCCCAAAGTGCATCAATCAGTTTTACAGACCAATCTTTTCTATTGGAATTCACGGTTTTCTCAAGAATTTGCTTGATTTTTCTATTGGAAACTTCTACTTGTCCACTAGTTTGTGGATGGTAAGGTGTTGACAGCTTGTGTGTGATTGAGTATTTCTTGAGCAAGGACTCAAAAGCACGATTACAGAAATGAGTGCCATTATCGCTAATGATAGCTCGAGGTGTGCCAAAGTGTGAAAAGATGTTTTCTTTGAGGAATTTGACAACAACCTTGTTGTCGTTGGTTTTGGTCGGAATCGCTTCAACCCATTTTGAGACATAATCTACCGCAAGTAAGATGTAAAGATTCCCAAATGAATTAGGGAATGGTCCCATGAAATCGATGCCCCAAACATCGAATAATTCAATCACTAAAATGGGGTTGAGAGGCATCATGTTTCGCTTAGAGATTCGACCCATTCTTTGACATCGCTCACATTTAGAGCAAAATTCGAAAGCGTCACGGAAGAGTGTGGGCCAATAAAAACCGCTTTGCAAAACTTTTGCAGCAGTTTTTCTTGCTCCAAAATGACCGCCACAAGCATTGTCATGTGAGAAGGAGAGAATACTTTGGTGTTCATGGTCGGGCACACACCTTCGAATGATTTGGTCTGGACAGTATTTGAAAAGATATGGGTCGTCCCAATAGAAGTTTCGAACTTTCGAGAGAAATTTTTGTTTATCTTGTTTCGACCATTCAGCGGGTGTTTGTTGTGTGACAAGATAATTCACAATGTCAGCGTACCAAGGGGTGTTGGAGGTCGAAAGGAGTTGTTCATCAGGAAAATAGTCATCGATTTGGGTGTCGTTATCATTTTCGTGCACAATTGGAGAGAGATGATCAGCTACGACATTTTCAGAACCCTTTTTATCTCGTATTTCTATATCGAATTCTTGAAGAAGAAGGATCCAACGAATCAAGCGGGCCTTGGCATCCTTTTTAGAAAGCAAATATCGTAGGGCAGCATGGTCAGTGTAAACTATGACTTTGGATCCTATGAGGTATGGTCTGAATTTCTCAAGAGCGAAGACAACTGCCAAAAATTCCTTTTTAGTAGTTGAGTAATTCAATTGGGCCTTGTTTAGGGTTTTGCTAGCGTAGTAAATGACTCGAGGTAGTTTATCAATTCGCTGACCCAAGATGGCTCCAATTGCAAAGTCAGAAGCGTCGCACATAAGCTCAAAGGGTTGAGTCCAATCAGGAGGTTGAATGATGGGAGTTGTGGTCAAGACTGACTTAAGAGTTTCAAAAGATGTTTTGCAATCATTGGAAAATTCAAACTTTACGTCTTTGGCAAGTAAGTTCAAGAGAGGTTTTGAAATTTTTGAGAGATCCTTAATGAATCTTCTATAGAACCCTGCATGGCCAAGAAATGAACGAACATCTTTGACTGACTTAGGAGGAGGTAAATTAGCAATCAAATCGATTTTGGATTTATTGACTTCTAGGCCATCTTTGGAGACGACATGACCTAGAACTATCCCCCTTTTTACCATAAACTGGCATTTTTTCCAATTAAGCACGAGTGATTTCTCCTTACAACGCTTAAGGACGAGTTCTAAATGAGTGATACATTGGGAAAAAGATGATCCATATATTGAAAAATCGTCCATGAATATTTCCAAGAATTCTTCCACAATATCAGAGAAAATACTCATCATACACCTTTGGAAAGTCACGGGGGTATTACAAAGACCAAAAGGCATGCGACGATAAGCAAAGGTTCCAAAGGGACAAGTGAAGGTGGTCTTATGTTGATCTTCTAAAGCAACATGAATTTGGTTATAGCCAGAGTATCCATCGAGAAAACAGTAGTACTCATGTCCCGCTAAGCGTTCGAGCATTTGGTCAATAAAAGGCAAGGGGAAATGGTCTTTTCGTGTGGCTGAGTTAAGCTTTCGATAGTCGATGCACACACGCCATTTGGTTTTGATTTTTATTGGGACGAGTTCATTACTGTCGTTTTTGTTCACTGTGACTCCCGACTTCTTTGGTACAACTTGTTCTGGACTCACCCAAGTACTATCAGAGATGGGATAGATGATGTTATTGTCTAGACATTTGATTATCTCCTCCTTGACCACTTCTCACATGTTTGGGTTTAATCGCCTTTGAACCTCACGGTTGGGTTTAGCCTCATCAACTAAATGTATGCGATGTTCCACAATTGATGGGCTAATTCCTTTTATATCGCTAATTTCCCACCCCAAGGCGTCCTTATTTTCCCGCAAGATATCCAAAAGTTTTTCTTCTTGGTCCTCGATAAGATCGGAAGCCAAGATTACGGGAAAAGTTTTTGAAGAGTCTAGGTAGGCATACTTAAGGTCTGGTGGCAAGGGTTTGAGGTCTAACTTAGGAAGTTCTTGTGTATCAACATTGGTCAACATTCCTTGGTTGGATTCAGGTGACGAAGTGTCGGAGTCAAGAATTTTGTTTAGTTCAGAAATGTATTCGAGTTCATCGAAATCAGAGTCGAAATGGTCAAGACACATTTTCAAGGCTTCAGAAGTGTCACTAGAGGTTTCATCAACTGTGGTTTGAATCATGTAAATTTCATCGATCTCAAAATCCCTAGGTTGTTTGTTGAGATTAAAGATGTTTAGCTCAATGGTTAGGTGCCCGAAGGAAAGTCGAAGCTGACCATTCCTATAGTTAATGACAGCATTAGAGGTTGCTAAAAAAGGGCGTCCTAAGATCAATGGTATTTGAACGTTGGGATTTGAGACAGGCTATGTTTCTAGAACTATAAAATCGACAGGGAAGTAAAATTGTTCGATCTGTATCAAGACGTCTTCGATAATTCCCAAAGGCTTTTTGACAGATCGATCGGCTAGTTGAAGTGTGATGTTTGTTGGTTTAATCTCCCCTAGTCCAAGTTGACGATAGACAGTATAAGGGAGAAGGTTGACACTGGCACCAAGGTCGAGTTGGGTACGAGAGATATGGGTGTTTCCTATTTTGCAATCAATCGTAGGGCAGCCAGGGTCTTTGTACTTGACTGGGGCAAGATTCGAAAGAACAGAGCTTGTATTTGCAGTTAGAAAGGCGGTTTTTGGGACATTGGTCGCACGTTTTTGTGTGCACAATTCCTTAAGACATTTAGCATATTGAGGAATTTGTTCAATGGTGTCTAAAAGAGGAATGTTCACACGGACTTGTTTGAAAATTTCCAGAATTTTATCGAAATTTGCCGCTTTCTTCTTATTATTGAGTCTATGAGGAAAAGGAGCTACTGGTTCTTTGACTCTGTGATGAGTTTCAGCATTCGAAGAAGAATGTTTATCCAAGGAAATAGAAGGTGGTAAGGTCGTGGAAGATGGAATGCTGGTATTGCCAACATTAATTTTTGAAGGTGGGTCGGGTTTGCCGACACTAGGAGAAGAATTGTTGGGATTGCCAACATTTAAGGAAACTTGAGGTTTAGAGGAATTGGCATTCGAAGCCAATGGGTGATCAACAAGATTAGGGATTGGGGTCGAGTTAGAAGGTTCGCCAGGGTTTCCCACGTTATTGTCAATCCTCTTACCAGATCGAAGGGTTGTAATAGCGTTGACTGGATTATGATTTTCGTCCTCACAAGAATTTACAGCACGAGAGTTATACTTTGGATTCACCTCGGGTTGACTAGGAAACTTTCCCCTCTCATTATTTTTCACCATTTCCTTTATCATATTCATCATTTGGTCCATTTTAGCGTCTTGGGAGTTTATTTTGGCTTCGTAAGAGCTCAACTGTTTTTCTAGACGCACAATTTCTTGTGATGGTAGAGAAGATTGAGAGGATTGGTTTGATGATTGAAAATTGGGGTGCCTATAAGGTTGTTTGGATTGAGGTGAAGCTTCAGATGTTTGAGAATTGGAAGAAGGAGCTTGGTAATTCGGATTGGGAATAAAGGGTTGCACATGAGAAGGGTTAGCCGAATTATTGGGGTTCGACCAAGAAAAATTTGGGTGGTTCCTCCAACCAGGATTGTATGTGGCTGAGTAAGGGTTATTTTGAGCTATGGCATTGGCTTGGTCTTGAGAGTAATAGTAGGGTGACCCTTCTCCGGCTTGAGGAGTTTGATTTTCTAGGGGAATTTGACTTGGGTCCACGACATGCACTCCTCTAGTAGAAGTACAAATGGGAACACGAATCGATTCCCACTGCATGTCCTTTTTAGAATAATCTTCTAAAAACCGCCAAGCTTCATCGGCTGTTTTAGACATAAAGTCTCCTCCACACATTGATTCTAGTTGAGTTCTAGTCTGATAGTTTAGCCCTTCATATGCAATTTGACATAAGTGATCTTTTAGAATTCCATGATGAGGACAACTATATAATAGTTGGTTGAATCTTTCAAAGTATTTTGAAAAAGTTTCCCCCTCATTTTGACAAAATTGATTTATCTCGGTTCGGATTTTTAGAGTTTTATGGAAAGGGAAAAACTTTTTCAAGAATGCAGTGACAAATTCATCCCAACTTCTTATGGAATGTCGTGGAAGAGAATTTAGCCATCTTTTAGCGCTTTCAAGTAGTGCAAATGGAATTAGCCTTAGCTTGATCGATTCATTAGATAGTTGTTGCATTTTTGTTGTGGAGGCATATAATTCAAATTCACTCAGAAATTCATAAGCGTTTTCAGACCCAGTAAATTTTGGTACCCCTTGGGTAAAAGAATGTTTGAGCTCATAATTGTTTCCTTCAGCTGGTGGGAACACAATGACAGATGGTTGAACGGTCCTAGTAGGATAACATCGATCACGAAGAGACAAGTGTCTATCCACTTGGATATTGAGATTTTGAAAATTTTGATTTATTTGATTTTGATCCCCAAAGTTCAGAAAATTTTGATTCACTCGATTTTGATCCAATTGGTTGGAAAATTTTGGTTGATTCGAGAACCCATTGGAGAATTTTGTTGGCTAACACTTTTTTCACTCATTGTTGTTAACTGCAAGCACAGAAATTAGCTACAATGAAATTTTCTGTCCTTATTGGCTCCTAACCCAAAATTATAAAGTGACACGTTTGATTACTTAGATCAAAAGATTTCTCGGCCAGTTAACGGACAGGAGTTATCGGTGCACCAGGAATCACCCTAGCAATGCAGCCAAAGGTTTAAGTACCTTCAGAGTAACAACCGTTATAATATTTACGAATCACCGTAATATTTATAAACGGTTATTTCTCTACCGTAGTCTAGACACCAAGAAATAATTCGTTCCAAATGAATCAATTATCACAATATAATTAAGCCCTAGATGAGCCCGTGACTCCCTTAAGTCCAATGTCTAACCGTTATTATTAGTCAGATTCTACGATAAAATGCAATTTGTGGGCCAAGGAAAGGGTGACGAAATCCCTCACCTTATGTGAATATGGGTATTGCCCTTAACAGAATGAATAAAAATGCAGAAATAACAACAATCACACAAAATAATTGCAAAAATTAAAAATTGTACATTCAAAGCCGCTGCCCCTGCAGAATTTTTTTTACAACAATTATCTATATATTTTTCTTTGAAATAGAGCACCTGTAGAGTTAAAGAAATTTTACAGTGGTGTATGGCAGTCCGTCCAGAAAGTTGAATAATTTTAGCGATGAAAAACAACTGTTTGCTTTGCTTGAACAATTTTCTTCACTTCGACCTTTTGATTTGTCTGTTGTTCCTTTGTGATTCTCCCTCTCTCTCTCTCTCTCTCTCTCTTTTTGAAAAGAAAGAATTAATTTGCAACAAAGGTGAAACAAGAGCAAGGAAGGAAAAAAATCTTAGTTGCTTCTTGAAATAATGTGAACACTTGAGTTCAGCACAACAACTTGCCACTAAGACAATGAAAGCAACTTTTTCAAACAATTTTCTGGTCAGATTTCAGAATTAACACCTCAACGCTGAGTCAATTGCGTTCACCAAGTCAAGTAAGGAACCCCTTTTTTTTTAGAAAAAGAAATACCACGAATTAAAAGAAAACAAAATAAACTAGGAACTAAACTAAAGGAGAAAAAAATACTAAATAAAATTAACTAAACTAGGACAAAAATAAATAAAAAGTGAAGCTAAGCTTAACAGAAACCAAAAACTCATGCGCTAAACAATTGGCACACAATCAAAATAAAAGTATTCAATAGGGCAAACCACTGTTTTATGTTCGCCGCCTATCAGAAGGAGTCGAACCCTAAAAGGAAAACTCACGTCCCCTATATTCTCAAAACAATTACAGATCCCCTTTTTTTTGGCCTATAAAACACGGTCAACACATGCTATTACCCAGAAAACCAAAGAAAGACTCAAGCCCTTTCTTTCCCAAAAATCAACTCGCCGGTTTCTCCTTTTTTTTCTTTTTCTTCTTTTTGCAATCGAAAATGATTTCGATTCAATGTTCCAAATCGGGTTTCTGACTAGGCTTTCGATTTTTATTTTTATTTTTGGTTCCTCTAATGATCAGATTTTGGGGGTTTGAATTGGTTAAGAGGCTGATGTATGGTCGATTTTTGATGCAGCGGTTGATGAGGATCTGAGGGTTTGCGGCTTGGCAAGGATTGTGGGTTTTTGTGGGATCTGAATTGCGGTGTTCACACTGGGTAGTTGATGATTGGATCTTGGATGAGTTTGGTGGTTGTATGGGTAGTGCGTGGATTTGAGAAAGGGTCTGAAGATGGGTCAGTGACCACGGTTTTGGCTGGGTGTAAGGGGTCTGTTCTGTGGTATGTAGTGATGGTATGTTGTGTATTTGCGTTTGGTGTAGGTACGGTGGGGTGCTTTGCATGAAAGAGATGTAAAAGTGTTTTGTTTGGGTATGATCTGTTATAGTAGTTGTTTGGGAGACGGTGGTAAAGAATGACAGAGAGCGTGTATGGATGGCTGCAGTTGACAGAAGGGAAAGTGAGACTTTGGTATGGTGTATGATGAAGATGGTAAAGACAGTTCGTTGGGATCTGGGTGTTGAGAGGGTGTTGTTTGTACACGCGAGAAGAAGATGGTGCACTGAGCTGTATGAGAGATGATGGAAGTACAGTAGTGAAAGTATGGTTTGAAGGTGGAGCGTGGGTGTGGAGTGCTGTTTGACGATGTTGTGCTAGCGGATTTGGTTGGCGGTAACGTGAAGGAAGGGCGCAAGTTAGGTGTTGTAGTTTGAGATGTGGTCGGATCTGTTGATGGATGAGGGTTTGCCGCTGCTTTGGGCAAAGGGAATTGAGTGTTAGGCGGATGGTGGCAAGACTTGGCGTCAGGGGTGTTGTGGTGTGATGCTTCGACGGGGTATTGGGAAGGTCGTTTTGTAGAAAGAGGATGTGGCAACAAGTGGAAACAGCCAGAAGTCAAAGGAGAAAGAGAAAATTGCAAAAAAGGATTTTTTTTTTAATTTGTAAAAAGAAAAGGAAAGATTATGTAAAAGAAAAGAAGGTGATAGGAGAAAAGGAAGGAAATAAAATAAAAATAGGCAACAAATTTTTTTTCTTCTCTTATTTAGATGATTCTAGCACCAATGTTGGATACAAAATCAACTGATAAGGAGATTTTTTTTTTTAACAAAATAAAAACAAAAATTAAAATTAAAATAAAAACTAACATGAATCAGAAATTAAAAAAACAATAAAATCTAATATTGCCTCCCCGACAACGGCGCCAAAAACTTGATCGACGCTAGTCTATGAATTAGAAAAGCGCGACATTTGTAATAAATTCTGCAAGCATACAGGTGTGTAGCATACAGGTCGAACACAGGGAGGTGAATTAAATCAAATTATTTATCTAATCTCTTGGGCGAGTTAGACAAAACTTTGGAGGTTGATTTTTGCAAAGCAAAAGAAAAAATTGAAACTACAAATAAAAGATGCAATTAAATTCACTTCAGATTCGAGTCTAATCGGATCTGTAATAAATTCAGTGATTAAAGATAAAATAGAACAATGGAAATAAAATTGCAGAACAAAATTAAACACAGAAAATAAAAATTAGGATTACTGTTGAATCTAATCAGACGGTCAATCGCTAATGAAAAGAAATGCAGAATACAAATAGTGTTCTACCGAGTCTAATCGTGTAGACAACACTAATTGCTAAGAAATAGAAAATTGCAGAAAATAAAGAGAAAATTGAATTTTATTAATGAAGAAGAGAATAGAATGAGATATAGGATGGTGGCTACAATGCCATTACAAGGGTATATATAGGGTAGATGGCCAAACCCTAACCCTAACCCTAATGATAACTGGGCCTGGTCATTACATCACTAATTAGTTTACAATGAGAAACATAAATGGGCCTTAGATAAATAAAGCAAATTTGCGCCTTTTCTCTTTTCCTCTTGCTTCCTTGACATTTCTTCATTGATTTGTGATGTGCAAAGCCTTTTTATCAATCCTTTTCTTGTCCAACAGCAACTAGATGTGAGATCTTCATCTACAATTCTTCAAAATGTAAATATATATCAATTTCATCTCTACTTCTCTACTTTTCTGGTTGCATGCGGGCTGGGTTGGAATATCTGTAAAAGTAACAAAACAATAGCCAAGTAATATTCATTTATATACAAAAGATAAGATATAAGAGCATAAAATAAATACATTTCTATGTCAATCACATATTGATTCAGAAAATTATGAAAATTGGAATCTAGCAATAACTTGACATCACAGATCCAACAAAGGTGGTTTCATCGAAAATGGAGGTCGTTTGCAAAATTTCCATTTTTAAGGGCTATATTTTCCATAGCGACTATTCTGAATTTTCAACTGGGCATATCTTTTTATTCCCACTATGAAATTTCAATTTTTCGGATTCGTTGGAAAGATATTCTCAAATAGATTCAAATATTTTGGTTTTTCCAAAATCCGATTTATTTTGAATCCTGTGCATTCATTTGAAATTTGAAATCGAATTTTCGAACTACCACGCCATTTTCAATTCGTTTTATAATTAAAAATAAATAATTATATTCTGACTTCGATTCAAATAAATATATACATTCTAATTTTATTCAAAATAAATTTCTCGTCGTTATTATTTAAAATAATTCATTTTAAATATCTAAAATTCATTAAAATAACCAAAATAAAAATTTTAAATTGGCTCAGATTTTCCGGGTTGTTACACCGATTTCCTTTTAGAGTAACCTACAACACTTTTTATTATATCAAAATAATAAATACAACGTAACCGTGAGATATACAAATTGCATATCTACTACAACCAAGGGAAACTCTCCATGAAGGGAAAGAGGCTAAGATAAAGTGTCCAGCGTTATTTAAGATAAAGCTACATAACCAAGACTTATGACATGCACCAAAACTCACCAAAAAGCATTACATGGTAGACATCTAAGAGTCAAAAGATGACTCGGCAATGCATAAAACTAACAAGCTAGCCGTTATTAAACTAAAGACCCTTTAAAGTTCATTCTTCCTACTCCTAATGACAGGGATTTTAAGCTCCTTGTAACTGGGATAGTTGATGATAGAGGAGAGATTGAAGAGGCTACAAGATCATCTGCAGTGATGTGGGGTGGAGGTTGGTAAGCACCAGGAGGGATTAAGTGTGCATAAGGTACATCTTGCTTAGATTTGCCTTTTTATTTATAGAGGTGGATGTGGAAGCTTCTTGTTCATTATTACAAACAACAACAGTGCTTTTTCTAGCAGTAGTTGTCATCACATTTTTTGGCAGGCTTTAGATTGGGGCTTGCTTTATTTAAGAAAATGGGCTTAAATTGAAATCAGCTAGATTAAGAAGGATTGTTTGCTTGAGTAGAAAGAGGAGAAACGGTGGGTTGTTCCTTCATGCCTTGAGCACATGTTAACTTGGCATTTTCAAAATTCCTAACGTTTTCTAATAACTACTTCATTAAATCAGCCTTGTGAACAAGCAACTCAGTATTTTTTACTTTAGGGACAAAATGGAAAGCACTAGCATTATCACACTCTTTCAAAACATGTGAATTGTTTTTGACTAAGCCCACAATCGGCTTGGCCTTTTCTTGTTCACCAACACGTCATTTTTGAGTCACACTAATGTTAGTACTGGGCAACTAATAGTCACTAAACCATTCTGCACATCACACAATCTAATCTCACCTTCTTCATAATAATAATGTCTACTTGAGTGTCACTGCTTTCAAGAGTATTTTTAAGATTGTTAAACTTGTTGAAAGTGTTTAAGCCAACATCTTGTACACAACCAGTTTGCATATTTCTATCAGACATAGCCTTAATAATAACTTCCCCATCACAACTTGAAGACAAGTTTACATTGGCATCACCATTCTTACCAACAACAGAATTTGGCATGTTTGTAAGAACTTCTCCTCGATTTTTTCATTTCCTAGTTGCTACTATTAGAACCAAGTCTAGCTTTCTTCTTATTCCTAACAATTTTCTTCTAGTGTGTCTTATTTTAGGTGCAGCAGCAACATTAGATTTAACCAAATTCTTGTGAATCTGTTCGACCATAACATCCACACTTACCTTACAAAAAGTCTTACCAACGCTGTTGTCTACCTCTTTGTCAGCAACCACAAGCTTAATTCTACTAGTGTAATAATCATATACATGTCAAAATACTTTGCAGTGGGAATATAGACCTGGTTTCCAAAGGTAACTAACATTGACAATATGCTTTGTGCCATCGACTAATAGAACTAGGAAAACATCAAGTAAATTGTTTTCTGGAGAGATTTCCACCATACATTTATCGAATTTGAGCTTCACCAGACTTTCAGTATAATCTTCCATACATAGAAAATTACCTACACGAGTTGCAAGCCAACTAATTCCTAATTTCAACCAAGCATACAATGGTACGTTCATCAGGTTTATCCACACATAAATGTGCCTAATAACACTACCAGTGTTACCTAAAGTCGCATCCCACTTCTTACAATAAACAGCTTGCTTCTGATTATAACCGGGTCAGGCGCCACAATTCTGTTTCTGTTTTCAATACTAAAAAGAAGAAAAAAGAAAATATTATCATTGGATTTGATCTTGATGTATCCACATGGTTTCCAGATGTTCTTGAGGCGGTTAACAACCACTGTGTACGACAATGGAACATCGATAAAAAATCCTACCAAATACTCCTTTCATTCAATGAAACTTGCTTGCATGATCTACTCAGAAGGGACGCATCTCTTTCCATCAAACTTAAGGGTAAAGGCTGGAGGAGAGTAGACCCCCGCATTCTTCGACTTCACTACAAAGATGGAAAAACACTTAACTGTTGGAAAAATCAGGTTAGCTGGTATGGGGACAGCGGAGGATTCGACGATGGAAGGGACGAAAGCGAAGGACTAACGGCGGTGGAAGGTGGGGATTTTGGGCAGAAGGAATTGTTAGGGTATTCATTGATGGGCTTGAGGTATACATTGATTATTTACAGATTTTTTTGTAAGTAAAAAAATTGTTATAAGTATAATATATCTACAAACGTGCAGAAACAGCTCATGTATCTAGACTAAAAAGCAAAGCAGCAGCTAGTAACTCAAAAGACACGACTAAGAATCATCAAAACAAGGAAACCCTGCTTCATCCGATTCACAGGCTGCCATTCATTTTTCTCTTTGTTCTTCTCTCTTTCATTTTAATGCCGCTCGAAATTATGGAGGATTTCATCAGAAATTTTTGGCAAAATTACAATAAATCATCTTGTCATGTTAATCTTTAAAGGGCCCCAAAGGGCTTGCCACGGTTCTCATCATTTTCATCTTCCTGGCTTTTTTTATGGGATAGACAATTGCTTGATATAGAACACAAAGTTTAATTCATGTTTATAGATTATCTGATTTGTTATTTCATATTTGTTACTGATGTTATTGGATTTTATATAATTGTGACCAGTCTGTTATTTTTGATAGGAATGAAAACAATGGTTGTTAAATTTGCAGTATTGAGTAAAATTTCCTTACGACTTGTAAATAATAGTTTATTCATTTATTTCAGATGTCTAGACAACTATTTTTTCTTCTACTCTCTAAAAATTTATCCAAAAATTAGTGGCTTCTTATGTTAGTTATTACGACTTCTAAGTATATATTATTGTACTATTGATTATTATTATTATTTTGGTGAAAATTAATATTTGATATAGTTATTGTTGATTTGAACCATTGCATATGAATTTTCAAAAGATATTAAGATGATCTGCTTGTTGAATTTGAAAAAAGAAAAAAAAATGTGTTCTTTAGACTATTTCAGTTTCTAGGCTTATGGTCATAGATTGTTTGTTCTATGCAAATTTTGTAATTGCTTAGTTATTTCAAACACATGGCCATCACAAATCGCCACTCACATACATTCATCAACCTACTAAAAAGGCCTAGTCGAGGGAGTTAGAATCATTCGAAGATCTATAGTTTGTACTTTGATTAGCCTTAGGAGGCTTTGATGCATCATTATCTTTCCATCAAGTAAATTATCAACTTCTTGCTTCTAGGATGTCCTTCAAATTATAAACTGACCCAAAATAAAGAAAAGAAAAAAGAGTTAAAAGAAGCTTCTTTTAGAACTAGGCAGTACTTGTGCTAGGATGAGGTACTGTAATAACTCAAGTTTCACCGGGCCCGAAATTTTAGCAAAATGCTAAAATCTAAGTCTACTGAGACTCGAGTTAGTTTGTTTGGTATCCATTGGAAACGCAAAGATAAACATATCAGATATCATAATGTATATCTTACAAAGGAACTGAAAAAAATAAAATAATAGGTAAATACTTACCATAACAATGACACTAAATAAAAAATGCCTCTAAGAATAATCCAAAATGACTACTTTTCTTCTCTAATGGCCTCCTCCGCATTTTAGTGATAAACAATTTTCTTCTTTAATGATCTTTCCTAGCTTTCTTGTTGTAATGTCCCGTATTTTCCGGTATAATAATTAATTAATTTAATTATTTAAATAGTGATTTATACATTTAAATGGTCGTTTAATTAAACTATATGGAATATTTAATTAATATAAATAATAGAATAATATATTTAATTCTGAAATAGTCGGAAATAGTGAATTGAAAATATTGTGTGAACTGGACAATTAAAAATATATAATTCAATTTAGAATTGAATTATATAAACGAATTTATTTATAAATGTCAGGTTGAACGTATGTTTATATTATAATTATAATCGAGCTCGAAATGGCGCAGCAGTTAGTAATTTGGCGACTCGAAGTTTAAATGAATATACATAATCCGTTTTAAGTCGGATTTCTTTGAAACAAGAAACGTTCGGAGCTGGTGAAGTATATTTTTCTAATAGAAGAGAAAAATCGGTATTTCGTCGTGCAGATTTTGAGTTATGTCCAAATCAAATTTTCGAAAAGTCACTACGGAATTCCTTTATAATTTTATAACGATTTATTTATATTTTAAATGGATTTTTCAATATAAATTGAATATCGATTCAGCCGAGATTTGAATGTCGAGTTATAAATCCAATTGGAGCTGTATGATGTTCTATTGTGAATATATATACGATAATATATATTTATTTATATTTAATTTAATTATTTTTAAATATATCAATATTTAAATGGGCTTATTTAGTGCTTTAAAAATAGCCAGTTTTGCAAACGAGCTCCGTTTTCGACGAAACTAATTTTGCTGGATCCAGAAAAGTAAATTATTATTAGATTTCAATTTTCATGATTATGGAATCAGTATGTGGCCGTACGGGATTTTAATGTGAAATACAGTCGATAATTTAACCTTTAAAAATACGTCGTTTGAGCAAATAGATTCGAAATTCGATGAAACAAGTTTTTTTGCGTCCGTAATGTTAAACTGAAGGTGTATGTCCATTTTCGTGATTTTTGAATATCATGTGTGATCACAGGGATTTTTAATCGACAACAAAAATAGCGATACAATAAATTATTAAAATAATACGGGAAGCTTCCTTTGTAAACTACTCTAACATATAAATATGCCTCTACCAAAACCTAATTCTCACTTTCCCTGGTCAATGAAGGTCACGCCATCGGGTTTTCTTCTTGAACCCAAAAACATGAACTTTCAAATTCTTTATTAATTCCAATTCTCTTCTAAAATTTCTGAAACTTAAATCATTGAACTCGTTATTCAATCCTCTTTCACTTCATATACAGTTGGTTGGGTTTGGTGAATTTTTATTACGTTGTAAAATATATGTCGTGTGTTTGTTGATGGCTAGGATTAAGACTCGAAGGATTTTCAGCTCCGATTCTTGAAATGGAAATCGTGGTTGAGTTTCTGATGGAAATTGGAGTGTGCATGGAAAGTTTGGTGGGTTTAGACGACAAAAACTGTCGCACGCAGTAAGGCAGCGTGAAAAGCTGCTGTTGATCGCAAGTTTGGAGAGGGTGTTGTGTTGCGTGAATCTGGTATGAGGATGGAGCTTTGGTGAAGAGGAATGTAGTGATATCTTTCATTTGAATTTTAATGGAGGATTTGCGGAAGTATGGGTGCATGAAAGTTCGGCTATGGTGGAGGAAAGCTTTAGGGAAGTTCACGTGATACGTAGAGGAAGAAAAGGATATGCGGGTTGGTTATTTGTCTAAATGGGCCAAGGAAATGAACAGGGTGAGGCCCAATGAAATTAAAACTCTAAGTGTTTATTTAATTTAAATGTATATTTAACTTCGTAATATCACAACTTCTACATACTATATCAGAATTTCGAACAGTCAGATCCGTTGGGATCGTATGGACGAGAGCTACACACTGGAACGGACTAGGAGTAAAATGGGGCTCGTTACAATTTATACTGAAATAAATTGCCTGTCTGAATCAGTCGACAATTATCATTATTTAACGATGATCGTCCAATGTGAGTAAAACTCACTAAGTCAGTTCAGTTTATATTTTCATAATGTATTTTTAGAACTGATAAATATTGGTTGATTGGTTGGTTAAACTGCTAATTGATTAGTTAAAATATCGATATAGATATAAATATATATCGTTAATCAAATATTGATTCTGTTAATCAGAATATTTCATATTGAAATGAAATTGATGTTAATTATATTGTTTAACATCTGTGGATGCAGGGAAACAGGTTGGAGGGATCCAACTGGATTCCTCAATATTTATAATACTACTTTTCATATATTCTGATATATGATGTTGTATATAATTTGTTGTTGATTATGTATGTTTGGATGATGATTGATTCTTTTGACTTGGAATTTTAATACCATAAGTGATAATGGAAAGTAAAAGGGGAATTTTCAAAGTGTATTTTGGAAATAAAATATTTATATAAAATCAATGGATTTTATATAAAAAGGAAATATTTATATGAAATAAGTAAATTTATAAAAATGAAATATTTATATAAAATAAATAGAATTATATAAATGAAATATTTATATAAACCAAATAGAATTATAAAAAGGATTTTATAAAAGGAATATTTATTTAGAAAATAAATAGGATTATAAAAGGAATATTTATTTGGGAAGTAAATAGGATTGAATAGGAAATATTTGTAAACCAAATAGTATTGAATAGGAAATATTTGTAAACCAAATAGTATTGAATAGGAATTATTTGTAAAACAAATAAAACAGAAAAGGAAGTATTCTTTTAAATGAACAGAATTTTATAAAAGAAAATAAGTGGAAAATAAATATTAAATGGAAAACTGTTTTTAACAGATAAAAGGGAAAAGGTTAATTTAAAATAGAAATAAATAGAAATCTGTTTTAACCGATAAAATGGAGAAGATTAATTTATAAATAATGTTTTATAGAATTAAATAAAATATTTATCATTGGATAAATTGAATATATAAGTCTGAATTTATATATAAAAGTAAAAATTGGTTATATCACCGATACTTGAGATTGAAATTGAATTTAGCAATTATAAAAGGGATTATAAATGTGATTTAAATGTTAGAATAAAAAGGAGATTTCGTATGAATAATTATATAAATAGTAGTATAAATAGAATTTGGAAATGGGATTTTATTTTTAAAATACGAAATCAAACTGAATTGATATATAAAAGAAATATTTTTCACATTCGATGTGAACAATGGATTAAAATAAATATTTTAAAAAATTAAAACATTTATAAAGGAATCATGTTTTGAAATAGGAATTCAAATGTGAATTTGAATGGGATAGGAAAGAGAATTAATCAAATTAGAGTTAATGGAATAGAATTAACCAAATATTAGTTATTCGAACGAGAGATTATCGAATATAGTTGATTCGAAGAAGAGAGATTATCGAATATTGTTTATTTGAAAAAGGAGTGAGTTAATCGAATTTAATTTATTCGAAAGTGAATTAATCGAATATGAGTTATTCGAAGTGAATTAATCGAATCTAAGTTATTCGAAGTGAGTAAATCGAATGTAAGTCATTCAAAAGAGAATTTATTGAATATAGTTATTCAATAGATAGTTAATCAAATATAAGTTATTCGAAAACAGTTAATCGAATAGAGATTACTCGAAAGAGAGTTATACGTCAATTCGATTATATCGAATTCGGGGAAGTAATATTTACTTTCCGGGTTTTTAAATCAAGATTTATTTATTTTCTTAATAAATAAATTACTTTTTAATCAAATAAAAGTTATAGTTTTAAAGTTAGATATTCAGGAAGTACGAATTATAACATTATCGTTATAATAATTGTTTTTATTAAAGAAATGGAATTGTAAACTGAAATCCGAGAATTGGCGTAAGCAATAAGTGTTAAGATTTGAGTTGTGAACTTTATCTATTGCAAGGTTAAGACCATGTTCAGTTAAGGTCTGTGAGGTAATTATACCCTAACTTGATTGACTTCGTAATTAACTAAGGAATAGTTGAAGTTCGATAGAGCGAAGGTTGATTAGAAATACTATTAAGTAATAAACGATAAATGGATTGAGCGGTCATAATGGTGTTTTATATAACATTAGTTTGATATCCATAAAAATGAGATTTGGAAATGTTTTCCAAATATAATCAAAGATATTTTCTAAGCATAGAAAATGAAATGTTTGTTGATAAGAAATACTAGAATGACAGTGATACGTGAATAAGAAATGGAAACATCTCCAATGATTAATAATGTATATTTTCTATATTTAGAAAATAAGAAATTATGGGTATATGGAAACAGGAAATGAATAAATTAATGATAAATTAATTAAAGAGATAAATGATGAATGATAATTGATCGATAGAATTTCCATCTAGAAATAATATCGCTGTTTGCACACATGTTTTTCTTTGATAGTTAAATCAATAACTATCGAAGTTTTTGACCATTTTACGTTGTCAATACGGAGAGACCGGGATCAGATTTATTATCTGAAAACCACTCCGTACGGGCATTAGCGTTGCGAATCAAATGATGAAGATAATTGAAGACGGAGTTGTGCAAGGGCTGTTCTGGAGATCCTAGGTAGAAATTGCCCAAGATGGATTTACAGAATAGTGCCTTCGGTTTGTCTAGACCTAGGACAATGTGTATGAAGGAATGTCTAACAGAGTATATCTAATGGATCACGTAAGTTGATCGCTTCAAACATATCCACATTTGGTGGCGGAGGAATTCGTTTCTCTTAGCTTTATTCCTGTGGTGTTTTTGTGGAAATCAATTTGTGATTTGGCGGGTATGACGATGTGGCATTCAAAGTAAATTGGAGGTTTGATCTGTTAAAAGATATGTTACGACCTCAAACCTCATCAACCGGGAAATGATAAAAATTGGGCAGGCAGCATGGCTAAGTAGGGTCGCCCCCATTAGGGTGTTTTGTCACCATCTAGAGAATATTCACA
The DNA here is from genome assembly GCA_030737875.1 of Allium sativum. Taxonomy (NCBI): domain Eukaryota; kingdom Viridiplantae; phylum Streptophyta; class Magnoliopsida; order Asparagales; family Amaryllidaceae; genus Allium; species Allium sativum. The sequence goes on from CM060921.1 coordinate 317,570,636, forward strand.
TTTGTTACTTCATTTCGCTTCTGTATCTCCCGGGAACGGTTATGTTGCTAGCAACCGTAGGTGACAATATATTTGATACACTCAAGAGAAATGAGTAGTCGGTCATGTGTGGGTCGGGTTGCAAGACGTTCTTGTTGAACCTAGTGCATTCCTCTCTAGAGATACACTATCGGCAGGTAGTTCCATACCTTGTCATAGTCGGAACCCAATCTCCAATAAGTGTCGGCGACTTTGATTGTATACTATATATATGTGGAGCGTGAGATGCAAGCGTTCTACTAGATTGTTAATTACTTGTGATTAGGCATTATTATAATATCAGAAAAGTATTGATTTTGAAAATGTTTTGGGTTATCGTAAGGTAAAAACTATCCGTATTTATGTATGGATCGGTCTTACGATTATCTTTTTTTTAAAGGGATTTTGAAAAGTTAAACAAATGTCTAGAGTTTACTCACACTAGTCCCATGACTGCCTAGAGTTTGTTGGTTTTGTTTTCCCTAAACTCTTGGGTGCCCAAATTTGTATGTGCAGTCAAGTCATCGGGATTTACAGATACACTAGATGGAGCTTGGAGCAGGAGGCTTCAGCAGCATTTTGTAGCTATTGTTTATTTTCGATGTGATGTGTTGTACTCTAATATACAAATACAAATTTGTGTTTCAATGTTATTTTGTGTACTATATTTTATTCGTTCCGTTGTGAGATTCGTGTTACTCTGTGTTGTTGTGTTCTTCTTCTTCTTCTATTCTAATAGTTCTACCTTATCTACTCTCACCCTCTAATTTCTTTCATGGACTATCCGATGTTTTTGGTTCTTGGATGCTCGACATGGTGTTGTATGCCAATATCCAAGGTCGAAAATTCATCGGGTCATTACCGTGGTATCAGAGCTGAAGGTTAAGTAATTACCTTTGCTCTGTGGCGTGACTCAATAGAGATGGGGTTAGTAATACCCTAGATTGAGTTGAGTGTATATATACGAGTGAACGTATTTGTTATTTGATAAAAAATGTTTTATATTATGGAGATTTATTGGTTGAGTTGTTTATGGATTCTGGTCGATCAATTTGATCCACTGTATCGATAGGGGTTACTAAACACTTAAATACGATGAACCAACATAGTATGTTTTGGAAAGTCGATAAATGAGGTAATTTTACCCAAATTATATTTTGATATAAAGAATGATTAATACTGGAAATATTATAGAATATTGGATGTGTTGGTTATCATAATAATCGAATGAGATTATAAAAATAAAATGGTTACGTAAATAGCCAATCAGGATTCATATAAGCGTAATATGTGAAATTAAATGAAGTAAATCTGAATTTAAATCAGAATTGAAATTAGAACTCTAGAAATTTGAATAAGTGTTAATAAATGGATTGAATTGAATATACGGGAATTTTAAAATCTGGGTAGATTTTAAATTGTTTCGAAAGGCAACAAAACTTTATTCACTAGAGTCTCAACATTTACACAACATAGGAACAAAACCAGCTCACAGCTTGGCATTGAGAAAAAAACTATACAATACTCATGACAAACAAAAAAAACTCAATGTCGTAAACAAAACGCCATTACAGATACCAAAACATTGATGAAAACAAAAGAAACAGTAACTCAAGAATGAATCACCAGCAACAAATGACATGAAGCAACAACTAATCAATCAATTCGAGCTCACTTTCTTCAAAATTGCATTGCAAATTAGCGAGAACAACTGGTCCGAACTCAAGGAAGCAGAATTGAAGACCCTCCTATTCCTTTCCATCCAGATTTCAAAAACAAAAAAATTTAAAATCCTTAATAACATCAAGAAGGATATTTGAAATATATTTTTAAAATCCTTAATAACATCAAGAAGGATTTTAAATTGTTTTACAAGCATCGAGAAGGATATTTGAAATACATTTCAAAATGGAAGTGTTAAAAATGGTTTTGAAAAGTGATATACTATTGAACTCACTTTGATAGCTGGGAAATAATTCTGATGATGCGGGCCATATCATCAGTGTTCATTTTCGAGCTCTAAGTGACAGATTACTACCAAAGATATTGTTTTGGAAATATTTTGGGAAAATAAGTTTTTTTGAATCCTAAAAAGAAAAGTTTGATCAGTGAAAAGGGTAAACAGTTTAAAAATCCCAGAAATAGACTGTTTGAATTAAAAACAAATTGAATCGAAATTTGTGAAAACAAATTTGAATTGGGTTAAAGCCAGTTAAGTGGAAGCTGTATTGAAATAGTGTAATATCAAATCGAATTGGAATTTGGTATACAATTGGACTCGGCTGAGTAAATGGTTTGATTTTTGAAATAAAAATCAGAATTGTGACTATGGGATGAAGATAATTGATTAGAGGAATAAATAAGTTAATGAAATAGGTGAATGGAACTTAACGAAGTTCAGTAGGTTGAATTGATGAGTTAGGAGTTAGGAATCAAGAATGGAACTTTGGTTTGAAATGGAACTTGACTTGTATAAGCGTATGATTTGGTTTGAGGTTAAAACTAATTGGAATTTGATTGGGATGATATTGGTATATGCAGAATTGGTGACAGATGGAAACAATATAATGATATGCTCGACAAAAAGATAAATGTTTACTTTTATTTGAGTTTGGTGATTTATGAGCCTATTTGGCAAGCCGCTTGGCTATTTGATTTTCTTTTGGGTTGGAGAAGGCCTAAAGAGGCGAGTTGTAGTTGTACCGATTGAGCCGTACAAAGGAGGTGCTGGCAAAAAATTTCAGAAATTCAGGGTTTTAGAAAATTTTCGGAAATTTTAATTTATAGAAATGAATTAATAATTTAATTAAAATAAAATTAGTTTAGTTAAACCGGAGTTAAGAAGTAAACGAATAATTTTTAACCCAGTCAATAGGGTTTGTTTTCCACCTTAGCAATTTCGAGACCGAAATTATTTAAAGGGGGGAAGAATTTAATATCCCGTATTTTTCCGGTATAATAATTAATTTATTTAATTATTTAATAGTGATTTATAGATTTAAATGGTCGTTTAATTAAACTACATGGAAAATTTAATTAATATAAATAATAGAATAATATATTTAATTCCGAAATAGTCGGAAATAGTGAATTGACAATATTGTGTGAACTGCACAATTTAAAATATATAATTCAGTTTAAAATTGAATTATATAAATGAATTTATTTATAAATGTCAGTTTGAACGTATATTTATATTATAGTTATAATCGAGCTCGAAATGGCATGGCAGTTCGTAATTTGAGATTCGAGGTTTAAACGAATATACATAATCTATTTTAAGTTGGATTTCTGTGAAACAAGAAACGTTCGGAGCTGGTGAAGTATATTTTTCTAATGGAAGAGAAAAATCAGGATTTCGTCATGTAGATTTTGAGTTATCTCCAAATCAAATTTTCGAAAAGTCGCTATGGAATTCCTTTATAATTTTATAACGATTTATTTATATTTTAAATGGATTTTTTAATATAAATTGAATATCAATTCAGCCGGGATTTGATTGTCGAGTTATAAATCCAATTGGAGCTGTATGATATTCTATTGTGAATATATATATGATAATATATATTTATTTATATTTAATTTAATTATTTTTAAATATTTAAATATTTAAATGGGCTTATTTAAAGCTTTAAAAATAGGCAGTTTTGCAAACGAGCTCCATTTTCGACGAAATTTATTTTGTTGGATCCGAAATAGTAAATTATTGTTAGATTTCAATTTTTATGATTTATGGAATCAGTATGTGGCCGTACGGGATTTTAATGTGAAATACAGTCGAAAATTTGACCTTTAAAAATACGTTGTGTGAGCAAATGGAATCGAAATTCGATGAAACAAGTTTCGTTGGGTCCGTAATGTCAAACTGAAGGTGTATGTCCATTTTCGTGATTTTTGAATGTCATGTGTGATCACAGGGATTTTTAATCAACAACAAAAATAGGGATACAATAAATTATTAAAATAATACAGGAAGCTTCCTTTGTAAGCTACTCTAACCTATAAATATGCCTCTACCAAAACCTAATTCTCACTTTCCCTGGTCAATGAAGGTCATGCCGTCGGGTTTTCTTCTTAAACCCAAAAACATGAACTTTAAAATTCTTTATTAATTCCAATTCTCATCTAAAATTTATGAAACTTAAATCATTGAACTCGTTATTCAATCCTCTTTCACTTCATATAAAGTTGGTTGGGTTCAGTGAATTTTTATTACGCTGGAAAATATATGCGGTATGTTTGTCGATGGCTAGGGTTAAGATTCGAAGGAGTTTGCAGCTCCAATTTTTGAAATGGAAATCGTGGTTGAGTTTGTGATGGAAATTGGAGTGTGTGTGGAAAGTTTGGTGGGTTTAGACGACAAAAACTGTCGCATGCAGTAAGGCAGCGTGAAGAGCTGTTGTTGATCGCAATTTTGGAGAGGGTGTTGTGTTGCATGAATCTGGTATGAGGATGGAGCTTTGGTGAAGAGGAATGCTGTGATATCTTTCATTTGAATTATAATGGAGGATTTGCGGAAGTATGGGTGCGTGAAAGTTCGGCTATGGTGGAGGAAAGCTTTAGGGAAGCTCACGTGATACATAGAGGAAGAAAAGGATATGCGGGTTGGGTATTTGTCTAAATGGGCCAAGGAAATAAAGAGGGTGAGGCCCAATGAAATTAAAACTCTAAGTGTTTATTTAATTTAAATGTATATTTAACTTCGTAATATCATAACTTCTACATACTATATCAGAATTTCGAACGGTCAGATCCATTGGGATCGTATGGACGAGATCTACACACTGGAACTGACTAGGACTGAAATGGGGCTCATTACAATTTATAGTGAAATAAATTGTCTGTCTGAATCAGCCGACAATTATCGTTATTTAACGATGATCATCCAATGTGAGTAAAACTCACTAACTCTGCTCAGTTTATATTTACATAACGTATTTTTAAAACTGATAAATATTGGTTGGTTGAACTTCTAATTGATTAGTTAAAATATCGATATAGATATAAATTTATATCGTTAATCAAATATTGATTCTATTAATCAGAATATTTCATACTGAAATGGAATTGATGTTAATTATATTGTTTAACATCTGTGGATGCAGGAAAACAGGTTGGAGGGATCCAACTGGATTCCTCAATATTTATAATACTACTTTTCATATATTCTGATATATGACGTTGTATATAATCTGTTGTTGATTATGTATGTTTGGATGATGATTGATTCTTTCGATTTGGAATTTTAATACCATAAGTGATACTGGAAAGTAAAAAGGGAATTTTCAAAGTGTATTTTGAAAATAAAACATTTATATAAAATCAATGGATTTTATATAAAAAGGAAATATTTATATGTAATAAATAAAATTGTAAAAATGAAATATTTATATAAAATAAATAGAATTATATAAATGAAATGTTTATATAAACCAAATAGAATTATATAAAGGATTTTATAAAAGGAATATTTATTTAGAAAATAAATAGGATTATAAAAGGAATATTTATTTGGGAAATAAATAGGATTGAATAGGAAATATTTGTATACCAAATAGTATGTAATAGGTAATATTTGTAAACCAAATAGTATAGAAAAGGAAGTATTCTTTTAAATGAATAGAATTTTATAAAAGAAAATAAGTGGAAAATAAATATTAAACGAAAAACTCTTTTTAACAGATAAAAGGGAAAAGGTTAATTTAAAGTAGAAATAAATAGAAATATATTTCAACAGATAAAATGGAGAAGATTAATTTATAAATAATATTTTATAAAATTAAATAAAATATTTATCATTGGTAAATTGAATATATAAGTCTGAATTTATATATAGAAGTAAAAATCGATTTTAACACCGATACTTGAGATTGAAATTGAATTTAGCAATTATAAAAGGGATTATAAATCCGATTTAAATGTTAGAATAAAAAGGAGATTTCGTATGAATAATTCTATAAATAGTAGTATAAATAGAATTTGGAAATGGGATATTATTTTTAAAATACGAAATCAAACTGAATTGATATATAAAAGAAATATTTTTCACATTCGATGTGAGCAATGGATTAAAATAAATATTTTAAAAAATTAAAACATTTATAAAGGCATCGGATTTTGAAATAGGAATTCAAATGTGAATTTGAATGGGATAGGAAAGCGAGTTAATCAAATTAGAGTTAATGGAATAGAATTAACCAAATATTAGTTATTCGAATGAGAGATTATCGAATATAGTTTATCCGAAGAACGAGAGATTATCGAATATAGTTTATTCAAAAAAGGAGTGATTTAATCGAATTTAATTTATTCGAAAGTGAATTAATCGAATATGAGTTATTCGAAGTGAATTAATCAAATCTAAGTTATTCGAAGTAAGTAAATAGAATGTTAGTCATTCGAAAGAGAATTTATTGAATATAGTTATTCGATAGATAGTTAATCGAATGTAAGTTATTCAAAAACAGTTAATCGAATAGAGATTGCTCGAAAGAGAGTTATACGTTAATTTGATTATATCGAATTTGGGAAAGTACTATTTACTTTCCGGGTTTTTAAATCAAGATTTATTTATTTAATAAATAAATAAATTATTATTTAATCAAATAAAAGTTATAGTTTTAAGTTATATATTCCGGAAGTACGAATTATAACATTATCATAATAATAATTGTTTTTATAAAAGAAATGGAATTGTAAACTGAAATCCGAGAATTGGCGTAAGCAATAAGTGTTAAGATTTGAGTTGGGAACTTTATCTGTTGCAAGGTTAAGAACGTGTTCAGTTAAGGTCTGAGAGGTAATTATACCCCAACTTGATTAACTTCGTAATTAACTAAGGAATAGTTGAAGTTCGATGGCGCGAAGGTTGATTAGAAATACTGTTAAGTAATAAATGATAAATGGATTAAGCGGTCATAATGGTGTTTTATATAACATTAGTTTGATATCCATATAAATGAGATTTGGAAACGTTTTCCAAATATAATCAAAGATATTTTCTAAGCATAGAAAATGAAATGTTTGTTGATAAGAAATACTAGAATGACAGTGATACGTGAATAAGAAATGGAAACATTTCCAATGATTAATAATGTATATTTTCTATGTTTAGAAAATAAGAAATTATGGGTATATGGAAATAGGAAATGAATAAATTAATGAAAAATTAATTAAAGAGATAAATGATGAATGATAATTGATCGATAGAATTACCATCTGGAAATAATATCATTGTTTGCACACATGTTTTTCTTTGATAGTTAAATCACCGACTATCGAAGTTTTTGACCATTTTACGTTGTCAATACGGAGAAACTGGGATTAGATTTATTATCTGAAAACCACTTTGTATGGGGATTTGCATTGCGAATCAAATATGATGAAGATAATTGAAGACGGAGTTGTGCAAGGGCTGTTCTGCCGATCCTTGGTAGAAATTTCCCAAGATGGATTTATAGAATAGTGCCTTCGTTTTGTCCAGACCCAGGACAATGTGTATGGATGAATGTCTGACAGAGTATATCTAATGGATCAGTAAGTTGATTGCTTCAAATGTATCCACTATAAGTGGTGGAGGAATTCGTTTCTCTTAGCTTTGTTCCCGTGGTATTTTTGTGGAAATCAATTTGTGATTTGGCGGGTATGACGATGTGGCATTCAAAGTAAATTGGAGGTGTGATCTGTCAAAAGATACGTTATGACCTCAAGCCTTATCAACCGGGAAATGACAAAAATCGGGCAGGCAGCATGGCTAAGTGGGTCACCCCCAATAGGGTGTATTCTCACTATCTAGAGAATATTCATATTAGTTACTTTTTTTCGCTTCTGTATCTCCCAGGAACGGTTATGTTGCTAGCAACTGTAGGTGACAATATATTCGATACACTCAAGAGAAATGAGTGGTCGGACATGTGTGGGCCGGGTTGCAAGTCGTTCTTGTTGAACCTAGTGTATTCCTCTCTAGAGATACACTATCGGCAGGTGGTTCCATACCTTGTCATAGTCGGAACCCAATCTCCAATAAGCGCCTGCGACTTTGATTGTATACTATATATATGTGGAGCGTGAGACGCAAGCGTTCTACTAGATTTATAATTACTTGTGATTAGACATTATTATAATATTAGAAAAGTATTGATTTTGAAAATGTTTTGGGTTATCGTAAGGTAAAAACTATCTCTATTTATGTGTGGATCGGTCTTACGATTATCTTTTTTTGAAAGGGATTTTGAAAAGTTAAACAAATGTCTAGAGTTTACTCGCACCAGTCCCGTGACTGCCCAAAGTTTATTTTGTTTTGTTTTCCCTAAACTCTTGGGTGTCCAATTTTGTACGGACAGTCAAGTAGTCTGGTTTTACAGATACACTAGATGGAGCTTGGAGCAGGAGGCTTCAGCAGCATTTTATAGCTATTGTTTATTTCTGCTATGATGTAAGTGTTGTACTCTAATATACAAATACAGATTTGTGTTTCAATGTTATTTTGCATACTATATTTTATTCATTCCACTATGAGATTCGTGTTACTCTAATGTATTTGTGTTCTTCTTCTTCTATTGTAATAGTTCTACCTTATCTACTCTCACCCTCTAATTTCTTTCATGGACTATCTGGTATTTTCGGTTCTTGGATGTTCGACATGGTGTTGTATGCTGATATCCAAGGTCGAAAATTCCCCGGGTCGTTACACCTGTTCTCTGTGATTCTTATTCGAGTCTCTCGAATTGGTTTGCGAAAGTCATTCCATTGTAGTTGTTCTGTTATTCCCTTCGTATTATTCTAGGGTTTTATGGATTCGACTTTAATTTCTGCTTTTTGAGTTTTTTTAATGGGCCATGTCCTGACATTGTTGTGATTGTCAAGGCTCTTTGTGCCTCCGTCGCATTTTTGATTGTGGTGGCAGTGATTGGCGATTTGATAATTTTAGTGCGAGTGGTTTGTTTGCAAGAATTCTTGGTTTTGTCTCATCATAAGTTTGTTCTTGTGGGCGATGTATTTTTGGAATAGAACCCTTATTGCTTTCACTTGGTTATTCCCCCTATTAGACTCTTATGGTCTGAATTGATGCAGCCCAGTGATGTTATTACTTGGGTTTAGGACAAGCCGGTGTTCATTCTTCTTCATCGCCCAATTGTTGTGAGGGTGATGGTGTAGGGGAATTGATACTCCCAATCTATTTTCTCCATAAATTTGTTGTCCGTTGCCTTCTAACTTTGATGATGGGGATGGAGATAGGTGTTTCTGATGTTATGGTCTCGGGTGTTGGTGGGTTTTGTGTTGTTCCTTGTAAGTCCAACGAAGCGATCACTGGTTTGTTAGGATAAGGAACAGGGAATTGATCCCCCCCCCCATCTGCTAACTTCCTAAACGAATCTCATGCTATTCATCATCTTTCGCGGCCTAGCCAACTTTAATGGCTCTGACTGGGGATCATAGGCTGCACCATAGTAGTAGGAGGGAGGTAAGGCGGGCAATGACATATTCAGAAGGCAGTCTTCCTTCCTCTTGCAGGATGGCTGATAAGGCTAGTGTTTTCGACATAGCTCATGCTCGCGTTTAGCCCTTTTTTGCTATGGTTAATGGCTTTTCCCCGCTTGATTTGGTGTCGTCTTGTGATGAGGTTTCAGTTAGTAGTTGTGTTGTGGTAGTCACGCCTACGCCTAAGCTATTTGGCTTTGAGCCAATATGTGCAGAAGTTGGCAAGCGTCTCTAGTTTTGGGTATGGAGGAGAAATAGGATGTTACTAGTATCCGGATGCAGCCAGTATGCTTTGTAGATGGTGTCGTATCCGGGACACCATCGTTGGCGCTAGATGTTTTCTTGCAAGTTGGTGTCTTTCGTTTTTGGTCTGCTAACTGCCTAAGTTGGAAAGTTAGGTTCTTGCCTCAACTTGAATTTTGTTTTTCTATCTATGGTGTTGCGGACCAAGAGTTTGGTCTGTTTGCTTCAGTTTATGGTGTAGTAGTTGGATTTCCTATTTTTGCTTTGTTTGATAGTGTAGGTAGGTTGTGTGGCATTAGGATTCCAAAGCTTATGTTATGTTTGTCTCCTCTTGAGCATGTAGTGGTGCTATTGCAGTGGTTTTCATAGTAGAACCATGGCTCTCCATGCTCTTTCTCTTTTGCTCGCGCTGTTCTTTGTTGTTCTAAGTCGTTGCAACTAGTTTAGCAGCCTTTTTTGGTTGCTCCAACTTATGTTAGTGGGTCATGTTCATCCTGGAAATAGTTTACATTGTTTCTTTATTGTATGGCATTTCTCGTGTTTGGGTGGTTAATGCATTTGTTTGCCTTGTTTCCTTGCTTTTTTCGGTTTTGTGTGGGGCAATATTTTCACATCATACCAGCCAATGGTATGCATGTGAAGGGGGCAGTGATTTTCATTTGTGGTTTGTTGTTAGGTTGGGTTCCCATTGCTTGTGGTAGGTTTTGGGTGCAGGCATCGGGAGTGGTCGTATAGCTATCCCTCCTGTTGATAGATATACGTTCATTAACAAGGTGTTTTTGTCCCTTTTGGCTCAGATGTTTGTGCTGGTCTAATGGGCAAGCGACTCTATCATGTTTGTCAGCCTTCTTGCCTTATTGTATCCTTCTCACTTTCGATCAGCTTTCTTCCATACGGAACATGACCATCAATCTAATGATGATACTTTCTCAGTGGAGAACACATAACATTCAGTGACATCAGCCGGAGACGTTGCAATATTTCCCCCTCTTCTTTGCCGCCTTCTCCTTTTTCTTCGTCTTGAGTTCCTCATTCTCTTCCTCTTCTTTCCTGGATGAAATAAAGGTCATTAATGACTTCTTGGACCAGCTAGCAAGGAACTCTTATTCATGTCATCTAGATCTTTATGTTGCTCTCATACGAGAGTTAAGTTCGTCTGGAGCGAGTTGTTCTTTCTCAGACTCATCAGCAGTAGGTCTCGCGACAGGTCACATATCTCGTCAATCTTCCTGTTCTGCTTGTAGGAGTACTCGGTCTTCGTCGCGCACCCCTCGCACCATCCGTACCTGCTCTCTCGCTGTGCTAGAGAAGATTGTTAGATCTACGCATCATACTCTCTACCTTGTCTAAGCTTGTTTTTCTGATCATTTTTTTCCTAGGTGGTCTGTTTAGTTTTCTTACAATAAGGCGAATTGTTTATTCTGGAACATTACGGGCATCGGTAATGAAGCCTCCTTTTCGCGTTTGAAACGCATCATCAAGAAGCATTCTGTTTTCTTGGTGGCTCTTCTGGAGCCTTGTATGGGGTTGAAATTGATTTCCGACGTCGTCCTTCGGCTTAACTTCGGGGGAAGCATCTCCAGCGAAACCAACAAAACTTGAATCTTTTGGACAAAAGATGTCTCTGTCAAAATTGTTTTCGATTTGTGTCAACTCTTGTCCATCGAGTGCTGTCTCTCCATTTTCTTTTCTCCTTTCCTTTTTTTTGTCGTCCACGCCAGATGTGATTGCATCAAGAGACTGCGTGTATGGAAAGTTGTGTTATCTCTGTCGATGATCGATTTCAGAGATTTTGTTCTAGGGGTGATGTCAATGTGGTGTCTTGCTAGGTGGATAAAAGAGGAGATGCCTCTATCTATCACGTGGCAATAGAGGACTTCAACTCTTTCGTTATTCAATCGGGATTGTTTGAGGACTCCTTCATTGGATCAACTTTTACTTGGTGTAATAAACAAGAAGGTCCTAGTAGGATATTTTCTCGTCTCGATTGGGTTTTTTGATCGAAGGAATGGTTCGGTTTACCCTTCTCCTTCTTGGTGGAATAACTTCATCGTACTAACTCGAAACATGGCCCTAGGTCCTTAGTTGCTTGCCTTTTTCCTTCACTGTGTCGTTGTTGTTTCGTTTTCAATCTATGTGGAAGTCCTACCATTCCTTCATCCCGATGGTGGAGGAATCTTGGTTGCTTCCACTCTTTAGTAGCCCAATTGTGGTTTTCTCTACCAAATTCAAACGCCTTATGGCACACCTAAAGAACTAGAACACGTAGATCTTCAGGAATATTTTCGATAGAGTCCGCTTGCCAGAAGAGGCTCACATTCCTGCAGAAGCCTCTTTCGTTGTCAATCCTTCTCCTGCTCTTAAGGCGGAATGGGTGGAAGTCCAACTCGCCTTTAATTCAGAGCTATGAAATTGGAATGCACTCCTTCAGCAGAAAGTGAGGATTATCGTTAGCGACTGCAATTTGAAATTCTTCCATTCTACATTATAAAAAAAATAAGAATTTCCTTGCTAATCGGCGGATCCTTCATCCCAATGATTTAGTGGTGACACCTCCAGTGGAGACGATCATTTTTCAATTTCAGCCATTTTTGGGTCTCCCTTTCGTTGTTCTCTCTAATCCAGGCCTCTCATCTTTCATTACATCCCGTGTTTTGCCTGATGAGGATTCTCCTCTTTGCAACACCCCGTCGTTGGAAGAGATCTGGTCATTTGTTTTCTGGATTAGCCATGATAGAGGGAGTGAGCCGATGGTTTCAACTGGGACTTTTATCGGAGTTCTTGGGCATCGCTGTTTCTCCTTGGGTGCCACACTCCCTATGGGTTGGACGTCGACCAATATTATGCTTATCCTTAACTCTGTGTGTGTCCGTTCTCGCTTTGATTGTCGATCGATTAGTTTATGTAACTTCTCAACCAAGTTCATCTCCAAGATTTTGGCGACTAGGCCCACTCTGATACTAGATCGTGTTATCTCCTTCCTTCAGGCGGGCATTGTTAATGGCCGACTGATCACTGATATTGTTATTCTTTCCCAAGAGATCATTTCCTAGATCAACCAAAAGACCAAAGGATCTAATATGGTGATTAAGTTGGACGTGGGAAAGGCATATGATCGAATGTCATGGTTCATCATCATTCGGGTCCTAATGGATTTTCCTGAGCCTCTTACTGACATGGTGTGGACACTGATTTTAGGATGTTGGTTCTCAATCCTTATCAATGGAGCGACAAATGGTCTCTTCTGCTCCAGAAGAGGACTTTTCCAAGGAGAAACCCTCTCCCCAACCTGTTCGTCATAGCATCTGAAGCACTCGTCAGAGGGATTCACTTACTTACCATTGCAGGGAAGATTCATCGATTTGGTATCTCGATGGTTTTTCTATGATTTCTTCGTTTTCGTCTGCCGATGACATTATAATTTTATCGAATGGGAACCACCTCTCATTTCGACATCTCCTATCTTTTTTGCAACTCTACGAGCATGGCTTGGGTCAGCTGGTCAATGCTTTGAAGGGCTATTTTATTCCTGCCAAATCTATGGACTTCTCTAGGATCTCGTGGATTGAGACATTGTCAGGTTTTCGAGTCAGCTCACTACCTCTAACTTATCTTGGTATTGTTTGGTACCATGGTTGCAAGCACAATGCGATTTTCGATCCCCTGTCAACAAAGCCAGGGAAAAGATCTTAAGGTAAAACTCTTCTCTCATCTCCTAAGCAGGTTGGATAGTTCTTATCAAAACTATTCTTGATTCCCTGGGGTTTCAAGTCTTTGTAGTCATGGTTCCTACTTAGTCTTTCTTTCACTCGTATCGGTCTATGGCCTTCTCCTTTTTTTTTAGGAAAAAGGGACGAAGTGCACATGCATCATTGGATCGCTTGGGAAACAACTTTTCGTACCAGGAAAGATGGTGGTCTAGGCATGCGCAACCCAAGGGATATGTGTATGGACTACGCATGCAAGCTCTGGGTAAGATTCAAAGCAAATGACTCTATTTGGGATTCTTCTCTTCATGCAAAGTAGCATCGCTTTTCACCAGCGGGCTTTTTTGGTTCCCCCTATTATGCAAGTGAGATGTGGAAGTAGATACAGTCATTTAAAGATTTATCCAACTCACATGGCATAGGTTTCACTAGAATAGTGCCCCTTTCTCCCTCCGGTCTACTTGGAATTCTACTAGAATTCCAATCCACTAGAATCTGATCTTCTCATTCATCTGGGATAAGCACGTTCCTCAGAAGGTTTCGACACTTATGTGGAAAATATTACATGAAGGTCTTCCTTTGGATGTTAACCTTAAGAGGATCGACATCCCATTGGTTTTTCGTAGCCGATGTTGCGGCTCAGGCTCTAAGGGAACAATCGCACACTTACTCTTGGTAGGTGGTTGTGCTCCTTTTTCCTGGTCTTCCTTTGAAGGTATGGTGGACCTTTTAGGGGACTATTCCATGCATTTGAACTTGATTCGTGTTTGGTAGGAGAGGGGTTGGGAAAGGATGTAAAATTGATCCTCTTTAGGCCCATCTCATGTCTCATCTGCTGGCACCTTTGGTGTGCTAGGAGCAATGCTGTATTTGACGAGACTCCAACGTTGGGGTCGCCCATCATTCGAAAAGTTTCTGATGATGTCTTTTTCGCTTTATGGGGTGATCCCTTATTGGGCAACCTGAATCCTCTATCGGCTTCCTTAACATGTGTTTTCTCAATCACTCGTGGGACCCATCCCCGAGCGAGGGTGGGGTGAGGCTTTTTTAGGTAGTTGCGGCGCTTGAAGGAGATAGAGAGCTTGGTCATAGGATTCTGGAAAGTTTAGAAAGAAGTGGTTGCAAGAAGGGAGCTTGGCGTGTTAGGTTTTCGAGAGTTATTGGCAGATCAAGGGAGATTACCACCTTGGCAGTTTTTCTAGGGGATCTTAGCTTTTGGTGTAGTGGACAAGGTCGCCAGGTCTTCCTTTTTTCATATGTATAGGGGTTTGTGGCTTCTATTCCTTCCCTTAATTGAGAGGTTGTTCCTAGAGACCGAAGTTTGGCTTGAACTTTGGGTTGAGTTGGTTCTGTGTGTTTTGTTACTGGTTTTTGTTGTCATGGGTCCGTCTGATGATCGTTTATTAGTATATTTTATTTGTTTTGTTTTAGGCTTCAATTTCTTAAGCTCGGTCTCAAAAGTGTTAATATTTGGTGTACTGGTTTCTGTGAGCTATAGGAGAAAGAACGTTTTTCTCCAAAAATAAACAAGTGTCTCTAAGTTGTAAAAATCTCTGCCACCTTTCTAACCTGCAGGTTTATTATGAGGAGGGGGTCAGAACAAAAGTTCTGGTGAATGGACAAATTATATTTTATATAAATAACACTACAAACATTGTTTTATCACCGGTTTACCTTCATCAAGTTATTTGGGCCTATTAAACTTCACATCTTAGGATTTACGCATAAATTGTACCCAACTTCTCCTAAGTAGATAAACCTAATAGATCATATATATGTAACTATATGCCTAACACATAAAGAAACTTCCCATAATGCTCTCCTTGAATGGTCTCCATCGCCACGCTACGAAAGTATACTAGAGCTCCATCGCTATGCAACGAATGCATACTAGATCATGCTACGAAAGTGCACTAAGCTTCCATCGCCACGCTACAAAAGCATACTACCATCTGAGTTCTACCATGAAAAGCAGTCGGAAAATATTATATTTGTAAAGGACAGCTTCGTTAGCCCTAAAATTCATATATCCATAGTTGGTCTATCTCGTTCCTAAGTGGCTATAGCCACACTCTCCCCCTAACTAATGAAAGACAATTCCAAGAGCTAAGTGACCATGTCCCTAACATGCAATTTAATCATCAAATTTGGTGTTATCCCTCATTCAATGTATCGACAGTGAAAGATCATTAGCCAGTTGGTTTAGAACTAGTCTTTCCTGTACTCGCTCTGACTGATGATGACATGTATCCGACGACTTACTATCCTTAATGGGTCCTGACAAAGAAGCTTGCTCTCGGAGCCGAGGCAGCTACGAATCCTAAAAATCATCCCTTCAGTCTTATGGCTTCCCTTTACATAAATGTAACCAAGGCATACTCTACGGATGGAACCATACAGACCTGCAACTAGGGATATGCCCCATTAGGCTAACCCAGAGGGCCGTCTCAGAGTATCATCACGTCCCGTAGAAGTCTTGAAGTTTTTTCCACTCCCATTGAATATTGAGTTGGACGTATTCCCACCGTGTCTATGGACACTTGCAACGATTTTCCTCGCTGGGCTCTTCACTCCTTCGGACAGGTCCAAATGGATAACGTCCATTATCTTATTAGACTCTATGTCCAATTTACCATTATGCATTCTACATAATTTTCTTTTTGTCGATTTACAATATTATTCATACCATTTGATCTAAATTTCATTTAGTTATTTATCAACTTTATTAGTTACCATAGAACCATTAGATAACCATAAAATGCCTATTTAAGAGGCCACCATAGAATTGCCTAATCATAAGGCCACTAAAGAACTGTAGAATTGCCTAATCACATGGCCACCATAGAATCCTGCTTATTAAACTTAATTCATAATTATAATTTTTGTTCATAATAAATTTCATTTCACCTTTCAATTATAACTTTTATGTTAAAATCTTACTTTCACCATAACACCATTTCCATCGAATTACGCACCATTGCCATAGAATTGTGCTTATTAAACTAAATTTACAATTTTAAGTTTACAATAAGCCTTTTTCTTATTTCTTTTCTTTATATAACATCTTTCAGTTATGTTACCTTTTTTTCTTTTCGTCTTTTCGATTTATTCTTTAGGAAGTTAGGTATGTTCCTATTTGATTGGTTGTAATCTATTTTCATAGTTTAAGGTAGTTGCAGCAATATAAACCTATAATTGCAACATATTCTTTTTTATCATTTTTAGGCTATTGGAAAGTGCGCAATACGACCAAATCCCTATTGCGCACTAATCCATGCCTTTATCTCCTTTCATACTTGCAATTATGTTTTCCATTTCTATTGCAAATCAAACTATGAAAATATATTCCATTTTCCTAACCAATTAATATAGGTTATTCTAACTTCCTATCTTAGTCGGTATACATTAATTCTTGTTCTTTACTTATTTTTTCCAACTTGACATAATTGCAGTAAATTTGCACTTAATTTGGCTTATACCACTTTTTTTTCAATGCCAACAATTTCTATATTTGTTACATTTTAAATCTGAAAGGTAATTTTAACAAATAAATATGGGAATTCTCATATTTTTCGTTCAACTATAAATTTACAGTACGTAATATTAACAATGCCATGCTAAACTATGTTGAAATTATTTGATAAGACTTATCAAGTTTGCCTATTTTCAACCCATATTCCTTTTTATTACAGATTTGGTATTAAAACGTTCATTTAACCCAAAATTATCAAATTCTCTTTTATTCATAATTCCGATTGAATTATATTTTCCAATGCATGCAAACAAAAATAGTTATAATCAGTCGCATAAAATTAGACGCACAATTTAGTCGTATACATATGCCAATATTGCAGACTTGTGCATATTTTTTGTGCATAATCAAAATTCAACATAAAATTGTAAAATCCGACGTAGAAAGGGGGAAAAGAGGACCGAGAGAATATCTTATTAATGTAACAGGAATCAAACAATGAGATATAATGCTATTAAGAAGAATAATTTAAATCCCCTCACCTTGCATTTTCACTCTAAGTTTTGGATCTGATTTGGATTTGGATTTGTTTGTAGTCTTTTTTATTTGAAATGTAGAAACTAAATTTTTCACGGATTTACAAATTTGAATGCAAGAGGAATACAAGAAATTATTTAAATTTAGATTCGAAGAACTTACCATGTAAGGATGAAAAATTTTAGCATCTAAATCCTAAGTTTATACCATATGGCTCCAAATCTTGAATTAAATTGCCTAAGTTCAATATTTTCCATTTCTAAGGAATTGGAGGAGAAAATAAATGGAAGAGCTTCCGCGCCCAATAAAAAAATATGAGTTTGACGACTGGCGCTGTAGGTTTATTTATGGATGTCCAAATAAACCACATTCATCAGAATTAAAATAAAATAAATCACACCATTAACAAACCCGAGCCGGAAGCCAAGAAATAAAAAAAACAACGTTTATTAATACATGTGACGACCGCCCATAACTCATGCACTTAACAAGAGGAAAACTACGCTGAAAGTTGTGCCAATCAGCTATGGAAAATCATCGGCATAAGATAACCACAAGCGGAACCTGTTGTATAACTCGTAGCATAGAGATAAAATATAATAGAACATATATAACAGGTATTAATAGTGAAGCATCATATAACAGAATCTCAACACTTTCATATCATCAGGAAAGTAATATACATACATCAACTAGAATACATCATAAGATTCTGTAAAAAATGCCTCACTACAAGTCACTCAGAGAATTATAATAACCATAACAGTGGAAACACTCATAGTAGATAGTAGCAAATAATACCACTACACCATATCAACCAATTTGGCACACACGGATGCGGGCGTAAAATTTGGCTAATAGCCGTATCAAATTTGATAATGCTCAGGTCCATATCAAACAACAATTTGCGATCCGCACCACCACAAGTACCTCAAATCTGACCGTCCATCGCGAATGCTCCGGATCGGTTAATATGATTCGATTGTTGGCCGTTTCAAATTCATGCTTTTTTTGTGTAAAACTTTTGCCCGAAAAAGCACACCTATCCCTCTAATTTTTTAATCCTTTTAGGTTATCTCCCTCCCTTTTCTTTATTTCCCTCGTCTAATATTGTATCCCGTGCCCTTTTTCCATTTCTGAAAATTGCTCCCAAAAAATTACAGAAATCCGATAGTTATCTGCTCATATCTGCTTCTTTGTCATTACCTGCAAATCGTGCGCCTCTATTGCTGGTAAAATTTTGGTTTGATTCAGTTTCTTGTAATCAATATTTTTTGCGCTATTGTTTCAATTCATGCTCAACATGTTGTAGGCCAGAGAGCTATTTATTGGCTTTTACCCAAGGGTGGTTACAAAGCAAGGTTGAACGTTGAAGAAAGTTAGGTTTTTTCAAGTTGGTCATAGTACACCATGGTTAGTGCACATGTTATTTGATCTACTTCCTTGTATTAAATTATCTAGTCATGATACTGAATATGTAAAATATGAACCTTGAATTTTGTTTGTTAAATTACTGTTGGAAATGTTTTGTTTCCCAACAACTGCCATACCCATTCCAGTAAATAAAACTAGTTTTAGGTTGACCAGTAAAAAAAACCAAATTGCCAATGAAAACATCCAGTGATTGATGCAATTTGTCAGTTGTAACAATTTTTGAATTTATAGGCTGGCAACATACCAGTCGGTATAGACAAAAAGTGGATAAATGAATCTAATCAAAGATCTCCATACTATACTGATGGGGTGAAAAAGTTTATTTGTTTTGTTGAAGAAAACGGTGGTAAGAAAGGGGTGTATTTATGCCCTTGCAATCGGTGCCAAAATATGAAGACGTTCAAAATAGATGAAATTCATTTTCATTTGCTTAGATGGGGTTTTATCCAATCATATAGCGTGTGGTATTTTCATGGAGAAAAAATGGTGGAGATGGGAAAACAACAACCAATTAGTAATTCCACAAATATTGACGAGGCTGAACATATTGTGATGGAAGATCTAGTCAATGATGCAAATAGATTTCTTGATTTTCAACCTGAAAATCCGTTGTTTGATCATGCTAATGTTGGAGAGCAGTGTACCGATGATGGCAATTGGCAGGCCAATGAAAGTAAGAAGTATACACCACTTTATGTAAGCACAAAAGAGCCACTGTATCCTTCATGTCCAAAAGGGATAACGAAGCTGTATGCCATTGTGAAACTGAATAGCTTGAAGACCCAATACAGCTTCTCAAATAATGGTGTGACTGCACTACTCGAACTAATGAAGGAGTTACTCCCCGAAGGTAACACGCTACCGACAAAATACCCCGACGTGAAGAAGTTCATTAAGAAAGTTGGGATGAATTACACAACTTATGACGCATGCATCAATGATTGCATGTTGTACTGGAAAGATGATGCGAATAGAATTTCTTGTACAAATTGCAAAGAACTAAGATATAGGACATCTTTTAACGATGAGAGAAAAGGAACCAAAGTAGCATGAAAGACATTAAGACATTTTCCATTAATTTCTAGATTGAAGAGATTGTATATTGTACCATGGATAGCAGATGCAATGACCTGGCATGGTCGTGCCAAGTCTGATCCAAACGCAATGCGTCATCCATGTGACACTTCTCAATGGAAAGCCGTGGATTCCTTTGACAAAACATTCGCAGTCGAGTCACGAAATGTCACACTTGGAATAGCAACAGATTGTTTCTATCTGAATGCTTCTCTTACTAACCCTTACAGTTGTTGGCCGGTAATTGTAGTACCGTATAATCTTCCTTCGTCTATGTGCATGAAACGGGAGTTTTCAATGTTAACACTGTTGATTTCTAGGCTAAAACAACCAGGGAAGGATATTGATGTTTATTTAGAGCCATTGGTAGACGAGTTAAAGCAGTTATGGGAAGGAGTTGTTACATATGATTCACCAAGTAAATCCGAGTTTACAATGAGAGCTAGGGTGTTGTGGGCAATCCATGATCACCCTGCTCTTGGGACTTTATTGGGATGTACAACTCACGGTTAGTTTGCATGTCCTGTTTGTGGGGAAAACACTTGTTCTTATCATCTTCCTGAAAGTAATAAGATGTGTTTTATGGGACATTGAATGTATCTTCCTAACCGACATAGGTTTCGATACGATAAGACAAATTTCAACAATGAACAAGAACTTAGTAGTCCTAAAAGGCCATTGAATGGTTTTGAAGTTGAAAAGAGAGTAGCGAATGTCAAAATGAAAACGGTAAACACAAAGAAGAAGTTGGTCGAAAAAGGAAAAATTCGGCCATTGAAGAAGGTGACAATGTTTCTGCTTGGTATAGGAGGTCTATCTTTTTTGATTTACCATATTGGAAAGCAAATATGATTCGACATAATATTGATGTTATGCATACGGAGAAGAATGTCACAGAGCATCTCATCAGCACCATTATGGGCCATAAAGAGAAGTCAAAAGATGGCATCAATGCACGCAAGGATATGAAAACCATGGGTATAAAACAAAAGTTGTGGGTGAGGGTAGATCCCGAAACCAAAAAACAATCATACCAAAGGCAAATTTCACCTTGAGCAAAGAAGAAAAGATAAGATTTTGCACCATATTTAAAATTTTGAAAGTACCTAACAAATTCTGCTCTAACTTCCGCAACAACGTGTGCATCAATCCTCTCGAACTAAGAAATATGAAGTCACATGATTACCACGTCATAGTGCAACATCTGCTTCCGGTATTGCTTCAATATACTTATACACAACATAAGGATCTACGTATTGCTATTCATCGTATTAGTCTATTCTTTAACATTTTGTGCTCGAAGTTTATCAATAGGGAATACATTATAAAAGAAAAGGCTATGTTGGTGGAAGCAATGTGTGTTTTTGAAAAACATTTTCCACCTACATTTTTTTATATCAGTATCCATGTTATGGTTCATTTAGCCGATCAAGCATTGGTTGGCAACCCTGTCAGATATAGATGGATGTACCCTTTTGAACAGCAAATTACTAATTTCAGTTATGTACATTATTATTCAGTATAAATGGCTATTATGTGCAAGTTATAATTGATCACAATCATAGGTTTATGAAAACATATAAAGGGTATGTGCGCAAAAAAAGATACATTGAAGGGTGTATTGCAGAAGGATATATCATACAAGAAGCTAGCCTTTATTGCATGGAATATATCCCAAACGGAGGTTATGGCAACCATAAACATACCTGTGATGCATTTTTAGAGGAGGATGATGAGTTTGCTGGTGAGATACCTTTGGATAAGGGTAAAGATATAAGTTTAACCCAAGTGCAATTCGAACAAGTGCGTAGATGGGTCCTAAGTAAGTATGATGGATTGAATCCATGGAAGAAGTAAGTTCATGATGTGGGTTTCAAATTTTCATTTTTTAATTCAATTTATATATTCATTTCAATATGTGTTATCTACGTATAGAAGGTGCAACTCCTATGTAAAAAGCATTAAATTTCAACCACGAGGCAGAGGTACAACTGTCGAAGTCGTTAAACCTTTTACTATATTGTTACGTAATGAGGTATTACATCATCTACAGTATTTCACGTTTTTATAAGTTTGCAATACACCATCGTGAACATGCTTGATTTTTCTTCTTGTGTTTTATGTAGTTGTTGAATTGTAGCAATGTAGACCCAACTCTTTGGCGGCTAATACACGGGCCGAATTTCACGGCGATTAGTTATACGAAGTACCAAGTGAATGAGTTTTTATTTTCCATGAAAATGTACGAAGACCATATGGTAACATAGGATAGCGGTGCATGCATGAGAGCAATTACAAAATTTAGAGCGAGTGGCAAAGATAAAAATTATACGGAAGCAGAAACAACGTATTACGGAGTCATTCAGCAGATACTTGAGTTGGATTACATTGATTTCAAACAAACAGTTTTTTATTGCGATTGGGTAAAAATCGAGGATAAGATCAATGGTTGCAAAATAGATCCCGCTTCAAACCTGATCATGATTAATTTAGGAAAATTAAAGAACAGGGACAACTTGAATGATGAGCCATTTATTCTTGCATCAGAAGCGAGCCAAGTGTTCTACTCAAAAGATTTAGAAAATGACAGCTGGTCTGTGGTTTTGCATACACCAAAACGGTTGACTACAAATGTGGATGACATTAAGTCTCCTACCGTCTATCAATCAGCTTTTGAAGACAATGAAAAACTAGAAGATCTAACCAAACTCATGTGTTAACCTATGAATTGTTGAATGCTTTTTTTACCAGGGAATCATATGTATTTGGAATGTCATGACTTACACTTTCTGATCGCAATCCATTATGCTTTTATTATTTCTTTTAACAATTTCATATTCATGGTGTATGCATGAGTGAAATTGTAATAGAGAACACGATCAGTAACAAATGTGAATAATATTCTTATTCATGGTTTTTATCATGATTCTTAATGTTGCTTCTATTTCGCAGAAAAATACGTCGCAAGATCCAACATCATCACATGCATCGTGTTCGAAAGAGCAACAAGTTGAACAAAACCTACTTCGTATTCCAGTCTCAGAAAACGCTCCAAAAATCGCTACTACGCTTGGTAAACTAGTACGATCTTATGTGCCGATCTCTTATACAGGTTGGGATAAAGTACCCAAAACATATAAGGACGACGTTTGGAACCAGTTGGTGGTAAATTTATGAAAAATTGCATGTAAATGTTACAGTTTATTTTTACAGTCTCTGACTCTTAATTTTTGCAGAAAATGTATACGCTTGAGCCGCTTTCAAAGGAAATGTTTTCAAAAAGAATGGCCGAGGCTTTTAGGAGACACAAGAAAAACTTGAAAGCAACTTATTATGTGAAGCGACCCGAACTTCCCCGATCTCCGAAGAGATCAGAAAGAATGAATTACTGTGAGGACAAGACAAATCAGAACACAGACGGAAGAACATTTCATTGTTTATTACAACAATTCCATCAGAATACAAGAATATACAGAGTATGAATGAATTACATTCGATAAATATCAGAGATTACAATAAATTACATAGCAGCGGAAAATAATATAAAACACAACTGAAAGTAATGCACGGATACAGAGCTTTCCGAGCATCGTTCCAGCTGTAAACCAGGATCCTGTGGATATAAATCTGCAAATCCAAAACTACTAGCTGCCCGTGTCGAAAATAGGGGCACCCAGAGTTTAGGTTAAAACAATAAACTCCAGGTCAGTCATGTGACTGGTGTGAGAACTAAAACAGTTATTTAAAACTTTACTTTAAAAGAGAGTAATTCAAGGGACCACGCTGTATAACACGGAACGGGTTTCCTCCCAAGAATACTAGTGCATAGAATAAACAGCGCAATGCTTTTTCGAAAAATGAAGCTATTATAAGACCCAGGTCCCATCACACAATGCAACGCAAGCCGGAGGATAGGGTTTTCCCTTATAATAGCCAAACATGCTTGGTACGTTTAAAACAAATAATTTGATACTATAATAAGTGTATAGTGTCAAAACAATTTCAATCATAAATATAAATCATAGACGGCATGGGTACCATATATCATGTCGCCATACTAGTTCTACAATTAAAACCGCGATACACGTGTTGGAAATTGGATTTCCGTCATGAGTCGAGGCAAGGGGCAAGCTCCTCTCCGCTTCGAGACACTCTAGCAAATGCCTTGGGACTACACACTCTGGGTAACCCCTGGATGCTTCAGGGTCGGTCCTCTCTTACGTTAGAGGATTAGTTATTCCTGAACACACGTTTCCCGGTCCTTACAGACCTAAAATCAAGGCGCCTCATCCAACGACCACATAGGTGAAAAGTATATAAATGTCAGGGCTGGTAAGTCACTGACACCACCAAAGCTAGAAAGAAACGTCGTGCTCTCCCTGCAGTTCTTATCCCGTTTTTAACTCATACCGAGGTATGAGGCTCGCGAATTCACGTTATACACAAAGCTACGCCACAAAGGCCGTGCTTTGATCATCAACCACAAGACTTTGCTTTTCAACAGAAGCCTTGATCCATGCAACTCAGCATGCCACACAGGCAATTCATGCCATGCGACTGATGTCCATCGATATACAACCTCTGAGCTCGTACGTCTCAGAGAAGGGCGTTAAGCAAAAGAATAAATTTTCCGCCGCCAAACAGATGTATATTTAATAGAGAACAATCAACATAGAATAAAGTCCAATGTCAGACACACAATCCATTTACAAGTTCGTTCTGGGTCTGAACGAAACCGGAGGCACTTTCCTCGCATATCCATCGATCTCCAAGTACGTCTGGACGACCACCAACTATTTCCATCCTCTTGGGTGTACAGTCCAATCAGGATCATCCGTAATTATCCAAACGATGTGAAGACTTCCGTTCTTCGACCACCGTCATCATCTTCGACTTATCGTCGAATCGGTTATTCAGAATGGGTACAAACCCGGCCTTTCCGAACAACCCGCGTATATAATAAATAAATGTTACACAAACACAACATATGCCTCATTCCAATTCAGCAGTCACTAATCGTAAATTAGCAAGAGAACAATTTCCCAAATATTAACCCCGAAGGCCGAAACCAACATCAGATTAATATCCAGGAAACCATCCTTCTTAGCTAACCTACAATTAGTTTCTAAACTTCACATTCTTAGGGAAAGGTTCCCATTAATTTTATCAAAGATAAATTCCTTGAAATTTATCCTTTAATCTTCCTTTGGGTATCGTTTCAAGCCAAATTATGGTTTTCCAAACTAGTCGGGATTAGCGAACCACACCGAAGTAATTATTTGTTTTATTTCCCAATCCCAACCTATTTATCCCATGAAGCAAAACTGGTAATACTCCATATCTAATACCACGGTGTTATCGGTAAAATTAATTACCATCCCACGTTCAAATCTATTTACAGATTTAACTATCGCTTTGGAGCAAAACTGGTGATACTCCGTTCTCGATCATTTCAATCTAATTAAAGATTCATTAAAACTACAATTAGTTTTAATCTTTAACTGGGTTAAAGAATCAGTGTCATTTAAAACACGGTTCATGATAAACCCAAAGTCGCATTCCATTCTATCAGCCCTTAACCGTAAAATAGCAAGTGAGCAATTCCCTAAATATTAACCCCGAAAGCCGAAACCAACATCAGATCAATACCCAAGAAACCATTCAACTTAACTAATCCCCGGTTAGTTTCTAATCTTCTTAACTCAGTTGGGTCTAAGAACAGTATTATTGAAGATACCATTCACGACAACCCAAAATCACATGGCATTAATTATCGGGTTAAAGAACAAGTGTTATTCAAAACACCGCTCACGATAAACCCAAAAACCAATTCAAATTCAATTTATTTATTTCAAAAATAAACTGAATTTAATTCTAGTTCAAAACTAGTTCATTTCGATAAAAATCTATTTTTATCGAATCAAATATGGAGTTTTTCGTCCTAACTTTCCCCAAATCATTTCTTATGATTTTACACGAATTATTACTATTTTTAATAATTTTATCAAGGCCCGTACAGTCGATTTCCAACAACGGTCTTCGAACTACACTTACAGCGACCTTTTCCAAATTTGATTTGGACGTATCTCCAAATCCAACCATTAGATTTCAAATTTCTAATATTTGTTAGAAATCTCTTTTCGATATGAACCCAACGGTTCCGGTTTTAGGAGAATCCGACGGTCGAATCTCCCGTAATGTCCGTTCGAAGTCAATGGTCGAAATTTACGAACTACCGCGGCGCGGCGTGTTCTATTCATGCCATTATATTATATATATAATATATATAGTATATATTTCGACGATTTCTATTTAAACGAATTTTATGAATAGTTTTAAATTCGTTTCAAAAACATTTCAACTTCCATTTCCAATTCAATTCAAATCTCGATTCATTCTATATTCAATCCAATTCGAATTTGGTTTATATTCAATTCAATTCAAAATTGGTTTATATTCAATTCAATTCAAATTTGTTTTCTATTCAATTCATTTCGAATTCGTTTTCTATTCAATTCAATTCAAATTCGTTTTCTATTCAATTCAATTCGAATTCGTTTTCTATTCAATTCAGTTCGAATTCGTTTTCTATCCTATTCGGTTCAAATTCTTTTTCTATTCAATTCAATTCGAATTCGTTTTCTATTCAGTTCAATTCGAATTCGTTTTCTATTCAATTCAAATTCGAATATAATCGATATAAATATCGTTCGCGTCAAAATAGCGCATCTCTAATCAACATGGCTTTATATTTTTCAATAACTTCGTTATTCTATTCAATAAATGAATATTTATTCTATTCAATATGTGAATCTATATTTCTGTCAATACATGACTAATCTCAACAGATGAGTACTGTACACGTGTGACTATTTTTGTTATTCAATAAATTTTATAAAATTATGATATATATCGTTTGATTTCAAATCAGACTCCAACCGTAAATTAGTAAGAGAACGATTCCCTGAATATTAACCCCGAAGGCCGAAACCAACATCAGATCAATATCCAGAAGACCACTCATCTTATCTATTTTCCAGTTAGTTTCTAATTTTATATGTGATAAAGATGCAAATTTTATCGTTTAAATATTTCGTTCAACACATGACTAATCTCAATGGATGAGTACTGTCAACACATGAACCTTTATTTTATAAAGATAAAGATGTAAATTTGATTGTTAAAATATTTCGTTCAACACATGACCAATCTCAACGGATGAGTACGGTCAACACATGAACCTTTATTTTATAATATTCTTTAATTTCCCAATTGGAATGAGGCACAATCAATCAACATATAAAGTTAATTATATGGATTCCATACAACACATGTATATAATAGCAATGATAAACAATCAACCATCATCCAAGGTGCACCACACAACTGCATAAGCATCAAATATAAACAATCAACGCTTACACAGTCTGTCGACCAATCGATCGACATACAATTAAATAATTGGGATTAGTGTACGCCCAATATCATCCCAACACCCGTGTGAGGTTTCAAATCAACAAACACAGATTTTTTATTTGTGCAGTTGGGTGATGTGTAAAATTTATCATCCCAATCAATATTAGTCAAATCAGTGTATATAAACAAATCGGCTGATTTGTTTATAAATATTTATTTATTCACTTTCACGTTAAAAAATATATTTTTTAACGGTAATTAATTTATTTCAACAATTTATAATTTATTATCGATTTCACATCAACATCACAAACAATTCTCACAACACATCAATCAAACAAACAAGCCATCATTGTCTGTGGATGACGGGTGTCGGGTGCTGGTAAGCACCGTCTGCATCCTAGTATATATATATATAACTAGAAAAAGAAATTTAGAGTGAGAACTTCTCACCGATAGCTATCCAAACGCCACAACTCTTCCTATGTAGAAATCTTCGTCGTTCTCCCCCTTTTTGTCACTTTCGTCGCCTGTAGTCACTACATATATAAAAATCATATTTTTATATTGTTGCCATGTATATAAAAATCATATTTTTATAATTACTCTATATGGATAAAAATTATATTTTTACATCGCTACTATATAGGTAAAAAAATTCATTTTTACATCGCTACTATATAGATAAAAATTTATTTTTACCACGCTACTATATAGATAAAAATTCTATTTTTACCACGCTATTCTCTATATAAAGATTTTGCCTTTTCAAATATAAAGATTTCGCCTTTTTAAATATAAAGATATCGCCTTTTTAAATATAAAGATTTCGCATTTTTAAATATAAAGATTTCGCCTTTTCATTTCATCACTATAAAAATCACATTTTTATTTCAACATATATATAATAAAAATCAGATTTTTATTTTGCTATATTTATAAAAATGATATTTTTACTATCTTACCTATATGAGACGACCCCAAATCCCGTTCTGTCGGAGACAAGGGTTATCTTTGTAATATAACACAGAAACAGATAATAGCAGAACAGAAATGAATAAATACACCAAATAATGAACAATAGAATACACTGGATAAAAGTAATCATCAGAGTTACACAGTATACAGGATCTTACTTAGTACAAATACAGTTCAGCTATACATAAATGTCTACAGCGGAAAACAAACAAAATATGTACAATAGGAGCTGAACAGCATAAAAAGAGATAAATGATAGAATCCATCTTCAGCTCCAGCTATCCAGATAAAGCCTGCTAAACCTGAATACAAGGCTGCCCGTGTAGAAAAAGGGGGCACCCGAGTTTGAAAGTGAAACAAACTACGAGTCAGTCATGGGACTGGTATGAGAAATCTACTCAACACATATATAATATGGCCAATCACAGGACCACGCCACTTTCGTGCAACGGGTTTACTCCATTGGATTGCCAGTGCTTTAAAACAAATCTTTCTTTTAAAACAACGCAATGTATTTTATAAAAATGAAGCCATTATAAGACTCAGTTCCCATCACACAATGCAACGCAAACCGGAGGATAGAGTTTTACCTTATAATGGCCAAAATATGATTGATACGAATAAAGCAAAGGCATTTGATATTATTACTAGTGTTTATATGTTTCAAAAACAATTTGAATCATAACTATCAATCATAGACGGCATGGGTACCATATATCATGTCGCCATATATATATACAATCAAATCCGCATGATGTCGTATTTGGAAATTGGATTTCCGTCATGAACCAAGGCAAAAGATAGTCCTTACCGAATTCGAGACTGTCTAGCCCGAGCCTCAGGAACAGCCGCAACTGCCCCTTGGATCGTCAGGGTCGGTCCACCTATGTGGATTATTATGCCTGAACACTACGTCTCCCGGCCCTTTGGGGCTTAAATGAGCCAACGAATGACTCCATCGGACCCGGATCGTCCAATCAAACTGAGGCGCCTCGCAACAGCAACAACCACATAGGTGAAAAGTATATAAATGTCAGGGCTGGTAGGTCACTGACACCATCCTAGCTAGGAAGAAACGCAGGCCCTCCCTGATGTCCTCTCCCGTTTCAGGTTCATACCGGGGTGTGAGGCTCGCGAATCTACGTTATACACAAAGCTACGCCACACAGGCGGTGCTTTGGTCATCACCACAAGACTTTGCTTTTCAACAGAAGCCCTGATCACTGCATCTTAGCATGCCACACAGGCAATTTATGCCATGCGACTGATGTCCATCGATATACAACCTCTGAGCTCGTGCGTTTCAGAGAAGGGCGTTAAGCGAAAGAATAAATTCTCCGCTGCCAAACAGATGTATATTTAATAGAGATCAATCAACACAGAATAAAATCCAATGTCAGACACAAAGTCCATTTACAAGTCCGTTCTGGGTCTGAACGAAACCGGAGGCACTAAATACCTCGCAAACTCATCGATCACCACGTACGTCTGGACGATCACCACTCATTATCCATATTTTGGGATGCCTCCCAATCAGGACCTCGGTTACCATCCAAACGAGGTGAAGATCTTCGGTCTTCGACAATCGTCTTCATCTTCGATTTCTTATCGTCGATCAATTATTTGAAATGAGAATTAACTCGGCCATTTCAAATAATTCACGTATATTTAGAATTTCAAATCAATTTATTTCAATGGTTAAATTATTCGACAACACCAATTTTGTTCTTTAATGTAATTTTCACACCAAACACATTCAACCATCAAATACCACATAAATGGAGCAAATTCAGTTTATTTCCATTCCATATCGTTTATGATATTTTATAACGATTTATTGCTATTTTTATTTATTTTAAAATAGCCAATTTATTCAAAACGACGCTTCGGGCCGTAACGCGGCCGTGACGCTGTTTTTCTTCAGATTTGATTTACACATATCTGAAAATCTAACCGTTGGATCTTCACAAAATTTACATCATTAGAATGGTCTTTTCAAAACGAATCCAACGGTTCCAGTTTCGGGAAAATCCGACGGTCGGATCTCCTGGCACAATCGTTTGAAGTTTCGATTTCAAAATACGAACTATAGCGTCGTTATTCGATTAAATATAATTATATTTATATATATATAAATATAATCGATTCTGGCGCTGTTTTTCTTCAGATTTGAATTAAACATTCCAGACAATCCAACCGTTGGATTTTTACAAAGTTGGTGCCGTTGGGAAGATTTTTCCAAGGCGAACCCAACGGTTGCGATTTCAGGAAAATCCGATGGTCGGATCTCCCGCACTAGTTGTTTGAAATCACGGTTTCAAATCACGAACTGCACGGCCACGTTTCGTTTTAATTTTATTTATATTTATATATTTATATAAATATAGTTCATTCAGCAATTTCAATATCGTTTTTTACTTCAAATATTTCACTAACGCCTTTAAATTTTGGAAAATTTCGCCATAATCTCCTTTGTACGGGAGGGCTGGGAAAATTCCCAAATAGCCACACGGGCGTCTCATGTCAAAAAGAAAAAGAAAAAGCCAAGCGGCTAGCCAACAGGCTCATAAAATCATCACCCAAACAAAACAGTAAATGTGTACCTATTTGTCGGGCACAAAATTTTATTCCTCTTCTCTAGCCCCTTCACTATAACCTGTCCAATAAATATGCGTGTACATATATATAGTTCTTATCACTTATCATTTTCTATTCAACTTCATATTTGATTTCATTTGGTTTAAAAACACCATTCACTCTAATGTTGCATGTATAGGCAAAAATCATATCATTAGTTAATTAATGAATATTTCAACTTGTGTATATTTATTTGAACGAGTTGCTATTTTTTTACACTTCACATTTCAACGATTCATGTATATAATAAAAATGGGATTTTTATTGTAAAACAATTCATTTCAAAACAATATTATTTCATATAGTTTATATAGGTGATAAAAAAATAGGATTTTTCTTATAAAACAATTTCTTTTAAAACGAAATTATTTTACATAGTCCATATAGTTGATAAAAGGTGATTTTTATTATGGAACAATTTATTTCAAAATATGAATACCATTCAACACATGAATTTCTAATCAACGAATGAATGTCAATTCAACACATGAAGGTTTTCTATAGTTTCTATATATAGATAAAAATGTGATTTTTATATTTAAAACACGAATACCATTCAACACATGAATTTCTAATCAACGAATGAATGTCGATTCAACACATGAAGGTTTTCTATTCAATGAATAAATATAGTTTCAACAAATGAAAATAATTCAAACACATGAATATTATTCAAAATTTCGGCAGCATAACGGCAGGGTAGTTAAAACCGGGACCGTCCCTAGTACGGCTCCTCGCTCTACCTTAAAACCTCGCGGTTTTTGACAATGGGGATCATGCATCTAGTTCGCACGCAGACGGCATGTATATATTTATTTCATTTCCACAAACTAATCCTATGTGGTTTCAACCAAATATTTCTCAACCACAAACGGGTATTTTTCAACCACAATCAATCAATATCAACCACATGCAATCCCAAACAATCATTCGCTATCAATCAATTTTCACACCAATCACAATCAATAAATATCGTCCATGGTTTGTGGACGAGGGGCGTATATATATAAATATATATATATATATATATATATATATATATAGGAATTCACTTCTATTTCAACACATATATAATATTTACAACGCATATATAACTTATACATCGAACGTACAACTTATACAATGCTTATACATGAGGTGTACAACGCTTATATAACTCATACATCGAATATATAATTTATACATCGTCGTTTTCCATATTGTTTATAAATTAGAAATCACACATTGGGTTCCACTCCACCAAAAATGGCAGAAGGCTCAGAAAAATATGCGGTCTCTTCTAAAATGTAGAGAGCGTCGACATGGTCACGATGTTTCCTGTTTCATCGAATTTCGTTAACGAATGAAAAAGATATGATTTTTAAAAGGTTTGCAATGGTTTAAAGGTGTTAAAATCAAATTAAATAAAATCAGCCGTATACCTTCCTTTTGATTCAAAACTAGGTTTTGAATTATCGCGAAATCCGTGAAGCTAAAGGACGATCGGGTGCTACAGCGTCGAAGGGCTACGAACGGCGCTCAGATCGGTGGTAGGCACGACCAGTTCGGTGGTCGGAGGCGGGAGATCGACGTTGGGGAAGGTGCTGACTTCACGGGGCTCGTTCTCGCAGGTGGCGCGATGGGAGGTGGTGGGACTTGGTCGCATTTGAAGAGGAGGGGGAGGCGGTTCGAATGGATGTGGTGGCGGCGGCTTTGGTGGCCTGTAGCGGCGGCGGTGGAGGAGAGAAGGGGGGGAACCTTTATCGCCGTCGATCGGGGGGTTTCGTTTTTTTTTATGAAAGAATTTTCCTATTGGTCGATATATATATTTATTCAAAAATTAGGGTTTTCTCCCACCAACTCGAAATCAAACCCAACGACTGTCGTCCCTAGCGTTTTACCCCCATTCCGAACACAATGGGATATGTTTCGCAGGCCCATTCGACTGTTTCAGTCAGTTTTCCTTCAAATTAGTTATATAAAACATTCAATATTTGATTTGAACGTGCATTTCAATTTTCCAGGGCCACAAACTGATTCGAAAAATTCCAGAAAAATAATCTAGCTATGTTTTGACAATACGGTCCCAACAAAACTAGTTTCGTCGAATTCTGAGACTGTTTGCAAAAAGGCCCATTTTTGGTCGATCCAATTTAACTATAATTGACCAAAACACATTTTCCTTTGC
Source organism: Allium sativum (assembly GCA_030737875.1). Taxonomy (NCBI): domain Eukaryota; kingdom Viridiplantae; phylum Streptophyta; class Magnoliopsida; order Asparagales; family Amaryllidaceae; genus Allium; species Allium sativum. The sequence goes on from CM060921.1 coordinate 317,603,799, forward strand.
CACGTTCACATACTAGCTTCAAAAATTATGAAATTTGAAACCTAGCAATAACTTCACATCTCGGATCCAACAAAAGTGGTTTCGTCGAATTCCGAGGTCGTATGCAAAATGGCCAATTTCACGGGCTATATAAATTCCATAGCGACCTTTCTGAAAATTCATTCGGCCATAACTTTTGCTTTCCGCTATGAGAATTCGATTTTTTAGATTCGTTAGAAAGGTATTCACTAACAGATTTAAATATTTTTGGTTTCACTAAAATCCGAATTGTTTTGCACCCGGTACAGTCCTACAAAGTTTGAATTCAATTTTTGAAACTACAGCGCCTTTTCAAGACTTGTTTATAATTATAATTAATTATATTCGTTTTCAATTGTCGATTCATACTCACTTTTCATCGCCATTATTTAAAATATTTATTTTAAATATTTAAAATCCATTATTTTAGCCAATTTAAAAATTTTAAATTGGTTCAGATTTTCTTGGTCGTTACAATCTCCCCCACTTAAAACTTTTCGTCCCCGAAAAGGAACAAAGTCGAAAGTGGTTTGATTAATCTACAATCACACAACACAACCAACAATCAAATCGCTTTAAGCCTTAAAAAATATACTAATCAATTTCTATGCTCCTTTAAAAATCATTCAGACCATAGAATTTTAAAAGTTCACATTCATGGAAAGAAAATAACAGCAGAGTAGAGAATTAAATGGTAATGCAAAGTATGGTAAATGTACCTTGCACCGGAGTCAATCAGAGATATCTACTCGACATTGAGGATAAGCTTTCTGAATGCTATCCTCAGTTTCCCAAGTACAATCTCGCGGATCTCCACTCCGTTACACTTTGACTAAGTGAACCTTCTTGTTCCTCAGCTCTTTGGTTTCTTTGCCGATAATCTTTAGCGGCTCTCTTCTCACAGCTAATTCTGGAGTAATTTCAATATCCTGCTGAGCTGCTTCTTCCACGATCAAGTCTGGATCATGAACGTGCTTTCGAAGTTGAGATATATGAAATACATCATGAACTCCAGGCAACCAATCAGGCAGCTTGACCCTATAAGCGAGAGTTCCGATCCGTTCCAGAATAGGAAACGGACCTATGAATTTGGGCGCCAACTTTCCAGTTTTACCGAACCGGATAACTCCTCTCATCGGCGATACTTTCAAATACACGTAGTCGCCAACAGCAAAGGATATATCTCTTTTTCTTCTATCGGCATAGCTCTTTTGTCGGCTTTGAGCGGCGAGTAATCGCTTCTTGATAAAATCGACTTTGTCGGCAGCTTCTCGAATCATATCAGGACCCAACACAAGTCTATTTCCGGGTTCGACCCAACAAGCAGGAGATCGGCACGGTCTACCATACAATGCTTTGAATGGAGACATTGTCAGACTCGCCTGGTAACTGTTGTTATATGAGAATTCAGCCAAATGCAGATGGTCTTCCCATGATCCACCGAAATCTATAACACAAGCCCGCAATAGATCTTCTAAAATACGATTCACCGTCTCAGTCTGACCGTCTGTCTGAGGATGATAAGTGGTGCTTAGGTTTAACTTCGTTCCCAGCTCGACTTGAAATGCTTCCCAGAATTTGCTAGTGAATATTGTATCTCTATCACTGACTATACTGAGCGGCACCCCATGTAGTCTAACTATTTCCCTGAAGTATATCTGCACCAGACTCTGAGCAGTTCTGTTTGATCTGACAGGTATAAAATGGGCAGTCTTCGTGAAGCGATCTACGATCACCCAAATATTGTCATTCCCTTTTCTGGTTTTGGGCAGACCATCAATGAAATCCATAGAAATATGTTCCTACTTCCAGCCTGGAACGTCTAGCGGTTGTAACAGTCCAGCAAGCTTCTGTTGCTCGCTCTTGACTAGTTGGCAAGTAGGGCATCGACTAACATATAAAGAAATGTCCCTCTTCATCGACTTCCACCAGAAAGTGCGTTTAATGTCATTATACATTTTGCTTACTCCTGGATGGATACTGAGTTTTGACTTGTGGCATTCATCCAGTACTTCCTTTCGAAGCTCAGGAATGTTAGGGACATAGATTCGACCTTTGAGCCTTAGAATTCCATCATTATCAACTTGAAAACTCGAGGGTTCGCCTTGTTGAATTATCTCTCTGATCTTCTGAATGAAGTGATCATCCTCCTGAAGAGCAGATGTTTTATCTAGCAATGAAGTCGTGATAATAAAACTGGCGATCATCTCATTCTTTCGGCTTAACGCATCGGCCACGGCATTGGCTTTCCCTGGAGTATATATAATTTCAAAGTCATAAGCTGCAAGAAACTCCAGCCAACGTTGCTGCCTCAGATTCAAGTCTTTCTGGGTGAACAGATACTTTAACGATTGGTGATCTGTATACAGTTCAAATCTCTCACCCAGAAGATAGTGCCTCCAGATTTTCAAAGCGAACACAATAGCCAATAACTCAAGATCATGAGTTACGTAGTTCTTCTCGTGCGGCTTCAGTTGACGGCTAGCATAAGCAATCACCTGGCCCCTTTGCATTAACACTGCGCCAAGGCCTTCTCTAGAAGCATCAGTCCAGACCTTTAAATCCTGGTTGCCATCGATGATGGTTAACACTGGAGCAGTTGTTAATCTTAACTTTAGCTCCTCAAAAGCCTCCTCACATTCTGGAGTCCATTTGAATTTAGAATGCTTCTTTGTAAGCTTCGTTAAATGACCAGATATCTTCGAAAAGTTTTTAATGAACTTCCGGTAATAGCTAGCCAATCCGAGAAAACTGCGGACTTCAGTGGGGGTGCTGGGCTGTTTCCAATTCTGAATAGTTGTGATTTTGCTTGGATCCACAGCGATTCCTTCTTTCGACACCACATGGCCCAGAAATTTTACTTCATCTTGCCAGAAGATACATTTGGAAAATTTGTCTTTTAATACATTTCGCCTCAGAATTTCTAGAACATGTTCCAGATGCTTTTCATGTTCGGCCTTTGATTTAGAGAAGATTAGAATATCGTCAATAAAAACTAGAACAAATTTATTCAATACACCTCTGAATACTCTGTTCATCAGATCGACGAAGTAAGCGGGAGCGTTACATAAGCCGAACGGCATTACTAACCACTCGTAGAATAAGTCGGGACCTCTGAATGCTGTCATTGGAATACACTCTTTGGCAATTCGAAGTTGATGGAAACCTGTAGCTAGGTCCATTCTTGAGAATACTTGTGCTCCATTTAATCGATCCAACAAATCATCAATCCGCGGCAATGGATACTTGTTCTTTATTGTCTGCTTGTTCAGATCACGATAGTCCACGCATAGCCGTAGAGTACCGTCAGATTTTGAGACAAACACCACTGCTGCCCCCCAATCAGAGAAACTAGGCCTGATCAGACCTTTCCATACTAGCTGTCGTGTTTGATTGTCTAATTCCTCTTTCTCTTTCAAGGACATTCTTCGAATAGCGTGAACTACCGGCCTTGCATTCGGAATCAAAGCAATCTTGAAATCTATTTCTCTCTGCGGAGGTAAGCGAACAACTTCTTCGAATACATCCGCATAATTCTCGATGACAGGAATGTCTTTAACGAGGTTAGGAATATTCTCAGTAACTTCAGGGCTATTTTCTATTTGGGCTGGAGAAACATCCAAAGCCGCCCTGAAGTCCTTTCTATTTGATGTCGGGCCTTCACACGGAATGGTTACATAATTCCCTGATTTTATCTTAGCCTTAACGACTCTGTCGGCGCATTTAACCTCAGCTTCATACTTGGTCAGCCAATCCAATCCGAGAATAAGATCGAATTCATTGAAATTTATGACGATAGAGAAAATAGGGAATTTATAGCAGGAAAAAGAGATAGTTACTGCACAAATCCAACTGAGATTGATGGAACCCCCAACTGGATTTTGGACAGTCATTGGTTCCTTGAGCTTCCTCAAGTTCAAATCCAGCTTCTTAGCTGCACTCTTGGCAATAAAGCTTCGTGACGCGCCTGTGTCAAACAGTACTTTAACTGGAATATTTTTGACATTCAGCGTGCCTTCTAAAACATCTGCCCTTTCCTGGATAGCTGAGGGCTCAGAAGCTTCTGCCACTTCATTCACTATAACTATTTCAGTCTTTTTTAACGGCCAGCAATCTTGCTTTACGTGACCAGCCTGATGGCAGAGATTGCATTTTCCATTTTCTTTAACCTTGCTCTTTGACTTATATCCCTCCTTCTTTTGCAATTTCAAGGACTTACATTTCCTGGACAAGTGACCTTCTTGATTGCAGTTTAAGCACATAGCGGTCATTACTGATTCTTTCTCAGGTCTGGCCCTTTTCCGATTTACTTCGGGCCCCTTACTGACTTCATACATGGTACTGGCCTCAGGACTATCAGTTGCAGACTCAATTTTATTACTAGAGCTGACTTCTTCTTCATACTGTAACATACCCTTCTTGTCTAGATCTTCGTACTGATAAGCCATGTATATCATTTCAGAAAAGGGGAGCTTCACGTTCCTCATTACACTGTTCTGATATTTTCTTTGAAGCCCGTTGATAAATCTCATATTCTTCCTCTTTGGGTCTTCAATTAGATGAGGAGCAAAGTGAGAAAGTTCGCTGAATTTCTTATGATATTCGGGAATGGTCATATCTCCTTGTATCAAATATGAAAATTCATCACATAGTCGCTCAATTGCTTCTGGAGGAGTAAATCTTTCTAGGAAAATCACTTTGAATTTATCCCAGGTGATATCACCTTCTGGATTATCCTTAACAACAGAATCCCACCAGAATAAAGCTTCGTCTTTGAGTGCCCAGGAGGCCAATAATCTTTTCTGGTCATCCCTTAGCTTTAATCCTTCGAAGATTTTCTCAGCCGAACGAATCCAAGCTTGTGTTCTCATAATAGATTCTTCGCCCGAGAACGGCTTTCCCCCCAGATTTCTATATTTCATATATAGGGCTTCAATATCCGGTTCTGTATTCCTTCTGTTTCTGACACTCATTTTCTAGTACTTCTGCAAATAGAAGATCAAGTGTCAGGTCACAGAAAAGATAATTTAAAATATAGGAACATATACTTCAATGTAAATGTGTCTATCGAGGTGTAATTTCATTCTGCTTTACTTATACTAGGATATTGCTGATCCTATCTGTATAGAGTTACCCGTCCTAGAACACTACTGGTTCTATTTATGACGAGTTCGTTAATAAGTTATATTCCAGAACTAAGCTTAACCAAAGCTCTGATACCACGTTGAGACGACCCCAAATCCCGTTCTGTCGGAGACAAGGGTTATCTTTGTAATATAACACAGAAACAGATAATAGCAGAACAGAAATGAATAAATACACCAAATAATGAACAATAGAATACACTGGATAAAAGTAATCATCAGAGTTACACAGTATACAGGATCTTACTTAGTACAAATACAGTTCAGCTATACATAAATGTCTACAGCGGAAAACAAACAAAATATGTACAATAGGAGCTGAACAGCATAAAAAGAGATAAATGATAGAATCCATCTTCAGCTCCAGCTATCCAGATAAAGCCTGCTAAACCTGAATACAAGGCTGCCCGTGTAGAAAAAGGGGGCACCCGAGTTTGAAAGTGAAACAAACTACGAGTCAGTCATGGGACTGGTATGAGAAATCTACTAAACACATATATAATATGGCCAATCACAGGACCACGCCACTTTCGTGCAACGGGTTTACTCCATTGGATTGCCAGTGCTTTAAAACAAATCTTTCTTTTAAAACAACGCAATGTATTTTATAAAAATGAAGCCATTATAAGACTCAGTTCCCATCACACAATGCAACGCAAACCGGAGGATAGAGTTTTACCTTATAATGGCCAAAATATGATTGATACGAATAAAGCAAAGGCATTTGATATTATTACTAGTGTTTATATGTTTCAAAAACAATTTGAATCATAACTATCAATCATAGACGGCATGGGTACCATATATCATGTCGCCATATATATATACAATCAAATCTGTATGATGTCGTATTTGGAAATTGGATTTCCATCATGAACCAAGGCAAAAGATAGTCCTTACCAAATTCGAGACTGCCTAGCCCGAGCCTCAGAAACAGCCGCAACTGCCCCTTGGATCGTCAGGGCCGGTCCACCGATGCGGATTATTATGCCTGAACACTACGTCTCCCCGCCCTTTGGGGCGTAAATGAGCCAACGAATGACTCCATCGGACCCGGATCGTTCGATCAAACCGAGGCGCCTCGCAACAGCAACAACCACATAGGTGAAAAGTATATAAATGTCAGGGCTGGTAGGTCACTGACACCACCCTGGCTAGGAAGAAACGCAGGCCCTCCCTGATGTCCTCTCCCATTTCTGGTTCATACCGGGGTGTGAGGCTCGCGAATCTACGTTATACACAAAGCTATGCCACACAGGCGGTGCTTTGGTCATCACCACAAGACTTTGCTTTTCAACAGAAGCCCCGATCACTGCATCTTAGCATGCCACACAGGCAATTCTTGCCATGCGACTGATGCCCATCGATATACAACCTCTGAGCTCGTGCGTTTCAGAGAAGGGCGTTAAGCGAAAGAATAAATTCTCCACCGCCAAACAGATGTATATTTAATAGAGATCAATCAACACAGAATAAAATCCACTGTCAAACACATAGTCCATTTACAAGTCCATTCTGGGTCTGAACAAAACCGGAGGCACTAAATACCTCGCAAACCCATCGATCACCACGTACGTCTGGATGATCACCACCCATTATCCATATTTCGGGATGCCTCCCAATCAGGACCTCGGTTACCATCCAAACGAGGTGAAGATCTCCGGTCTTCGACCATCGTCTTCATCTTCGATTTCTTATCGTCGATCAATTATTTGAAATGAGAATTAACTCGGCCATTTCAAATAATTCACGTATATTTAGAATTTCAAATCAATTTATTTCAATGGTTAAATTATTCGACAACACCAATTTTGTTCTTTAATGTAATTTTCACACCAAACACATTCAACCATCAAATACCACATAAATGGAGCAAATTCAGTTTATTTCCATTCCATATCGTTTATGATATTTTATAACGATTTATCGCTATTTTTATTTATTTTAAAATAGCCAATTTATTCAAAACGACGCTTCGGGCCATAACGCGGCCGTGGCGCTGTTTTTCTTCAGATTTGATTTACACATATCTGAAAATCTAACCGTTGGATCTTCACAAAATTTACATCATTAGAAAGGTCTTTTCAAAACGAATCCAACGGTTCCGGTTTCGGGAAAATCCGACGGTCGGATCTCCCGGCACAATCGTTTGAAGTTTCGATTTCAAAATACGAACTGTAGCGTCGTTATTCGATTAAATATAATTATATTTATATATATATATATATATATAATCGATTCTGGCGCTGTTTTTCTTCAGATTTGAATTAAACATTCCAGACAATCCAACCGTTGGATTTTTACAAAGTTGGTGCCGTTGGGAAGATTTTTCCAAGGCGAACTAAACGGTTGCGATTTCAGGAAAATCCGATGGTCGGATCTCCCGCACTAGTTGTTTGAAATCACGGTCTCAAATCACGAACTGCTCGGCCACGTTTCGTTTTAATTTTATTTATATTTATATATTTATATAAATATAGTTCATTCAACAATTTCAATATCGTTTTTTACTTCAAATATTTCACTAACGCCTTTAAATTTTGGAAAATTTCGCCATAATCTCCTTTGTACGGGAGGACTGGGAAAATTCCCAAATAGCCACACGGGCGTCTCATGTCAAAAAGAAAAAGAAAAAGCCAAGCGGCTAGCCAACAGGCTCATAAAATCATCACCCAAACAAAACAGTAAATGTGTACCTATTTGTCGGGCACAAAATTTTATTCCTCTTCTCTAGCCCCTTCACTATAACCTGTTCAATAAAAATGCATGTACATATATATAGTTCTTATCACTTACCATTTTCTATTCAACTTCATATTTGATTCCATTTGGTTTTAAAACACCATTCATTCTAATGTTGCATGTATAGGCAAAAATCATATCATTAGTTAATTAATGAATATTTCAACTTGTATATATTTATTTGAACGAGTTGCTATTTTTTTACACTTCACATTTCAACGATTCATGTATATAATAAAAATGGGATTTTTATTGTAAAACAATTCATTTCAAAACAATATTATTTCATATAGTTTATATAGGTGATAAAAAAAATAGGATTTTTCTTATAAAACAATTTCTTTTAAAACGAAATTATTTTACATAGTCCATATAGTTGATAAAAGAAGATTTTTATTATGGAACAATTTATTTCAAAGTATGAATACCATTCAACACATGAATTTCTAATCAACGAATGAATGTCAATTCAACACATGAAGGTTTTCTATAGTTTCTATATATAGATAAAAATGTGATTTTTATATTTAAAACACGAATACCATTAACACATGAATTTCTAATCAACGAATGAATGTCGATTCAACACATTTCGATTCAATTCGATTCGATTAACTAGGCTCGACTAACTTGACTAACTTAACTCAACTTACTTGGTTCGACCAATTCGATTCGATTAACTAGGCTCGACTAACTTGGTCGAACCACCCGATCAACTCAACTTATTTAACTTAACTTATTTCTCAACTCGATCAACTCGATTAACTCCTATCGAATAACTAATATTCGATTAAACTCCATTCGCTTGACTCTAGATCGTAGCGATCACAATGGTTACGCCTGACTCCCTCAGGAAACATCCAACCGCCGTAGGCTATTTACAGCCCTGCGAATTACGCTAGCAGTCGTACAAGATGGCAACTTACCCTGAATACTATGTTTGACTAACTCTGTCTCAAATAACTATATTTGATTAACTCTAGTTCGTTTTAACTCAAATCGATTAACTCTAACTAATTAACTCCAACTGGTTAACTCTAACTGATTAATTCTAACTGATTACTCTAACCGATTAATTCTAACTGATTACTCTAACTGGTTAACTCCAACTGATTAACTTTAACTGATTAACTCTATTTGACTAACTCGACTCGACTAACCCCTTTCGAATAACATATTCGATTAACTAACTTCGAATACCATATTCGATAACTAACTTCGAATACCATATTCGATTAACTAACTTCGAATACCATATTCGATTAACTTCTTTCGAATGTCTATATTCGATTAACTTCTTCGAATACCATATTCGATTAACTAACTTCGAATACCATATTCGATTAACTAACTTCGAATACCATATTCGATTAACTTCTTTCGAATGTCTATATTCGATTAACTTCTTCGAATACCATATTCGATTAACTAACTTCGAATACCATATTCGATTAACTAACTTCGAATACCATATTCGATTAACTTCTTTCGAATGTCTATATTTGATTAACTTCTTCGAATGCCATATTCGATTAACTAACTTCGAATACCATATTCGATTAACTTCTTTCGAACGTCTATATTCGATTAACTTTATTCACTTTATAAAGATTTCCTTTTTAACAACGTTTTATTCATTTGAAAAGATTTACTTTTAAATAACGGTTCTACCCTTTAAAAATGATTTCCCTTTTTAAAATGTTTCCTTTCCAGTTCTATTTGTAAATGGTTTACAAATATTCCCTTTTCAAATTTATTCTTGAAATATTCTAACTCCTTAAATTCCCGGGAAAATTCGCCATAACCCCCTTTGTATCGGGAGCATCGGGAAAATCCCCAAACTCGCCACACAGGCCTTTCCATTCAAAAAGAAAATGGTTTGAAATTATTTCCTTTTCAAATATCTCCTATTTATAAATATCCCAATTTATAAATATTCCTTATTTATAAATATTCCACTTTATAAATATTCTATTTATCAATATCACTTTGAAAAATCTCCTTTATCCATATTCCGGTATGTCATGGTATTCAATCATATCAAATCACGATGTTCAATATCGTCCATACACACACAATCAACAACAGGTTATAATTCACATCATATATCAAAATATATGAAAAACAATAAAATAACTGTTGAGGAATCCAGTCGGATTCCTCCAACCTATTTCCCTGCATCACAGATGTTAGACAATATAGATAACATCAATTTCATCCCAACATGAAATATACTGATAATCAGAATCCATATTTGATTGACGGTTTTCTATATATAACTATATCTACATTTTCAATCAAATCTATTTAACAGTCCAATTTAACAGTCCAATTTAACAATCAATACACAGCAATCAATCATTAAAAATAAAGTACAGTTTATACAAATATAAACTGAACAGAGTTAGTGAGATTTACTCACTTTTCGACGATCATCGTCAATGACGATAACCATCGCTTGATTCAGCCGATTTATTTGCTATAAATTTGTAACGGACTCGGATTGACTCGCGGTCAGTCCCATTGTGTTGCTCCCGTCCATACAATCCCAACGCAACTTACGGTTCGTGATTCTGACTCCGTATGACCAAGATATTAAAGATACACGTTAATTCATTATTTAAATTTAAAACAAAACTTTAAATTAAAATAACTTGGGTCTTTACCCTAATACATCCAGCCCATTAGCCCATCAGACCCGCTCCTCCCTTTCTCTCCCAATCACCGAAATTCCAAAGCTCCAGTAAATGGCCAAAACCCTGATCGTTTGCTCCATCCAAACCCCCTCCTCCAGTTAGTTTAAAATCACAAGAAAATATCCATAATTCTCCTCTTTGAATCCTCTATCTACTCATATCTCTTTCATGCAACTCGGTGGAATCCCATGCCTTGCGTCGAACAAGAACTCACGCCCAGTACTGTACACGAGCGACCCTAATCCTTGCGGAAATCCTCTTAATTAGCACACAAGGTGCGGTTTTGTTCGCTGAGTCCAAAACCAACATCAAATGTTTGAATCAATGCCTCAAATCCCAACTGTATCGAACCCTAGCGTTTACTGCTCACAAACCAACCGCAAATATCATCGTCGAACTCAGCAAAAACCACATGGATTCGAAGAGTACATCACCAGGATCTCAAACATATAGCTCTCATGATTTTTAGTGATTGATTCACGTTTGTTTGGATTTTTTTTTATTTTGATTGAACATTTTACTGGAGGATGAAAAGTATACGGCGGAAATTTTTGGTTGACTTTACAATGAGTTGAATTAGGTTAGGGTTGGTGAAGGTATGGTATTATATATAGGGGAGGTTTTTATTATTTTTTTATTCGAATATTCTATTCTATTATAAGCTAACGCTATTTTATTTTGTCCTCTAAAATTCCTGCGGTCACATACAACCCCCAAAAATTTTGAAAATTGACATGCAGCTACTATTTGACATTACGTACCCAACGAAACAGGTTTCATCGAAATCCGACTGCGTTTGCTCACACAGCGTATTTTTAACCGTCAAAATACTGACTGTTTTTCACCCTAAAAATCCGTGCGGCCACACAGTGACTCTAAAAATCACGAAACTGGAAATCTAACAACTATTTGACATTGCGGATCTAACAAAACTGGTTTCGTCGAAAACGGAGGTCGTATGAAAAACTGGCTATTTTTCAAGCGCTGAACTGACCTTTTAAATATATAAATATATTTAAATATAATTAAATTAAATATTAATAAATTAATATTATCGTATATATTCACCGAGGAATATCATACAGCTCCAGTATAATTATATACTCGATATTTCAAGTCCAGGTTGAATCGATATTCAATTTACATTGAAAAACCCTTTTATAACGTATATAAAGCGTTACGAATTATATACGAATTCCATAGCGACTTTTTCTGAAATTTGATTTGGACATAACTCAAAATCTACACGACGAAATCCCGATTTTTCTCTTCCACTAGAAAGATATACTCCACCAGCTCCACACGTTTCTTGTTTCACAGAAATCCGATTTAAAACGAACCCTGTATATTCAGTTGAAGTTCAAATCGCCAAATAGCGAACTGCAGCGCCATTTCGAGCTCGATTTTAATTATAATATAATTATACGTTCAAACTGTCGTCGATTGAATATATTCGTTACTATATTTCGAATCGAAACCCCATCAAATCTCGTATGCTATTCAATTCACACGATATTGTGAATTTCACTATTTCCGACTATTTCGACATTATAATATATTATTATATTATAATTATTTATTAAATATTCAATATTATTTAATTAAACGATCATTAACTTCTCTAAATCACCAATTATATAATTATATAAATTAATTATATATCTCTAAAAATACGGGTCATTACATCCGAGGTCGTATGCAAAATGGCCAATTTCACGGGCTATATAAATTCCATAGCGACCTTTCTGAAAATTCATTCGGCCATAACTTTTGCTTTCCGCTATGAAAATTCGATTTTTCAGATTCGTTAGAAAGGTATTCACTAACAGATTTAAATATTTTTGGTTTCACTAAAATCCGGATTGTTTTGCACCCGGTACAGTCCGACAAAGTTTGAATTCAATTTTTGAAACTACAGCGCCTTTTCAAGCCTTGTTTATAATTATAATTAGATATATTCGTTTTCAATTGTCGATTCATACTCACTTTTCATCGCCATTATTTAAAATATTTATTTTAAATATTTAAAATCCATTATTTTAGCCAATTTAAAAAAATTTAATTGGTTCAGATTTTTTGGGTCGTTACACTATATAAAAAAAATTATAATTTTATCCTTCTACAATATAAAAGATTATATTTTTATAACTCTATCTAAATAAAAATCATATTTTTTTATATGCCACTAGTATAAAAACTATGTTTTTAACCTTTCTTTAATTTCAAATCTAATGCTCCATTCTTTTCAAAGCTGATTTCATTTTTATTATTTTCAAAACTGATTTTATTATTACTATTTATTTTCTTCAATGGTTTAAAACAAATAATAATAACAAAAATATCGGATTTGAAAAAGAAATTTAAAAATGAAAATAAAAATAAATCAGAAAATTTACGGTTTTCTGCAGCGAGGGGGGCTACTGTCAGCGATGCGAAGAGGGAGGGGTGCTCCGGCATTGGGGTTTCACGGTTTTAAGGAGGGAAAGGGAGTTCGGTGGCTAACGAGGGGGAGGGCGCAGCTACGAATCAGCGGTGCTGGGGGTCCCTTGGGCGGCGGCAGCACGTTCAAGAAGGAGCGACGAAAATCGGGGGCTAGGGTTCTGGGTGTTGGACGACGGAAAGGGGGGGCTGGAGCGATGCGGCGAAGGTGGGGCGATCAATGCGGGAAGGAGAAGATGTCGAGAGGGGCGAGGGTGGTGGCGCCCTAGCAGGCGGCGCATCGGGGTGGCGATCGCTAGGGGCGCGGCTGCGCCTTTTTCTTCTTTTTTTTATTTTTTTATTTTTGATTTCTGATTTGAAGAAACAGGGGGGCAGAAGTTAAAAGGAAGAGAGATTTTAATTTTTTATTATTTAATTTCAAGAAAAGTTGACTTTTTATTTCGACCACGAAACGAGGCCCACCGCCTGTCGTCCATAGCGTTTCACCCCCATTCCGAACACAATGGGATATGTATCGTAAGCTGATTCGATCGTTTCGATCAGTTTTCGTCAAAATCAACATATAACTCTATATATTGATTTTGAACGCGCATTTCATTTTACCGGGGTCACATACTAACTCTATAAATCCCAGAAAATTATTTTCTAGCTTCGTATTGACGATACGGTCCTAACAAAACTAATTTCGTCGAATTCTGAGACCGTTGGAAAAATGGCCATTTCCCAGTCGATTAAAATCAACTGAAACTGGTCAAACGCGTTTTCCTTTGCCACGCTCACATACTGATTCGAAAAATTATGAAATTTGGAATCTAGCCATAACTTTACACCACGGATCAAACAAAAGTGGTTTCGTCGAAATCCAATGTCGTTTGCAAAATTTCCATTTTTAAGGGCCTGAATTCCATAGCGACTATTCAAAATTTTCAACTAGACATATCTTTTGATTCCCGCTATGAAATTTTGATTTTTCAGATTCGTTGGAAATATATTCTCAATTAGATCCTAATGTTTTCTGTTTCGTTAAAATTCGGTTTGTTTTGCACCCGGTAAATTCAATTGAAGTTTGAAATCGAATTATCGAACTACCGCGCCATTTTCAATTCCTTTTATAATTATATATAATTATTTATATTCTAACGACGATGTATATTAATATATACGTTCAAATTATATTCAAAATAAATTTCTCATTGATATTCTTTAAAATAATTCATTATAAATGTTCAAAATTCGCTAAAACTGCCAAAATAAAATTTTTTAATTGGCTCGCATTTCCAGGTTATTACATTATGACATTTTCGACAATGACGAAGAACGGATGAAACACTGTCCACCTTCAATTGCTCAAGATGATTGGAACAAGTTCATAAAGAATGAAGCAACGCCTGAAGCAAGCGGAAGAAGGACGGCAGGCAAAAAAAATAGATCCAGTCTAAGTTATGCCTACCATGCAGGACGTAAAAGTCACGCTAGAGTAGAACACGAATTGGTAAATTATTTGATCATTTTCTTTCAACGGTAGTAAAAAAACACAATTAAGGGAGAGAATATACATGAATTAGAATATATTGCAGATCATTGTAAGTCCATCTGCAAATATCAACCGTCGTCAGGTATGGGAGAAGACACACAGGAAAAAAGATGGTAGCATATCAGATGCCACGTCTGCGTACTTCATAAGTTTTTACTTGTATTATGGTTATTACAGTTAACATCGAGCAGTCTATTGTTTGGAATTTCATTTCAGGCTTTCAGGCTTTCCATAATTGTGATTAATGAGTTTCTCATGACATTTTCTTCATTACGTGTTTTTATTGTTATGGTGCTTTGTCTGGATTGAATTTATTCAGTTAGGAGTAACATACTATAGTTACAAGTTGTTAGAAGTAAATGTTGGTGTAAACACATTTAATTTTTATCCCAGGATCAAATTGCCAAATTGAAGGAAAAGATCACCGATAGTGATGAAGAAAAATTGCCTATTGTTGAAGATATCTTATCACAAGTGTTGGGTAAGGATACAAGGGGTAGGAGCCGCACTATTGGGAGCATCATACCAAAGATGCATGTTAAGGCTTGTGCCATTGAACAGAAACGATTCAAACATGTTCGTGAAGACAATGATGAGTTGAAAATGAGGGTGGGAAGCTTGGAGGGTATGATGACTGATATGAAGGGTACAGTGGGAAATTTGTCTAGAAAAATGGATGTTCTAATCAACACGGTAGGAACTTTGACTAATCAAGGAACTCAAGCACCGTTAACTACGTCGGATGGAGGACGCAGCAGTACACACATCATTGCATCAAAGGGTGTTCCTTCTCCGATCCAGGATACGACCAATGCGGTGAACAATCAACGATGTGAAATTCTCAACTCTGATCTAGACATAATAGCAATAGGTATGTTTTATTAATAAAATCAAATGGTGTTGCATATTTTATTACACTCTGATCTAAAGCGAGTGCTTAAAGTCTAATGGATACGTACTCCAGTTTTCCTGTTTTAATACAATTAAGCATATTTTATTACTTCCATCCTTTGATATTCCTGACTTTACTGCAATAGGTACTATGTAACACCCCACTCCCGCTATGATCACTCACTAAGGGAATGCCATAGCATTGGTGGAGTATTTTAGTGAATATAGAACAGAAAAATTACAACAAGACAGATATAAATAGTACTTGAAATTTTAAAACATCATCTCATAACAGCGGAAGTAAAACATGTCTGGTTACATCATAAAACCACAATAAAGGTCAAGTACAATATCCATCAAAATAAAGAAGTACATAATCCCACTCTCATACAATAGCCAAACAAAAGAAAAGATAACTGGATAACTGGAGCTTTACATCTATCCAAGCTCCTAAAGACTGGAACAGCAATCCGATCAAGCTCCACTACTGCTAGGATCCACCGTAGGACCTGAGGGTTGGGAAAAAGATAAAAACAACAGGGTCAGACATAAGTCTGAGCGAGTCCTATAACTTTAACAATACAATCGTTAAAGTAACCAGAGAAGACATAAACTGATATACGGTAACATATAGGGATGAATGGCTACCCTAAGCAGTCAACTAAACGAAGATAAAGGATAAAGACGCATCTACCCTCCCTAAGGTAAATTACTAAACTGCACCACACCAGTCGTTCCTAACTTAAAGGTTGATCCCACCCAAGGACTTATAAAATTTACTAATTAGTACCTGCGTACCCCTAGGTGACCAAGTAGGCGCCACGGGGCCCTACAATCCACTAGGTGTACACACTACTTCCCATTCGATCGGCTCCCTAACGTAGATACCCGTGCTGGCCCCACCGTGGGATGTATCATTCCCCAATGTGGCAACCTGATGGAACTAAAGGTGCACGGCTTATATCTACTCGATGCAACAACGGCTTACCTACCAGCCCGGGCCCACTCACGCATATGAAGCCCGTTGGACTTGCGTTGCCACCGCTAACCCGTTTGCCTCTTACAGTCAAGCCCAGTATGCGTGTCCCGTCCTCGACATGGGTCGAGCCCACAAAGATACGTATGGGTTACTGGTTGAAATGGGCCTCCACAAGCTACCCACCTAAGCTTGTCCCTTTTTCTAGTATATCCCACTTAACCCTTTAATCATGTTTTAATTACATGTTCCATTTTGGTTAAGTATTCTAATCGTATTTTCTATTGCCACCCAAGGCAACCACTAGATTTTCTCATGCCACCCGAGGCACCCACTTAACCCCTCATGTCCCTCTACATGCTAATATGGTTAAGTGTTTCTTAATTAATTAATTAAGAACGTAACCTTTGTAAAGACCTCTCACATTAGACTGTCTTTTATGACCGCTGGTTAAGCCGGTTGGGTCCGGGCAGCCTTATGTCATAACAGAGTCTAACCTCGTGTCTTTACATTAATTACGTATTTAGTTTGTGCCTAAGACCTCTCACATTGGGCTAACATTTGTAGCAACTGGTTAAGCCGGTTGGGTCCGGGCAGTTTTACGCTACAACTGAGTCCAACCTCGTGTCTTAGTCAATTAATTACACCTAATTAATCACCCTCATAATTTTATATTAATTATCCCTAATTAATCAAGTTTTCTTAACATGGGTAGACCTAACTTAATAGGTAAATTCCCATGGGGTAGACCTAACTCAATAGGTAAATTCCCAACACATAGTATGGGTACACCTAACCAAATAGGCAAATTCCCATACTATGTTTATTTATTTTGTGTTATGCATAATTATATTAATTTCACACAATCTTATTAACTTATGCATTTAATTACCCCAACGTTCCCACGTAATTTCGTTCATGATATAACACATATAAAAGGTGTCAACTTGCATATGAATGAACATGTTTCAAAGGTGCCATCTTGCATATTAACAAACACATAACTTGCATATGAACTTGCATAACATGTCACATAACTTGCATATAATATGTCACATAACTTACATATTCATTTTTCATAACAAACTTGCATATTAGCTTATAGACTTGCATAATGTGTCATCATGAACTTGCATATTAATAAACATGTAACTTGCATATTTACATACATGTAACTCGCATATTAACAAACATGTAACTTGCATATAAAGAAACATGTAACTTGCATATTTACATACATGTAACTTGCATATTAACAAACATGTAACTTGCATATTAACAAACATGTAACTTGCATATTTACATACATGTAACTTGCATATTAACAAACATGTAACTTGCATATTTACATACATGTAACTTGCATAGCATATTACCATGAACTTGCATAACATGCATATGATTACATAGCCCACAACTTGCATATTTAGCATCATGCAAACATAACATACATCATATTAAACTTGCATAAGCTTACATACTCAACATGCATAAACATAAGATTAATGCTAACATCATATCATATGATTCAAAGCTCATTAACCCACATACAAAACCATAAATCTCATCACATCTCATCTAATTAGTTTACCAAAAGATCATCAAAGTGATAGAAACTCACAACTAGCAACTTTGAACACCAAATGAAGAAGATTAAGATGCTAAGAAGGGATTAGAAGTTGATTAGAGAGTGATTAGTATGCAACCCTCTTCATAAAATTAGTGGAGGCCATGAGAGCTAGCATTTTGCCATAGTTTAGTCACTAGGTTTAATTATGAATGAATTAGGGTAGGTTAGGGTCTTATTTATAGATTAGGCAAGTGTTTTAGGCCATAGGATTAACCCTAGATTCAATCCAAGCCATCAAAGCATGTCTTGGGGAAGAAGTCAAGTGTAGGAACCATCTAGGGCCTTTAGATTAAAGATGGACCATGAGAACCATTCAAATGCAAAATCTGCACTTGAGCGAATCGGCCCACGGGTTGACAGCCAAACACCCTGGATTAACCCCTAGTCGACCCAGCGGGCTCGGGTCGACTTCAAAAATCGGCCGGTTCGGTTATTCCCCTCTCCCAATTCGCTGTTTTGAGCATTTTTGCATATTTATTTATTAAATTTTCAATTATATATATATATATATATATATATATATATCAATATATATATATATATCTACACAACCCATTTCACTTAATTAAGTATACTTTAATTTGGGAATTTTCGTGAAACTTCGCGAGGCCATATCTTGGTCATACGGACTCCGATTTTCGAAAACTCGGACTCTATTTCGCGTATTTTTCCGAGACGAACGCAATGGCATAGCCCGTTTCCCTTGATTCCCATTTTAGAATTAAATTCTGCCTCGATTTATGTTATTACAGGTTATTGAAAATACGGGTTGTTACATTCTCCCCTCCTTAAAGGATTTCGTCCCCGAAATCTTCAAGTTAGGAAGAACGTATCCTACCATCCAATCATCCATCTACTCAAAGCATCATCCACGAGCAATCATTGTCCTTACAAGATTCTAAATGCTGGATGGATATATGCAAAAGTGTGTGTATATGTACTTACCTAATGCAAAAATCAGGCGGTTACTGATACAGTAAACCTCCTTAATGCAAACCATGATAGTGCCATGCATCCAATATGTATGCGAAACCCTATTGACACATACAAATTTCTACATGCGTGCACAACCATACACAAAAATGCATCATCCATATGATAACACAGCCATGATACATCCATCAATCTAACTACCACATCCATTTATGCAATATGCAACATGAAGTGACTGAGCCGATCTAGTGCCTAATGTGTGTGTATATGCATCCACGAGCAACCACTAGCAAACAATTGCATCCATATGCATCCATCAACCATAACATGTTTCAAACACATGTTTCAACCATAGGTTTTACCCTATCTAAAGGTCATAGGTATTAGCGAGAGGATATACTAAAGATAAGATAAGTACTAGACAAGCAATAAAGGAGAAGTTAAAAGACATACTCTCAAAAAGAAATGGATACAAAGAACGCATCTTTGCTTCCGTCTCCCAAGTAGCATTGCTTTCGTCATCTCCCCATTGCACTTTAACTAGCTGAACTTCTCTGTTCCTCAACTTCCTAGTTTCTGACCCAAGGATGCGAGTAGGAGCTCGTCGAATCGTCGCATCACGCTCTACCTCTACATCTCTAAGCAAGCTCGGCTCTACCACCTCCGCGGTCTCATGTAAGCACTTCCTCAAATGTGATACATGGAATACATCATGAACACCACTAAGTCTGTCGGGCAACTCCACCCTATATGCCATCCGTCCAATCCTTTCCTTAATAGGAAACGGCCCAACAAATCTCGGTGCTAACTTCCCTACGGACCCAAAGCGAACAACATTTCTCAATGGAGATACTTTGACAAAAACCATGTCCCCAACCTCAAACTCAAGATCCGTCCTTCTCCGATCCGCATAAGATTTCTGTCTATCTTGCGCTGCTTTCATCCTTTTTCGAATTAAATCAATCTTCTCTGAAGTCTCTCTAACCATATCCGGCCCAAGCAAGATCTTATCCGTAGATTCCCACCAACATGTAGGAGATCGACAAGGCCTTCCATAAAGAGCTTCGAAAGGAGCCATACCAATACTGGACTGAAAGCTGTTATTATATGCGAACTCCACCAAAGGAAGATGTTCTTCCCATGTACCTCCAAAATCCAAGATACAAAGCCTCAAAAGATCTTCTAAGATACGGTTCACCCTCTCAGTCTGACCGTCCGTCTGAGGATGATATGCGGTGCTCAAACACAACTGAGTCCCTACCGCCTCTTGCAAACTTCTCCAAAACTCACTAGTGAAAATAGGATCTCGATCACTCACAATGCTGGATGGTACGCCATGCAATCTAACAATCTCTCTAACATAGACTGAAGCAAGCCATGGAGCGGTCCTCTTACTCTTTACGGGTATAAAATGGGCACTCTTGGTAAGTCTGTCTACCGCAACCCAAATTCCCGTATTGCCCTTCCTCGATCTCGGTAACCCGTCGATGAAATCCATCGAGACACTATCCCACTTCCACTGTGGAACTTCCAATGGGTGTAGCAACCCACCGGGTTTCCTTTGCTCCACTTTAACTTGTTGGCACACTAAGCATCTAGCCACATACTCGGCCACATCTTTCTTCATACCGGCCCAGAAGAAAACTCTCTTCATGTCTTGGTACATTTTGTCTCCACCGGGATGAATAGTCATTCTTGAACGATGTGCATCATCCAAAATAGCCTTCTTCAAACCCTCATCTTGCGGTACACAAAGTCTACCGTCTCTATGCAACCATCCCTTATCATCTATGGTGTATCTACCCAAATGGCTGGACGACTCCCCTCTTATAAGCTTCTCTACCAACACAACCAACTGTGGGTCGTCTCGCTGAGCCTCGCCAATCCGTCTCAAAAGAGTAGGTCTAACCTCCAAGGATGCCAACAAACCAGGTACAAAATCAACAGAAGGTCTGAAGTCAAACAAAGAAAGAAACTCCAAGCTTCGTCGTTCCACGAACAATGGACTCAAAGATAGCCTTTTTCTACTCAAGGCGTCTGCCACCACGTTACCCTTACCAGGGGTATACGCTATCTCGAAATCATAGGATGCTAAGAACTCCATCCACCTTTGCTGTCTTAAGTTTAAATCCTTCTGAGAGAATAAGTACTTCAATGATTTATGGTCGGTGAACAACTCGAATCTCTCACCAAGAAGATAATGGCGCCAAGACTTAAGTGCGAAAACAATCGCGGCCAACTCTAGATCATGGGTAGGGTAATTCTTCTCATGCACTCTCAATTGTCTCCCTCCATAGGCTATTACCCTTCCCTCCTGCATCAAGACTGCGCCTAATCCTGTTCCACAAGCATCGGTATAAACAACAAACGGCTTACTCCCATCCGGGAGCACTAAAACTGGAGCGGTGGTCAAAGCTCTCTTTAACCGTCGGAAAGCATCATCACAATCTACATCCCACGAGAAAACCAGATTCTTTTTCGTCAAGCGGGTTAATGGGGCTGATATCTTCGCGAAGTCTTTGATGAACTTCCTATAATATCCTGCCAACCCCAAGAAACTTCTTATCTCGGTAGCATTTCTAGGAACTTTCCAATCCTGGATAGATACTATCTTTGCGGGATCCACAGCTATCCCTTCCTTAGAGACCACATGCCCTAAGAATCGCACTTCTCTTCTCCAAAAATGGCATTTAGAGAATTTAGCTTTAAGACTATGCGCTCGAAGAGTCTCCAACACTTCCTTGAGATGTAAGGCATGCTCTTCTTCATTCTTGGAAAAGACCAAGATGTCATCCACAAAAACTACTACAAACTTATTCAGATACTCTCTGAACACTCTACTCATGAGATCAACAAAGTATGCGGGGGCGTTTGTCAACCCAAATGGCATCACTAGCCACTCATAAAAACCATCCGGAGTCCGGAAAGCAGTCCTCTCTATACTGTCCTCCGCCACTCTTAACTGATGAAACCCTGTAGCTAAGTCCATCTGCGAAAATACTGACGCGCCAACCAACTGATCAAAGAGATCATCTATCCTCGGTAATGGGTGTCTATTCTTCTTCGTGAGCTTATTAAGTTCTCTATAATCCACACAAAGTCTGAGGGACCCATCCGCCTTCGTGGCAAACACTACTGGAGCTCCCCACTCCGATATACTTCGCCTTATGAACCCCTTCTCAAGCAACTCCCCTACTTGCTTATGAAGTTCTCTTCTCTCACGAGGAGCCATGTGGCGTACTGGCAAAGACACTGGTTTGGCATTATCCACCAAATAAATTCGGAAATCTATCTCCCGCTTCGGAGGCAAACCCTTTACTTCTTCAAACACATCCGGATATTCCCGGACTACTCTGACAGAACACAAACTCTCGACCGAAGCATCGAGCGATTCAAGATAACTTAGCAAAACAGATTCCATGGGATTGCAAGAGATCTCGAGAGTGTTACCCAAGCGGGTCATGAGCCTGACAACTCTCCTTTCGCAATCAAGAACGGCACCATTACTGGATAACCAGTCCATGCCCAAGATCAACCCATAGCCCGTGAAGCCCAATACAAAAGCATCACATCTAAACTCAACGCTAAGTATAGGAATCTTCAAACCCAAACATATCATAGACAGATATATGGAGCCCCCAATTGGGTTTGAGACAACCAAGGGATCATCAACTAGACTGGTGTCTAAGTGCAGTGACTCAACTAACGATGATGAGATAAAAGAATGCGATGCGCCAGAGTCAAACAAAGTACGAACTGGATGATCAAACAGAAAAACCAGACTTTCAACGGAAATAGTTCTACCTCTCTGCTGAATCGGTGGAACTGAGAGAACCTGAACTTGCCCCCCTGACTGAGGTGGTGCTATAAGAGCTTGCACCTGGCCTCCTGAGGTAGACCCCGTCTTCTGCCCCTTCTTTGGGCAGTTTTTTCACAAGATGCCCTGCTTCACCACAATGAAAGCAACCAGTTTTCTTCTTTTTGCGACAATCCTTACTAAGGTGTCCTGGTGTTCCACAATTGAAGCACTTCTTCTTCGTCTTCTTTTTGTCACCATTGCCTTTTCCGCCCTTGCCTTGTTGTTGCTGTTGCGGTTTCTTCTGATCCCCCTTTTTCTCTGGTGCCTTAGAATTCTTATCATCCTCATGCATAAGTGCCATGTAGACAAGCTTCTCAAAAGTGGCCCCCATAGGAATGTGAGTCATAGCTATTCCTTGCAATGGTTCGTTCAAGCCTCTAACGAACCTCAAAGCCTTCTTCTCCGGTGTATTCACCAACTCTATGCCAAACCTTGCTAATTGATTGAATTTGTTGACATATTCTTTCACCGTGAGATTCCCTTGCTTCAAATTCAAGAACTTCTCCATAAACAGATTCTCTTCCGCCCTTGAGAGAAACTTAGCCCCAAACCTTTGCTTAAAATCTGCCCAAGAGTCAACAGGGCGTTCTCCATTAGTGACCTCCCACCAGAATGAGGCCTCTCCCTTCATTAACCAAGCCGCCAACTTGACTTTCTTTCCCTCTTCCACTTCAAAGATATCTAGCAACTCTTCCACTTCCTTAAGCCAATCTCTAGCCTCTACGAAAGTCTCTGAACCAAGAAAAGGTTTTCCTCCTATAGCCTTGAACTCCTTGCAAACCTTAGCAAAATTATCCACTCTAGGCTGAGGAGGAGGAGCGGTTGTCTCTGGTGTAGTAGCATTGGCCGGACCCGCAGCCGCGGCCCTAGCCTCTTGCAACCTCCTATACCATAGTGGTATAACTAAACCCTCCGGGATGTTAAGATCTTCAGCCATGCTGAAACGAAAGAGGAAAGATTCAAAAAGGAGATTCCGAAAGATAAAGATATGGCTATTGGGGATTATGCTTTTCTTTTTCAAAAACTTTTTCTCTTAGAAGACATGCTTTTAAAAATCCTTTCTTCGAAAATACTCTTAGAAAGTAGTTTTTCTCAAAAAATTTATCTGTTCTGGTAACCTTAAGCTCTGATACCACGTGTAACACCACACTCCCGCTATGATCACTCACTAAGGGAATGCCATAGCATTGGTGGAGTATTTTAGTGAATATAGAACAGAAAAATTACAACAAGACAGATATAAATAGTACTTGAAATTTTAAAACATCATCTCATAACAGCGGAAGTAAAACATGTCTGGTTACATCATAAAACCACAATAAAGGTCAAGTACAATATCCATCAAAATAAAGAAGTACATAATCCCACTCTCATACAATAGCCAAACAAAAGAAAAGATAACTGGATAACTGGAGCTTTACATCTATCCAAGCTCCTAAAGACTGGAACAGCAATCCGATCAAGCTCCACTACTGCTAGGATCCACCGTAGGACCTGAGGGTTGGGAAAAAGATAAAAACAACAGGGTCAGACATAAGTCTGAGCGAGTCCTATAACTTTAACAATACAATCGTTAAAGTAACCAGAGAAGACATAAACTGATATACGGTAACATATAGGGATGAATGGCTACCCTAAGCAGTCAACTAAACGAAGATAAAGGATAAAGACGCATCTACCCTCCCTAAGGTAAATTACTAAACTGCACCACACCAGTCGTTCCTAACTTAAAGGTTGATCCCACCCAAGGACTTATAAAATTTACTAATTAGTACCTGCGTACCCCTAGGTGACCAAGTAGGCGCCACGGGGCCCTACAATCCACTAGGTGTACACACTACTTCCCATTCGATCGGCTCCCTAACGTAGATACCCGTGCTGGCCCCACCGTGGGATGTATCATTCCCCAATGTGGCAACCTGATGGAACTAAAGGTGCACGGCTTATATCTACTCGATACAACAACGGCTTACCTACCAGCCCGGGCCCACTCACGCATATGAAGCCCGTTGGACTTGCGTTGCCACCGCTAACCCGTTTGCCTCTTACAGTCAAGCCCAGTATGCGTGTCCCGTCCTCGACATGGGTCGAGCCCACAAAGATACGTATGGGTTACTGGTTGAAATGGGCCTCCACAAGCTACCCACCTAAGCTTGTCCCTTTTTCTAGTATATCCCACTTAACCCTTTAATCATGTTTTAATTACATGTTCCATTTTGGTTAAGTATTCTAATCGTATTTTCTATTGCCACCCAAGGCAACCACTAGATTTTCTCATGCCACCCGAGGCACCCACTTAACCCCTCATGTCCCTCTACATGCTAATATGGTTAAGTGTTTCTTAATTAATTAATTAAGAACGTAACCTTTGTAAAGACCTCTCACATTAGACTGTCTTTTATGACCGCTGGTTAAGCCGGTTGGGTCCGGGCAGCCTTATGTCATAACAGAGTCTAACCTCGTGTCTTTACATTAATTACGTATTTAGTTTGTGCCTAAGACCTCTCACATTGGGCTAACATTTGTAGCAACTGGTTAAGCCGGTTGGGTCCGGGCAGTTTTACGCTACAACTGAGTCCAACCTCGTGTCTTAGTCAATTAATTACACCTAATTAATCACCCTCATAATTTTATATTAATTATCCCTAATTAATCAAGTTTTCTTAACATGGGTAGACCTAACTTAATAGGTAAATTCCCATGGGGTAGACCTAACTCAATAGGTAAATTCCCAACACATAGTATGGGTACACCTAACCAAATAGGCAAATTCCCATACTATGTTTATTTATTTTGTGTTATGCATAATTATATTAATTTCACACAATCTTATTAACTTATGCATTTAATTACCCCAACGTTCCCACGTAATTTCGTTCATGATATAACACATATAAAAGGTGTCAACTTGCATATGAATGAACATGTTTCAAAGGTGCCATCTTGCATATTAACAAACACATAACTTGCATATGAACTTGCATAACATGTCACATAACTTGCATATAATATGTCACATAACTTACATATTCATTTTTCATAACAAACTTGCATATTAGCTTATAGACTTGCATAATGTGTCATCATGAACTTGCATATTAATAAACATGTAACTTGCATATTTACATACATGTAACTCGCATATTAACAAACATGTAACTTGCATATAAAGAAACATGTAACTTGCATATTTACATACATGTAACTTGCATATTAACAAACATGTAACTTGCATATTAACAAACATGTAACTTGCATATTTACATACATGTAACTTGCATATTAACAAACATGTAACTTGCATATTTACATACATGTAACTTGCATAGCATATTACCATGAACTTGCATAACATGCATATGATTACATAGCCCACAACTTGCATATTTAGCATCATGCAAACATAACATACATCATATTAAACTTGCATAAGCTTACATACTCAACATGCATAAACATAAGATTAATGCTAACATCATATCATATGATTCAAAGCTCATTAACCCACATACAAAACCATAAATCTCATCACATCTCATCTAATTAGTTTACCAAAAGATCATCAAAGTGATAGAAACTCACAACTAGCAACTTTGAACACCAAATGAAGAAGATTAAGATGCTAAGAAGGGATTAGAAGTTGATTAGAGAGTGATTAGTATGCAACCCTCTTCATAAAATTAGTGGAGGCCATGAGAGCTAGCATTTTGCCATAGTTTAGTCACTAGGTTTAATTATGAATGAATTAGGGTAGGTTAGGGTCTTATTTATAGATTAGGCAAGTGTTTTAGGCCATAGGATTAACCCTAGATTCAATCCAAGCCATCAAAGCATGTCTTGGGGAAGAAGTCAAGTGTAGGAACCATCTAGGGCCTTTAGATTAAAGATGGACCATGAGAACCATTCAAATGCAAAATCTGCACTTGAGCGAATCGGCCCACGGGTTGACAGCCAAACACCCTGGATTAACCCCTAGTCGACCCAGCGGGCTCGGGTCGACTTCAAAAATCGGCCGGTTCGGTTATTCCCCTCTCCCAATTCGCTGTTTTGAGCATTTTTGCATATTTATTTATTAAATTTTCAATTATATATATATATATATATCAATATATATATATATATATATCTACACAACCCATTTCACTTAATTAAGTATACTTTAATTTGGGAATTTTCGTGAAACTTCGCGAGGCCATATCTTGGTCATACGGACTCCGATTTTCGAAAACTCGGACTCTATTTCGCGTATTTTTCCGAGACGAACGCAATGGCATAGCCCGTTTCCCTTGATTCCCATTTTAGAATTAAATTCTGCCTCGATTTATGTTATTACAGGTTATTGAAAATACGGGTTGTTACATACTATCTATCGAGATCCTACGTCATCCAGATGCCATGGGATTCCTGTACCACCTACACATGAAAAAGTGGTTTTGGACAGTATACTGCTACCAGATGAGAAAACCTGCAAACTGAATCATCAATCTGCAGAGACCTTTGATGAAGTCGGAGTGGGTGGGTTTGTGTGTCATGTGAAGTCCCTGATTCACTACCTTTAGACGTTGGACCAGGTATATATAATTTTACACTTGACTCTTGGTTTACTTATGAAATAAGAATTCCATTACACTTGTGTTTGCATTAGTTTCATGAACTCTCTTCGGTGGCATACACATGAGACATGATATGCACACACGAATATTATTTGTTAATGTTTTCACAAATTGATTGATCCGCTGATAATTCATGTGTGTACATCTAGCTTATGCTTATCAACGCAAGCTTTGAAACATATAAATTTTGTACATTCAAT
The DNA here is from genome assembly GCA_030737875.1 of Allium sativum. Taxonomy (NCBI): domain Eukaryota; kingdom Viridiplantae; phylum Streptophyta; class Magnoliopsida; order Asparagales; family Amaryllidaceae; genus Allium; species Allium sativum. The sequence continues at coordinate 317,631,474 of CM060921.1, forward strand.
ATCAGCATCTGCTCATCATTGCTTTAATTTACAGCAACGTGGACCACAGCATGATCAGCACGCTCAATCTTCCCGGTCCGACCCTGCAGTTTTATCACATTATTTTTTCTTTGATTAAATTTGCTACTTTCAATAACCAGCTCAGTTATATCAGACTTTGTAATTAGATGAAACATCTGTGATAGTTTCCGTTTAATAATTGTACGACACTCTATAAATTGTGTTATGAAAATTCTTGTTATGCTTTGTGTATAATTTGTGCTATATATGCTTTGTATAAATTGTGGTATGGTCTGTGTTATGGAAAATATCTGTTGTAGTTTCTATTTATATATATATATATATATAATGTATATGTGTGTGTATATATATATGTATATATAATAAGATACAGTTTAAGGTCGTGTCTACCTGACATCATATATACAGTCTAAAACCGTTTCTAAAATATATTAAAGTAGCGTCCATCGTAAATTAGCTACGGTTTACATTCGTATCTAGCTGCCCTTTAGATACGGCAGCGAGCCGTATCTATTTTACCTTTTGATATGGCTACGTGGGCGTATCAAATTTTAAGTTAAACACGGCCTATAGCTGTATCTAATAATTAGACACGCTACTTTTTGATACGGCTTTTTACCGTGCCCAAGAACTTTAGATACGGCTAAAAACACATCCTAATCAGCAGATATGGTGTAGTGTACGTAAGCCTCCTGCTCGTCATCGCTCTGCAACATTGCCCTTATCAAGATCTGTCACATGTCACCTGCTACCTGGTCTGTCTATCCATAACATTAGTGGATGAGCAGCCCAAGGTAATAAGAGGAAACATAAAACCCTGCATCAGCAATAAAGTATATGAGAAATAGGTAGATCGATCATCTAATCTACCAACATCAACAAAGACGAAAGCCAAACCGGCCTCCTCTACATCTGACAGTGATAGCCTTTACAAACAACCAGAAGGAAACAAACAATAGTAGTTATATCAACCACTTATCTAGCGTAAACCAAATTAATCGAGACCAACATCCCCAAGCACAAGCCCCGAAGGCCTAAACAAACATCAAACAAGCACCCAAGAGATGTCTCCTTCGACGTCGAACAATCTACATAAAAAGATATAAGCAAAGAAATCAACATCCAAGACTCTGGCTATCACCGCCTATCCTGCCTTGAAAGCATCGTTAATCGTACGTTTGGCCTAACTTTCCATCCGTCAAGGGCTAAGGGTAACCCCAGTTCTAGCAAAACTCCATACGCCTTTCAACGATATGTACCTAGTCCGTTCAACAGTACCCAGGGTACTCGACCAGACAACTTCTAGCCTTTTGGGCGCCCCCATTATACCCATGCTTTGAGTCTGCTAGAACCTCCGAGTAACGATAATTACTCAGCCTTCTAAATCTCTAGCCATCCGACTTGATGACTATCCATAAGCTCAAGCAACTTCTCGAGCAACCTTTATCTACGAACTCCCAACTTTGAGTCCACTTCACATTCATTGCATTTTGACGACCAACGAACAATACACAAGTCTTCGAACATTCCGTCCTGAATTCATGTCGAAGACATGACCAATGCCGAATGAAAAACATACTTCGTTTGGTCGATAGTTGATACACAGTGTTTCACCGTTTTGCTATGCATCACAATCCACAGCGTTTCTTTCCCCTTCCACAACATTTCAAAAATGCTATGGTCCATCAATACTCGAAACCAAGGCCAATCCATTGATTTCCCCTTGGGCATCTCGTGGTGATCCCGTTTTTCATCGAATGCAATTCCACCGATCCACACAATTTGCGCATCGATCCATCATAGCTGCATTGTCTGATCCATGCCCTTCCGACCCATAATCTGGAGCGTTGCTTGATCCATGAAAAATGCGCACTGATCCATCATAAAACTGTGACTGATCCATTAAGCATGCCAAGAACCGATTCATACAAGCTACAACCATCCGATCCAAGGTTGCTCCTTGCCAATCCAGTGGTTTCACGTGTGCTTGATCAATCACACAAAATTGCCACTGATACATCAGCTATTGCTTGCCGATCCATCGTTTTAAAACCCTGTCGATCCATTCTAAACATGCCTGATCCAATTCCATTCGATTCGTCACCACCAAGTAGGCCGATCCATCATTTCTTGGCAAACAAGTCAGGGAGATGCAGTGCTTTGTGCAACATTTTCAACTGATCCATCCTAACCCCTTATGTGATCCATACATGAAACCAATTCGATTCCAATCTCGTGCTTTTTCAACAACCACTCGTCCACATAATCAAACAATCTTCAAACAAACACTAATACATCAACTGATCATCAATAATGTACGAAATTCACGATATCACGATTTAAATAATAAACGAATCAAATAAATTGATCTAACTTGCATAACATAGAATCAACACATGAATTAACAATTATAATTTTACTAGATTAGATCCTTTGGTGATTCGAATTGAAATTATACTTACATTGATTAAATCTAGGTGGTAACAACTTGAAATGATGAAAATAAATCAAACAACCCATATATTCGATTGAATCTGTGCGAGGGATGCTTATCACTCACCAAATCTTCAAAATAGCTAGAAACCAACTAATGTCTAATCCGGATAACGAAGAACGATCTTCAAATCACTCAATTTGATGCGATCTACTCTCTTGATGTTGATCTTCAATCTTCTAACGTAGATCTAAGAATAATAAGAAATGAAGAAACTAAACCATTCTCCTTGCCTCTACCCTTATATTTATAGCCAACAGCTCCTAGCCTTAATGGGCCTTACTAATCAGCCCACTTGTAACAACCCGGAATTTCACAACTAATTTAAAAATTATTTTCAATATAATTATATAAAAAAATACGTTAGAATTTAAAAATCTGATTTTTAAAATCATCGCATAGCCCTTAAAAAGTGAAATTTTGCTAACGCCATAGAATCCGATGAGAAATTTTTTATTAGATTCGAAATAACATGGCTAGATTTCAAATTTCACGCCAAACGGAGTTAGTATGTGGCTATGCGCGATAAAATCATTTGTTAAGATATTGGCGATCGGTTTACAAAGGAACGTTATTGGGATGATCTTGGAATTCAACGAATTTTTTTTGTTGAATCTGTAGCATCAAATAATGGTAGAATCCGAAGTTTCATAATTTTTGGAGTTAGCCCGTGGGCGTGCAAGAAGAAAATGTACGCTAAAATCGCATTTTTGAAACTAGTTAAAACATGATCGAAAAATAAAACGGAAGGTCAAACGAACTCCGAATTCAACGAAACTTGATTTGTTGGGTTCATAATTACGTATATTATCGTGATCTTCATAGCAAACGGAATTAGGTAGCGATCGGGCAATCATAGAGAGAGGAATAAATTTGCATATAAGCCCATTTCCTTTCTTTCTTCCTCATTTTACCTCCTTCCTCCTTTCTTCCTCCTTCTCTTCAATAATGGCCTCCTCCCTTCTCCTCATCAGTCGTCGCCTTCCCCCTCCCCCTAGCCACAGATGAATCCCTCCCTCCCCCCAAGCTCCAAAAAATCCTCCTTTATCCTCCTCGAAGCTTCATACACCCCCTAATCTTCCTCCTACCTCCTCTACACATCTCTACCACCTCTAAAACTCTCTCCATTCGTCGTCACAATTCCGGACACCAGAGCCCAAATTTTCGAGTGCTCGTTCTTTTCCATTTCTGCCTCCAATTAGCTTGATTCTCGAAAAATCTACTATTATTCGAGTATTGGAGAGTGTTAGAGCAAAGCCTGAGCACTTTGGATCTCCGTGTAGTCACATGGGAGCTTAGCAAAGTCGCATTCCTCCGCTTTAAAGTTTTGGTGGAGTGGAACTTTCGGTGAAAAATCTAAACTCACTCTTAAAAAGAGGTAGATAAGAAAATTAAATGTTAAGTTAATTGTTGAGTTAAAAAAATTAGTTTTAGTTAATAAATTAATTTTGTTAAGTGATGAAATAATTTTTAGTTAGTTAAAAATATGATTTTTTTTTAACTATTATATGTGTTGTAGATTGGATACGTGATATATATAAATAAAACCGTGTCAATATCATTGAATTTCAACTTGAATTGGTCAAATACAATTAACAGTCAAGCGTTAATTGATGGTAGTTAATAATAAAATTTACTGCGAAGTGATACGATGAACATGAAATAATAATAATAACTTATTATGATGTTAGCGAGCGATTGGCGATGTAAAAATATATTTTTTAATCATTATGCAAGTGGTCAATCAAGTTTCCGCTAAATTAGAATTTGCGTAGTAATGTAGCAAACTTAATTTGATTATTAGTCGTTGATTAGAAATATTAAATCATGTTTATTGGCACGTATCACTGCTTATTCAAGTTCATTGATATTTTGCACATTGTAAAGTTCACCAGAAATGTGATTTTTGTTTGTTATTAGAAGCATTGTGTGGATATGCGATAATCACATTTCATACCATGTGGATGGACACTTTGTGGTGCCTTAAATGACATTGGATGATTTATTTATTTACCACTATCGTGTGTGATTTGGATGTGGTGTGATGGTTCCCTGGATGAATTGAACATACACCATAGGATAGAAACAAGTATTGGACTACACTGCATAACATAGCATAACATACTCATATAAGCATGTAGCTGCTTGATGCTTGTATGTTATGAACAATATAACATGTAATTGTGTATGTTATACAATGAGAACTGAATGACTGGAGATCGGGTAAATTACATAATGATTTCCAGATATGGACTAGACAGAGAACCTGACATGGACTAAAATAAACATATAACTAAATTCGCAAGATTTAATAATAAACCCCACATGGGTCTTGAGATGACAAAAATATACATGTCACTCTTGTTGCAGATAAGGCACATGGATCGAGACTAATGCCCCACATGGGTCTCGGAATGATAAATTTTTACACATCTCCCTTGAGTGTATATAGGTCACAATGGATATACACATGATTTTTAAATCCCACTCACGGGTATTGGGATGATAAATTTTTACACATCTCCCAATGGGCATTTGGTTGATATATATATATATATATATATTGATTTACGAAGCCTTTTAAGGCCATTTGTGATTTTTTTTCGAGCACTCCGTACAAAGGAGGTTATGGTGAATTTTTCCGAAAATTTAAGGCGTTAGCCATATATTTGATAAATTAAATAGTTTGGAAGCTGTTTGATGAATTATATTTATATACGTTAAATATAAATTAAATTAAACGAATCGTGTAGCGGTAGTTCGTGTTTCCGACTCGTAATTTTAAACGAGTATACTGGCATTCCGACCATCGGATTTTCCTTAAATTGGAACCGTTGGATTTGTTTTGAATGATCTTTCCAACGATAATAAATATGTTAATATCCAACAGTTATATTTTTAGAAATGTTTAATTCAAATTTGAACGAAAATAGTGTCAGTGTAGTTGAATGACCTGAAATGTCGTTCAACTAAAAGGAACTATTTATATATACAAGTGGTAAATCATTTTAAAATTATTATAAATGATTTGTGATGCATATAAACCAATTTCACATGGTTTATAAAAATAAAAGTGGTCAAGTGCGATTTGGCGATTTGGCATGAAAGCTTATAAAATGAATTTGGGACATGTTATGATTTGAGAATTTAGTTCAATGACCGAATTTATTCTCAATTAAACCTTTTAAAATAAGGTAATAAATTGTGGAGGACAATAACTTAACCGAGGAAAAGAAATTGATTTGAATTATATATGCGACAATTATTTGAAAAGACCGAGTTAGATCTCATTTCAAATAATTAAACGACGATAAATGTCAAAGATAATGAAGACGGCGCAAGACCACCAATCTTCACATCGAATGGATTACTACTGATGCCTTAGATATGGGTAGCTCGCTTGAATGGGTTATAGTGGTAGTTGTCCGGACGTACTTGTTGATTGTCGAGATATGTGAGGACCTCTCTCCTGTATTGGACATATGGGATGAGGAATAAGGTGCCTCCGGTTTCGTTCAGAACTAAAACGGACATGTAAATGGATGGTGTGTCTGACATTGAAATTCATTACGTATTAATTGATTTCTATTAAATATATATCTATTTTGTGGTGGAGAATTTTTTCTTTTCCTTAACACCATTCTCTGAGACATACGAGCTTAGAGGTTATATATGGATAGATATCAGTTGTATGGCATGGATTGGCAATGTGGCATGCCGAGATGCAATGATCAAGGCTTTTGTTAAAAAGCAAAGTTTTGTGGTGGATGATCAGAACATAGCTTTAATATAGCATAGCTTTCTATATAGTATTGACTCGCAATCCTCACACCCCGTTATGAGTCAAAATTGGGATTAGGGACAGAAGGGAGTGTATGCATTTCCTTCTAGCTATGAGTGATGTCATGATATGGAGCCTAGGCATTTTTACTTATGTGGATGGTGGATAGCGAGGCTCCTCGGATATGATTGGTCGACATACTGACCAGGTGACAGGTCCGATAGGACTGGGAAACGTACTGTTCAGGAATAACCAATCCGCAAACCTTAGGTGTAGGCCGCCCTGCAAGACCCAAGGGTTACCCATAGGTGTTATCATGTATCATCTTGCTAGAGGTGATCCGAAATCGGTATGGAGACATCCCTTGCCTTGACTCACGATGAAATCCAATTTCCAATACGACACCGTACGATTTTAGTTGTATACTATTAGCGACATAATAGGATGGGGAATATGCCATCTAGGATTGATACATTTATGTTTATTTTTTTTAAACATCTAGACACTAATAATAATAACAAAGATTTTTGTTTTATGTGTACCAAGCATATTTGGCCATTATAAGGTAAAACTCTATCCTCCAGCTTGCTTTGCATTGTGTGATGGGACCTGAGTCTTATAACGGCTTCATTTTTCTATAAAAGCATTGCGTTGTTTATTGATTTACCTTATTTTATGCACTGGCAATCCAATAGAGTAAACCCATTCCATGTCAAATGGCGTGGTCCTGTGATTTACCTTATTCTTACAGAAGTCAAGTGACTATAGGATTTCTCATACCAGTCCCATGACTGACTCGTAGTTTGTTTTTTTGTTGCAAGCTCGGGTGCCCATATTTTTACATGGGCAGCCAAGTGAATAGGTTATTGGCTTTCTTTTGGATATACACAGAAGCATTGGGTGCTTTTGGCTGAAGATGAAGACTTATCTTTTATCATTTCTTTTGAACTCTTTAAACACAATCTTATGTATGCTTATGTTTGATTCTGCTATAGACTTATCATTTATTTGGTGAAATTATGTCGTGTACTAAGTAGGATCCTGTATCTGTATAACTCTGACGATGAAGCTTATGATTCCGCTGTTATGATATGAATTTATTTTTTATTTTATGTATTATGCTATATTCTGCGATCTTCTGATGTGATTAATTTACTATATTCCAAAGACATACCTTGCCATCGTGGAGTGGGGGTTTGGGTTGTGTCGGGTTGTGTCACCACTAATGACTAATTAGTCTATCCAAAAATTCTATAGCACTAAAACAACGATTCCTCTCGAACCGCTGAGCCAAATCTTTAATGTGACCACTTTACGGAATTGGAAACATCATTTCCTTTCTAATGAAATCAATCCCAGCACTTGATTCGATCTAGTCCAAAAGTTATTCCCTATACAAAACTGAAAAGGGAAAAGTAGTCAGAAATAAAATTGATAAAAATTATGGATACGTCTCACATCCCCGTAAATAACATATCAAAATATGGGAATGAACTGACCCTTAGGTTATTAAATAAAAATATATTTTTACGATCCTTTGATATGAAAAATGCATCGTTACATTCATCCCCCCTCCCCCCATTTAGGAATTACCCCCCTGAAATCCCAAGCAAACACAAACACAAGCAACCAAAACCATTTTGCATGCCAATCATCCATGAGCAGCCAATTTACCATCCATACTAGCATTCATCAAGCCATGCAGTCATAGCCTTAACTTAGCACGTGGAATTCTAAAAATAGTGAAAGTTACAATGATGTAAGTGTGACACGATATTAATGGATCATACCAACGAAGTGTTTTGGATGGATTGTCTTTATACTCTCTTTCGTTTCCCACATACAATCGCCAACATCCTCACTCAATTAAACCTTGAGTAGCTTAACTGTTTTCCTTCTAAGCTGTTTCGTCTCATTCCCCATAATGTGAAGCGGCTTATGAGGTCTCGTAACAATGAACTCGACTTCTAGGTCTTCGTACTAATCTAGAGATATCACCACATTCGAATCATGCACACATATCCATAGAAAAGACACATGAAAAATATTGTGCACACTCGACATCTTCTCAGGTAAATTCAATCTATACACGAGCTTTCCAATCCGCTCGGTTATCAGAAATGGTCCAACGAACCTTGGAGCAAACTTCCCTTTACTTCCGAACCCAACAACATTCTTCAACGGCGAAATCTTCACGAAAACCATATCAACAACGTTGAACTCAAAATCCTTTCAAGCTTATCGGCGTAGCTTTTCTGACGATCTTGGGCTGTCTTCATTCGTTGTCGAATGATCTTAATACAATCCTATGTTTCCCTTATCATCTCGGGTCCAAGTATCAACTTGTTTGCAGTCTCTAACCAACATGCCAGAGAATTACGTGGCCTACCATACAATGCCTCATATGGTGTCATCCCAATGCTCGACTGGTATTTGTTGTCGTAGGTAAACTCAACTAGATGTAAATGGTCTTCCCACGAAATCCAATACACATGCTCTAAGGAGATATTTCAACACTAGGTTAACTCTCTCGGTTTGACCATCAGTTTGGGGATGATAAGCCGTACTCAAACACAACTCGATTCCCAAAGTCTCTTGCAAACTCTTCCAAAATCCACTCATGAATAATGGATCTCAGTCACTTATTATGCTCTTCGGGTTACCATGGAATCGAACTATCCATTTAATATACAGCTCAGCAACTTTGATAATGTCCTAATCGATTTGATAGGAGTAAACCTAGAGCTTCTGGGCAAGCGATCCGCTATAACCCAAATTCCTTTATTTCCTGCCCTGGTTCTAGGTAGTTCACCAATAAAATCAATCGATACTTGCTCCCATTTCCACGTAGGAACTTCCAATGGCTGAAGCAATCCACTCGGCTTCTTCCGTTTAGGCTTCACTAACTGACAGTTCATACATTTGGAAATGAACTTTCCAACATCCCTCTTCATTCCTTCCCAGTAGTAAGTTCGCTTCATATCCCGATAGATCTTATTACCAACAGGATGGATCGTCAACTTAGAGTGATGACATTCTCTCAGAACCTCATCTCTCAATCCATCAATATCAGGAAGAACCTGTCGTCCTTTCTTACGAAGCCAACCCTCTCAATTAATTTCGAATTCCTTACCCTCTGGTTACAACTTCTGGATGATCTCGACAAGCTTTTCATCACGCTTTTGGCTTTCACCAATCCTTTCGATGAGAGTAGGTTCTATTGATAAGCTTGCCAACATTTCAGGTTCTTACTCACACCAAGGCCTGAAATCAAATATTACTAAGTACTCGAGGTTCTTCCATTCCGATGTAACGACCCAGAAAATCTGAACCAATTTAAAATTTTTAAATTGGCTAAAATAATGGATTTTAAATATTTAAAATAAATATTTTAAATAATAGCAATGAAAAGTGTGTTTGAATCGACAATTGAAAACGAATATAATTAATTCTAATTATAAACAAGGCCTGAAATGGTGCTGCAGTTTCAAAAATTGAATTCAAACTTTGTCGGACTGTACCGGGTGCAAAACAAAACAGATTTGAGTGTAACCAAAAATATTTTAAACTGTTAGTGAATATATTTCTAACAAGTCTGAAAAATCGAAGTTTCATAGTAGGAAGCAAAAGTTATGGCCAAATGAATTTTCAGAAAGGTCGCTACGGAATTTATATAGCCCGTGAAAATGGCCATTTTGCAAACGACCTCGGAATTCGACGAAACAACTTTTGTTGGATCCGGGATGTTAAATTATTGCTAGGTTTCAAATTTCATAATTTTTTAAACTAGTTTGTGAGCGTGGCAAAGGAAAACGTGTTTTGGTCAATTACAGTTAAATTGGATTAACCAGAAATGGGCCTTTTTGCACACGGGCTCAGAATTCGACGAAACTAGTTTTGTTGGGACCGTATCATCAAAACATAGCTATATTTATTTTTTGGGAATTTTTCAAATCATTTTGTGGCCCTAGCAAATTGGAATGTACGTTCAAATTAAATATTGAATGTTTTATATTTTGATTTGAAGGAAAACTGACTGAAACATTCGAATGGGCCTACGAAACATATCCCATTGTGTTCGGAATGGGGGTAAAACGCTAGGGATGACAGTCGTTGGGTTTGGATTGGGGTTCGTGTGTTAAAGGGGGTATTTTCGAAATTTAAAAATTTATAAATATAAAAAAATCTCTCATTGGTTGGAAATTTCTTTTTCTCTCTCCCCGTAGCCGATAACAGGCGGAACCCTCTTCAAAACTTCTCTCCTCGATTTCTTCTAATCCGCTCAATAAAAACCCATGCCCCTTTGGAGAATTCTGTAGTGCTCCTCACGATCTTGACATCCATATAACGATTGGATTTTTTTGTGACCTGTGGAGTTCAAATCGAGCTCGGGAAAGTGGGACCTTTCCACCGCCGCCGCGACGTACAGGCGCCGTCGAACCCCCTGCCACCACCACCGATCGGCGCGGCCTTCCTCCCTCCTCGACGTGGTGCAACGGGATTTTGTCCTCGTGCCTTGGATTTCGCAAAAAATGAAACCCTAGTTTCGAACCCCATCAGAAAGGTAATGACTGATTTTAAAATAAACTATATTATAGCACTTTAAAGCACTACGGTTTTTGATTTCACTGTAAAAATCATATCTTTTTCGTTTCTAGACGAAATTCAGTGAAACAAGAGACAATGGACTTGTGTGGACGTCTTCTACATTCTAGAAGAGACCGCATATTTTTCTGAGCCTTCTGTTATTTTTGGTGGAGTGGAATCCAAAGTGAAATTTCTAATTTATAAACGATATGGGAAACGACAATGTATAAATTATATAATCGATATATGAGTTATATAAGCATTGTACACCTCTTGTATAAGCATTGTATAAGTTGTACATTCGATGTATAATTGTATATGCGTTGTAAAAATTATATATGTGTTGAAATAGAAGTGAAATGCTATATATAAATATATATATATATATACGCCCCTCGTCCACAAACCATGAACGACATTTATTGATTGTGATTGGTATGAAAATTGGTTGATAGCGAATGGTTGATTATAATTGTTTGTGGTTGGAATTGATTAATTTGTGGTTGAAAAATACCCGTTTGTGGTTGAAATATTTGGTTGAAACCACATAGGATTAGTTTGTGGGAATGAAAAACATATACATGCCGCCTGTGTACGAACTAGATGCATGATTCCCCATTGTCAAAAGCTGCGAGGCGTTAAGGTAGAGCGAGGAGCCGTACTAGGGACGGCCCCGCTTTTAACTACCCTGTCGTTATGCTGCCGAAATTTTGAATAATATTCATGTGTTAGAATAATTTTCATTTGTTGAAACTATATTTATTCGTTGAATAGAAAACCTTCATGTGTTGAATTGAAATTCATTCGTTGAATAGAATTCATGTGTTGAATGGTATTCATGTTTTAAATATGAAAATCACCTTTTTATCGATATATATAAACTATAGAAAACCTTCATGTGTTGAATTGAAATTCAGTCGTTGAATAGAATTCATGTGTTGAATGGTATTCATGTTTTAAATATAAAATTTTCCTTTTTATCAATATATATAAACTATAGAAAACCTTCATGTGTTGAATTGAAATTCATTCGTTGAATAGAATTCATGTGTTGAATGGTATTCGTGTTTTAAATATAAAAATCACCTTTTTATCGATATATATAAACTATAGAAAACCTTCATGCGTTGAATTGAAATTCATTCGTTGAATAGAATTCATGTGTTGAATGGTATTCGTGTTTTATATATAAAAATCACCTTTTTATCTATTTATATAAACTATAGAAAACCTTCATGTGTTGAATCGAAATTCATTCGTTGAATTGAAATTCATGTGTTTTTGGTATTCATATTTTGAAATAAATCGTTTTATAATAAAAATCCTATTATTATCATCGATATGAACTATATAAAATAATCTTGTTTTGAAATAAATTGTTTTATAATAAAAATCCTATTTTTATCACCTATATGAACTATAGAAAATAATCGTGTTTCGAAATAAATTGTTTTACATTAAAAATGACGTTTTTGTTATATACATGAATTGTTAAAAATAGTGAAGTGTTGAAATAGAAGACAGTTGGATAAAAATATCATTTTTATCCAATGTATGAAAAGAATATAGTTTTGAAATCGAAGAATCGATATATATATATGCATATAAATAGAATTGAAATATATCGAATAACGAAGCTGCAGTTCGTATTTTGAAACCATGATTTCAAATGATTATACCGGGAGATCCGACCATTGGATTTTCCTGAAATCGCAACCATTGGGTTCGCTTTGGAAATATCTCTCCAACGGCACCAACTTTGTAAAAATCCAGCGGTTGGATTGTCTGGAATGTTTAATTCGAATCTGAAGAAAAACAGCGCCAGAATCGATTATATATATATATATATATATATTAAAACGAATAATGACGCTGCAGTTCGTATTTTGAAATCGAAACTTCAAACGATTATACCGGGAGATCCGACCATCGGAATTTCCCGAAACTGGAACTGTTGGATTCGTTTTAAAAAGATCTTTCTAATGATGTAAATTTTATGAAGATCCAACGGTTAGATTTTCAGATATATGTAAATCAAATCTGAAGAAAAATAGCGCCACGGCCGCGTTATGGCCCGAAGCGTCGTTTTGAATAAATTGGCTATTTTGAAATAAATAAAAATAGCGATAAATCGTTATAAAATATTATAAACGATATGGATGTGATTTAGAAATTAGCTGAAGGTTGGCTAAGTCGAATGGTTTCCTGGGTGTTGATCTGATGTTGGTTTCGGCCTTCGGGGTTAATATTTGGGAAATCGTTCTCTTACTGATTGACGGTTAGTGACTAATGAATTGAAATGATGTGTGTGTATGTTAGTGTTGCACTTGTTTATTATATACACGAGTTTTTCAGAAAGACCGGGTTTATCCCTTTCTGAATAACTGAACCGACGATAAGAAATCGAAGATGAAGACGGTGGTCGAAGACCGGAGATCTTCACCTCGTTTGGATGGTAACCGAGGTCCTGATTGGGTGGCATCCCGAAATATGGATAATGAGTGGTGATCGTCCAGGCGTACGTGGTGGTAGATGGGTTTGCGAGGTATATAGTGCCTCCGGTTCGTTCAGACCTAGAACGGACTTGCAAATGGATAGTGTGTCTGACATTGGATTTTAATTCTGTGTTGATTGATCTCAATTAAATAAACATCTGTTTGGCGGCGGAGAATTTATTCTTTTGCTTAACGCCCTTCTCTGATACGCACGAGCTCAGAGGTTGTATATCAATGGATATCAATCGCATGGCATGAATTGCTAGTGTGGCATGCCTAAGTGGCAAATGATCGGGGCTTCTGTTGGAAAGCAAAGTCTTGTGGTGATGATCAAAGCACCGCCTATGTGGCGTAGCTTTGTGTATAACGTGAATTCGCGAGCCTCACTCCCCGGTATGAACCAGAAACGGGAGAAGGACCTCAGAGAGGGCATGCGTTTCTTTCTAGCTAGGAGTTGTGTCGGTGTTTTTACACGGCCTGACATTTTACTTATGTGGATGATGGATAGCGAGGCGCCTCGGATATATCGGTCGATCCGGGACCGATGGAGCAATTCGTTGGCTCGTTTATGCCCCATAGGGCGGAGAAACGCAGTGTTCAGGAATTTTAATCCACATCGGTGGTCCGGCCCTGTCGCTCCAAGGGCCCACCTGAGTCTGGGCCCTGAGACATGGGCTATATTGTCTCGAAGTCGGTAAGGACTATTTTTTGCCTTGGTTCATGACGGAAATCCAATTTCCAAATACGTGACTGTGCGGTTTTGATTGTATACCTATATATGGTGACATAGTGGTATGGGGAATTAATGCCGTCTATGATTGATACTTATGATTTGAAATGGCTTTTGAAACATGTAAACACTAGTAATAATATGAAATTCTTTTGATTTATTCGTATCAAGCATATTTTGGCCATTATAAGGTAAAAACTCTATCCTCCGGTTTGCGTTGCATTGTGTGATGGGAACTGAGTCTTATAATGGCTTCATTTTTATAAAAAACATTGCGATGTTTAAAAGAATGATTTGTTTTAAAGCACTGGCAATCCAATGGAGTAAACCCGTTCCACGAAAGTGGCGTGGTCCTGTGATTAGCCATATTATAGATTGTGTTAAGTAGATTTCTTATACCAGTCCCATGACTGACTCGTAGTTTGTTTCACTTGCAAACTCGGGTGCCCCTTTTTCTACATGGGCAGCCTTGTATCCAAGTTTTTAGCAGGCTCTTTTTGGATGGCTGGAGCTGAAGATGGATTCTATCATTTATCTCTTTTTATGCTGTTTAGCTCCTATTGTACATATTATGTTTGTTTTCCACTGTAGAAATTTATGTATAGCTTAACTGTACCTGTACTAAGTATGATCCTGTATACTATGTAACTCTGATGATTACGTTTATCCAGTGTATTATTTGTTCATTATCTGGTGTATTTATTTATTTCCATTCTGCTGTTATCTGTTTATGTGTTATATTCCAAGGATTACCCTCGCCACCGTCCGTACGTGGTTTGGGGTCGTCTCATTTTGGTATCAGAGCTTTGGTTAAGCTTAGCTCTGGTATATAACATATTAACGAACTCGTCAGAGATAGAACCAGTAGTGTTCTAGGACGGGTAACTCTATACAGATAGGATCAGTAATATCCTAGTATGAGTATAGCAGAATCAGAATAACTCGTTAGAGATAGGGTCAGAAGTGCCTCAGAACGAGTTGAGCGTAATATGTTTTTAAATAACGTATTTGTGATTATATATAGTCTGGTTTTAGAAATATAATTTTTGAATATATAAAAGGTATATATTTGAAAAGTTAAAAATCATTTGATTGTTGTTTGTGTTGTGTGATAGTAAATTTGATTAATTGAATTATTGAAATGATAGTTAATCTAATCAATAATTAGAATGAATGGTAGGATTATTCGATTATATCACACATTTAAATGATTTAAAAATAGATAAGAATATATATACATGTGCATTATATATGTTTGAACAGGTAAATGGATTAGCTGTTGAGTAAAGATTTTATTTGCGTGCCCGACAAATAGGTAAACCTTAATGAGTTGGATGCGCAATTTTATTATTATATCAACTCCTGTGAATGCCATTGGATGCGGAGTGCTGGTTGTTCTGTGCGTAATTAATAAATGTCGCCATAGGATAGTAACAATTAATTTTGAACTACATTACATGGCATACTTCTGAAGATAGGCATACTTCATCATATACCACATAAGCATTTGGAGCTTGTGTGACGAGGTGGAAGATTTACCATACGAGCGAGAGGCTTGTATGGCGATGACTATATTTTACAAGTTGAACTGATGACTGATATGGACTATTTAAATTGTTACGATAAAATTGCTAGATTAATAAAAACCCCACACGGGTCTGGAGTTGACAATAATCACGTCTCTCTAGTTATTAGATACGGCACATGGACTATTTATTTCCCACACGGGACGAGGTGACGAGGATTTATCCTCTGGAGCATTTAAAATACACACTTCCTCAGGCTTTGACAAGGTGATGAGAATTTATTCTCTGGAGTTATTATCTATACACGCTCCCCTGTAAACACCAGAATATATCACTATAAATATGTGTATGCTTTATAGGATTTATTGGGTACCTAATACGGCCCAATAAATTTCCAAACCCCTCCCCGTACAAAGGAGGTTATGGCGAAATTTTTCGAAAATTCCGGGTGTTAGCCAAATTTTTGAAGAATTTGAAAATTCTCAGAAACTGAAAAGTTAGAGAATGGAAGTAAGATTGAACGTAGAGTTGATTAATCAAACCACTTTCGACTTTGTTCCTTTTCGAGGACGAAAAGTTTTAAGTGGGGAGATTGTAACGACCCGGAAAATCTGAACCAATTTAAAATTTTTAAATTGGCTAAAATAATGGATTTTAAATATTTAAAATAAATATTTTAAATAATAGCAATGAAATGTGAGTTTGAATCGACAATTGAAAATGAATATAATTAATTCTAATTATAAACAAGGCCTGAAATGGCGCTGCAGTTTCAAAAATTGAATTCAAACTTTGTCGGACTGTACCGGGTGCAAAACAAAACGGATTTGAGTGAAACCAAAAATATTTAAATTTGTTAGTGAATATCTTTCTAACGAATCTGAAAAATCAAAGTTTCATAGTAGGAAGCAAAAGTTATGGCCAAATGAATTTTCAGAAAGGTCGCTATGGAATTTATATAGCCCGTGAAAATGGCCATTTTGCAAACGACCTCGGAATTCGACGAAACCACTTTCGTTGGATCCGGGATGTTAAATTATTACTAGGTTTCAAATTTCATAATTTTTGAAGCTAGTATGTGAGCGTGGCAAAGGAAAACGTGTTTTGGTCAATTAAAGTTAAATTGGATCGACCAGAAATGGGCCTTTTTGCAAACGGACTCAGATTTCGACGAAACTAGTTTTGTTGGGACCGTATCGTCAAAACATAGCTAGATTTATTTTTCGGTAATTTTTCGAATCAGTTTGTGGCCCTGGCAAATTGGAATGTACGTTCAAATTAAATATTGAATGTTTTATATTTTAATTTGAAGGAAAACTGACTGAAACATTCGAATGGGCCTACGAAACATATCACATTGTGTTCGGAATGGGGGTAAAATGCTGGGGACGACATTCGTTGGGTTTGGATTGGGGTCCGTGTGTTAAAGGGGGTATTTTCGAAATTTAAAAATTTATAAATATAAAAAAAATCTCTCATTGGTCGGAAATTTCTTTTTCTCTCTTCCCGTAGCCGATAACAGGCGGAACCCTCTTCAAAACTTCTCTCCTCGATTTCTTCTAATCCGCTCAATAAAAACCCATGCCCCTTTGGAGAATTCTGTAGTGCTCCTCACGATCTTGACATCCATATAAAGATTGGATTTTTTTCGTGACCTATGGAGTTCGAATCGAGCTCGGGAAAGTGGGACCTTTCCACCGCCGTCGCGACGTACAGGCGTCGTTGAACCCCCTGCCACTACCACCGATCGGCGCGGCCTTCCTCCCTCCTCGACGTGGTGCAACTGGGTTTTGTCCTCGTGCCTTGGATTTCGCGAAAAACGAAACCCTAGTTTCGAACCCCATCAGAAAGGTAACGACTGATTTTAAAATAAACTATATTATAGCACTTTAAAGCGCTACGGTTTTTTATTTCACTATAAAAATCATATCTTTTTCGTTTCTGACTAAATTCAGTGAAACAAGAGACAGTGGACTCGTGTGTACGTCTTCTACATTCTAGGAGAGACCGCATATTTTTCTGATCCTTCTGCTATTTTTAGTGGAGTGGAACCCAAAGTGAGATTTCTAATTTATAAACGATATGGGAAACGACGATGTATAAATTATATAATCGATGTATGAGTTATATAAGCGTTGTACACCTCTTGTATAAGCGTTGTATAAGTTGTACGTTTGATGTATAAGTTGTATATGCATTGTAAAAATTATATATGTGTTGGAATAGAAGTGAAATGCTATATATAAATATATATATATATATATACGCCCCTCGTCCACAAACCATGGACGACATTTATTGATTGTGATTTGTGTGAAAATTGGTTGATAGCGAATGGTTGATTATAATTGTTTGTGGTTGGAATTGATTAATTTGTGGTTGAAAAATACCCGTTTGTGGTTGAAATATTTGGTTGAAACCACATAGGATTAGTTTGTGGAAATGAAAAATATATACATGCCGCCTGCGTGCGAACTAGATGCATGATTCCCCATTGTCAAAAGCTGCAAGGCTTTAAGGTAGAGCGAGGAGCCGTACTAGGGACGGCCCCGGTTTTAACTACCCTGCCGTTATGCTGCCGAAATTTTGAATAATATTCATGTGTTAGAATTATTTTCATTTGTTGAAACTATATTTATTCGTTGAATAGAAAACCTTCATGTGTTGAATTGAAATTCATTCGTTGAATAGAATTCATGTGTTGAATGGTATTAGTGTTTTAAATATAAAAATCACCTTTTTATCGATATATATAAACTATAGAAAACCTTCATGTGTTGAATTGAAATTCATTCGTTGAATAGAATTCATGTGTTGAATGGTATTCGTGTTTTAAATACAAAAATCACCTTTTTATTGATATATATATAAACTATAGAAAATCTTGTTGAATTGAAATTCATTCGTTGAATAGAATTCATGTGTTGAATGGTATTCGTGTTTTAAATATAAAAATCACCTTTTTATCGATATATATAACCTATAGAAAACCTTCATCTGTTGAATTGAAATTCATTCGTTGAATAGAATTCATGTGTTGAATGGTATTTGTGTTTTAAATATAAAAATCACCTTTTTATCTATTTATATAAACTATAGAAAACCTTCATGTGTTGAATCGAAATTCATTCGTTGAATTGAAATTCATATGTTGAATGGTATTCATATTTTGAAATAAATCGTTTTATAATAAAAATCCAATTTTTATCATCGATATGAACTATATAAAATAATCTTGTTTTGAAATAAATTGTTTTATAATAAACATCCTATTTTTATCACCTATATGAACTATAGAAAATAATCGTGTTTTGAAATAAATTGTTTTACATTAAAAATCACATTTTTATTATATACATGAATTGTTAAAAATAGTGAAGTGTTGAAATAGAAGACAGTTGGATAAAAATATCATTTTTATCCAATGTATGAAAAGAATATAGTTTTGAAATCGAAGAATCGATATATATATATAAATAGAATTGAAATATATCGAATAACGAAGCTGCAGTTCGTATTTTGAAACCGTGATTTCAAACGATTATACCGGGAGATCCGACCATCGGATTTTCCTGAAATCGCAACCGTTGGGTTCGCTTTGGAAATATCTCTCCAACGGCACCAACTTCGTAAAAATCCAACGGTTGGATTGTCTGGAATATTTAATTCGAATCTAAAGAAAAACAGCGCCAGAATCGATTATATTCATATATATATATATATATATATATATATATATATATATATAATTATATTAAATCGAATAACGACGCTGCAGTTCGTATTTTGAAATCGAAACTTCAAACGATTATACCGGGAGATCCGACCGTCGGAATTTCCCGAAACTGGAACCATTGGATTCGTTTTGAAAAGATCTTTCTAATGATGTCAATTTTATGAAGATACAACAGTTAGATTTTCAGATATATGTAAATCAAATCTGAGGAAAAACAGCGCCACGGCCGCGTTATGGCCTGAAGCGTCGTTTTGAATAAGTTGGCTATTTTAAAATAAATAAAAATAGCGATAAATTGTTATAAACTATTATAAATGATATGGATGTGACTTAGAAATTAACTGAAGGTTGGCTAAGTCGAATGGTTTCCTGGGTGTTGATCTGATGTTGGTTTCGGCCTTCGGGGTTAATATTTGGGAAATCGTTCTCTTACTGATTGACGATTAGTGACTAATGAATTGAAATGATGCATGTGTATTTTAGTGTTGCATTTGTTTATTATATACGCGAGTTTTTCAGAAAGACTGGGTTTATCCCATTCTGAATAACTGAATCGACGATAAGAAATCGAAGATGAAGAAGGTGGTCGAAGACCGGAGATCTTCACCTCGTTTGGATGGTAACCGAGGTCCTTATTGGGAGGCATCCCGAAATATGGATAATGAGTGGTGATCGTCCAGGCGTACGTGGTGGTCGATGGGTTTGTGAGGTATATAGTGCCTCCGGTTTCGTTTAGACCCGGAACGGACTTGCAAATGGATAGTGTTCTGACATTGGATTTTAATTCTGTGTTGATTGATCTCTATTAAATATACATCTGTTTGGCGGTGGAGAATTTATTCTTTTGCTTAACGCCCTTCTCTGAAACGCACGAGCTCTGAGGTTGTATATCGATGGATATCAGTCGCATGGCATGAATTGCTAGTGTGACATGCCTAAGTGGCAAATGATCAGGGCTTCTGTTGAAAAGCAAAGTCTTGTGGTGATGATCAAAGCACCGCCTGTGTGGCGTAGCTTTGTGTGTAATGTGAATTCGCGAGCCTCACTTCCCGGTATGAACTAGAAACGGGAGAAGGACCTCAGGGAGGGCATGCATTTCTTTCTAGCTAGGAGTTGTGTCGGTGTTTTTACACGGCCTGACATTTTACTTATGTGGATGATGGATAGCGAGGCGCCTCGGATATATCGGTCGATCCGGGACCAATGGAGCCATTCGTTGTCTCGTTTACACCCCATAGGGCGGAGAAACGCAGTGTTCAGGAATTTTAATCCACATTGGTGGACCGGCCCTGTCGCTCCAAGGGCCCACCTGAGTTTGGGCCCTGAGACATGGGCTAGATTGTCTCGAAGTCGGTAAGGACTATCTTTTGCCTTGGTTCATGATGGAAATCCAATTTCCAAATACGTGACTGTGCGGTTTTGATTGTATACCTATATATGGCGACATAGTGGTATGGGGCATTAGTGCCGTCTATGATTGATACTTATGATTTAAATGGCTTTTGAAACATGTAAACACTAGTAATAATATGAAATTCTTTTGATTTATTCGTATCAAGCATATTTTGGGCATTATAAGGTAAAAAATCTATCCTTCGGTTTGTGTTGCATTGTGTGATGGGAACTGAGTCTTATAATGGCTTCATTTTTATAAAAAGCATTGCGATGTTTAAAAGAATGATTTGTTTTAAAGCACTGTCAATCCAATGGAGTAAACCCGTTCCGCGAAAGTGGCGTGGTCCTGTGATTAGCCATATTGTAGATTGTGTTAAGTAGATTTCTCATACCAGTCCCATGACTGACTCGTAGTTTGTTTCACATGCAAACTCGGGTGCCCCTTTTTCTACACGGGCAGCCTTGTATCCAGGTTTTTAGCAGGCTCTTTTTGGATGGCTGGAGCTAAAGATGGATTCTATCATTTATCTCTTTTTATGATGTTCAGCTCCTATTGTACATATTATGTTTGTTTTCCGCTGTAGACATTTATGTATAGCTGAACTGTACTTGTACTAAGTATGATCCTGTATACTGTGTAATTCTGATGATTACGTTTATCCAGTGTACTATTTGTTCATTATCTGGTGTATTTAATTATTTTTGTTCTGCTGTTATCTGTTTATGTGTTATATTCCAAGGATTACCCTCGCCGCCGTCCGTACGCGGTTTGGGGTCGTCTCATTCGAGAACATCGCTCTTATACTTGCATATCTTCAACTCAACGCATCCGCCACTGTGTTGCCTTTACCAGGAGTATAGGCTATACCAAAATCATAAGATGCCAAAAACTTTAACCAATGCTGCAGTCGAAGATTCAAATCCTTTTGGGAGAAAAGATTCTTCAATGACTTGTGATCCATAAACAGCTTGAATCAAACTCCCAACAGGCAATGTCTCAACATCTTCAAAGCAAACAAGATCGCCGCTAATTCTAAATCATGAGTCAGACAATTCCTTTCATACGTCTTCAGTTGTCGACTCACATATGCCATAACTCTATCTTTCTGCATTAGCGCTGCTCGAAGCCCAGTACCACATGCATTAGTGTATACTACCATATCTTCATTCCCGCTCAGAATGGTCAAAACAGGAGCACTCGTCAGTCTCTCTTTCAGGATTCCGAAAGCTTTCTTACACTTCACATCCCATGTGAACACTTGATTCTCCTTAGTCAATTCTGTTAATAGTGCAGCTATCATGGAGAAATCTTTGATAAAACGATGATAATATCCCACCAACCCAAGGGAACTCTCAACGTCCGTTGCATGCTTAGGTCTATCCCAGTCTTGGATTGCTGCCACCTTAGCGGGATCCACCGCTATTCCATTTTTAGAAAAAACATGGCCTAAGAACCTCACTTCACTCTTTAAGAAGTGACACTTCGAAAACTTATCTCTCAGCTGATGCTTGTGCAAGATTTCCAAAACAACTCGCAAGTGTGTCTTATGCTCTTCCTCATTCCGGGAGTAAACCAAGATATCATCCATGAGCACAAGCACGAACTTATTTAACTTATCTCTGAAACCTTATTCGTACGTTGGTGCATTAGTCGATCCAAATGGCATCACCAGCCACTCAAAGAGACCAGATGGTGTCCTAAAAGTTATCTTCGGCACACTATCCTTCACTGCTCTCAATTGGTGAAATCCTATTGCCAAATCCATCTGAAAAAATACATTGGTCTCATGGAGATGATCAAACAAGTCATCTATCCTCAGCAACGGATACTTGTTTTTCTTGTTCACCTTGTTTAGCTCACAATAATCTAAACACAATCTCAAAGATCCATCAGCCTTGGTTGCAAACACAACTGGTGCACCCCATTCGGACACACTTTTGCCAATGAATCCTTTTCCCATAAGGTCACGAACTTGCACCTCTAAGTTTCGTCGTTCCTTAGGCGTCATCCACTTAAGAGGCATAACGATAGGTCTACCACCTTTGACCAAATTGATTCTAAACTCAATCTCGCGATGCGGTGGCAACCCTTTGACCTCGTCAAAGACATCATCGAACTCACTAGCGATCAGCATAGATGTCAAGTCTTCCCATGGAATTGCAAGAGAATATAAAAAGCTTACGAAGACCTCATCTTCTGGGTTATATCGAATCACAACCATTTGCCCTTCCACATTCCTGACTGTCACCTCGAGCTTCTCGTAATACATTTTAGTTGCATACCTCTTGATCCGGTCGATACCCGAAATGATCTCAAATCCAGCAAAGTTCAAAACAAAGCAATCACACATAAAAAAGCAACCATGACTCGACAGCACTTGATAACGACAAAGTATGCAAAGGCTTGACGAACCCCCAACTGGATTAGTCATAACCAAAGGCCTATCACTTATTCACAAATCTCGGGTTCCAAACCCAAGCGGCACACAAGCTCATTAAAAATGAAAGAATGCGATACTCCAGTATCGAACAACACTTGAACTGAAACACCTCCAGTAGAAAGCGTACCTTGAACAATAACACTGTTCCCTTTCTCCTCTGCCGTAGGAGCCTTAAAGAAGATGGCACAGCATCCAAAGCATACGCCTTCACTATCCGCTTCCCCTTAGTTGGTTTTGGACAATCCTTCTTGTCATGCCCAGGCTTTCCACAGTTAAAGAACTTCTTCTCACTTACGGATTCTTGAAATCCTTGGAATAATAGTCTTTCTGATGGCAGTTGAAGCATATCACCTCGCCTTTTGGTTTCTTTTGTCCATTCTTTCCTTTCTGCTATTGTTGCTTCCTTTTCTTGTTATTACTACCCTTCTGTTCTTCCTTAGGAAACAGACTCTCATGTCTTAAAGCGTTTTCCACGACCTTCTCATAAGTATCATCCAGATGATCAACCATTTGATTCCCAAGATACTTATCCAAGCCCATAACGAACTTCTCGTTCTTCTGATAAGGGGTGTCAATATACGAACGAGCATATTTGGACAAAGCTTCAAAATCAGAAACATAACCCAACACTGGTCGACCATTCTCTTTCAGCTCCACAAACTTCTTGAACAGAATTGACTTTTGGGTGGTAGAAATGAACTTTGTCTCAAACTTGACTCGGAACTGATCCCATATTATCTCATCTTCTAGAGTCTTTGAAGTGATAGAGTTCCACCAATCCATAGCTCTGCCCTGTAGCTGCCTTGATGCAAGCTTCCTCTTAGTTGCGTCATCAATGCCCAGGTCTCCGAAAATCCGAATGCAAGTATCAAGCCATCGTTGAATCTTAACAATCGGCTCTTTCCCCATGAATGGCTTCCCACTAAGAGCAGTGAAATCCTTACACAGCTTTGCGAAGTCCACAACCCTCGGTACCTGCACCTGAACCCCAACATCTACCGCGGCTGTCTCTAGAGAAGGTACCCTCCTCATGATCGCTCCCACCATGGCCTCGAACGTAGTAGGGTAATCTAGTATACCGCCATCTCCCCCTCCAGGAACAGACTCCTCCCTAGGAATATATCCCGACGTTCGACAACTCATTCTAAATCTGAAAAATAGAATGATTAGTCTATACACGAGAAAAACTGCAATGGAGTTCGAGTGCTATTATACTATACATTGATATAAAGTATACATCCATCAAAAATCTACATATATGTCTCCCATACGTCATAACATCTTCAAACTTTGGCTAGAATCATTAACTAGAGCTCTGGTACCAAATGTGACGATCGCCTATAACTCCTACAATTAATAAGAGGAAAACTACATTGAAGGGTGTGCCAAATAGCTATGGACGATCATCGGAGTAAGATAAGCACAAGAGGAACCTGTCGTATAACTCGAAGTGCAGAGATAAAATATAATAGAACATACATAATATGTATTAATAGTGAAGCATCATATAAAGAATCTCAAGACTTTCATATCATCAGAAAAGTAATATCCATACATCAAATGGAACACATCATAAGAGTCTGTAGAAATTTCTCACTACAAGTCACTCAGAAAATCATAACTACCATAACAGCGAAAACAACTAATAGTAGATAATAGGAAACAATACGTAAGCCTCCTGCTCATCGTCGCTGTATAGCATCGTCCTCATTAAGATCTATCACCTGTCACCTATTACCTGGTATGCCCATCCACAACATCAATTGATGAACAACCCAAGGTAATAAGAGGGAACATAAAACCTTGAGTTAGATAATAGTCTTAATGAGCGATAAAACAACTATATAACATCATCAATAAAGTATATAAGAAATAGGTAGATAAATCATCTAATCTACCAACATCAACAGAGAGTCTCCTCCACATCTGACAGTGATAGCCTTTACAAAATACCAGAAGGAAACAAACAACAGTAGTTATAGCAACAAATTATCCATTGTAGATCATCCTAATCGAGATCAAAATCCTCAAGCACAAGCCCCGAAATCCTAAAACAACATCAGACAAACACCTAACAGATGTCTCCTTCGACGTTGACCAATTTACACAAGACGATACAAGCAAAGCAATCAACATCCAGACTCTGGCTATCACCGCCTATTCTGCCTTGAAACCATCGTTAATCGTACGACTGACCTAACTTGCCATCCGTCAAGAGCTAAGGGTAACCCTGGTTCTAGCAAAACTCCATACGCCTTTCAACGATATGTACCTAGGCCTTTCAACGATAACAAGGGTACTCGACCAGACAACTTCCAGCCTTTTGGGAGTCCCCATTATACCTTTGCTTTGTGTCTGCTAGAACCTCTGACTAACGATAATTCCTCATCCTTCAATATCTCTAGCCAACCGACTTGATGACTATCCATAAGCTCAAGCAACTTCTTCAGCAACCATTACCTACGAACTCACAACTTCGAGTCACCTTCACATTCGTTGCATTTCAACGATCAACGAACACTTCACAACACTTCGAACATTCCGTCCTGAATTCACGTTGAAGCCACGATCAATGCCGAACCAAAAACATACTTCATTTAGTCGATAGTTAATATAAAACATTTCACCCTTTTGCTATGCATCACAATCCACAACGTTTCTTTCCCCTTCCACAGCGTTTCAAAAATGTTATGGTCCATCAATACTCGAAACCATGTCTGATCAATTGATTTCCCCATGCGCACCTCGTGCTGATCCCCTTTTCACCAAATACAACTCCACCGATCCACACAGTTTGTGCACCAATCCATCATAGCCGCCTTTCCCGATCCATGCCCTTTTGATCCATCATTTGGACCGTTGCCTGATCCACGAACAATGCGCACCAATCCATCATAAAATCTTGACCATCCACCAAGCATTCGAAGCACCGATCGGTACAAGCTCTAACCATTTGATTCATGCTTGCGCCTTGCCGATCCAGTGGTTTCACGTGTGCCCGATCCTTCACAAAAAATTTCCACCGATCTAGCAGCTATTGCATTGCCGATCGATCATTTTAAAACATTGTCAATCCATGATAAACATGCCCCATCCAACTCCATTCGATCCATCACCACCGAGTAGGTTGATCCATGATTTCATGGCAAACAAATCAGGGCGATCCAATGCTTTGTGCAATGTTTTCAACCGATCCATCCCAACCCCATTAGATGATCCATACATGAAACCGATTCGATTCGAATCTTGTACCGTTTCAACAACCAATCGTCAACACAATCAAGCAATCTTTAAACAAATACTGATACATCAAATGATCATAATGACATATGAAATTCACCATATCACAATTTAGATAGTAAATGCATAACATAGAATCAACACATGAATTTACCGTTATAATATTACTAAATTAGATCCTATGGTAATTCAAATTGAAATTATACTTACATTGATTAGATCTAGGTGAAAACAACTTGAAATGATGAAAATAAGAACAAACAACCCATATACTCGATTGAATCAGTGCGAGAGACAGATGTTTGTCACTCGCCAAATCTTAAAAATAGCTAGAAATCAACTAATCTCTATTCCGGACAGCAAAAAACGGTCTTCAAATCACTCAATTTGATGCGATCTACTCTCTCTTGATGTTGATCTTCAATCTTCTAACATAGTTCTAAGAATAAATAGAGTAGAGATGTATCTGATTGAGCAAGGAGGATCATGAGCTCAACCAAATGAAAAATGAAGAAACTAAACCATTCTCCTTGCCTCTACCCCTCTACTTATACCCAACAACCCCTAGCCTTAATCGGCCTTACTAATTAGCACACTAATGACTAATTAGTCTATCCAGGAATTGTGTAGCACTAAAACAAAGATTTTTCCCAAACTGCCTAACCAAATTTTTAATTTGGCCCCTCTACAGAATTGGAAACATTGTTTCATTTCCAATGAAATCAATCCCAGCACCTGATTTGATCCCAACCAAAAGTTATGCCTTATACAAAACTGATTGGGGTTAAATGGTCATAAACAAAATTGATAAAAATTATGGACGTGTCTCACATCCATATAAACAACATATCAAAATATGAGAATGATCCGACCCTTAGGAAATTAAATAAAAATATTTTACGATCCTTTGATATGTGAAATGTGGGTCGTTACAACATGCGCCTGCCCAGACCTATGCCTGGGTCGACCCGACCCTTATGCGTCGACCCATGGGTCCACCAAGCCATTACATAGGTCGACCAATGGGTTGACCAAGCCATTACATGGGTCGTCCTAAACGAATTATTTTAAATTGTTTGGTCATCACTTTGGTCCTTGATGCATTGCTTGTCCGTTTTGTTCCTTACGTATTTATTTGTTAGACCGTACTTTTTAGTTTCCTAAATCTATTTTATTCTTTTCTGGTTTTCACATGCATTCAAATTCAAACGTATAATTAATATGTGTAGTATTTTGAAATTTATTTACTTATATCTACACAAGATTTCGAATGTTATTTTTACATTATATTTATTTCCTGTTTTATTCCCTTTGCATTAAATTTCTTCCTTTTTAACAAATGTTCCATTTTAATTTCAAATGCATACCATTTCTAGAATTAATACATGCATACTCACGTGTAACACCCCACACCCGCTAAGGTCACTCGCTAAGGGAATGCCTTAGTTTTGGTGGAGTATTTTTAGTGAGTATAGAACAGAAAAATTACCACAAGACAGATATAAGTAATACTTGAAAATTTAAAACATTATTTCATTGCAGCGGAAAGTAAAACATGCTTGGTTACATCACAAAACCATAACAACTATTTGTACATAATATCCATCTTGATAAAATAGAAGTACATAATCCCACTACATAGACAATAGCCATAATAGAAAAGATAAACCGAGCTTTACTTCTACGGTCCAAGCCCAAAAGATAGAAATAGCGGTCTGATCCAAGCCCACTAGTGCTAGGCCCACTCTGAAAACCTGAGGGTTGGGAAAAAGATAAAAACAACGGGGTCAGACATAAGTCTGAGTGAGTCCTATAACCCTAACAATACAACCATTAAAGTAATTAGGGTATGACATAAATAAGGTACGGTACCTCTGGGGATAATGACCACACTAAGTAGCCAACAAAACACAGGATGTACTAAGATAACCGAGAAGACGCTTTTATCCACCCAAGGATAATTATTAGATTACACCACCCCAGACTTATTCACCCAAGGGTAATTCCTACACTGCACCACACCAGTTCTATCCACCAAGAGTAATTCCTACTTAAAGGTTGATCCCACTAAGTGTACTTAGTAATTTTTACCCGGTAGTTTCTTGTACCCCTACACAGGTGCCGTCTGCCCCTATCTTTACTAGGTGTACCCACTACCCCCAAGCGATCGGCTCCCTACCGTAGATACCCGTGCTGGTCCCACAAAAGGGGGTGTATCATTCCCCAAAGTGGCTACCAGATAATATCACTGTGCACGGCTTTATATCTACACGATGCAACAACGACTTACCAACCAGCCCGGGTCCACACACGCATATGAAACCCGTTGATCCTGCGTTGCCACCGCTAACCCGTTTTGGCCGCTTATAGTCAAGTCCAATATGCGTGTCCCGTCACCCGACCAGAGTCGGGCCCACAAAGATACGTTTGGGATATTGGTTGAAATGGGCCCCCACAAGCTACTACTTAAGCTTGCTATTTTTATCTAGTGCATCCCACTTAACCCCTTTTTATAATCATGCCCCCTTACATGTTAAGATTCGGTTAAGTCATCAATCATATTTCAATTGCCACTAAGGGCACCCACTAGATTTCCACATGCCACCCAAAGCACTTACTTAACCCTTCACCCATGTTTTAATTACATGTTCCACTTTGGTTAAGTATTCTAATCGTATTTTCTATTGCCACCCAAGGCAACCCACTAGTTTCCTCATGCCACCCGAGGCACCCCCACTAGTTACTACATGCCACCCAAGGCACCCACTTAACCCTCATGTCCCACTACATGCTAATTTGGTTAAGTGTTTCTTAATTAATTAAGACCGTGATCCTCCTAAAGACCTCTCACATTAGACTATCTTTTATGACCGCTGGTTAAGCCGGTTGGGTTCGGGCAGCCTTACGTCATAACCGAGTCTAACCTCGTGTCTTTAGGTTAATCACGTATTTAGTTTGTGACTAAGACCTCTCACATTGGGCCAATCATTTGTAGCCGCTGGATGGCCGGTCGGTTCCGGGCAGACTTCCGCTACAAAAGGGTCCAACCTCGTGTCTTAGTTGATTAATTACGCCTAATTAATCACCCCCACAATTAATTATCCCTAATTAATTACACATTTTTCATAACATGGGTAGACCTAACTCAATAGGTAAATTCCCATGGGGTAGACCTAACTCAATAGGTAAATTCCCACTTATGTTAATTTATTTTCATGGTATGCTTATCATACCCAATCATACTTTCATTAACATATTTATTACCCCATCGTTCCCCACGTAAATTGTTCTCATTTCACGACATAATAAAGGGAAAGATCCGTCACAAATATCATGGGTTTAGCATATAACTTTGTCATGGGTTAAGAAGATGTCAACTTGCATTTATGAGCATATATTAACCCAACTACATTTAACCCAGACTTGCATATTATCATACACATATCTTGCATAACATGTTGAACTTGCATATAAGCATTCTCATAACTTGCATAACATGTTAACGATGCATTTAAGCATACACATAACTTGCATAAGCATTCATATACTTGCATAAGCATTCACATACTTGCATAATCATTCACATACTTGCATAAGCATTCACATACTTGCATAAGCATTCTTAACTTGCATATCACCTTAAACTTGCATTTAAGCATATACATAACTTGCATAACATCATGCACATAACTTGCATAATCTCATACACATAACTTGCATAACACCATGCACATAACTTGCATATGAATTTGCATCTTAAAGGAGGATAAACATGCATAGCATATAAGGGTATCATCTTGCATATGTATGCATCACATTTAAAAGGGGTAAACTTACATGTCATGATTTATGCATAATACCAAACACTTAGCATGCATAAAACCACATACTTAGCATGCATAGAATCAATTACTTATTATGCATAAACACACCACTTAACTTGCATAAACCCACATACTTAGCATGCACACAATCAAATACTTAACATGCATAAAATCAAATACTTAGCATGCATAACACCAAATATTTAGCATGCATAAAATCACATGCATAACTTGCATATCATGCTACATATTTGCATATACTCTCACATATAGTTTGCATAACATGTTACATATGCATAAATGTTGAACATAGTGTTTTGCATCATAAAACATGGCATTAACCTTGCATATAACATAAAACTTGCAAATCACATATCATACAAACTTGCATAAACATATTTATCCACAAACATAGCCATGTCTTATCACATCCTACCATAATCAATTTAACAATTGATTATTAAAGCCATAGAAACTCACCAAAACCAAGATTAGCAAACTTATGAAGTGGAATTAGTGGCTTTAATTGAAGAAGATGTTGATTAGCTTGCAACTCTCTTCATTGATTTGTGGAGGCCATGCTCAAATTTCATTTTGCCATAGTTTAGTTACAAAACCTAATTATGAATGAATTAGGGTAGGGTTGGGGTCTTATTTATAGGATTAGGTAGTGTTTTAGGCCCTTAGATTAACCCTAGGTTAGATTAGGACCGTTAGATTTAGGAAATCTCTAGAACCAGCCCTCTAGGCCAGCCCAAGAACCCAAACTGGTGCACCCAGTTTCACTGGGCGTCGCACCCCTGTCGACAGGCAAGTCGACAGGGCAGTCGACACCCCTGTCGACAGCGCTGTCGACATGGCTAGGGCGGGAATTTCTCCCGCCTGACCCGCTGCTTCTATTTCAAATTCTGAATTTGAATTTTTAAATCTGTTTTTATCTTTGAATTTTCTGAAAACTTCTTTGGGCCATAACCGGGCCATACGGACTCCGATTCTCGAAAACTCGGACTCTATTTCGCGTATTTTTCCGAGACGAACGCAATGACGCAGCCCGTTACCCCCAATTCCCACATCTGAGATTATTTATCCTATAATTAGTGAATTTTAGTATTAACTAAAATTCGGGGTGTTACACTCATTTCAAATTAGAATGTTACTTAACTAACTTCACGAAATTCAAATGCTCGTTACTTTTGAAATTTTTGTCTACATATATTTTTATACGAAGTAAATATATGTATTTGTGTTTATAAGCGTGTTACATAAGAAAAAATTATTTTTTGCATCCAAACCCTGTCAACCAACTTTAAATTTGCGAATTTCAAAAAAAATTCCAAATTCAGTTTCTTATATTGGGAAATGGTAGAAAATGGAAGGTTCTATTTTCTCCACTTCACTTTCACGCACCTTTTCCCCCATACTTGGAACTTTCTATCTCTACTCTCTAAAATTTCCTATTTTCATTTCTAAGCACAGTTTACATAAGAAGAATTTCTTTTTCAATTCACCAAACTTATTTTGGGAGAATTTTTATCTCTTTTTGTTCTCATTTACAACAATTATCATCTTGTTTGTTTTCTGAAAATTTTGTTTGTTCTTCTTTTAATTATTCATTTTTTACTTTCATTTTCATTCTATTTACCATATCCTATGTGTTTATTATTTTCTAGTGAC
The DNA here is from genome assembly GCA_030737875.1 of Allium sativum. Taxonomy (NCBI): domain Eukaryota; kingdom Viridiplantae; phylum Streptophyta; class Magnoliopsida; order Asparagales; family Amaryllidaceae; genus Allium; species Allium sativum. The sequence goes on from CM060921.1 coordinate 317,663,418, forward strand.
CAACATAAGCTCCTGGAAAGTGAATGCCACACTAAATTATTCTATTTTCAATATAAAAAAACTTCTATATAGGATTGCAAATCTTGTACAAAAAGAAAACATGCTTTACTGTCGTCACTAATAGGCCAAAAAAACAGTTAAATGTGACTAACCACCAGGACTAGGAGGGCTAGGGCCATGTTGCTCTGACATAAAAGGGTCCTCATCCCTGAATCTAGACAACAATAGCTCCTCTCTTTTCCATATATCACTCTCTACAAACTCATGCTGATACCCTTAGTTCTCATCCGACCATAGATTGAGATAACATGTCCAACCTTCTTATTTCCTCAAGAAGTACTAAAAAAGAATTTTCATCAATTATAAACCATGTCACAATTTCACTTATAAAAATTTCAAACCTGCTCTTTCCAATCTATTTCCTCTTTATCTTTTTCACATAAACCATGCAAGTTTTTTTTTAAAAAAAATCTTTTTCTCGATTTTCTAACATTATTGTATAACTTTTGAGTGTTTACCATTTCTCGTTCTTATGTCTTAATTTCTTCATAAAAAAAATACATGATTACCACTCAATTTTTTAAAGGTTTACTCACATACTAAAATAATTCCTTTAAATTCTTCCAACTGCTCAAACACACTACTGGAATCTTTCTACTTGACCGTCTCTAATCCCCTAAAATTTTATCTTCTCAAAACCTTTCTCAAAGTTATAAAGGATTATGCATATTAACTCAGTTGGAGTTCTTATTTACTTTAATACACATTTATTTTTCAAGAATAATCAATAATATTAAGTTTCTATGAATCTTTTCTAAAAAGGAATTTTGTGTTTTGTGTAAATAACAAGGAAACTTCATTATTTTAATAATTTTCATTTCTTTATCGAAATAGGTAGCACAAAATTATGACAATTCACATATATTTTGTACACCTCTTTCTTTGTACATTTCCTTCTCACTTTAACAAAACATGTTCACTTACAACTTATTGATTCATAAAACTTATCTTATAATTCTCCTTGTTTCAATAAGTTAAAATGTGTCACAACACGTTCTTTACAAAATAATTTTGTATTTCCTTTCCAAAAAAAATATGTTGCTCGCTTTTACTTAAGAACCACGAATGTCTAATTCATGCTTTCTCCTAATCACCTATATTTCTTAATCCCCACAACTTGCTTACGCACTTTATTCTTTTGAAGACAAATTTGCATAATTTTTTCAAAAATTATTTTAATGGAACTCTCAATATTACAAACCTGTAAATCTCTAAAACCGTAAAGTTTATAAACTTGAAATTTAAAGACTTTTGTTGAAATCTTTTTCTATATTTTTTCCAAATTATTTTTAAAAGTGTAATTATCGGTTTCTTAACTGTCGTTCCCAAATCTTTTGCGCAAAATCACATTTCTTCGTCCATATTTGTTTTCCACACTAATTCCAACTTTTCCCATGTGTTGTTTTACTTATTTAGTGGGTTCCTCTATGGATCTAGGTATACATATACATAATATATTTATATTTTGAAAATACAAAGCTCACTCATTATCTATATAAGGATCCTGAACCTTAGCTCCAATACCAGATGTAACAACCCAAGTTTTAACAGGCCTTATTTTTACGTAAAATGCTAAAATTCAAGTCTATTGAAACTCGAGTTGGTTTGTTTGATATCTTGCAAAAAGACAAAGACAAATATACTAGAGCTTATAATATATATATATATATATATATCACAACGAAACTTAACAAACTATAATAATAGGTAATTACTTACCATAATAATGACATTGGCTAACAAGTGTCTCTAAACTATAAAAATCTCTACTACCTATCAAACCCACGGGTTCTTTATCGTGAGGGGGATAAAACCAAAGTTCGGGTGAGTGGATAAATTATACTTTCTATAAATAACACTACATATACTGTTCTATCATTGGTTTACATTTATCAAGTTATTTGGATTTATTTCACATTACACCTTTGGATTTATGCATGAATCATACTCGTCTACTCCAAGTAGATTAACATAATAAATAATACATATATAGTTATGCCCAACATACCAAGGTACTTCCCATAATGCCCTTCTAGAAAGGTCTCCATCGCCACACTATGAAAGCGTACTAGATCTCCATCGCTACCCTATGAAAGCATACTAGGCCATGCTATGAAAGGCGCACTAAGCATTCATTGCCATGCTATGAAAGCGCACCATACCTTCATCGCCACGCTAAGAAAGTGTACTACCATCTGAATTCCGCTTGTTAGGGATTGTGGAAAGGATCATTAAGGGGGGAAAAACACTAGAGGGGGTGAACAGTGTTTTTGAGAATTTAACAAAAATCTAAAACTTATGTGAATTTCTGGATGAATTAAACACCACAGAAACTACCACAGACACGGAATCAAACACAGATGCTAAATAAGCAGAAATAAAAATGCAGAAAAGGAAAGAACACACCAGATTTTATACTGGTTCGGATTACTCCTACATCCAGTCCCACGCAATGCTGGGTTGCACAGAGTTTTATTATTATATGAAAATCCAGTTACAATCCTCCTTGATTTCACGGCTACAAGGGATACCGCCGTTTCCACGCATACTTGATCAATTTTGCTCATCCTTGATTTCACGCCTACAATGGATACCACCGATTCCATCCTTGATTTTATAGCTATAAAGGATACCATCGATTCCTTTACTTAATCCAAACAAATTACAAACAGCTCTATAACTCTTTAATAGCACTTGATTCAGAGAGTAGAGAGTGTAGAGAGAAGAAGTTTGATTAAAACGGAATTGAATTCGGCAGAGTATAAGTGTAGAAATCATAAAAATGATTAAGAACAATGGTGTAGAGAAAGAAGATGAAGTTAGAGAAGAATATATGATTAAAAATTCGAATTCAAGCACTTTTATAGTGTGTGAAAGGTTGCAATGTTTCTGGAGCGTTACAAATGGTGAGAAGACACTTCCTTTCAAATTTAAATTTCTGACAGTTATATGTCGACATACCCTTTTTATATGTCGACATACTTATCATTTTTATGATTTCTTAAAGTAATTTTTAAGTATTTAAATTCTGGAAAGTCCTGAAACAAAACTAGTTGCTAAAACATTATTTTTCAAGTATAAAAACACAAGAAAATATTAATTAAACATATGATTAAAAACTTAATATATATGTGATATAAAAACTATATATAATATAATTATAAACATATGTAATATAATTATAAACATATATATAGGAATTTATAAAGAAATATTTATAAACTATATATAAACAAAAGGTTATATGAAAACTTAGAGTTTAAAAAATCAAATATAAACTTAGTTAAACAATTTAATAAAACTATATAAGAATACTTATAAATTAGGAAATATATTTGAAATCATAAGTTTGAAATTCTTTAATAAAAAATTTTAATAAATAAATATTCTAAAGTGTAAAACCATATACATATGTATAAAATTATAAGGTTTAAAATTATAAAACTATAAACTATATAAACTCATATATATAATATAAATTAAACTTTAAACTTATATGTTTGAAATCATAATTAAAATAATTTAGAATTTTAAAATTAGAATTTTGAAATTTGAAATTTTGAAAAAGAGAATTTGAAATTAGAAAAAAGGAATTTGAAAGTGGAGTGTTATTTAGAGTCTTACATAAACTAGACTCTATAACTATATTTATCTTGAGCTCTTGAACCCTTGAAATCTTGATTACACATAAGTCTTGAATCTTGAATCTCTAAAACTCTAAAATTATACAGTCTTCGGTATTTAAGTCATGTATACAAATCTTGTATATATATATATATATATATATATATATATGTCTATATATTCTAGATAGAGATGTTAATATATATTTTATAATCAATGATAATTGAAATAAGGTTATTGTCATCGAAACTCCATTCTCCAACACTGCTATGGAACTCAATCGAGGATTTCTATAACTTTAAATGACAGCTATGTCAGGCCAACAACACATATATCCATAAATAAGTCTGTCTCTTTCCTCGCAGCTATGGACCCACTCGGCCCCTCCTAATTAATGAAAGTCACTCCGAGAGTTAAGTGATTGTGCCCTTAATAAACGATCTAGGAATCTAATTTGGTGTTGTCCCTCATTCAATGTCACAATATTTAAAGATCATTAGCATGTTGGTTTCATTCAAGTCTTTCTCGTACTCGCTCTGACTGATGATGACAAGTATCTAACAACTTACTATCCTTATTGGGTCCTGACCACGAAGCTTGCTCCCGTAGCCAAGGCAGACGCCGAATCCTAAAAATCTTCCCCTCGGTCTTCTAGCTGCCCTCAACATAAATGCATCCAAGGCATGCTCTATGGATAGAACTGTACAAACCTGCCTTCAGAGGTACAACTACATTAGGCCTACACAGAGGGCTAACTAAGAGTATCCTCTTGTCCCATAAAAGTATTGAATTTTTTTCATGTCCTGGATATTAAGTTAAACGTGCTCCCACCGTGTCTCCGGACACCTGCGATGATTTTCCCCGTTGGGCTCTTCATTCCTTCAGACTGGTCCAAATGAATATCATTCATTATTTTATTAGACCCTATGTCTAATTTACCGTTATGCATTTTACATATTTTTCTTTTTGTCTAAAATATTATTCAGTCCATTTATTTCAAATTTTAATTACATATTTATCAACTTTATTAGTTACCGTAGAACCACCGAATCACCATAGAATACCTATTTACGTGGCCATCGTAGAATATCGTAGAATTGCCTAATCAAAAGGCCACCATAGAACCATAGAACTGCCTAACTGTAACAACCCGGAAAATCAGAACCAATTTAAAATTATTATTTTGGCAATTTTAATGGATTTTGAATATTTAAAATGATTTATTTTAAATAATAATGACAAAAAAATTATTTTGAATAGAATTAGAATGTATATATTTATTTAAATTGAAATTAGAATATAAATATTTATTTTAATTATAAAAGGAATGGAAAATGGTGCGATAGTTTGAAAATTCTATTTCAAATTTCAAATGAATGTACAGGATTCAAAAAAACCGGATTTTAGTGAAACCAAACATATTAGAATATATTTGAAAATATCTTTCCAACGAATCCAAAAAATTGAAATTTCATAGCGGGAATAAAAGGTTATGTCCAGTTGAAAATTCAATAGTCGCTATGGAAATATAGCCTTTAAAAATAGCCATTTTGCAAACGACCTCCGTTTTTGGCAAGGCCACTTTTATTGGATCCGGAATGTCAAATTATTGCTAGATTCCAATTTTCATAATTTTTGGAATTAATATGTGAGTGTGGAAAAAGAAAACGTGTTTTGTCAGTTTCAATCAATTTGGATCGACCAGAAAATGGCCATTTTTCAAACTGTCTCCAAATTCAACAAAATTAGTTTTGTTAGGACTATATCATCAAAACATAGCCAGATTTATTTTTCTGGAATTTTTGGAGTCAGTATGTGCCCCAGTAAATTAAAATGTGCGTTTAAATTAAATATATATTGATTTATAATTTAATTTAAAGAAAAACTGATCGTAACAGCCGAGTTAGGTTATGAAACATATCCCATTGTGTTCGGAATGGGGGTATTTTGCTAAAGACGACAGTCGCTGGGTTTGATTTGGAGATCGTATGGACTAAAGGGCATTTTTGGATTTAAATAAATTAAAAATAAAATATAAAATCACGGGCCAATCATATTTCATCTTCACCATCGCGCAAACCCCGATTCACTCCACACCGACGGCGGAAGCGTGTTCTTTCCTTCTCTCCTCCCTAACTCTTAAACCACTCAATAAAATTTAAAGCCCCTGTTGAGGATTTGGTAGAGAATCACGAGATCTTTAAATCCATATAGGATTTGCCAATTATTGATCAGTATTTCTTGAGATCCAAGCCTACAAACATCCGTCGTTCATCGCCGGAATCCACCACCTAGGCGCCATCGAGTTCATCATTGTGTGGAGGTCCAGGCGCGGTTTTCGAAGCTCAAGAACGTGGTATACTTCGATCGTTTTCAAACTCCAAGATTTGGACGAAAATTTGAAACCTAATTTTGAACCTGAGTTTGAATGAAGATCTGAAGAACGAGGTATATATTTTGAACTAGTTATGACACTAAAAAGCGTTGTGATTTATGATTTTAGAATAAAAAACATATATTTTTTGTTTATGGTCGAAATCCAGTGAAACAAGAGACACCAGGTGTGACGGCCCGCCCCGCACCAGCCGACATTTCAATGAAAGTGCGTTGTGCCAATGTCCAACCAGCACTGAACAGTCGCCAAAGAAAGGAAAGAAGGGAATTTGAACTAGCAAGGAACCTATAGAATGTCTCACAGCGCATGGAATAATATAATAATAACATACTTGACATAAAAAAGGAGAGACAGTGCATAAGCTGAAAACTAAACCATCATAGCAGCGGAAAATCCAAATACAGCTTATGTTCCACATCATCAATATTACAACTTTTAAAAACTGTCTCTAAACAAAATGAGAAAGGTACACTACTAATGCCCAAAGTAGTGATCAGCAGCGACACAGGGAGAATATCTATATATATCATACGTAGGAGCCTCCTGCTCGTCTCCGGTACAGCTACTCGTGCACACCACCTAACCTGTCTCTAGTCTGCCCGTTTAAGAGCACCCAGAGTAATAAGAAGAGACATAAAACTCTAGGTCAGACAAAAGCCCGGTACGAGCGATAAGTAGTAAAACAGAACAATAACAGGTATACTAAACCATACCTGAACCTGGACCTGCAATCAAAGAGTTAGCACAATAGGATGTACAATACTCTAAGGTGACACTAACATATGGTGTAAAGATACGGGGGTAGGGGTGTGCATGTCATAATGATGTCAAACAATCAAGCATAGCAACCATCCTCACATCTCTCACTCAGTGCGTAAAGCATACAATATCCACTGCTTTGATAACCCATATCCTTGCTATGATCACTCTGCCCCATGGAGTCATGGCGGCTCCATTGCACTGATCCATAGCCACTAGTCCTTGCAATGTCCACTCTGCCCCCATGAACTCGTGACGACTCCACTACACTGGCTCATAGCCTTGCTACGATCCGTCTGCCCCATGAAGTCATGATGACTTCACTACACTGATCCATAGCCAATATCCGTCTATCAGTGGTGAATCAAAGCTATAGACGTCGATAACCCCTTTGCACACGTCCCGTAGCAAAGTCCAATCATGAAGTAACCTCGTTGATTCCATTTGGATCCTGAGTAATAACCTCCCATCTGGACCTCCTTTGCATCTCGGGCTTTGGTCGAATTGGAGTTGGTCTTCAGAAGAGTCATCACGTAGAAGTAGTAGCATACATCCGGTTCGGTTTGGTGGCTTTACCTTGGTTCGATTCGACATGCTTTAACTCTTGCTCATCCATTCAGTTCGGTTCGGTCGACACCCCCCAGGTCGGTTCGTTGTGGCACTCCATCTGGGTCGGTTTAATCAACACCCTCCAGGTCGGTTCGGTTGTGGCACTCCATCTGGGTCGGTTTAGTCAACACCCTCCGGGTCGGTTCGGTTGTGCCACTCCATCTGGGTCGGTTTAGTCAACACCCTCCAGGTCGATTCGGTTGTGCCACTCCATCCGATCTGATCCCATGCTCAGCTCCGATCTGATCCCCACCCAACTCCAACTCTTTGCAAGTGGCCTTCCTTGTTGCCAAGGCTCCGCTAGTGCCAAGTTCTGATCCGGTTCATATTCCCCTTGCCCGATCCATCGATCCGATCTGAGCCCTATAATCCGATCTGATCCGAAACCCTGCACATTTCCTGCAACTTTTCCTGTGGCTGTTTTATGCCATACGACGGCGTTTTCGACCATTCTAACCTTTCGAATCAATCTCAAATCATACCGTACAGTCATAGCAACATAGAGAATCAACCATAAACACCAAAACAACAATTTGATATGTCAAAACGGATCAAACAAACCCAAAAACCTATGTTTTCCCCTTAAGCATGTTTAAGCAAATCTAATGAAAGGATTAGCAAAACTTAACCAAATCAACACAAATTTCTAACAGAGGCCTAAAACAATATTTCGAAATTTATAAATATTTTTCAAGAATTTAATCATGTTTAAATTCGCTAATTAGCACTAATTAACCATAATTAGTGTAAAACAATGCAAATCACTCACCTTAGCCACAAATTAACTTTAGATCTGAAACTATCCCTGATTTGAGTTGAATCTCTATGCAACACAGCAGCTCCAACTCTTATTTGGTGCTATTTCTCCTTGATTTGACGCAGATTAGGCTAAAACTTGATTAGAGAGCAATTTGGGATGAAATTAGAAGGTGGAGGCCATTGTTAGGGTTTTAAGAAGTAAATGACGGCTAGAAAACTGAAATAGAATGAAAACCTAACTCATTTCAACCTCCCCATAACCCTAATTCCGAAATGGGTTATGGGCCCATTCACTAATCACCTTATTTGGCCCGGTTAAGCAGTTTTTCACCTTCTAAACCTTATTTCAGCCATATCTCCCAAACGGTAAGTCCGTTTTTCATTTATGACCACTATACGGAAAGGTAAACCATCATCTGAATCTAATGGAAGTGGTTTCAGGTCAAATTTCCTTAGCAATCAAAAGTTATGGCCAAAACAAGATCAGCTAGGGGTAGAACGGTCTTTCAAATATCGTGAACATGGGAAATGACCCCAATAGTCGTTCCCCCAATGTCACACGACCATACGACTCCTTATGAGAAATAAATAAATATTCTACGATCCTCCGATGCATAGAATGCGGTCGTTACATTCTCCCCTCCCCCCCCCCCCCCCCCCCCGTTAAGAAATTTCGTCCCCGAAATTCACTAACCCAAAACATACAAAGGATCCCTCATGCCTACCAATCATTCACAACAATCAAACATACAAAAACAAACAGAAAAGTCTATCCTAGCATGCGGAAAACTAAGTCGCAATTAAAATCTTACCAGGCAAAGAGTTCTGGATACGTCTTCTTAATGCTCTCCTCTGCCTCCCAATTGCAGTCATTCTCATCCTCGCCCCACTGAACTTTGACTGGTTTCACCACCTTCCTTCGAAGTTGCTTCGTATCGTTCCCAACAATACGCAAAGGTCTGCGGTTCCCAACCGCCTCGGGTTCAACCTCGATATTGTCCAATTGATCAGGTGAAATAGTCACACTAGGATCGTGCACGAATTTCCTTAACTGGGAAACATGAAATATGTTATGAACTCCTGCCATCTTCTCTGGTAATTCAACTTTATATGCCAAATTCCCAACTTGCTCGAGAACTGGGAATGGACCAACAAATCTTGGTGTTAACTTGCCTCTCCTACCAAATCGTATCACGCTCCTTAATGGAGAAATCTTGACAAACACCAAGTCTCCAATGGAGAATTTCAGATCCCTTCTCCTCTTATCAGCATAACTTTTCTACCTATCTTGGGCAGCCTTCATTCACTGATGAATAACCTTGATTTTATTTGAGGTTTCTCTTATCATATCTGGCCCAAGCACAGACTTCTCACCAGTTTCTAACCAACATGACGGTAAGTTGCACGGTCTTCCGTATAAAGCTTCAAATGGAGCCATACCAATACTAGATTGATAACTATTATTATATGCAAACTTTACTAGATGCAAATGGTCATCCGATGATCCACCAAAATCCAATACGCAAGCTCTCAAGAGATCTTCTAATACTCGATTCACCCTTTCCGTCTGACCACCGGTTTGACGATGATACGCGGTACTAGATGTAATTCTGATCCTAATGCATCTTGTAAGCTCTTCCAAAATCCACTAGTGAACAACGGATCTCGGTCACTTACTATGCCTTTTGGTACTCCATGAAATCTCATTACCCACTTCATATACAGTTCTGCTAACTTAGCTGATGTTCTGTTCGACTTGATGGGTATAAACCTTGCACTTTTGGTCAGTCGGTCCACAATCACCCAAATGCTATCATGGCCCGATCTAGTCCTTGGTAACCCATCAATGAAATCCATTGAGACTTTTTCCCATTTCCATTCTAGAATTTCCAATGGTTGCAACAAACCACTAGGCTTCTTTTGCTCAGCTTTAACGAGCTGGTAGTTCATGCATTTGGATATAAACTTCCCAACATCCCTTTTCATTCCTTCCCAATAGTAGGTCTGCTTCATGTCTCGATACATTTTATTACCACCGGGATGTATAGTTATTTTTGAGTGATGACATTCTCTAAGCACTTCATCTCTCAATTCATTGACATTGGGCACAACTAGTCTTCCATTCTTTCTAAGCCATCCATCTTGATCAAGCCCATACTTATCCATCTCCCTATCGATACCCATCTCTAACTTGGAGATGATTTCTAATAAGTTAGGATCGTCTCTTTGACTGGAACCAATCCGCTCAATCAAAGTAGGTCTGATCGTCAAACTTGCTAATACTTCTGGATCCAATTCGCACTTTGGTCTGAAATCATACCCAGCGATGTACTCCAGTTGCATCCATTCTAGAATCATAGCCCCTAAACTGGCATGTCTTCTACTTAATGCATCAGCTACCGCATTGCCCTTTCCTGGTGCATATGCGATATCAAAGTCGTAGGAAGCCAAGAATTCCAACCATTTTTGCTGTCGGAGATTTAGGTCCTTCTAAGAGAAAAGATACTTTAACTATTTATGATCTATGAACAACTCGAATCTTTCTCCCAAGAGATAATGTCTCCAAATCTTCAATGCGAACACGATTGCTGCCAATTCCAAATCATGGGTAGGATACCGTTTCTCATGCGGTTTCAGTTGCCGACCAGCTTAAGCTACAACCCTACCTCCTTGCGTCAATACAGCACCTAGCCTGGTACCACATGCATCTGTGTATACAGTCATCTCTTCATTCCCCTTAGGAATGACTAACACTGGTGCACATGTCAACTTTTCCTTTAGACTCTTGAATGCATTCTCGCACTTTTCATCCCAGACGAAAGCTTGATTCTTCTTAGTCAACTGAGTCAACGGTGCTGCTATCTTGGAGAAGTCTTGGATAAACTTACGATAATATCCAGCCAATCCCAAGAAACTTCTTACGTCTATTGCATTCTTGGGCGTAGACCAATCTTGTACCGTAGCCACCTTCGCAGGGTCCACGGTAATACCATTTTCTGAAACAACGTGGCCTAAGAATCTCACTTCCCTCCTCCAGAAGTGGCACTTAGAAAACTTTGCTTTCAATTGGTGTTTTCTCAACACCTCCATCACTATCCTCAGATGTTCCTTGTGTTCTTCCTCTGTCCTCAATTAAACCAAGATATCGTCCATGAACACAAGAACAAACTTAATCAATTGATCCCCGAATACCCTATTCATAAGATCCATAAAATACGCTGGTGCATTGGTCAACCAGAATGGCATGACCAACCACTCATAGAATCCAGACGGCGTCTGAAATGTCGTTTTACCTATACTCTCGGCTTCCACTCTAAGCTAATGAAAACCTGTCGCGAGATCCAACTGGGAGAACGCTCTCGCACCACTCAATTAATCAAACAAATCATCTATCCGCATAAGAGGATACTTATTTTTCCTCGTTACCTTATTCAACTCGCGGTAGTCTACACACAATCGAAGGGAACCATCTACCTTGGTAGCAAACACAACTGGTGCTCCCCACTCAGAAACACTTCTTCTGATAATTCCCTTCTTCAACAGATCACTTACTTGTACCCCGAGCTCTCGCTGCTCCCTTGGTTCCATACGACGAAGTGGCAACACTAAAGGTCTGGCTTCTTTCACTAAATCAATCCAAAACTCAATCTCTCGGTGTGGTGGAAGTTCGGTCACTTCCTCGAAGACGTCCGGATACTGGCCAGCCACATGCACATCTGACAACTCATCATGCGGGATGTCGAGGGAATTTAGAAAACTAGTCATTACCCCATCAATAGGTAGACCACCAAACACTACCCTCCGCCGATCATCCGCTCTAACTGTCACCAAAAAGCCCTCACAGTCTACCATTGCCCCGTATCTTTAGAGCCAATCGACTCCCAAAATAATGCCAAACCCAGTAAAGCCCAAAACAAAGCAATCACAAACAAACATGCATCCATGACTCGATAAGACCACATTACGACAAATCATGCTAAGGCTAGTTGAACCACTAATCGAGTTCGTCACCGCTAAAGGTCTATTGACTATCTCGGGTTCCAATCCCAACCTATCTACCAGGTCACTAGATATGAAGGAACAGGAAGCTCCGGTAACAAATAATACTCGAATAGGAACATCATAAACGAAAGCATACCTTGAATGACGACATTCTTTCCTTTCTCCGCCGTAGTTGGGGCATTCGACGAATAAGGAACAGCATTAATAGCATATGCTTTCATAATCTGCTTTTCTTTAGGGGGTTGCGGACACTTATCCTTATGATGTCCCACTTGGCCATAGTTGAAGCACTTCCTGTCCACTGGCTTTGCTCGATATTCTTTAGCATAATGGCCCTTCTTGCCATAGCTAAAGCACTCAACATCTTTCTTGCTCTTTTTCTGACCATCCTTAGCTTGGTTCTGACTCTGCTTCCTTTTATTCTGAGAATTATTCTTGCCTCCGTCGCTTGCTTGCAGCTTTGGCCCCTCTGCAGATGCAACAACAACTTCAGTCTTGGGTTTAGGATAAAGGCTCTCTGACCTCAATGCTTTCCCCATAATTGATTCAAACGTCTCATCGATATGGTTATAAGTCTTTCCCCCAAGTACAGATCTAAGCTTGTTATAAACTTCTCATTCTTCTTCTCGGGAGTGTCGATAAGGGATAATCCATACTTAGATAAAGTATCGAACTTAGCAATATACTCCAAGACTGCCCTACCATTCTGCTTAAGCTCCAAGAACTTCCTAAACAACTCTGACTTCTGAGCAGCTGGGATAAACTTTTCACTGAATCGGGCCTTAAACTGATCCCAAGTAACTTGATCCTCTGGAGTAGCCGCTTTAATAGCATTCCACCAATTCATCGTCTGTCCTTGCAGCTGACGGGATGCTAGCTTTCTCTTCATCGCATTCTCAATACCCAAGTCTTCGAAGATACGCTCACAGCTATCTAACCAATCCTGAGCTTATGTAGCCGATTTCGTTCCATGGAACGGCCTTCCACCAAGACTAGTGTAATCCTTGCATAGCTTGGCATAATCGGCTCTAGGCTCCTGCACCGCTGCACCACCACCATTTGCAGCATTGGGAACTGCTCCTTACGCATTTCTAAGCATCTCTCTCATGAAGTCAGTAAGATTCGTCCTCATATCAGGAGCATTCCCATTATTATCTCCTCTACCAGTACCCCTTATATATCGACTCAACGTTCAATCTGTAAGGAGAAAACGATTAACCATCTCTTCAGTGGTGCCAGTGCAATGCGACTTCATCCTTAAATATACTAATAGTATATATGTATATAGCTTTTGAAAACCAAAATATCACAAATACGTGCTCTCATATACATACTATCTCTCTCTGGTGTCTTCTCTAGGTTAACTACGCAACCTAGCACTCTGATACCAAATGTGACAGCCCGCCCCGCACCAGCCGACATTTCAATGAAAGTGCGTTGTGCCAATGTCCAACCAGCACGGGACGGTCGCCAAAGAAAGGAATGAAGGGAATTTGAACTAGCAAGGAACCTATAGAATGTCTCACATCGCATGGAATACTATAATAATAACATACTTGACATAAAACAGGCGAGACAGTGCATAAGCTGAAAACTAAACCATCATAAAAGCAGAAAATCCAAATACAGCTTATGTTCCACATCATCAATATTACAACTTTTAAAAACTGTCTCTAAACAAAATGAGAAAGGTACACTACTAATGCCCAAAGTAGTGACCAGCAGCGACACAGGGAGAATATCTATATATATCATACGTGGGAGCCTCCTGCTCGTCTCCGGTACAGCTACTCGTGCATACCACCTAACCTGTCTCGAGTCTTCCCGTTTAAGAGCACCCAGACTAATAAGAAGAGACATAAAACTCTGGGTTAGACAAAAGTCTGGTATGAGCGATAAGCAGCAAAACAGAACAATAACAGGTATACTAAACCATACCTGAACATGGAACTGCAACCAAAGAGTTAGCACAACAGGATGTACAATACTCTAAGGTGACACTAACATATGGTGTAAAGATACGGGGGTGGGGGTGTGCATGTCATAATGATGTCAAACAATCAAGCATAGCAACCATCCTCGCATCTCTCACTCAATGCGTAAAGCATACGATATCCACCGCTTTGATCACCCATATCCTTGCTATGATCACTCTTCCCCATGGAGTCATGGCGACCTCATTGCATCGATCCACAGCCACTAGTCCTTGCTAGGTCCACTCTGCCCCCATGAAGTCCTGGCGACTCCACTGCACTGGCTCATAGCCTTGCTATGATCACTCTGCCCCATGAAGTCATGATGACTTCACTGCACTGATCCATAGCCAATATTCGTCTCTCAGTGGTGAATCAAAGCTATGGACGTCGATAACCCCTTTGCACACGTCCTGCAGCAAAGTCCAATCATGAAGTCAACTGGTTGTTCCCACTTGGATCCTGAGTAATAACCTCCCATCTGGACCTCCTTTACATCTCGGGCTTTGGTCGAATTGGAGTTGGTCTTTAGAAGAGTCATCGCGTTGAAGTAGTAGCATACATCCGGTTCGGTTTGGTGGCTTTCCCTTGGTTCGGTTCGACATGCTTCAGCTCCTGGTCATTCATTCGGTTCGGTTCGGTCAACACCTCCAAGATCGGCTCGATTGTGGCACTCCATTCGGGTCGGTTTGGTCAACACCCTCCAGGTCAATTCGGTTGTGCCACTCCATCTGGGTCGGTTTGGTAAACACCCTCCAGGTCGGTTCGGTTTGTAACTCCATCTGATCTGATCCCATGCTCAGCTTCGATCTGACCCCCACCCAACTCCAACTCTTTGCAAGTGGCCTTCCTTGTTGCGAAGGCTCTGCTAGTGCCAAGTTCCGATCCGATTCGTATTCCCCTTGCCCAATCCACCGATCCGATCCGAGCCCTATAATCCGATCTGATTCGAAACCCGGCACATTTCCTGCAACTTTTCCAGCAGTTGTTTTACGCCATACGACGACGTTTTCGACCATTCTAACTTTTCTAGTCAATCTCAAAGCATACCATACAGTCATAGCAACATAGAGAATCAACCATAAACACTATAACAACAATTTGATATGTCAAAACGGATCAAATAAACCCAAAAACCTATGTTTTCCCCTTAAGCATGTTCAAGCAAATCTAATGATAGGATTAGAAAAACATAACCAAATTAACCCAAATTTCTAACAGAGGCCTAAAACAATATTTTGAAATTTATAAATATTTTTCTAGAATTTAACCACGTTTAAATTCGCTAATTAACACTAATTACCCTTAATTAACCATAATTAGTGTAAAACAATGCAAATCACTCTCCTTAGCCACAAATTAACTTTAGATCTGAAACTATCTCTAATTTGAGTTGAATCTCTATGCAACACAGCAGCTCCAACTCTGATTTGGTGCTATTTCTCCTTGATTTGACATAGATTAGGCTAAAACTTGATTAGAGAGCGATTTGGAATGAAATTAGAAGGTGGAGGTCATTTGCTAGGGTTTCTAAGAGGTAAATGACGGCTAGAAAATTGAAATAAAATGAAAACCTAACTCATTTCAACCTCCCCATAACCCTAATCCCGAAATGGGTTATGGGCCCATTCACTAATCACCTTATTTCAGCCATATCCCCCAAACGGTAAGTCCGTTTTTCACATATGACCACTCTACGGAAAGGAAATCTATCATCCGGGTCTAATGGAGGTGGTTTCAGGTCAAAATTCCTTACCAAACAAAAGTTATGGCCAAAAAAAGATCAGCTAGGGGCAGAATGGTCATTCAAAAATCGGCAAAAATCGTGAACATGGGAAATGACCCCAATAGTCGTCCCCTAATGTCACACGACCATACGACTCCTTATGAGAAAGAAAGAAAGAAATATTCTGCGATCCTCCAATGTGTAGAATGCGGGTCGTTACACCGGGACCGTGGCGATGTTCTCTACTAACTAGAAGAGACCGGAGAATTTTTAGAGCTCGCTACAATTTTAGGCAAAGCCAAAATCAATGCGAGAACTTCTCACTAAAATTATTGTTATATAGTTATTTATTACATAACTGCATATATGAACTGTTCCCCGTCGTCCACAGTCCATGGACGACTTGTTTGTTTGATTGTGTTGTGAAAATTGTTTGCGATGTGAAATGGACTCTATGAAATATTCATGTGTTGAAATAAATATTTTATCGTAAAAAATATAATTTTTAACGTGTATATGAATAAAATAAATATTCATTTACAAATCAGACGATTTGTTTATGTACACCCATTCGACTGATATTGATTGGGACGATAAATTTTACACATCGCCCAACTGCACAAATAATATTCAGTATTTGTTGGTTGAAACACCACATGGGTATTGGGATGATATTGGACATACACTAACCCCAATATTTAGGTGTATGTAAACGATTGGTTGACAGGTTGTTCTAAGCTTTGATTATTCATATTTGACGCTTATGCAGTTGTGTAGTACACTCTGGATGATGGTTGATTGTTTATCATTGTTGTTATGTACATGGGTTGTATGAAATCCATATAATCAACATTATATGGTAATTGGCTGTGTCTGATTCTAGTTCAGAAAGAATAAATATTTTAAAACAACGAGTATTTTAAAATAATATTCACTAATGGATCAAAATATGATTTTGATGTCCGATTTGGGATGGACATGAAAATATTTAAATATATGAAGCCATGATGATTAGATTAACGCCATTTTGATGTGAAATGATATTTATATCAGTTTTATTATTTTCTACAATGAATATTGAAAAGGAAATGATTTCAAAATATGATATTTTGGATATATTATCATTTATATATTAATGATATGGAATATTCAATTTTGATTAATATGAAGTTGAAGTCGTTTTGAAAACGATTTATAAAATACATTTTAAAAGGAAATCAAAGAAATATATATAATATATATTGTATGTATTTAATGGCCTGGATAGAACGTGCTGCGCCGCGGTAGTTCGCGAATTTCGACCATTGACTTCGAATGGACGTTACGGGGGTTCCGACCGTCGGATTCAACAGAAACCGGGACCGTCGGGTTCGTATCGAAAAGAGCTTTGCAACGAATATAAGAGATTTGAAATCTAACAGCTGGATTTGGAATTATGTCCAAATCAAAGTTGGAAAAGGTCGTTGTAAGTACAGTTCGATGACCGTTTATGGAAATCGACTGTACGCGCCTTGATAAAATTGTTAAAAATATTAATAATTTGTGTAAAATCATAATAAATGATTTGTAAAGAATTGGGATGAAAAATCCCATATTTGAAAAGATAAAATATATTTTTATCGAAATAAACTAGTCATGAACTAGATTTATAATTCAATCTTTTTAAATAAATAAATTGGATTTGAAATGGTTTTAAAAATAACCAGAATTTCCAATATATGAATTGGAATGGATTTGAATCGAAGTTATCTTCGGAATATTTTGATATTGGATTCTGTGATTATGCGGACGTTGTGGAGGAATTTGGAAGATATATATATATCATTATTCCAATACGATATTTGTTGATTTCAGAATTTGATATTGAATATAAGCTGATATATTTTCTATTCAGAGCCTTGTATTTAATATCAAATGGGATTTTGGGTTTGTCGTGAATGGTGTCTTCATTAACATTGTTCTTAAACCCAGTTGAGAAAAGATTAAATCTTTTTATTTAGATTTAACGAAGTATACCAATTAATTGATATTTAATTGGAATTAAATTGAAATTGATTTTTGAGTTTATCATGAATGGTGTTTTAAATAACACTTGTTCTTTAACCCGATTAACAATGGAATGAGATTTTGGGTTTGTCGTGAATGGTATCTTTAATAATACTGTTCTTATACCCAATGGAGTTAAGAAAATTAGAAACTAACTAGAGATTAGCTAAGTTGAATGGTTTCCTGGGTACCGATCTGATGTTGGTTTCAGTTTTAATGAATCTTTGATTAGATTGAAAAGTGAATGTGATAATCAAAATTGTTAATTCAAGAAAATGGTCAAAAATGGAGTACCACTAGTTTTACTCCAGGAAATATCTAAATCTTTAATTAGATTTGAATGTGAAATGGTAATTAAATTTACTGACAACACCGTGGTGTTAGATATGGAGTATTACCAGTTTTGCTCCATGGGATGAATAGGTTGGGATTGGGAAATTAAATAAATGATTACTTCGGTAAGGATTGCTAATCCCGACTAGTTTGGAAAACCTTAATATGGTTTGATATTCAAAGGAAGATTAAAGAATAAATTTAAAAGAATTTATTTTTGATAAAATTAACGGGAACTTATTCCCTAATGATGCGAATATTTGAATAAAAGAATATTCTCGATTGGAATGAGGCGTATGTTGTGTTTTTGTAGCACTTATTTATAAAATACGTGAGTTATTCGGAAAGGCTGAGTTTATACCCTTTTTGAATAACTGATACGACAATATGTCGAAGATGAAGACGGTGATTGAAGACCGGGGGTCTTCACATCGTTTGGATGATTACTGATGTCTTGACTGGCTTGTACACCCAAGACAAGGTAATAAGTGGTGATAGTCCAGACGTACTTGGAGATCGATGGATATGCGAGGGCCTCACTCCTGTAGTGGACATATGGGACGAGGAATAAGGTGCCTTCGGTTTCGTTTAAACCCAGAATGGACTTGTAAATGGACTGTGTGTCTGACATTGGATTTTATTCTGTGTTGATTGAACTCTATTAAATATACATCTGCTTGGTGAAGGAGAATTTACTCTCTTACTTCACCCTTCTCTGAGACATACGGGATCATAGGTTGTATATCGATAGACATCAGTCGAATGGCTTAAACTGCCTAAGTGGCATGCCTAAGTGGCAAATGATCAAGGCTTCTATTGAAAAGAAGAGTCTTGTGGTTGATGATCAAAGCATAGCTTTAATATAGCGTCGCTTTGTTTATAGCGTCAATTCGTGAGCCTCACACTCCGGTGTGAACTAGAAACGGGAGAGGATCCAGGGAGGACATGCGTTTCCATCAAGCTAGAGGTGGTGTCAGCGTTTTGCAAGCCTTAACATTGATATTATTTTTACCTATGTGGTTGTTGGAATGCGAGGCACCTCGGATATATCGGCTACTGCAGGAGCCGGTGGAGTCATCTGGCACATTACGCCCTATAGGGCGGGGAAACGTATTGTTCATGCATTTTAATCCACTTCGTGTGGACCGGCCATGTGGCTCCTAAGGAACGATGCGTTATGTTCCTGAGACACGGGCTAGAGCGTCTCGAAGCGGTAAGGATGATCCCTTGCCTTGGTTCACGACGGAAAACCAATTTCCAATACGACATTTTGGTTTTAGTTGTAATCCTATATATGGCGACATAGTGGGATGAGGCGCTTATGCCGCCTATGATTGATACATATATATATTTGAAGTTGATTTCTTCACTTATAGTAATAGTAAAAGATAAATTTTGCGTATCAAGCATTATTTGGCTATTATAAGGTAAAACCCTATCCTCCGGCTTGCGTTGCATTGTGTGGTGGGACCTGGGTCTTACAATAGCTTCATTGTTCTTTATTTAGCATGGCGATGTTTGTTTCATGCACTAGTATTCTTGGGGATAAACCCGATCCGTGTTATACAGCGTGGCCCCTTGATTTACCTAACTTTAAAATCAAATTAATAACTGTTTAAGTTCTCACACCAGTCATGTGACTGACCTAGAGTTTATTTTTTTAACCTAAACTTTGGGTGCTCATATTTTCCACACGGGCAGCTAGTAGTTGGGTTTTGCAGATATTATATTCACAGAATCCTGGTTTATAGCTGAAGGGATATTTGGAAAGCTCTGTATCCGTGTATTTCTTTCAGTTGTGTTTTATGTTATTTTTCCGCTGCTATGTATTTAATTGTAATTTAAATCTCTGATATTTATCAAATGTATGTTATTCATTCATACTCTGTTATATTGTTGTATTCTGATGGAATTGTCGTAATAAGCAATGAAATGTTCTTCTGTTTGTATTCTGATTCGTCTTGTCCTTAAAGCAATCCAGGCTTTCCTTTACGGAGAAGTTTGGGTCGTCTCAGCTGGTATCAAAGCTTTGGTTTACATAGCTCGAGAACAGAACCAAATGAAAGAATTCATCAGAGATTGGATTAGTAATATCCAATGGGAATGACTCGTTAGAGATAGGATCAGTAGTATCCTAGAACAAGTGTAAAGAGTGTTGTTTTCAAAAATAAAACCAAATTTAGTTTTGAAAATTTAATCTAATTATTCGTATTTGAATATTTATTTTGACTGATTTTGGACAATCGAGTATATGGAGATTTTGAATATACGTGTAATTAACGTGTAGTCAAAGCCTCAAATATACTAGATAGATATAGAATCATACTCTAGTCGCCCGGGGATGATTCTGATGATGTAGCCACATCATCAGCATTTGTGCTCGAGTTTCGAAAGTGTGATATCGATATATTTCCAATTGATTAGTGTGAGAACCAAAACTAGATAGGGTTTAGTATTGTGAATTGGCATCAAAAACATGATTTTTGTATATATATCTAAAGTTATGTGTTTGAAATGATAATCAACTAATTGATTGCTGATTGTGTTGTTTGATATTTGGTTTGATTAATTAAAATTTTGAACCATTAAGCCAAATCGAGTCAAATTTGAACTGAATTGAAAATTGTTTGGAAATTGCATGCATATACATGTATGTACATTGAACAGGTCATAGCAAGGAGGCTAGAGAAGAGGAACAAAATTGTATGCCCGACAAATAGGTACATGTTTACTAATTTCTTGGGTTTGGATGATTTTATGAGCCGGTTGGCTAGCCACTTGGCTTTTTCTTTTTCTTTTTGAGATGAGAGGGCCTGTGTGGCAGTTTGGGGATTTTCTCAGTGCTCCCCATACAAAGGAGGTTATGGCGAAATTTTTCGAAAATTTAGGGTGTTAGCCAAATTTTTGAAAAATTTGAAAATTCTTAAAAACTGAAAAGTTGAAGAATTAATGCCAGAATGAAAGTTGAGTTGATTAGTAAAACAACTTTCAGCTCCGTTCCTTTTCGAGCACGAAAAGATTTTAAGTGGGGGAGATTGTAACAACCCGGAAAATTAGAACCAATTTAAATTTTTTATTTTGGCAATTTTAATGAATTTTGAATATTTAAAATGATTTGATTTAAATAATAATGACAAGAAATTTATTTTAAATAGAATTAGAACGTATATATTTATTTAAATTGAAACTACAATATAAATATTTATTTTAATTATAAAAGGAACTGAAAATGGCGCGGTAGTTTGAAAATTCGATTTCAAATTTCAAATGAATGTACAGGATTCAAAACAAACCGTAATTTAGTGAAACCAAAAATATTAGAATCTATTTGAAAATATCTTTCCAATAAATCCGAAAATTGAAATTTTATAGCAGGAATAAAAAGTTATGTCTAAGTGAAAATTCAGAATAGTCGCTATGGAAATATAGCCTTTAAAAATAGCCATTTTGCAAATGACCTATGTTTTCGACGAGACCACTTTTGTTGGATCCGGAATGTAAAATTATTGCTAGATTCCAATTTTCATAATTTTTGGAACTAATATGTGAGCGTGGAAAAAAACATGTTTTGTCAGTTTTAGTCAATTTGGATCGACCAGAAAGTGGCCATTTTTCAAACGATCTCCAAATTCGACGAAATTAGTTTTATTAGGACCGTATCGTCAAAACATAGCCAGATTTATTTTTCCGGAATTTTTGGAGTTAGTATGTGGCCCTAGTAAATTGAAATGTGCGTTTAAATTAAATATATATTGATTTATATTTTAATTTAAAGAAAAACTGATCATAACAACCGAATTGGGTTACGAAACATATCCCATTGTTTTCGGAATGGGGGTATTTAGCTAGGGGCGACAGTCGTTGGGTTTGATTTGGAGTTCGTATGGACCAAAGGGTATTTTTGGATTTAAATAAATTAAAAATAAAATATAAAATCACGGGCCAATCATATTTCATCTTCACCATCGCGCAAACCCTGATTCACTCCAGACCGACGGCGGAAGCATGTTCTTTCCTTCTCTCCTCCCTAACTCTTAAACCACTCAATAAAATTCAAAGCCCTTGTTGAGGATTTGGTAGAGAGTCACAAGATCTTCAAATCCATATAGGATTTGCAAATTATTATTCAGTATTTCTTGAGATCCACACCCACAAACATCCGTCGTTCATCGCCGGAATCCATCACCATGGTGTTGTCGAGTTCATCATCGTGAGGAGGTCCGGGCGCGATTTTCGAAGCTCGAGAACGTGGTATACTTCAATCATCTTCAAACTCCAAGATTTGGACGAAAATTCGAAACCTAATTTCGAACCTGAGTTTGAATGAAGGTCTGAAGAATGATGTATATATTTTAAACTAGTTATGACACTAAAAAGTGTTGCGATTTATGATTTTAGAATAAAATCCATATCTTTTTTGTTTGTGGTCGAAATCCAGTGAAACAAGAGACACCGAGACCGTGGTGATGTTCTCTACATTCTAGAAGAGACCGGAGAATTTTTAGAGCTCGCTACAATTTTAGGCAAAGCCAAAAGCAATGTGAGAACTTCTCACCAAAATTATTGTTATACAGTTATTTATTACATAACTGCATATATGAACTGTTCCCCGTCGTCCACAGACCATGGACGACTTGTTTGTTTGATTGTGTTATGAAAATTGTTTGTGATGTAAAATGGACTATAAGAAATATTCATGTGTTGGAATAAATATTTTATCGTTAAAAATATAATTTTTAATGTGTGAAAAAAATAAATATTCATTTACAAATCAGACGATTAGTTTATGTACACCCATTTGACTGATATTGATTGGGACGATAAATTTTACACATCACCCAACTACAAAAATAATATTCAGTATTTGTTGGTTGAAACCCCACACGGGTTTTGGGATGATATTGGACATACACTAATCTTAATATTTAGGTGTATGTCAATCGATTGGTTCACAGGTTGTTATAAGCGTTGATTATTCATATTTGACGCTTATGCGGTTGTGTAGTGCACTCTAGATGATGGTTGATTGTTTATCATTGCTGTTATGTACATGGGTTGTATGAAATCCATATAATCAACATTTTATGGTAATTGGCTGTGTCTATTCCAGTTCAGAAAGAATAAATATTCTAAAATAACAAATATTTTAAAATAATATTCAGTAACGGATCAAAATATGATTTTGATGTCCGATTTGGGATGGACGCGAAAATATTTAAATATATGAAGCCGTGTTGATTAGATTAACGTCATTTTGACATGAACTATATTTAAATCGATTTTATTCATTTTTATAATGAATATCGAAAAGGAAATGATTTCGAAATATGATATTTTGAAAATATTATCATTTATATATTAATGATGTGGAATATTCAATTTTGATTTGAAATTGAATATGAAGTTGAAGTCGTTTTGAAAATGAATTTAAAACGATTTTTAATAAACGTTTCAAAAGTAAATTGATGAAATATACATAATATATATTATAAATATTTAATGGCCAGAATAGAACGCGCCGCGCCGCGGTAGTTCGCGAATTTTGACCATTAACTTAGAATTGACGTTACGGGAGATCCGACCGTCAGATTCTCCTGAAACCGGGACCGTTGGGTTCGTATCGAAAAGAGCTTTTCAAAGAATATAAGAGATTTGAAATCTAATGGTTGGATTTGGAATTATGTCCAAATATTATTTGGAAAAGGTCACTGTAAGTGCAGTTCGATGTCCGTTTCTAGAAATCGACTGTACGGGCCTTGATAAAATTATTAAAAATATTAATAATTTTTGTAAAATCATACTAAATGATTTCGAAAGAATTGGGATGAAAAATCCTATATTTGAAAAGATAAAAATATATATTTATCGAAATGAACTAGTTATGAACTAGAGTTATAATCCAACCTTTTTAAATAAATAAATTGGATTTGAAATGGTTTTAAAAATAACCAGAATTTCCAATATATGAATTGAAATGGATTTGAATCGAAATTATCTTCGGAATATTTCAATATTGGATTCCGTGATTACACGGACGTTGTGGAGGAATTTGGAAGATATATATATCGTTATTCTAATACGATATTTGTTGATTTCAGAATTTGATATTGAATATAAGCCAATATATTTTCTATTCAGAGCCTTGTATTTAATATCAAATGGGATTTTAGGTTTGTCGTGAATGGTGTCTTCATTAACACTGTTCTTAAACCCAGTTGAGAAAAGATTAAATCTTTTTATTTAGATTTAATGAAGTATACCAATTAATTAATATTTAATTAGAATTGAATTGAAATCGATTTTTGGGTTTATCGTGAACGGTGTTTTAAATAACACTTGTTCTTTAACCCGATTAACAATGGAATGAGATTTTGGATTTGACGTGAATGGTATCTTTAATAATACTGTTCTTAAACCCAATGGAGTTAAGAAAATTAGAAACTAACTGGATATTAGCTAAGTTGAATGGTTTCCTGGGTACTGATCTGGTGTTGGTTTCGGCCTTCGGGATTAATACTTAGGGAATTTTTCTCTTACTAATTTACAGTTAGAGACTGATGGAATGTGATTTTGGGTTTATCGTGACCCGTGTTTTAAATGACATTGGTTCTTTAACCCAGTTAAAGATAAGATTAATTTCTTAGCTTTGAATAATCATTAATATTGATTTTTGGGAAGATTAAAAGTAAATGGAGATTTAATGAATCTTTGATTAGATTGAAAAGTGAATGTGATAATCAAAATTATCAATTCAAGAAAATGATCGAAAATGGAGTAGCACCAGTTGTTATTCTAGGAGATAGCAAATTATTTAATTTGATTTGAACGTGAAATGGTAATTAAATTTACTGATAACACCGTGGTGTTTGATATGGAGTATTACCAGTTTTGCTCCATGGGATGAATAGGTTGGGATTGGGAAATTAAATAAATGATTACTTCTGTAAGGATCGCTAATTCCGACTAGTTTGGAAAACCTTAATATGGTTTGATATTCAAAGGAAGATTAAAGAATAAATTTAAAAGAATTTATCTGATAAAATTAATGGGAACCTATTCCCTAATGATGTGAATATTTGAATAAAAGAATATTCTGGATTGGAATGAGGTGTATGTTGTGTTTTTGTAGCACTTGTTTATAAAATACGTGAGTTATTCGAAAGGCTGGGTTTATACCCATTCTGAATAATTGATACAACTATATGTCGAAGATGAAGACGGTGGTTGAAGACCGAGGGTCTTCACATCGTTTGGATGATTACTGATGTATGAATTGGGATGTACACCCAAGACGAGGTAATAAGTGGTGATCGTCCAGACATACTTGGAGATCGATGGATATGCGAGGGCCTTTCTCCTGTATTGTACATATGGGACGAGGAATAAGGTGCCTCCGGTTTCGTTCAAACCCAGAACGTATTTGTGAATCGACTATGTGTCTGACATTGGATTTTATTCTATGTTGATTGATCTCTATCAAACATACATCGGCCTGGTGAAAATGAATTTATTCTCTTACTTCCCCCTTCTCTGAGACGTACAGGATCAGAGTTTGTATATCGATAGACATCAGTCACATGGTGTAAATTGCTTATGTGGCATGCCTAAGTGGCAAATGATCAATGCTTCTGTTGAAAAGCATAGTCTTGTGGTTGATGATCAAAGCATAGCTTTAATATAGCACCACTTTGTGTATAGAGGTAATTCGCGAGCCTCACACCCCATTGTGAACCAGAAACGGGAGAGGATCCCAGGAGGACATGTGTTTCCTTCTAGCTAGAGGTGGTGTCAGCGTTTTGCAAGCCCTGACATTGATATTATTTTTACCTATGTGGTTGTTGGAATGCGAGGCGCCTCAGATATATCGGCTACTGCAGGAGCCGGCAGAGTCATCTGGCTCATTTACACCCCATAGGACGGGGAAACATACTATTCAGGCATTTTAATCCATTTCGTGTGGACCGGCCCTGTGGCTCCTAAGGGACGATGCGTTCTGTTCCTGGGACATGGGCTAGAGCATCTCGAAGCGGAAAGGACGATCCCTTGCCTTGGTTCATGACGGAAATCCAACTTCCAATACGACATTTCGGTTTTAGTTGTAATCCTATATATGGCGACATAGTGGGATGGGGCGCTTATGCCTCCTATGATTGATACATTTATATTTGAAGTTGATTTCTTCACTTATAGTAATAGTAAAAGATAAGTTTCGTGTATCAAGCATTATTTGCTATTATAAGGTAAAACCCTATCCTCTGGCTTGCGTTGCATTGTGTGATGGGACCTGGGTCATATAATAGCTTCATTGTTATTTATTTAGCATGGCGATGTTTGTTTTATGCACAGGTATTCTTGAGAGTAAACCCGTTCCGTGTTATACGGTGTGGTCCCTTGATTTACCTAACTTTAAAATCAAGTTAATAACTGTTTTAGTTCTCACACCAGTCACATGACTGACCTGGAATTTATTGTTTCAACCTAAACTCTGGGTGCCCATATTTTCCACACGGACAGCTAGTAGTTGGGTTTTGCAGATATTATATTCACAGGATCCTAGTGTATAGCTGAAGGGATATTCGTAAAGCTCTGTATCTATGTATTTCTTTCAGTTGTGTTTTGTATTATTTTTCCGCTGCTATGTATTTAAATGTAATTTAAATCTCTGATATTTATCAAATGTATGTTATTCATTCATACTCTGTTATATTCTTGTATTCTGATGGAACTGTTGTAATAAGCAATGAAATGTTTCTAACAAACTGGGATTTTCGACTCCGAAAATCAACACAAAACTACCATGTTGACTATTCAGACATCGGAAATACCTGATCATTAATAGAAAGAAGTTAGAGGGTGAGAATAGATAAGATAGAAAATTAGAATAGAAGAAGAAGAAGATCAACACATAACAGAATCAGAGTAATACGAATCTCACAGCGGAACGAATAAAATATAATATATAACCTAACTTTGCAATGACATTATCAGCGTACAACACTTCCACACAGCGGAAATAACAATAGCTATATAGTCCTGAAGCCTCCTGCTTCAAGCTCCTCCAAGTATATCTGTAAAGACCTGAACTACTTGACTGTCCGTACAAATTTTGGGCACCTAAGAGTTTAGGGAAAACAAAACAAAATAAACTCTGGGTCAGTCATGGGACTGGTGTGAGTAAACTCAAATCATCGATTTAACTTTTCAAAAGAAAAGATAATCGTAAGACCAATCCACACATAAACACGGACGGTTTTTACCTTATGATAACCCAAAACAGTTTTGGAAATCAATAATTCTCTGATACTATAATAATGTTTAATCACAAGTAATTAACAATCTAGCAGAACGCTTGCATCTCACGTTCCACATATAAAGTATACAAACAAAAACCGCGGGCTCTTATTGGAGATTGGATTCCGACTATGACAAGGTATGGGGCCATCTGCCGATAGTGTATCTCTAGAGGCAAATACACTGGGTTCAACAAGAACATCTTGCAACCCAGCCCACACATGACTAACCACTCATTTCGCTTGAGTGTATTGAATGTATATCACCAACGGTTGGGAGCTACCCACCATTTCCCGAAAAGGGACAGCATCGAACATAGATAAAAGAATGAAATGGATTTTCTCTAGATAGGTGATATACACCCTAATGGGAGTGACCCACTTAGCCATGTTGCCTGCCCGATTTTAGTCATTTCCCGGTTGATGAGGCTTGAGGTCATAACGTCTCTTTGGAATATCTGACCACCATTCACTTTGAATGCCACATCGTCATGCCCGCCAAATCAGAAATTGATTTCCTCAAAAATACCACGGGTACAAAGCTAAGAGAAACGAATTCCTCCACCACCAAACGTAAGTACGTTTGAAGAGATCAACTTATGCGATCCGTTAGATATACTCTGTCGGACATTCGTCCATTCACGTTTGTCCTGGGACTGGACAAACCAAAGGCACTATTCTGTAAACAGGATAGCCCTTGCATAACTCCGTCTTCAATATTTGGTTGCCACGCTAATGTTCATACAGAGTGGGTTTCAGATAATATATCTGATCCCGGTCTCTCTATATTGACGACGATAAAATGGTCAAAAACTTCGATAGTCGGTGATTTAACTATCAAAGAAAAACAGGTGTACAACCAACGATATTATTTCCAGATGGAAATTCTGTCGATCAATCAACATTCAACATTCATCCTTTTAATTTAATTTATCATTAAAATTCATTCATTTCCCATTTCTATATACTCAACATCTCTTATTCCCAAAATTTACAAAATATACATCATCAATCATTGGAAAACATTTCCATCTCTGTCTCACGTATTACTGTCATTCCAGTATTCTTTCTCATCAACATTTCATTTTCTATAATTAGAAAATATCTCTGATTATATTTGGAAAATGTTCCCAAAATGTATTCATTTGATTTTAAATAGATGTTAAATAAAACATCACTAAGCCAATTTAAGCCATTACACTCATTGACTAAATTCACTAAATCAATCTTCACTATCGAACCTTACCCATTCCTTAGTTAAAAACGAAGCCAATCAAGTTGGGGTACTCTCAGACCTTAACTGAACAACATTTCTACCCTCAAAATAGACAAAGTTCACCTTTCAAACCTTTAACGACTTCCTTACGTAACTCGGATTCTATTTATGAATCCCCTTCTTAATTTTAAAACATTGATTTTAACTATAGCATTTTAATTCCTTTCTTCTTAAATATCCAACCTTAAAATGTAACTTTTATTTCTTAATTTAACTAAATAACTAAACCACTAATCTATAAATAAATAAGTACATCTTGATTAAACCGGAAAGTAAATATTTCTTTCCCGAACTCGATATAATCGAATTCAGTGTATAATTCTCTTTTTCGAATAATCTCTATTCAATATCTCCTTTTCGAATAAACTATATTCGATAACCCTTTCTTCGAATAACTATATTCGATAATCTCTCTTCGAATGATTTACATTCGATTAACTTTCTATGAATGATTTACATTCGATTAATCTCCTTTCAAATAAACTATATTCGATTAACTCCTTTAAATCTATTCGAATAAACTAATTTGAATAACTCCATTAATTCTATTCGAATAAACTATTTCGAGTAACTCCTTTGGATTAACTCATTTGGATTAACTCGGTTTGATTAACTCATTTTGACTAACTCAACTCGATTAACTCAACTTGATTAACTTACTTGATTAACTCAACTTATCTAACTCCACTTATCTAACTCAACTTATTTAACTCCTATATAATAACTAATATTCGATTAATTTATATTCGAATAGCTATGTCTATTTTAACTTTATTTCGAATGGCTAATATTCGATTTAACTCCATTCGCTTGACTCTAGATCGCAGCGATCACAATGGTTACGCCTGATTCCCTCAGGAAACATCTGACTGCCGTAGGCTATCTGCAGCCCTACGAATTTCGCTAGCAGTCGTACGAAATGGCGACTCATCCTGAATAACTATGTTTGACTAACTCTATCTCAAATAACTATATTCGATCAACTCTAATTGAATAACTAATATTCAATTAATTCTAATTCGATTAACTCTAACTGATTATTCAGTTTCAAATATCGATGTTGAAATCGATTCTTACTTCTCTATATAAGTCCTGACTTATATATTCTATTTATCCATGATAAATATTTCATTTAATTTATAAAATATTATTTATAAATTTATCTTATCAATCCATCGGTTAGAAAAGATTCTATTTAAAATCTTTGCTTTAATTCCATATCATATTATACCTGTGTGTGAAGCACGGGTTTAAATCTTTCAAATGTAAAATTCTCCTTTTATATAATTCTAGTCACTTTTCAAGTATTTCCTTTTAAAATCTATTTATTTACAAAATAAATCCCTTTTTGATAATTCTATTTATTTAAAAAAAATCCTTTTTATAAAATCTATTGATTTTATAAGTAATTCCTTTGGTAATCTAACTTTTTTCCTTTTTCTATTTACTTTACACGCATTTCCCCTCTCTATTCTATTTATTTTTCAAATAAATATCCCTTTTCAATTCTATTTATAAATAGTTTACAAATATTTCCCTTAAATTTTATCTATTTGATTAACAAATAAGTATTCCTTTTTACTCTATTTATTTTCTAAACAAATAGTTTTCTTTTTATAAATCTTTTGATTCTATAAATATTTCTTTTCAATATAACATTGAAAATTTTCTTTTTAACATTCCAGTATTCCTTATGGTATTTGGCGTACCATATAACAATGATCGGTATCATTCCAACATATAAAATCAACAACAGATTTCATATCACATCATATAACACAATATATGAAAAAAACAGTAAAATAAATATTGAGGAACCCAGTTGGGCCCCTCCAACCTGTTTCCTTGCATCCTAGATGTTAAACAATATAATTATCATTGATTTCATTTTTCTATGAAATATTCTACTAAATAGAATCAATATTTGATTAACGATTTATATTTATATCGTTATGTATATTTTCAATCAACTGACTAGCAGTTCAACCAAACAGCCAACACACAGCAAACAACCATTATTTATCAGTTATAAAAATACGTTATAAAAATGTAACTGAGAAGAGTCAGTGAGTTTGCTCACATTGGATGGTTATCGTTAAATAACGATAATGGTCGCTTGATTCAAACGGACAATTTAATTTGCTATAATTGTAACGAGCTTGGATTCACTCTCAGTCAGTTCCATTGGGTTGCTCCCGTCGATACGATCCCAATGGATCTTGTTTCGTCCAATTCCCTATAAACGTCCCACGGCCCAAAGTCGTTTCACTGTTACTCCTTCTTCCCAAAAGAACCCACGACGGCTTCAGCTCCTCAAAAACCAACAGCCGACCTTTGGCCTCCACGTTCATGCTTCCTCCACCACTAAAAATCCCACAAAAATTACCATAATTCTTCTCGTCACTCCCTCTTCCATCTCCTACCCTCAACAACCACCGCGTCACCCTCTACCCAATCACGTCGATCAGGCCCCGAAGCCCTGAACAGTACAGCATCGACATCTACATGCGTCGATCTCCACAAAACAATTCCTACAAGCTCCATTTCCTACCACAAACCCAATACAAACCTCCAATTCAATCAACAACGCACAGAAATCCCTCACGCACGAGCCCTAGCCTCACTGCTCAAACGTCGATACCCCAAAACCCTCATCGAACTCCCCAGGCTTCACACAGAAGGTAGAGAATTACTCCCTGAATCCAAATAAACTTGTTTGGAAATTTATGGGGTTTTATTCAATTTTATTTGGAATTTTGAAAGTGGATTTTTGTTTGCTGTGAAGAGAATTGTGGCGGCGTGATTTCCTTGACTAGAGAAAAGTGGATTTAGGGTTAGGAAGGATGATGGTATTATATAGGTAGGTTTTTATATTTTTTTATTTGATTATTCTATTTTATTTTAAGCAATCGCTATTTGTATTTGTCCTCTAAAATTCCTGTAATCACATACGATACCCAAAAATCACGAAAACTGGCATGCAGCTACAGTTCGACATTCCGGTCCGAATGAAACTAGTTTCGTCGAATTCCGACTCCGTTTGCTCACACAGCGTATTTTTAACCTTCAAAATACTGACTGTTTTTCACTCTAAAAATCCGTACGGCCACCCAGTGACTCTAAAAATCACGAAACTTGGAATCTAGCAATAATTTAACATTGTGGATCCAACAAAATTGGTTTCGTCAAATTCCGAGGTCATTTACAAAACTGGCTATTTTTAAAGCTCTAAATAACCCATTTAAATATAGAAATATATTTAAAAACATTTAAATTTAATATATAAAAATAAATATTATTGTATATATTCACAACAAAATATCATACTACTACACCGGGATTTATAACTCGATATTTCAAATCCAGTGTTACATCGATATTCAATTTATATTTAAAAATCCATTTTAAAAAGATAAATAAATCGATATAAATTATAAAGGAAATCCATAGTGACTTTTCTAAAATTTGATTTGGACATAACTAAAAATCTACACGACGAAATCTCGATTTTTCTCTTCCATCTGAAAAATATACTTCACCAACTCCAAGCGTTTCTTGTTTCACAGAAATCCGGTTTAAAACGGCATCTGTATATTCCGTTGAAGTTCAAATCGCCAAATAGCGAACTGCGGCGCCATTTCGAGCTCGATTATAATTAAATTATAATTATACATTCAAACTGTCGTTAAATAATATATTTGCCAATACAATTCAACTCTAAACCAATATATATATTTTAAATAATCCAATTCACATTGTATCGTGAATTCCACTATTTCTGACTATTTCAGAAATTAAATATATTATTATATTATTTATTTTAATTAAATATTCAATATTATTTAATTCTGGTCATTTTAAATAACCAAACCATTATTCAAATAATTAAATAAATAAATTATATCGCTGAAAAATGCGGGTCGTTACATTCTTCCCCCCTTAAAATAATTTCGTCCTCGAAATTGCTAAGGTAGAAGACGGGCCCTATTAACTGGTTTAAAAACTATTTGTTCACTTTTAACTTCAGTTTCAACTGAACCAATTTATTTCAATTAAAATATTAATTTATTCTTACTAACGAAAATTTTCAAAAATCCTGAAAATTTTCTAACACTCGAAATTTTCGAAAAATTTCGCCAACACCTCCTTTGTACCGGTCAATAGTTCAAACTCCAACTCACCTCTCTAGGCCTTTTCCTTTCAAAAAGAAAATCAAAAAGCCAAGCGGCTTGCCGATTCGGCACATAAAACCCCATATGGAAATTTAAAAATGTACCTTTTTGTCGGCATATCATTACATCCTTTTATTCTGCTGCCAATTCAGCATATACCAAAGTCATCCCAATCAATCTCCAATTATCGGTTCTCAAATCCAATCATCCTATTTTCAAATCAAATCTCATTCTCAATCTCAAATTCCATTACCAATTTCAACTCTTACATACCCGTCCAATATATTTAAACAAATTCATAACTTACAACTTCAACTTTATTCGATATCGTTCTATTTCAATTCAATTTTCCCTTACTGGTTTTTTATTCAATTCCAGTTTGCATTCCCAAATTTCTATTTGATTTCCATTTCTGGTTTTAATTCACTTTCAATTTTTTTTTCGCCAATTTTCTTTAAATTTGTTTTTAATTCAAACAGTCTCTTTCTGGGAGTTTTAAACAGCTTAGCTCTTTCAAAAATCAATTATTCCTTTTTGGATTCAAAACAGCTTCCTTTCTCAAAACAATTTCTTTGGTAGTAATCCATCACTTACAACTCGAAAATGAACGTTGATGATGTGGCCAGCACCATTAGAGTTATTTCCCAGCTATCGAAGTGAGTTCAATACTATATCACTTATCAAAACCATATTTAAACACTTTCATTTTGAAGTTTTTTCCTTAAAATATCATTCGCGATACTTGTAAACAATTTAAAATCTTCCAGAATTTTAAAAATTCCTTAAACTTAGCTCAAATCCACTTACAATCACTTTTTCCCCAGTTTCAGAATTTTAATTTCAATTCTGATTTTGTTAGACCAAAAATTGGTTCTAACACCCAAATAAGCTATGATTTTAATGAAATGGAACTAAAAAGCAACGAAGAACACATGATTTATAGTGGTTCGGCGTTAAAGAGCCTACGTCCACTTTCTATTCTTTTGATTGATGATTTGAATGCAAATACAGCAATGATTCTCACTCAACTTCACAATTACAATGCATAAGCTCACTCAAATCTCTCAAAAATAGACTTTAAGAGATGATTTTGATCTGAATATGGTTATGAAATTCGGCTATGAAGGAAGTTAGAGTTGAGAACTTGACAAAAGATCCTTTAAAATGACTCTTGATGGTGTATTTATAGGTGAAAAATCTCCTCGAAGTGGCTCCGGTTCGGAACTGCGTGGCACCCATCCAATAAGAGTCGGGTTCGGAGGCCTCCAGATGGTGACAGCGCATCGATATAGTGGGAGATCGTGGGAGGAAATGGTTGTGCTTGGCCCGAGTCTCCAGGGAACGTGTGTAGCAACGGTCACAGGTTCAGAAAAAAGGGGTTCGGATCGGCCGCCTACGATCCGATCCGATGGGGCTGCTTGCTTTCTTTTGGTGTCGCTGAAGTGCTTCTCCGAACCGAACCGATGTGATGTTTGCGTGTCTTCAATTTCTGCTTCTTTCCTACGCTGGTTCCCTCCGATCCGGACTAGTTGGTGGCTTTCTCACTGTTTGCTCTTTGTGTAGCCTGGTTCACAAAGTAGGCTAACATTTTGCCCCCTCGAAGTACACTCTTATTTAAGATAAAGTGTGCTTCGAAGTAGTTTACAAAACATCCTTTAAATAAAAACCATTGAATGACCGCTTCCATTTACTTGTAGAGTTGTATCGCTTCATTAAGTCGTGCCTTTTGTTGCTTATATATATCCATAAACCATATGAATTACTTTCTTCATTTTCAAACAACTTTGAGAGCTCTTTTTAATGTCCAGTGATTCCTCCAGGTAAGCTTTTTCTTTATTTTTCCTTGAATTCAACCTGCATGCCGAGTCAATGTGCATAATCCCTTTCGGTTCGAACCCAACCCGAATGGATTTCTCTCTTGTATTGCTTAACAGTGGACTAACAGGCCAGAATGCCTTTGTGGGCCAGAATCCCGGTCCGAACGGGGTAAAATAGATTGGGAATACGAGTGGTAACCATAAACTTATATAAGTCCTCCCGTTTTCTTCTTCCTCTCCTTCTTTTATTGCTCTCTCCCAACAGATTTTGCACCGAAACCCTAAAACTTCAAAAACTCTAAAACTCTCTCGTTCTTCTTTAAATTAAACAACTTGGTAGGTTTAAAATCTCGAATTACCTTGCTGTAATCGTTTTCAGTTTAGATTTATGGTAAAATTGGGCGATTCGAACATGGTGTTTGTTTAATTCTGACATCGTGGCCTTCTCTCTCCTCGCCGTCGTCGTTGGTGGTTCTGTCACCACCTCGAGGCGTTGGGATAGGGGATTAGGATCTTACTGGGTAGTTGAGCACGTAAGTGCTTGGTCTTAATTGGGGTTTGTGAAATGGAGTTGGGTTCGGTAGTGATTAAGCGAGATGAAAAATGAAGAAGATGAAGAAGAGGAGAGGAACTGGGATCGGTTCGGGTGGAGAAACGTTGGAGTGAAGGGAAGGGAAAGATGTTTACAAGACCGGATCGGGTCAAAGCAGAAAAAGGCAAAAAAGGGAAAACAAAGCTTACCTGATCGGGTCGGATCGGAAAAAGAGACAAGGAGAAGAAGGATTATTCAAGCTGATCTGATCCGCTTCGAAATCCTACATCCGAACCGATCCGGTTTTACTCACTAGGTGTGAACGTCTGCTTCAGACCGAAACATGACTTTGCCCCCCGATTTGTTCCCAATACACATATCCGAACCGAACCGAAACAGTCCAACTCAATGTGCAAGAATTTTTCCAACTAGCTTAATCAATGCTTGGCATAACCTTCAACTTGATGAACAGTTAGGATAGCGCCTTACGATCATAACAAACATCAAGAACTATTCTGAAACATTATTACTCTTTTGAATCTTTATATCACGCTCTCATGTGTTTACTTTGCAACTTTGTTACACGTAGCACACACTTTAGTTCACATACACACACGGGGGACACGGGAAACTTTACTCAAATCCTTGCTTTTGTTTCTTCAATAGTCTAGTGATCATGGCCGAGAGACGTTCATCTAGGTTAGCAAAGAAGATGGAAGTTGCAGAAACTTCTGAGAAAGTTACTATTGATGACATATCTTCTTCCTCAGACCCTGAATGGGACGATGAGGGCCCAGATTATGAAGTAGGAGCGCATAACAACGAAACACCTTCTGATAGTGAAGTTTCTCTGGGCGATGAAGAGGAAGGAGGGAAAGGAGATAATCGAGCTCCTGATGAGTTTGAGTCTGCCATTATATTGGAGTTACCCAAAGACACTGTTGAATCGACGATCGATGACGACAGATTTGTTCGCATATGTGTAAAGCACGGGATACTGAAAAGGGATACCCTGGTGCCATCGAAAGCTGATCGTCCCCACAATCCTCCGGAAGTATTTATGGCAGTTACCTGATTGATGTGTGTTTGCGAACAAATTAACAACTGTAAACAATTGTTTAATCCGTTCGGCTTTCCTAAACAACAAGGATTGTTGTAGAGGGTGTCGAACTCTGGGACCAAAAATATTTTAATTAATAAATCCAATCAAGTTATGCCTAACTTTTGATTGGTTGAAAACAAAGAAAATAGCAAAATTAAATAAAAGAGAGTTTTAACAATAAGTGAAAGCAATTAGGGGATAATGACATAGATCAGATTCATAATCATCAATAGCCAAAAGATTAACCAGATCTAATACATGTTTTTGTCACAAACATGAATCAACGATAATAGGTTTTTAGAAACAAATATGTAAATAACGACAAGCATAGCCTATGCAGGAGCTCAGCTCTACAACCATAGACTATCAGGACAGATTCACTAATTAATTTCTAAAACCCTAAAATTAGATCTAGATCTGATAAACGTTAGATCGAACACGAATATATCCTGTGAAGGAGCATAGCTCTTAAACGACACAAAATATGAAGGTTCAGATCTAACCCTTAATTCAGATCCAGATCTACATGTATACAGTCCTCATCTTTTGGCTATGTGATTCATATTGAATCATACTATCAGCGTCATCACCCCCTAATCAAAGGGGATTAGCTAGACATAGCTAAAGAAGAAGAGAAAAAGAAAATAAATAACATGAACATAAATAAAATAAACAAAAAGTAAAAAGAAAGGGAGAAAATGATTTTATTCCAAGAAGAGAATTACAGAATAAAACCTAATGTGTTTTTTACAAGACTAAGATACAATGTATTTATAGCTGATATGACAAAGGCTAGCTAGCTAATTACATAATGTGGGACTAAAGAAATAACCCAAATAACATATAAGCTAGTGTGAACGCAGCTTTAGAGTGAGTGGTCAAGCAAATAGGCTAGTGTGAACGCAACATGAGTAAGAGGACTTCTAAATGAGCTAATGTGAATGCGGTTTGAGTCTTTATTGAGCCAAATCTTCTTAACTGAAATATAATTGCAACCGTTCTTCAAGCTTTAGATTCTTCAAGCTTTAGCAATTTTAAACTTCACTCTCTTTAAGCAAATTCTTCATGCTTTATCCATCAAATGCTCTAAACCATGCTTCTTGTCAACAATCTGAAAACACAGCTATAAATACACAATATCAATTATTTAAAAGATAAAATAAGATAAATAAGCTGATAAAATATACACATTTACGTGTATATCAAATACCCCCACACTTATCTTTTTATTCGTCCTCGAATAAACTAAACTAAGATATGTCACACTTTCGTAGGAAACACGATTGCATTTAGCGTATGCAACAAGCCGTTAAACCTCTGGGTGTCCCCAGTAGGACGAGTGTTGTCTCGTGAGGGTTTTCAGCGGATACTACCCACAAAATCCAAAGCGTCTTATGTACGCGGATTAATCAAACAATATATTTAAGGTCTTTCACATTCCAAGGATTTCACCTAACTTCAATAATAACGGTTTAGTTCCAATTGTCCATCCCATTATTGGTGCAAAAATGAATAAGATTTTTCAAGCTGAATCGTAATTCCTAGATAACACTGTAATTGTCTTGAAGGTTAAGAGTGTGGTATCAACCAAAGTTCTACACATCGACAATGTGCACCCAATCATTTATTCAACCTTTTTTTTTTTTGAATAATTTTGCACCACCGTAACTGTAATGTATTGGATGTGAGTTATGCATAGATGAAGGAAAATTTTGTAAGTTCTAAAAAATATTATAGATGAGAGGGCAAGTGTATTAGTTGAACTTCAAGCTACAAAAGATAAAGTAATACTAAGGCACATATAGACATTTTGTTTCCTTTCATCTCCTCTACTACAATCCTCACTTCCAAGTACGGTGTGGTGGATATGGATGGAATGGAAATGAATGCTTTATAGTCAAGAATGATGAATGACTATTTTATTCTGAGAGACTCTCTCTTTATTTCATTTTTTCTTCTTTTTCTTTCTTTCTCTCTCTTTTTTTTTTCTTTTTTTTTCTTTTTTCTTTTTCACATATTTTTTTTTCTTCATATTTGCATGATGAATGATGAGTGGAAATGGAATGGAATGACACCATATTTTATTTCATTTGATTCCTCCTCTACTAAACCAACACTTCATGAAAGGAAAGTTTTGTGCCCTAGTTACTCTACTTCTATAACCTTAATTCAACACACAAGTCTGGATTGTTGTTATACAAAAAGCTGAAAGGAATGATAAGAAAAGTTTCGTAAGATAGATAACCCATATAAAATAAGATGTGGTATATGGTTATCCTACCTTAAAACAAGTACGGAGTGGGTGGTGTAATATTGGTATAAAAAGTGACGTTTTTGACCTTTAAACAAGGTTCTTGAGTATACCAATATAAGATAAACTTGTCGAAACATGGATGTAAATCGACTAAAACTTGGGTTTGAATAATGTGGGGTATCGAAGAAGAACGCTACAATGAGTCATTTCTCCTTAATTGGGCCAAGTGGATTTTAGAACTTACGATTTTGAAAATTTGAGTGGAAAAGAAAATATTATGCATGAAAACGAACTCATAAAATCCAACAAATGTAGGTGCAAAATCCTTTTATTTCATGATTTTTTTTTTTGATTATTTTTACTTGCACATTCTAACATGTATAACAAAGGTTGACACGCTTACTCCAGAACACGACTAACGTCTGCACAGTCTCAAGCTAGCATCTTAAAAAGACACATTACGATTCAATGAATAAATAATGTTCATTCCCATCACCCAACAATTCAACTTATCAAACAAGAACCAAGGTGTTATTTATGAATTTAAGTTAATCCTTGTTCAATGAATGACCTACTTCATAAAATTTGATTGCTGATGTAATGTAAATTCCCCCCACACTTGAGTGTGACTGTGTCCTCACAGTCTTAATCAGACATATCTTAGTGAAAGGGAAAAACAAATAAGAGAATATTTACATATGTACAAAAGAGGGTCAGTGCGTCTTACAGAATGTAATGTGGCTCATGGAGGACCATGAGCTCTTCCTCTTGGTTGGGTATTGGTTCCAAGTAAGGTTTAAGGCGTTGACCATTGACCTTAAAGGATGATCCATCAGTTGGATTCTCAATTTCTACCGCACCATACGGAAAAACAGTCCGTACAGTGTAAGGTCCTGTCCATCTAGATTTTAGCTTACCCGGAAATAGATGCAGTTTTGAGTCATACAACAGAACTTTTTGACCTGGCATGAAAGTTTTACGTAAAATTGATTTATCATGAAAAACTTTTGTTCTGTCCTTGTAAATTCGTTCATTTTCATAGGCATCATTTCGAATTTCATCAAGTTCATTAAGTTGAAGCTTCCTATGTTCACCTGCTTGCTCTAAATCAAGATTTAAAGTTTTTATTGCCCATAACGCCCTATGTTCTAGTTCAACTGGCAAGTGACATGGCTTACCAAAAATCAACCGATAAGGGGACATACCCAAGTTGGTTTTGAAAGCGGTGCGGTAAGCCCAAAGAGCGTCGGTTAACTTTTGGGACCAATCTTTACGATTTTGATTCACAGTTTTCTCAAGAATTTGTTTAATCTGCCTATTCGATACTTCAACTTGCCCACAAGTTTGAGGATGGTAAGGAGTAGATAACTTGTGGGTTATCGAATACTTTCTCATGAGAGCTTCAAAAGAACGATTACAGAAGTGTGTACCATTATCACTGATTATTGTGCGAGGTGTGCCAAACCTAGAAAAGATGTTTTCTTTCAAGAAGCGCACAACAACCTTGTTATCGTTTGTTTTGCATGGTACAGCTTCTACCCATTTAGAAACATAGTCAACAGCCAAGAGAATGTAAATGTTCCCAAAAGAATTAGGGAAGGGTCCCATGAAGTCTATACCCCACACATCAAAAATTTCGACCTCTAGAATGGGGTTTAGGGGCATCATATTCCGTTTAGAAATTTTCCCTAAGAATTGACATCGATCACAAGTTTTGCAAAATTCGTACGCGCCTTTGAAAAGGGTGGGCCAGTAGAAACCCGATTGGAGAACCTTTTCGGCTGTCTTTTTGGGACCGAAGTGACCACCACAGGCTTGGTCATGACAGAAAGAGAGGACACTGTGAATTTCAGTGTCAGGAACACATCTTCGAATGATTTGGTCGGGACAATACTTGAAAAGATAGGGGTCGTCCCAATAAAAATGTTTCACTTGAGAAAAGAATTTGTGTTTATCCTGCTTAGACCAAAAAGAAGGGGTCTTCTTAGTGACTAAATAGTTGACAAAGTCAGCAAACCAAGGATCAGTGGATAGAGAAAACAGCTGTTCATCAGGGAAATTCTCGTTGATCGGAAGAGAAGAAGACGGGGCATTTGGAAAATGAGACAAGTGGTCCGCAATAACGTTGTCAGATCCTTTTTTATCCTTAATGGTAAGGTCAAATTCTTGAAGTAGAAGGATCCAACGAATGAGACGAGCCTTAGCATCCTTTTTAGAGAAAAGATACCTAAGTGCAGAATGATCGGTATAAACCGTGATGTGTGAGCCAACTAGATAAGGCCTGAATTTTTCTAGAGCAAAGACAACTGCCAAGAGTTCCTTTTCAGTGGTAGTATAATTGATTTGAGCGTCATTCAGAGTTTTACTTGCGTAGTAAATGACATGAAGAATTTTATCGATACGTTGTCCTAAGACAGCGCCAACAGCGAAATTCGAGGCATCGCACATGATTTCAAAAGGCAGCTTCCAGTTGGGAGAGCAGATGATCGGAGCAGAGACAAGTTCATTTTTAAGATGCTCAAAAGATGAAATGCAATCAGAATTGAAGTCGAAAGGAACATCCTTACCAAGAAGATTGGTTAAAGGTCGAGTGATTTTGCTGAAATCTTTTATAAAGCGACGGTAAAAACCAGCATGACCTAAAAAGGATCGGATGTCCTTAACTGATTTGGGAATGGGAAGATTTGAAATAACTTCGATTTTGGCTTTGTCTACTTCAATTCCTTTGTTAGAGATGACATGTCCCAAAATAATGCCATGTTTAACCATGAAGTGACACTTTTCCCAATTAAGCGTTAAGTGTTTCTCTTTACAGCGATTAAGAACAAGATCGAGATGATGTAAACACTCAGAGTAAGAATCACCAAATATGGAAAAATCATCCATGAACACTTCCAAAAATCGCTCGATCATATCAGAAAAAATGCTAATCATGCACCTCTGAAAGGTTGCAGGTGCATTACAGAGACCAAAAGGCATACGTCGGTACGCAAATGTACCAAACGGACAAGTGAAAGTGGTTTTCTCTTGGTCCTCAGGAGCGATAGGGATTTGATTATAGCCCGAGTACCCGTTAAGGAAACAGTAGTACTCATGACCAGCTAGTCGTTCTAACATTTGATCGATAAATGGCAGAGGGAAATGATCCTTACGTGTTGCCGCGTTAAGTTTCCTATAGTCAATGCAAACACGCCAACCGGTCTGGGTGTGGGTCGGGATAAGCTCGTTAGCTTCATTTTGGATCACGGTAATCCCTGATTTCTTAGGTACGACATGAAACGGACTAACCCATTGACTATCAGAAATCGGGTAGATGATTCCATTGTCAAGGCATTTAAGGATTTCAGCACGAACTGCTTCTTTCATGATAGGGTTTAGTCGACGTTGGGGATCACGAGTGGGTTTGGCATCATCTATAAGGTGGATTCGGTGTTGGACTATCGAAGGACTAATCCCCTTAATATCAGCCATGGACCAACCAATTGCCTCCTTATTTTTCTTAAGAATGGGAAGGAGCAATTGTTCCTGCTCTAAAGTAAGGTCAGAAGCGATAATGACAGGAAAAGTTTCATTGTCTCCTAAGTAAGCGTACTTAAGATGACTGGGCAGCACTTTGAGGTCAAATTTTGGGGGCGACTCAACCGAAGAAATTGGTTGAGGGATAGACTCATTTGTGAGAGGCTCGACAGGAATC
Source organism: Allium sativum (assembly GCA_030737875.1). Taxonomy (NCBI): domain Eukaryota; kingdom Viridiplantae; phylum Streptophyta; class Magnoliopsida; order Asparagales; family Amaryllidaceae; genus Allium; species Allium sativum. The sequence continues at coordinate 317,705,841 of CM060921.1, forward strand.
GAATCAGAGACATTTTCGGGAGTATCTTGAAACAAAGTTTCGTAATCTGATTCAATTTCGTTATTCAGATGGTCGAGCTCAGATTCATTATTGTGGACAGCATGGATTTCAGAAAACTGGTCCACATAAGAGTTAGGAGAGTTTTCAGTTCTGAAGATGTTTAGCTCGACAGTCATGTTACCAAAAGAAAGTTTCATAGACCCATTTCTACAGTTGATGAGAGCATTAGAGGTTGCTAAGAAGGGTCGTCCTAGAATCAAAGGGATCTGGTTTGTAGGATTGCTAACCTGTTGAGTTTCTAAGACAATGAAATCAACTGGAAAGATGAATTCGCCTATTTTGATCAACACATCCTCAATTTCGCCCACAGGTTTCTTAATTGAACGGTCAGCAAGCTGAAGGGTAACCTTTGTGGGTTTCAGTTCTCCTAGGCCTAATTGGCGATAGACGGAATATGGAAGCAAGTTAACACTAGCACCTAAGTCTAGCAGGCATCTATCGATTTTCTTGTCCCTAATAGTACATGATATTGTGGGGCAGCCAGGATCTTTGTATTTCACAGGCATCGATTGGGACAAGACTTCGCTTAGAGCTGCCGCTAGAAACACTTTCTTAGGTACATGTGTATGACGTTTTTGAGTGCACATATCTTTTAGAAATTTTGCGTATTGTGGAACTTGTTGTATAATATCTAAAAGAGGAATGTTCACTTTAACTTGCCTAAATATTTCTAGGATCTTTTCTAGCTGGTCCGTCTTTTTCCTAGGTCGGAATCTATGAGGAAATGGAGCAAATAACTCAGTAGGTTGGGCTACTTGAGTTTGAGGATGGTCCTTGTCAGAAATTGGCTCAATGTTTTGATCTGAGTTGGTCGAATTTTCGATAGGGTTTGGAAGATCGTCCGGTAAAGCATTTGGGTTGACCACATGGTTGTCAATCTTTTTGCCGGATCTAAGAGTCGTGACCGCATTCAAGTGACTAACGTTTGAATCTTGAATGATGTGAATTTGGTTGGAGTTAGGATTTTGACGGTTGGGGTTTGGAATGGGTTGACTCGGGAAAGTGCCTCTTTCCCGTTCGCTCACCGAAGTGGCTAACTGACTCATTTGCATTTCAAGTTTAGCGATTGATTGACTCGTGTTTTGCATGTGCGAAGTCAATAAATTTTGAAGATTGGTATTTGATTGGAGATTTTGAGTCGTCGCTTTAGTCAATTCTTCGAGAGTTTTCTCCAGTGATGTCAATCGTTTATCGTCTTGGGGAACAAAAGATTGTTGTGCTTGGTTTTGAAAAGGTGGAGCAGGATGTTGGAATTGAGTTTGTTGAAAGGGAGGTTTCGAAGGATTATTTGAAAATGATTGAAAAGGAGGTCGAACCGCATTCGAATTTGCATTGTTTTGGGTCCAAGAGAAGTTAGGATGGTTTCTCCAACCTAGATTGTATGTTGGGGAGAATGGGTCGTTCCTAGCTTTGTTAAATGCGTTGAGTTGTTCCAATGAATGTGGGCATTGATCGGCTATGTGGTTAGGATCGTTACATTTGTAACCTGAGGTCTGAGACGCTTGAGCTTGATTTATTTGAGTTGATGAAAGGACATTATCGAATTTGGATATCATTGCGTCTATTTTTGCTTCTAAGGCAACTGATGATCCTACCGAATGAGCGTTAGATCGGGAATAAATCGATTTCTCGTTAGATCTTTCCCATTGAGCTGATTTTTCGGCCAAATTTTCGAGAAATTGCCAAGCGGCATTGTGATCTTGGGCTAGAAAATTTCCTTGGCACATTGATTCGAGCATGGTTCGAGGGTTATTTTCAAGTCCATCGTATAAAATTTGACAAAGAGTCCATTTTTCAAAATTATGATGTGGACATTTGACTAGAAGCTCTTTAAATCTTTCAAAATATTTTGCAAAGGATTCCCCCCCCCCCCGAATTGATGAAAATTGACGATTTCGTTTCGAATTTTGGATGTTTTCTCTAGAGGGTAAAATTTCTTTAGAAAAATGTTCACAAATTCACCCCAAGTTCCAATCGTATTTGAAGGCAAGCTATACAACCATTTCTCAGCATAATCGGTAAGTGCAAATGGAATTAACCTAAGTTTGATTCCATCGTCACTTAATTGTTGAAATTTCATGGTTGCACAAACTTGTTCAAATTTGGTCAAGAAGATATAAGGATCATCACATTCTAAATTGCCGAACTTTGGAAGAGTATTTATGTGATTCGAATGAATTTCAAAGTGGTTACCCGTTGGGGCGGGCAATATGATGCAAGAAGGAATAGAAACCCGATCGGGGAAGTATCTATCCATAAGAGATCGAGGGGGATTTTCTTCGGCCATGGTTAAAGAAATATTTGTTCGAACTAAACGATTGTCTGAAGGATCACGAGTCCAATGACGCATGCACTAGCGAGAAGAATAAGGGAAGGCGAGAAAAAAAAATTGAGAAGCGAATTTTTTTTTTTTTAAATGAACCTAATGCGATTTACAATTTCTAGAATTATTTAATGACGGTTTGATTTATTTCAACAAAAGACTTCTCAGCCAGTTAACGGACAGGAGTTATCAGTGCACCAGGAATCACCCTAGCAATGCAGCCGAAGGTTTAAGTACCTTCAGAGGAACAACCGATATAATATTTACGAATCACCGTAATATTTATAAACAGTTATTACTCTGCCGTAGTCTAGACACCGAGAAATAATCCGTTTGAACTAAACCAAATTGTCAAAATATAATGAAGTCCTTAGAAAATAAAAACAAAACTAAGATGAATGCAATATTTTTTTTATTTTATCAGTCACAGAATGAACAGTCACAGAACAGTCAATTGCAGAGATAAATAAAAAACAAAATTTTTTTTACAAGCAAGCCGATGCCCTGCAGCTGAGTTTTACAAGCAATGTCTATATTTTTTTTATTTGCAGCAGCGGTCCCTGTAGAGTTAAAAAATACTCACCTTGATCGGCAGTCCGTCCAGTGCAATTGGGTAGCGCTAGCGCGTTCACACCCCACTTGGTGTGCAAACGCTCGAACACTGAATAGTTCGCTGCTTTTTGTTGTTGTCACCTCCTATTATTTGCTTGACTGCGCTGCGGCACGGGTTCGGGCTAGGAGCCCAAAAAAAAAATTTTTTAATGCCTTTTTCAAATTACCACTGTACCCGTTTTCGAAAAATTTTCTCAAGCTCTTTTTTTTTCTTTTTTTTTTGAAAGAAAGGGTAATAGAAACAAAAGAAAGCAGCCAATACAAGCAAATCAAATGGACCTAAACGTGCTAAGCCCAACAACTAACACTGAGCCAACCCCGTTCATTTAAAACAAGACAGTCCACCACAATTTCTAATTTACACCCTACTCCCCAAAAATCTACCTTTTGGAACTTCTCGAAGCAAAACAATTCAGGGAAATCTAAAAACAAAAAAAACAAAAAACAAAAAAAATCTAAAACCAAAATTCACTTCAGGGATTCAAAGTAAATTTCGCGAGTTTGGTGCGTGGACTCAGGGAAACAAGACAGTCCATCATCTCATGGGTTCAGGTAATTCAATTCAGGTTGGCGCGCTCGAAATGGATTTAGGGTTTATGGCGATTTCTGATGATTGCGATTTGAGCGGTGGCTATTGGGTTTGATGACGGTCAGTCTTGGTTTGCAGTGGTTTTCGGCAGGAGGAGTTTGTGATTTGTGGTGGTGCTGATGTTGAACTTGGGGTTGGTTTTGAATGGCTTTGGTGAAGTTTGTAGAGATGAGGAGGCTGTTATGGTAGGAGGGGTACGGTGAGCTTTTGTTGGTATGTATGGGAGAGTTTGCTGAGTGAAGGGAAGACTGGATCTGTTTGTAGAAGAGGGTGAGGCTGGTCTGGAGTTGCGTATTGGTGTTTAGCTATGGATTTTTGGTTATGGTAGGGGTTAGTTTGTGACGGTGGAGGAAGGGCTGAGTAGTTGCGATGGAAGTAATTGATTGGGAGGGAACGAACTTGTTGTCTGGACGGATGGAATTTGCTATGAATTGAGGGAGCAGAACGTGGGAGGTTGTTTGATGAAGTTTGGGGATTTTATGGGTGAAGAACGTGTTTATTGTGTGGCATGCGAATAGGGGATGGGCTCATGGCAGATTTGGGCGTGAAGTATGGTAATGGTTTTAAATGAACGTGAAGGAGTTTTTAAACTGATTGGAGAAACTTGGTGGAGTCCAGTTCTTTGGTAAGGAGGAAGTGATTGTGTGGCAGTGGGTTGTAAGGGGGGTGTTCGGATTGGTTGTGGTGTTTGGTATAGAAGAAGTAGACAAACGGCCGTGGAGCAAAAGGCAGAGAACAGTAAAAGAAGAAAAATAAAGAAAAGTTTTTTTTTTATTGTTGTGAATTGTATAAATGAAAGAGATTTGTAGAAAAGTGGAAAGAAATTTTAGAAAGTGAATGGCAAGAAGTTGACAGAAAAGAAAATGATTAAAGAACAAAAGGAAAGAAATAAAGCAAATTTGGCAAATTTTCTTTCTTAATTAGAAAACCAGCAAATAAAAGGAAAATAAAAATAAAACTGGCAAAAGATATTTTTGTTTTTTTTTATATGAAAAAATAATAATAAGAAAAGGTAAAATATAACCCAAAAGATTTAAAAATAAAAATAATTTTGGTCCCCGGCAACGGCGCCAAAATTTGTTTGCGAACAAATTAACAACTGTAAACAATTGTTTAATCCGTTCGGCTTTCCTAAACAACAAGGATTGTTGTAGAGGGTGTCGAACTCTGGGACCAAAAATATTTTAATTAATAAATCCAATCAAGTTATCCCTAACTTTTGATTGGTTGAAAACAAAGAAAATAGCAAAATTAAATAAAAGAGAGTTTTAACAATAAGTGAAAGCAATTAGGGGATAATGACATAGATCAGATTCATAATCATCAATAGCCAAAAGATTAACCAGATCTAATACATGTTTCTGTCACAAACATGAATCAACGATAATAGGTTTTTAGAAACAAATATGTAAATAACGACAAGCATAGCCTATGTAGGAGCTCAGCTCTACAACCATAGACTATCAGGACAGATTCACTAATTAATTTCTAAAACCCTAAAATTAGATCTAGATCTGATAAACGTTAGATCGAACACGAATATATCCTGTGAAGGAGCATAGCTCTTAAACGACACAAAATATGAAGGTTCAGATCTAACCCTTAATTCAGATCCAGATCTACATGTATACAGTCCTCATCTTTTGGCTATGTGATTCATATTGAATCATACTATCAGCGTCATCACCCCCTAATCAAAGGGGATTAGCTAGACATAGCTAAAGAAGAAGAGAAAAAGAAAATAAATAACATGAACATAAATAAAATAACCAAAAAGTAAAAAGAAAGGGAGAGAATGATTTTATTCCAAGAGGAGAATTACAGAATAAAACCTAATGTGTTTTTTACAAGACTAAGATACAATGTATTTATAGCTGATATGACAAAGGCTAGCTAGCTAATTACATAATGTGGGACTAAAGAAATAACCCAAATAACATATAAGCCAGTGTGAACGCAGCTTTAGAGTGAGTGGTCAAGCAAATAGGCTAGTGTGAACGCAACATGAGTAAGAGGCCTTCTAAATGAGCTAATGTGAATGCGGTTTGAGTCTTTATTGAGCCAAATCTTCTTAACTGAAATATAATTGCAACCGTTCTTCAAGCTTTAGATTCTTCAAGCTTTAGCAATTTTAAACTTCACTCTTTTTAAGCAAATTCTTCATGCTTTATCCATCAAATGCTCTAAACCATGCTTCTTGTCAACAATCTGAAAACACAGCTATAAATACACAATATCAATTATTTAAAAGATAAAATAAGATAAATAAGCGGATAAAATATACACATTTACGTGTATATCAATGTGTATAGTTGGGGCTATTCCACCATTTCCGCCTTTTGTTGTCGACTTTCTGAGACAGATGCGGATTGCCCCCATGCAGTTACATCCCAACTCTTATGCTTACTTATATACCTTATATATAACATACAGAGAGATTTTAGGTACAAAGCCTACTTTCGATGATGTCCACTTTTTTTATAATTTCAAGCAACGGACTCGAGAAACTCCTTCTTTCTCCTATTTTGAATCAGTCCCAAAGAGGAAAATTATTTCAGCTCCATTTAGCAGCAAGGCCGGCGATTCTAAGCTCGAATGGTTTTATATCAGACAATAGCCGGGGTGCTCCAGGAGATGGACCAAATCAAGTAAAGCATCGATCTTTTAGATTTCAATTTTAAATGTTCATGCCAACGCATTAACCTGCTTTCTCTTTTATTCGCAGTTGATAACCCAAAACAAATGTCGTATCAATTATACTTTGATCGGTTGCATCGGCTCCTCAATGGCGATCAAAAATTTCTAACCATCGACGAAGTTCTTAAGGATGAGTATCTACATCATCACGGGATACTATCCATTACCCGTAGCATAGGTCATGGGTCGGGTCCATATGTATACATCCCCCCAGTGGACATTATTCCTGAAACGGGCGAGGGCTCGAAAAGTCCAACAATACCTCTCCAGACTTCTCCATCTTCAACTCAGGACGATGAATTAGCCAACATAGCTGAAAAGCACAGAGAAGGGTATACCGTCCCTGATGATGCTATTTCTCTTGAGAAGTCAATGTCCCCTAAAGAGCTGCCAACAGACGCTTCTCAAGGAGATGTCCCTACTAACGACGATTCCACATTTCAAGGTTTAGGAGATCTCCCCCTACCTGAAACCATCTATACTTCAGAGGACTTTGGCACAAATCCTTTAATTTTCACTTCTTCAGAGGAGACTACTCCCGTGAAGGCCAAAGAGCCCATTCGCACTGGCCTGGCTTCGGACTCGGGTTTGTCGGGGGGAACACCACTTAGGATGCACCCAACACAATAGCACCACAATTCACAACACTCACTTCTCATGTGAACACTGATTCGGAATTCCACTTACATTGTTGCGCAGGTACAATATCTTGCCCCTACTATGATGTCAGGAAAATATGTCGCAGCATGACTAGACCCCCTTCCGATGTCGAGCACGATCGCCGTGAAAGCCGGGGTAGAGAGGACAGAAGGCCTCATGATTCTTATCGGCCACACACCTCGCGCTCTCGCTTCCCCGTCCGGTCGGATCCAGACCGATATAAAAGCTATCAAAGTCATCGAGGAGAAGACAAATCGCAGCCCAAAGACCGAACTTCTCCTCAAGACAAACAAAGTCGGGAAAAAAGTCCAATGAAACATACCGATTCACGAGACAAACACAAGGTTTCTGAGAAGCGACTTGGAAAGGGTGATACAGCCATCGTGCCCACTAAACATAGAGACACTGAGCTAACATACTGCAAACCTCCACCACTGGATGCTGAGTCCAAAGTTAAGCGGGCATATATGGAGAAGCAATTCCCAGACCATTATTTTGAAAAATCTGACTTTCTTACCTGCCTTCGAGCCTATTTCCTCAAAGTGGGTAGATGAGGCTAAAGCGAAAATTGACGCAGTCGAGAAGCAATATTCGGAGATGTTCAAGTATTCACGTAATCTCTCCATAATTATTCGGACTTTAATTACAGATGTTAATTCGATGAAAAAGACTGTAGATGCCAATGAAAAGGCCTTGAAAAATTTGGTGAAGGATCTTGAGGACACACATGCTCAACTTGTCATCGCTCAACAAGATGCTAACAACTTCAAACAGCAATTCGAGGAGTTATAGAAGCGTTATCATGACTTGTTGGAATCTCATAGTCAAGAGCATTTGGAGTTGAAGAAACAAGCGGAAGATGCTAAGTCGGACAATGTCAAAATGCAATTAGATTACAATAATCTTGAGCGAGAAAAGGCCGAGTTAGCGAGAAAAAGCCGAGTTAGCGAGAAAAAATGCTGAATTGGAGAAACAAAACGCTAACTTGGAGTCCAAGTTAATGGAAGCCGAGAATTGGGCTGCCCTAGCTGAGGGGAATGTGGAAAATGTCATTAAGTCTGCTGAAGAGACCCGTAACAGCTATCAGAGGCTCAGCAAGAAGTGCATGGTTTTGGCGAACTACAGATTGAATTCTTCGCGCCCATAATTCGTCGCCGAAACATCTCTTGGATTGAAGACTATCCAATTACCTTGGTTCACGAATGGAGTCAAATTATCGAATGGGAGAAAGAGGAACTTAAGGTAGACTTCGTCGATTAAGATAAACTTATTGAAAAATATCTGAGAGATGATGAGCCGGCACGCCTGGCCGAGGGGCATCGCCTCATCGTCGTTGCTATGGAGAAGGAGAAGCGGATGGCCAAACAAAAGAATATCCCTGAGGCTGGTTCTTCTTCCACTACCGCTGAAACTTCTGAAGTTGAGGGATATGATCCCGAAAACCCGGGGATCCCTCAGGCGTCTCATTTATCTCCTATACCTGAATCAGCGTCAGAGACGGTAGTCACTCCAACTAAGAAATCATCAGAACGTATTTCTACCTTTTCTCCTTAATTCATCAAGGCCGTCTCCACTTTTCACTACATAATTGGGAAATCGATGGAGGATCCTTTATTTTCTCCTGAGTTGATAATCGTTGCTTCTCATTCTGTAGGTGTTGAACCGACCAAGAAGGCTAGCATGCATCAGGGAACCACCACTGGGGTAAAATCCATGGAAAAGACTCAAGGAGAACAAGATAAGGCTACCACTGTAGAGTCGGGAGGGGGAGATAAATTGTCTAAGGCTGAAACTTCTCATGATGACGAGATGATAGATGCCTTGAAAGACGATGGTGGTAGCGAGGGGCATGAGGAAGACCCTGATGTGGCTATAATTGGGGATTCAAAAAGCGCCGATGACATCACTTTGGCTGAAATGAAAGCCGAACAAGACAAACGTATGCAGCTGAAAGTTGAAGACCTGAACCCTGAAAGCCTTAAGCCTCTTGCAGTGGTGGATCCTGGATCAAGGTTAGTCGTTAAGCTTTCAACTAGGTCTATTACAGAAGAGCTTGCTAAAAAGTCTTCTCTTGATTCCAGTGTTCCGACTCCTGGGAAAAAATCAACCGATTGTAGCACTTCGATTGCAGAGAAGAAAAAGCCAAAGCGCATTATGACTGATGCTGAAAAAGAGGCTAAGAATGCTCTGAAGGCCGCTGAAAAATCCAAGTCCGCTCCAAAGCCCAAGTGATGAAGTGCTTTGTTTTATTTTGATACTCAATTGGTCCGAAATTGTTGCAGCGAGTGCGGCCTTCGCATCTTCTTTTTTTGCTTGTTTTCCTTGTACAAACTCATATGTTTGTAAATAAAAATAGTTTATTTCCTGCAATGTCTGATAGTTGTTAGTTCAGCACTTAAGTGAAAATACAAAAGTATGTCATATTAAAGTTATATAATGAAGTCATAGTTGAGGGGAATATGTATGCACATATATACCCCCAGTTAATCTTGGATAACTGAGCAAGAATTATTCAAGATTGATTAAATTAAAAAATCCAATTGCCCCCGATTCTCTGACGGGGTCATATTCCTTTCGTCATTGATGCCTATTCTTTCTAGCATCTTTATACTCTCCTGTCTCATAACCAGGTTAGAGTATCGTTGAGGCGGTCTCTCATCTGGATGCACCTTCACGCCTCAGGGGACGTCGTCTTCCCGTCCTTTATACTCTCTCTCGATTCTTGAGAGTTAGAGTTAAGAATGTCGTCTTCCCATTCTTCTATGTTTTATCGTACAAACAGTCATTTTATTTGCTCCTGCACATAGGTCATCTCCAACTTTCCAAATTTAATTTAACATTTCGTGTTTCACGGTCATGATAGAATAATTGTTGAAGATATAAATAATGCAGGAAAATAAATGACACACGATATTTTTATAGTGGTTCAGCTAAGTCGTAGCCTACATCCACTTCATAATCCTTTGTTCACATAAACAGACTTTTTAAGGCAAGTCATGCCTTTTTACATAGCTTATAAAAACAAAAGGGATGACATTTCATATTTAGCTCAGATATCGTCATAAGTGCTTAGCGTTCCAGGCTCTGGGAATCTCCTCACCGTCCACGGTCGTTAGCTTGAATGCTCCTGTATCAAGCTTCCGTTGGATGGTGTATGGCCCTTCCCATTTTGGACCCAATTGGGTCGAAGGCAGGAAGACTCGTTTCAGTACTAGGTCTCCTAGTTCAAAGGTTTTGAAGCAAACTTTCCGGTCATAATAACGTGCTACTTGATGTCGATGTCTCGAGGCACGCAAGTCGGCTTCATCTCTTTTTTCTTCAATCATATCAAGAGATTCTAGGAGGAGTGCTTTATTTGTCATCGGGTCATAATACGCAACTCGATGAGAAGGGACTTCTAATTCTACCGGGATCACTGCTTCTGACCCAAAGGAAAGTGAATAGGGAGTATGGCCGGTAGCCGTCTTAAAGATCGTCCTGTAGGCCCATAAAGCTAAAGGCAACTCATCTACCCATCTAGCTTTGGCCTGCTCCAACCGCTTCTTCAGAATTGATTTAATCACCTTGTTTATGGCTTCGACCTGGCCATTTGACTGCGGGTGAGCTACTGCAGTGTATCGTTTATCAATCTTGTATTTCTGGCAGAAGTTTCTGAACTCGGCGCTGTCAAATTGCGTCCCATTATCAGTTATGATGGTCTTCGGTATCCCAAATCGACAAATAATGTTTCTGACCACAAAACTAATCACCTTCCTAGCCGTGATGGTTGTTAAAGGTTCAGCTTCCACCCATTTTGTGAAGTAGTCCACGGAAACGATCGCGTACTTAGCTCATCCTCTGGCTATAGGTAACACTCCAATAATGTCAATTCCCCACATGGCAAATGGCCATGGACTTACCATCGACTTGAGCTGAGTCGGAGGCGCTCTAGGAACTTTGGCAAATCTTTGACATCTATCGCAGCGTCGTGAATAATCAGCCGTGTCTTTATTCACGGTAGGCCAGAAATATCCGTACTATAATACTTTCTTTGCTAGGGTTTGGCCCCCAGTAAGATCTCCACACTCACTTTCATGCACTTCTTGCAGTACACGTTTAATGTCGTCGTGTGCGATACACCGTAATAGGGGCATTGAAAACCCTTGACGATAAAGGACGTCGTCCTGTAAAACGTATCTTGCAGCCTTGCGTCTTACAGCTCGTCTTTCGCTCTTTTTTAACGGGAGGGTTCCATTCTTGAGAAAATTCTTAATTGATGTCATCCAGGATTCTCTTTCCGGTTCAACTTCCAAGGCTAGATCTGCTTCCATTAGGTCGAAACTCGGTGATTCCAACACCTCTATCGGAACCATTTCGGTTTCTTTAGGATTATTAGAACTTTCTAGCTTCGCCAGTCGATCTGCTTTCTGATTTTCCGCTCTTGGAATGTGTGTTATGCTATAATGCTCCAAACCTTCCAATAACTCCTTTACCTTTTTGATATAAGTGATGAGTCGAGGTCCTTTAGCAGCAAATTCTTCCTGAACTTGACATACAACTATCTTGGAATCACAATATATATCTAGTGTCTTCACCCCCAAATCTTTGACGAGTTTCAGCCCGGCAATCAGGGCTTCATACTCGGAATCGTTGTTAGTAGCAGAAAACTCTAACCGTAATGCATAGTAGATAGATCGTCCTTCAGGAGTTATCAAAACAACTCCGGCGCCGTACTTTCTATCATTCTTGGCACCATCCGTATATAGTTTCCATGGACTAAGTTCTAACTCTCGATCCAAAGTAACTACCTTGTCACCCACCGTTTCCTCTTCAGGAATTGTAAATTCAGCTATAAAGTCAGCCAATGCCTGCCCCCTTATTGATCTTCGTGGTTGAAAGTTGAAATCAAATTGACTCAGCTCAATATTCCGTTTAAGTAACCGCCCCGATGCTTCGGGTTTCTGTAACACTTGTCTCAAACGTTGATCGGTATATACAACAATCAGGTGTGCCTGAAAATAATGGCGAAGTTTGCGGGAAGCAATCAGGAGACTATAAGCAAGCTTCTCTATCTTCGGATAATTACGCTCTGCAGCAGCTAGTTTTTTGCTTACGTAATACACAGGTTTCTGGACTTTATCCTCTTCACGTACTAATGCTGTGCTGACGGCGTGAGGTGATACTGCCAAGTAGACGAACAAATCCTGATGTTCCACAGGCTTTGATAATATTGGAGGCTTTTCTAAGAAGTCTAATAGATTCTGGATTGCCTCCACACAGTCGGGAGTCCACTCAAAATTTTGTTTTCCCCGTTTTATGAGATCGAAGAAAGGTACACACTTGTCCGTTGCTTTGGAGATGAACCTGCCCAGTGCTGCTACCTTCCCAGCTAAGCTTTGAACATCCCTAATCTTTCGCGGCTCCTCTATATTCCAAATTGCTGCTATTTGGTCCGGACTGATTTCAATTCCTCTGGAACTCACGATAAAGCCAAGGAGCTTGCCTGATGCCACTCCAAAAGAACACTTCAAGGGATTCAACTTCATCCCAAACCTTCATCGTATGCCGAACATTTCTTCTAAGTCCTTCGTATGATCAGGAGATTGCTTGGATTTCAGGAGCATATCATCTACGTAAACTTCCATGGTTTTCCCGATTTGATTGTAAAACATGCGGTTGACTAGGCGCTAATACGTGGCTCCCGCATTTTTTAACCCAAATGGCATTACCACGTAACAATACAACCCCAAGTCTGTGGTAAAACTTGTATGCTCTTGATCTGGTATGTGCATGGGAATTTGATTGTACCCAGAATAGGCGTCCATAAAGGATAAAAGCTCATGCCCAGCCGTCGAATCTACTAGTTGATCAATTCTGGGGAGAGGAAAGCTATCCTTCGGGCAAGCCTTGTTCAAATCAGAAAAGCCAATACACGTTCTCCACTTCCCGTTTGACTTTTTGACCAGGACAGGATTCGATATCCAGTCGGGATATTTCGAATCCTTAATGAATCCATTATGTTTTAATTTCTCTACTTCTTTCAAAGCTGCTGACCGCTCTGGGCCTAACATCCGTCTCTTCTGCTTGACTGGTGGGTGTTTTGGATTAATACACAAAGAGTGGCTCATGATAGTAGGCGAAATTCCACGCATGTCAGCGTGAGTCCAGGCAAACACATCTAGATTTGCCTTTAAGAAATCAGCCAACTCCCTCACTCTAACTGGATCCAGTTGTGAGCCGATCTTTAGTACTTTTGTTGGATCTATTTCATCAATAGGTATATCGATTGTTATTTCGTTGGGAGTTGCCTTCCTGTCCCCAGGTTCTCTATCCTCTCTGGGATCTATATCCTCGAGCACGTCTGAGGGTGACTCTCTTGGGGCAGGACCCCTTAATTGCTATGTTGAGGCCTCCTTTGGAGGGGCGGAATCATCCTTAGCATCTATATTCAACCCCTTCATTAACATCTTTAACTCTGTCATGTAACAAGCTCGTCCCGTAGCTTGGTCGCCCCTCATCACCCCAACTCCTGAGTCATTCGGGAATTCAAGCAGCAAGCACCAAGGTGCAATACATGCCCTAAATTCGGCAAGGGTCGGTCGGCCTAGGAAGGCATTGTAAGGCGACTCCACATCCAAAACTACAAACGGCAGGATCCTTACTCTCTGGCGATCTCCCTGCCCTAGTGTGACTGGTAGTTCCACAAAACCCATCGAAGCTGTAGATGCTCCGTTAAAGCCACGTATCCATCCTTCACATGGCTTTAAATCTTTTGCTTCGGGTCTCATTTGTTTGAAAGCTTTCTTGAAGAGGATATTGACCGAGCTCCCGTTGTCCACTAACATTTTATGGACTAAAGCAGGGCCAATTGTTGTGGTAATCACTAATGGATTGTCGGTTGGAGAATGAACTCAGGAATCATCTCTATTGCGGAATACAACATCGTCTTTTGTTGTTTTACTGGAGTAACGTCTTCAAGGCTACTGCATTCTCCTACCTCAAAATGCTTGGTGGCGTTGACGTACTGGTCCATTGCTTTAAAACTACCACCAACTAAGTGAGGTCCACCTATAATAGTATTAATGACGATCCCCTTACCTTTTTGCTGAGCTGTGGGTTTTGAAGCAGGCTGGTTTTGGTTCGGGGCTTGTCCCCCTTGCCCCCTGTCCCTTGGGGCGACCTTATACTCATCCAACTTCCCCTCTCGCAGCAATCTTTCGACGATATCTCTCAAATGATGGCATTCATTGGTGGAATGACTGTGGGTACCATGAAACAAGCAAAATTTTCCTGTTGCAATCTCTTTCTCAGTAGAATCTTTGGGTGGTGGTTTTTTGTACTGCAATATGCTATATGTATCTAAATAAATATTCTCCAACGTATCATTTAATGGCGTATAATTTTCAAAAGTCCGGAATCTGGGTCTTTTATTAGAGCTATTCACTCGGTTTCTATTCCTACTATTGTCGTTCCCATTTCTGTTGCTATTACCCCCACTCTGGTTGCCAACATTTACTTCCACCTTCCCTGAACTATCACCAGATTGTTTCACAGCAACGTTACTCTGGATACCTTCCTTCGAGGCCCCTTCGGACTTTCTCTTCCGATTTGCCTTAGCTTCTTCTCGCCTTAAGCGGATATTAGCCTTTTCATAGAACAATTCTCTAGTAGGAGGTGGTTTTCCAGCCAAGTAATCCCCGAACTCTATGTCAGGATCTACCCCTTCTATCAAGGCCATCAGGATAGTGGGCTCATGGGGATCACTAACTTCGGTGACGGCCGGGTTGAAGCGATCCAAATATGACTTCAAAGATTCTCCTGGGGCCTGTTTAATCTGTGACAATTCTATGACGGTCTTGGACTTTTTGGCACGGAGTCGAAACTGATTCATGAAGCGCTCACTCAATTCTGTAAAATTTGATATCGACTGAGGGGGGAGTCTGGTGAACCACATTAACGCTACATCTTCAAGATAGATTGGAAAAGCTATGCATTTTACGGCATCTGGGGCTACTGCTGCGTTCATGAACCATGCACACCTCATCAGATGCTGCCGTGGGTCTGTTCTTCCTGAATATCGATCCATCTGAGGCAAGTTGAATCGCCGAGGGAACTGGAAATCCAGAATGTCATCTGTGAAGGGGGTATGACTTCGCTCAATGCCCCAATCTTCATTAGTATACCGCCGGCTTTCGAACATAATCTGGTGTACCATTGCCCATACATCGGCATTTGTTAATGTCTGCACAGGCTCTCTAGGTCTGATGTTCGGATTACCCCTGGGTTCCTGATCAGGGGATGACCTCCTGTTCTGGCGGCAGCTACTCTACGTCGCTCTCTGTGCTCCCGGTCAATCTCAGGAGGTAGAGGTTGGAGAAGCTGTTGCTGCGTGGGGTTGGTAATATTAGGATCCCTCGGTAGGACGTGGGATCCGCGCATGGGTAGCAACATAGGCTGTTGCAGGCTCGGGTCATCAGGGCCCAATACACGAGCGGCGTCTTCTCAGGATCCTAAAGATCCAAAAGTCAATTGATCAAGGTTCTAAGGTCGTTCAAGCGGCCTTCTCTCGCGAGGGCGTTCCTCCTTCGAAGAAGACGAATCATCTGTAGCAAGACGGCATGTTGGTGAAGGAGTTTTCTGCCTCAGGAGCTCCTGTAGTTCTCTACCCATAGTGATCATGTTTTCCTGCATGCGAAGGTTGTCACGCCTTTGGGCTTCCAATGCTTCTTTAGTGCTCTGGAGCATGTCAAGAAAATGTGAAAAGTCTCCCTGAGTAATGGGTGCAGACGGATCAGGCTGAACATTAGTCACCGTGGCTGGAATCGGAGCGTTGGAGGGAGCTCGAGTAGAAGTTCTAGCTTCATCCTGGTTCGTATCGATTCGCAGTGGCCTGGTCGGGGCGGTTTGGATGGAGGGAGTGAGTGCCCTCGACCTCGTTAGACCGGATCGGATCGGTGCCTTCCATCCGGTTCGGATCGGCGCCTCACATCCGGTTCGAATCCTCCTGATTGGAGCGGTCTGCTTCAGAGCTTTGAGCGCGTGACCTTGTTAACACGATGGCTTGCTGATCTTCTCTAGCATCATTTCCCCTAGCGCCTTGCACTTCTTTTTTTTTTTGGTCTTAGCCATGATACTCGATTCTTCAATGGTTAGTCAACAAGTACTGAAAGATGTCAGAGACAAGGGATTAACTTCTTTGAACTTGAAAGTCCAAATAGTAGAATGATAATCCCAAAAAGGCTGAGAATTCGAAGGGTTCTCAGTGAAAGCACCAAAATATTAGACCAAAAATTGGTTCTAACACCCAAATAAGCTATGATTTTAATGAAATGGAACTAAAAAGCAACGAAGAACACACGATTTATAGTGGTTCGGTGTTAAAGAGCCTACGTCCACTTTCTATTCTTTTGATTGATGATTTGAATGCAAATACAGCAATGATTCTCACTCAACTTCACAATTACAATGCATAAGCTCACTCAATTCTCTCAAAAATAGACTTTAAGAGATGATTTTGATCTGAATATGGTTATGAAATTTGGCTATGAAGGAAGTTAGAGTTGAGAATTTGACAAAAGATCCTTTCAAATGCCTCTTGATGGTGTATTTATAGGTGAAAAATCTCCTCGAAGTGGCTCCGGTTCGGAACTGCGTGGCACCCATCCCATAAGAGTCGGGTTCGGAGGCCTCCGGATGGTGACAGTGCATCGATTTAGTGGGAGATCGTAGGAGGAAATGGTCATGCTTGGCCCGAGTCTCCATGGCACGTGTGTAGCAACGGTCACAGGTTCAGAAAAAAGGGGTTCGGATCGGCCGCCTCCGATCCGATCCGATCCGATGGGGCTGCTTGCTTTCTTTTGGTGTCGCTGAAGTGCTTCTCCGAACCGAACCGATGTGATGTTTGCATGTCTTCAATTTCTGCTTCTTTCCTGCGTTGGTTCCCTCCAATCCGGACCGGTTGGTGGCTTTCTCACTGTTTTCTCTTTGTGTAGCCTGGTTCACAAAGTAGGCTAACAGATTTAATTCAGATTTAATTAATTTGCTTTTATATTATACGAACTCAAATTGGTTATTTATATAACCATTTCCATTATAATCAACGAACACATCCAACATACTATAATAATTCGAATATAAATATTTTCTTTATATCGAAATAAACTTTAGGTAAAATTATTTCATCTACCCTTTTTCAAAACATACTGTGTCGGTTCATCGTATTCGAGTGTTTAGAAACTCCTACCGATGCAGTGGATCAAACTGATCGACTAGAATTCACAAACTACTCAACCAATAAATCTCCACAATATAAAATCATTTTTATTCAATTTACAAATATGTTCACTCGTATATATACACTCAAACTCAATCTAGGGTATTACTAACCCCATCTCTACTGAGTCACACCACAGAGCCA
The DNA here is from genome assembly GCA_030737875.1 of Allium sativum. Classification (NCBI taxonomy): domain Eukaryota; kingdom Viridiplantae; phylum Streptophyta; class Magnoliopsida; order Asparagales; family Amaryllidaceae; genus Allium; species Allium sativum. Next base: position 317,723,178 of record CM060921.1, read on the forward strand.
AGGTAATCACTCAACCTTCAGCTCTGATACCACTATAACGAACTGGGATTTTCGACTCCGAAAATCAACACAAAACTACCATGTTGACTATTCAGACATCGGAAATACCTGATCATTAATAGAAAGAAGTTAGAGGGTGAGAATAGATAAGATAGAAAATTAGAATAGAAGAAGAAGAAGATCATCACAGAATCAGAGTAATACGAATCTCACAGTGGAACGAATAAAATATAATATATAACCTAACTTTGCAATAAAACAGTATATATATACAATGACATTATCAGAGTACAACACTTCCACAAAGCGGAAATAACAATAGCTATATAGTCCTGAAGCCTCCTGCTTCAAGCTCCTCCAAGTATATCTGTAAAGACCCGAACTACTTGACTGCCCGTACAAATTTTGGGCACCCAAGAGTTTAGGGAAAACAAAACAAAATAAACTCTGGGTCAGTCATGGGACTGGTGTGAGTAAACTCAAATCATCGGTTTAACTTTACAAAATCCTTTTCAAAAGAAAAGATAATCGTAAGACCAATCCACAAATAAACACAGACGGTTTTTACCTTACAATAACCCAAAACAATTTTGGAAATCAATACTTCTCTGATATTATAATAATGTGTGTGACGGCCGGCCCCGCACCAACCGACAATTACTCCAAAAGTGCGTTGTACACATGTCCAGTTAGCACGTGACGGTCGTCAAAGGAGAAGGAAGAAGACGAAGGATCAACAAGGAACCTGTAGAATGTCTCACAGCTCATAGAACAAAATATAATAACAACATACTTGACACAAAACAGGTGAGACAGTGCATAAGCTGAAACAAACTATCATAGCAGCGGAAAATCCAAATACAGCTTATGTTCCACATCATCATTATTACAACTTTTCAAACTGTCTCTAAAAGCAAAAGCAAGATAAGGGAGGTACACTACTAATGCCCAAGTAGTGACCACCAACGACACAGGGAGAATATTTATATATATATCATACGTGGAAGCCTCCTTCTCGCCTCCAGATCAGCTACTCGTGCATCACCAGCTAACTTGTCTCTAGTCTGCTCGTTTAGGAGCACCCAGAGTAATAAGAAGAGACATAAAATTCTAGGTCAGACAAAAGTCTGGTATGAGCGATAAGCAGCTAAACAGAACAATAATAGGTGTACTAAACCATACCTGATCCTGGACCTGCAACCAACGAGTTAGCACTACATACTATACAACACTCTAAGGTGCCACTAACATATGGTGTACAAGCATACGGGGGTGGTGTAACAACCCGTATTTTCAATAACCTATTATAACGTAAATCGAGGCAGAATTTAATTTATAAATCTGAATCAGGGGAAACGGGCTATGCCATTGTGTTCGTCTCGGAAAAATACGCGAAATAGAGTCCGAGTTTTCAAAAATCGGAGTCCGTATGACCCGACTAAGGCCCAATGAAGTTTTCAGAAAATTTCAAGTTCAAAACTGATTTCGAATTTCGGGTTCAAAATTCGAAAAAGGGTCAGATTGGGCCAGGCGGGAAAATTCCCGCCAGAGCACCCAAGTCGACAGCCCTGTCGACTTGGGAGTCGACTTGGTTGGACCCAAGTCGACAGCCCTGTCGACTTGGCTGTCGACTTGGTTCAGCCGGGCAGTTTTGCCTGGTGCACCATTTTGGAGTTGTGTTGAGTTTGGGGGCCAGATTCGGTTTTAAGGGCTGAGATTGGAACTAGGGTTTAATCCTAAGGCTAAAACTAATCCTAATCTCTATAAATAAGCCCCTAACCTAACCCTAAATCATCATTATTCATTCAAGTAACTAAACTATGGCAAAATCATTCCTCTCATGGCCTCCACTCTCTTCATAAAATTCCTAAATAAATTTCTATGAGAGATTTTCCATGCATACAAGTGTTTTCAAGCTTGTATGAGCATCATTAGCTTGCATTCAAGTCAAGTTTCCATATTTACATCATAAAGCAAGAGTTTTGATCATTTTGGCTCAAGGGTTTTTCTATTGGAGCTTGCATTTTGGGTTTATTTGATTGCATAAGGGCTTTGTCTCAATCTATATATATTTTTGTGTCTTCATAAGCATTGTAAGCCCTTTTCTACTTTCATATTTAAACTCTAAAGTTAAATGAATGATGCAAGTTTGGTTGATCATTATGATATGCAAATTTATCATGTTATGTTATGCAAGTATGCCATGTTATGATATGCAAGTTACCATGTCATGCTATGCAAGTTTGCCATGTTATGATATGCAAGTTTACCATGTTATGCTATGCAAGTTTGCCATGTTATGATATGCAAGTTTATCATGTTATGTTATGCAAGTTTGCCATGTTATGATACGCAAGTTTATCATGTTATGTTATGCAAGTTTGCCATGTTATGATATGCAAGTTTGCCATATGATATGCAAGTTATGTTATGCAAGTTTGGGTTGATCATTTTGCTCATGTTATCATGTTATGCAAGCTAATCTTGGGTTTATGAGCTTAAAGCTTCAAGCTTTATGCTAAAGGTTGCATTTTGGCAACATGTAAGTTATCATGTCCCTTATGATAACTTGCATATGAGGCTAAATGCGAACTTATGGCAACTTCTACATGTCATTTATCACCATGTACCACTTATATGCTAAGTTTGGTTTTATGCATACTTTTGAGGCCTAATGATGCAATATGCAAGTATATGAACATATGTACATTTCATATGCCACCATGTTAAACTTGTGGCTTCAACACCATTTGTCATCTTTATGCCAAGCTCCCTCTTTCTATCCTTTATGCGCTATTGCGATTATGTAAGCGATGGGATTGCGTTTGGGGTTGGGTAAACTTAAAAGACATGAAAACATAAGATTGGGAATTTACCTATTAAGTTAGGTCTACCCATTGGGAATTTACCTATTAAGTTAGGTCTACCCAAATTCTTGAAAACTTGTAATGTGTTTTGGAAACATGATGGACATGACACTTAGAAAATATAAGTGTGACTAACTCGAGGTTGGGTTGAGTTTGTAGCGTAAAACTACCCGGAACCGACCGGCTTAACTAGTTGCTACAAACAATAGGACCCAATGTGAGAAGTTGGTCATGTTGTACCTTGAACCCGAGGTTAGACCAAGTTGTGGTGTAAAGCTACCCGGACTCGCCCGGCTTAACTAGTAACCACGGCAAGGTCTAATGTGAGAGGTTAAGGCACATTAAATTAGTTAATGCCTCATGATTAGGGTTAAGTCATGGTCCACTTAATACTTAACCAATTTGGGCTTGGTAGATTAATCAGGGTTAAGTCGTGAACCCATCGTTACACTTAACCAAGTTAATCCATGATTAGTAAAAGGGTTAAACCGTACTTAACCCACTAGAAAATCCTAGCAATGGGGGTCCACTCCAGCAGTAATCCCAAGTTTGTATCATTAAGACCCTAGGGACTAGGCTAGGGTAGGGGCACAATTACTGGACTTGAGGTAAGTGACCAAAAACGACGGCAGAGTGGTACGCCGATGTAGTTCCGGACGGACTATGGTCGTGCACGTAGTCCGTATTTGGAGAAGTCAAGCATGGGTACCAGTAGATCGAGACTGTGTACTTATGTTTATGGTGTCCAGGGGTTGACACCATAGGGCTTGATACACCCGACGGGAGACCCGGCACAGTCCGACTACAATTATGTTTTGGCCGTATTGACACCAACACATGACGAGTTAGGCTTAGGGAGCCGATCGATTAGACCGTTTGGTTGGACCTCGTATTAGGGTCACTTCATGTTATTGGACCTCGTATTAGGGTCACTTCATGTTATTGGACCTCGTATTAGGGTCACTTCATGTTATTGTACCTCGTATTAGGGTCATTTCATTGGGTCAAAGCTTGGGCCAAGGGATCAATACGTGTTTATTCAAGTCATGTTAGTTTGCTAGTACACCTGTGGTGCAAAACCTTAAACCTGATTATGCGATGACACATTTATCTACCTTGTTAGTTAATCATCATGCTAGTATGTTGTTATCCTTATGTTCATCCCTGCTTCTCATGCCAGTTAACTTTATCAGTTTACATTGATTGTAGTAGGGCTTACTCAGTCTTTTTGACTGACCTGTTTTTCTTTCGCCTCTTTTCTTCCGATTCCCCCCCCCCCCCCCCGGGTTCTCAGGGAGGGAATATTGGAGCTTAGCTTGGATTTCTGATCGCTTGCTTGTGGGATTTTAGCTCATGTACGGTCTTGACATGAAGCTAGCTATGGTTATCACTTATTTTGGGGATAGTACTTATGTATTTCAGTTTTTCAGTGATGTTGTTTTTATCTAGACTTGTGTATTTGGAAAGTTGACATTATGTTGTACCAGACTTGTTTTGAAATAGTTGAAATCTTCCGCTGTTTTACTTATCTTATTTACTCTGTTTACATATATACATATGTTCTTGTTCTGCCTTGATATATCATTATGCATGTTTACCCGGTACAAACGCCCCTCCAAAGTCAGAGTGCTTGCAAGAGCCACCCTGGCGGAGGTGGGGTGTTACATTTGGTATCAGAGCATATGGTTTACGAGAAGGAACAAAAAGGTTTTTAGAAAACTTTTGGAAAATTATTTTCAAAACCAAGTATAAAGTATTTTCCAAAGAAAAGTCTAGTTTATTTTAAAGGCTATTCCCCAAAAAGCCATTAGCAAAAATTACTTCGTTTTTCTCCATTCTGAATCTATCTTTTTCTTCGTTTTCAGTATGGCCGATAACTTTTCCATTCCGGAGGGAGTACACGTACCTATTTGGTATAGGAGACTTTTGGAGGCTAGGGCGACCGAAGCCGGCCCCGCCGATGTTCCTCCTCCTCCTCCTCCGGTAATTAATGTTCCTCCTCCTCCTGTCGCTGAGGTTCCTCTTCCTCCTCCCCCTCAGCATCCACAAGAGGATTTCGTGGAGATTTGCAAAGACTTTAAGGCAATGGGTTGCAAGAATTTCATTGGAACCGAGACTTATGTAGAGGCAAGGAATTGGTTGAAAGAAACCGAAGATCTTTTTGCCTTCTTTGATATAAATGACCGTAGGAAGGTTTTATTGGCAGTGTGGTTGCTAAAGGAAGAAGCTGCACGAGGGTGGGTGGTCACCACTGCTGCTAGGCCAATTGAGACTTGGGATGACTTTCGGGGAAAGTTTGGACTAAGGTTCCTATCACTGAAGCAAGGGGACATGACTATTAGGGAATACATAGATAAGTTTAATCAACTGGCTCGGGTCGGTTTAGACTTGGTTAACACAGCTTAGAAGAAGGCCCTATACTTTGCTCTAGGATTAAACGAGCCATTACATGGTTTAGCCATGACTCATATACCCTTGGGGGCAACTTTCGAGAGTTTAGTGAATATGGCGTTACTTCAGGGAGATGTCAAGAAAGAGATCAAGATGAATGATACTCAAGCCAAGAAGACTGATTCCCAGTGGAAAGGAAATCAGGGTAATCCAAGTGGTCAGAGCAGTCAAGGCAATCAGAACAAGAACAAGAACAAGAATCAAGGCAACAAGGGGAACAACAACAAGGGAAATAATAACAAGGGGAAGTGCCATTATTGCGGTTCAGTTGGGCATCTTATTAAGGATTGTAAGAAGAGGAAAAGGAAGAATGGTGAATGCTTTTTCTGCGGTGAGACTGGACATTTCAGTAAGGATTGCCCGAAGAAGCAAGGGCAAGGCCAGGGTCAGACTCATCGTGTTGGACCTTCAGGAGGGCAAGTTCATGCTCTCAATGCCGCTCCAGTTCCCGATCGAGATAGTATTTCTGTTGAGAGCCTTGTATATATTTCTGATTTTCCAGTTCGTACCTTGTTTGATTCTGGTGCATCGCATAGCTTTATCTCATCTGATCTTGTTGATAGTTTGCACCTAAGTACTAGTCTAGTTAATGATCCCGTGTGTGTTTCAAATCCAATTGGGGTTTTCGCCCATTTGTCTATTATCTACGTGGATTTGAAAATTTCTATCTTGAGTGTAGAATTCTCGTGTGATGCTTATATTCTCGGTTTCATGGGGTATGGGTTGATTTTGGGCATGGATGGGTTGTCCAGCTTTGGAGCCATCCTTGATTTTTGAGCATAGGGTTGTGAGGCTCATGACTCGCCTCGGTAATACCCTAAAAATTTCATGTAACCCTATGGGTCCCGTCATGTTGTGTTATCTTGAATCCCTCAACTCGTCTATCGATAGTTTGCAATCGGTGAGGGTGGTCCGAGAATATCCTGATATCTTGGGTAAAGCGAAGGGGGGTTACCCCTAAGCGAGAGATTGATTTTCGCATTTATCTGGTTGATAATGCCAAGCCAGTTACGTGGCCGGTTAGGCACATGGTCCCGCAAGATGAGAGTTAAGAAAGCAAGTCAAGGAGTTGCTGAAAAGAACTTCATACAATGAAGCATTTCCGAGGAGGGTGCTCTAGTAGTATGCGCTACTAATGTGGATAGTTCGCTTCGCCCGTGTGTTGATTATCGTGAGTAGAACAAGAAGAATAGACAACCATTACCAAGGATCGATGATTTGTTTGATCAGCTTGTAGGAACATCTGTTTTCTCTTGATCTTGCTACTGGATTCCATCAGCTAAGAGTAGCTGAGGATAGTATAGACAAAACTGCGTTCAAAACTCCAGATGGATTCTTAGAATAGCTAGTCATGCCATTCGGTTTGACTAATGCACCCGCCTACCTCGTGGACTTGATGAGTAGGGTGCCTAGGGAGTTCCTGAACAAGTTTGTGGTAGTCTTTGTAGATGATATCCTGACTTTCTTAAAGAACGAGGAAGAACATGCTAGACATCTCAAGGAGGTGATGGATGCGCTTAGAGCCCATCAGTTGAAAGCCAAGTCCTCCAAATGTCATTTTGGAGAAAAGAAGTTAGATTTCTTAGGCACATAGTTACTAAGTAAGGCTTAGCAGTGGATCCCGCTAAAGTGGTCGCGGTTCAAGACCGGAAAGCTCCGACGAGGACAATTGAAGTAAGAAGCTTTCTCAGTTTAATTAGTCAGTTAGCGTCCCTTGAGATTAGACCTACCCTTCTGGATCAAGTAGGGACTTCACAGAAGGAAGACCCGCAGTTAGCCGAGATCATGGACAAGTTGATTCGAGGCGAGATGTTAAGTCACCTCGCTATAGATGACAAGGGATGGCTAAGACGCGATGAGAGAAAGAAAGTTCTTGAGGAAGCGCATCGCTCTAAGTTGACTATACATCTGGGCAGAGATAAGATGTATAAAGATAGGAAGCGCATTTTCTTTTGGCCTGGGATAAAGAAGGATGTGGCGGAGTTTGTCTCTAGATGTATCATTTGCCAGCAAGTTAAGGCCGAGTCGAAGAAGCCCGGTGGGCTATTGCATCCTTTAGACGTTCCACTATGGAAGTGGAAGAGTATTCCCATGGATTTTATCGATGGATTACCAAGGTCAAAGAAAGAGAATACGAGCATGTGGGTCATAGTAGGTAGACTCACGAAGAATGCTCATTTCACTCCGGTAAAGAGCGAAAGGACTGCATCATAGCTAGCGACAGTTTACTTTCAAGAAATAAAGCGGTTGCACGAGGTTCCCTAAAGTATAGTTAGTAACCATGACTCAATCTTCACTAGCCAGTTTTGGGATAGTCTACGGGAAGTCATGGGCAAGCAACTGAATCTAAGTACGGCCTATCATTCGCAGGCGGATGGTTCATTTCGTTCAAGCATGAGTTATAGAGAATCACGTTGGTAAGAGCAATTGGCAACGTGGATTGGTATTTCCAAGAAAAGTTCTGCTGTGTGGAATACTTTATAGTAAGTAAACGAGATCCAGGATTCACTAGTAAATTTTGGAGAGCTTGCATGAAACCATGAGGTCATAGTTATGTTTAAGCCAAGAATGATAGAAGAGTAAGTGAAAGAGGAAGACGAGAGGCGACAATGAAATGGGTTCCAACTCATATTTGGAAATAAGAGTTAAGAAGCCAAGAAATCATGAGGTAACAGACGGTCAAAGCACAGTGGAGTTAAGCTCAAGGAAATGTGACTTAGAAGACTGAAGGCTAGATACGCGCATCATATCTCTTTTTAAGAGCATATCCTTGATCCTTGTTTTCTTGTGGAACTTACTCGCATGTTATCTTTTACATATATCCTCTCGGTCCCGTTCTCGATCCTATTTCTGTTGTAAACTCCATAAGGGGGTATGACTCATTGGTTAGTAATACATGTCAAGGTTTGAAGGGGTCCGTTAGGTTGACTAAACCTTTTGGGCTTTTATAGGATTGGGGTTGGGTTAGGAAGGGATTTCTTGTAATCCAAAAGGAGTATATCTTGCTTATCTTCCCGATCTCTTTGTAGCATATCTTTCTTTCGCTATCTATATCGTGTTAATCTTGTCATGAGAACCTTAGGTAGAAACCCTTTGGATGAAACATGTGTTTGAAACATGTTATGCTTGATGTTTGCAAGTGTTTGCAAGTGGTTACTCGTGGATGCATCATACACGTTAGGCACTAGATCGGCTCACACACTCCTCATATTGCATACGCATGAGTGTTTATGCTTATTCATGGATGAATATGTTGTGCTATCACATGGACTTTGCATATGGATGTATGTTATGTGCACACATATAGATGTTATACATTATGTTAGGAATTGCATACATATGGATTCATTTCACTAACATAATTTGCATTGATGATATTTGCATTAGATAAGTACATATACACACACCTTTGCATATGTTCATACAACATTTAGAATCTTGTAAGGACAATGATTGCTCGTGGATGATGTTTTGAGTAGATGGATGTTGGATGCTAGGATACGTTCTTCCTAACTTGAAGATTTCGGGGACGAAATCCTTTAAGGAGGGGAGAATGTAACAACCCGTATTTTCAATAACCTGTTATAACGTAAATCAAGGCAGAATTTAATTTATAAATCTGAGTCAAGGGAAACGGGTTATGCCATTGCGTTCGTCTCGGAAAAATACGCGAAATAGAGTCCGATTTTTCGAAAATCGGAGTCCGTATGACCCGATTAAGGCCCAATGAAGTTTTCAGAAAATTTCAAGTTCAAAACAGATTTCGAATTTCGGGTTCAAGATTCGAAAAAGGGTCAGATTGGGCCAGGCGGGAAAATTCCCGCCAGAGCACCCAAGTCGACAGCCCTGTCGACTTGGGAGTCGACTTGGTTGGACCCAAGTCGACAGCCCTGTCGACTTGGCTGTCGACTTGGTTCAGCCGGGCAGTTTTGCCTGGTGCACCATTTTGGAGTTGTGTTGAGTTCGGGGGCCAGATTCGGTTTTAAGGGCTGAGATTGGAACTAGGGTTTAATCCTAAGGCTAAAACTAATCCTAATCTCTAGAAATAAGCCCCTAACCTAACCCTAAATCATCATTATTCATTCAAGTAACTAAACTATGGAAAAATCATTCCTCTCATGGCCTCCACTCTCTTCATAAAATTCCTAAATAAATTTCTATGAGAGATTTTCCATGCATACAAGTGTTTTCAAGCTTGTATGAGCATCATTAGCTTGCATTCAAGTCAAGTTTCCATATTTACATCATAAAGCAAGAGTTTTGATCATTTTGGCTCAAGGGTTTTTCTATTGGAGCTTGCATTTTGGGTTTATTTGATTGCATAAGGGTTTTGTCTCAATCTATATATATTTTTGTGTCTTCATAAGCATTGTAAGCCCTTTTCTACTTTCATATTTAAACTCTAAAGTTAAATGAATGATGCAAGTTTGGTTTATCATTATGATATGCAAGTTTATCATGTTATGTTATGCAAGTATGCCATGTTATGATATGCAAGTTACCATGTTATGCTATGCAAGTTTGCCATGTTATGATATGCAAGTTTACCATGTTATGCTATGCAAGTTTGCCATGTTATGATATGCAAGTTTATCATGTTATGTTATGCAAGTTTGCCATGTTATGATATGCAAGTTTGCCATGTTATGTTATGCAAGTTTGCCATGTTATGATATGCAAGTTTGCCATATGATATGCAAGTTATGTTATGCAAGTTTGGGTTGATCATTTTGCTCATGTTATCATGTTATGCAAGCTTATCTTGGGTTTATGAGCTTAAAGCTTCAAGCTTTATGCTAAAGGTTGCATTTTGGCAACATGTAAGTTATCATGTCCCTTATAATAACTTGCATATGAGGCTAAATGCGAACTTATGGCAACTTCTACATGTCATTTATCACCATGTATCACTTATATGCTAAGTTTGGTTTTATGCATACTTTTGAGGCCTAATGATGCAATATGCAAGTATATGAACATATGTACATTTCATATGCCACCATGTTAAACTTGTGGCTTCAACACCATTTGTCATCTTTATGCCAAGCACCCTCTTTCTATCCTTTATGCGCTATTGCGATTATGTAAGCGATGGGATTGCGTTTGGGGTTGGGTAAACTTAAAAGACATGAAAACATAAGATTGGGAATTTACCTATTAAGTTAGGTCTACCCATTGGGAATTTACCTATTAAGTTAGGTCTACCCAAATTCTTGAAAACTTGTAATGTGTTTTGGAAACATGATGGACATGACACTTAGAAAATATAAGTGTGACCAACTCGAGGTTGGGTTGAGTTTGTAGCGTTAAACTACCCGGAACCGACCGGCTTAACTAGTTGCTACAAACAATAGGACCCAATGTGAGAAGTTGGTCATGTTGTACCTTGAACCCGAGGTTAGACCAAGTTGTGGTGTAAAGCTACCCGGACCCGCCCGGCTTAACTAGTAACCACAACAAGGTCTAATGTGAGAGGTTAAGGCACATTAAATTAGTTAATGCCTCATGATTAGGGTTAAGTCATGGTCCACTTAATACTTAACCAATTTGGGCTTGGTAGATTAATCAGGGTTAAGTCGTGAACTCATCGTTACACTTAACCAAGTTAATCCATGATTAGTAAAAGGGTTAAACCGTACTCAACCCACTAGAAAATCCTAGCAATGGGGGTCCACTCCAGCAGTAATCCCAAGTTTTTATCATTAAGACCCTAGGGACTAGGCTAGGGTGGGGGCACAATTACTGGACTTGAGGTAAGTGACCAAAAACGACGGCAGAGTGGTACGCCGATGTAGTTCCGGATGGACTATGGTCGTGCACGTAGTCCATATTTGGAGAAGTCAAGCATGGGTACCAGTAGATCGAGACTGTGCACTTATGTTTATGGTGTCCAGGGGTTGACACCCTAGGGCTTGATACACCCGACGGGAGACCCGGCACAGTCCGACTACAATTATGTTTGGGCCGTATTGACACCAACACGTGACGAGTTAGGCTTAGGGAGCCGATCGATTAGACCGTTTGGTTGGACCTCGTATTAGGGTCACTTCATGTTATTGGACCTCGTATTAGGGTCACTTCATGTTATTGGACCTCGTATTATGGTCACTTCATGTTATTGGACCTCGTATTAGGGTCATTTCATTGGGTCAAAGCTTGGGCCAAGGGATCAATACGTGTTTATTCAAGTCATGTTAGTTTGCTAGTACACCTGTGGTGCAAAACCTTAAACCTGATTATGCGATGGCACCTTTATCTACCTTGTTAGTTAATCATCATGCTAGTATGTTGTTATCCTTATGTTCATCCCTGCTTCTCATGCCAGTTAACTTTATCAGTTTACATTGATTGTAGTAGGGCTTACTCAGTCTTTTTGACTGACCTGTTTTTCTTTCGCCTCTTTTCTTCCGTTCCCCCCCCCCCCCCCCCAGGTTCTCAGGGAGGGAATATTGGAGCTTAGCTTGGATTTCTGATCGCTTGCTTGTGGGATTTTAGCTCATGTACGGTCTTGACATGAAGCTAGCTATGGTTATCACTTATTTTGGGGATAGTACTTATGTATTTCAGTTTTTCAGTGATGTTGTTTTTGTCTAGACTTGTGTATTTGGAAAGTTGACATTATGTTGTACCAGACTTGTTTTGAAATAGTTGAAATCTTCCGCTGTTTTACTTATCTCATTTACTCTGTTTACATATATACATATGTTCTTGTTCTGCCTTGATATATCATTATGCATGTTTACCCGGTACAAACGCCCCTCCAAAGTCAGAGTGCTTGCAAGAGCCACCCTGGCGGAGGTGGGGTGTTACAGGTGGGGGTGTGCATGTCATAGTGATGGCAAACAATCAAGCATAGCAACCATCCTCACATCTCTCACTCAGTGCGTAAAGCATACGATATCCACCACTTCGATCAGCCAATACTTTGCTATGATCACTCTGCCCCATGAAGTCACAACGGCTTCACTGCACTGATCCATAGCCACTAATCCTTCGCTATGTCCACTTTGCCCCATGGAGTCGTACACACCCCACCGCACTGGCTCATAGCCTTACTAATCCTTTACTATGTCCACTCTGCCCCATGGAGTCACAATGGCTCCACTGCACTGGCTCATAGTCTCACTACGATCACTTTGCCCCTCGAGTCATGGTGACTCTACTGCACTGATATATAGTCCTGCTACGATCACTTTGCCGCTTGAGTCATAATGACTCTACTGCACTGGTACGTAGCCCATCATTCCTTTTCAGTGATGAATCGAAGTTATGAACGTCGACAACTCCTTAGCACACGTGCCGCAGAAAAGCCTAATCGTGAAGTGAACTCATTGGTTCCCAACTGGATCCTGAGCTCTAACTTCCATTTGGACTACCTTTGCATCTCGGGTTTTTGGTCATCACCGGATCGGTTCAGATCCTCAACTCTTCTTCTCTGTCAGTTCGGATTGGTCTCTTCCAAGTGCTCCAGGTCAGATCTTGGCCTCCAAGTCCCTTCGTAGTACATCGGTTCGGTTCGGGTGCTCTCTGGCGGGTCGGTCGGGTAGATACATTTTGGTTCGGTTCGGTGTACCCTTGCTCCATCGGTTCGGTTCGGGTTCCTGGTCTCCGATCCGATCCACTTCCCCTTTCTCTTCCGTTTTGATCCCCTTCTCTTCCCTTCAGTCGATCCGATTCCCCCTTCTTTAGCTCGATCCGATCCCAGTTCAACCATTGTGGCCTTTCTTTTTTCCATACTTTCCCTTGTGCCAAGCCTCGGTTCGGTTCGGTGATCCCTTGCCCAGTCCACTATCCGGTTCGAGCCCATTCCCCCGATCCGATCCGAAAGCCTGCACCATTTTCCTGCAACTTTTCCAGCGAGTGTTTTACGCCATTCGACGGCATTTTCGACCATTCTATCTATTCTAATCAATCACAAAGCATATCATACAGTCATAGCAACAAGTAGAAGTGACCTCAAACACCAAAACATCAATATGATAGGTTAAAATGGATCAAACATAACCAAAACCCCATATTTTCCCTTAAGCATGTTCAAGCATAATTAATGATAAGATTAGCAAAACTTAACCAAATAAACCCAAGCTTCTAACAAAGGTCTAAAACATCATTTAAGAATTTATAAATATTATTCTAGATCTTATTTACGTTTAAAAATGCTAATTAACACTAATTAACACTAATTAGCCATAATTAGTGTAAAAGCAAGCTAATCACTCACCTTAGCCACAAATAAACCTTAGATCTGAAATAAATCTCTGATATGGCGCGAATACCAATGCTAAACAGCTGCTCTAATCTTGATTTGGTGAAGATCTCTCTTGATTTGATGTTGCTAAGCTTAATCCTTGATTAGAAAGTGATTTGGAGGTGATTTAGTGGTTGGAGGCCATTTTTAGGGTTTCTAAGAGGTAAGTGGAGGCTAGAAAACTGAAATGGAATGAAACCCTAACTCTTTTCAGCCTTCCCATAACCCTAATCCCGAAATGGGTTATGGGCTCATTCACTAATCACCCAATTTGGCCCGGTTAAGCAGTTTTTCACCTTCCAAATCTTATTTCAGCCATTTCTCCCAAACGGTAAGTCCGTTTTCCACATGTGACCACTCTAAGGAAAGGTAAACCATCATCTGAAGCAAATGGAAGTGGTTTCAGTTCAAAACTTCTTTCCAATCAAAAGTTATGGCCGAAACAAGATCAGTTAGGGGCAAAATGGTCATTTAAAAATCGACAAAAATCATGAACATGGGAAATGACCTCATTCGTCGTTTCCCAAAGTTACGTGACCATACGACTACGTATAAGAAAGAAATAAATATTCTACGATCCTCCGATGCGTAGAATACGGGTTGTTACATTCTTCCCCCCTTAAGAAATTTCGCCTCCGAAATTCCCTAACCAAAACACACAAAGGGTTCCGCATGCCTATCAGCCATAAAATAACGATCAAACATGCAAAACAAGTCTATCCTAGCATGCGGAATAACTAAATCGCAAAGAAAATCTTACCAGGCAAAGAGTTCTGGATACGTTTTCCTAATGCTCTCCTCTGTCTCCCAAGTACAGTCATTCTCGTTCTCGCCCTACTGAACCTTGACTAGCTTCACCGCCTTCCTTCGAAGTTGCTTCGTATCGTGCTCGACAATACGAATCGGCTTGCGGTTCCCAACCGCCTCGGGTTCCACTTCGAAGTCCTCTAACTGATCAGGTGAAATAGTCATATCTGGGTTGTGCACGAACTTCCTTAGCTGGGAAACATGAAATAAGTTGTGAACTCCCGCCATCTTCTCGGGTAAGTCAACTCTATATGCTAAATTCCCAACTTGTTCGAGAACTGGGAATGGGCCAACAAATCTTGGTGCCAACTTGCCTCTCCTGCCAAATCGTATCACGCTCTTCAACGGAGAAATCTTGACAAACACCAAGTCACCAACGGAGAACTCTAAGTCTCTTCTGCTCTTATCAGCATAACTCTTTTGCCTATCCTGGGCAGCTTTCATTCGTTGTTGAATGATTTTAATCTTATCTGAAGTTTCTCTTTCTACATCTGGTCCAAGCACAAACTTCTCACTGGTCTCTATCCAAGATGATGGTGAGTTGCAGGATCGTCCGTACAAAGCTTCATATGGAGCCATACTGATACTGGATTGGTAGCTATTATTATATGCAAACTCTACTAGATGCAAATGGTCATCCCATGATCCACCAAAATCCAATATACAATCCCTCAAGAGATCTTCCTATATATGATTCACCCTCTCTGTCTGACCGTCGGTTTGAGGATGATACACGGTACTGAGATATAATTCCGACCCTAGAGCCTCTTGTAAGCTCTTCCAAAACCCACTAGTAAACAACGGGTCTCGGTCACTCACAATGCTTTTAGGTACTCCATGAAATCTCACTACCCACTTCATATACAGTTCTGCTAACTTAGCTGCCGTTTTGGTCAATTTGATTGGTATAAATCATGCACTCTTGGTCAATCAATCCACAATTACCCAAATGCTATCATGTCCCGATTTAGTCCTTGGTAAACCATCAATGAAATCCATCGAGACTTGCTCCCATTTCCATTCGGGAATTTCTAATGGTTGCAACAAACCACTAGGCTTCTTTTGCTCGGCTTTAACTAGCTGGCAATTCATGCACTTGGATATAAACTTCCCAACGTCTCTTTTCATCCCTTCCCAGTTGTAAGTCTGCTTCATGTCTCGATACATCTTATCACCACCGGGGTGTAAAGTCATTTTTGAGTGATGACATTCCCTAAGCACTTCATATCTCAAACCATTCACGTTGGGTACAACTAGTCTTCCATTCTTTCGAAGCCATCTTTCTCGATCAAGCCCATAAAAATTCATCTCCTCACCGTCGATATTCATCTCTAACTTGGAGATGATTTCCAATAGATTAGGATCATCCCTCTGACTGGAACCAATCCGCTCAATCAAAGTGGGTCTGATCGTCAAACTAGCTAACATTTCTAGATCCAATTCGCACTTTGGCCTGAAATCATATCCTGCGATATACTCCAGTTGCTTCCATTCAAGAAACGTAGCCCCTAAACTGGCATGTCTCCTACTCAAGGCATCGGCTACCGCATTGCCTTTCCTAGGTGTATATGCGATATCAAAATCATACAAAGCCAAAAACTCTAACCATCTCTGCTGACGGAGATTCAGATCCTTTTGACAGAAGAGATACTTTAACGATTTATGATCGGTAAACAACTCAAATCTATCTCCCAAGAGATAATGCCTCCACATCTTCAACGCGAACACGATCGCTGCCAGTTCCAAATCATGGGTAGGATACCTTTTCTCATTCGGCTTTAGTTGCCGACTAGCATAAGCTACAACCCTACCTCCTTGCATCAATACAGCACCTAGTCCGGTACTACAAGCATCCGTGTATACCGCCATCTCTTCATTCCCTTTAGGAATGACTAACACTGGCGCACGCGACAACTTTTCTTTTAGACTCTTGAATGCATTCTCACACACTCCGTCCCAGACGAAGGCTTGATTCTTCTTAGTCAACTGAGTCAACGGTGTCGCTATCTTGGAGAAGTCCTGGATAAACTTACGATAATATCCAGCTAACCCCAAGAAGCTTCTCACGTCTATTGCATTCTTGGGCGTAGACCAATCCTGTACCGTAGCGACCTTCGCAGGGTCCATGGCAATACCATTCTCTGAAACAACATGGCCCAAGAATCTCATATCCCTCCTCCAGAAGTGACACTTAGAAAATTTCGCTTTCAATTGGTGTTTTCTTAACACCTCCATCACTATCCTCAAATGTCCCTTGTGTTCTTCCTCTGTCCTTGAGTAAACAAGGATGTCGTCTACAAACACAAGAATAAACTTATTCAACTGATCTCTAAATACCCGATTCATAAGATCCACAAAGTATGCTGGTGCATTGGTCAACCCAAATGGCATGACCAACCACTCATAAAATCCAGACGGCGTCCGAAATGCCATTTTAGCTATACTATCAGCTGCTACTCGGAGCTGATGAAATCCTGTCGCGAGGTCCAATTGGGAGAACACTCTTGCTCCTTCCAGTTGATCAAACAAATCATCTATCCGCGGTAGAGGATACTTATTCTTCTTCGTCACCTTATTCAACCCGCGATAGTCCACACACAAACGAAGGGAACCATTTGCCTTAGTGGCAAACACAACCGGTGCTCCCCACTCGGAGACACTTCTTCTAATAAACCCCTTCATCAAAAGATCGCTTACTTGCACCCCGAGCTCTCGCTGCTCCCTTGGTGCCATACGACGAAGTGGCATCACTATAGGTCTGGCATCTTTCAATAAATCAATACGGAACTCAATCTCTCGGTGTGGTGGAAGTATGGTCACTTCCTCGAAGACGTCCGGATACTGGCCAACCACGGGCACATCTGACAACTCGTCATGCGGGATGTCGAGGGAATTTATAAAACTAGCCATTACACCATCACTAGGTAGACTACCAAACACTACCCTCCGCCCATCATCCTCCCTAACTGTCACCAAAAAGCCCTCACAATCTACCACCACCCCGTATCTTTGGAGCCAATCGACCCCCAATATAATGCCATACCCAGTAAAGCCCAAAACAAAGCAATCACAAACAAACATACATCCATGACTCGATAAGACCAAATTTCGGCAAATCATACTAAGGTTAATCGAACCACCAATCGGGTTCATCACAACCAACGGTCTATCGACTATCTCGGGTTCCAGTCCCAACCTATCTACCGGGTCACTAGATATGAAGGAACGGGAAGCCCCAGTATCAAACAAAACTCGAACAGGTACATCAAGAATAGAAAGCATACCTTGAATGACGACATTCTTTCCTTTCTCCGCCGCAGTTGGGGCATTTGACGAAGAAGGAATAGCACTGATAGCATATGCTTACACAATCTCCTTCTCCTTAAGAGGTTGTGGACATTTATCCTTATGATGTCCCACTTGGCCACAGTTGTAGCACTTCCTATCCGCTGGCTTGGCCCGACATTTTTTAGCATAATGGCCCTTCTTACCACAGCTGAAGCACTCAACATCTTTCTTGCTCTTTTTCTGGCCATCCTTAGTTTGGTTCTGCTTCCTCTTGTTCTGAGTGTTATTCTTGCCTCCACCGCCTGCTTACGGCTTCAGCCCTTCTGCAGATGCAGTCTCTGACTTAGGGTAAACACTCTCTGATCTCGAAGCTTTCCCCACAATCGATTCAAAAGTCTCATCAATGTGGTTGATAAGCCTTTCCCCCAAGTATCCATCCAGACCAGTAATGAACTTCTCATTCTTCTTCTCAGGATTATCGATAAGGGATACTCCATACTTCGACAAAGTGTCGAACTCAGCAATATAGTCTGAGACTGCCCTACCATTCTTCTTAAGCTCCAAGAACTTCCTAAACAATTCCGACTTCTGAGCAGCTGGGATAAACTTGTCGCTAAAGCGAGCCTTAAACTGATCCCAAGTAACCTGATCCTCTGGAGTGACTGTCTTAATAGCATTCCACCAATTCATCGCTCGCCCTTGCAGCTGACGAGATGCTAGCCTTCTCTTCATCGCATCCTCGATACCCAAGTCGTTGAAGATACGATCACAGCTATCCAACCAATCATGAACATCCGTGGCCGACGTCGTTCCGTGGAACAGCTTCCCACCAAGGTTAGTGTAATCCTTGCACAGCTTGGCAAAATCGGCCCTAGGCGCCTGCACTACTGGACCACCACCATTACCGGCATTGGGAACTGCTCCCTGAACATCCCTAAGAATCTCTCTCATGAAGTCAGTGAACATCGTCCTCATGTCAGGAGCATTCCCATTATTGGCCCCTCTACCAGCACCCCTCGTCTCTCGACTCATCGTTTAATCTGTAAAGAGAAAACGATTAACTATCTCCAAGGTGGTGCTAGTGCAGTACGACTTCATCCTTATACTACTAATAGTATATATATATAGCTTTTGAAAACCAAAGTAATCACAAATACGCACTCTCATATACGTACTATCTCTCCCTAGTGTCTTTTCCTAGGTTAACTACGCAACCTAGAGCTCTGATACCAAATGTGACGGCTTGCCCCGCACCAACCGACACTTACTCCAAAAGTGCAATGTATACATGTCCAATTAGCACGGGACGGTCGTCAAAGGAGAAGGAAGAAGACGAAGGATCAACAAGGAACCTGTAGAATGTCTCACAACACATAGAACAAAATATAATAACAACATACTTGAAATAAAACAGGTGAGACAGTGCATAAGCTGAAACAAACTATCATAGCAGCGGAAAATTCAAATACAGCTTATGTTCCACATCATCATTATTACAACTTTTCAAACTGTCTCTAAAAGCAAAAGCAAGATAAGGGAGGTACACTACTAATACCCAAGTAGTGACCACCAACGACACAGGGAGAATATTTATATATATATCATATGTGGAAGCCTCCTGCTCGCCTCCGGATCATCTACTCGTGCATCACCAGCTAACCTGTCTTTAGTCTGCTCGTTTAGGAGCACCCAGAGTAATAAGAAGAGACATAAAACTCTGGGTCAGACAAAAGTCTGGTATGAGCGATAAGCAGCTAAACAAAACAATAACAGGTATAATAACCATACCTGAACCTGGACCTGCAACCAAAGAGTTAGCACTACATACTATACAACACTCTAAGGTGCCACTAACATATGGTGTACAAGCATACGGGGGTGGGGGTGTGCATCTCATAGTGATGGAAAACAATCAAGCATAGCAACCATCCTCACATCTCTCACTCAGTGCGTAAAGAATACGATATCCACCACTTCGATCACCCAATACTTTGCTATGATCACTCTGCCCCATGAAATCACAACGGCTTCACTGCACTAATCCATAGCCACTAATCCTTCGCTATGTCCACTTTGTCCCATGGAGCCGTACACACCCCACCGCACTGGCTCATAGCCTTACTAATCCTTTACTATGTCCACTCTGCCCCATGGAGTCACAATGGCTCCACTGCACTGGCTCATAGTCTCACTACGATCACTTTGCCCCTCGAGTCATGGTGACTCTACTGCACTGATACATAGTCCTGCTACGATCACTTTGCCGCTCGAGTCATAATGACTCTACTGCACTGGTACGTAGCCCATCATTCCTTTTCAGTGGTGAATCGAAGTTATGAACGTCGATAACTCCTTAGCACACGTCCCGCAGCAAAGCCCAATCGTGAAGTGAACTCATTGGTTCCCAACTGGATCCTGAGCTCTAACTTCCATTTGGACTACCTTTGCATCTCGGGTTTTTGGTCATAACTGGATCGGTTCAGATCCTCAACTCTTCTTCTCTGTCAGTTCGGATAGGTCTCTTCCAAGTGCTCCGGGTCGGATCGTGGCCTCCAAGTCCCTTCGTAGTACATCAGTTCAGTTCGGGTGCTCTCTGGCGGGTCGGTCGGGTAGATACATCTTGGTTCGGTTCGGTGTACCCTTGCTCCATCGGTTCGGTTCGGTTCGCGTTCCTGGTCTTCGATCCGATCCACTTCCCCTTTCTCTTCCGTTCCGATCCCTTTCTCTTCCCTTCAGTCGATCTGATTCCCCCTTCTTTAGCTCAATCCGATCCCAGTTCAACCATTGTGGCCTTCCTTTTTGCCATACTTTCCCTTGTGCCAAGCCACGGTTCGGTTCGGTGATCCCTTGCCCAGTCCACTATCCGGTCCGAGCCCATTCCCCCAATCCGATCTGAAAGCCTGCACCATTTTCCTACAACTTTTCCAGCGAGTGTTTTACGCCATTCGACGGCGTTTTCGACCATTCTATCTATTCTAATCAATCACAAAGCATATCATACAGTCATAGCAACAAGTAGAAGTGACCTCAAACACCAAAACATCAATATGATAGGTTAAAATGGATCAAACATAGCCAAAACCCCATATTTTCCCTTAAGCATGTTCATGCATAATTAATGATAGGATTAGAAAAACTTAACCAAATTAACCCAAGTTTCTAACAGAGATCTAAAACATCATTTAAGAATTTATAAATATTTTTCCAGATTTTATTTACGTTTAAAAACGCTAATTAACACTAATTAACACTAATTAGCCATAATTAGTGTAAAAGCAAGCTAATCACCCACCTTAGCCACAAATAAACCTTAGATCTGAAATAAATTTCTGATATGACGCAAATACCAATGCTAAACAGCAGCTGTAATCTTGATTTGGTGAAGATCTCCCTTGATTTGATGTTGCTAAGCTTAATCCTTGATTAGAAAGTGATTTGGAGGTGATTTAGTGGTTGGAGGCCATTTTTAGGGTTTCTAAGAGGTAAATGGAGGCTAGAAAACTGAAATGGAATGAAACCCTAACTCTTTTCAGCCTCCCTATAAACCTAATCCCGAAATGGGTTATGGGCCCATTCATTAATCACCCTATTTGGCCCGGTTAAGCAGTTTTTCACCTTCTAAACCTTATTTCAGCCATTTCTCCCAAACGGTAAGTCCGTTTTCCACATGTGACCACTCTACGGAAAGGTAAACCATCATCCGAAGCCAATGGAAGTGGTTTCAGGTTAAAACTCCTTTCCAATCAAAAGTTATGGCCAAAACAATATTAGCTAGGGGCAAAATGGTCATTTAAAAATCGACAAAAATCATGAACATGGGAAATGACCCCAATAGTCGTTTCCCAAAGTTACATGACCATACGACTTCGTATAAGAAAGAAAGAAATATTCTACGATCCTCCGATGCGTAGAATGCGGGTTGTTACATTATGTCTAATCACAAGTAATTAACAATCTAGCAGAACGCTTGCATCTCACGTTCCACATATAAAGTATAAAAACAAAAACCGCGGGCTCTTATTGGAGATTGGATTCCGACCATGACAAGGTATGGGGCCACCTGCCGATAGTATATCTCTAGAGGCAAATACACTGGGTTCAACAAGAACATCTTGCAACCTGGCCCACACATGATCGACCACTCATTTCGCTTGAGTGTATCGAATGTATATCACCAACGGTTGGGAGCTACCCACCGTTTCCCGAAAAGGGACAGCGTCGAACATAGATAAAAGAATGAAATGGATTTTCTCTAGATAGGTGATATACACCCTAATGGGAGCGACCCACTTAGCCATGCTGCCTGCCCGATTTTTGTTATTTCCCGGTTGATGAGGCTTGAGGTCATAACGTCTCTTTGGAACATCTGACCACCATTCACTTTGAATGCCACATCGTCATACCCGCCAAATCACAAATTGATTTCCTCAAAAATACCACGGGTAAAAAGCTAAGAGAAACGAATTCCTCCGCCACCAAACGTAAGTACGTTTGAAGAGATCAACTTAAGCGATCCGTTAGATATACTCTGTCGGACATTCGTCCATTCACGTTTGTCCTAGGACTGGACAAACCGAAGGCACTATTCTGTAAACAGGATAGCCCTTGCATAACTCCGTCTTCAATATTTGATCGCCACGCTAACGTCCATACAGAGTGGTTTTCAGATAATATATCTGATCCTGGTCTCTCTATATTGACGACAATAAAATGGTCAAAAACTTCGATAGTCGGTGATTTAACTATCAAAGAAAAATAGGTGTACAACCGACGATATTATTTCAAGATGGAAATTCTATCGATCAATCAACATTCAACATTCAACATTCATCCTTTTAATTTAATTTATCATTAATTCATTCATTTCCCATTTCTATATACTCAACATCTCTTATTCCCTAAATTTATGAAATATACGTCATCAATCATTGGAAAACATTTCCATCTTTGTCTCACGTATTACTGTCATTCCACTATTCTTTCTCATCAACATTTCATTTTCTATAATTAGAAAATATCTCTGATTATATTTGGAAAATGTTCCCAAAATGTATTCATTTGATTTTAAACAGATGTTAAATAAAACATCACTAAGCCAATTTAAACCATTACACTCATTAACTAAATTCACTAAATCAATCTTCACTATCGAACCTTACCCATTCCTTAGTTAAAAACGAAGCCAATCAAGTTGGGGTATAATTACCTCTCATACCTTAACTGAACAACATTTCTACCCTCGAAATAGACAAAGTTCACCTTTCAAACCTTTAACGACTTCCTTACGTAACACAGATTCTATTTATGAATCCCCTTCTTAATTTTAAAACATTGATTTTAACTACAGCATTTTAATTCCTCTCTTCTTAAATATCCAACCTTAAAATGTAACTTTTATTTCTTAATTTAACTAAATAACTAAACCACTAATCTATAAATAAATAAGTACATCTTGATTAAACCGGAAAGTAAATATTTCTTTCCCAAACTCGATATAATCGAATTCAGTGTATAATTCTCTTTTTCGAATAATCTCTATTCGATATCTCATTTTCGAATAAACTATATTCGATAACCCTTTCTTCGAATAACTATATTCGATAATCTCTCTTCGAATGATTTACATTCGATTAACTTTCTATGAATGATTTACATTCGATTAATCTCCTTTCGAATAAAATATATTCGATTAACTCCTTTAAATCTATTCAAATAAACTAATTTGAATAACTCCTTTAATTCTATTCGAATAAACTATTTCGAATAACTCCTTTGGATTAACTCATTGGGATTAACTCGGTTTGATTAACTCATTTTGACTAACTCAACTCGATCAACTTGATTAACTTACTTGATTAACTCAACTTATCTAACTCAACTTATTTAACTCTTATCTAATAACTAATATTCGATTAATTTATATTCGAATAGCTATGTCTGTTTTAACTTTATTTCGAATGGCTAATATTCGATTTAACTCCATTCGCTTGACTCTAGATCGCAGCGATCACAATGGTTACGCCTGATTCCCTCAGGAAACATCCGACCGCCGTAGGCTATCTGCAGCCCTGCGAATTTCGCTAGCAGTCGTACGAAATGGCGACTCATCCTGAATAACCTTGTTTGACTAACTCTATCTCAAATAACTATATTCAATCAACTCTAATTGAATAACTAATATTCAATTAATTCTAATTCGATTAACTCTAACTGATTATTCAGTTTCAAATATCGATGTTGAAATCGATTCTTACTTCTCTATATAAGTCCTGACTTATGTATTCTATTTATCCATGATTAATATTTCATTTAATTTATAAAATATTATTTATAAATTTATCTTATCAATCCATCGGTTAGAATAGATTCTATTTAAAATCTTTGCTTTAACTCCATATCATATTATACCCGTGTGCGAAGCACGGGTTTAAATCTTTCAAATGTAAAATTCTCCTTTTATATAATTCTAGTCACTTTTCAAGTATTTCCTTTTAAAATCTATTTATTTAGAAAACAAATCCCTTTTTGATAATTCTATTTATTTAAAAAAAAATCCCTTTTTATAAAATCTATTGATTTTATAAGTAATTCCTTTGGTAATCTAACTTTTTTCCTTTTTCTATTTACTTTACACGCATTTCCTGTAATAATCCGGAAATTCTGAGCCAATTTAAAATTTTTATTTTGGCAATTTTGATGAATTATTTTAAATAATAACGACGAGAAATTTATTTTGAATAGAATTAGAACGTATATATTTATTTGAATCGTCGTTTGAATAGAAATATTTTATTTTAAATATAAAAGAAATTGAAAATGGCACGGTAGTTCGAAAATTCGATTTTAAATTTCAAATGAATGTACAGGATTCAAAATAACCCGGATTTTGGCGAAACCAAAAATATTAGAATCTAATTGAGAATATATTTCCAATGAATCCAAAAAATCGAAACTTCATAGCGGGAATCAAAAGTTATGCCCAGTTGAAAATTCAGAATAGTCGCTATGGAATTCTGGCCCTTAAAAATGGAGATTTTGCAAACGACCTCGGTTTTCGAAGAAACCACTTTTGTTGGATCCATGATGTCAAATTATTGCTAGGTTCCAAAATTCGTAATTTTTTGAATCAATATGTGAGTGTGGCAAAGGAAAATGCATTTGACCAGTTTTAGTTGATTTTAATCGACTGGAAAATGGCCATTTTTCAAACGGTCTCAGAATTAGACGAAATTAGTTTTATTAGGACCGTATCGTTAATACGAAGCTAGAAAATATTTTTCGGGAATTTTTCTGATTAGTAGGTGGCCCCGGTAAATTGAAATGCGCGTTCAAATTCAATATATAGATTTATATTTTGATTTTGACGAAAACTGATCGAAACGGTCGAATCAGCTTACGATACGTATCTCATTGTGTTCGGAATGGGGGTAATTAGCTATGGATGATAGTCAGTGGGTTCGATTTCGAGTTCGAAATTAAAAGTTGCTTTTTGAAATTAAATAATTAAAATAAAATAAACAAAAAAAAAACCTCCCCTCTCTATGTTCTCTCCCCCCCCCCCCCCCCGGTCAGTTTCATTTCAACGAAAATATACAATAAAAAGGAAAAGGGGGGATCGCGTCCCCCCCTACATCTGTTGTCGCCGCCGCTTCCTCCTCCTCCTCTTCGCCCTCCACTCTCCTCCCTCTCCCCTCTGAAAAACCCAAGACCGTACCCCCCTTTAAAACCCTAATCCGCCGCCAATGGTCAGCCACCGCCTCCCGCTAGCCACTTCCACCTCGCGACAGGATCCCCCTTCCTCTCGAGCACCGCGTACCTTTCCCCTCTCAGCCAAACTCCGACACCTTTCAAACCCCAGAACCCGACGCCGTTGACCCCCTGCCGCCACCACCTCCAAGGCGCACCACCACCTCAGCAAGCCCCCGCACGTGCAACCTTCTCCCTTCGACAAAGAATCGATTTTTGGCAAAACCCGTGAGTTTTTATATTTGATTTTATTTTCAGTTTAATATATAATAGCTCTGTAAATAAAGGACTGATTTTTAGTTATAGAAAAGGTCAGATTTTTATATAGTTAATCATATAGAAAAGGTCGGATTTTTATATAGTTAATCATATAGAAAAGGTCGGATTTTTATATGGTTAATCAAATAGAAAAGGTCGGATTTTTATATAGTTAATCAAATAAGAAAGGTCGGATTTTTAAATATGATATTAGCGAAGAAAGGTTGGATTTTTAATGAAGTAAAGATTTGATTTTTAGCGGTATAAAAATAGAATTTTTATCTATATAGTAGCGGTGTAAAAATAGAATTTTTATCTATATAGTAGCGGTGTGAAAATAGAATTTTTATCTATATAGTAGCGGTGTAAAAATAGAAATCTTATCTATATAGTAGCAGTGTAAAAATAGAATTCTTATCTATATAGTAGCGGTGTAAAAATAGAATTTTAATCTATATAGTAGCGGTGTAAAAATAGAATTTTTATCCATGTAGCATAGTTATAAAAATGTGATTTTTATATACATAGAAACAGTATAAAAATGTGATTTTTATATATGTAGTGAATACGGGCAACGAAATTGACAAAAGGCGAGAACGACGAAGATTTCTACATATGAAGAGTCGCGGTGTATTGGTTCAGCTAGTCGGTGAGAACTTCTCACTTTAAATCTTGTTTTCTAGTAAAATTATATACTAGGATGCAGACGGTGCTTAGCAGCACCCGACACCCGTCGTCCACAGACCATGTACGACTTATATGCTTGTTTGATGTGTTGTGAAGTTTATTTGTGATGTTGATGTGAAATGGATAATAAAACATTCATGTGTTGAAATAAATTAATTATCGTTAAAAATATAATTTTTAACGTGAATGTGAATAAATAAATATTCATTTACAAACCGGACGGTTTGTTTATGAACAACTATTTGGAGGACATTGATTGGGACGATAAATTTTACACGTCGCCCAACTGCACAAATAATATTCAGTGTTTGTGGATTGAAACCCCAAACGGGTGTTGGGATGATATTTGACGTATACTAATACCAATTGTTTAGTGGTATGTCGATCGTTGGATTGACAGACTGTACGAGCGTTAATTATTTATATTTAATGCTTATGCAGTTGTGTGGTGAACTTTGGATGATGGTTGATTATTTATCGTTGCTATTATATACATGTGTTGTATGGAATCCATATAATTAACATTATATGGTAATTGATTGGGCCTCATTCCAATTGGGAAAATAAAGAATATTATAAAATATAGATTCATGTGTTGAAAAGAATAAATAGTCATTTGTTGAATAGAATAACGAAGTTATTGAAAAATATAAAGCCGTGTTGATTAGAGATGCGCTATTTTGACGCGAACGATATTTATATCGATTATATTCGTTTTTATAATGATTATAGAAAAGGAAGTGATTTCAAAATATAACGTTTTGAAAATATTGTCATTTGTATATCGATGATGTGGAATATTCAATTTTGATTCGAAATTGAATATGAAGTTGAAATCGTTTCGAAAACGAAATTAAAACGATTTATAAAATACGTTTTGAAAGGAAATCAAAGAAATATATATAATATATATATTATATATATAATGGCCTGAATAGAACGCGCCGCGCTGTGGTAGTTTGCGAATTTCGACCATTGACTTCGAATTGACGTTACGGGAGATCCGACCGTCGGATTCTCATGAAACCAGAACCGTTGGGTTCGTATCGAAAAGAGCTTTCCAATGAATATTAGAAATTTGAAATCTAACGGTTGGATTTGGAATTGTGTCCAAATCAAATTGGGAAAAGTCGTTGTAAGTGCAGTTCGGTGGCCGTTATTGAAAATCGACTGTAGGGCCTTGATAAAATTATTAAAAATATTAATAATTTGTGTAAAATCATAATATATGAATTGGAAAGAACTGGGATGAAAAATTCCACATTTGAAAGGATAAAAATATATTTTTATCGAAATGAACTAGTTTTGAACTAGAATTAAAATCAATTTATTTTTGAAACAAATAAATTGAATTTGAAAGGGATTTTAAAAGTAACCAGAATTTCCAATAATTAACTGGAATGGATTTGAATCAAAATTATCTTCGAATATTTCGATGTTGGATTTCGTGATTATATAGATATGGTTGTGGAAATTTGAAAGATATATTTTATATCGTTATTTCCAATACGATATTTGTTGGTTTCAGAATTTGATATTGAATATAAGCCGGTATATTTTCTATTCAGAGCCTTGTATTTAATATCAAATGGGATTTTGGGTTCGTCGTGAATGGTGTCTTAAATAACACTGTTCTTGAACCCAGTTTAGAAAATAATAAATCTTTTAACTAATATTTAGTGAAAATGTCCAGTTAATTAGTATTTAATTGGAATTGAATTTGAATTGGTTTTTGGGGTTTATCGTGAGCGGTGTTTTGAATAACACATGTTCTTTAACCCGATTAACAATAGAAAGTGATTTTGGGTTTATCGTGAATCGTGTTTTAGGTGACATTGGTACTTTACCCAGTTAAAGACAGGATATTGATTTTTTAGAAGATTAAAATTAAGTGGAGTTTTAATGAATCTTTAATTAGATTGAAAATGTAACGACCCGGGAAAAAGCGACCTTGGTTATCCGATATATAACACCTATCGAACAATCAAAAGTCGAAATTACCGGATAGTCCAAGAAAGAAATTAGAGGGTGAGGATAGATAAGATAGAACTAATAGAATAGAAGAAGAAGAAGAAGACAACAACATCAGAGTAACACGAATCTCACAGCGGAACGAATAAAATATAATATACAACATAACTTGAAATCAAAAGCAGTATATGTATATAATACCATTATCAGAGTACAACACTTACAATACAGCGGAATAAACAATAGCTACATAAGTTCTGAAGCCTCCTGCTCCAAGCTCTCCAAGTATATCTGTAAAATCCTGACTACTTGACTGCCCGTACAAATTTGGGCACCCAAGAGTTTAGGGAAAACAAAACAAAATAAACTCTGGGTCAGTCATGGGACTGGTGTGAGTAAACTCAAATCTTTTGTTTTAACTTTTCAAAATCCTTTTCAAAAGAAAAGATAATCGTAAGACCAATCCACACATAAACACGGACGGTTTTTACCTTACGATAACCCAAAACACTTTAAAAATCATATATTATCTGATATTATAATAATGTCTAATCACAAGTAATTAAAATCTAGTAGAACGCTTGCATCTCACGTTCTACATATATAATATACAATCAAACTCGCAGGCACTTATTGGGAATTGGATTCCAACTTGACAAGGTATGGGACCACCTTCCGAACGTGTATCTCTAGAGGCAAATACACTGGGTTCAACAAGAACATCTTGCAACCCGGCCCACACATGACCGACCACTCATTTCGCTTGAGTGTATCGAATGTATATCACCAACGGTTGGGATCAGCAACCGCCTCCCGAAATGGGACAGCATCGATAGATTAAAGAACAAAAGGAATTTCTCTAGATAGGTGATCATACACCCTACTTCGGAGCGACCGACTTAGCCATGCTGCCTGCCCGATTTTTGTCCTTTCCTGGTTGATGAGGCTTGAGGTCATAACGTATCTTTTGACAGATCACACCTCCATTACTTTGAATGCCACACCGTCATACCCGCCAAATCACAAATTGATTTCCTCAAAAATACCACGGGTATAAAGCTAAGAGAAACGAATTTCTCCGCCACCAAACGTTAGTACGTTTGAAGAGATCAACTTACGCGATCCGTTAGATATACTTTGTCAGACACTCGTCCATTCACGTTTGTCCTGGGACTGGACAAACCGAAGGCACCATTCTGTAAACAGGATAGCCCTTGCATAACTCCGTCTTCATATATTCAGCATACTTGATTCGCAACGCTTATGCCAATACGGAGTGGTTCTCTGGATAATAATCCAACCGGTCTCTCCATATTAACAACGTAAAATGGTCAAAACTTTGATAGTCGGTGAGTTAACTATCAAACGAAAACATGTCGGTGTGCAAACAACGATATTATTTCCCGAAGGAAATTCTATCGACCAATCATCATTTCATCCATTCGTTCAATTTCCTATTCCTGTTGTTTACTGTTTCTTATTCACTATATTTAGAATATATATCATTATCATTGGAAAACATTTCCATCTCTTGTTTCTATATTCAGAAAACAATTCTACTTCTCATTCGGAAAACATTTCCAAATCTCCTTCATTTGATTAAACAGATGTTTGAATAAACATCACTATGCCAAATCTCCTTCATTTGGTTTCCACTTAACCACTTTTCACTCTCGAACCTTAACCATTTCTTAGTTAAAAACGAAGTCAATCAAGTTGGGGTATGATTACCTCTCAGACCTTAACTGAACAACATTTCTAACCTCGAAAATAAGCTTAAGTACTCCTTTTAAACTTTAACACCTCTTTACACAACTCTCGGATTATATAGACAAATCCGCTTCTTGTACGGAAACTCTTGATTATAACGATGGTGCTATAATTCCCTACATCCGAATATAATAACTTCAATTTGACTTTTACTTTCTAACTCAAATATATAACGAACTACTAATTATCGACACCCATTTGGTTAACTCTAACCTATAACCTTTATTCTATTAACTCTTACTGGATTAACTCTTATTCGGCTAACTCAGGTTGATTAACTCATTTTGACCAACTTACTTGATTAGTTCAATTTGACTATCTTAACTTAAATAACTCGACTTATCTAACTCAACTTGACAACTTGATGTAATTACTTCTATTAATTAACTAATATTTGACTTGACACCATTCGCTCGACTCTAGATCGCAGCGATCACAATGGTTACGCCTGATTCCCTCAGGAAACATCTGTCCACCTTAGGCTATCTGCAGCCCTGCGAATTACGCTAGCAGTCGTGCTTACTGATAACTTATCTTAAATGACTATTGTTTTAATTTCTAGTTCGATTTGACTCTAATCGATTAACCCTACTGAGTAACTCTAACTGATTAACTCTACTGTATAACTCTAACTATATAACTCTATTGGATTAACTTCTTTCGAATAACTAATATTCGATAAATTTCCCTTCGAATAAACTGATATTCGATGACTTTACTTCAAATAACTCTTATTCGATAAATTCTCCTTCGTCCTTATTCAGTTTGAAACATCGATGTGGAAATCGATTTTTACTTCTTTATATAAGTCTTGACTTATATACTCTATTTATCCAAAGATAAATAACTAAATTAATTTATAAAACTTTATTTATAAGTTAACCTTCTCACTTTATCTGTTAAAACTGATCTCTCTTAAATTTTTCACTTCGAATTCATATTCTGTTTACCCGTGTGCGAAGCACGGGCCTAAATTCTTCCTAGTGTAAAATTCTCCTTTATTACACTTTTATCCATTTTCTAGTACTTCAATATTCTATTTATTTCCTAAATAAATAATTCCCTTTTTATAACTCAATTTATTTCTCTAGATAAATATTTCCTTTTAATCTATTTGTAAATGTTTTACAATATTTTTTCCCTAATCCCATTTGCTAATGTTTTCTTTTTATCTCTATTTGCAATGGTTTTACAAATATTTTCTTTTCTATTTTATTTGTAAATGTTTTACAAACAATTTCCCTTCTCTATTTGTTTTACAAATATTTTTCCTTTATTACTTTGATTTTATAAAATGATTTCTTTTATAAAACCCTTTTTCCTTTCATATATAAAATATGCTGATTTTATATAAATAATCTATTTTCAAATATACTTTGAAAATTTCCCTTTCCCCTTTCTCGTATCACTTATGGTGTAAAAATATCAAATCAACTGATCGGTCATCATCCAAACACACAGAATCAAGAACGGATGATATAACACATCATATATCAAAATATATGAAAAGCGGTAAATAAATGTTGAGGAACCCAGTTGGGTCCCTCCGACCTGTTTCCCTGCATCCACAGATGTCAGTCAACATAAATAACATGAGTATAAAATATTCTGATAAGCAGAATCAATATTTTGATACGATTTATATATATATCGTTATCGATGAATCCAATCAACTGACTAGCAGTTCAACCAAACAGCCAACACACAGCAAACACACATCATTTAGCAGTTCTAAATATACGTTATAAACATATGAACTGTTCAAAGTTAGTGAGAATTACTCACATTGGTCGGAGATCATTAAATAACGATATTCGTCCGTTGATTTGATTCATGCGTTTATTTTCACCGTAAATCCAAACGGGCTCCAATCCACTCGCGGTCAGTTCCAGTGTGGAGCTCTCGTCCATACGATCCCAATGGACCTTGTTTTCGCTCGATTCTGATATTGTATGACCAAGTTATGGTCATTTCAAGTTAATGCTATTTTAATAAAATAAAATAAATTCCCTTAATCAAAAATTGGGCTTAACCTTTTAGTAGCCGGCCCATCTAGCAAACCCATACCCACTAACTCATTCCCACCCGCCTCAGATACCGCATCTTTCTTCCAGTATTCAACCCGACTCCTGTTCTTCTCAATATCACCATTTACGCACCCTTCTTCGATCCATCCTCCCTTCATCAAGCCACGGATTAACAAACCCAATACACCAAACTCCATCTCTTTGCTTGCTCTTCGATTCCATCCCCACAATACACAACTCGACGCCTCCCAATCAAAACCGCCGTCCACCATCTCGCGTTTACACAGTGACCAGTGCGTCACTTTCGATAATCGGAATCCACCAGAGTTTCCAAGTAGGCGCGGTTTTCACTGTTCAATCCAAATCCGACATCGAAATGAACCAACCCTTTCTCGGTTTGCCTAAGTTTTGAACCCTAGCTAACGCTATTAAGAAGACAGCGAATACAACCGAAGTCGAGTCCAGGAAAACCCCTATCAAGTTGAAGTAAATCACTTGCCGAATCCAAAAAAACCAACTTTGAAATTTATTGGATTTTATTTGAATTCCTATTGATTTCTAAACTCAAGTTTTTGCCATAACATTTTTGTCTCAGTGGCGGCGCATTTGCTCAGGAGAATGGAAACTGTTTAGGGTTAAGGAGGTTAGAGGATATTATATAGGATAGGTTTAGTATTTTTTTATTCGAGTTTTTATATTTATTTTAAGCTATCGCTGCTTGTACATGCTGTTTAAAAATTCCTGTGATCACCCATGATACCCAAAAATCACCAAACTGGACATGCACCTTCAATTTTGCATTACGGTCCCAACGAAACTGGTTTCGTCGAATTCCGACTCCGTATGCCCACACAGCGTATTTTTAACCGTCGAAATACTGTCTATTTTTCACTTTAAAAATCCGTACGGCCACACACTGCCTCTAAAAATCACCAAACTTAGAATCTAATAATAATTTGGCGCTGCGGATCCAACAAAATTAGTTTCGTCAAAATCCGACTTCGTTTGCAAAAGTGGCTATTTTTAAAGCTCTAAATAACCCCTTTAAATAAATAAATATATTTAAAAATAGTTAAATAAATATAAATAAATATATATTTTCGTATATATCCACAATATATATCACACTGTGCCAGAATAAATATATGTCGATTTACAGCTCGATATTCCATCGCCAGAGTTATATCGATATTCGATTTATATTTAAATCCTTATATAAAATTAAATAAACCGTTATGGTTCAAGGGCGCTGTTTTTCTGAAAAATTGATTTGGACGTAACTCAAAATCCACACGACGAAATCCCGATTTTTCTCTTCCACTAGGAAAATATACTCCACCAGCTCTGAACGTTTCTTGTTTCACAGAAATCCGCCTTAAAACGGATTCTGTATATCCAGTTGAAGTTCAAATCGCCAAATAGCGAACTGCAGCGCCATTTCGAGCTCGATTATAATTATAATATAAATTATTCGTTCAAATGGCGTTTATAAATATATTCGTCAATATAATTCAATATAAACTGAATTATATATATTTTATATTACCCATTCACACCATATTGTGAATTCCACTATTTCTGACTATTTCAGAAATAAATATATTATTCCCTTATTTAATTTAATTAAATATTCACTAAAATTCAATTCAACGACCCCTTAATTCTCTAAATCACTATTCATATAAGTAAATAAATTAATTATTCTGTTGCTGAAAATGCGGGTCGTTACATTCTTCCCCCCTTACAATAATTTCGTCCTCGAAATTGCTAAGGTAGAGAACAACCCTATTAACTAGTTTCGAATTATTTGTTTACTTCTTTAACTTCCGTTTCAACTGAATTTATTTATTCCAATTAAATTATTACTTCATTTCTATAAACGAAAATTTTCAAAACTCCTGAAAATTTTCTAACACCCGAAATTTCCAAAAAATTTCGCCAGCACCTCCTTTGTACCGGGAGCATCGGGAAAATCCCCAAACCGCCACACAGGCCTCTCCAATCCAAAAGAAAATCAAACAGTCAAGCGGCTTGCCAATTCGGCTCATAAATCTCCAAACTCATATGAATATAAACGTGTACCTTTTTGTCAGGCATTCAACTCTTCTATCAGTTTAGCATATACCAATGTATCCCCAATCAATCCCCAATCCATTTTTATCTCCAATACAGCCATTTTGCTTATAACCAAGCCAAATTCCAATCAAACTGCAAATCCCAATCTCAATTTGAAATTATTACTCAACAATTCATTTCTATTCCAGATTATCTCTAATCCAGTCCAATTCTACTTGATAGCATTCTATTTCAATTCAACTCAATTTCCACTGAACTACCTTCAATTTAATTTCAAATTTGCTTTCACAAATTTCTATTTAATTTGTGTTTATTCCAAATAATCTGTTTCTGGGAGTTCTTAAACAGCTTAGCCTTTTCCAAAATCAAATCATTCATTTGGAAAATCAAAATAATTTGTTTTCTCAAAACAGTTCAAAAACAAAACCTTTGGTAGCAATCCGTCACTTACAAACCCGAAAATGAACACCGACGATGTCCGGATCATCGTTGGAATCTATTTTCCAGCTATTGAAGTGAGTTCAATACTATAGCACTTTCAAAACCCATTTCTAAACACTTACATTTTGAAATTCATTTCAAGATATTCCTTTTTAAGGCTTGTAACAAATTTAAATTCTCCCAGGATTTTAAAATTCACATATATTCAATTTAATTCCATTTACAACGCTTATTCAAATTTTAGCAATTTTAATTCCAATTCTGAACTTAAATTCAGATTTAATTCATCTTATTTCATATATTTCACTTATATGAATTTTGATTTGTTATTTACATAACCATTTCACATTTTATAATCTTATTCGATTATAATAACAACCAACACATCCAATATATGATAATATTTCAAATAACTATACTTTGTTTATATCAAAATATAATTTGGGTAAAATTATTTCATTTACCCCTTTTTTCAAAAT
Source organism: Allium sativum (assembly GCA_030737875.1). Lineage (NCBI taxonomy): Eukaryota > Viridiplantae > Streptophyta > Magnoliopsida > Asparagales > Amaryllidaceae > Allium > Allium sativum. The sequence goes on from CM060921.1 coordinate 317,758,294, forward strand.
ATATCGTGTCGACCCATCGTATTCAAGTGTTTATAAACTCCTATCGATACAGTGGATCAAACTGATCGACTAAAACTCATAAACAACTCAACCAATAAATCTCCACAATATAAAACCATTTTTATATCAAATAACAAATACGTTCACTCGTATATATACACTCAAACTCAGTCTAGGGCATTACTAACCCCATCTCTACTGAGTCACGCCACAGAGCCGAGGAAAATCACTAAACCTTCAGCTCTGATACCACTGTAACGACCCGGGAAAAAGCGACCTTGGTTATCCGATATATAACACCTATCGAACAATCAAAAGTCGAAATTACCGGATAGTCCAAGAAAGAAATTAGAGGGTGAGGATAGATAAGATAGAACTAATAGAATAGAAGAAGAAGAAGAAGACAACAACATCAGAGTAACACGAATCTCACAGCGGAACGAATAAAATATAATATACAACATAACTTGAAATCAAAAGCAGTATATGTATATAATACCATTATCAGAGTACAACACTTACAATACAGCGGAATAAACAATAGCTACATAAGTTCTGAAGCCTCCTGCTCCAAGCTCTCCAAGTATATCTGTAAAATCCTGACTACTTGACTGCCCGTACAAATTTGGGCACCCAAGAGTTTAGGGAAAACAAAACAAAATAAACTCTGGGTCAGTCATGGGACTGGTGTGAGTAAACTCAAATCTTTTGTTTTAACTTTTCAAAATCCTTTTCAAAAGAAAAGATAATCGTAAGACCAATCCACACATAAACACGGACGGTTTTTACCTTACGATAACCCAAAACACTTTAAAAATCATATATTATCTGATATTATAATAATGTCTAATCACAAGTAATTAAAATCTAGTAGAACGCTTGCATCTCACGTTCTACATATATAATATACAATCAAACTCGCAGGCACTTATTGGGAATTGGATTCCAACTTGACAAGGTATGGGACCACCTTCCGAACGTGTATCTCTAGAGGCAAATACACTGGGTTCAACAAGAACATCTTGCAACCCGGCCCACACATGACCGACCACTCATTTCGCTTGAGTGTATCGAATGTATATCACCAACGGTTGGGATCAGCAACCGCCTCCCGAAATGGGACAGCATCGATAGATTAAAGAACAAAAGGAATTTCTCTAGATAGGTGATCATACACCCTACTTCGGAGCGACCGACTTAGCCATGCTGCCTGCCCGATTTTTGTCCTTTCCTGGTTGATGAGGCTTGAGGTCATAACGTATCTTTTGACAGATCACACCTCCATTACTTTGAATGCCACACCGTCATACCCGCCAAATCACAAATTGATTTCCTCAAAAATACCACGGGTATAAAGCTAAGAGAAACGAATTTCTCCGCCACCAAACGTTAGTACGTTTGAAGAGATCAACTTACGCGATCCGTTAGATATACTTTGTCAGACACTCGTCCATTCACGTTTGTCCTGGGACTGGACAAACCGAAGGCACCATTCTGTAAACAGGATAGCCCTTGCATAACTCCGTCTTCATATATTCAGCATACTTGATTCGCAACGCTTATGCCAATACGGAGTGGTTCTCTGGATAATAATCCAACCGGTCTCTCCATATTAACAACGTAAAATGGTCAAAACTTTGATAGTCGGTGAGTTAACTATCAAACGAAAACATGTCGGTGTGCAAACAACGATATTATTTCCCGAAGGAAATTCTATCGACCAATCATCATTTCATCCATTCGTTCAATTTCCTATTCCTGTTGTTTACTGTTTCTTATTCACTATATTTAGAATATATATCATTATCATTGGAAAACATTTCCATCTCTTGTTTCTATATTCAGAAAACAATTCTACTTCTCATTCGGAAAACATTTCCAAATCTCCTTCATTTGATTAAACAGATGTTTGAATAAACATCACTATGCCAAATCTCCTTCATTTGGTTTCCACTTAACCACTTTTCACTCTCGAACCTTAACCATTTCTTAGTTAAAAACGAAGTCAATCAAGTTGGGGTATGATTACCTCTCAGACCTTAACTGAACAACATTTCTAACCTCGAAAATAAGCTTAAGTACTCCTTTTAAACTTTAACACCTCTTTACACAACTCTCGGATTATATAGACAAATCCGCTTCTTGTACGGAAACTCTTGATTATAACGATGGTGCTATAATTCCCTACATCCGAATATAATAACTTCAATTTGACTTTTACTTTCTAACTCAAATATATAACGAACTACTAATTATCGACACCCATTTGGTTAACTCTAACCTATAACCTTTATTCTATTAACTCTTACTGGATTAACTCTTATTCGGCTAACTCAGGTTGATTAACTCATTTTGACCAACTTACTTGATTAGTTCAATTTGACTATCTTAACTTAAATAACTCGACTTATCTAACTCAACTTGACAACTTGATGTAATTACTTCTATTAATTAACTAATATTTGACTTGACACCATTTGCTCGACTCTAGATCGCAGCGATCACAATGGTTACGCCTGATTCCCTCAGGAAACATCTGTCCACCTTAGGCTATCTGCAGCCCTGCGAATTACGCTAGCAGTCGTGCTTACTGATAACTTATCTTAAATGACTATTGTTTTAATTTCTAGTTCGATTTGACTCTAATCGATTAACCCTACTGAGTAACTCTAACTGATTAACTCTACTGTATAACTCTAACTATATAACTCTATTGGATTAACTTCTTTCGAATAACTAATATTCGATAAATTTCCCTTCGAATAAACTGATATTCGATGACTTTACTTCAAATAACTCTTATTCGATAAATTCTCCTTCGTCCTTATTCAGTTTGAAACATCGATGTGGAAATCGATTTTTACTTCTTTATATAAGTCTTGACTTATATACTCTATTTATCCAAAGATAAATAACTAAATTAATTTATAAAACTTTATTTATAAGTTAACCTTCTCACTTTATCTGTTAAAACTGATCTCTCTTAAATTTTTCACTTCGAATTCATATTCTGTTTACCCGTGTGCGAAGCACGGGCCTAAATTCTTCCTAGTGTAAAATTCTCCTTTATTACACTTTTATCCATTTTCTAGTACTTCAATATTCTATTTATTTCCTAAATAAATAATTCCCTTTTTATAACTCAATTTATTTCTCTAGATAAATATTTCCTTTTAATCTATTTGTAAATGTTTTACAATATTTTTTCCCTAATCCCATTTGCTAATGTTTTCTTTTTATCTCTATTTGCAATGGTTTTACAAATATTTTCTTTTCTATTTTATTTGTAAATGTTTTACAAACAATTTCCCTTCTCTATTTGTTTTACAAATATTTTTCCTTTATTACTTTGATTTTATAAAATGATTTCTTTTATAAAACCCTTTTTCCTTTCATATATAAAATATGCTGATTTTATATAAATAATCTATTTTCAAATATACTTTGAAAATTTCCCTTTCCCCTTTCTCGTATCACTTATGGTGTAAAAATATCAAATCAACTGATCGGTCATCATCCAAACACACAGAATCAAGAACGGATGATATAACACATCATATATCAAAATATATGAAAAGCGGTAAATAAATGTTGAGGAACCCAGTTGGGTCCCTCCGACCTGTTTCCCTGCATCCACAGATGTCAGTCAACATAAATAACATGAGTATAAAATATTCTGATAAGCAGAATCAATATTTTGATACGATTTATATATATATCGTTATCGATGAATCCAATCAACTGACTAGCAGTTCAACCAAACAGCCAACACACAGCAAACACACATCATTTAGCAGTTCTAAATATACGTTATAAACATATGAACTGTTCAAAGTTAGTGAGAATTACTCACATTGGTCGGAGATCATTAAATAACGATATTCGTCCGTTGATTTGATTCATGCGTTTATTTTCACCGTAAATCCAAACGGGCTCCAATCCACTCGCGGTCAGTTCCAGTGTGGAGCTCTCGTCCATACGATCCCAATGGACCTTGTTTTCGCTCGATTCTGATATTGTATGACCAAGTTATGGTCATTTCAAGTTAATGCTATTTTAATAAAATAAAATAAATTCCCTTAATCAAAAATTGGGCTTAACCTTTTAGTAGCCGGCCCATCTAGCAAACCCATACCCACTAACTCATTCCCACCCGCCTCAGATACCGCATCTTTCTTCCAGTATTCAACCCGACTCCTGTTCTTCTCAATATCACCATTTACGCACCCTTCTTCGATCCATCCTCCCTTCATCAAGCCACGGATTAACAAACCCAATACACCAAACTCCATCTCTTTGCTTGCTCTTCGATTCCATCCCCACAATACACAACTCGACGCCTCCCAATCAAAACCGCCGTCCACCATCTCGCGTTTACACAGTGACCAGTGCGTCACTTTCGATAATCGGAATCCACCAGAGTTTCCAAGTAGGCGCGGTTTTCACTGTTCAATCCAAATCCGACATCGAAATGAACCAACCCTTTCTCGGTTTGCCTAAGTTTTGAACCCTAGCTAACGCTATTAAGAAGACAGCGAATACAACCGAAGTCGAGTCCAGGAAAACCCCTATCAAGTTGAAGTAAATCACTTGCCGAATCCAAAAAAACCAACTTTGAAATTTATTGGATTTTATTTGAATTCCTATTGATTTCTAAACTCAAGTTTTTGCCATAACATTTTTGTCTCAGTGGCGGCGCATTTGCTCAGGAGAATGGAAACTGTTTAGGGTTAAGGAGGTTAGAGGATATTATATAGGATAGGTTTAGTATTTTTTTATTCGAGTTTTTATATTTATTTTAAGCTATCGCTGCTTGTACATGCTGTTTAAAAATTCCTGTGATCACCCATGATACCCAAAAATCACCAAACTGGACATGCACCTTCAATTTTGCATTACGGTCCCAACGAAACTGGTTTCGTCGAATTCCGACTCCGTATGCCCACACAGCGTATTTTTAACCGTCGAAATACTGTCTATTTTTCACTTTAAAAATCCATACGGCCACACACTGCCTCTAAAAATCACCAAACTTAGAATCTAATAATAATTTGGCGCTGCGGATCCAACAAAATTAGTTTCGTCAAAATCCGACTTCGTTTGCAAAAGTGGCTATTTTTAAAGCTCTAAATAACCCCTTTAAATAAATAAATATATTTAAAAATAGTTAAATAAATATAAATAAATATATATTTTCGTATATATCCACAATATATATCACACTGTGCCAGAATAAATATATGTCGATTTACAGCTCGATATTCCATCGCCAGAGTTATATCGATATTCGATTTATATTTAAATCCTTATATAAAATTAAATAAACCGTTATGGTTCAAGGGCGCTGTTTTTCTGAAAAATTGATTTGGACGTAACTCAAAATCCACACGACGAAATCCCGATTTTTCTCTTCCACTAGGAAAATATACTCCACCAGCTCTGAACGTTTCTTGTTTCACAGAAATCCGCCTTAAAACGGATTCTGTATATCCAGTTGAAGTTCAAATCGCCAAATAGCGAACTGCAGCGCCATTTCGAGCTCGATTATAATTATAATATAAATTATTCGTTCAAATGGCGTTTATAAATATATTCGTCAATATAATTCAATATAAACTGAATTATATATATTTTATATTACCCATTCACACCATATTGTGAATTCCACTATTTCTGACTATTTCAGAAATAAATATATTATTCCCTTATTTAATTTAATTAAATATTCACTAAAATTCAATTCAACGACCCCTTAATTCTCTAAATCACTATTCATATAAGTAAATAAATTAATTATTCTGTTGCTGAAAATGCGGGTCGTTACAGAAAAGATCGAGAATGGAGTATCACCAGTTTTGCTCCAAAGCGATAGTTAAATCTTTGATTAGATTTGAACATGAAATGGTAATTAATATTTACCGATAACACCGTGGTGTAAGATATGGAGTATTACCAGTTTTGCTCCATGGGATGAATAGGTTGGGATTGGGAAATAAAATAAATAATTATTTCGGTGTGGTTCGCTAATCCCGGCTAGTTTGGAAAACCATAATATGGTCTGAAAGGATATCCAAAGGAAGATTAAAGAATAAATTTAGAAGAATTTATCTTTGATAAAATTAATGGGAACCTTTCCCTAAGAATGTGAAAATTTGAATAAAAGAATATTCTGAATTGGAATGAGGCGTATGTTGTGTTTATGTAACACGTGTTTATTATATACGCGGGTTATTCGTAAAGGTCGGGTTTATACCCATTCTGAATAACCAATTCGACGATATGTCGAAGATGAAGACGGTGGTTGAAGACCGGAAGTCTTCACATTGTTTGGGTGATTACTGATGATCTTGATTGGGTTGTACACCCAAGAGGAGGGAATCAGTTGGTGATCGTCCAGACGTACTTGGAGATCGATGGATATGCGAGGAAAGTGCCTCCGGTTTCGTTTAGACCCAGAACGAACTTGTAAATGGACTGTGTGTCTAACATTGGATTTTATTCTGTGTTGATTGATCTCTATTAAATATACATCTATTTGGCGGCGGAGCATTTATTCTCTTGCTTAACGCCCTTCTCTGAGACGTACGAGCTCATAGGTTGTATATCGATGGACATCAGTCGCATGGAGTGAATTTCCCGTGTGGCATGCCCAAGTAGAAGATGATCAAGGCTTCTATTGAAAAGCAAAGTCTTGTGGTTGATGATCAAAGCACGACCTGTGTGACATAGCTTTGTGTAAAACATGAATTCGCGAGCCTCACACCTCGGTATGAGTCAAAAACGGGATAGTGATTGTAGGGAGAGCACGACGTTTCATTCTAGCTAGTGGTAGTGTCAGTGCTTAAACTGGCTGACATTTATATACTTTTCACCTGTGTGGTTGTTGGAATGCGAGGCGCCTCGAATATATGGTCGATAACTGGCACTATGTGAGCCAACGTACAGACCATTATATAGGTCCTATAGGACCGGAAAACGTGTGCTCAGGAATTGCCATTCCTCAAAATTAAGAGAGGACTGGCCCTGAAGATCCAAGGATCGCTGTGTGTGGTCCTGATACATTTGCTAGAGTGTCTCGAACGGAGAGGAGCTTGCCCCTTGCCTCTACTCATGATGGAATCCAATTTCCAATACGTGATAATTCGGTTTTATTTGTAGAACCTAGTATGGTGACACGATAGATGGTACCCATGCCGCCTAGGATTGATATTTATGATTGAAATTGTTTTGACACTATAAACTTATAATAGTATCAAATGATTTGTTTTAAACGTACCAAGCATGTTTGGCTATTATAAGGGAAAACCCTATCCTCTGGCTTGTGTTGCATTGTGTGATGGGACCTGGGTCTTATAATAGCTTCATTTTTTCAAAAAGCATTGCGTTGTTTTGTTATATGCAACAGTGTTCCTGGGAGGAAACACGTTCCGTGTTATACAGCGTGGTCCCTTGAATTACTCTCTTTTAAAGTAAAGTTTTAAATAACTGTTTTAGTTCTCACACCAGTCACATTACTGACCTGGAGTTTATTGTTTTAACCTAAACTCTGGGTGCCCTTATATTCGACACGGGCAGCTTGGGTTTTTGTAGATTTATATTCACAGGATCCTGGTTTATAGCTGAAGTGATATTCGGAAAGCTCTATATCCGTGTATTTCTTTCAGTTATGTTTTGTATTATTTTTCTGTTGTAGTAATGTATTTAAATCTCTGATATTTGTCAAATGTGTAATATTGATTCATACTCTGTGATATTCTTGTATTCTGATGGAATTGTTGTAATAAGCAATGAAATGTTCTTCTATTTGTGTTCCGATGTGTGTTGTCCTCAAAGCAATTCGCGCTTTCCTTACCGGGGAAGTTCGGGTCGTTATATTTCCCCTCTCTTTTCTATTTATTTTTCCAATAAATATCCCTTTTCAATTCTATTTATAAATAGTTTACAAATATTTCCCTTAAATTTTATCTATTTGAATAACAAATAAGTATTTCTTTTTACTCTATTTATTTTCTAAATAAATAGTTTTCTTTTTATAAATCTTTTGATTCTATAAATATTTCTTTTCAATATAACATTGAAAATTCCCTTTTTAACATTCCAGTATTCCTTATGATATTTAACGTACCATATAACAATGATCGGTATCATTCCAACATATAAAATCAACAACAGATTTCATATCACATCATATAACACAATATATGAAAAAAAACAGTAAAATAAATGTTGAGGAACCCATTTGGGCCCCTCCAACTTGTTTCCCTGCATCCCAGATGTTAAACAATATATTTATCATCGATTTCATTTTTCTATGAAATATTCTACTAAACAGAACCAATATTTGATTAGCGATTTATATTTATATCCTAATGTATATTTTCAATCAACTGCCTAGCAGTTCTACCAAACAGCCAACACACAGCAAACAACCATTATTTATCAGTTATAAAAATATGTTATAAAAATATAACTGAGAAGAGTTAGTGAGTTTACTCATATTGGACAGTTATCGTTAAATAACGATAATGGTCGCTTGATTCAGACGGACAATTTAATTTGCTATAAATTGTAACGAGCTCGGATTCACACTCAGTCAGTTCCATTGGGTTGCTCCCGTCCATACGATCCCAATGGATCTTGTTTCGTCCAATTCCCTTTAAACTTCCCATGGCCCAAACCCATTTCACTGTTACTCCTTCTTCACAAAAGAACCCACGACGGCTTCAGCTCCTCAAACACCAACAGCCGACCTTTGGCCCCCACGTTCATGCTTCCTCCTCCACTAAAAATCCCACAAAATTTACCATAATTCTTCTCGTCACTCCCTCTTCCATCTCCTACCCTCAACAACCACCGCGTCTCCCTCTACCCAATCGCGTCGACCAGGCCCCGAAGCCCTGAACAGTACAGCATCGACATCTACATGCGTCGATCTCCACAAAACAATTCCTACAAGCTCCATTTCCTACCACAAACCCAATACAAACCTCCAATTCGATCAACAACACACACAAATCCCTCACGCTCTAGCCGTAGCCTCACTGCTCAAACGTCGATACCCCAAAACCCTCGTCGAACTCCCTAGGCTTCACACAGAAGGTAGAGAATTACTCCCTGAATCCAAATAAATTTGTTTGGAAATTTATGGGATTTTATTCAATTTTAATTTTGAAAGTGGATTTTTGTTTGCTGTGAAGAGAATTGTGGCGGTGTGATTTCCTTGACCAGAGAAAAGTGGATTTAGGGTTAGGAAGGATGATGGTATTATATAGGTAGGTTTTTTTATTTTTTTATTTGATTATTCTATTTTATTTTAAGTAATCGCTATTTGTATTTGTCCTCTAAAATTCTTGTAATCACATACGATACTCAAAAATCACGAATACTGGCATGCAGCTACAGTTCGGCATTCCGGTCCCAACGAAACTGGTTTCGTCGAATTCCGACTCCGTTTGCTCACACAGCGTATTTTTAACCGTCAAAATACTGACTGTTTTTCACTCTAAAAATTCGTACGGCCACCCAGTGACTCTAAAAATCATGAAACTTGGAATCTAGCAATAATTTAACATTGCGGATCCAACAAAATTAGTCTCATCGAATTCCGAGGTCGTTTGCAAAACTGGCTATTTTTAAAGCTCTAAATAACCCATTTAAATATAGAAATATATTTAAAAACATTTAAATTTAATATATAAAAATAAATATTATCGTATATATTCACAACAGAATATCATACTGCTACACCGGGATTTATAACTCGATATTTCAAATCCAGTGTTACATCGATATTCGATTTATATTTAAAAATCCATTTTAAAAATATAAATAAATTGATATAAATTATAAAGGAAATCCATAGCGATTTTTCTAAAATTTGATTTGGATATAACTAAAAATCTACATGATGAAATCTCGATTTTTCTCTTCCATCAGAAAAATATACTTCACCAGCTCCTAGCGTTTCTTGTTTAACAGAAATCCGGTTTAAAACGGCTTCTGTATATTCCATTGAAGTTCAAATCGCCAAATAGCGAACTGCAGCGCCATTTCGAGCTCGATTATAATTAAATTATAATTATACGTTCAAACTATCGTTAAATAATATATTCGCCAATATAATTCAACTCTAAACTGATATATATATTTCAAATAATCCAATTCACATTGTATTGTGAATTCCACTATTTCTGACTATTTCAGAAATTAAATATATTATTATATTATTTATTTTAATTAAATATTCAATACTATTTAATTCTGGTCATTTTAAATAACCAAACCATTATTCAAATAATTAAATAAATTAATTATATCGCTGAAAAATGCGGGTCGTTACAATGTTCTTCTGTTTGTGTTCTGATTCGTCTTGTCCTCAAAGCAATCCGAGCTTTCGTTTACGGGAAGTTTGGGTCGTCTCACTAACCACAAGGCCACCATAGATTCTTTCTTGTTAAACTTAATCCATAATTTTAAATTTATTCATTAAAACTTTCCTTATTTCATTTCACTTTTAATATTATAACTTTTATGTTATAATCTAACTTTCAATATAGAACCATTACCATCAAATTACGTACCATTGCCATAGAATTTCTCTTATTAAACTAAATTTACAATTGTAGTTTACAATAAGCCGTTTTGTTATGTCTTCTCTTTACATAACATCTTTCAGTTATGTAGCCCTTTTTTCTTTGCGTCATTGCAATTTATTCTTTAGGAAGTTTGGCTTGCTTCTATTGATTGGTTATTGATATCGTACAATAATCTATTTTCATAGTTTAAGGTAGTCGCAGCAATAGAAACCAATGATTACATGATATATTTTTTATCATTTTTAGGTTATTGGAAAGTGCGCAATATGGCTAGATCCCTATTTCGCACTAATCCATGCTTTTATCTCTTTTTACACTTGCAATCATGTTTTCCATTTTTCTTGAAAACTAAACTATGAAAATATAGTATTTATTCCAAACAAATCAATCTAGGTTATTCTTACTTCCAATTTTAGTCGATATACATTAGTTCTTGTTCTTTACGTATTCTTCCCGACTTGACATTAACTACATTAAATTTGAGCACAATTTCGGTTATACCCCTTTTCTTTCAATCCCAACAATTTCTATATCCATTCCATTTTTAATCTAAAAAGTAATTTTAACGAATAAATATGGGAATTCTTAGATTTTCCATTCAACTACAAATTTTCTATACGAAATATTAATTATGCCACGCCAAGCGTAATTATTTGATAAGTCTTATCAAGTTTGCTTACTTTCCCCATATTCTTTTTTATTACAATTTTGGTATTAAATATTCATTGAACCCGAAATCATCAAATTCTCTTATATTCATAATTCCAATTGAATTGTATTTTCCAACGTGCGCAAAAAAGGATTATAATCAGTCGCATAAAATTAAGCGCACAATTCAATCGCATAAATGCCAATAATGCAGACTTGTGCATATTTTGCGCATAACAAAAATTTAGCAAAAAAACTGTGAAGAAAGAGGAAAAGAGGAATATCTTATCAGTTTAACAAGAATCGAACAATGATATGTACTGCTAATAAAAAGAATAATTTAAATTCACTAAACTCGGATTTGCGCTCCAAGTGCTGAATCTGATTTGGATTTGGATTTGTTATCCATGGTCTTTCTTATTTAAATCTATAAACTATATTTTACATGGATTTACAAATTTGAATCCAAGAGGAATAAAAGAAATTATTTAAATTCAGATCCGAAGAATTTACCGCGTATGGATGGAAATTTTAAGCATCTAGACCTTAATTCTATAACATCTACCTCTAAATCTTGAATTAGATAGTTTATGTCTAATATTTTCTGTTTTTGAAGAATTGGAGGAGAAAAGGAATGGTAGGGCTTCCGCACCCACTTGGAAAAATATGAGTTTGACAGCTAGCTTTGTAGGTTTATTTATAGATGTCCAAATAAACCACGTTCGTCGAATTTAAACTAAAATAAATCACACTTTTAGACAAACCCAGGCTGAAGCTTGGGAATAGACTAAACCGTCGTTCATTAATATGTGTCGACCAGACCCGTGACTGGGTCGACCTGACCCCTATGTGGGTCGACCAAGCCATTACATAGGTTGACCTAAATGATTTATTTTAAATCGTTTGGTCCCCGTTTTAGTGTGTGATTTATTCCTTACCCGTTTTGTTCCCTACGTATTTATTTATTAGACCGTTACTTTTTTATTTTCAAAATTATATTTTATTTATTTTCGGTTAATATACATTTATATTTTGAAATTTATTTATGTATATTTACGCAAGATTCCGATCTTTATTTTTAAAGTTATATTTATTTCCTATTTTATTCCCAACGCATTAATTTTCTTCTGTTTTTAACATGTGTTTAATTTAATTTCAAACGCATACTATTTCTATAATTAATACGTGCATACTCATTTTAAATTAGAATGTTACTTAACTAACATCATTAAATTCCTTTTTATTACACAATTTGATTCCATTTGTGACCCGTGTTTATTTACCAATTCATCAATTAAATTCATTAATTACGTGTTAGGCTAAAGGGGTGCTCCATTTTTGGGGTTCCATTGAACCTGCCTCTATATATATATGAAGTAAATATATATATATATATAAGTGTGTTCACATGCATGTTACCTTCTAGAATTTATTCTCTGCTTTTTACTTTGACCTTATTTCTCTTTTAATGTCATTAATGATGCGTATTATCAATTAAAGGAACTTTGCAATTTAATGTTAACTACTTTCTCTTTCTTGATTTAATTCTTTTTAACACACGCGTTTGTTTTCGAATTTCAAACGCACATTACTTTTGTAACGTTTTTGGTAATTTTATTATTTAAAATGCAGGATGTTATAGGTGCAGTCATACACTTTTGTAAGTTAAGTAGGTTAGCTTGATGAACCAGTCGTTGATAACAAAAGGCAAGAGTTTATGGATATCTTAATGCTTCAATATTTTTATGAGAAGAAAAGCTTATTAGAATATATTAGACTTTTTTGTTTATGATATCAATAAAGAATTAATCAAAAGTTGGCTATCTCCCCCGGGATAATTATATTATAAACCAAATTTGTTGTTAGTGGTTTTAAAGATGTTATGCGTGTATGGGATGTTACAATATCTATGCAAGGGTGTTAGGGGAAAATTTTACTTATTACATTGGCCTTGATGCTTTATCCTCATTTTCTGTGGTCATTAGAATTTTCTTTGACATGGGACATGCCCATGGAACTGGATTTTGCATTCCCTATATAATTTAATGTTGTGCAATTCCAGTTGCTGCTCTTATGGTTCGTTGTGCTATATTAGCATGTTAGGGCGTGCAAACTTATATCTCTTGCTTGTAAACCACATAGGTACTAACTCATTTCCATCTACTGTATTCGCTACTATTATAGGTAGCTTTAAGATATCCTCTGTGATGCATTGAGACATCACTTCACTTATTAGTTCGGTTCATTTTCTTTATACTTAACGACATTGAAACTCTACAAGAGAATACGGCTATTCCAACGGCTAAGAGTTGTTAGCGGCCGTTCTAATATAATCAAAGAATATTAACGATTTCCAACGTAACCAAAAGAGCATTTCCAACGGCTGTTCCAAGGGCCTTCAACGGTAACATGCTATTGGAAACCATTTGAAACAGATGACGAATAAGCCATTGGTAACCATTTCATGCTGTTGGAAATCGGGGTGATTTTTTTATAACAGCAAGCCTATTACATTCCAGCCACTCCATTTCCAATCCGTTCCGCACATATATAACACGTATATATCAATAACAATATATACAACCAACATAAATCAAATATACATCAATATAAACAAAATAAACCATCCAAACATCAAAAACCAACTGTCAACAAACCAAGTACATACCATCAAAATATATCCAAAATATCATCCTCAACCACTCCATACCAACATATACAATATCAAAGCACAATCCTCACCATCTTCAAGTCAATATATACATCATGCAATCATGAACACACAAAAAACATACCTCAAGCATCTTCGTCATTTCTGGAAGCACCAGAAGATGAACGAAAGGAACTATGATTCTGCATATCCTCCACAATCTTTTAATTCATCCACTTCATCTATATAGCTTGAAGACGATTCTGCTCCTGCAGGTACTCAATGACAGTTCTAAGCTTCTTTATTTCAGCTTTTTCTTGTCCTTTTGAGCTACTCGAGCTTGCAAATAGAATGAAGAGCAAAAGGGTTGTCAGTACATGTTGAACCAATCATGAATAGCAAAAGGGTTATGTTAGCATGTAAAATATTATAACATTATGTATTTACATGCTAATTTGTTGTATATATGCAAAAGGGTTAATTATCGTTAGGTTCCGAAAACCATAACATCTACTCCACTGCGTCGAATCCATAGCAGCATCAATTATCTTACTTCTTCGGTGTCAAATCATCACGACCAGACTCCTTAAGCTTATGAGCCCTTGCCTCCTGAAAACTTGCCTATAATGCAAAAAAACAATTTCAGTTGAAAAATAGTAGAATGTTAACTTTATTTACATAGCTAGTAATTAATAAACTTATCGATGTGAGTAATAGAATTCAAATACGCATACATATGCAGTTGCCACCCTACCTTGATCACCTCACTGATATGTGATGTTTCCAGCCTCGTCTACTTGCCTTGATGTATGGGTGTGAGAAGATATGTTTATGTAGGGCACGGGATGTCCACGAGCTCGTTCCTGCAATTGATAATTTGGATAATTTAGTTCCACATAGATAACTACTAAACTGATTAATATACAAATATAATAACTGATAAATTTACCAAAGCCTCGAGGTGATGCTAGAAAGACATGGATCCTCCACGATGAGTTATAGGATTTCGGCTCCTATTTGTTGAGTTCCTTGTTGACTCCGCCTGCAAATTTACAATAAATAATTATTTAATAATCTCCAAAAAAAACTAATGAGGTTCGTTTTAGATTTACCTTGAATTCATCAGTGTTTCACTAGTCAACCCAATTTTCCCATACAGTCGTGCTCATCCACTTTGGTTTCTTTCCCAATTCGTTAATCTATGACATTTTCTCCATGTAGTTCTTAGCGACCTTTGAGTTCCAGTGTCGCTGAACTAAGCTGATGTCAGACTCCTGCAGATCTAATTTACCCAGTACAATGAGAAATATTTCTAATTATTTATTTATATTTCATCATTCTGTAAAGCAGTGTAAACTTACCATAAAATCTTTCCAAATGGCCTCTCTCATGATGTCAGGGATCTTGCTCCACTTAGACCAGAAATCGCTCATCCTAGCCATATACACATTCTTAGAATGTTCAGAACCACCGACGATGGCTCCAATTCAGATCTCTACATTAAATATAAAATAGAACTTTAGACAATTACAGATATATCATGTACAAAAAATTAAATTGCTATGCTGCTAACTATAATAGTTACGCATGATCAGCCTTAGGCTTCAAGTAAACGACTGGACGGGCTTGTGGCTCGCCACTACTCTCATCGATCTACAGGGAAGAGCTACGTCGTCGGGAGCTAGAGCCAGACATAATATACCTACCACATACATATACAATTCATAATAATTATGATATGATGAACCATTAAAAAAATGCAATACATGCTACACATGTGTCATCCTGTGTATGTACTGTGTGTTTGAGCATGCACTTATTGTCATTAAAATTGTATAACTTGGATAAATGCAATATTAATCAGACAAAAATGTAATGTGAATAACTATAAAAAAATTACTAGATATAACTCAGTCCTCATCATTTTCTGGTTCGGACTCGATTTTTTGTTCAATGTCGTTTTCCTTTACACTCTCAAATGCTTCGACTAATACATTTGTCTCATCATTTAAAGGTTTGAAATCAATTTGACCATCTGTGATTGCTATTTCAACGTTTTCCTCCATATCTGTTTGATAGGCTTCTTCATCTGGAACATTTTTTCCATTGAATGTAAATCTTGCCTTGGTTTTAAAAACCATACACCAGTCTGCTTTATCCCTTTTTAGAGATGGATAAGGGGCGTAATAAGCTAGTAGGGCTTGTTTGGCTAGTACAAAAGGGTTGTACTTTTGATAATGCGAGGTTTGTTTAATTTCTATAAGATTATAATTTGGATGCATGTAATTTTAATTTAGCTCATTTGTATATTCCATTCTGATACAAATTCTATTTGGTTATATTTAATCATCTCGACATTATAATCTCATCTGATTATAATAATAACTACCAACCACATCAATAACTTCAAAATATATTTCTGGTAAAATTATTTCATTAACTCACTTAAAAACAATACTACATCGAGTTGCTCTGTTCAAATTTTTAGAAACGCCTATCAGTACAGTTGTATATCGAGTATCGACCAAAATTCATAAACCACTCAACAAATCAATCAACACAATATAAAACAATTTTATAACATAACAACTATGATCTCATATATATATATATATATATATACATATACATACACACACACAAACTCAACCTAGGATATTACTAACCCCATCTCTATTGAGTTACGCCAAAGAGCCAAGGTTATCACTAAACATTCAGCTCTGATACCACTTTGTAATGACCTACCTTTTCCATATAGTTTAGGTTAACATTTAACCAGACATGTCAAACTCAAATGCACTAGAAAAGCGGATAGTTAGGGGAAAGAGGTTAGAGGGTGAGAAGAAGAAAGAAATGTTAGAATAGAAGAAGAAACACTAACACTATGGAATCAAAGTAGAATAGAATCTCATAGAGGAGTGAACAATATATAATATATCAATACCCTTAACACGAAGAGAAAACTATATATACATGATTACAAATTCAGAGTACGCAACTAGATCAGCCTACACAATGTTGATAAATACAACAAACATAACACAAATAATTTAACACCAGAAAATACGGGAATACGTCTCGACTCCGGATCCTCTCATGAATCTCCAAACAAAACCTAATGTAACCAAGAAAATATACTCGGTTAACCTGAGCACATTTTGAGCAAAGAAATATCAGTACCCTCGTAAGACGCGACTACACATAAACATAGCACGTGTTTTTTCCTTATGATAACCAAATCACTTTTATTATAAAATCTGATGATATTAAAATAATCTCTGTAAATCTACAAATAAAATAGGAATATAAACGAAAAACTTGCATCTCACTTTTCAACATAGTTGGTAACATCTAAAACTGTAAGGCTCGTATTGGAGTTTGGATTTTCATACACAACTAGGTAAGGAATTACCTCCCAAACAGGGTTCGTCTAGAAATAAAAACACTGGGGTTCAAAAAGAACATCTTGTAACCTGGCCACATAGAATTGGCCACTCATTTAACTTGAGTGTACTAAATATATCACCACTACGGTTGGGATCGGCAACCGTATCATTCCAAAGCATACAAAAGGAACAACTGATTTCTCTAGATTAGGTAATGATATATCCTAATGGGTATGACCAACATAGCATTGTTGCCTACCTAATTTTAGTCATTTCCTTATTGATGAGGCTTGAGGCTACGATCACCTTTTGAGACATCACATTCAACTTTGAATGTCATATTATCGGATCCATCAATCACTAAATGATTTGCACAAAGATACTATGGGTGTTAAGCTAAAAGAAGTTGCCTTCTCCGCCACTATAGTCGGTATATTTATAAAAACCAACGTACATGATTTTAGAAAATACTCTGTCAGACATTCGTCCATACAAGTTGTCCAAGATCAGGACAAACCAAAGGTGCTCTTTAACTACATCCTGTCGAGATAAAACCTAGGATTAGTAACAAGAAATCCTTGCATCATGCAGAACTCAGAATGTAGGGATTAGTACTATAATCCTAGTAATTAACCAGAGACATCAGCGAGCACCCCTTTTCGCTCTGAAGATCTACGTCTTCAAATCATCTTAATACGCATGAGCATCCCTGAAAATTTAGTTTTCGAATGCAAAGTCAGTTCAAAGTTGATTTTGGGTCCAGTTCCCATCTCGATCTTCTCGAACTAACGCGTTAATAGCCAAAACGGAATACGCTTATAGTCGATCCCTTAACTATCAACTCAAACAATGTAGTTAAGTACATCAGCAGCTTGGGACCTTTTAATTAAAACATTCATTAAATCATTTCATCGACTCTCGAAAATTGATTCCATATAATTATCTCAACAGAATAAGTATATTCACAAATCTCTTGTTTTCATTACTTCGAAAATCATAACCTTACACTTATCTCTTTTGAATAAGAGTATTCACAAAAAACCCTCTTTATTTCCATTACTTCGAAAATATCACTATATATATATAGCCAAATGGTATATGTCGAATCTCCAAATCTTATACAAGCCAAAACAATGTCATACGACACATTGTTTATGATATAAACCTAAACGAGTTTATTTAACTCCAAACTTTGCAACTTAAAATTTACAATAATGCTTATGGAAATAATAATTGAACTTCCACTTTCGTTTTCAATCCAGTATAACCTCTCATTTACATTTCTTCAAAAATCCTAGCCATACACTTATATCTTGGAATAAGTGCATTCATAAAACCATACTATTTTCACTATTTAGATAATAATGTTATATACTTAACCAAATGTTATAAGTATAATCACACTTCATATCTGAGATAAACAGTGTCAAGTGATATATTGTTTACTATAAAACCCAACAATTCTATTTAAATTTCTAAAACCTTGCAAATTAAAGTTGCAATATTTCCTATGGAAATAATAAATTATTCCCAACATCACTACCATTTCAAACTGGATCCATCCCTTGGATAATAGTGAGGTAGTTCAAGTTGGGATATTTTATTTACCTCTCAGACCTTGATTCCACAACGTTTTTATCTTAAGACAGATAAAAGTTTGTAACTCAAAAGTTGATATTAAATAAAATATCATACCAATCTCATTTACTATTCCATTTAAATATGGTTTTATAGACCATTTCTTACATTTGAAATTTTTTCTTTTAATTATAGCCACTTTTACTTAATTCTTTTATTAAGTAAACTCTTATTAAAACACAAACTTTTAGCACTAAACCTCTTCATACAATTCGTTTACAAATTGAATTTTTTTTACTAAAATCCAATTACCAAATCCTTTACACCAATCCATTAAACATCTTTCCTTTATATCTTTAAAAATCTCCTTTCAATACAATCATTTTACTTTATTCAATTATTAAGTAAACACTTATTTAAAACCATCGCAATAGTTTTAAACCTCTTCTATATACCTTGCTTATAAATTTGGATTTATTATAAATTCCCTTTATAAAATCCTTTACCGAGCTCAACTAAAATCTCATTACGAACTTGATTACTTCCTAAAATGAATTCGACTTAAAAAGTAATCACTTTAATTATCATTAATTAAAAATAATAATTAATTTTAAATTAACTAAAGTAGAAGTAGTTGACTTCTTTATTAACTAAAAATAGAATGGTTAATTCATTTTAAAACCTTATTAGAATAAATAACTTCATTAGTAACTATCAACTTAATAATTTCCTATATACACAGTTAATTAAATGATTAATTAACTTTTATGAACCTTTATTAAGTTTTTAAATAACTATTGGTCAAACTATTTCTATAAAATTAATTGAAAATAAATTAATTTAATAACCAATCTTAATTAAAACAGTTGACATAGTCAACCTGGAAACATAGTTAATTGTTAATTGATTTCCACTAATTCTTCCTCTTAACTTAATAATAACTTAATTAATTTAATAATATTGCTATTAATTGTTTTCTTAAAATCAATTAACCCAAATTATTAACCCTTTAGTTAATTTATGACTTACTTATAAAACTTACTTAAAACACAGGAATTTTACCATATGAATCACTTTAAAATACTTTACAAAAACCCAACTATAAATATGGATTTATTTATAAAAATTCTATTTTACATAACTTATATAAATAAAATGTAAAACCTTGCTTTTTAGTTATAAAAATAAATTTTATAATTTCACCTTTGTCAATTCGCCCGACACCTAATAAACGTCTTAAAAAGATGGAATTTAGCCCATCCGCTGCCAATCACTTAATAAATATTGTTTATTGATTAATAACACATCAGTGTTAAATTTTGATTCAACAATCAACATCCAAATAGATTTTAATGATACTTAGGTTAAACAATTCATATATGAATAATATGAAATCAAGTAACATTCAAAATATTTAAGGAATCCTGTTGATTCCCTCCAATCTGTTCTCCTTGCATCACAGCTCATAATATCATCTGATATATGCATATGAAATGAAATTATATTCCAGTTCATTTAATATGACAGAAATATAAACATCAACAACCATTAACCAAACAATAATCTTTCAAAGCATCCAAACATCTAATTTATACTAACAATGATAAATATTGTAATTATATAAATTTCACCACATCACAGCATTTCAGAAAGCGAGAGAGTTAAATCATCATCCATTTTCGATTGATGATTTCACGTCGATTTACATAATTTCGAACAAGCATTTGAAATTACATAAAAATCCAATTGGCTTCAAATCATTCTGATCCAGCTCGTATGCATACATTATGTGACTACGATTTCAACGGACCTTGTTTCATCAAAAATTGTTAACGTATGGATAATATATCATCATTATAAGTTATTACTTAAATTAAAACGAATTATAAGTCCCTAATTACTGTCATTAGCGCCAGTACCTTCATTAAGTTAATAAATCATGTTTAAACACAAATCAACCGTCTAATCACCCGTCTTTATCGTTCCCAGGTCAAACGAACAAACCCTTACACACGATCACCTTCTTCTACCCACCGCGCCATTGTGGAGCCGACCCCAACCATTGCGCTGCCTTCATCGTTCCACCGGTCGCACTCACCCGAAAGACCACCCCTAGATCGCCTCCACCTCCCTGAATTTCAACATGTATGTATCCGTTCAACACCAAAATTCGACCACCACGGTCAACGATAAGCGACCGGACCACCTCTTATACCTCGGCCTCCCTCCCCTCTAAAGTTCTCCTTCACAGACCATCCGCCAACTCCCCCTCCACCGCCACACAATCACCAAAATATGAAATGACCATCCCTACGTTCATCATCAATTTTCGATCATTGTAGGAGATCGCACCTCCTCCAATCACCACCGACCGAAAGGTATCCTCCCCCTCTACAATTTCATGTTGGACAATTCCTCCAAAGCATCACGGATTGAAAGATTTAATTAAAAATTTGGATCGAATGGTGGTGGCTGCGTTCGTGGGTTTGATTTAAGGTTAGGTTTCGGTTAGGATAATTTATAGTGAAGATATTTTGTAGATATTTTATTATTATATTCACTTTTAATCCAATTGAGCATTATAAGCTCGCACAATCTCATACTAAATCCAAATGTCAAGAAATTTGAAACCTACAATAGCTTAATATTTCATACCTGATGGAGCTAATTTCGTCTAATTCCGAGAGCATTTGAAAAATACTTGTTTTAGTTTCAAAACGTAAATCGATACGTGTTTATATCGTGCAAGTTCACACAACTCTGATTCACACGAAACTTGAAATCATACAATAATTAACCTTTATAGATTTAATAAAATTGAATTCATTAAAATCCGAGGTTGTTTGAAAATTAGCTATTTTCATGTGTTAAATTAAATCGATAAAATATAAATCGATTTCAAAACGATCAAATCCATTGGTAATAATTATCGTTAACATATATATTCAAATAAAATTTGTATTATTTGTTAGAATTGTTTTTGATTCATTTTTAACTTAGAATGCAATTATTTCTCAGTTTTCATATGATGATAGTTTGATGTATTCGAAATTAAATAATATTTTTTATTAAATCGACAAACTCCATGTAAAAATCCACTTATATTTCCAATTCAACATTTTATAACAAATTTTAAATGTTCAAAGTTAAATGGCAAAAATCTGGGTCGTTACATCTAAATAAGCATATTAACCTGTAATTGATGATAATCATTGAAGCTTAAATCAATCTTAATTTTTAATTACAACATAAAAAACCAAAATGTTAATTTTCATCCTCAAATCAACTATCACACTATATTATTATAGACTATACATAATATTCATCGGTTCCTAACCGATAATTACTTAATTTTGTAACATCAGATTTTAATCATATGCCAAAGTTAATTAAAATCTATTATTATCGTCTAACAATGGTCAATCAACATATACAAACACATAAACATCTAAATTTATCAATTAATGATTAAAAATTATACATTAAATGTAAAATTGGAAGAAAAATAAGGAAGGGAAAAAGTAGCAATGGGTAGTGTTGCATGTGGAGGCGGTCGGTGATGGCTTTGGAGTGACGGCGGATGCGGCGACGAGCAACGAGGTAATTAGAGTTTTTTCTCTTTTCTGACGCATGGGCTATATGGGTAAGAAATTAATTTTTTTTTTGTTTCTGGTTTGCATGTTATTCTCACGTTACCATGGCTAATGTCGATCGTTTACTTTTAACCGACGGCTAACATCGGTCGTTTACTTTAACCGACGCTAGTCGTCGTTGAGTTTGCCATTAAACGGAGCTGAAGAATAAGGATTTTCTATGTATTCATTTTCAAAGGAGAGATAAATCAAAAAGATCAATGCAGAAACAAATAAACCTAAACAAATGAATGGTGATAATGTAAGATATTAGATTAAAAGACTTTAAGTTTATGGTAGTTATCCAACATATCGCATATCCATTATCATCCTGTAAATCTGTCTCAAACGCTGGTTCATCTAAAATAGACGTGATGAGACGACCCAAACTTCCCCTTATGGGAAAGCCCATAATGCTTTGAGAACATGACCCATCAGAACACAAACATAAGAACATTTCATAGCCATTACAACAATTACATCAGAGTACAAGAATATATCAGAGTATGAATAAATATTACACAGAAAAATAAAATAATATCAGAGATTAAAATACAAAGCAGCGGAAATTTAAATGTATAAATACAATACGAAGCGGAAAATACATCAGCTAGTACAACTGAATGAAATACACGGATACAAAGTTTTCTGAATATAGCTCCAGCTGTAATCCAGGATCCTATGAAAGGAAATATCAGCGAAAACCAAACTACTAGCTGCCCGTGTGGGAAATATAGGCACCCAGAGTTTAGGTTAAAAAATAAACTCTGAGTCAGTCATGGGACTGGTGTGAGTACTAAAACAGTTATTAATCTTTATTTTAAAGTTAGTTAAATAACGGGACCAAGCTGTATAACTCGGAACAGGTTTATCCCCCGTGAATACCAGAAAACAAACAACGCAATGATAAATAAAGAAAAATGAAGCTATTATAAGACTCAGGTCCCATCACACAATGCAACGCAAGCCGGAGGATAGAGTTTTACCTTATAACAGCCAAATATGCTTGATACGCGAAGTTTATCTTTTATTATTACTATAAGTGTATAGTGTATAAACCATTTTCGAAAGTAAACGTATCAATCCTAGACGGCAATACCCCATCCTATTATGTCGCTAAATATATAGGTATACAACAAAAACCGCAAAGCTCGTATTGGAAAGTTGGATTTCCATCATGATGGCTGTTGATTCGAAAGATCTATCACCTAGTGCAATTCTCCGCGGCTTAAGTCTAGGGTTTTTGGAAAACACTGTAATGCACATCCGCCATATCATAAGGGAATCAAGGGGGTGTGCCCCTATCCCTACTGGTGTGGGGCGACCACACCCAGCATCATCTCGGTCGACTGAATCTATGACAACGCTAAAGGTGTCTATCCTCATCTCAAAAGCATACTGACCTGACCATCAGTTCACCATCATACCGGTGTGTGAGGCTCGCGAATTAACGCTACATAAAGCAATCGTAATTAAATCTATGCTTTGATCATCATCCACAAGGCTTTGCTTTTCAACAAAAACCTTGATCCATGCATCTCAGCATGTCACATTGTCAATGCATACCATACCATTTATTTCTGCCAATATATAACCTCTAAGCTCATACGTCTCAGAGAAGGATGTTAAGAAAGAGAATAAATTCTTCGCCACCAAACATATATATATTTAGCAGAGATCAACGAATACAGCATAAATGAGTACAACGTCAGACATACCATCCATTTGCAAGTCTGTTCTAGGTCTGAACGAAACTGAAGGCACCTTATTCCTCGTCTCATATATCCAATACAAGAGAGAGGCCCTCGCATATCCGGACAATCAACAAGTATGTCCGGACCACCACTGTAACCCCTACGTGGGAGCTACCCAAATCCAGGGCATCAGTAGTAATCCATTCGATGTGAAGATCGCTGGTCTTCAACCACCTTCATCAATATCTTCGACGTTCAGTCGTCGTATCAGCTATTCAGAATGGGTTAAACATGGTCTTTCCGAATAATTAGCGTATCTTATAATCAAGTGCTATAAAAACACATCATACGCCTCGTTCCAATCCAGAATATTTTTTTAGTCAAATATTCTTTACATTGGGAATTATTCCCACAATCTTATCAAAGATTTAATTCATTTAAACCTCTTGTTTAAATCTTCACTTGAAAACCATTTCAAAAGATTTTGTATTATCTTTTCTCAACTTTAAACCAAATTAAGGTTTATCAAACTAGTCGGGATTATCGAGCCTTGCCGAAGTAATCATTTATTTTATTTTTCCAATCCCATCCTATTTATCCTATGGAGCAAAACTGGTGGTACTCCATATCTAGCACCCACTGTGTTATTGGTAAATTCAATTACCATTCTACGTTCAAATCTAATTAAAGATTTAACTATCGCATGAAGTAAAACTAGTGATACTCCATTTACGAACACCTCTCAAATTTGTCAAATTTAATTACCACACTAACATTTAAATCTAATTGAAGATTTATTAAAACTCCATCTTAGTTTTAATCTCCAAAAATCATTATTTAATGATTGTTCAAATTTAGGAAATAAATCATGTCTTTAACTGGGTTAGAGAATTAATGTCATTTAAAACACAGTTTACGATAAACCCAAAATCATCTTCCACTAAAATGGAACCTTCATAGAAATCATAACAGTATATAATCGATATAAATTCCCGTATCTAACTAATAATATAAATGGAATAACGGCAAAGCCTTTTAAATTCCATATATAGTAATGGTCTTCCTTCACAGAAGCTCATCTCGATTATCACCAAATCGAATTCCATTCAATTCCAATTTAATATATTAAATTTGAAAGCTTTACTTTGGAAAATTTTCAATAAATCTTGATTAAAAGATTTATAAATTTCAAATCATATCCTCATTGTTAATTGGGTTAAAGAACAAGTGTTATTCTAAACACTTGTTCTTATTCAAAACACAGTTCATGATAAATTCAAAAACCTAATTTTAATTCAATTCCAATTAAATATTAATTAATTGGTAAACTTCTCTAAATCTTAATTAAAGGATTTATTCTTTTCTCGACTGGGTTTAAGTATAGTGTTAATAAAGACACCACTCATGACAAACCCAAAATCTAATTTGATATCAAATACAAGACTCTGAATAGAAATTATATCGCCTTATATTCAATATCAAATTCTTAAACCAACAAATATCGTTTTGGGAATAACGATATATATATATATATATATCTTTATATATATATATATATATATATATCTTCCAAATTCCTCAACAATATCCGTACAATTACGGAATCCAATATCGAAATATTCCGAAGATTATTTCCATTCAAATCTATTCCAATTTGTACGTTGGAACATTCTAGTTAATCTTAAACCCATTTTCTATCCAATTTATTATTTCTAAAAACAATTGGATTATTATTCCAGTTATTAACTAGTTCATTTCGATAAAAAAATTATCTTTTCAAACTTGGAATTTTTCATCTAAAATCATTTCAAATTGTTAGTTACAATTTTACACAATTTTTCCATATTTTTAATAATTTTAATATCGCCATTTCAGTTGGTTTCCAATAACGGCCACCAAACTGCATTCATAGCGACCTTTTCTGAACTTGATTTGGACATAATCTGACATCCAACCGTTCAAATTTAAACCTCTTATATTCATTGGAAAGATCTTTTCGATATGAACCTAATGGTTCCGGTTTTAGAGAATCCGACGGTCGGATCTCCCATTACATCAATTTCAAGTCAATGGTTGAAATTCATGAACAGTCGTTGTACGGCGTGTTCTATTCGAAATATATATATATGTATGTATGTATGTATGTATGTATAATATATATTTCTTCGATTTCCATTCAAAACGTATTTTATAAATTCGTTTATAAATTCATTTCCAAATGATTTCAACTTCACTTTAATTTTAAATCAAATTTTGAATATTCCATATCATTAGGATTTTAAAATGATAATATTTTCAAAATATCATATTTTGAAATAAATTTCTTTTTCGTATTCATTATCAAATGAATAAAATTGATCGATAAACCCGTTTGGGTTAAAATGGCGTTTCTATACTTAACCCGGCTTCATATATTTTTATATATTTCTATGTCCATCCAAAATCGGACATCAAAATCATATTTTGATTCTTCACAGAATATTATTTTAAAATATTTGTTATTTTAAAATATTCTTTATTTCTGATTTGGAATGCGACTCAATCAATTACCATATAATTTCAGTTATACGGATTTCATACCTCACATGTATTCAATAATAATGATAAATAATCATCAAACAGTCAATTCACATACAGAATTCAATTTGCAACTGTATAAGCATTAAATAATTAAATAACGCTTATCATAGTCTGTCAACCCATCGATTGACATATAATTAAATTCAGGGGAGATGTGAATAAATTATTGTCCTCAGACCCGTGTGGAGTTTCCAAACAACAACAGTCGATTCAAAATAATCACTGGTTAATAAATTTAACCAATTCTAATTCGATTTGAATTATTTTTCTAATTAGCCGATTTTCACTATTTAAATTATAAATAGATATTTATAATTTAATTTCAACTACCACAAAATAATATTAAATTATTTTTAATATTTTAAACATTTCAGCATCACAATCAAACACAATACAGTCAGTTAAATCGTCCATGGTCTGTGGACGAAGGAGGTGAGCTAACAGGCACCGTACACAATTTATAATGATTAAAACTGATATAAATATACATTGGCAATTCTATATATTTTTATACATGAATACAATAACATGATAAAATATAATTTTGAGCGAGAAGGAGTTTTCACTTTGATCGGTTTCAGAAATCGATAAAATGATTATTTTAATCAAATTAAAAAGGACGTTTAATTTAACCAAAAGCAAGCAACTGGTTTTATATAAGAGTATGCGCGAACCTATCAATAACTAATAGGAAGAACAAATATTAGTTTCCCAGAAAGCACACTACTGATGGGGTGCGTCACTCAACAGATGGAGAACCTCGAATTTCGCGCCCTCGAAAACAGGAAGGGGGCGGTGCTCCAAGAATGGGAGGGCCTCCTTGTGGAGGTTGTCGTCCTCCGTGACCCACCCACTGGGGATGAGGAGAGTGGAAGAAATTAGCAATGCCATCCAAATGACGAAAGGAAGAGGGAGCTAGAAAGCTGAAAGGAGAGGAACTACTTGAATGAAAGACAGCCATGAAAGAGCGTATTATTGGTGGTCCGTACCGGTCTTGGCTTTCTAAGAAATAGATATTCCTATTTTTTTCATGTCTTAGGGAGCGGAAAAGGAAGCTTGACATAAAGATTACCAACTTTTCTCTAATAAAGCAAGTGTGTTTGTTCACGAGAATGGATTCCTCGTCAAGTCAGGGGGGTGTGGACACACTTGCGCGAATTCGGGTAATGGCTATAAGGGCGCAGCAAGAAAGGAAATTGTACCCGACCAGGGATGGACGTAAACTCGTAAGCTACCGAGGGTAGTGAAAATCGTCCAGGTCTTATTATTCAACAAGCCACCCCCAAGCTCCAAATGCGTTCCAGTCAGTTCTAGAATGTAGAACACGTTGTCATGGTCCCAACGGTTCCTGTTTCGTTGGATTCCGACATCGTATGAGAAAGTGGAGTTAATTTATACGTTAATTGCTTTATTAGGGTAATTAATAAATAATTAATTAAATTTATTACCTTTCTAGTTTGATAACACAGACCCCCTCCCTCCCCCCCCCCCTCGAACTACTGTCAAAAGCTAGGGTTGGATTTCGCATCACCAACAACCACCGTGTCGACGATCAGCCGCCACCACGAGCTCCGCCTTCGATAGAGCTTCCTCCACAGCCCCTTAATGTCAAACTCGAGCGCTTCTCCATCATCAGAAATTGAAGGGAACAGCAGCACATCAGGTGAGGAAATCAAGAAAACCACGCCCCTATATTCGATCTCTACCGTTGGATTTATAGATCGTGCTATCCTCTTCAATCTTTGTACAGAAAATTTGTGGAATCGATGCTTGGATTTTCATATCGGAGGGGGTTTTGGATTTGAGCGGTTCTATCGTGAGTTCATGGGAGACGGGTCGGTTTTACTAAAGAAAATAAATTAGGTTTTCGGATTTTTTTCTATTGGCCCTTATATTTATATTTATTCTATTTAATTTTTTTATTCCAAAAATTTTAGTTTATTGGTCCAAACTCCAAATCAAACCCAACGACTATCGTTCCTAGCTAAATACCCCTATTTCGGACACAATGGGATATGTTTCGTAAGCCAATTTGAATGTTTTGATCAATTTTCATCAAAATTAAAATATAAATCGATATATATTGAATTTGAACGCACATATTAATTTAAAGGGGCCACACACTGACTCCAAAAATTACAGAAAAATAAATCTAGCTATGTTTTGACGATACGGTTCTAACAAATCTAATTTCGTCGAATTTGGAGATTGTTTGAAAAATGACCCTTTTCCAGTCGATTAAATTTAAACTAAATTGACAAAACACATTTAAATTTAACACGCCCACATACTAATTCCAAAAATTATGAAATTTGAAAGCTTGCAATAATTTGACATTTCGGATCCAACAAAAGTGGTTTCGTCGAAAAAGGAGTTCGTTTGCAAAATGGCTATTTTTAAGGGCTATATATTATATTAAAATATATATATTCGATAGCGACTATTTTAAATTTTAAATTAGACATAACTTCCAATTTATAAAGTGAAATCTCAGTTTTTCACATTCGTTAGAAAGATATAATTAAACAAATTCTAATGTTTCTTGTTTTACTGAAATCCGATTTATTTTTAATTCTATACATTCATTTGAAATTAGAAATCGAATTTTCGAACTACCGCGCCATTTCAAACTTTATTTATAATTAAAATAAATTTATACGTTCTAATTTTGATTTAATTAAATTTTAAATTGTTATTATTTAAAATAAATCATTTTAAATATTCAAAATCCATTAAAATAGCTAAATAAAATTTTTAAATTGGTTCAGAATTTCCAGGTTGTTACAATCTCTCCCACTTAAAATCTTTTCGTCTTCGAGAAGGAACGGAGCCGAAAGTTGTTTAACTAAACAACTTAACTTTCATTCTGGCTTTCATTCTTCAACTTTTCAGTTTCTAATAATTTTCTATTTTCTCAAAAATTTGGCTAACGCCCTAAATTTTCGAAAAATTTCGCCATAACCTCATTTGTACGTGTTGATCGGTAAAACCACAACTTGCCTCACAGGGCCCTCATCAATTCAAAAGAAAACGAAAAAGCCAATCGTCTCATAAAATCATCAAACCCAAGAAATACAGTAAACATGTACCTATTTGTCGGCATACAATTTTATTCCTCTTCTTAGCTTCCCTACTATGACTTGTTCATTATATATACATGTACATACATGCAATTCCCATAAATTTCAGTTTAACACTATCGTAAAAATTAACTTAACCCAATTCAATTACTCGTTTTTACATTGGTTTTATCATACAATACTGAAATATTTCAAAACAAAAAAGTGTCATGACATAAATAACCATAAGTTCATACATATATCCAAAATGCTAGTTCTTTATATTATAACTTAGCTTCCTAGGAAATCATGCCCCCTTCCAAAGTAGATAGCTCCTTTCCTTTGGACTCCTTATCTACCTCCTTTAACGGGCATTTTCAGGATACATGCCCAACTTCTTTACATCGGAAGCACTTCTTTTCTTTTCCTAGTTTTCTGAAATTTTTCCTTACTTTTTGACACTTATCCACAAAATGTCCTGTCCGTTTGCACTTGAAACAAACTATGTCCTCTCTTATCTCTTTCTTGTTCTTCCTTTTCTAAGGACACAGGACTGCATAATGCCCTTCCTTTTTGAATTTATAACAATGAACACCCACGCCTATTCCTAAGTCCAACTCGCTTTCCTTTTTGTCTTGTTGGTGAGTCCTTCTTGCTTGTTTTGGAGTCGTCCAGAATTCAGTTCCAGATAAGCCGTAGTCCTCAATATCCTACATAATATTTCAGGGTTTTATCAAGAGGGCTAATAATTTTATTTGGCTTATTTCACCTTTCATTCTCGTATTGGTTTTATTATTCCAATATTTTCATTAATCAAACTGATAATCACACATCACAGCCAGCAGTGAATTAGTTGATTAAATTTTCAAATGTATAACTTTTATATATACTCAAAAAATCATATTTAAAGATCAAATCACAAACAATAAATTCTAACTAAGGTTTTTGGTTCTCACACCAGTCAATTGGAATCATATAAATATCCCACTTTCGAAACTCGAACATAAATACTAATAATGATCGATCAATCACCAGAACTATCTCTAAGCGACTAAAGTGTGATTCTATATCTATCCATTATTTTTGAGACTTCGAATACATGTTAATTACGCGTATATTCTAAATCTACCTATACTTGATAGTCCAAATTCAAAATAAAATAAAATAAAATTTTCAAACACTCGTTATAAGATATAATTTTCAAAATCAAATTCGTTTTAATAAATAACACTCTTCAGACTCATTCTAAGATACTACTGATCCAATCTCTAACGAGTTACTCTTATAGGATGTTACTAATCCTATCTCTGATGGATTCTTTCATTTGGTTCTAATGTGTCTTGTTCTCGAGCTAAGTAAACCAAAACTTGATACCAAACTGAGACGACCCAAACTTCCCCTTACTGGAAAGCCCGGATTGCTTTGAGAACACGACGCATTAGAACACAAGCATAAGAACATTTCATTGCCATTACAACAATTACATCAGAGTACAAGAATATATCAAAGTATGAATAAATATTACACAAAAAAATATCAAAGAATAAAACCAAAGCCGTGGAAATTTAAATGTGTAAATACAATATGTAGCGGAAAATACATCAACTAGAACAACTGAATGAAATACACGGATACAAAGCTTTTCGAATATAGCTCCAGCTGTAATCCAGGATCTCATGAAAGGAAATATCTGCGAAAACCGAAACTACTAGCTCCTCGTGTGGAAAATATGGGCACCTGGAGGTTAGGTTAAAACAATAAACTCCGCATCAGTCATGGGACTGGTGTGAGAACTAAAACAGTTATTAATCTTTATTTTAAAGTTAGGTAAATCACGGGACCATACTATATAACACGGAACGTGTTTATCCTCCATGAATACTAGAAAACAAACAACGTAATGCTAAATATAGAAAAATGAAGCTATTATAAGACTCAGGTCCCATCACATAATGCAACGCTGGCCGAACGATAGAGTTTTACCTTATAATAGCCAAATATGCTTGATATGCGAAGTTTACCTTTTATTATTACCATAAGTGTATAGTGTAGAAATTAGTTTCGAAAGTAAATGTATCAATCCTAGACAACATAATACCCTATCCTATTATGTCGCCAAATATATAGGTATACAACAAAAACCGCAAAGCTCGTATTGGAAAGTTGGATTTCCATCATGATGGATGATGATTCAAAAGATCTATCACGTAGTGCAATTCTCCATGGCTTACGTCCAGGGCTTTTGGAAAACACTGTAATGCACATCCGCCATATCATATGGGAATCGGGAGGTGTGCCCCTATACCTAATGATGTGGGGCAACCACGACTAGCATGATTTCGGTCGACCGAATCTATGACAACCCTAAAGGTGCCTAACCTCATCTCAAAAGCATACTGATATGACCATCAGTTCACCATAATACCAGTGTGCGAGGCTCACGAATTAACGCTACATAAAGCTATGTTAATTAAAGCTATGCTTTGATCATCATCCACAAGGATTTGCTTTTCAACAAAAACCTTGATCCATGCATCTCAGCCTGTCACATTGTCAATCCATACCATACCTTTGATTTCTGCCAATATATTACCTCTAAGCTCGTACGTCTCAGAGAAGGGTGTTAAGCAAGAGAATAAATTCTCCGCCACCAAACAGATATATATTTAGTATAGATCAACGAATACAGCATAAAGGAATATAATGTCAGACATATCATCCATTTGCAAGTCCTTTCTAGGTCAGAACGAAACTGGAGGCACCTTATTCCTCGTCTCATATGTCCAATACAGGAGGGAGGCCCTCGCATATCCGGACAATCAACAAGTACGTCCGGACCACCACCACTGTAACCCCTCCATGGGAGCTACCCAAATCCAGGGCATCAGTAGTAATCCATTCGATGTGAAGATTGCCGGTCTTCAACCACCTTCATTAATATCTTCGACGTTCAGTCCTCGTATCAGCTATTCAGAATGGGTTAAACCCGATATTTCCGAATAACTAGCATATCCTATAATCAAGTGCTATAAAAACACATCATACGCCTCATTCCAATCCAGAATATTCTTTGAGCCAAATATTCTTTACATTGGGAATTATTCCCATAAATCTTATCAAAGATTTAATTCATTTAAACCTCTTGTTTTAATCTTCACTTGAAAACCATTTCAAAAGATTTTGTATTATCTTTTCTCAACTTTAAACCAAATTAAGGTTTATCAAACTAGTCGGGAATATCGAGACTTACCGAAGTAATCATTTATTTTATTTTTCCAATCCCAACCTATTTATCCCATGGAGCAAAACTGGTAGTACTCCATATCTAGCACCCACTGTGTTATTGGTAAATTTACCATTCTACGTTCAAATCTAATTAAAGATCTAACTATCGCATGAAGCAAAACTACTGATGCTCCATTTTTGAACACCTCTCAAATTTGGCAAATTTAATTACTACATTAACATTTCAATCTAACTAATGATTTATTAAAACTCCATCTTAGTTTTAATATCCCAAAATCATTATTTAATGATTATTCAAATTTAGGAAATAAATCCTGTCTTTAACTGGGTTAAAGAATTAATGTCATTTAAAACACAGTTCACGATAAACCAAAAATCATCTTCCATTAAAATGGAAACTTCACGGAAATCATAACAGTATATAATCAATATAAATTCCCATATCCGGATAATAATATAAATGAAATAACGGCAAAGCCTTTAAATTCCATATATGTAACGCTCTTCCTTCACAGAAGCTCATCTCGATTATCAGTAAATCGAATTCCATTCAATTCTAATTTAATATATTAAATTGGAAAACTCTACTTTAGAAAATTTCCATTAAATCTTGATTAAAAGATTTATAAATTCCAAATTATATCCTCATTGTTAATTGGGTTAAAGAACAAGTGTTATTCAAAACACAGTTCACGATAAACCCAAAAACCCAGTTTTAATTCAATTCCAATTAAATATTAATTAATTGGTAAACTTCTCTAAATCTTAATTAAAGGATTTATTCTTCTCTCAACTGGGTTTAAGAACAGTGTTAATAAGACACCATTCATGACAAACTCAAAATCTAATTTGATATCAAATACAAGGCTCTGAATAGAAATTATATCGGCTTATATTCAATATCAAATTCTGAAACCAACAAATATCGTTTTGGGAATAACGATATATATATCTTCCAAATTTCTCAACAATATCGTATAATTACGAAATCTAGTATCGAAATACTCCGAAGATTATTTCCATTCAAATCTATCCCAATTTATACGTTGGAAAATTCTGGTTAATCTTAAACCCATATTCAATCCAATTTATTATTTCTAAAAATAAGTGGATTATTATTCCAGTTGTTAACTAGTTCATTTCGATAAAAACTATATTTTTATCTTTTCAACCTTGGAATTTTTCATCTAAAATCTTTCCAAATCATTTATTATGATTTTACACAATTTTTCCATATTTTTTATAATTTTAATATTGCAATTTCAGTCAGTTTCCAATAACGGCCACCGAACTGCATTCATAGTGACCTTTTCTGAAATTGATTTGGACACAATTTGAAATCCAACCGTTTAAATTTTAATCTCTTATATTCATTGTAAAGATCTTTTCGATACGAACCCAACGGTTCCGGTTTTAGGAGAATCCAACGATCGGTTCTCCCGTTACACTAATTTCAAGTCATTGGTCGAAATTCGCGAACGGTCGCTGCGCGGCGCGTTCTATTCAAACCATAAATATATATAATATATATATTTCGTTGATTTCCATTCAAAGCGTATTTTATAAATTTGTTTATAAATTCATTTCAAAACGATTTTAACTTCACTTCAATTTTAAATCAAAATTGAATATTCCATATCATTATAATTTTAAAATGATAATATTTTCAAAATATCATATTTTTAAATCCATTTTTTCTTCGTATTCATTATCAAATGAATAAAATCGATCAATAAACCCATTCGGGTTAAAATGGTGTTTCTATACTTAACCCGGTTTCATATATTTTTATATATTTCTGTGTCCATCCAAAATCGGGCACCAAAATCATATTTTGATTCTTCACTGAATATTTTTTTGAATATTCGTTATTTTAAAATATGCTTTATTTCTTAATCGGAATGCTCAATCAATTACCATATAATTCAGTTATATGGATTTCATACATTCACATGTATTCGGCAATAATGATAAATAATCATCAAACAGTCAATTTACATCCAGAGTGCTATTTACAATTTTATAAGCATTAAATAATTAAATAACGCTTATCACAGTCTGTCAACCCATCGATTGATATATAATTAAATTCAGGGGAGATGTGAATAAATTATCGTCCCCAGACCCGTATGGGGTTTCCAAACAACAACAGTCGATTCAAAATAATCATTGGTTAATAAATTTAACCAGTTCTAATTCGATTTGAATTATTTTTCTAATTATCCAATTTCGCTGTTTAAATTATAAATAGATCTTTATAATTTAATTTCAACTACCACAAAATAATATTAAATTATTTTTAATATTTTAAACATTTCAGCATCATAATCGAACACAATACAATCAATTAAATCGTTCATGGTTTATGGACGTAGGAGGTGAGCTGACAGGCACCGTATACAATTTATAACGATTAAAACTGATAGAAATCTACACTGGCAATTCTATATATTTTTATACACGAATACAGTAACATGATAAAATATAATTTTGAGTGAGAAGGAGTTCTCACTTTGACAGGTTTTAGAAATTGATAAAATGATTATTTTAATCAAATTAAACAGGACGTTTAACTTGACCAAAAATATCAACAAGCTCCAAATGCGTTCCAGTCAGTTCCAGAATGTTGAACACGTTGTCATGGTCTCAAGGTTCCTGTTTTATTGGATTCCGACATCATATGAGGAAGTGGTGTTAATTTATACGTTAATTACTTTATTATAGTACTTAATAAAATAATTAATTAAATTTATTACCTTTTTTCTTCGATAACACAGACCCCCCCCCCCTTCATCGAACTACTGTCAAAAGCTAGGGTTTGATTTTGCGTCGCCAACAGCCACCGTGTCGACGATCAGCCGCCACGAGCTCCGCCTTCGAGAGAGCTTCCTGCGCCGCTCCTTAATGTCAAACTCGAACGCCTCTCCGTCACCAGAAATCAAAGGGAACGGCGGTGCTTCAGGTGAGGAAATCGACAAAACCACGCCCCTATATTCGATCTCTACCGTTGGATTTATAGATCGTGCTATCCTCTTCAATCTTTGAAAATTTATGGAATCGATGCTTGGATTTTCATATCGGAGGGGTTTTGGTTTTGAGCGGTTTCCGCCGTGAGTTCGTGGGAGACGGCTCGGTTTTACTGAAGAAAATAAACTAGGTTTTAGGAATTTTTTCTATTGGCCCTTATATTTATTTTATTTTATTTTTAATTCCAAAAATATTAGTTTATCGATCCGAACTCCAAATCAAACCCAATGACTATCGCCCCTAGCTAAATACCCCCGTTTCGGACACAATGGAATATGTTTCGCAAGCCAGTTCGACTGTTTTGATCAGTTTTCATCAACGTAAAATATAAATCAATATATATTAAATTTGAACGCACATTTTAATTTACCGGGGCCACATACTGACTCCAAAAATTATAGAAAATAAATCTAGCTATGTTTTGATGATATGGTCCTAACAAAACTAATTTCATCGAATTTGGAGACTGTTTGAAAAATGGCCTTTTTCCAGTTGATTAAATTTAAACTAAATTGACAAAACACGTTTAAATTTACGATGCTCACATATTAATTCCAAAAATTATGAAATTTGAAACCTAGTAATAATTTGACATTCCGGATTTAACAAAAGTGGTTTTGTTGAAAACGAAGGACGTTTGCAAAATGGATATTTTTAAGGACTATATATTATATTAAAATATATATAAATTCCATAGCGACTATTTTAAATTTTAAACTGGACATAACTTTCAATTTATAAAGTGAAATATCAGTTTTTCACATTCGTTAGAAAGATATAATTAAACAGATTCTAATGTTTCTGGTTTTACTGAAATTCGATTTATTTTGAATTATGTACATTCATTTGAAATTAGAAATCGAATTTTCGAAATACCACGTCATTTCAAACTCTATTTATAATTAAAATAAATTTTATACATTCTAACTTCGATTTAAATAAATTTTAAATCATTATTATTTTAAAATAAATCAGTTTAAATATTCAAAATCCATTTAAATAGCTAAAATAAAAAATTTAAATTGGTTCAGAATTTCCGGGTTGTTACACACGATCAATTTGAGTAACAGATTTTCTAAAGAAACTAAATAGAATTTTCAAGAAGCATTAGAAACATAATAATAGGGGATTGTTATCGGCACTCCAAGGGGTGACACATCCAAAAATAAAATTCGGTATACACCCATCGTCTTTTTATTCATTTTCGGAAGCTCTTTGTCAAATTTAAGGGTCAATTCAATTCCACTCCTGCCGAATTTCTTGAATAAATGCGGCAAAGCCTTATCGAATTTTACTAATGTCTCCGCTTAACCATTCATGAAGTGTCAATAACAATGCCCTAATAATAAGAAAACCATGAGTGTCAACGGAAAATTTGAGATCATCTTTTTTGTAATTAGTTACTTTGAAGAATAAAATGTTAAATTAGAACTCCAATTGAAGAGGCTTATCTTGCAAGGAGGGTGAGCCATCGAAATATAGAAAGACAATGGAATAGACCAAATATGAAAAAGGAACTCATTTGTTATTACCGTGAAAAACCTGGTCATCAACTCAGATTTTGTCATAAGCTTAAAAAGGACAAGGAAAGGATGAAGGCATTGGAAGAAGAGCCGAATGAACAAAATAATGATAATGATGATGAGGTGAATATTGATGAGGAATTTGAGTGTAATGTTTTATGTGTTAATAAAGGAAAAAACAAAAGTTGCATGCTTCCATATATGCAATAAAAAGAAGACATTCATTGAGTATGAAGAGCTAGATGCTAAAGTGGAATCCGCTAAGGATGAAGAGTTTTGTGTTAAAGGGATAAGTTTTGTTAGATTGAAGATGCATGATGGAAGGGTGATGAAACTCATGAGGTTAGGATTGTTCCAGAAATTACAAAGAATCTTGTTTTTCTAGGACAACTGGGGGTAAAAGGATTCAACTTTAGATGGAGTCACAAGGGTTGGGAAAAATAATAGGGAGGTGTTGCACACTAAAAGAGAAAGCAACAATATTTACAAAATACTTGGAAGAGTGGTGGATAATGAAGAAAATTCTCAATTTGTGGTTAAAGGAAGAAATTTGTCTGAATCAAGATGGAACCAGCAATGTAAAGCCGCAAAAACCACATGGAGGTCATTGTGGTATTACCAAAGATTTTGATTTACCGGTAATATGCATATTCAATTAGGAGCATGCATTATTAGGTAGTGTGTAAATTAGTCATATTTGGAATGGTAATGTTTTTTGGTAACACTGGAGATTGTTTAGAGGTTAAGGCTTTAAAAGGAACTTGGATGGCATTCATGGAATATCGTATCAAGGTGGAATTTGTTGGTTTTTGGTGATATTATATTCCATAATTAAGTAGATCTTCGAGATATTTTAGTCTATATGGAATTTAATTCATATATTATTTGATATATTTGGTGGGTTATAAGAAGTGATTAGTTGCTTTTTTTTTAAGATTTTCTGGATCTAATATATTGATTAATTGCCTTTGTTTATCCCATTAGAATAGGCAACAAATAATCTACATGGGAAAGTTTTATGCCAGCGTTCAATAGCTTCTTAAAGAAGATATATTGTCAAGTTTATTATAAATATCATGTATGAGGCTTATATGATGTAAGAGGGAAAAAGTTATTTCTTTTGTTTGAGGACTGAGATATTATCTCAATTTTTTAGGCTTTCTTTTGTAACAATTTGGTGAATTAATAAAGGTTTATTTGGAGGAAGGCAAATTCTACTTTAACCCAGATAATTGCTGAGTAGTCCCCGTTTTTATAAAAAAAATCAAGGATAAAACTACCCCTTTCAGTTATATTTGTTATTTTTCAGTCTACCTCCTAATGGCTCTACGCGGTCTTGTAGTGAACCACTCAGGGGCACTGCATGGTACCTAAAGATACCGTGTAGAGGCTCTACGTGGTATCATTAGGTATCATGTAGTGCCACTGCGTGGTTCTCTACAAAACCACGTAGAGTCTCTACCAGAAAGGATATTATTGGTGTTTTTTTTAATTAAATGGAGACTACTTAGCAAAATGATGAGTTTTCTTGATTCTGTTGAATTTAAGGGTCTACTCAATAATTAACTGGGTTGGAATAGAATTACCCTTGGAGGAATTCGTTTTTTTTTTTTTTTAATCTTTTCTAAAGTCTAATTGTGTAGAAATGTTAAGAATTTTGGAAAATTTGTTGGTTTAGGCTATTTTGAGAACTTATAACGGAAATAGGCCAGTTTTGAAACTAATTACAGTTTTAGACCACTTTTCAAAAACAGACGTTATCCCAGATAATGCCAGTTTTTTTTTCGAAGGTGTTATCTGAGATAACGCTTTGAAGAAGCATTATCGAGATAACTTTCAGAAGTGTATAAGCTTTTCTAGACCTTTCTTTCTTTCCTCATTTCCAGTTTCTTTCTTATTTCAGCAAAATAAGAAAAAATTCGCCCTCTATCAATTTTAGGCTAAAAATCGGATTTTTCGACTACAAATAACTTCAATAGTCTCCTTTTATTGTCTACCATCTCCTATTAGTAAGTTTACCTAACTTTGTTGTTTAAAGTTTATAATTTCTGAAATTTAGGGTTTTCATAATTAGGGATTTGTACTCTAATCCCTTCTTTCGTGGAATAGTTGTGTATTTGTTTGTGTTTGTGCATGTGCATGTGTACGTTCATGTTTATACATTAGTGAGTAAAGTTCCAATTAACTATATTTAGTATGTGTATTTGTATGTGCTTGTTTAAAGTTAAATTTGTGATTGAAGTTCTAATTATCCATATTTAGTTGAGTATTTGTTGATTGAGTGATGTACTAACGCATATATCTTAACTGTTTACATACTATGAAGAGATGGAACATAGAAGATATATGTATTCATCTAAGGCGTACGAAGTAGACGAAGCGTGACCAAGCTGAAGGTTTTAACATAATTTCTTGTTAAGAATTGAGTCGGCTACCCACCAGGTGGTGCATTTTAGCTCACAGACTAGTCGGGCTTTCATGCTTTATTCAAGTGACAAATGCTGACGTAATGGAATTTGCAAATTCTTGAAGTTTAGCAATTTATTTTGAAGCACCTTTAACTATATTTGAAGCAAATTGTGTTGTGCAAGTAATATACATTTCTGTTGCTATAGGGAAGTGTTTTCATGACGTTATCTTTTTTTTCTTTTGAGACAATAGAAAAACAGATAACCTCATGAAAACATTTCTCATGTACAGCAACACAAATGTATATTACTTGCACAACACGGTTTGTTTCAAATACAATTAAAGGTGCGTCAAAATAAATTGTTGAACTGTAAGGAGTTGCAAATTCCATTACGTTAAGTGAAGCAGCATTTGTCACTTGAATAAAGCTAGTAAGCATGAAAGCCCGATTAGGTCCGTGAGCTAAAATGCATCCACCT
Organism: Allium sativum; assembly: GCA_030737875.1. Lineage (NCBI taxonomy): Eukaryota > Viridiplantae > Streptophyta > Magnoliopsida > Asparagales > Amaryllidaceae > Allium > Allium sativum. The sequence goes on from CM060921.1 coordinate 317,798,800, forward strand.
AATGGGTACCGACTGAATTCTTAACAAGAAAATATGTTAAAACCTTCAGTTTGGTCACGTAATGTGCGATATATTGTACCTATGTTCATTATGTGCGATATGTTGTTGCTATGTTCGTTATGTAATTCGGGTATGTTATTATTAAGTAGTTCGTATATGTTACTGTTATGTAATTCGGATATATTATCGTTATGTCATTGGGGTATGTTATGTTAAATTTGGTGATACAAAAATCACAATTTGATTGGAACAAATTTGCAAAGAATGGAAAGTAAATATTTTATAATGGGAACGAATTGATTGCATTTGATGAGGTGGTAGAGAAATAAATGAAGGGATTAATTTCTTCCATCTATGCTAAAGAAACGGATTGATTTACTTCCCATGTTTGCACATTTGTTGTTATGGTAATTTGCCTCCATTATATTATTACCATATGTTGGTAATTTAATTGATGACTCACATAGATTTGCACTGGCTATATATTGAGGGGTAGACTTTAGTGTAAACCCATCATGGCCTGGAGCCAGTGATCCCCAATGGTATCTCTTCTTGTTAAACCTGATTGAGGTTTGGATATGTAAACTCTTATTTTGTAATCTCTTGTAATTCTCTTATGTGGAATAAAATCTCTCTCTGTTGGACTGGACGTACGCTATCTCGAGGATAGCGGAACCAGTATAAATATTGTGTCTCTTTGTTTCTCTGTTATAGTTATTTACTATTTTGTTGATGTAATAGAATAATTGCTAACATATTAGATTGGTGTTCAATTGGCAAATCTAGATCCTATTTATTGTGCTTCCGCAAAGGCGCAATTTTTGCATAACAGATTGGTATCAGAGCGAGGCGATTTGTTTTAAATTGTGTATCAATTATTTCTACAAAGGTTAGTAGATTCAGTGGTGATTATGCTATTACTATTTTGGAGAAAAGGAGACTTCGGTGGAGGAGATTATGCTGAGAGAAAAGAGCGTTCCAATCTGGGAACTTTGACGTGATATGGAGTTTACTGTGTTGAAGGGACTATTGGATTTGGGAAGTTTTGATCATGTTTCTGACAGGAGTCTTCATGTTGATGATGCTCGAAGGATCCAAGATGATCAGGAAAGGAGCTCAGGTCAAGTGATAGACGGGTGTCGAGACAGAGATCATTGTGGTTTAGACAGGGGTCTTCACGTTGATGATGCTCGAGGGATCCGGGATGATCGAGGAAGGAGCTCAGGTCAAGTGTTAAACGGGTGTCGATGTGTATTGCAAGCACTTTTAGACCGTTGGTTTATGCATGGTGCAGCTCATGGTGGTAGATGCATCTTTTGCAGACGGTGGGTGAAGCTTGTAATGGTTTTGATTAAGTGGCAGGAGAGAGATTTTTTGTGAGTACAGAGACTTGTATTTTGGCTCTGTATTTGAATTGGCGGTGTTGAGATTACTTTGGTGTCTGCCTTCTTTGTTATTTTGGATATTTGCAACAGTTTGTTGGCGGGCGGGGACGTAGTCTGAGCTCGTTAACAATGGTGTGATGGGGGGGTAACTTTGCTGGAACCCATTAGGCAAATATTCATTTTTGGTTTCTATCTCATTGTGAGATTTTGATTGAAGGTGGAGTTCTATTGAAGAGTTTTATGATGTGAAGAGAATTTGATTGGAGATGGGGTGTTGTAGATATGTGATTTTGCATCAAGGTGGAGTGTTAAATTTGATGATACAAAAATCACAATTTGATTGGAACAAATTTGCAAAGAATGGAAAGTAAATATTTTATAATGGAAATGCATTGATTGCATTTGATGGGGTGGTAGAGAAATAAATGAAGGGATTAATTTCTTCCATCTATGCTAAAGAAACGGATTGATTTACTTCCTATGTTTGCACATTTGTTGTTATGGTAATTTGCCTCCATTATATTATTACCATGTGTTGGTAATTTAATTGATGACTCACATAGATTTGCACTGGCTATATATTGAGAGGTAGACTTTAGTGTAAACCCATCATGGCCTGGAGCCAGTGATCCCCAATGGTATCTCTTCTTGTTAAACCTGATTGAGGTTTGGATATGTAAACTCTTATTTTGTAATCTCTTGTAATTCTCTCATGTGGAATAAAATCTCTCTCTGTTGGACTGGACGTACACTATCTCGAGGATAGTGGAACCAGTATAAATATTGTGTCTCTTTGTTTCTCTGTTATAGTTATTTACTATTTTGTTAATGTAATAGAATAATTGCTAACATATTAGATTGGTGTTCAATTGGCAAATCTAGATCCTATTTATTGTGCTTCCGCAAAGGCGCAATTTTTGCACAACATGTTATCATTAAGTAATTCGGATATGTTATTGATATGTAATTCGAATATATTATCGTTATGTAATTTGGGTATTTTATTGTTATGTAATTCGGATATGCTATTTTTATGTAATTCGGGTATGTTGTTGCTATGATTATGTAGTTGTCATGTTGTTGATTGTGTAGTCGTTTCGTACTAAGCTTTGTCAGCGTCGTATGTTGCGGCTGCATAAATATATATGGAGATTGCTCACTGCCTCCTTTTGAGGCAGTGAGCCTTTTTAATAACATTATCTGAGAAATTATAAAATCAGATATTATAAAATTCAAGGGTCAATAGTCATACTGCGAACACAAAACCAAATCTATAATTAGTTGAGTGATAAGTAGATCTTCTCAATCAATTTTGGTTCTAATACTCTTCTAGTTTAATAAAAAGAGGAAATATTTTTTTCAAAAGTGGACTTGTGAAATTAGAATGGAAAGAGGAAATAGGAAAGGAAGAAAGGGGTTGAAACAATATTGTCCTCTGGGCGTTATCTGGGCTTACGTCAGTACAAAATTAAAACAATGTAGGCGTTATCCCAGATAACGCCTTCGTTAAAAATAATATTTACACAGACGTGATCTGGGATAACTTCAATACAAAAAAGTGGCATATTCATGTAATTAGTTTTAAAACAGGTTTATTTCTGTTATTATTTCACAAAAGTGACCTATATCAGAAAATTTCCAAGAATTTTTTAAACAAAAACAAATGCCTATACATTCACATAATTGTTTAGTATTTTGATTTTGTGTATGCATCTGTATAATGCGAATTAGCAGTGTTATCAGGACCCGACCGGACCGTCGGTCGGGCCTTGAAAACCGTTGACCGTCGTTGATGGCGGTCCGGAGGTCACTTGAACCACAGCTTAGATCGAACCTCAACTTAACTGCATTAAAACCTTCAAAACCTTAATAGAGCCGTAGGTCATTGAAGAATTTTTATATGATTTATGTATTGATTTGAAATTTTAGGGTAAAATTGACCGAAGTATCGTTTCAGGAGGAGGAGAGAAGATGTAAGCTTTGTTGGACCTGTAACTTTACATTAAAAGCCTTCTGTATATTTTTTTTGTTTTCTGTTGTCTTTTTACATTTAACACCGTTTAAATTAAAAAAAATAGTTTAACTCTATTTTTTATTTTATTTAGTGATAAAAAAATTTATAAGCTAGAGAAAAGTAATGTATGGTTCTGACGGTTCGACCGGTCCGATTTTTTAAACCTTAAATCACCATGTGAATTAGTATAATTTATATACTTGTATTATCTGTACTTCAAACTTTGGATATCCGTCAATGGTTAATCCTATCCAGATCTACCATGAGTCCAGATAAGAACAACTTACATTAGGCTACAAAACCAGAGTTCACGAGCACTTGTTTTATACAATGAATATAAATCAATGTAATTCCAAATGAAGCGCTATTCAGTTACCATCTCTTTTATAAATCTGAATTTCCAGACGCAAACTTTTTTGACTGCGTATTACTACTATTGTTATCTCCTTCTTCATATTCTACAATGGTGGAAATGAAATTACTTCTTACTCTCCTCATGTTCTCTACTGCATTTAATGGAATCGACTGCATGAAATATTATGAGAAAGCAAACGTTTCACTGTTTCAGCTGCAATGGGAAAATGAGTATACGAAGACCACCTCCAATCATGACTCCAATTTGCCTCAGCTGTCCAGTAATTTTCCTGATTTTAACTCCATATTTTTATTGACGCAATAGAAATATTGCTATAATTGTTCTTCTGTGTCTGATTTGCATTGAAAATTTGAAATGCATGAAGTGAAACCATCCTAAAGCTTCTTCAATTATGGTATTCTATATATATTCTTATCAGCTACATATAAAACCTAAAGTGTGTTTGCAGGAAAATCAAAGAAAGCCATAAAGCTAGAACTGAAACAGCTACAAACACCGCCGTCACTGAAAACAGTGAACATTCACCAGCATATTCTGACCTCAGACTCGCACAGAGTAGCCTTCCTACAATCTCAGTTGAACTCAAGGTCGACTCAAACTCCGCTTATTTCTGGAGCTCCATTCCAAACTTTAAACTACATCATAAACATGAAACTAGGAAGTCAGAACATGCCAGTCATAGTGGACACAGGAAGCGATCTAACGTGGGCGCAATGCAAGCCATGCTCGTATTGCTACAGCCAACGCTTTCCTCTCTACGACCCTAAAATATCGAGCACTTACAAGTCGATTCCGTGCAACTCCACTCCCTGCTCTGCTTTCTTGTCTTACGGCTCGGGTGGTTGTGGGTTGGGTACAGGCAGTAATGCTTGCAACTACGCACTCAGATACGGTGATGGGTCCTACACTCGAGGCGAACTTGCTCTCGAAAGAGTTTATTTTGGTGATGTGTTTGTCGATGGGTTCGTGTTCGGTTGTGGAAGGAGCAATCGTGGGCTTTTTGGTGTTGTTTCTGGGTTGCTTGGCCTGGGTAGAACGCCGCTCTCCTTGGTAATTTTCTTACCTTGGTCCATGTTCTTAACGCAATCAAACTTAGATGAAGAAAACGTTGAATTGAACCATCTTCTCTATTGTTCTGTTTTGAACGATTGAACTACTATGAAGATATGCGTAAATAGTTTTTTATTTTCAAAATTTTCAGATATCTCAAACAAAAGCACAATTTGGAGGAGTCTTTTCATATTGCATGCCATCGAGACCATATAACTCGACAGGCAACCTAGTCCTTGGAGACGATCCGACCATGTACAAAAACACAACACCGATACAATACACCAAAATGATCCAAGGAAAAGCACAACAAGCACCATTCTACTTCCTTAACTTAACAATGGTCAGAGTAGGCGGTGTCACGCTACCCTTATCGAAGGATGTCAAAGTTCTGATCGATTCAGGGACGGTCGTAACGCGTCTCGTTCCATCTATATACAATGCAGTAAAAAATGAGTTTGTAAAACAATTCTCACAGTACCCGAAGGCCAATGAATTTTCCATACTCGACACTTGTTTTGATCTCAGCAAGTACGATAGGGTTCTGGTTCCGAAACTGGGGTTGGGATTTGAAGGGGGAGTGGATGTCAACGTCGACGTGGGTGGAATATTGTATTTTGCAAAAAAAGATGCTTCGCAGGTTTGCTTGGCAATGGCTGGTTCAGTGGATGAGGATGCAATTGGAATAATTGGAAATTATCAGCAGAAAAATCAAAGAGTTGTGTATGATAGTCCAAGAGGTATGGTTGGTTTTGGACAAGAGGATTGTGGTCACAGTGAAGGATTTTAGTGTTTGCTTGTGATAGTATGCCAAATAATGTACTGGTGCTCTCAAGCGAATCATATTTTTACATGTTGAGAGTCTAAGAATGCAAGAAGTGAACATGATTTAACATTACTTTGGTTGAAGGACCTTTTTTCCTTACTTTTTTTCAAATTTTGCCAACTTTATTCAAATATACAACATGCTAAAAAATGTTGGACAATACCAAAAATCCCTGCACAAATGACAAAATGACATACAGCCTATTTAAAACAGCTGGATTTGCTTTAGTATAACGCTTTGAAGAAGGAACAATACAAGAATACTCAGCTTCAATGTTTTGAAACACAACCGGCTAATTAGTACAATATAGCAGTAGCTTTTTAAAGGACTGTCGATAAACAAAAATGTAAAGAGAAGAAAACAAAACAAAAATTTATTAAGTACTGATAATTCACTCGCAAGAAAAAGAAAACATGCCCATAAATAAGCATCATATATTGCCCCGACGCTAGTCTGAAAATAAATAACAAAATACAAAAGAAGCTACAAAAAACATTCAATATATGTGCATTCTAGCAAATTGTAGCTTAAAATTATATGCAGAACTTCATAACTTAGCAGTGATTCCTTCAGTTGATGCAAAAACAACAAAAATGACTTGTCTTGATTCATGTTGAGAGTTTGGAAGATGAACGAGGATTCAAAGAGATCAAGATATCCCCATAAGCTTCTTTCTGTTGTACATCAATGACATTATAACACTTCAAAACCTGCATACATTCAAATATCAATGACTACATTATCAAAAAAAACAAAAAACAATGTATTAGTAAAAAGAAATGTTTTGACATTCTAAGCTTTTGATGGTAACAGTAACATGACTGTTTCTTCCTGAGCAATCAAATTCTGAATCATGTAACTGAACTACTTGCTACAAGCCGGTTTGACAACAGCATATTTCAGCACTTAAAAACTTAACTAGTTGACATAAGCTATTTTCCATACTTATAAACTATTAGTCTGCGATTCTGATAGTTTTTTGTTTGCTGTGTATAACGCAATTTTCCACTATTAGAAATATGATGCTGTTTCAGTACAAAGTTTGATATAATTCATGGTTGATCCACCACAAGTGATACCACTGCAACTTTCCGTAGATCACCGAAATTCAAAAGTATTTTTTTTTCAAGAGAGCACCACTGCAACTTTCCGTAAATCACCAAAATTCAAAAGTATTTTTTCAAGAGAGCTAATGGCGCGGTCAAAAAATCCAAGAACCATTCACATTCATATCCAGAAAATAAAAAGAATATTCAAAATACGTAAAGAGAATACAGATATGATAATGTGTGCATCTAAAAACTATCCATCCGACTCCTATGAAAGTAATAGTTTAGGTTATGCATATTTCACTATATGAAATAATTGACACACACACACACACATATACATATATATATATATATATATATATACACATGAGCGATCGGGGGCACCCCTGTTTGTGAGCACCCCTGCCGGTCCGTGAGCTACGGCAATCCAAATCGAACGAGAATTTGTAGATGTTCAATCCACATATATTTAAGGACCTATCCAAAATTTGAACTCGTTCCGACATCCATAGCATATTCAAAATCTTAGCTCAATTATTCACCGTTCAGACATTTATTCAAACCGTTAAATTTAAACACCAAATATATTATTGTACGGATGTCGGAACGAGCTCAAATTTTGGATAGGTCCTTAAATATATGTGGATTGAATATCTACAAATTCTCGTTCGATTTGGATCGCAGTAGCTCACGGACCGGCAGGGGTGCTCACAAAAAGGGGTGCCCCCGATCGCTCCTCATATATATATGTATAAAAATATATAGAGGCAGGTTCAATGGCACCCGAAATAGTGAGCACCCCTTTAGCCTACCATTTTTCCACCACACATTTCCTCTTTCTCTCCTTCCATTAACTCTCTCACCTTCCACTCACATTAAAATAAAATAAATGAGAGGTGGAAAATAGGGAGGCTAATAGAGAGTGCCATTGAACGTGCAGAATAAAAAGTTATATGGCACCTCATTTCTTTGGCCTCCCTTTTGCACCTCATTTATGGCCAAGTATTTATAGTTAAATAAGTTAGTGGAGGGAGAGAGAATTAGTGGAAGGAGAGAGAAACGAGAATGTGGTGGAAATCAGAAGAGTTAAAGGGGTGCTACACTATTTGGAGTGTCACTGAACGCTCCTCATATATATATATATATATATATATATATATATATATATATATATATATATAGAGAGAGAGAGAGAGAGAGAGAGAGAGAGAAAGGAAGGTTCGGCTCCTCCTCTTGTTTTGCACGTGAGATTCCCCCTGAATCACAGCCGCACATCCACCTTTTGTTTTATATTGTGTAGTGGAAAGAGAGAGAATAATATTGTATAGTGGAAAAAGAGAATAAAATAAGAGGAACCGAACCTTTCTCATATTATATATATATATATATATATATATATATATATATCGAATTATCATGGTAATGATTCACATATATTATACTATACATAAAGTTTAATGTCTGACATTTTGTGTTCTTTCACCACAACCAATCTCAAAGAAAAATTGAAGTTTCCTTAACTTTAGGCAGTATTAACAGTTTTCCCCTCTAATTCCTTTTTTCCACAACAGAACATGTTTTACTAATATTGATATAATACTAATACTAAAAGACTTGAACGTGGAGATTCTTGTCTTTTATTTTAATTATCATTTATAATATTACCATACTTATTTCTACATTACTAAATTATCACCTTACATCAACTACCACGTCTCAATCTTATCGTTTTTTCTTCGATGATGACATCATACTGTGGGTTACCATTCATGGCACAATTTAGAGTGGATAAATTTAACTTCCAACTAGAAAAACAAACGGAAATATGGAATTTTCGTCTTAATTCAAACTTACAAACTCGATATTGGATTGTATGTGCTGTTCTCTAGATCAATCTAGATTTTTCTGTGGGATTTGATTGCAAGTAGCAGCCCATCGTTCTTACTTAAATTTCAATTGCACAACAGGTATTCATCCACTTACTATTCTTTTCGGTTAATTTAACATTTCAATCATTGAAACTATTAATAAGCTCTTAAAAAAATTAGTTAGCCAAGAATTTTCCAAACAAAAAATGTATGCTTCTTTTGCTCCAGAGTCCAGAATCCTTTGAATGAAATTGATATTGCACTGACATCGTGTTGATTTATTGGTTCAATTGAAACTATCGATACTATAAATATTCAAGTTAGCTAAGAATTTTCCAAACAAAAAATATATACTTCTTTTGTTATAGAATCTTTGGTATGAAATTGATAATTTACATTGACATCATGTTGATTCATTGGTACAACAAATACTTTTACTTTTTTTTAATATACTCAGGAGAATCCGACAAACTGATGACTCCTAAAAGAAATTAAGTTGCATATGTCCGCTTCAACTCATGACACTTGTACCCTTAAAATATATTCTTTACGAAAAATGTGTGCAAGGCAAGATTCGAACCAGTGTCGATTAACTTATCTAGGCACTCATTTTCAATTGCACCATATGCAAGCCATATTTTAACTTTCCTCATTAATATTATTTTTACGGGAGTCTCAACTTGAGACACATAGGATATCATTATGAAAATGCCAAACTAAGTGAATGTAAACTTTATGTGAATTTTGTGGTGATTCAGTAAATAAACATCTGACGATTTGTTTGTGTTACAAAAGAAACAATATAAGTGAATTTTTCTACCTAATACGAGAACAAAACTACAAACAAACTCATAGGATCATAATATTTAAATTATTAATAGCATGTTTCAGTCTATCTATACAATTACATAAGAAATGGAGTCTTTCCTTTTGTATCACTTTTTCTTGATTAATCTTAATTTAAACCATGCTTTTTCCATACTTTTAAGAAAACCTTTTTGTTATCTCCCCAAGCACTTACCTTGTTAGAATTTCCATAAAATAAAATTCTCATAAACCATTAGTTGTTGCATTAATCAAAAATTAACCATTACTATTTCCATTTTTTATCCTCATCAACTTCCTTTTCTTATATGTTTTCTCCTAGACATGAACTAAAACAGAGCTAAATAAAAAATTTGGGCCTTAATAATTTAAAATATGGCCTTTTCTACCTTTAAAAAGCACAGTCGCCAATTCCTACCAGTGAATTTAATGGTGAACCAAATCAGCTAACAAAATTTCTAAAAAGAAAAATTATGACTCTTTTGGTTTTAACTTTGTTAGTATGATTACAAAAGTGTTTTCTTTCATTTGTTTTGCAAGTTGTTACACGCTTTACTAATACATGATTAATATAGAATCCTCAATTTCTATGTAAAATATATTACCTTGCCCTTTCCTGAAGTTTTATGCTCTATAAACTTATTCATGTATGAGATAATATGGTCACACGGTTACTAATTTAGTATTAAATACCTTTCAAAAAAATTCAGTCTTGGTCGTCACGACTTAGTTTTTGGAAATCCTTACATTGTACATCTAATTAACCTATGCATTGATATAAGAAATTGGTATTGTTTAATCTACCATTCAATTCTCATAAATAATGCATATTTCTATATTTCAATGTATGGTAACTATGAAATTTATTGAGATCTATTTTAACGTGTGATTACCACAAAATCCATAGCAATCTTACACATATTATCCATGATTTTTTACAAGTTTAGTTGATGTTGTTTTGAACTTTTCGTGGTTCAAAGATATATAAAGATGATCACATATTGAAGGTGTGGTTGTTTATAATTTTTATAAGTAAACCACATCTAAATAAAAAGGAATTTATCTATTTATTCTGTAATGCAACTAGTGATAAGAATCAAGTAAATGAAATTAATTTCTATGTGTTCCTTTTAACTCGAAATCAAACAAATTAGCACATTATTATAATTGGTTTATTTTAATAAAAAAAATATACACATTTAATGTAACTTGAAAAATCATTAGTTAACTCATTTTTATGAAATTTCTTTGCATGTAGACTAAAATACCACTAAACTACATTTTGATTTAGTTGTACCTATTAACCACAAGATAAAACCATGTTGGACACAAGCATAGGTTGATAGAGCTAGAAGTATATGACATAGGGGCAGTTACGTAATTTATTACATATATCTATTGTCGTAAAAATTCTACTAAGCTCACATTTACAATTAAATGTTTGTTTGTTTATACATACACACACATAAATATACAAATATACATATATATATATATATATATATGTATGCATAAACTATTCTATTATTAAATATAATATGTATATTATAAATAAGAGAAGGTATATATAAAGATATATATGTGCATATTTACAAATATGCATACAAAATTAATTTTGTGATTTTTAATAATGAAACATATATATACATATTTATGGGAAAGTCTATTTAAATACAAAACGGTAACGCACAAGCAATCTCAACCATTAAATATCTCTTCAATTCCACCTTCCATGTAAAAACAAACAAATCAATAATTCATAATTTGTGTATCCAATTTTATATCAAATTATGTTCAAATAGCTGCTCCATATAATATATATATCGAAAATTGATATATATATATATATACACACACACACACACACACACATATATATATATATATGTATATGATATAAGATCAAGAGCACCACAAATAGTGCAACACTTCTTTAACCCTCCTAATTTCCACCACACAATTCATTTTCTTTCTCCTCTCACTCACACATTATTTAAATATAAATGAGTGGTTGTAACCGAGATGCAAAAGGGGTGCCATAAATATATATAGGAAAAGTCTATTTGGACACAAGATTTAGACACAATCGGTAACATAATGAATTTACACCATTGGATCACCCCATGAATTTCACTCCTCCATATAAAGACAAAATGATCTAACGGTTAAAATAGTGTGTTCTTTAATTTGTGTCTAAATATGTGCGTGTGTGTGCATATATTTAAATAACATGCAATACATACAAAATGAGCTAATGTGTTTGCTACGATGTAAATTCCAGTATCTATATATGGACATACCATACCCTTCATAGATTATTATCACATGCACGCACTGGTGACAAACCTACTAAGAAGATATTATACGATCTTGATATAATATTAACGAGGCTATGGGGTACACCCCATCTGGTGCAACCTATGGGGTGCACCACATAGTGCAAGCCTATGGGTAAAGTATCCATCGACAAACCTACTAAAAAGATATTATATGATCTTGATATTGTGAAGGGGGGAATTTGGGCAAAAATGACAACATACCAATGTTTCAAAAAACATTTTTGCACATTGCTTTCTTGGTTTGTGGTCCAAAATTTTATTCAAATTTATAAATCCAGGCTGATCAGGAGTTTGAGCTGCAGGAGACTGCTGATTAAGATATTTTGCAAACTTTCTGCGAAATCAAATTTCATTTAGATCAAAGAAACATATATGCAAAAACAATGAATTGGTAGTTATCGCAAATATATCTTACTTTGTTGTAGCAGGCATGGTGTCAATATTGCTTATATCATAACCTGCTAACACATAAAATCTTTTATTAAATACAATGCCTTAGATAAAACCATATGTGCAAATATAGCGATGCAACTTACGTGATGGCATGTTGCTTGCTTCCATGAAATTTGTCTCCTGAAAAAACAAAACACATAAAACTGACTATCTAGTTAAGTTAAAACCTTAGCACCATAAAAGCCTGGAATCTACCCATATTTAAAGGAAATGCCTCATTATTTTTCATTTTGGGCTGTGTTTATTTAAAGTGCTAAACTCAGAATGCAGACTTCCGAATGTTGATTGTTGAATTTTGAATGCAAAATAATCACATACTTGTTTGTTTGCATTTTAAAACTTCTGAATAGCATTAAGAAATATAGTTCTTTTAACAATATTACCCTTTTATCATTGGTTGTTCTTCTAAATCATAATGATCGTTAAAGAAAAATTATAGATATTAAAATTTTGAATTTAAATGTTTTAAGTTATAAAATGCTTGAATTAGGAGAAATCTGAACTTTAAAGATTTGAATATGCTAAAAATAATAATTAAATGTTAATATTTTTTTTAATTTATTATAATTTGTAAATGTTAATGAAGGTACTTAAAAAAAATTCAGGCTTCAGAACTAACAATAAGAAAGGATAAAGTGATGAACAATTATTTCTGAATAAGTGGATTAATGTTTTGAAAAGAACAAACAGTGACAGAAGTACTAGTTAGTATTTCAGAAGTTTCATTCGGAACTTCTTAATAAAAACAAAAGCACCCTTAGTGCAATCAATTCAAATATAATATACTGGGAACTAGTTCTGACTGAAGAATGTTTGAGAAAAAAATTATTGCTATTCACAAACAAAGCCAAAGTCGTTAAAATTTTCTTTGTTCTCATATGTACTTATTTTTATATTAAAAAAATACCTCAAGCTCAGCAGAATTTGGAAGAGTGAGATTGTCAACTTGGTTGAGATCATCAAAGTTAGTGGAAGGTGTATGGAGCCCAGAAAAAGTTAAATTTGGATGTAGCTCGGAAAAATCAGTATTAGGAGATGGTAAAATTTCAGATGAGAGTAGAACTTCAGTATTAATAGTGTTGCCTATATCTGATATTGAACCATATTTATCAGTAACGACTGGAGTAGACTCTTCTCTACGGGTACTAGGAGTAATTTGCAATGTCCCAATCAGAGTTTGATCCATATCAGCTGCAGCTCGAATATTCTCAGGTGTTACATCCATTTCAGTTACAGTATTATCTCGGTCTTGTGCATTATTGTCCTGGTCCTCCGCACCGATCTGCTCATTAGAAGCTTCATGTGAAGTGGATAATGATCTCCGAGGGAACTTTTTTTCAGAAAGTTCTTGTAGTTTGCTATGCATCCCTGTTTAAGAAAAGGTTTTAGTGAATCGGTAATAAAATTATCATTCAATATAAAAAAAGTAAGATATATTAAAAGAAGATTAAGAGTCCTAGAATGAAAAGCAAAGTTGCTTATAATTGTGATAAAAACCCTTACTGCTTTATTTAAAAAGGAGTCAACTTGGCAAAACAACCATAAATTGACTACATTACACAAATTTACTTGTAAGTCATGTTAAAGTTTTCAAATTAACTCAAAATATATAATTTAAAAGGGACATTTTATCTCATGTCCCATTGAGATTCAAAATAGTTTATATATTCCTCCTAACCACACAATAACAATCAACTACCAATACTATAAAAATCATGTTCTATCCACACTATACTTTATATCCAATATTATTCAGGTACAAATACTAAACACCTATTTGCTTGAGAAAACAATCAATTCATTAGTTTTTAGGTTGTAGATCTCAAGCTCTTGGTAGAAACAAGAAATTTTATGATTTTACACAGAATAAAAATAGTAAAATGCACAGTAGTTTTTAGGGTGGTTCAATCAACCATTTGTGATATCACGGTAAGTAGAACAAAAATGAAGGTTAGATTGACGAAATGAAACAAAAGCTATTTTGCAGAGGCTAGAACATAAGCACGACTGTTTGTGGGTATCGATAGGCATGCGCTTGGAAGAAAAAAAGCCAATGTCCAAATGACTTTCCCTCGGGAATCACGCAAAATATGATGTTTTTGTTGGTGGTGTAGATATCTCCAAACTTAGTTGTCAAAGAACATTTTCCCAGAGGTTAAAGATTCTAATTCCTATTTATGAGCAAGTCATAACAATTTTATCAACGGTTCGATTAATCCTTTTGGTTCAGCCTACACTGGCTTGTACAATTTTTGTTTTTGTATTTTTTTTTTTTTACTGCCAACCGGAAACGTAATGGAACTTTTTGAAGACGTCAATAGAGAATCTTAGGAGTATTTTCCATATGATTTCCAAGCAACAACGTTCTGCACAACAGAGTTATTATATTTACACGAAACGTGTAGAATTCCAGTGATACGGTCATTTTTGGCCACTTCAAGTTTGTGTCAATGTATTTTATTGTGTTTTAATCAAAACCCATCAGCATTATTACTATATTAAAGTACTCACATAGGATGATTATCCAATTGGTCTTGTGCAAAAAAATCTAATACACAATGGATATGTTTTCAAAACAAAAAATATGAGAGTTATGACATTTGCACTAAAATGTGTAGAATTATAAGCAACTCAACCGACTTCGGCCACTTCTTTGTGCATTGTACTTCATCACATGGTAATCAAACTCGATCAGATCAAAGTAGACTCGCATAGAACAATCCATTCTGCATTGATTTGTACAGCTTTGTGATTTGCAATATTTACTTTGCAACCAGAAATGTAACAGAACCTTATGGAGAAGTCAGAGGAGTCTCTTAGGAGCATTTTCCATATGATATCCAAGTAATTACATTCATTCTAAGAAGTTATGACAGTTGCACCAAAAGTGTGCAGAATTCCAAGTGACACAACCAACTTTGCCCACTTCTTTGCATCATTGTATTTCATTGCAATTTTAATCAAGGCAAATTGGCATTTTAACTATATTAAAATGTACTCGCATAGTAACCAATGGGACTTTGCATAAACTTTGAAATACAAGTCGTATTTGGATGGCTCTTGCTCAAACTTCAAGTTGCTCAAAGTTGACCTAACAAAGTCGCTCAAAATTGAATCTTGTCTAGTCATTTTGGCACAAATTTTTTGCATTCTTTTCAAAAGAGATACATGCACCTCCTCTTCATAAAAATCACTTGACACGTTGAAGTTTACTGTATGAAATACATCTTGCAACTCGGTTTTTGACCAACTATCTTTGTGAAGTTTTCCTATAATGATATCTTTTCATGTAGAAAACTAACTAGAGTTTCATTTTCATCGTAAAATCATAAATATTAAGATATTTTCAAAAATATAAGTGTATCATACATAAAATCAATCAAGCATATACATATTCATATACACATAATTTTACATTTTGTAGCAGAGCTAACTAGCTATACTTTGCACAATTTCAATTTAAATGTCCTTATTCCATTTGACTTTAGTTGGCCAATGGAGAGTAACCATGACCAAGTTGAATAAACCATGTAATGAATGCAAATATTTATGCGTACCACTTTTGAATACATGATGTAAAATATGCATTATGGTGTAACTTTTAAAAGTGTAACTTTTTATAGTTGAAGAAGTTTTGTAATAAAACTCTGATTTTAAACTAATTGGATATAAAATTAAAGGTGTTGATTGTTGTAAAAACATAAAAGAATCGATTAATTAAAGAGAAATATCCCCACTATGATTAGGAATATCATCTTTTTTATGTATATGATGATGAAGCATAAATCGTTGCTAGACAAATGTTTTTTGTTGTTTCTTCATTATCAAAGTGAAATATTTTTCATTTAAGATACAGCAGATAGTAATTACTACTAAAAAATGCAAACGTTTACAGCAAAAGAATATAATTTGTACTGTTATTACGTAGTGTAAATTTTTTTCATTTAACAACTAAGAATTTTGCACCATACATGAGCATGATTACATATAAATGCAAGTAGAATAAATACTAGCAACAAATAGCTCAATTTTGCATTGTCAACTTCAAATCAACAAGTGCGGTTAATTGCACCATCTATTACCAAATGCAAATTAACACATTTTTGCATCATCTAATTCAAAATGCAAATACTTGCACCATATAAATTTTATCGAAATATGTTGCATGATTTTTTTTCAGAAATATTATAAAATTGTAATTAAACAGACAGGACAGAATATCATTCTGATATTTAATTAAAAAATATGGCTTCTTAATATTCAAGCTCATAAAGGATGCACTCAAATAAGGGGACTATACCAAAATATGGGTTGAACGTTTATTTGCTGAGTATACAGAGTTTTGACGGAGTAAAGTTGATTTTAGGAACATTTCGCCACGTTCCATAATTTGAGTAGATAAATGTTTCCATCTAAAACCTTTTGAGTTTAATTTGTACAAAAAAATATAGAAAAAACTTGTATAGGACTATCATGCATCCAAGTTGACTTTTAAACTATTCTTTTTAAATAACAATAGAAAAAACTTTAAAAAGGCAAACAAAAGCTTCTCAGCTTTACCTGTAAGTAATGGCTCACGAAAAATTTTATCATTCTTATGGAGCCTATTAAACTTCCATACATCAAGAAGAGAACAAGGGAGCTTTTTCCTTTTGCACACTAGTTTAGAAGAGTCTTCAAGTTGTTTCTTCATTTCACTGCAACAGAATGCAGTTATAACTTACAAGTATAAATGACAGGATCATTGTGTATCATGTATTAATGCACAGCTATGCCAAATGCAGATATTAACAAAACAGATGATGCAATCTTTCAAGCAATAAGTACCATGTATTAAGCAGTAAATATACAGCTAAAATATGTGAATATGGAAGGCACAGAAACTCACGCATTGCTCAATACTATCGCTTCATCAAAATATCGTTTTCGCTTCCGTCTATTGTTTGCTCTTTCATTAATGACCGGAGAAGGTTGAATTTGAATTTCAGGTAACTGTGGCCCTGAAATATGCATATGATAGTTAAGCTTTCAATGAAGATAGATGATTAGCAATTGTATGCATTGCGGAACAAACCCAAAGAAATTCCTGTATCGCCAGTAGCAAGATTGGCATGTTCTAGTGGATCTGGGCCAACACTGTTATGAGGTAAGGACTGAAAAGATCCACCCCCAGAAGCAGACTGGCCTTCTATGATAGGTGATAGGCTCTTTTTGGCTGCAGAACGAATAGACAGCTCGGCATCTTCAATGATATTATCATTAGGGACTTGGTTTGTTTCAGTAAACTGATTACGCAGGTTGCCTGGATCAAGATCTCCAGGATCATCTTCAAATGGCGGAAAAGTACTACATGAAAAAAGGAAACATGGATGTTATAAGATGTCTTACAAAGATATAGTATGAGGACTTAAATCTCTAAGCATACTCATCCTTTTCCACATTATATCCTAGATCAGAACTGCCAGCATTAATATAAGTTCCAGCATGCCCAATACTGTCACCATGTTGGCCTTCATGTTGTGGCAAAGTACTACAAAAAATCAAGCAAAAATGTAGTTAAATATTAGTGTACAATAAAATTATATGAATTTTAGTTTGTATGGTTGCAAAACAAAAATCTTAATGAAAAAAGACATACTATCCTGCTATTGGTGTAAGATCTTGATTTGTATATGCCAATGCAGGAGTGCTATTAATGATGTTCTGTAACAATAATAGCACAAAATTATGCTTCGGTTATTATGGGGACAGAAGCAATGGCAAAGATAAAATATCAGTAAACATGTGTACCTCATTAATTGTGATTGATATATATTGTTCTCCTTCAGTTAACAATTGATCTACAATCATAGAATTGTTTATAATGGCTACAATCAGGTATCAACAAAGCAAAAAATCAAAATGAATTAAATTCTTAAACAGAACAGTTGACAACCTTGTATTGTAATATCATCAAGTTCTCTACGGTTCCTATCAGGTCCCCTGTAACAAAGAATCACAATTAAAAATTTCGATTCTAATAGTATACTGATACTTCAACACTATGAAAGCATCAAGAGTTTACCTCAAATAGTCATCATCCAATTCCATTGCATCCAGATTAAATGTGTTTGGTAATGTAATGGAATCAAGTGGTGCACGATCTGCATCTACAGGAAGATCTATGTGCACTGTTGTGTACACTGTTTTCACATCATCTCGTATTCTTGTACAGTCTTGAAATAAGTACTTAACCTTTAAAGAGTATATTTTGACTAGTCCATAAAGAAGGTGCCCAGATAATCTCAATGCAATTGGAACTTCAGGATACATGATGCAATCTGCCAAAGAAGATAAACCTATCAATTTTCTTACATTGTGGCAATAATGCATTAATACAATTACTAAGAAATGACAATAGAGATGCTAATAACACAACCCAGAAACTATATTTTGCTTAAGATAAATCTCAAAAATGTCCACTCTTTCCTGTAAAAGGTCAAACTTTTAATTCATTAATTAATTCAGTACAGTAAAAAGAAGTACTCTTCCAGCATGAGGATCGTAACCCAAACTAGGTCGAATTTATCCAAAATCATAATGTACTTACAAAATTCAAAACGCCCAAAAACTGAAATTTAACAAAAGAAAGCATCGACCGGTAGGAAACTTTCAGAAACCGAATTTTCGGTCCAAATAATAGGAAACCAGATCTACTAGTGTAAACATTTGGAAGGAAAAGAAATACAAACTTGCGTACGAAGGGATGTCGATTTCATCCAATTGATTCTTCTTGATTCGCCTCTCGAGATGTGCCGCGATCCAAACAGTTCCTAGCGGACTCTTTTTGGCGAGAAAAGTGTGAGAATAAAACATTTTCGTTAATTTTGATTTTTTAGGGTTTGTTCGAAATGGGAATAAGTAAGGTTGGGCGGTGCCCGAGTAATTAGGGGTTTGGGGAATGAATACAAGGAAGACGCGGAATAGGAAAATGGAATTGATGGCGGGAATGGTAAGGCGGGAAAAAAAAAAGGAAAATGGCAAAGTCATGTTAAGGGTGTTGCTAAATGCAGTTTTTAAAAATTACTGCACTGTCCTTCTTACTTGTTTGGAAAAAGTGTCCATATAACCTAGTTTTTTGTGTAAATATTTATTTTTAAAAAATAATATAATGTAAAGTAATATAATAATCATTGTACGCGCATATACATGCACAGAAAAACATTTATTATGATTTTTCCATTTAATATACACGAAGGATATAATGGTAATATACCAGAGTGCATTGAGTAAACTTGATTTGCATTTAGCAATCATGTATATTTATGGGTAATAAAGGCCTTCTTTAAGCTACTAATTATGCTACTAAGATCAGGTAATTAATCCAGGATAAATCCTAAGCACATAATTACATGGCTCCAAGTATTTTCTCTAATTAAAGTTTATATTTGAGGATCCTTGGAAATTAGTGACTCCATCTGTATTCAGGGTCGGCCCTTTACCAAAGCAACAGAAGCAATCGCTTAGGGTCGCATAAAATTTAGGGCATCGCATCGATAGGTAATCTCTTGCTCCAAAAAAAGAAATAGGATCTGAATTTTAGAACCAGAATGATAAAACACGATAGACCAAGATGACTAGCAACAACGTCTTCTTCTCCATAGGCTCGTTCTCAGCATCTGACTGCAAGGGCAGGATAGGCGGTTGCGAATTCCAACCTCCAAGCTTTGCAATCGGCAAATTTGATTCCGATCTAGGGCACATATTGATGCAACAAAAATTCCAAATTGATTGTTGGTGTTGACATATTGAAAATTGTGGTTGTTGTTGAACTGAATCTTGAAAAGGTAACTTTGAATTATTTTCGTCGTATTCATGCTTATTTTCAACTGAATCTTTATTATGGAAGTTTGTATTTTTCAGAATTTAATTATTTCTAGTTGTGATGAAAAATACTTCTATGGTCTCTTTATTATATTAGTGCGTTATCTTCTATATTTTATCGCCAGATGTAGATGTAAGGAGCAGAATGAAGTAAGAGTATAAATTGTGTTATTCAATTGTAATTTGTAGTGAATGCTAATGAGTACCTAACTCTAAATGTATGTGACCATTTTCAGCTTAAACATCAGTAAATGTCGAGCAGTAAAATATTGGTTTCAAAATTGTTTAAAAAAAATTGGAGACGGACAGACTGTAATCAAAATTGATTCCGTCGAACTACTACTGGTCATGGAGTCAATCAATATTACCTATATCAGTAAAATTATTTTAGGCAAATTATATTCAGACCCAGGCATTTGCTGAGTAGCCCTCTTTTTTTATTTTAAAATTTCGCTGGGCAAAAATACCCTTTGCTTAAATTTTTTTTTTTTTTACACGTTTTCATTAACCACCAGTGCGGGTGTGGGGATTGTGATTCATCCACGTAGTAGCCCTACGAGGTTGATATCATTTCCTCGTAGTTGCCTTACGAGGTTTGCAACATTACCTCGTAGAGTCCCTACGAGGTAGGCAACATAACCTAGTAGTAACTCTACGAGGTAATGGGTATTTTGGTCATGCAACAGTTTTTTAAAAATTAGGGGGGCTACTCAGCAAATGTCTGGGTCTGAATAGAATTTGCCATTATTTTATTGGCTTTGAGATTGGTCAACATTAAATAAAAATGGTAAATACCTATCTCGATATATATTATTCTCATTGTCCATCTCCGGATTGATCAATTCTAAAGTTGTATCTGTTAGGCAGTGTGATTCTCTACTTTCATACAATGTGCTGTATGGGTAAAAATTAAAATGAAATCAAAAGGGTAATTCGGAGTAATTTTCTTTTGGATATGTCTCCATATGGATGGTGTGGAAGTTTTATGGCAACTGCACTCATATTTTATGGTCAACGAATTTGAATATAATAATATTATTAGTAATTAAGCAAATCAGAAAACTAGAAAAAAAATTATAACAATTAATATTGTTGTATAACTTGAACTGCGAATAAATTTATTTTTCCCCTCTTCTCCTTATTTGTTAACATAAATTATTTTCATTGTTTAGCCAATGGTATATCCTAGTTTCTTCACGAGGGCCTCAATTTTGTGATCGACTTTAGACACCAAATATCCTAGGACTGGCTCTTTCTGTATTCATCAATTCAAAATTTGGAGTTTCCATCAGCTCACCTACACATATTGTACTATTACTTCTAATGGTTAGTACCAATTCAATAATCTGAATTGGTCTTGAACGGCAACATCAGACTCTTATTCAATAAGCATAGAAGGATATTTCGAAAGACTGCCCTAAAGGCTTATCTATCCTAAATCAGTATATGATTCACTTTCAATTTTAAAAAGTTCATCAAGTTCTTCAAAATTTATTATGCTAAACTACACTGATCTTATATCGAATTCAGTCTTCAAAATATATTTACCATTATCAAATTATTTAATATTTCTTATATTAAACCACATTAGTCATCTATCAAATTCAATCTTGAAAATATCTTCACCATTCGAATGGTTCACACATCCTTCTAATTCTTAAAATTACGTGCTTGAATGCATAACGTGCAAAATGATACTCTTCTCATGTAGATCTCCATCCATCACATGGCGAAACAACTAAAACCGTGACTTCTACAGTATATACTATCGTCATTTCAAAGTTTTGTGATTGAAAGCAACAACCAAGATGAAGATATGTTTTGTAAACAATGAACACTTATAACATAACCGATAAAATAAGGGGTACGCGTTAGAAACAATTATATGATTTATTGCATGCATCCAACTTGCTGACCAATCTTTGTTCAAAATATACTTTCTTTAGTACACTTAATATAATGTGTTATATTAATTAACCAATTTAATTAAAAGTATATGTAATAGAAATTTGCAAATGTTATATTTTGTAATAGTGGTTATAAAGTGCTACAAGCATGAGTAACAATGAAAACAAATATATTATTTTAAATGTTCATAGTCAAGATGTATTAAGACTGAATGTCGATGTATCCTTGAGAGCAGAACATGTAATGCCCTCTGGATGTTGGGCAAGGTACAATTAATAGTTGTTGGGGCCACCTAGAGAATACGTATTAATTGTTACTGAATAGTTATGGAATGACTCACCTGGTATTTTTACAATCAAGTAAAGTTTATTAAACTAAAATTGTATTTTATTGAAAATTTGAAACTGAGCAAACGATAAATTTAGTTGTAACATCATGTCGCCTGCTAAATGACACATGAGCATTAACATTCTAATGGCTTTGTAGCATCCCGGAAATTCCGACTTGACATTAATATATCCCGTGTCTAAAACCTAAGTACTGAAAACCCTCGAAGGCTAGAAGAAAGAAGTTAGAAGGTGGGATAAGAAAGAAAGTTAGAATAGAAGAATAAGAAGAAGAATCAACACAACACAGAGTCTCACATCGCAGCGGAACAAAATATAATATTTAAATAAACTTTGTTGAGAGATTGAAATAAAAACTTGCAATCATTTGAGTACATCAATACATCTAGACAATTATAATAATCTGCCCTCATATATAACACACAGCGAATAAAACTAGATAGATATCACACATTTGAACTCCTCCAGCACGTCTTCTGAAATCCATAGCATCCTAACCTGAACCTAAAAAAAACTTGGTCTAACCCGAGCATTACAAACGTCGGATCAGTCTGGTGAACCAGAGTGAGAAAAACTTGCTAAGTTTATAATATCATCTAACTTGATTTTAAAGTTAAAACATTTATTTTTTCAAAAGAAAAGGATAATCGTAAGACCAAATCCACAAATAAATATGGACGGTTTTTACCTTACGATAACCCAAAACATTTTGAAATCAATATCTTATTCAGATATTACAATAGTGTCTAAACACAAATAAATATCAATCTAGCGGAATGTTTGCATCTCATGCTCCACATACATAATATACAATCAAAATTGCGGGCGCTTATTGGAGATTGAATTCCGACTATGACAAGGTATGGAACCACCTGCCGATAGTGTATCTCTAGAGGGGAATGTACTGGGTTCAACAAGAATATCTTGCAACCCGGACACACATAACCAACCACTCATTTCGCTTGAGTGTATCGAATGTATATCACCAATGGTTGGGGCTTAAACCACTGTTTCCCGAAAGGGACAACAACGAATAACATAAAGAAGGAAATGATTTTCTTTAGATAGGTGATTATACACCCTAATGGGAGCGACCCACTTAGCCATGCTAGCTGCCCGATTTCTGTCATTTCCCTGTTGTTGAGGATTGAGGTTTAATTGTTCTTTTTAGAACATCTAACAACCATTCATATCGTCCATACAAGTCATCCAAGAACAGGATGAACCAAAGGCACCCTCATACCACATCTTAGGAATCACCTTATAGATCAGTAGCGAGTAGTCCTTGAAATCCATATATTTCAACCACGATAGAATCACAATATATCTCTAGGGATCAATTAGACATTTTAAGTAATTCTTACGTTTTATGGAGATCTATGGTCTTCAATAGCTCCATCTCGATCAGCATCTTCTACCGTAATGTACTTGTTGGTTCGGAACGGTTATCGAATCTAAATTCGATTCCGGTCTTTCCGTACCAACAACGCATTAGGTATGATTTTGATAGACGGTTATTTAACTATCAAAATAAACAATCATCAAAATAAATAGGTATATTAGTTTATTATATAGTGTCACTTGGCCATTAAAATAACATATCAGTTGTAATACCATAAGTAATATCTCGTTTTAATATATTAATATTCTCAAATCATTTTATTATATACATAGAAAAATATCTTAAAACCATATCTAAATTTCCCATTATTATTATTTCAACAGTGTCACTTGGCCATTAAAATAACATATCAGTTGTAATACCATAAGTAATATCTCCGTTTTAATATATTAATATTCTCAAATCATTTTATTATATACATAGAAAAATATCTTAAAACCATATCTAAATTTCCCGTTATTATTATTTCAAAACATTGCTACAACATTACTTATTATCTATAATTGGGAAATCGATTCAACTTATCATCGTAAATCATTGTTATGAAATTCCTTTCGTTTCGTTATATAAAACAAAATAACCGTCACTTACCTTTTAGAATAAATCCATTCTAAATCTCATCCCGTTACTTTGAAAATATCGTTATATTTTCACAAATCTCCTTTTACTTCTTTTATTATAGAAATACCCTTTCATATTCTCAAGCACCTTTTTATTTCCTTTCTATTTCGGAATTGCATTACATATATTCCCAAATTCTTCAAATAACATTATATTATTGTTTCATTAATTAAATTACTTCTTACATCTCCACCATTACAACTAATATCATCCTTCGATAATCCTGAAGTCATTCAAGTTGGGGTATTTTAATTACCTCTCAGACCTTGATCAACAACGTTCTTATCTTAAGATAAATATCAGTTGTAATACCAAAAACCGATATTTACCAATATCAAAATAAATCCCATTTTAGTTATATCTTGATGAAACATCATCTCTTATTTAAAATAGTGGATTTATATCGCATCTTTATAATTCAACTCGTTTAATTACTCTACTTCAAACTTGGGTTTTTGTTAGATTTCCATTTCATATCTCCATTAGTTCCTAACCATAAATCAGTCAGAAAATAATTCTCTAAATATTAACCCGAAGGCCGACGCCAACATCAGATCAATATTCAGAAAATCATTTATCTCAACCGATCTCCACTTAGGTTCTAGTTACTTAATTTCATATCACGAATCTTGTTTCCATTCAAAAAATTCGTTTTTAATAACTCGTTCCAATAATATTAAGTAAAACTTGGGTTTTATAACTTCGCCAAAGTCTTGGATTTTATAAAATCCTATTTGCTAGAATCTAAATAAATAATTCCATTTAAACATAATTTCAAACTTAACTTATATTATTATAAATTTTAAATCGCTTAAATATTCATTAAACTATAAACATGGCTTTAACACTTCGCAAACTTCCATTACTAATTTTTACATTCCCAGATTATCACTTCGATTATTATTAAATAACTAATAATCAAGTTTCAACATTTATAAAAATAAAACTTGGTTCTTCACCATTAACTGCTCTCATTAAATTGATAAACTAATTTAATAAAACAGTCTCAATTAACGCTGTCTCTAAACATGATTTACTCGTAAATCAATTCTACTTAGCCCTTTCCATTTTAAATTAGTTAATAATTCAGTTAATTAAAATAGTTCCATTTACTTTGATTATAATAAATTAATAATAATTAATCCCAACACAATCCCAATTTAATTGTTTCTTTAATTTTGCTTACTTACATATCAATCTTATTAATATAAGAATCAACTTTATAAAATCATTTAATAATCACTTATAAACTTAAATAAATAAATAATAACTATTTAATTCCTTTTTTATAAACTTCCATTTAAAATAATAGATTTTAAAAATCGATCTTCAGTCATAAAATAATTTTTTTAACTTCATTTCTATCGATTTACCTGAATGTAAATCAGTCTTTATAAAACTTTATCTATTTTTGCCATCTGCTATTAATTCTTCAACCAATACTACCCATTGGTTAATAACATAACAAATGTCGAATTTGAATTCAACAATTGGTAGCCAAATCAATAATCCAATCATAGTGGTTAAACAGATCACATAAGGATAATATGAAAATAAATAATAAATTTGAGGAATCTAGTTGGATCCCTCCAACCTTTTTTCTATGTATCCAAATATGTTACCTCAAATAAACAGTCAATTCAATATGATGATAAACAAGAATAATAGCTTCAACTAATAACAGTCAATTAATAATAACAATTCAAGCCCCCATTTAATTTAATACGTTTACATTGTTATAAATGTATCCACAAGGTAAGTTACCTTGTTTGGAAATAATCATTAAACGATTTGATTTGATTAAATTTAAAGAATGTTTAATTTAAATTAATTATGTAAAAATATTCAGCATATATGTAAGAAATCATCAAATCAACCAATAATTAACAAACATAACACACAAACAACAAACCCGACCTATGATAATTACAAGCGGGACAACTGAGTGAGTTTAACTCACCTTGGCTTTCATTTGACGTTGAAATGATTCGTTTTTAATTAAATTAAATAATGCGTTTAATTTAATTAAAAATCTCAACTGCCTCCATCTTCGTTCAAACTGGCTCCTCCATGAAGCGCTTGTTGACACAGTTCCAATGTCTTTGATTTGGTCTTATGTTGTTAACGTACAAGCGAGTAATAATTATTATAAGTTATGCTGTTTAAACTAAAATTCTTTGACCAATTGATTAAATATTATTTAATTTTGACGAGTTACTTAGTTAATAACTATACCTAAATTAATTCTCACTTAATTAAATCTTCAATTATACGTAAAAATTGTTATAAAAGAAAACAACCACAATCTAGTCTTCAATAGTTACTACATCAATATAGGATTTACTAAAATTAGTTATAAATTGGGCTATGTTAAATATATTTGCTTAAACAAATTTGGTCTGTATTAAAATTTGGGCACGAAGTAAAAAAAACTGGCCACATTAAAACTTACCAACCTTATATAGTTCACCTTCTTCCTGTGTGAGTTCGAACCATCCCATACTCCTCATGATACTGCATACGTTTTACCTTCTTTTTTCTCTCTTTTTTAATTAGTCCGTAAGCCCACATTCACGGTAAAGCCCACAGACCCGATTCCCCCTCACGCATCAGAACTCTTCCTCCTTGTTTTCCCCGAAATTGGACAAAAACCAAAAATGTGAAGAAACGTCTCACAAAAATGAAAAGTGGAGGCTTACAATGAAATGTAAGTAAAAAACACCTGGTTTTATAGTGGTTCAACCCAATAAGGGTTTACATCCACTTTCATAAGAGATTCCATTATTAATATGAAGATTACAAGATTAAGTTCTCTCTTACATCAATTTTATCACCTCCTTACTCATGAATTACACTTAATCTACTAAAGATGATTGAGAAGAGAATTATTCAACGGAGATTTGATGTAGATGCGGTAGAATTGAAAGGAATCCCTCTTTCATGTAGGCTTGCTCAATCAATCTTCAACTCTTGAATCATTTGGATGTGTTTGATGGAAATCATGATCCATGGATTAATCTTCAATTTATGATGTTGAATGCATGTTAGAATTGTTGTGGAATATTTTCGGTAGCACTTCGTGGTCCCAAGATTCCCCCCTCCCAAATGAAGAAGTGAGGGGGTATTTATAGGAGATTTCCAGACCAAGTGGCAGTTTTGTAATTATGCAGAGAAACGCCATGACTCATGGCACCAGACGACATGACCCATGCCGCTCTAATAAACCACTTGATATTCTGAGTTCTCGACATGACATGATTTTCTACGGCATGGTTCATCTCGTTCGGGTGACTCGACATTAGCTGGAGGCGATATGAGTGGGGCGCGACATGGTTTAACTTCAGATCTTGATTAGTGACTTACCTATTACATCGCAGAACAATATGGAGGCAGGGCGGCATAACTCATGTCGCAAGACCCTATGCTTCTGAGCGCCTTGAGCCTTTGGCACGTCATGATTCTCCTTAGCATGGTTCATCTCGTTCGGATGATAGCTGTCAACAATCTGGTAATAGCTGGATGCGGCATGAATAGATCACGACATGGATCATCTCGAGATCTTGAGTACCAGCCTGCATTTCATGTCGTCGAGCGGCATGGGAGCGAGACAGCATGACGCGTTTCCTGAGCCTAACTTACCTCCTACGACATAACTTAAGGCCGACATGGACGATTAACGAGATAACGACTTGCGTCATGACGACATGACTGCTAGGTGCTTTTGCTTTACTTTGTCGCCATAAATGAAATGCGGCATGACCTGGGATCGACCTGGTTTCTACGGAGCGACATGGAGAGATACGACATGCCTTGAAAAGCGGCTTGTTGTTGTTCCCTTCCTTGCGATATGGCCTTGAAGCATCCTGGTTACCACACCATGAGTCCGAGTCCGACTTGG
Source organism: Allium sativum (assembly GCA_030737875.1). Taxonomy (NCBI): domain Eukaryota; kingdom Viridiplantae; phylum Streptophyta; class Magnoliopsida; order Asparagales; family Amaryllidaceae; genus Allium; species Allium sativum. The sequence goes on from CM060921.1 coordinate 317,827,027, forward strand.
TTTATTTCATATGAACCCAACGACTTGACTATTGTCGACATGATTTTAACGTCTTGGCCCTCTTGTTTCAACATGGCTTTTGATGGCTTGGCTAACTCGACATGGCTCAAACCCTTATTTTTATGGGTTAACATTTGACCATCGAAGTCCGTGTCTATCAAAGATAATATGGACTTCGAATCATTCTTTTCGCCATGTCTTTTTGTTCAAGTCATTAAAAGCTTTGCTAGGGGGACCGGGTCATTTCTTTCCCTATGTCGTATTTTGCCATCAAGTCGTTAGAAGTTATTATGCCGTATTGGGCTTCGGCTCTATCCTTAGTTTGGTCCACAGTTCATGTGTCTTTATATCACCTCGTAACCCCTATGCTCATTCGTATTCCACTCCAAACTCTAGAGTTTTTCCTTGTTAATGGCGGACAGGCTTTGAGCTGCAAAATCATCATCGTCGATCAAAGTTTCTTGTCAAATTCCAACTCACTCTTACCATCATTCGAAGTCAGTCCAAGCCATCTTCGTCCGTGATCCACAAAAAACAGAAGCATCTCTTGATCGCCAGACATTCAAAAATCATTGTTAAGAAGTTCTGCTCATCTTTCAGGTTTAATTTCGTTTACGCTTTCGTGAATGCTAGGATTTATACATGAATTAAGGATTTCTATTCGGTTTTTACATATAGACGATTATTCGAACTGTTTTTGATAATTTTGTGGTATTGAAATGTTTATGAATCTGACTGTAGATCACGATTGTGATAAAGCAGTTGTGTATGATCAATGTGAAGTATTCTGATTCATTCAGGACTTTAATTTTATATAATACGCACCGATTGCTTACTGAAATGCTCAAACCATTGAGCTTCTGTTGTTTTGCCGTTGATGTTATACATATGTTTTTTTACTTGTGTTTATTTGACGATTCCGGCATTAAGTCGTGATGAAAAACCTATGTCATTATGCCTATGTGAGTTATCAACCTATAGCTATAACCGAAGTCGGTCGAGATGATATGTCGCATGAACAACTTGAATTCGAGAATTGATCCATTCAAAATTTGAAGTTGCGATCTGATGTGGATCTCATGCCGTGGACCTTCATGGGTCTTAAGTTGTGAGTCGCCATGAATTTCATGTTGTGAGCCGACATAAGTCTCGCGCCATAAATTTACATGAGTTTCTTGCGTGACCCGAAACCCTAATTGATTTCAACCACCCGAAGTGCCTTAACTGGGTTGAACACTTCTGGACATGTTTTCCTCTTTCTTTTCTCAACAAATGTTGTTTCTTATGTAGGATGTCTCCTAGCCATAACAAGATGAAGGATCCTTTGAAGGAGGATGATTCTCGGAAATGTCGCAAATCGAATGAGTTGCTTGAAACAGATGCTTATTCCACTTTGGACCCTCCTGCTTATAATGTTCCATCTCTCGAAGATCTGCGAGCCATCATGGATAGACCTCGCTATGTTTCTGAACCATGTCATCCTGAACTTGCTAGTCGATTCGAAGGATGGTGCATACAGGGTGCATGTGTGGAGGTGGACATATACCCATCCGACAAACAAGTTGTTCCTAATGATATAGATGTCATACAAAGTAGTGCTCTTGCTCAGCTTGATAATACCAGAGATTGGTTTGAAAAACACACCAATCTCCTTGAGAATTATACTGCAAAGAAGATGATTGGTTGGAACATGCTCGCCAGTGACCTCCAGAGATTGAACAGAGAGAATCTTGAGCGAATTTTTGTTTTGGAGGATGACAAAGCCATGCTTATCCGAGCCTTGAAGTCTAGAGATAGAGTCATTGCCGAGTTCCTGGGCCAGGAGGGAAAGATTGATCCGCCTCCCTCTCCTTCTGCTTAGGAGGTGATTTCATGATGGGAAGGAATCGTGACTTTCATGACTTTCTTATTCTGCTTTTTGGGTTGTCATCTTATGCATGTAAATTATTAGACTGGATTGTTTAATGCGAGTGCCAGTCCTCGCTTATGACTTTAGCTTATATGCTTGATCCTGCGTTTGACTTGCTTGATGGATGATGTAATTTTGGTTGTGTGTATATTATGCTATCCGATGACGTTAGAATGAAGTTGTACTCTGCTCTCGTACTTAAGCTTTTACTTTTAACTTCGTTGTATCTTCTTGTTTTGCATTTGTAATACAGATTCTGCATTATAAATTGTTTGTTATTACAGGCTAAGTTTTGAAATAATCTAATGCCGATTTTTTATGAAATTATAACTGGATTGTAGTATGTTTAAGAGAGCGCCATTAAATTTTATTAATGCGCCGGTAATGCCCTCATATCACAATTGGTTTTAATACTTCGAAAATTTAGGCATGGTATTTACAGTTAGATAAAGGAATCTGTTATTCCTGGTAACTGAGCGGGTCAATTACTTGTTTTTTTTTATAAGATAACTTTGAGGGAAATTTTTGGTTCCGCTACTAACTAAATTTCGGAAGATTCGGCTTATAATCGGGGTGTCATTAAAGGGATTTTTGATCCGTCATTCGTTGAGTCTGAATAATTCAAACACTTGTTGAACTTGTCGGACGCCTCCTAAGAGGTCTTTGGGTCCGTCAGTAATTGGGTTTGGAGGACCCAGAATAATAGCTGAATTTGGAAGATCCGGCATTTGAGCGGATGCCTTCAAAGAGGTCTTTGGAAAATATGTGTTTGTATCGCTGTCCAGCCATATCTTAACAGCGTCGGCGATGAACCGGGTGCCCCTCAGGGAGGTCTTGGGTTAAAGAGCCCGGTGTTTGTATCGCTGTCCAGACATATCTTAATGGCGTCAGCGATGAACCGGGTGCCCCTCAGGGAGGTCTTGGGTTAAAGAGCCCGGTGTTTGTATCGTTGTCCAGCCATATCTTAATGGCATCGGCGATGAATCGGGTGCCCCTCAGGGAGGTCTTCGATTAAAAAGCCCAGTGTTTGTATCGTTGTCCAGCCATATCTTAATGGCGTCGGTGATGAACCGAGTGCCCCTCAAGGAGGTCTTAGGTTAAAGAGCCCGGTGTTTCTGGGGGTCGACCCTAGTTTATTTGTCGACCTCTCATTGTAAATCTTTAGATCAAGGACTTCGAACTCTGTTAAGAATGTGCCCCTACGGTGAAATGCAAAACTTGGTCCATAGTCTGGTTGTCATATCGTTTAGGTTTAGAGTTCTTGATGCCCCTTATTTATGGCTTCATATTTTATATCCTTAATGACACAAGAGGCAAGGTTGTTCATGTACCAGGCAACAGGTGTTTGAGCTCTTTCGGTTGGGGATGTGCCGTAGCATTCATTAAGCTTTATTTGGTTCTGAGTGTGCTTCTTTCTACTTAAAAATCCTGTAATTAAAATTGACGTTAGCAGCTGGATATTAAAACCTGCCGATGTACGATTTTATATAGGTAAAGTAGTTTCTTTCATTAATTTGTACCTACTTTGCATGATATTTACAATGCATGATATATTTACAATTCATGATGTATGTATAATGAGTGATATGTGAAAGAAACTTCAAAAAAAATAACGGCGAAGGTGGATGCAATTCCATGCCCGAGGGAGTACGATTCCGTCTGTCGTTTTTAGCTCAAAAGTGCCATCTGCGAACTTCTGGCTAATCATGTATGGTCCCTCCCAATTGGGCCCGAATACCCCAGTTCCTGTCATAAATCTTTTCAGGACGAGGTCCCCGATTTGAAAAGTTCTTGGCTTGACTTTTGTATTGAAATATCCGGCTACTTTCCGTTTATGGGCCGCTATGTCAAGCTCTGCTTCTCTTCGCTTTCCCTCGAGTAAATCAAGCGCTTCCCATTGCAGCTTTTCATTCTCCTTCTGGTTAAAGTGGATTCTACAATGAGTTGGCACTTCTATCTCCATCGGGATCATAGCTTCTAAGCCGAATGCAAGTGAGAATGGGGTGTGCCTCGTAGCGGTTTTATGCGTTGTCCGATATGACCATAACGCAAAGGGAAGTTCATCAACCCAGTTGCCTTTGGCTTTTTTAAGACGCTTCTTGATGGTCGACTTTGATATTTTGTTGATGGCTTCCACTTTCCCATTTGCTTGCAGATGGGCCACAACTGCAAAGCTCTTTTTGATCTTGTACTTGGCGCAGAAGTCTAGGAATTCATTGCTTTCGAATTGGGTTCCATTATCGGTAATGATCTTTTGCGGTACTCCAAACCTGCAAATGATATTTTTTAAGATAAAATTGATTACTTTCTTTGATGTGATTGTAGCTAAAGGTTCTGCTTCAGCCCATTTGGTAAAGTTGTCAACGGCTACTATAGCGTATCTCATATTTGCTTTTGCGGTGGGCAATACCCCAATTAGATCTATGCCCCAGACCGCAAACGGCCATGGGCTAACCATTTGAGTTAACTCTGTGGGAGGTGCTCTTGAATTTTTAGCGAATCTCTAGCATCTATCACACATGGCATCTAGATTTACATCAGGACAAAAATAGCCATATCGCAGAATCTTCTTAGCTAATGTTTGACTGCCAGTGTGTCCTCCGCATTCTCCCTCATGCAACTCTGCCAAAATCGCTCTAGATTCCTTCTTAGTCACACATCGCAGCAAGGGCATGGAGAATCTTCGTCGGTACAGCCTTCCATATTGAATGAGGTACAAAGGGGCTTTGCGCAATATTTTCCTTTTGTCTTTCCGTTCTTTAGGAAGTGTCCCGTTGAGGATATATTCCTTGATTGGAGTCATCCATGATGTAGGTTCCTCAATGGTTTCCATTATCCAGTCAATACTTGCTTCCTTAATAGTAGGGGTAGAAAGGACTTCGATGGGGATCCAACCCAGCAGTTGAGCATCTGATGAACTAGCATACTTGGCAAGAGAATCCGCTTTTGAATTCTTTTCTCTTGGGATGTGAGATATAACATAGTGATCAAGACTGTTTAGAAGTTCCATAGCTTTGATTAGATAAGAGGGTAGATTCCCAGTTTTGGTTTGGAACTCTTCGCGCACTTGACCCACCACCAACTGAGAGTCACTAAGAATTTGCAAAGCTTTTAGGTTTAGCTCTTTTGCCAACTTTAGCGCTGTTATTAACGCTTCATACTCGGTCTCATTATTAGTTGATAGAAATTCTAATCTTAATGCGTAGCATAAAGAGTGACCCTCTGGGGTTTCCAAGACAACTCCAGCCCCTGAACAATATTCATTTCTAGATCCATCAAAATATAGTTTCCAAATGGTCTCCGTCTCAGCTGGTTCCTCGATCTCTTCTCCTCTGTCTATAAACTCAGCAATAAAATCTGCTAGGGCTTAACCATTAGTCGCTCTTCGAGGATGGTAAGTGATGTTATATTGACTCAACTCAATGTTCCATTTTAGTAACCTTCCTGAAGTTTCCGGGTGAAAGAGAACTTGTCTTAGTGGTTGATCGGTAAGAACCTTGATAGGGTGAGATTGGAAATATGGTCTCAACTTTTTTTGAGGCAACGAGGAGGCAATATGCGAGCTTCTCTATCTTAGGGTAATTCAATTCAACCCCGGCAAGTCTTTTGCTGATGTAATACACCGGCAATTGCACCCCTGCTTCTTCTCGGATTAGCGCTGCGCTCAAAGCATGTGATGAGACTGCCAAGTATAAAAATAGATCCTCCCCATCTTTAGGTTTCGATAACATTGGCGGTGATTCCATATGTCTTATCAATTCCTCGAAAGCCTCCTGGCACTCTGAGGTTCACTGGAAGTCCTTCTTTCCTTTTTTCAAGGCATCGAAAAGCAGGATACACCGATCTGTTGCTTTGGAAACGAACCGGTTTAAAGCTGCTACCTTTCCATTTAAGCTTTGGAGTTCCTTTTTGGTTTTCGAAGCCCGCAATTCCCTTAAAGCCGCAATTTGAGAGGGATTTGCTTCGATGTCCCTAGCATTGACGATAAACCCGAGAAATTTCCCTGAAGAGACTCCGAACGAACATTTAAATGGGTTTAGTTTCATCCCGTATTTCCTGAGTATGTGAAACATTTCTGTCAAATCCTCGAGATGATTTTCGAGCTTCTTTGACTTGAATAGCATATCGTCCACATATACTTCCATTGTATTCCCTATTTGAGATTTAAACATGGGGTTTACGAGGCGTTGGTAGGTTGCTCCCGCGTTCTTCAGTCCAAACGGCATGACCCTATAGCAGTATAGCCCTCTATCCGTTATGAAGCTCGTGTTCTCCTCGTCCGGCTTGTACATCATAATTTGATTATATCCGGAGTATGCATCCATAAAAGATAGTAACCCATTACCCGCTGTAGCATCTACAAGTTGGTCGATCCGGGGTAAAGGAAAGCTATCTTTTGGGGATGCTTTATTAAGGTCTGAGTAGTCTATACACAGTCTCCATTTCCCATTGGACTTTTTAACAAGAACTGGGTTAGAGACCCAATATGGATATGTAGCTTCCCATATGAAATTATTTTGTAGTAATCTATTTACTTCTTCTTTTAGAGCTTCAGACCTCTCAAGTCCCTGCATTCGCCTCTTCTTCTTTACAGGAGTCAATTTTTGGTTTATATTCAACTTGTGAACAATTACATTCGGTGGGATCCCACACATATCTGAGTGTTCCCAGGCAAATACATCTAGGTTTGCTTTCAAAAACAAGATTAATTCCTTCCGCAGCTTCATGTCTAGCTGTGAACCTATCTTCAGGACTTGGTTAGGGTCTTTGGATACTGGAGCAGGGATAGCATCTTCGGTTGGCGCTGCTCTATTTTCCCCCATACTGTTTTTCCTCGGATCAATTGCCTTTCGAGCGCCACTGTGCTCACCAGTATGGGGGTTTTGCTTTAGTCGCTATAAGAGGGGTTTCTGGATGCAAAGCAACGACTCTACATCCTTCTTCAATTCCTTCTTCCTTGCTTCTGCCAATTCAACCAAATAACACTCCCTTGCTGCTTGTTGATCTTCTATAATTGTGCCAACACCATTCTCCGTTGGAAATTTCATAGTGAGGCGCCACGGATCCATAGTTATCCTGAATGCTGCGAGAGTAGGTCTTCCTAGAAAGGCGTTGTAAGCAGAGGGTTCATCGATTATAACAAAGTCTTGTATCCGTGTGGCTTTCTGCTCTCCTTCCCCAAGCTCCACCAACAGACTGATGACACCAATCAGTTGAACAACTTGACCAGTGAATCCATGGACCATGTTTTGACAGGCTTTTACGTCACTCATTGAAAGTTTCATCCTATGGAATGCGCTAAAGAAAAGGATATTAACTGAGGCTCCGCTATCGACTACCACCCTTCGTACTATGGTCGGGCCCAGACCAACGGTTATCACCATTAGATCCTCTGTAGGTGTTATGATCCCCGTCGGATCTTCATCTTTAGATGTGATGTCATCTCGCAGGATTCTTGGTACTTTTGCCGATAAAACTTTATCTATGGTCATGAGTTCATCATTTTTCGAAAAGTCCTTCACCTCTTGAGCGTACTTCACCATATCCCCCCAGCTTTTCCCAACCGGGTAGGGGCCTCCTGAGATGGTGTTTATGATCATCCTTGGTATAGCAGCAATTGAGGCGTTCTCATTCTGTTCGGGCTGTCCTATAGAGGCTCCTTGGTCTTGAGTTCCCTGAGCATTCTGGGGATTCTTTGTGTACTGTTGAAGCATGTTTTTCCTTATCAGCTCTTTGATTAAGCTTTTCAAATGTCTACATTCGTTCGTACTATGCCCCGACTGGTTATGGAATCGGCAGAACCTGCCAGACTTTATTGCGTTATTAGTGACTCTTAACTTCCCAGGCTCTGGGTACTCTTCAGTGTCTTTGGTCGCCATATAAATGTTCTCTATGGTGTCATTAAGAGGAGTCATTTCGGAATTCTTGAAGAAATGAAGCTTTTTGTTATTTCGATCGTCTTTCCCTTCATTCCCCCTTTTCTGATTTCCTCTGGCGTTTTTCTGTCCTCCTTGCACGTTTACGTCCCTCTTTTCTGATGGCTCCTTGCTTTCTACAGCTTCCATTGTATAGGCCGGATCCTCATCCACTCCTATATACTCCTCTGCCTTGTCAAACAGCTCTTCGAGAGCGGCAGGCTTCTTCTTCTTGATCCACCGCCCGAGTTTGGTCTTTTTACTTATGCCTCCCTTTAGAGCCATCAAAGCCAAACGTGGCTCATAGTTTCCAACTTCGGTCGTGACTATGTTAAAATGAGAAAGGAAGACCTTAATGGCCTCCCCCGGCCCTTGTTCTAGTTCATTCAATTCCATTACATCACGCACCTTGGTTAATTGGAGCCTGAATTGTTGTCTGAACAGCTTGGCCAAGGTAGCGAAGTCATCCACGAATTTCGGCGGGAGGTTTGTGAACCAGAGTGAGGCTACTCCCTCCAAATAGGTAGGGAAGTACAAACAATTGAGCTCATCAGTAGCGCGTGCCCCATCCATGTGCTGATCGTATCTGAATAGGAACACGTTTGGATCGCCAGTTCCATTGTAGGCTTGTACAACTGGGGGTTTGAATTTATTTGGATATGGCGCCATTTTTATTCTTTCTGTAAGTGGGGTTTTTGTAGGAGCAAATCCCCGTTCTTTTCCATCATCCACCTTTTTCTGGCTCTCAATCATGATCTTCCGTATCATTCCGAATATTCATTCCTCCTCATTGAGTTGGTCCATGGGGCGGACGCCTTCCTCTTTACTGGATGTTTGCCTACGCAAACGATCGCGGTTCAGATTCCGGGGCCCTGGACCTCCAGCATGGGAAAGTGCCCCTTTGGTGGAACCAAACGCTTGTTGAGGAGTTGCTTTTTCAGAGTGGTTATGAATAGGTGGCCTCATTCCCTTATGACTAGGATTTGCAATCTCCTGGACAGAATTTCCTTTATTGGACTCGAGGAAGAAGATCCAGTATCTTCCGTTCCAGTGGTTTTAGCAGTTTTGAGATGGCTTGCACTCATGGTAACTTTGGCCGTTGCGGCTTGCATGGCGAACATGGTGTCAAGCTTCTTCATCATGGCTTCATTCGTAATATCCATTCGACTTGTTAGTCCTGCTGCCACTTCATCCAACTCCTTCCTTGTTACGGCAGTTCCGACTTTAGAACTTTCACCGGCTTCAAACTGATTAGTAGGCAGGGTATCTTCTGTGTTAGTGGCATTATCGACATCTTCGAGGCTTTTACTTGTAACTTTCTTCGATGATCTACCTAGTTTTCCCATGGCTTTTGAGATAATTACTGCAACTTGGAGAACTTAGATGATCAGAGTGGATTCAAAATTCCAATGCAAGGTCTTCTACCTTGTGAAAGAGCGAGAAATGGATTGGCAATTCTGGCCATACGGTGGGCGCCAAATGTTTTCCCCAAAATTGGACAAAACACCAAAAATGTGAAGAAACATCTCATAAAAATGAAAAGTGGAGCCTTTCAACGATTGAAATGTAAGTAAAAGACGCCTGGTTTTATAGTGGTTCAACCCAATAAGGGTTTACATCCACTTTCATAAGAGAATCCATTATCAATATGAAGATTACAAGATTAGCTTCTCTCTTACATTAATTTTATCACTTCCTTACTCATGAATTACACTTAATCTACTAAAGATGATTGAGAAGAGAATTATTCAGCGGAGATTTGATGTAGATGCGGTAGAATTGAAAGGAATCCCTCTTTCATGTAGGCTTTCTCAATCAATCTTCAACTCTTGAATCATTTGGATGTGTTTGATGGAATCCTGATGCATGGATTAATCTTCAATTTATGATGTTGAATGGATGTTAGAATTGTTGTGGAATATTTTCGGCAGCACTTCGTGGTCTCAAGATCCCCCCCCCCCCCCAAATGAAGAAGTGATGGGGTATTTATAGGAGATTTCCAGACCAGGTGGCAGTTTCGTAATTATGCAGAGAAATGCCACGACTCATGGCGCCAGACGACATGACCCATGCCGCTCTAATAAACCACTTGATATCCTGAGTTCTCGACATGACATGATTTTCTACAGCATGGTTCATCTCGTTCGGGTGACTAGACATTAGCTGGAGGCGATATGAGTGGGGCGCGGCATGGTTTAACTTTAGATCTTGATTAATGACTTACCCATTACGTCGAAGAACGATATGGAGGCAGGGCGGCATGACTCATGTCGCAAGACCCTATGCTTCTGAGTGCCTTGAGCCTTTGGCACGTCATGATTCTCCTTAACATGGTTCATCTCGTTCGGATGATAGCTGTTAACAATTTGGTAATAGCTGGATGCGGCATGAATAGATCACGACATGAATCATCTCGAGATCTTGAGTAGCAGCCTGCATTTCATGTCGTCGAGCGGCATGGGAGCAAGATGGCATGACGCATTTCCTGAACCTAACTTACCTCCTACGACATAACTTAAGGCCGACATGGACGATTAACGAGATAACGACTTGCGTCATGACGACATGACTGCTAGGTGCTTTCGCTTTACTTTGTCGCCATAAATGAAATGCGGCATGACCTGGGATCGACCTGGTTTCTATGGAGCGACATGGCGAAATATGACATGCCTTGAAAAGCGGCATGTTGTTGTTCCCTTCCTTGCGATATGGCCTTGAAGCGTCCTGGTTCCCACGCCATGAGAGTCCGAGTCCGACTTGGTTTATTTCATATGAACCCAACGACTTGACTATTGTTGGCATGATTTTAACGTCTTGGCCCTCTTGTTTCGACATGGCTCTTGATGGCTTGGCTAACTCGACATGTCTCAAACCCTTATTTTTATGGGTTAACACTCCTTGCTCCTTTATTTTCTTCTGAAACTTCATTCCCATGCGGCTCCCCTCATGTTTCACCTCCCAAATCTTATTATCTTTTTCCTTACAGTTTTTTTTCTTTCATCAGGCCGAAGCCCAAAGCCCATGCACCAAAATAAAAATACCAGCCCACGTCTCCAACAGTCCCAAACCCACTACAGTAAAACTACTCCTTCCCCTTATTTTCTTGAACCCATTTTGCTTTCGTTTCTTTTAGCATAAAGTCACGTTGCATTGTCCCCTTCCAACATCTTCACCATGCATCCTACTATTTATTTCGAATATCCTTCTGTTGATTCGAACACATGTCAGCCCACTGCTACACAAATTGCCCTACATCTTCTTCCTTCATGAAGCTATTGTTCAACGTCCACTTCCCACCAGCATGCATTTTAACCTACCTCCACCTCCATGTTCGATACTGCATGTATCATACCCATGCAAAGTCTTCCTCCCATATATCCTCTTTCCCATTCCCGAAGGTCCAGTTTTCATGTTGTCTGCATCTTTCCCCCTGTTGCAACTTCTCCATCAAACAACGTACCTGCTGCTTCACTCCTGAGATCGTCTTGCTGTCGTGAGCTTCGAACATGAGGAAAAGAATTGCCGAGCTGGGGAAAATGCGTGAGGATGGTTAGGAGTCCTTCAAATATTTGTTTAAACATTTTTGGTGGAGTATTTCATCCTATTTTTAATCCTTGAAGTCATGGGTTTCTCTTCGCTTCATTGATTCTTAACACCCCTATATTTATAGTGAGAACACCCCTATTTTTATAGTTAGACAACTGTGGCCATCATGGTTTATGTTTGGGGCGCACGCAAGATTGGGTAGTTAGTAAAGGATAGGTTTATGTCCTTCTCTACCATTTTCATAGCCTTGTGTTTTTATTTCAGGTCATAGCTGTGTTCTTCCTTCTTGTTGTGACATTATAGATTGGTAGGCCTGTGTATTTTCTTGGTTTTACATCAATCGGTAGCTATGTTTTTTTAGGAGTATGTGTATTGATTTGAACAGGTTAAGATAGACAACCTTTCATTTACAAAAACTGTGTGTGCATGTGCCTTGCCATGGAAAATGAATTAAAATGGGTAGGCTTCACGCTTTGTACACTGATAGGTTAGCTACTTCAGATGAAGGAATTGATTTGAGATGGTTTGAAGAAAAAGTGTAGGCTGTAACAAAGTTGCGGTAGACATATGTTTTACAGGCTTTAGTATGTTTTTCCAGACATATGAAAGGTCCATACTTGCTGAAGGAGTTTGTAGGAGAAAAAAGAGTAGTTAGGGTCCAAGTGTTTATTCTTAATTAAGTGTGAGGTATCTGCATGCTTTTTATTTTATTATTGCATAAGGTAGAAGTTTCCAGTTTATTATGGTTATTTCAATTTTACTATTATTTAACGGCACATGTTAAATATACCTATCGTCATACATCAACTTCAAATGCAACAAAAATCTACATACTACTACGTCTTGTCGGTCCGGATCCAATGAAATTAATTTCGTTGAATTCTGACTCCGTTTGCACAAACAACGTATTTTAGTACCAATTTATGTATCGGTTCGTCTTTAAATTTCACATACCGATAACATAACTCTGATTAGCTCTAAGCTGTAAATCTAGTAATAATTAGTTATACGTATTCCAGTAAATCTGTTTCGTTGAAAACGGAGGTTGTTCGAAGAACAACTATTTCTACTGCGTATATAATATCGATATAATATTAATTAAATGCCAAAAGAACTAAATTAAATAATAATAAATTACAGTTGTCGTACATCCAAATAAAATAATTTATAACTTCAGATTCAACTAATATGGGGTTATAACTCAATATTAACATTCCTAAATTAAACGGTGTCTAATTTATGTTAAAATTCCTTTTATATTATTAAATAAATGTTATAATTTATTAATGATTTCCATAGTGACTATTTTAAAATTTGAATTAGATATAACTTACAATTGAAATCTCAATTTTTCTCTTCCATTAGAAAATTATAATTAAATAGATTCTAACATTTCTTGTTTCATAGAATTTCGACTTAAAATGGATTATGTATATTCAATTGAAGTTCAAAACTCAATATTATAAACAATGGTGACGTTACGTGCTTGTTTTATATTAAATATAAATGCTAAATCGTCGTTTAATAAATGAATTCGATATTAAAATCCATAAATAATTTGAATGTAATATTTAAAATAGATTTAAATATTCAAATCAAATGACCAAAAAATCCGGGTCGTTATATTCTTCCGCCCTTAATAGAATTTCGTCCCCCAAATTACTAAGTTAAGAAGAAAGCTCCAAACCCAATCATTTATCAAAATAATTATTTTAAAATATAATAAAAAATATTCAAGTCTTAAAATTTATGAAAAATTTGCCAGCACCTCTACTGTATGGCTCATTCTAAACAACTGCAACTCGCCACTCCAGGCCTCACATCGATAAAAAAACCAAAGCCAAGTGGCAACCCAACTTAGGGGATACAATCAATCACCAAACCAATTATATTAAGGTTTACCTATTTGTCGGGCAACCAATACTCAAATCGCGAAGCTTCACAACTAACAGCTCTTCCATTTTCAGCCTGAACTTAACTTGATATACAATGGAAATAACCATTATAGGGTTAAATCATTTCAGTTTCATCTCATAAGTTATTCTATACTCATTCATTATATTGAAATTTATTTATCTTAGTTTCCAATTCAATCAATCGTTGATAAATTTTATTATTCAATCAACTTATCATCCAATAAACAAACAAAAAAATAACTCGATCATTCCATAATTAACTCCTTATTTCATTTAACTTATTTTAAGTTCAATTCTAATTCAATTCTATATTAAATTCATATCCACAAATTCTTCTGGTTATATTAAACCATTTAAATTCACAATCCCATTTGAATTCCCATTCAAATCAATCAACAGTTCAATTTAATAATTTGACAAAATTATTTACTTTTCAATAGAAAAATATAATTTTGGGTAAAATTATTTCATTTACCCGCTTTACAAAATACAGTTCAACCTGAACTAATCAATCAACACAATACAAAACATTTGTACATTAAAATCTACAAATACGCTCTCGTAAGTATACACTCGATCTCGATCTAGGATATTACTAACCTAATCTCTATCGAGTTATGCTACAGAGCCAAGGTTATTCATAAAACATTGCACTGATACCAACTGTAGCATCCAAGAAATTCCGACACTCGAATCTTGACACTAATACATCCCGTGCCCAAAACCCAAGTACCAAAAATCCCAGAAGGCTAGAAGAAAGAAATTATAAGGTTAGATAAGAAAGAAAGTTAGAATAAAAGAATAAGAAGAAGAATCAACACAACACAGAGTCTTACATCGCAGCGGAACAAAATATAATATTTAAATAAACTTTATTGAGAGCTTGAAATAAAAACTTACAATCATTTGAGTACATCAATACATCTGGACAGTTGTATAATTTGTCCTCATATACAACACACAGCGGAATATAACTAGATAGATATCACACGTTTGAACTCCTCCGGCACGTCTTCTGAATCCATAGCATCTTAACCTAAACCTGAAAAAACCTAGTCTAACGCGAGCATTACAAACGTCGGATCAGTTTGGTGAACTAGAGTGAGAAAAACTCACTAAGTTTATAATATCATCCAACTTGCTTTTAAAGTTAAAGCATTTCTTTTCAAAAGAAAAGGATAATCATAAGACTAAATCCACACATAAATATGGACGGTTTTTACCTTAAGATAACCCAAAACATTTTGAAAACAATATCTTATTCTGATATTATAATAGTGTCTAAACACAAATAAATATCAATCTAGTGGAACGCTTGCATCTCACGCTCTACATACATAATATACAATCAAAACCGCGGGTGCTTATTGGAGACTGGATTCCGACTATGACAAGGTATGTAAACACCTGCCGATAATGTATCCTTAGAGGGGAATACACTGGGTTTAACAATAACTTCTTGCAACATGGCTACACATGATCGACCACTCATTTCGCTTGAGTGTATCGAATGTATATCACCAATGGTTTGGCTTAAACCACCATTTCCCGAAAGGGACAGCATCAAATAGAATGAAGAAGGAAATGGTTTTCTCTAGGTAGGTGATTATACACCCTAATAGGAGCGACCCACTTAGCCATGCCGCCTGCCCGATTTCTGTCATTTCCGGTTGTTGAAGCTTGAAGTTAAAATCTTCTTATTAGAACATCTGGCCACCATTCATACAATCCATACAAGTCATTAAGGAACAGGATGAACCGAAGGAACCCTCGTACCACATCCTAGGAATTACCCTATAGATCAGTAGCGAGTACTCCTTGCAATCCGTAGATTTCAACCACGACAAAATCACAATATATCTCTAAGGATCGGCTAGAGATTTTAAGTAATTCTTATGTTTTATGAAGATCTATGGTCTTTAATAGCACTGTCTCGATCAACGTCTTCTACCGTAACGTATTTGTTGGTTCAGAATGGTTTTCAAATCCAAAACTTGATTCCGGTCTTTCCGTACAAAAAACGCATTAGGTATGATTTTGATAGTCGGTTATTTAACTATCAAACTAAACAATCATCAAAATAAAATAGATCTATTGGTTTATTATATAGCATCACTTGGCCATTAAAATAACATATCAGTTGTAATACCAAAAATAATATCTCCATTTTAATATATTAATATTCTCAAATCATTTTATTATATACTTAGAAAAATATCTTAAAATCATATCTAAATTTCCATTATTATTATTTCAAAACATTGCTACAACATTACTTATAATCATTAATTGGGAAATCGATTCAACTTGTCATCGTAAATCATTGTTACGAAATTCCTTTCGTTTCATTATATAACACAAAATAATCGTCACTTACCTTTTAGAATAAATCCATTCTAAATCTCATCCCGTTACTTTGAAAATATCGTTATATTTTCACAAATCTCCTTTTACTTCTTTTATTATAGAAATATCCTTTCATATTTTCAAGCCCTTTTTATTTCCTTTCTATATTGGAATCGCATTACATATATTCCCAAATTCTTCAAATAACGTTATATTATTGTTCCACAAATTAAATTACTTCTTACATCTCCACCATTACAACTAGTATCATCATTCGATAATCCTGAAGTCATTCAAGTTGGGGTATTTTAATTACCTCTCTGACCTTGATCAACAACATTCTTATCTTAAGATAAATATCAATTGTAATACCAAAAACTGGTATTTACCAATATCAAAACAAACCCCATTTTAGTTATATCTTGATGAAACATCGTCTCTTATTTAAAATAGTGGATCTATATCGCATCTTTATAACTCAACTCGTTTAACAACTCTACTTCAAACTTAGGTTTTATTTGATTTCCATTTCATATCTCCATTAGTTCCTAACCGTAAATCAATCAGAAAATAATTCCCTAAATATTAACCCCGAAGGCGGACACCAACATCAGATCAATACTCAGAAAATCATTTATCTCAACCGATCCTCGTTTAAGTTCTAATTCCTTGATTTCATATCCGGACTCTTGTTTCCGTTCAAAAATACGCTTCTAATAACTCATTCCAATAATATTCAGTAAAACTTGGGTTTTATAAATTCGTCAAAGTCTTGGATTTTATAAAATCCAATTTATTAGAATCCACATAAATAATTCCATTGAAACTTAATTTCAAACTTAACTTATATTATTATAAATTTTAAATCACTTAAATATTCATTAAACTATAAACATGGCTTTAAAACTTCACAAACTTCCATTACTAAATTTTACATTCCCAGATTATAGCTTTGATTATTATTAAATAACTAATAATCAGGTTTCAACATTTATAAAAATAAAACTGGGTTACTTCACCATTAACTACTCTCATTAAATTGATAAACTAATTTAATAAATCGTGCGGCCTCTAAACATGATTTACTCATAAATCAATTCCACTTAGCGCTTTCCATTTTAAATTAGTTAATAATATAGCTAATTAAAATAATTCCATTTACTTTGATTATAATAAATTTATAACAATCAATCCCAATACAATCCCATTTTATTTGTTTCTTTAATTTTGCTTACTTACATATCAATCTTATTAATATAAGAATCAACTTTATAAAATCATTTAATTATTATGTATAAACGTAAATAAATAAATATAACTTTTTAATTATTTTTTATAAACTTCCATTTAAAATAATAGATTTTAAAAATTCATCTTCAGTCATAAAATAAATTTTATAACTTCATTTCTATCGATTTACCTGAATGTAAATCAGTCTTTATAAAACCTTGTATATTTGGGTCATCTGCTATTAATTCTTCAACCAATACTACCCATTAGTTAATAACACAAGAAACATTGAATTTGAATTCAACAATTGGTAACCAAATCAATAATCCAATCATATTGGTTTAACAGATGACATAATGATAACATGAAAATAAACAATAAATTTGAGGAATCCAGTTGGATCCCTCCAACCTGTTTTTCCTGGTATCCAAATAGGTTACCTCAAATAAATAATCAACTAAATACGATGATAAACATGAATAATAACTTCAACTAATAATGGTCAATTAGTAATAACAATTCAAGCCCACATTTAATTTAATACGTTTATATTGTTATAAATGTGACCAACAAGGTAAGTTACCTTATTTGGAAATTATCATTAAAAAATACGATTTGGTTTGATTAAATTAAACGAATGTTTAATTGAAATCAATTATATAAAAATATTCAGCATATATGTAAACAATCATCAAATCAACCAATAATTAACAAACATAGCACATAAACAACAAATCCAACTTATAATAATTATAAGTGAGACAAGTGAGTGAGTTTAACTCACCTTGGTTTTCATTATACATTTAAACAATTCGTTTTTAATTAAATTAAATAATGTGTTTAATTTAATTAAAATTCTCATCTGCTTCCATCTCCGTCCAAACTGGTTCCTCCATGAAGCGCTTGTTGACACGTTTCCAACATCTCTGATTTGGCCCTATTTTGTTAACGTACAAGCGAGTAATAATTATTATAAGATATACTATTTAAACTAAAATTCATTAACCACTTAATTAAATATTATTTAATTCTTACAAGTTACTTAGTTAGCAACTATACCTTTATTAATTATCACCTAATTAAATCTTCAGTTAAACGTAAAAAATGTTATAAAAGAAAATGACCACAAGCTGATCTTCAATAGGCTACATCGATATAGGATTTACTAAAATTAGTTATAAATTGGGCCATGTTAAATATATTTTCTTAAACAAATTTGGTCCGTATTAAAATTTGGGCATAAAGTAAAAAAAATATGGCCACGTTAAAACTTACCAACCTTATACAGTTCACCTTCTTCATGTGTGAGTTCGAACCATCCCATTCTCCTCATAATACTACATACGTTTTACCATCTTTTTCTTTAATGGCCCGCAAGCCCGCATTCACGTAAATCCCACAGACCCGCTTCACCCTCACGCATCAGAACTCTTCTTCCCCGCTCCTTTATGTTCTTCTGAAACTTCATTCCCATGCGGCCCCCACGTGTTTCACGTCCCAATTTTTTTAATCTTTTTCCTTGCTTTTTTTTCTTTTTTTTAATCAGGCTGAAGCCCAAAGCCTATGCACCAAAATAAAAATACCACCACACGTCTCCAACAGTCCTAAACCCGCTACAGTAAATATGATCCTTCCCCTCATTTTCCTGAACCCATTTTGCTTTCGTTTCTTTTAGCATAAAGTCCCGCTGCATTGTCTCCTCCCAACATCTTTACCACGCATCCTACTATTTGTTTCGAATACCCTTCTCCTGATTCGAACACATGTCGGCGTTGGTACACAAACCTCCCCACATCTTCTTCCTTCATGAAGCTACTGTTCAATGTCCACTTCACACCAGCATGCATTTGAATCCACCCTCACCTCCATGTTCATTACTATATGTACCATACCCACGAAAACCCTTCCTCCCACATATCCACTTTCTTATGCCCCAACGTCTAGTTTTCAGCTGTTTGTATCTTCCTCCTACTATAACTTCTCCATCAAACAACGTACCCGCTGCTTCATTCCTAAGACCGTCTTGCCGCCGTGAGCTTCGAACACGAGGAAAAGAATTGTCGAGTTGGGAAAAATGCGTAAGGATGGGTTAGGAGTCCTTCAAATATTTATTTAAACATTTTTTTGTGAAGTATTTCGTCCTATTTTGAAATCCTTGAAGCCATGGGTTTCTCTTCGCTTCACTGGTTCTTAATGCCCCTATATTTATAGTGAGACAACCGTGGCCATCACGGTTTATGTTTGGGGCGCACGCAAGATGGATAAGTAGTGTAGGATAAGTCTGTGTCCTCTTCCATTTTCATATCCCTGTGTTTTTATTTCAGGTCATAGTTGTGTTCTTCCATCTTGTTGTAACATTATAGATTGGTAGGCCTGTGACAGTCGTGGTTTTACATCAGTCGGTAGCTATGTATTTTTAGGTGTATGTGTATTGATTTGAATAAGTTAAGATAGGCAACCTTTCATTTACACAGACTGTTTGTACATATGCCTTGTGTAACAACCCGTATTTTTGAACAACATGTTATAACATAAATGGAGGCAGAATTAAACTGTAAAATCTGAATCAAGGGAAATGGGCTATGCCATTGCGTTCGTCTCGGAAAAATACGCGAAATAGAGTCCGAGTTTTCGAAAATCGGAGTCCGTATGACCAAGATATGGCCTCGCGAAGTTTCACGAAAAATTCCCAAATTAAAGTATACTTAATTAAGTGAAATGGGTTGCGCAGAGAAATATATATATATTGATATA
Organism: Allium sativum; assembly: GCA_030737875.1. Taxonomy (NCBI): domain Eukaryota; kingdom Viridiplantae; phylum Streptophyta; class Magnoliopsida; order Asparagales; family Amaryllidaceae; genus Allium; species Allium sativum. The sequence goes on from CM060921.1 coordinate 317,846,643, forward strand.
TATATAATTGAAAATTAAATAAATAAATATGCAAAAATGTTCAAAACAGCGAATTGGGAGAGGGGAATAACCGAACCGGCCGATTTTTGAGGTCGACCCAAGCCTGCTGGGTCGACTAGGGGTTAATCCAGGGTGTTTGGCTGCCAACCCGTGGGCCGATTCGCTCAAATGCAGATTTTGCATTTGAATGGTTCTCATGGTTCATCTTTAATCTAAAGGCCCTAGATGGTTTCTACACTTGACTTCTTCCCCAAGACATGCTTTGATGGCTTGGATTGAATCTAGGTTTAATCCTATAGCCTAAAACACTTGCCTAATCTATAAATAAGACCCTAACCTACCCTAAATCATCATTATTCACTCATACAACTAAACTATGGCAAAATCAATCCTCTCATGGCCTCCACTCTCTTCATAAAATTCCTAAATAAATTCCTAAGTGATTTTCCATGCATACAAGTGTTTTCAAACTTGTATGAGCATCATTAGCTTGCATTCAAGTCAAGTTTATATATTTGCATCATAAAGAAAGAGTCTTGATCATTTTGGCTCAAGGGTTTTGCTTGCATTTTTGGTTTAATTGATTTCATAAGGGCTTTGTCATATTTTTGTGACTTCTTAAGCATTGTAAGCCCTATTCTACTTTCATACTTAAACTCTAAAGTTAAATGTATGATATGCAAGTTTATATGCAAGTTTATCATGTTGTGATATGCAAGTTTATATGCAAGTTTATCATGTTATGATATGCAAGTTTATCATGTTGTGATATGCAAGTTTATATGCAAGTATGCCAAGTTATGTTATGCAAGTTTGGGTTGAACATTTTGTTCATGCTATCATGTTATGCAAGCTTATTTTGGGTTTATGAACATAAAGCTTTAAGCTTTATGCCAAAGGTTGCATTTTAGCAACATGTAAGTTATCATATCTCTTATGATAACTTGCACGTGAGGCTAAATGCGAACTTATGGCCATCTCTACATGTCATTTAGCACCATGTATCACCAATATGCTAAGTTTGGTTTTATGCATGCTTTTGAGGCCTAAAAATGTAATATGCAAGTGTATGAACATATGAACATTTCATATGCCACCATGTTAAGCTTGTGGCTTCAATACCTTTATGTCATGATTATGCCAAGTTCCCTCTTTCTATCCTTTATGCGCTATTGCGATATGTAAGCGATGGGATTGCGTTTGGGGTTGGGTAAACTTAAAAGACATAAAACATAAGCTTGGGAATTTACCTATTAAGTTAGGTCTACCCATTGGGAATTTACCTATTAAGTTAGGTCTACCCAATTGCTTGAAAACTTGTAACATGTTTTGGAAACATGATGGACATGACACTTAGAAAAGATAAGTGTGGCCAACTCGAGGTTGGGTTGAGTTTGTAGCGTAAACCTACCCGGAACCGACCGGCTTAACTAGTTGCTACAAACAATAGGACCCAATGTGAGAAGTTGGTCATATTGTACCTTGAACCCGAGGTTAGACCAAGTTGTGGTGTAAAGCTACCCGGACCCGCCCGGCTTAACTAGTAACCACAACAAGGTCTAATGTGAGAGGTTAAGGCGCATTAAATTAATTAATGCCTCGTGATTAGGGTTAAGTCATGGTCCACTTAATACTTAACCAATTTGGGCTTGGTAGATTAATCGGGGTTAAGTCGTGAACTCATCGTTACACTTAACCAAGTTAATCCAGGATTAGCAAGAGGGTTAAACCGTACTTAACCCACTAGAAAAATCCTAGCAATGGGGGCCCACTCCAGCAGTAATCCCAAGTTAGTATCATCATGACCCTAGGGACTAGGCTAGGGTGGGGGCACGATTACTGGACTTGAGGTAAGTGACCAAAAGCGACGGCAGAGGGTACGCCGGTGTAGTTCCGGACGGACTCTGGTCGTGCACATAGTCCATAGCCGGAGAAAACATGCACGGGTACCAGTAGATCGGGACTGTGCACTCATGTTCATGGTGTCCAGGGGTTGACACCCTAGGGCTTGATACACCCGAAGGGTGGACCCGGCACAGTTCGACTACAATTATGATTGGGCCGTATTGACACCAACACGTGACGAGTTAGGCTTAGGGAGCTGATCGACTAGACCGTTTGGTTGGACCTTGTATTAGGGTCATTTCATGTTATTGGGCCAAAGCTTGGGCCAAGGGATCAATACTTGTTTATTCAAGTCATGTTAGTTTGCTAGTACACCTGTGGTGCAAAACCTTAATCCTGATTATGCGATGACACCTTTATCTACCTTGTTAGTTAATCATCATGCTAGTATATTGTTATCCTTATGTTCATCCCTGCTGCTCATGCCAGTTAACTTTATCAGTTTACATTGATTGTAGTAGGGCTTACTCGGTCTTTTTGACTGACCTGTTTTCTTTCGCCTCTTTTCTTCCGTTCCCCCCCCAGGTTCTCAGGGAGGGAATACTGGAGCTTAGCTTGGATTTCGGATTGCTTGCTTGTGGGATTTCAGCTCATGTACGGTTTCGACATGAAGCTAGCTATGGTTACCACTTAATTGGGGATAGCACTTATTTATTTCAGTTTTTCAGTTGATGTTGTTTTATCTAGACTTGTTTATTTGGAAAGCTATGTTGTACCAGACTTGTTTTGAAATGTTTTGAAATCTTCCGCTGTTTTATCTATGTTATTTACTCTGTTTACATATATACATATGTTCTTGTTCTGCCTTGATATACCATTATGCATGTTTACCTGATTCAAACGCCCCTCCAAAGTCAGAGTGCTTGCAAGAGCCACCCTGGTGGAGGTGGGGTGTTACATTTGGTATCAGAGCATATGGTACGAGAAGGAACAAAAAGGCTTTTAGAAAACTTTTGGAAAACTATTTTCAAAACCAAGTATAAAGTATTTTCCAAAGAAAAGTCTAGTTTATTTTAAAGGCTATTCCCCAAAAAGCCATTAGCAAAATTCCTTCGTTTTTCTCCATTCTGAATCTGTCTTTTTCTTCGTTTTCAGTATGGCCGATAACTTTGCTATTCCGGAGGGAGTACACGTACCTGTTTGGTATAGGAGACTTTTGGAGGCTAGGGCGACCGAAGCCGGCCCCGCAGATGTTCCTCCTCCTCCGGTAGTTAATGTTCCTCCTCCTCCTCCTCCGGTGGTTAATGTTCCTCCTCCTCCTGTCGCTGAGGTTCCTCTTCCTCCCCCCCTCAGCATCCTCAAATGGACTTCGCAAAGACTTGCAAAGATTTCAAAGCAATGGGTGGCAAGAACTTTCAAGGCACTGAGACTTTTGTAGAGGCCAGAAATTGGTTGAAAGAGACCGAGGATTTGTTTGCTATCTTTGGGTTAGACGATCAGAGGAAGCTCTTGTTGGCGGTTTGGCTTATGAAGGATGAAGCCACTTATTGGTGGGAAGTCACCAATGGTACTAGGCCTGTTGAGACTTGGGCCGATTTCAGGGCAAGGTTCATGCTTAAGTTTCTATCTTCTGCTGAGGAGAATCTGCAAATGGAGAGGTTCATAACTTTGAAACAAGGAGATATGTCTGTCAAAGAATATGTGAACAAGTTCAATCAGTTAGCTCGTTTTGGCTTGGATATGGTGAATACTCCTCAGAAGAAGGCTCTTCGTTTTGCTAGAGGATTGAATGAGCCGTTGCAGGGATTGGCTATGTCACATATTCCCCATGGGGCCACGTTTGAGAGTTTGGTTGATATGGCGTTACTTCAAGGAGATGTCAAGAAAGAAACCAAGATGAATGATACTCAAGCCAAGAAGACTGATTCCCAGGGAAAAGGAAATCAGGGTAATCCAAGTGGTCAGAGCAGTCAAGGCAATCAAAACAAGAACAAGAGTCAAGGCAACAAGGGGAACAACAACAAGGGCAATAACAACAAGGGCAAGAACAACAAGGGGAAGTGCCATTATTGCGGTTCAGTTGGGCATCTTATTAAGGATTGTAAGAAGAGGAAAAGGAAGAATGGTGAATGCTTTTTCTGCGGTGAGACTGGACATATCAGTAAGGATTTCCCGAGGAAGCAAGGGCAAGGCCAGGGTCAGACTCAGCGTGTTGGACCTTCACGAGGGCAAGTTCATGCTCTCAATGTCGCTCCAGTTCCCAATCGAGGTTGTATTTCTGTTGAGAGCCTTGTATATATTTCTGATTTTCCAGTTCGTACCTTGTTTGATTCTGGTGCATCGCATAGCTTTATCTCATCTGATCTTGTTGATAGTTTGCACCTTAGTACTAGCTTGGTAGATGATCCCGTCTGTGTCTCAAATCCTATTGGGGGTTCCGCCCATTTGTCTATGATATGTGGGGATTTGAGGATCTCTATACTGAGTGTAGAGTTCTTGTGCAGTGCTTATGTTCTTGGTTTTAGGGGATACGGATTGATATTGGGCATGGATTGGCTGTCCAGATATGGAGCCATTCTTGATTGTGAGCATAGGGTTGTGAGGCTCGTGACTCGCCTCGGAAACACCCTAGAGATTTCTTGTGATCCGAGAGGTCCCGTCATGTTGTGCTATCTGGAATCACTCGACTCGTCAATGGAAACTCTTCAGTCTATGAGAGTGGTTCGAGAGTATCCGGATGTTTTCGATGAAGTTAGGGGGTTGCCCCCTAAGCGAGAGATTGATTTCCGCATTTATCTGGTGGATAATGCAAAGCCTGTTTCTTTGCCCGTTCGGCACATGGCTCCGCGTGAAAGGCGGGAGCTAAGTAAGCAAGTGAAAGAGTTGCTTGAGAAGAACTTCATTAGACGAAGTATATCTGAATGGGGAGCGCCTGTGGTATTTGCTACCAAGGCGGATGGTTCTGTCCGACTTTGCGTTGACTATCGAGAGTTGAATAAGCTGACTAAGAAGAACATACACCCGTTACCGAGGATTGATGATCTCTTTGACCAGCTTGTCGGTGCTTCTGTTTTCTCTCAGCTTGATCTTGCTACGGGGTTCCATCAGCTCAGGGTAGCTGAAGATAGTATAGACAAGACTGCGTTCAGAACTCCAGATGGATTCTTCGAATGGCTTGTCATGCCGTTCGGCTTGACTAATGCACCCGCATATTTCGTGGACTTGATGAGTAGGGTGTTCAGGGAGTTCTTGAACAAGTTTGTCGTGGTCTTCATAGATGATATTCTGATCTTCTCTAAGGATGAGGAAGAGCACGCAAGGCATCTCATGGAGGTGATGGATACGCTTAGAGCGCATCAGTTGAAGGCCAAGTTCTCCAAGTGTCACTTTTGGAGAAGGGAAGTTAGATTCCTTGGGCATATAGTATCTAAGCAAGGCTTAGCGGTGGATCCCGCTAAGGTAGTGGTAGTTCAGGATTGGAAGACTCCAAGGAATGCAACCGAAGTGAGAAGTTTTCTAGGTCTTGCGGGTTTCTACCGGAAGTTCATCAAGGACTTCACAAAGATATCCGCTCTTCTCACTAAATTGACGAAGAAGAATTTAGTTTTTGCTTGGAGCATAGAATGCGAGCTTGCTTTTCAGAAGCTCAAGAGAGCCCTCACATCAGCACCTGTTCTAGCTTTGCCCGATGGAAGGAAGTTATTTACCGTATACACCGATGCATGTGGCACGGGGTTAGGAGCTGTTCTTATGCAAGAAGGAAGAGTGATATGCTTTGGCGGTAGACAACTCAAAGTGCATGAGAAGAATTATCCCACTCATGACTTAGAGTTGGCAGCAATAGTATATGCACTCAAGGCTTGGCGCCATTATCTTCTGGGAGAAAGATTTGAGCTTTATACCGATCACAAGTCATTGAAGTATCTCTTTTCTCAGAAGGATCTAAATCTGAGGCAACAAAGATGGATGGAATTCTTGGCGTTCTACGATTTTGAGATAGCTTATACCCCTGGCAAGGGGAATGTAGTAGCAGATGCATTGAGTAGAAGAAGGTTGACCCTGAGTCCTCTATTCGTTGAGATGAAGAATTTAGAGTATGTGGCAACCTTTGATTTCTCTTTGGCGATTGAGTCGATGACTGGTTCTTTAGCATCTCTGGAACTCAGACCTACCCTTCTTGATCAAGTTGGGGCTTCGTAGAGAGAAGACCCTCAGATAGTTGAGATTATGGATAAGCTAATTCGAGGAGAGACGTCTAGTCATCTCGCTCGATATTCTATTGATGACAAGGGTTGGCTGAGGAGAGACGGAAGGTTATGTGTTCCAATGGTAGAAGATCTAGTAAGAAGAGTTCTTGAGGAAGCGCATCGCTCTAAGTTGACTATACATCCGGGCGGAGATAAGATGTATAAAGATATGAAGCGCATTTTCTTTTGGCCTGGGATGAAGAAGGATGTGGCAGAATTTGTCTCTAGATGTATCATTTGCTAGCAAGTTAAGGCCGAGTCGAAGAAGTCCGGTGGGCTATTGCATCCTCTAGACGTTCCACTATGGAAGTGGGAGAGTATTTCCATGGATTTTATCGATGGGCTACCAAGGTCAAGGAAAGGGAATACGAGCATTTGGGTTATTGTGGATAGACTTACGAAGAGTGCTCGTTTCATTCCGGTGAAGAGCAAGAGGACCGCATCTTGGCTAGCGTCTGTATATCTTCGTGAGATTGTGAGACTACATGGAGTCCCTTCTAGTATAGTCAGTGACCGTGACCCAATCTTTACAAGTCAATTCTGGAATAGCTTGCAAGAAGCTGTGGGCACAAGGTTGAATCTAAGTACGGCTTATCACCCACAGACGGACGGTCAAACCGAAAGGGTGAATAGGGTACTCGAGGATCTGTTGAGGCTTTGTATTCTGGATTTTGGTGGTATTTGGGAAGACCATCTTCCTCTTGTTGAGTTTGCATATAATAACAGTTATCAGGCAAGCATAGGGATGCCACCATTTGAAGCTTTATATGGGAGACCGTGCAAGTCGCCTACATGTTGGTGGGAGACTACAGATGAGCTTATACTTGGGCCTGATATGATCAGAGATACATCCGAGAAGATCGAGTTGATTCGGAGACGGATGAAAGCGGCCCAAGACCGACAGAAATCCTATGCTGATAAGCGAAGAACGGATTTGGAGTTTGATGTTGGGGATATGGTTTTCGTGAAGGTTTCTCCTTTGCGGAATGTGGTCCGATTTGGAGCTGTTGGGAAGTTGGCACCGAGGTTTGTTGGACCATTCCCTATTATAGAGAGGATCGGGCAGATGGCTTATAGAGTGAAGTTGCCCGAGAAGCTTGCTGGAGTACACGATGTTTTTCATGTCTCGCATCTCCGGAAGTGTTTACATGAATCAGCAGAGGTTGTTGAGCCAAGTGTTCTAAAAGATGTAGAAGTGGAGAAAGAGGCTACCTTGAGGAGAGCTCCGATTCGTATCTTGGGGACGGAGACCAAGAAGCTAAGGAATCGAGAGGTCAAATTGGTGAAGGTTCAATGGGGTGAAGCCGAAGAAGACGCAACTTGGGAAACCGAGGAGAAGATGCGTGGGCTTTATCCATTCCTTTTTGAGGGTACACTCTCAATCTCTTTTCTTTGTTAGCATATCTTTCTCTTTGCTATCCATGTTTATCTAGTTTATCGTGTTAATCTTGTCATGAGAACCTTAGGTAGAAACCCTTTGGATGAAACATGTGTTTGAAACATGTTATGCTTGATGGTTGCAAGTGGTTGCAAGTGTTTGCAAGTGGATACTCGTGGATGCATAATACACGTTAGGCACTAAGATCGGCTCACACACTTTCATACCGCATATGCATGAGTGTTTATGCTTATTCATGGATGAAAACTTGTTATGCTATCACGTGGATGTTGCATATGGATGAATGTTATGTGCACTCATGTAGAGATTATAAATTATGTTAGGAATTTGCATACATATGGACTCATTTCACTAACATATTTTGCATTAAGGGGGTTTACTGAATCAGTAACCTCCTGATTTTCGCATTAGATAAGTACATATACACACACCTTTGCATATGATCATACATCATTTAGAACCTTATAAGGACAATGATTGCTCGTGGATGATGTTTTGAGTAGATGGATGATGTTTTGAGTAGATGGATGATGGATGGTAGGATACGTTCTTCCTAACTTGGAGATTTCGGGGACGAAATCCTTTAAGGAGGGAAGAATGTAACAACCCGTATTTTTGAATAACATGTTATAACATAAATGGAGGCAGAATTAAACTGTAAAATCTGAATCAAGGGAAACGGGCTATGCCATTGCGTTCGTCTCGAAAAAATACGCGAAATAGAGTCCGAGTTTTCGAAAATCGGAGTCCGTATGACCAAGATATGGCCTCGCGAAGTTTCACGAAAAATTCCCAAATTAAAGTATACTTAATTAAGTGAAATGGGTTGCGCAGAGAAATATATATATATTGATATATATATATATAATTGAAAATTAAATAAATAAATATGCAAAAATGTTCATAACAGCGAATTGGGAGAGGGGAATAACCGAACCGGCCGATTTTTGAGGTCGACCCAAGCCCGCTGGGTCGACTAGGGGTTAATCCAGGGTGTTTGGCTGCCAACCCGTGGGCCGATTCGCTCAAATGCAGATTTTGCATTTGAATGGTTCTCATGGTTCATCTTTAATCTAAAGGCCCTAGATGGTTTCTACACTTGACTTCTTCCCCAAGACATGCTTTGATGACTTGGATTGAATCTAGGTTTAATCCTATGGCCTAAAACACTTGCCTAATCTATAAATAAGACCCTAACCTACCCTAAATCATCATTATTCACTCATACAACTAAACTATGGCAAAATCAATCCTCTCATGGCCTCCACTCTCTTCATAAAATTCCTAAATAAATTCCTAAGTGATTTTCCATGCATACAAGTGTTTTCAAACTTGTATGAGCATCATTAGCTTGCATTCAAGTCAAGTTTATATATTTGCATCATAAAGAAAGAGTCTTGATCATTTTGGCTCAAGGGTTTTGCTTGCATTTTGGGTTTAATTGATTTCATAAGGGCTTTGTCATATTTTTGTGACTTCTTAAGCATTGTAAGCCCTATTCTACTTTCATACTTAAACTCTAAAGTTAAATGTATGATATGCAAGTTTATATGCAAGTTTATCATGTTGTGATATGCAAGTTTATATGCAAGTTTATCATGTTGTGATATGCAAGTTTATATGCAAGTTTATCATGTTGTGATATGCAAGTTTATCATGTTGTGATATGCAAGTTTATATGCAAGTATGCCAAGTTATGTTATGCAAGTTTGGGTTGAACATTTTGTTCATGCTATCATGTTATGCAAGCTTATTTTGGGTTTATGAACATAAAGCTTTAAGCTTTATGCCAAAGGTTGCATTTTAGCAACATGTAAGTTATCATATCTCTTATGATAACTTGCATGTGAGGCTAAATGCGAACTTATGGCCATCTCTACATGTCATTTAGCACCATGTATCACCAATATGCTAAGTTTGGTTTTATGCATGCTTTTGAGGCCTAAAAATGTAATATGCAAGTGTATGAACATATGAACATTTCATATGCCACCATGTTAAGCTTGTGGCTTCAATACCTTTATGTCATGATTATGCCAAGTTCCCTCTTTCTATCCTTTATGCGCTATTGCGATATGTAAGCGATGGGATTGCGTTTGGGGTTGGGTAAACTTAAAAGACATAAAACATAAGCTTGGGAATTTACCTATTAAGTTAGGTCTACCCATTGGGAATTTACCTATTAAGTTAGGTCTACCCAATTGCTTGAAAACTTGTAACATGTTTTGGAAACATGATGGACATGACACTTAGAAAAGATAAGTGTGGCCAACTCGAGGTTGGGTTGAGTTTGTAGCGTAAACCTACCCGGAACCGACCGGCTTAACTAGTTGCTACAAACAATAGGACCCAATGTGAGAAGTTGGTCATGTTGTACCTTGAACCCGAGGTTAGACCAAGTTGTGGTGTAAAGCTACCCGGACCCGCCCGGCTTAACTAGTAACCACAACAAGGTCTAATGTGAGAGGTTAAGGCGCATTAAATTAATTAATGCCTCGTGATTAGGGTTAAGTCATGGTCCACTTAATACTTAACCAATTTGGGCTTGGTAGATTAATCGGGGTTAAGTCGTGAACTCATCGTTACACTTAACCAAGTTAATCCAGGATTAGCAAGAGGGTTAAACCGTACTTAACCCACTAGAAAAATCCTAGCAATGGGGCCCACTCCAGCAGTAATCCCAAGTTAGTATCATCATGACCCTAGGGACTAGGCTAGGGTGGGGGCACGATTACTGGACTGGAGGTAAGTGACCAAAAGCGACGGCAGAGGGTACGCTGGTGTAGTTCCGGGCGGACGCTGATCGTGCACATAGTCCGTAGCCGGAGAAAACATGCACGGGTACCAGTAGATCGGGACTGTGCACTCATGTTCATGGTGTCCAGGGGTTGACACTCTAGGGCTTGATACACCCGAAGGGTGGACCCGGCACAGTTCGACTACAATTATGATTGGGCCGTATTGACACCAACACGTGACGAGTTAGGCTTAGGGAGCCGATCGACTAGACCGTTTGGTTGGACCTTGTATTAGGGTCATTTCATGTTATTGGGCCAAAGCTTGGGCCAAGGGATCAATACTTGTTTATTCAAGTCATGTTAGTTTGCTAGTACACCTGTGGTGCAAAACCTTAATCCTGATTATGCGATGACACCTTTATCTACCTTGTTAGTTAATCATCATGCTAGTATATTGTTATCCTTATGTTCATCCCTGCTGCTCATGCCAGTTAACTTTACCAGTTTACATTGATTGTAGTAGTGCTTACTCAGTCTTTTTGACTGACCTGTTTTCTTTCGCCTCTTTTCTTCCGTTTCCCCCCCCCCAGGTTCTCAGGGAGGGAATACTGGAGCTTAGCTTGGATTTCGGATTGCTTGCTTGTGGGATTTCATCTCATGTACGGTTTCGACATGAAGCTAGCTATGGTTACCACTTAATTGGGGATAGCACTTATTTATTTCAGTTTTTCAGTTGATGTTGTTTTATCTAGACTTGTTTATTTGGAAAGCTATGTTGTACCAGACTTGTTTTGAAATGTGTTGAAATCTTCCGCTGTTTTATCTATGTTATTTACCCTGTTTACATATATACATATGTTCTTGTTCTGCCTTGATGTATCATTATGCATGTTTACCTGATTCAAACGCCCCTCCAAAGTCAGAGTGCTTGCAAGAGCCACCCTGGTGGAGGTGGGGTGTTACACCTTGCCATGGAAAATGAATTAAAATGGGTAGGCTTCACGCTTTATACACTGATAGGGTTGCTGCTTCAGATGAAGGAATTGATTTATGATGGTTTGAAGAAAAAGGGTAGGTTGTACCAAAGTTGGGGTAGACATATGTCTTATAGGATTTAGCATGTTTTTCAGACATATGAAAGGACCATACTTGCTAAAGGAGTTTGTAGGGGAAAAAAGAGTAGTTAGGTTCTAAGTGTTCATTCTTAATTAAGTGTGAAGTATCTGCACGCTTTTTATTTTATTATTGCATAAGGTAGAAGTTTCCAGTTTATTATGGTTATTTCAATTTTACCGTTATTTAACGGCACATGTTAAATATATCTATTGTCAGACATCAACTTCAAATGAAACAAAAATCTACATACTGCTCGTCCGGATCCAATGAAATTAATTTCGTTGAATTCTGACTCCATTTGCACAAAAAATGTATTTTAATTCCAATTTATTTATCGGTTCGCCGATAAATTTCACTCACCAATAAAATAACTTCGATTAGCTCTAAACTGGAAATCTAGCAATAATTAACTATACGCATTCCAATAAAATTTGTTTCGTCAAAAACAGAGTTGTTCAAAGAACAACTATTTCTAACGCTTATATAATATCAATATAATATTAATTAAATTCCAAAACAATTAAATTAAATTATAATAAATTATTATTGTCGTATATCCAAATAAAATAATATATAACTTCAGATTCAACTAATATGGGGTTATAACTCAATATTAACATTCCTAAATTAAACGGTATCTAATTTTTATTAAAATTCCTTTTATATGATTAAATAAACGTTATAATTTATTAACGATTTCCATAACTACTATTTTAATTTTTGAATTGGAATAACTTACAATATATAAACTAAAATCTCAATTTTTCTCTTCCATTAGAAAATTATAATCAAATATATTCTAACGTTTCTTGTTTCACAGAATTCCGACTTAAAATGGATTATGTATATTCAATTAAAGTTCAAAACTCAATATTATGAACTATCGCGACGTTACGAGTTCGTTTTATATCAAATATAAATATAAACTGTAATGACCCGCATTTTCCAAGGATATAATTAATTTATTTAATTATATAAATAGTGATATAGTGAATTAAATGGTGGTTTAATTAAATAAAGTGAATATTTAATTAATTTAAACAATAGATTAATATATTTAAGTCAGAAATAATCAAAATATTGGAAATCACAATATTTTGTGAACTGGGTCATCCCTAGGATTTAATTCAGTTTAGAGTTGAATTATATTGACGAATATATTTAAATAACGACAGTTTGAAAGTATAATTATATTATAATTAAAATCGAACTTGAAACGGCGCTGCAGTTCGCTATTTGGCGATTTGAACTTCAACTGAATATACAGAAGCCGTTTTGAGTCGGATTTCTGTGAAACAAGAAACGTATGGAGCTGGTGGAGTATATTTTTCTAATGGAAGAGAAAAATCTGGATTTCGTCGTGTAGATTTTGATTTACGTCCAAATCAAATTTCAGAAAAGTCGCTGTGAAATTCCTTTATAATTCGTAACGCTTTATATACGTTATAAAAGAATTTTCAATGTAAATTGAATATCGATTCAATCTGGACTCGGAATAACGAGTATATAATTATCCTGGAGCTGTATGATATTCCTCGGTAATTATATACGATAATATAAATTTATTTATATTTAATTTAATTTTTATTTAAATATATTTATATATTTAAATGGGTCATTCAGAGCGTTAAAAATAACCAGTTTTGCAAACGACCTCAGAATTCGATGAAACTAATTTTGTTGGATCGGCAACATCAAATTTTTGTTAGATTCCAAGTTTCGTGATTTTTAAAGTCAGTATGTGGCCATACGGATTTTTAGAGTGAAAAACAGCCAGTATTCTGACAGTTAAAAATACGCTGTGTGAGCAAACGGTGTCGGAATCCCAACGAAACCAGTTTCGTTGGGACCGTAATGGCGAACTATAACTGCACGTCAATTTTCGTGATTTTTGGGTATTGTATGTGATCGTGGGGATTTTTAAAGGGTAACGGTCCAATAAAAATCAATATAAAATTAATTAGAAAATCCTACAAATAGCCACCAACCAAAATCTCTAAACTAGGTCAAATTCATTCCTCAGTCAACTTCAAAATTCCGTCGTTCCTTTTTAAAGCGAAAACATTTTTCGATCTTTGAAAAATCACAAACAAATCAAAACAAATTAAGTAAATCTCAAAAGAAAGATTATCACAATTCTCTTGACTTCCTCTTCCGGCTGTTGGCCATCTCACTGCGTTCGAACAGCTTTTAGTTCGATGAGGTTTTTCCAGTTTATTGCTAGGGTTCGGATTCGACATCAAACAAAGGAGTTTTAAGTCAATCCGAGTTTGGTTGTGTGGGTATGGCATCGAGTAAGTGGATTTGGGATTTTTCTGGTGGGATTTCGTGATTTTGTGTGTCACGATTCTGTACGAGGGCCTGGGTATCGGTCTTCGAAGAAAAGGATCGGGTGAAGCTTTATGGTGTTGAGGTGAAAGAGTTTCTAGAGAGAAGGAGATTTGTGTAAATGGTTTTTGGGTTAGTGAATCAAGGAGGAAGAATTTGATGGATGAAGAATTCGAGAATGGCGTATGCTGTAGGAGAAGGAGCGGATACCTTTTGTTTTGGGAAGGTTCAACGAAGTGGGTAATGATGGTGTACGGGTTTCCTTGGATTTGTTTGGGCCTATGTAAATTGGAGTATGAGCAGTTTTGTTGGAGAAATTGTGGGGTTTGGTGGATGTTAACTGGAGATGCAGTGAGGAAGCAAGCTATTGAAATAACAATGGGGAAGATGGAGTGAAAAAGGAGCGGGCCTGGATATTTACGGATGGGTTAGTGGGCCTAGAATATGAATTCAGCGAAACAAGATCCGTTGGGATCGTATAGACGATGGCTACGCACTGGAACTGACTGGGAATGGATTGAAGCTCATTAGAATTTATGGTGAAATAAACTGTTTGATTCAAATCAAACAACAGTTTATCGTTCTTTAACGATGAACTGCCAATGTGAGTAAAAGTCACCAACTCTGAACAGTTCTATTTTTATAATGTATATTTAGAACTGATAAATGATGACTGATTGCTGTGTGTTAACTGTTTGGCTGAATTGCTTGTGTATGGGTTGAAATCATATATAACAATATATAAATATAAATCGTAAATCGAATATTGATTCTGTTTAACAGAATATTTTATATTCGTGTTGTCTAACATCTGTGATGCAGGGAAATATGTTGGAGGGTCCCAATTGGGTTCCCCAATATTTATAATACTGTTCTGTTCATGTATTGTAATATATGATGTGGTATATAATCTGTATTGGATTATGTGTGTTAGAATGATGTTGATCATTGTTATTCAATATTTTTAATATCATAAGAGACCCTGGGATGTAAAAAGAATTATTTCAATGTATATTGAAATAAAGGAATTTTATAAAATCAAACGATTTTGTAAAAGGAAATATTTTGAAAATAAAGTATGTATAAAATCATAGAATTAATAAAGGAATATTTATTTAGGAAATAAATAGGGTTTATAAAAAAGGAAGTTGATGAGATATAAAAGAGTTAATCGAATTTAGTTAATTGAATATGGTTAGTCGAATAGAGTTAGACAAACAAGTTATTCGGGATGAGATTCCATTTAGCACGTCTGCTGGCGTAATTCGCAGGGCTGCAAATAGTCTACGGTGGTTGGATGTTTTCCTGAAGGAATCAGGCGTAACCATTGTGATCGTTGCGATCTAGAGTTAAGCGAATGGAGTTAAATCGAATATTAGTTATTCGAATAAGGGTTAAACAAATAGAGTTGTTCAATTAGAGTTAATAGAAATAGAGTTAAACAAGATTAGAAACTGACTAGAGATTGGTAAGTTGAATGGTTTTCTGAGTATCAATCTGATGTTGGTTTCGGCCTTCGGGGTTTATACTTAGAGAATTGTTCTCCAACTAGTTTACAGTCAGGGACTGATAGTTGTGAAATGATAATGATATATAAATAAACAATAGAAATGTTTTCCAGTGTTAATAACATATATTTTCTAAACATAGAAAATAAGGAAATACATATATATGGTTGATGACTGATCGATATAATTTCCACTTGGAAATAATATCGTTGTTTGCATACGTGTTTTTCTTTGATAGTTAAATCACAGACTATCAAAGTTTTGACCATTTTAATGTTGTTAATATGGAGAGACCGGTTGGATTATTATCCGAAGAACCACTCCGTATTGGCATAAGCATTGCAAATCAAGTACGCTGAATATATTGAAGACAGAGTAAATTGCAAGGGCTGTTGTATAAATCTTAGATAACAATTGCCTAAGATGGATGTACTGAATAGTGCCTTCGGTTTGTCCAGTCCCAGGACAACCTGTTTGGAAGAATGTCTGATAGAGTATATCTAATAGATCGCGTAAGTTAATCTCTTCTAACTTATTCACGTTTGGTGGCGGAGGAATTCGTTTCTCTTAGCTGTATACCCGTGGTATTTTTGGGGAAATCAATTTGTGATTTGGCGGGTATGACGATGTGACATTCAAAGTGAATGAAAATGTGACAAGTAAAAGATATGCGTAGCTTCTAGCCTCACATCCGGTAAAATGACATAAATCGGGCAGGCAACATAGCTAAGTCGGTCGCTCCGAAGTAGGGTGTATAATCACCTATCCAGAGAATATTCATTTGCTTATTTAATCTATCAATGTTGTCCCATATATATACGGGAAACGGTTGCTAATCCCAACCGTTGGTGATATACATTCGATACACTCAAGCGAAATGAGTGGTCGGTCATGTGTGGCTGAGTTGCAAGATGTTCTTGTTGAACTCCAGTGTATCGTTCCTAGAGTACACTGATCGGAAGGTGGTTCCATACCTTGTCATAGTTGGAAATCCATTACCCAATACGTGCTTGCGGTTTTTATTGTATACTATATATGTAGAACGTGAGATGAAAGCGTTTCTACTAGATGATTATTATATTGTGGTTGATAGACATTATTATAATATCAAAAAGGTTTTTGATATAAAGAAAAAAATTGGATTCTCATAAGGGAAAAACCCGTTCCGTTATACGGCGTGATCTTATGAGATATCGTTTACATGTTCATACTGTTTTAAACTGTTTTACTCATACCAGTCCCATGACTGACCCGGAGTTTATTTGTTTGTTTTCCCTAAACTCTTGGGTGCCTAAATTTGTACGGGCAGTCAAGTAGTCGGGATTTACAGATACTTGAAGAGCTGGAGCAGGAGGCTTCAGAATCATATAGCTATTGTTTATTTCCGCTGTGTTGTAAGTATTGTACTCTGATAATGTTATTGTATAAATATACTGATTTTGTTTCAAGGATATGTTATCTATTATATGTTGTTCGTTCCGCTGTGAGATTCGTGTTACTCTGATGTTGTTTTCTTCTTCTTCTTCTATTCTAAGTTTCTATCTCATCAATCCTCACCCTCTAAATTCTTTCATTAACTACCGGTATTTTTCGATGTTTGGTTAGTTGACATCGTGTTTATGGCGATAACCAAAGTCGCAAAAATCCGGGTCGTTACAGTTGGTATCAGAGCTTAAGTTAAGAATTACCTTGGCTCTGTGGCGTGACTCGGTAGAGATAGAGTTAGTAATACCCTAGATTGAGTTTGAGTGTATATATATACGTGTGCATATTTGTATTTGATATAAAAATGGTTTTATATTGTGGAGATTCATTGGCTGAATTGTTTATGGGTTCTGGTCGATCAGTTTGATCCACTGTATCGGTAGGGGTTTATAAACACTTGAATACGATGGACCAACACAGTATGGATATGTGATATATTATCATATATTAGATATATTGGTTATAATTATAATCGAGTAAGATTAGAAAGTGAAATGGTTATGTAGATAATCAATCAGAATACATATAAGTGAAATTCGTGAAATGGAAATAAATTGAGTTAAATTTGAAAATTTAAACCAGAATTAAAATTAAAATCCCAGAAATTGGAAGAATGTTTGAAAATGAATCTGGGTTAAGTATTAGGAAAATTTAAGATCCTGGGAGATTTTAAATTGTTTTACAAGCATTGTGAATTATATTTTGAAATGAATTTCAAAGTGGAAATGTTTAAGAAATGGTTTTGAAGCGATATAGTATTAAACTCACTACGGTCGCTGGAAAGTAACCCCGATGTTGACTGCGCAGCATCATCGGTGTGATTTTCGAGTTTCTAAGTGATGGATTACTACCAAGGATTTTTGCTTTTGAATTGTTTTGAGAAAAACAAAGCTGTTTAAAACTCCCAGAATTTGAATGTTTAATTTAAGACAAATTAAATAGGAATTTGCAAAAGCAAATTGGAATTAAAGTAAAGCCAGTTAAGTGGTAATAGAAATTGAATTGAAATGGGACGATATCGAGTAAGTTGAAGTGTTGAGTAAGAATTTTGAATTGAAATTGGAAACTGAGTTTGAATTGAATTCGACTAGGATATAAGCGAATAATTGGTTGAGATGACATTGATATATGTTGGATTGATAACAGATGCAAAGGACTTAGTGATATGCCCGACAAAAAGTACAAGTTTATATTTGATACAAGCATGAGATTTATGAGCCGAATTGGCAAGCCGCTTGGCTGTTTAATTTTCTTTTGGGTTGGAGAAGGCCTAGAGAGGCGAGTTGTGGTTTTACCGATAGGGCCGTACAAAGGAGGTTATGGCGAAATTTTCCGAAAATTTAAAGTGTTAGAAAATTTTCAGAATTTTTGAAAATTTTAGTTGGTCGGAATGAATTAATATTTTATTTGATATTAATTAGTTCAGTGAAACTGAAGTTGAGAGGTAAACAAATCTCAGGAATTCCAATAGATAGGGTCGTCCTCTACCTTAGCAATTTCGAGGACGAAATTATTTTAAGTGGGGAAGAATGTAATGACCCACATTTTCCAAGGATATAATTAATTTATTTAATTATATAAATAGTGATATAGTGAATTAAATGGTGGTTTAATTAAATAAAGTGAATATTTAATTAATTTAAATAATAGAATAATATATTTAAGTCAGAAATAATCAAAATATTGGAAATCACAATATTCTGTGAACTGGGTCATCCCTAGGAATTAATTCATTTTAGAGTTGAATTATATCGACGAATATATTTAAATAATAACAGTTTGAACGTATAATTATATTATAATTAAAATCGAACATGAAACGGCGCTGCAGTTCGCTATTTGGCGATTTGAACTTCAACTGAATATACAGAAGCCGTTTTGAGTCGGATTTCTGTGAAACAAAAAACGTATGGAGCTGGTGGACTATATTTTTCTAAAGGAAGAGAAAAATCTGGATTTTGTCGTGTAGATTTTGATTTATGTCCAAATCAAATTTCAGAAAAGTCGCTATGAAATTCCTTTATAATTCGTAACGCTTTATGTACGTTATAAAAGGATTTTCAATGTAAACTGAATATCGATTCAATCTGGACTCGGAATAACGAGTATATAATTATCCTGGAGTTGTATGATATTCCTCGGTAATTATATACTATAATATAAATTTATTTATATTTAATTTAATTTTTATTTAAATATATTTAATTTAATTTTTATTTAAATATATTTATATATTTAAATGGGTCATTCAGAGCGCTAAAAATAGGCAGTTTTGCAAACGACCTCAGAATTCGACAAAACTAATTTTGTTGGATCCACAACATCAAATTTTTGTTAGATTCCAAGTTTTGTGATTTTTAGAGTCAGTATGTGGCCGTACGGATTTTTAGAGTGAAAAACAGCCAGTATTCTGACAGTTAAAAATATGCTGTGTGAGCAAACGGAGTCGGAATCCCAATGAAACCAGTTTTGTTGGGATCGTAATGGCGAACTATAGTTGCATGTCAATTTTCGTCATTTTTGGGTATTGTATGTGATCGTGGGGATTTTTAAAGGACAAACGAAGATAACGGTCCAATAAAAATCAATATAAAATTAATCACAAAATCCTATAAATAGCCACCAACCAAAATCTCTAAACCTAAGTCAAATTCATTCCTCAGTCAACTTCAAAATTCGGCCGTTCCTTTTTACAGCGAAAATATTTTTCGATCTTTGAAAAATCACAAACAAATCAAAACAAATTAAGTAAATCTCAAAAGAAAGATTATCGCAATTCTCTTGACTTCCTCTTCCGGCTGTTGGCCATCTCACTGCGTTCGAACAACTTTTAGTTCGATGAGGTTTTTCCAGTTTATTGCTAGGGTTCGGATTCGACATCGAATGAAGGAGTTTTAAGTCAATCTGAGTTTGGTTGTGTGGGTATGGCATCGAGTAAGTGGATTTGGGATTTTTCTGGTGGGATTTCGTGATTTTGTGTATCGTGATTCTGTATGAGGGCTTGGGTATCGGTCTTCGAAGAAAAGGATCGGGTGAAGCTTTATGGTATTGAGGTGAAAGAGTTTCCAGAGAGAAGGAGATTTGTGTAAATGGTTCTTGGGTTAGTGAATCAAGGAGGAAGAATTTGATGGATGAAGAATTCGAGAATGGCGTATGCTGTAGGAGAAGGAGCGGATACTTTTTGTTTTGGGAAGGTTCAGCGAAGTGGGTGACGATGGTGTACGGGTTTCCTTGGATTTGTTTGGGCCAGTGTAAATTGGTGTATGAGCAGTCTTGTTGGAGAAATTGTGGGGTTTGGTGGATGTTAACTGGAGATGCAGTTAGGGAGCAGGCTATTGAAATAACGATGGGGAAGATGGAGTGAAAAGGAGCGGGCCTGGATATTTACGGATGGGTTAGTGGGCCTAGAATATGAATTCAGCGAAACAAGATCCGTTAGGATCGTATGGACGATGGCTACGCACTGGAACTGACTGGGAGTGGATTGAAGCTCATTTGAATTTATGGCGAAATAAACTGTTTGATTCAAATCAAACAACAGTTTATCATTCTTTAACGATGAACTGCCAATGTGAGTAAAACTCACCAACTCTGAACAGTTCTATTTTTATAACATATATTTAGAACTGATAGATGATGATTGATTGCTGTGTGTTAACTGTTTGGTTGAATTGCTTGTGTATGGGTTGAAATCATATATAACAACATATAAATATAAATCGTATATCGAATATTGATTCTGTTTAACAAAATATTTTATATTCGTGTTGTTTAACATCTGTGATGCAGGGAAATGGGTTGGAGGGACCCAATTGGGTTCCCCAATATTTATAATACTGTTATGTTCATGTATTGTGATATCTGATGTGGTATATAATCGGTTATGGATTATGTGTGTTAGAATGATGTTGATCATTGTTATTCGATATTTTTAAAATCATAAGAGACCCTGGGATGTAAAAAGAATTATTTCAATGTATATTGAAATAAAGGAATTTTATAAAATCAACCGATTTTATAAAAGGAAATATTTTGAAAACAAAGTATGTATAAAATCATAGAATTAATAAAGGAATATTTATTTATGAAATAAATAGGGTTTATAAAAAAGGAAGTTGATGAGATATAAAAAAGTTAATTGAATTTAGTTAATTGAATATGGTTAGTCGAATAGAGTTAGTCAAACATAGTTGTTCGGGATGAGATTCCATTTTGCACGACTGCTGGCGTAATTCGCAGGGCTGCAAATAGCCTACGGCGGTCAGATGTTTTCCAGAAG
The DNA here is from genome assembly GCA_030737875.1 of Allium sativum. Taxonomy (NCBI): domain Eukaryota; kingdom Viridiplantae; phylum Streptophyta; class Magnoliopsida; order Asparagales; family Amaryllidaceae; genus Allium; species Allium sativum. Next base: position 317,867,588 of record CM060921.1, read on the forward strand.
GAATCAGGCGTAACCATTGTGATCGTTGCGATCTAGAGTTAAGCGAATGGAGTTAAATCGAATATTAGTTATTCAAATAAGATTTAAACAAATAGAGTTATTCAATTAGAGTTAATAGAAATAGAGTTAAACAAGATTAGAAACTGACTAGAGATTAGTAAGTTGAATGGTTTTCTAATTATCAATTTGATGTTGGTTTCGGCCTTCGGGGTTTATATATAGAGAATAGTTCTCCTACTAGTTTACAGCCAGGGACTGATAATTGTGAAATGATAGTGATATGTAAATAAACAATGGAAATGTTTTCCAGTGTTAATAACATATATTTTCTAAACATAGAAAATAAGGAAATACATATATATGGTTGATGACTGATCGATATAATTTCCACTTGGAAATAATATCGTTGTTTGCACATGTGTTTTTCTTTGATAGTTAAATCACAGACTATCAAAGTTTTGACCATTTTAACGTTGTTAATATGGAGAGACCGGTTGGATTATTTTCCGAAAAGCCACTCCGTATTGGCATAAGCATTGCGAATCAAGTACGCTGAATATATTGAAGACAGAGCAAAGTGCAAGGGCTGTTGTATAAATCTTAGATAACAATTGCCTAAGATGGATGTACTGAATAGTGCCTTCGGTTTGTCCAGTCCTAGGACGACCTGTATGGAAGAATGTCTGACAGAGTATATCTAATAGATCGCATAAGTTGATCTCTTCAAACGTATTCACGTTTGGTGGCGGAGGAATTCGTTTCTCTTAGTTGTATACCCGTGGTATTTTTGGGGAAATCAATTTGTGATTTGGCGGGTATGACGATGTGACATTCAAAGTGAATAAAGATGTGACATGTAAAAGATATGCGTAGCTTCTAGCCTTTCATCCGGTAAAATGTCAGAAATCGGGCAGGCAGCATGGCTAAGTCGGTCGCTCCGAAGTAGGGTGTATAATCACTTATCTCGAGAATATTCATTTGCTTCTTTAATCTATCAATGTTGTCCCATATATATACGGGAAACAGTTACTGATCCCAACCGTTGGTGATATACATTCGATACACTCAAGCGAAATGAGTGGTCGGTCATGTGTGGCTGAGTTGCAAGATGTTCTTGTTGAACTCTAGTGTATCGTTCCTAGAGTACACTGATCGGAAGGTGGTTCCATACCATGTCATAGTTGGAAATCCATTACCCAATACGTGCTTGCGGTTTTTATTGTATACTATATATGTAGACCGTGAGATGAAAGCGTTTCTGCTAGATGATTATTATATTGTGGTTGATAGACATTATTATAATATCACAAAAGTTATTGATATAAAGAAAAAAATTGGATTCTCATAAGGGAAAAACTGGTTCCGTTATACGGCGTGGTCTTATGAGATATCGTTTACATGTTCAAACCGTTTTAAAATGTTTTACTCATACCAGTCCCATGACTGACCCGGAGTTTATTTGTTTGTTTCCCCTAAACTCTTTGGTGCCTAAATTTGTACGGGCAGTCAAGTAGTCGGGATTTACAGATACTTGAAGAGCTGGAGGCTTCAGAATCATATAGCTATTGTTTATTTCCGCCGTGTTGTAAGTATTGTACTCTGATAATGTTATTGTATACATATACTGATTTTATTTCAAGGATATGTTATCTATTATATGTTGTTCGTTCCGCTGTGAGATTCGTGTTACTCTGATGTTGTTTTCTTCTTCTTCTTCTTCTATTCTAAGTTTCTATCTTATCAATCCTCACCTTCTAAATCCTTTCATTAACTACCGGTATTTTTCGATGTTTGGTTAGTCGACATCGTGTTTATGGCGATAACCAAAGTCGCAAAAATCCGGGTCGTTACATAAACGTTAAATCATCATTTAATAAATGAATTCGATATTAAAATCCATTAATAATCCGAATGTAATATTTAAAATAGATTAAATATTCAAATCAAACGACCGAATAATCTGGGTCGTTAAAGGCTCGATGTTAATTGATGATCGATTTTCCACTTGTGGGTTGCACAACAAAAATGATGAATTATCTTTAGAACGAATGATCTAATTAGTTATAATGATTATAAATTAATTAATATTTATGAAATATGAGTTAAATTTTTTTAATATGATTTGAGGAATAAATATATAAATATATTTTATATAGTTATAATGGTTGTAAAAAAAAACCATCAATGTAAAGTATCGATAAGCAACTAAATTGGATATAATTTAAAATATTTATTTGGGCTTAAAGAAGTTGTTAGCCATGATATAACTAGTTTGTTTTGGTGGAAAATAAGTAACACATGGGTAGGTAAAATACCTGATAAAGGGATGTGATTAGTGGTCAAGATCTACAGAGAAATGGTAAGTGATTCAATCGCTTTCTTCTTTGATTCAACCATTATAAAATGCAGCTTAACATTTACTTAAATCGACATTTTTTGCCTCCTTTATCATCTAATAGCTGAAATTTATTATAACGATATGGATTTTGCTCGGACCTAATCGATCGCTAAATCGACCAAGACCGTTCGAAGCCCGGATACGCTAACTCTGGGCATACAACACATCAGAACAAATAACAAAAAACTTTTATAAACATTATAATAATGTTATATCAGAGTACAGAATATCTCAGAGTACATCAAAAAATAATACTACATCGGAAAATTAATTTACAATAAATTTAATACAATGCAGCGGAACCAATAAACAAACACAGCGGAAGACTATCAATGCTCTGGACGCAACTTTAAGCTTCAATCCAGAATCCTGCTCAATAAATAAATATCTGCAAAACAAACCACTTGACTGCCCGTGTAGAAATAGGGACACCCGAGTTTGCAAGTGAAATAAACTACGAGTCAGTCATGGGACTGGTGTGAGAAATCCTACTTAACTTATTTAATAATAAGGCTAATCACAGGACCACGCCGCTAACGCAGAACGGGTTTTCTCCATTGGATTGCCAGTGCATAAATAAAGTAAAACATTTAAACCATGTAATGCTTTTTAGAAAAATGAAGCCATTATAAGACTCAGGTCCATCACACAATGCAACGCAGGCCGGAGGATAGAGTTTTACCTTATAATGACCAAATATGATTGATACGTATAAAACAATAATCATTTGATATTATTACTAGTGTCTAGTCAGTTTACAACACTTTTCAATATAAATGTATCAATCCTAGACGGCATAGCTACCATATACTATGTTGCCATATATAGGTTTACAATCAAATCTGTAATGTCGTATTGGAAATTGGGTTTCCATCATGAGTCAAGGCTAGGGATGGCTCCTTCTGATTCGAGACGCTCTAGCAAATGCCTCAGGATCACACCTATGACAACCCTTGGATCTTTAGGACCGGTCCACACATACTTTGGTGGATTAATTATTCCTGAACAATACGTTTCCCAGTCCTATCGGACCTATCTCTTGGCCAGTAGTGACCAATCATAACCGAGGCGCCTCACAATCCATCATCCATATAAGTAAAAATGTCTGGGCTCCATACCATGACACCACTTCTAGCTAGAGAGAAACACATGCACTCCCTACAGTCACGATCTCATTTCTGACTTATATCGGGGTATGAGGCTCGCGAAGTAACGCTATACACAAAGCTATGCTAATTAAAGCTGTGCTTTGATCATCAACCACAAGGCTCTACTTTTCAACAAAAGTCTTGATCATTTGCATCTTAGCATGCCACATTGACAATCCATGTCGTGTAAATGATGTCTATCAATATATTACCTATAAGCTCATACGTCTCAGAGAAGGGTGTTAAGCAAGAGAATAAATTCTCCACCACCAAACAGATATATATATATATATATATAATAGAAATCAATCAGCACAGAATGAAATCCAATGTCAGACATACATCCATTTACAAGTCCATTCTGGGTCTGAACGAAACTGGAGACACCCTATTCCTCGTTCCATATGTCCAATACGGAAGAGAGGTCCTTGCATATCCAGACAATCAACAAGTACGTATGGACAACTACCACTATATATAACCTTTCCTGGGAGCTAACCAATCTAAGGCATCGGTAGTCATTCATTCGATGTGAAGATCGCCGGTTTTCAACCACCGTCTTCAGTATCTTCACAACCATCGTGTAATTATTTGAAATGAGATTTAACTCGACCTTTTCAAATAATTCTTGAATATATATAATTCAAATCAGTTCTTTTCTTGGTCAAACTCAATTCAATTTTATAGATTGATGTCAAATGAATCAAACTGTCCATATTACTTTATAAATCAAGGGAAATTGGTCTACATCCACTCCATATCGTTTATAATTTTCATAACGACTTATCGCTATTTTTATTTATATAAAAATAATCCACTTAATTCGACTGACGTTTCAAGTTATTACGCGGCCCTGACGCTGTTTTTATTCAGATTTTTATTACACATTTCTTGAAATCTAATCGTTGGATCTTAACAAATTTAATATCGTTGGAAAGATCTTTCCAAAGCGAACCCAACAGTTCCAGTTTTGGGAAAATCCGAAGGTCGGATCTCTTGGTATATTCGTTTAAAGTTACGATTCCACTAGGGACGGCCCCGGTTTTAACTACCCTTCCATTATGCTACCGAAATTTTGAATAATATTCATGTGTTAGAATTATTTTCATGTGTTGGAACTATATTCGTGTGTTGAATAGAAAACCTTCATGTGTTGAATAAAAATTCATGTATTGAATGGTATTCGTGTTTGAAATAAATTGTTTTATAATAAAAATCATATTTTTATCATCTATATGAACTATATAAAATAGTCGTGTTTTGAAAAAAATCGTTTTGCAATAAAAATCACATTTTTACTATATATATACAAACTATAGGAAACATTCATGTGTTGAATAGAAATTCATTCGTTGAATAGAAATTCATGTGTTGAATGGTATTCGTGTTATAAAATAAATTGTTTTATAATAAAAAATCATATTTTTATCATCTATATGAACTATATAAAATAGTCGTGTTTGAAAATAAATTGTTTTGCAATAAAAATCACATTTTTACTATATATATACAAACTATAGAAAACATTCATGTGTTGAATAGAAATTCATTCGTTGAATAGAAATTTCATGTGTTGAATGGTATCCGTATTTTAAAATAAATTGTTTTACAATAAAAATCATATTTTTATCATCTATATGAACTATATAAAATAGTCGTGTTTTGAAATAAATCGTTTTACAATAAAAATCACATTTTTACTATATACATGAATTTTTAAAAATAGTGAAGTGTTGAAATAAATGTCGGGTGGCTAAAAATATCATTTTTATCAAAGGTATGAAAAGAATATAGTTTTGAAATCGAAGAATCGATTATATATATATATATATATATATAGAATTGAAATATATCGAATAACGGAGCTGCAGTTCGTGTTTTGAAACCGTGATTTCAAACGATTAGTGCGGGAGATCCGACCATCGGATATTCCCGAAACCGAAACCATTGGGTTTGCTTTGGAAATATCTTTCCAACGACACCAACTTTGTAAAGATCCAACGGTTGGATTGACTGGAATGTTCAATTCAAATATGAAGAAAAACAGCGCCAGAATCGATTATATTTATATATATATATAAATATAATTAAAATATAATCGAATAACGACGCTGCAGTTCATATTTTGAAATCGAAACTTTAAACGAGTGTACCGGGAGATCCAACCGTCGGATTTTCCCAAAACTAGAACCATTGGATTCGTTTTGAAAAGATCTTTCTAATGATATAAAATTTGTGAAGATCCAACGGTTAGATTTTCAGATATGTGTAAATCAAATTTGAAGAAAAACAGCGTCACGGTCGCGTTATGGCCCGAAGCGTCATTTGAATGAATTGGCTATAAATAAATAAATAAAAATAGCGATAAATCGTTATAAAATATTATGAACGATATGGAATGCGAAATTTAGAAACTAACTGAAGGTTAGCTAAGTCGAATGGTTTCCTGGGTTTTGATCTGATGTTGGTTTCGGCCTTCGGGGTTAATATTTGGGAAATCGTTCTCTTACTGATTTACGGTTAATGACCGATGAATTGAAATGAGGCGTATGTCGTGTTTGTGTAGCACTTTTTATTATATACGCAAGTTGCTCAGAAAGACCGGGTTTATCCCATTCTGAATAACCGAATCAACGATAAGAAGTCGAAGATGAAGACGGTGGTCGAAGACCGGAGATCTTCACCTCGTTTGGATGGTAAGTGATGTCCTGATTGGGAGGCCACCCGAAATATGGATAATGAGTGGTGATCGTCCAGAAGTACGTGGAGATCGATGGGTATGCGAGGTATATAGTGCCTTCGGTTTCGTTCAGACCCAGAAAGGACTTGTAAATGGACTGTGTGACTGACATTGGAATTCATTCTATGTGATTATATCCATCAGTTACATGGCATGAATTGCCTGTGTGGCATGCTAAGATGCAGTGATCAAGGCTTCTGTTGAAAAGCAAAGTCTTGTGGTTGATGATCAAAGCACAGCTTGTGTGGCGTAGCTTTGTTTATAACGTGAATTCGCGAGCCTCACACCCCGGTATGAACCAGAAATGGGAGAGGACATCAGGGAGGGCCTTCGTTTCTCTCTAGCTAGAGGTGGTGTCAGTGCTTGAACTGGCTGACATTTATATTATTTTCACCTATGTGGTTGTTGCTGTTGCGAGGCGCCTCGATTATATCGGTCGATCCGGGACCGATGGAGTCATTTGTTGGCTCATTTACGCCCCAAAGGGCGGGGAAATGTAGTGTTCAGGCATAATAATCCACATCGGTGGACCGGCCCTGACGATCCAAAGGGTTTATGCGTTCTGATCCTGAGGCTCAGCCTAGAGAGTCTCTAATTCGGTAAGGCCTATCTTTTGCCTTGGTTCATGATGGAAATCCAATTTCCAAATACGACACCGTGCGGTTTTGATTGTATATGTATATAGCGACATGATATATTGTACCCATGCCGTATATTATTGATAGTTATGATTGAAATTGTTTGTGAAATCTATAAACACTAGTAATAATATCAAATTCTTTTGTTTTATTCGTATTAAGCATGTTTTGGCCATTATAAGGGAAAACTCTATCCTCCGGTTTGCGTTGCATTGTGTGATGGGAACTGAGTCTTATAATGGCTTCATTTTTATAAAAAGCATTGCGATGTTTAAAAGATTTACTTATTCTAAGCACTGGCAATCCAATGGAGTAAACCCGTTCCGCGAAAGCGGCGTGGTCCTGTGATTAGCCATATTATAAAATGGGTTAAGTAGATTTCTCATACCAGTCCCATGACTGACTCGTAGTTTGTTTCACTTGCAAACTTGGGTGCCCCTCTTTCTACATGGGCAGCCTTGTATTCAGGTTTTAGCAGGCTCTTTCTGGATAGCTGAAGATGGATTCTATCATTTATCTATTTTATGCTGTTTAGCTCCTATTGTACATATTATGTTTGTTTTTCGCTGTAGACATTTATGTATAGCTGAACTGTATTTGTACTAAGTATGATCCTGTGTAACTCTGATGATTACGTTTATCCAGTGTATTATTTGTACATTATCTGGTGTATTTATTTAATTCTATTTTGCTATTCTCTTTTTATGTGTTATATTCCAAAGATTACCCTTGCCACCGTGGATACGGGGTTTGGGGTCGTCACTTCATGGTATCAGAGCTTTGGTTAAGCTTAGCTCTGGCATATAACACATTAACGAACTCGTCAGAGATAGAACCAGTAGTGTTCTAGGACGGGTAACTCGATACAGATAGGATCGGTAATATCCTAGTATGGGTATAGCAGAATCGGAATAACTCGTTAGAGATGGGGTCAGAAGTGCCCCAGAACGAGTTGAGAGTTATATGTTTATAAATAACGTATTTGTGATTATATATATAGTCTGGTTTTAGAAATATAATTTTTGAATATATAAAAGATATATATTTGAAAAGTAAAAGAGTATGGGAATTGATTAGTACATATTTGAAAAGTTAAAAATAAAATTGATTGTTGTTTGTGTTGTGTGATAGTGGGTTGGATTAATTAAATTATTAGAACGATTGTTAATTTAATTAATAGGAGAATGAATGGTAGGATTTATTCGATTAAATCCCACATTGAACTGATTTAAAAATAGATAGAAATATATACATGTGCATTATATACGTTTGAACAGGTATATGGATTAGCTGTTGAGTAAAGAATTTAATTGCGTGCCCGACAAATTGGTAAACCTTAATGAGTTGGATGCGCAATTTTATTATCATATCAACTGCTGTGAATGCCATTGGATGCGGAGTGCTGGTTATTCTGTGTGTAACCATAAACGTCGCTATAGGATAGTAACAATTAATTTTGAAATACACTACATGGCATACTTCTTGAAGATAGACATACTTCATCATATACCACATAAGCATTTGGAGCTTGTGTGACGAGGTTGAAGATTTACCATACGAGCGAGAGGCTCGTATGGCGATGACTATATATTACATCATACTTCTTGAAGATAGGCATACTTCATCATATACCACATTGCATACTTCTTGAAGGTAGGCATACTTCAACATATACCGCATAAGCATTTGGAGCTTGTGTGACGAGGTTGAAGATTTACCATACGAGCGAGAGGTTCGTATAGCGATGACTATATATTACAGGTTGAACCGACGACTGATATGGACCATATAAAATTGTAACGATAAATTGCTGTATTAATAAAAACCCCACACGGGTCTGGAGTTGACAATAATCACGTCTCTCTAGTTATTAGATACGACACATGGATTATTTATTTCCCACACGGGACGAGGTGACGAGAATTTATTCTCTGGAGCAATTAAAAATACACACTCCCTCAGGCTTGGACAGGGTGACGAGAATTTATTCTCTGGAGTTATTATCTATACACGCTCCCCTGTAAACACCAGAATATATCACTATAAATATGTGTATGCTTTATAGGATTTATTGGGTACCTAATACGGCCCAATAAATTTCCAAACCCCTCCCCGTGCAAAGGAGGTTATGGCGAAATTTTTCGAAAATTCCGGGTGTTAGCCAAATTTTTGAAGAATTTGAAAATTCTCAGAAACTGAAAAGTTGGAGAATGGAAGCTAAATTGAAAGTAGAGTTGATTAATCAAACCACTTTCGACTTTGTTCCTTTTCGGGGACGAAAAGTTTTAAGTGGGGGAGATTGTAATGACCCGGAAAATCTGAGCCAATTAAATTTTTTTAAATTGGCTATTTGAGTGGATTTTAAATATTTAAAAAAAATATTTGAAATAATAACGATGAAAAGTAAGTTTGAATCGACGTTTGAAAATAAATATAATTAATTCTAATTATAAACAAGGCCTGAAATGGCGCGGTAGTTTCAAAATTTGAATTCAAACTTTGACTGACTGTACTGGGTGCAAAATAAAACGGATTTTAGTGAAACCAAAAATATTTAAATCTGTTAGTGAATATCTTTCTAACGAATCAGAAAAATTGAAGTTTCATAGCGGGAAACAAAAGTTATTGCCAAATGAATTTTCAGAAAGATCGCTATAGAGTTTATATAGCCCGTGAAAATGACCATTTTGCAAACGACCTCGGAATTGGACGAAACCACTTTTGTTGGATCCGGGATGTTAAATTATTGCTAGGTTTCAAATTTCATAATTTTTGAAGCTAGTGTTTGAGCGTGGCAAAGGAAAATGTGTTTGGTCGATTTCTATTAAATTGGATCGACCAGAAATGGGCCATTTTTCAAACGGTCTCAGAATTCGACGAAACTAGTTTTGTTGGGACCGTATCGTCAAACATAGCTAGAATTATTTTTCGGGAATTTTTAGAATCAGTATGTGGCCCTGACAAATTGAAATGTACGTTCAAATCAAATATTGAATGTTTTATATTTTAATTTGAAGAAAAACCGACTGAAACTGTCGAATGGGCCTACGAAACATATCCCATTGTGTTCAGAATTGGGGTATTTAGCTAAGGACGACAGTCATTGGATTGGATTGGTGTTCGTGTGTGGCAAAGGGTATTTTTGGATTTTTAAAAATTTATAAATATAAAAAAATCTCATTGGTCCACCTCACAATCTCTCTCCCCGTAAAGTATCAAAACCGACGACGGAAAACCCTTCTTTCCTTCTCTCCTCGATTCCTCTTAATTCGCTCACAATTAGACCTCCATCTTGTTGGGGATTTTGTAGAGCTCGTCAAGATCTTTAAATCCATATATAGGTTGTATATTTTTTCGTCGAGGATACGTGGAGAAATCGAGCTCGAAAGTCTCGAGCTTCCAACCGCCGCCCTGCCTCAGCCCCGCCGTCGAGTTCGCCGCCTCCACCATCGTTGGGCGCGCCTTTCCACGCTCCAGGCCGTGGCACAACCAGATCGTCGATCCGCTTCACCATTTGATCAGAAAGTTCAAACCTAGTTTTGAACAAATCAGCTGAGGTACGGCCTATTTTAAAATAAACTATATTATAGCACTTTAAAGCGCTACGGTTTTTGATTTCACTGTAAAAATCATATCTTTTTCGTTTCTTGACGAAAATCAGTTAAACAAGAGATAGTGGACTCGTGTGGACGTCTTCTACATTCTAGAAGAGACCGGATATTTTTCTGAGCCTTCTGCTATTTTTGGTGGAGTGGACCCAATGTGAGATTTCTGAATTATAAACGATGTGGAAAACGACGATGTATAAATTATATAGTTGATGTATGAGTTACATAAGCATTGTACAATTCATGTATAAGTGTTGTATAAGTTGTACGTTCAATGTATAAGTTATATTGGCGTTGTAAAAATTATATATGTGTTGAATAGAAGTGAAATATACTTATATATATATATACACACGCCCCTCGTCCATAAACCATGGATGATATTTATTGGTTGTGATTGGTGTAAAAATTGGTTGATAGCGAATGGTTGATTAGAATTGTTTGTGGTTGAAATTGATTGATTGTGGTTGAAAAATACCCGTTTATGTTTGAGAATTATTTGGTTGAAACCACATAGGATTAGTTTGTGGAAATGAAAAAATATACATGCCGCCTGCGTGCGAACTAGATGCATGAAACCCCCATTGTCAAAAGCTGCGAGGCTTTAAGGTAGAGCGAGGAGCCGTACTAGGGACAACCCCGGTTTTAACTACCCTGCCGATATGCTGCCGAAATTTTGAATAATATTCATGTGTTAGAATTATTTTCATGTGTTGAAACTATATTCGTGTGTTGAATAGAAAACCTTCATGTGTTGAATAGAAATTCATTCGTTAAATAGAAATTCATGTGTTAAATGGTATTCGTGTTTTAAATAAATTGTTTTATAATAAAAATCATACTTTTATCATCTATATGAACTATATAAAATAGTCGTGTTTTGAAAAAAAATGTTTTGCAATAAAAAACACATTTTTACTATATATATACAAACTATAGGAAACATTCATGTGTTGAATAGAAATTCATTCGTTGAATAGAAATTCATGTGTTGAATGGTATTCGTGTTTTATAATAAAAATCATATTTTTATCATCTATATGAACTATATAAAATAGTCGTGTTTTGAAATAAATTGTTTTGCAATAAAAATCACATTTTTACTATATATATACAAACTATAGAAAACATTCATGTGTTGAATAGAAATTCATTCGTTGAATAGAAATTTCTTGTGTTGAATGGTATTCGTGTTTTAAAATAAATTATTTTATAATAAAAATAAAAATTTTATCATCTATATGAACTATATAAAATAGTCATGTTTTGAAATAAATCGTTTTACAATAAAAATCACATTTTTACTATATACATGAATTGTTAAAAATAGTGAAGTGTTAAAATAAATGTCGGATGGATAAAAATATCATTTTTATCAAAGGTATGAAAAGAATATAGTTTTGAAATCGAAGAATCGATTATATTTTTATATTTATATATATATATAGAATTGAAATATATCTGTGACGGCCCGCCCCGCACCAACCTGCATTTCCTCCGAAAGTGCGCTGTACACATGCCCGACTAGCACGGGACGGTCGTCAGAAGAAAGGAAAGAAGGGAATTAACTATACGAGGAACCTGTAGAATGTCTCACAACACATGGAATAAAATATAATAATAACATACTTGACATAAAACAGGTGAGACAGTGCATAAGCTGATAACTAAAATCAACATCAACATCAGAGCAGCGGAAATCCAAGTACAGCTTATTACAACTTTTCCAAATCTACTGTCTCTTAAAACAAAAGAAAGCTTAAAGTAGAAGATACACCACTAATGCCCAAGCAGTGATCTTCAGCAACACAGGGAGAATATTGTATATATATTACGTGGAAGCCTCCTGCTCGTCTCCGGATCATCTACCGGTGCATCACCAGCTAACCTGTCTCTAGTCTGCTCGTGTGAGCACCCGGAGTAATAAGAGGAGACATAAAACTCTGGGTTAGACATAAAGCCTGGTATGAGCGATAAGCATCTAAACAAAACAATAACATGTATACTAAACCATACCTGAACCTGCAACTAAAGAGTTAGTACCACATACCGTACAGTACTCTAAGGTGCCATAATAAATAGTGTAAAGAATACGGGGGTGGGGTGTGCATGTCATAATGATAGCAAACAAATCATCCATAACAACCATCCTCACATCTCCCACTCAGTGCGTAAAGCATACGATGTCGACCACTGCCAATCACTAGACCCATCGAAGTAGTGACGGAGTTCGACTTGTACAACTACTGCTACTACCAAGCTTACCACATGGAGTCATGACCAAACCTTTACAAATGACCCCACTTCATTGGTTTATAGCCCTTTAGTCGTACCTACGCCACTGTGGCCCTGAATCCGTTCATGTACCTCTCATACATAGTGATCCAAAGTCATAGACATCGATGGCCCCTTGGCACACGTCCCGCAGCAAAGCCCAATCATGAAGTGAACTCATTGGTTCCCAACTGGATCCTGAGCTCTAAATTCCCATATTGGACTACCTTTGCATCTCAGGTTATTGGTCAATATTGGGTCGGGTCGGGTTCTCCTTCTAGCCATCGGTTCGGGTCGGTTCGTAGTCTTCTCCTGTAGCGGTTCGGTTCGGGTCCACGGCGTCGCATCGGTTCGGGTCGGATGCTCCACTTCGGGTCGGGTCAGGTGCCCTCCTCCCTTCTAGTTCGTGCTTCTGCTCCGATTCTCTCCCTCGTTCTTCACGTGCTCCGCTCCGATCCCTCCTTCTTCATCCGATCCGATCCCAGTTCAATTAGCATGACCTTCCTTCTTGCCAGTTCTCCCAAGTGTCAAGTTCCGATCCGAGCCCTTCGTCCCTAAACCGATCTGATCCCCAGCTTAACCAACATGGCCTTCCTTTTTGCCAAGCCTCTTTTGTGCCAGACTCATGTTCGGGTCGGGTTCCTTACCCAGATCTCCAATCCGATCCGAGCCCATATCCGATCCGATCCGAAACCCTGCACTACTTTCTGCAACTTTTTCCAGCAACTTGTTTACGCCATTCGATGACGTTTTCGACAAATCTAACTATACTAATCAATCACAAATCATCCCAAATAGTCATAGCAACATAGCAAACTAACCATAAACACCAAAACAAAAAATTTACATGTCAAAATGGATCAAATATACCCAAAATCCCATTTTCCCCTTAAGCATGATTAAATAAAACTAATCATAAGGTTAACGAAACTTAACCAAATCGAACCAAATTTCTAACAGAGGCATAAAATATTATTTAAGAATTTCTAACCATTTTTCCAGAATTTATTAGTGTATAAATTCGCTAATCTTCACTAATTACCCTTAATTAACTGTAATTAGTGTCAAAACGATGCTAATCACTCACCTTTGCCACAAAATAAAACATCAAGTCTGAAATATTCTCTGTTTGGGTCGAATTCCTATGTATAACAGCAGCTCCAACCTTGCTCTGTTGCTATTTGGCCCTGATTTGATGCAGTTTAGGATTAATCTTCACTAAAAATGTGTTTTGGAGTGGTTTTAGAGGATGGAAGCCATTACTAGGGTCTCAAGAAGGTTTGTGGCGGCTCAAAACTGAAATGAAAGTGATTTCCTAACCCTAATCAGCCCTCCTATGCCTCTAAACCCGAAATTTCCCTCTGGGCCTAGCTGCTAATCACCCGGTTAAGCCCAATTAGCTAAAATTAACCCTCTAAATCTTCATTCAGTCATATCTTCCAAACGGTAAGTCCGTTTGGCTATTATGACCACTCTACGGAAAGAGAAACCATCATCCGAAGCCAATGGAAGTGGTTTCAGGTAAAAATTCTTTTCCAGTCAAAAGTTATGGCCAAAACAGTACCAACTAGGGGTAAAATGGTCATTTAAAAATCGGGAAAAATCATGAACATGGGAAATGACCCCAATAGTCATCTCCTAAAGTTACATGACCACACGACTTCGTATGTGAAAGGAATAAATATTCTACGATCCTATGATGCGTAGAATACGGGTCGTTACACTCTCCCCCCCTAAGAAATTTCGTCCCCGAAATTCCTTAACCCAAAACATACAAAGGATCCCACATGCCTAACAACCACATACAATAATCAAACATGCAAAACAAGCAAACAAGCCTATCCTAGCACGCGGAAAACTAAATCGAAGTCAAAATCTTACCAGGCATAGAGTTCTGGGTGTGTCTTCCTAATGTTCTCCTCTGTCTCCCAAGTACAATCATTCTCGTCCTCGCCCCACTGAACCTTGACTAGCTTCACCGCCTTCCTTCGAAGTTGCTTCATGTCGTGCTCGACAATACGGGTCGGCTTGCGGTTCCCAACCGCCTCGGGTTCTACTTCGAAGTCCTCTAACTGATCAGGTGAAATAGTCATATCTGAGTTGTGAACGAACTTCCTTAGTTGGGAAACATGAAATACATTGTGAACTCCCGCCATCTTCTATGGTAAGTCAACTCTATATGCCAAATTCCCGACTGGTTCAAGAACAGGGAATGGGCCAACGTATCTTGGTGTCAACTTGCCTCTCCTGCCAAATCGTATTACGCTCTTCAACGGAGAAATCTTGACAAACACCAAGTCGCCAACGGAGAATCTTAAGTCTCTTCTCCTCTTATCAGCATAACTCTTCTGCCTATCTTGGGCAGCCTTCATTCGTTGTTGAATGATCTTGATCTTATCTGAGGTTTCCCTCACCACATCTGGTCCAATCGTAAACTTCTCGCCAGTCTCTATCCAACATGATGGTGAGTTGCACGGTCTTCCGTACAAAGCTTCAAACGGAGCCATACCGATACTGGATTGGTAGCTATTATTATATGCAAACTCTACTAGATGCAAATGGTCATCCCATGATCCACCAAAATCCAATATACATGCTCTCAAGAGATCTTCCAAAATACGATTCACCCTCTCCGTCTGACCGTCGGTCTGAGGATGATATGCGGTACTGAGATGTAACTCTGACCCTAGAGCCTCTTGTAAGCTCTTCCAAAACCCACTAGTGAACAACGGGTCTCAGTCACTCACAATGCTTTTAGGTAGTCCATGAAATCTCACTACCCACTTCATATACAATCCTGCTAACTTAGCTGCCGTTCTGGTCGATTTGACTGGTATGAATCTTGCACTCTTAGTCAATCGATCCACGATTACCCAAATGCTATCATGTCCCGATCTAGTCCTTGGTAAACCATCGATGAAATCCATCGAGACTTGCTCCCATTTCCATTCGGGAATTTCTAATGGCGGTAACAACCCACTAGGCTTCTTTTGCTCAGCTTTAACTAGCTGGCAATTCATGCATTTGGATATAAACCTCCCAATGTCTCTTTTCATCCCTTCCCAGTAGTAGGTCTGCTTCATGTCTCGATACATCTTATTACCACCAGGGTGTATAGTCAGTTTTGAGTGATGACATTCTCTAAGCACTTCATCTCTCAATCCATTGATATTGCTTATAACAAGCTTTCCATTCTTTCTAAGCCATCCATCTCGATCAAGCCCATACTTGTTCATCTCCTCATCGATACCCATCTCTAACTTGGAGATGATTTCCAGTAGGTTAGAATCGTCCCTCTGACTAGAGCCGATCCGCTCAATCAAAGTGGGTTTGACCGTCAAACTTGCTAACATTTCTGGATCCAATTCGCACTTTGGTCTGAAATCAAACCCCGTGATATACTCCAGTTGCTTCCATTCTAGAAACATAGCCCCTAAGCTGGTATGTCTCCTACTCAATGCATCAGCCACTGCATTGCTCTTTCCCGGTGTATATGCGATGTCAAAATCATAGGAAGCCAAGAATTCTAACCACCTTTGTTGCCGGAGATTTAGATCCTTCTGGGAGAAGAGATACTTCAACGACTTATGATTTGTGAACAACTCAAATCTTTCTCCCAAGAGATAGTGTCTCCACATCTTCAACGCGAACACGATCGCTGCCAATTCCAAATCATGGGTAGGGTATCTTCTCTCGTGCGGTTTCAATTGCCGGCTTGCAAAAGCTACAACCCTACCGTCTTGCATCAATACAACACCCAGTCCGGTACCACAGGCATCCGTGTATACCGTCATCTCTTTATTCCCCTTAGGAATGACTAACACTGGTGCGCTTGTCAACTTGTCCTTTAGACTCTTGAATGCATTCTCGCACCTTTCATCCCAGACAAAAGCTTGATTCTTCTTGGTCAACTGGGTCAATGGTGCTGCTATCTTGGAGAAACCTTGGATAAACTTACGATAATATCCAGCTAACCCCAAGAAACTTCTTACATCCGTTGCATTCTTGGGCGTAGGCCAATCCTTTACCGTAGCCACCTTCGTCGGGTCCACGGCAATACCATTCTCTGATACAACATGGCCCAAGAACCTCACTTCCCTCTTCCAGAAGTGACACTTAGAAAACTTTGCTTTCAATTGGTGTTTTCTGAACACCTCCATCACTATTCTTAAATGTTCCTTGTGTTCTTCCTCTGTCCTCGAGTAGACCAAAATATCATCAATGAACACAAGGACAAACTTATTCAACTGATCTCTGAATACCCTATTCATAAGATCCACAAAATATGTTGGGGCATTGGTCAGCCCGAATGGCATGACCAACCACTCATAAAATCCAGACGGCATCCGAAATGCCGTTTTAGCTATACTCTCAGCTTCCACTCTAAGCTGATGAAAACCTGTCGCGAGATCCAACTGAGAAAATACTCTCGCGCCACTCAACTGACCGAACAAATCATCTATCTGCGGTAGAGGATACTTATTCTTCCTCGTCACTTTATTCAACTCGCGGTAGTCTACACACAAACGAACGGAACCATCCGCCTTGGTAGCAAACACAACTGGTGCTCCCCATTCAGAAACACTCCTCCTGATAAATCCCTTTTTCAAAAGATCGCTGACTAGCACCTCGAGCTCTCGCTGCTCCCTTGGTGCCATACGACGAAGTGGCATCACTATAGTTCTGGCATCTTTTACCAAATCAATACGGAACTCAATCTCTCGGTGTGGTGGAAGCCCGGTCACTTCTTCGAAAACATCCGGATACTGGCCAACCACGGGCAAACCTGACAACTCACTATGCGGAATGTCGAGGGAGTTTAGAAAACTAGCCAATACCCCCTCACTGGGTAGACCACCAAACACTATCCTCCACCCATCATCCACTCTAGCTGTCACCAAAAAGCCCTCACAGTCTACCACCACCCCGTACCTTTGGAGCTAATCTACTCCCAAAATAATGCCAAATCCAGTAAAGCCCAAAACAAAGCAGTCACAAACAAACATGCATCCATGACTCGATAAGACCACATTACGACAAATCATGCAAAGGCTAGTCGAACCACCAATCGGGTTCGTCACTATTAAAGGTCTATCGAGAATCTCGGGCTCCAATCCCAACCTATCTACCAGGTCACTAGATATGAAAGAACTGGAAGCTCCGGTATCAAACAAAACTCTAACAGGAATATCATAAACAGAAAGCATACATTGAATGACGACATTCTTTCCCTTCTCCGCCGCTGTTGGGGCATTCGACGAAGAAGGAATAGCATTAAGGGCGTAGGCTTTCACCATTTGCTTTTCTTTAGGGGGTTGCGGACACTTGTCCTTGTGATGTCCCATTTGGCCACAGTTGAAGCACTTCCTATCCGCTGGCTTGGCCCGACAATTACTAGCATAATGGCCCTTCTTACCACAGCTGAAGCACTAAAAATCTTGCTTATTCTTTTTCTTCTGGCCATCCTTAGTTTGATTCTGCTTTCCCTTATTCTGGGAACCACCCTTGCCTCCACCACTTGCTTGTGGCTTTGGCTCCTCTGCAGATGGAACCTCTGTCTTCGGCTTAGGGTAGAGACTTTCTGATCTCAATGCTTTTCCCACAATCGATTCAAACGTCTCATCGATGTGGTTAATAAGCCTTTTCCCTAAGTACTGATCCAAACCAGTTATGAATTTCTCATTCTTCTTCTCGGCAGTATCAATAAGAGATAGCCCATATTTCGACAGAGTATTGAATTCACCAATATACTCCGAAACAGCTCTGCCATTCTGCTTGAGCTCCAAGAATTTCTTAAACAACACTGACTTCTGAGCAGCTGGAATGAACTTCTCGCTAAAGCGAGCCTTAAACTACTCCCAAGTAATTTGATCTTCGGGAGTAGCTGCCTTTATAGCGTTCCACCAATTCATTGCCCGCCTTGCAGCTGACAGGACGCTAGCTTTCTCTTCATCGCATCCTTGATACCCAAATCCTCGAAGATACGTTCGCAACTATCCAACCAATCTTGAACATCCGTGGCCGACTCCGTTCCGTGAAACGGCTTCCCACCAAGGCTAGTATAATCCTTATTTAGCTTGGCGAAGTCGACCCTCGGCGCCTGCACTATTGGACCACCATCATTTCCACCATTGGGAGCTGCCCTCTGTACATCCCTAAGCCTCTCTCTCATGAGGTCAGTAAACATCGTCCTCATGTCAGCAGCGTTCCCATTATTGGCCCCTTTACCGGTACCTCTAACATATCGGCTCATCGTCAATCTGAAAAAGGAAACGATTAACGACCCCATAGTGGTGCTAGTGCAGCACGACTTCATTCTTATACTACTAATACTATATATATAGCTTTTAAAAACCAAAATAAGCACAAATACGCCCTCTCGTATACGTACTATCTCTCCCTAGTGTCTTTCCCTAGGTTAACTACGCAACCTAGAGCTATGATACCATGTGTGACGGCCCGCCCCGCACCAACCTGCATTTCCTCCGAAAGTCGCTGTACACATGCCCGACTAGCACGGGACGGTTGTCAGAAGAAAGGAAAGAAGGGAATTAACTATACGAGGAACCTGTAGAATGTCTCACAGCGCATGGAATAAAATATAATAATAACGTACTTGACATAAAACAGGTGAGACAGTGCATAAGCTGATAACTAAAATCAACATCAACATCAGAGCAGCGGAAATCCAAGTACAGCTTATTACAACTTTTCCAAATCTACTGTCTCTTAAAACAAAAGAAAGCTTAAAGTAGAAGATACACCACTAATGCCCAAGCAGTGATCTTCAACAACACAGGGAGAATACTGTATATATATTACGTGGAAGCCTCCTGCTCGTCTCCGGATCATCTACCCATGCATCACCAGCTAACATGTCTCTAGTCTGCTCGTGTGAGCACCCAAAGTAATAAGAGGAGACATAAAACTCTGGGTCAGACATAAAGCCTGGTATGAGCGATAAGCATCTAAACAAAACAATAACAGGTATACTAAACCATACCTGAACCTGGACCTGCAACCAAAGAGTTAGTACCACATACCGTACAATACTCTAAGGTGCCATAATAAATAGTGTAAAGAATACAGGGGTGGGGTGTGCATGTCATAATGATAGCAAACAAATCATCCATAGCAACCATCCTCACATCTCTCACTCAGTGCGTAAAGCATACGATGTCCACCACTGCCAATCACTAGACCCATCGAAGTAGTGACGGAGTTCGACTTGTACAACTACTGCTGCTACCAAGCTTACCACATGGAGTCATGACCAAACCTTTACAAATGACCCCACTTCATTGGTTTATAGCCCTTTAGTCGTACATAGGCCACTGTGGCCCTGAATCCGTTCACGTACCTCCCATACATAGTGATCCAAAGTCATAGACATCGATGGCCCCTTGGCACACGTCCCGCAGCAAAGCCCAATCATGAAGTGAACTCATCGGTTCCCAACTGGATCCTGAGCTCTAACTTCCCATATTGGACTACCTTTGCATCTCGGGTTATTGGTCAATACTGGTTCGGGTCGGGTTCTCCTTCTAGCCATCGGTTCGGGTCGGGTCCTCTACTTCGGGTCAGTTCGTAGTCTTCTCCTATAGCGGTTCGGTTCGGGTCCACGGCGTCGCATCGGTTCGGGTCGGATGCTCCACTGCGGGTCGGGTCGGGTGCCCTCCTCCCTTCCAGTTCGTGCTTCCGCTCCGATCCGCTCCCTCGTTCTTCACGTGCTCCGCTCCGATCCCTCCTTCTTCATCCGATCCGATCCCAGTTCAATTAGCATGACCTTCCTTCATTCCAGTTCTCCCAAGTGTCAAGTTCCGATCCGAGCCCTTCGTCCCTAAACCGATCTGATCCCTAGCTTAACCAACATGGCCTTCCTTTTTGCCAAGCCTCTTTTGTGCCAGACTCCAGTTCGGGTCGGGTTCCTTACCCAGATCTCCAATCCGATCCGAGCCCATATCCGATCCGATCCGAAACCCTGCACAACTTTCTGAAACTTTTTCCAGCAACTTGTTTACGCCATTCGACGACGTTTTCGACAAATCTAACTATACTAATCAATCACAAATCATCCCAAACAGTCATAGTAACATAGAAAACTAACCACAAACACCAAAACAATAAATTTACATGTCAATGGATCAAATATACCCAAAATCCCATTTTTCCCTTAAGCATGATTAAATAAAACTAATCATAGGGTTAACGAAACTTAACCAAATCGAACCAAATTTCTAACAGAGGCATAAAATATTATTTAATAATTTCTAACCATTTTTCCAGAATTTATTAGTGTATAAATTCGCTAATCTTCACTAATTACCCTTAATTAAGTGTAATTAGTGTCAAAACGATGCTAGTCACTCACCTTTGCCACAAAATAAAACACCAAATCTGAAATATTCTCTGTTTGGGTTGAATTCCTATGTATAGCAGCAGCTCCAACCTTGCTCTGTTGCTATTTGGCCCTGATTTGATGCAGCTTAGGATTAATCTTCACTAAAAATGTGTTTTGGAGTGGTTTTAGAGGATGGAAGCCATTACTAGGGTCTCAAGAAGGTTTGTGGAGGATCAAAACTGAAATGAAAGTGATTTCCTAACCCTAATCAGCCCTCCTATGCCTCTAAACCCGAAATTCCCCTCTGGGCCTAGCTGCTAATCACCCGGTTAAGCCCAATTAGCTAAAATTAACCCTCTAAATATTCATTCAGCCATATCTTCCAAACGGTAAGTCCGTTTGGCTACTATGATCACTCTACGGAAAGAGAAACCATCATCTGGAGCCAATGGAAGTGGTTTCAGGTCAAAATTCCTTTCCAGTCAAAAGTTATGGCCAAAACAGTACTAACTAGGGGTAAAATGGTCATTTAAAAATCGGGAAAAATCATGAACATGGGAAATGACCCCAATAGTTGTCTCCCAAAGTTACATGACCACACGACTTCGTATGTGAAAGGAATAAATATTCTACGTTCCTATGATGCGTAGAATACGGGTCATTACAATATCGAATAACGAAGCTGCAGTTCGTGTTTTGAAACCGTGATTTCAGACGATTAGTGCGGGAGATCCGACCATCGGATTTTCCCGAAACCGAAACCATTGGGTTCGCTTTGGAAATATATTTCCAACGACACCAACTTTGTGAAGATCCAATGGTTAGATTGTCTGGAATGTTTAATTCAAATCTGAAGAAAAACAGCTCCAGAATCTATTATATATATATAATTAAAATATAATCGAATAATGACGTTGCAGTTCTTTTTTTCAAATCGAAACATCAAACGAGTGTACCGGGAGATCCGACCGTCGGATGTTCCCAAAACTGGAACCGTTGGATTCGTTTTGAAAAGATCTTTCTAATAATATAAAATTTGTGAAGATCCAACGGTTAGATGTTCAGATGTGTGCAAATCAAATCTGAAGAAAAACAGCGCCACGGTCGCGTTATGGCCCGAAGCGTCGTTTGAATGAATTGGCTATAAATAAATAAATAAAAATAGCGATAAATCGTTATAAAATATTATAAACGATATGGAATGCGAAATTTAGAAACTAATTGAAGGTTAGCTAAGTTGAATGGTTTCCTGGGTTTTGATCTGAGGTTGGTTTCGGCCTTCGGGGTTAATATTTGGGAAATCATTCTCTTACTGATTTACGGTTAGTGACTGATGAACTGAAATGAGGCGTATGTCGTGTTTGTGTAGCACTTTTTATTATATACGCGAATTTCTCAGAAAGACCGAGTTTATCCCATTTTGAATAACTGAATCGACGATAAGAAGTCAAAGATGAAGACGGTGGTCGAAGACCAGAGATCTTCACCTCGTTTGGATGCTAACTGATGTCCTGATTGGGAGGCATCCTGAAATATGGATAATGAGTGGTGATCGTCCAGACGTACGTGGAGATCGATGGGTATGCGAGGTATACAGTGCCTCCGATTTCGTTCAGACCCGGAACGGACTTGTAAATGGACTGTGTGTCTGACATTGACTGTAATAACCATGAATTTTGGGGCCAATTTAAAATTTATTTTAAGTGATTTTAATGAGTTTTGATATTTAAAATAATCTATTTTAAATAATAATGACCACAAATTTGATTCAAATCGAAGTAAGAATGAATAATTTAATTTTAATTATAAAAAGAGTTAGAAATAGCGCGGTAGTTTGAAAAGTCAAACTTGAACTTTGACTGACCATACAGGATGCAAAATTTAACGGATTTTAGTGAAACAAAAAATATTAGAATCTATTTAAAAATATCTTTCCAATGAATCTGAAAAATCGAAATTTCATAGCGGGAATCAAAAGTTATGCCCAAATTAAAATTTAGGACGGTCGCTATGAAATTTATAAGGGTCAAAAATGCTACTTTTTGCATATAAAGGAATTTGAACTCGAAACCACTTCCATTGAGTTCAGAATGATGTTTCTACATTGAAAAACAGTAAACACTTATATATTTCGAGTTTCAGAAATTATTTGTTTAAAAATATATTTTTAATATTAAATATATTAGGCCTTGAAAATAGTCATTTTTCAAACGACCTCTATTTTCGACGAACCACTTTTGTTGGAACCGGAATGTCAAATTATTGCTAGGTTTCAATTTTCAGAATTTTTCGAATTAATATGTGAGCGTGGGAAAAGAAAATGTGTTTTGACTATTTCAGTTAAATTTAAACGCCTTAAAAATAGCCATTTTTCAAACAGTTTCAGAATTTGACGAAAATAATTTTGTTGGGTTCGTATCGTCAAAACAAAGCTAAAAATGTTTTTTCAGTAATTTTTAGAATTAATATATAATTATAATTGATTTTTTAGTGTAAACGGACAATTTTTGACTTTAAAAATTCATACTAGCTCAGAATTGAACGAAATTAATTTTTCTAGGTCCGCAGCGTCAAAACATAGCTAAATATATTTTTCGGGGATTTTTGAAGTTAATTTGTGGCCTTGGTGAATTTTCATGTACGGTCAATATTTAATTAATTAATTTTTAATAGGATTAAAAAAAAAACGATATAGACATCAGAATTGGGGCCCGAGACACAGCCCATTGCGCTCAGAAGACGTCAAAACCCTAAAACGACAGTAAACAGGCCTAATTCTGAGTTCGGACCAAAACGGGCTTAAACGGGCTAATTAAATAATAATTAAATAACCCTAAATATTATATTATAAATTGCCGTCGGGTTTTCTTCCTCCTCCCATCGTTACTTCAGCCGCATGAACCCATTATTGCTCAAATTTTCATTCTCCGTTTTCTCCCTCAATTCTCAACGAAATCCTTCGTGTAAATACACGTTTCGAAGAGATTTTCGTGCTCTTCAATCTCCGACAAGAATCACCACCTCTCATCGACCGTAGCCACCGCACCACCTCCGCAAAGTTCGGCCGAACGCAGCCCCACCGCGCCACCCACAAGCCGCCGCACCTCCTCCAACTCCCGGTGAAGATAGCCCTCTTGTAGCACTCCAATCTCCCGCAAACCGTTCGTAAAACCGTCGATCGTAGCTTGAGTTATATCGATTCAAAGTTTTGAACACTTTAGGTAAAATTTATTTCAGATTTTGCGACGCTTTTAAATGTCGCTGTGTCAGTTGTTAAAAGCTAAATTTTGATTTTTCATATGTATTTGTATTTGAATCATTCCAGATCTGAAATCTATTTGAATACGAACACTGAATCGGATCGAACCTGTATCGTCTTCTCAGACCAGACCACTGTGAGAATTTGTTTTTAATTTAATTTAATTTAATTTATTTAGTTATTATTTCCATGATTATTAATAGTAGATCTAATTTGACATGATATCTAAAACATGGATCTGAAATGTTCATACCGTATAATATTGAATCTGAATTGTCTACAATGACATGATATTAAATCTGAAATTTTATCGTTAAATATGAATTGATTGATTGATTAGAATTAATTATGTGTTAATTTATTTAATCCTACCTTGTTGATTTGCCATATGCCAAGTTAAACCTCACCTTGTAAATTGCCTGGAGGTTAATTATTGGATTTGATCATGTTGGTTTGTTTCGGATGTTGTTGTTATGGGATTTGACATGAAATACGATAAGAATATTATTGAACATTGAAATGAGGTATGGCATTTATATTGAAATTTTGGATGAAATTAAAGTATGAAATTTAGTATGAAATTAAAGCATGGAATTCAAGTATGCAATTTTGTATGGAATTAAAGTATGCAATTTTGTATGGAATTAAAGCATGGGATTTTGTATTGAATTAAAAAATGAAATTTCCAATATGTTAAGAATGGAATTTTCATAGTAATTGGGAAAAAGTATATTTTGATTTAGTAATGAAACATGGAATTACACTATAAATGAAATTACACAAATTTTTAATGTGATTATATATATGAATGTTCACCGTAGACGAAATTTACATTTTTCTTAAGGTAAATATATATGGATCTTTACTATATACAAAATTTACATTTTTCTCAATGTAAATATATATGAATGTTCACCATAGACGAAATTTACATTTTCTTAATGTAAATATATATGGATGTTTACTGTATACAAAATTTACATTTTTCTTAATGTAAATATATATGAATGTTCACCGTAGACGAAATTTACATTTTTCTTAAGGTAAATATATATGGATGTTCACTGTATACAAAATTTACATTTTTCTTAATGTAAATATATATGAATGTTCACCATAGATGAAATTTACATTTTTCTTATGGTAAATATATATGGATGTTCACTGTATACAAAATTTACATTTTTCTTAATGTAAATATATATGAATGTTTACCGTAGACGAAATTTACATTTTTCTTAATGTGAATATATATGAATGTTCACCGTAGATGAAATTTACATTTTTCTTAATGTAAATATATATGGATGTTCACTGTATACAAAATTTACATTTTTCTTTATGTAAATATATATGAATGTTCACGTAGACAAAATTTACATTTTTCTTAATGCAAACTATTAGAATATTCACCGTAGGACAAAATTTATATTTTTGTTAATGTAGATAAAGGAAATATTCACCGTATGGAAAGTTTACATTTTATTTAATGTAAATAAAATAAGAATGCGACAAGAATGAAAGTTTACATTTTATTTAATGAAAATAAAATAAGAATAAGACATGGAATATAAATTTACATTTTTGTTAATAAGAATTTCACCGAATGAGGAATTTACACTTTTATTAATGTAAATATAGTGAATTTCATCGTATGTCAGAATTTACATTTTTATATGTAAATTATAAAGTGAATTAATGTCGTATGTTGAAAATTACATTTTTCTTTGTAATTAACAAGTGAATTTCATCGTATGTTAGAATTTACATTTTTATATGTAAATTATAAAGTGAATTTATGCCGTATGTTAGAAATTGCATTTTTCTTTGTAATTAACATGGAAATTTCATCGTACGTTAAAATTGACATTTTTATATGTACATCATATAGGGAATTACACTGTAGGATAAAATTTACATTTTTATATGTAATTAAAACATGAATTTACATTGTGTGTTAGATATTACATTTTTATATGTAATGTCTATAGGAAAGTATACCGTATGACAAAACTACATTTTTCTATGCAATTAAAGGATGCAATTTCATGGTATGATAGAATTTGCATTTTTCTTATATATATATGTAACATAAAATGAGAATGAACATTAGAAATAAAATTGATTTATTTTATATGTAATTTAGATGTAGAAATGTGACATTGTAATTAAAAATTATATTTTTACAATGTGAATTAGATGTAGTGTTTGCATTGTAATTACAAATCATGTTTTCACAATGTGAATTAAGAGTAGAGTTTGCATTGTCATTAGAAATTAAATTTTTATATGTAATTTAAAGATTTTGAGTGTATCAAAATTTACATTTTCAATGTAAGGAAAGAATGAATTTAGGATGCGGTAATATTATCTTCATTTTCAAATGAATTAAAATTTAGTAAGTATCAGTAATTGTGTGGAGTGTTGTTTTAATTAAACGACGTTATTATGATTCAATGATTATATATATATATAATCAAAATTGAACGAATAGGGCGTGGTAGTTCGCGTTTTGAAATCGTACTTTTAAATGACTATACAAGAATATCCGACCGTCGGATTTTCTTGAAACTGAAACCATTAGGACCGTCTTGGAAAAATCTTTCCAATGATATATATTACATTAAGATCCAATGGTTAGATTCTGAGAAATGTGAAAATCAAAATTGGTTGAATGCAGCGCCATAGTCACCCATGGACGTAAGGCGTCGTTATATAAAAATTTAATTATTTTAAATAATTAAAATAGGAAGGAATCGTTAATAAAAATAATTATTAATGTGTAAGAAGTATTATATATATATATATACGAGGATTATTTGGAAAGTCCGAGTTTATCTCATTCCAAATAATTAAACGACGTTTAAAAATCCAAGATTGGAAGACGGCGATTGAAGACCGTCAAATCTCCACATCGAATGGACGATGATGAGTGTTGCCTTAGAATGGCTCGCTACCATGATAAGGTAATAGTAGGAGTTACCCAGACGTAGTGTTGATTTGTACGGATTTGGCTTTCGCTCAGACCCAGAGCATAAGCTTATAAATGGATTGTGTGTCTGACATCGTACTCCATTATATATCATGTTATTAATCTTCTGTCGAATGTATGGATGTTTGGTGGCGGAGAATTTATTCTCTTGCTTAACACCCGTTCATATATTTCGGCAAAGGATTGATAGTGTGATATGGAGTGATGATGTGGCATGCTAAGATGCATATGATCAAGGCTTTGTTGAAAATCAGGCCTTGTGGGACGATCAAAGCATAGTCTGTTTAGGCATAGCTTTGTGTATAGCATGACTTCGCGAGCCTCACACACCGGCGGAGTCTAAAACGTGAGAAGGGAACGCAGGGAGAGCAGCACGTTTCTTTCTAGCTAGAGTGGTGTTAGTGACCTACCAGCCCTGACATTTTACTTATGTGGATGATGGAATGAGGCGCCTCGGATAGGTCCTATAGGACTGGGAAACGTGTGTTCAGGAATAACTAATCCGCAACTCGTACGGCGGACCGGCCCTGCAGCTTTCCAAGGGTTCACTGCGGGGGATCCTGAGACATTAGCTAGAGTGTCTCGAATCGGTAGGAGCTCCTCCCTAGCCTTGACTCGTGATGGAAACTCAATTTCCAATATGCCCCATTCGGTTTTGATTATATTACTAGTGCGGAGGCATAGCATATGGTACCTATGCTTCCTAGGATTGATACATTATGATTGAAATTATTTTTAAAACATATACACACTAATAATAATATCAAATTCGTTTTTAACGTATCAAGCATGTTTAATCACCATAAGCTAAAACTCTATCCTCTGGTGTGCGTTGCATTGTGTGATGGGACGTGAGTCTTATGGTGATTTCATTTTTCTAAAAAGCATTGCGTTGTTTTAGGATTTACTTCAAGTTATGCACGACAATCCATTGGAATAAAACCCGTTCCGCATTAGCGGCGTGGTCCATGGATTTGCCTTATTACTATTAGTTAAATTAGTTAAGAATTCTCACACCAGTCCCACGACTGACCCGTTGTTTGTTTCCACCTTTGCAAACTCGGGTGCCCTCTTTTCCACACGGGCAGTCGAGTAGTTTGTCTACAGGTTTATCTCGAGCAGGATTCTGGATTGAAGCTTAAAGCTGTGTCCAGAGCATAATTGTCTTCCGCTGTATCTATTTTATTTCCGCTGCACTGTATTAAAATCATGTAAAATTATCTTCCACTGTAATTATTAGCCAATATACTCTGATATTTTGTACTCTGATGTGACATTTATTATTAATGTTATAAAAGTCTGCTGTTGTTGTTCTGATGTGTTGTATTTCCAAAGTTAACGTAGGCGGGATTTGAACGGTTTTGATTGATTTTGCGATCGATTAAGGCCGGGAAAAATCCAACTCGTTACAGTTGGTATCAGAGCTTTGGTTAGCTCAAATCTTTGGGATTCAACTCCTTAGAACTGAACAAAAGGCTCATCAGAGATTGGATATCTAATAAGAATACTCATTAGAGATAGGATCAGCAGTATCCTAGAATGAGAAAACTCATTAGAGATAGGGTTAGTAATGCCCTAGAATGAGTTGAGAGTAGCAAGCCTATAATATACGTATTTGTGATTAATTATACTCTATTTTGGAAAATATGATTTTGAATATATAAAAAGATATATATTTGGAAGTTAATCAACTAATGAAATTATTTAAACCAATGGAGAAAATATATATATAAATTAGTTAGTTAATTAATCAACTTTTAACTTTGTCCCTTTTCGAGGACGAAAAGTTTTTAAGTGGGGGAGACTGTAATAACCTTGAATTTTGGGGCCAATTTAAAATTTATTTTAAGTGATTTTAATGAGTTTTGATATTTAAAATAATCTATTTTAAATAATAATGATCACAAATTTGATTCAAATCGAAGTTAGAATGAATAATTTAATTTTAATTATAAAAAGAGTTAGAAATAGCAAGGTAGTTTGAAAAGTCAAACTTGAACTTTGACTGACCATACAGGATGCAAAATTTAATGGATTTTAGTGTAACCAAAAATATTAGAATATATTTAAAAATATCTTTCCAACGAATCCGAAAAATCGAAATTTCATAGCGGGAATCAAAAGTTATGCCCAAATTAAAATTTAGGAAGGTCGCTATGAAATTATAAGGGTCAAAAATGCTACTTTTTGCATATAAAGGAATTTGAACTCGAAACGACTTCCATTGAGTTCAGAATGATGTTTCTACATTGAAAAACAGTAAACACTTATATATTTCGAGTTTCAGAAATTATTTGTTTAAAAATATACTTTTAATATTAAATATATAAGCCCTTGAAAATAGTCATTTTTCAAACGACCTCTGTTTTCAACGAAACCACTTTTGTTGGAACCGGAATGTCAAATTATTGCTAGTTTTCAATTTTTAGAATTTTTCGAATTAATATGTGAGCGTGGGAAAAGAAAATGTGTTTTGACTATTTTAGTTAAATTTAAACGCCTTAAAAATAGCCATTTTTCAAACAGTCTCAGAATTCAACGAAAATAATTTTGTTGGGTTCGTATCGTCAAAACAAAGCTAAAAATGATTTTTCGGTAATTTTTAGAATTAATATATAATTATAATTGATTTTTTAGTGTAAACGGACAATTTTTTACTATAAAAATTCATTAAAAATTCATACAAACTCAGAATTGAACGAAATTAATTTTTCTAGGTCCGCAGCGTCAAAACATAGCTAAATATATTTTTCGGGAATTTTTGAAGTTAGTTTGTGGCCCCGGTGAATTTTCATGTACGGTCAATATTTAATTAATTAATTTTTAATAGGATTTTAAAAAAACGATACAAACATCAGAATTGGGGCCCGAGACATAGCCCATTGCGCTCAGAAGACGTCAAAACTCTAAGAACGACAGTAAGCATGCCTAATTCTGAGTTCGGACCAAAACGGGCTTAAACGGGCTAATTAAATAATAATTAAATAACCCTAAATATTATATTATAAATTGCCGTCGGGTTTTCTTCCTCCTCCCATGGTTACTTCAGCCGCATGAACCCATTATTGCTCAAATTTTCATTCTCCGATTTCTCCCTCAATTCTCAACGAAATCCTTCGTGTAAATACACGTTTCGAAGAGATTTTCGTGCTCTTCAATCTCTGACAAGAATCACCACCTCTCATCGACCGTAGCCACCGCACCACCTCCGCAAAGTTCGGCCGAACGCAGCCCCACCGCGCCACCCACAAGCCGCCGCACCTCCTCCAACTCCCGGTGAAGATAGCCCTCTCGTAGCTCTCCAATCTCCCGCAAACCGTTCGTAAAACCGTCGATCGTAGCTCGAGTTATCTCGATTCAAAGTTTTGAACACTTTAGGTAAAATTTATTTCAGATTTTGCGACGCTTTTAAATGTCGCTGTGTCAGTTGTTAAAAGCTAAATTTTGATTTTTCATATGTATTTGTATTTGAATCATTCCAAATCTGAAATCTATTTGAATACGAACACTGAATCAGATCGAACCTGTATCATCTTCTCAGACCAGACCACTGTGAGAATTTATTTTTAATTTAATTTAATTTATTTAATTATTATTTCCATGATTATTAATAGTAGATCTAATTTGACATGATATCTAAAACATGGATCTGAAATGTTCATACCGTATAATATTGAATCTGAATTGTCTACAATGACATGATATTAAATCTGAAATTTTATCGTTAAATATGAATTGATTGATTGATTAGAATTAATTATGTGTTAATTTATTTAATCCTACCTTGTTGATTTGCCATATGCCAAGTTAAACCTCACCTTGTAAATTGCCTGGAGGTTAATTATTGGATTTGATCATGTTGGTTTGTTTTGGATGTTGTTGTTATGGGATTTGACATGAAATACGATAAGAATATTATTGAACATTGAAATGAGGTATGGCATTTATATTGAAATTTTGGATGAAATTAAAGTATGAAATTTAGTATGAAATTAAAGCATGGAATTCAAGTATGCAATTTTGTATAGAATTAAAGTATGCAATTTTGTATGGAATTAAAGCATGTGATTTTGTATTGAATTAAAAAATGAAATTTCCAATATGTTAAGAATGGAATTTTCATTGTAATTGGGAAAAGTATATTTTGATTTAGTAATGAAACATGGAATTACACTATAAATGAAATTACACAAATTTTTAATGTGACTATATATATGAATGTTCACCGTAGACGAAATTTACATTTTTCTTAAGGTAAATATATATGGATGTTTGCTGTATACAAAATTTACATTTTTCTTAATGTAAATATATATGAATGTTCACCGTAGACGAAATTTACATTTTTCTTAATGTAAATTTATATAGATGTTTACTGTATACAAAATTTACATTTTTCTTAATGTAAGTATATATGAATGTTCACCGTAGGCGAAATTTACATTTTTCTTAAGGTAAATATATATGGATGTTTACTGTATACAAAATTTACATTTTTCTTAATGTAAATATATATGAATGTTCACCGTAGATGAAATTTACATTTTTCTTAATGTAAATATATATGAATGTTCACCGTAGACGAAATTTACATTTTTCTTAATGTAAATATATATGAATGTTCACCGTAGATGAAATTTACATTTTTCTTAAGGTAAATATATATGGATGTTCACTGTATACAAAATTTACATTTTTCTTAATGTAAATATATATGGATGTTCACCGTAGATGAAATTTACATTTTTCTTAAGGTAAATATATATGGATGTTCACTGTATACAAAATTTACATTTTTCTTAATGTAAATATATATGAATGTTCACCGTAGACGAAATTTACATTTTTCTTAATGTGAATATATATGAATGTTCACCGTTGATGAAATTTACATTTTTCTTAATGTAAATATATATTGATGTTCACTGTATACAAAATTTACATTTTTCTTAATGTAAATACATATGAATGTTCACCGTAGACAAAATTTACATTTTTCTTAATGCAAACTATTAGAATATTCACCGTAGGACAACGTTTATATTTTTGTTAATGTAGATAAAGGAAATATTCACGTATGGAAAGTTTACATTTTATTTAATGTAAATAAAATAAGAATGCGACAAGAATGAAAGTTTTTATTTTATTTAATGAAAATAAAATAAGAATGAGACATGGAATATAAATTTACATTTTTGTTAATAAGAATTTCACCGAATGAGGAATTTACACTTTTATTAATGTAAATATAGTGAATTTCATCGTATGTCAGAATTTACATTTTTATATGTAAATTATAAAGTGAATTAATGTCGTATGTTGAAAATTACATTTTTCTTTGTAATTAACAAGTGAATTTCATCGTATGTCAGAATTTACATTTTTATATGTAAATTATAAAGTGAATTTATGGCGTATGTTAAAAATTACATTTTTCTTTGTAATTAACATGGAAATTTCATCGTACGTTAAAATCGACATTTTTTTATGTACATCATAAAGGGAATTACATCGTAGGATAAAATTTATATTTTTATATGTAATTAAAACATGAATTTACATTGTGTGTTAGATATTACATTTTTATATGTAATGTCTATAGGAAAGTATACCGTATGACAAAACTACATTTTTCTATGCAATTAAAGGATGCAATTTCATGGTATGATAGAATTTGCATTTTTCTTATATATATATATATATATGTAACATAAAATGAGAATGAACATTAGAAATAAAATTTATTTATTTCATATGTAATTTAGATGTAGAAATGTGACATTGTATTTAAAAATTATATTTTTACAATGTGGATTAGATGTAGTGTTTGCATTGTAATTAAAAATTATATTTTTACAATGTGAATTAGATGTAGTGTTTGCATTGTAATTACAAATCATGTTTTCACAATGTGAATTAAGAGTAGAGTTTGCATTGTCATTAGAAATTAAATTTTTATATGTAATTTAAAGATTTTGAGTGTATCAAAATTTACATTTTCAATGTAAGGAAAGAATGAATTTAGGATGCGGTAATATTATCTTCATTTTCAAATGAATTAAAATTTAGTAAGTATCGGTAATTGTGTGGAGTGTTGTTTTAATCAAACGACGTTGTTATGATTCAATGATTATATATATATATATAATCAAAATTGAACGAATAAGGCGTGGTAGTTCGCGTTTTGAAATCGTACTTTTAAATGACTATACAAGAAGATCCGACCATCGGATTTTCTTGAAACTGAAACCGTTAGGACGGTCTTGGAAAAATCTTTCCAATGATATATATATTACGTTAAGATCCAACGGTTAGATTCTGAGAAATGTGAAAATCAAAATTGGTTGAATGCAGCGCCATAGTCACCCATGGACGTAAGGCGTCGTTATATAAAAATTTAATTATTTTAAATAATTAAAATAGGAAGGAATCGTTAATAAAAATACTTATTAATGTGTAAGAAGAATTTTAAATATATATATATACGAGGATTATTTGGAAAGTCCGAGTTTATCTCATTCCAAATAATTAAACGATGTTTAAAAATCCAAGATTGGAAGACGGCGATTGAACACCGTCAAATCCCCAAATCGAATGGACGATGATGACTGTTGCCTTAGAATGGCTCGCTACCATGATAAGGTAATAGTAGGAGTTGCCCAGACGTAGTGTTGATTTGTACGGATTTGGCTTTCGCTCAGAACCAGAGCATAAGCTTATAAATGGATTGTGTGTCTGACATCGTACTCCATTATATATCATGTTATTAATCATCTGTCGAATGTATGGATGTTTGGTGGCGGAGAATTTATTCTCTTGCTTAACACCCGTTCATATATTTCGACAAAGGATTGATAGTGTGATATGGAGTGATGATGTGGCATGCTAAGATGCATATGATCAAGGCTTTGTTGAAAAGCAGGCCTTGTGGGACGATCAAAGCATAGTCCGTTTAGGCATAGCTTTGTGTATAGCGTGACTTCGCGAGCCTCACACACCGGCGGAGTCTAAAACGGGAGAAGGGAACGCAGGGAGAGCAGCACGTTTCTTTCTAGCTAGGGTGGTGTCAGTGACCTACCAGCCCTGACATTTTACTTATGTGGATGATGGAATGAGGCGCCTCGGATAGGTCCTATAGGACTGGGAAACGTGTGTTCAGGAATAACTAATCCGCAACTCGTACGGCGGACCGGCCCTGCAGCTTTCCAAGGGTTCACTGCGGGGGATCCTGAGACATTAGCTAGAGTGTCTCAAATCGGTAGGAGCTCCTCCCTAGCCTTGACTCATGATGGAAACTCAATTTCTAATACGCCCCATTCGGTTTTGATTGTATTGCTAGTACGGAGGCATAGCATATGGTACCTATGCTTCCTAGGATTGATACATTATGATTGAAATTGTTTTTAAAACATATACACACTAATAATAATATCAAATTCGTTTTTAACGTATCAAGCATGTTTAATCACCATAAGGTAAAACTCTATCCTCTGGTGTGCGTTGCATTGTGTGATGGGACCTGAGTCTTATGGTGATTTCATTTTTCTAAAAAGCATTGCGTTGCACGACAATCCATTGGAATAAAACCCGTTCCGCATTAGCGGCGTGGTCCATGGATTTGCCTTATTACTATTAGTTAAATTAGTTAAGAATTCTCACACCAGTCCCACGACTGACCCGTTGTTTGTTTCCACCTTTGCAAACTCGGGTGCCCTCTTTTCCACATGGGCATTCGAGTAGTTTGTCTACAGGTTTATCTCGAGCAGGATTCTGGATTGAAGCTTAAAGCTGTGTCCAAAGCATAGTTGTCTTCCGCTGTATCTATTTTATTTCCGCTGCACTGTATTAAAATCATGTAAAATTATCTTCCGCTGTAATTATTAGCCAATATACTCTGATATTCTGTACTCTGATGTGACATTTATTATTAATGTTATAAAAGTCTGTTGTTGTTGTTGTTCTGATGTGTTGTATTTCCAAAGTTAACGTAGGTGGAATTTGAACGGTTTTGATCGATTTTGCGATCGATTAAGGCCGGGCAAAATCCGACTCGTTACATTGGAATTCATTCTGTGTGATTGATAGCCATCAGTTACATGGCGTGAATTGCCTGTGTGGCATGCTAAGATGCAGTGATCAGGGCTTCTATTGAAAAGCAAAGTCTTGTAGTTGATGATCAAAGCACTGACTGTGTGGCGTAGCTTTGTGTATAACATGAATTCGCGAGCCTCACACCCTGGTATGAACCAGAAACGGGAGAGGACATCAGGGAGGGCCTGCGTTTCTTTCTAGCTAGAGGTGGTGTCAGTGCTTGAACTGGCTGACATTTATATTATTTTCACCTATGTGGTTGTTGCTGTTGCGAGGCGCCTCAGTTATATCAGTTGATTCGGGACCGATGGAGTCATTCGTTGGCTCATTTACGCCCCAAAGGGCAGGGAAACATAGTGTTCAGGCATAATAATCCACATCGGTGGACCGGCCCTGACGATCCAAAGGGTTGATGCGTTCTGATCTTGAGGCTCGGGCTAGGGAGTCTCTAATTCGGTAACGACTATCTTTTGCCTTGGTTCATGACGGAAATCCAATTTCCAAATACGACACCGTGCGATTTTGATTGTATATATATATGGCGACATGATATATGGTACCCATGCCGTCTATGATTGATAGTTGTGATTGAAATTGTTTGAGAAATCTATAAACACTAGTAATAATATCAAATTCTTTTGTTTTATTCGTATCAGGCATATTTTGGCCATTATAAGGGAAAACTCTATCCTCCGGTTTGCGTTGCATTGTGTGATGGGAACTGAGTCTTATAATGGCTTCATTTTTATAAAAAAGCATTGCGATGTTTAAAAGATTTACTTGTTCTAAGCACTGGCAATCCAATGGAGTTAACCCCTTCCGCGAAAGCGGCGTGGTCCTGTATTAGCCATATTATAAAATGGGTTAAGTAGATTTCTCATACCAGTCCCATGACTGACTCGTAGTTTGTTTCACTTGCAAACTCGGGTGCCCCTCTTTCTACATGGGCAGCCTTGTATTCAGGTTTTAGCAGGCTCTTTCTGGATAGCTGGAGCTGAAGATGGTTCTATCATTTATCTATTTTATGCTGTTCAGCTCCTATTGTACATATTATGTTTGTTTTCCGCTGTAGACATTTATGTATAGCTGAACTGTATTTGTACTAAGTATGATCCTATATACCGTGTAACTCTGATGATTACGTTTATCCAGTGTATTATTTGTACATTATCTGGTGTATTTATTTAATCCTGTTATGCTATTCTCTGTTTTATGTGTTATATTCCAAAGATTACCCTTGCCACCGTCAGTACGGGATTTGGGGTCGTCACAGTCATTCTTTATTTTGCAATCTCATTTTGGCTCAAAATTTAACTTGCTCAAATCTCGTTTCACTCAGTTACATGTTGTTGCATTTTTCACCGCGATTCAGAAGCACTTCGTTTTGCTAAAATCTAATTTAATTTGAACGAGTTATAGAGTTTTGAACTTTGAACCGTCATATAATTAATTAACTATTTATTAATTAATTTAATTATACACTAAACCTCAATTAGTTTAAACCCTCACCTTCTCTTTATTACCGATACTGGAACCATCAAACGCAGAAAACCCATTTGCTCGACATCCTTGAACCACCACCGCACCACCATCCAAGCCCTCTATCGTCGATCGCCCATGACCACTGTAAAGCGTCTCGCGACGGCGACTAACCCCCGCCAGCGCGATGAACTCGCAGCCCACTTTCCTCATGGAAACGAGCTCGAGCGCTCGTCATTCGAAGCAGAAAATCCGCCTCCACGAACCTCCATATCCAATCTCAACCGTTGATTGTTTAGATCTCATGTAGATCTTTAAATTTGCCTTTAGTTGTTTGGTGAATGAAGCCGTGGATTGAGAGAAAGATGAGGGAGAACGAAGGTGCTTCACGACCATCAATTTCCTCAAGTGACAGCGCTTGTAAAAGGTTTTAGGGTTTTGAGAGAAAACCCATATATTTATAGTAATTTTAATAATATTTAATATCCAATTTTACTTTGATTTCACTTCAATCTCCAAACGAAACCCTACGACTATCGTCCCTAACCAAATACCCCCATTCCGGACACAATGGGATATGTTTTGTAAGCCACTTCGATTGTTTCGATCAGTTTTCTTTAAACTAAAATATAAATCGGTATATATTCAATTTAAACGTACATTTTAATTTACTAGGGTCACATACTGACTTTAAAAATTCCCGAAAAATAAATCTAGCTATGTTTTGACGATACGGTCCTAAAAAAATTAATTCCGTCGAATTCTGAGTCCGTTTGAAAAATGGTCATTTTCTGGTCGATCCAATTTGAACTAAAACTGAACAAACACGTTTTCTTTTGCCACGCTCACATATTAATTTCAAAAATTATGAAAATTGAAATATAGCAATAATTTGACATTTTGAATCCAACAAAAGTGGTTTCGTCGAAAACAGAGGTCGTTTTCAAAATGGCTATTTCTAAGGGCTATATATTATATTAAAATATATATATATTCCACAACGACTTTTCTAAATTTTAAACTGGACATAAATTTCAATTTATAAAGTGAAATCTCAGTTTCTTACACTCGTTAGAAAGATATGATTTAACATATTCAAATATTTCTGGTTTTACTAAAATCCGATTTGTTTTGAATCTTGTACATTCATTTGAAATTTAAAATCGAATTTTCAAACTATCGCGCCATTTCTGGCTCATTATAATTAAAATAAATTAATACATTCTAACTTCAATTAAACTAAATTTTTAGTCGTTATTATTTAAAATAATCATTTTAAATATTCAAAATTCATTAAAATAACAAAAATAAAAATTTTAAACTGGTTCTGAAAATCAGGGTCGTCACATTCTCTGTGTTTGATTTATATTCAAGTGTTGAAATTAAATTCATGTGTTGAATAAAATTCATGTGTTGAGTAAAATTCATGTGTTGAAATAAAATTCATGTGTTGAAATAAAATTCATGTGTTGAATAGAAATTTATGTGTGGAAATTAAATTCATGTGTTGAAGAAAGTCCATGTATTGAATAAATTCTTTGAAAGATAAAAATAACATTTTTGCCATATATATAGACTATATAAAATATTAGTGTTTTAAATAAATTGTTTTTTTTTTTGAGCAAAACGGATATGTAGCGCGAGACTACATAGCCGATTAATTAGTAGCTAGTAATAGTTTTCCAACTGACATACCCAGTTGGTGGTCCAAAATACAACCATCACTCCAAGATTAAGACATATCATGCAACATAGAGTACATAATACATATGCGACTACAGTAGCATGCAGAACAGAGTACCATCAGACATAATTATACAAATATAGCATAGAAAGCCAAAGACGCATTAGCATAAATCATGTAAGCTCCATACTGGATGCCGAGCCATTGCTGTCAACAGAGGAAGCGGGAGAAGAGGCCACCGGTAAAGCAAACCTGAACACCGCAGCATGATTGTCTCCAGAAACTGACGATGACATGAAAATATGAAAGATGCGATGACAAATAAGCCTGGTCGAACTAGTTTTGTTTTTGAAAATCCTTGCATTTCTTTCATTCCACACACACCAACTATAAACAGCCAGGAAGGTATCAAGCAGTGTACAAGATTCGGATTCCCAGTGATCGAAGAAAGAAGAAATGGTGGGGATGTAGCCGAGTAAGCGGGCACTCGTTGCAGCCCAGATTGGGTAAGTAAAGTCACAAGAGAAGAATAGGTGGTGAATGGTTTCATCGTGAGAATTGCAGAGTGGACAGTTAGGGTTAGATACAACATTGCATTTGAACAGTTTGACTCTAGTATTGATCTTCTCGTGAATCAAACACCATTGGAGAAAAAGGATTCTTGGAGCCAGTTTGCATTTCCAAAGCCTTGAGAATTTAAACAATCTACCCGAGAAGTTCAAATAGCTATAACATGAAGATACAGAAAAGCCTCGAGATGGAGCGAGAACCCAAACAAAATGATCATCCAAGCTATTTAGTTGGGTGCAGCGAATGAGAGCAAAGATGCTCAGTAGCTGCGAGAGAGTGCGCCAATCAAAAAGTGAACCTGGAACTAAACTAATATGGCCATTGTTAAAAGCATCAACAACAGAAAGCATAGAATTAAATAAATTGTTTTAACACAAAAAATAACATTTTTACCTTATGTATGAACTATATAAAATATTAGTTTTTTAAATAAATTGTTTTAACACCAAAATAACATTTTTACCTTATGTATGAACTATATAAAATAATCGTGTTTTGAAATAAATCGTTTTACAATAAAAATCACATTTTTATGATATATATGAACTGGTAAAAAAGTGATGTATTGAAATAAATAGCTGTTGGATAAAAATATCGTTTTTATCAAACGTGTGAAATGAATATGGTTTTAGAATCGAAGAATGAATTATATTTATATGTACATATATATATATAATTAAAATAAATCGAATAACGAAGCTGTAGTTCGTGTTTTGAAACCGTCATTTCAAACGATTATTGCGGGAGATCTGACCATCGGATTTTCCCGAAACCGCAATCGTTGGGTTCCTTTTGGAAATATCTTTCCAATGACACCAACTTTGTAAAGATCCAACGGTTGGATATTCTGGAATGTTTAATTCAAATCTGAAGAAAAACTGTGCCATAATCGATTATATGTATATATATATAATTAAATTAAATCGAATAACGACGCTGCAGTTCGTATTTTTAAATCATAACTTCTAACGATTGTACCGAGAGATACGACCGTCGGATTTTCCCAAAATTGAAACTGTTGGATTCGTTTTAAAAAAATCTTTCTAATGATATAAAGTTTGTGAAGATCCAACGGTTAGATTTTCAGATATGTGTAAATCAAATCTGAAGAAAAACAGCGCTACGACTGCGTTATGGCCTAAAGCGTCGTTTAAATGAATTGGCTATTTTTAGATGGATAAAAATAACGATAAATCGTTATAAAATATTATAAACAATATGGAATGGAAATAAACCGAATTTACCCGATTTATTGGATATTTGATGGTTGAATGTGTTTGGCGTGAAAATTACATTTAAGAACAGAATTATTGATGTCGTATAATTTAACCATTGAAATGAATTGATTTAAATTCTAAATATACGCGAATTATTTGAAAAGGCTGAGTTAAATCTCATTTCAAATAATTGATCGGCGATAGGAAGTTGATGATGAAGACGGTGGTTGAAGACCGGAGATCTTTACATCGGTTGGGTGATTACTGATGTTTTGATTGGGAGGCATCCCAAAATATAGATAATAAGTGGTGATCGTCCAGACGTACTTGGAGATCAGTGGATATGCGAGGTATAAGGTGCCTCCGGTTTCGTTCAGACCAAGAACGAACTTGTAAATGGACCATGTGTCTGACATTCGATTTTGTTCTGCGCCGATTGATCTCTATTAAATATATATCTGTTTGGCGGCGGAGAATTTATTCTCTTGCTTAACGCCCTTCTTTGAGACATACAAGCTCAGAGGTTATATATCAATAGAAATCAGTCGCATGGAGTGAACTGCCTGTGTGGCATGCCTAAGTGGCAAATGATCAAGGCTTTTGTTGAAAAACAAAGTCTTGTGGTTGATGATCAAAGCACAGCCTGTGTGGCATAACTTTGTGTATAATGTTGATTCGCAAGCCTCACACCCCGGTATGAACCAGAAACGGGAGATGACATCAGGTGTAATAACCCAGAAATCTGGGCCAGTTTAAAATTTTTATTTTGGCAATTTTAGCGAATTTTGATTATTTAAAATGAATTATTTTAAATAATATCGATGAGAAATTTATTTTGAATAGATTAGAACGTATATATTTATATTCGTCGTCGTTAGAATATAAATAATTATTTATATATATAAAAGGAATTGAAAATGGCGCGGTAGTTCGATAATTCGATTTCAAAATTTAAATGAATGTACCGGGTGCAAAATAAAACGGATTTTAGCAAAACCAAGAATATTAGAATCTATTTGTGAATATCTTTGCAACGAACCCGAAGAATCGAAATTTCATAGCGGGAATCAAAAGATATGTCTAGTTGAAAATTCTGAATAGTCGCTATCGAATTCAGGCCCTTAAAAATGGAAATTTTGCAAACGACCTCGGATTTCGACGAAACCACTTTTGTTAGATCCGTGATGTCAAGTTATTGCTAGATTCCAATTTTCATAATTTTTCGATTTAATATGTGAGCGTGGCAAAGGAAAACGTGTTTGACCAGTTTAAGTTGATTTTAATCGACTGGAAAAATGGCCATTTTTCAAACGATCTCGGAATTTAACAAAATTAGTTTTGTTAG
Source organism: Allium sativum (assembly GCA_030737875.1). NCBI lineage: Eukaryota > Viridiplantae > Streptophyta > Magnoliopsida > Asparagales > Amaryllidaceae > Allium > Allium sativum. The sequence continues at coordinate 317,909,372 of CM060921.1, forward strand.
GACTGTATCATCAATACGAAATTAGAAAATATTTTTTGGGAATTTTTAGGGTCAGTATGTGGCCCCGGTAAATTGAAATGTGCGTTTCAAATTCAATATATAGAGTTATATTTTGATTTTGATGAAAACTGACTGAAACAACCAAACTGGCTTACGATACATATCCCATTGTGTTCGGAATGAGGGTAATTAGCTAGGGACGATAGGCAGTGGATCTCGTTTAGAGGTTGAAATTAAAGGTTATTTTTTTTTGATTTAAAATTAAATAAAAATAATATAAAATTTTCATTAACCCCTCCCATCTCTCTCTCTTCTGTATCCCATCGAACAGAATTAAAAAAAAACAAAAAGAAAACCCGATCCCGTGCTTCCACCCTCCCTCGAAATCGCGCCGCCCACCAGAGCTTCGTCGCCGCCGCTCGCCATCGACCCCCCTCCGATATTCTCCTCTCCCCCTTCTTCCACACGAGAACGTGCAGCACCTCCCTGTCTCCATCCCTCGACCAAACCGCGAACCCCAGCACCTAAATCCTCCACCGTGCTTGAAACGACCCGAAATCCCGTTCAGACGGAAACAAGGGTTATCTTTTGGAATATAACACAGAAACAGAATATAACAGAACAGAATTAAATAAATACACCAGATAATGAACAATAGAATATACTAGATAAAAGTAATCATCAGAGTTACACAGTATACAGGATCTTACTTAGTACAAATACAGTTCAGCTATACATAAATGTCTACAGCGGAAAACAAACAAAATATGCACAATAGGAGCTGAACAGCATAAAAAGAAATAAATGATAGAATCCATCTTCAGCTCCAGCTATCCAGAAGGAGAACCAGCTAAACCTGAATACAAGGCTGCCCGTGTAGAAAAAGGGGCACCCGAGTTTGAAAGTGAAACAAACTACGAGTCAGTCATGGGACTGGTATGAGAAATCCATTCAACACATATATAATATGGCAAATCACAGGACCACGCCACTTTCGTGGAACGGGTTTACTCCATTGGATTGCCAGTGCTCTAAAACAAATCTTTCTTTTAAACATCGCTATGCTTTTTATAAAAATGAAGCCGTTATAAGACTCAGTTCCCATCACACAATGCAACGCAAACCGGAGGATAGAGTTTTTACCTTATAACGGCCAAATATGCTTGATACGAATAAAACAAAGGCATTTGATATTATTGCTAGTGTTTATATGTTTTGAAAACAATTTCAAATCATAACTATCAATCATAGGCGGCATTAATGCCCCATACCACTATGTCGCCATATATAGGTATACAATCAAAATCGCATCGTCGCGTATTTGGAAATTGGATTTCCGTCATGAACCAAGGCAAAAGATAGTCCTTACCGAATTCGAGACTGCCTAGCCCGAGTCTCAGGATCAGAACGCATTGATCCTTGGAGCGACATGGCCGGTCCACATGGAGTGGATTAAAAATGCCTGAGCACTAGGTTTCGCCGCCCTTTGGGGCGTAAGCGAGCCAACAAGTGACTCCATCGGACCCGGATCGTCCGATCTAACCGAGGCGCCTCGCAACAGCAACAACCACATAAGTCAAACTCGTCAGGGCGTGTAAAACCACTGACGCCACTTTTAGCTAGGAGGAAACGTAGGCCCTCCCTGAGGTCCTTCTCCCGTTTTAGGTTCCTACCGGGGTGTGAGGCTCGCGAATTTACGTTATACACAAAGCTACGCCACACAGGCGGTGCTTTGATCATCACCACAAGACTTTGCTTTTCAACAGAAGCCCTGATCACTGCATCTTAGCATGCCACACAGGCAATTCACACCGTGCAACTGATGGCTATCAATCACACAGAACAAATTCCAATGTCGGACACACAGTCCATTTACCAGTCCGTTCTGGGTCTGAACGAAACCGGAGGCACTAAATACCTCGCAAACCCATCGATCACCACGTACGTCTGAGCGATCACCACTCATTATCCATATTTCGGGATGCCTCCCAATCAGGACCTCGGTTACCATCCAAACGAGGTGAAGATCTCCGGTCTTCGACCATCGTCTTCATCTTCGACTTTCAATCGTCGGTCAATTATTTGAAATGAGAATTAACTCGGCCTTTTCAAATAATTCTCGTATATTTAGAATTTCAATTCAATTTATTTCAATGGTTAAATTATTTGACAACACCAATCTTGTTCTTTAATGTAATTTTCACACCAAACACATTCAACCATCAAAAACCACATAAATCGAACAAATTCAGTTTATTTCTATTCCATATCGCTTATGATATTTTATAACTATTTATCGCTATTTTTATTTATTTTAAAATAGCTATTTTATTCAAAACGACGCTTCGGGCCATAAAGCGGCCGTGGCGCTGTTTTTCTTCAGATTTGATTTACACATATCTGAAAATCTAACCGTTGGATCTTCAAAAAATTTACATCATCAGAAAGGTCTTTTCAAAACGAATCCAACGGTTCCAGTTTCGGGAAAATCCGACGGTCGGATCTCCCGGTACAATCGTTTGAATTTTCGATTTCAAAATACGAACTGCAGCGTCGTTATTCGATTAAATATATAATTATATATATATATATATATATATATATATATAAATATAATCGCTTCTGGCGCTGTTTTTCTTCAGATTTGAATTAAACATTCCAGACAATCCAACCGTTGGATTTTTACAAGGTTGGTGCCGTTGGAAAGATTATTCCAAGGCGAACCCGACGGTTGAGGTTTCGGGAAAATCCAATGGTCGGATTTCCCGTACTAGTTGTTTGAAATCATGGTTTCAAAATACGAACTGCACGGTTTCGTTTCGTTTTAATTTTATTTATATTTATATATTTATATAAATGTAGTTCATTCTATGATTTCCATATCGTTTCCACTTCAAATATTTTTCTAACACCTTAAAATTTTGGAAAATTTCGCCATAACCTCCCCTGCACCGGGAGCATCGGGAAATTGCAAATAGCTTTCCCGGTCCTTCTAATCTCAAAAAGAAAAAGAAAAAGCCAACAGGCTCATAAAATCATCACCCAAACAAAGCAGTAAATGTGTACCTATTTGTCGGGCACAAAATTTTATTCCTCTTCTCTAGCCCCTTTGCTATAACCTGTTCAATGAATATGCATGTACATATATATACAGTTCTTATCATTTATCATTTTCTGTTCAACTTCATATTTGATTTCTATTTGGTTTAAAAACACCATTCATTCTAATGTTACATAAATAGGTGCAAATCATTTCATTAGCTAATTAATGAATATTTCAACTCATATATGTTTATTTTGAACAAGTGGCTATTTTTAACACTTCACATTTCAACGATTCATGCATACAGTAAAAATGTGATTTTTATTGTAAAACGATTCATTTCAAAACACTATTATTTGATATACTTCATATTGGTGATAAAAATAGGATTTTTATCATAAAACAATTTCTTTAAAACGAGATTATTTTACACAGTTCATATAGTCGATAAAAGGTGATTTTTATTATCCAACAATTTATTTCAAAATGTGAATACCATTCAACACATGAATTTCTAATCAACGAATGAATATCAATTCAACACATGAATGTTTTCTATAGTTTTTATATATAGATAAAAGGTGATTTTTATTATCAAACCATTTATTTCAAAATATGAATACCATTCAACACATGAATTTCTAATCAACGAATGAATATCAATTCAACACATGAATGTTTTCTATAGTTTCTATATATAGATAAAAAGTGATTTTTATTATCAAACAATTTATTTCAAAATATGAATACCATTCAACACATGAATTTCTAATCAACGAATGAATATCAATTCAACACATGAATGTTTTCTATAGTTTCTATATATAGATAAAAATGTGATTTTTATTATCAAACAATTTATTTCAAAATATGAATACCATTCAACACATGAATTTCTAATCAACGAATGAATATCAATTCAACACATGAATGTTTTCTATAGTTTCTATATATAGATAAAAATGTGATTTTTATTATCAAACAATTTATTTCAAAATATGAATACCATTCAACACATGAATTTCTAATCAACGAATGAATATCAATTCAACACATGAATGTTTTCTATTCAATGAATAAATATAGTTTAAGCATATGAAAATAATTCAAACACACGAATATTATTCAAAATTTCGGCAGCATAACGGCAGGGTAGTTAAAACCGGGACCGTCCCTAGTACGGTTCCTCGCTCTACCTTAAAACCTCGCGGTTTTTGACAATGGGGATCATGCATCTAGTTCGCACGCAGGCGGCATGTATATATTTATTTCATTTCCACAAACTAATCCTATGTGGTTTCAACCAAATATTTCTCAACCACAAATGGGTATTTTTCAACCAATATCAATCACAAACAATCCCAAACAATCATTCGCTATCAATCAATTTTCACAACAATTTCAATCAATAAATATCGTCCATGGTTTGTGGACGAGGGGCGTATATATATATATATATATTTATATATAACAATTCACTTTCATTTCACACACACATATATATATTTTTAAATCAGAAATCTCACCAATAGCTATTTCAATCCCACGAATCTTCTTTGTATAAAATCTTTGCCAATCTCTCTTTTTGTCGCTTTGTTGCCCGTATTCTCTACATATGTAAAAATCGAATTTTTACTATGTTATTCAATATATAAAACTTGCATTTTGACTTCGCTATTCAATATATAAAGATCATATTTTTATTATTCCTATGATGTAAAAATTATATTTTTATTACTTTAAAAATATGAAAATCATATCTTACTTCTTCTACTCAATAAAAATTCCGTCTTTTCTATTTTAAAAATATGATCTTTATTTTATTATTATTTTTTCCAAGTTCAAAACTTTTCTATTTTAAAGCTCAAATCTTTTCTATTTAAAGTTCAAATCTTTTCTATTTTAAAGCTCAAATCTTTTCTATTTTAAAGCTCAAACCTTTTCTATTTTAAAGCTCAAATCTTTTCTATTTTAAAGCTCAAACCTTTTCTATTTTAAAGCTCAAACCTTTTTCCTTTTAAAGTTTAAACCTTTTCCTATTTACATCTTAAAATAAAATCAGTTTTTAAACCTTTTAGAAAAAAAAACAGTTTTTAAACCTTTTAAAAGAAATCAGTTTAAACCCTTTAAAAAAAAATCAGTATTCTTATACTTTTAAAAATCAGTATTTTATAACCTGTTTAAAATCAGTTTTTAAACCTCTTAAAAAAACCAGTATTCTTTTAAAAAAAAATCTAAAATCAGTTTTCTTTCTAAAGTTTAAAAATCAATTCAGTTTTAAACCTTTTTCAAAAAATCAGAATTAAATCTTTTCAAATCGAAATTTTCAGATGAAAATAAAATAAAATAAAAACAATTTACCTTAACCTGCGAAGAAGGGGGGGGGGGGTGACAGCCAAGCTCGGCGGCGTCGGGGAGGTCGCGGTTGGAGGAGGGACAGGCGGAGGGGTCTCGAACGGGGGGCTCGCGAATTGGTGTCGCGATGCTTCAGGGGGGGCGGATGCGTCACTGGCGGTTCGACGTACGAGGGGAGGGGGGTGCGGTGATGGGCGGCGGTGGCGTTCGCTTCAGGGGGGGGGGGGCGGCTGTCGATAGGTTTAGTTTTTTTTTTTGTTTTCTGTTTAATGAATCGGGGGGGCCAGAAAGGGAGATAAAGGGAGGGAATTAAAATTTATTTTTATTATTTAATTTTTCAAAAAAGTTGACTTTTACATACGACCTCGAAACGAGGCCCACCGTCTGTCGTCCATAGCGTTTTACCCCCATTCCGAACACAATGGGATATGTATCGCAAGCTGATTTGATCATTTCGATCAGTTTCCGTTAAAATCAACATATAACTCTATATATTGAATTTGAACGCGCATTTCAATTTACTGGGGTCACATACTAACTAGAAAAATTCTCGAAAAATATTTTCTAGCTTCGTATTGACAATACGGTCCTAACAAAACTAGTTTCGTCGAATTCTGAGACCGTTTGAAAAATGGCCAATTTCCAGTCGATTAAAATCAACTAAAACTGGTCAAACGCGTTTTCCTTTGCCACGCTCACATATTGATTCGAAAAATTATGAAATTTGAAACCTAGCAATAACTTCACATCCTGGACCCAACAAAAGTGGTTTCGTCGAAATCCGAGGTCGTTTGCAAAATGTCCATTTTTAAGGGCCTGAATTCCATAGCAACTATTCAGAATTTTCAACTGGACATATCTTTTTATTCCCGCTATCAAATTTCGATTGGGCAGATTCGTTGGAAAGATATCATCAATTAGATCCTAATGTTTTTGGTTTCACTAAAATCCGGATTGTTCTGCACCCGGTATATTCAATTGAAGTTTGAAATCGAATTATCGAACTACCGCGCTATTTTCAATTCTATATATAATTATAATTAATTATATTCGTTTTCAAATGTCGATTCAAACTCAGTTTTCATCGCCATTATTTAAAATATTTATTTTAAATATTTAAAATCCATTATTTTAGCCAATTTAAAATTTTTAAATTGGTTCAGATTTTCTGGGTCGTTACAGTGCTACCTCTGCGAGCCACCGCAACCACCTGCAACACTCCAACCACCGTGCGCTGCCTCTCCAGTCGATGCAGCCCCTCCAGTTCACCGAGCAGCAGAAAGCCCCTTTCCACGGTGAGTTTTATTGTTTTCAAAAACTAATTTTTTTTATATATATAAGCAGTGTTTAAAATCAGTTTTAATATTTAAAATCAGTGTTAAATTCAGTTTTCATTCGTAGAAATTAAGAGCGTGGAGTCATATAAAGATTGGATTTTTTCTTATTTATTAAAAAGATTTGATTAATTTTTTTTAACATAAAAAAACATTTAGTTTTTAACAAATATCAAACATACCTTGCTTTTGAAATTATAAAATATACTGCTTTTGAAAATAAAAATATGATTTTTATAATATAGAAATAATAAAAATACGATTTTTATATTATATAGATAGTAAAGATTTGATCTTTATATAAGTAGCGAAATAAAAATCTGATTTTTATTATATATATGTGGAGATAAAAATATGATTTTTATAGCGATGATATAAAAATTCGATCTTTATATAAGAGCAGAAATATAAAAATATAATTTTTATGTAGAATAAGCATTGTAAAAATATATATGAATTCGAAATAAAAATGGAATTTTTATTTATTGAATGAAGGATAAAAATATAATTTTTATTTGAACAGCGTGAAAAGAACTGCATAGGAATTTCAGACCGATCCAGGTGATTCGGCAGTTCAACAGCAAAGCACGACAGAGTGGAACCCTCTGTGAGAACTTCTCACCTTTAATTTAATTTTCTAGTTTGAAATATATACTAGGATGTAGACGGTGTTTAGTAGCACCCGACACCCGTCGTCCACAGACCATGGACGGCTTGTATGCTTGCTTGTTTGATTTTGATGTGTAGTTGATTGTGTGATGTTATGTGAAATGAAATAAAATATTTACATAGTTGAAATAAAATATTTTATAGTGGAAAATATTTTATAGTTAAAAATAGAATTTTTAACATGTATATGAAATGAAATAAAAATAAACAAATCAGACGATTTGTTTATATACACACATATGACTGATAACTGATTGAGACGATAAATTTTACACATCGCCCAACTGCACAAATAAAATCTGTGTTTGATTGTTTGACAACCCCACACGGGTATTAGGATGATATATGACATACACTAATCCCAATAGTTAGTTGTATGTCGATCGGTTGATTGACAGACTGTTATAAGCGTTAAATATTTATATTCGATGCTTATACAGTGTAGAATGCACTTTGGATGATGGTTGATTATTCATCGTAGTTATTGTATACATGTGTTGTAGAAAATCCATATAATCAACATTATACGGTAATTGATTGCGCCTCATTCCATATTTGAAAAAGAAATATTTGAAAAAGAAATATTTGAAATAGAAATATTTGAAATAGAAATATTTGAAGAAAATCCATATAATCAACATTACGGTAATTGATTGCGCCTCATTCCATATTTGAAAAAGAAATATTTGAAAAAGAAATATTTGAAATAGAAATATTTGAAATAGAAATATTTGAAATAGAATATTTGAAAATAGAAATATATAAAGCCGTGTTGAGTAGATTGACGTCATTTTGACGTGAACGATATTTATATCGATTTTATTCATTTTATAACGAATATCGAAAGTGATTTCAAAATCTGATATTTTGAGAAGAATTGAAATTCGAATTAAACTGAAAATAAATGAATTCGAATTGAAATTGAATAGAAATGAATTCGAATTGAAATTGAATAGAAATGAATTCGAATTGAAATTGAATTGAATTAGAGCTGAAATTGAATTAGAAATCAATTTGAATTGAAATCAATTTGAAATGAATTTAAAACGAGTTTATATTGGAAAGATTCAATTATGATTTGAATTTGAAAAGGAAGTTAAAATCGTATTGAAAACGAATTTAAAACGATTTATATAATACGTTTTAAAAGGAAATCGACGAAGTACATATTATACATATTATATATATATATAATATAATGGCCTGAATAGAACTCGTCGCGCTGCGCTAGTTCACGAATTTCGACCATTAACTTCAAATGGATATTGCAGGAGATCCGACCGTCGTATTCTCCTAAAACCGGAACCGTTGGGTTCGTATCGAAAAGAGATTTCTAATGAATATTAGAAATTTGAAATCTAACGGTTGGATTTGGAATTATGTCCAAATCAAATTGGGAAAAGGTCGCTGTAAGTGCAGTTCGATGGCCGTTGATGGAAATCGACTGTACGGGCCTTGATAAAATTATTAAAAATAGTAATAATTTGTGTAAAATCATAAGAAATGATTTAGAAAGAATTGGGATGAAAAACTCCATATTTGAAAAGATAAAAATAGATTTTTATCGCAATGAACTAGTTTTGAACTAGAATAGTAATTTATTTATTTTTAAAATAAATAAATTGGATTTGAAATGGTTTTGAAAATAACCATAATTTCCAATAATTGAATTGGAATAGATTTGAATCGAAATTGTCTTCGAAATATTTCGATGTTGGATTTCGTGATTATACAGATGTTGTTATGGAAATTTGAAAGATATTTATATATCGTTATTTCCAATACGATATTTGTTGGTCGTAGAATTTGATATTGAATATAAGCCGATATATTTTCTATTCAGAGCCCTGTATTTAATATCAAATGTGATTTGGGTTTGTCGTGAATGGTGTCTTTATTAACACTGTTCTTGAACCAGATGAGAAAAGATTAAATCTTTTTATTTAGATTTAATGAAGTGTACCAATTAAATAATATTTAATTGGAATCGAATTGGTATTGATTTTTGGGTTTATCGTGAACCGTGTTTTAAATGACACTGATTCTTTAACCCAGTCAAAGATTAAAACTAAGTGAAGTTTTGATGAATCTTTAATTAGATTGAAAATATTGAGAATGGAGTATCACCAGTTTTGCTCCAGGCGATAGTTAAATCTTTAATTAGATTTAAACGTGAAGTGGTAATTGAATTTACCGATAACACCGTGGTGTTAGATATGAAGTATAACCAGTTTTACTTCATGGGATGAATAGGTTGGGATTGGGAAATTAAAACAAATGATTACTTCGGTAAGGTTCGTTAATCCCGACTAGTTTGAATTGATATTCAAAAGTAGATTAAAGAATATATTTAAATGATTTATCATTGATAAAATTAATGGGAACCTTTCCCTATGAATGTGAAATTTAGAAACTAACTGTCCGTTAGCTAAGCAGAATGGTTTTCTGGATATTGATCTGATGTTGGTTTCGGCCTTCGGGGTTAATATTTAGGGAATTATTCTCTTGTTAATTTACGGTTAGTGACTGATGAATTGGAATGAGGCGTATGTTGTATTTGTGTAACACTTGTTTATAATATACGCGAGTTTTCGGAAAGACCGGGTTTATCTCATTCCGAATAATTGATACGACGATAAGTCGAAGATGAAGACAATGGTTGAAGACCGGAAGTCTTTATGTCGTTTGGGTGATTACTGATGATCTTGATTGGCCTGTACACCCAAGAAGATGGAAACAGTTGGTGATCGTCCAGACGTATTTGGAGATCGATGGATATGCGGGGTACTAGGTGTCTCCGGTTTCGTTCAGACCCGGAACGAACTTGTAAATGGGCTGAGTGTCTGACATTGGATTTTAGTCTGTGTGATTGATTTCTATTAAATATATATCTGTTTGGCGGCGGAGAATTTATTCTCTTGCTTAACGCCCTTCTCTGAGACGTACGAGCTCAGGGGTTATATACTGATGGATATTAAATGCATAGAGTGAATTGCCTGTGTGGCATGCCTAAGTGGCGAATGATCAAGGCTTCTGTTGGAAAGCAAAAACTTGTGATTGATGATCGAAGCACGACCTTTGTGGCGTAGCTTTGTGTAACGTTTACTTCGCGAGTTTCACACCGGGTATGAACCAAAAACGGGAGAAGGACCTCAGGGAGGGCATGCGTTTCTTTCTATTTAGAAGTGGCGTCAGTGGTTTTACACGCCCTGACGAGTTTGACATATGTGGTTGTTGCTGTTGTGAGGCGCGTCGGTTTGATCGGACGATCCGGGTCCGATGGAGTCATTTAGTTGGTTCATCTATGCCCCATAGGGCGGGGAAACGCATGTTCAGGCATTTTAATCCACATCGGTGGACCGACCCTAACGATCCAAGGGCCCACCTGAGTCTGGGTCCTGAGGGGCGGACTAGAGTGTCTCGAATCAGTTGAGGACTATCTTTTGCCTTGGTTCATAGATGGAAATCCAATTTCCAAATACGTGATTTTGCGGTTTTTATTGTAGAACTAGTATGGCGACATGATATAGGGTACCCATGCCGTCTATGATTGATACTTATGATTTGAAGTTGTTTTATGCACTATGCACTTATAATAGTATCAAATGATTTGTTTTAAACGTACCAAGCATGTTTGGCTATTATAAGGGAAAACCCTATCCCCCGGCTTGCGTTGCATTGTGTGATAGGTCCTAGGTCTTATAATAGCTTCATCTTTCTTTATTTAGCATTGCGCTGTTGTTTTATGCACTGGTGTTCTTGGGTGGAAACCCGTTCCGTGTTATACGGCGTGGTCCCTTGATTTACCTAACTTTGAAAATAAAGATTAATAACTGTTTTAGTTCTCACACCAGTCCCATGACTGACCTGGAGTTTATTGTTTTGACCTAAACTCTGGGTGCCCTTATTTTGACACGGGAAGCTAGTAGTTTTGGTTTTGTAGATTTATATTCAAAGGATCCTGATTTACAGCTGGAACGATATCCGGAAAGCTTTGTATCCGTATATCTCCTTCAATTGTATTTTGTATTATTTTCCGCTGCTATGTATTTAAATGTAATTTAAATCTCTGATATTCCTGTGTAATATTGATTCGTGTATACTCTGTATATTCTTGTATCTAATGGAATTGTTGTAATTAACAATGAAAGGTTCTTCCGTCTGCGTTCTGGTGTGGCCTGTTCTCGAACTATCCGCGCTTTCCTCACTGGGGAAGTTACGTGTTTTTACAGTTGGTATCAGAGCTTTGGTTTACAAAGCTCATAGAACAAGACACAATAGAACCATACGAAATAATTCATCAGAATTGGATTAGTAATATCCAGCGAGAATGACTCGTTAGAGATGGGATCAGTAGTATCCTAGAACGAGTGTGAAGAGTATATTTTTGAAATGAAAACGAATTTTTGTTTTGAAAATTTAAATCAATTATGCGTATTTGATTATTTATTTATGTTGAATTTGGACAATCCAGTATATATAGATTTTTCATATACGTCTGATCCAAATGTATTCGAAGTTTTAATATACTGGATAGATATAAAATCACACTCTAGTCACCCGAAGATGATTCTGTTGATGACTATGTAGCATCAACAGTGTGTTCGAGTTTCAAAGGAGTGATGTTTATATATTTCCAATTGATTGGTGTGAGAACCAAAATTAGATAGGGCTTATTGTTGTGATTTGGCATCAAAAATGTGATTTCTGACTATATATCAAAGTTATGAATTTGAAATGATAATCAACAAATTGATTGCTAGTTGTGTTGTTTGATTATTGTTTGAATTAATTAAATTTTTAACCATTTAGCCAAATTGACCAAAAAGATGAATTGTATTGAAATTTGGTCGCATTTGCTTGCATATACATGTACTTACATTGAATAGGTCATAGCAAAGAGGCTAGAGCAGAAGAATAAAATTGTTTGCCCGACAAATAGGTACATATTTACCATAATTTACTGTTTTGTTTGGGTGATGATGATTTTATGAGCCGATTGGCTAGCCGCTTGGCTTTTTCTTTTTGAGATCAGAAGGCCTGTATGGCAATTTCGGGATTTTCCCGTGCTCCCGGTGCAGGGGAGGTTATGGCGAAATTTTTCGAAAATTTAGGGTGTTAGCCAAATTTTTGAAAAATTTGAAAAGTTCTTAGAAACTAAAAAGTTGAAGAACTTAAGCCGTAATCAAAATAATGGAAGTTGAGTTGATTTGTGAAACAACTTTCGGCTTCGTTCCTTTTCAGGGACGAAAAGTTCTAAGTGGGGGAGATTGTAATAACCCGGAAATCTGGGCCAGTTTAAAATTTTTATTTTGGCAATTTTAGTGAATTTTAATTATTTAAAATGAATTATTTTAAATAATATCGACGAGAAATTTATTTTGAATAGATTAGAACGTATATATTTATATTCGTCGTCGTTAGAATATAAATAATTATTTATATATATATATATAAAAGGAACTGAAAATGGCGCGGTAGTTCGATAATTCGATTTCAAAATTCAAATGAATGTACCGGGTGCAAAATAAAATGGATTTTAGCGAAACCAAAAATATTAGAATCTATTTGTGAATATCTTTCCAACGAACCCGAAGAATCGAAATTTCATAGCGTGAATCAAAAGATATGTCCAGTTGAAAATTCTGAATAGTTGCTATGGAATTCAGGCCCTTAAAAATGGAAATTTTGCAAACGACCTCGGATTTCGACGAAACAACTTTTTTTAGATCTGTGATGTCAAGTTATTGCTAGATTCTAATTTTCATAATTTTTCGATTCAATATGTGAGCGTGGCAAAGGAAAACGTGCTTGACCAGTTTCAATTGATTTTAATCGACTGGAAAAATGGCCATTTTTCAAACGGTCTCGGAATTTGACGAAATTAGTTTTGTTAGGACCATATCATCAATACGAAGTTAGAAAATATTTTTTTGGGAATTTTTAGGGTCAGTATGTGGCCCCGGTAAATTGAAATGTGTGTTCAAATTCAATATATAGAGTTATATTTTGATTTTGACGAAAACTGACCGAAACAACCAAACTGGCTTACGATACATATCCCATTGTGCTCGGAATGGGGGGGGGGGGGGGTAATTAGCTAGGGACAACAGGCGGTGGGTTTCGTTTAGAGGTTGAAATTAAAGGTTACTTTTTTTTGATTTAAAATTAAATAAAAATAATATAAAATTTTCATTAACCCCTCCCATCTCTCTCTCTTCTGTTTCCCATCGAACAGAATTAAAAAAAAACCCGATCCCGTGCTTCCACCCCCCCTCGAAATCGCGCCGCCCACCAGAGCTTCGCCGCCACCGCTCGCTATCGACCCCCCCTCCGATCTGCTCCTCTCCCCCTTCTTCCACACGAGAATGCGCAGCACCTCCCTGTCTCCATCCCTCGACCAAACCGCGAACCCCAGCACCCAAATCCTCCACCGCGCCACCTCTGCGAGCCACCACACCCCCTGCAACACTCCGACCACCGTGCGCTGCCTCTCCAGTCGATGCAGCCCCTCCAGTTCACCGAGCAGCAGAAAGCCCCTTTCCACGGTGAGTTTTATTGTTTTCAGAAACTAATTTTTTCTATATATATAAGCAGTGTTTAAAATCAGTTTTAATATTTAAAATCAGTGTTAAATTCAGTTTTCATTCGTAGAAATTAAGAGCATGGAGTCATATAAAGATTGGATTTTTTCTTATTTATTAAAAAGATTTGATTTATTTTTTTTTAACGTAAAAAAAACATTTAGTTTTTAACAAATATAAAGCATACCTTGCTTTTGAAATTATAAAATATACTTTGCTTTTGAAAATAAAAATATGATTTTTATAATATAGAAAGAATAAAAATACGATTTTTATATTATATAGATAGTAAAGATTTGATCTTTATATAAGTAGCGAAATAAAAATCTGATTTTTATTATATATATGTGGAGATAAAAATATGATTTTTATAGCGATGATATAAAAATTCGATCTTTATATAAGAGCAGAAATATAAAAATATAATTTTTATGTAGAATAAGCGTTGTAAAAATATATATGAATTCGAAATAAAAATGGAATTTTTATTTATTGAATGAAGGATAAAAATATAATTTTTATTTGAACAGCGTGAAAAGAACTGCATAGGAATTTCAGACCGATCCAGGTGATTCGGTAGTTCAACAGCAAAGCACGGCGGAGTGGAATCCTCTTTGAGAACTTCTCACCTTTAATTTAATTTTCTAGTTTGAAATATATACTAGGATGCAGACGGTGTTTAGTAGCACCCGACACCCGTCGTCCACAGACCATGGACGGCTTGTATGCTTGTTTGTTTGATTTTGATGTGTAGTTGATTGTGTGATGTTATGTGAAATGAAATAAAATATTTATATAGTTGAAATAAAATATTTTATAGTGGAAAATATTTTATAGTTAAAAATAGAATTTTTAACGTGTATATGAAATGAAATAAAAGTAAACAAATCTGACGATTTGTTTATATACACACATTTGACTGATAACTGATTGGGACGATAAATTTTACACATCGCCCAACTGCACAAATAATATCTGTGTTTGATTGTTTGAAAACCCCACATGGGTATTGGGATGATATATGACATACACTAATCCCAATAGTTAGTTGTATGTCGATCGATTGATTGACAGATTGTTATAAGCGTTAAATATTTATATTCAATGCTTATACAGTGTAGAATGCACTTTGGATGATGGTTGATTATTCATCGTAGTTATTGTATACATGTGTTGTAGAAAATCCATATAATCAACATTATATGGTAATTGATTGGGCCTCATTCCATATTTGAAAAAGAAATATTTGAAAAAGAAATATTAGAAATAGAAATATTAGAAATAGAAATATTTGAAAAAGAAATATTTGAAATAGAAATATTTGAAATAGAATATTTGAAAATAGAAATATATGAAGCCGTGTTGAGTAGATTGACGCCATTTTGATGTGAACGATATTTATATCGATTTTATTCATTTTATAACGAATATCGAAAGTGATTTCAAAATCTGATATTTTGAAAAGAATTGAAATTCGAATTAAACTAAATAGAAATGAATTCGAATTGAAATTGAATAGAAATGAATTTGAATTGAAATTGAATAGAAATAAATTCGAATTGAAATTGAATTGAATTAGAGCTGAAATTGAATTAGAAATCAATTTGAATTGAAATCGATTTGAAATGAATTTAAAACGAATTTATATTGGAAAGATTCAATTTTGATTTGAATTTGAAAAAGAAGTTGAAATCGTTTAGAAAACGAATTTAAAACGATTTATATAATACGTTTTAAAAGGAAATCGACGAAGTATATATTATATATATAATATAATGGCCTGAATAGAACGCGCCGCGCTGCGGTAGTTTGCGAATTTCGACCATTGACTTCAAATGGATATTGCGGGAGATCCGACCGTCGGATTCTCCTAAAACCGGAACCATTGGGTTCGTATCGAAAAGAGCTTTCTAAAGTATATTAGAAATTTGAAATCTAACGGTTGGAATTGGAATTATGTCCAAATCAAATTGGGAAAATGTCGATGTAAGTGCAGTTCGATGGCCGTTGATGGAAATCGACTGTACGGGCCTTGATAAAATTATTAAAAATAGTAATTATTTGTGTAAAATCATAAGAAATGATTTAGAAAGAATTGGGATGAAAAAACTCCATATTTGAAAAGATAAAAATAAATTTTTATCGCAATGAACTAGTTTTGAACTAGAATAGTAATTTATTTATTTTTAAAATAAATAAATTGGATTTGAAATGGTTTTGAAAATAACCAGAATTTCCAATAATTGAATTGGAATAGATTTGAATCGAAATTGTCTTCGGAATATTTCGATGTTGGATTTCGTGATTATACAGATGTTGTTATGGAAATTTGAAAGATATTTATATATCGTTATTTCCAATACGATATTTGTTGGTCGTAGAATTTGATATTGAATATAAGCCGATATATTTTCTATTCAGAGCCTTGTATTTAATATCAAATGTGATTTGGGTTTGTCGTGAATGGTGTCTTTATTAACACTGTTCTTGAACCCAGTTGAGAAAAGATTAAATCTTTTTATTTAGATTTAATGAAGTGTACCAATTAAATAATATTTAATTGGAATCGAATTGGTATTGATTTTTGGGTTTATCGTGAACCGTGTTTTAAATGACACTGATTCTTTAACCCAGTCAAAGATTAAAACTAAGTGGAGTTTTGATGAATCTTTAATTAGATTGAAAAGATCGAGAATGGAGTATCACCAGTTTTGCTCCAGGCGATAGTTAAATCTTTAATTAGATTTAAACGTGAAGTGGTAATTGAATTTACCGATAACACCGTGGTGTTAGATATGAAGTATAACCAGTTTTACTTCATGGGATGAATATGTTGGGATTGGGAAATTAAAACAAATGATTACTTCGGTAAGGTTCGTTAATCCCGACTAGTTTGAATTGATATTCAAAAGTAGATTAAAGATAAAATTTAAATGATTTATCTTTGATAAAACTAATGGGAACCTTTCCCTATGAATGTGAAATTTAGAAACTAACTATCGGTTTGCTAAGCAGAATGGTTTTCTGGATATTGATCTGATGTTGGTTTCAGCCTTCGAGGTTAATATTTAGGGAATTATTCTCTTGTTAATTTATGGTTAGTGACTGATGAATTGGAATGAGGCGTATGTTGTATTTGTGTAACACTTGTTTATAATATACGCGAGTTATTCGGAAAGACCAGGTTTATCCCATTCTGAATAACTGATACGACGATAAGTCGAAGATGAAGACGGTGGTTGAAGACCGGAAGTCTTCACGTCGTTTGGGTGATTACTGATGATCTTGATTGGGCTGTACACCCAAGAAGATGGAAACAGTTGGTGATCGTCCAGACGTATTTGGAGATCGATGGATATGCAGGGTACTAGGTGCCTCCGGTTTCGTTCAGACCCAGAACGAACTTGTAAATGGACTGTGTGTTTGACATTGGATTTTAGTCTGTGTGATTGATTTCTATTAAATATATATCTATTTGGCGACGGAGAATTTATTCTCTTGCTTAACGCCCTTCTCTGATACGTACAAGCTTAGGGGTTATATATTGATGGATATCAAACGCATAGAGTGAATTGCCTGTGTGGCATGCCTAAGTGGCGAATGATCAAGGCTTCTGTTGAAAAGCAAAGTCTTGTGGTTGATGATCGAAGCACGGACTTTGTGGCGTAGCTTTGTGTAACGTTTACTTCGCGAGTTTCACACCGGGTATGAACCAAAAACGGGAGAAGGACCTCAAGGAGGGCATGCGTTTCTTTCTATTTAGAAGTGGCGTCAGTGATTTTACACGCCCTGACGAGTTTGACATATGTGGTTGTTGCTGTTGCGAGGCGCCTCGGTTTGATCGGACGATCCGGGTCCGATGGAGTCATTTAGTTGGCTCACCTACGCCCCGTAGGACGGGGAAACGCATGTTCAGGCATTTTAATCCACATCGGTGGACCGGCCCTGACGATCCAAGGGCCCACCTGAGTCTGGGTCCTGAGGGGCGGGCTAGAGCGTCTCGAATCGGTTGAGGACTATCTTTTGCCTCGGTTCATAGATGGAAATTCAATTTCCAAATACGTGATTTTGCGGTTTTGATTGTAGAACTAATATGGCGACATGATATATGGTACCCATGCCGTCTATGATTGATACTTATGATTTGAAGTTGTTTTATACACTATGCACTTATAATAGTATCAAATGATTTGTTTTAAACGTACCAAGCATGTTTGGCTATTATAAGGGAAAACCCTATCCCCCGGCTTGCGTTGCATTGTGTGATAGGACCTGGGTCTTATAATAGCTTCATCTTTCTTTATTTTGCATTGCGCTGTTGTTTTATGCACTGGTGTGCTTGGGAGGAAACCCGTTCCGTGTTATACGGCGTGGTCCCTTGATTTACCTAACTTTGAAAATAAAGATTAATAACTGTTTTAGTTCTCACACCAGTCCCATGACTGACCTGGAGTTTATTGTTTTGACCTAAACTCTGGGTGCCCTTATTTTGACACGGGCAGCTAGTAGTTTTGGTTTTGCAGATTTATATTCACAGGATCCTGGTTTACAGCTGGAACGATATCCGGAAAGCTTTGTATCCGTATATCTCCTTCAGTTGTATTTTGTATTATTTTCCGCTACTATGTATTTAAATGTAATTTAAATCTCTGATATTCTTGTGTAATATTGATTCGTGTATACTCTGTATATTCTTGTATCTGATGGAATTGTTGTAATTAACAATGAAATGTTCTTCCGTCTGCGTTCTGGTGTGGCCTGTTCTCGAACTATCCGTGCTTTCCTCAGCGGGGAAGTTACGGGTTTTAACATCAGGGAGGGCATGCGTTTCCTTCTAGCTAAGGTGGTGTCAGTGACCTACCAGCCCTGACATTTATATTATTTTCACCTGTGTGGTTGTTGTTGTTGCGAGGCGCCTCAGATATATCGGTGACTATGTGGAGTCGATAGAGTCATAGGACTCATTTACGCCCCAAAGGGCAGGGAAATGCAGTGTTCAGGCATTTTAATCAACATCGGTGGACTGGCCCTGACGATCCAAGGGTCGATGCGCTCTGACCCTGAGGCTCGGGCTAGAGAGTATCGAAGTCGGTAAGGACTATCTTTTGCCTTGGTTCATGACGGAAATCCAATTTCCAAATATGACACCGTGCGGTTTTGATTGTATACCTATATGTGGCGACATAGTGGTACGGGGCATTAATGTCGTCTATGATTAATATTTATGATTGAAATTGTTTCTGAAACCTATAAACACTAGTAATAATATCAAATGTTTTTGTTTTGTTCATATCAAGCATATTTTGGCCATTATAAGGTAAAACTCTATCCTTTGATTTGCGTTGCATTGTGTGATGGGAACTGAGTCTTATAATGGCTTCATTTTTATAAAAAGCATTGCTATGTTTAAAAGATTTGCTTTGTTACCTGCACTGGCAATCACCGGAGTAAACCCGTTCCGTGAAAGTGGCGTGGTCCTGTGATTGGCCATATTATAAAATATGTTAAGTAGATTTCTCATACCAGTCCCATGACTTACTCGTAGTTTGTTTCACTTGCAAACTCGGGTGCCCTATTTCTACACAGACAGCCTTGTATTCAGGTTTTAGCAGCTGTTTCTGGATAGCTGGAGCTGAAGATGGATTCTATCATTTATCTCTTTTTATGCTGTTCAGCTCCTATTGTACATATTATGTTTTTTTTCCGCTGTAGACATTTATGTATAGATGAACTATATTTTGTACTAAGTATGATCCTGTATACTATGTAACTCTGATGTTTATATGTATCCAGTGTATTATTTGTACATTATCTGGTGTATTTAATTATTTCTGTTATGCTATTATCTGTTTATGTGTTATATTCCAAAGATTACCTTTGCCACCGTCGTTCGGAGTTTGGGGGTCGTCATAAGATCGCATCCCCCTTCCTGCTACATCGGTCTTCAAGGAACCCTCATGATCTTCAATCGCGATTCCCAGTTGAGTCGAGCTCCAGAAAATCTTTGACCTTCAATCGTGATTACTGATTTTGATTTGAAACTAAAACGAGGCAGTGGTGATTTTTATTTCTTCTTTTGGGATTCAATGTAAAAGGGGCAATTGCGTGTTTTATAAAAGATTATTGGAGAGAAGCAATTTTTTACTTTAAAAAGGGGACATCCATTTTAATTTTTCCTGAAACGAATTGATTTACAGAAGAAAGGAATGGAAAGGAAATAACAGGAGGAGGTCGCATTTATCTAGGAGGTGGATACTTAAGTATTAAGGAAGTGTTCTGATAAAGGTACATCATATTTAATGTGATTTGAGTTAAAGAGATTTTGTTTCTTTTTAAATTGATTCTGATTTGATTTTGATCTTACCCACAAATCAAAAATCTCGGGGTCCATAATCTGAAATCACGAACTGCTATTTTAATGTACCGGCCGATGTTTCAATAGTATAACGCTGTTCTAAACTGAACAGAATATACTATAAATTTAATTTGAATGTATATACCATATTAAGTAAATATAATATAATTTAAATTCACAAATAATCAGATTCTTTGATAATAAATAATTTTCATTATCGTTTATATTCAAATACTATTTCTATAAATCATTTGAAATGTTTTGATTCAGTTTTAACTTCGAATCAAATTATTTTTCATATTACGGTAATCTAATACATTCGATTTTAAATCGAAATCGATTTTTTAAATCGATAACTTAATATAAAAATTCTTTTAAATTATCAACACAATATTTTAAACCATATTAAATATTTAAAATAAATCGATCAAAAATCTGGGTCGTTACATTACGACTTTTTATCGCGACCACCGTAGTTCATGGGAGATACGTAAATGAAAAGAAGTAACAAATATGAATATTCTCTAAATGGTGAAAATACACCCTAATTGGGAGTGACCCACTTAGCCATGTCACCTACCCGATTTTTGCCATTTCCCGATTAGTGAGGATTGAGGTTTATTTTTTTTTAGAATATCTGGCCAATATTCACGTCAAATCCTCCAAAAATACTAATTGATTTCTGGAAAAAATACTTTAGTTGTCAAGTTAAAAGAAGTTTCCCTTCTATGCCACCAATTTGGTACGCTTAAAGAAAATAATATACGTGACCCCTTTGGAAATACTCTGTTAAACATTCGTCCATACAAGTCATCCAGGAACAGGATGAACCGAAGGCACCCTCCTACCACATCTTAAGAATCACCCTATAGATCAGTAGCGAGTAGTCCTTGCAATCCGTAAATTCCAATCACGACAAAACCACAGTTGTAACGAACCGGGATTTTCGACTCCGAAAATCAACATCAAACTACCGTGTTGACCATTCAGACATCGAACATTCCAGATCATTAATAGAAAGAAGTTAGAGGGTGAGATAAGAAAGAGAGAAATAATAGAATAGAAGAAGGAGAAACGCAACACAGAGTCTCACATCGCAGCGGAACAAAATATAATACAGAAGTAAATATTTATTGAGAACTTTGAAAATACTTACAATATCAGAGTACATCAACATATGGACAGTAATAATCTGCCCTCATACAACACACAGCGGAATACTAGTGATATCATACGTCTGGACTCTTCCAGCTCGTCTCTTCATAGCAGTTGATAACCTGAACCTGTACAACCCGGCCTAACCCGAGCATTTACAAAACACCGGGTCAGTCTGGTGAACCAGAGTGAGATAAACTCGCACAGTAATAAGGGTGAACCATCCAATCTTGATTTTTAAAGTTCAAAATCTTTTCAAAAGAAAAGGATAATCGTAAGACCAAATCCACACATAAACACGGACGGTTTTTACCTTACGATAACCCAAAACAGTTTGAAATCAATATCTTGTCTGATATTATAATAATGTCTAAATACAAGTAAATAGAATCTAGTAGAACGCTTGCATCTCACGCTCTACATATATAGTATACAATCAAAACCCGCAGGCGCTTATTGGGGATTGGATTCCGACTTGACAAGGTATGGGTCCACCTTCCGATTGTGTATCTCTAGAGACGAATACACTGGGTTCAACAAGAACTTCTTGCAACCCGGCCCTCACATGACCGACCACTCATTTCGCTTGAGTGTATCGAATGTATATCACCGACGGTTGGGATCAGCAACCGTCTCCCGACAAGGGACAGCATCGAACATAGATTAAAGAAGCAAATAGGATTTCCTCTAGATAGGTGATCATACACCCTAATGGGAGCGACCCACATAGCCATGCTGCCTGCCCGATTTTTTGTCATTTCCCGGTTGATGAGGCTTGAGGCCAGAATTAACTCTTGAACATCTGGTCGTCATTCACTTTGAATGCCACATCGTCAAATCCATCAGATATCACTAATTGATATCCACAAAAATACTCTAGCTGGAAGCTAAGAGAACGGCGATTCCCCGCCAACAACTATCGCACGTTTGAAGAAATCAACGAACGTGATCCTTTGGAAATACTCTGTCAGACATTCGTCCATACACGTCATCCAGGAACAGGATGAACCGAAGGCACTCTCCTACTGCATCCAATATAGGAATCACCCCATGGATCAATAGCGGGAAGTCCTTGCAACCCGTAGATTCCAACCACGACAGATCCATAGTTTATCTCTGCTTGCCAGGCAGAGAAGATTAGTGGTTCTTCCGTTTGTGAACCTCCACGGTCTTCAATGCTCCATCTCGAACATCTTCTGATATCTTCACGTATTTGTTGGTCGGAATGGTTTTCGAATATAAATTCGATCCCGGTCTTTCCATACCAACAATCGTATTGGCCAGATTTGATAGTCGGTGTTTTAACTATCAAAATATACAGTGTTTCAAACATGACACTCCAATGAGTTCACTGGTTCAGCATTCAGCATCACTTGGCCTTTAACAAACTAATTTCCTTTTTGTTAAATTGAAACTTCCAATTCTTTTAATATTCAAAAATATGATATTTGAATAACTCTAATTGATTAATTAACATTCGTCTTAACTCCATTCGCTTGACTCTAGATCACAGCGATCACAATGGTTACGCCTGAATCCCTCAGGAAACATCCGACCGCCGTAGGCTATCTGCAGCCCTGCGAATTACGCTAGCAGTCGTACGAAATGGCAACTTAGCCCAATAATTATGTTTGGCTAATTCTATCTCGAATAGCTATATTCAATTTCCCACTTTGAAATTTCATTTAAAAATTCTCCTTTTTACTAGATCTCGTTTTCAAATAACGTTAATGTAAAATTAACGTCTTAACACTTTGAACCTTACTTAAAACCTCTGGTTTATAATAAACCCTTTTATCGTAATCTCCTTTTACTTAATTCATGTAATTGAGTACGTTTATTTCCTTTCACCATTCAATTGGCTTGCATCTCACATTCGGTCACCTTTTTAAATGAATTCCCATTTAAAAATATATTCCTAAATTTATCATTAATTAAAATAATAACTTATTTCAAACATTAACTGCTTTAGTAGTTAATCCCTTTATTATCTAAATTAACTACTAAATCCCTTTTTAAATCCTTATTTAAATCCAAACAATATTCATTTAACTATTTTAGTCAAAACACATTAACTTGATAAACAATTCTAATTCCAAACGGTCGATTTAATTAACTCAAAAACTTGATTACCTCATTAACCGATTTCAACAATCCTCGCTTTAAATTAATTAAAAATATAATTAATTTAGATAGATTCTAATTATTTGTTTTCTTTACAAAACAAATTTTCAAGGTTTAACCATTTAATTCATTTCTTATTCTTCAACTGGTAAATCTGATTTACATCTTTGCAAAATAACTTCATAACAAATCAAAATCTTAAACAAATAAAATATTTATTTATTTTTCTTAAATAACTTTTATTCAAAATGATATAATTCAAAATCTAACTCTGGTTATAAAATAAATTTTATAACCTCAACTCTATCGACTCACCTGACGGTGAATCAATATTTATAACTCGATTGATTTTAAAGGCCATACTCTGCCAAACACTTAACCAATATCACCTATTGGTTCAAACCAAACAGATGTTGAATATTCAATTAATAATCAACCATCAAATCAATCACATAAATAGATTAGTTCATATATGAGCATATGAAAATAAATAATACATTTGAGGAATCCGGTTGGATCCCTCCAACCTGTTCTTCCCTGTATTCAAATGGTTATCTCAAATCAGACGGTTCAGTTTTGTTTAACTGATAACACTAAATAGCAACCATTCAACATCAACTGCAAGCAATTTATATAGTTCAACAATTTAAAACACGTTCATAAATAAACGTGACCAACAGGGTGAGTTACCTTTATTGGAACCAATCGTTAAAAATAACGATTTGGTAATTTCACTGAAATTAAACACAGTTTAATTTCATCAGTTAAATCAATAGATAAATGTCTAACTAGCATAACAGTCAACCACTGGCAAGCAGAGCACACAGAATAAAAACACCCAATTTATATAAAATATAAAAAGGGTAACTGAGTGAGTTTAACTCACCTTGAGCTTGATTCGTTGAGCGGTTCACTTTTCGGTTAAATTAAACAGTTGTTTAATTTAATCGAAAATTTATTGTTGCTTCCAAAGCTGTCCAAGCTGGTTTCATATTGTTGTTCTTGCGGACATGATTTCAATGTCCCTAGGTTTTGTTAAATTCTGCTCGAATACTGTTCATCTTTCTCCACTTTCAGCTGTTACACGAAACCGCAAATATCAGTCTCCACCTTTCACCCTCTCACGGACCTAGAACCACCGCACTTCACTATCCCACGGAGGAACTGGCACCTCGCGAAGCACTACCAGCCCAATCTCTCCCTCCACGTGATGCCGGTCTCTTTGTTCGATCCCAACAACCAACGTCCCTTTTCTGTTTCCTTGTCTTCACGATACTCCAGTACCCTTTATCCCTTCTGCTCTTACGTTTAACCCATGCTGCCACCAAACTTTCGATCACTTCTCCCTCTTCAACGCACATAGCCTTCCACTTCAGATTTCCATGCCACCTCATTACCTTCCATCCAGTTCGTTTACTAATACTCTTTTTTTTTTATATATATTTTAAATCCTCTTCCTTCATCCTTCACGTGATGCCAAAAATCACTCACGCCACTCCAGGCCTTCGCCCATGCAGGCTTTCCTAGCTCGCTTGTTACCCTTCATCCGTCCCTTTTCTAATTTCGATCCACTTTGTATTTTAGGATGGAGGAAGCCTGTGTTTTCTTCGTTACTGGAAGAGGAGGAGAAATGAATAGAGCAGGTCATTTTATAGAAGAACGACGTGGAACGCAAGAAATTTTAAGGTAGGTTTCAGAAAATCATAGGTAGCTGGCACGTTGGTTGGCACGGTTCAGACGTGGTCGGCAAGGTTTTTCTGAGTTGTCATTTCAATGTATCATCTTGGTCGGCACGGCTTTGAGTATTTTCAGCCAAGAAATCAGAAAATGTGGCAATCAAGGAACCAGTGTGAGGAGGATTCAATTTATTTATTCCTAACGAAACTTCACACTGAAGTAACATATAAAACTAACCACAATTGACTTCTGTTTTCTGATGAAAAGGCTAATCTTGGTGTAAAAAGTTATTCTGGATCCAATGGGACAAGTTTCGTCGAAATCTGAGGTCGTATGAAAAAATTTCCTTTATAAAACCAGAAATGAACACACGTTTAATTTTTCTACGGTCACCAGATAAATCAAATCCACTTGAAACTGCGAACATCGACAATAACTTTTCGATACGAACCCAACGGTACTAATTTCGTCGCATTCTGAGACTGTTGCCCCGGTAGGCTATTTTTACCCCGAACCGCCCTACCCTTTTTAACGCCAAATTTCTCGATCTCTAAAAATAACAAACTATATACCTATCCTGACTCTAATCGACGATACGAACTCAACGGAACTGGTTTCGTGGCCTAATTCGATCATCTGCTCCAGTTATCTTCAAATATCCTTTTATTGAATTAATTACGCGCTATAGAAATTATATGGGCGTTTACGGCTACCATGGTCACATACGACATCGGTTCTCCACGCAGTTTGATTTTCTGACAATAATTTAACGATACGGTTCTAATGAAACTGGTTTCGTCGAATTCTGAGTCCGTTTGCAAAACGGCCATTTTAAAGGCTTATAATTTAAATAACGGTTTTCCATAGCGACTATTTCAAAATTTGATTTGGCCATAAATATCAAACTATAACACGAAATCTAGATTTTTCTCTTTCATATGAAAATTATCGTCAATACGGTTCCAACGTGTCTTGTTTCACAGAAATCCGACTTATATCGAATCCTGTATTCTCAGTTGAAGTTCAAAACTCTATATTACGAACTGCAGCGCCATTTTCAAGCTCGATTTATATTATATATAAATATATAATGTTCAATTTTGTTTTTAATAACGAATTCAATATTAAATTTCATTAATATTCCCAATATAATATTTAAAACTAATTTAAATATTCATATTCAAATGGTCGAAAAACACGGGTCGTTACAACAGTGTACCTCTTTTGTGGGAGCTACCCAGAGATTATAAGTAGTTCTTCCGTTTCATGAAGATCTACGGTCTGCAATGCTCCATCTTGATTTGCTACAAGTTAGTTTCGAATGCAACCTTGGTTCAAAGTGGTTTTGAGTCTAGTTCCCCATCCCGGTCTCTTCGAAACAACACATCAAAAGTTCCAGTAATATATTCATTGATAGTCAAGTTTTTAATTATCAATTTACAAAATACGGTTAAGTGTAGTGACAGCTCAGAACCTTTTATTTAGAACCATTAATTAAAACTACATCATCGATTTAAAAATCGATTCTTATATTCTCTTGTCTCAAATCGTAATTGTTCCCGTTATGTTGAAAAAATAGCCAAACTCCATTTTAAATTCTTTAATCCAAAAAGATTTCTATATATTCAACAAATCCTTTTCATTTCCTTTATCTCGGAAAAATCAACATATGCATATCTCATTCAAAGATATAATTGAATTATATTGCATACTTGGGTTAAACGATGTTAAATTGTACATCGTTTACTTTAATACTTTCTATTTAATTTACATTCCAAATCTTGCAAATAGTTTTACCATATTATCTTGTAACAAACCAATTTTTAACACCCTTACCGTTACAAACAAATATAGTCTCTTGATAATAGTGAAGCCGTTCAAGTTGGGGTACTTTAATTACCTCTCAGACCTTGATCGACAACGTTCTTTTTTCAGAATAGATAAAAGTTTGAAACACAAAACCTATCGTTCCATTTACTATCAATTCAATCTACCATTTTATTTGAACCATGGATTTAACAACCATTTCCTTTATTTGGCATATTTACTCTCAAAATAAATGTAACACCCCGTATTTTTATGACTTGAGAATAAATAAGAAATATAATATGTAAAAAAAAAATATATATTCCGAGATGGTACAACACAATGGCGACACGCGGAGCGAATGAATTAAGAATGATGGAAAATAAAGAATATTTAAAGTAAATATTCAAAATCTAGTTATACGGACTTCACCATGACGTTCGTCTCAGAATTCTACATGAAAACGAGTCCGAAATTTCGTAAAACGGACTCCGTACGAAGAAGTTATGACCGCGCGAAGTTTCAGAATTTTAAAAATAGTTCAAAGGAAAAACAGATTCGAAATTCAAGTCCAAAAAGAAAAGGCGGGAAATTTTCCCACCAGGCAAGCAGGTCGACAGGGGGGTCGACCCACCCCAACCAGGTCGACACTAGAGTCGACCTGGTGGTCGACCTGCCCCCAACCAGGTCGACTCTAGAGTCGACCTGGGTGTCGACCTGACCCAAATTTTCCAGAAATGTATCTGGAACGTTCTGATGCGTGTATGCTGGTTTCTTGGACGAGAATTATGACCCTACAGCTATAAATAGACTCCTAGACCCCTTGAAATGATCACCATACTCCACGGCGAAGCCATGTCGGTTTCTAGACTTACCTCCCTCTCCTCCAAATGGATTTTAGGCCCACTTCTTCACCCTTGTCTCCACAAAAGCTCTCTTCTGGTAACTAAGGAGGTTTAGGCCAAGAAAGGTGACGACTTTGGATGAAAAGCTTGGAGCCAAGGGGACTACGCAAGGGAAAAGAGAGGAGTTCGGATTCAAATAGCACAAGGAGGTTGAAAGATCAATTCTTGGCATGAAATCAACATAAAGCGAGATCTAATCGTTGCATAGAAGGCACCAACCTAGGTGAGTGGTGTTATAACAACCTTTTGTGTAAAATGCTATGATCGTTCGAACATATGAATCATGGATTGGGATTAGCATGAACATATAGCAAGTTAAAATAGGATTTGCGTAACGCTTGAGGACCTAATGCTTACCTATCATGAACCTAGTAACGTTCATGTTGACTTTTAGGTAGAAAGCCATGAGCTTTATGTGGTGATTTTGCACAATGCAACCTATAACACTTCATGAACCTTATGATAACTTGCCTATGATGCTAAAACTTAATGCTAGTTACATGTATGATTCACTTTTGCCATGCTATCCCCCTATGTTGCTAAGTTAGTGTCATACATGTTTAGGAACAAAACACCACATATGCAAGTTGTGTAGGATACCCTTAGCCCCACCATGTTTAACTTGTGACTACTTTGCCATTTTACGCCTACTTTGTCATGTTTATATGTTCCCTCTTGATCTATTCGTGTTGATGCAAATATACGTGCGATGTGGAAAACGTTATGGGTAGTTAGGCAAAGTTTAAATGACATGAGACATGACTTGAAAACATAGCACGAAAGTTGGAATATGATTATGCTTGAAAAACATGATTATGGACAAGACACTAGACTGAGCATGAAAGTGGCCAACTCGAGGTTGGGTTGAGTTTGTAGCATAAATCTACCCGGACCCGCCCGGCTTAACTAGTGGCTACAAACAATAGGACCCAATGTGGGTAGTTGGTCATGTAGCACTTAAAACCCGAGGTTAGACTAGGTTGTGGTGTAAATCTACCCGGACCCGCCCGGCTTAACTAGTAGCCACAACAAAGTCTAATGTGAGAGGTTGAGGTGCATTAATCTAATTAATGCCGCATGAAAAGGTTAGGTAATTTTGATTAATGACACTTAACCGATATGACACGAGTGGGAAGGTTAAGTTAAACCGGACTTGGTTCCTTAATGACACTTAACCATATAAGACAATTAGGGGATGGGGTTAAGTAACCTACACTTAACTAATCTAAACACGGTACTTCGATGGGGTTAAATTAAACACTTAACCAATCTAGACTTGGTAATTCAATGGGGTTAAGTAGCCAATGCTTAACCAACTTAACAGGATAATTTAATGGGGTTAAGTAACCTATACTTAACCAATTATACATGACGATTTGATGAGGTTAAGTAACCTATACTTAACCAATCTAATATGCGGACCTGATAGGGTTAAGTCATAAGACCTTTTAAATATACTTAGCCATTATAATATGATTAGTGGATGGGGTTAAGTTAACCTATGCTTAACCAATCCGACTCGATAATCCAATGAGGTTAAGATAATCTGTGCTTAACCAATCTAACACGATAACCTGATAGGGTTAAGATAAACAAGTACTTAACCAAATTGACTTGATGATTGAATAGGGTTAAGTCATGAGCTTCTTGGTATACTTAACCAACTTGTAGGGCTAGGTCTTGGACTTGAATACTTAGCCAATCTTGACATGATTCATAGGCGGGCTAAGCCATGAACTTGAATAACAACACTTAACCCAATAGGCAAAACCCTAGTAGAGGAACTAGGTAGAAAATCGTAGTTAATCAAGGGTAACGGGGAATTGAAGCTAAGTGGTAAACCTTAGTTAAGTATAACTAAGTAATAATTCTTAGCCAAGGACATGGGACTAGTTCATGAATAGATGAGTAACCCGGTACGGTAGGTCATCGCTTAAAACACGAGGGGGAGCAAATTATCTGACTTAGATAAGGGCTCCAACGAACTGGGTGACGAAGCGGTAGCTTCGGGGGACGTGAGGGTACTCTTGGTATCCCTCTGTGAGGTGGCAGATGGTCCATGAAACCCGGCCTCACAGGGGTTAAGGCCTGCGGTAGAAGAGCCAAGAGTATGCCTTGGTTGCTATGCGAGCGACCTAAAGACTGGGATGGATTAGCATGGAGTCGACGATACTTGATTTTTCCCTGGATAGCCTGTCACCGACTACCTACCATCTTTAGTCAATCGTGTACGTACGGAAAGGCAGGGAACTCCCAACAGACCATATACTTGCTATCGAGTTATGGGTGAGGTTGGCTATTTGGAAGTGGGCATCGATGGGCCATAGTGTAGTTCTCATACATGATTTCTTCTTGGATTGCCTTTCAGTAGCTGAAGGAGGGGTCACGTGGGACCATAGCCACGGGTACAAAAACAGACCTTGATATCTGCATCAGCAGACGACTTAAAGCTCCCGACCGAGTTCCGTATTTCTTGATTTGCCCTGGCACGGAACTCGGATGGCACATTGAGGAACATGTGCGTCTAGACATGGAAAATGGTTCACGATACATACGTGGGATAAAAGGGCGCGGTTGACGGGTGGCATAATCCCTAGTGGTCCTAGGTGGCCAAAACCCAAACCGAGACACGGAAACGTTCATTAGGTAGCATAATCCCTAGTGTTCCTAGGTGGCATGAATTCCAACCGAACGAGTTCTCTAGGATGATGGAACTACGGTAAGGTAGTACGGAAAACAGGCTTAGGGCTCGTAGTAATGACGGTAAGGGATTGTACACATTCATGAAAGGACTGTACGAGTTGGGTTATTATGATAGCGAGTGGGTGGGAATGACACGGGTTGGGTCAAAAAGACCAATTTGGTAAATAACCTAACGGGACCAGAAACCGTAACTGAACGGTACATGTAGAGTATATAGGAGTTTATTATAACTACACTCACACAGAACTTATGTTCTGACCCCCTCCTCAAAACATGTGCAGGTTAGGTGCAAGACAGAGATGATATAGCTTAAATACTGACATAGCAGTATTACCAACGAGGTATAGTTACGTCCGGAAAAACTATATTTAATTACTTCTGCTGCAAGTTGCTTTATCAAGTTCTGACATGTTTTCTTTCTCTCTCTTCTCTGCAGGATACCAGGACACTCAGCTCAGGGTTCGATGGACTGGATTTTGAGAAAATTCGGTCTGTCGAATCTCGGGTTGTTACATCTGGTATCAGAGCATAGGTTTAGTTTTCCCTGGGAAAAATTACGAGTGAGCGTATTTGTATTTTCGGGAAAAATATAAACATTGCATGGTATATAAAAATCTAGGTTTAGTGGAGCCTGCTTAAGAACTAAGTTTAGAAAGAAATGGAACTCTTACCCCCGTACACTGAAAATGGAATACAAAGGAATTTTTGAACCGTTAAGTGAAAATTAGGAAGTGTACACAAATTTGGATATTTTTGAGATCGTGTGTTCCGCATAAGATTATGTTTCATGGAATCGGAACCGACACGAACAGTGTGCGCGTCAAGTTGTGAACCGGCGGTGTGACACAAGAAGTGGAGGTGGACCATTGCGAAATAGACAAAGAATCGCCACGGAGAACCCAAGAGGAAAAAAAAGGGGCAGGTCGACTCGGGTGTCGACCCCCCCTTGGCGGGTCGACTACCGAGTCGACTCCCCCTGTAGCTGACGAAAAAAATAAAGGCCACGAAGGCCGTGGCCTTCAGCTCCAACAGCACACTTTTGTGCTTTTCTTCCAGCAAACATTCCTCTCAAAGAACCCACCCCATTCTCCACTTCCTCCACCTCCTACTCCTCTAAATCTCCACTATTTTTCCCAAAACCGGTCTTAAATCGAAGCTAGCAACACCCTCTATCCGGATCTAGCCATCTCCTCTTCCAATTCGCACCCAAATCGCTATGGCAAATCTCTATGAGCTTTACCCTCAACTAACACCACAAGAAATTGAGTGGTGCAATGAGCAAGAAGAGATAGTCAAGAAGTATGTAGCGACCGCGGGGTTGAAATTATTGTTGGGACGTCCGGTGAAGTTTGCCGATTTTGTTGCGACACCCGTAGAGGAGTTGTTTGTGAATGCGGGCTTGTCTTCCATTTTGGACATGCACACCGCCGAACGAAGAGGTTACAAGCGGTTGGTAAGGCTTTTCGATGCAAATTTAATTATTGGTACGGATAATGAAGGTCTTATAACCTTTAGTTCAATGGTTAAGGGTACCCCGATATTTTTCAATGAGGTTCATTTTGGGGAAATGTTAAACATTCGGGGTACGGGAATGGATACAATGGATGTGGAAATGAATGATATGCTTGTGTGGCGTAGAATTTTTAAAGATGAATTTGTAAGAATTTGGGATAATGAACATCTACGCCCGCTCGCTAGGTTGGTTATTAGAATTTTGCAATACAATCTTGTGGGACAGAATGCTGGATTTGATAGAATTCTGACTGTTGTAAGGCGTGCCACTTATGCTATTTTTGGGGGTTTAGAGATGAATTGGCACGCTTTATTTTGCTACACTATGACTATGCTAGAGAGACGAGACAGTCGAATATTTGTTTTGGGAATTTATGGACCATAGTGTTTGCACGGAGCGGCATTGATTTGCATAGGGAGAATTTTGTCTCACCTCCTAACCATCCCTCCAATGTTATCGACTCGGCCGTACTATCAAGAATGGGTGTCACCTTACATAGTTTACTTGAGCCACTACCCATGGAGCACAATTTGTTCGGGGAAGAAGAGGAGCAGGAAGAAGAGCCGCAGGGGAAACATGATTTTCAGCAAGAACATGCCGAAGAACCCCCGCATGTACAGCCCGAAGAGTGTAGTCCAGCACAGACGGAGCAGGCTTAGGGAGGCGCTTGGACCTCTCAGGCTCCAGATTGGGGGACCTCTCAGGCTCCAGATTGGGGGACCTCTCAGGCTCCAGGTTGGGGGACTTCAGTTACTTCTGCATGGGATCCCTGGTAGTCCCGGGACACAGATTGGAGGGCTGAGTTGAGGGCCGTCTCTGAGAGGCAGACCCACCTGGTTAGAGATCAGCAGGATATCCTGAGGGCCCAGCAGGAGATGCTCCGGACACGGGTTGAGTTTGGGCAGACTCAGCAGCAGATGTTGCAGGATATGAGCACTTCGTATGACCAGTTGGGATCAGGGCTACAGGATTTGCAGATGGAGGTTAGGCAAGGGAACCAACAGCAGGGGGAAAAGCTTGATAGTATAGAGAGGCTTATCCGTAGTCTCTTCCGGTAGATTTGGCCTATGCTAATATACCCGTAGAGTAGTATTTTATTTCCACGATGTTTAGCTATTTCTTTGTTTATCTAGTTGTAACGATGTATTAGAATTATCTAGAAGTAATGCACGAATTATTGTTCTGATAAAATTGTCATGATTATACAACCATGAAAAATATTATGTCGCAATAAAAGTTGCAATGAATAGACAAAGAAAATACGATAAACGGGAAAAATATAGGTTTTTCCGTTATATGATATTTAGAAAAAAATAGATTTTTTCTAAATTTAAAAATGGATGATAGGCTCTGGATGCGACAATTGGCTGAATTGTACTCTTATTTTGTAAGGGTATGGGAAAAATTTGGTTGAAAAACGTTTTCAAAAAATTTCTGCATTCATTTAGAATTGCAAGTATATTCAGGGTGCAGGCATCATACTTTGAAAAAGAAATTTTCTTTAAAAATTGCATCCATATAGGTGGTACCAAAAGTTAGGCATACATATTTTATTGCAATGTGATTCACATTGCACATGTGCACATGGTTGCAACAGTTGATTGAACACTTTTTGGATGGTTACGGAGGGTTATTAATCTCACTCTTGTTGAATTTCGGGGATGAAATTCCTTAAGGGTAGGAGAATGTAACACCCCGTATTTTTATGACTTGAGAATAAATAAGAAATATAATATTTAAAAATATATATATATATATATTCCGAGATGGTACAACACAATGGCGACACGCAGAGCGAATTAATTAAGAATGATGGAAATTAAAGAATATTTAAAGTAAATATTCAAAATCTAGTTATACAGACTTCACCATGACGTTCGTCTCGGAATTCTACATGAAAACGAGTCCGAAATTTCGTAAAACGGACTCCGTACGAAGAAGTTATGACCGCGCGAAGTTTCAGAATTTTAAAAATAGTTCAAACGAAAAACAGATTCGAAATTCAAGTCCAAAAAGAAAAGGCGGGAAATTTTCCCGCCAGGCAAGCAGGTCGACAGGGGGTCGACTGGGGAGTCGACCCACCCCAACCAGGTCGACACTAGAGTCGACCTGGGGGTCGACCTGCCCCAACCAGGTCGACTCTAGAGTCGACCTGGGTGTCGACCTGACCCAAATTTTCCAGAAATGTATCTGGAACGTTCTGATGCGTGTATGCTAGTTTCTTGGACGAGAATTATGACCCTGCAGCTATAAATAGACCCCTAGACCCCTTGAAATGATCACCATACTCCACGACGAAGCCATGCCGGTTTCTAGACTTACCTCCCTCTCCTCCAAATGGATTTTAGGCCCACTTCTTCACCCTTGTCTCCACAAAAGCTCTCTTCTTGTAACTAAGGAGGTTTAGGCCAAGAAAGGTGACGACTTTGGATGAAAAGCTTGGAGCCAAGGGGACTACGCAAGGGAAAAGAGAGGAGTTCGGATTCAAATAGCACAAGGAGGTTGAAAGATCAATTCTTGGCATGAAATCAACATAAAGCGAGATCTAATCGTTGCATAGAAGGCACCAACCTAGGTGAGTGGTGTTATAACAACCTTTTGTGTAAAATGCTATGATCGTTCGAACATATGAATCATGGATTGGGATTAGCATGAACATATAGCAAGTTAAAATAGGATTTGCGTAACGCTTGAGGACCTAATGCTTACCTATCATGAACCTAGTAACGTTCATGTTGACTTTTAGGTAGAAAGCCATGAGCTTTATGTGGTGATTTTGCACAATGCAACCTATAACACTTCATGAACCTTATGATAACTTGCCTATGATGCTAAAACTTAATGCTAGTTACATGTATGATTCACTTTTTCCATGCTATCCCCCTATGTTGCTAAGTTAGTGTC
Source organism: Allium sativum (assembly GCA_030737875.1). Lineage (NCBI taxonomy): Eukaryota > Viridiplantae > Streptophyta > Magnoliopsida > Asparagales > Amaryllidaceae > Allium > Allium sativum. Next base: position 317,944,499 of record CM060921.1, read on the forward strand.
ATACATGTTTAGGAACAAAACACCACATATGCAAGTTGTGTAGGATACCCTTAGCCCCACCATGTTTAACTTGTGACTACTTTGCCATTTTACGCCCACTTTGTCATGTTTATATGTTCCCTCTTGATCTATTTGTGTTGATGCAAATATACGTGCGATGTGGAAAACGTTATGGGTAGTTAGGCAAAGTTTAAATGACATGAGACATGACTTGAAAACATAGCACGAAAGTTGGCATATGATTATGCTTGAAAAACATGATTATGGACAAGACACTAGACCAAACATGAAAGTGGCCAACTCGAGGTTGGGTTGAGTTTGTAGCATAAATCTACCCGGACCCGCCCGGCTTAACTAGTGGCTACAAACAATAGGACCCAATGTGGGTAGTTGGTCATGTAGCACTTAAAACCCGAGGTTAGACTAGGTTGTGGTGTAAATCTACCCGGACCCGCCCGGCTTAACTAGTAGCCACAACAAAGTCTAATGTGAGAGGTTGAGGTGCATTAATCTAATTAATGCCGCATGAAAAGGTTAGGTAATTTTGATTAATGACACTTAACCGATATGACACGAGTGGGAAGGTTAAGTTAAACCGAACTTGGTTCCTTAATGACACTTAACCATATAAGACAATTAGGGGATGGGGTTAAGTAACCTACACTTAACTAATCTAAACACGGTACTTCGATGGGGTTAAATTAAACACTTAACCAATCTAGACTTGGTAATTCAATGGGGTTAAGTAGCCAATGCTTAACCAACTTAACAGGATAATTTAATGGGGTTAAGTAACCTATACTTAACCAATTATACATGACGATTTGATGAGGTTAAGTAACCTATACTTAACCAATCTAATATGCGTACCTGATAGGGTTAAGTCATAAGACCTTTTAAATATACTTAGCCATTATAATACGATTAGTGGATGGGGTTAAGTTAACCTATGCTTAACCAATCCGACACGATAATCCGATGAGGTTAAAATAATATGTGCTTAACCAATCTAACACGATAACCTGATAGGGTTAAGATAAACAAGTACTTAACCAAATTGACTTGATGATTGAATAGGGTTAAGTCATGAGCTTCTTAGTATACTTAACCAACTTGTAGGGCTAGGTCTTGGACTTGAATACTTAGCCGATCTTGACATGATTCATAGGCGGGCTAAGCCATGAACTTGAATAACAACACTTAACCCAATAGGCAAAACCCTAGTAGAGGAACTAGGTAGAAAATCGTAGTTAATCAAGGGTAACGGGGAATTGAAGCTAAGTGGTAAACCTTAGTTAAGTATAACTAAGTAATAATTCTTAGCCAAGGACATGGGACTAGTTCATGAATAGGTGAGTAACCCGGTACGGTAGGTCATCGCTTAAAACACGAGGGGGAGCAAATTATCTGACTTAGATAAGGGCTCCAACGAACTGGGTGACGAAGCGGTAGCTTCAGAGACGTGAGGGTACTCTTGGTATCCCTCTGTGAGGTGGCAGGTGGTCCATGAAACCCGACCTCACAAGGGTTAAGGTCTGCGGTAGAAGAGCCAAGAGTATGCCTTGGTTGCTATGGGAGCGACCTAAAGACTGGGATGGATTAGCGTGGAGTCGACGATACTTGATTTTGCCCTGGATAGCATGTCGCCGACTACCTACCATCTTTAGTCAATCATGTACGTACGGAAAGGCAGGGAACTCCCAACAGACCATATACTTGCTATCGAGTTATGGGTGAGGTTGGCTATCTGGAAATGGGCATCGATGGGCCATAGTGTAGTTCTCATACATGATTTCTTCTTGGATTGCCTTTCAGTAGCTGAGGGAGGGGTCACGTGGGATCATAGCCATGGGTACAAAAACAAAACTTGATATCTGCATCAGCAGACGACTTAAAGCTCCCGACCGAGTTCCGTATTTCTTGATTTGCCCTGGCACGGAACTCGGATGGCACATTGAGGAACATGTGCGTCTAGACATGGACAACGGTTCACGATACATACGTGGGATAAAAGGGCGCGGTTGACGGGTGTCATAATCCATAGTGGTCCTAGGTGGCCAAAACCCAAACCGAGACACGGAAACGTTCATTAGGTAGCATAATCCCTAGTGTTCCTAGGTGGCATGAATTCCAACCGAACGAGTTCTCTAGGATGATGGAACTACGGTAAGGTAGTACGGAAAACAGGCTTAGGGCCCGTAGTAATGACGGTAAGGGATTGTACACATTCATGGAAGGACTGTACGAGTTGGGTTATTATGATAGCGAGTGGGTGGGAATGACACGGGTTGGGTCAAAAAGACCAATTTGGTAAATAACCTAACGGGACCAGAAACCGTAACTGAACGGTACATGTAGAGTATACAGGAGTTTATTATAACTACACTCACACAGAACTTATGTTCTGACCCCCTCTTCAAAACATGTGCAGGTTAGGTGCAAGACAAAGATGATATAGCTTAAATACTGACATAGCAGTATTACCAATGAGGTATAGTTACATCCGGAAAAACTATATTTAATTACTTCTGCTGCGAGTTGCTTTATCAAGTTCTGACATCTTTTCTTTCTCTGGCTTCTCTGCAGGATACCAGGACACTCAGCTCGGGGTTCGATGGACTGGATTTTGAGAAAATTCGGTCTGTCGAATCTCGGGTTGTTACAATAAATCTCTTTAACTTTTTATTTAAGAGAACTTACTAAATGCAACTCGTTTTCTTTTAAGTTCTTCACATAACTCATTAACAGTTGGATTTTGTTTCAAAATCCTTTTACTAAGTCTTTTATGAAATTCATCTAAGCCTCTCCTTTTTGTTTTGCAAACCTTCTTCAATTTTGATCCAATACCTTAAGTAGCACTTATTTTAAATCCCACATCCGAGTTTAACTTTGTTATAAACTTCGTTAATGAATTTTGGATCTAATTCTAAACTCTTCTCCCTTTGAAACCGCATTTCAATTTACTTTTGTTTCACTTAAAAACCTATTTAAAACATGGTATTCACTTGTCAATCTCCTCTTCGATTTACTTAACTTGAATTTAACCCTAAATCTTCTTATGGAATCCATTTATCTTTCCATTTTGAAATCATATTTCACTTTAATTTACTAATTAAATAATTAAGAAAAAAGTCTTATTAAAATCTTAGCATTACACGTCTCTACATATACTTCCAATTATGACTTGGATATTATTATCCAACCCTCATGAAAATCTCTTTTTGATTCCCTTAATTATAATTAATTCAATTATTAAGTAATTGATTACTTAAAAAAACATATTTTCTTCATAACTAGTTTATAACTTTGGTATACATTTCTCTCAACACGGTTCATTTTAAAACTCAATCACTTCTTAATTTACTTTCATTTAAGAAGTAAATTACTTTAATTATTATTAATTTCATTATTTACTGAAGTGAAATAATTTATTTTATTAAAATTAGACTAGCTAATCACTTACCGATATTATTAAATGATAAATACTTCATTAATGATTTTCAATCGATAAGCACTTTTAAATATCATTAAATAAAAAGATAGTTAAAATTTAAGAAATATTATTAAAGTAAAAATAATTATTCGCTAAACTATTTTCATTAAAATAATCAAAGAGCAGTCAAATTCTAATTACCAACTCTAATTCAATAGTTGACTTTGTCAACTTAATCCTCAGTTATTTACTAACCGATTACAATTACTCCTCTCATTAGATTAACATAATTAATCTAATTTTATTGCATCACTGTTCTTTTTAAACAGTTATTTTCAAAACAATAATCCACAGGTTAAATTCTGGCTTCTATACTTGTAAACTCATTTAAATTGTTGCAAAATATTATATTACTATCTTTATAGAACCATTTATAAATGTCATATTATTTTTAAATTTCTTTTTTAAATAGAGATAAAATTTAAACCTTACTTCAGTTATGAAAATAAATTTTATAATTTCAATTACATCAATTTATCTGACGACGAACTAACGCCTTAAAAACGACGTTTCGGATCATTTGCTGCCAATAACTTAATCAATACCATGTGTTGATCATCACATCAACGCTGAATTTCAATTCTACGCTAAATATATACTCAACCATCAATATTCAAATAGAATATAACATTGTCTGGGGTAAACAATTCATATTTGGATGATATAAAGAAATCAACAACATACAGTATATTTGAGGATTCCATTCGAATCCCTCCAGCCTATTTTTCCCTACATCAAAGGCCGTAATAATGTTTAATAATAATTTATGAAATAATTATTTAAATAAATCATCCAATACGCCATATTATAGATGTCGGCAACCACTTAATAAGCAACCAAGGCATTCAATCATCCAATTTCTATCATTAACAATGAATTATATTTTTATATGAATTTAACACATCATAGTAGTTCAAAAAAGTGTGAGAATTAATTCACCATTTCATTTTGATTGAGGATTTGCATTATTTCATTAATTTTAAACAAATGTTTAAAATTAAATGAAACCAAGTTGCATCGAATCTCATCTGAACCTGCTTGATTGCGCAGCTTCCGTTTACCATGATTTCAACGGACCCTATTCGCCTGATTCTGATGAAATATACATGCGTGTTACAGTCTCATATATTTTGAATAATTATACGTCATTACTTATTTATTTAATTTTATTATAAATCTTGGTTCATCATTACTGTTGATAGGCCTCCCCTGTTCATGCACATTCCCTACCTCGAAAAGTCCTGGGGTTTCTGTTCTTCCCTTATGTATATTTTTTTCTATTACCATTTTAATTTAGGTCGAAGGCCACATCCTACGTAGCCCACCACTCCCCCATCTTGTTCTTCCAATAATAACTCCATCCTCCCTTCACGTAGACCGGTGAACTTGCACAAATGTCCACCTTTTTTTTCTTCTTACCGTAAAATACTACCACTAGTCCTCCATGTCATCTCTTCTTCGCCGCTTCCTAATATGCTTCCCCATCTGGTTCCTTCATACGCATGGAAACACGCTCAGGTCTTCACGCCATTTTCCTTCCAAACCGCCATGCTCCGACCCAAACCGAACCCAGCTAAGCCTCCTCGTTTGGCTCAATAATCAACATAAACTCATCATTAACTTCGTTCGAAGCACTGTTCACTCGACCCTGAAACCACCGCTAACTCCTCCATAGTCACCTATCTCCGATCAGCAGTAACTTCACCAAGCATCACGGCCTTCTTCTCCCTTTTCAGTGAAGACCGCCTGGACATAGAATGTTTCACCCTACTTGACCATATTTTGCCACGACATCTATCCCTTATTGGCGGTGCCACTTCTGTCAGCATTATTGAGCCACCCAACAGCTCCCTTCAACTTCGGCTAGGCCACTCCATCGCCTGCTGTCCTCCAAAACTCGAGAGCGACTTCAACTTCAAGCTCCATACTGGCCATGTTGTATAAATGGGTTTCAGGTTTGAAATAGGAGAAGCGAGCTTTCTCTCCTTTTTTTTGCTTCTTCTGAGAAGAATCGACTGTTATGGGGTCCCAAAAGAAAGCAGGGAAGATTGTTTTTGTATTTATTACTTTGTTTCATAAGGATGAAGAGGAGGTATATATATAATGAGGAGAAAACGTTAGGTTAATAACGATGTCTATCAGTCCAATGGGACAACGTTGGTTATAGGTTAGCCGCTGTGAAATTGGGTCTGCATGCAGTTTTCTTTTTAAGTGAAGGACGATGTAGGAAACAATTTAAATATATAGTATGGTACTTTTAGAATTAATTGTTATTTCACAATAGAGGTGGGTGTAGGGAAGGTTGTAACATGTATAAATTTTTAAATGTTAGCTTAAGACTTAAGTTTTATTTTCATTTTATGTTATTATACAGTTAACCGTTATTTTATGTTATCGTTAAATATACATACGGCTAAACACCTACTTCAAATTCGACGAAAATAAATACACTATTATGTCTCAATGTTTCGGTACCAACGAAACTGGTTTTGTTGACAGCAGACTCCGTTTGCACAAACGACATATTTTATTTTCAATTTATTCATCGGTTCACATTTAAATTGAATGTACTGATAAAGCAACTCCAATTGACTCCAAACTGAAACTATAGCAATAACTAGTTCTATGTATTCCAATTAAATTTGTTTCATTGAAAATAGAGCTCATTTGAATAATAGCTTTTTTAAGGGTCCAAATTAAATTAAAATAAATCAATTTTAAAATACCTCAATATAATAAAAATAAAATATTACAATCGGCATACTTTAGAAAAAATCGTATAATTCCATAATAAAATACTCTGGGCTGGGTTCCAAGCCAAATCGATATTAAATAAAATAAAAATCCTTTATTTTTATATAATAAAACATTATATTATGTAAACCAATTCCATAGCGACTATTTGAAAATTTGATTTGGGCACTACAGTACGAAAATCCGATTTTTCTGATTCATTAGAAAATCATTATCCAATAGATTCAGATGTTTCTTGTTTCAAAGAAATCCGAATTATATTGGATCTTGTACATTCAATCAAAGTTCAAAACGTAATATTACGAATTACCACGCAACTGCAGCTCGTTTATAATTAAATTATAAATTAAACATTCAACCATCGTTAAATAAACAAAATCGTTAATATAATTCAATCTAAACTCAATTAAATATTCCCATATCATCAATTTCACGTTATACAACAAATTCAACAAATTCCGATTATTTTGGAATTAAATTATTATCATGTTACTTATATTAATAAAATATTCAAAATTATTGATTCCAAGCTAATTACATTCTAAAACAATATTTAGACCATTTTCAAACATTAATTAAGACAATTAAAATCTGGGATGTTACATTCCTTCTCCCTCAAAAGAATTTCGTCCCCGAAATTACTAAGGTAGAAAAAAATGCAAAAAACTCATTAACTTTTCAAAAATCCAATTAACTAAAAACTTCACTTTCACTTTTCAAACCGACCCAATTAGTTTTAGTTTGAAAAACCAAATAATTTCTATAGAAAACCAATTCCAAAACTTTCCAAAAAGATTTGAAATTTTCCTAACACTTAATATTTTGGAAATTTTTTGGCAGATTTTCCCCTATACGGAGGGACTTCTGCAATATTGCAGAACAAAAATAAATCCATCGACCCCCATGGTCGAAAAATCCACTACAAAACCCAAATCAAAAATAAAAAAAATTATATTTTGCGTAGACGTACCTTTTTGTGAGCATTATGTGATAAGCAGTAATCTATGCTTGAGCTGGCTTAATTATTATGCAGCTCTATTCAAACTGGATTCAATTAACTCGAGAATTGGATAAAACAAAAAACATTGGAATATTTTGAACTGTAATTTTATAACGAATGTGAAAATTTGAGATTTCATTTTATAAATTGTATGTTATGTCTAAATCAAAATTCTGAATAGTCGCTATGGAATTTATAAATATTTTAATTTTTTATATAGCCCTTAAAAATGGCCATTTTGCAAACGATCTCTATTTTCGATGAAACTACTTCCATTGAGTTTAAAATGTCGTTTATGACTTTTCAAACTATATGCATCGATATCTTTGGGGTTGGAGAAGTTTGGTCTTTCTCATTGGATGTATGACCAAAATATCACTTTTTACATATGGACGAATTTAGACTTGAAACCACTTTCATTGAGTTCAAAATGTCGTTTATGTAACAACCGAATTTCTATAACATGTTGAAACTAGAAATCAAGGTATAATTAATTTTTAAAATGAGAATCATGGAAAACGGGGTTGCGCCAATGCGTTCGTCTCGGAATTCTACATGAAATCGAGTCCGAGTTTTCGAAAATCGGAGTCCGTATGACTGAGTTATGACCTCTAGAAGTTTCATGAATTTTCAGAATAAAAAACGGCTCAGAAATTCGAATTCAAATTCGGATCCAAGACCCAGAAGCGGGCTGGGCAGGAAAATTCGCGCCTAGAGCCCAGGTCGACCATAGGGTCGACTTGGGGGTCGACCTGGCCAGACCAGGTCGACCATAGGGTCGACCTACCTGGTCGGCCTGGGTGTGATTGGCTAGCTGGGTGGGTCTGTTTGCGGGCTTATGACGTTTTTGATGGCTCAGATCTGTTCTAGGGTTTATCTAAGGGACTAAACTAGTTGCTACACCTATAAAAACATCCTTAGACCAAGCCTAATTCACAACAAATCATTCATACACCAAAATGCTGCTGAACTCCCTCTTGAACCATGGCCGCCGCCTCCAAGTCAAAGTACAAGCATTCAAACTCAAATCAATTCAAAGAACGAAGCTTCAACAACGATCCAAACAATAAATCATCATTTTACAACAAATTTAGTTCCTAATTCATTAGCCATGCTGTGTAAGTTTTAGTTACTTTTTAGATTTAAACTTGTTAATTATAATATGGCCATGGAATAAAGTGGAATTGGATTTAAGTATGTTTATCGATTCAGATCTATTTCTGTTGCTTCTTGAATCTTGAGTTTTGGGACTTTTCTATTTTCATTCTCATGTCAAGCTTATGATCTATTCAGCTTGTTGTAAATTAGTTTCCTTGATTCATGTGACATTATTATCATGATCTATCTTTTATGCCTGAGATGATGTTCTTATGCCAGTTTTCTCTCTGTACTTATTGTTATACAAATTCTACCTCCCCCTATTTATTTTCTTTTGATGAACCAATGTCAATTTCGGACCTAGGCCTAAACCGCGATTTGCGTACGATTGAATACAAGGGAAATATGAGAATATTGTCTATATTGGATATATATATATACATATATATGTATATATGGTTGGTAAAATTGACGGCATAACATGAAATTGGGATTTGAGTATTATCGTTATAATTAAAGTTTGTAAGTTTGGGTAAATTGGTGTAAACATGGAATACATGTAGTTTGGTATGAAACTTGACCTATGTAAAATGGCAAGAATATTGATATATGTAAAACGGCATGAAACTTGGTATGTGTGTAAATTGGCATAAAACTGGCATACATGTAAAACGACACGAATTGAACATATGCAAATTTGGTATGAATTGGGCATATGTAAAACTGACATGTAATCTAGAACTTGGGCATATATTAATCATGTAAAATTTGGAGTTGAGACATATATGATAATTTATGACTTGGTAGAGGTTTAATATGAACGCGCCTAAGTTGGGTTTTGGGTTGTTGGCATGTATTGTAAATAAAAGGCTATAACTTGGCATAACCTTATAGTAAATTATGATAATAATTTAGGAGTACGTTTTGGGGCAAAAACGTGAATTATGAACTTGATAATTGGCATATAACTGGAAATATGAACGTGGTTGAAACATGAACATTTTTATATGTTAAACACATGAACTGATATTGGGGTTTTGGGTGGAATACGACCATCAATGAACCTTTGACACGAGGTTAGACTCAGTTTGTGGTGTAAATCTGCCCGGAACCGCCCGGCAAATCCAGTAGCCACAAAGTGTCAGTCTAATGTGAGAGGTCGAAGGCCAAATTGTAGGCGTAACGGTTTATGACACGAGGTTAGACTCAGTTTTGTGGTGTAAATCTGCCCGGAACCACCGGCAAATCCAGCGGCCACAAAATGCACGGTCTAATGTGAGAGGTCATGATTCGTTAGTCATAATGAATGAATTAAGGAATACTAACCATAACAAGACGTGGGTATGGTTAGAGGTTTAGGTGGGATGACATGGAAATTTGACATGTAAATTTGGACCTAACCGGTATGAGTTAAAGACATGTAAAACGTATAAATGTGGCCTTAACCAATATAACTGTTAATCAGACAAATGACACTTAACCAATATAACATAACACGTGGCAGGGTTAAGTCAACTTGAACATATAGATAATACTTAACCAACTTAACATGATACGTGGGCGGGTTAAGCCATGAATTACTTGAAATACTTAACCAATGTAATCTAATGAATGGGAGGGTTAAGTTAAATGGGTTGGTTTAGCTTGAATGGGTTGATAACACCCAACCGATATAACCTGATGTGTGGTAGGGTTAAGTAAATACACGAGGGTAACACTTAACTATTATAAAATGGCTAGTGGATGAGGTTGAGTTAACATACACTCAACCAATCTAACGTGAGGTGTGGTAAGGGTTAAATTAACACAGGGGAGAACGCTTAACCGATATAACAAGACATGCGGTAGGGTTAAGTAACACAAGAGAGAACACTTAACCATGGTATCATGATGGGGGGTGGGGTTAAGTTAAATAGATAACACTTAACCATCCCGTGGGGTATACGAATAGACCCTAGGAAAACCCTAGTAGCGGGTTCCGTTTCAGCAGTAACCCACATTAGGTATCAACGGTACCCTGAGCTAGGCAGGGTGGGGCACGTTTACTGGGATGATTGTAAGCGGTCAAAACGGCAGTAGGGGACGCAACAGTGCAGGTTCCGACGGATTACGGGCGTGCACGTATTCCGGAGTGGAAAATTTAGCCATTGGGCATCAGTAGATATAAAGTTATGCATCAAAAAGGGTGTCAGGGTTGCCATCCTAGGGATTGATACACCCTAGGGTGGGACCAGCACAGGTATCTACAAGTAGGGGGCCGCAAGATCTAGGTCGAGTAGGAGCCGATCGATTAGGGTAGTAAGGATACGTCTAACACATTCATGGTAATTGGGCTGGTTGAGGAAAAATCCTTATATTAGATGTAGTCCTGAAGGCTACCACAACTACGGGGTTGGGATAACCTTAGTATATAACACATGTGAAACATGGTAAGTAAGAGCTGATCAATTAAGGTAGGTACGGCGGGGACATGAAACTGTCAATATGAGGGGGGACCCTCATCGTGGGATATGTACCTATAAAACTATCATGTGGGGGTATGGGGGATCATTTATCTTGAAATTACAACTAAGTAAACTAATTAGAACGCTAGTAAGGTGGTGCAGAGAATATAGGAAATCAAGGAAAATAGGATAATGGTGAAACTTAGAAGTCTTGCGATGTTATAGAAACCTTGCGATATGATACTTGTTAGGAACCTTGTGATGCTACCCTTGATAGGAAGTATGGGATGTTATACTTGATTCATCGTGCCTGTAGCTTATTTTGTCATCATGCTTATGTTTACTTTCAGTTTATTCATGCCATGTTATCTTTACCTGTTTTTATGCTGAAAGTCACTAGGACTTACTCAGTCTTTATGACTGACCCGTTTTGTTTCGCCTCTTTTTCTTTCGTTCAGCCCCCAGGTTCGTAGGTAGGAATACAGCTTAGTTTGGGTCTTACCAAGCTCCAAGGCTCTTTCATGTGCGGCTTGGATCTCCCTTGGCTATGGCTTGCTTTGCTTTATTGGGGAATACTGCAATTTATTTTTATGCTTATTTGTTTTTGAGCAAGACAAATATTTTAACTATGTAATTGGGTATTGGAAGTTAATGGGCTTTTATTGTAAACAATTATATTTAATAAATGATTTGAAATACTCCTACTTTGCTTTCCGCTATTTTATATATGTCTGTCTTGTAATATTTCCGTTCCAGTACCCATAATGCTCCAATGAAGTTAAGGCATTCCCTTTGTGAGTGACCTTAACGGATGTGGGGTGCTACATTTGGTATCAGAGTAGAAGGTTACCAGACTGGGCAAAAGCTTTTAAAAAAACCTTTTGAAATTATTTTAAAAATGTTTACAAAGAAGCATTTTCTAAGAAAAGTTTGGTTTTCCTAAAGGCATATTCCCCAAATCCATATGCACTATCTTTTGATTCTCTCCTTGAGTCTTTTCTCTCTTTCTTTTTCACCATAGTTTTGTAGGTGTACGACACATGTAGGAGGGCAAAGAAGTGCCCAATTTCCATCTGTAGCCACAGTAGTTCCATCTGCGTCTAATCTTATTTCAAGCTTTGTGGAGTTGCCGTGCGATGGATGTAGCTTTCTAGAAACTTGTCAACAAACTATACAAGGATAGTAAGAACACAAGCCTAAGGATGAAAAACTTGCTAATATGACTTAATCCACGAAGGAGGGAAAAAGTGAAAGAAAAGAGGTCAAAGTAAAAGAATAATAAAACCCATGACAAGAAAGAGCATCGTTGGTGTTGTAAAAAGGGGCATGTAGTTAAGTATTATAGGACAAGGAAAAGGGCAAAGGACAAGATCGTCGAGAGGGCAATTGTATGCTATCACTACTAACGTACCTAAGAAAGGTGGAATGTTTCTGTTAAAGGTTTAGCTTTCTTTTCTATCATACCGTTTGAACTTTTTTTTTGTACATCGCATCCTTTTAATTCTGCTTCGATAGTTGAGTCTCTGCACTTTAGTACTAGCGTAGCAGAGGATCCCGTTTTGTCTCGAATCCTATTGGGAAATCGGCTCATTTATTCATGACTTGTTTGGATTTGAGAAAGTCTATGCTAAGTATTAAAGTAAAGCTTATGTCTTTGGGCTATGGGTTGATTCTAGGGATGGAGTGGTTATCCAGAAATGGTACCATCCTCGAGTATGAAAAGAGGGTAGTTAGGCTCTTGACTCGCCTCGGTAATGCCCTCGAAGTCTAGTGTAACCCATAGGGTTCTGCCATGCTTAGTTACCTAGAATCTCTTGATACATTTATTGATCTGCTCGAGTAGTGTTCGCCACTAAGGCGGATGGTTCATCTCGCTTATGCATGAGTTATAGAAAATCACCTTTGTAAGCACACTTGGCAACATGGTTGGCATTTGTTTATTTTCAAGAGATAATTCATTTATGTGGAATACCTTCTAGTAAGTGAACGAGATCTGAGATTCATTAGTGAATTTTAGAGAGCTTGCATGAAACCACGAGTACGCAGTTATGTTTGAGCCGAGTATACTAGAAGGAGAATAAGTGAAAGTGAAATGAGAGGCAACAGTGGAATGAGTTCCAACTCATATTTTGGAAACAAGAATTAAGAAGCTACGAAACTGTGAAGTTAAAAACGGTGAAAGCACAATGGAGTTAAGATCAAGGAAATGCGACTTAGAAGATTGAAGACTAGACACGCGCATCATATCTCTTTTTAAGAGTATATCCTTGATCCCTCTTTTTCTGTAGAGCTTATTTGCATGCTATCTTTTAAGCATATCCTTTCGGGCCTATTCTCAATCCTATTTTCTGTTGCAAACCCCATAGGGAGTATGACTCATCTTTTAGTAATACATGTTAGGGCTTGAGGGTGTCCGTTGGGTTGACTAAACTTTTTAGGTTCTATAGGATACAGGTTGGCTTTAGGAAGGGATTTCTTGTGACCTAAAAGGAGTTCATCATGCTTAGTTTCCTAGAAACATATATATTGGTTGAGTAATTCTTTGGGTATCGGTCTGATGTTGATTTCGGTCTTTGGGGCTGATGCTTAGGGAGTTCTTCTCCTAATCAGTATATATGTGACGTAGATTTCCAGTATTGACATTGCCTAATGGGCACAAAGTTTTTACTTGATTCTATCATTCGACTATTCCTTTAGGTAGGAATAATTGGGTATAAACATGTGTTTGAGACATGTTATGATTGATGGTTGCAAGTGGTTGCTAGTGGTTGCTCGTGGATGCATATACACACACCTTAGACACTAGATCGGCTCCGTCACCATTCATACTGCATATGCATGAGTGTTTATACTTGTTTATGGATGAAATTGAATGTGTTATCATGTGGATGTTGCATATGGATGGATGTTTGTGCACACATATAGTGTTTATGTGACTAGGACTATTTGCATACATGTTGGACTCATGTCACTAAACATATTTTGCATAAAGAAGATTAATCAGGCCTGATCATTTGCATTAGATAAGAAACATATGCACACACTTTCTGCATATGTTCATACCGCATTAGAAATCTCTTAAGGACAATGAATGACTGTGATTGATGATTGAGTAGATGGATGATTGGATGGTAGGGCACATTCTTCTTAACTTGAAGATTTCGGGGACGAAATCCTTTAAGGAGGGGAGAATGTAACAACCCGAATTTCTATAACATGTTAAAACTAGAAATCAAGGTATAATTAATCTTTAAAATGAGAATCATGGGAAACGGGTTATGCCAATGCATTCGTCTCGGAATTCTACATGAAATCGAGTCTGAGTTTTCGAAAATCGGAGTCCGTATGACTGAGTTATGACCTCTAGAAATTTCACGAATTTTTAGAATAAAAAACAGCTCAGAAATTCGAATTCAAATTCGAATTCAAGACCCAGAAGCGGGCTGGGCGGGAAAATTCCCGCCCAGAGCCCAGTTCGACCTGGGGGTCGACTTGGCCAGACCAGGTCGACCATAGGGTGGACCTCCCTGGTTGGCCTGGGTGTGACTGGCTAGCTGGGTGGGTCTGTTTGCGGGCCTGTGACATTTTTGATGGCTCAGATCTGTTCTAGAGTTTATCTAAGGGCCTAAATTAGTTGCTACACCTATAAAAACACCCTTTGACCTAATCTAATTCACAAAAAATCATTCTTACACCAAAATGCTGCTGAACTTCCTCTTGAACCATGGCCGCCGCCTCCAAGTCAAAGTACAAGCATTCAAACTCAAATCAATTCAAAGAACGAAGCTTCAACAACGATCCAAACAATAAATCAGCATTCTACAACAAATTCAGTTCTTAATTCATTAGCCATGCTCTGTAAGTTCTAGTTGCTTTTTAGATTTAAACTTGTTAATTATAATATGGCCATGGAATAAAGTGGAATTGGATTTAAGTATGTTTATCGATTCAGATCTATTTCTGTTGCTCCTTGAGTCTTGAGTTTTGGGGCTTTTCTATTTTCATTCTCATGTCAAGCTTATGATCTATTCATCTTGTTGTAAATTAGTTTCCTTGATTCATGTGATATTATTATCATGATCTATCTTTTATGCCTGAGATGATGTTCTTATGCCAGTTTTCTCTCTGTACTTATTGTTATACAAATTCTACCTCCCCCTATTTATTTTCTTTTGATGAACCTATGTCAATTTCGGACCTAGGCCTAAACCGCGATTTGCATACGATTGAATATAGGGGAAATATGGGAATATTGTCTATATTGGATATATATATGGTTGGTAAAATTGACGGCATAACATGAAATTGGGATTTGAGTATTATCGTTATAATTAAAGTTTGTAAGTTTGGGTAAATTGGTGTAAACATGGAATACATGTAGTTTGGTATGAACCTTGACCTATGTAAAATGGCAAGAATATTGATATATGTAAAACGGCATGAAACTTGGTATGTGTGTAAATTGGCATAAAACAGGTATACATGTAAAATGACATGAATTGAACATATGTAAATTTGGTATGAATTGGGAATATGTAAAACTGACATGTAATCTAGAACTTGGGCATATGTTAATTATGTAAAATTTGGAGTTGAGACATATATGATAATTTATGACTTGGTAGAAGTTTAATATAAATGCGCCTAAGTTGGGTTTTGGGTAGTTGGCATGTATTGTAAATAAAAGGCTATAACTTGGCATAACCTTATAGTAAATTATGATAATAATTTGGGAATATGTTTTGGGGCAAAAACGTGAATTATGAACTTGATAATTGGCATATAACTAGAAATATTAACGTGGTTGAAACATGAACATTTTTATATGTTAAACACATGAACTGATATTGGGGTTTTGGGTGGAATATGACCATTAATGAACCTTTGACACGAGGTTAGACTCAGTTTGTGGTGTAAATCTGCCCGGAACAGCCCGACAAATCCAGTAGCCATAAAGTGTCAGTCTAATGTGAGAGGTCAAAGGCCAAATTGTAGGCGTAATGGTTTATGACACGAGGTTAGACTCAGTTTTGTTGTGTAAATCTGCCCGGAACCGCCCGACAAATCTAGTGGCCACAAAATGCACGGTCTAATGTGAGAGGTCATGATTCGTTCATCATAATGAATGAATTAAGGAATACTAACCATAACAAGACATGGGTATGGTTAGAGGGTTAGGTGGTATGACATGGAAATTTGACATGTAAATGTGGACCTAACCGGTATGAGTTAAGGACATATAAAACGTATAAATGTGGGCTTAACCAATATAACTGTTAATCAGACCAATGGGTTGGTTAAGTAATATGACTAGAATAATGACACTTAACCAATATAACATAACACGTGGCAGGGTTAAGTCAACTTGAACATATAGATAATATGTAATAACCCGGAAAATCTGGGCCAGTTTAAAATTTTTATTTTGGCAATTTTAGCGAATTTTGAATATTTAAAATAGATTATTTTAAATAATATCGACGAGAAATTTATTTTGAATATATTTAGAACGTATATATTATATACGTCGTCGTTAGAATATAAATATTTATATATAATTATAAATAGAATTGAAAATGGCGCGGTAGTTCGATAATTCGATTTCAAACTTCAATTGAATGTACCGGGTGCAAAACAATCTGGATTTTAGTGAAACCAAAAACATTAGGATCTAATCGAGAATATCTTTCCAACGAATCCGAAAAATCAAATTTTCATAGCGGGAATCAAAAGATATGTCCAGTTGAAAATTCTGAATAGTCGCTATGGAATTCAGGCCCTTAAAAATGGAAATTTTGCAAACGACCTCGGATTTAGACGAAACCACTTTTGTTGGATCCGCAGTGTCAAATTATTGCTAGGTTTCAAATTTCATAATTTTTCGAATCAATATGTGAGCGTGGCAAAGGAAAACGCGTTTGATCAGTTTCAGTTGATTTTAATCGACTGGAAAATGACCATTTTTCAAACGGTCTCAGAATTTGACGAAATTAGTTTTGTTAGGACCGTATCGTCAATACGAAGCTAGAAATAATTTTTCTGGAATTTTTCGAGTTAGTATGTGACCTCGGTAAATTGAAATGTGCGTTTAAATTCAAAATATAAAGATTTAAATTTCGATATAAGTGGAAACCTATCATAACGGTCGAATTGGCATACGTGGCATATCCCATCGTGTTCGGAATAGGGGTAATTAGCTAGGGACGACAGTCGGTGGGTCTCGTTTTGACTTTGAATTTAAAAGTAACTTTTAGGAGAATTAATTAAATAAATTATATATATTCTTCCACCTCACCCCTCCTCTCTCAGAACCAATCAACGCCCATTAAAAAAAAAAGAATCGGAGGAACCCCGTCGCCCCTCCTCAGCGGGCCACCACCGCGCCCTTCAGGTGGCGCTGCACCGACGCACAGAGCCCCTCTCCGATTCCCCCCTTCTCCTTCCATCGCGAGACCCTCAGGGCGCAACCACCACCAGATCTCGCGTGGAAAGCAACATCGCCGCAGGTGCTACCTTCCAGCACCTCCGCACCCTCCCTGCCCACACTCCGACGTGCTGCACCCCCCCTCATCCTCTACCTCCGACCACGGTTTCAGCCTCCTTCCTCCACATCGACATAGTATGTCTTTTTATTTTATTTTTATACATGAAAATCTGTTTTATTTATTTATTTGAAACTTAGGGTTTTATTATATAAAATTTAGGATTTTTATTATATATAAAAATAGAATTTTTATTTTAAGGATCAGATTTATAGTCAAGTTAAAAATACGATTTTTACTTTGATTTGAAAATATAAAGAACCGATTTGTATATGTATGGAAGCTAGATAGAATGGTGTGATTTTTATTTAGATGCAAAACAAATAAAAATATGATTTTTACTCTTATGAATAACATATATTAATATATGATTTTTATAATGAAATTGAAGTTATAAATATATGATTTTCAAGATAATAAACATGATTTTAAAAATATAAAAATAAACATGATTTTGAAAATGGAAAGAAGTAGCATTGATTTGAAGTGAAAATATATGCATTGAATTTGAAATGAAATTATATACATTGTTTTGAATTGTAAATATAAAAATTCGACCTTTAGCGCTATAAAAATTTGATTTTTATATTTGTAGCGAAGTAAAAATGTGATTTTTATTTATTGAACATCGAAGTAAAAATGTGATTTTTATTTATTGAACATCGAAGTAAAAATGTGATTTTTATATATTGAACATCGAAGTAAAAATGTGATTTTTATTTATTGAACATCGAAGTAAAAATGTGATTTTTATATATTGAGCATCGAAGTAAAAATGTGATTTTTATTTATTGAACAGCGAAGTAAAAATTCGATTTTTATATATTGAATAGCGAGGTAAAAATTCGATTTTTATATATGTAGTGGCTACGGGCGAAGAAAGGGATAAGAGGCGAGAACAGCGAAGATTTCCTACCTTAGAAGTGCCGTGGAGTTAGGATAGCTAAAAGTGAGAACTTCTCACCTTTCAATTTAATTTTTCTAGTTATATATATATACTAGGATGCAGACGGTGTTTAGTAGCACCCGACACCCGTCATCCACAAACCATGGATGGCTTGTTTGTTAAATTGTTTGGTTGAGTAGTTAGTTAGAATATTTGATTGAATGGGTGTTTGATGAAATGAAATTGGATTGATTGATGTGTGAATGGCGTGGGCCTTCACTAGACCGGGGATAAGGCTAGGCCTTGTCCCGTTTCTAGTATCGTGCCGTTATGCCGCCGAAATTTTCTAAAATATGTTAGAAAAATAAAAATATCATTTTATTGAATAAATGAACCGAATAGAATATTCATAGGTTGAATAAAATGTTTTATCATTAAAAATATATTTTTTAACGTGAAAGTGAATAAATAAATATTTATAAACAAATCGGCCGATTTGTTTATATACACTGATTTGACTGATATTGATTGGGTCGATAAATTTTACACATCGCCCAACTGCACAAATAAAAATAAATGTTTGTTGATTTGAAACCCCACACGGGTGTTGGGATGAAATTTGAAGTTCACTCATCCTGATTGATTAAATATGTCGATCGATTGATTGACAGGCTGTTATAAGCGTTAGATATCTATATTTGATGCTTATACAGTGTAGTGCACTTTGGTTGATGGTTGATTATTTTTCAATGCTATTATACATGTGTTGTATGAAAATCCATATAATTAACTTTATATGGTAATTGATTGGGCCTCATTCCAATTTGAAAAATAAAGAATATTATAAAATAAAGGTTCATGTGTTGACTGTACTCATCCGTTGAGATTAGTCATGCGTTGAACGAAATATTTTAATAATAAAATTTACATCTTTATCAATATAAAATAAAGGTTCATGTGTTGACTGTACTCATCCGTTGAGGTCAGTCATGTGTTGAACGAAATAATTTAACAAAAATAGTCACACGTGGACAGTACTCATTCGTTGAGATTAGTCGTGTGTTGACAAAAATAAATATTCATTTGTTGAATAGAATATTTGAAAATAAAAATATATGAAGCCGTGTTGGTTAGATTGACGCCATTTTGACGTGAACGATATCTATATCGATTTTATTCATTTTAAAATGAATATTGAAAAGTGATTTCGAAAACGCATATTTTGAAATGAAATTTGAATCAAATTGAATAGAAAACGAATTCGAATTGAATATATAACGAATTGAATTTGAATTGATTATAAAACGAATTTGATTTCCATTGAATATATAATGAATTTGATTCAAATAGAAAACGGAAATGAATTGAATTGAAAACGAAATTTGAAATGAATTGAATTGAAAACGATTTCGAAATGAATTGAATAGAAAACCAATTTGAATTGAATCGAATAGAAAACGACTTTGAAACCGAATTGAATTGAAAACGAATTCAAATTGAATTGAATGCGAATTGAAATGAATTCAAATTGAATCGAAATTTGAATTGAATAGAAATGAATTTTAAAACGAATTTATAAAGAAGAATTCAATTTTGATTTGAATTGAAATGGAAGTTGAAATTGCTTTTGAAACGAATTTAAAACTATTTATATAATTCGTTTTAAATAGAAATCGACGAAATATATATTATATATATATATATTATATATATAATATAATGGCCTGAATAGAACGCGCCGCGCCGCGGCAGTTCGTGAATTTCGACCATTTATTTCAAACGGACATTACGGGAGATCCGACCGTCGGATTCTCCTAAAACTGGAACCGTTGGGTTCGTATCGAAAAGAGCTTTCTAACGAATATTAGAAATTTGAAATCTAACGGTTGGATTTGGAGTTACGTCCAAATCAAATTTGAAAAAGGTCGCTGTAAGTGCAGTTCGATGGCCATTGATGGAAATCGACTGTACGGGCCTTGATAAAATTATTAAAAATAGTAATAATTTGTGTAAAATCATAAGAAATGATTTGGGAAAAATTGGGATGAAAAACTCCATATTTGAAAAGATAAAAATAGATTTTTATCGAAATGAACTGGTTTTGAACTAGAATTATAATTCTATTTATTTTTAAATAAATAAATTGAATTTAAAAAGGGTTTTAAAAATAACCAGAATATCCAATGATTGCATTGGAGTGGATTTGAATCGAAATTGTCTTCGGAATATTTCGATGTTGGAATTCGTGATTATACAGGTGTTGTTATGGAAATTTGAAAGATATATATTTATATCGTTATTTCCAATACGACATTTGTTAGTCGTAGAATTTGATATTGAATATAAGCCGATATATTTTCTATTCAGAGCCTTGTATTGAATATCGAATGTGATTTGGGTTTGTCGTGAATTGTGTCTTCACTAACACTGTTCTTGAACCCAGTTGAGAAATGATTAAATCTTTTTATTTAGATTTAATGAAAGGTACCAATTAAATAATATTTAATTGGAATTGAATTGATATTGATTTTTGGGTTTATCGTGGTCAGTGTTTTAAATAACACTCGTTCTTTAACCCGATAATTAATGAATGTGATTTTGGGTTTATCGTGAACTGTGTTTTAAATGACACTGATTCTTTAACCCAGTTAAAGATTAAAACTAAGTGGAGTTTTAATGAATCTTTAATTAGATTGAAAAGATCGAAAATGGAGTACCACCAGTTTTGCTCCAGGCGATAGTTAAATCTTTAATTAGATTTGAACGTGAAATGGTAATTGAATTTACCGATAACACCGTGGTGTTAGATATGAAGTATAACCAGTTTTACTTCATGGGATGAATAGGTTGGGATTGAGAAATTAAAACAAATGATTACTTCGGTAAGGTTCGCTAATCCCGACTAGTTTGAATTGATATTCAAAAATAGATTAAAGGATAAATTCAAGAAATTTATCTTGGATAAAATTAATGGGAACCTTTCCCTATGAATGTGAAATTTAGAAACTAACTGTCGGTTAGCCAAGCAGAATGGTTTTCTGGATATTGATCTGATGTTGGTTTTGGCCTTCGGGGTTAATATTTGGGAAATTATTCTTTTGATTAATTTACGGTTAGTGACTGATGAATTGGAATGAGGCGTATGTTGTGTTTGTGTAACACTTATTTAAATTATACGCGAGTTATTTGGAAAGACCGGGTTTATCCCATTCTGAATAACTGATACGACGATAAGTCGAAGATGAAGACGATGGTCGAAGACCGGAGGTCTTCACGTCGTTTGGGTGATTACTGATGATCTTGATTGGGTTGTACACCCAAGAAGATGGAAACAGTTGGTGATCGTCCAGACGTACTTGGAGATCGATGGATATGCGGGGTACTAGGTGCCTCCGGTTTCGTTCAGCCCCAGAACGGACATGTAAATGGACTGTGTGTCTGACATTGGATTTTAGTCCGTGTGATTGATCTCTATTAAATATATATCGGTTTGGCGGCGGAGAATTTATTCTCTTGCTTAACGCCCTTCTCTGAGACGTACGAGCTCAGGGGTTATATATTGATGGATATCAATCGCATGGAGTGAATTGCCTGTGTGGCATGCCTAAGTGGCAATTGATCGAGGCTTATGTTGAAAAGCAAAGTCTTGTGGTGATGATCAAAGCACGGCCTTTGTGGTGTAGCTTTGTGTAACGTTTACTTCGCGAGTTTCGCACCCCGGTTGTGAACCAAAAACGGGAGAGGACCTCAGAGAGGGCATGCGTTTCTTTCTAGCTAGGGTGGTGTCAGTGACCTACCCGCCCTGACATTTATATACTTTTCACATGTGTGGTTGTTGCTGTTGCGAGGCGCCTCGGTTTGATCGGACGATCCGGGTCCGATGGAGTCATTCGTTGGCTCATTTACGCCCCAAAGGGCGGGGAAACGTAGTGTTCAGGCATTTTAATCCACATCGGTGGACCGACCTTGTCGCTCCAAGGATCACTCGAGCTATGATCCTGTGGCTCGGGCTAGAGAGTCACGAATCGGTAGAGGACGATCCCTAGCCTCGGTTCATAGATGGAGATCCAATTTCCAAATACGTGACATTTGCGGTTTTATTTGTAAACCCATATGTGGCGACATAGTGGCATGGGACGCTCATGTCGCTTATGATTGATACTTATGATTTGAAGTTGTTTTATACACTATGCACTTATAATAGTATCAAATGATTTGTTTTAAACGTATCAAGCATTCTTTGGCTGTTATAAGGGAAAACCCTATCCCCCGGCTTGCGTTGCATTGTGTGATAGGACCTGGGTCTTATAACAGCTTCATTTTTCTTTATTTAGCATTGCGCTGTTTGTTTTATGCACTGGTATTCTTGGGAGGAAACCCGTTCCGTGTTATACGGCGTTTCTTTCTAGCTAGGGTGGTGTCAGTGACCTACCAGCCCTGACATTTATATACTTTTCACCCATGTGGTTGTTGCTGTTGCGAGGCGCCTCGGTTTGATCGGACGATCCGGGTCCGATGGAGTCATTTATTGGCTCATTTACGCCCCAAAGGGCGGGAAAACGCATGTTCAGGCATTTTAATCCACATCGGTGGACCGGCCCTGACGATCCAAGGGTCACTCGAGCTCTGATCCTGAGGGGCGGGCTAGAGCGTCTCGAATCGGTTGAGGACTATCTTTTGCCTCGGTTCACAGACGGAAATCCAATTTCCAAATACGCGACTTTGCGATTTTGATTGTATAACCTATATATGGCGACATAGTGTTATGGGGCATTCATGCCGCCTATGATTGATACTTATGATTTGAAGTTGTTTTATACACTATGCACTTATAATAGTATTAAATGATTTGTTTTCAACGTATCAAGCATTCTTGGCTATTATAAGGTAAAAACCCTATCCCCCGGCTTGCGTTGCATTGTGTGATAGGACCTGGGTCTTATAATAACTTCATTTTTCCTTATTTAGCATTGCGCTGTTTGTTTTATGCACTGGTGTTCTTGGGAGGAAACCCGTTCCGTGTTATACGGCGTGGTCCCTTGATTTACCGAACTTTCAAATAAAGAATAATAACTGTTTTCGTTCTCACACCAGTCACATGACTGACCTGGAGTTTATTGTTTTAACCTAAACTCTGGGTGCCCTTATTTCGACACGGGCAGCTAGTAGTTTTGGTTTTGCAGATTTATATTCACAGGATCCTGGTTTACAGCTGGAATGATATCCGAAAAGCTTTGTATCCGTATATCTCTTCTAGTTGTGTATTGTATTATTTTCCGCTGCGATGTATTTAAATGTAATTTGAATCTCTGATGTTTCTATGTAATATTTATTTGTTTATACTCTGTATATTCTTGTAATCTGATGCATTGTTGTAATATACAATGAAATGTTCATTTATATGCGTTCTGTTGTGGCTTGTTCTCGAACTATCCGCCACTTTCCTTTACGGGGAAGCTACAGGTTTTCACATAATACTTAACCAAATTAGCATGATACGTGGGCAGGTTAAGCCATGAATTACTTGAAATGCTTAACCAATGTAATCTGACGAATGGGAGGGTTAAGTTAAATGGGTTGGTTTAGCTTGAATGGGTTGATAATACCCAACCGATATAACCTGATGTGTGGTAGGGTTAAGTAAATACACGAGGGTAACACTTAACCATTATAAAATGGCTAGTGGATGAGGTTGAGTTAACATACACTCAACCAATCTAACGTGAGGTGTGGTAAGGGTTGAATTAACACAGGGGAGAACGCTTAACCGATATAACAAGACATGCAGTAGGGTTAAGTAACACAAGAGAGAACACTTAACCAGGTATCATGATGGGGGTGGGGTTAAGTTAAATAGATAACACTTAACCATCCCGTGGGGTATACGAATAGACCCTAGGAAAACCCTAGTAGCGGGACCCATTTCAGCAGTAACCCACATTAGGTATCAACGGTACCCTGAGCTAGGCATGGTGGGGCACGTTTACTGGGCTGATTGTAAGCGGTCAAAACGACAGTAGGGGACGCAACAGTGCAGGTTCCGACGGATTACGGGCGTGCACATATTCCGGAGTGGAAAATTAAGCCACTGGGCAACAATAGATATAAAGTTGTGCATTAAAAAGGGTGTCGGGGTTGCCATCCTAGGGATTGATACACCCTAGGGTAGGACCAGCACAGGTATCTACAAGTAGGGGGCCGCAAGAACTAGGTCGAGTAGGAGCGATCGATTAGGGTAGTAAGGATACATCTAACACATTCATGGTAATTGGGCTGGTTGAGGAAAAATCCTCATATTAGATGTAGTCCTGAAGGCTACCACAACTACGGGGTTGGGATAACCTTAGTATATAACACATGTGAAACATGGTAAGTAAGAGCCGATCAATTAAGGTAGGTACGGCGGGGACATGAAACTGTCAATATGAGGGGGACCCTCATCGTGGGATATGTACCTATAAAACTATTGTGTGGGGTATGGGGGATCACTTATCTTGAAATTACAACTAAGTAAACTAAGTAGAACGCTAGTTAGGTGGTGCAGAGAATATAGGAAATCAAGGAAAATAGGATAATGGTGAAACTTAGAAGTCTTGCGATGTTATAGAAACCTTGCGATATGATACTTGGTAGGAACCTTGTGATGCTACCCTTGATAGGAAGTATGGGATGTTATACTTGATTCATTGTGCCTGTAGCTTATTTTGTCATCATGCTTATGTTTACTTTCAGTTTATTCATGCCATGTTATCTTTACCTGTTTTTATGCTGAAAGTCACTAGGACTTACTCAGTCTTTATGACTGACCCGTTTTGTTTCGCCTCTTTTTGTTCCGTTTCCCCCCTTCCAGGTTTGCAGGGTGGGAATACAGCTTAGTTCGTGTCTTACCAAGCTCCAAGGCTCTTTCATGTGTGGCTTGGATCTCCCTTGGCTATGGCTTGCTTTGCTTTATTGGGGAATACTGCAATTTATTTTTATGCTTCTTTATTTTTGAGCAAGACATATATTTTAACTATGTAATTGGGTATTGGAAGTTGATGGGCTTTTATTGTAAATAATTATATTTAATAAATGATTTGAAATACTCCTACTTTGCTTTCCGCTGTTTTATATATGTCTGTCTTGTAATATTTCTGTTCCAGTACCCATAATGCTCCAATGAAGTTAAGGCATTCCCTTTGTGAGTGACCTTAACGGATGTGGGGTGTTACAATTTATGTGTTCGAAAAATATAAGCTTCGATATATTTCGAGCTTCAGAGGTTTGGCACCTAGGTTGGGTCTTAGTTTAGCCAACCTAGCTCACTATATAACCCCAACTCAGCCCCTCTTCCTCTCATTCATCCCAAACACATAAAAGAAATAGGAAATAGGAAAGGGAATGGGAAATAAAAATTCCTAAGCTAGGTTTTGCAATTGGAAGCTCAATTCAAGAGGAAATCAAGTTTACAAGCTTAGGTAAGCTCCTCGATCTTCATCTCCATCTTCTCCAACTCAATTCCTCTTCTATTTTTGAGATTTCCTAAAACTAATTCATAGGATTTTTTGTGCACTCGTGTGTAGATTGAAGTTTTGTGTGCTATATTGGAAGAGAGAGTGTTCTAGATTGGTTATGCGCCTCCTTCTTCCATATTAGATCAAAGGTGAGAGCTTTGTGAGTTATTTATGAACTTACATCTATTCCATAGGCGATTGGCTTGTAGGAGTGTAGCTTAGAGTTCATTTGAGTTTGCATATGTGTTTGCGAACAAGTTAAACAGTTGTAAACAACTGTAAAATCCGTTCGGCTTTCCTAAACAACAAGGATTGTTGTAGAGGGTGTCAAACTCTGGGACCAAAAATATTTAAACTAGTAAATCCAATCAAGTTAGTCCAAAACTTTGATTGGTTGCAAATTAATAGAAAATAAACAAAAAAACGAGTTTTTAATAATAAGAGAAAGCAACTAGGGGATAATGACATAAATTGGATTCATACTCATCAATAGCCAACAAATAAATATAGATCTAATTCATGTTTCTGTCACAAACTTGAATCAACGATAATCAGGTTCTTAGAAACAAATAAATGAATAACGACAAGCATGGCCTATGCAGCAGCTGAGCTCTAAAACAACCATAGTCTATCAGGACAGATTCACTAATTAATTTCTAAAACCCTAAAATTAGATCTAAATCTGATAATTATTAGATCGAACACGAAAATACCCTGTGAAGGAGCATAGCTCTTAAATGACACAGAATATGAAGATTCAGATATAACCCTTAATTCAGATTCAGATCTATATGTATAAAGTCCTCATCTTTTGGCTATGTGATTCATATTGAATCATATCTATTAGCGTCATCACACCTAATCAAAGGGGATTAGCTAGACATAGCTAAAGAAGAAGAGAAAAATAATATAACAGACATAAATAAAATAAAACTAAAACTAAATAGAACAGGGAAAGAAGAATGATTTTATTCCAAGAAGAGAATTACAGAATAAAACATAATGTAATTACAAATGAAGGAGATACAGTGTATTTATAGTTGCGTTAACCAAGACTAAGAGGCTAACTACACAATGTGGGACAAAATCCCTTATCTAAAATAAAATATAAACCAGTATGAACGCATCATGAATGAGAGGCCTTGCAAATGAGCTAATGTGAACGCAATGTGAATGGATTTGCAATTGGCATAGCTTGCGGGCATCAAATTCAATTGTTTTGAGCATGAATAGAAACTCCACAACATCTGCGATAAGCTATCTTTATAAAAAGGCATTGAATCATTAAATATGTGGCAGAAGGTGGTTGAACAACAACATTTCTTCAAGCTTTAATCTTGCTCTCAAAATCAACACTCTTTATACACCAATTCTTCAAGCTTTTCAACAATTAAGTGCATTAATCCATTCATCATAAATAATCTAAAAACACAAATATAAATACATAGTATCAATTATTTTAAATATAAAATAAGATAAATAAGCGGATAAAATATATACATTTACGTACCCCTACACTTATCTTTTGATTCGTTCTCGAATAAACTAAACTAAGATATGTGAAACACCCCACCTCCGTTAGGGTCACTCTCAAAGGGAACCCTAATTTTGGTGGAGGTTTATAAGTATAAGTCACAGATATACAAGACAGATATAAGAACACATATTTTTGAACAGCGGAAAAACAACAACTTTTATTTCATTAGAAATACGTGTTACAACAACCATACCATAATTGTCTTACAATACTTCCAAAAACATAACATCTTCATAACTGTCTTGATTACATTATTTAAAGAAGCATAAAGAAAACATAAATAAACTGCAAAAGTCCCATAGTTGCTGTCCAAAGCCATAGTCCAAAACGAAAAGATCCAAGCAATACATTCTTTCTCTTCAAGCTGGATATGAAGGCTTGTCAAGCTGCGGTATTCCCTCCCTGTGGACCTGGGGGGGGGGGGGGGGAAACGGAAGAAAAGAAGACGAAAGAAAAGTAGAGTCAGACATAAAGCCTGAGTAAGTCTAGGACTATTCAGTCTATGAATAAAGAACTGGGTATGATAAGTATAAACTAGAAATGGGAAAGCACCATATACTTAGTTAAGTTGTCTAGGGTCGAATATACTATCGTACCCCATATTAATCTCTGTACCCATATAAACTAGTTCCCAACAGGCACCCCATAATCAAGGTGAAGTGATCCATTTTATGTTGATCGGCTCCTACTCGCATAGTTACATGTGTCTTACGGCCCCCGATGTTGTAGTTACCTATGCTGGTCCCACCATGGGGTGTATCAAGTCCCATGGTGGCGGCCCGACACAATCCTAGAATGCACAGGTATGCTACTGGTGCCCAGTGCCTTATTTTTCTGCGCCGGAGTGAGTGCACGCCCACACCCCGTTAGAACCTACAATGCTGCACCACCGCCGTCGATTTGACCTCTTACAATCAGCCCAGTAATCGTGCCCCACCCTGCCTAGTTTCAGGGTATCATGATACCTTGTAGGGTTACTGCGAAAAGGGTCCTCCGCTACTAGGTTTTCTATTTCTAGCCAACATGCTAAGTTGGTTAAGTGTTTTATAAACCTAACCCCCCCATCAGTCTGTTTAGTTTAGCATGTTCCATTTTGATTAAGTATTAATATAATTTACTTAATCCTATCAATCCTGACTCAGCCTTAATTGTCTTATTAAAGCCTTGACCTCTCACATTAGACAGATATTGTTGTGGCTGCCTGTTGCCGGTTTGGTCCGGGCAGTCTTACGCCACAACTCAGTCTAACCTCGGGTCCTTATTGGGCTCCATGTTTAACCACCCACATTGGATAGGTATTGTTGTGACTACTGGACAGCCGGGCGGTTCCGGGCAGGTTTACATCACAACTCAATCCAACCTCGGGTTAAACACATCGTATTTTCTACATTTACATATTTTGTCTCTTTTCTTTTTATATGCAAATATTTGCGGCCCATTATTCAAATTCATCTTTATTGATTAAGATTTATTTATGCCACTTAATTGTTTTTCAAAGTTATTGGCGTGCATCAAACAGGCCAACACATATGTTCTATATTTTAGCCCAAACGTCATTACCCCGTATTATACGTTCGCTCCAACGTAAGGTGTGTTGGGTTTAATACTTAAACCCAATTTAGCCAAATGAAAAGGGGAGGCTTATAACACGGTGTTTATAAGGTAACATGAAAAAGGGGAGTGTGAACGCATGAACTTGTAATGAACGATTCAATTAACATAAAATAGGCACATGTGAACTTGCAATTGTAACATCATACAATCATGGCATAACATGAATCATTTTATCCATATAATCATAGCATAAACAATACTTAAACATAAATCATTCTATTCATAGGGTTAATGCATAGACAATACTTAAACATGAATTATTTTATTCATATGATGATGGCATAAGTAGTACTTAAACATGAATTATTCTAGTCATATGATAATGGCATAAACTTAAACATGAATCATAGGTTCAACTAACCTTGTAAACTTGAAATTAAGAATCTAACTAAATTAGATATCATTATTATTGGCACAGGGTCTTGACTAGAAATATAAGCCTACATTTTTATTTAGGCATAAACTAATCGTGTTCATAAAATCACTACATGTTAACAAAAAGGTGCTTACTTTTGTCACTAATACAAAAGTATAGTTCAACTAAAATTATCCCAACCTAATTCTTATATGAATTATGGTTTTCATTCTATTCATAGAATTATAGCATAAACATATCTAAACTTACATCATGGTTTTTATTTTATCTATGTAAACTTGCAAGAGGAATGTAATTCTAATGTAATTCTAATGTAACTTATGATAACAACATGAGCCTAAAAACATGTTTTTCGATTGGGCATAATAACGAACATAGTTTAGTCATGTTCATAAAATTAATACAAATTTACAAAGATGCGTGCTTTTGTCACTATCACAAAAATAAGATTTTTATACTTGAACTATGATGCCAATTCCAACATAACTTCATATGAATCATAATACTTAGTCGATTCAATTACACACTAAAAGTGGTCATAAAAGTATGTTCATCATATTAGCATAATAACGAATCATATACTTGCGTGAATTCCAATTAGAGTATCATAACATATAGTTGTTAACATGAATCATATACTTGCATGAATCTTAAATAAATTATTACAACATATAGTTGTTAACATGAATCATATACTTGCATGAATCTTAAATAAATTATTACAACATATAGTTGTTAACATGAATCATATGCTTGCAATTATCAAATGGGTGTTCTAAATAACTACCACAAACATGTAGTTTTCAATATGAATCATACGCTTGGATTAAATTTCCACAACATGTGGTTGTCAACATAAATCATATACTTGTATGAATCCAATCGTACACCATAGTATTACCAAATCGTTAGAATCAAAATAACATACAAATATAGATTATTATCGCCACAATTCCATTTCGCAAATCACGTTCTTGCGAATATCCAATCGTATACCACAATATTCCCAAATCGTTTAGCATCAAAGCATCATACAAATATAAATTATTATCGCTACAATTCCATTTCTTTCTTTACACAAATCAACACAATTATTTAATTCATATCGGAATAGCACTCTACTTACAGCGTATGACGAATCTTCAATTCAGAAATCTGAATTCTGAATTTGGAGATGCTATCCTTAGTTGTAGGCGTTGCTTTGATTGATTTGACGTTGCTTTAAGCTTTTGTTTATTCTCCTAATTGCCTCTCAATTTCCGACGGCTATCTTTAGTCTCTCCTCAGCAACATGACGGTCTCAGCTCCATTTTAGTTTGTGTGAATTAGGGTTAGACTTAGGTCCTTTTTATAGAGTTTGTGAGTTGATTTAGACCTTCGATGAAGCTTGGTTCAATGATAGCCGTTCGTTTGAAGGAGAGACCAACCAGGAGCTGACACCTAGCCCTAATGACAAGGCAAGGCTCAGAAAATCGACTAAACACATACCTGGCCAGCCAGGATGGGCTGGGTTCGACCTGGCTCTGGGGCCAGGTCGACAGCCCAGTCGACACCCAGGTCGACAGCCCTGTCGACCTGGCTAGCCCAGGTCGACTGCCAAGTCGACCTGGGTGCCTTAGGTGGGAATTTTCCCACCCTGGCCAATTGGGCCCGATTTTGAATTTTAAACTTGTTTTTCTGAGCTGTTTTCGTCTGTTTGAATTTTAACCTGAATTCTGAAACTTCCGGAGGCCATATCTTCTTCATACGGACTCCGTTTTTCGAAAACTCGGACTCTATTTCGCGTATTTTTCCGAGACGAACAAAATGGCGTATCCCATTTCCCTTAATTCTTTGATTTGAAATTAGTTATGCTTTAATTTGTGAATTTCACTGTTATAGAATACACGGGGTGTTACAATATTTCACACTTTTGCATTTAGCATATGCAATAAGTCGTTAAACCCTTAGGTGTCCCTAGTAGGACGAGTGTTGTCTCGTGAGGGTTTTCAGCGGATACTACCCACAAAATCCAATGCGTCTTATGTATGCGGATTAATCAAACAACATATTTAAGGTCTTTCACCTAACTTCAGTAATAACGGTTTAGTCCTATATCGTCCATCCCATAATTGGTGCAAAAATGAACAAAAATTTTCAACCTGAATAGTAATTCCTTGATAACACTGTAATTGTCTTGAAGGTTAAGAGCATGGTGTCAACCAAAGTTCTACACATTGACAATGCACGCCCAATCATTTATTAATTCTTTTTTTTGAATAATTTTGCGCTAGTGTAACTGTACTGTATTGGATGTGAGTTGGGCATAGATGGAGGAAAATTTTGTAAGTTCTAAAAATGTTATAGATAAGAGGGCAAGTGTATTAGCTGAACTTCAAGCTACAAAAGATAAATTAATACTAAGGCACAAATGGACGTTTTGTTTCTTTTATCTCCTCTACTACAATCCTCGCTTCTAAGTACGATATAATGGATGTGTAACAACCCTGAATTTTGGGGGTAAATTTAAAATTTATATTAACTAATTTTAATGGTTTTAATATTTAAAATAATAATGATTAAAAATTGATTTGAATCAAAGTTAGAATGAATTATTTATTTTTAATTATAAAAAGAGTTAGAATTAGCACGGTAGTTTGAAAAGTCAAACTTGAACTTTGACTAACTGTACAAGATGCAAAATTTAACGGATTTTAGTGAAACCAAAAATATTAGAATCTATTTAAAAATATCTTTCTAACGAATTGGAAAAATTGAAATTTCATAGCGGGAATCAAAAGTTATGCCCAAATTAAAATTTTGAAAGGTCGCTATGAAATATATAAAGGTCAAAAATGCCACTTTTTGCGTACGAGGGAATCTGGACTCGAAACCACTTCCATTGAGTTCAGAATAACGTTTTTGTATTGAAAAATAGTAAACACTTATATATTTCGAGTTTTAGAAATTATTTGTTTAAAAAGTATTTTTAATATTAAATATATACGCCTTGAAAATAGCCATTTTTCAAATGACCTGTGTTTTCGACGAAACCACTTTTGTTGGATTCGGAATGTCAAAATATAGTTAAGTTTAATTTTTCATAATTTTTAGAATTAATGTGTGAGCGTGGCAAAAGAAACTGTGTTTTGTCAGTTTCGGTCAAATTTAATCAGCTTAAAAATAGCCATTTTTCAAACAATCTCAGAATTCGACGAAATTAATTTTTTAGGACCGTATCGTCAAAACGAAGCCAGAAATTTTTTTCTGAAATTTTCTGAGTCCGTATGTGGCCTCGGTGAATTTAATTGTATGACAGAATTAATTTAATAAAGAAATTAAATATTAAAATAAATAATTCAACCCACAGACAGCCGTTTGGGCTGACGGGTCCTAGCCCATTGGATCTAGAATGGGGGCTTTTGGGTAGGGTCACTTTCTGTTGGACTGAATTTGGTTCGGTTCAAAACCTTTGGATTTATTTGTAAAATTACACTAAAATAATATAAATAAATGGAAAATTATAACCCTAAACACTGGTCATCGTCTTGTCCAGCCGCCACCCCTATTATCTATGGCCGAATTTGTCCCACCATTCTCCACAAAATTCTCTCCATTCTCTACGAATTAGACCCCAACCTTTGCACCAAATCGAAGCTCTCTTTCTCCTCTACAATCTCATACGGTCGGATTTCACCTAGTTCACCACAGGCCGAGGAAAAGCACCCCGAAGGCCGA
The DNA here is from genome assembly GCA_030737875.1 of Allium sativum. Classification (NCBI taxonomy): domain Eukaryota; kingdom Viridiplantae; phylum Streptophyta; class Magnoliopsida; order Asparagales; family Amaryllidaceae; genus Allium; species Allium sativum. The sequence continues at coordinate 317,977,453 of CM060921.1, forward strand.
CGTTTTGCACCGCCGCCCTACCCCTTTCAGGCGTGCGAGTTGCCCCCCTTTCCTGTCGTGGGTGCGCCGCGTGTAGGCCGTTGCCGTGGCACCTTCTGATCCTTAAACCACTAATCCATTCAAGCGCAAGAATCAAACCTAGTATTGAAGCTTTTGGGTTTGCTGCGGCCGATTACCAGTAAGAGGGAGAAGAGGTTAAATCCTTAATGACTTTGTTAATTTAATTTTAAAAATAATTATTAGCAATCTTGCTTTGTCCATAACTAATGCATACGTAAACGAAATTCAACAATTTCAGATTCAGTAGGACCGTGCGACGAAGATCTACAGTCATAAACTGAAAAGGGACAATGCAGAGCAGTTGAAATTTTGACAAATTTGCGAATTCGAACCCACTGTGAGATTTCTTTTCTTTTTAAAATTAAAATTAATAAAAATTTCAGTTTGTATGTGATGTGAGAATTCTGATTTAAAATTAAATTAAATTTTAATTATTTATTTTTCGCTTTAGAATCATGTCACTTTTGTGTTATATTAGAATTGTTGTGTAAACATATAACTTGTATGCTATATGAGAATTGCCCTATGAACATATCACTTGTATGTGAATTAGAATAGACAAATATAAACGTATCACCTTTATATGAAATTTTTGATTTAAATAAATAAAAAATAAATTACTTATTATTGTGTTGAATAACTCATACATATTCATTATTGGATTTAAATGTTTGTTGCTGCTTGTTGTTCTATTAATTTGGTGAGATATTTTTGTCATATCTAACTTGACAAAATAAACATGCCATTCATGTTGAATCCACCTTGACAAATTAGAACTGTCATTTTAATCAGTACACGTTGTGTTAAAATAAAACGATTATTTTTGTCAGTGTACATTGTATGAAAGAAAATATGCCATTTGTTATTATAGAATTTATGAAAACGTGATTTATGCTAAAGGGAAATTTGTCATTTATGTTGAGACGAATTTGTCATTCATGGTAGAATATTTTAATGTCATTTATTTTAAATGCCATTAGATCGTAATGTCAATAGATTTATATGTCATTAACTTAGAATATAAATATTGTTTATGTTAGAATTGATAAATTAAAATATAAAGTAGTAGTGACAAAAATCATATTTTTGGTCAATATAAAGAAGTTGCGACAAAAATCATATTTTTGTCAATATAAAGTAGTAGCGACAAAATTCACGTCTTTGTCAAGATAAAAGAGTTAAAACAAAAACTGCAATTTGGTCACAAAGAGAATGATAAAAATGTAAAAGAAAGGAAATGTAATAACGTACATTTTTCAATGTAAAAGAAAGGAAACGAAATAACTTACTTTTTTATTAATGTAATTTAAGGTGAATAAAAAAATTACATTTTTTTATTAATGTAATTTAAAATGAATAAATAATTACGTTTTCAATGTCATAAAAAGAATGAATTCAACCTTGAAATAGAATTTACAATTTTTATGTAAATATAATAAGAAAAAGGAATTGTGACATTGAACTGAAATTTACATTTTTATGTAATCAATTAAGATATGATTTTGCCATGTAACGAAATTTACATTTTTATGTAATCAATTAAGATATGATTTTGCCATGTAACGAAATTTACGTTTTTATGTAATCAAGATTTAAAGAAAGAGAATTGCATTTTTATGTAATCAAGATTACAAAGAAAGAGAATCACATTATATGTAATTAAAGAATAAGAATTTACATTAAATAAAATTGCATTTTATATGTAATTAAAGCATAAGTAAAAATTGCAAATTTGACAATGGAATCAAAATCACCTTTTTATGTAACTTAAAAAGATGGAAATTTTCTCTTTAATGATTAATCACATTTTTGTGTTAGAAATGTAAATATTAGAAAATCACATATTTATGTTAAAAAGGGAATTCATTAAAGCATATAAGGAAGAATGGAATTTTGTTAACATAAGAATTTGCATTTTTAATGTAATTGAAATATGAGTCAAAAATAAAAAGGGATTCAATTAAAAAGATTCCATCTTTACTGTCAATAAGTTAAGATAAGAAGATTAGATTCAGAGTTAGACATTTTGTAAGGTTTATTGTTATTAATATAATAATTGAGAAAGTCCTAAGTTTTATTAAGATTTGAACAGGTAAGTTATAGTATTTGAAACAAGTTATTTTGGAAATATGGAATATTCCAAAATTAAGATATTTTGAAATGAGAAACAGTTTAAAATAATATTTTTAGTAGAACAATTATAATGATTAATTAAAATTGTACTTGGACACGAGGTTAGGTCACATTTGTGGTGGAAGTCTGCCCGGACCCGACCGGCATATCCAGCAGCCAAAAATGTTGGGCCTAATGTGAGAGGTCCAAGTGCGCAAATACAAATTGGGCCAAGACACAAGGTTAAGCCCAACTTGTGGTGGAAGTCTGCTCGGACCCGACCGACATATCTAGCAGCCACAAATGTTGGGCCTAATGTGAGAGGTCCAAGTGCGCAAATACAAATTCGGCCAAGACACGAGGTTAAGCCCAACTTGTGGGAGAAGTCTGCCCGGAACCGACCGACCTATCCAGCATCCACAAGTTGCAGGCCTAATGTGAGAGGTCTGGCCCATATTAAAATATAAATGGATAAATTAGAAATTGACGTTATTTTCAACCGTTGTGTGTTAATAATGAAATAAATATTTTCACCTCCAAGTTTGTTATTAAAGAAAGTTACATTTTTAATGTAATAAGATAAGGATTAGAAAAGTTTTACATTTTCTTAATGTAAATAAGAATTAGAACAAAATTACATTTTTTATGTAATTAAGTTAGAGAACATTAAATTTCATTTTTGTGTAATTAAGGCAATTTACATGTGAATTAGATTGAAAGTGGAAAATTTACATTTATCATGTAAATTAAGATAAAGGAGAAAAATTACATCTTATGTAATCAAGTTAAGGTAGAAAGAAGTTTAAATTCTTAATGTAATTAGATTATAGAAATAACTTACATTTTTAATGTAGATTATATTAAAAAGAAAAGTTTACATTTTTAATGTGAATAAAATTAATAGAAATGAAATGTATATTTTTATCATCACTTTAGATGCGATAAAAGAATAGAATAAAAATAATATATTTTTATCGTCATTTTAGAGGCGGTAAAAAGAAGTTACATTTTTCAATATAAATAAAAGGAAAATAGGAAGTTACATTTTTATATGTAATTGGTGTAATATAGAAACTTACATTTTTCAATGTAAATAAGCATGAAATAGAAATTATATTTTTTATATGCAAATAAAAGAATTTACATTTTTCAATGTAAACAAAAGAATGATTAGGAATTTACATTTTCCAATGTAAATAGAATATGAAATAAAGGTTACATTTTCAATATAATAATATATTGAAGTATAAGTTTACATTTCTCAATGTAAATAGTATAGGAAGAGGAATTTACATTTTTCAATGTAAATAATAAGATTAGAAATTTACATTTCTAAGGAACGGATTTTCATTAGGAAAATAATGAAACTAAATATACATTTGGTGTAAATTGAAAAATGGAAGAGGAAAATATACATTGTTATGTTTAGGATGTTATGTAAAGTAAAAATAGTGATAGATCGTTATAAATTATTAACAACGATATGAAATGGTTTTCAAATTTATATATGTGAGAGTTATTTGGAAATTCCGAGTTTACTCTCATTCCAAATAATGATATGACATTCGAAGAATTGAAGACGACGATTGAAGACCGACGATCTTCACATCGAATGGGTAACTAGTGTTAAGGCCCTTGATTGATTTGCTCCCAAGACGGGGCTAAAATGGTAGTTATCCGGACGTAGTGCTGATTTGTACGGATTTGGCTTTCGCTCAGACCCAGAGCATAAGTTTATAAATGGAATGTGTGTCTGACGTTGAATTTTGTTCTATGTAAATTGATTTCTATTAATATACAACCGTTGGTGGCGGAGAATTTATTCTCTTGCTCAACACCCTTAGAGGTTGTGTATTAATAATTATCAATCGCATGTTGTGAATTATCAACGTGGTAGGCTAAGATGAAGATGATCAAGGCTTTGTTGAAAAGCAGGACTTGTGGTTATAACGTTACTTCACGAGCCTCACAACCCGGTTTAGTCTAAAACGGGAGAAGGGAACGTAGGAGGAGCAGCTCGTTTCTTTCTAGCTAGAAGTGGTGTCGGTGCTTAAACTGGATGATATTTACTTACGTGGATGATGGAATGTAGCGCGCCTCGGATGATAGGTCCTATAGGACCCGAAAACGTGTGTTCAGGAATTGCCAATCCACGAAGCTGTATGTGTGGACCGGCCCTGCAGCTTTCCAAGGGTTCACTGCGGGGGATCCTGAGACTTTAGCTAGAGTGTCTCGAATCGGTAAGGAGCTCCTCCCTAGCCTTGACCCATGATGGAAACCCAATTTCCAATACGACCTCATGCGGTTTTGATTGTATTACTAGTATGGAGGCATAGTATATGGTAGCTATGCTTCCTAGGATTGATACATTTACTTTGAAATGTTTTTTTGAAACATATACACACTAATAATAATATCAAAATCCGTTTTTATTGTATCAAGCATTTTTTGACCATTATAAGGTAAAACCCTATCCTTCGGTTTGCGGTGCATTGTGTGATGGGACTTGGGTCTTATTATGGTTTCATTTTTCCAAAAAGCATTGCGTTGTTTAACGATTTACTTTAATTTATGTACGACAATTCATTGGAGTAAACCCGTTCCGCGTTAGCGGCGCGGTCCTTGGATTTATCTTATTACTATTAGTTAAATTAGCTAAGAATTCTCACATCTGTCCTTATTTGGCATGCCTGGTAATAGGATGCAATATGATGGGGGGTTCTCCCTTCGCGGTTTGGTGGCGAACGGGAGACTCTTACCCCCATATGTCCCTTTTTAGGGTTGGTAGGCTGCGGCCGGGGGATCGCGAAAGGGTCGCTGTAAAACAAGGTGTCTGGGGTACCACTGTAAGCCATGGTGGGTTTTACCTACTGCTTTGGGGGAAGAAGGGATGGTTGCAAAGCCTACCGGATTTCGCCGGGCCGTTTCATTTTTGTATCAGAGCTTTGGTTAGCTCAAATCTTTGGGATACAACTCGTTAGAACTGAACAAAAGACTCATCAGAGATTGGATTAGTAATATCCAATAAGAATACTCATTAGAGATAGGATCAGTAGTATCCTAGAATGAGAAAACTCATTAGAGATGGGGTTAGTAATGCCCTAGAATGAGTTGAGAGTGCCCAGTTTATAATTAAAGTATTTTTGTTTATATATAATCCGATCTTTAGAAATATGATTTTTGTATATATAAAGTTATATATTTTAAAAGTTAATCAACAAATACAATTGAGTAGGATAATTAAACACTTTTTAGCTTCGTTCCTTTTCGAGGACGAAAAGTTTTTAAGTGGGGGAGAATGTAACAACCCTGAATTTTGGGGGTAAATTTAAAATTTATATTAACTAATTTTAACGGGTTTTAATATTTAAAATAATTTATTTTAAAATAATAATGATTAAAAATTGTTTTGAATCAAAGTTAGAATGAATAATTTAATTTTAATTATAAAAAGAGTTAGAATTAGCGCGGTAGTTTAAAAAGTCAAACTTGAACTTTGACTAACCGTACAGGATGCAAAATTTAACGGATTTTAGTGAAACCAAAAATATTAGAATCTATTTAAATATATCTTTCTAACGAATCTGAAAAATTGAAATTTCATAGCGGGAATCAAAAGTTATGCCCAAATTAAAATTTAGAAAAGTCGCTATGAAATATATAAAGGTCAAAAATGCCACTTTTTGCGTATGAGGGAATCTGGACTCGAAACCACTTCCATTGAGTTCAGAATAATGTTTCTATATTGAAAAACAGTAAACACTTATATATTTCGAGTTTCAAAAATTATTTGTTTAAAAAGTATTTTCAATATTAAATATATACGCCTTGAAAATAGCCATTTTTCAAATGACATTTGTTTTTGACGAAACCACTTTTATTGGATTCGGAATGTCAAAATATAGTTAAGTTTAATTTTTCATAATTTTTAGAATTAATGTGTGAGCGTGGCAAAAGAAATTGTGTTTTGTCAGTTTTGGTCAAATTTAATCAGCTTAAAAATAGCCATTTTTCAAATAGTCTCAGTATTCGACAAAATTAATTTTGTTAGGACCGTATCGTCAAAAAGAAGCCAGAAATATTTTTTTTGAAATTTTCTGAGTCCGTATGTGGCCTCGGTGAATTTAATTGTATGACAGAATTAATTTAATAAAGGAATTAAATATTAAAATAAATAATTCAGGCCACAGACAACCGTTTGGGCTGACGGGTCCTAGCCCATTGGAACCACAATGGGGGCTTTTGGGTGGAGTCACTTTCTGTTGGTCTGAATTTGGTTTGGTTCAAAACCTTTGGATTTATTTGTAAAATTACACTAAAATAATATAAATAAATTGAAAATTATAACCCTAAGCACTGTTCATCGTCTTGTCCAGCCGCCACCCCTATTATCTATGGCCGAATTTGTCCCACCATTCTCTTCTAAATTCTCTCAATTCTCTACGAATTAGACCCCAACCTTTGCACCAAATCCCTCTTTCTCCTCTACAATCTCATACGATCGGATTTCACATAGTTCACCACAGGCCAAGGAAAAGCACCCCGAAGGCCGACGTTTTGCACCGCCGCCCTACCCCTTTCAGGCGTGCGAGTTGCCCCCCTTTCCTGGCGTGGGTGCGCCGCCCGTAGGCCGTTGCCGTGGCACCTTCTGATCCTCAAACCACTAATCCATTCAAGCACAAGAATCAAACCTAGTATTGAAGCTTTTGGGTTTGTTGCGGCCGATTACCAGTAAGAGGAAGAAGAGGTTAAATCCTTAATGACTTTGTTAATTTAATTTTAAAAATAATTATTAGCAATCTTATTTTGTCCATAACTAATGCATACGTAAACGAAATTCAACAATTTCAGATTCAGTAGGATCGTGCGACGAAGATCTACAGTCATAAACTGAAAAGGGACAATGCAGAGCAGTTGAAATTTTGACAAATTTGCGAATCCGAACCCACTGTGAGATTTCTTTTCTTTTAAAAATTAAAATTAATAAAAATTTCAGTTTGTATGTGATGTGAGAATTCTGATTTAAAATTAAATTAAATTTTAATTATTTATTTTTCGCTTTAGAATCATGTCACTTTTGTGTTATATTAGAATTGTTGTGTAAACATATAACTTGTATGCTATATGAGAATTGCCCTATGAACATATCACTTGTATGTAAATTAGAATAGACAAATATAAACGTATCACCTTTATATGAAATTTCTGATTTGAATAAATAAAAAATAAATTACTTATTATTGTGTTGAATAATTCATACATATTCATTATTGGATTTTAAATGTTTGTTGCTGCTTGTTGTTCTGTTAATTTGGTGAGATATTTTTATCATATCTAACTTGACAAAATAAACATGCCATTCATGTTGAATCCACCTTGACAAATTAGAACTGTCATTTTAATCAGTATACGTTGTATTAAAATAAAATGATTATTTTTGTCAGTATACATTGTATGAAAGCAAATATGCCATTTGTTATTATAGAATTTATGAAAACGTCATTTATGCTAAAGGGAAATTTGTCATTTATGTGGAGACGAATTTATCATTCATGGTAGAATATTTTAATGCCATTTATTTTAAATGCCATTAGATCGGAATGTCAATAGATTTATATGTCATTAACTTAGAATATAAATATTTTTTATGTTAGAATTGATAAATTAAAATATAAAGTAGTAGTGACAAAAATCATATTTTTGGTCAATATAAAGAAGTTGCGACAAAAATCATATTTTTGTCAATATAAAGTAGTAGTGACAAAATTCCCATCTTTGTCAAAATAAAAGAGTTAAAACAAAAACTGCAATTTGGTTACAAAGAGAATGATAAAAATGTAAAAGAAAGGAAATGTAATAACGTACATTTTTCAATGTAAAAGAAAGGAAACGAAATAACTTACATTTTTATTAATGTAATTTAAGGTGAATAAAAAAATTACATTTTTTTACTAATGTAATTTAAAATGAATAAACAATTACGTTTTCAATGTCATAAAAAGAATGAATTCAACCTTGAAATAGAATTTACAATTTTTATGTAAATATAATAAGAAAAAGGAATTGTGACATTGAATTGAAATTTACATTTTTATGTAATTAATTAAGATATGATTTTGCCATGTAACGAAATTTACATTTTTCTGTAATCAATTAAGATATGATTTTGCCATGTAATGAAATTTACGTTTTTATGTAATCAAGATTTAAAGAAAGAGAATTGCATTTTTATGTAATCAAGATTACAAAGAAAGAGAATCACATTATATGTAATTAAAGAATAAGAATTTACATTAAATAAAATTGCATTTTATATGTAATTAAAAGCATAAGTAAAAAGAGCAAATTTGAAAATGGAATCAAAATCACCTTTTTATGTAATTTAAAAAGATGGAAATTTTCTCTGTAACGATTAATCACATTTTTGTGTTAGAAATGTAAATATTAGAAAATCACTTATTTATGTTAAAAACGGAATTCATTAAAGCATATAAGGAAGAATGTAATTTTGTTAACATAAGAATTTGCATTTTTAATGTGAATGAAATATGAGTCATAAATAAAAAGGGATTCAATTAAAAAGATTCCATCTTTACTGTCAATATGCTAAGATAAGAAGATTAGATTCAGAATAAGACATTTTGAAAGGTTTATTGTTATTAATATAATAATTGAGAAAGTCCCAAGTTTTATTAAGATTTGAACAGGTAAGTTATAGTATTTGAAACAAGTTATTTTGGAAATATGGAATATTCCAAAATTAAGATATTTTGAAATGAGAAACAATTTAAAATAATATTTTTAGTAGAACAATTATAATGATTAATTAAAATTGTACTTGGACACGAGGTTAGGTCACATTTGTGGTGGAAGTCTACCCGGACCCGACCGACATCTCCAACAGCCACAAATGTTGGGCCTAATGTGAGAGGTCCAAGTGCACAAATACAAATTGGGCCAAGACACCAGGTTAAGCCCAACTTGTGGTTGAAGTCTGCTCGGACCCGACAGGCATATCCAGCAGCCACAAATGTTGGGCCTAATGTGAGAGGTCCAAGTGCGCAAATACAAATTGGGCCAAGACACGAGGTTAAGCCCAACTTGTGGGAGAAGTCTACCCGGAACCGACCGACCTATCCAGCATCCACAAGTTGTAGGCCTAATATGAGAGGTCTGGCCCATATTAAAATATAAATGGATAAATTAGAAATTGACGTTATTTTCAACCGTTATGTGTTAATAATGAAATAAATATTTTCACCTCCAAGTTTGTTATAAAAGAAAGTTACAATTTTAATGTAATAAGATAAGGATTAGAAAAGTTTTACGTTTTCTTAATGTAAATAAGAATTAGAAGAAAATTACATTTTTTATGTAATTAAGTTAGAGAACATAAAATTTCATTTTTGTGTAATTAAGGCAATTTGCATGTGAATTAGATTGAAAGTGGAAAATTTACATTTATCATGTAAATTAAGATAAAGGAGAAAAATTACATCTTATGTAATCAAGTTAAAGTAGAAAGAAGTTTTCATTCTTAATGTAATTAGATTATAGAAATAACTTACATTTTTAATGTAGATTATATTAAAAAGAAAAGTTTACATTTTTAATGTGAACAAAAATAATAGGAATGAAATGTATATTTTAATCGTCACTTTAGATGCGATAAAAGAATAGAATAAAAATTATATATTTTTATCGTCATTTTAGAGGAGGTAAAAAGAAGTTACATTTTTCAATATAAATAAAAGGAAAATAGGAAGTTACATTTTTATATGTAATTGGTGTAATATAGAAACTTACATTTTTCAATGTAAATAAGGATGAAATAGAATTTATATTTTTTATATGCAAATAAAAGAATTTACATTTTTCAATGTAAACAAAAGAATGATTAGGAATTTATATTTTCCAATGTAAATAGAATATGAAATAAAGGTTACATTTTCAATATAATAATATATTGAAGTATAAGTTTACATTTCTCAATGTAAATAGTATAGGAATAGGAATTTACATTTTTCAATGTAAATAATAAGATTAGAAATTTACATTTCTAAGGAATGGATTTTCATTAGGAAACCAATGAAACCAAATATACATTTGGTGTAAATTGAAAAATGGAAGAGGAAAATATACATTGTTATGTTTAGGATGTGTATGTAAAGTAAAAATAGCGATAGATCGTTATAAATTATTATCAATGATATGAAATGGTTTTCAAATTTATATATGTGAGAGGTATTTGGAAAGTCCGAGTTTACTCTCATTCGAAACAAAGATACGACGTTCGAAGAGTTGAAGATGGCGATTGAAGACCGACGATCTTCACATCGAATGGGTAACTAGTGTTGAGGCCCTTGATTGATTTGCTCCCAAGACGGGGCTAAAATGGTAGTTATCCGGACGTAGTGCTGATTTGTACGGATTTGGCTTTCGCTCAGACCCAGAGCATAAGTTTATAAATGGAATGTGTGTCTGACGTTGAATTTTGCTCTATGTAAATTGATTTCTATTAATATACAACCATTGGTGGCGGAGAATTTATTCTCTTGCTCAACACCCTTAGAGGTTGTGTATTAATAATTATCAATCGCATGGTGTGAATTGTCAACGTGGCACGCTAAGATGAAGATGATCAAGGCTTTGTTGAAAAGCAGACCTTGTGGTTATAACGTTACTTCGCGAGCCTTACAACCCGGTTGAGTCTAAAACGGGAGAAGGGAATGCAGGGAGAGCATCACGTTTCTTTCTAGCTAGAAGTGGTGTCGGTGCTTAAACTGGCTGATATTTACTTATATGGATGATGGAATGTGGCGCGCCTCAGATGATAGGTCCTATAGAACCGGGAAACGTGTGTTCAGGAATTGCCAATCCACGAAGCTGTATGTGTGGACCGGCCCTGCAGATTTCTAAGGGTTCACTGCGGGGGATCCTGAGACATTAGCTAGAGTGTCTCGAATCGGTAAGGAGCTCCTTCCTAGCCTTGACTCATGATGGAAACCCAATTTCCAATACGACCTCATGCGGTTTTGATTGTATTACTAGTATGGAGGCATAGTATATGGTAGCTATGCTTCCTAGGATTGATACATTTACTTTGAAATATTTTTTTGAAACATATACACACTAATAATAATATCAAAATCCGTTTTTATCGTATCAAGCATTTTTGACCATTATAAGGTAAAACCCTATCCTCCAGTTTGCGTTGCATTGTGTGATGGGACTTGGGTCATATGATGGTTTCATTCATCCAGAAAGCATTGCGTTGTTTAATGATTTACTTTAATTTATGCACGACAATCCATTGGAGTAAACCTGTTCCGCGTTAGCGGAGTGGTCCTTAGATTTGTCTTATTACTATTAGTTAAATTAGCTAAGAATTCTCACACCAGTCCCATGACTGACTCGTTGTTTGTTTCCACCTTTGCAAACTCGGGTGCCCACTTTTCCACATAGGCAGTCGAGTAGTTTGTTTGCAGGTCCTTATCTCGAGCATGATTCTGGATTGAAGCTTAAAGCTGTGTCCAGAGCATAGTTGTCTTCCGCTGTATCTATTTTATTGTTTCCGCTATATTGTATTATAATATTGTAATTTATCTTCCGCTGTAATTTTATTCGATATACTCTGATATTCTATATTCTGATGTAACATTATTGAAATGTTTATAAAAGTTTGCTGTTATTGTTCTGATGTTGTTGTATTCCCAAAGTTAACGTATTCGAGTTTTGAACGGTCTTGGTCGATTTTGCGATCGATCGGGTCGGGCGGAATCCGGGCCGTTTCAGGATGTGGATGGAAATGAATGCTTTATAGTCAAGAATAACGAATGACTATTTTATTCTACGAGATTTTCTCTTCATTGCATTTTTTCTCTTTTTTTTCTTTTTCTTTTTTCTTTCTTCTTTTTTCCTTTTTCTTTTCTTTTGCATGATGAATGGAGATGGAATGGAATGATACCGTAGTATTTCATTTGATTCCTCCTCTACAAAGCGGATCATAACCAACACTTCATGAAAGGAAAGTTTTATGCCCTAGTTACTCTACTTCTATAACCCTAATTCAACACATAAGTCTGTATTGATGTTATATAAAAAGCTATAAGGAATGATAACAAAGTTTCGTAAGACAGATATCCCATATAAAATAAGATATGGTATATGGTTATCCTACCTTAAAATAAGTACGATGTAGGTAGTGTAATATTGGTATAAAAAGTGACATTTTTTTGAACCTTTGAAAATAAATCAGTATAAGGTTCTTAAGTATACCAATATAAGAAAAACTTATCGAAATATGGATGTAAATTGACTAAAACTTGGGTTTGAATAATGTGGGGTATCGAAGAAGAACGCTACAATGAGTCATTTCTCCTTAATTGGGACAAATGGATTTTGGAACTTACAAATTTGAAAATTTTAAGTGAGAAAAATAAAAAATTATGCATAAAGATGAGCTCAGAAAATCCAACAAATGTAGGTGCAAAATCATTTTTATTTGATTTTTCTTTTTTGATTATTTTTTACTTGCACATTCTAACATGTATAACAAAGATTGACATGCTTACTCCAGAACACGACTAACGTCTGCACAGTCTCAAGCTAGCATCTTAAAAAGACACATTACGACTCATTGAATAAATAATGTTCATTCCCATCACCCAACAATTCAACTTATCAAACAAGAACCAAGGTGTTATTTATGAATTTAAGTTAATCCTTGTTCAATAAATGACCTATTTTATAAAATTTGATTGCTGATGTAATGTAAATTCCCCCCACACTTGAGTATGACTGTGTCCTCACAGTCGTTAATCAGACATATCTTAGCGAAAGGAAAAAAATAAGAGAATAATTACATATGTACTGTAGTGGCCCGTAAATCCGTACCAATTTGAGCTGACTAATATCCTACACATTCAACTCAAAGTGCACGAAAGTTCATATCATTACTAGAAAGAATTTAGAGGATGAGAAATATAAGGTAGAACTAATAGAATAGAAGAAGAAGAACATCAGAATCAGAGTAAATACGAATCTCACAGCGGAACGAACAACATGTATTATAACATAACTTTGAAATACACAAACTGAATTTGTATATACATACCATATCAGAGTACAACTCATATATATTACAACGGAAATAATCTTTAACTAACTAATGGTGAAACCTTCTACATCTAGCTCCTCCAAAGGAATCTGTAAAATCCTGAGACACTTGACTGCCTGTACAAATTTGGGCACCCAAGAGTTTAGGGAAAACAAACAAAATAAACTCTGGGTCAGTCATGGGACTGATGTGAGTAAATTCCAACCATATTGTCTATCTTTGAAAATCCTTTTCAAAACAAGAAGATAATAGTAAGACCAGCCCACACATAAAACATGGACTATTTTTACCTTACTATAATCCAAAATACTTTGATATCAAATCCAGTGATATTATGATAATGTCTAAACAAATAAATATCCAAGTAGCAGAACGCTTGCATCTCACGCTCCACACACACACACACACACATATATATATATATATATATATATATATATATATATATATATATATATAGTATAAAATCATAAACCGTAGGGCGCTTATTGGGATTGGATTCCAATAGACAAGGTATGGGAGCACCTTCTGATCAGTGTACTCTAGAGGGTATACACTGCAGGTTCAACAAGAACGTCTTGCAACCCGGCCACACATGACTGACCACTCATTCAGCTTGATTGTATCGAATATATTGCCACCCACGGTTGTTGGCCATCCAATGGTCATCCGAAGATACAGAATCGAAAAGAAGAACAAATATGAATTTTCTCTAGATCGGTGACAATACACCCTGCTTGGGGATGACCCAACTAGCCATGTTGCCTAGCCCAACTTTTGTTACTTCCTGTTTGTGAGGCTAGAGGATACGTCTATCTTTAGAACATCTGATCACCGTTCACTTTGAATGCCACATCGTCAAACCTGTCAATTCACTAATCGATTTCCAAAATATCACGGGTATAAAAAGCTAAGAGGTACGAATTCCTCAGCCACCAGACGTAATACCTTCAAGAGATCAACCGCACGTGATTTGTTAGGTATACCCTGTCAGACACTCGTCCATACAAGTTATCCTGGGACTGGAAAGACAGAAAGTACCATTCTGGAACCAAACGACCCTTGCATTTCATTTCTTCTTCAATTGTTTTCAGCATACTTTAATTCGTAGCGCTTATGCATATACGAAGTGGTTTTCAGAAAATATATCCAACCGATCTCTCCATATTGAAAACGATGGTCAAATACTTCGATAGTCGGTAATTTAACCATCGAAGTAAAAACAAACATCCATTCAAATATACGACTAAACATCATCCAATCACTGGCCCTTTTTATTTTAACATTAATTTTGCCCGTTCCCATATCTTCCCAGATTCCAGAAAATATACGTTATTAAAGTTCAAAAACATTTCAATCTTTATCACACTCCTTATTTCTACGCTTTAGAAATTACATATTTAAAGATTGGGAAAAACCCTTTCAAAACCTCCTAATTCTAAACTTCTCGTTAATCGAATCATTTCAGTTTAACTAAAATTGTCCCAAGGAAATACCTATTTTCAAACCGTTTACTTTCAAATCGTTATACATTCCCAATATTGATATCATTTCTCAATAGTAATCTAGACTCATTTTACTAACCCTACTTCAAATATAACATTATTCCAAAACATAGGATTTTAAACATTACACTTTATTTCATAAATGTCTTTCAAAATCAATTACTTGTTTTAATATACTTAAAACAAGTCATCACCTTCTGGCCTAATAAAAATTCAATTTCTGTTATTTAAAAGTACTACATAATGTGTTTTCCCTTTTTAAGATCGAACACTTTTCAAATATGTTTCACGGTATTTTAAATACCAGTTTATTTTATGGCTAATGTTATTAAAATCTCTAACACACAATAATCAACAATGGATCATATAATGTAATCCATAAAAAAAACAATGTAATTGTTGAGGAATCCAATTGGATTCCTCCAACCTGTTTCCCTGCATCCACAGATGTTATTCAACACAAATAATAATAATTTCATGTCGATATGGGATATTAAAATAAACAGGATCAATATTTTACCAATGTTATAACGGTATTTATAAATACAACCAGTTTATAAGAAAATCTTCCAAACAACCATCACACAACATTCAACATTACTTATAACTATTATAACATTATAAAAATGATTAGAGTTAGTGAGTTTACTCACTTTGCGCGTTAACTATTAAATAACGATTTGCGTTAATCGATTAAACCAGATGTTCAATTTGCTCCAAACTGGTTGTATAGCTTGTGTTCATACGATCCCTTATTATCTGCCTATCTCCTATTTAAATCCATCGGTCTGTTTTGAATAGTGTCGCCTTCTTCTTTCTGGAAGAAAATGCCATTCTCTAATATTATATTCCCGTTCGAATATTTGTCAACTCTCGGTAGTTCTTCAATTTACCATCACAACCGTAGTTCCTACGCCCATTCACAAATGTGCCCATACTTCCCATCTTCTCCGCACATTCCATCTTCCTCGCCATACTCTGCCACATCACTTACCCTTCCCATTATATTACACTCGCCTAGTAATCTAACTACATCACTTCCTTGCGCTTATATCATCAGTAAACCCATTTTCTTTGAACCATGTAACATATTCATGTCCCCCACTTTACCGCTCATCCTTCTTCACAATTTATGCCCCAAAACAGTCCATTGCGCCGCATATTAAAGCCACTACTCTCCTCTTGCCTGTGAGTTCACGTCCATAGCTATGCCCCCCTTCAAACCATACAACGTTCAGACAATGTTCTTCTGTTTTTCATTTGTGAGTTTATATTTTTGGAGGATGCGACTTTAGTTGTAGGATGCTAGGTTTTCTCGAATGGGAAGATACCCGAGAAAGAAGAAAATAAGGCTCCAGTTTTGTTTGTGAGAGTTGAAGGAGTACGGGTTATTTATATAAGGAGATGAGATATTTTGTTTTGCTTATATTATATAATTTCCTTTTACCGTATTGTTTCCTGTTTTCAGTGTAAGTATGGCTTACCATACTTGAGTTTTAATGAGGCACGGCTGTTTGTACCCTTAGAGATATTTTTCCTACTTTCTTCTTCTAACGTTAAGGTCTCCCTAGAATACGGGTTGACAAAATTTCCTTAAGAATGAAGTTTCCTTATTTTGAA
Organism: Allium sativum; assembly: GCA_030737875.1. NCBI lineage: Eukaryota > Viridiplantae > Streptophyta > Magnoliopsida > Asparagales > Amaryllidaceae > Allium > Allium sativum. The sequence goes on from CM060921.1 coordinate 317,993,869, forward strand.
AACATAGGTCTGTATGGTGGCGAGGCTTTATGTGTGTTTTGATTAGTAACAAATTTCATTTTAGTATACCACGTCATGGCATGATTTTTGACTTGCCTGTAGCTTTATTTGCATTACTTTGGATGGTGTGTTCCCACTTTTGTCTTTACTTTTGTTCCATATATACATTAGAACGTTTGTTTTACCCTTTGTCTTGTTACTGCATGCTCACACATAATTTATTTCATGTCTTCGATTTTAAATTTTAGTTATAAAGTTAATCGTACCGTGTTTACACAAAACTCCGTCCACATATGGCTTGCTATCGACAGAAGTAAATATGCCATCGCATTCAGCAGTGTGCCACGATCCTATAAATATAATAATATCGGTAGGTTGACTTATATTGTGTTACCCCAAAATGTTGACATAGGGTGCAAAATACTCCAAATAAAAAGTTGTGTATTTAATTATTTAAAAATTACAGTAAAATTCTATAAATTTAATTATCACTATGTCTCAAAAGAACCTTGTCCAAATTCGAATTCGATATCTAGTTATTTCAAATAAACCGTTATGGCGATAAATGAATATGCCGCTGCTTTTCTGAATATTTAATTTGCACATAACTTCCCATTTATACGAAATCTTGGTTTTTCACTTCCATTAGAAAAACACCATCCAACAGGTTCGAACGTTTTCTTGTTTTGAAGAAATCCGATTTAAAACGAGTCATGTACACTCAGTTGAAGTTCAGAACGTTAAATTACGAACTACCACGATATTTCAGGCTCGACTGTATTTAATATATATTTTTATACGTTCAACTTCATTTTAATTAATATATAAATCCACTTATATTACGAATTCAATATTTAAATCGATTTAATTATTCAAATATGAACCGATAAAAATGCGGGACATTACATTCCTTCCCCCTTAAAAGAATTTCGTCCCCGAAATTGCTAAGGTATGGAAAATGCTACGAACTCTATTATTACCTGATTAAAATCTTTGTTTCACTTCTTATCTTCAATTGAATCAATTGATTTCCATTTAAATATTAATTTCTTATTAATGAATACTTTCAAAAATTCTGAAAATTTCCTAACAGCTTAAATTTTCGGTGAATTTTGTCAGCATCTCTTCTGCACGACTCATTTGGTACTACTATAACTTGCCTCTCTGGGCTTTCTACAATTCAACAGAAAATCAAACAGCCAAGTAGCTTTCCCCAAAATAGCTTTTAAATATCTCATACCCAATATATATAAATGTGTACCTTTATGGTTGGGTATTCACTCTCTACCTCTTCCATTTGATATTCCATCAGCATATGTCTAATCATTCTTGGCTGATCCCCCATCAATCCATTCTCAAACCAATCTCTCGCTTTCACTAAGCCAAATTTTAGATCAAATTCCAATTCCAATCCTGACTCTAGATCCTTACTCAAGAATACAATTTCATAGCCAAGTTTGGTTTCGGTCCAAATCTTATTTCGTCAATTCAATTTCTTCACCAGGTTAAATTCTATTCTAATATGACTTCCACTTAACTGGTTTCAGTTTAATTCCACTTTTATTTAACTTATCTTCTAAAGTTAAATTCAAATTTATTCACTTTTATCATTTCAATATATTTAACCTTAAATGTCAGAATCTAAATTCCTGGGTTTCTATTTCAAATTAGATTTGAGATCATATATATATATATGTATGTATGTATATATTCATACATAACATAGCAATTCAAAACATTTGAATTTCCGAACAATTTATTTCCTCAAAACGATTCAAACAAAATCTTTTGTGACGATCCCAAAATCCGAGGGGCGGTATTAAGGATAATCATTAGGAAATAACACATTAATCATCATAGCAGAGAACAGATAATAGCAGAAACAATAAATAAAATAATTTTACATGGATATGACAGCGGAATCACAACATGTAGGAATATCAGAATAGCATAACGTGGGATATAACTTAGTAAATAAAAGGAAAGTGATAAGTCATCATCGCCAGAGGCGGAGTACATACATGCAGTGAGACATAATAAGGGTATTAGTCTACATCGCCGAAGGCGGAATACATATACATATAGTGAGAAATACGGAAAGTAAATCAGTCTGCATCGCCAGTGGCGGAATCATAATATAAGTACAGTAATGGCGGAAAATGTCAAAGTCATCTTTGTGAAGTCAGCCTCGCCATGAGCCAAAAATGCACTCTATGCAGCAGTGCAGAACCAAAAACCACCTATCACCTGTGTACTAGGCTGCCCGTGTGAAAATAAGGGCACCCGCGTTTGCAAAGTGAAACAAACAACGAGTCAGTCATGGGGACTGGTATGAGGAATCTATTTCACAGTTAAATAACAGTAATAGCAAATCATAGGACCACGCCACTTTCGCGGAACGGGTTTACTCCAGTGATTGCTAGTGCATTTAAAACAAACTAAATTCTTTTAAAAACAACGCAATGCTTTTTGAAAGAATGAAGCCGTTATAAGACTCAGGTCCCATCACACAATGCAACGCAAGCCGGAGGATAGAGTTTTACCTTATAATAGCCAAATATGCTTGATACGTATAAAGCAAAATCATTTGATATTATTACTAGTGCATATATGTTTCAAAAACGAATAGCATCATAAATATCAATCATAGGCGGCATAAGTGCCCCATACCACTATGTCGCTACACTAGTTCTACAATCAAGTCCGTTATTTCGTATTGGAAATTGGATTTCCGTCATGAGTCGAGGCAAGGGGCAAGCTCCTCTCCGCTTCGAGACACTCTAGCAAATGCCTCGGGACTACACACTCTGGGTAACCCCTGGATCCTCCAAGGCCGGTCCTCTCTTACGTTTGAGGATTAGTTATTCCTGAACACACGTTTCCCGGTCCTTGCAGACCTATAATCGAGGCGCCTTGCATTCCAACAACCACATATGTGAAAAATAGATATAAATGTCAGGGCTGGTAAGTCACTGACACCACCATAGCTAGAAAGAAACGTCATGTTCTCCTTGGGTCCTTATCCCGTTTTTAACTCATACCGGGGTGTGAGGTTCCCGAATCTACGAAATACACAAAGCTAGGCCACGTAGACCTTGCTTTGATCATCATCCACAAGACTTTGCTTTGCAACAGAAGCCTTGATCACAGCATCTTGGCATGCCACATAGGCAGTCCACTCCATACGATTGATTTCTATCGATATATAACCCCTGAGCTCGTACGTCTCAGAGAAGGGCGTTAAAAAAAAGAATAAATTCTCCGCCGCCAAATAGATATATATATTTAACAGAGATCAATCAATACAGAACAAAATCCAATGTCAGACACACAGTTCATTTACAAGTCCGTCCTGGGTCTGAACGAAACCGGAGGCGTCAAATTCCTCGTATATCCGTCCAATCAACACATACGTTCAGACGGTTACTACTTCCGTCCCTTTCCGGTAGCTACTCCGGTTAGGAACCTCAGTAGCGCCCATCCAACCGATACGAAGATCGTCGGTCTTGAATCATCTTTTCATTTTCCAATTCGAATCGCTCGATAAATTATTTGAAATGAGGGTTAGCTCGGCCTTTAATTCACGTCATTAGAATTTAAATCGATTCATTTTATGGTTATATTATTCGACATCCATCTTTCGGTTCTTTAGTGTTATTTTCATGTCATACACATACAACCATCAAATATCAAACAATTCAAGCCCATTTGGTTTATTCTCAATCAATATTGCTTATAATATTTTTTAACGATTTTTCGCCATTTCTATTTATTTAAAAATGGCCATATTTAATTAAACGACGTTTCAGGTCGTGCCGTGGCACTGGCGCTGTTTTCCCTTAATTTGTTTTACACATATCGGAAAATCTAACCGTTGGATTTCTACAAAGTCTATATCAGTGGGAAGATATTCCCAAAGCGAACCCAACGGTTCCAGTTTCGTGAGAATTCGACGGTCGGATCTTCCACACTAGTCGTTTGAAGTTACCGTTTCAAAATTCGAACTGCAGCGTCGTTATTCGATTTAATTTAATTATATTTATATATAAATATAAACGATTCTGACGTTGTTTTTCCTCAGATTTGAATTAAACATTCCGGACAATCCAACCGTTGGATTTTTACAAGGTTGGTGCCGTTGGAAAGATATTTCCAAGGCGAACCCAGCGGTTGCGGTTTCGGGAAAATCCGATGGTCGGATTTCTCGTACTAATTGTTTCAAATTACGATTCCGAAACGCGAACTGCACGGCCTCTATTCCTTTTAATTATATTTATATTTATATATATAAATGTAGTTCATTCTATAATTTCAACTATAGTTCATTTTATATTTTCAACTTCGTTTTCACTTCAAATATTTCACTAACGCCTTAATATTTCAAAAAATTTTCGCCATAACCTCCTTTGTACGGGGAGGGGTTTGGAAATTTATTGGGCCGTATTAGGTACCCAATAAATCCTAAAAAGCATTCACATATTTATAGTGATATATTCTGGTGTTTACGGGGAAGCATGTACTGATAATCACTCCAGAGAATAAATTCCCATCACCCCGTTTCCGTGTGGAAATAAATAGTCCATGTGCCGTATCTAATAACTAGAGCGACGTGATTATTGTCAACTCCAGACCCGTGTGGGGTTTTTATTAATCTGGCAATTTATCGTTATAATTTATATAGTCCATATCAGTCATCAGTTCAACCTGTAGTACATAGTCATCGCCATACAAGCCTCTTGCTTGTATGGTAAATCTTCCACCTCGTCACACAAGCTCCAATTGCTTATGTGGAATATGATGAAGTATGCCCATCGTCAAGAAGTATGCCATGTAGTGTAGTTCAAAATTAATTGTTACTATCCTATGGCGTTATTTATTATTTCACATAGAAAACCCAGCACTCCGCATCCAATGGTATTCACAGGAGTTGATATACAAATAAAATTGCGCAGCCAACTCATCAAGGTTTACCTATTTGTCGGGCACGCAAATAATTTCCTTACTCTACAGCTAATCCATTTTTCCTGTTCATCACATGTATATATATGCAGAACAAAGCTAATAATAATATTTCTAGAAAACTATTATTTATTTCAACACATGTGTATTTTTAACTAAGCCTATACATGATAAAAGGAATATTTTTATCATCAAAAATATTTATTCGACACATGTGTATTTTTAACTAAGCGTATACATGATAAAAGGAATATTTTTATCATCAAAAATATTTATTCGACACATGTGTATTTTTAACTCTTCACATTCACTATAAAAATATAGTTTTCATTGTCGATTCATTTTATTTTTAAAAGATGATAACATTCAACACATGAACTTCAACTCAACGAATGAATTGCAATTCAACACATGAATATTATATAGTTTGTATATATGTAAAAATGTGATTTTTATCGCTAAAGTCATTTGTTTAAATTCAAATAATATTCAACACATGAATTTCAACTCAACGAATGAATTGCAACTCAACACATGAATATTCGATATAGTTTGTATATATATAAAAATGTGATTTTTATCGCTAAAGCCATTTGTTTAAATTCAAATAATATTCAACACATGAATTTCAACTCAACGAATGAATTGCAACTCACACATGAATATTCGATATAGTTTGTATATATATAAAAATGTGATTTTTATCGCTAAAGCCATTTGTTTAAATTCAAATAATATTCAACACATGAATTTCAACTCAACGAATGAATTGCAACTCAACACATGAATATTCGATATAGTTTGTATATATATAAAAATGTGATTTTTATCGCTAAAGCCATTTGTTTAAATTCAAATAATATTCAACACATGAATTTCAACTCTACGAATGAATTGCAACTCAACACATGAATATTCGATATAGTTTGTGTAATTTATTTCAACGAATGAAAATATTTATAACACATAAATATTTCAGAAAATTTCGGCAGCATAACGGCAGGGTAGTTAAAACCGGGACCGTCCCTAGTACGACTCCTCGCTCTACCTTAAAACCTCGCGGTTTTTGACAATGGGGATCATTCATCTAGTTCGCACGCAGGCGGCATGTTTTATTTTCAATTCCACAATCCTATTCTATTTTGTTTCAACCACAAGAGGGTATTTTTCAACCACAAAGGTATTTTTCAACCACAATATCAACCACAAACAATTATTTCCAACCATTCGTCATACCATATAATATCACGTCAAACACAAGCAACAAATACCGTCCATGGTCTGTGGACGAGGGGAGTATATATATATATATATATAATATAATAATTCACTTGCATTTCATCACAATTCAAGCATATATGTTTCATTCAACGCTTGTATAATTTATACATCGCTAATATAACTTATACAACACATGAGGTATACAATGCGTATATAATTTATACTTCGCTTATATAATTTATACAACGCGATTTCATTCACACAAATAGTTTAGATTCCTCACATTGGTTATTGCAGTGCTAAAAATCGTAGGAAGGTCAGAAAAATCCGCGGCTTCTTCTAGAATGTAGAGAGCCTTCTTGCGGTCACGGTGTCTCCTGTTTCATCGAATTTCGTTAACATAGCAAAAAGATACGATTTTTACAAGTTTGCAACACTTTATAGTGTAAAAATCAGTTGAAAATGGTTTCAGCCGTATACCCTTTTTGATTTCGAAAACTAGGGTTAAACTTTTCGGCAAAACCACGAAGTTTTAGGACGAACGGCCAGCGCTGCGTCGAAGAGGAAGGAAAGAGCTTCCCAAAGCTACCTGAGATGATCAGCTTGGTGGTCTCCAGTACCCACGGCGGCGGCGCAAAGTTCGGACCTTCCTGGCGCGATATCTCCTTAAATACGCAACGATAATTCTTGAAGTTGCTATGGATTTGAAGATCTCTGAACGCTCTTCAAAATGGATCTGAGTTTGCTTGATTTCGTTGAGTGGTTGTGGAGAAATTGAAGAGAGAAGATTCGGAGCTTTTTCCGTGTCGCGCCTGGGAGTTTCGATGTAGAAGACGAATTCTGATTGGCCCGCTCCTTTTATTTTAATTTTTTAATTTATTTAATTCCTAAAATACCCCCTTTCTCAGACGAACTCGAAATCTAACCCAACGACTGTCGCCCCTAGCTAAATACCCCCATTCCGGACACAATGGGATATGTTTCGTTGGCCATTTCGACTGTTACAGTCAGTTATTTTTCAAATTAAAATATAAAACATTCGATATTTAATTTAAACGTACATTTCAATTTGCCAGGGCCACAGACTGAATCGAAAAATTCCAGAAAAATAAATCTAGCTTTGTTTTGACGATACGGTCCTAACAAAACCAGTTTCGTCGAATTCTAAGCTCGTTTGAAAAACGGCCATTTTTAGGTCGACCCATTTTAACAGAATTTGACCAAACACATTATCTTTTGCCCCGCTCACATACTAGCTTCAAAAATTATGAAATTTGATACTTAGCAATAATTTGACATCCCGGACCCAACAAAAGTGGTTTCGTCGAATTCCGAGGTCGTATGCAAAATCTCAATTTTCAAGGGCTATATATACTATATAGCGACCTTTCTGAAAATTCATTTGGCCATAACTTTTGATTTCCGTTATGAAACTTCGATTTTTCAGATTCGTTAGAAAGGTATTGATAAACAGATTTAAATATTTTCATTTTCGTTAAAATCCGTTATATTTCCCACCCGGTACAGTCAGACAAAGTTTGTATTCAAAATTTCAAACTGCAATATTATACCCAATTCTATATTTTATGGAAATAGGCTATCTCAACTATTCAAATTTCTTGGTAATAACCTGATTTAAAAATTTTAAACTGGTTCATATTTTCCGGGTTATTACAATCTCCCCCACTTAAAACTTTTCGTCCTCGAAAAGGAAATAACAGCTAGGCAAGAAATAAATGTAAATGCAAAGTATTGTAAAAGTACCTTGCACCGGAGTTAGTCAGAGATGTCCACTCTGCATTTGGGATAGGCTTGTTTAATGCTTTCCTCCGTCTCCCAAGTACAGTCTCTAGGATCACTACTACACTGCACTTTGACTAGATGAATCTTTTTCCTCCTTAGCTCTCTGGTTTCTTTGCCAACTATCTTTAATGGCTCTCTACTGAGTGCTAATTCTGGAGTTATGTCAATATCATGTTGCGCTGCTTCTTCCACAATAAGGTCGGGATCATGAACATGTTTTCTGAGTTGAGACACGTGGAACACATCATGTATACCAGGCAACCAATTAGGTAATGAAACCCTATATGCAAGAGTTCCAATTCGTTCAAGTATAGGAAAGGGACCAATAAACCTCGGTGCCAACTTCCCAGTCTTGCCAAATCTGATTACTCCTCGCATTGGAGAAACTCTTAAATAAACATAATCGCCAACGGCAAACGATATATCCCTTCTTCTCGCATCAGCATAACTTTTCTGTCGGCTTTGTGCGGTTTTTAATCGCTTCTTAATGAAATCGACTTTATCCGATGCTTCTCGAATCATATCGGGCCCTAACACAAGTCTGTTGCCAGGTTCTACCCAACATGCGGGAGATCTGCACGGTCTACCATATAATGCTTCAAATGGAGACATTCCCAAACTTGCTTGATAGCTATTGTTGTAAGAGAATTCTGCTAAATGTAAGTGAACTTCCCATGAGCCTCCAAAATCAATAACGCAAGCCCGCAGTAGGTCTTCTAGAATTCTATTCACCCTCTCAGTTTGGCCGTCTGTCTGTGGGTGATAAGCGGTGCTTAGATTCAATTTGGTTCCCAATTCTTCCTGGAATGCTTCCCAGAATTTGCTAGTGAACAAGGGATCTCTATCGCTGACTATATTGAGCGACACTCCATGAAGTTTAACTATTTCTTTGAAGTAAACCTGTGCTAGACTTTGAGCCGTTCTGTTGGATCGGACAGGTATGAAATGGGCAGTCTTCGTGAAGCGATCTACGATTACCCATATACTGTCGTTTCCTTTCTTAGTTCGAGGCAAGCCATCGATGAAGTCCATCGAGATTTGTTCCCACTTCCATCCTGGAATTTCCAAGGGTTGTAATAGTCCAGCCAATTTCTACTGATCACTCTTAACTAGCTGACAAGTGGGGCATCTGCTAACATATAATGAGACATCTCTTTTCATTGCCTTCCACCAGAAGGTGCGCTTGATATCGTTATACATTTTGCTCACACCGGGATGGATACTTAATTTGGATTTGTGGCATTCATCAAGTATTTCTCTTTTTAGCTCGGAGATGTCGGGAACACAAATTCTTCCTTTTAATCTCAAAACCCCCTCACTATCCACTTGGAAGCTGGAGTCTATGCCTTCATTGATTCTTTTGATCATTACTTTTACAAAATTATCCTCCTTTTGAAGGGTCGAGATCCTGTCTATTAATGAAGACGTGATGACAAAACTGGCAATGATCTCATTCTTTCTGCTGAGCGCATCTGCTACAACATTGGCTTTCCCTGGAGTGTATAGAATTTCAAAATCATATGCTGCAAGGAATTCTAACCAACGCTGTTGTCTCAAGTTTAGATCTTTCTGAGTGAACAGATATTTCAAGGATTGATGATCGGTAAATAGTTCGAACTTCTCGCCCAGTAAATAATGCCTCCAGATTCATAAAGAGAACACGATAGCTAATAACTCAAGATCATGAGTTGCATAGTTTCTTTCATGCGGCTTTAGTTGACGGCTGGCATTTGCGATCACTTGGCCTTTTTGCATTAACACTGCGCCTAGCCCTCTAATAGAAGCATCTGTCCATACAGTCAAGTCTTGGTTACCTTCTATAATTGTCAATACTGGAGTAGTTGTCAACTTCAGTTTCAGCTCCTGGAAAGCTTCTTCACATTCGGGAGTCCATTTGAATTTCTCATGCTTCTTTGTAAGCTTTGTCAATACTTCTGATATCTTTGAAAAATCCTGAACGAATTTCCGATAGTAACTAGCCAATCCAAGGAAACTTCGAACTTCAGTGGGCGTAGTAGGTTGTTTCCAGTTCTGAATCGCTGTAATTTTGCTTGGATCTACAGCAATTCCTTCTTTTGATACGACATGGCCTAGGAATTTAACTTCATTCTGCCAGAAGACACATTTAGAAAATTTAGCTTTCAAGACATTTCTCCTTAGAATTTTCAACACTTGTTCTAAATGTTTTGCATGTTCATCTTCCGACTTAGAGTAGATTAAACTGTCATCGATGAAGTCTAGAACAAATTTATTCAACACACCACGGAACACTCTGTTCATAAGATCGACGAAGTATGCCGGAGCGTTACACAAGCCGAACGGCATTACTAACCATTCGTAGAATAAATCGGGACCCCTGAAGGCTGTCAAAGGAACACAGTCTTCTGCTATACGTAATTGGTGGAAACCTGTAGCTAGGTCCATTCTGGAGAATACTGTTGCTCCATTTAATTGATCTAATAGATCATCTATACGGGGCAAGGGATATTTGTTCTTCAGTGTCTGCTTATTGAGATCTCGGTAATCAACGCAAAGTCTTAAAGTACCGTCTGATTTCGGGACAAATACAACTGCTGCTCCCCACGCTGAAAAGCTCGGTCTGATTAGACCTTTCCAAAGCAATTCTCCGGTTTGATTACTTAACTCTTCCTTTTCTTTTGGGGCCATTCTTCTAATTGGATGTACTACTGGTCGGGCGTTAGGAATTAGATCTATCCTAAATTCAATTTCTCTTTGCGGCGGTAAGTTTTCTACTTCTTCAAACACATCCGCATAATTTTTAACGACGGGTATCTTTTCTAATGAAGGGGGAGTAATTTCTAAAGAAGACCAAAATTCTATTCTATTGATTTCTGAGCCATGACATGGTATATATATAGGTCCAAGCTTCGTTTCGACTTTAACGATTCATTCGGCACATCTAACTTCGGCCTTATTTTTGGTTAACCATTCCAAACCTAGAATAACATCGAATTCCAATAAATTCATGATGATTAACCTATGGGGAAACTTGTAGAAAGAATAGGAGATAGGCACACTGCAGTATGAGCTGAGACTAACAGAACCTCCTATCGGGTTTTGAACTTTAATTGGTTCTTTAAGTTTCCTTGAATTCAATTTTAATTTGTGAACAAGGTTACCAGAAATGAAGCTACGTGATGCACCAGTATCAAAAAGTACAGAAACAGGAATATTTTTAATAGTAAGGGTACCTCCCAAAACGTCAGGTTTACCTGATCCATCGGTGGTAGCTGGCGGGGTCTTCCCGTCATAGACATGAGCCACTTGAGCATTCTACTTCAGAGGACAGTTCCTGCTATAGTGCCCCTTCTTTTGGCAGTTGTAGCATTCGGCTGAGTCATTTGCCTTTGGCTTCCTCGGGGCTTTGCATACATTAGAAAAATGACCTGGCTTCCCGCAGTTGTAGCAATTTCCTTTGGGGATCTTTGCAGGTTTCTGAGTAGCGGCCGCGGTAATGCTAGATTCGGGTTGATCGGTTGAAGCCTTGTGCTTATTTCCAGCTTGGCTTTTGGCGTGGTCTTGGCTAGCATGCCTCTCATCCATGTCCTCATAATTGCAAGCCATCTCTACTAGTTCTGTAAAGGAGGGTTTGATGTTGCTCATAACTCTATCATGGTACTTGCGCTTCAGCCCAAATATGAATCTCTTGTTCTTTGCTTTGTTGGTCGTAATCAGCTCTGGAGCATAGCGCGACAATTGGGTGAACTTATTTAGATAATCCTGAATAGAGAGATCTCCTTGCTGGAGATTAGCAAACTGCTCTCGCATCCTCTCTAGAGCCTGTTCAGGTACAAACTTCTCATTGAACAAAGCTTTGAATTGCTCCCAAGTCCTGACAGTACCAGCTGCATCCTCTGAGGTAATGGCATCCCACCACAGCTCTGCTTCCTCCTGAAGGAGCCAAATGCCAAGTCGGGCTTTGTTGTTAGTTCCCATACCCATGCCTTCAAAGATTTTCTCACAGGTCTTCAGCCAAGCTATAGCCTCGGTCACTGTACCAGTGCCAGTAAAAGGTTTTCCCCCAAGATTCCTGTACCTCTTCGCTACTTTATCTAGCTCAAAGTCTTCTGGTGCTGGTGGCTGAACAATAGGGCCTTCCACAACTACGGGGATATTCCCCCGTCCTCCTGCTGCATCTCCTCGGCCTCCTCTAGCTGCTGCTCCTCGTGTAGCCATCTAAGAGAATACTGTATAAGCAAGAAAAGAGTCAAGTTCACAGATTTGATAATTTTCATAAATGATAAAGCAAGGGAATACAAGGAAAGATAATGATGATGTACTGATCAAATTGTTTTGCTAATCTGCTTAGCTCATTCTAGGACATTACTAATCCTATCTCTAATGAGCTACTCGCATTAGAACACTACTGATTCTATTCTGACGAGGTGTTTAATGTGTTAGATCCCGGAACTAAGGTTAACCAAAGCTCTGATACCAACTGTGACGATCCCAAAATCCGAGGGGCGGTATTAAGGATAATCATTAGGAAATAACACATTAATCATCATAACAGAGAACAGATAATAGCAGAAACAATAAATAAAATAATTTTACATGGATATGACAACGGAATCACAACATGTAGGAATATCAGAATAGCATAACGTGGGATATAACTTAGTAAATAAAAGGAAAGTGATCAATCATCATCGCCAGAGGCGGAGTACATACATGCAGTGAGACATAATAAGGGTATCAGTCTACATCGCCGAAGGCGGAATACATATACATATAGTGAGAAATACGGAAAGTAAATCAGTCTGCATCGCCAGTGGCGGAATCATAATATAAGAACAGTAATGGCGGAAAATGTCAAAGTCATCTCTGTGAAGTCAGCCTCGCCATGAGCCAAAAATGCACTCTATGCAGCAGTGCAGAACCAAAAACCACCTGTCACCTGTGTACTAGGCTGCCCATGTGAAAATAAGGGCACCCGCGTTTGCAAAGTGAAACAAACAACGAGTCAGTCATGGGGACTGGTATGAGGAATCTATTTCACAGTTAAATAACAGTAATAGCAAATCATAGGACCACGCCACTTTCGTGGAATGGGTTTACTCCAGTGATTGCTAGTGCATTTAAAACAAAGTAAATTCTTTTAAAAACAACGCAATGCTTTTTGAAAGAATGAAGCCATTATAAGACTCAGGTCCCATCACACAATGCAACGCAAGCCGGAGGATAGAGTTTTACCTTATAATAGCCAAATATGCTTGATACGTATAAAGCAAAATCATTTGATATTATTACTAGTGCATATATGTCTCAAAAACGAATAGCATCACAAATATCAATCATAGGCGGCATAAGTGCCCCATACCACTATGTCGCCATACTAGTTCTACAATCAAGTCCATTATTTCGTATTGGAAATTGGATTTCCGTCATGAGTCGAGGTAAGGGGCAAGCTCCTCTCCGCTTCGAGACACTCTAGCAAATGCCTCGGGACTACACACTCTGGGTAACCCATGGATCCTCCAAGGCCGGTCCTCTCTTACGTTTGAGGATTAGTTATTCCTGAACACACGTTTCCCGGTCCTTGCAGACCTATAATCGAGGCGCCTCGCATTCCAACAGCCATGTAGGTGAAAAATAGATATAAATGTCAGGGCTGGTAAGTCACTGACACCACCACAGCTAGAAAGAAACGTCATGTTCTCCTTGGGTCCTTATCTCGTTTTTAACTCATACCGGGGTGTGAGGTTTGCGAATCTACGAAATACACAAAGCTAGGCCACGTAGACCTTGCTTTGATCATCATCCACAAGACTTTGCTTTGCAACAGAAGCCTTGATCACAGCATCTTGGCATGCCACATAGGCAGTCCACTCCATACGATTGATTTCTATCGATATATAACCCCTGAGCTCGTACGTCTCAGAGAAGGGCGTTAAGCAAAAGAATAAATTCTCCGCCGCCAAACAGATATATATTTAACAGAGATCAATCAGTACAGAACAAAATCCAATGTCAGACACACAGTCCATTTACAAGTCCGTCCTGGGTCTGAACGAAACCGGAGGCGTCAAATTCCTCGTATATCCGTCCAATCAACACATACATTCAGACGGTTACTACTTCCGTCCCTTTCCGGTAGCTACTCCGGTTAGGAACCTCAGTAGCGCCCATCCAACCGATACGAAGATCGTCGGTCTTGAATCGTCTTTGCATTTTCCAATTCGAATCGCTCGATAAATTATTTGAAATGAGGGTTAGCTCGGCCTTTTCAAATAATTCACGTCATTAGAATTTAAATCGATTCATTTTATGGTTATATTATTCGACATCCATCTTTCGGTTCTTTAGTGTTATTTTCATGTCATACACATACAACCATCAAATATCAAACAATTCAAGCCCATTTGGTTTATTCTCAATCAATATTGCTTATAATATTTTATAACGATTTTTCGCCATTTTTATTTATTTAAAAATGACCATATTTAATTAAACGACGTTTCAGGTCGTGTCGTGGCACTGGCGCTGTTTTTCCCTTAATTTGTTTTACACATATCGGAAAATCTAACCGTTGGATTTCTACAAAGTCTATATCAGTGGGAAGATATTCCCAAAGCGAACCCAACGGTTCCAGTTTCGTGAGAATCCGACGGTCGGATCTTCCACAATAGTCGTTTGAAGTAACGGTTTCAAAATTCAAACTGCAGCGTCGTTATTCGATTTAATTTAATTATATTTATATTTATATATAAATATAAACGATTCTGGCGCTGTTTTTCCTCAGATTTGAATTAAACATTCCGGACAATCCAACCGTTGGATTTTTACAAGGTTGGTGCCGTTGGAAAGATATTTCCAAGGCGAACCCAGCGGTTGCGGTTTCGCGAAAATCCGATGGTCGGATTTCTTGTACTAATCGTTTCAAATTACGATTCCGAAACGCGAACTGCACGGCCTCTATTCCTTTTAATTATATTTATATTTATATATATAAATGTAGTTCATTCTATAATTTCAACTATAGTTCATTTTATATTTTCAACTTCGTTTTCACTTCAAATATTTCACTAACGCCTTAATATTTCAAAAAAAAATTCGCCATAACCTCCTTTGTACGGGGAGGGGTTTGGAAATTTATTGGGCCGTATTAGGTACCCAATAAATCCTAAAAAGCATTCACATATTTATAGTGATATATTCTGGTGTTTACGGGGGAGCATGTACTGATAATCACTCCAGAGAATAAATTCCCGTCACCCTGTTTCCGTGTGGAAATAAATAGTCCATGTGCCGTATCTAATAACTAGAGCGACGTGATTATTGTCAACTCCAGACCCGTGTGGGGTTTTTATTAATCTGGCAATTTATCGTTATAATTTATATAGTCCATATCAGTCATCAGTTCAACCTGTAGTACATAGTCATCGCCATACAAGCCTCTTGCTTGTATGGTAAATCTTCCACCTCGTCACACAAGCTCCAATTGCTTATGTGGAATATGATGAAGTATGCCTATCGTCAAGAAGTATGCCATGTAGTGTAGTTCAAAATTAATTGTTACTATCCTATGGCGTTATTTATTATTTCACACAGAAAACCCAGCACTCCGCATCCAATGGCATTCACAGGAGTTGATATATAAATAAAATTGCGCAGCCAACTCATCAAGGTTTACCTATTTGTCGGGCACACAAATAATTTCTTTACTCTACAGCTAATCCATTTTTCCTGTTCATCACATGTATATATATGCAGAACAAAGCTAATAATAATATTTCTAGCAAACTATTATTTATTTCAACACATGTGTATTTTTAACTAAGCCTATACATGATAAAAGGAATATTTTTATCATCAAAAATATTTATTCGACACATGTGTATTTTTAACTAAGCGTATACATGATAAAAGGAATATTTTTATCATCAAAAATATTTATTCGACACATGTGTATTTTTAACTCTTCATATTCACTATAAAAATATAGTTTTCATTGTCGATTCATTTTATTTTTAAAAGATGATAACATTCAACACATGAACTTCAACTCAACGAATGAATTGCAATTCAACACATGAATATTCTATATAGTTTGTATATATGTAAAAATGTGATTTTTATCGCTAAAGCCATTTGTTTAAATTCAAATAATATTCAACACATGAATTTCAACTCAACGAATGAATTGCAACTCAACACATGAATATTCGATATAGTTTGTATATATATAAAAATGTGATTTTTATCGCTAAAGCCATTTGTTTAAATTCAAATAATATTCAACACATGAATTTGAACTCAACGAATGAATTGCAACTCAACACATGAATATTCGATATAGTTTGTATATATATAAAAATGTGATTTTTATCGCTAAAGCCATTTGTTTAAATTCAAATAATATTCAACACATGAATTTCAACTCAACGAATGAATTGCAACTCAACACATGAATATTCGATATAGTTTGTATATATATAAAAATGTGATTTTTATCGCTAAAGCCATTTGTTTAAATTCAAATAATATTCAACACATGAATTTCAACTCAACGAATGAATTGCAACTCAACACATGAATATTCGTTATAGTTTGTGTAATTTATTTCAACGAATGAAAATATTTCTAACACATAAATATTTCAGAAAATTTCGGCAGCATAACGGTAGGGTAGTTAAAACCGGGACCGTCCCTAGTACGGCTCCTCGCTCTACCTTAAAACCTCGCGGTTTTTGACAATGGGGATCATGCATCTAGTTCGCACGCAGGCGGCATGTTTTATTTTCAATTCCACAATCCTATTCTATTTTGTTTCAACCACAAGAGGGTATTTTTCAACCACAAAGGTATTTTTCAACCACAATATCAACCACAAACAATTATTTCCAACCATTCGTCATACCGTATAATATCACGTCAAACACAAGCAATAAATATCGTCCATGGTCTGTGGACGAGGGGAGTATATATATATATATAATGTAATAATTCACTTGCATTTCATCACAATTCAAAGCATATATGTTTCATTCAACGCTTGTATAATTTATACATCGCTAATATAACTTATACAACACATGTACATGAAGTATACAATGCGTATATAATTTATACTTCGCTTATATAATTTATACAACGCGATTTCATTCACACAAATAGTTTAGATTCCTCACATTGGTTATTGCAGTGCTAAAAATCGTAGGAAGGTCAGAAAAATCCGCGGCTTCTTCTAGAATGTAGAGAGCCTTCTTGCGGTCACGGTGTCTCCTGTTTCATCGAATTTCGTTAACATAGCAAAAAAATACGATTTTTACAAGTTTGCAACGCTTTATAGTGTAAAAATCAGTTGAAAATGGTTTCAGCTGTATACCCTTTTTGATTTCGAAAACTAGGGTTAAACTTTTTGGCAAAACCACGAAGTTTTAGGACGAACGGCCAGCGCTGCGTTGAAGAGGAAGGAAAGAGCTTCCCAAAGCTACCCGAGATGATCAGCTCGGTGGTCTCCAGCACCCACGGCGGCGGCGCAAAGTTCGGACCTTCCTGGCGCGATATCTCCTTAAATACGCAACGATAATTCTTGAAGTTGCTATGGATTTTAAGATCTCTGAACGCTCTTCAAAATGGATCTGAGTTTGCTTGATTTCGTTGAGTGGTTGTGGAGAAATTGAAGAGAGAAGATTCAGAGCTTTTTCCGCGTCGCGCCTGGGAGTTTCGATGTAGAAGACGAATTCTGATTGGCCCGCTCCTTTTATTTTAATTTTTAATTTATTTAATTCCTAAAATACCCCCTTTCTCAGACGAACTCGAAATCTAACCCAACGACTGTCACCCCTAGCTAAATACCCCCATTCCGGACACAACGGGATATGTTTCGTTAGCCATTTCGACTGTTACAGTCAGTTATTTTTCAAATTAAAATATAAAACATTCGATATTTAATTTAAACGTACATTTCAATTTGCCAGGGCCACAGACTGAATCGAAAAATTCCAGAAAAATAAATCTAGCTTTGTTTTGACGATACAGTCCTAACAAAACCAGTTTCGTCGAATTCTGAGCTCGTTTGAAAAACGGCCATTTTTAGGTCGACCCATTTTAACATAATTTGACCAAACACATTATCTTTTGCCCCGCTCACATACTAGCTTCAAAAATTATGAAATTAGAAACTTAGCAATAATTTGACATCCCGGACCCAAAAAAAGTGGTTTCGTCGAATTCCGAGGTCGTATGCAAAATCTCAATTTTCAAGGGCTATATATACTATATAGCGACCTTTTTGAAAATTCATTTGGCCATAACTTTTGATTTCCGTTATGAAACTTCGATTTTTCAGATTCGTTAGAAAGGTATTGATAAACAGATTTAAATATTTTCAGTTTCGTTAAAATCCGTTATATTTCCCACCCGGTACAGTCAGACAAAGTTTGTATTCAAAATTTCAAACTGCAATATTATACCCAATTCTATATTTTATGGAAATAGGCTATCTCAACTATTCAAATTTCTTGGTAATAACCTGATTTAAAAATTTTAAACTGGTTCATATTTTCCGGGTTATTACATCTTTGGTAGTGATCCATCACTTAGCAACTCGAAAATGAACACCTATAATGGCGTGCTTCATCATCGGAATTATTTTCCAGCAATCGAAGTGAGTTCAATACTATATTATTTTCAAAACTCATATTTAAACACTTATATTTGAAATTTCATCAAAATATCTTTCACAGCACTTGGAAAACAATTTCAAATCTCCTAGGATTTTAAAATTCCCATATATTTAATCCAAATATTATTTCCAGCTCTTTTCCAAGTTTCCAGAGTTTTATTTCAATTCTGGTTTTAAATTCAGATTCAGTTCATCTGGTTTTGTATACTATGCTGATATAATATTTCGATTGGTTATTTATATAACCCACTCAATTATAAATCTTATTTGATCATAATAACGATCAACACTTTCAATATATATTGGATAACTACAATATATATGCTTTCCTTATATCAAAATATATTTTGGGTAAGATTATTTCATTTACACCTTTTTTTCAAAACAAACTGTGTCGAATTACACTGTTCAAGAGTTTAGAAACGCCTATCGATACAGTTTGCATTACTGTTTCGACCAGAATTTATAAACCACTCGACTGACCAGTCAACACAATATAAAATAGTTTTTATATTAATTTACAAATACATGCTTATATATATACACACACAAACCAAATCTAGAGTATTACTAACTCCATCTCTATTGAGTTACGCCACAGAGCCAAGGTAATTACTTAAAATTCAGCTCTGATACTAGTGGCCCGAAAATCCGTACCAATTTGAGCTGACTAATATCCTACACATTCAACTCAAAGTGCAAGAAAGTTCAGATCATTACTAGAAAAAAATTATAGGATGAGAAAGACAAGGTAGAACTAATAGAATAGAAGAAGAACATCATAATCAGAGTAAACACGAATCTCACAGCGGAACGAATAACATGTATTATAACATAACTTTGAAATACACAAACTGAATTTGTATATACATACTGTAACACCCCGTATTTTCTGTGAACGTATAAGTAACAAATTAAAATATACTTAATTTTTAGGAGAAGAATTAAGGGAAATGGGCTGAGCCATTGTCTCGAAATTCTGCTTGAGATAGAGTCCGAGTTTGCGTAAAACGGATACCGTATGAAGAAGATATGGACGAACGAAGTTAGGCAGAAAAACCGGAAACATGCCAGAATACACTGGTGCACTTGTGAAGTGCGCCAGTACAAAAATACACTGGCGCACCTGCCAAGTGCGCCCGTACCGATCCAGCACAGAATTCTGGAGTGTTCTGTGATGAAGTGTCTTCTTCTGAGTGGCTGGATGACCCGTCTTCGAGTTGGGTGGTTCTGATGACTTCTGGACTGATCTAAAGGCTCTAAATCACCCTATTCTCCTATAAAAACACCCCATACCTCACTTTCCCTCCACACAATTTCATTCTTCCTATACTCTGCCTGTATAATAAATAAATAAAATAATGGCGTCGCTACTCTGCTAGGATCAAAACTATAGTGCATCTTCTTCCAAATCTGAATAAGATTAAAAGAGAACTACTGCAACTCTTCTTCTATGATCCAATCAAGGCAAGTGCAGTTATTTTCCGATATGAATTTTAATCATGATCTTGACATAATTATAAAACTGAATCTGAGATTATGCCCTATTTCTATTTATCAGATATGTTCCTCTGTTTTATTATTCTGTTTGTTCTATATTTCTTCCACCTTTCTTTCTTTTTGTTTGATAGCCAGGCTACCACGAGCCTGAGCCATATCTCATAAGAGATGAACGCATAAACGCTAAATTTGGGAAGAATATTGAATGAGGCATATTTGGGCATAATTGATTTGTAACTAATTTGAGTATACAACGCATGTTGTAATTCTGGGCATAAATTTGAGGCATATTGTATAAGACGATCTATGACTTGGAAGGAGAGGATTATTGTGACTTAGAACATAAAGAAGATAGGTTGAACTTAGAACATAAATCTAAGACATATAATTGGGCATGTATTATTTAAAACATTAGGTGTATTTAACATATGTCTTGAGTTTTGAGGCATAAAGAATATTGGACATATGACTTGGGGTTTGTGATGTAAAGTTTAACTGTGAACATGTAACTGATTTGGATGCATAGTACAAGTTGTAGTTCAAGATCTATATCTGGACATACTATATATATATATATTTTATAGTCTGAAATTTGGAAAAAGGAGAATTAATTTTCATTTAACTTAGGTGTAAAGATCCATATTAAGATTGGCTAATTATTAAGTGTGAATACACCTAAGTAAGTTTTTTTTTTTGGATATGTGACATGCATTGTAATCAATGGCTATATTTGGCATAATTTACATGTAAGGTTTTTGGAGAATATTCTGAACTATGCAAGTTTAACTAAAAATTGGGACATATGTTATATGGTGGATTATGACCATAATTTGGGCATATAAGTTTAGGCTTACCTTATGAATTAGGCAAGATATGTGAATAGGACTTTAAGGAATGTTTAAATCGGCTAAAACTATTATCTGCTTATTATGTTAAATTTTCCTAATCTGCTAAACCTGTTACCTATTTAATCTGTTGAATTGCCTAACATACGTTGAATCACCTAATCTGCTAAATTTGTTGAGTTGCCTAATCTGCTAAATCTGTTGAACCGCCAGAGCTGCTAAATCTGTTAAATCTGTTGAAAAGCTGAATGATTGTAATTTGTGTAAAACAAGTTAATTTGTTTAATTTGCTGCGACTTGAAAAGAAGTCAAATCTGTTAAATTGACATAATTAGTCTGATATTTGTATAACTTGTAATGGAATAAACTGGTTAAAATAATAATGCTGAGACATGAGGTTAGACTCATGTTTGCGGTAGAAGCCTTCCCGGACCCAACCGGCTTAACCAGCAACTGCAAGCTGTTAGTCTAATGTGAGAGGTCATAGGCATATCTAAAATATGCTTAGACACGAGGTTAGGTCTGGCTTGTGGCAGAAGTCTGCCCGGAACCGCCCGACTTATCCAGCGGTCACAAGCTACCGACCTAATGTGAGAGGTCTGCGCATTAATATTTAATTAATGCAAATCTGAGATAAATATGATGTCTAAAACGTGTTGGGTAGATAAGGCTAAACCAACTGGACTGATGAATTAATAAACCTGTTTCGTGAATCTGTAGGCCCAATACAAAGTTAGACAATCTGTAAGTCTGTTAAAACTATACATCTGATCCGTTAGTCTGAAAACCTGTTGACTAGATTTTTTGGTCTGTGAACTAGTTGATTATGAACTCTGTAGGCCTAAAACTTGTAAACAAGTTAATCTGAAATCTGTTAGTCTGGGGACACAAGGTTAAGAGGGAAAATACTTGTGTCATCTGTTGTTTGGGACCCATATTAGTCAGTAACCCTTTCTGGTATCAAAACTATGACCCAACAGTAGGTTGGGTCTGGGCACGCTTACTGAACTAATTATAAGTGGTTCATTCTGATAATGGCGAGGGGTGTTGATGGTGCGTTCCAACTGGGTCATGTGCGTGCATGGATCCCGGTCTGCCTCTGAGGATGTAAGACGCCGTGACATCTGTAAATAGGTCTGTGTCATTTAAAGGTTGCTACTTTGGGGAGTGATACACCCTTTTGTGGGGCTGGCACAGGGTATTTATGTATTAGGGAGCCGATCGCTTGGGGTAGATTTAGGGTATACTTAGTTCTGTCTGTTTCCGTTAGGGTACCGTCTGTTTCTGTTGGGTTTAACACCTGTCTGCGTCTGCGAGGTACCGTCTGTTGGGGTGGTAAAGGCCCATTTACTAGTGTACACCTAATTCTAACATTATGTTTCTATAGGGATTATTCTATTTCCGTCTCTGATTCCGTTTATGTACCTTCTGTCTGTTGGGGGTGGTAAAGGCCCATTACTGGCATTCTGTTCCTGTATAGATTATTCTATTCCGTTTCTGTTTCAGTTTGGACATTAGGGTAACGACTAATCCTGTTATACTAGTATTAGTGCAGAGAAGTAAAATATAAGTAAGAAGCATAACTTGGCCTATATCATTCTATTTCTTCTGTTTAGCTTAAGTATACAAGTTACTCCTATTGCTGTTGTCTCTTATCCAGCTTTATTTTCATGTCATGATATTATTATCTGTTCATTTCGTGAAAGTCACTGGACTTGCCAGACTTTATGTCTGACCTTGCTTGTTTTCGCCCCTTTTCTTTCGTCCCCCCTCCCCCCCAGGTTTTTAGGATGGAAGTATAGGAGCTTGATTTGGGTTTTCTCTGCTTGAAGTAAAGCTTGGCCTTGGCATGGCAGTTTATGTTGGGGATTATGATTATAAAAACTATGCATTATGAAGGCTTTTGTACAAGGCTAATATTTTGTACTTGAATTCTGATATTGTGATTTGAAAGGATGTAACCAAACTTACTTCAGTTTCTGTTGTAATAAAGTTATTAATTTTTCAAGTACTGTTTTATCTGTCTTGTAAATTTCTGTTCTGTCTACTAAAACGCTCCATCAAAGTTAAGGCATTCCATTTGTGAGTGACCTTAACGGAGGTGGGGTGTTACACTTGGTATCAGAGCTGAAGGTTACCAGATTTGATAAAAAGTTTTGGAAAATTATTTTCAAAAAGGTTTTAAAAAGGAAGTATTTTCAAAAGTAGAGTTTATTTTGAAAAACATAATCCCCAAAGCCATAGCCTATCTTTCTATCTTTTGTTTTGAATCTTTCCTTATTCTTTCATTTCAGCATGTCTAGGGATCTTAACCTTTCGGAGGGCGTAGCGATACCTGGCTGGTTCAGGAGGTACCTAGAAGCTAGGGCTAATGATGCGGGCCCAACAAACGTCCCTCCTCCCCCAGCTGCAACGGTTCCTCCTCCTCCTCCATGCGTGAATACTTTCCCGAAGATATGTAGAGACTTTCGAGCCATGGGTGGGAAGAACTTTAATGGAACTGAATCCTTCGTGGAAGCAAGGAACTGGCTCAAAGAAACTGAGGATTTGTTCGTTATCTTCGAGGTGGACGATAGGAAAAAGGTACAGTTGGCGGTATGGTTTCTTAAGGACGAAGCTTCTTTTTGGTGGGAGGTCACAAATGGAAAGCGTCTTGTAGAGAGATGGATGGATTTCAGGCGTAGGTTCGAGATGAAATTTCTCTCCCGAGCGGAAGAGAGTCTATACGTAGAAAGGTTTTTAGCGTTAAAGCAGGGGGATTTATCAGTGAGAGAGTACATCAACAAGTTTAATCAATTGGCAAGATTCAGCTTAGAATTAGTAAATACACCGCATAAGAAGGTACTAAGGTTTGCTAAAGGTTTGAATGAGCCACTATACGGATTGGCGATGTCCCACATTCCTATGGGGGCAACCTTCGAAAAATTGGTGGACATGGCGTTAATGCATGAAGAGGAAGCCGAAAGTAAAAAGAAAAAAGAAAAGCTTGAAGGACCACAGAACAAGAAGGCGGGGCCCAAAAAGGAAACACAAAATAAGGATGAGAAGACTGAAGATAAGAAAGAGAAGAAGTGCTTTACTTGTGGAAGCTCGACCCATCTGAACAAGGATTGCAGAAAAAGAAGGGCACTTGCTTCAACTGTGGAGAAATGAGGCACTTCACAAGGGACTGCCCAAAGAAACGGGGGCAAGGGAAGAACCCACTTCTGGAGGACATGCGAATGTCAAGTGACTGGTAGATAGGGTAGAAATAAGAAAATTTATGTAGAAGGTTTAATTTCCTTATCTGATTGAGGAGTTAAAAACTCTTTCTGATTCTGGCATTTTGATTCTGTAACTGAAACTCTACACTTTAAAACTATTCTTGTTTCTATTTCCGTTTTAGTCTCAGACCGCATGAGGGTTACGACTCATCTGTTTGTAATAAGTTAGGGTTTGAGGGTATCTGTGTTGAGCGTGACGCATACATTCTGAGTTTTTATCATGCTTAGTTTCCTAAGGATCATTTGGTAATCTGATTTGTATCAGTAGTCTGTAGGTTTCTAAAAAGGATAGGAGTTTTTACTCAAAATGTGAAATAGGTTTCCAGTTGGGCATTTGTTTAAGGGGAGTGATTCTCAAAGTATTAATATGATGTTGATTTCGGTCTTCGGGGTCGATACTTAGAAATTATTCTCTTAAACCGACGTCTAATAGGAACCTAGCTTCAGTTTTATACTTGCTTCTATCACTTAACTTTATCCTTTGACCTTTAGGTAGAAACTAATGGGTGTAAACATGTGTTTGAGACATGTTATGTTTGATGGTTGCAAGTGGATGCAAGTGGTTTCTAGTGATTGCTCGTGGATGCATATACACACACTAGGCACTAGATCGGCTCAAAAACACTCTCATACTGCATATGGATGTGTGTGCATTTTTTTATGGATGCAAAAATGGGTGACTCAACACATGGATGTTGCATATGAATGAGAGGTTGTGCACTCATATAGAAATGAAGCGTATCAAATAGGATTTCTTGCATACATAATTGGACTCATGGCACCAACATGGTTCGCATTGAGAGGTCAACTGAATCAGTAGACCTCCTGATCTTTGCATTAGATAAGAGACATATACACACACTTTTGCATATGCTCATACAACATTAGAAGTTTTATAAGGACAATGGATGCTTGTGGATGATGGTTGAGTAGATGGATGATTGGATGGTAGGACACATTCTTCTTAACTTGAAATTTTTGGGGACGAAATCCTTTAAGGAGGGGAAAACATAACACCCCGTATTTTCTGTGAACATATAAGTAACAAATTAAAATATACTTAATTTTTAGGAGAAGAATTAAAGGAAACACGTTGTGCCATTGTCTCGAAATTCTGCTTGAGATAGAGTCCGAGTTTGCGTAAAACGAATACCGTATGAAGAAGATATGACGAACGAAGTTAGGCAGAAAAACCAGAAACAGGCCAGAATACACTGGCGCACTTGTGAAGTGCGCCAGTACAAAAATACACTGGCGCACTTGCCAAGTGCGCCCATACCGATCCAGCACAGAATTCTAGAGTGTTCTGTGATGACTTGTCTTCTTCTGAGTGGTTGGATGACCTGTCTTCGAGCCGGGTGGTTCTGATGACTTCTGGACTGATCTAAAGGCTCTAAATCACCCTATTCCCCTATAAAAACACCCCCAAACCTCACTTTCTCTCCACACAATTTCATTCTGCCTATATTTTGCCTCTATAATAAGTAAATAAAATAATGGCGTCGCTACTCTGCCAGGATCAAAACTAGAACTAGTGCATCTTCTTCCAAATCTGAATAAGATTAAAAGAGAACTACTGCAACTCTTCTTCTATGATCCAATCAAGGCAAGTGCAGTTATTTTCCGATATGAATTTTAATCATGATATTGACATAATTATAAAACTGAATCTGAGATTATGCCCTTTTTCTATTTATCAGATATGTTCCTCTGTTTTATTATTCTATTTGTTCTGTATTTCTTCCTCCTTTATTTCTTTTTGTTTGATAGCCAGGCTACCACGAGCCTGAGCCAGATCTCATAAGAGATGAATGCATAAATGCTAAATTTGGGAAGAATATTGAATAAGGCATATTTGGGCATAATTGATTTGTAACTAATTTGAGGATACAACGCATGTTGTAATTCTGGACATAAATTTGAGGCATATTGTATAAGACGGTCTATGACTTGGAAGGTGAGGATTATTGTGACTTAGAACATAAAGAACATAGGTTGAACTTAGAACATAAATCTAAGACATATAATTAGGCATGTATTATTTAAAACATAAGGTGTATTTAACATATGTATTGAGTTTTGAGGCATAAAGAATATTGGACATATGACTTTGGATTTGTGGTGTAAAGTTTAACTGTGAACATGTAACTGATTTGGATGCATAGTACAAGTTGTAATTCAAGATCTATATCTGGACATACTATATATATATATATATATTATAGTCTGAAATTTGGAAAAAGGAGAATTAATTTGCATTTAACTTAGGTGTAAAGATCCATATTAAGATTGGATAATTATTAAATGTGAATACACCTAAGTAAGGTTTTTTTTTTGGATATGTGACATGCATTGTAATCAATGGCTATATTTGGCATAATTTACATGTAAGGTTTTTGGAGAATATTCTGAACTATGCAAGTTTAACTAAAAATTGGGACATATGTTATATGGTGGATTATGACTATAATTTGGGCATATAAGTTTAGGATAACCTTATGAATTAGGCAAGATATGTGAATATGACTTTAAGGAATGTTTAAATCGGCTAAAATTGTTATCTGCTTATTATGTTAAATTTGCCTAATCTGCTAAACCTATTACCTGTTTAATCTATTGAATTGCCTAACATATGTTGAATCGCCTAATCTGCTAATTTTTCCTAATCTGCTAAATCTGTTGAGTTGCCTAATCTGCTAAATCTGTTGAACCGCCTGAGCTGCTAAATCTGTTAAATTTGTTGAAAAGCTGAATGATTGTAATTTGTGTAAAACATGTTAATTTGTTTAATCAGCTGCGACTTGAAAAGAAGTCAAATCTGTTAAATTGACATAATTAGTCTGATATTTGTATAATTTGTAATGGACTAAACTGGTTAAAATAAAAATGCTGAGACATGAGGTTAGACTCACGTTTGCGGTAGAAGCCTGCCCAGACCCAACCGGCTTAACCAACAACCGCAAAGTGCCAATCTAATGTGAGAGTTCGTAGGAATAACTAAAATATGCTTAGACACGAGGTTAGGTCTGGCATATGGCAGATTTCTGCCTGGAACCGCCCGACTTATCCAGCGGCCACAAGCTACCGACCTAATGTGAGAGGTCTACGCATTAATATTTGATTAATGCAAATCTGAGATAAATATGATGTCTAAAACGTGTTGGGTAGATAAGGCTAAACCAACTGGACTGATTAATAAACCCGTTTCGTGAATCTGTAGGCCCAATACAAAGTTAGACAATTTGTAAGTCTGTTAAAACTATACATCCGATCCGTTAGTCTGAAAACCTGTTGACTTGATTTTCTGGTCTGTGAACCAGTTGATTCTGAACTCTGTAGGCCTAAAACTTGTAAACAAGTTAATCTGAAATCTGTTAGTCTGGGGACACAAGGTTAGGAGGGAAAATACTTGTGTCATCTGTTGTTTGGGACCCATATTAGTCAGTAACCCTTTCTGGTATCAAAACTATGACCCAACAGTAGGTAGGGTTTGGGCACGCTTACTGAACTAATTATAAGAGGTTCATTCTGATAATGGCGAGGGGTGTTGATGGTGCGTTCCAACCAGGTCATTTGCGTGCATGGATCCCGGTCTGCCTCTGAGGATGTAAGACGCCGTGACATCTGTAAATAGGTCTGTGTCATTTAAAGGTTGCCACTTTGGGGAGTGATAACCCTTCTGTGGGGCAGGCACATGGTATTTATGTATTAGGGAGCCGATCGCTTGGGGTAGATTTAGGGTACACTTAGTTCTGTCTGTTTCCATTGGTGTACCGTCTGTTTCTATTGGGTGGTAATACCTGTCTGTTTCTGCGTGGTACCGTCTGTTGGGGTGGTAAAGGCCCATTTACTAGTGTACACCTAATTCTAACATTCTGTTTCTGTAGGGATTATTCTGTTTCCGTCTCTAATTCCGTTTATGTACCTTCTGTCTGTTGGGGGTGGTAAAGGCCCATTACTATCATTCTGTTCCTGTATAGATTACTCTATTCCGTTTCTGTTTCAGTTTGGACATTAGGGTAACGCCTAATCCTGTTATACTAGTATTTGTGCAGAGAAGTAAAATATAAGTAAGAAGCATAATTATCGTTCTATTTCTTCTGTTTAACTTAAGTATACCAGTTACTCCTGTTGCTGTTGTCTCTTATCCAGCTTTATTTTTATGTCATGATATTATTATCTGTTCATATGCTGAAAGTCACTGGACTTGCCAGACTTTATGTCTGACCTTGCTTTTTTTTCTCCCCTTTTCTTTCGTCCGCCCCAGGTTTTTAGGATGGAAGTATAGGAGCTTGATTCAGGTGTTCTCTGCTTGAAGTACCGCTTGGCCTTGGCTCTATCTTTCCATGGTAGTTTATGTTGGGGATTATGATTAAAAAAACTATGCATTATGAAGGCTTTTGTATAAGGCTGATATTTTGTACTTGAATTCTGATATTGTGATTTGAAAAGATGTAACCAAACTTACTTCGGTTTCTATTGTAATAAAGTTATTAATTTTTCAAGTATTGTTTTATCTATCTTGTAAATTTCTGTTCTATCTACTAAAACGCTCCATCAAAGTTAAGGCATTCCATTTGTGAGTGACCTTAACGGAGGTGGGGTGTTATACATACCATATAAGAGTACAACTCATATATATTACAGTGGAAATAATCTTTAACTAACTAATGGTGAAGCCTTCTGCTTCCAGCTCCTCCAAAAGAATCTATAAAATCCTGAAACACTTGACTGCCCGTATAATTTGGGCACCCAAGAGTTTAGGGAAAACAAACAAAATAAACTCTGGGTCAGTCATGGGACTGGTGTGAGTAAATTCCAACCATATTGTTTGTCTTTGAAAATCCTTTTCAAAACAAGAAGATAATAGTAAGACCAGCCCACACATAAAACATGGACTGTTTTTACCTTACTATAATCCAAAATACTTTGATATCAAATCCAGTGATATTATGATAATGTCTAAACTAATAAATATCCAAGTAGCAGAACGCTTGCATCTCACACTCCACATATATATATAGTATAAAATCATAAACTGCAGGGCGCTTATTGGGATTGGATTCCAACAGACAAGGTATGGGAGCACCTTCTGATCAGTGTACTCTAGAGGGTATACACTGCAGGTTCAACAAGAACGTCTTGCAACCCGGCCACACATGACCGACCACTCATTTAGCTTGAGTGTATCGAATATATTGCCACCCACGATTTTTGGCCATCCAACCGTCATCCGAAGATACAGAATCGAAAAGAAGAAAAAATATGAATTTTCTCTAGTTCAGTGACAATACACCCTGCTTGGGGATGACCCAACTAGCCATGTTGCCTAGCCCAACTTTTGTTAATTCCTGGTTGTGAGGCTAGAGGATACGTCTATCTTCAGAACATCTGATCACCATTCACTTTGAATGCCATATCGTCAAACCCGTCAATTCACTAATCGATTTCCAAAAATATCACGGGTATAAAAAGCTAAGAGGAACGAATTCCTCAATCACTAGACGTAATACCTTTAAGAGATCAACCGCACGTGATTTGTTAGGTATACTCTATCAGACACTCGTCCATACAAGTTATCCTGGGACTGGACAAACAGAAAGTACCATTCTGGAACCGAACGACCCTTGCATTTCATTCCGTCTTCGATTGTCTTCAGCATACTCTAATTCGTAGCGCTTATGCCTATACGGAGTGGCTTTCAGAAAATATATCCAATCGATCTCTCCGTATTGACAACAATGATCAAATACTTCGATAATCGGTAATTTAACCATCGAAGTAAAAACAAACATCCATTCAAATATATGACTAAACATTACCCAATCACTGGCCCTTTTTATTTTAACATTAATTTTCCCATTCCCATATCTTCCCAGATTCCAAAAAATATACATTATTAATGTTCAAAAACATTTCAATCTTTACCACGTTCCTTATTTCTACACTTTAGAAATTACATATTTAAACATTGGGAAAAACCCTTTCAAAACCCCCTAATTCTAAACTTCTCGTTAATCGAATCATTTTAGTTTAACTCAAATTGTCTCAAGGAAATACCTATTTTCAAACCGTTTACTTTCAAATCGTTATACACTTCCCAATATAGATATCATTTCTCAATAGGAATCTAGACTCGTTTTACTAACCCTACTTCAAATATAACTTTATTCCAAAACATAGGATTTTAAACATTACACTTTATTTCATAAATGTCTTTCAAAATCAATTACTTGTTTTAATATACTTAAAACAAGTCGTCGCCTTCTGGCCTAATAAAAATTCAATTTCTGTTATTTAAAAGTACTACATAATGGATTTTCCCTTTTTAAGATCGAATACTTTTCTAATATGTTACAGTATTTTAAATACCAGTTTATTTTGTATCTAATGTTATTAACATCTCTAACACACAATAATCAACAATGGATCATATAATGTAATCCATAAAAAAACAATGTAATTGTTGAGGAATCCAGTTGGATTCCTCCAACCTATTTCCCTACGTCCACAGAAGTTAGTCAACATGAATAATAATAATTTCACGTCGATATGGGATACTAAAATAAATAGATCAATATTTAACCAATGTTATAATGGTATTTATAAATGCGACCAATTTATAAGCAAATCATCCAAACAACCATCACACAACATTCAACCATTATTTATAACTATTATAACACTATAAAAATGATAAGAGTTAGTGAGTTTACTCACTTTTGCGCGTTAACCGTTAAATAACGATTTGCGTTAATCGATTAAACCAGGCGTTCAATTTGCTCCAAACTGGTTGTATAACTTGTGTTCATACGATCCCTTATTATCCGCCCATCTCCTATTTAAATCCGTCGGTCTGTTTTGGTCTATTTTGAATAGTGTCGCCTTCTTCTTTCTGGAAGAAAATGCCATTCTCCAATATTATATTCCGGTTCGAATATTTGTCAACTCTCGATAGTTCTTCAATTTACCATCACAACCGTAGTTCCTACGCCCATTCACAAATGTGCCCATACTTCACATCTTCTCCGCACACTCCATCTTCCTCGCCATACTCTGCCACATCACTTACCCTTCCCATTATATTACACTCGCCTAGTAATCTAACTACATCACTGCCTTGCGCTTATATCATCAGTAAGCCCATTTTCTTTGAACCACGTAACATATTCATGTCTCCCACTTTACCGCTCATCCTTCTTCACAACGTTATGCCCTAAAACAGTCCATTGCGCCGCATATCAAAGCCACCATCTCTCCTCTTTCCTGCGAGTTCACGTCCGCAGCTATGCCCCCCCCCTTCGAACCATACAACATTCAGACAGTGTTCTTCTGTTTTTCATTTGTGAGTTTATATTTTTGGAGGATGCGGCTTTAGTTGTAGGATGCTAGGTTTTCTCGAATGGGAAGATACACGAGAAAGAAGAAAATAAGG
The DNA here is from genome assembly GCA_030737875.1 of Allium sativum. Taxonomy (NCBI): domain Eukaryota; kingdom Viridiplantae; phylum Streptophyta; class Magnoliopsida; order Asparagales; family Amaryllidaceae; genus Allium; species Allium sativum. Next base: position 318,025,546 of record CM060921.1, read on the forward strand.
CTCCAGTTTTGTTTGTGAGAGTTGAAGGAGTACGGGTTATTTATATAGGGAGACGAGATATTTTGTTTTGCTTATATTATATAATTTCCTTTTACTATATTGTTTCTCGTTTTCAGTGTAAGTATGGCTCACCATACTTGAGTTTTAATGAGGCATGGCTGTTTGTACCCTTGGAGATATGTTTCCTACTTTCTACTTCTAGCGTTAAGGTCTCCCTAGAATAGGGGTTGACGAAATATCCTTAAGAATGAAGTTTCCTTATTTTTAAAACATAGGTCTGTATGGTGGCGAGGCTTTATGTGTGTTTTGATTAGTAACAAATTTCATTTTAGTATACCACGTCATGGCATGATTTTTGACTTGCCTGTAGCTTTATTTGCATTACTTAGGATGGTGTGTTCCCACTTTTGTCTTTACTTTTGTTCCATATATACATTAGAATGTTTGTTTTACCCTTTGTCTTGTTACTGCATGCTCACACATAGTTTATTTCATGTCTTCGATTTTAAATTTTAGTTATAAAGTTCATCGTACCGTGTTTACATAAAACTCCATCCACATAAGGCTTGCTATCGATAGAAGTAAATATGCCATCACGTTCAGCAGTGTGCCACGATCCTAAAAATATAATAATATCGGTAGGTTGACTTATATTGTGTTACCCCAAAATGTTCACATAGGGTGCAAAATACTCCAAATAAAAAGTTGCGTATTTATTTATTTAAAAATTATAGTAAATTCTAAAATTTTAATTATCACTATGTCTCAAAAGAACCTTGTCCAAATTCGAATCTGATATCTAGTTATTTCAAATAAACCGTTATGGCCATAAACGAATATGCCGCTGCTTTTCTGAATATTTAATTTGGACATAACTTCCCATTTATAATACGAAATCTTGGTTTTTCACTTCCATTAGAAATACACCGTTCAACAGATTCGACCGTTTTCTTATTTCGAAGAAATCCGATTTAAAACGAGTCATGTACACTCAGTTGAAGTTCAGTACGTTAAATTACGAACTGTCGCGATATTTCAGGCTCGATTGTATTTAATATATATTTTTATACATTTAACTTCATTTTAATTAATATATAAATTCACTTATATTACGAATTCAATATTTAAACCGATTTAAATATTCAAATACGAACCGATAAAAATGCGGGACATTACATGTACAAAAGAGGGTTAGTGCGTCTTACCGACTGTAATGTGGTTCATGGAGGACCATGAGCTCTTCCACTTAGTTGGGTATTGGTTCCAAGTAAGGTTTAAGGCATTGACCATTGACCTTATAGGATGATCCATCAGTTGGATTCTCAATTTCTACCGCACCATATGAAAAAATAGTCCGCATAGTGTAAGGTCCTATCCACCTAGATTTTAACTTACCCGGAAATAAATGCAATCTTGAGTCATATAACAAAACTTTTTGACCTGCCATGAAAGTTTTACGTAAAATGGATTTATCATGAAAAACTTTCGTCTTGTCCTTGTAAATTCGTTCATTTTCATAAGCATTATTTCGAATTTCATGATTTAAAGTTTTTATTGCCCATAATGCCCTATGTTCTAGTTCAACTGGCAAGTGACATGGCTTACCAAAAATAAACCGATAAGAGGACATACCTAAGTTTGTTTTGAAAACGGTGCGGTAAGCCCGAAGAGCGTCGATTAACTTTTGGGACCAATCTTTGTGATTTTGATTCATAGTTTTCTCAAGGATTTGCTTAATCTGCCTATTCGATACTTCAATCTGCCCACAAGTTTGAGGATGGTAAGGAATGGATAACTTGTGGGTTATCGAATACTTTCTCATGAGGGCTTCAAAAGAACGATTACAAAAGTGTGTCCCATTATCGCTGATTATTGTGCGAGGTGTGCCAAACCTAGAAAAGATGTTTTCTTTTAAGAAGCGCGCGACAACCTAATTATCATTTGTTTTGCATGGAACAGCTTCGACCCATTTAGAAACATAATCGACAGCTAAGAGAATGTAAAGATTCCCAAAAGAATTAGGGAAGGGTCCCTTGAAGTCTATACCCCAAACATCAAAAACTTCAACTTCTTGAATGGGGTTTAGGGGCATCATATTCCATTTAGAAATTTTCCCTAAGAATTGACATCGATCACAATTTTTGCAAAATTCATAAGCGTTTTTGTAAGGTTGGGCCAGTAGAAACCCGATTGGAGAACATTTTTGGCTGTTTTTTTGGGACCGAAGTGACCACCACAGGCTTGGTCATGACAGAAAGAGAGGACACAATGAGTTTTAGTGTCGGGAACACACCTTCGAATGATTTGGTTGGGACAATACTTGAAAAGATAGGGGTCATCCCAATAAAAATGTTTCACTTGGGAAAAGAATTTGTATTTATCCTTCTTGGACCAAAAAGAAGGGGTCTGCTTGGTGACTAAGTAGTTGACAATGTCAGCAAACCAAGGATCAGTGGACAACAAAAAGAGTTGTTCATCCAGGAAGTTCTCGTTGATCGGAAGAGAAGAAGATGGGGCATTTTGAAACGAGACAAGTGGTCCACAATAACATTGTCAGATCCTTTTTTATCCTTAATGGTAAGGTCAAATTCTTGAAGGAGAAGGATCCAACGAATGAGACGAACCTTAGCATCCTTTTTAGAGAAAAGGTACCTAAGTGTGGAATGATTAGTATGAATAGTGATGCATGAGCCAACTAGATAAGGTCTAAATTTTTCTAGAGTGAAAACGACTACCAAGAGTTCCTTTTCAGTGGTCATATAATTGATTTGAGCATCGTTCAGAGTCTTACTCGCATAGTAAATGACATGAAGAATCTTATCGATACATTGTCCTAAGACAGCGCCAACAGCGAAATTCGAAGCGTCACACATGATTTCAAATGGCAGCTTCCAGTTGGGAGAGCATTTTTAAGATGCTCAAAAGATGAAATACAATCAGAATTGACATCAAAAGGAACATCCTTACCAAGAAGATTAGTCAAAGGTCGAGTGGTTTTGCTAAAATCCTTTATAAAGCAACGGTAAAAGCCAGCATGACCTAAAAAGGATTGGATGTCCTTAACGGATTTGGGAATGGGAAGATTAGAGACAACTTCGATTTGGCTTTGTCTACTTCAATTCCTTTATTAGAGATGACATGTCCTAGAACAATGCCATGTTTGACCATGAAGTGACATTTTTCCCAATTAAGAATCAAGTGTTAATCTATGCAATGGTTAAGAACAAGATCAAGGTGATGTAAAAACTCAGTGTAAGAGTCCCCAAAAATGGAGAAATCATCCATGAAAACTTCCAAAAATCGCTCGATCATATCAGAAAAAATGCCAATCATGCACCCTTGGAAGGTTGCAGGTGCATTACAGAGACCAAAAGGCATACGACGGTATGAAAATGTACCGAATGGACAAGGGAAAGTGGTTTTCTCTTGGTCCTCAAGTGCGATAGGAATTTGATTATAGCCCAAGTACTCGTCAAGGAAACAGTAATACTCGTGACCGGTTAGTCGTTCTAACATTTGATCGATGAATGGCAGAGGGAAATGATCCTTTCATGTTGCATCATTTAGTTTCCTATAATCAATGAAAACATGCTAACTAGTCTGGGTGCGGGTTGGGATAAGCTCATTAGCTTCATTTTGGATCATAGTAATCCCTGATTTCTTAGGTACGACATGAATCAGACTAACCCATTGACTATTGAAAATTGGGTAGATGATTCCATTGTCAAGACATTTAAGGATTTCAGCACGAACTGCTTCTATCATGATGGGGTTTAGTCAATGCTGGGGATTACGAGTGGGTTTGGCATCATCTATAAGGTGGATTCGATGTTGGACTATCGAAGGACTAATCCCCTTAATATCAGCCATGGACCAACCAACTGCTTCCTTATTTTTCTTAAGGATGGGAAGAAGCATTTATTTCTGCTCTAAAGTAAGGTTAGAAGCGATAGTGACAGGAAAAGTTTCATTATCTCCTAAATAAGCATACTTAAGTCGACTAGGCAGCACTTTGAGTTCAGATTTTGGGGACGGCTCAACTGAAGAAACTGGTTGAGGGACAGACTCAATTGTGAGCGGCTCGACAGGAATTGAATCAGAGGCATTTTGGGGAATATCTTGAAACAAGGTTTTGTAATTCAATTCAATTTCGTTATTCAGACGGTCAAGCTCGGGTTCATTGTCGCGGACAGCATGAATTTCAAAAAACTGGTCCATACAAGAGTTAGGAGAGTTTTCGGTTCTAAAGATGTTTTGCTCGATGGTCATGTTACCGAACGAAAGTTTCATTGACCCATTTCTGCAGTTGATAAGAGCATTAGAGGTTGCTAAGAAGGGTTGTCCTAAAATCAAAGGGATCTGGTTCGCAGGATTGCTTACCTGTTGAGTTTCTAGGACAATGAAGTCGACTAGAAAGATGAATTCGCCAACTTTTATCAACACATCCTCGATTTCGCCTACAGGTTTCTTAATTGAACGGTCAGCAAGCTGAAGGGTAACCTGGGTGGGTTTCAGTTCTCCTAGCCCTAATTGGCGATAGATGGAATATGGAACCAAGTTAGCACTAGCACCTAAGCCTAGCAGGCATCTATCGATTTTCTTGTCCCTAATAGTACATGATATTGTAGGGCAGCCAAGATTTTTGTATTTCACTGGCATTGACTGGGACAAGACTTCGCTTAGATTTGCCGCAAAAAACACTTTCTTAGGTACATGTGTATGACGTTTCTGAGTGCACATTTTTTTTTAGAAATTTAGCATAATTTGGAACTTGTTGTACAATATCTAAAAGTGGAATGTTCACTTTAACTTGCTTAAATATTTCAAGGATCTTTTCTAGCTGATCCGTCTTTTTCCTAGGTCGGGGTCTATGAGGAAATGGAGAAGACAACTCAGTAAGTTGGGCTACTTGAGTTTGAGGATGATCCTTGTCAGAAATTGGCTCAATGTTTTTATCTGAGTTGGTCGAATTATCGGTAAGGTTTGGAAGATCGTCCGGTAAATCATTTGGGTTGACCACATGGTTGTCAATCTTTTTGCTGGATCTAGGAGTCGTGATAGCATTCAATTGACTAACGTTTAAATCTTGGATGATGTGAATTTGGTTGGAGTTTGAATTTTGTCCTCTAGGGTTTTGGATGGATTGACTTGGAAACGTACCCTTTTCCCTTTCACTTAATCTAGTGTTGAGTTGAGACATTTGTTTTTGAAGTTCACCCATTTGTTGATTCATGTTTTGCATATATGAGTGTAACGTGTTGTCTAACTTGTTTTGATTTTCAACACTTTGATTAGTCATTTGCGCTAATAGGTTGCTCACCTCAGATAAATTCCCCTCTATCGTAGAAAGGCGTTTTTCATGTTGGGGTGCCAACGTTTGATGAGATTGGTGGAAAGGCACTGGTTCGAATTGTACTGATTTTGCCTAAGAGGAGGGTTCGAAACATTGTTCGGAAATGCTTGATTCAAGGGTCTGTTCATCAGGGGGTTATTTGGACCATAAGAATGATTTGGGTGGTTATTGGGTCTATTGAAAGCATTAACTTGCTCAAGGGACTGGGGACAGTCATCAGCCATATGATCAGAGTTAAGACATATGTGACACATGGCTTGGGAAACGCTATTAGACTGAGTGTGTGTTCTAACAACATTCATTATGGCATCAACAAGAGTATTAGAAGAAGAAGAGGATTCAACAGAATTGCTACTGGATCGCAAATAGAGAGGTTTTTCATTAGTTCGTTCCCATTTTTTTGATTTTTTTGCTAACTCGTCCAGAAATTCCCAAGCTTCTACATCAGACAGTTTTAGAAAATTGCCCTAACACATGGATTCTAACATTTGCCTAGAACTATTATCAAGTCCATCGTATACAGTTTGACATAATGACCATGTTTCATAACCATGATGGGGAACAACTTAACAGCAGTTCTTTAAATCTTTTGAAGTATTGCCAAAAAGATTCACCCCCTTTTTGGTGGAAATTGGTGATTTTGTTTCTGACTCTAGCTGTTTTTTCTGGGGAGTAGAACTTTTTAAGGAAAACTATTGTAAATTCATCCCATTTTTTAATCGAATTTGGGGGCAAGCCGAGAAACCATCTTTCTGCTAAGTCAGTTAGTGCAAATGGAATCAATACGAAGTTTAATACCATCCTCACATAATTGTTGTAATTTAAAGGTTGCACAAGCATATTCAAATTTTGTTAATAAAATATATGGTTGTCATGAGAAAAATTACCGAATTTGGGAAGGATGTTTATCTGACTCGATCGGATTTCAAAGTGATTACCCACAAGATTGGGTAACTGAATGCAAGAAGGGACATAAACTCTATCGGGAAGAATTCTGTCCATCAGGGTGCGAGGTGTGGGTTCGTTACCCATTTCTAAGGGTTATTCGAGTAAAATGGGTTTAAAGGAAAGGGAAGGTGATCTGATTCAAATTAGACGATGAGATTCTTGGTCATGGGTCCAAGTTTGCATGCACAGAAAGAAGAAGAAGAAGAGAGTTTGCCAGAAAAGAGTTTTGAAAATGGGAGCTTCTTTTTTGAAAAAGTACGACCTATAGAACTAGCAAGGTTTAAATATTTTTTTATTAGTTTTAGTTTTTCAAATTATTATTTGTTTTTGAGGAATTTTTGAATTTTTTTTATTATTCACAAAACAATCACACACAGAAATTAACTATAATGAAATTTTTTGTCCTTAATGGCTCCTAACCCAAAATTATATAGTGACACATTTGATTACTTAGAACAAAAGATTTCTCAGCCAGTTAACGGACATGAGTTATCGGTGCACCAGGAATCACCCTAGCAATACAACCGAAGCTTTAAGTACCTTCAGAGTAATAATCGATATAATATTTACAAATCACCATAATATTTATAAACGGTTATTTCTCTGCCATAGTCTGGACACCAAGAAATAATTCGTTCCAAATAAATCAACTATCAAAATACAATTAAGCCCTAGATGAGCCTGCGACTCCCTTAAGTCCAATGTCTAACCATTATTATTAGTCAGATTCTACGATGAAATGCAATTTGTGGGCTAAGGAAAGGGTAATGAAATCCCTCACCTTATGTGAATTGGGGTATTGCCCTTAACAGAATGAATATGGATGCAGAAATAATAATCACAGAAATTAAAAGATTTTACAAGCAAGCCGCTGCCCTTGCAGAAGATTTTTACATGCAATGTCTATATATAATTTTTTTATTTGCAGCAGCAGTCCCTATAGAGTTTAGAAAAATCTCACCTAGATTGGCAGTCCGTCCAGTACAACTGAGTAGCGCTAGCGCATTCACACCCCACTTGGTGTGCAACCGCTCCAACCAATCTGTTTGCAAATCACTTGATCTATGTCTTTCTTATTTGATTGCTTGAATTTTTTTTTGAACAAGAAAAGAAAACATAAAAAAATTGAAAAACTGTAAATCGACAAACTGACTAGGAGCTGAAAGGAGCAAAAAAAATAGTATAAAAAGAAATCGACTAAACAAAAAAAAACTAAACCTAAGCTCAACACATAACGACACTAAAAGGGTCAAATCCACTATTTATACATTGCTTATATTACAAGGAATCGAACCCAAAAGAAAATAAACTAAGCCACTATTTAAAAAAACAAAGAAAATAGGCAAGAATAAAACCAAACTAAAGAAGTAAAATCTAAAAAAAAAGAACAAGATTCATGGCACCAGACTCAACAATACACGCAGATGGGGTCAGTCAAGCCACGCCAAGTTCCCACAATAAGCTCACGCCCCTTATTTTTTTTTAATATAGTACTATAATTATAGAAAAATTATATCCTAGAAACCGAACAGAAATCAGACGCTTTGGGCTTCTTCCTTTTTTTAATCAAAATCAAATTGAGGGAATTTAGATCCGTGTGTTGTGGATTCAAAGCGGTATCAGGTTTCGATTTCTAAAAGTGAATGGGTGCAGTTTGTATGTTTTTGAAGGGTGCTGATGAACGGTGAATAAGGGTTTGTGAGTTATAGGTGATTTTAGGGTTCGCAGATGGTAGCTAGTTGCGTCTTTCGGTGTGGCGGAGGAGCAGCAGCTCAGTGTGGCGCGGTTAGGGTTGGAGGATTTGCAAGTGCGAATTGACTGGAAGTGTGTGGCTTTAGTGGATGTTGGATCGAACTACGACGTATGGGTTTGCGTGGATGTGGTGATGTCAAAGGTCAAAGTTGCGACCTTTGATTGGGGTTCAGGATTAGTCGTAGGTAATTAGTTGTGAGGGCTGTGGGGGTGACTCGGCATTCAAGTTTTCAGTTAACAATGGTGTCAACGGCTGAAAGAAGATATGCGTGATTTATTGCAGAAGATGGTTTGATGATTTAGGTTGATGGTTGCGGTTGGCGTGGGCTTGGAGTGGACTTGTTTGCGAATTGCGGTGATGAAGGAGATTGTATGGTGAGAGCAGACTGTCTTTTTTTGGATTGAGGGGAGTGAAGTGTGGATGTAATTGCAGAGGGAGGAGTTGTGTGTTGTTATGGTCTAGATTGGTATGGGATTTTCTGATGAACGGATTTGTTGGAGAGATGGTAATGAAGGATGTCTGTTATGCAGGGGAGGTGATGGTCCGAACTATGGTTGATGATGATGCGAGATTTGTATGAACGTGAAGATGGAGCTATGGAAGAAGATGGTTGGGGTATTGGTTTGAATGATGGAATGATGATCGATATTTATAGAAGAAGTAAAACAGTCAGAAAAAATAAGGCTGGAAAGGAAAGAAATTTATAGATGGAGAAAAAAAAGAAAGCAATAAAAAAATTATTTATAGGAATAGGAGATGTTAGAAATTGATTAATATTGTCGATAATGGGAAAGAAATTAGGAAAGAAAGCAAGTTTTCTTTATTGAAAATTGTAAAAAAGGAAAGGAATTTATAGAGATTCGGAAAGAAATAAATGGAAGAAAAGGGAAACAAATTGAAAAAAAAGAGAAGGACAATAAAGATGGGAACTGAAATAGAAGGCAAGATTTTTTTTTTAAATTTAATTTGTAAAAATAGAAAGGCAATGAAATGGGAAAGAAATCAAACCGAAAATTTCAATTTTTCTCTCTTAATTAGAAGATCATGGTATAAATAGGTAGTACCAAATCAAAGCTAATCTAGAAATTTTTTTCTATACATAAAAAGAAAACAAAAATGGGAAAATACAAATCAACTAATAGGAATGAAATATTTTTATGGTTTTTTTTGAAATTAACCCGAAGGATCTACGAATTTAAATTATTTTGGTCCCCGACAATGGCGCCAAAATTTGTTTGCAAACAAATTAAACAGTTGTAAACAATTGTAAAATCCGTTTGCCTTTCCTAAACAACAAGCATTGTTGTAGAGGGTGTCGAACTCTATGACCAAAAATATTTAAACTAGTAAATCTAATCAAGTTATTCCAGAACTTTGATTGGTTGCAAATTAATAGAAAATAAACAAAAAACGAGTTTTTTATAATAAGAGAAAGCAATTAGGGGATAATGACATAAATTGGATTCATACTCATCAATAGCCAACAAATAAATATAGATCGAATTCATGTTTCTGTCACAAATATGAAACAACGATAATTAGGTTCTTAGAAACAAATAAATGAATAACGACAAGCATAACCTGTGCAGGAGCTGAGCTCTTAAACAACCATAGGCTATCAGGACAGATTCACTAATTAATTTCTAAAACCCTGAAATTAGATCTAAATATGATAATTGTTAGATCGAAGACGAAAATACCCTGTGAAGGAGCATAGCTCTTAAACGACACAGAATATGAAGGTTCAGATCTAACCCTTAATTCAGATCCAGATGTATATGTATAAAGTCCTCATCTTTTGGCTATGTGATTCATATTGAATCATATCTATTAGCGTCATCACCCCCTAATCAAAGGGGATTAGCTAGACATAGCTAAAGAAGAAGAGAAAAATAAAATAACAGACATAAATAAAATAAAACTAAAACTAATAGAACAGGGGAAGAAGAATGATTTTATTCCAAGAAGAGAATTACAGAATAAAATCTAATGTAACTACAAATGAAGGAGATACAGTGTATTTATAGTTGCATTGGCCAAGACTAAGAGGCTAATTACACAATGTGGGACAAAATCCCTTTTCTAAAATAACACATAAACCAGTGCGAACGCAAAATGAATGAGAGGCCTTACAAATGAGTGTAACAACCCGAAAATCTGGGCCAGTTTAAAATTTTTATTTTGGCAATTTTAGCGAATTTTAATTTTTTAAAATGAATTATTTTAAATAATATCGTCGAGAAATTTATTTTAAATAGAATTCGATCGTATATATTATATACGTCGTCGTTAGAATATGAATAATTATATTAAATTATAAAAGGAATTGAAAATGGTGCGGTAGTTCGATAATTTGATTTCGAATTTCAATTGAATGTACCGGGTGCAAAACAAACCGGATTTTAGTGAAACCAAAAATAATGGAATCTAATTGTGAATATCTTCCCAACGAATCCAACAAATCGAAATTTCATAGCGGGATTCAAAAGATATGTCCAGCTGAAAATTCTGAATAGTCGTTGTGGAATTCAGGCCCTAAAAAATAGCAATTTTGCAAATGACCTCGGATTTCGACGAAACCATTTTTGTTGGGTCCGTGATGTAAAGTTATTGTTAGATTCCAAATTTTATTATTTTTCGAATCAATATGTGAGCGTGGCAAAGGAAAACGCGTTTGATCAGTTTCATTTGATTTTAATCGACTGGAAAATGGTCATTTTTCCAACAGTCTCAGAATTCGGTGAAATTAGTTTTGTTAGGACCGTATCGTCAATACGAAGCTAGAAAATATTTTTCGGGAATTTTTAGAGTTCGTATGTGACCCCAGTAAATTGAAATGCGCGTTCAAATTCAATATATAGAGTTATATGTTGATTTTGACGAAAACTGATCGAAACAGTCGAATCAGCTTACGATACATATCCCATTGTGTTCGGAATGGGGGTAATTAGCTATGGACGACAGGCGGTGGGCCTCTTTTAGAGGTCGTATGTAAAAGTAAACTTTTTGAAATTAAAATAATAAAATAATATAAATAATTATATATAAAACTATATCTCCCCCCCACGGTCATAAGCTTCAAAAAAAAAAGAAGGAAACCTAAATCAATTTCGCGCCTCCCCCCCATCAGCCGCCGACGCCTCCACCGTGCCCCTGCTCCGATCGTCGCCTCCACTTCCCCCTCCTCCACCTGCTTCTCCTTCTTTACTCCTCCCCTATCTTCGAATTAAACTGACACAACCCCCTATGGCCCACCGATGGCCAGCGCCACCACCTGCCGGACCCCCAGCCGACCACCTCGAGCAGCAGCGCCCCTCCAGCGCCATCCCCTACCTCCAAGCCCCTTTGTAAGTCTTTTTATTTTTATTTTCGTCGGTTTAAACATTAAATATATGATGTTAACGTATAAAAAAAATATATAAAAAATAAAAAATCTGATTTTGTTTTAACGTAGGAAGTTTGGATTTTTAATCGTAGAAAGTTTTGATTTTTAATTTGGTAAAGACATGATTTTTATATAAGGGGCATATAAAAAATTGGATTTTTATTTTATACAAAGCCGGACTTTTATAAAAGAAGGAGTTTGATTTTTATGAAAGAAAAAAAATATAATTTTTATAATATAGAAAGGTGAAAAATACAATTTTTATATATAGAAGTATAAAAATATAATCTTTTATATTGTAGAGGTATAAAAATATAATCTTTTATATGTTGAAGTAAAAATGTAATCTCTATAGTGAAGAAATAAAAATGCGATCTTTATATACGAAATATAAAAATAGGATTTTTATATAGAATGGAGCGTTTTAAAAATACATATGAAGTGGAAATAAAAATATGATTTTTATTTTATTGAAATTTGAAAAGGCGAAATCTTTATATTTGAAAAGGCGAAATCTTTATATAGAGAATAGCATGATAAAAATATAATCTTTATTATATGAACACCGTTGAATAAAAATATGAATTTTATATATAGTAGAACAGTAAAAATTCGATTTTTCTATATTGAATAGCATAGTAAAAATTCGATTTTTATATATTGAATAGCATAGTAAAATTTTGATTTTTATATATTGAATAGCATAGTAAAAATTTGATTTTTATATATTGAATAGCATAGAAAAAATTCGATTTTTATATATTGAACAACGAAGTAAAAATTCGATTTTTATATATTGAACAATGAAGTAAAAATTCGATTTTTATATATTGAATATCGAAGTAAAAATTCGATTTTTATATATTGAATAGCGAAGTAAAAATTCGATTCTTATATATTGAATAGCGAAGTAAAAATTCGATTTTTATATATTGAATAGCGGAGTAAAAATTCGATTTTTACATATGTAGAGGATACGAGCAACGAAGGTGATAAAAAGGCGAGAACGATGGAGAATTCTATCGATGAAGAGTCGTGGTATTGGATAGCTTTCGGTGAGAACTTCTCACTCAAAATTCTCTTTCTAGTTATATATATACTAGGATGCAGACGGTGCTTAGCAGCACCCAACACCCGTCATCCACAGACCATGGATGGCTTGTTTGTTTAATTGTTTGGTTGTGTAGTTGGTTAGATTATTTGGTTTGAATTGAATTGTTTGGTGAAATGAAATTGATTTGATTGATATGCGAATGGCGTGGTCCTTCACTAGACCGGGGATAAGGCTAGGCCTTGTCCCATTTCTTCTATCGTGCCGTTATGCCGCCGAAATTTTCTAAAAATAAGTTAGAAAAATAAAGATAACATTTTATTTAATAAATGAATCGAATAGAATATTCATAGGTTGAATAAAATAGTTTGATCGTTAAAAATATAATTTTTAACGTGAATGTGAATAAATAAATATTCATTTACAAACCGGACGGTTTGTTTATGTACACCTATTTGAAGGACATTGATTGGGACGATAAATTTTACACATCGCCCAACTGCACAAATAAAAATCTGTGTTTGATTGCTTGAAACCCCACACGGGTATTGGGATGATATATGACATACACTAATCCCAAAAATTAGTTGTATGTCGATCGATTGATTGACAGGCTGCTATAAGCGTTGAATATTTATATTTGATGCTTATACAGTGTAGAATGCACTTTGGATGATGGTTGATTATTCATCGTTGTTGATATATACGTGTGTTGTAGAAAATCCATATAATTAACATTATATGGTGATTGATTGGGCCTCATTCCAGTTTCGAAAAAGAAATATTTGAAAATAGAATATTTGAAAAAAAAGAAATATTTGAAAAGAAATATTTGAAATAGAAATATTCGAAATAGAATATTTGAAAATAGAAACATATGAAGCCGTGTTGGTTAGATTGACGCCATTTTGACGTGAACGATATTTATATCGATTTTATTCATTTTATAATGAATATCGAAAGTGATTTCAAAAATCTGATTTTTCGAAAAGAAATGAATTCGAATTGAAATTGAATATAAATGAATTCGAATTGAAATTGAATATAAATGAATTCGAATTGAAATTGAATTGAATTGAATTAGAACTGAAATTGAATTAGAAATCAATTTGAATTGAAATCGATTTGAAATGAATTTATAACGAATTTTATTGGAATATTCAATTTTGATTTGAAATTAAATATGAAGTTGAAACCGCTTTGAAAATGAATTGAAAACGATTTATAAAGCACGTTTTAAATTGAAATCGACAAAGTATATATTATATATATTATATGTATAATATAATGGCCTGAATAGAACGCGCCGCGCTGCGGTAGTTCGCGAATTTCGACCATTGACTTCGAATGGATATTGCGGGAGATCCGACCGTCGGATTCTCCTAAAACCGGAACCGTTGGGTTCGTATCGAAAAGGGCTTTCTAACGGATATTGGAAATTAGAAATCTAATGGTTGGATTTGGAATTATGTCCAAATCAAATTTGAAAAAGGTCGCTGTAAGTGCAGTTCGATGCCCGTTGATGGAAATCGACTGTACGGTCCTTGATAAAATTATTAAAAATAGTAATAATTTGTGTAAAATCATAAGAAATGATTTATAAAGATTTGGGATGAAAAACTCCAAAATTGAAAAGATAAAAATAGATTTTTATCGAAATGAACTAGTTTTGAACTAGAATTATAATTCTATTTATTTTTAAATAAATAAATTGAATTTGAAATGGTTTTGAATTTAACCAGAATTTCCAATGATTGCATTGGAATGGATTTTGAATCGAAATTGTCTTCGGAATATTTCGATGTTGGATTTCGTGATTATACAGATGTTGTTATGGAAATTTGAAAGATATATATATATATATATATATCGTTATTTCCAATACGATATTTGTTAGTCGTAGAATTTGATATTGAACATAAGCCGGTATATTTTCTATTCAGAGCCTTGTGTTTAATATCAAATGTGATTTGGGTTTGTCGTGAATGGTGTCTTCATTAACACTGTTCTTGAACCCAGCTGAGAAAAGATTAAATCTTTTTATTTAGATTTAATGAAATGTAACAATTAAATAATATTTAATTGGAATTGAATTGATATTGATTTTTGGGTTTATCGGGAACAGTGTTTTAAATAACACTTGTTCTTTAACCCGATAATTAATGAATGTGATTTTGGGTTTATTGTGGGCCGTGTTTTAAATGACATTGGTTCGTTAACCCAGTTAAAGATTAAAACTAAGTGGAGTTTTAATGAATCTTTAATTAGATTGAAATGATCGAGAATGGAGTATCACCAGTTTTGCTCTAGGCGATAGTTAAATCTTTAATTAGATTTGAACGTGAAATGGTAATTGAATTTACCGATAACACCATGGTGTTAGATATGAAGTATTACCAGTTTTACTTCATGGGATGAATAGGTTGGGATTGGGAAATTAAAACAAATGATTACTTCGGTAAGGTTCGTTAATCCCGACTAGTTGAATCGAAATTCAAAAGAAGATTAGAGAATAAATTCAAGGAATTTATCTTGGATAAAATTAATGGGAACCTTTCCCTATGAATGTGAAATTCAGAAACTAATTGTCGGTTAGCCAAGCAGAATGGTTTTCTGGATATTGATCTGATGTTGGTTTCGGCCTTCGGGGTTAATATTTGGGAAATTATTCTCTTGATTAATTTAAGGTTAGTGACCGATGAATTGGAATGAGGCGTAGGTTGTGGTTGTGTAACACTTATTTAAAATGTACGCGAGTTATTCGGAAAGACCGGGTTTATCCCATTCTGAATAACTGATACGACGATAAGTCGAAGATGAAGACGGTGGTTGAAGACCGGAAGTTTTCACGTCGTTTGGATAATTACCGATGATCTTGATTGGGCTGTACACCCAAGAAGATGGAAACTGTTGGTGATCGTCCATACGTACTTGGAGATCGATGGATATGCGGGGTACTAGGTGCCTCCGGTTTCGTTCAGACCCAGAACGAACTCGTAAATGGACTGTGTGTCGGACATTGGATTTTAGTCCGCGTGATTGATTTCTATTATATATATATCTGCTTGGCGGCGGAGAATTTATTCTCTTGCTTAACGCCCTTCTTTGAGACGTACGAGCTCAGGGGTTATATATTGATGGATATCAATCGCATGGAGTGAATTGCCTGTGTGGCATGCCTAAGTGGAAAATGGATCGAGGCTTCTGTTGAAAAGCAAAGTCTTGTGGTGACGATCAAAGCACGGCCTGTGTGGCATAGCTTTGTGTAACGTGAATTCGCGAGCCTGACACCCCGGTTGTGAACCAGAAACGGGAGAGGACATCAGGGAGGGCATGCGTTTCTTTCTAGCTAGGGTGGTGTCAGTGACCTACCAGCCCTGACATTTATATACTTTTCACCTGTGTGTTTGTTGCTGTTGTGAGGCGCCTCGGTTAGATAGGACGATCCGGGTCCGATGGAGCCATTCATTGGCTCATTTACGCCCCAAAGGGCGGGGTAACGCATGTTCAGGCATTTTAATCCACATCGGTGGACCGGCCCTGACGATCCAAGGGTCACTCGAGCTCTGATCCTGAGGGGCGGGCTAGAGCGTCTCGAATCGGTTGAGGACTATCTTTTGCCTCGGTTCATAGATGGAAACCCAATTTCCAAATACGTGACTTTGCGATTTTGATTGTATAACCTATATATGGTGACATAGTGGTATGGGACATTCATGCCGCCTATGATTGATACTTATGATTTGAAGTTGTTTTATACACTATACACTTATAATAGTATCAAATGATTTCTTTTAAACGTATCAAGCATTCTTGGCTATTATAAGGTAAAAACCCTATCCCCCGGCTTGCGTTGCATTGTGTGATAGGACCTGGGTCTTATAATAGCTTCATTTTTCCTTATTTAGCATTGCGCTGTTGTTTTATGCACTGGCATTCTTGGGAAGAAACCCGTTCCGTGTTATACGGCGTGGTCCCTTGATTTACCTAACTTTAAAATAAAGATTAATAACTGTTTTAGTTCTCACACCAGTCCCATGACTGACCTGGAGTTTATTGTTTTAACCTAAACTCTGGGTGCCCTTATTTTGACACGGGCAGCTAGTAGTTTTGGTTTTGCAGATTTATATTCACAGGATCCTGGTTTACAGCTGGAACGATATCCGGAAAGCTTTGTATCCGTATATCTCCTTCTAGTTGTGTATTGTATTATTTTCTGCTGCTATGTAATTTATTGTAATCTCTGATATTTCTGTGTAATATTTATTTGTTTATACTCTGTATATTCTTGTAATCTGATGCATTATTGTAATATACATTGAAATGTTCATCCGTCTGCGTTCTGATGTGGTTTGTTCTCAACTCAATCCGCCCTTTCCCTTCTCTTCGGAGACCGGGGAGGTTCGGGTCGTTTCATCATGGTATCAGAGCTTTGGTTTACAAAGAAGAGAACATGACACATTAGGACCATACGAAATAATTCATCAGATATCGGATTAGTAATATCCAATGAGAATGACTCGTTAGAGATGCGATCAGTAGTATCCTAGAACGAGTGTGAAGAGTATATTTTTGAAAATGAAAACAAATTTTGTTTTGAAAATTTAAATCAATTATACGTATTTGATTATTTATCTATATTGATTTGGACAATCCGATATATAATTTTTTTTGCATATATGTCTTGCAAACGTGTATTCGAAATTTTAATATACTGGTTGGTATAGAATCATACTCTAGTTGCCCGGGGATAATTCTGGTGATGGGGCACCGTCGCCAGTATTTATTTTCGAGTTACGAAAGTGAGATTTCTATATATTTCCTACTGACTGGTGTGAGAACCGAAACTAGATAGGGCTTATTGTTGTGATTTGGCATCAAAAATCTGATTTTTGACTATATATCAAAGTTATGAATTTCAAAAGCTAATCAACTAATTGATTGGTGGTTGTGTTGTTGATTATTGGTTGATTAATTAAAATTTGTATTATATAGCCAATTTGATCAAATATTGACTTGTATTGAAAATTAGTCGCATTTGCCTGCATATACTTGTACTTACATTGAACAGGTCATAGCAAGGAGGCTAGAGCAGAGAATAAAATTTGTTTGCCCGACAAATAGGTACATGTTTACTATAATTTACTGTTTTGTTTGGGTGATGATGATTTTATGAGCCTATTGGCTAGCCGCATGGCTTTTTCTTTTTCTTTTTGAGATCAGAAGGCCTGTATGGCAATTTCGGGATTTTCCCGTGGCTCCCGGTGCAGGGGAGGTTATGGCGAAATTTTTCGAAAATTTAGGGTGTTAGCCAAATTTTTGAAGAATTTGAAAATTCTCAGAAACTGAAAAGTTAGAGAATGGAAGCCAGATCGAACGTAGAGTGGATTAATCAAACCACTTTCGACTTTGTTCCTTTTCGGGGACGAAAAGTTTTAAGTGGGGGAGATTGTAACAACCCGAAAATCTGGGCCAGTTTAAAATTTTTATTTTGGCAATTTTAGCGAATTTTGATTTTTTAAAATGAATTATTTTAAATAATATCGTTGAGAAATTTATTTTAAATAGAATTCGATCGTATATATTATATACGTCGTCGTTAGAATATGAATAATTATTTTAAATTATAAAAGGAATTGAAAATGGCGCGGTAGTTCGATAATTTGATTTCAAATTTCAATTGAATGTACCGGGTGCAAAACAAACCGAATTTTAGTGAAACCAAAAATAATGGAATCTAATTGTGAATATCTTCCCAACGAACCCGACAAATCAAAATTTCATAGCGGGAATCAAAAGATATGCCCAGTTGAAAATTCTGAATAGTCGCTGTGGAATTCAGGCCCTGAAAAATAGCAATTTTGCAAATGACCTCGGATTTCGACGAAACCACTTTTGTCGGGTCCGTGATGTAAAGTTATTGCTAGATTCCAAATTTCATAATTTTTCAAATCAATATGTGAGCGTGGCAAAGGAAAACGCGTTTGACCAGTTTTAGTTGATTTTAATCGACTGGAAAATGGTCATTTTTCCAACGGTCTCAGAATTCGGTGAAATTAGTTTTGTTAGGACCGTATCGTCAGTACGAAGCTAGAAAATATTTTTCGGGAATTTTTAAAGTTCGTATGTGACCCCAGTAAATTGAAATGCGCGTTCAAATTCAATATATAGAGTTATATGTTGATTTTGATGAAAACTGATCGAAACAGTCGAATCAGCTTACGATACATATCCCATTGTGTTCGGAATGGAGGTAACTAGCTATGGACAACAGGCGGTGGGCCTCGTTAGAGGTCGTATGCAAAAGTTAACTTTTTGAAACTAAAATAACAAAATAATATAAATAATTATATATAAAACTATATCTCCCCCCTCCACGGTCATAAGCTTCAAAAAAAAGGAAACCTAAATCGATTGCGCGCCTCCCCCCCCCATCAGCCGCCGACGCCTCCACCGTGCCCCTGCTCCGATCGTCGCCTCCACTTCCCCCTCCTCCACCTGCTTCTCCTTCTTTCCTCCTCCCCCATCTTTGAATTAAACCGACGCAACCCCCTATGGCCCACCGATGGCCAGCGCCACCACCTGCCGGACCCCCAGCCGACCACCCCGAGCAGCAGCGCCCCTCCAGCGCCATCCCCTACCTCCAAGCCCCTTTGTAAGTCTTTTTATTTTTATTTTCATTGGTTTAAACATTAAATATATGATGTTAACGTATAAAAAAAATATAAAAAATAAAAATCTGATTTTGTTTAACGTAGGAAGTTTGGATTTTTAGCCGTAGAAAGTTTTGATTTTTAATTTGGTAAAGACATGATTTTTATATAAGGGGCATATAAAAAATTGGATTTTTATTTTATACAAAGCCGGACTTTTATAAAAGAAGGAGTTTGATTTTTATGAAAGAAAAAAAATATAATTTTTATAATATAGAAAGGTGAAAAATATAATTTTTATATATAGAAGTATAAAAATATAATCTTTTATATTGTAGAGGTATAAAAATATAATCTTTTATATGTTGAAGTAAAAATGTAATCTCTATAGTGAAGAAATAAAAATGCGATCTTTATATACGAAATATAAAAATAGGATTTTTATATAGAATGGAGCGTTTTAAAAATACATATGAAGTGGAAATAAAAATATGATTTTTATTTTATTGAAATTTGAAAAGGCGAAATCTTTATATTTGAAAAGGCGAAATCTTTATATTTGAAAAGGCGAAATCTTTATATAGAGAATAGCGTGATAAAAATATAATCTTTATTATATGAACACCGTTGAATAAAAATATGAATTTTATATATAGTAGAATAGTAAAAATTCGATTTTTCTATATTGAATAGCATAGTAAAAATTCGATTTTTATTTATTGAATAGCATAGTAAAAATTCGATTTTTATATATTGAATAGCATACTAAAAATTCGATTTTTATATATTGAATAGCATAGTAAAAATTCAATTTTTATATATTGAATAGCAAAGAAAAAATTTGATTTTTATATATTGAACAACGAAGTAAAAATTCGATTTTTATATATTGAACAACGAAGTAAAAATTCGATTTTTATATATTGAATAGGGAAGTAAAAATTCGATTTTTATATATTGAATAGCGAAGTAAAAATTCGATTTTGTTATATTGAATAGTGAAGTAAAAATTCGATTTTTATATATTGAATAGCGGAGTAAAAATTCGATTTTTACATATGTAGAGGATACGAGCAACGAAGGTGATAAAAAGGCGAGAACGATAAAGATTTCTATCGATGAAGAGTCGTGGTATTGGATAGCTTTCGGTGAGAACTTCTCACTCAAAATTCTCTTTCTAGTTATATATATACTAGGATGCAGACGGTGCTTAGCAGCACCCGACACCCGTCATCCACAGACCATGGATGGCTTGTTTGTTTAATTGTTTGGTTGTGTAGTTGGTTAGATTATTTGGTTTGAATTGAATTGTTTGGTGAAATGAAATTGATTTGATTGATGTGTGAATGGCGTGGGCCTTCAATAGACCGGGGATAAGGCTAGGCCTTGTCCCGTTTCTACTATCGTGCCGTTATGCCGTCGAAATTTTCTAAAAATAAGTTAGAAAAATAAAGATAACATTTTATTTAATAAATGAACCGAATAGAATATTCATAGGTTGAATAAAATAGTTTGATCGTTAAAAATATAATTTTTAACGTGAATGTGTATAAATAAATATTCTTTTACAAACTGGACGGTTTGTTTATGTACACCTATTTGAAGGACATTGATTGGGACGATAAATTTTACACATCGCCCAACTGCACAAATAAAAATCTGTGTTTGATTGCTTGAAACCCCACACGGGTATTGGGATGATATATGACATACACTAATCCCAATAATTAGTTGTATGTCGATCGATTGATTGACAGGTTGCTATAAGCGTTGAATATTTATATTTGATGCTTATACAGTGTAGAATGCACTTTGGATGATGGTTGATTATTCATCGTTGTTGATATATACGTGTGTTGTAGAAAATCCATATAATTAACATTATATGGTGATTGATTGGGCCTCATTCCAGTTTCGAAAAATAAATATTTGAAAATAGAATATTTGAAAAAAAAATATTTGAAATGAAATATTTGAAATAGAAATATTCGAAATAGAATATTTGAAAATAGAAACATATGAAGCCGTGTTGGTTAGATTGACGCCATTTTGACGTGAACGATATTTATATCGATTTCATTCATTTTATAATGAATATCGAAAGTGATTTCAAAATCTGATTTTTCGAAAAGAAATGAATTCGAATTGAAATTGAATATAAATGAATTCGAATTGAAATTGAATATAAATGAATTCGAATTGAAATATAATTGAATTGAATTAGAACTGAAATTGAATTAGAAATCAATTTGAATTGAAATTGATTTGAAATGAATTTAAAACGAATTTATATTGGAATATTCAATTTTGATTTGAAATTAAATATGAAGTTGAAACCGCTTTGAAAATGAATTGAAAACGATTTATAAAGCACGTTTTAAATTGAAATCGACGAAGTATATATTATATATATCATATATATATATAATATAATGGCCTGAATAGAACGCGCCGTGCCGCGGCAGTTCGCGAATTTCGACCATTGACTTTGAATGGATATTGCGGGAGAACCGACCGTCGGATTCTCCTAAAACCGAAACCGTTGGGTTCGTATCGAAAAGGGCTTTCTAACGGATATTGGAAATTAAAAATCTAACGGTTGGATTTGGAATTATGTCCAAATCAAATTTGAAAAAGGTCGATGTAAGTGCAGTTCGATGCCCATTGATGGAAATCGACTGTACGGGCCTTGATAAAATTATTAAAAATAGTAATAATTTGTGTAAAATCATAATAAATGATTTAGAAAGATTTGGGATGAAAAACTACAAAATTGAAAAGATAAAAATAGATTTTTATCGAAATGAACTAGTTTTGAACTAGAATTATAATTCTATTTATTTTTAAATAAATAAATTGAATTTGAAATGGTTTTGAATTTAACCAGAATTTCCAATGATTGCATTGGAATGGATTTTGAATCGAAATTGTCTTCGGAATATTTCGTGTTGGATTTCGTGATTATACAGATGTTGTTATGGAAATTTGAAAGATATATATATATATATATATATCGTTATTTCCAATACGATATTTGTTAGTCGTAGAATTTGATATTGAACATAAGCCGGTATATTTTCTATTTAGAGCCTTATGTTTAATATCAAATGTGATTTGGGTTTGTCGTGAATGGTGTCTTCATTAACACTGTTCTTGAACCCAGTTGAGAAAAGATTAAATCTTTTTATTTAGATTTAATGAAGTGTAACAATTAAATAATATTTAATTGGAATTGAATTGATATTGATTTTTGGGTTTATCGGGAACAGTGTTTTAAATAACACTTGTTCTTTAACCCGATAATTAATGAATGTGATTTTGGGTTTATTGTGGGCCGTGTTTTAAATGACATTGGTTCTTTAACCCAGTTAAAGATTAAAACTAAGTGGAGTTTTAATGAATCTTTAATTAGATTGAAATGATCGAGAATGGAGTATCACCAGTTTTGCTCCAGGCGATAGTTAAATCTTTAATTAGATTTGAACGTGAAATGGTAATTGAATTTACCGATAACACCATGGTGTTAGATATGAAGTATTACCAGTTTTACTTCATGGGATGAATAGGTTGGGATTGGGAAATTAAAACAAATGATTACTTCGGTAAGGTTCGTTAATCCCGACTAGTTGAATCGAAATTCAAAAGAAGATTAGAGAATAAATTCAAGGAATTTATCTTGGATAAAATTAATGGGAACCTTTCCCTATGAATGTGAAATTCAGAAACTAACTGTCGGTTAGCCAAGCAGAATGGTTTCCTGGATATTGATCTGATGTTGGTTTCGGCCTTCGGGGTTAATATTTGGGAAATTATTCTCTTGATTAATTTACGGTTAGTGACTGATGAATTGGAATGAGGCGTAGGTTATGGTTGTGTAACACTTATTCAAAATGTACGCGAGTTATTCGGAAAGACCGGGTTTATCCCATTCTGAATAATTGATACGACGATAAGTCGAAGATGAAGACGGTGGTTGAAGAGCGGAAGTTTTCATGTCGTTTGGATAATTACTGATGATCTTGATTGGGCTGTACACCCAAGAAGATGGAAACAGTTGGTGATCGTCCAGACGTACTTGGAGATCGATAGATATGCGGGGTACTAGGTGCCTCCGGTTTCGTTCAGACCCAGAACGAACTCGTAAATGTACTGTGTGTCTGACATTGGATTTTAGTCCGCATGATTGATTTCTATTATATATATATCTGCTTGGAGGCGGAGAATTTATTCTCTTGTTTAACGCCCTTCTCTGAGACGTACGAGCTCAGGGGTTATATATTGATGGATATCAATCGCATGGAGTGAATTGCCTGTGTGGCATGCCTAAGTGGCAAATGGATCGAGGCTTCTGTTGAAAAGCAAAGTCTTGTGGTGACGATCAAAGCACGGCCTGTGTGGTATAGCTTTGTGTAACGTGAATTCGCGAGCCTGACACCCCGGTTGTGAACCAGAAACGGGAGAGGACATCAGGGAGGGCATGCGTTTCTTTCTAGCTAGGGTGGTGTCAGTGACCTACCAGCCCTGACATTTATATACTTTTCACCTATGTGGTTGTTGCTGTTGCGAGGCGCCTCGGTTAGATCGGACGATCCGGGTCCGATGGAGCCATTCATTGGCTCATTTACGCCCCAAAGGGCGGGGAAACGCATGTTCAGGCATTTTAATCCACATCGGTGGACCGGCCCTGACGATCCAAGGGTCACTCGAGCTCTGATCCTGGGGGGCGGGCTAGAGCGTCTCGAATCGGTTGAGGACTATCTTTTGCCTCGGTTCATAGATGGAAACCCAATTTCAAAATACGTGACTTTGCGATTTTGATTGTATAACCTATATATGGCGACATAGTGGTATGGGGCATTCATGCCGCCTATGATTGATACTTATGATTTGAAGTTGTTTTATACACTATACACTTATAATAGTATCAAATGATTTCTTTTAAACGTATCAAGCATTCTTGGCTATTATAAGGTAAAAACCCTATCCCCCGGCTTGCGTTGCATTGTGTGATAGGACCTGGGTCTTATAATAGCTTCATTTTTCCTTATTTAGCATTGCGCTGTTGTTTTATGCACTGGTATTCTTGGGAGGAAACCCGTTCCGTGTTATACGGCGTGGTCCCTTGATTTACCTAACTTTAAAATAAAGATTAATAACTGTTTTAGTTCTCACACTAGTCCCATGACTGACCTGGAGTTTATTGTTTTAACCTAAACTCTGGGTGCCCTTATTTTGACACGGGCAACTATTAGTTTTGGTTTTGCAGATTTATATTCACAGGATCCTGGTTTACAGCTGGAACGATATCCGGAAAGCTTTGTATCCGTGTATCTCCTTCTAGTTGTGTATTGTATTATTTTCTACTGCTATGTAATTTATTGTAATCTCTCATATTTCTGTGTAATATTTATTTGTTTATACTCTGTATATTCTTGTAATCTGATGCATTGTTGTAATATACATTGAAATGTTCTTCCATCTGCGTTCTGATGTGGCTTGTTCTCAACTCAATCCGCCCTTTCTCTTCTCTTCGGAGACCGGGGAAGTTCGGGTTGTTTCAATGAGCTAATGTGAACGCAATGTGAATGGATTTGCAATTGACATAACTTGCGGGCATCAAATTCAATTGTTTTGAGCATGAATAGAAACTCCATAACATCTACGACAAGCTATCTATATGAAAAGGCATTGAATCATTAAATATGTGGCAGAAGGTGGTTGAACAACAACATTTCTTCAAGCTTTAATCTAGCTCTAAAAATCAACACTCTTCATATACCAATTCTTCAGGCTTTTCAACAATTAAGTGCATTAATCCATTCATTATAAATAATCTGAAAACACAACTATAAATACACAGTATCAATTATTTTAAATATAAAATAAGATAAATAAGTGGATAAAATATACACATTTACGTGTATATCAATTTGCTAATGAAGTGGATAGGCTAGTGAAACTTAGTCGATTTCAAATGTTCATGTTTCACTGAATTGAAATTTATAATTAGAATTGTCCACACAATCTAATTCATAAGCTACTAGTTGATTTGGCGATATTGTGAAGCTCCGTTGCCGCCCCGGAAAAGTTCTAAGTCTTCACAATTCTCTTATATCGCATTTGATTGCTTTGGTTAGAGAATTTAACCGTTTTGGAGTTTATAATTAAAAATCATTGCAAATCTCTTGTATGAATGTTTGTGCATGTGAGTTTGGTGTTATGAGTTGCTTCAGCGAGTTATGGAAGCCTCATTTGCATGTATATAACATCATTGACCTTTGGGCATTGGATGATATCATTTTGAATATGTTTGGTAGGAAAATTGCATTTTTTTTGAAGAAAACAGTCGTTCAACCATTAACAGCCATGGGAATGGCTTCTGTTCGGCCATTAATGACCGAACAGAGAAAAAGAAAAAAAATATTTATTTTAAAACGATCATAAATTTTTCATACGAACTTGGAATTCAGCAAAAAAGATGTGTTGGAACCGTATCGATGAGAGTTTTTCAATGAAACTAATTTGGAGTGAATTGGATCTCATGATAATTTTTGGTAGAGGAATACATCCAATGTAAACAAGTGTACAGAGAAAAACAAAGGGTGAAATAATTAATTTACTTTAAATGATCATAACTTTTTCATACGTTATCAGAATTCAGCGGAACTAGATGCATTGGAACAGTATCGACGAGAGCTTTTCAATAAAAGTAATTTGAATGATTTGGAGCTTATTGAAATTTTTTGTGGAGATAAACGTCCGAAGTAAACAATCGAATGTTTATCGTTTTTCAATGATTTCAAAATCGATCAAGATGAGAACTTTCTCACTCAAATCTTTTGTACAATTAATTATCTTTATACTGAATATATTGATTGCCTATGATTGCAATATTTGTTTGTTGTTTGATGCATGTTTACAGTTTTAAAGTTATCATTAATAAACTATGAAAATAATATATAAGTTCACATGGACTGTGAAGTAAACCCCACACGGGTATTGGGATGATAATTTTACACATCACCGAGGTATGCAAATAAAAATCATTGGATGTTGATTGAAAACCCCACACAGCTCTGGGGATGATAATAGCTTCACACATCTCCCTTGTGTTTAGTTGTATGTCAATCAATTGATCGATAGACCTTAGTAAGCATTATTTAATTATTTAATGCTTATACGGTTATAGATTACACTCTGGATGTGAATTGGATGTTTAATAGTTGTTCATCACTATTTTTGAATTCATGCTATGAATGGAATCCATATAAATAAAATTATGTGGTATTTGATTAAGCCACATTCCGGTTCAGAATTTAAACGAATAATTCGGATATTATATTTAGTGAAGAAGCAAAATATGATTTTGATGTCCTATTTTGGATGAACATGAAATTATTGAAATATATGAATCTGAGTTAAGTTAGTATATGCCATTTTAACTC
Organism: Allium sativum; assembly: GCA_030737875.1. Taxonomy (NCBI): domain Eukaryota; kingdom Viridiplantae; phylum Streptophyta; class Magnoliopsida; order Asparagales; family Amaryllidaceae; genus Allium; species Allium sativum. The sequence continues at coordinate 318,052,134 of CM060921.1, forward strand.
GAACGTATTTTTTTTTATCGATTTCAATTATTTTCATAATGAATATCAAGAAATTGGATTTTTGGGTTTGTCATGAATGGTGTCTTTAGTAACACTGTTGTTAAACCCAGTTGAGAAGAAGAATAAATCTTTTAACGAAGCTTTAATGGAGCTCTCCAATTAATAAGTATAATTGGAAATTAAATGGTTGTTGAATTTGGGTTCGTTGTGAAAGATGTTTCAAATGACATTAGCTCTTGAACCCAATTAACAATGAAGATATGATTTGGAATTTATAAATCGTTTAATTAAGATTTAATGGGATTTTTCCAAAGTAAAATTTTCCAATTAAATAAATTAAATTTGAGTTGAATGGAATTCGATTTAGTGATTAATCGAGATGAGCTTCTGTGAATGACGACTGCTACTATTTATGGAATTTAAAAGGCCTTAACGGTTTTCTCACTCATAGTGTTAGTTTGATTTGGAAATTTATATCGATTATGATTGATCTGATTTCCGTGAAGGTTACATATTAAATGGAAGATGATTTTGGGGTTTGTCATGAACTGTGTTTTAAATGACATTGGTTCTTTAACCCAGTTAAAGATAGGATTAATTTTCCTAAAGTTGAATAATCATTAAGTAATGATTTTTAAAGATTAAAACTAAGTTGGAGTTTTAATGAACCTTTAATTAGATTGGAATGTGAACGTGGTAACTAAATTTATCGAATTCAAGGAAATGATCAAGAATGGAGTATCACCGGTTTTACTCATGCGATAGTTAAATCTTTAATTAGATTTGAAACGTGAAATGGTAATTAATTTTACTGATAACACAATGGGCGTTAGATATGGAGTACTATCAGTTTTGCTCCACGGGATGAATAGTTGGGATTGGGACAATAAAATAAATGATTACTTCGGTAAGGCTCGTTAATCCCGACTAATTGACAAACCTTAATTTGGTTTAAATTGAGAAAAGATATTAAAAAAAACCTTTGAAATGATTTCCAAGAATATACGAATAAAAGACTGGATTGGAATGAGACGTACGATGTGTTTTTATAGCACTTGATTATAAGATACACGAGTTATTCAGAAATACCAGATTTAACCCATTCTAAATAACTGTTACGACAATTAAAAGTTGATGATGAAGACGGTGGTTGTAGACTAGATATTTTCACATCATTTGGATGATTACTGATGTCTTGATTGGGCAGTACACCCAAGATGAGGTAATAAGTGGTGATCGTCCAGACGTACTTGGAGATCGATCGGATATGCGAGGACCTCTCTCTTGTATTGGACATATGGGACGAGGAATAAGGTGCCTCCAGTTTCGTTCAGACCCAGAATGAACTTGTAAATGGATTATGTCTGACATTGTATTTCGTTCTATATTGATTGATTTCTATTAAATACTTATCTATTTGACAGTAGAGAATTTATTCTCTTGCTTAACACCCTTTTCTGAGATGTATGAGCATAGATGTTATATATTGATAGAAATCAGTTGTATAACATGAATTGACAATGTGGCATGTTAAGATGCAAATGTTCAAGGCTTTTGTTGAAATGCAGAGTCTTATGGATGATGATCAAAGAATGGCTTAAAGTAGCATAGCTTTGTGTACAACGTTAATTCGTGAACCTCACACCCCGATATTAGTCAGAAATGGGATAAGGGACGCAAGGAGTGCATACATTTCTATCTAGCTAGAAGTTGTGTCATGGCATGGAGCCCATACATTTTTACTTATATGGATGATGGAATGAGGTACCTCGGATATAGAGTCGACTAAAAGGTTCGAGTGATTGGTCTGATAGGACCGGGAAACGTATTGTTCAGGAATAATTAATCCTCAAAAGTAAGGGAGGACAGACCTTGTAGGATCCAAGGGATCACCAGCGTCTGAGTCCTGGGTCATCTTGCTAGAGGTGATCTGAATCGGTAAGGAGATCATCCCTTTCCATGACTCATGACAGAAATCCAATTTCCAATACGCAACTTTTTGGTTTTACTTGTAAACCTATATGGCGACATAGAAGGATGGGGTACTATGCTGTCTATGATTGATACATTTATATTTGAAGTTTTTTTTTACACTATGCACTTATAGTAATATCAAAAATATTTTTTTTAAAGCGTATCAAGCATGTTTAGCCATTATAAGGTAAAACTCTATCATTTGTTTGTGTTTACATTGTATGATGGGACCTGAGTTTTATAATGGCTTCATTTTTCAAAAAAACATTGGAAATTGTTTTATTTCAAAGCATTCATGGGAGTAAACCTGTTCTGTGTCATACGGCGTGAACTTTTAAAGTAAGTATATTAACTGTTTTGAGCTCTCACACCAGTCCTATGACTGACCTAGAGTTTATTATTTCTACCTAAACTCTGGGTGCCCATATTTTCCACATGGGCAGCTAGTAATTTTGGTTTTGTAGATTTCTATTCAGCAGGATCCTGGTTTACAGTTGGCGCTATATTCAGAAAGCTTTGTATCCGTATATTTCTTTCAGTTATGGTAGTTGATATTTTCCGCTGCATATTATGTTTATGTATTTAAATGTAATTTAAATCTCTGAGATATTTCCGCTGTATACTATTTATTTTCTACTCTGATATTCTTGTACTCTGATGTAAACTATTGTAATAGTAATGAAATGTTCTCATGTTTGTGTTGTGATGCGTCGTGTTCTCATTACAATCCACGTTATCGAACAGTCGTGGTCGGTTTAGAGATCAATTCAAACCGAGCGAAATTCGGTGTGTGATAGTCTGGTATCAGAGCTTTGGTGTACAAAGCTCGAGAACAAGACATGTTAGAACTAAATGAAAGAGTTCAACAGAGATAGGATTAGTAATATCCGATAAGAGTAACTCGTTAGAGGTCGGGTTAGTAAAACCCTAGAATGAGTTTGAAGAGTGCTATTTCTAAAAACGAGTTTAGATTTGAAAATTATATCATATTATAAAGAATTAAATATTATATTTGATATTGATTTTGGACTATCAAGTATACGAAGATTTTGCATATACGCGTCATGAATGTATATACGAAGTCTCAAATATACTGGCTAGATATAGAATCACACTCTAGTCGCCTGGAGATGATCTTGATGAATACTATAGCATCATCAGTATTTATGTTCGAGTTTCAAAAGTGGGATATCTATATATTTCCAATTGACTGGTGTGAGAACCAAAACTTAATTAGACTTTAATGTTTGTGATTTGGCATTGAAAATATGATTTTGAGTATATATATAAAAGTTATATGTTTGAAAAGCTAATCAACTAATTGATTGCTAGTTATGATGTGTGATTATTAGTTAACTAATAAAAATATCAGAATGATAAAATCAATATGAAAATTAAAGGCAAACTAAGCCGAATCAAATTTAGATTGAGCTGAATTGAAATTAGTTCGAATTGGATATATATATGTATCTAAATATACATGTATATATATATTGAGCAGTGGAAGCTAAGAAGAGGAATAAAATTGTATGCCCGACAAATTGGTACATATTTACTATATTGATTGGGTTTGGTGATTTATGAGCCGATTGGCTTTTGGATTTTCTTTTGATATGCGAGAGCCAGTAGAGGCCATTTGTGGGTGTACCGATCAACCCGTACAAAGGAGGTTATGGCAAAAAAATTCGAAAATTTAAGGCGTTAGCCAAATTTTGAGAAATTAGAAAGTTCTTAGAAACTGAAAAGTATAAGAACTTGATCAAGCGAAGGTTGAGTTGGTTAAGTAAACGACCTTTAATTCCTTCTTTCTTTTTGAGGACAAAAAGATTTTAAGTGGGGGAGATTGTAACATCCCGTATTTTTGGAACCAAATTAAAATTTATTTTTAATTCATTTTCATAAAAATTAAATATTTTAGATGAATTATTTTGAGAATAATTGATTTAAAATTTATTTAAATCGGAGTTTGAACGTATAAATTTAAAATTTAATTAAAACGAGCTTGAAATGGCGTGGTAGTTTGAAAATTCAATTTTAAACTTTGAATAAATGTAAAGAATTCAGAATAAATCAGAATTGGATAAAACAAGAAACGTTGGAATATTTTGAATTGTAATTTTCTAACGAATGTGAAAATTTGAGGTTTCATTTTATAAATTGTAAGTTAATTCTAAATTAAAATTCAGAATAGTCGCTATGGAATTTATATATATTTTAATATTATATATAGCCCTTAAAAATGGCTATTTTGCAAACGAGCTCCATTTTCGGCGAAACCACTTCCACTAGGTTTAAAATGTCGTTTGTGACTTTTAAAACTATAAGCATCGATACCTTTGGAGCTGGGGAAGTTTGGTCTTTCTCATTGGATGTATGACCAAAATATCACTTTTTACATACGGACGAATTTGGACTCAAAATCACTTCCATTGAGTTCAAAATGTCGTGTATGTGTTCGAAAAGTATAAACTTCAATATATTTTGAGCTTCGGAGATTTGACACCTAAGTTGGGTCTTAGTTTAGCTAACCTGGCTCTCCATATATGTAATAACCCGGAAATCCAAGCCAATTAAAAATTTTTATTTTGGCAATTTTAGTGAATTTTGAGTGTTTACAATGAATTATTTTAAATAATAGCGACGAGAAATTTATTTTGAATAGAATTAGAATGTATATATTTATATATATCGTCGTTAGAATATAAATAATTTATTTTAATTATAAAAGGAACTAAAAATGGCGCGGTAGTTTGAAATTCCGATTTCAAAGTTCAAATGAATGTACAGGATTCAAAATAAACCGGATTTAAGCGAAACCCAAAATATTAGAATCTATTTGAAAATATCTTTCCAACAATCTGAAAAATCAATATTTCATAGCGGGAATAAAAAGTTATGTCCAGTTGAAAATTCAGAATAGCCGCTATGGAATTCTGGCCGTAAGAAAATGGAAATTTTGCAAATGAACTCTGTTTTCGACGAAACCACTTTTGTTGGATCCAGGATGTCGAATTATTGCTAGATTCCAAAATTCATAATTTTCTGAATCAATATGTGAGCATGGCGAAGTAAAACATGTTTTAACAGTTTCAACCAATTTCGATCGACCAGAAAATGGCCATTTTTCAAACGATCTCAGAATTTGACGAAATTAGTTTTGTTAGGACCGTATCGTCAATACGAAGCTAGAAATAATTTTTCTAGAATTTTTAGAGTCTGTGTGGCCCCGGTAAATTAAAATGTGCGTTTGAATTGAATATATAATGATTTATAAGTAAACTAATCATAGTGATAGAACTGGCTTACGATACATATCCCATTGTGTTCGGAATGGGAGTAATTAGCTAGAGACGACAGTCGTTGGGTTGGATTTCGAGTTCGAATAAAAAGTCAACCTTTATAGAAATAATAAATTATTAAATATATAATATAATAACCCTTACCCCTCAACACTCTCTTTCCCCGATTAAAAGCAAAAAGAAAAAAAACCGCGCTCAGTAACCCTAGCCCACCTCCTCCATCGCCCGACCCTCCACCTTCGACAAGCCACCAGCGCCTCCCCCATCTCCTCCTCCCTCCGCCACTTCTATTATCCCTCCTCCCTTCGATGAAGACAACCGCGACAGCCACCCACAACCCCCCCACAGTCATGAACTCACCGCCGCCCGCGCCCTGAGCCCCGCCACCAGACCAGCGCCGCCACTGCTACCCCCAGCGAGTCTTCTCTGGCCGCCAGCACCTCACCTCCGGCCGTGAACAACCCCCCTTCCACTTTAATTGTAAGTTTTAAATTCAATTTCAATTTCAGTTTTAATTGTATACATATTAGTTAAAGTTAACATTTTTATGAAAATAAGGTTATGATTTTTATGCAGTGTAAAAATAGGATCTTCATTATAAAAAAATGATTTTTATATAAAAAATAATAATAAAAAGATTTGATTTTTTTAGGTAGAAAGATTTGATTTTTAAACAAGTAAAGTTATGGTTTTTAACATGAGAAAGATTTCATTTTTAATTAGAGAAAGGTGAAATTTTATATGAAGGAATGATTTATATATATATATATATATATATATATATATATGTGTGTGTGTGTGTGTGTGTGTGTGTGGAAGGTAAAGATTCGATTTTTACCATGTTTTCATGAAGATAAAAATTAGATTTTTATATATATGAAGTGCAGATAAAAATTTGATTTTTATGTATACGATATCGCCATAAAAAATGTGATTTTTATATATATGTAAGCAATATAAAAATACAATCTTTATAAATAAAAATGTGATTTTTATTTATATATGAACAACGTGAAAAGAAGTGAGATGGAACAGATTGAAATCAAAAAGGAATCCAGATGGTTCAGAAATTCAGAAATGAAATGGCGGAGTGGATCCCTAAGGTGAGAACTCCTCACTTTTATTTTTATTTCTAGTTTGAAATATATACTAGGATGCAGACGGTGCTTAGCAGCACCAGACACCCGTCGTCCACAGACCATGGATGGCTTGTTTGTTTGATTGATGTGTTGTGAAAAATGATTGTGTGTAGTGAAATAAAACAAATTATTTTATGGTTAAAAATATAAATTTTTACGTGTATATAAAACAAATAGTTATAAACAAATCGGACGATTTGTTTATGTATATCCATTTGACTGATATTGTTTGGGACGATAAATTTACATATCGCCCAACTGCACAAATAAAAATCTGTGTTTGTTGATTTGAAACCCCATACGGGTATTGGGATAATGTTTGACGTACACTAATCCCGATTGTTTAGTTGTATGTCAATCGAAGGATTGACAGACTGGGCGAAACGACCCAAACTTCCCCGTAAAGGAAAGTCCGGATTGCTTTGAGAACAACACAAATCAGAAGACAAAACAAAAGAACATTTTATTGTTGTTAGAACAATTACATCAGAGTACAAGAATATTCCAGAGTATGAATGAATAATATACATTGGAAATACAATATCAGAGTTTAAATTACATTTAAATAGCAGCGGGAAAATAATATAAAATACAACTGAAAGAAATACACGGATACAGAGCCTTCCGAATATCGTTTCAGCTGTAGACCAGGATCCTGTGAATATAATATCTGCAAAACCAAAACTACTAGCTGACCGTGTGGAAAATATGGGCACCCAGAGTTTAGGTTAAAACAATAAACTCCAGGTCAGTCATGGGGCTGGTATGAGAACTAAAAACAATTATTTACTTGATTTTAAAGTTGGGTAAATCAAGGGACCATGCCGCTTTCGCCGCGGAACGGGTTTCCTCCCAAGAATACCAGCGCATAAAACAACGCAATGCTTTTTAGAAAAATGAAACCGTTATAAGGCTCAATCCCTTGCACGTATGCCGAAGGATAGAGTTTTTCCTTATAATGCTCAAAAATGCTTAATACGCGAAATTCATCTTTTATACTATGAGTGCACAGTGTAGAAAACAATTTCAAATATAAAAGTATCAAGACTAGGTGGCATAATATGTTATGTAAGCAGCATAATATATTATGTCACCATATAAGTATACAACTAAAACCGTAAGCTCGTATTGGAAAATTGGATTTCCAGCATGATGGTTGCCGATTTGAAAGATCAATCGCTTCATGTATCTCCACGGCTTATGTCTCGGCAAGAGAAAACACCGTAATACATATACTATGCACTTCGTATGTGCAGCAATCTGAACTATCCTCATGAGATAAATGACCTATCCGACTTCTAGAGTGGAGTGACCACCCTAGCCCCATCAGCCGACCCCAAATCCGTAAAAACTATATTGGTCAAACCGAACATTATCAAACCAATCATTCACCATCATGCCGTGGTGTGTGAGGCCCGCGAAGTCACGTTGTGTCCAAAGCAGCGCTATATAAAAGCTATGCTTTGGTGTTCATCCACAAGGCTCTGCTTTTCAACAAAAGCCTTGATCATATGCATCTTAGCATGCCACATTATCAGACCATACCATATCATTGATTCATCTGTCGATATATAACAGGGTGTTAAGCAAGAGAATAAATTCTCTGCCACCAAACAGCTATATATTAAATAAAGATCAATGAATACAATATAAAGGAATACAATGTCAGACACACAATCCATTTATCAGTCCATTTTGGGTCTGAACGAAACCATATCTAGTAGATCTCCAAATACGTCTAAATGATCACCAATTTTTCCCTCATTTTGGGTGTATGGTCCAATTAAGATATCAATAATCATCCATTCGATATGGAAATTTCCCGGTCTTCAATAACCATCTTCATCATCGATCTTCAATCGTCATATGAATTGTTAAGAATGGGTTAAACCCGGTCTTTCTGAATAATTTGCATAATTTAAAATCATGTGCTTTAAAACACAACCAACGCCTCATTCCCATCAAGAATATTCTTTGATTTTAATTTAAACCAAATTAAGGTTTATTCAACTAGTCGGGATTAACACCTTACCGAAGTAATCGTTTATTAGTATCCCATTCCCAGCCTATACAACCCATGGAGTAAAATTGGTGGTACTCCATATTTAACAGCCAATGTGCTACGGTAAACTTAATTACTGCTTTATCATTCAAATATAATTAAAGATTTAACTATCGCTTGGAGTAAAACTGGTGGTACTCCATGATCGTTCGTTTCTTGAATTAAGTAATTTTAATTACTTTTATCCTCATTCAATCCAATTAAAGCTTTATTAAAACTATATTTAGTTTTAATCTTCAAGAATCATTATTTAACTTTCAAGAAATAATCTTGCCTATAACCGGGTTAAAGAACAAATGTCGCTCCAAATATCGTTCACAATAAACCCAAAATCATATTCCAATTTAATATATTAAATTGGAAACTTCTCTTTAGAATATTTCGCTAAATCTTAATTGAAAGATTAATAAATTACAAATTATCACTTCATCGTTAATTTGGGTTTTAAGAACTAATGTCATTTAAAACACTTTTCTCAATCAACCAAAATCAACTTCCAATTAATTTTAATATTGGATTTTTTTTAATTAAAAATGTCATTCCTTTCTTAAATTCCAATCTAATTTATTCACTTGAAATACTTGGTTTTAATAAAACCATTTTTCACTCTTTTATTTATTTATAGAAATAAATAAATTACTTAACTTGATAAAAAATATTTTTCCTCTTAATAAATTTGGAATTTCACATCCAAAACTCTTTTAAAACATTTACTAAGATTTTACATAATTTTCCCTATTTTAATTATTTAGAAATAGGCCTATTTAATTAAACGACGTTTCAGGTCTTTTAACGACACTGGCACTGTTTTTATTAAAATTTAAATTTATCATTTCTCAAAATCTAACCGTTGGATTTTAACGAATTAAATATCGATGGAAAGATCTTTCCAAAACGAACCTAACGGTTTCAGTTTTGGAAAAATCTGACGGTTGGATCTTTTATTATAATCATTTAAAGTTACGATTTCAAAACGCGAACTACCGTGCGTAATTCAATTAATTTTAATTTATATTATATATATTAATATAAATCGTTCAGCGTATTCACTAACATATTCTTTCTAAATATACATTAAAATTATTATTTAAATGTTTCAACAAATTTTTCCTTCATTAAATAAAAAGATGAATTTTCATTTTAAATCATTTTCATGTTCCTTCGTTACATTAAAAATATAAAATTGTAATGTAAGCCAAATTCATGTTTTTATACGACATTAAAAATTTGCAATTTTAATGTAAAACAAATTCCACGTTTTATATGACATTAAAAAGTTGCATTTTTAATTTAAAACAAATTTCGTGATTCTATATTAAAATAAAGAATAACTTTTATTTTGAAACATTTTCATATTCTTACGTTACAATAGAAGAATAACTTTTTAGCGCTAACCATTTAATGTAAACTCATATTCCTAAATAAAAATATTAACTTTTATATTGAAATATATTTCATGTTCTTACTTTTAATAAAAGATTAACTTTTATTTTATACATATTTCATATTCTTCCATTAATAAGAGATTAGTTTTTATTTTCAAAACATATTTCATCTTCTTATCTTATATTTACATTAAAATGTAAATTAAAAATACTACGTTAAGTTTCATTCTTTTATTTACAATCTAAAATGTAAATTAAATTGCAATGTCAAAATCTCTTCTTTTATTTACATTAAAAATGTAAATTAAATTACAATGTCTAAATATCTTCTTTTATTTACATTAAAAATGTAAATTAAATTACAAATCTTATTTTGACAATTTCTTTTCCAAATTGGAATGAGACCCAAACGATTTACCATATAATTATAATTCTACGGTTTTCATACATCCCATGTTATTCTAGACTAATGGTAAATCATTAAAAACATCCAATCATCCAAAGTGTATATTTGTACTGCATAGCGTCAAATAAATAATGCTTATAACTATTCACAAGGGCGATGTGTAAATATCAACCCAAGACCCGTGTGGGGTTTCAACCAAACACTCAAATAATATATATAATTATTTGTGCATTTGGGCGAAGTGTGAAAATTATCAAACCAATCAACAAATACAAGTCAGGTAACTTGTACATGGCAGTGTAACATTAATTTTTAATAATTCTATATGAATCAATATTATTGACGTATGTTGCATACTGCCAAAATTTACATAACATACCAAATCATATAATGACATAACATAACGTACAACACAACATACATGCATCAGATAATTTCAAACAATTATTTCATCATAGGCATTTAAATCACATTCATTTATAATAAATACGGTAAAAGTTTTGAGTGAGAAAAGAGTTCTCAGCTTGGTTTGTACTTTGTCGGTGTTTAAATGTTCGGGTCCAATTTTGGCCCAAAAATCAACTTGCTCCAAATTTGGCAAAATTAGTGTCTATGCGAAGGTCTCGACTCACTGATCGTAGCAAACCCTATTTTGCGCGATTTAGAGTTCGTTACAACAAGTTATGAATTTCTAAAGTTTGAACGAATTAATTAATTAATTAAAATCACCGAAAATACCCAAAAATTCAACTTCCTCCAAATAGAACGAATTTAGTGTCCACCCGAAACTCTCGTCGCCACGATCGCAGCGGATCAGAAATCATCAAATTTCGACTTCGTATGTAAGAGTTATTCCGTTACAAACATTGAATATATTAATTTACATTTTACCCCTTTCCTTTTCGGTCAAACAGCCGCTTGCCACCTTTGACCGCTGTTTTCCGCTGCTACGCTCACCCGATCGCCACGCCACTTTACCAGCACCTCCGACTGACCCTGAAGTTGCTTAGCCGGGAGCCGCGCCGCTCCGATCGCCAGAACCGACCAGAAAAGTGAAATTCCGTTTGTGGGTACCACAAGCCACCTCGATGATCCAAACGACCCCATATTTTTACAGCACCTAGAGCTCACGTAGACGAAGAACTTTCTTGTTGGTTACTTCGCCTGATTCTTCTCCGATCGACAGGAAAAAATCATTTTCGTTTGCTGTTCAGATTTGGCTGTTTTCATAGATTTCGATTTTCGTGCCAATTCCTTCGACTTTCAGACGAAATGCTGTGAAGCAAAGTTGTTCCTGTGACTCTTATCTACATTTTCTCCAACTGGGCCACCGTCTATTTCTTGACGGTTTGGCCAGAATTCAGCAAAATCCGAAACTGACTTTTTCCAATCAAACTCAGATCTCGGCGAATCCGTGCGTCGATAGGTCTTGAATTTTTCGTGGTAGGAAGAGGATATAGATATATTCAAAACCCAGAAAGGGTTTGGTCTAATTTTGTGCTGATTTGGAGTTATAAATTGTTTAGTTTTAGGGTCTTTTGTGCAAAGAATATTTTTACAGTGGAGGCCATGAAATATGAAGAAAATGAAGATGGAAGAGGCTATGTTATGTTTAAGGTTCAGTTAATGGCCGTTAAAAGATAATATATAGGTAGGTTATAAACTCAATTAGGCCCAATTACCCTTATGTACATATATTAATACATTTTTTTGTCCGCTTTTCGTAGTTTAAAAATTCGTGTTAACACCTACGAATTTGATTTTAATTGAAAATTGAAACATAAATATTCCTTGACATTACGGATATAAAGAAACTAGTTTCTTTATTTTCCAAGTCCGTATGAATTAATAATGAATTTTTAAAGTCTGAAAATTGACCGTTTTCACTAAAAAAATCAATTATAATTACATATTAATTCTAAAAATTCCATAAAAATCATTTCTAGCTTTGTTTTGACGATACAAACCCACAAAATTAATTTCGTTGAATTTGGAGACCGTTTGCAAAATTTCACTTTTCAAGGCGTATATATATTATATTAAAAATATATATTTGAATAAATAAATTCCGAATATCGAAATATATCAGTGTTTATAGTTTTTCAATGCAGAAACATCATTTTGAACTCAATGGAAGGGGTTTCGAGTCCAAATTCATTCGCATGTAAGAAGTAGCGTTTTGGGTCCTATATATTATATATAAATTCCATAGCGTTTTTCTGAGATTTTGAATTGGACATAACTTTTGATTCCCACTATGAAATTTCAATTTTTCGGATTCGTTGGAAAGATATTTTTAAATAGATTCTAATATTTTTTGTTTTGCTAAAATCCGATTTATTTTGCATCTTGTGCCGTCAGCCAAAGTATAAAATTCAAAATTTAAAACTACCGCGCTATTTCTAACTCCTTTTATAATTTAAATAAAATTTATTCGTTTTAATTTTGATTAAAATAAATTTATAGCCGTTATTATATAAAATAATCATTTTAAATATTGAAAACCCATTAAAATAATTAAAATAAATTTTTTAAATTTGGCCCAAAATTCCGGGTCGTTACAATCTCCCCCACTTAAGAACTTTTCGTCCTCGAAAAGGAACGAGCTAAAAGTCATTTAATTAACCAACTCAACTTTCAATTCTAATCGATTTCCAATTCAGTTCAATATTAAATTTGATTTAGCTAAATTTATCATTCTATTATATATTGGTTTTGTTAATTATCATTCCAATATTTTAATTAGTTAAACTAATTATCAAACATCACAACCAACAATAAATTAGGTGATTAACTTTTCAAACATATATAATTTCTATATATAATCAAAAAATCATGTTTTTAGTGCAAATCACAACAATAGACCCTATCTAGTTTTGGTTCTCACACCAGTCAATGGAAATATATAGATATACCACTTTTGAAACTCGAACATAAATACTGATGATGATCGATCAATCACCAGAATTATCCCCGGGCGACTAGAGTGTGATTCTATATCTACCCAGTATATATTAAAACTTTGAATATCCATTAATTACTCTTATATTCGAAATCTTTATATACTCGATTGTCCAAATTAAATTATAATAATATATCAAATACGTATTTTAAGATAAGATCTTCAAAACTAAGCTTGTTTTCATTTTTATTTTAAAGAAAATAATACTCTTCACACTCGTTCTAGGATACTACTGATCCCATCTCTAACGAGTCATTCTTATTGGATATTACTAATCCAATCTCTGATGAATTCATTCGTTCGGTTCTAATATGTCTTATTCTCGAGCTCTGTAAACCAAAGCTCTGATACCAACTGAAACGACCCAAACTTCCCCATAAAGGAAAGCCCGGATTGCTTTGAGAACAACACACATCAGAACACAAAACAAAAGAACATTTTATTGCTGTTACAACAATTACATCAGAGTACAAGAATATTCCAGAGTATGAATGAATAATATATATTGGAAATACAATATCAGAGTTTAAATTACATTTAAATAGTAGCAGAAAAATAATACAAAACACAACTAAGAGAAATACGCGGATACAGAGCCTTACGAATATCGCTTCAGCTATAGACTAGGATCCTATGAATATAATATGTACAAAACCAAAACTAGTAGCTGCCCGTGTGGAAAATATGGGCACCCAGAGGTTAGGTTAAAACAATAAACTCCTGGTCAGTCATAGGACTGGTATGAGGACTAAAAACAGTTATTTACTTGATTTTAAAGTTGGGTAAATCAAGGGACCATGCCGCTTTCGCTGCGGAACAGGTTTCCTCCCAAGAATACCGGTGCATAAAACAACGCAATGCTTTTTAGAAAAATGAAACCGTTATAAGGCTCAATCCCTTGCACATACGCCGAAGGATAAAGTTTTTCCTTATAATGGTCAAAATTGCTTAATACGCGAAATTCATCTTTTATACTATGAGTGCACAGTGTAGAAAACAATTTCAAATATAAAAGTATCAAGACTAGGTGGCATAATATGCTATGTAAGCGGCATAATATATTATGTCACCATATAAGTGTACAACTAAAACCGTAAGCTCGTATTGGAAAATTGGATTTCCAGCATGATGGCTGCTGATTTGAAAGATCAATCGCGTCATGTATCTCCACGGCTTACGTCTTGGCAATAGAAAACACCGTAATACATATACTACGCACTTTGGATGTGCATCAATCTGAACTATCCTAATGAGATAAATGACCTGTCCTACGTCTAGAGTGGAGCGACCACCCTAGCCCCATCGGCCGACCCTAAATCTGTATAAAGTGTATTGGTCAAACCAAACATTATCAAATAAATCATTCACCATCTTACTGTGGTTTGTGAGGCCCACAAAGTCACGTTGTATCCAAAGCGGCGCTATATAAAAGTTATGCTTTGGTCTTCATCCACAAGGCTCTGCTTTTCAATAAAAGCCTTGATCATATGCATCTTAGCATTCCACATTATCAGACCATACCATATCATTGATTCATCTGTCGATATATAACAGGGTGTTAAGCAAGAGATTAAATTCTCCGCCACCAAACAACTATATATTAAATAGGGATCAACGAATACAATATAAAGGAATACAATGTCAGACACACAATCCATTTATTAGTCCGTTCTGGGTCTGAACGAAACCATATCCGGTTGATCTCCAAATACGACTGAAAGATCACCAAATTTTCCCTCATTTTGGGTGTACGGTCCAATCAAGATATCAATAATCATCCATTCGATATGGAAATTTCCCGGTCTTCAATAACCGTTTTCATCATCGATCTTCAATCGTCATATGAATTATTCAGAATGGGTTAAACCCGGTCTTTCTGAATAATTTGCGTAATTTAAAATCATGTGCTTTAAAACACAACCAACCCCTCATTCCCATCAAGAATATTCTTTGATTTTAATTTAAACCAAATTAAGGTTTATTCAACTAGTCGGGATTAACACCTTACCCAAGTAATCATTTATTAATATCCCATTCCCAACCTATACAACCGTAGGAGTAAAACTGGTGGTACTCCATATTTAACATCCAATGTGTTACGGTAAACTTAATTACTGCTTTATCGTTCAAATCTAATTAAAGATTTAACTATCACTTGGAGCAAAACTGGTGGTACTCCCTTATCTTTCGTTTCTTGAATTAAGTAATTTTAATTAATTTTATTGTAATAACCCGGAAATCCGAGCCAATTTAAAACTTTTATTTGGCAATTTTAGCGAATTTTGATTATTTAAAATAAATTATTTTAAATAATAACGACGAGAAATTTATATTGAATATAATTAGAACGTATATATTATATAGATTGTCGTTAGAATATAAATAATTATATATAATTATAAAAGGAATTGAAAATGGCGCGGTAGTTCGTTAATTCGATTTCAAATTTCAAATGAATGTACCGGGTGCAAAATAAACCGGATTTTAACGAAACCAAAAATAATAGAATCTAATAGAGAATATATTTCCAACGAATCCAAAAAATCAAAATTTCATAGCGGGGATCAAAAGTTATGCCCAGTTGAAAATTCTGAATAGTCGCTATGGAATTCAGGCCCTTAAAAATGGAAATTTTGCAAACGACCTCGGATTTCGACGAAACCACTTTTGTTGGATCCGCGATGTCAAGTTATTGTTAAGTTTCATAATTTGTAATTTTTTGAATCAATGTGTGAGCATGTCAAAGGAAAACGCATTTGACCAGTTTCAGTTGATTTTAATTGACTGGAAAATGGCCATTTTTCAAATGGCCTCAGAATCTGACGAAATTAGTTTTTTTAGGATCGTATCGTTAATACAAAGCTAGAAAATATTTTTTGGCAGTTTTTCTAATTAGTATGTGGCCCCGGTAAATTGAAATGTGCGTTAAAATTCAATATACATAGATTTCTATTTTGAATTTGATGGAAACTGATTGTAACGGTCGAATCATCTTGCGATACATATCCCATTGTGTTCGGAATGGGGGTAATTAGCTATGGACGACAGTCGTTGGGTTCGAAACTGAGTTCGAATGAAAACTCAACTTTTTGAATTAAAATTAATATATATATATATTATTGATTGGGCCAATCCCTTTATCTCCCTCAGCCTCCCCCCGTTGACCATTTCAATCCAATAAATAATAAAAAGAGAAAATCCCCCGCACTCAATCGATCCGCCCCTCCGCCTCCTCGTACCGCGCGCCACCGCCCTCCTGGCCACCGACGCCCGTCGTCCGCCCTCCTAGCCCCGCCGCCCTTCCCTCTTCCTTCCCTTCTCTCTCTCCTCAGCCACAGACGCAAACCCACCAAACCCGAGACCATCGCCTTCACCCTCGCCCCCTGCTTTCCTCCGCCGCCTCAGGAGGCACGCAGCCCCACCGCGCCACCGCCAGATCCTCCACACCCCCAATCGACGTGAACACCCGCCTCTTTTCGACAATGCTTCAAATTTTGAACAAAGGTGAATTTTTATTATTTTTATTTTTATTTCAATGTAATTAGTTGTATATATACACGAATCAGTATATATAATAGCAATGAGATTTTTTACTTTTGACAAAGATTTGATTTTTCTAGGATTTTTAGCATATATATAATTATTTTAAAAATACGATTTTTGTATGATATTCATAAGAGAAAAGATGTAATTTTTACAAGTAGGAAGAAGTGATTTTTAAACTAGTAAAAACTTGATTTGTATTTACTTAAGGATATGATGTTTATTATAAACATAGCGGTATAAAAATAAATTTTTTATATAATGTAGAGTATGAAAATATAATTTTTATATTATAGAAAGAATAAAAATATGATTTTTATATTATAGAAAGAATAAAAATATGATTTTTATATTGGTAGTGTATTAAAAATATGATTTTTAATGTATAGAACATCATATTAAAAATGTGATTTTAATATGAACAGCGTGGAGAAGACTACGTTGGAAGTTCGGGCATATACAGACTGTTCTGAATTTCAGAAATTTCTATGGAGGAGTGGAACCCTCAGTGAGAATTTCTCACTTTTAATTTATTTTTCTAGTTAAAATATATACTAGAATGTAGACGGTGTTTAGTAGCACCCGACAACCTTCGTCCACAGACCATGGACGGCTTGTATGTTTGTTTGTTTAATTTTGATGTGTAGTTGATTGTGTGATGTGAAAAGAAATAAAATATTTATATAGTTAAAAATATTTTATAGTTAAAAATAGAATTTTTAACTGGTATATGAAATGAAATAAATTAATATAAAAAAATTGAATGATTTGTTTATATACACCCATTTAACTGATATTGATTGGGACGATAAATTTTACACATCGCCCAACTGCACAAATATAATATGTGTTTGATTGTTTGAAACCCCACACGGGTATTGGGATGATTTAAGACATACACTAATCCCAATAATTAGTTGAATGTCGATCGATTGATTGACAGACTGTTATAAGCGTTAAAAATTTATATTTGATGCTTATACAGTTTAGAATGCACCCTGGATGATGGTTGATTATTTATCGTTGTTATTTTATACATGTGTTGTAGAAAATCCATATAATTAACAATATATGGTAATTGATTGGGCCTCATTCCAGTTTTGAATAGATATATTTGAATAGAAATATTTGAAAATAAATATTTGAATAGAAATATTTGGAAAAGAAATATTTGAAATAGAATATTTGAAAATAGAAATATATGAAGCCGTGTTGATTAGATTGACGCCATTTCGACGTGAACGATATTTATATCGATTTTATTCGTTTTTCGATGAATATTGAAATAGATTTGAAATTCAAATTAAATTGAAATGATTTGAAATTCGAACTAAATTGAAATTTGAATTAAATTGAAATGATTTGAAATTCGAATTGAATTGAAATTCGAATTAAATTGAAATGAATTGAAATGATTTGAAATTCGAATTAAATTGAAATGAATTGAAATGATTTGAAATTCGAATTGAATTGAAATCGAATTGAATTGAAATCGATTTGAAATGAAATTAAAACGAATTTATAATGGAATATTCAATTTTGATAAGAAATTGAATATGAAGTTGAAATCGTTTTGAAAACGAATTTAAAACGATTTATAAAATATGTTTTGAAAGGAAATCGATGAAATACATAATATATATATATATATTATATATGTATAATGGCCTGAATAGAACGCGTCGCGCCGCGGTAGTTCGCGAATTTCGACCATTGACTTCGAATGGATATTGCGGGAGATCCGACCATCAGATTCTCCTAAAACCGGAACCGTTGGGTTCATATCGAAAAGAGCTTTCTAACGAATATTAGAAATTTGATATCTAATGGTTGGATTTGGAATTATGTCCAAATCAAATTTGGAAAAGGTCGATGTAAGTGCAGTTCGATGGCCGTTGATGGAAATCGACTGTACGGGCCTTGATAAAATTATTAAAAATAGTAATAATTTGTGTAAAATCATAAGAAATGATTTGGGAAGAATTGGGATGAAAAACTCCATATTTGAAAAGATAAAAATAGATTTTTATCGAAATGAACTAGTATTGAACTAGAATTATAATTCTATTTATTTTTAAATAAATAAATTGAATTTGAAATGGTTTTGAAATATAACCAAGATTTCCAATAATTGAATTGGAAGGGATTTGAATCGAAATTGTCCTTGGAATATTTTGATGTTGGATTTTGTGATGATACAGATATGGTTATGGAAATTTGATATATATATATATATCGTTATTTCCAATACGATATTTGTTGGTCGTGGAATTTGATATTGAATATAAGCCGATATATTTTCTATTCAGAGCCTTGTATTTAATATCAAATGTGATTTGGGTTTGTCGTGAATGGTGTCTTCATTAACACTGTTCTTAAGCCCAGTTGAGAAAAAGATTAAATCTTTTTATTTAGATTTAGTGAAGTGTACCAATTCAATAATATTTAATTGGAATTGAATAGGTATTGATTTTTGGGTTTATCGTGAACATTGTTTTAAATAACACTTGTTCTTTAACCCGATAATTAATAGAATGTGATTTTGGGTTGTCGTGAACGGTATCTTCAATAATACTGTTCTTAGACCCAAAGGAGTTAAGAAAATCAGAAACTAACTGGAGATTAGTTAAGTTGAATGGTTCCTGGGGTATTGATCTGATGTTGGTTTCGGCCTTCGGGGTTAATACTTAGGGAATTGCTTACTTGCTAATTTACGGTTAGGGACTGATTGAAATGTGATGTGATTTTGGGGTTTATCGTGAACCGTATTTTAAATGACACTGATTCTTTAACCCATTCAAAGATCAAAACTAAGTGGGGTTTTAATGAATCTTTAATTAGATTGAGAAGATCGAGAATGGAGTATCACCAGTTTTGCTCCAGGCGATTGTTAAATCTTTAATTAGATTTGAGCGTGAAATGGTAATTGAATTTACCGATAACACCGTGGTGTTAGATATGAAGTATTACCAGTTTTACTTCATGGGATGAATAGGTTGGGATTGGGAAATAGAATAAATGATTACTTCGGTGTGGTTCGCTAATCCCGACTAGCTTGAATTGATATTCAAAAGGAGATTAAAGAATAAATTTAGAAGAATTTATCTTTGATAAAATTACTGGGAACCTTTCCCTAAGAATGTGAAATTTAGAAACTAACTCTAGGTTTGCTAAGAAGAATGGTTTCCTGGGTATTGATGTGATGTTGGTTTTGGCCTTCGGGGTTAATATTTGGGGAATTAATCTCTTGTTAATTTACGGTTAGTGACTGATGAATTGGAATGAGGCGTATGTTGTGTTTGTGTAACACTTGTTTATTATATACGCGAGTTATTCAGAAAGACCGGGTTTATCCCATTCTGAATAACTGATTCGATGCGGTGTCGAGAATGAAGACGGTGGTTGAAGACCGGAGGTCTCCACGTCATTTGGATAATTACTGATGATCTTGATTGGGCCGTACACCCAAGAGGAGGGAATCAGTTGGTGGTCGTCCAGACGTACTTGGAGATCGATGGATATGCGGGGTACTAGGTGCCTCTGGTTTCGTTTAGACCCTGAACGGACTTGTAAATGGACTGTGTGTCTGACATCGGATTTCATTCTGTGTGACTGATATCGGTTGCATAGAGTGGTTTGCCTGTGTGGCATGCTAAGATGCAAATGAGCAAGGCTTCTGTTGAAAAGCAGAGTCTTGTGGTTGATGATCAAAGCATGGCCTGTGTGGTATAGCTTTGTGTAACGCGAATTCGAGAGCCTCACACCCATGTTGTGAACCAGAAACGGGAGAGGACATCAGGGAGGGCATGCGTTTCCTTCTAGCTAGAAGCGGCGTCAGTGGTTTTACACGCCCTGACGAGTTTGACTTATGTGGTTATTGCTGTTGCGAGGTGCCTCGGATATATCGGTGACTATGTGAAGAAGACGGAGTCATTCGTTGACTCGTTGACGCCCCAAATGGCGGGGAAACGTAGTGTTCAGGCATAATAATCCACATCGGTGGACCGGCCCTGACGATCCAAGGGGCAGTTGCGGCTGTTCCCGAGACACGGGCTAGAGCGTCTCGAATCGGTAGAGGACTATATTTTGCCTCGGTTCACAGATGGAAATCCAACTTCCAAATACGTGACATTTGCGGTTTTGATTGTAGAGCCTAGTATGGCGACATGATATATGGTACCCATGCCGTCTATGATTGATATTTATGTTTGAAATGGTTTTAAACGCTATACACTTATTATAGTATCAAATGACTTATTTTAAAAGTATCAAGCATGCTTTGGCTATTATAAGGGAAAACCCTATCCACCGGCTTGCGTTGCATTGTGTGATAGGACCTGGGTCTTATAATAGCTTCATTTTTCCCAAAAGCATTGCGCTATTTTGTTATATGCACTGGTATTCTTGGGAGGAAACCCGTTCCATGTTATACGGCATGGTCCCTTGATATATCTGATTTAAAGTAAAGTTTTAAACAACTGTTTTAGTTCTCACACCAGTCCCATGACTGACCTGGAGTTTATTGTTTTAACCTAAACTCTAGGTGCCCTTATTTTGACACGGGCAGCTAGTAGTTTTGGTTTTGCAGATTTATATTCACAGGATCCTGGTTTACAGCTGGAATGATATCCGGAAAGCTTTGTATCCGTATATCTCCTTCAGTTGTGTATTGTATTATTTTTCGATGCTATGTAATTTATTGTAATCTCTGATATTTGGTAAATGTGTAATATTGATTTATACTCTGTATATTCTTGTATTCTGATGGAATTGTTGTAATTAACAATGAAATGTTCTTCCGTCTGCGCTCTTTTGTGGCTTGTCCTCGACTCAATCCGGGCTTTCCTTACCGGGGAAGTTCGGGTTGTTTCATCGTGGAATCAAAGCTTTGGTTTACAAAGCTCAGAGAACAAGACACATTAGAGTCAAACGAAAGATTTCATCTGAGATTGGATTAGTTATATCCAATGGGAGTGACTCGTTATAGATAGGATCAGCAGTATCCTAGAACGAGTGTGAAGAGTATATTTTCGAAATGAAAACGAAGTTTTGTTTTGAAAATTTAAATCAATTATTTGTATTTGATTATTTATTTTATATTGAATTGGGACAATCCAATATATAAAGATTTTGCATATATGTATTGCAAATGTGTATTCGAAGTTTTAATGTATTGGATGGTTATAGAATCGCACTCTAGTGCCCAGGGATAATTCTGGTGACGGGGCACCATCGCTAGTATTTATTTTCGAGTTTCGAAAGTGAGATTTCTATATATTTCCATTAGACTGGTGTGAGAACCAAAATTAGATAGGGCTTATTGTTGTGATTTGGCATCAAAAATATGATTTTAGACTATATATCAAAGTTATAAATTTGAAACGATAATCAACTAATTGATTGATGATTGTGTTGTTTGATTATTGGTTGATTAATTAAATGTTGAACCTATAACCAAATTGTACCAAATAGTGAATTGTATTGAAAATTTGGTCGCATTTGCTTGCATATGCATGTACTTACATTGAATAGGTCATAGCAAGGAGGCTAGAGCAGAGAATAAAATTTGTTTGCCCGACAAATAGGTACATGTTTATCATAATTTACTGTTTTGTTTGCGTGATGATGATTTTATGAGCCGATTGGCTAGCCACTTGGCTTTTTCTTTTTCTTTTTGAGATCAGAGGGCCTGCATGGAAATTTCGGGATTTTCCCGGTGTTCCCGGTGCAGGGGAGGTTATGGCGAATTTTTTCGGAAATTTAGGGTGTTAGCCAAATTTTTGAAAAATTTGAAAAGTTCTTAGAAACTGAAAAATTGAAGAACTTAAGCCTTAGTCAAAATAAAGGAAGTTGAGTTGAATTGTTAAACAACTTTCGACTTCGTTCCTTTTCGGGGACGAAAAGTTTTAAGTGGGGGAGATTGTAATAACCCGGAAATCCTAGCCAATTTAAATTTTTTATTTTGGCAATTTTAGCGAATTTTGATAATTTAAAATGAATTATTTTAAATAGTAACGACGAGAAATTTATATTGAATAGAATTAGAACGTATATATTATATAGATCGTCGTTAGAATATAAATAATTATATATGATTAATAAATGAATTGAAAATGGCGCGGTAGTTCGATAATTCGATTTCAAATTTCAAATGAATGTACCGAGTGCAAAATAAACTGGATTTTAATGAAACAAAAAATAATAGAATCTAATAGAGAATATCTTTCCAACGAATCTGAAAAATCAAAATTTCATAGTGGGGATCAAAAGTTATGCCCAGTTGAAAATTCTGAATAGTCGCTATGGAATTCAGGCCTTTAAAAATGAAAATTTTGCAAACGACCTCGGATTTCGACGAAACCACTTTTGTTGGATCCACGATGTCAAGTTATTTTTAGGTTTCAAAATTCGTAGTTTTTCGAATCAATGTGTGAGCGTGGCAAAGGAAAACGCGTTTGACCATTTCAGTTGATTTTAATCGATTGGAAAATGGCCATTTTTCAAATGGCCTCAGAATCTGATGAAATTAGTTTTGTTAGGATCGTATCGTTAATACGAAGCTAGAAAATATTTTTTGGTAGTTTTTCTAGTTAGTATGTGGCCCCGGTAAATTGAAATGTGCGTTAAAATTCAATATACATAGATTTCTATTTTGAATTTGATGGAAACTGATCATAACGGTCGAATCAGCTTGCGATACATATACCATTGTGTTCAGAATGGGGGTAATTAGCTATGGACGACAGTCGTTGGGTTCGAAACTGAGTTCGAATGAAAACTCAACTTTTTGAATAAAAATTAATATATATATATATATATTATTGATTGGGCCCAAGCCCTTTATCTCCCTCAGCCTCCCCCCGTTGACCATTTCAATCCAATAAATAAATAAATAAAAAACTCCCACACTCAATCTATCCACCCCTCCGCCTCCTCGTACCGCGCGCCATCGCCCTCCTGGCCACCGACACCCGTCGTCCGCCCTCCTAGCCCCGTCGCCCTTCCCTCTTCCTCCCCTTCTCTCTCTCCTCAGCCACAGACGCAAACCCCCAAACTCGAGACCATTGCCTTCACCGTCGCCCCCCCTGCTTTCCTCTGCCGCCTCAGGAGGCACGCAACCCCACCGCGCCACCGCCAGATCCTCCACACCCCCCAAGCCGACGTGAACACCCCCTCTTTTCGACAATGCTTCAAATTTTGAACAAAGGTGAATTTTTATTATTTTTATTTTTATTTCAGTGTAATTATTTGTATATATACACGAATCAGTATATATAATAGCAATGAGATTTTTACTTTTGATAAAGATTTGATTTTTCTAGGATTTTTAGCATATATATAATTGTTTTAAAAATATGATTTTTGTATGATATTCGTAAGAGAAAAGATGCAATTTTTATAAGTAGGAAGAAGTGATTTTTAAACTAGTAAAAACTTGATTTGTATTTACTTAAGGATATGATGTTTATTATAAACATAGCGGTATAAAAATAAATTTTTTATATAATGTAGAGTATGAAAATATAATTTTTATATTATAGAAAGAATAAAAATATAATTGTCAAATTATATAAAGAATAAAAATATGATTTTTATATTATAGAAAGAATAAAAATATGATTTTTATATTGGTAGTGTATTAAAAATATGATTTTTAATGTATAGAACATCATATTAAAAATGTGATTTTAATATGAATAGCGTGGAGAAGACTACGTTGGAAGTTCGGGCAAATCCAGACTGTTCTGAATTTCAGAAATTTCTATGGAGGAGTAGAACCCTCAGTGAGAACTTCTCACTTTTAATTTAATTTTCTAGTTAAAATATATACTAGGATGCAGACGGTGTTTAGTAGCACCCGACACCCGTCGTCCACAGACCATGGACGACTTATATGCTTGTTTGTTTAATTTTGATGTGTAGTTGATTGTGTGATGTGATGTGAAAAGAAATAAAATATTTATATAGTTAAAAATATTTTATAGTTAAAAATAGAATTTTTAACGGGTATATGAAATGAAATAAATTAATATAAACAAATCGAACAATTTGTTTATATACACCCATTTGACTGATATTGTTTGGGATGATAAATTTTACACATTGCCCAACTGCACAAATATAATCTGTGTTTGATTGTTTGAAACCCCACACGGGTATTGGGATGATATAAGACATACACTAATCCCAGTAATTAGTTGTATGTCGATCGATTGATTGACAGACTGTTATAAGCGTTAAATATTTATATTTGATGCTTATACAATGTAGAATGCACTCTGGATGATGGTTGATTATTTATCGTTGTTATTTTATACATGTGTTGTAGAAAATCCATATAATTAACAATATATGGTAATTGATTGGGCCTCATTCCAATTTTGAATAGAAATATTTGAAAAGAAATATTTGATTAGAAATATTTGGAAAAGAAATATTTGAAATAGAATATTTGAAAATAGAAATATATGAAGCCGTGTTGATTAGATTGACGCCATTTCGACGTGAACGATATTTATATCGATTTTGTTCGTTTTTCGATGAATATTGAAATAGATTTGAAATCTGAATTAAATTGAAATGATTTGAAATTCGAATTAAATTGAAATTCGAATTAAATTGAAATGAATTGAAACTCGAATTAAATTGAAATTCGAATTAAATTGAAATGAATTGAAATCATTTGAAATTCGAATTAAATTGAAATGAATTGAAATAAATTGAAATGATTTGAAATTCGAATTGAATTGAATTCGAATTGAATTGAAATTGAATTGAATTGAAATCGATTTGAAATGAAATTAAAACGAATTTACATTGGAATATTCAATTTTGATTAGAATTTGAATATGAAGTTGAAATCGTTTCGAAAACGAATTTAAAACGATTTATAAAATACGTTTTGAAAGGAAATCGACAAAATATAATATATATATATATATATATATTATATATATAATGGCCTGAATAGAACGCGCCGCGCCGCGGCAGTTCGCGAATTTCGACCATTGACTTCGAATGGATATTGCGGGAGATCCGACCGTCGGATTCTCCTAAAACTGGAACCTTTGGTTCGTATCGAACAGAGCTTTCTAACGAATATTAGAAATTTGAAATCTAACGGTTGGATTTGGAATTATGTCCAAATCAAATTTGGAAAAGGTAGATTTAAGTGTAGTTCGATGGCCGTTGATGGAAATCGACTGTACGGGCCTTGATAAAATTATTAAAAATAGTAATAATTTGTGTAGGATCATAAGAAATGATTTGGGAAGAATTGGGATGAAAAACTCCATATTTGAAAAGATAAAAATAGATTTTTATCGAAATGAACTAGTTTTGAACTAGAATTATAATTCTATTTATTTTTAAATAAATAAATTGAATTTGAAATGGTTTTGAAATATAACCAAGATTTCCAATAATTGAATCGGAAGGGATTTGAATCGAAATTGTTCTTGGAATATTTCGATGTTGAATTTCGTGATGATACAAATATGGTTATGGAAATTTGAAAGATATATATATGGTTATTTTCAATACAATATTTGTTGGTCGTGGAATTTGATATTGAATATAAGCCGATATATTTTCTATTCAGAGCCTTGTATTTAATATCAAATGTGATTTGGGTTTGTCGTGAATGGTGTCTTCATTAACACTGTTCTTAAGCCCAGTTGAGAAAAAGATTAAATCTTTTTATTTTGATTTGGTGAAGTGTACCAATTCAATAATATTTAATTGGAATTGAATAGGTATTGATTTTTGGGTTTATCGTGAACATTGTTTTAAATAACACTTGTTCTTTAACTTGATAATTAATAGAATGTGATTTTGGGTTGTCGTGAACGGTATCTTCAATAATACTGTTCTTAGACCCAAAGTAGTTAAGAAAATCAGAAACTAACAAGAGATTAGTTAAGTTGAATGGTTCCTGGGGTATTGATCTGATGTTGGTTTCGGCCTTCGAGGTTAATACTTAGGGAATTGCTCACTTGCTAATTTACGGTTAGGGACTGATTGAAATGTGATGTGATTTGATTTTGGGGTTTATCGTGAACCGTGTTTTAAATGACACTGATTCTTTAACCCAGTCAAAGATTAAAATTAAGTGTGGTTTTAATGAATCTTTAATTAGATTAAGAAGATCGAGAATGGAGTATCACCAGTTTTGCTCCAGGCGATAGTTAAATCTTTAATTAGATTTGAGCGTGAAATGGTAATTGAATTTACCGATAACACCGTGGTGTCAGATATGAAGTATTACCAGTTTTACTTCATGGGATGAGTAGGTTGGGATTGGGAAATAGAATAAATGATTACTTCAGTGTGGTTCGCTAATCCCTACTAATTTGAATTGATATTCAAAAGGAGATTAAAGAATAAATTTAGAAGAATTTATCTTTGATAAAATTAATGGGAACCTTTCCCTAAGAATGTGAAATTTAGAAACTAAATGTAGGTTGGCTAAGATGAATGGTTTGCTGGGTATTGATGTGAGGTTGGTTTCGGCCTTCGGGGTTAATAGTTGGGGAATCATTCTCTTGTTAATTTACGGTTAGTGACTGATGAATTGGAATGAGGCATATGTTGTGTTTGTGTAACACTTGTTTATTATATACGAGAATTATTCAGAAAAACCGGGTTTATCCCATTCTGAACAACTGATTCGACGTGGTGTCGAGAATGAAGACGGTGGTTGAAGACCGGAGGTCTTCACGTCGTTTGGATAATTACTGATGATCTTGATTGGGCCGTACACCCAAGAGGAGGAAATCAGTTGGGGGTCGTCCAGACGTACTTGGAGATCGATGGATATGCGGGGTACTAGGTGCCTCCGGTTTCATTCAGACCCGGAACAGAGTTGTAAATGGACTGTGTATCTGACATCGGATTTCATTCTGTGTGACTGATATCGGTTGCATAGAGTGGTTTGCCTGTGTGGCATGCTAAGATGCAAATGAACAAGGCTTCTATTGAAAAGCAGAGTCTTGTGGTTGATGACCAAAGCACGGCCTGTGTGCTATAGCTTTGTGTAACGAGAATTCGCGAGCCTCACACCCCGGTTGTGAACCAGAAACGGGAGAGGACATCAGGGAGGGCATGCGTTTCCTTCTAGATAGAAGTGATGTCAGTGGTTTAACACGCCCTGACGAGTTTGACTTATGTGGTTGTTGCTATTGCGAGGCGCCTCGGATATATCGGTGACTATCTGAAGCCGAAGGAGTCATTCGTTGACTCATTAACGCCCCAAAGGGTGGGGAAACATTGTGTTCAGGCATAATAATCCACATCGGTGGACCGATCCTGACAATCCAAGGGGCAGTTGCGGCTGTTTCTTAGACACGGGCTAGAGCATCTCGAATTGGTAGAGGACTATCTTTTGCCTCGGTTCACAGATGGAAATCCAACTTCCAAATACGTGACATTTGCGGTTTTGATTGTAGAGCCTAGTATGGCGACATTATATATGGTACCCATGCCGTCTATGATTGATATTTATGATTGAAATTATTTTAAACACTATACACTTATTATAGTATCAAATGACTTGTTTTAAACGTATCAAGCATGCTTTGGCTATTATAAGGGAAAACCCTATCCCCTGGCTTGCGTTGCATTGTGTGATAGGACCTGGGTCTTATAATAGCTTCATTTTTTCCAAAAGCATTGCGTTGTTTTGTTATATGCACTGGTATTCTTGGGAGAAACCTGTTCCGTGTTATACAGCGTGGTCCCTTGATATATCTGATTTAAAGTAAAGTTTTAAATAACTGTTTTAGTTCTCACACCAGTCCCATGACTGACCTAGAGTTTATTGTTTTAACCTAAACTCTGGGTGCCCTTATTTTGACACGGGCAGCTAGTAGTTTTGGTTTTGCAGATTTATATTCACAGGATCCTGGTTTACAGTAGGAATGATATCCGGAAATCTTTATATCCGTATATCTCCTTCAGTTATGTATTGTATTATTTTCCGCTGCTATGTAATTTATTGTAATCTCTGATATTTGGTAAATGTGTAATATTGATTTATACTCTGTATATTCTTGTACTCTGATGGAATTGTTGTAATTAACAATGAAATGTTCCTCCGTCTGCACTCTTTTGTGGCTTGTCCTCGACTCAATCCGGGCTTTCCTTACCGGGGAAGTTCGGGTCATTTCATTTATCCTCATTCAATCCAATTAAAGCTTTATTAAAACTATATTTAGTTTTAATCTTCAAGAATCATTATTTTACTATATTTAGTTTTAATCATCAAGAATCATTATTTAACTTTCAAGAAATAATCTTGCCTTTAACTGGGTTAAAGAAAAAATGTCGCTTAAAATATCATTCACAATAAACCCAAAATCATATTCCAATTTAATATATTAAATTGGAAACTTCTCTTTAGAATATTTCGCTAAATCTTAATTGAAAGATTAATAAATTACAAATCATCACTTCATCTTAATTTGGCTTTTAAGAACTAATGTCATTTAAAACACTTTTCATAGTCAACCCAAATCAACTTCCAATTAATTTTAATATTGGAATTTTTTTAATTAAAAATGTCATTCCTTTCTTAAATTCCAATCTAATTTATTCACTTGAAATACTTGGTTTTAATAAAACCATTTTTCACTCTTTTATTTATTTATAAAAATAAATAAATTACTTAACTTGATAAAAAATATTTTTCCTCTTAATAAATTTGGAATTTCACATCCAAAACTCTTTTAAAACATTTACTAAGATTTTACATAATTTTCCCTATTTTAATTATTTAGAAATAACCCTATTTAATTAAATGACGTTTCAAGTCTTTTAACGACACTGGCGCTGTTTTTATTAAAATTTAAATTTATCATTTCTAAAAATCTATCCGTTGGATCTTAACGAATTAAATATCGATGGAAAGATCTTTCCAAAACGAACCTAACGGTTTCAGTTTTGGAAAAATCTGACGGTTGGATCTTTTATTATAATCGTTTAAAGTTACGATTTCAAAACACGAACTACCGTGCGTAATTCAATTAATTTTAATTTATATTATACATATTAATATAAATCATTCAACGTATTCACTAACATATTCTTTCTAAATGTAAATTAAAATTATTATTTAAATGTTTCAACAAATTTTTCCTTCATTAAATAAAAAGATGAATTTTCATTTTAAATCATTTTCATGTTCCTTCGTTATGTTAAAAAAATATAAAATTGTACTGTAAATCAAATTCGCGTTTTTATATGACATTAAAAATTTGCAATTTTAATGTAAAACAAGTTCCATGTTTTATATGACATTAAAAAGTTGCATTTTTAATTTAAAACAAATTTCATGATTCTATATTTATATAAAGAATAACTTTTATTTTGAAACATTTTCATATTCTTACGTTACAATAAAAGAATAACTTTTTAGCGCTAACCATTTAATGTAAACTCATATTCCTAAATAAAAGGATTGTGAAAACACATAACTTCCCCGTAAAGGAAAGCGTCGGATAGTTCGAGAACAAGCCACAACAGAACACAAACAGAAGAACATTTCACTGTATATTACAACAATGCATCAGATTACAAGAATATACAGAGTATAAAGGAATATTACACAGAAATATCAGAGATTTAAATTACATTTAAATACATTGCAGCGGAAAATAATACAATACACAACTAGAAGAGATATACGGATACAAAGCTTTCCGGATATCGTTCCAGCTGTAAACCAGGATCCTGTGAATATAAATCTGCAAAACCAAAACTACTAGCTGCCCGTGTGGAAAATAGGGGCACCCAGAGTTTAGGTTAAAACAATAAACTCCAGGTCAGTCATGGGACTGGTGTGAGAACTAAAACAGTTATAATTCTTTATTTTAAAAGTTAGGTAAATCAAGGGACCACGCCGTATAACACGGAACGGGTTTCCTCCCAAGAATACCAGTGCATAAAACAAACAGCGCAATGCTAAATAAAGAAAAATGAAGCTGTTATAAGACCCAGGTCCCATCACACAATGCAACGCAAGCCGGAGGATAGGGTTTTTACCTTATAACAGCCAAAGCATGCTTGATACGTTTAAAACACATTATTTGATACTATTATAAGTGCATAGTGTATAAAACAACTTCAAATCATAAGTATCAATCATAGGCGGCATGAGCGCCCCATCCCACTATGTCACCATACTAGGTTCTACAAATAAAACCGCAAATGTCACGTATTTGGAAATTGGATTTCCGTCTATGAACCGAGGCAAAAGATAGTCCTCTACCGATTCGTGACTCTCTAGCCCGAGCCACCGGAACAGCCGCAACTGCCCCTTGGATCGTCAGGGCCGGTCCACCGATGTGGATTATAGTGCCTGAACAATACGTTTCCCCGCCCTTTGGGGCGTAAACGAGCCAACTAAATGACTCCATCGGTTCGAGAACGACCAATCAATCCGAGGCGCCTCGCAACAGCAACAACCACATAAGTCAAACTCGTCAGGGCGTGTAAAACCACTGACGCCACTTTTTAGCTAGAAGGAAACGCATGCCCTCCCTGAGGTCCGTCTCCCGTTTTTGGTTCATACCGGGTGTGAAACTCGCGAAGTAAACGTTACACAAAGCTACGCCACAAAGGCCGTGCTTTGATCATCACCACAAGACTTTGCTTTTCAACAGAAGCCTCGATCAATTGCCACTTAGGCATGCCACACAGGCAATTCACTCCATGCGTTTGATATCCATCAATATATAACCCCTGAGCTCGTACATCTCAGAGAAGGGCGTTAAGCAAGAGAATAAATTCTCCGCCGCCAAACAGATATATATTTAATAGAGATCAATCACACGGACTAAAATCCAATGTCAGACACACAGTCCATTTACAAGTCCGTTCTGGGTCTGAACGAAACCGGAGGCACCTAGTACCCCGCATATCCATCGATCTCCAAGTACGTCTGGACGATCACTAACTGTTTCCATCTTCTTGGGTGTACAGCCCAATCAAGATCATCAGTAATTACCCAAACGACGTGAAGACTTCCGGTCTTCGACCATCGTCTTCATCTTCGACTTATCGTCGTGTCTGTTATTCAGAATGGGATAAACCCGGTCTTTCTGAATAACTCGCGTATATTTTAAATAAGTGTTACACAAACACAACATACACCTCATTCCAATTCATTAGTCACTAACCGTAAATTAATCAAGAGAATAATTCCCCAAATATTAACCCCGAAGGCCGAAACCAACATCAGATCAATATTCAGAAAACCATTCTACCTGGCTAACCGACAGTTAGTTCCTAAATTTCACATTCATAGGGAAAGGTTCCCATTAATTTTATCCAAGATAAATTTCTTGAATTTATTCTTTAATCTATTTATGAATATCAATTCAAACTAGTCGGGATTAGCGAACCTTACTGAAGTAATCATTTGTTTTTTTATTTCCCAATCCCAACCTATTCATCCCATGAAGTAAAACTGGTTATACTTCATATCTAACACCACGGTGTTATCGGTAAATTCAATTACCATTTCATGTTCAAATCTAATTAAAGATTTAACTATCGCCTGGAGCAAAACTGGTGATACTCCATTTTCGACCATTTCAATCTAATTAAAGATTCATTAAAACTACACTTAGTTTTAATCTTCGACTAGGTTAAAGAATCGGTGCCATTTAAAACACGGTTCACGATAAACCCAAAATCGCATTCCATTAATTATCGGGTTAAAGAACAAGTGTTATTTAAAACACTGTTCACGATAAACCCAAAAATCAATATCCATTCAATTAAATATCATTTAATTGGTACACATCATTAAATCTAAGTAAAAATATTTAATCTTTTCTCAACTGGGTTCAAGAACAGTGTTAGTGAAGACACCATTCACGACAAACCCAAATCACATTTGATATTCAATACAAGTCTCTGAATAGAAAATATATCGGCTTATATTCAATATCAAATTCTACGACTAACAAATATCGCATTGGAAATAACGATATATATATATATATCTTTCAAATTTCCATAACAACATTTGTATAATCACGAAATCCAACATCGAAATATTCCGAAGACAATTTTGATTCAAATCCGTTCCAATGCAATCATTGGAAATTTTGGTTATTTTCAAAACCATTTCAAATTCACTTTATTTATTTAAAAATAAATAGAATTATAATTCTAGTTCAAAACTAGTTCATTTCGATAAAAATCTATTTTTATCTTTTCAAATATGGAGTTTTTCACCCCAATTCTTTCTAAATCATTTCTTATGATTTTACACAAATTATTACTATTTTTAATACTTTTATCAAGGCCCGTACAGTCGATTTCCATCAACGGCCATCGAACTGCACTTACAGCGACCTTTTTCAAATTTGATTTGGACATAATTCCAAATCCAACCGTTAGATTTCAAATTTCTAATATTCGTTAGAAAGCTCTTTTCGATACGAACCCAACGGTTCCGGTTTTAGGAGAATCCGACGGTCGGATCTCCCGCAATGTACGTTTGAAATAAATGGTCGAAATTCACGAACTGCCGCGGCGCGTTCTATTCAGGCCATTATATTATATATATAATATATATAATATATACTTCGTCGATTTCTATTTAAAACGAATTTTATAAATAGTTTTAAAATCGTTTCAAAAGCAATTTCAACTTTCTTTTCAATTCGAATCAAAATTGAATCCTTCTTTATAAATTCGTTTTAAAATTCATTTCTATTCAATTCAAATTTTAATTCAATTTGAATTCATTTCAATTCACTTTCAATTCAATTTGAATTCGTTTTCAATTCAATTCATTTCGAAATCGTTTTTCAATTCAATTCATTTCGAAATCGTTTTCAATTCAATTCATTTCGAAATCGTTTTCAGTTCAATTCATTTCGAAATCGTTTTCAATTCAATTCATTTCGAAATCGTTTTCAATTCAATTCATTTCGAAATCATTTTCAATTCAATTCATTTGAAAATGAATAAAATCGATATAAATATCGTTCACATCAAAATGGCGTCAATCTAATCAACACGGCTTCATAAATTTCTATTTTCAAATATTCTATTTCAAATATTTCCTTTTTCAAAATAGTTGTTGTTATCAAAATATTTCGTTCAACACATGACCAATCTCAATGGATGAGTACTGTCAACACATGAACCTTTATTTTATAATATTCTTTATTTTCTAAATTGGAATGAGGCCCAATCAATCACCATATAATGTTAATTATATGGATTTTCATACATTACACACATATAATAGCATTGAAAAATAATCAACCATCAACCAAAGTGCACTACACTGTATAAGCATCAAATATAAATATCTAATGCTTATAACAGCCTGTCAATCTATCGATCGACATATTTAATCAATCAGGATGAGTGGACTTCAAATTTCATCCCAACACCCGTGTGGGGTTTCAAACAATCAAACACAGATTTTATTTGTGCAGTTGGGCGATGTGTAAAATTTATTGACCCAATCAATATCAGTCAAATCAGTGTACATAAACAAACCGTCTGGTTCGTAAATGAATATTTTATTCACTTCACGTTAAAAATTATATTTTTAACGATAAAATATTTTATTTCAACACTTGAATTTCTATTCAGTTCATTCTTTAACTAAAATGATATTTTTATTTTTCTAACTTATTTTAGAAAATTTCGGCGGCATAACGGCACGATACTAGAAACGGGACGAGGCCTCGCCTTATCCCCGGTCTAGTGAAGGCCCACGCCATTCACACATCAATCAAAATCACCAAACAACCAAATTCAAATCACATTTTATAACTAATCTATGCAACCAAACAAACAAGTCCATGGTCTGTGGACGATTGTGTCGGGTGCTACTAAGCACCGTCTGCATCCTAGTATATATATATATAAAAAACTAGAAAAAAAATTGAAAGGTGAGAAATTCTCACAAATAGCTATCCTAGCTCCACGGCACTTCATTGATAGAAATCTTCATTGCTATCGCATCCGTCATCTTCGTTGCCCGTAGCCACTACATATATAAAAATCACACATTTTTATATTTGCTGATGTCTTTAAAATAAAAATCATATTTTTATAATCGCTTCCTACATTTAAAAATCGAATTTTTATTCTGTTATTCAATATATAAAAATCGAATTTTTACTACTATGTTATATAGATAAAAAAATTATATTTTTATCACGCTATTTTCCATATAAAGATTTCGCCTTTTCAAATTTAAAGATTTCATCTTTATAAAAACATAGACTTCGCCTTTTCAAATTTAAAGATTTCATCTTTATAAAAATCTCATTTTTACTTCACCATTTCAACTATATAAAGATTCAAACTTTTCTAATATAAAAATTCGATTTTCATACTTCCTTCACATATATAAAAATAAATCCCTTATTTCTATGATTAAAAAACATAATCTTTCTTCGCTTTTATGATAGCTAAACCCTAATTTTTTCTACTTTAAAGATCTAACCTTTATTTATATAAAAATCAAATCTTTATTACCACGAAAACATTATAAAAATTTAATCTTTGTGATGTTAAGATATATATAAAATCTAATTTTTATGATACTAATATATAGAAGAAAACAGATCTTTATATTAATTAATTATATATAAAAAAAAACTAAATTAACTAAAGCAAAAAAAAACTTACTTTTCTTTTGTTTTAGCTCATAGAAGGGGTCTGTGGTCTGAGTTGGCGGCGGAAGAGGGCTCCGGCGGCGTCAGGCGGCTAACAGGTGGGTGGCGGTTGGCTTGGAACGACACTGGCGACGGGATTGGGGTCTTTGGCCTCTCGTTCGAATTGGGGAAGGCTAGAAGGAGGAGGAGGTGGCGCAGAAGTGGGGGCGACGGCAGAAGTGGGGAGGGCGTGCCAGCGGTGGCGCCGCTTGGTGCTCCGGCGATGGGCGATTAAGGGATGTGGCAATTTTTTTTATTTCTTTTCTGAAACGAACTGAATCGAAAGAAAAGGGGGGGGCCTGGTTAAGGGAGGAGAGAGAATTCTTTTTTTTTAATTATATTAATTTCAAAATGTTGACTTTTACATACGACCTCTAAACGAGGCCCACCGCCTGTCGTCCATAGCTAATTACCCCCATTCCGAACACAATGGGATATGTATCGTAGGCTGATTCGGCTGTTACAATCAGTTTCCGTTGAATTTACATTAAAATCACCATATTGAATTTTAAACGTGCATTTCAAATTACCGGGGTCACCTACGACCTCTACAAATTCCAGAAAAATTATTTCTAGCTTCGTATTAACGATACGGTCCTAACAAAACTAGTTTCGTCGAATTCTGAGATCGTTTGAAAAATGGCCAATTTCCAGTCGATTAAAATCAACTAAAACTGGTCAAACGCGTTTTCCTTTGCCACGCTTACATATTGATTCGAAAAATTATGAAATTTGAAACCTAGCAATAACTTTACATCACGGACCCAACAAAACTGGTTTCGTCGAAATCCGAGGTCGTTTGCAAAATGTCCATTTTTTTAAGGGCCTGAATTCCATAGCGACTATTCAGAATTTTCATCTGGACATATCTTTTGATCCCCGCTAT
The DNA here is from genome assembly GCA_030737875.1 of Allium sativum. NCBI lineage: Eukaryota > Viridiplantae > Streptophyta > Magnoliopsida > Asparagales > Amaryllidaceae > Allium > Allium sativum. Next base: position 318,088,482 of record CM060921.1, read on the forward strand.
GAAATTTCGATTATTCGGATTCGTTGGTAAGATATCATCAATTAGATCCTAATGTTTCTGGTTTCACTAAAATCCGGATTGTTTTGCACCTGGTACATTCAATTGAAGTTTGAAATCGAATTATCGAACTACCGCGCCATCTTCAATTCCTTTTATAATTATATATAATTATTTATATTCTAATGACGACGTGTATAATATATACGTTCGAATTATATTCAAAATAAATTTCTCGTCGTTATTATTTAAAATAATTCATTTTAAATAATCAAAATTCGCTAAAATTGCCAAAATAAAAATTTCAAACTGGCCCAGATTTTCGGGTTATTACAAGGATTAACTTTTTATATTGAAATATATTTCATGTTCTTACTTTTAATAAAAGATTAACTTTTATTTTATACATATTTCATGTTCTTCCATTAATAAGAGATTAACTTTTATTTTCAAAACATATTTCATCTTCTTATCTTATATTTACATTAAAATGTAAATTAAAAATACTACGTTAAGTTTCATTCTTTTATTTACATTCTAAATGTAAATTAAATTGCAATGTCAAAATCTCTTCTTTTATTTACATTAAAAATATAAATTAAATTACAATGTCTAAATCTCTTTTTTATTTACATTAAAAATGTAAATTAAATTACAAATCTTATTTTGACAATTTCTTTTCCAAATTGGAATTAGGCCCAAACGATTTACCATATAATTATAATTATACGGTTTTCATACATCCCATGTTATTGTAGACTAATGGTAAATCATTAAAAACATCCAATCATCCAAAGTGTATATTTGTACTGCATAGCGTCAAATAAATAACGCTTATAACTAATTCTCGACGGTTTGGCCGGAATTCACCAAAATCCAAAACTAACTTTTTGCAATCAAACTCAGATCCCGGCGAATCCGTGCGTCGATAGGTCTTGAATTTTTCGTGGTAGGAAGAGGATATTGATATCTTCAAAACCCAGAAAGGGTTTGGTCTAGTTTTATTCTGATTTGGAGTTATAAATTGTTTATTTTTAGGGTCTTTTGTGCAAAGAATATTTTTAGAGTTGAGGCCATGAAATATGAAGAAAATGAAGATGAAGGTGGCTATGTTATGTTTAGGGTTCAGCTAATGGCTGTTAAAAGATAATATATAGGTAGGTTATAAACTCAATTAGGCCCAATTACCCTTATGTACATATATTAATACTTTTTTTCGTCTGCTTTTCGTAGTTTAAAAATGTGTGTTAACACCTACGAATTCCATTTTAATTGAAAATTGAAACATAATTATTCCTTGACATTATGAATATAAAGAAACTAGTTTCTTTATTTTCCGAGTCCGTATGAATTAATAATGAATTTTTAAAGTCTGAAAATTGATCGTTTTCACTGAAAAAATCAATTATAATTACATGTTAATTCTAAAAATTCCATAAAAATCATTTCTAGCTTTAATTTGACGATACGAACCTAAAAAAATTAATTTCGTTGAATTTGGAGACCGTTTGCAAAATTTAACTTTTCAAGGCATATATATATATTATATTAAAAGTATATATTTAAATAAATAAATTTCGAATATCGAAATATATCAGTGGTTATACCTTTTCAATGCAGAAACATCATTTTGAACTCAGTGGAAGGGGTTTCGAGTCCAAATTCATTCGTATGTAAAAAGTAGCATTTTGGGTCCTATATATTATATATAAATTCCATAGCGTTTTTCTGAGATTTTGAATTGGACATAACTTTTGATTCCCACTATGAAATTTCAATTTTTTTGGATTAGTTGGAAAGATATTTTTAAATAGATTCTAATATTTTTGGTTTCGCTAAAATCCGATTTATTTTGCATCCTGTATAGTCAGCCGAAGTTTAAAATTCAAATTTTAAAACTACCGTGCTATTTCTAACTCCTTTTATAATTTAAATAAAATTTATTTGTTTTAACTTCGATTAAAATAAATTTATAGCCGTTATTATATAAAATAAATTATTTTAAATATTAAAACCCATTAAAATAATTAAAATAAAAATTTTAAATTCGGCCCAAAATTCCAGGTCGTTACACCGTATAAGCGTTAATTATTTATATTTAATGCTTATGTAGTTGTGTGGTGCACTCTGGATGATGGTTGATGATTTATCGTTGCTATTATATGCATGTGTTATAGGGAATCCATATAACTAACGTTATACGGTAATTGATTGGGCCTCATTACAATTTGGAAAATAAGGAATATTATTGAAAGAAAATTCATGTGTTGAATAGAACAAATATTCATGTGTTGAATAAAATAAATATTCATGTATTGAATAAAATAAATATTCATGTGTTGAATAAAATAAAATATTCATGTGTTGAATAAAATAAATATTCATGTGTTGAATAAAATAAAATATTCATGTGTTGAATAAAATAAATATACATGTGTTGAATAAAATAAAATATTCATGTGTTGAATAAAATAAATATTCATGTGTTGAATAGAATAAACATTCATGTGTTGAATAAAAGCCGTGTTGATTAGATTGACGCCATTTTGACGTGAATGATATTTATATCGATTTTATTCATTTTTATAATGAATATCGAAAAGTAATTTATTTCAAAATATAATGTTTTGAAAATATTATCATTTATATATTGATGATATGAAATATTCAATTTTGATTAGAAATTGAATATGAAGTTGAAATCGTTTTGAAAACGAATTTAAAACGATTTATAAAATAAATATTCATGTGTTGAATTAAAATAATATCCATGTGTTGAATTAAGTAAATATTCATGTGTTGAATAAAATAAATATTCATGTGTTGAATTAAATAAAATATTCATGTGTTGAATAAAATAAATATTCATGTGTTGAATAAAATAAATATTCATGTGTTGAATAAAATAAACATTCATGTGTTGAATAAAAGCCATGTTGATTAGATTGACGCCATTTTGACGTGAACGATATTTATATTGATTTTATTCATTTTTATAATGAATATCGAAAAGTAATTGATTTCAGAATATAATGTTTTGAAAATATTATCATTTATATATCGATGATATGGAATATTCAATTTTGATTAGAAATTGAATATGAAGTTGAAATCGTTTTGAAAATGAATTTATAACGATTTATAAAATACGTTTTAAAAGGAATCGACGAAATACATATAATATATATATGAAATGGCCTGAATAGAACGCGCTGCGCTGCGGTAGTTCGCGAATTTCGACCATTGACTTCGAACGGATATTACAGGAGATCCGTCCGTCGGATTCTCCGAAAACCGGAACCGTTGGGTCCGTATCGAAAAGATATTTCTAACGAATATTAGAGATTCGAAATCTAACAGTTGGATTTGGAATTATGTCCAAAATACAAGTTGGAAAAGGTTGCTGTAAGTGCAGTTCGATGGCCGCTGATGGAAATCGACTGTATGGGCCTTGATAAAAGTATTAAAAATAGTAATAATTTGTGTGAAATCATAAGAAATGATTTGGAAAGAAATGGGATGAAAGACTCCATATTTGAAAAGATAAAAATAGATTTTTATCAAAATGAACTAGTTTTGAACTAGAATTATAATCCATTTATTTTTGAAATAAATAAATTGGACTTTGACACGACCCGAACTTCCCCGTGAAGGAAAGCACGGTTTGAGTTGAGGACAAGACCAATCAGAACGCAAACAGAAGAACATTTCATTGTTATTACAACAATTCCATCAGATACAAGAATATACAGAGTATAAATGAATAAATTACATTCAATAAATATCAGAGATTACAATAAATTACATAGCAGCGGAAAATAATACAAAGCACAACTGAAGGTGATATACGGATACAGAGCTTTTCGGATATCATTCCAGCTGTAAACCAGGATCCTGTGAATATAAATCTGCAAAACCAAAACTACTAGCTGCCCGTGTGGAAAATAGGGGCACCCAGAGTTTAGGTTAAAACAATAAACTCCAGGTCAGTCATGTGACTGGTGTGAGAACTAAAACAATTATTTAAAACTTTACTTTAAAAGATGGTAAATCAAGGGACCACGCCGTATAACACGGAACGGGTTTCCTCCCAAGAACACTAGTGCATATAACAAAACAGCGCAATGCTTTTTGAAAAAATGAAGATATTATAAGACCCAGGTCCCATCACATAATGCAACGCAAGCCGGAGGATAGGGTTTTCCCTTATAATAGCCAAACATGCTTGGTACGTTTAAAACAAATCATTTGATACTATTATAAGTGTATCGTGTCAAAACAATTTCAATCATAAATATCAATAATAGACGGCATGTGTACCATATATCATGTCGCCATACTAGTTCTACAATTAAAACCGCAATATCACATATTGGAAATTGGATTTCCATCATGAGCCGAGGCAAGGGGCAAGCTCCTCTCCGTTCGAGACACTCTAGCAAAAGTCTCAGGACCCACTACGATCCTTGGATCTTTAGGGCCGGTCCTCTCTTACTTTTGAGGATTGGCAATTCCTGAACACACGTTTCCCGGTCCTTACGCTCCTATATCCGAGGCGCCTCGCATTCCAACAACCACACAGGTGAAAAGTATATAAATGTCAGGGCTGGTAGGTCACTGACACCACCTTAGCTAGAAAGAAACGTCATGCTCTCCCTTCAGTCACTACCCCGTTTTTGACTCATACCGAGGTGTGAGGCTCGCGAATTCACGCTATACACAAAGCTATGCCACACAGGCCGTGATTTGATCATCAACCACAAGACTTTGCTTTTCAATAGAAGCCTTGATCAATTGCCACTTACGCGTGCCACACTGGCAATTCACTCCATGCGACTGATGTCCATCGATATACAACCTCTGAGCTCGTACGTCTCAGAGAAGGGCGTTAAGCAAGAGAATAAATTCTCTACCGCCAAACAGATGTATATTTAATAGAGATCAATCCGCACAGAATAAAATCCAATGTCAGACACATAATCCATTTGCAAGTTCGTTCTGGGTCTGAACGAAACCGGAGGCACTTTCCTCGCATATCCATCGATCTCCAAGTACGTCTAGACGATCACCAACTGTTTCCCTCATCTTGGGTGTACAGCCCAATCGAGATCATCAGTAATCACCCAAACGATGTGAAGACTTCCGGTCTTCAACCATCGTCTTCATCTTCAACATCTCTTTGAATCAGTTATTCAGAATGGGTATAAACCCGACCTTTCTGAATAACCCACGTATATGATAAACAAACGTTACACAAACACAACAAACGCCTCATTCCAATTCAGAATATTCTTTTATTCAATAAATCACATTCTTAGGGAATTGTTTCCTATTAATTTTATCAAAGATAAATTCTTCTAAATTTATTCTTTACTCTTCCTTTGAATATCATATCAAATCATATTATGGTTTTCCAAACTAGTCGGGATTAGCGAACCACAACGAAGTAATTATTTATTTTATTTCCCAATCCCAACCTATTTATCCCATGGAGCAAAACGGGTAATACTCCATATCTAACACCACGGTGTTATCGGTAAAATTAATTACCATTTCACGTTCAAATCTAATTAAAGATTTAACTATCGCTTTGGAGCAAAACTGGTGATGCTCCATCCTCGATCACTTTTCAGATTTGATAATTTAAATTATCAATTCACATTTCAATCTAATTAAAGATTCATTAAAACTCCACTTAGTTTTAATCTTCTCAAAAATCAATAACCTGTCTTTAACTGGGTTAAAGAAACAATGTCACCTAAAACACGATCCACGATAAACCCAAATCACATTTGATATTAAATACAAGGCTCTGAATAGAAAATATACCGGCTTATATTCGATAACAAATTCTGAAAACAACAAATATCGTATTGGAAATAACGATATAAATATATCTTTCAAATTTCCACCATCATATCTGTATAATCAAAAAATCCAACATCAAAATATTCCGAAGACAATTTCGATTCAAATCCATTCCAATTCACGTATTGGAAATCCCGATTATTTTTAAAACCACTTTCGAATTCAATTTATTTATTTCAAAAATAAATTGATTTTAATTCTAGCTGAAAACTAGTTCATTTCGATAAAAATCTATTTTTATCTTTTCAAATATGGAATTTTTCACCCCAGTTCTTTTCAAATCATTTCTTATGATTTTACACAAATTATAGATATTTTTAATAATTTTATCAAGGCCCGTAAAGTCGATTTCCATCAACGACCATCGAACTGCACTTACAGCGACCTTTTCCAAATTTGATTTGGACATGATTCCAAATCCAACCGTTAGATTTTAAATTTCTAATATTCACTGGAAAGCTCTTTTCAATACGAACCCAACGGTTCTGGTTTTAGGAGAATCCGACGGTAGGATCTCCCGCAACGTCAATTCGAAGTCAATTGTCGACATTCACAAACTGCCGCGGCGCGGCGCGTTCTATTCAGGCCATTATATATATAATATAAATATATTATATATATTTCGTCGATTTCCTTTTTAAAACATATTTTATAAATCGTTTTAAATTCGTTTTCAAAACCATTTCAACTCTATATTCAATTTCAAATCAAAATTGAATATTTCATATCATTACTATATAAATGATAATATTTTCAAGACGTTATATTTTGAAATCACTACCTTTTCTATATTCATTATAAAAACGAATATAATCGATATAAATATCGTTCACGTCAAAATAGTGCAACTCTAATCAACACGGCTTTATATATTTCAATAAATTCGTTATTCTATTCAACAAATGAATATATATATTTCCTTCAACACATGACTAATCTCAACACATGAGTACTGTCAACACACGACTATTTTTGTTATGTAATATATTTTATAAAATTACGGTATCTATCGTTTGATTTTTAATCAGACTCCACCGTGAAGTAGCTTCTAATTTTAAATATGATAAAGATGTAAATTTTATTGTTAAAATATTTTACTCAACACATGAATAGTTTCAACACATGAACATCGTCAACACATGACTATTTATTCTATTCTAATATTCTTTATTTTCCCCGATTGGAATGAGGCCCAATCAATTACCATATAATGTTAATTATATGGTTTCCACACAACACATGTATATAATAGCAACGATAAACAATCAACCATCATCCGAAGTGCACCACACAACTGCATAAGCATCAAATATAAATAATTAACGCTTACACAGCCTGTCGACCAATCAATTGACATACAATTAACTAATTGGGATTAGTGTACGCCAAATATCATCCCAATACCCGTGTGTGGTTTCAAATCAAAAAACACTGAATATTATTTGTGCAGTTGGGAGATGTGTAAAATTTATCATCCTAATCAATATCCTTCAAATAGGTGTACATAAACAAACCGTCCGGTTTGTAAATGAATATTTATTTATTCCCATTCACTATATTCATATTCACGTTAAAAATTATATTTTTAACGATAATTAATTTACTTCAACACATGAATATTTTCATTATCTATTTCTCATCAACATCACAAACAAATTCACAACACAACAAACAAGCATAAAAGTCGTCCATGGTCTGTAGACGACGGGTGTCGGGTGCTGCTAAGCACCGTCTGCATCCTAGTATATATATATAACTAGAAAAACAAAATTAAAAGGTGAGAAGTTCTCACCCAAGCTAAACCAAACGCCACACTCTTCATTTGTAGAAAACCTTCGTCGTTCTCGCCTTTTGTCACTTTCGTTGCCCGTAGCCACTACATATATATAAATCACATTTTTATATTGTTGCTATGTATATAAAAATCTCATTTTCATAATCACTCCATATGGATAAAAATTCTATTTTTACATCGCTACTATATAGATAAAAATTCTATTTTTACACCGCTACTTTATAGATAAAAATTCTATTTTTACACTGCTACTATATAGATAAAAATTCTATTTTTACACCGCTACTATATAGATAAAAATTCTATTTTTACACCGCTACTATATAAAAATTATATTTTTATATTTCTACTTCTTATATAAAGATTATATTTTTATTCTTCACATCATATAAAAATTATATCTTTATTTCGCTAATTCATATATGTAAAAATAGAATTTTTATATTTCTATAAATATAATCTTTTCTTCGTTTTAAAAATAAAGTCTTTTCGATTTTAAAATATAATCTTTTTATATTTCTAAAATCAAATCTTTTCCTTCATGAACACATTATAAAAATTGACTCTTTATCTTGCTACACCCATAAATAAAAATCTCAACTTTTACATAAATAAAAAAATCTCACCTTTAATATAGATTAAAAATCTAAACTTTTTATATGATAAAAATCCAACTTAAAAAATCGTATTTTTATTACAAAATCATATATTTTACTTTACCGTTTAAATATTAAAAATCCTATCTTTCTATTTGTAAAAATCACACTTTTACTTCTAAACGATTTCATATCAAAACTCCTATTTTTAAAGTGTTATATATATAAAAAAATCAGGTTTTAAATTAATAAAACTAAATAAAATAACATAAAAACTCACCGAAATCGATTGAAGGAAGGGATGCTCCCATCGTTGGAAGGGGAGGAGCTTCGGTTGGGGTTTCTGGGGTTGCGCAGGTCAAGGCGAGGGGAAAGAGGTCGTCAAGGTGGCGGTTGTGGCAGGGATGTGGTGGATTAGGGTTTTGGGGATCTCGCGTTCGGGGTTAACGGCGGTTTTGGGGAAGGAGAGAGGGAGTGAGGCGCGAGAGGAGGAGAAGAAGAAGGAGGGGGTAGCGGTAGGTGGTGGGCCCGACGTGGAGGAGGCGTCGCGATGGATGGGGGGGGGGGGGGAGACGAGATCGATGGGTCTCTTCCGTTTTTTTTTCTTCTGAATGAACGAAGAGAGAGAGAGAGAGTGAGAGTTGAGAGAGAATTTATATAATTATATATTTTAATTTTCAATTTATATTGACTTTTCATATGATCTCCAAACAACACCCAACGACTGACGCCCCTAGCTAAATACCCCCATTCTGAACACAATGGGATATGTATCGTAAGCTGATTCGATCGTTTCGATCAGTTTTCATCAAAATCAAAATATAACTTTATATACTGTATTTGAACTTGCATTTCAATTTACTGGGGTTACATACTAACTCAAAAAATTCCAAAAATATATTTTCTAGCTTTGTAATGACGATACAGTCCTAACAAAACTAGTTTCGTCGAATTCTGAGAACGTTTGAAAAATGACCATTTTCCAGTCGATTAAAATCAACTGAAACTGGTCAAACGCATTTTCCTTTGCCACGCTCACATATTTATTCAAAAAATTATGAAATTTGAAACCTAGCAATAACTTTACATCCCGGATCCAACAAATGTAGCTTCGTCAAAATCCGAGGTCGTTTGCATAATCCCCATTTTTAAGGCCTGAATTCCATAGCGACTATTCAAAATTTTCAACTGGACATATCCTTTGATTCCCGCTATGAAATTTCAATTCTTAGGATTCGTTGGAAAGATATTCCCAATTAGATTCCATTATTTTTTGTTTCGCTAAAATCCGGTTTATTTTGCACCCGGTATGTTCATTTGAAGTTAGAAATTGAATTATCGAACTACCGCGCCATTTTCAATTCCTTTTATAATTATAAATAAATATTTATATTCTAACGACGATCTATATAATATATACGTTTTATTTCTATTCAAAATAAATTTCTCATCGATATCATTTAAAATAATTCATTTTAAATATTCAAAATTGACTAAAATTGCCAAAATAAAAAAATTTAAACTGGCTCGCATTTCCGGGTTGTTACAATCTCCCCCACTTAAAACTTTTCGTCTCCGAAAAGGAACGAAGACGAAAGTTGTTTAACTAATCAACTCAACTTCCATTGTTTTCTTTACGGCTTAAGTTCTTCAACTTTTCAGTTTCTAAGAACTTTTCAAATTTTTCAAAAATTTGGCTAACACCCTAAGTTTATCGAAAAATTTCGCCATAACCTCCCCTGCACCGGGAGCACTGGGAAAATCCCGAAATTGCCATACAGGCCCTCTGATCTCAAAAAGAAAAAGAAAAAGCCAAGAGGCTAGCCAATCGGCTCATAAAATCATCATCACCCAAACAAAACAGTAAATTATGGTAAACATGTAGCTATTTGTCGGGCAAACAAATTTTATTCTTCTGCTCTAGCCTCCTTGCTATGACATGTTCAATGTAAGTACATGTATATGCAAGCAAATGCGACCAATTTCCATACAATTCAATATTTATTCAATTAGGCTAAATGGTTCAAAATTATCAAACAAATAAACAAACAACACAACCATTAATCAATTAGTGAATTAACGTTTCAAATTCATAATTCTGATACATATACAGAAAATCATGTTTTTGATGCCAGATCACAACAATAAACCTAATCTAGTTTTGGTTCTCACACCAGTCTAATGAAAATATATAGAAATCACACCTTCGAAACTCGAATATGAATACTGATGATGATGCACCATCATCAGAATCATCCCCGGGTGTCTAGAATGTGATTCTATATCTATCCAGTATATTAAAACTTTGAATATACGTTCATGATGCGTATACGAAAAATCTTTATATATTGGATTGTCCAAATTCAAAATAAATAAATATTCAAATACGTTTAAAACGATTTAAATTTTCAAAACAAAGTTCGTTTTCATTTCAAAAATACACTCTTCACACTCGTTCTAGGATACTAATGATCCTATCTCTAACGAGCCCTTCTAATTGGATATTACTAATCCAATATCTGATGAATTCTTCGTATGGTTCCAATGTGTCTTGTTCTCGAGCTCTGTAAACCAAAGCTCTGATACCAAACTGAGACGAGCCGAACTTCCCCGTGAAGGAAAGCACGGATTGAGTTGAGGACAAGACCAATCAGAACGCAAACCGAAGAACATTTCATTGTTATTACAACAATTCCATCAGATACAAGAATATACAGAGTATAAATGAATAAATTACATTCAATAAATATCAGAGATTACAATAAATTACATAGCAGCGGAAAATAATACAAAGCACAACTGAAGGTGATATACGGATACAGAGCTTCCGGATATCATTCCAGCTGTAAACCAGGATCCTGTGAATATAAATTTGCAAAACCAAAACTACTAGCTGCCCGTGTGGAAAATAGGGGCTCCCAGAGTTTAGGTTAAAACAATAAACTCCAGGTCAGTCATGTGACTGGTGTGAGAACTAAAACAGTTATTTAAAACTTTACTTCAAAAGATGGTAAATCAAGGGACCACGTCGTATAACAGGGAACGGGTTTCCTCCCAAGAACACTAGTGCATATAACAAAATAGCGCAATGCTTTTTGGAAAAATGAAGATATTATAAGACCCAGGTCCCATCACACAATGCAATGCAAGCCGGAGGATCGGGTTTTCCCTTATAATAGCCAAACATGCTTGGTACGTTTAAAACAAATCATTTGATACTATTATAAGTTTATAGCGTCAAAACAATTTCAATCATAAATATCAATCATAGACGGCATGGGTACCATATATCATGTCTCCATACTATTTCTACAATTAAAACCGCAATATCACGTATTGGAAATTGGATTTACGTCATGAGCCGAGGCACGGGGCAAGCTCCTCTCCGTTCGAGACACTCTAGCAAATATCTCATGACCCCACTATGATCCTTGGATCTTCAGGGCCGGTCCTCTCTTACTTTTGAGGATTGGCAATTCTTGAACACACGTTTCCCGGTCCTTACGGACCTATATCCGAGGCGCCTCGCATTCCAACAACCACACATGTGAAAAGTATATAAATGTCAGGGTTGGTAGGTCACTGACACCACCTTAGCTAGAAAGAAACGTCGTGCTCTCCCTGCAGTCACTATCCCGTTTTTGACTCATACCGAGGTGTGAGGCTCGCGAATTCACGCTATACGCAAAGCTACGCTACCCAGGCCATGCTTTGATCATGAACCACAAGACTTTGCTTTTCAACAGAAGCCTTGATCAATTGCCACTTACGCGTGCCACACTGGAAATTCACTCCATGCGACTGATGTCCATCGATATACAACCTCTGAGCTCGTACGTCTCAGAGAAGGGCGTTAAGCAAGAGAATAAATTCTCTGCCGCCAAACAGATGTATATTTAATAGATATCAATCAGCACAGAATAAAATCCAATGTCAGACACACAATCCATTTACAAGTTCGTTCTGGGTCTGAACGAAACCAGAGGCACTTTCCTCGCATATCCATCGATCTCCAAGTATGTCTAGATGATCACCAACTGTTTCCCTCATCTTGGGTGTACAGCCCAATCGAGATCATCAGTAATCACCCAAACGATGTGAAGACTTCCTGTCTTCAACCATCATCTTCATCTTCGACATCTCGTCGAATCAGTTATTCAGAATGGGTATAAACCAGGCCTTTCTGAATAACCCACGTATATGATAAACAAACGTTACACAAACACAACAAATGCCTCATTCCAATTCAGAATATTCTTTTATTCACAAAATCACATTCTTAGGGAATAGGTTCCCATTAATTTTATCAAAGATAAATTCTTCTAAATTTATTCTTTAATCTTCCTTTAGATATCATTTCAAATCATATTATGGATTTCCAAACTAGTTGGGATTAGCGAACCACACCAAAGTAATTATTTATTTTATTTCCCAATCCCAACCTATTCATCCCATGGAGCAAAACTGGTAATACTCCATATCAAACACCACAGTGTTATGGGTAAAATTAATTACCATTTCACGTTCAAATCTAACTAAAGATTTAACTATCGCTTTGGAGCAAAACCGGTGATACTCCATCCTCGATCACTTTTCAGATTTGATAATTTAAATTATCAATTCACATTTCAATCAAATTAAAGATTCATTAAAACTCCACTTAGTTTTAATCTTCTCAAAAATCAATAATCTGTCTTTAACTGGGTTAAAGAACCAATGTCACCTAAAACACGATCCATGATAAACCCAAAATTACATTTGGTATTAAATACAAGGCTCTGAATAGAAAATATACCGACTTATATTCGATATCAAATTCTAAAAACAACAAATATCGTATTGGAAATAACGATATAAATATATCTTTCAAATTTCCACCACCATATCTATATAATCACAAAATCCAACATCGAAATATTCCGAAGACAATTTCGATTCAAATCCATTCCAATTCACATATTGGAAATCCTAATTATTTTTAAAACCACTTTCAAATTCAATTTATTTATTTCAAAAATAAATTGATTTTAATTCTAGTTCAAAACTAGTTCATTTCGATAAAAATCTATTTTTATCTTTTCAAATGTGGAACTTTTCACCTCAGTTCTTTTCAAATCATTTCTTATAGATATTTTTAATAATTTTTATCAAGGCCCGTACAGTCGATTTCCATCAACGGCCATCGAACTGCACTTACAGCGACCTTTTACAAATTTGATTTAGACGTAATTCCAAATCCAACCGTTAGATTTTAAGTTTCTAATATTCATTGGAATGCTCTTTTTGATACGAACCCAACGGTTCCGGTTTTAGGAGAATCCGACGGTCGGATCTCCCGCAACATCAATTCGAAGTCAATGTTCGAAATTCACGAACTGCCGCGGCGCGACGCGTTCTATTCAGGCCATTATATATATAATATAAATATATTATATATATTTCGTCAATTTAATTTTTAAAACATATTTTATAAATTGTTTTAAATTCATTTTCAAAACCATTTCAACTCTATATTCAATTTCAAATCAAAATTGAATATTTCATATCATTACTATATAAATGATAATATTTTCAAGACGTTATAATTTGAAATAACTACCTTTTCTATATTCATTATAAAAACGAATATAATCGATATAAATATCGTTCACGTCAAAACAGCGCAACTCTAATCAACACGGCTTTGTATATTTCAATAAATTCGTTATTCTATTCAACAAATGAATATATATTTCCTTCAACACATGACTAATCTCAACACATGAGTACTGTCAACACATGACTATTTTTGTTATGTAATATATTTTATAAAATTACGGTATCTATCGTTTGATTTTTAATCAGACTCCACCGTGAAGTAGCTTCTAATTTTAAATATGATAAAGATGTAAATTTTATTGTTAAAATATTTTACTCAACACATGAACATCGTCAACACATGACTATTTATTCTATTCTAATATTCTTTATTTTCCCCGATTGGAATGAGGCCCAATCAATTACCATATAATGTTAATTATATGGATTCCACACAACACATGTATATAATAGCAACGATAAACAATCAACCATCATCCAAAGTGCACCACACAATTGCATAAGCATCAAATATAAATAATTAACGCTTACACAGCCTGTCGACCAATCGATCGACATACAATTAACTAATTGGGATTAGTGTATGACAAATATCATCCCAATACCCGTGTGGGGTTTCAAATCAACAAACACTGAATATTATTTGTGCAGTTGGGCGATGTGTAAAATTTATCATCCCAATCAATATCCTTCAAATAGGTGTACATAAACAAACCGTTCGGTTTGTAAATAAATATTTATTTATTCCCATTCACTATACTCATATTCACGTTAAAAATTATATTTTTAACGATAATTAATTTACTTCAACACATGAATATTTTCATTATCTATTTCTCGTCACCGTCACAAAAAAATTCACAACACAACAAACAAGCATACAAGCCGTCCATGGTCTGTGGACGACGGGTGTCGGGTGCTGCTAAGCACCTTCTGCATCCTAGTATATATACATAACTAGAAAAACAAAATTAAAAGGTGAGAAGATCTCACCCAAGCTAAACCAAACGCCACAACTCTTCATTTGTAGAAAATCTTCGTCGTTCTCGCCTTTTGTCACTTTCATTGCCCGTAGCCACTACATATATATAAAACACATTTTTATATTGTTGCTATGTATATAAAAATCTCATTTTCATAATCACTCCATATGGATAAAAATTATATTTTTACATCACTACTATATAGATAAAAATTCTATTTTTACACCGCTACTATATATATAAAAAATCTATTTTTACACCGCTACTATATAGATAAAAATTCTATTTTTACACTGCTACTATATAGATAAAAATTCTATTTTTACACCGCTACTATATAAAAATTATATTTTTATATTTCTACTTCTTATATAAAGATTATATTTTTATTCTTCACATCATATAAAAATTATGTCTTTATTTCGCTACTTCATATCTATAAAAATAGAATTTTTATATTTCTATAAATATAATCTTTTCTTCGTTTTAAAAATAAAGTCTTTTCGATTTTAAAATATAATCTTTTTATATTTCTAAAATCAAATCTTTTCCTTCATGAACACATTATAAAATCCGACTCTTTATCTCGCTACACCCATAAATAAAAATCTCAACTTTTACATAAATAAAAAAATCTCACCTTTAA
Source organism: Allium sativum (assembly GCA_030737875.1). Taxonomy (NCBI): domain Eukaryota; kingdom Viridiplantae; phylum Streptophyta; class Magnoliopsida; order Asparagales; family Amaryllidaceae; genus Allium; species Allium sativum. The sequence goes on from CM060921.1 coordinate 318,103,965, forward strand.
TATAGATTAAAAATCTAAACTTTTTATATGATAAAAATCCGACTTAAAAAATCGTATTTTTATTACAAAATCCTGTATTTTACTTTACCGTTTAAATAATAAAAATCCTATCTTTCTATTTGTAAAAACCATACTTTTACTTCTAAACGATTTCATATCAAAACTCCTATTTTTAAAGTGTTATATATATATAAAAATCAGGTTTTAAATTAATAAAACTAAAAAAATAACATAAAAACTCACCGAAATCGATTGAAGAAGGGATGCTCCCATCGTTGGAAGGGGAGGAGCTTCGGTGGGGGTTTCTGGGGTTGGGCAGGTCAAGGTGAGGGGAAAGAGGTCGTCGAGGTGGCGGTTGTGGCAGGGATGCGGTGGATTGGGATTTTGGGGATCTCGCGTTCGGGGTTGAGAGAGAATTTATATAATTATATATTTTAATATTTTAATTTTCAATTTATATTGACTTTTTATACGATCTACAAACAGCACCCAATGACTGACGCACCTAGCTAATTACCCCCATTCTGAACACAATGGGATATGTATCATAAGCTGATTCGATCGTTTCGATCAGTATTTGTCAAAATCAAAATATAACTTTATATATTGAATTTGAACTTGCATTTCAATTTACTGGGGTTACATACTAACTCGAAAAATTCCAGAATACTAGGGTTACATACTAACTCGAAAAATTCCAGAAAAATATTTTCTAGCTTCATATTCACGATACGGTCCTAACAAAACTAGTTTCGTCGAATTCTGAGACCGTTTGAAAAATGGCCATTTTCCAGTCGATTAAAATCAACTGAAACTGGTCAAACGCGTTTTCCTTTGCCACGCTGACATATTGATTCGAAAAATTATGAAATTTGAAACCTAGCAATAACTTTACATCCCAGATCCAGCAAAAGTGGTTTCGTCGAAATCCGAGGTCGTTTGCAAAATCCCCATTTTTAAGGGCCTGAATTCCATAGCGACTATTCATAATTTTCAACTGGACATATCCTTTGATTCCCGCTATGAAATTTCAATTTCTAGGATTCGTTGGAAAGATATTCCCAATTATATTCCATTTTTTTGGTTTCGCTAAAATCCGGTTTATTTTGCACCCGATACGTTCATTTGAAGTTAGAAATCGAATTCTCGAACTACCGCGCCATTTTCAATTCCTTTTATAATTATAAATAAATATTTATATTCTTACAACGATCAATATAATATATACATTCTATTTCTATTCAAAATAAATTTCTCATCGATATTATTTAAAATAATTCATTTTAAATATTCAAAATTCACTAAAATTGTCAAAATAAAAAATTTAAACTGGCTCGCATTTCCGGGTTGTTACAATTTGGAAGGGTTTTAAAAGTAACCAGAATTTCCAATAATTGAAATGGAATGGATTTGAATCGAAATTGTCTTTGGAATATTTCGATGTTGGATTCGTGATTATACATATATTGTTATGGAAATTTGAAAGATATATTTATATCATTATTTCCAATACGATATTTGTTGGTCATAGAACTTGATATTGAATATAAGCAGATATATTTTCTATTCAGAGCCTTGTATTTAATATCAAATGGGATTTAGGTTTATAGTGAACCGTGTTTTAAATGACATTGGTTCTTTAACCCAGTTAAAGATAGGATGTGATTTCCCAAGTAAAACAATCATTACTATTGATTTTTGGGAAGATTAAAACCAAGTGGAGTTTTAATGAATCTTTAATTAGATTGAGATGGTCGAGAATGGAGTATCACTAGTTTTGCTCCAGGAGATAGTTAAATATTTAATTAGATTTAAACGTGAAATGGTAATTGAATTTACCAATAACATCTTGGTGTTAGATATGAATTATTACCAGTTTTACTTCATGGGATGAATAGGTTGGGATTGGGAAATTTAAAACAAATGATTACTCGGTAAGGTTCGTTAATCCCGACTAGTTTGGATAAACCATAATTTGGTTTAAACTGATGTTTAAAAGAAGATTAAAGAATAAATTTAAAGAATTTATCTTCGATAAAATTAATGGGAACCTTTCCCAAAGTATAAGAATATTTGAATATAAGAATATTCTAAATTGGAATGAGGCGTATGTTGTGTTTGTGTAGCACTTGTTTATTATATACGCGAGTTATTCAGAAAGATTGGGTTTATCCCATTCTGAATAACTGATTCGACGATGTGTCGAAGATGAAGACGGTGGTCGAAGACCGGAGGTCTTCACATCATTTGGATAATTACTGATGATCTTGATTGGGCTATACACCCAAGAGGAGGGATTCAGTTGGTGATCGTCCAGACGTACTGTAACAACCCGGAAATGCGAGCCAATTTAAAATTTTTATTTTGGCGATTTTAGCGAATTTTGAACATTTAAAATATATTATTTTAAATAATAACGACGAGAAATTTATTTTGGATAGAATTAGAACGTATAGATTTATATATGTCGTAGTTAGAATATAAAATTTATTTATAATTATAAAAGGAACTGAAAATGGCGCGGTAGTTCAATAATTCGATTTCAAACTTCAAATGAATGTACAGGATTCAAAATAAACCGGATTTTAGCAAAACCAAAAATATCAGAATCTATTTGAGAATATCTTTCCAACGAATCCGAAAAATCAAAATTTCACAGTGGGAATCAAAAGATATGCCCAGGTGAAAATTCAGAATAATCGCTATGGAATTCTGGCCCTTGAAAATGGAAATTTTGCAAACGACCTCAGAATTCGACGAAACCACTTTGTTGGATCCGTGATGTAAAGTAATTGCTAGATTCCAATTTTCGTAAATTTTCGAATCAATATGTGAGCGTGGAAAAGGAAAACATGTTTTAGCAGTTTTAGTTGATTTTAATCGACTGGAAAATGACCATTTTTCAAACGGTCTCGGAATTTGACGAAACTAGTTTTGTTAGAACCGTATCGTCAATACGAAGCAAGAAAATATTTTTCAGGAATTTTTTGAGTTAGTATGTGACTTCGGTAAATTGAAATGTGCGTTCAAATTCAATATATAGAATTATATGTTGATTTTGATGAAAACTGATCAAAATGGTCGAATCAGCTTACGAAACATATCCCATTGTGTTCGGAAGGGGGGGTAATTAGCTATGGACGACAGTCAGTGGGTTTGATTTCGAGTTCAAAAATAAAAGTTGCTTTTTGGATTCTGATTAAAAATTAAACGATAGAAATCATAATTTTATAAAATATATTAAATAACAAAAATAGTTATGTATTGACAGTACTCATTTGTTGAGATTAGTCATGTATTGAAAGAAATATAGATTCATGTGTTGAATAGAATAAAAAATCATTTGTTGAATAGAATAACCAAGTTATTGAAAAATATAAAGTCGTGTTGATTAGAGATGCACTATTTTGACGCGAACGATATTTATATCGAATATATTCGTTTTATAGTGAATATTGAAAAGTGATTTCAAAATCGAATATTTTGAAATGAAATTTGAAATTAAATTAAAATGAATTCGAATTGAAATTAAATTAAAATGAATTCGAATTGAAATTGAATAGAAATGGATTCGAATTGAAATTGAATAGATATGAATTCAAATTGAATTGAAAATGAATTTATAAGGAAAAATTCAATTTCGATTTGATTTGAAATGGAAGTTGAAACTGGTTTTAAAACAAATTTGAAACGATTTATAAAATTTGTTTTAAATAGAAATCGACGAAATATATATTATATATATTATATATACAATATAATGGCCTGAATAGAACGCACCGCGCTGCGGCAGTTCGTGAATTTCGACCATTGACTTCGAACGGACATTACGGGAGATCCGATCATCAGATTCTCCTGAAACCGGAACCGTTAAGTTTGTATCGAAAAGTGCTTTCCAATGAATATTAGAAATCAAAAATCTAACGGTTGGATTTGGAGATATGTCCAAATCAATTTCAGAAAAGGTCGTTGTAAGTGCAGTTCGATGGCCGTAGATGGAAATTGACTGTACGGGCCTGATAAAATTATTAAAAATATCTATAATTTGTGTAAAATTATAATATATGAATTGAAAAGAACCGGGATGAAAAATTCCCTATTTGAGAAGATAAAAGTATATTTTTATCAAAACGAACTAGTTTTTAAATAGAAGTATAAATTCAATATTTTTAAAATAAATAAACTAGATTTGGAATGGTTTTAAAAATAACGAGAAATTTCCACTATATGAATTGGAAGGGATTTGAATCGAAATTATATTCGGAATATTTCGATGATTGGATTCGGGATCATGCAGATATTGTTATGGAAATTCGGAAGATATATTAATATCGTTATTTCCAATACGATATTTGTTGATTTCAGAATTTGATACTGAATATAAGCCAATATATTTTATATTCAGAGCCTTGTATTTAATATCAAATGGGATTTGGGTTCGTCGTGAATGGTGTCTTCATCAACACTGTTCTTAAACCCAGTTGAGAAAAGATTAAATCTTTTTATTTAGATTTAATGAAATATACCAATTAATTAATATATTTAATTGGAATTGAATTAGAATTGATTTGTGGGTTTATCGTGAACTGTGTTTTAAACGACATTAGTTCTTCAACCCAGTAAAAGGAGTTTTAATGAATCTTTGATTAGATTGATATGTGACTTGATAATTTAAATTATCAAATCTAGAAAAGGATCGAGAATGGAGTATCGCCAGTTTTGCTCCGAGCGATAGTTAAATCTTTAATTAGATTTGAACGTGAAATGGTAATTAAATTTACCGATAACACCGTGGTGTTAGTTATGGGGTAATAACAGTTTTGCTCCATGGGATGAATAGGTTGGGATTAGGAAATAAAATAAATAATTACTTCGATATGGTTCGCTAATCTCAACTAGTTTGGAAAACCATAATTTGGTTTGATATGACATCCAATGGAAGATTAAAGAATAAATTTTAAAGAATTTATCTTTGATAAAATTAATGGGAACCTTTTCCTAAGAATGTGAAATTTAGAAACTAGCTGTAGGTTAGTTAAGAAGAATGGTTTCCTGGGTATTGATCTAATGTTGGTTTTGGCCTTCGGGGTTAATATTTGGGGAATTGCTCTCTTACCGATTTACGGTTAGTGACTAATGAATTGGAATGAGGCGTATGTTTTGTTTGTGTAACATTTGTTTATAATATACGTGGGTTGTTCAGAAAGGCCGGGGTTATACCCATTCTGAATAACCGATTCGACGATAAGTCGAAGATGATGACGGTGGTTGAAGACCGGAAGTCTTCACATCGTTTGGATAATTACTGATGATCCTGATTGGGCTGTACACCCAAGAGGAGGGAAATAGTTGGTGGTCGTCCAGACGTACTTGGAGATCGATGGATATGTGAGGAAAGTGCCTCCGATTTCGTTCAAACCCAGAACGAATTCGTAAATGGACTTTGTGTCTGACATCGGATTTTATTCTGTGCTGATTGATCTCTATTAAATATATTTTATAAAACTCAAATCTTTTCATTTTTAAAAACTAATAAAGTTTGATTTTTAAAGTATGAGTTCCTTTGATTTTTAATTGTGAAAAATATTTGGGGAATTGCTCTCTTACTGATTTACGGTTAGTGACTAATGAATTGGAATGAGGCGTATGTTGTGTTTGTGTAACATTTGTTTATAATATACGCGGGTTGTTCGAAAAGGCCATTTTATACCCATTCTGAATAACCGATTCAACGATAAGTCGAAGATGATGACGGTGGTCGAAGACCGGAAGTCTTCACATCGTTTGGATAATTACTGATGATCCTAATTGGGATGTACACCCAAGAGGAGGGAAATAGTTGGTGGTCGTCCAGATGTACTTGGAGATCGATGGATATGCGAGGAAAGTGCCTCCGGTTTCGTTCAGACCTAGAACGAATTTGTAAATGGACTGTGTGTCTGACATCAGATTTTATTCTATGCTGATTGATCTCTATTAAATATACATCTGTTTGGCAGTGTAGAATTTATTCTCTTGCTTAATGCCCTTCTCTGAGATGTATGAGCTCAGAGGTTGTATATCGATGGACATCAGTCGCATGGCATGAATTGCTAGTGTGGCATGCCTAAGTGGCAATTGATCAAGGCTTCTATTGAAAAGCAAAGTCTTGTGGTTAATGATCAAAGCACGGCCTGTGTGGCACAACTTTGTGTATAGCGTGAATTCGCAAGCCTCACACCTCGGTATGAGTCAAAAACGGGATAGTGAATGCAGGGAGAGCACGACGTTTCTTTCTAGCTAGTGGTGGTGTCAGTGCTTAAACTGGCTGACATTTATATACTTTTCGCCCATGTGGTTGTTGGAATGAGGCGCCTCGATTTTAGGTTTGTTAGGACTGGGAAACGTGTGTTCAGGAATAATTAATCCTCAAACGTAAGGGAGGACCGGCCCTGAAGCATCCAAGGGTTACCCAGAGTGTGCAGCCCTGGGACATTTGCTAGAGTGTCTCGAAGCGGAGAGGAGCTTGCCCCTTGCCTCGACTCATGATGGAATCCAATTTCCAATACGAGATGTTTCGGTTTTATTTGTAGAGCCTAGTATGGCGACATAGTAGCATGGGATACCATGCCGTCTACGATTGATATTTATGATTGAAATTGTTTTGACACTATACACCTATAATAGTACCAAATGATTTGTTTTAAACGTACCAAACATGTTCGCTGTTATAAGGGAAAACCTTATCCTCCGGCTTGCGTTGCATTGTGTGATGGGACCTGGGTCTTATAATAGCTTCATTTTTCGAAAAAGCATTGCGCTGTTTATTCTATGCACTGGTATTTTTGGGAGGAAACCCGTTCCGTGTTATACGGCATGGTCCCTTGAATTACTCTCTTTTAAAGTAAAGTTTTAAATAACTGTTTTAGTTTTCACACCAGTCACATGACTGACCTGGAGTTTATTGTTTTAACCTAAACTCTGGGTGCCCTTATTTTCGACACAGGCAGCTAGTAGTTTTGGTTTTGCAGATTTATATTCACAGGATCCTGATTTACAGCTTGAACGATGCTCGGAAAGCTCTGTATCCGTGTATTACTTTCAGTTGTGTTTTATATTGTTTTTCCGCTGCTATGTAATTTATTGTAATCTCTGATATTTATCGAATGTAATTTATTCAATTATACTCTGTATATTCTTGTATTCTGATGGAATTGTTGTAATTAACAATGAAATGTTCTTCTGTTTGCGTTCTATTTTGTCGTGTTCTCAAGGTAATCCGGGCTTTCCTTACCGGGGAAGTTACGGGCTATCACACGTACTTGGAGATCGATGGATATGCGAGGTACAAGGTGCCTCAGGTTTCGTTTAGACCCAGAACGAACTTGTAAATGGACTGTGTTTCTGACATTTGATTTTATTCTATGTGATTGATTTCTATTGAATATATCTGCTTGGCGGTGGAGAATTTATTCTCTTGCTTACGCCCTTCTCCAAGACATACGAGCTCAGAGGTTATAAATTGATGGATATCAATCGCATGGAGTGAATTGCCTATGTGGCATGCCTAAGTGGCAATTTATCAAGGCTTCTGTTGAAAAGCAAAGTCTTGTGGTTGATGATCAAAGCGCCGCCTGTGTGGCATAGCTTTGTGTAATGTTGATTCGCGAGCCTGACACCCCGGTTGTGAACCAGGAATGGGAGAGGACAGCAGGGAGAGCATGTGTTTCCCTCTAGCTAGGGTGGTGTCAGTGACCTACCAGCCCTGACATTTATATTATTTTCACCTGTATGGTTGTTGGATTGCGAGGCGCCTCAAATATATCGGTGACTATGTGGAGCCGATGGAGTCATTAGTCTCATTTACGCTCCAAAGGGCGGGGAAACGCATGTTCATGGTTTAAGTTTAATCCACATCGGTGGACTGGCCCTGCATGTTGCATAGGTACAGTTGCGGCTGAGTCCTGAGGCTCGGGCTAGAGAGTCTCGAAACGGTAGGATTGCACCTTGCCTTGGTTCATAGATGGAAATCCAATTTCCAATACGAGACATTTCGGTTTTAGTTGTAATCCTATATATGGCGACATAGTGGTATGGGGCACTTGTGCCGTCTATGATTGATACTTATGATTTGAAGTTGTTTTATACACTATGCACTTATAATAGTATCAAATGAAATTTCACGTACCAAGCATTCTTGGCTATTATAAGGTAAAACCCTATCTTCCGGCTTGCGTTGCATTGTGTGATGGGACCTGGGTCTTATAATTGCTTCATTGTTCTTTATTTAGCATTGCGCTGTTGTTTTATGCACTGATATCCTTGGGAGGAAACCCGTTCCATGTTATATGGCATGGTCCCTTGATTTACCTAACTTTAAAATAAAGATTAATAACTGTTTTAGTTCTCACATCAGTCACATGAGTGACCTGGAGTTTATTGTTTTAACCTAAACTCTGGGTGCCCTTATTTTGACACGGACAGCTAGTAGTTTTGGTTTTGCAGATTTATATTCATAGGAATCTGGTTTACAGCTGGAATGATATCCGGAAAGCTCTGTATCTGTATATCTCTTTAAGTTGTGTTTTGTATTATTTTTCCGCTGCATTGTAATATGTAAATCTCTGATATTTATCGAATGTATTATATTTGTTTATACTCTGTATATTCTTGTATTCTGATGGAATTGTTGTAATAAGCAATGAAATGTTCTTCTGTTTGTGTTCCAATTTGTCGTGTTCTCAAAACAATCAGGGGTTTCGAACGGTCTTGGTCGGTTTAGCGATCGATTCGGATCGAGCGAAATTCCTTATCGTTACATTTGGTATCAGAGCTTTGGTTTACAAAGCTCAGAGAACAAGACACATTAGAACCAAACAAAAGAATTCATCAGAGATTGGATTAGTAATATCCAATGAAAATGACTCGTTAGAGATGGGATCAGTAGCATCCTAGAACGAGTGTGAAGAGTGTTATTTTTAAAAATAAAAGTGAAAACAAATTTTGTTTTGAAAAATTTAATTCAATTATTCGTATTTGAATATTTATTTGTATTGATTTGGACAATCCAGTATATAAATATTTTGCATATACGTCTGATCCGCATGTATTTGAAGTTTTAATATACTGGGCAGATATAGAATCACACTCTAGTCGCCCGGACATGGTCCTGATGATGAAGTATACCATCACCAGTATTTATTTTCGAGTAACGAAAGTGAGATTTCTATATATTTCCAATTGACTGGCGTGAAAACCAAAATTAGATAAGGTCTATTGTTGTGATTTGGCATCAAAAACATGATTTTTTGTATATGTATTAAAGTTATGTGTTTGAAAACGATAATTCACTAATTGATTGTTAGTTATGTTGTTTGATTAATTAAATGTTGAACCTTTAGCCAAATTGAACCAAATAGTGAATTGTATTGAAAATTTAACGCATTTGCATGCATATACGTATACTTACATTGAACAGGTCATAGCAAAGAGGCTAGAGCAGAAGAATAAAATTGTTTGCCCGACAAATAGGTACATGTTTATTGTATTTCTTTGGGATTTGTTGATTTTATGAGTCGATTGGCTGTTTATTTTTCTTTTTGGATTGGTGAGTGCCATGGGAGGCTATTTGAAATATCCCGAAGCTCTCGATGCAAGGGAGGTTATGGCGAAATTTTTGGAAAATCTAGGGTGTTAGCCAAATTTTTGAAAATTTTGAAAAGTTCTTAGAAACTAAAAAGTTGAAGAACTTAAGCCATAATGAAAATAACAAAAGTTGAGTCGATTTGTGAAACAACTTTCAGCTTCGTTACATTTTGGGGATGAAAAGTTTTAAGTGGGGGAGATTGTAATAACCCGGAAATCCGAGCCAATTTAAAATTTTTATTTTGGCAATTTTAGTGAATTTTGAGTATTTAAAATGAATTATTTTAAATAATAGCGACGAGAAATTTATTTTGAATAGAATTAGAATGTATATATTTATATAGATCGTCGTTAGAATATAAATAATTTATTTTAATTATATAAGGAATTGAAAATGGCGCGGTAGTTTGAAATTTCGATTTCAAAGTTCAAATGAATGTACAGGATTCAAAATAAACCGGATTTTAGCGAAATCAAAAATATTAGAATCTATTTGAAAATAACTTTCCAACGAATCCGAAAAATCAATATTTCATAGCGGGAATAAAAAGTTATGTCCAGTTGAAAATTCAGAATAGTCGCTATGAAATTCTAGCCCTAAAAAAATGGAAATTTTGCAAATGACCTCTGTTTTTGACGAAACCACTTTTGTTGGATCCGAGATGTCGAATTATTGCTAGATTCCAAAATTCATAATTTTCTGAATCAATATGTGAGCATGGCGAAGTAAAACGTGTTTTAACATTTTCAGTCATTTTCGATTGACCAAAAAATGGCCATTTTTCAAACAATCTCAGAATTTGACGAAATCAGTTTTGCTAGGACCGTATCGTCAATACGAAGCTAGAAATATTTTTTCTGGAATTTTTAGAGTCTGTGTGTTGCCCTGGTAAATTAAAATGAGCATTTGAATTGAATATATAATGATTTATAAGAAAACTGATCGTAATGATAGAATTGGCTTACGATACATATCCCATTGTGTTCGGAATGGGGGTAATTAGCTAGAGACGACAGTCGTTGTGTTGGATTTCGAGTTCGAATAATAAGTCAAACTTTATAGAAATAATAAATTATTAAATATATAATATAATAACCCTCACCCCTCAGCACTCTCTTTACCCGATTAAAAGCAAAAAGGAAAAAACCGCGCTCAGTAACCCTAGCCCGCCGCCTCCATCGCCCGACCCTCCACCTCCGACAGGCCACCAGCGCCTCCCTCATCTCCTCCTCCCTCCGCCGCTTCTATTATCCCTCCTCCCTTCGATGAAGACAACCGCGACAGCCACCCACAGCCCCCCCAGTCACGAACTCGCCGCCGCCCGCGCCCTGAGCCCCGCCACCAGACCAGTGCCTCCACTGCTACCCCCAGTGAGTCTTCTCCGGCCGCCAGCACCTCACCTCCGGCCGTGAACAGACCTCCCTTCCACTTTAATTGTAAGTTTTAAATTTGATTTCAATTTCAGTTTTAATTGTATATAGAATAGGTAAAGTTAACATTTTTATGAAAATAAGGTTACGATTTTTATGCGGTGTAAAAATAGGATCTTTATTATAAAAATTTGATTTTTATATAAAGAATAACAATAAAAAGATTAGATTTTTTTAGGTAGAAAGATTTGATTTTTAAACAAGTAAAGTTATGATTTTTAACATGAGAAAGATTTCATTTTTATTTAGAGAAAGGTGAAATTTTATATGAAGGAATGATTTATATATACATATATATATATATATATATATATATATAAGGTAAAGATTCGATTTTTACCATGTTTTCATGAAGATAAAAATTCGATTTATATATACATGAAGTGAAGATAAAAATTCGATTTTTATATATACGATATCGCCATAAAAAATGTGATTTTTATATATATGTGAGCGATATAAAAATACAATCTTTACAAATAAAAATGTGATTTTTATTTATATATGAACAGCGTGAAAAGAAGTGAGATGGAACGGACTGAAATCAAAAAGGAATTCAGACGTTCAGAAATTCAGAAATGAAATGGCGGAGTGGATCCCCAAGGTGAGAACTCCTCACTTTTATTTTTATTTCTATTTTGAAATATATGCTAGGATGCAGACGGTGCTTAGCAGCACCCGACACCCGTCGTCCACAGACCATGGATGGCTTGTTTGTTTGATTGATGTGTTGTGAAAAATGATTGTGTGTAGTGGAATGAAATAAATTATTTTATGGTTAAAAATATAAATTTTTACGTGTATATAAAATAAATTGTTATAAACAAATTGGACAATTTGTTTATGTACACCCATTTGACTGATAATGATTGGGACGATAAATTTTACATATCGCCTAACTGAACAAATAAAAATCTGTGTTTGTTGATTTGAAACCCCACACGGGTATTGGGATGATATTTGATGTACACTAATCCCGATTGTTTAGTTGTTTGTCAATCGATGGGTTGGCAGACTGTGTAAGCATTAATTATTTATATTTAATGCTTATGCAGTTGTGTGGTGCACTCTGGATGATGGTTGATGATTTATCGTTGCTATTATATGCATGTGTTGTAGGGAATCCATATAATTAACGTTATATGGTAATTGATTGGGCCTCATTCCAATTTGGAAAATAAGGAATATTATAGAAAGAAAATTCATGTGTTGAATAGAACAAATAGTCATGTGTTGAATAAAATAAATATTCATGTATTGAATAAAATAAATATTCATGTGTTGAATAAAATAAATATTCATGTGTTAAATAAAATAAAATATTCATGTGTTGAATAAAATAAAAATTCATGTGTTGAATAAAATAAATATTCATGTGTTGAATAAAATAAATATTCATGTGTTGAATAGAATAAACATTCATGTGTTGAATAAAAACCGTATTAATTAATTGACGCCATTTTGACTTGAACAATATTTATATCGATTTTATTCATTTTTATAATGAATATCGAAAAGTAATTGATTTCAAAATATAATGTTTTGAAAATATTATCATTTATATATCAATGACATGAAATATTCAATTTTGATTAGAAATTGAATATGAAGTTGAAATCGTTTTTAAAACGAATTTAAAACGATTTATAAAATAAATATTCATGTATTGAATAAAATAAATATTCATGTGTTGAATAAAATAAATATTCATGTATTGAATAAAATAAAATATTCATGTGCTGAATAAAATAAATATTCATGTGTTGAATAAAATAAATATTCATGTGTTGAATAGAATAAACTTTCATGTGTCGAATAAAAGCCGTGTTGATTAGATTGACGCCATTTTGACGTGAACGATATTTATATCAATTTTATTCATTTTTATAATGAATATCGAAAAGTAATTGATTTCAAAATATAATGTCTTGAAAGTATTATCATTTATATATCAATGATATGGAATATTCAATTTTGATTAGAAATTGAATATGAAGTTGAAATCGTTTTGAAAACGAATTTAAAACAATCTCTAAAATACGTTTTAAAAGGAAATCGATGAAATATATATAATATGTATATTATATATATAATGGCCTGAATAGAACGCGCCCCACTGCGGCAGTTCGTGAATTTTGACCATTGACTTCGAATGGATATTACGGGAGATCCGACCGTCGGATTCTCCTAAAACTGGAACCGTTGGGTTCGTATAGAAAAGAGCTTTCTAAGAATATTAGAGATTTGAAATCTAACGGTTGGATTTGGAATTATGTCCAAACCAAATTTGGAAAAAGGTCATTTTAAGTGCAGTTCAATGGCCGTTGATGGAAATCGACTGTACGGGCCTTGATAAAATTATTAAAAATAGTAATAATTTTTGTAAAATCATAAGAAATGATTTGGAAAGAATTGGGATGAAAAACTCCATATTTGAAAAGATAAAAATAGATTTTTATCAAAATGAAATAGTTTGAACTAGAATTATAATCCGTTTATTTTTGAAATAAATAAATTGGATTTGAAAGGGTTTTAAAAGTAACCAGAATTTCCAATAATTGAATTGGAATGGATTTGGATCGAAATTGTCTTTAGAATATTTCGATGGTGGATTCGTGATTATACATTTATTGTTATGGAAATTTGAAAGATATATTTATATCATTATTTCCAATATGATATTTGTTGGCCGTAGAATTTGATATTGAATATAAGATGATATATTTTCTATTCAGAGCCTTGTATTTAATATCAAATGGGATTTGGGTTTATAGTGAACCGTGTTTTAAATGACATTGGTTCTTTAACCCAGTTAAAGAGAGGATGTGATTTCCCCAATTAAACAATCATTAATATTGATTTTTGGGAAGAATAAAACCAAGTGGAGTTTTAATGAATCTTTAATTAGATTGAGATGGTCGACAATGGAGTATCACCAGTTTGGCTCCAGGAGATAGTTAAATCTTTAATTAGATTTGAATGTGATATGGTAATTGAATTTACCGATAACACCGTGGTGTTAGATATGAAGTATGATCAGTTTTACTTCATGGGATGAATAGGTTGTGATTGGGAAATTTAAAACAAATGATTACTTCGGTAAGGTTCGTTAACCCCGACTAGTTTGGATAAACTATAATTTGGTTTAAATTGATGTTCAAAAGAAGATTAAAGAATAAATTTAAAGAATTTATCTTTGATAAAATCAATGGGACCCTTTCCCAAAGTATTAGAATATTTGAATATAAGAATATTCTAAATTGGAATGAGGCGTATGTTGTGTTTGTGTAACACTTGTTTATTATATACGCGAGTTATTCAGAAAGATCGAGTTAATCCCATTCCGAATAACTGATTCGACGATGTGGTTGTTCGATTGCGAGGCGCCTCAGATATATCGGTGAGTGTGTGGAGCCGATGGAGTCATTAGGCTCATTTACACCCCAAAGGGCAGGGAAATGCATGTTCAAGGTTTAAGTTTAATCCACATCGGTGGACTGGCCCTGCATGTTGCCTAGGTACAGTTGCGGTTGAGTCCTGAGGCTCGGGCTGGAGAGTCTCAAAACGGTAGGATTGCGCCTTGCCTTGGTTCACAAATGGAAATCCAATTTCCAATACGATACATTTTGGTTTTAGTTGTAATCCTATATATGGCGACATAGTGGTATGAGGCACTTATGTCGTCTATGATTGATACTTATGATTTAAAGTTGTTTTATACACTATGCACTTGTAACAGTATCAAATGAAATTTCACGTACCAAGCATTCTTGGCTATTATAAGGTAAAAACCCTATCTTCCGGCTTGCGCTGCATTGTGTGATGGGACCTGGGTCTTATAATTGCTTCATTGTTCTTTATTTAGCATTGCGCTGTTGTTTTATGCACTGATATCCTTGGGAGGAAACCCGTTCCATGTTATACGGCGTGGTCCCTTGATTTACCTAACTTTAAAATAAAGATTAATAACTGTTTTAGTTCTCACACTAGTTACATGACTGACCTCGATTTTATTGTTTTAATCTAAACTCTGGGTGCCCTTATTTTGACACGGTTAGCTAGTAGTTTTGGTTTTGCAGATTTATATTCATATGAATCTGGTTTACAGCTGGAATGATATCCGAAAAGCTCTGTATCCATATATCTCTTTAAGTTGTGTTTTGTATTATTTTTCCGCTACATTGTAATATGTAAATCTCTGATATTTATCGAATGTGTTATATTTGTTTATACTCTGTATATTCTTGTATTCTGATGGAATTGTTGTAATAAGCAATGAAATGTTCTTCTGTTTGTGTTCCAATTTGTCATGTTCTAAAAACAATCAGGGGTTTCGAATGGTCTTGGTCGCTTTAGCGATCGACTCGGATCGAGCGAAATTCCTTATCGTTACAATATAACCCCAAATCAGCCCATCTTCCTCTCATTCATCCCAAACACTTAAAAGAAAATGGAAATGAGGAAGGTAATGTGAAATAGAAATTCCTAAGCTAGGTTTTGCAAATGAAGCTCAATTCAAGAGGAAATCAAGTGTAGAAGCTTAGATAAGCTCCTCTATGTGTAGATTGAAGTTTTATGTGCTACATTGGAGGGGAGACTGTTCTAGCTTGGTTATGCGCCTCTTCTTCCATTTTAAGATCAAAGGTGAGAGCTTTGTGAGTTATTTATGAATACACTTCTATGCCATAAGTCATTAGCTTGTAGGAGTGTAGTTTAGAGTTCATTTGATTTTTCATATGCCAATGAGATGGATTAGCTAGTGAAACTTAGTCAATTTCAAGTGTTCATGTTTCATTGAATTGAAATTTATGATTAGAATTGTCCACATGATCTAATTCATATGCTACTAGTTGATTTGGCGATATTGTGAAGCTTTGTTGTCGCCCCGACAAAGTTCTAAGTCTTCACAATTTTCTTATATCGCATTTTATTGCTTTGGTTAGAGAATTTAATCATTTCGGAGTTTATAATTAAAAATCATTGCAAATCTCTTGTATGAATGTTTGTGCATGTGAGTTTGGTGTTATGAGTTGCTTCGGCGAGTTATAGAAGCCTCATTTGCATGTATATAACATCATAGGCCTTCGGGCATTGGACAATATCATTTTGAATATGTTTGGTAGGTAAATTGCAAAAAGTTTTGAAGAAAAACAACCATTTAACCATTAATGGCCATGGGAATGGCTCCTGTTCGGCCATTAATGGCCTAACAGAGAAAAGAAAAAAAAATTAAAACGATCATAACTTTTTCATACAAACTCGGAATTCAGCAAAACAAGATGCATTGGAACCTTATCGACGAGAGCTTTTCAATATGATACTAATTTGGACTAATTTGAAGCTCATGATAATTTTTGGTGCAGGAAAATATCCAATGTAAACAAGCGAACAGAGAAAACCAAGGGTGAAATAATTAATTTACTTTAAATGATCCTAACTTTTTCATTCGTTATCCGAATTCAGCGAAACTAGATGCATGGGAACTGTATCGACAAGAACTTTGCAATGAAATTAATTTGGAGTGATTTGGAGTTTATGGAAATTTTTGGTTGAGATAAACATCCGAAGTAAACAATCGAATGTTTATAATTTTTCAATGATTTCAAAACCAATCAAGGTGAGAACTCTCTCACTCAAATTTTTTGTATAGTTATTTATCTTTATAACAGAATATATATTGATTGCCTATGATTGCAATATTTTTTTGTCGTTTGATGGATGTTTACAGTTTTAATGTTATCATTAATAAACTTTGAAAATAATATAAAAGTTCACATGGACAATGATGTAAACCCCACATGGGTATTGGGGCGATAATTTTACACATCACCCAAGTATGCAAATAATAATCATTGGATGTTGATTTAAAACCCCACACGGGTCTGGGGATGATAATAAATTCACACATTTCCCTTGTGTTTAGTTGTATATCAGTCGATTGATCGATAAACCGTAATAAGCGTTATTTAATTATTTAATGCTTATGTAGTTGCAGATTACGCTCTGGATGTGAGTTGGATGTTTAATAGTTGTTCATCACTATTTTTGAATTCATGCAATGAATGGAATCCATGTAAATAAAATTATATGGTAATTGATTGAGTCGCATTCTGGTTCAGAATATAAACGAATATTTCGGATATTATATTCAGTGAAGAAGCAAAATACGATTTTGATGTTCGATTTTGGATTGACATGAAAATATTGAAATATATAAATCCGAGTTAAGTTAGTAAAATCCATTTTAACTCAAACGGAGTTTTTTTATCGAATTCATTTATTTTAATAATGAATATCAAGAAATTGGATTTTTGGGTTTGTCGTGAATGGTGTCTTCAATAACATTGTTCTTAAACCCAGTTGAAAAGAAGAATAAATATTTTAACTAAGATTTAATGGATCTTTCTGATTAATAAATATAATTGGAAATCGATTGGTAGTTGAATTTGGGTTCATTATGAATGATGTTTTAAATGACATTAGCTCTTAAACCCAATTAACATTGAAGATGTGATTTGGAATTTATAAATCTTTCAATTAAGATTTAGTGGGATTTTTCCAAAGTAAAATTTTCTAATTAAATTGGAATTGAATGGAATTTGATTTAATGGTTAATCGAGATGAGCTTCTATGAATGAAGGCCGCTACTATTTATGGAATTTAAAAGGCCTTGCCGTTCCACTTATAGTATTAGTTTGATACAAAAATTTATATCGATTACGATTGATCTGATTTCCGTGAAGGTTCCATATTAAATGGAAGATGATTTTGCGGTTTGTCGTGAACTGTGTTTTAAATGACATTGGTTCTTTAAACCAGTTAAAGATATGATTAATTTTCCAAAAGTTGAATAATCATTAAGTAATGAATTTTGAAGATTAAAACTAAGTTGGAGTTTTAATGAACCTTAAATTAGATTGGAATGTGAACGAGGTAACTAAATTTACCAAATTCAAGGAAATGATCGAGAATGGAGTATTACCAGTTTTACTCATGCAATAGTTAAATCTTTAATTAGATTTGAAACGTGAAATGGTAATTATAACACAATGGGTGTTAGATATGTAGTACTACTAGTTTTGCTCCATGGGATGAACAAGTTGGGATTGGGATAATAAAATAAATGATTACTTTGGTAAGTCTCGTTAATTCCGACTGATTGATAAACCTTACTTTGGTTTAAGTTGAGTAAAGATATTAAAAAAGATATTTGAAATGATTTCCAATAATATATGAGTGAAAGAATATTCTGGATTGGAATGAATCGTAGGACGTGTTTTTATAGCACTTGATTATAAGATACACGAGTTACTCGGAAAGACCGGGTTTAACCCATTCTGAATAACTGTTACGACGAATAAAAGTCGACGATGAAGACGGTGGTTGTAGACCAGAGATCTTCACATCATTTGGATGATTACTGATGTCTTGGTTGGGCTATACACCCAAGATGAGGTAATAATTGGTGATCGTCCAGACATACTTGGAGATCGATCGCATATGCGAGGACCTCTCTCCTGTATTGGACATATAGGACGAGGAATAAGGTGCCTCCGGTTTCGTTTAGACCCATAACAAACTTGTAAATGGATTATGTATGACATTGTATTTCATTCTGTATTGATTGATTTTTATTAAATACGTATCTATTTGGTGGCGGAGAATCTATTCTCTTGCTTAACACCCTTTTCTGAGACGTATGAGCTTAGAGGTTGTATATTGATAGACATAAGTTGTATGACATGAATTGACAATGTGGCATGTTAAGATGCAAATGTTCAAGGCTTTTGTTAAAAAGAAGAGTCTTGTGGATGATGATCAAACCACAGTTTTAAGTAGCATAGCTTTGTTTACAACGTTAATTCGTGAGCCTCACATCTTGGTATGAGTCAGAAACGGAATAAAGGATGCAAGGAGTGCATGTTTCTTTCTAGTTAGAAGTTGTTTTAACACTACGCACTTATTGTAATATCAAAAATATTTGTTTTAATGCGTATCAAGCATGTTTGGCCATTATAAGGTAAAACTCTATCCTCTGGTTTATGTTTGCAATGTGTGATGGGATCTGAGTCTTATAATGGCTTTATTTTTCAGAAAGCATTGCGTTGTTTACAAATTGTTCATGGGAGTAAACCCGTTTTGTGTCATAAAATGTGAACTTTTAAAGTAAGTAAATTAACTGTTTTGATTTCTCACACTAGTCCCACGACTGACTTGGAGTCAATTGTTTCTACCTAAACTCTAGTTGCCCATATTTTCCACATGGGCAGCTAGTAGTTTTGGTTTTTCAGATTTCTATTTAGCAGGATCCTGGTTTATAGTTGGAGCTATATTCGGAAAGCTCTCTATCCGTGTATATCTTTCAGTTGTGTAGTTGATATTTTCCGCTGCATATTATGTTTATGTATTTAAATGTAATTTAAACCTCTGATATATTTCCACTGTGTATTATTTATTTTATACTCTGATATTCTTGTACTAAGATGTAAATTACTGTAATAGCAATGAAATGTTCTCATGTTTGTATTGTGATGTGTCGTGTTCTCATAACAATTCACGTTCTTGAACGGTCTTGGTCGGTTCAGCAAACGACTCAGACCGAGCGAAATTCGGTACATGATAACGTAATCAACCATCCAGTCCAAACATACCATTCAAACTCATTAATTGGTAAACTTTCTTATCCCTTATTCAAGTCAAATTCCTATTGAATTAATTTAAATTTCAATATTCAAGTTCAATTCCAATATTTAAGATTAACTTAACATAAGTTTAATTTTCATATTCCACATTTCAATATGAAATGTCTTTTGGTCGATTCAAGCCAACCTCATAATCAAACTCATTCGAATTAATATTGGGAAATCTAGTTACCTAAATTATAATAATTTAAGAAAATTACAACTTTTAGTGCTATATAAATAAATTTGGAAAAAAATATTTTTATATCAAATTAAAAATAGGCACTCTAATATAAATATATTCAAACTCAATCAAGGGTATTACTATTCCCAACTCTATTGAGTTATGCCACAGAGCTAAGGCTATTCATAAACCAATGGCTCTAATACCAACTGTAATGGCCCGGAAAAATTTCGATGCTCGAATTTTCAACAATAATACATAATCCTGTAATACTTGCTAAAAACCCAAGTACTGAAAACCAAGACTATTAAAAGAAAGAAAATAGAAGATTAGAAGAGAAAGAAGGAACTATTAGAATAGTAGAATAAGAAGATCAGAATCTCAAAGCGGAACGGACAAAATATAATATACCAAATACTTTATACAAAAGAACTGAGTATATATTTCAACATTAGAGTATACATACATTTCAATACCATACACATAGTGGAAATAAACTGGTGCCAGTAAATAAATGGAATACGTCTCGACTTCAACCCCTCTTTTGGAACTCCCGGCTAAACCTAACCTGTAAATATACTCGATCTGACCCGAGCACGTTTTAAAGCAAAGCAAAATTCACCTAGATGAGTCTTGAATACTTTCAGTGATTAATTCACATAGCAAACAACTTGTCTAACTTTAGAAATCCTTTTTAAAAGAAAAGGATAATAGTAAGACCAACCTGCACATAAACACAGATGGTTTTCATCTTACTATAACCCAAAACATTTTTGATATATCAAAAATCCAGTGATATTATAATAGTGTCTATCAAATCACAAATAAATAACCATCTAGTATAACGCTTGCATCTCACGCTCTACATATATAGTATATAATCAAAAGGGCGCTTACTAGAGATTGGATTTCCAACTGGCAAGGTATGGGACCACCTTCCGACAGTGTATCTCTAGAGAGGAATACACCAGGGTTCAACAAAAACATCTTGCAACCTAGGCTAAACATGACCGACCCCTCATTTCGCTTGAGAGTACCGAATGTACTGACCTTACGACTTTTTGTCATGACCACCATAGTTCCTAGGATATGTAGAAATGAAAAGAAGTAACAAATATGAATATTCTCTAGATGGTGATAATACACCATAATTGGGAGAAACCCACTTAGCCATGCGACCTACCCTGCCATTTCCCTGTTGAGAGGCTTCAGGTTTAAAATTTTCTTTTCAGAACATTTGGCCACCATTCACCTTGGATGCTACATCATCAGATCCTTCAGAAATCACTAATTTATTTCCATAAAAATACTATAGTTGTTAAGCTAAAGAAGTTTCCCTTCTATGCCTCCAACTTGGTACGTTTGAAGAAAACAATGTACGTGACCCCTTTGGAAATACTCTGTTAAACATTCGTCCATACAAGTCATCCAGGAATAGGATGAACCAAAGGCACCCACCTACCACATCCTAGGAATCACCATATAGATCAGTAGCGAGTAATCCTTACAATCCGTAAATTCCAATCACGACTGAACTACAATGTATCTCTTTGATGAGAGTTATCCAGAGACTATAAGTAGTTCTTCCATTTCATGAAGATCTATAGTCTTCAATGCTTCATCGTGATTTTCTGTCAGTTAGTTTCGAATGCAATGTTGGTTCGAAGTTGTTTTGGGTATAGTTCCCTATCCCGGTCTCTTCGAAACAACACATCAAAAGATCCAATAATATATTCATTGATAGTTGGGTTTTTAACTATCAATTTACACAGTACGGTTAAGTGTATTGGCAGCTCAGAACCTTTTACTTAGAACCATTAATTAAAGCTATATCGTTGATTTAAAAATTGATTCTTATATTCTCTTGTCTCAAATCTCAATTGTTCCCGTTATGTTGAAACAATATCCAAACTCCACTATAAATTCTTTAATACAAAAAGATTTCTATATATTCAACAAATTCTTTTCATTTCCTTTATCTCGGAAAAATCAGCATATGCATATCTCATTCAAAGATATAGTAGATTTATATTGCAAACTTGGGTTAAACGGTGTTAAATTATACATCATTTACTTTAAAACTTACTATTTCAATTATATTCCAAATCTTGCAAATAGGATTACCATATTATCTTGTAACAAACAAATTTTCAAAACGCTTACCGTTACAAACAAATATCATCCCTTGGTAATAGTGAAGTTGTTCAAGTTGGGGTATTTTAATTACCTCTCAGACCTTGATCGGCAACGTTCTTATTTCTGAATAGATAAAAGTTTGAAACACAAAACCTATCATTCCATTTACTATCAATTCAATTTACCACTTTATTCTGATCATGGATTTAATAACCATTTCCTTTATTTGACATATTTACTCCCAAAATGTAACAGCCTGGAATTTCTAAATCAATTTAAAATTTTACTTTCAGCTATTTTAATGGATTTTGAATATTTAAAATGATTTATTTTAAATAATAATGATTTAAAATTTATTTGAATCAAAGTTAGAATGTATATATTTATTTTAATTATAAAACGAGCTCAAAATGGCGCGGTAGTTTGAAAATTCGATTTCTAACTTTAAATGAATGTACAGAATTCAAAATAAATCGGATTTAACGAATGTGAAAAATTCAGATTTCATAATATAAACTGAAAGTTATGTCCAGTTTAAAATTTAGAATAGTCGCTATAGAATTTATATATATTTTAATATAATATATAGCCCTTAAAAATAGCCATTTTGCAAACGACCTCCGTTTTCGATGAAACCACTTTTGTTGGATCTGGAATACCGAAATTATTGTTAGGTTTCAAATTTCATAATTTTTGGAATTAATATGTGAGCGTGGTAAATTTAAACGTGTTCTGTATATTCAATTTAAATTTAATTGACCAGAAAATGGCCACTTTTCAAAGGTCTCCAAATTCGATGAAATTAGTTTTGTTAGGACTATATCATCAAAACATAGCTAAATTTATTTTTCTGTAATTTTTAGAGTCAGTATGTGGCCCCGGTAAATTAAAATGTACATTGAAATTCAATATATATTAATTTATATTTTAATTTTGATGAAAACTGGTCGAAATAGTCGAATTGGCTTATGAAACATATTCCATTGTCTCCGGAATGGGGTATTTAGCTAGGAACAAAAGTCGTTGGGTTTGATTTAGAGTTCGGAGAAATATAGAGTTATTAGAGAATTTAATATTTAATTATATAAATATAATTTTCTATAAATACCCCTGGAAAAGTGCCAAACCCTAATTCCCATTACCTGCCACCATCAGCTCCAATCAAAGGCCAAATTTGATCGATTTTCTTCCCCCAGATTCACGAAATCTACTCAGTAATTCAACCAACTTATAAAGGAAATATTGTAGAGCTCATCATGCTCTACATAATCAACGGTGGCGATCGTCTCTGGTGGCTCCGCTTGACTATGGCGGTTTGCAAAGGAGGTGCGTTTCATTGGTTCTCGCGAGTAGAGGGCCCAGCGAAGCTGCTGTGGTGGCCGTCAGTGGTGGAGGGTGGCTAGGGCTACTCGACGGTACTCTCTGATCGAAGGCACGATGATTGTGGATGGCAAGGTTGGGGTATGGGCGACGTCGACTATGGGTTCGAGCAGTTGGAACGATATACAGAGAAAGGTTTAAGGGGGAGGGATTAATTAGTGATGTACTTAATTAATTTAATTTATTAATTATTGTAATTAATATTTTAAACATTTATATCTCTCTCAAACAGAAACGGAATTAGACAAACTTGAGTCCGTTGGAATCGCGTCATCAAATACTACGCAATGGAGCATACCAAAACAGATTTGGAGCCAACTACAAATTTTGAAGGAGTGGAACCCAATATGAAATCTCTAAATTTAAATTAAATGGAATATACATATATATGTATGCGTTGTAGAATATATATATATATATATATGCATTGTAGAAAAAATATATATGCTTTGTAGAAAATATGTACATGCGTTGTATAAAATTGAAATGTGACAAAAAAAATATTTGTTGTTATGTTATTTATTTTTGGAGTTCAACAAATGAACTCCCACAATCACAAAAATTGGAAGCGATGTATGGATATTAGCGACACTCGCATTTCATACTCAGTGAATGGCCACTTATGGCGCCGTAAATGGTAAATGGTTGTTGAGTATTTTTTTTATGGATGATTTAGTGATTTGTGTGGTTATTGTGATGATTATCATATTAAAAATAATTTTAACATTAATGGGTTGTTGAAACCAAATTATAAATATATATTTATAATTTAAACAGTAAAATTGGCTAATTAGTAAAATAATTCAAACCGAATTAGAATTGGTTAAATTTATTAACCAATGATCTATTTAAATAGACTGTTGTTGTTTGAGAACCCCACACGGGTATTGGGATGATATTTGACATACACTAATCCCAATATTTAATTGTTTGTCAATCGATTGGTTGACAGACTGTGATAAGCATTATTTATTTATTTAATGCTTATACAGTTATAAAATGCATTCTGGATGATGTTTGAATGCGTAATGATTATTTATCATTATTGTTGAATACATGCGATGTATGAAACCCATATAACTGAAATTATATGGTAATTGATTGAGTCGCATTCCGATTCAAAAATAACGAATATTTTAAAATAATATTCAGTGAAGAATTAAATTAATGAACAAATATTTTAAAATAATATTCACCGAATAATCAAAATAGGATTTGATGTCCGATTTTGGATAGACACGAAAATATAAATAAATGAAGCCGAGTTGAGTAGAAATCGCTATTTTGATTCGAACGGATTTTATATCGATTTTATTCATTTTTAAAATGAATATTGAAAGGATTAAATTTCAAAATATTACATTTTGAAAATATTATCATTCTGAAATAATAATAATAGGCTTAATTTAAATTGAAAATGAAGTTGTAATTGTTTTAAAATGAATTTGTAAACAATTTATAAAATACATTTTGAATGGAAATCGATGATATATATATTATATGTATAATGGTTTGAATAGAACGTACCGTGCAGCAACCGTTCGCGAATTACAACCATTAACTTCAAATTGATGTAACGGGAGATCCGACCGTCAAATTCTCCTAAACTTGAACCGTTGGGTTCGTATCGAAAAGATCTTTCCAATGAATAAAAGAGATTTAAATTTGAACGATTGGATTTCAAATTATGTCCAAATCAATTTCAGAAAAGGTCGCTGTGGACGTAGTTCGGTGGCCGTTATTGGAAACCGACTGAAATGGCGATATTAAAATTACTAAAAATATGGAAAAATTGTGTAAATTCATAATAAACGATTTGGAAAGATTTTGGATGAAAAATTCCATATTAGAAAAGATAAAAATATATTTTTATCAAAATGAACTAGTTATTAACTAGAATAATAATCCAGTGTTTTTAAATAAATAAATTGGATTTGTAAATGGATTTTGAAATATCCAGAATTTTCCAATGAATAATGTGACGACTCAGAACCCCGTACTGAAGGCGGCAAGGGTAAACTTTGGAATATAACACAGAAACAGAAAATAGCAGAACAGAAATAAATAAATACACCAGATAATGCACAATAGAATATACTGGATAAACGTAATCATCAGAGTTACACAGTATACAGGATCTTACTTAGTACAAATACAGTTCAGCTATACATAAATGTCTACAGTGGAAAACAAATATAATATGTACAATAGGTGCTGAACAGCATAAAAAGAGGTAAATAATAGAATCCATCTTCAGCTCTTGTAACACCCCGAATTTTCTATTAACACTAAAGTTGCTAAAATAATAATAAGTGTGCAGAAGAGGGGATGTATCTAATATGAATATAAAAATATTAATAAGTATGTAAGAGAGGTGATGTATCTATTATGAATATAAAAATATTAATAAGTATGTAAGAGAGGGGATGTATTTAATATGAATATAAAAATATTAATAAGTGTGTAAGAGAGGGGATGTATCTAATATGAATATAAAAATATTAATAAGTGTGTAAGAGAGGGGATGTATCTAATATGAATATAAAAATATTAATAAGTGTGTGAGAGAGGGGATGTATCTAATATGTATATAAAAACAATAATAAGTAAAGGTGGATGTATCTAATATGTACATTGTAGAAAAAATATATATATATTTATGACATGAATAGAAGTTTATTAATATGCTGAGTGTTTGCTGAGTCACTTCTGACTCATTGCTGAGTCAACAAGATAAACCCCATCTTGTCTGAACGGCTGCGGTTATTTCTAGGTTAAATCTAATGGCCTAAATGAATTCTAAAATCTATAAATAAGTGGGTAGACCCTAGACCTAAATCACTTGTAAAATTAGAGAAGCTACCGTCATGCTGCTGCCATGGAGTTCAGCATAGCCGTCACAAACTAAGAAGAGGAAGCCTAATCATCTACAACTAAATCTACACAAATCAAATCAAAAGATCTCTCTTTCTCTAATTCTTTTCTTTTGTTGGTGAGTATGATGATTCTCACAAGACTATAACAAACTAATTTGACTCAGTTATGAATGGATCACAAGAAAGTGACGTGATTTGTAATTGTAAATTCTATATATTGTGGATCTCTTATTATGTTATTATGTTGTCGTATGATGTAAATTATATATGCTATGTCATGCTATGTTGTAAATTCTCTTATGCTATGTCGTGCTATGTTGAGAATCATGTCAAGCTATGTTATACTATCATACTATGCCATGTTATAAATCATGCTATATTATGTTGTAAAATCATGATGTTGTTGGAACATGCTTAAAGTTATGTTTTTTTAATTTAAATGGATCTTGTTTATGGGAATTTGCCTATTAGGTTAGGTGTACCCATAAACTTGAAACTATAATTAAATAAAACTTGAATATGGGAATTTGCCTATTGAGTTAGGTGTACCCATATAAAACCATGTTGTTAAAAAATTAGATGATGTTGATTCACTCATGTTCATATGTAAGTTTATGAAAATTGATTGAGATTATATTAGGTGAATTTTGAACAAGTTGACACCTTTAGGTCCATGACATGTATAATCTATGCAAGTTGGACATATGCAAGTTTCACCCCTTATTATGATTCATTTGGTCACATATACATGTTGTTATTATGATAATCTCTTTTATGCTATGAGTTAGGCTATTCGAGTCTAACATATATTTTGCGAATAAACGTTCAAACGTGGGGTAGGGGTAATATTAGGAATTAATAAATTGGGTGCAATTTTGTAAGATTTTGCATACCATGAATGGATGTCCATAATTGAGTCAATTATGGACATTGTTAAAAATTGGAAGTAATTAATAATTCAAGTAGGGAATTATTAAAATTGGGGGAAAGTGGATTATTATTAATAATCAATGCTTAGGACACGAGGTTGGACCCGTTTGTGATGTAAACCTGCCCGGACCCGCCCGGCAAATCCAGTAGTCACAAATGTCGGCCCAATGTGAGAGGTCCTAGGCCTAAACTAAAGCATAACAGTTGTAAAGACACGAGGTTAGACTCTTTTATGGTGTAAGACTGCCCGGACCCGCCCGACAAATCCAGCTGCCATAAATGCCAGTCTAATGTGAGAGGTCTTTATGAGGTTATGGCCTTAATGAACTAAGAAATACTTAACCAGATAATCATGTAAGGTGGGACATGGGGGTTAAGTAGGTGCCTTGGGTGGCATGAGGAATCTGGTGGTTGCCTTTAGAGGCATTTGAAATACGATTAGACTTAACCAAACACACATGTAAATGAACATGACTAAGTGGGTTAAGTGGGATGGACTAATGGGGACAAGCTTAGGTGGAATGCTTGTGGTAAATAGTGGGGGCCCATTTCAACCAGTATCCCAAAACGTATCTTTGTGGGCTCGACCCAAGTCGAGGACGGGACACGCATACTGGGTTTGACTATAAGAGGCGAAAACAGGGAGCGGTGGCAACGCAAGTCCAACGGGTTTCATATGCGTGTGTGGACCCGGGCTGGTAGGTAAGACGTTGTTGCATCGTGTAGGTATAAGCCGTGCATGTCCGTTGTATCAGGTTGCCACTTTAGGGGAGTGATACACCCCACTGTGGGGCCAGCACGGGTATCTACGAGTTAGGGAGCCGATCGAATAATGGGAAGTAGGGTACACCTAGTGGAGATAGGGGCAGGCGGCACCTATGTAGTCAGCTAGGGGTACGTAAAGCCATTGGGAAAGTTTCTAAGTGAAGCTAAGTGGGATGAATCTTTAGGGTGACTGGTGTGGTGCAGTATAGTGTTTATCCTTTAGTATTTAGGAGCGCCTATAACGTTGCCTTTAGCGATTGTCTATGTCCTTAATCTGCTCTTCATAGACATTTTCTTGTTTTCCAGCTTATGCCTTAGTCCAGTTATTTTGGTAATAGTATTGTAGAATTATCATATTCACCAGACTTTATGTCTGACCCCCTCTTTTCCATCCTTTTTCTCCCTTCAGGTCCGCAGGTTGGGCCAAGTTCTAGTGGAGTCTAGTTGGATCGCTTATCTACTGGAAAGCTTGGACTGCTGAAGTAAAGTCCAGCTTGTTATCTTTCTTTTTAATGGCTATTCATGTAATGGGATTATGTACTTGTTTTCAAGATAGATATTGTACTTGACATTGAATATGGTGTTATGATGTAATCAAACATGTTTTGACTTCTGCTACAATGAAATAAAGTTTTTGAATTTCCAAGTACTATTTTATATCTGTCTTGTTGTAATTTTACTGTTCTATATTCACTTAAAACCTCCATGGAAGTTAATGCATTCCCTTTGTGAGTGACATTAATGGACGTGGGGTGTTACACGTGGTATCAGAGCATAAGGTTACCAGAACAGATAAAAAATTTTTTTAGAAAAATATTTTTTTTCTAAAGTATTTTTGGAAGAAGTGCTTTCAAAAAAAAAAAACATGTTATTTAAAGAGAGTTTTTATGAAAAACATAATCCCAAATAGCCACATCCTTATCTTTATCTTTCGAATTCTCCATTTTGAATCTTTCCTTTTTCGTTTCAGCATGGCTGAAGATCTTAATCTCCCAGAAGGTGTGACGATTCCACGGTGGTTTAGGAGATACTTGGAGGCTAGGGCCACCACTGCAGGCCCAGCGGATACTCCTCCACCCCTAGTTGCACCCATTCCTCCTCCTCCTCCTCCTCCTCGTGTTGACACTTTTGCAAAGACGTGCAAGGAATTCAAGGCTATGGGAGGAAAAACTTTTCAAGGGACTGAGACGTTTGTGGAGGCCAGAGATTGGCTTAAGGAGACTGAGGAATTGTTGGATATCTTTGAAGTGGAAGATGGGAGGAAAGTCCGTTTAGCTGCTTGGTTAATGAAGGGAGAGGCCTCGTTTTGGTGGGAGGTCACTAACGGGGAACGTCCAGTTGATTCATGAGCGGATTTCAGACGAAGGTTTGAGGCAAAGTTTCTTTCAAGGGCAGAGGAGAACTTAAATATGGAAAATTTCCTGGCACTAAAGCAAGGGAGCTCATTAGTAAAGGAATATGTCAATAAATTTAATCAGTTAGCAAGGTTTGGCTTGGAGTTGGTGAACACGCCAGAGAAGAAAGCTTTGAGGTTCGTTAGAGGCTTGAATGAACCGTTGCAAGGGTTGGCTATGACCCACATCCCTATGGGAGCCACCTTTGAAAAGCTAGTAGAAATGGCACTTATGCATGAGGATAAGGCAGTTGAAAAGAAAGGGGATCAGAAGAAACCCCAACAGCAAAATAAGAAGGGTGGTAAAAACAATAATGGCAAAGGGAAGAAGAAATGCTTCAATTGTAGGACGCCTGGCCATCTAAGCAAAGTTTGTAGAAAGAAAAAGAAGACTGGTTGTTTTCATTGTGGAGATGCGGGACATTTAGTAAAGGACTGTCCAAAGAAGGGGCAGAGGGCAGGGTCTACCTCGGGAGGACAGGTGCAGGCTCTTATGGCACCAGGGTAGGCAAGGGGGCAAGTTCAGGCTATTGCGGCCCCACCGCTGCAAGAAAGAGGTAGAACAATTTCTGTTGAAAGCTTAGTTTTTCTGTTTGATCATCCTGTCCGTACCTTATTCGATTCTGGCGCATCTCATTCGTTTATCTCTGCATCATTAGTTGAATCACTACACTTGAACACCAGTTTAGTAGAAGATCCCTTGGTCGTTTCAAATCCAATTGGGGGTTCGGCTCATTTGACCATGATATGTTTGGATTTGAAAATCTCTATACTTAGCGTTGAATTTAGATGTGATGCTTATGTATTGGGCTTCACGGGCTATGGGCTAATTTTAGGAATGGATTGGTTGTCTAGAAATAGGGCCATTCTTGATTGTGAAAGGAGAGTAGTTAGGCTTGTGACTCGCCTTGGTAATGCTCTCGACATCTTTTGTAATCCCATAAATTCCGTTATGCTAAGTTATCTTGAATCGCTTGACACGTCTGTAGAGAACCTGCGATCGGTAGAAGTGGTCCGGGAATATCCGGATGTGTTTGAGGAGGTGAAGGGCTTACCTCCAAAGCGGGAGATAGACTTTCGAATTTATCTTGTGGATAATGCTAAACCCGTATCTTTGCCAGTGCGCCACATGGCTCCTCGTGAAAGGAGGGAACTCAATAAGCAAGTAAAGGAGTTGCTTGAGAAGGGGTTCATAAGACGTAGTATATCGGAGTGGGGTGCTCCAGTAGTTTTTGCCACAAAGGCGGATGGGTCTCTTAGACTTTGTATGGACTATAGAGAACTAAATAAGCTTACTAAAAAGAACCGACACCCACTGCCGAGGATTGACGATCTCTTTGATCAGTTAGTTGGCACCTCAGTGTTTTCGCAGTTGGACTTAGCCACTGGCTTTCATCAACTGAGAGTGGCTGAGGATAGTATAGATAAGACTGCTTTTAGGACTCCTGACGGATTCTATGAATGGCTGGTGATGCCCTTTGGTTTGACAAACGCCCCTGCATATTTTGTTGATTTGATGAGTAGGGTGTTTAGGGAATACCTTAACAAATTCGTGGTAGTCTTTGTGGATGACATCTTAGTCTTTTCTAAGAATAAAGAAGAGCACTCCCTACATCTTAGGGAAGTGTTGGAAACCCTTCGAGCGCATAACCTTAAGGCAAAATTTTCTAAGTGTCACTTCTGGAGGAAGGAAGTACGGTTCTTAGGGCACGTGGTTTCCAAAGAAGGGATAGCAGTGGATCCCGCAAAGGTGGTGACCATCCAAGATTGGAAGGTCCCTAAAAATGCAACCGAAGTAAGAAGTTTCTTGGGGTTGGCTGGCTATTATAGGAAGTTTATCAAAGACTTCGCAAAAATATCAGCTCCATTAACACGGTTAACGAAGAAGAACCTGGTTTTTACGTGGGACAAAGATTGCGATGATGCATTCCAACGTTTAAAGAGAGCCTTAACTTCAGCCCCAGTCTTAGTGCTGCCAGACGGGAATAAACCGTTTACCATCTATACTGATGCTTGTGGGACGGGACTTGGCGCGGTCCTCATGCAAGAGGGAAGAGTAATAGCCTATGGTGGAAGGCAGTTGAGGGTTCATGAAAAGAATTACCCCACGCATGACTTAGAGCAAGCCGCAATTGTTTTCGCGCTTAAGTCTTGGCGTCACTATCTTCTTGGTGAGAAATTCGAACTGTTCACTGACCACAAATCATTAAAATACTTATTCTCTCAGAAGGATTTGAATTTAAGGCAGCAACGGTGGATGGAATTCTTAGCCTCCTACGATTTTGAAATAGCATATACCCCGGGCAAGGGTAACGTGGTGGCAGACGCCTTAAGTAGGAAAAGGTTGTCCTTGAGTCCGTTGTTTGCTGAACGACAAAGCTTAGAATTCATCTCTATGTTTGACTTTAGACCCTCCGTTGACTTAGTACCCGGTCTGTTAGCATCCTTGGAGGTTAGACCTACACTTCTAGGACAGGTTGGTGAGGCACAGCGAGACGACCCACAGTTGGTTGAGATAGTAGAAAAGCTCAAAGGGGGGGAGTCATCAAGCCATCTTCGTAGGTATACCCTAGACGATAAGGGTTGGTTACGAAGGGATAATAGACTTTGTGTACCACAAGACGAAGACTTAAGGAAGGCCATTCTTGATGATGCTCATCGCTCAAAAATGACCATTCATCCCGGCGGGGATAAGATGTACAAAGATATGAAGCGGGTTTTCTTTTGGGCCGGTATGAAAAAGGAAGTGGCCGAGTACGTCGCTAGATGCTTGGTGTGCCAACGAGTTAAAGCAGAACAAAAGAAACCCGGTGGGTTGCTTCACCCATTAGAAGTTCCACTATGGAAATGGGAAAGCATCTCAATGGATTTTGTGGATGGATTACCAAGATCAAGGAAGGGTAACATGGGGATTTGGGTTATAGTAGATAGACTTACTAAAAGCGCCCATTTTATTCCCGTGAAAAGTAAGAGGACTGCTCCGTGGTTGGCTTCTGTATACATTAAGGAGATAGTTCATTTGCACGGTATTCCTTCTAGTATAGTAAGCGACCGTGACCCCATCTTTACTAGCGAATTTTGGAAGAGTTTACAAGAGGCGGTAGGGACTCAGCTATGTTTGAGCACCGCATATCATCCTCAGACAGACGGCCAGACCGAGAGGGTGAATCGCATTCTAGAGGATCTTTTAAGGCTTTGTATCCTAGACTTTGGGGGTACATGGGAAGAGCACCTTCCGTTAGTAGAATTCGCATATAATAATAGCTTTCAGTCTAGTATTGGCATGGCACCTTTCGAAGCTCTTTATGGAAGGCCTTGCCGTTCGCCTACATGTTGGTGGGAATCTACCGATAAAATCCTACTTGGGCCCGATATGGTTAGGGAAACCTCGGAGAAGATTGAGTTGATTCGAAGGAGGATGAAAGCAGCACAAGATAGGCAAAAATCGTATGCTGATAAGAGGAGGACAGATCTTGAGTTTGACATTGGGGACATGGTTTTTATCAAAGTATCTCCGTTACAGAATGTTGTTCGCTTTGGGTCCGTGGGGAAATTAGCACCAAGGTTTGTAGGGCCGTTTCCTGTAAAAGACAGGATTGGGAAGATGGCATATAGGGTGGAGTTGCCTGAGAAACTTAGTGGAGTACACGACGTATTCCATGTATCACATTTGAGGAAGTGTTTGCACAAGACCGCGGAGGTGGTAGAGCCGAGCTTGCTTAAAGAGGTGGAAATAGAGCGTGATGCAACAATTAGACGAGCTCCTACATGCATTCTTGGGTCGGAGATCAAAAAGTTGAGGAATCGAGAGGTCAGACTGGTTAAAGTGCAATGGGGAGATGATGAGAGCAACGCAACTTGGGAGACAGAAGAGAAGATGCGTTCGTTGTACCCTTTTCTTTTTGAGGGTATGTCTTTTAATTTCTCCTTTATCGCTTAGCTTATCTTATCTTATCTTTAGTATGTCCTCTCATTAGTATCTTTGACCTTTAGTTAGGATAATCCTATGGTTGAAACATGTGTTTGAGACATGTTATGTATGATGGATGCAAAATGGATGCAAGTGTTTGCTAGTGGTTGCTCGTGGATGCATATATACACACACTTTAGGCACTAGATCGGCTCAGTCACTACATATTGCATATTGCATATATATATGGATGTATTTAGTAAAATGGATGAATGATGGTTGTATTATCATGTGGATGCTGCATTCAGATGATGGTTGTGCACGCATATAGAAGTATTATGTAGCATTAAGAATCTTTTGCATACATAATGGATGCATGGCACGATCATAGTTGCATTAAGGAGGTCAACTGAATCAGTGGACCGCCTGATTTTGCATTAGATACGGACATATACACACACTGTGCATTTAAACATGAAAGCATTAGAAGTCTATAAGGACAATGGATGCCTGTGTATGATGGATGAGTAGATGGACGTTTGGATGGTAGGATATACATTCTTCCAGACTTGAAGATTTCGGGGACGAAATCCTAAAAGGAGGGGAGAATGTAACACCCCGAATTTTCTATTAACACTAAAGTTGCTAAAATAATAATAAGTGTGCAGAAGAGGGGATGTATCTAATATGAATATAAAAATATTAATAAGTATGTAAGAGAGGGGATGTATCTATTATGAATATAAAAATATTAATAAGTATGTAAGAGAGGGGATGTATTTAATATGAATATAAAAATATTAATAAGTGTGTAAGAGAGGGGATGTATCTAATATGAATATAAAAATATTAATAAGTGTGTAAGAGAGGGGATGTATCTAATATGAATATAAAAATATTAATAAGTGTGTGAGAGAGGGGATGTATCTAATATGTATATAAAAACAATAATAAGTAAAGGGGGATGTATCTAATATGTACATTGTAGAATATATATATATATATATTTATGACATGAATAGAAGTTTATTAATATGCTGAGTGTTTGCTGAGTCACTTCTGACTCATTGCTGAGTCAACAAGATAAACCCCATCTTGTCTGAACGGCTGCAGTTATTTCTAGGTTAAATCTAATGGCCTAAATGAATTCTAAAATCTATAAATAAGTGGGTAGACCCTAGACCTAAATCACTTGTAAAATTAGGGAAGCTACCGTCATGCTGCTGCCATGGAGTTCAGCATAGCCGTTACAAACTAAGAAGAGGAAGCCTAATCATCTACAACTAAATCTACACAAATCAAATCAAAAGATCTCTCTTTCTCTAATTCTTTTCTTTTGTTGGTGAGTATGATGATTCTCACAAGACTATTACAAACTAATTTGACTCAGTTATGAATGGATCACAAGAAAGCGACGTGATTTGTAATTGTGAATTCTATATATTGTGGATCTCTTATTATGTTATTATGTTGTCGTATGATGTAAATTATATATGCTATGTCATGCTATGTTGTAAATTCTCTTATGCTATGTCGTGCTATGTTGAGAATCATGTCAAGCTATGTTATACTATCATACTATGCCATGTAATAAATCATGCTATATTATGTTGTAAAATCATGATGTTGTTGGAACATGCTTAAAGTTATGTTTTTTTTAATTTAAATGGATCTTGTTTATGGGAATTTGCCTATTAGGTTAGGTGTACCCATAAACTTGAAACTATAATTAAATAAAACTTGAATATGGGAATTTGCCTATTGAGTTAGGTGTACCCATATAAAACCATGTTGTTAAAAAATTAGATGATGTTGATTCACACATGTTCATATGTAAGTTTATGAAAATTGATTGAGATTATATTAGGTGAATTTTGAACAAGTTGACACCTTTAGGTCCATGACATGTATAATCTATGCAAGTTGGACATATGCAAGTTTCACCCCTTATTATGATTCATTTGGTCACATATACATGTTGTTATTATGATAATCTCTTTTATGCTATGAGTTAGGCTATTCGAGTCTAACATATATTTTGCGAATAAACGTTCAAACGTGGGGTAGGGGTAATATTAGGAATTAATAAATTGGGTGCAATTTTGTAAGATTTTGCATACCATGAATGGATGTCCATAATTGAGTCAATTATGGACATTGTTAAAAATTGGAAGTAATTAATAATTCAAGTAGGGAATTATTAAAATTGGGGGAAAGTGGATTATTATTAATAATCAATGCTTAAGACACGAGGTTGGACCCGTTTGTGATGTAAACCTGCACGGACCCCCCCGGCAAATCCAGTAGTCACAAATGTCGGCCCAATGTGAGAGGTCCTAGGCCCAAACTAAAGCATAACAGTTGTAAAGACACGAGGTTAGACTCTTTTATGGTGTAAGACTGCCCGGACCCGGCCGGCAAATCCAGCTGCCATAAATGCCAGTCTAATGTGAGAGGTCTTTATGAGGTTATGGCCTTAATGAACTAAGAAATACTTAACCAGATAATCATGTAAGGTGGGACATGGGGGTTAAGTAGGTGCCTTGGGTGGCATGAGGAATCTGGTGGTTGCCTTTAGAGGCATTTGAAATACGATTAGACTTAACCAAACACACATGTAAATGAACATGACTAAGTGGGTTAAGTGGGATGGACTAATGGGGACAAGCTTAGGTGGAATGCTTGTGGTAAATAGTGGGGGCCCATTTCAACCAGTATCCCAAAACGTATCTTTGTGGGCTCGACCCAAGTCGAGGACGGGACACGCATACTGGGTTTGACTATAAAAGGCCAAAACAGGGAGCGGTGGCAACGCAAGTCCAACGGGTTTCATATGCGTGTGTGGACCCGGGCTGGTTGGTAAGACGTTGTTGCATCGTGTAGGTATAAGCCGTGCATGTCCGTTGTATCAGGTTGCCACTTTAGGGGAGTGATACACCCCACTGTGGGGCCAGCACGGGTATCTATGAGTTAGGGAGCCGATCGAATAATGGGAAGTAGGGTACACCTAGTGGAGATAGGGGCAGGCGGCACCTATGTAGTCAGCTAGGGGTACGTAAAGCCATTGGGAAAGTTTCTAAGTGAAGCTAAGTGGGATGAATCTTTAGGGTGACTGGTGTGGTGCAGTATAGTGTTTATCCTTTAGTATTTAGGAGCGCCTATAACGTTGCCTTTAGCGATTGTCTATGTCCTTAATCTGCTCTTCATAGACATTTTCTTGTTTTCCAGCTTATGCCTTAGTCCAGTTATTTTGGTAATAGTATTGTAGAATTATCATATTCACCAGACTTTATGTCTGACCCCCTCTTTTCCATCCTTTTTCTCCCTTCAGGTCCGCAGGTTGGGCCAAGTTCTAGTGGAGTCTAGTTGGATCGCTTATCTACTGGAAAGCTTGGACTGCTGAAGTAAAGTCCAGCTTGTTATCTTTCTTTTTAATGGCTATTCATGTAATGGGATTATGTACTTGTTTTATCAAGATAGATATTGTACTTGACATTGAATATGGTGTTATGATGTAATCAAACATGTTTTGACTTCTGCTACAATGAAATAAAGTTTTTGAATTTCCAAGTACTATTTTATATCTGTCTTGTTGTAATTTTACTGTTCTATATTCACTTAAAACCTCCATGGAAGTTAATGCATTCCCTTTGTGAGTGACATTAATGGACGTGGGGTGTTACAGCTCTAGCTATCCAGAAAGAGCCAGCTAAAACCTGAATACAAGGCTACCCATATAGAAAAAGGGGCACCCGAGTTTGAAAGTGAAACAAACTACGAGTCAGTCATGGGACTGGTATGAGAAATCTACTCAACACATTTAAAATATGGCTAATTACTGGACCAAGCCACTTTCGTGGAATGGGTTTACTCCATCGGATCGCCAGTGCTTTAAAACAAATCATTCTTTGAATCATCACAATGCTTTTTATAAAAATGAAGCCATTATAAGACTCAGTTCCCATCACACAATGCAATGCGAACCGGAGGATAGAGTTTTACCTTATAATGGCCAAAATATGCTTGATACGAATAAAACAAAAGCATTTGATATTATTACTAGTGTTTATATGTTTCAAAAAAACAATTTCTAATCATAACTATAAATCGTAGATTACATGAGCGTCCCATGCTACTATGTCGCCAAATATAGGTATACAATCAAAACCGCACAGTCACGTATTTGGAAATTGGATTTCCGTCATGAACCAAGGCAAAAGATACTCCTTACCGAATTCGAGACTGCCTAGCCCGAGCCTCAGGACCCAGACACAGGTGAGCCCTTGTAGCGACAGGGTCGGTCCACCGATATGGAATAAAATTCCTGAACACTACGTTTCCCTGCCCTATGGGGCGTAAATGAGCCAACGAATGACTCCATCGGTCCCGGATCGACCGATATATCCGAGGCGCCTCGCTATCCATCATCCACATAAGTAAAATGTTAGGCCGTGTAAAAACACTGACACAAATCCTAGCTAGGAAGAAACGCGTGCCCTCCCTGAGGTCCTTCTCCTGTTTCTGGTTCATACCGGGGTGTGAGGCTCGCGAATTCACGTTATACACAAAGCTACGCCACACAGGCGATGCTTTGATCATCAATCACAAGACTTTGCTTTTCAACAGAAGCCTTGATCACTGCATCTTAGCATGTCACACAGGCAATTCACACCATGCAACTGATGGCTATCAATCACATAGAATAAATCCCAATGTCAGACACACAATCCATTTACAAGTCCGTTCTGGGTCGGAACAAAACCGGAGGCACTATATACCTCGCAAACCCATCGATCACCACGTACGTCTGGACGATCACCACTCATTATCCATATTTCGGGATGCCTCCCAGTCAGGACCTCGGTTATCATCCAAACGAGGTGAAGATCTCCGGTCTTCGACCACCGTCTTCATCTTCGATTTCTTATCGTCGATTCAGTTACTTAGAATGGGATAAACCCGGTCTTTCTGAGCAACTCGCGTATATAATAAACAAGTGCTACACAAACACTACTACGCATCATTTCAATTCATTAGTCGCTAAACGTAAATCAGTAAGAGAACGATTTCCCAAATATTAACCCCGAAGGCCGAAACCAACATCAGATCAATACCCAAGAAACCATCCGACTTAGCCAACCTTCAGTTAGTTTCTAAATTTCACATCCATATCGTTTATAATATTTTATAATGATTTATCGCTATTTTTATTTATTTTAAAATAGCCAATTTATTCAAAACGACGCTTCGGGCCATAACGCGGCCGTGGCACTGTTTTTCTTCAGATTTGATTTACACATATCTGAAAATCTAACCGTTGGATCATCACTAAATTTATATCATTAGAAATATTTTTTCAAAACGAGTCCAACGATTCCAGTTTCGGGAAAATCGGATGGTCGGATCTCCCGGTATAATCGTTTGAAATTTCGATTTCAAAATACGAACTGCAGCGTCGTTATTCGAATAAATATAATTATATATATATATATAAAATCGATTCTGGCGCTGTTTTTCTTTAGATTTGAATTAAACATTCCAGACAATCCAACCGTTGGATTTTTACAAAGTTGGTGCCGTTGGAATGATATTTCCAAAGCGAACCCAACGGTTGCGGTTTCGGGAAAATCCGATGGTCGGATCTCCCTCACTAATCGTTTGAAATCATGGTTTCAAAATACGAACTGCAGCTTCGTTATTCGATATATTTCAATTCTATATATATATATATATATATATCAATTCTTCTATTTCAAAACTATATGATTTTCATACATTTGATAAAAATGATATTTTTTCTAACTGTCTTCTATTTCAACACTTCACTATTTTTAATAATTCATGTATATAATAAAAATGTGATTTTTAATGTAAAACAATTTATTTCAAAACAAGACTATTTTATATAGTTAATATAGGTGATAAAAATAGGATTTTTTTATTATAAAACAATTTCTTTCAAAATATGAATACCATTCAACACATGAATTTCAATTCAATGAATGAATTTCGATTCAACACATGAAGGTTTTCTATAGTTTATATATATAGGTAAAAAGGTGATTTTTATATTTAAAACACGAAGACCATTCAACACATGAATTTCTATTCAACGAATGAATTTCGATTCAGCACATGAAGGTTTTCTATAGTTTATATATATAGTTAAAAAGGTGATTTTTATATTTAAAACACGAAGACCATTCAACACATGAATTTCAATCCAACGAATGAAAATCGATTCAACACATATAGGATTTCTATAGTTTGTATATATAGAGTAAAAATGTGATTTTTATTGTTAAAAAAATTTATTCAAAACACGAATACCATTCAATACATGAATATGATTCAACGAATGAATTTATATTCAACACATGAAGGTTTTCTATTCAACAGACGAAGATAATTTCAACACAGGAAAATAATTCTAACACATGAATATTATTCAAAATTTCGGCAGCAAAACGGCAGGGTAGTTAAAACCGGGACCGTCCCTAGTACGGCTCCTCGCTCTACCTTAAAGCCTTGCAGCTTTTGACAATGGGGAATCATGCATCTAGTTCGCACGCAGGCGGCATGTATATTTTTTTTCCATTTCCACAAACTAATCCTATGTGGTTTCAACCAAATATTTCTCAACCACAAGCGGGTATTTTTCAACCACAATCAATCAATTTCAACCACAAACAATTTCAATCAACCATTCGCTATCAATCAATTTTCACACCAATCACAACCAATAAATATCGTCCATGGTTTGTGGACGAGGGCGTATATATATATATATATATATATATATATATTTATATATAGCATTTCACTTCTATTTCAACACATATATAATTTTTACAAGGCATATATAACTTATACATCGAACGTACAACTTATACAACGCTTATAAAAGAGGTGTACAACGCTTATATAACTCATACATCGACTATATAATTTATACATCGTCGTTTTCCATGTTATTTATAAATTAGAAATCTCACATTGGGTTCCACTCCCCCAAAAATAGCAGAAGGTTCAGAAAAACATGCGGTCTCTTCCAGAAGGTAGAAGACGTCCACACGAGTCCACTGTCTCTTGTTTCACTGGATTTCGACAAGAAACGAAAAAGATACGATTTTTCAAAGTTTGCAACGGTTTAAAGGTGTTAAAACAGTTGAAAATTATCATAGCCGTATACCTCGTTTGAATCTTCAAAACTAGGTTTCAAATTATCTTCAAATCCGTTGATCGTTGCTTCGATCAGCCAGCGCCACCTTGATGGGCTAGGAGAGGCGCACGTGAGCCAGGGAGGGGGTCGAACTCGGTGGTCTCTGGGCGGCAGAATCGAGGCGCGAACGGCGAGACTTTTGGAGGCTGATTCGAACAATCCACTCAATGTAAAATTCAGCAATTGGTATGGATTCGGAGATCTCGCAGAGTGCTACAAAATCCTCAACAGGAGGAAGGTGTAATTTCACTTGTAGGAGGAGGAGAGAAGGAAGAAAAGGGAAGCCGCCGTCGATCTGGGTAGGTTACGGGGAGAGAGAAAATTTATGAGCCAATGATTTTTTTTTATTAATTTAGAAATTTTTAAATCTCTAAAATACCCTCTTCCACACACGAACACCAATTCAAACCCAACGAATGTCGTCCTTAGCGTTTTACCCCCATTCCAAACACAATGGGATATGTTTCGTAGGCCCATTCGACTATTTCAGTTAGTTTTCCTTCAAATTAAAATATATAACATTCAATATTTGATTTGAACATACATTTCAATTTGCCAGGGACACAAACTGATTCAAAAAATTCCAGAAAAATAAATCTGGCTATGTTTTGACGATACGGTCCCAACAAAACTAGTTTCATCGAATTCTGAGACCGTTTGCAAAATGGCCCATTTCTGGTCGATCCAATTTAACTGTAATTGACCAAAACACATTTTCCTTTGCCACGCTTACATACTAGCTTCAAAAATTATGAAATTTGAAAACTAGAAATAACTTCTCATCCCGGATCCAACAAAATCTGTTTCGTCGAATTCCGAGGTTATTTGCAAAATGGCCAATTTCACGGGCTATATAATTTCCATAGCGACCTTTCAGAAAATTCATTTGGCCATAACTTTTGCTTTCCGCTATGAAACTTCGATTTTTCAGATATGTTAGAAAGGTATTCACTAACAGATTTAAATATTTTTGGTTTCACTCAAATCCGTTTTGTTTTCCACCCGGTACAGTCAATCAAAGTTTGAATTCAAATTTTGAAACTACCGCGCCATTTCCGGCCTTGTTTATAATTAGAATTAATTATATTCATTTTCAAACGTCGATTCAACTTACTTTTCATCATTATTATTTAAAATATTTATTTTAAATATTTAAAATCCACTATTTTAGCCAATTTAAAAATTTTTAATTGGTTCAGATTTTCCGGGTCGTTATAATCTCCCACACTTAAAACTTTTCGTCCCCGGAAAGGAACAAAGTCGAAAGTGGTCTGATTAATCAACTCTACGTTCAATCTGGCTTCCATTATCCAACTTTTCCGTTTCTGAGAATTTTCAAATTCTTCAAAAATTTGGCTAACACCCGGAATTTTCGAAAAATTTCGCTATAACCTCCTTTGTACGGGGAGAGGTTTGGAAATTTATTGGGCCATATTAGGTACCCAATAAATCCTAATAAGCATACACATATTTATAGTGATATATTCTGGTGTTTACAGGGGAGCGTGTATAGATAATAACTCCAGAGAATAAATTCTCGTCACCCTGTCAAAGCCTGAGGGAGTGTGTTTTTAATTGCTCCAGAGGATAAATCCTTGTCACCTCGTCCCGTGTGGGAAATAAATAGTCCATGTGCCGTATCTAATGACTAGAGAGACGTGATTATTGTCAACTCCGGACCCGTGTGGGTTTTTTATTAATCTGGCAATTTTATCGTTACATTTTAAATAGTCCATATCAGTCATCAGTTCAACCTGTAAAATATAGTCATCGCCATACAAGCCTGTCGCTCGTATGGTAAATCTTCCACCTCGTCACACAAGCTCCAAATGCTTATGTGGTATATGATGAAGTATGCCATATAGTGTAGTTCAAAATTAATTGTTACTATCCTATGGCGACGTTTATTATTACACACAGAATAACCGGCACTCCGCATCCAATGGCATTCACAGGAGTTGATATAATAATATTTCGCATCCAACTCATTAAGGTTTACCCATTTGTCGGGCACGCAAATAATTTCTTTACTCAACAGCTATCCATTTACCTGTTCAAACATATATAATGCACATGTATATATTTCTATCTATTTTCTAATCAGTTCAATGTGTGATATAATCGAATAAATTCTACCATTCATTTTATTATTGATTAAACTAACTATCGTTTCAATAATTTAATTAATCCAATTTACTATCACACAATGCAAACAACAAGCAATTTGTTTTTAACTTTTCAAAAATATACTAATCAATTTCTATACTCTTTTAAAATCATCCGGACTATAGAATTAAAAGTGCACATTCATGGAAATAAAATAACGACAGAGTAGAGAACTAATTGGTAATGCAAAGTATGGTAAATGTACCTTGCACCGGAGTCAATCAGAGATATCCACTCGACACTTAGGATAGGCTTTCTGAATGCTCTCCTCAATTTCCCAAGTACAATCTCGCGGATCTCCACTCCATTGCACT
Source organism: Allium sativum (assembly GCA_030737875.1). NCBI lineage: Eukaryota > Viridiplantae > Streptophyta > Magnoliopsida > Asparagales > Amaryllidaceae > Allium > Allium sativum. The sequence goes on from CM060921.1 coordinate 318,146,977, forward strand.
TTGACTAAGTGAACCTTCTTGTTCCTCAGCTCTTTGGTTTCTTTACCGATGATCTTTAGTGGCTCTCTTCTCACAGCCAATTCTGGAGTAATTTCAATATCTTGTTGAGCTGCTTCTTCCACGATCAAGTCTGGATCATGAACGTGTTTTCGAAGTTGAGATATGTGAAATACATCACGCACCCCAGGCAACCAATCTGGCAATTTAACCCTATAAGCAAGAGTTTTGATCCGTTCTAGAATAGGAAACGGACCAATGAATTTGGACGCCAACTTCCCAGTTTTACCGAACCGGATAACTCCTCTCATCGGCGATACTTTCAAATATACATAGTCGCCAACAGCAAATGATATATCTCTTCTTCTCCTATCGGCATAGCTCTTCTGTCGGCTTTGAGCGGCGAGTAATGGTTTCTTAATAAAATCTACTTTGTCGGCAGCTTCTCGGATCATATCCGGCCCCAACATAAGTCTATTGCCAGGTTCGACCCAACAAGCAGGAGATCGGCATGGTCTACCATACAGTGCTTCGAATGGCGACATTGTCAGGCTCGCCTGGTAGCTGTTGTTATAAGAGAATTCAGCCAAATGCAGATGGTCTTCCCATGATCCACCGAAATCCAGAACACAAGCCCGTAATAGATCTTCTAGTATACGATTCACCCTCTCAGTTTGACCATCTGTCTGAGGATGATAGGCGGTGCTCAAGTTCAGCTTCATTTCCAGCTCTACTTGAAATGCCTCCCAGAATTTGCTAGTAAATATTGGATCTCTATCACTGACTATACTGAGCGGCACTCCGTGTAGTCTAACAATATCCTTGAAGTATATCTGCGCCAAACTCTGAGCAGTTCTGTTTGATCTGACAGGTATGAAATGGGCGGTCTTCGTGAAGCGATCTACGATCACCCAAATACTGTCATTTCCTTTTCTGGTTCTGGGCAAATCATCTATGAAGTCCATGGAAATATGTTCCCACTTCCAGCCTGGAACGTCTAGCGGTTGTAACAATCCAGCCAGTTTCTGTTGGTCGCTTTTGACTAGCTGGCAAGTAGGGCATCGACTAACATATATCGAGATGTCTCTTTTTAACGACGTCCACCAGAATGTTCGCTTGATATCGTTATACATTTTACTCACACCCGGATGGATACTGAGCTTAGATTTGTGGCATTCATCAAGCACATCTCTTCTGAGTTCAGGAATTTCTGGAACACAAATTCGTCCTTGTAACCTCAGAATCCCTTCGCTGTCGAGCTGGAAATCCGAAGCATTGCCTTCACGAATTCGCTGACTCATTCCTTTAATAAATTGGTCGTCTTTATGGAGAGCCGATATCTTTTCAATCAAAGAAGTCGCAATGATAAAACTGGTGATCATAACATTCTTTCTACTTAATGCATCGCCACGACATTGGCTTTCCCTAGAGTGTATAGAATTTCAAAATCATATGCTGCAAGGAACTCCAGCCAACGTTGCTGCCTAAGATTCAAGTCTTTCTGGGTGAACAGATACTTTAGCGACTGATGATCTGTATACAGTTCAAATTTCTCACCCAAAAGATAGTGCCTCCAGATTTTCAAAGAGAATACTATAGCCAACAACTCAAGATCATGAGTTACGTAGTTTTTCTCGTGCGGCTTCAGCTGACGGCTAGCATAAGCAATCACTTGACCCCTTTGCATTAACACTGCGCCAAGGCCTTCTCTAGAAGCATCTGTCCAGACTTTTAAATCCTGATTGCCGTCAATAATGGTTAACACTGGAGAAGTTATTAATCTTAACTTTAGCTCTTCAAAAGCCTCCTCACATTCTGGGGTCCATTTGAATTTTGAGTGCTTCTTTGTAAACTTCGTTAAGTGACCAGATATCTTCGAATTTTTTTTAACGAACTTCCGGTAATAACTAGCCAATCCAAGAAAACTGCAGACTTCTGTAGGAGTACTGGGCTGTTTCCAATTTTGAATAGCTGTGATATTACTTGGATCCACAACAATTCCTTCTTTTGATACGACATGGCCTAGAAATTTCACTTCATCTTGCCAGAATATACATTTGGATAGTTTGGCTTTTAATACATTCCTTCTGAGAATTTCCAGAACCTGTTCCAAATGCTTTTCATGTTTGGCTTTTGATTTAGAGAAGATTAGAATATCGTCAATAAAAACTAGAACAAATTTATTCAGAACCCCTCTGAACACTCTATTCATCAGATCGACGAAATATGCTGGAGCATTACATAAGCCGAACGACATTACTAACCACTCGTAGAATAAGTCTGGACCTCTGAATGCTGTCATTGGAACACACTCTTCGGCAATTCGAAGCTGATGGAAGCCTGTAGCTAGGTCCATCCTTGAAAATACTTGTGCTCCATTCAGACGAGCCAATAAATCATCGATTCGTGGCAATGGATATTTTTTCTTTATCGTCTGCTTGTTCAAATCACGATAATCCACACATAGCCGTAGAGTGCCGTCAGATTTTGGGACAAACACCACTACTGCACCCCAATCAGAGAAACTAGGCATGATCAGACCCTTCCATACGAGCTGTCATGTTTGATTGTCTAATTCTTCTTTCTCTTTCAAGGACATTCTTCGAATAGCGTGAATTACCGGCCTTGCATTCAGAATTAAAGCAATTTTGAAATCAATTTCTCTCTACGGAGGTAAGCGAACAACTTCCTTGAACACATCCGCAAAATTCTTGACGACAGGAATATCTTTTACGAGGTCGAATATTCTCTGTGACTTCAGGGATATTTTCTATTTGAGCTGGAGAAACATCGAGAGCTGCCCAGAAGTCTGTCCTATTTGAATTCGGGCCTTCACATGGTATGGTTATATAATTCCCTGATTGGGCCTTCGCCTTAACAACTCTCTCGGCGCATCTAACCTCAGCTTTATATTTGGTTAGCCAATCCAGCCCTAATATAAGATCAAACTCCTTAAAATTCATGACGACGGAGATGGTACGAAATTTATAGCAGGAAAAAGAGACAGGTACCACACAAACCCAACTGCGATCGATGGAATCCCCAACCGGATTTTGGACAGTCATTGGTTCTTTGAGCTTCTTCAAATTCAAATCCAGTTTCTTAACTACATTCTTGGCAATGAAGCTTCGTGATGCGCCTGTATCAAACAGTACTTTGACTGGAATGTTTTTGACATTAAGCGTGCCTTCCAAAACATCTGGTCTTCCCTGGCTATCTGAGGGCTCAGAAGCTTCTGCTACTTCATTTATATGTACTGCTTCAGATTCTTTCTTTAATAGCTGGCAATTCTTCACAATATGGCCAGCATGATGGCACTTCCGGCATTTTCTACTTTCTCGAGCCTTCCTACCAGATTTAAGTCCAACTTTCTTCAAAGATCTACAATTTCTAGTAAAATGTCTGTTGGCCTACTTTGTGAACTAGGCAACACAAAGTCAAGAAATCAACCATCGAAGGACATGTTTAAGTATAGGATTTCGGTTCGGATTGGAGGAATGCATACAATTCAGATTGATAGCTGCAGTTGTTCGGATCGGATGGAGCCCTCTGTTCGGATCGGGTTAGAGCAGCATATCGATTCGGATCGGATAGAACTCTCTGTTCGGATCGGTGGTCTCTTACGGGATAGATTGGTAAAGCATGTCAAGTCGGATCGGAGGACAACTAAATCTCGCATGGAAATCCATCTGCTTGTCACGACGCTGGAGCGGAGCGGAATAGATTTGAGAGGGAGAGACGTCCAAGCCATTCCAGTTCGGATCGGGTATCCCGATCCGAACCCCTTGCCTGCGCGCCTCCGACCCGCACCCATGATCCAAGTTAGTCTCCTGTAAAATCGCCTGGAGAACCGGACCGGATATGACTAATTCCTACCCCTAACGTCCATCTCTTTGATGTGTTGTCAGCTTGATAGTTCATCCGAACCCGAAGAGAGTGTGATGGATGACACGTGTTCCGACCCGGATTGAATCTCAGACAAATTCACACCTATAAATACCCCATCTAGAGACAAAGAGAAGGATCTTTTTTTGAGCACTTAAAGAATTCAATCACCTCCAACATCCGAACTTCATTACTCCCGGAAAATCCAAATCATCTTTTATTTCTTGTTTATTTCAATTGAGTGAACAAAAGTGAGTTGTGAGTGGATCTATCATTGTATTTGCAACTGAATTATTGAATATAGTAAAGAATAAGTGGACGTAGGCATTTGTTCGCCGAACCACTATAAATCTTGTGTGTTCATTTTTATTTCTGTCTTATTTTATCTTGTTTCAAATCAATTTGGGTGTTAGAACCACTTTTGGGTCTAACATTTTGGTGCTTTCACTGAGAATCCTTATCTAAATTCTTTATTTTCCGGGATCTCTTTCTACTTTTTGGACCGTTGAGTTCAAAGAAGTGAATCCTTAAGTTTCTCCGCTTTCTTACATTCGTTGAAGTAATTGTCGAAAACTCATGGCCAAAGGAAAAGGCAAGGAAGTTCAGTCTGTTCAAGGAAATGGAGCTGGCGAAGATCAGCAACATGCTGTTGTAACAAGGTCTCGGGGGCAGAGTTCGGCAGCAGGAAGAATCAATGCAGGAAATCCGAACCGACAGCAAGGGGAAAGCTCCGATCCGATCCGGGTAGGAGACTCTGAAGCAGTGCACTCCCCCAGTCTGAACCGACCTGAGTTGCTCGCTGCACACCGATCCGACCAGGCACCCCAGCTCCGATCCGACCCGACTTCCTACCTCCGATCCGACCCGATGCTTGGTGAAGCTGGAACATCTACTCGAGTCCCTACGAATGCTCCAATTCCAGCTGCCAGGGTTGGAGATCAGGTCAATCCATCTGCGCCCATCACTCAAGGAGATTTTTCGCGCTTGCTTGACATGCTTGAGAGCACAAGGGAAGCTATGAGAGTTCATGAGCGCACTAATCTCATGATGCAGGAAAATATGAGGCTCATGAGTCGGGAGATCAATGAGCTTCGTCGACAGAGAACTCCATCACCGGTTCGTCACACACCCGTAGATCAATCTTCATCTTCTGAGGAAGAGAGGCCCCGTGAACGAAGGCCACTCGAACGACCTCAGAACGTGGAGCAGCTAACGTTTGGATCTTTGGGATCTCGCGAGGATATCGCACAAGCATTAGGAAACGATAGCCCCACTCGGGGGCAAAGACTCCAGTCCCCTCTTCCCGAGATCGACCGGGAACGCAGGGAAAGGAATCGAGCAGAGGCAGCTCGAAGAAGAAGGGCATCTCCTGAGCAAGAGCCCCGGAGGAACTCGGACACTAGGGCCAGGGAACCTGAGCAGCCCCTTACTAGTGCCGATGTGCAGGCGATGGTTCGCCGAATTATGTCCGAGAGCCGGAATTATACGAATGAAGACTATGGCATTGAGCGAAGTCATACTCCGTTCACTGACGATATCCTAGACTTCCAGTTTCCCCGACGCTTTAACTTGCCACAGATGGACAAATATAACGGAAGGACTGATCCGGGACAGCATTTGATGCGGTATTCGTGGCTCATGAACGCTGCCGCTGCCCCTGACGAAGTGAAGTGCAAAGCATTCCCAATCTACCTAGAAGATGTGGCATTATTTTGGTTTACCCGACTTCCTCCTCGGTCAATTTCTAATTACAAAGAACTAAGCGAGCGTTTCATGAACCAGTTCCGACTACATGCCCGAAAGTCCAAGAGTGTTATTGAATTGTCGAGAATCAAACAGGCACCGGGAGAGTCTTTAAGGGCATATCTAGATCGTTTTAACCAAGCTGTAACTGAGGTCAGTGACCCGCACGAGCCCACTATTCTGATGGCATTGAAGGAAGGAGTCGATCCTGAATCCGAGTTTGGAGACTACCTTTCTGGGAAAACACCCCCCACAAGGGCGATATTCTACGAAAAAGCCGATATTTATCCGAGACGAGAGGAAGCCAGGGCAAACCGAAAAAGAAAGTCTGAGACAGCTTCAAAGGAGAATGTGCAGAGTAATATTGCCGTGAAGCAGTCTGGGGAAAGTTCTGGCAAGGTTGAAGTAAATGTAGGAAACAAGGGTGGAAACAGCAATACTGGAAATGGGGGAAACAACAACAACCGTAATTCGAACGGTAACAGGAGAAACAGAAATAGGGGAAGCGACCCAAACAAAAGGCCCCGATTCCAGAACTACAAGAACTATACACCATTGAATGACACCCTGGAAAATATTTACCTGGATACGTACAATGTGTTGCATTACAAAAAACCGCCACCTCGTGATTCGACCGAGAAAGAAATGGCGACAGGGAAATTTTGCTTGTTTCACGGAACACATGGACATTCGACCAATGAGTGTCGGCATTTGAGGGATGTAATTGAAAAGCTGCTGCGTGAAGGAAAGTTGGATGAGTACAAGGCTGCCCCGAGGGACAGGGGGCAAGGAGAGCAGGCTCCAAAACAGATCCTACCTACTCCTAAGCCTACCGCGCAGCAGAAAGGTAAAGGGATCGTCATCAACTCCATAGTAGGCGGACCTCACCCGGCAATCCGAAGTTTTAGGTCAATGGACCAATATGTGAATGCTGCAAAGCATCTAGATGTGAATGAAGGTGACGATTTGGAAGATGTCACCCCTATAAAACAACAAAAAACCATGTTCGATGACGTGGTATTTCGCAGCCGAGACAACACGGGAATACAATCTCCCACCAATGATCCGTTGCTTATTACTACCACTATTGGGTCGGCCTTGGTCCATAAGGTATTAGTAGACAACGGAAGTTCCGTTAATATTTTGTTCAAGAAGTCATTTGATCAGATGAAGCTTGAGCCCGAAGATCTGAAACCTTGTGAAGGATGGATTAGAGGCTTCAACGGAGCGACGACAGCTCCCATGGGATATATAGAATTGCCCGTGACCCTAGGGCAAGGAGAACGTAGAAGAGTGCGAATGCTTCAGTTCGTAGTATTGGACGTAGATTCGCCATATAACGCATTTTTAGGGAGACCTGCCCTCGCTGAATTTAGAGTTTGTGTTGCCCCTTGGTGCTTGTTACTATAGTTCCCAACCGAAGCCGGAACTGGAGTAATAAGAGGGGATCAGGTCTCTGGACGGGCCTGCTATGTGGCCGAACTGAAGATGCTGATGAAAGGAGTTAATGCTGAAAGTAAGGATGCCTCGTCTCCCTCGAAGGGGGACTCGGCATAGCAATTAGAGAGATTGAACCCAAGGGAGTTGCCCAAAGGAACACCTGAAGACCTGGATCCTAGAAAAGACGAGGAACCAGAGGCTAGGAATGCAACTCCTAATGAAGCGACAGTGGAAATTCCTGTTGATAAAGCTGATCCGACGAAAGTTTTGAAGATTGGTTCCCAATTGGATCCACGTCGTGCTGAAGAACTGACGGACTTCTTGAAGGCAAACTTAGATGTGTTCGCCTGGACCCATGCTGACATGTGTGGGATATCGCCTTCCATTATCAGCCACAAATTGAATGTAAATCCGAAGCATCCACCTGTAAAGCAAAAGAGACGCATGCTGGGCCCAGAGAGGTCGGCTGCTCTCAAAGAGGAAGTAGAGAAATTGAAACAAAATGGATTTATTCGAGATTCGACTTATCCCGACTGGATATCGAATCCCGTCTTGGTAAAGAAGCCAAACGGAAAGTGGCGAACTTGTATTGACTTTTCAGATTTAAATAAGGCTTGCCCAAAAGATAGTTTCCCACTTCCCAGGATTGACCAGCTTGTAGACTCGACAGCAGGTCATGAACTTCTCTCTTTCATGGATGCATACTCTGGATACAATCAAATTCCTATGCATGTACCAGACCAAGAGCATACAAGTTTCATTACGAATTTGGGGCTATATTGTTATGTTGTAATGCCATTCGGATTAAAAAACGCTGGAGCTACTTATCAGCGGTTGGTAAATAGAATGTTTTATGATCAAATAGGAAAAACTATGGAAGTTTATGTGGATGATATGCTTGTTAAATCAAAGCAGTCTTCCAGTCATATGCAAGACTTAGCGGAAATGTTTGGTGTCTTGCGAAAATACCGTATGAAATTGAATCCTTTAAAATGCTCATTTGGAGTGGCGTCGGGAAAGTTCCTTGGCTTCATTGTGAGTTCCCGAGGAATTGAGATCAACCCTAGCCAGATAGCGGCGATCAGAAATATCAAAGAACCAAGGAGAATTAAAGACGTCCAAAGTCTGGCAGGGAAGGTAGCGGCGCTGAGTAGATTCATCTCCAAAGCCACCGATAAATGTGTTCCGTTTTTTGATTTGATAAAAAGGGGAAAGAAGAACTTCCAGTGGACTCCCGATTGTGTCGAGGCCTTTCAAAATCTGTTAGAGCTGTTAGAGAAACCGCCAATCTTATCAAAGCCCGTAGATCACGAAGAACTATTTGTTTATCTAGCAGTCTCGGCTCACGCTGTCAGCACAGTCCTGGTTCGAGAAGAAGACAAAGTACAAAGGCCAGTATACTATGTGAGTAAGAAATTAGCAGCGGCAGAGCGCAACTACCCAAAGATCGAGAAGCTTGCTTACAGCCTCCTGATTGCATCCCGAAAGCTTCGTCACTACTTCCAAGCCCATCCAATAACCATATACACCGATCAGCCGTTAAGACAGGTGTTGCAGAGACCCGAAGCGTCGGGAAGGTTGATTAAATGGAACATAGAACTAAGCCAGTTTGATTTGAATTTTCAACCACGAAAGTCAATCAGGGGGCAAGCTCTAGCAGACTTTATTGCGGAGTTCACCATTCCAGAGGAAGAAATAATCAATGACCGAGTGGTCAAATCCGAGGATAAGCTAGAGATGAATCCGTGGAAATTATATACAGATGGAGCTAAAAATGACCGAAGATCCGGAGCTGGAATTGTCTTAGTCACTCCCGAGGGACGGTCGTTATATTACGCCCTGCGATTAAAATTTTCGGCAACAAACAATGACTCTGAGTATGAAGCCCTTATTGCCGGGCTGAAACTCGCTAAAGACCTCGGAGTAAAAATGATGGACATATTTTGTGACTCTAAGATTGTTGTTTGTCAAGTGCGAGAGGAATTCGCGGCTCGAGGACCTCGACTTGTCGCTTACCTCAAGAAAGTGAAAGAGCTATTAAATAGCTTAGAGCGGTACAACATAACACATATTCCCAGAGTAGAAAACCAGAAAGCGGATAGACTAGCAAAATTGGCTAGTTCCGACAATCCAGAAGAGACTGAGGTAATTCCAATTGAAACGTTGGAATCGCCAAACTTTGAGCCAATGGAAATTGAATTCGTTCTTGAAGCGGAACCAGAGAAGGAGTCATGGATGACTCCAATCAAGAGTTTTCTTAAGAATGGGACACTCCCATCGAAGAAAAGTGAGAAAAGAGCTGTAGTTCGCAAAGCTGCCAGATATGTTATGCAAGACGATACTCTCTATAGACAAGGATTTTCTATGCCCCTGTTACGATGTATAGCACACGACGACATCAAGCGTGTACTGAGAGAAGTGCACGAAGGTGAGTGTGGAGATCATACAGGAGGTCAAACTTTAGCAAAGAAAATATTGCGGTACGGATACTTCTGGCCTACGATCAACATGGATGCAGCTGATTATTCACGACGCTGCGATAAGTGCCAGAGATTCGCCAAAATCCCCAGGGCACCGTCAACCCAACTTAAATCGATGGTGAGTCCTTGGCCATTTGCCACATGGGGAATCGATATCATTGGAGTTTTACCGATTGCTAAAGGGGGAGCTAAGTATGCCATAGTAGCCGTGGATTATTTCACAAAGTGGGTGGAAGCTGAGCCCTTGACTAAGATCACCACAAGAAAGGTGATAAGTTTTGTGGTCAGAAATATTATATGCCGATTCGGGATCCCAAGGACGATTATTACTGACAACGGGACCCAATTTGATAGCACTGAATTCAGAAACTTTTGCCAGAAATATAAGATAGACAAACGATATACTGCAGTTGCCTATCCACAATCGAACGGGCAAGTAGAGGCAATAAACAAGGTAATAAAATCCATCCTCAAGAAGCGATTAGAGCGTGCAAAGGCAAAATGGGTTGATGAATTGCCCCTAGCCTTGTGGGCATATCGAACAACGTTTAAAACGGCTACCGGTCATACCCCTTTCTCTCTCTCCTTTGGCTCAGAAGCAGTAATTCCAGTTGAACTGGAAGTTCCTTCCCACAGGGTGACGTATTATGACCCGATGACGAATCGGGCACTTTTACTTGAGTCTCTTGATGAAATCGAAGAGAAAAGGGACGAAGCAGACTTGCGTGCAGCAAGACATCGGCGTCAGATGGCACGCTATTATGACAAAAAAGTTCGCCTCAGAACTTTTGAACCAGGAGATTTGGTGCTAAAGAGAGTTTTTCCATCCCTTCCTCACTTCGGCTCAAAATGGGAAGGACCCTTTGTCATCCAACGGAAACTTGAAAAAGGAACCTTCAAGTTAACGACCGTAGATGGCGAAGAAGTTCCTCGAGCATGGAATGTCCAACACTTAATGCGATATTTGGATTAGAAATGCTATATTTTTTATTTTTACTGTGGATTCTGTAACAAGACATGCTTTGCCTTGGGAAAATCTGATGATATGAATAAAGGACTATAAAGTGGACGTAGGCTACGACTTAGCTGAACCACTATAAAAATATTGTGTGTTATTTACTTTTATGCATTTACATTCGTTAGTTGTTCTGTTGTGATTATAAAATACAGGATAACTTAGAGCCTAAAAAGGTTGAAACAGTTTGGACATAAAAAGAAGCATAATGATTATTTGTGCAATAAGACATAAAAGAATGAGAAAACGACATTCTAACTCTAACTCTCCAGAGAAAGAGAGAGAGTATAAAAGCGTCTCAGACTGAGCGCTGAAAAAGAAATTCTATTCTTAACTCTAACTCTCCAGAGAAAGAGAGAGAGTATAAAAGCGTCTCAGACTGAGCGCTGAAAAAGAAATTCTATTCTTAACTCTAACTCTCCAGAGAAAGAGAGAGAGTATAAAAGCGTCTCAGACTGAGCGCTGAAAAAGAAATTCTATTCTTAACTCTAACTCTCCAGAGAAAGAGAGAGAGTATAAAAGCGTCTCAGACTGAGCGCTGAAAAAGAAATTCTATTCTTAACTCTAACTCTCCAGAGAAAGAGAGAGAGTATAAAAGCGTCTCCGACTGAGCGCTGAGAAAGAGGTTCAACTCCGAACTCTAACTTTCCAGAGAGAAAGAGAGTATAAAGGCGTCTCCGACCGAGCGCCGAGAAAGAAATCTTTTCCCGTTGAACGACCGGGGAATAAACAAATAACTGAACTCGAACTCTAACTCTTAAGAGAATGAGAGAGAGTATAAAAGAAATGTCAGGAAAAACAACAGGTATTGATGACAAAGGAAATGCTATCCCGTTAGAAAATCGGGAGCATTCAGATTGCATAGCTGAGCATTGAATAACTTATGGAAATTGACTGGGGACACATATACATACACATATCTCCCCTTTCCCCAACTTTGTTTCATAACTATAGACATGCATTTTTACATAAGTGCAGAACTGCTAACAGATAAGCATTGCAAAAAGTGAATTATTTTTATTTACAAATGAATGAATTTGTACAGGGAAATAACTGAAAAAGAAAGTGCGGAAGCTGCTGTTGTAGCAGCACTTATTGGTTTACAAAGATGCTAAAAGGACACAGGGGAACCCACTATTTGGGTTTGGGATGAGCCTTCGATTTCTTGGCAGCTTTTTCCGCATCTTTTGCTTCCTTCTCGGCTTCAGTTAAGATCCGCTTTGATTTCTTTTTCCCTGAAGATGCAGTACTGGAGCCGGCAGACTTCTTCCCGGAGGGTGGGACACTGGAATCAAGAGAAGATTTTTTAGCAAGCTCTTCGGTAATAGATCTAGTGGAGAGCTTAACAACTAACCTTGAACCTGCATCCACAACTGCGAGGGGCTTGAGGACCTCAGGGTCTAGTTCTTCAGCCTTTAATTGCAAGCGCTTGTCTTGATCAGCCTTCATGGCAGCCAAGGTAACGTCATCAGCGCTTTTCGATTCCCCAGTTATTACAACCTCCGGTTCCTCATCATGCCCCTCGTCTCCTCCGTCGTCTTTTAAAGCTGCAATCATTTCTTCATCATGGGGAGTAGTGACCTTAGTTGGTTCACTTCTTTCCCCCAGGTCTGTGGAAGCAGCCTTGTCTTCCCCTTCTTTGACCCTATCAGCGGGCTTTGTCCCAGCGGTAGTTCCTTGAACTACATCTGTCTTCGCGGAGGATTCAACGCCTACAAAATGAGAAACATCGGTTATCAACTCAGGCAAGAGCAAAGGATTTCTCATCGGACGATCAGTCATGTAGCCAAAGGTAGTAGTAGCCTTGACAAATTGAGGAGAAAAGATAGGAATACCTTCTGAAGACTGTTCAGCGGGGGTGACTACTACCTCTGGAGTTATTTCAGGAATGGGAGATAGCAAAGTTGTTCGGGGAATTCCCGGGTTTTCGGGGTCATACCCTTCTACTTCGGGAGTTACAGGAGCAGAAGAAGAGGAACCAGCTTCAGGAATGGTTTTCTGTTTAGACTTCCGCCTCTCTTCTTCCATGGCCTCAGCAATTAGACGGCGCCCTTCAGCTAGGCGCTCCGGTTCGTCGTCTCTCAAGTATTTCTCCATCAGCTTATCCTCATCGAGGGAATCGACTTTAAGTTCTTCTTTTTCCCACTCGACGATTTGATTCCACACTTGAACCAGAGTGGATGGATAGTCCTCGATCCAGGAAATGTTTCGACGACGAATAATGTGCGCGAAGAATTCTATCATTAGCTCGCCGAAGCCCTGAATATCAGCCTCCGCCTCTGATAGTTGTTTGCGAGTTTCCTCCGCAGATTTAATAGCGCATTCCACATTGCCCTCAGCCAGAGCAGCCCTGTTTTCCGCCTCCAACAATTTTGAAGCCAAGTCTGCGTTTTTCTTTTCTAACTCAGCACTCCTTTTCGCTAACTCGGCGTTTTTCTGCTCAAGCTCAGCATAAGCAAGGCGTGTCTTAGCAGCCTCTGATTTGGCATCGTCAGCTTGCTTCTTCAACTCAGAACGCTCCTGAGTGTGGGACTCAAGTAAGTCATGATAGCGCTTTTGCATGTCCTCAAACTGTTGTTTGAAGTTAGAAGCGTTCTTCTGAGCGATAGCTAGTTGAGCTTGAGTATCTTCTAAATCTTTTCCTAAGGTTTTTAGGGCCTTAGCATCCTCCTCTGCAGTCTTTTGCATCGAGTCAACATTTGTCATTAGAGTGCGGATGATTCTAGAAAGATTGCGGGAATACTTGAACATCTCGGTATATTGTTTTTCCACCAAATCAATCTTTGCTTTGGCCTCCTCTGCCCAATTAGAAGAAATAGGTTCAAGGGTAGGTATAAAGGTCAGAGTCTCGAAGTAGTGCTCGGGAAATTGCTCCTTTAAATATGCCAGCCTTACTGCGGTTCCTGCATCTGGTGGAGGAGGAGCGAGGATTGTTAGTTCAGTGTCCCTTCCTGAAGAAGATTCTGTAGAACCCTTGTCTGTTCTAGGTCGTTTAGTAGCAGGGACTTTTTGCTTACTTCTAGACCCAGTTTCCTTTGGAGGAGTTCTCTCTCTACTCCGCTTTTCATGGGAGGAAGTGGAATCCCTAGATTGTGGTCTATCCTCCTCCCTACGACCTTGATAGCTCTTGGATTTTTCTTGTTCCGGTCGAGCTGGTGAGCGGGAGCGTGAGGGCCGAGATCGATAGGGATCATAAGGTCTTCTTTCCTCCCTGCCGCGGTCATCCCGGCGATCATGCTCGACATCCTGAGGAGGATTGGACATGCTGCGACGAAGCTTTCTTATATCATAATAAGACCGAGACATTGTACCTGCACGATAAAATAAGTGAAGATTAGAATCAATGGATTCATGGAGAAAGAAGTGCAATGAATGCTAATGCTGTGGTATAAAGTGCATCCTAAGTGGTGTGTGTGTCCCCCCAACCAACCCGAGTCTGAAGCTAGACTGGTGCGGGCAGGCTCTTTAGCCTTAGCAGGAGTAGTTTCTTCAGAAGAAGTGAAGACTAAAGGGTCCTTCCTGAAATCTTCTGAAGTATATATAGTCTCGGGTAAGGGGAGATCCCCCAAACCCTGAAATATGTGCTCGTCGGTGCTAGGAACATCCCCTTCGGAAGCGCGAAGTGGCGACACTTGGGAAGACTTTGACTTATCTGGAGAAGTAGTTTCCTCGGGGGCAATATACCCTTCACGATTGTTTTTGGCCAGATTAGCCAGTTCGTCATCTTGTGTGGAAGAGGGAGAAGGTGAAGTTTGAAGAGGAGCTGCAGGAATTCCCGAGCCTTCTCCTATTTCTGGAACTGTTTCCACGGGAGGAATATATGCATAAGGGACCGTCCCATGACCGATGCTACGGAAAACGGATAGCAGCCCGTGAAAATGAAGGTACTCATCTTTAAGGACCTCGTCAATAGTCAGGAATTTTTGGTCGCCATTGAGAAGACGGTGCATCCGATCAAAGAACACTTGGTCTGATATCTGTTTGGGATTGTCGACTGCAAACAAAAAAGGAAAACAGGTCAGAGTGATGATTCAAGTGTATAGAGTCCGGGTTCAGAAAATCAATGCTTTACTTGATTTTGTCCATCTCCTGGCGCATCCAGACTGTTGCTTTATATAGAACCACTCTAGTCTGGAATCTCCAGCTTTACTGCTAAACGGCGTAGAGATTATCTTCCTCTTTGGGACTGATTCAAAGTAACAGAAAGAAGGGGTTTCTCTAGTCCGATGTTTGAAATTATAGAAGAAATGAACATCGTCGAACGTGAGCTCCACGCCTAGAATTTCACGATATGCTATGAATAAGGTATGCAGATAGGCATATGAATTGGGATGCAGCTGCATGGGGGCAATCCGCATTTGTCTTAGGAAATCAACGATGAAAGGCGAGAATGGAGGAATGGCGCCAACCATGCACATCAGTCGAGTGACCGTCATATATCCTTCTGGAGGGTTATGGGGACGGTCAGAACGTGAGGGAACTAAAGTGTCTCTCTTCATTATTCCATACTTCAAGCAAATTCTCACAAGTCGGTCGTTGTCAATTGTTGATTCTACGGAATCTGGAGGCGACTCCAATATAACGGCTGAGTCAAATTCGTCGGGTGCTCGATTGTCACCGATCCCTCCTTCCTCCTCAAAGCCCAGGGAAACTTCATTTTCTGAAGACATTTCATCGCTTTCCTGATGACCAACTCCGTAATCCGGACCCTCGCTGTCCCATTCTGGGTCAGATGAAGAAGATATATCCTCGAGAGCGGTTTTGTTGGAAGTTTCTGGAGCTTCTTTCCTCTCAGCTAGACGAGAAGAGCGTCTGGGCCTCATTGTCATGGAACTATTGAAGAAGCAATAGCACGGATTAGAGTAAATTATCCCGTGTCCCCCTTTTGTGTATGTGTGTGAACTAAAGTGTGTGCAGCAAATGTGGGAAATACAAGATAAAAGTACAGCAATGTAAGACGAAGCTTTAAAGAGAAGGTGATAGTCAGAGTTGTTCTTAATTCTCGTTTATGTTCACAAGGCACTATCCTAACTGTCCGCGAAGCATATTCGTCTAGAATAAGTGTTAGTTGAATTAGTTGAGTAGTCTTTATGTGCCAAGTTTGATGCGTTCGGTTCGGATATGCATGTGATGATTGGCTCAATACAGATGCAGATGTAGGTTCGGTTCGGATGCATCGTTAAGGCTTGGACAGTTCAAGACAAGGGAGACAGTGGGTTCGGAAGCAGGACTGATCTGATCGGATCGGGTGACCCGATCCGAACCGAACTAGCATCACTCAACTAGTCCGTTCATGTCAGCCTCTTATCTCATTCTCATCTCCGACCCGAGCCGACATTTTCCTTCCTCCCGTCTTTCTAAAATGTGCAATCCGAGCCGATCCCCTTTCCTTCTCCTTCCTTTTTTGATCCTCCGTCTTCTACCCGAACCGACTCCAGCTTGTCATCCCACTCTTCATCTCCTTCCTCTTTCCCCCCTACTCACAAACGAGTCCGCTTTATCACCAAAGCCACCGTTGAGGATAAATATTTGCCCTCTCCAGCCTCGCAACGCCTCGAAGCGATGGCGCATCCACCAGCAGCGGCGGGGGGTTCAAGCGAGGCTTATGGCCAAACCATCCCAATCCAACACGAATTGAAATCGAAAACGTTTACTACGAAGTTATTCGAGATTAAAAAGCTACCTATGTGCTTGATTTGAGAAATCTACAAGGAATGATCTCGGAATATTGGGGTTTTTAAAGTTTTCAATGCTATGGTTGGGAGCGGCAGTAAAAAGAAGAAGGAAGGAATGAAGACGGTGGTGAGTTTATATAAGAGGTAATGTTGACTCCTCGTATTCCTGTTCTTTCTCGCCCGCTCGGACCGGAATGAAGGCCCAGAAGCACGACGCTCTTTGAAGGCCCAATGTCTAAGAGCTAAATCCACGAAAACACTTCGGATCGGAATCCGAACCGAGTGGAAATTTCACACGTTAATTTAGCATCCGACTCGAATTGGAGAGTAAAGGAGGAGCATACCTGCAAGAAGCATTACATGGCGAGAAGAGTTCTCAAATTTGCTCAGAAATGAAGAAAATGTGCTCGGGTCGGACGCCGAACCGAATGGAAATCTGTGCGTTACTCCTGACTGTTCTGATTCAAGAACTAGCATTTAAACAACGTCAAAGCACGCTTCGTACAACAGAAGCATCCTTTGAGGGGGCAAAATGTTGGCCTACTTTGTGAACTAGGCAACACAAAGTCAAGAAATCAACCATCGAAGGACATGTTTAAGTATAGGATTTCGGTTTGGATTGGAGGAATGCATACAATTCAGATTGATAGCTGCAGTTGTTCGGATCGGATGGAGCCCTCTGTTCGGATCGGGTTAGAGCAGCATATCGATTCGGATCGGATAGAACTCTCTGTTCGGATCGGTGGTCTCTTACGGGATAGATTGGTAAAGCATGTCAAGTCGGATCGGAGGACAACTAAATCTCGCATGGAAATCCATCTGCTTGTCACGACGCTGGAGCGGAGCGGAATAGATTTGAGAGGGAGAGACGTCCAAGCCATTCTAGTTCGGATCGGGTATCCCGATCCGAACCCCTTGCCTGCGCGCCTCCGACCCGCACCCATAATCCAAGTTAGTCTCCTGTAAAATCGCCTGGAGAACCGGACCAGATATGACTAATTCCTACCCCTAACGTCCATCTCTTTGATGTGTTGTCAGCTTGATAGTTCATCCGAACCCGAAGAGAGTGTGATGGATGACACGTGTTCCGACCCGGATTGAATCTCAGACAAATTCACACCTATAAATACCCCATCTAGAGACAAAGAGAAGGATCTTTTTTTTGAGCACTTAAAGAATTCAATCACCTCCAACATTCGAACTTCATTACTCCCGGAAAATCCAAATCATCTTTTATTTCTTGTTTATTTCAATTGAGTGAACAAAAGTGAGTTGTGAGTGGATCTATCATTGTATTTGCAACTGAATTATTGAATATAGTAAAGAATAAGTGGACGTAGGCATTTGTTCGCCGAACCACTATAAATCTTGTGTGTTCATTTTTATTTCTGTCTTATTTTATCTTGTTTCAAATCAATTTGGGTGTTAGAACCACTTTTGGGTCTAACAATGTCCTTCCTTATTGTAGTTAGAGCAGGTGGTCGTCGTTGCTGGTTCTTTCTCAGATTTGGCCCTTTTTCGATTTACTTCAGGCTTCTTACTGACCTCAGACATTGTACTGGCCTCAGGACGATCAGTTTCAGACTCAATTTTATTACTAGAGCTGACTTCCTCTTCGTACTGTAACATACCTTTCTTGTCTAGATCTTCGTACTGATAAGCCATATAAATCATTTCTGAAAAAGGAAGCTTCGCATGCCCCATCACTTTATTCTGGTATTTCCTTTGAAGCCCGTTAATAAATCTCAGATTCTTTCTCTTTGTATTTTGAATTAGATGGGGAGCAAAATGAGAAAGTTCGTTGAATTTCTTATGATATTTGGGAATGGTCATATCTCCTTGTATCAAATAAGAAAATTCATCACATAGCTGTTCAATTGCTTCAGGCAGAGTAAATCTTTCCAGGAAAATCACTTTGAATCTATCCCAGGTGATATCACCTTCTGGATTATCCTTAATAACTGAATCCCACCAGAACAAAGCTTCGTCTTTGATTGCCCAAGAGGCCAGTAATCTTTTCTGGTCATCCCTCGGCTTTAATCCTTCAAAGATTTTCTATGCCGAACGAATCCATGCTTGTGTTCTCATAATAGATTCTTCGCCCAAGAAGGGTTTCCCCCCCAGATTTCTATATTTCATAAATAGAGCTTCTATATCCGGGTCAGTATTACTTCTTCTGTTTCTGGCACTCATTTTCTAGTATTTCTGCAAATAGCAGATCAAGTGTCAGGTCACAGAAAAGATATTTTAAAGCATAGAAACATATACTTGAATGTAAATGTATCTATCGAGGTGTTATTTCATTCTGCTACTCATACTAGGATATTACTGATCCTATCTGTAGTGAGTTACTCATCCTAGAACACTACTGGTTCTATTTCTGACGAGTTCGTTAATATGTTATATTCCAGAACTAAGCTTAACCAAAGCTCTGATACCACGTGTGACAACCCCGAACCTCGTACTGACGGTGGCAAGGGTAATCTTTGGAATATAACACAGAAACAGATAATAGCAGAACAGAAATAAATAAATACACTAGAATATACTGGATAAAAGTAATCATCAGAGTTACACAGTATACAGGATCTTACTTAGTACAAATACAGTTCAGCTATACATAAATGTTTACAGCGGAAAACAAACATAATATGTGCAATAGGAGCTGAACAACATAAAAAGAGGTAAATAATAGAATCCATCTTCAGCTCCAGCTATCCAGAAAGAGCCAGCTAAAACCTGAATACAAGGCTGCCCATGTAGAAAAAGGGGCACCCGAGTTTGAAAGTGAAACAAACTACGAGTCAGTCATGGGACTGGTATGAGAAATCTACTCAACACATTCAAAATATGGCTAATTATAGGACCACACCACTTTCGTGGAACGGGTTTACTCCATCGGATCGCTAGTGCTTTAAAACAAATCGTTCTTTAAAACATCGCAATGCTTTTTATAAAAATGAAGCCATTATAAGACTCAGTTCCCATCACACAATGCAACGCAAACCGGAGGATAGAGTTTTACCTTATAATGGCCAAAATATGCTTGATACAAATAAAACAAAAGCATTTGATATTATTACTAGTGTTTATATGTTTCAAAAAAACAAATTCTAATCATAACTATCAATCATAGATGACATGAGCGTCCCATGCCACTATGTCTCCAAATATAGGTATACAATCAAAACCGCACAGTCACGTATTTGGAAATTGGGTTTCCATCATGGACCAAGGCAAAAGATAGTCCTTACCGAATTCGAGACAGCCTAGCTCGACCCTCAGGACCCAAACACAGGTGAGCCCTTGGAGCGACAGGGTCGGTCCACCGATGTGGATTAAAATTCCTGAACACTACGTTTCCCCGCCCTATGGGGCGTAAATGAGCCAACGAATGACTCCATCGGTCCTGGATCGACCGATATATCCGAGGCGCCTCGCTATCCATCATCCAAATAAGTAAAATGT
This sequence comes from Allium sativum, assembly GCA_030737875.1. Classification (NCBI taxonomy): domain Eukaryota; kingdom Viridiplantae; phylum Streptophyta; class Magnoliopsida; order Asparagales; family Amaryllidaceae; genus Allium; species Allium sativum. The sequence goes on from CM060921.1 coordinate 318,166,680, forward strand.
CAGGCCATGTAAAAACACTGACACAACTCCTAGCTAGGAAGAAACGCATGCCCTCCCTGAGGTCCTTCTCCCGTTTCTTGTTCATACCGGGGTGTGAGGCTCGCGAATTCACGTTATACACAAAGCTACGCCACACAGGCGGTGCTTTGATCATCAATCACAAGACATTGCTTTTCAACAGAAGCCCCGATCACTGCATCTTAGCATGTCACATAGGCAATTCACACCATGCAACTGATGGCTATCAATCACATAGAATAAATCCCAATGTCAGACACACAATCCATTTACAAGTCCGTTCTGGGTCGGAACGAAACCGGAGGCACTATATACCTCGCAAACCCATCGATCACCACGTACGTCTGGACGATCACCACTCATTATCCATATTTCGGGATGCCTCCCAATCAGGACCTCAGTTACCATCCAAATGAGGTGAAGATCTCCGGTCATTGACCACCATCTTCATCTTCGATTTCTTATCGTCGATTCAGTTATTCAGAATGGGATAAACCCGGTATTTCTGAGCAACTTGCGTATATAATAAACAAGTGCTACACAAACACTACTACGCATCATTTCAATTCATTAGTCGCTAACCGTAAATCAGTAAGAGAACGATTTCCCAGATATTAACCCCAAAGGCCGAAACCAACATCAGATCAATACCCAAGAAACCATTCGACTTAGCCAACCTTCAGTTAGTTTCTAAATTTCACATCCGTATCATTTATAATATTTTGTAACGATTTATCGCTATTTTAATTTATTTTAAAATAGCCAATTTATTCAAAACGACGCTTTGGGACATAACGCGGCTGTGGCGCTGTTTTTCTTCAGATTTGAATTACACATATCTGAAAATCTAACCGTTGGATCATTACTAAATTTATATCATCAGAAAGATCTTTTCAAAACGAATCCAATGGTTCCAGTTTTGGGAAAATCCGACGGTCGGATCTCCCGGTATAATCGTTTGAAGTTTCGATTTCAAAATACGAACTGCAGCGTCGTTATTCGATTAAATATAATTATATATATATATATATAATCGATTCTGGCGCTGTTTTTCTTCAGATTTGAATTAAACATTCCAGACAATCCAACCGTTGGATTTTTACAAAGTTGGTGCCGTTGGAAAGATATTTCCAAAGCGAACCCGATGGTTGCGGTTTCGGGAAAATCCGATGGTCGGATCTCCCCCACTAATCGTTTGAAATCACGGTTTCAAAATACGAACTGCGGCTTCATTATTCGATATATTTCAATTCTATTTATATATATATATATATACATCGATTCTTCTATTTCAAAACTATATGATTTTCATACATTTGATAAAAATGATATTTTTATCTAACTGTCTTCTATTTCAACACTTCACTATTTTTAATAATTCATGTATATAATAGAAATGTGATTTTTAATGTAAAACAATTTATTTCAAAACACAACTATTTTATATAGTTAATATAGGTGATAAAAATAGGATTTTTTTATTATAAAACAATTTCTTTCAAAATATGAATACCATTCAACACATGAATTTCAATTCAACGAATGAATTTCGATTCAATGCATGAAGGTTTTCTATAGTTTATATATATAGGAAAAAAAAGGTGATTTTTATATTTAAAACATGAAGACCATTCAACACATGAATTTCTGTTCAACGAATGAATTTCGATTCAACACATGAAGGTTTTCTATAGTTTATATATATAGTTAAAAAGGTGATTTTTATATTTAAAACACGAAGACCATTCAACACATGAATTTCAATTCAACGAATGAATATCGATTAAACACATGAAGGTTTTCTATAGTTTGTATATATAGAGTAAAATGTGATTTTTATTGTTAAAACAATTTATGCAAAACACGAATACCATTCAACACATGAATATGACTCAACGAACGAATTTCTATTCAACACATGAAGGTTTTCTATTCAACAGACGAATATAATTTCAACATAGGAAAATAATTCTAACACATGAATATTATTCAAAATTTCGGCAGCATAACGGCAGGGTAGTTAAAACCGGGACCGTCCCTAGTACGGCTCCTCGCTCTACCTTAAAGCCTCGCAGCTTTTGACAATGGGGAATCATGCATCTAGTTCGCATGCAGGCGGCATGTATATTTTTTCCCATTTCCACAAACTAATCCTATGTGATTTCAACCAAATATTTCTCAACCACAAACGGGTATTTTTCAACCACAATCAATCAATTTCAACCACAAACAATTTCAATCAATCATTCGCTATCAATCAATTTTCACACCAATCACAACCAATAAATATTGTCCATGGTTTGTGGACGAGGGGCGTATATATATATATATATATATATATATAGCATTTCACTTCTATTTAAACACATATATAATTTTTACAACGCATATATAACTTGTACATCGAACGTACAACTTATACAACGCTTATACAAGAGGTGTACAACGCTTATATAACTCATACATCGACTATATAATTTATACATCATCGTTTTCCATATCGTTTATAAATTAGAAATCTCACATTGGGTTCCACTCCACCAAAAATAGCAGAAGGCTCAGAAAAATATGCGGTCTCTTATAGAAGGTAGAAGACGTCCACACGAGTCCACTGTCTCTTGTTTCACTGGATTTCGACAAGAAACGAAAAAGATATGATTTTTCAAAGTTTGCAACGGTTTAAAGGTGTTAAAACAGTTGAAAATTATCATAGCCGTATACCTTGTTTGAATCTTTAAAACTTGGTTTCAAATTATCTTCAAATCCGTTGATCGTTGCTTCGATCAGCCAGCGCCACCTTGATGGGCTAGGAGAGGCGCACGTGCGCCAGGGAGTGGGTCGAACTCGGTGGTCTCTGGGCGGCGGAATCGTGGCGCGAACGGCGAGACTTCAGGAGGCTGATTCGAACAATCCACTCAATGAAAAATTCAGCAATTGTTATGGATTTGGAGATCTCGCAGAGTGCTACAAAATCCTCAATAGGAGGAAGGTGTAATTTCGCTTGTAGGAGGAGGAAAGGAGGAGAGAAGGAAGAAAAGGGAAGCCGCCGTCGATTTGGGTAAGTTACGGGGAGAGAGAAAATTTATGAGCCAATGATTTTTTTTTATTAATTTAGAAATTTTTAAATCTCTAAAATACCCTCTTCCACACACGAACACCAATTCAAACCCAACGATCGTCGTCCCTAGCGTTTTACCCCTATTCCGAACACAATGGGATATGTTTCGTAGGCCCATTCGACTGTTTCAGTCAGCTTTCCTTCAAATTAAAATATATAACATTCAATATTTGATTTGAACGTACATTTCAATTTGCCAGGGCCACAAACTGATTCGAAAAATTCCAGAAAAATAAATCTGGCTATGTTTTGACGATACGGTCCCAACAAAACTAGTTTCATCGAATTCTGAGACCGTTTGCAAAATGGCTAATTTCTGGTTGATCCAATTTAACTGTAATTGTCCTTTGCCACGCTCACATACTAGCTTCAAAAATTATGAAATTTTAAACCTAACAATAACTTCTCATCCCGGATCCAACAAAAGTGGTTTCGTCGAATTCTGAGGTCGTTTGCAAAATGGCCAATTTTACGGGCTATATAATTTCCATAGCGACCTTTCAGAAAATTCATTTGGCTATAACTTTTGCTTTCCGCTATGAAACTTCGATTTCTCAGATTCGTTAGAAAGGTATTCACTGACAGATTTAAATATTTTTGGTTTCACTCAAATCCGTTTTGTTTTGCACCCGGTACAGTCAGTCAAAATTTGAATTCAAATTTTGAAACTACCGCGCCATTTCAGGCCTTGTTTATAATTAGAATTAATTATATTCGTTTTAAAACGTCGATTCAAACTTACTTTTCATCATTATTATTTAAAATATTTATTTTAAATATTTAAAATCCACTATTTTAGCCAATTTAAAAATTTTAAATTGGTTCAGATTTTCCGGGTCGTTACAAATAAATTGGAATGGATTTGAATGGAAATAATCTTCGGAATTTTTTGATATTGGATTCCGTGATTATACAGATATTGTTATGGGAATTAGGAAGATACATATATCATTATTCCCAATATGATATTTGTTGGTTTTAGAATTTGATATTGAATATAAGCCGATATAATTTCTATTTAGAGCCTTGTATTTAATACTAATTTGGATTTGGGTTTGTCTTGAATGGTGTCTTTAATAACACTGTTCTTAAACCTAGTTGAGAAATAGAATAAATCTTTTAATTAAGATTTAAAGAAGCTTACCAAATAATTTATTTGGAATTGAAATGGAAGTTGATTTTGGATTTATCATGAACCGTGTCTTAAATGACATTAGTTCTTTAACCCAGTTAAAGGCAAGATTAATTTCTTAAAGTTTAATAATCATAAAGTAATGATTTTAGAGATTAAAACCAAGATTAGAGTTTTAATAAATCTTTAATTAGATTGGAATGTAAATGAGGTAGTTAAATTCACCAAATTTAAGAAATGATCGAGAATGGAGTACCACTAGTTTTACTCCATGCGATAGTTAAATCTTTTATTAGATTCGAACGTGAAACGGTAGTTAAATTTACTTATAACCCAGGGGGTGTTAGATATGGAGTACAACTAGTTTTGCTACATGTGATGAATAGGTTGGGTTTAGAAATAATAATAAAGGATTACTTCGGTAAGGCTCGATAAACCCGATCAGTTTTATAAACCTTAATTTGGTTTAAAATTGTTAAAGGATAATATAAAATCTTTTGCAATGATTTTTATAGGAAGATTAAACGATAAGTATAAAAGGATTTATCTTTGATAAAATTAACAGGAACCTATCCCAAATGATACGAATATTTGAATAAAATAATATTCTGAATTGGAATGAGGCGTATGATGTGTTTATATATCACTTGATTAAATGATACGCAAGTTATTTGAAAACAACGGGGTTTACACATTCTAAATAATTGTTACGACGATTGTATTGAAGATGGCACAAGACCGACAATCTTCACATCGAATGGATTTCTACTGATGCCCTTGATTGGAGTTGCTACCTTGAAAGGGTTACAGTGGTAGTTGTACGGATGAACTTATTGATTGTTTGGATGTGCGAGGGCCTCTCTTTTGTATTGGACATATGGAACGAGTAATAAGCTACCTCCGGTTTCGTTCAGACCCAAAATGTGCTTGTAAATGGATTGTATGTCTGACATGTATTGTGTGTTATATTCGTTGATTTCTACTAAATATAAATTTGCTTGGTGGCGGTGAATTTATTCTCTTGGTTAACACCCTTCTCTGAGACGTATGAGCTCAGAGGTTATATATCGGCAGAAATCAATGGTATGATATGGATTGACAATGTGGAATGCTAAGATGCAATGATCAAGGCTTCTGTTGAAAAGAAGAGTCTTGTGGATGATGATCAAAGCACGGCTTTAATTAGCATAGCTTTGTGTATAGCGTTAATTCGCGAGCCTCACACCCGGTATGAGTTAAAAACGGGATAATGACAATAGGGAGTGCACAACGTTTATTTCTAGCTAGGAGTGATGTCATGGTATAGAGCCCAGACATTTTTATTTATGTGGATGACGGAATGACGCGCCTTAGATATTGAGTCTCTTCGGGGCTCATAGATAGGTCCGATAGGACAGGAAAACGTGTGTTCAGGAATAATTAATCCACTAAAGTAAGTGTGCACCAGCCCTTAGGATCCGAGCGTTCGCCGGCGTCCGAATCCTGAGGCATTTGATAGAGTGTCTCGAACCAGGAGGATCCATTCCTAGCCTCGACTCATAGATGGAATCCAATTTTCAATACATGACTTTTCAGTTTTAGTTGTAAACCTATATGGTGACATAGTGGGATGGGGCGCTCATGCCATCTATGATTGGTACATTTATATTTTAAGTTGTTTGATACACTATGCACTTATAGTAATATCAAAATGATTTGTTTTTAAAAATGTACTAAGCATATTTGGCAATTATAAGGTAAAACTCTATCCTCCGGTATGCGTTGCATTATGCGATGGGAACTGAGTCCTATAATTGCTTCATTTTTCGAAAAGCATTGTGTTGTTTATAATTTTTTATTTCAAGCTTTGGTATTCATATGTTGTAAACCCGTTCTGTAACATACGACATGGTCCCGTGAATTACCTATTATAAAGTAAAATATTAACAACTGTTTTAGTTCTCATACTAGTCCCATGACTGACCTAAAGTTTATTGTTTTCTCCTAAACTTTGGGTGCCCTTATTTTTCACATGGGTAGTCGATAGTTTTGCAGATTTCTATTTAACATGATCCTCGTTTACAACTAGAGTTATATTCGAAAAGCTTTACATCCATTTATCTCTTTCAGTTGTGGTAGTTGATGTATTTCTTCTGTGCTTTGTATTTATACATTATTATTTCTGCTGCTATGTAATTTAATCTCTGATATTATATTTTTCTGCTATGTAATATTTATTCGTACTCTAATATTCTTGTACTTTGATGTAAATTGCTGTAATAGCAATGAAATGTTCTACTATTTGTGTTCTGACGCATTGTGTTTCCAAGCAATCCGGTGTTTCCTGTCTCTTCAAAGACCGGGGGATTTCAGATTGTTAAAGTATGGTATCAGAGCTTTGGTTTGCAAGGCTCGAGAACAAGACACATTAGAACCAAACAAGAGAATTCACCGGAGATAGAATTATTACATTCTATTTAAGAATATCCAAATTATTACATTCTATTTAAGAATATCCATTAGAAGTAGGATCAGTAGCATCCTAGAATGGGAAACTCATTAGAGAAGGGGTTAGTAATGCCCTAGAATGTGTTGAGAGTGATATATTTATATCCAACGTATTTATGATTATTATACAATTCGACTTTAAAAGTTATATTTTTAGAAAGTTATATTTTTTAGACATTTACATTTTTACAAAATTATATTTTGAATATATAAAAGTTAAATTTTTAGAAAGATAAATAACAATTAATTGTTTGTGATTGTTTATTTTTTTGTTTGTTTGCTTACTAATGACGTCTGATTTAAATAAATTAGACGTTATCTTTGGCAATTTTGGACACTGAATATATGAAAACACTTGTAATTTAATTGAATTAAATTAAACTGAATTTAAAATTTATTAGACATATATATGCATATATATATATATATGTTGAGCAGGTTAATGGCTTCATTGTTGAGTAAAGAATTAAATTGTGTGCTCGACAAATAAGTGCACCTTAATGAGTTGTTTGCGCAATTTTATTATTATATCAACTCCTGCGAATGCAATTGGATGCCTTGTGATGGTTGTTCAGTGTGAGATTATAAACCACGCCATAGGATAGCAACAAATAAATTATGAACTACACCGCATGGCGTACTACATGAAGACAACATATCATATCATATTCCATATAAGCATTTGGCGCTTATATGACGAGGTTTGGATTACCTTATGGGTGAGATGCTTGTATGGTGATGACTGAATTATAGGTTGAACAGAAGACTGATTATGGACTTAATTAAGGAATACATGTAATGGTGCTCGGCGCAGGATTTAATAAAAACCTTACACAGGCTTGGAGATGACAAAAAATTCACGTCTCTCTTGTTTTAGATACGACACATGGATTATTTTATTTTTAACACTGGAGCAAGGTCTGAGATTTTGACTTTTACACGTTCTCCCTTGTACACAAATAGGTCACAAAAATTGTGTATGCTTTTTATTGATTTATTGGTGCCTAATACGGACCAACAAAATTTTCAAACACTCCCCGTACAAAGGAGGTTATGGCGAAAATTTTCAAAAATTTAGGGTGTTAGCCAAAATTTTGAGGAATTAGAAAGTTCTTAGAAACTGAAAAGTTGAAGAACTCAAGCCAGAATGAAAGTTGAGTTGGTTAAACAACTTTCATCTTCGTTCCTTTTTGAGGATGAAAAGATTTTAAGTGGGGGAGACTATAACAACCCGGAGTTTCTGGATCAATTTAAAATTTTACTTTCAGCTATTTTAATGGATTTTAAATATTTATAATGATTTATTTTAAATAATAACAATTTATAATTTATTTAAATTGAAGTAAAATGTATATATTTATTTTAATTATAAAACGAGCTTAAAATGGCGCGGTAGTTTGAAAATTCAATTTATAACTTTAGATGAACGTGCAAAATTCAAAATAAATTGGATTTCAGTAAAACCAGATAATTTAGAATCTATTTAATTATATCTTTCTAATGAATGTAAAAATTCAGATTACATAATATAAATCGAAAGTTATGTCCAGTTTAAATTTCAGAATAGTCGCTATAGAATTTATATATTTTTCAACATAATTTATAGCCCTTAAAAATAGTCATTTTGCAAACAACCTCCGTTTTCGATGAAACCATTTTTGTTGGATTCGGAATGTCAAATCTTTGTTAGGTTTCAAATTTCAAATTTTTTGGAATTAATATGTGAGCGTGGTAAATGTAAGCATGTTTTATATATTCAGTTTAAATTTAATTGACCAAAAAATGGTCATTTTTCAAACGGTCTACAAATTCGACAAAATTAGCTTTTTTAGGACCGTATCGTCAAAACATAGAAAGATTTATTTTCTTTTTGATTTTTGGAGTGAGTATGTGGCCCGGTAAATTAAAATATACGTTGAAATTCAATATATAGTAATTTATATGTTAATTTTGACGAAAACTGGTCGAAATTGTCGAATTGGCTTACGAAACATATCCAATTGTGACCGGAATGAGGTTGGTTAGCTAGGGACGAAAGTCGTTGAGTTTGATTTGGAGTTCAAAGACACATAGAGTTATTAGAGAATTAAATATTTATTTATATAAATATAATTATCTATAAATACCCCTGGAAAAATGCCAAACCATAATTCCCATTGCCCGCCGCAGTCAGCTCCAATCAAAGGAAAAATTCAATCAATTTTCTTTCCCCAAATTCACGAAATCTACTCAGTAATTCAACCAACTTATAAAGGCAATATTGTGGAGCTCATCATGCTCTACATAATCAATGGCAGCAATCGTCTCTGGTGGCTCCGTTTGACTATGGCAGGTTTGCAAAGGCAGCATGTTTCATGGGTTCTCGCGAGTAGAGGGGCCCACCGAATTTGTTGTTGTGGCCGTCGCTGGTGGAGGGTTGCTAGGGCTATGAGATGGTACTCTCTGATCAGAGGCACGATGATTGTGGCTGGCACGGTTGGGGTATGGGCAACGTTGACTATGGGTTCGAGCAGTTGGAACGATATACAGAAACAGGTTTAAGGGGTGTAATAACTCGGAAATCTGGGCCAGTTTAAAATTTTTATTATGGAAATTTTAGCGAATTTTGATTATTTAAAATGAGCTATTTTAAATAGTATCGATAAGAAATTGAAATTGAATAAAAGTGAATTCGAATTGAAATTGAATAGAAATGAATTCGAATTGAAATTGAATAGAAATGAATTCAAATTGAAATTTAATAGAAGTGAATTCGAATTGAAATTGAATAGAAATGAATTCGAATTGAAATTGAATAGAATTGAAAACAATTTGAAATCAATTTGAAATGAATTTAAAATGAATTTATATTGGAATATTCAATTTTGATTTGAAATTGAATATGAAGTTGAAACCATTTTGAAAATGAATTTAAAACGATTTATAAAATACGTTTTAAAAGGAAATCGACGATATATATATATTATATATATAATATAATGGCCTGAATAGAACGCGTCGCGCCACGGCAGTTTGCGAATTTCGACTATTGACTTCGAACGGATATTGCGGGAGATCCGACCGTCGGATTCTCCTAAAACCGGAACCTTAGGTTCGTATCGAAAAGAGCTTTCTAACGAATATTAGAAATTAGAAATCTAACGGTTGGATTTGGAATTATGTTCAAATCAAATTTGAAAAAGGTCGCTGTAAGTGCAGTTCGATGGCCGTTGATGGAAATCGACTGTACGGGCCTTGATAAAATTATTAAAAATAGTAATAATTCGTGTAAAATCATAAGAAATGATTTGTGAAGAATTGGGATGAAAAACTCCATATTTGAAAAGAAAAAAATAGATTTTTATCGAAATGAACTAGTTTTGGACTAGAATAGTATTTTATTTATTTTTAAAATAAATAAAGTGAGTTTGAAATGGTTTGGAAATATAACCAGAATTTCCAATAATTGAATTGGAATGGATTTGAATCGAAATTGTCTTTGGAATATTTCGATGGTGGATTTTGTGATTATACAGATGTTGTTATGGAAATTTGAAAGATATATATATATATATATATATATATATATCGTTATTTCCAATACGATATTTGTTGGTCGTAGAAATTGATGCTGAATATAAGCCGATATATTTTCTATTCAGAGCCTTGTATTTAATATCAAATGAGATTTGGGTTTGTCGTGAATGGTGTCTTCATTAACATTGTTCTTAAGCCCAGTTGAGAAAAGATTAAATATTTTATTTAGATTTAATGAAGTGTACCAATTAAATAATATTTAATTGGAATTGAATTGATATTGATTTTTGGGTTTATCGTGAATAGTGTTTTAAATAACACTTGTTCTTTAACCCGATAATTGATGGAAAGTGATTTTGGGTTTATCGTGAACCATGTTTTAAATGACACTGATTCTTTAACCCAGTTAAAGATTAAAACTAAGTGAAGTTTTAATGAATCTTCGATTTGATTGAAAAGATCGGGAATGGAGTATCAACAGTTTTACTCCAGGCGATAGATAAATCTTTAATTAGATTTGAACGTGAAATGGTAATTGAATTTACCGATAACACCGTGGTGTTAGATATGAAGTATTACCAGTTTTACTTCATGGGATGAATACGTGGGGATTGGGAAATTAAAATTAAATGACTACTTCGGTGTGGTTCGTTAATCCCAACTAGTTTGAATTTATATTCAAAGAAGATTAAAGAATAAATTGAAAGAATTTATCTTTGATAAAATTAATGGGAACCTTTCCCAAAATATAAGAATATTTGAATAAAAGAATATTCTGAAATGGAAAGAGGCGTATGCTGTGTTTGTGTAACACGTGTTTATTATATATATACGCGAGTTGTTCAGAAAGACCGGGTTTATCCCATTCTGAATAACTGATTCGACGTGGTGTCGAAGATGAAGACGGTGGTTGAAGACCGGAGGTCTTAACGTCGTTTGGGTAATTACTAATGATCTTGATTGGGCTGTACACCCAAGAAGATGGAAACAGTTGGTGATCGTCCAGACGTACTTGGTGATTAATGGATATGCGGGGTACTAGGTGCCTCCGGTTTCGTTCAGACCCAGAACGGACTTGTAAATGGACTGTGTGTGTGACATTGGATTTTAGTCTGTGTGATTTATTTCTATTAAATATATATCTGTTTGACGGCGGAGAATTTATTCTCTTACTTAACGCCCTTCTCTGAGACGTACGAGCTCAGGGGTTATATATTGATGGATATCAAACGCATGGAGTGAATTGCCTGTGTGGCATACCTAAGTGGCAATTGATCGAGGCTTCTGTTGAAAAGCAAAGTCTTGTGGTGATGATCAAAGCACAACCTGTGTGGCACAACTTTGTGTAACGTGAATTCGCAAGCCTCACACCCCAGTTGTGAACCAGAAACGGGAGAGGACCTCAGGGAGGGCATGCGTTTCTTTCTAGATAGCGTGGTGTCAGTGACCTACCAGCCTTGACATTTATATACTTTTCACCTGTGTGGTTGTTTCTGTTGCGAGGCGCTTCGGTTTGATCGGACGATCTGGGTCCGATGTTTCGTTGGCTCATTTACAACCCAAAGGGCGGGGAAACGTAGTGTTCAGGCATAATAATCCACATCGGTGGACCGGCCCTGACGATCCAAGGCTTGCCTGCGCACTTGCCTGAGGCTCGGGCTAGAGAGTCTCGAATCGGTAGAGGACGATCCCTGGCCTCGGTTCACAGACGGAAATCCAATTTCCAAATACGTGACATTTGCGGTTTTAATTGTAGAGCCTAGTATGGCGACATAGTGGGATGGGGCGCTTATGCCGTCTATGATTGATACTTATGATTTGAAGTTGTTTTATACACTTATTATAGTATCAAATGATTTGTTTTAAACGTACTAAGCATGTTTGGCTAATATAAGGGAAAACCCTATCCCCCGGCTTGCGTTGCATTGTGTGATAGGACCTGGGTCTTATAATAGCTTCATTTTTCTTTATTTAGCATTGCGTTGTTTGTCTTATGCACTGGTATTCTGGGGAGGAAACCCGTTCCGTGTTATACGGCGTGGTCCCTTGATATACCGTACTTTAAAATAAAGAATAATAACTGTTTTAGTTCTCACACCAGTCACATGACTGACCTGGGGTTTATTGTTTTAACCTAAACTCTGGATGCCCTTATTTTGACACGGGCAGCTAGTAGTTTTGGTTTTGCAGATTTATATTCATAGGATCCTGGTTTACAGCTGGAATGATATCCGGAAAGCTTTGTATCCGTATATCTCTTCTAGTTGTGTATTGTATTATTTTTCGCTGCGATGTATTTAAATGTAATTTAAATCTCTGATATTTCTGGGTAATGTAGATTTATACTCTGTATATTCTTGTATTCTGATGGTTTGTTGTAATATACAATGAAATGTTCTTCCGTCTGCGTTCTGTTGTGGCTTGTCCTCGAACTATCCGCGCTTTCCTCACCAGGGAAGTTACGGGTTTTCACAGTTGGTATCAGAGCCTTGGTTTACAAAGCTCATAGAACAAGACACGTTAGAACCATACGAAGGAATTCATCAGAAATTGGATTAGTAATATCCAATGGGAATGACTCATTAGAGATAGGATCAGTAGTATCCTAGAACGAGTGTGAAGAGTATATTTTTAAAGTGAAAACAAATTTTGGTTTGAAAATTTAAATCAATTATTCATATTTGATTTTTTATTTGTATTGATTTGGACAGTCCAGTATATAAATATTTTGCATATACGCCTTGCAAACGTGTATTTGAAGTTTTAATATACTGGATAGATATAGAATTACACTCTAGTCGCCCGGGGGTGATTCTGATGATTGATATATCATCATCAGAATTTATATTCGAGTGACAAACGTGTAATATCTATATATTTCCTATTGACTGGTGTGAGAACCAAAATTAGATAGGGCCTATTGTTGTGATTTGGCATCGAAAATGTGATTTTTGACTATATATCAAAGTTATGAATTTCAAAAGCTAATCAACTAACTGATTGATGGTTGTGTTGTTGATTATTGGTTGATTAATTAAAATTTATACCATATAGCCAAATTGTATCAAATAGTGAATTGTATTGAAAATTTGTCGCATTTGCATGCATATACATGTACTTACATTGAACAGGTCATAACAAAGAGGCTAGAACAGAAGAATAAAATTTGTTTGCCCGACAAATAGGTACATGTTTATCATAATTTACTGTTTTGTTTGGGTGATGATGATTTAATGAGCCGATTGGCTAGCCGCTTGGCTTTTTCTTTTTCTTTTTTAGATCAGAAGGCCTGTATGGCAATTTCGGGATTTTCCCTTGCTCCCGGTGCAGGGGAGGTTAAATTTTTCAAAAATTTAGGGTGTTAGCCAAATTTTTGAAATTTTTGAAAAGTTCTTAGAAACTGAAAAGTTGAAGAACTTAAGCCGTAGTGAAAACACTGGAAGTTGAGTTGAATTGTTAAACAACTTTCGGCTTCATTCCTTTTCGGGGATGAAAAGTTTTAAGTGGGGGAGATTGTAATAACCCGGAAATCTGGGCCAGTTTAAAATTTTTATTTTGGCAATTTTAGCGAATTTTGATTATTTAAAATGAGCTATTTTAAATAATATCGACGAGAAATTGAAATTAAATAGAAGTGAATTCGAATAGAAATGAATTCGAATTGAAATTGAATAGAAATGAATTCAAATTGAAATTGAATAGAAGTGAATTCGAATTGAAATTGAATAGAAATGAATTCGAATTGAAATTGAATAGAATTGAATTGAAATCAATTTGAAATGAATTTATTTTGCAATATTCAATTTTGATTTGAAATTGAATATGAAGTTGAAACCATTTTGAAAATGAATTTAAAATGATTTATAAAATACGTTTTAAAAGGAAATCGACGAAGTATATATTATATATATATATAATATAACGGCCTGAATAGAACGCGTCGCGGTAGTTCGCGAATTTCGACTATTGACTTCGAACGGATATTGCATGAGATCCGACCGTCAGAATCTCCTAAAACCGGAACTGTTGGGTTCGTATCGAAAAGAGCTTTCTAACGAATATTAGAAATTAGAAATCTATCGATTGGATTTGGAATGTTCAAATCAAATTTGAAAAAGGTCGCTGTAAGTGCAGTTCGATGGTCGTTGATGGAAATCGATTGTACGGGCCTTGATAAAATTATTAAAAATAGTAATAATTCGTGTAAAATCATAAGAAATGATTTGTGAAGAATTGGGATGAAAAACTCCATATTTGAAAAGATAAAAATAGAATTTTATCGAAATGAACTAGTTTTGAACTAGAATAGTAATTTATTTATTTTTAAAATAAATAAAGTGAGTTTGAAATTGTAACACCCCACCTCCACCAGGGTGGCTCTTGCAAGCACTCTGACTTTGGAGGGGCGTTTGAATCAGGTAAACATGCATAATGATATATCAAGGCAGAACAAGAACATATGTATATATGTAAACAGAGTAAATAACATAGATAAAACAGCGGAAGATTTCAAAACATTTCAAAACAAGTCTGGTACAACATAGCTTTCCAAATAAACAAGTCTAGATAAAACAACATCAACTAAAAAACTGAAATAAATAAGTGCTATCCCCAATTAAGTGGTAACCATAGCTAGCTTCATGTCGAAACCGTACATGAGCTGAAATCCCACAAGCAAGCAATCCGAAATCCAAGCTAAGCTCCAGTATTCCCTCCCTGAGAACCTAGGGGGGGAACGGAAGAAAAGAGGCGAAAGAAAACAGGTCAGTCAAAAAGACTGAGTAAGCCCTACTACAATCAATGTAAACCGATAAAGTTAACTGGCATGAGCAGCAGGGATGAACATAAGGATAACAATATACTAGCATGATGATTAACTAACAAGGTAGATAAAGGTGTCATCGCATAATCAGGATTAAGGTTTTGCATCACAGGTGTACTAGCAAACTAACATGACTTGAATAAACAAGTATTGATCCCTTGGCCCAAGCTTTGGCCCAATAACATGAAATGACCCTAATACAAGGTCCAACCAAACGGTCTAGTCGATTGGATCCCTAAGCCTAACTTGTCACGTGTTGGTGTCAATACGGCCCAATCATAATTGTAGTCGAACTGTGCCGGGTCCACCCTTCGGGTGTATCAAGCCCTAGGGTGTCAACCCCTGGACACCATGAACATGAGTGCACAGTCCCGATCTATTGGTACCCGTGCATGTTTTCTCCGGCTACGGACTATGTGCACGACCAGAGTCCGCCCGGAACTACACCGGCGTACCCTCTGCCGTCGCTTTTGGTCACTTACCTCCAGTCCAGTAATCGTGCCCCCACCCTAGCCTAGTCCCTAGGGTCATGATGATACTAACTTGGGATTACTGCTGGAGTGGGCCCCCATTGCTAGGATTTTTCTAGTGGGTTAAGTACGGTTTAACCCTCTTGCTAATCCTGGATTAACTTGGTTAAGTGTAACGATGAGTTCACGACTTAACCCCGATTAATCTACCAAGCCCAAATTGGTTAAGTATTAAGTGGACCATGACTTAACCCTAATCACGAGGCATTAATTAATTTAATGCGCCTTAACCTCTCACATTAGACCTTGTTGTGGTTACTAGTTAAGCCGGGCGGGTCCGGGTAGCTTTACACCACAACTTGGTCTAACCTCGGGTTCAAGGTACAACATGACCAACTCCTCACATTGGGTCCTGTTGTTTGTAGCAACTAGTTAAGCCGGTCGGTTCCGGGTAGGTTTACGCTACAAACTCAACCCAACCTCGAGTTGGCCACACTTATCTTTTCTAAGTGTCATGTCCATCATGTTTCCAAAACATGTTACAAGTTTTCAAGCAATTGGGTAGACCTAACTTAATAGGTAAATTCCCAATGGGTAGACCTAACTTAATAGGTAAATTCCCAAGCTTATGTTTTATGTCTTTTAAGTTTACCCAACCCCAAACGCAATCCCATCGCTTACATATCGCAATAGCGCATAAAGGATAGAAAGAGGGAACTTGGCATAATCATGACATAAAGGTATTGAAGCCACAAGCTTAACATGGTGGCATATGAAATGTTCATATGTTCATACACTTGCATATTACATTTTTAGGCCTCAAAAACATGCATAAAACCAAACTTAGCATATTGGTGATACATGGTGCTAAATGACATGTAGAGATGGCCATAAGTTCGCATTTAGCTTCACATGCAAGTTATCATAAGAGATATGATAACTTACATGTTGCTAAAATGCAACCTTTGGCATAAAGCTTAAAGCTTTATGTTCATAAACCCAAAATAAGCTTGCATAACATGATAGCATGAACAAAATGTTCAACCCAAACTTGCATAACATAACTTGGCATACTTGCATATAAACTTGCATATCACAACATGATAAACTTGCATATCACAACATGATAAACTTGCATATAAACTTGCATATCACAACATGATAAACTTGCATATCACAACATGATAAACTTGCATATAAACTTGCATATCACAACATGATAAACTTGCATATAAACTTGCATATCATACATTTAACTTTAGAGTTTAAGTATGAAAGTAGAATAGGGCTTACAATGCTTAAGAAGTCACAAAAATATGACAAAGCCCTTGTGAAATCAATTAAACCCAAAACGCAAGCAAAACCCTTGAGCCAAAATGATCAAGACTCTTTCTTTATGATGCAAATATATAAACTTGACTTGAATGCAAGCTAATGATGCTCATACAAGTTTGAAAATACTTGTATGCATGGAAAATCACTTAGGAATTTATTTAGGAATTTTATGAAGAGAGTGGAGGCCATGAGAGGATTGATTTTGCCATAGTTTAGTTGTATGAATGAATAATGATGATTTAGGGTAGGTTAGGGTCTTATTTATAGATTAGGCAAGTGTTTTAGGCCATAGGATTAAACCTAGATTCAATCCAAGCCATCAAAGCATGTCTTGGGGAAGAAGTCAAGTGTAGGAACCATCTAGGGCCTTTAGATTAAAGATGAACCATGAGAACCATTCAAATGCAAAATCTGCATTTGAGCGAATCGGCCCACGGGTTGACAGCCAAACACCCTGGATTAACCCCTAGTCGACCCAACGGGCTCGGGTCGACCTCAAAAATCGGCCGGTTCGGTTATTCCCCTCTCCCAATTCGTTGTTTTGAACATTTTTGCATATTTATTTATTTAATTTTCAATTATATATATATATATATCAATATATATATATATTTCTCTGCGCAACTCATTTCACTTAATTAAGTATACTTTAATTTGGGAATTTTTCGTGAAACTTCGCGAGGCCATATCTTGGTCATACGGACTCCGATTTTCGAAAACTCGGACTCTATTTCGCGTATTTTTCCGAGACGAACGCAATGGCATAGCCCGTTTCCCTTGATTCAGATTTTACAGTTTAATTCTGCCTCCATTTATGTTATAACATGTTATTCAAAAATACGGGTTGTTACATTCTTCCCTCCTTAAAGGATTTCGTCCCCGAAATCTCCAAGTTAGGAAGAACGTATCCTACCATCCATCATCCATCTACTCAAAACATCATCCATGAGCAATCATTGTCCTTAAAAGGTTCTAAATGCTGTATGATCATATGCAAAGGTGTGTGTATATGTACTTATCTAATGCGAAAATCAGGAGGTTACTGATTCAGTAAACCCCCTTAATGCAAAATATGTTAGTGAAATGAGTCCATATGTATGCAAATTCCTAACATAATTTATAATCTCTACATGAGTGCACATAACATTCATCCATATGCAACATCCACGTGATAGCATAACAAGTTTTCATCCATGAATAAGCATAAATACTCATGCATATGCGGTATGAAAGTGTGTGAGCCGATCTTAGTGCCTAACGTGTATTATGCATCCATGAGTATCCACTTGCAAACACTTGCAACCACTTGCAACCATCAAGCATAACATGTTTCAAACACATGTTTCATCCAAAGGGTTTCTACCTAAGGTTCTCATGACAAGATTAACACGATAAACTAGATAAACATGGATAGCAAAGAGAAAGATATGCTAACAAAGAAAAGAGATTGAGAGTGTACCCTAAAAAAGGAATGGATAAAGCCCACGCATCTTCTCCTCGGTTTCCCAAGTTGCGTCTTCTTCGGCTTCACCCCATTGAACCTTCACCAATTTGACCTCTCGATTCCTTAGCTTCTTGGTCTCCATCCCCAAGATACGAATCGGAGCTCTCCTCAAGGTAGCCTCTTTCTCCACTTCTACATCTTTTAGAACACTTGGCTCAACAACCTCTGCTGATTCATGTAAACACTTCCGGAGATGCGAGACATGAAAAACATCGTGTACTCCAGCAAGCTTCTCGGGCAACTTCACTCTATAAGCCATCTGCCCGATCCTCTCTATAATAGGGAATGGTCCAACAAACCTCGGTGCCAACTTCCCAACAGCTCCAAATCGGACCACATTCCGCAAAGGAGAAACCTTCACGAAAACCATATCCCCAACATCAAACTCCAAATCCGTTCTTTGCTTATCAGCATAGGATTTCTGTCGGTCTTGGGCCGCTTTCATCCGTCTCCGAATCAACTCGATCTTCTCGGATGTATCTCTGATCATATCAGGCCCTAGTATAAGCTCATCTGTAGTCTCCCACCAACATGTAGGCGACTTGCACGACCTCCCATATAAAGCTTCAAATGGTGCCATCCCTATGCTTGCCTGATAACTGTTATTATATGCAAACTCAACAAGAGGAAGATGGTATTCCCAAGTACCACCAAAATCCAGAATACAAAGCCTCAACAGATCCTCGAGTACCCTATTCACCCTTTCGGTTTGACCGTCCGTCTGTGGGTGATAAGTCGTACTTAGATTCAACCTGGTGCCCACAGCTTCTTGCAAGCTATTCCAGAATTGACTTGTAAAGATTGGGTCACGGTCACTGACTATACTAGAAGGGACTCCATGTAGTCTCACAATCTCACGAAGATATACAGATGCTAGCCAAGATGCGGTCCTCTTGCTCTTCACCGGAATGAAATGAGCACTCTTCGTAAGTCTATCCACAATAACCCAAATGCTCGTATTCCCTTTCCTTGACCTTGGTAGCCCATCGATAAAATCCATGGAAATACTCTCCCACTTCCATAGTGGAACGTCTAGAGGATGCAATAGCCCACCGGGCTTCTTCGACTCGGCCTTAACTTTCTGGCAAATGATACATCTAGAGACAAATTCTGCCACATCCTTCTTCATCCCAGGCCAAAAGAAAATGCGCTTCATATCTTTATACATCTGATCTCCGCCCGGATGTATAGTCAACTTAGAGCGATGCGCTTCCTCAAGAACTCTTCTTACTAGATCTTCTACCATTGGAACACATAACCTTCCGTCTCTCCTCAGCCAACCCTTGTCATCAATAGAATATCGAGCGAGATGACTAGACGTCTCTCCTCGAATTAGCTTATCCATAATCTCAACTATCTGAGGGTCTTCTCTCTGTGAAGCCCCAACTTGATCAAGAAGGGTAGGTCTGAGTTCCAGAGATGCTAAAGAACCGGTCATCGACTCAATCGCCAAAGAGAAATCAAAGGTTGCCACATACTCTAAATTCTTCATCTCAACGAATAGAGGACTTAGGGTCAACCTTCTTCTACTCAATGCATCTGCTACCACATTCCCCTTGCCAGGGGTATAAGCTATCTCAAAATCGTAGGACGCCAAGAATTCCATCCATTTTTGTTGCCTCAGATTCAGATCCTTCTGAGAAAAGAGATACTTCAATGACTTGTGATCGGTATAAAGCTCAAATCTTTCTCCCAGAAGATAATGGCGCCAAGCCTTGAGTGCATATACTATTGCTGCCAACTCTAAGTCATGAGTGGGATAATTCTTCTCATGCACTTTGAGTTGTCTACCACCAAAGCATATCACTCTTCCTTCTTGCATAAGAACAGCTCCTAACCCGTGCCACATGCATCGGTGTATACGGTAAATAACTTCCCTCCATCGGGCAAAGCTAGAACAGGTGCTGATGTGAGGGCTCTCTTGAGCTTCTGAAAAGCAAGCTCGCATTCTATGCTCCAAGCAAAAACTAAATTCTTCTTCGTCAATTTAGTGAGAGGAGCAGATATCTTTGCGAAGTCCTTGATGAACTTCCGGTAGAAACCCGCAAGACCTAGAAAACTTCTCACTTCGGTTGCATTCCTTGGAGTCTTCCAATCCTGAACTGCCACTACCTTAGCGGGATCCACCGCTAAGCCTTGCTTAGATACTATATGCCCAAGGAATCTAACTTCTCTTCTCCAAAAGTGACACTTGGAGAACTTGGCCTTCAACTGATGCGCTCTAAGCGTATCCATCACCTCCATGAGATGCCTTGCGTGCTCTTCCTCATCCTTAAAGAAGATCAGAATATCATCTACGAAGACCACGACAAACTTGTTCAAGAACTCCCTGAACACCCTACTCATCAAGTCCACGAAATATGCGGGTGCATTAGTCAAGCCGAACGGCATGACAAGCCATTCGAAGAATCCATCTGGAGTTCTGAACGCAGTCTTGTCTATACTATCTTCAGCTACCCTGAGCTGATGGAACCCCGTAGCAAGATCAAGCTGAGAGAAAACAGAAGCACCGACAAGCTGGTCAAAGAGATCATCAATCCTCGGTAACGGGTGTCTGTTCTTCTTAGTCAGCTTATTCAACTCTCGATAGTCAACGCAAAGTCGGAGAGAACCATCCGCCTTGGTAGCAAATACCACAGGCGCTCCCCATTCAGATATACTTCGTCTAATGAAGTTCTTCTCAAGCAACTCTTTCACTTGCTTACTTAGCTCCCGCCTTTCACGCGGAGCCATGTGCCGAACGGGCAAAGAAACAGGCTTTGCATTATCCACCAGATAAATGCGGAAATCAATCTCTCGCTTAGGGGGCAACCCCCTAATTTCATCGAAAACATCCGGATACTCTCGAACCACTCTCACAGATTGAAGAGTTACCATTGACGAGTCGAGTGATTCCAGATAGCACAACATGACGGGACCTCTCGGATCACAAGAAATCTCTAGGGTGTTTCCGAGGCGAGTCACGAGCCTCACAACCCTATGCTCACAATCAAGAATGGCTCCATATCTGGACAGCCAATCCATGCCCAATATCAATCCGTATCCCCTAAAACCAAGAACATAAGCACTACACAAGAACTCTACACTCAGTATAGAGATCCTCAAATCCCCACATATCATAGACAAATGGGCGGAACCCCCAATAGGATTTGAGACACAGACGGGATCATCTACCAAGCTAGTACTAAGGTGCAAACTATCAACAAGATCAGATGAGATAAAGCTATGCGATGCACCAGAATCAAACAAGGTACGAACTAGAAAATCAGAAATATATACAAGGCTCTCAACAGAAATACTACCTCGATCGGGAACTGGAGCAACATTGAGAGCATGAACTTGCCCTCCTGAAGGTCTAGCACGCTGAGTCTGACCCTGGCCTTGCCCTTGCTTCCTCGGGCAATCCTTACTGAAATGTCCAGTCTCACCGCAGAAAAAGCATTCACCATTCTTCCTTTTCCTCTTCTTACAATCCTTAATAAGATGCCCAACTGAACCGCAATAATGGCACTTCCCCTTGTTGTTCTTGCCCTTGTTGTTATTGCCCTTGTTGTTGTTCCCCTTGTTGCCTTGACTCTTGTTCTTGTTCTGATTGCCTTGACTGCTCTGACCACTTGGATTACCCTGATTTCCTTTTCCCTGGGAATCAGTCTTCTTGGCTTGAGTATCATTCATCTTGGTTTTTTCTTGACATCTCCCTGAAGTAACGCCATATCAACCAAACTCTCAAACGTGGCCCCATGGGGAATATGTGACATAGCCAATCCCTGCAACGGCTCATTCAATCCTCTAGCAAAACGAAGAGCCTTCTTCTGAGGAGTATTCACCATATCCAAGCCAAAACGAGCTAACTGATTGAACTTGTTCACATATTCTTTGACAGACATATCTCCTTGTTTCAAAGTTATGAACCTCTCCATTTGCAGATTCTCCTCAGCAGAAGATAGAAACTTAAGCATGAACCTTGCCCTGAAATCGGCCCAAGTCTCAACAGGCCTAGTACCATTGGTGACTTCCCACCAATAAGCGGCTTCATCCTTCATAAGCCAAACAGCCAACAAGAGCTTCCTCTGATCGTCTAACCCAAAGATAGCAAACAAATCCTCGGTCTCTTTCAAACAATTTCTGGCCTCTACAAAAGTCTCAGTGCCTTGAAAGTTCTTGCCACCCATTGCTTTGAAATCTTTGCAAGTCTTTGCGAAGTCCACTTGAGGATGCTGAGGGGGAGGAGGAAGAGGAACCTCAGCGACAGGAGGAGGAGGAACATTAACCACCGGAGGAGGAGGAGGAACATTAACTACCGGGGGAGGAGGAGGAGGAACATCTGCGGGGCCGGCTTCGGTCGCCCTAGCCTCCAAAAGTCTCCTATACCAAACAGGTACGTGTACTCCCTCCGGAATAGCAAAGTTATCGGCCATACTGAAAACGAAGAAAAAGACAGATTCAGAATGGAGAAAAACGAAGGAATTTTGCTAATGGCTTTTTGGGGAATAGCCTTTAAAATAAACTAGACTTTTCTTTGGAAAATACTTTATACTTGGTTTTGAAAATAGTTTTCCAAAAGTTTTCTAAAAGCCTTTTTGTTCCTTCTCGTACCATATGCTCTGATACCAAATGTAACACCCCACCTCCACCAGGGTGGCTCTTGCAAGCACTCTGACTTTGGAGGGGCGTTTGAATCAGGTAAACATGCATAATGATATATCAAGGCAGAACAAGAACATATGTATATATGTAAACAAAGTAAATAACATAGATAAAACAGCGGAAGATTTCAAAACATTTCAAAACAAGTCTGGTACAACATAGCTTTCCAAATAAACAAGTCTAGATAAAACAACATCAACTGAAAAACTGAAATAAATAAGTGCTATCCCCAATTAAGTGGTAACCACAGCTAGCTTCATGTTGAAACCGTACATGAGCTGAAATCCCACAAGCAAGCAATCCGAAATCCAAGCTAAGCTCCAGTATTCCCTCCCTGAGAACCTGGGGGGGGGGGAATGGAAGAAAAGAGGCGAAAGAAAACAGGTCAGTCAAAAAGACTGAGTAAGCCCTACTACAATCAATGTAAACTGATAAAGTTAACTGGCATGAGCAGCAGGGATGAACATAAGGATAACAATATACTAGCATGATGATTAACTAACAAGGTAGATAAAGGTGTCATCGCATAATCAGGATTAAGGTTTTGCACCACAGGTGTACTAGCAAACTAACATGACTTGAATAAACAAGTATCGATCCCTTGGCCCAAGCTTTGGCCCAATAACATGAAATGACCCTAATACAAGGTCCAACCAAACGGTCTAGTCGATCGGCTCCCTAAGCCTAACTCGTCGCGTGTTGGTGTCAATACGGCCCAATCATAATTGTAGTCGAACTGTGCCGGGTCCACCCTTCGGGTGTATCAAGCCCTAGGGTGTCAACCCCTAGACACCATGAACATGAGTGCACAGTCCCGATCTACTGGTACCCGTGCATGTTTTCTCCGGCTACGGACTATGTGCACGACCAGAGTCCGCCCGGAACTACACCGGCGTACCCTCTGCCGTCGCTTTTGGTCACTTACCTCCAGTCCAGTAATCGTGCCCCACCCTAGCCTAGTCCCTAGGGTCATGATGATACTAACTTGAGATTACTGCTGGAGTGGGCCCCCATTGCTAGGATTTTTCTAGTGGGTTAAGTATGGTTTAACCCTCTTGCTAATCCTGGATTAACTTGGTTAAGTGTAACGATGAGTTCACGACTTAACCCCGATTAATCTACCAAGCCCAAATTGGTTAAGTATTAAGTGGACCATGACTTAACCCTAATCACGAGGAATTAATTAATTTAATGCGCCTTAACCTCTGACATTAGACCTTGTTGTGGTTACTAGTTAAGCCGGGCGGGTCCGGGTAGCTTTACAACACAACTTGGTCTAACCTCGGGTTCAAGGTACAACATGACCAACTTCTCACATTGGGTCCTATTGTTTGTAGCAACTAGTTAAGCCGGTCGGTTCCGGGTAGGTTTACGCTACAAACTCAACCCAACCTCGAGTTGGCCACACTTATCTTTTCTAATTGTCATGTCCATCATGTTTCCAAAACATGTTACAAGTTTTCAAGCAATTGGGTAGACCTAACTTAATAGGTAAATTCCCAATGGGTAGACCTAACTTAATAGGTAAATTCCCAAGCTTATGTTTTATGTCTTTTAAGTTTACCCAACCCCAAACGCAATCCCATCGCTTACATATCATAATAGCGCATAAAGGATAGAAAGAGGGAACTTGGCATAATCATGACATAATGGTATTGAAGCCACAAGCTTAACATGGTGGCATATGAAATGTTCATATGTTCATACACTTGCATATTACATTTTTAGGCCTCAAAAGCATGCATAAAACCAAACTTAGCATATTGGTGATACATGGTGCTAAATGACATGTAGAGATGGCCATAAGTTCGCATTTAACCTCACATGCAAGTTATCATAAGAGATATGATAACTTACATGTTGCTAAAATGCAACCTTTGGCATAAAGCTTAAAGCTTTATGTTCATAAACCCAAAATAAGCTTGCATAACATGATAGCATGAACAAAATGTTCAACCCAAACTTGCATAACATAACTTGGCATACTTGCATATAAACTTGCATATCACAACATGATAAACTTGCATATAAACTTGCATATCACAACATGATAAACTTGCATATCACAACATGATAAACTTGCATATAAACTTGCATATCACAACATGATAAACTTGCATATAAACTTGCATATCATACATTTAACTTTAGAGTTTAAGTATGAAAGTAGAATAGGGCTTACAATGCTTAAGAAGTCACAAAAATATGACAAAGCCCTTATGAAATCAATTAAACCCAAAATGTAAGCAAAACCCTTGAGCCAAAATGATCAAGACTCTTTCTTTATGATGCAAATATATAAACTTGACTTGAATGCAAGCTAATGATGCTCATACAAGTTTGAAAACACTTGTATGCATGGAAAATCACTTAGGAATTTATTTAGGAATTTTATGAAGAGAGTGGAGGCCATGAGAGGATTGATTTTGCCATAGTTTAGTTGTATGAATGAATAATGATGATTTAGGGTAGGTTAGGGTCTTATTTATAGATTAGGCAAGTGTTTTAGGCCATAGGATTAAACCTAGATTCAATCCAAGCCATCAAAGCATGTCTTGGGGAAGAAGTCAAGTGTAGGAACCATCTAGGGCCTTTAGATTAAAGATGAACCATGAGAACCATTCAAATGCAAAATCTGCATTTGAGCGAATCGGCCCACGGGTTGACAGCCAAACACCCTGGATTAACCCCTAGTCGACCCAGCGGGCTTGGGTCGACCTCAAAAATCGGCCGGTTCGGTTATTCCCCTCTCCCAATTCGCTGTTTTGAACATTTTTGCATATTTATTTATTTAATTTTCAATTATATATATATATATCAATATATATATATTTCTCTGCGCAACCCATTTCACTTAATTAAGTATACTTTAATTTGGGAATTTTTCGTGAAACTTCGCGAGGCCATATCTTGGTCATACGGACTCCGATTTTCGAAAACTCGGATTCTATTTCGCGTATTTTTCCGAGACGAACGCAATGGCATAGCTCGTTTCCCTTGATTCAGATTTTACTGTTTAATTCTGCCTCCATTTATGTTATAACATGTTATTCAAAAATACGGGTTGTTACAGAAATGGTTTTGAAATATAACAAGAATTTCCAATAATTGAATTGGAATGGATTTGAATCGAAATTGTCTTTGGAATATTTCGATGTTGGATTTCGTGATTATACAGATGCTATTATGGAAATTTGAAAGATATATATATATATATATATCGTTATTTCCAATACGATATTTGTTGGTCGTAGAAATTGATGTTGAATATAAGCCGATATATTTTCTATTCAGTGCCTTGTATTTAATATCAAATGAGATTTGGGTTTGTCGTGAATGGTGTCTTCATTAACACTGTTCTTAAGCCCAGTTGAGAAAAGATTAAAAATTTTATTTATATTTAATGAAGTGTACCAATTAAATAATATTTAATTGGAATTGAATTGATATTGATTTTTGGGTTTATCTTGAACAGTGTTTTAAATAACACTTGTTCTTTAACCCGATAATTAATGGAAAGTGATTTTGGGTTTATCGTGAACCGTGTTTTAAATGACACTGATTCTTTAACCCAGTTAAAGATTAAAACTAAGTGGAGTTTTAATGAATCTTCGATTAGATTGAAAAGATCGGGAATGGAGTATCACCAGTTTTACTCCAGGCGATAGTTAAATTTTTAATTAGATTTGAACGTGAAATGGTAATTGAATTTACCGATAACACCGTGGTGTTAGATATGAAGTATTACCAGTTTTACTTCATGGGACGAATACGTGGGGATTGGGAAATTAAAAATAAATGATTACTTCGGTGTGGTTCGCTAATCACGACTAGTTTGAATTTATATTCAAAGAAGATTAAAGAATAAATTTAAAGAATTTATCTTTGATAAAATTAATGGGAACCTTTCCCAAAATATAAGAATATTTGAATAAAAGAATATTCTGAATTGGAAAGAGGCATATGTGGTGTTTGTGTAACACGTGTTTATTATTTATATACGCGAGTTGTTCAGAAAGACCGGGTTTATCCCATTCTGAATAACTGATTTGACGTGGTGTCGAAGATGAAGACGGTGGTTGAAGACCGGAGGTCTTCACGTCGTTTGGGTAATTACTGATGATCTTGATTGGGCTGTACACCCAAGAAAATGGAAACAGTTGGTGATCATCCAGACGTACTTGGAGATCGATGGATATGCGGGGTACTAGGTGCCTCCGGTTTCGTTCAGACCCAGAACGGACTTGTAAATGGACTGTGTGACTGACATTGGATTTTAGTCTTTGTGATTGATTTCTATTAAATATATATCTGTTTGGCGGCGAAGAACTTATTCTCTTGCTTAACGCCCTTCTTTGAGACGTACGAGCTCAGGGGTTATATATTGATGGATATCAAACGCATGGAGTGAATTGCCTGTATGGCATGCCTAAGTGGCAATTGATCGAGGCTTCTGTTGAAAAGCAAAGTCTTGTGGTGATGATCAAAGCACAGCCTGTGTGGCACATCTTTGTGTAACGTGAATTCGCGAGCCTCACACCCCAGTTGTGAACCAGAAACGGGAGAGGACCTCAGGGAGGGCATGCGTTTCTTTCTAGCTTGGATGGTGTCAGTGACCTACCAGCCCTGACATTTATATACTTTTCACCTGTGTGGTTGTTGCTGTTGCGAGGCGCCTCGGTTTGATCGGACGATCCGGGTCCGATGGAGTCATTCGTTGGCTCATTTTCGCCCCAAAGGGCGGGGAAACATAGTGTTCAGGCATAATAATCCACATCGGTGGACCGGCCCTGACGATCCAAGGCTTCCTTGCGTGCTTGCCTGAGGCTCGGGCTAGAGAGTCTCGAATCGGTAGAGGACGATCCCTGGCCTCGGTTCACAGACGGAAATCCAATTTCCAAATACGTGACATTTGCGGTTTTAATTGTAGAGCCTAGTATGGCGACATAGTGGGATGGGGCGCTTATGCTGTCTATGATTGATACTTATGATTTGAAGTTGTTTTATACACTTATTATAGTATCAAATGATTTGTTTTAAACGTACTAAGCATGTTTGGCTATTATAAGGGAAAACCCTATCCCCCGGCTTGCGTTGCATTGTGTGATAGGACCTGGGTCTTATAATAGCTTCATTTTTCTTTATTTAGCATTGCGTTGTTTGTCTCATGCACTGGTATTCTTGGGAGGAAACCCATTCCGTGTTATACGGCGTGATCCCTTGATTTACCGTACTTTAAAATAAAGAATAATAACTGTTTTAGTTCTCACACCAGTCACATGACTGACCTGGGGTTTTTTGTTTTAACCTAAACTCTGGGTGCCCTTATTTTGACACGGGCAGCTAGTAGTTTTGGTTTTGCAGATTTATATTCACAGGATCCTGGTTTACAGCTGGAATGATATCCGGAAAGCTTTATATCCGTATATCTCTTCTAGTTGTGTATTGTATTATTTTCCGCTGCGATGTATTTAAATGTAATTTAAATCTCTGATATTTCTGGGTAATGTTGATTTATACTCTGTATATTCTTGTATTCTGATGGTTTGTTGTAATATACAATGAAATGTTCTTCCGTCTGCGTTCTGTTGTGGCTTGTTCTCGAACTATCCGCGCTTTCCTCACCGGGGAAGTTACGGGTTTTCACAAGGGGAAGGAATTAATTAGTGATGTAATTAACTAACTCAAGTTAACAATTAATGTAACTAATATTTTAAACGTTCATATCTCTCTCAAACACAAACAGAATTGGACAAACTTGAGTCCGTTGGAATCGTGTTGTCAAATACTACGCAATGGAGTAGACCAAAATAGATTCGGAGCTAGCTACAAATTTAGAAGGAGTGGAACCCAATGTGAGATCTCTAAATTCAATTAAAATGGAAAAATATATATATACATGTATGCGTTGAAGAAAATAAATAAATAAATAAATATATGTATATGCATTGTAGAAAATATATATGCGTTGTAGAAAATATATACATGCGTTGTATAAAATTGAAATGCGAAAAAAAAAAATTTGTTGTTATGATATTTATTTTTGGAGTTCAACTCACGAACTCCCTCAATCAGACAAATTGGATGCGATGTATGGATATTAGTGACACTCTCATTTCATACTCCGTGAGTGGCCACTTATGGCATTATAAATGGCAATTGGTTGTTGATTATTTATTTTTATGGATGATTTTGTGATTTATGTGGTGATTATGATGATTAACATATTAAAAATAATGTTAATATTAATGGGGTAGTTGAAATCAAATTATAAATATATATTTATAATTTAAACAGTAAAATTGGCTAATTAGAAAAATAATTCAAACCGAATAAGAATTGGTTAAATTTATTAGCTAATGATTTATTTAAATAGAAGGTGGTTGTTTGTAAATCCCGTACGGGTATTGGGATGATATTTAACATACACTAACCCCAATATTTAATTGTTTGTCAATTGATTAGTTGATAGGTTGTGATAAGCATTATTTATTTATTTTAGTGCTTATACAGTTATAGAATGCACTCTAGATGATGTTTGAATGCGTAATGATTATTTATCATTATTGTTGAATACATGCGATGTATGAAATCCATATAACTGAAATTATATGGTACTTGATTGAGTCGCATTCTGATTCAAAAATAACGAATATTTTAAAATAATATTCAGTGAAGAATCAAATTAAACGAATATTTTAAAATAATATTCACTGAATAATCGAAATAGGATTTTGATGTCCGATTTTGGATGGACACAAAAATGTAAATAAATGAAGCTTGAGTAGAAATAGTTATTTTGATTCCAATGGATTTTATATCGATTTTATTCATTTTTAAAATGAATATTGAAAGGATTAAATTTCAAAATATTGCATTTTGAAAATATTATCATTCTGAAACGATAATATGTTTAATTTAAATTGAAAATGAAGTTGGAATCATTTTAAACTGAATTTATAAATGATTTATAAAATACTTTTTAAATGGAAATCAACGATATATATATTATATATATAATGGTTTGAATCGAACGTGCCGCACAACGATCGTTCGCGTATTTCAACCATTAACTTCAAATTGATGTAACGGGAGATCCAACCGTCGGATTCTCCTAAAATTGAAACCGTTGGGTTCGTATAGAGAAGATCTTTTCAATGAATATAACAGATTTAAATTTGAACGGTTGGGTTTCAAATTATGTCCAAATCAATTTCAGAAAATGTAGCTATGGATGGAGTTCGGTGGTCTTTATTGGAAAGAAACTGAAATAGCGATATTAAAATTATTAAAATTATGGAAAATTTGTGTAAATTCATAATAATTGATTTGGAAAGATTTAGGGTGAAAAATTCCGTATTTGAAAAGATAAAATTATATTTTTATCGAAATGAACTAGTTATTAACTAAAATAATAATCTAGTGTTTTTAAATAAATAAATTGGATTTGTAAATGGATTTTGAAATAACCAGAATTTTAAAATGAATATATTGGAATGGATTTGAATGGAAATAATCTTCGAAATATTTCGATATTGAATTCCGTGATTATACAGATATTGTTGCGGGAATTTGGAAGATACAGATATCGTTATTCCCAATACGATATTTGTTGGTCTCAGAATTTGATATTGAATATAAGCCGATAAAATTTCTATTTAGAGCCTTGTATTTAATATCAAATTGGATTTGGGTTTGTCATGAATGGTGTCCTTAATAACACTATTCTTAAACCTAGTTGAGAAATAGAATAAATCTTTTAATTAAGAATTAGAGAAGTTTACCAATTAATTTAATTGGAATTGAAATGGAAGTTGATTTTAGGTTTATCGTGAACTGTGTTTTAAATGACATTGGTTCTTTAACCCAGTTAAAGGCAAGATTAATTTCTTAAAGTTGAATAATCATAAAGTAATGATTTTTGAGATTAAAACCAAGATTGGGGTTTTAATAAATCTTTAATTAGATTGAAATGTAAATGAGGTAGTTAAATTCACTGAATTTAAGAAATGATTGAGAATGGAGTACCACCAGTTTTACTCCATGTGATAGTTAAATATTTAATTAGATTTGAATGTGAAACGGTAATTAAATTAACCATTAACCCAGAGGGTGTTAGATATAGAGTGCTACCTGTTTTGCTCCGTGGGATGAATAAGTTGGGATTAGAAATAATAATAATAAAGTATTACTTCGGTAAGGCTCGATAATCCCGACCAGTTTTATAAACCTTAATTTGGTTTAAAATTGTTAAAGGATAATATAAAATCTTTTGCAATGAGTTTTAAATGAAGATTAAACGATAAGTTTAACAGAATTTATCTTTGATAAAATTAATGGTCCTGTCCCAAATGATACGAATATTTGAATAAAATAACATTCTGGATTGGAATGAGGCGTATGATGTGTTTATATATACCTTGATTATTGTAACAACCCGAAAATCTGAGCCAGTTTAAAAATTTTATGTAACGACCCAGAAAATCTAAACCAATTTAAAATTTTTAAATTGGCTAAAATAATGGATTTTAAATATTTAAAATAAATATTTTAAATAATGGCGATGAAAACTGAGTTTGAATCGACAATTGAAAACGAATATAATTAATTATAATTATAAATAAGGCCTGAAATGGCGTGGCAGTTTCAAAAATTGAATTCAAACTTTGTCGGACTGTACCGGGTGCAAAACAATCCGGATTTTAGTGAAACCAAAAATATTTAAATCTGTTAGTGAATACCTTTCTAACGAATCTGAAAAATCGAAATTTCATAGCGGGAATCAAAAGATATGTCCAGTTGAAAATTCTGAATAGTCGCTATGGAATTCAGGCCCTTAAAATGGACATTTTGCATACGACCTCGGATTTCGACGAAACCACTTTTGTTGGATCCGTGATGTCAAATTATTGCTAGGTTTCAAATTTCATAATGTTTCGAATCAATATGTGAGCGTGGAAAAGGAAAACGCGTTTGACCAGTTTTAGTTGATTTTAATCGACTGGAAAATGGCCATTTTTCAAACGGTCTCAGAATTCGACGAAACTAGTTTTGTTAGGACCGTATCGTCAATATGAAGCTAGAAAATATTTTTCTGGAATTTTTCTAGTTAGTATGTGACCCCGGTAATTTGAAATGTACGTTTAAAATTCAATATAATGATTTAAATGTAAATCAAACGGAAACTGATTGTAACTATCGAATCAGCTTATAATATATATCCCATTGTGTTCGGAATGAGGGTGAAACGCTATGGACGACAGGCGGTGGGCCTCGTTTCGAGGTCGTGGGTAAAAGTCAACTTTATGCAATTAAATTAATAAAATAAAAAAAATATCTCCCTCCCTTTTCTCTTTCTGCCCCCCCCCCCCCCCCGATTTCATTAAACGGAAAAAAAAGAAGAAGAAAGGAGGAGCAGCAGCGCCGCCTCCACCAAGTTCCTCCAGCTTGACCTCCGCTCCACCCTCCGATCCCGCTCCTCTCCACCTCGACGCACCCGAACCCCCTCCCTGACCTATTCCCCCCCCCGGAAGCCATCGCGACGCCCGATTCGCGAGCCCCCCAGTCCGAGACCGCTGAAGCCACCGCCCTGACGACCTCCGACCGCTGGCCAGCTCCGCCCTGACGACCCCCCCTTCTTCGCAGAAACAGTATGTTGTTTTTATTTTATTTTAATTCTGATTTTTAAAAGGTTATAAAACTGATTTTTAAAAGGTTTAAAACTGATTTTTTTAAAAGGTTTAAAACTGATTTTTTTAAAAGGTTTAAAACTGATTTTTAAAAGGTTATAAAACTGATTTTTAAAAGGTTTAAAACTGATTTTTTTAAAAGGTTTAAAAACTGATTTTTAAAAGGTTTAAAACTGATTTTTAAAAGGTTTAAAAACTGATTTTATTTTAAGATATAAAAAGAAAAAGATTTAAACTTTAAAAAGAAAAAGATTTAAACTTTAAAAAGAAAAAGATTTAAACTTTAAAAAGAAAAAGAATTAAACTTTAAAAAGAAAAAGATTAGAACTTTAAAAAGAAAAAGATTAGAACTTTAAAAAGAAAAAGATTTAAACTTTAAAAAGAAAAAGATTTAAACTTTAAAAAGAAAAAGATTAGAACTTTAAAATAGAAAAGACGGAATTTTTATTAAGTAGAAGATGTAAGATATGATTTTTATATATTGAACATCGAAGCATAATAAAAATATGATTTTTTTTATATGGAATAACGAAGTAAAAATTCGATTTTTATATATTGAATAACATAGTAAAAATTCGATTTTTACATATGTAGAAAATACGGGCAACGAAAGCGACAAAAGGCGAGATTGGCG
Source organism: Allium sativum (assembly GCA_030737875.1). Lineage (NCBI taxonomy): Eukaryota > Viridiplantae > Streptophyta > Magnoliopsida > Asparagales > Amaryllidaceae > Allium > Allium sativum. The sequence goes on from CM060921.1 coordinate 318,200,052, forward strand.
AAGATTTCTCTAACGGAAGTGTCGTGAAGTTGGATAGCTATTGGTGAGAATTTCTCACTCTTCAATTTCTTTTCCTAGCTATATATATGTGTGGAAATAAAAGTGAATTGCTATATACAAATATTTATATATATATATATATATATATATATATATATATATATACGCCCCTCGTCCACAAACCATGGACGATATTTATTGGTTGAAATTGTTGTGAAAATTGATTGATAGCGAATGATTGTTTGGGATTGTTTGTGGTTGATATTGATTGATTGTGGTTGAAAAATACCCGTTTGTGATTGAGAAATATTTGGTTGAAACCACATAGGATTAGTCTGTGGAAATGAAATAAATATATACATGTCGCCTGCGTGCGAACTAGATGCATGATCCCCATTGTCAAAAACCGCGAGGTTTTAAGGTAGAGCGAGGAGCCGTACTAGGGACGGTCCCGGTTTTTACTACCCTGCCGTTATGCTGCCGAAATTTTGAATAATATTCGTGTGTTTGAATTATTTTCATCTGCTTAAACTATATTTATTCATTGAATAGAAAACCTTCATGTGTTGAATTGATATTCATTCGTTGATTAGAAATTCATGTGTTGAATGGTATTCGCGTTTTAAATATAAAAATCACATTTTTATCTATATATAGAAACTATAGAAAACCTTCATGTGTTGAATCGATATTCATTCGTTGATTTGAAATTCATGTGTTGAATGGTATTCATATTTTGAAACAAATTGTTTGATAATAAAAATCACCTTTTATCGACTATATGAACTGTGTAAAATAATCTCGTTTTGAAAGAAATTGTTTTATAAGAAGAATCCTATTTTTATCACCAATATGAAATATATAAAATAATAGAGTTTTGAAATGAGTTGTTTTACAATAAAAATCACATTTTTTTATATGTATAAATCGTTGAAATGTGAAGTGTTAAAAATAGCCACTTGTTCAAATAAACATATATGAGTTGAAATATTCATCAATTAGCTAATGAAATGATTTGTACCTATGAATGTAACATTAGAATGAATGATGTTTTTAAACCAAATATAAATCAAATATGAAGTTGAATAGAAAATGATAAATGATAAGAACTGTATATATATGTACATGCATATTCATTGAATAGGTTATAGCAAAGGGGCTAGAGAAGAGGAATAAAATTTTGTGCCCGACAAATAGGTACACATTTACTGTTTTGTTTGGGTGATGATTTTATGAGCCTGTTGGCTAGCCGCTTGGCTTTTTCTTTTTCTTTTTGAGATTAGAAGGACCGGGAAAGCTATTTGCGATTTCCCGATGCTCCTGGTGCAGGGGAGGTTATGGCGAAATTTTCCAAAATTTTAAGGCGTTAGTGAAATATTTGAATTGAAAACGATATTGAAATCATTGAATGAACTATATTTATATAAATATATAAATATAAATAAAATTAAAAAGAAACGAGGCCGTGCAGTTCGTATTTTGAAAATGTGATTTCAAACAACTAGTGCGGGGAATCCGACCATTGGATTTTCCCGAAACCGCAACCGTCGGGTTCGCCTTGGAAATATCTTTCCAACGGCACCAACCTTGTAAAAATGCAACGGTTGGATTGTCTGGAATGTTTAATTCAAATCTGAAGAAAAACAGCGCCAGAAGCGATTATATTTATATATATATAAATATAATTATATATTTAATCGAATAACGACGCTGCAGTTCGTATTTTGAAATCGAAACTTCAAACGATTGTACCGGGAGATCCGACCGTCGGATTTTCCCGAAACTGGAACCGTTGGATTCGTTTTGAAAAGACCTTTCTAATGATGTAAATTTTGTGAAGATCCAACGGTTAGATTTTCAGATATGTGTAAATCAAATCTGAAGAAAAACAGCGCCACGGCCGCTTTATGGCCCGAAGCGTCGTTTTGAATAAATTAGCTATTTTAAAATAAATAAAAATAGCGATAAATAGTTATAAAATATCGTAAGCGATATGGAATGGAAATAAACTGAATTTGCTCGATTTATGTGGCTTTTGATGGTTGGATGTGTTTGGTGTGAAAATTACATTAAAGAACAAAATTGGTGTTGTCAAATGATTTAACCATTGAAATAAATTGATTTAAAATTCTAAATATACGTGAATTATTTGAAAAGGCCGAGTTAATTCTCATTTCGAATAATTGACCGACGATTGGAATTCGAAGATGAAGACGATGGTCGAAGACCGGAGATTTTCACCTCGTTTTGATGGTAACCGAGGTCCTGATTGGGAGGCATCCCGAAATATGGATAATGAGTGGTGATCGTCCAGACGTACGTGGTGATCGATGGGTTTGCGAGGTATTTAGTGCCTCCGGTTTCGTTCAGACCCAGAACGGACTTGTAAATGGACTGTGTGTCTGACATTGGATTTTATTCTGTGTTGATTGATCTCTGTTAATTATACATCTGTTTGGCGGCGGAGAATTTATTCTTTTGCTTAACGCCCTTCTCTGAAACGCACGAGCTCAGAGGTTGTGTATCGATGGACATCAGTCGCATGGTGTGAATTGCCTGTGTGGCATGCTAAGATGCAGTGATCAGGGCTTCTGTTGAAAAGCAAAGTCTTGTGGTGATGATCAAAGCACCGCCCGTGTGGCGTAGCTTTGTGTATAACGTAAATTTGCGAGCCTCACACCCCGGTATGAACCAGAAACGGGAGAAGGACCTCAGGGAGGGCATGCGTTTCTTTCTAGCTAGGGTGGTGTCAGTGACCTACCAGCCCTGACATTTATATACTTTTCACCTATGTAGTTGTTGCTGTTGCGAGGCGCCTCGGTTTGATCGGACGATCCGGGTCCGATGGAGTCATTCGTTGGCTCGTTTACGCCCCAAAGGGCGGAGAAACGTAGTGTTCAGGCATAATAATCCACATCGGTGGACCGGCCCTGACGATCCAAGGGCCCACCTGAGTCTGGGCCTGAGACATGGGCTAGATTGTCTCGAATTCGGTAAGGACTATCTTTTGCCTTGGTTCATGACGGAAATACAATTTCCAAATACGACATCGTGCGGTTCTGATTGTATATATATTTGGCGACGTAGTGGCATGGGACGCTCATGTCGTCTATGATTGATAGTTATGATTTGAAATTGTTTTCAAAGCATATAAACACTAGCAATAATATCAAATGCCTTTGTTTTATTCGTATCAATCATATTTTGGCCATTATAAGGTAAAACTCTATCCTCCGGTTTGCGTTGCATTGTGTGATGATAACTGAGTCTTGTAATGGTTTCATTTTTATAAAATGCATTGCGTTGTTTTAAAAGAAAGATTTGTTTAAAAGCACTGGCAATCCAATGGAGTAAACCCGTTCCACGAAAGTGGCGTGGTCCGGTGATTAGCCATATTATATATGTGTTGAATGGATTTCTCATACCAGTCCCATGACTGACTCGTAGTTTGTTTCACTCTCAAACTCGGGTGCCCCTTTTTCTACACGGGCAGCCTTGTATTCAGGTTTAGCTGGTTCTTTCTGGATAGCTGGAGCTGAAGATGGATTCTATCATTTATCTCTTTTTATGCTGTTCAGCTCCTATTGTACATATTTTGTTTATTTCCGCTGTAGACATTTATGTATAGCTGAACTGTATTTGTACTAAGTAAGATCCTGTATACTGTGTAACTCTGATGATTATTTTTATCCAGTATATTCTATTGTTCATTATCTGGTGTAATTATTTATTTTTTGTTCTGCAATTATCTGTTTCTGTGTTATATTCCAAAAGATAACCCTGGTCTCCGTCGGAACGGGATTTCGGGTCGTCTCATTTTATTTTGGCAATTTTAGCGAATTTTGATTATTTAAAATGAATTATTTTAAATAATATCGTTGAGAAATTTATTTTGAATATAATTCAAACGTATATATTCGTTTGAATCGACGTTAGAATATAAATATTTATTTATAATTATAAAAGGAATTGAAAATGGCGCGGTAGTTCGATAATTCGATTTCAAACTTCAAATGAATGTACCGGGTGCAAAATAAACCGGATTTTAGTGTAACCAAAAATAATGGAATCTAATTGTGAATATCTTTCTAAGGAATCCGAAAAATAGAAATTTCTTAGCGGGGATAAAAAGATATGTCCAGTTGAAAATTCTGAATAGTCGTTATGGAATTCAGGCCCTTAAAAATAGACATTTTGCAAACGACCTCGGATTTCGACGAAACCACTTTTGTTGGGTTCGTGATGTCAAATTACAGCTAGGTTTCAAATTTCATAATTTTTAGAATCAATATGTGAGCGTGGCAAAGGAAAACGCGTTTGACCAGTTTTAGTTGATTTTAATCGACTGGAAAATGGCCATTTTTCAAACGGTCTTAGAATTCGACGAAACTAGTTTTGTTAGGACCGTATCGTCAATACGAAGCTAGAAAATAGTTTTCTGGAATTTTTCGATTTAGTATGTGACTCCGGTAAATGGAAATGCGCGTTCAAATTCAATATATAGAGTTATATGTTGATTTGGCAAAAATAGATCGTAACGATCGAATCAGCTTACGATACATATCCCATTGTGTTCGGAATGGGGGTAGAACGTTAGGGACGACAGGCGGTGGGCCTCGTTTCGAGGTTGAAATAAAAAGTTACTTTTTAGTGGAAAATAAATAATTAAATAAAAAAAACCTTCCATCTCCTATACCCTTAGCTCCCTCCACCGTTCTATCTCATTTCAGTTTATAAAATAAATAAAAAACAACAAACGCGATCCACCCGCCGCCCTCGAGGCTCACCGCGCCACCACGCCTTGTGCCGCCATCGGAGGAGCCTCAACCGCCGCCGCTCCGCTCCTGACAGCCCCCCCTATCGCGCCTCTCTCCTCCTCACGAAACCCGCGACCTCCTCCAATCCCCAAATTTGCCGCCCCAAAACCCCACCGTAACCCCTCCCTACCACCTGATGCGAGCGCCCCAACGACCCCCCTGTCTCACCTCCCTCCGTTAAAAGCAATGCCACTCGAAAACCCAAGCTTATAGGCCGCTGCGCCATCGACGGAGAAGCCCCTCGCCACCGCATCGAGGACCAGCTGCGCCGGATCTCCTTCCTCTCCACCAATCCGACGTCAGCACAAGGAAGACCCCCTCCGCCCAATACAGTAAGTTTTATAACTGTTTTTTTATATAAAATTCTATTTTTAGTTACTTAAAGTTATTGATTTTTATTAAGCCAAAACTGAGTTTTCTTAAGTACAAAAACCGATTTTATTTTAGTATGAAAACTGATTTTTAAAATAGAAAAGATTAGATTTTTAAAATAGAAAAGATTAGATTTTTAAAATAGAAAAGATTAGACTTTTAAAATAGAAAAGATTAGATTTTTAAAATAGAAAAGATTAGATTTTTAAAATAGAAAAGATTAGACCTTTAAAATAGAAAAGATTAGATTTTTAAAATAGAAAAGATTAGACTTTTAAAATAGAAAAGATTAGACTTTTAAAATAGAAAAGATTAGACTTTTAAAATAGAAAAGATTAGACTTTTAAAATAGAAAAGATTAGACTTTTAAAATAGAAAAAATTAGACTTTTAAAATAGAAAAGATTAGACTTTTAAAATAGAAAAGATTAGATTTTTAAAATAGAAAAGATTAGATTTTTAAAATAGAAAAGATTAGACTTTTAAAATAGAAAAGATTAGATTTTTAAAATAGAAAAGATTAGACTTTTAAAATAGAAAAGATTAGACTTTTAAAATAGAAAAGATTAGATTTTTAAAATAGAAAAGATTAGACTTTTAAAATAGAAAAGATTAGATTTTTAAAATAGAAAAGATACGATTTTTAGCGGTGTAAAAATAGAATTTTTAACTATATAGTTGTAGTATAAAAATGTGATTTTTATACACATGACAACAATGTAAAAATTCGATTTTTATATATTGAATAGCGTAGTAAAAATTCGATTTTTATATATTGAATAGCAAAGTAAAAATTCGATTTTTATATATTGAATAGCAAAGTAAAAATTCGATTTTTATATATTGAATAGCAAAGTAAAAATTCGATTTTTATATATTGAATAGCAAAGAAAAAATTCGATTTTTATATATTGAATAGCAAAGTAAAAATTCGATTTTCTTATATTGAATAGAAAAGAAAAAATTCGATTTTTATATATTGAATAGCTAAGTAAAAATTCGATTTTTATATATTGAATAGCAAAGTAAAAATTCGATTTTTATATATTGAATAGCAAAGTAAAAATTCGATTTTTATATATTGAACAGCGAAATAAAAATGTGATTTTTATATATGTAGTGATTACGGATGATGAAAGGGACGACAGAAGAAACGGCGAAGATTTCTACCTAAGAGGAGTCATGGCATTGGATTAGCTAATCTGTGAGAACTTCTCACTCTTCAATTTCTTTTTCTAGTTATATATATACTAGGATGCAGACGGTGCTTAGCAGCACCCGACACCCGTCATCCACAGACCATGGATGGCTTGTTTGTTTAATTGTTTGGTTGTGTAGTTGGTGAGATTATTTGGTTTGAATTGAATTGTTTGGTGAAATGAAATTGATTTGATTGATGTGTGAATGGCGTGGGCCTTCACTAGACCAGGGACAAGGCGAGGCCTTGTCTCGTTTCTAGTATCGCGCCGTTATGCCGCCGAAATTTTCTAAAAATAAGTTAGAAAAATAAAGATAACATTTTATTTAATAAATGAACCGAATAGAATATTCATAGGTTGAATAAAATAGTTTGATCGTTAAAAATATAATTTTTAACGTGAATGTGAATAAATAAATATTCATTTACAAACCGAACGGTTTGTTTATGTACACCTATTTGAAGGACATTGATTGGGACGATAAATTTTACACATCGCCCAACTGCACAAATAAAAATCTGTGTTTGATTGCTTGAAACCACACACAGGTATTGGGATGATATTTGACGTACACTAATCCCGATTGTTTAGTTGTATGTCGATCGATTGATTGATAGGCTGTTATAAGCGTTGGATATTTATATTTGATGCTTATACAGTGTAGAATGCACTTTGGATGGTGGTTGAATATTCATCGTTGTTGATATATACATGTGTTGTAGAAAATCCATATAATTAACATTATATGGTAATTGATTGGGCCTCATTCCAGTTTTAAAATAGAAATATTTGAAAAAGAAATATTTGAAAAAGAATATTTGAAAATAGGAATATATGAAGCCGTATTGATTAGATTGACGCCATTTTGATGTGAACGATATTTATATCGATTTTATTCATTTTATAATGAATATCGAAAGTGATTTCAAAATCTGATATTTTGAAAAGAAATTGAAATGGAATAGAAATAAATTCGAATTGAAATTGAATAGAAATAAATTCGAATTGAAACTGAATATAAACGAATTCGAATTGAAATTGAATATAAATAAATTCGAATTGAAATCGAATATAAACGAATTCGAATTGAAATTGAACATAAATGAATTCGAATTAAAATTGAATATAAATGAATTCGAATTGAAATGGAATAGAAACGAATTCGAATTGAAATTGAATTGAATTGAAAACGAACTGAAATTGAATTAGAAATCAATTTGAATTGAAATCAATTTGAAATGAATTTAAAATGAATTTAAATTGGAATATTCAATTTTGATTTGAAATTGAATATGAAGTTGAAACCGTTTTGAAAATGAATTTAAAACGATTTATAAAGCACGTTTTGAATTGAAATCGACGAAGTATACATTATATATATTATATATATAATATAATGGCCTGAATAGAACGCGCCGCGCCGCGGTAGTTCGCGAATTTCGACCATTGACTTCGAACGGATATTACAGGAGATCCGACCGTCGGATTCTCCTAAAACCAGAACCGTTGGGTTCGTATCGAAAAGAGCTTTCTAACGAATATTAGAAATTAGAAATCTAACGGTTGGATTTGGAATTATGTCCAAATCAAATTTGGAAAAGGTCGTTATAAGTGCAGTTCGATGGCCGTTGATGGAAATCGACTGTACGGGCCTTGATAAAATTATTAAAAATAGTAATAATTTGTGTAAAATCATAAGAAATGATTTAGAAAGAATTGGGATGAAAAACTCCATATTTGAAAATATGAAAATAGATTTTTATCGAAATGAACTAATTTTGAACTAGAATTATAATTCTATTTATTTCTAAATAAATAAATTGAATTTGAAAAGGTTTTTAAAAATAACCAAAATTTCCAATGATTGCATTGGAATGGATTTGAATCGAAATTGTCTTCGGAATATTTCGATGTTGGATTTCGTGATTATACAGATGTTGTTATGGAAATTTGAAAGATATAGATATATATCGTTATTTCAAGTACGATATCTGTTGGTCGTAGAATTTGATATTGAATATAAGCTGATATATTTTCTATTCAGAGCCTTGTATTTAATATCAAATGTGATTTGGGTTTGTCGTGAATGGTGTCTTGACTAACACTGTTCTTGAACCCAGTTGAGAAAAGATTAAATCTTTTTATTTAAATTTAATGAAGTGAACCAATTAAGTGATATTTAATAGGAATTGAATTGGAATTGATTTTTGGGTTTATCGTGAACGGTGATTTAAATGACACTTGTTCTTTAACCCGATAATTAATGGAATGGGATTTTGGGTTTATCGTGAACTGTGTTTCAAATGACACTGATTCTTTAACCCAGTCACAGATTAAAACTAAGTGGAGTTTTAATGAATCTTTAATTAGATTGAAATGATCGAGAATGGAGTATCACCAGTTTTGCTCCAGGCGTTAGTTAAATCTTTAATTAGATTTGAACGTGAAATGGTAATTGAATTTACTGATAACACCGTGGTGTTAGATATGAAGTAAGAACCGTTTTACTTCATGGGATGAATAGGTTGGGATTGGGAAATTAAAACCAATGATTACTTCGGTAAGGTTCGTTAATCTCGACTAGTTGAATCGAAATTCAAAAGGAGATTAGAGAATAAATTCAAGGAATTTATCTTGGATAAAATTAATGGGAACTTTCCTTATGAATGTGAAATTTAGAAACTAACTGTCGGTTAGCTAAGCAGAATGGTTTTCTGGATATTGATCTGATGTTGGTTTCGGCCTTCGGGGTTAATATTTGGGGAATTATTCTCTTGATTAATTTACGGTTAGTGACTGATGAATTGGAATGAGGCGTATGTTGTGTTTGTGTAACACTTACTTAAAATATACGCAAGTTATTCAGAAAGACCGGGTTTATCCCATTCTGAATAACTGATACGACGATAAGTCGAAGATGAAGACGATGGTCGAAGACCGGAAGTCTTCACGTCGTTTGGGTGATTACTGATGATCTTGATTGGGCTGTACACCCAAGAAGATGGAAATAGTTCGTGATCGTCCAGACGTGCTTGGAGATCGATGGATATGCAGGGTACTAGGTGCCTCCGGTTTCGTTCAGACCCAGAACAAACTTGTAAATGGACTGTGTGTCTGACATTGGATTTTAGTCCATGTGATTGATCTCTATTAAATATATATCTGTTTGGCGTCGGAGAATTTATTCTCTTGCTTAACGCCCTTCTCTGAGACGTACGAGCTCAGGGGTTATATATTGATGGATATCAAACGCATGGAGTGAATTGCCTGTGTGGCATGCCTAAGTGGCAATTGATCGAGGCTTCTGTTGAAAAGCAAAGTCTTGTGGTGATGATCAAAGCATAGCCTGTGTGGCACAACTTTGTGTAATGTGAATTCGCGAGCCTCGCACCCCGGTTGTGAACCAAAAACGGGAGAGGACCTCAGGGAGGGCATGCGTTTCCTTCTAGCTAGGGTGGTGTCAGTGACCTACCAGCAATGACATTTATATACTTTTCACCTGTGTGGTTGTTGCTGTTGCGAGGCGCCTCGGTTAGATCGGACGATCCGGGTCCGGTGGAGCCATTCGTTGGCAAATTTATGCCCCAAAGGGCGGGGAAACGTAGTGTTCAGGAATTTTAATCCACATCGGTGGACCGGCCCTGTCGCTCCAAGGGTCACTCGAGCTCTGATCCTGAGACACGGGCTAGAGTATCTCGAATCGGTTGAGGACTATCTTTTGCCTCGGTTCATAGATGGAAACCCAATTTCCAAATACGTGACTTTGCGATTTTGATTGTATAACCTATATATGGTGACATAGTGGTATGGGGCATTCATGCCACCTATGATTGATACTTATGATTTGAAGTTGATTTATACACTATGCACTTATAATAGTATCAAATGATTTGTTTTAAACGTATCAAGCATTCTTTGGCTGTTATAAGGGAAAACCCTATCCCCCGGCTTGCGTTGCATTGTGTGATAGGACCTGGGTCTTATAACAGCTTCATTTTTCTTTATTTAGCATTGCGCTGTTTGTTTTATGCACTGGTATTCTTGGGAGGAAACCCGTTCCGTGTTATACGGCGTGGTCCCTTGATTTACCTAACTTTAAAAATAAAGATTACTGTTTTTAGTTCTTACACCAGTCCCATGACTGACCTGGAGTTTATTGTTTTGACCTAAACTCTGGGTGCCCTTATTTTGACACGGGCAGCTAGTAGTTTTGGTTTTGCAGATTTATATTCACAGGATCCTGGTTTACAGCTGGAACGATATCCGGAAAGCTTTGTATCCGTATATCTCTTCTAGTTGTGTATTGTATTATTTTCCGCTGCTATGTATTTAAATGTAATTTAAATCTCTGATATTTCTGTGTAATATTCATTTATACTCTGTATATTCTTGTATTCTGATGCATTGTTGTAATATATAATGAAATGTTCTTCCGTCTGCGTTTTGTTGTGGCTTGTTCTCGAACTATCCGCGCTTTCCTCACCGGGGAAGTTACGGGTTTTCACAGTTGGTATCAGAGCTTTGGTTTACAAAGCTCAGAGAACAAGACACATTGGAACCATACGAAAGAATTCATCAGATATTGGATTAGTAATATCCAATGGGAATGACTCATTAGAGATGGGATCAGTAGTATCCTAGAACGAGTGTGAAGAGTATAAAATTAAAAACAAGTTTTGTTTTGAAATTTTAATTTAAATAATTCGTATTTGAATATTTATTTTAACTTGATCTGGACAATCCAGTATATATAGATTTTGCATATACTTCTGATCCGCGTGTATTTGAAGTTTTAATATACTGGATAGATATAGAATTACACTCGAATCGCCCAGAGATGATTTTGATGATGGAGCTCCATCATTAGAATTCATGTTCGAGTAACGAAAGTGGACTTTCTATATATTTCCTATTGACTGGTGTGAGAACCAAAATTAGATAGGGCATATTGTTATGATTTGGCATCAAAAATCTGATTTTTGACTATGTATCAAAGTTATGAATTTCAAAAGCTAATCAACTAATGGATTGATGTTTGTGTTGTTTGTTTATTTGTTTGATAATTTTGAACCATTACGCCTAATTATATCAAATATTGAATTGTATTGAAAATTAGACGCATTTGCTTGCATATACATGTACTTACATTGAACAGGTCATAGCAAGGAGGCTAGACCAGAGAATAAAATTTGTTTGCTCGACAAATAGGTACATGTTTACTACATAATTTACTGTTTTGTTTGGGTGATGATGATTTTATGAGCCGATTGGCTAGCCGCTTGGCTTTTTCTTTTTCTTTTTGAGATCAGAAGGCCTATATGGCAATTTCGGGATTTTCCCATGGCTCCCGGTGCAGGGGAGGTTATGGCGAAATTTTTCGAAAATTTAGGGTGTTAGCCAAATTTTTGAAGAATTTGAAAATCCTCAGAAACTGAAAAGTTGGAGAATGGAAGCCAGATCGAACGTAGAGTTGATTAATCAAACCACTTTCGACTTTGTTCCTTTTCGGGGACGAAAAGTTTTAAGTGGGGGAGATTGTAACAACCCGAAAATCTGAGCCAGTTTAAAATTTTTATTTTGGCAATTTTGGCGAATTTTGATTATTTAAAATGAATTATTTTAAATAATATCGACGAGAAATTTATTTTGAATATAATTCAAACGTATATATTCGTTTGAATTGACGTTAGAATATAAATATTTATTTATAATTATAATAGGAATTGAAAATGGAGCGGTAGTTCGATAATTCGATTTCAAACTTCAAATGAATGTATCGGGTGCAAAATAAACCGGATTTTAGTGAAACCAAAAATAATGGAATCTAATTGTGAATATCTTTCTAACGAATCCGAAAAATCGAAATTTCATAGCGGGGATAAAAAGATATGTCCAGTTGAAAATTATGAATAGTCGCTATGGAATTCAGGCCCTTAAAAATAGACATTTTGCAAACAACCTCGGATTTCAACGAAACCACTTTTGTTGGGTCCGTGATGTCAAATTATTGCTAGGTTTCAAATTTCATAATTTTTAGAATCAATATGTGAGCGTGGCAAAGGAAAACACGTTTGACCAGTTTTAGACTGGAAAATGGCCATTTTTCAAACGGTCTCAGAATTCGACGAAACTAGTTTTGTTAGGACCGTATCGTCAATACGAAGCTAAATATTTTTCTGGAATTTTTTGAGTTAGTATGTGATCCCGGTAAATGGAAATGCGCGTTCAAATTCAATATATAGAGTTATATGTTGATTTGGCAAAAACAGATCGTAACGATCGAATCAGCTTACGATACATATCCCATTGTGTTTGGAATGGGGGTAGAACGTTAGGGACGACAGGCGGTGGGCCTCGTTTCGAGGTCAAAATAAAAAGTTATTTTTAGTGGAAAATAAATAATTAAATTAAAAAAAAACTTCCATCTCCTATACCCTTAACCTCCCTACGTTCTATCTCATTTCAGTTTATATAAAAAAAAAACGCGATCCACCCGCCACCCTCGAGGCTCACCCCGCCACCACGCCTTGTGCCGCCATCGGAGGAGCCTCAACCGCCGCCGCTCCGCTCCTGACAGCCCCCCCATTGCGCCTCTCTCCTCCTCACGAAACCCGCGACCTCCTCCAATCCCCAAATTTGCCGCCCCAAAACCCCACCGCGACCCCTCCCTACCACCTGACGCGAGCGCCCCCGCGACCCCTCCATCTCACCTCCCTCCATTAAAAGCAATGCCACTCGAAAACCCTAGCTTCTAGGCCGCTGCGCCATCGATGGAGAAGACCCTCGCCACCGCATCGAGGACCAGCTGCGCCGGACCTCCTTCCTCTCCAGTAATCCGACGTCAGCACAAGGAAGACCCCCTCCGCCCAATACAGTAAGTTTTATAACTGTTTTTTTATATAAAATTCTATTTTTAGTTACTTAAAGTTATTGATTTTTATTAAGCCAAAACTGAGTTTCTTAAGTACAAAACCGATTTTATTTTAGTATGAAAACTGATTTTTTAAATAGAAAAGATTAGATTTTTAAAATAGAAATGATTAGATTTTTAAAATAGAAAAGATTAGACTTTTAAAATAGAAAAGATTAGACTTTTAAAATAGAAAATATTAGATTTTTAAAATAGAAAAGATTAGACTTTTAAAATAGAAAAGATTAGATTTTTTAAATAGAAAAGATTAGACTTTTAAAATAGAAAAGATTAGACTTTTAAAATAGAAAAGATTAGATTTTTAAAATAGAAAAGATTAGACTTTTAAAATAGAAAAGATTAGATTTTTAAAATAGAAAAGATTAGACTTTTAAAATAGAAAAGATTAGATTAGATTTTTAAAATAGAAAAGATTAGACTTTTAAAATAGAAAAGATTAGATTTTTAAAATAGAAAAGATTAGACTTTTAAAATAGAAAAGATTAGATTTTTAAAATAGAAAAGATTAGACTTTTAAAATAGAAAAGATTAGATTTTTAAAATAGAAAAGATTAGACTTTTAAAATAGAAAAGATTAGATTTTTAAAATAGAAAAGATTAGACTTTTAAAATAGAAAAGATTAGATTTTTAAAATAGAAAAGATACGATTTTTAGCGGTGTAAAAATAGAATTTTTATCTATATAGTAGTAGTGTAAAAATGTGATTTTTATACACATGACAACAATGTAAAAATTCGATTTTTATATATTGAATAACGAAGTAAAAATTCGATTTTTATATATTGAATAGCAAAGTAAAAAATTCGATTTTTATATATTGAATAGCAAAGTAAAAATTCGATTTTTATATATTGAATAGCAAAGTAAAAATTCGATTTTCATATATTGAATAGCAAAGAAAAAATTCGATTTTTATATATTGAATAGCAAAGTAAAAATTCGATTTTTATATATTGAATAGCAAAGAAAAAATTCGATTTTTATATATTGAATAGCAAAGTAAAAATTCGATTTTTATATATTGAATAGCAAAGTAAAAATTCGATTTTTATATATTGAATAGCAAAGTAAAAATTCGATTTTTATATATTGAACAACGAAATAAAAATGTGATTTTTATATATGTAGTGATTACGGATGACGAAAGTGACGATAGAAGAAACGACGAAGATTTCTACCTAAGAAGAGTCGTGGCATTGGATTAGCTAATCGGTGAGAACTTCTCACTCTTCAATTTCTTTTTCTAGTTATATATATACTAGGATGCAGACAGTGCTTAGCAGCACCCGACACCCGTCATCCACAGACCATGGATGGCTTGTTTGTTTAATTGTTTGGTTGTGTAGTTGGTTAGATTATTTGGTTTGAATTGAAATGTTTGGTGAAATGAAATTGATTTGATTGATGTGTGAATGGCGTGGGCCTTCACTAGATCGGGGATAAGGCTAGGCCTTGTCCCGTTTCTAGTATCGTGCCGTTATGCCGCCGAAATTTTCTAAAAATAAGTTAGAAAAATAAAGATAACATTTTATTTAATAAATGAACCGAATAGAATATTCATAGGTTGAATAAAATAGTTTGATCATTAAAAATATAATTTTTAACGTGAATGTGAATAAATAAATATTCATTTACATACCGGACGGTTTTTTTATGTACACCTATTTGAAGGACATTGATTGGGACGATAAATTTTACACATCGCCCAACTGCACAAATAAAAATCTGTGTTTGATTGCTTGAAACGCCACACGGGTATTGGGATGATATTTGACGTACACTAATCCCGATTGGTTTAGTTGTATGTCGATCGATTGATTGACAGGCTGTTATAAGCGTTAGATATTTATATTTGATGCTTATATAGTGTAGAATGCACTTTGGATGGTGGTTGATTATTCATCGTTGTTGATATATACATGTGTTGTAGAAAATCCATATAATTAACATTATATGGTAATTGATTGGGCCTCATTCCAGTTTTAAAATAGAAATATTTGAAAAAGAAATATTTGAAATAGAATATTTGAAAATAGGAATATATGAAGCTGTATTGATTAAATTGACGCCATTTTGACGTAAACGATATTTATATCGATTTTATTCATTTTATAATGAATATCGAAAGTGATTTCAAAATCTGTTATTTTGAAAAGAAATTGAAATGGAATAGAAATAAATTCGAATTGAAATTAAATAGAAATAAATTCGAATTGAAACTGAATATAAACGAATTCGAATTGAAATTGAATATAAATAAATTCGAATTGAAATTGAATATAAACGAATTCGAATTGAAATTGAATATAAATGAATTCGAATTGAAATTGAATATAAATGAATTCGAATTGAAATGGAATTGAAATGAATTCGAATTGAAATTGAATTGTATTGAAAATGAACTGAAATTGAATTAGAAATCAATTTGAATTGAAATCAATTTGAAATGAATTTAAAATGAATTTAAATTGGAATATTCAATTTTGATTTGAAATTGAATATGAAGTTGAAACCGTTTTGAAAATGAAATTAAAATGATTTATAAAGCACGTTTTGAATTAAAATCGACGAAGTATATATTATATATATATTATATATATAATATAATGGCCTGAATAGAACGCGCCGCGCCGCGGCAGTTCGCGAATTTCGACCATTGACTTCGAACGGATATTACGGGAGATCCGACCGTCGGATTCTCCTAAAACCGGAACTGTTGGGTTCGTATCGAAAAGAGCTTTCTAACGAATATTAGAAATTAGAAATCTAACGGTTGGATTTGGAATTATGTCCAAATCAAATTTGGAAAATGTCGCTATAAGTGCAGTTCGATGGCCGTTGATGGAAATCGACTGTACGGGCCTTGATAAAAATATTAAAAATAGTAATAATTTGTGTAAAATCATAAAAAATGATTTAGAAAGAATTGGGATGAAAAACTCCATATTTGAAAAGATAAAAATAGATTTTTATCAAAATGAACTAGTTTTGAACTAGAATTATAATTCTATTTATTTTTAAATAAATAAATTGAATTTGAAAAGGGTTTTAAAAATAACCAAAATTTCCAATGGTTGCATTGGAATGGATTTGAATCGAAATTGTCTTCGGAATATCTCAATGTTGGATTTCGTGATTATACAGATGTTGTTATGGAAATTTGAAAGATATAGATATATATATCGTTATTTCAAGTACGATATCTGTTGGTCGTAGAATTTGATATTGAATATAAGCCGATATATTTTCTATTCAGAGCCTTGTATTTAATATCAAATGTGATTTGGGTTTGTCGTGAATGGTGTCTTGACTAACACTGTTCTTGAACCCAGTTGAGAAAAGATTAAATCTTTTTATTTAAATTTAATGAAGTGAACCAATTAAGTGATAGTTAATTGGAATTGAATTGGAATCGATTTTTGGGTTTATCGTGAACGGTGTTTTAAATGACACTTGTTCTTTATCCCGATATTTAATGAAATGGGATTTTGGGTTTATCGTGAACCGTGTTTCAAATGACACTGATTCTTTAACCCAGTCACAGATTAAAACTAAGTGGAGTTTTAATGAATCTTTAATTAGATTGAAATGATCGAGAATGGAGTATCACCAGCTTTTCTCTAGGCGTTTAAATCTTCAATTAGATTTGAACGTGAAATGGTAATTGAATTTACCGATAACACCGTGGTGTTAGATATGAAGTAAGACCCGTTTTACTTCATGGGATGAATAGGTTGGGATTGGGAAATTAAAACCAATGATTACTTCGGTAAGGTTCGTTAATCTCGACTAGTTGAATCGAAATTCAAAAGGAGAATAGAGAATAAATTCAAGGAATTTATCTTGGATAAAATTAATGGGAACTTTTCCCTATGAATGTGAAATTTAGAAACTAATTGTCGGTTAGCTAAGAAGAATGGTTTTCTGGATATTGATCTGATGTTGGTTTCGGCCTTCGGGGTTAATATTTGGGGAATTATTCTCTTGATTAATTTACGGTTAGTGACTGATGAATTGGAATGAGGCGTATGTTGTGTTTGTGTAACACTTACTTAAAATATACGCGAGTTATTCAGAAAGACCGGGTTTATCCCCTTCTGAATAACTGATACGACGATAAGTCGAAGATGAAGACGATGGTCGAAGACCGGAAGTCTTCACGTCGTTTGGGTGATTACTGATGATCTTGATTGGGCTGTACACCCAAGAAGATGGAAACAGTTGGTGATCGTCCAGATGTGCTTGGAGATCGATGGATATGCGGGGTACAAGGTGCCTCCGGTTTCGTTCAGACCCAGAACGAACTTGTAAATGGACTGTGTGTCTGACATTGGATTTTAGTCCATGTGATTGATCTCTATTAAATATATATCTATTTGGCGGCGGAGAATTTATTCTCTTGCTTAACGCCCTTCTCTGAGACGTACGAGCTCAGGGGTTATATATTGATGGATATCAAACGCATGGAGTGAATTGCCTGTGTGGCATGCCTAAGTGGCAATTGATCGAGGCTTCTGTTGAAAAGCAAAGTCTTGTGGTGATGATCAAAGCATAGCCTGTGTGGCACAACTTTGTGTAACGTGAATTCGCGAGCCTCGCACCCCGGTTGTGAACCAAAAACGGGAGAGGACCTCAGGGAGGGCATGCGTTTCCTTCTAGCTAGGGTGGTGTATGTGACCTACCAGCCCTGACATTTATATACTTTTCACCTGTGTGGTTGTTGCTGTTGCGAGGCACCTCGGTTAGATCGGATGATCCGGGTCCGATGGAGCCATTCGTTGGCTCATTTACGCCCCAAAGGGCGGGGAAAGGTAGTGTTCAGGAATTTTAATCCACATCGGTGGACCGGCCCTGTCGCTCCAAGGGTCACTCGAGCTCTGATCCTGAGACACGGGCTAGAGCGTCTCGAATCGTTTGAGGACTATTTTTGCCTCGTTTCATAGATGGAAACCCAATTTCCAAATACGTGACTTTGCGATTTTGATTGTATAACCTATATATGGCGACATAGTGGTATGGGGCATTCATGCTGCCTATGATTGATACTTATGATTTGAAGTTGATTTATACACTATGCACTTATAATAGTATCAAATGATTTGTTTTAAACGTATCAAGCATTCTTTGGCTGTTATAAGGGAAAACCCTATCCCCCGGCTTGCGTTGCATTGTGTGATAGGACCTGGGTCTTATAACAGCTTCATTTTTCTTTATTTAGCATTGCGCTGTTTGTTTTATGCACTGGTATTCTTGGGAGGAAACCCGTTCCGTGTTATACGGCGTGGTCCCTTGATTTACCTAACTTTAAAAATAAAGATTACTGTTTTTAGTTCTCACACCAGTCCCATGACTGACCTGGAGTTTATTGTTTTGACCTAAACTCTGGGTGCCCTCATTTTGACACGGGCAGCTAGTAGTTTTGGTTTTGAGATTTATATTAACAGGATCCTGGTTTACAGCTGGAACGATATCCGGAAAGCTTTGTATCCGTATATCTCTTCTAGTTGTGTATTGTATTATTTTCCGCTGCTATGTATTTAAATGTAATTTAAATCTCGGATATTTCTGTGTAATATTCATTTATACTCTGTATATTCTTGTATTCTGATGCATTGTTGTAATATACAATGAAATGTTCTTCCGTCTGCGTTCTGTTGTGGCTTGTTCTCGAACTATCCACGCTTTCCTCACCGGGGAAGTTACGGGTTTTCACAGTTGGTATCAGAGCTTTGGTTTACAAAGCTCAGAGAACAAGACACATTGGAACCATACGAAAGAATTCATCAGATATTGGATTAGTAATATCCAATGGGAATGACTCGTTAGAGATGGGATCAGTAGTATCCTAGAACGAGTGTGAAGAGTATAAAATTAAAAACAAGTTTTGTTTTGAAATTTTAATTTAAATAATTCGTATTTGAATATTTATTTTAACTTGATCTGGACAATCCAGTATATATAGATTTTGCATATACGTCTGATCCGCGTGTATTTGAAGTTTTAATACACTGGATAGATATAGAATTACACTCGAATCGCCCGGAGATGATTTTGATGATGGAGCTCCATCATTAGAATTCATGTTCGAGTAACGAAAGTGTACTTTCTATATATTTCCTATTGACTGGTGTGAGAACCAAAATTAGATAGGGCATATTGTTGTGATTTGGCATCAAAAATCTGATTTTTGACTATGTATCAAAGTTATGAATTTCAAAAGCTAATCAACTAATGGATTGATGTTTGTGTTGTTTGTTTATTTGTTTGATAATTTTGAACCATTACGCCTAATTATATCAAATATTGAATTGTATTGAAAATTAGACGCATTTGCTTGCATATACATGTACTTACATTGAACAGGTCATAGCAAGGAGGCTAGACCAGAGAATAAAATTTGTTTGCTCGACAAATAGGTACATGTTTACTACATAATTTACTGTTTTGTTTGGGTGATGATGATTTTATGAGCCGATTGGCTAGCCGCTTGGCTTTTTCTTTTTCTTTTTGAGATCAGAAGGCCTATATGGCAATTTTGGGATTTTCCCATGGCTCCCGATGCGGGGGAGGTTATGGCGAAAATTTAGGGTGTTAGCCAAATTTTTGAAGAATTTGAAAATTCTCAGAAACTGAAAAGTTGGAGAATGGAAGCCAGATCGAACGTAGAGTTGATTAATCAAACCACTTTCGACTTTGTTCCTTTTCGAGGACGAAAAGTTTTAAGTGGGGGAGATTGTAACAACCCGAAAATCTGAGCCAGTTTAAAATTTTTATTTTGGTAATTTTAGCGAATTTTGATTATTTAAAATGAATTATTTTAAATAATATCGACGAGAAATTTATTTTGAATATAATTCAAATGTAAATATTCGTTTGAATTGACGGTAGAATATAAATATTTATTTATAATTATAAAAGGAATTGAAAATGGCGCGGTAGTTCGATAATTCGATTTCAAACTTCAAATGAATGTATCGGGTGCAAAATAAACCGGATTTAAGTGAAACCAAAAATAATGGAATCTAATTGTGAATATCTTTCTAATGAATCCGAAAAATCGAAATTTCATAGCAGGAATAAAAAGATATGTCCAGTTGAAAATTCTGAATAGTCGCTATGGAATTCAGGCCCTTAAAAATAGACATTTTGCAAACGACCTCGGATTTCGATGAAACCACTTTTGTTGGGTCCGTGATGTCAAATTATTGCTAGGTTTCAAATTTCATAATTTTTAGAATCAACATGTGAGCGTGGAAAAGGAAAACGCGTTTGACCAGTTTCAATTGATTTTAATCGACTGGAAAATGACCATTTTTCAAACGGTCTCAGAATTCGACGAAACTAGTTTTGTTAGGACCGTATCGTCAATACGAAGCTAGATAATATTTTTCTGGAATTTTTCGAGTTAGTATGTGACCCCGGTAAATGGAAATGCGCGTTCAAATTCAATATATAGAGTTATATGTTGATTTGGCGAAAACAGATCGTAACGATCGAATCAGCTTACGATACATATCCCATTGTGTTCGGAATGGGGGTAGAATGTTAGGGACGACAGGCGGTGGGCCTCGTTTCGAGGTCAAAATAAAAAGTTATTTTTAGTGGAAAATAAATAATTAAATTAAAAAAAACCTTCCATCTCCTATACCCTTACCCCCCCCCCCCCACCGTTCTATCTCATTTCAGTTTATAAAAACAAAAAACAAACGCGATCCACCTGCCACCCTCGTGGCTCACCCCGCCACCACGCCTTGTGCCGCCATCGGAGGAGCCTCAACCACCGCCGCTCCGCTCCTGACAGCCCCCCCATCGCGCCTCTCTCCTCCTCACGAAACCCGCGACCTCCACCAATCCCCAAATTTGCCGCCCCAAAACCCAACCGCGACCCCTCCCTACCACATGACGCGAGCGCCCCAGCGACCCCTTGTCTCACCTCCCTCCGTTAAAAGCAATGCTACTCGAAAACCCTAGCTTCTAGGCTGCTGCGCCATCAATGGAGAAGACCCTCGCCACCGCATCGAGGACCAGCTGCGCCGGACCTCCTTCCTCTCCACCAATCCGATGTCAGCATAAGGAAGACCCCCTCCGCCCAATACAGTAAGTTTTATAACTGTTTTTTTTATATAAAATTCTATTTTTAGTTACTTAAAGTTATTGATTTTTATTAAGCCAAAACAGAGTTTTCTTAAGTACAAAAACCGATTTTATTTTAGTATGAAAACTGATTTTTAAAATAGAAAAGATTAGATTTTTAAAATAGAAAAGATTAGATTTTTAAAATAGAAAAGATTAGACTTTTAAAATAGAAAAGATTAGATTTTTAAAATAGAAAAGATTAGATTTTTAAAATAGAAAAGATTAGACTTTTAAAATAGAAAAGATTAGACTTTTAAAATAGAAAAGATTAGATTTTTAAAATAGAAAAGATTAGACTTTTAAAATAGAAAAGATTAGATTTTTAAAATAGAAAAGATTAGACTTTTAAAATAGAAAAGATTAGACTTTTAAAATAGAAAAGATTAGATTTTTAAAATAGAAAAGATTAGACATTTAAAATAGAAAAGATTAGATTTTTAAAATAGAAAAGATTAGACTTTTAAAATAGAAAAGATTAGATTTTTAAAATAGAAAATATTAGACTTTTAAAATAGAAAAGATTAGATATTTAAAATAGAAAAGATTAGATTTTTAAAATAGAAAAGATTAGACTTTTAAAATAGAATAGATTAGACTTTTAAAATAGAAAAGATTAGATTTTTAAAATAGAAAAGATTAGACTTTTAAAATAGAAAAGATTAGATTTTTAAAATAGAAAAGATTAGACTTTTAAAATAGAAAAGATTAGATTTTTAAAATAGAAAAGATTAGACTTTTAAAATAGAATAGATTAGATTTTTAAAATAGAAAAGATACGATTTTTAGCGGTGTAAAAATAGAATTTTTATCTATATAGTAGTAGTATAAAAATGTGATTTTTATACACATGACAACAATGTAAAAATTCGATTTTTATATGTTGAATAGCGAAGTAAAATTTCGATTTTTATATATTGAATAGCAAAGTAAAAATTCGATTTTTATATATTGAGTAGCAAAGTAAAAATTCGATTTTTATATATTGAATAACAAAGTAAAAATTCGATTTTCATATATTGAATAGCAAAGAAAAAATTCGATTTTTATATATTGAATAGCAAAGTAAAAATTCGATTTTTATATATTGAATAGCAAAGAAAAAATTCGATTTTTATATATTGAGTAGCAAAGTAAAAATTCGATTTTTATATATTGAATAGCAAAGTAAAAATTCGATTTTTATATATTGAATAGCAAAGTAAAAATTCGATTTTTATATATTGAACAGCGAAATAAAAATGTGATTTTTATATATGTAGTGATTACGGATGATGAAAGTGACGATAGAAGAAACGGCGAAGATTTCTACCTAAGAAGAGTCGTGGCATTCGATTAGCTAATCTGTGAGAACTTCCTACTCTTCAATTTCTTTTTCTAGTTATATATATACTAGGATGCAGACAGTGCTTAGCAGCACCCGACACCCGTCATCCACAGACCATGGATGGCTTGTTTGTTTAATTGTTTGGTTGTATAGTTGGTTAGATTATTTGGTTTGAATTGAATTGTTTGGTGAAATGAAATTGATTTGATTGATGTGTGAATGGCTTGGGCCTTCACTAGACCGGGGATAAGGCTAGGCCTTATCCCATTTCTATTATCGTGCCGTTATGCCGCCGAAATTTTCTAAAAATAAGTTAGAAAAATAAAGATAACATTTTATTTAATAAATGAACCGAATAGAATATTCATAGGTTGAATAAAATAGTTTGATCGTTAAAAATATAATTTTTAACGTGAATGTGAATAGATAAATATTCATTTACAAACCGGACGGTTTGTTTATGTACACCTATTTGAAGGACATTGATTAGGACGATAAATTTTACACATCGCCCAACTGCACAAATAAAAATCTGTGTTTGATTGCTTGAAACGCCACACGGGTATTGGGATGATATTTAACGTACATTAATCCCGATTGTTTAGTTGTATGTCGATCGATTGATTGACAGGCTGTTATAAGCGTTGGATATTTATATTTGATGCTTATACAGTGTAGAATGCACTTTGGATGGTGGTTGATTATTCATCGTTGTTGATATATACATGTGTTGTAGAAAATCCATATAATTAACATTATATGGTAATTGATTGGGCCTCATTCCAGTTTTGAAATAGAAATATTAAAAAAAGAAATATTTGAAATAGAATATTTGAAAATTGGAATATATGAAGCCGTATTGATTAGATTGACGCCATTTTGACGTGAACGATATTTATATCGATTTTATTCGTTTTATAATGAATATCGAAAGTGATTTCAAAATCTGATATTTTGAAAAGAAATTGAAATGGAATAGAAATAAATTCAAATTGAAATTGAATAGAAATAAATTCGAATTGAAACTGAATATAAACGAATTCGAATTGAAATTGAATATAAATAAATTCGAATTGAAATTGAATATAAACGAATTCGAATTGAAATTGAATATAAATGAATTCGAATTGAAATTGAATATAAATGAATTCGAATTGAAATGGAATAGAAATGAATTCGAATTGAAATTGAATTGAATTGAAAACGAACTGAAATTGAATTAGAAATCAATTTGAATTGAAATCAATTTGAATTGAAATCAATTTGAAATGAATTTAAAATGAATTTAAATTGGAATATTCAATTTTGATTTGAAATTGAATATGAAGTTGAAGCCATTTTGAAAATGAAATTAAAATGATTTATAAAGCACGTTTTGAATTGAAATCGACGAAGTATATATTATATATATAATATAATGGCCTGAATAGAACGCGTCGCGCCGCGGTAGTTCGCGAATTTCGACCATTGACTTCGAACGGATATCACGGGAGATCCGACCGTCGGATTCTCCTAAAACCGAAACCGTTGGGTTCGTATCGAAAAGAGCTTTCTAAGAATATTAAAAATTAGAAATCTAACGGTTGGATTTGGAATTATGTCCAAATCAAATTTGGAAAAGGTCGCTATAAGTGCAGTTTGATGGCCGTTGATGGAAATCGACTGTATGGGCCTTGATAAAATTATTAAAAATAGTAATAATTTGTGTAAAATCATAAGAAATGATTTAGAAAGAATTGGGATGAAAAACTCCATATTTGAAAAGATAAAAATAGATTTTTATCGAAATGAACTAGTTTTGAACTAGAATTATAATTCTATTTATTTTTAAATAAATAAATTGAATTTGAAAAGGGTTTCAAAAATAACCAAAATTTCCAATGGTTGCATTGGAATGGATTTGAATCGAAATTGTCTTCGGAATATTTCGATGTTATATTTCGTGATTATACAGATGTTGTTATGGAAATTTGAAAGATATAGATATATATATCGTTATTTCAAGTACGATATCTGTTGGTCGTAGAATTTGATATTGAATATAAGCCGATATATTTTCTATTCAGAGCCTTGTATTTAATATCAAATGTGATTTGGGTTTGTCGTGAATGGTTTCTTGACTAACACTGTTCTTGAACCCAGTTGAGAAAAGATTAAATCTTTTTATTTAAATTTAATGAAGTGAACCAATTAAGTGATAGTAAATTGGAATTGAATTGGAATTGATTTTTTGGTTTATCGTGAATGGTGTTTTAAATGACACTTGATCTTTAACCCGATAATTAATGGAATGGGATTTTGGGTTTATCGTGAACCGTGTTTCAAATGACACTGATTCTTTAACCCAGTCACAGATTAAAACTAAGTGGAGTTTTAATGAATCTTTAATTAGATTGAAATGATCGAGAATGGAGTATCACCAGTTTTGCTCCAGGCGTTAGTTAAATCTTTAATTAGATTTGAACGTGACATGGTAATTGAATTTACCGATAACACCGTGGTGTTAGATATGAAGTAAGACCCGTTTTACTTCATGGGATGAATAGGTTGGGATTGGGAAATTAAAACCAATGATTACTTCGGTAAGGTTCATTAATCTCGACTAGTTGAATCGACATTCAAAAGGAGATTAGAGAATAAATTCAAGGAATTTATCTTGGATAAAATTAACGGGAACTTTTCCCTATGAATGCGAAATTTAGAAACTAACTGTCGGTTAGCTAAGCAGAATGGTTTTCTGGATATTGATCTGATGTTGGTTTCAGCCTTCGGGGTTAATATTTGGGGGAATTATTCTCTTGATTAATTTACGGTTAGTGACTGATGAATTGGAATGAGGCGTATGTTGTGTTTGTGTAACACTTACTTAAAATATACGCGAGTTATTCAGAAAGACCGGGTTTATCCCATTCTGAATAACTGATACGACGATAAGTCGAAGATGAAGACGATGGTCGAAGACCGGAAGTCTTCACGTCGTTTGGGTGATTACTGATGATCTTGATTGGTTTGTACACCCAAGAAGATGGAAACAGTTGGTGATCGTCCAGACGTGCTTGGAGATCGATGGATATGCGGGGTACTAGGTGCCTCCGGTTTCGTTCAGACCTAGAACGAACTTGTAAATGGACTGTGTGTCTGACATTGGATTTTAGTCCGTGTGATTGATCTCTATTAAATATATATCTGTTTGGCGGCGGAGAATTTATTCTCTTGCTTAACGCCCTTCTCTGAGACGTACGAGCTCAGGGGTTATATATTGATGGATATCAAACGCATGGAGTGAATTGCCTGTGTGGCATGCCTAAGTGGCAATTGATCGAGGCTTCTGTTGAAAAGCAAAGTCTTGTGGTGATGATCAAAGCATAGCCTGTGTGGCACAACTTTGTGTAACGTGAATTCGCGAGCCTCGCACCTCGGTTGTGAACCAAAAACGGGAGAGGACCTCAGGGAGGGCATGCGTTTCCTTCTAGCTAGGGTGGTGTCAGTGACCTACCAGCCCTGACATTTATATACTTTTCACCTGTGTGGTTGTTGCTGTTGCGAGGCGCCTCGGTTAGATCGGACGATCCGGGTCCGATGGAGCCATTCGTTGGCTCATTTACGCCCCAAAGGGTGGGGAAACGTAGTGTTCAGGAATTTTAATCCACATCGGTGGACCGGCCCTGTCGCTCCAAGGGTCACTCGAGCTCTGATCCTGAGACACGGGCTAGAGCGTCTCGAATCGGTTGAGGACTATTTTTTCCTCGGTTCATAGATGGAAACCCAATTTCCTAATACGTGACTTTGCGATTTTGATTGTATAACCTATATATGGCGACATAGTGGTATGGGGCATTCATGCCGCCTATGATTGATACTTATGATTTGAAGTTGATTTATACACTATGCACTTATAATAGTATCAAATGATTTGTTTTAAACGTATCAAGCATTCTTTGGCTGTTATAAGGGAAAACCCTATCCCCCGGCTTGCGTTGCATTGTGTGATAGGACCTGGGTCTTATAACAGCTTCATTTTTCTTTATTTAGCATTGCGCTGTTTGTTTTATGCACTGGTATTCTTGGGAGGAAACCCGTTCCGTGTTATACGGCGTGGTCCCTTGATTTACCTAACTTTAAAAATAAAGATTACTGTTTTTAGTTCTCACACCAGTCCCATGACTGACCTGGAGTTTATTGTTTTGGCCTAAAATTTGGGTGCCCTTATTTTGACACGGGCAGCTAGTAGTTTTGGTTTTGCAGATTTATATTCACAGGATCCTGGTTTACAGCTGGAACGATATCCGGAAAGCTTTGTATCCGTATATCTCTTCTAGTTGTGTATTGTATTATTTTCCGCTGCTATGTATTTAAATGTAATTTAAATCTCTGATATTTCTGTGTAATATTCATTTATACTCTGTATATTCTTGTATTTTGATGCATTGTTGTAATATACAATGAAATGTTCTTCCGTCTGCGTTCTGTTGTGGCTTGTTCTCGAACTATCCGCGCTTTCCTCACCGGGGAAGTTACGGGTTTTCACAATTATAAGATACGCAAGTTATTCGAAAAGACCGGGGTTAACCTATTTTGAATAACTGTTACGACGATTAAAAGTCGATGATATTGAAGACGACGCAAAACCGACAATCTTCACATCGAATGGATTTCTACTGATGCCTTTGATTGGAGTTACTACATTGAAAGGGTTATAGTGGTAGTTGTTCGGACGTACTTGCTGATTGTTCGGATATGCGAGGGCATCTCTTCCGTATTGGACAAGTGGTGTAACGACCCGGATTTTTGGTCGATTTATTTTAAATATTTACTATGGTTTTAAACATTGAATTTATAATATAAATGGTATTTTATTGGGTTATCGATTAAATAATCGAAATACGATTTATTTTGATAATCATCGTAATATGAGAATTTAAAACAAAGCAATTCGAAGTTAGAATTAAATCAAAACCATTCAGATGATCAATATTAATTGTATTTGAATATAGATGATAATAAAAATATTTTATTATCAGAAAATTTATTTGTTTTTGAATTTAAATTATATTATATCGATTTAATATGGTTATTTTAAATATACGTTCAAAATTAAAATTTAGAATATATACTGTTCAATCCATAATAACGTTATTACATTGGAACGACGGTCGGTACGCTAAAATAGCGGTTCACGATTTTTAAATGTGAACCCCGAGATATTTATAATGGATAAGATCGAAATTGAATCTAAAATCAAATCGATATCCATTTAAAATGGATAAAAAAATCTCTTTATTTCAAATTTCATTAAATAGAAATCAAATCGGAATTTATTTCATTGTACCTTAAGCTACCCAACTAATCTTTGACAGTGATGTATTCATCTATATAAAATGCGACACCCCCTTTATAATTTCCCCATTTCATTCTAAAAAAAAAATCAAGTCTTACCTTTCTCTCTTTTAAAATTCTTTTCCATTCAAACAATATATAGATCAAAGCGGAATCCCATTCTTTAAATTAAATTAGGTTGAAAGAGCCAGAAGAAGGAATTGAACGCCAAGCTTCAAAGGGGATTTGGAATTAGAAATAGCGATATTTGCTAGATCCCGACACCTTTCTGGAGGCGCTCGTGGATTAAAAAGGGAATTCGAAGGTGTTATTGATGTTGCCTGTTAGTGAGACGAAATCATGAGGGATAGGGGATTTCGAGTTGTTCAAGGGTTCGAATTGATGATGTAGGTAGTGTATAGGGTGGTGGTTGTGTGAAGATGAAATGAAGGAGGTGCGGTGTGTTTTTCTCTCTCTCCTGGAAGGTCTCCATGAGGTCAGTAAAGGTCGATACTGGAAGGGGAAAATGGGAGGGCAATGGTGATTTCAGATGCGTAGCAGTAGTAAAGACTTTGAGGAGTTCGACATGATGAGTGCGATGCTATTGTGGGGTGCTGCGATAGAAGGAAGGGGCGACACTATTTTGGTTGGAGCAGTTTAAATCGTTGAGGGTTGAACATGTGGTTATATTTTTACAGTGGAGATTGGGGATTCATCTATTTTTTTTTTCTGTTGTTGTTTTGTGAAACAATCGACAGTATTGAACGTTGATGGTTTGTCAGTAAGAGGAGCATCTCTGGGCAATATTGAATGCAAATGGTTGAAGGCATTTTGGTTGTGTCGAGTTACAAGATGAGTGTCCTACGGTGATATTGGTTAGAAGATGTTGTAGTGGCTGGTTTATGGAGTTGTAGTAAGGATCATGTGTCCGATAAGGATGCTAGTTTGGGAAAGATGGATTAAGAGTGTGATTTATTTCAGATTTACTAGGTGAGCGGTTTTAATTAAATTTAATTATTTGGTTTTAACTTAAATCACGATAGTAAATATTTCAATACTCCGAAATTTTAAACATAGCAACGGTATCAAAGACTGGAGTTGGTGCCAATTTCAGCAAAAAGAGGATTAGGGATTGATTGAGTCGGATTCATAGTTGTTCAGGAATAAGGTATGCGATTATTTTTCGTAATTCAAAATACACAAATTAATTTACTTGTTAAATTAGTTTACATTGATAATCATTAATCGATAATTATAAATAAATAATTATAGGTGCAAAATGAAATCTTTCAAGTGAGATTCATAGTCGTGAAATACAACAATTAACTGGATATTCGAGAATTTCAAAATCAGGTGAGTAAATCTCACTCACCTTTTATTTAAAATTATTTTTATCCGTTAAAAATAATTGTTGTTGCTTGTTTGCATTTTTCTGGTTGCTTTAAATATATTAGTTATTTAGGGTTGACTATTATATATATATTGGGTTGATGATTGGTTGGATTCCCGCAGTCTCATTAGCGGATGCCCGCAGTTTCATAGCGGATGATTTCCCTATGCGCCCCACAAATATATTAGTGGATGACCTTCATACCGCGATATCCTGCCTCGAAGTAGGATGGGTATTACTATGTTGACTAACGTCTGTGGATGTAGGAAAACAGGTTGGAGGGATCCAACTGGACTCCTCAAAAGTATATTATCTATTTTGTTTATATGTTTGCATATATACCGTCATATATGATGTGTTATAAAAACCTGAAATAAATAATTCGTTGTTGGTGTTTAAATATCACTGGGCCCAAATGTTGATATTTAAAAATATCATGAAAATGAATTTTGCATATTTAAAAAGGAAATTCTATTTTTTTCTAAAACAGAATTTGAAATTTTAATAAGAGAAATTCAAATAGAATTTGAATAAGAGAAATTGAAATAGAATTTGAATATAACAGAAATTGAAATAGAATTTGAATATAAGAGAAATTGAAATAGAATTTGAATGCAGAATTCAAAGAAAATTAAATATGGACTTTGAATGTAGAATTCAAAGAGAATTAAATATGGACTTTGAATATAGAATTCAGAGAGAATGAGATATAGACTTTGAATATAGACTTCAAATGGAATTTAAACTATGGCATTTGAATATAGAATTCAGATAAATTGAAATGGGATTTGAATATAGAATTCAAAAATAATTGAAAGGAGAATTTGAAATAGAAAATTGGAAATCATTTCGAAATGGGAACGACGAAATATATTTCGAAATGTTGATTTTTAAACAAAATAGAAATAAATCCAAAGGATTCATAATTTATAAAAGGGATTGAAATTAAATATAGAAGATCGAAATATAAATGAATTTATTACTGAATAAGGAAAAATCGACAATTTTAGAAAATTGGAAATAGTATGTTGAATTGGGAAAAATTGATTTGATATATATTAAAAATATATTAGAATGAAGTTGAATTTATTATAGATGAAGTTTAAACGTTTATATTTATAAATATAATTAAAACGAACACGCCGCAGCGCTGCAGTTCGTAAATGGTCGTTTCGAACTTCAATTGAGTATACAGAACTCAATTGAAGTCGGAATTCTTTGAAACAAGAAACGTCAGGACCGATTTGATAATAGTTTTCTAATGGAGGAGAAAAATCTGGATTTCATCGAATAGATTTTGAGTTATATCAAAATCAAATTTTCAAAAAAACAGCGCCAAAACCATTTGAAAACTATAACGGTTTATTTAATTTTATAAACGGATTTTAAGCAAATAAAATCCGAATTTCTATTTAGAAAATTTCAGATTTAAGTTGTAGATTATATGTGAACTCAAGTGGAGTAATGAATTGATTTTTGAAAACAGAAATCAGATTTTTGATTTTTGAATAGAATTAACTAATGCGAGTAGTAATTAGTTAATGAGATTTTGAATTAATATTGGGCTTTGAATAAGTAAATTCGATTTGGAAATTTATATTCGAAATCGAAAAGAAAACTAGAATTGAAATTGAAAATTCAATTTGGTTATGAGCAAGTTAAATATTTTATTTGAAGATGTTATGTTCGAAAAAAGAAGTGAAATAGGCAAAATAGCTAATTAAAGAATAAATGAGCGAAACTGAATTCAAACGATTGGATAGTGTTGAATTGAACTGAAAACAGGTGAGCATGTGTTAGACAGGTATGGGATGAAGTATATGAAGCTTTTAATTTATGTGCCCGACAAAAAGGTACATGTTTAAATTCATATATGAGGTTTATGTGCCGTATCGCCAAGCCGCTTGGCTTTTTCTTTTTCTTTTGGATTGGTGAGGGCCATGGGAGGCTATTTGAAATATCCCAATGCTCCCGGTACAAGGGAAGTTATGGCGAATTTTTCTGGGAATTTAAGGAGTTAGAATATTTTTAAGAAAAATTTGATAGTTAGAAATAAATGTATCGATATATATAAAATTCGATAAGAAAATGAACTTAAAAATAGAATATTATAAACAAAAAGGGAAATCGATAGGCTGGTAATAGAAAGAGAAACATATATATGTTTAAAATTGAATAATTAGTTTTTATAATGTTGATTATTCGGGGTAAGTGGTTTTGTCTGTTTTGAAGTTAATGATGTTTTCAGTCAAGGTCTGAGAGGTAATTTTACCCTAACTTGATTGTTTACATTTCTAATCGATAAATAGCAAGATCTAGTCTCGAAGAGAAGTGTTGAATAGGAGTTAGTTGAATAAAATATTTTGGGTTGTCGTATTGATGTTTTACACAACATTCGTTTTAACCCAAGTGGTGGAATTTTGGAAATATAAAAGTAAATGTTTCCTGAGTATAATTAAAGTAGTCGAAAAAGAGATAAGTGATTGAAATTGTTTTCAATTGCAAATAGAATATATTTTATAAATACAGGAAATAAAAGAAGGCGATACATGGAAATGTTTTTCCAAATAGCGTAAGAGACTAGTAAGATTACTGGGAATATTTGGTTAACAAATATTGATAAGGAAGTGGAGAAGTGTTTTAATTAATGAAATATAAATTAAAAGTCCCAGTGTTTGTTTGATGCTGTGAATGGGTGTTTGTTTTTCTTCGATAGTTAAAAAACCGACTATCGAAGTATTTTCCAATAACGTTGTCAATATGGAGAGGCCGGTTGGATTATTATCCGAGAACCACTCCGTATTAATTGCCAGTAGCATTGTGAATCAGTTTATATGAATATAATCAAAGAGGGTGTAAAATGCAAGGGCTTTTTCTATTAACAAAAATGGTGCCTTCGATTTCGTTCAGTCCTAGAACGAACGTATATGGACGAATGTCTGACAAAGTATTTCCAATGATCGCATATGTTGGTCTGTATAAATATATATATATATATGGTGGCAACGGATTTATTCCCTTAGCATAATATCCAGAATATATTTGTGCAAATCAATTAGTGATTAACGGATCTGACAATGTGGCATTCAAAGTGATTGTGTTATCAACGAATGGCAAGTGAGCATAGCCTCCGGCCTCAACAACCGGGAAATGACATAAATCGGGCAGGCAGCATGGCTATGTGGGTCGCTCCCATTAGGGTGTATAATCACCTATCTAGAGATTCATTTAATTCCTATTTCGATTTGATGCTGTCCCATTCGGGAAACGGTTGCTGATCCCAACCGTTGGTGATATACATTCGATACACTCAAGCGAAATGAGTGGTCGATCATGTGTGGGCCGGGTTGCAAGACGTTCTTGTTGAACCTAGTGTATTCCTCTCTAGAGATACACTATCAGAAGGTGGTTCCATACCTTGTCATGTTGGAAATCCAATCTCCAATAAGCGCCCTGTGGTTTTTGATTTTATATTATATATGGAGCATGAGATGCAAGCGTTCCACTAGATTGTTATTTATTTGATTTAGACACTATTATAATATCACTGAATTTTCGTATCAAATTGTTTTGGGTTATAGTAAGGTAAAAACCATCTATGTTTATGTGTGGATGGTCTTACTATTATCTTTCTTTCGAAAGGATTTTGAAAGTTAAACAAATGGTTGGAGTTTACTCACACCAGTCCCATGACTGACCCAGAGTTTATTTTATTTTGTTTTCCCTAAACTCTTGGGTGCCTAAATTTGTACGGACAGTTAAGTAGTAGGGATTTTACAGATTCACTTGGAGGAGTTTGAAGTAGGAAGCCTCACCAGTTAGCTATAGACTCATATATTCCACTGTGTACTATGTGGTATCTGGAAACATGTGTTTATAACTGTTCCAGGAGTAACTGTTGTGCTCTGATGATGGTATGTATATAGAGTTACTGATTTGTATTTTAAAAGTTATATTATATAATATATTTTATTCGTTCCGCTGTGAGATTTGTCTTCTTTCTTTTCTTTTACTCTAATATTTCTTTCTTTCTATTTCTCATCCTCTAACTTCTTTCTAATAATGGTTCGTATTTTTGTGCAATTTGGGTTGGACGTGTGGTGTTATTAGTCAACTCAGTTAGTACAGATTTGCGGGTCGTTACAGTTGGTATCAGAGCTTAGGTTGAGCGAATACCTAGGCTTTGGTGGGATGTGCTTATTAGAGATAGGGTCAGTAGTACCCTAGAATGAGTTGAGTGTATATATACGAAAGTGTATTTGTTAATTGATTAAAACAAATGATTTATATTGTGTTGACTTTTCTGTTAAGTTGGTTATGAATTCTATTCGAATCGTGGGACGCCACGAAGTCGATAGGGATTTCTAAACACTTGAATGGAGAAATTCAACATAATAATGATTTAAGTGGGTAGATGAAATAATTTACCCAAAATTATATTTTGATATAGAAAGCAATATTTTTTTCTGAAATTATTATAATATATGGATGTGTTGGATGTTAATATTATAATCAAATTAGATTATAAAAATTGGAATGGTTATATATAACCAAAATAGAATTTTTATATGAATTAAATATACAAATGAGATCAATTAAAATTGAATTCAAACCAGAATTTGGAATTTTAAATCCTGGGAAGTTTGAAAATATTTTCTGAAGTATATTAAATTAATATAGCTTTGTTTTGCAAGGGTTTTGAATAAAAATCATATTTGAGTGGATTTTGAAAGTGTTAAATCACTGAACTCACTTCAGTGGCTGGAAAATAATTCTTACGATGACTGCAGCTTCATCAGTGTTCATTTTCGAGTTTCTAAGTGATGGATTGCAACCTTAGAAAAGTTTTTGATGGAAATTTGTTTGGAAGAAAACAAGTTTAGTTGGAAAGTTCAAATGTTTTGAATTTGAAAAGGAAATAAATATATGTATATATTTATGTGATTTGGAAAGGATTTAAAATGAAATCCCAGGAATGTGAACATGGAAATTCAAATGAATCAAAGTGAATAAATTGAATCAGAATCAAGTTGGATGAATTAGAATGCATATGAAAGAAAACCAAAAGTTTTGGTGGAATTAAATTTTTTGAAATATGAGGAGTTGAGTTTCAACATAAGTGAGATTTTGAAAAGTAACGGATTTGTACCATTTTTCCTACCTTAGCAATTTCGAGGACGAAATTATTTTAAGGAGGGAAGAATGTAACGACCCAGATTTTTGTTCAATTTATTTTAAATATTTAGTATGGTTTTAAACATTGAATTTATAATATAAATGGTATTTTATTGGGTTATTGATTAAATAATCGAAATACGATTTATTTTGATAATCATCGTAATACGGGAATTTAAAATAATGCAATTCGAAGTTAGAATTAAATCAAAACAATTCAGATGATCAATATTAATTGTATTTGAATATAGATGATAATAAAAATATTTTTTTATCAGGAAATTTATTTGTTTTTTAATTTAAATTATATTATATCGATTTAATATGGTTATTTTAAATATACGTTCAAAATTAAAATTCAGAATATATACTGTTCAATCCAGAATAACGTTATTATATTGGAACAACGGTCGGTATGCTAAAATAGCGGTTCATGAATTTTAATTGTGAACCCCGAGATATTTATAATGGATAAGATCGAAATCGAATCGAAAATCTAATTGATATCCATTTAAAAGGGATAAAAAAATCTCTTTATTTCAAATCGCATTAACTAGAAATCAAATTAGAATTTATTTCATTGTACCTTAAGCTACCCAACTAATATTTGATAGTGATGTATTCATCTATATAAAATGCGACACCCCCTTTATAATTTCCCATTTCATTCTAAAAAAAATCAGGTCTTCATTTTCTCTCCTTTTGAATTCATTTCCGTTCAAAACATATATAGATCAAAGCGGAATCCTCTTCGTTAAATTAAATTAGTTCAACAGAGCCAGAAGAAGGAATTGAACGCCAAGCTTCAAAGGGGATTCAGAATTAGAAATAGCGATATTTGCTAGATCCCGACACCTTTCTAGAGGCGCTCGTGGATTAAAAAGGGAATTCAAAGGTGTTATTGATGTTTCCTGTTAGTGAGCCGGAATCGTGAGGGAGAGGGGATTTCGAGTTGTTAAAGGGTTCGAATTGATGATGTAGGTAGTGTACAGGGTAGCGGTTGTGTGAAGATGAAATGGAGGAGGTGCGGTGTGTTTTTCTCTCTCTCCTGGAAGGTCACCGCGAGGTCAGTAAAGGCCGATACTGGAAGGGAAAATGGGAGGGCAATGTTGATTTCAGATGCGTAGCAGTAGTAAAGACTTTGAGGAGTTCGACATAAGGAGTGCGATGTTGTTGTGGGGTTCTGTGATAGAAGGAAGGGGGCGAAACTGTTTTGGTTGGAGCAGTTTAAATCGTTGAGGGTTGAACATGTGGTTATATTTTTACAGTGGAGATTGGAGGTTCATCTATTTTTTTTCTGTTGTTGTTTTGTGAAACAATCAACAGTATTGAGCGCTGATGGTCGGTCAGTAAGAGGAACATCTCTGGGCAATATTGAACGCAAATGGTTGAAGGCATTTCGGTTGTGTCGAGTTGCAAGATGAGTGTCCGACGATGATATTGGTTAGAAGATGTTGTACTGGCTGGTTTGTTGAGTTGTAGTGAGGATCATGTGTCCGATAAGGATGCTAGTTTGGGAAAGATGGATTAAGAGGGTGATTTATTTCAGATTGACAAGGTGAGCAGTTTTAATTAAATTTCATTATTTGGTTTTAACTTAAATCACGATAGTAAATATTTCAATACTCTGAAATTTTAAACATAGCAACGGTATCAAAGACTGGAGTTGGTGCCGATTTCAGCGAAAAGAGGATTAGGGATTGATTGAGTCGGATTCATAGTTGTTCAGGAATAAGGTATACGATTACTTTTCGTAATTAAAAATACACAAATTAATTTACTTGTTAAATTAGTTTACATTGATAATCATTAATCGATAATTATAAATAAATAATTATAGGTGCAAAATGAAATCTTTCAAGTGAGATTCATAGTCGTGACAATACAACAATTAACTGGATATTCGAGAATTTCAAAATCAGGTGAGTAAATCTCACTCACCTTTTATTTAAATTATTTTTATCCGTTAAAAATAATTGTTGTTGCTTGTTTGCATTTTTCTGGTTGCTTTAAATATATTAGTTATTTAGGGTTGACTATTATATATATATATTGGGTTGATGATTGGTTGGATTCCCGCAGTCTCATTAGCGGATGCCCGCAGTTTCATAGCGGATGATTTCCCTATGCGCCCCACAAATATATTAGTGGATGACCTTCATACCGCGATATCCTGCCTCGAAGTAGGATGGGTATTACTATGTTGACTAACGTCTGTGGATGTAGGAAAATAGGTTGGAGGGATCCAACTGGACTCCTCAAAAATATATTATCTGTTTTGTTTATATGTTTGCATATATACCGTCATATATGATGTGTTATAAAACCTGAAATAAATAATTCGTTGTTGGTGTTTAAATATCACTGGGCCCAAATGTTGATATTTAAAAATATCATGAAAAGGAATTTTGCAGATTTAAAAAGGAAGTTCTATTTTTTTTCTAAAATAGAATTTGAAATTTTAATAAGAGAAATTCAAATAGAATTTGAATATGAGAAATTCAAATAGAATTTGAATATAAGAGAAATTGAAATAAAATTTGAATATAAGAGAAATTGAAATAGAATTTGAATATAAGAGAAATTGAAATAGAATTTGAATGCAGAATTCAAAGAAAATTAAATATGGACTTTGAATGTAGAATTCAAAGAGAATTAAATATGGACTTTGAATGTAGAATTCAAAGAGAATTAGATATAGACTTTGAATATAGACATCAAATGGAATTTAAACTATGGCATTTGAATATAGAATTCAAATGGAATTAAAATAATGAGATTTGAATATAGAATTCAAATAAATTGAAATGGGATTTGAATATAGAATTCAAATAAATTGAAATGGGATTTGAATATAGAATTCAAAAATAATTGAAAGGAGAATTTGAAATAGAAAATTGGAAATCATTTCGAAATGGGAACGACGAAATATATTTTGAAATGTGGATTTTTAAACAGAATAGAAATAAATCCAAAGGATTCATAATTTATAAAAGGGATTGAAATTAAATATAGAAGATTGAAATATAAATGAATTTATTACTGAATAAGGAAAAATCGACAATTTTAGAAAATTGGAAATAGTATGTTGAGTTGGGATAAATTGATTTGATATATATTAAAAATATATCAGAATGTAGTTGAATTTATTATAGACAAAGTTTAAACATTTATATTTATAAATATAATTAAAACGAACTCACCGCAGTGCTGCAGTTCGTAAATAGTCGTTTCGAACTTCAATTGAGTATACATAACTCAACTGAAGTCGGAATTCTTTGAAAAAAGAAACATCAGGACCGATTTGATAATAGTTTTCTAATGGAGGAGAAAAATCTGGATTTCGTCGAATAGATTTTGAGTTACATCAAAATCAAATTTTCAAAAAAATAGCGCCATAACCATTTGAAAACCATAACGGTTTATTTAATTTTATAAAAGGATTTTAAGAAAATAAAATCCGAAATTCTATTTAGAAAATTTCAGATTTAAGTTATAGATTATATGTGAACTCAAGTGGAGTAATGAATTGATTTTTGAAAACAGAAATCAGATTTTTGATTTTTGAATAGAATTAACTAATGCGAGTAGTAATTAGTTAGTGAGATTTTGAATTAATATTGTGCTTTGAATAAGTAAATTCGATTTGGAAATTTATATTCGAAATCGAAAAGAAAACTAGAATTGAAATTGAAAATTCAATTTGATTATGAGCAAGTTAAATATTTTATTTGAACATGTTATGTTCAAATAAAGAAGTGAAATGGGCAAAATAGCTAATCAAAGAATAAATGAGCGAAACTGAATTCAAACGATTGGATAGTGTTGAACTGAATTGAAAACAGGTGAGCATGTGTTAGACAGATATGGGATGAAGTATATAAAGATTTTAATTTATGAGCCTGACAAAAAGGTACATGTTGAAATTCATATATGAGGTTTATGCGCCGTATCGGCAAGCCACTTGGCTTTTTCTTTTTCTTTTGGATTGGTGAGGGCCATGGGAGGCTATTTGAAATATCCTGATGCTCCCGGCACAAGGGAGGTTATGGCGAATTTTTCCGGGAATTTAAGGAGCTAGAATATTTTTAAGAAAAATTTGATAGTTAGAAATAAATGTATCGATATATATAGAATTCGATAAGAAAATGAACTCAAAAATAGAATATTATAAACAAAAAGGGAAATCGATAGGCTGTAATAGAAAGAGAAACATATATACGTTTAAAAATGAATAAATGGTTTTTATAATGTTGATTATTCGGAGTAAGTGGTTTTGTCTGTTTTGAAGTTAATGATGTTTTCAGTCAAGGTCTGAGAGGTAATTTTACCCCAGCTTGATTGATTTCATTTTTAATCGATAAATAACAAGATCCAGTCTCGAAGAGAAGTGTTGAAAAAGAGTTAGTTGAATAAAATATTTTGGGTTGTCGTAATGATGTTTTACACAACATTTGTTTTAACCCAAGTGGTGGAATTTTGGAAATATAAAAGGAAATATTTCCTGAGTATAATTAAAGTAGTCGGAAAAGAGATAAGTGATTGAAATTGTTTTTAATTGCAAATAGAATATATTTTCTAAATACAGGAAATAAAAGAAGGCGATACGTGGAAATGTTTTTCCAAATAGCGTAAGAGACCAATAAGATTACTGGGAATATTTGGTTAACAAATATTGATAAGGAAGTGGAGAAGTGTTTTAATTAATGAAATATATATTAAAAGGCCCCGTGATTGTTTGATACTGTGAATGGGTGATTGTTGTTCTTCGATAGTTAAATAACTGACTATCGAAGTATTTGCCAATATCGTTGTCAATATGGAGAGACCGGTTGGATTATTATCCGAGAACCACTCTGTATTAGAAGTAGCATTGCGAATCAGATTATATGAAGATAATCAAAGATGAAGTAAAATGCAAGGGCTTTTTCTATTAACAAAAATTGTGCCTTCGGTTTCGTTCAGTCCCAAAACGAACGTATATGGACGAATGTTTGACAAAGTATTTCTAATGATCGCGGCAACGGATTAATTCCCTTAGCATAATAACCAGAATATATTTGTGCAAATCAATTAGTGATTAACGGATCTGACAATGTGGCATTCAAATGATTGTGCTATCAACGAATGGCAAGTGAGCATAGCCTCAGGCCTCCACAACCGGGAAATGACAAAAATTGGGCAGGCATCATGGCTATGTGGGGCGCACCCTTTAGGGTGTATAATCACCTATCCAGAGATTCATTTAATTCCTTATTCTATTCGATGTTGTCCCATTCGGGAAACAGTTCCTGATCCCAACTGTTGGTGATATACATTCGATACACTCAAGCAAAATGAATGGTCGGTCATGTGTGGGCCGGGTTGCAAGACGTTCTTGTTGAACTTAGTGTATTCCTCTCTAGAGATACACTATCGGAAGGTGGTTCCATACCTTGTCATGTTGGGTATCCAATCTCCAATAAGCGCCCTACGGTTTTTGATTTATTATTATATATGGAGCGTGAGATGCAAGCGTTCCGCTGGATTGTAATTTATTTGATTTAGACACTATTATAATATCACTGAATTTTCGTATCAAAGTGTTTTGGGTTATAGTAAGGTAAAAACCGTCCATGTTTATGTGTGGTTGGTCTTACTATTATCTTTCTTTCGAAAGGATTTTGAAAGTTAAACAAATGGTTGGAGTTTACTCACACCAGTCCCATGACTGACCCAAAGTTTATTTTGTTTTGTTTTCCCTAAACTCTTGGGTGCCCAAATTTGTACAGGCAGTCAAGTAGTCGGGATTTTATAGATTCTCTTGGAGGAGTTTGAAGCAGGAAGCTTCACCAGTTAGCTATAGACTCATATATTCCGCTGTGTACTATGTGGTGTCTGGAAACAGGTGTTTATAACAATTCCAGGAATAACTGTTGTGCTCTGATGATGGTATGTATATAGAGTTACTGATTTGTAATTTAAAAGTTATGTTATATAATATATTTTATTCGTTCCGCTGTGAGATTTGTCTTCTTTGTTTTCTTTTATTCTAATATTTCTTTCTTTCTATTTCTCATCCTCTAACTTCTTTCTAATAATGATTCATATTTCTGTGCAATTTGGGTTGGATGTGTGGTGTTATTAGTCAACTCAGATAGTAAAGATTTGCGGGTCGTTACATGTGGAACAAGGAATAAGGTGCCTCCGATTTCGTTCAGACCCAAAACGGACTTGTAAACGGATTTTATGTCTGACATGTATTGTGTGCTATATTAGTTGATCTCTACTTAATATATATCTGTTTGGTGGCGGTGAATTTGTTCTCTTTCTTAATACCCTTCTCTGAGATGTACGAGCTTAGAGGTTATATATTGGTAGAAATCAATGGTGTGGTATGGATTGACAATGTGGCATGCAT
Source organism: Allium sativum (assembly GCA_030737875.1). Taxonomy (NCBI): domain Eukaryota; kingdom Viridiplantae; phylum Streptophyta; class Magnoliopsida; order Asparagales; family Amaryllidaceae; genus Allium; species Allium sativum. The sequence continues at coordinate 318,241,112 of CM060921.1, forward strand.
GCTAAGATGCAATGATCAAGGATTTTTATGAAAAGAAGAGTCTTATGGATGATGATCAAAGCACAACTTTAATTAGCATAGATTTTGTATAACATTAATTTGCGAGCCTCACGCCCAATATGAGTTAAAAACGGGATAGTGACTGCAGGGAGTGCAAGACGTTTCTTTCAAGCTAGGAGTGGTGTCATGGTATGGAGCCCAGACATTTTTACTTATATGGATGATGGAATGAGGCGCCTCAGATATTCGGTCTCTTCGGGGCTCAGAGATAGGTCCGATAGGACAATAAAACATGTTCTCAGGAATAATTAATCCACTAAAGTAAGTGTGGACCGGTCCTGATGATTCAAGGGTTCGCCAACGTCCGAATCCCATGGCATTTGCTAGAGTGTCTCGAATCGGGAGGAGCCGTCCCTAGCCTCGACTCATAGATGGAATCCAATTTCCAATACGTGACTTTTCGGTTTTAGTTGTAAACCTATATGGCAACATAGTGGGATGGGGCACTCATGCCGTTTATGTTTGATACATATATATATTTGAAGTTGTTTGATACATTATGCACCTATAGTACTATCAAAATGATTTATTTTTAAAAACGTACCAAGCATGTTTGTCTATTATAAGATAAAACTCTATCCTCTGGTTTGTGTTGCATTGTGTGATGGGACTTGAGTCTTATAATAGCTTCATTTTTTGAAAAGCCTTGCATTGGTTATAAATTGTTTTATTTCAAGGTTTGGTATTCACATGGAGTAAACCTATTTTGTGACATATAGCGTGGTCCCGTGAATTACCTATTTTTGATTAAAAGTTTAATAACTGTTTTAGTTCTCACACCAGTCCTATGACTGACCTGGAGTTTATTGTTTTCGCCTAAACTCTGGGTGCCCATATTTTTCACATGGGCAGTCGGCGGTTTTGGTTTTGAAGATTTCTATTTTACAGGATCCTGGTTTATAGCTAGAATTATATTCGGAATACTTTGCATCCGTTTATCTCTTTCGGTTGTGGTAGTTGATGTATTTCCACTGTGCTTTGTATTTATACATTATTATTTCCGTTGCTATGTAATTTAATCTTTGATATTATATTTTTCCAATGTGTAATATTTACTCGTCCTCTGGTATTCTTGTACTCTGATGTAAATTGTTGTAATTGCAATGAAATGTTCTACTTTTTGTGTTTTGACGCGTCGTGTTCTCAAAGCAATCCGGTGATTCCCAACCGGGGGATTCAGATCGTTAAATAAAATAAATCTCTTTCACTTTTTATTTAAGAGAACTTACTAAATGCAACTCAATTGATTTTAACTTCTTTCACATAACTCATTGATAGTTGGATTTTGTTTCAAAATCCTTTTATTAAGTCTTTTACAAAATTCAACTAAGCCTCTCCTTTTTTTACAAACCTTCCTTAATTTTGATCCAATACCTTAAATAGCACTTATTTTACAACCCACGTCTGAGTTTAACTTTATTATAAACTTCGTTTACGAAACTTGGATCTAATTCTAAACTATTCTCCCTTTGAAACCGCATTTCAATTTACTTTTGTTTCACTTAAAAAATTATTTAAACTTGGTATTCACTTTTCAATCTCCTCTTCGATTTACTTAACTTGAATTTAACCCTAAATCTTCCTATGGAATCCATTTATCATTCCACTTTTTAAATCATATTTCACTTTAATTTACTAATTAAATAGTAAAGCAAAACAAATCTTATTAAAATCTTTGCATCACACGTCTCTACATAAACTTCCAATTATGACTTGGATATTATTATCCAACCCCTCATGAAAATCTCTTTTTGATTCCCTTAATTATACTTAATTTAACTATTAAGTAATTGATTACTTAAAACAACATATTAGCTTTATAACTGGTTTATAACTTTGGTATACATTTCTCTCAACACGATTCATTTTAAAACTTGATCATTTGTTAATTTACTTCCATTTAAGAAGTAAATTACTCTAATTATTATTAATTAATTTCATTATTTACTAAAGTGAAATAATTTACTTTATTAAAATTAGACCAGCTAATGACCTGTTGATATTATTAAACGATAAATACTTCATTAATGATTTTCAATCGATAAACACTTTTAAATATCGTTAAATAAAAATATAGTTAAAATTTAAGAAATATTATTAAAATAAAAATAATTATTCATTAAAATATTTTCATTAAATTAATCAAAGAATTGTCAAATTCTTATAACCAACTCTAATTTAACAGTCGACTTCGTCAACTTAAACCTCGGTTATTTATTAACTAATTATGATTACTCCTCTCGTTAGTTTAATATAATAAATCCACAAGTTAAATTCTGGCTTCTATACTTGAAACCCATTTAAATTGTTGCAAAATATTATATAACCATCTTTAAAATGTCGTTTATAAATATTGTCTTATTTTTAAACTTCTATTTTAAATAGAGATATGAACCTTACTTCAAATATGAAAATAAATTTTATAATTTCAATTACATCAATTTACCTGATGGCAAACTAACATCTTAAAAATGATGTTTTAGACCATTTGTTGCCAATTACTTAATCAATACCGTGTATTGGTTAAAACATCACATCCGTGTTGAATTTCAATTCAATGTTCGATATATAATCAACCATCAATATTCAAACAAAATATAACGTTGTTTGGGGTAAACAGTTCATATTTGGATGATAAATAAAAATAAACAACATACAATATATTTGAGGAATCCGGTCAGACCCCTCCAACCAGTTCTTCCCTACATCGCAGACCATAATAATGTTAGATAATAATTTATGAAATAATTATTTAAATTATCCAATATGACATATTATAGATGTCGGCAACCATTTGATAAGAAACCAAGGCATTCAATCATCCAATTTCTACCATTAACGATGAATTATATTTTTATATGAATTCAACACATCATAGCAGTCCAGAAAAGTGTGACAATTAACTCACCATTTCATTTTGATTGAGGGTTCGCATTATTTCATTAATTTAAACAAACGTTTAAAATTAAACGAAACCAACTTGCATCAGATCTCATCTGAACCAGCTTGGTTGCGCAGCTTCCATTTGCCATGATTTCAACGGACAATGTTTGCCTGATTCTGATGAAATATACATGCGTGTTACAATCTCATATATTTTGAACAATTAAACGCCATTAGTTATTTATTTAATTTTATTATAAATCTTTGTTCAACAATACAGTTGATAAGAAGGCCTCCCTTGTTCATGCGCATTCCCTACCTCAAACAGTCTTAGGGCTTCTGTTCTTCCCTTAAGCATATTCTTTTTCCTACTACCGTTCTAATTTAGGCCCAAGCCGACATCCTACATAGCCCACCACTCTCCCATCTTCTTCTTCCAATAATAACCCCATCCTCCCTTCATGCAGACCGGTGAACTTGCACAAATTTCCACCTTTATTTTCTTCTTACCGTCTAAAATACTACCACTTTTCCTCCATGTCATCTCTTCTTCCTCCACTTCCTAATATGCTTCCCCCATCTGATTCCTTTTCACGCATTGAAACACATTCAGGTCTTCACGCCATTCTCCTTCCAAACCTCCATGCTCTGACCCAAACCGAACCCAGCTAAGCCTCCTCTCTTTGCTTGACAATCAATGTAAACCCATCATCAGCTTCGTACGAAGCACCGTTCACCCGACCCCAAAACCATGCTAACTCCTCCACAGTCATCTACCTATGATCAGCGGTAACTCCACCAGGCATCACGGCCTTCTTCTTCCTCTTCAGTGAAAACCGCCTGCACAAAGAATGCTTCACCTTACATGACCGTGTTTAGCCATTCCGTCCATCCCCTATTGGCGGCTCCACTCCTGTCAGCATCATCGAGCCACCCAACACCTCCCTTCAACTTCGGCCAGACCACTCCATCGCATGTTGTCCTCCAAAACTCGAGAACGACTTCAACTTCAATCTCCATACTGGCCATGTTGTATAAATGGGTTATGGGTTTGAAATAGGAGGAGCAAGCTTTCTTTTTTCTTCTTCTTAGAAGAATCGGCTGTTATGGGTCCAGAAAGGAAGCAGGGAATATTGGATTTGTATTTGTTATTGTGTTTCGTAAGGATGAAGAGGATGCATATATATAACGAGCAGAAAACGTTAGGATAATAACGAAGTCTATCAGTCCAATGGGGCATCGTAGGTTATAGGTTAGCCGCCGTGAAATAGGGTGCACATGCAGTTTTCATTTCAAGTGAAAGACAATGTAGGAAAGAATTTATATATATATATATATATATTGTATGATACTTTCAGAATGAATTGTTATTTCACAATGTAGGTCGGCAGAACGTAGGTGGGTGTAGGGAAGGTTATAACCATGTATAAATTTTTAAATGTTAGCTCAGGGCTAAAGTTTTATTTTCATTTTATGTTTTTATATGGTTAAACACTATTTTATGTTATCGTTAAATATACACACCGCTAAACACCAACTTCAAATTCAACGAAAATAAATACACCGCTATTTCTCACTGTTCCATTGCCAACGAATCTGGTTTCGTTGGCAACAGACTCCGCTTGCACAAACGGCGTATTTTATTTTCAATTTATTCATCGGTTCACATTTAAATTGAACGTACCAACAAAGCAACTCCAATTGACTCCAAATTGAAACTATAGCAATAACTAGTTATATGTATTCCAATAAAATTTATTTCATTGAAAAAGAGGTCATTTGAATAATAGCCTTTTTAAGGGTCCAAATTAAATTAAAATAAATCAATTTTAAAACACCTCAATATAATAAAAATAAAATATTACAATCGGCCATACTTAAGCAAAATTTCGTATATTCCACAATAAAATACTCTGGGCTGGGTTCCATGCCAAATCGATATTAAATAAAATAAAAATCCTTTATTTTTATGTAATAAAATGTTATATTATGTAAACGAACTCCATAGCGACTATTTAAATTTGATTTGAACATAAAAAAAAATCTACAATATGAAAACTCGATTTTTCTGATTCATTAGAAAATTATTATCCTATATACCCAGACATTTCTTGTTTCAAAGAAATCCGAGTTATACTGGATCTTGTACATTCAATTAATGTTCAAAACTTAATATTATGAACTACCACGCTACTGCAGCTCGTTTTATAATTAAATTATAAATTAAACGTTCAACCGTCATTAAATAAACAAAATCGTTAATATAATTCATTCTAAACTCAATTAAATATTCCTATATTGTCAATTTCACGTTATACAGCAAATTCAACAAATTTCGATTATTCTGGAATTAAATTATTACCATGTTATTTATATTAATAAAATATTCAAAACTATTAAATTCAAGCTAATTACATTCCAAAACAATATTTAGACCATTTTTAAATATTAATTAAGATGGTTAAAATCTGGGACGTTACATTCCTTCTCTCTTAAAAGAATTTCGTCCCTGAAATTACCAAGGTAGGAAAATGCAACAATCCCATTAATTTTTTTCAAAATTCCAATTAACTGAAAACTTCACTTCCACTTTTCAAACCAACCCAGTTAGTTTTTAATTGAACAACCAATTAATTTCTATAGAACTAATTCCAAAAAGATTTAAAATTTTCTTAACACTTTATATTCTGGAAAAAATTTAGCAGAGTTTCCCCTATACGAAGGGACTTCTGCAATATTACAGAAACAAAAATAAATCCATCGACCCCACATGGTCGGAAAATCCAACTCAAAAACCAAACATTTGTATTTTGGGTAGGCGTTCCTTTTCGCGAGCGTTATGTGATAAGCAGTAATCTATACCTGAGCTGGCTTAATTATTATGCAGCACTATCAAACTGGATTCAATTAACTCTAGAATCCTCTTGGATAGGTTTTAAAGATGAATTAGCTCTTTTGCACCTGTTCTCAAACTCATATGGAATTCATTATAATCATAATCGTGTGAGTTAGATTCAATATCCACACCATCCATTCCAACTAATCCTACACACAATTCACATGAAATTCCTTAATAACCAATCAATTCTAATTCATTCTATATATTATCCAATTATCATGGATTTTATCATTTCTTTATAAATTCCACCTGAATCCATTTTGTTTGAATTCGTTCTAATAAGCTCGACTTATTTATTTCAGAATGGATCTAAACAAGTTTATTGACCTTTAAATATATGTTTATGTAATTAACCATCCAGTCCAAACATACAGTTCAAACTCATTAATTGATAAACATTCTTGTCCCCTATTCAATTCAAATTCTTATTAAGTTAAGTTAAATTTCAATATTCAAATTCAACTCCAATATTTAAGATTAGCTTAACATAAGTTAAATTTTCATATTCCACATTTCAATATGGAATGTCTTTTCATTAATTCAATCCAACCTCATAATCAAACTCATTAAAATTAATATTGGTAAATCTAATTGCCCAAATTATAATAATTTAATAAAATTACAACTTTTAGTGCTATATAAAATAAATTGGGAAAAAATAATTTTGAAAATAATTTTATATCAAATTACAAATACACACTCTCATATAAATATACTCAAACTCAATCTATGGTATTACTATCCCTAGCTCTATTGAGTTACGCCACAGAGCCAAGGCTATTCATAAACCAATGTCTCTGATACCAACTGTAACGGCCCAGAAAAATTTCAATGCTCGAATTTCGAAAATAATACATAATCCCATATTACTTGCCAAAAACCCAAGTATCGAAAACCTAGACTATTAAAAGAAAGAAAGTAGAGGATGATAAGAGAAAGAATTATAGAATAGAAGAATAAGAAGATCAGAATCTCACAGCGAAACGGACAAAATATAATAAACCAAATACTTTATACAAAAGAACTGAGTATATTTTACAACATCAGAGTATACATACATTTCAATACCACACACATAACGGAAATAAACTAGTGCCAATACATATATGGGATACGTCTCGACTTCAACTCCTCTTCTGGAACTCCCAGTGAAACCTAACATGTAAATATTACTCTGTCTGACCCGAGCACATTTGAAGAAAAGCAAAATTCAACTGGTTCAGTCTAGAATACTTTCAGCGATAAATTCACATAACAAACCACTTGTTTAACTTTAGAAATAATTTTTGAAAGAAAAGGATAATACTAAGACGAGCCGACACAGTCTTACTATAAGCCAAAACATTTTTGAAATCCAGTGATATTATAATAATGTCTATCAAATCACAAATAAATAACCATCTAGTAGAATGCTTGCATCTCACGCTCTACATATATTGTATACAATCAAAACCGTGGGCGCTTACTGGAGATTCGATTTCCAACTGGCAACGTATGGGACCACCTTTCGATAGTGTATCTCAAGAGAGGAATACACCATGGTTCAACAAGAACATCTTGCAACCCAGGCTAAATGTAACAACCGTGAAATTCAGAACCAATTTAAAATTTTTATTTTAGCTATTTTAGTGGATTTTGAGAATTTAAAATGATTCATTTAGAGAATTAGCGATTTAAAATTTATTTAAATCAAAGTTAAAACGTATGAATTCATTTTAATTATAAAACGAACTGGAAATGGCGCGATAGTTTGAAAATTCGATTTTAAATTTCAATTGAATGTATAGAGATCAAAATAAATTGGATTTCAATAAAACCAAAAATATTTGAATCTGTTTAATGAGATCTTTCTAACGAATGTAAGAAATTGAGATTTCACTTTATAAATTTTAAGTTATGTCCAGTTTAAAATTTAAAATAGTCGCTATGGAATTTATACATATTTTAATATAATATATAACCCTTAAAAATAACCATTTTGCAAACGACGTCTGTTTTTGATGAACCACTTTTGTTGGATCCAGAGTGTCAATTTATTGTCAGGTTCCAAATTTCATAATTTTTGGAATTAATATGTAAGCGTGGGGAATTTAAATGTGTTTTGTAATTTCAGTTTGAAATTAACTGACTGAAAAAATGGCCATTTTTCAAACGGCTTCCAAAATCGACGAGATTAGTTTTGTTAGGACCGTATCATCAAAAAATTACTAAATATAATTTTTTTGTAATTTTTGGAGTCAGTATGTGGCCCGGGTAAATTAAAATGTACGTTTAAATTCAATATATTGATTTATAATTTGAATTTAAAGAAAAGTTGTCCAAAATAGTAGAACTGGATTACGAAACATATCCCATTGTATTCGGAATGGGGTTTTTTTAGCTAGGAGCGAAAGTCGTTGGGTTTGATTTGGAGTTCGAACTGATAAACATATATTTTTGAAAAATAAAATAATTAAAATAATAATATAAGGGTCAAAACCCTAGTTTCTTTCTCACTTCGGTCAAACCCGCGCCCCCAATTAAAAATAGAAAACCAATGGCCATTACCTTTAGAATTTTGATCAATGATTTCTCCTTATATACTTAATATTTTCGAAAGATTCCAACGCAAAACTGTAGAGATTTTTCTGCTCTTTGAAGTCATATGGGTATGATGATTTATGGTGGCGTGGTTCGGTCGGAATCTAGTCGTGAAGATGGGATGTTCGAGCGTGGTTTTCCGATCAATAGTGGACTCGAGATCGTCGCCATTTCTGGTGTTGGAGGAGGACATGAAGGCCGTCGATATGGCGTGTGATGACCCCAAACTTCTATAGCATGAAAGCAAGGATAATCATTGGAATATAACATAATTACAACAATAGAAGATCTCAGATAACATTATAACACATAAATCATTGTAGAGGAAATAGAAATGTCATCAACATCACAACATCAAAACATCAGAGTGGCACAGTTACAGGATACAACTTAGCAAATAGAAGTCTTAGCAAAAAGAAATAAGTCTAAAACTCCATCAAGTACATCATAGATAAAGGTTATTTAAATGTATCAAAGAAGAAATAAAAAGATAAAAATGTTCTTCGCCTTCCTTTCGTCAGCATACTTCAATCCAACATATGTCCAAATAACCTGAATCTATCACTTGGTTGCCCATGTGAAAAGAGGGCACCCAAGTTTGCAAAGTGAAACAAACTACGAGTCAGTCGTGGGACTGGTATGAGAAATCTTTCCTAATTTATCTAACAATATGGCTAATCACAGGACCACGCTGCTAACACGGAACGGGTTTACTCCATTTGATTGCCAATGTACAAGTTTAATAAATTTTTATTCAAAATAATGCAATGCTTTTTAGAAAAATGAAATCATTATAAGACTCAAGTCCCGTCACACAATTCAACGCAAACCAGAGGATAGAGTTTTACCTTATAATGATCAAACATGCTTGATACGTAGAAAATAGTATTTTAATATTATTATTATTGTCTAATCAGTTTTAAAATACTTCAAATTAAATGTATCAATCCTAGATGGCATAGCTACCATATACTATGTCGCCATATATAGGTTTACAATCAAAACCGTAATGTTGTATTGGAAATTGGGTTTCCATTATGAGTCAAGGCTAGGGACGATCTCCTTACCGATTCGAGACACTCTAGCAATGTCTCAGGACTCGGACGCTGGTTAGCCCTTGGATCCTCCAAGGCCTGTTCACAAATACTTTAGTGGACTAGTTATGCCTGAACACACATTTACCGGTCCTATCGAACCTATCAGTTAGTCACTATCGACCAATATAACCGAGGTATCTCATAATCCATCATCCACATAAGTAAAATGTCAAGGCTTACAAAACCTTGATATCACTTCTAGCTAGAAAGAAACGTGTGCACTCCTTGGGTCCCTTATCCCATTTTTAACTCCCACCGAGGTGTGAGGCTCGCGAAGTAGCTCTATACACAAAGCTACGCCTAAACAGGCCGTGCTTTGATCATCAACCACAAGGCTCTGCTTTTCAACAAAAGCCTTGATCATTTGCATCTTGGCATGCCACATTGACAATCCATGCCATGTGATCGATAACTACCAATATATAACCTTTGAACTTGTGCATCTCAGAGAAGGGTGTTAAGCAAGAGAAAAATTCTCCGCCACCAATCAGATATATATTAAATAGAAATCAATTTACATGGAATGAAATCCAATGTCAGACACACATGGGTTTGAACGAAACTGGAGACACCTTATTCATCGTCACGTATGTCCAATACGGAAGAGAGGTGCTCACTTATCCGGACAATCAACAAGTACGTCTGGACAACTACCACTTTAACCCTTTACTGGGAGCTAACCAATGTCGGGCATTAGTAGTTACCCATTCGATGTGAAGATTGTCGGTCTTCAATCACCGTCTTCAATATTTTCGATTTAAATCGTCGTATAATTATTTGAAATGAGATTGAACTCGGTCTTTTCAAATAATTCTCGCATATATATAATTTAAAACCATTTCATATCATTAATATTATTTAATAACGATTTATCGCTAGTTTTATTTATATAAAAATAGATAAATTAATTAATGATGCTTTGGGTCAACAGGCAGCCCTGGCGCTGTTTTTATCAAAATTTGATTTACACATATCTCGAAATCTAACTGTTGGATTTTAACAAGATTTATATCATCGGAAAGATCTTCCCAAAGCGGTCCTAATGGTTCCAGTTTGGGAAAATCCGACGGTCTGATCTTTTGGTATAATCGTTTTAAAGTTACAATTCCGAAATGCGAACAATCGCGCGTGATTCATTTAATTTTAATTTATATTTATATATAAATATAAAACATTTGACGATTCCACAAATGCGTTTAACATGCCAATTAAAAGGATGTTTTAATTTGCATAACCATTTCTACATTTTCATAATGTCAAATAAAAAATATTTATTTACATGATATTTGCTAACGACAAAAAAAAAGATAATTTGTATTTGTATTTCTATTTTTAACTTTAACAAATAAAAGGAATATTTTGTTTGTATATAGTTTAAATGCACGTTTTGACAATAAAAATAATTCATAAAATGTAATAACCCGGAAAATCTGAGCCAGTTTAAAATTTTTATTTTGGCAATTTCAGCGAATTTTGAATATTTAAAATAGATTATTTTCAATAATATCGACGAAAATTTATTTTGAATATAATAGAACGTATATATTATATACGCCGTCGTTAGAATATAAATATTTTTATATAATTATAAATAGAATTGAAAATGGCGCGGTAGTTCGATAATTCGATTTCAAACTTCAATTGAATGTACCGGGTGCAAAACAATCCGGATTTTAGTGAAATCAAAAACATTAGGATCTATTTGATAATATCTTTCCAACGAATCCGAAAAATTGAGATTTCATAACGGGAATCAAAAGATATGTCCAGTTGAAGATTCTGAATAGTCGCTATGGAATTCAGGCCCTTAAAAATTGACATTTTGCAAACGATCTCGGATTTCGACGAAACCAGTTTTGTTAGGTCCGTGATGTCAAATTATTGCTAGATTCCAAATTTCAAAATTTTTTGAATCAATATGTGAGCGTGGCAAAGGAAAACGCGTTTGACCAGTTTTAGTTGATTTTAATCGACTGGAAATTGGCCATTTTTCCAACGGTCTCAGAATTCGATGAAACTAGTTTTGTTAGGACCGTATCGTCAATACGAAGCTAGAAATTTTTTTTTTGGGATTTATAGAGTTAGTATGTGACCCCGGTAAATTGAAATGTACGTTTAAAATTCAATATAGCGATTTAAATATAAATTCAACGGAAACTGATCGTAACGTCCGAATCAACCTACGATACATATCCCATTGTGTTCGGAATGGGGGTAAAACGCTATGGACGACAGGTGGTGGGTTCGATTCTGAAGTCGATAGAAAAAGTTACTTTATGAGAATATAAAATTAAATAATTAAAAAATATATATATAATCTTCTCCTTTTATCAGCCGACCCCCCCCCCCCCCCCCGTTCATTTCAAAACAAAGAAAAAAAACACTACGCCCTAATTAATCGCGCCGCCCAGACTTCGACGTTCCACCACCAACGCCGACCACCGCCCTGCCTACCCCCTCGTTGGAGCAGCCGCCACCCTCCGATCCTCCCCCTCTCCCCATCGCACCCTCCTCCGCTGTTTTGAACCCCTCGCGCCCCTCCGTCTCGAGCAGGAACCCGCCGCCCAGACCACCCTGACCCCACCGCTTCTCCCCTACCCAACCGCGACCTCCCCCTAGCTCCAACACCTCGCAGCCACCATCCCCAGCCACTATCCCCACCGTGGGGCCCTCCTACAACAGAAAAATCAATTTTTGGCAAAGAAAAGGAGGTGTGTTTTCTTGCTACTCTTTTTATGCTATTTAATAATAAGAATCCGATTTTTATTGAATACAATATATGAGTGAAAGGTTCGATTTTTGCATAATCAAAAATAGGATTTTGTTCATAGAAAAGATGGGATTTTTATTATGAGGTGGGCGTTGTAAAAATATAATTTTTATATAAGCATGAAAGGTAAAAATATAATTTTTATTATATAGAGAAGTTAAAAATATGATTTTTATATTTTTAAAGTATTAAAAATATAGTCTTTACTATACGAATGATGTAAAAATATGATTTTTGTTTATGTAGAGAATTAAAAATATAATTTTTACATGATAGGAATATTAAAAATATCATCTTTATATAGGTAGCAAAATAAAAATGTGATTTTTTTTATTAGAAAAGATTAGATTTTTAAAATAGAAAAGGCGATATTTTTCATATAGAAAAGGCGATATTTTTCATATAGAAAAGGCGACATTTTTCATATTGAAAAGGCGATATTTTTCATATCGAAAAGGCTATATCTTTATACGATGAAGAGTTATATTTTTATAACATGAAAGTTGATATTTTTAATTAGAAAAGATGATATTTTTAATCAAGGAAAAACAAGATTTTTATGATGTCTTCATTTGGGTAAAGATACGATCTTTATAAGGTTACCATTAGAATAAAAATTCGATTTTTATATATTGAATAGCATAGTAAAAATTCGATTTTTATATATTGAATAGCATAGTAAAAATTCGATTTTTATATATTGAATAGCATAGTAAAAATTCGATTTTTATATATTGAATAGCATAGTAAAAATTCGATTTTTATATATTGAATAGCATAGTAAAAATTCGATTTTTATATATTGAATAGCATAGTAAAAATTCGATTTTTATATATTGAATAGCGAAGTAAAAATTCGATTTTTATATATGGAATAGAGAAATAAAAATGTGATTTTATATATATAGTGACTATGGGCAACGAAGCTGACGAAGATGCGAAAACGATGAAGATTTCTATCAATGAAGAGTCAAGATGATTGGATAGCTATTTGTGAGAATTTCTCACCTTTCAATTTCTTTTCTAGTTATATACATATATACTAGGATGCAGACGGTGCTTAGTAGCATCCGACACAATCGTCCACAGACCATGGACTTGTTTGTTTGATTGCAAACATTAGTTAGAGTATTTGATTGAAATTTGATTGTTTGATGAGATGAAATTGATTTGATTGATGTGTGAATGGCGTGGGCCTTTACTGGACCGGGGATAAGGCTAGGCCTCATCCCGTTTCTAGTATCGTGCCGTTATGCCGCCGAAATTTTCTAAAATAAGTTAGAAAAGAAAAATATCATTTTATTTAAAGAAATGAACTGAATAGAAATTCACATGTTGAAATAAAATGTTTTATCGTTAAAAATATAATTTTTAACGTGAATATGAATTTAGTGAATGTGAATAAATAAATATTCATTTACAAACCGGACGGTTTGTTTATGTACACTGATTTGACTGACATTGATTGGGACGATAAATTTTACACATCGCCCAACTGCACAACTAAAATCTATGTTTGATTGTTTGAAACCCCACACGGGTGTTGGGATAAAATTTGAAGTTCACTCATCCTGATAGATTAAATATGTCGATCAATTGATTGACAGGCTGTTATAAGCGTTAGACATCTATATTTGACGCTTATACAGTGTAGTGCACTTTGGTTGATGGTTGATTATTTTTCAATGCTGTTATATACGTGTGATGTATGAAAATACATATAATTAATATTATATGGTGATTGATTGGGCCTCATTCCAATTTGAAAAATAAAGAATAATATAAAATAAAGGTTCATGTGTTGACTGTACTCATCCGTTGAGATTAGTCATGTGTTGAACGAAATATTTTAATAATAAAATTTACATCTTTATCAATATAAAATAAAGGTTCATGTGTTGACTGTACTCATCCGTTGAGATTAGTCATGTGTTGAACGAAATATTTTAATAATAAAATTTACATCTTTATCAATATAAAATAAAGGTTCATGTGTTGACTGTACTCATCCGTTGAGATCAGTCATGTGTTGAACGAAATATTTTAATAATAAAATTTACATCTTTATCAATATAAAATAAAGGTTCATGTGTTGACTGTACTCATCCGTTGAGATTAGTCATGTGTTGAACGAAATAATTTAACAAAAATAGTCAACGTGGACAGTACTCATTCGTTGAGATTAGTCGTGTGTTGACAAAAATAAATATTCATTTGTTGAATAGAATATTAGAAAATAGAAATACATGAAGCCGTGTTGATTAGATTGACGCCATTTTGACGTGAACGATATTTATATCGATTTTATTCATTTTAAAATGAATATTGAAAAGTGATTTCGAAAACGCATATTTTGAAATGAAATTTGAATCAAATTGAATAGAAAACGAATTCGAATTGAATATATAACGAATTGAATTCGAATTGATTATAAAACGAATTTGATTTCCATTGAATATATAATGAATTTGATTCAAATAGAAAACAGAAATGAATTGAATTGAAAACGATTTCGAAATGAATTGAGTTGAAAACGATTTCGAAATGAATTGAGTTGAAAACGATTTCGAAATGAATTGAATTGAAAACGATTTCGAAATGAATTGAGTTGAAAACGATTTCGAAATGAATTGAATTGAAAACGATTTCGAAATGAATTGAATTGAAAACGATTTCGAAATGAATTGAATAGAAAACCAATTTGAATTGAATCGAATAGAAAACGACTTTGAAACCAATTTGAATTGAATCAAATAGAAAACAGAACTGAATTGAATTGAAAACGACTTCGAAATGAATTGAATTGAAAATGATTTCGAAATGAATTGAATAGAAAACCAATTTGAATTGAATTGAATAGAAAACGACTTTGAAACCAATTTGAATTGAATCGAATAGAAAACGACTTTGAAACCAATTTGAACTGAATCGAATAGAAAACGACTTTGAAACCAATTTGAATTGAATCGAATAGAAAACGACTTTGAAACCGAATTGAATTGAAAACAAATTCAAATTTAATTGAAAATGAATTCAAATTGAATTGAAAACGAATTGAAATGAACTCAAATTGAATTGAAATTTGAATTGAATACAAACGAATTTATAAGGAAAAATTCAATTTTGATTTGAATTGAAATGGAAGTTGAAATTGTTTTTGAAACGAATTCAAAACTATTTATAAAATTCGTTTTTAATTAGAAATCGACGAAATATATATTATATATATTATATATATAATATAATGGCCTGAATAGAACGCGCCGTGCCGCGGCAGTTCGTGAATTTCGACCATTTATTTCAAACGGACATTACGGGAGATCCGACCGTCGGATTCTCCTAAAACCGGAACCGTTGGGTTCGTATCGAAAAGAGCTTTCTAACGAATATTAGAAATTCAAAATCTAACGGTTGGATTTGGAGATACGTCCAAATCAAATTCGAAAAAGGTCGCTATAAGTGCAGTTCGATGGCCATTTGTGGAAATCGACTGTACGGGCCTTGATAAAATTATTAAAAATATCAATAACTTGTGAAAAATCAGAAGAAATGATTTGGGAAAATTTGGGATGAAAAACTCCATATTTGAAAAGATAAAAATAGATTTTTATCGAAATGAACTAGATTGAACTAAATTTAAAACCCGATTTGTTTTTAAATAAATAAATTAGATTTAAAAAGGGGTTTTAAATAATCGGAATTTCTAATATATTTGATTGAATTTGAAATGGGTTTATCGTGAACAATGTTTTAAATAACACTAGTTCTTTAACCCGATAACAAATAGAATGTGATTTGGGTTTGTCGTGAACTGTGTTTTAAATAACACCTAGTTCTTTAACCCAGTAAAAGGAGTTCTAACGAATCTGCAATTAGATTTAAATGTGAATCTATAATCTAAATTATCAAATTTAGAAATGAGCGGGAATGGAGTATTACCAGTTTTGCTCCAAAGCGATAGTTAAATCTTTAATTAGATTTGAACGTGAAATGGTAATTAATTTTACCGATAACACCACGGTGTTAGATATGGAGTATTACCAGTTTTGCTTCATGGGATGAATAGGTTGGGATTGGGAAATAAAATAAATAATTACTTCGTTACGGTTCGCTAATCTCGACTAGTTGGAAAAACCATAATTTGGTTTTAAATGGCATCCAAAGGAAGATTACAGGATAAATTTTAAAGAATTTATCTTGGATAAAATTAATGGGAACCTTTCCCTAAGAATGTGGAATTTAGAAACTAGCTATAGGTTGGCTAAGAAGAATGGTTTCCTGGGTATTGATCTAATGTTGGTTTCGGCCTTCGGGGTTAATGTTTGGGAAATTGTTCTCTGGCTAATTTGCGGTTAGTGACTAATGAATTGGAATGAGGCGTATGTTGTGTTTGTGTAACATTTGGTTTTAATATACGCGGGTTGTTCGGAAAGTCCGGGTTTACACCCATTCTGAATAACCGATTCGACGATATGTCGAAGATGAAGACGGTGGTCGAAGACCGGAAGTTTTCACATCGTTTGGATAACTACTGACGATCCTGATTGGGCAGTACACCCAAGAGGATGGAAATAGTTGGCGGTCGTCCAGACGTACTTGGAGATGGATGGATATGCGAGGAAAGTGCCTCCGGTTTCGTTCAGACCCAGAACGGACTTGTAAATGAATTGTGTGTCTGACATTGGATTTTATTCTGTGTTGATTGATTTCTATTAAATATACATCTGTTTGGCGGTGGAGAATTTATTCTTTTGCTTAACGCCCTTCTCTGAGACGTACGAGCTCAGAGGTTGTATATCGATGGACATCAGTCGCATGGCATGAATTGCCTGTGTGGCATGCTGAGTTGCATGGATCAAGGCTTCTGTTGAAAAGAAAAGTCTTGTGCTTGATGATCAAAGCACGCCTACGTGGCAGCTTTGTGTATAATGTGAATTCGCGAGCCTCACACCTCGGTATGAGTCAAAAACGGGATACGGACTGCAGGGAGAGCACGACGTTTCTTTCTAGCTTTGGTGGTGTCAGTGACTTACCAGCCCTGACATATATATACTTTTCACCTTTGTGGTTGTTGGATGAGGCGCCTCGATTTTAGGTCTGTAAGGACCGGGAAACGTGTGTTCAGGAATAAATAATCCTCTAACGTAAGTGAGGACCGACCCTGAAGCATCCAGGGGTTGCCCAGAGTGCGTAGCCATGGGACATTTGCTAGAGTGTCTCGAACGCGGAGAGGAGCTTGCCCCTTGCCTCGACTCATGACGGAAATCCAATTTCCAATACGTGTATTTCGGCTTTATTTGTAGCCTAGTATGGCGACATAGTGGGATGGGGCACTCATGCCGTCTATGATTTATGTTTATGATTGAAAATGTTTTGACACTATACACTTATTATAGTATCAAATGGTTTGTTTTAAACGTATCAAGCATGTTTGGTTGTTATAAGGTAAAACCCTATCCTCCGGCTTGCGTTGCATTGTGTGATGGGACCTGGGTCTTATAATAGCTTCATTTTTCGAAAAAACATTGCGTTGTTTATTGATATGCACTGGTATTCTTGGGAGGAAACCCGTTCCGCGTTATACGGCGTGGTCCCATGAATTACCCTCTTTTAAAGTAAAGCTTTAAATAACTGTTTTAGTTCTCACACCAGTCATATGACTGACCTGGAGTTTATTGTTTTAACCTAAACTCTGGGTGCCTCTATTTTCCGCATGGGCAGCTAGTAGTTTTGGTTTTGCAGATTTATATTCATAGGATCCTGGTTTACAGCTGGAATGATATCCGGAAAGCTCTGTATCCGTATATCACCTTCAGTTGTGCTTTGTATTATTTTCCACTGCTATGTAATTTATTGTAATCTCTGATATTCATCGAATGTAATTTATTCTTTATACTCTGTATATTCTTGTATCTGATGAAATTGTTGTAATAGCAATGAAATGTTCTTCCGTCTGCGTTCTGATTTGTCCTGTTCTCAACGATCAGGGCTTTCGAACGGCCTAGATCGGTTTAACGACTGATTCGGATCGAGCGAAATTCCTTGTCTTTACATTTGGTATCAGAGCTTTGGTTTACAGAGCTCGAGAACAAGACACATTAGAACCATACGAAAGAATTCATCAGATATTGGATTAGTAATATCCAATTAGAATGACTCGTTAGAGATAGGATCAGTAGTATCCTAGAACGAGTGTGAAGAGTATATTTTTCAAATGAAAACAATTTTTGTTTTGAAATTTAAATCAATTCTACGTATTTGATTATTTATTTATTTTGAATATGGACAATCGAGTATATAAAGATTTTGCATATACGCGTCATGAACGTATATTCGAAGTTTTAATATACTGGATAGATATAGAATCATGCTCTAGTGGCCCAAAGATGATTCTGATGGTTGAGTACTCGTCGTCAGAATTTATATTCGAGTGACGAAGGTGTGATTTTCAATATATTTCCATTAGACTGGTGTGAGAACCAAAACTTCTATAGCTAGAACACATTGTTGTGAATTGGCATCAAAAACATGATTTTTGTATATATATCAAAATTATGAATTTGAAACTCTAATCCACTAATTGATTGATGTTTGTGTTGTTTGTTTATTTGTTTGATAATTTTGAACCATTATGCCTAATATAACCAAATATTGAACTGTATTGAAAATTGGTTGCATTTGCTTGCATACATATACTTACATTGAACAGGTCATAGCAAGGAGGCTAGAGCCGAAGAATAAAATTTGTTTGCCCGACAAATAGGTACATGTTTACTATGTAATTTACTGTTTTGTTTGGGTGATGATGATTTTATGAGCCTATTGGCTAGCCGCTTGGCTTTTTCATTTTCTTTTTGAGATTAGAAGGACCGGGGAAGCTATTTGAAATTCCCCGATGCTCCCGATGCATGGGAGGTTATGGCGAAATTTTTCGAAAATTTAGGGTGTTAGCCAAATTTTTGAAAATTTGAAAATTCTCAGAAATTGAAAAGTTGGAGAATGGAAGCCAGATCGAACGTAGAGTTGATTAATCAAACCACTTTCGACTTTGTTCCTTTTCGGGGACGAAAAGTTTTAAGTGGAGGAGATTGTAATAACCCGGAAAATCTGAGCCAGTTTAAAATTTTTATTTTGGCAATTTCAGCGAATTTTGAATATTTAAAATAGATTATTTTCAATAATATCGACGAAAATTTATTTTGAATATAATAGAACGTATATATTATATACGCCGTCGTTAGAATATAAATATTTTTATATAATTATAAATAGAATTGAAAATGGCGCGGTAGTTCGATAATTCGATTTCAAACTTCAATTGAATGTACTGGGTGCAAAACAATCCGGATTTTAGTGAAATCAAAAACATTAGGATCTATTTGATAATATCTTTCCAACGAATCCGAAAAATTGAGATTTCATAACGGGAATCAAAAGATATGTCCAGTTGAAAATTCTGAATAGTCGCTATGGAATTCAGGCCCTTAAAAATTGACATTTTGCAAACGATCTCGGATTTCGACGAAACCAGTTTTGTTGGGTCCGTGATGTCAAATTATTGCTAGATTCCAAATTTCATAATATTCGAATCAATATGTGAGCGTGGCAAAGGAAAACGCGTTTGACCAGTTTCAGTTGATTTTAATCGACTGGAAATTGGCCATTTTTCCAACGGTCTCAGAATTCGACGAAACTAGTTTTGTTAGGACCGTATCGTCAATACGAAGCTAGAAAATATTTTTATGGGATTTATAGAGTTAGTATGTGACCCCGGTAAATTGAAATGTACATTTAAATTTCAATATAGTGATTTAAATATAAATTCAACGGAAATTGATCGTAACGTCCGAATCAACCTACGATACATATCCCATTGTGTTCGGAATGGGGGTAAAACGCAATGGACGACAGGCGGTGGGTTCGATTCTGAAGTCGATAGAAAAAGTTACTTTATGAGAATATAACATTAAATAATTAAAAAATAATAATCTTCTCCTTTTATCAGCCGACCCCCCCCCCCCCCCCCGTTCATTTCAAAAAAAACCTACGCCCTAATTAATCGCGCCGCCCAGACTTCGACGTTCCACCACCAACGCCGACCACCGCCCTGCCTACCCCCTCGTCGGAGCAGCCGCCACCCTCCGATCCTCCCCCTCTCCCCATCGCACCCTCCTCCGCTGTTTTGAACTCCTCGCGCCCCTCCGTCTCGAGCAGGAACCCGCCGCCCAGACCACCCTGACTCCACCGCTTCTCCCCTACCCAACCGCGACCTCCCCCTAGCTCCAACACTTCGCAGCCACCATCCCCAGCCGCTATCCCAACCGTGGGGCCCTCATACAACAGAAAAATCAATTTTTGGCAAAGAAAATGAGGTGTGTTTTCTTGCTACTCTTTTTATGCTATTTAATAATAAGAATCCGATTTTTATTGAATACAATATATGAGTGAAAGGTTCGATTTTTGCATAATCAAAAATAGGATTTTGTTCATAGAAAAGATGGGATTTTTATTATGAGGTGGGCGTTGTAAAAATATAATTTTTATATAAGCATGAAAGGTAAAAATATAATTTTTATTATATAGAGAAGTTAAAAATATGATTTTTATATTTTTAAAGTATTAAAAATATAGTCTTTACTATATGAATGATGTAAAAATATGATTTTTGTTTATGTAGAGAATTAAAAATATAATTTTTACATGATAGGAATATTAAAAATATCATCTTTATATAGGTAGCAAAATAAAAATGTGATTTTTTTAAATTAGAAAAGATTAGATTTTTAAAATAGAAAAGGCGATATTTTTCATATAGAAAAGGCGATATTTTTAATATAGAAAAGGCGATATTTTTCATATTGAAAAGGCGATATTTTTCATATCGAAAAGGCTATATCTTTATACGATGAAGAGTTATATTTTTATAACATGAAAGTTGATATTTTTAATTAGAAAAGATGATATTTTTAATCAAGGAAAAACAAGATTTTTATGACGTCTTCATTTGGGTAAAGATACGATCTTTATAAGGTTACCATTAGAATAAAAATTCGATTTTTATATATTGAATAGCATAGTAAAAATTCGATTTTTATATATTGAATAGCATAGTAAAAATTCGATTTTTATATATTGAATAGCATAGTAAAAATTCGATTTTTATATATTGAATAGCATAGTAAAAATTCGATTTTTATATATTGAATAGCATAGTAAAAATTCGATTTTTATATATTGAATAGCGAAGTAAAAATTCGATTTTTATATATGGAATAGAGAAATAAAAATGTGATTTTTATATATATAGTGACTACGGGCAACGAAGCTGACGAAGATGCGAAAACGATGAAGATTTCTATCAATGAAGAGTCAAGATGATTGGATAGCTATTTGTGAGAATTTCTCACCTTTCAATTTCTTTTCTAGTTATATATACATACTAGGATGCAGACGGTGCTTAGTAGCACCCGACACAAACGTCCACAGACCATGGACTTGTTTGTTTGATTGCAAAAATTAGTTAGAGTATTTGATTGAAATTTGATTGTTTGATGAGATGAAATTGATTTGATTGATGTGTGAATGGCGTGGGCCTTCACTGGACCGGGGATAAGGCTAGGCCTCATCCCGTTTCTAGTATCGTGCCGTTATGCCGCCGAAATTTTCTAAAATAAGTTAGAAAAGAAAAATATCATTTTATTTAAAGAAATGAACTGAATAGAAATTCACATGTTGAAATAAAATTTTTTATCGTTAAAAATATAATTTTTAACGTGAATATGAATTTAGTGAATGTGAATAAATAAATATTCATTTACAAACCGGACGGTTTGTTTATGTACACTGATTTGACTAACATTGATTGGGACGATAAATTTTACACATCGCCCAACTACACAACTAAAATCTATGTTTGATTGTTTGAAACCCCACACGGGTGTTGGGATGAAATTTGAAGTTCACTCATCCTGATTGATTAAATAGGTCGATCGATTGATTGACAGGCTGTTATAAGCGTTAGACATCTATATTTGACGCTTATACAGTGTAGTGCACTTTGGTTGAAGGTTGATTATTTTTCAATGCTGTTATATACGTGTGATGTATGAAAATCCATATAATTAATATTATATGGTGATTGATTGGGCCTCATTCCAATTTGAAAAATAAAGAATAATATAAAATAAAGGTTCATGTGTTGACTGTACTCATCCGTTGAGATTAGTCATGTGTTGAACGAAATATTTTAATAATAAAATTTACATCTTTATCAATATAAAATAAAGGTTCATGTGTTGACTGTACTCATCCGTTGAGATTAGTCATGTGTTGAACGAAATATTTTAATAATAAAATTTACATCTTTATCAATATAAAATAAAGGTTCATGTGTTGACTGTACTCATCCGTTGAGATTAGTCATGTGTTGAACGAAATATTTTAATAATAAAATTTACATCTTTATCAATATAAAATAAAGGTTCATGTGTTGACTGTACTCATCCGTTGAGATTAGTCATGTGTTGAACGAAATAATTTAACAAAAATAGTCACACGTGGACAGTACTCATTCGTTGAGATTAGTCGTGTGTTGACAAAAATAAATATTCATTTGTTGAATAGAATATTAGAAAATAGAAATACATGAAGCCGTGTTGATTAGATTGACGCCATTTTGACGTGAACGATATTTATATCGATTTTATTCATTTTAAAATGAATATTGAAAAGTGATTTCGAAAACGCATATTTTGAAATGAAATTTGAATCAAATTGAATAGAAAACGAATTCGAATTGAATATATAACGAATTGAATTCGAATTGATTATAAAACGAATTTGATTTCCATTGAATATATAATGAATTTGATTCAAATAGAAAACAGAAATGAATTGAATTGAAAACGATTTCGAAATGAATTGAGTTGAAAACGATTTTGAAATGAATTGAGTTGAAAACGATTTCGAAATGAATTGAATTGAAAACGATTTCGAAATGAATTGAGTTGAAAACGATTTCGAAATGAATTGAATTGAAAACGATTTCGAAATGAATTGAATTGAAAATGATTTCGAAATGAATTGAATAGAAAACCAATTTGAATTGAATCGAATAGAAAACGACTTTGAAACCAATTTGAATTGAATCAAATAGTAAACAGAAATGAATTGAATTGAAAACGATTTCGAAATGAATTGAATTGAAAATGATTTCGAAATGAATTGAATAGAAAACCAATTTGAATTGAATCGAATAGAAAACGACTTTGAAACCAATTTGAATTGAATCGAATAGAAAACGACTTTGAAACCAATTTGAACTGAATCGAATAGAAAACGACTTTGAAACCAATTTGAATTGAATCGAATAGAAAATGACTTTGAAACCGAATTGAATTGAAAACAAATTCAAATTGAATTGAAAACGAATTCAAATTGAATTGAAAACAAATTGAAATGAATTCAAATTGAATTGAAATTTGAATTGAATACAAACGAATTTATAAGGAAAAATTCAATTTTGATTTGAATTGAAATGGAAGTTGAAATTGTTTTTGAAATGAATTCAAAACTATTTATAAAATTTGTTTTTAATTAGAAATCGACGAGATATATATTATATATATAATATAATGGCCTGAATAGAACGCGCCGCGCCGCGGCAGTTCGTGAATTTCGACCATTTATTTCAAACGGACATTACGGGAGATCCGACCGTCGGATTCTCCTAAAACCGGAACCGTTGGGTTCGTATCGAAAAGAGCTTTCTAACGAATATTAGAAATTCAAAATCTAACGGTTGGATTTGGAGATACGTCCAAATCAAATTCGAAAAAGGTCGGTGTAAGTGCAGTTCGATGGCCATTGGTGGAAATCGACTGTACGGGCCTTGATAAAATTATTAAAAATATCAATAATTTGTGAAAAATCAGAAGAAATGATTTGGGAAAATTTGGGATGAAAAACTCCATATTTGAAAAGATAAAAATAGATTTTTATCGAAATGAACTAGATTGAACTAAATTTAAAACCCGATTTGTTTTTAAATAAATAAATTAGATTTAAAAAGGGGTTTTAAATAATCGGAATTTCTAATATATTTGATTGAATTTGAAATGGGTTTATCGTGAACAATGTTTTAAATAACACTAGTTCTTTAACCCGATAACAAATAGAATGTGATTTGGGTTTGTCGTGAACTGTGTTTTAAATAACACCTAGTTCTTTAACCCAGTAAAAGGAGTTCTAACGAATCTGCAATTAGATTGAAATGTGAATCTATAATCTAAATTATCAAATTTAGAAATGAGCGGGAATGGAGTATTACCAGTTTTGCTCAAAAGCGATAGTTAAATCTTTAATTAGATTTGAACGTGAAATGGTAATTAATTTTACCGATAACACCACGGTGTTAGATATGGAGTATTACCAGTTTTGCTTCATGGGATGAATAGGTTGGGATTGGGAAATAAAATAAATAATTACTTCGTTACGGTTCGCTAATCTCGACTAGTTGGAAAAACCATAATTTGGTTTTAAATGGCATCCAAAGGAAGATTACAGGATAAATTTTAAAGAATTTATCTTGGATAAAATTAATGGGAACCTTTCCCTAAGAATGTGGAATTTAGAAACTAGCTGTAGGTTGGCTAAGAAGAATGGTTTCCTGGGTATTGATCTGATGTTGGTTTCGGCCTTCGGGGTTATTGTTTGGGGAATTGTTCTCTTGCTAATTTGCGGTTAGTGACTAATGAATTGGAATGAGGCGTATGTTGTGTTTGTGTAACGTTTGGTTTTAATATACGCGGGTTGTTCGGAAAGTCCGGGTTTACACCCATTCTGAATAACCGATTCGACGATATGTCGAAGACGGTGGTCGAAGACCGGAAGTTTTCACATCGTTTGGATAACTACTGACGATCCTGATTGGGCAGTACACCCAAGAGGATGGAAATAGTTGGCGGTCGTCCAGACGTACTTGGAGATGGATGGATATGCGAGGAAAGTGCCTCCGGTTTCGTTCAGACCCAGAACGGACTTGTAAATGGATTGTGTGTCTGACATTGGATTTTATTCTGTGTTGATTGATTTATATTAAATATACATCTGTTTGGCGGCGGAGAATTTATTCTTTTGCTTAACGCCCTTCTCTGAGACGTACGAGCTCAGAGGTTGTATATCGATGGACATCAGTCACATGGCATGAATTGCCTGTGTGGCATGCTGAGTTGCATGGATCAAGGCTTCTGTTGAAAAGCAAAGTCTTGTGCTTGATGATCAAAGCACGCCTACGTGGCAGCTTTGTGTATAACGTGAATTCGCGAGCCTCACACCTCGGTATGAGTCAAAAACGGGATACGGACTGCAGGGAGAGCACGACGTTTCTTTCTAGCTTTGGTGGTGTCAGTGACTTACCAGCCCTGACATATATATACTTTTCACCTTTGTGGTTGTTGGATGAGGCGCCTCGATTTTAGGTCTGTAAGGACCGGGAAACGTGTGTTCAGGAATAAATAACCCTCTAACGTAAGTGAGGACCGGCCCTGAAGCATCCAGGGGTTGCCCAGAGTGCGTAGCCCTGGGACATTTGCTAGAGTGTCTCGAACGCGGAGAGGAGCTTGCCCCTTGCCTCGACTCATGACGGAAATCCAATTTCCAATACGTGTATTTCGGCTTTATTTGTAGAGCCTAGTATGGCGACATAGTGGGATGGGGGCACTCATGCCGTCTATGATTTATATTTATGATTGAAAATGTTTTGACACTATACACTTATTATAGTATCAAATGATTTGTTTTAAACGTATCAAGCATGTTTGGCTGTTATAAGGTAAAACCTTATCCTCCGGCTTGCGTTGCATTGTGTGATGGGACCTGGGTCTTATAATAGCTTCATTTTTCGAAAAATCATTGCGTTGTTTATTGATATGCACTGGTATTCTTGGGAGGAAACCCGTTCCGTGTTATACGGCGTGGTCCCTTGAATTACTCTCTTTTAAAGTAAAGCTTTAAATAACTGTTTTAGTTCTCACACCAGTCACATGACTGACCTGGAGTTTATTGTTTTAACCTAAACTCTGGGTGCCTCTATTTTCCGCACGGGCAGCTAGTAGTTTTGGTTTTGTAGATTTATATTCACAGGATCCTGGTTTACAGCTGGAATGATATCCGGAAAGCTCTGTATCCGTATATCACCTTCAGTTGTGCTTTGTATTATTTTCCGTTGCTATGTAATTTATTGTAATCTCTGATATTCATCGAATGTAATTTATTCTTTATACTCTGTATATTCTTGTATCTGATGGAATTGTTGTAATAGCAATGAAATGTTCTTCCGTCTGCGTTCTGATTTGTCCTGTTCTCAACGATCAGGGGTTTCGAACGGTCTAGATCGGTTTAACGACTGATTCGGATCGAGCGAAATTCCTTGTCGTTACATAAAAATTCTAGTGTATGTGTTGTCAGTAAAAATGATATTTTCACTTTGCATATGAATTCTAATACATGCACTATTAATAAAATGATATTTTCACTTTGCATATACATTCTAATATATGCATTGTCAATATCATATATTTTCACTTTGCATATGAATTCTAATACATGCACTATCAATAAAATGATATTTTCACTTTGCATATGAATTCTAATACATGCACTATCAATAAAATGATATTTTCACTTTGCATATACATTCTAATATATGCATTGTCAATAAAATGATATTTTCACTTTGCATATAAATTTTTAAATATGCATTTTCAATAAAAATGATATTTTCACTTTGCATATAAATTCTAATATATGCACTGTTAATAAAATGATATTTTTACTTTGCATATAAATTCTAATATATGCACTGTCAATAAAATGATATTTTCACTTTGCGTATAAATTCTAATACATACATGTCAATAAAATGATATTTTCACTTTGCATATAAATTCTAATATATACACTGTCAATAAAATGATATTTTCACTTTACATATACATGCTAATATATGCATTGTCAATAAAAACAATATTTTATCTTTGCATATAAATTCTAATATATGCATTGTCAATAAAAATGACATTTTAACTTTGCATATAAATTCTAATGTATGCATTGTCAATAAAAATGATTCTTTCATTTTTGTTGTAAAATCTTTTTTTTCCTTGTTTCTTACATTACATTAAAAATGTGAATTTTTAATGTAGACATGTTTATATTTTAAAACATGAACACTTTTCTAGTTTCTTACATTACATTAAAAATGTGAATTTTTAATGTAGACATGTTTTTATTTTAAAACATGAACATTTTTCTATTTCTTACTTCAGTTCAACAAAATGATAAAAATGGTTCTTTTCATTTTTGTTTTAACTTCTAATTCAACAAAATGATAAAAATGGTTCTTTTCGTTTTTGTTGAAAATTCTAATTCAACAAAATGATAAAAATGGTTCTTTACATTTTTGTCGAAAATTCTAATTCAACAAAATGGTAAAACCGGTTCTTTTCATTTTTGTTGAAAAATCTAATTCAACAAAATGATAAAAAGGTTCTTTTCATTTTTGTTGAAGATTCTAACTCAACAAAATGATAAAACTGTTTCTTTTCACTTTTGTTGAAAATTCTAATTCAACAAAATGATAAAAATGGTTCTTTTCATTTTTGTTGAAAATTCTAATTCAATAAAATTATAAAAATGGTTCTTTTCATTTTTGTTTCAACTAAAACATTAATCAAAAGTGATAATTTTTATTTAACTAAACTATGAAACAAAAGTCATAATTTTGTTTAAAATAAACTATGAAACAAAAGTGATAATTTTGTTTAAACTAAACCATTAAACAAAAGCGACAATAAAAATGAAATCTTTTTATTATAATGAAAACAATTTTTTTGACAAAAATCATGTTTCATGTAAACAATAAAAATGAGATTTTTATTGTAAATCTAATTTTGACAAAACCATGTTTCATATTTTCTATAAAAATGAGATTTTTATTGTATATCAAATTTTGACAAAACCATGTTTCATGTTTTCAATAAAAATAAGATTTTTATTGTAAATCTAATTTTGACAAAACCATGTTCCATGTTTTCAATAAAAATGAATATTTAAATTGCTAATCAAAATCTAAATGAACCATGTTTCATGTATCTAAATAAAAGATGAAAATTATATTATAAAATCAAATCAACATTCATAGATATGAAATAAAAATAAATTTTTTATTTCAAATCGAGATCTAACAATAAACTATAGATTCAAATAAAAGAAAAAAAATTCTATTTTAGATCAAGATCTAATAAACATGAGCATCACAATCCATCACAATCGACAATCAAAAAATTTCAATCCCAAGCAGCACATATCTGATTTTATTAACATAACTACATGGATTCCGAATAGCGAAAAATAATTAAATTTTTAATTATAAAAATAGAATTCTCACAATTAGTTTTAATTCTGAGTATTTCAAAGTTGGATTTTTGTCCAGAATTTGATCTGCTCTGAATCAGTTCTAACCAGTCCAGAAGTGTAGATCTCGGACTCACCATTCCAACGGTTCTGAAATTGTCCAATTATGATTCAGTATGAGCAAGATACGAATTTATTTGTGGAGATAATATTTTAAATTTAATTTATTAAATAATTAAATTAGATTTTCACCTTCTTCTTGGTTAACAGAGCACGGCCGCAACTTTCTAGTTTTGCTCCAATCTAGGGTTCGAATTATCTCCAAATCACTGAAGTACGAAGCATATCGGGATTGACCACGTCGAGGGGGGCCGAGGTGCGCACCAACGCTGGAAGCGCGGTGGAGTTTGATGCTTGCAAGGCAACGGTAGGGGGTTTGACGCGAGTGATCTTTGGAGGCTTGGTTCTTAGGGTACACACCGCGATAGAGGACGAGACGGGTATGGAAGTGGAGGTGGGAGGATCCTCTATAAATTCCTCAACAGGATCATTAGAATTCGTTGAGTGGTTTGGGATTTATTGGAGAAGAACGATCGGAGCTGTAATAGCCATTGACGATACAGAGGTAGCGGCTATAAAATATGTATTAGGGTTTGGGCTAGGTCTCGTCTACCCATTCTGTAACAGCCTGCACCTCCGTTCACGCAAGATATTGTCCCCAACTTAGCCACCGTATAGGTGTGGGGTTTTGTTCCTCAAAAGGCCTCGGCGTTAGTAAGAGATGGGATCTACTATATAAGTACCCACTTCACACAGACTTCCACGGTGTAGGACTTAGGGGTGTTACATTATCCCCTCCTACAGAGCCCAACGTCCCCGTTGGCTCATAAACACCTCACCCAGGCGTTGTGGTCCACATAGAAGCCACAATTCCGGCTGTGTATTGGCTCTGATACCACTGTAACAGCCTGCACCTCCGTTCACGCAAGATATTGTCCCCAACTTAGCCACCGTATAGGTGTGGGGTTTTGTTCCTCAAAAGGCCTCAGCGTTAGTAAGAGATGGGATCTACTATATAAGTACCCACTTCACACAGACTTCCACGGTGTGGGACTTAGGGGTGTTACACATTCCATCATTTCCAGCTTGTTTTCTTTAAATTAAAATATAATTCATTTAGTTATTTAATTAGATCGTACATTTAAATTCACCGGGGCCACATACGGACTCCGAAAATTCCGAAAAAAAAATCTAGCTATATTTTGACGATAGGTCTTAACAAAATTATTTTCATCAAATTTGGAGACCGTTTGAAAAATGGCTTTTTTAATGGTCAATTAAATTCAATAGAAATTATCGAATGTAGTTTAATTTACCACGCTAACAAATTAATTTCAAAAATTCTGGAAAATTAAACTTAGAAATAATTTGACATTCTGGATCCGAAAAAAATGGTTTCGTAAAAAACGGAGGTCGTTTGTAAAATGACTATTTATACGGGCTATAAATTGTATTAAATTCTATAGCGACTATTCTGAATATTCAACTGGCCATAACTTTTTATTCCCGCTATGAAATTTCAATTTTTCGGATTCGTTGGAAAGATATTTCTAAATAGATTTAAATATTTTTGGTTTCACCGAAATCCGATTTATTTTGAATCCTGTACATTCAGTCAAAGTTCAGATTCAAATTTTCATACTACCATGTTATTTCTAACTACTTTTTAAATTAAAATAAATATATTCGTTCTAACTTCGATTTAAATAAATTTTAAACTGTTATTATTTAAAATAAATTATTTTAACTATTCAAAATTCATTGAAATAGCCAAAATAAATTTTTTAAATTGGTTCTGATTTTCCAAGTTGTTACAATCTCCCCCACTTAAAGGCTTTTCGTCCCCGAAAAGGAAATAATAGTAAAGTAGGAAACAAAACGGAAAATGCAATATATTGTAAATGTACCTCAACACAAGAGTTACTTGGAGATGTCCACTCTGCACTTGGGATAAGCCTGTTTGATGCTATCCTCAGTCTCCCATGTACAGTCTCTAGGATCCCCGCTTCACTGCACTTTGACTAAGTGGATCCTCTTGTTCCTCAGAATTCGGGTTTCTTTGCCAAAAATTTTCACTGGCTCCCTTCTCACTGTTAAGCTCGGGGGTAATCTCCAAATTTTGTTGTGTTGCTTCCTGCACAACCAAGTCTGGATCACGTGCATGCTTTCGGAGTTGAGGCACATGGAATACATCATGCACCCCTAGCAACCAGTCTGACAACTGCACCCTATAAGCGAGAGTTCCAATCCTTTCAAGAATAGGAAATGGACCGATGAATCTCGGCGCCAACTTCCCACTCTTCCCAAAACGAATTACTCCTCTTAGTGGGGAAACTCTCAAGTATACATAATCATTAATAGAGAATTCTATATCCCTTCTTCGTGAGTCTGCATAGCTCTTCTGTCGGCTCTGAGCCGTCATTAGTCGCTCCTTGATAAAATCAACTTTATCTGATGCTTCACGGATCATGTTGGGACCCAATACTAATTGATTGCCTGGTTCCACCCAACATGTGGGAGACCTGCATGGCCTGCCATATAATGCTTCAAATGGCAACATTTGTAAGCTTGCTCGATAATTGTTATTATAAGAGAACTCAACCAAGTGCAAGTGATCTTCCCATGACCCGCCAAAATCAAGAATGCATGCTCGTAACAGGTCTTCTAATATGCGGTTCACCCTCGCAGTCTGGACATCTGTTTGAGGATGATAAGCGGTGCTTAGATTCAACTTGGTCCCAAGTTCTTCTTGGAATGCTTCCAGAATTTACCGGCAAATATCGGATCGTGATCACTAACAAAGCTACTGGGAACCCCATGTCATCTAACAATCTATCTGAAATAAAGCTACGCCAGACTTCGAGCTGTTCGGTTAGATCTAACAGGGATAAAATGGGCAGTCTTTGTGAAATGATCTACAATCACCTATATATTGTCATTCCCTTTTCTGGTTCGGGGCAAGCCATCAATAAAGTCCATAGAAATTTGGTCCCACTTCCAACATGGAACCTCTAGCGGTTGCAACAATCCTGCGAGCTTCTTCTAATTGCTTTTGACTTGCTGGCAGGTGGAACGTCTAGCAACATATATACAAATGTCTCTCTTCATAGATCTCCACCAAAATGAGCGCTTGAGGTCATGATACATCTTGCTTACCCTTGGATGAATACTAAGCTTAGATTTGTGACATTCATCCATTACTTCCTTTCTGAGCTCAGGAAGGTTCGGAACACAAATTCAGCCTAATAGCCTTAGAACCCCTTTGCCGTCAATGTGGAAACTCGTGGGTTCGTCTTTCCTAACTCTTTTGTTGATTATCTGGATAAATTCATCAATCTTCTGAAGAGAAGAGATCTTATTAATTAAGGAAGGTGTAATAATGAGATTGGCGATGATAAGATTGGTGTTGGCCGCATTCTTCCTGCTGAGCATCGGCTGCAACATTGGCTTTCCCTGGAGTATATATGATGTCTATATTATAGGCCGCAAGAAATTCCAACCAACGTTGCTGCCTCAAACTCAAGTCCCTCTGGTAAACAGATATTTCAAAAATTTATTATCAGTATATAATTCGAACTTCTCACACAAAAGATAGTGCCGCCATATTTTTAGAGCAAACACGATGGCCAACAATTCAAGATCATGAGTAGGATATCTCAACTCATGCGGCTTCAATTGGCAGCTAGCATATACAACTACTTTGTCTCTCTGCATTAACATCGCACCAATACCTTCAATGGAAGCATCTGTCCAAACTTTCAAATCTTTTGTAACACCCCACGTCCATTAATGTCACTCACAAAGGGAATGCATTAACTTCCATGGAGGTTATAAGTGAATATAGAATAGAAAAATTACAACAAGACAGTTAATAAATAGTACTTGGAAATCTAAAACTTCATTTTATTGCAGCGGAAATTAAGCATGTTTGTTTCATCATAAAACCGAGAACAATATCCATCTTCATAAAAACAAAATACATGATCCCATTACATAAATAGCCATTAAAAAGATAACAAGCTGGACTTTACTTCAACGGTCCAAGCTTTCCAAGAGAGATGAAGCAATCCAATCAAACTCCACTAGAGCTGGGCCCAACCTGAGGACCTGGAGGGGGAAAAAGGATAGAAATGGAGGGGGTCAGACATAAAGTCTGGCAAGTATGATAATTCTAACAATACTATTATCAAAATAACTAGACTAAGGCATAAGCTGGAAGACAAGTAAATGTCTATGAACTCTTAGGAAGATAAAGATAGCGTTTAAGATAACGTTAAAGATAACGGTAAAGGCACACCTAATTACTAACGAATGATTACTACACTGCACCGCACATTACTACACTGCACCACACCAGTCACCCTATTGTTTGATCCCACTTGCTTCACACAGAAACTTTATAAATAGCCTTACATACCCCTAGCTGACTACATAGGTGCCGTCTGCCCCTATCTCCACTAGGTGTACCCCACTACCCACTTTCGATCGGCTCCCTACTCATAGATACCCGTGCTGGCCCCACAGTGGGGTGTATCACTCCCCTAAAGTGGCAACCCGATACAACTTGAGAATGCACGGCTTATACCTACACGATGCAACAACGTCTTACCTACCAGCCCGGGTCCACACACGCATACGAAACCCGTTGGACTTGCGTTGCCACCGCTCCCCGTTTTGGCCTCTTACAGTCGAACCCAGCATGCGTGTCCCGTCCTCGACTTGGGTCGAGCCCACAAAGATACGTTTGGGATACTGGTCGAAGTGGGCCCCCACAAGCTACCCACCTAAGCTTGTCACTAGTATAACCCACTTAACCCTCTTAGTCATGTTCATTTACACGTGTGTTTGGTTAAGTCCTACTAATCGTATTTCACATGCCACTAAGGGAACCCCCTAGATTCCTCATGCCACCCAAGGCACCTACTTAACCCCCATGTCCCACCTTACATGTTTATCTGGTTAAGTATTTCTTAATTCATTCAGGCCATAACCTCATAAAGACCTCTCACATTAGACTGGCATTTATGGCAGTTGGATTTGCCGGGCGGGTCCGGGCAGTCTTACACCATAAAAGAGTCTAACCTCGTGTCTTTACAACCGTTATGCTTTAGTTTAGGCCTAGGACCTCTCACATTGGGCTGACATTTGTGACCACTGGATTTGCCAGGCGGGTCCGGGCAGGTTTACGTCACAAACGAGTCCAACCTCGTGTCCTAAGCATTGATTAACACTTAAAATCTTTTACCCCAGTTTTAATAATTCCCTATTCAAATTATTAATTAAGTCAACTTTTAATGATGTCCATAATTGACTCAATTATGGCCATCCACTTATGGCATGGAAAATCATATCAATTGCACCCCAACTTTTTAATATTAAATCCTTAATATTACCCCTGCCCCACGTTTATACGTTCGCTTATTCAACGCATAATATAGGCTAGAGTTGTATAGTCTAACACCTAGCACAAAGATAAATTATCACAACATATAGACAATTAAAATAAATCTAATCATAATAGGGATGAAACTTGCATAAACTATACATGTTAAGGATCAAAAGGTGTCAACTTGTTAAATGTCTCAATTTACATGATATGATCATAGCCCAAATCTATACATAAACTTGCATATGGGGTTTTTAGGCAACATAATGATGGTGTGAACTAGCATAGGATATCACATATGTCATAGAATAATTCTAGATGTCATAATAGATGTCTTGGCATATGTTCATAACTTTTCTAATCAAACTAACTTGCATATGTGACTTGTCATATAGATCAACATAACCCAAACATGATGATTTAATTAATATGAACTAACTAGCATAGATGGTAACATCATGGCCTTTTTAACATGTATGATTCATCACAACTTAGCATAGAAACTTTCAACATACATAACATCATCATAGCATGATTTACAACATATAAGATATCATCATCACATACCATTGGATTTACAATATACATGATAGCAAAAGGGGTTTACAACAACATATATGATAATTCACATCATCTACTCATAATCCATTCATAACTCAACCTAATTAAAATGATAATAATCTTGTTAAGATCATCATACTCACAATTTAGAGAAGAAAAGAGAGAGTTTTGCTTTGCTTTAGGGTTGAGAGAATTAGAATTGAATTAGCTTTTCTTCCTTCTTAGTTGGCGGCGGCTCCATTGATTTCCATGACGACGGTAACTATTCTATTTATTTTAGGTTTGGGGTTAGCATTAGGATGTATTTATAGGTGTAGGAAGTTATTTAGGACCATTAGATTAACCCTGAACCATGAGAACCAATCAAATGCAAAATCTGCATTTGAGCGAATCGGCCCATGGGTTGACAGCCAAACACCCAGGATTAACCCCTAGTCAATCCAGCGAGGCTCGGGTCGACCTCAAAAATGGGCCGGTTCGGTTATTTCCCCTCCCAATTCGCTGTTTTGAACTTTTTCGCATATTTATTTATTTATTTATTTAATATATATATATATATATATATCAATATATATATATTTCTCTGCGCAATCCATTTCACTTAATTCTTTTCTAAAAATTAAGTATACTTTAATTTGTGAATTTTAATGTTGTAAAATTATGGGATGTTACATTCTCCCCTCCTTAAAGGATTTCGTCCCCGAAATCTCCAAGTCAAGAAGAATGTATATCCTACCATCTAATAATCCATCTACTCAACCATTAAACACCAGCTTCCATTGTCCTAAAAAGACTTCTAATGCTTTAATGTTTATATGCACAATGTGTGTATATGTCCATATCTAATGCAAAATTAGGCGGTCTACTGATTTAGTCGACCTCCTTAATGCAATTCATGATAGTGCCATGCGTCCAATATGTATGCAAAAGATTCCTAATGATACATATTAATTTTATATGCGTGCACAACCATCCACCCGAATGCAGCAACCATATGATAATACAACCATTATACATCCATTTTACTAAATACATCCATATATATGCAATATGCAACATGAAGTGACTGAGCCGATCTGGTGCCTAATAGTGTGTGTATATGCATCCATGAGCAACCACTAGCAAACACTTGCATCCACTTTGCATCCACCATACATAACATGTCTCAAACACATGTTTCAACCATAGGATTATCCTAACTAAAGGTCAAAGATACTAGCGAGAGGATATACTAAAGATAAGATAAGTACAAGCTAAGCGATAAAGGAGAAATTAAAGGACATACCCTCAAAAAGAAAAGGGTATCGTGAACGCATCTTCTCTTCCGTCCCCCAAGTAGCGTTGCTCTCATCATCTCCCCATTGCACTTTGACTAGTCTGACCTCTCGATTCCTCAACCTCCTGATCTCCGACCCAAGAATGCGCGTAGGAGCTCGTCGAATTGTCGCATCACGCTCTATCTCCACCTCTCTAAGCAAGCTCGGCTCTAGCACTTCCGCGGTCTCGTGCAAGCACTTCCTCAAATGTGACATGGAATATGTCATGTACACCACTAAGTCTCTCGGGCAACTCCACTCTATACGCCATCCGTCCAATCCTCTCCTTAATAGGAAACGGCCCTACAAACCTTGGTGCTAATTTCCCAACGGACCCAAAGCGAACAACGTTTCGTAATGGAGACACTTTGACAAAGACCATGTTCCCAACTTCAAACTCGAGATATGTCCTCCTCTTATCCGCATAAGATTTCTGCCTATCTTGCGCTGCTTTCATCCTCCTTCGAATCAAGTCAATCTTCTCCGAAGTCTCCCTAATCATATCGGGCCCAAGTAAGATCTTATCCGTAGATTCCCACACACATATAGGTGAACGACAAGGTCGTCCATATAGAGCTTCGAATGGTGTCATACCAATGCTGGACTGAAAGCTATTATTATATGCGAACTCAACCAATGGAAGATGCTCTTCCCATGTACCCCCAAAGTCTAGGATACATAGCCTCAACAAATACTCTAGAATGCGATTCACTCTCTCAGTCTAGCCGTCCATCTGAGGATGATATGCGGTGCTCAAACATAACTGAGTCCCTATCGCCTCTTGTAAGCTTCTCCAAAATTCGCTAGTGAAAATAGGATCGCGGTCGCTCACTATGCTAGAAGGAACACCGTGCAACCGAACTATCTCTCGAACGTATACAGAAGCTAACCATGGAGCAGTCCTCTTACTCTTCACGGGAATAAAATGGGCACTCTTAGTAAACCTATCTACTATAACCCAAATTCCCATATTACCCTTCCTCGATCGCGGTAATCCATCCACAAAATCCATCGAGATGCTTTCCCATTTCCATAGTGGAACCTCCAATAGGTGAAGCAACCCACCGGGTTTCTTTTGCTCCGCTTTTACTTGTTGGCACACCAAGCATCTAGCGACATACTCGGCCACGTCTTTCTTCATGCCGGCCCAAAAGTAAACTCTCTTCATGTCTTTGTACATCTTGTCCCCGCCGGGATGAATGGTCATCTTCGAACGATGTGCTTCGTCAAGAATAGTCTTCCTTAGGTCATCGTCTTTTGGTACACAAGGTCTACCGTCCCTACGTAACCAACCCTTATCATCTAGGGTATACCTACGGAGATAGCTTGATGACTCCCCTCCTTTGAGCTTTTCTACTAACTCAACTAACTGTGGGTCGTCTCGCTGTGTCTCGCCAATCCATCCTAAAAGCGTAGGTCTGACCTCCAAGGATGCTAGAAAACCGGGTACGAAGTCATTGGAAGGTCTGAAGTCAAACATCAAAATGAATTCTAAACTTTGCCGCTCAACAAACAAAGGACTTAAGGATAATCTTTTTCTACTTAAGGCATCGGCCACCACGTTACCCTTGCCAGGGGTATATGCTATCTCAAAGTCGTAGGACGCTAAGAACTCCATCCACCTTTGCTGCCTTAAGTTCAAGTCCTTTTGAGAGAATAGGTATTTTAAAGATTTGTGGTCAGTGAATAGTTCGAATTTCTCGCCAAGAAGATAATGACGCCAAGACTTAAGCGCGTAAACAATAGCGGCCAACTCTAGGTCATGTGTGGGGTAATTCTTCTCATGCGCTCTAAACTGCCTTCCACCATAGGCTATTACCCTGCCCTCTTGCATTAAGACTGCGCCTAGTCCTGTCCCACAAGCGTCAATATAAACGGTAAACGGCTTACTCCCATCTGGCAATACTAAGACTGGGGCTGAAGTCAAAGCTCTCTTCAAACGTTGGAACGCATCATCACAATCTACGTCCCATATGAAAACTAGGTTCTTCTTCGTCAAGCGTGTCAATGGAGCTGATATCTTTGTGAAGTCTTTGATAAACTTCCTGTAGTAGCCAGCCAACCCCAAGAAACTTCTCACTTCGGTAGCATTTTTAGGAACCTTCCAATCTTGGATGGCCACCACCTTCGCGGGATCTACAGCTATTCCTTCTTTGGAAACCACGTGTCCTAAGAACCGTACTTCCTTCCTCCAAAAGAGACACTTAGAAAATTTAGCTTTAAGCTTATGCGCTCGAAGAGTCTCCAACACTTCCCTAAGATGTAGGGCATGCTCTACTTCATCCTTAGAAAAGATCAAGATGTCATCTACAAAGACTACCACAAATTTGTTAAGGTACTCCCTAAACACCCTACTCATCAAATCAACAAAGTATGCGGGGGCATTTGTCAAACCGAAGGGCATCACTAGCCATTCATAGAAACCGAAGGGCATCACTAGCCATTCATAGAAACCGTCCGGAGTCCTAAAGGCAGTCTTGTCTATGCTATCCTCAGCCACTCTCAACTGATGGAACCCAGTGGCTATGTCCAACTGCGAAAACACTGAGGCGCCAACTAACTGATCGAAGAGATCGTCAATCCTCGGCAGTGGGTGTCTGTTCTTCTTAGTAAGCTTATTAAGTTCTCTATAGTCCACACAAAGTCTAAGGGACCCATCCGCCTTTGTGGCAAATACTACTGGAGCACCCCACTCCGATATACTTCGTCTTGTGAACCCCTTCTCAAGCAACTCCTTCACTTGCTTACCGAGTTCCCTCCTTTCACGTGGAGCCATGTGGCGTACTGGCAAAGATACTGGTTTCGCATTATCCACAAGATATATTCGAAAATCTATCTCCCGCTTCGGAGGCAAGCCCTTCAACTCCTCAAACACATCCGAATATTCTCGGACCACTCTAACAGATCATAGATTTTCCTCAGACGCATCAAGCGATTCTAGATAACTTAGCATAACCGAATTTATGGGATTACAAAAGATTTCGAGAGTGTTGCCAAGGCGAGTCACGAGCCTAACTACTCTCCTTTCACAATCAAGAACGGCCCCATTTCTGGATAACCAATCCATTCCTAAAATAAGCCCATAGCCCGTGAAGCCCAACACATAAGCATCACATCTAAATTCAACGCTAAGTATGGAAATTTTCAAATCCAAACACATCATAGACAAATAAGCTGAGCCCCCAATTGGATTCGAAACAACTAAGGGATCCTCTACTAAACTGGTGTTTAAGTGCAGTGATTCAACTAATGATGTAGAGATAAACGAATGTGATGCGCCCGAATCGAATAAGGTACGGACAGGATGATCAAACAGAAAAACTAAGCTTTCAACAGAAATGGTTCCACCTCGTTCTTGCAGCGGTGGGACCGCGAGAGCCTGAACTTGTCCCCTTGCCTGCCCTGGTGCCATAAGAGCCTGCACCTTTCCTTCCGAGGTAGCTCCTGCCCTCTGCCCCTTCTTTGGGTAGTCCTTCACTAAATGTCCCGCATCGCCACAATGAAAACAGCCTGTCTTCTTTTTCTTTCGGCAATCCTTGCTGAGATGGCCTGGTGTCCGACAGTTAAAACATTTCTTCTTTCCCTTGCCGTTATTGTCTTTACCACCCTTCTTGTTTTGATGTTGTGGTTTCTTCTGATCCCCCTTCTTCTCGGGTGCCTTATTAGCTTTAGCGCTTTTCTCCTCATGCATAAGCGCCATTTCTACTAACTTCTCAAAGGTGGCCCCCATAGGGATGTGGGTCATAGCCAACCCTTGCAATGGTTCATTCAAGCCATTCACGAACCTCAGCGCCTTCTTCTCCGGCGTGTTCACTAAGTCCAAGCCAAACCTTGCTAACTGATTGAATTTATTGACATATTCTTTCACTGATGAGCTTCCTTGCTTCAATGTCAAGAACCTTTCCATATATAGATTTTCTTCCGCCCTTAAGAGAAACTTCGCCTCGAACCTACGTCTGAAATCCGCCCAAGAGTCAACAGGACGCTCCCCATTAGTAACCTCCCACCAAAACGAGGCCTCTCCCTTCATCAACCAAGCTGCTAAACGAACTCTCTTCCCTTCTTCTACTTCAAAGATTTCTAGCAATTCTTCCACCTCCTTAAGCCAATCTCTAGCTTCCACAAACATTTCTGACCCTTGAAATGGTTTTCCACCCATAGCCTTGAATTCCTTGCACGTCTTTGCAAAAGTATCTACGCGAGGAGGAGGAGGAGGAGGAATGGGTGCAACTGGTGGTGGAGGAACATTGGCTGGACCTACAGCGGCCCTAGCCTCTAGTAACCTCCTATACCATCATGTTATCGTTACACCGTCGGGTAGATTAAGATCTTCAGCCATGCTGAAACGAAAAAGGAAAGATTCAGAATGGAGAATTCGAAAGATAAAGATATGGGCTATCGGGGATTATGTTTTTTTTTCTTAAAAACTTTTCACTTTAAATTTTTCATTAAAACATGTTTTTGAAAGCACTTCTTCCAAAAATAACTATTTTTCTAAAGTATTTTTATCTGTTCTGGTAACCTTAAGCTCTGATACCACGTGTAACACCCCACGTCCATTAATGTCACTCACAAAGGGAATGCATTAACTTCCATGGAGGTTATAAGTGAATATAGAACAGAAAAATTACAACAAGACAGATAATAAATAGTACTTGGAAATCTAAAATATCATTTTATTGCAGCGGAAATTAAACATGTTTGTTTCATCATAAAACCAAGTACAATATCCATCTTCATAAAAACAAAATACATAATCCCATTACATAAATAGCCATTAAAAAGATAACAAGCTGGACTTTACTTCAACGGTCCAAGCTTTCCAAGAGAGATGAAGTAATCCAATCAAACTCCACTAGAGCTGGGCCCGACCTGAGGACCTGGAGGGGGAAAAAGGATAGAAATGGAGG
Source organism: Allium sativum (assembly GCA_030737875.1). Classification (NCBI taxonomy): domain Eukaryota; kingdom Viridiplantae; phylum Streptophyta; class Magnoliopsida; order Asparagales; family Amaryllidaceae; genus Allium; species Allium sativum. Next base: position 318,282,047 of record CM060921.1, read on the forward strand.
GGGTCAGACATAAAGTCTGGCAAGTATGATAATTCTAACAATACTATTATCAAAATAACTAGACTAAGGCATAAGCTGGAAGACAAGTAAATGTCTATGAACTCTTAGGAAGATAAAGATAGCGTTTAAGATAACGTTAAAGATAACGGTAAAGGCACACCTAATTACTAACGAATGATTACTACACTGCACCGCACATTACTACACTGCACCACACCAGTCACCCTATTGTTTGATCCCACTTGCTTCACATAGAAACTTTATAAATAGCCTTACGTACCCCTAGCTGACTACATAGGTGTCGTCTGCCCCTATCTCCACTAGGTGTACCCCACTACCAACTTTCAATCGGCTCCCTACTCGTAGATACCTGTGCTGGCCCCATAGTGGGGTGTATCACTCCCCTAAAGTGGCAACCCGATACAACTTGAGAATGCACGACTTATACCTACACGATGCAACAACGTCTTACCTACCAGCCCGGGTCCACACATGCATACGAAACCCGTTGGACTTGCGTTGCCACCGCTCCCCGTTTTGGCCTCTTACAGTCGAACCCAGCATGTGTGTCCCGTCCTCGACTTGGGTCGAGCCCACAAAGATACGTTTGGGATACTGGTCGAAATGGGCCCCCACAAGCTACCCACCTAAGCTTGTCACTAGTATATCCCACTTAACCCTCTTAGTCATGTTCATTTACATGTGTGTTTGGTTAAGTCTTACTAATCGTATTTCATATGCTACTAAGGGCACCCCCTAGATTCCTCATGCCACCCAAGGCACCTACTTAAGCCCATGTCCCACCTTACATGTTTATCTGGTTATGTATTTCTTAATTCATTCAGGACATAACCTCATAAAGACCTCTCACATTAGACTGGCATTTATGGCAGCTGGATTTGCCGGGTGGGTCCGGGCAGTCTTACACCATAAAAGAGTCTGACCTCGTGTCTTTACAACCGTTACGCTTTAGTTTAGGCCTAGGACCTCTCACATTGGGCTGACATTTGTGACCACTAGATTTGCCGGGCGGGTCCGGGCAGGTTTACGTCACAAACGAGTCCAACCTCGTGTCTTAAGCATTGATTAAGACTTAAAATCTTTTACCCTAGTTTTAATAATTCCCTATTCAAATTATTAATTAAGTCAACTTTTAATGATGTCCATAATTGACTCAATTATGACCATGCACTTATGGCATGCAAAATCATATCAATTGCACCACAACTTTTTAATATTAAATCCTTAATATTTCCCCTACCCCACGTTTATACGTTCGCTTATTCAACGCATAATATAGGCTAGACTTGTATAGTCTAATACCTAGCACAAAGATAAATTATCACAACATATAGACAATTAAAATAAATCTAATCATAATAGGGGTGAAACTTGCATAAACTACACATGTTAAGGATCAAAAGGTGTCAACTTGTTAAATGTCTCAATTTACATGATATGATCATAGCCCAAATCTATACGTAAACTTGCATATGGGGTTTTTAGGCAACATAATGATGGTGTGAACTAGCGTAGGATATCACATATGTCATAGCATAATTCTAGATGTCATAATAGATGTCTTGGCATATGTTCATAACTTTTTTAATCAATCTAACTTGCATATGTGACTTGTCATATAGATCAACATAACCCAAACATGATGATTTAATTAATATGAACTAACTAGCATAGATGGTAACATCATGGCCTTTTTAACATGTATGATTCATCACAACTTAGCATAGAAACTTTCAACATACATAACATCATCATAGCATGATTTACAACATATAAGATAACATCATCACATAACATTGGATTTACAATATACATGATAGCAAAAGGGGTTTACAACAACATATATGATAATTCACATCATCTACTCATAATCCATTCATAACTCAACCTAATTAAAATGATAATAATCTTGTTAAGATCATCATACTCACAATTTAGAGAAGAAAAGAGAGAGTTTTGCTTTGCTTTAGGGTTGAGAGAATTAGAATTGAATTAGCTTTTCTTCCTTCTTAGTTGGCGGCGGCTCCATTGATTTCCATGGCGATGGTAACTATTCTATTTTAATTAGGTTTAGGGTTAGCATTAGGATGTATTTATAGGTATAGGAAGTTATTTAGGACCATTAGATCAACCCTGAACCATAAGAACCAATCAAATGCAAAATCTGCATTTGAGCGAATCGGCCCACGGGTTGACAGCCAAACACCCTGGATTAACCCCTAATCGACCCAGGGGAGATCGGGTCGACCTAAAAAATGGGCCGGTTCGGTTATTTCCCCTCCCAATTCGCTGTTTTGAACTTTTTCGCATATTTTTTTTTAATTTATATATATATATATATATATATATCAATATATATATATATTTCTCTGCGCAACCCATTTCACTTAATTCTTTTCTAAAAATTAAGTATACTTTAATTTATGAATTTTAATGTTATAAAATTACGGGGTATTACATCTTGATTGCCATCAATAATGGTCAACACGGAGCAGTAGTCAACTAAGTTTCAGGATTGGAAAGCTGCCTCACATTCGAGTGTCTAAATAAACTTTGTATGCTTCTTAATCAGCTTCGTCAATGGACAAGATAGTTTCGAAAAATCTTTAATGAAATTTAGATTATAGCCAGCCAGTCCTAAGAAACTTCTGACTTCTGTAGGAGTACTCAGCTGCTTCCAATCTTGGATGGCTGAGATCTTTCCTGGGTCTACTGAAATGCCTTTCTTTGATACAACATGGCCAAAGAATTTTACTTTTTCTTACCAGAAAATTTGCATTTAGAGAACTTGGCTTTCAACACATTCTCTCTCAAAATCTCTAAAACTTCTTTCAGATGCTTTTCATGCTCCGTAGTGGATTTAGAAAAGATTAAGATATCATCGATGAAAACTAGCATGAATTTATTTAATACATCCCGGAATACTCTGTTCATCAAATTGACAAAGTAGGCAGAAGTGTTACATAAGCTGAACGACATTACTAGTCGTTCACAAAATAAGTTCGGTCCTCTAAAAGCTGTCAAAGGGACATATGTAATAACCCGGAAATTCTGAGCCAATTTAAAACTTTTGTTTTGGCAACTTCGGCGGATTTTGAATATTTAAAATGAATTATTTTAAATAAAATCGACGAGAAATTTATTTTGAATATAATTCGAACGTATATATTATATACGTCGTCGTTAGAATATAAATAATTATATATAATTATAAATAGAATTGTAAATGGTGCGGTAGTTCGATAATTCGATTTCAAACTTCAATTGAACGTACCGGGTGCAAAACAATCCGAAATTTAGTGAAACCAAAAACATTAGGATCTAATTGATAGTATCTTTCCAACGAATCCGAAAAATCAAAGTTTCATAGCGGGAATCAAAAGATATGTCCAGTTGAAAATTCTGAATAGTCGCTATGGAATTCAGGCCCTTAAAAATGGGAATTTTGCAAACGACCTCGGATTTCGACGAAACCACTTTTGTTGGATCCGCAGTGTCAAGTTATTGCTAGATTCCAAATTTCATAATTTTCTGAATCAATATGTGAGCGTGGCAAAGGAAAACGCGTTTGACCAGTTTCAGTTGATTTTAATCGACTGGAAAATGGCCATTTTTCCAATGGTCTCATAATTCAACGAAGCTAGTTTTGTTAGGACCGTATCATCAATACGAAGCTAGAAAATATTTTTCGGGAATTTTTCGAGTTAGTATGTGACCCCGGTAATTTGAAATGTACGTTTGAAATTCAATATAATGATTTAAATGTAAATTCAACGAAAACTGATCGAAACGACCGAATTAGCCTGCGATACATATTCCATTGTGTTTGGAATGGGGGTAAAACGTTATGGAAGACAGGCGGTGGGCCTCGTTTAGAGGTCGTATGTAAAAGTCAACTTTTTGCAAAATAAAATAATTAAATAATAAATTAAAAACTTCTCTCTCTCCTAACCCCCTTTTAAACCCGTTGGCCCCTCTCTTCTTCAAAATCATTTTTCAGAAAGAAAATAAAATAAAAAATACGAAAGGGGGGCGCGATCGATGCCCCCCCTCCGATGAGCCGCCGCGCCCAGGGCGGCGCAGCCACCATCTGCCGCCCCCCTCCTCTTCTTCCCCCTCCCTTCTTCTTCCTCCTCCCCCTTGCTCTTCCTCGACCGCAACGCGCAGCACCCCCCCTCCCCAATCGGAAATCGAGCGCCCCCCTTCATCCGCCACGTCAGAGCAGCCCCCCCCCCCCTGCGAGCACCCTCCGACCATCCTGGACCACCACTTCGCCTCGTCAACGCCCAATGTAAGTTTTACTTTAATTGTTCAGCTTTATTCATTTAAAAATGTGATTTTTCCTTATGAAAAGATTATATTTTTAATAATGAAAAGGTTGTATTTTCATTACGAAAAGCTTAGATTTTTAAAGGGCAAAAGATGAGATTTTTATAGAAGTAAAGGAATTATTTTTATAAGGTAGTAAGATAAAAATTCGATCTTTATTATGTAGGAAAGTTAAAAATATGATCTTTATAAGGTAGCGGTATTAAAAATATAATCTTTTATGTGTAAAAGACGTTATAAAAATATAATTTTTACATGATAGGAATATTAGAAATACCATCTTTATATGTGTAGGAAAATAAAAATGTGATTTTTGAAATCTATATTTTTGAAAAGGCGAAATCTATATTTTTGAAAAGGCGAAATCTATATTTTTGAAAAGGCGAAATCTATATTTTTGAAAAGGCGAAATCTATATTTTTGAAATGGAATTTTTATCTATATGAATAGCGAAGTAAAAATTCGATTTTTATCTATATGAATAGCATAGTAAAAATTCGATTTTTATATATTGAATAGCATAGTAAAAATTCGATTTTTATATATTGAATAGCATAGTAAAAATTCGATTTTTATATATTGAATAGCATAGTAAAACTTTGATTTTTATCTATGTGAATAGCATAGTAAAAATTCGATTTTTATCTATATGAATAGCATAGTAAAAATTCGATTTTTATATATTGAATAGCATAGTAAAAATTCGATTTTTATATATTGAATAGCATGGTAAAAATTCGATTTTTATATATTGAATAGCATAGTAAAAATTCGATTTTTATATATTGAATAGCATAGTAAAAATTCGATTTTTATATATTGAATAGCATAGTAAAAATTCGATTTTTATATATTGAATAGCATAGTAAAACTTTGATTTTTATCTATGTGAATAGCATAGTAAAAATTCGATTTTTATCTATATGAATAGCATAGTAAAAATTCGATTTTTATATATTGAATAGCATAGTAAAAATTCGATTTTTATATATTGAATAGCATAGTAAAAATTCGATTTTTATATATTGAATAGCATAGTAAAAATTCGATTTTTATATATTGAATAGCATAGTAAAAATTCGATTTTTATGTATTGAATAGCGAAGTAAAAAATTCGATTTTTACATATGTAGTGGCTACAGCAACGAAGATAACAAAAATGCGATAACGATGAAGATTTCTATCAAAGAAGAGTCAAGATGATTGGATAGCTATCGGTGAGAATTTCTCACTCTTCAATTTCTTTTCTACTTATATATATATATATACTAGGATGCAGATGGTGTTTAGTAGCACCCGACACAATCGTCCACAGACCATGGACTTGTTTGTTTGGTTGCATAAATTAGTTAGATTATTTCGTTTGAATTAAATTGTTTGGTGAAATGAAATTGATTTGATTGATGTGTGAATGGCGTGGGCCTTCACTAGACCGGGGATAAGGCTAGGCCTCGTCCCGTTTCTAGTATCATGCCGTTATGCCGCCGAAATTTTCTAAAATATGTTAGAAAAATAAAAATATCATTTTTATTGTGTAAATGAACCGAATAGAAATTCATATGTTAAAATAAAATATTTTATCGTTAAAAATATAATTTTTAACGTGAAATGTGAATAAATAAATATTTATAAACAAATCGACCGATTTGTTTATATACACTGATTTGACTGATATTGATTGGGTCGATAAATTTTACACATCGCCCAACTGCACAAATAAAATCTGTGTTTGATTGTTTGAAACCCCACACGGGTGTTGGGATGAAATTTGAAGTTCACTCATCCTGATTGATTAAATATGTCGATCGATTGATTGACAGGCTGTTATAAGCGTTAGATATCTATATTTGATGCTTATACAGTGTAGTGCACTTTGGTTGATGGTTGATTATTTTTCAATGCTATTATATACGTGTGATGTATGAAAATCCATATAATTAATATTATATGGTAATTGATTGGGCCTCATTCCAATTTAGAAGATAAAGAATAATATAAAATAAAGGTTCATGTGTTGACTGTACTCATCTGTTGAGATTAGTCATGTGTTGAACGAAATATTTTAATAATAAAATTTACTTCTTTATCAATATAAAATAAAGGTTCATGTGTTGACTGTACTCATCCGTTGAGATTAGTCATGTGTTGAACAAAATATTTTAATAATAAAATTTACTTCTTTATCAATATGAAATAAAGGTTCATGTGTTGACTGTACTCATCCGTTGAGATTAGTCATGTGTTGAACGAAATATTTTAATAATAGAAATATTTGAAAATGAAATATTTGAAATAGAAATATTTGAAAAAAAATATTTGAAATAGAAATATTTGAAAACGAAATATTTGAAATAGAAATATTTGAAACAAAATATTTGAAATAGAAATGTTTGAAAAGGAAATATTTGAAATAGAATATTTGAAAATAGAAGTATATGAAGCCGTGTTGATTGGATTGACGCCATTTTGACATGAACGATATTTATATCGATTTTATTCATTTTAAAATGAATATCGAAAAGTGATTTCGAAATCGCATGTTTTGAAATGAAATTTGAATTAAATGAAATATAAAACGAATTTGATTTCAATTGAATATATAATGAATTTGATTCAAATAGAAAACGGGAATGAATTAAATATATAATGAATTTGATTCAAATAGAAAACGGAAATGAATTGAATATAAAACGATTTCGAAATGAATGGAATATAAAATGATTTCGAAATGAATTGAATATATAAGCAATTTGATTTAAGTCGAATAGAAAACCAATTTGAATTGAATCGAATAGAAAACCAATTTGAATTGAATCGAATAGAAAACGACTTTGAAATTGGATTGAATTGAAAACGAATTCAAATTGAATTGAAAGCGAATTGAAATGAATTCAAATTGAATTGAAATTTGAATTGAATAGAAATGGATTTTAAAACGAATTTATAAAGAAGAATTCAATTTTGCTTTGGATTGAAATGGAAGTTGAAATGGTTCTTGAAACGAATTCAAAACTATTTATATAATTCGTTTTAAATAGTAATCAACGAAATATATTATATATATTTATATAATATAATGGCCTGAATAGAACGCGCCGCGCCGCGGCATTTCGTGAATTTCGACCATTTATTTCAAACGGACATTACGGGAGATCCGACCGTCGGATTCTCCTAAAACCAGAATCGTTGGGTTCGTATCGAAAAGAGCTTTCTAACGAATATTTGAAATTCAAAATCTAACGGTTGGATTTGGAGATACGTCCAAATCAAATTTGAAAAAGGTCGCTATAAGTGCAGTTCGATGGCCGTTGATGGAAATCGACTGTACGGGCCTTGATAAAATTATTAAAAATAGTAATAATTAGTGTAAAATCATAAGAAATGATTTGAGAAAAATTGGGGTGAAAAACTCCATATTTGAAAAAGATAAAAATGGATTTTTATCGAAATGAACTAGTTTTGAACTAAATTTAAAACCCAACTATTTTTAAATAAACAAATTAGATTTAAAAAGTTGTTTTAAATAATCGGAATTTCTAATATATTTGGTTGGATTTGAAATGGGTTTATCGTGAACTGTGTTTTAAATAACACCTAGTTCTTTAACCCAGTAAAAGGAGTTTTAACGAATCTGCAATTAGGTTGAAATGTGAATCTATAATCTAAATTATCAAATTTAGAAATGAGCGAGAATGGAGTATCGCCAGTTTTGCTCCAAAGCGATAGTTAAATCTTCAATTAGATTTGAATGTGAAATGGTAATTAATTTTACCGATAACACCATAGTATTAGATATGGAGTACTACCAGTTTTGCTTCATGGGATGAATAGGTTGGGATTGGGAAATAAAATAAATAATTACTTCGTTGTGGTTCGCTAATCTCGACTAGTTTGGAAAACCATAATTTCGGGTTGAAACAACATCCAATGGAATTAAAGGATAAATTTTGAAGAATTTATCTTGGATAAAATTAATGGGAACCTTTCCCTGAAAATATGAATTAGAATGAGGCATATGTTGTGTTTGTGTAACATTTGTTTTTAATATACGCGGGTTGTTCGGAAACTCCGGGTTTATACACATTCTGAATAACCGATTCGACGATATGTCGAAGATGAAGACGGTGGTTGAAGACCAGAAGTCTTCACATCGTTTGGATAATTACGGACGATCTTGATTGGGCTGTACACCCAAGAGGATGGAAATAGTTGGTGGTCGTCCAGACGTACTTGGAGATCGATGGATATGCGAGGAAAGTGCCTCCGGTTTCGTTCAGACCCAGAACGGACTTGTAAATGGATTGTGTTTCTGACATTGGATTTTATTCTGTGTTGATTGATTTTTATTAAATATACATCTGTTTGGCGGCGGAGAATTTATTCTTTTGCTTAACGCCCTTCTCTGAGATGTACGAGCTCAGAGGTTGTATACCAATGGACATCAGTCACATGGCATGAATTGCCTGTGTGGCACGCTAAGATGCAATGATCAAGGCTTCTGTTGAAAAGCAAAGTCTTGTGGTTGATGATCAAAGCACAGCCTACGAGGCAGCTTTGTGTATAGCGTGAATTTGCGAGCCTCACACCTCGGTATGAGTTAAAAATGGGATACAGACCGTTGGGAGAACACGACGTTTCTTTCTAGCTTTGGTGGTGTCAGTGACTTACCAGCCCTGACATTTATATACTTTTCACCTTTGTGGTTGTTGGAATGAGGCGCCTCGATTATAGGTCTGTAAGGACCGGGAAACGTGTGTTCAGGAATAAATAATCCTCTAACGTAGGTGAGGACCGGCCCAACCGATCCAGGATTGCCCAGAGTGTGTAGTCCTGAGGCATTTGCTAGAGTGTCTCGAGCGCGGAGAGGAGCTTGCCCCTTGCCTCGACTCATGATGGAAACCCAATTTCCAATACGTGTATTGCAGTTTTAATTGTAGAACTAGTATGGTGACATGATAGATGGTACCCATGCCGCCTATGATTGATATTTATGATTGAAAATGTATTGACACTATACACTTACTATAGTATCAAATGATTTGTTTTAAACGTACCAAGCATGTTTGGCTGTTATAAGGTAAAACCCTATCCTCCGGCTTGCGTTGCATTGTGTGATGGGACCTGGGTCTTATAATAGCTTCATTTTTCGAAAAAGCATTGCGTTGTTTATTCTATGCACTGGTATTCTTGGGAGGAAACCCGTTTCGTGTTATACGGCGTGGTCCCTTGAATTACTCTCTTTTAAAGTAAAGCTTTAAGTAACTGTTTTAGTTCTCACACCAGTCACATGACTGACCTGGAGTTTATTATTTTAACCTAAACTCTGGGTGCCCCTATTTTCCGCAAGGGCAGCTAGTAGTTTTGGTTTTGCAGATTTATATTCACAGGATCCTGGTTTACAGCTGGAATGATATCCGGAAAGCTCTGTATCTGTATATCACCTTTAGTTGTGCTTTGTATTATTTTCCGCTGCTATGTAATTTATTGTAATCTCTGATATTTATCGAATGTAATTTATTCATTTATACTCTGTATATTCTTGTATCTGATGGAATTGTTGTAATAGCAATGAAATGTTCTTCCGTCTGCGTTCTGTTTTGTCTTGTCCTCACAGTAATTCGTTCTTTCTCATCTCTTCGGAGACCGGGGAAGTTCGGGTCGCTTCATTTGGTATCAGAGCTTTGGTTTACAGAGCTCGAGAACAAGGCACATTAGAACCATACGAAAGAATCCATCAGATATTGGATTAGTAATATCCAATTAGAATGACTCGTTAGAGATAGGATCAGTAGTATCCTAGAACGAGTGTGAAGAGTATATTTTTTTTAAATGAAAACAATTTTGTTTTGAAAATTTAAACCATTTTAAACGTATTTGAATATTTATTTGTTTTGAATTTGGACAATCTAGTATATAAAGGTTTTGCATATATGCGTCATGAACGTATATTCGAAGTTTTAATATATTAGATAGATATAGAGTCACATTCTAGTCGCCCGGACATGGTCCTGATGATGAAGTATACCATCACCAGTATTTATTTTCGAGTGATGAAGGTGTGATTTCTATATATTTCCATTAGACTGGTGTGAGAACCAAAACTTATATAGATAGATTCATTGTTGTGAATTGGCATCAAAAATGGGATTTTTGTATATATATCAAATTATGAATTTAAAACGTTAATTCACTAATTGATTGATGTTTGTGTTGTTTGTTTAGTTGTTTGATAATTTTTGAACCATTATGCCTAATTGCATCAAATTTTGAACTGTATTGAAAATTGGTCGCATTTGCTTGCATATACATACTTACATTGAACAGGTCATAGCAAGGAGGCTAGAGCCGAAGAATAAAATTTGTTTGTCCGACAAATAGGTACATGTTTACTATAATTTACTGTTTTGTTTGGGTGATGATGATTTTATGAGCCTATTGGCTAGCCGCTTGGCTTTTTCTTTTTCTTTTTGAGATCTGAAGGCCTATATGGCAATTTCGGGATTTTCCCGTGGCTCCCGGTGCAGGGGAGTTTATGGCGATTTTTTTCGAAAATTTAGGGTGTTAGCCAAATTTTTGAAAATTTGAAAATTATCAGAAACTGAAAAGTTGGAGAATGGAAGCCAGATCGAACATAGAGTTGATTAATCAAACCACTTTCGACTTTGTTCCTTTTCGGGGACGAAAAGTTTTAAGTGGGGGAGATTGTAACAACCCGGAAATTCTGAGCCAGTTTAAAATTTTTGTTTTGGCAACTTCGACGGATTTTGAATATTTAAAATGAATTATTTTAAATAAAATCGACGAGAAATTTATTTTGAATATAATTCGAACGTATATATTATATACGTCGTCGTTAGAATATAAATAATTATATATAATTATAAATAGAATTGAAAATGGCGCGGTAGTTCGATAATTCGATTTCAAACTTCAATTGAACGTACCGGGTGCAAAACAATCCGGATTTTAGTGAAACCAAAAACATTAGGATCTAATTGATAATATCTTTTCAACGAATCCGAAAAATCAAAGCTAAATAGCGGGAATCAAAAGATATGTCCAGTTGAAAATTCTGAATAGTCGCTATGGAATTCAGGCCCTTAAAAATGGGAATTTTGCAAACGACCTCGGATTTCGACGAAACCACTTTTGTTGGATCCGAAGTGTCAAGTTATTGCTAGATTCCAAATTTGATAATTTTCTGAATCAATATGTGAGTGTGGCAAAGGAAAACGCGTTTGACCAGTTTCAGTTGATTTTAATCGACTGGAAAATGGCCATTTTTCCAACGGTCTCAGAATTCAACGAAACTAGTTTTGTTAGGACCGTATCGTCAATACGAAGCTAGAAAAAAAATTTTGGGAATTTTTTGAGTTAGTATGTGACCCCGGTAATTTGAAATGTACGTTTGAAATTCAATATAATGATTTAAATGTAAATTCAATGGAAACTGATCGAAACGACCGAAATAGCCTGCGATACATATTCCATTGTGTTCGGAATGGGGGTAAAACGCTATGGAAGACAGGCGGTGGGCCTCGTTTAGAGGTCGTATGTAAAAGTCAACTTTTTGCAAAATAAAATAATTAAATAATAAATTAAAAACTTTTCTCTCTCCTAACCCCCTTTTAAACCCGTTGGCCCCTCTCTTCTTCAAAATCATTTTTCAGAAAGAAAATAAAAAAAAATACGAAAGTGGGGCGCGATCGATGTCGCCCCCCCCCCCCCCCCCCGATGAGCCGCCGCGCCCAGGGCGGCGCAGCCACCATCTGCCGCCCCCTCCTCATCTTCCCCCTCCCTTCTTCTTCCTCCTCCCCCTTGCTCTTCCTCGACTGCAACGCGCAGCAGCCCCCCCCCCCCAATTGGAAATCGAGCGCCCCCCCTTCATCCGCCACGTCAGAGCAGCATCCCCCCCCCCCCCCCCCCCCAGTGAGCACCCTCCGACCATCCCGGACCACCACTTCGCCTCGTCAACGCCCAATGTAAGTTTTACTTTAATTGTTCAGCTTAATTCATTTAAAAATATGATTTTTCCTTATGAAAAGATTATATTTTTAATAATGAAAAGGTTGTATTTTCATTACGAAAAGCTTAGATTTTTAAAGGGCAAAAGACGAGATTTTTATAGAAGTAAAGGAATTATTTTTATAAGGTAGTAAGATAAAAATTCGATCTTTATTATGTAGGAAAGTTAAAAATATGATCTTTATAAGGTAGCGGTATTAAAAATATAATCTTTTATGTGTAAAAGACGTTATAAAAATATAATTTTTACATGATAGGAATATTAGAAATACCATCTTTATATGTGTAGGAAAATAAAAATGTGATTTTTGAAATCTATATTTTTGAAAAGGCGAAATCTATATTTTTGAAAAGGCAAAATCTATATTTTTGAAAAGGCGAAATCTATATTTTTGAAAAGGCGAAATCTATATTTTTGAAATGGAATTTTTATCTATATGAATAGTGAAGTAAAAATTTGATTTTTATCTATATGAATAGCATAGTAAAAATTCGATTTTTATATATTGAATAGCCTAGTAAAAATTCGATTTTTATATATTGAATAGCATAGTAAAAATTCGATTTTTATATATTGAATAGCATAGTAAAAATTCGATTTTTATCTATATGAATAGCATAGTAAAAATTCGATTTTTATCTATATGAATAGCATAGTAAAAATTCGATTTTTATATATTGAATAACATAGTAAAAATTCGATTTTTATATATTGAATAACATAGTAAAAATTCGATTTTTATGTATTGAATAGCAAAGTAAAAATTCGATTTTTATATATTGAATAGCATAGTAAAAATTCGATTTTTATGTATTGAATAGCGAAGTAAAAAATTCGATTTTTACATATGTAGTGGCTACAGCAACGAAGATAACAAAAATGCGATAACGATGAAGATTTCTATCAAAGAAGAGTCAAGATGATTGGATAGCTATCGGTGAAAATTTCTCACTCTTCAATTTCTTTTCTAGTTATATATATACATGGATGCAGACGGTGTTTAGTAGCACCCGACACAATCGTCCACAGACCATGGACTTGTTTGTTTGGTTGCATAAATTAGTTAGATTATTTCGTTTGAATTAAATTGTTTGGTGAAATGAAATTGATTTGATTGATGTGTGAATGGCGTGGGCCTTCACTAGACCGGGGATAAGGCTAGGCCTCGTCCCGTTTCTAGTATCGTGTCGTTATGCCGCCTAAATTTTCTAAAATATGTTAGAAAAATAAAAATATCATTTTTATTGCGTAAATGAACCGAATAGAAATTCATATGTTAAAATAAAATATTTTATCGTTAAAAATATAATTTTTAACGTGAAATGTGAATAAATAAATATTTATAAACAAATCGACCGATTTGTTTATATACACTGATTTGACTGATATTGATTGGGTCGATAAATTTTACACATCGCCCAACTGCACAAATAAAATCTGTGTTTGATTGTTTGAAACCCCACACGGGTATTGGGATGAAATTAGAAGTTCACTCATCCTGCTTGATTAAATATGTCGATCGATTGATTGACAGGCTGTTATAAGCGTTAGATATCTATATTTGATGCTTATACAGTGTAGTGCACTTTGGTTGATGGTTGATTATTTTTCAATTCTATTATATACGTGTGATGTATGAAAATCCATATAATTAATATTATATGGTGATTGATTGGGCCTCATTCCAATTTAGAAGATAAAGAATAATATAAAATAAAGGTTCATGTGTTCACTGTACTCATCCGTTGAGATTAGTCATGTGTTGAACGAAATATTTTAATAATAAAATTTACTTCTTTATCAATATAAAATAAAGGTTCATGTGTTGACTGTACTCATCCGTTGAGATTAGTCATGTGTTGAACGAAATATTTTAATAATAAAATTTACTTCTTTATCAATATGAAATAAAGGTTCATGTGTTGATTGTACTCATCCGTTGAGATTAGTCATGTGTTGAACGAAATATTTGAAAACGAAATATTTGAAATAGAAATATTTGAAAACGAAATATTTGAAATAGAAATATTTGAAAACGAAATATTTGAAATAGAAATATTTGAAACGAAATATTTGAAATAGAAATGTTTGAAAAGGAAATATTTGAAATAGAATATTTGAAAATAGAAGTATATGAAGCCGTGTTGATTGGATTGACGCCATTTTGACGTGAACGATATTTATATCGATATTATTCATTTTAAAATGAATATCGAAAAGTGATTTCGAAATCGCATGTTTTGAAATGAAATTTGAATTAAATGAAATATAAAACGAATTTGATTTCAACTGAATATATAATGAATTTGATTCAAATAGAAAACGGGAATGAATTGAATATACAATGAATTTGATTCAAATAGAAAACGGAAATGAATTGTATATAAAACGATTTCGAAATGAATGGAATAAAAAACGATTTCGAAATGAATTGAATATATAAGCAATTTGATTTAAGTCGAATAGAAAACCAATTTGAATTGAATCGAATAGAAAACCAATTTGAATTGAATCGAATAGAAAACGACTTTGAAATTGGATTGAATTGAAAACGAATTCAAATTGAATTGAAAGCGAATTGAAATGAATTCAAATTGAATTGAAATTTGAATTGAATAGAAATGGATTTTAAAACGAATTTATAAAGAAGAATTCAATTTTTCTTTGGATTGAAATGGAAGTTGAAATGGTTCTTGAAACGAATTCAAAACTATTTATATAATTCTTTTTAAATAATAATCAACGAAATATATATTATATATATTATAAATATAATATAATGGCCTGAATAGAACGCGCCGCGCCGCGGCAGTTCGTGAATTTCGACCATTTATTTCAAACGGACATTACGGGAGATCCGACCGTCGGATTCTCCTAAAACCGGAACCGTTGGGTTCGTATCGAAAAGAGCTTTCTAACGAATATTTGAAATTCAAAATCTAACGGTTGGATTTGGAGATACGTCCAAATCAAATTTGAAAAAGGTCGCTATAAGTGCAGTTCGATGGCCGTTGATGGAAATCGACTGTACGGGCCTTGATAAAATTATTAAAAATAGTAATAATTAGTGTAAAATCATAAGAAATGATTTGAGAAAAATTGGGGTGAAAAACTCCATATTTGAAAAAGATAAAAATGGATTTTTATCGAAATGAACTAGTTTTGAACTAAATTTAAAACCCAACTGTTTTTAAATAAATAAATTAGATTTAAAAAAGGGTTTTAAATAATCGGAATTTTTAATATATTTGGTTGGATTTGAAATGGGTTTATCGTGAACTGTGTTTTAAATAACACCTAGTTCTTTAACCTAGTAAAAGGAGTTTTAACGAATCTGCAATTAGGTTGAAATGTGAATCTATAATCTAAATTATCAAATTTAGAAATGAGCGAGAATGGAGTATCGCCAGTTTTGCTCCAAAGCGATAGTTAAATCTTCAATTAGATTTGAACGTGAAATGGTAATTAATTTTACCGATAACACCATAGTATTAGATATGGAGTATTACCAGTTTTGCTTCATGGGATGAATAGGTTGGGATTGGGAAATAAAATAAATAATTACTTCGTTGTGGTTCGCTAATCTCGACTAGTTTGGAAAACCATAATTTCGGGTTGAAACGACATCCAAAGGAATTAAAGGATAAATTTTAAAGAATTTATCTTGGGTAAAATTAATGGGAACCTTTCCCTGAAAATATGAATTGGAATGAGGCGTATGTTGTGTTTGTGTAACATTTGTTTTTAATATACGCGGGTTGTTCAGAAAGTCCGGGTTTATACCCATTCTGAATAACCGATTCGACGATATGTCGAAGATGAAGACGGTGGTTGAAGACCGGAAGTCTTCACATCGTTTGGATAATTACTAACGATCCTGATTGGGCTGTACACCCAAGAGGATGGAAATAGTCGGTGGTCGTCCAGACGTACTTGGAGATCGATGGATATGCGAGGAAAGTGCCTCCGGTTTCGTTCAGACCCAGAACGGACTTGTAAATGGATTGTGTGTCTGACATTGGATTTTATTCTGTGTTGATTGATTTCTATTAAATATACATCTGTTTGGCGGCGGAGAATTTATTCTTTTGCTTAACGCCCTTCTTTGAGACGTACGAGCTAAGAGGTTGTATATCGATGGACATCAGTCGCATGGCATGAATTGCCTGTGTGGCACGCTAAGATGCAATGAACAAGGCTTCTGTTGAAAAGCAATGTCTTGTGGTTGATGATCAAAGCACAGCCTACGTGGCAGCTTTGTGTATAGCGTGAATTCGTGAGCCTCACACCTCGGTATGAGTTAAAAACGGGATACAGACCGTTGGGAGAACACGACGTTTCTTTCAAGCTTTGGTGGTGTCAGTGACTTACCAGCCCTGACATTTATATACTTCTCACCTTTGTGGTTGTTGGAATGAGGCGCCTCGATTATAGGTCTGTAAGGACCGGGAAACGTGTGTTCAGGAATAAATAATCCTCTAACGTAGGTGAGGACCGGCCCAACCGATCCAGGATTGCCCAGACTGTGTAGTCCTGAGGCATTTGCTAGAGTGTCTCGAGCGCGGAGAGGAGCTTGCCCCTTGCCTCGACTCATGATGGAAACCCAATTTCCAATACGTGTATTGCGGTTTTAATTGTAGAACTAGTATAGTAACATGATAGATGGTACCCATGCCGCCTATGATTGATATTTATGATTGAAAATGTTTTGACACTATACACTTACTATAGTATCAAATGATTTGTTTTAAACGTATCAAGCATGTTTGGCTGTTATAAGGTAAAACCCTATCCTCCGGCTTGCGTTGCATTGTGTGATGGGACCTGGGTCTTATAATAGCTTCATTTTTCGAAAAAGCATTGCGTTGTTTATTCTATGCACTGGTATTCTTGGGAGGAAACCCGTTCCGTGTTATACGGCGTGGTCCCTTGAATTACTCTCTTTTAAAGTAAAGCTTTAAATAACTGTTTTAGTTCTCACACCAGTCACATGACTGACCTGGAGTTTATTGTTTTAACCTAAACTCTGGGTGCCCCTATTTTCCGCACGGGCAGCTAGTAGTTTTGGTTTCGCAGATTTATATTCACAGGATCCTGGTTTACAGCTGGAATGATATCCGGAAAGCTCTGTATCCGTATATCACCTTCAGTTGTGCTTTGTATTATTTTCCGCTGCTATGTAATTTATTGTAATCTCTGATATTTATCGAATGTAATTTATTCATTTATACTCTGTATATTCTTGTATCTGATGGAATTGTTGTAATAGCAATGAAATGTTCTTCCGTTTGCGTTCTGTTTTGTCTTGTCCTCACAGTAATTCGTTCTTTCTCATCTCTTCGGAGACCGGGGAAGTTCGGGTCGCTTCAACACATTCTTTGGCAATGCGCAATTGATGAAAAACTGTAGCTAGGTCCATCCTAGAGAATACTTGCGCTCCATTCAAATGGTCCAACAGATCATCAATATGTGACAGTGGATATTTATTCTTCAGCGTTTGCTTATTGAGGTCACGATAGTCTACACATAGTCTGAGGGTACCATCCGACTTTGGGACAAACACCACTACTTCACCCCAATTTGAGAAGCTAGGCCCGATCAGACCTTTCCACAAAAGCTGTTTAGTTTGATTGCTTAGCTCCTCTTTTTCTTCCAGCGTCATTCTCCGAATAGGATGTAGAACTGTCCTTGCATTCAGAACTAAGTCAATCCTGAAGTCGATTTATCTGCACGGAGGTAAGCTATCGACTTCTTCAAACACATCCGCATAATCTCAGACAAAAGGAATATTCTCTATAAAAGTAGGAGTGATTTCTAGAGAAGATCAGAATTCTTTCCTATCATTCGCTGAGCCATGACATGGTATAATAATATCTCCGAGCTTCGTTTTAACTTCGACAATTCTTTCGGCACATCTAACCTCGGCCTCATGTTTTGTTAACCAGTGCAACCCAAGAATAATATCGAACTCAAAAAAAATCATCATGATTAGATTAAAAGGAAACCATTAAAAAGAATAGGAGACTGGCACTTTGCAAAATAACCAGAGAACAAGAAAACCTCCTATCAGATTATGGCCACTAACTGATTCTTTAAGATTTCTGGTTTTCAAATTTAACTTTTTAATCGTGTCACTAGAAATGAAACTATGTGATGCACCAGTGTCAAATAATATGGTAACAGGAATATTCTTAATGGTAAGAGTACCTCCCAAGACATTAGGTTTACCTCCTCCTTCGAAAGAAACTAGTGCAGCCGCCCCATCGTATACGTGAGCCGCCTCAGATTTCTTCAGCAGTGGGAAATTCTTGATGAGATGCCCTGGCTTGTGGCAATTAAAGCATTCCCTGTTGTTGCGAGAATTCTGGCTGGGCCCTGACTCATTCTTTCTTGGCTTCTTTGGAGCTCGGCATTCGTAATCAAAGTGGCCCATCTTCTGGCAATTAAAGCAACTCACCTTGGCCCTTTTATTTCCTTGGGGCTTGGCAGCTGAAGAGTTGCTCGCCTCTGGTTTCTTGTCAGCTTGCTTCCTTTTGTTGTTATTCTGACTCTTCTCCCGATCTTGCTGCGAATTTATGTCATTGTCCTCATATCGACAAGCAATCTCGATCACCTCATTAAATGGAAGCTTAATGTGTGCTGTGAATCTGTTCAGATATTTCCTAGAAAGGCCATTAATTAATCTTTTATTCTTCTGGATGGGGTCCCGAATTAATTCAGGAGCACAGCGTGAGAGCTCTTCAAACTTCCACATATATTCTGAAACAGTCTTATCTCCTTGCTGCAAGTTGGGAAACTGATCGTGGAGAAGCTCTACTTCTTGTGAAGGAATGAAATTCTCGTTGAAGAGTTCCTTGAATTTGGCCCAAGATATGTCGGCCTCATTATTTCCAATTATGACAGTATCCCACCAATTTCTAACCTCATCCTTTAATAGCCATGGTGCCAAAAAACGCTTGCGGTGGTCTTTTAATTCCAGCCCTACAAATATTTTCTCGCAATTTTTGAGCCATGCCTGAGCTTCTATTATTGTCTCTCGCCCTGTGAATGATACGTCCCCTAAATTCCTGAACTTCTTGGCTACCTTGTCCAGGTCAAAAGGTTGTGGGGGTAGAGGTGATGGTATTACAGCCTCGGGAGTGGGCTGCCTCTGAGCAGTGGGGGTCTCTTCTCTTACTGGTCCTTTAGCTCCACCTCTGCCTCAGGCTCTTCCTCTCGCTCTAGTGCTCATTTTCAGTTAGCTCTATACCATCAAGGAAAGAGTCAGACCAACAGAAATGATAATTTTAAAGGAAAGGATAAAAGCAGAGACATATGGAAATATGATAATGTGACGGCCCGCCCCGCACCAGCCTGCATTTCCTCCGGAAGTGCGCTGTACACATGCCCGACTAGCACGGAACGGTCGCCAAAGAAAGGAAAGAAGGGAATGAACAAATCAAGGAACCTGTAAGATGTCTCACAGCGCATGGAATAAAATATAATAATAACATACTTGACATAAAACAGGTGAAACAGTGCATAAGCTGATAACTAAAATCAACATCAATCATCAAAGCAGCGGAAATCCAAATACAGCTTATTACAACTTTTCAAATTTACTGTCTCTTAACAAAAGAAAGCTAAAGTAGAGGATGCACCACCAATGCCCAAGCAGTGATCTTCAACAACACAGGGAGAATATTATATATATCTATTACGTGGAAGCCTCCTGCTCGTCTCCGGATCATCTACCCGTACATCACCAGCTAACCTGTCTCTAGTCTGCTCGTGTGAGCACCCAGAGTAATAAGAGGAGACATAAAACTCTGGGTCAGACATAAAGCCTGGTATGAGCGATAAGCATCTAAACAGGATAATAACAGGTATACTAAACCATACCTGAACCTGGACCTGCAACCAAAGAGTTAGTACCACATAACGTACAATGCTCTAAGGTGCCATAATAAATAGTGTAAGAATACGGGGGTGGGGTGTGCATGTCATAATGATAGCAAACAAATCATCCATGGCAACCATCCTCACATCTCTCACTCAGTGCGTAAAGCATACGATGTCCACCACTGTCAATCACTAGACCCATCGAAGTAGTGACGGAGTTCAACTTGTACAACTACTGCTACTACCAAGCTTACCACATGGAGTCATGACCAAATCTTTACAAATGACCCCACTTCATTGGTTTATGGCCCTTTAGTCGTACCTAGGCCACTTTGGCCCTGAATCCGTTCACGTACCTCCCATACATAGTGATCCAAAGTCATAGACATCGACTGCCCCTTGGCACACGTCCCGCAGCAAAGCCCAACTCATGAAGTGAACTCGTCGGTTCCCAACTAGATCCTGAGCTCTAACTTCCATTTGGACTACCTTTGCATCTCGGGTTTTGGTCATCGTCTTTATCCCGATCGGTCGTCATCATTCGGATCGGTCTACATTCGGTCTTCTCCTCGGATCGTGCTCCCTTGGATGGTTCGGTTCGTGGCGCGCCTCCCCAATCGGATCGGTTCGTTCTCCCTTTGTCGGATCGGGTCGCACCTCTCCAGGTCGTGCCCTTCAGCTCGTGGCGTCCTCTCAAGTGCATAACTCCGGTTCGGATCGTGCCTTCTATTTGGATCGTGGTCTCCAGTTTCCATCGGATCGGATCGAGAACTCCAAACGCGAGGGATCGGTTCGTGGTCACCATCCATAGGCGGATCGGGTCGTGTCGTGGTGCGAGCTCCAATCGGATCGTGCTCATAGAGGGGGCGATCCGATCCGGGTAAATTCCTGCACTTCGTTCCAGCGACAGTCTTTCGCCATTCGACGGCGTTTTTGACCAAACTAACACTTCTAAACAATCACAAAACATCTCATACAGTCATAGCAACGTATAGTATCGACCACGAACACCATAACACAAATCATAGCATGTAAAGTGGATCAAACATGGTCAAAACCCCAAATTTCCCTTAAGCATGTTTAAGTAAATCTAATCATAGGGTTAACAAAACTCAATCAAATCGAACCAAATTTCTAACAGAGGCAAAAAATATTATTTAAGAATTTCTAAACATTTTTCCAGAATTTATTTGTGTACAAATTCGCTAATCTTCACTAATTACCCTTAATTACCGTAATTAGTGCAAAAACTATGCAAATCACTCACCTTTGCCACAATAAAACTTTCAGATCTGAAGTGAACCTCTGATTTGCACGAATTCCAATATATAACAGCAGCTCAACCTCGGTTCTTGTGCTAATCCTCCTTGATTTGATGCCTCTAAGCCTTAATCCTTGATTAGGAAGTGATCTTGGGTGTTTTAGAGAGATTTAGAGAGTGGAGGCCATGGCTAGATCAAAAGGAATGAATAGTGACGGCTGAAAAATGAGAAAAAGGTATTCTCCAAACCCTAACAGCCCTTTTAAACTCCTAATCCCGAAATTCCCCTTTGGGCCTAGCTGTTAATCACCCGGTTAAGCCCAATTAAGCTGTTTTTCACCATCAGAAACTTGTTTCAGCCATATCTCCCAAACGGTGAGTCCGTTTGGCTAATGTGACCACTCTACGGAAAGAGAAACCATCATCCGGAGCCAATGGAAGTGGTTTCAGGTCAAAATTCCTTTCCAGTCAAAAGTTATGGCCAAAACAGTGCCAACCAGGGGCAAAATGGTCATTTAAAAATCGGGAAAAATCATGAACATGGGAAATGACCCCAATAGTCGTCCCCCAAAGTTACATGACCATACGACTTCGTATGTGAAAGAAATAAATATCCTACGATCCTATGATGCGTAGATTGCGGGTCGTTACAGATAATGATGTAATGACTGATTAATTTGTGCTATTCTGCTGTGCTGATTCTAGGAAATTACTAATCCTCTCTAATGAGCTACTTGCCTTAGAATACTGCTGATTCTATCTAGACGAATTGTTTTAAATATGTTATACTTCGAAGCTAAGGTTAACCTTTATCTCTAATACCAACTGTGATGACCCCAAACTTCCGTAGCACGAAAGCAAGGATAATCATTGGAATATAACATAATTACAACAATAGTAGATCTCAGATAACATCATAACACATAAATCATTGTAGCGGAAATAGAAATGTCATCAACATCACAACGTCAAAAGATCAAAGTGGCATAGTTACAGGATACAAATTAGTAAATAAAAGTCTCAGCAAAAAGAAATAAGTCTAAAATTCCATCAAGTAGATCATAGATAAAGGATGTCTAAATGTCTCAAAGAAGAAATAAAAAGATAAAAAATTTCTTCGTCTTCCTTTCATCAGCATACTTCAATCAAGCATATGTCCAAATAACCTGAACATGTCACTTGGCTGCCTGTGTGAAAAGAGGGCACCCGAGTTTGCAAAGTGAAACATACTACGAGTTAGCTGTGGGAATGGTATGAGAAATCTTTCCTAATTTTTCTAACAATATGGCTAATCTTAAGCGACCCGAACTTCCCCTTGAAGGAAAGCCCGGATTGGGTTGAGAACTGACCAATCAGAACACAAACAGAAGAACATTTCATTGCTTATTTCAACAATTTCATCAGAATACAAGAACATACAGAGTATGAATAAATCATATACATTTGATCAATATCATAGATTTAAATTACATTTAAATACATAGCAGCGGAAGACAATACAAAACCAAACTGGAAGTAATACATGGATACAGAGCTTTCCGAATATCGCTTCAGCTGTAAATCAGGATCCTGTGAACATAAATTTGCAAAACCAAAACTACTAACTGCCCGTGCGGAAAATAAGGGCACCTAGAGTTTAGGTTAAAACAATAAACTCCAAGTCAGTCGTGTGACTGGTGTGAGAATTAAAACAGTTATTAATCTTTATTTTTAAAGTTAGGTAAATCAAGGGACCACGCCGTATAACACGGAATGGGTTTCCTCCCAATAATACCAGTGCATAAAACAAACAGTGCAATGCTAAATAAAGAACAATGAAGCTATTATAAGACCCAGGTCCCATCACACAATGCAACGCAAGCCGAGGATAGGGTTTTACCTTATAATAGCCAAAGAATGCTTGGTACACTAAATTTCATCTTTTATTATTACTATAAGTGAAGTAAACAACTTCAAATATAAATGTATCAATCATAGATGGCATGGGTACCATATATCATATCGCTATACTAGTTCTACTATTAAAACCGCATGATGTCGTATTGGAATTTGGATTCCCATCGTGAACCAAGGCAAGGGATCATCCTTACCGCTTCGAGATGCTCTATCCCGCCCCTGAGGACCCAGACTCAGGTGGTCCCTTGGATCGTCTGGGACGGTCCATACGGAGTGGAATAAAATGCCTGAACAATGCGTTTTCTCGCCCTACGGAGCATAAAATGGTCATAACCCGACCAAACTATCAGCCCTGGAACAACCGATATAACCGAGGCACCTCGCAATCCATAATCCACATAAGTAAAATGTCAGGGCTAGTAAAATGCTAACACCACTCCTAGCTAGAAGGAAACGCATGCCCTCCCTGAAGTCCTCTCCTTTTCTGGTTCACACCAAGGTGTGAGGCTCGCGAATTAATGCTACACAAAGCTACGTTATAACAAAGCCGTGATTTGATCATCAACCACAAGACCCTGCTTTTCAACAGAAGCCTTGATCATTTGCATCTCAACATGCCACACAGGCAATTCATGCTATGCAATCTATGTCGATCAATCACATAGAATAAAATCCCATGTCAGACACACATCTATTTACAAGTTCGTTCTGGATTTGAATGAAACCGGAGGCACCTTATTCCTCCCCCATATATCCAATACAGGGGAGAGGTCCTCGCATATCCGGTCGATCTCCAAGTGCGTCTGGACGATCACCACTTATTACCTTGTCTTGGGTGTACAACCCAATCAAGACATCAGTAACCATCCAAATGATGTGAAGACCTCCGGTCTTCAACCACCGTCTTCATCCTCGACACATCGTCAAATCAGTTATTCAGAATGGGATAAACCCGATCTTTCTGAATAACTCGCGTACATAATAAACAAGTGCTATAAAAGCACAACATACGCCTCATTTCAATCCAGAATATTCTTTTATTCAAATATTCTTATACTTTGGGAAAGGTTCCCATTAATTTATCAAAGATAAATTCTTTAAATTTATTCATTAATCTTCCTTTGGATATCATTTCAATCTAATTAAAGATGCATTAAAACTCCATTTGGTTTTAATCTTCCCAAAAATCAATATTAACGATTGTTTAACTTGGGAAATCATATCATGTCTTTAACTGGGTTAAAGAACCAATGTCATTTAAAACACAGTTCACGGTAAACCCAAAATCACATTCCATTCCATCAGCCTTTTTCCGTAAATTAGCAAGTGAACAATTCCCTAAGTATTAACCCCGAAGGCCGAAACTAACATCAGATCAATACCCAGGAAACCATTCAACTTAACTAATCTCCAGCTAGTTTCTGATTTTCTTAACTCCATTGGGTCTAAGAACAGTATTATTAAAGATACCATTCACGACAACCCAAAATCTTATTGCTGTCTTTAACTGGGTTAAAGAACCAATGTCCTTTGAAACTCGGTTCACGATAAACCCAAAATTACATTCCATTCCATCAACCTTTAACCGTGAATTAGCAAGTGAACAATTCCCTAAGTATTAACCCCGAAGACCGAAATCAAAATCTGATCAATACCCAGGAAACCATTCAACTTAACTAATCTCCACTTAGTTTTTGATTTTCTCAACTCCATTGGGTCTAAGAATAGTATTACTAAAGATACCATTCATGACAACCCAAAATCTTATTCCATTGTTAATCGGGTTAAAGAACAAGTGTTATTTAAAACACCGTTCACGATAAATCCAAAGACCAATTTCAATTCAATTCCAATCAAATATTAACTAATTTGTATACTTCATTAAATCTAAATAAAAGATTTAATCTTTTCTCAACTCGGTTCAAGAACAGTGTTAATGAAGACACCATTCACGACAAACCCAAAATCACATTTGATATTAAATACAAGGCTCTAAATAGAAAATATATCGGCTTATATTAAATATCAAATTCTGGAATCAACAAGTACTGTAATAACCCGGAAATTCTGATCCATCTAAAAAATTTTATTTTGGCAATTTTAGTGAATTTTGAATATTTAAAATGAATTATTTTAGATAATAATGACGAGAAATTTATTTTGAATTGAATTAGAACGTATATATTTATATAGATCGACGTTAAAATATACATATTTATTTTTAAAAATAAAAGGAATTGAAAATGGCACGGTAGTTCGAAAATTCGATTTCAAATTTCAAATGACTGTACAGGATTCAAAATAAATCGGATTTTAGCAAAACCAAAAATATTAGGATCTATTTGAAAATATCTTTCCAGGGAATCTAAAAAGTTGAAATTTCATAGCGGGGATAAAAAGTTATGCCCAGTTGAAATTCAGAAAAGTCGCTATGGAATTCTGGCCCTTTGAAATAGCTATTTTACAAACGGTCTCAGAATTTGACGAAATTAATTTTTTTAGGATCGTATCGTCAATACGAAGCTAGAAATAATTTTTCTAGAATTTTTTGGGCCAGTATGTGGTCTCGGTAAATTGAAATGTACGTTTAAAATTGAATATATAGATTTATATTTTAATTTAAACGAAAACTGATCGTAACGGCCAAACTGGATTATGAAACATATCCCGTTGTGTTCAGAATGGGGGTAATTAGCTAGGGACTATAGTCGGTGGGTTCGATTTCGGGTCCGAAATAAAAAAATTCTTTTTGAAATAAAAATAATAAAATAAAATAAAATAATGTAATATATATAATCCCACCCTTTATCTCTATCCTCTTTCCCCCGTTGACTCAAATCGATTTCAGAAAGAAGAAAAAAAAACCTAACTAAACCCCGTCGCTTCCTCAGCCGCCGCCACCCACCGCCACGCACCGCCGCAACCAGACCTCCCCCTCATCGCGCCCCGCTCCCCCTCCTTCTCCTCCGCCTCCCCTTCCGCCGTAAGAGAAACCGCGCCCAAACCCGAAGCCCCCTCCCCAAAATCAACGTGAATCGCCAGCCCTGGCGCCACCTGCCTCGACCCCCACCACTTCTCCAACCACTCATGGCCGGCGCGACCCTCCAGCACCACCCCTCCGACGGTGAGCCCCCTCTTTCCACCTGAAAGTTTAGTTTTGATTTTAATTTAATGTAATTAGCTTTATAAATTTAGAAATCAGTTTCGTTTATTATTTATAAGAAATCAATTTTTTTTATTGATTATAAAGTTTCAAATTTTATAGATAAAGGTTTAATTCTTAATTAGAGAAAAGGTTCGATCTTTAATTAATTGAAAAGGAGGGATTTTTAGTAGTGAAAAGGCGGGATTTTTAAAATAGAAAAAGATTTGATTTTCCAATATGAACATTAGCAAAAAGATTTGATTTTTCCTGTATGAACATTAGCAAAAAGATTTCATTTTTCCTATATGAACATTAGCAAAAAGATTTGATTTTTCCTATACGAACGTTAGCAAAAAGATTTGATTTTTTGTTTAAGATGTAGCGATATAAAAATTAGATTTTTATATTATGAAGTAGCGGATAAAGTTACGATTTTTATCTATGTGAAGAAACAATAAAAATATGATTTTTATCTAGGTGGAGTTGAACTAAAAATAAAATCTTTATATATATAGTAGCGTTTTAAAAATATAGTAGTTATATAGATGATAGCAAAGAAAAGAATTGATTTTTGTATTGGAAAAGATACGATCTTTATATATATGATAACATTGTAAAAATAAGATTTATACATGTATGGTTTAGAAGTAATAATATGATTTTGTTTATAGGAGGAAAAAATGATTTTTATTATGAAAAGAGAAATAGAAAAATATAATCTTTATAATGAAAACATCGTGTTAAAGATGCTCTTTTTGTCATCTTGAAAGCGAAGTAAAAATATGTTATTTTTATATATGTAGTGAATACGAGCAAAAAAAGTGACAAAAGGCGAGAACGGCGAAGATTTCCTACATACGAAGAGTCGCGGCGTTTGGTTTAGCTAATCAGTGAGAACTTCTCACTTTAATTCTTGTTTTCTAGTTAAACATATATACTAGGAATCAGATGGTGCTTAGCAGCACCCAACACCCATTGTCCACAGACTATGGACGACTTGTCTGATTTTGTTGTGTGGTGAAAATTGATTGTGATGTGGAATGAATGGAAATATATTCATATGTTGAAATAAATTATTTATCGTTAAAACGTGAAGGTGAATAAATAAATATTCATTTACAAATCGAACGATTTGTTTATGTACACTGATTTGACTGATATTGATTGGGACGATAAATTTTACACATCGCCCAACTGCACAAATAAAAATCTGTGTTTGTTGACTGAAACCACACACGAGTATTGGGATGATATTTGACGTACACTAATCCCGATTGTTTAGTTGTATGTCAATCGATAGGTTGACAGACAGTTGTGTAGTGCACTTTGGATGATGGTTGATTATTTATCATTGCTATTATATACATGTGTTGTATGGAATCCATATAATTAACATTATATGGTAATTGATTGGGCCTCATTCCAATTGGGAAAATGAAGAATATTATAAAATAAAGATTCATGTGTTGAATAGAATAAATAGTCATGTGTTGACGATACTTATGTGTTAAGAATATTCATGTGTTGAAAATCATCATGTTTTGAACGAAATATTTTAACAATAAAATTCACATTTTTATCATATATAAAATTAGAAACTTGCTGGAAACTAGTTAAGATGAGTGGTTTCCTGGCCTTTGGGGTTAATACTTAGGGAATCGTTCTCTTACTAATTTACAGTTAGAGTCTGATTAAGAATTAAATGATATAAAATCATAATTTTATAAAATATACTAAATAGAATAAATAGCCATGTGTTGACGATACTCATGTGTTGAGAATATTCATGTGTGGAAAGACATATATATTCATTTGTTGAAGAAAATACTCATTTGTTGAATGGAATAACGAAGTTATTGAAATGCCATGTTGGTTAGATTTGTGCCATTTTGATGCAAACAATATTTTATCGATTATATTCGTTCTTATAATGAATATAGTAAAGGAAATGATTTCAAAATGTAATATTTTGAAAATATTATCATTAATATATTAATGATATGAAATATTCAATTTTGATTTAAAATTGAATATGTAGTTGAAATCGTTTTTCAAACGAATTTAAACGATTTATAAAATAGTTTAGAATTGAAATAGAAGAAATATATATAATATATATTAAATGGCCTGAATAGAATGCGCTGCGCCGCGGCAATTCGCGAATTTCGGCCACTGACTTCGAATTGACGTTGCGGGAGATCCGACCATCGGATTCTCCTGAAACCAGAACCGTTGGGTTCGTATCGAAAAGAACTTTCCAATGAATATTAGAAATTTGAAATCTAATGGATGGATTTGGAGTTATGTCCAATTGAAATTTGGAAAAGGTCGCTATAAGTGAAGTTCGACGACCGTTATTGGAAATCGACTGTATGAGCCTTGAAAAAAATTATTAAAATATCAATAATTTGTGTAAAATCGTAATAAATGATTTAGAAAGAATTGGGGTGAAAAATACAATATTTAAAAAGGATAAAAATATATTTTTATCGAAATGAACTAGTTAGAACTAGAATTATAATCCAATATTTTGGAATAAATAAATTGGATTTGAAGTGGTTTTAAAAATAATCAAAATGTCCAATATACGAATTGGAATGGATTTGAATCGAAATTATCTTCGGAATATATGGTTGTGAAAATTTGAAAGATATATTTATATCGTTATTTCCAATATGATATTTGTTGGTTTCAGAATTTGATGTTGAATATAAGCCTATATATTTTCTATTCAGAGCCTTGTATTTAATATCAAATGGGATTTTGGGTTCATCGTGAATGATATCTTAAATAGCACTATTCTTGAACCTAGTTTAGAAAAGAATAAATCTTTTAATTAAGATTTAGTGAAATTGGCCAGTTAATTAGTATTTAATTGGAATTGAATTTAAATTGGTTTTTGGGGTTTATCGTGAGCGTGTTTTGAATAACACATGTTCCTTAACCCGATTAACAATGGAATGTGATTTTGGGTTTATCGTGAACCGTGTTTTAGATGACATTGGTTCTTTAACCCAGGTAAAGACAGGATATTGATTTGTGGGAAGATTAAAACTAAGTGGAGTTTTAATGAATCTTTAATTAGATTGAAGTGATCGAGAATGGAGTATCACCAGTTTTACTCCAAGCGATAGTTAAATCTTTAATTAGATTTGAACATGAAATGGTAATTAATATTTACCGATAACACCATGGTGTTAGATATGGAGTATTACCAGTTTTGCTCCATGGGATGAATATGTTGGGAATGGGAAATAAAATAAATGATTACTTCGGTGTGGTTCGCTAATCCCGACTAGTTTGGAAAACCTTAACATGGTTTGAAATGATATCCAAAGGAAGATCAGAGAATAAATTTAAATGAACTTATCTTTGATAAAATTAATGGGAACCTTTCCCAAAGAATGTGAATATTTGAATAAAGAATATTCTTTATTGGAATGAGGCGTATGTTGTGTTTGTGTAACACTTGTTTATTATATATGCGGGTTATTCGAAAAGGCCGGGTTTATACCCATTCTGAATAACCGATTCAACGATAAGTCGAAGATGAAGACAGTGGTTGAAGTTCAAAGGTCTTCACATCGTTTGGATGATTATTGATGATCTTGATTGGGTTGTACATCCAAGAGGAGGGAATCACTTGGTGATCGTCCAGACATACTTGGAGATCGATGAATATGCGACGAATAAGGTTCTCCGGTTTCGTTCAGACCCAGAACGAACTTGTAAACGGACTGTGTGTCTGACATTGGATTTTATTCTATGTGATTGGTTTCAATTAAATATATATCTGTTTGGCGATGGAGAATTTATTCTCTTGCTTAACGCCTTTCTCTGAGACGTACGAGCTTAGAGGTTAAATATCGATAGATATCAATCGCATGGCATGAATTGCTTGTGTGGCATGCCTAAGTGGAAAATGATCAAGGCCTTTGTTGAAAAGCAAAGTCTTGTGGTTGATGATCAAAGCACGGCCTATGTGGCACAACTTTGTGTATAGCATTAATTCGCGAGCGTCACACCTTGGTATGAGTCAAAAACGGGATAGTGACTACAGGGAGAGCACGACGTTTCTTTCTAGCTATGGGTGATGTCAGTGACCTACCAGCCCTGACATTTATATAATTTTTACCTGTGTGGTTGTTGGATGCGAGACTCCTCGGATATAGGTCTGAAAGGACCGGGAAACATGTGTTCAGGAATTGCCAATCCTCAAAAGTAAGAGAGGACCAGCCCTGAAGATCCAGGTTCGCTGTGTGTGGTCTTGAGACATTTGCTAGAGTGTCTCGAACGGAGAGGAGCTTGCCCCTTTCCTCGACTCATGATGGAAATCCAATTTCCAATAAGTGTCATTTCGGTTTTATTTGTAGAGCCTAGTATTGGCGACATAGTTGCATGTGATGCTATGTCGTCTAGGATTGATACATTTATATTTGAAGTTGTTTTGACACTATACACTTATAATAGTATCAAATGATTTGTTTTAAACGTATCAAGCATTATTTGGCTATTATAAGGGAAAACCCTATCCTCCGGCTTGCGTTGCATTGTGCGATGGGACCTGGGTCTTATAATAGCTTCATTTTTTCAAAAGGCATTGCGTTGTTTATTCTATGCACTAGTATTCTTGGGAGAAAACCCATTCCGTGTTATGTGGCGTGGTCCCTTGAATTACTCTCTTTTAAAGTAAAGTTTTAAATAACTGTTTTGGTTCTCACACCAATCACATGACTGACCTGGAGTTTATTGTTTTAACCTAAACTTTGGGTGCCCTTATTTTCCGCATAGGCAGCTAGTAGTTGGGCTTTGCAGATTTACACTCACAGGATCCTGGTTTACAGTTGGAATGATATTCGGAAAGCTCTGTATCCGTATATCGCCTTCAGTTGTGCTTTGTATTATTTTTCTGCTGCTATGTATTTAAATGTAATTTGAATCTCTGATATTTTTCTGATGTATAATATTTATTCATACCCTGTATATTCTTGTATTCTGATGGGATTGTTGTAATAAACAATGAAATGTTCTTCTGTTTGCGTTCCAATTTTTCGTGTTTTCAAAACAATCAGGGGTTTCGAATGGTCTTAGTCGGTTTAGCGATCGATTCAGATCGAGCGGAATTTCTAGTTGTTACATTTGGTATCAAAGCTTTGGTTTACAGAGCTCGAGAACAAGACACGTTAGAACCAAACGAAAGAATCATAAGAGATTGGATTAGTAATGTCCAATAAGAATGGCTCGTTAGAGACTGGATCAGTAGTATCCTAGAACGAGTGTGAAGAGTATTAAAAATGAAAACAAATTTTGTTTTAAAAGTAAAATTCAAGTATACGTATTTGAATATTTTATTTGTATTGAATTTGGACAATTGAGTATATAAAAAATTTGTGTATATGCATCATGAACGTATATTCAAAGTTTTAATATACTGGATAAATATAGAATCACACTCTAGTTGCCCGGGACTGATTCTGATAATGCTGTAGCGTTACCAGTGTTTGTGTTCGAGCTTCGAAAGTGAGATATCTATATATTTCCATTAGACTGGTGTGAGAACCAAAACTAGATAGGATTACTGTTGTAATTTGGCATCAAAAAGATGATTTTCTGTATATATATCAAAATTATGAATTTGAAACGTTAATTCACTAATTGATTGTTGATTGTGTTGTTTGATTATTGGTTTCATTTATTAAAATTTTGAACCATTTAGCCTAATGGAACCAAATTTAGAACTGTATTGAAAATTGTTTGAAATTGCATACATGTACATATATATGTGTGAACAGGTCACAGCCAGGAGGCTAGAGCAGAGGAATAAAATTGTTTGCCCAACAAATAGGTACAAGTTTACAAATTTATTGGGTTTGGATGATTTTATGAGCCGATTGGCTAGCCGCTTGGCTTTTTCGTTTTCTTTTGGATTGGTGAGGGCCATGGGAGGCTATTTGAAATATCCCGAAGCTCCCGGTGCAGGGGAGGTTATGGCGAAATTTTTCGGAAATTTAGGGTGTTAGAAATTTTTTTGAAGAATTTGAAAAGTTCTTAGGAACTGAAAAGTTGAAGAACTTAAGTCGTAATGACAATAATGAAAGTTGAGTTGATTTGCAAAACGACTTTCAGCTTCGTTCCTTTTTGGGGACGAAAAGTTTTAAGTGGGGGAGATTGTAATAACCCGGAAATTTTGAGCCAATTTAAATTTTTTATTTTGGCAATTTTAGTGAATTTTGAATATTTAAAATGAATTATTTTAAATACTAACGACGAAGAATTTATTTTAAATTGAATTAGAATGTATATTGTAACACAACACGTCCATTAATGTCAATCACAAAGGGAATGCATCAATGTCCATGAAGCATTATTGTTTGTATAGAACAGATAAATTACAAGAATAAATAAATAAAACAACACAGTGGAAGATAAAACTTATTTTATTTCATCATAACTCAAAACGAGTTTACATAAGTAGTTTCCAAAACCGTTACAATAGGATCAGTAGTCTTTTCCAAAAACTTCAAAGTACATAAAGAGAAATAACATAAATGCATAAATCCTCACTGAGCATAAGCAAAGCCATAAAGATGAGACAGTCCCAAGCGATACATCTACTCTCTTCAAGTAACTGAAATAAATCGGCACTAAGCTATAGTATTCCCTCCTGGCAAACCTGAGCGGGGGGGGGGGGGGGGGGGGAGGGAAGGAAGAAAAGAGGTGGAAAGAAAAAGGGGTCAGACATAAACTCTGGCGGGTGTGATAACTTTAACAATATAATTATCAAAATAACTAGGCTAAGCCATAAGCTGGAAAATAAGGAAATGACTGTGAACAATTGGGTATGACAGAACAAAATGAGGAAATAAGATGAACCAAGAAAACGTTAAAGGCTCCCCTAATCACTACAAGATAATTACTACACTGCACCACCACTAGTCACCCTTAAAGGTTGATCCCGCCTACAGAACTTAATAATGATAATGGTAGTTTAGTGTACCCCTATGTAACACCCCGAATTTTTGAATAATCGAATTAACTAAATTCAAGAATAATTAATCTCAGATGTGAGAATTAAGGGAAAAGGTTTGCGCCATTGTGTTCATCTCGGAATTCTGGTTGAGATAGAGTTTGATTTTGCGGGAAACGGATACCGGATGAAGGAGATATGGATGAACAAAGTTAGGAGGAAGAATTAGAAAAAAATTTGCACTAGCGCACTTGGGAAGTGCGCCAGTACAAAAGGGGCACTGGCGCACCTGCCAAGTGCGCCCAGGACGAGGAGAAAACCTGCACAACTTTCTGGTGCAATCTAATCCATATTGTGACTCATTGTTGAGTCCTTTCTGACTCCTTGCTGAGTCATTAGGGCTTAGGTGTCACCCTATCCTGACTGAGTGGTTTTGATTAACCCTATGATCATCCGACGGCTATAATCAAATTAAAATTCTATATAAACATGGGTACACTCAAACCCTAAAATCAAATTAAAATTTGAATCATGGCCGTCATGCTGTCATCTTGTAACCTAGAGTAGCCGCCACCACCTAGAGGGAAATCAAAGCTAATCAGTTCAGTTCTATTCAACTCTAATCTAACAATAACGAATCTACTACAAAGGCGAGCTAAATCAATTTCAGAACTCAGATTTCAGAACGCAAGACCTTCTTTTTGTGAGTTCGATTTCTTTAATAAGATAATTAACAATTTAATTGGATTGAGCTATGATTTGGATTATATGGTTATGTTGTAAATCATTGACTGTATGTTATTATCTATGTTGTAAATTCTATGATATTATCATCTATGTTGTAAATTATATGATGTTATTATCTATGTTGTTAAGCTGTGATGTTATCATCTATGTTGTAAATCTATGATTGGCTTATGTACAATCAATTCATAATGATGTTTCATATGCTAGTTTGGTTATGTTGTTAGAACTAATTCATATGTTAAATCATATGTATGTATGCAAGTTTAAAAGTTAATTTAGATATGAATCATATGCAAGTTAGTGAGAATCATGTACAACCTTACATATTTCATGTCATCTATTTTATGTGTAAATTAGATCTAAAGTTAGGCTATGACTTGTGTGAGTTGGATGCAAATTTACGTCATAGTCTATGTTGTATAAATCACACATGCAAGTATATATATATATATATATATATATTGGAGTATCAATCATGTAATGTAAGTTTGTGACTATTGCCTATGCAATTTACACCTTATGATTAGATCTATGGCATTCATAGTTTATGCAAGTTTGTGACTATTGCCTATGCAAGTTTACACCTTACGATTGGATCTATGACATCCATAGTTTATGCAAGTTTGTAACTTTGGCCCATGCAAGTTTTAGATGAATAACCTTATTCACACATGCAAGTTCACCCCTTATGTTTAGATCTAGTTTTTGTTCTATGCATGTTGTGATGCTTTCTCTTTATTCCATAAGTTAGACTATTCGATTCTAATGTATATTTTACGTTAAACGAGCGAACGTACAACGTGGGGTAATGGGATAATATTAAAAGATTTAATATTTAGAATTGGCATAAATGCCTTAAATGTGATGTTAATTGGTATAATTTTATATACTATAAATAGATGGACATAATTGATTCAATTATGGACATAGTTAAATTTGTAATTGATTGGCAATTTGAATAGGGAAATTAATTCAAATTGGGGATGATTAATTAGGTGTAATTAATCGCCTAAGATACGAGGTTAGGCTCTTTTGTGGTGTAAGACTACCCGCACCCGCCCGACAAATCCAGCTGCCACAAATGCCAGTCTAATGTGGGAGGTCTTAGGTATAAATTATATGCGTAACAGTTGTAAAGACACGAGGTTAGGCTCATTTGTGGTGTAAGACTGCCCGGACCCCCCGACATATCCAGCTGCCACAAATGCCAGTCTAATGTGGGAGGTCTTTACAAGGTTACGGTCTTAATGAATTAAGAAACACTTAAAGATATAAACATGTAGTGGGACATGAGGGGGTTAAGTGGGTGCCTTGGGTGGCATGTGGAATTTAGTGGGTGCCTTGGGTGGCATTTGAAATACGATTAGATGCACTTAACCAAGATTGAAACATGTAAGAAGACATGAATAAGAATGGGGTTATGTGGGGAAAAACCTTAGAGGTGACCAAGCGTAGGTGGAAAGCTTGTGTCATGCATGGGGGCTCTTTTCAAACCAGTAACCCATTAAGTATATTTGTGGGCTCGACCCAAGTCGAGGAGGGGACACGTGTACTGGATTTGATTGTAAGAGGTCAAAACGGGTCAGCGGTGGCAACGCAAGTCCAACGGGTTCATATGCGTGTGTGGGCCCAGGCTGGTAGGAAAGACGTTGTTGCATTGTGTAGATATAAGCCGTGCATTTTTGGTTGTATCGGGTTGCCACTTTGGGGAGTGATACACCCCACTGTAGGGCCAGCACGGGTTTCTACGAGTTAGGGAGCCGATCAAATAGGGGTAGTGGGTACACTTAGTGAAGATACGGGCAGACGGCACCTATGAAGGTAGCTAGGGGTACACTAAACTACCATTATCATTATTAAGTTTTGTAGGCGAGATCAACCTTTAGGGTTACTAGTGGTGGTTATGTGTAGTAATTATCTTATAGTGACTAGGTGCGCCTTTAACGATATCTTGGTTCATCTTATTTCCTCGTTTGTTCTGTCATACCCAATTTTTCACAGTCATTTCCTTATTTTCTAGCTTATGCCTTAGCCTAGTTATTTTGATAATTATATTGTTAAAGTTATCACACTTGCGAAACTTTATGTCTGACCCCCTTTTTCTTTCCACCTCTTTTCTTCCTCCCCACCCCCTCAGGTTTGCAAGGAGGGAATACTATAGCTTAGTGCCGATTTCTTTCAGTTGCTTGAAGATAGTAGATGTATCGCTTGGGACTCTCTCATCTTTATGGCTTTGCTTATGCTCAGCGGGGATTTATGCATTTATGTTTTTTAAGTATTTGCTTCTTTATGTACTTTGAAGTTTTTGAAAAAGACTACTGATCCTGTTGTAATGGCTTTGGAAACTACTTATGTAAACTCGTTTTGAGTTATGATGAAATAAAATAAGTTTTATCTTCCGCTGTGTTGTTTTATTTATTTATTCTTGTAATTTATCTGTTCTATACAAACAATAATGCTTCATGGACATTGATGCATTCCCTTTGTAAGTGACATTAATGGACGTAGGGTGTTACACGTGGTATCATAGCTATGGTTACAAGAACAGATAAAAAGTTTTGAAAAGTATTTTCAAAATTATTATTTTCCTAGAAAGTATTTTCAAAAACTTGTTTTAAAGATGCTATTTTCAAGAGAAATGTTTATTTTAAAAACATAATCCCCAAAAGCCATATATCTTTCCATCGATTCTCCATTTTGAATCTCTTCCTCTTCCCCTTCTTGAATCTCTTCCTCCGCATATAGATGCCTTTTCCTAAGGTATATGAGGACTCCGTTTGATGGGTGGAAAATCTTTTAGTGGATCTGAAACGTTCATTGAAGTTAGAAATTGATTGAAAGAAGTGTAGGATCTGTTTGGCATTTTCGATTTGGACGATTGTAAGAAGGTCCAATTGGCTGCTTGGTTGATGAAGATGAAGCTTCGTTTTGGTAGGAAGTCACTAATGGAGAGCATTCATTTGATCCATGGCCAGATTTCAGGCGTAGGTTTGAGGCAAAGTTTCTCTCACGGGCTGAAGAGAATCTATACATGGAAAGGTTTTTGGCGTTGAAGCAAGGGAATCTGTCAGTAAAAGAATACGTCAACAAGTTCAATCAGTTGGCGAGATTTGGCTTGGACTTGGTGAATACACCCGAGAAGAAGGCCCTGAGATTTGTTAAGGGTTTGAACGAGCAACTACATGGGTTAGCTATGACCCACATCCCTATGGGGGCTACATTTGAGAGACTAGTTGACATGGCGCTTATGCATGAAGAGGAGAAGGGCACCAATGCTAATAAGGCACCCAAAAAGAAAGGGGATCAAAAGAAACCGCAGCAACAACAACAAAACAAGAAGGGCAGGAAGAACAATAATGGCAAAGGGAAGAAGAAGTGCTTTAATTGTGGGACACCAGGCCATCTGAGTAAAGACTATAAGGAAAAGAACACTGGTTGTTTCCACTGTGGAGAGGCAGGTCATCTGGTTAAGGACTGCCCAAGGAAATAAGGACAAGGGCAAAGAACTTCTGGAGGGCAGCTTCAAGCTCTCGTGGCACCAGGGCAGGCAAAGGAGCAGGCACAGGCTCTCGCGGTCCCACCGCTGCAAGAACGAGGTAGAAACATTTCCGTCGAGAGTTTTGTTTTTCTATTTGATCATCCTATCCATACCTTATTCGATTTTGGCACATCACATTCGTTTATCTCTACATCATTTGTTGAAACACTGCACTTAGATACTAGTCTTGTTGTGGATCCCATTGTAGTCTCAAATCCTATTGGTGGGTCGGTTCATTTTTCCATGGTTTGTAGGGATTTGAGATTGTCTATCTTAGGCGTTGGTTTTTAATGTAATGCTTTTGTGCTTGGTTTCATGGGCTATGGGTTGATTCTAGGGATGGATTGGCTAGCCCGATATGGCGCCATCCTAGATTGTGAACGAAGGGTAGTAAAATTGTTGACTCGTAGTGGAAAGACCCTTGACATTTCTTGGGACCCTAGAAGAACGGTGATGCTTAGTTTTCTTAAGTCACTTAATGATGATTTACATTCTGTTCGTATAGTCCATGAATATGTTGATGTCTTCGATGAGGTGAGGGGTCTACCCTCAAAATGTGAGATAAACTTCCGTGTTTATCTTGTAGACAATGCAAAACCAGTATCTCTGCCTGTACGCAACATGGCTCCTCGTGAGAGGAGGGAGCTTAATAAGCAAGTAGGGGAGTTGCTTGAGAAAGGGTTCATAAGACGTAGTATATCAAAGTGGGGTGCTACAGTAGTATTTTCCACGAAGGTGGATGGGTCCCTTAGACTTTGTGTGGACTACAGAGAGCTTAATAAACTTACTAAGAAAAATAGATACCCACTGCCGAGGATTGACGATCTCTTCGGTCAGTTAGTTGGTGCCTCAGTGTTTTCGCAGTTGGACTTAGCCACTTGTTTCCATCAGTTGAGAGTGTCTGAGGATAGCATAGACAAGACTGCCTTTAGGACTCCGGACGGTTTCTATGAATGGCTTGTGATACCCTTCGGTTTGACAAACGCCCCGCATACTTTGTTGACTTGATGAGTAGGGTGTTTAGGGAGTACCTTAATAAATTCGTGGTGGTCTTTGTGGATGACATCTTGGTTTTTTCTAAGAGCGAGGAAGAGCATGCCGTACATCTTAAGGAAGTGTTGGAGACCCTTTGAGCGCATAACCTTAAAGCTAAATTTTCTAAATGTCACTTTTGGAGGAAGGAAGTGCGATTCTTAGGGCATGTGGTTTCCAAAGAAGGGATAGCTGTGGATCCCGCGAAGGTGGTGGCCATCCAAGATTGGAAGGTCCCTAAAAATTCTACCTTGGTGAGGAGTTTCTTGGGGTTGGCAGGCTACTATAGGAAGTTTATCAAGGACTTCGCAAAAATATCAGCCCCATTAACACGCTTGACGAAGAAGAACCTAGTTTTCACGTGGGACGTAGATTGTGATGATGCGCTCCAACGTTTAAAGAGAGCTTTGACCACATCCCCAGTCTTAGTGTTGCCAGATGGGAGTAAGCCATTTACCGTTTATACTGATGCTTGCGGAACATGACTAGGCGCAGTCTTAATGCAAGAGGGGAGGGTAATAGCCTATGGAGGAAGGCAGTTGAGAGTACATGAGAGAAATTACCCTACGCATGACCTAGAGTTGGCTGCTACTTTTTTCGCGCTTAAGTCTTGGCGCCATTATCTTCTTGGCGAGAAATTCGAATTGTTCACTGGCCAGAAATCACTAAAATACTTGTTCTCTCAGAAGGACTTAAACTAACGGCAGCAAAGGTGGATGGAATTCTTAGTGTCCTACGATTTCGAGATAGCATATACCCCTGGCAAGGGTAACGTGGTGGCAGATGCCTTAAGTAGGAAAAGGTTGTCCTTGAGTCCGTTA
Organism: Allium sativum; assembly: GCA_030737875.1. Classification (NCBI taxonomy): domain Eukaryota; kingdom Viridiplantae; phylum Streptophyta; class Magnoliopsida; order Asparagales; family Amaryllidaceae; genus Allium; species Allium sativum. The sequence goes on from CM060921.1 coordinate 318,321,711, forward strand.
TTTGTTGAACGGTGAAGCTTAGAGTTCATCTCTATGTTTGACTTTAGACCTTCCATTGACTTTGTACCTGGTTTGCTAGCATCCTTAGAGGTCAGACCTACGCTTTTGGGACGGATTGGTGAGGCACAGCGAGATGATCCACAGTTGGTTGAGTTAGTAGATAAGCTCATAAGGGGGGAGTCATCGAGCCATCTCAGTAGGTATACCCTAGATGATAAGGTTGGTTACGTAGGGACGGTAATCTTTGTGTACCACGAAATGAGGACTTGAGGAAGACCATTCTTGATGATGCACATCGTTCAAAGATGACCATTCATCCCAGAGGGGACAAGATGTACATGGACACGAGACGAGTTTACTTTTGGAACGGTATGAAGAAGGATGTGGCCGAGTTTGTCGCTAGATGCTTGGTGTGCCAACAAGTAAAAGCAAAGCAAAAGAAGCCCGGTGGGTTGCTTCACCCATTGGAAATCCCACAATGGAAGTGGGAAAGTGTCTCGATGGACTTTGTTGACAGGTTACCGAGATCGAGGAAGGGGAATACGGGGATTTGGTTCGTGGTAGACAGACTGACTAAGAGCGCCTATTTCATTCCAGTGAAGAGTAAGAGGACTGCTCCGTGGTTGGCCTCCGTATACATTCGAGAGACAGTTAGTTTGCACGGTGTTACTTCTAGCATAGTTAGCGATCGCGATCCTATCTTTACTAGCGAGTTTTGAAAGAGCTTGCAAGAGGCGGTAGGGACTCAGTTATGTTTGAGCACCGCATATCATCCTCAGACGGACGGCCAGACCGAGAGGGTGAATCGTATTCTAGAGTACCTTTTGAGGCTATGTGTTTTAGACTTCGGAGGTACATGGGAGGAGCATCTTCCTTTAGTGGAGTTCACATATAATAATAGCTTTCAGTCTAGCATTGGCATGGCACCTTTCGAGGCTCTTTATGGATGGCCGTGTCGTTCGCCTACATGTTGGTGGGAATCTATGGATAAGTTCTTACTTGGGCTCGATATGATTAGAGAGACTTCAGAAAAGATTGATTTGATTCGAAGGAGGATGAAGACGACGCAAGATAGGAAGAAATCTTATGCGGACAAAAGGAGGATAGATCTTGAGTTTGATATTGGGGACATGGTGTTTATCAAAGTGTCTCCATTGCGGAATGTTGTTCGCTTTGGGTCCGTTGGGAAGTTAGCACCAAGGTTCATAGGGCCATTTCCTATTAAGGAGAGGATTGGACAGATGGCGTATAGTGTGGAGTTGCCCGAGAGACTCAGTGGTGTACACGACGTATTCCATGTATCACATTTGAGGAAGTGCTTGCACGAGACTGCGGAAGTGGTAGAGCCGAGCTTGCTTAGAGAGGTGGAGATAGAGCATGATGCGACGATTCGACGAGCTCCTACATGCATTCTTGGGTCGGAGATTAAGAAGTTGAGGAATTGAGAGGTCAAGCTAGTCAAAGTGCAATGGGGAGATGATGAGAGCAACGCTGCTTGGGAGACGGAAGAGAAGATGCGTTCATTATACCCTTTTCTTTTTGAGGGTATGTCTTTTAATTTCTCCTTATTACTTAGCTCATACTTGTTTTATCCTTAGTATGCCCTCTCGCTAGTATCTTTGACCTTTAGATAGGGTAGTCCTATGGTTGAAACATGTGTTTGAGACATGTTACGTATGATGGATGCATGTGGATGCAAGTGTTTGCTAGTGGTTGCTCGTGGATGCATATACACACACTTTAGGCACTAGATCGGCTTAGTCACTTTCATATTGCATATTGCGTATAAATGGATGTATTTAGTAAATGAATGTACATTGAATGTGTGTATCATATGGATGTTACATTTAAATGGATGGTTGTGCACACATGTATTAATGATATGTATAGGATTCTTTGCATACATGATGGATACATGGCACTATCATTATTTGCATTAAGGAGGTCGACTGAATCAGTGGACCGCCTGATTTAGCATTAGTATATGGACATATACTAATGCTATGCATATGTACATGAAAAGCATTAGAAATCCTTCAAGGACCATGGTTGCTAATGGTTGAGTAGATGGATGATTGGATGGTAGGGTACGTTCTTGTTGACATAGAGATTTCGAGTACGAAATCCTTTAAGTACGGGAGAATGTAACACCCCGAATTTTTGAATAATCGAATTAACTAAATTCAAGAATAATTAATCTCAGATGTGAGAATTAAGGGGAACGGGTTGCGCCATTGTGTTTGTCTCGGAATTCTGGTTGAGATAGAGTCCGAGTTTGCGGGAAATGGATACAGGATGAAGGAGATATGGACGAACGAAGTTAGGTGGAAGAATTAGAAGAAAAAAATATTTGCACTGGCGCACTTGGGAAGTGCGCCAGGTCAAAAGGGGAACTGGCGCACCTTCCAAGTGCGCGCAGGCGGAGGAGAAAACCTGCACAGCTTATTGGTGCAATCTGATCCATATTGTGACTCATTGCTGGGTCCTTTCTGACTCCATGTTGAGTCATTAGGGCTGAGGTGTCACCCTATCCTGATTAAGGGTTTTGATAAACCCTAAGATCATCCGAAGGCTATAATCAAATTAAAATTCTATATAAACATAGGTAGACTCAAACCCTAAAATCATATTAAAATCTGAATCATGGCCGTCATGTTATCATCTTGTAACCTAGAGTAGCCGCCACCAACTAGAGGGAAATCAAAGCTAATTAATTCAGTTCTATTCAACTCTAATCTAAACAATAACGAATCTACTACAAAAGCGAGCTAAATCAATTTCAGAACTCAGATTTCAGAATGCAAGACCTTCTTTTTGTGAGTTCGATTTCATTAATAAGATAATTAACAGTTTAATTGGATTGAGCTATGATTTGGATTATATGGTTATGTTGTGAATCATTGACCGTATGCTATTATCTATGTTGTAAATTCTATGATATTAACTTCTATGTTGTAAATTCTATGATGTTATTATCTATGTTGTAAAGCTGTGATGTTATTATCTATGTTGTAAATCTATGATTGGCTTATGTACAATCAATTCATAATGATGTTTAATATGCAAGTTTGGTTATGTTGTTGGAACTAATTCATATGTTAAATCATATGTATGTATGCAAGTTTAGATATGAATCATATGCATGTTAGTGAGAATCATATACAACCTTACATGTTTCATGACATCTATTTTATGTGTAAATTGGATCTAAAGTTAGGCTATGACATGTGTGAGTTGGATGCAAGTTTACATCATAGTCTATGTTATATAAATCACATATGCAAGTGTGTGTGTGTGTGTGTGTGTGTGTGTATATATATATATATATATATATATTGGAGTATCAATCATGTAATGTAAGTTTGTGGCTATTGCCTATGCAAGTTTACACCTTATGATTAGATCTATGACATCCATAGTTTGTGCAAGTTTGTGACTATTGCCTATGCAAGTTTACACCTTATGATTAGATCTATGACATCCATAGTTTATGCAAGTTTGAAACTTTAGCCTATGCAAGTTTTAGATGAAAAAACTTATTCACACATGCAAGTTCACCCCTTATGTTTAGATCTAGTTTTTGTTCCATGCATGTTGTGATGCTTTCTCTTTATTCCATAAGTTAGACTATTCGAGTCTAACGTATATTTTACGTTAAACGAATGAACGTACAACGTGGGGTAACGGGATAATACTAAAAGATTTAATATTGAGAATTGGCACAAATGCCTTAAATGTGATGTTAATTGGTATAATTTTATATACCATAAATAGATGGACATAATTGAGTCAATTATGGACATAGTTAAATTTGTAATTGATTGGCAATTTGAATAGGGAAATTAATTCAAATTGGGGATGTTTAATTAGGTGTAATTAATCGCCTAAGACACGAGGTTAGACTCTTTTGTGGTGTAAGACTGCCCGGACCCACCCGGAAAATCCAGCTGCCACAAATGCCAGTCTAATGTGGGAGGTCTTAGGCATAAATTAATTGCGTAACAGTTGTGAAGACACGAGGTTAGGCTCGTTTGTGGTGTAAGACTGCCCGGACCCGCCCGACATATCCAGCTACCATAAATGCCAGTCTAATGTGGGAGGTCTTTATAAGGTTACGGTCTTAATGAATTAAGAAACACTTAACCAGATAAACATGTAGTGGGACATGAGGGGGTTAAGTGGGTGTCTTGGGTGGCATGTGGAATTTAGCGGGTACCTTGGGTGGCATTTGAAATACGATTAGATGCACTTAACCAAGATTGAAACATGTAAGAAGACATGAATAAGAATGGGGTAAAGCGAGGAAAAACCTTAGAGGGGACCAAGCGTAGGTGGAAAGCTTGTGTCATGCATGGGGGCCCTTTTCACACCAGTAACCTATTAAGTATATTTATGGGCTCGACCCAAGTCGAGGACGGGACACACGTACTAGATTTGATAGTAAGAGGTAAAAACAGGTCAGTGGTGGCAATGCAAGTCCAACGGGTTCATATGCATGTGTGGACCCAGGCTGGTAGGTAAGACGTTGTTGCATATTGTAGATATAAGCCGTGCATTTTTGATTGTATCGGGTTGCCACTTTGGGGAGTGATACACCCCACTGTGGGGCCAGCACGGGTATCTACGAGTTAGGGAGCCGATCGAATGGGGGTAGTGGATACACCTAGTGGAGATTGGGACAGACGACACCTATGAAGGTAGCTAGGGGTACACTAAACTACCATTATCATTATTAAGTTTTGTAGGCGGGATCAACCTTCAGGGTGACTAGTGGTAGTGCAGTGTAGTAATTATCTTATAGTGACTAGGTGCACCTTTAACGATATCTTGGTTCATCTTATTTCCTCGTTTGTTCTGTCGTACCCAATTGGTCACATTCATTTCCTTATTTTCCAGCTTATGTCTTAGCCTAGTTATTTTGGTAATTATATTGTTAAAGTTATCGCACTGGTCAGACTTTATGTCTGACCCTCTTTTTCTTTCCACCTCTTTTCTTCCTTCCCCCCAGGTTTGCAAGGAGGGAATACTTTAGCTTAGTGCCAATTTCTTTCAGTTGCTTGAAGATAGTAGATGTATCGCTTGGGACTCTCTCATCTTTATGGCTTTGCTTATGCCCAGTGGGGATTTATGCATTTATGTTATTTAGGTATTTGCTTCTTTATGTACTTTAAAGTTTTTGAAAAAGACTACTAATCCTGTTGTAATGGCTTTGGAAACTACTTATGTAAACTCGTTTTGAGTTATGATGAAATAAAATAAGTTTTATCATCCGCTGTGTTGTTTTATTTATTTATTCTTGTAATTTATCTGTTCTATACAAACAATAACGCTTCATGGACATTGATGCATTCCCTTTGTGAGTGACGTTAATGGACGTAGGGTGTTACACCCTAGCTACCTTCATAGGTGTTGTCTGCCCCTATCTCCAATAGGTGTACCCACTACCCCCATTCGATCGGCTCCCTAACTCGTAGATACACGTGCTGGCCCACAGTGGGGTGTATCACTCCCCAAAGTGGCAACCCGATACAACCAAAAATGCAGGGCTTATACCTACACGATGCAACAACGTCTTACCTACCAGCCCGGGCCCACACACGCATATGAACCCGTTGGACTTGTGTTGCCACCGCTGACCTGTTCTGACCTCTTACAATTAAATCCAGTACGCATGTCCTGTCCTCGACTTGGGTCGAGCCCACAAAGATACTTAATGGGTTACTGGTTTGAAAAGGGCTCCCATGCTTGACACAAGCTTTCTACCTATGCTTGGTCCCCTTTAAGGTTTTTCCACCACTTAACCCCATTCTTATTCATGTCTTCTTACATGTTTCAGTCTTGGTTAAGTGCATCTAATCGTATTTCAAATGCCACCCAAGGCACCTACATAATTTCACATGCCACCCAAGGCACCCACTTAACCCCCTCATGTCCCGCTACATGTTTAACTGGTTAAGTGTTTCTTAATTCATTAAGACCATAACCTTGTAAAGACCTCCCACATTAGACTGGCATTTGTGGCAGCTGGATTTGCCGGGCGGGTCCGGGCAGTCTTACACCACAAACGAGGCTAACCTTGTGTCTTTACAACTGTTACACATTTAATTTATGCCTAAAACCTCCCACATTAGACTGACATTTGTGGCAGCTGGATTTGCCGAGCGGGTCCGGGCAGTCTTACACCACAAAAGAGTCTAACCTCGTGTCTTAGGCAATTAATTACACCTAATTAATTACCGCTAATTTGAATTAATTTCCCTATTCAAATTGCCAATCAATTACAAATTTAACTATGTCCATAATTGACTCAATTATGTCCATCTATTTATGGTATATAAAATTATACCAATTAACATCACATTTAAGGCATTTATGCCAATTCTCAATATTAAATCTTTTAATATTGTCCCATTGCCCCATGTTGTACATTCGTTCGTTTAACGTAAAATATACGTTAGACTTGAATAGTCTAACTTATGGAATAAAGATAAAACATCACAACATGCATAGAATAAAAACTAGATCTAAACATAAAGAGTGAACTTGCATGTGTGAATAAGGTTTTTCATCCAAAATCTTGCATAGGCCAAAGTTACAAACTTGCATGAACTATGGATGTCATAGATCTAATCATAAGGTGTAAACTTGCATAGGTAATAGTCACAAACTTACATTACATGATTCATACTCCAATATATACTTGCATATGTGGTTTATACAACATAGACTTGCATCTAACTCACACATGTCATAGCCTAACTTTAGATCCAATTTACACATAAAATAGATGTCATGAAACATGTAAGGTTGTATATGATTCTCACTAACTTGCATATGATTCATATCTAAATTAACATCTAAACTTGCATGTAAAATTATCAAGTTAAACTTACATATAATTTATCATACGAATCAGTTCTAACAACATAACCAAACTAACATATGAAACATCATTATAAATTGGTTGTACATAGGCCAACAATTAACATAGATTTACAACATAGATGATAACATCACAAATTTACAACATAGATAATAACATCATAGATTTACAACATAGATAATAACATGCGGTCAATGATTCACAACATAACCATATAATCTAAATCATAGCTCAATCCAATTAAATTGTTAATTATCTTATTAAAGAAATCGAACTCACAAAAAGAAGGTCTTGCGTTCTGAAATTGATTTAGCTCGCCTTTGTTGTAGATTCGTTATTGTTTAGATTAGAGTTGAATAGAACTGAATTGATTAGCTTCGATTTCCCTCTAGTTGGTGGCGGCTACTCTAGGTTACAAGATGACAGCATGAAGGCCATGATTTAGATTTTTATTTGAATTTAGGGTTTGAGTCTACCGATGTTTATATAGAATTACAATTTAATTATAGCCGTCGGATGATCTTAGGGTTAATCAAAACCACTCAGTCTGGATAGGGTGACACCTCAGCCCTAATAACTCAGCAAGGAGTCAGAAAGGACTCATTAATGAGTCACAATATGGATCAGGTTGCACCAGAAAGCTATGCAGGCTTTCTGCTCGGCATGGGCACACTTGGCAGGTGCGCCAGTGCCACTTTTGTACTGGCGCTCTTCCCAAGTGCGCCAGTGCAAATATATATATAAATTTTTCCGCCTAACTTCGTTCGTCCATATCTCCTTTATCCGGTATCCGTTTTACGCAAACTCGGACGCTATCTCAACAAGAATTCCGAGACGAACACAATGGCGCAACCCGTTTCCCTTAATTCTCACATCTAAGATTAATTATTCTTTGAATTTAGTTAATTCAATTATTCAAAAATTCGGGGTGTTACATATATATTTATATAGATCGACGTTAGAATATAAATATTTATTTTTAAATATAAAAGGAATTGAAAATGGCGCGGTAGTTCGAAAGTTCGATTTCAAATTTCAAATGACTGTACAGGATTCAAAATAAACCGGATTCTAGCGAAACCAAAAATATTGGGATCTATTTGAAAATGTCTTTCCAATGAATCCGAAAATTGAAATTTCATAGCGGGGATAAAAAGTTATGCCCAGTTGAAATTCAGGAAAGTCACTATGGAATTCTGGCCCATTAAAACAACCATTTTTCAAACGGTCTTAGAATTTGACGAAATTAGTTTTGTTAGGACTGTATCGTCAATACGAAGCTAGAAATATTTTTTTTGGAATTTTTAGGGCCAGTATGTGGTCCTGGTAAATTGAAATGTACGTTTGAAATCAAATATATAGATTTATATTTTAATTTAAATGGAAACTGGTCGTAATGGACAAACTGGCTTATGAAACATATCCCATTGTGTTCGGAATGGGGGTAATTAGCTAGGGATTACAGTCAATGGGTTCAATTTCGAGTTCTAAATAAAAAGTTGCTTTTTGAAATAAAAATAATAAAATAAAATATAATATATATAATCACACCCTTTATCTCTCTCCTCTTTCCCCCATTGACTCTCGATTTCAGAAAGAAAAGAAAACCTAACTAAACCCCGTCGCTCCCTCAACCGCCACCACCCACCGCCACGCTCCGCCGCAACCAGACCTCCCCTCCCACATCGCGCCCCTCTCCCCCTCCTTCTCCTCTGCCACCCCCTTCCTCTATAAGAGAAACTGCGCCCAAACCCTGAGCCCCCCCTCAAATCAACGTGAATCGCCAGCCCTGGCTCCACCTGCCGCGACCCCCACCACTTGTCCGACCACCCATGGCCAGCGCGACCCTCCAGCACTACCCCTCCGACGGTGAGCCCCCTCTTTCCACCTGAAAGTTTAGTTTTGATTTTAATTTAATGTAATTAGCTTTATAAATTTAGAAATCAGTTTTGTTTATTATTTATAAGAAATCAATTTTTTTTATTGATTATAAAGTTTCAATTTTTATAGATAAAGGTTTAATTCTTAATTAGAGAAAAGGTTCGATCTTTAATTAAGTGAAAGGAGGGATTTTTAGTAGTGAAAAGGCGAGATTTTTAAAGTAGAAAAAGATATGATTTTCCTATATGAACATTAGCAAAAAGATTTGATTTTTCCTATATGAACATTAGCAAAAAGATTTGATTTTTCCTATATGAACATTAGAAAAAAGAATTGATTTTTCCTAAATGAACATTAGCAAAAAGATTTGATTTTTTATTTAAGATGTAGCGATATAAAAATTAGATTTTTATATTATGAAGTAGCGGATAAATTTACGATTTTTATCTATGTGAAGAAACGATAAAAGTATGATTTTTATCTAGGCGGAGTTGAACTAAAAATAAAATCTTTATATATAAAGTAGCGTTTTAAAAATATAATTTTTATATAGATGATAGCAAAGAAAAGATTTGATTTTTGTATTAGAAAAGATACGATCTTTATATATATGATAGCATTGTAAAAATATGATTTATACATGTATGGTTTAGAAGTAATAATATGATTTTGTTTATAGGAGGAAAAAAATCATTTTTGTTATGAAAAGAGAAATAGAAAAATATAATCTTTATAATGAAAACATCGTGTTAAAGATGCTATTTTTACCATCTTGAAAGCGAAGTAAAAATATGTTATTTTTATATATGTAGTGAATATGGGCAACGAAAGTGACAAAATGCGAGCATGGCGAAGATTTCTTACATACGAAGAGCCACGGCGTTTGGTTTAGCTAATCGGTGAGAATTTCTCACTTTAATTCTTGTTTTCTAGTTAAAAATATATACTAGGATGCAGACGGTGCTTAGCAGCACCCGTTGTCCACAGACCATGGACGACTCGTTTGATTTTGTTGTGTGGTGAAAATTGATTGTGACGTGGAATGAATGGAAATATATTCATGTGTTGAAATAAATTATTTATCGTTAAAAATATAAATTTAACGTGAAGGTGAATAAATAAATTTTCATTTACAAATCGAACGATTTGTTTATGTACACTGATTTGACTGATATTGATTGGGACGATAAATTTTACACATCGCCCAACTGCAGAAATAAAAATCTGTGTTTGTTGACCGAAACCCCACACAGGTATTGGGATGATATTTGACGTACGCTAATCCTGATTGTTTAGTTGTATGTCAATCGATAGGATGACAGACAATTGTGTAGTGAACTTTGGATGATGGTTGATTATTTATCATTACTATTATATACATGTGTTGTATGGAATCCATATAATTAATATTATATGCTAATTGATTAGGCCTCATTCCCATTGGAAAATAAAGAATATTATAAAATAAAGATTCATGTGTTGAATAGAATAAATAGTCATGTGTTGACGATACTCATGTGTTGAGAATATTCATGTGTTAAAACTTATCATGTGTTGAACAAAATATTTTAACAATAAAATTCACATTTTTGTCATATATAAAATTAGAAACTAGATGGAAACTAGTTAAGATGAGTGCTTTCCTGGGTATTGATCTGATGTTGGTTTTGGCCTTCGGGGTTAATACTTTGGGAATCGTTCTCTTACTAATTTACAGTTAGAGTCTGATTAAGAATTAAATGATATAAAATCATAATTTTATAAAATATATTAAATAGAATAAATAGTCATGTGTTGACGATACTCATGTGTTGAGAATATTCATGTGTTGAATGAAATATATATTCATGTGTTGAAGAAAATATCCATTTGTTGAATAGAATAACGTAGTTATTGAAATATATAAAGCCGTGTTAATTAGATTTGCGCCATTTTGACTCGAACGATATTTTATCGATTATATTCATTTTTCTAATGAATATAGAAAAGGAAGTGATTTCAAAATGTAATATTTTGAAAATATTATCATTTATATATTAATGATATGGAATATTCAATTTTGATTTAAAATTGAATATGAAGCTGAAATCGTTTTTCAAACGAATTTAAACGATTTATAAAATACGTTTAGAATTGAAATCGATGAAATATATATAATATAGTTTATATATATATATATATATATATTAAATGGTCTGAATAGAACGCGTTGCGCCATGGCAGTTTGCGAATTTCAACCATTGACTTCGATTGACGTTGCGGGAGATGCGACTGTCGGATTCTCCTGAAACTAGAACCGTTGGGTTCATATCAAAAAGAGCTTTTCAATGAATATTAGAAATTTGAAATCTAACAGATGGATTTGGAATTATGTCCAAATCAAATTTGGAAAAGTCGTTGTAAGTGTAGTTCGACGACCGTTATTGGAAATCGAATGTACGAGCCTTAAAAAATATATTAAAAATATCAATAATTTGTGTAAAATCATAATAAATGATTTAAAAAGAATTGGGGTGAAAAATCCCATATTTAAAGATGATAAAAATATATTTTTATCGAAATGAACTAGAATTATAATCCAATATTTTTGAATAATTAAATTGGATTTGAAGTAGTTTTAAAAATAATCAGAATTTCCAATATATGAATTGGAATGGATTTGAATCGAAATTATCTTCGGAATATTTCGATGTTGGATTTCGTGATTGTACAGATATGGTTGTGGAAATTTGAAAGATATGTTTATATCGTTATTTCCAATACAATATTTATTGGTTTCAGAATTTGATATTGAATATAAGTCGATATATTTTCTATTCAGAGCCTTGTATTTAATATCAAATGGGATTTTGGGTTCGTCGTGAATGATGTCTTAAATAACAGTGTTCTTTAACCCAGTATAGAAAAGAATAAATCTTTTAATTAAGATTTAGTGAAATTGGCCAGTTAATTAGTATCTAATTGGAACTGAATTTAAATTGGTTTTTGGGGTACATCGTGAGTGGTGTTTTGAATAACACCTGTTCTTTAACCCAATTAACAATGGAATGTGATTTTGGATTTATCGTGAACCGTGTTTTAGATGACATTGGTTCTTTAACCCAGTTAAAGACAGGATATTGATTTGTGGGAAGATTAAAACTAAGTGGAGTTTCAATGAATCTTTAATTAGATTGGAGTGATCGAGAATGGAGTATCACCAGTTTTGCTCCAAGTGATAGTTAAATCTTTAATTAGATTTGAACGTGAAATGGTAATTAATATTTACCGATAACACCGTGGTGTTAGATATGGAGTATTACCTGTTTTGCTCCATGGGATGAATAGGTTGGGATTGGGAAATAAAATAAATGTTAGTGTGGCTCGCTAATCCCGACTAGTTTGGAAAACCTCAGCATGGTTTGAAATGATATCCAAAGGAAGATTAAAGGATAAATTTAGAAGAATTTAACTTTGATAAAATTAATGGGTAACTTTCCCTAAGAATGTGAATATTTGAATAAAGAATATTATGAATTGGAACGAGGCGTATGTTGTGTTTGTGTAAAACTTGTTTATTATATACGCGGGTTATTCGGAAAGGCCAGGTTTATACCTATTCTGAATAACCGATTCCACGATAAGTTGAAGATGAAGACGGTGGTTGAAGACTTGAGGTCTTCACATCGTTTGAATGATTATTGATGATCTTGATTGGGATGTACACCCAAGAGGAGGGAATTAGTTGGTGATCATCCAGACGTACTTGGAGATCAATGGATATGTGTAACGACCCAGAAAATCTGAACCAATTTAAAATTTTTAAATTGGCTAAGATAATGGATTTTAAATATTTAAAATAAATATTTTAAATAATGGCGATGAAAACTGAGTTTGAATCAACAATTGAGAACGAATATAATTAATTATAATTATATATAGAATTGAAAATAGCGCGGTAGTTCGATAATTCGATTTCAAACTTCAATTGAATATACCGGGTGCAAAACAATCCGGATTTTAGTGAAACCAAAAACATTAGGATCTAATTGATGATATCTTTCTAACGAATCCGACCAATCGAAATTTGATAGCGGGAATCAAAAGATATGTCCAGTTGAAAATTCTGAATAGTCGCTATGGAATTCAGGCCCTTAAAAATGGACATTTTGCAAACGACCTCGGATTTCGACGAAACCACTTTTGTTGGATCCGTGATGTCAAATTATTGCTAGGTTTCAAATTTCATAATTTTTCGAATCAATATGTGAGCGTGGCAAAGGAAAACGCGTTTGACCGGTTTTAGTTGATTTTAATCGACTGGAAATTGGCCATTTTTCAAACGGTCTCAGAATTCGACGAAACTAGTTTTGTTAGGACCGTATCGTCAATACAAAGCTAGAAAATATTTTTCGAGAATTTTTCTAGTTAGTATGTGACCCCGGTAATTTGAAATGTGCGCTTAAAATTCAATATAGTGATTTAAATGAAAATTCAAAAGGAAACTGATTGTAACGATCAAATCAGCTTACGATACATATCCCATTGTGTTCGGAATGGGGGTGAAACGCTATGGATGACAGGCGGTGGGCCTCGTTTCGAGGTCGTATGTAAAAGTCAACCTTTTTGCAAAAATATATATAATTAAATAAAAATAAAATAAAATAATATAATTCCCCCCCTTCATCTCCTCTGCCCCCCCCCCCCCCCCGTTCATTTCAGTTTCAAAACGAGAAGAGAAAAAAAAAAACCTAGCGCTATCGCCAGCCCCCCCCCCCTCGAGCGAACGCCGCCGACGAAGACCTCGCCCCCCTCCATCGATCGAAGACCCCGCTCCTCCCTCCATCGCGAGCGAAACCCGGGCCGCCACCTCGAAGCAAAGAGCTGCCACCACCGTTCGAAACCCCGAGTGCCACCTCCAGCTCCGTCGATCTGCGAACCCCCCCCCCCCCTGTAAGTTTTTTTCTTGTTTGTTTAATTTATTTTTATGTATTTTAAAACTGAATTTTATAAAGAATTTAAAAACTGAATTTTATAAAGAATTTTAAAACTGAATTTTATAAAGAATTTTAAAACTGAATTTTATAAAGAATTTTAAAACTGAATTTTATAAAGGAATAAAAACTGATTTTGTTTTAAAGATAAAAACTGATTTTGTTTTAAAAATAAAAACTGATTTTGTTTTAAACATAAAAACTGATTTTGTTTTAAAAGTAAAAACTGATTTTGTTTTAAAAATAAAAACTGATTTTGTTTTAAAAATAAAAACTGATTTTGTTTTAAAAGTAAAAACTGATTTTGTTTAAAAGTAAAAACTTTAAATAGGAAAAAGGTTTAATCTTTAAAGAGAAAAAGGATTTGAACTTTAAGAAGTAAAAATCAGATTTTTAGATATTGAAAGTCGAAGTAAAAATCATATTTTTTTATATTGAATAGCGTGGTCAAAATTCAATTTTTATATATTGAATAACATAGTAAAAATCCGATTTTTACATATGTAGAGAATACGGGCAACAAAAGCGACAAAAAGGCGAGATTGGCGAAGATTTCTCTAAAAGAAGAGTCGTAGTATTGGATAGCTATTGGTGAGATTTCTGATTTAAAAATTATATATATGTGTGAAAATAAAAGTGAATTGCTATATATAAATATATATATATATATACGCCCCTCGTCCACAAACCATGGACGATATTTATTGGTTGAAATTGTTTTGAAAATTGATTGATAGCGAATGATTGTTTGGGATTGTTTGTGATTGATATTGGTTGATTGCGGTTGAAAAATACCCGTTTGTGGTTGAAAAATATTTGGTTGAAACCACATAGGATTAGTTGTGGAAATGAAATAAATATATACATGTCGCCTGCGTGCGAACTAGATGCATGATCCCCATTGTCAAAAACCGCGAGGTTTTAAGGTAGAGCGAGGAGCCGTACTAGGGACGGTGCCGGTTTAACTACCCTGTCGTTATGCTGTCGAAATTTTGAATAATATTTGTGTGTTTGAATTATTTTCATATGCTTAAACTATATTTATTCATTGTATAGAAAACATTCATGTGTTGAATTGATATTCATTCGTTGTTTAGAAATTCATGTGTTGAATGGTATTCATATTTTGAAATAAATTGTTCGATAATAAAAATCACATTTTTATCTATATATAAAAACCATAGAAAACATTCATGTGTTGAATTGATATTCATTCGTTGTTTAGAAATTCATGTGTTGAATGGTAGTCATATTTTGAAATAAATTGTTCGATAATAAAAATCACATTTTTATCTATATATAAAAACCATAGAAAACATTCATGTGTTGAATTGATATTCATTCGTTGTTTAGAAATTCAAGTGTTGAATGGTATTCATATTTTGAAATAAATTGTTCGATAATAAAAATCACATTTTTATCTATATATAGAAACCATAGAAAACATTCATGTGTTGAATTGATATTCATTCGTTGTTTAGAAATTCATGTGTTGAATGGTATTCATATTTTGAAATAAATTGTTCGATAAAGGAAATCACATTTTTATCTATATATAAAAACCATAGAAAACATTCATGTGTTGAATTGATATTCATTCGTTGTTTAGAAATTCATGTGTTGAATGGTATTCATATTTTGAAATAAATTGTTCGATAATAAAAATCACATTTTTATCTATATATAAAAACCATAGAAAACATTCATGTGTTGAATTGATATTCATTCATTGTTTAGAAATTCATGTGTTGAATGGTATTCATATTTTGAAATAAATTGTTCGATAATAAAAATCACATTTTTATCTATATATAGAAACCATAGAAAACATTCATGTGTTGAATTGATATTCATTCGTTGTTTAGAAATTCATGTGTTGAATGGTATTCATATTTTGAAATAAATTGTTCGATAATAAAAATCACATTTTTATCTATATATAGAAACTATAGAAAACATTCATGTGTTGAATTGATATTCATTCGTTGTTTAGAAATTCATGTGTTGAATGGTATTCATATTTTGAAATAAATTGTTTGATAATAAAAATCGCCTTTTATCGACTATATGAACTGTGTAAAATAATCTCGTTTTAAAAAGAAATTGTTTTATGATAAAAATCCTATTTTGTCACCTATATGAACTATATAGAAAAATAGTGTTTTGAAATGAATTGTTTTACAATAAAAATCACATTTTTATTGTATGCATAAATCGTTGAAATGTGAAGTGTTAAAAATAGCCACTTGTTCAAAATAAACAGATATGAGTTGAAATATTCATTAATTAGCTAATGAAATGATTTGCACCTATTTATGTAACATTAGAATGAATGGTGTTTTTAAACCAAATAGAAATCAAATATGAAGTCGAATAGAAAATGATAAATGATAAGAACTGTGTATATATGTACATGCATATTTATTGAACAGGTTATAGCAAAGGGGCTAGAGAAGAGGAATAAAATTTTGTGCCCGACAAATAGGTACACATTTACTGCTTTGTTTGGGTGATGATTTTATGAGCCTGTTGGCTAGCCGCTTGGCTTTTTCTTTTTCTTTTTGAGATTAGAAGGACCGGGAACGCTATTTGTGATTTCCCGATGCTCCCGGTGCAGGGGAGGTTATGGCGAAATTTTTCCAAAATTTAAGGCGTTAGAAAAATATTTGAACTGAAAACGATATGGAAATCATTGAATGAACTATATTTATATAAATATATAAATATAAATAAAATTAAAACGAAACGAGGCCGTGTAGTTCGTATTTTGAAACCGTGATTTCAAACAACTAGTACGGGAAATCCGACCATTGGATTTTCCCGAAACCTCAACCGTCGGGTTCGCCTTGGAATAATCTTTCCAACGACACCAACCTTGTAAAAATCCAACGGTTGGATTGTCTGGAATGTTTAATTCAAATCTGAAGAAAAACAGCGCCAGAAGCGATTATATTTATATATATATAAATATAATTATATATTTAATCGAATAACGACGCTGCAGTTCGTATTTTGAAATCGAAACTTCAAACGATTGTACCGGGAGATCCGACCGTCGGAATTTCCCGAAACTGGAACCGTTGGATTCGTTTTGAAAAGACCTTTCTAATGATGTAAATTTTGCGAAGATCCAACGGTTAGATTTTCAGATATATGTAAATCAAATCTGAAGAAAAACAGCGCCACGGCCGCCTTATGGCCCGAAGCGTCGTTTTGAATAAAATGGCTATTTTAAAATAAATAAAAATAGCGATAAATAGTTATAAAATATCATAAGCGATATGGAGTGGAAATAAACTGAATTTGCTCGATTTATGTTGAATTTGATGGTTGAATGTGTTTGGTGTGAAAATTACATTAAAGAACAATATTGGTGTTGTCGAATAATTTAACCATTGAAATAAATTGATTTGAAATTCTAAATATACGTGAATTATTTGAAAAGGCCGAGTTAATTCTCATTTCGAATAATTGACCGACGATTGAAAGTCGAAGATGAAGACGATGGTCGAAGACCGGAGATCTTCACCTCGTTTGGATGGTAACCGAGGTCCTGATTTGGAGGCATCCCGAAATATGGATAATGAGTGGTAATCGTTCAGACGTACGTGGTGATCGATGGGTTTGCGAGGTATTCAGTGCCTCCGGTTTCGTTCAGACCCAGAACGGACTTGTAAATGGACTGTGTGTCTGACATTGGATTTATTCTGTGTGGCATGCTAAGATGCAGAGATCAGGGCTTCTGTTGAAAAGCAAAGTCTTGTGGTGATGATCAAAGCACCGCCTGTGTGGCGTAGCTTTGTGTATAACGTAAATTCGCGAGCCTCACACCCCGGTATGAACCAGAAACGGGAGAAGGACCTCAAGGGGGACGTGCGTTTTCTTTCTAGCTAGGGTGGTGTCAGTGACCTACCAGCCCTGACATTTATATACTTTTCACCTATGTGGTTGTTGCTGTTGCGAGGCGCCTCGGTTTGATCGGACGATCCGGGTCCGATGGAGTCATTCGTTGGCTCATTTACACCCCAAAGGGTGGAGAAACGCATTGTTCAGGCATTATAATCCACTTCGTGTGGACCGGCCCTGACGATCCAGGGTATGGTTGCGGCTGTACCTGAGACATGGGCTAGATTGTCTCGAATTCGGTAAGGACTATCTTTTGCCTTGGTTCATGACGGAAATCCAATTTCCAAATACGACATCGTGCGGTTTCAGTTGTATATATATTTGGCGACATAGTGGCATGGGACGCTCATGTCGTCTATGATTGATAGTTATGATGTGAAATTGTTTTCAAAACATATAAACACTAGCGATAATATCAAATGCCTTTGTTTTATTCGTATCAAGCATATTTTGGTCGTTATAAGGTAAAACTCTATCCTCCGGTTTGCGTTGCATTGTGTGATGGGAACTGAGTCTTATAACGGCTTCATTTTTATAAAAAGCATAGCGATGTTTAAAAGAAAGATTTGTTTTAAAGCACTGGCAATCCAATGGAGTAAACCCGTTCCACGAAGGTGGCGTGGTCCTGTGATTAGCCAATTATATATGTGTTGAGTGGATTTCTCATACCAGTCCCATGACTGACTCGTAGTTTGTTTCACTTTCAAACTCGGGTGCCCCTTTTTCTACACGGGCAGCCTTGTATTCAGGTTTAGCTGGTTCTTTCTGGATAGCTGGAGTTGAAGATGAATTCTATCATTTATTTCTTTTTATGCTGTTCAGCTCCTATTGTACATATTTTGTTTATTTCCGCTGTAGACATTTATGTATAGCTGAACTGTATTTGTACTAAGTAAGATCCTGTATACTGTGTAACTCTGATGATTACTTTTGTCCAGTATATTTTATTGTTCATTATCTGGTGTATTTATTTAATTCTGTTATGCTATTATATGTTTCTGTGTTATATTCCAAAGATAACCTTGTTTCCGTGAAAACGGGAAATCGGGTCGTCTCATCGTGGTATCAGAGCTTTGGTTAAGCTTAGTTCTGGAATATAACATTTGAACGAACTCGTCAGAAATAGAACCAGTAGTGTTCTAGGACGGGTAACTCTATACAGATAGGATCAGTAATATCCTAGTATGAGTAGCAGAATGAAATTACACCTCGATAGACACATTTACATTCAAGTATTTGTCTCTATGTTTTGAAATATCTTTTCTGTTGACCTGACACTTGATCTGCTATTTGCAGAAGAACTAGAAAATGAGTGCCAGAAACAGAAGAAGTAACACTGACCCGGATATAGAAGCTCTATTTATGAAATATAGAAATCTGGGTGGAAAACCTTTCTCGGGTGAAGAAGCAATTATGAAAACACAAGCTTGGGTTCGTTCGGCTGAGAAAATATTCGAAGCATTAAAGCTTAGGGATGACCAGAAAAGATTGCTGGCCTCCTGGGCTCTCAAAGATGAAGCTTTGTTTTGGTGGGATTCAGTTATTAAAGATAATCCAGAAGGTGATATCACCTGGGATAGATTCAAAGTAATTTTCTTGAAAAGATTTACTCCTCCCGAAGCGACCGAGAGATTATGTGATGAATTTTCTTATCTAATACAAGGAGATATGACCATTCCCGAATATCATAAGAAATTCAATGAACTTTCTCACTTTGCTCCTCATCTAATTCAAAATCCGAAGAGGAAAAATATGAGATTTATTCACGGGCTTCAAAGGAAATACCAGAATAAAGTATTGGGGCATGTGAAGCTTCCTTTTTCGGAAATGATATATATGGCCTATCAGTATGAAGATCTCCATAAGAAAGGAATGTTATGCGACGAAGAAGAAGTCAGCTCTAGTAATAGAATTGAGTCTGAAACTGATCGTCCTAAGGCCAGTACAATGTCTGAAGTCGGTAAGGAGCCCAAAGTCAATCGAAAAAAGGCCAGATCCGAAAAAGAACAAGCAACGACTGCCATATGCAATAACTGCCATAAGAAAGGGCATTTGCAAGGAAATTGTAAATCCTCGAAGAAACAAAAGAATGATGGGTCTAAATCCGGCAGGAAACTCCAGGAAAGTAAAAGATGCAATCAATGCCATCGATTTGGTCATGTAAAGCAAGATTGCCGGCTGTTGAAAACAACCAAAGAAGCTCAAGTAAATGAGGTAGCAGAAGCTTCTGAGCCATCGGCTATTCAGGAAAGGCCAGATGTATTAGAAGGCACGCTGACTGTCAAGAACATTCCAGTTAAAGTACTGTTTGATACTGGCGCATCACGAAGCTTTATTGCAAAGAGTGCAGTCAAGAAGTTGGATTTGAACTTGAAGAAGCTCAAAGAGCCAATGACTGTCCGAAATCCAGTTGGAGATTCCATCAATCTCAGTTGGGTTTGTGCAGTACCCGTCTCTTTTTCTTGCTATAAATTCCCTATTATCTCTGTCGTCATGAATTTTGATGAATTCGATCTTATTCTGGGATTGGATTGGTTAACCAAATATGAAGCAGAGGTTAGATGCGCCGAGAGAGTTGTTAGGGCTAAGATTAAATCAGGGGGTTATATAACCATTCCGTGTGAAGGCCCAACATCAAATAGAAAGGATTTCTGGGCAGCTTTGGATGTTTCTCCAGCTCAAGTAGAAAATACCCCAAAATCCTCAGAAAATATTCCTGACCTCATCAAAGATATTCCTGTCGTCAAGAACTATGCGGATGTGTTCGAGGAAGTCGTTCGCTTACCTCCGCAAAGAGAAATAGATTTCAAGATTGCTTTGATTCCCAATGCAAGGCCGGTAGTTCACGCTATTCGAAGAATGTCTTTGAAAGAGAAGGAGGAATTAGACAATCAAACACGACAACTAGTATGGAAAGGTCTGATAAGGCCTAGTTTCTCTGATTGGGGTGCAGCAGTGGTGTTTGTCCCAAAATCTGACGGTACTCTACGGCTATGCGTGGACTATCGTGATCTGAACAAACAGACAATAAAGAACAAATATCCATTGCCGCGAATTGATGATTTGTTAAATCGATTAAATGGAGCACAAGTATTCTCACGAATGGACCTAGCTACAGGTTTCCATCAACTTCTAATTGCCGAAGAGTGTGTTCCAATGACAGCGTTCAGAGGTCCCGACCTATTCTACGAGTGGTTAGTAATGCCGTTCGGCTTATGTAACGCTCCCGCTTACTTCGTCGATCTAATGAACAGAGTATTGAGAGGAGTATTGAATAAATTTGTTCTGGTTTTTATTGACGATATTCTAATCTTCTCTAAATCAAAGGCCGAGCATGAAAAACATTTGGAACAGGTTCTAGAAATCCTCAGAAGGAATGTATTGAAAGCCAAGTTTTCCAAATGTATATTCTGGCAAGATGAAGTAAAATTTCTGGGCCATGTTGTATCGAAAGAAGGAATCGCTGTTGATCCAAGTAAAATCACGGCTATTCAAAACTGGAAACAGCCCAGCACCCCCACTGAAGTCCGTAGTTTTCTCGGGTTGGCTAGCTATTACCGAAAGTTCGTTAAAAACCTTTCGAAGATATCTGGTCATTTAACAAAGCTTACAAAGAAGCATTCTAAATTCAAATGGACTCAAGAGAGTGAGGAGGCTTTCGAAGAGCTGAAGTTGAGATTAACGACAGCTCCAGTGTTAACCATCATCGATGGCAACCAAGATTTGAAAGTCTGGACTGATGCTTCTAGAGAAGGCCTTGGCGCCGTGTTAATGCAAAGAGGTCAAGTAATTGCTTATGCTAGCCGTCAACTGAAGCCACACGAGAAAAACTATGTAACTCATGATCTTGAGTTATTGGCTATCATATTCTCTTTGAAAATCTGGAGACACTATCTTCTGGGCGAGAGATTTGAACTGTTTACAGATCACCAGTCGTTAAAGTATCTGTTTACTCAGAAGGACTTAAATTTGAGGCAGCAGCGTTGGCTAGAGTTTCTTGCAGCATATGACTTTGAAATTATATACACTCCAGGGAAAGCCAATGTCGTGGCCGATGCGTTAAGCCGAAAGAATGAGATGATCGCCAGTTTTGTCATTGCGAGTTCGTGGATTGATAAGATATCGGCTCTCCAAGAAAACGACCAATTTATCAAAGGAATAAGTCAGCGAATTCGTGAAGGCAATGCTTCGGATTTCCAGTTAGACAGCGAAGGGATTCTGAGGTTAGAAGGGCGAATTTGCGTTCCAGATATTCCTGAACTCAGAAGAGAGGTGCTTGATGAATGCCACAAATCTAAGCTCAGTATCCATCCAGGTGTGAATAAAATGTATAACGATATCAAACGCACATTCTGGTGGAAGTCGTTAAAAAGAGACATCTCGATATATGTGAGTCGATGCCCTACTTGCCAGCTAGTTAAAAGTGACCAACAGAAATTGGCTGGATTATTACAACCACTAGAAGTTCCTGGTTGGAAGTGGGAACATATTTCTATGGATTTCATTGATGGTCTGCCCAGGACCAGAAAAGGAAATGACGGTATTTGGGTGATCGTAGATCGCTTCACGAAGACCGCCCATTTTATACCTGTCAGATCAAACAGAACTGCTCAGAGTCTGGCGCAGATATACTTCAGGGAAATAGTTAGACTACATGGAGTGCCGCTCAGTATAGTAAGTGATAGAGATACAATATTCACTAGCAAATTCTGGGAAGCATTTCAAGTCGAGCTGGGAACGAAGTTAAACTTGAGCACCGCTTATCATCCTCAGACAGACGGTCAGACTGAGAGGGTGAATCGCATTTTAGAAGATCTATTGCGGGCATGTGTTATAGATTTCGGTGGATCATGGGAAGACCATCTGCATTTGGCTGAATTCTCTTATAACAACAGCTACCAGGCGAGTCTGACAATGTCGCCGTTCGAAGCATTGTATGGTAGACCGTGCCGATTTCCTGCTTGTTGGGTCGAGCCCGGTAATAGACTTGTGTTGGGTCCCGATATGATTCGAGAAGCTGCCGACAAAGTCGATTTTATTAAGAAGCGATTACTCGCGGCTCAAAGCCGACAAAAGAGCTATGCCGATAGAAGAAGAAGAGATATATCCTTTGAAGTTGGCGACTATGTATATTTGAAAGTATCGCCGATGAGAGGAGTTATCCGGTTCGGTAAAACTGGAAAGTTGGCACCCAAATTCATTGGTCCGTTTCCTATTCTAGAACGGATTGGGACTCTCGCATATAAAGTTAAACTGCCTGACTGGTTGCCTGGAGTGCATGATGTATTTCATATATCTCAACTTCGAAAGCACGTTCATGATCCAGACTTGATCGTGGAAGAAGCAGCTCAGCAGGATATTGAAATTACTCCAGAATTGGCCGTGAGACGTGAGCCGCTGAAGATCATCGGCAAAGAAACCAAAGAGCTGAGGAACAAGAAGGTTCACTTAGTCAAAGTGCAATGGAGTGGAGATCCGCGAGATTGTACTTGGGAAACTGAGGAGAGCATTCAGAAAGCTTATCCTAGATGCCGAGTGGATATCTCTGATTGACTCCGGTGCAAGGTATATTTACCATACTTTACCTCACCATTTAATTCTCTATTCTATTATAATTGTTTGAATGATTTTAGAAGAAAAATAGGAATTAATTTGTATGGCTTTGAAAGGTTAAAAGCAATTGGATTGGTTGTGGTATTGTGGGATTGTAGATTTATCAAACCACTTTCGACTTTATTCCTTTTCCGGGACAAAAAGTTTTAAGTGGGGGAGATTGTAACGACCCAGAAAATCTGAACCAATTTAAAATTTTTAAATTGGCTAAGATAATGGATTTTAAATATTTTAAATAAATATTTTAAATAATGGCGATGAAAACTGAGTTTGAATCGATAATTGAGAACGAATATAATTAATTATAATTATATATAGAATTGAAAATAGCGCGGTAGTTCGATAATTTGATTTCAAACTTCAATTGAATATACCGGGTGCAAAACAATCCGGATTTTAGTGAAACCAAAAACATTAGGATCTAATTGATGATATCTTTCTAACGAATCCGACCAATCGAAATTTGATAGCGGGAATCAAAAGATATGTCCAGTTGAAAATTCTGAATAGTCGCTATGGAATTCAGGCCCTTAAAAATGGACATTTTGCAAACGACCTCGGATTTCGACGAAACCACTTTTGTTGGATCCGTGATGTCAAATTATTGCTAGGTTTCAAATTTCATAATTTTTCGAATCAATATGTGAGCGTGGCAAAGGAAAACGCGTTTGACCGGTTTTAGTTGATTTTAATCGACTGGAAATTGGCCATTTTTCAAACGGTCTCAGAATTCGACGAAACTAGTTTTGTTAGGACCGTATCGTCAATACAAAGCTAGAAAATACTTTTCGAGAATTTTTCTAGTTAGTATGTGACCCCGGTAATTTGAAATATGCGCTTAAAATTCAATATAGTGATTTAAATGAAAATTCAAAAGGAAACTGATTGTAACGATCAAATCAGCTTACGATACATATCCCATTGTGTTCGGAATGGGGGTGAAACGCTATGGACGACAGGCGGTGGGCCTCGTTTCGAGGTCGTATGTAAAAGTCAACCTTTTTACAAAAATATAAATAATTAAATAAAAATAAAATAATATAATATAATTCCCCCCTTCATCTCATCTGCCCCCCTTCCCCCCCCCCCGTTCATTTCAGTTTCAAAACGAGAAGAAAAAAAAAACCTAGCGCTATCGCCAGCCCCCCCCTCGAGCGAACGCCGCCGACGATGACCTCGCCCCCCTCCATCGATCGAAGACCCCGCTCCTCCCTCCATCGCGAGCGAAACCCGAGCCGCCACCTCGAAGCAAAGAGCTGCCACCACCGTTCGAAACCCCGAGCGCCACCTCCAGCTCCGTCGATCTGCGAAACCCCCCCCCCCCTTGTAAGTTTTTTTTCTTGTTTGTTTAATTTATTTTTATGTATTTAAAAACTGAATTTTATAAAGAATTTTAAAACTGAATTTTATAAAGAATTTTAAAACTGAATTTTATAAAGAATTTTAAAACTGAATTTTATAAAGAATTTTAAAACTGAATTTTATAAAGGAATAAAAACTGATTTTGTTTTAAAGATAAAAACTGATTTTGTTTTAAAAATAAAAACTGATTTTGTTTTAAAAATAAAAACTGATTTTGTTTTAAAAGTAAAAACTGATTTTGTTTTAAAAATAAAAACTGATTTTGTTTTAAAAATAAAAACTGATTTTGTTTTAAAAGAAAAAACTGATTTTGTTTAAAAGTAAAAACTTTAAATAGGAAAAAGGTTTAATCTTTAAAGAGAAAAAGGATTTGAACTTTAAGAAGTAAAAATCAGATTTTTAGATATTGAAAGTCGAAGTAAAAATCATATTTTTTTTATATTGAATAGCGTGGTCAAAATTCAATTTTTATATATTGAATAACATAGTAAAAATCCGATTTTTACATATGTAGAGAATACGGGCAACAAAAGCGACAAAAAGGCGAGATTGGCGAAGATTTCTCTAAAAGAAGAGTCGTAGTATTGGATAGCTATTGGTGAGATTTCTGATTTAAAAATTATATATATGTGTGAAAATAAAAGTGAATTGCTATATATAAATATATATATATATATATATATATACGCCCCTCGTCCACAAACCATGGACGATATTTATTGGTTGAAATTGTTTTGAAAATTGATTGATAGCGAATGATTGTTTGGGATTGTTTGTGATTGATATTGGTTGATTGCGGTTGAAAAATACCCGTTTGTGGTTGAAAAATATTTGGTTGAAACCACATAGGATTAGTTGTGGAAATGAAATAAATATATACATGCCGCCTGCGTGCGAACTAGATGCATGATCCCCATTGTCAAAAACAGCGAGGTTTTAAGGTAGAGCGAGGAGCCGTACTAGGGACGGTGCCGGTTTAACTACCCTGCCGTTATGCTGCCGAAATTTTGAATAATATTTGTGTGTTTGAATTATTTTCATATGCTTAAACTATATTTATTCATTGTATAGAAAACATTCATGTGTTGAATTGATATTCATTCGTTGTTTAGAAATTCATGTGTTGAATGGTATTCATATTTTGAAATAAATTGTTCGATAATAAAAATCACATTTTTATCTATATATAAAAACCATAGAAAACATTCATGTGTTGAATTGATATTCATTCGTTGTTTAGAAATTCATGTGTTGAATGGTAGTCATATTTTGAAATAAATTGTTCGATAATAAAAATCACATTTTTATCTATATATAAAAACCATAGAAAACATTCATGTGTTGAATTGATATTCATTCGTTGTTTAGAAATTCATGTGTTGAATGGTATTCATATTTTGAAATAAATTGTTCGATAATAAAAATCACATTTTTATCTATATATAGAAACCATAGAAAACATTAATGTGTTGAATTGATATTCATTCGTTGTTTAGAAATTCATGTGTTGAATGGTATTCATATTTTGAAATAAATTGTTCGATAAAGGAAATCACATTTTTATCTATATATAAAAACCATAGAAAACATTCATGTGTTGAATTGATATTCATTCGTTGTTTAGAAATTCATGTGTTGAATGGTATTCATATTTTGAAATAAATTGTTCGATAATAAAAATCACATTTTTATCTATATATAAAAACCATAGAAAACATTCAAGTGTTGAATTGATATTCATTCGTTGTTTAGAAATTCATGTGTTGAATGGTATTCATATTTTGAAATAAATTGTTCGATAATAAAAATCACATTTTTATCTATATATAGAAACCATAGAAAACATTCATGTGTTGAATTGATATTCATTCGTTGTTTAGAAATTCATGTGTTGAATGGTATTCATATTTTGAAATAAATTGTTCGATAATAAAAATCACATTTTTATCTATATATAGAAACTATAGAAAACATTCATGTGTTGAATTGATATTCATTAGTTGTTTAGAAATTCATGTGTTGAATGGTATTCATATTTTGAAATAAATTGTTTGATAATAAAAATCGCCTTTTATCGACTATATGAACTGTGTAAAATAATCTCGTTTTAAAAAGAAATTGTTTTATGATAAAAATCCTATTTTGTCACCTATATGAACTATATAGAAAAATAGTGTTTTGAAATGAATTGTTTTACAATAAAAATCACATTTTTATTGTATGCATAAATCGTTGAAATGTGAAGTGTTAAAAATAGCCACTTGTTCAAAATAAACAGATATGAGTTGAAATATTCATTAATTAGCTAATGAAACGATTTGCACCTATTTATGTAACATTAGAATGAATGGTGTTTTTAAACCAAATAGAAATCAAATATGAAGTCGAATAGAAAATGATAAATGATAAGAACTGTGTATATATGTACATGCATATTTATTGAACAGGTTATAGCAAAGGGGCTAGAGAAGAGGAATAAAATTTTGTGCCCGACAAATAGGTACACATTTACTGCTTTGTTTGGGTGATGATTTTATGAGCCTGTTGGCTAGCCGCTTGGCTTTTTTTTTTCTTTTTGAGATTAGAAGGACCGGGAATGCTATTTGCGATTTCCCGATGCTCCCGGTGCAGGGGAGGTTATGGCGAAATTTTTCCAAAATTTAAGGCGTTAGAAAAATATTTGAACTGAAAACGATATGGAAATCATTGAATGAACTATATTTATATAAATATATAAATATAAATAAAATTAAAACGAAACGAGGCCGTGTAGTTCGTATTTTGAAACCGTGATTTCAAACAACTAGTACGGGAAATCCGACCATTGGATTTTCCCGAAACCTCAACCGTGGGGTTCGCCTTGGAATAATCTTTCCAACGACACCAACCTTGTAAAAATCCAACGGTTGGATTGTCTGGAATGTTTAATTCAAATCTGAAGAAAAACAGCGCCAGAAGCGATTATATTTATATATATATATAAATATAATTATATATTTAATCGAATAACGACGCTGCAGTTCGTATTTTGAAATCGAAACTTCAAACGATTGTACCGGGAGATCCGACCGTCGGAATTTCCCGAAACTGGAACCGTTGGATTCGTTTTGAAAAGACCTTTCTAATGATGTAAATTTTGCGAAGATCCAACGGTTAGATTTTCAGATATATGTAAATCAAATCTGAAGAAAAACAGCGCCACGGCCGCCTTATGGCCCGAAGCGTCGTTTTGAATAAAATGGCTATTTTAAAATAAATAAAAATAGCGATAAATAGTTATAAAATATCATAAGCGATATGGAGTGGAAATAAACTGAATTTGCTCGATTTATGTTGAATTTGATGGTTGAATGTGTTTGGTGTGAAAATTACATTAAAGAACAATATTGTTGTTGTCGAATAATTTAACCATTGAAATAAATTGATTTGAAATTCTAAATATACGTGAATTATTTGAAAAGGCCGAGTTAATTCTCATTTCGAATAATTGACCGACGATTGAAAGTCGAAGATGAAGACGATGGTCAAAGACCGGAGATCTTCACCTCGTTTGGATGGTAACCGAGGTCCTGATTGGGAGGCATCCCGAAATATGGATAATGAGTGGTGATCGTTCAGATGTACGTGGTGATCGATGGGTTTGCGAGGTATTCAGTGCCTCCGGTTTCGTTCAGACCCAGAACGGACTTGTAAATGGACTGTGTGTCTGACATTGGATTTATTCTGTGTGGCATGCTAAGATGCAGAGATCAGGGCTTCTGTTGAAAAGCAAAGTCTTGTGGTGATGATCAAAGCACCACCTGTGTGGCGTAGCTTTGTGTATAACGTAAATTCGCGAGCCTCACACCCCGGTATGAACCAGAAACGGGAGAAGGACCTCAGGGGGGACGTGCGTTTTCTTTCTAGCTAGGGTGGTGTCAGTGACCTACCAGCCCTGACATTTATATACTTTTCACCTATGTGGTTGTTGCTGTTGCGAGGCGCCTCGGTTTGATCGGACGATCCGGGTCCGATGGAGTCATTCGTTGGCTCATTTACACCCCAAAGGGTGGAGAAACGCATTGTTCAGGCATTATAATCCACTTCGTGTGGACCGGCCCTGACGATCCAGGGTATGGTTGCGGCTGTACCTGAGACATGGGCTAGATTGTCTCGAATTCGGTAAGGACTATCTTTTGCCTTGGTTCATGACGGAAATCCAATTTCCAAATACGACATCGTGCGGTTTCAGTTGTATATATATTTGGCGACATAGTGGCATGGGACGCTCATGTCGTCTATGATTGATAGTTATGATGTGAAATTGTTTTCAAAACATATAAACACTAGCGATAATATCAAATGCCTTTGTTTTATTCGTATCAAGCATATTTTGGCCGTTATAAGGTAAAACTCTATCCTCTGGTTTGCGTTGCATTGTGTGATGGGAACTGAGTCTTATAACGGCTTCATTTTTATAAAAAGCATAGCGATGTTTAAAAGAAAGATTTGTTTTAAAGCACTGGCAATCCAATGGAGTAAACCCGTTCCACGAAGGTGGCGTGGTCCTGTGATTAGCCAATTATATATGTGTTGAGTGGATTTCTCATACCAGTCCCATGACTGACTCGTAGTTTGTTTCACTTTCAAACTCGGGTGCCCCTTTTTCTACACGGGCAGCCTTGTATTCAGGTTTAGCTGGTTCTTTCTGGATAGCTGGAGCTGAAGATGAATTCTATCATTTATTTCTTTTTATGCTGTTCAGCTCCTATTGTACATATTTTGTTTATTTCCGCTGTAGACATTTATGTATAGCTGAACTGTATTTGTACTAAGTAAGATCCTGTATACTGTGTAACTCTGATGATTACTTTTATCCAGTATATTTTATTGTTCATTATCTGGTGTATTTATTTAATTCTGTTCTGCTATTATATGTTTCTGTGTTATATTCCAAAGATAACCTTGTTTCCGTGAAAACGGGAAATCGGGTCGTCTCAATATGCGAGGAATAAGGTTCCTCCGGTTTCGTTCAGACCCAGAACGAACTTGTAAATAGACTGTGTGTCTAACATTGTATTTTATTCTCTGTGATTGATTTCTATTAATAATATATCTGTTTGGCAGCGGAGAATTTATTCTCTTGCTTAACGCCCTTCTCTGAGACGTACGAGCTTAGAGGTTATATATCGATAGATACAATCTCATGGCATGGATTGCCTGTGTGGCATGCCTAAGTGGAAAATGATCAAGGCTTTTGTTGAAAAAGCAAAGTCTTGTGGTTGATGATCAAAGCACGGCCGATGTGGCACAACTTTGTGTATAACGTTAATTCGCGAGCCTCACACCTCGGTGCGAGTCAAAAACGAGATAGTCACTGCAGGGAGAGCACGACGTTTCTTTCTAGCTATGGATGATGTCAGTGACCCATCAGCCCTGACATTTATATACTTTTTACCTGTGTGGTTGTTGGATGCGAGGAGCCTCGGATATAGGTCTAAAAGGACTGGGAAACATGTGTTCAGGAATTTCCAATCCTCAAAAGTAAGAGAGGACTGACCCTGAAGATCCAGAATTGCTGTGTGTGGTCCTGAGACATTTGCTAGAGTCTCTCGAATGGAGAGGAGCTTGCCCCTTACCTCGACTCATGACGGAAATCCAATTTCCAATACGTGACATTTCGGTTTATTTGTAGAGCCTAGTATTGGCGACATAGTAGCATGGGATGCTATGCCGTCTAGGATTGATACATTTATATTTGAAGTTGTTTTGACACTATACACTTATAATAGTATCAAATGATTTGTTTTAAACGTATCAAGCATTATTTGGCTATTATAAGGTAAAACCCTATCCTCCGGCTTGCGTTGCATTGTGTGATGGGACCTAGGTCTTATAATAGCTTCATTTTTCCAAAAGCATTGCGTTGTTTATTCTATGCACTAGTATTCTTGGGAGGACACCCGTTCTGTGCTATATGGCGTGGTCCCTTGAATTACACCCTTTTAAAGTAAAGTTTTAAATAACTATTTTAGTTCTCACACCAGTCACATGACTGACCTGGAGTTTATTGTTTTAACCTAAACTCTGGGTGCCCTTATTTTCCGCATGGGCAGCTAGTAGTTGTGCTTTGCAGATTTACATTAACAGGATCCTGGTTTACAGCTGGAATGATATTCAGAAAGCTCTGTATCCGTATATCGCCTTCAGTTTTTCTTTGTATTAATTTTCCGCTGCTATGTATTTAAATGTAATTTGAATCTCTGATATTTTTCTGATGTATAATATTTATTCATACCCTGTATATTCTTGTATTCTTATGGAATTGTTGTAATAAACAATGAAATGTTCTTCTGTTTGCGTTCCAATTTGTCATGTTTTCAAAACTATCAAGAATTTCGAATGGTCTTGGTCGGTTTAGCGATCGATTCGGATCGAGTGGAATTTCCAGTTGTTACAAATACTGTATTGGAATAACGATATAAATATATATATCTTCCAAATTCCTCCACAATATCTGTATACTCAGGGAATCCAATATCGAAATATTCCAAAGATAATTTCGATTCAAATCCATTCCAATTCATACATTGGAAATTCTGGTTATTTTTAAAACCATTTCAAATCCAGTTTATTTATTTAAAAATATTGGATTTCACAATTCTAGTTCATAACTAGTTCATTTCGATAAAAATATTTTTTTGTCTTTTCAAATATGGAATTTTTCATCCCAATTCATTCCAAATCATTTATTATGATTTTAAACTAATTATTTATATTTTTAATAATTTTATCAAGGCAGGTACAGTCGATTTCCATAAACGGCCATCGAACTGCACTCACAGCGCCCTTTTCCAAATTTGAATTGAAATAATTCCAAATCCAACCGTTGGATTTCAAATCTCTAATATTCGTTAGAAAGCTCTTTTTGATACGAACAAAATGGTTTCGGTTTTAGGAGAATCGGACGGTCGGATCTCCTGTAACATCCATTCGAAGTCAATGGTCGAAATTCGCGAACTACCGCAGTGCGGCGCATTCTATTCAGACCATTATATTATATATATACATATATAATATATATTTCATCAATTTCCATTTAAAACGTATTTTATAAATCGTTTTAAATTCGTTTTCAAAGCGATTTCAACTTCATATTCAATTTCAAATAAAAATTGAATATTCCATATTATCGATATATATATATATATATATATATATATATATATATATATAAATGATAATATTTTCAAAACATTATATTTTGAAATCCATTCCTTTTCGATATTCATTACAGAAATGAATAAAATCGATATAAACATTGTTCACATCAAAAAGGCGTTATCTAATCAACACGGCTATATATATTTAAATATATTCGTGTCCATCCCAAATCAGACATCAAAATCACATTTTGATCCATTACTGAATACTATTTTTAAAATATTCGTTCTTTCTGAGCTGGAATCATACACAGTCAATTACCATATAATATCATTATATGAATTTCATACAACACATATACAACAACAATCAAACACAGTCAACCATCATCCAAAGTGCATTCTACACTACATAAGCATCAAATACAAATATTTGATGATTATAACAGTCTGTCAATCAATCGATAGACATACAGCTAATTATTGGGATTAGTGTATGTCATATATCATCCCAATACCTGTGTGGGGTTTCAATCAAAAAATAATGAATTTTATTTGTGCAGCTGGGCGATGAGTAAAATTTATCATCCCAATCAATATCAGTCAAATGTGTGTACATAAACAAATCGTCTGATTTGTAAATGAATATTTAATTCTATCCACATACAGGTTAAAAATTATATTTTTAACTATAAAATATTTTATTCCATTCCACAACACACAATCAATTTTCACAACATAATCAATCAAACAAACAAGTCATCCATGGTCTGTGGACGACGGCTGTCGGGTGCTGCTAAGCACCGTCTGCATCCTAGTATATATTTTAACTAGAAATAAAATTAAAGTGAGAAGTTCTCACCTTTGGGTTCCACTCTGCCATTCTTTTCTCTGAACAGTTTGAATTTTGTTTCATTTCCAATCAGTCCCACAATCTATTTCACACGATTTTCATATTAAAAATCGTATTTTTGTTTCAATGCTACATGTATAAATATCATATTTTTATAATGATGTTTATAGTATAAAAATCATATTTTTGAACGATGATTTTTATAAATAAAAAACACCTTTTTATTTCAGCCCTTTCTTTAGAAAAATCATATTTTTAATCTTCGCTACTTCTAAAATAAAAATCACATTTTTACTTCACTTTCATGAGAATAAAAATCATATTTTTATTTCAAAACAACAAAAAAATCGATTTTTTTTATATATAATGATTCATGTACTGCAAACCACTTCTTTTTCCTAACTAAAAATCATAACTTTATTTCGTTATCCATACATTAAAAATCGTTTCTTTCCTAAGATAAAATTTAGTCCTTTTTATATATTAAAAATCTCAACTTTTCACTTTTAAAAATCACATTTTTATATATGTAAAAATGATAACTTTTTCTAACTTAAAAATCACATCCTTATCGTTTTCAAAATCATATCTTTATTTAAGCATAATCATATTATGATCTAAGCAAAAATCCTGTTCAATAATACTGTTCTTAGATCCAAAGGAGTTAAGAAAACCAAAAACTAACTGGAGATTAGTTAAGTTGAATGGTTTCTGGGGTATTGATCTGATGTTGGTTTCGGCCTTCGGGGTTAATACTTAGGGAATTGCTCACTTGCTAATTTATGGTTAGGGTCTGATTGAAATGTAATGTGATTTTGGGTTTATAGTGAACCGTGTTTTAAAATGACACTGATTCTTTAACCCAGTTAAAGATTAAAACTAAGTGGAGTTTTAATGAATCTTTAATTAGATTGAAAAGATCGAGAATGGAGTATCACCAGTTTTGCTCCAAAGCGATAGTTAAATCTTTAGTTAGATTTGAACGTGAAATGGTAATTGAATTTACCGATAACACCATGGTGTTAGATATGAAGTATTACCAGTTTTGCTTCATGGGATGAATAGGTTGGGATTGGGAAATAAAATAAATAATTACTTCGGTGTGGTTCACTAATCCCGACTAGTTTGGAAAACCATAATTTGGTTTGAAATTATATCCAAAGGTAGATTAAAGAATAAATTTTAAAGAATTTATCTTTGATAAAATTAATGGGAACCTTTCCCTAAGAACATGAAATTTAGAAACTAACTGTAGGTTAGCTAAGAAGGATGGTTTCCTGGGTATTGATATGATGTTGGTTTCGGCCTTCGGGGTTAATATTTGGGGAATTGTTCCCTTGCTAATTTACGGTTAGTGACTGATGAATTGGAATAAGGCGTATGTTGTGATTGTGTAACATTTGTTTACTATATACGCGGGTTGTTCGGAAAGGCCGGGTTTATACCCATTCTGAATAATCGATTTGACGATAAGTCGAAGATAATGACGGTGGTCGAAGATCGGAAGTCTTCACATCGTTTGGGTGATTACTGATGATGTTGATTGGACTGTACACCCAAGATGAGGGAATCAGTTGGTGGTCGTCCAGACGTACTTGGAGATCGACGGATATGCGAGGAAAGTGCCTCCGGTTTCGTTCGGGCCTAGAACGAACTTGTAAATGGATGGTGTGTCTGACATTGTATTCCTTTATATTGTATTCGTTGATCTCTGCTAAATATATATCTGTTTGGTGGCAGGGAATTTATTCTCTTGCTTAACGCCCTTCTCTGAGACATACGAGCTCAGACGTTATATATTGGCAGAAATCAGTGGTACGATATGGATTGATAGTGTGGCATGCTGAGATGCAGTGATCCAGACTTTGTTTGAAAAGAAAAGTTTTGTGGATGATGATCAAAGCGCAACTTTAATATAGCATGGCTTTGTGTATAGCGTTGATTCGCGAGCCCCACACCCCGGTATGGTAGTAAACTGATGGTTTGATCAATATGCTTTTTAGTGGATGGGCACCTTAGTGGTGTCGTGGATTCGGTCGACCGAGATGAGCTTAGTGCTCAGGGATATATAGAGTAAGCGGTGTTTTCTCTCGCTAGGACGTAAGCCGCGGTGATACTCTGGTCCCAAAAGTGCGGATGTGCAGACGGTGTTTTCTCTTATTGGGACGTAAGCCGTGGGGAATTGCATTATGCGATCGATCTTTCGAATCAGGAGCCACCATGATGGAAATCCAATTTCCAATACGTGTATTCCGGTTTTATTTGTAGAGCCAAGTATGGCGACATAGTGGGATGGGGCGCTTATGCCTTCTATGATTGATACTTATGATTTGAAGATGTTATATACAATATGCACTTATGATGGTATCAAATGATTTTTTTTAAACGTATCAAGCATTCTTGGCTATTATAAGGTAAAAACTCTATCCTTCGGCTTGCGTTGCATTGTGTGATGGGACCTGGGTCTTATAATAGCTTCATTTTTCTTTATTTAGCATTGCGTTGTTGTTTTATGCACTGGTGTTCTTAGGAGGAAATCCGTTCCGTGTTATACGGCGTGGTCCCTTGATTTACCAAACTTTAAAATAAAGATTAATAACTGTTATAGTTCTCACACCAGTCCCATGACTGACCTGTAGTTTATTGTTTTAACCTAAACTCTGGGTGCCCTTATTTTGACACGGGCAGCTAGTAGTTTTGGTTTTGCAGATTTATATTCATAGGATCCTGGTTTACAGCTGGAACAATATCTGGAAAGCTTTGTATCTGTATATCTCCTTCAGTTGTGTATTGTATTATTTTCTGCTGCTATGTATTTAAATGTAATTTAAATCTCTGATATTTCTGTGTAATATTCATTTATACTTTGTACATTCTTGTAATCTGATGGTATTGTTGTAATAAACAATGAAATGTTCTTCCGTTTGCGTTCTGATTTGTCTTGTCCTCACAATAATTCGTTCTTTCCTCACCGGGGAAGTTCGGGTCGCTTCAGTTGGTATCAGAGCTTTGGTTTACAAAGCTCAGAGAACAAGACACATTAGAACCATATGAAAGGATTCATCAGAAATTGGATTAGTAATATCGAACGAGAATGACTCGTTAGAGATAGGATCAGTCGTATCCTAGAACGAGTGTGAAGAGTGTATTTTTAAAATGAAAACAATTTTTGTTTTGAAATTTAAATCAATTATTCGTATTTGATTATTTATTTTAAATTGATTTGGACAATCCAATATATACAGATTTTGTATATACGTCTGATCCGCGTGTATTCGAAGTTTTAATATATTGGGTAGATATAGATCATACTCTAGTCGCCCGGACATTGTCCTGATGATGAAGTATACCATCACCAGTATTTATTTTCGAGTTTCGAAAGTGAGATTTCTATATATTTCCATTAGACTGGTGTGAGAACCAAAATTAGATAGGGCTTGTTGTGGTGATTTTGCATCAAAAATCTGATTTTTGACTATATGTCAAAGTTATGAATTTGAAAAGCTAATCAACTAATTGATTGATGGTTGTGTTGTTTGATTACTGTTTTGATTAATTAAAATTTTAACCATATAGCCAATTTGATCAAATAGTGTATTGTATTGAAAATTAGTCACATTTGCTTGCATATACATGTACTTACATTGAACAGGTCATAGCAAGGAGGCTAGAGCAGAGAAATAAATCTGTTTGCCCGACAAATAGGTACATGTTTACCATAATTTACTGTTTTGTTTGGGTGATGATGATTTTATGAGCCGATTGGCTAGCCGCTTGGCTTTTTCTTTTTCTTTTTGAGATCAGAAAGCCTGTATGGCAATTTTGGGATTTTCCCGTGCTTCCGGTGCAGGGGAGGTTATGTCGAAATTTTTCGAAAATTTAGGGTGTCAGCCAAATTTTTGAAAAATTTGAAAAGTTCTTAGAAACTGAAAAGTTGAAGAACTTAAGCCGTAGTCAAAACAATGAAAGTTGAGTTAATTTGTGAAACAACTTTCGGCTTTATTCCTTTTCGGGGACGAAAAGTTTTAAGTGGGAGAGATTGTAATAACCCGGAAATCTGAGCCAATTAAAATTTTTTATTTTGGCAATTTTAGCGAATTTTGAATATTTAAAATGAATTATTTTAAACAATAACGACGAGAAATTTATTTTGAATAAAATTAGAACGAATATTTTTATATAGATCGTCGTTAGAATATAAATAATTATTTATATATATAAAAGGAATTGAAAATGGCGTGGTAGTTCGATAATTCGATTTAAAAACTTAAATTGAATGTACCGGGTGCAAAATAAACCGGATTTTAGTGAAACCAAAAATATTTGAATCTAATAGAGAATATCTTTCCAACGAATCCAAAAAATCAAAATTTCATAGCGGGGATAAAAAGATATGTCCAGTTGAAAATTCTGAATAGTCACTATGGAATTCAGGCCCTTAAAAATAGCCATTTTGCAAACGACCTCGGATTTCGACGAAACCACTTTTGTTGGAAACATGATGTCAAGTTATTGCTAGATTCCAAATTTCATAATTTTTCGAATCAATATGTCATTGTGGCAAAGGAAAACGCGTTTGACCAGTTTCAGTTGATTTTAATCGACTAGAAAATGGCCATTTTTCAAACGTCTCAGAATTCGACGAAACTAGTTTTGTTAGGACCGTATCGTCAATACGAAGCTAGAAAATATTTTTCTGGAATTTTTCGAGTTAGTATGTGACCCCAGTAAATTGAAATGCGCGTTCAAAATCAATATATAGAGTTATATTTTGATTTTGACGAAAACTGATCGAAACAATCAAATCAGCTTACGATACACATCCCATTGCATTCAGAGTAGGGGTATTATGTTAGGGACGACAGTCGTTGGGTCCTGTTTAGTGTTCAAAAGAAAAGTCAACATTTTGGCGAATAAAATAAAATAAATATATATATAATTTCTTTCCACTAAACCCTAGTCAAAGTCAAAACACTCGGTCAAACAAAATAAATAAATAAAAATCGCACCTACAATAAAACCGATGGCGGAAATCGTTCTTCCCGTCCCTCTCAGTTTTCTCCTTCCACGATCATAATTAAATCGCAATCCTTTGGGGGATTTGCTGAGCTTTCCTTCATCTTCGAATCCATACCTGGATTGTTGAATCTCATCAAGTGTGGACGTCGAATCTGCTGCTCGAAGTTCCGCCGTTTCGAGGCGGATTACGGTGGCTATAGGCCATCGAACTGACTCTGGTTGGTGGCGTTGGGAAGCTTGTTCGGAGTTCTAACAGAAGGCGCCATCCGATCGTCACCTCATGCCTCGATCCGCGTGCAAGAAGCTACCCTAGGCTGCGAGCAAAGTTTGAGCGATGGTCTAGAGATGCATTGTAACAACCCGAAAATCTGGGCCAGTTTAAAATTTTTATTTTTGCAATTTTAATGAATTGTGAACATTTAAAATAGAATATAATATCGACGAGAAATTTATTTTGAATAGAATTCGAACTTATATATTATATACGTCGTCGTTAGAATATAATAATTATATATAATTTATAAATAGAATTGAAAATGGCGCGGTAGTTCGATAATTCGATTTCTAACTTCAATTGAATGTACCGGGTGCAAAACAATCCGGATTTTAGTGAAACCAAAAATAATAGGATCTAATTGACAATATCTTTCCAACGAATCCGGAAAATTGAAATTTCATAGCGGGAATCAAAAGATATGTCCAGTTCAGAATTCAGAATAGTCGCTATGGAATTCAGGCCCTTAAAAATGGGAATTTTGCAAACGACCTCGGATTTCGATGAAACCACTTTTGTTGGATCCATGATGTCAAGTTATTGCTAGATTCCAAATTTCATAATTTTTCGATTCAATATGTGAGCGTGGCAAAGGAAAACGCGTTTGACCAGTTTCAGTTGATTTTAATCGACTGGAAAATGGCCATTTTTCCAACGGTCTCAGAATTCGACGAAACTAGTTTTGTTAGAACCGTATCGTCAATACGAAGCTAGAAAATATTTTTCGGGAATTTTTAGAGTTAGTATGTGACACCAGTGAATTGAAATGCGCGTTCAAATTCAATATATAGAGCTATATGTTGATTTTGACGAAAATTGTTCGAAACGATCGAATCAGCCTATGATACATATCCCATTGTGTTCGGAATGGGGGTAATTAGCTATGGACGACAGGCGGTGGGTCTCGTTTCGAGGTCGAAAATAAAAGTTGCTTTTTGAAATTAAAATAATAAATAAAATAAAATAAAATATAAAACCCTACCCCTATTCCTTCTCTCTGCCCCCCCTTTTTAGTTCAATTCGATTTAGAAAAAAAACGAACTTGACGGAATCGAGCACCGCACCCCTCGCCGCCGTCGCGGTGGCGCAGCTCCCCCCCGTTCGCCTCTCCCTCACTCGATCTTCCTCTCCACTTCCTCCCCTCCTTCTTCTGCAAAGAACCGCCGCCGCCCCCTAAACCCTAAGTCGTCGCGCCCCTGCCACAGCTCCCCCGCCCCCCTGCGCGCAACCCCCCCTCCAGCCCTACCCGACCCTCGACGCCACCACCCTCCTCTGCAGGCGCGAGCACCACCCACCACCACTTCCGAGCTCTGAAACCCTCCCCACCACAATGATAAGGTAAATTTATTTAATTAAATTAGTTTGTAGATTAATTTCAGTTTTATTTTACATGATAGGAGGATAAAAATATAATCTTTTACATTATAGAAGTGGTAAAAATATCATCTTTTATATGTAGCAAAATAAAAATGTGATTTTTATAGTGATGAAACTTAAAATAGAAAAGATTAGATTTTTAAAATAGAAAAGATTAGTTTTTTAAAATAGAAAAGATTAGATTTTTAAAATAGAAAAGATTAGATTTTTAAAATAGAAAAGATTAGATTTTTGAAATTTGAAAAGGCGAAATCTTTATATCTGAAAAGGCGAAAGCTTTATATTTGAAAAGGCGAAATCTTTATATTTGAAAGGGCGAAATCTTTATATTTGAAAAGGCGAAAGCTTTATATTTGAAAAGGCGAAATCTTTATCTATATAGTAGCGATGTAAAAATAGAATTTTTATCAATATAGTAGCGGAGTAAAAATTTGATTTTTATATATTGAATAGCGAAGTAAAAATTCGATTTTTATATATTGAATAGCGAAGTAAAAATTCGATTTTTATATATTGAATAGCGAGGTAAAAATTCGATTTTTATATATTGAATAGCGAAGTAAAAATTCGATTTTTATATATTGAATAGCGAAGTAAAAATTCGATTTTTATATATTGAATAGCGAGGTAAAAATAGGATTTTTATATATTGAATAGTAAAGTAAAAATTCGATTTTTACATATGTAGAGTAAGCGGGCAACGAAAGTGACAAAAGGCGAGCACGGTGAAGATGTTCTATATAAGAAGTGTCGTGGGATTGGGATAGCTATTGGTGAGAACTTCTCACTCAAATTTCCTTTTCTAGTTATATATATATATATATATATATATATATATATATATATATATACTAGGATGCAGACGGTGCTTAGCAGCACCCAACACCCATCATCCACAGACCATGGATGGCTTGTTTGTTTGATTGGTGTGTTAAGAAATTTGTTTGTGAAATTGATGTGAAATAGATAATGAATTATATTCATGTGTTGAAAGAAAATAAAATATTTATATAGATAAAAATATCTTATCATTAAAAATATAATTTTTAACGTGAGTGTGAATAAATAAATATTTATAAACAAATCGGCCGATTTGTTTATATACACTAATTTGACTGATATTGATTGGGATGATAAATTTCACACATCGCCCAACTGCACATATAAAAATCTGTGTTTGTTGATTTGAAACCCCACACGGGTGTTGGGATGATATTTGGGTACACTAATCCCAATTATTTAATTGTATGTCGATCGATTGGTCGACAGACTGTGTGAGCGTCGATTATTTATATTTGATGCTTATGCAGTTGTGTGGTGCACTTTGGATGATGGTTGATTGTATATCATTGCTATTATATACATGTGTTGTATGGAATCCATATAATTAACATTATATGGTGATTGATTGGGCCTCATTCCAATCGGGAAAATAATGAATATTATAAAAGAAGATTCATGTGTTGAATATAAAAATAGTCATGTGTTGACGATGTTCATAAGTTGAAACTATTGATGTGTTGAGTAAAATATTTTATACAATAAAATTAACATCTTTATCATATTTAAAATTAGAACTACTTCACGGGGGAGTCTAATTAAAAATAAAAAGATAGATACCATGATTTTATAAAATATTTTACATAACAAAAATAGTCGTGTGTTGAAAGAAACATAGATTCATGTGTTGAATAGAATAAATATTCATTTGTTGAATAGAATAACGAATTATTGAAATATATAAAGCCGTGTTGATTAGAGTTGCGCTATTTTGACGTGAACGATATTTATATCGATTTTATTCGTTTTATAATGAATAATGAAAAGTGATTTCAAAATTTAATATTTTG
This sequence comes from Allium sativum, assembly GCA_030737875.1. NCBI lineage: Eukaryota > Viridiplantae > Streptophyta > Magnoliopsida > Asparagales > Amaryllidaceae > Allium > Allium sativum. The sequence continues at coordinate 318,362,844 of CM060921.1, forward strand.
AAATGAAATTCAAATTAAATTAGATTAAAATTCAAATTGAAAATTTATTGAATCAATTTGAAATGAATTCGAATCGAATAAAAAATGAATTCGATTCGAATTGAATAGAAAGTGAATTACAATTTAAATTGAATAAAAAGTGAATTTGAATTCGAATTAAATAGAAATGAACTCAAATTGAATTAAATTGAAATTGAGTTAAAAACGAATTGAAATCGTTTTGAATGAAATTTAAAACGAATTGAAATTAAATTGAAATCAATTTGAAATGAATTCGAATTGAAGTAAATAGAAGGTAAATTCAAATTGAATTGAATTAAAACGAATTAGAATTAGAATTGAATTGAAATGAATTTGAATTCGAATTGAATAAAAATTGAAATGAATTCGAATTGAATTGAAATCAAAACGATTTGAGATTGAAGATGAAGTTGAAATTGTTTTTGAAACATTTATAAAATTCGTTTTAAAAAGGAAATCGACGAAATTATATAATATATATATATATATATTATATAATGGCCTGAATAGAACGCGCCGCGCCGCGGTAGTTCCCGAATTTCGACCATTGACTTCGAATTGACGCTGCGGGAGATCCGACCGTCGGATTCTCCTAAAACCAGAACCGTTGGGTTCGTATCGAAAAGAGCTTTCCAATGAATATTAGAAATATGAAATCTAACGGTTGGATTTGGAGTTATGTCCAAATCAAATTCGAAAAAGGCCGCTGTAAGTGCAGTTCGATGGCCGTTGTTGGAAATCGACTGTACGGGTTATTAAAAATATTAATAATCTGTGTAAAATCATAACATGTGAATTGGAAAGAACTGGGATGAAAAACTTCACATTTGAAATGATAAAAATAGATTTTTATCGAAATGAACTAGTTTTGAACTAGAATTAAAATCAACGTGTTTTTGAAATAAATAAATTGAATTTGAAAGTGATTTTAAAAATAATCAATATTCCCAATACGTGAATTGGACTGGAGTTGAATCGAAATTATCTTCGGAATATTTCGATGTTGGATTTCGTGACTATACCGATATTGTTATGGGAATTTGAAAGATATACTTTATATCGTTATTTCCAATACGATATTTGTTGGTTTCAGAATTTGATATTGAATATAAGCCGGTATATTTTCTATTTAGAGCCTTGTAATTAATATCAAATGTGATTTGGGTTTGTCGTGAATCGTGTATTAGATGACATTGGTTCTTTAACCCAGTTAAAGGCAGGATGTTAATTTTTGAAAAGATAAAAACTAAGTGGAGTTTTAATGAATCTTTAATTAGATTAAAAATGTGAATTGATAATTTAAATTATCAAATTTGAAAGGTGATCGAGAATGGAGTACCACCAGTTTTGCTCCAAAGCGATCGTTAAATCTTTAATTAGATTTGAACGTGAAATGGTAATTAATTTTACCGATAACACCGTGGTGTTAGATGTGAGGTATTACTATTTTTCTCCATGGGATATATAGGTTGGGATTGGGAAATAAAATAAATAATTACTTCGGTGTGGTTCGTTAATCCCAACTAGTTTGAAATGATATCCAAAGGAGGATTAAAGAATAAATTTAAAAGAATTTATCTTGGATAAAATTAATGGGAACCTTTCCCTAAGAATGTGATTTCATGAATAAAAGGATATTCTGAATTGGAATGAGGCGTTCGTTATGTTTGTGTAACATTTGTTTATTATATACGTGGGTTATTCAGAAAGGCCGGGTTATACCCATTTTGAATAACCGATTCGACGAGATGTCGAAGATGAAGACGGTGGTTGAAGACCGGAAGTCTTCATATCGTTTGGGTGATTACTGATGATCTCGATTGGGCTGTACACCCAAGATGAGGGAAACAGTTGGTGATCGTCCAGACGTACTTGGAGATGGATGGATATGCGAGGAAAGTGCCTCCGATTTCGTTCAGACCCAGAACAAACTTGTAAATGGATTGTGTGTCTGACATTGGATTTTATTCTGTGTTGATCGATCTCTATTAAATATACATCTGTTTGGCGATGGAGAATTTATTCTCTTGCTTAACGCCCTTCTCTGAGACGTACGAGCTCAGAGGTTGTATATCGATGGACATCAGTCGCATGGAGTGAATTGCCAGTGTGGCACGCGTAAGTGGCAATTGATCAGGGCTTCTATTGAAAAGCAAAGTCTTGTGGTTGATGATCAAAGCATGGCCTGTGTGGCGTAGCTTTGTGTATAACGTGAATTCGCGAGCCTCACACTTCGGTATGAGTCAAAAATGGGATAGTGACTGCAGGGAGAGCACGACGTTTCTTTCTAGCTAGGGTGGTGTCAGTGACCTACCAGCCCTGACATTTATATACTTTTCACCTGTGTGGTTGTTGGATACGAGGCGCCTCAGATATAGGTCTGTAAGGACCGGGAAACGTGTGCTCAGGAATAACTAATCCTCAAAAGTAAGAGAGGACCGGCCCTGAAGATCCAAGGATCATAGTGGGGTCCTGGGACATTTGCTAGAGTGTCTCGAATCGGAGAGGAGCTTGCCCCTTGCCTCGACTCATGATGAATCCAATTTCCAATACGTGATAATTCAGTTTTATTTGTAGAACCTAGTATGGCGACATAGTGGTATGGGTCATTCATGCCGCCTATGATTGATATTTATGATTGAAATTGTTTTGACACTATACACTTATAATAGTATCAAATAATGTGTTTTAAACGTATCAAGCATGCTTTGGCTATTATAAGGTAAAAACCCTATCTTCTGGCTTGCGTTGCATTGTGTGATGGGACCTGGGTCTTATAACAGCTTCATTTTTCTTTATTTAGCATTGCGTTGTTTGTTTTATGCACTGGTATCCTTGGGAGGAAACCCGTTCCGTGTTATACGGCGTGGTCCCTGGATTTACCGAACTTTAAAATAAAGAATTATAACTATTTTAGTTCTCACACCAGTCACATGACTGACCTGGAGTTTATTGTTTTAACCTAAACTCTGGGTGCCCCTATTTTCCGCACGGGCAGCAAGTAGTTTTGGTTTTGCAGATTTATATTCACAGGGTCCTGATTTACAGCTGGAACGATGCTCGGAAAGCTCTGTATCCGTGTATCACTTTCAGTTGTGCTTTTGTACTATTTTCCGCTGCGATGTATTTAAATGTAATTTAAATCTCTGATATTTGTTGAATGTAATTTATTCATTTATACTCTATATATTCTTGTATCTGATGGAATTGTTGTAATAACAATGAAATGTTCTTCCGTCTGCGTTCTGATTTGTCTTGTCCTCAATTGTATCCGTGCTTTCCTTCACGGGGAAGTTTGGGTCGTCTCAGTTTGGTATCAGAGCTTTGGTTTATAGAGCTCGAGAACAAGACACATTAGAACCATACGAAAGAATTCATCATATATTGGATTAGCAATATCCAATTAGAATGACTCGTTAGAGATAGGATCAATAGTATCCTAGAACGAGTGTGAAGAGTATATATTTCAAATGAAAACAATTTTGTTTTAAAATTTAAATCGTTTTACACGTATTTGGTTATTTATTTATTTTGAATGTGGACAATCCAATATACAAAGGTTTTGTATATACGCGTCATGAACGTATATTCGAAGTTTTAATATACTGGATAGATATAGAATCACACTCTGGTCGCCCGGAGATGATGTTGATAATGACCATGGCATCATCAATATTTATGTTCGTGTTTCGAAGGTGTGATTTCTATATATTTCCATTAGGCTGGTGTGAAAACCAAAATATAGCTAGAATACATTGTTGTGAATTGGCATCAAAAACATGATTTTTGACTATATATCAAAATTATGAATTTGAAACTCTAATTCACTAATTGATTCATGTTTGTGTTGTTTGTTTATTTGTTTGCTAATTTTTGTTTGTTTATTTGTTTGCTAATTTTTAACCATTTAGCCTAATTGAACCGAATATTGAATTGTATTGAAAATTGGTCACATTTGCTTGCATATACATGTACTTACATTGAACAGGTCATAGCAAGGAGGCTAGAGCAGAGAATAAAATTTGTTTGCCCGACAAATAGGTACATGTTTACTATATAATTTACTGTTTTGTTTGGGTGATGATGATTTTATGAGCCTATTGGCTAGCCGCTTGGCTTTTTCTTTTTCTTTTTGAGATCAGAAGGCCTGTATGGCAATTTCGGGATTTTCCCGTGGCTCCCGGTGTAGGGGAGGTTATGGCGAAATTTTTCGAAAATTTAGGGTGTTAGCCAAATTTTTGAAGAATTTGAAAATTCTCAGAAACTGAAAAGTTAGAGAATGGAAGCCAGATTGAACGTAGAGTTGATTAATCAAACCACTTTCGACTTTGTTCCTTTTCGGGGATGAAAAGTTTTAAGTGGGGGAGATTGTAACAACCCGAAAATCTGGGCCAGTTTAAAATTTTTATTTTGGTAATTTTAATGAATTGTGAACATTTAAAATAGATTATTTTACATAATATCGACGAGAAATTTATTTTGAATAGAATTCGAACGTATATATTATATACGTCATTATTAGAATATAATAATTATATATAATTATTAATAGAATTGAAAATGGCGCGGTAGTTCGATAATTCGATTTCAAACTTCAATTGAATGTACCGGGAGCAAAACAATCCGGATTTTAGTGAAACCAAAAATAATAGGATCTAAGTGACAATATAGTTCCAACGAATCCGGAAAATTGAAATTTAATAGCGGGAATCAAAAGATATGTCCAGTTGAGAATTCGGAATAGTCGCTATGGAATTCAGGCCCTTAAAAATGGAAATTTTGCAAACGACCTCGGATTTCGACGAAACCACTTTTGTTGGATCCGTGATGTCAAGTTATTGCTAGATTCCAAATTTCATAATTTTTCGATTCAATATGTGAGCGTGGCAAAGGAAAACGCGTTTGACCAGTTTCAGTTGATTTTAATCGACTGGAAAATGGCCATTTTTCCAACGGTCTCAGAATTCGATGAAACTAGTTTTGTTAGGACCGTATCGTCAATACGAAGCTAGAAAATATTTTTCATGAATTTTTAGAGTTAGAATGTGACCCCAGTGTATTGAAATGCGCGTTCAAATTCAATATATAGAGCTATATGCTGATTTTGACGAAAACTGTTCGAAACGATCGAATCAGCCTGCGATACATATCCCATTGTGTTCGGAATGGGGGTAATTAGCTATGGACGACAGGCGGTGGGTCTCGTTTCGAGGTCGAAAATAAAAGTTGCTTTTTGAAATTAAAATAATAAATATAATAAAATAAAATATAAAACCCTACCCCCTATTCCTTCTCTCTGCCCCCCCCCCCTTTTCAGTACAATTCGATTTAGAAAAAAAAAACGAACTCGACGAAATCGAGCACCGCACCCCTCGCCGCTGTCGCGGTGGCGCAGCTCCCCCTCCCCCCCGTTCGCCTCTCCCTCACTCGATCTTCCTCTCCACTTCCTCCCCTCCTTCTTCTGCATAGAACCGCTGCCGCCCCCTAAACACTAAGTCGCCGCGCCCCTGCCACAGCTCCCCCGCCCCCCTTGCGCGCAACCCCCCCTCCAACCCTACCCGACCCTCGACGCCACCACCCTCCTCCGCAGGCGTGAGCACCACCCACCACCACTGTCGAGCTCTGAAACCCTCCCCACCACAATGATAAGGTAAATTTATTTAATTAAATTAGTTTGTAGATTAATTTCAGTTTTATTTTGTATGATAGGAGGATAAAAATATAATCTTTTACATTATATAAGTGGTAAAAATATCATCTTTTTATATGTAGCAAAATAAAATTGTGATTTTTATTGTGATGAAACTTAAAATAGAAAAGATTAGATTTTTAAAATAGAAAAGATTAGATTTTTAAAATAGAAAAGATTAGATTTTTGAAATTTGAAAAGGCGAAATCTTTATATTTGAAAAGGCGAAAGCTTTATATTTGAAAAGGCGAAATCGTTATATTTGAAAGGGCGAAATCTTTATATTTGAAAAGGCGAAAGCTTTATATTTGAAAAGGCGAAATCTTTATCTATATAGTAGCGATGTAAAATAGAATTTTTATCTATATAGTAGCGGAGTAAAAATTCGATTTTTATATATTGAATAGCGAAGTAAAAATTTGATTTTTATATATTGAATAGCGAAGTAAAAATTCGATTTTTATATATTGAATAGCAAAGTAAAAATTCGATTTTTGTATATTGAATAACGAAGTAAAAATTCGATTTTTATATATTGAATAGCGAAGTAAAAATTCGATTTTTATATATTGAATAGCGAGGTAAAAATAGGATTTTTATATATTAAATAGTAAAGTAAAAATTCGATTTTTACATATGTAAAGAAAGCGGGCAACGAAAGTGACAAAAGGCGAGCACGGTGAAGATGTTCTATATAAGAAGTGCCGTAGGATTGGGATAGCTATTGGTGAGAACTTCTCACTTAAATTTCCTTTTCTAGTTATATATATATATATATATATATATATATATATATATATATATATATATACTAGGATGCAGACAGTGCTTAGCAGCACCCGACACCCGTCATCCACAGACCATGGATGGCTTGTTTGTTTGATTAGTGTGTTATGAAATTTGTTTGTGAAATTGATGTGAAATAGATAATGAATTATATTCATGTGTTGAAATAAAATAAAATATTTATATAGATAAAAATATCTTATCGTTAAAAATATAATTTTTAACGTGAATGTGAATAAATAAATATTTATAAACAAATCGACCGATTTGTTTATATACACTAATTTGACTGATATTGATTGGGATGATAAATTTCACACATCGCCCAACTGCACAAATAAAAATCTGTGTTTTTTGATTTGAAACCCCACACGGGTGTTGGGATGATATTTGGGTACACTAATCCCAATTATTTAATTGTATGTCGATCGATTGGTTGACAGACTGTGTGAGCGTCGATTATTTATATTTGATGCTTATGCAGTTGTGTGGTGCACTTTGGATGATGGTTGATTGTTTATCATTGCTATTATATACACGAGTTGTATGGAATCCATATAATTAACGTTATATGGTGATTGATTGGGCCTCATTCCAATCGGGAAAATAATGAATATTATAAAAGAAGATTCATGTGTTGAATATAAAAATAGTCATGTGTTGACGATGTTCATAAGTTGAAACTATTGATGTGTTGAGTAAAATATTTTATACAATAAAATTTACATCTTTATCATATTTAAAATTAGAACTACTTCACGGGGGAGTCTAATTAAAAATAAAAAGATAGATACCATGATTTTATAAAATATTTTACATAACAAAAATAGTCGTGTGTTGAAAGAAACATAGATTCATGTGTTGAATAGAATAAATATTCATTTGTTGAATAGAATAACGAATTATTGAAATATATAAAGCCGTGTTGATTAGAGTTGCGCTATTTTGACGTGAACAATATTTATATCGATTTTATTCGTTTTACAATGAATATTGAAAAGTGATTTCAAAATTTAATATTTTGAAATGAAATTCAAATCAATTAGATTAAAATTCAAATTGAAAATTTATTGAATCAATTTGAAATGAATTCGAATCGAATAGAAAATGAATTCGATTCGAGTTGAATAGAAAGTGAATTTCAATTCAAATTGAATAGAAAGTGAATTTGAATTCGAATTAAATAGAAATGAACTCAAATTGAATTAAATTGAAATTGAGTTAAAAACGAATTGAAATCGTTTTGAATGAAATTTAAAATGAACTGAAATTGAATTGAAATCAATTTGAAATGAATTCGAATTGAAGTAAATAGAAGGTAAATTCAAATTGAATTGAATTAAAACGAATTAGAATTAGAATTGAATTGAAATGAATTTGAATTCGAATTAAATAAAAATTGAAATGAATTCGAATTGAATTGAAATCAAATCAATTTGAGATTGAAGATGAAGTTGAAATTGTTTTTGAAACATTTATAAAATTCGTTTTAAAAAGGAAATCGATGAAATATATATAATATATATATATATATATTATTTATAATGGCCTGAATAGAACGCGCCGCGCCGCGGTAGTTCGCGAATTTCGACCATTGACTTCGAATTGATGTTGCGGGAGATCCGACCGTCGGATTCTCCTAAAACCGAAACCGTTAGGTTCGTATCGAAAAGAGCTTTCCAATGAATATTAGAAATTTGAAATCTAACGGTTGGATTTGGAGTTATGTCCAAATCAAATTCGAAAAAGGTCGCTGTAAGTGCAGTTCGATGGCCGTTGTTGGAAATCGACTGTACGGGCCTTGATAAAATTATTAAAAATATTAATAATCTGTGTAAAATCATAATATGTGAATTGGAAAGAACTGGGATGAAAAACTTCACATTTGAAATGATAAAAATAGATTTTTATCGAAATGAACTAGTTTTGAACTAGAATTAAAATCAATTTGTTTTTGAAATAAATAAATTGAATTTGAAAGTGATTTTAAAAATAATCAATATTCCCAATACGTGAATTGGACTGGAGTTGAATCGAAATTATCTTCGGAATATTTCGATGTTGGATTTCGTGACTATACCGATATTGTTATGGGAATTTGAAAGATCTACTTTATATCGTTATTTCAATACGATATTTGTTGGTTTCAGAATTTGATATTGAATATAAGCCGGTATATTTTCTATTCAGAGCCTTGTAATTAATATCAAATGTGATTTGGGTTTGTCGTGAATCGTGTTTTAGATGACATTGGTTCTTTAACCCAATTAAAGGCAGGATGTTAATTTTTGAAAAGAATAAAACTAAGTGGAGATTTAATGAATCTTTAATTAGATTAAAAATGTGAATTGATAATTTAAATTATCAAATCTGAAAGGTGATCGAGAATGGAGTACCACCAGTTTTGCTCCAAAGCGATAGTTAAATCTTTAATTAGATTTGAACGTGAAATGGTAATTAATTTTACCGATAACACCGTGGTGTTAGATGTTGAGTATTACCAGTTTTCTCCATGGGATATATAGGTTGGGATTGGGAAATAAAATAAATAATTACTTCGGTGTGGTTCGTTAATCCCGACTAGTTTGAAATGATATCCAAAGGAGGATTAAAGAATAAATTTAAAAGAATTTATCTTGGATAAAATTAATGGGAACCTTTCCCTAAGAATGTGATTTCATGAATAAAAGGATATTCTGAATTGGAATGAGGCGTTCGTTGTGTTTGTGTAACATTTGTTTATTATATACGTGGGTTATTCAGAAAGGCCGGGTTATACCCATTCTGAATAACCGATTCGACGAGATGTCGAAGATGAAGACGGTGGTTGAAGACCAGAAGTCTTCACATCGTTTGGGTGATTACTGATGATCTCGATTGGGCTGTACACCCAAGATGAGGGAAACAGTTGGTGATCGTCCAGACGTACTTGGAGATGGATGGATATGCGAGGAAAGTGCCTCTGGTTTCGTTCAGACACAGAACGAACTTGTAAATGGATTGTGTGTCTGACATTGGATTTTATTCTGTGTTGATCGATCTCTATTAAATATACATCTGTTTGGCGGCGGAGAATTTATTCTCCTGCTTAACGCCCTTCTCTGAGACGTACGAGCTCAGAGGTTGTATATCGATGGACATTAGTCGCATGGAGTGAATTGCCAGTGTGGCACGCGTAAGTGGCAATTGATCAGGGCTTCTGTTGAAAAGCAAAGTTTTGTGGTTGATGGTCAAAGCACGGCCTGTGTGGCGTAGCTTTGTGTATAACGTGAATTCGCGATCCTCACACCTCGGTATGAGTCAAAAACAGGATAGTGACTACAGGGAGAGCACGACGTTTCTTTCTAGCTAGGGTGGTGTCAGTGACCTACCAGCCCTGACATTTATATACTTTTCACCTGTACGGTTGTTGGATACGAGGCGCCTCGGATATAGGTCTGTAAGGACCGGGAAACGTGTGCTCAGGAATAACTAATCCTCAAAAGTAAGAGAGGACCGGCCCTGAAGATCCAAGGATCATAGTGGGGTCCTGGGACATTTGCTAGAGTGTCTCGAATCAGAGAGGAGCTTGCCCCTTGCCTCGACTCATGATGGAATCCAATTTCCAATACGTGATAATTCAGTTTTATTTGTAGAACCTAGTATGGCGACATAGTGGTATGGGTCATTCATGCCGCCTATGATTGATTTTTATGATTGAAATTGATTTGACACTATACACTTATAATAGTATCAAATAATGTGTTTTAAACATATCAAGCATGCTTTGGCTGTTATAAGGTAAAAACCCTATCCTCCGGCTTGCGTTGCATTGTGTGATGGGACCTGGGTCTTATAACAACTTCATTTTTCTTTATTTAGCATTTCGTTGTTTGTTCTATGCACTGGTATCCTTGGGAGGAATCCCGTTCCGTGTTATACGGCGTGGTCCCTGGATTTACCGTACTTTAAAATAAAGAATTATAACTGTTTTAGTTCTCACACCAGTCACATGACTGACCTGGAGTTTATTGTTTTAACCTAAACTCTGGGTGCCCCTATTTTCCGCACGGGCAGCTAGTAGTTTTGGTTTTGCAGATTTATATTCACAGGGTCTTGATTTACAGCTGGAACGATGCTCGGAAAGCTCTGTCTCCGTGTATCACTTTCAGTTGTGCTTTTGTATTATTTTCCGCTGCGATGTATTTAAATGTAATTTAAATTTCTGATATTTGTTGAATGTAATTTATTCATTTATACTCTGTATATTCTTGTATCTGATGGAATTGTTGTAATAACAATGAAATGTTCTTCAGTCTGCGTTCTGATTTGTCTTGTCCTCAATTCTATCCGTGCTTTCCTTCACGGGGAAGTTCGAGTCGTCTCATGCATTGTAAAAGAAGGATGATTTACCATGAGTTTTTATTATTATAGTTGTTTAAAACTGAATGCTGGTTTATGTATAGCATGATTTAAAATCTGAAATCTTAAAAATAAAATATATTTAGCACAATAAAAATAAGGTTTATAAATATAAAGTAATATCGTTTTTAATTAAAAATAACATTGGTTTTAAATAGAAATAGCTTACATTTATTTTCAGTTTTTAAAAGATATAAAGCTTTGCGAATTAAAAGTATATTTTATTTATTTATTTATTTATTTATTTATAAGTAGCATGATTTAAAAAAATAAATACATAAATAAGTTTGTTTGAAATGTTGTTTTGAATAAAAGAAAAAGAAAAGAAAGGATAAATAGCATAGAATGAAAATAGAATTTTTAATATGGTAGAAAATGGTTTTTATGTTAAAAGATTTGATGTTTATGTGTGAAAAGAATTGAAATTTATATATGTTAGTAAGTAGTAAAAATGTGATTTTTATAGCGATGAAATAAAAATTCGATCTTTATATATGAAGTAGAAATATAAAAATATAATCTTTATATAGAGAATAGTGTGATAAAAATAGAATTTTTATCTATATGGTAGCGGTGTAAAAATAGAATTTTTATCCATATGGAGTAATTATAAAAATATGATTTTTATATACATAGCGACAATATAAAAATGTGTTTTTTATATATGTAGTGGCTACGGGCAACGAAAGTGACAAAAGGCGGGAACGACAAGATTTTCCACATAAGAAGTGTCGTGGAGTTTGGATAGCTTCGGTGAGAATTTCTCACTTTTTAATTTTATTTCTAGTTGAAATATATACTAGGATGCAGACGGTGTTTAGTAGCACCCGACACCCGTCGTCCACAGACCATGGACGGCTTGTATGCTTGTTTGTTTGATTTTGATGTGTAGTTGATTGTGTGATGTGATGTGAAATGAAATAAAACATTTATATAGTTGAAATAAAATATTTTATAGTGGAAAATATTTTATAGTTAAAAATAGAATTTTTAACGTGTATATGAAATGAAATAAAAATAAACAAATCGAACGATTTGTTTATATACACACATTTGACTGATATTGATTGGGACGATAAATTTTACACATCGCCCAACTACACAAACAAAATCTGTGTTTGATTGTTTGAAACCCCACACAGGTACTGGGATGCTATTTGATGTACACTAATCCTGATTGTTTAGTTGTATGTCGATCGATTGATTGACAAACTGTTATGAGCATTAAATATTTATATTCAATGCTTATAAATTGTAGAATGCACTTTGGATGATGGTTGATTATTCATCGTTGTTATTGTATACATGCGTTGTAGAAAATCCATATAATTAACATTATATGGTAATTGATTGGACCTCATTCAATATTGAAAATAGAAATACTCGAAATAGAAATATTTGGAAAAAAGAAGAAGAAATATTTGAAATAGAAATATTGGAAATAGAATATTTGAAAATAGAAATATATGAAGTCGTGTTGATTAGATTGACGCCATTTTGACGTGAACGATATTTATATCGATTTTATTCAATTTATAATGAACATCGAAAGTGATTTCAAAATCTGATATTTTGAATAGAAAACAAATTCGAATTGAATTGAATAGAAAACGGATTTGAATTGAATTGAATAGAAAACGAATTTGAATTGAATTGAACAGAAAACGAATTTGAATTGAATTGAATAGAAAACGAATTTGAATTGAATTGAATAGAAAACGAATTTGAATTGAATTGAATAGAAAACAAATTTGAATTGAATTGAATAGAAAACGAATTCGAATTGAATTGAATAGAAAACGGATTTGAATTGAATTGAACAGAAAATGAATTTGAATTGAATTGAATAGAAAACGAATTTGAATTGAATTGAAATGGAATTAAAACGAATTTATAAGAGAAAATTCAATTTTGATTTGAATTTGAAAAGGAAGTTGAAATCGTTTCGAAAACGAATTTAAAAACGATTTATAAAATTCGTTTTAAAAAGGAAATCGACGAAATATATAATATATATATATATTATATATATATAATGGCCTGAACAGAACGCGCCGCGCCGCGGCAGTTCGTGAATTTCGACCATTGACTTCGAACGGACATTGCGGGAGATCCGACCGTCGGATTCTCCTAAAACCGGAACCGTTGGGTTCGTATCGAAAAAAGCTTTCTAACGAATATTAGAAATTTGAAATCTAACGGTTGGATTTGGAATTATGTCCAAATCAAATTTGGAAAAGGTCGCTGTAAGTGCAGTTCGATGGCCGTTGATGGAAATCGACTGTACAGGCCTTGATAAAATTATTAAAAATAGTAATAATTTGTGTGAAATCGTAAGAAATGATTTGGGAAAAATTAGGATGAAAAACTCCATATTTGAAAGGAGAAAAATAGATTTTTATCGAAATGAACTAGTTTTGAACTAGAATAATAATTTATTTATTTTTTGAAATAAATAAATTGGATTTGAAATGGTTTTGAAAATAACCAGGATTTCCAATATATAGATTGGAATGGATTTGAATCGAAATTGTCTTTGGATTATTTCGATGTTGGATTTCGTGATTATACAGATATTGTTATGGAAATTTGAAAGATATATTTATATCGTTATTTCCAATACGATATTTGTTGGTCGTAGAATTTGATATTGAATATAAGCCGATATATTTTCTATTCAGAGCCTTGTATTTAATATCAAATGGGATTTTGGGTTTGTCGTGAATGGCGTCTTCATTAACGCTGTTCTTAAACCCAGTTGAGGAAAAGATTAAATCTTTTTATTTAGATTTAATGAAGTGCACCAATTAAATAATATTTAATTGGAATTGAATTGGTATTGATTTTTGGGTTTATCGTGAACAGTGTTTTAAATAACACTTGTTCTTTAACCCGATAATTAATAGAATGTGATTTTGGGTTGTCGTGAACGGTATCTTCAATAATACTGTTCTTAGATCCAAAGGAGTTAAGAAAATCAGAAACTAACTGGAGATTAGTTAAGTTGAATGGTTTCTGGGGTATTGATCTGATGTTGGTTTCGGCCTTCGGGGTTAATACTTAGGAAATTGCTCACTTGCTAATTTATGGTTAGGGTCTGATTGAAATGTAATGTGATTTTGGGTTTATAGTGAACCGTGTTTTAAAATGACATTGATTCTTTAACTCAGTTAAAGATTAAAACTAAGTGGAGTTTTAATGAATCTTTAATTAGATTGAAAAGATCGAGAATGGAGTACTACCAGTTTTTCTCCAAAGCGATAGTTAAATCTTTAATTAGATTTGAACGTGAAATGGTAATTGAATTTACCGATAACACCGTGGTTTTAGATATGAACTATTACCAGTTTTGCTTCATGGGATGAATAGGTTAGGATTGGGAAATAAAATAAATAATTACTTCGGTGTTGTTCGGTAATCCTGACTAGTTTGGAAAACCATAATTAGGTTTGAAATTATATCCAAAGAAAGATTAAAGAATAAATTTTAAAGAATTTATCTTTGATAAAATTAATGGGAACCTTTCCCTAAGAACATGAAATTTAGAAACTAACTGTAGGTTAGCTAAGAAGGATGGTTTCCTGGGTATTGATTTGATGTTGGTTTCGGCCTTCGGGGTTAATATTTGGGGAATTGTTCCCTTGCTAATTTACGGTTAGTGACTGATGAATTGGAATGAGGCGTATGTTGTGATTGTGTAACATTTATTTACTATATACGCGGGTTGTTCGGAAAGGCCGGGTTTATACCCATTCTGAATAATCGATTCGACGATAAGTCGAAGATGATGACGGTGGTCGAAGATTGGAAGTCTTCACATCGTTTAGGTGATTACTGATGATCTTGATTGGGTTGTACACCCAAGATGAGGGAATCAGTTGGTGATCATCCAGACGTACTTGGAGATCGACGGATATGCGAAGAAAGTGCCTCCGGTTTCGTTCAGGCCTAGAACGGACTTGTAAATGGATGGTGTGTCTGACATTGTATTCCTTTATATTGTATTCGTTGATCTCTGCTAAATATATATCTGTTTGGCAGCGGGAAATTTATTATCTTGCTTAACACCCTTCTCTGAGACATACGAGCTCAGAGGTTATATATTGGCAGAAATCAGTGGTACGATATGGATTGATAGTGTGGCACGCTGAGATGCAGTGATCCAGACTTTTGTTGAAAAGAAAAGTTTGGTGGATGATGATCAAAGCGCAACTTTAATATAGCATGGCTTTGTGTATAGCGTTGATTCGCGAGCCCCACACACCGGTATGGTGGTAAACTGATGGTTTGATCAATATGCTTTTTAGTGGATGGGCACCTTAGTGGTGTTGTGGATTCGGTCGACCGAGATGAGCTTAGTGCTCAGGGATATATATAGTAAGCGGTGTTTTCTCTCGCTGGAACGTAAGCCGCGGTGATACTCTGGTCCCAAAAGTGCGGATGTGCAGACGGTGTTTTCTCTTATTGGGACGTAAGCCGTGGGGAATTGCATTATGCGATTGATCTTTCGAATCAGGAGCCACCATGATGGAAATCCAATTTCCAATACGTATATTCCGGTTTTATTTATAGAGCCTAGTATGGAGACATAGTGGGATAGGGCGCTTATGCCGTCTATGATTGATACTTATGATTTGAAGATGTTTTATACAATATGCACTTATAATAGTATCAAATGATTTGTTTTAAACGTATCAAGCATTCTTGGCTATTATAAGGTAAGAACCCTATCCTCCGGCTTGCGTTGCATTGTGTGATGGGACATGGGTCTTATAATAGCTTCAATTTTCTTTATTTAGCATTGTGCTGTTGTTTTATGCACTGGTGTTCATTGGAGAAAACCCGTTCCGTGTTATACGGTGTGGTCCCATGATTTACCGAACTTTAAAATAAAGATTAATAACTGTTTTAGTTCTCACACCAGTCCCATGACTGACCTGGAGTTTATTGTTTTAACCTAAACTCTGGGTGCCCTTATTTTGACATGGGCAGCTAGTAGTTTTGGTTTTGCAGATTTATATTCATAGGATCCTGGTTTACAGCTGGAACAGTATCCAGAAAGCTTTGTATCCGTATATCTCCTTTAGTTGTGTATTGTATTATTTTCCGCTGGTATGTATTTAAATATAATTTAAATCTCTGATATTTCTGTGTAATATTCATTTATACTCGGTATATTCTTGTAATCTAATGGTATTGTTGTAATAAACAATGAAATGTTCTTCCGTTTGCGTTCTGATTTGTCTTGTCCTCACAGTAATTCGTTCTTTCCTCACCGGGGAAGTTCGGGTCGCTTCAAGAGGTGCTCGCTTATCTGGACAATCAACAAGCACGTCAGGACAACTACCACTTTAACCCTTTACTGGGAGCTAACCAATGCCGGGCATCGGTAGTTATCCATTCGATGTGAAGATTGTCGGTCTTCAATCACCGTCTTCAATATCTTCGATTTAAATCGTCGTTTAATTATTTGAAATGAGATTGAACTCGGTCCTTTCAAGTAATTCTCGCATATATATAACTTAAAACCATTTCATATCGTTAATATTATTTAGTAACAATTTTTAGCTATATAAAAATAGCTAAATTAATTTAATGGCCCTTCGGGTCAATATGCAGCCCTAGCACTTATTTTATCAAAATTTGATTTACACATATCTCGAACTCTAACTGTTGGATTTTAACAAGATTTATATCACTGGAAAGATCTTCCCAAAGTGGTCCTAATGATTCCAGTTTTTAGAAAATCCGATGGTCTGATCTTTCGGTATAATCGTTTTAAAGTTACGATTCCGAAACGCGAACTACCGCGCGCGATTCGTTTAATTTTAATTTATATATATATATATATAATTTTATATAAAATAAACCACTCGACGATTCCACAAATGCGTTTAACACGCCAATCAAAAGTATGTTTTAATTTGCATAACCATTTCTACATTTTCATAATGTCAAATAAAATATATTTATTTACATGATATTTGCTAATGAAAAATAAAAAGGTAATTTTTATTCGTATTTCTATTTTTAACTTTAACAAATAAAAAGGAATATTTTATTTGTATATAGATTCAATGCATGATTTGACAATAAAAATAATTCGTACAAATTCTAATGTATGTATTATCAATAAAAATAATATTTTCACTTTGCATATAAATTTTAATATATGCACCGTCAATAAAATGATATTTTCGCTTTGCATATACATTCTAATATATGCATTGTCAATAAAACGATATTTTCACTTTGCATATAAATTTTAATATATGCATTATCAATAAAAATTATATTTTCACTTTGCACATAAATTCTAATATATGCATTGTTAATAAAATGATATTTTCACTTTGAATATAAATTCTAATATATGCACTGTCAATAAAATGATATTTTCAGTTTGCATATAGATTCTAATATATGCACTGTCAATAAAATGATATTTTTAGTTTGCATATAGATTCTAATATATGCACTGTCAATAAAATGATATTTTCACATTGCATATAAATTCTAATATATGCACTATCAATAAAATGATATTTTCACTTTTCATTTACATTCTAATATATGGATTATCAATAAAAATAATATTTTAACTTTGCATATAAATTCTAATATATGCATTGTCAATAAAAATGATATTTTAACTTTTCATATGAATTCTAATATATGCATTGTTAATAAACATGATTCTTTCATTTTTGTTGAAAATTCTTTTTTTTCCAAGGTTCTTACATTACATTAAAAATGTGAATTTTTAATGTAGATATGTTTTTATTTTAAAACATGAACATTTTTCTAGTTTCTGACATTACATTAAAAATGTGAATTTTTGATGTAGACATGTTTTTATTTTAAAACATGAACATTATTCTAGTTTCTTACATTACATTAAAAATGTGAATTTTGAATGTAGTCATGTTTTTACTTTAAAGCATGAACATTTTTCTAGTTTCTTACATTTCATTAAAAATGCGAATTTTTAATGTAGACATGTTTTTATTTAAAACATGAACATTTTTCTATTTCTTACTTCAATTCAAAAAAAATGATAAAAATGGTTCTTCTCATTTTCGTTTCAACTTCTAATTCAACAAAATGATAAAAATGGTTCTTTTCATTTTTGTTGAAATTTCTAATTCAACAAAATGATAAAAATGGTTCTTTTCATTTTTGTTGAAAATTCTAATTCAACAAAATGATAGAAATGGTTCTTTTCATTTTCGTTTCAAATTCTAATTGAATAAAATGATAAAAATGATTCTTTTTATGTTTGTTGAAAATTCTAATTCAGCAAAATGATAAAAATGGTTAAATTCGTTTTTGTTGAAAATTATAATTCAACAAAATGATAAAACTGATTTTTTCATTTTTGTTGAAAATTCTAATTCAACAAAATGATAAAACTGGTTCTTTTCATTTTTGTTGAAAATTCTAATTCAACAAAATGATAAAACCGGTTCTTTTCATATTTGTTGAAAATTCTAATTCAAAAAAATGATAAAAATGGTTCTTTTCATTTTTGTTTCAACTAAACCATTAAACAAAAGTGATAATTTTTGTTTAATTAAACTATGAAACAAAAGTGATAATTTTGTTTAAACTAAACTATGAAACAAAAGTGATAATTTTGTTTAAAGTAAATCATAAAACAAAAGTGACAATAAAAATGAAATCTTTTTATTATAATGAAAACATTTTTTTTGATAAGAACTATGTTTCATGTAAACAATAAAAATGAGATTTTTATTGTAAATCTAATTTTGACAAAACCAGGTTTCGTGTTTTCAATAAAAATGAGATTTTTACAGTAAATATAATTTTGACAAAACCATGTTTCATGTTTTCAATAAAATTGAATATTTAAATTGTTAATCAAAATATAAACGAACCATGTTTCATGTATCTAAATAAAAGATGAAACTTATATTATAAAATCAAATAACACCCATAGATCTGAAATAAAAATATAATTTTTATTTCAAATCGAGATCTAACAATAAACTATAGATTCAAATTAAAGAAAGAATTTCTATTGTAGATCAAGATCTAACAAACATGAGCATCACAATCTATCACAATCAACGATCAACAAATTTCAATCCTAAGCATCACGGATTTGATTTTGTTAACATAACTACATGGATTCTGAATAGCGAGAAATAATTAAATTTTTAATTATAAAAATAGAAATCTCACGGTTGGTTTTAATTCTGAATAATTCAGAATCGGATTTTTGTCCAAAATTTGATCTACTCTGAATCAGTTCTGATCAGTCCAGAAGTGTAGATCTCGGACTCATGATTCCAACGGTTATGAAATTGTTCGATTCTGATTCAGTATGGGCGAGATATGAATTTATTTATGGAGATAATATTTTAAATTTAATTTATTAAATAATTAATTTAGATTTTTAGTTTCTTCTTGGTTAACAGGACATGGCCGCGACTTTCTGGTTTTGCTCCAATCTAGGGTTCAAATTATCTCTAATCAGTGAAGTACGAAGCCGAACGGGATTGACCACATCGACGGGGGGCCGAGGTGCGCACCAACGCTAGAGGCGCAGTGGAGTTCGGTGCTGGCACGATAGCGGTAGCGGGCTCGACGCGAGTGATGTTTGGGGGCATGGTTCTCGGGGTACACACTGCGACAGGGGACGATACGAGTATGGATGTGGAGGTGGGAGGATCCTCTAGAAATTCTTCAACAGGATCACTTGAATTCGTTGAGTGGTTTGGGATTTATTGGAGAGGAACGATTGGGACTGTAATAGCCATTGACGATATAGAGGCGACGACTATAGAATACGTATTAGGGTTTATACGGATAGTGTATTTATACGTATTTTGTATTTATTTATTTTAATTTTTAATTCTTTAAATTCAATAAAGGCCCGTTAACCCTTAGTAGCTCCAAATTCAACCCAACGAGAGTTGCCCGCAACCAGATACCCCCGTTTCGGACACAATGGGCTAGGTCTTGTCAGCCCATTCCATCATTTTCAGCTTGTTTTCTTTAAACTAAAATATAACTCATTTAATTATTTAATTTGATCATACATTTAAATTCACTGGGGCCACATACGGACTCTGAAAATTTCCAAAAAATAAACATAGCTATGTTTTGACGATACAGTCCTAACAAAATTAATTTTGTCAAATTTGGAGACCATTTGTAAAATGGCCTTTTTAACGGTCGATTAAATTCAATAGAAATTATCGAACGCAGTTTAATTTACCACACTCACAAATTAATTCCAAAAATTCTGGAAAATTAAACTTAGCAATAATTTGACATTCCAGATCCAAAAAATGGTTTCGTCGAAAACGGATGTCGTTTGTAAAATGACTATACAGGCTATAAATTATATTAAATTCCATAGCAACTATTCTGAATATTCAACTGGCCATAAATTTTTATTCCCGCTATGATATTTCAATTTTTCAGATTCGTTGGAAAGATATTTTTAAACAAGTTTAAATATTTTTGGTTTCACTAAAATCCGATTTATTTTGAATCCTGTACATTCAGTCGTAGTTCAAATTTAAAATTTTAAACTGTCGTGCTATTTCTAACTCCTTTTAAAATTAAAATAAATATATTCATTCTAATTGCGATTTCAATAAATTTTAAACCATTATTATTTAAAATAATTTATTTTAACTATTCAAAATTCATTGAAATAGCCAAAATAAAAATTTTAAATTGGTTCTGATTTTCCAGGTTGTTACATGGCTTTGGCTGATTTGCGTCTAGGTGTTTGGATTTTCATGAGTGGGTGAACTTCCAAGTGGAACGATGGGTATGGAAGAACAGAAGAAGAACAATGAAGAAAGAAAAATGTGCAGATCGATTTTAGAAGGAAGAAAGGGTAATGTTTATAAACGTTATTAGCTTTAATTAATTATATAATTAATTATAGTAATTATGTATAATTTGATTCAAACTTCATAAGTCAATAACTTTTGCATATGAACTCGAAATCGTATGAAGTAGGACCCTTTGCGATCATGGAGTCTAGAGCTTCACAACAAAGGTGACTGGGTCCAATTTGGAGCAAGCTGCAATTTGGGGGTAGATACAAACCAAAGCAGTACCAAAATCATCAATTAAAGACTGACGGAGAGGAAACCAATGTGAGAACTCTTTCTCACTCAACTATTTTTGTTATGTAATTATATCATAGATTGCAGACGGGGCTTACCAGCTCCTGACACTACTTTTTGCAAACCATGGTTGATTGATTGTTTGGATTGTGATTGGATGAATTGATTGGGATTGATATTGTTGTATGCCGGATTTTTCTGAAAACTGAAATGTATAAATTATTTATAAAAAATGCATATAAAATTATCATGAAAAGAAACTGGAACAAATATTCGTTTACAAGTTAGACGGCTTGTTTATGTACACCTATTTATCTGATATTGATTGGGACAATAAATTTTACACATCGCCCAACTGCATGAATAATATTCAGTATTTGTTGTTTGAAAAACCCACATGGGTATTGGGATGATATTTGACATACACTAATCCTAATATTTAGTTGTATGTCAATCGATGAGTTGACAGACTGATGAGCGTTATTTATTTATTTATTTTAATGCTCATACAGTTGTAAATTGCACTCTAGATGATGTTTGAATGGTTAAGGATTATTTATCATTATTGTTAAATACGTGCGATGTATGAAACCCATATAATGGAAATTATATGGTAATTGATTGAGTTGCATTCCAATTCTGAAATAAAGAATATTTTAAAATAAAGAATATTTTAAAATAAAGAATATTTGAAAATAAAGAATATTTTAGAATAATGAATATTTTAAAATAACGAATATTTAAAAAAAATATTCATTGAATAATCAAAAATGTGATTTTGATGTCCGATTTGAGATGGACTCGAAAATATTGAAACATGGAAGCCGGGCTAAGTATATATGCCATTTTAACCCGCGGGTTAAACGATCGATTTTATTCATTTTATAATGAATATCGGGAAGAAGTGATTTCAAAAAACTAGTATTTTGAAAATTATCATTTAAATATTATAATGATATAGAATATTAAATTTTGATTTAAAATTAAAAAATGAAGTTGAAATTGTTTTAAAACTAATTTATAAACGATTTATAAAATACATTTCAAATAGAAATAGATGATATATAAATTATATGTATTTAATGGCCTGAATAGAACGTGATGAACAGCGACCGTTCGCGAATTACGACCATTAACTTAAATGGACGTAACGAGAGATCCGACCGTCGGATTCTCCTAAAACTAGAAGCGTTGGGTTCGTATCGAAAGGAGCTTTCCGATGATTATAAGAGATTTTAAATCCAATGGTTGGATTTGGAATTATGTCCAAATCAATTTCGGAAAAGGTCGTTATGAATGCAGTTCGGTGGTCGATATTGAAAACCGACTGTAAGGGCCTTAATAAAATTACTAAAAATTTGGAAAAATTATGTAAAATCATAATAAATGGTTTGTGAAGATTATGGATGAACCAAGTTGTGAAAAGATAAATGATATTTTTATCGAAATGAACTAGTTATTAACTAGTATAAAATCCATTGTTTTCAAATAGTAAATTGGATTGAGAAATGGTTTTAATAAAACCAGAATTTTCCCATGTATAAATTGGAATGATTTTGAATCGAAATTATCTTCAGAATATTTTGATCATACCAATTTTCATCATACCAATTTCGAATCGAAATTTATGATATGTAAAATCATACCAATTTTCATCACAAATTTATTTTTATGTCTTTTAAGGCATTTATGCCAATTAAATCTTTTAATATTATCCCCTTTACCCCATGTTGTACGTTCGTTCGTTTAACATAAAATATACGTTAGACTCGAATAGTCTAACTCATGGAATAAAGAGAAAACATCACAACATACATATAATTAAAACTAGATCTAAACATAAGTGGTGAACTTGCATGTGTGAATGATATTATACATCTAAAACTTGCATAGGCCAAAGTTGCAACTTGCATAAAATTACATATGTCATAAATCCAATTCTAAAGGTGTGAACTTGTTTAGATAATGGTCACAAACTTGCATAAATCATGTATGTCATAGATCTACATCTAAAGGTGTAAACTTGCATAGGCAGTAACCACAAACTTGCATAACATGATTCATTTTCAAACACATGTATTCATATAAACTTGCATATGTGATTTATGCAACATAACAATGGTATAAACTTACATCTAAACATGTAAACTAGCATGTAGAATTTGGCATATAACTCACACATGTCATAGCCTAACTTTAGATCTAAAATAGATGCCATGAAGCATATAAGGTTGTACATATAATTTTCCCCAACTTGCATATGATTCACGTCTTAACAAAAATCTAAACTTGCATACATACTTATGATTTATCATTCGAATCAACATACCCAAACTAGCATATGAACAACATGGTGATTCGATTATACATAAGCCAATCATAAAATTACAACATAAATGATCACAACTTTACAAGATAGCATCATAGAATTTACAACATAAACATCAGAATTTTAATAAATGAATAATAACATGCGGTCAATAATTCACATCATATCCAAGTAGTCCACATCATAATTCAATCCAATTAATTTGCTAATTATTTTATTAAAATTATCGAACTCACAATTCAGAGAAGGTCTTGAATTCTGAGTTCTGAAGTTGTAATAGCTTTCCCTTGAAGAAGATTCATTGTTAAAGTTGAAAAGGATTGATTTAGACTAGCTTTCTTCCTCTTTAATTGGTGGCGGCTATGCTGTGTTGCTAGGTGACGGCATGTAGGCCATGAATCTAATTTTGTTTTGATTTTAGGGTTTGAGTCTAGAGGTGTTTCTATAGAGTTTAGGATTAATTTAGGCCATCCGATCAACCTAGAAGCAACCTGAACCATCCAACCAAGATAGGGTGACACCTCAGCCCTAATGACTCAGCATAGTGTATTAAATGTTCATTTTTTTCTATAATTTACATATTTCTTATTTATGACAAATTCCATATGTAAATTATTCCCATTTTAATTATTCCATAACTATATTTTTAATTATGCTCACAATTAATGGTATACTAAATATACCATTTCATGAACCAATCTATGCCATGTAATTTTCATGTTTATCCTTCATATTTATATGTAAATTATAAATCTATTATTGTTAATTACATATTCTCCCTTTTACCGTATACATTAATTACCCATATACAAATATCCATTTATACATAATTAAATCTTTCTTACCTTTAATTTGTCATAAAAGCCAATCAAAGAAGGCCACATAAAAAACACAATCATTGACAACCAAAAATGTGCCACGTACGCCACATGATGCATACACGTCATATATATATATATATATATATATATATATATGTGTGTGTGTGTGTGTGTGTGTGTGTGTGTGTGTGTATTTTCTATATATATTTTTTCTTTTTCTTTTTATCTATCTTCCCAATTACCCATTTTCACACTAAACCACTTTTTGAACTGTGTTCACACTAAGCCATTTTAAGTCATTCCCCTAAAACAAAAATATGGCGCTGGCGGGGATCGAACTATGTACCCCTTATATGCAAGTCACGTATTCCAACCAAATGAGCTACTAAGTCTTTTGCTTACAAACCTTAGAATAATACTAAACATTTATTCTTTTCTCATTCTTTTTTTTTTCATGTTTTGCTGCAATATTTAATTTAAAGATATCTTTTTCATACGAAATCCAATTTACGCAAACTCGGACTCTATCTCAACCAGAATTCCGAGCCGAACACAATGGCGCAACTCGTTTCCCTTAATTCTCACATCTGAGATTAATTATTCTTTAATTTAATTGATTCGATTATTCAAAAATTCAGGGTGTTACATTATGGAGGAATTTGGAAGATATATATGTCGTTATTCCCAATACGATATTTGTTGGTTTCAAAATCTGATATTGAATATAAGCCGATATAATTTCTATTCAGAGATTTGTATTTAATATAAAATTGAATTTTGGGGTTTGCCGTGAATGGCATTCTTTAATAACACCATTCTTAAACCCCATTGAGAAAAGAATAAATCCTTTAAATGAGATTTAGAGGAATTTACCAATTAATTAATATTTAATTGGAATTGAAATTGGATTTTTGGGTTTACCGTGAATAGTGTTTTAAGTAACATTTTTTCTTTAACCCAATTAACAGTGAAAATATGATTTGGAATTTATAAATCTTTTTATTAAGATTTAATATGATTTTTCCAAAGTAAAGTTTTCCAATTTAATATATTAAATTGGAATTGAATGAAATTCGATTTGGTAATAATCAAGATGAGCTTCTGTAAAGGAAGGCCTTTATTATTTATGGAATTTAAAAGGCTTTGTCGTTATTCCATTTGTAATATTGATTTGATACGGAAATTTATATTGATTAGATATTGATCTGTTTTCCGTGTAGATTCCATTTTGACGGAAGATTATTTTGGGTTTCTCGTGAACGATGTTTTAAAGGACATTCGTTCTTTAACCAATTAAAGACGGGATTTATTTCTTAAATTTGAATAACCATTAAATAATGATTTTTGGAGATTATAACTAAGCAGAGTTTTAATGAATCTTTAATTAGATTGAAAATTTAATGTGATAATTAAATTTTCCAAATTTGAGAAATGATCGAGAATGGAGTACCACCAGTTTTACTCCAGGCGATAGTTAAATCATTAATTAGAATCAAAACAAGAAATGGTAATTAAATTTACCAATAATACGGTGGGTACTAGATATAGAGTACTACCAGTTTTGCTCGATGAGATGAATATGTTGGGATTGGAAAAATAAAATAAATAATTACTTCGGTAAGGCTCGATAATCCCGACTAGTTTGATAAACCTTAATTTAGTTTAAATAGTGAGAAGAATATTTGAATAAAATAATATTATGAATTGGAATGAGGAGTCTGATGTGTTTTTATAGCTCTTGATTATAAGATACGCAAGTTATTCGGAAAGACCGGGTTTAACCCATTCTAAATAACTGATACGGCGACTAAATGTCGATGATATAAAGGCGGTGGTTGAAGACCGGAGATCTCCACATCGTTTGGATGATGACTGATGTCTTGATTGGGATGTACACCCAAGAGAAGGTAATAAGTGGTTATCATCCAGACGTACTTGGAGATTGACCGGATAGCGATGGCCTCTCTTCTGTATTGGACATATGGGACGAGGAATAAGGTGCCTCTGGTTTCATTCAGACCCAGAATGGACTTGTAAATGGATAGTGTGTCTGACATTGTTTTCCTTTATACTATATTCATTGATCTCTACTAAATATATATTTGTTTGATTTATTTTCTTGCTTAATACCCTTCTCTGAGACGTACAAGCTTAGAGGTTATATATTGGTGGAAATCAGTGGCACTGTATGGATTGATAGTGTGGCATGCTGAGTTGCATGGATCAAAGCTTTTGTTGAAATTCAAGGCTATGTGGTTGATGATCAAAGCACAACTTTAACTAGCATAGCTTTGTGTAGCGTTAATTCGCGAGCTTCACACCCTGGTATGAACCAAAAACGGGATGTAGACCTCAGGGAAATGGACATATGTTAGTATCTAGCTAGGAGTAACATCATGGTATGGAGCCCAGACTGTTTACTTATATGGATGCTGGAAAACTTTACTGATGGAAAGCGAGGTACCTCGGATTTGAGTCCCCAGTGGCTCTTTGTTCTAGAACTGACTAAAAGGTTCTAGATGGTCGACTGGACTTACCATTTTGTAGGTTCTATTGAACAAGCTAACATATAGTTAATGGTATAACTAATCATTGACGGATGACCGACCTTGACGCTAACCGTAGGTGCAGTTGCGGCTGAATCTTGAGGCTCGGGCTAGAGAGTCTCGAATTGGTAAGGAGGATCATTTGCCTTGGTTCATAGATGGAAACCCAATTTCCAATACGTGATTTTTCGGTTCTAGTTGTAAATATATATATACACGGTGATGTAATATAATGGTACCTACGCCACCTAAGATTGATACACTTATATTTGATGTTGATTACTTCACTTATAGTAATAATAAAAGATGAAATTTCACGTATCAAGCATATTTGGCTATTATAAGGGAAAACTCTATCCTCGACTACGTTCATTATGTGATGGGATCTGAGGCTTATAATAACTTCAATTTTCTCTTTAGCATTGTGCTGTTTATTTTTATGCACTGTATTCATGGGGGATAAACCCGTTCCGTGTTATACAGCGTGGTCCCGTGATTGCCTGACTTTGAAATCAAGCTAATAACTATTTTAGTTCTCACACCAGTCCCATGACTGACTCAGAGATTATTGTTTTAACCTAAACTTTGGGTGCCCATATTTTCCACACGGCAGCTAGTAGTTTTGGTTTTGCAAATTTCTTTTCGCAGGATCCTGGATTTACAACTGGAGCATACTCGGAAAGCTTTATATCTGCGTATTTCTTTCAGTTTGTGCTAGTGATGTATTTTCTGCTGCTTTATATTTTAAAATCTAATATTATTTTTCTGTTGTGTAATATTTACTTATACTCTGGTATATTCTTGTACTCTGATGTATATTGTTGTAATAGTAATGAAATGTTCTACTATTTTTGTTCTAATGCGTCGTGCTCTCAAAGCAATCCGGGCTTTCCCGTAAGGGGGATTTCGGGTCGCGTTAGTTTGGTATCAGAGCTTTGGTTTACAAAGTTCGAAAATAAGGCACATTAGAACCAAAGGAAAGAATTCGTCAAAGATAGGATTAGTAACATCCTGTAAGAATGACTCATTAGTGATACGGTTAGTAATACCCTAGAATGAGTAGAAGAGTATTATTTATAAAAATAAACTTAGTTTTGAAATTTTATACCTAATTATGCGTACTTGAGTATTTTATTTTAAATTGATTTTGGACTACCGGGTATATGGAGATTTTAATATACGTCTGATCCACGTGTATTTGAAGTCTCAAATATACTGGGTAAATATAGAATCACACGCTAGTCGCCCGGGGATGATTCTGATGATGGACCTCCATGATCAGCATTTATGTTCGAGTTCCGAAAGTGGGATATCTATATATTTCCAATTGACTAGTGTGAGACCAAAACTTAGATAAAGTTTATTGTTGTAATTTGGCATTAAAAATATTATTTTTGAATATATATATAAGTTATATGTTTGAAAATAATAATTAACCAAATGGATTGCTGGTTGTGATGTATGATTATTAGTTTAACTAATAAAAATATGGGAACGATACTTAATTTAACCAATATGAGAAAGAATGATAAATTAAGCCAAATCAAATAAAATATTGAATCGAATTAAAATTTGAATAGAATTGCATACACAGACATGTATGTATATTGAATAGGTCATAGCATGGAAGCTAAGAAGAGAAATAAAATTGTATGCTCAACAAATAGGTACATGTTTACTATATTTATTGGGGTTTTATGATTTTATGAGCTGATTGGCGTTTACGTTTTCTTTTGGATTGATGAGGGCCCTGTGAGGCAAGTTGCGGTTTTAACGATCTGCCCGTACAAAGGAGGTTCTGGCGAAATGTTTCAAAAATTTAGGGTGTTAGCCAAATTTTTGAGCAATTAGAAAATTCTTAGAAACTAAAATTTGAAGAATGAAAGTTGAGTTGTTTAGTTAAACAACTTTCAACTCCATTCCTTTCCGAGGACGAAAAGATTTTAAGTGGGGAAGATTATAACAACCCGGAAATTCGGAACCAATTTAAAATTTTTATTTTAGCTATTTTAATGTATTTTGAGAATTTAAAATGGTTTATTTGGAGAATTAAGGATTTAAAATTTATTTAAATCGAAGTTAGAATGTATAAATTTATTTTAATTATAAAACGAACTGAAAATGGCGTGGTAGTTTGAAAATTCGAATTTAAATTTCAAGTGAATGTACAAAGTTCAAAATAAATTGGATTTCAGTAAAACTAGAAATATTTGAATTTGTTTAATGAGATCTATCTAACGAATGTAAGAAATTGAGATTTCACTTTATAAATTGTAATTTATGGCCAGTTTAAAATTTAAAATAGTCACTATGGAATTTATATATATTTTAATATAATATATAGCACTTAAAAATAGCCATTATGCAAACGACGTCCGTTTTCGATGAAACCACTTTTGTTGGATTTGGAATGTCAAATTATTTTCAGGTTTCAAATTTCATAATTTTTGGAATTAATATGCAAGCATGGTGAATTTAAACATGTTTTGTAATTTCAGACTGAAATTAACCGACTGGAAAAATGGCCATTTTTCAAATGACTTCCAAATTCAACGAGATTAGTTTTGTTAGGACTGTATCGTCAAAATATAGCTAAATATATTTTTTCTTTAATTTTTGGAGTCAGCATGTGGCCTCTGTAAATTAAAATGTACGTTTTAATTCAATATATGGATTTATAATATTAATTTAAAGAAAAATTGTTCAAAATAGTGAATTGGCTTACGAAACATATCCCATTGTGTCCGGAATGAGGGTATTTAGCTAAGGGTGACAGTCGTTGGGTTTGATTTGGAGTACGAACTAATAAACATATATTTTGAAAAATAAAATAATGGAAATAATATATATAAGGGTCAAAACCCAAGTTTCTTTCTCACTTCGGTCAAACCCGCGCCCCCAATTAAGAAAAGAAAACCGACGGCCATAACCTTCAGAACTTCGATCCATGATTTCTCCTTATATACTTAATATTTTCGAATGATTCCAACACAAAAACTATATAGATTTTTTTTGCTCTTTGAAGTCATACAGATATGATGATTTATTGTGGCATGGTTCGGTCGGAATCTGGTCGTGAAGATAGGAAGTTCGAGCGCGGTTTTTTTATCAATGGTGAACTTGAGATCATCGCCACTTCTGGCATTGGAGGAGGACATGAAGGCCGTCGATAAGGCATTGGCTGATCTGGGTATGGGTGCTTGGGTTTTCATGCATGGGTGAACTTTGAAGTGGAACGATAGGTATGGCAGAACTGAAGAAGAACAATGAAGAAAGAAAAACGTGAAGATCGATTTCAGAAGGAAGAAAGGGTAACGTTTATAAACGTTATTAACTTTAATTAATTATATAATTAATTATATTAATAACGTATAATTTTGTTTAAACTTCATAAGTCAATAACTTTTGCATACGCTCGCATGAAGTAGGACCCGCTGCGATCGTGGAGTCGAGAGCTTCACAACAAAACTGACTGGGTCCAATTTGGATCAAGTTGCAATTTGGGGATAGATACAAACCAAAGAAGTACCCAAATCATCAGTTAAAGACTGATGGAGTGGAAACCAACGTGTGAACTCTTTCTCACTCAACTATTTTTGTTATTTAATTATATCATAGGTTGCAGATGGAGCTTACCAGCTCCTGACACTACTTTTTGCAGACCATGGTTGATTATTTATTTAGATTGTGATTGGATGAATTGATTGGGATTGATATTGTTGTATGCCGGATTTTGCTAAAAACTGAAATGCATAAATTATTTATATAAAATGTGTATAAAATTATCATTAAAAGAAATTGGAATAAATATTCATTTATAAGTTAGACGGCTTGTTTATGTACACCTATTTATCTGCTATTGATTGGGACGATAAATTTTACACATTGCCCAACTGCTCAAATAATATTCAGTATTTGTTGTTTGAAAACCCCATATGGGTATTGGGATGATATTTGACATACAATAATCCCAATATTTAGTTGTATGTCAATCGATGAGTTGACAGACTATGATGAGCATTATTTATTTATTTTTAATGCTTATACAGTTGTAAATTGCACTATGGATGATGTTTGAATGATTAATGATTATTTATCATTATTGTTGAATATATGCGATGTATGAAACCCATATAACGGAAATTATATGGTAATTGATTGAGTCGCATTCCGATTCAAAAATAAAGAATATTTTAAAATAAATAATATTTTAAAATAACGAATATTTTGAAATAACAAATGTTTTAAAATAATATTTAGTGAATAATCAAAAATGTGATTTTGTTGTCCGATTTGAGATGGGCACGAAAATATTGAAATATGGAAGTCGGATTAAGTATATGCCATTTAAACCCGAACGGGTTTGATGATCGATTTTATTCATTTTATAATGAATATCGAGAAAAAGTGGTTTCAAAAATCTAATATTTTGAAATATTATCATTTAAATATTATAATGAAATAGAATATTCAATTTTGATTTAAAATTGAAAAATGAAGTTGAAATTGTTTTAAAACTAATTAATAAACGATTTATAAAATACTTTTTAAATAGAAATCGATGACATATATATTATATATATTTAATGGCATGAATAGAACATGCCGCGCAGTGACCGTTCGCGAATTTCGACCATTAACTACAAATGGATGGAACGGGAGACCCGACCATTGGATTCTCCTAAAACTGGAACCATTGGGCTTGTATCAAAAAGAGCTTTCCAACAATTATAAGAGATTTTAAATCCAACGGATGGAATTGGAATTATGTTCAAATCAATTTTAGAAAAGGTCGCTATGAAAGCTGTTCAGTGGTCGATATTGAAAACTGAATATACGGGCCTCAATAAAATTATTAAAAATTGGAAAAATTATGTAAAATCATAATAAATGATTTCGAAAGATTTTGGATGAAAATTCCAAGTTTTGAAAAGATAAATGATAATTTTTATCGAAATGAACTAGTTATTAACTAGTATAAAATCCAATGTTCTCAAATAGTTAATTGAATTGAGAAATGGTTTTAATAAAACCAGAATTTTCCAATATATAAATTGGAATGGATTTGAATCAAAATTATCTTTGGAATATTTCGATATTGGATTCCGTGATTATGCGAATATTGTGGAGGAATTTGGAAGATATATATATATCGTTGTTCCCAATACGATATTTGCTGGTTTCAGAATTTGATATTGAATATTAAGCCGATATAATTTCTATTCAGGGCCTTGTATTTAATACTAAATTGGATTTTGAGGTTTGTCATGAATGGCGTCTTTAATAACACCGTTCTTAAACCCTGATGAGAAAAGAATAAATCTTTTAAATAAGATTTGTAGGAATTTACCAGTTAATTAATTTTTAATTGGAATTGGAATTGAAATTGGATTTTTAGGTTTATCGTGAATAGTTTTTTACATAACATTTATTCTTTAACCTAATTAACAGTGAAAAGATGATTTGGAATTTATAAATCTCTTTATTAAGATTTATTGGGATTTTTCCAAAGTAAAATTTTCCAATTTAATATATTAGATTGGAATTGAATGGAATTCGATTTGGTAATAATCGAGATGAGCTTCTGTAAAGGAAGACCTTTATTATTTATGGAATTTAAAAGCCTTTGCCGTTATTCCATTTATAGCATTGATTTTATACTGAAACGGCCTGAACTTCCCCGTGAAGGAAAGCACGGATAGAATTGAGGACACGACGAATCAGAACGCAAACAGAAGAACATTTCATTGTTAATCACAACAATTCCATCAAAATACAAGAATATACAGAGTATGAATAAATATTACACATTTGACAAATATCAGAGATTACAATAAATTACATAGCAGCGGAAAATAATACAAAACACAATTGAAAGTAATACATGGATACAGAGCTTTCCGAGCATCGATCCAACTGTAAATCAGGATCCTGTGAATATAAATCTGTAAAACCAAAACTACTAGCTGCCCGTGTCGAAAATAAGGGCACCTAGAGTTTAGGTTAAAACAATAAACTCCAGGTCAGTCATGTGACTGGTGTGAGAACTAAAACAGTTATTTTAAAACTCTACTTTAAAAGAGAGTAATTCAAGGGACCACGCCGTATAACACGGAACGGGTTTCCTCCCAAGAATACCAGTGCATATAATAAAACAGCGCAATGCTTTTTGGGGAAATGAAGCTATTATAAGACCCAGGTCCCATCACACTATGCAACGCAAGCCGGAGGATAGGGTTTTCCCTTATAATAGCCAAACATGCTTGGTACGTTTAAAACAAATCATTTTGATATTACTATAAGTGTATAGTTTCAAAACAATTTCAACCATGAATATCAATCATAGACAGCATAAGTGACCTATACCACTATGTCGCCATACTAGGCTATATAAATAAAACCGAAATATCTCGTATTGGAAATTGGATTTCCTTCATGAGTCGAGGCAAGGGGCAAGCTCCTCTCTGCTTCGAGACACTCTAGCAAATGCCTCAGGACTACACACTCTGGGCAACCCTTGGATCTTCAGGGCCGGTCCACACTTACGTTAGTGGGTTAGTATTCCTGAACACACGTTTCCCGGTCCTTACAGACCTAAAATCGAGGCGCCTCGCATCCAACAACCATATAGGTGAAAAATATATAAATGTCAGCCTGTTTAAGCACTAACACCACCACTAGCTAGAAAGATATGTCGTGCTCTCCCTGCAGTCGCAATCCCGTTTTTGACTCATACCGAGGTGTGAGGCTCGCGAATTCACGCTATACACAAAGCTATGCCACGTAGACCGTGCTTTGATCATCAACCACAAGACTTTGCTTTTCAAAAGAAGCCTTGATCAATTTCCACTTAGGTGTGCCACACAGGCAATTCATGCCATGCGATTGATGTCCATCGATATACAACCTCTAAGCTCGTACGTCTTAGAGAAGGGCGTTAAGCAAGAGAATAAATTCTCCGCCGCCAAACATATGTATATTTAATAGAGATCAATCAACACAGAATAAAATCCAATGTCAGACACACAGTCCACTTACAAGTTCGTTCTGGGTCTGAATGAAACCGGAGGCACTTTCCTCGCATATCCATCGATCTCCAAGTACGTCTGGACGATCACCAACTGATTCCCTCATCTTGGGTGTGCAGCCCAATCAAGATCATCAGTAATCACCTAAACGATGTGAAGACTTCCGGTCTTCAACCACCGTCTTCATCTTCGAATTATCGCTGAATCGGTTATTCAGAATGGGTATAAACCCGGTCTTTCCGAATAACCCGCGTATATAATAAACAAATGTCATACAAACACAACATACGCCTCATTCCAATTCATCAGTCACTAACCGTAAATTAGCAAGAGAACAATTCCCCAAATATTAACCGTGAAGGCCGAAACCAACATCAGATCAATACCCAGGAAACCATCCTTCTTAGCTAATCTACAGTTAGTTTCTAAATTTCACATTCTTAGGGAAAGGTTCCCATTAATTTTATCAAAGATAAATTCTTCTAAATTTATTCTTTAATCTTTCTTTGAATATCATTTCAAACTAGTCGGGATTAGCGAACCACACCGAAGTAATTATTTATTTTATTTCCCAATCCCAACCTATTCATCCCATGAAGCAAAACTGGTAATACTCCATATCTAACACCACGGTGTTATCGGTAAAATTAATTTCCATTTCACGTTCAAATCTAATTAAAGATTTAACTATCGCTTTGGAGCAAAACTGGTGGTACTCCATTCTCGATCACTTTATTCTAATTAAAGATTCATTAGAACTCCACTTAGTTTTTATCTTCTCAAAGATCAATATCCTGTCTTTAACTGGGTTAAAGAACCAATGTCACCTAAAACACGATTCACGATAAACCCAAATTTACTTTCAAATTCAATTCCAATTAAATATTATTTAATTGGTACACTTCATTAAATCTAAATAGAAAGATTAAATCTTTTCTCAACTGGGTTCAAGAACATCGTTAATGAAGACACCATTCACGACGAACCCAAATCAAATTTGATATTAAATACAAGGCTCTGAATATAAAATATATCGGCTTATATTCAGTATCAAATTCTACGACCAACAAATATCGTATTGGAAATAACGATATAAATATATCTTTCAAATTTCCATAACAATATCTGTATAATCACGAAATCCAACCTCGAAATACTCCAAAGACAATTTCGATTTTAATCCATTCCCACTTTATATATTGCAAATTCTGGTTATTTTCAAAACCATTTCAACTCCACTTTATTTATTTTAGAAAAAGATGGGATTTTAATCCTAGTTCAAATCTAGTTCATTTCGATAAAAATCTATTTTTATCCTTTTAAATGTGGAATTTTTCATCCTAGTTCTTTCCAATTCATATATTATGATTTTACACAAATTATCAATATTTTAATAATTTTACCAAGGCCCGTACAGTCGATTTCCAATAACGGTCGTCGAATTGCACTTACGGCGACCTTTTCCAAATTTGATTTGGACATAATTCCAAATCCAATCATTAAATTTCAAATTTCTAATATTATTGGAAAGCTCTTTTCGATATGAACCCAACGGTTTTGGTTTCAGGAGAATCTGATAGTCAGATCTCCCGTAATGGTAATTCGAAGTCAATGGTCGA
Source organism: Allium sativum (assembly GCA_030737875.1). NCBI lineage: Eukaryota > Viridiplantae > Streptophyta > Magnoliopsida > Asparagales > Amaryllidaceae > Allium > Allium sativum. Next base: position 318,398,196 of record CM060921.1, read on the forward strand.
AATTCGCGAACTGTAGCGGCGCGGCGCGTTCTATTCAGGCCATTTAATATATATATTATATATATTCCCTTTAAAACGAATTTTATAAATCGTTTTAAATTAATTTTCGAAACAAATTCAACTTCATATTAAATTTTAAATTAAAATTGAATATTCCACATCATTGATTTACGAATGATAATATTTTCAAAATGTTATATTTTGAAATCACTTCCTTTTTCATAATTATTATAAAAACGGATATAATCGATATAAATATCGTTCTGTCAAAATAGTGCATCTCTAATCAACACGGCTTTATATATTTCAATAACTTCTTTATTCTATTCAACAAATGAATATTTATTCTATTCAACACATGAATCTATATTTTTCAACACATGACTTATCTCAACACATGAGTACTGTCAACACATGACTATTTTTGTTATTCAATATATTTTATAAAATTATGATTTCTATCGTTTAATTCTTAATCAGACTCCAACCGTAAATTAGTAAGAGAGCGATTCCCTAAGTATTAACCCCGAAGGCCGAAACCAACATCAGATCAACACCCAAGCAATCATTCATCTTATCTATTTTCCAGTTAGTTTCTAATTTTATATATGATAAAGATGTAAATTTTATTGTTAAAATATTTCGTTCAACCCATGAATCTATATTTCTTTCAACACATGACTATTCTCAACATATGAGTACTGTCAACACATGAATCTTTGTTTTATAATATTCTTTATTTTCCCAATTGGAATGAGGCCCAATTAATTACCATATAATGTTAATTATATGGATTCCATACAACACATATATATAATAGCAACGATATATAATCAACCATCATTCAAAGTGCACTACACAACTGCATAAGCATTAAATATAAATAATTAACGCTTACACAGTCTGTCGACCAATCGATCGACATACAACTAAATAATTGGGATTAGTGTACGCCAAATATCTTCCCAACACCCGTGTGGGGTTTAAATCCACAAACACTGAATATTATTTGTGCAGTTGGGCGATGTGTAAAATTTATCGTCCCAATCAATATCCTTCAAATAGGTGCACATAAACAAACCGTCCGGTTTGTAAATGAATATTTATTTATTCACATTCACGTTAAAAATTATATTTTTAACGATGATTAATTTATTTCAACACATGAATTTCTACTCAGTTCATTTATTCAATAAAATGATATTTTTATTTTTCTAACTTATTTTAGAAAATTTCGGCGGCATAATTACACGATACTAGAAACGGGACAAGGCAGCCTTATCCCCGGTCTAATAATGGCCCACGCCATACACATACTAATCTAATCAATTCCATTTCACACACTAAACCAAATTCAAACCAATAATCTAATCAACTACACAACCAAACAAACAAGTCGTCCATGGTCTGTGGACGACGGGTGTCGGGTGCTGCTAAGCACCGTCTGCATCCTAGCATATGATTTAACTAGAAAACAAGGTTTAAAGTGAGAAGTTCTCACCGACTACCTAAACCAGTACACCGCGACTCTTCTTATGTAGAAATCTTCGCCGTGCTCATGCTTTGTCAATTTCATTGTCCGTAGCCACTACATATATAAAAATCACATCTTTATATTGTAGCTATGTATATAAAAATCACATTTTTATAATCACTCTGTATGGATAAAAATCACATTTTTATACTGATATTATATACATAAAAATTTTATTTTTACACCGCTACTATATAGATAAAAATTATATTTTTATGCTGCTACTATATAGATAAAAATTCTATTTTTACAACGGTGTTCATATAATAAAGATTATATTTTTATATCGTCGCTATAAAAATCACATTTTTTATTTCAACATATATATAATAAAAATCATATTTTTATTTCGCTACATATATAAAGATCAAATTTTTTCTATCTGTATATTATAAAAATCATATTTTTATTCTTTTCATTATATAAAAATCATATTTTTACATACTTCATTCGTCAAAAACCATAGAAGCTTTGAAGCGGAGAAAACTCACTTTTTTTTCTAATGCCCGGATTCGCTGTTCTGGTTCCAGAATTTGCAAACGAGCTTCAATCTTCACACCATCTTTTTTTAAGCTTAAACGCGCCATTCCGGACAACTTTTACCTAGTGGTCTTCCTTCCGAAGATGTGCCATTTCGCCAGAAATCGCGAAAAGACAGCATTTTGACAGTGTTTGGACAGCAGACTTTGGACGCGTTTTCCCGACAACTCCGCAATGCAAAATGGGACTATCATATAACTAATCGAAGAGAAAATCTTGCTCTTCGACTTTTCTCTTGAGGAACTTTGGCTAGAAATGCACGGTTTGGGCGTTATTCGTGAAATAAGGACAGGGTGTTTTGTGCAAAACGGGAAATTAGTGAAAAATGTGATTTTTGAGGAGGAGGGAGTTGGGTGGCCATGGGGGGGGGGGGGGGGGGGGGCGCTGGACCTGATGGACGTGGGGGAGGCCGCTTGTGGCGGGGTGGGGTCCATGGAGGCGGGTGGTGGTGGCTTAGGTGTAGGGTTTTGAAAATTGGAAGAGGGAAAGAGGAGAGAGAGGAGAGGAGGAAGAGGAGGAGGAGGTGGCGCTAGAGGGGAGGAGCGGCGGCGGTGGGTGGTGGCAGCGGAGGAGGGGCGGCAGCCCTCTTGGAGGAGGAGGCCGTTTATTTTCTTTTTAGAAGAAAGTGAGAAATGTAAAGGAGGAAAAGTGATTATAAGCTCGTTTCTCGCCTATCGTCCAAACGCCGACGATATCCAATTGTCGCGGATTTCGGACATGACATAGTAGACGTGAAGACAAGTCAACAAAACAAGTTTCGTCGAATTCCGAGTTCGTTTGACCGTCCGTTAAAATTCTCAAAAATGCTCAGATAAGCTCTAAAAATGCGATTTTGGCTCACCATTTCTTCTTGCACGCTCACATGCTAACCCCAAAAATCATGCCCTTTTGGATTTAACCATTATTAGACGATACAAATCCGAAAAAAAAACGAAATCGAATTCTGAGGTCGTATCAATAATGCTCCTTTGTAAAATGACTGCCCGTTTTACCCTAAACTGTTTTAGCTCGCATGGCCACATACTAACTCCGTTCGACGCGTCCTTTGGAACTCAACAAGGATTTGTCATTATGAATCCAGAAAAATTTATCTTGTCGAATTTTGAGCTCATATGCAAAATTTCACTTTTAAGGGCTATGTATTGCTAACCGAAAAGCTCCTGCCAATTGCCACTATTCCGTATATCGGAATATATCGAAGCTTATAATTTTCGAAGTTCAAAACGGCATTTTGAACTCAATGGAAGTGGTTTCTAGTCCAAATTCATCCGTATGCAAAATACGACTTTTTGGGCCATGGATAATTTCCATAGCGACTATTCTGAATTTTCAACTGTGCATAACTTTTGATTCCCGCTATGAAATTTTGATTTTTTGGATTCGTTGGAAAGATATTTTCAAGTAGATTCTAATATTTTTGGTTTCGCCAAAATCCGGCTTATTTTGAATCCTATACATTCATTTGAATTTTGAAATCGAGTTATCGAACCACCGCGCCATTTTCAATTCCTTTTATAATTGAAATTAAAATAATTATATTCTAACGACGATCTATATAAATATATATGTTATATTTTTATTCAAAATAAATTTCTCGTCAATATTATTTAAAACAATTCATTTTAAATATTCAAAATTCATTAAAATTGCCAAAATAAAATTTTTAAATTGGCTCAGATTTCCGGGTTATTACAGATACGGAAATTTATATCGATTAGATATTGATTTATTTTCCGTGTAGATTCTATTTTGATGGAAGATGATTTTGGGTTTGTCGTGAACGATGTTTTAAAGGACATTCGTTCTTTAACCCAGTTAAAGACGGGATTTATTTCCTAAATTTGAAAAAAAATGATTTTTGGAGATTAAAACTATGCAGAGTTTTAATGAATCTTTAATTAGATTGAAAAATAAATGTGGTAATTAAATTTGCGAAATTTGAGAAATGATCGAGAATGGAGTACCACCAGTTTTACTCCAGGCGATAGTTAAATCTTTAATTAGATTCGAAACGAGAAATGGTAATTAAATTTACCGATAACACAATGGGTGTTAGATATGGAGTACTACCAATTTTTCTCCATGGGGTAAATAGGTTGGCGTTGGAGAAATAAAATAAATGATTACTCCGATAAAGCTCGATAATCCTGACTAGTTTGATAAACCTTAATTTGTTTTAAATAGTGAAAATAATATTTGAATAAAATAATATTATGAATTGGAACGAGGCGTATGATGTGTTTTTATAGCACTTGATTATAAGATACACAAGTTATTTGGAAAGACCGGGTTTAACTCATTCTGAATAACTGATACAACGACTAAATGTCATGATATGAAGACGGTGGTTGAAAACCAGACCGTTAGGGTGATTACTAATGTCTTGATTCGTGTAACAGCCCGGAAATTCTGAACCAATTTAAAATTTTATATTAGAAATTTTAATGGATTTTGAATATTTAAAATTATTTATTTTAAATAGCAATGACTAAAAATTTATTTAAATCGAAGTAAGAACATATAAATTTATTTTAATTATATAACGAGCTTGAAATGGCGCGGCAGTTTGAAAATTCGATTTCAAATTTCAAATTTCAAATGAATGTACAGGACTCAAAATAAATCGGATTTCAGCAAAACCAGAAATATTTGAATTTGTTGAATTATATCTTTCTAAGAATGTGAAAAATCCAGATTTCATAATGGGAATAAAAAGTTATGTCCAGTTTAAAATTCAGAATAGTCGCTATGGAACTTATATATATATTTTAAGATAATATATAGCTGTAACAACCCGGAAAATCCGAACCAATTTAAAATATTTTTTTTTGGCAATTTTAACGAATTTTGAATATTTAAAATGAATAATTTTAAATAATAAAGATGAGAAATATATTTTAAACAGAATTAGAACGTATATATTTATTTGAATCATCGTTAGAATATAAATATTTATTTTAAATATAAAAGGAATTAGAAATGGCGAAGTAGTTTGGAAATTCGATTTCAAATTTCAATTGAATGTACAGAATTCAAAATAAAACGGATTTTAGTGAAACTAGAAATATTTGAATCTGTTTATAAATATCTTTCTAACGAATTAGGAAAATTGAAATTTCATAGTGGGAATCTAAAGTTATGGCTAGTTGAAAATTCAGGATAGCCGCTATGGAAAATATAGCCCGTAAAAATAGCCATTTTGCAAACGACCTCCGTTTTCGACAAAACCACTTTTTTTGGATCCGGAATGTCAAATTATTGCTAGATTCCAACTTTCATAATTTTTTTGATCAATATGTGAGCGTGGCGAAGTTAAATGTGTTTTGATAGTTTCAGTCAATTTGGATCGACCAGAAAATGACCATTTTTCAAATGGTCTCCAAATTTGATGAAATTAGTTTTGTTAGAGCCGTATCGTCAATATGAAGCCATAAAATATTTTTTGGGAATTTTTAGAGTCCGTACTGGCCCCGATAAAGTAAAATGTACGTTCAAATTGAATATATACTGATTTATATTTTAATTTTAGCAGAAACTGATCGTAATTGCTGAATTGGGTTACGAAACATATCCCATTGTTTTTGGAATGGGGGTATTTAGTAGGGCGACAGTCGTTAGGTTCGATTTGGAGTCCGAACAGAAAAGTCACTTTATGGAAATTTAAATAAATAAATAAATAATTATATCTCTCCCTTCCTTTTCCTTTCCTTCTGGTCAACGCTCACTTCAGAAGGAAATAAAAAAAGGATCTCGTTCGATCCAGTCGCTTCCCATCGTCGTTTCTCCTGGCGACCCACCGCCTCCGCCGTGCATCGACGTCCCCTCCGGCGACCCTCCCCATCAGCTCCGACACCCTATCGCCTCTCCCGTCCTCCCCTAATTGAAACCACACACCTCACTCCCCGAAGACAGCCGCAACCACCGCTTCCAGTCCGAAGCCCGCCACCGCGAAGATCCCCTACCCTGCAAACATCCGGCCGCCACCAGTAACCCCGCGCTCTCCTCCTATGCGAGCTCGAAACCTCCTCCAGTTCGAAACCAGTGAACTAGCCCCTCCTTCCTCAGCCTAGTCATGAACCATTCCTCCTTCTCTTCGATTTAAAATAGTGAGTCCCCCGGATTTTGATTTTATTTTACTTCTATTATAAAAAGATCCGATTGTTAATTAGGAAAACATTCGATTTTTTTTAACTAAGTAAACATATGATACTCATATAGAAAACCGATTCATAAAAATGAGATTTATTTTATAGAAAGCACTTTTTTTATATATACTTTGTTTAATTAATTTAGCAATGAAATTTTAAAATAAAAAGGATTTGAAATTTTAAAATGAAAAATATTTGATTTTTGAAATAGAAAAAAAATATGTTTTTATCGAATGTAGGCTATTTTAAAAATAATAAAACTAGGAGAATATTTTTAGAAAACTAAAAATATGATTTTTAGATTATATATGCTATATATAAAATAATAATATAAAGAAATAAGTATTGATTGGTTAAAAATATAATTTTTAATGTAGGTATACTACATAGATCGGCAATCAAAGCAGGGCGGAGTGGAACTCCAAGGTGAGAACTCCTCACATTTATTTTTATTTCCTAGTTAAAATATATAATAGGATGCAGATGGTGCTTAGCAGCACCTGGCACCCATCATCCACAGACCATGGACGACTTGTGTGCTTGTTTGTTCAATTGTATTGCGAAAATTGATTGTGATGTGAAATGAACTGTATAAAATATATGAATAATAAAAATATCATTTTTATTGGATATATGAACTGTATAAAATAGTGATGCGTTGAAATAAACATTCATTTACAAACCAGACGGCTTGTTTATGTACACTGATTTATTTGATACTGATAGGGACGATAAATTTTACACATCGCCCAACTGCACAAATAATAAACAGTATTTGTTGTTTGAAAACCCCACACGGGTATTGGGATAATATTTGACATACAATGATCCCGATAGTTAGTGGTATGTCAATCGATGGGTTAACAGACTGTATAAGCATTATTTGTTCATTTTAATGCTTATACGGTTGTAGAACGCACTCTGGATGTTGTATGAATTTTTAATGATCGTTTATCGTTATATTTGTATTCATATGATGTTGAAATCCATATAACGGAAATTATATGGTAATTGATCGAGTATGATTTCAGTTCAGAATTAACGAATATTTTAAGATAATATTCATAAAATATTGAAATGTGAAGTCGTGTTAAGTAGTTAAATGCCATTTTAACACGAACGGAAATTTGGTTGATTTTATTCATTTTATAATGAATATCGAAAAGTGACTTCAAAATCTGATATTTTGAAGTGAATTTGAAATTCAAATTAAACTGAAGTAAATTTGAAATTCGAATTAAATTGAAATGAATTTGAAATTCGAATTAAATTGAAATGGAAATTGAATTGAAACTGAATTGAAGTCGAATAGAATTTAAATCGATTGAAATGAATATAAATTGAATTGAAATCGAAAAGAATTGAAATCGATTGAAATGAATATAAATTGAATTGAAATCGAACAGAATTGAAATCGATCGAAATGAATATAAATAGAATTGAAATCGAATAGAATTGAAATCGATTGAAATGAATATAAGTTGAATTGAAATCGATTTAAAATGAATATAAATTGAATTGAAATTGATTTAAAACGAATTCAAAGAAGATTGAAATGGAATTGAATTGAAATCGATTTAAAATGAATTCATAACGGATTGAAATGGAATTGAAATTGATTTGAATTGAAATCGATTTGAAATGAATTTAAAGCGAATTTATATTGGAATATTCTATTTGGATTTGAATTTGAAATGGAAATCATTTTTATAACGAATTTAAAATGATTTATAAAATTCATTTTAAATGGAAATCGATGAAATATATACATATATATATATATATTATAATGGCCTGAAAAGAACGCGCCACGCAGCGGCAGTTCGCGAATTTCGGCCATTAACTTCAAATGGATGTTACGGGTGATCCTACCGTCGGATTCTCATAAAATCCGAACCGTTGGGTTCGTATCGAAAAGAGCTTTCCAATGAATACAAAAGATTTGAAATATAACGGATGGATTTGGAGATATGTCCAAATCAATTTCAGAAAAGGTCGCTATGGATGCAGTTCGGTGGCCATTATTGGAAACCGGCTGTACGGGTGATAATAAAATTATTAAAAATATGGAAAAATTATGTAAAATCATAATAAATGATTTGAAAAGAGTTCGGATGGAAAATTCCAGTTTTTGAAAAGATAAAAATATATTTTTATCGAAATGAACTAGTTATTAACTAGAAGAATAATTTATTTATTTTTAAAATAAACGAGTTGGATTTGAAAAGGGTTTTAAATTAACTAGAATTTCCAAAGAATAAATTGGAAATAGATTCGGAATGGAAATAATCGTCGGAATATTTCGATATTGGATTCCGTGATTATAAAGATATTGTTGAGGAATTTGGAAGATATATATATATATATATATATATATATATATATATATATCGTTATTCGAATACGATATCCCTTCGTTTTAGAATTTGATATTGAATATAAGCTGATATATTTTCTATTCAGAGCCTTGTATTTGATATCAAAATGGGATTATGGGTTTTTCATGAATGGTATCTTTAATAATACTCTTCTTAATTAGAAACTAGCTGGAGATTAGTTAAGTTGAATGGTTTCCTGGGTATTGATCTGATGTTGGTTTGGGCCTTCGGGATTAATACTTAAGGAATTTTTCTCTTAGTAATTTATGGTTAGAGGCTAATGAATGGAATGGGATTTTGGGTTTATCATGAATGGTGTTTTAATAACACTTGTTCTTTAACCCGATTAACAATGGAAATGGGATTTTGGGTTTATCGTGAACGGTGTTTTAAATAACACTTGTTCTTTAACCCGATTAACAATGAAAATGGGATTTTGGGTTTGTCGTGAACAGTGTCTTCATTAACACTGTTCTTAAGCCCAATGGAGTTAAGAGAATTAGAAACTAACTGGAGATTAGCTAAGTTGAATGGTTTCCGGGGTATTGATCTGATGTTGGTTTCGGCCTTCGGGTTTATTACTTATGGAATTTTTCTCTTACTAATTTACATTTAGAGATTGAATGGAATGTGATTTTGGGTTTATCGTGAATAGTATTTTGAATAACATTGGTTCTTTAACCCAGTTAAAGATGAGATTAAATAATAAATTTAAAAGAATTTATCTTTAATAATATTAATGGGAATGAGGCGTATGATCTGTTGTTATGACACTTGATAATAAGATATGCGGGTTATTCGCAAAGACTGGGTTTATACCCATTCTGAATAGCTGGTTCGGCGATAAGTCGAAGAGATTGAAGATGGTGCAAGACTGACGATCTTCACATTGAATGGATGGGTTCTATTGATGCTAAAGATTGGAGTAGCTACCTTGAAGGGGCTAAAGTGGTAGCCGTCTGGATGTACTTGTTGATTGTACGGATATGCGAGGGCCTCTCCCCTGTATTGGACATATAGGGGAGGAATAAGGTGCCTCTGGTTTCGTTCAGACCTAGAACGGACTTGTAAATGGATGGTGTGTCTGACATTGTATTCCTTTATACTGTATTCGTCGATCTCTGCTAAATATATATCTGTTTGGTGGCGGAGAATTTATTCTCTTGCTTAACACCCTTCTCCGAAACATACGAGCTCAAAGGTTATATATCAGCAGAAATCAGTGGTATGATATGGATTGATAGTGTGGCATGCTAAGATGTAGTGATCCAAAGTTTTGTTGAAAAGCAAAGTTTGGTGGATGATGATCAAAGCGCAGCTTTTATATAGCACGGCTCTGTGTAGTGTTAATTCGCGAGCCTCACACCCCGGTATGGTGGTAAACTGATGGTTAGATCAGTATTCTTTTTAGAGGATGGGCACCTTCGTGGTGTCGTGGATTCGGTCGACCGAGGTGAGGGATATGTGTAATAATCCAAAAATCCGAGCCAACTTAAAAATTTTATTTTGGCAATTTTATTGAATTTTGAATATTTAAAATGAATTATTTTAAATAATAACGACGAGAAATTTATTTTGAACAGAATTAGAACGTATATATTTATACAGATCGTTGTTACAATATAAATATTTTATTTTAATTATAAAAGGAATTGAAAATGGTGCGGTAGTTTGAAAAATCGATTTCAAAGTTCAAATGAATGTACACGATTCAAAATAAACTGGATTTTGGTGAAACCAAAAATATTTGAATCTAATAGAGAATATCTTTCCAACGAATCCGAAAAATTGAAATTTTATAGCGGGGATAAAAAGTTATGCCCAGTTGAAATTTCAGAATAGTCGCTATGGAATTTTAGCCCTTAAAAATAGAAATTTTGCAAACGACCTCTGTTTTCGAAGATACCACTTTTATTGGACCCGTGATGTCAAGTTATTGCTAGATTACAAAATTCATAATTTTCTGAATCAATATGTGAGCATGGCAAAGGAAAACGTGTTTTAACAGTTTCAGTCAATTTCGATCGACTGGAAAATGAACATTTTTCAAACGGTCTTCGAATTTGACGAAATTAGTTTTGTTAGAACTGTATCGTCAATACGAAGCTAAAATATTTATACGTTCTAATAAAATGGTACATTTTTGAATTTTATTAGAACGGTACCATTTTTCAAACACAGCAATTTCAGAATGGTACCATGGTCGGTGGTTTTGATTTCGAGGTCAAAATAAAATGGTACCTTTTTGAAAAAAAAAACTCGCTCTCCCTCTATTTACAGTCAACCACTCTCCGGTTCATTTTAAAAATCATAATAAAAAAAGATGAGAGCTACGGGGGGGGGGGGGGGACCGCCGCTGCCATTGCGCCTCCCCAGGCGGCGTGCACCCACTCCACCATCGCCGACTCCGGTGACCCCCTCTCCCTTGACCGCGACGCCCCACCTCCGAACCTAGGAACCCCAAACACCCAGCGCCAGCTCCCAAAATCGAGACCCATTCGAGCGCGCCACCCACAGGCGTCCGCCCACACCCCCTCCGACGAGCCTCGCCGCAGCAACCACCTCCCCTCCCCATTCCTCCTTCGACAGTGAACGCCATTAAATTTGTGAGTTTTTAATTTATGTACAACATGGTTTTTAATTTTAGTTTTAATTATAGAAAACTATGATTTTTTTTATAGAAAACTGGAAAGCTTTGATTTTTATAAAACTAGAAAGCTTTAATTTTTAAAACTAGAAAGCTTTGATTTTTATACTAGAAAGCTTTGATTTTAAAAAAACTAGAAAGCTTTGATTTTTAAAACTAGAAAGCTTTGATTTTTAAAATAGAAAGCTTAGATTTTATTTAAAACTAGAAAGATTAGATTTTTTTAAAAAAACTAGAAAGATTATATTTTTAAACAAGGAAAGATTATATTTTTAAGAGTATAAAGACGTGATTTTTGATCATAAAAAGAAGTGCTTTTTAATTATATAAAAATACGATTTTTATATAGGTAGCGAAGTAAAAAATTTGATCTTTATATATGTAGCGGTATAGTAAAAATGTGACTTTTATTTATATGTATAACGATATAAAAATACGATTTTTATAACAAAGTGGCGATGTAAACATATGATTGTTATATTGTAAAAAGAATAAAAATATGATTTTTATGTTATAGATAGAATAAAAATGTGATTTTTATATATGTAGTGGCTACAGACAATGAAAGTGATAAAAGGCGAGCACGACGAAGATTTCCTACATATGAAGAGTCATGGCATATGGTTTAGCTAATCGGTGAGAACTCCTCACTTTTGTTTTAATTTATAGTTTGAAATATATACTAGGATGCAGACGATGCTTTGCAGTACCCGACATCCTTCGTCCACAGACCATGGACGGCTTGTTTGTTTAATTGCTGTGTTGTGAAATTTGATTGTGTGATGTGCAATGTAATAAAATATTTTATCGTTATAAATATTTTATAGTTAAAAATATAATTTTTAACGTGTATATAAAATAAATATTTATAAACAAATCGGACGATTTGTTTATGTACACCCATTTGACTGATATTGATTGGGACGATAATTTTTACACATCGCCTAACTGCACAAATAAAAAACTTTGTTTGTTGATTTGAAATCCCACACGGGTATTGGGATGATATTTGACGTACACTAATCCTGATTGTTTAGTTGTATGTTATCGATGGGTTGACCGACTGTGTAAGCGTTAATTATTTATATTTAATGCTTATGCAGTTGGGTGGTGCACTCTGGGTGATGGTTGATGATTTATCGTTGCTATTATATACATGTGTTGTAGAGAATCCATATAATTAACATTATATGGTAATTGATAGGGCCTCATTCCAATTGGGAAAATAAGGAATATTATAAAATATAAATTCATGTGTTGAATAAAATATACATTCATGTGTTGAATAAAATAATATTCATGTGTTGAATAAAAATATAAATTCATGTGTTGAGTAAAATATATATTCATGTGTTGAATAAAAATAAAATTCATGTGTTGAATAAAATATATATTCATGTGTTGAATAAAAATATATATTCATGTGTTGAAGAAAATATTCATTTGTTGAATAGAATAACGAAGTTATTGAAATATATAAAGTCGTGTTGGTTAGATATGCGCCATTTTGACGCAAACGATATTTAGATCGATTATATTCGTTTTTATGATGATTATATAAAAGGAAGTGATTTCAAAATAAAACGTTTTGAAAATACTATCATTTGTATATCGATGAGGTGGAATATTCTATTTTGATTCGAAATTGAATATGAAGTTGAAATCGTTTCGAAAAAGAATTTAAAACGATTTATAAAATACGTTTTAAAAAGTAAATCGATGAAAAATATATAATATATATTATATATATATAGAATGGCCTAAATAAATGCGCCGCGCTGCGGTAGTTCGCGAATTTTGACCATTGACTTCGAATGGACATTACGGGAGTTCCGGCCGTCGGATTCTACTAAAACCAGAACCGTTGGGTTCGTATCGAAAAGGGATTTCTAAAGAATATTAGAGATTTGAAATCTAACGGTTGGATTTGGAATTATGTTCAAATCAAATTTGGAAAAGGTTGCTGTAAGTGCAGTTCGATGGCCGTTGATGGGAATCGACTGTACGGGCCTTGATAAACTTATTTAAAAATAGTAATAATTTGTGTAAAATCATAAGAAATGATTTGGAAAGAATTGGGATGAAAAACTCCATATTTGAAAAGATAAAAATAGATTTTTATCGAAATGAACTAGTATTGAACTGGAGTTATAATCCATTTATTTTAAAAATAAATAAATTGGATTTGGAAGGGTTTTAAAAGTAACCAGAATTATTAATAATTGAATTGGAACGGATTTGAATCAAAATTGTCTTTGGAATATTTCGATGTTGGATTTCGTGATGATACAGATATTGTTATGGGAACTTGAAAGATATATTTATATCGTTATTTCCAATACGATATTTGTTGGTCGTAGAATTTAATATTGAATATAAGCCGACATATTTTCTATTCAGAGCCTTGTATTGAATACTAAATGGAATTCGGGGTTGTTGTGAATGGCGTCTTCATTAACACTGTTCTTAAACCCAGTTAAAGACAGGATATGATTTCCCAAGTTAAATAATCAGTGATAGTGATTTTTGGGAAGATTAAAACCAAGTGGAGTTTTAATGAATCTTTAATTAAATTGAAATGATAGAGAATGGAGTATCACCAGTTTTGCTCCAGGTGATAGTTAAATCTTTGATTAGATTTGAACGTGAAATGGTAATTGAATTTACCGATAACACTGTGGTGTTAGATATGAAGTATTACCAGTTTTACTTTATGGGATGAATAGGTCGGGTTTGGGAAATTTAAAACAAATGATTACTTTGGTAAGGTTCGTTAATCCCGACTAGTTTGGATGAACCATAATTTTATTTGAATTGATATTCAAAAGAAGATTAAAGAATAAATTTAAAGAATTTATCTTTGATAAAATTAATGGGAACGTTTCCCAAAGTATAAGAATATTTGAATAAAAGAATATTTTGAATACGAATGAGGCGTATGTTGTGTTTGTGTAACACTTGCTTATTATATACGCGGGTTATTCAGAAAGACCGGGTTTATCCCATTCTGAATAACTGATTTGACGATGTGTCGAGGATGAAGACGGTGGTTGAAGACCGGATGTCTTCACATCATTTGGGTGATTACTGATGATCTTGATTGTGTTGTGCACCCAAGAGAAGGGAAACTGTTGGTGATCGTCAAGACGTAATTGGAGATCGATGGATATGCGAGGTACAAGGTGCCTCTGGTTTCGTTCAGACCTAGAACAAACCTGTAAATGGACTATGTGTATGACATTGGATTTTTTTCTGTGTGATTGATTTCTATTAAATATATATATCTATTTGGCGGCGGAGAATTTATTCTCTTGCTTAACGCCCTTCTCTGAGACGTATGAGCTCAGAGGTTATATATTGATGGATATCAATCGCATGGAGTGAATTGCCTGTGTGGCATGCCTAAGTGGCAAATGATCAAGGCTTCTGTTGAAAAGCAAAGTCTTGTGGTTGAGGATCAAAGCGCCGCCTGTGTGGCATAGCTTTTTGTAACGTTAATTCGCGAGCCTCACACCCCGATTGTGAACCAGAAACGGGAGAGGACATCAGGGAGGGCATGCGTTTCCTTCTAGCTAGGGTGGTGTCAGTGACCTACCAGCCCTGACATTTATATTATTTTCACCTGTATGGTTGTTGGATTGCGAGGCGCCTCGGATATATCGGTGACTATGTGGAGCCGATGGAGTCATTTGGCTCATTGACGCCCCAAAGGGCGGGGAAACGCAGTGTTTAGGCATTTTAATCCACATCGGTGGACCGGCCTTGATGATCCAAGGGTCACTCGAGCTCTCATCCTGAGACACGGGATAGAGCGTCTCGAATCGGTAGAGGGCTCTCTTTTGCCTCGGTTCACAGATGGAAACCCAACTTCCAATACGTGACTTTGCGGTTTTGATTGTAAATCTATATATGGCGACATAGTGGTATGGGGCACTTATGTTGTCTATGATTGATACTTATAATTGAAATTGTTTTGACACTATACACTTATAGTAATAATAAAAGATGAAATTTAGCGTATCAAGCATTCTTTGGCTATTATAAGTTAAAAACCCTATCCTCCGGCTTGCGTTGCATTGTGTGATGGGACCTGGGTCTTATAATAGTTTCATTGTTCTTTATTTAGCATTGCGCTGTTGTTTTATGCACTGGTATTCTTGGGAGGAAACCCGTTCCATGTTATACGGTGTGGTCCCTTGATTTACCTAACTTTAAAATAAAGATTAATAACTGTTTTAGTTCTCACACCAGTCACATGACTAACCAAGAGTTTATTGTTTTAACCTAAACTCTGGGTGCCCTTATTTTCGACATGGACAGCTAGTAGTTTTGGTTTTGTAGATTTATATTCACAGGATCGTGGTTTACAGCTGGAATGATATTCGAAAAGCTCTGTATCCGTATATTCTTCCCAGTTGTGTTTTGTATTATTTTTCCACGGCAGTAATGTATTTAAAATCTCTGATATGTAGTAAATGTGTAATATGTAATTCATACTCTGTTTATTCTTGTATTCTAATGGAATTGTTGTAATTAACAATGAAATGTTCTTCTGTTTGTGTTCTGATTCATCGTGTTCTCAATTCAATCTGTGCTTTCCTTCATAGGGAAGTTCGGGTCATTTCATTTTGGTATCAGAGCTTTGGTTTACAGAGCTCATAGAACAAGACACGTTAGAACCGAACTAAAGAATTCATCAGAGGTTGGATTAGTAATATCCAATGAGAATGACTCATTAGAGATGGGATCAGTAGTATCCTAGAACAAGTGTAAAGAGTGATGTTTTTGAAATAAAATTGAAAACAAAATTTGTTTTGAAAAATTAAATTCAATTATTCGTATTTGAATATTTATTTGTATTTATTTGGACAATCAAGTATATAAAGATTTTGCGTATGCGTCTGATCCGCGTGTATTTGAAGTTTTAATATACTGGATACATATAGAATCACACTCTAGATGCCCGGAGACGATTCTGATGATAGTCCAGACATCAACAGCATTAGTGTTCGAGTTTCAAAAGCGGGATTTCTATATATTTCCAATTGACTGGTGTGAGAACCAAAACTAGATAGGGCTATTGTTGTGAATTGGCATCAAAAACATGATTTTCTGTATATGTATCAAAATTATGAATTTGAAACATTAATTCACTAATTGATTGCTGATTGTGTTGTTTGATTATTGGTTGATTAATTAAAATTTGAACCATTTAGCCAAATTGTACCAAATAGTGAATTGTATTGAAAATTTATCGCATTTGTGCACATGTACATGCATATTTGTTGAACAGTCATAGCAAGGAGGCTAGAGAAGAGGAATAAAATTGTTTGCCCGACAAATAGGTACATGTTTATTATATTTCTTGGGTTTTTGATGATTTTATGAGTCGATTGGCTAGCCACTTGGCTGTTTCTTTTTCCTTTTGGATTGGTGAGGGCCATGAGAGGCTATTTGAAATATCCCAAAGCTCACGGTGCAGGGGAGGTTATGGCGAAATTTTTCGAAAATTTAGGGTATTAGCCAAATTTTTGAAAAATTTGAAAAGTTCTTAGAAACTGAAAAGTTGAAGAACTTAGGCCATAATGAAAATAATGAAAGTTGAGTTGGTTTGTAAAACAACTTTCAGCTTCGTTCCTTTTCGGGGATGAAAAGCTTTAAGTGGGGGAGATTGTAATAACCCGAAAATTCGAGCCAATTTAAATTTTTTTATTTTAGCAATTTTATTGAATTTTGATTATTTATGTAACAACCCGGAAAATGCGAGCCAGTTTAAAATTTTTATCTTGGCAATTTTAGTGAATTTTGAACATTTAAAATGAATTATTTTAAGTAATAGCGACGAGAAATTTATGAATAGAATTCGAACTTATAAATTTATATAGATCGCCGTTGGAATCTAAGTATTTATTTATATATTATAAAAGGAATTGAAAATGGCGCGGTAGTTCGATAATTCGATTTCAAAGTTCAATTGAATATACCGGGTTCAAAATAAACCGGATTTTAGTGAAACTAAAAATATTTGAATCTAATTGGGAATATCTTTTCAACGAATCCTAAAAATTGAAATTTCATAGCGGGGATCAAAAGATATGTCCAGTTGAAAATTCAGAATTGTCACTATGGAATTTCGGCCCTTAAAAATAGCCATTTTGCAAATGACCTCGGATTTCGACGAAACCACTTTTGTTGGATCCATGATGTCAAAATGGCCATAAACGCGTGTACGATGAAACCACTTTTGTTGGATCCATGATGTCAAAATGGCCATTTTCCCAACGGTCTCAGAATTCGACGAAACTAGTTTTGTTTGGACCGTATCGTTAATACGAAGCTAGAAAATATTTTCTGGAATTTTTAGAGTTCGTATGTAGCCCCGGTAAATTGAAATGCGCGTTTAAATTCAATATATAGAGTTATATTTTGATTTTGACGAAAACTGATCGAAACGGTCGAATCAGGTTACGATACATATCCCATTGTGTTCGGAATGGGGGTAATTTGCTATGGACGATAGGCGGTGGGTCTCGTTTTGAGGTCGAATATAAAAGTCAACTTTTGGGGAAAATAAATAATTTAATAATATAATTTATTATATAACTAACTTCCCCTTTTTTCTCCTTTCCCTTTCCACGTCGATTTTAGATCTGAGTAATAACAAAAAAAAAAGAGAAGCGCTCGACGATAGAACGGACCCCGCCGCCCCTCGTGCTATCGGAGTTGGCGCAGTCCTCCGATCCCCCTCCTCCTCTTCTCTCCTCCTCCTTCCTCGCGAAACCCTAAACCGTTCGACCCGTTAGCACCCCCCTAGACCCATTAAACCGCCGCACCCATTAAACTCCACCACCAGGCCGACGCTTCGACCCCACCCACCACCATCGCGACTTGCGCGTCTCCCCCCCACTTCCCCCAAGGTCGACGTGAACCCCTCAACAGCAAAGATCGGATTTTTACAATGTCTAGGTGAGTTTTTATATTATTTTATTTTTAAAATCTGATTTTACTTAGGTTAAAAACATTATTAAAATCAGTTTTAAAATATGAATGCATAGGGCAAAAATTAGTAATGAAAATATACGATTTTTAAATTACATAGATAGTAAAAATTTGACCTTTATATGTGTAGCGAAATAAAAAATTTATATTTGAAAAGGCGAAATCTTTATATAGAGAATAGCGTGATAAAAATATAATCTTTATTATATGAACATCGTTGTAAAAATAGAATTTTTATCTATATAGTAGCGGTGTAAAAATAGAATTTTTATCTATATAGTAGCGGTGTAAGAATAGAATTTTTATATACATAGCAAAAATATAAAAATGTAATTTCTATATATGTAGTGGCTACGGGCAACAAAAGTGACAAAAGACGGAAAGGTGAAGATTTCCTGCATAAGAAGAGTCGTAGTGAATGGATTTAGCTTGGAGGAGAACTTCTCACTTTAAATCTTCTTTTCTAGTTATAAATATATATATACTAGGATGCAAACGGAGCTTAGTAGCACCGACACCCGTCGTCCACAGACCATGGATGGCTTGTATGCTTGTTTGATGTGTTGTGAAATTTGTTTGTGATGTTGATGTGAAATCGATAATAAAATGTAGATGGTTGAAATAAATTAATTATCGTAAAAAATATAATTTTTAACGTGAATGTGAATAAATAAATATTCATTTACAAACCCGACGGTTTGTTTATGTACACCTATTTGAAGGATATTGATTGGGATGATAAATTATACACATCGCCCAACTGCACAAATAAAAATCTGTGTTTGTTGATTTGAAACCCCACACGGGTGGTGGGATGATATTTGAGTACACTAATCCCAATTATTTAATTGTATGTCGATCGATTGGTCGACAGACTGTGTAAGCGTTGATTATTTATATTTGATGCTTATGCAGTTGTGTGGTGCACTTTGGATGATGGTTGATTGTTTATCGTTGCTATTATATATATGTGTTGGGTGGAATCCATATAATTAACGTTATATGGTAATTGATTGGGCCTCATTCCAATCGGGAAAATAATGAATATTATAAAAGAAAATTCATGTGTTGAATATAAAAATAGTCATGTGTTGATGATATTTATGTGTTGAAACTATTCATGTGTTGAGTAAAATATTTTAATAATAAAATTTACATCTTTATCATATTTAAAATTAGAAACTACTTCACGGTGGAGTCTGATTTAAAAGTCAAACGATAGATACCATAATTTTATAAAATACATTACATAACAAAAATAGTCGTGAATTGACAGTACTCATGAGTTGAGATTAGTCGTGTGTTGACAAAAATATAGATTCATGTGTTGAATAGAATATATATTCATTTGTTGGATAGAATAACGAATTTATTGAAATATATAAAGCCGTGTTGATTAGAGTTGCGCTATTTTGACGGGAACGATATTTATATCAATTATATTCGTTTTTATAATGAATATAGAAAAGGTAGTGATTTCAAAATATAACGTTTTGAAAATATTATCATTTATATAGTAATGATATGAAATATTCAATTTTGATTTGAAATTGAATATAGAGTTGAAATTGTTTTGAAACGAAATTAAAACAATTTATAAAATACGTTATAAAAGGAAATCGACGAAATATATATAATATATATATAATGGCTTGAATAGAACGCGCCGCGCCATGTCGCGGCAGTTCATGAATTTCGATCATTGACTTCGAATTGACGTTGCAGGAGATCCGACCGTCGGATTCTCCTAAAACCGGAACCGTTTGGTTCGTATCGAAAAGAGCTTTCCAATGAATATTAGAAATTTGAAATCTAACGGTTGGATTTGGATTTATGTCCAAATCAAATTTGGAAAAGGTCGCTGTAAGTGCAGTTCGATGGCCGTTGATGAAAATTGACTGTACGGGCCTTGATAAAATTATTAAAAATATTAATATTTTGTGTAAAATCATAATATGTGAATTGGAAAGAACTGGGATGAAAAATTCCACATTTGAAAGGATAAAAATATATTTTTTGTCGAAATGAACTAGTTTTGAACTAGAATTAAAATCAATTTATTTTTGAAATAAATAAATTGAATTTTGAAAGTGATTTTAAAAATAATCAATATTCCCAATACGTGAATTGGACTGGAGTTGAATCGAAATTATCTTCGGAATATTTCGATGTTGGATTTCGTGACTATGCAGATATTGTTATGGGAATTTGAAAGATATATTTTATATCGTGATTTCCAATACGATATTTGTTGGTTTCAGGATTTGATATTCAATATAAGCCGGTATATTTTCTATTCAAAGCCTTGTATTTAATATCAAATGTGATTTGGGTTTGTCGTGAATGGTGTCTTCATTAACACTGTTCTTAAGCCCAATAGAGAAAAAGATTAAATCTTTCTATTTACATTTAATGAAGTTTATACATTAAATAATTTTTAATTGGAAATGAATTTGAATTGGTTTTTGGGTTTATCGTGAGCGGTGTTTTGAACAACACCTGTTCTTTAACCCGATTAACAATAGAGTGTGATTTTAGGTTTATCATAAATCGTGTTTTAGATGACAATTGTTCTTCAACCCAGTTAAAGACAGGTTATTGATTTTTGAGAAGATTAAAACTAAGTGGAGTTTTATTGAATCTTTAATTAGATTGAAATGTGAATTGATAATTTAAATTATCAAATCTGAAAGGTGATCGAGAATGGAGTATCACTAGTTTTGCTCCTAAGCGATAGTTAAATCTTTAATTAGATTTGAACGTGAAATGGTAATTAATTTTACCGATAACACCATGGTGTTAGATATGGAGGATTACCAGTTTTGCTCCATGGGAGGAATAGGTTGGGATTGGGAAATAAAATAAATAATTACTTCGGTGTGGTTCGCTAATCTCGACTAGTTTGGAAAACCATAATATGGTTTGAAATGATATCCAAAGGAAAATAAAAAAATAAATTTAGAAGAATTTATCTTTGATAAAATTAATGGGAACCTATTCCCTAAGAATGTGATTTTGTGAATAAAAGAATATTCTGAATTGGAATGAGGCGTTTGTTGTGTTTGTGTAACATTTATTTATCATATACGTGGGTTATTCAAAAAGGTCGGGTTTATACCCATTCTGAATAACCGATTCGACGACATATCGAAGACGAAGACAGTGGTTGAAGACCGGAAGTCTCCACATCGTTTGGGTGAATACTGATGATGTCGATTGGGCTGTACACCCAAGATGAGGGAAATAGTTGGTGATCGTCCAGAAGTACCTGGAGATGGATGGATATGCGAGGAAAGTGCCTCCGGTTTCGTTCAGACCCAGAACGAACTTGTAAATGGACTGTGTGTCTACATTGGATTTTATTCTGTGTTGATTGATCTCTATTAAATATACATCTGTTTGGCGGCGGAGAATTTAATCTCTTGCTTAACGCCCTTCTCTGATACGTATGAGCTCATAGGTTGTATATCGATGGACATCAGTCACATGGAGTGAATTGTCAGTGTGGCACGCGTAAGTGGCAATTGATCAAGGCTTCTGTTGAAAAGCAAAGTCCTGTGGTTGATGATCAAAGCATGGTCTGTGTGACGTAGCTTTGTGTATAACGTGGATTTGCGAGCCTCACACCTCGGTATGAGTCAAAAACGGGATAGTGACTACAGGGAGAGCACGACGTTTCTGTTGACTCGCCTTTGGCCAAGGCCGTCAACCCATGGACCCATCACAGGATCACTCATGACTCGAGCAGGTCCTGGACAAGCCCATACATTTTTGGCTCGAGGCTCCTTGGCTCGAGGGATCTCGGATAGAAGCACTTCTGTCCTATAGACCTAGGCTCGGTGGTCATGAGATCAGCTCACACTACAGCGATGACTTGGTCATGAGATATATTTCATAGCCTATTTACTTGGTCCAGCTACCTATTCTAAAGCCTATAAGCTCGGATCTAGCTACGTTTATGCTGCCACATATTGAAGGGAACTTCTCCACGTAATTAAGACTCAGCTCCATTACCCGCTATTCACATGGATCAACCGACACATGGCACCTCCAATTATTGAAGCCTACTGCCTATAAATACACCAAGCTATACAACAAAGAAGAGGACTTTTGGCTGAGATCTGAGCCTGACTTTATAGCTCATGCATGCCCTCCACAACTCAATCATGGCCGCCAAACACTTTCACCTCAAAAATGCTTACTATATTCCTCAAAAACGATTATGTAATAGAGATTCTGACGATCTCATTCATTGTATCTCCGACTTTATGATATTATTATGAGACTATAAAGTGGACGTAGGCTCATTAACGCCGAACCACTATAAAAATACTGTTGTCTTGTTTTTTCTTGCTTTTTCTCATTTTTTCTGATATTTCTTCATATATCATGCTCATATCAGACTTTTGGCCGTTGATGACCACTTTTTGGCGTCAACAGTTTGGTGCTTTCACTGAGAGATGAATCTTCAACGTCTTAAGGGTTTTGCTCAACTTTTGGATCACCAAGTCCAAGAAAAAAAAATCCTATTTTCAGTCTTCTTCAGCAGCCATGGTTCCCAATACTTCTGCACATGTTTTGGAAAGTAGAAGCAGCAACATCTGCATAAAAAAACTATTTTTTTCCAGTTCTGGGTTTGACCCCAGTCGGGTTGACCCTTCCTGGGTCGACATTGACCCAACCAGAGAACCAGCCAGTAGGAATTGCACTTTGGAAAGCTCCCAGTATGTAGTTTGCCCCAGAGCAGGTCATGGGTCGAGGTATCCAGAGTCAGAGCATTACCATAACGAGCCCGACTGAACTGCTCGTTTACAAAACCATGCCCTCCGTCCGAGGAAAAGTTATACAGCTCAAGGTGGATCTGACACGAGCATCCACTACTCTGCTCATGCACGACATGACTCAAGACAATTGTGCACTGACTTTTGCATTTCGAAGTCCGACTCAGAATGGACGCGGTTCGACCGTCCATACAACCAGATCCTGCACTCGATGCCATCGAATTACATAAATCCAAATAAAGGAGGCAGCACCGCCTATCAACATACTTATTTTCCAATCATGCATTTTGCCTTTACATACTTCTTGAGTTATTGACATGATTAACTCATGCAAATTCGTATATGAATGTTGCAGGTACCTGAGGTTTGGTACCGACCACTCCTTCCATAGTTTGATCGGAGGAATGTAAAGCTTTGGCGAACGTGATTCAACCCTTCACCTGCTTACTATTGGCCTAACGACAACATTCTAAACCACAAGAAGTTCGACCATTCATTCACCAACTTTTTGCCCTTGACGCGGGGGCAAGAGAGTAAATGCACACGAGTTCGACGTGTGTTATCCATATATGACATACTAATGAGGCCTCCTCATCATCTATCCATTGATTCGCCACGCAAGATATAGAAATGCATTCGAGTGTGACATAATCACTCGGTAGATTGATGACTCTATCCCTTGATCTGATGGGAAGAGTGCAACAGTGACGGGTACAATACCATGAACGACATAACTTTTACCTTCGATGTGGGGGCAAAAGAGATATGTTAAGATGAGGATGAGTATGACTCGACCTCTCTCTAATGGCGTATCTAACTCTTTCCCATGCTTCGTAAGGGAGGAGTATAAACTCAATAGGGGTGAGAACCGATCATCCCCGATGGCGACCTTTGCCCTTGACATGGGAGCAAAGGGACGATGCCAAGGCAAATGTGACCCGACTGTTTGCCCGACTAACTCTAATCCTCAGAGCTTGGATATGAGTATAAACCTAGGACGAGTGTGACAGGCGCGCCAAGATTTAAGACCACTCGATCTATAACTCTAACCCAAACTGACTTTGGGAGAGTATAAAGGACGAACAACGACGTCCATAATTCTAACTCTCACGACTTGAGAGAGAGTATAAACCTATTGGGTTAGTGTGAGTGGTGCACCATGACTTAAGACCGCTAAACCCCCAACTCTAACCCTGACCGACGAAGGGAGAGTATAAAGGACGAACAACGATGTCCATAACTCTAACTCTCACGACTTGATAGAGAGTATAAAGGACGATGCTGTGACATGCATGCAATCTCCGTCGCCCTCCGACTGAGAGCAGGAGTATAAAGGACTTACGGATCGGACATCCGAATGACTTAACCTGGTTCCTATCAACGCTGGGGGCACGAACATAGATTTCTGAATTAACTTCAAACATGCTTCGGACGCGACCCATGTTTCAAAGTTAAATGGAGGCTACAGACACTATACCTCCAAACTACGACACCTGACACTTTGACATTTAATAATTCTATGCTAGATAGATTAGCACTCAACATGTTTTCACTACGAGCTACAATTTCTTGTGACTTAAAGATTGACTTAGTAGCCTGCAAGACTAAGCTAAATAATCTTTTTCGAATTGCAAGATTATGTACAGATACAAAGCAAAGACACGAGGGACACTTGCATACAACAACAAAGGGGTCGTGTTCGAATGACTGACGTCGATTTCTAATGCTAAGCTTCCCACATGACTCAATGCAATGACCGAAATGAGATGTTCAATAACACATCACGCGACTCAAGGCAACAACTGAAATAGGGCTTCGAGAGTGATATCTAGAATCTACACACATACCAAGAGCAATGACAAGTTTCACATTGCAAGTACACTGAATAGAAGATGCATTAGCTCGAGCATTTGGAAGGCAGCATGTGGACCACGAAAGGGTGTAGAGTGTCCATCCATTGTCTGATCCCAACCTACTTCCCAATTGGAAGGGGAAGAAAGAGAGCATTCAAAGTGACTACTATCTAACCTCTCGCAACCCAACTTCGATCCTCAGAGCTTGGATGGGAGAGTAGAAACCGGTATGGGTTGAATACCAACAAATCATTTTGCATCTAACTCACGACAAGATGAGGGAGTATGAATCATGAGAAGACATGGATTTGGCGTCCGCTACTCAGTCAAACCCCAATGGCTAGGGACGAAGAGCGCGAGCCATGAAAAGCATGAATCTACTACTCGACTACTCTATGCACATTTTCAACTTCTTAAAGTTTCGCAGGATCTCAAACTGCAATAAAAAAGGACGACCTCGATGGAACCGAGCATGAGGAGCAAACTCAACAAGAGTATGATGACTATTTTGGACTATGTTGAAACATGAACAAAGGGGTTCGACTAACACCCTAGCAATGTTCATTCTCTTGCATTTTGGTGAACTTACTAGACTTTGCGACTATTCATATAAGAGTAACCAAGTTCACTGACGCTCGATGAGGCGATCCTCACTTTCCGACTAAGGTGAAGGAACAATGCCTAAACAAGTGTGATTCGACTGCTCATATGTTCAACTCTAACTCTCACTAACTCGAGAGAGGGTATAAAATGACTTGGGTTGGCTAGGACTACCAAACCTGCAACTCTAACCAGAAACAACGACGAAGGGTATAAAGGATTAAGGACTGGACGTCCGACTAACTTAGCTCGACCCCCACTAACGCTGGGGGCATGAGCATTGGCTTCGTTTGTTCCCCACCGACGTTGTGGGCGTGAGCATCAGCTTACAGACTGACTTTGAATACGTCCTTGACTTGACACGTGATTCAAATGATATATACTATACCTTCGGACCATGACACGACTTGTCTTACTCACACATTCAAGAGAGACTGCTTATGTGTTCGACATGACTGGACTCACTCATTCTAGCGAGACTGCTTATGAGTTCGACATTACTTGACCTTACACTTGACTATGTCCTCGACTTGCATAAAAAGATGACACCATTTGGCGAAAACTCTTTATGAACGACCCTGTGCAGAAGCCAGCGGCCCAACTTGAATCATGACGATTTCATTCGACCTCTTGACTCGACGAGGCAGAAAAGGAAAAAAGAATTCAAGCTTCAGGACTACTACAAAAGATATAACAACTCGGTATTTCTTTCTCGAAGATGAATGACATTCCAAAGAGATGCAGTTCGATTTATTCAAAGTACATCATGTCTGCCACACAATGTACTTTGGGGGACAAAGTGTTGACCCGCCTTTTGGCAAGGCCGTCAACCCATGGACCCATCACAGGATCACTCAGGACTCGAGCAGGGCCTGGAAAAGCCCATACATTTTTGGCCAGAGGCTCCTTGGCTCGAGGGATCTCGGATAGAAGCACTTCAGCCCTATAGACCTAGGCTCGGTGGTCATGATATCAGCTCACACTACAGCGATGACTTGGTCATGAGATATATTTCATAGCCTATTTACTTAGTCCAGCTACCTATTCTAAAGCCTATAAGCTCGGATCTAGCTACGTTTATGCTGCCATATATTGAAGGGAACTTCTCCATGTAAACAAGACTCAGCTCCATTTCCCGCTATTCACATGGATCAACCGACACATGGAACCTCCAATTATTGAAGCCTACTGCCTATAAATACACCAAGCTATACAACAAAGAAGAGGACTTTTGGCTGAGATCTGAGCCTGACTTTATAGCTCATGCATGCCCTCCACAACTCAATCATGGCCGCTAACCACTTTCACCTCAAAAATGCTTACTATATTCCTCAAAAACGATTATGTAATAGAGATTCTGACGATCTCATTCATTGTATCTCCGACTTTATGATATTATTATGAGACTATAAAGTGGACGTAGGCTCATTAACGCCGAACCACGATAAAAATGCTGTTGTCTTGATTTTTCTCATTTTTTTTATATTTCTTCATATATCATGCTCATATCTGACTTTTGGTCGTTGATGACCACTTTTTGGCGTCAACAGTTTCTTTCTAGCTATGGGTGGTGTCAGTGACCTACCAGCCCTGACATTTATATACTCTTCACCTGTGTGGTTGTTGGAATGCGAGGCGCCTCGGATATAGATCTGTATGGACCGGGAAATGTGTGTTCAGGAATTGCCAATCTTCAAAAGTAAGAGAGGACCGACCCTGAAGATCCAAGGATTGCTGTGTGCAGTCCTGAGACATTTGCTAGAGTGTCTCGAACGGAGAGGAGCTTGCCCCTTGCCTCGACTCATGACAGAAATCCAATTTCCAATACGTGACTTTGCGGTTTTAATTGTAGAACTAGTATGGCGACATGATATATGGTACCTATGCCGCCCATGATTGATATTTATGATTTGAATTGTTTTGACACTATACACTTATAATAGTATCAAATGATTTGTTTTAAACGTACCAAGCATGTTTGGCTATTATAAAGGAAAACCCTCTCCTCCGGCTTGCGTTGCATTGTGTGATGGGACCTGGGTCTTATAATAGCTTCATTTTTCCAAAGAGCATTGCGCTGTTTTGTTATCTGCACTAGTATTCTTGGGAGGAAACCCGTTCCGTGTTATACGGCGTGGTCCCTTGAATTACTCTCTTTTAAAGTAAAGTTTTAAATAACTGTTTTAGTTCTCACACCAATCCATGACTGACCTGGAGTTTATTGTTTTAACCTAAACTCTGGGTGCCCTATTTTCTACACAGGAAGCTAGTAGTTTTGGTTTTGTAGATTCATATTCACAGGGTCCTGATTTACAGCTGGAACGATGCTCGGAAAGCTCTGTATCCGTGTATCACTTTCAGTTGTGTGTTTTATATTTTTCCGCTGCTATGTAATTTATTGTAATCTCTGATATTCATCGAATGTATTTTATTCATTTATTCATACTCTGTATATTCTTGTATTCTGATGGAATTGTTGTAATAAACAATGAAATGTTCTTCCGTTTGAGTTCTGATTTGTCCTGTTCTCAAAACGATCAGGGGTTTCAAACGGT
The DNA here is from genome assembly GCA_030737875.1 of Allium sativum. Taxonomy (NCBI): domain Eukaryota; kingdom Viridiplantae; phylum Streptophyta; class Magnoliopsida; order Asparagales; family Amaryllidaceae; genus Allium; species Allium sativum. The sequence continues at coordinate 318,426,231 of CM060921.1, forward strand.
CTTAGTCTGTTTAACGATCGATTCGGATCGAGCGAAATTCCTTACCGTCACAGTTGGTATCAGAGCTTTGGTTTACAGAGATCGAGAACAAGACACATTAGAACCGAACAAAAGAATTCATCAGATATTGGATTAGTAAGATCCAATTAGAATTACTCGTTAGAGATAGGATCAGTAGTATCCTAGAACGAGTGTGAAGAGTATATTTTTCAAATAAAACAAATTTTGTTTTGAAATTTAAATCGTTTTATACATATTTGAATATTTATTTATTTTGAATTTGGACAATCCAATATATAAAGATTTTGCATATACGCGTCATGAATGTATATTCGAAGTTTTAATATACTGGATAGATATAGAATCACATTCTAGTCGCTTGGAGATGATTTTGATGATGGAGCTCCATCACCAATATTTATGTTCGTGTTTCGAAGGTGTGATATCTATATATTTCCATTAGACTGTTGTGAGAACCAAAACTAGATAGATTTATTGTTGAGATTTGGCATCAAAAACATAATTTTCTGTATATATATCAAAGTTATGTGTTTGAAATTCTAATCAACTAATTGATTGATGTTTGTTTATTTGTTTGATAATTTTAAACCATTTAGCCTAATAGAATCGAATATTAAATTGTACTGAAAATTGGTCGCATTAGCTTGCATATACATGTACTTACATCGAACAGGTCATAGTAAGGAGGCTAGAGCAGAAGAATAAAATTTGTTTGCCCGAAAAATAGGTACATGTTTATCATAATTTACTGTTTGTTTGGGTAATGATGATTTTATGAGCCGATTGGCTAGTCGCTTGGCTTTTTCTTTTTCTTTTTCTTTTTCTTTTTGAGATCAGAGGGCCTGTATGGAAATTTCGGAATTTTCCTAGTGCTCCCAGTGCAGGGGAGGTTATGGCAAAAAAATTCGAAAATTTAGGGTGTTAGCCAAATATTTGAAAATTTTGAAAAGTTCTTAGAAACTGAAAAGCTGAAGAACTTAAGCCGTAACGAAAATACTGGAAGTTGAGTTGAATTGTTAAACAACTTTCGGCTTCGTTCCTTTTCAAGGACGAAAAGTTTTAAGTGGGGGAGAATGTAACAACCCGGAAAATGCGAGCCAGTTTAAAATTTTTATCTTGGCAATTTTAGTGAATTTTGAACATTTAAAATGAATTATTTTAAGTCATATCGACGAGAAATTTATTTTGAATAGAATTCGAACGTATATATTTATATAGATCGCCGTTAGAATCTAAATATTTATTTATATATTATAAAAGGAATTGAAAATGGCGCGGTAGTTCGATTTCAAAGTTCAATTGAATGTACCGGGTTCAAAATAAACCGGATTTTAGTGAAACCAAAAATATTTGAATCTAACTGGGAATATCTTTCCAACGAATCCTAAAAATTGAAATTTCATAGCGGGGATCAAAAGATATGTCTAGTTGAAAATTCAGAATAGTCGCTATGGAATTTCGGCCCTTAAAAATAGCCATTTTGCAAATGACCTCAGATTTCGACGAAACCACTTTTGTTGGATCCGTGATGTCGAATTATTGCTAGGTTTCAAATTTCATAATTTTACGAATCAATACGTGAGCGTGGCAAAGGAAAACGCGATTGACCAGTTTTAGTTGATTTTAATCGGCTGGAAAATGGCCATTTTCCAACGGTCTCAGAATTCTACGAAACTAGTTTTGTTAGGACCGTATCGTTAATACGAAGCTAGAAAATATTTTTCTGGAATTTTTAGAGTTCGTATGTAGCCCCGGTAAATTGAAATGCGCGTTCAAATTCAATATATAGAGTTATATTTTGATATTGATGAAATCAGATCGAAACGGTCGAATCAGCTTACGATACATATCCCATTGTGTTCGGAATGGTGGTAATTTTATATGGACGACAGGCGGTGGGTCTCGTTTTGAGGTCGAATATAAAAGTCAACTTTTGGGGAAAATAAATAATTTAATAATATAATTTATTATATAACTAACTTCCCCTTTTTTCTCCTTTCCCTTTCCACGACGATTTCAGATCTGAGTAATAACAAAAAAAAAAGAGAAGCGCTCGACGATCGAACGGACCCCACCGCCCCTCGCGCCGCCGGAGTTGGCGCAGCCCTCCGATCCCCCTCCTCCTCTTCTCTCCTCCTCCTTCCTCGTGAAACCCTAAACCGTTCAACCCGTTAGCACCCCCCGACCCATTAAACCGCCGCCCCCATTAAACTCCACCACCAGGCCGACGCTTCGACCCCACCCACGACCATCGCGACCTGCGCGTCTCCCCCCCACTTCCCCCAAGGTCGACGTGAATCCCTCAACAGCAAAGATCGGATTTTTACAATGTCTAGGTGAGTTTTTATATTATTTTATTTTTGAAATCCGATTTTACTTAGGTTAAAAACATTATTAAAATCAGTTTTAAAGATATGAATGCATAGGGCAAAAATCAATAATGAAAATATACGATTTTTATATTACATATATAGTAAAAATTTGACCTTTATATGTGTAGCGAAATAAAAATCTTTTTATTTGAAAAAGCGAAATCTTTATATTTGAAAAGGCAAATTCTTTATATTTGAAAAGGCGAAATCTTTATATAGAGAATAGCGAGATAAAAATATAATCTTTATCTATATAGTAGTGGTGTAAAAATAGAATTTTTATCTATATAGTAGCGGTGTAAAAATAGAATTTTTATCTACATAGTAGCGGTATAAAAATATGATTTTTATATACATAGCAACAATATAAAAATGTAATTTTTATATATGTAGTGGCTACGGGCAATGAAAGTGACAAAAGACGGAAAGGTGAAGATTTCCTACATAAGAAGAGTCGTAGTGAATGGATTTAGCTTGGGTGAGAACTTCTCACTTTAAATCTTCTTTTCTAGTTATAAATATATATACTAGAATGCAGACGGTGCTTAGTAGCACCCGACACCCGTCATCCACAGACCATGGACGGCTTGTATGCTTGTTTGATGTGTTGTGAAATTTGTTTGTGATGTTGATGTGAAATCGATAATAAAAAGTAGATGGTTGAAAAAAATTAATTATCGTAAAAACTATAATTTTTAACGTGAATGTGAATAAATAAATATTCATTTACAAACCAGACGGTTTGTTTATGTACACCTATTTGAAGGATATTGATTGGGATGATACATTTTACACATCGCCCAACTGCACAAATAAAAATCCGTGTTTGTTAATTTGAAACCCCACACGGGTGTTGGGATGATATTTGAGTACACTAATCCCAATTATTTAATTGTATGTCGATCGATTGGTCGACAGACTGTGTAAGCATTGATTATTTATATTTGATGCTTATGCAGTTGTGTGGTGCACTTTGGATGATGCTTGATTGTTTATCGTTGCTATTATATACATGTGTTGGGTGGAATCCATATAATTAACGTTATATGGTAATTGATTGGGCCTCATTCCAATCGGGAAAATAATGAATATTATAAAAGAAAATTCATGTGTTGAATATAAAAATAGTCATGTGTTGATGATATTTATGTGTTGAAACTATTCATGTGTTGAGTAAAATATTTTAATAATAAAATTTACATCTTTATCATATTTAAAATTAGAAACTACTTCACGGTGGAGTCTGATTTAAAAATCAAACGATAGATACCATAATTTTATAAAATACATTACATAACAAAAATAGTCGTGAATTGACAGTACTCATGAGCTGAGATTAGTCGTGTGTTGAAAGAAATATAGATTCATGTGTTGAATAGAATATATATTCATTTGCTGAATAGAATAACGAATTTATTGAAATATATAAAGCCGTGTTGATTAGAGTTGCGCTATTTTGACGGGAACGATATTTATATCGATTATATTCGTTTCTATAATGAATATAGAAAAGGTAGTGATTTCAAAATATAACGTTTAGAAAATATTATCGTTTATATAGTAATGATATGAAATATTCAATTTTGATTTGAAATTGAATATAGAGTTGAAATGGTTTGAAAACGAAATTAAAACGATTTATAAAATACGTTTTAAAAGGAAATCGACGAAATTTATATAATATATATATATATATATATATATATATATAATGGCCTGAATAGAATGCGCCGCGCCGCGGCAGTTCGTGAATTTCGACCATTGACTTCGATTTGACGTTGCGGGAGATCTGACTGTCGGATTCTCCTAAAACTGGAACCATTGGGTTCGTATCGAAAAGAGCTTTCCAATGAATATTAGAAATTTGAAATCTAACGGTTGGATTCGGAATTATGTCCAAATCAAATTTGGAAAAGGTCGCTGTAAGTGCAGTTCGATGGCCGTTGATGGAAATCGACTGTACGGGCCTTGATAAAATTATTAAAAATATTAATATTTTGTGTAGAATCATAATATGTGAATTGGAAAGAACTGGGTTGAAAAATTCCACATTTGAAAGGATAAAAATAGATTTTTGTTGAAATGAACTAGTTTTGAACTAGAACTAAAATCAATTTATTTTTGAAATAAATAAATTGAATTTGAAAGTGATTTTAAAAATAATCAATATTCCCAATAAGTGAATTGGAATGGAGTTGAATCGAAATTATCTTCGGAATATTTCGATGTTGGATTTCGTGACTATGCAGATATTGTTATGGGAATTTGAAAGATATATTTTATATCTTGATTTCCAATACGATATTTGTTGGTTTCAGGATTTGATATTGAATATAAGCCGGTATATTTTCTATTTAAAGCCTTGTATTTAATATCCAATGTGATTTGGGTTTGTCGTGAATGGTGTCTTCATTAACACTGTTCTTAAGCCCAATAGAGAAAAAGATTATATCTTTTTATTTAGATTTAATGAAGTGTATAAATTAAATAATATTTAATTGGAAACGAATTTGAATTGGTTTTTGGGTTTATCGTGAGCGGTGTTTTGAACAACACCTGTTCTTTAACCCGATTAACAATAGAGTGTGATTTTGGGTTTATCGTGAATCGTGTTTTAGATGACATTGGTTCTTTAACCCAGTTAAAGACAGGTTATTGATTTTTTTAGAAGATTAAAACTAAGTGGAGTTTTAATGAATCTTTAATTAGATTGAAATGTGAATTGATAATTTGAATTATCAAATCTGAAAGGCGATCGAGAATGGAGTATCACCAGTTTTGCTCCAAAGCGATAGTTAAATCTTTAATTAGATTTGAACGTGAAATGGTAATTAATTTTACCGATAGCACCGTGGTGTTATATATGGAGGATTACCAGTTTTGCTCCATGGGATGAATAGGTTGGGATTGGTAAACAAAATAAATAATTACTTCTGTGTGGTTCGCTAATCTCGACTAGTTTGGAAAACCATAATATGGTTTGAAATGATATCCAAAGGAAGATTAAAGAATAAATTTAGAAGAATTTATCTTTGATAAAATTAATGGGAACCTATTCCCTAAGAATGTGATTTTGTGAATAAAAGAATATTCTGAATTGGAATGAGGCGTTTGTTGTGTTTGTGTAACATTTGTTTATCATATACGTGGGTTATTCAGAAAGGCCGGGTTTATACCCATTCTGAATAACCAATTCGACGAGATGTCGAAGATGAAGACGGTGGTTGAAAAACGAAAGTCTCCACATCGTTTGGGTGATTACTGTTGATCTCGATTGGGCTGTACACCCAAGATGAGGGAAACAGTTGGTGATCATCCAGACGTACCTGGAGATGGATGGATATGCGAGGAAAGTGCCTCCGATTTCGTTCAGACCCAGAACGAACTTTGTAAATGGACTGTGTGTCTGACATTGGATTTTATTTTGTGTTGATTGATCTCTATTAAATATACATCTGTTTGGCGGCGGAGAATTTATTCTCTTGCTTAACGCCCTTCTCTGAGACGTACGAGCTCAGAGGTTGTATATCGATGGACATCAGTCGCATGGAGTGAATTGCCAGTGTGGCATGCGTACGTGGCAATTGATCAAGGCTTCTGTTGAAAAGCAAAGTCTTGTGGTTGATGATCAAAGCGTGGTCTTTGTGACGTAGCTTTGTGTATAAAGTGGATTCGAGAGCCTCACACCTCGGTATGAGTCAAAAACGGGATAGTGACTGCAGGGAGAGCGCGACGTTTCTTTCTAGCTATGGGTGGTGTCAGTGACCTACCAGCTCTGACATTTATATACTTTTCACCTGTGTGGTTGTTGGTGTAAGAACCCAAATTTTTATAACATGTTAAAACAAGAAATCAGGGCAGAATTAAATTTTAAAATAAGAATCATGAGAAATGGGTTACGCCTTTGCGTTCGTCTCGGAATTCTGGTTGGAAACGAGTCCGAAATTTCGTAAATCGGAGTCCGTATGACCGAGATATGGCCTCTAGAAGTTTCACGAAAAATTAGAAAACGAAAACAGATTTTCGTATTTCGAATTTAGCCCCAAATAGACTGGGTGGGAAAATTTCCCGCCCAGCCCCAGGTCGACTGGGGAGTCGACCCCTTAGGGACCAGGTAGACTGGGCAGTCGACCTGGGTGTCGACTTCCCTGGTCGAGCCAGGTCGGCCTGGGTGCACCTGCATGGTTTTTTGGCTCTTGTTTGGGGGCCTGTGACGATTTTGACGGTTCAGATCTAAACTAGGGTTAATCTAAGGGCCTAAATAAGTACTAACTTCTATAAAAACACCCTAAGACCTAACCTAAATCACTAAAAAATCATCTAGCAACAAAGTGTTGCCCAAATATCTCTTGATCATGGCCTCCATCTCCAACTTCAAAGGCTTGAGCATTCAAACTAGATCCATGTCAAAGGAGCAAGCTTTCTACATCAAATCAAGGGAGTAGAGCATCATTCCTACACCGTTCTACGACAAAAGCTTGTTCATAAATCTCTAGCCATGCTATGTAAGTTCTAGCTACTTTTAGATCTAAACAGTAGTTCTAATGTTGACATGGAATAAAATGAGATGGAACCTAAGTATGTTAGTCTATGTGAATCTAGTCTTGCCCCTCTCTTGAACCTATGACTTTGGGCTATTTCTTAGTGATTAAATCATGCCACTCATGTTGTGTTTTACCTAGTTTATCATGCAAGATTGAATCTTGAATTGTGGAATGTTGGCATGAACCCTTAGAACAATTTGACTTGTGGAACATTCATATGAACTTGACTTGGGGCATAACATGTAAAAGAACCTGAACCCCTCATGACCATTTACATGCCTATGATGATGAACCTAGTGTTATGCTACCATACATGTTTGAGGCCAATCCCTTTATGTTATCATACATGTTTGAGGCCAATCCCTTTATGTTATCATACATGTTTGAGGCCAATCCCTTTATGTTATCATACATGTTTGAGGCCAATCCCTTTTTGCTATCATATATGTTTGGGGCCAATATGTTGTCATATTATTTCTACTATGTTGACTCGCTTTCACTTGCATTGGGAATACGCCTTGGGTAATTTTGGCAAACTTGAGATGGGCTATGAAACTTAACATGAATTAAGTAATGGGACAATGGGCATAAGTGGAAAACATGGACTTTGTCGTAGCCTAAATTTGACATGAACATGACAAGTAGAAAAACATGATAGTGGCCAACTCGAGGTTGGGTTGAGTTTGTAGCATAAATCTGCCCAGAACCGCCCGGCAAATCCAGTAGCTACAGACAATAGGAACCAATGTGAGAAGTTGGTCATATCGCGCTCAAAACCCGAGGTTAGACTAGGTTGTGGTGTAAAGCTGCCCGGACCCGCCCGGCGTAACCAATAACCACAACAAAGTCTAATGTGATAGGTTAGGGTGCATTAATTTACTTAATGCCACATGATAAGGTTAAGATAGTTTGACTAATGGCACTTAACCGATATGACATGGATGGGTAGGTTAAGTAAGACCGGACTTGATTAGTTAAAGACACTTAACCATATAACATGATTAGCGGATGGGTTAGTTTAACCTAAATGGGTTGATAACACCCGACTGGGATAACACGATGCGTGGTAGAGTTAAGAAAACCCACAAGAATGATACTTAACCATTATAAATACGACTAGTGGATGGGGTTAAGTTAACCTACACTTAACCAATCTGACTCGGTAATTTGATGGGGTTAAGTTAACTTACACTTAACCAATCTGACTTGATAATTTGATAGGGTTAAGTCACGGACCTCTTAAATATACTTAACCAATCCGACTCGATAATTTAATGGAGTTAAGTTAACCTACACTTAACCACTTTTACTCGATGATTTAATGAGGTTAAGATAACCTATACTTAACCAATCTGACGCGGTAGCTTCATGAGGTTAAGATAACCTATACTTAACCAATCTGACACGATAATTTGAATAGGGTTAAGTTAACCTATACTTAACCAATCTGACATGATAATCTAGGGTTAAGTCATGAACTTATTGATATACTTAACCAACTTGATACATGGTTTGTAGGGCTAAGTTTTGAACTTGAATACTTAGCCAATTTTGACATGATTCGTAGGCGGGGTAAGTCATGAACTCGAAGGACAACACTTAACCCGTAAGACAAAACCCTAGTTTAGGGGACTAAGTGGAAAATCGTAGTTAATAAGGATAAAGGGAAGGGAAACTAAGTGATAAATCTTAGTTACGGATAACTAAGTAATAATTCTTAGTCAAGAGAATTGGACAAGTTCACAAATAGATGAGTAACCTGATACAGTAGGCATCGTTTAAACAAGCACGTGAGGAGGAGCGATCTATCTGACTTAGATAAAGGCTCCAGCGAACTGGGTGACGAAGCAGTAGCTTCGGGGGACGTGAGGGAACTGTTGGTATCCCTCTGTGAGGTTGCAGTTGATCCGCCTGGGCTCACAGAAGTTAAGGTCTGCGGTAGAAGAACCAAGGGTATGCCTTGGTTGCTGTGCGAGCAACCTAAAGACTGAGGTGGATTAGCGTGGAGCTGGCGATACTTAGTTTAGCCTTGTGATAGCACGTCGTCGACTACCTACCATCGTTAGTCAATCGTGTACGTATGCGGAAAGGCAGAGAACTACCAACAGACCATATACTTGCTATCTAGTTATGGGTGAGGTTGGCCAATAGGAAAGTGGGGCATGGATGGCCGGAGTATAGTTCTCGTGCATGATTTTCTTGGATTGCCTTTCAGTAGTTGAGGGAGGGGTCACGTGGGACCATACCACCGGTAGAAAAACAGACCTTTATATCTGCATCGGCAGATAACCAAAAGCTCCCGACCGAGTCCTGTATTTCTTGATTAGCCCTGTCACGAGACTCGGATGGCACATTGAGATACATGTGCATCTAGACATGGAAAACGATTCACGATACATATGTGGGAAAAAGGGGCGTGGTAGACGGGTAGCGTAATCCCTAGCGGTCCTAGGTGGCTTAAACCCAAACCGAGTTACGAAAACGTTTAGTAGGTAGCGTAATCCCTAGTGGTCCTAGGTGGCATAAATCCTAGCCAAACATTCGAGAAGTCATGGTAAGAAAATACAGCTAGATTGAGGGTGACAGTCCAAACAATTTCAAGGATAATGGAACTACGTCGAAGTAGTATAGAACTACGTGAGGAAGCCCGTAGGTTTTACGGCAAAGGACTAAACATATACATGGAAAGAAACATACGAGTTGGGAAAACCTACATTAGGTTGACATGGACCATTTCAATGGGCAAGGGACATTTTGTAGCTAACACATGACATGGGTTGGGATACTAGTACGGAAGGTGCAGGGCAAATATACTTGATAGAACCTTAGGGTGTTATACTTGATAGAACCTTGGGATGTTATACTCGATAGAACCTTGGGATGTTATACTCGATAGAACCTTGGGATGTTATACTTGATTCATAGTGACCGTAGTTTATCTTGATACAGTAGTTCATCTTGTTACCTTGGTTTAGCTTGTCTATCTTATCATCATCCTTATGTTTACTTTCAGTTTATGCATGTCATGTTACCTTTACCTGTTTTTATGCTGGAAGTAGATAGGACTTTCCAGTCTTTATGACTGACCCCGTTTTCTTTCACTTCTTTGTCTTCCGTCCCCCCCCCCCCCAGGTTTTCAGGGAGGAAATTTTGTTATTTAGCTCGGACTTCTTCTGCTTCAAGGTCATCATGTATGGCTTGGATTTTTCTTGGCTATGGCTGCTTTCCCGTTTTACTTAGGGAATATTTTAAGACTGTGGTTTTTATGCTTATTTAACTATTGCAAGACAAGTTTCCAATGTAATGGCTTTTAAAGGCATTTTGATGTAAAAGGCTTTAGAACTTATAATTTTATGAGGTAATGAAATTTGGTTTTTCTTCCGCTGTTTTATATGTTCTGTCTTGTGATATTTCTGTGCATGTTTACCTAGACAACGCCCCTCCAAAGCTAGTGCATTCTCTTGTGAGTGACCCTGGCGGAGGTGGGGTGTTACATTTGGTATCAGAGCAGAAGGTTACCAGACTGGGCAAAAGTTTTAAAACCTTCTGAAAACTATTTGAAAACCGTTTACAAAGAAGCATTTTTCAAGGAAAGTTTTATTTTTAAAAGGCTATTCCCCAAAGGACATTAGCATTATCCTTTGTTTCCTTGATTGAATCTCTTTTCCTTTCTTTCCTCCACCTGTAGTCACAGTGGTTCGAACTACGACTAATCCTTTTTTAACTACGTCAGTGTTTTTTTGTTATGATGGAGGCAGTTCTCGAGAGACCTGTTACCGTGTTATAAGAAAGGATAGTAAGAACAAGGATAAAGGATACAAGCTTAAGGACAAACAACTTGTTGGTATGGCTTAATTCACAAAGGAGGAAAAAGGTGAATGATAAAACCCATGATAAGAGAGAGTATCTCTAGTAGGGTAAAAAGGGAAAGATAGTCAAGTATTATGAGATGAGGACAAGATCATCGAGAGGGCAATTGTATGCTCTCACTATTAGCGTACCTAAGAAGGATGGTAACGTTTCTGTGAAAGGTTTAGCTTTTCTTCTCTATCATCCCGTCAGGACTTTGCTTTGATCACCGCATCATTTAAGTCTGCTTCGATAGTTGAGTCTCTGCACCTTCGTACTAGCATAGTAGCGGATCCCATTTTTGTCTCAAATCTTGTTGAGGAGTCGGTCCATTTATTCACGACTTGTTTGGATTTGAGGATGCCTATGACTTTTGGGAATAATGCTTATACTTTTAAGCTATGGGTTGAATTTAGGAATGGAGTGGTTATCCAGTAAGGGTGTCATTCTCGGTTCTGAAAGGAGAGTAGTTAGGCTCTTGACCTGCCTCGGTAATACCCTCGAAGTCTCGTGTAACCTTTAGGGTTCTGTCATGATTGGTTACCTAGAAGCTCTTGATGCATTTGTTGGTAATCCGTTCGAGTAGAGTTCGCCACTAAGGCGGATGGTTCATTTCGCTTGTGCATGAGTTATGGAAATCACTCTAGTAAGTACACTTGGCAACATGGTTGGCATCTGTTTGTCTTCAAGAGATAAGTTCTTCTGCGTGGAATGCCATAGAGCGAGTAAACGAGATCCATGATTCACTAGTGAATTTTGGAGAGCTTACATGAAACCATGAGTGCACGGATATGGTTGAGCCAAGTATACTAGGGGGAGAATAAGTAAAAGTGGAACGAGAGGCGACAATGAAGTAAGTTCCAGCTCATATTTGGAAATAGGAGTTAAGAGGCCACGAAATCATGAAGTTAAAGATGGTCAAAGCACAATGGAATTAAGCTCAAGGAAATGCGACTTAGAAGATTGAAGACAAGATAAGCGCATCATATCTCTTTTTAAGAGTATATTCTTGATCCCTGTTTTCCTGTAGAGCTTACCTGCATGCTATCCTTTATGCATATCCTCTCGGCCCTGTTCTCGATCTTATTTCTATTGCAAACTCCGTAGGGGGGTATGATTCATCGGTTAATAATACATGTTAGAGTTTGAAGGTGTCCATTAGGTTGACTAAACCTTTTGGGCTTTATAGGATATGGGTTGGGTTTAGAAAGGGATTTCTTGTAATCGAAAAGGAGTTTATCTTGCTTATCTTCTCGGTCCTATCTTGAGGACCTTAGGTAGAACCCTGTGGATGTAAACACGTATTTGAAAACATGTTATGATTGATATGGTTGCAAGTGGTTGCAAGTGGTTGCTCGTGGATGCGCGAATACACACTAGGCACTAGATTGGCTCAGTCACATTTCATATTTCATATGTATACGTGTTTATACTTGTTTATGGATGAATTTGAATGTGTTATCACGTGAATATTGCATATGGATGAATGGTTGTGCACACATATAGTGTTTATGTGACTAGGACTATTTGCATACATATGGATTCATGGCACTAAACATATTTTGCATTTAGAAGATCAATCAGGCCTGATCATTTGCATTAGATAAGGAACATATACACACACTTTCTGCATATGTTTATATGGTATTAGAAATCTTTTAAGGACAATGGTTGCTTGTGGATGATGTTTTGAGTAGATGGATGATGGATGGTAGGATACGTTCTTCCTAATTTAGAGATTTCGGGGACGAAATCCTTTAAGGTGGGGAGAATGTAACAACCCGAAATTTTATAACATGTTAAAACAAGAAATCAGGGAAGAATTAAATTTTAAAATAAGAATCATGAGAAATGGGTTACGTCTTTGCGTTCGTCTCGGAATTCTGGTTGGAAACGAGTCCGAAATTTCGTAAATCGGAGTCCGTATGACCGAGATATAGCCTCTAGAAGTTTCAAGAAAAAACAGAAAACGAAAACAGATTTTCGTATTTCGAATTTAGCCCCAAAAAGATTGGGCGGGAAAATTTCCCGCCCAGCCCCAGGTCGACTGGGGAGTCGACCCCCCAGGGACTAGGTCGATTGGGCAGTTGACCTAGGTGTCGACCAGGGTGTCGACTTCCCTGGTCGAGCCAGGTAGGCCTGGGTGCACCTGCATGGTCTTTTGGCTCTGGTTTGGGGGCCTGTGACGATTTTGACGGTTCAGATCTAAACTAGGGTTAATCTAAGGGCCTAAACTAGTCCTAACTTCTATAAAAACACCCTAAGACCTAACCTAAATCACTAAAAAATCATCCTAGCAACAAAGTGCTGCCCAAATCTCTCTTGATCATGGCCTCCATCTCCAACTTCAAAGGCTTGTGCATTCAAACTAGATCCATGTCAAAGGAGCAAGCTTTCTACATCAAATCAAGGGAGTAGAGCATCATTCCTACACCGTTCTACGACAAATGCTTGTTCATAAATCTCTAGCCACGCTATGTAAGTTCAAGCTACTTTTTAGATCTAAACAGTAGTTCTAATGTTGACATGGAATAAAATGAGATGGAACCTAAGTATGTTAGTCTATGTGAATCTTGTCTTGCCCCTCTCTTGAACTTATGACTTTGGGCTATTTCTTAGTGATTAAATCATGCCACTCATGTTGGTTTTACCTAGTTTATCATGCAAGATTGAATCTTGACTTGTGGAATGTTGGCATGAACCCTTAGAACAATTTGACTTATGGAACATTCATATGAACTTGACTTGGGGCTTATGCATGTAAAAGAACCTAAACCCCTCATGAGCATTTACATGCCTATGATGATGAACCTATTGTTATGCTATCATACATGTTTGAGGTCAATCCCTTTATGTTATCATACATGTTTGAGGCCAATCCCTTTACGTTATCATACATGTTTGAGGCCAATCCCTTTAAGTTATCATACATGTTTGGGGCCAATATGTTGTCATATTATTCCTACTATGTTGACTCGCTTTCGCTTGCGTTGGGAATACGCCTTGGGTAGTTTAGGAAAACTTGAGATGGGCTATGAAACTTAACATGAATTAAGTAATGGGACAATGGGCATAAGTGGAAAACGTGGACTTTGTCGTAGCCAAAATTTGACATGAACATGACAAGTAGAAAAACATGAAAGTGGCCAACTCGAGGTTGGGTTGAGTTTGTAGCATAAATCTGCCCATAACAGCCCAGCAAATCCAGTAGCTACAGACAATAGGACCCAATGTGAGAAGTTGGTCATATCGCGCTCAAAACCCGAGGTTAGACTAGGTTGTGGTGTAAAGCTGCCCGGACCCGCCCGGCGTAACCAGTAACCACAACAAAGTCTAATGTGAGAGGTTGGGGTGCGTTAATTTACTTAATGCCACATGATAAGGTTAAGATAGTTTGACTAATGGCACTTAACCGATATGACATCGATGGGTAGGTTAAGTAAGACCGGACTTGATTAATTAAAGACATTTAACCATATAACATGATTAGCGGATGGGTTAGTTTAACCTAAATGGGTTGATAACACCCAACTGGGATAACACGATGCGTGGTAGAGTTAAGAAAACCCACAAGAATGATACTTAACCATTATAAATACGACTAGTGGATGGAGTTAAGTTAACCTACACTTAACCAATTCGACTCGGTAATTTAATGGGATTAAGTTAACTTACACTTAACCAATCTGACTTGATAATTTGATAGGGTTAAGTCACGAACCTCTTAAATATACTTAACCAATCCGACTCGATAATTTAATGGGGTTAAGTTAACCTACACTTAACCACTTTTACTCAATGATTTAATGAGGTTAAGAAAACCTATACTTAACCAATCTGACGCGGTAGCTTGATGAGGTTAAGATAACCTATACTTAACCAATCTGACACGGTAATTTGAATAGGGTTAAGTTAACCTATACTTAACCAATCTAACACGATAATATAGGGTTCAGTCATGAACTTCTTAACTAACTTGATACATGGTTTGTAGGGCTAAGTCTTGAACTTGAATACTAAGCCAATTTTGACATGATTCGTAGGCGGGGTAAGTCATGAACTCGAAGGACAACACTTAACCCATTAGACAAAACCCTAGTTCAGGGGACTAAGTGGAAAATCGTAGTTAATAAGGATAACGGGAAGGGAAACTAAGTGATAAACCTTAGTTAAGGATAACTAAGTAATAATTCTTAGTCAAGAGAATTGGACCAGTTCACAAATAGATGAGTAACCTGATACGGTAGGTCATCGTTTAAACAAACACGCGAGGAGGAGCGAATGTCTATCTGACTTAGATAAAGGCTCCAGTGAACTGGGTGACGAAGCAGTAGCTTCGGGGGATGTGAGGGTACTCTTGGTATTCCTCTGTGAGGTTGCAGATGATCCGCCTGGGCTTACAGAGGTTAAAGTCTGCGGTAGAAGAACCAAGGGTATGCCTTCGTTGCTGTGCGAGCAACCTAAAGACTGGGGTGGATTAGCGTGGAGTCGGCGATACTTAGTTTAGCCCTGTGATAGCACGTCGTCGACTACTTACCATCTTTAGTCAATCGTGTATGTATGTGGAAAGGCAGAGAACTCCCAACAGACCATATACTTGCTATCTAGTTATGGGTGAGGTTGGCCAATAGTAAAGTGGGGCATGGATGGCCGGAGTATAGTTCTCTTGCATGATTTTCTTGGATTGCCTTACAGTAGTTGAGGGAGGGGTCACGTGGGACCATAACCACCGGTAGAAAAACAGACCTTGATATCTGCATCGGCAGATAACATAAAGCTCCCGATTGAGTCCTGTATTTCTTGATTAGCCCTGTCACGGGACTCGGATGGCACATTGAGATACATGTGCATCTAGACATGGAAAAAGATTCACGATACATACGTGGGAAAAAGGGGCGTGGTAGACGGGTAGCGTAATCCCTAGCGGTCCTAGGTGGCTTAAACCCAAACCGAGTTACAAAAACGTTTAGTAGGTAGCGTAATCCCTAGTGTTCCTAGGTGGCATAAATCCCAACCGAACATTCAAGAATTCAAGGTAAGAAAATACAGCTAAATCGAGGGTGACAGTCCAAATGATTTCAAGGATAATGGAACTACGTTGAAGTAGTATAGAACTACGTGAGGAGGCCCGTAGGATTTACGGCAAAGGACTAAACATATACATGGAAAGAAACATACGAGTTGGGAAAACCTACATAAGGTTGACATGGACCATTTCATTGGGCAAGGGACATTTTGTAGCTAACACATGACACGGGTTGGAATACTAGTACGGAAGGTGCAGGGCAAATATACTTGATAGAACCTTGGGGTGTTATACTCGATAGAACCTTGGGATGTTATACTCGATAGAACCTTGGGATGTTATAGTCTATAGAACCTTAGGATGTTATACTTGATTCATAGAGACCGTAGTTTATCTTGATACAGTAGTTCATCCTATTACCTTGGTTTAGCTTGTCTATCTTGTCATCATCCTTATGTTTACTTTCAGTTTATGCATGTCATGTTACCTTTACCTGTTTTTATGTTGGAAGTAGATAGGACTTACCAGTCTTTATGACTGACCCCGTTTTCTTTCGCCTCTTTGTCATCCGTTCCCCCCCCCCCCCAGGTTTTCAGGGAGGATGTAACAACCCGTATTTTTAATAACCTGTAATAACATGAATTGAGGCAGAATTAAATTATAAAATGGGAATCAAGGGAAACGGGCTATGCCATTGCGTTCGTCTCGGAAAAATACGCGAAATAGAGTCCGAGTTTTCGAAAATCGGAGTCCGTATGACCCAGTTAAGGCCCATTGAAGTTTGCAGAAAATTACTAAGTAAAAATCAGATTCAAATTTGAAGAATTGGGCCAGCTGGGCCAAGGCGGGAAAATTCCCGCCAGGGGCCCCATGTCGACAGGCCTGTCGACAGGGTCCCCTGGGAGTCGACTGCCCTGTCGACAGCCCTGTCGACAGGGTGTAGCCAGGCAGATTAGCCTGGCGCACCTCTTTGGTTTGGGCTTGGTTTGGGCTTGGTTTTGTGGTCTGGTTCTGGAGAGTTCCTAAATCTGACGGGCCAAAATTCACCTAGGGTTAATCCTATGGTCTAAATCACTCTAATCTTCTATAAATAAGCCTCTAACCTACCCTAAATCATTCATTAATCATCCTAGCAACAAAACTATGCCAAAATCTAAACTCTCATGGCCTCCACCTAAAACCCTAGCCTCCAATCTCTTCATTAATAATTCCTAAGTAATTTTCCATGCATACAAGCATATTTAGGCTTGTATGATCCTCCTTAGCTTGCATTAAAGGCTTGTTTTTCAATTGGCATCATAAAGGAGGAGTCTTGATCAAGTTTGCTTGCATTTGGGGGTCTTAATTAGTTGCATAAGGGGTTTCTTGCGTTTGTTATACTCATTTGAGTTCGCATAAGCATAGTAAGCCCTCTTACCCTCATTTTAGAAACTATAAAGTTAATGTGTGATGAAAGTTGGGGTTTATGTATGTTTATTGAATTGTGCATGTTATGCAAGGGTACTAAGCCATGATTTGCAAACCTATTAAGTTATGCATGTATACTAAGCCATGATTTGCAAGATTTATAAGTTATGCATGTTTATGCAAGTTTGTTAAGCCATGATTTGTATGTTTATTAAGTATGCATGTTTATGCAAGTTGTTAAGCCATGATTTGTATGTTTGATAAGTTACGCATACTTATGCAAGTTTAAAAAGACAAGTTGTGCATGTTTTGACAAGTTGTGCATGTTTGACAAGTTATGCATACTTATGCAAGTTTAAAAAGACAAGTTGTGCATGTTTTGACAAGTTGTGCATGTTTGACAAGTTATGCATACTTATGCAAGTTTAAAAGGACAAGTTGTGCATGTTTTGACAAGTTGTGCATGTTTGACAAGTTATGCATACTTATGCAAGTTTAAAATGACAAGTTGTGCATGTTTTGACAAGTTGTGCAAGTTTGACAAGTTATGCATACTTATGCAAGTTTAAAATGACAAGTTGTGCATGTTTTGACAAGTTGTGCATGTTTGACAAGTTATGCATACTTATGCAAGTTTAAGATGACAAATTGTGCATGTTTTGACAAGTTGTGCATGTTTTATGGTAATATGCAAGATCACTATGCTAAGTTGTGCAAGTCTAACATGTTATGCATGATTTTTGGTGCAAGTTTATCATGTATGTTGTGCCAAGTTCCCTCTTCCTATCCTTTATGCGTTACTACGAATATGTAAGCGATAGAATGACGTTGGGGGTTTTGGGGTAAACTTAAAATACATGAAAATATAAGATTGGGAATTTACCTATTAAGTTAGGTCTACCCCTTGGGAATTTACCTATTAAGTTAGGTCTACCCAAGTAATTGTTGACTTGTAATTATGTTTTGAAATAAAGTGGACATGACACTTAGAAAACATAAGTGTGGCCAACTCGAGGTTGGGTTGAGTTAGTAGCATAATTCTACCCGGAACCGACCGGCTTAACTAGTGGCTACAAACAATAGGACCCAATGTGAGAAGTTGGTCATGGGGTGCCAAGACCCGAGGTTAGACCAAGTTGTGGTGTAAAGCTACCCGGACCCGCCCGGCCTAACTAGTAACCACAACAAGGTCTAATGTGAGAGGTTAAGGTGCATTAAAATTAATTAATGCCTCATGATTAGGGTTAAGTCAGGGTCCACTAATACTTAACCAATTTGGGGATTCGGGGGATTAGAATGTGGTTAAGTTGTGAACCGATGGTTACACTTAACTAGTTTAATCCATTTGGGAGTTCAAGGGATTAGAACGGGGTTAAGCCACACTTAACCAGTTTAATCCAGGATTAGTGAGGGGTTAAATCACACTTAACCCTCTTGGGGAAACCCTAGCAACGTGGTCTGTTCTAACAGTAATCCCAGTTTGGTATCATTCACAACCCTAGAAGCTAGGCTAGGGCGGGGCACGATTACTGGAGGATGTAAGCGACCAAAGGGCGATGGCCGAGTGGTACAGCGGTGCGGGTCCGGCGGGCTACGGACGTGCACGTAGTCCGATGTTGGACAAACTCGAGGCACGGGTACCAGTAGGTTAGGGCTGTGCATTATTGCTTAAGTGTCCGGGGTCGACAACCGAGGGCTTGATACACCCAAAGGTGGGCCCAGCACAGACTACCTACATCCATATGTGGGCCGTATGGACATCAACACTTGACGTGTTAGGCTTATAGGGAGCCGATCGACTAGACCGTTGGGTTGGACCTTATATTAAGGTCACTTCATGTTATTGGGCCAAAGCTTGGGCCAAGGGATCAATACCTGTTCTGTTGGTTTGTTAGTACACCGTGGTGCAAAAACTTAACCTTGTTTTATGCGATGACACCTCTATCTATCTTGTAGTTACTGTATCATGCCAGTATGTTGTTAGCTATATCTCAGTTTCCATCATGATGTTAACTTTATTAGTTTATAGACCGATCGTAGCAGGGCTTACTCAGTCTTTTTGACTGACCCGTTTTGTTTCGCCTCTTTTCTTCCGTTTCCCCCCCCCAGGTTCTCAGGGAGGGAATACAGGAGCCTAGCTTGGAGCTTAGCTGCTTTCTTGGATAGCCCATGTATGCTTTGGACTTGAGCTCGCTATGGTTTTTTTTCCACTTTGGGGATAGCTACTATTATGTTTTCTTTTTCAGTTTCAGATAATGTTATTTCATGTACTAGACTTGTTTATTTGGGAAATTGACATTTTGATGTACCAGACTTGTTTTTGAAATAGTTTAAAAGTCTTCCGCTGTTTTATTTACTTACTCTGTTTATTTACATATATATATATATGTCATGTCCTGCCTTGCTATATCATTATGCATGTTTACCAATAATACCCCTCCAAAGCTAGTGCATTCCTTTGCGAGTGACCCTGGCGGAGGTGGGGTGTTACATTTGGTATCAGAGCATATGGTTTACGAGAAGGGATAAAAAGGTTTTAAAAACTTTTGAAAAACTATTTTCAAAACCAAGTATAAAGTATTTTCCAAAGAAAAGTCTAGTTGTTTTAAAAGGCTATTCCCCAAAAGCCATGAGCACTATCCTTTGACTCCTCGTTTGAACTCTTTTCTTTTCGTTTCCAGCATGTCTGGTAATCTCATCTTGCCCGAAGGAGTAACGATACCCGATTGGTTTCGTCGGTACTTGGAAGTCACGGCACCGGTCCCGGGTGTCTCTAATGTTGTCTTTCCAGTCGAGGCCGCTGTTCCTCCTCCTCCTCCCCTAGTTGATGTTCCTCTTCCTCCTTCCCCTCAGCATCCTCAAACTGACTTCGCAGAGATTTGCCAAGATTTTAAGGCGATGGGTTACAAGAATTTCTTTGGAACCGAGACTTTTGTAGAAGCAGGGAATTGGTTGAAAGAGACCGAAGATCTTTTAACCACCTTTGATATAGGTGACCGCATGAAGGTTTTATTGGCAGTATGGTTGCTAAAGGAAGAAGCTGCACGTTGGTGGGTAGTCACCACCGCAACTAGGCCAATTGAGACTTGGGATGACTTTAGAGGAAGGTTTGGACTGAGATTCTTATCATTGAAGCAAGGGGACATGACTATTAGGGAATACATAGATAAGTTTAATCAACTGGCTCAGGACGATTTAGACTTGGTTAATACAGCTCAGAAGAAGGCCCTACACTTTGCTCTAGGATTAAACGAGTCATTACATGATTTGGCCCTGTCTCATATACCCTTGGGGGCGACTTTTGAGAGTTTAGTAAATTTGGCCCTACTTCAAGAAGAAGGTAGCAATGACAAGAAAGAAGTCAACACGAATGAGTCTCAAGGCAAGGATTGCCCGAGGAAACAAGGGCAAGGTCAGACTCAGTATGCAGGACTATCTGGAGGGTGAATTCATCCCCTCAACCCCGTTCTTCCAGCTCATGATAGAGGTAGTGTTTCTGTTGAAAATCTTGTTTACATTTTCTGATTTTCCCTGTTCGAACTTTGTGTGATTCTGGCACATCGCATAGTTTTATTTCATCTGATCTAGTTGAAAGTTTTGCACCTAAGTACTAGTGTAGTTGATGATCCCGTATGTGTTTCAAATCCAATTGGGGGTTCTGCCCGTTTGTCTGTGGTCTGAGTGGATTTGAAAATTTCTGTCTTGAGTATAGAATTCTCGTGGGATGTTTATATTCTCGGTTTCGGGGGATATGGGTTGGCTTTGGGCATGGAATGGTTGTCCTATTTTGGAGCCATTCTGGGTTTTTGTATATAGGGTTGTGAGGCTCATGACTCGCCTCAGCCGTACCCTTAGAAATTACTAGCAACCCTAGGGGTCCCGTCAGGTTATGTTATCTTGAATCCCTCAACTCGTCTATCGATAGTTTGCAATCTGTGAGGGTGGTCCGAGAATATCTTGATATCTTGGGGAAAGTAAAGGGGTTACCCCTAGACATGGGATAGATTTCCGCATTATTTGGTTGGTAACACCAGGCCAGTTTCGTGGCTGGTTAGGCACGTGACCTCACGAGATGAGAGTTAAGAAGCAAGTCAAGGAGTTGCTTGAGAAGAACTTCCTGAGACGAAGCATTTTCGAGTAGGGTGCCCCAGTAGTATTCGTTACTGATGTGGACAGTTTGTTTCGCTATGTGTTGATTATCGTAAGATAACCGTTACGAAGGATCAATGATTTGTTTTATCAGCTTGTAGGAGCATCTGTTTTCTTTGGACCTAGCTACCGGACTCCATCAGCTTAGGATGGCTGAGGATGGAATTGACAAAACTGCGTTTAGGACTCTAGATGGGTTTTAGAATGGCTAGTCATGCTATTTGGTTGGACTAAGGCACCCGCATATTACGTGATTTTGATGGGTAGGGTGTCTAGGAAGTCCTTGAACAAGTTTGTCATGGTCGTCATAGACGATATTTTGATCTCCTCAAAAGAACGAGGAAGAACATGCTATACATCTCAAAGAGGAGATGGATACGCTTAGAGCCACCAGTTGAAGGTCAAGTTCCCCAAATGTCACTTTGGAGGAAAGAAATTGGATTTCTTGGGCACATAGTTCTTAAGTAAGGCTTAGCGGTGGATTCCGCTAAAGTGGCTGCGGTTTGAGACCAGAAAGCTCTGAGAAGGGCAATTGAAGTAAGAAGCCCCCTCCGTTTGGCTAGTTAGTTAGCATTCCCGGAGCTTAGACTTACTCTTCTGGATCAAGAAGGGGGTTTCGCAGGAAGAAGACCCGCAGTTAGTCAAGTACATGGACCGGTTGATTCGAGGCGAGATGTTAAGTCACCTCGTTAGTTATATTATAGATGACAAGGGACGACTAAGGCGCGATGAGAGATTATGTGTTTCTCGAGTGGAGGACTTGGTAAAGAAGGTTCTTGAAGATGCGCATCACTCGAGGAGGTGGCCGAGTTGGTTTCGGAATACATGTTGTGCCACCGGGTTGAGGCCAAGTCATAGAAGCCCAGTGGGCCATTACCTCCATTGGAAGTTTCGTAAGGGAAGTATGAAAACATCTCGATAGATTAGGTGGATAAATTACCTAGATCAAAGAAAGGGAATACGGGTATGTGGGTAGACTTACGAAGAGTGCTCATTTCAGTCCGGTGAAGAGCAAGAGGACTGCATCATGGTTAGCGACGGTTTATCCTCAAAAAGTTGGCCAGTTTTGAAATGGCCTCCAGGAAGCCATGGGTAGGCAACTGAATCTAGGTACGGCCTATAGGCGGATGGTTCATGTCGATTAAGCCTGAGTTATAGGAAATCACGTTTATAAGGGCAATTGGCAACGTGGAGCGGTATTTCCAAGGAAAGTTCTGCTGCATGGAATACCTTATGGTAAGAAGACGAGATCCAGGATTCACTAGTGAATTTTGGAGAGCTTGCACGAATCATGAGGTTATAGTGTGCTTAAGCCAAGTATACAGAAAGAAGAATAAGTGGGGAAGAAAGACGAGAGGCAATAATGAAATGAGTTCCAACTCGAATTTGGGAAATAGGAGTTAGGAAGCCAAGGAATCATGAAATGGAAGATGGTCAAAGCACAGTGGAGTTAAGCTCAAGGAAACGTGACTAAGAAGAGTGAAGACTAGATACGCGCATCATATCTCTTTTTAAGAGTGCATCCTTGATCCTAGTTTTCCTGTGGAGCTTGCTTGCAAGTTATCTTTCGTATATATCCTCTCGGTCCCATTCTCGACCTTATTTCTGTTGTAAACTCCATAAGGGGGTTAAGACTCGTCGGTTAGTACTGTATGTCAAAGTGGGAATGGATTTCTTGAAAATCCAAGAAGGAGTTCATCTAGTTATCTAGTTTATCGTGTCTATCTTGTCATGAGAACCTTAGGTAGAAACCCTTTGGTTGAAACATGTGTTTGAAACATGTTATGTTTGATGGTTGCAAGTGGTTGCAAGTGTTTGCAAGTGGTTGCTCGTGGATGCATTATACACGATTAGGCACTAGATCGGCTCACACACTCCTCATATTGCATGTGCATGAGTGTTTATTCTTGGATGAAATTCGTATGCTATCACATGGATGTTGCATATGGATGTATGATTGAGCACGCATGTAGATATTATACATTATGTTAGGAATTTGCATACATATGGATTCATTTCACTGACATACATATGCATTAAGGAGGTTTACTGTATCAGTAACCGCCTGATTTACATACATATGCATTAAGGAGGTTTACTGTATCAGTAACCGCCTGATTTTTGCATTAGGTAAGTACATACACACACACTTTTGCATATGTTCATCCAGCATTTAGAATCTTGTAAGGACAATGATTGCTCGTGGATGATGCTTTGAGTAGATGGATGATTGGATGGTAGGATACGTTCTTCCTAACTTGAAGATTTCGGGGACGAAATCCTTTAAGGAGGGGAGAATGTAACAACCCGTATTTTTAATAACCTGTAATAACATGAATTGAGGCAGAATTAAATTATAAAATGGGAATCAAGGGAAACGGGCTATGCCATTGCGTTCGTCTCGGAAAAATACGCGAAATAGAGTCCGAGTTTTCGAAAATCGGAGTCCGTATGACCCAGTTAAGGCCCATTGAAGTTTGCAGAAAATTACTAAGTAAAAATCAGATTCAAATTTGAAGAATTGGGCCAGCTGGGCCAAGGCGGGAAAATTCCCGCCAGGGGCCCCATGTCGACAGGCCTGTCGACAGGGTCCCCTGGGAGTCGACTGCCCTGTCGACAGCCCTGTCGACAGGGTGTAGCCAGGCAGATTAGCCTGGCGCACCTCTTTGGTTTGGGCTTGGTTTGGGCTTGGTTTTGTGGTCTGGTTCTGGAGAGTTCCTAAATCTGACGGGCCAAAATTCACCTAGGGTTAATCCTATGGTCTAAATCACTCTAATCTTCTATAAATAAGCCTCTAACCTACCCTAAATCATTCATTAATCATCCTAGCAACAAAACTATGCCAAAATCTAAACTCTCATGGCCTCCACCTAAAACCCTAGCCTCCAATCTCTTCATTAATAATTCCTAAGTAATTTTCCATGCATACAAGCATATTTAGGCTTGTATGATCCTCCTTAGCTTGCATTAAAGGCTTGTTTTTCAATTGGCATCATAAAGGAGGAGTCTTGATCAAGTTTGCTTGCATTTGGGGGTCTTAATTAGTTGCATAAGGGGTTTCTTGCGTTTGTTATACTCATTTGAGTTCGCATAAGCATAGTAAGCCCTCTTACCCTCATTTTAGAAACTATAAAGTTAATGTGTGATGAAAGTTGGGGTTTATGTATGTTTATTGAATTGTGCATGTTATGCAAGGGTACTAAGCCATGATTTGCAAACCTATTAAGTTATGCATGTATACTAAGCCATGATTTGCAAGATTTATAAGTTATGCATGTTTATGCAAGTTTGTTAAGCCATGATTTGTATGTTTATTAAGTATGCATGTTTATGCAAGTTGTTAAGCCATGATTTGTATGTTTGATAAGTTACGCATACTTATGCAAGTTTAAAAAGACAAGTTGTGCATGTTTTGACAAGTTGTGCATGTTTGACAAGTTATGCATACTTATGCAAGTTTAAAAAGACAAGTTGTGCATGTTTTGACAAGTTGTGCATGTTTGACAAGTTATGCATACTTATGCAAGTTTAAAAGGACAAGTTGTGCATGTTTTGACAAGTTGTGCATGTTTGACAAGTTATGCATACTTATGCAAGTTTAAAATGACAAGTTGTGCATGTTTTGACAAGTTGTGCAAGTTTGACAAGTTATGCATACTTATGCAAGTTTAAAATGACAAGTTGTGCATGTTTTGACAAGTTGTGCATGTTTGACAAGTTATGCATACTTATGCAAGTTTAAGATGACAAATTGTGCATGTTTTGACAAGTTGTGCATGTTTTATGGTAATATGCAAGATCACTATGCTAAGTTGTGCAAGTCTAACATGTTATGCATGATTTTTGGTGCAAGTTTATCATGTATGTTGTGCCAAGTTCCCTCTTCCTATCCTTTATGCGTTACTACGAATATGTAAGCGATAGAATGACGTTGGGGGTTTTGGGGTAAACTTAAAATACATGAAAATATAAGATTGGGAATTTACCTATTAAGTTAGGTCTACCCCTTGGGAATTTACCTATTAAGTTAGGTCTACCCAAGTAATTGTTGACTTGTAATTATGTTTTGAAATAAAGTGGACATGACACTTAGAAAACATAAGTGTGGCCAACTCGAGGTTGGGTTGAGTTAGTAGCATAATTCTACCCGGAACCGACCGGCTTAACTAGTGGCTACAAACAATAGGACCCAATGTGAGAAGTTGGTCATGGGGTGCCAAGACCCGAGGTTAGACCAAGTTGTGGTGTAAAGCTACCCGGACCCGCCCGGCCTAACTAGTAACCACAACAAGGTCTAATGTGAGAGGTTAAGGTGCATTAAAATTAATTAATGCCTCATGATTAGGGTTAAGTCAGGGTCCACTAATACTTAACCAATTTGGGGATTCGGGGGATTAGAATGTGGTTAAGTTGTGAACCGATGGTTACACTTAACTAGTTTAATCCATTTGGGAGTTCAAGGGATTAGAACGGGGTTAAGCCACACTTAACCAGTTTAATCCAGGATTAGTGAGGGGTTAAATCACACTTAACCCTCTTGGGGAAACCCTAGCAACGTGGTCTGTTCTAACAGTAATCCCAGTTTGGTATCATTCACAACCCTAGAAGCTAGGCTAGGGCGGGGCACGATTACTGGAGGATGTAAGCGACCAAAGGGCGATGGCCGAGTGGTACAGCGGTGCGGGTCCGGCGGGCTACGGACGTGCACGTAGTCCGATGTTGGACAAACTCGAGGCACGGGTACCAGTAGGTTAGGGCTGTGCATTATTGCTTAAGTGTCCGGGGTC
Source organism: Allium sativum (assembly GCA_030737875.1). Classification (NCBI taxonomy): domain Eukaryota; kingdom Viridiplantae; phylum Streptophyta; class Magnoliopsida; order Asparagales; family Amaryllidaceae; genus Allium; species Allium sativum. Next base: position 318,452,386 of record CM060921.1, read on the forward strand.
GACAACCGAGGGCTTGATACACCCAAAGGTGGGCCCAGCACAGACTACCTACATCCATATGTGGGCCGTATGGACATCAACACTTGACGTGTTAGGCTTATAGGGAGCCGATCGACTAGACCGTTGGGTTGGACCTTATATTAAGGTCACTTCATGTTATTGGGCCAAAGCTTGGGCCAAGGGATCAATACCTGTTCTGTTGGTTTGTTAGTACACCGTGGTGCAAAAACTTAACCTTGTTTTATGCGATGACACCTCTATCTATCTTGTAGTTACTGTATCATGCCAGTATGTTGTTAGCTATATCTCAGTTTCCATCATGATGTTAACTTTATTAGTTTATAGACCGATCGTAGCAGGGCTTACTCAGTCTTTTTGACTGACCCGTTTTGTTTCGCCTCTTTTCTTCCGTTTCCCCCCCCAGGTTCTCAGGGAGGGAATACAGGAGCCTAGCTTGGAGCTTAGCTGCTTTCTTGGATAGCCCATGTATGCTTTGGACTTGAGCTCGCTATGGTTTTTTTTCCACTTTGGGGATAGCTACTATTATGTTTTCTTTTTCAGTTTCAGATAATGTTATTTCATGTACTAGACTTGTTTATTTGGGAAATTGACATTTTGATGTACCAGACTTGTTTTTGAAATAGTTTAAAAGTCTTCCGCTGTTTTATTTACTTACTCTGTTTATTTACATATATATATATGTCATGTCCTGCCTTGCTATATCATTATGCATGTTTACCAATAATACCCCTCCAAAGCTAGTGCATTCCTTTGCGAGTGACCCTGGCGGAGGTGGGGTGTTACAGAGGAAATACTGTTATTTAGCTCGGACTTCTTCTGCTTTAAGGTCGTCATGTATGGCTTGGATTTTTCTTGGCTATGGCTGCTTTACCGTTTTACTTGGGGAATATTTTAAGACTGTGGTTTTTAGGCTTCTTTAACTATTGCAAGACAGGTTTCCAATGTAATGGCTTTTAAAGGCATTTTGATGTAAAAGGCTTTACACCTTATAATTTTATGAGGTAATGAAATTTGGTTTTTCTTCCGCTGTTTTATATGTTCTGTCTTGTGATATTTCTGTGCATGTTTACCTAGACAACACCCCTCCAAAGCTAGTGCATTCTCTCGTGAGTGACCCTGGCGGAGGTGGGGTGTTACAGTTGGAATGCGAGGCGCTTCAGATATAGGTCTGTAAGGACCGGGAAACATGTGTTCAGGAATTGCCAATCCTCAAAAGTAAGAGAGGACCGGCCCTGAAGATCCAAGGATTGCTTTGTGCGGTCCTGAGACATTTGCTAGAGTGTCTCGAACGGAGAGGAGCTTGCCCCTTGCCTCGACTCATGACGGAAATCCAATTTCCAATACGTGACTTGGCGGTTTTAATTGTAGAACTATTATGGCGACATGATATATGGTACATATGCCGCCTAAGATTGATATTTATGATTTGAATTGTTTTGACACTATACACTTATAATAGTATCAAATGATTTGTTTTAAACTAACCAAGCATGTTTGGCTATTATAAGGGAAAACCCTATCCTCCGGCTTGCGTTGCATTGTGTGATGGGACCTGGGTCTTATAATAGCTTCATTTTTCCAAAGAACATTGCGCTGTTTTGTTATATGCACTAGTATTCTTGGGAGGAAACCCGTTCCGTGTTATACGACGTGGTCCCTTGAATTAATCTCTTTTAAAGTAAAGTTTTAAATAACTGTTTTAGTTCTCACACCAGTCTCATGACTGACCTGGAGTTTATTGTTTTAACCTAAACTCTGGGTGCCCCTATTTTCTACATGGGCAGCTAGTAGTTTTGGTTTTGCAGATATATATTCACAAGGTCCTGATTTACAGTTGGAACGATGCTCGGAAAGCTCTGTATCCATGTATCACTTTCAGTTGTGTGTTGTATATTTTTCCGCTGCTATGTAATTTGTTGTAATCTCTGATATTCATCGAATGTATTTTATTCATTTATTCATACTCTGTATATTCTTGTATTCTGATGGAATTGTTGTAATAAACAATGAAATGTTTTTCCATCTGAGTTCTGATTTGTCCAGTTCTCAAAACGATCAGGGGTTTCGAACGGTCTTAGTCGGTTTAATGATCGATTCAGATCGAGCGAAATTCCTTACCGTCACAATTTAAAATGAATTATTTTAAATAATAACGACGACAAGTTTATTTTGAATAGAGTTAGAACGTATATATTTATATAGATCTTTGTTAGAATATAAATATTTTATTTTAATTATAAAAGGAATAGAAAATGGCGCGGTAGTTTGAAAATTCAATTTCAAAGTTCAAATGAATGTACATGATTCAAAATAAACTGGATTTTGGCGAAACCAAAAATATTTGAATCTAATAGAGAATATCTTTCCAACGAATCCGAAAAATTGAAATTTCATTACAGGGATAAAAAGTTATGCCCAGTTGAAATTTCAGAATAGTCGCTATTGAATTTTGGCCCTTAAAAATGGAAATTTTGCAAATGACCTCTATTTTCGACGAAACCACTTTTGTTGGATCCGTAATGTCAAGTTATTGCTAGATTCCAAAATTTATAATTTTCTGAATCAATATGTGAGCATGGCAAAGGAAAACGTGTTTTAACAGTTTCAGTCAATTTCGATCGACTGGAAAATGACCATTCTTCAAACGGTCTCAGAATTTGATGAAATTAGTTTCGTTAGAACCGTATCATCAATACGAAGCTAGAAAATATTTTTCGGGAATTTTTTGAGCCTGTATGTGGCCTCGATAAATAGAAATGTGTGTTCAAATTCAATATATATATTTTTATTTAGAAGGAAACCGATCGAAACAGCCAAACTGGCTTACGATATATATCCCATTGTGTTCGGAATATGGGTGATTAGTTGTGGACAATAGTTGATGTGTTTGATTTCGAGGTCAAGATAAATAGGTACCTTTTTGAAAAAAACCTCTCTCTCCCTCTATTTACAGTCAACCCCCCCGGTCCATTTTAAAAATCAAAATAAATAAAAAAGAAGAAGATGAGAGCGACGTGGGGACCGCCGCTGCCCTCGCGCCTCCCCAGGCGGCGCGCACCCCCTCCGCCATCGCCGACTCCGGCGACCTCCTCTCCCTTGACCGCGACGCCCACCTCCGAACCCAGGAACCCCAAACCCCCAGCGCCGGCTCCCAAAATCGAGACCCATTCGAGAGTGCCTCCCACAGGCGTCCACCCACACCCCCTCCGACGAGCCTCGCCATAGTAACCACCTCCCCCCTTCCTCCTTCGACAGTTTACGCCATTAGATTGGTGAGTTTTTAATTTATGTACTACATGATTTTAATTTCAGTTTTAATTATAGAAAACTATGATTTTTTTTTATAGAAAACTAGAAAGCTTTGATTTTTTAAAAACTAGAAAGCTTTGATTTTTAAAACTAGAAAGCTTTGATTTTTAAAGCTAGAAAGCTTTGATTTTTAAAAAACTAGAAAGCTTTGATTTTTAAAACTAGAAAGCTTTGATTTTTAAAACTAGAAAGCTTAGATTTTTTTTCAAAACTAGAAAGATTAGATTTTTATTAAAAGTAGAAAGATTATATTTTTAAACAAGGAAAGATTATATTTTTAAGAATATAAAGACGTGATTTTTAATCATATAAAGAAGTGGTTTTTAATTATATAAAAATACGATTTTTATATAGGTAGCGAAGTATAAATTTGATCTTTATATATGTAGCGATATAATAAAAATGCGACTTTTATTTATATGTATAACGATATAAAAATATGATTCTTATAACAAAGTGGCGATGTAAAAATATGATTTTTATATTGTAGAAAGAATAAAAATATGATTTTTATGTTATAGAAAGAATAAAAATGTGATTTTTATATATGTAGTGGCTACAGACAACGAAAGTTACAAAAGGCGAGCACGACGAAGATTTCCTACATATGAAGAGTCGTGGCGTTTGGTTTAGCTAATCGGTGAGAACTCCTCACTTTTATTTTAATTTATATTTTGAAATATATACTAGGATGCAGACGGTGCTTAGCAGCACTCGACACCCGTCGTCCACACACCATGGATGACTTGTTAGTTTGATTGCTATGTTGTGAAATTTGATTGTGTGATGTGGAATGAAATAAAATATTTTATCGTTATAAATATTTTTATAGTTAAAAATATAATTTTTAACGTGTATATAAAATAAATATTTATAAACAAATCAGACGATTTGTTTATGTACACCCATTTGACTGATATTGATTGGGACGATAAATTTTACACATCACCCAACTGCACAAATAAAAATATGTGTTTGTTGATTTGAAACCCTGCACGGGTATTGGGATGATATTTGACGTACACTAATCCCGATTGTTTAGTTGTATGTCAATCGATGGGTTGACAGACCGCGTGAGCGTTAATTATTTATATTTAATGCTTATGCAGTTGGGTAGTGCACTCTGGGTGATGGTTGATGATTTATCGTTGCTATTATATACATGTGTTGTAGAGAATCCATATAATTAACATTATATGGTAATTGATTGGGACTCATTGCAATTGGGTAAATAAGGAATATTATAAAATATAAATTCATGTGTTGAATAAAATACATATTCATGTGTTGAATAATAATATAAATTCATGTGTTGAATAAAATATATATTCATGTGTTATATACATGTGTTGAATAAAATATATATTGCAATTAGATCGATTATATTCGTTTTTATGATGATAATAGAAAAGGAACTGCTTTCAAAATATAACATTTTGAAAATACTATCATTTGTATATCGATGAGGTGGAATATTCAATTTTGATTCGAAATTGAATATGAATTTGAAATCGTTTCGAAAACGAATTTAAAACGATTTATAAAATATGTTTTAATAACGAAATCGATGAAATATATATAATATATATATTATATATATAGAATGGCCTGAACAGAACGCGCCGCGCGACGGCAGTTCGCGAATTTCAACCATTGACTTCGAATGGACATTACGGGAGATCCGACCGTCGGATTCTCCTAAAATCGGAACCGTTGGGTTCGTAACGAAAAGATCTTTCTAACGAATATTATAGATTTGAAATCTAACGGATGGATTTGGAATTATGTTCAAATCAAATTTGGAAAAGGTCGTTGTAAGTGCAGTTTGATTGCCGTTAATGGAAATCGATTGTACGGGCCTTGATAAAATTATTAAAAATAGTAATAATTTGTGTAAAATCATAAGAAATGATTTGGAAAGAATTGGGATGAAAAACTACATATTTGAAAAGATAAAAATAGTTTTTTATCGAAATGAACTAGTTTTGAACTGAAGTTATAATCCATTTATTTTTAAAATAAATAAATTGGATTTGAAATGGTTTTAAAAGTAACCAGAATTTCCAATAATAGAATTAGAATGGATTTGAATCGAAATTGTCTTTGGATTATTTCTATGTTGGATTTCGTGATGATATAGATATTGTTATAGGAATTTGAAAATATATTTATATCGTTATTTCCAATACGATATTTGTTGGTCGTAGAATTTGATATTGAATATAAGACGATATATTTTCTATTCAGAGCCTTGTATTGAATATTAAATGGGATTTGGGTTTGTCGTGAATGGTGTCTTCATTAACACTATTGTTAAACCCTGTTAAAGACAGGATATGATTTCCCAAGTTAAATAATCAATGATAGTGATTTTTAGGAAGATTAAAACCAAGTGTAGTTTTAATGAATCTTTAATTAGAATCTTTAATTAGATTGAAATGATCGAGAATGGAGTATCACCAGTTATTCTCCAGGAGATAGTTAAATCTTTAATTAGATTTGAACGTGAAATGGTAATCGAATTTACCGATAACTCTGTGGTGTTAGATATGAAGTATTACCAGTTTTACTTCATGGGATGAATAGGTTGGGATTGGGAAATTTAAAACAAATGATTATTTTGGTAATGTTCGTTAATCCCGACTAGTTTGGATAAACCATAATTTGATTTGAATTGATATTCAAAAGAAGATTAAAGAATAAATTTAAAGAATTTATCTTTGATAAAATTAATGGGAACCTTTCCCAAAATATAAGAATATTTGAATAAAAGAATATTCTGAATTGGAATGAGGCGTATATTGTGTTGTGTAACACTTGTTTATTATATAAGCGATTTATTCAGAAAGACCGGGTTTATCCCATTCTGAATAACTGATTTGACGATGTGTCAAGGATGAAGACTGTGGTCGAAGACCGGATGTCTTCACATCATTTGGGTGATTACTGATGATCTTGATTGGGCCGTACACCCAAGAGGAGGGAATCAGTTGGTGATCGTGTAGACGTACTTGGAGATCAATGGACATGCAAGGTACAAGGTGCCTCCGGTTTCGTTCTGACCTAGAACAAACTTGTAAATGGACTGTGTGTCTGACGTTGGATTTTGTTCTGTGTGATTGATTTCTATTAAATATATATCTGTTTGGCGACGGAGAATTTATTCTCTTGCTTAACGCCCTTCTCTGAGACGTACGAGCTCAGAGGTTATATATTAATGGATATCAATCGCATGGAGTGAATTGCCTATGCGGCATGCCTAAGTGGCAAATGATCAAGGCTTCTGTTGAAAAGCAAAGTTTTGTGGTTGATAATCAAAGCACCGCCTGTGTTGCATAGCTTTTTGTAACGTTAATTCGCGAACCTCACACCCCGGTTGTGAACCAAAAAAGGGAGAGGACATCAGGGAGGGCATGTGTTTCCTTCTAGCTAGGGTGATGTCAGTGACCTACCAGCCATGACATTTATATTATTTTCACCTGTGTGGTTGTTGGATTGCGAGGCGCCTCGGATATATCGATGACTATGTGGAGCCGATGGAGTCATTTGGCTCATTGACGCCCCAAAGGGCGGGGAAACGCAGTGTTCAGGCATTTTAATCCACATCGGTGGACTGGCCCTAATGATCCAAAGGTCACTCGAGCTCTGATCCTGAGATACGTGATATAGCGTCTCGAATCGGTAGAGGGCTATCTTTTGCCTCGATTCACAAATGGAAACCCAACTTCCAATACATGACTTTGCGGTTTTGATTGTAAACCTATATATGGAGACATAGTGGTGTGGGGGCACTTATGCCGTCTATGATTGATACTTATGATTGAAATTGTTTTGACACTATACACTTATATTAATAATAAAAGTTGAAATTTAGCGTATCAAGCATTCTTTGGCTATTATAAGGTAAAAACCCTATCCTCCGGCTTGCGTTGCATTGTGTGATGGGACCTGGGTCTTATAATAGCTTCATTGTTCTAAATTTAGCATTGCGCTATTGTTTTATGCACTGGTATTCTTGGGAGGAAACCCGTTCCGTGTTATACGGCATGGTCCCTTGATTTACCTAATTTTAAAATAAAGATTAATAACTGTTTTAGTTCTCACACCAGTCACATGACTGACCTGGAGTTTATTGTTTTAACCTAAACTCTGGATTCCCTTATTTTCAACACGGGCCGCTAGTAGTTTTGGTTTTTGTAGATTTATATTCACAGGATTCTGGTTTACAGCTAGAATTATATTCGGAAAGCTCTATATCCGTATATTCTTCCCAGTTGTGTTTTTTATTATTTTTCCGCCGCAGTAATGTATTTAAATCTCTGATATGTAGTAAATGTGTAATATGTAATTCATACTCTGTATATTCTTGTATTCTGATGGAATTGTTGTAATTAACAATGAAATGTTCTTCTATTTGTGTTCTGATTCGTCATGTTTTCAATTCAATCCGTGCTTTCCTTCATGGGGAAGTTCGGTTCGTTTCAATATGGAACACCCCCGATTCCCTGAGGGATAGAGTAAGCGGTGTTTTCTCTCGCTGGGATGTAACCCGCAGTAATACTCGATTTCGCAAAAGTGCGGATGTGTATTACGATGTTTTATGTCATTGAGACGTAAGCCGTTGTAGATTGTACTACGCAATCGATCTTTCGAATCAGGAGCCACCATGATGGAAATCCAATTTCCAAATATGACATTTTTTCGGTTTTGATTATATAATATATATGGCGACATAGTGGTATGGGGCATTCATGCCGCCTATGATTGATACATTTATATTTGAAGTCATTTTCTTCGCTTACAGTGATAATAAAAGATTAAATTTCGCGTATCAAGCATCATTTGTCTATTACAAGGTAAAACCATATCCTCCGGCTTGTGTTGCACTATGTGATGGGACCTGGGTCTTATAATAGCTTTATTGTTCTTTATTTAGCATTGCGCTGTTTGTTTATGCACTGGTATTCTTGGGAGGAAACCGGTTCCATGTTATACGGCGTGGTCCCTCAATTTACCTAACTTTAAAATAAAGATTAATAACTGTTTTAGTTCTCACACCAGTCACATGACTGACCTGGAGTTTACTGTTTTAACCTAAACTCTGGGTTCCCCTATTTCCACATGGGCAGCTAGTAGTTTTTGTTTTGCAGATTTATATCCACAGGATCCTGGTTTATAGTTGAAGCGATATTCAGACAGTTCTGTATCCGTGTATCTGTTTTCAGTTGTGCTTTGCATTGTTTTTCCACTGCTATGTATTTAAATGTAATTTAAAACTCTGATATTTCTGATGTATTTATTCATTTATACTATGTTATTTTCATGTATTCTGATGGAATTGTTGTAACAGACAATGAAATGTTCTTCTGTTTGTATTCTGATTTGTCGTGTTCTCAAAGCAATCCGGGCTTTCCTTTACGGGAAAGTTTGGGTCGCCACAGGTGGTATCAGAGCTTTGGTTTATAGAGCTAGAAAACATGAAATGTTAGAACCGAACGAAAGAATTCATCAGAAATTGGATTAGTAATACCCAATAAGAATGGCTCGTTAGAGATAGGATCAGTAGTATCCTAGAATGAGTGTGAAGAGTTTTATTTTTAAAATAAAAATAAAAATGAATTTTGTTTTGAAATTTACATCAAATTATATATATTTGAAACGTTAATCAACTAATTGATTGCTGATTGTGTTGTTTGATTATAGATTCAACTAATGAATACTGGAATGATAAATAAAGTATAATCAAGATAATTGTTAAGTGAAAAATAATGCAAGCTCTTTTGATAAAATCCTAAAAATATTATATAGGATATGGATGACTTTGGCTTATCTCATACTGAATTCTGGATGACTCCGAAACAAGCGAGGAGAGCTCACCAGAATGCAGAAAAAGAACATAAGTTGAACTTAGGAACATACGTGGGTATCTATTGTCGTATATGCAGAGAAGAAGGACATTATGTCGTTCGGTGCCCTGGGAGAAAGAAGAGCAAGGAGAAAGAGATGAAAATGGATAAAGTTTGTTTCAAGTGCAAAGAGACGGGGCATTTCGTACATAAGTGTCCAAAAGTAAAGAAGAAACCCATAAATCTAGGAAAGGAAAAGAAATGCTTTCGATGCAAAGAAGTAGGGCATCTAGCCTGAGATTGCCCGTTAAAGAAGGTTGATAAGAGATCCAAAGGAAAGGAGGTATCTACTTTGGAAATTAAGCAAGAAGAAGGCACGACTTCCTAGAAAGTTGGGTTTTAGTGTAATGAATTAGCATTTTGGATATATGTATGTATATGTATGATGCTTATATGAATGTAATTATGCTTTTTGTTTTAAAAATGTATTGGTATTGTAGAATATAACTAAGGTAAGAAAAATGTTGAACCAAGTTGAATTTAGCACCAAACATCGAACTGTATTGAATATTTATCGCATTTGCATATATATACATGCATATATATTGAACAGGTCGTTGCGAGGAGGCTAGAGCAGAGAAATAAAATTGTATGCCCGACAAATAGGTACATGTTTACTAATTTCTTGGGTTTGGATGATTTTATAAGCCGATTGGCTAACCGCTTGGCTTTTTCTTTTTCTTTTTGGATTGGAGAGGCCTGTATGGCAATTTCGGCGTTTTCCCGGTGCTCCCGTAAAGGGGAGGTTATGGCGAAATTTTCGAAAATTTAGGGTGTTAGCCAAATTTTTGAAGAATTTGAAAATTCTTAGAAACTGAAAAGTTGAAGAACTTAAGACATAATGAAAACAATGAAAGTTGAGTTGGTGTGTAAAACAACTTTCAGCTCCATTCCTTTTCGAGGACGAAAAGATTTTAAGTGGGGGAGATTGTAACAATCCGGAAAATCCAAAACCAATTTAAAATATATATTTTTTGGCAATTTTAACGAAATTTGAATATTTAAAATGAGTTATTTTAAATAATAACAACGAGAAATTTATTTTGAAAATAATTAGAACGTATATATTTATTTGAATCGTCGTTAGAATGTAAGTATTTATTTTAAATATAAAAGGAATTAGAAATGGCGTGGTAGTTTGAAAATTCGATTTCAAATTTCAATTGAATGTGCATGATTCAAAATAAAACGGATTTTAGTGAAATTAGAAATATTTGAATCTGTTAATAAATATCTTTCCAACGAATCTGAAAAATTGAAATTTCGTAGCGGGAATCAAAAGTTATGGCTAGTCGAAAATTTAGGATAGTCGCTATGGAAAAATAGCCCGTAAAAATAGCCATTTTGCAAACGACCTCCGTTTTAGACGAAACCACTTTTGTTGGATCTGCAATGTCAAATTATTGCTAAATTCCAACTTTCATAATTTTTGGGATCAACATGTGAGCGTGGCGAAGTTAAACGTGTTTTGATAGTTTTAGTCAATTTGGATCGACCAGAAAATGACCATTTTTCAAATGATCTCCAAATTTTATGAAATTAGTTTTGTCAGAACCGTATCGTCAATAGAAGCTAGAAAATATTTTTCGGGAACTTTTAGAGTCCGTATGTGTCCCCGATAAAGCAAAATGTACGTTCAAATTGAATATATACTGATTTATATTTTAATTTTAGAGGAAACTAATCGTAACAGCCGAATTGGGTTACGAAACATATCCCATTGTGTTCGGAATGAGGGTATTTAGCTAGGGGCGTTAGTCGTTGGGTTCGATTTGAAGTCCGAACGGAAAAGTCACTTTATGGAAATCTAAATAATTAAATAAATATATAATTATTTATCTCCTTTCCTTTTCCTCTCCTTCTGGTCAACCCTCACTTTAGAAGTAAATAAAAAAAAGAAAACGGATCTCGTTCGATCCCGTCGCTCCTCATCTCCGTTCCTCCTGGCGACCCACCGCCTCCGCCGTGCATCGACGGCCCCTCCGGCGACCCTCCCCATCAGCTCCGACCCCATATCTCCTCTCGCTTCCCTCCCTATTTGAAACCACAACCCCCCCCCCCGAAGACAGCCGCAACCGCCGCCTCCAGCCCGAAGCCCTCCACCATAAATATCCCCCACCCTGCAAACATCCGGGTGCCACTAGTAACCCCGCGCTCTCTTCGTACGCGAGCTCGAAACCTCCTCCAGTTCGAAACCGTGAGTCCCCCTGATTTTGATTTTATTTTACTTCTATTATAAAAAGATCCGACTATTAATTAGGAAAAGGTTCAATTTTTTTTAACTAAGTAAACTTATGATATTTATATAGAAAACCGATTCATAAAAATGAGAATTTTATTTTATAGAAAGCACCTATTTTTATATATACTTTGTTTAATTAATTTAGCATTGAAATTTTAAAATAAAAAGGATTTGAAATTTTAAAATGAAAAAGATTTGATTTTTGAAATAGAAAAAAAAATTGTTTTTATCGAATGTAGGCTATTTTAAAAATATCAAACTAGGGGAATATTTTTAGAAAACTAAAAATATGATTTTTAGATTATATATGCTATATATAAGATAATCATACAAAAAAATAGGTATTGATTGGTTAAAAATATAATTTTTAACGTAGGTATACTACATAGGCCGACAATCAAAGAACGGCAGAGTGGAACTCCAAGGTGAGAATTTCTCACTTTTCTTTTATTTTCTAGTTAAAATATATACTAGGATGCAGACAGTGCTTAGCAGCACCCGACACCCATCGTCCACAGACCATGGACGACTTGTATGCTTGTTTGTTTGATTGAATTGCGAAAATTGATTGTGATGTGAAATGATCTGTATAAAATATATGAATAATAAAAATATCATTTTTATTGGATATATGAACTATATAAAATAATGATGCGTTGAAATAAACATTCATTTACAAATCGGACGGTTTGTTTATGTACACTGATTTAACTGATATTGATTGGGATGATAAATTTTACACATCGCCCAAGTGCACAAATAATAAACAGTATTTCCTGTTTGAAAACCCCTATGGGTATTGGGATAATATTTGACATACACTGATCCCGATAGTTAGTGGTATGTCAATCGATGGGTTAACAAACTGTATAAGCGTTATTTATTCATTTTAATGCTTATATGGTTGTAGAATGCACTCTGGATGTTGTATGAATTTTTAATGATTTTTTATCTTTATTGTTGTATACATGTGATGTTGAAATCCATATAACGGAAATTATACGATAATTGATTGAGTATGATTTTAGTTCAGAACTAATGAATATTTTAAGATAATATTCAGAAAATATTGAAATGTGAAGCCGTGTTAAGTAGTTAAATGCCATTTTAACACGAACGGAAATTTGGTCTATTTTATTCATTTTATAATGAATATCGAAAAGTGATTTCAAAATTCGATATTTTGAAGTGAATTTGAAATTCGAATTAAATTGAAGTGAATTTGAAATTCGAATTAAATTGAAATGAATTTGAAATTCGAATTAAATTGAAATGGAAATTGAATTGAAACTGAATTGAAGTCGAATAGAATTGAAATCGATTGAAATGAATATAAATTGAACTGAAATCGAATAGAACTGAAATCGAATAGAACTGAAATCGATTGAAATGAATATAAATTGAATTTAAATCGAATTGAATTGAAATCGATTGAAATGAATATAAATTGAATTAAAATCGGATAGAATTGAAATCGATTGAAATGAATATAAACGTAATAACCCGGAAATCCGAGCCAATTTAAAATTTTTATTTTGGCAATTTTAGCGAATTTTGAGTATTTAGAATGAATTATTTTAAATAATAACGACGAGAAATTTATTTTGAATAGAATTTGAACGTATAGATTTATTTGAATCGACTTTAGAATATAAATAATTATCTATAATTATAAAAGGAATTGAAAATGGCGCGGTAGTTCGAAAATTCGATTTCAAATTTCAAATGAATCTACAAGATTCAAAACAAACCGGATTTTGGCAAAACCAAAAATATTAGAATCTATTTGAGAATATCTTTCCAATGAATCTGAAAATTTGAAATTTCATAGCGGGAATAAAATGTTATGTCCAGTTGAAATTTCAGAATAGTCGCTATGGAAATTCTTGCCCTTAAAAATGGAAATTTTGCAAACGACCTCATTTTTCGACTAAACCACTTTTGTTGGATCCGGGATGTCAAGTTATTTCTAGATTTTAAAATTCATTTTCTGAAGCAGTATGTGAGCGTGGCGAAAGAAAACGTGTTTTGTCAGTTTTAGTCAATTTTGATCGACCAGAAAATGGCCATTTTTCAAATGGTCTCAGAATTCGACGAATTTAGTTTTGTTAGAACCGTATCGTCAATAAGAAGCTAGAAATATTTTTTCTGGAATTTTTAGAGTCCGTATGTGACCCCGGTAAATTGAAATGTGCATTCAAAATCAATATATATATTTATATTTTGGTTTTGACGGAAACTGATCGAAACAGTCGAAGTAGCTTACAATACATATCCCACTATGTTCGGAATGGGGGTAATACGCTAGCGACAACAGTCGTTGGGCCTCGATTGGAGATCGAATTTTAAAGTTGTTTTTAGAATTAATTAAATAATTAAATATATATTATTATATAACCTCCCTCTTACCTTCTCTTCCCCCCATTCTCTTTACTGGGTCAAACCAGATTGAAATAAAAAAAACGAAATCGACTGAGCCTACCCCAAATCGCCTCGACCCCGTCGCAGGAGCACCCAACACCTCCGCCACTACCAAATCCGCCCCTTTTTTCTATCAACAACGCTCCAAAGCCCGTCCTTCCCCTTTGAACGGAGCACCCTAAAGCTGACGTCGGAGAAGCAATGACCGCCGCCGCATGAGTCTCCCTCCCGAGCCACTCCAGCACCTCAGCAAAGACCCCCTCCCCTGTCGAGCTGTTGCCACAACAAGCATCTCCAGCATCGCCTTTGGTGATCAGAACAAGGTGATTTTAATGTATAAAATTCAGTTTTTAATATTTAAAATCAGTTTTAAAATTCAGGTTTATAAATAGCAAGATAAAGATTTGATTTTTATATAGTAAAAGACTAGATTTTTAGAAAGTATAAAAAATATGATTTTTATATTATAGAGATAATAAAAATATTATATTTATATTATAGAGATAATAAAAATAAGATTTTTATATTATAGAGATAATAAAAATGTGATTTTTATACTATAGAGATAATAAAAATATGATTTTTATATTATAGGGATAATAAAAATATGATTTTTATATAGTAGAGATAATAAAAATATTATTTTTACAAGATAGAAAATATAAAAATACGATTTTTATATATGTTGTAGCGAAATAAAATTTCAATTATTATATGAGTAGCGGATTGAAAATAGAATTTTTATAAAATAAAGAATATAAAAATATAATTTTTATATATGTAATGAAATAAAAATCTGATTTTTATTATATATGTTGAGATAAGAATGTGATTTTTATAGCGTCGAAATAAAAATTCGATCTTTATATAAGGAGTAGAAATATAAAAATGTAATTTTTATATAGAAATAAGCATAGTAAAAATATATATGTAGAATTAAAAATGTGATTTTTATTTATTGGAATAAAGCAATACAAATATAATTTTTATTATGAACAGCACGGTAAGGATTACATTGGAATTTCAAACAAATCCAAACGGTTCAGAAGTAAAACTGGCAGAGTGGAACCCAAGGTGAGAACTCCTCACTTTTATTTTATTTCTAGTTGAAATATATACTAGGATGCAGAAGGTGCTTAGCAGCACCTGACGCCCGTTGTCCACAAACCATGGATGACTTGTTTGTTTGATTGATATGTTGTGAAAATTGATTGTGTGTTGTGGAGTGGAAATAAATATTTTATAGTTAAAAATATAATTTTTAACGGGTATATAAAATAAATATCTATAAACAAATCGGACGATTTGTTTAGGTACACACATTTGAATGATATTGATTGGGACGGTAAATTTTACACATCGCCCAACTGCACAAATGAAAATCTGTGTTTGTCGATTTGAAACCCCACACGGGTATTGGGATGATATTTGACGTACACTAATCCCGATTGTTTAGTTGAATGTCAATCAATGGGTTAACAGACTGTGTAAGCATTAATTAATTATATTTAATGCATATGCAGTTGTGTGGTGCACTTTAGATTATGGTTGATTATTTATCATTGCTATTATATACATGTGTTGTATAGAATCCATATAAATAACATTATATGGTAATTGATTGGGCCTCATTCCAATTTGGAAAAAAATAAATAAAAGAAAATTCATGGGTTGAATAAAATATATATTCATGTGTTGAATAAAAGAAAATTCATGTGTTGAATAAAATATATATTCATGTGTTGAATAGAAGAAAATTCATGTGTTGAATAAAATATATATTCATGTGTTGAATAAAAGAAAATTCATGTGTTGAATAAAATATATATTCATATGTTGAATAGAATAAAATTCATGTGTTGAATAAAAGAAAATTCACGTGTTGAAGAAAATATTCAATTGTTGAACAGTATAACGAAGTATTGAAATATATAAAGCCGTGTTGATTAGATTGGCGCCATTTGAACGTGAGTGATATTTATATCGATTTTATTCATTTTTATAATGAAATCGAAAAGGAATTGATTTCAAAATATAATATTTTGAAAATAATATCATTTATATATCGATGATATGGAATATACAATTTTGATTTGAAATTCACGTGTTGAAGAAAATATTCAATTGTTGAACAGTATAACGAAGTATTGAAATATATAAAGCCGTGTTGATTAGATTGGCGCCATTTGAACGTGAGTGATATTTATATCGATTTTATTCATTTTTATAATGAATATCGAAAAGGAATTGATTTCAAAATATAATATTTTGAAAATAATATCATTTATATATCGATGATATGGAATATACAATTTTGATTTGAAATTGAATATGAAGTAGAAATCGTTTTGAAAATGAATTTAAAACAATTTATAAAATACATTTTGAAAGGAAATCGACGAAATATATATATCATATATATAATGGCCTAAATAGAATGCACCGCGCCGCGACAGTTCGTGAATTTCGACCATTGACTTCGAATGGATATTACGGGATATCCGACTTTCGGATTCTCCTAAAATCGGAACCGTTGGGATCGTATCGAATAGTGCTTTCTAATGAATTTTAGAGATTTGAAATCTGACGGTTGGATTTGGAAATATGTCCAAATCAAATTTGGAAAAGGTCGCTGTAAGTGCAGTTCGATGGCCGTTGATCGAAATCGACTGTACGGGCCTTGATAAAATTATTAAAAATATCAATAATTAGCGTAAAATCATAAGAAATGATTTGGGATGAATTGGGATGAAAAATTCCATATTTGAAAAGATAAAAATAGATTTTTATCGAAATGAACTAGTTTTGAACTAGAATTATAATCCATTTATTTTTGAAATAAATAAATCGGATTTGAAAGGGTTTTTAAAGTAGCTAGAATTTCCAATAATTGAATTGGAATGGATTTGAATCAAAATTGTCTTTGGAATATTTCGATGTTGGATTTCGTGATTATACAGATATTGTTATAGAAATTTGAAAGATATATTTATATCGTTATTTCCAATACGATATTTGTTGGTCGTAGAATTTGATATTGAATATAAGCCAATATATTTTCTATTCAGAACCTTGTTATTTAATGTCAAATGGGTTTTGGGTTGTCGTGAATGGTATCTTTAACAATACTTTTCTTAGACCCCAATGGAGTTAAGAAAATCAAAAACTCACTGAAGATTATATAAGTTGAATGGTTTCTTGGGTATTGATCTGATGTTGGTTTCGGCCTTCGGGGTTAATACTTAGGGAATTGTTCACTTGCTAATTTACGGTTAAAGGCTGATGGAATGGAATGTGATTTCGGGTTTATCGTGTACCGTGTTTTAAAGGATATTGGTTCTTTAACCCAGTTAAAGATAGGATATGATTTCCCAAGTTAAATAATCATTGATAGTAATTTTTAATAGTCACTGATAGTAATTTTTGGGAAGATTAAAACCAAGTGGAGTTTTAATGAATCTTTAATTAGATTGAAATGGTCGAGAATGGAGTATCACCAGTTTTGCTCCAGGCGATAGTTAAATCTTTAATTAGATTTGAACGTGAATTGGTAATTGAATTTACCGATAACACCGTGGTGTTAGATATGAAGTATTACCAGTTTTACTTCATGGGATGAATAGGTTGGGATTGGGAAATTTAACAAGAGATTACTTCGGTAAGGTTCCTTAATCCCGACTAGTTTGGATAAACCATAATTTGGTTTGTTCAAAGGAAGAATAAAGAATAAATTTAAAGAATTTATCTTTGATAAAATTAATGGGAACCTTTCCCAAAGTATAAGAATATTTGAATAAAGAATATTCTAAATTGGAATGAGGCGTATGTTGTGTTTGTGTAAAACTTGTTTAATATATACGCGAGTCATTCAGAAAGACCGGGTTTACCCCATTCTGAATAACTGATTCAACGATGTGTCGAGGATGAAGACGCTGGTCGAAGACCGGAGGTCTTCACATTGTTTGGATAATTACTGGTGATCTTGATTGGGCTGTACACCCAAGAGGAGTCAATCAGTTGGTGATCGTCCAAACATACTTGGAGATCGGTGGATATGCGAGGAATAAGGTACCTCCGGTTTCGTTCAGACCCAGAACGGACTTGTAAATGGACTGCGTGTCTGACATTGGATATCATTCTGTGTGATTGATGGATATTTGTTGCATGGAGTGGTTTTCCTGTGTGGCATGCTAAGATGCAAATGATCAAGGCTTCTGTTGAAAAGCAGAGTCTTGTGGTTGATGATCAAAGCACCGCCTATGTGGCACAGCTTTGTGTAGTGTTGATTCGCGAGCCTGAAACCCCGGTTGTGAACCAGGAACAGGAGAGGACATCAGGGAGGGCATGCGTTTCTTTCTAGCTAGGGTGGTGTCAGTGACCTACCAGCCCTGGCATTTATATTATTTTCACCTGTGTGGTTGTTGGATTGCGAGGCGCCTCGGATATATCGGTGACTATGTGGAGCCGATGGAGTCATTTGGCTCATTTACGCTCCAAAGGGCGGGGAAACGCAATGTTTAGGCATTATAATCCACTTTGGTGGACCGGCCCTGACGATCCAAGGGGCAGTTGCGGCTGTTCCTGAGGGGCGGGCTATAGGCTCTCGATTCGGTGAGGACTATCTTTTGCCTCGGTTCACAGGTGGAAATCCAATTTCCAAATATGACATCGTGCGGTTTTGATTGTATACCTATATATGGCGACATAGTGGTATAGGGCACTTATGCCGTCTATAATTTATACTTATAATTGAAATTGCTTTGACACTATACACTTATAGTAATAATAAAAGATGAAATTTAGCGTATCATGCATTCTTTGGCTATTATAAGGTAAAACCCTATCCTCCGGCTTGCTTTGCATTATGTGATGGGACCTGGGTCTTATAATAACTTCATTGTTCTTTATTTAGCATTGCGCTCTTGTTTTATGCACTGGTATTCTCAGGAGGAAACCCGTTCCGTGTTATACGGCGTGGTCCCTTGATTTACCTAACTTTAAAATAAAGATTAATAACTGTTTCTGTTCTCACACTAGTCACATGACTGACTTGGAGTTTATTGTTTTAACCTAAACTCTAGGTGCCCTTATTTTCGACACGGGCAGCTAGTAGTTTTGGTTTTGCAGATTTATATTCATAGGATCCTGGTTTACAGCTGGAATGATATCCGGAAAGCTCTGTATCCGTATATCTTATTCAGTTGTGTTTTGTATTATTTTCCGCTGCTATGTAATGTAATTTAAACCTCTGATATTTATTGAATGTATTTTATTCATTCATACTCTGTATATTCTTGTATTCTGATGAAATTGTTGTAATAAACAATGAAATGTTCTTTTGTTTATGTTCTGATTTGTCGTGTTCTCAAAACAATTAGGGGTTTCCGACGGTTTGGGTCGGTTTAGCGATCGATTCGGATTGAGTGAAATTCTCAGTTGTTACATTTGGTATCAGCGCTTTGGTTTACAAAGCTCGAGAACAAGACACGTTAGAACCAAACGAAAGAATTCATCAGAGGTTGGATTAGTAGTATCCAATGAGAATGACTGGTTAGAGACGGGATCAGTAGTATCCTAGAACGAGTCGGAAGAGTGATGTTTTTAAAATAAAAATGAAAATGAATTTGGTTTGAAAATTTAAACCTTATTCAACATATTTGAATATGTATTTGCATTGAATTTGGGCAATCCAATAATTTTTTTTTTTGCATATACGTCTGATCCACGGGTATTCGAAGTTTTAATATATTGGGTAGATATAGAATCACACTCTAGTCGCCCGGAGATGACACTGATGATAGCAGCTGCATCATCAGTGGATTTATGTTCGAGTTTCAAAAGTGGGATCTCTATATATTTCCATTAAACTGATGTGAGA
This sequence comes from Allium sativum, assembly GCA_030737875.1. NCBI lineage: Eukaryota > Viridiplantae > Streptophyta > Magnoliopsida > Asparagales > Amaryllidaceae > Allium > Allium sativum. The sequence continues at coordinate 318,472,163 of CM060921.1, forward strand.
ACCAAAATATAGTTAGAATATATTGTTGTGAGTTGGCATCAAAAATGTGATTTTTTGACTATGTATCCAAGTTATGAATTTGAAAAGATAATCAACTAATTGATTAATGGTTTATTGTTTGATTATTGGTTAATTAATTAAAATTTGAACCATTTAGCCAAATTGTATCAGATGTTTAACTGAATTGAAAATTGTTTGGAAATGCATACATGTACATGTATATACATTGGAAAGGTCATTGCAAGGAGGCTAGAGCAGAAGAATACAATTGTTTGCCCGACAAATAGGTACATGTTTACTATATTTCTTGGGTTTTTGATGATTTTATGAATCGATTGGCTAGCTGCTTGGCTGTTTCTTTTTCTTTTTGGATTGGTGAGGGCCATGGAAGGCTATTTGAAATATCCTGAAGCTCCCGGTGCTAGGAAGATTATGGCGAAATTTTTCGAAAATTTAAGGTTTAGCCAAATTTTTGAAAAATTTGAAAAGTTCTTAGAAACTGAAAAGTTGAAGAACTTAAGCCGTAATGAAAATAATGGAAGTTGAGTTGATTAGTTAAACAACTTTCAGCTTCATTCCTTTTCGGGCAAGAAAAGTTTTAAGTGGGGGAGATTGTAATAACCCGAAAATCCGAACCAATTTAAAATTTTTATTTTGGCAATTTTAGCGAATTTTGAGTATTTAAAATGAAATATTTTAAATAATAACGACGAGAAATTTGTTTTGAATTGAATTTTTACGTATAGATTTATTTGAATCGACGTTAGAATATAAATAATTATTTATAATTATAAAAGGAATTGAAAATGGCGCGGTAGTTCGAAAATTCGATTTCAAATTTCAAATGAATGTACAAGATTCAAAACAAATGGGATTTTGGAAAAACCAAAAATATTAGAATTTATTTGAGAATATCTTTCCAACGAATCCGAAAAATTAAAATTTCATACAGGGAATAAAATGTTATGTCCAATTGAAATTTCAGAATAGTCGCTATGGAAATTCTGGCCCTTAAAATGGAAAATTTTCAAACGACCTCGGTTTTCAACAAAACCACTTTTGTTGGATCCAGGATGTCAAGTTATTGCTAGATTTCAAAATTCATAATTTTCTGAAGCAGTATGTGAGTGTGGCGAAAGAAAATGTGTTTTTTCAGTTTTAGTCAATTTTGATCGACCAAAAAATGGCCATTTTTCAAACGGTCTTAGAATTTGACGAAATTAGTTTTGTTAGAACTATATCGTAAATATGAAGCTAGAAATAATTTTTCTGGAATTTTTAGAGTCCGTATGTGACCACGGTAAATTGAAATGTGCATTCAAAATCAATATATATATATATGTTTATATTTTGATTTTGACAGAAACTAATCGAAACAGTCGAACTGGCTTACAATACATATCCCACTATGTTCGGAATGGGGGTAATACGCTAGGAACAACAGTCGTTGGGCCTCGATTGGAGATCGAATTTTAAAGTTGTTTTGTAGAATTAATTAAATAATTAAATATATATTATTATATAACCTCCCTCTTACCTTCTCTTCCCCCCTTTCTCTTTACCGGGTCAAACCCGATTGAAAAAAAAATGAAATCGACTGAGCCTACCCCAAATCGCCTCGACCCCGTCGCAGGAGCACCCAACGCCTCCGCCACTACCGAGTTTAACCCCCTTTGCTATCAACAACGCTCCAGAGCCCGTCCTTCCCCTTCGAACAGAGCACCCCAAAGACAACGCCGGAGAAGCAACGACCGTCGCCGCCTGAGTCTCCCTCCTGAGCCACTCCAGCACCTCGGCGAAGAACGCTCCCTCCCCTGTCGAGCTGTTGCCACAGCAAGCACCTCCAGCAACGCCTTCGATGATCGTAACAAGGTGATTTTAATGTATAAAATTCAGTTTTTAATATTTAAATCAGTTTTAAAATTCAGGTTTATATATAGCAAGATAAAGATTTGATTTTTATATAGTAAAAGACTAGATTTTTAGAAAATATAAAAAATATGATTTTTATATTATAGAGATAATAAAAATATGATTTTTATAAGATAGAAAAATAAAAATACGATTTTTATATATGTTATAGCGAAATAAAAATTTGATTTTTATATGAGTAGCGGATTGAAAATAGAATTTTTATATAATAGAGAATATAAAAATATAATTTTTATATATGTAACGAAATAAAAATCTGATTTTTATTATATATATTTTGAGATAAAAATGTGATTTTTATAGCGTCGAAATAAAAATTCGATCTTTATATATGGAGTAGAAATACAAAAATATAATTTTTATATAGAAAGAAGCGTAGTAAAAATATATGATGTAGAATTAAAAATGTGATTTTTATTTATTGGAATGAAGCAATAAAAATATAATTTTTATTATGAATAGCGCGGTAAGGTCTGCATTGGAATTTCAAACAATTCCAAATGGTTCAGAAGTAAAACTGGCAGAGTGGAACCCAAGGTGAGAACTTCTCACCTTTATTTTATTTCTAGTTGAAATATATACTAGGATGCAGACGGTGCTTTGCAGCACCCGACACCCGTCGTCCACAGACCATGGATGACTTGTTTGTTTGATTGATGTGTTGTGAAAATTGATTGTGTGTTGTGGAATGGAAATAAATATTTTAAAGTTAAAAATATAATTTTTAACGCATACATAAAATAAATATTTATAAACAAATCGGACGATTTTTTTAGGTACACACATTTGAAAGATATTGATTGGGACGATAAATTTTACACATCGCCCAACTGCATAAATAACAATCTGTGTTTGTTGATTTGAAACCCCATACGGGTATTGGGATGATATTTGATGTACACTAATCCCGATTGTTTAGTTGTATGTCAATCGATGGGTTGACAGACTATGTAAGCGTTAATTATTTATATTTAATGCTTATGCAGTTGTGTGGTGCACTTTCAATGATGGTTGATTATTTATCATTGCTATTATATACATGTGTTGTATAGAATCCATATAAATAACATTATATGGTAATTGATTGGGCCTCATTCCAATTTGGAAAAAATAAATAAAAGAAAATTCATGGGTTGAATAAAATATATATTCATGTGTTGAATAAAAAAATAAATTCATGTGTTGAATAAAATATATATTCATGTGTTGAATAGAATAAAATTCATGTGTTAAATAAAATATATATTCATGTGTTGAATAGAAGAAAATTCATGTGTTGAATAAAAAATATATTCATATGTTGAATAGAAGAAAATTCATGTGTTGAATAAAAGAAAATTCACGTGTAGAAGAAAATATTCAATTGTTGAATAGTATAACGAAGTATTGAAATATATAAAGCCGTGTTGATCAGACTGGCGCCATTTGAGCGGGAACGATATTTATATCGATTTTATTCATTTTTATAATGAATACTGAGAAGGAATTGATTTTAAAATATAATATTTTGAAAATACTATCATTTATATATAGATGATATGGAATATTCAATTTTGATTTGAAATTGAATATGAAGTTGAAATTGTTTTGAAAACGAATTCAAAACGATTTATAAAATACGTTTTGAAAGGAAATCGATGAAATATACAATATATATATGTTATATATAATGGCCTGAATAGAAACGTCGCGCCGCGATAGTTCTTGAATTTCGACCATTGACTTCGAACGGATATTACGGGTGATCCGACCGTCAAATTCTCCTAAAACTGGAACCGTTGGGTTCGTATCGAAAAGAGCTTTCTAATGAATATTAGAGACTTGAAATCTAATGGTTGGATTTGGAAATATGTCCAAATCAAATTTGGAAAAGGTCGCTGTAAGTGTTGTTCGATGGCCGTTGATGGAAATCGACTGTACGGGTCTTGATAAAATTATTAAAATATCAATAATTAGTGTAAAATCATAAGAAATGATTTGGGAAGAATTGGGATGAAAAATTCCATATTTGAAAAGATAAAAATAGATTTTTATCGAAATGAACTAGTTTTGAACTAGAATTATAATCCATTTATTTTTGAAATAAATAAATGGGATTTTAAAGGGTTTTAAAAGTAACCAGAATTTCCAATAATTGAATTGGAATGGATTTGAATCAAAATTGTCTTTGGAATATTTCGATGTTGGATTTCGTGATTATACAGATATTGTTATGGAAATTTGAAAGATATATTTATATCGTTATTTCCAATACGATATTTGTTGGTCGTAGAATTTGATATTGAATATAAGCCGATATATTTTCTATTCAGAGCCTTGTATTTAATATCAAATAGGTTTTGGGTTGTCGTGAATGGTATCTTTAATAATACTGTTCTTAGACCCAACGTAGTTAAGAAAATAAGAAACTAACTGAAGATTAGTTAAGTTGAATGGTTTCTTTGGTATTGATTTGATGTTGGTTTCGGCCTTCGGGGTTAATACTTAGGGAATTTTTCACTTGCTAATTTACGGTTAAAGGCTGATGGAATGGAATGTGATTTCGGGTTTATCGTGAACCGTGTTTTAAATGACATTGGTTCTTTAACCCAGTTAAAGACATGATATGATTTCCCAAGTTAAATAATAATTGAAAGTGATTTTTGGGAAGATTAAAACCAAGTGCAGTTTTAATGAATCTTCAATTAGATTGAAATGATCGAGAATGGAGTATCACCAGTTTTGCTCTAGGCGATAGTTAAATCTTTAATTAGATTTGAACGTGAAATGGTAATTGAATTTACTGATAACACCATGGTTTTAGATATGAAGTATTACCAGTTTTACTTCATAGGATGAATAGGTTGGGACTGGGAAATTTAACAAGTGATTACTTCGGTAAGGTTCACTAATCTCGATTAGTTTGGATAAACCATAATTTGGGTTGAATTGATATTCAAATGAAGATTAAAGAATAAATTTAAGGAATTTATCTTTGATAAAATTAATGGGAACGTTTCCCAAAGTATAAGAATATTTGAATAAAAGAATATTCCGAATTGGAATGAGGCGCATGTTGTGTTTGTGTAACACTTGTTTATTATATATGCGAGTTATTCAGAAAGACTGGGTTTATCCCATTCTGAATAACTGATTCGACGATGTGTCGAGGATGAAGACGGTGGTCGAAGACCGGGGGTCTTCACATCGTTTGGATAATTACTGATGATCTTGATTGGGCTGTATACCCAAGAGGAGGGAATCGGTTGGTGATCGTCCAGACATACTTGGAGATCGATGGATATACGAGGAATAAGGCTCCTCCGGTTTCGTTCAGACCCAGAATGGACTTGTAAATGGAATGTGTGTCTGACATTGGATATCATTCTGTGTGACTAATGGATATCGGTTGCATGGAGTGGTTTGCCTGTGTGGCATGCTAAAATGCAAATGATCAAGGCTTCTGTTGAAAAGCAGAGTCTTGTGGTACATGATTAAAGCACCGCCTGTTTGGCATAGCTTTGTGTAGCATTGATTCGCGAGCCTCACACCCCGGTTGCGAACCAAAAACGGGAGAGGACATCATGGAGGGCATGCGTTTCTTTCTAGCTAGGGTGGTGTCAGTGACCTACTAGCCCTGACATTTATATTATTTTCACCTGTGTGGTTGTTAGATTGCGAGGCGCCTCAGATATATCGGTGACTATGTGGAGCCGATGGAGTCATTTGGCTCATTTACGCCCCAAAGAGCGGGGAAACACAATGTTCAGGCATTATAATCCACATCGGTGGACCGGCCCTGACGATCCAAGGGGCAGTCACGGTTGTTCCTGAGGGACGGGCTAGAGGCTCCCGAATTCGGTGAGGACTATCTTTTGCTTCGGTTCACAGGTGGAAATCCAATTTCCAAATACGACATCGTGCCGTTTTGATTGTATACCTATATATGGCGAAATAGTGGTATGTGTAACAACCCGTATTTCGATAACATGTTAAAACGAGAATCAAGGCAGAATTTAATTTTAAATTCTTAATCAAGTAAAACGGGCTATGCCATTGCGTTCGTCTCGGAAAAATACGCGAAATAGAGTCTGAGTTTTCGAGAATCGGAGTCCGTATGACCAAGTTATGATCCGACGAAGTTTTCAGAAAATTCTAGTTCAAAAACGAGTTCTAATTTCGAAAATTAGGGGTGGAAGGATAGGCGGGAAAAATTCCCGCCAGGCACCCCAAGTCGACAGCCCTGTCGACTTGGGAGTCGACATGGCTTGACCCAAGTCGACAGCCCTGTCGACTTGGGGGTCGACTTATGGTGGCCAGGCAGTTTTGCCTGGTGCACCTATTTCCTGTCTTGGCTAGGGTTTTGGGCCTGGTTTGAAATCTGATGGTTCAGGTTGGTCCTAGGGTTAATCTAAGGGTCCTAACTAATCCTAATCTCTATAAATAAGCCCCTAACCCTCTCCTAAATCCTCATTATTCATTCATGCAACTAAACTATGGCAAAATTGCTCCTCTCATGGCCTCCACTCAAAATCCTAGCCTCCACTTCATTTCTATGAGAGGTTTCATGATCATGTGAGTGTTAGAGAGTCCCTATGTTAGTATGAGAGCTTCTCAAGTTGATTTCAAGGCTAAAGCTTTGACCTTTGTTCATCAAGATGGGGTTTTTATTGATTTGGAGCTTTCATCTTTGGGTTTTTGGATGATGGCATGCATAGGCGTTGTCTCAATCTTTAACTTAATCGATTTGTGCCTTCATAGCAATGTAAGCCCTTTCCCTACTCTTAGATATTAACTATGAAGTTAAATGTTCGTGTTGCAAGTTTGGGTTTGATCATTGAGTATGATACATGCTATCATGTCATGCAAGTTTATGAAGTCATTATCTTGATCTTGTGGGCTAAAAGCTACAACCTTTATGTTGAAATGTTGCATTATGCAACATGAGAACCCTCATAACCTTTATGTCAACTTGCATATGAAGTCATAACCCTTATATGATGATATATGCGAGTTACTAGTCATCATTCGATGTCTTTTGTCACCATGATTCGCTTATGTGCCAAGTTTGGGTTTATGCATGTTTTTGAGGCTTAAGAATGTAACATGCAAGTTAATGAACACATTTGTGCCTCATTTGCCACCATGATTAACTTGTGGCTTAATATCCATTTTTGTCATGCCTTTGCCAAGTCTCTTCTTTTAATCCATTACGTTGTTGCGAACGTATATGCGAGTTTAAAAGCGTTGGGTTATGTTATGGGTAATTTCTAATGACACGAAAATACAACTTGAAAACATGACTTGAAATATAACATGGAAGTTGACATGTGAGTATGTTTGAAAATATGAAATTGGGAATTTACCTATTAAGTTAGGTCTACCCATACTATGGAATTGGGAATTTACCTATTAAGTTAGGTCTACCCATATTCTTAAAAACTTGAATATGAACATGACACTAGACTAAACATGAAAGTGACCAACTCGAGGTTGGGTTGAGTTTGCAACGTAAAACTACCCGGAACCGACCGGCCTAACTAGTAGTTGCAAACAATAGGACCCAATGTGAGAAGTTGGTCATGTTGTGCTTGAACCTGAGGTTAGACCAAGTTGTGGTGTAAAGCTACCCAGAACCGACCGGCTTAACTAGTAACCACAACAAAGTCTAATGTGAGAGGTTGAGGTGCATTAAGTAATTAATGCCACATGATAGGGTTAAGTTAATTTGATTAATGACTCTTAACCAAATATGACATGGACAATGGGTTAAGTAAATTGATTAGGCCAATGATACTTAACAAAACATGGCAAGGTTGGGTAGATTAAGTAACTTGATTTGCCTAATGACACTTAACCATTTTTATACGACTAGTGGACTGGGTTAAGTTAACCAACACTAAATCAATCCAACACGATATTTTGGTAAGGTTAAGTAAGTCTTCTTAATGACACTTAACCGAAAAATACAGTTAATGGATGGGGTTAAGATTAGACTCAACTAGTCTAAACATGGAAATCAGATGGGGTTAAGTTAGCCTAGACTTAATTAATCCCACTTGGCAGTTTAATGGGGTTAAGTTTAACACTTAACTAATCTAACATGATGATTTGAGGTGGTTAAGTGACCTATACTTAACCAATCTAACTCGTGAATTTATTGAGGTTAAGTTAACCTATACTTAACCAATCTAACGTGAAAACATGATAAGGCTAAGTCACGAATCGCTTAAATACGCTTGACCGATTTGACTCAGTAATTTGATAGGGTCAAGTTAATATATACTTAACCAACTTGAGCATGGTTTGTAGGGTTAAGTCTTGAACTTGGATACTTAGCCAATTTTCACATGATTTGTAGACGGGTTAAGTTATGAACTTAAGTGACACTTAATCCATTATGTAAACCCTAGTTCTGAGGATTAGGTGGATAACCGTAGTTAACAAGGATAACGGGAATAAGGCTAAGTGGTAAACCTTAGTTGAAGAATAACTAAGTAATGATTCTTAGTCAAGGAAATTTAGACCAGTTCATAGATAGATGAGTAACCTGATACGGTAGGTCATCGTTTAAGTATACGAGTAGGAGCAAGTATCTGATTTAGATAAAGGCTCCAGCGAACTGGGTAACGAAGCAGCGGCTTCGGGGAACGTGAGGATATTCTTGGTATCCCTCTGTGAGCTGCCAGGTGATCATACTAGGCTCATGAGAGGTTAAGGTCTACGTTAGAAGAACCAAGAGTATGCCTTGGTTGCTATACGAGCGACCTAAAGACGGGGATGGATAGGGGATAGTCGACGATACACGGTCGTACCCTAGATAGCATTTCGTCAGGCTACCTACCATCTTTGGTCAAGCGTGTACGTACGGAAAGGTAGAGAACACCCAAAAGACCATAATTGCTATCTAATTATGGTTGCGGTAAGGCTAGGATTGTGGGTTGGCTAGTAGTGTGTTCTCATACAGGATTTATCCTGTCTTGTCTTTCACTAGTTGAGGGAGTGGTCTCGTGGGACCATAGCCACGTATAGAAAAAAAAAACAGACCTTAGCATCTGCATCGGCAGATAAATCGAAAGCTCCCGACCGAGTCCTGTATTTCCTGGTCTGCCCTGTGACAGGACTCGGATGGCACGATGTGATACATGTGCATACAGTCATGGAAAAACGATTCACGATGAATGCGTGGGAAAAAGGGCGCGGTTGACGGTTAGCGTAAATCCTAGTGGCCCTGGGTGGTTGAACCAAAACCGAGATACGAAAACGTGCAATAGGTAAGCATAATCCCTAGTAGTCCTAGGTAGCATAAGTCCTAGTTGTACAAACAATGATTCATGTTGAAAGACCCTAGTTAGATATAGGGTGACAATCCAAAACGATCTTAAGGATCATGGAACTATGTTAAAGTAGTATAGAATCTCATGGGAAAGCCCGTATGGTCTACGGCTAGGGACTGAACATTTACATGGAATAAAGCATACGAGTTGAGTAACCTATATATGCGATGTATTAGGTTGACGTAGACCATTACACGACTTTTGAGTGAGGGTCATTCATGGTTAACACATGATACGGTGGGGATACTAGTACGGTAGGTGCAGAGCTAAAAGACAGGATAGATACCATGTGATGTTATACGTGATAGATATCTTAGGGATATTATACTTGACAGGAACTTGACGATGGGATACCTTGTTTTATCTTGACACCGTAATTTATCATGACACCTTAGTTTATCTGAGTTCAGTAGTTCATCCTGTTATTTTGATTTAGCTAATCTATCTTGTCATCATGCTTATGTTCATCTCAGTTTCTCATGTCAGTTAACTTTAGTAGTTTTTATGCTGATAGTAGATAGGGCTTACTCAGTCTTTTTGACTGACCCGTTTTGTTTCGCCTCTTTTCTTCCGTTTCCCCCCAGGTTACAGGGAGGAAATACCGTTGTTTAGTTCGGACTTCTTCTGCTTGAAGGTCATCATGTATGGCTTGGACTTTTCTTGGCTATGGCTACTTTACTGTTTTTACTTGGGGAATAATTTATGAAAAAGTCTTTATGCTTCTTTACTATTGCAAGACAGGTTTTGATGTACTCTGATGTAAAAGGCTTTAGACCTTAATTATTGATGTTTATGAAAGTTCGATTTTACTTCCGCTATTTTATATGTTCTGTCTTGTGATATTTCTGTGCATGTTTACCAATAATGCCCCTCTAAAGCTAGTGCATTCCTTTGCGAGTGACCCTAGCGGAGGCGGGGTGTTACACGTGGTATCAGAGCAGAAGGTTACCAGACTGGGCAAAAGTTTTTAAAGACCTTCTGAGAACTATTTGAAAATCGTTTACAAAGAAGCATTTTTTTTTCAGGAAAATTTTCTTTTAAAAGAAAAAGGCTATTCCCCAAAGGCCATTAGCACTATCCTTGTTTCCTTAATTGAATCTCTTTTCCTTTCTTTCCTCCATCTGTGGTCACAGTGGTTTTAACTGCGACTAGTCTTTTCTATCTACGAAAGTGCTTTCCATACAATGGAGGTGGTTCTCGAGAGACCAGTGGCGCGTTATAAGAAAGGATAGTGAGAAAGAGGATAAAGGATACGAGCTTAAGGATGAGCAACTTGTTGGTATGGCTTAGTCCTCAAAGGAGGGAGAAAGATGAACAATGAAACGCATGACGAGAGGGTACCTTTGGCATGGTAAAACGGGGCGGATAGTTAAGTATTATGGGACAAGGACAAGATCATCGGGAGGGCAGTAGTATGCTCTCATTTCTAGGGTACCTCGGAAGGAGGGTAACGATCTTGTTAAAGGTTTAGCTTTTCTTCTCTATCATCCCGTTAGGACTTTGTTTTTCGTATCATTTAAGTCTGCTTCGATAGTTGAGTCTCTGCACCTTAAGTACTAGCGTAATAGAGAATCCCATTTTTTGTCTCAAAGTCCTATTGGAGAATCAGTCCATTTATACATGACTTGTTTGGATTTGAGAATGTCTATGCCAAGTGTTGAGTTTGGAAATAATGCTTATGTTTATAAGCTATGGATGGATTCTAGGGATGAAGTGGTTATCCAGTAGGGGGTGCCACTCTCGGTTTTGATAGGAGGGTAGTTAGACCTTTTGACTAGCCTTGGTAATACCCTCGAAGTATCGTGTAACCTTTTTGAGGTTCTGTCATGACTAGTTACTTAGAATCCCTTGATGTCTTTATTGGAAATTTGAAGCCCGATCGAGTGGTGTTCGCCGATAAGACGGATGGTTTACTTCATTTATGCATGGGTTATAGAGATCACCCTAGTAAGTGCGCTTGAAAACTTGGTTGACATCTGTTTACTTTCAAGAGAAAGTTCTTCTACATGGAATACCTTATAGTATATAAACGAGATCCAAGATTCACTAGTGAATTTTGGAAAGCTTGCATGAGATCATGAGTACGCAGTCATGTTTGTGCCAAGTATTCTAGGAAAAGGATAAGTGCAAGTGGAACGAGAGGCGACGAAGAAATGAGTTCCAGCTCATGTTATGGAAACAGGAAATAAGAAGCTACGAAATCGCGAAGTTAAAAGACGGTCAAGGCACAATGGAATTAAGCCCAAGGAAATACGACTTTGATGGTCAAAGACTAGATACGCGCATGATATCTCTTTTTGGGAGTATATCCTTGATCCCTGTTTTCTGTAGAGCTTACTTGTAGGCTATCTTTTGTGGACATCCTCTCGGTCCTATTTTCTGTTACAAACCCCGTAACGAGTTTGTCTTGTTTATCTTCTCGACCCTGTTTCAGGGAATCCTAGGTAGAACCCTATGGATGTAAACATGTATTTGAAACATGTTATGATTGATATGGTTGCAAGTGGTTGCTCGTGGATGCGCGAATACACATTAGATACTAGCTCGACTCGGTCACATTTCATATTGCATATGCACGAGTATTTAAACTTGTTTATGGATGAAATCGAATGTATTATCATGCGGTTGTTGCATATGAATGAATGATTGTGCACGCATATAGTATCTATATGACTAGGACTATTTGCATACATGTTGGATTCATGGCACTATACATATTTTTGCATTAGAAAGATTATTCAGGCCTGATCATTAGCATTAGCTAAGGAACATGTACACACACGTTTTGCATATATTCATACAGCATTAGAAATCATCTAAGGACAATGGTTGCTTGTGGATGATGTTTTGAGTAGATGAATGATGGATGGTAGGATATGTTCTTCATAACTTGGAGATTTCGGGGACGAAATCCTAAAAGGTGGGGAGAATGTAACAACCCGTATTTCGATAACATGTTAAAACGAGAATCAAGGCAGAATTTAATTTTAAATTCTGAATCAAGTAAAACGGGCTATGCCATTGTGTTCGTCTCGGAAAAATACGCGAAATAGAGTCTGAGTTTTCGAGAATCGGAGTCCGTATGACCAAGTTATGATCCGACGAAGTTTTCAGAAAATTCTAGTTCAAAAACGAGTTCTAATTTCGAAAATTAGGGGTGGAAGGCTAGGCGGGTAAAATTCCCGCCAGGCACCCCAAGTCGACAGCCCTGTCGACTTAGGAGTCGACATGGCTTGACCCAAGTCGACAGCCCTGTCGACTTGGGGGTCGACTTATGGTGGCCGGGCAGTTTTGCCTGGTGCACCTATTTCCTGTCTTGGCTAGGGTTTTGGGCCTGGTTTGAAATCTGATGGTTTAGGTTGGTCCTAGGGTTAATCTAAGGGTCCTAACTAATCCTAATCTCTATAAATAAGCCCCTAACCCTCTCCTAAATCCTCATTATTCATTCATGCAACTAAACTATGGCAAAATTGCTCCTCTCATGGCCTCCACTCAAAATCCTAGCCTCCACTTCATTTCTATGAGAGGTTTCATGATCATGTGAGTGTTAGAGAGTCCCTATGTTAGTATGAGAGCTTCTCAAGTTGATTTCAAGGCTAAAGCTTTGACCTTTGTTCATCAAGATGAGGTTTTTATTGATTTGGAGCTTTCATCTTTGGATTTTGGATGATGGCATGCATAGGCGTTGTCTCAATCTTTAACTTAATCGATTTGTGCCTTCATAGCAATGTAAGCCCTTTCCCTACTCTTAGATATTAACTATGAAGTTAAATGTTCGTGTTGCAAGTTTGGGTTTGATCATTGAGTATGATACATGCTATCATGTCATGCAAGTTTATGAAGTCATTATCTTGATCTTGTGGGCTAAAAGCTACAACCTTTATGTTGAAATGTTGCATTATGCAACATGAGAACCCTCATAACCTTTATGTCAACTTGCATATGAAGTCATAACCCTTATATGATGATATATGCGAGTTACTAGTCATCATTCGATGTCTTTTGTCACCATGATTCGCTTATGTGCCAAGTTTGGGTTTATGCATGTTTTTGAGGCTTAAGAATGTAACATGCAAGTTAATGTACACGTTTGTGCCTCATTTGCCACCATGATTAACTTGTGGCTTAATATCCATTTTTGTCATGCCTTTGCCAAGTCTCTTCTTTTAATCCATTACGTTGTTGCGAACGTATATGCGAGTTTAAAAGCGTTGGGTTATGTTATGGGTAATTTCTAATGACACGAAAATACAACTTGAAAACATGACTTGAAATATAACATGGAAGTTGACATGTGAGTATGTTTGAAAATATGAAATTGGGAATTTACCTATTAAGTTAGGTCTACCCATACTATGGAATTGGGAATTTACCTATTAAGTTAGGTCTACCCATATTCTTAAAAACTTGAATATGAACATGACACTAGACTAAACATGAAAGTGACCAACTCGAGGTTGGGTTGAGTTTGCAACGTAAAACTACCCGGAACCGACCGGCCTAACTAGTAGTTGCAAACAATAGGACCCAATGTGAGAAGTTGGTCATGTTGTGCTTGAACCCGAGGTTAGACCAAGTTGTGGTGTAAAGCTACCCGGAACCGACCGGCTTAACTAGTAACCACAACAAAGTCTAATGTGAGAGGTTGAGGGGCATTAAGTAATTAATGCCACATGATAGGGTTAAGTTAATTTGATTAATGACTCTTAACCAAATATGACATGGACAATGGGTTAAGTAAATTGATTAGGCCAATGATACTTAACAAAACATGGCAAGGTTGGGTAGGTTAAGTAACTTGATTTGCCTAATGACACTTAACCATTTTTATACGACTAGTGGACGGGGTTAAGTTAACCAACACTTAATCAATCCAACACGATAATTTGGTAAGGTTAAGTAAATTTTCTTAATGACACTTAACCGAAAAATACAGTTAATGGATGGGGTTAAGATTAGACTCAACTAGTCTAAACATGGAAATCAGATGGGGTTAAGTTAGCCTAGACTTAATTAATCCCACTTGGCAGTTTAATGGGGTGTAGTTAAACACTTAACTAATCTAACATGATGATTTGTGGTGGTTAAGTGACCTATACTTAACCAATCTAACTCGTGAATTTATTGAGGTTAAGTTAACCTATACTTAACCAATCTAACGTGAAAACATGATAAGGCTAAGTCACGAATCGCTTAAATACGCTTGACCGATTTAACTCAGTAATTTGATAGGGTCAAGTTAATATATACTTAACCAACTTGAGCATGGTTTGTAGGGTTAAGTCTTGAACTTGGATACTTAGCCAATTTTCACATGATTTGTAGACGGGTTAAGTCATGAACTTAAGTGACACTTAATCCATTATGTAAACCCTAGTTCTGAGGATTAGGTGGATAACCGTACTTAACAAGGATAACGGGAATAAGGCTAAGTGGTAAACCTTAGTTGAAGAATAACTAAGTAATGATTCTTAGTCAAGGAAATTTAGACCAGTTCATAGATAGATGAGTAACCTGATACGGTAGGTCATCGTTTAAGTATACGAGTAGGAGCAAGTATCTGATTTAGATAAAGGCTCCAGCGAACTGGGTAACGAAGCAGCGGCTTCGGGGAACGTGAGGATATTCTTGGTATCCCTCTGTGAGCTGCCAGGTGATCATACTAGGCTCATGAGAGGTTAAGGTCTGCGTTAGAAGAACCAAGAGTATGCCTTGGTTGCTATACGAGCGACCTAAAGACGGGGATGGATAGGGGATAGTCGACGATACACGGTCGTACCCTAGATAGCATTTCGTCAGGCTACCTACCATCTTTGGTCAAGCTTGTACGTACGGAAAGGTAGAGAACACCCAAAAGACCATAATTGCTATCTAATTATGGTTGCGGTAAGGCTAGGATTGTGGGTTGGCCAGTAGTGTGTTCTCATACAGGATTTATCCTATCTTGTCTTTCACTAGTTGAGGGAGTGGTCTCGTGGGACCATAGCCACGTATAGAAAAAAAACAGACCTTAGCATCTGCATCGGCAGATAAATCGAAAGCTCCCGACCGAGTCCTGTATTTCCTGGTCTGCCCTGTGACAGGACTCGGATGGCACGATGTGATACATGTGCATACAGTCATGGAAAAACGATTCACGATGAATGCGTGGGAAAAAGGGCGCGGTTGACGGTTAGCGTAAATCCTAGTGGCCCTGGGTGGTTGAACCAAAACCGAGATACGAAAACGTGCAATAGGTAAGCATAATCCCTAGTAGTCCTAGGTAGCATAAGTCCTAGTTGTACAAACAATGATTCATGTTGAAAGACCCTAGTTAGATATAGGGTGACAATCCAAAACGATCTTAAGGATCATGGAACTATGTTAAAGTAGTACAGAATCTCATGGGAAATCCCGTATGGTCTATGGCAAGGGACTGAACATTTACATGGAATAAAGCATACGAGTTGAGTAACCTATATATGCGATGTATTAGGTTGACGTAGACCATTACACGACTTTTGAGTGAGGATCATTCATGGTTAACACATGATACGGTGGGGATACTAGTACGGTAGGTGCAGAGCTAAAAGACAGGATAGATACCATGGGATGTTATACGTGATAGATATCTTGGGGATATTATACTTGACAGGAACTTGACGATGGGATACCTTGTTTTATCTTGACACCGTAATTTATCATGACACCTTAGTTTATCTGAGTTCAGTAGTTCATCCTGTTATTTTGATTTAGCTTATCTATCTTGTCATCATGCTTATGTTCATCTCAGTTTCTCATGTCAGTTAACTTTACTAGTTTTTATGCTGATAGTAGATAGGGCTTACTCAGTCTTTTTGACTGACCCGTTTTGTTTCGCCTCTTTTCTTCCGTTTTCCCCCCAGGTTACAGGGAGGAAATACTGTTGTTTAGTTCGGACTTCTTCTGCTTGAAGGTCATCATGGATGGCTTGGACTTTTCTTGGCTATGGCTACTTTACTGTTTTTACTTGGGGAATAATTTATGAAAAAGTCTTTATGCTTCTTTACTATTGCAAGACAGGTTTTGATGTACTCTGATGTAAAAGGCTTTAGACCTTAATTATTGATGTTTATGAAAGTTCGATTTTACTTCCTCTATTTTATATGTTCTGTCTTGTGATATTTCTGTGCATGTTTACCAATAATGCCCCTCTAAAGCTAGTGCATTCCTTTGCGAGTGACCCTAGCGGAGGCGGGGTGTTACAGTATGGGGCACTTACGCCGTCTATGATTGATACTTATGATTGAAATTGTTTTGACACTATACACTTGTAGTAATAATAAAAGATGAAATTTAGCGTATCAAGCATTCTTTGGCTATTATAAGGTAAACTCTATCCTCCGGCTTGCGTTGCATTGTGCGATGGGACATGGGTCTTATAATAGCTTCATCGTTCTTTATTTAGCATTGCACTGTTGTTTTATGCACTGGTATTCTCGGGAGGAAACCCGTTCCGTATTATACGGCGTGTTCCCTTGATTTACCTAACTTTAAAATAAAGATTAATAACTGTTTTTGTTCTCACACCAGTCACATGACTGACCTGGAGTTTATTGTTTTAACCTAAACTCTGGGTGCCCTTATTTTCGACACGGGCAACTAGTAACTTTGGTTTTTCAAATTTATATTCACAGGATCCTGGTTTACAGCTGGAACAATATCCAGAAAGTTCTGTATCCGTATGTCTCGTTCAATTGTGTTTTGTATTATTTTCCGCTGCTATGTAATGTAATTTAAACCTCTGATATTTATTTAATTTATTTTATTCATTCATACTCTTTATATTCTTGTATTTTGATGATATTGTTGTAATAAGCAATGAAATGTTCTTCTGTTTGTGTTCTGATTTGTCGTGTTCTTAAAACAATTAGGGGTTTCAGACGGTCTGGGTTGGTTTAGCGATCGATTCGGATCGAGCGAAATTCTCAGTTGTTACAATAAATTGAATTGAAATCGAATAGAATTGAAATCGATTGAAATGAATGTAAGTTGGATTAAAATCGATTTAAAATTAATATAAATTGAATTGAAATCGATTTAAAATGGATTCAAAACGGATTGAAATGGAACTGAATTGAAATCGATTTAAAATGAATTGAAAACGGATTGAAATGAAATTGAATTGAAATCGATTTAAAATATATTCAAAACAGATTGAAATGGAATTGAAATCGATTTGAAATGAATTTAAAGCGAATTTATATTGGAACATTCAATTTTGATTTGAATTTGAAATGGAAATCGTTTTTAAAACGAATTTAAAACAATTTATAAAATTCGTTTTAAATGGAAATCTACGATATATATATATTTGTATGTATGTATTATATATATATTATAATGGCCTGGATAGAACGCGCCACGCAGCGGCAGTTCGCGAATTTCGACCATTAACTTCAAATGGACGTTACAGGAGATCCTACCGTCAGATTCTCCTAAAACCAGAACCGTTGGGTTCGTATCGAAAAGAGCTTTCCAATGAATACAAGATATTTGAAATCTAACGGTTGGATTTAGAGATATGTCCAAATCAATTTCAGAAAAGGTCGCTATGGATGCAGTTCGGTGGCCGTTATTGGAAATCGACTGTACGGGCGATAATAAAATTATTAAAAATATGGAAAAATTATGTAAAATCATAATAAATGATATAGAAAGAGTTCGGATGAAATATTCCAGTTTTTCTAAAGATAAAAATATATTTTTATCGAAATGAAATAGTTATTAACTAGAAGAATAATTTATTTATTTTTAAAATAAATGAATTGGATTTGAAAAGGGTTTTAAATTAACCAGAGTTTCCAAAGAATAAATTGGAAGTGGATTCAAAATGGAAATAATCGTTCGGAATATTTCGATATTGGATTCCGTGATTATGCAGATGTTGTTGAGGAATTTGAAATATATATATATATATATATATACATATATCGTTATTCCAATACGATATCCGTTGGTTTTAGAATTTGATATTGAACATAAGACGATATATTTTCTATTCAGAGCCTTGTATTTGTTATCAAAATGGGATTTTGGGTTTGTCGTGAATGGTATCTTTAATAATACTGTTCTTAAACCCAATGGAGTTAAGAAAATTAGAAACTAGCTGGAGATTAGTTAAGTTGAATAGTTTCCTGGGTATTGATCTGATGTTGGTTTCGGCCTTCTGGATTAATACTTAGGGAATTGTTCTCTTACTAATTTACGGTTATTGGCTAATGAATAGAATGGGATTTTGGGTTTATCGTGATCGGTGTTTTAAATAACACTTGTTCTTTAACCCGATTAACAATTTAAATGAGATTTTGGGTTTATCGTAAATGGTGTTTTAAATAACACTTGTTCTTTAACCCGATTAACAATGAAAATGGGACTTTGGGTTTGTCATGAACGGTGTCTTCATTAAAACTGTTCTTAAACCCAATGGAGATAAGATAATTAGAAACTAATTGGGGATTAGCTAAGTTGAATGGTTTCTGTGGTATTGATCTGATGTTGGTTTCGGCCTTCGAGGTTAATATTTAGGGAATTGTTCTCTTACTAATTTACAGTTAGAGACTGAATGGAATGTGATTTTAGGTTTATCATGAACCGTGTTTTAAATAACATTGGTTCTTTAAACCAGTTAAAGATGAGATTAAAGAATAAATTTAAAAGAATTTATCTTTGATAAAATTAATGCTAATGAGGCGTATGATGTGTTGTTATAACACTTGATTATAAGATATGCGGGTTATTCGGAAAGGTCGGGTTATACCCATTCTGAATAACTGGTTCAGCGATATGTCGAAGAGATTGAAGACAGTGCAAGACCGACGATCTTCACATCGAATGGATGGGTGCTACCGATGCTCACGATTGGAGTAGCTACCTTTAAGGGGCTAAAGTGGTAGTCGTCTGGAAGTACTTGTTGATTGTACGAATATGCGAGGGCCTCTACCCTGTATTGGACATATGAGAGAGGAATAAGGTGCCTCCGGTTTCGTTCAGACCTAGAATGGACTTGTAAATGGATGGTGTAATAACCCGGAAATTCTGAGCCAGTTTAAAATTTTTGTTTTGGCAACTTCGATGAATTTTGAATATTTAAAATGGATTATTTTAAATAATATCGACGAGAAATTTATTTTGAATATAATTTGAACGTATATATTATATACGTCGTCGTTATAATATAAATAATTATATATAATTATAAAAGGAATTAAAAATGGCGCGGTAGTTCAATAATTCGATTTCAAACTTCAATTGAATGTACCGGGTGCAAAACAATCCAGATTTTGGCGAAACCAAAAATATTAGAATCTAGTTGAGAATATCTTTCCAACGAATCCGACAAATCGAAATTTTATAGCGGGAATCAAAAGATATGTCCAGTTGAAAATTCTGAATAGTCGCTATGGAATCCAGGCCCTTAAAAATGGGGATTTTGCAAACGACCTCGGATTTCGATGAAACCACTTTTGTTGGATCTGTGATGTCAAGTTATTGCTAAATTACAAATTTCATAATTTTTCGAATCAATATGTGAGCGTGGCAAAGGAAAACGCGTTTGACCAGTTTCAGTTGATTTAATCGACTGGAAAATGGCCATTTTTCCAACGGTCTCAGAATTCGACGAAACTAGTTATGTTAGAACCGTATCGTCAATACGAAGCTAGAAAATATTTTTTTGGAATTTTTCGACTTAGTATGTGACCCCGGTAAATTGAAATGTGCGTTCAAATTCAATATATAGAGTTATATGTTGATTTTGACGAAAACAGATCGTAACGATCGAATTGGCCTGCGATACATATCCCATTATGTTCGGAACGGGGGTAAAACGCTAGGGACGAAAGTCGGTGGGTCTGATTTCGATTTGAAAATAAAAAGTTACTTTTAAGAAGTTTAAAATAATTAAATAATATAAATTTCCATATATTCACCCTCCCTTCTCTCTTCAAAATCAAGCCGACAGTTAAAATAAAAAAAAAAGAAGAAAAAGGGGATCGACCGGGGAAGAAGCCGCCGCCCATCCTCCTCGCCGCCGCCGTCGCGCTGACGCCGACCTCCCCAGGCAAGGCCCCCACCTCGCGGCGCCTCCCTCCTCCCTTTCTTCCCCCATCTCCTCTCGTTCCCCGCGACTGCAAGCCCTAGCCCACCCTTCGTCGTTCACCGTCCGACCAGCCTCCGCCGAGCTACACTGCCTCGCCCCTCCGCGCTAACTCCAGCCCCCTTTCTTCTTCTCCTCCCTTCGCCGTTTCACTTTCCCCCTCCAACCGTTGATTGTGTTAAGATTGATACCGCGCTCAGGCCGCTAGGGTTAAGGAGATTCTAGATGCGATCGGGTTGGGGTTCGATAAGCTGTCGCCTAATGTCGTTGACTGTAAGTTCCTTTCTTTCTTTTTTCTTTTGTTTTAAATAAAGCTGTTTTATTGTTATTTGTTTATAATTCAGTTTTTATAGATTTTTATAAATAAAAAGCTTATATTTTTTTATAAATAAAGAGAATAGACTATATTTATTCTTTTTACAAGAGAAAGTTTATAATTCTATAAAGGAAACGTTTATATCTTTATAAATATAAAAGAAGATGTTTTTATATATGAAATAGAAGCATATAAAAGGAGTGATTTTTAATATATATATATATATATATATATATATATATATATATATAGATGAAAAAATTTTGTTTTTTTTATGGAGAAGACAATATTTTTAAAATGTAAAGGCTTGATTTTTATTAATATAAAGGCAAGATCTTTACTAAGGAAAAGGTACGATTTCTACACATATAAATTCGAAGCAAAAATATAATTCTTGGATACAAGTGAAAGATTTAAAAATATAATTTTTATAACATGAGAAGGTTAAAAATATTATTTTTATACAAGTAGAATGTTAAAAATATGATTTTTATTAAAGTAGAGTTATAAAAATATGATTTTTATATACTAGATAACATAAAAATATGATTTTTATATTATAGAAGGAGTAAAAATATGATCTTTATATTTGAAAAGGCGAAACCTTTATATAGAGAATGGCGAAAGAAAAATATAATTTTTATAATATAGAAAGGATAAAAATATAATTTTTATAATAATAGAAAGAGTAAAAATTCGATTTTTATATATTGAATAGCGGAGTAAAAATTTGATTTTTATATATTGAATAGCGAAGTAAAAATTCGATTTTTATATATTGAATAGTGAAGTAAAAATTCGATTTTTATATATTGAATAGCGAAGTAAAAATTCGATTTTTACATATTGAATAGCGAAGTAAAAATGTGATTTTTATATATGTAGTGGATACGGGCAACGAAAGTGACAAAGGGGGAGAACGACGAAGATTTCTACATAGGAAGAGTCGAGATGATTGGATTAGCTATCGGTGAGAATTCCTTATTCTTCAATATCCTTTTTTCTAGTTATATATATACTAGGATGCAGACGGTGCTTTGCAGCACCCGACACCCGTCATCCACAGACCATGGATGGCTTGTATGCTTGTTTGATGTGTTGTGAAATTTGTTTGTGTTATTGATGTGAAAACTATAATATAAATTAATTATCGTTAAAAATATAATTTTAAACGTGAATGTGAATAAATAAATATTTATAAACAAATCGGCCGATTTGTTTATATACACTGATTTGACTGATATTGTTTGGGATGATAAATTTTACACATCACCCAACTGCACAAATAAAAATCGGTGTTTGTTGATTTGAAACCCCACACGGGTATTGGGATAAAATACGACATACACTAATCCCAATAATTAGTTGTATGTCGATCGATGGATCGACAGGCTGTTATAAGCGTTAGATATCTATATTTGATTCTTATACAGTGTAGTGCACTTTGGATGATGGTTGATTATTTATCGTTGCTATTATATGCATGTGTTGTATGGAATCCATATAATTAACTTTATATGGTAATTGATTGGGCCTCATTCCAATTTAGAAAATAAAGAATATTATAAAGTAAAGGTTCATGTGTTGACTGTACTCATCCGTTGAGATTTGTCATGTGTTGAACGAAAGATTTTTAAAAAAAAATTACATCTTTAATATTATAAAATAAAGGTTCATGTGTTGGCTGTACTCATCCGTTGAGATTAGTCATGTGTTGAACGAAAGATTTTAACAATAAAATTTACATCTTTACTATTATAAAATAAAGGTTCATGTGTTGACTGTACTCATCCGTTGAGACTAGTCATGTGTTGAACGGAAGATTTTAACAATAAAATTTACATCTTTAATATTATAAAATAAAGGTTCATGTGTTGATTGTACTCATCCGTTGAGATTAGTCATGTGTTGAACGAAAGATTTCAACAATAAAATTTACATCTTTACTATTATAAAATAAAGGTTCATGTGTTGACCGTACTCATCCGTTGAGATTAGTCATGTGTTGAACGAGATATTTTAACAATAAAATTACATCTTTATTAGATATAAAATTAGAAACTAACTGGAAAATAGATAAGATGAGTGATCTCCTGGATATTGATCTGATGTTGGTTTCGGCCTTCGGGGTTAATATTTAGGGAATCGTTCCCTTACTAATTTACGGTTGGAGTCTGATTTAAATCAAACGATAGATACCATAATTTTTATAAAATATATTGAATAACAAAAATAGTCACACGTGGACAGTACTCATTCGTTGAGATTAGTCATGTATTGACAAAAATATAGATTCACGTATTGAATGGAATAAATATTCAATTGTTGAATAGAATAACAGAATTATTGAAATATATAAAGCCGTGTTGATTAGAGATGCGCCATTTTGACGCGAACGATATTTATATCGATTATATTCGTTTTTATAATTTGAATCGAATTGAATAGAAAACGAATTTGAATCGAATTGAATAGAAAACGAATTTGAATTGAATTGAATAGAAAACGAATTCTAATTGAATTGAATATATAACGAATTCGAATTGAATTGAATTGAATATGTAACGAATTCGAATTGAATTGAATATAAAACAAATTTGAATTGAATTGAATATATAACGAATTTGAATTGAATAGAATATATAATGAATTCAAATTGAATTTAAATTTGAATTGAATTGAAATGAATTTATAAGGAAAAACTCAATTTTGATTTGAATTGGAAATGGAAGTTGAAAATGTTTTTGAAACGAATTTAAAACGATTTATAAAATTCGTTTTAAATAGAAATCGACGAAATATATATTATATATATTATATATATAATATAATGGCCTGAATAGAACGCGCCGCGCTGCGGCAGTTCGCGAATTTCGACCATTGACTTCGAATGGACATTACGGGAGATCCGTCCGTCGGATTCTCCTAAAACCGGAACCGTTGGGTTCATATCGAAAAGAGCTTTCTAACGAAAATTAGAAATTTGAAATCTAATGGTTGGATTTGGAGATACGTCCAAATCAAATTTGGAAAAGGTCGCTGTAAGTGCAGTTCGATGTCCGTTGATGGAAATCGACTGTACGGACCTTGATAAAATTATTAAAAATATTAATAATTTGTGTAAAATCACAAGAAATGATTTGGGAAAAATTGGCATGAAAAACTCCATATTCGAAAAGATAAAAATAGATTTTTATCGAAATGAACTAGTTTAGAACTAAAGTAACAACCCATTTATTTTAAATAAATAAATTGGATTTGAAATGGGTTTTAAGTAGAATTGATCTGTGGGTTTATCGTGAACAGTGTTTTAAATAACACTTGTTATTTAACCCCATAATAAAGAGAATGTGATTTGTGTTTATCGTGAACTGTGTTTTAAATGACATTAGTTCTTTAACCTAGTAAAAGGAGTTTTAACGAATCTGCAATTAGATTGAAACGTGAATTGATAATCTAAATTATCAAATTTGGCAAATGAGCGAGAATGGAGTATCACCAGTTTTGCTCCAGAGCGATAGTTAAATCTTTAATTAGATTTGAACGTGAAATGGTAATTAATTTTACTGATAACACCGTGGTGTTAGATATGGAGTATTACCAGTTTTGCTTCATGGGATGAATAGGTTGGGATTGGGAAATAAAACAAATAATTACTTCGGTGTGGTTCACTAATCTCGACTAGTTTGGAAAACCATAATCTGGTTTGAAATGATATCCAAAGGAAGATTAAAGGATAAATTTTAAAGAATTTATCTTGGATAAAATTAATGGGAACCTTTCCCTAAGAATTGGGATTTTGAAACTAGCTGTAGGTTAGTTAAGAAGAATGGTTTCCTAGGTATAGATCTGATGTTGGTTTCGGCCTTCGGGGTTAATATTTGGGGAATTGCTCTCTTACTGATTTACGGTTAGTGACTAATGAATTGGAATGAGGCGTATGTTGTGTTTGTGTAACATTTGTTTTTAATATACGCAGGTTGTTCGGAAAGTCCGGACTTATACCCATTCTGAATAACCGATTCGACGATAAGTCGAAGATGATGACGGTGGTCGAAGACCGGAAGTCTTCACATCGTTTGGATAATTACTGACGATCCTGATTGGGCTGTACACCCAAGAGGATGGAAATAGTTGGTGGTCGTCCAAACGTACTTGGAGATCGATGGATATGCGAGGAAAGTGCCTCCGGTTTCGTTCAGACCCAGAATGAACTTTTAAATGGATTGTGTGCCTGACATTGGATTTTATTCTGTGTTGATTGATTTCTGTTAAATATATATCTGTTTGGCGGTGGAGAATTTATTCTCTTGCTTAACGCCCTTCTCTGAGATGTACGAGCTTAGAGGTTATATATCGATACATATCAATCACATGGCATGAATTGCCTGTGTGGCACGCTGAGTTGCATGGATCAAGGCTTCTGTTGAAAATCCAAGTCTTGTGGTTGATGATCAAAGCACGGCCTTTGTGGCATAGCTTTGTGTATAACGTGAATTCGCGAGCCTCACACATCGGTATGAGTTAAAAACGGGATAAGGACTGTAGGGAGAGCACGACGTTTCTTTCTAGCTTTGGTGGTGTCAGTGACTTACCAGCCCTGATATTTATATACTTTTCACCAATGTGGTTGTTGGATGAGGCGCCTCGATTTTAGGTCTGTAAGGACCGGGAAACGTGTGTTCAGGCATAATTAATCCTCAAACGTAAGAGAGGACTGGCCCTGAAGCATCCAAGGGTTACCCAGAGTGTGTAGTCCTGGGACATTTGCTAGAGTGTCTCGAAGCGGAGAGGAGCATGCCCCTTGCCTCGACTCATGACGGAAATCTAATTTTCAATACGTGTATTTCGGTTTTATTTGTAGAGCCTAGTATAGCGACATGATAGATGGTACCCATGCCGCCTAGGATTGATATTTATGATTAAAATTGTTTTGACACTATACACTTATTATAGTATCAAATGATTTGTTTTAAACGTACCAAGCATGTTTGGCTATTATAAGGGAAAACCCTATCCTCCGGCTTGCGTTGCATTGCGTGATGGGACCTGGGTCTTATAATAGCTTATTTTTCGAAAAAGCATTGCGCTGTTTATTCTATGCACTGGTATTCTTGGGAGGAAACATGTTCCGTGTTATACGGCGTGGTCCCTTGAATTACTCTCTTTTAAAGTAAAGTTTTAAATACCTGTTTTAGTTCTCACACCAGTCACATGACTGATCTGGAGTTTATTGTTTTAACCTAAACTCTGGGTGCCCTTATTTTCGACACGGGCAGCTAGTAGTTTTGGTTTTGCATATTTGTATTCACAGGATCCTGGTTTACAGCTGGAATGATATCCGGAAAGCTCTGTATCCGTATATCACCTTCATTTGTGCTTTGTATTATTTTTCCGCTGCTATGTAATTTATTGTAATCTCTGATATTTATCGAATGTAATTTATTCATTTATACTCTGTATATTCTTGTATCTGATGGAATTGTTGTAATAGCAATGAAATGTTCTTCCGTTTGTGTTCTATTTTGTCCTGTTCTCAAAGTATTCGCTCTTTCCTTCACGGGGAAGTTACGGGTCCTCACATTTGGTATCAGAGCTTTGGTTTACAGAGCTCGAGAACAAGACACATTAGAACCATACGAAAGAATTCATCAGATATTGGATTTGTAATATCCAATTAAAATTACTTGTTAGAGATAGGATCAGTAGTATCCTAGAACGAGTGTGAAGAGTATATTTTCCAATTGAAAACAATTTTGTTTTGAAAATTTTAATCGTTGTATACGTATTTGAATATTTATTTATATTGAATTTGGACAATCCCGTATATAAAGGTTTTGCATATACGCGTCATGAATGTATATTCGAAGTTTTAATATACTGGATAGATATAGAATCACATTCTAGTCGCCCGGAGATGGTACTGATGATAGAACGTGCATCATCAGTATTTATATTCGTGTTTCGAAGGTGTGATATCTATATATTTCCATTAGACTGGTGTGAGAACCAAAACTTATATACATAATAGATTTATTTGTTGTGATTTGGTATCAAAAACACGATTTTCTATATATGTATCAAAATTATCAATTTGAAACGTTAATCCACTAATTGATTGATGTTTGTGTTGTATGTTTAGTTGTTTGATAATTTTTGAATCAAATATTGAACTGTATTGAAAATTGATGGCATTTGCTTGCATATACATATACTTACATTGAACAGGTCATAGCAAGGAGGCTAGAGTAGAGAATAAAATTTGTTTGCCCGACAAATAGGTACATGTTTATCATAATTTACATTTTTGTTTAGTTGATGATGATTTTATGAGCCTATTGGCTAGCCGCTTGGCTTTTTCTTTTTGAGATCAGAAGGCCTGTATGGCAATTTTGGGATTTTCCCGTGGCTCCCGGTGCAGGGGAGGTTATGGCGAAATTTTTTGAAAATTCCGGGTGTTAGCCAAATTTTTGAAGAATTTGAAAATTCTCAGAAACTGAAAAGTTGGAGAATGCAAGCCAGATCGAACGTAGAGTTGATTAATAAAACCACTTTCGACTTTGTTCCTTTTCGGGGACAAAAAGTTTCAAGTGGGGGAGATTGTAATAACCCGGAAATTCTGAGCCAGTTTAAAAATTTTGTTTTGGCAACTTCGACGAATTTTGAATATTTAAAATGGATTATTTTAATTAATATCAACGAGAAATTTATTTTGAATATAATTCGAACGTATATATTATATAAGTCGTCGTTAGAACATAAATAATTATATATAATTATAAAAGGAATTGAAAATGGCGCGCTAGTTCGATAATTCAATTTCAAACTTCAATTGAATGTACCGGGTGCAAAACAATCCAGATTTTGGCGAAACCAAAAAAATTAGAATCTAGTCGAGAATATCTTTCCAACGAATCTGAAAAGTCGAAATTTTATAGCGGGAATCAAAAGATATGTCCAGTTGAAAATTCTGAATAGTCGCTATGGAATTCAGGCCCTTAAAAATATGAATTTTGCAAATGACCTCGGATTTCGACGAAACCACTTTTGTTGGATCCATGATGTCAAGTTATTGCTAGATTCCAAATTTAATAATTTTTCGAATCAATATGTGAGCGTGGCAAAGGAAAACGCGTTTGACCAGTTTCAGTTGATTTTAATCGACTGGAAAATGGCCATTTTTCCAACGGTCTCAGAATTCGACGAAACCAGTTTTGTTAGGACCGTATCGTCAATACGAAGCTAGAAAATATTTTTCTGGAATTTTTCGAGTTAGTATGTGACCCCGGTAAATTGAAATGTGCGTTCAAATTCAATATATAGAGTTATATGTTGATTTTGATGAAAACTGATCGTAACGATCGAATTGGCCTGCGATACATATCCCATTGTGTTGGGAACAGGAGTAAAACGCTAGGGACGACAGTCGGTGGGTCTGATTTCGATTTGAAAATAAAAAGTTACTTTTAAGAAATTTAAAATAATTAAATAATATAAATTCCCTTATATTCACCCTCCCTTCTCTCTTCAAAATAAAGTCGATAGTTAAAATATAAAAAAGAAAAAGAAAAAGGGGATCGATGGGGGAAGAAGCCGCCGCCCATCCTCATCGCCGCCGCCGTCGCGCTGACGCCGACCTCCCCAGGCCAGACCCCCACCTCGCGGCGCCTCCCTCCTCCCTTTCTTCCCCCATCTCCTCTCGTTCCCCGCAACTGCAAGCCTTAGCCCACCCTTCGCTGTTCACCGTTCGACCAACCTCCGCCGAGCAGCTCTGCCTCGCCCCTCCGCGCTAACTCCAGCCCTCTTTCTTCTTCTCCTCCCTTCGCCGTTTCACTTCCCCCCTCCAACCGTTGACTGTGTTAAGATTGATACCGCGCTCAGGCAGCTAGGGTTAAGGAGATTCTAGATGCGATCGGGTTGGGGTTCGATAAGCTGTCGCCTAATGCCATTGACTGTAAGTTCCTTTCTTTCTTTTTTCTTTTGTTTTAAATAAAGCTGTTTTATTGTTATTTGTTTATAATTCAGTTTTTATAGATTTTTATAAATAAAAAGCTTATATTTTTTATAAATAAAGAGAATAGACTATAATTATTGTTTTTACAAGAGAAAGTTTATAACTCTATAAAGGAAAAGTTTATATCTTTATAAATATAAAAGAAGATGTTTTTATATATGAAATAGAAGCATATAAAAGGAGTGATTTTTAATATATATATATATAGCGATGAAAAAATTTGTTTTTTTTATGGAGAAGACAATATTTTTAAAATGTAAAGGCTTGATTTTTATTAATATAAAGGCGAGATCTTTACTAAGGAAAAGGTACGATTTCTACACATATAGATTCGAAGCAAAAATATAATTCTTGGATACAAGTGAAAGATTTAAAAATATAATTTTTATAACATGAGAAGGTTAAAAATATTATTTTTATATAAGTAGAATGTTAAAAATATGATTTTTATTAAAGTAGAGTTATAAAAATATGATTTTTATATACTAGATAATATAAAAATATGATTTTTATATTATAGAAGGAGTAAAAATATGATCTTTATATTTGAAAAGGCGAAACCTTTATATAGAGAATGGCGATAGAAAAATATAATTTTTATAATATAGAAAGGATAAAAATATAATTTTTATAATAATAGAAAGAGTAAAAATTCGATTTTTATATATTGAATAGCGGAGTAAAAATTCGATTTTTATATATTGAATAGCGAAGTAAAAATTCGATTTTTATATATTGAATAGCGAAGTAAAAATTTGATTTTTATATATTGAATAGCGAAGTAAAAATGTGATTTTTATATATGTAGTGGATACGGGCAACGAAAGTGACAAAGGGAGAGAACGACGAAGATTTCTACACAGGAAGAGTCGATATGATTGGATTAGCTATCGGTGAGAATTCCTCACTCTTCAATCTCCTTTTTTCTACTTATATATATACTAGGATGCAGACGGTGCTTAGCAGCACCCGACACCCGTCATCCACAGACCATGGATGGCTTGTATGCTTGTTTGATGTGTTGTGAAATTTGTTTGTGTTATTGATGTGAAATCGATAATATAAATTAATTATCGTTAAAAATATAATTTTTAACGTGAATGTGAATAAATACATATTTATAAACAAATCGGCCGATTTGTTTATATACACTGATTTGACTGATATTGATTGGGATGATAAATTTTACACATCGCCCAACTGCACAAATAAAAATCTGTTTTGTTGATTTGAAACCCCACACGGGTATTGGGATAAAATACGGCATACACTAATCTCAATAATTAGTTGTATGTCGATTGATGGATCGACAGGCGGTTATAAGCGTTAGATATCTATATTTGATGCTTATACAGTGTAGTGCACTTTGGATGATGGTTGATTATTTATCGTTGCTATTATATGCATGTGTTGTATGGAATCCATATAATTAACTTTATATGGTAATTGATTGGGCCTCATTCCAATTTAGAAAATAAAGAATATTATAAAATAAAGGTTCATGTGTTGACTGTACTCATCCGTTGAGATTAGTCATGTGTTGAACGAAAGATTTTAAAAATAAAATTTACATCTTTAATATTATAAAATAAAGGTTCATGTGTTGACTGTACTCATCCGTTGAGATTAGTCATGTGTTGAACGAAAGATTTTAACAATAAAATTTACATCTTTACTATTATAAAATAAAGGTTCATGTGTTGACTGTACTCATCCGTTGAGATTAGTTATGTGTTGAACGAAAGATTTTAACAATAAAATATACATCTTTAATATTATAAAATAAAGGTTCATGTGTTGACTGTACTCATCCGTTGAGTTTAGTCATGTGTTGAACGAAAGATTTTAACAATAAAATTTACATCTTTACTATTATAAAATAAAGGTTCATGTATTGACCGTACTCATCCGTTGAGATTAGTCATGTGTTGAACGAGATATTTTAACAATAAAATTACATCTTTATTAGATATAAAATTAGAAACTAACTGGAAAATAGATAAGATGAGTGATCTGCTGGTGAAACACCCCACCTCCGTTAGGGTCACTCTCAAAGGGAATGCCCTAATTTTGGTGGAGGTTTATAAGTATAAGTCACAGATATACAAGACAGATATAAGAACACATATTTGTAAACAGCAGAAAAACAGCAACTTTTATTTCATAAAAGCAAATACGTGTTACAACAACATTACCATGATTGTCTTACATCCTTTCCAAAAACATAACATAACACTTTCATAATCTGTCTTGATTACATTATTTAAAGAAGCATAAAAAAACATAAATAAACTGCAAAAGCCCCATAGTGGTTGTCCAAAGCCATAGTTCAAAACGAAAGGGTCCAAGCAATACATTTTTCCTCTTCAAGCTGGATATGAAGGCTGGTCAAGCTGCAGTGTTCCCTCCCTGTGGACCTGGGGGGGGGGGGGGGGGGACAGAAGAAAAGAAGACGAAAGAAAAGTAGAGTCATACATAAAGCCTGAGTAAGTCTAGGACTATTCTGTCTATGAATAAATAACTGGGTATGATAAGTATAAACAAGAAGTGGGAAAGCACTATAAACTTGGTTAAGTTGTCTAGGGTCGAATATACTATCGTACCCCATATTAATCTCTGAACCCATATAAACTAGTTCCCAACTGGCACCCCATAATCAGGGTGAAGTGATCCATTTTATAATGATCGGCTCCTACTCGCATAGTTACATGTGTCTTACGGCCCCCGATGTTGTAGTTACCTATGCTGGTCCCACCATGGGGTGTATCAAGTCCCATGGCAGCGGCCCGACACAACCTTAGAATGCACAAGTATGCTACTGGTGCCCAGTGCTTTATTTTTCTGCGCCGGAGTGTGTGCACGCCCGCACCCCGTTAGAACCTACACTGCTACACCACCGCCGTCGATTTGACCTCTTACAATCAGCCCAGTAATCGTGCCCCACCCTGCCTAGTTTCAGGGTATCATGATACACCTTATAGGGTTACTGCTGAAAAGGGTCCCCCGCTACTAGGTTTTCTATTTCTAGCCAACATGCTAAGTTGGTTAAGTGTTTTATAACCTAACCCCCCAATCAGTCTGTTTAGTTTAGCATGTTCCATTTTGATTAAGTCTTTAGTTCACTTAATCCTAACAATCCTGACTCAGCCTTAATTGTCTTATTAAAGCCTTGACCTCTCACATTAGACAGGTATTGTTGTGGCTGCCTGTTGCCGGTTGGTTCCGGGCAGTCTTACGCCACAACTCAGTCTAACCTCGGGTCCTTATTGGGCTCCATGTTTAACCACCCACATTGGATAGGTATTGTTGTGACTACTGGACAGCCGGGCGGTTCCGGGCAGGTTTACATCACAACTCAATCCAACCTCGGGTTAAACACATCGTATGTTCTACATTTACATATTTTGTCTTTCTTCTTTATTTTCTTATATGTAAATATTTGCGGCCCATTATTAAAAATCAATGGTGTGAAGGTTACACCAATCATGGGCCCAACCCATACTTGAATTTGGGCCCCTTTACTTTATATTTTCATTTATTAATTAATTTGGCCCAACGCTATTTACCCCCGTTTAATTCTCTCGTTTATTATATATATGTTGGGCTTAGCCTTTTTAAGCCCAACTTAGCCACGTGAAAAGGGAAGGCTTAAAGCATGATTACATACACAAGAAGGGGAATGTGAACGCATGAACTTGCAACATAACGTTGGAACTACAAAATAGAAACTGGTGTACTTGCATAGTAGTAATGTATACTTTGGTCATAAAGCACAAGTGACATGAATCAAAGCATGTAAACTTGTAGTTGAGATAAGAATCTAAATTGGATATCATTATTGACACATAGTCTTAACTACAACATAAACCTATGTTTTTATTTAGGCATAATGTCAAACATAGGCAAATCATGTTCATAAGATTCCTACATGTTTACAAAGGGGTTTACTTTTGTTACTAATACAAAAGCATAGTTCAACTTGAATTATTCCAACTTAATCATGATTTTAAATCTATTCACCTAACTATGGCGCACATATACTTATGGCATAAATATTTCTAAACATGAAATCATGATTTTTACTTTAGTCATGCAAACTTGCAAATGGGATTTTGAGTCTAACCTAGCTATGTACCACATGTGTCATCATATAATTCTTGTTAACAATATAGACCTAACATGGTTTTCAATTATGCAAAATATCAATCATAGCCTAGTCATATTCATATGTTCGCAAAGAGGTTTTCTAGTACAAAAGTATGGCTTAATACATAGACCATGATGCCAAATTTTCAACATAATTTCATATGAGTTATAATAACCCAAATTTGTTCCAATTACTCACAAAAATGATTTTTGTACAAAAATACACATTATGATGACATAGTAGCAAAACCCCAAACTTGCATGAATTTCAATTAAACAACTACATACATGTAGCTTCAACATGAATTACATAATTTGCGAATATTCCAAACGTATACTTGCATAAAACTACCGCAAACATGTAGTTTTTATAATGAATAACATGCTTTGCGAATATCCAAACGTATACTTGCATAAAACTACCGCAAACATGTAGTTTTTATAATGAATTACTTTATCACCACAAATCAAGTATACAAACCAACACAATTATTTGTTCATACCAAAATAATACTCTACTTACAATTGTGTGGCGAATTCTCCAATTTAGGGATTGGAGATGCGATTCCTTGTTGATTTGATTTGTTTAAGTTGCTTTATGCCTTAGAATTTTCCTCCTAGTCTTCTCCCAAATTGGTGGCTACTCCTAGTCGTTCCTTAGCAGCATGATGGCTTTGTTCTTATTTTTGAATGAATAGATTAGGTTGAGTCTAGGGTCATTTTTATAGAGTTTATGAACTGATTAGGACCATCGATGTTGCTTGGATTGATCGTAGCCATTCATTCGAAAGAGAGACCAATTAGAGTCTGCCACCTAGCCCTAATGACAAAGCATGCTTCTGAAAATCGACCAACATAGACTAGGCCAGCCAGGGTGGACTGGGTTCGACCTGGGTCTGGACCAGGTCGACAGCCCTGTCGACAGCCCTGTCGACCTGGCTAGACCAGGTCGACAGCCCTGTCGACCTGGCTAGACCAGGTCGACAGCCCAGTCGACCTGGGTGCATTAGGCGGGAATTTTCCCGCCTTGGCCAATTGAGCCCGATTTTTAATTTTAAACTTGTTTTTCTGAGCTGTTCGAATTTTAAACTTAATTCAGAAACTTCCGGAGGCTATATCTTCTTCATACGGACTCCGTTTTTCGAAAACTCGGACTCTATTTCGCGTATTTTTCCGAGACGAACGCAATGGCGTATCCCGTTTCCCTTAGTTCTTTGATTTCAAATTAATTATACTTTAATTTGTTAATTTCACAGTTATAGAATACACGGGGTGTTACATTCTCCCCCACTTAAAAGGATTTCGTCCCCGAAATCTTCAAGTTTAGGAAAATGTATATCCTAACATCCAATCATCCATCTACTCATCCATCAAACACGAGCATCCATTGTCCTTAAAAGACTTCTAATGCTTCATGATCATATGCGAAGTGTGTGTGTACATGAACTTATCTAATGCAAAATCAGGCGGTCTACTGATTCAGTTGACCTCCTTAATGCGAATTATGTAAGTGCCATGAATCCATCATGTATGCAAATTTTCCTATTCATGATTCTACATGGGTGCACAATCATTCAATACAAATGCAACATCCATATGACAACACATTAAAGTTCAACCACATACGAATGCAAACATATATGCATATGCAATATGAAGTGACTGAGCCGATCTGAAACCTAGATTGTGTGTGTATATGCAACCACGAGCAACCACTAGCAATCACTTGCAACCACTTGCAACCATCATCCATAAGATGTTTCAATTACATGTTTTCATCCAAAGGGTTTCTACCTAAAAGATAAGGTCGAGGAAATATACCTAAAAAGATAGATAAAAGCGCGACTTAAGGAAAAAGAAAGATCAAGGATGTACCCTCGAAAAGAAAAGGGTAGGCAGTGCGTATTCTAGCTTCAGTTTCCCAAGTCGCGTCTCCCTCGGCGTCGCTCCACTGAACTTTGACGAGTTTGACTTCGCGGTTGCGTAGCTTTTTCACTTCCGTTCCTAATATGCGGGTTGGAACTTTTCTTATGGTTTCTTCGCGTTCCACTTCGGCCTCTTCGAGGATATTTGGCTCTACCACTTCAGCAGACTCATGTAGACATTTTCGGAGATGTGAAACGTGAAAAACGTTGTGGACTCCGGCCAACTTCTCGGGTAGCTCTAATCTATAGGCCATTTTCCCAATTTTCTCGATGATAGGGAATGGCCCTACGAACCTTGGTGCCAATTTTCCTGTGGTTCCAAAACGAACAACGTTTCTTAGCGGAGATACCTTGAGAAAAACTCTGTCTCCAACCTCAAATTCAAGGTCGGTCCTTCTCTTGTCGGCATAGGACTTTTGTCTGTCTTGGGCCGTCTTCATCCTTCTTCGTATTAAGTCTACTTTCTCTGAAGTCTCTCGGATCATATCTGGTCCAAGTATGAGCTTATCAGTAGACTCCCACCAACAAGTGGGCGATCGGCACGGTCTTCCATGTAAAGCTTCGAAGGGCGCCATTCCGATGGTTGCTTGATAGCTGTTGTTGTAGGCAAATTCCACCAAAGGAAGGTGGTCTTCCCATGTCCCTCCGAAGTCAAGGACGCATAGTCTTAAAAGGTCCTCCAAAACTCTGTTCACTCTCTCTGTTTGGCCGTCGGTTTGGGGATGATAGGCTGTGCTCAAGCATAACTGCGTTCCTACTGCTTCTTGCAGACTCCGCCAAAACTCGCTGGTGAAGATGGGGTCTCGGTCACTAACAATGCTAGATGGTATTCCATGGAGTCGAATGATTTCTTTGAGGTAAAGTGATGCCAGGGATGAGGCAGTTCTTTTACTTTTGACAGGTAAAAAGTGGGCGCTTTTAGTAAGCCTATCCACTATTACCCAAATGCTAGTGTTGCCTCTCCTAGACCTAGGCAGCCCATCGATGAAGTCCATTGATATGCTATCCCACTTCCACTGCGGGACCTCTAGAGGATGTAGTAGTCCGCCAGGCTTTTTCTGTTCCGCTTTAACCTGTTGGCACACCATACACTTAGAAACAAATTCTGCCACGTCCTTTTTCATGCCATTCCAGAAGAAAGTCCTTTTTATGTCTTTGTACATTTTATCTCCGCCTGGGTGTATCGTCATCTTGGAGTGATGCGCTTCCTCGAGAACCTTCTTTGCTAAATCTTTTGTTTGTGGGACGCATAGTCTCCCGTCTCGCCTTAGCAAACCATTATCGTCGATGGAGTATCTGTTGAGGTGACTTGAAGTCTCACCCCTAATTAGCCTATCAATCATTTCCACAAGCTGAGGGTCTTCGCGTTGTGCTGTCCCTACTAAATCCACTAAAGTTGGCCGTACTTCGAGAGATGCTAGTAAGCCTGGTACGAAATCGGAGGAGGGCCTAAAGTCGAAGCTGGCTATAAACTCTAGGCTTTGTCTTTCAACAAACAACGGGCTTAGGGTCAATTTCTTTCGGCTCAACGCGTCTGCCACTACGTTGCCTTTGCCCGAAGTATAGGAGATTTCGAAATCGTACGAGGCAAGAAACTCCATCCATCTCTGTTGCCTCAAGTTAAGATCCTTCTGCGAGAAAAGATATTTCAACGATTTATGGTCAGTGTAAAGTTCGAACTTCTCACCTAGGAGATAGTGTCGCCAAGACTTGAGTGCAAAGACGATGGCGGCTAACTCAAGATCGTGGGTTGGGTAGTTCTTTTCGTGCACTTTCAACTGCCTCCCGCCATAAGCTACTACCCTTCCTTCTTGCATTAAGACGGCGCCTAGCCCTGTCCCACATGCATCCGTATAAACAGTGAACATCTTGCTCCCATCTGGCAGCGTCAAAACTGGGGCTGTTGTAAGAGCCATTTTCAGTCGTTGGAAAGCAAACTCGCAATCCAAGTCCCAATTGAACACTAAATTCTTCTTGGTCAATTTCGTGAGCGGAGCTAAGATTTTCGCAAAATCCCTTATGAACTTTCGATAGAAACCCGCTAGTCCTAGAAAACTTTGGACCTCAGTCGCATTCCTTGGTGTCTTCCAATCTTGTACCGCCACTACCTTAGCAGGGTCCACTGCTAACCCTTGTTTGGATACTATGTGCCCAAGGAACCTCACCTCTTCTCTCCAAAAGTGACATTTGGAGAATTTGGCTTTTAGTTGATGGACTCGCAAAGTTTCCATGATTGCCCTTAAGTGTTGAGCATGTTCCTCTTCACTCTTTGAGAAGATAAGGATATCATCTACGAAGACCACTACGAATTTGTTGAGGAAATCTCTAAATATCCTACTCATCAGGTCCACGAAGTAAGCAGGTGCATTTGTCAAGCCGAAAGGCATGACAAGCCATTCAAAGAAGCCGTCTGGGGTTCTGAACGCCGTTTTATCGATGCTATCTTCAGCCACACTTAGCTGATGAAAACCGGTTGCTAAATCGAGTTGGGAGAAAACAGACGCTCCTACAAGCTGGTCAAATAAATCATCAATTCTAGGGAGAGGGTGCCTATTCTTTTTCATTAACTTGTTGAGCTCCCTATAGTCAACACATAGACGGAGTGAACCATCCGCCTTTGTAGCGAACACCACTGGAGCGCCCCATTCTGAAATGCTCCTCCTAATGAACCCCTTTTCTAGAAGCTCTTTAATCTGTTTACTGAGCTCTTTCCTTTCTCGTGGAGACATGTGTCTAATGGGCAATGCAACGGGCTTTGCATTATCTACAAGATATATGCGGAAGTCTATTTCCCGCTTCGGAGGCAAGCCCTTCACCTCTTCGAAGACATCCGGATATTCCCGGACCACTCTAACTGATTGCAAATTTTCAACAGAGGCATCTAGCGATTCAAGATAACTAAGCATAACCGCATACGAGGGATTACAAGAAATTTCCAAAGTATTACCGAGCTGGGTTAGGAGCCTAACAACCCTTTTCTCACAATCAAGGATGGCCCCATTACTGGATAGCCAATCCATACCCAAAATCAAACCATACCCCGAAAAGCCCAAAACAAAGGCACTACATTGAAATTCTACGCTTAGAATAGAAATTTTCAATCCCAAACAGATCATAGACAAATGAGCTGGGCCCCCAATTGGGTTTGAAACAATTAAGGGGTCCTCTACCATACTAGTTTTTAGGTGCAGAGATTCTACTAAAGCAGACGAGATAAAGGAGTGTGATGCGCCAGAATCAAATAAAGTGCGAACAGGGTGATCATAAAGATAAACTACACTTTCTATAGAAGTATTTATACCTCGCTGTTGCAAAGGTGGTGCTTCTAGCACATGAACCTGTGCCCCTGAGGTGGATCCAGCCCTCTGCCCCTGTCCTCGTTTCTTTGGGCAATCCTTAGCCCTGTGGCCTGTCTCACCGCAAGAAAAGCACCCACCATTCTCCTTGGCCTTCTTTTTCCGGCAGTCCTTTACTAAGTGCCCCACTTTGCCACAGAAATTACACTTCCTCTTCTCTTTGTTGCCTTTCCCGCCTTTCTTAAAGTCCGTCTTC
This sequence comes from Allium sativum, assembly GCA_030737875.1. NCBI lineage: Eukaryota > Viridiplantae > Streptophyta > Magnoliopsida > Asparagales > Amaryllidaceae > Allium > Allium sativum. Next base: position 318,510,480 of record CM060921.1, read on the forward strand.
TTAGGCTGCAAACCCTCTTTCTTCCCTTGAGAGCTTTCTGCCTTTGTCTCCTTCTTACCCTTATCCTCCTCATTCAGCAACGCCATTTGCACCAATCTTTCATACGTGGCCCCCATGGGTATATGGGTCATGGCCAAACTGTGTAATGGCTCATTTAACCCTTTGACGAAACGGAGAGCCTTCTTGTGCGGGGTGTTGACTAGGTCTAGCCCAAACCTAGCCAGCTCATCGAACTGATTCACATACTCTCTGACTGTCTTGTTCCCTTGTTTAAGAAATAAGAATTTTTCCAACTGCAAGCTCCTTTCCGTATCCGAGAGAAATTTAGTCTCAAACCTTGCCCTAAAGTCCTCCCATGTCTCCACTGGTCTTTCTGCATTAGTGACTTCCCACCAGTAGGAAGCCTCACCCTTTAATAGCCATACTGCCAGTTGTACTTTTTGTCTATCTTCTACCTCAAAGATGATGAATAGGTCCTCAGTTTCTTTCAGCCAATTTCTAGCTGCCACGAAGGACTCAGTTCCATGGAAATCCTTTCCTCCCATAGCTTTAAAATCTTTACATATCTTAGCAAACGTGTTTCCCCGTGGAGGAGGTGGAGGAAAAGGTGCCGCTGCAGCTGGATGATTTCCTGCAGATGGGGGAGGAGGAACGGTAGGACCTGGCTGAGTGGCCCTTGCTTCTAAGAACCGTCTAAACCAACCAGGTATTGGTACACCTTTCGGCAAGTTAAGTTCTTCGGACATGCTGAAACAAAAAAGGATAGATTCAAAACGAAGGATTAGAGATAGTACCTATGGCTTTGGGGAGTGGACTTTGCCTTTTTAAAATAAAATAATATTTTTCTTCTAAAATTGCTTCTTTAAATTTCCTTTTTGAAAATAAATTTTCAAAACTTTTTATCTTATCTGGTAAACCTATGCTCTGATACCAAGTGAAACACCCCACCTCCGTTAGGGTCACTCTCAAAGGGAATGCCCTAATTTTGGTGGAGGTTTATAAGTATAAGTCACAGATATACAAGACAGATATAAGAACACATATTTGTAAACAGCAGAAAAACAGCAACTTTTATTTCATAAAAGCAAATACGTGTTACAACAACATTACCATGATTGTCTTACATCCTTTCCAAAAACATAGCATAACACTTTCATAATCTGTCTTGATTACATTATTTAAAGAAGCATAAAAAAAACATAAATAAACTGCAAAAGCCCCATAGTGGTTGTCCAAAGCCATAGTTCAAAACGAAAGGGTCCAAGCAATACATTTTTCCTCTTCAAGCTGGATATGAAGGCTGGTCAAGCTGTAGTGTTCCCTCCCTGTGGACCTTGGGGGGGGAACGGAAGAAAAGAAGACGAAAGAAAAGTAGAGTCAGACATAAAGCCTGAGTAAGTCTAGGACTATTCTGTCTATGAATAAATAACTGGGTATGATAAGTATAAACAAGAAATGGGAAAGCACTATAAACTTGGTTAAGTTGTCTAGGGTCGAATATACTATCGTACCCCATATTAATCTCTGAACCCATATAAACTAGTTCCCAACTGGCACCCCATAATCAGGGTGAAGTGATCCATTTTATAATGATCGGCTCCTACTCGCATAGTTACATGTGTCTTATGGCCCCCGATGTTGTAGTTACCTATGCTGGTCCCACCATGGGGTGTATCAAGTCCCATGGCAGCGGCCCGACACAACCTTAGAATGCACAGGTATGCTACTGGTGCCCAGTGCTTTATTTTTCTGCGCCGGAGTGTGTGCACGCCCGCACCCCGTTAGAACCTACACTGCTACACCATCGCTGTCGATTTGACCTCTTACAATCAGCCCAGTAATCGTGCCCCACCCTGCCTAGTTTCAGGGTATCATGATACACCTTATAGGGTTACTGCTGAAAAGGGTCCCCCGCTACTAGGTTTTCTATTTCTAGCCAACATGCTAAGTTGGTTAAGTGTTTTATAACCTAACCCCCCAATCAGTCTGTTTAGTTTAGCATGTTCCATTTTGATTAAGTCTTTAGTTCACTTAATCCTAACAATCCTGACTCAGCCTTAATTGTCTTATTAAAGCCTTGACCTCTCACATTAGACAGGTATTGTTGTGGCTGCCTGTTGCCGGTTGGTTCCGGGCAGTCTTACGCCACAACTCAGTCTAACCTCGGGTTCTTATTGGGCTCCATGTTTAACCACCCACATTGGATAGGTATTGTTGTGACTACTGGACAGCCGGGCGGTTCCGGGCAGGTTTACATCACAACTCAATCCAACCTCGGGTTAAACACATCGTATGTTCTACATTTACATATTTTGTCTTTCTTCTTTATTTTCTTATATGTAAATATTTGCGGCCCATTATTAAAAATCAATGGTGTGAAGGTTACACCAATCATGGGCCCAACCCATACTTGAATTTGGGCCCCTTTACTTTATATTTTCATTTATTAATTAATTTGGCCCAACGCTATTTACCCCCGTTTAATTCGCTCGTTTATTATATATGTGTTGGGCTTAGCCTTTTTAAGCCCAACTTAGCCACGCGAAAAGGGAAGGCTTAAAGCATGATTACATACACAAGAAGGGGAATGTGAACGCATGAACTTGCAACATAACGTTGGAATTACAAAATAGAAACTGGTGTACTTGCATAGTAGTAATGTATACTTTGGTCATAAAGCATAAGTGACATGAATCAAAGCATGTAAACTTGTAGTTGAGATAAGAATCTAAATTGGATATCATTATTGACACATAGTCTTAACTACAACATAAACCTATGTTTTTATTTAGGCATAATGTCAAACATAGGCAAATCATGTTCATAAGATTCCTACATGTTTACAAAGGGGTTTACTTTTGTTACTAATACAAAAGCATAGTTCAACTTGAATTATTCCAACTTAATCATGATTTTAAATCTATTCACCTAACTATGGCGCACATATACTTATGGCATAAATATTTCTAAACATGAAATCATGATTTTTACTTTAGTCATGCAAACTTGCAAATGGGATTTTGAGTCTAACCTAGCTATGTACCACATGTGTCATCATATAATTCTTGTTAACAATATAGACCTAACATGGTTTTCAATTATGCAAAATATCAATCATAGCCTAGTCATATTCATAAGTTCGCAAAGAGGTTTTCTAGTACAAAAGTATGGCTTAATACATAGACCATGATGCCAAATTTTCAACATAATTTCATATGAGTTATAATAACCCAAATTTGTTCCAATTACTCACAAAAATGATTTTTGTACAAAAATACACATTATGATGACATAGTAGCAAAACCCCAAACTTGCATGAATTTCAATTAAACAACTACATACATGTAGCTTCAACATGAATTACATAATTTGCGAATATTCCAAACGTATACTTGCATAAATCTACCGCAAACATGTAGTTTTTATAATGAATAACATGCTTTGCGAATATCCAAACGTATACTTGCATAAAACTACCGCAAACATGTAGTTTTTATAATGAATTACTTTATCACCACAAATCAAGTATACAAACCAACACAATTATTTGTTCATACCAAAATAATACTCTACTTACAATTGTGTGGCGAATTCTCCAATTTAGGGATTGGAGATGCGATTCCTTGTTGATTTGATTTGTTTAAGTTGCTTTATGCCTTAGAATTTTCCTCCTAGTCTTCTCCCAAATTGGTGGCTACTCCTAGTCGTTCCTTAGCAGCATGATGGCTTTGTTCTTATTTTTGAATGAATAGATTAGGTTGAGTCTAGGGTCATTTTTATAGAGTTTATGAACTGATTAGGACCATCGATGTTGCTTGGATTGATCGTAGCCATTCATTCGAAAGAGAGACCAATTAGAGCCTGCCACCTAGCCCTAATGACAAAGCATGCTTCTGAAAATCGACCAACATAGACTAGGCCAGCCAGGGTGGACTGGGTTCGACCTGGGTCTGGACCAGGTCGACAGCCCTGTCGACAGCCCTATCGACAGCCCTGTCGACAGCCCTGTCGACCTGGCTAGACCAGGTCGACAGCCCAGTCGACCTGGGTGCATTAGGCGGGAGTTTTCCCGCCTTGGCCAATTGGGCCCGATTTTTAATTTTAAACTTGTTTTTCTGAGCTGTTCAAATTTTAAACTTAACTCAGAAACTTCCGGAGGCTATATCTTCTTCATACGGACTCCGTTTTTCGAAAACTCGGACTCTATTTCGCGTATTTTTCCGAGACGAACACAATGGCGTATCCCGTTTCACTCAGTTCTTTGATTTCAAATTAATTATACTTTAATTTGTTAATTTCACAGTTATAGAATACACGGGGTGTTACAGCTGGATATTGATCTGATGTTAATTTCGGCATTCGGGGTTAATATTTAGGGAATCGTTCCCTTAATAATTTACGGTTGGAGTCTGATTTAAATCAAAAAATAGATACCATAATTTTTATAAAATATATTGAATAACAAAAATAGTCACACGTGGACAGTACTCATTCGTTGAGATTAGTCATGTATTGACAAAAATATAGATTCACGTATTGAATGGAATAAATATTCAATTGTTGAATAGAATAACGGAATTATTGAAATATATAAAGCCTTGTTGATTAGAGATGCGCCATTTTGACACGAACGATATTTATATCGATTATATTCGTTTTTATAATTTGAATCGAATTGAATAGAAAACGAATTTGAATAGAATTGAATAGAAAACGAATTTGAATCGAATTGAATAGAAAATGAATTCGAATTGAATTGAATATATAACGAATTCGAATTGAATTAAATAGAAAACGAATTTGAATTGAATATGTAACGAATTCGAATTGAATTGAATAGAAAACGAATTTGAATTGAATTGAATATATAACGAATTTGAATTGAATTGAATATATAATGAATTCAAATTGAATTTAAATTTGAATTGAATTGAAATGAATTTTAAAACGAATTTATAAGGAAAAATTCAATTTTGATTTGAATTGGAAATGGAAGTTGAAAATGTTTTTGAAACGAATTTAAAACGATTTATAAAATTAGTTTTAAATAGAAATTGACAAAATATATATTATATATATAATATAATGGCCTGAATAGAACGCGCCGCGCTGCGGCAGTTCGCGAATTTCGACCATTGACTTCAAACGGACATTACGGGAGATCCGACCGTCGAATTCTCCTAAAATCGGAACCATTGGGTTTGTATCGAATAGAGATTTCTAACGAATATTAGAAATTTGAAATCTAACGGTTGGATTTGGAGATACATCCAAATCAAATTTGGAAAAGGTCGCTGTAAGTGCAGTTCGATGTCCGTTGATGGAAATCGACTGTACGGACCTTGATAAAATTGTTAAAAATATTAATAATTTGTGTAAAATCACAAGAAATGATTTGGGGAAAATTGGGATGAAAAACTCCATATTTGAAAAGATAAAAATAGATTTTTATCGAAATGAACTAGTTTAGAACTAAAGTAACAACCTATTTATTTTAAATAAATAAATTGGATTTGAAATGGGTTTTAAATAGAATTGATCTGTGGGTTTATCGTGAACAGTGTTTTAAATAACACTTGTTCTTTAACCCGGTAATAAAGAGAATGTGATTTGGGTTTATCGTGAACTGTGTTTTAAATGACATTAGTTCTTTAACCTAGTAAAAGGAGTTTTAATGAATCTGCAATTAGATTGAAACGTGAATTGATAATCTAAATTATCAAATTTGGTAAATGAACGAGAATGGAGTATCACCAGTTTTGCTCAGGAGCGATAGTTAAATCTTTAATTAGATTTGAACGTGAAATGGTAATTAATTTTACCGATAACACCGTGGTGTTAGATATGGAGTATTACCAGTTTTGCTTCATGGGATGAATAGGTTGGGATTGGGAAATAAAACAAATAATTACTTCGGTGTGGTTCGCTAATCTCGACTAGTTTGGAAAACCATAATCTGGTTTGAAATGATATCCAAAGGAAGATTAAAGGATAAATTTTAAAGAATTAATCTTGGATAAAATTAATGGGAACCTTTCCCTAAGAATTGGGATTTAGAAACTAGTTGTAGGTTAGTTAAGAAGAATGGTTTCCTGGGTATTGATCTGATGTTGGTTTCGGCCTTCGGGGTTAATATTTGGGGAATTGCTCTCTTACTGATTTACGGTTAGTGACTAATGAATTGGAATGAGGCGTATGTTGTGTTTGTGTAACATTTGTTTTTTATATACGCGGGTTGTTCGGAAAGTCCGGGCTTATACCCATTCTGAATAACCGATTCGACGATAAGTTAAAGATGATGACGGTGGTCGAAGACCGGAAGTCTTCACATCGTTTGGATAATTACTGACGATCCTGATTGGGCTGTACACCCAAGAGGATGGAAATAGTTGGTGGTCGTCTAGACGTACTTGGAGATCGATGGATATGCGAGGAAAGTGCCTCCGGTTTCGTTCAGACCCAGAACGAACTTGTAAATGGATTGTGTGTCTGACATTGGATTTTATTCTGTGTTGATTGATTTCTGTTAAATATATATATCTGTTTGGCGGCGGAGAATTTATTCTCTTGCTTAACGCCCTTCTCTGAGACGTACGAGCTTAGATGTTATATATCGATAGATATCAATCGCGTGGCATGAATTGCCTGTGTGGCACGCTGAGTTGCATGGATCAAGGCTTCTGTTGAAAAGCAAAGTCTTGTGGTTGATGATCAAAGCACGGCCTTTGTGTATAACGTGAATTCGCGAGCCTCACACCTTGGTATGAGTTAAAAACGGGATAAGGACTGCAGGGAGAGCACGACGTTTCTTTCTAGCTTTGGTGGTGTCAGTGACTTACCAGCCCTGATATTTATATACTTTTCACCTATGTGGTTGTTGGATGAGGCGCCTCGATTTTAGGTCTGTAAGGACCGGGAAACGTGTGTTCAGGCATAATTAATCCTCAAACGTAAGAGAGGACCGGCCCTGAAGCATCCAAGGGTTACCCAGAGTGTGTAGTCCTGGGACATTTGCTAGAGTGTCTCGAAGCGGAGAGGAGCTTGCCCCTTGCCTCGACTCATGACGGAAATCCAATTTCCAATACGTGTATTTCGGTTTTATTTGTAGAGCCTAGTATGGCGACATGATAGATGGTACCCATGCCGCCTAGGATTGATATTTATGATTGAAATTGTTTTGACACTATACACTTATTATAGTATCAAATGATTTGTTTTAAACGTACCAAGCATGTTTGGCTACTATAAGGGAAAACCCTATCCTCCGGCTTGCGTTGCATTGTGTGATGGGACCTGGGTCTTATAATAGCTTCATTTTTTGAAAAAGCATTGCGTTGTTTATTCAATGCACTGGTATTCTTGGGAGGAAACCTGTTCCGTGTTATACGGCGTGGTCCCTTGAATTACTCTCTTTTAAAGTAAAGTTTTAAATACCTGTTTTAGTTCTCACACCAGTCACTTGACTGACCTGGAGTTTATTGTTTTAACCTAAACTCTGGGTGCCCTTATTTTCGACACGGGCAGCTAGTAGTTTTTGTTTTGCAGATTTGTATTCACAGGATCCTGGTTTATAGCTGGAATGATATCCGGAAAGCTCTGTATCCGTATATTACCTTCAGTTGTGCATTGTATTATTTTTCCTCTGCTATGTAATTTATTGTAATCTCTGATATTTATCGAATGTAATTTATTCATTTATACTATGTATATTCTTGTATCTGATGGAATTGTTGTAATAGTAATGAAATGTTCTTCCGTTTGTGTTCTATTTTGTCGTGTTCTCAAAGTATCCGCTCTTTCCTTCACGGACAAGTTACGGGTCCTCACAGATGGTGTGTCCGACATTGTATTCCTTTATACTGTATTCGTTGATCTCTGCTAGATATATATCTGTTTGGTGGCAGAGAATTTATTCTCTTGCTTAACACCCTTCTCTGAGACGTATGAGCTCAGAGGTTATATATTGCCAGAAATCAGTGGTATGGTATGGATTGACAGTGTGGCATGCTAAGATGCAGTGATCCAAACTTTTTTCAAAAGCAAAATTTGGTGGATGATGATCAAAGCGTAGCTTTAATATAGAACGGTTTTGTGTAGCGTTAATTCGAGAGCCTCACACCCCAATATGGTGGTAAACTGATGGTTAGATCAGTATGCTTTTTAGAGGATGGGCACCTTCATTGTGTCATGGATTCGGTCGACCAAGGTGAGGGATAGGGCACACCCCTGATTCCCTGAGGGATAGAGTAAGCGGTGTTTTCTTTCGTCAGGACGTAAGCCGCCGTGATACTCGATTTCCCAAAAGTGAGGATGTGCATTACGGTATTTTCTCTTGCTGAGACATAAGCCGTTGTGGATTGTACTACGCAATCAATCTTTCGAATCAGGAGCCGCCATGATGGAAATCCAATTTCCAAATAACACATTTTTTCGGTTTTGATTGTATACTATATATGGCGACATAGTGGTATGGGACATTCATGCCGCCTATGATTGATACATTTATATTTGAAGTTGTTTACTTCACTTATAGTAATAATAAAAGATTAAATTTCACGTATCAAGCATTATTTGGCTATTATAAGGTAAAACCCTATCCTCCGGCTTGCGTTGTATTGTGTGATGGGACCTAGGTCTTGTAATAGCTTCATTGTTCTTTATTTAGCATTGCGCTGTTTGTTTATGCACTGGTATTCTTGGGAGGAACCCTGTTCCGTGTTGTACGACATAGTCCATCGATTTACCTAACTTTAAAATAAAAATTAATAACTGTTTTAGTTCTCACACCAGTCACATGGCTGACCTGGAGTTTATTGTTTTAACCTAAACTCTGGATGCCCCTATTTCCACACGGGCAGCTAGTAGTTTCGATTTTGCAGATTTATATCCATAGGATCCTGGTTTACACCTGAAGCGATATTCGGAAAGCTCTGTATCCGTGTATCTATTTTCAGTTGTGCTTTGTATTGTTTTTCCACTGCTATGTATTTAAATGTAATTTCAAACTCTGATATTTCTGATGTATTTATTCATTTATACTCTTTTATATTCGTGTATTCTGATGGAATTGTTGTAATAGAAAATGAAATGTTCTTCTGTTTATATTCTAATTTGTTGTGTTCTCAAAGCAATCCGGGCTTTCCTTTACGGGGAAGTTTGGGTTGCCACAATACCCCTTAAAAATAGTCATTTTGCAAACGACCTCCATTTTCGACAAAACCACTTTTGTTGGATCCGGAATATCAAATTATTGCTAGATTCCAATTTTCAAAATTTTTGGAGCTAGCATGTGTGGCCGTGAGCAATTAATTGTGAACGATCAGCCGTATAAGGCCAAAAACAGGGTGTTTTGAGCAAACTGACTCGGAATTCGATGAAACTAGTTTTGTTAGAACCGTATAGTCAAGACATAGCAACATGCCAATTTTCATCACTAGCGGGGTTCAGATGTGACTGTAGCATCGATAACTGTCGAACGAAGAGAGTGTGAACTAGAAAATTAATAATAAAACAAGAAAATTAATAATAAAATAATAAAACCCTCCACTATATAATATCTTTTGCTCTCCACACACCCTTATTTCTCTTCTTCCTCAAAAATTACAGCAGCCCTCACCCCCCCCCCCCTCTCAAAATTTTGCAGAAAACCCCTCAAACTTAAATAATTTATATCTCCCAAACCATAAGGAGTTAGGCCATGAAATTTCGTGAGCATCTAGAGAATGAATAGGGCTACTCATGCCTAAAATTTGGAGGTGATTGGATTTGTGGTTTGGCTGGAATCGAGATCATAGTGCAGTTGCTCATTTTGGGTATTTTGCTTGCTGCGAGCCCTACAGAGAGAATTAGGTCGAGCGGTTTGGAGAGAAGGTTGAGTGGAAGCATACGAAGGTTTTGGTAGTGGTGGCATGGTCTGATGTGGCCGGAGTTGGCTGGAATGTCAAGTTCATCGGAGGGGTGCTGAAAATCAAGGCAGTCACGAAAATGATCAATTTCCCGCCAATCCGTGCATTTACAAGCGAAGTGATTGAAATGAAAGTTGTCCGGGAGGTCGAGATCTGGCTACTGGTAAAACTGGGTGGCATTTGGAGAACCGTGGCAGCCGCATCACCAATATGAACGGAAATTGTAGTTTTCCGTTCAACTGCAGATCGTGGGGCCCACGTGGCGAATAGGAGGGTGGGACCACCAGCCGTGGAAATAGGAAGAGAAGATGGAGAGAATGGCGTTGGTTTCGTGCAATTCCGATTTACGGTTTCGCCATGGCGAGTATTTTAAATTGAGGGTGTCGTTTGGAGAATAAGGTGAATAATGATATTATTATTTAAATAATATTCCATGTTCGTATGTTAATATCTTTTTGCCACGAACTCCAAATCACATGAAATAGGATCCATTGCGATCGTGGAGTCGGGAGCTTCGTAAACTGATTTGGATTGATTTGCAGCTCATCTCAATTTTTGCCGAAGTGGAAACCATCGGTGGGATTTCTTATTTAAAAAATAAATTTAAAATAAATTGTTATGCGTTGAAAATCTTTATTTATTCGATGTTAAGATTCATATTGTTTGTGGCATATGATTTGAATTTGCTGATGTTGTGTGTGGTGATCCGATGAATTTAATTGGATATAATGGAATTGTTGAAAATTTGTATACAAATAAAAAACTTTTTTTTATTTGTCATGTTAATATAGAAATTTGTGTACAAATAAAAATCCCTTTTTTATTGGTCATGTTTAATATAGGAATTGTATATAAATAAAATTATTCTTTTTTATTTGTCATGTTTAATATAGGAATTGTATACAAATAAAAATATTCTTTTTTGTCATGTTTAATATGGGAGTTGTATACAAATAAAAATATTCTTTTTTATTTGTCATTTTTAATATAGGAATTGTATACAAATAGAAATATTCTTTTTTATTTGTCATGTTTAATATATGAATTGTATACAAATAAAATATTCTCTGTTTATTTGTCATGTTGAACATAGAAAACGTTACGTAAATAAAAATCTTCTTTTTATTTGTCATTAGCAACATAGAAAATGTTATGAAAATAAAATATTCTCTTTTTATATGTCATGTTGAAAATAGAAAATGTTGTGAAAATAAAAATCTTTTTCTATTTGTCATTAACAACATAGAAAATGTTATGAAAATAAAAGTCTTCTTTTTATTTGTCATTAACAACATAGAAAATGTTATAAAAATAAAAATTCTCTTTTTATTTGTCATTAGCAATATAGAAAATGTTCTGAAAATAAAAATCTTCTTTTTATTTGTCATTAGCAACATAGAAAATGTTATGAAAATAAAATATTCTCTTTTTATTTGTCATGTTGAACATAGAAAATGTTATGCAAATAAAAATCTTCTTTTAATTTGTCATTAGCAACATAGAAAATGTTATGAAAATAAAATATTCTCTTTTTATTTGTCATGTTGAACATAGAAAATGTTATGCAAATAAAAATCTTCTTTTAATTTGTCATTAGTAACATAGAAAATGTTATGAAAATAAAATATTCTCTTTTTATTTGTCATGTTGAACATATAAAATGTTATGCAAATAAAAATCTCCTTTTTATTTGTCATATTGAACATAGAAAATGTTATGAAAATAAAATCTTCTTTTTATTTGTCATTAACAACATAGAAAATGTTATGAAAATAATAATCTTCTTTTTATTTGTCTTTAGCAACACATAAAATGTTATGAAAATAAAAATACTCCTTTTATTTGTCATTAGCAACATAGAAAATGTCATGAAAACTAAAATTCTCTTTTTTTTGTCATTAGCAACATAGGAAATGTTATGAATATAAAAATCTTCTTTTTATTTGTCATTAGGAACATAGAAAAGTCATGCAAATGAAATTCTCTTTTTATTTGTCATTAGCAACATTGAAAATGTTATGAAAATGAAAATTTCTTTTTATTTATACATATGAAATATAGAATACATGTAGACAATAAAATTCTCTTTTTATTTGTCATATAAAATATATAGTTGTTGTATAAATAAAATTCTTCTTTTTATTTATACATATAAAATATAGAATACATGTAGATAGTAAAATCCTCTTTTATTTGTCGTATAAAATATAGAATATATGTAGACAATAATCTTTTTATTTGTCATATAAAATATAGAATTGTTGTATAAATAAAAATTTCTCTTTATTTATACATACGAAATATATGAATGTGTAGACAATAAAATTCTTCTTTTTCAATTGTCACATGTTAACATAGAATATGTGTAGGAAATAAAATTCTTCTTTTTATTTATACATATGAAATGTAGGAATTGTGTAGACAATGAAACTTTCTTTTATTGTATATATGTGAACATAGGAATGGTCAAAATTATGTAAACATTAAAAAGAAACATTTTAAATGTATAAAATAATTCATTATTTAAAGTGACATGTTTATTGTCAAAATTATGTAAACATTAAAAAGAAACATTTTTAATATATAAAATGATTCATTAATAAAAATAACATGTACATTGGAAATTGTTTAGAAATTAAAAAGGACAATTTAGTGTTTATTTAATTTCATTAAAAATGTTAAATTTTATATGTACATTAAGATAAAAAGGGTTATAGGTTAAAATAGGATTTGTAATTAAAATGTTACATTTTACATGTTAGTGAAATAGGAAAATGTTTAAATACTAGTATATGTTTTGTTTGTTGAAAACATCATTTTTAATATGTTAGTGAAATCGTTGAACGATATATATATATATATATATATATATTAAAATTAAACGAATCGCGCGCGGTAGTTCGCGTTTCAGAATCGTAACTTTAAACGATTATACCAAAAGGTCTGACCATCGGATTTTCCCAAAACTGAAACCATCAGGTATGCTTTGAGAAGATCTTTCCAATGATGTAAAATTTGTTAAAATCCAACGGTCATATTTCAAGAAATGTGTAATTCAAATTTGGATAAAAACAGCGCCAGTGCCGCCTATTGATCTGAAGCATCGTTAAATTAAATTAGGCTATTTTTATACAAATAAAAATAGCGATAAATCGTTATAAAATAATATTAACGATATGAAATGATTTAAATTATATATATTCGAGAATTATTCGAAAAGACCGAGTTCAATCTCATTTCAAATAATTATACAATGATTTAAATTCAAAGACATTGAAGACGGTGACTGAAGACCGACGATCTTCACATCGAATGGACGACTACTGATGCCCAACATTGGGCAACTCCCAGTAAAGGGTTAAAGTGGTAGATGTTCGGACGTACTTGTTGATTGTCCTGATAAGCGAGAACCTCTCTTCCGTATTAGACATATGGGACGAGGAATAAGGTGTCTCTGGTTTCGTTCAGACCCAGAACGGACTCGTAAATGGATGTGTGTCTGACATTGGATTTCGTTCTGTGTGAATTGATTTATATTAAATATATATCTGTTTAGTGGCAGAGAATTTATTTTCTTGTTTAACACCCTTCTCTGAGATGTACGAGCATAGAGGTTATATATTGATAGACGTCAATGGCATTGCGTGGATTGTCAATGTGGCATGCTAAGATGCAAATGATCAGGGCTTTTGTTGAAAAGTAGAGCCTTGTGGTTGATGATCAAAGCATGAATTTAATTGGCATAGCTTTGTGTATAGCGTAACTTCGCGAGCCTCACACCCTGGTAAGAGTCAAAAATGGGATAAGGGAATGTAGGGAGTGCACGACGTTTCTTTCTAGCTAGAAGTGGTGTCATGGTATGGAGCCCAGACATTTTTTCTTATGTGGATGGTGGAATGAGACGCCACGGATATTGGTCACTACTGGCCAAATGAAAGGTCCAATAGGACCGAGAAACGTGTGTTTAGGAATTACCAATCCACTAAAGTAATTATGGACCGGCCCTGGCCTGCGTCTAAGCCCTGAGATATTTGCTAGAGTGTCTCGAATCGGTAAGGAGACCATCCCTAGCCTTGACTCATGATGGAAAATCAATTTCAATACGACATTATGGATTTGATTGTAAACCTATATATGGCGACATAGTAGGATGGGGTACTATGCCGTCTAGGATTGATACATTTACTTTGAAAGTGTTTTAAGCTAACTAGACACTAATAATAATATCAAGTTTTCTACGTATCAAGCATGTTTGATCATTATAAGGTAAAACTCTATCTTTCGGTTTGCGTTGCATTGTGTGATGGGACTTGAGTCTTATAATGATTTCATTTTTCTAAAAGGCTGTAATAACCCGGAAATCTGAGCCAATTCAAAAATTTTATTTTGACAATTTTAGCGAATTTTGAATATTTAAAATGAATTATTTTAAATAATAATGAAGAGAAATTTATTTGAATAGAATTCGAACGTATATAGTTATATAGATCGTCGTTAGAATATAAATATTTATTTTAAATTATAAAAGGAATTGAAAATGGTGCGGTAGTTCGAAAATTCGATTTCAAAGTTCAAATGAATGTACAGGATTCAAAATAAACCGGATTTTAACGAAACCAAAAATATTCGAATCTAATTGAGAATATCTTTCCAACGAATCCAAAAAATCAAAATTTCATAGCGGGAATCAAAAGTTACGCCCAATTGAAATTTCAGAATAGTCGCTATGGAATTCTGGCCCTTAAAAATGGAAATTTTGCAAATGACCTCGGTTTTCGACGAAACCGCTTTTGTTGGATCCGTGATGTCAAGTTATTGCTAGGTTTCAAAATTCGTAATTTTTCGAATCAATATGTGAGCGTGGCAAAGGAAAACGCATTTGACCAGTTTTAGTTGATTTTAATCGAATGGAAAATGGCCATTTTTCAAACTCTCTCAAAATTTGACGAAATTAGTTTTGTTAAGACCGTATCATCAATACGAAGCTAGAAAATATTTTTTGGGAATTTTCAGGATCCGTATGTGGCCCCAGTAAACTGAAATGCGCGTTCAAATTCAATATATAGAGTTATGTTTTGATTTTAACGAAAACTGATCGCAACGGCCGAATTGGCTTACGCAGCATATCCTATTGCGTTCAGAATGGGGGTAATTTGCTGGGGGGGACAGTCTTTGGGATTCATTCGGAGTTCGGGGTGGTAAACAACTAATTGATGAAATAAAATAGTATTAAATTATTAAATATAATATATATACCTTCCCCAACCCTAATCCCTTCAGAAGAAATTGAGCCCCATCTTTTAAAACAACCCGCCCCCTTTTCAAAATCAGACGTCCTCCCTCCTAGCGACGCCGCCACCCACCGAAGGTCGTCGCCCTCTCCTCCACGACCACTCCGCTCTGCCTCGAGACCCCCCTCTCATTCTCTCTCTCCTCCTTCAAGTAGATTCCCGTACGCGAATTCCAAGACCTGCAAGCACCACAGAAGACCGCGCTGACTGCTGCAATGCTCCCCAGCGCCTCAGCCGCCTTGGCGCCACCACCAGCGAGCTCCGACCGTGAGCAGCCGCATCAGGACCCCCCCTCTCTCGCCGATGCTCCTTCCTTCTTTCTCCCCCTTCGATTTGAGGAACCACTTCCCTTTAAACTCCCTTCACCCATCTCAGACACAACTCAGCCCTTCCTCAGCCACCAACGGTCGCCATGAACCCTCTTCGAATAACAAAGTAAGTTTTTAAATTTATTCATGTAATAAAAATTCAATTTTTAACTCCGCCAGTGTAGTTTTCTATGCAGCCTGTCCCAACCTAGGGTAAAGGAGGAGGGTTGTGATAGGCTTGGCGAGCCAACGTAAAAACTTAGCCTCTCTTATGGATATGGAACCTTATGATTTTTATATATATTATTATCATCATTATTAATTTTATTTTAATTTTGGGTTCCATATCTAGCCAACCCCAACTTGTTTGGGATATATGGCTTTGTTGTTGTTGTTGTAATAAAAATTCAATTTTTATTATATGTATTGGTTTATGTAGAAAATGGTTTTAATTTAACTAAAGTTTTAATCTTTAATAACAGAAAGGGTTAATTTTTATTTAGTAATAAGGTTTAATTTTTATAAGGTAAAAGGTTGAATATCTATAGGTTGAAAGAGTATATTTTTGTAACGGAAAGTTAACATTTTAAAAATAGAAACGTAAGATATTTTTTTAATAGAAAGGTAGGGTTTTCAAAAACAAATTTGCATTAATAAAAATTACATTTTTATATTAGGAGAAAATAAAGATGGGCTTTTTAAATCAATAAAGATGAGATTTTTAGAAGTTTAAAAGATTAGATTTTTGTAATAGGAAATATTATATTTTCATATAAAGAAAGATTATATTTCTTTTGTTAGAAAAGATTTGATTTTTAAGCAATAGAAAAAATATGGTTTTTCTATGTAGGAATAGCGAATTAAAAATATAATTTTTACATAGAAAGAAGCGTTGTAAAAATATATAAAGTAGAAATAAAAATATGATTTTTATTTATTAGAATGAAGTGATAAAAATATAATTTTTATTATGAACAGCGGGGCAAAGACTACATTGGAATTTCAAACAGATCCAGACGGTTCAGCAGTTCAAAAGTAAAGCACGGCGGAGTGGAACCCTCTGTGAGAACTTCTCACCTTTATTTTATTTTCTAGTTGAAAAATATACTAGGATGCCGACGGTGTTTAGTTGCACCCGACACCCGTCGTCCACAGACCATGGATGGCTTGCTTGTTTGATTGCTGTGTTGTGAAATTTGATTGTTTGATGTGAAATGAAATAGAATATTTTATAGTGGAAAATATTTTATAGTTAAAAATATGATTTTTAACGTGTATATAAAATAAATATTTATAAACAAATCGGAGATTTGTTTATATACACTGATTTGATTGATATTGATTGGGACGATAAATTTTACACATAGCCCAACCTCACAAATAAAATATGTGTTTGTTGATTTGAAACCCCAGACAGGTATTAGGATGATATTTGACGTACACTAATCCTGATTGTTTAGTTGTATGTTAATCGATGGGTTGACAGACAGTGTAAGCGTTAATTATTTATATTTAATTCTTATGCAGTTGTGTGGTGCACTCTGGATGGTGGTTGATTATTTATCGTTGCTATTATATACATGTGTTGTAGAAAATCAATATAATTAACATTATATGGTAATTGATTGGGCCTCATTCCAATATAGAAAATAAATTCATGTGTTGAATAGAAAATAATTTCATGTGTTGAAAGAAAATAAATTCATGTGTTGAATAAAAGCCGTGTTGATTAGATTGATGCCATTTTGACGTGAATGATATTTATATCGATTTTATTCATTTTTATAATGAATATAGAAAAGAAAGTGATTTCAAAATAGAATGTTTTGAAAATATTATCATTTGTATATCAATGATGTGGAATATTCAATTTTGATTAGAAATTGAATATGAAGTTGAAATCGTTTTGAAAACGAATTTAAATCGATTTATAAAATACGTTTTAAAAGGAAATAGTCGAAATATATAATATATTATATATATATATATAATGGCCTGAATAGAACGCGCCGCGCCGCGGCAGTTCGCGAATTTCGACCCTTGACTTCGAATGAATATTGCGGGAGATCCGACCGTCAGATTCTCCTAAAACCGGAACCATTGGGTTCATATCGAAAAGAGCTTTCTAAAAAATATTGGAAATTTGAAATCTAATGGTTGGATTTGGAATTATGTCCAAATAAAATTTGGAAAAGGTTGCTTTAAGTGCAGTTCGATGGCCGTTGATGGAAATCGACTGTACGGGCCTTGATAAAATTATTAAAATTAGTAATAATTTGTGTAAAATCATAAGAAATGATTTGTGAAGAATTGGGATGAAAATTTCCATATCTGTAAAGAAAAAAATAGATTTTTTTTCGAAATGAACTAGTTTTGAACTGGAATTGTAATTCCATTTATTTTTAAAATAAATAAAGCGGATTTGTAATGGTTTTGAAAGTAACCAGAATTTCCAATAATTGAATTGGAATGGATTTGAATCAAAATTGTCTTTGGAATATTTCGATGTTGGATTTCGTGATTATACAGATATTGTTATGGAAATTTGAAAGATATATTTATATCGTTATTTCCAATACGATATTTGTTGGTCGTAGAATTTGATATTGAATATAAGATGATATATTTTCTATTCAGAGCCTTGCATTTAATATCAAATGTGATTTGGGTTTGTCGTGAATGGTGTCTTCATTAACACTGTTCTTAAACCCAGTTGAGAAAAAGATTAAACCTTTTTATTTAGATTTAATAAAGTGTACCCATTAAATGGGAATTTAATTGGAATTGAATTTGAATTGATTTTTGGGTTTATCGTGGGCAGTGTTTTAAATAACACTTGTTCTTTAACCCGATAATTAATGGAATGTGATTTTAGGTTGTCGTGAACGGTATCTTTAATAATACTGTTCTTAAGCCCAACCGAGTTAAGAAAATCAGAAACTAACTGGAGATTAGTTAAGTTGAATGGTTTCTTGGATAATGATCTGATGTTGATTTCGGCCTTCGGGGTTAATACTTAGGGAATTGCTCACTTGCTATTTTATGGTTAAAAGCTTATAGAAAGGAATGTGATTTTGGGTTTATCGCGAACCGTGTTTTAAATGACATTGATTCTTTAACCCAGTTAAAGATTAAAACTAAGTGGAGTTTTAATGAATCTTTAATTAGATTGTAAAGATCGAGAATGGAGTATCACCAGTTTTGCTCCAAGCGATAGTTAAATCTTTAATTGGATTTAAACGTGAAATGGTAATTGAATTTGCTGATAACACCATGGTGTTAGATATGGAGTATTACCAGTTTTGCTCCATGGGATGAATAGGTTGGGATTGGGAAATAAAATAAATGATCACTTCGGTATGGTTCGCTAATCCCGACTAGTTTGAAGTGATATTCAAAGGAAGATTAACGAATAAATTTAAAAGAATTTATTTTCGATAAAATTAATGGGAACCTTTCCCTAAGATTGTGAAATTTAGAAACTAAATGTAGGTTAGCTAAGAAGAATAGTTTCTTGGGTATTGATCTGATGTTGGTTTCGGCCTTCGGGGTTAATGTTCGGGGAATTATTCTCTTGCTAATTTACGGTTAGTGACTGATGAATTGGAATGAGGCGCATGTTGTGTTGGTGTAACACTTATTTATAAAATACGAGAGTTATTCGAAAAGAGCATGTTTATCTCATTCTGAATAACTGATACGGCGATTAGTCAAAGATGAAGACGGTGGTTGAAGACCGGAGGTCTTAACGTCGTTTGGATAATTACTGATGATCTTGATTGGGCCGTACACCTAAGAGGAGGGAATCAGTTGGTGATCGTCCAGATGTACTTGGAGATCGATGGATATGCGAGGTACAAGGTGCCTTCGGTTTCGTTCAAACCCAAAACGGACTTGTAAATGGACTGTGTTTCTGACATTGGATTTTATTCTGTGTGATTGATTTCTATTAAATATATATCTGTTTGGCGGCGGAGAATTTATTCTCTTGCTTAACGTCCTTCTCTGAGACGTACGAGCTCAGAGGTTATATATTGATGGATATCAAACGCATGGAGTGAATTGCCTATGTGGAATGCCTAAGTGGCAACATGATCAAGGCTTCTGCTGAAAAGCTAAGTCTTTTGGTTGATGATCAAAGCACGGCCTGTGTGGCATAGCTTTGTGTAGCATTGATTCGCGAGCCTCACACCCCGGTTGTGAACCAGAAACGGGAGAAGGACCTTAGGGAGGACATGCGTTTCTTTCTAGCTAGAGGTGGCGTCAGTGGTTTTACACGCCCTGACGAGTTTGACTAATGTGATTGTTGATGTTGCGAGGCGCCTCGGATATATCAATGACTATGTGGAGCTGATGGAGTATTTGTTGGCTCATTTACGCCCGAAAGGGGGGGGGGGAACGTAGTGTTCAGGCATTTTAATCCACATCGGTGGACCGGCCCTGTCGCTCCAAAGGCTTGACTGAGTACTTGCCTGAGACTCGGGCTAGACAGTCTCGAATTCGGTAGAGGACTATCTTTTGCCTCGGTTCACATAAGGAAACCCAATTTCCAATACGTGACAATTGCGGTTTTGATTGTATACCTATATATGGCGACATAGTTGTATGGGGCATTCATGCCGTCTATGATTGATACTTATGATTTGAAGTTGTTTTATACACTATACACTTATAGTAATAATAAAACATGAAATTTCACATACCAAGCGTTCTTGGCTATTATAAGGTAAAAACCCTATCCTCCGGCTTGGGTTGCATTGTGTGATGGGACCTGGGTCTTATAATAGCTACATTTTTCTTTATTTAGCATTGCACTGTTGTTTTATGCACTGGTATTCTTGGGAGGAAACCCGTTCCGTGTTATACGGCGTGGTCCCTTGATTTACCTTACTTTAAAATAAAGATTAATAACTGTTTCAGTTCTCACACCAGTCCCATGACTGACCTGGAGATTATTGTTTTAACCTAAACTCTGGGTGCCCTTATTTTGACACGGGCAGCTAGTAGTTTTGGTTTTGCAGATTTATATTCACAGGATCCTGATTTACAGGTGGAACGATACTCGGAAAGCTCTGTATCCGTGTATTACTTCTAGTTGTGTATTGTATTATTTTTCCGCTGCGGTGTATTTAAATGTAATTTAAATCTCTGATATTTTCTGTGTATTATTTATTCGTACTCTGTATATCCTTGTATTCTGATGTAATTGTTGTAATAAACAGTGAAATGTTCTTCTGTTTGCGTTTCGATGTTGCTTGTTCTCAACTCAATCCGTGATTTCCCACAAGGGGAATTCCGGGTCGTTTCATCGTGGTATCAGAGCTGTGGTTTACAAAGCTCAGAGAACAAGACACGTTAGAACCATACGAAGGAATTCATCAGAGATCAGATTAGTAATATCTAATGAGAATGACTCGTTAGAGATGGGATCAATAGCATCCTAGAACGAGTGTGAAGAGTATATTTTTAAAATGAAAACAAATTTTGTTTTGAAAATTTAAATCAATTATTCGTATTTGATAATTTATTGTATTGATTTGAACAATCGAGTATATAGAGATTTTGATATACGTCTGATCCACGTATATTGAAGCCTCAAATATATTTGATAGATATAGAATCACACTCTAGTCGCCCGGAGATGATTCTGACGATGCCGCGACGTCATCAGCATTTATATTCGAGTGTTGAAAATGGGATTTATATATATTTCCAATTGACTGGTGTGAGAACCAAAATATAGTTAGAATATATTGTTGTGATTTGGCACCAAAAATGTGATTTTTGACTATAGATCAAAATTATGAATTTGAAAAGCTAATTTACTAATTGATTGCTGGTTGTGTTGTTTGATTACTGTTTAGATTAATTGAATGTTGAACCTTTAGCCAAATCGATCAAATAGTGAATTGTATTGAAAATTTATCACATTTGCGTGCATATACATGTATTTACGTTGAACAGGTCATAGCAAGGAGGCTAGAGAAGAATAATAAAATTGTTTGCCCGACAAATAGGTACATGTTTATTGTATTTCTTGGGTTTTGGATGATTTTATGAGCCGATTGGCTTTTTCTTTTGGATTGAAGAAGGCCATGGGAGGCTATATGAAATATCCTGAAGTCCCCGGTGCAGGGGAGGTTATGGCGAAATTTTTCGAAAATTTAGGGTGTTAGCCAAATTTTTGAAATTTTTGAAAAGTTCTTAGAAACTGAGAAGTTGAAGAACTTAAGACGTAGCGAAAGTATGGAAAGTTGAGTTGATTAGTTAAACAACTTTCGGCTTCGTTCCTTTTCGAGGATGAAAAGTTTTAAGTGGGGGAGATTGTAATAATCCGGAAATCTGTGCCAATTTAAGATTTTTATTTTGACAATTTTAGTGAATTTTGAATATTTAAAATGATTTATTTTAAATAATAATGAAGAGAAATTTATTTGAATATAATTCGAATGTATATAGTTATATAGATCGTCGTTAGAATATAAATATTTATTTTAAATTACAAAAGGAATTGAAAATGGCGCGGTAGTTCGAAAATTCGATTTCAAAGTTCAAATGAATGTACAGGATTCAAAATAAACCGGATTTTAACGAAACCAAAAATATTAGAATCTAATTGAGAATATCTTTCCAACGAATCCGAAAAATCAAAATTTCATAGCGGAAATCAAAAGTTACGCCCAGTTGAAATTTCAGAATAGTCGCTATGGAATTATGGCCCTTAAAAATGGAAATTTTGCAAACGACCTCGGTTTCGACGAAACCACTTTTGTTGGATCCGTGATGTCAAGTTATTGCTAGGTTTCAAAATTCATAATTTTTCGAATCAATATGCGAGCATGGCAAAGGAAAACGCGTTTGACCAGTTTTAGTTGATTTTAATCGACTGGAAAATGGCCATTTTTCAGTCGGTATCGGAATTTGACGAAATTAGTTTTGTTAAACCGTATCGTCAATATGAAGCTAGAAAATATTTTTTGGGAATTTTTTAGGTCCGTATGTGGCCCCAGTAAATTGAAATGCGCGTTCAAATTCAATATATAGAGTTATATTTTGATTAACGAAAACTGATCGTAACGGCTGAATTGGCTTACGCAGCATATCCCATTGTGTTCGGAATGGGGGTAATTAGCTAAGGGCGACAGTCGTTGGGATTCATTCGGAGTTCAGGGGTGGTAAACAACTAATTTATGAAATAAAATAGTATTAAATTATTAAATATAATATATATATCTTCCCCAACCCTAATCCCTTCAGAAGAAATCGAGCCCATCTTTTAAAACAATCCGCCCCCTTTTCAAAATCAGATGCCCTCCCTCCTAGCGACGCCGCCACCCACCGAAGGTTGTCGCCCTCTCCTCTACGACCACTCCGCTCTGCCTTGAGACCCCCCTCTCGTTCTCTCTCTCCTCCAAGTAAATTCCCGTATGCGAACTCCAAGACTCGCGACCACCACAGAAGACCGCGCCGACTGCTGCAATGCTCCCCAACTCCTTAGCCGCCTTGGCGCCAACACCAGCGAGCTCCGGCCGTGAGCAGCCGCATCAGGACCCCCCCCTCTCTTGCCGATGCTCCTTCCCTCTTTCTCCCCCTTCGATTTGAGGAACCACGGCCCTTTAAACTCCCTCCACCCATCTCAGACGCAGCTCAACCCCTCCTCAGCCACCAACGGTCGCTGTGAACCCTCTTCGAATAACAAAGTAAGTTTTTAAATTTATTCATGTAATTAAAATTCAATTTTTATTATATGTATTGGTTTATGTAGAAAATGGTTTTAATTTAACTAAAGTTTTAGTCTTTAATAACATAAAGGGTTAATTTTTATTTAACAAAATGGTTTAATTTTTATAAGGTAAAAGGTTGAATTTCTATAGGTTGAAAGAGTATATTTTTGTAATGGAAAGTTAACATTTTAAAAACAGAAACGTAAGATTTTGTTTTTAATAGAAAGGTAGGGTTTTTAAAAATAAATTTGCGTTAATAAAAATTAGAATTTTATATGTAGGAGAAAATAAAGATGGGCTTTTTAAATCAATAAAGATGAGATTTTTAGAAGTTTAAAAGATTAGATTTTTGTAATAGGAAATATTATATTTTCATATAAAGAAAGATTATAGTTCTTTTGTTAGAAAGGATTTGATTTTTAAGCAATAGAAAAAATATGGTTTTTCTATGTAGGAATAGCGAATTAAAAATATAATTTTTATATAGAAAGAAGCGTTGTAAATATATATAAAGTAGAAATAAAAAAATAATTTTTATTTATTAGAATGAAGTGATAAAAATATAATTTTTATTATGAACAGCGGGGCAAAGACTACATTGGAATTTCAAACAGATCCGACCATTGACTTCGAATGAATAATGCGGGAGATCCGACCGTCGGATTCTCCTAAAGCCGAAACCATTGGGTTCGTATCGAAATGAGCTTTCTAACAAATATTGGAAATTTAAAATCTAATGGTTGGATTTGGAATTATGTCCAAATCAAATTTGGAAAAGGTCGCTGTAAGTGCAGTTCGATGGCCGTTGATGGAAATCGACTGTACGGGCGTTGATAAAATTATTAAAAATAGTAATAATTTGTGTAAAGTCATAAGAAATGATTTGTGAAGAATTGGGATGAAAATTTCCATATTTGAAAAGATAAAAATAGATTTTTTTTTGAAATGAAATAGTTTTGAACTAGAATTGTAATTCCATTTATTTTTAAAATAAATAAAGCGGATTTGAAATGGTTTTGAAAGTAACCAGAATTTCCAATAACTGAATTGGAATGGATTTGAATCGAAATTGTCTTTAGAATATTTCGATGTTGGATTTCGTGATTATACAGATTTTGTTATGGAAATTTGAAAGATATGTTTAAATCGTTATTTCCAATACGATATTTGTTGGTCATAGAATTTGATATTGAATATAAGCCGATATATTTTCTATTCAGAGCCTTGTATTTAATATCAAATGTGATTTGGGTTTGTCAGGAATGATGTCTTCATTAACACTGTTCTTAAACCCAGTTGATAAAAAGATAAAATCTTTTTATTTATATTTAATGAAGTGTACCAATTAAGTGGTATTTAATTGGAATTGAATTTGAATTGATTTTTGGGTTTATCGTGGGTGGTGTTTTAAATAACACTTGTTCTTTAACCCGATAATTAATGGAATGTGATTTTGGGTTGTCGTGAACGGTATCTTCAATAATACTGTTCTTAGGCCCAACTGAGTTAAGAAAATCAGAAACTAACTGGAGATTAGTTTAGTTAAATGGTTTCTTGGGTAATGATCTGATGTTGGTTTTCGACCTTCGGGGTTAATACTCAGGGAATTGATCACTTGCTATTTTACGGTTAAAAGTTGATAGAATAGAATGTGATTTTGTTTTATCGCGAACCGTGTTTCAAACGACATTAATTCTTTAACCCAGTTAAAGATTAAAACTAAGTGGAGTTTTAATGAATTTTTAATTAGATTGAAAAGATCGAGAATGGAGTATCACCAGTTTTGCTCCAGCCGATAGTTAAATCTTTAATTAGATTTGAACGTGAAATGGTAACTGAATTTACCGATAACACCATGGTGTTATATATGGTGTATTACCAGTTTTTCTCCATGGGATGAATAGGTAGGGATTGGGAAATAAAATAAATGATCACTTCGGTGTGGTTCGCTAATCCCAACTAGTTTGAAGTGATATTCAAAGGAAGATTAAAGAATAAATTTAAAAGAATTTATCTTTGATAAAATTAATGGGAACCTTTCCCTAAGAATGTGAAATTTAGAAACTAACCATAGGTTAGCAAGGAAGAATGGTTTCTTGGGTATTGATCTGATGTTGGTTTCGGCCTTCGGGGTTAATGTTTGGAGAATTATTCTCTTGCTAATTTACGGTTAGTGACTGATGGATTGGAATGAGGCGTATGTTGTGTTGGTGTAACACTTATTTATAAAACACGCGAGTTATTCGGAAAGACCGGGTTTATCCCATTCTGAATAACTGATACGACGATTAGCCGAAGATGAAGACGGTGGTTGAAGACCGGAGGTCTTCACGTCGTTTGGATAATTACTGATGATCTTGATTGGCCGTACACCCAAGAGGATGGAATCAGTTGGTGATCGTCTAGGCATACTTGGAGATCGACGGATATGCGAGGTACAAGGTGCCTCCGGTTTCTTTCAAACCCAGAACAGACTTGTAAATGGACCGTGTGTCTAACATTGGATTTTATTCTGTGTGATTGATTTCTATTAAATATATATCTGTTTGGCGGCGGAGAATTTATTCTCTTGCTTAACGCCCTTCTCTGAGACGTACGAGCTAAGAGGTTATATATTGATGGATATCAAACGCATGGAGTGAATTGCCTGTGTGGCATGCCTAAGTGGCAATATGATCAAGGCTTCTGTTAAAAAGCAAAGTCTTGTGGTTAATGATCAAAGCACGGCTTTTGTGGCATAGCTTTGTGTAGCATTGAATCGCGACCCTCACACCCCGGTTGTGAACTAGAAATGGGAGAAGGACCTCAGGGAGGACATGCGTTTCTTTCTAGCTAGAAGTAGCGTCAGTGGTTTTACACGCCCTGACGAGTTTGACTTATGTGGTTGTTGCTATTGCGAGGCGCCTAAGATATATCGGTGACTATGTGGAGCCGATGGAGTCATTTATTGGCTCATTTACGCCCCGAAGGGCGGGGAAACGTAGTGTTCAGGCATTTTAATCCACATCGGTGGACCGGCCTTGTCGCTCCAAAGGCTTGACTGAGTACATGCCTGAGACTCGGGCTAGACAGTCTCGAATTCGGTAGAGGACTATCTTTTGCCTCGGTTCACAGAAGGAAACCCAATTTCCAATACGTGACAATTGCGGTTTTGATTGTATACCTATATATGGCGACATAGTGGTATGGGGCATTCATGCCATCTATGATTGATACTTATGATTTGAAGTTATTTTATACACTATACACTTATAGTAATAATAAAACATGAAATTTCACGTACCAAGCATTCTTGGCTATTATAAGGTAAAAACCCTATCTTACGTCTTGCGTTGCATTGTGTGATGGGACCTAGGTCTTATAGTAGCTACATTTTTCTTTATTTAGCATTGCGTTGTTGTTTTATGCACTGGTATTCTTGGGAGGAAACCCGTTCCGTGTTATACGGCGTGGTCCCTTGATTTACTAACTTTAAAATAAAGATTAATAACTGTTTTAGTTCTCACACCAGTCCCATGACTGACCTAGAGTTTATTGTTTTAACCTAAACTCTAGGCGCCCTTATTTTGACACGGGCAAATGGTAGTTTTGGTTTTGTAGATTTATATTCATAGGATACTGATTTACAGCTGGAACGATACTCGGAAAGCTCTGTATCCGTGTATTACTTCTGGTTGTGTATTTTATTATTTATTTGCTGCGATGTATTTAAATGTAATTTAAATCTCTGATATTTTATGTGTATTATTTATTCATTCTCCGTATATCCTTGTATTCTGATGTAATTGTTGTAATATACAATGAAATGTTCTTTTGTTTGCGTTCCGATGTGGCCTGTTCTCAACTCAATCCGTGATTTCCCGTAAGGGGGATTCCGGGTCGTTTCAAAGGCATTGCGTTGTTTTAAAAGTTTTACTTATTTTATGCACTGGCAATACAATGGAGTAAACCTATTCCGCGTTAGCGGCGCGGTCCGGTGATTAGCCTTACTATTAGATAAGTTAAGTAAGATTTCTCATACTAGTCCCATGACTGACTTGTAGTTTATTTTCACTTGCAAACGTGGGTGCCCTTATTTTTACACACGGGCAGTCGAGTGGCTTGTCTTGCAGATATTTATTTATTGTGAAGGATTCTGGATTGAAGCTTAAAATGGTGTCCAGAGCATTATTAATCTTTCGCTGTGTTATTTCATTTGTTTCCGCTGCATTGTAAATTAATCTTCCACTGTAGAATTATATTTCGATGTACTCTGATAAATTATGTACTCTAATGAAACATTATTATTATTTTTATAAAGTCTTCTATTGTTTTTCTGATGTTGTTGTATGCCCAAAGTTAGCATATTCGGCGATTTCCCGTGAGGGGGAATTTTCGGGTCACTACAGTTAGTATTAGAGCTTTGGTTAACTCAAATCTTTGGGGGTACAACTCGTTAGAACTGAACAAAGACTCATCAAAGGTAGGATTAGAAATATCCTATAAAAGAATACTCACTAGAGATAGGATCAGTAGTATCCTAGAATGAGAAAACTCGTTAGAGATGGGGTTAGTAATGCCCTAGAATGAGTTGAGAGTTACAAGTTTATAATTAACGTATTTTTAATTATATATATAATCTGATCTTAGAAAATATGATTTTTGAATATATAAAAGTTATATATATTTGAAAAGCTAATCAACTAATTGATTGATGATTGTGTTGTGTGATTATTAGTTCAACTAATAAAAATAATGAAACCAATAAAATAATGGAAGTTGAGTTAGTTAGTTAAACAACTTTCAACTCTGTTCCTTTTCGAGGACGAAAAGATTTTAAGTGGGGGGAGATTGTAACAACCCGGAAATTCTTAACCAATTTAAAATTTTATTTTAGAAATTTTAATGAATTTTGAATATTTAAAATTATTTATTTTAAATAATAATGACTAAAAATTTATTTAACTCGAAGTTAGAACGTATAAATTTATTTTAATTATATAACGAGCTTGAAATGGCACGGCAGTTTGAAAATTCGATTTCAAATTTCAAACGAATGTATATGATTCAAAATAAATTGGATTTCAGCAAAACCTGAAATATTTGAATATGTTGAATTATATCTTTCTAACGAATGTTAAAAATCCAGATTTTATAATGGGAATAAAAAGTTATGTCCAGTTTAAAATTCAGAATAGTCGCTATGGAATTTATATATTTTTTAATATGTGAAAATTAGGCCACATCAGTAAAAGTAAACTTAATTAGGCTCACATCCTCCCCTTTAATTACATGTAAATTTCATCCCTATTTTTAAATATCCGCATTTTCTATTACTGAATTTCCCATTTACCCAAATTTCGGCTTAATTAACGTGAACACTGTATACATTTCAGCAATCTATTTTTTCATCGTCTTTTGTTTCTTTGTTAATGGCGGTGCTGTCATTTTTACAGCGATTTAAAATTAGGGTTTCTCGGCAATTTCTTCAGAGATTTATTTTGATCGATCCTTCATTTAAAATATAAAAATGTTTCTTCTTCCAGGTGATTTATACTTTTCACATGATTTCAATTTGAAATCGTTTTTTGGTATATGGATTTCAATTTGCAATCGTTCTAATTTTTTTCTTCTTGCAGGTGATCGGCAAATTGTTGTAATATTGGTTTTGGTATACAGATTTCATTTTGCAATCGTTTTTTGTTGATTAATTATTCTGAATTATTTTAAATATCTTGTTTTATAGATGGATATTTTTTGTTGTTGATTTTACAGCCGACTCATTATTCTGTATTAGTTTAATTGGCTTGTAACTATACAATTTAATTTGTCAACATATTTTTTCATCAGTTCTGCATAATGTATAAAAATATGCATATATTGTGAATATGAGCATATAAAAATGCAACTATTGGCATAATATGTGTTTGGATGTACTCAGAAAAGTTGCTTAGAAGTATGCATATTTTCTGTATATATGCATAAAAATATTTAGCTCCTTTGATTTTCTGTTTTTTTCGTGCCTGATGATTAGTTGCATACATATATGAATGTATTATTAACATATGCATATTACAAGTGTTCTAGCTCTATTTTTTTAATAAAATATATGTAAATATTGTGAAAATTTTCATATAAATATGCAGATTTGACTGTTATTTGCGAATATGTCTGCATCTAGTTATAATTATATGTCTATATTTTTGTAATTTTATTTTAATACGTGCAGATAAGGCTGATTAATGTTTTTTTTTAAATAGTAGTCCTGCATATATTGGTGCATGTTTGTTATTAACATAATGAAGCAGAGAAGTGAGGACAAAGAAATCATTAGAGATGAAGAAATTAAAATGGAAGAAAAGGGTGTTTCTATTTGTTAGAAAATGTTGTCTGCTATTTTGTTTTTTGAACTACTTGTGGATGATTATATACTGTGTAAACTGAATTATCTTTTTTTGTGAACTGAAATAAGTTCTTCTAATTTTACATGAAATTATGAATTGATGCTGTCGTGTGTATAGTTATTCGTAAAAATTTTACATATTTATATGCATGTTTTCAATATAATTCCTGATGTTTCTGCATATATTTGCAGCATTACTCCAGAAGATGTTTTATTTTTTATTAAATACTGACATATAAGAACTAAACTTCATAAAATTATAGGAATAAATAATGAAATTAAAATTGTAGAATCAACTGATTAAATTAAAAAATTCAGGATTAAAAGGGGGAAAAAGTGGACAAAGTTAAAACATAGTAAGCATAAACGATAAATTTTGAATACTTGCATGCAAATAAAGAGAATAGTTGCATATTCATATGCAAAAATGAATAATACTTGTGTACATTATCCATTTACAAGAATAATTTTGTACCTGTATGTAGCTTCTATGAATTTTTTTCAAACATTTATTCATCTATGCAATATACTAGCAAAGTTGATACAGATATTCAGTATAATTGCATACATCTATGCAAATATACATAAAATTTGCATACTTCTATCCAACTATACAGAATCATTGCACGAACATTATTTATGGAAAAAAAACTAACTGTAAAAAATACAGAATTAGTATTAAATAATTGAATTAATTTATAATAGCACGTTAAAGTTCACAACATTATACTTTCAAGGAATACAGAATGCTTATATGTATAAAGATCGTCTTTCTTTAGTTTCTCTATCAGTTCGATGAATGCCTTAAGATTATTCCTTTACACACTATCCTTTTTGGGATTTTTCCGTACTTCTTCAATTTTTCCTTCTTTCACCAATTGTTGAGATTTAGATGGCTGCTCAGTAATTACTAACACTCTCTTTTTTTTAACATATCATATAGTTTTATCATCCACCATAGGTACCAGTAAAAAGGAATAGAAAGTTATTAACAAAAGGTTTCAAACTGTTCTAAATATATGTATGCCAGTCTACAAGTATTCTGTCTACTATCACGCAAGTGACCATGTATTTTGAACAATAGTATAAAAGTTCGCAAATATTGTTGATACATACTCAAACATGTGCAAATAGTCTTCATAGTTGCGCACAAGTGTGCAATTTTTACTAAAATTAGCAAACAAAGCATGTATTTTTAATAATAGCACACATGTGTGCTACTATATAGAATAGATTTACACAAGTATGCAAATATTAGGGAAATAAGCACCCAACTGTACAAAAATTCGTAATAACGTCACAGAATTGTGCAAAAAAAACATAAAAAAAATGCACATTATAATGCAGGTATTCGGAATAAATGCACAGTAGTGCTCATCTATTATTTATTGTTTTCCACAAGTCTTTGAGCATTCTGACCACATTCAAACATGTTTCCAAATATTCGTAACAATATCTTACAATCATTCATGAACTCTTACTATAATTTTGTTAATATTTGGAAATCAGCAAGCAAATATAGAAGATACTTATATACATTTCTGCAAGAAATCTAAATTAAATTATTCAAACATTCATCAACTCATAATAAATTATAGTTTCTTATATAGAATTCCTGAATAAACATATAAATGTAAATAAGTTTTATGATTATATGCATGTATATATTCCTATTTGGTAAATATGTTATTTTTTTATTCACATTTTTTGAAAATATGCATTCATAAATGCAACTTTTTGTAATTTTCACTTTTGATTATCTAAATTCCAGCGTGCCTTTCCATTTAATACCTGCACTCAAACATTCAATTATTCTGCATATTTTACAATCATACAGAATTATTGATTAAAAAAAACTCTCAATCAAGTATGATAAACGTATAAATGAATATATCAACAATTATTCAGCAATCAGTTAATAGTTGCACAATTACATGCAACAATTGTGATTAACTGCGTACATGTATGCATGAATCTGTCGATAGTTGCACAACTTTAATTAAACTTTCAGAATCATTCAACAATTCTGAATAAAATTATATAATCACGCACCAAACCATAAAATCATAAAACTATCCCGTATTCATCCATGGTTTATTATATAATATACGTAAATTTTCATTTGTTGAAATTATAATTCGAAAATAAAAAATATACCTTTGTTCTTGCCTTTTTTGCAAATCTCATGTTGAATTCGCCACGACTTTGCCTGTTTTTCTTCGATCGACAGTAAAACGCTGAAAATCGGCTTGAATTTTCTTCTAAAATCGTACGCGATAAAGGAGGGATGCGACTAATGAAATGATACAGATCTACGGAACGAGTATTTTTAGGGTTTAAAGGACAAAATCGGAAATTGAAATGCCATGTTTTGAAAATAGGGATGTACTCTATATTCTTTTTATCAGCGGGTTTTTCTTATATTTTGAAACTTAATAGGGACCTATATAAAACGAAACCTTTTAATATAATATATATAGCCCTTAAAAATAGACATTTTGCAAACGACCTTCGTTTTTTATGAAACCACTTATGTTGGATCCGGAATGTCAAATTATTGCTAGATTCCAATTTTCATAGTGTTTGGAGCTGGTATGTGGCCGTGAGCAATTAATTGTGAATCGATCAGCCATATAAGGCCAAAAAACAGGGCTTTTTGAGAAAATGGACTCGGAATTCAAAGAAACCAGTTTTTTAGGACCGTGTCGTCAAGACATAGTGGCATGTCAATTTTCATCACCAACGTAGTTCATATGTGACTGTGCCATCAATAATTGTCGAACGAAGAGAGCATGAACTAGAAAATTAATAATAAAACTAGAGAATTAATAATGAAATAATAAAACCCATCACTATATAATATCTTTTCCTCTTCACAAACCCTTATTTCTCTTCTTCCTCAAAAATTACAGCAGCCCTCTTGTGGCGACCCAAACTTCCCCGTGAAGGAAAGCCCGGATTGCTTCGAGAACAAGAAAAATCGGAACACAAACATAAGAACATTTCATTGTTATTTACAACAATTTACATCAGAGTACAAGAATATTCAGAGTATGAATAAATATTACACAGAAAAGTATCAGAGATTAAAAAACAAAGCAGCGAAAATAAAATGTATAAATTCAATGCATAGCGGAAAATACAATAACTAGCACAACTGAATGAAATACACGGATACAAAGCATTCCGAATATAGCTCCAGCAGTAAATCCAGGATCCTGTATAAACAAATCAGCAAAACCAAAACTACTAGCTGCCCGTGTGGAAAATAAGGGCACCCATAGTTTAGTTGAAACAATAAACTCCAGGTCAGTCATGTGACTAGTGTGAGAACTAAAACAGTTATTTAAAATTTTACTTTAAAATAAGGTAAATCAAGGGACCATGCCATATAACACAGAATGGGTTTACCCCCAAGAATACCAGTGCCTAAAAAAACAGCGCAATGCTAAATAAAGAAAAATGAAGCTATATAAGACTCGGGTCCCATCACGCAATGCAACGCAAGCCGGAGGATAGATTTTTACCTTATAATAGCTAAATATGCTTGGTACATTTTAAAACAAATCTTTCATTATTACTATAAGTGAAGAAATCAACTTCAAATATAAATGTATCAATCATAGACGGCATGGGTATCATATATCATGTCGTCATACTAGGCTCTACAATCAAAACTGAAAAATGTCGTATTTGGAAGTTGGATTTCCATCATGGTGGTTACTGATTCGAAAGATTGATTGCATAGTGCAATTCACCACGGTTTACGTCGCAGGCATGCGAAAACACCATAACGCACATCCCCACTATCCAGGAAACAAGTTACCACGGCTTATGTCGCAGACATGCGAAAACACCGCTAACTCTATCCATCAAGGAATCGAGGGGTGTGCCCTATCCCTCACCTCGGTCGAACGAACCTATGACACAACTAAGGTGTTTATCCTCATCTCAAAAGCATACTGATCTAACCATCAGTTTATGTGATAACCCCAAACTTCAACTAGGTGAAAGTAAGGAATAATCATATGGAATACAACATAAATATAACAATACATATCACTGATACAACATAGCAGAGGAAATACCATAGAATAATAACATTATAGCAGCGGAAATATAATGTCATAAACCACAGAATCCCAACAGTCACAGAATTCCAAATTATTACATCAAGTTTGCAGAAATGGAAATAAGTTCCAACTCTCAAAATAAGCAATACGAAATGAAACAAGTCTAATGACTGAACTTAAAGATAGAAAAACGCAATAGAAGTAAATGATAGTTGTCCTCAAAGCTCCAAGTCATCATCTCTCTGCAAAAGCAAATCCAAGCAAAGATAATGAGCAACTCCAAGACAAGACTCCAAGCAAAGAATGAACCTGTTTACTTGGCTGCCCGTGTAGAAAAGAGGGCACCCGAGTTTGCAAAAAGGTGAAACAAACTACGGGTCAGTCGTGGGACTGGTATGATAATTCATAACTAGTTTAGTAATAATAATATGACAAATCCAAAGACCACGCCGCTAATGCGGAACGGGTTTACTCAATGGATTGTCGTGCATAATTTAAAGTGTCAGAACGTACAACATCGCAATGCTTTTTAGAAAAATGGAATCACCATAAGACTCAAGTCCCATCACACAATGCAACGCACACCAGAGGATAGAGTTTTCCCTTATGGTGATTAAACATGCTAAATACGGCAAATACGAGTTTAATATTATTATTAGTGTATAATAAAAACATTTCAAAATAAATGTATCAATCCTAGGAAACATAGTACCCCATCCTACTATATCTCCATACTAGTAATACAATTAAAACCGTAGGGTCGTATTTGGAATTTGGATTTCCATCTGAGTCAAGGCTAGGGAGGAGCTCCTTACCGATTCGAGGCACTCTAGCAATGCCCCAGGATTGGTACTCTTTCCAACCCTTGGATCCTGTAGGGCCGGTCCATACGTTAACGCTTAATGGATTGGCAATTCCTGAACACACGCTTCCCGGTCCTTTTGGACCTATAATACGGCCAGTGGCGACCGCATAAAACCGAGGCCTCGAAAAATCCAACAACCACAATGAATAAATGCCAGCTCTGGTAGGTCCCTGGCACCACTCTAGCTAGAAAGAAACGTGTGCACTCCCTGCGTTCCCTTCTCCCGTTTTAGACTCCGCCGGTGTGTGAGGCTCGTGAAGTCACGTCATACACAAAGCTATGCCTAAACAGGCTATGCTTTGATCATCCCACAAGGCCTGCTTTTCAACAAAGCCTTGATCACATGCATCTTGGCATGCCACATTGTCAATCCATACCATATCATTGATTTCTGCCAACATATAACCTCTGAGCTCGTACGTCTCAGAGAAGGGTGTAAAACACCAAGCAGATATATGTTTAGCAGAGATCAATAGATACAGTATAAAGGAATACCACGTCAGACATGCAATCCATTTATACGCTTATGCTCTGGGTCTGAACGAAAGCCAAATCCGTTCAATCAACATGTTCGTTCGGACGACGATCATGACCTCGAATTGGGAGCAAATCAATTCAAAGCCTCAATCGCTGTCTTCCTGAGGGGAAGATTGACGGTCTTCATTAGTCGTCTTCTTCTTCAATTTTCATCGTCGTTTTGATTATTTGGAATGAGATTAACACGGCCTTTCCAAATAATCTTCATATATATATATATATATATATATATATATATTGAAAACTCTTCCTTATCGTTATTTCTAATTTATAACAATTATTCCCAATTTTATTTAATTAAAAAAATAATTACATCTTTAATCAACGACGATTCAGGTTAATGGCGATTCTGGCACTGTTTCAACCAATTTTGATTTTCACATATTTCAAAATCTAACCGTTGGGTTCTGACGTATTATATATCGTTGGAAAGATTTTTCCAATACGGTCCTAGCGGTTTCAGTTTCAAGGAAATCCGACGGTCGGATCTTTCGGTGTAATCGTTTAAATGTACGATTGTCGAAACGCGAACTACAGCGCGCGTTTCGTTTAATTTTATATTTATATATATATAAACATATATATAAATATAAATCGTTTGACGCTTTCAGCTACCAAAGTTCATTCTCTTTATTCTAGAAAGACTACGACGCAAAAATGTACTTTTATTAACGTTGTTTCTTATTTGTAACAAAATTACAAATAAAGATATACTTTTAAATTCATATTTTGCTCGCCAACTCTAATGCGACAAAATGATGGTTTCACAACGTATATTTCTATACTCAATAACAATATTATTTTGTCCGCCAATTCTAGTGCGATAAAAATAATAGTTTCAACACTGTATATTCTATATTCAATAAAAATATTGTTTTTGCCGCCCATTCTAATGCGTCAAAAATATTGATTTCCAACAATGTATATTTTAATAAAACGATATTTTTGTCTGCCAATTCTAATGCGACAAAAATATTGATTTCAACAACGTGTTCTTTTATTTACATAAAAAATTGTAGATAAAGTAAATTCTTTTTATTTCTCTTTAGTTCCTCTTGTTTATTTACACCAAATGTAAATAAATATCCTTTTTATCTAATTCATTCTTAATACATAAACATGTACTTTTTCTTCTAACTTATTTTCCTTACGTAATTTTTTTTTTCTTTTTCTACTAATTCATTTTTATAACATAAAAATGTGAACAAGGTTTCATTGCTAACTTTGATCATCTTATTCACATAAGGACTGTGAATAAAATGGTTTCAAAGTCTTTTCTTTTCATTTACATAAAAGTGTAAATAAAAGCTAATTCTCAAGTTTCAAGTTTGTAACTTTTTATTTACAAAGGAAGTTGTAAATGAAATTCTAATGTCAATTTTGTTCTCCTTTTTATTATTTACAAAGAAAAATGTAAATATAATCTAATATCAAGTCTTGCTCATTTTCTATTTACAAAGAAAAATGTAAATAATCACTTTTCATGTTTTCAAGTTTTGTACTTTTTTTTTTTACTTACAAAGGGGATTGCAAATAAAGAACCATTTTCATGTTTTCTAGTTTTGTACTTTTTATTTACAAAGGAAATTGCAAATAAAAGAACCATTTTCATGTTTTCTAGTTTTGTACTTTTTATTTACAAAGGAAATTGCAAATAAAAGAACCATTTTCATGTTTTCTAGTTTTTGTACTTATTTATCTAACTCATTTTTATTTACATAAAAATACATCTTCCTTTGATTTACTTTATAACATAAAAAAAATGTGCTTTTTCTTTTATTCATTTTCATAAAACATAAAAATGAACTTTTTATTTTATTCATTTTTATAAAAACATAAAAAAAATGAACCTTTTTCTTTTATTCATTTTTTAAAAAAAAACATAAAAAATGAACTTTTCCTTTGCATTGGAAAATGCAAGTTTTCTACTACTTTTATTTACTTTAGAAAATGTAAATTCTCTGTCTTCTACTTTCTTTGTATTTGGAACAGGTAAATTTCTATTTTCCATTTCTTTACATTAGAAAATGTAAACTTCTATTTTTCTTTACATTAGAAATGTAAGTTTTATTTTTCTTTACATCAGAAATGTAAATCCTACCAAATGTCACATTTTATCCTTTTTTTTTTCTTTTTTTTTTACTTAAGCAAGATTCTAATATTTACATTTCATGTTTTAATCTTTTTATTTACAAAAGTAATGTAAATAAATCATTATCTACAAAAGTAAAATAAATCATTATCTTGTGTTCGCTAATCAAATTTGGTACTTTCACTTTTATTTACAAGAAGTGTAAATAAAATATCAACTAACGTTCGCTAATCTAATTAGGTACTTTCACTTTTATTTACAAGAAGTGTAAATAAAATATCAACTAACGTTCGCTAATCTAATTAGGTACTTTCACTTTTATTTACAAGAAGTGTAAATAAAATATCAACTAACGTTCGCTAATCTAATTAGGTACTTTCACTTTTATTTACAAAAAGTGTAAATAAAATATCAACTAACGTTCGCTAATCTAATTAGGTACTTTCACTTTTATTTACAAGAAGTGTAAATAAAATATCAACTAATTGCAAGTTTCGTATTTTTCTTTTATTTCACATATGAATGTGAACAAAATCCTAAAACCAAATTTGTCTCTTTTATTTCATCTACAAATAAATGCAAATAAAACATAGTGTCATGATTACGTTTCTTTTATCATTTATTTACAAGGGAATGTACATACAATAAATGTCAAGTTTTCTAATATCATGTTTCTAACGTCAATATTTGATTCATTTCAACTATAATAACATGACGATGAAATTTTGATTCGTTTCAACAAACTATACATAACGATGGCAACTTATAATTTGGTGTCAAGTTTCATGTCCACACATACATCAACAACATATGGTTTGGTGTAAAATTCTCATGAATCAATGTGAAGGTCTCATCTTTATTTTATTTTGTGAATCAAAATAAAATATTAAAACTTTATTTATCTTTTATGTAAATCAAAAATAAAAGATACTAACTTTCCTTTCATTATGTAAATCAAAATTTAAAGATTTAATTTCCATTTTATTTTGTAAAAAACAAAATAAAGATTCAATCTTCTTTTGTGAATCAACATAAAAGATTCAACTCTTGTTCTTATTATGTAAATCAACAATAAAGGATTCAACTCTCTTTTATTATGTAAAATCAAAAAAATAAAAGATTCAACTTTCTTTTATCATGTAAAATCAAAATAAAAGATTCAACTTTTGTTCTTATTTGTAAATCAAAAACTTTTCTTTTTATTTGTTTTGTGAAATAAAA
The DNA here is from genome assembly GCA_030737875.1 of Allium sativum. Taxonomy (NCBI): domain Eukaryota; kingdom Viridiplantae; phylum Streptophyta; class Magnoliopsida; order Asparagales; family Amaryllidaceae; genus Allium; species Allium sativum. Next base: position 318,548,878 of record CM060921.1, read on the forward strand.
TAAAGACTTCAACTTTCATTTGATTTTGTGAAACAAATAAAGATTATAACTTTTCTTTTGTTTGTTTTACAAAAGCAAGATTCAACTTTCTTTTAATTTTCAGCGAGAAATAAAAATGAAAATAGAAATAAAATAAAAATAATAATAAAGGTAATAAAGATGAGAATTTATTGAGATTCATCAGAATTTACAGATCTACACTAACATGGCTACATCATAACATCACAACATATCTCAATAACCATACAATATCACAACAACGCAGATTATAATCAATAATATACAATCATGATTTCATAATGATCATTAATTTATAATTAATTAAAATAAATCAGAATTCTCACTAATTGGCAAACTGATCATTTTTGTTAAACACAGTTCTAATTAACAAACATGTTAATTTTTTTTCAGATCCACATAACACACAAATCACGGTTCAAATCAAATCACAAAGCATGGCGTATACAATGAATGGAGGAGAAAACAGTTATGATTTATTCATATTATTTAAAATAAATAATAATAAAAATAAATTAATATTTCTCACCAATAGCTTTCCACTTTGCCAAATTTGTTTCTGTTTCAGTCCATATTCGTTCCATCACATAGTGGTCGACGATGTGAGCCCAACGCATCACAGTTTGCAATTTTCTGAATTCGATTGCAAAGATATGATTGTTTGAAGATTTGATTTCTTAAATTAAAATAATAGTTTAAATAATTAATTTAATGATTTCCATTAACCTTTGCTAAGCCTTCTTCTTCTCCAACTTTACCATGAATAGCTTTGAATTTAAGCTTCCCAATGGCCATGAATTTGCAGCCAAACCGCGACCCTTGAGGCCTGAGATTTGCGAAAAATACTACCCAAAACATGATCTTAACCGTATGAATTTGTAGAGTATGTGAATCTCTACCTCTTTCATGCAGAAGTCATCTTCTAATTCTTGATGGATTTAGAGAAAAGAGAGAAAGAAATTCAAATTATTTCAGCCATAGAAGAAAGAGACGGCGGCTGTAGAATAGGTTTTAGAATTAGAGGTTTTTTTTTTTGGAATTTCTTATGTGTTGTTTATATATGTTTTAATATTATTTAATTTCTTTAATTTCATTTTCCCTAATGTGTCTGTTCACATCTAGTAGGTTACAAAGTAATTTAATCAGCTGACTAGGCATGATGGGACCACACTTATCTCTTTTTTTATTCAAATTTCAAAAATAATTAACGATGAGAGAGGGAGAGAGCATAAACAGAAAGAAATGAATGCTAGATGAATGCTAATTGTTTAGAAATTAGATCTTACACTACAGTTCTAAATATTATTGTTAGATATGAATGTTAAACCTTAAATGGTAAATATTAATTGTAAATTAAAAGTAAAATATAGATATTAAATTCACTTGGTTTTTGGCAATAATTTAAATGAGCGCATAAGGCAAATTGAGAATGGAACGGATTTGCAAATGGCAACGATGTCTTAGGAATAAATATAAATGGGATCGATTGGGGATTAAACGAGGTGATCTTTAGGCAATAAGTAAATGATAGCAAAAACAAACTTTTTGAAACTCAAAACGCAAATGGAAATGAATGGATGCGATATTAATTCAAATGATGCATGGAAATAGATAATAAATGTCATGAGGAACCGAAAATGAATGAATGTAGGAAAATATATGGAAGGAGATGAATGTTTTAATTTTTTATTTATATAAGACGTTTCACTTATGTTGTGGGCCCCAACAATGCATGAAATAATGGGACAAACATAATGCATTGCTTATATACATATGCGTTAAATTTTTAGTTTAATGACACCGTTTATACATCAAAATTTCATTAACTTTATCACAATTAATACCGTAATGAATTTAGATTTTAACGGTTTATCTACAACAAAATTTATTTAAGCGTTTTATTACACTATTTACTTAACGGTTTAAATTGTAAATAAATTTATCTTAATGATATTATATTTTATACAAAAATCTTTACTCAATATAATTTGTTTCTTCAATTAAATTTGAATTTATTTCATATTTTATTCCTATCCTTTTATTGCTCATTTGTTATACAAATATGGTTAAGTTTTCCGGTTTGATTACACATGATCTTTCAAAGTTTCTTTATTTATAATGGTAGTAACCGTACCATAAATAATACCATAATAAATTCAATCCTAGCGGCTATTTAAAACAAAGTTAATTACTCTTTATAACTTAATTTCGGCAGTGCTAACAATTAAATTTTCTTCTCTTAATGTATGCATATAAAGTTAGAACATTTTCATTACATTAATTGTACGATAATAATTTAAACGTATTGGTTTACAAAATTAACCACCATTAAAATTTCAAACATATGTTAATTTAATGTTTAATTACCTTGTACTTGCTAGTTTACTGAAAATAAATTAATCTTAACTATATTTTGCTATGCAAATAAGCTCTATGTTCAAAATCAATAAATCTTTTCAATCAGAATTTATTTAAAAATTTATTTTAGTTCCAATGTCAAGCTTAATATTCCAATAGCTCACTATTTGTACCATCATAAATTTTTTTGACAAACATTTATACTGACACCATATTCACAATGCGCCTTTATCTTTAGAATAAACCCTACATTAAATACCAATCTAAATTGAATTTCAAACATATATTTTCTTCTTATCAAATTGTATGATAAGTATTAAATTCATTTCTTACTTAAATTTCAAAACTAAAAATTGAAATTACTGCACCCTTTTGGGCTTGGAATGGAATTTATATAAATTTTATAGTCTTACATCAAATAAATAATTTTTTAATCATTATTATTTAAAATAGTCAAAACTCATTAAAATCACTTTAAATAAAATTTTAAATTTTCCCCAAAAATCAGGGTTGTTACAGTTTACCACCATACCGGTGTGTGAGGCTCGCGAATTAACACTTCACAAAGTCGTTCTGTGCTTTGATCATCAATCACAAGAGTCTGCTTTTCAACAGAAGCCTTGATCATTTGCCACTTAGGCATGCCACACAGGCAATTTACGCCATGCGACTGATATCTATCGATATACAACCTCTGATCCCATAGTCTCAGAGATGGGTGAAGTAAGAGGAATAAATTGCCCTTCACGAGGCAGAAGTATATTTAATAGAGATCAATCAGCACAAAATAAAATCCAGTGTCAGACACAACATCCATTTACAAGTCCGTTCTAGGTCTGAAGGAAATCGGAGGCACCTTATTCCTCGTCCCATATGTCCAATATAGGAGAGAGGCCCTCGCATATCCATACAATCAACAAGTACGTCAAAATGGCTACCACTGTAGCCCCTTCAAGGTAGCTACTCCCATCATGAGCAACAGTAGCAACCCATCCATTCGATGTGAAGATCATCGGTCTTAAACTGTCCTCAATCTCTTCGACTTTTCGTCGTATCTGCTATTCAGAATGGGTTAAACCCGACCTTTCTGAAAAACCCGCGTATCTTATAATCAAGTGCTATAACAACACATCATAGCTTTATTCCAATCCAGAATATTCTTTTATTCAAATATTCTTTTCACAATTTTAAACCATATTAAGGTTTTCCAAACTAGTCGGGATTAGCTAACCTTACCGAATTAATCATTTATTTTATTTTCCAATCCCAATCTATTCATCCTATGGAGCAAAACTGGTAATACTCTATATCTAACATGACAGTGTTATCGGTAATTATAATTACCATTTCACGTTCAAATCTAATTAAAGATTTAACTATCGCTTGGAGCAAAACTGGTGATACTCCATTCTCGATCAATTCATAAATTCGATAATTTAAATTATCTCATTCACATTACAATCTAATTAAAGATTCGTTAAAACTCCACTTAGTTTTAATCTTCCCAAAAATCAATATTAATGATTATTCACAGCTGAGAAATTAATCTTATCTTTAATTGGGTTAAAGAACCAATGTCATTTAAAACACAGTTCACGATAAACCCAAAATCACATTCCATTCCATTAATCTCTAACCATAAATTAGTAAGAGAACAATTCCCTAAGTATTAACCCCGAAGGCCGAAACCATCATCAGATCAATACCCAGGAAACCATTAAACTTAGCTAATCTCCAGTTAGTTTCTAATTTTCTTAACTCCATTGGGTTTAAGAACAGTATTTTTAAGAGACCATTCACGAAAAACCCAAAATCCCATTTCCATTGTTAATCGGGTTAAAGAACAAGTGTTATTTGAAATACCGTTCACGATAAACGCAAAAACAAATTTCATTTCAATTCCAACTAAATATTAATTAATTGGTAAAATTCATTAAATTTTAATAAAAAGATTTAACCTTTTCTCAACTGGGTTTAAGAACAGTGTTAGTGAAGACACCGTTCACAACATATCCAAAATCTAAATTGATATCAAATACAAGGCTCTGAATAGAAAATATATCGGCTTATATTCATTATCCAGTTCTGAAACCAACAAATATCGTATTGGAATAACAATATATATATCTTCCAAAATCCTTCACAATATCTGTATAATCGCGGAATCAAATATCGAAATATTCCAACGATTATTTTCATCCCGAATGCATTTCCAATTTATTCTTTGGAAAATTCTGGTTAGCGTAAAACCCTTTTCAAATCCAATTTATTTATTTAAAAATAAATAAATTAATACCCTAGTTAATAACTAGTTCATTTCGATAAAAATATATTTTTATCTTTTCAAAACTGAAATTTTTTGTGGGAACCCGTTACTTCCCCGTAAATGAAAGAGCGGATACTATGAGAACAACACACAAATGAACGCAGACGGAAGAACATTTCATTGCTATTACAACAATTCCATCAGATACAAGAATATACAGAGTATAAATGAATAAATTACATTCGATAAATATCATAGATTACAATAAATTACATAGCAGCGGAAAATAATACAAAGCACAACTGAAGGTGATATACGGATACAGAGCTTTCCGGATATCATTCCAGCTGTAAACCAGGATCCTGTGAATATAAATTTGCAAAACCCAAACTACTAGCTGCCCGTGCGGAAAATAGGGGCACCCAGAGTTTAGGTTAAAACAATAAACTCCAGGTCAGTCATGTGACTGTTGTGAGAACTAAAACAGTTATTAATATTGGTTTTAAAGTTAGGCAAATCAAGGGACCACGCCGTATAACACGGAACGGGTTTCCTTCCAAGAATACCAGTGCATAAAACAAACAGCGCAATGCTAAATAAAGAAAAATGAAGCTGTTATAAGACCCAGGTCCCATCACACAATGCAACGCAAGACGGAGGATAGGGTTTTTCCTTATAACAGCCAAAGCATGTTTGATACGTTTAAAACACATTATTTGATACTATAATAAGTGTATAGTGTCAAAACAATTTCAATCATAAATATAAATCATAGGCGGCATAGCTACCATCTACTATGTCGCCATACTAGTTCTGCAATTATAACCGCAATACGCGTATTGGAAATTGGATTTCCGTCATGAGTTGAGGCAAGGGGCAAGCTCCTCTCCGCGTTCGAGACACTCTAGCAAATGTCTCAGGACTACACACTCTGGGCAATCCTGGATGCTTTAGGGTCGGTCCTCACTTACGTTAGAGGATTAATTATGCCTGAACACACGTTTCCCGGTCCTTACAGACCTAAAATCGAGGCGCCTCATCCAACAACCACATAGGTGAAAAGTATATAAATGTCAGGGCTGGTAAGTCACTGACACCACCAAAGCTAGAAAGAAACGTCGTGCTCTCCCTGCAGTCCGTATCCCCTTTTTGACTCATACCGAGGTGTGAGGCTCGCGAATTTACGTTATACACAAACCTGCCACGTAGGCCGTGCTTTGATCATCAACCACAAGACTTTGCTTTTCAACAGAAGCCTTGATCCATGCAACTCAACGTGCCATACAGGCAATTCATGCTATGCGATTGATATCTATCGATATATAACCTCTAAGCTCGTACGTCTCAGAGAAGGGCATTAAGTAAGAGAATAAATTCTCCACCGCCAAACAGATATATATTTAACATAAATCAATCAACACGGAATAAAATCCAATGTTAGACACACAATCCATTTACAAGTTCGTTCTGGGTCTGAACGAAACCGGAGGCACTTTCCTCGCATATCCATCCATCTCCAAGTACGTCTGGACGACCACCAACTGATTCCCTCATCTTGGGTGTACATCCCAATCAAGATCATCAGTAATCACCCAAACGATGTGAAGACTTCTGGTCTTCAACCACAATCTTCATCTTCGACATATCGTCGAATCGGTTTTTCAGAATGGGTATAAATCCGGCCTTTCCGAACAACCCGCGTATATTAAAAATATTACACAAACACAACATACGCCTCATTCCAATTCCTAGGAAAAGGTTCCCATTAATTTTATCCAAGATAAATTCTTTAAAAATTATCCTTTAATCTTCCTTTGGATGTCATTTCAAACCAAATTATGGTTTTCTAAATTAGTCGAGATTAGCGAACCACACCGAAGTAATTATTTATTTTATTTCCCAATCCCAACCTATTCATCCCATGAAGCAAAACTGGTAATACTCCATATCTAACACCATGGTGTTATCGGTAAAATTAATTACCATTTCACGTTCAAATCTAATTAAATATTTAACTATCGCTTTGGAGCAAAACTGGTGATACTCCATTCTCGCTTATTTGCCAAATTTGATAATTTAGATTATCAATTCACGTTTCAATCTAATTTCAGATTCATTAAAACTCCCTTTTCTGGGTTAAAGAACTAATGTCATTTAAAACACAGTTCACGATAAACCCAAATCACATTATATTTATTATTGGGTAAAAGAACTAGTGTTATTTAAAACACAGTTCACGATAAACCCCTGAATCAGTTATATTTAAGCCCATTTCAAATCCAATTTATTTATTTAAAAATAAATGGGTTTTAATTTCAGTTCAAAACTAGTTCATATCGATAAAAATATATTTTTATCTTTTCAAATATGGAGTTTTTCATCCCAATTTTTCCCAAATCATTTCTTATGATTTTACACAAATTATTACTATTTTTAATAATTTAATCAAGGCCCGTACAGTCGATTTCCATCAACGGCCATCGAACTGCACTTACAACGACCTTTTTCAAATTTGATTTGGACGTATCTCAAAATCCAACCGTTAGATTTCAAATTTCTAATATTCGTTAGAAAGTTCTTTTCGATACGAACCCAACGGTTCCAGTTTTAGGAGAATCCGACGGTCTAATCTCCCGTAATGTCCGTTCAAAGTTAATGGTCGAAATTCTCGAACTGCCGCAGCGCGGCGCGTTCTGTTCAGGCCATTATATTATATATATAATATATATTTCGTCGATTTCTATTTAAAACGAATTTTATAAATCGTTTTAAATTTGTTTCAAAAACAATTTCAACTTCCATTTCAATTCAAATCAAAATTGAATTCTTCCTTATAAATTCGTTTTAAAATTCATTTCTATACAATTCAAATTTCAATTTAATTTGAATTCATTTCAATTCTTTTCAATTCAATTCGAATTCGTTTTCAATTCAATTCGAATTCGTTTTCAATTCAATTCAAATTCGTTTTCAATTCGAATTCGTTTTCAATTCAATACAATTCAAATTCGTTATCTATTCAATTCAAATTCGTTATCTATTCAATTCAAATTCAGTTCAAATCAAATTCGTTTTCTATTCTATCCAAATTCAATTGATTTTCTATTCTATTCAAATTCAATAGATTTTCTATTCTATTCAAATTCAATTGATTTTCTATTCAATTCAAATTGGTTTTCTATTCAATTCAATTCAAATTGGTTTTCTATTCTATTCAATTCAAATTGGTTTTCTATTCGATTCAATTCAAATTTCATTTCAAAATATTCGATTTCGAAATCACTTTTCAATATTCATTTTAAAATGAATAAAATCGATATAAATATCGTTCACGTCAAAATGGCGTCAATCTAATCAACCCGGCTTCATATATTTCTATTTTCAGATATTCTATTTCAAATATTTCCTTTTCAAATATTTATATTTCAAATATTTCGTTTCAAATATTTCTATTTCAAATATTTCCTATTTTTAGAATATTTCGTTCAACACATGACTAATCTCAACGGATGAGTACGGTCAACACATGAACCATTATTTTATATTGATAAAGATGTAAATTTTATTATTAAAATATTTCGTTCAACACATGACCGATCTCAATGGATGAGTACGATCAACACATGAACCTTTATTTTATATTAATAAAGATGTAAATTTTATTATTAAAATATTTCGTTCAATACATGACTAATCTCAACGGATGAGTACAGTCAACACATGAACCTTTATTTTATATTGATAAAGATGTAAATTTTATTATTAAAATATTTCGTTCAACACATGACTAATCTCAACGGATGAGTACAGTCAACACATGAACCTTTATTTTATATTGATAAAGATGTAAATTTTATTATTAAAATATTTCGTTCAACACATGACTAATCTCAACGGATGAGTACAGTCAACACATGAACCTTTATTTTATATTATTCTTTATTTTTCAAATTGGAATAAGGCCCAATCAATCACCATATAATGTTAATTATATGGATTTTCATACATCACACGTATATAATAGCATTGAAAAATAATCAACCATCAAACAAAGTGCACTACACTGTATAAGCATCAAATATAGATATCTAACGCTTATAACAGCCTGTCAATCAATCGATCAACATATTTAATCAATCAGGATGAGTGAACTTCAAATTTCATCCCAACACCCGTGTGGGGTTTCAAACAATCAAACACAGATTTTATTTGTGCAGTTGGGCGATGTGTAAAATTTATCGACCCAATCGATATCAGTCAAATCAGTGTATATAAACAAATCGGTCGATTTGTTTATAAATATTTATTTATTCATATTCACGCTAAAAATTATATTTTTAACGATAAAATATTTTATTTTAACACATGGATTTTTATTCAGTTCATTTACAAAATAAAAATGATATTTTTATTTTTCTAACTCATTTTAGAAAATTTCGGCGGCATAACGGCACGATACTAGAAACGCGACGAGGCCTAGCCTTATCCCCGGTCTAGTGAAGGCCCACGCCATTCACTCATCAATCAAATCCATTCACTTCACCAAACAATTCAATTCAACCCAAATAAACTAACCAACTACACATCCAAACAATTTTAACAAACAAGCCATCCATGGTCTGTGGATGACGGGTGTCGGGTGCTACTAAACACCGTCTGCATCCTAGTATATATATATATATATATATATATATAAAACTAGAAAAAGAAATTGAAGAGTGAGAAGTTCTCACCAATAGCTATCCAACACCACGACTCTTCATTTAGAGAAATCTTCGTCGTTCTCGCTTTTTTGTCGCTTTCGTTGCCCGTAGCCACTACATATGTAAAAATCGAATTTTTACTTCGCTATTCAATATATAAAAATCGAATTTTTACTTCGCTGTTCAATATATAAAAATCGAATTTTTACTTCACTGTTCAATATATAAAAATCGAATTTTTTCTTTGCTATTCAATATATAAAAATCGAATTTTTACTTTGCTATTCAATATATAAAAATTGAATTAAATTCGTTGTTCAATATATAAAAATTGAATTTTTACTTTGCTATTCAATATATAAAAATCGAATTTTTACTTTGCTATTCAATATATAAAAATCGAATTTTTTACTTTGCTATTCAATATATAAAAATCGAATTTTTACTTTGCTATTCAATATATAAAAATCGAATTTTTACTTTGCTATTCAATATATAAAAATCGAATTTTTACTTTCACGCTATATGGATAAAAATTCTATTTTTACATCGTTATCGTATATATAAAGATCTCGCCTTTTCAACTATAAAGACTTCTCCTTTTCAATTCCATCACTATAAAAATCACATTTTTATTTCAACGTATATATAATAAAAATCAGATTTTTATTTCTCTACATATACAAGGATGTTACTTTTATATTCTCTATCACATAAAGATTATATTTTTGATCCACTACATAAGTAAATATCATATTTTTACTTCGCTACTTATATCAAAATATCGTCCTTTCACTTTACAAATTAAAAATCCCTCCTTTCTCTACTATGTATATATATTTTAAAACAATACTAATCTCAATTTTAAAATCACATTAATTTCAGTATTAAAATCATGTAAAAATCAGTTTTTTTTAAAACCAAATAAATAAAAACTTACTGTCGTTCGTAGGAGGAAGGGGCATCACCATTGGAGACAGGAGGGGGGAGCTGCGTCAAGGTGGGTGGGTCGGTGCAGGCGGTTGCGGTGGCGGGAGGAGCAGGCGAAGGGGGGGGGGGGTCTGGGTGTTGCGGTCGAGGAAGAGCAAGGGGGAGGAGGAACAAGAAGGGAGGAGGACGGCGCAGGGGGGCTGCGCCACCTCTGGCGGCGGCAGTGGTGGGCGACAGGGGTTTCCCCCCATTCCGTCTTTCTCTTTTTTTTTTAAATTTTGTTTCGATCGAATTTGAAGAATAGAGGGGGGGGGCAGCGGGTTAAGGGAGAGGAAGGTTTTTTTAATTTAATTATTTAATTTAAAAAGTTGACTTTTACATACGAACTCGAAACGAGGCCCACCGCCTGTTGTCCATAGTGTTTTACCCCCATTCCGAACACAATGGGATATGTATCGCAAGCTGATTTAGTCGTTTCGATCAGTTTCTGTTAAAATCAACATATAACTCTATATATTGAATTTGAACGCGCATTTCAATTTACCGGGGTCACATACGAGCTCGAAAAATTCCAGAAAAATATTTTCTAGCTTCGTATTGACGATACGGTCCTAACAAAACTAGTTTCGCCGAATTCTCAGACCGTTGGAAAAACGGCCATTTTCCAGTCGATTAAAATCAACTGAAACTGGTCAAACGCATTTTCCTTTGCCACGCCCACATATTGAATCGAAAAAATATGAAATTTGGAATCTAGCAATAACTTGACATCACGGACCCAACAAAAGTGGTTTCGTCGAAATCCGAGGTCGTTTGCAAAATTCCTATTTTTAAGGGCCTGAATTCCATAGCGACTATTCAGAATTTTCAACTGGACATATCTTTTGATTCCAGCTATGAAATTTTGATTTTTCGGATTCGTTGGAAAGATATCATCAGTTAGATCCTAATGTTTTCGGTTTCACTAAAATCCGGATTGTTTTGCACCCGATACATTCATTTGAAGTTTGAAATCGAATTATCGAACTACCGCGCCATTTTCAATTCTATTTATAATTATATATATATTTATATTCTAACGACGACGTATATAACATATACATTCGAATTCTATTCAAAATAAATTTTCCATCGTTTTTATTTAAAATAATCTATTTTAAATGTTCAAAATTCGCTAAAATTGCCAAAATAAATATTTTAAACTGGCCCAGATTTTCTGGTTGTTACAATCTCCCCCACTTAAAACTTTTCGTCCCCGAAAAGGAACAAAGCTGAAAGTGGTTTGATTAATCAGCTCTATGTTCGATCTGGCTTCCATTCTCTAACTTTTCAGTTTCTGAGAATTTTCAAATTTTTCAAAAATTTGGCTAACACCCTAAATTTTCGAAAAATTTCGCCATAACCTCCCCTGCACCGGGAGCCACGGGAAAATCCCGAAATTGCCATACAGGCCTTCTGATCTCAAAAAGAAAAAGCCAAGCGGCTAGCCAATAGGCTCATAGAATCATCATCACCCAAACAAAACAGTAAATTATGGTAAACATGTACCTATTTGTCGGGCAAATAAATTTTATTCTCTGCTCTAGCCTCCTTGCTATGACCTGTTCAATGTAAGTACATGTATATGCAAGCATATGCGTCTAATTTTCAATACAATTCAATATTAGGCATAATGGTTCAAAATTATCAAACAGATAGGCAAACAACACAAACATCAATCAATTAGTGGATTAGAGTTTCAAATTCATAATTTTGATACATATACAAAAAATCATGTTTTTGATGCCAATTCACAACAGATAAATCTATCTATATAAGTTTTGGTTCTCACACCAGTCTAATGGAATTATATAGATATCACACCTTCGTCACACGAAAATAAATACTGGTGATGGTATACTTCATCATCAGGACCATGTCCGGGCGACTAGAGTGTGACTCTATATCTATCTAATATATTAAAACTTCGAATATACGTTCATGACGCGTATATGCAAAACCTTTATATACTAGATTGTCCAAATTCAAAGTAAATAAATAATCAAATACATTAAAATGGTTTAAATTTCAAAACAAAAATTGTTTTCATTTGAAAAATATACTCTTCACACTCGTTCTAGGATACTACTGATCCTATCTCTAATGAGTCATTCTAATTGGATATTACTAACCCAATATCTGATGAATTCTTTCGTATGGTTCTAATGTGTCTTGTTCTCGAGCTCTGTAAACCAAAGCTCTGATACCAAATGTGACGGCCGAGAATTTTGCTCGATCCAAATCAGTCGTTAAACTGATCTAGACCGTTCGAAACCCCCGTTACTTCCCCGTAAAGGAAAGAGCGGATACCATGAGAACAACACACAAATGAACGCAGACGGAAGAACATTTCATTGCTATTACAACAATTCCATCAGATACAAGAATATATAGAGTATAAATGAATAAATTACATTCGATAAATATCAGAGATTACAATAAATTACATAGCAGCGGAAAATAATACAAATCACAACTGAAGGTGATATACGGATACAGAGCTTTCTGGATATCATTCCAGCTGTAAACCAGGATCCTGTGAATATAAATCTGCAAAACCAAAACTACTAGCTGCCTGTGCGGAAAATAAGGGCACCCAGAGTTCAGGTTAAAACAATAAACTCCAGGTCAGTCATGTGACTGGTGTGAGAACTAAAATAGTTATTAATATTGGTTTTAAAGTTAGGCAAATCAAGGGACCACGCCGTATAACACGGAACGGGTTTCCTTCCAAGAATACCAGTGCATAAAACAAACAGCGCAATGCTAAATAAAGAAAAATGAAGCTGTTATAAGACCCAGGTCCCATCACACAATGCAACGCAAGCCGGAGGATAGGGTTTTTCCTTATAACAGCCAAAGCATGCTTGATACGTTTAAAACACATTATTTGATACTATAATAAGTGTATAGTGTCAAAACAATTTCAATCATAAATATAAATCATAGGCGGCATAGCTACCATCTACTATGTCGCCATACTAGTTCTGCAATTATAACCGCAATACACGTATTGGAAATTGGATTTCCGTCATGAGTCGAGGCAAGGGGCAAGCTCCTCTCCGCGTTCGAGACACTCTAGCAAATGTCTCGGGACTACAAACTCCGGGCAATCCTGGATGCTTCAGGGCCGGTCCTCACTTACGTTAGAGGATTAATTATGCCTCAACACACGTTTCCCGGTCCTTACAGACCTAAAATCGAGGCGCCTCATCCAACAACCACATAGGTGAAAAGTATATAAATGTCAGGGCTGGTAAGTCACTGACACCACCAAAGCTAGAAAGAAACGTCGTTCTCTCCCTACAGTCCGTGTCCCGTTTTTGACTCATACCGAGGTGTGAGGCTCACGAATTTACGTTATACACAAAGCTGCCACGTAGGTCGTGCTTTGATCATCAACCACAAGACTTTGATTTTCAACAGAAGCCTTGATCCATGCAACCCAGCATGCCACACAGGCAATTCATGCCGTGCGATTGATATCTATCGATATATAACCTCTAAGCTCGTACGTCTCAGAGAAGGGCATTAAGCAAGAGAATAAATTCTCCACCGCCAAACAAATATATATTTAATAGAAATCAATCAACACGGAATAAAATCCAATGTCAGACACACAATCCATTTACAAGTTCGTTCTGGGTCTGAATGAAACTGGAGGCACTTTCCTCGCATATCCATCCATCTCCAAGTACGTCTGGACGACCACCAACTGATTCCCTCATCTTGGGTGTACAGCCCAATCAAGATCATCAGTAATCACCCAAACGATGTGAAGACTTCCGGTCTTAGACCACCGTCTTCATCTTCGACATATCGTCGAATCGGTTATTCAGAATGGGTATAAACCCGGCCTTTCCGAACAACCCGCGTATATTAAAAATATTACACAAACACAAACATACGCCTCATTCCAATTCCTAGGAAAAGGTTCCCATTAATTTTATCCAAGATAAATTCTTTAAAATTTATCCTTTAATCTTCCTTTGGATGTCATTTCAAACCAAATTATGGTTTTCTAAACTAGTCGAGATTAGTGAACCACACCGAAGTAATTATTTATTTTATTTCCCAATCCCAACCTATTCATCCCATGAAGCAAAACTGGTAATACTCCATATCTAACACCACGGTGTTATCGGTAAAATTAATTACCATTTCACGTTCAAATCTAATTAAAGATTTAACTATCGCTTTGGAGCAAAACTGGTGATACTCCATTCTCGCTTATTTGCCAAATTTGATAATTTAGATTATCAATTCACGTTTCAATCTAATTTCAGATTCATTAAAACTCCCTTTTCTGGGTTAAAGAATTAACGTCATTTAAAACACAGTTCACGATAAACCCAAATCACATTCTATTTATTATCGGGTTAAAGAAATAGTGTTATTTAAAACACAGTTTACGATAAACCCCTGAATCAGTTATATTTAAGCCCATTTCAAATCCAGTTTATTTATTTAAAAATAAATGGGTTTTAATTTCAGTTCAAAACTAGTTCATTTCGATAAAAATCTATTTTTATCTTTTCAAATATGGAGTTTTTCATACCAATTTTTCCCAAATCATTTCTTATGATTTTACACAAATTATTACTATTTTTAATAATTTTATCAAGGCCCGTACAGTCGATTTCCATCAACGGCCATCGAACTGCACTTACAACGACCTTTTTCAAATTTGATTTGGACGTATCTCCAAATCCATCCGTTAGATTTCAAATTTCTAATATTCGTTAGAAAGTTCTTTTCGATACGAACTCAACGGTTCCGGTTTTAGGAGAATCCGACGGTCGGATCTCCCGTAATGTCCGTTCGAAGTTAATGGTCGAAATTCGCGAACTGCCGCGGCGCGGCGCGTTCTATTCAGGCCATTATATTATATATATTATATATAATATATATTTCGACGATTTCTATTTAAAACGAATTTTATAAATCGTTTTAAATTTGTTTCAAAAACAATTTCAACTTCCATTTCAATTCAAATCAAAATTGAATTCTTCCTTATAAATTCATTTTAAAATTCAGTTCTATTCAATTCAAATTTCTATTCAATTTGAATTCATTTCAATTCGTTTCAATTCAATTCGAATTCGTTTTCAATTCAATTCGATTTCGTTTTCAATTCAATTCGAATTCGTTTTCAATTCAATTCGAATTCGTTTTCAATTCAATTTGAATTGGTTTTATATTCAATTCAAATTCGTTATCTATTCAATTCAAATTCAGTTCAAATCAAATTTGTTTTCTATTCTATCCAAATTCAATTGATTTTCTATTCTTTTCAAATTCAATTGATTTTCTATTCTATTCAAATTCAATAAATTTTCTATTCAATTCAAATTGGTTTTCTATTCAATTCAATTCAAATTGGTTTTCTATTCGATTCAATTCAAATTTCATTTCAAAATATTCGATTTCGAAATCACTTTTCAATATTCATTTTAAAATGAATAAAATCGATATAAATATCGTTCACGTCAAAATGGCGTTAATCTAATCAACCCGGCTTCATATATTTCTATTTTCAGATATTCTATTTCAAATATTTCCTTTTCAAATATTTCTATTTCAAATATTTCATTTCAAATATTTCTATTTCAAATATTTCCTATTTTTAAAATATTTTGTTCAACACATGACTAATCTCAACGGATGAATACGGTCAACACATGAACCTTTATTTTATATTGATAAAGATGTAAATTTTATTATTAAAATATTTCGTTCAACACATGACTAATCTCAACGGATGTGTACGGTCAACACATGAACCTTTATTTTATATTAATAAAGATGTAAATTTTATTATTAAAATATTTCGTTCAACACATGACTAATCTCAACGGATGAGTACAGTCAACACATGAACCTTTATTTTATATTGATAAAGATGTAAATTTTATTATTAAAATATTTCGTTCAACACATGACTAATCTCAACGGATGAGTACAGTCAACACATGAACCTTTATTTTATATTGATAAAGTTGTAAATTTTATTATTAAAATATTTCGTTCAACACATGACTAATCTCAACGGATGAGTACAGTCAACACATGAACCTTTATTTTATATTATTCTTTATTTTTCAAATTGGAATGAGGCCCAATCAATCACCATATAATGTTAATTATATGGATTTTCATACATCACACGTATATAATAGCATTGAAAAATAATCAACCATCAACCAAAGTGCACTACACTGTATAAGCATCAAATATAGATATCTAACGCTTATAACAACCTGTCAATCAATAGATCGACATATTTAATCAATCAGGATGAGTGAACTTCAAATTTCATCCCAACACCTGTGTGGGGTTTAAACAATCAAACACAGATTTTATTTGTGCAGTTGCAGTTGGGCGATGTGTAAAATTTATCGACCCAATCGATATCAGTCAAATCAGTGTATATAAACAAATCGGTCGATTTGTTTATAAATATTTATTTATTCATATTCACGCTAAAAATTATATTTTTAATGATAAAATATTTTATTTTAACACATGGATTTTTATTCAGTTCATTTACAAAATAAAAATGATATTTTTATTTTTCTAACTCATTTTAGAAAATTTCGGCGGCATAACGACACGATACTAGAAACGGGACGAGGCCTAGCCTTATCCCCTGTCTAGTGAAGGCCCACGCCATTCACTCATCAATCAAATCCATTCATTTCACCAAACAATTCAATTCAACGCAAATAAACTAACCAACTACACATCCAAACAATTTTAACAAACAAGCCATCCATGGTCTGTGAATGACGGGTGTCGGGTGCTACTAAACACCGTCTGCATCCTAGTATATATATATAACTAGAAAAAGAAATTGAAGAGTGAGAAGTTCTCACCAATAGCTATCTAACACCACGACTCTTCATTTAGAGAAATCTTCGTTGTTCTCGCCTTTTTGTCGCTTTCGTTGCCCGTAGCCACTACGTATGTAAAAATCAAATTTTTACTTCGCTATTCAATATATAAAAATCGAATTTTTACTTCGCTGTTCAATATATAAAAATCGAATTTTTACTTCGCTGTTCAATATATAAAAATCGAATTTTTACTTTGCTATTCAATATATAAAAATCGAATATTTACTTTGCTATTCAATATATAAAAATCAAATTTTTACTTCGCTGTTCAATATATAAAAATTGAATTTTTACTTTGCTATTCAATATATAAAAATCGAATTTTTACTTTGCTATTCAATATATTAAAATCGAAATTTTACTTTGCTATTCAATATATAAAAATCGAATTTTTACTTTCACGTTATATGGATAAAAATTCTATTTTTACATCGTTATCATATATATAAAGATCTCGCCTTTTCAACTTTAAAGATTTCTCCTTTTCAATTCCATCACTATAAAAATCACATTTTTATTTCAACGTATATATAATAAAAATCAGATTTTTATTTCTCTACATATACAAGGATGATACTTTTATATTCTCTATCACATAAAGATTATATTTTTGATCCACTACATAAGTAAAAATCATATTTTTACTTCGCTACTTATATCAAAATATCGCCTTTTCACTTTAAAAATTAAAAATCCCTCCTTTCTCTACTATGTATATATATTTTAAAACAATACTAATCTCAATTTTAAAATCACATTAATTTCAGTATTAAAATCATGTAAAAATCAGTTTTTTTAAAAACCAAATAAATAAATAAAAACTTACTGTCGTTCGTAGGAGGAAGGGGCATCACCATTGGAGACAGGAGGGGGGAGCTGCGTCGAGGTGGGTGGGTCGGTGCAGGCGTTGCGGTGGCGGGCGGAGCAGGTGAAGGGGGGGTCTGGGTGTTGCGGTCGAGGAAGAGCAAGGGGGAGGAGGAAGAAGAAGGGAGGAGGACGGCCCAGGGGGGCTGCGCCACCTCTGGCGGCGGCGGTGGTCGGCGACAGGGGTTTTGAAAGAACCCGTAACTTCCCCGTGAAGGAAAGAGCGGATACTTTGAGAACAACACACAAAAGGACGCAGACGGAAGAACATTTCATTGTTATTACAACGATTCCATCAGTTACAATAATATACAGAGTATAAATGAATAAATTACATTCGATAAATATCAGAGATTACAATAAATTACATAGCAGCGGAAAATAATACAAAATACAACTGAAAGTGATACACGGATACAGAGCTTTCCGAGCACCGTTCCAGCTGTAAATCAGGACCCTGTGAATATAAATCTGCAAAACCAAAACTACTAGCTGCCCATGTGGAAAATAGGGGCACCCAGAGTTTAGGTTAAAACAATAAACTCCAGGTCAGTCATGTGACTGGTGTGAGAACTAAAACAGTTATTAATCTTTATTTTTAAAGCTAGGTAAATCAAGGGACCACGCCGTATAACACGGAACGGGTTTCCTCCCAAGAATACCAGTGCATAGAACAAACAGCGCAATGCTAAATAAAGAAAAATGAAGCTGTTATAAGACCCAGGTCCCATCACACAATGCAACGCAAGCCGGAGGATAGGGTTTTCCCTTATAACAGCCAAAGCATGCTTGATACGTTTAAATCACATTATTTGATACTATTATAGGTGTATAGTGTCAAAACAATTTCAATCATAAATATCAATCATAGGCGGCATGGGTACCATCTATCATGTCGCCATACTAGTTCTACAATTAAAACCGCAATATCACGTATTGGAAATTGGATTCCGTCATGAGTCGAGGCAAGGGGCAAGCTCCTCTCCGCGTTCGAGACACTCTAGCAAATGTCCCAGGACCCCACTATGATCCTTGGATCTTCAGGGCCGGTCCTCTCTTACTTTTGAGGATTAGTTATTCCTAAACACACGTTTCCCAGTCCTTACAGACCTATATCCGAGGCGCCTCATATCCAACAACCACAAAGGTGAAAAGTATATAAATGTCAGGGCTGGTAGGTCACTGACACCACCCTAGCTAGAAAGAAACGTCGTGCTCTCCCTGCAGTCACTATCCCGTTTTTGACTCATACCGAGGTGTGAGGCTCGCGAATTCACGTTATACACAAAGCTACGCCACACAGGCCGTGCTTTGATCATCAACCACAAGACTTTGCTTTTCAACAGAAGCCTTGATCAATTGCCACTTACGCGTGCCACACAGGCAATTCACTCCATGCGACTGATGTCCATCGATATACAACCTCTGAGCTCGTACGTCTCAGAGAAGGGCGTTAAGCAAGAGAATAAATTCTCCGCCGCCAAACAGATGTGTATTTAATAGAGATCAATCAACACAGAATAAAATCCAATGTCAGACACACAATCCATTTACAAGTTCGTTCTGGGTCTGAACGAAACCGGAGGCACTTTCCTCGCATATCCATCCATCTCCAAGTACGTCTGGAAGATCACCAACTGATTCCCTCATCCTGGGTGTACAGCCCAATCAAGATCATCAGTAATCACCCAAACGATGTGAAGACTTCCGGTCTTCAACCACCGTCTTCATCTTCGACATCTCGTCGAATCGGTTATTCAGAATGGGTATAAACCCGGCCTTTCTGAATAACCCACGTATATAATAAACAAATGTTACACAAACACAATGAACGCCTCATTCCAATTCAGAATATTCTTTTATTCACAAAATCACATTCTTAGGGAAACGTTCCCATTAATTTTATCAAAGATAAATTCTTCTAAATTTATTCTTTAATCTTCTTTTGGATATCATTTCAAACTAGTCGGGATTAACGAACCACACCGAAGTAATTATTTATTTTATTTCCCAATCCCCACCCTATATATCCCATGGAGAAAAACTGGTGATACTCCATTCCTAACACCACGGTGTTATCGGTAAAATTAATTACCATTTCACGTTCAAATCTAATTAAAGATTTAACTATCGCTTTAGAGCAAAACTGGTGATACTCCATTCTCGATCACCTTTCAGATTTGATAATTTAAATTATCAATTCACATTTTAATCTAATTAAAGATTCATTAAAACTCCACTTAGCTTTAATCTTTTCAAAAATCAATATCCTGTCTTTAACTGGGTTAAAGAACCAATGTCATCTAAAACACGATTCACGATAAACCCAAATCACATTTGATATTAAATACAAGGCTCTGAATAGAAAATATATCGACTTATATTCAATACCAAATTCTGAAACCAACAAATATCGTATTGGAAAAAACGATATAAAATATATCTTTCAAATTCCCATAACAATATCTGTATAGTCACGAAATCCAACATCGAAATATCCCGAAGATAATTTCGATTCAGCTCCAGTCCAATCCACGTATTGGAAATTATCGATTATTTTCAATAATTTTATCAAGGCCCGTACAGTCAATTTCCATCAACGGCTATCGAACCGCACTTACAGCGACCTTTTTCTAATTTGATTTGGACATAATTCCAAATCCAACCGTTAGATTTCAAATTTCTAATATTCATTGGAAAGCTCTTTTCGATACAAACCCAACGGTTCCGGTTTTAGGAGAATCCGACGGTCGGATCTCCCGCAATGTCCGTTTGAAATAAATGGTCGAAATTCACGAACTACCGCGGCGCGGCGCGTTCTATTCAGGCCATTATATATATAACATATATATATTATATATATTTCGTCGATTTCCTTTTTAAAACGTATTTTATAAATCGTTTTAAATTCGTTTCAAAAACAATTTCAACTTCATCTTCAATTTCAAATCGATTGGATTTCAATTCAACTCGGATTCATTTCCATTTTATTAATTCGAATTCAAATTCGTTTCAATTCAATTCAATTTCAAATTCGTTTCAATTCAAATTGATTTCAATTTAATTTCGATTCGAATTCAATTTAATTTCAGTTCGTTTTCAATTCAACTTGAATTTGTTTTATATTCAATTCCATTCGAAGTCCTTTTATATTCAATTCAAATTCGTTTTCTTTTCAATTCGAATTTGCTATAATATTCATTTCAATTTGAATATAAAATCGATATAAATATCGTTCACGTCAAAATGGCGTAAAACTAATCAACACGGCTTTATATTTTTCACAACTTCTTTATTCTATTCAACAAATGAATATTCATCCCATTCAACACATGAATCTATATTTCTTTCAACACACGACTAATCTCAACACATGAGTACTGTCAACCCATCACTATTTTTATTATGTAAAATATTTTATAAAACTATGGTATCTATCGTTTGATTTTTAATTAGACTTCTACTGGGAAGTAGTTCTAATTTTAAATATGATAAAGATGTGAATTTTATTATTTAAAATATTTCACTCAACACATGAACATCGTCAACACATGACTATTTTTATATTCAACACATGAATTTTCTTTTATAATATTTCTTATTTTCCCAATTGGAATGAGGCCCAATCAATCACCATATAATGTTAATTATATGGATTCCATACAACACATGTATATAATAGCTTTGAAAAATAATCAACCATCAACCAAAGTGCATTACACTGTATAAGCATCAAATATAGACATCTTACGCTTATAACAGCCTGTCAATCAATCGATCGACATATTTAATCAATCGGGATGAGTGAACTTCAAATTTCATCCCAACACCCGTGTGGGGTTTCAAACAATCAAACACAGAATTTATTTGTGCAGTTGGGCGATGTGTAAAATTTATCGACCCAATCGATATCAGTCAAATCAGTGTATACAAACAAATCGGCCGATTTGTTTATAAATATTTATTTATTCACTTTCACGTTAAAAATTATATTTTTAACGATAATATATTTTATTTTAACACATGAATTTCTATTCATTTCATTCTTTAAATAAAATGATAATTTTATTTTCCTAACATATTTTAGAAAATTTCAGCGGCATAACGGCACGATACTAGAAACAGGACAAGGCCTAGCCTTATCCCCGGTCTAGTGAAGGCCCACGCCATTCACACATCAATCAAATTCATTCCATTTCACCAAACAATTTAATTCAAACCAATTAGACTAATCAACTACACAACCAAACAATTTCACAAACAAGCCATCCATGGTCTGTGGATGACGGGTGTCGGGTGCTACTAAGCACCGTCTGCATCCTAGTATATATATATATATAACTAGAAAAAGAGATTTTGAGTGAGAAGTTCTCACCGATAGCTATCCACTCATCTTGACTCTTCTTTGATAGAAATTTTCTTTGTTATCCCATCTTCGTCATCTTCGTTGCCCATAGTCACTATATATATAAAAATCACACATTTTTAAATTTCGATGTCTTTAAAATAAAAATCACATTTTTATTTATTCACTTTCAATTTAAAAATCATATTTTTATAATCACTTCATATATTTAAAAATCGAATTTTTTTACTTTGTTATTCAATATATAAAAATCATATTTTTATTTCGAAGTTCAATATATAAAAATCACATTTTTACTTTCACGCTATATGGATAAAAATGCTATTTTACACCGCTACTATATAGATAAAAATTCTATTTTTACATCGTTATTCTATATATAAAGATCTCGCCTTTTCAACTATAAAGATTTCATCTTTATAAAAATCAGCACTTTATTTCGACGTATAGAAAATAAAAATCAGATTTTTATTTTGCTACATACACAAAGATGATATTTTTAATATTCCTATCATGTAAAAATTATATTTTTAATCCACTACATAAGTAAAAATCAAATTTTTACATCTTTTATATACTAAAGATTATATTTTTGATACTTTTAAAAATATAAAAACCATATTTTTATTACTTTAAAAATATAAAAATCATATTTTCCTAATACAAAAATCTAAACTTTTATAAATTAAAAATCCAAACTTTTATAAATTAAAAATCTAAACTTTCTTCATCATATGAATCCCCTTCTTATTAACATAGAAATCATAAAAATAAAAAAACAAAGTTATATATAATAAAAAAAACAAAAAAGAAAGGAAAAGACACTTACAGGTTTTAGCAAGAGGGAGGGGGGTCGCGTTTTCCGTTCAGGGGGCCGGAGGGTGGTTCTGCGCCGCCAGCGGTGCTCCAATGGTCATGGCTTGCGGTAGCGTCGGATTGGGTTTTGGGCGATAGGGGTTTTGGGGGTATTCGGGTTTCGTGGCAGAGGAGGGAGCGGAGTGGAGGAAGATGAGATCGGAGGAGAGGGAGGCGGATTACGGGGAGGTGGCGCGTGGCCTAGAGGGGCAGCATTAATCGCCTGAGCGATTTGGGGAAAGGGAGGGTCAACGGCGTGATTTAAAAGTGAGGGAGAGAGAAACGATGTAGGGGCTTAAATTATTATATATATAATTTTAATATTATGACTTTTTTTTAGAAAGTTAGATTTTAATTCGAACTCGAAATCAAACCCACCGACTATCGTCCATAGCTAATTACCCCCATTCCGAACACAATGGGATATGTTTCGTAGGCCAATACGATCGTTACGATCAGTTTTCGTTAGATTTAACATTTAAATCATTATATTGAATTTTAAACGTACATTTCAATATACCGGGGCCACATACGAACTCTAAAAATTCCAGAAAAATATTCTCTAGCTTCGTATTGACTATACGGTCCTAACAAAACTAGTTTCGTCGAATTCTGAGACCGTTAGAAAAATGGCCAATTTCCAGTCGATTAAAATCAACTGAAATGGTCAAAACACGTTTTCCTTTGCCACGCTCACATATTGATTCGAAAAATTATGAAATTTGAAACCTAGCAATAATTTGACATCACGGACCCAACAAAAGTGATTTCGTCGAAATCCGAGGTCATTTGCAAAATGTCCATTTTTAAGGGCCTGAATTCCATAGCGACTATTCAGAATTTTCAACTGGACATATCTTTTGATTCCCACTATGAAATCTCGATTCTTCGGATTCGTTGGAAAGATATCACCAATTAGATCCTAATGTTTTTGGTTTCACTAAAATCCGGATTGTTTTGCACCCGGTACATTCAATTGAAGTTTGAAATCGAATTATCGAACTACCGCGCCATTTTCAATTCTATTTATAATTATATATAAATATTTATATTCAAATGACGACGCGTATAAATATATACGTTCGAATTCTATTCAAAATAAATTTCTCGTCGATTTTATTTAAAATAATCTATTTTAAATATTCAAAATTCGCTGAAATCGACAAAATAAAATTTTTTAAACTGGCCCAGATTTTCGGGTTATTACAGGTTTCCCCCCTTTCTGTCTTTCTCTTTTTTTTTCGATCGAATTTGAAGAATAGAGGGGGGGGGGGGCCAGCGGGTTAAGGGAGAGGAAGGTTTTTTTATTTAATTATTTAATTTAAAAAGTTGACTTTTACATACGAACTCGAAACGAGGCCCACCGCCTGTCGTCCATAGTGTTTTACCCCCATTCCGAACACAATGGGATATGTATCGCAAGCTGATTTGATCGTTTCGATCAGTTTCCGTTAAAATCAACATATAACTCTATATATTGAATTTGAACGCGCATTTCAATTTACCGGGGTCACATACGAGCTCGAAAAATTCCAGAAAAATATTTTCTAGCTTCGTATTGACGATACGGTCCTAACAAAACTAGTTTCGCCGAATTCTCAGACCGTTGGAAAAACGGCCATTTTCCAGTCGATTAAAATCAACTAAAACTGGTCAAACGCATTTTCCTATGCCACGCCCACATATTGAATCGAAAAATTATGAAATTTGGAATATAGCAATAACTTGACATCACGGACCCAACAAAAGTGGTTTCGTCGAAATCCGAGGTCGTTTGCAAAATTCCTATTTTTAAGGGCCTGAATTCCATAGTGACTATTCAGAATTTTCAACTGGACATATCTTTTGATTCCCGCTATGAAATTTTGATTTTTCGGATTCGTTGGAAAGATATCATCAATTAGATCCTAATGTTTTTGGTTTTACTAAAATCCGGATTGTTTTGCACCCGGTACATTCATTTGAAGTTTGAAATCGAATTATCGAACTACCGCGCCATTTTCAATTCTATTTATAATTATATATATTTATATTCTAACGACGACGTATATAACATATACATTCGAATTCTATTCAAAATAAATTTTCCGTCGTTTTTATTTAAAATAATCTATTTTAAATGTTCAAAATTCGCTAAAATTGCCAAAATAAAAATTTTAAACTGGCCCAGATTTTCTGGTTGTTACATTTTTCATGCAAAATCTTTCCAAATCATTTATTATGATTTTACACAAATTATTGATATTTTTAGTAATTTTATTACCGCCCATACAGTCGGTTTCCAATAACGTCCATCGTACTACATCCATAGCGACCTTTTCTGAAATTGATTTGGACATATCTCCAAATCTAACCATTAGATTTGAAATCTCTTATATTCAATGGAAAGCTCTTTTCGATACGAACCCAACGGTTCCAGTTTTACGAGAATCCGACGGTCGGATCTCTCGTAACATCAATATGAAGTTAATGGTCGAAATTCGTGAACGGTCGTTGCGCGGCGTGTTCTATTCAGACCATTATATTATATATAATATACATATATATTATATATTTCATTGATTTCCATTTAAAACGAATTTTATAAATCGTTTTAAAAACGATTTCCATTTCAATTTCAAATCGAAATTGAATATTCCAATGTAAATTCATTTTAAATTCATTTCAAAACAGTTTTTATTTTATTTTCAAATTCAAATCCAATTTGAATATTCCTTATGAATTCGTTTATAAATTCATTTCAAATCGATTTCAATTTTATTTTCAAATTCAAATCCAAATTGAATATTCCATATCATTTCAGGATTAAAATGATAATATAATCAAAATATCAGATTTTGAAATCACTTTTTGATATTCATTATAAAATGAATAAAATCGACCACATTCCCATCCGTGTTAAAATGGCGTTTAACTACTTAACACGGCTTCATATTTCAATATTCACTAAATATTATTTTAAAATATTCGGTAATTCTGAACTAAATCAAACACAATCAATTACCATATAATTTTATTTATATGGATTTCAACATTACATGAATACAATAATAACGATAAACAATCATTAAAAATTCATAAAATATCCAGAGTGCATTCAACAACTGTATAAGCATTAAAATAAATAAATAACGCTTATATAGTTTGCCAACCCATCGATTGACATACTGCTAATTATTGAGATTAGTGTATGTCAAATATTATCCCAATACCCGTATGAGGTTTTCAAACAACAAATAGTGTTTATTATTTGTGCAGTTGGGCGATGTGTAAAATTTATCGTCCCAGTCCATATCACATAAACTGGTGTACATAAACAAACCGTCCAGTTTGTAAATGAATATTTATTTTATCCATATGCACGTTAAAAATTATATTTTCAATGATAAAATATTTTATTCAATACATGAATATTTCATACAGTCCATTTCACATCACAGTCAATTTTCACACACAGTACAATCAAACAAGTCGTCCATGGTCTGTGGACGACAGGGAGGAGTTCATATATGCAGTAATAAAATAAATAACTATACAGAAATTATTTTTAGTGAGAAATTCTCACCTTGGTTCTTTTATTTCTGAATTTCACCATCGTTCGGGTTTGAATTTGTCTAAAATTCCAACTTGCTCAGAATTGGACCCGGTCAGCTTTATTGCGAAGCTCTCGGCTCCACGATCCCAACAGATCCAGTTTCGTGCGATTCCAAGTTCGTAGCAAAAAGTTATGGCCTCGCAAAGTTTAACAAATTATATGTTATAAATATAATTAATTAACTTTTAATTACGCTTTTAATGATGGTTTAATAACGTTACTTTCCACCTTTCTTTTTCATTAGTTCTGGAACGTGAAACCAAAAACCTTGAGCTGAACACTTTGTCACTGCCAACAATTCCGACCACCGGAATCAGATTTGCGATTCCCACGTTGAAGGGCGACGACGTCCCTACCCGCGGCTTGAACGGCTGCCACCTCGGTGGTCCCCCCTGTCCTTGAATCGCATGCGAAGGTGGCTGATTTGGGCCACAAATTCAGACAAACCGCTTCACTTAATCTGATCATACCCACGCTGATTGGAAGCTTGTAGGGAGGACTTCGATTTCCGATTAGAGATTAGGGTCTGATTCTTTCTGGATCAATCGCGATTGGGGAAATAATTTGGGAGCAAGGGGGCCATTGATTTCATTTCAACGGCAAGGGTTTTGTTGGAAGGGGGCGGGGTTTTTATAGAATTTTTTAATTTAATTCTTTTAATCCTATAAACGTCAGTTATTACATCCTAATACCAAATCAAACCCAACAACTATCGCCTCAAGTTAAATACCCCCATTCCGGATACAATGGGATATGTATGGTAAGCCAACTCGACCGTTACAATCAGTTTCCGCTAAATTTAAGATATAAATCATTATATTTTAAATTCAAACGCACATTTTAATTTACCGGGGCCACATACAGGCTTTGAAAATTCTAGAAAAATTATTTCTAGCTTGACGATACAGTCCTAACAAAACTAATTTCGTCAAATTTGAACACCGTTTGAAAAATGGACATTTTCTGGTCGATCCAAATAGACTGAAATTGTCGAAACACGTTTTCATTTATCATGCTCGCATATTAATCCCAAAAATTATGAATTTTGGAATCTAGCAATAATTCGACATCCCGGATCCAACAAATGTGGTTTCGTCGAAAAAACGGAGGTCGTTTGTAAAATGACTATTTTTAAGGGCCTTATGTATATATATAAATTAAAATATATATATATAATTTCCACAGCGACTTTTCTGAATTTTTAATTGGACTTAACTTTTTATTCCCGCTATGAAATCTGGATTTTTCACATATGTTGGAAAGATTTTTTGAACAGATTCTAATATTTTTGGTTTTACTAAAATCCGATTTTTTTTTGAATCATTTATATTCATTTGAAATTTGAAATCGAATTCCAAACTACCATGCCATTTTAAACTACTTTTATAATTAAATCAAAAAATTTCACTCTAACTTCAATTTAAATAAATTTTTAGTCGTTATTATTTAAAATAAATCATTTTAAATAATCAAAATCCATTAAAATAACCAAAATAAAATTTTTTAATTGGTTCTGATTTTTCGGGTTGTTACACCTCTCCCTCTCTCTCAAAATTTTACAGAAAAACCCTTCAAACTTAAATAATTTATATCTCCCAAACCGTAAGGAGTTAGGTCTTGAAATTTTCATCTAGAGAATGAAGAGAGCTACTCACGCCTAAAATTTGGTGGTGATTGGATTTGTAGTTTGGTCGGAATTGAGATCGTAGTGTAGCAACTTTTTTTGGTATTTTGCCTGCTGCAGGCACCACAAAGAGAATTAGGTCGAGCGGTTTGGAGGAAAGGTAGAGTGGAAGCATACGAAGGTTTTGGTGGTGGTGTTATGGTCTCAGGTGGTTGGAGTTGGCCAGAATGTCAAGTTCATCGGAGGGGTGCTGGAAAACGAGGAAGTCACGAAAGTGATCAATTTCCCGCCAACCCATGCTTTTTCAGGCGAAGTGATTCAAACGAATGTTGTCCAAGAGGTCGAGATCTAGCTACTAGTAAAATTGGGTGGCATTTGGAGCATCGTGGCGGCCACAACACCAAGATGAATGGAAACTGCAGTATTCCGTTCAACTGCATATCGTGGGGCCCATGTGGCGAACTGGAGGGTGGGACCACCAGCCGTGGAAAGAGGGAGAGAAGCCGGAGAGAATGGCGCCGGTTTCGTGCAATTCCAACTTATGTTTAGCCGTGGAGAGCATTTTAAGTTGAGGGTGTCGTTTGGAGAGTAAGGTGAATATTGATATTATTATTTAAATAATATACCATGTTCATATATTAATATCTTTTTGCCACGAACTTTAAATCATATGAAATAGAATCCGTTGCGATCGTGGAGTCGAGAACTTTGCAACAAAACTGATTTGGATTTATTTGGAGCTCGTCTCAATTTTTGGTGGATTGGAAACCATCGGTGAGATTTATTATTTAAAAAATTAAATTTAAAACAAATTGGTATGCATTGGAAATCTTTATTTATTCTTTGTTAAGATTCATATTGTTTGTGATACGTGATTTGAAATGGTTGATGTTGTTTGTGGTGATCCAATGAATTTAATTGGATATAATGGAATTGTTGAAAATTTGTATACAAATAAAAATCCTTTTTTTATTTGTAATGTTAATATAGAAATTTGTGTACAAATAAAAATCTCTTTTTTATTTGTCATGTTATTATAGAAATTTGTATACAAATAAAAATATTCTTTTTTATTTGTCATGTTTAATATAGGAATTGTATACAAATAAAAATATTCTTTTTTATTTGTCATGTTTAATATAGGAATTGTATACAAATAAAAATACTCTTTTTTATTTGTCATGTTTAATATAGGAATTTTATACAAATAAAAATATTATTTTTTATTTGTCATGTTTAATATAGGAATTTTATACAAATAAAAATATTATTTTTTATTTGTCATGTTTAATATAGGAATTGTATACAAATAAAAATAATCTTTTTTATTTGTCATGCTTATTATAGGAATTGTATACAAATAAAAATATTCCTTTTTATTTGTCATGTTAAACATAGAAAATGTTATGCAAATAAAAATCTTCTTTTTATTTGTCATTAACAACATAGAAAATGTTATGAAAATAAAAGTCTTCTTTTTATTTGTCATTAACAACATAGAAAATGTTATGAAAATAAAAATCTTCTTTTTATTTGCCATTAGCAGCATAGAAAATGTTATGAAAATAAAAATTCTCCTTTTATTTGTCATTAGCAACATAGAAAATGTTATAAAAATAAAAATCTACTTTTATTTGTCATTAGCAGCATAGAAAATGTTTTGAAAATAAAATACTCTCTTTCTATTTGTCATGTTGAACATAGAAAATATTTTGCAAATAAAAATCTTCTTTTTATTTGTCATTAGCAACATAGAAAATGTTATGAAAATAAAATATTCTATTTTTATTTGTCATGTTGAACAAAGAAAATTTTATGCAAATAAAAATCTTCTTTTTATTTGTCATTAACTACATATAAAACGGTATGAAAATAAAAATCTTCTTTTTATTTATCATTGGCAACATAGAAAATGTTATGAAAATAAAAATTCACTTTTTATTTATCATTAGCAACATAGAAAATGTTATAAAAATAAAAATTCTCATTTTATTTGTCAATAGCAACATAGAAAATGTTATGAATATAAAAATCTTCTTTTTATTTGTCATTAGGAACATAGAAAAGTAATGCAAATAAAATTCTCTTTTTATTTGTCTTTAGCAACATAGAAAATGGTATGAAAATGAAATTTTCTTTTTATTATACATATGAAATATAGAATACATATAGACAATAAAATTCTTTTTTTATTTTTCATATAAAATATGGAATTATTGTATAAATAAAATTCTTCTTTTTATTTATACATATGAAATATAGAATACATGTAGACAGTAAAATACTCTTTTTATTTATCATATAAGATAGAGAATACATGTAGACAATAAAATTCTCTTTTTATTTGTCATATAAAATATAGAATTGTTGTATAAATAAAATTCTTCTTTTTATTTATACATATGAAATATAGGAATGTGTAGACAATAAAATTCTTCTTTTTCAATTATCACATGTTAACATAGAATATGTGTAGGAAATAAAATTCTTCTTTTTATTTATCCATATGAAATGTAGGAATTGTGTAGATAATGAAACTTTATTTTATTATGTATATGTGAACATAGAAATGGTCAAAATTTTGTAAACATTAAAAAGAAACATTTTTAATGTATAAAATGATTCATTATTTAAAGTGACATGTTTATCGTCAAAATTATGTAAACATTAAAGAGAAACATTTTTAATGTATAAAATGATTCATTAATAAAAATAACATGTACATTGGAAATTGTTTAGAGATTAAGAAGGACATTTTAATGTTTATTTAGTTTCATTAAAAATGTTACATTTTATACGTACACTAAGATAAAAAGGGGTTAAAGGTTAAAATAGGATTTGTAATTAAAATGTTACATTTTACATGTCAGTAAAATAGGAAAATGTTTAAACACTAGTATATGCTTTGTTGGTTGAAAACATCATTTTTAATATGTTAGTGAAATCATTGAATGATTTATATATATATAAATTAAAATTAAACGAATCGTGCACGGTAGTTCGCGTTTTGGAATCGTAACTTTAAACGATTATACCGAAAGGTCCGACCATCAGATTTTCCCAAAACTGAAACTGTTAGGTTCGCTTTGGGAAGATCTTTCCAACGATATAAAATTTATTAAAATCCAACGGTTAGATTTCATGAAACGTGTAATTCAAATTTAGATAAAAACAGCGTCAGGGCCGCCTATTGACCTGAAGCGTCGTTAAATTAAATTGGGCTATTTTTATACAAATAAAAATAGTGATAAATCATTATAAAATAATATTAAAGGTATGAAATGATTTAAATTATATATATTCGAGAATTATTTTAAAAGACCGAGTTCAATCTCATTTCTAATAATTATACGATGATTTAAAGTCAAGGACATTGGAGACGGTGATTGAAGACCGGTGATCTTCACATCGAATGGACAACTACTGATGCCCGACATTGGATAGCTCCCAGTAAAGGGTTAAAGTGGTAGATGTCCGGAAATACTTGTTGATTGTCCGAATAAGCAAGAACCTCTCTTCCGTATTGGACATACGGAACGAGGAATAAGGTGTTTCCGGTTTCGTTCAGCCCCAGAATAGACTTGTAAATGGTTGTTTGTCTGACATTGGATTTCGTTCTGTGTGAATTGATTTCTATTAAATATATATCTGTATGGCCGCAGAGAATTTATTCACTTTCTTAACACCCTTCTCTGAGACGTACGAGCATAGAGGTTATATATTGATAGACATCAGTGGCATGGTGTGGATTGTCAAAGTAATAACCCGGAAAATACGAGCCAATTTAAAATTTTTAAATTGATTATTTCAAAGGAATTTGAACAATTGAAATAGAATATTTCAATAAAATAGTGAATTAGAAATAGTGAGTCAGTTTGAAAATTTGAATTCAAACTTTGACTGACTGTGCAGGGTGGAAAATATAACGGATTTTAGTGAAACCAAAAATATTTAAATCTGTTAGTTAATACCTTTCTAACGAATCTGAAAAATCGAAGTTTCATAACGGGAATCAAAAGTTATGGCCGAATGAATTTTCAGAAGAGTCGGTATATAGAATATATAGGCCTGGAAAATTGATATTTTGCATACGACCTCGGAATTCGACGAAACCACTTTTGTTGGGTCCGGGATGTCAAACTATTGCTAGGTTTCAAATTTCATAATTTTTGAAGCTAGTATGTGAGCGCGGCAAAAGAAAATGTGTTTGGTCGATTTCTGTTAAATTGGATCGACCAGAAAATGGCCATTTTTCAAACGACCTCAGAATTCGATGAAACTAGTTTTGTTGGGACCGTAGCGTCAAAACATAGCTAGATTTATTTTTCTGGAATTTTTCGAATCAGTTTGTGGCCCTGGCAAATTGAAATGTGCGTTCAGAGTTAAAAATTAAATGTTTTATACTTTAATTTGAAAAATAACTGACTGTAACAGTCGAATTGGCCTACGAAACATATCCCATTGTGTCCGGAATGGGGGTATTTAGCTAGGGGCGACAGTCGTTGGGTTTAAAAAGGAGTTAGTTTAAGAAAACACTATTTAAAAATTTAATATAGTCTCAGCCAATCATATTTTTCCATTCATAATTAAAAAAAATAACAGAAACCCCCCCCCCCCCCCCCCCCCCGCCGACCCCGACATCGACGGCGGAAGCTTTCTTCACCTTCCCAGGCGATTTCCGATCGCCACGGCCAGAATTAGCTCCCCCCCCCCCCAGTTCAACTTTTTGTAGTTCTTCCTCCCCTCTTCAAATCCATATAAGGAGCTCCCCCTATCGTCGCCTCTCCGCCGAGATATCCACCTCCAAACATTCGAACTTCAAGCCGCCGCCGCCACCGAGCTGCACCAAACCACCGCGCGCCTGTAGCTCTCTCGAAGCTCTTCCACCTCCAACTTCCTGATCGTCCCCTCGTGTCCCGGTTCTCGCGAAAACCGCAAACCTAGTTTTGAAGCTTTCTGAAAGTGCTTTTTTCTTTGATCTTTACACTTTGAAAAGTCATATCTTTTTGGTGTGTTGACGAAATTCGATGAAACAGGAAACATCGAGACCGCAAGGAAGCTCTCTACCCAATAGAAGAAACTGCGGATTTTTCTGACATCGTATCGATTTTTAGCGCTCAGAAAACCAAGGTGAGAAATCTAAATTAACGTAAAATTAAATGGAAAATGTCGTGTATAATTTATATAAGTGAAATATAAATTACATACGTGTTGTATACCTCATGTACATGCGTAGTGTAAGCTATATGAGCGAAGTATGAATTTTTACATGCATAGAATAATTGATATATGTGTTGAAATGCAAGTGAAATATAGCAAATATATATTATATATATATATATATTCTCCCCTCGTCCACAAACCATGGACGATATTTATTGTGGTGAATTGGTGTGAAATATTGGATGAAAAATACGAATGGTTGAATAATTGTTTGTGGTTGATATTGTTTGGTTGTGGTTGAAAAATACCCATTGGTGATTGAAATGAATTGGAAATATTTGTGGAAATAAAAATAAACATGCCGCCTGCGTGCGAATTAGATGCATGAATCCCCATTGTCAAAAACAGTGAGGTTTTAAGGTAGAGCGAGGAGCCGTACTAGGGACGGTGCCGGTTTTAACTACCCTGCCGTTATGCTGCCGAAATTTTGAATAATCTTTGTGGGTTAGAATTATTTTCATATGTTGAAATTATTTTCATGCATAGAAATTAAAGTCATATATTGAAACTATGTCCATGTGTGGAAATTGTTCATGTGTTGAAAAGTGTTGTGTGAAAATAAAATTCATTCGTGGATGAGTGAAGTGTTTAAACAACAAAAATCATATTTTTATATATATATGAAGTATGCAAAATATTCGCCTTATATAAATAATTTCAATCATAAAAATGCCATCTTTCTAATATGAACAACATAAATAAATTGTCCATGTGTGGAAATACTCATTTGTTGAGAAGTGTGTGTAGTGGAAAAGTTCATGTGTTGAATAAAAAGATTGAACAATAAAAATTACATTTTTATTGAAATTATGAAGTGTTGAAACCATACATTGGTTGAATAAATATTTTAAATGATAAAAATATCATTTTTTATCATATGTGTGATATGCTAAAGATATGCGGACGTTGAAACAAATATTTGTGATAGAAATATTATTTTTAACATGCATAGGAACTAAATAAAATAGTCATGTGTTGAAATCTATTTTAGTTCGCCAAAATTATCATCTTTGAAATGTGAAGTGTTAAAAATAGCCACTTGTTCTAATAAACGTGCATGAGTTGAAATATACATTAACTAGCTAATGATATGATTTCAGCCTATGCATGCAACATTAGAACGAATGGTGTTTTTAAACCAAAGCAAATCGAATATGAAATTGAATGGAAAATGATAAATGTTAGAAATTGTATATATGTACATGCATATCTATTGAACAGGTTAAAGTAAAAGGGGCTAGAGAAGAGAAATAGAATTTTGTGCCCGACAAATAGGTACACATTTACCGCTTTGTTTGGGTGATGATTTTATGAGCCTGTTGGCTAGCCGCTTGGCTTTTTCTTTTTCTTTTTGATATGAGACGCCCGTGTGGCTATTTGGGAATTTTCCCAGACCCTCCCGTACAAAGGAGGTTATGGCGAAATTTTCCAAAATTTAAAGGCGTTAGTGAAATAATTGAAGAGGAAACGATATTGGAATTTTTGAATGAACTATATTTATATAAATATATAAATATAAATAGAATTAAAACGAAACGTGGCCGTGCAGTTCATATTTTGAAACCGTGATTTCAAATGACTAGTGCGGAAGATCCGACCATTGGATTTTCCCGAAACCTCAACCGTTGGGTTCGCCTTTGAAATATCTTTCCAACGGCACCAACTTTGTGAAGATCCGACGGTTGGATTGTCTGGAATGTTTAATTCAAAACTGAAGAAAAACAGCGCCAGAAACGATTATATTTATATATATATATATAAATATATAAATATAATTAAATTAAATCGAATAACGACGCTGCAGTTCGTAAATTGAAATCGTAACTTCAAATGGTTAGTGTGGAAGATCCGACCATCGGATTTTCCCAAAACTGAAACCGTTGGATTCGTTTTGAAATGACCTTCCTAATGATGTAAAATTTGTGAAGATCCAACGGTTAGATTTTCATATATTTGTAAAACAAAATTAGTGAAAAGCAGCGCCAGTGCATCGACACGATCTGAAACGTCGTTTAATTAAATATGGTCGTTTTAAATTAAATAAAAATGGTGATATATCGTTATAAAATACTATCGACGACATAGAGTGGAAATAAACCAATTTTGTTGTGTTTGCTTGATACGTGATCGTTGAATGTATTTGACATGAAAATTATAACTAAATAACTGAAATGTGATTGTTGAATAGTCCAACCATGTGATTGATAGATTTGAAAATCTAAATATACGTGGGTTATTTGAAAAGGCCGAGTTTATCTCATTTCAAATAATCGATCGACGTTGAGAAGTCGAAGAGTCGAAGACGGTTGAAGACCGACGATCTCCACATTGGATGGATGGGCGCTACTGATACTCGTGACTGGAGTAGCTACCATGAAGGAATTGATGTAGTAGCCGTCCAAACATATTGTTGATTGTACGGATATGCGAGGAATTAGTGCCTCCGGTTTCGTTCAGACCCAGAACGGACTTGTAAATGGACTGTGTGTCTGACATTGGATTTTGTTCTGTGTTGATTGACCTCTGTTAAATATATATCTGTTTGGCGGCGGAGAATTTATTCTCTTGCTTAACGCCCTTCTCTGAGACGTACGAGCTCAGAGGTTATACATTGACAGAAAGAAGTCGCATGGAGTGGATTGCCTGTGTGGCACGCCTAAGTGGCATATGATCAAGGCTTCTGTTGCAAAGCAAAGTCTTGTGGTTGATGATCAAAGCATGGTCTGTGTGACGTAGCTTTTTGTATAACGTGAATTCGTGAGCCTCACACCTCGGTATGAGTCAAAAACGGGAGAGTGACTGCAGGGAGAGCACGACGTTTCTTTCTAGCTAAGGTGGTGTCAGTGACCTACCAGCCCTGACATTATATATACTTTTCACCTGTGTGGTTGTTGGAATGCGAGGCGCCTCGATATAGGTCTGTAAGGACCGGGAAACGTGTGTTCAGGAATAATTAATCCTCAAAAGTAAGAGAGGACCAGCCCTGAAGATCCAAGGATCATAGTGGGGTCCTGGGACATTTGCTAGAGTGTCTCGAATCGGAGAGGAGCTTGCCCCTTGCCTCGACTCATGAAGGAATCCAATTTCCAATACGAAATATGCGGTTGTGATTGTATTACTAGTATGGCGACATAGTGGTATGGGTCATTTATGCCGCCTATGATTGATATTTATGATTGAATTTGCTTTTGAAACATATATGCACTAGTAATAATATCAAACACTTTTGTTTTATTCGTATGAAGCATCTTTGGCCATTATAAGGTAAAAACTCTATCCTCCGGCTTGCGTTGCATTGTGTGATGGGACCTGAGTCTTATAATGGCTTCATTTTATAAAAAGCATTGCGTTGATTTAATCATTTACTTTATTTCATGCACTAGCACTCATTGGAGTAAACTCGTTCCGCGAAAGTGGCGTGGTCCTTTGATTTGCCTTATTATTGTTGTTAATAAGTTGAATAGATTTCTCATACCAGTCCCATGACTGACTCGTAGTTTGTTTCACCTTGCAAACTCGGGTGCCCTCATTTTCACACGGGCAGCCTAGTTACAGGTTTCTGACGCACCTTTTAGCTCATGGCGAGGCTTGACTACACCATGCTGACTTGGATTTTCTCCGCCATTATTGTATCTATATTATGATTCCTCCACTGGCGATGTAGACTGATATTCCTTTTGTGTACTCTTTATGTATGATTCCGCCTCTGGCGATGGTGACTGATTATGTATCATTATGCACTCAGTTGTATCATGTACTGTGCTTCTCTGATGTGATGATATCTATATGATTCCGCTGTCATATGTGTGTAAATTATTCTATTTTCTGTTTATGCTATTATCTGTGATCTGCTAATGATGATTAATGTGTTATATTCCAATGATTATCCGTAACACTGTGTCACGGGGTTTTGGGATCGTCACAGCTGGTATCAGAGCTTCGGTTAACCTTAGTTCTGGAGTCTAACACATTAAACACTTCGTCAAAATAGAATCAGTAGTATTCTAAGGCGAGTCGCTCATTAGAGATAGGACTAGTAAAGTCCTAGAATGAGCTGAGCAGATTAGCAAAAACAATTGACCAGTCCATCGTTATCTTTCCGTAGAATTTCTGCTTAATTATGCAATAGACTATCATTTCTGTTAGCTGACTTTTTCGTTACTTATACAGAATTTGACAAATGGCTACCAGAGCAGCCGCCGCTAGAGGAGGCCGTGCCGGCCGAGGCCGAGGAAGGGGAGAAATCCCAGCTCAAGAAGGACCTTTGATACAACCTCCGGCAGCTCAATACTTCGAGCTTGACCGTGTAGCTAAGAGATATAAGAACTTAGGAGGCAAGACCTTCTCGGGAACTGGCACCGTAATAGAGGCCCTTGCATGGCTCAAAACATGCGAGAAAATTCTTGAAGGCCTAAGGCTAGGAGACGAAGACAAAGCTGTTATGGGCGCCTGGCTTATGCAGGAACAAGCCGAATTATGGTGGGAATCTCTTACCGCCGGGAATAGAGAAGCTGGAAGAACATGGGATGGATTTAAAGAACTCTTCAAGGAGAAATATGTCCCAGAACAAGCTCTAGAAAGAATGCACGATGACTTCGCCAATCTCCAGCAAGGGGATCTTTCCGTGCAGGATTATCTGAACAAATTTACAATGTTGTCGCCCTATGCTCCAGAGCTCGTTGCCACTGCAAAATCCAAAAATAAGAGGTTTATCTTTGGACTAAGACGACAATATCATGATAGAGCCATGGCCCATGTCAAGCTGGATTTCAATGAGCTAGTGGAAATGGCATGCAACTATAAAGACCTGGATCAAAGGCATCTGGATCAGGATCGCGCTAGAAGCCAAGCCGGAAACAAACGCAAACCTGCTGTAAATCAGGGCGAGTCAAGCCAAGCAGCATCTTCCAAACCTCAGACTGGCAAGCCGCCAAGAGGAAGTTGCTTTAACTGTGGTAAGCCGGGGCACTACTCAAACGTCTGCACAGCTCCGAAGAGGTAGAAAACAAATTCTCAAGGCTCGAGCCAAGGCTCTCAGAACCCTCGCTCGTGCTTCAATTGTCGCAAGACCGATCATCTGGTCAAAGACTGTCCTTTGTTGAAGAAAGCTACAGTAGCTCATGTTTATGACGGGTCTAGCACGCCAGCTGCTTCCGACGGAGCAGGTAAACCCGATGTTTTGGGAGGTACCCTTACAATTAAAAATATTCATGTTTCTGTATTATTTGACACAGGTGCATCGCGTAGTTTTATTGCTAGTAACACAGTGCACAAATTAAAGTTAAAACAGCGAAAACTTAAAGAATCGGTTGAAGTTCATAACCCAATAGGGGGTCCTGTTACTCTCAGTTCCTGTTGTAGAGTGCCAATCTCTTATTCTTCCTACAAGTTTCCCATTAATTTAATTGTTATGGATTTTCCCGAATTCGACGTTATCCTGGGGTTAGAATGGTTAACGAAATATAAAGCCGAAGTGAATTGTGCGGAAAGAATCGTTAAAATTCGAACGAAGCTTGGATATATTACGGTTCCTTGTCATGGTTCGAATCCGAATAGATAAGAATTTTGGTCAGCATTAGAACTTATCCCCACTTCCGTGGAAAAGATTCCGATTGTTAGAAACTTTGCGGATGTGTTTGAAGAAGTTGAAAACTTACCTCCGCAAAGAGAAATAGAATTCTGAATCGATCTAATTCCCAATGCCAGACCAGTGGTGCATCCAATTCGTAGAATGACTCCAAAGGAAAAAGAAGAATTAGGCGATCAAACTCGTCAACTGTTGTGGAAAGGTCTAATCAGACCGAGTTTTTCTAATTGGGGTGCAGTTGTTGTGTTTGTCCCGAAGTCAGACGGTACTCTTAGATTATGTGTTGATTACCGAGACCTCAACAAACAGACGCTTAAAAATAAATATCCATTACCCCGCATTGATGATTTGCTAGACCAATTGAATGGGGCGAAAGTATTTTCCCAAATGGATCTAGCTACAGGTTTTCATCAATTGAGAATAGCAGAAGAGTGCGTTCCTTTGACCGCTTTCAGAGGCCCAGACATATTTTATGAATGGTTAGTAATGCCGTTTGGCCTATGCAACGCTCCAGCATACTTTGTCGATCTAATGAATAGAGTGTTCAGGGGAGTTCTGAATAAATTTGTCCTCGTATTCATCGATGATATTTTAATTTACTCCAAATCAAAACCCGAGCATGAAAAACACTTAGAACAAGTATTGGAGATTCTAAGGAAGAACGTCTTCAAAGCCAAATTCTCTAAATGTGTCTTCTGGCAAGAAGAAGTTAAATTTCTTGGCCATGTCGTGTCAGAGAAAGGAATTTCTGTTGACCTAGGCAAAATAACAGCGATTCAAGACTGGAAACAACCCACTACTCCCACAGAATTTAGAAGTTTTATGGGGTTGGCTAGTTATTATCGAAAGTTCGTTAAGGATTTTTCGAAGATATCCGGTCCGTTAACGAAGCTCACAAAGAAACATGAGAAGTTTAAGTGGACTTCCGACTGTGAAGAAGCTTTCCAGGAATTGAAATCGAAGCTGACCACCGCTCCAGTGTTAACTATTATTGATGGCAATCAAGATTTAACAGTTTGGACAGATGCTTCTATTAGAGGTCTTGGTGCAGTGTTAATGCAAAGAGGCCAAGTAGTCGCTTATGCAAGCCGCCAATTGAAACCGCATGAGAAGAATTATGTGACTCATGATCTTGAGTTGCTAGCCATCGTATTTGCCTTGAAAATCTGGAGACATTACTTATTGGGCGAGAAATTTATACTGTATACAGATCATCAATCGTTGAAGTATTTATATACCCAGAAAGATCTGAATCTGAGACAGCAGCGTTGGCTAGAATTTCTTGCAGCGTATGATCTTGATATCCTGTATACGCCGGGGAAAGCTAACGTAGTAGCGGATGCGCTTAGTAGAAAGACCGCAATCGTTGCCCATCTTATAATTACACCTGGATTGATAGATAGGATATCTGTTCTCCAGAAGAGTGACAATTTTGTGAAAGGGATGATAAAAAGGATTCAAAGGGGCGAAGGCTCCAGTTTCCAAGTGGACAGTGAGGGAGTTCTGAGGCTGAATAGAAGAATATGTGTTCCCGACATTCCCGAGCTTAAAAGAGAAGTGCTGGATGAATGCCATAAATCCAAATTTTGCATCCATCCTGGGGTGAGTAAAATGTACAACGATATCAAACGCACTTTCTGGTGGAAGGCAATGAAAAAAGATATTTCTTTGTATGTTAGCAGATGCCCTACTTGTCAATTGGTCAAGAGTGACCAACAGAAGCTAGCTGGATTGTTGCAACCGTTGGAAGTCCCAGGCTGGAAATGGGAACAGATTTCCATGGATTTCATAGATGGTTTGCCGTGAACCAAGAAAGGTAATGACAGCATTTGGGTAATCGTAGATCGCTTCACGAAGACTGCCCATTTTATACCTGTCAGATCCAATAGAACTGCCCAAAGTCTAGCACAGATATATTTCAAAGAAATTGTTAAGCTGCATGGAATTCCCATCAGCATAGTCAGTGATAGAGATCCCCTATTTACTAGCAAATTCTGGGAGGCTTTCCAGACAGAATTAGGAGCAAAACTGAATATGAGCACCGCTTATCACCCACAAACAGATGGCCAAACTGAGCGGGTGAATAGAATTCTGGAAGATTTATTGCGGGCTTGTATAATCGATTTTGGTGGGTCATGGGAAGATCATTTGCATTTGGCAGAATTCTCATATAACAATAGCTATCAAGCAAGTTTGAGAATGTCACCATTTGAAGCATTATATGGCAGACCCTGCAGATCTCCAGCATGTTGGGTAGAACCTGGCAACAGACTTGTACTAGGACCCGATATGATAAGAGAAGCATCGGATAAAGTGGATTTCATCAAGAAGCGATTGAAAACCGCCCAAAGCCGACAGAAAAGTTATGCAGACTCTAGAAGGAGAGATTTGACATTTGCTGTTGGTGATCATGTTTATTTAAAGGTTTCTCCGATGAGAGGAGTAATCAGATTTGGAAAGACTGGGAAGTTGGCACCGAGATTTATTGGTCCCTTTCCTATACTTGAGCGAATTGGAACTCTTGCTTATAGGGTTCAATTGCCAGATTGGTTGCCTGGAGTGCACAATGTTTTTCACGTATCTCAACTTAGGAGACATGTGCATGATCCGGATCTTGTTGTAGAAGAAGCAGCGCAACGGGATGTGGAGATAACTCCAGAATTAGCACTCAAAAGAGAGCCATTAAAAATTGTTGGCAAAGAAACTAGAGAACTCAGAAGCAAAAAGGTTCATTTAGTTAAAGTGCAGTGGAACAGTGATCCTAGAGATTGTACTTGGGAAACTGAGGAAAGCATTAAGCAAGCTTACCCCAAATGCAGAGTGGATATCTCTGACTAACTCCGGTACAAGGTACTTTTACCATACTTTGCATTTACATTTTATTTCCTACTTTACTGTTGTTTCCTTTTCGAGGACGAAAAGTTTTAAGTAGGGGAGATTGTAATAACCCGGAAAATACGAGCCAATTTAAAATTTTTAAATTGATTATTTCAAAGGAATTTGAACAATTGAAATAGAATATTTCAATAAAATAGTGAATTAGAAATAGTGAGTCAGTTTGAAATTTTGAATTCAAACTTTGACCGACTGTGCAGGGTGGAAAATATAACGGATTTTAGTGAAACCAAAAATATTTAAATCTGTTAGTTAATACCTTTCTAACGAATCTGAAAAATCGAAGTTTCATAACGGAAATCAAAAGTTATGGCCGAATGAATTTTCAGAAGAGTCGGTATATAGAATATATAGGCCTGGAAAATTGATATTTTGCATACGACCTCGGAATTCAACGAAACCACTTTTGTTGGGTCCGGGATGTCAAACTATTGCTAGGTTTCAAATTTCATAATTTTTGAAGCTAGTATGTGAGCGCGGCAAAAGAAAATGCGTTTGGTCGATTTCTGTTAAATTGGATCGACCAGAAAATGGACATTTTTCAAACGACCTCATAATTCGACGAAAATAGTTTTGTTGGGACCGTAGCGTCAAAACATAGCTAGATTTATTTTTCTGGAATTTTTCGAATCAGTTTGTGGCCCTGGCAAATTGAAATGTGCGTTCAGAGTTAAAAATTAAATGTTTTATACTTTAATTTGAAAAATAACTGACTGTAACAGTCAAATTGGCCTACGAAACATATCCCATTGTGTCCGGAATGGGGGTATTTAGCTAGTGGCGACAGTCGTTGGGTTTAAAAAGGAGTTAGTTTAAGAAAACACTATTTAAAAATTTAATATAGTCTCGGCCAATTATATTTTTCCATTCATAATTAAAAAAAAACAGAAACCCCCCCCCCCGACCCCGACATCGACGGCGGAAGCTTTCTTCACCTTCCCAGGCGATTTCCGATCGCCACGGCCAGAATTAGCTCCTCCCCCAGTTCAACTTTTTGTAGTTCTTCCTCCCCTCTTCAAATCCATATAAGGAGCTCCCCCTATCGTCGCCTCTCTCCGCCGAGATATCCACCTCCAAACATTCGACCTTCAAGCCGCCACTGCCACCGTTCTACGCCACCGAGCTGCACCAAACCACCGCACGCCTGTAGCTCTCTCGAAGCTCTTCCACCTCCAACTTCCTGATCGTCCCCTCGTGTCCCGGTTCTCGCGAAAACCGCAAACCTAGTTTTGAAGCTTTCTGAAAGTGCGTTTTTCTTTGATCTTTACACTTTGAAAAATCATATCTTTTTGGTGTGTTGACAAAATTCGATGAAACAGGAAACATCGAGACCGCAAGGAAGCTCTCTACCCAATAGAAGAAACTGCGGATTTTTCTGACATCGTATCGATTTTTAGCGCTCAGAAAACCAAGGTGAGAAATCTAAATTAACGTAAAATTGAATGGAAAATGTCGTGTATAATTTATATAAGCGAAATATAAATTACATACGTGTTGTATACCTCATGTACATGCGTAGTGTAAGCTATATGAGCGAAGTATGAATTTTTACATGCATAGAATAATTGATATATGTGTTGAAATGCAAGTGAAATATAGCAAATATATATTATATATATATATATATACTCCCCTCGTCCACAAACCATGGACGATATTTATTGTGGTGAATTGGTGTGAAATATTGGATGAAAAATACGAATGGTTGAATAATTGTTTGTGGTTGATATTGTTTGGTTGTGGTTGAAAAATACCCATTGGTGATTGAAATGAATTGGAAATATTTGTGGAAATAAAAATAAACATGCCGCCTGCGTGTGAATTAGATGCATGAATCCCCATTGTCAAAAACCGCGAGGTTTTAAGGTAGAGCGAGGAGCCGTACTAGGGACGGTGCCGGTTTTAACTACTCTGCCGTTATGCTGCCGAAATTTTGAATAATCTTTGTGTGTTAGAATTATTTTCATATGTTGAAATTATTTTCATGCATAGAAATTAAAGTCATATATTGAAACTATGTCCATGTGTGGAAATTGTTCATGTGTTGAAAAGTGTTGTGTGAAAGTAAAATTCATTCGTGGATGAGTGAAGTGTTTAAACAACAAAAATCATATTTTTATATATATATGAAGTATGCAAAATATTCGCCTTATATAAATAATTTCAATCATAAAAATCCCATCTTTCTAATATGAACAACATAAATAAATTGTCCATGTGTGGAAATACTCATTTGTTGAGAAGTGTGTGTAGTGGAAAAGTTCATGTGTTGAATAAAAAGATTGAACAATAAAAATTACATTTTTATTGAAATTATGAAGTGTTGAAACCATACATTGGTTGAATAAATATTTTAAATGATAAAAATATCATTTTTTATCATATGTGTGATATGCTAAAGATATGCGGACGTTGAAACAAATATTTGTGATAGAAATATTATTTTTAACATGCATAGGAACTAAATAAAATAGTCATGTGTTGAAATCTATTTTAGTTCGCCAAAATTATCATCTTTGAAATGTGAAGTGTTAAAAATAGCCACTTGTTCTAATAAACGTGCATGAGTTGAAATATACATTAACTAGCTAATGATATGATTTTA
Source organism: Allium sativum (assembly GCA_030737875.1). Taxonomy (NCBI): domain Eukaryota; kingdom Viridiplantae; phylum Streptophyta; class Magnoliopsida; order Asparagales; family Amaryllidaceae; genus Allium; species Allium sativum. The sequence continues at coordinate 318,593,702 of CM060921.1, forward strand.
GCCTATGCATGCAACATTAGAACGAATGGTGTTTTTAAACCAAAGCAAATCGAATATGAAATTGAATGGAAAATGATAAATGTTAGAAATTGTATATATGTACATGCATAACTATTGAACAGGTTAAAGCAAAAGGGGCTAGAGAAGAGAAATAGAATTTTGTGCCCGACAAATAGGTACACATTTACCGCTTTGTTTGGGTGATGATTTTATGAGCCTGTTGGCTAGCCGCTTGGCTTTTTCTTTTTCTTTTTGATATGAGACGCCCGTGTGGCTATTTGGGAATTTTCCCAGACCCTCCCGTACAAAGGATGTTATGGCGAAATTTTCCAAAATTTAAAGGCGTTAGTGAAATAATTGAAGAGGAAACGATATTGGAATTTTTGAATGAACTATATTTATATAAATATATAAATATAAATAGAATTAAAACGAAACGTGGCCGTGCAGTTCATATTTTGAAACCGTGATTTCAAATGACTAGTGCGGAAGATCCGACCATTGGATTTTCCCGAAACCTCAACCGTTGGGTTCGCCTTTGAAATATCTTTCCAACGGCACCAACTTTGTGAAGATCTGACGGTTGGATTGTCTGGAATGTTTAATTCAAAACTGAAGAAAAACAGCGCCAGAAACGATTATATTTATATATATATATATATATATATATATATAAATATAATTAAATTAAATCGAATAACGACGATGCAGTTCGTAAATTGAAATCGTAACTTCAAATGGTTAGTGTGGAAGATCCGACCATCGGATTTTCCCAAAACTGAAACCGTTGGATTCGTTTTGAAATGACCTTCCTAATGATGTAAAATTTGTGAAGATCCAACGGTTAGATTTTCATATATGTGTAAAACAAAATTAGTGAAAAGCAGCGCCAGTGCATCGACACGACCTGAAACGTCGTTTAATTAAATATGGTCGTTTTAAATTAAATAAAAATGGCGATATATCGTTATAAAATACTATCGACTACATAGAGTGGAAATAAACCAATTTGTTGTGTTTGCTTGATATGTGATCGTTGAATGTATTTGACATGAAAATTATAACTAAATAACTGAAATGTGATTGTTGAATAGTCCAACCATGTGATTGATAGATTTGAAAATCTAAATATACGTGGGTTATTTGAAAAGGCCGATTTTATCTCATTCCAAATAATCGATCGACGTTGAGAAGTCGAAGATGGTTGAAGACCGACGATCTCCACATTGGATGGATGGGCGCTACTGATACTCGTGACTGGAGTAGCTACCATGAAGGAATTGAAGTAGTAGCCGTCCAAACATATTGTTGATTGTACGGATATGCGAGGAATTGGTGCCTCCGGTTTCGTTCAGACCCAGAACGGACTTGTAAATGGACTGTGTGTCTGACATTGGATTTTGTTCTGTGTTGATTGACCTCTGTTAAATAGATATCTGTTTGGCGGCGGAGAATTTATTCTCTTGCTTAACGCCCTTCTCTGAGACGTACGAGCTCAGAGGTTATACATTGACAGAAAGCAGTCGCATGGAGTGGATTGCCTGTGTGGCACGCCTAAGTGGCATATGATCAAGGCTTCTGTTGCAAAGCAAAGTCTTGTGGTTGATGATCAAAGCATGGTCTGTGTGATGTAGCTTTGTGTACAACGTGAATTCGTGAGCCTCACACCTCGGTATGAGTCAAAAACGGGAGAGTGACTGCAGGGAGAGCACGACGTTTCTTTCTAGCTATGGTGGTGTCAGTGACCTACCAGCCCTGACATTATATATACTTTTCACCTGTGTGGTTGTTGGAATGCGAGGCGCCTCGATATAGGTCTGTAAGGACCGGGAAACGTGTGTTCAGGAATAATTAATCCTCAAAAGTAAGAGAGGACCGGCCCTGAAGATCCAAGGATCATAGTGGGGTCCTGGGACATTTGCTAGAGTGTCTCGAATCGGAGAGGAGCTTGCCCCTTGCCTCGACTCATGAAGGAATCCAATTTCCAATAAGAAATATGCGGTTGTGATTGTATTACTAGTATGGCGACATAGTGGTATGGGTCATTTATGCCGCCTATGATTGATATTTATGATTGAATTTGCTTTTGAAACATATATGCACTAGTAATAATATCAAACACTTTTGTTTTATTCGTATGAAGCATCTTTGGCCATTATAAGGTAAAAACTCTATCCTTCCGCTTGCATTGCATTGTGTGATGGGACCTGAGTCTTATAATGGCTTCATTTTATAAAAAACATTGCGTTGATTTAATCATTTACTTTATTTCATGCACTAGCACTCATTGGAGTAAACCCGTTCCGCGAAAGTGGCGTGGTCCTTTGATTTGTCTTATTATTGTTGTTAATAAGTTGAATAGATTTCTCATACCAGTCCCATGACTGACTCGTAGTTTGTTTCACCTTGCAAACTCGGGTGCCCTCATTTTCACACGGGCAGCCTAGTTACAGGTTTCTGACACACCTTTTGGCTCATGGCGAGGCTTGACTACACCGTGCTGACTTGGATTTTCTCCTCCATTATTGTATCTATATTATGATTTCGCCACTGGCGATGTAGACTGATATTCCTTTTGTGTACTCTTTATGTATGATTCCGCCTCTGGCGATGGTGACTGATTATGTATCATTATGCACTAAGTTGTATCCTGTACTGTGCTTCTCTGATGTGATGATATCTATATGATTCCGCTGTCATATGTGTGTAAATTATTCTATTTTCTGTTTATGCTATTATCTGTGATCTGCTAATGATGATTAATGTGTTATATTCCAATGATTATCCTTAACACCGTGTCACGGGGTTTTGGGATCGTCACGGTCAATGTGGCATGCTAAGATGAAAATGATCAGGGCTTTTGTTGAAAAGAAGAGCCTTGTGGTTTATGATCAAAGCACAGCTTTAATTAGCATAGCTTTGTGTATAACGTAACTTCGCATGCCTCACACCCCGGTAAGAGTCAGAAACTGGATAAGGGAACGCAGGGAGTGCACGGCGTTTCTTTCTAACTAGATGTGGTATCATGATATGGAGACCAGACATTTTTACTTATGTGGATGATGGAATGAGGCGCCTCAGATATTGGTTGCTACTGGCTAAATGATAGATCCAATAGGACCGAGAAACATGTGTTTAGGAATTGTCAATCTACTAAAGCATTTGTGGACCAGCACTACAGGATCCAAGGGTTCGCTAGCATCCGAGCCCTGAGACATTTGCTAGAGTGTCTCGAATCGGTAAGGAGACTATCCCTAGCCTTGACTCAGGACAGAAACCCAATTTTCAATACGACATTATGGATTTGATTGTAAACCTATATATGGCGACATAGTAGGATGGGGTACTATGTCGTCTAGGATTGATACATTTACTTTGAAAGTGTTTTAAGTTAACTAGACACTAATAATAATATCAAGTTTTATACGTATCAAGCATGTTTCATCATTATAAGGTAAAACTCTATCCTCCGGTTTGCGTTGCATTGTGTGATGGAACTTGAGTCTTATAATGATTTCATTTTTCTAAAAGGTATTGCATTATTTTAAAAGTTTTACTTATTTTATGCACTGGCAATGCAATGGAGTAAACCCGTTCCGTGTTAGCGGCGTGGTCATGTGATTAGCCTTACTATTAGGTAAGTTAAGTAAGATTTCTCATACCAGTCCCATGACTGACACGTAGTTTGTTTTCACTTGCAAACTCGTGTGCCCTTATTTTTACACACGGGCAGTCGAGTGGTTTGTTTTGCAGATATTTATTTATTGAGCAGGATTCTAGATCGAAGCTTAAAGTGGTGTCCAGAGCGTTGATTGTCTTCCGTTGTGTTATTTCATTTGTTTCCGCTACATTGTAAATTAATCTTTCGTTGTAGAATTATATTTCGATGTACTCTGATACATTCTATACTCTGATGTAACATTATTATGATGTTTATAAAGTCTTTTGTTGTTTTTCTGATGTTGTATGCCCAAAGTTAGCGTATCCGGCGATTTCCCGTGAGGGAGATTTTCGGGTCACTACAATTGGGATGTACACCCAAGACAAGGTAATAAGTGGTGATCGTTCAGATGTACTTGGAGATTGACCGGATATGCGAGGGCCTCTCTCCTATAGACATATGGGACGAGGAATAAGGAGCCTCCGGTTTCGTTCAGACCCAGAACGGACTTGTAAATGGATAGTGTATCTGACATTGTATTCCTTTATACTGTATTCGTTGATCTCTGCTAAATATATATCTGTTTGGTGGCAGAGAATTTATTCTCTTGCTTAACACTCTTCTCTGAGACATACGAGCTTAGAGGTTATATATTGGTGGAAATCAGCGGTACTGTATGGATTGACAGTGTGGCATGCTGAGTTGCAAGGATCAAAGCTTTTGTTGAAAAGCAAGGCTTTGTGGTTGATGATCAAAGCACAACTTTAATTAGCATAGCTTTCACACCCCGGTATGAACAAAAAACGGGATGAGGACCTCAGTTAAATGGACATATGTTAGTTTCTAGCTAGGAGTAATGTCATGGTATGGAACCTAGACTGTTCACTTATGTGGATGTTGGAAAACTTTATTGATGGAAAGCGAGGTACCTCAGATTTGAGTTCCCAGTGGCTCTTTGTACTAGAACTGAATAAAATGTTTTAGATGGTCGACTGGACTGACCATTTTGTAGGTTCCATAGAACCAGCTAACATATAATTACAGTATAACTAATCATTAACGAATGACCGGCCTTGACGCTAATTGTAGGTGCAGTTGTGGCTGAATCCTGAGGCTCGGGCTAGAGAGTCTCGAATCGGTAAGGAGGATTGCTTGTCTTGGTTCATAGATGGAAACCCAATTTCCAATACATGATTTTTCGGTTTTAGTTGTAAATATGTATATGGAAACGTAATATAATGGTACCTATGCCGCCTATAATTGATACATTTATATTTTAAGCTGATTTCTTCACTTATATTAATAATAAAAGATGAAATTTCACGTATCAAGCATATTTCGCTATTATAAGGGAAAACTCTACCCTCAACTGCGTTCATTGTGTGATGGGACCTGAGTCTTATAATAGCTTCATTTTTCTCTTTATTATTGCACTGTTTATTTTTATGCACTGGTATTCATGGGGGAAAACCCGTTCCGTGTTATATAGCGTGGTTCCGTGATTACCTAACTTTAAAATCAAGCTAATAACTGTTTTAGTTCTCACACCAGTCCCATGACTGACTCGGATTTTTTTGTTTTAACCTAAACTCTGGGTGCCCATATTTTCCACATGGGCAGCTAGTAGTTCTAGTTTTGCAGATTTCTTTTCGCAGGGTCCTGGATTTACAACTGGAGCTATATTCGGAAAGCTTTGTATCCGTGTATTTCTTTCAGTTGTGCTAGTGATGTATTTTCCGTTTCTTTGTATTTTAAACTCTGATATTATTTTTCCGCTGTGTAATATTTATTTATACTTTGGTATATTCTTGTACTCTGATGTAAATTGTTGTAAAAACAATGAAATGTTCTATTGTTTGTGTTCTAATGTGTCGTGTTCTCAAAGCAATTCGGGGTTTCCTGTAGGAGGATTTTGGGTCGTGTCACTAAACATGACTGGCCCCTCTTTTGCTTGAGAGTACCGAATGTATTGTCACCTTATGGCTTTTTGTCATGATCACTGTAGTTCCCCGGAGATACAAAAATGAAAAGATGTAACAAATATGAATATTCTCTAGATTGCGGTAGCACACCCTAATTGGGAGCGACCGACTTTGCCATGCGACTTACCCAATTTTTTCCATTTCTCGGTTGATGAGGCTTGAGGTTTAAAATTTCTTTTAAGAACATCTGGCCACCATTCACCTTGAATGCAACAACGTCAGATCCTCCAGGAATCACTAATTGATTTCCGTAAAAATACCTTAGTTGTTGAGCTAAAGAAGTTTCCCTTCTATGCCACCAACTTGGTACGTTTGAGGAAAACAATGTACGTGACCCCTTTGGAGATACTCTGTTAAACATTTGTCCATACAAGTCATCCAGGAACAGGATGAATCGACGGCGCCCTCCTACCACATCCTAGGAATCACCCTATAGATCAGTAGCGTGTAGTCCTTGCAATCCATAAATTCCAATCACGACAGAACCACAACGTGTCTCTTTTATGGGAGCCACCCAAAGATTATAAGTAGTTCTTCCATTTCATGAAGATCTACGGTCTTCAATGCTCCATCTTGATTCGCCGCAAGTTAGTTTCGAACGTAACGTTGGTTCGAATTGGTTTTGAGTCTAGTTCCACATCCTAGTCTCTTCGAAACAAAATGTCAAAAGATCCAATAATATATTCATTGATAGTCTGGTTTTTAACTATCAATTTACACAGTACGGTTAAGTGTATTAGCATCTCAAAACCTTTCACTTAGAACCATTAATAAAAACTATATCATCGATTTAAAAATTGATTCTTATATTCTCTTGTCTCAAATCTCAATTGTTCCTGTTATGTTGAAACAATAGCCAAACTTCATTTCAAATTCTTTAATGACAAATGATTTCTATATATTTAAAAAATCCTTTTCATTTCCTTTATCTAGGAAAAATTAGCGTATGCATATCTTATTCAAAGATATAATAGATTTATATTGCAAACTTGGGTTAAAAGATGTTAAATTATACATCGTTTACTTTAAAACTTACTATTTCAAATATATTTCAAATCTTGCAAATAGTATTAACATATTATCTTGTAACAAACCAATTTTCTACACCCTTACCATTACAAACAAATATCATCCCTTGATAATAGTGAAGCTATTCATGTTGGGGTATTTAAATTACCTCTCTGACCTTGATTGACAACATTCTTATTTCAGAATAGAGAAAATTTGAAACACAAAACCAGTTGTTCCATTTACTATCAATTCAATTTACCATTTTATTCCGACCATGGATTTAATAACCATTTCCTTTATTTGGCATATTTACTCTCAAAATAAATCTCTTTCACTTTTTATTTAAGAGAACTTATTAAACGCAACTCATTTTCTTTTAACTTCTTTCACATAACTCATTAACAGTTGGATTTTGTTTCAAAATCCTTTTATTAAGTCTTTTAAAAAATTCAACTAGGCCTCTCCTTTTTGTTTTGCAAACCTTCTTCAATTTTGATCCAATACCTTAAGTAGCACTTATTTTAAAACCCACATCTAAGTTTAACTTTATTATAAACTTCGTTTACGAAATTTGGATCTAATTCTATACTCTTCTCCCTTTGAAACTGCATTTCAATTTACTTTTGTTTCACTTAAAAACCAATTTAAAACTTGGTATTCACTTGCCATCTCCTCTTTGATTTACTTAACTTGAATTTAACCCTAAATCCTCTTATGGAATCCATTTATCATTCCATTTTTGAAATCATATTTCACTTTAATTTACTAATTAAATAATTAAGTAAAACAAATCTTATTAAAATCTTTGCATTACACGTCTCTACATAAACTTCCAATTATGACTTGGATATTATTATCCAACCCCTCATGAAAATCTCTTTTTGATTCCTTTAATTATACTTAATTCAATTATTAAGTAACTGATTACTTAAAACAACATATTAGCATCATAACTGGTTTATAACTTTGGTATACATCTCTCTCACCACGATTCATTTTGAAACTCGATCACTTCTTAATTTACTTCCATTTAAGAAGTAAATTACTTTAATTACTATTAATTAATTTTATTATTTGCTGAAGTGAAATAATTTACTTTATTATAATTAGACCAGCTAATTACTTACCGATATTATTTAATGATAAATACTTCATTAATGATTATCAATCGATAAGCACTTTTAAATATCATTAAATAAAAAATAGATAAAATTTAACAAATATTATTAAAATAAAAATAATTATTCATCAAATTATTTTCATTAAACTAATCAAAGAATAGTCAAATTCTAATAACCAACTTTAATTTAACAGTCGACTTCATCAACTTAAACCTCAGTTATTTACTAACCGATTATGATTACTCCTCTAACTAGATTAATATAATTAATTTTATTTTATTGCTTAACTGTTCTTTTTAAATAGTTTCTTTCAAAACATTAATCCATAGGTTAAATTTTGGCTTCTATACTTGAAACCCATTTAAATTGTTGCAAAATATTATATAATCATCTTTAAAAAAACCATTTATAAATATCATCTTATTTTTAAACTTATATTTTAAATAGAGATAAATTTTAAACCTTGCTTCAATTATGAAAATAAATTTTATAATTTTAATTACGTCATTTTACTTGATGGCAAACTAACTTCTTAAAAACTATGTTTCAGATCATTTACTGCCAATAACTTAACCAATACCGTGTATTGATTAAAACATCACATCAACGTTGTATTTCAGTTCAACATTAAATATATAATCAACCATCAATATTCAAACAGAATATAACATTGTTTAGGGGTAAACAGTTCATATTTGGATGATATAAAAAAATAAACAACATACAATATATTTGAGGAATCCGGTCGGATACCTCCAACATGTTCTTCCCTGCATCACAAACCATAATAATGTTTGATAATAATTTATGAAACAATAATTTAAATAAATCATCCAATACAACATATTATAGATGTCGACAATCATTTAATAAGCAACTAAGGCATTCAATCATCCAGTTTCTTTCATTAACAATGAATTATATTTTTATATGAATTTAACACATCATAGTTGTCCAGAAAAGTGTGATAATTAACTCATCATTTCATTTTGATTGAGGGTTCGCATTATTTCGTTAATTTTAAACAAATGTTTAAAATTAAATGAAACAGAGTTGCGTAAGATCTCATCTGAACCAGCTTGGTTGTGCAACTTCCGTTCGCCATGATTTCAGCAGACCCTGTTCACCTGATTCTGATGAAATGTACATGCGTGTTACAATCTCATATATTTTGAATAATTAAACGTCATTACTTATTTATTTAATTTTATTATAAATCTTGGTTCATCATTACCATTGATAGGTCTCCCTTGATCATGCGCATTCCCTACCTCAAATAGTCCTGGGGCTTCCGTTCTTCCCTTATGTATATTCTTTTTTCTATTACCGTTCTAATTTAGGCCCAAGCCTACATCCTACATAGCCTGCCACTCTCCCATCTTCTTCTTCCAATAATAACTCCTTCCTCCCTTCACACAGACCGATGAACTTGCACAGATATCCACCTTTTTTTTCTTCTTACCATCTAAAATAGTACCACTTATCCTCCATGTCATCTCTTCTTCGCCACTTCCTAATATGCTTCCCTTATCTGGTTCCTTCTCACGCATGGAAACACGTTCAGGTTTTTACGCCGTTCTCCTTCCAAACTGCCGTTCTCCCACCCAAACCGAACCCAGCTAAGCCTCCTAGTTTTTCTCAACAGTCAATGTAAACCCATCCTCAGCTTCGTTTGAAGCGCTTCCGACCCTAAAACTGTCGCTAACTCCTCCACAGTCACCTATCTCCGATCAACGGTAACTCCACCAGGCATCACGGGCTTCTTCTCCCTATTCAGTGAAGACTGCCAGTGCACATAATGCTTCAGCCTACTTGACCATGTTTTGCCACTCCGTCCATCCCCTATTGGTAGCGCCACTCCTGTCAGCATCATCGAGCCACCTAACACCTCCCTTCAACTTCGGCTAGGCCACCCCATCGCTTGCTGTCCTCCAAAACTTGAGAACGACTTCAACTTTAAGCTCCATACTGGCCATGTTATATAAATGGGTTTCGGGTTTGAAATAGGAGGAGCAAGCTTTCTCTCTTTTTTTGCTTCTTCTCAGATGAATCGGCTGTTATGGGTCCAAAAAGAAAGCAGGGAAGGCTGGTTTTGTATTTGTTGCTATGTTTCATTAGGATGAAGAGGAGGCATATATATAATGAGGAGAAAACGTTAGTATAAAAACGATGTATATCAGTCCAATGGGACAACGTAGGTTATTGGTTAGCTGCTGTGAAATTGGGTGCGCATGCAGTTTTCTTTTTAAGTGAAAGACAATGTAGGAAAGAATTTATATATATTTTATGGTACTTTCAGAGTGAGTTGTTATTTCACAATGTTGGTCGGCAAAACGTAGGTGGTTGTAGGGAAGGTTGTAACCGTGTTTAAATTTTTAGATGTTAGCCTAGGACTTAAGTTTTATTTTCATTTTATGTGTTTTTTACGGTTAACATCTATTTTACGTTATCGTTAAATATACACACCGCTAAACACCAACTTCAAATTCAACGAAAATAAATACACCGCTATGTTTTGATATTTCATTCCCAACGAAACTGGTTTCGTTCCCGATGAAACTGGTTTCGTTCCCATTGAAACTGGTTTGCACACAAATTGCGTATTTTATTTTCAATTTATTCATCAATTCACATTTAAATTGAACGTATCGACAAAGCAACTCCAATTGACTCCACACTGAAACATAGCAATAACTAGTTATGTGTATTCCAATAAAATTTGTTTCGTTGAAAACAGAGGTCGTTTGAATAATAGCCTTTTTAAGCATCCAAATTAAATTAAAATAAATCAGTTTTAAAATACCTCAATATAATAAAAATAAAATACTAAAATTAGCCATACTTGAGCAAACTTTTATATTGTTCCATAATAAAATACTTTGGGTTGGGTTCCAAGCCAAATCGATATTAAATAAAATAAAAATCCTTTATTTTTATGTAATAAAACGTTATATTATGCAAACGAATTCCATATCGACTATCAGAAAATTTGATTTGGACATAAAACAAAATTTACAATATGAAAACTCGATTTTTCTGATTCAATAAAAAAATATTATCCAATAGATTCGGACATTTTTTGTTTCAAACAAATCCGAATTATATTGGATCTTGTACACTCAATTAAATTTCAATATGTAATACTACAAACTGCGGCACTGGCGCAGCTAATTTTATAAATAAATCATAAATTAAACGTTCAACCGTAGTTAAATAAACAAAATCATTAATATAGTTCAATCTAAACTCAATTAGATATTCCCTTATTGTCAATTTCACATTATATAGCAAATTCAACAAATTCCGATTATTTTGGAATTAAATTATTGTAACACCCCTCGTCCGTTAATGTCACTCACAAAGGGAATGCATTAAGTTTCATGGAGCGTTATAAGTAAACAGAATGGAATATTACAAGATATATAAAGTAGTACTAGAAAATTTTATGACTTTATTGCAGCGGAAACAAAAATAGGTTTGGTTACACCTTCAAAACAACAAAACCAAGTACATAATATCGGTCTTGTACAAAAGCCTTCAAAGTACAAAATTTTAAAGCCATAATCCCCAATAGAAAATGCCATAAGTAGAATCAAAGCCAAGCAATACATCTTTCAACTTCAAGCTGAAAGAAAGAGGCATCTGAACTAAGCTTGAGTATTTCCTCCCTGAGAACCATGGGTGAGGGGGGAACGGAAGAAAAGAGGCGAAACAAACTAGGTCATACATTAGCCTGGTGAGTCCAGTAACTTTAACAATATAATCATTAAAGTAACAGGATAAGGAAATAAAATGGAAAGTAAGAAATGACTATGCATAAGCATGCATGACAAGCTAGGCAAGATGAAAAAGATAAACGTTGATTGCGCTTCTGATCACTATAAGGTAATAACTACACTGCAACAATGCTAAATATATCGCACGGTTGCTAGTTCCATACTGAAAGTTGATCCCAACCCCGCAATTGGTAGCCCTCAGTCATAATATCTAGTAAGCGGTATCCACCCCATATAATCCATGACAACCTACTTGCCCATAATAGATACTAGATGTCCCCACACTACCCCTAATTGATTGGCTCCCTAACTCACATGTATTTATTACTTGTGTCATTCAGCCCCACTTGTTTGTAGATAACTGTGCTGATCCCACCATGGGGTGTATCAATCCCTATGATGGCAGCCCAACAAAATTCAAGATGCACTGTGTATGACTACTGATGCCCAGTGCCTACTTTTTCCACTCCGGAGCACGTACACGCCCGTACTCTGTCGGAACCTACACTGACGCACCACCCGCCGCTATTTTGACCTCTTATAATCAACCCAGTAATCATGCCCCACCCTGCCTATTTCAGGGTACTGTGATACATCTATGTGGGTTACTACTGAAATGGGTCCACGTTACTAGGGTTTCCTAACCAACATGTTATAATGGTTAAGTGTTCTCAATTTAACCTAACCCCATCCATTTGTTTAATTAACATGTTGTATTGGTTAGTGTCGCCTATCCATATGCCACTTAACCTTCCAACTGATTCATACATGTTTATTTAACAGTTAAGTTTGTGGGCCTATATATACTAATATTACCTACCTACCCAAGATTTACTTAACCTTTTTACTTATCAAGTCCATATGTATTATTGGTTAAGCTTGCCTTAACCCTATCTATTTTGTTCATGTAATATTGGTTAAGTTATCTTCTTACCCATGTTAACTTAACCCTACCCACCTAACTCATTTAGCTATCATATTCAGCATTAATTAGTTATTAATGCAAAGACCTCTCACATTAAGTCGATCACTTGTGGCTGCTGGATATGCCGGGCAGTCTGGGCAGACTTCCACCACAAGCCAAACTTAACCTCGTGTCTAAGCATCTAATTTATGCCTTTGACCTCTCACATTAGACTACCATTTGCGGTTGCTAGATATGCCAGGCGGTTCCGGGCAGTCTTATACTGCAAACCAAGTCTAACCTCGTGTCTTAGGCGTTCATCTTTCAGCCAATTTACATATTTACTGTCCAATTCTAGATTTATATGTAAATTATCCATAAGTGTGGTCAATTCAAGCTATGCCACATTTACTTGTTATGCCCAAAATTACTTAATTAAGTTATACCCAATACCGCGTGTTTCAATCGCACGTACAGCAAGGTCCAAAAATAAAATGGAGAGTGATAGAGGAGAAACACAAGAATTGACACAAGGAACAAAATAGGCATGTAAAGGTGTATCCAACTCAAGAATCATGTTCCCAATAGACATGTTGTACATTAACAATAAGTATGGCTAAACTGAGCAAGTTACATCATAGGCATAATGATTCGATAAAACTGAACATAAAAGAATCACCAATTTCGTGTACAACATGATAGGTTCCATCACAACAATCTCATAGGCATAGGTAATTCAATTTTGACAAAAAGGATAATCATGAATCAGAATTGATTATCTTACAATTAGGCATAGTTTTATATTCGATTCATTACAAGTCATGATTCCCATTACAGGTTCCAAATCTGAGAAATAACTGAACTTACCAAATTATCACAAGTTTACACCCAAACTCATTTACGTCAAGTCTCATTTTTGCTTATTATATACATTTTATCCCAAACCATATCCATCATCAATTTATGCCTTTTTACAAATCACGTGTTAATCAACATTTCCCAAACTATTTCCCTATCACTCAAGCATTATACGTGCGTGAATTTCGCATAAAATGTTAGGCTCGAAGTTAGCCTAACTCATAAAAAAAGAAAAAGGAAAAAGGAAGAGGGAAGAGAATCATGGTATCAAAATAGGCATAAATATATGAGCACGAACAGGCATGAACCGATAGAATTGATCAGAAAAGCATAGGCTATGAATAAAAAAAGATGACAAATTGCAAATTTGATAAGATCCATTATAGGCATAATCATATGATCACAATTTACAACTTATCATAATTACTTTAGTTTAATTATCTTGTGAAAGCTACATGAACTCATAGAGATTAAGAAAGAAGATAAGATCTGGAATCTGATTTCCAAAGTTGATAAGCTAATCCGTTGATGTAGGCTTTGATCTTTATCTTTAATCTTGAATTTGATAAGTTAAGATGGAGGCTAGATTAGTTTGGGATGCAGCAACATGGTGGCTCAAGAATCAATTTAGTTTTGATTAGGGTTTAGGTTTGATGTGATTATATAGAAGTATAGGATTAATTTGAGCCTTTAGATCAACCTAGGATCCATCCAAACCATCCAATCCAAGAAAATGCGTCATCAGGCCAATTAGAAGTCGCCATGTAGCCCTACGACTCAGAAAATCATCAATGTCCAGAACAGTCAGCATGGTTCGACCCCTGGGGGGGTCGACATCTATGTCGACATTTTGATTTATTAATTATTTATTTAATTCTGATTTAAACTTAAATCTTCTAAGCTCCATAACTTCTTCATACGGAGCACGATTTACACAAACTCGAACTCTATTTCAAGCAGAATTCCAAGACGAACGTAATGGCATAACCCGCTTCCATTAATTCTTCTTCTAAAAATTAAGTGTTCTTAAATTTGTTAATTTTAATATTTTAAAATTACGGGGTGTTACATTCTCCCCTCCTTAAAGGATTTCGTCCTCGAAATCTCCAAGACAAGAAGAATGTATATCCTACCATCCAACATCCATCTACTCAACCATTCAATCACATGCATCCATTGTCCTTAAAAAGGTTTCTAATGCTTTTCATGAACATATGCATAGTGTGTGTATATGTCCTTACCCAAATGCAAAATCAAGCAGTCTACTGATTTAGTTGACCACCTTAATGCAAATCATGACAGTGTTATGCGTCTATTATGTATGCAAAAGAATTCTAATCATACATATTATTTCTACATGAGTGCACAACTATTCATTCAAATGCAACATCCATATGATAACACATTCAATGTACATCCATTTAATTAAATGTGCACATATATTCATATGCAATATGAAAGTGATTGAGCCGATCTGGTGCCTAATGTGTGTGTAAATGCATCCACAAGCAACCACTAGCAAACACTTGAATCCACTTGCATCCACCAAACATAACATGTATCAAACACATGTTTACAACCATGTGGTTTTCCTATCTAAAGATCGAGGATGTAAACCGGAGGACACACTAAACGATAGAACAAGTATAAACAAATCGGTAGAAAAGGGAGAAGTTAAGAACATATCCTCACAAAAGGAAAGGGTACGACGAACGTATCATGTATTCCGTCTCCCAAGTCACGTCTCCTTGATCATCTCCCCATTGGATTTTAACCGAATTGACCTCTCTGTTGCATAACTTCTTGATCTTCGATCCAAGGATGCATGTAGAAGCTCGTCTAATCGTGGCATCTCGCTCCACTTCCACTTCTCTAAGCATGCTCGGATCCACTACTTCCGCGGTATCATGTAAACACTTCCGCAAATACGACATGTGAAACACGTCATGAACACTACTAAGCTTCTCCGGCAACTTCACTCTGTACGCCATCTTTCCAATCCTCTCTGTAATGGGAAAGGGTCCTACAAACCTTGGTGCTAATTCCCTGCAGCTCTAAAGCAAACTACGTTCCTTAACGGTGACACCTTAATAAAAACCATGTCTCCAACATCAAACTCAAGATCGGTTCATCTCTTATCAGCATACGACTTTTGTCGGTCCTGTGCCGTTTTCATTCGCCTTCGAATCAAGTCCATCTTCCCTGAAGTTTCTCTCTGGTCAGCTCGGGTCTAAGAAAAATCTTATTTGTAGACTCCCACCAACAAGTTGGTGATCGATACGGTCGTCCATAAAAACCCTAATACTAGCTTAATAACTATTGTTATAAGCGAACTCCACAAATGAATGGTGCTCTTCTCATGTCCCTCCAAAATCTAGGATACATAACCTTAAAAGATCTTGTAACACCCCGTAATTCTGCGACATTAAGATTCTCAAATTAAAGTATAATTAATTTTTAAAAGAAAAATTAAAAGAAAAAGATCCATGCAGATTGTTTAATTTAAGTATTGTAACTAACATGAAAAAAAAAGAGGTAAGGAGAGAACAATAATTGTTATTGTTCTAAGACTTATTAACAAAAGCCTCTGTAGCTCAGTTGGTTAAGGCATTGGATTGGTAGCATGGAGGTCGGGGGTTCGAACCCCGGCGGCGGCATAATTTTTTATCATTGTTTTAGAGAGGGCCAACTGAACATGCAAATATATGTACGTATACAAATTCAAAATTTGAAAGGATAAGAACGTACATATAAGGAAATAAAGAAAATATATATATATATATATATACATATGAGAATATAAATATATATATGCAAAAATATAGATATACGAAAGATAAAATTCAAGATAAGGCTACAGTCAATGAAATATGGCAACATCATTTGAATTTTGAAAATAAAATGAAAGTTGTGCATATATATATACGCGTAAAATGGTCGTTAGAGGAATTGTATACATATAAGAATATTTCATGTGAATAAAATAGTTAAATAAATTCCAGAAATTCAAAAGTTTGAAAATCAAACTTTTACGCCAAAATAGCTTGTGGGACCCAATGCTGACTCAGCACTGCGTGTATGATAAGGTTTGGCTAGATTCATCTACGTACCTGGACTATTTTCTTAACTAGGTTCAATGCTGACTCAGCGCTGCGTGTACGATAAGGTCTTGAGCAGCTATATAAACAGCCCTAGTCTTCATTCTCTTTGCACCAATTCTCTTCTATCCTTATGCTGCTAAGATTCATGGCTTCTTCCCCTCCTCTAAATTTTCTTAAATAAATAAAATAAAATATGATTCAAGACGAGGAGATGCTACTAAAAGACTTTTAAGGAGGGATTCAAATCAAAGTTTCAAGTGAAGAATTCAAAGGCTAGCTCAAACAAGTTTCAAGCAACGACGCACGAATCATAGCCACGCTTTCCTTCTTTTCTAGATCTATTTTCTGTAAGTTGGTTATTTCTAGATCTGAATATTTTGTTTTATTTGTGACATGAAATTAAAGGAATAAAGGAATATGCCAAATCTCTCTCTCTCTCTTCGAATCTGTGTTTATACTCTTGGACTGAATTAAGAACTGTTATGATTCGAGGACAAATAAGACTGTAATCGTGACTATGACTATAGAACTGTGGCCTTTGAAAGCATATGCCTTTGGACTATGACATAAGCCTTTGATTTTGGGACATATAAACATTGCCTATGACAATGACTTAGGACTATGGGAATTATTTTCCCTTTTGGACTATGAACATCGCCTATATTGCCTATGACCATGGACATTACTTATGACTAAGAACATAAGCCTTTGAATTGGACATAAACTATTGCTTATGACATAATGAGGACAATTGTGATTTTGACACCCATGATTCATGATTAGGAAAATATTGCTTTAGTTTGGTGATTGTGAAATTGGGTCTAAACCCAATTATTTATTCTACCTGTTCCTTGATTTTCTTTGGTTTTAGACTATGGGAATTTACCTTTTAAGTTAGGTCTACCCATGTTCTCGAACCTATTCTGTCTATTCTTGGTTTTAGACCGTGGGAATTTACCTATTAAGTTAGGTCTACCCATATTCTTGAACCTGCGTCGTTATTCAAAATCTTTTTATGCCAATTATTATGTCCACCCTTTTCCATAGCATCTTTGGTTCATTCCCTATTTTCTACGAATCTAGATTTATTTACAACCTAGGTTGAATCATGATTATACGAACGGTGGGAATGCGATTTGGGAAAAACACAAAAATAAACATAAATATAGTTGTAAGCTTGAAATTGGCATAGTTTGGAAGCGAACATGATTCTGATTTATACAATTTTAGAACATGTGTTAAGACATGTGAATTGGGTAGATTTGACATGGATTATAGGTTATGAAATTTAGATCTAGTATTGGCCTGTAAACTGAAAAACTAGAATAATAAATCTAGTTTGTATGTAGACTGTAAACTAGAAGAATAAATCTAGTTTTTGGGCATAAATGGTGAACTAGAATAGAAAATCTAGTTTGGCATATAAAATCTAGTTTAGCATAAACTGAAAATAAAGATGATAGATCTAAATTGCTATGAACTGTAGGTTAGGCAAATCAAGATTTGGGCCTAGAATATAAGTCTGTTAGCGACAAATGAATATAGGCCAAATTTGTTTAAAAAGGGGGAAATGGGCTGTAAGATAAATTGTTAACAATTTATAAACAAAAGGAAGGTATTTTGATAACACCCCTTTTTATAACTCGTACCAGTAAGTTCTAGGGTGACAGAGAGGATAGTGTCTAGGCTTGGGTTTGGAAAATACAAGTTTCCTGCCCTCCCTGGCTATCCCTAACTGATCCGACGAACGGGATGGTTGCTTTCAAAACCAGGTTTGGAAATTAATCAGAAAACCCTTTGAACTTAGAAAACATGAATATGCCTAACCCGAGGTTAGACTGAGTTGCGGTGTAAACCTGCCCGGAACCGACCGGCACATCCAGTAACCGTAGCAATATCTGTCTAATGTGAGAGGTTGCGGCTTTAATTTATTAATTAAAGCTAGAACAAGAAGGGGAGGGTTAAGTCCATAGAAACACTTAACCAACTTAACACAGTTAAAGCTAGAATGGGAGGGTTAAGTCCATGGGAATACTTAGCCAAATTAACATGTTGACTAGACTAGAAGGTGGGGTTAAGTAAAGTTAATACACTTAGCCAATTTAACATGTTAATTAGACTAGAGGTTGGGGTTAAGTAATACACTTAGCCAATTTAATATGTTAGCTGGGTTGGACCGTAGGGTTAAGTAAACTTGAACACTTAACCATCAGAATATGATAAATGAATAGGGTTAAGTCTAAGACACGAAGAGATGATACTTAACCATTAATAACAGGTTTAGTTAAAACCGGTGGGAAAGGTTAAGTTAAAAAGGGAACACTTAACCAATATAGGATGAATGAGTAGGGTTAAGAAATACTTAACCAATATGACTTGGGTTGTGGTGGGGTTAAGTCAACATGAATACTGACAACACTTAACCAGTTTAACAGGATAAGGGAAGAGGGTTAAGTTAGCTTGAATCGACTAAAGACACTTAACCAATCCAACTTAACGGGAAAGAGAACTAAGTAGTAAAACTTAGTTAAGAAAACAACGATTCTGTAAATTAAGTGGTAAATCTTAGTTAGTAAAACTAAGTAGTAATTCTTAGTATAACAGGAGAAGGAGCGAATGTCCGTCTGAGTAAAAAGAAGGCTCCAACGAATTGGGTTACGAAGCCCGAGGCTTCGAGGGGACGTGAGGGTACTCTTGGTATCCCTCTGTGAGGCTGCAGATGATTCTCCTGGGCCCACAGAGGTTAAGGTCTGCGTAGAAGAACCAGGAGTATGCCTTGGTTGCAATACATGGCAACCTAAAGACCAGGATGGACCAGCGTGATTCGGCGAGAAGACGGTAGCCCTGTGATAGCAACTCGTCGTCTACCATCCATCTTGAGTCAATCGAGATACGTGAAGCGGAAAGGCGGAGAACTCCAAAAGACCATAATTGCTATCTGGTTATGGGTGAGGATGGCCATAGGATAGTGGGGCACCGGGGGCCGGCGTATAGTTCTCATTTTACAAAGGGTGCCTTTCATTAGTTGAGGGAGGGGTCAAGTGGGACCATAGCCACTGGAATAAAAATAGACCTTAGCATCTGCATCGGCAGATATCGGAAAGCTCCCGACCGAGTTCTGTATTCCTTGATTTGCCCTGTCACGGGACTCGGACTGCACATTACAGGACATGTGCATCTAGACAAGCGATAACGATTCACGATACATGCATGGGGAAGTATAGGAACATATACCACTCTAGGTAGTGTGTCCTAGACTTGGGGGCATCGTTCGACAGATAGCGTAATCCCTAGTTGGACTAGGTGGCATAAACCCTGAACTCGAGAAGCATTCAGCAGATAGCATAAAACTCTAGTTAAATCTAGAAAGCACTTGATAGGAAAACCCTAGATTTGATCTAGGTAATAAATAATGAATGTATGCCGGAAGGCAATGGAAGATACAGGGATTGGGATCACATTATCGTTACTAGTTGGGACACTAGATAGGCGGTGCAGAGATATAGAAACCAGTATAACAAGGAAATAGCGAAGCGGCGAAAGTATTAGAGCGTATCCAGTTTATCTTATCTTAGCATATCTTGTGATTACCTTGTCTAATCTTGTTGACCCTATCGTCATGGTGTAATCTTGTATTCAGTTAATTCATGTCGTTTTGTTTTTCCATGTTCACATGCTAGAAGTTACTAAACTTACTCAGGCTTTATGTCTGACTCTGTTTTTCTTTCGTCTTCTTTTCTTCCGTCCCCCCCCCCCCCCAGGTAGTAAAGGCGGGAATAGTTTAGCTCAGGTTAAGTTGGATTGCCACTCTTTCCCAGCTTGAAGATTCGTCGAAGTTTGCTTGGACTCTCTTTTCAGATGCTATGGCTGGCTCTTGCTAAAATCGGGGAATATAAATGTTGTTTTTATGCTTCTTTATTTTGTAAGACAGATGCTACTCTGATATTGTAAAGAAACCATTGTACAAACTATTTTATCAATAAAGCAAAGTTTTATTTTCCGCTGTTTAATTTCTGTCTGTCTTGTAATTTATCTGCATCTTTTACCCTAAATGCTCCACAGAACTTAGTGCATTCCCTTTGTGAGTGACACTAACGGATGTGGGGTGTTACACGTGGTATCGGAGCTGAAGGTTACCAGATCAGATAAAGGATTTGAAAAATTATTTTCAAACGTTTTTAAAAGAAGCATTTTCAGAAGAAGAGATTTGTTTTAAAGGCATATTCCCCAAAGCCATACGCATTGTCTTCTCTTCCTCTATTTGAATTCTTGTCTCCTTCTTTCTTGACTCTCTGGGGCTCCTGGCTTTCTGGGAGGTAACCTCATCGAAGGGCGAAGTAGTGCCCGACTTCCATCTATAGCCGTAGTTGTTTTACTTACGGCCAGTCTTCTTTCAAGTTTATAGGGTTTTTCCGTGCGATAGAGGCAACTTTCGAGAGATTTGCCAACATGGTTACACGCGGAAGTTTGGCAAAGGAGCACGACCCAAGGATGAGGAAATTATGGATGTAGACTTGGCTCACGAAGGAGGAAGGGATTATAAAACCTAAGACAAGAGCAAGTATCTTTGCTATGGTATGATAGGGCATATAATTAAGGACAAAGGACAAGATTTTCATAAGGGCAAGTACATGCTGAGCGTACCTAGGAGATAGGTGGTAAAAGTTTCTGTTGGA
This sequence comes from Allium sativum, assembly GCA_030737875.1. Lineage (NCBI taxonomy): Eukaryota > Viridiplantae > Streptophyta > Magnoliopsida > Asparagales > Amaryllidaceae > Allium > Allium sativum. Next base: position 318,614,792 of record CM060921.1, read on the forward strand.
AGAATCTAGTTTTTCTGTTCGGATTTAGCGCTTCGCATTTGTTCATATTTGCCTCCATAGTTGAGTCTCTGCACCGTAGTACTTGTATAGTAAGAAGATCCCAATCAGTCTCAAACCCAGTGGGTGGTTCGACCCATTTATTTTTGGTTAGTAGGGGTTTGAATAGCTATCGAGTTTGCTTATATCATATCACGTAGATTGTCTAAAGGAGATATTCCTTGGGTGCTTGTCTGATATTGGTTTAGGCCTTTGGGGCTTGTACTTAAGGAATGTCGAGTTCGACTAGGATGGTTTGCGTGAGAGATGGATAGTTGTGGCAGGCGCTCTAAAAAGCGCGTAGTGAGCTTTTGACCCTTATAATTATGGCATGATGGATAAGATAGGAGGAGAGACCTCTGATCATCCTACTATATACACTTGGTTGACAATTGTTCATTTTGGAGATGGAGCTTAGAAACTTCACAATCGTGGAGTAAAAATTGGTTAAGATACAGTGGAGTAAAGCTCAAGAAGGCTAGATACTAGCAACATACCCTTTTTCTTAAGGGTGCATCCTTGATTTCTTTGTTTAGGAGCTTTACGCATAGTTGTTTCTCTCTTCCCAAAGTATATCCTCTAGATCGAATCTGCGATCTTTAGGTAGAAGCCAATGGATGTAAACATGTATTTGAAACATGTTATGGTTGAATGGTTGCAAGTGGTTGCAAATGGTCGCTCGTGGATGCATATGCATACGACACTAGATCAAGTTCGAACGATTTCATATAGCATTTACATATATGCATTTGTTTATAAGTTGAACTTGATATGATATCATATGGACGTTGCATATGGATGAATGGCTGTGCACGCTTGTAGTATTTACATGACTAGGGATGTTTGCATACATGATTGGACGCATGGCACTAACATGATTTGCATTAAGGAGGTCAACTGAATCAGTAGACCGCCTGATTTTGCATTAGATAGAGACATATACACACACTATGCATATGAACATGAAAGCATTAGAAATCTTTTAAGGACAATGAATGCCTGTGATTGAATGGTTGAGTAGATGGGTGATTGGATGGTAGGACACATTCTTCCTAACTTGAAGATCTCGGGGACGAAATCCTTTTAAGTGGGGGAGAATGTAACACCCCGTAATTCTGTGACATTAAGATTCTCAAATTAAAGTATAATTAATTTTTAAAAGAAAAATTAAAAGAAAAAGATCCATGCAGATTGTTTAATTTAAGTATTGTAACTAACATGAAAAAAAAAAGAGGTAAGGAGAGAACAATAATTGTTATTGTTCTAAGACTTATTAACAAAAGCCTCTGTAGCTCAGTTGGTTAAGGCATTGGATTGGTAGCATGGAGGTCGGGGGTTCGAACCCCGGCGGCGGCATAATTTTTTATCATTGTTTTAGAGAGGGCCAACTGAACATGCAAATATATGTACGTATACAAATTCAAAATTTGAAAGGATAAGAACGTACATATAAGGAAATAAAGAAAATATATATATATATATATACATATGAGAATATAAATATATATATATATGCAAAAATATAGATATACGAAAGATAAAATTCAAGATAAGGCTACAGTCAATGAAATATGGCAACATCATTTGAATTTTGAAAATAAAATGAAAGTTGTGCGTATATATATACGCGTAAAATGGTCGTTAGAGGAATTGTATACATATAAGAATATTTCATGTGAATAAAATAGTTAAATAAATTCCAGAAATTCAAAAGTTTGAAAATCAAACTTTTACGCCAAAATAGCTTGTGGGACCCAATGCTGACTCAGCACTGCGTGTATGATAAGGTTTGGCTAGATTCATCTACGTACCTGGACTATTTTCTTAACTAGGTTCAATGCTGACTCAGCGCTGCGTGTACGATAAGGTCTTGAGCAGCTATATAAACAGCCCTAGTCTTCATTCTCTTTGCATCAATTCTCTTCTATCCTTATGCTGCTAAGATTCATGGCTTCTTCCCCTCCTCTAAATTTTCTTAAATAAATAAAATAAAATATGATTCAAGACGAGGAGATGCTGCTAAAAGACTTTTAAGGAGGGATTCAAATCAAAGTTTCAAGTGAAGAATTCAAAGGCTAGCTCAAACAAGTTTCAAGCAACGACGCACGAATCATAGCCACACTTTCCTTCTTTTCTAGATCTATTTTCTGTAAGTTGGTTATTTCTAGATCTGAATATTTTGTTTTATTTGTGACATGAAATTAAAGGAATAAAGGAATATGCCAAATCTCTCTCTCTCTCTCTTCGAATCTGTGTTTATACTCTTGGACTGAATTAAGAACTGTTATGATTTGAGGACAAATAAGACTGTAATCGTGACTATGACTATAGAACTGTGGCCTTTGAAAGCATATGCCTTTGGACTATGACATAAGCCTTTGATTTTGGGACATATAAACATTGCCTATGACAATGACTTAGGACTATGGGAATTATTTTCCCTTTTGGACTATGAACATCGCCTATATTGCCTATGACCATGGACATTACTTATGACTAAGAACATAAGCCTTTGAATTGGACATAAACTATTGCTTATGACATAATGAGGACAATTGTGATTTTGACACCCATGATTCATGATTAGGAAAATATTGCTTTAGTTTGGTGATTGTGAAATTGGGTCTAAACCCAATTATTTATTCTACCTGTTCCTTGATTTTCTTTGGTTTTAGACTATGGGAATTTACCTATTAAGTTAGGTCTACCCATGTTCTCGAACCTATTCTGTCTATTCTTGGTTTTAGACCGTGGGAATTTCCCTATTAAGTTAGGTCTACCCATATTCTTGAACCTGCGTTGTTATTCAAAATCTTTTTATGCCAATTATTATGTCCACCCTTTTCCATAGCATCTTTGGTTCATTCCCTATTTTCTACGAATCTAGATTTATTTACAACCTAGGTTGAATCATGATTATACGAACGGTGGGAATGCGATTTGGGAAAAACACAAAAATAAACATAAATATAGTTGTAAGCTTGAAATTGGCATAGTTTGGAAGCGAACATGATTCTGATTTATACAATTTTAGAACATGTGTTAAGACATGTGAATTGGGTAGATTTGACATGGATTATAGGTTATGAAATTTAGATCTAGTATTGGCCTGTAAACTGAAAAACTAGAATAATAAATCTAGTTTGTATGTAGACTGTAAACTAGAAGAATAAATCTAGTTTTTGGGCATAAACGGTGAACTAGAATAGAAAATCTAGTTTGGCATATAAAATCTAGTTTAGCTTAAACTGAAAATAAAGATGATAGATCTAAATTGCTATGAACTGTAGGTTAGGCAAATCAAGATTTGGGCCTAGAATATAAGTCTGTTAGCGACAAATGAATATAGGCCAAATTTGTTTAAAAAGGGGGAAATGGGCTGTAAGATAAATTGTTAACAATTTATAAACAAAAGGAAGGTATTTTGATAACAGCCCTTTTTATAACTCGTACCAGTAAGTTCTAGGGTGACAGAGAGGATAGTGTCTAGGCTTGGGTTTGGAAAATACAAGTTTCCTGCCCTCCCTGGCTATCCCTAACTGATCCGATGAACGGGATGGTTGCTTTCAAAACCAGGTTTGGAAATTAATCAGAAAACCCTTTGAACTTAGAAAACATGAATATGCCTAACCCGAGGTTAGACTGAGTTGCGGTGTAAACCTGCCCGGAACCGACCAGCACATCCAGTAACCGTAGCAATATCTGTCTAATGTGAGAGGTTGCGGCTTTAATTTATTAATTAAAGCTAGAACAAGAAGGGGAGGGTTAAGTCCATAGAAACACTTAACCAACTTAACACAGTTAAAGCTAGAATGGGAGGGTTAAGTCCATGGGAATACTTAGCCAAATTAACATGTTGACTAGACTAGAAGGTGGGGTTAAGTAAAGTTAATACACTTAGCCAATTTAACATGTTAATTAGACTAGAGGTTGGGGTTAAGTAATACACTTAGCCAATTTAATATGTTAGCTGGGTTGGACCGTAGGGTTAAGTAAACTTGAACACTTAACCATCAAAATATGATAAATGAATAGGGTTAAGTCTAAGACACGAAGAGATGATACTTAACCATTAATAACAGGTTTAGTTAAAACCGGTGGGAAAGGTTAAGTTAAAAAGGGAACACTTAACCAATATAGGATGAATGAGTAGGGTTAAGAAATACTTAACCAATATGACTTGGGTTGTGGTGGGGTTAAGTCAACATGAATACTAACAACACTTAACCAGTTTAACAGGATAAGGGAAGAGGGTTAAGTTAGCTTGAATCGACTAAAGACACTTAACCAATCCAACTTAACGGGAAAGAGAACTAAGTAGTAAAACTTAGTTAAGAAAACAACGATTCTGTAAATTAAGCGGTAAATCTTAGTTACTAAAACTAAGTAGTAATTCTTAGTATAACAGGAGAAGGAGCGAATGTCCGTCTGAGTAAAAAGAAGGCTCCAACGAATTGGGTTACGAAGCCCGAGGCTTCGAGGGGACGTGAGGGTACTCTTGGTATCCCTCTGTGAGGCTACAGATGATTCTCCTGGGCCCACAGAGGTTAAGGTCTGCGTAGAAGAACCAGGAGTATGCCTTGGTTGCAATACATGGCAACCTAAAGACCAGGATGGACCAGCGTGATTCGGCGAGAAGACGGTAGCCCTGTGATAGCAACTCGTCGTCTACCATCCATCTTGAGTCAATCGAGATACGTGAAGTGGAAAGGCGGAGAACTCCAAAAGACCATAATTGCTATCTGGTTATGGGTGAGGATGGCCATAGGATAGTGGGGCACCGGGGGCCGGCGTATAGTTCTCATTTTACAAAGGGTGCCTTTCATTAGTTGAGGGAGGGGTCAAGTGGGACCATAGCCACTGGAATAAAAACAGACCTTAGCATCTGCATCGGCAGATATCGGAAAGCTCCCGACCGAGTTCTGTATTCCTTGATTTGCCCTGTCACGGGACTCGGACTGCACATTACAGGACATGTGCATCTAGACAAGCGATAACGATTCACGATACATGCATGGGGAAGTATAGGAACATATACCACTCTAGGTAGTGTGTCCTAGACTTGGGGGCATCGTTCGACAGATAGCGTAATCCCTAGTTGGACTAGGTGGCATAAACCCTGAACTCGAGAAGCATTCAGCAGATAGCGTAAAACTCTAGTTAAATCTAGAAAGCACTTGATAGGAAAACCCTAGATTTGATCTAGGTAATAAATAATGAATGTATGCCGGAAGGCAATGGAAGATACAGGGATTGGGATCACATTATCGTTACTAGTTGGGACACTAGATAGGCGGTGCAGAGATATAGAAACCAGTATAACAAGGAAATAGCGAAGCGGCGAAAGTATTAGAGCGTATCCAGTTTATCTTATCTTAGCATATCTTGTGATTACCTTGTCTAATCTTGTTGACCCTATCGTCATGGTGTAATCTTGTATTCAGTTAATTCATGTCGTTTTGTTTTTCCATGTTCACATGCTAGAAGTTACTGAACTTACTCAGGCTTTATGTCTGACTCTGTTTTTCTTTCGTCTTCTTTTCTTCCGTTCCCCCCCCCCCCAGGTAGTAAAGGCGGGAATAGTTTAGCTCAGGTTAAGTTGGATTGCCACTCTTTCCCAGCTTGAAGATTCGTCGAAGTTTGCTTGGACTCTCTTTTCAGATGCTATGGCTGGCTCTTGCTAAAATCGGGGAATATAAATGTTGTTTTTATGCTTCTTTATTTTGTAAGACAGATGATACTCTGATATTGTAAAGAAACCATTGTACAAACTATTTTATCAATAAAGCAAAGTTTTATTTTCCGCTGTTTAATTTCTGTCTGTCTTGTAATTTATCTGCATCTTTTACCCTAAATGCTCCACAGAACTTAGTGCATTCCCTTTGTGAGTGACACTAACGGATGTGGGGTGTTACAGATCTTCAAGGATTTTCTTCACCCTTTCTGTCCGTCTGTGGATGACACGCGATGCTCAAACATAACTGCGTACCTACCACCTTTTGCATATCACCTTTTCCTCTTGCATCGAAAACTACTCCAAGCCTTGTCCCGCAAGAATCGGTATATACTGTGAACGGTTTGCTCCCATCTAGCAAAGTAAAAACTGGGGCTAATATCTTCGCAAAGTCGTTAACGAGCTTCCTATAGTAGCCCACCAACCCTAGAAAATTTCTTACTTCCGTTGCTTTTCTACGAACCTTCCAATATTGGATTGCCACCACCTTTACAGGGTCCACTACTATCCCTTCCTTAGAGACCACATGTCCTAAGAACTTCACTTCTTTCCTCCAAAGATGATATTTGGAGAACTTAGCTTTGAGTTGATGCGCTCGTAGGGTCTCTATGACTCCCTAGATGTACGACATGCTCTTCCTTGATTCTTGTGAAAATCAAAATACCATCTACAAAGACTACCACAAACTTGTTTAGAAACTCCCTAAACACCCTACTCATCAGGTCTACGAAATATGTGGGTGCATTTGTTAAATGAAAAAGGCATGACGAGCCACTCGAAGAAACCGTCAGGTGTCCTAAATGTAGTCTTATCTATGCTATCCTCAGCCACCCTTAGCTAATCAAATCATGTAGCTAAATCCAACTGCGAGAAAACTGAAGCGCCAACCAACTGATCGAATAAGTCATTTATCCTCGGCAACGGGTGTCTATTCTTTTTCGTTAGCTTGTTCAGCTCCCTATAGTCCATGCACATTCTAAGCGAACCATCAGCCTTCATAGCAAAAACAACTGGAGCACTCCATTTCGAAATACTTCTTCTTATGAACCCTTCCTCAAGTAGCTCCCCTACTTTCTTACTGAGTTCCCTCCTCTCTCTTAGAGCCATGCAGCACACTGGTAATGCATCCGGCTTTGCGTTATCTACTAAGTATATACGGAGGTCTATCTTGCGCCTTAGGGTTAAACCCCGAACCTCATCAAAGATGTCACCATACTCACGGACTATACGAACAGATTTCAAATCATCGATGAATGCGTTAAGAGATTCTAGGTAGCTGAGCATCACTGAACGCCTAGGGTCACAAGAAATATCAAGGGTCTTTCCACAACGAGTAACCAGTCCAACTACCCTCTTTTCATAGTCTACGATGGCACCATGCCTGACTAGCCAATCCATCCCTAGAATCAAGCTATAGCCCATGAAACCAAGAACGAAGGCATTGCATTCAAACCCAACGCCCAAGATAGACACTCTCTGTTATGACCCGAACTTCTCCGGTAAGGAAAGCACGGATAGAATTGAGGACGCGACACAAAGGAACCAGACAGAAGAACACTTCATTGTTTATTACAACAATTCATCAGATTACAAGAATATACAGAGTATAAATCAGTATTACACATTCGATAAACTTCATAGATTACAATACATTACATAGAAGTGGAAAATAATACAAACACAACTGAAGGAGATATACAGAGACAAAGCTTTACGGATGTCGTTCCAGCTGTAAACCATGATCCTGTGAATATAAATCTGCAAAACCAAAACTACTAGCTGCCCGTGTCAAAATAAGGGCACCCAGAGTTTAGGTTAAAACAATAAACTCCAGGCCAGTCATGTGACTGGTGTGAGAACTAAAACAGTTATTAATTTTTATTTTTAAAGTTCGGTAAATCAAGGGACCACGCTGTATAACATGGAACGGGTTTCCTCCCAAGAATACCAGTGCATAAAACAAACAGCGCAATGCTCAGTAAAGAAAAATGAAGCTGTTATAAGACCCAGGTCCCATCACACAATGCAACGCAAGCCGGAGGATAGGGTTTTACCTTATAACAGCCAAAGAATGCTTGATACACTTTAAAACAATTCATTTGATACTATTATAAGTGTATAGTGTCAAAACAATTTCAAATCATAAGTATCAATCATAGACGGCATGGGTACCATATATCATGTCGCCATACTAGGCTCTACAATCAAAACCGCAAAGTCACGTATTTGGAAATTGGATTCCATCTGTGAACTGAGGCAAGGGATAGTCCTCCACCGAATTCGAGACAATCTAGCCCATGTCTCAGGTAAGTACTCAGTCAATCCTTTGGAGTGACAGGGCCGATCCACCGATGTGAATTAAAATTCTTGAACACTGCGTTTCCCCGCCCTTTGGGGCGTAAGTCTGGTCCGTCTGCCGACCAGAATGCATTGGCCGAAACCGATATAACTGAGGCACCTCGCAACAGCAACAACCACATAAGTCAAACTCGTTAGGGCGTGTAAAACCACTGACGCCACTTCTAACTAGAAGGAAACGCATGCCCTCCCTGAGGTCCTCCCGTTTCTGGTTCACAACCGGGGTATGAGGCTCGCGAATTCACATTACACAAAGCTTTGCCACACAGGCGGTGCTTTGATCATCAACCACAAGACTTTGCTTTTCAACAGAAGCCTCGATCAATTGCCACTTAGGCATGCCACACAGGAAATTCACTCCATGCGTTTGATATCCATCAATATATAACCTCTGAACTCGTACGTCTCAGAGAAGGACGTTAAAGAAGAGAATAAATTCTCCGCAGCCAAACAGATATATATTTAATAGAAATCAGTCACACAGACTAAAATCCAGTGTCAGACACACAGTCCATTTACAAGTTCGTTCTGGGTCTGAACGAAACCAGAGTCACCTAATACCCCGCATATCCATCGATCTCCAAGTACGTCTGGAAGACCACTAACTGATTCCCTCCTCTTGGGTGTACGGCCCAATCAAGATCATCAGTAACCACCCAAACGACGTGAAGACCTCCGGTCTTCAACCACCGTCTTCATCTTCGACACCACGTCGAATCAGTTATTCAGAATGGGATAATCCTGGTCTTTCTGAATAACTCATGTATATAATAAACATGTGTTACACAAACACAACATACGCCTCATTCCAATTCATTAGTCACTAACCGTAAATTTACAAGAGAATAATTCCCGAAATATTAACCCCGAAGGCCGAAACCAACATCAGATCAATACCCAGGAAACCGTTCTGCTTAGCTAACCTATAGTTAGTTTCTAAATTTCACAATCTTAGGGAAAGGTTACCATTAACTTTATCAAATATAAATTCCTTTAAATTTATTCTTTAATCTTCTTTTGATAATCAATTCAAACTAGTCGGGATTAGCGAACCTTACCGAAGTAATCATTTGTTTTAATTTCCCAATCCCAACCTATTCATCCCATGAAGTAAAACTAGTAATACTTCATATCTAACATCACGGTGTTATAGATAAATTCAATTATCATTTCACGTTCAAATCTAATTAAAGATTTAACTATCGCCTAGAGTAAAACTGGTGATACTCCATCCTCGATCTTTTCAATCTAATTAAAGATTCATTAAAACTCCACTTAGTTTTAATCTGTGACTGGGTTAAAGAATCAGTGTCATTTAAAACACGGTTCACGATAAACCCCAAAATCACATCACATTTCAATCAGCCCCTAATCATAAATTAGCAAGTGAGCAATTCCTTAAGTATTAACCCCAAAGGAAGAAACCAACATCAGATCAATACCCCAGAAATCATTCAACTTAACTAATCTCCAATTAGTTTTTTATTTCCTTAACTCCTTGGGGTCTAAGAACAGTATTATTGAAGATACCGTTCACGACAACCCAAAATCACACCACATTTCATATTAATTATCGGGTTAAAGAACAAGTGTTACTTAAAACACTGTTCACGATAAACCAAAAAATCAGTACTAATTCAATTCCAATTAAATATTGTTTAATTGGTACACTTCATTAAATATAAATAAAAGATTTTTTTTCAACTGGGCTTAAGAACAGTGTTAATGAAGACACCATTCACAACAAACCCAAATCACATTTGATATTAAATACAAGGCTCTGAATAGAAAAGATATCGGCTTATATCCAATATCAAATTCTACGACCAACAAACATTGTATTGGAAATAACGATATAAATATATCTTTCAAATTTCCATAACAATGTCTGTATAATCACGAAATCCGACATCGAAATATTCCACAGACAACTTCGATTCAAATCCATTCCAATTCAGTTATTGGAAATTCTGGTTATTTTCAAAACCCTTTCAAATCCAATTTATTTATTTCAAAAATAAATAAATTATTATTCTAGTTCAAAACTAGTTCATTTCAATAAAAATCTATTTTTATCTTTTCAAATATGGAGTTTTTCATCCCAATCCTTCCCAAATCATTTCTTATGATTTCACACAAATTACTACTATTTTTAATAATTTTATCAAGGCCTGTACACTCGATTTCCATCAACGGCCATCGAATTGCACTTATAGCGACCTTTTCCAAATTTGATTTGGACATAATTCCAAATCCAACTGTTAGATTTCAAATTTATAATATTCGTTAGAAAGCTCTTTTCGATACAAACCCAACGGTTCCTGTTTTAGGAGAATCCGACGGTCGGATCTCCTGTAATATCCGTTTGAAGTCAATGGTCGAAATTCGCGAACTACCGCGGCGCGGCGCGTTCTATTCAGGCCATTATATTATATATATAATATATATAATATATACTTCGTCGATTTCCTTACAAAACATATTTTATAAATTGTTTAACATTCGTTTTCAAAACAATTTCAACTTTATTTTCAAATTCAAATCAAAATTAAATTTTCCAATATAAATTCGTTTTAATTTCATTTCAAATTGATTTCATTTCAAATCGATTTTCAGTTCAATTTCCATACGTTTTAAATTCAATTCAAAACGATTTCAATTCTATTTCAATCTCATTCGAATTTCAATTCTATTTAGTTTAATTCGAATTTCAATTCTTTTCAAAATAATTCAAATTTCGAAATCACTTTCAATATAATTTGAAAAATGAATAAAATCAATATAAATATCGTTCGTGTCAAAATGGTGCAAATCTAATCAACACGGGTTTATATATTTCTATTTTCAAATATTTCTATTTCAAATATTTCTATTTTCAAATATTTCTATTTTAAACTGGAATGAGGCCCAATCAATTACCATAGGTTTTATTTCTATGGACTTCCATACAACGCATGTATATATCAACAATGACAAATAATCAACCATCATCCAAAGTGCATTCTACACTGTATAAGCATCAAATATTAATATTCAACGCTTATAACAGTCTGTCAATCAATCGATCGACATTCAACTAATTATTGGGATTAGTGTATGTCTTATATCATCCCAATACCCGTGTGGGGTTTCAAACAATCAAACACAGATTTTATTTGTGTAGTTGGGTGATGTGTAAAATTTATCGTCCCAATCAATATCAGCCCAATGTGTGTATATAAACAAATCGTCTGATTTGTTTATTTTTATTTCATTTCATATACACGTTAAAAATTATATTTTTAACTATAAAATATTTTATTTCATTTCATATCACATCACACAATCAACTACACATCAAAATCAAACAAACAAGCATACAAGTCGTCCATGGTCTGTGGACGACGGGTGTCGGGTGCTACTAAACACCGTCTGCATCCTAGTATATATATTATTAACTATAAAACAAAATTAAAAGGTGAGAAGTTCTCACCATGGGTTCCATTCCTCCATTTCATTTTTGAATCTCTGAACCGTCTGAATTCCTTTTTTGATTTCAATCCGTTACATCTCACTTCTTATCACGCTGTTCATATATAAATAAAAAATCACATTTTTATTTCACTATATATACAATAAAAATCATATTTTTATTATCGCCACCATATCAAAATCATATGTATTTTTTTGTATAAATAAAATCACTTCTTTAAGGTGTTAAAAATAAAATCTTTACGGTGTTAAAAATCTCATCTTTTCGGTGTAAAAATCAAAAATTTTCTTCGCTATAGTATATATAAAAATCTAATTTTTTTTCCTTCTCTATAATATATATATAAAAAATCAGATTTTTTTTCCTATTATAAAAATTCAAACTTTCCTATTCTATAAATCATTTTTTCTATTATACATACATATAAAAACGAATTCAGTATCTCTTATAGAATAAATTTAAAAAAACTCACTGTTAAATCTCTTTCCTCCCTGTTTCTATTCAGAGCCGACATCGAACTGGACCCAGCCTAGGGCACACCGCCGCTGAGCATCGAAGCCACAGGAGGATCATCCACGGCCGGTGACAGGTGCGCCTGACGCTCGCCTTCCTCCTCCGCGAGTGGCTACTAGCTCGAGGGTCTTTGGAGGGTGCGGTCTTCAATGGAGAAAGGGGGGCCTGCGCGTTGGGGAAGAAGAAGAGGGGGGAGATGGGGTCGGCGGCGGCGCTCCGCCTAGGGAAGCGACGGTGGATCGATAGGGGTGACGGGGATTTAGGTTTCCCCTTTTTTCGTAATCGATTTCAAAGAAGAGAAAAAAGGGGGAGGGGTTTCTGATCGGAGAGAATGAAGTAGGGGTGGCTTATGTGAAAAAGGGTTGACTTTTTATAGTTTAATTTATTTTTAATCCTTAAAAAGTTAGTTATTCATTCGAACCTCAAATCGAACCCATTGACTGTCGTACCTAGCTAATTACCCCCATTCCGAACACAATGGGATATGTTTCGTTAACCAATTTTATCGTTTCGATCAGTTTTCGTTTAAATCAAATTATAAATCTTTATATATTGAATTTGAACGCACACTTCAATTTACTAGGGCCACATACTAAATCGAAAAATTCCAGAAAAATATTTTCTAGCTTCATATTGACGATACGGTCCTAACAAAACTAGTTTCATCGAATTATGAGATCGTTTTAAAAATGGCCATTTTCCAATCGTTTAAAATCAACTAAAACTGGTCAAACGCGTTTTCCTCTGCTACGCTCACATATTGATTCGAAAAATTATGAAATTTGAAACCTAGTAATAATTCGACATCGTGGATCCAACAAAAGTGGTTTTGTTGAAAACGGAGGTCGTTTGCAAAATGGCTATTTTCAGGGGCCGAAATTCCATAGCGACTATTCTGAAATTTCAACTGGACATATCTTTTGATTCCCGCTATGAAATTCCAATCTTTTGGATTCGTTGGAAAGATATTCACAAATAGATTCTAATATTTTTAGTTTCACTAAAATCCGGTTTATTTTGCACCCGGTACATTCATTTGAAATTTGAAATCGAATTATCGATCTATCACGCCATTTTCAATTCCTTTTATAATTTAAAATAAATTTTTATATTCTAACGACGATCTATATAATATATACGTTCGAATTCTATTCAAATTAAATTTCTCGTCGATATTATTTAAAATAATTCATTTTAAATAATCAAAATTCGCTAAAATCGCTAAAATAAAATTTTTAAATTGGCACTGATTTCCGGGTTATTACACTCTCAAATCCTGACAAAACATAGACAAGTGAGCCGAACCACCAATAGGATTTGAGACTACAATGGGATCCATATCCAGACTAGTATTTAGGTGCAGTGTTTCAACTAATGAAGTAGATATAAACGATTACGAAGCGCAAGAGTCAAACAAAGTTCGAACAGGATGATCAAAAAGGAAAATTAAACTTTCAACAAAAACGTTTTTATCTCTCTCCTGTCCTAGTGCCATGAGAGCATGAACCTGTCCTCTGGAAGTAGGTCCTGTCCTCTGCCCTTGCCCTTGTCCTTGTCCTTGCCACCTTGGGCAGTCTTTAATCAAATGTCCTGCCTCATCGCAATGAAAACAGCCAGGCTTCTTCTTCTTCCTACAGTCCTTAATTACATGGCCCGTTATACCACAATAAAGACGCCTTCTTTTGTCACGGGGTTAATTATTCTTTCAACTTTCTCCTTTACCTTCTTCGTGGATTAAAGCCATATCGGCAAATTCCTCGTCCTTCGGTTGTGCTCCTTAGCTTAAACTCCCTCATCGACCAAGCAGCTAGCTGAACCTTCCTTCCATCGTTTATCTCAAAGATACCAAATGAGTCCTCCACTTCCTTGAACCAATTCTAGCTTCGACATATTCTCAGTCCTGTGAAACGGTTTTCCACCCATCGCACGCAAGTCCTTACATATCTTAGAAAAAGCATTTACACGCGGGGAAAGAGACTCAAGAAGGAAAAAGGAAGAGGTTCGAGAAAAAAGAATCGAAAGAAAGATATATGGCTTTTTGGGGATTATGTTTTTCATAATAAACCTTTCTCTCGAAAACTCCTTCTTGAAAATACTTCTTTATAAAAATGCTTTTGAAAATGGTTTTCAGAATCTTTTATCTATTCTGGTAACCTTCAGCTCCGATACCAAGTGTAACACCCCACGTCCGTTAATGTCACTCACAATGGGAATGCATTAATTTTTGTAACACCCCACGTCCATTAATGTCACTCACAAAGGGAATGCATTAACTTCCATGGAGGTTTTAAGTGAATATAGAACAGTAAAATTACAACAAGACAGATATAAAATAGTACTTGGAAATTCAAAAACTTTATTTCATTGTAGCAGAAGTCAAAACATGTTTGATTACATCATAACACCATATTCAATGTCAAGTACAATATCTATCTTGATAAAACAAGTACATAATCCCATTACATGAATAGCCATTAAAAAGAAAGATAACAAGCTAGACTTTACTTCAGCAGTCCAAGCTTTCCAGAAGATAAGCGATCCAACTAGACTCCACTAGAACTTGGCCCAACCTGCGGACCTGAAGGGAGAAAAAGGATGGAAAAGAGGGGGTCAGACATAAAGTCTGGTGAATATGATAATTCTACAATACTATTACCAAAATAACTGGACTAAGGCATAAGCTGGAAAACAAGAAAATGTCTATGAAGAGCAGATTAAGGACATAGACAATCGCTAAAGGCAACGTTATAGGCGCTCCTAAATACTAAAGGATAAACACTATACTGCACCACACCAGTCACCCTAAAGATTCATCCCACTTAGCTTCACTTAGAAACATTCCCAATGGCTTTACGTACCCCTAGCTGACTACATAGGTGCCGCCTGCCCCTATCTCCACTAGGTGTACCCTACTTCCCATTATTCGATCGGCTCCCTAACTCGTAGATACCCGTGCTGGCCCCACAGTGGGGTGTATCACTCCCCTAAAGTGGCAACCTGATACAACGGACATGCACGGCTTATACCTACACGATGCAACAACGTCTTACCTACCAGCCCGGGTCCACACACGCATATGAAACCCGTTGGACTTGCGTTGCCACCGCTCCCTGTTTTGGCCTCTTATAGTCAAACCCAGTATGCGTGTCCCGTCCTCGACTTGGGTCGAGCCCACAATGATACGTTCTGGGATACTTGTTGAAATGGGCCCCCACTATTTACCACAAGCATTCCACCTAAGCTTGTCCCCATTAGTCCATCCCACTTAACCCACTTAGTCATGTTCATTTACATGTGTGTTTGGTTAAGTCTAATCGTATTTCAAATGCCTCTAAAGGCAACCACCAGTTTCCTCATGCCACCCAAGGCACCTACTTAACCCCCATGTCCCACCTTACATGATTATATGGTTAAGTATTTCTTAGTTCATTAAGGCCATAACCTCATAAAGACCTCTCACATTAGACTGGCATTTATGGCAGCTGGATTTGCCGGGCGGGTCCGGGCAGTCTTACACCATAAAAGAGTCTAACCTCGTGTCTTTACAACTGTTATGCTTTAGTTTGGGCCTAGGACCTCTCACATTGGGCCGACATTTGTGACTACTGGATTTGCCGGGCGGGTCCGGGCAGGTTTACATCACAAACGGGTCCAACCTCGTGTCCTAAGCATTGATTATTAATAATAATACACTTTTCCCCAATTTTAATAATTCCCTACTTGAATTATTAATTACTTCCAATTTTTAACAATGTCCATAATTGACTCAATTATGGACATCCATTCATGGTATGCAAAATCTTACAAAATTGCACCCAATTTATTAATTCCTAATATTACCCCTACCCCACGTTTGAACGTTTATTCGCAAAATATATGTTAGACTCGAATAGCCTAACTCATAGCATAAAAGAGATTATCATAATAACAACATGTATATGTGACCAAATGAATCATAATAAGGGGTGAAACTTGCATATGTCCAACTTGCATAGATTATACATGTCATGGACCTAAAGGTGTCAACTTGTTCAAAATTCACCTAATATAATCTCAATCAATTTTCATAAACTTACATATGAACATGTGTGAATCAACATCATCTAATTTTTTAACAACATGGTTTTATATGGGTACACCTAACTCAATAGGCAAATTCCCATATTCAAGTTTTATTTAATTATAGTTTCAAGTTTATGGGTACACCTAACCTAATAGGCAAATTCCCATAAACAAGATCCATTTAAATAAAAAAAACATAACTTTAAGCATGTTCCAACAACATCATGATTTTACAACATAATATAGCATGATTTATAACATGGCATAGTATGATAGTATAACATAGCTTGACATGATTCTCAACATAGCACGACATAGCATAAGAGAATTTACAACATAGCATGACATAGCATATATAATTTACATCATACGACACCATAATAACATAATAAGAGATCCACAATATATAGAATTTACAATTACAAATCACGTCACTTTCTTGTGATCCATTCATAACTGAGTCAAATTAGTTTGTAATAGTCTTGTGAAAATCATCATACTCACCAACAAAAGAAAAGAATTAGAGAAAGAGAGATCTTTTGATTTGATTTGTGTAGATTTAGTTGTAGATGATTAGGCTTCCTCTTCTTAGTTTGTGACGGCTATGCTGAACTCCATGGCAGCAGCATGACGGTAGCTTCTCTAATTTTACAAGTGATTTAGGTCTAGGGTCTACCCACTTATTTATAGATTTTAGAATTCATTTAGGCCATTAGATTTAACCTAGAAATAACCGCAGCCGTTCAGACAAGATGGGGTTTATCTTGTTGACTCAGCAATGAGTCAGAAGTGACTCAGCAAACACTCAGCATATTAATAAACTTCTATTCATGTCATAAATATATATATTTTTTCTACAATGTACATATTAGATACATCCCCCTTTACTTATTATTGTTTTTATATACATATTAGATACATCCCCTCTCTCACACACTTATTAATATTTTTATATTCATATTAGATACATCCCCTCTCTTACACACTTATTAATATTTTTATATTCATATTAGATACATCCCCTCTCTTACATACTTATTAATATTTTAGCAACTTTAGTGTTAATAGAAAATTCGGGGTGTTACATTCTCCCCTCCTTTTAGGATTTCGTCCCCGAAATCTTCAAGTCTGGAAGAATGTATATCCTACCATCCAAACGTCCATCTACTCATCCATCATACACAGGCATCCATTGTCCTTACAGACTTCTAATGCTTTCATGTTTAAATGCACAGTGTGTGTATATGTCCGTATCTAATGCAAAATCAGGCGGTCCACTGATTCAGTTGACCTCCTTAATGCAACTATGATCGTGCCATGCATCCATTATGTATGCAAAAGATTCATAATGCTACATAATACTTCTATATGCGTGCACAACCATCATCTGAATGCAGCATCCACATGATAATACAATCATCGTTCATCCATTTTACTAAATACATCCATATATATATGCAATATGCAATATGTAGTGACTGAGCCGATCTAGTGCCTAAAGTGTGTGTATATATGCATCCACGAGCAACCACTAGCAAACACTTGCATCCATTTTGCATCCATCATACATAACATGTCTCAAACACATGTTTCAACCATAGGATTATCCTAACTAAAGGTCAAAGATACTAATGAGAGGACATACTAAAGATAAGATAAGATAAGCTAAGCGATAAAGGAGAAATTAAAAGACATACCCTCAAAAAGAAAAGGGTACAACGAACGCATCTTCTCTTCTGTCTCCCAAGTTGCGTTGCTCTCATCATCTCCCCATTGCACTTTAACCAGTCTGACCTCTCGATTCCTCAACTTTTTGATCTCCGACCCAAGAATGCATGTAGGAGCTCGTCTAATTGTTGCATCACGCTCTATTTCCACCTCTTTAAGCAAGATCGGCTCTACCACCTCCGCGGTCTTGTGCAAACACTTCCTCAAATGTGATACATGGAATACGTCGTGTACTCCACTAAGTTTCTCAGGCAACTCCACCCTATATGCCATCTTCCCAATCCTGTCTTTTACAGGAAACATCCCTACAAACCTTGGTGCTAATTTCCCCACGGACCCAAAGCGAACAACATTATGTAACGGAGATACTTTGATAAAAACCATGTCCCCAATGTCAAACACAAGATCTGTCCTCCTCTTATCAGCATACGATTTTTGCCTATCTTGTGCTGCTTTCATCCTCCTTCGAATCAACTCAATCTTCTCCGAGGTTTCCCTAACCATATCGGGCCCAAGTAGGATTTTATCGGTAGATTCCCACCAACATGTAGGCGAACGGCAAGGCCTTCCATAAAGAGCTTCGAAAGGTGCCATGCCAATACTAGACTGAAAGCTATTATTATATGCGAATTCTACTAACGGAAGGTGCTCTTCCCATGTACCCCCAAAGTCTAGGATACAAAGCCTTAAAAGATCCTCTAAAATGCGATTCACCCTCTCGGTCTGGCCGTCTGTCTGAGGATGATATGCGGTGCTCAAACATAGCTGAGTCCCTACCGCCTCTTGTAAACTCTTCCAAAATTCGCTAGTAAAGATGGGGTCACGGTCGCTTACTATACTAGAAGGAATACCATGCAAACGAACTATCTCCTTAATGTATACAGAAGCCAACCACGGAGCAGCCCTCTTACTTTTCACGGGAATAAAATGGGCGCTTTTAGTAAGTCTATCTACTATAACCCAAATCCCCGTGTTACCCTTCCTTGATCTTGGTAATCCATCCACAAAATCCATTGAGATGCTTTCCCATTTCCATAGTGGAACTTCTAATGGGTGAAGCAACCCACCGGGTTTCTTTTGTTCTGCTTTAACTCGTTGGCACACCAAGCATCTAGCGACGTACTCGGCCACATCCTTTTTCATACCGGCCCAAAAGAAAACCCGCTTCATATCTTTGTACATCTTATCCCCGCCGGGATGAATGGTCATTTTTGAGCAATGAGCATCATCAAGAATGGCCTTCCTTAAGTCTTCGTCTTGTGGTACACAAAGTCTATTATCCCTTCGTAACCAACCCTTATCGTCTAGGGTATACCTACGAAGATGGCTTGATGACTCCCCCCTTTGAGCTTTTCTACTATCTCAACCAACTGTGGGTCGTCTCGCTGTGCCTCACCAACCCGTCCTAGAAGTGTAGGTCTAACCTCCAAGGATGCTAACAGACCGGGTACTAAGTCAACGGAGGGTCTAAAGTCAAACATAGAGATGAATTCTAAGCTTTGTCGTTCAACAAACAATGGACTCAAGGACAACCTTTTCCTACTTAAGGCGTCTGCCACCACGTTACCCTTGCCCGGGGTATATGCTATTTCAAAATCGTAGGAGGCTAAGAATTCCATCCACCGTTGCTGCCTTAAATTCAAATCCTTCTGAGAGAATAAGTATTTTAATGATTTGTGGTCAGTGAACAGTTCGAATTTCTCACCAAGAAGATAGTGACGCCAAGACTTAAGCGCGAAAACAATTGCGGCTAGCTCTAAGTCATGCGTGGGGTAATTCTTTTCATGAACCCTCAACTGCCTTCCACCATAGGCTATTACTCTTCCCTCTTGCATGAGGACCGCGCCAAGTCCCGTCCCACAAGCATCAGTATAGATGGTAAACGGTTTATTCCCGTCTGGCAGCACTAAGACTGGGGCTGAAGTTAAGGCTCTCTTTAAACGTTGGAATGCATCATCGCAATCTTTGTCCCACGTAAAAACCAGGTTCTTCTTCGTTAACCGTGTTAATGGAGCTGATATTTTTGCGAAGTCTTTGATAAACTTCCTATAATAGCCAGCCAACCCCAAGAAACTTCTTACTTCGGTTGCATTTTTAGGGACCTTCCAATCTTGGATGGCCACCACCTTTGCGGGATCCACTGCTATCCCTTCTTTGGAAACCACGTGCCCTAAGAACCGTACTTCCTTCCTCCAGAAGTGACACTTAGAAAATTTTTCCTTAAGGTTATGCGCTCGAAGGGTTTCCAACACTTCCCTAAGATATAGGGAGTGCTCTTCTTTATTCTTAGAAAAGACTAAGATGTCATCCACAAAGACTACCACGAATTTGTTAAGGTATTCCCTAAACACCCTACTCATCAAATCAACAAAATATGCAGGGGCGTTTGTCAAACCAAAGGGCATCACTAGCCATTCATAGAATCCGTCAGGAGTCCTAAAAGCAGTCTTATCTATACTATCTTCAGCCACTCTTAGTTGATGAAAGCCAGTGGCTAAGTCCAACTGCGAAAACACTGAGGCGCCAACTAACTGATCAAAGAGATCGTCAATCCTCGGCAGTGGGTGTCGGTTCTTTTTAGTAAGCTTGTTTAGTTCTCTATAGTCCATACAAAGTCTAAGAGACCCATCCGCCTTTGTGGCAAAAACTACTGGAGCACCCCACTCCGATATACTACGTCTTATGAACCCCTTCTTAAGCAACTCCTTTACTTGCTTATTGAGTTCCCTCCTTTCACGAGGAGCCATGTGGCGCACTGGCAAAGATACGGGTTTAGCATTATCCACAAGATAAATTCGAAAGTCTATCTCCCGCCTTGGAGGTAAGCCCTTCACCTCCTCAAACACATCCGGATATTCCCGGACCACTTCTACCGATCGCAGGTTCTCTACAGACGCGTCAAGCGATTCAAGATAACTTAGCATAACGGAATTTATGGGATTACAAAAGATGTCGAGAGCATTACCAAGGCGAGTCACAAGCCTAACTACTCTCCTTTCACAATCAAGAATGGCCCTATTTCTAGACAACCAATCCATTCCTAAAATTAGCCCATAGCCCGTGAAGCCCAATACATAAGCATCACATCTAAATTCAACGCTAAGTATAGAGATTTTCAAATCCAAACATATCATGGTCAAATGAGCCGAACCCCCAATTGGATTTGAAACGACCAAGGGATCTTCTACTAAACTGGTGTTCAAGTGCAGTGATTCAACTAATGATGCAGAGATAAACGAATGAGATGCGCCAGAATCGAATAAGGTACGGACAGGATGATCAAACAGAAAAACTAAGCTTTCAACAGAAATTGTTCTACCTCTTTCTTGCAGCGGTGGGGCCGCAATAGCCTGAACTTGCCCCCTTGCCTGCCCTGGTGCCATAAGAGCCTGCACTTGTCCTCCCGAGGTAGACCCTGCCCTCTGCCCCTTCTTTGGACAGTCCTTTACTAAATGTCCCGCATCTCCACAATGAAAACAACCAGTCTTCTTTTTCTTTCTACAATCTTTGCTGAGATGGCCAGGCGTCCCACAATTGAAGCATTTCTTCTTCCCTTTGCCATTATTGTTTTTACCACCCTTCTTATTTTGCTGTTGGGGTTTCTTCTGATCCCCTTTCTTCTCAACTGCCTTATCCTCATGCATAAGTGCCATTTCTACTAGATTTTCAAAGGTGGCTCCCATAGGGATGTGGGTCATAGCCAACCCTTGCAACGGTTCATTCAAGCCTCTAACGAACCTCAAAGCTTTCTTCTCTGGCGTGTTCACTAACTCCAAGCCAAACCTTGCTAACTGATTAAATTTATTGACATATTCCTTTACTGATGAGCTCCCTTGCTTTAGTGCCAGGAATTTTTCCATATTTAAGTTCTCCTCTGCCCTTGAAAGAAACTTTGCCTCAAACCTTCGTCTGAAATCCGCCCATGAATCAACTGGACGTTCCCCGTTAGTGACCTCCCACCAAAACGAGGCCTCTCCCTTCATTAACCAAGCAGCTAAACGGACTTTCCTCCCATCTTCCACTTCAAAGATATCCAACAATTCCTCAGTCTCCTTAAGCCAATCTCTGGCCTCCACAAACGTCTCAGTCCCTTGAAAAGTTTTTCCTCCCATAGCCTTGAATTCCTTGCACGTCTTTGCAAAAGTGTCAACACGAGGAGGAGGAGGAGGAGGAATGGGTGCAACTAGGGGTGGAGGAGTATCCGCTGGGCCTGCAGTGGTGGCCCTAGCCTCCAAGTATCTCCTAAACCACCCTGGAATCGTCACACCTTCTGGGAGATTAAGATCTTCAGCCATGCTGAAACGAAAAAGGAAAGATTCAAAATGGAGAATTCGAAAGATAAAGATAAGGATGTGGCTATTTGGGATTATGTTTTTCATAAAAACTCTCTTTAAATAACATGTTTTTTTTTTGAAAGCACTTCTTCCAAAAATACTTTAGAAAAAAATATTTTTCTAAAAAAAATTTTTATCTGTTCTGGTAACCTTATGCTCTGATACCACGTGTAACACCCCACGTCCATTAATGTCACTCACAAAGGGAATGCATTAACTTCCATGGAGGTTTTAAGTGAATATAGAACAGTAAAATTACAACAAGACAGATATAAAATAGTACTTGGAAATTCAAAAACTTTATTTCATTGTAGCAGAAGTCAAAACATGTTTGATTACATCATAACACCATATTCAATGTCAAGTACAATATCTATCTTGATAAAACAAGTACATAATCCCATTACATGAATAGCCATTAAAAAGAAAGATAACAAGCTGGACTTTACTTCAGCAGTCCAAGCTTTCCAGAAGATAAGCGATCCAACTAGACTCCACTAGAACTTGGCCCAACCTGCGGACCTGAAGGGAGAAAAAGGATGGAAAAGAGGGGGTCAGACATAAAGTCTGGTGAATATGATAATTCTACAATACTATTACCAAAATAACTGGACTAAGGCATAAGCTGGAAAACAAGAAAATGTCTATGAAGAGCAGATTAAGGACATAGACAATCGCTAAAGGCAACGTTATAGGCGCTCCTAAATACTAAAGGATAAACACTATACTGCACCACACCAGTCACCCTAAAGATTCATCCCACTTAGCTTCACTTAGAAACATTCCCAATGGCTTTACGTACCCCTAGCTGACTACATAGGTGCCGCCTGCCCCTATCTCCACTAGGTGTACCCTACTTCCCATTATTCGATCGGCTCCCTAACTCGTAGATACCCGTGCTGGCCCCACAGTGGGGTGTATCACTCCCCTAAAGTGGCAACCTGATACAACGGACATGCACGGCTTATACCTACACGATGCAACAACGTCTTACCTACCAGCCCGGGTCCACACACGCATATGAAACCCGTTGGACTTGCGTTGCCACCGCTCCCTGTTTTGGCCTCTTATAGTCAAACCCAGTATGCGTGTCCCGTCCTCGACTTGGGTCGAGCCCACAATGATACGTTTTGGGATACTGGTTGAAATGGGCCCCCACTATTTACCACAAGCATTCCACCTAAGCTTGTCCCCATTAGTCCATCCCACTTAACCCACTTAGTCATGTTCATTTACATGTGTGTTTGGTTAAGTCTAATCGTATTTCAAATGCCTCTAAAGGCAACCACCAGTTTCCTCATGCCACCCAAGGCACCTACTTAACCCCCATGTCCCACCTTACATGATTATATGGTTAAGTATTTCTTAGTTCATTAAGGCCATAACCTCATAAAGACCTCTCACATTAGACTGGCATTTATGGCAGCTGGATTTGCCGGGCGGGTCCGGGCAGTCTTACACCATAAAAGAGTCTAACCTCGTGTCTTTACAACTGTTATGCTTTAGTTTGGGCCTAGGACCTCTCACATTGGGCCGACATTTGTGACTACTGGATTTGCCGGGCGGGTCCGGGCAGGTTTACATCACAAACGGGTCCAACCTCGTGTCCTAAGCATTGATTATTAATAATAATCCACTTTCCCCCAATTTTAATAATTCCCTACTTGAATTATTAATTACTTCCAATTTTTAACAATGTCCATAATTGACTCAATTATGGACATCCATTCATGGTATGCAAAATCTTACAAAATTGCACCCAATTTATTAATTCCTAATATTACCCCTACCCCACGTTTGAACGTTTATTCGCAAAATATATGTTAGACTCGAATAGCCTAACTCATAGCATAAAAGAGATTATCATAATAACAACATGTATATGTGACCAAATGAATCATAATAAGGGGTGAAACTTGCATATGTCCAACTTGCATAGATTATACATGTCATGGACCTAAAGGTGTCAACTTGTTCAAAATTCACCTAATATAATCTCAATCAATTTTCATAAACTTACATATGAACATGTGTGAATCAACATCATCTAATTTTTTAACAACATGGTTTTATATGGGTACACCTAACTCAATAGGCAAATTCCCATATTCAAGTTTTATTTAATTATAGTTTCAAGTTTATGGGTACACCTAACCTAATAGGCAAATTCCCATAAACAAGATCCATTTAAATAAAAAAAACATAACTTTAAGCATGTTCCAACAACATCATGATTTTACAACATAATATAGCATGATTTATAACATGGCATAGTATGATAGTATAACATAGCTTGACATGATTCTCAACATAGCACGACATAGCATAAGAGAATTTACAACATAGCATGACATAGCATATATAATTTACATCATACGACAACATAATAACATAATAAGAGATCCACAATATATAGAATTTACAATTACAAATCACGTCACTTTCTTGTGATCCATTCATAACTGAGTCAAATTAGTTTGTAATAGTCTTGTGAGAATCATCATACTCACCAACAAAAGAAAAGAATTAGAGAAAGAGAGATCTTTTGATTTGATTTGTGTAGATTTAGTTGTAGATGATTAGGCTTCCTCTTCTTAGTTTGTGACGGCTATGCTGAACTCCATGGCAGCAGCATGACGGTAGCTTCTCTAATTTTACAAGTGATTTAGGTCTAGGGTCTACCCACTTATTTATAGATTTTAGAATTCATTTAGGCCATTAGATTTAACCTAGAAATAACCGCAGCCGTTCAGACAAGATGGGGTTTATCTTGTTGACTCAGCAATGAGTCAGAAGTGACTCAGCAAACACTCAGCATATTAATAAACTTCTATTCATGTCATAAATATATATATATATATTCTACAATGTACATATTAGATACATCCCCCTTTACTTATTATTGTTTTTATATACATATTAGATACATCCCCTCTCTCACACACTTATTAATATTTTTATATTCATATTAGATACATCCCCTCTCTTACACACTTATTAATATTTTTATATTCATATTAGATACATCCCCTCTCTTACATACTTATTAATATTTTAGCAACTTTAGTGTTAACAGAAAAGTCAGGGTGTTACAATTTTCGTGGAGCGTTATAAGTAAACAGAACGGAATATTACAAGACGGATAAAGTAGTACTTGAAAATTTTATGACTTTATTGCGGCGGAAACATAAATATGTTTGGTTACACCTTCAAAACAACAAAACCAAGTACATAATATCAGTCTTGTACAAAAGCCTACAAAAATTTTAAGCCATAATCCCCAACAGAAAATGCCATAAGCAGAATAAAAGCTAAGCAAAACATCTTTCAACTTCAAGCTTGAAGAAAGAGACATCTGAACTAAGCTTGAGTATTTCCTCCTTGAGAACCTAGGGGGGAATGGTAGAAAAGAGGCGAAACCAACTAGGTTTGACATTAATCTGGTGAGTCCATTAACTTTAACAATATAATCATTAAAGTAACAGGATAAGAACATAAACTGGAAAGTAAGAAATGACTGTACATAAGCATGCATGATAAGGTAGGAAAGATGAATAAGATAAACGTTGATTGCGCTTCTAATCATTAAAGGGTAATTACTACACTGCACCAATGCTAAATATATCACACCGTTACTAGTTCCATACTGAAAGTTGATCCCAACCCCACAATCGGTAGCCCTCAGTCGTAGCATCTAGTAAGAGGTATCCACCCCATACAATCCTTGATAGCCTGCTTGCCTATAATAGATACTAGATGTCCCCACACAACCCCTAATCGATCGACTCCCTAACTCGCATGTATTTATTACTTGTGTCATTCGGCCCCGCTTGTTTGTAGATACCTGTGCGGATCCCGCCATGCGGTGTATCAATCCTTATGATGGCAACCCAACACAATTTAAGATGCACAGTGTATGACTACTGATGCCCGGTGCCTGCTTTTTCCACTCCGGAGCACGTGCACACCCGTACTCCATCGGAACCTAAACTGACGCACCACCCACTGATTCATGCATGTTTATTTAATAGTTAAGTTTGTGGGCCTATATATACTAATATTACCCACCTACCTAAGATTTACTTAACCCTTTTACTTATAAAGTCCATATGTCTTATTGGTTAAGCTTGCCTTAACCCTATCCACTTTGTTCATGTAATATTGGTTAAGTTGTCTTCTTACCCATGTTAACTTAACCCCACCAACCTAACTCGTTTAGGTATCATATTCTGCATTAATTAGTTATTAAATCATAGACCTCTCACATTAAGTCGATCACTTGTGGCCGCTGGATATGCCGGGCGGTTCCGGGCAGACTTCCACCGTAAGCCAGACTTAACCTCGTGTCTAAGCATCTAATTTATGCCTTTGACCTCTCACATTAGACTGTCGTTTGCGGTTGCTAGATATATCGGGCAGTTCCAGGCGGTCTTATACCACAAACCAAGTCTAACCTCGTGTCTTAGGCATTCATCTTTCAGCCAATTTACATATTTACTGTCTAAGCCTAGATTTATAGGTAAATTATCCATAAGTGTGGTCAATTCAAGCTATGCCACATTTACTTGTTATGCCCAAAATTACCTAATTAAGTTATATCCATAATTACTTAATTAAGTTATACCCAATTCCCCGCGTTTCAATCGCATCTACAACAAGGTCCAAAAATAAAATGGAGAGGGAGAGAGGAGAAACACAAGAATTGACACAAGGAACAAAATAGGCATGTAAAGGTGTACCCAACTCAAGAATCATGTTTCCAATAGACATGTTGTACATTAACAATAAGTATGGCTAAACTGAGCAAGTTACATCATAGGCATAAAGATTTGACAGAACTGAACATAAAAGAATCACATATTTGGTGTACAACATGATAGGTTCCATCACAACATTCTCATAGGCATAGGTATTCAGTTTTGACAAAAAAGATAATCATGAATCAGAATTGATTATCTTACAATTAGGCATTGTTCTAGATTCAATTCATTACAAGTCATGATTCATATTACATGTTCCAAATCTGAGAAATAACTGAACTTACCAAATTATCACAAGTTTACACCCAAACCCATTTACGTCAAGTCTCATTTTTGCTTATTATATACATTTTTTCCCAAACCATAGTCATCATCAATTTATGCCTTTTTACAAATCACATGTTAATCAACATTTCCCAAACTATTTCCCTACCATTCAAGCGTTATACGTGCACGAATTTCACATAAAATGTTAGGCTCGAAGTTAGCCTAACTCATAAAAAAAGAAAAAGGAAAAAGGAAGAGGGAAGAGAATCATGGTATCAAAATAGGCATAAATATACGAGCACGAACAGGCATGAACTGATAGAATTGATCAGAAAAGCATAGGCTATGAATAAAAAGAGATGACAAATTGCAAATTTGATAAGATCCATTATAGGCATAATCATATGATCACAATTTACAACTTATCATAATTACTTTAGTTTAATTATCTTGTGAAAGCTACATGAACTCACAGAGATTAAGAAAGAAGAGAAGATCTAGAATCTGATTTCTGAAGTTGATAAGCTAATCCGTTGATGTAGGCTTTGATCTTTATCTTTAATCTTTAATTTGATTAGTTATGGTGGAGACTAGATTAGTTTAGGATGCAGTATCATGGTGGTTCAAGAATCAATTTAGTTTTGATTAGGGTTTAGGTTTGATGTGATTATATAGAAGTATAGGATTAATTTGAGCCTTCAGATCAACCTAGGATCCATTCAAACCATCCAGTCTAAGAAACTGCGTCATCAGGCCAATCAGAAGTCGCCACGTAGCCCTACGACTCATAAAATCGTCATTGTCCAGAACAGTCAGCAGGGATCGACACCTACGGGGGGGGTCGACACCAGTGTCGGCACCCCTTAAGGGGGGTCGACACCAGTGTCGGCACCCCTTAAGGGGGGTCGACACCCTCTGGCGGGAATTTTCCTGCCCACTTCTTTTCACTGGTTTGAATTCGAATTTTGATTTATTAATTATTTATTTAATTCTAATTTAAACTTAAATCTTCTAAGCTCCATAACTTCTTCATACAGAGCCCGATTTACGTAAACTCGGACTCTATCTCAAGCATAATTCCAAGACGAACGCAATGGCATAACCCGCTTCCCTTAATTCTTCTTCTAAAAATTGAGTGTTCTTAAATTTGTTAATTTTAATATTTTAAAATTATGGGGTGTTACAATTATTATCATGTTATTTATATTATTAAAATATTCAAAATTATTAAATTCAAGCTAATTACATTCCAAAACAATATTTAGACCATTTTTGAATATTAATTAAGATGGTTAAAATCTGGGATGTTGCACTTATATATTGTAATTTATGTCCAAATTAAATTTTCAAATATTCGGTATGGAAATTCGGTATGGAAATCATTTATAAACGATAACGTTTATTTAATAAATTAATTAGAAATTTTAATTAAATTTGGATATCGTTTAACTTGAAAATATTTACGTTGAGTTATAAATTCATATTGGTCAATATTTGAAGTGATATATAATTTTATTTGGATATATTCGACAATAATAATTTATTATTATTTAATTTAATTGTTTTGGAATTAAATCAATATTATATAAGCTTTATAAATAGCTATTTTTTCAAACAACCTCCATTTTCGACGAAACAAATTCTATTGGAAAACGTATCGCTAGTTATTGCTAGATTTCCGGTTTAGAGCCAATCAGAGTTGTTTTGTCGGTGGGCGAAATTTAAATGTGAATCGATGAATACATTAAAAATCTAAATAACGTTGCTGTGCAAATAGAGTCGGAATTCAACAAAATCAATTTCATCGGGTTCGGAACGTCAAGACATAATAATATGTTGATTTTCGTTGCATTTGGAGATTGGTGCGTGGCGGAGCATATACATATCATGCAACGTTAATCAAAGGTAAAATTAAGTAATCGCATATAAATGATCATAACGTATTAAACCAAAATAGTATAAAAAAATAATAAAAACTTTGCTTCCAAAATAAGTTATAATATTACTTAAGTTTTAAAAGTTGACACTAACCCACCCTAAACTAAGTACACATACAGTTCTATGAGGTAACAAGTACACACATCTACCTATCTTTTTCCCTACCTTTTTCATTTCTTTCTTTCACTTGATTAAAACAACCGAATGCAAACCTACCCTACCCCTACCACACATGCTAGCCAATTTCTTTCTGACCCACCCTACCTTCTGTTAGCCTACGTGATGTACCATGGTGAAAGATGTTCTTCTTATCTTTCATGACTTCTTC
The DNA here is from genome assembly GCA_030737875.1 of Allium sativum. Taxonomy (NCBI): domain Eukaryota; kingdom Viridiplantae; phylum Streptophyta; class Magnoliopsida; order Asparagales; family Amaryllidaceae; genus Allium; species Allium sativum. The sequence goes on from CM060921.1 coordinate 318,644,322, forward strand.
TATAAATACCACGCTGTCTTCATTTTTCAGCAAGTTATATTAAAAACCAAAGCCTTCCACATTTTCCCCAGCGAATCGAAATGAATGAAAATCTTCCATTTGTGTAAATTAGAACCGCATCGTCCATTCTTTATAACCGAGCTGTGTCAACATGAAGATCAGAGGGGACTTGGGCGCAAGTCCCGGTAATCATCGATCGACGTCAAAAGGCCAACGTGGCGGTGTAGCAACGTGGAAAGGAGATTATGCGTGGGTATTAGGGTCTGAAAGTTGGAGTAATTCATACGGGTTTTTATGGGGAAGGGAAGCTGTCAGTCAGAGTTTGGTCAGTGAACCGGTCGGGATTAGCTTCGGAGTTGGGGAGGCGATTGCTGATATGCTCTAGTGTTTGGTAGCATGTGCAGTTCTAGGAGGAAGTGACGAGTTCTTGTGAGCTGCTATCTAGTTCTTTTCAGGTGTAGAAAGAAATATATGAAGGGGGGAGAAGACGTGAGCAGGATCATGTAAACACATGCGTTAGTAGTGGTGGAAAGAATTATAGTAGAGGATCATGGGAGGTTGTTCTCATTTTCTAAATGTGAAGGCTGATCATCCGTTGTTGATGGAGAGGGGAGAGCTGTGTGACGAGATGACAGGGGAGCAGTTTGGTGTTTTCCAGTTTTAAATTTCATGAAGAAAACAAGGAGTGGGGATGGAAGAAGATCGGCATTTGTGTAAACGCTCCAGATAGTTTTGAACGCGGGGAAGAAGGCCTTTAGCTTATGGATTTCACGGTATTTTGGGTCGGTGTAAATAAGGTAAGGCCCATTTTTATTTTTAATTGAAGTTTAATTAATTAAAGTGTTTTTATAAACGTATTAATATGATATCTAAATCCTATGTTATCAGAATTATGTGAGGTTCGTCACGTTGGAATCGTAAAGATGGAGGCTACGAGGTGGAGCTGGTTTGATCAGCACAGGAAGCAACCGTAAATTTTAATTAAAATAAACGAATGTTTAATTTAATTAAAACAAAGCATTTTATCAACAAAATTAAACCAAGGTGGGTTAAGCTCACTTAGTTCTTCCACTTATATTTTATATAAGTCAGGTTTAATGGTTGTGTGCTATGTTTGTTAGTTGTTGGGTGATTTGATGATTATTTGAGTATACGCTAAATATTTGTATATAACTGATTTAAGTTAAACGTTCATTTAATTTAATCAAAACTAATCATTATTTTTAACAATTATTCCCAATGAATATAACTTACCTTATTGGTTACATTTAGAATGATATAAACGTATTAAATTTAATTGGATGCTGGAATTTTTGTTATTAGTTGACCGTTATTAGTTGAATTAATTATTTATGTTTATGATATATTATCGTATTAAATGAATTGTTTTATTTGAGGTAACCTATTTGGTTGTAGGGAAAAACAGGTTTGAGGGATCCAACTGGATTCCTCAAACTTATCATTTATTTTCATATGATCATTGTATGAACTGTTTAACCAATTTGATTGGAGAATTGATTGGTTATTAATTGTTGAACCCAAGTTCAACGTTGTTTGTTATTAACCAATGAGTGATATTGGTTGAGGAATTAATAGCAGATGACCTAATTATACATCATTTTATAAGAACGATTTACCGTCAGATAAATCATTAGAAATGAAGTTATGAAATTTATTTTATAACTGAAGATAGAATTTAATATATTATTTTAAATAAAAGTTTATTAAGGGAAGCTTATGAAGTATAAAAGCCATGTTGTAGTTTAATGAATTTTTAAGCAGTTTGATATTAATAGTAGTATATGTTATGTTTAAATTGAAGTTTAAGTTAAATTCTTATTGTGATTTTGTTGGATGGAGTTATAAAATTCAAGTTTTATTGAATATATCATTGGAATGAGGTATTAGAAACATCTTGTGAATGGATTAAAAGCCGAATATAAGAAATTAAGGAACTGGAACCTAACTAGAGATCGGTTGGGATAAATGATTTTATGAGTATTGATTTGAGTTTGTTTTCCTACGAGGTGATATTTAGGGAATTATTTTCTTAATGATTTATGTTTAAGGACCATTGAAGGTTTGAAATGGAAATTGTAACAACCCGTAAAACTGGGCCAGTTTAAAATTTTTATTTTGGCAATTTTAGTGAATTTTGAATATTTAAAATGAATTATTTTAAATAATAACGACGAAAAATTTATTTTGAATAGAATTAGAATGTATATATTTACATACGCCGTCATTAGAATATAAATAGTTATTTAATTATAAAAGGAATTGAAAATGGTGTGGTATTTCGATAATTCGATTTCCAATTTCAATAGAACGTGCCGGGTGCAAAATAAACCGGATTGAAGTGAAACCAAAAATATTAGAATCTAATTGAGAATATCTTTCCAACGAATCCGGGAAATCAAAACTTCATAGCGGGGATCAAAAGTTATGTCCAAATGAATTTTCAGAATAATCGCCATGGAATTCTGGCCCTTAAAAATGGAAATTTTGCAAACGACCTCGGATTTCGACGAAACCACTTTTGTTGGATCCGTGATGTCAAATTATTGCTAGATTTCAAAATTCATAATTTCTCAATTCAATATGTGAGCGTGGCGAAGGAAAACACGTTTGATCAGTTTCAGTTGATTTTAATCGACTGGAAAATGGCCATTTGTCAAACTATCTCAGAATTTGATGAAATTAGTTTTTTTAGGACCGTATCGCCAATACAAAGCTAGAAATAATTTTTATGGAATTTTTCGAGTTAGTATGTGGCCCTGGTAATTTGAAATGTGCGTTAAAATTAAAATATACACTAATTTATAATTTGATTTTGAGAAAAACCTATCGAAACAGCTGAATTGGCTTGCGTGGCATATCTCATTGTGTTCGGAATGGCGGTAATACGCTGGGGACGACAGTCATTGGATGTGAATTGGAGTTATGATAAAATTTCACCTTTTTGGAATTAAAATAATATTAAATAATTAAATTATATAATCACCCTCCACACCCCCCCTCCTTCTTCATTTTAAGATCGAGGCTTCAAAAAGAAAAAAAGAAAAAAAAAAACACGATCGAAGACCGCGCTTCCCATCTTCGCGCCGCCACCGCCTCTCCCTGACACCACCGCCGCGCCTCCCTACGTCACCTCCCCCTTCTTCGATCCCCCCAATCTGATGCCGCCTCTCCTCGTTTTCCTCCCCCTTCTGAAGCGCGACTGACCCCAAACCCCACCCCGAGCGAACCCAACCACCAACAGCCGCCATCGATCTCCCCTGGGCCAGAGCCGGCCAGCGCAGCACCACCCCTCGGACCTCCAACCTTCAGCGACGCTATCTCCCCCCACTCCCAAGTAAAACAGTAAGTTTTTTTTTCTTTCCTTGATTCAAGTTACATATAAAACATAGCTTAAATTAGTTTTTAATTTGTATAAAACCTTGTTTTAAAATCAGTTTTATATTTATAAGTAGAAAGTTTATATATTTATAAGTAGAAAATTTATATATTTATAAGTAGAAAGTTTATATATTTATAAGTAGAAAGTTTATATATTTATAAGTAGAAAGTTTATATATTTATAAGAAGAAAGTTTATATATGTAGAATGTAGAAAGATCAGATTTTTATATTTTTAGAACGATAAAAATTCGATTTTTATTTAAGTAGAGTAATAAAAATATGATTTTTATTAATGTAGAGTATTAAAAATATGATTTTTATATAATAAAGAAGTTAAAATATAATTTTTATACTAGTGGCATATTAAAAATATGATTTTTATATAGGTATGATAGTAAAAATATGATTTTTATTTAGATAGAGTTATAAAAATATAATCTTTGTTGTACGTGTAGCGATATAAAATTTTTTTTTTTATTGAATGTAAAGAATAAAGATATAATTTTTATTAAATGTAAATGTTAAAAATATAATTTTTATCGTATGTAAGGAATAAAAATATAAGTTTTATAAGATAGAGAATATAAAAATACGATTTTTATATATGATGTAGCGAAAAGATTTGATCTTTATAAATATAGCGGAGTGATAAAAATGTGATTTTTAATATGAACAACGTAGAGAAGACTACATTGGAATTTTTGGCATTATCCGAACCATTCAGGAATAGATAATGGAGGAGTGGATCTCTAAGGTGAGAACTCCTCACTTTTATTTTAAATTTCTAGTTAATATATATACTAGGATGCAGACGGTGCTTAGCAGCACCTGACACGCGTCATCCACAGACCACAGATGGCTTGTTTGTTTATTTGATTTTGATGTGTAGTTGATCGTGTGTTGTGAAATGAAATAAAATATTTATATAGAAAATAAATATTGTATAGTTAAAAATAGAATTTTTAACGTGTATATAAATTGAAATAAATAAATATAAAGGAATCAGACGATTTGTTTATATACACACATTTGATGGATATTGTTTGGGACTATAAATTTTACACATCGCCCAACTGCACAAATAAAAATCTGTGTTTGTTGATTTATAACCCCACAAGGGTATTGGGATAAAATACGGCGTACACTAATCCCAGTAATTAGTTGTATGTCGATCGATTGATTGACAGGCTGTTATAAGCGTTAGATATCTATATTTGATGCTTATACAGAGTAGTGCACTTTGGATGATTGTTGATTATTTATCGTTGCTATTTATATACATGTGTTGTATGAAATCCATATAGTAACGCTATATGGTGATTGATTGGGCCTCATTCCAATTTAGAAAATAAAGAATATTATAAAATAAAGGTTCATGTGTTGACAATACTCATCCGTTGAGATTAGTCATGTGTTGAACGAAATATTTTAACAATAAAATTTACATATTTATCATATATAAAATTAGAAACTAACTGGAAAATAGATAAGATGAGTGGTCTCCTGGATATTGATCAGATGTTGGTTTCGGCCTTCGGGGTTAATATTTAGGGAATCATTCTCTTACTAATTTACTGTTGGAGTCTGATTTGAAATTAAACGATAGATGCCATAATTTTTATAAAATATAATAAATAACAAAATTAGTCGCGTGTTGACAGTACTCATCCGTTGAGATTAGTCATATATTGAAAGAAATATGGATTCATGTGCTGAATAGAATAAATATTCATTTGTTGAATAGAATAACGAAGTTATTGAAAAATATAAAGCCGTGTTGATTAGAAATGCGCTATTTTGACGCGAACGATATTGATATCGATTATATTCGTTTTTAAATTGAATTCGAATTGAATTGAATATAAAATGAATTCGAATTGAATTGAATATAAAATGAATTCGAATTGAACTGAATATAAAATGAATTCGAATTGAACTGAATATAAAATGAATTCGAATTGAACTGAATATAAAGTGAATTCGAATTGAATTGAATATAAAACAAATTCGAATTGAATTGAATATAAAACGAATTCGAATTGAATGGAATATAAAGTGAATTCGAATTGAATTGAATATAAAGTGAATTCGAATTGAATTGAATATAAAATGAATTCGAATTGAATTGAATATAAAGTGATTTCGAATTGAATTGAATATAAAGTGAATTCGAATTGAATTGAATATAAAGTGAATTCGAATTGAATATAAAACGAATTCGAATTGAATTGAATATAAAGTGAATTCGAATTGAATTGAATTGAATATAAAGTGAATTCGAATTGAATTGAATATAAAACGAATCCGAATTGAAATTAAATAGAAATGAATTCGAATTGGAATTGAATAGAATCGAATTTGAATTGAAATCAATTTGTAATGAATTTAAAACGAATTTATATTGGGAAAAATTCAATTTTGATTTGAATCTGAAATGAAGTTGAAATTGTTTTGAAAACGAATTTAAAACGATTTATAAAATTCGTTTTAAATAGCAATCGACGAAGTATATATTATATATAATATAATGGCCTGAATTGAACGCGCCGCGCTGCGGCAGTTCGCGAATTTCGACCATTAACTTCGAACGGATATTGCGGGAGATCCGACCGTCAGATTCTCTGAAATCGGAACCGTTGGGTTTGTATCGAAAAGAGCTTTCCAATGAATATTAGAAATTTGAAATCTAACAGTTGGATTTGGAGATGCGTCCAAATCAAATTTAGAAAAGGTCGCTGTAAGTGCAGTTCGACGACCATTATTGGAAATCGATTGTACGGGCTTTGATAAAATTATTAAAAATATCTATAATTTGTGTAAAATCAAAATATATGAATTGGAAAGAACAAGGATGAAAAATTCCCTATTTGAAAGGATAAAAATATATTTTTATCGAAATGAACTAGTTATGAACTAGAATTAAAATCCAATATTTTTAATTAAATAAATTGGGTTTGAAGTGGTTTTTTTTAAAAAAATAAATAGAATTTGATATTGGATATAAGCCGATACATTTTCTATTCAGAGCCTTGTATTTAATATCAAATGGAATTTTGGGTTAATCGTGAACTGTGTTTTAAATGACATTAGTTCTTTAACCCAGTTAAAGATTAAAACTAATTGGAGTTTTAATGAATCTTTAATTAGATTGAAATGAGAATTGGTAATTTAAATCATCAAATTTTGGAAATGATCGAAAGGGGAGTATCACCAGTTTTGCTCCGAGCGATAGTTAAATCTTTAATTAGATTTGGACGTGAAATGGTAATTAAATTTACCGATAACACCGTGGTGTTAGTTATGGGGTAATAACAGTTTTGCTCCATGGGATGAATAGGTTGGGATTGGGAAATAAAATAAATAATTACTTCGGTGTGGTTCGCTAATCTCGACTAGTTTGGAAAACCATAATTTGGGTTGATATGACATCCAAAGGAAGATTAAAGAATAAATTGTAAAGAATTTATCTTTGATAAAATTAATGGGAACCTTTCCCTAAGAATATGAAATTTAGAAACTAGCTGTAGGTTAGTTAAGAAGAATGGTTTTCTGGGTATTGATCTGATGTTGGTTTCGGCCTTCGGGGTTAATATTTGGGGAATTGTTCTCTTACTAATTTACGTTTAGTGACTGATGAATTGGAATGAGGCGTATGTTGTGTTTTATAGCACTTGATTATAAGGTACGCGAGTTATTCAGAAAGGCCGGGTATAACCCATTTTGAATAACTGATTCGACAATGAGTCGAAGAGATGGAAGACGATGCAAGACCGATGATCTTCACATAGAATGGATGGGTGCTACTGATGTTCACGATGGGAGTAGCTACCTTGAAGGGGGTTGAAGTGGTAGCCGTCCGGACGTACTTGTTGATTGTATGGATATGCAAGGAAAGTGCCTCCGGTTTCGTTCAGAACTAGAACGGACTTGTAAATGGATGGTGTGTATGACATTGTATTCCTTTATATTGTATTCGTTGATCTCTGCTAAATATGTATCTGTTTGGCGGTGGAGAATTTATTCTCTTGCTTAACGCCCTTATCTGAGACATACGAGCTCAGAGGTTATATATTGGCAGAAATCAGTGGTACGATATGGATTGATAGTGTGGCATGCTGAGATGCAGTGATCCAGACTTTTGTTGAAAAGCAAAGTTTGGTGGATGATGATCAAAGCGCAGCTTTAATATAGCACAGCTTTGTGTATAGCGTTGATTCGCGAGCCTCACACCCCGGTATGGTGGTAAACTGATGGTTTGATCAGTATGCTTTTTAGAGGATGGACACCTTCGTGGTGTCGTGGATTCGGTCGACCGAGATTGAGCTTAGTGCTCAGAGGGATAGAGTAAGCAGTATTTTCTCTCGCCGAGACGTAAGCCGCAGTGATACTCGATTTCCCAAAAGTGCGGATGTGCATTACGGTGTTTTCTCTAGCTGATACGCAAGCCGTTGTAGATGGCACTACGCGATCGATCTTTCGAATCAGGAGCCACCATGATGGAAATCCAATTTCCAAATATGACATTTTGCGGTTTTGATTGTAGAGCCTAGTATTGGCGACATGATATATGGTACCCATGCCGTCTATGATTGATATATTTATATTTGAAGTTGTTTTCTTCATTTATAGTAATAATATAAGATGAAATTTCGCGTATCAAGCATATTTGGCTATTATAAGGGAAAACTCTATCCTCCGGCTTGCGTTGCATTGTGTGATGGGGTCTGGGTCTTATAATAGCTTCATTGTTCTTTATTTAACATTGCACTGTTTGTTTTATGCACTGGTATTCTTGGGAGGAAACCAGTTCCGTGTTATACGGCGTGGTCCCTTGATTTACCTAACTTTAAAAACAAAGATTAATAATTATTTTAGTTCTCACACCAGTCACATGAATGACCTGGAGTTTATTGTTTTAACCTAAACTCTGGGTGCCCTTATTTCCACACGGGCAGCTAGTAGTTTTGGTTTTGCAGATTTATATTCACAGGATCCTGATTTACAGCTGGAGCGATATCCGGAAAGCTCTATATTCGTATATCTCTTCTAGTTGTGCTTTGTATTGTTTTTCCGTTGCGATGTATTTAAATGTAATTTAAATCTCTGATATTTTCTGTGTAATATTAATTCATACTCTGTATATTTTTGTATTCTGATGGAATTGTTGTAATATACAATGAAATGTTCTTCTGTTTGCGTTCTGATTTGTCGTGTTCTCAAGGTAATCCGGGCTTTCCTTCACGGGGAAGTTACGGGCTATCACAGTTGGTATCATAGCTCTGGTTTACAGAGCTAGAGAACATGACACATTAGAACCAAACGAAAGAATTCATCAGAAATTGGATTAGTAATATCCAATGGGATTGACTCGTTAGAGATAGGATCAGTAGTATCCTAGAATGAGTGTGAATAGTATATTTTTAGAATGAAAACCATTTTTGTTTTGAAATTTAAATCGTATCATACATATTTGACTATTTATTTTAAATTGATTTGGACAATCCAATATATAAAGATTTTGCATATACGCCTTGCAAGCGTGTATTCAAGGTTTTAATATACTGGATAGATATAGAATCATACTCTAGTTGCCCGGGAATAATTCTGGAGATGGGGCCCCATCGCCAGTACTTGTTTTTGAGTTTCGAAAGTGAGATTTCTATATATTTCCAATTGACTGGTGTGAGAACAAAACTTAACTGAAATTTACTGTTGGTGACTTGACATTGAAATCTGATTTTTGAGTATATAAAAATCGTATATATTTGAAAATCTAATCAACAAATTGATTGATGGCTGTGATGTTTGATTATTGATTCAACTAATAAAAATACTGGAATGATAAATGAAGTATAATCAAGGTGATCGTTAAGTGAAACATAATGCAAACTCTCTTGACAAAAATCCTAAAAATATTATATAGGATATGGACGACTATGGCTTATCTCATACTGAATTCTGGATGACCCCGAAACAAGCGAGGAGAGCTCACCAGAAAGCAGAAAAAGAACGTGGGTTGAACTTAGGAACGTACGTGGGTATTTATTGCCGTATATGCAGAAAAGAAGGACATTATGCCGTTCGGTGTCCCAAGAGAAAAAAAAGCAGGGAGAAAATGATGAGAATAGACATAGTGTGTTTCAAATGCAAAGAGAAGGGGCATTTCATACATAAGTGTCCGAGGGTAAAGAAGAAACCCACAAATCTAGGAAAGGAAAAGAAATGTTTTCGATGCAAAGAAGTAGGGCATCTAGCCCGAGATTGCCCGTTAAAGAAGGGTGATAAGAAATCCAAGGGAAAGGAGCTATCAACTTTGGAAATCATGCAAGAAGAAAGCACGACTTCCTAGAAAGCTGGGTTTTAATGTAATGAACTAGCGTTTTGGATATATGTGTGTATGTATGATGCTTGTACGAACGTAATTGTAATAACCCAGAGATTCTGAACCAGTTTAAAATTTTTATTTTGGCAATTTTAGCGAATTTTGAATATTTAAAATAGATTATTTTAAATAATATCGACGATAAATTTATTTTGAATATAATTCGAGCGTATATATTATATACGTCGTCGTTAGAATATAAATAATTATATATAATTATAAAAAGAATTGAAAATGGCGCGGTAGTTCGATAATTCAATTTCAAACTTCAATTGAATGTACCGGGTGGAAAACAATCCGGATTTTAGTGAAACCAAAAATGATAGGATCTAATTGATAATATCTTTCCAACGAATCCGAAAAATCAAGATTTCATAGCGGGAATCAAAAGATATGTCCAGTTGAAAATTCTGAATAGTCACTATGGAATTCAGGCCCTTAAAAATAGACATTTTGCAAACGACCTCGGATTTCGACGAAACCACTTTTGTTGGGTCCGTGATGTCAAATTATTGCTAGATTCCAAATTTCATAATTTTTCGAATCAATATGTGAGCGTGGCAAAGGAAAACGCGTTTGACCAGTTTTAGTTGATTTTAATCGACTGGAAAATGGCCATTTTTCTAACGATGTCAGAATTCGACGAAACTAGTTTTGTTAGGACCGTATCGTCCATACGAAGGTAGAAAATATTTTTCGGGAATTTTTCTAGTTAGTATGTGACCCCGGTAAATTGAAATGCGCGTTCAAATGCAATATATAGAGTTATATGTTGATTTCAATGAAAATTGATCGAAACGATCGAATCAATCTACGATACATATACCATTGTGTTCGGAATGGGGGTAAAACGCTATGGACGACAGGCGGTGGGCCTCGTTTCGAGGTCGTATGTGAAAGTCAACTTTTTGCAAAATAAAATAATTAAAAAATTAAAATAAAAAATTCTCTCCTTCTCCTTAACCAGCCCCCCCCCCCCCCCCCACCGTTCGATTCATTTTAGATTCAAAACAAAAAAAATGGAGAAAAGAGGCGGAGGAGCCGTCGCTCCTCCGATGGTGCCGCCGCCGCCTCCGGCTAGCCCCCCTCCCCAGGCCGCCGCAACCCTCCTGCCTCACTCCACCTCGTCCTCCTCCTCCCCCGTGCCAACCGCAACCCCCCCTCATCGAAGTCGATCGACGAGAAGACCCCCCCCTCGTTTCAGAAATCGCGACGAAGACCCCCCTGATGTCGACCGCAACGCCCTAAACCCCCCCAGCTGTCGAAGCTCGCCTGAACCGCCTCCCTTGGTGTAGCCGCACCTTGCTCCTCCGACGAGCCGCACCCACGACCCCCTTCCGCCTGCAGTCTCCGGCGTGAGCACACCCTCCCCCTTTAGGCGACGTTGATAAATCCCCCTTTTTCCAAGTCAAGGTAAAATTTGTTTACATTATTTCATTTATTTCAGTTCTTTATATTATTTATTTTATTTAAAACTGAGAATTTAAAATGATGATTTTGCTAATAAAAGTTCATGTTTTTAAATAATAAAAAGATATGGTTTTTAAAATATAAAATTTGATTTTCTTTGATTTGTACCACCAAGGAAAAAAAATATGATTTTAAGTGATTTAAAGATTTGATTTTTAAATTAGAAAAGATTTGATTTTTAAATTAGAAAAGATTTGATTTTTAAATTAGAAAAGATTTGATTTTTGAAGTTTAAAAAGGCGAGATCTTTATATGTAAAAAGGAGAGATCTTTATATGTAAAAAGGCGAGATCTTTATATGTAAAAAGGCGAGATCTTTATATGTAAAAAGGCGAAATCTTTATATATGAAGCATAATAAAATATAATCTTTACAGTATATGGAGTGAAATAAAAATATGAACTTTATTTTTATCATGAAGTAGGTAGTAAAAATTCGATTTTTATATATTGAATAGCATAGTAAAAATTCGATTTTTATATATTGAATAACGAAGTGAAAAATTCGATTTTTACATATGTAGTTACAGCAACGAAGATGACAAAAATGCGATAACGATGAAGATTTCTAGCAAAGAAGAGTCAAGATGATTGGATAGCTATCGCTGAGAATTTCTCACTCTTCAATTTCTTTTCTAGTTATATATATATATATATACTAGGATGCAGACGGTGCTTAGTAGCACCCGACACAATCGTCCACAGACCATGGACTTGTTTGTTTGGTTGCATAAATTAGTTAGATGATTTGATCTGAATTTGGTTGTTTGGTGAATTTAATTGATGTGTGAATGGCGTGGGCCTTCACTAGACCGGGGATAAGGCTAGGCCTTGTCCCATTTCTAGTATCGTGCCGTTATGCCGCCGAAATTTTCTAAAATATGTTAGAAAAATAAAGATATCATTTTATTGAATAAATGAACTGAATAAAAATCCATGTGTTAAAATAAAATATTTTATCGTTAAAAATATAATTTTTAGCATGAATGTGAATAAATAAATATTTATAAACAAATCGACCGATTTGTTTATATACACTGATTTGACTGATATTGATTGGGTCGATAAATTTTACACATCGCCCAATTGCACAACTAAAATCTGTGTTTGATTGTTTGAAACCCCACACGGGTGTTGGGATGAAATTTGAAGTTCACTCATCCTGATTGATTAAATATGTCGATCGATCGATTGACAGGCTGTTATAAGCGTTAGATATCTATATTTGATGCTTATACAGTGTAGTGCACTTTGGTTGATGGTTGATTATTTTCAATGCTATTATATACGTGTGATGTATGAAAATCCATATAATTAACATTATATGGTGATTGATTGGGCCTCATTCAAATTTAGAAGATATTTTAATAATAAAATTTACATCTTTATCAATATAAAATAAAGGTTCATGTGTTGACAGTACTCATCCGTTGAGATTAGTCATGTGTTGAACGAAATATTTTAATAATAAAATTTACATCTTTATCAATATAAAATAAAGGTTCATGTGTTGACAGTACTCATCCGTTGAGATTAGTCATGTGTTGAACGAAATATTTGAAAATAGAATATTTGAAAATAGAAATATTTGAAAATAGAAATATTTGAAAATAGAAATATTTAAAATAGAAATATTTGAAATAGAATATTTGAAAAAGAAATATTTGAAATAGAATATTTTAAAATAGAAATATATGAAGCCGTGTTGGTTAGATTGACGCCATTTTGACGTGAACGATATTTATATCGATTTTATTCATTTTAAAATGAATATTGAAAAGTGATTTCGAAATCGCATATTATGAAATGAAATTTGAATCAAATTGAATAGAAAACGAATTCGAATTGAATACATAACGAATTGAATTCGAATTGAATACATAACGAATTGAATTCGAATTGAATTCGAATTGAATATAAAACGAATTTGATTTCAATTGAATATATAATGAATTTGATTCAAATAGAAAATGGAAGTGAATGGAATATAAAACGATTTCGAAATGAATTGATTAGAAAACGAATTTGATTTAAGTCGAATAGAAAACCAATTTGAATTGAATCGAATAGAAAACCAATTTGAATTGAATCGAATAGAAAACCAATTTGAATTGAATCGAATAGAAAACCAATTTGAATTGAATCGAATAGAAAACGACTTTGAAATTGAATTGAATTGAAAACGAATTCAAATTGAATTGAAAGCAAAATTGAAATGAATTCAAATTGAATTGAAATTTGAATTGAATAGAAATGAATTTTAAAATGAATTTATAAAGAAGAATTCAATTTTGCTTTGGATTGAAATGGAAGTTGAAATTGTTTTTGAAGCGAATTTAAAACGACTTATAAAATTCATTTTAAATAGTAATCGACGAAATATATATTATATATATAATATAATGGCCTGAATAGAACGCGCCGCGCCGCTGCAGTTCGTGAATTTCGACCATTTATTTCAAACGGACATTACGGGAGATCCGACCGTCGGATTCTCCTAAAACCGGAACCGTTGAGTTCGTATCGAAAAGAGCTTTCTAACGAATATTAGAAATTCAAAATCTAACGGTTGGATTTGGAGTTATGTCCAAATCAGATTCGAAAAAGGTCGTTGTAAGTGCAGTTCGATGGCCGTTGATGGAAATCGACCGTACGGGCCTTGATAAAATTATTAAAAATAGTAATAATTTGTGTAAAATCATAAGAAATGATTTGGGAAAAATTGGGGTGAAAAACTCCATATTTGAAAAGATAAAAATGATTTTTTTATCTAAATGAACTAGTTTTGAACTAAATTTAAAACCCAATTATTTTTAAATAAATAAATTAGATTTAAAAAGGGGTTTTAAATAATTGGAATTTCTAATATATTTGATTGGATTTGAAATGGGTTTATCGTGAACGGTGTTTTAAATAACACTAGTTCTTTAACCCGATAATAAATAGAATGTGATTTGGGTTTGTCGTGAACTGTGTTTTAAATAACACCTAGTTCTTTAACCCAGTAAAAGGAGTTTTAACGAATCTGTAATTAGGTCGAAATGTGAATCTATAATCTAAATTATCAAATTTAGAAATGAGCGAGAATGGAGTATCACCAGCTTCGCTCCAAAGCGATAGTTAAATCTTTAATTAGATTTGAACGTGAAATGGTAATTAATTTTACCGATAACACTGTGGTATTAGATATGGAGTATTACCAGTTTTGCTTCATGGGATGAATAGGTTGGGACTGGGAAATAAAATAAATAATTACTTCGGTGTGGTTCGCTAATATCGACTAGTTTGGAAAACCATAATTTGGTTTGTAATGTCATCCAAAGGAAGATTAAAGAATAAATTTAAAGAATTTATCTTTGAAAAAATTAATGGGAACCTTTCCCTGAGAATATGAATTGGAATGAGGCGTATGTTGTGTTTGTGTAACATTCGTTTTAATATACGCGGGTTGTTCGGAAAGGCCGGGTTTACACCCATTCTGAATAACCGATTCGACGATATGTCGAAGATGAAGACGGTGGTTGAAGACCGGAAGTCTTCACATCGTTTGGATTATTACCGGCGATTCTGATTGGGTTGTACATCCAAGAGGATGGAAATAGTTGGTGGTCGTCCAGACGTACTTGGAGATGGATGGATATGCGAGGAAAGTGCCTCCGGTTTCGTTCAGACCCAGAACGGACTTGTAAATGGATTGTGTGTCTAACATTGGATTTTATTCCGTGTTGATTGATTTCTATTAAATATACATCTGTTTGGCGGCGGAGAATTTATTCTCTTGCTTAACGCCCTTCTCTGAGACGTACGAGCTCAGAGGTTGTATATCGATGGACATCAGTCGCATGGCATGAATTGCCTGTGTGGCACGCTAAGATGCAATGATCAAGGCTTCTGTTGAAAAGCAAAGTCTTGTGGTTGATGATCAAAGCACGGCCTACGTGGCAGCTTTGTGTATAACGTGAATTCGCGAGCCTCACACCTCGGTATGAGTTAAAAACGGGATACGGACTGTAGGGAGAGCACGACGTTTCTTTCTAGCTTTGGTGGTGTCAGTGACTTACCAGCCCTGACATTTATATACTTTTCACCTTTGTGGTTGTTGGATGAGGCGCCTCGATTTTAGGTCTGTAAGGACTGGGAAACGTGTGTTCAGGCATAATTAATCCTCTAACGTAAGTGAGGACCGACCCTAAAGCATCCAGGGGTTACCCAGAGTGTGTAGTCCCGAGGCATTTGCTAGAGTGTCTCGAAGCGGAGAGGAGCTTGCCCCTTGCCTCGACTCATGATGGAAATCCAATTTCCAATACGTGTATTGCGGCTTTATTTGTAGAGCCTAGTATGGCGACATAGTAGCATGGGATGCTATGCCGTCTATGATTTATATTTATGATTGAAATTGTTTTGACACTATACACTTACTATAGTATCAAATGATTTGTTTTAAACGTACCAAGCATGTTTGGCTATTATAAGGGAAAACCCTATCCTCCGGCTTGCGTTGCATTGTGTGATCGGACCTGGGTCTTATAATAGCTTCATTTTTCGAAAAAGCATTGCGCTGTTTATTCTATGCACTGGTATTCTTGGGAGGAAACCCATTCCGTGTTATACGGCGTGGTCCCTTGAATTACTCTCTTTTAAAGTAAAGTTTAAATAACTGTTTTAGTTCTCACACCAGTCACATGACTGACCTGGAGTTTATTGTTTTAACCTAAACTCTGGATGCCCCTATTTTCTGCACGGGCAGCTAGTAGTTTTGGTTTTGCAGATCCTGGTTTACAGCTGGAATGATATCCGGAAAGCTCTGTATCCGTATATCACCTTCAGTTGTGCTTTGTATTATTTTCCGCTGCTATGTAATTTATTGTAATCTCTGATATTTATCGAATGTAATTTATTCATTTATACTCTGCATATTCTTGTATCTGATGGAATTGTTGTAATAGCAATGAAATGTTCTTCCGTCTGCGTTCTGTTGTGTGTTGTTATCAAAGTATCCGCTCTTTCCTTAACGGGGAAGAAACGGGTCTTCACATTTGGTATCGGAGCTTTGGTTTACAGAGCTCGAGAACAAGACATATTAGAACCATACGAAAGAATTCATCAGATATTGGATTAGTAATATCCAATTAGAATGACTCGTTAGTGATAGGATCAGTAGTATCCTAGAACGAGTGTGAAGAGTATATTTTTCAAATGAAAACAATTTTGTTTTGAAATTTAAACCATTTTAAGCGTATTTGATTATTTATTTATTTTGAATATGGACAATCTAGTATATAAAGGTTTTGCATATACGCGTCATGAACATATATTCGAAGTTTTAATATATTAGATAGATATAGAATCACACTCTAGTCGCTCGGAGATGATTTTGATGATGGAGCTCCATCACCAATATTTATGTTCGTGTTTCAAGGTGTGATATCTATATATTTCCATTAGACTGGTGTGAGAACCAAAACTAATATAGCTAGAACACATTGCTGTGATTTGGCATCAAAAACATTATTTTTTGTATATATATCAAAGTTATGAATTTGAAACGTTAATTCACTAATTGATTGATGTTTGTGTTGTTTGTTTATTTGTTTAATAATTTTGAACCATTATGCCTAATTGAATCAAATATTGAATTGTATTGAAAATTGGTCGCATTTGCTTGCATATACATATACTTACATTGAACAGGTCATAGCAAGGAGGCTAGAGCGAAGAATAAAATTTGTTTGCCCGACAAATAGGTACATGTTTACCATAATTTACTATTTTGTTTGGGTGATGATGATTTTATGAGCCTATTGGCTAGCCGCTTGGCTTTTTCTTTTTCTTTTTCTTTTTGAGATCAGAAGGCCTATATGGCAATTTCGGGATTTTCCCGTGGCTCCCAGTGCAGGGGAGGTTATGGCGAAATTTTTCGAAAATTTAAGGTGTTAGCCAAAATTTTGAAATTTTGAAAATTCTCAGAAACTGAAAAGTTGGAGAATGGAAGCCAGATCGAACGTAGAGTTGATTGATCAAACCACTTTCGGCTTTGTTCCTTTTCGGGGACGAAAAGTTTTAAGTGCGGGAGATTGTAATAACCCGGAAATTCTAAATCAGTTTAAAATTTTTATTTTGGCAATTTTAGCGAATTTTGAATATTTAAAATAGATTATTTTAAATAATATCGACGATAAATTTATTTTGAATATAATTCGAGCGTATATATTATATACGTCGTCGTTAGAATATAAATAATTATATATAATTATAAAAAGAATTGAAAATGGCGCGGTAGTTCGATAATTCGATTTCAAACTTCAATTGAATGTACCGGGTGCAAAACAATCCGGATTTTGGTGAAACCAAAAATGATAGGATCTAATTGATAATATCTTTCCAACGAATCCGAAAAATCAAGATTTCATAGCGGGAATCAAAAGATATGTCCAGTTGAAAATTCTGAATAGTCGCTATGGAATTCAGGCCCTTAAAAATAGACATTTTGCAAACGACCTCGGATTTCGACGAAACCACTTTTGTTGGGTCCGTGATGTCAAATTATTGCTAGATTCCAAATTTCATAATTTTTCGAATCAATATGTGAGCGTGGCGAAGGAAAACGCGTTTGACCAGTTTTAGTTGATTTTAATCGACTGGAAAATGGCCATTTTTCTAACGATGTCAGAATTCGACGAAACTAGTTTTGTTAGGACCGTATCGTCAATACGAAGCTAGAAAATATTTTTCGGGAATTTTTCTAGTTAGTATGTGACCCCAATAAATTGAAATGCGCGTTCAAATGCAATATATAGAGTTATATGTTGATTTCAACGAAAATTGATCGAAACGATCGAATCAACCTACGATACATATCCCATTGTGTTCGGAATGGGGGTAAAATGCTATGGACGACAGGCGGTGGGCCTCGTTTCGAGCTCGTATGTGAAAGTCAACTTTTTGCAAAATAAAATAATTAAAATAAAAAATTCTCCCCTTCTCCTTAACCAGCCCCCCCCCCCCCCCCCCCGTTCGATTCATTTCAGATTCAAAACAAAAAAAATGGAGAAAAGAGGCGGAGGAGCCGTCGCTCCTCCGATGGTGCCGCCGCCGCCTCCGGCTAGCCGCCCCCCCCCCCCCAAACCGCCGCAACCCTCCTGCCTTACTCCACCTCGTCCTCCTCCTCCCCCGTGCCAACCGCAACCCCCCTCCTCGAAGTCGATCGATGAGAAGACCCCCCCCTCGTTTCAGAAATCGCGACGAAGACCCCCCCTGATGTCGACCGCAACGCCCTGAACCCCCCCCCCCCCCCAACTGTCGAAGCTCGCCTGAACCGCCTCCCTTGGTGTAGCCGCACCTTGCCCCTCCGACGAGCCGCACCCACGACCCCCGTTCGCCTGCAGTCTCCGGCGTGAGTACACCCTCCCCCTTTAGGCGACGCTGATAAATCCCCCTTTTTCCAAGTCAAGGTAAAATTTGTTTACATTATTTCATTTATTTCAGTTCTTTATATTATTTATTTTATTTAAAACTGAGAATTTAAAATGATGATTTTGCTAATAAAAGTTCATGTTTTTAAATAATAAAAAGACATGGTTTTTAAAATATAAAATTTGATTTTCTTTGATTTGTACCACCAAGGAAAAAAATATGATTTTAAGTGATTTAAAGATTTGATTTTTAAATTAGAAAAGATTTGATTTTTAAATTAGAAAAGATTTGATTTTTAAAATAGAAGAGATTAGATTTTTGAAGTTTAAAAAGGCGAGATCTTTATATGTAAAAAGGCGAGATCTTTATATGTAAAAAGGCGAGATCTTTATATGTAAAAAGGCAAAATCTTTATATATGAAGCATAATAAAATATATTCTTTACAGTATATGGAGTGAAATAAAAATATGAACTTTATTTTTATCATGAAGTAGGTAGTAAAAATTCGATTTTTATATATTGAATAGCATAGTAAAAATTCGATTTTTATATATTGAATAACGAAGTGAAAAATTCGATTTTTACATATGTAGTTACAGCAATGAAGATGACAAAAATGCGATAACGATGAAGATTTCTAGCAAAGAAGAGTCAAGATGATTGGATAGCTATCGGTGAGAATTTCTCACTCTTCAATTTCTTTTCTAGTTATATATATATATATACTAGGATGCAGACGGTGCTTAGTAGCACCCGACACAATCGTCCACAGACCATGGACTTGTTTGTTTGGTTGCATAAATTAGTTAGATGATTGGATCTGAATTTGGTTGTTTGGTGAATTTGATTGATGTGTGAATGGCGTGGGCCTTCACTAGACCGGGGATAAGGCTAGGCCTTGTCCCATTTCTAGTATCGTGCCGTTATGCCGCCGAAATTTTCTAAAATATGTTAGAAAAATAAAGATATCATTTTATTGAATAAATGAACTGAATAAAAATCCATGTGTTAAAATAAAATATTTTATCGTTAAAAATATAATTTTTAGCGTGAATGTGAATAAATAAATATTTATAAACAAATCGACCGATTTGTTTATATACAATGATTTGACTGATATTGATTGGGTTGATAAATTTTACACATCGCCCAACTGCACAACTAAAATCTGTGTTTGATTGTTTGAAACCCCACACGGGTGTTGGGATGAAATTTGAAGTTCACTCATCCTGATTGATTAAATATGTCGATCGATTGATTGACAGGCTGTTATAAGCGTTAGATATCTATATTTGATGCTTATACAGTGTAGTGCACTTTGGTTGATGGTTGATTATTTTCAATGCTATTATATACGTGTGATGTATGAAAATCCATATAATTAACATTATATGGTGATTGATTGGGCCTCATTCCAATTTAGAAGATATTTTAATAATAAAATTTACATCTTTATCAATATAAAATAAAGGTTCATGTGTTGACAGTACTCATCCATTGAGATTAGTCATGTGTTGAATGAAATATTTTAATAATAAAATTTACATCTTTATCAATATAAGATAAAGGTTCATGTGTTGACAGTACTCATCCGTTGAGATTAGTCATGTGTTGAACGAAATATTTGAAAATAGAATATTTGAAAATAGAAATATTTGAAAATAGAAATATATGAAAATAAAAATATTTGAAATAGAAATATTTGAAATAGAATATTTGAAAAAGAAATATTTGAAATAGAATATTTGAAAATAGAAATATATGAAGCCGTGTTGGTTAGATTGACGCCATTTTGACGTGAACGATATTTATATCGATTTTATTCATTTTAAAATGAATATTGAAAAGTGATTTCGAAATCGCATATTTTGAAATGAAATTTGAATCAAATTGAATAGAAAACGAATTCGAATTGAATACATAACGAATTGAATTCGAATTGAATACATAACGAATTGAATTCGAATTGAATTCGAATTGAATATAAAACGAATTTGATTTCAATTGAATATATAATGAATTTGATTCAAATAGAAAATGGAAGTGAATGGAATATAAAACGATTTCAAAATGAATTGATTAGAAAACGAATTTGATTTAAGTCGAATAGAAAACCAATTTGAATTGAATCGAATAGAAAACCAATTTGAATTGAATCGAATAGAAAACCAATTTGAATTGAATCGAATAGAAAACCAATTTGAATTGAATTGAATAGAAAACGACTTTGAAATTGAATTGAATTGAAAACGAATTCAAATTGAATTGAAAGCAAAATTGAAATGAATTCAAATTGAATTGAAATTTGAATTGAATAGAAATGAATTTTAAAACGAATTTATAAAGAAGAATTCAATTTTGCTTTGGATTGAAATGGAAGTTGAAATTGTTTTTGAAACGAATTTAAAACGACTTATAAATTCATTTTAAATAGTAATCGACGAAATATATATTATATATATTATATATACAATATAATGGCCTGAATAGAACGCGCCGCGCCGCGGCAGTTCGTGAATTTCGACCATTTATTTCAAACGGACTTTACGGGAGATCCGACCGTCGGATTCTCCTAAAACCAGAACCGTTGAGTTCGTATTGAAAATAGCTTTCTAACGAATATTAGAAATTCAAAATCTAATGGTTGGATTTGGAGTTATGTCCAAATCAAATTCGAAAAAGGTCGTTGTAAGTGCAGCTCCATGGCCGTTGATGGAAATCGACTGTACGGGCCTTGATAAAATTATTAAAAATAGTAATAATTTGTGTAAAATCATAAGAAATGATTTGGGAAAAATTGGGGTGAAAAACTCCATATTTGAAAAGATAAAAATGGTTTTTTATCGAAATGAACTAGTTTTGAACTAAATTTAAAACCCAATTATTTTTAAATAAATAAATTAGATTTAAAAAGGGGTTTTAAATAATTGGAATTTCTAATATATTTGATTGGAATTGAAATGGGTTTATCGTGAACGGTGTTTTAAATAACACTAGTTCTTTAACCCGATAATAAATAGAATGTGATTTGGGTTTGTCGTGAACTGTGTTTTAAATAACACCTAGTTCTTTAACCCAGTAATAGGAGTTTTAACGAATCTGCAATTAGGTCGAAATGTGAATCTATAATCTAAATTATCAAATTTAGAAATGAGCGAGAACGGAGTATCAACAGCTTTGCTCCAAAGCAATAGTTAAATCTTTAATTAGATTTGAACGTGAAATGGTAATTAATTTTACCGATAACACTGTGGTATTAGATATGGAGTATTACCAGTTTTGCTTCATGGGATGAATAGGTTGGGATTGGGAAATAAAATAAATAATTACTTCGGTGTGGTTCGCTAATCTCGACTAGTTTGGAAAACCATAATTTGGTTTGTAATGTCATCCAAAGGAAGATTAAAGAATAAATTTAAAGAATTTATCTTTGATATAATTAATGGGAACCTTTCCCTGAGAATATGAATTGGAATGAGGCGTATGTTGTGTTTGTGTAACATTCGTTTTAATATACGCGGGTTGTTCGGAAAGGCCGGGTTTACACCTATTCTGAATAACCGATTCGACGATATGTCGAAGATGAAGACGGTGGTTGAAGATCGGAAGTCTTCACATCGTTTGGATTATTACTGACGATCCTAATTGGGCTGTACATCCAAGAGGATGGAAATAGTTGGTGGTCGTCTAGACGTACTTGGAGATGAATGGATATGCGAGGAAAGTGCCTCCGGTTTCGTTCAGACCCAGAACGGACTTGTAAATGGATTGTGTGTCTGACATTGGATTTTATTCAGTGTTGATTGATTTCTATTAAATATACATCTGTTTGGCGGCGGAGAATTTATTCTCTTTCTTAACGCCCTTATCTGAGACGTACGAGCTCAGAGGTTGTATATCGATGGACATCAGTCGCATGACATGAATTGCCTGTGTGGCACGCTAAGATGCAATGATCAAGGCTTCTGTTGAAAAGCAAAGTCTTGTGGTTGATGATCAAAGCACGACCTACGTGGCAGCTTTGTGTATAACGTGAATTCGCGAGCCTCACACCTCGGTATGAGTCAAAAACGGGATACGGACTGCTGGGAGAGCACGACGTTTCTTTCTAGCTTTGGTGGTGTCAGTGACTTACTAGCCCTGACATTTATATACTTTTCACCTTTGTGGTTTTTGGATGAGGCGCCTCGATTTTAGGTCTGTAAGGACCGGGAAACGTGTGTTCAGGCATAATTAATCCTCTAACGTAAGTGAGGACCAGCCCTGAAGCATCCAGGGGTTACCCAGAGTGTGTAGTCCCGAGGCATTTGCTAGAGTATCTCGAAGCGGAGAGGAGCTTGCCCCT
Source organism: Allium sativum (assembly GCA_030737875.1). NCBI lineage: Eukaryota > Viridiplantae > Streptophyta > Magnoliopsida > Asparagales > Amaryllidaceae > Allium > Allium sativum. Next base: position 318,667,333 of record CM060921.1, read on the forward strand.
TGCCTCGACTCATGATGGAAATCCAATTTCCAATACGTGTATTGCGGCTTTATTTGTAGAGCCTAGTATGGCGACATAGTAGCATGGGATGCTATGCCGTCTATGATTATATTTATGATTGAAATTGTTTTGACACTATACACTTACTATAGTATCAAATGATTTGTTTTAAACGTACCAAGCATGTTTGGCTATTATAAGGGAAAACCCTATCCTCCGGCTTGCATTGCATTGTGTGATGGGACCTGGGTCTTATAATAGCTTCATTTTTCGAAAAAGCATTGCGCTGTTTATTCTATGCACTGGTATTCTTGGGAGGAAACCCGTTCCGTGTTATACGGCGCGGTCCCTTGAATTACTCTCTTTTAAAGTAAAGTTTAAATAACTATTTTAGTTCTCACACCAGTCACATGACTGACCTGGAGTTTATTGTTTTAACCTAAACTCTGGGTGCCCCTATTTTCCGCACGGGCAGCTAGTAGTTTTGGTTTTGCAGATTTATATTCACAGGATCCTGGTTTACAGCTGGAATGATATCCGGAAAGCTCTGTATCCGTATATCACCTTCATTTGTGCTTTGTATTATTTTCCGCTGCTATGTAATTTATTGTAATCTCTGATATTTATCGAATGTAATTTATTCATTTATACTCTGCATATTCTTGTATCTGATGGAATTGTTGTAATCGCAATGAAATGTTCTTCCGTCTGCGTTCTGTTGTGTGTTGTTCTCAAAGTATCCGCTCTTTCCTTAACGGGGAAGAAACGGGTCTTCACAGTAATTATGCTTTTTGTTTTAAAATGTATTGGTATTGTATAATATAACTAAGGTAAAGAAAATGTTGAACCAAGTTGAGTTTAGCACCAAACATTGAACTGTATTGGAAATTTATCGCATTTGCTTGCATATACATGTACTTACATTGAACAGGTCATAGCAAGAAGGCTAGAGCAGAGAAATAAAATTGTTTGCCCGACAAATAGGTACATGTTTACCATAATTTACTGCTTTGTTTGGGTGATGATGATTTTATGAGCCACTTGGCTTTTTCTTTTGGGTGCGTTTTTTACAGGTCCCTATTAAGTTTCAAAACATAAAAAAAAACCGGTGATAGAAATAATATAGAAAACATCCCTATTTTTGAATTTCCGCTAAAAAAATTCCAGATCTACCCTTACACACTAAAAAACTATCCAACAACTATTTGTCCACATTTACTCAGTCTATCGCTCCTATTATCTCGCTCATAAACCTAATCCAACAATTCTGGAAAACAGTCGATCACTCCAACAGCGATTTTTTTTATTACTTTTTTTGATTTTTACGAAAAACTAGACAAATATATACAAATATTATGTAAAATGATTTTTTTTATTAGTTTTTTTTTATTTTTACGAAAAACTAGACAATTATATACATATATTACGTAAAATTGCATACATTTATGCAACTAAGTGTAATAATTGCATACATATATTTATATTATGCAAAAAATAAATTATTAGTTTTGCGCAACTACGTGAAATAATTGCATACATATACAGAACTGTACTGCATAATTGCTGAAACAAAAGAAATGACAAAAAAGTAAATACAGATAATTATAACAAGATGCATATATATATATATATATATATATATACGCAAATAACAGAAATATGTGCATACTTACATGAAAAATTTCATAACATTTACATGTACTACATCAAAAAATAAGTACAGACCACATTTACATGTACTACATCAAAAATTTCAGAACATTTACAAAGCAGAGATGATGGTCTTTTGAAGAACAAATAATTTTGTTAAGACCCAAATTATTGCGCAAACCACATCTAGTAGTCTCTGTAGAAATACATGCGGATTTCAATCATTTGGAAAAGGATGGGCGACCAATCTTCAACAACACGATAACACCAATATCCGCCGGAACACTGTTATTAAAAAAAGAAAATCAACATTAATAAGATTAATGTGCAGTAACCTAAATTATAAAAACTGCTTCAGAATTATATAAATACATGCGCACAATTCAGCAAAATAACAATAATTTCTGAATATTTATATGCAAGTATTCTACATGTATGCATAGAAATATGAACATATTTGTAAAATAATATGTTTTTCTGTTTGTTTGATAAAAAATTGCATACAGATATGCATATATTTAGAATAGATGCATATTTGTCCGCAACTTTTAATCAGAATTTCAGCAAAAACCCACAAGTTCTAACAATGGTTTCATGGATATATGTTTTTTTCAGGTCCTTATCATGTGAAAAATCATATTTTTATGCTAATAAAAAAAATTATATTTATCGTACAAATAAAATAAAAAAGAAAAGAAAAAAAACAGCTTCAGATTAATATAAATACATGCGTACAATTCAGCCAAATAACAATAATTTCTGAATATTTATATGCAAGTATTCTACATATATGCATAGAAATATGAATATATTTGTAAAATAATATGTTTTTCAGATTGTTTGATAGAAAATTGCATATAGATATGCATATATTTAGAATAGATGCATACTTGTCTGCAACTTTTTATCAGAAGTTCAGCAAAACTCCACGAGTTCTAACAACAGTTTCATGAATTAATTGCAGGAATATTTTAAGCTAACAATGCAACTAAGTGAAATAAAAATAACACAATTATAATGAAATAAAACCTGCTGCGATCTTTGCAAATCATCAAGCTCCGATCTTTGCAGGTCCGATCATCGAGCTCCGATCTTTGCAACATTCATCACCCTCAAACCCTTCGAAAGCCCCTAATCCGAACTGTCACCACTGGCCGTGAAACCCACACCCAAATCACAAGTCAAAACCATTCAAACAATCCACGTCAGTCACCAAATTTCCACCACCGTTCATCTCAACACCCAAATCGGACGCCTCCTTCACAAATCCGATCATCAAGGGGGGTTGATCGCGATTTCCTTTGGCGGCGGATCCTAGTGCTGGAGTGGCATCGACTGAAGGGGGGATGATCGATGGTGCTGGAGCGGCGGTCGCTGGTTGCTGCAAATAGGGGCTCATGATTTAGGTTTTGGTTCTGGAGCTGCCGCCACCATAGATTATAAAATTTTGTTTCTGCAAAAAATAAAGCCCAAATCGGTATTTAGATCCTTACGTTCAGCTGAAATATTGAAAAGGGGCAAATTAGTCACAAATATGAGGTTAGTTTAAAAAGAAGGATGTAATTTAAACTTTTTTTATAGGGAGGATGTGAGCTTAATTAGGATTAATTCTAAGGATGTGAGCCTAATTTTCACTTTTCTTTTTCTTTTTGAGATCAGAGGGCCTGTATGGCAATTTCGGGATTTTCCCGGTGCTCCCGGTGCAGGGGAGGTTATGGCGAAATTTTTCAAAAATTTATGGTGTTAGCCAAATTTTTGAAAAATTGGAAAAGTTCTTAGAAACTGAAAAGTTAAAGAACTTAAGTCGTAAAGAAAATAATGAAAGTTGAGTTGATTAGTTAAACAACTTTCGGCTTCATTCCTTTTCGGGGATGAAAAGTTTTAAGTGGGGAGATTGTAACAACCCGTAAAATCTGGGCCAGTTTAAAATTTTTATTTTGGCAATTTTAGTGAATTTTGAATATTTAAAATGAATTATTTTAAATAATTACGACGAAAAACTTATTTTGAATAGAATTATTATGTATATATTTACATACGCTGTCATTAGAATATAAATATTTATTTAATTATAAAAGGAATTGAAAATGGCGTGGTAGTTCGATAATTCAATTTCCAATTTCAATTGAACGTACTGGGTGCAAAATAAACCGGATTGTAGTGAAACCAAAAATATTAGAAACTAACTGAGAATATCTTTCCAACGAATCCGGGAAATCAGAACTTCATAGCGGGGATCAAAAGTTATGTCCAAATGAATTTTCAGAATAGTCGCTATGGAATTCTGGCCCTTAAAAACGGAAATTTTGCAAACGACCTCGGATTTCAACGAAACCACTTTTGTTGGATAGGTGATGTCAAATTATTGCTAGATTTCAAAATTCGTAATTTCTCGATTCAATATGTGAGCGTGGCGAAGGAAAACGCGTTTGACCAGTTTCAGTTGATTTTAATCGACTGGAAAATGGCCATTTTTCAAACGGTCTCAGAATTCGATGAAATAAGTTTTGTTAGGACCGTATCATCAATACGAAGCTAGAAATAATTTTTCTGGAATTTTTCGAGTTAGTGTGTGGCCCCGGTAATTTGAAATGTGCGTTAGAATTAAAACATACACTGATTTATAATTTGATCTTGAGAAAAACCTATCGAAACAGCTGAATTGGCTTGCGTGGCATATCCCATTGTGTTCAGAATGGGGGTAATACGTTAGGGACGACTGTCGTTGGATGTAAATTGGAGTTCGGATAAAATTTCACCTTTTTGGAATTAAAATAATATTAAATAATTAAATTATATAATCACCTCCACACCCCCCTTCTTCTTCATTTTTAGATCGAGACTTCAAAAAGAAAAAAAGAAAAAAACATGATTGAAGACCGCACCTCCCATCATCGCGCCGCCACTGCCTCTCCTTGGCACCACCGCCGCGCCTCCCCACGTCACCTCCCCCTTCTTCGATCCCCCCAATCCGACGCCCCCTCTCCTCGTTTTCCTCCCCCCTTCTGAAGCGCGACTGACACCAAACCCCACCCTGAGCGAACCCAACCACCAACAGCCGCCATCGATCTCCCCTGGGCCAGAGCCGGCCAGCGCAGCACCACCCCTCGGACCTCCAACCTTCAGCGACGCTATCTCCACCCACTCCCAAGTAAAACAGTAAGTTTTTTTTTCTTTCCTTGATTCAATTTACATAGAAAACATATCTTAAATTAGTTTTTAATTTGTATAAAACCTTGTTTTAAAATCAGTTTTATATTTATAAGTAGAAAGTTTATATATTTATAAGTAGAAAGTTTATATATTTATAAGTAGAAAGTTTATATATGTAGAATGTAGAAAGATCAGATTTTTATATTTTTAGAACGATAAAAATACGATTTTTATTTAAGTAGAGTAATAAAAATATGATTTTTATTAATGTAGAGTATTAAAAATATGATTTTTATATAAAAGAGAAAATATAATTTTTATACTAGTGGCATATTAAAAATATGATTTCTATATAGGTATGATAGTAAAAATATGATTTTTATTTAGATAAAGTTATAAAAATATAATCTTTGTTGTATATGTAGCGATATAAAAATATAATTTTTATTGAATGTAAAGAATAAAGATATAATTTTTATCGAATGTAAAGGTTAAAAATATAATTTTTATCGTATGTAAGGAATAAAAATATAAGATTTATAAGATATAGAATATATAAATACGATTTTTATATATGTTGTAGCGAAAAGATTTGATCTTTATAAATATAGCGGAGTGATAAAAATATGATTTTTAATATGAACAGCGTAGAGAAGACTGCATTGGAATTTTTGGCATTATCCGAACCATTCATGAATAGATAATGAAGGAGTGGATCTCCAAGGTGAGAACTCCTCACTTTTATTTTAAATTTCTGGTTAATATATATACTAGGATGCAGATGGCGCTTACTAGCACCTGACACCCGTCGTCCACAGACCATGGATGGCTTGTTTGTTTGATTTTGATGTGTAGTTGATCGTGTGTTGTGAAATGAAATAAAATATTTATATAGAAAATAAATATTGTATAGTTAAAAATAGAATTTTTAACGTGTATATAAAATGAAATAAATAAATATAAATGAATCGGACGATTTGTTTATATACACACATTTGATGGATATTGTTTGGGACGATAAATTTTACACATCGCCCAACTGCACAAATAAAAATCGGTGTTTGTAGATTTGAAACCCCACACGGGTATTGGGATAAAATACGGCGTACACTAATCCCAGTAATTAGTTGTATGTCGATCGATTGATTGACAGGTTGTTATAAGCGTTAGATATCTATATTTGATGCTTATACAGAGTAGTGCACTTTGGATGATTGTTGATTATTTATCGTTGCTATTTATATACATGTGTTGTATGAAATCCATATAGTAACGCTATATGGTGATTGATTGGGCCTCATTCCAATTTAGAAAATAAAGAATATTATTAAATAAAGGTTCATGTGTTGACAGTACTCATTCGTTGATATTAGTCATGTGTTGAACGAAATATTTTAACAATAAAATTTACATCTTTATCATATATAAAATTAGAAACTAACTGGAAAATAGATAAGATGAGTGGTCTCCTGGATATTGATCTGATGTTGGTTTCGGCCTTCAGGGTTAATATTTAGGGAATCGTTCTCTTACTAATTTACTGTTGGAGTCTGATTTGAAATCAAATGATAGATGCCATAATTTTAATAAAATATAATAAATAACAAAAATAGTCGCGTGTTGACAGTACTCATCCATTGAGATTCGTCATATATTGAAAGAAATATAGATTCATGTGCTGAATAGAATAAATATTCATTTGTTGAATAGAATAACGAAGTTATTGAAAAATATAAAGCCGTATTGATTAGAAATGCGCTATTTTGACGCGAACGATATTGATATCGATTATATTCGTTTTTAAAATGATTTCGAATTGAATTGAATATAAAATGAATTCGAATTGAACTGAATATAAAATGAATTCGAATTGAACTGAATATAAAATGAATTCGAATTGAACTGAATATAAAATGAATTCGAATTGAACTGAATATAAAACGAATTCGAATTGAATTGAATATAAAACGAATTCGAATTGAATTGAATATAAAACGAATTCGAATTGAATTGAATATAAAGTGAATTCGAATTGAATTGAATATAAAGTGAATTCGAATTGAATTGAATATAAAACGAATTTGAATCGAATTGAATATAAAGTGAATTCGAATTGAATTGAATATAAAGTGAATTCGAATTGAATTAAATATAAAGTGAATTCGAATTGAATTAAATATAAAACGAATTCGAATTGAACTGAATATAAAGTGAATTCGAATTGAATTGAATATAAAGTGAATTCGAATTGAATATAAAACGAATTCGAACTGAAATTGAATAGAAATGAATTCGAATTGGAATTGAATAGAATCGAATTTGAATTGAAATAAATTTGAAATGAATTTAAAACGAATTTATATTGGGAAAAATTCAATTTTGATTTGAATCTGAAATAAAGTTGAAATCGTTTTGAAAACGAATTTAAAACGATTTATAAAATTCGTTTTAAATAGCAATCGACGAAGTATATATTATATATAATGTATATATAATATAATGGCCTGAATAGAACGCGCTGCGCCGCGGTAGTTCGCGAATTTCGACCATTAACTTCGAACGAATATTGCGTGAGATCCGACTGTCGGATTCTCCTGAAATCGGAACCGTTGGGTTTGTATCGAAAAGAGCTTTCCAATGAATATTAGAAATTTGAAATCTAACGGTTGGATTTGGAGATGCGTCCAAATCAAATTTAGAAAAAGGTCGTTGTAAGTGCAGTTCGACGACCGTTATTGGAAATCGACTGTACGGGCCTTGATAAAATTATTAAAAATATCTATAATTTGTGTAAAATCAAAATATATGAATTAGAAAGAACTGGGATGAAAAATTCCCTATTTGAAAGGATAAAAATATATTTTTATCGGAATGAAGTAGTTATGAACTAGAATTAAAATACAATATTTTTAATTAAATAAATTGGGTTTGAAGTGGTTTAAAAAAAAATCAGAATTTGATATTGAATATAAGCCGATACATTTTCTATTCAGAGCCTTGTATTTAGTATCAAATGGAATTTTGGGTTTATCGTGAACTGTGTTTTAAATGACATTAGTTCTTTAACCCAGTCAAAGATTAAAACTAAGTGGAGTTTTAATGAATCTTTAATTAGATTGAAATGAGAATTGGTAATTTAAATCATCAAAATTTGGAAATGATCGAAAGGGGAGTATCACCAGTTTTGCTCCGAGCGATAGTTAAGTCTTTAATTAGATTTGAATGTGAAATGGTAATTAAATTTACCGATAACACCGTGGTGTTAGTTATGGGGTAATAACAGTTTTGCTCCATGGGATGAATAGGTTGGGATTAGGAAATAAAATAAATAATTACTTCGGTGTGGTTCGCTAATCTCGACTAGTTTGGAAAACCATAATTTGGGTTGATATGACATCCAAAGGAAGATTAAAGAATAAATTGTAAAGAATTTATCTTTGATAAAATTAATGGGAACCTTTCCCTAAGAATATGAAATTTAGAAAGTAGCTGTAGGTTAGTTAAGAAGAATGGTTTCCTGGGTATTGATCTGATGTTGGTTTCGGCCTTCGGGGTTAATATTTGGGGAATTGTTCTCTTACTAATTTACGGTTAGTGACTGATGAATTGGAATGAGGCGTATGTAGTGTTTTATAGCACTTGATTATAAGGTACGTGAGTTATTCAGAAAGGCCGGGTATAACCCATTCCGAATAACTGATTCGACCATGAGTCGAAGAGATGGAAGACGGTGCAAGACCGATGATCTTCACATCGAATGGATGGGTTCTACTGATGCTCACGATGGGAGTAGCTACCTTGAAGGGGGCTGAAGTGGTAGCCGTCCGGGCGTACTTGTTGATTGTACGGATATGCAAGGAAAGTGCCTCCGGTTTCGTTCAGACCTAGAACGGACTTGTAAATGGATGGTGTGTCTGACATTGTATTCCTTTATATTGTATTCGTTGATCTCTGCTAAATATATATCTGTTTGGCAGCGGAGAATTTATTCTCTTGCTTAACGCCCTTCTCCGAGACATACGAGCTCAGAGGTTATATATTGGTAGAAATCAGTGGTACGATATGGATTGATAGTGTGGCATGTTGAGATGCAGTGATCCAGACTTTTGTTGAAAAGCAAAGTTTGGTGGATGATGATCAAAGAGCAACTTTAATATAGCACGGCTTTGTGTATAGCGTTGATTAGCGAGCCTCACACCCCGGTATGGTGGTAAACTGATGGTTTGATCAATATGCTTTTTAGAGGATGGGCACCTTCGTGGTGTCGTGGATTCGGTCGACCGAGACTGAGCTTAGTGCTTAGAGGGATAGAGTAAGCTGTGTTTTCTCTCACCGAGACATAAGCCGCAATGATACTCGATTTCCCAAATGTGTGGATGTGCATTACGGTGTTTTCTCTAGCTGAGACGTAAGCCATTGTAGATGGCACTACGCGATCGATCTTTCGAATCAGGAGCCACCATGATGGAAATCCAATTTCCAAATATGACATTTTGCGGTTTTGATTGTAGAGCCTAGTATTGGCGACATGATATATGGTACCCATGCCGTCTATGATTGATATATTTATATTTGAAGTTGTTTTCTTCATTTATAGTAATAATATAAGATGAAATTTCGCGTATCAAGCATATTTGGCTATTATAAGGGAAAATTCTATCCTCCGGCTTGCGTTGCATTGTGTGATGGGATCTGGGTCTTATAATAGCTTCATTGTTCTTTATTTAGCATTGCGCTGTTTGTTTTATGCACTGGTATTCATGGGAGGAAACCCGTTCCGTGTTATACGGCGTGGTCCCTTGATTTACCTAACTTTAGAAACAAAGATTAATAACTGTTTTACTTCTCACACCAGTCACATGACTGACCTGGAATTTATTGTTTTATCCTAAACTCTGGGTGCCCCTATTTCCACACGGGCAGCTAGTAGTTTTGGTTTTGCAGATTTATATTCACAGGATCCTGATTTACAACTGGAGCGATATCCGGAAAGCTCTGTATCCATATATCTCTTCTAGTTGTGCTTTGTATTGTTTTTCCACTGCGATGTATTTAAATGTAATTTAAATCTCTGATATTTTCTGTGTAATATTAATTCATACTCTGTATATTCTTGTATTCTGATGGAATTGTTGTAATATACAATGAAATGTTCTTCTGTTTGCGTTCTGATTTGTCGTGTTCTCAAGGTAATCCGGGCTTTCCTTCACGGGGAAGTTACGGGCTATCACAGAAATTGAGACGGGAACCCAAATTTGAATTAAAATTGTTAGGCAAGTTAAGTTATAGAGATGTGATTTAATTCGCTATATTAAATAAGATGAGATTTTATTGAGGTATAACTGAAATAAGTTTGGCATAAAGTTATCAGAAGTTTATAAAAGGTTATACTTTGGAATGAAGGCTTGTATATGACGTATTGGAAGATTTAAACGATTTGATTAATGAATGGAAATTAAAATGGTCAAGTGATGATGTGTAATAAACCAATTGATTCATTTTATTTTTATGATCGCTTATTTTGATAGTTAATAACCGACTATCAAAATCTGGCCCAACGTTGTTGGAACGGAAAGGCCGATATTGAATTTATATTTGAAAACATTTCCGAACCAATGAATATGTAAACGTAGAAGATATCTGATGCTGATCAAGGTGGAGCTATTGAAGACCGTGAATCTTCATAAATGAAAGAACTATTGTTGGATTTATCTAGCTAATCCCTAGAGATATTTTGACAGTGCTTCTGTCTTGATTGAAATATACGGATTATAAGGGCTACTCGCTACTGATCCATAGGGTAACTCATAGGATGTGGTAGGGGAGTACCTTTGGTTTGTCTAGTCCTAGGACAACTTCTATGGACGAGTGTCTAACAGGGTATTTCCAAGGGAGCCACATACATTGATTTCCTCAAACTTATTTATGTTGGTGGCGGAGAAGACACCTTCTCTTAGCTTAACAACTATAGTATTTTTGTGGATGTCAATCAGTGATTGTTTGGCAGATTTGACGATGTGACATTCAAAGTGATTGGTGGCCAGATGTTCTAAAAAGGAGATTTAAACCACAAGCCTCATCAACCGGTAAATGACAAAAATAGGGGAGGAAACATGGCTAAGTGGGTCGCTCCCAATTAGGGTGTATTGCCGGCATCTAGATAAATTTCATTATTGTCCTTCTTTTCGCTTCTGTGTCTCTTGGGAATGGTTATGTTGCTAGTAACCGTATGTGATAATATATTCGGAACATTCAAGCGAAATGAATGGCCAATCATGTGTGGCTGAGTTACAATATGTTCTTGTTGAACTCTAGTGTATCCCCTCTAGAGTACATTGATCAGAAGGTGGTTCCATAACTTGTCATAGTTAGAATCCATTATCCAATGAGCACCCGTTGTTTTGATTGTATACTACGTATGTGGAGCGTGAGATGCAAGCATTCCGCTAGATTGTTATTTATTTGTATTTAGACATTATTATAATATCACAAAAGATATGATTTCAAAATGTTTTGTGTTATCGTAAGGTAAAAACTGTCTGTATATATGTGTGAATTTGTCTTGCGATTATCCTTTTCTTTCGAAAAGATTTTAACTTCAAAATCAAGTTGGATGATCCCTTAAACTTAGTGTAATATCCCTGATTTTAACTGTTTTATAATGAACATTTAAATTTATTTAAATGTTGAATTAGAAATATAAATTAATTTTTATTTATAATTTATTGATTCAGTAATCGATATGTGATTAAATTCAGAAATAATGAATTATTGTAATACGAGAACGATGAACAATTGAATTCAGAGTTAAAACTGAATAGAAACGATTCAATCGATTAATATAGATTCTATTAGAATTAGAACGATAATAATTATTTATTAATTTAAATTATTTGAAACCGATTTATATTTTATATCGATTTAATATTGTTATTTCGTATTAAAATTCAGAATATGTACCGTTGAGTTCAGATGGGCATATGACATTGGAAAATGTCGGTCGTTATGATTAATAAGGATTTAGAACCGCAAAATATAGAATTAAACAGGATAGGATCAAGATAAATTCAAAATAAAAATAAAAATAAAAATATAATGTACATCATCCACCCTACATTCTAAACGAAGCCGTCCTATCTTTTTAAAACCCATGCCTATATTGTCCCTCTCCTTCCAGGCAAAGAAAACAGCACCCTAAACTGTTGGAAACGCAGACCTACGGCTTCGAGCTGCAAAAATTGTTTTCCATCTTCGAAATCAAGGAGACAACGATTTAACGGAGGAGTACTTTTGTCTCCTCTTCACCATTATAAAACCATGTTTTCCATTTTCATTTTGCTCATCTCAAAGAAAACCGAAGCCTCCATCGTTTATTCCTTCAAACAAGAAAATCGAAAGCAGTCCACTGTACAAAAAAAAGAATTTTGAAATTGAAAATCGCGAATCAATCAGAATCGCGATAGGAGTTTGGTAGTTTCCCTGAAGTTCGATTAACTGAAGAACTCGTGATTTTTGGGGGCGCGAGGTAGTCAGAAGGAGATTCATACTTCACTGAAGCAGTGCGATGGGAATTAGTTGGTGGCCGACGCTGGTCTACTGCAGAGGAGTTCGATAACGAGTTGAGTTGGAAACCGAACTGGAGTGGTACGATTCAAATTTGGGGGCATTCGATTTTTGGGTGCAGCTAGTTAGGGCTTGGAGGTTTGTTAAACGGGGAAGCTGGATTCGAATGAAAGACAGGGTTTTTCCGAGGAGGGCAGCGCTGTGTGTTTGGGATGATGACTGGTTGGTGATTTACAGGTAGGCTCAAGGATGAGGAATGGGGATGCTTAGGTCTGTTGAATTTGGGGATTCAGATTTGGGAAAAATAGGAGAAGTGCGGTTTGTATTTCTTTGGTGAAGATGGAAGTAACGTGGATGGTTTGAAAATTGGGAGCATGGTCTGGACGGTAATGAGATGAAGTTCAGGCTTGTAGAGAGGTTAGTCTGTGTTATTGGAAGATGAATTGGGATTGAACCAATGGTGTTCGACAGAATGCCGTAAAGATGGAGCATAATTTTAAGGGCTGATGTAGTCTTGGAACTCTTCGGGCATAGACTTAGTGGGTTGATCGAGTATTTGCAATAGCGATAAGGTATATATTTTATCGAGTTTAAATTCATTGAATAATAAAATTATTTATGTTAAGAGTCGTTTAATCGTTAAATTAAAATCTGATAATCATAGAATAGTTTATCTATTTAGTAAGTTATTTAAATTTAGTAAATGTTTAATCGACAATTAAATATAATAAATCGAAGGTCCAAAGTAGATTTATTTGAAAAGATCTATAGTCGTGATGAGATGGAATTCAACCGGGGATTCAGCGCAAATTAAATCGAGGTGAGTAAATCTCACTCATAGTTTTATATTTAAATTTATTTTTATCATTAAAAATAAATTTGTTGGTTGCTTGGGTGCATGAATGAATTGTTGAATTATTGTGGTTATTGGATTTCCCGCAACACTATTAGCGGATGCCCGCAGTATCATTAGAGGATGACACTACGCCCACGTACATAAATGGATCCCCTTTTTATACCGCGATATCCTGCCTTGAAGAAGGATTGGTATTATTTTTGTTGACTAACATATGTGGATGCAGGGGAAACAGGTTGGAGGAATCCAACTGGATTCCTCAAATTTATTTATTGTTGTCCACATGTTTATATTTGTGTGATGTGCTGAGTTGGATTGATAATTTGTGTGTTTGGATATTAGAATATCACTGGCCCTAGATATTTATATTATAAAAAAAAAATTATCGAAAAAGGGATTTTATGATTTAAAAGGGAAGTCTACTTTTCGAAATGAAAATGAAATTTCGAATGGATTGAGAGGTATTATAGCTGAATGTATAAACAATGTTATAAATAAATGGGTAGAAAAATTACCGTTTGAAAATGTTGGTTTTTTTTAAATTCAAGTTTGAATTTAAAAAGGAAAATTTATTTTCCAAAATGGGAATTTGATTTCAAATAAGATTTGAAATAAGGACTTGTTTTAAATAATCTAAAACAAGAAGGGGAATGTTTAAGCGATGTTTATAAATGAATAAAAATTATATTATCATTGGATATTCTAGAAATGTAAATTCAAGTATAATTTTTGAAACAAGAGGTGTTATTTATAAATAATAAATAATTTTTATAAATAGAAGAGGGAATTTTATTGGATAATTTATTTAAATCCAGGTATGAACTTAGAAGGGATTTTTAAAAAAGGGAAAGAAAGGGAAATTTTACTTTTCGAAATAGAAATGGTATTTCGAATAAATTGAGAAATATTAACTTGTTTTAAAATAAAAACAAGTTGCTGGAATTATAAACGCTGTTTATAAATGGAAAGAAATATTATCATTTGATAATATTAAACTTTAATTTCAAGTAAGGGATGTAAAGAAGGAAATTTATCTTTCGAAGTAGACATTTGAATTTCAAATGGAATATGAAATATAAGCTTGTTTTCAATGTTTAAAAACAAGAACTAAAATTTATAAACGATGTTTATAAATAAAAGGGAATAAATTATCATGAGATGATTTGGGTATTCAAATTCAAATATGAATTTAAAGAGAGATTTATAACTTGAAATCGTTTCAAAAGGGAAACGATGGAATTTATTCCGATATTCGAAATGTAAACTGAATTTAAATAAATCCACATGGATTTATGATTTTAACTTGACTTTATCAAATACCTAGAATAAAATTGTATTTCAAAAGATATTGGTATTGTATTAAAAGTGAATTTAAGTTTTAATGTGAAAATAGATTATATAAATATAAGTGATGGTAATTAAGCATTCTCAAATAAACTTGAGATTCCAAAGAGAAATCAAATATGCCAAAATATAAAACGAGTTTCAATAGATTATTTAAATGAAAGTTGAATCAAATGAAGAAGTGAATTTATATACAAGGTTTATATATGTGATGAAGTAATTGTCGTCGAGTAATTTGGAAATAAATTTCCAAATGAAAGAAATGGGATCGAAGGTGAAATTTAAATCAAGTTTTGATATTACAAGCTTTTATTCGTCTCAAGATAAGAACGTCGTCGATCAAGGTCTGAGAGGTAATTAAAATACCCCAACTTGAAAGACTTCACTATTATCGAGGGATGATATTGGCTTGTAATGGTAAACGATGTTGAAAATTGATCATGTCCATAAAAGGGATTTATAATTGAATTTAAGGGTATCGATATTTTGTAGTTTCATATGAATTGAATTAGAATATAGGAATGTATGTTTCGAATAAATTCATAACTAAGTTATGAATGTGGAATGAAATATTCGACAAGTTGAATAACCTGAATTATTAAGTCAGATTTGGGGAACGGGCTTGAATTATTTCAAAAATATTGAAAGTGGAATTTAGATTCATTTGTTAAACGATGTTTTTAAAACGTTTATGTAAATTTAATTAAAACGAACTCGTCGCGACGCAGTAGTTCGTAATTTGGCGATTCGAACTTTAATTGAGTATATAGAACTCAATATAAGTCGGAATTCGTTGAAAAAAGAAATGCCCGGACCTATTGAATGATAGTTTTCTGATGGAAGAGAAAAATATAGATTTCGTCGTATAGATTGTGAGTTATGTCAAAATCAAATTTTCAGAAAAACAGCGCCAAAATCGTTTCTCAATCATAATGGTTTATTTAATAAATTTAAGGGATTTTTAAGTGAATAAAATCCGATTTCGATTTGAAAATTTCAAATTTTGTTTTATGAAATAAATATAAACTCGAGTCGTGTAAATGGATTGATTTTTGGAAGAAAAATCAGATTATTAATTATCAAATGAAGTTAACTAATTTCTTTGAAATTAGTTTATAGAGCTTTGGCTCGAATTTAGCTTTGCGTAAGTGGTTTTGGTTAATTGAATTTGGAAAATCCAAGTATAAACCTTGAATTACATCTTGGAATTTGATATGGAAATTTAATTTGAGTAATATATGAAAGCGAGTAAAGAATATTTGAACGTGAGAAGTTCAAACTGAAAGTGGATTAAGAAAAAGAGGAGAACTGGTAATAAAATGGTAAAGTGAATGTGATTGAAATCTTAAAGTTGAATTGAATTGGAACTGGATAAGTACATGACAGACAGGTATTGGATGAAGCTAAGAGTGCAAAGAGAGTATGAAGATTTATAATTTAAGTGCTTGACAAAACGTACATGTTTCAATTTCCATATGAGGTTTTATGCGCTGAATCGGCAAGCTGCTTGGCTTTTTTATTTTCTTTTTGAATGGATAGGGCCTAGAGAGGCGAGTTGAGGTTTGAAATATTTGCCGGTATAAAGGAGGTTATGGCGAATTTTTCCGGAAATTTAAGGAGTTAGAATATTTTTAAGAAATTTTGATAATAGAAATCGATATAACGAAATATGTAGATTTCACTAAGAAAATGAATTAAAAATGAATATTAGAAAGGGCCAGTAATTGTGAAATTGTTTGATGGATGTTTATTTTTCCTTTGATAGTTAAAACACCGGCTATCAAAGATTTTTACCATCGTTGTCGATACGGAGAGACCGGTTGGATCTAATATCTGAAAACAACTCCGTATAGGCATGTGACGAAAAGGAATTTCGCTCGATCCGAATCAGTCGCTAAACGGATCTAGACCGTTCAAAACGCCTGATTGTTTTGAGAACACGACAAAATAGAACGCAGACGGAAGAACATTTCATTGTATATTACAACAATTCATCAGAATACAAGAATATACAGAGTGTAAACAAATATTATACATTCGATAAATATCAGAGATTACAATACATTACATAGCAGCGGAAAATAATACAATGCACAACTGAAGGAGATATACGGATACAAAGCTTTCCGGATATCCTTCCAACTGTAAACCAGGATCCTGTAAATATAAATCTGCAAAACCAAAACTACTAGATGCCCGTGTCAAAATAGGGGCACCCAGAGTTTAGGTTAAAACAATAAACTCCAGGTCAGTCATGTGACTGGTGTGAGAACTAAAACAGTTATTTAAAACTTTACTTTAAACCAGATATATCAAGGGACCACGCCATATAACACGGAACGGGTTTCCTCCCAAGAATACCAGTGCAAATAACAAAACAGCGCAATGCTTTTTGGAAAAATGAAGCTATTATAAGACCCAGGTCCTATCACACAATGCAATGCAAGCCGGGGGATAGGGTTTTCCCTTATAATAGCCAAACATGCTTAGTACGTTTAAAACAAATCATTTGATACTATTATAAGTGTATAGTGTCAAAACAACTTCAAATCATAAGTATCAATCATAGACGGCATGGGTACCATATATCATGTCGCCATACTAGTTCTACAATTCAAAACCGCAGAATCACGTATTTGGAAATTGGATTTCCATCATGAACCAAGGCAAAAGATAGTCCTTACCGAATTTGAGACCGCCTAGCCCGAGTCTCAGGATCAGAACACATCGACCCTTGGATCGTCAGGGCCGGTCCACACGGAGTGGATTAAAATTCCTGAACACTACGTTTCCCCGCACTTTGGGGCGTAAGCGAACCAACGAATGGCTCCATCGGACCCGGATCATCCGATCTAACCGAGGCGCCTCGCAACAGCAACAACCGCACAGGTGAAAAGTATATAAATGTCAGGGCTGGTGGTCACTGACACCACCCTAGCTAGGAAGAAACGCAGGCCCTCCCAGATGTCCTCTCCCGTTTCTGGTTCATACCGGGGTGTGAGGCTCGCGATTTTTCATTTCACACAAAGCTACGCCACACCGGCGGTGCTTTGATCATCACCACAAGACTTTTCTTTTCAACAGAAGCCCTGATCACTGCATCTTAGCATGCCACACAGGCAATTCACACTGTGCAACTGATGGCTACCAATCACACAGAATAAATTCCAATGTCAGACACACAGTCCATTTACAAGTCCGTTCTGGGTCTGAACGAAACCGGAGGCACTATATACCTCGCAAACCCATCGATCACCACGTACGTCTGGATGATCACCACTCATTATCCATATTTCGGGATGCCTCCCAATCAGGACCTCGGTTACCATCCAAACGAGGTGAAGATCTCCGGTCTTCGACCATCGTCTTCATCTTCGATTTCTTATCGTCGATTCAGTTATTCAGAACGGGATAAACCAGATCTTTCTGAGCAACTCGCGTATATAATAAACAAGTGTTACACAAACACAACATACGCCTCATTCCAATTCATCAGTCCCTAACCGTAAATTAACAAGAGAATAATTCCCCAAATATTAACCCCGAAGGCCGAAACCAACATCAGATCAATATCCAGAAACCATTCTACTTAGCTAACCGACAGTTAGTTTCTAATTTTCACATTCATAGGGAAAGGTTTCCATTAATTTTATCAAAGATAAATTCCTTGAATTTATTCGTTAATCTTCTTTTGAATTTCGATTCAACTAGTCGGGATTAACGAACCTTACCGAAGTAATCATTTGTTTTAATTTCCCAATCCCAACCTATTCATCCCATGAAGTAAAACTGGTAATACTTGGTGTTATCGGTAAATTCAATTACCCTTTTCATGTTCAAATCTAATTAAAGATTTAACTACCGCCTGAAGTAAAACTGGTGATACTTCATTTTCGATCTTTACAAGCTAATTAAAGATTCATTAAAACTCCACTTAGTTTTAATTTTTGACAGGGTTAAAGAATTAGTGTCCTTTAAAACCCGGTTCACGATAAACCCAAAATCACATTCCAATTCAATCAGTCCCTAACCGTGAATTAGCAAGTGAGCAATTTCCTAAATATTAACCCCGAAGGCCGAAACCAACATCAGATCAATACCTTAGAAACCATTCAACTTAACTAATCTCCAGTTAGTTTCTGATTTTATTAACTCCTTTGGGTCTAAGAACCGTATTATTGAAGATACCGTTCACGACAACCCAAAATCACATTCTATTTATTATCGGGTTAAAGAAGGAGTGTTATTTAAAACACCATTCACGATAAACCCAAGAATCAATTCGAATTCAATTCTAATTAAATATTATTTAATTGGTACACATCATTAAATCTAAATAAAAAGATTTAATCTTTTCTCAACTGGGTTCAAAAACAGGGTTAATGAAAACACCATTCACGACAAACCCAAATCATATTTGATATTAAATAGAAGGCTCTGAATAGAAAATATTTCGGCTTATATTCAATATCAAATTCTACGACAACAAATATCTTATTGGAAATAACGATATAAATATATCTTTCAAATTCCCATAACAATATCTGTACCATCACAAAATCCAACATCGAAATATTCCGAAGACAATTTCGATTCAAATCCATTCCAATATAAATATTGGAAATTCTGGTTATTTTCAAAACCATTTCAAACTCAATTTATTTATTTAGAAACAAATAGAATTATAATTCTAGTTCAAAACTAGTTCATTTCGATACAAATCTATTTTTATCTTTTCAAATATGGAGTTTTTCATCTCAAATCTTCACAAATCATTTCTTATGATCTTACACAAATTATTACTATTTTTAATAATTTTATCTAGGCCCGCACAGTCGATTTCCATCAATGGCCATCGAACTGCACTTACAGCGACCTTTTCCAAATTTGATTTGGACATAATTCCAAATCCAACTGTTAGATTTCTAATTTCTAATATTCATTAGAAAGCTCTTTTCGATACGAACCCAACGGTTCCGGATTTAGGAGAATCCGACGGTCGGATCTCCCGTAATATCAGTTCGAAGTCAATGGTCGAAATTCGCGAACTGCCGCGGCGCGGCGCATTCTATTCAAGCCATTATATTATATATATAATATATATAATTTATACTTCGTCGATTTACTTTTTGAAACGTATTTTATAAATCGTTTTAAATTCGTTTTCAAAAAGATTTCAACTTCATTTCAAATTCAAATCAAAGTTGAATTTTTCCTTTTAAATTCGATTTAAATTCATTTCAAATTGATTTCAATTCAAATTGATTTCAATTCAAATTGATTTCAATTCAAATTGATTTCTAATTCAATTTCAGTTCGTTTTCAATTTCAATTTGAATTCATTTCAATTCGATTTAATTCGAATTCATTTATATTCAATTTCAATTCGAATTTCAATTCTTTTCAAAATATCAGATTTTGAAATCACTTTCGATTTTCATTATAAAATGAATAAAATCGATATAAATATCGTTCACGTCAAAATGGCGTCAATCTAATCAACACGGCTTCATATATTTCTATTTTCAAATATTCTATTTCAAATATTTCTATTTCAAATATTTCTTTTCAAATATTTCTATTTTCAAATATTCTATTTCAAATATTTCTTTTTCAAATATTTCTATTTCAAATATTTCTTTTTCAAAACTGGAATGAGGCCCAATCAATTACCATATAATGTTAATTATATGGATTTTCTACAACACATGTATACCATAACAACGATGAATAATCAGCCATCATCCAAAGTGCATTCTACACTGTATAAGCATCGAATATAAATATTTAACACTTATAACAGTCTGTCAATCAATCGATCGACATACAACTAAACAATCGGGATTTGTGTACGTCAAATATCATCCCAATACCCATGTGGGGTTTCAAACAATCAAACACAAATTTTATTTGTGCGGTTGGGCGATGTGTAAAATTTATCGTCCCAATCAGTTATCAGTCAAATGTGTGTATATAAACAAATCGTCTGATTTGTTTATTTTTATTTCATTTCATATACACGTTAAAAATTCTATTTTTAACTATAAAATATTTTTAACTATATAAATATTTTATTTCATTTCACATCACAACACACAATCAACTACACAGCAAAATCAAACAAACAAGCATACAAGCCGTCCATGGTCTGTGGACGACGGGTGTCGGGTGCTACTAAACACCGTCTGCATCCTAGTATATATTTTAACTAGAATAATAAATTAAAGGTGAGAAATACTCACAGAATTGCTAATCCAACGCCATGACTCTTCTTTGCAGAAATCTTCACCGTTCTCGCCTCTTGCCACTTTCTTTGCCCGTATTCTCTACATATGTAAAAATCACATTTTTACCTCGCTATTCAATATATAAAAAATCAAAATTTTACTTCGCTATTCAATAAATAAAAATCGAATTTTTACTTCGCTATTCAATATATAAAAATCGAATTTTTACTTTGCTATCCAATATATAAAAATCGAATTTTTACTTCGCTATTCAATATATAAAAATCGAATTTTTACTTCGCTATTCAATATATAAAAATCGAATTTTTACTTTGTTATCCAATATATAAAAATCAAAATTTTACTTCGCTATTCAATATATAAAAAATCTGACCTTTTCATTTTATTAAATATATAAAACTGAATTTTTCTCATAGAGACTACATATATATATATATATACATTATATAAACTGATTACTTTAAATAAATTAAAATAAATATATAAAAACTTACATCAATCAAAGGAGGGCGGGGGTTCACCAGAGTCGGAGCGGCGGTCGGATGCGGGGAGAGGCGCTGGCGGTCGCTGGTGCGGCAGAGCTCCGGTCTGTGGTGGGAGCGATGTGGAGGCGGCGGGTTTTGTGGGTGGCGCAGCGGGTTTAAGGGGGCGGGTTCTTCGAGGAGGAGGAGGGTGAGCGCGAGAGGGAGAGGGATGGTCGAGGAGGGGGTGAGGCTGGACGGAGGGGAGGCGGTTGGTGGCGCGCGGTGGCCACCCCCGGCTGCGCGATTGGAACTAGGGCACACAGCCCCTCTTTTAAAAAAAAAAACTGAAATGAAAATATCGGGGAGAGAGATGAGAGAAAAGGAGGGTTATTTATTTTTATTATTTAATTATTTTATTTCTCTAAAAAGTAACTTTTTATTTCGACCCCGAAACGAGGCCCACCGCCTGTCGTCCATAGCGTATTACCCCCATTCCGAACACAATGGGATATGTATCATAAGCTAATTCGATCATTTCGATCAGTTTTCGTCAAAATCAACATATAACTTTATATATTGAATTTGAACGCGCATTTCAATTTACTGGGGTCACATACTAACTCGAAAAATTCCCGAAAAATATTTTCTAGCTTCGTATTGACGATACGGTCCTAACAAAACTAGTTTCATCGAATTCTGAGATAATTTGAAAAATGGCCATTTTCCAGTCGATTAAAATCAACTAAAACTGGTCAAACGCATTTTCCTTTGCCACGCTCACATATTGATTCGAAAAATTATGAAATTTGGAATCTAGAAATAAATTTACATCACAGACCCAAAAAAAGTGGTTTCGTCGAAATCCGGGGTCGTTTGCAAAATTTCCATTTTTAAGGGCCTGAATTCCATAGCGACTATTCAGAATTTTCAACTGGACATATCTTTTGATCCCCGCTATGAAATTTCAGTTTTTCAGATTCGTTGGAAAGATAATCTAAAATAGATCCTGATGTTTTTGGTTTCACTAAAATCCGGATTGTTTTGCACCCGGTACATTCAATTGAAGTTTGAAATCGAATTATCGAACTACCGCGCCATTTTCAATTCTATTTATAATTATATATAATTATTTATATTCTAACAACGAACTATATAAATATATTCGTTCAACTTATATTCAAAATAAATTTCTCGTCGTTATTATTTAAATAATCTATTTTAAATATTCAAAATTCAATAAAATAGCCAAAATTAAAATTTTAAACTGGCCCAGATTTTCGGGTTGTTACAAGGCATAGGTGTTGCATATTAGATTATACTGAATATAATCGAAGACGGAGTGGAAATGCAAGAATTGTTATGTTTGTCCAGTCCCAGGACAACTTGTATGGACAAATGTCTGACAGAGTATTCCTAACGGTCACATAAGACGATCTTTTCAAGGTATTACGTCTGGTGGCGGAGAAATTCGTTTCTCTTAGCTTTTATACCCGTGATATTTTTGGAAGGATCAACTAGTGATTCGATGGGTTTGTCGATGTGGCATTCAAAGTATATGGTGGCTAGATGTTCTAAAAGATAGACGTAGCCTCAAGCCTCACAACCGGGAAATGACAAAAATCGGGCAGGCAGCATGGCTATGTGGGTCGCTCCCATTAGGGTGTATAATCACCTATCTAGAGAAATTTCTTTTGTTTCTTACTCTATCGATTCTGCCCATTCGGGAAACGGTGGTTTGAGTCCAACCGTTGGTGATATACATTCGATACACTCAAGCGAAATGAGTGGTCGGTCATGTGTGGGCCGGGTTGCAAGACGTTCTTGTTGAACCCAGGTGTATTTGCCTCTAGAGATACATCATCGGAAGATGGTCCCATGCCTTGCCATAGTTGGAATCCAATCTCCAATAAGCGCCCTGCGGTTTTTGATTTTATACTACGTATGTAGAGCGTGAGATGCAAGCGCTCTACTATTTGGTTATTTATTTGATTAGACATTAGTATAATATCACTGGATTTTGATATCGAAAATGGTTTGGATTATCGTAAGGTAAATACCGTCCGTGTTTATGTGTGGACTGGTCTTACTATTTTCTTTTTCTTTCAAAAGATTTTTGAAATTAAACCATATGGTTGGAGTTTACTCACACCAGTCCCATGACTGACCCAGAGTTTATTTTGTTTTGTTTTTCCTAAACTCTTGGGTGCCCAAATTTGTGCGGGCAGTCAAGTGTTTCAGGCTTTTACAGATACACTTAGAGGAGCTGGAAGCAGGAGGCTTCACCGTTTGTTATCTAGAGTTATTTCCGCTGTATCAATTGTTATGTGGTACTCTAATGATGGTATGTATATATATACAAACCAGATTTGTATTCCAAAGTTATGTTATATAATATATTTTATTCGTTCCGCTGTGAGGTTCTGTATTGTTATTTCTGTTCTTCTTATATCTTTTCTATTTTCTTTAACCCTAATGACTCGTATTTCTGTATTATTTGAGTTGGACGTGTGTTGTATTAGTCAGCTCAAGTAGTACGGATTTGCGGGTCATTACAGTTGGTATCAGAGCTTAGGTTTAGCGAACACCTGGGCTTTGGAGGGGGTTTACTCATTAGAGATAGGGTCAGTAGTACCCTAGAATGAGTTGAGTGTATATATATATATATATATGAGAGAGCATATTTGTACGTTGATATAAAAAATTGTTTTATATTGTGTTGGCTTGTCTGTTGAGTGGTTTATAAATTTTGGTCGAATCGTGGGACGCCATGACGTCGATAGGAGTTTCTATACACTTGAACAGAAGAATCGACATAATATTGTTTTAAAGTGGGTAAAAGAGATAATTTTGCCCAAAACTATATTTTGATATAAAGGGATAATTTTCTGAAATTATTATAGTATATTGATGTGTTGGTTGCTATAATCAAACGAGATTATAAAATTAAAAAGGATTATAATAATCAAATAGAACTTGTATATGAATGATATATACAAATGAGATGTAATTGAATTAGATTCAAACCAGAACTGAAATTTAATTCCGGAAGATTGGAAAATATTTTTCCCAAAGTATATTAAAATAATATAGCTTTGCTTTGAAAAGGATTTTGGATAAAAATCATTTTTGAATAGATTTTGAAAGTGATAAAGCACTGAACTCACTTCAGTGGCTGGGAAATAATTCTGATGATGACTGCAGCATCACCAGTGTTCATTTTCGAGTTTCTAAGTGAAGGATTGCTACCTTAGAAAAGTTTTTGATGAAATTTGTTTGAAAGAAAACAACTTGGTTTAAAAATTCAAATGTTTTGAATTTGGGATGGTTCTAAATATATGTGATTTCAAAAAGGATTAGAATTAAAAACCCGGGAATTTCAATTCTGGAATTTAACTTAAGAAAGTTAAACAAATCGAAATGATGGAAATCAGTTAAATGAACTGAAATTGAGTATCCCGACGAAAACTGGAAGTTGTATCAGACTTGAGTTATAAAATTTGAAATACTGAGTTATAAAAAAGTGGGTTTTTGAAAAGTTAACGGGTCTGTAGCATTTCTTCTGCCTTAGTAATTTCGGGGACAAAATTCTTTTAAGGGGGAAGGAATGTAATATCTCTGATTTTAACTGTTTTATAATGAACATTTAAATTTATTTAAATGTTGAATTAGAAATATAAATTAATTTTTATATAGAATTTATTGATTCAGTAATCGATATGCGATTAAATTCAGAAATAATGAATTATAGTAATATGAGAACGATGAACAATTGAATTCAGAGTTAAAACTGAATAGAAACGATTCAATCGATTAATATATATTCTATTAGAATTAGAACGATAATAATTATTTATTAATTTAAATTATTTGAAACCGATTTATATTTTATATCGATTTAATATTGTTATTTCGTATTAAAATTCAGAATATGTACCGTTGAGTTCAGATGAGCATATGACATTGGAAAATGTCGGTCGTTATGATTAATAAGGATTCAGAACCGCAAAATATAGAATTAAACAGGATAAGATCAAGATCAATTCAAAATAAAAATAAAAATAATAATATAATGTACATCATCCACCCTACATTCTAAACGAAGCCGTCCTATCTTTTTAAAACCCATGCCTATATTGTCCCTCTCCTTCCAGGCAAAGAAAACAGCACCCTAAACTGTTGGAAACGCAGACCAATGGCTTCGAGCTGCAAAAATTGTTTTCCATCTTCGAAATCAAGGAGACAACGATTTAATGGAGGAGTACTTTTGTCTCCTCTTCACCATTATAAAACCATGTTTTCCATTTTCATTTTGCTCATCTCAGAGAAAACCGAAGCCTCCATCGTTTATTCCTTCAAACAAGAAAATCGAAAGCAGTCCACTGTACAAAAAAAAAGGATTTTGAAATTGAAAATCATGAATCAATCGGAATCGCGATAAGAGTCTGGTAGTTTCTCTGAAGTTCGATTAACCGAAGAACTCGTGATTTTCGGGGGCGCGAGGTAGTCAGAAGGAGATTCATACTTCACTGAAGCAGTGCGATGGGAATTAGTTGGTGGCCGACGCTGGTCTACTAGAGAGGAGTTCGATAACGAGTTGAGTTGGAAACCGAACTGGAGTGGTACGATTCAAATTTGGGGGCGTTCTATTTTTGGGTGCAGCTAGTTAGGGCTTGGAGGTTTGTTAAACGGGGAAGCTGGATTCGAATGAAAGACAGGGTTTTTCCGAGGAGGACAACGCTGTGTGTTTGGGATGATGACTGGTTGGTGATTTACAGGTAGGCTCAAGGATGAGGAATGGGGATGCTTAAGTCTGTTGAATTTGGGGATTCAGATTTGGGAAAAATAGGAGAAGTGCGGTTTGTATTTCTTTGGTGAAGATGGAAGTGACGTGGATGGTTTGAAAATTGGGAGCATGGTCTGGACAGTAATGAGATGAAGTTCCGGCTTGTAGAGAGGTTAGTCTGTGTTATTGGAAGATGAATTGGGATTGAACCAATGGTGTTCGACAGAATGCTGTAAAGATGGAGCTTAATTTTAAGGGCTGATGTAGTCTTGGAACTGTTCGGGCATAGACTTTGTGGATTGATCGAGTATTGGCAATAGCGATAAGGTATATATTTTACCGAGTTTAAATTCATTGAATAATTAAATTATTTATGTTAAGAGTCGTTTAATCGTTAAATTAAAATCTGATAATCATAGAATAGTTTATCTATTTAGTAAGTTATTTAAATTTAGTAAATGTTTAATCCACAATTAAATAAAATAAATCGTAGGTCCAAAGTAGATTTATTCGAAAAGATCTATAGTCGTGATGAGATGGAATTCAACCGGGGATTCAGCGCAAATGAAATCGAGGTGAGTAAATCTCACTCACAGTTCTATATTTAAATTTATTTTTGTCGTTAAAAAAAATTTGTTGGTTGCTTGGGTGCATGAATGAATTGTTGAATTATTGTGGTTATTGGATTTCCTGCAACACTATTAGCGGATGCCCGCAGTATCATTAGAGGATGACACAACGCCCACGTACATAAGTGGATCCCCTTTTTATACCGCGATATCCTACCATGAAGCAGGATTGGTATTATTTTTGTTGACTAACATCTGTGGATGCAGGGAAAACAGGTTGGAGGAATCCAACTGGATTCCTCAAATTTATCTATTGTTGTCCACATGTTTATATTTGTGTGATGTGTTGAATTGGATTGATGATTTGTGTGTTTGGATATTAGAATATCACTGGCCCTAGATATTTATATTATAAAAAAATTATCGGAAAAGGGATTTTATGATTTAAAAGGGAAGTCTACTTTTCAAAATGAAAATGAAATTTCGAATGGATTGAGAGGTATTATAGCTGAATGTATAAACAATGTTATAAATAAATGGGTAGAAAAATTACCGTTTGAAAATATTGGTTTTTTTTTTAAATTCAAGTTTGAATTTAAAAAGGAAAATTTATTTTCCAAAATGGGAATTTGATTTCAAATAAAATTTGAAATAAGGACTTGTTTTAAATAATCTAAAACAAGAAGGGGAATGTTTAAGCGATGTTTATAAATGAATAAAAATTATATTATCATTGGATATTCTAGAAATGTAAATTCAAGTATGATTTTTGAAAAGGAGAATTTATTCTCCAAAAATAGAAAGAGAGAATTCAAATAAAATTTGAAATAGAGAATTTGTTTTATATATTTAAAACAAGAGGTGTTATTTATAAATAATAAATAATTTTTATAAATAGAAGAGGGAATTTTATTGGATAATTTATTTAAATCCAGGTATGAACTTAAAAGGGATTTTTAAAAAAGGGAAAGAAAGGGAAATTTTACTTTCCGAAATAGAAATGGTATTTCGAATAAATTGAGAAATATTAACTTGTTTTAAAATAAAAACAAGTTGCTGGAATTATAAACGTTGTTTATAAATGGAAAGAAATATTATCATTTGATAATATTAAACTTTAATTTCAAGTAAGGGATGTAAAGAAGGAAATTTATCTTTCGAAGTGGAAATTTGAATTTCAAATGGAATATGAAATATAAGCTTGTTTTCAATGTTTAAAAACAAGAACTAAAATTTATAAACGATGTTTATAAATAAAAGGGAATAAATTATCATGAGATGATTTGGGTATTCAAATTCAAATATGAATTTAAAGAGAGATTTATAACTTGAAATCGTTTCAAAAGGGAAACGATGGAATTTATTCCGATATTTGGAATGTAACTGAATTTAAATAAATCCACATGGATTTATGATTTTAACTCGACTTTGTCGAATACCTAGAATAAAATTGTATTTCAAAAGATATTGGTATTGTATTAAAAGTGAATTTAAGTTTTAATGTGAAAATAGATTATATAAATATAAGTGATGGTAATTAAGCATTCTCAAATAAACTTGAGATTCCAAAGAGAAATCAAATATTCCAAAATAGAAATCGAGTTTCAATAGATTATTTAAATGAAAGTTAAATCAAATGAAGAAGTGAATTTATATACAAGGTTTATATATGTGATGAAGTAATTGTCGTCGAGTAATTTGGAAATAAATTTCCAAATGAAAGAAATGGGATCGAATGTGAAATTTAAATCAAGTTTTGATATTACAAGCTTTTATTCGTCTCAAGATAAGAACGTCGTCGATCAAGGTCTGAGAGGTAATTAAAATACCTCAACTTGAACGACTTCTCTATTATCGAGAGATGATATTGGCTTGTAATGGTAAACGATGTTGAAAATTGATCATGCCCGTAAAAGGGATTTATAATTGAATTTGAGGGTATCGATATTTTGTAGTTTCATATGAATTGAATTAGAATATAGGAATGTATGTTTCGAATAAATTCATAACTAAGTTATGAATGTGGAATGAAATATTCGACAAGTTGAATTACCTGAATTATTAAGTCAGATTTGGGGAACGGGCTTGAATTATTTCAAAATATTGAAAGTGGAATTTAGATTCATTTGTTAAATGATGTTTTTAAAACGTTTATATAAATTTAATTAAAACGAACTCGCCGCGGCGTGGTAGTTCGTAATTTGGCGATTCGAACTTTAATTGAGTATATAGAACTCAATATAAGTCGGAATTCGATGAAACAAGAAACGCCCGGACCTATTGAATGATAGTTTTCTGATGGAAGAGAAAAATATAGATTTCGTCGTATAGATTGTGAGTTATGTCAAAATCAAATTTTCAGAAAAACAGCGCCAAAATCGTTTCTCAATCATAATGGTTTATTTAATAAATTTAAGGGATTTTTAAGTGAATAAAATCCGATTTCGATTTGAAAATTTCAAATTTTGAGTTATGAAATAAATATAAACTTGAGTCGTGTAAATGGATTGATTTGTGGAAGAAAAATCAGATTATTAATTATTAAATGAAGTTAACTAATTTCTTTGAAATTAGTTAATAGAGCTTTGGCTCGAATTTAGCTTTGCGTAAGTGGTTTTGGTTAATTGAATTTGGAAAATCCAAGTATAAACCTTGAATTACATCTTGGAATTTGATATGGAAATTTAATTTGAGTAATATATGAAAGCGAATAAAGAATATTTGAACGTGAGAAGTTCAAACTGAAAGTGGATTACGAAAAAGAGGCGAACTGGTAATAAAATGGTAAAGTGAATGTGATTGAAATCTTAAAGTTGAATTGAATTGGAACTGGATAAGGACATGATAGACAGGTACTGGATGAAGCTAAGAGTGCAAAGAGAGTATGAAGATTTATAATTTAAGTGCTTGACAAAAGGTACATGTTTCAATTTCCATATGAGGTTTTATGCGCCGAATCGGCAAGCCGCTTGGCTTTTTGATTTTCTTTTTGAATGGAAAGGGCCTAGAGAGGCGAGTTGAGGTTTGAAATATTTGCCGGTACAAAGGAGGTTATGGCGAATTTTTCCGGAAATTTAAGGAGTTAGAATATTTTTAAGAAATTTTGATAATAGAAATCGATATAACGAAATATGTAGATTTCGCTAAGAAAATGAATTAAAAATGAATATTAGAAAGGGCCAGTGATTGTGAAATTGTTTGATGGATGTTTATTTTTCCTTTGATAGTTAAAACACCGGCTATCAAAGATTTTTACCATCGTTGTCGATACGGAGAGACCGGTTGGATTTAATATCTGAAAACCACTCCGTATAGGCATAGGTGTTGCATATTAGATTATACTGAATATAATCGAAGACGAAGTGGAAATGCAAGAACTGTTATGCTTGTCCAGTCCCAGGACAACTTGTATGGACGAATGTCTGACAGAGTATTCCTAACGGTCACATAAGACGATCTTTTCAAGGTATTACGTCTGGTGGCGGAGAAATTCGTTTCTCTTAGCTTTTATACCCATGATATTTTTGGAAGGATCAACTAGTGATTCGACGGGTTTGTCGATGTGGCATTCAAAGTATATGGTGGCTAGATTTTCTAAAAGATAGACGTAGCCTCAAGCCTCACAACCGAGAAATGACAAAAATCGGGCAGACAGCATGGCTATGTAGGTCGCTCCCATTAGGGTGTATAATCACCTATCTAGAGAATTCCTTTTGTTTCTTACTCTATCGATTCTTCCCATTCGGGAAACGGTGGTTTGAGTCCAACCGTTGGTGATACACATTCGATACACTTAAGCGAAATGAGTGGTCGATCATGTGTGGGTCGGGTTGCAAGACGTTCTTGTTGAACCCAGGTGTATTCGCCTCTAGAGATACATCATCGGAAGGTGGTCCCATACCTTGTCATAGTTGGAATCCAATCTCCAATAAGCGCCCTGCGGTTTTTGATTTTATACTATGTATGTAGAGCGTGAGATGCAAGCGCTCTACTATTTGGTTATTTATTTGATTAGACATTAGTATAATATCACTGGATTTTGATATAAAAAATGGTTTGCATTATAGTAAGGTAAAAACCGTCCGTGTTTATGTGTGGACTGGTCTTACTATTATCTTTTTCTTTCAAAAGATTTTTGAAATTAAACCATATGGTTGGAGTTTACTCACACCAGTCCCATGACTGACCCAGAGTTTATTTTGTTTTGTTTTTCCTAAACTCTTGGGTGCCCAAATTTGTACGGGCAGTCAAGTGTTTCAGGATTTTACAGGTACACTTAGAGGAGCTAGAAGCAGGAGGCTTCACCGTTTGTTATCTAGAGTTATTTCCGCTGTATCAATTGTTATGTGGTACTCTAATGATGGTATGTATATATATACAAACCAGATTTGTATTCCAAAGTTATGTTATATAATATATTTTATTCGTTCCGCTGTGAGGTTCTGTATTGTTATTTCTGTTCTTCTTCTATCTTTTCTATTTTCTTTAACCCTAATGACTCGTATTTCTGTATTATTTGAGTTGGACATGTGTTGTATTAGTCAGCTCAGGTAGTACGGATTTGCGGGTCGTTACGTTTAGTGAGTTTTTCTAACGATCGTTCACTAGACTGATCCTTATTTATTTGTATTTAGACATTATTATATCACAAAAGATATGATTTCAAAATGTTTTGAGTTATCGTAAGTTAAAAACCGTCTGTATTTATGTGTGGATTTGGTCTTGCGATTATCCTTTTCTTTAAAAAAGATTTTAACTTCAAAATCAAGTTGGATGATCCCTTAAACTTAGTGAGTTTTTCTAACGATCATTCACTAGACTGTCCTGGCATTTGCAATGCTCGGGTCAGGCCGAGTTTTACAGGTTCAGGTTATCAAATGCTGTGAAGTCCAAAGACGAGCGAGAGGTATTCAGACGTATGATATCTAGTATTAATTCTGATGTGTGTTATATATGAGGACCGATATTTATAACTATTAAAATGTATTGATGTACTCTAATGATTGTAAGTTTTTATTTCAAGCTCTCAATAAAGATTAATTTCTATATTATATTTTATCCCGCTGCGATGTGAGACTCTAATTCTGCGTTGGTTCTTCTTCTCATTATCCTATTCTTAAACTACTTTCTTTCTTATCTCACCCTCTAACTTCTTTCTATTAGCTTTCTGGGTTTTCGTTACTTAAGTTTGGACACGGGATGTGTTAGTGTCTAGATTCGAGGGTTGAAATTTCTAGGATCCTACACATAGCATTTCCTTCTAATATGGAAACTAAAAATGCAAAAGAAGCTTCAACCGATGACTATTGGATAATCGCTATGCAAGAAGAGCTAAATCAATTTGAATGAAATGAAGCTTGGGAACTCGTTCCTAGACCAAGTGATCAAATAGTCATTGGTACAAAATGAGTTTTCAAAAACAGAGGATGAACAAGGTAATATAACCTGAAATAAAGTTAGAAAAGTCACATAAGGATACAATAAAGAAGAAGGAATTTACTATGAAGAATTGTTTGCTCCAGTTGCTCGACTTGAAGCGATACATATCTTACTAGCTTTCGCATGTTTTCATAATTTCAAACTTTTCCAAATGGATGTAAAAAGTGCTTTCTTAAATGGCTATATAAAAGAAAATATTTACATCGAACAAACTCTATTATTAACATATGAATTTTTTTCAAACCATATCTATAAATTAAAGAAAGCCTTATAAGGTCTAAAACAAGCACCTCGTGCTTTGTATGGAAGTCTTAAGATATTTATTACCTATAACAGAAAGTAGAATAGACAAAAGGATGAGTTGGACCTTTTCTTTTTGTAACAAAGCTGACTTGTCGAGTGGAAGAAGCCCCTTCCAATATCCTGTAGAATGATATAAAATAGAAAAATACTACTTCAACCGGCCAATTCTTAACCGGCATAAAGCGGCAGCATGCTGAACCGTACGATTTAAAAGTCATTACCATGATATGCGTTGTATATTTACCATTATACCCCTGAATTCCTTGCTTTCTCTACTGTTTCATGTGTTTTCACCGGTTTTCAGACCGATTGAACTAGCACTGTCCTAGCAAGTCATTTGAAAAAGAATCGGGTAATTAATTTAGGGCAGGACTACGACGAATAGAAGTTAGAATTGGGGGGTGGAAGTTGGAATTGGGGATGGAAAAATTCGAAATCATTGAAAATGACAGTTCGGAACCGTTTTCTATATTTCGCCATAAATGACGTGTTGTTTGTGAAGTAAAGTCATATCCGTTTCGAAGCTATTTGGCAATAAATTTTTTGACCGATCTTCTTCAATGAGCAACAGAGATTCGATTTTCTGTGGTGTTTGCAAATAAGATTTTGGTGGACGCTATCTCTTCCGCTGGTTTTGTAACGACCCAGAAAATCTGAACCAATTTAAAAATTTTAAATTGGCTAAAATAATGGATTTTAAATATTTAAAATAAATATTTTAAATAATGGCGATGAAAACTGAGTTGAATCGACATTTGAAACGAATATAATTAATTATAATTATATATAGAATTGAAAATGGCGCGGTAGTTCGATAATTCGATTTCAAACTTCAATTGAATATACCGGGTGCAAAACAATCTGGATTTTAGTGAGACCAAAAACATTAGTATCTAATTGATGATATCTTTCTAACGAATCTGACCAATCGAAATTTGATAGCGGGAATCAAAAGATATGTCCAGTTGAAAATTCTGAATAGTCGCTATGGAATTCAGGCCCTTAAAAATGGACATTTTGCAAATGACCTCGGATTTCGACGAAACCACTTTTGTTGGATCCGCAGGGTCAAGTTATTGTTAGGTTTCAAATTTCATGATTTTTCGAATCAATATGTGAGCGTGGCAAAGGAAAACGCGTTTGACTAGTTTCTGTTGATTTTAATCGAATGGAAATTGGCCATTTTTCAAACGGTCTCAGAATTCGACGAAACTAGTTTTGTTAGGACCGTATCGTCAATACAAAGCTAGAAAATATTTTTCGAGAATTTTTCTAGTTAGTATGTGGCCCCGGTAATTTGAAATGTACGTTTAAAATTCAATATAGTGATTTAAATGAAAATTCAAAAGGAAACTGATTGTAACAATCGAATCAGCTTGCGATACATATCCCATTGTGTTCGGAATGGGGGTAAAACGCTATGGACGACAGGCGGTGGGCCTCGTTTCGAGGTCGTATGTAAAAGTCAACCTATTTGCAATATTAAATAATTAAATTAATAAAAAAAATATAATTCCCTCCTTTACCTTTCTTCCTGGCCCCCCCTTTTATTTCTTCAATTCAGATCGAGGTTATAAAAAAAAAAAGAGAGAAACCTAAAACCTATCGCCGCCCCCCCCCCTCGAGACATCACCGACGAAGAACTCCGAGCCGCCGCCTCGAAGCAGAAGCCGCCATCCCGTTCGAACCCCTCGCGACGCCCCCCCGTTCGTCGAACCAGTGACGAGCCCCGAAGCCACCGCCTCCATCAATCGAAGACCGCCTCCATCGATCGAGCCTCGAAGCCACCTCCAGCTCCGACGATTCGCGAAACCCCCCCCCCCTTCGCAGCTTCGGTGAGCATTTTCTTTTTTTTTATTTTCTTTTTTATTAATTCTGTAAAACTGATTTGGTTTTAAGAATAAAAACTGATTTATTTATAAAGTAAAAACTGATTTTTTTAAGAAAGTAAAAACCTAATTTTTAAAAGAATTTTAAAACTGATTTTGTTTTTAAAGTATTAAAAACTATTTTAAAAATAAAGAAATAAAACTGATTTGTTTTAAAGAAATAAAACTGATTTGTTTTAAAGAAATAAAACTGATTTGTATTAAAGAAATAAAACTGATTTGTTTTAAAGAAATAAAACTGATTTGTTTTAAAGAAATAAAACTGATTTGTTTTTAAAGAAATAAACTGATTTTGTTTTTAAAAAATGGTTTAAATATTAAATAGGAAAGGTTTAAACTTTAATGGAAAAAGATTTGAACTTTAAATAGGAAAAATCATATTTTTATATATGGAATAGTCGAAGTAAAAAATCATATTTTTATATATTGAATAGTCGAAGTAAAAATCATATTTTTATATATTGAATAGCATCGTAAAGATTCGATTTTCACATATGTAGAGAATACGGGCGAAAGCGACAAAGGGCGAAGATTTCTATAAAGGAAGTGTCGTGCAGTTGGATAGCTATTGGTGAGATTTCTGATTTTAAAATATTATATATGTGTGAAAATGAAAGTGAATTGCTATATATAAATATATATATATATATACGCCCCTCGTCCACAAACCATGGACGATATTTATTGGTTGAAATAGTTGTGAAAGTTGATTGATAGCGAATGATTGTTTGGGATTGTTTGTGATTGATATTGGTTGATTGCGGTTGAAAAATACCCATTGGTGGTTGTGAAATATTTGGTTGAAACCACATAGGATTAGTTTGTGGAAATGAAATAAATATATACATGCCGCCTGCGTGCGAACTAGATGCATGAACCCCATTGTCAAAAACCGCGAGGTTTTAAGGTAGAGCGAGGAGCCGTACTAGGGACGGTGCCGGTGTAACTACCCTGCCGTTAAGCTGCCGAAATTTTGAATAATATTCTTGTGTTTGAATTATTTTCATATGCTTAAACTATTGAAAACATTCATGTGTTGAATTGATATTCATTCGTTGTTTAGAAATTCATGTGTTGAATGGTATTCATATTTTGAAATAAATAGTTCGATAATAAAAATCACATTTTTATCTATATATAAAAACTATTGAAAACATTCATGTGTTGAATTGATATTCATTCGTTGTTTAGAAATTCATGTGTTGAATGGTATTCATATTTTGAAATAAATTGTTCGATAATAAAAATCACATTTTTATCTATATATAGAAACAGTAGAAAACATTCATGTGTTGAATTGATATTCATTCGTTGTTTAGAAATTCATGTGTTGAATGGTATTCATATTTTGAAATAAATTGTTCGATAATAAAAATCACATTTTTATCTATATATAGAAACCGTAGAAAACATTCATGTGTTGAATTGATATTCATCCGTTGTTTAGAAATTCATGTGTTGAATGGTATTCATACTTTGAAATAAATTGTTTTATGATAAAAATCCTATTTTGTCACCTATATGAACTATATAGAAAAATAGTGTTTTGAAATGAATTGTTTTACAAAAAAAAAATCACATTTTTATTGTATGCATAAACCGTTGAAATGTGAAGTGTTAAAAATAGCCACTTGTTCAAAATAAACATATATGAGTTGAAATATTCATTAATTAGCTAATGAAATGATTTGCACCTATTTATGTAACATTAGAATGAATGGAGTTTTTAAACCAAATAGAAATCGAATATGAAGTCGAATAGAAATTGATAAATGATAAGAACTGTATATATATGTACATGCAATATTCATTGAACAGGTTATAGCAAAGGGGCTAGAGAAGAGGAATAAAATTTTGTGCCCGACAAATAGGTACACATTTACTGATTTGTTTGGGTGATGATTTTGAGCCTATTGGCTAGCCGCTTGGCTTCTTCTTTTTCTTTTTGA
The DNA here is from genome assembly GCA_030737875.1 of Allium sativum. Classification (NCBI taxonomy): domain Eukaryota; kingdom Viridiplantae; phylum Streptophyta; class Magnoliopsida; order Asparagales; family Amaryllidaceae; genus Allium; species Allium sativum. Next base: position 318,703,543 of record CM060921.1, read on the forward strand.
GATTAGAAGGACCGGGAATGCTATTTGCGATTTCCCGATGCTCCCGGTGCAGGGGAGGTTATGGCGAAATTTTTCCAAAATTTAAGGTGTTAGAAAATATTTGAAGTGAAAACGATATTGAAATTGTTGAATGAACTATATTTATATAAATATATAAATATAAATAAAATTAAAACGAAACGAAGCCGTGCAGTTCGTATTTTGAAACCGTGATTTCAAACGACTAGTGCGGGAAATCCGACCATTGGATTTTCCCGAAACCTCAACCGTCGGGTTCGCCTTGGAATAATCTTTCCAACGGCACCAACCTTGTTAAAATCCAACGGTTGGATTGTCTGGAATGTTTAATTCAATTCTGAAGAAAAACAGCGCCAGAAACGATTATATTTATTTATATATATAAATATAATTATATTTAATCGAATAACGACGCTGCAGTTCGTATTTTGAAATCGAAATTTCAAACGATTGAACCGGGAGATCCGACCGTCGGATTTTCCCGAAACTGGAACCGTTGGGTTCGTTTTGAAAAGACCTTTCTAATGATGTAAATTTTGGGAAGATCCAACGGTTAGATTTTCAGATATGTGTAAATCAAATCTGAAGAAAAACAGCGCCACGGCCGCCTTATGGCCCGAAGCGTCGTTTTGAATGAATGAGCTATTTTAAAATAAATAAAAATAGCGATAAATCATTATAAAATATCATAAGCAATATGGAATGGAAATAAACTGAATTTGCTCGATTTATGTTGTATTTGATGGTTGAATGTGTTTGGTGTGAAAATTACATTAAAGAACAAAATTGGTGTTGTCGAATAATTTAACCATTGAAATAAATCGAATTGAAATTCTAAATATACGTGAATTATTTGAAAAGGCCGGGTTAATTCTCATTTCGAATAATTGACCGACGATTGAAATTCGAAGATGAAGACGGTGGTCGAAGACCGGAGATCTTCACCTCGTTTGGGTGGTAACCGAGGTCCTGATTGGGAGGCATCCCGAAATATGGATAATGAGTGGTGATCGTCCAGACGTAAGTGGTGATCGAAGGGTTTGCGAGGTATTTAGTGCCTCCGGTTTCGTTCAGACCCAGAACGGACTTGTAAATGGACTGTGTGTCTGACATTGGAGTTTGTTCTATGTTGATTGATTTCTGTTAAATATACATCTGTTTGGCGGCGGAGAATTTATTCTTTTGCTTAACGCCCTTCTCTGAGACGTACGAGCTCAGAGGTTGTATATCGATGGACATCAGTCGCATGGCATGAATTGCCTGTGTGGCATGCTAAGATGCAGTGATCAGGGCTTCTGTTGAAAAGCAAAGTCTTGTGGTGATGATCAAAGCACCGCCTGTGTGGCGTAGCTTTGTGTATAACGTGAATTTGCGAGCCTCACATCCCGGTATGAACCTAAAACGGGAGAAGGACCTCAGGGAGGGCATGCGTTTCTTTCTAGCTAGGGTGGTGTCAGTGACCTACCAGCCCTGACATTTATATACTTTTCACCTATGTGGTTGTTGCTGTTGCGAGGCGCCTCGGTTTGATCGGACGATCCGGGTCCGATGGAGTCATTCGTTGGCTCATTTACGCCCCAAAGGGCGGGGAAACGTATTGTTCAGGCACTATAATCCACATCGGTGGACCGGCCCTGTCGCTCCAAGGGGCAGTTGCGGCTGTTCCGGTGGCTCGGGCTAGAGAGTCACGAATTCGGTAAGGACTATCTTTTGCCTTGGTTCATGACGGAAATCCAATTTCCAAATACGTGACGATGCGGTTTCGATTGTATAGATATTTGGCGACATAGTGGCATGGGACGCTCATGTCGTCTATGATTGATAGTTATGATTTGAAATTGTTTTCGAAACGTATAGACACTAGCAATAATATCAAATGCCTTTGTTTTATTCGTATCAAGCATATTTTGGCCATTATAAGGTAAAAACTCTATCCTCCGGTTTGCGTTGCATTGTGTGATGGGAACTGAGTCTTATAACGGCTTCATTTTTATAAAAAGCATAGCGATGTTTAAAAGAAAGATCTGTTTTAAAGCACTGGCAATCCAATGGAGTAAACCCGTTCCACGAAAGTGGCGTGGTCCTGTGATTAGCCAATTATATATGTGTTGAGTGGATTTCTCATACCAGTCCCATGACTGACTCGTAGTTTGTTTCACTTTCAAACTCGGATGCCCCCTTTTTCTACACGGGCAGCCTTGTATTCAGGTTTAGCTGGTTCTTTTTCTGGATAGCTGGAGCTGAAGATGGATTCTATCATTTATTCTTTTTATGCTGTTCAGCTCCTATTGTACATATTTTGTTTATTTCCGCTGTAGACATTTATGTATAGCTGAACTGTATTTGTACTAAGTAAGATCCTGTATACTGTGTAACTCTGATGATTACTTTTATCCAGTATATTTTGTTGTTCATTCTGGTGTATTTATTTAATTCTGTTCTGCTATTATCTGTTTCTGTGTTATATTCCAAAGATAACCTTGTTTCCGTGAGAACGGGAAATCGGGTCGTCTCAGGTTTTTAGTATGTTCTAATTTCCTCCTTTTTTTATAACTGTCTTCTACTTTATGGTATCGATTCTTATACTCATACGTTGAAGTATTATGGCTATTTATATAAACGAGACATTGTATAAATCATTATCATGATGATATTCGTCCTATGTTCATATTGTACTCAAGATAGCAAATTGTTATGTTAATTTGGCGAAAAGCCTCATTTCACCAATTGTTGTGTGCGTCCTGCATAACATTGTTTGTTGTTACTTTGTTTCGTTTAAACATAGTGAAATTTGTTAATCAATTACAAAAGGGGTCGCTATTGGAACACAAAATTAGACACAAACTTGGAGACACAAAGCCTCAACCGTTGGATCTTTTTGTCTTTATGTGGAGAGGTGTAATTCATGGGGTGATCCAATGGTGGAGATTAGTTGTGTCACCAATTGTGTCTAAATTTTGTGTCCCAATAGAATTTCCCATTACAAAAATCCATTTGCTATTTTACTTTTAATTAGTTTGTCACCACATGCGCACATCAATCATAAGCCATAGTCTGATGCACTGAATTAGTGTCCAGAAGCAAGAAACTTACATCTACACTTATACAAACCCCCTTATATTTTAATAACCAAGTGTACAACGTTAGTAATTCAGAACTCGGTGCCGTATTTCTGCACATACCTATGTAGAAGTATCCTAATCTGGATCTGCTCGAAGCATATGACAATGAAAACGACGACACTATTTTATCCAAATTCATCTCCTCTAACTTCCATGGCATTTTAAATTGCATTCAAAATTCTGGTTATTTTGGTATTTATTTTCACTAGGTAATTTGTGTCCTCTGCTGGATTATAGGACCTTTCCTGCCTTGGGATATAGTGACAGGCGAAAACGCATCACACCCTCATGGTAACATTTCCTCAGAAAAAATAACTTATGATTTGTTACGATTCTACCTTACAGAGGCATACAGTGAAGTGAAAGAGAAAGATAATTGATGTTATCAACTATATAATTATTGCTTTTTATACCACGTTTCATTTTCTATATGAAAATGACTTTTGCGTTTCAATTTGAAGTATTTGTAGCATATGGAGTTTTTAATTGTGAAGGTTGGCTGTGATTATGTTGAGTTAACTTTACAGTTAAATTTTTTATTGCTGGTTATCATTATGCTATCTTCCTTGCACCATTCTGATATGGATTTTATGTTACTGATTTCTTTGCTTACAACATGAGCAAACAAAGTGTTTGTAGAATGATTAAACCTTACACTTTTCTTAATTTGCAGATTTGAAATCTTACATTTGGATGAATTTTAGTTTACCAGTAAACAATAATTTGAGATTGGTAAGAAGCTGTTTGATGTGGGCTACAGCTAAACTCGGATCCTTCAGGTTTCTCTCAGTCCAAGCTTTACTTCATCAAATTGATAAAGTTTCAATTGTTGTTCATTTTATACAAGCTTTGTTGCATATATTTTTATGTATGTTAATTTTTGAATTTCTTAATTTTACGAGAAATCAGAATAAAGAGCAGAGCTTTTAGTAGAGTTTACATACATACATACATACATACATACATACATATATATATATATATATGTATATATGAGGCAGGTTCGAGAGCACCCTAAACAGTGCAGCACCCTAAATGCCCCTCAATCTCCACCAAGTATTTCCCCTTCTTTCTCCTTCCACTCACTCTCTCACTTCCCACTCACATTCTTTAATATAAATGGGTGGTGGAAATCGGGGGGCATTTGGGGTGCTCCATTTTTGGGGTGCTCCATTTTTGGGGTGCAACCGAACGCTTGCCTTTATGTATACACACACACATACATATATGTGTGTATATATATATATATAATATACATATCCATAAGTTATTTGTTCCTGTTATACATTATTATGCATTAAATAATATTATAGTATCTGTAGATCTGCTAACTTAGTGTTTCTTGCTCTTAGGAAAAAACATATTTTGTTGCAACATTTTGGCAAACATGTCTGGAAATATTAAGCACAAAATCATTCATCTTAATTAATATATATTTGCAACATTTAGATGTGGTAGCACGGCTTCTCAATTTTATTAGTTGCTCAATTTCTGGTGGAGTCCACAACTCAAATATCATGAAAATATTTTTTTCCTTATAATTTATGCCAGGTACCCATAAAAGTCTTTTACTGATTGCAAAGTTTGCGCATATGGTCATTTGAAAGATTCATGCATGCCTTGGACTTGATTATCAATAATTCGCAGAATGCATTAATTAAATTATATTAAAATTTTCCAAATATCCTGTATATGGGAAAGTTATAACCAGTATACTTTTGAAAATGATAAAGACATGTCATAAGTTAACTAATTTGAAGTTGATTATCTAAAAAATCATATTTTGATTGCTTCTCTGTTAATCAATTACTTAAAACTTATAACAGGAAGTGCCATTTACTAGGGTGGACACAATTTCCTAACCTATTTCAAAATACTGCTCCATCTTTATGTTTATTTTTTTTAATATAATCAAAATTGCCAACAGAACGTGCTTTCTGTCAAAACCACAAACTCCTTTCTCCTCTCTCCACTTACATTTTTTTGTTCTCTAATCCATTCCTCTGCCTTTTGAATACTAAACCACCGTAGTTTTCGTTGCAGCATTTACACTGGTATGGTAGTGTGGATTGGTGATTGTTGCTGATTGTAGTTCTTTGTTTTAGGCTACTGCATTTCCGCCCTGACGAAAGGACTCATTTTAAGGTAAATGTTATCTTCAAGCCTACTTTACTTGCTTAGTTCTCATATTTAATGTTAGTTCGCAACGTTTACTCGGGTATGGCAGTCCCGTTTGGTAACTGACGCTGATTGAAGCACTTTGTTTATGCTACTGCTATTCCACCCTAAAGGTAGTGCAGATAAGGTAATAGCTATCTTCCAACATCCTATACTTGCTCTATTTTCATATTTAATTTCAATATTCTTTTGGATACAAGTGTACAATTAACTGTTTGCCTCAACACAGTAAGGGTGACTTAACTCCTACCTGTGGGATCTGATAATCCACTGATTCATGTGCCTTCATGCTTTCCATTTCTTGCGACACCGTCGTCAACTTATTTTCTGTTACCGTGTTTGTCTGGTACTAGCATATGCTAGGCTATATACTGCAACCAATTTTGACACAGTGAGAACTTACTTTTGACTTTTAGTTTTTTAAACTAACCATGTTATATTGGTTTTACTCCAAACATGCAGAGTTAAGACGAATTTTTTGGTGAAAATATTTTTTGACAAAAGTTTGGTTTCTAGAAATACTTAATGGAAAACAATGGAAGTTCATGTTTAACAGTGTAGTTTTATATAACACCATTTTTCTTTCAAAAAAAAAGTGTAATTTTATATGATTTTTGATATTAGGTGATGATTGACATAGAAATGTGTTTATTTTATGCTCTTATATCTTATCTTTTGTGTATAAATAAATATTACTTGGGTATTGTTTTGTTACTTTTATAGATATTCCAATCCAGCCCGCATGCAACCAGAAAAGTAGAGAAATGGAGATCAGATTGCTATATATGTATATTTTGAAGAATTGTAGATGATGATCCCACATCTAGTTGCTGTTGAACAAAATTGATAAAAAGGCCATGCACACCTCAATCAAGGGAGGCTTGTCAAAGAACCAAGAGGAAAAGAAGAAAGGCCAAAAATTTAATAGATTTAACTAAGGCCCATTTGAGTTTCTCATTGTAAACTAATTAACGATGTAATGGCTAGGCCCATTTGTAATTAGGGTTTCGTTATCTCCTATAAATACCCTTGGAATATCATTGTAGCCACCATCCTATTCCATATTCTCTTCTCCATTAATAAAACTCTTTCTTCTTTTTATTTTCTGCATTTTTTTCTATTTCTTAGCAACTAGTGCCATCTACACAATTAGATTTGGTAGAGTACTAGTTGTATTTTACATTTATTTGCATTAGCAATTAATCGTTTGATTAGTTTCAACGATAATCCTAATTTTATTTCTATTGTTATCTCTATTCTGCACTTTTATTTTCTATTCGTGTTATTGCTTTCCTAGGTTAAATTGGATTTGATTAGATTCAGATCTGATTCATAGTTTTATTTGCTTTCCGATTGATAATTGTGATTTGATCGTCGGTTCAACTAGATTTGTTCTGGATCAAATTGCAGTTTCAATTTTTATTGTTTTCAAAACCAACCTCCAGGATTCGTCTAACTCGCCCAAGAAATTATTTAAATATTTTGATTAAATTCACCTCCCTGTGTTCAACCTGTATGCTACACACCAGTGCGCTTTCAGAAATTATTTCATAAATCGCGCTTTCCCAGTCCTTAGAAAGCGACGAATCAAGTTTTTGGCGCGTTGCCGGGGAGGTAACGATTAAATTTTATTATTTATTAAATTTCTGATTCGTGTTAGTTTTTTATTTCCCTTTATATATAGAAAAAATTCTCAATTATTTGATTTGGTATTGATCGCCGATACCATAATCTTCTATACAAGAGAGAAAAAAAAGAGGTTGCCAATTTTCTTCAATTTCTTTCCCTCTACAAATCTTTCCTCTTTTCAATAATTCTGAAGAAAAAAAATTCCATTGTTGTTTCTTCTCAGCATTGATTCTCTTTCCTCTCCTAATTTTTTTTCCTTTTTATACTTCTTTACAATTTATTTCTTTCCAAAACAAAAAAAGAAGTTTCTTTCTAAATTTTCTTTCTCTTGTATTTTCTTCTGCTTTTATCATTCTCACGTACATCCCACATCTCTTCATTACCCAGTTCACGTTCAAAATATCTTGCCTACAAGTCCACAACCGATCTGATCAAACAAACTCCTCATTCATCTCCACAGCCACCTGACCAAGGCCTTAACTCCAATCAAATCCGCCCATAACAAACTCACGTCCATCCACAAGAAAAACTCTTTGTTACGTCCACCTCTACATCACTTCACAGCAAATAATTTCTATATTTTTTCAAAGCACGAGAGCATCTGATCTATTCACCATCAGCCCCACTAATCACGCACCAACACCACAGCTTTCCAGCTTCACCCTTTATCACCCCTTCTCACAGTCATAACACAAAACTACCCTTCTGCCACGTTCACCATAGTTCTGCCTCCACCAAACCATAACTACAGAACATACATAGCCAATCACCTTCCCTATCATCAACAAAAGCCAAACAGTCCCTCATCTGTCACAACCAAAACCTCCCCCACAATCCATTCATCCCAATCCCTCCAGAACAATCACACTTCATCTCTCGCAACCACATAGTTCAAACCACCTTCGAACCCAAATACCCTACTCGCAAATCACCACGGTTGGACCAACAATCCAGCGTCAACGACATCACACAATTCTATGCTCAACACTCGCAACAAACCCCTCTAGGTCACGATCGAACAAGCTCATCCACAGCCGAGCATATTTGAAACCGCAACACACTTCGAATCCCCCAATCACAATATGATTCGAAGCCAAACCAAATCAGAATTGCATGACGTCGAACAACACCCGAAACCGCTTGTGAACCCTCAAAATTCGAACGTCAACCCAAATTCGAATTAATACCTCGAACCACTAAATTCGAAAAGTTGGAGATTTGTTTCATGAAATAAAGGAGGAGATGACGACTTTTTTTCTAGGGGACTTAGAATTGAAAAAAACGTTCTATTGTTTACTGTAACTAGGTGTTTTAATTTAGTGGCCTCTGTACGCGTGGCTCAACTTAAGTACGGCTTATGGGTGTATTAATTTAGTGTTGAGTTAGTCTTTGGTGGGTGTTCTAACTTTTTGTTTTATTTGGGTCAGTCTGTGGTTCCAAAAACTTTTTAATTTCAGTGGTTTCACTTTGTGTCCAGTTTAGTCAGTTAGTCCTTTAGTTTTTTTTTTAATTCAAGTTTAGTTAGGTTTTTGCTTAGTTTAGTTCTTTTTAGTCTAGTTTTTTTTTTCTTTCATTTTTGTTTTCATAAAAAAAAGAGAAGTAAAATCTTTAAAAAAAAAATCAAAGGCTTAAGTGAAAGGACAGATTCAAGCAATTCAAAGGTCAACCAAATTGCAATCAATGAAGTTGAACAGCTAGCACTACTCATCTATTCTGGACGGACTACCATACCCCGTTGTAAAATTTTCTCAACTCTACAGGTTCTGCAGCTGTTTTAAAAATATAGAAATTGCTTGTAAAAATCTTCTGTAGGGGCAACGGGTTGCTTGTACAATATTTTAATTTTCTGTTACTATTATGTGACTGATAGTTCTGAATCTGTTCGTGAGGAACGAATTTCCATAACTAAAATCATCACCCTCATCGTTTTTCAATTCTGAAACTTTATTTGATTTGCAAAAATAATATAATTAAAAAGTGGTGTTTTGTAAAGTTGATTGTCTCGTATAATTGGATCGCGGATATATAGTAATTCAATTTATTGAACTATTAGCAAAAGAGGTTGCATACTACCCGTAAAACATTAGTCGTATCCCTTAGTATTTATACTATATGTGAACGACCATAAGACACTCTTCCCCCTTCTAATTGAGTCAGTTAATTAATAGAGCACTACTCTTTCTTTTATACTATTTTGAACTAAGAATAATTTCTGTCTTGCCTTGACTTTAAAATGTCTGATTCAAACAAATCATTGAGAGAAATGTGGGATAACAATCGGAGTAGACGTCCTCTTGAAGAGTATGACTATGAATTGCAACTCATGAAGCAAAAATTTCCAAAATTTCGTGAGTTCAATGTCAACAATTTTCAAAATTTTCCAACTGACCAACATTTTCAAAAACATGGATATGATCGAAATTGCAGTTTCAACTCAAATTTCAACAATTTCGATTATGAGCCACATCCACATGAAAATAGCTTTGAATCTCATTATGACTTTGATCCACATCATTATGGGGTTGAAAACCAAAATCTTCAAAATAACAACCCATATCCATATCTTGAATATGACCAAAATTGCAGTTTTCCCTCAAATTTCGACAGTTTTGGTTATGAACCTAATTTTCAAAATCAAAATGAATTCAAATATTATTTTTCTGAAAATTCAAACAACCACCACATTGGAAATAATATTGATTGTGAAATTGATGTGGACTATAATTTTGAGAATCAAGAAATCCAAAATGAGAGCTCTCAAATCAACGATTCTAAAGAATACCATCTTAACATTCTTAGAGAGAGGGTAGAAAAGAAAAATAGACAGCTTGATGAACTTCTTTCTTTAATGACATCTTTTAATGAACAACTCGAGCAACAAAATCAAATTCAAACAAGCGATGAATCAGAAAATAATCCATTCTTTACTGATAGTTAAAATTTTCAGATAACAACTTTCGAAATTGAGAATAACGATCTAAACGAAGTTGTTCAAAATTCAAGAAATGATCTGGACTTCGATTCTTTTCTAGAAAAAGATTTAAGTTTAGATTTTGATCTTCCTCTTCCGGGCTGCGAGAAACTTGATATTTTAGAAATTGAACAGAATAGAAAAGTTGAATTTTTCGAAAACTCAAAATTGGAAAAGGATTTTAACGAACATGAATTCTTTGGATTGTGTGAGGATGAGTTGCCAAATTAGGAAGAAGTAGATTCACATCACGAGTTCGAAAATTTTAACTTTGAGAAAATTTCAAACGAACTAGAATTTGTTAGTGTCAAAAATACGTTGCCAATGAATGAAATTGAGAAATGTGATCACATAGTCTTGAACAACACTCAGATTTCAAATTTCACTGAATTTATATACGATCACAAATTTTTGAAAAATTACACTGATAAATTTGTTGAACACATGAACTATTTTTGGAATGTTAGCTTGTTTGAAAAACTTCATGTTAGGATGACCCTGGATATTTATCTCTTGGACTATAAATCTAGGTTTAAAGATGAGATGGGTTTCAAAAACCTTTGCTTATTAGAAAAAATGCCTAGACATAGTGGGAATGGGACTCATAGGGCAAGAACCAAGTGTGGGGGAAAAAGATGGTGGTATTCTTTGCATCACATGCACCGCAAACACATATATCATTGTACATATGATCCATTCTTACATATAGCTAGATTGCATTTCATTCTACAAATATTTTTGCATCTCATTCACCTTTGGGTATGATCTTTCAAATTTAGGAAACGTTTACCGTGTGGACACTGTTTAGTTCTAGTGTGGGGGGAGTCTGCATTTCACTCATTTTCGTTTTTTTATATTTTTCTTTCTTTTCATTTTCATCCATTTAAATAGGACCATCATGCATTTTAGACTGTAGTAACATGCCATTTTTTTTTGAAACATGACTCATTTTAGATTGATACAACAAAATAAGTTAAGGATTGTTAATCAGTTGATAGTATTTTTTTCTCTCTCAGCTAAGATCGAATATGAAATATAATGAAAAGTTTAATTTTGAGGGATAATAGTGTAACCGGTACATTGGGAGATTCTTAGGTGATGGCCATGAAATCTATTCTATATTGTAGACTTTGTTTAAATAAGTGGAGGACTTAAAATACTTATATTGGCTTTTCGAATCTTTAAAACTAAGTTGTGTTAAGTTGAATTCGCGTAACTCTCTTTTGTGCTTATAAATTCAATAATAATAATAGTAATCCAAGAGTATCCAACATTGCTTGTATATCTAGCGTTGGTGTGCAAACCCGCCAAGCTCTATCCGACATGTTGTTGACAAAGTCAGCGTTGGAATATCTTGGTCTCATTTTATGAGATTGGACACCTAAGGATTACCGACACGTTGTTGACAAAGTCAAAGTCGGCCTGCACAATTCGCCAAGCTCTTTACCCACTCTCCGTTAGTCCGCGAGGCAGTGCATGGGTGGTAAACCTTGGTCTTCTAAGTTAGGTGTATGTAATTAATCATAAATTTTAAAATTTTATAGAATAAAGAATAAGCGATGATGCCCAAACACTTCTTGACCATATTGATTTGACTAGCCATACATGAGAAAATAATAATATCACTTTGCAAACTGTGCCAAGTAAACTAAGAATCTATTTCATGGTTGCACTATGTTATCGACCGAACTAACTGGCCAAACTGGAATTTAACATTTGAAAACTTGATTTATATTTGTGACAAGTTGAGGTATCTAAAATAAAATCAACTGACCAGAAATTGTTAACTTAATTTGTTGTACCACTTTCCTGAAACAAGTCGTGTTGTCATTTTTGTTTTTTTGTATATAACCATTGCATTCATGTAGTTACATTAGATCCACACATACTGCATTTGGATTTTGTGAGTAGTATCCGCTGAAAACCCTCACGAGACACCACTCGTCCTACTAGGGACACCTAGAGGTTTAACGGCTTGTTGCATACGCTCAATGCAATCGTGTTTCCTACGAAAGTTTGACCTATCTAGTTAGTTTTTAGTTTTGGTTTTACTCGAGGACGAGTAAAAGATAAGTGTGGGGGTGTTTGATTGACATAGAAATGTGTTTATTTTATGCTCTTATATCTTATCTTTTGTATATAAATAAATACTACTTGGGTATTATTTTGTTACTTTTACAGATATTCCAACCTAGCCTGCATGCAACCAGAAAAGTAGAGAAATGGAGATTAGTTTGCTATATATTTATATTTTGAAGAATTGTAGATGATGATCCCACATCTAGTTACTTTTGAACAAGATTGATAAAAAGGCCATGCACATCTCAATCAAGGGAGGCTTGTCAAAGAACCAAGAGGAAAAGAAGAAAGGCCAAAAATTTAATAGATTTAACTAAGGCCCATTTGAGATTCTCATTGTAAACTAATTAGTGATGTAATGGCTAGACCCATTTGTAATTAGGGTTAGGTTTTGGTTATCTCCTATAAATACCCTTGGAATATCATTGTAACCACCATCCTATTCTATATTCTCTTCTCCATCAATAAAACTCCTTTTTCTTTTTCTTTTCTGCATTTTTTCTATTTCTTTGCAACTAGTGCCATCTGCACAATTAGATTTGGTAGAGTACTAGTTGTATTTTACATTTATTTGCATTAGTGATTAATTGTTTGATTAGTTTCAACGATAATCCTAATTTTATTTCTGTTGTTATCTCTATTCTGCACTTTTATTTTTTGTTCGTGTTATTGCTTTCCTAGGTTAAATTGGATTTGATTAGATTCAGATCTGATTCATAGTTTTATTTGCTTTCCAATTGATAATTGTGATTTGATCGTCAGTTCAATTAGATTTGTTCTGGATTAGATCGCAGTTTCAATTTTTATTGTTTTCAAAACCAACCTTCACGATTCGTCTAACTCGCCCAAGAAATTATTTAAATAATTTGATTTAATTCACCCCCCTGTGTTCGACCTGTATGCTACACACCTGTGCGCTTGCAGATATTATTTCATAAATCGCACTTTCCCAGTCCTTAGAAAGCGACGAATCAGGTAACTACCATATGAAAAGCGAAATAAAAGGATGCAGTGTCATTTTATTTGTTTCATGTTTATTTTTAAAATTTCCTGTGATATCGTAAGATATTGTATTGTTCGCTATATTTATTTAGGATATGTGATATTATCAAAAGTTTAGTTCTCTACAAAAATTGTTAGTTGCCTGAAATGGAGAAGTTTCTCTTAACTTCATATTATATTAGAATCAATGTTGAATGTCCCCTTTTTTAAAAAGATAAATGAAGGAAAGTCGTTGCGTCGAAGCCACAATTATACTTATTTTCATGTTAACTGTATATGCAGTTGAGTTGCATTATCTCATGTTGTTGCCAATAACAGGTTATTTACTAAGTTTTATCCATGTACATTACATAAATCATAATAATATCAAACAACATAGATATTAACTGTATTTTACACCATCACCAATACAAGAACATTATAATTTAGGTAAAATGATGTGTATATAAAAGAAAAACTGAATAACGACAAATTTTATTGCATCATACGAGGCAGTTTTCTATTGTTGAACCGATGTAAAAGTTGACTTACATTCGTCATACGGATTATAAAATTGTATTGCATCATACAAATTTTCTAAATTGTTTGATGTACAGATTTTAAATTGTAACCTCCTATCCATAGAGAAAACTTAATGTGGTTAGTATCTACATTGCATATATTTCCTTTACCATAGACATGGATTAGCAAAAGAAATAAAGTGGTACACCATTCTTCTATTCTAAAGGCTGTCTATCATCAATGGGCGATGAGTCCATTTAAATAGTTTCTCATATCAGGACAGGTCCTTGACAATATTGAGTATTGATTAATGATTAAATTTACTACACTGAAATCAAAAGGCTAAATTAAAGTTTATTGCAGAAATAAATGATTCTATGTTTTGTGTTAAAACATTATAGTTTTGTACATTATTTGTAGCTCATGTTATTCAGACAATACAAGCAAACTTTCATATATAACATCTTTGGTTTCACCCTGACATATTTTTGTGGCCTTTTTTTACTCGAGTTAGTTGGAACTCCTTTTTGTTTGTAAAGTGTCACAATTGTTCATGTTGAAGGGAATATGTCACATGAAATGCATCCTTACAGAGGCAGAAGATGACGGTTAGTGCGTTTGTTGTACGTAAAAATACTATAGTCATACTATTTCTACTAAAATGTCATGAATTTATAATGCATTTACATATAACTTTTAAACTTCTTACGTTTCTTTGTAATGCACTATTATTGATAGCCAATTATTATTACATTCCCTTAAATCTCATTAACAACAAATTATTATTATGCTAAACATGTTTGAAGTGTTTCCTAAATATTGATTGATAAAAAAAATATAGTACATTCAGGTTTTATTTCCTTTGTGCTAATTGCCATAGGATATCTTTAGGATATCGCCAACTAATTTTAAATAATTTATAAATCGCAATAAACTAGTTAACCATGATATTAGATAATATTTACAGTTGTCACTCAAATTGCTAATTATGGATTAACTAAAAATATATTCACAAGCAACTAACACATTTCTATTCCAGCTAATCTCGACAAAAAATAATTATATCTTATGAAGTCTATGTATAATAACTAATATGGTTTCAGTAAAAGGACATGTATTCAACTTTCTCAGCACCTTAATTCAAGATGAAATATTTAAAAATGAATGTTGAAGTTTCGATTGGTTAATAATATGAACTGAAGATAAATTGTAGATTTTTTTGCTATTATTATCAATTTAAAGTTGATAGGATTGTTTGTGCAGCTGCTTTTTTTAATGTGTTGACTTATGAGCCAATGTTTTTCCATCCGTGAAGTACAGTATGATCTAGAAATTTTGCTTATGAAAATAGCATATAAGCATATCTAGAGGAACCAACATATTAGCATGTGGTTTTCAGTGCTCTTTTTATTTGTGATTTGCCCCCATATTGCTGACATATGTTTCTATTTAATTAATAGTATCTCATAAGAGAGTGGCAACAAATATTCAAATATTAACAAATATTAATAGAAAAGCTAAGGTTGAGTCTAATTATTGTACCTCATACTTTTTTTGTATGTGTCCACGCACATAAGTCTGCATGCATGCTAGAATGCAGGATAAAAAATGGATTAAAAGAATTGTAAGGTATCATCCAACGACATTGAATAAATTTTTTTTTTCAAATGTACATAACATAATAAACGATATGTCCTAAATTTTACATGGGAAATCAAATAATGAATTGCTAATATATTACAAGTTAAACTCGAGTGGTATTCCACTTATAAGAAACCTTCTTGTGGTTAATTTTGTTTATAAATTTTGTGTGATGCTAAGAGCACAGCGATTTGTGCTTCGCGGTACCACATCGACCGCCAATCATTTTTATTTTTATTTTTTTGACTTTTTTTTGCCGTGGTCGGCGATCAATAGCCGCCCGAACGGCCTTGCGTCGACGGTTGCCTGTTGCTCCTAGCACAAACCCCGACGCCCTTAGCATCACACTAAATCTTTAGCTTCTTTAATCGAAGCAACCGACACTACTTCTGCATATGTTATATATCACTTGAGTGTTGTGCTATAATCTGCATAGGTTGATGTTAAATAATAAGAAGGGGCATGGAGTATTGAGAAAGAGTTGAATTAGTTGCACAAAAGTTTAAGCATAAAGTGGTTAGAAGATTTGCGCGGTTGAAAGAGCATTGCAGGCTAACATTATGCTGCCTAGAAGATATTAAATTTTTGATATTAACTATTATGTGGTTATGACAATATTAATGAGCTTGGAATTGAAAGATGTATAGACTGTTGTTTTACAATATCGAGTTTCAAATTAAGTAGATTTTGGTTTGTATGGATAGCTTTGCATGCCGACTGTAACATTTACTGGAATTTCAATAGTGGAATATAATGTTTTGGTACATGTAATTTTAAATGCATTTTACTCCATGTTATACTTAATTACTATCTGGTGAATTAGTCACTAATTATGAAAGCATTAGGAGTCTTTTATAACTATTTTGATTTCTGTTTTAGTTAATGCTATTTGAAAAGCCTTGGGACCCCATTCTTGGATTCAATGAGGATGTGGCTTTATACAAACGAGATATTTTATTATCCCATTTACCATTTTAATCCTTGGCACGGACTACTGATTTTCTCAAGGATAGAATATGGTGCCTGCTTACACAATCTATGGACATCAATTGTAATTAATAACTTCAAAATTTTAGTGTTGACTATCCGTTACTGTGGACTAATGCAACAGTCAAAGAGTTGAAATACCATTGACTTTTTGTTCATTATGGTTGGATCATATGCTTCTAAATGTTGGGCTCTTGGGAGGTTTTAATTGTACTATTGTTGTGTACGTTTCAGCAAGTGAAAATGGCATTAAATGCTGAAAACTTGGAAAATTTCATCACATTTTATATATGGATAAAAGCAACATAATGCCTAGAAATATACATATTTTGTTTATTGATAGTGGGTCATTATACATGTACTTAAAATCGTGATCTAAACAGTATGTGAGAAATTCTCTTTTATGCATAAACAAAGTGTTTATATAAATGTATATTTAGGTTCAAATAAATAGGTATTTTCAAATATTATTTGTGTTATAAAACTCCTACGGCTCATAAAGGACATTTGTTCCAAGCTCACATGATAAGAATACAAACTTAGACAAGCTATAGGCATTTAGACTCTTAGTATATCAGAAATTCCCTTTTAAGCAAAAATAGAATATTTATATGGGTATATATTTAGGTCCAAATAAATAGGTATTTTCAAATTTAGACTATTGGTATATCAGAAATTCTCTTTTAATCAAGACTACCCCATTTGGATATTTAAAGGCTTACGAATGATGCTAATATAGAATGCATCTTGCATTTCCTTTGATATTGCACAACGCAGAGCCATGAATCAAGTACTGGTTTGCTGAGCATTGATTCTATCAGTTGAGACTAATGCACAGTGGTAGACCAAGATGGTCTATGTAGTTAATGCAATTTTTCTTTTGCATGTAATGTTTTTTTCAATATTTTCCTTCTCAATATGTATTAATTATTTAAGAAATTAATTGTGGTTGGTTTCTTGATAATCTGCTTATAAGCTACTTGACTGAAGTTATGCATATGGGATATTATAATTGATTATAAGGTATGGTGAGATTTATATTTGATTCAAGATAAAATAAGCCACTTTGGTTTTTTTCTTCTTCATGTGAATACCTCTATATGGAAGCCCATTCTAGATGTTTTAAACTTTTTAGACTTTTTAAATTCAATTCTTAAAGGAGCGGTTGCAACTTCTTACATTATTGAGGTTTCTAGTGGTGTCAATGTTGTAGTCATAGGTCGTGGATTTCCAAGAAAAGTGGGGATGAATAGGAAAGTTGCCTGCTAAATTTTCTATCTATAGATTATAGGCTTTTTGCTCCTAATAAATATGCTACCAATTAAAAGGCACGACAATGATTATGATGGATGCATTACAGTTAAAATAATGTGAAATGTACTTTGGCCTAAACAAGTATATAAGTGAAATCTCATTAAAACACAAATTCAAATGCCGTCTTTTTCATTGTATTTTCTTCCATATGTTTTGATGAATGGTGTGGTACGCATATTGATGGTTATGAGTCTGACAGCGGAGTACACAAATTTCAATTATGTATTAAACCACTAAAAATACTTTCAACAGTTGATTACGGAAGTAATGTCAATTATGTATTAAACCACAAGATTTAACACTCCCCATGTGTGAAGCATGGGTTCCAATCTTGTATCTAATGAATTCGGGTTTTAAAATTGAAAAGGTTGATCAAACTTTTTGTTATTAAAAGTACTAAAAAGAATATTTTGATTATTCAGATATATGCTGATGATATTATTTTCTATTTTAAAATGAAAAATTATGTTAAGATTTCTCAAAAATAACGACTAAAGAATTCGAAATGTCACATATGGATGAACTATCATATTTTCTTGGCTTACAAATTAAACAATTAGAAAATGGATTCTTTATTAGTCAAGAAAAATATAGTAATAGTCTAATTAACCGCTTTGGTATGGATAATACATCGGCCGAACCAATTCCTATGAGTATATCAACACATCTCGATAGAGATGAAAACGACAAAAGTATCGACCTAATGATATATTGAAGCACGATTGGATCATTACTAACATAACTGACAGTCGTCCTGATATAATGATGTGTGTTTGTTTATGATATCATGAGCATGATTTGAAGCAGATTCAAAGGAATCACATCTACGAGCTATGAAATGAATATTACACTATTTTAACAAAGCCAAAGATTTCGGACTTTACTATCGAAAAGAATATCCTTTCGAGATAGTGTCATACAATGATGTTGACTTTGAAGGATGTCGAATGGATCAGAAAAGTGTGAGTGTAACATGTCACTTTATCGTAATATCTTTTATTTCTTGATTTAGCAAGAAATAGAATAGCGTTTCACTCTCAACATGTGAAGCATAATATATTTCAGCTATTTTGGCATGTGCTCAAGTCATATATATGGAGCTATCACTTCAAGGTTTTGAAATTAATTTATTTAAATCTACAATTTACTATACTAATGGAAGTGCTACTAACTCATACAAAAATCCGATCAATCTTTCATGAACAAAACAACGACATCATTTTCTTCATGATATGACTTGATTTTCAAGGTATACTACATAGAATAAGTTATATACTACAACACCACTTTATGTGCACTAGTACATTAGTGTAAATAACCTATTTTTAGACCTTATTTAGCCTAGTAAAATTCAAAGTGTAAATAACCTATTTTATAATTCAAGAGGTTTACAGAACCTTGAGAAGGATAAAATAAATTTAGATTTTGTTTTCTCTGAAAATCAATTAGTTGATATCTTTACAAAACCATTAAATGATAATATATTTATAAAATTAAGATAAGAACCAGGAATTTTGTCGTCAAAAGATTTATAAGTAACAACTTGGCTTTCTTAATATTTTACTATATACTGTTTATAAAATTTATTTTGCTTCCATATATTTTTTTCTCTCGTACCTTTAAATGCTAAATGGTTTGCCATATGTTTTACTATTTTTAGCACTTAAATTTAAAGTATTTAAACATCACAAATTCCTATACATTTTAGTTTTAGCCACTCGCTTGTTTATTGGCTTAAACTCATCTTACCTCAAATTTTTTAACTAACTATCCTCTCCAGAGAATTATACAAGGCTTGTGCTTTTCATATTTTTTATAAAATCACTCTTTTCTTACAATGTCATCTCAAAGTGATTCATCTAATTCGACAATCAACTTTTCTTATCCATCTTCCGATTCAACTGCTCTACTAATACCTTGTTACAAGATCTCACACTTCATTTCTCCAAACACTCATACTGCATATACTCCAGACAAGAAGAAGGCAAAACATTCTTTTTTTCTTGATTCTCCATCGACCAAGGAGAAAATTAAGGGTATTCACCATTACCATAGGGAAACATTGGATTTACAATGAGAAATTTATTACGAACAAAAAGTGAATACAAAACGATCAGGATTCCTAGAAATAGCCTTGAGGTTCTGTGGATCTTCATCTCCCACTCACCAGCCAAAATCCCCTTCTCGTCGTGACCAATGGGAACCATCACCTCAACGTCCTCCTGCCTCTTCAAATTCATGGAAACACGGAAATAGAAGGTCACTAGATGATAATAGCAAAACCGAACCACACGAATTTAAAACTCCAAGCCCATCCAATTGATCTGTAATCATGCTTGTATCTTGTACTATTTTTTGATGTTACTTGCATCTCTTTTCCTTTTAAATTATATTAATGTAAATTCATTGAATTTTATAAGTTTTGGGGGTAAAAATAAGTAAATATAAGCTTTTTGACTAAATTTAGGTAGCTGACCGACTCACTTCAGCCGGTTGAATATTTATCCAAAAAAAATTTTCATAAAAAATTCAGTGGTTGTTCCCTAAACTCAGTCCGCTAATTTATGGAAAAATGAACTATTTCCTAGTAAGTCAACTTTTCACTCAATTCAAACAGCTGAATTTTACTTCCAACCGGCTGATTTTTGCAAGATCCATTTCTTTAAACGGTTACTATCGGAACACAGTACGTTTTTACACTCTATATTTTACTGTATACTATGCATATAATTTATTTTGCTTCCATATATTTTTTATCACTTGCTCTCCAATGCTAAATGGTTTGTTATATATTTTACTGTTTTTAGCGCTTAAAGTATTTAAACATAATAAATTTCTATACATTTTGTTTTATTCATTTTTCTGTTTATTAGCTTAAAACTCATCTTACCTCAAATTTTTAACTAACTATCCTCTCTAGAGCATTATATAAGGCTTGTTCTTTTCATATTTTTTATGAAGTCGCTCTTTTCTTACAATGTCATCTCAAAGTGATTCATCTAATTTGACAATCGACTTTTCTTCTCCATCTTCCAATTCAAGTGCTCAAACAACACCTTGTTACATGATCTCGTGCTTCACACTCGTACTGCATATACTCCAGACAAGAAGAAGGCAAAAAATTCTCTATTTCTTAATTCTCCATTGACCAAGGAGAAAAATTAAGGATATTCACCATTACCAAAGGGAAACACTGGATTTATAGCGAGAAAATTATTACAAACAAAAGGTGAATACAAAATGATTAGGATTCCTAGAACAAATAGCCTTGAGGTTTTGTGGATCTTTATCTATCATTCACCAGCCAACATTTCATTCTCTTCGTAACCAATGGGAACCATCACCTCAACATCCTCCCGTCTCTCCATATTCACGAGAACATGGAAATAGAAGGTCACTGAATGATAATAGCAAAACCGAACTATACGAATTTAAAACTCTTAGATCATCCAAGTGATCCATAACCGTGCTTGTATCTTATACTATCTTTTGATGTTACTTTCATCTCCTTTCCTTTTAAATTATAATAATGTATAATTCATTTAATTTAATAAGTTTTGGGAATAAAAATAAGTGAATATATAAGTTTTTTGACTCAATCTAGAAAACTGACCGACCCACATTAGTAGGCGGAATATTCACCCAGATAAAATTTTAACTTACAATTAAGTCGATCGACCCCCTAAATTCAGCCAGCTGATTTATGGAAAAAATGAACTATTTCCTAATTGGTCAATTTTCAATCAATTCGAACAACTGAATTTCACTTCCAGCCAACTGATTTTTGCAGGATCCATTTCTTTAAATGGTTACCACCAGAACCCAATATGTTTTTACCCTCTATATAAGCACTTTCTACCCATTCTCTTCACTTTTCACGTAGAAAATTTCAAAAATCCCTAGCCTCCATTTTACCTTTTCACCTTTATTATTCAAATTCAAATCAAACCTTTCTAAATGCCTCCAAGATAGAAGAAACAAAAGTAAGCACCTACAGGACTATTAGAATAACATATTCGAAAGTGGCTTGGGGATGATGTTGTTATTCAAAGATTTAATAGCATGAAGAAATCGAAATTCTTCTCGGTTTCATTTTTTAAATTTCCAAAATCCTCTTCTTACCAAATACAACAAATTGCTCATAGTTTTCACTTTGAATCACTAATAGATTCCAATGCCAATAATGTTAGGATTGATCGTCTTTTGATAATAATTATTCTTGGCTAGTACGAACTTGGATCGCTATGAACCTCAAAACAAACAAGATTATGTCTGGTTGCTTGTTTGTGGCATTGGTATCTTTCTACCTCTACTAAGGATTGGTCAAATCCTTCATTGTCCATGGGTCGGAGATAATATGGATGATATTAATGTCGATATGACAAAAGTAATGAAGTTTCACATGGATTTCCTTTCGATTCTCTAATCAACGTGAACTGAGCTTAAGCCAAGTGCCTTATGTTCTCAAGCTCTTATTCTTATTGTACCCTTGTCCGATCTTTGCAACCTCGCACCAGAAGTTATGAGAAGATTTATAAGCGAGACTTCCAGGCCTTATATACCATATGTAGTGATAAATAAATAAATTAGGGAAAGATTACCATGGACAAATTTCAAAACATTACATTTAAATGCAAATATAAGACCATTCACTACGTGTCATACATTATGTAGATTCTTCTTCATTGTCAAGCGATACTTTCAGAATTCGACTTCTCCACCATTAACGAATTAGGATCCAAAACACTTGGTTTAAAGGGCACTCTTGCAAGATCTACTTCGCTTCACATTTTTTCATTCTACGAATGGATAAACAACAATCAAGAAGGTAGTCCTCAGCCCACCGAGCCAAAGATTACCACCATTACACGTCCTATACAACAAAACAAGAACATACTATTTAAGTTCTAAATCCCGATGCTACCCCTAAACAAGCCTTGATAACCCTTTCCTAAAATCAATCCAAACTTCAACTATAAATGAAACGATTGGAAAAAAAATAGACAAAATGTTCAGTTCAGTAAAGGGCTTCCTAAATAAGATAAGGAGTAAATCACTTTATCCGCTTCATCATCTACAGAGTATTTAATTTGACTCTGTTTCATTTATCCTCAAGACCTCAAGTGACGAAGAAAAGGGAGGCGATGGCAATGAGGATGATGAGGAATCATCAACCAGAGGTGATTCACTAAAGGGTGGTCAAGGAGGAACGACAAGCATCAGTAGTTATGTCTGATAGGATTGTTTTTTAAACTCCTTTAAGTAAGCTTTTTAAATTCATGTTGTATGTTTATTTTGTGTATAACTTCAAAAAAAATATATCGTGATTTGTGTTTTTATTTTTTAATGGATATTCGTGATGTATGACATATGTTATGTGTGTTGTTATGTATATTTGTATTGTGCTTCATATTGATGATTTGTATTATGATTTGTGCTCTATGTATATATGTATTTTTTGCCATATATATTCATAATATTTACGTTTTTTGTCGATGACAAAAGGGAAGAAATTGTTACATGTAGACAAAGGGAGTAATATTTTATACTCATATATCATATGTAGTTGTAATCATCAAAAAAGGGGAGATCTTAAAAACTTTATTTTATGATATTTTGATTGTCACAACTATATATAATGATATTCCCGTATACTAACCTTTATTACATAAGAAATACTGATGAACAAAATTAAAGAGCATAAATTGTTGAAGAGCAGATTCCAAAAGCATCAATCTAGATATTCTATGTATTTAAGTCCGTGTTTAGTCAGTATAAATTATTATAATCTCTCATGAATGATATATAGCATGACACTTCATAATACTATAACACGTATATTCAAAAGTATGCACAAAGAAATGCATATACTTGGATGTGCATTCAACCGACTAAATTCACTCATTCAGCCAATTAAATGATGGACATTTATATTTTTTATATGAATGTTCAACTGATTGAATGGGCATATTTAGCTAGTTGAAAGCAACGAAAAATAGACAATTTCTTTGCTGCCTCTATTTTAATCCAATTTAGCCAGCTCAAATAAATTTCGAGTTAGTTGAATTGTTATTTTCTGAAAGGGTGCTTCTTTTGAACAAAAAGATGTAACTCTTAAAGAGTTATATCCATTTCCATTGATCAAAACTATTTGTAAAGTGAAAAAACTATTGCTACTATATATAATAACTTCAGAATCATTTGTTTCAATCATCTAATCTGATTATCTAATTATTTCTATCTATTTGCTCTCTTATTTTCAATTACACTCAAGTTCAAACATCTTATGATTGATAATCATCATTCTTTTCCATATT
Source organism: Allium sativum (assembly GCA_030737875.1). NCBI lineage: Eukaryota > Viridiplantae > Streptophyta > Magnoliopsida > Asparagales > Amaryllidaceae > Allium > Allium sativum. The sequence goes on from CM060921.1 coordinate 318,727,302, forward strand.
TTTCACATACAATATACTATAAATCATCAAGGAGAAGATTATAGAAAGTTTGTAATCTAAGTGACTTATCAGTGGCAATTTAAGAACACATAGCAGTCAAATTAATCTTTTCTATTATAAGGAAGTCTTGGTCAATTATTTCACGTAGTAAAAGTCATTCTCGATGTCATAGGCGGTGTAAACATATTCTTCCGAGTTAAGTGAGGGTTGCTGACATTTATAATTCCATAAGAAATTTGGGAGTGAACGGATCTTTGAGTCGGTATAAAAATTCCTAGTGTCTTTTACTTTACTTTACTGCATTTATATAGTTTGCCATATCTTCCGCACTTAGTTTATATTATAACAAACATTTTCATATTACTCGATCCTTAGCACTCTCAAAATGTGGTGGTAAAATATAAGTAAAGGGTGTGATGGATGGTTTAAGGTCTGATGAGAAAAGGTATGTGATATGATCCACTTGATTCAACCACTATAAAAGGAACCCTAATTTAACTTTATCATCTTATAGTTGAAATTTATCTCTTTATGTACTCCTTCAAAAACTAAGTCCAATCATCAAATCAAAATCCATCTGACAGAAAAGCAATGGTTTAACGAATAACAATCCAATGAAGCAAGAAGGAAGGAAGATGACTCGTTATTATAAGATGGACTTGAGGGAATCTGTTGTACGTAAATATTTGATTTCATATTACATGTGTGATTATCATATAACTAATTATTACTCACGTGCGTTCGTTATACATTATTAATTCTACCGCTTTGTTAGTTTGGTGATATTCTTATAGGTAATCGTGTTATCATAAGAATGATCGGTTATATGCATAAGTTTAAATAAAGTACGTACAAAAATATTTTATTAATAATCGAATTTTCCACAAAAGTTATTATGTTTTTTATATTACATCGATTAATATATATTTTATTTGTTTGCATATATGTTAATCTTGTTATTTACATATTTTACATCAAAGTAGACATATACAACTGTATTATGTAACATTTAACCTAATAATTTTCTAGCGTATATTTATATTAATTTTGAATTTTTAAAAACACTTTTTAAGTTTACATTATTAACTATCCGATTACTATAGGATATAATAAATTCATGATAAAACAGAAATTATTTTAGAAGCCCATTTTTTTTTTAAAAAAAAAAAACTAGTCTATCGTCAAAGAAGCCCATAAATTTATATTTTGTAAGCATGTTTTTATAAGCTTAAAATTCATTTGTATATTGTTTATTTAATTAAAAAATACTGCTTTTACTTGGAAAGTCATATTCGACCCTAAAATACTATTCTAAATTTCCGAAAAAAATAAATTTGATATTTTATTATATGATTATTTATTTATAACAGTTTGACTAGTTAATTCATTGTATATATATATATATAATAGTATATTAAATATGGATCGATAATTGTATTTCAGTTTGGAATGTTAAAACTATTTTTCGATATACATACATAGCTTATTATAATAGAAATTTACATTTAAGTGTTATATTTATATTTAAAAGTATATATATTTTCCACATAATTATTTCATTTTAATCCGTATGTGTGTATATATATATAATTCATTCCATTAAACATATAATTTTATATACTTATATGCGTGTGTGTGTGTGTATATATATATATGTGTGTGTGTGTTCAACTGATATCTATAATATAACATATTTGTACACACATATATATAGTAGCCTCCGTAATATATACATACATAAATATGTATTTAATTTGATATACATATACACACATATATACAACATACATGCATGTGTATATATATATATATATATAATATATATATATATGTGTGTGTGTGTGTGTGTGTGTCTGTGTGTGTGTGTGTGAGAGAGAGAGAGTGTGTGTGTATAGACTATAAGTATATGCACATATCATGGGCAACGTACAATATAATGAACGAGCAAATGTGCCAGTTGTAATGTAAATCCTAGCATCCATATATGGGCATGTTATACCTTGCACAGAATAACATGTCACATATGCACATGTACACACATGCGTGTGTGTATACATACATACATACATATGTACACACACACACTTGTGTGTGATACATATGTATGCTTATATTTAAAGAAAAAATAAATCAAACTTTTAAAATAACAATTTATCAACTTAAATGAAATATGTGATTTTATTTATTAAATTTAGAAATATTCTAAATAAATTTGACTTAGTATGATCAACAAAGATCTAATAGGGTTTTAAAAAATACAATCACTCAAATCTTCCACTGCAGGTTGGTCAAGTTCCAAAAGAATACATTCGAACATAGTACGTTCATTCTAGGGATTTAGTGTTGGTTTATAATAAGCTTATAAGACGTTTAAGAAAATGAGAAGAAAAATAAAAAGTGTCAAAAATATCATGCCACTATGATATAGGAGACTTGTTGAATAGGTAAACGACATTCGACGGAAAAAGTGATATGGGTATGCCTAATAAAACAACCAATAAAGAGTTCTGACTAATAGGTCTAAAGCAGTGAAGAAGTACATCAATGTGAAAGTCAATTTGAATTCTTGAGTGCATGCTACCAAGAAAATTTATGATAAAAGATATCACAGTAGAACCAATCGAGCACAAATAAAGATTGATGCAATGTGAAAGTTTACGGAAATTGAGTAATAAACGTTGGACCTAGGCAATTAAAAGTGGAATAAAATATCAAAAATATAAATAGTTGTATATTTTCCAACTGACATGTTTTTATTAGAGTCTTATTTGATACTGGAGCTTTGCTTTCTTTCATCTATAGTAACCTAGTATATCGATTAAGCGTCGAATCTGAAATAGTAAACCCACCTTTGATTGTTATAGTTTTTTTGGTCATGGCTTAGTGTTATCATGTCATGGATATTCTATTGTTTGTGGTTGCTTTGATTTATTTTTTCTTGGTTTAGGATTATTTTGTAATGGTTTAGATTAGGAAGTATGTGGCAGCAGCAGATTGCGAGAAGGTAGAGGTGACAATCGAGAATGTGGAAGGGCCGACGACAATGATACACTGCCTACCCTTGATGGGATATTGGTCGACTTCCTTTATTCACTAGAAATTCCTTAGGAAGGTTTTTCATATGTGCCTATTGCTCACGAGTGCCCAAATGTCTACGGGAAGTGTTAGTATTATCGTTGTATAAAGAGAATGAGTTTTAAATCGAATTAATTAAGGAATACCTATAGTCATGCTACTGAGACATATCACATCCGAAGAGAAGAAGGAAAGAGACGCTAGTTAACAACCATGTGAGGAAAGGTTTCATTTGGAGTAGCGTATTTGACTGGGTACACCTATTGTATTCATAAATAAGGCAGACATCTCTTTAAGGTTTTGTGTGAATTATCATGAGCTGAATAAGATGAAAAGGAAGAATAAGTATCTACTTCCATATGTCGATAACCCTTTCAATTTGCTGCACCGGGAAAGTGCATTTTCTCAGATGGATTTGGCAACAGGATTTCACTAGCTTAGAGCAGTGAAACAAAGTATGCTTATTATAGTGTTTCATATGCCTTGGATTTTCATAAGTGGTTGGTGATGCCATTTAGTATTGATCAATGCTTGGCATATTTTGTGGATCCGCTGAATAATTTTTTCAGAGGCCAATTGAATAAGATAATGCTTATGTTTGTGGATGGCATTTTGATTTATTGTAAACTAAAAAGGGTACAAGATACCCTTGAGGATTGTATTTAAGACTTTAAGGATGAACAAGTTATGAAAAGTTCTCTTGGTGTCACTTTCGGAAGGAAGAAGTCAACTTCTAAGGTCATATTATATCAGGACAGTTGATAGTAGTGGGTCTTACAAAGGTGGAAACATCTAGGATTGGGACCAACCTAAGAATGATACAGATGTAGAGGATTTTTATGGATTGTTGGAATATTATATATGCCTCATAAGGGAATTCTCAAATATTGCAGTGTCCTTTACCTACTTAATAAAGAAGAATAGCCATTTATATAGAATAATGCTAAATGTGAACATGCTTTTGTGGCTTTAAAGGAGAGGTTGAGGAGTCCACTAATTTTGATTGTTTCTAATAGGAATGAAGGGAAGACTACATACATAGATGCATGTGGTACTGGTTTAGGAGCCGTATTGATGCATAAAGGGAATGTTGCTGCTTATGTTAGTTGAGAGCTAAAACCACATAAAAAAATTGTCCAACTCTTAACTTGGAGTTAGCGACGATTGTATTTAGTTTGAAGACAAGAAGGCACTATCATTATGATAATTATTTGAGCTATTCACGGACCATGAATCTTTGAAGTATAATTTCTATTAGAAAGATCTCAACCACCATAAAATGTGGTAATTAACGTTCTTGGGCTCGTCTAACTTGGATATTCTTTGTATTCCAACGAAAGAGAATGTAGGGGCTAATGTAAAAAGTAAAAAATGTTGGATTATGATCCATGTCCTTAGAATGGAAGCATATATGGTATATAGTTAGATTTGATTTGTAAGCTTGAACATGACAGATTAGCAAACTTGGCAATCAAACTTACTGTAATAGAAAGAATCGATATTAATCGAAATATGTTAGGTCATTATAGATTATGGAAAGGATCAGAGAGCATGTAGAATGTGAGGCTTTGAAGAAGCTAGAGGGTTGGCTTCGAAAGGAAGGGAATTTGTTTCCCGATGTCTATCGGTAATGAGATGTGTTTCGATAGACTATCGTCATTTTAGATTAGCCATTCATCCTAGCAATAAAAATCGTATAGAGATATAAAGAGGACTTACTACTAGAAGGGCACGAAGGGGGACGTTGGAAAGTTTATCTCGGAGTGTATGAATTTCCAGTCAGTGAAAGTTGGGCAAAAGAAACCTAGTGAGTTACTTTGACCACAAAATGTTATCGAGTGGAAATAAGAACAAGTTTCTATGGATTTTACAGATGGACTGTCACATACTAGAGTAGGATATAATATTAGGTAGATTGAATAACCATGAGTGCAAGATTCATATTTGCCAAGTCAAATAGAACAACATCCAAGATTTCCAAATTATATGTAAAATAAATTGTTTGATTACATGGTATGCCAAAGAGTAATGTGAGTGATATAGATCCATAGTTGACCAGTGTATTTTGGAAGAACTTATAAGAGATATTACGAATTAAGCTGCATCTGATCATGGCTTATTACCCACAGACAGATAGGCATACCAAAAGAGTGAATCAAGTGTTGGAAGATCTCCTATGAGCCTGTACTACAAATCTTATAGAATCTTGGAAAAATCACCTATGATTAGTAGATAAAACAATAGTTACCAATCGAGTATTGGCATCACACCATATAAAGCACATCTAGATGACCTTTTACTCGACCTTTTGTCAGTTGGAAGGAGGTGTGAAACTATTGCTTAGGCCATATATGATTAGAAAGACACCGAAGAAGATAAAAAAAAATCGATAATGAATGAAAGCTGCTCAAGACCGATAAAAAAGTTATGCAGATAGGAGAAGAATATACATTGGATTCTCTATTAGAGATATGATATTTATAAAAATTTCACCTTTAAGGAATATAGTTCATTTTGGAAGGAAGGGTTAGTACCAAAATTTGTTGGATCGTGTCCAATTACCAAAGTGATTACAAGTTTGGCTTGTAAGGTTGACCTACTTCCAAAGATGGCATGTGTGCATAATGTGTTTCATATCCATATCTATGGAAGTTTGTGTTTGACTCGGGTATTGTATTAGCACCAGATCAGTTAGAATATGTAGAGTAGAGTCAGATGTTTATAGTCCTTGTATGCCACTTCGCGTCATAAAATATAGCAGAAAATAGCTTAGAAGGAATATATTTAAGCTAGTTATAGTTCAATAAAGCGAGAGTGATAGTGATTTCATTTAGGACATTGAAGAAAGTATGAAAATGACTTATCAAGAACTCTTTAAGTGGTAAGACCTATTTATCGCACCTATTTGCATCATTATATCTTATACTACTAATTTTCTACATGTTAGGACAAATTTTATTTTGCCATTCCTTACATGGCCGCTTAATGGAAGTGTATGATGTTTGCTAGGTGAATGTTGGCATGCAGGATAACCTTGGTTTCTCATGTTTATTTAGGGCTCTGAGGGCGAGGTTCCTAAAGATGACATGTGTTTTACATATCGTATGATCGTAAAATAATTCTAATTAATACATTTTAGGTCTTATAACTCTCATATTTTAGGATACTGTTCTTAGGAGTATTTATACATCTTTGATCTTTTTTGAGTTTCTGTGTGACCATTTTGCTCTTGAAAATCTTATTTCAGCTACAACTTTTTTAATAGGAGCCAAATTAGGTACTCAAACATATTTTATTGCTTAGGATGGTGATTTCTTATTCTGTAGAGTGGTCATAAAGGGAAATCAGATAATGGCTAGGAAACTATGGCATTTTTAAGCCTAAAAAATTGGAGGACTGAATTAAAAATAATTAGCGGGATTAATTAGAAGGTACATTAATCTAGTACCTTTACCTTTAAATAGGAGCCGAGAGGAACACTTTGAATGATTCCTTTTATTACATTCAGCTTCAAACTATAGATCTCTTTTAGTTTTCCATCAATTTCATAAGATTTCATCTCAGGTCTTCTATAATTACGAACAAGAGCTTAAGTCTTTGTTTAAAAGCTCGGTCTCCTCATTTTGGTTGCAATCAAATCTAATTTTCCACTATTTGGATTAGATCTCTATTAGATCTACTAGAGTTTGAAGAATTAGTAAGTAATTATGATCTCTTTCTTGCTTACGATGGAATATGTTAGATTTTGTCGTTTACATGCTAGAACTATAAATTTAGGCATAAAATCAATTAGAATTATAGTAAATTTTGAATTTTATCCCTAATTTAACTTAATTATATGTTAATATGCTTATATTCAGTTACTAACTTATATCTCATACCATATGTGCATGTAAATATATGCTTTATTTAGATCTATAATAGATCATTATAACATATTGTATGTGATGATTTGAATGTGTGAATTGGATGAAATGCATCCTTATTGATCGATAAATGCTATGGTTGAATTGGATGCTATGCTTGAATTGTTTGCTAGTATTGTTCCTGTTTTAAGTCATTAGACCTGTTAACCGGCTTTTGGCCCGGTTCCCAAAAGTACGAGACATGCTCAACCCAACGTAGCGCATGGAGCTAAGCCGAGAGGGATGCTTAGGAGCGAAGGAGACAGTCGCAACACCCCCAACACATTTATGAACCAAGGCTCCAAATTCCTAGGAGTTGCAAGCCCAAACCTCAAGGCCCCAAACCCCCAAGCCCACGGCCTTCGTGGCTCTCATAACGTGAACTTCGTACCCGTCGAGGTGTGAAATTCATACCCTAGGATGTGAATTTCGCACCCTAGGGGTTACGAATTTCGTACCACCGAAAGGTCCGAGTTTCGCGCCCAGAAGGGTGGGAAAATCATATCCTACGGGGTACGTGTAACACCCCACCTCCGCAAGGGTAACTCTTGCAAGCACACTAGCTTTGGAGGGGTGTTAAACAAGGTAAACATGCATGCAGATATCACAAGACAGAACATATAAGTAAAACAGAGTAATAAAGCAGCGGATAAAACTTGCATTTCCAAAACCATAGTTAAATTACAACAAAGTACATAGTCATTATTTTCCAACAAACAAAGTCTAGAGAAAAGCATAAACTGAAAAACTGAAATACATAAAGTACTATCCCCAAAGTGAAGTGATAAACCATAGCTAGCTCAATGTCCAAACCCTAGGGTGTATCAAGTCCTAGGGTGTCAACCTCGGACACCAATCAAGTATGCACAGTCTAGATCTACTGGTACCCGTGCCTGATTCTCCAACTCCGGACTATGTGCACGACCATAGTCCGCCTGGACCTACACCGGCGTACCTACTCAGCCATCGTTTTGGTCGCTTACATGTCAGCCTAGTAATCGTGCCCCACCCTAGCCTAGTCCTAGGGTCTTATGATACTATCAAGAGGGTTACTGCTGAAAAGGACCACGCAACTAGGGTTTCCTTAACGGGTTAAATGTGGTTAACCCGATCCAAACGTGGATTAAATTGGTTAAGTTTACCCAAGGTTCATGACTTAACCCCGATTAACCCATCTAGCCCAAATTGATTAAGTATTAAGTGGACCATGACTTAACCCTAATCAGGAGGCATTAATTAACTTAATGTGCTTTAACCTCTCACATTAGACTTTGTTGTGGTTACTAGTTAAGCCGGGCGGGTCCGGGTAGCTTTACACCACAACTTGGTCTAACCTCGGGTTCGAGCACAACATGACCAACTTCTCACATTGGGTCCTATTGTTTGTAGCCACTAGTTAAGCCGGGCGGGTCCGGGTAGATTTATGCTACAAACTCAACCCAACCTCGAGTTGGCCACACTCATATTTTCTAAGTGTCATGTCCATTATGTTTCCAAAACATAATTACAAGTTAACATATCACGTTATGTTATAAAAACCATGTTTATGTCATAATGTTACCCAACCCCAACGTAATCCCATCGTTTACATATTCGCATCAACGCATAAAGGATAAAATAGGGAACTTGGCATAATCATGACAAAAAGGTGTTGAAGCCACAAGTTTATCATGGTGGCATATGAGATGTACATATGTTCATATACTTGCATATTGCATTATTAGGCTTCAAAAGCACGCATAAAACCAAACTTAGCATATGAGTGATACATGTTGATAAATGACATGTAGAAGTTGCTAGAAGTTCGCATTTAGCCTCACATGCAAGCTATCATAAGGGATATGATAACTTTCATGTTGCCAAAATGAAACCTTTAATATAAAGCTTGGAGCTTTATGCTCACAACATCAAGTTTAACTTGCATAACATGATATCATGTGTATAATAATCAACCCAAACTTGCATAACATAGCAACATGCGTCATACATAATGATTAAACCAACTTGCATAGCATAATGATCAACCAAACTTGCATATCATAATGATCAACCCCAAACTTGCATCATTCATTTAACTTTAGAGTTCAATAAAAAGAAAGTAGAAAAGGGCTTACAATGCTATGAAGACACAAATGAATATTTATTATAAAGATTGAGACGAAGCCCTTATGCAATCACCAAAAAGACCAAAATATGAAAGCTCCAAATGAAAAACCCTTGAGCCAAATCAATAAAAACCCTTGCTTTGAAATAGAAATGTTGCAACTTGACTTGAATGCAAACTAAGAACACTCATACAAGTTTGAAAGCACTTGTATGAACTCATAATCTCTCATAGAAATAAACTTAGGAATTTTAGCATGAGAGTGGAGGCCATGAGAGGAACAAATTTGACATAGTTTAGTTGTAGGATTGAATAATGGTGATTTAGTCTAGGTTTAGGGGTCTTTTTATAGAGGATTAGGATAGTATTAGCCATAGGATTAACCCTAGATTCAATCAGAGCCATCAAATCCCGTCATTAGCCAACAAAACAGGTCAAAACAGCCTGAATGGTGCACCAGGTTGCCTGGGTCCGACCAGGCAGGTCGACCCTGGGGTCGACTCCCCAGTTGACCTGGCCCCCCCCAGGTCGACTCCCAGGTCGACCCCCAGGTCGACCTGGTCTGGGCGGGATTTTTCCCGCCTACCCCGAATTTTCTGAAATTTGAATCTGTTTTGAATTTGAATTTTTCGTGAGACTTCGCGAGGCCATATCTCGGTCATATGGACTCCTATTTTCGAAAACTCGGACTCTATTTCGCGTATATTTCCGAGACGAACGCAATGACACAACCCTTTCCCTTGATTCAGATTTTACATTTTAATTCTGCCTTGATTTATGTTATAACATGTTATTCAAAAATACGGGTTGTTACATTCTTCCCTCCTTAAAGGATTTCGTCCCCGAAATCTCCAAGTTAGGAAGAACGTATCCTACCATCCATCATCCATCTACTCAAAACATCATCCACGTGCAGTCATTGTCCTTAAAGGATTCTAAATGCTGTATGATCATATGATGTGTGTATATGCACTTATCTAATGCAAAAATCAGGCGGTTACTGATACAGTAAACCTCCTTAATGCAAAGTATGTTAGTGAAATGAGTCCATATGTATGCAAATTCCTAATATAACTCATAGTCTATACATGAGTGCACATAACATTCATCCATATGCAACATCCACGTGATAGCATAACAAGTTTCATCCATGAATAAGTATAAGCACTCATGCATTTGCAACATGAAAGTGTGTGAGCCGATCTTAGTGCCTAATGTGTATCATGCATCCACGAATATCCACGTGCAAACACTTGCAACCACTTGCAACCATCAAGCATAACCTGTTTCAAATACATGTTTCATCCAAAGGGTTTCTACCTAAGGTCCTCATGACATGATTAACGAGATAACAAGATAAACATGGATAAACATGGATAAAAAGAAAGATAGGCTAATTAGGAAAGAGGTCGAGAATGTACCCTCAAAAAGAAATGGATAAAGCCCACGCATCTTCTCCTCGGTTTCCCATGTTGCGTCTTCATCGGCTTCACCCCACTGAACTTTCACCAATTTGACTTCTCGATTCCTTAGTTTCTTGATCTCTGTTCCCAAGATACGAATCGGAGCTTTTATCAAGGTTGCTTCTTTCTCTACCTCAATGTCTTCAAGAATGCTTGGTTCAACCACCTCAGCGGATTCATGTAGGCACTTTCGGAGATGCGAGACATGAAAGACATTATGCACTCCGGCTAGCTTTTTGGGCAATTCCACCTTATAGGCCATCTTTCCAATTCTCTCTACGATAGGGAAGGGTCCTACGAACCTTGGTGCCAGCTTCCCAACTTCTCCAAAGCGTACCACATTACGGAGAGGAGAAACCTTCACAAAAACCATGTCTCCCACTTCGAATTCCAAATCTGCCCTTCGCTTGTCAGCATAGGATTTCTGTCTATCTTGGGCCGCTTTCATCCTTCTTCTCACTAATTCAACTTTCTCGGATGTGTCCCGTATAATATCGGGCCCAAGTATAAGTCTATCTGTTGTCTCCCACCAACAAGATGGTGACCTACACGGCCTCACATATAAAGCTTCAAATGGTGCCATCCCTATGCTGGCTTGATAGCTATTATTATACGCAAACTCTACAAGAGGAAGGTGGTCTTCCCAAGTACCACCGAAGTCGAGAACACAAAGCCTCAAGAGATCTTCTAGCACTCTATTCACCCTTTCGGTTTGGCCATCCGTTTGGGGGTGATAGGCTGTACTCAGATTCAATCGCGTGCCCATCGCTTCTTGCAAACTGCTCCAGAACTGGCTAGTGAAAATTGGGTCATGATCGCTAACTATGCTAGAAGGAACTCCATGCAACCGCACTATTTCTCGAAGATAAATAGATGCCAGCCCTAATGCGGTCCTCTTGCTCTTTACTGGGATGAAGTGAGCACTCTTCGTAAGTCTGTCAACTATGACCCATATGCTTGTGTTCCCTCTCCTTGACCTAGGCAATCCATCCACAAAATCCATAGAAATACTCTCCCACTTCCATTGCGGGACCTCCAATGGATGTAATAGCCCACCTGGTTTCTTTGACTCGGCTTTCACTTGTTGGCACACCATGCACTTTGAAACATGCTCTGCTACATCCTTCTTCATTCCATCCCAAAAGAAACTGCGCTTCATATCTCTATACATCTTATTTCCTCCCGGATGTATAGTTATCTTCGAGTGATGCGCTTCTTCAAGAATTCTATGGACTAAATCTCCCACTCGAGGAACACATAATCTCCCATCACGCCTTAGCCAACCCTTATCATCAATAGTATATCTAGCAAGGTGACTAGACGTCTCACCACGAATCAACCTGTCCATGACCCCGACTATCTGTGGATCTTCCTTCTGCGAAGCCCCAACTTGATCAAGAAGTGTGGGTCTAAGCTCAAGGGATGCTAATGAACCCGTCATCGACTCAACAGCCGTCGTGAAATCAAAGGTTGCCAAGAATTCCAAGTTCTTCATCTCAATGAACAAGGGCCTCAAAGTCAATCTCCTTCTGCTTAGTGCATCCGCCACAACATTACCCTTGCCAGGGGTATAAGCTATCTCGAAGTCATAAGATGCCAAAAATTCCATCCACCTTTGCTGCCTTAGATTCAGATCTTTTTGCGAGAAGAGGTATTTGAGTGACTTGTGATCAGTATACAACTCAAACCTTTCGCCTAGAAGATAGTGGCGCCAGGATTTGAGTACAAAGACGATCGCCGCTAACTCCAAATCATGAGTGGGATAGTTCTTCTCGTGAACTTTAAGTTGCCTACCCCCATAACATATCACTCTTCCCTCTTGCATCAGAACAGCTCCTAACCCCGTGCCACATGCATCTGTGTACACGGTAAACATCTTACCACTATCGGGTAATGCCAAAACTGGAGCTGAGGTAAGGGCTCTTTTGAAAAGCAAGCTCACACTCCAAGTCCCATGCTGTAACAGCCCGCATTTTATGTATCGGAAGATCGTAAAATATTTTTATTTTATTCCCTGAGGGTTGGATCATTCTCATCTTTTGACATGTTGCTTATGGGGATGTGTGACATGTCCATAATTTTTACCGATTTTGTTTGTGACCATTTTGCCCCTGTCAGTCTTGTACTGGGCATAACTTTTGACTCAGGTCGAATCAGAGGGTGAGACCTGTGCCATTGGAAAGGAATTGATGATTCCCTTTCCGTAGAGTGGTTACATTAAGGATTTGGTTCAGCGGTTTGGGAGAAATCGCTGTTTTAAGGTTTTTCAGTTGGCTGTTCAGGTTTTGGAAGGCTAATGGGCTGATTTGGAGAAGGCCCATTAGAGGGTGGGTGGAGACTATAAATAGGGGGTAAGGGGTATGGAGAAAGGTTGGCATTTTCCATTCTCTTATGGGGAGGCTTTGATCTCCTTCTTCCTCTAACATCTTTCCACCATTAAAAATTCCAAAATCCAAGGAGGGAAATCGAAGATCTACACCATAAGAGGCTAGATCTACATCGTCTCAAGGGCGAATTCATCGGATTAAAGAGTTTGATTCGAAGTGTTCGCTGTCCGGATTGCGTTTTCATTGCTTTTGCTTAGATTTGGATAATTGGTGAGTGATTTACATCTCTCATTCGGATTCATGCAAGTATATGGGTTTTAGGATGTTAATTTCATCATTTACATGTTATTTTCCTTAGATGCACACCATGCTAAGTCCATTTTATATATGAATCACCTTAGGATCTGATCTAGATAATTTAAATGGTTAATTTTATGTTTTTTCTCAAGATTATGCAAGTTAGATCCGTTTTTATGTTCATATGATTCACTTATCATGTTTTGGGAAATTTATGTGTTTTGATGGAAATTTTTAGATTGAGGATATTGTTGGTTGCATAACATGTTTGAGATTGTGTTTGGATGAATCGGATAAGCTGGTTTCGTCGGATTCGTCGTTTGGCGAAGTTTTGGTCGAAATCGGAGTTGAATTGGAGATGTGCAGGTTTCTGGTCGTCCTGGAGTTGGTCGGGTCAGTCTGGAATGAGGTGGTCGGTCATAGTATGGCTTGGGAAGCAAGTCAGGGAGCTGGTCGGTTTAAGCTGGTCGGTCCAGAAGGAGCAGAAGTGTTTCTGGTCGGTCCAGAAGGAGCAGAAGTGTTTCTGGTCGGTTTCAGATGGTGGCATTCTGGTCGGTTTCAGATGGTGGCATTCTGGTTGGTATTACTGGAAGCAAATCCTGGTCGCTCTGAAGGAGCTGGTCGGTCAGGTGGAGCAAAATCTGGTCGGTCTTGACGGGGTCGATCCAAAGCTGGTCGGTCCTAAGGAGGTCGAGTCGATCCAAAGCTGCATGGAGGCGGGTCGTTCTGGAGCAAGGCTGGTCGGTTTTTGGCGGGTCGTTCTGGAGCAAGGCTGGTCGGTTTTTGGCTGGTCATTCTGGAGCAAGGTTCTGGTCGGTTTTCGCAGGGTCGTTTTCTGAAAAAGTACGTTTTCGGGTACGACTCGGATACGAACCAAAAAGGTCTGAAAAAAAAATATTTTTTGGGGGCAACCCCCCGAACCCTAGCCGCAGCGCAGTGATGTGTTTTGGTTCGGTGATGGCGTGACTTCGAGGTGATTCAAGTAGGAAGACTCGAAGTGATGAATGTGTTCGTTGATCAAGGTGGAACAACGAATGCGGAGACAACTCAAAGGTCGTGAGTTGGTGGATAATGGCTGCTCGAGAAGGTTGCTTGAGCTATGAAACATCGTCAAGGTTGGACGATTAGAGATGCGAAGGCCGAGAAGTCATCGTTGTCGTAAGTTCTAGCAGGCTCAAAGCAGGGGTACGATGGGTATCGTTGAAAGGCCCAAAAGACCGGTTGTTGGTCGAGTACCCTGGGTCTTTCTGGTTGGGGAAAGGCCTAGTGTCAAGGTTGGACATTGCCAAGGTTGGGCATATGGAGTTCATGCTAGAACTGGGGTTATCATTAGCCCTTGACATATGGCAAGGTTGGCCGTCATACGGTAATGATGGTTTCGAAGCAGGATTGGCAGTGATTGCCAGAGTCAGTCATGGATGATTAGTTGTTCTGTTTGTACTATCTCACATAGATTATCCAAAGTCGAGGGAGATGTTCTTTGAGTGCTTAAGTGATATTGGTCTAGGCCTCTGGCGAGAGTACTTGAGGAATGTTAAACTCAATTAGGGTTGTCTGCGTGAGACTTATCTGGATGTCATGTGTGTTTTCTATGATTGAATGGGTGTTCTGATTTCAATGGATGAATGGTTGAAATGCTTGTCGTAAAGGCTATCACTGTCCGATGTGGGGAAGATAAGGTTAAGTTCTTCTCTGGTGTTGTGGGTAGATAAGTTTTTCATTTACCCATTCTCATATACTTTCTTGTTGAAGTTTGTTAGCTGTTTTATCGCTCACTAAGACTATTGTCTGACTCAAGGTTTTATGTCTCCTCTTATTACCTTGGGCTGTTCATCCGGTTGTGGATGGGCAGACTAAGTAGCAGGTTACAGGTAATGGAGCTTAATGATACGAGGAAGCTGAGCGATGACGAGCAGGAGGCTAGCGTACCAGTTTTATTCTATCTAGTATTTCTGTTTCCGCTGTTTGAGTTGCTTGAGAGCTGTAGTGAGGCCTTATGTACAAACTTGGATATCAGTTGGATAATCTTTCTGAATGTTGAAAGAGTTTCAAAAGTTTGCTATATGATACCTCATTACTATCACCTGTTGTATATGTTCTATTATATTTTATCCTTGCGCTGTGAGTTCTACGACAGGTTTCGATGTGTTCACTTACTATGATGATCGTCCATAGCAGCCTGACACGCCTTTCAGCGCATTATTCCTCTTGTTTAGTGCGGGGGTTATGGGCGGTCGTCACACATCCAAAGACTAAGTTCTTCTTCGTCAACTTAGTAAGAGGGGCCGAAATCTTAGCGAAGTCCCTGATGAACTTCCTATAGTAGCCCGCCAGACCGAGAAAGCTTCTTACTTCGGTTGCATTCCTAAGAGTCTTCCAATCTTGAACCACAACCACTTTCGTAGGATCCACCGCTATGCCTTGCTTAGAAACTATATGTCCATGAAACCGAACTTCCCTTCTCCAGAAATGAAATTTGGAGAACTTGGCTTTCAACTGATGCGCTCTAAGCGTATCCATCACTTCCTTGAGATGTCTGGCATGTTCTTCCTCATTCTTTGAGAAGATCAGAATATCATCCACGAAGACAACCACGAACTTGTTAAGGAACTCCCTGAACACCCTACTAATCAAATCTACGAAGTAGGCGGGTGCATTAGTCAAACCGAATGGCATGACAAGCCATTCAAAGAATCCATCCGGAGTCCTAAACGCAGTCTTATCGATGTTATCCTCAGCCGCTCTAAGCTGATGGAATCCGGTGGCTAGATCAAGGTGAGAGAAAACAGAAGCACCTACAAGCTGGTCAAAGAGATCATCAATCCTCGGTAATGGGTGCCTATTCTTCTTTGTCAGCTTGTTCAACTCTTGATAATCAACACATAGACGAAGCGAACCATCCGCCTTAGTAGCGAATACCACCGGAGCACCCTATTTAAAAATGCTTCATCTAATAAAATTCTTCTTAAGCAACTCCTTGATTTGCTTACTGAGCTCTCTCCTTTCTCGTGGGGCCATGTGCCTAACGGGCAATGATACTGGCTTGGCATTATCGACTAGATAAATGCGGAAATCTATCTCTCGTTTAGGGGGTAACCCCTTAACTTCTTCAAAGACATCAGGATAGTCTCGGACCACCCTTACAGATTGCAGATCATCGATGGACGAGTCGAGAGATTCAAGATAACATAACATGACGGGACCTCTAGGGTTACAAGAAATTTCTAGGGTATTACCGATGCGAGTCATGAGCCTCACCACCCTATGTTCACAATCAAGAATGGCTCCATAACTGGACAACCAATCCATGCCCAAGATCAACCCATATCCCGTGAACCCGAGAACATAAGCATTACACGTGAATTCTACGGTCAAGATAGAAATCTTCAAATCCACACAAATCATAGATAGATGGGCGGAACCCCTAATTGGATTTGAAACACAAACGGGATCCTCAACTAGGCTAGTACTTAGGTGCAAACTTTCAACAATGTCAGAAGAGATAAAACTATGCGATGCGCCATAATCAAATAAGGTGCGAACAGGATAATCAGAAATATAAACAAGACTTTCTACAAAAATACTACCTCGATCCTGAACTGGAGCAGCATTGAGAGCATGCACTTGCCCTCCAGAAGGTCCTGCACGCTGATTTTGCCCTTGCTTCTTGGGGCAATCCTTGCTAAAGTGTCCGGTCTCTCCACAATGAAAGCAATCGCCCGACTTCCTCTTCCTCTTCTTACAGTCTTTAGCTATGTGCCCAACATTCCCACAGTAGTGGCATTTCCTTGGATCCTTTGCCCTGGCCTTGTTGCCCTTGTTGTTCTTGTTGTTTTTGTTGTTCTGATTGCTCTGATTTCCTCCCCACTTGGAGTCTGTCTTCTTGGCTTGGGTCTCATTAGCCTTCACTTCCTTCTTGCCATTCTTATCGTCTCCTTGAAGCAATGCCATGTCTACTAGACCTTCGAAAGTGGCCCCCATAGGTATATGAGATAGGGCTAAACCTTGTAGTGGCTCATTCAACCCTCGTGCAAAGCGCAAAGCCTTCTTCTGGGGAGTATTAATCATGTCCAAACCAAATCGGGCGAGCTTGTTAAACCCATTCACGTACTCCCTCACTGTCATGTCCCCTTGCTTCAAAGATATAAATTTCTCCAATTGCAGATTCGCCTCAGCTGATGATAGAAACTTAAGCCCAAATCTTGTCCTAAAGTCGGCCCAAGTCTCTATAGGCCTCGTAGCATTGGTGACCTCCCACCAATAAGCAGCTTCTTCTTTTAATAACCATGCCGCCAATAAAACCTTTCTATAATCTTGCACATCAAAGATGGCGAAGAGATCTTCAGTTTCTTTCAACCAATTTCTTGCCTCCACAAAAGTCTCCGTTCCAATAAAGTTCTTGCCACTCATCGCCTTAAAGTCTTTGCAAACCTTAGCGAAATCTGCTTGCGGATTCTGAGGAGGAGGGGGAGGGGGAGGAGGAGGAACCTCAGTTATATTGGGGGTATTTGCTGGGCCTACATCGTTGGCCCTAGCTTCCAAGTACCTCCGGAACCATCCGGGAATGGTCACTCCCTCGGGAAGGTTAAGATCGGCCATACTGAAAAAGGAAAAAGATAGATTCAGAACGAAGAAACGAAGGATAGTGCTATGGCTTTTGGGGAATAGCCTTTTTAAAATAACTAGACTTTTCTCGGAAAATACTTAATTGGTTTTGAAAATAGTTTTTCAAAAGGTAAGTTTCAAACACACTTTTGCTCAAATCTTGTAAACCTTATGCTCTGATACCAAATGTAACACCCCACCTCCGCCAGGGTAACTCTTGCAAGCACACTAGCTTTGGAGGGGCGTTAAACAAGGTAAACATGCATGCAGATATCACAAGACAAAACATATAAGTAAAACAGAGTAATAAAGCAGCGGTTAAAACTTGCATTTCCAAAACCATAGTTAAGTTACAACAAATTACTTAGTCATTATTTTCCAACAAACAAAGTCTAGAGAAAAGCATAAACTGAAAAACTGAAATACATAAAGTACTATCCCCAAAGTGAAGTGATAAACCATAGCTAGCTCAATGTCCAAAACCGTACATGAGCAAATCCAGTAAGCAAGCTGTAAAGATCCAAGCTAAGCTCTAATGTTCCCACCCTGAGGACCTGAGGGGGGGGGGGAACGGATGAAAAGAGGCGAAAGAAAACAGGTCAGTCAAAAAGACTGGTAAGCCCTACTACTATCTGTCCATGAACTAGTAAAGTTAACTGGCATGAGAAGCTGAGATGAACATAAGGATAACAACATACTGGCATGATAATTAACTAACAAGATAGATAAAGGTGTCATCGCATAATCAAGGTTAAGTTTTGCACCACGGGTGTACTAGCATTCTAACATGTCAAGTAAAAACAAGAATTGATCCCTTGGCCCAAGCTTGGCCCAACATCATGAGATGACCTAAATCAAGGTCCAACTACACGGTCTAGTTGATCGGCTCCCTATAAGCCTAACTCGTCAAGTGTCGGTGTCATACGGCCCAAACATGCAATGTAGTTAAACTGTGCTAGGTTCACCCTAGGGTGTATCAAGTCCTAGGGTGTCAACCACGGACACCAATCAAGTATGCACAGTCTAGATCTACTGGTACCCGTGCATGATTCTCCAACTCCAGACTATGTGCACGACCATAGTCCGCCTGGACCTACACCAGCGTACCTACTCAGCCGTCGTTTTGGTCGCTTACATGTCAGCCCAGTAATCGTGCCCCACCCTAGCATAGTCCTAGGGTCTTATGATACTATCAAGAGGGTTACTGCTGAAAAGGACCACGCAACTAGGGTTTCCTTAACGGGTTAAATGTGGTTAACCCGATCCAAACGTGGATTAAATTGGTTAAGTGTACCCAAGGTTCATGACTTAACCCCGATTAACCCATCCAGCCCAAATTGATTAAGTATTAAGTGGACCATGACTTAACCCTAATCAGGAGGCATTAATTAACTTAATGTGCTTTAACCTCTCACATTAGACTTTGTTGTGGTTACTAGTTAAGCCGGGCGGGTCCGGGTAGCTTTACACCACAACTTGGTCTAACCTCGGGTTCGAGCACAACATGACCAACTTCTCACATTGGGTCCTATTGTTTGTAGCCACTAGTTAAGCCGGGCGGGTCCGGGTAGATTTATGCTACAAACTCAAACCAACCTCGAGTTGGCCACACTCATATTTTCTAAGTGTCATGTCCATTATGTTTCCAAAACATAACTACAAGTTAACATATCACGTTATGTTATAAAAACCATGTTTATGTCATAATGTTACCCAACCCCAACGTAATCCCATCGTTTACATAATCGCATCAACGCATAAAGGATAAAATAGGGAACTTGGCATAATCATGACAAAAAGGTGTTGAAGCCACAAGTTTATCATGGTGGCATATGAGATGTACATATATTCATATACTTGCATATTGCATTATTAGGCTTCAAAAGCATGCATAAAACCAAACTTAGCATATGAGTGATACATGGTGATAAATGACATGTAGAAGTTGCTAGAAGTTCGCATTTAGCCTCACATGCAAGTTATCATAAGGGATATGATAACTTTCATGTTGCCAAAATGCAACCTTTAATATAAAGCTTGGAGCTTTATGCTCACAACATCAAGTTTAACTTGCATAACATGATATCATGTGTATAATGATCAACCCAAACTTGCATAACATAGCAACATGTGTCATACATAATGATTAAACCAACTTGCATAGCATAATGATCAACCAAACTTGCATATCATAATGATCAACCCCAAACTTGCATCATTCATTTAACTTTAGAGTTCAATAAAAAGAAAGTAGAAAAGGGCTTACAATGCTATGAAGACACAAATGAATATTTATTATAAAGATTGAGACGAAGCCCTTATGCAATCACCAAAAAGACCCAAATATGAAAGCTCCAAATGAAAAACCCTTGAGCCAAATCAATAAAAACCCTTGCTTTGAAATAGAAATGTTGCAACTTGACTTGAATGCAAACTAAGAACACTCATACAAGTTTGAAAGCACTTGTATGAACTCACAATCTTTCATAGAAATAAACTTAGGAATTTTAGCATGAGAGTGGAGGCCATGAGAGGAACAAATTTGACATAGTTTAGTTGTAGGATTAAATAATGGTGATTTAGGCTAGGTTTAGGGGTCTTTTTATAGAGGATTAGGATAGTATTAGCCATAGGATTAACCCTAGATTCAATCAGAGCCATCAAATCCCGTCACTAGCCAACAAAACAGGTCAAAACAGCCTGAATGGTGCACCAGGTTGCCTGGGTCCGACCAGGCAGGTCGACCCTGGGGTCGACTCCCCAGTCGACCTGCTCCCCCCCCCCAGGTCGACTCCCAGGTCGACCCCCAGGTCGACCTGGTCTGGGCGGGATATTTCCCGCCTACCCCGAATTTTCTGAAATTTGAATCTGTTTTGAATTTGAATTTTTCGTGAGACTTCGCGAGGCCATATCTCGGTCATACGGACTCCGATTTTCGAAAACTCGGACTCTATTTCGCGTATTTTTCCGAGACGAACGCAATGGCATAGCCCGTTTCCCTTGATTCAGATTTTACAGTTTAATTCTGCCTTGATTTATGTTATAACATGTTATTCAAAAATACGGGTTGTTACAGTACGAATTTCGCACCCCCATGGGGTATGAATTTCGCACCCCACGAGGTGCGAAATTCGCACCCTAAGGCTGGGTGCGAAATATGCATGGGCGCGGGTGTCAGTTGCGAAACTCTAGGTGTGTTCCCCTATTTTCGCCTACTCCTACCTGCTCCTACATAACCCCTCTCCCATAAATACCCCATCGCATCAATCTTCAAAGGGTTTGGATTTTGTGAGCCTGAGACCTCTTCAGAGCTTCTCTAATGGCATCTCCACTTTGACGAAGAAGAAGGAAAAAAGTGCCTTTTTCCAAATATATGAAATATATGATAATTATGACATCATAAAACTTAAAGATGAATGTAACGAGATGTCATGAGAGGGTCTTGGCCTTATAACTTCGTGTTATTAATAATATTCCAACGACCCTTCAAAGTGGACGTAGGCCTCTCTCGAGGCCGAACCACTATAAATCTCTTGTGTTATTTACCGCTTTCCGCTCTTGCCTATACGACCAAACTAATAATTCCTAGTAATTGGAATCTTGGGTGTTTACGACATTTTTTGCCGTCAACATTTGGTGCTTTCACTAAGAAGACTCAGATTTGCTCCTTTGCCACACATTTTCATCTCGACTTCGACGAGCTTTAGGTTCCTTGGCTAAAACCTGCCGCCAAGTCCGCTCACGATGGCAAAGCGACCAAGAATTCAATGATCCGTTCTTTAGCCGCAGCCGAAGCCAGAACATCCTAACAGGCTCCGCTGGTGGATATCCGGCCACTACTGAAAACATCCCTTCTCTTGCGCACCCCAGAGCACTCGCGACGCAGGCACAGCTCTACACGCTTAGTGAGAAATATGAGAACACAGCCGTCGAGCTCAATCAAGCATTAATGCATAACATTGACCTTATGGCACTACAACAAAACTTGTTTTCAGTTACATTTATTAGCGGCGTTTGAATATTTAGTGCAGCCATCGCTCATTCACGAAAATTAAAGTAAACGAAGGAACGCTGCTACTTTATTCCCGCCACGAATTACCAAAATTTGGGATATCTTTTCACTCGGTCACTCAAAATTCATTTTGGCTCTTGCTCCTACAGTCCTATACTGTACGAAACCCTAAAAGAAACCACCTCCGCACCTCGGTGTCATTTCTGCTTGCTGTTCCATTTAACTTTGGCTTGGGACCCTTACTACTCAAGCAACGATTCCAGTCTTCACCACCGCTTCTCTCAACTAGTTCAGATAAAGGTAATCCAAAAATAAACTTTATTTTGAGTTTTTAATCTTGAGTTTGTGCAAAGGAAAAGGATTGTTGCTTGATTTCATTAGATCTATTCAGTTTATTTCGAAATTAAAATTAAAAATTAGATAATTTTCTTTTATCCAGATATGAAATTAAAAGCACCATTGAAAGATATTTGAGATTTCTTCATTAGCATTTGCAAAATATTTTTAAACTTATTTACTTTAGTGAATATTCATTTCGGTTGAAGAAGTAGTGGATTTAAGGTTTTATTATTGATTGCATATAAGAGTAAGCCATATTCATAGTGAGAAATAAGTTTGAAGCTTCAGCCTTTTCATTTATCGAGGATGTTATTATTGATAGTATTCATAGAAAAAATGATTCAATAACTATAGAAACTCCAATTTCAGAGCAATAGCGCCTATTGATAATGTTGAGTTGGGTATAATGAGGAGAATACAAATTTTCAGTATAATGGAGTTAATATCTAGGAAACTGCTGATTCTAGTACCTCATATTATCTAAATTGATTTGCCGAAACTCTAAGCATTGTACTACCCACACTTCTCAGAATTGCAATGGAGATGTCTTGGCAGCCAACTGAAATAACAAAAATCTTGAGAAATATAGGTATCGTTTATAGACTTTATCCATAGCTAAAGTAGATTGTAGTGTCTGCTTAACCTATATTTGATTACTTTATCCCATAGCTAAAGTGGGATGATACAGTTTACCAGCAAAGCAACTTTTTTGGAGATGTATTCAAGCTTTACGAGGCCTGCTAACACTTAATATGTAGTTGGCTTCAAATTACATGATATTTTTTATTTTTTATATCAAAGATGGAAATAAATCAATAATTATTTTACGTAACCTTAATTTAAACAAAATTTTGTAATCCAATAAAAATTAGTCGAAGATCTTTTATTTACGTTATCAGGTAGCAGGGATGTTTCTGAGTTGGGTTACTTAAAATGAGATCTATTTTCTTTTTTAATATATAACATCCAACTAACTAGTATTATAATCATTTTCTGTAAGTTCATATGCATAACAGAGTTCTTCCAAGATACACCAGAGACGACAATAGCAATCTAGATGCGCTAGAAATATATGGTTTCAGGTCTTGAATTTCTAGCCATAGACGTGGAAGTATATCTTTATAGGTAAGGATATTATCTGTGTGTATCCATATATACAGAAGTGTTTTTCATGTTACAAACATGCAACTCAAATGGTTGTGTATTATTTGTTATTTCAAGCATTGATGTGCATATATCATTATATTGATTGTAACTTTTAATTATGTCAGCATTTCCATCTCCTAGGGAAAAAGAATATCGATTATATTATTAAGAATAGCATGTAGGATTAATTTAATGTAAATGTCCATTTTTCTTAGGTCATTGTAACATGTTAGCTTATAGATATTGCTGTAAAGATGGATAAATTTTTAATTTTCAAATAGTTTTTTTCCTTAGTTCGTATAAACTACTTTTGAAATAAGTTTTGAAGTTAACATTCTTCATTAACGTAATTGAAATATATGATTAGCATTCAAATTAAAGAAATAAAAAAATATCACAAAATCAATTCAAATTCTATCTCATAATAATTAGTAAAAATGCAACAATGAAAATTTGTTAGATTTAAATTGGCAGAGCATTATTGGACTGGAATTTCAATTGTTGGTTTAAGGACTATTGCATGGTATAGTTGACTATGGTGGTAGGGTCGCTAGACGATGATGCAGAGCATAGTTATTAAAGGCGCGCCGCGGCGCGCGCCATGGCGCACGGCGCGGCGAGGCGCAACGTTTGCGCCATTTTTGTTTGCAGCGCGGCACATATGAAAAGGCGCACCAAATGGCGCGCGGCGCATAAATGGCGCGCCTTTTCTTTATTTTATCGTTTTTTGTTTTTTTTTCGCATTTCAAACTGCTATAACTACTACTACAAATACTCTTACCATCACTATAAACACCATCACAACTACTATTACTATTATTATCATAATGATATGAAATATGAAAAAGTTTGTTAATATCTTATTTTTTAGTTATATGAAAACATAATTACATCATCATTATTTCCTATACGATTATCATCAACGAGTTAATAACCTTACAATTATATAATTGGCTGATCTTAGCATGCCGATATTTAGAACTGACATATGTTTTATTATCCAACTTAATTTAGATTCCTTTTAGTATTGTAGAAGCATATAATTTAATGTATAAAAGATCATAAAATGTTGTCTAGCATTGATGCAAAAGCAAATGAATGAAACTCTGAAGCCGTGAACGATATATCAAGAGAAGCAATTTTGGAGGAAGAAAAAATATTCTCATAAAATAAACATTCAAGCAGCTCTGAAACATACCCTTTGATTTTATTTTATTTTTGCATATACGTAAATATGTCCAATGTCTTTGTACGATTTGTCTGTAACATAAAAATATTTCATGATTTGATATTTATTAAATACAATCGAACATTAAAAAAAATGTATAATATTCATGACACTGTTGGTCCAGTATCTTTGAATGATATTGATGATTGTAATTAATGGTTAATTGAATATATGGCTGATATTGAAGATGAACTTGTGTTCGACGATGAGGATAACCTGACTTGGTGTGTTGCTGCTACTGCTAGAGCAGCAAGAGTGGAGAGATTCGGTTTTTTAGCTCATCTTTAATGTGTGTTATTATTTTTGATTTGAAAACTATTGTGCTTGAAATTTTATGTTTTTTTTTTGTAAAATACATAAAAAAAATTGTTGCGTATATTTTAGCAAAAAAAAGATTTTTTTAAAATCTTTTGTTAAAATATTAATTATATTAAAAAAAATAAACATGCGTAGTAAATTAAAAAGGTGCGCGCCATTTGGTGCGCCGTGCGCCAAGGCTACAGATAGGATTTGCGACTTTTTGCGCCGTGCGCCATTAATAACACTGATGCAGAGGTCAACTGATGCAGAAACAAAATAGGTAAACTAATGCAGATACAATTTTGATAGCTTTCAAGCAAGGTTATAGACATCTAATTGAATCTTCATTAGTTAGAATCTGAGGTCCTGCTGAGGCTTTTGTTGATGTGGTTCATGCCATTCTAAAAATACTTATGCACAAGGCTATAAATGGGACACCAGTATTAAAGCAGTGTCCAACTCTTTGAGTGGAGGTTGGTAATGCAGTTTTTGAATCATTGGATAAGATGAAGGAGCTCCATGACTTCCAGTTCAGAACACTTCCAGATGGACCTCCAGTGCTTACAGACGATCCTAACATGTCCCAAGATACTCCATCTTTGGTTCACGCAGTTAGAACCAAGCTCAAAAAGCCTCTTGTTAAACTTGTACATAGCTTGAATGACACAGCCGGCTCTGAAGTGCCTCCTGTCAGCTGTGTTATTTCCGATAACGTCACGATTTTCACGGTTGACGTTGCCCATGAGTTCGGGCTTCCGGTTGTCTTCTTTTGTTCCGCAAGTGCTTGTGGATATATGGGTTTCAGTCAGTACGAAGAGGTTGTGCGCCGCTTATTGGTGCCACTTAAAAGTATTTACAAGTTTTAGTTTAGCCGCCTTACCTTAAAACAAATGATATTATCTATGTTATGTTGTAGGTGATAAAGATCCATACAACGGATACCTGGATATACCACTAGATTGGATACCAAGAATGAAAAACATGCGCCTGAAAGACCTACCAAGCTTTCTACGCGTTACCAACATCAACGACCTCCTATTCAACTTCCTCTGCGAAGAAGCACAAATGGAAAGTAAAGCAACCACGATCATAATGAACACGTTCGATGATTTAGAAAGCTCAGTCATCAAAGCAATGTCATCCATCCTGCCACCCATTTACACAGTTGGGCTCTAACATTGCTCAGTCACCATATACCCGACCAAACAGTGGTCGGATTCAACAACATATGGAAAGTGGATGCGGCCTGTTTGGAGTGGTTGGACGAACGTGAACCTGAGTCGGTGATTTACGTGAACTTCGGAAGCAGGGCGCTGATCATTCATGCACAGTTTATTGAGTTCATAGGGGGTTTGTATGACAGTGAGATGGATTTTCTATGGGTGGTTCGGCCTGACATTTTGTTGGAAGGGGAAGCCATTATACCGGAGGAGTTTACTGAGAAGACAAAAGGAAAAGGATACGTGAGTATGTGGTGCCCGCAGGAGGAGGTGCTGATGCATGAGGCAGTTGGAGGGTTTTTAACGCACTGTGGATGGAATTCAATGATGGAGGCGATCAGTACAGGGGTTCCTTTGATATGTTGGCCATATTTTGTGGATCAACAGTCGAATTGGAGGTAGGTGTGTACCGAGTGGGGGATCAGAATGGAGGTTGATAATGATGCGAAGAAAGAAGAGGAGGGTAGGATGATCAGAGGGTGATGGTGGGGGAAGGTGGGAAGGCGATGAGAAAATTTGTTTTCCCACATTTGTAGCACCAATGTGGGAGTGGCATTAGTTAATCATATATGTGCTATGTGCATGCATTAAATTGTTTTTTAGAAAACAAAATTGCAGGTGTTGTGGCTGTCGTTTACAGCAGCACAACAGGGTTGCAGTCCACTGTGGAAAATTGTGCCAGCAACTCACAATATATATGCATATATATATATGTATATGCATATATATATATATATATATATATATATATATATATATATATATATATAATAATGAAAATAAAATAATGGTTTTAGAAATTTGCTAGAAGTGAGTTCTATTATAGTACTTTTGGAAAATACAATAATTAGGTTTGACTTTAACTTCCAAATTAATGTACAATTTTTAGCAATTTCATTTTATTTCAAAGCTATGTCTTTAATATTGGTGTAGTGTCACATAATTCATCTACTTATGTAATATGACCAACTTTACTTTGGAATATTCAATTATAGACCACAATAGATTGTGTATGATCTGCCTCTTTTACAAAATGATATATATATATATATATATATATATATATATATATATATATATATATATATATATATATATATATATATGTTGATATGTTGATAGCATTGGTTTATTTTCTGCAAAAATAATGAAACTTATCTCTCCATGCGCTATATTGATTTGTAGGGAGATTGCTAATTTTGCAGATTATGCAAAACTAATAAGGATTGCTACTTTAACAACATTTTTGACAGAAGCTGTTTGCGTGGAATGCAAACTGGACATGGATTAGAAAATCTGTTGAGAAAGTTATGCGTTGACATTTGCCAGGAGCTGACTAACATGCTCAGGGAAGAGATACTGTGAGCTCCAGATGAGATAATTCCAGATCAAAACAGGGAGCTCTAAACTCGTTAACTTTACTGAATTTGAATTCTAAAAATACCGTACCTTTTAGAGCAGTCAACAATTCTCACCTTATTTTTACAAACTTCATTTCACAGTTCCTTTAAATGTATATATTCAAAATTACACACTCCAATTTGAAAGAATTTAAAGTAGCATATTTTTTATTCTGATGAAACTAAGTTTGGTCAATTCGAGATGAGAGATAAATAGGTCCTTTAAAACTTTTTTTGTTTAAAATATGATTCCATACGAGTATCATTGACTTTGAGTTATATATGAGTAAAATTCCAAGGGTACCCTTCCTGCACATGTCTTGGATATATGTTCTGTTTTTATGACTTCATGGGAATATGTAGTTTGGAATATGAAACTTGATTTCCGGGAAACCTGTCATTTTAAAAAGTATCCATATTCAAATCTTGATAAGGGTCAGGCTTAATATTGATTTCCTATATAAACATGAGTTGTCAAGGATTGTATAATTCAAATATATACCAACAATACTTATACAATTTTAACTGAATTATGTTTTCATTAATGCTCGCTGAACATAATATATGTCAGTTTTATTTGACAAAAAGAAAAAAAGAATCAAGACAAAACAATCAAGCAGAAGAATAACAAGAACAAGAAGAGAGCAGAGAATTGAAAATCTCAATCTCTCTCGCCCCCCCTCCCCCTCCATCCACTCTGATTCAATTACTTTCTTCGATTCAATTCACACATTCTGGTGAATCAGAATGGAATATGACGATGCAAACATAGAAGAGAATGGATCCAAATTAAGGTCCAGCAGTTTGATGAGAAGAAAGCAGATTGATTCAAATAGAGTTGGGAATTCAAGCGGCCATTCAAAACTTGTTAAAGAATTGCCTGTTCTTTAGCTTATTCCAATTGGTAATTTATTGGAATTCGATTTCTCCCTTTTTTCCCTCTCATGCATTTGATGTTTTGTGGAGTGTTGATTGATAAGGGCGAGGTCTTTTTTCCCTGCCCAGTTGGGGGTGTTACTTTGAGGAATTTATACAATTAGGATTTTTCCTTTTTAACTGTAAACCACTTTTTAAATAATATTACCAGTTTCTAGCCTATTTTAGATGTATGTCACTTTTGGCTGTTTGTTTGAGCATCTCGTCCATGCAAAGTACTTAATTTATACCGGCCACATTTGAAAAATTACAAGTGCGGTGGCTTTACGGTTTGGGCTACCATGGTCGGACGTCTAAGGCCAGCCAAAAACAAAATATAAGCGCATTGTTTTATAATATGTTTACAAGTGTGGTATGTCATTGGTATTTTGTTATGTTTACTTCTGTGTGTGCATGTCATGATATGTAATAAAAACCAGAATTGAATTCTCTATGTTTCCCTGTAATCCAAGTATTCAAGCACATTGTGTTATAATATAAAAATCTAGTTGACTTTTTTGGTTGATCAGTTAGTCTTTTGCTTTTAAATTTTTCCCTCATCTTTATTAAAAAATAAGCTTATAAAATGCTTCTTTCTTCTCTAAACTGAAGCACCAAACCTGGCAATTACTTTATTTTTTGGGATTAAAGTAAGAAATCTGTTAACAAGTCTGCTTAAACTTGTATTAGGGTTATAACTAAACTTCGTTATAATTTCAATTTATCTAGTTTTCTTACGTAACCCAACATTTTTACTTTGAAAACTGATGCTAGATGGGTTGAAAAATAGTGCCAAATGGTTGTGTATATCCCATCTACTAATGAAGGGTGAGATCTAACAACCGTAACACTGCTTAGAGCAATTACAGACTGTATACAAAATGAGTCTGCTACTGAACAAAATTATTGTTGCAAGGTACTTGAGTATAATATGTCAACAATTGAGGATATTATTTTGGACAGTTATTGGTTCTACCATAGGAGCAGGAGTTTATGTTCTCGTGGTCATTGTTGCCTGAGCAGGGCCTGCTCTGATAATTTCATTTCTGATAGCTGGTATAGCTGCTGCACTTTCAGCATTCTGTTATGCTGAATTGGCAAGTCGCTGTCCTTCTGCTGGAAGTGCCTATCATTATACATATATTTGTGTTGGAGAAAGGTTGTCTGTTAATTAGATGTAAAATTATATAGTAAGTAGCTAGATAATCTTAAGAATGGAAGTCATAAATATGAATCAAAGGATGTGTTTCTTTTCTACAGTGTTGCTTGGGTGATGGATGGGCCCTAATTCTCGAGTATGGTATTGGTGGTTCAGCTGCTTGAGGGATATCCCCAAATTTGGTATGTATTTATTTTAGTTCTACCAAACTGTCATGCAATTGAATTTTAGCATACTTTTTGTTTGTGTGATTTGCACCATGTTTTGTACTTTATTTCTCCCAATCTGGATAATAATACCTCATAAATCTTCATTTACTGTGCCCTGTACCTATCACCGAAATGAATCATATGTAATAGAAAGAATTATAGTATATAGGTCTCCTCCATTGTGTATTGGTACTAGTATTTATTATGCAGTAGTTACTAATGAATTCTGATTTCTGCATAGTTCAGGCTTCCATGCTGCGAGTTTTTGTGTTTTATAAATTTGTAACTCATCCCTCTGTTATATGACCAGTTGAATTGTCATATTATGTTGTTGTCATGTTAATTTGTCATTATATCCAGTAAGTAGCCAATTTTTTTTTTAATCTTTTCAGGTGTAGTGACACTTGCTTATGACATTTAAGGTGGAAGTCAATATTCAAATATTTCTACACACTATTGATTGATGGATGAAATCTGAATTGTAGTTAATATATTGCTAATCGAATATGTTTACAAATTTTATTTTGTTTGTGCTGACAATTACACTCACATTTTAACAACTAACTAGGGAAAACTGTGATGTTTATTTCATGCAATTGTACATGCATACTTAGTTATTTTAGTTTGCACACTTTACTCCTTTCCTGTATGATGGCTTAAATGCCACTTATTGCCTATAGCTGCCAAAACTTATTTTGTATTATGTGCATTCTTCTATTGTTTCAAGATTTTATGCAAAGCTAGGATGTCCAGGTGCAGTCGTTATCAATTTAGGGGAGAAAAATTACATCCTAAGATTTGCTACTAAAGTCGACATTATAAATACAACTACGGAGAAGACCGCAGTCTTGCTGACGGTAATTTTATATTGATCAGTTTATTTTTTCCTTCTAAAGACTCCTAGATATTTTTCAGGTTGAATGGAACAAATTTTAAAAGTTGTTTGATTTTGTTGGATAAATTATTAAATTAAATTAATCAAGTTATATGTAACTAAATTGTAAAACTTAACCATGTTTTAACAAAACTAAAAGTTTATAAAAAATTAACTAAATTAAATAAATTAAATAAATTACAAAAGAATTTATTAAGTTTCACAAAATATCTAACTAAGCTAACTAAATTTTGAAAAATTAACTAGGTTTATTTTCATAATTAAGTTTATATGAATTAAGTAAGACTTATAAAAATGTAATTAAGTCGAATTTTTGCTTCCCTTTGATACACCTTGCTATCTCCATTTGTTCACTCATTTTTTACATAATCACATCTTTTAGTCTCTGTAGTCATCTTCGTTAGGATCTGCCGTTGTTTTTGGTTCCCTTTGATTCCCGCTACTCTTCTACTGCTCATGTTTGAGTGCACCTTCACCTTCATCGACTCGTTGCCTTCCTCTTCCACGTCAGTTTTTGCCTTGCTAGTTCACGATCTGCTTTCTTGACTTCTGGGCATTATCCATCACTGTTTTCTTCTCATACCACTTTGTTCAGATTTGCTCAAAACCAGTCTCCCTTGTAGCAAGCCACTCGAGATTGGGTTTTTGCTATGGTGTGGGTCCTCTCGACATGCTGGGTTAGTTGGTTTGGGTTAGTCTTGTCTTGGCTTTGGTCTTCGGGAGGAGGCAGTTATGTTTGTGTTTTGTCAATGGTTGGGATAGTTATTTGTTGACTGTTTGCTAGGTGGTTCTAGGCTAGGTTGTTGGTTGTCCTCCGGTAGCGGTGTTGACGTTTCGTCTTGTGTTTTGGCTGAGCATAGTGGCTTGATTGGTTCTGACTGTTTCTGGAATCTTTTATTTCGGTTTTTTTGTCTGTAGCCTGCATTTTGATGTGGTTATAGGTTATGTTTTTATATCACCGCCAATTTCACAACCTGAATGTGTTTCCCCTTAGCGATTGCTTTGCAATGGAGACGGTCATTTGTTTGGGTTGTCCAGTTTTAGTTTGTGGTTCTTGATGCAACCTATGCTGTTTTTGTATTGTTAATCGCCTTGTTATGGGATAAGTCATGTTTCAATGGAGTAGCTTTATTTTGATGCAAGTATTCTATTTGAGAAAATGGCTTTTTCTGTATTCCTACCGTGAATGAAATTTGGTTGATGCAAGCATGGTTTGTCTACTTCTTGCCGATGCTTTGGGCATGGCCTCTGCCATAAAGCGATAAGCTAGTGATATTATTCTCACTCTGCGCAGTAATTGCTATTTTGTAATGGGTTTGTCTTATAGGCAGCTGTCAATTTTAATGTATGTAAAGCCTGCCTTCTGGCAGACCGTGGTGTTATTTTCTCCCTGTATGGGGATGTGCTAATGGTTTATTAAAATTTCAAAATCAGTTTCTATACAAAAATAATAATCATAATTCATGAATCAAATAAAAAGAATGAATAATTATCAACTATTCTACAGGATTCCCTTTACGATGCTAGTATTGCGGAAGGATGTAAAGCTGGTATGTAACCTTTCTGAAGTGATCCAAATAGTGTTGGCTTTTCTTTTGATCATGCTTGGTTGGATGGCGTTGGATGGCAGTATGGTCATTTGGTATATCTAGCACTATTTCTTTAAACCTGAATGATGGTGCAAGTTGGTTGCCTCTTGAGGTGAGCGGGCAAGTCTTTTTTGTTAATGCTATTTGAGTTTTATAGTCTTGGTAATTTTTCAGAAATTACAAACATTTCTTCCAATGGTACTTCTAAAACAACTTATTGATAATTTAACAACATATAGTCTTGGTAGTTTACTATTATCTTTCCTGTTTCTCTTTGTATAATGTACTTCTTCTTACCCATAGACTCACTCGTGGTAGCATATGTCAGCGTAGTATGTATGTGTGTGTGTGTACATACATACATATATGTCAGAAATTCATAAGGATTTTTAAGGTTCATGGTTTTGATTTCTACGTTCATACTGATATCGTATGTGCTTAAGTGGTGTTGTAATATATGCTTTCAGATATTGCTCCTTAATCGTAGCCTCTCTTTTCTTAGTAGGCCCGTCTTTTTATTACCTGTTGGCATTTCTGTATTTTGATTTATGGTTTAAGCCAACCTTTTGTGCATTTGATGTTGTGTTTATGTAAATCGTCAATACTCCTTTCATAAGTATATATTAAATCAGCAGTTATAATGACTATTTCAGTGACTGGTTAAATTTTGGCTGAGGAGGTAGAATTTTTCGGTATTTGTGAAAATGATCAAACATGATGTGAACATCACATATAAAAAATCGATTTACTTTGGGAAACATTGTTACAAGAAAGATGGTAGAACTGGCGATTAAAGGTATGGAGGGAGATATGGAGACTCCCTCCTTATGTATGTTGAATGTCTGTGTAAACCTGACAATGTAATATACAAGGAAACATATTCATATTAAAAAAAGTTGTGTCACTGCTGCTAAATTATTTATTTATTGTTTATACAATACCAAGCATATATCATCCTCATCCTCTGTATTACATTTGCAGATTTTCTCGGTTAGCTTATTTTGGACTGGAGCTGTTCTTTGTAAATTGTAATACAGTCCATGCTATAGTATCCGGCATGGTGTTCCTTGTTCTTATCCATGGTGGTAGAAGGGAAGCGTCAATGCCTTCAAGTCCAATATTAAAAACATTGCGCTATGCACTTACAACTTCTTTTGGGAGTATATGTTATGGATCTCTCTTTACCGCTGCTATACGAACATTAAGATGGGGGGGTTACGTATACACCATTCTATATCAATATATGGCAAAAAGAGATATTTTTTGCAGTCATTCTATAATGATTTATTTTCTAAAATGCTTCTAGATCAGAGGTATCCGATCGAAGATAGGCAACAACGAGTGCTTGCTTTGCTGCGTTGATTCCCTTTTTCACATGGTGGAGATGCTAGTTCGATTTTTCAACAAATATGCGTATGTTCAGGTGTGCACTTTCCCTATGGCTATTCTAAAATACTTCTAACTTGATCTGAAAAGCCAATTTATGTCATAATGCACTTGAACTTGTGCTGTAAAAATGTTCATAAATATCATCAACACATACTTGTGATTATAAGTAGATTTTTAGATGTTTCAATGCCTTTTCTTTTCACATACAACATAGATTGCAGTGAATGTAAAGGGATTCAACCACTCAGCAAGAAGTGTAAGACCAGTGAAGTTCCATGGATTTCTTAAGCACCATATGGTTAAAGGTAAAAATGTCTACATATTTGTCCAAGTGTCTTAGTTTAGCAATGTTATTATCAATAAGACAAGGCGATAAACATGTACATCAATGATCGAGTTTTGGTATCTATATCCAAATTGGAAATTTTAAACTGCAGTTTGTTAATTAAAATATATGATGATTAGATCATGACTCATATTTGAACCATGTTAATCTACGTGCTCTTATCACATAGTTGAATACCATATGTTTTCTTTAATTTCCCTCCTGATCATATATATGTCACACTTCATTTTATATGCATCATTTGATAACTCAAAATTATGATCAAACAATATATATATTGTTGTGCCTATAAAAAATGTGAATAGGAGGTTTGTTAAGGTACTCTAGGTATGCCGTAATGTTATTGTGGAGGACCCCAACTCTTTAATCAAAGCGACAACATGTTCAAGTATTGTGGCTGACTGAAAGCTGAACTAAGTAGCAAGATTATATAGATAGCAGCAAACAAATGTCATTAGTGTTTGATCTAACCAAACTAAACATATGTTTTTATATACTGTTTACCAACTATGATAATTGAAAACACTTTAGACCAGCATGCCATCTATTATTAAAATAATTTTTAACAGTTTAAGAACCTAAACTACATGAGTTTGTAGTGCAATTAATCACCAAATATCATCATTCATAGTCAAAATATGTTACACATACAATCTTCTAGTAGCATGCAACCTCTAACAAAAAGACAAGCATTCATCTTATTGTTTCCTTTGACATAAACTATTGTTTGAATATTACTCGATAATTCATGGCAAATTTTTATTATTGATTATCAACCTTGTCTGCAGGTAATTAGATTTTTTGGAGTGAGGATCATCAACAACAATGAACATGATTTTAATTGTTATATGTATTATGATATTTGTTATTACTTATTGCGTAAACTTGTTTCTGAATGTTTGTGGTATGTGAATTTGTTGATTTTGTGAAACAACTATTATCTAAATGGTTATGGAAAATACTTATGTGACCACTGTGTTTTAAGTTGTTTGAGTATAATGATTATGTGATTGTTGTTGATTTTAATATGATTACTCTATGGTTGGTTGCTGGAATAAACAATTAACAATATACAGTAGCATTTAAAATATGCTGTAAAACAATCAACATGTTTTAGTAGCGTTTAAAAAATGCTACAGAAACAAATGTAATGCGCTGTTTGAATTTTTAGTTCCATAAAATAAATGCAACTAAAAGTTTTTAGCTGCACCAAATAAACGCTACAGAAAAGCAAAAAATGACCCACGTAAAAAGCTTTGGTAACATTTGGAAAACGCGACTATACAGAAGATTTGGTAGCGTTTATTAAAACGCAACCAAAAAACAAGACTTTTAGTTGCGGGACCTGTAGTAGCGTTCATTAAAACGCTACCAAAAGGTTTTGGTAGCGTTTTTCAAACGCTGCTAAAGGTATTTTTTGGTGTAGTGTGCGACAACATTAGGAAAGTCAAGCCTCGTCGCTCAACTTCAGCAAACTCAGAACAACGCTTGACCTCGACTAATTATCTCGGAAACTTCCTCTTTCGAGTCGAGGGGCCCACATCAAAGAAGGAGGTTTAATCTCATCAACAACGTCGCAGTCCGCACCAACGCCCTCGACCACGGTAACGACAATGGTTATGCCAATGGCAATGGAAATGGCAACGACGACCGAACTACATTCACATATAGCGGGGGCATAATACCGAGATCAGTCTCGCTTGATCATCAATGACAAATCGGGTCCGACCAACCAACCCCTTCTTCGACAGAACCCAATGGTTGCCCATCGAGATGATGGACCTATAATTCCAGCGGCCCGCACTCTTCCAGAAAAGGGTCTGCATCAACCCGCTCCGCCTCATCATCCACACCAGGATCTGATTAAAGATGTCGAGGACATGAAAGAGGACGACCTGGAGATTCATCACAGAAGATATCGTAGCATTAGAACTCTAGAACCTTGCCAAAATCCCTAGATCTCAATGGCGGATCCCCATCCAACTTATCTCCCCGACATGGTCTGGAGGATCATGAGGGAAATGCAAGGGAATGTGCAAGACTCATGGGAGGCCCATATTAGGCGTAGTCCCTTCACAAGAAGAGTAAACGAGGCTGAGTGGCCGCGATGCTTTGGCATGCCACAGATGCCACTTTGTGATGGCTCCACCAATCCTTGTGCTTTCCTAAACTGGTATGAGTGGCAAATGGACTCAAGCCGGGGCAATGATCCAGTCAAATTCAAGTGTGTAACACCCCGTAATTTTGTTAACATTAAAGCGGATAAATTAAAGAACAATTAGTATTAAGAATTAAGGTACGTCCGTCTCCAAATTCTGGTCAGGATAAACACCTAGTTTGTGTAAAACAGATAACATATAAAGAAGTTACGGACGATAAAAAGTTGAAAATCAAAACCGGGTATAACTGGCGCGCTTGCCAAGTGCGCCAAGGCCTTGCACTGGCGCACCTACAAAGTGCGTCTAGAATAGTTTTTGGGTATTTAGGCCTTTTCCTAAAGTGGGAGGCAACTGGAGACCTAATTGACCCTAGGGCTTATGTGGCAGCCGGTTCTAGATTGTTCTGCAGCTATAAATATATGGCCATTTGACATATTTCTTCACTAGAAGTCATGGCGGCCAAACTCTGTCGGAGTCTCAACTGAACTAGGGTCTCTCATCTCCTTCTATCAACTAAAGCATATCAAGTTCTGAGATTCAAGCATAGACTCTGCGCCAACCTCTTTTCTATCATCTTAGCAGTCCAACCAAAGTGAGTTCTAGTTACTTTTAGATTTAGATAAATAATAGTGAATCATGAAAGATTGTGATTTGGATACGTTGTAAACCTTGAAACTATTTTATTGTTAGATCGAATGCTATGTCATGATAGATCTATTTCTCTAGATCCAATTAAATTGTGATTGCTCTACTATGTTATTATTATGGATCTTGGTTTGTAACTTTTATGATATGTTATGATGTGGATGTGTGTAGATCTATTTTATGTGATCTAAATTATCACCTTATGTTAACATGTTAGATCTATTTTATGTGATCTACATTGTCACCTTATGTTAACATGTTAGATCTATGTTAACATGTTAGATTTATTTTATGTGATCTAAATTATCACCTTATGTTAACATGTTAGATCTATTTTATGTGATCTAAATTATCACCTTATGTTATCATGTTAGATCTATTTTATGTTATCTAAATTGTCACCTTATGTTATCATGTTAGATCTATTCTATGTGATCTAGTTTTTTACCTTATGTTATCATGTTAGATCGATTCTATGTGATCTAAATTGTCACCTTATGTTATCATGTTAGATCTATTCTATGTGATCTAAATTGTCACCTTATGTTATCATGTTAGATCTATTTTTTATAATCTAAATTGTCACCTTATGTTAACATGTTAGATCTATTTTATGTGATTTAAATTGTCACCGTATGTTATTATGTTACATCTATTTTATGTGATCTAAATTATAACCTTGTTATGATGACAATTTCATGTCCATGCTAGTATGTATGTTCACCTTATTATCATACAAGTTTATGTTTAAACCAAGATGATCATTTTAATTATATTCCCATTATTTTCCCAACAATCGTTTATGACTAGGCTATAGTCTATCCTAGGAATGTTGCCAATTTTGTGAGGGTGCAAGTTAAGGAATGGGGAAAAAGGGTTAAAAATGGCATAATTTGAATATGAACATTTTTGGACATGTAATTCAAATTATTGGGTAAAATAGGTATTAACACTATAAAAGAAAAGGATTAATTAATTGATTAATCAAATATTAACACCTATAAAAGGAAAGTATTAATTAATTGATTAATTAATTAAAAATGGATTGTCTAGTAATTACAATTAGGAATTGTAATTGTACTTATGACACGAGGTTAGGTCGCATTAGTGGTGGAAGTCTGCCCTGACCCGACCGACATATATAGTAGCCACTAATGTTGAATCTAATGTGGGAGGTCTAAGTACGTAAATATGATTCAGGATATGACACGAGGTTAGGTCCAATTGTGGAATAAGTCTGCCCGGACCCGACCGACATATCCAGCATCCACATGTTGTAGGCTTGATGTGGGAGGTCTGGCCCATTATGAAACCATAAATGGACATACTAAAGAATTGGACTACTTAACCTAAATTAATCCATAGGGATTGTATGAACTTAAATTTAAGTTGGGGGTTAAGTAAACATGGTTGAGGGGTGGGTTAAGTAAGTCTGAAGAGGGGGATGGGTAATATTCACGTATAGGCCCACAAACTAAACCAGTTACGGTTATGTAATTAAAGACACCTAGTGGTATACATAACCAGAGGAAATATTAAAGTTATGTAATTAAAGACACCCTTTAGGGTAAGCATAACTGGTAGAAATAAATAAGGTTATGTAATTAAGGACACCTATTGGTGTACATAGTTAGTGAAAACCTAGAGTAAGACAAAAGGGAGAGCTTGTATCATATTGTGTGGGACCCATTTCAGTCAGTAACCTGGAGTAGGTATCAAACAAAGTACTCCGTACTAGGCAGAGAACGGGCATGCTTACTGACTGATCGTCAGAGATCCAAACGTGGAGGACGATGTGGGCGGCGCAAACCGACCGGGCCATGTGCGTGCATGAGCCGGGAAGAGGGGACAAGACGACCGTGACACCTGTAGATATGGTTGTGCGCATTATTATGACGAGGGGATGTAGTGATACAACCTACTGTGGGGGCCATCGCAAGGTATCTACGAGGGTTAGGGAGTCGATCGATCAGGGTAGTAGTTAGGATACATTTGACGTATACCTAAGTCTACCACCTTATAGTTGAAGGGATCATCTCTTTCTGGATATACTAGTAACAGTGTAGAGTAATCATTAGAAGCATATACACCTTATCCTATCTACCTTGTTACACCTTCCATTTATGTAGTGATGACCCTTATCCACTTTATATGCCTATCATGTTATTTTTATTTATTTACTGGCTAAAAGTAACCAGACTTGCCAGATTTTATGTCTGAACCTTTTGTTTCTCCTTCTTTATTCCGTTTCCCCCCAGGTTCTCAGGGAGGAAACACCCAGGCTTAGTCAGGAATCAGATATCACCTTGCTAGGAGCTACTTCTGAAGTATGGCTCAAGTTCTTGTCTCTACTATGGCTTAACTCTTTCAATTGGAGAATTATGTTTGTATATTCTTATGTACTCTGATGATGCAAGACAGAAGTTATTTTTTTTTGTAATGGTTTTTGTGAATTATGGTATTATGGACCACGGTATTTTAATTTATGTTGAAATAAAAATTTAAATTTCCGTTGCTATCTTATTTATATATGTCTTGTAATTATTCTGTGTCTGATTACCTATATCGCTTCACAGAACTTAATGCATTCCCTTAGTGAGTGACATTAACGGACATGGGGTGTCACACTTGGTATCAGAGCTGAAAGTTACCAGGTTAGATAAAAGTTTTTGAGAATTATTTTCAAAAAGATTTTAAATGAAAGCTTTTTCATAAAGAAAAGTCTATTTTGAAAAACATTCCCCAAGAAGCCATATGTAGTATCCTTTGGTCCTTTATCTAAATTTCTTCCATTCTCCATTTTCAGCTTCTCTAGGGAACAAAACATCCCTAATATCCCAGAGGGCATCATTATACCTTGATGGTTCCGTTGGTATTTGGAGGCCACGGCACCGGCCGAAGGCCAAAGAGACGTTCCTCCCCCAACTGCACCAGTCATTCCTGCTCCTCCCCCTCCAAAAGCAGATAACTTTGCCAAGGTCTGCAAAGACTTCCTTGCTATAGGAGGGAAGCCATTCCATGGGAAAGAGACATTCATACAAGTTCAGAATTGGCTTAAGGAGACTGAGGACTTATTCATAATCCTTTAAGTGGAGGACTGAAGAAAGATTCAGTTAGCTGTTTGACTATTGGAGGACGAAGCCTTATTTTGGTGGGAAGTCACCCAAGCTGGACGTCCGGTGGAAGCTTGGGAAGATTTTAAACAGAGGTTCGAAATGAAATTTCTTTCCCAAGCTGAAAGAAGCATGCAGATGGAGAGATTCTTAGCACTCAAGCAAGGGAACTTGACGGTGAAAGAATATGTAAACAAATTCAACCAGCTAGCAAGGTTTGGGTTAGAGTTGGTGGATATGCCGCACAAAAAGGCTTTGCGGTTTACTAAAGGGTTGAATGAACCCCTTCATGGCTTAGCCATGTCCCATATTCCTATGGGGGCCACCTTTGAAAATTTTTCGATATGGCCCAGATGCATGAGGAGGACAAGGAAGAGAAGAAGGAGTTAAAGGCTGAGGGGACATCGCAAAATAGGAAGGTGTAGCCTAAGAAGGGGAAGGAGCAACAGCAACAACAAGAGAAGAAAGGAGGGAAAATGATAAAGGCAAGGATAAGAGAAAATGTCACCATTGTGGGAAGGAATGTCATCTGGTTAAAGATTGTAAGCGAAGGAAGAATTCTTGCTACCATTATGGAGAGGCCGGACAATTTTCTAAGAGTGTCCGAAGAAACGGGGATCACACGGACAAGGTCAAAAGGTAGGAAATTCTGTAGGGCAGGAGCATGTTCTCGCGACCAGTGCTCCTAATAGAGGTAGAAATATTTCTGTGGAAAGTTTAATTTCTCTTTCAAACCATCCTATTAGAACAGTTTTTGATTCTGGTGCCTCACATTCATTTATATCAAGTTCTGTAGTTGAATCTCTCCACTTAATTACTAGTATGGTAGTGGTTCCCGTAGTTGTTTCAAACCCTATTGGTGGTTCGGCTCATTTATCTATGATTTGTCAGGGTTTGAAAATATTTATGTTAGGCGTCGAGTTTGAATGCGAGGCGTATGTGCTCAGTTTTATGGGCTATGGCTTGATTCTATGAAAGGATTGGCTCACCACGTATGGTGCCATTCTGGATAGTGAAAAGAGGATTGTTAGGCTTCTGACTTGTCATGGGAGAACCCTCGAGATTTTGTGTGACCCATAGGGGTCGGTTATGCTTAGTTTTCTAGAGTCTCTTGATGCATCTATCGACAATCTGTAATCTGTTCCAGTAGTCCGAGATTTTTTTGATGTTTTTGATGAGGTTTGGGGTTTACCTCCAAGGCATTAGATTGACTTTCATATATATCTGGTGGACAATGCAAAGCCAGTTGCATTACCAGTGCGCCACATGGCTCCAAGGGAAAGAAGGGAGATGAGTAAGCAAGTAGGGGAGCTATTTGAGAAAGGGTTTATTAGACGAAGCATATCTGAATGGGGTGCTCCAGTAGGAATGGGGTGCTCCAGTAGTATTCACAACTAAGGCGGATGGTTCGCTTCGTTTGTGTGTTTATTATACGGAGTTGAATAAACTCACTAAGAAGAATTGGCACCCGCTTCCGAGGAATGGTGATTTGTTTGATTATCTTGTTGGTGCCTCGGTATTTTCCTAGTTAGACTTGGCCACAGGGTTCCATTAGTTAAGGGTGGATGAGGACAACATAGATAAGACTGCCTTTAGGACTCCGGATGGTTTCTTTGAATGGCTAGTTATGCCTTTTGGGCTAACGAATGCACCCGCCTATTTTGTCGATCTGACGAGTAGGGTGTTTCAAGAGTTTCTAAACAAATTTGTCATAGTCTTTGTTGATGATATCTTGATTTTCTCCAAGAGTGAAGAAGAGCATGCCCAACATTTGAGAGAAGTTTTGAAAATTCTCCTTTGACCATCAGCTTAAAGCAAAATTCTCCAAATGCCATTTTTGGAGAAAAGAGGTGAGATCCTTAGGGCATGTGGTCTCCAAAGAAGGGATAGCTCTAGATCCCGCGAAGGTGGTTGCAATGCAAGATTGGCAGGTTCCTAAAAATTCAACCGAGGTGAGAAGCTTTCTTGGGTTAGCAGGTTACTATAGGAACTTCATTAAGGACTTCGCTAAGATATCGGCCCCACTCACCAGGCTGGCGAAGAAGAACTTGGCATTCTCATGGGATATAGACTGTGACGTTGCTTTCCAACGACTGAAGAGGGCTCTAACAACAGCCCCAGTATTGACCTTACCTGACGGGAATAAAGTGTTTACTGTTTACACTGATGCATGCAGTATAGGGCTTGGTGCAGTTCTAATGCAAGAAGGGAAAGTAGCGTGTTATGGGGGTAGATAGCTGAGAGTTCATGAAAAGAACTATCCCACCCACTACACCATATCAGCCAATTTGGCACACCAGGATGCGGGCGTAAAATTGGGCTATAAGCCATATCCAAATCCTTATCAAACTAAGTTTTGTGATCCTCTCCACCCCAAACACCCTTAATCTGACCGTCCATCAACGAAGTCCCGGATTAGTTCATTTGATGCGGCTTTGGACCGTATGAAGTTCGTATCAAATTCCCCCTCCCCCGTACCTATACATAGGAACGATCGAGTTTTGCCTTATCAAAACTTTCGGTCGAATAATCCCTCTTTTTATTTTGCAATGGCGACCACCGAATACCCAAATTAGGGTTTTGGTACTCGACCGACTTCCTTTGTCAATAATCAATCCAACACAGTCCATGAGTTATCATCATCTCGCGATGCCTTTAGCTGACCGGCGAAGCCTCAATCCACCACTTTTCATCCTTCTCGTCGCCTCTAGAGGCGAGTACTAGATCATCGTTAAATTTAAATATGAATTAGGTTTAATTTGGGTTTAATATGAATTCGAATTGGGTTTAAATTAGGTTTAATATGCTGCTATTGTGTTTAAATTGGGTATTATCCCTAGTATTATAATGCGACAATGTATTTGCAATCATTTACTTGTGCTGTATTTGTCTACCTTGAATTCAGACACTTTTGATTGTGCTTCCCTGCTCATTTGTGTGTATTATTGCACCATGTACACTGATCCTTATAACTAATCTGAAGTGCATGTGTATGATTTGATTTGAGAACTAAAGCATACTAGTTATGTTGACTGAGCTGCATGTATCTGGTAATTGATATTGGGAAATTTGTGTGATTGAGTAGAAAAGCCGGTGATGGATGCATGAATGAAAATAGAATGGCGTTTATAGGTTGAGATTTAGTCAATTTGTTAGGTGTGTCATGTGTGTCACACTGCGTGTGAGCAAAGGCG
Source organism: Allium sativum (assembly GCA_030737875.1). Taxonomy (NCBI): domain Eukaryota; kingdom Viridiplantae; phylum Streptophyta; class Magnoliopsida; order Asparagales; family Amaryllidaceae; genus Allium; species Allium sativum. The sequence continues at coordinate 318,770,336 of CM060921.1, forward strand.
TAAAACTGCTTTTCCGTTTATGACTTGTTGCATTGAACCAAGTTGCTTTGTGCTCATGTAACAAATCATTTTTGTTAGTCAACTTACATGCAAAAATAGAAGCTGACTATTAATATAACATGTGTGTGCAACATGCAGCCTCCGTCATTTGGATGAAGCTAATAAGCATGGATGTGAGGTTGTTGATCTAAACTTTAGGTAATATCTTGCTTTTTCTATGAAAATTTATGTGTTATGGTATAGATACATGAAAATTTATGTGCAAAAATACTTCGTTTGATATTTATAACCTTTACGGCGAGATCAGTTCGGCCACTAGATTTTGCAAGTGCACGTTTTATTGCTGCAAACATGGCCTGAGTCCATTTTTGAGTGTCCATAACTCTTTCATATCAAGTCAGAATTCATTAATTCTTTTAGCCTCTAACCAGAAGCGATTTTAGATCAAGTCAAAACTAGAGTATGAGTCCATGTTTGAAGCTCTGAATAGGGCTGATTAAGGGCGACCACTCGTAGAACTTGCTAATGCAATGTTATATCTACATTGCAGTCAAGCGACAATAATGAGAATTATAATAATGTGGACATATCCTCTATAATGCTCTTTAATTAGGCTATAACAACTGTCTTTAATCGTGACTCAGTCTCGACTGAATAAGTAAAAATGTTGTGGACTTGCAACATTCAGCTACTAATGAAAATAATAATGTGGACATATATCCTATCCTAAACTATGCGATTTGCACTTTTTTACAGGTCTTAGTAGTGTACATGCTATATGTTATCCAAGCTAACTTATTACTAGGCCTCGGTTAGAATAGTGTGTTGATCTTCCTGAAGGGTTCCCTCATGTCTTGGATAGAATGCAATGTTTTGGTGGATGTTCATCTTGAAGGAAGCATTGATTCAACAAGCTCACGACGCCGGTTCGGGTATTTATCACAGCTTATTGTAATGTAACATTATGTATCTTCTTTAGTGTAATGAAACAACCTGTAGTTATTTATTGTAATGTAATCAAATAGCATGTATCATTATATATTGTAATGTAATGAGATATTTCATACAAATGTTTCATTTACTATTACAATTGTGAACCAGTGTATCCTCTGTTATATATGCTTTGTGTTACAAATAATATGTGCTGCAGTTTCTGCTTATATATATATATATATATATATATATATATATATATATATATATATATATATATATATATGTGTGTGTGTGTGTGTGTATGTGTTTGTGTGTGTATATAATATATTGTTTTTAGTCGTATCTACATACACTTTAGATACGGTTAATAGTCGTATGTTAATCCATTAAGATACGGGTTAAAGCTGCATCTAATAATTTAACATGCCACTTTTTGATACGGCTATTTACCATGCCCAACAACTTTAGATACGACTAAAAATACAGCCTAATCAACATATATAGTCTAGTGACCCATGATCTAGAGCTAGCCGCTATAGTGTTTGCATTAAAGACATGGCGTCATTATTTACTTGGGGAGAAGTTCGAGTTATACACCGATCATAAATCTCTCAAGTATCTGTTCTCGCAAGAGGATCTCAATTTAAGGCAATAGCGGTGGATGGAGTTTCTAGCTTCTTATGATTTTGGGATTTCTTATACCCCTGGCAAGGGTAATGTGGTGGCAGACGCACTAAGTAGGCAGAGGGTGGCCCTGAGTCCTCTGTTTGTGGAAAGAATGAACTTGGAGTTCATATCAGCTTTTGATTTTAGACCCTCCATCGAGATTTTGCCAGAATTGTTTGCATCCTTGGAGATATGACCAACTCTTATGGACCAGATAGGAGCTTTGCAACAAGGTGAGCCACAGATTCTAGACATCATGGATAAGCTCAGAAAAGGGGAGACTTCTAGTCACCTCAGCAGGTATGCCATAGATGAAAAGGGGTGGTTGCGACGAGATGGAAGGCTTTGGGTTCCTCAAACTGGAAGCTTGGTAAAGGCAGTCCTAGAAGAAGCCCACCATTATAAGATGACCATTCATCCAGGCGGTGATAAGATGTATATGGACATGAAGAGTGTTTTCTTTTGGGCTGCGATAAAGAAAGATGTGGCCAAATTTGTTTCTCAATGTTTTGTTTGCCAGCAAGTCAAAGCTGAGCAAAAGAAGCCCGATGGTTTACTTCATCCTTTGGAGGTTCCTCAGTGGAAATGGGAGAGCGTCTCGATGGATTTCATAGATGGTTTGCCTAGATCGAAGAAAGGCAACATCAGTATCTGGGTTGTGGTAGATAGACTCACTAAGAGCGCTCACTTTAGTCCAGTTAAGAGTAATAGGACGTCATCATGGTTAGCAACAATTTATGTTCGAGAGATAGTTTGTCTTCATGGAGTTCCTTCCAGCATAGTGAGCGATCGTGACCCCATCTTTACCAGCGAATTTTGGAGGAGCTTGCAAGAAGCATTAAGTACAAAGTTGCGTTTGAGCACCGCTTATCATCCTCAGACCGATGGGAAAATGGAGTGGGTAAACAGAATTCTAGAAGATCTTTTAAGGCTGTGTATCCTAGACTTCGGAGGGACTTGGGAAGAGCATCTTCCTTTAGTAGAGTTTGCCTATAACAACAGCTATCAGGCCAGCATCGGCATGGCACCCTTCGAAGCATTATACGGACGACCCTGTAGATCACCAACTTGTTGGTGGGAATCTACAGAAAGATTATTACTTGGACCAGATATGGTTAGAGAAACGTCCAAAAAGATTAACCTTATTCGACGACGGATGAAGACAGCTCAAGATAGGCAAAAATCCTATGAAGACAAGAGAAGGACTGACCTCGAATTTGAAGTAGTAGACTTGGTTTTTATCAAAGTGTCAACTTTGAGGAATGTGGTTCGCTTTAGATCGGTAGGGAAGTTGGTACCTAGGTTTGTGGGACCATTTCCCATAACCAAGAGGATTGGCCAAATGGCCTATAGAGTAAAGCTTCCTGAAAATCTATCTGGTGTTAATGATGTTTTCCATATTTCTCATCTGCGGAAGTGCTTGCATGACATCACTGAAGTTGTTGAACAGAGTATATTGGAAGAGGTAGAAGTGGAATGGGAGGCGACAGTCAGGCGAGTTCCTTCCCGTATTCTTGGATAACAAGTTAACAAGCTACACAATAAAGAGCTCAAGTTGCTAAAGATTCAATGGGTAGATAACCTAGAGGATGCAACTTGGGAGACCGAAGACAAGATTCGTGCTTCATATCCTTTTCTCTTCGAAGGTATGTTCTTAACTCCTTTTTCCAAAGCATTATCAGTACTTGTTTCTATTCATTTCAGTATGTCCTATCCATAGTATTTTCGACCTTTAGATAGGAATCCTATGGATGTAAACATGTGTTTGAGACATGTTATGATTGATGTGTGCAAGTAGATGCAAATGTTTGCTAGTGGTTGCCCGTGGACGCATATACACACACATTTGGCACTAAGATCGGCTCAATCACTCTTATAACTGCATACGGATGTGTGTGCACTTACATTTCTCTTATGGATGTAAATGGATGAACTAACATATGGATGTTGCATATGGAAGAATGAGTGTGCACACATGTAGAGCTTATATGTTATAATAGGCTTATTTGCATGCATATTGGATTCATGGCACTAACATACATTGCATTAAGGAGGTCAACTGAATCAGTAGACCGCCTGATCTTCGCATTAGTGTTGGGACATATACACACACCTTTGCATATATTCATGAAAGCATTAGAAATCCTTAAGGATAATAGATGCCAGTGATTGATAGATGAGTAGATGGACGATGGATGGTAGGATATGCATTCTTCTCAACTTGGACGGGGATGAAATCTTTAAGTAGGGGGAATGTAACACCCCGTAATTTTGTTAACATTAAAGAGGAAAAATTAAAGAATAATTAATTTAATATTAATAATTAAGGTAAAATGACTACGTCATTACATTCGTCTCGAAATTCTGGTCAAGATAGACACCTAGTTTGCGTAAAACGGATAACATATGAAGAAGTTACGGACGATAAAAAGTTGAAAATCAAAACCGGGTATAACTGGCGCACTAGCCAAGTGCGCCAAGGTGATTTTGCATTGGCGCACCTGTAAAGTGTGCCCAGAATAGTTTTTGGGTATAGTAATGACCTAACTTTCCAGTGCCTCGGAAGTTGTATCATTATATAAGAAAAGAAGTAGACAGAAGAATAGAACTAAGAAAAGACATCAGAGTCTCACAAAGGAACTTAGGACAATATTAATAGCCCAAAATATTACATATTACCAGTCAAGTACATAGTGTACTTCATACATAGGGATACATGTCATTGTGATTACATAATAATCACTAGTGATACTAACTTGCTGAATAATAGTACATAACATCACAACTGAACCGCCATTTGGATAATAATACATAACATAAGATAGATAAGCCAATGTCCCAGGGTTTTCCATCCTGCTACTCCAAGGTTATGTTAAGACCTGGATCACTTGTCTACTAAGTATTATGAGTACCCAAAAGTTTAAAGAAAACACAGAAAAATAAACTCCGGGTCAGTCATAGACTGGTATGAGTAAATGATTTATAAACAAGTTAAATAAATCAAAATGATTCATAAGATCACGCCGTAAATACGGAACGGGTTTTTACCTTATGAGATCAAAACAGTGTGTGTGCCAATAAACTAGATATTATGATAATGTCTAGTGTTTCCACAAATAATTCATAATCTAGTAAAATGTTTTCATCTCACATTTTACTATATAGTATACAAACAAAACCGCTTGGTGCTTATGGGTAACGAATTTCCAACTATGACAAGGTATGGGATCATCTTCCATCAGTGTATCTCTACATACGAATACACAGGTTCGACAAGAACTTCTTGTAACCCGGCCACACATGACTGACCACTCATTTCTCTTGAGTGTATCGAATGTACATCACCAATGGTTGTGTACGGCAACCATTTCCCGAGTCGGGACAAATTTGATAGAATAAGAAACAAGGAAATATGTCTAGATAGGTGACATACATCCTAATGGGAGCTAACCACATATCCATGATGCCAGCGCGATTTTTGTCATTTCCAGTTGTGAGGCTTGAGGCTAAACTTATCATTTTCAAACACGGTAATTTTCTTTGAATATCACATTGTCAAAACTCGCCAATCTCTAATTGACTTTCCCAAAAATACAGTACGAGTACAAAGCAAGAGGAACGAGTTCTTCTGCCACTACGTGCATACGTTTGGAAAAGATCAACGTATGAGATTAGTTAGAATTACTTTGTCAGATATTCGTCTATACAAGTTGTCCTGGGTTGGACAAACCGAAGGGGTTATTCTATAAATCCATCTCAGGTAATTCCTACCTAGGATTTACTGAATAATCCTTGTATTTCATCGTCTTCTATTATCTTCGATAATTATTGACCGGCGACGATAAATCTGAATCGAGGTGGAACGTAGTTCTGGACTCTTCGAAACAATTTGCATTTAATATATTTTTGGGACAAGTGCTACTTAAGAGATCAGTTTTAAGTATATGATTAATTCACTTTTATTTACAAATGGTTTGATTCGTTAAATCATTTTAAATATGATTTCTGACTTAAGTTGACAAAACCTAATTTCACTGTTTATTCAATACGTTTAAATATTCATATTTACAAAACCCTCTTTCTTGATCCACTCTTTATTTTATTTATCGTTTGACTTGATCTAAATAAAACAATAACTTCCTTATTTGGGATTTTAATAACTACACATCGATTTACATTTACAAATGTCTTACGAAGTTTTATATACATTATCCCTAATTTATATAATTAATTTAAGTCTCATTTATTTAATTATTTAATTTATTCATAAATATATTAATTAAATAAATTCCCAGGAATAAATTTGCTTAACCCTTTTTATATTACAAAACACTTGTTTTCTAATGATCTGGCCCAGTGCCAGACCATGCAAACCACAGTGATCCATCGTAGATCACTTACTACTGACTGGTGGTTTCAATTGGCAAAACCCCCAATGTGGTACTACCACATTTACACACTACCGAAACCCATGCGTTGATCAGCAAAACCCCTCCACTCTCGTGTACCAAGCCTTGCCAAATATAAAAGTGGTACTGCCACTTTTACTGTACACAACCATGCCTTGCACTGTGAAACCCCATCCAAGAAAGCATCCCACCCAACGCCTCAGCCCATCGGACTTCAGGCGACTGTGACCATACCTCGACGCCAACCTCCTCCGTTGATCGCACCAGGCGTGGCGCTCCCCCTCGGCTCAGGCGACGTGCAGTTTCAGTTGAAAACCGAGACAGCAAAACTAAACCCATCTCACCCAAAATTCGATCATGCTCTAAAACGACACGTTAGAAAATTTTGTTTATATTTTTCTGAGTTTCCGATGCTGTTACACAACTATGCACTTATCCGTTCGATCTACAATGGTGTAGATCATCTACACTTAACCCATTCCTCTTTCTCAACCAAAACAGTTTTTCTCTTTAAGCACTAACCTAAAAGTCACGATCTTTGCTTCTAAAATCATATTTTTGAATTGCGGTTGGGTGTATCACCCTGAGATTTGAAAAACATGGTTGTTAAATTTCTTGTTTGAAATCTTGGTTAACAGTACATATGGGTTTAACATGTTTTAACCTGTACAAACATCTACATAGCTACTGATGCATGTGTTTACATGCAAATGAACTGGTGTGTGTGCATTTAGCTAGGTCTTGATTCATTTCTACGATCATACTAGGCATTACAGCAGACAACAATTCAACAACAAGGCTATAAATGTGTTCACAGTGGTTCAATAGAGCAAACATATACTTATATGTTTAAAACAGTTCACACAGCAACATATACTTATGTGATCATCATAGTTCAAATAACAAGCATACTTATGTGTCTCTAACATTTCACAGCAAGTATGTTCTCATGTGTTTCTAACAGTTCAAATATCCCAAACCAACAAAGTATGTCAATCACTTGCATATATAAATACAAAGATAAGGTTGAAGTTTACTCACCATGAAATTTCTGGTTTTCTGGATGTTTTAAAATCCTCTGTTTTCTTGCTTTTCTCTCGGGTTTTAGGTGGAAAAAATGTGTGGTATTGATACCTTATTTATAGGCTACACTAAAGCATATAATAATGTTTTCCGTTAACCAATTAAATAGGTAAATCCTTAATTACTTCTGAACAAATATATGTGCGCAGGCTACACCAGAAAGAATGTTCCCTGCTAGCTAACTTTGTTTTGTCATCATATGCTAAAAGTCTTGATGGAAGGAAGGTGTCCCATTTTCTTGTTTAAGTTATGACAAAGCCATTTAATGCATATAGTCCTTTAATTCAAAAGAATGTATACATTACCTTTTAAAACCCCACGGCTAGAAACAATATTTGAGATGTGGTTGGCTACAAGAATTACACAACTTAAGAGAAAAAACTTAAATCTAAAAGGATAAAATCCTAGTACATATTCCATTTAATGATTTGCTGCGCCAGGTCTTGTGTGTGCAGGAAAATTCTTTCATCATATCTTTAGAAACACTTAAGTGCTTTTATCTCTAATCACTTGTCCATTCCCTTGTCCTTTTGTACTTCTATAATAAGTATTCGTCTAATTTCATAGGCCTTGTTTCTGCTGAGATGGTGATTAATTCTTGCGCACAAATGGGCTGAAGTGAGGCTTGGTTAGTTAAAGTGTTTAACTAAGGTTTTGGGCTAGCTAATGCAAGTGTTCATGGTATTGGTTAGGTCCATGTTTCCCCCATACTTGCTGTTAGGTATAGTGTGACAAAAGCTTGCATTAAAGTATTTAAATGGTTAAGTAGTCTTCATTTAAATAGCTTGTTTCCTCGGTATTTGTTCTCATATAGTTCATGGGTTCTTGCACAAGAATGGCTTGAGTTCAAGTCTTGAATTTGATTAAATAACTAAGTCTTACTAGTTTAGTGTAGGTGCTAGTTTGTGTCGAAGTCATTTTGTTCATATGCTAAATAATTTGTTTCTCAAAACACATTATTATTCTATTAAAGGTTTAGCTACGCTTTGGATCTTAGTAAAGGAATCTTTACTCATATTTCTGGCATTGTAAATAAATTATCCGTTATCGATACCTTTAGTTATCGATGTTTTGTTCATTTTAAATTTTTACACAATTTAATTTCGTCCAAAATTCCCGCGTCATTACAATCTTTCCCCTTATAAAAATTTCGTCCTCGAAATTTGTAAACACTGATATAAATCAAGCCAAAAGTGATATGTCATAAACCATCATGGAAAGTGCTACAAATAATACGATAAGTGCTATACCCGACTAGATCGAGTTATAGTCAAAGTGCGATAATAAGTGCTATACCCGACTAATTCGAGTTATAGACTAATACAAAGTCCTATGTACATACATAGTATACTCTCCTACTCGGAGTCATCACTACTGATACTAATCACGTCCTCCCCTTCATCATCAGAAATATCGACTACCTCTTCATCATCAGAGATATCAACTAACTCTACTACCTCGTCATCTTCCTCCACTTCCTCCTCGTCATAAATGTAAATGATCTCAGTAGGTGATGGTGCGTGTAACATCATGCCTGGATAGTCAAGTTCAATCTGAATCCCCTGCTTAGCTAATGCAACATGGTATTCCAACAAGTCATGAATATACTGCACCCATACAGTAATCAACTCCACATCTAGCTCGATGGGTGGAGCCTATACTACCGGGTCAACATGCATCAGTTCTGGTACCACCTGATCTTCCTCCTCCTCCATCTCCTCTATCTCTTCCTCCATCTCCTCTATCTCTTCCTCCATCTCCTCTGGCTCTTCCTCAATCTCCTCTATCCCCATATCTGAGTCACTATCATGGTTGTTGCTGTCGTCTCCCTCTCCATCGCCATCGTAACCTGCCTGCAGGCTCGCCTCATCTCCTATGCCATCCTGATACTCTGAAAAGTCTATACTCCCTTCCTCCTCCATCGGCTTAGGCTGTCCTGATATAGGCTCGTCTGGATCTACATACATGTCCTCATCATCCTTGGGCTGCATCATCTCAGTCCTAACACTAGACTCCGCTAACTCACCGATACTGGCACTAAGTCTTTGTTCCTGCGAAGGGGTTAATCTCTTCCTAGCAGTTCTCTTAAAAATGGGGGCCATCTGATAAATAAAGGACAAAGTCTCAGGAAGTGAACATAAACTGTAAAAAGTTCATAGGCCCTAAGAATACTGAATCCTCAATAACTCATGCTGATAAAATAAAAAGTCCAACATTTCATTTCTAACATCGGATAACATCCAAAACAATAAATATGATAACATCCAACATACGATAATATCTAATCAAACATACAATAAACCGACACTTAGTCCAGAGCAAAGTTCGGATAAAACTCCTTGACGTGTTTCTCCGTCTCCCAAGTACAGTCGTTTGGGTTCTCGCTCCATTGTATCTTTAACAACTTCACAGTCTTGTTTCGGAGTTGCTTTTATTCTTTGTCAATTACATAGAATGGGTAGCGTATTACAGTCATGTTTAGTTCTATCTCTAGATCTTCTTGAACGGATGGTTCTAAAATCAAAGATGGGTCGTGGACACACTTTCGGAGATGGGACACATGGAAAACATTGTGAATCCCTGCCATCTTCTCCGGTAATTCTACTCGATAGGGTAGTGATCCCATCTTTTCAATAACACGGAAAGGTCCTATGAATCGTGGAGCTAACTTTCCTGTTTTTCCAAATCTGATTGCTCCTCTAATGGGTGCAATCTTCACAAACACTAGATCTTCAATAGAAAAATTTAGATCTCTTCGCCTTTGGTCTGCGTAACTCTTCTGTCGATCCTGGGGTTCTTTCATCCTACTCTTGACTAACTCAACTTTCTCCGTTGCTTCTCGGATCATATCTGGACCGAGAGCAAGTTTATTACCGGACTCTACCCAACAAGTCAGTGATCTACACGGTCTTCCATAGAGAGCCTCGTAAGGTGCCATACCTATACTGGTTTGATAACTATTGTTGTAGGAGAATTCTACCAGATACAAGTGGTCTTCCCATGATCCTCCAAAGTCAAGAATACACGCTCTCAATAGGTCTTCTAAAGTTCGGTTCACCCTCTCTGTTTGGCCGTCTGTTTGAGGATGGAAAGCTGTGCTTAGATGTAGTTTAGTACCCAAGGTTGTTTGAAGTGCTTCCCAGAATTTACTAGTAAATAAGGGATCTCTGTCGCTTACAATATTCACTGGAACTCCATGTATCCTTACGATCTCTCTCATAAAAAGTTCGGCTAGCGAAGCTGCAGTTCATGTCGGTTATACCGGAATGAAATGTGCACTCTTCATTAGTCGGTCTACTATTACCCATACTCCTTCATTTCCTCTCCTCGTCTTTGGTAACCCATCAATGAAATCCATTGATACCATCTCCCACTTCCAATTGGGAATCTCCAACGGTTTTAGTAGTCCCGCTGTCTTCAGGTGATCTCCTTTGATTTGCTGGCTGTTTAAACACTTTCCCATATAAGTTTGAATGTCCTTCTTCATTCGGGGCCACCAGAATACTCGTTTCATGTCTTTATACATCTTCTGATTTCCTGGATGAATACTTAACTTTGATTGATGGCCTTCGGTCAATACTTCTTGCCTTAGCCCATCAATATCAGGGATGCATAGTCTCCCATTAATTCTGAGAGTACCTTGATCGTCTAGCTCAAAGTCTGACTCCTCTCCCTTCCTTACTCCTTGGATTATCTTTTCTAGATGAGTATCCCTTCTTTGATATCTTTTATCCTTTCATGAAGTGTTGGAACGACTTCCAGAAGAGATAGGACAGTGTTTCTGCTTAGAGCGTCTACTACGACATTAGCTTTTCTCGGTGTATAGATATTATCCAGGTCGTATGCTGCAAGGAATTCTAACCATCTTTGTTGCCTCAGATTCAAATCTTTCTGAGTGAACAAGTACTTTAATGGCTTGCGATCTGTGAAGAGTTCAAACTTCCCTCCTAACAGATAATGTCTCCATATCTTCAATGCGAAGACAACTGCCAAAAGTTCTTGATTGTGCGTTGCGTAATTCTTCTCATGTAGTTTTAACTGTCTACTGGCATATGCAATTACACGTCTATTCTGCATCAAGACTGCACCAAGTCCAACTCCACAATTGTTAGCATATACTGTGAATTCACTCTCTCCATCGGGAACAGCTAGAACTGGTGCTTTCATTAACTTCTCCTTCAGTTCTTTGAATGTTTCTTCACACTTTGGAGTCCACGCAAATTTTTCCCCTTTCTTTGTTAACTTCGTTAAGTGGGAAGATATTTTTGAATAATCCTGGATAAATCTCCGATAGTATCCTACTAATCCCAAGAAACTATGAACTTCTGTTGGTGCTCGAGGTTGTTTCCATTCTTGTATTGTTTCTACTTTGATTGGGTCAATAGAGATACCATCTTCGTTCACGATATGCCCCAAGAATCTAACTTCTGACTTCCAAAAATGGCATTTGGAAAACTTTGCCTTCAATACGTGCTTTCTCAGAGTCTCCAATACTATTCTCATATGGTGTCTATGCTCTTCCTCAGATTTTGAATAAATGAGAATATCATCAATGAAGATTAAGACAAATTTGTTTAGAATTTTCCTAAAAGCACGGTTCATAAGATCAATAAAATAAGCAGGTGCATTGGTTAATCCAAATGGCATTACTAACCATTTGTAAAAGAAATCTAGCCCTCTGAAGGCAGTTTAAGGAATGCTGTCTTCAGAAATCCTCAACTGGTGAAAACTGTTGCTAAATCCATTTGTGAAAATACGGTAGCTCCATTTAATTGATCAAAAAGATCGTCTATCTGGGGTAAAGGATATTTATTTCTAATGGTCACCTTGTTCAACTCTCTATAATCAACACATAATCTCAGTGACCCATCAGTTTTTACCACAAAAGCTACTGCTGAACCCCAACTTGAAAAACTTGGTTGGATTAAACCCTTAGCTAATAAATCTTGAGTTTGTTCCTCAAGTTCTTTAACTTCTCTTGGTGCCATTCGTCATTTTGGTTGAACTAAAGGTCTTGCATTTGGGATTAAATCTATACGGAATTCTATTTCGCGGTGAGGAGGTAGACTAGTGACCTCTTCAAATATGTCGGAGAAATATCTGACTATTACTACCATCTCAAGATTTTCTTGCGGTGTTTCTATAGCATACAAGAAACTACACGTATGAATACCGGGTTTTCCACATGGTATCCTAGCTTTCCTTCCGATACTAGTTATTAGAGTTACGATTTCTTTGTCACATTTTATCTGCGCTTGGAATTTACTTAACCAGTCTAACCCAAGTATAAAATTAAACCCTTTAATATCCAAAACATAGAAATCGAATAGGAAAGTATTTGAAAGATATGAGAGGGCTATGTTATTGCAAAACATTTTTAATTCTGTCTTTTCGCCTATAGGATTAGATACGCAAATCGGATTTGTTGAAATTTGTGGGTTAAGTTGCAATTTTCCTATGGTGCTAAATGAAATAAAACTTTGCAAGGCACCAGTATCAAATAAAACATGAACATCAATTCCTTTAAATTGTAGGGTACCTTCGAGGACTCCTTTTCCCTTCACATTCTGGGAAGTGGACGCCTCATTCTTAATAGCGTAGACATTGGTCTGTTGTGCCTTCTTCATAAGTGGGCAGTCTTTGATCAGTTGTCCAGGTTGGAGACAATTGAAGCATAGAGTCTTCCTGACCATGTCATTTCCAGGTCCTTGCTATTGTTGATGCTGTTGAGTATGTTGCTGAGGCTGACGTTGAGGCTGTTGCTGAGGTTGTTGTGGCTTTCCCACTATTGGCTTCTTACAGAACCTAGCAATGTGACCCTTCTCCTTACAGTTGTGTCAAACGGTGTTCTTGAAACGCTCCTTAGCTTTCTCTCCCATTTCTCCCTTTCCTTTCCCGTTTGGATTAAACTTCCTCTTCTGAGGATTCTCCCCATTGGCTTCTCCGGTTTGTGCCTTTGCCACTGGCTTCTTCGTACTTAGTGCCTCATAACGAATTGCCATGTAGACTATGTCACTAAATGAACTCTTCAGATGTCCAATCACCTTATCTTGCAAATTTTCTTTCAACCCTGCTATGAACATATCGTTTTTATTGAGCGCGGTATTAATCAGTTCTGGGCCAAAACAAGAGAGTGCATTGAACTTATTCTTGTATTCTGCTATTGACAGGTTTCCTTGCTTTAGATCTATGAAATCGCGATACATTCTGGTCTTGCCTGCTGCAGGAAGAAATTGTGCTTCAAATTCCTCCTTGAACCTTCCCCTGGAATAATCATTCTCAGAAACATTCGCAGTCTGTGCATCCCACTAGATTGCCGCAGCTCCTTGTAGTTGCCATGAAGCCAAAAGTCGTTTCTATTCATCATTAAAATTCTGTCCTTTGAAAATTCTTTCACAAGATCTTAGCTATGCTTGAACTTCGATGAAAGATTCTGTTCCCTTGAAAACTTTCCCTCCTAATGTTTGATATTCCTTACAGATAGTTGCAAAGTTCAACCTAGGTTGAACTGGTGTAACTGGCATAGCTGGTGCAACTTCTTCTACAGTTTCTATCGGGGTCTGAGTAGTGATACGACCATTGGTAGTGGTGGTTCCCCTAGCTCGACCTCTTTGTGCACGGGTAGTCATAATTACTTGCATGAATATAACAGGTTGACATCAAAACTCGATCGGATATTAAGATACCTACTCTATATAAACTTAAGTCGATTATTCCTAAGTATGTATATATATACTAACATCCAACTGTCAAAAATACGCTCTCTTAACACTCACCCAAAGCCTAGGTATACGATCACCTGGCTCTGATACCAACTGTAATGACCCAACTGTCCAGTGCCTCGGAAGTTGTATCATTATATAAGAAAAGAAGTAGATAGAAGAATAGAACTAAGAAAAGACATCAGAATCTCACAACAGAACTTAGGACAATATATTAATAGCCCAAAATATTACATATTACCAATCAAGTACATAGCGTACTTCATACATAGGGATACATGTCATTGTGATTACATAATAATCACTAGTGATACTAACTTGCTGAATAATAGTACATAACATCACAACTGAACCACCATCTGGATAATAATACATAACATAAGATAGATAAGCCAAGGTCCCAGGGTTTGCCATCCTGCTACTCAAAGGTTATGTTAAGACCTGGATCACTTGTCTACTCATAATAAGTATTATGAGTACCCAAGAGTTTAAAGAAAACACAAAAAAATAAACTCCGAGTCAGTCATAGACTAGTATGAGTAAATGATTTATAAACAAGTTAAATAAATCAAAATGATTCATAAGACCACGCCATAAATACGGAATAGGATTTTACCTTATGAGATCAAAACAGTGTGTGTGCCAATAAACTAGATATTATGATAATGTCTAGTGTTTCCATAAATAATTCATAAGCTAGTAAAATGCTTTCATCTCACATTTTACTATATAGTATACAAACAAAACCACTTGGCGCTTATGGGTAACGGATTTCCAACAATGACAAGGTATGGGATCACCTTCCGTCGGTGTATCTCTAGATATGAACACAGGGGTTCGACAAGAACTTCTTGTAACCCGTCCACACATGACTGACCACTCATTTCTTTTGAGTGTACCGAATGTATATCACCAATGGTTGTGTACGACAACCTTTTCCCGAGTCGGGATAGAATCAGTAGAATAAGAAACAAGGAAATATCCCTAGATAGGTGGCGATACATCCTAATGGGAGCTAACCACATAGCCATGCTGCCAGCCCGATTTTTGTCATTTCCGGTTGTGAGGCTTGAGGCTAAGCTTATCATTTTCAAACACGATAATTTTCTTTGAATATCACATTGTCAAAACTCGCCAATTTCTAATTGACTTTCCCAAAAATATAGTACGAGTACAAAGCAAGAGGAACGAGTTCTTCTGCCACTACGTACATACGTTTGGAAAAGATCAACGTACGAGATTAGTTAGAATTACTTTGTCAGATATTCGTCTATACAAGTTGTCCTGGGATTGGACAAATTGAAGGGGTTATTCTATAAATCCTTCTCAGGTAATTCCTACCTAGGATTTACAGAATAATCCTTGCATTTCATTGTCTTCTATTATCTTCGATAATTATTGACTGGCGACGATAAATCTGAATCGAGGTGGAACGTAGTTCTGGACTCTTCGAAACAATTTGCGCTTAATATATTTTTGGGACAAGTGCTACCTAACGGATCAGTTTTAAGTATATGATTAATTCAATTTTATTTACAAATGATTTGATTTGTTAAATCATTTTAAATATGATTTCTGATTTAAGTTGATAAAACCGTATTACACTGTTTATTCAATACGTTTAAATATTCATATTTACAAAACCCTCTTTCTTGATCAACTCTTTATTTTATTTATCGTTTGACTTGATCTAAATAAAACAATAACTTCCTTATTTCGTATTTTAATAACTACACATTGTTTTATATTTACAAAGGTCTGACGAAGTTTTATATAAATTATCCCTAATTTATATAATTAATTTAAGTCTCATTTATTTAATTATTTAATTTATCCATTAATATATTAATTAAATAAATTCCTAGAAATAAATTTGCTTAATCCTTTTTATATTTCAAATAACTTGTTTTCTAATGATCTGGCCAAGTGCCAGACCATGCAAACCACAGTGATCTATCGTGGATCACTTACCACTGACTGGTGGTTTCAACTGGAAAAACCCCTAATGTGGTATTACTACATTTACACACTACCGAACCCCATGCGTTGATCAGCAAAACCCCTCCACTCTTGTGTACCAAGCCTTGCCAAATATAAAAGTGGTACTGCCACTTTTCCGGTACACAGTCGTGCCCTGCACTGTGAAACCCCATCCAAGAAAGCATCCCACCCCAATGCCTCAGCCCATCGGACTTCAGGCGACTGCGACCATACCTCGACGCCAACCTCATCCGTTGATCGCACAAGGCGCGGCGCTCCCCCTCGGCTCAGGCGACGTGAAGTTTCAGTTCAAAACCGAGACAGCAAAACCGAACCCATCTCATCCAAAATTTGATCATACTCTAAAACAACACGTTAGAAAATTTTGTTTATATTTTTCCCGAGTTTCCGATGTTGTTACGCAACTATGCACTTATCTGTTCGATCTACAATGGTGTAGATCATCTACACTTAACCCATTCCTTTTTCTCGACCAAAACAGTTTTTCTCTTTAACCACTAACCTAAAAATTACGATCTTTGCTTCTAAAATCATATTTTCGAATTGCGGTTGGGTGTATCACCCTGAGATTTGAAAAACGTGGTTGTTAGATTTCTTGTTTGAAAGCTTGGTTAACAGTACATATGGGTTTAACATGTTTTAAGCTGTACAAACATCTACATAGCTACTAATGCATGTGTTTACATGCAAATGAACCGGTGCATGTGCATTTAGCTAGGTCTTGATTCATTTCTATGATCATACTAGGCACTACAGCAGACAACAGTTCAACAGCAAGGCTATAAATGTGTTCACAGTGGTTCAATAGAGCAAACATATACTTATATGTTTAAAACAGTTCACACAGCAACATATACTTATGTGTTCATCATAGTTCAACTAACAAGCATACTTATGTGTCTCTAACAGTTCACAGCAAGTATGTTCTCATGTGTTTCTAACAGTTCAAAGATCTCAAACCAACACAGTATATCCGTCACTTGCATATATAAATACAAAGATAAAGGTGAAGTTTACTCACCTTGAAATTTTTGGTTTTCTGGATGTTTTAAAATCCTCTGTTTTCTTGCTTTTCTCTCGGGTTTTAGGTGGAAAAAATGCGTGGTATTGATACCATATTTATAGGCCACACTAAAGCATATAATAATGTTTTCCATTAACCAATTAAATAGGAAAATCCTTAATTTCTTCTGAACAAATATATGTGCGTAGGCTACACCAGAAAGAATGGTCCCTGCTAGCTAACTTTGTTTTGTCATCATATGCTAAAAGTCTTGATGGAAGGAAGGTGTCCCATTTTCTTGTTTAAGTTATGACAAAGCCAATTAATGCATATAGTCCTTTAATTCAAAAGAATGTATACATTTCCTTTTAAAACCTCACGGATAGAAATAGTATTTGAGATGTGGTTGGCTACAACAATTACACCACTTAAGAGGAAAAAACTTAAATCTAAAAGGATAAAATCCTAGTAAATATTTCATTTAATGCTTGTTGCGCCAGGTCTTGTGTGTGCAGGCAAATTCTTTCATCATATCTTTAGAAACACTCAAGTGCTTTTATCTCTAATCACTTATCCATTCCCTTGTCCTTCTATACTTCTGTAAGAAGTATTCATCTAATTTCATGGGCCTTGTTTCAGCTGAGATGGTGATTAATTCTTGCGCACAAATGGGTTGAAGTGAGGGTTGGTTAGTTAAAGTGTTTAACTAAGGTTTTGGGCTAGCTAATGCAAGTGTTCGTGGTATTTGTTTGGTCCATGTTTCCTCCATACTTGCTGTTAGGTCTAGTGTGACAAAAACTTGCACTAAGGTATTTAAATGGTTAAGTAGTCTTCATTTAAATGGCTTGTTTCCTCAGTACTTGTTCTCATATAGTTCATGGGTTCTTGCACAAGAATAGCTTGAGTTCAAGTCTTGAATTTGATTAAATAACTAAGTCTTACTAGCTTAGTGTAGGTGCTAGTTTGTGTCGAAGTCATTTTGTTCATATGCTAAATAATTTGTTTCTCAAAACAGATTATTATTCTAGTAAAGGTTTAGCTATGTTTTGGATCTTAGTAAAGGAATCTTTACTCATATTTCTGGCATTGTAAATGAATTATCCTTTATCGATACGTTTAGTTATCGATGTTTCGTTCATTTTAAATTTTTACGCACTTTAATTTCGTCCAAAATTCCCGGGTCATTACAGGTATTGGGGGCTTTCCCAAAGTGGGAGGTGACCCGCGACCTGATTGACCCTATGGCTTATGTGGCAGTCGGATCCAGATGGTTCTGCAGCTATAAATATATGGCTATTTCACATATTTCTTCATTAAATCCATGGCGGCCAAACTCTGCTGGAGTCTAAACTGAACTAGGGTCTCTCATCTCCTTCTATCAACTAAAGCATATCAAATTATGAGATTCATGCATAGACTCAGCACCAACCTCTTTTCTATCATCTTAGCAGTCCAACCAAAGTGAGTTCTACTTGCTTTTAGATTTAGATAAATAATAGTGAATCATGAAATATTGTGATTTGGATACGTTGTAAACCTTGAAACTATTTTATTGTTAGATCGAATGCTATGTCATGATAGATCTATTTCTCTAGATCCAATTCAATTATGATTGTTCTACTATGTTATTATTGTGGATCTTGGTTTATAATTTTTATGATATGCTATGATATGGATGTGCGTAGATCTGTTTTATGTGATCTAAATTATCACCTTATGTTGAGATGTTAGATCTATTTTATGTGATCTAAATTGTCACCTTATGTTAACACGTTAGATCTATTTTATGTGATCTAAATTATCACCTTATGTTAACATGTTAGATCTATTTTATGTGATCTAAATTATCACCTTATGCGAACATGTTAGACCTACATTATGTTGTCTAAATTGTCACCATATGTTATCATGTTAGATCTATTTTATGTGATAGAAATTGTCACCTTATGTTATCATGTTAGATCTATTCTATGTGATCTAAATTGTCACCTTATGTTATCATGTTAGATCTTTTTTATGTGATCTAAATTGTCACCTTATGTTAATATGTTAGATCTATTTTATGTGATCTAAATTGTCACCTTATGTTATCATGTTAGATCTATTTTATGTGATCTTAACTCTCACCTTGTTATGATGACAATTTCATGTCCATGCCAGCATGTATATTCACCTTATTATCATACAAGTTTATGTTTATGCCAAGATGATCATTTTAGTTATATTCCCATTATTTTCCCTATTATCGTTTATGACTAGGCTATTGTCTAGTCATAAACAGGTTGCCAATTTTGTGAGGGCGCTAGTTAAGGAACGAGGGAAAAAGGGTTAAAATGGCATAATTTGAATATGAACATTTTTGGACATGTAATTAAAATTATTGGGTAAAATAGGTATTAACACCTATAAAAGGTAAGGATTAATTAATTGATTAATTAATTAAAAATGGAATGTCTAGTAATTACAATTAGGAATTGTAATTGTACTTATGACACGAGGTTAGGTTGCATTAATGGTGTAAGTCTGCCCGGACCCGACCGACATATCCAGCAGCCACTAATGTTGAACCTAATGTGGGAGGTCTAAGTATAAAAATACGAATCGGGCTATGAAACGAGGTTAGGCCCAATTATGGAGTAAGTCTGCCCAGACCCGACCGGCATATCCAGCATCCTCATGTTGTAAGCTTAATGTGAGAGGTCTGGCCCATTAGGAAACCATAAATGGACACGGTAAAGAATTGGACTACTTAACCTAAGTTAATCCATAGGGATTGTATGAACTTATGTTTAAGTTGGGGGTTAAGCAAATATGGTTGAGGGGTGGGTTAAGTACGTCTCAAGACTGGGATGGGAATATTCACAAATAGGCCCACAAACTTAACACGTTAAGGTTATGTAATTAAAGATGCCTAGTGGTATACATAACCGGAGAAAATAGTAAAGTTATGTCATTAAAGATACCCTTTAGAGTAAGCATAACCAGTAGAAATAAATAAGGCTATGTAATTAAAGACACCTAGTGGTACACATAGCTAGTGAAAACCTAGTGGGGGATACAAGACAAAGGGGAGAGCTTGTATCATATTGTGTGGGACCCATTTCAATTAGTAACCCGGAGTAGGTACCAAACAATGTACTCCGTACTAGGCGGAGAAGGGGCACGCTTACTGGCTGATTGTAAGAGATCCAAATGTGGAGGATGGTGTGGGCGGCGCAAACCGACCGGGCCATGTGCGTGCATGAGCATGGAAGAGGGGGATAAGATGACCGTGACACCTGTAGATATGGTTGTGCACATTATTACGACGAGGGGTTGCCACTTTAGGAAGCGATACCTCCTACTGTGGGGCCAACATAAAGTTTCTACGAGGGTTAGGGATCCGATGGATCAGGGTAGTAGTTATGATACATTTGGTCGTATACCTAAGTCTACCACCTTATAGTTGAAGGGATCATCTCATTCTGAATATACTAGTAACAGTGCATAGTAATCATTAGAAGCATATACACCTTATCATGTCTACCTTGTTACACCTGCCATTTATGTAGTGATCTCCCTTATCCACTTTATATGCCTATCATGTTACTTTATTTATTTAATGGCTAAAAGTAACTAGACTTGCCAGACTTTATGTCTGACCCTTTTGTTTCTCCTTCTGTCTTCTATCCCCCCCTCAGGTTCTTACGGAGGAAACACACAGGCTTTGTCAAGTTTCAAATATCAACTTTCTAGGAGCTACTTCTGAAGTATGGTTCAAGTTCTTGGCTTTACTGTGGCTTAACTCTTTCAATTGGGGAATTATGTTTTTATATTCTTATGTACTCTGATGATGCAAGACAGAAATTATTTTATTGTAATTCGTTTTTGTGACTTATGGTATTGTGGACCACAGTATTTTAATTTATGTTGAAATAAAAATTTAAATTTCCGCTGCTATCTTATTTATATCTATCTTGTAATTATTCTGTGTCTGATTACCTATAATGCTTCATGGAACTTAATGCATTCCCTTAGTGAGTGACATTAACGGACATGGGGTGTCACAAAGTGCTTCCCTGTCTTCCTATCCGGGACGCTTTACTTTGGTTCTCTTGCCTCCCTCTTGATTCCATCGACAAATTCGGCCAACTAGCGATAGAACTAGTAAAGCAATTCAGGTGCATATCCTGACTCCAAAGACTGCCCTCACTTTGTCCAACCTATGTGAAGGACCCGTTGAGTCACTCAAAAGCTACCTCTCTCGGTTCAAAATCGCCCTCGCCGAGGTCAAGGATCCTGACCCTCGCACCATACTCTTTTAGTTAGCAAAAGGTGTCCTTTCTACTTCCGAATTCGGGGCATGGATCGATCGAAAGCAGCCAAAAAGCCTCGATGCTTTCTAGAAAAAGGCGGGGCAGTACTTATGCCAAGAGAAAGCGAGATGGAATCGGCTTTCCAAAACCAGTCGCTCCAACGAGTCTCATGCATACACTGTAAATAACAACCTCAGAGGAAGACAAGTAGAAGAGCCCTCTGATCAGAATAGGGGGGGTCCTTACAAGCAAAGACCGAATAGTGGTAGGCAAGGCGGACGGAACAACAGCCAGGCCCCGACCTAACCAAGGAAACCCAGTCCTTACAGAGCCTTTGAGACGTACACCTCGCTGAATGAGGATTTAGAAACAATTTATTTGGAGGCATGCAACATATTGCCATATAAGAAGCCACGCGCCAGGGAATCAACCGACCTCGATAGAAATACTGGAAGGTACTACCGATACCATGACATGTATGGACATAACACCAATGAATGTCGCTAGCTCTAGGATATAGTTGAGAAGCTTATCCGTAAGAAACGAATTGAGAAATACGTCCAAGAAGCCTTTCCTCCCGAAGCAAGATCAAAGCCTCCGGCGCCAGCACCTCAGGCGCCTGCCATGATGGCTCCGAGTTCATCCAACTCAAGGCGAGGAATCGTGATTAACACTATATGTGGCAGACCTTATCCCACACAAAATAGATTTTGGAAAATGGACGAGTACGTGAGTTCCGTAAAGCATGCTACTTAAAAGGCTTGCTCCTCTCCCGATGAATCCGTCCCAGCCAAGCTCCAAAAAGCCATGTGGGACGACATTGTTTTCCATGAAAGAGATTCTACGGGGATTGAGATCCCGACCACCGATCCACTAGTTATCACTGCCCAGATCGGTGCCACTTCTATCCGAAAAGTATTAACTGACTCGGGAAGCTCGGTCAACATCATCTTCTAATCTGCTTACGACCAAATGAAATTGGAAACAAAGGACTCAAAGCCATGTCGCGCCACGATCCATAGCTTCAACGGGGCTTCTAGTTGCCCAGTGGGAATGATCGATTTGCCTGTAAAGCTAAGCGAGGGGGATCTGAAACACCCCACCTCCGTTAGGGTCACTCTCAAAGGGAATGCCCTAATTTTGGTGGAGGTTTATAAGTATAAGTCATAGATACACAAGACAGATATAAATACACATATTTTTGAACAGCGAAAAACAACAGCAACTTTTATTTCATCAAAATACGTGTTTACACAAACCATACCATAATTGTCTTACAATACTTCCAAAAACATTACATTTTCATAACTGTCTTGATTTCATAACTTAAAGAAGCATAAAAACTTAAGTAAACTGCATAGGTCCCATAATTGCTATCCAAAGCCATAGTCCAAAACGAAAGAGATCCAAGCGATACATTCTTTCTCTTCAAGCTGGATGTGAAAACTGGTTAAGCTGTGGTATTCCCTCCCTGTGGACCTAGGGGGGGACGAAAGAAAAGAAGACGAAAGAAAAGTAGAGTCAGACATAAAGCATGTGTAAGTCTAGGACTATTCAGTCTATGAATAAAGAAATGAGCATGATAAGTACCAACTGGAAATGGAGAAGCACCATAAACTAAGTTAAGTTGTCTAGGGTCGAATATACTATCGTACCCCATATTAATCTCTGCACCCCTATAAACTAGTTCCCAACAGGCACCCCATAATCAGGGTGAAGTGATCCGTCTCTAATGATCGGCTCTTACTCGTATAGTTACATGTATCTTACGGCCCTCGATGTTGTAGCTACCTATGCTGGTCCCACCACGGGGTGTATCAAGTCCCATGGTGGCGGCCCGACATAATTCTAGAATGGACAGGTATACTAGTGCCCAGTGCCTAATTTTTCTGCGCCGAAGTGTGTGCACGCCCGCACCCCGTTAGAACCTACACTGCTGCACCACCGCCGTCGATTTGACCACTTACAGTCAGCCCAGTAATCGTGCCCCACCCTGCCTAGTTCAGGGTATCCAGATACACCTTGTAGGGTTACTGCTGAAACGGGTAGCCCGCTACTAGGTTTTCTATTTCTAGCCAACATGCTAAGTTGGTTAAGTGTTCTGTATAAACCTAACCCCCAATCAGTCTGTATAGTTTAGCATGTTCAATTTGATTAAGTATTAATTTAATTTACTTAATCCTATCAATCCTGACTCAGCCTTAATTGTCTTATTAAAGCCTCGACCTCTCACATTAGACAGGTATTGTTGTGACTGCCTGTTGCCGGTTGGTTCCGGGCAGTCTTACGTCACAACTCAGTCTAACCTCGGGTCTTTATTGGGCTCAGTGTTTAACCACCCACATTGGATAGGTATTGTTGTGACCACTGGACAGCCGGGCGAGTCCGGGCTGGTTTACATCACAACTCAATCCAACCTCGGGTTAAACACATCGTATTTTCTAAGTTTACATATTTTGTCTCTTTTCTTTTTATATGTAAATATTTGCAGCCCACTATTCAAATTCATCTTTATTGGGTAAAATATATTTTATACCACTTAAATGTTTTCAAGGTCGTTGGCCTGCGTCAAACATGCCAACACACATGTTTTATATTTTTAACCCAACGTTATTACCCCCGTTTTATACGTTCGCTATATTATGTTGGGCTTAACATTTAAGACCAACTTAGCCACATGAAAAAGGGGAGGCTTAGAACATGGTGTTTATATATTCTAAGTAACATCAAAAGGGGTGTGTGAACGCATGAACTTGCAACATAACGGTCTAATTATCATAAATTAGGCACTTGTGAACTTGCATTGTAATAGCATATAATCATGACATAAAACATACCTAAACATGAATCATGGTTTTTAGTCTATTCATGTAAACTTGCATTTAAAATGTAAATCTAACTTAATTATGTGTCGCATATATTATCATATGATTTTCATAACAACATAGGCCTAAAACATATTTTTGTTTGGGCATAAAGTCAAACATAAACTAGCCATGTTCATAAAGTCAACACAAGTTCACAAAGGTGCTTACTTTTGTCACTAATACAAAAGTATGGTTTTACACTTGAATCATGATGCCAATTCCAACATAAATTCATATGAATCATAATACTCAAATTGATCCAACTACACTAAAAATGATCATAAAAATATACATCATTTTGGCATAATAGTGAATCATATACTTGCATGAATCTCAACTTTGTTGTAATAAACTATCACAAACATATAGTCGTTAACTTTCAACATGAATCATATACTTGCAAATATCCAATAGGTGTTGTAATAAACTACCACAAACATATAGTCATTAACTTTCAACATGAGTCATATACTTGCAAATATCCAATAGGTCTAACATCATTATACCACAACATCCCAAATCTACTCATAATTAGAATCATAGCAACATACAATTATGAATTATCATCACCACAAATTAAGTACAATTCCATTTCTCATTTTACACAAATCGAAAACCCAATTATTCATTCACATCGGAATAGCACTCTACTTACAACGTATGACGAATCTTTAATAAAGGATTCTGAATTCTGAATTTGGAGATGCTATCCTTTGTTGTAGGCGTTGTTTTGATTTAATTGTCATGGCTTTAAGCTTTTGAATCGACTCCTAATCGTCTCTCAATTTTGACGGCTACTCCTAGTCTTTCTTCAGCAGCATGACGACCTCATTCTCATTTTTATTTGTGTGAATTAGGTGGAGTCTTAGGTCCTTTTTATAGAGTTTGTGAATTGATTAGAACCGTCGATGGAGCTTAGATTAATATTAGCCGTTCGTTTGAAAGAGCGACCAATCAGGAGCTGACACCTAGCCCTAGTGAAAAGACAAATCTCAGAAATTCGGCCAAGCACAAACCAGGCCAGCCAGTAGGGGCTGGGTTCGACCTGGCTCTGGGGCTAGGTCGACTACCCAGTCGACCCCCAGGTCGACTATATAGTCGACCTGGGTGCCCCAGGTCGACTACCCAGTCGACCTGGGTGGCGCAGGTGGACTACCCAGTCGACCTGGGTGCCTTGGGTGGGAAAATTCCCGCTCAGCCCAATCTGGGTCCGATTTTTTAGAATTTTGAACTCGTTCTAAACTATTTCTGTCTGTTTGAATTTTAAACTGAATTCTGAAACTTCCGGAGGTCATATCTCCCTCATACGGAGTCCGTTTTACGCAAACTCGGACTCTATCTCAAGAAGAATTCCGAGACGAATGCAATGGCATATCCCGTTTACCTTAATTCTTTGATTTTAAATTAATTATACTTTAATTTGTGAATTTCACTGTTATATAATACACGGGGTGTTACATTCTCCCCCACATAAAAGGATTTCTTCCCCGAAATCTTCAAGTTTAGGAAGAATGTATATCCTAACATCCAAACGTCCACCTACTCATCCATGAAACACGAGCATCCATTGTCCTTAAAAGACTTCTAATGCTTCATGATCATATGCGAAGTGTGTGTACATGTTCTTATCTAATGCAAAATCAGGCGGTCTACTGATTCAGTTGACCTCCTTAATGCAAATTATGTAAGTGTCATGAATCCATTATGTATGCAAACCTTCCTATTCATGATTCTACATGAGTGCACAATCATTCATATAAATGCAACATCCATATGACAACACATTAAACTTCAACCATATACGAATGCAAACACATATTTTCATATGCAATATGAGGTGACTGAGCCGATCTAAACCTAGATTGTATGTGTATATGCAACCACGAGCAACCACTAGCAATCTCTTGCAACCACTTGCAACCATCATCCATAACATGTTCCAATTACATGTTTTCATCCAAAGGGTTTCTACCTAAAAGATAAGGTCGAGGAGATATACCTAAAAAGATAGATAAAAGCGCAATTAAGGAAAAAGAAAGATCAAAGATGTACCCTCAAAAAGAAAAGGGTAGGCTGCGCGTATTCTAGCCTCAGTTTCCCAAGTCGCGTCTTCCTCGGCGTCGCTCCACTGAACTTTGACGAGCTTGACTTCGCGGTTGCGTAGCTTTTTCACTTTAGTTCCTAAGATGCGTGTTGGAACTCTTCTCACGGTTTCTTCACGTTCCACTTCAGCTTCTTTAAGGATGTTTGGCTCTACCACTTCAGCATATTCGTATAGACATTTTCGGAGGTGCGAAACGTGAAAGACATTGTGAAATCCAGCTAGTTTTTCGGGTAGCTCTAATCTATAGGCCATCTTCCCAACCTTCTTGATGATAGGAAATGGTCGTACAAATCTCGGTGCCAGCTTTCTAGTGGATCCAAAACGAACAACGTTCCTTAGAGGAGATACCTTCAGAAAAACTCTGTCCCCAATCTCAAACTCAAGGTCGGTCCTTCTCTTGTCGGCATAGGATTTCTGTCTATCTTGGGCCGTCTTCATTCTTCTTCGTATCAAGT
Source organism: Allium sativum (assembly GCA_030737875.1). Taxonomy (NCBI): domain Eukaryota; kingdom Viridiplantae; phylum Streptophyta; class Magnoliopsida; order Asparagales; family Amaryllidaceae; genus Allium; species Allium sativum. The sequence continues at coordinate 318,796,877 of CM060921.1, forward strand.
CTACTTTCTCCAAAGTCTCTCGGATCATATCTGGTCCAAGTATGAGTTTGTCAGTAGACTCCCACCAATAAGTGGGTGATCGGCACGGTCTTCCATATAAAGCTTCGAAGGGCGCCATTCCGATGGTGGCTTGGTAGCTGTTGTTGTAAGCAAATTCCACCAAAGGAAGATGGTCTTCCCACGTCCCTCCGAAGTCAAGGACGCACAGTCTTAAAAGGTCCTCCGAAACTCTGTTCACTTTTTCCATCTGGCTGTCGGTTTGGGGGTGATAGGCTGTACTCAAGCATAACTGTGTGCCTACCGCTTCTTGCAGACTCCACCAAAACTCACTTGTGAAGATAGGGTCTCGGTCACTAACAATGCTGGAGGGTATTCCATGGAGTCGAACAATTTCCTTGAGATAAAGAGATGCTAGGGATGAGGTAGTCCTTTTGCTCTTGACAGGTAAAAAGTGCGCGCTTTTAGTAAGCCTATCCACTATTAGCCAAATGCTGGTGTTGCCTCTTCTAGACCTAGGCAGCCCATCAATGAAGTCCATTAAAATGCTATCCCACTTCCACTGTGGGACCTCTAGAGGATGGAGCAGACCGCCAGGCTTCTTCTGCTCCGCCTTAACCTGTTGGCAAGTCATACACTTAGAAACGAAATCTGCCACGTCCTTCTTCATACCACTCCAAAAGAAAGTTCTCTTTATGTCCTTGTACATTTTATCTCCGCCTGGATGTATCGTCATCTTGGAGTGATGTGCTTCTTCGAGAACCGTCTTTACTAAATCCCTTGTCTGTGGGACGCATAGTCTTCTGTCTCGCCTTAGCCAATCTTTATCGTCGATGGAGTATCTGTTGAGGTGACTTGAAGTCTCACCCCTAATTAGCCTATCAACCGTCTCCACAAGCTGAGGGTCTTCGCGTTGTGCTGTCCCTATTGAGTCCACTAGAGTCGGGCGTACTTCGAGAGATGCTAGCAAGCCCGGTACAAAATCGGAGGAGGGCCTAAAGTCAAAGCTGGCTATAAACTCTAAGCTTTGCCTTTCAACAAACAGCGGGCTTAAGGTCAGTTTCTTTCGGCTCAACGCATCTGCCACTACGTTGCCTTTGCCCGAAGTGTAGGAGATCTCGAAATCGTACGAGGCAAGAAACTCCATCCACCTTTGTTGCCTCAAGTTAAGGTCCTTCTGCGAGAAGAGATAATTCAAAGATTCATGGTCAGTGTAAAGTTCAAATTTCTCACCTAGGAGATAGTGGCGCCAAGACTTAAGCGCAAAGACGATGGCGGCTAACACAAGATCGTGGGTCGGGTAGTTCTTTTCAAGAAATTTCAATTGCCTTCCACCATAAGCTACTACCCTCCCTTCTTGCATCAAGACAACGCCTAGCCCTGTCCTACATGCATCTGTATAAACTGTGAACATCTTGCTTCCAGCTGGCAACGTCAAAACTAGGGCTGTTGTAAGAGCCCTTTTTATCCATTGGAAAGCAAACTCACAATCCAAGTCCCAATTGAACACTAGATTCTTCTTTGTCAACCTTGTGAGTGGAGCTGAGATTTTCGCAAATCCCCTTATGAATTTTCGGTAGAAACCTGCTAGTCCTAGAAAACTTCGGATCTCAGTTGCATTCCTTGGTGTCTTCCAATCCTGTACCGCTACTACCTTAGCAGGGTCCACATCTAACCCTTCCTTGGATACTATATGCCCAAGAAACCTTACTTCCTCTCTCCAAAAGTGGCACTTGGAGAATTTGGCTTTTAGCTGATGGACTCGCAGAGTTTCCATGATTGCCCTTAGGTGCTGAGCATGTTCTTCTTCACTCTTTGAGAAGATCAAGATATCGTTTACGAAGACCACTACGAACTTGTTGAGGAATTCTCTGAACACCCTACTCATCAGGTCCATGAAGTAAGCGGGTGCGTTTGTCAAGCCGAAAGGCAGAACAAGCCATTCAAAGAAGCCGTCTGGGGTTCTGAATGCTGTCTTATCGATGTTATCCTCAGCCACCCTTAGCTGATGAAATCCGGTCGCCAAATCGAGTTGGGAGAAAACAGACGCTCCTACAAGCTGATCAAACAGATCGTCAATTCTGGGGAGAGGGTGCCTATTCTTTTTTGTCAGCTTGTTGAGCTCCCTATAGTCAACACATAGACGGAGTGAACCATTCGCCTTTGTGGCGAACACTACTGGAGCGCCCCATTCTGAAATGCTCCTTCTAATGAACCCCTTCTCTAGAAGCCATTTAACCTGTTTATTGAGCTCTTTCCTTTCCCGTGGAGCCATGTTCCTAATGGGCAACGCAACGGGCTTTGCATTTTCTACAAGATATATGCGGAAGTCTATCACCCGCTTCGGAGGTAAGCCCTTCACCTCTTCGAAGACATCCGGATATTCACGGACCACTTTAACCGATTGCAAACTCTCAACAGAAGCATCTGGCGATTCAAGATAACTAAGCATAACCGCATACGAGGGATTACAAGTAATTTCCAGAGTGTTACCGAGTTGGGTCAGAAGCCTAACCACCCTTTTCTCACAATCAAGGATGGCACCATTACTGGATAGTCAATCCATGCCCAAAATCAAACCATATCCCGAGAAGCCCAAAACAAAGGCACTACATCTAAATTCTACGCTTAGAATAGAAATTTTCAATCCCATACAGATCATAGACAAATGAGCTGGGCCCCCGATTGGATTTGAAACAATTAAGGGGTCCTCTACCATACTAGTTTCTAGGTGCAGAGATTCTACTAAAGCAGATGAAATAAAGGAGTGCGATGCGCCAGAATCAAATAAAGTGCGAACTAGGTGATCATAAAGATAAACTACACTTTCTACGGAAGTATTTATACCTCGTTGTTGCAGAGGTGGCACTTCTATCACATGAACCTGTGCCCCTGGGGTGGATCCAGCCCTCTGCCCCTGCCCTCGCTTCTTTGGGCAATCCTTAGCCATGTGGCCAGTATCACCACAAGAAAAGTACCCACCATTCAACTTGGCCTTCTTCTTCCGGCAGTCTTTCACTAAGTGCCCCACTTTGCCACAGAAATTACACTTCCTCTTCTCTTGGGACTTGTTGTCTTTCCCGCCCTTCTTAAAGTCTGTCTTCTTAGGCTGTAAACCCTCTTTCTTCCCTTGAGAGCTTTCTTCCTTTGTCACCTTCTTGCCCTTATCTTCTTCATTCAGCAATGCCATCTGCACCAACCTTTCATACGTAGCTCCCATGGGTATATGGGTCATGGCCAAACTGTGTAATGGCTCATTCAATCCTTTGACAAAGCGAAGAGCCTTCTTGTGCGGAGTATTGACTAGGTCCAGTCCGAACCTAGCCAGCTGATCGAACTGATTAACGTACTCTTTGACTTTCATATTCCCTTTCTTAAGAAATAAGAATTTTTCCAACTGAAGAGTCCTTTCAGCTTCTGAGAGAAATTTAGCCTCAAACCTTGCCCTAAAGTCCTCCCATGTTTCCATTGGTCTTTCTGCATTGGTAACTTCCCACCAGTCGGAAGCCTCACCTTTAAGTAGCCATACTGCCAGTTGTACCTTCTACCTATCTTCTACTTCAAATATGACGAATAAGTCCTCGGTTTCTTTCAGTCAATTCCTGGCTGCCACGAAGGACTCGGTTCCATGAAAGTCCTTCCCTCCCATAGCTTTGAAATCTTTACATATCTTAGCAAAAGCATTACCACGTGGAGGAGGTGGAGGAGGAGGTGCTCCTGCAGCTGGATGATCTCCTACAGCTGGATGATTTCCTGCAGCTGGGGGAGGAGGAATAGTGGGACCTGGCTGATTGGCCCTTGCTTCTAAGAATCGTCTGAACCAACCAGGTATTGGTACACCCTATGGCAAGTTAAGTTCTTCGTACATGCTGAAACAAAAAGGATAGATTCAAAACAAGGGATAAAAGATAGTACCTATGGCTTTGGGGGACTATGCCTTTTTAAAATAAATAACAATTTTTTTCTTTAAAAAAATGCTTCTTTAAATTTTCTTTTGAAAATAAATTTTCAAAACTTTTTATCTTATCTGGTAAACCTATGCTCTGATACCAAGTGAAACACCCCACCTCCGTTAGGGTCACTCTCAAAGGGAATGCCTTAATTTTGGTGGAGGTTTATAAGTATAAGTCACAGATACACAAGACAGATATAAATACTCATATTTTTGAACAGCGGAAAACAACAGCAACTTTTATTTCATCAAAATACGTATTTACACAAACCATGCCATAATTGTCTTACAATAGTTCCAAAATCATTACATTTTCATAACTATCTTGATTTCATAACTTAAAGAAGCATAAAAACTTAAGTAAACTGCATAGGTCCCCATAATTGCTATCCAAAGCCATAGTCCAAAATGAAAGAGAACCAAGCGATACATTCTTTCTCTTCAAGCTGGATGTGAAAACTGGTCAAGCTGCGGTATTCCCTCCCTGTGGACCTGGGGGGAGGGGGGGAGATAGAAAAGAAGACGAAAGAAAAGTAGAGTCAGACATAAAGCCTGAGTAAGTCTAGGACTATTCAGTCTATGAATAAAGAAATGAGCATGATAAGTACCAACTGGAAATGTAGAAGCACCATAAACTAAGTTAAGTTGTCTAGGGTCGGATATACTATCGTACCCCATATTAATCTCTGCACCCCTATAAACTAGTTCCCAACAGGCACCCCATAATCAGGGTGAAGTGATCCATCTCTAATGATCGGCTCTTACTCGCATAGTTACATGTATCTTACGGCCCCCGATGTTGTAGCTACCTATGCTGGTCCTACCATGGGGTGTATCAAGTCCCATTGTGGCGGCCCGACACAATTCTAGAATGCACAGGTATACTACTAGTGCCCAGTGCCTAATTTTTCTGCGCCGGAGTGTGTGCATGCCCGCACCCCGTTAGAACCTACACTGCTGCACCACCGCCATCGATTTGACCTCTTACAGTCAGCCCAGTAATCGTGCCCCACCCTGCCTAGTTCAGGGTATCCTGATACACCTTGTAGGGTTACTGCTGAAAAGGGTCCCCCGCTACTAGGTTTTCTATTTCTAGCCAACATTCTAAGTTGGTTAAGTGTTATGTATAAACCTAATCCCCAATCAGTCTGTATAGTTTAGCATGTTCAATTTGATTATTTACTTAATCCTATCAATCCTGACTCAGCCTTAATTGTCTTATTAAAGCCTCGACCTCTCACATTAGACAGGTATTGTTGTGACTGCCTATTGCCGGTTGCATCCGGGCAGTCTTACGTCACAACTCAGTCTAACCTCGGGTCTTTATTGGGCCCAGTGTTTAACCACCCACATTGGATAGGTATTGTTGTGACCACTGGATATCCGAGCGGGTCCGGGCAGGTTTACGTCACAACTCAATCCAACCTCGGGTTAAACACATCGTATTTTCTAAGTTTACATATTTTGTCTCTTTTCTTTTTATATGTAAATATTTGCAGCCCACTATTCAAATTCATCTTTATTGGGTAAAATATATTTTATACTACTTAAATGTTTTCAAGGTCGTTGGCCTGCGTCAAACATGCCAACACACATGTTTTATATTTTTAACCCAACGTCATTACCCCCGTTTTATACGTTCTCAATATTATGTTGGGCTTAACATTTAAGCCCAACTTAGCCACATGAAAAAGGGGAGGCTTTGAACATGGTGTTTATATATTCTAAGTAACATCAAAGGGGGTGTGTGAACGCATAAACTTGCAACATAACGGTCTAATTAAAATAAATTAGGCACTTGTGAACTTGCATTGTAATAGCATATAATCATGACATAAAACATACCTAAACATGAATCATGGTTTTTAGTCTATTCATGTAAACTTGCATTTAAAATGTAAATCTAACTTAATTATGTGTCGCATATATTATCATATGATTTTCATAACAACATAGGCCTAAAACATATTTTTGTTTGGGCATAAATTCAAACATAAACTAGCCATGTTCATAAAGTCAACACAAGTTCACAAAGGTGCTTACTTTTGTCACTAATACAAAAGTATGGTTTTACACTTGAATCATGATGCCAATTCCAACATACATTCATATGAATCATAATACTCAAATGGATCCAACCACACTAAAAATGATCATAAAAATATACATCATGTTGGCACAATAGTGAATCATATACTTGCATGAATCTCAACTTTGTTGTAATAAACTATCACAAACATATAGTCGTTAACTTTCAACATGAATCATATACTTGCAAATATCCAATAGGTGTTGTAATAAACTACCACAAACATATAGTTGTTAACTTTCAATATGAGTCATATACTTGCAAATATCCAATAGGTCTAACATCATTATACCACAACATCCCAAATCTATTCATAATTAGAATCATAGCAACATACAATTATGAATTATCATCACCACAAATTAAGTACAATTCCATTTCTCATTTTACACAAATCAAAAACCCAATTATTCATTCACATCAGAATAGCACTCTACTTACAACGTATGACGAATCTTCAATTCAGGATTCTGAATTCTGAATTTGGAGATGTTATCCTTTGTTGTAGGCGTTGTTTTGATTTAATTGTCGTGGCTTTAAGCTTTTGAATCGACTCCTAATCGTCTCTCAATTTTGACGGCTACTCCTAGTCTTTCTTCAGCAGCATGACGGTCTCATTCTCATTTTTATTTGTGTGAATTAGGTGGAGTCTTAGGTCCTTTTTATAGAGTTTGTGAATTGATTAGAACCGTCGATGGAGCTTAGATTAATATTAGCCGTTCGTTTGAAAGAGAGACCAATCAGGAGCTGACACCTAGCCCTAGTGACAAGACAAAGCTCAGAAATTCGGCCAAGCACAGACCAGGCCAGCCAGGAGGAGCTGGGTTCGACCTGGCTCAGGGGCCAGGTCGACTACCCAGTCGACCCCCAGGTCGACTACTCAGTCGACCTGGGTGCCTTGGGCGGGAAAATTCCCGCCCAGCCCAATCTGGGTCCGATTTTTTTGAATTTTGAACTCGTTCTGAACTGTTCCTGTCTGTTTGAATTTTAAACTGAATTCTGAAACTTTCGGAGGTCATATCTCCCTCATACGGAGTCCGTTTTATGCAAACTCGGACTCTATCTCAAGCAGAATTCCAAGACGAACGCAATGGTGTATCCCATTTCCCTTAATTCTTTGATTTGAAATTAATTATACTTTAATTTGTGAATTTCACTGTTATATAATACACGGGGTGTTACAGGATCGGAGCAGGGTATGAATCCTCACGTTTGTGGTTATAGACATCGATTCCCCTTTCAACGCTTTCTTTGGACACCCTTTCCTTACAGACTTTCGGACCTGCATGCCCCCCGGTCTCTCCTAATGAAATTCCCGACAGAAATAAGGATTGGAATAGTTAGAGGCGATCAAGCTAATGCCAGATAGTGTTACGCAACAGAATGGAAGAATGCACACAATAAGGACAAGGGAAAAGTCATGCCCGCACCTTCTTGCACCAAGATTATTTCCGCATAGCAATCAGCGGCATCTAGGCCTTGGCTCAGGCACCACAGTCGTCTTTTTGATAACCTCGACCCACGGAAGGACGAAGAGCTCGAGCACGAGAGGGCTATTTCGATTTAACCTATAGTGGATATTCAAGTTAATCCCGATGATCCATCGAGGGTGCTAAAGATAGGATCGTAACTCCATCCCGCAAGAAGGATAATTTGGACGTGTTCGCATGGACCCACTCCGTTATGAGAGGCATCGACCCGGCGATCGCTTGCCATTGTCTAAGTATTTATCCCACAATGCCTCCAATCAGGCGGAAGCACCGCTTCCTGGGACCCGAAATGTCCAAAGCACTCGAGGAAGAGATAGACCGTCTACTCAACAACAACTTTATTCGTGAAGCCGACTACCCTGAATGGGTCTCCACTCCAGTCCTGGTCAAAAAAGCTAATGGTAAATGGTGAACATGCGTCGACTTCTCCTACTTAAACAAGGCATGCCCCAAGGACAACATCCCACTCACAAAGATCGATCGACTTGTTGATACCACCTCCGGATAACGGCTACTATTTTCATGGATGCATGTTCAGGCTACAATCAAATCCCAATGAATCTTCGTGATTAGGATCATACCTCATTCATAACCGACCTTGGGCTTTACTGCTATCGCATCATGCCTTTCGGCCTTAAGAATGCCGACACCACTTATCAGCGGATGGTTAATCATCTCTTCAAGAACAAAATTTGGAAATCTATAGAGGTGTATGTGGATGATATGTTGGTAAAATCTAAAGTGTCAAGCAACCATGTCCACAACCTCTTTCAAATGTTCGATGTGCTTCGCCAGAACGACATGAAACTTAACCCCCTGAAATGTTCCTTCGCGTTGCTTAAGGAAAATTCTTGGGTTTCATCGTCAACTCCTGGGGCATCGAAGCCAATCCCGAAAAAATCCAAGCCATTCGGGATATTCAAATCCCCTAGAACATCAAAGATGTCTGAAGTTTAAGCCGAAAGGTCACCTCTTTGAGTCGGTTAATCTCGAAGGCCACCGACAAGTGCATCCCTTCCTTCAATTTACTCCGAAAGGTGAACACAACTTCGAGTGGACCCAAGAATGCATTTATGTGTTCAAGGACCTTCTGAATCACTTAGAGGGATCACCTATCTTATCTAATCCCATGGACCACGAGGACTTATATGTTTATTTGACTGTTTTCGTGCAAGCAATCAGCTCGGCATTGGTGCGCATCGAGAACCGCATCCAACTACCCATCTACTACATCAGTAAACGATTGATGGGGGCAGACAAGAATTATCCAAAGCTAGAAAAGCTGGCCTTATGCTTACTAATTTCCTCCCGGAAGCTTCGACAGTAATTCCAGTCTTATCCCATAAAGGTTTATATCGACCAGCCACTACGACTAGTCTACAACGACCTGAGGCATCTGGGCGGTTATTAAAATAGATTATAGAATCGAGCGAGTTTGAGATAACATTCATCCCTCACTGAGCCATCCTCGGACAAGCTCTCGCCGATTTCATAGTAGAATTCACAGCTCCTGAGGAGACTCCCACATTGAACACTGAAGCTTCCGACACTCAATGAAAATTATTCGTGGACGGGTCCTCCAATAACAAATGTTGTAGAGTCAGAGTCATGCTCATCACCCCCGAAGAATGCTCAATATATTACGTGTTAAAGCTAAATTTCCGTACTACCAACAACGATGCGGAATATGAGGCCTTGATAGCCGGACTCAGAATCGCGGTCAAGCTCAAACTAAAGACCATCCAAATCTTCTCCGATTCACAACTCATCATGCGCCAGGTGCAGGGAGAATATCAGGCTAAGGGGGAATGAATCGCCCTATATTTAACCCAAGTTCAAGAATTGCACACCTACCTCGACCATTTTGTGATCACACACATTCCTAGAGAGCAAAATAAAAAGGCAGATTCACTAGCCAAACTGACGAGCTCCAAGGATTCGCAATTCTTGGGATTCGCCCCCGTCGAAGTGCTCAACTCCCCAAGTATCAAGCGAATACAAACTAAGATGGCCATGAGCATCGAATCCGAACCTGAATCCTAGATGACACCAATCAAGAATTACCTACAGCACGGGACCCTCCCGGGATGCTACAAGGAAAGACGAGCGCTCACCCTTCTATCATCTCGCTACCTTGTTATGGATGGGGTGCTCTACCACAGAGGTTTATCTGTCCCGTTGCTCAGATATGTAGCCCTTGACGATGCCATTCGAGTGCTCACTAATGTACATGAGGGTGAGTGCGGCGACCATACTGGAGGTCAAACCCTGGCAAGAAAAATATTAGACATGGTTATTATTTGCTTACGCTCGACCAAGACACCGCGGACTACGCTCGTAAGTGTGAAAAGTGCCAGCACTTCTCAAAGATCCCAAGATCCCCTCATACAAAATTGACACAAAAAATTATCCCGTGGCCATTCGCCATATGGGGAATCGACATCATTGGAACTCTTGCAATGGCCAGAGGTGGGGCACGGTATGTTGTTGTCGCAGTTGATTATTTTACCAAATGGGCAGTGATCGAAGCTCTCGCCGCAATCAGCACCAAGAAGATGATCAACTTCGTTGTACACAACATCATTACTCAATACAGGGTCCCTCAAGCTATCATTTCCGACAAGGGCACTCAGTTTGAGAGCGTCGAATTCAAAGCCTTCTGTCTGCGGCACAACATCGAAAAAAGATTCTCAACAGTGGCTCAACCCCAAGCCAACAGGCAAGTCAAGGCGGTTAACAAGGTCATCAAGTCCATCATCAAGAAATGTCTAGAAAAGGCTAGGGGAATGTGGGCTGACGAACTTCCTTTAGCCGTATGGGACTACAGAACCACTCACAAGACAGCAAACAGACACACTCCTTTCGCCCTTGCCTACGGATCTGAAGCTGTTATCCCCATTGAGCTCAAGCTTCGATCTCATCGAGTTACTTATTTTGATCTGAAGAGAAACTAAGACCTGCTTTTGGGGTCACTTGACTTACCAGAAGAAAAGAGGAACGAAGCTAACCTTAGAGCTGCCACCCAATGGCAACGAGTAGCCCGATACTTCAATTCCAGGGTCCGTCATAAAGGCCTCAACGTCGGCGACCTCGCCTTAAAATAGGACTTTCCTCCGCCGACGGGCCTCACCCCTCGTTGGGAAGGTCCGTACTCCATATAATGCAAGCTTAACAATGGATCTTTCAAACTCGCAATTGTGGATGGATCTGAACTCCCAAGGGCATAGAACAGTGAAAATCTCCGTTGCTACTTTACATAACTTAGTACAAGTTGTTTATGCTTTCCAATGATGTTTTGTTTTCTAGCGATTCAAGGCAATGGAAAGGCTATTACTGCCAAAATTATTAGTGGAAATGATGTTCATATTTCTTTCTCTCTTTTTTGTTTGCTCCGCGCATGACATGTTTGATTAATCCTGACAACTAGCTTGTGTACAAACAATAATCGATTGCCGTATCGGCCCTCGTGCACGGGAGGCGGAACCGCCATCCGAACCTCGAGCCAACCTCGAGGCCAAAATCACACTGGCTACGACCGACACCCCGAGCATAGGAGCCGGCAATGCTACTCGAGTCGCCGGCCCGTGGTGCGACTGAGTATATACAACTATTAACTCGAACCTTAGCCCCGTGCCGAGACTGAGGATAAATCATTCTGCGCCCAAGTCCCAAGCGACTTGGGGCCACCCAATAGACAACTAAGAGTAATGAAAATTTCTCTCCTACTACAGGTGCCATTGGAATCTTGGCGCAGCACCAAGTCTGACCTCAAATTGTTTCTTCCTCGAAGCTCTCAAGGCTAAGGGGTATCCATGGCAATGATTGGACCCTACAGGCTGATGATCCGGGCTTCACTTCTTATGCGAATAAATGACATCTGCTGCTTACCACACCCCAATGAACAACGGGAGAGCCACCCACTGGACGGACAGTAAATCGTGATGTCTCGCACCTTCGCTATACTTGGGATTAACTTTGGGCAATCCAAAACAGTAGGCGCCCAGCCTGGTTTTGCAAAATACGGGTTTCCTGAGCTGAGGGAAACTTACTGAAACTAGCGCTCTATCTCACCCCTCTGGAATAGTCGACCCAAAGCACGATTCCTAATCGCTTTTTTGTTAAGGGTAACGATAAGTATGCTTATGCAAGTACAGAATGCTGGAAAACATAAAAGGAACGTCCAAACACTTGACACAAACTGTGATCTTTACTAATTACATTTTCACACACACATTAAACATACTACATGTCTAACATTTTTCTTTCTAATGACAGGGTGTACATGAAAACCACACCATGTCTTGAAAAAACAAAAGAAAGGGCCGTACTGGGGTAAACAATCGGCCTACACTACCAAACTAATAGTAACTTCTACTTAAGTTGCTAACACTAATCGTGTCTTTTCTTCTTGTGTTTGCGCTCTTTCTTTGCAGATTCGGCCCTTGATCGTCCATTCCCAGGCCCCTTCTTTCCTGATCCGCTCCTGCTTCCTTAGCCCTTTTGAGGAGTACTTGACTCATGAGAAACCGAAAGGCGTCTCTCATCTGCGCCATTATCGCTCAAAATCTAAGTGATATCAGTCAGAATGGTATGCGACTTAGGCCTAGGAGCATCCCCGGTGGCAAGGGCTACCATAGCAGTGCTCTTCCCCGAGGCCACTATAGCTTCCCACTCCGCTTTCTACCTTGTCTTCTTGGCATCCCGTCGATCAACCAACTTTTGGGATTCGTGCACCACAACATTACCAACCTTGGATTTCTCAGAGGTTTCGATAGCCCTCAGATGGGCTTCATCACCCTCCTTCTTCTTTTGGGCCACGTCAGCATCTCTCTTCGTCTCCGCTTCCTCGTCGGCCCTCCTCTTCTCCACTGTCTCAATGGCACTTCTCTTAATATCATGTCTGGTCTTTATTAGGACCTCTTGTCTTTTAGCCTCATTCTTCCTACGCTTCTCCTCCATCTCTTTACACTTAGCCACCATTTTGGCTTTTTAAGCCTCCACCATAGCCGCCATCGAAGGCACATTGGCTTCCACTGGACCTCTGGCATGAGCACTTTGTTTGTCAACCATCTCTCCTTCTTCAGTAAGACCCTCATACAGACTGGGCATGATCCTTATTTTCAAATAAGTGTCCAACTGATCGCCGCCATCTCCAAATTGCAATCCCGCGAAATCTGGCCTAGATACGGTCACTCGAGGAATCACGGGGGCAAAGCCCGTTGTCATGATCGATTTAGGAGGAGTTGCACAACAAAAACACAACCTTTTAGTTTGCAAATTAGGTAATCATGTCATCGTCATGGTAGGTAACATGAATCTGGTGTCTACTAAATCCGGATATTCAGGGTCGTACTCAGTAGAGGCCTGAGCCAAGGCTGTGGGATCATTCACTATAGCAGATTCAGGGGTCGGTGGCCGGTAAGAGCGTCCCTCACCAATTGTCTCTTCCACGACTATGCTCTCAGTCAGGGCAGACTTCCCCTTTTTAGTGGCGAGTCTTGCCAGCCCCTCTCTCTCTCTCTCTCTCAGCATCCTCTAACAATAGACTCCTCCCCTCCTCCAGCTTCCCACGCTCCTCATCAGTCAGGAGGTCAGTCATAAGTTGTCGCTCATTCAAAGTGCTTACATCTACTTGGGGCAAATAGGCCTCATATGGTACCAACCTCTCCCAGGTTCGAGCTAGTTAACGGGAGTAATCTCCAACCCACGAAAGTCCTTGAAATCTCATGACCTTAACATACATATTATGAATACTTTCCTTGAAGGATGATTCCACACGGAATTCTGTATCCTCCAGCTGCTCCCTAAGTTGCTCCACTGCTATTAGATGCTCTGCTTTCAATCCTTCAACCAAACTCAGTACATCCCTGTTACTGGCCTCGACATCCTCCTTCGCTTTCCTCATAGCCTCAAGCTGCTTCCTCAGCTCAACAACCTTGGCACTTTCGGCCCATAACCTTTCATTCTCCATCCTCAAAGCCGCATTATCATTCTGGAATTGGGTAACTCTCGCATTATCCCTTTCCAGATAGCCACATGTTTACACCAACTCGGCCTTGTCTCTTTTGAGTGCTGTATTCTCAGTGGTCAGATTAGCTACGGTATATTTAAAAGTTCATACTCGGCCTCCTTCTTTAGAACCTCATACACATGCTTCTGTGCTGCTGCCAACGTATTAAAAGTTAAAATTCGGAAACATAAAGGCTAACGGGTAAATGACTGCATCTTAATGGATAGACCTACCTATCTTTGTTTCCAAGTTAACAACGGTGGTCTTCTCGCAGTCAATAGTCAGTTGCTGATTGATAAGCTCCATATTTTTCCTCCTAATCAGCTCTGAAAGACGGAAGGAGTACTTGTTAAGTTCATTGGCTTGTTGATATGCAGCCTTAACATGCATCCATACCTCCTCGGACTCCCTAGCAGGAGCTGGACGGAGATCAGGAAGAAACATCAATTCATCAAAATAATGCCAAGGAAAATGCTATTTCAAGAATGCTCTCCGCTCCTCTATGGAAAGCTCTTGTATTCGGGATTCCGTCAGGTCTTGCTTCCCTAATGTAATCTCCCGATCTGATCTCGATTGGCCAAGCGATGACTCCCTCCCCATGGTTGGTCGACCAGGAGCCAGAGGTGTAGTATGCAGGGGAGTTATCGAAGACAAGTGCTGGGAGTTGAATAAGTTAAGTTGAGATTCTCCCTCAGACACACGGATTGGAGGAGGAGGAGGAGATCGCTGAGACCGATCCCCACCTCGATGTTCACTACCCCATTCTGGCGGAGAGTATCATACAAACTGGCCCCTCTTCTGAAACTCTTAAAGATAGTACACCTAGGGCGTCGGCGGTCTCCAAGCACATATCCTCGTCATCCTTGTCCCCTATCCATACAACTTGACAAAGGAACAAGTCAAAGTTAGTCAGGTCACACACTCAGACGAACCTCTACGTTATGCAGTGTTTATGAGTGTATGCCCTAAGTATTCTCTCAACAGACCAGATTGTGTTCCTCCTGAAGGAATTAACCCCTCCGCAACAAGAGTTAGCTCTTCCATGCTCTCCGTACTCGGCCACGGAGTCAACACCAGGTCAAGTCTATTAAGGCCATCAAACTGGCCCGCATCCTCGAGCGAGGCGACGGTCCCTAAATGGGTCGCAGGAGACCGCGGTCTGTTCGATGCTCCTTCCCCCTCTCCTGTCGGAGGCGGGATAGGTGCGCTCGACAACCCCTCACATCTGGAGACCTCCTCCTGACCTCGAGCCTCATCTCCACGTACATCTCCTTGGGGTTTGGCAATCTTTTGTGGTTCGGCCTTAGCAGTGGGCATTTTCCTCTTCCAGCCGGGAGCTGCTCTGCCTTTCGTCAATCTCTCCTTCGGCACACTACTTGCAACTGCGGGCCTAATTACAGCCCGATATCAGGAAGCAACCCCGCCTGTCGAAGGTGCTCCTGGCTTGTTACAGTCTCAGTTCTGTGGAATTCCTCATGGATCGCTTGCAGGGCATCAAGACATCGTCGATACTCATCGCTGGTGGGCACCTTAGGATTCCTGCCAAAATCATCATGTGATCAGAAAAGGGATGAAAAACACAAGTAACATAAGAAGTGAAGCTCAAAGGTACTCACTCCCTTCTATCCACCTTCTTGCAAATCCAGGAGGGCAACAAACAAAGAACCATTCGTACTTAAACACTGATGGCCCGGGCCACTTCTCGACAAAAAAATTGGTGGCAGATGATGCTTCCATGAACCATTGGGAGGGCGAGATATTAATCATTCTCCTTAGATGGAAAAAGTACTGAATATCCTCTCCGGTGGATGCAGTTGGGATGGCACAAGGCAGAAATATCTTAAAATGTCCTAAATGAAATCATTGGCCAGGGGCACGCACCTAGAAAAACAATTTTGCCTATTCCACGTAGTAAAACCCTCAAGCAGCACGTGAGCCCTGCCACCATCTCTCGGGGCATGGACATCACCCTCCTACATGTTGAATCGCAGGGCCATTTTCCTAAGTGTTGTAGCATCCATGCGTGATGGTACCGAGTCTCTCGGATTTTCCAAAAATAACCGCGTCAGGTAGCATATCTAGAGCCACCGGGGTCGCCGATGGATCCCTACACATAATATCCACATCCTCGACCTCTTCATGAATAACCATAGATTGCTATATCTCCATCTGTTTTCCGTGTTCAGACACTTCGGGTGAACTAGCCGTTTCAGAAGGAACAGAGGAGTGGGGCCAATCGTGAAAAACGCATCCTACCTAAGGATCAAAGACTCAAGACCCCTCACTAAAGTTCGGAGGTTCGAACCCCCAAAGGATTCGAATAAATCAAACCCTCGGGGGTTCAAAAGACCAAACCCCGATAGGGTTCGAAATTTCGAACCACGTTAAGGTTCAAAACTCGAACCCTGATGAGGTTCGAAATTTCGAACAACCCCGAGTTCGAAGGCTCGATCCTAGCAAGGCTCGAGAACTCGATTGCCATCAGGGTTCAAATGCTCGAACCTCGCTGGGTTCGAATGCTCGAACCCTCGCGTTGTTCGAATGTTCGAGCCTTCAGGGTTCGAAGGCTCGAACTCCGCCAGGGTTCAAAAGCTCGAGCCATAGCGAGGCTCGAGAACTCGAGCCCATCAGGGTTCGGAGCTTCTCTCGTGTCATCCTCCTCCTCGCGCCATCCACTCTCCCGCACTCGCCTCCAAGAACCTCCTAGACCCACCTATTTCACTTTTAAATTCAAAGTGCAGGGGTTCGAAGCTTTTTAATGGCGGCCGAGCTCGAAAATCTAAAGGAGAAAATGAAATGAAACGGGAGGGAGGGGCTATTTATAAGGAAAAGGGAAAATGTCACTTCGCATTCAAAAAAAGGTTAGAAATTTTGCACCCCAGGGTTTGAGTCTTCGAACCTCCTGAGTTCGAAATTTCGCACCTCTAGGTGCAGAATTTCATACCCCTAGGTACGAAGTACCAAAAAAAATTGCACCCCAACTTCGAAATATCACGCCACACGCTCCTGTACACGTATTCCCTACGCATGCCTATCAAACACTACAAACAAACGGAGACAATGCACCATGAATACTTAGCGACGCGAGCACGGTGCCGCACCAACGGTAAATCGCTCGCAATTCCACAAAGAATGAGCCCAACAACTAATGTTTGTTTTCTCTTAACTTACAGGAAAAGTCAACAAGTCGACTACTATCTCAACTAATACAAATCACATCATGTCAAGACAAGGCGTACTTTAGGGAAAAATGTTAACCAACTTTTTGGTTCGGTTAACAAAAGTACATGAGACACGCTCGACCCAACACACCGCATGAAGTTGAGGCCGAGAGGGACGCTTAGGAGCGAAGGAGACAGGGTTGAAGAGGAACCACGGCGCCAAGGAACTCGCAACACTCCTAACACATTTCCAAACCAAGGCTCCGAATCCGTAGGAGTCGCAAGGCCGAACTTTGAGGCCCCAAACCCCCATGCCCATCTCCTTCCCCCTCTCATAACGTGAACTTCGTACCCCTCGAGGTGCGAATTTCGCACCCCCTAAAGGGTGCGAAATTCGCACCCAGTAGGATGCGAAATTCGGACCTTGGGGTGCGAATTTCACACCCCAAGGGGTACGAATTTCGTACTCCCGAAGGGTATGAGTTTCGCACCCAATAGGGTGCAAAATTCGTATCCTATGAGGCACGAATGTCGCACCCCCATTGGGTATGAAATTCGCATCCCATGAGGTACGAAATTCGCATGCTATGGATGGGTGGGAAATATGCATGGGCGCGGGTGTCAGGTGCGAAATTCTGGGTGTGGTCCCCTATTTTCACCTACTTCTACCTACTCCTACCTGCTCCTACATAATCCTACCTAACCCCTCTCCTATAAATACCCCATGGCATCACACTTCAAAGGGGTTGGATTTTGTGAGCTTGAGACTTTTTGAGAGCTCCTCTAATGGCATCTCCACTTTGAGGTAGAAGAAAGGCAAAAGTGTCTTTTTTCTAATATTTGAAATATATGATAATTATGACATCATATAACTTGGAGATGAATGTAGTGAGATGGTCTTGGCCATGTAACTTCGTGTTATTAATAATATTCCTTCAAAATGGGCGTAGGCCCCTCTCGAGACCGAACCACTATAAATCTCCCGTGTTATTTGTCGCTTTCCGCTCTCGTCTATACGACCAAACTAATAATTCCTAGTAAATGGAATATTGGGTGTTTACAACATTTTTTTACCATCAACAAGACTAGAGAATGAAGTATATCGAAAGCAAAATTCGTCGGAATCACACGCAACCTAAAGGATAGGCTTTGAAGCAAAGAATGAGGCAATACAATGAGTTGCATCCCAGAAAAGATCTAAGTAACAGAGTCAATACCGAATCATGGGAATGGGTAATCACAGACTTATAGCCATTCCGCGGTGACTTTGAAACTTTGAGCAGGTGATGACCAGGACTTCTATTTGTTGTCTATAGCTAGATGGGTGGATATATGCCAAGTATGAAACAGTTGACGAGCCATCTTTAATGGCTTGAAACTGTTATGATACAAGACATAGGTCGTGGTCAATGGTACAAGGGATGGATACATTAAAGGACAAAAAAATTGTCGGAGGAATATTATCTAAGTGCACGAGTTATAGTTGACTCACACGATGGATCGACATTGACTCAAAATAGAAACTCCAATTCTAGTTGACTCATGGTGTAGGATTTTGGATCGTAGCAAATAATGCTCTAGGTAGTGGCTCAATAATATCATTAAGAAAGATAAAGTGACAACACAATGAAGTTATGGTCGTTTGGTCAAAGAATCGTATTTTGGGTAGGATGGAAGAAGGCACCTTGGTGTGGAAAGAGACAAAATATAATGGGCTGGAATGAGTATTTTATGTATTTTTAACGAGCAGAAACAATGATAGGTCTTGGTGATGCAGTTGTTTTTTTAGGACGAGCTTATAGGGCTATGACTTACTATACTTTATATGTAGATATTTTCGCTAGTGGCACCATGGATATAGGACTGTATTACTTACTTTATTACTTTGCATTTTAAATGTGATGTAATAAGCAAATGTCCTTCCCAAATTATATGGCATTTATACATAATTTGGTAATTTTACAAAGATGATATTTTCACTAGTTATGACTAATTATTCTGTTGTTAATTGTTATATTATATTTTATCCACGTTGATATAGACGATATATCATTCTGCATTTGTTTTTTTCTAATGGCTATCTCATATCAATTGTACATGGATGCAAATCTTTCTATTGTTATTTAGTGTAGGTGGTATGCGATGGTCATTACTGCTCCATTTTGAATAAATGTCATCTTTGAAATGATGGCTGCTTTTGCAATTATTTTTCCCAAGTATGAGATTTATTTATTTTAAGTGTTAGATCATTAAATAAGCATGACATCACAATCACATTTAAGTTGTTATTAGAATTGGGCGTTTCAAATAAAGCACACTAAATCGAAATCTTATGAGGTAACCACTCTCAAGAAAATAATTGATTTTTACTATTATAAGCTATATGATATGCTTCAGCATAGTACTTCAATTCCCAATGCATACGACCAAAAAATTTCCTAGCATTCCACATTGTTATCTGTTTTCTTGCATTTTTTAGTCCTTTTAACTTCATCGTTGTTTGATGGTTCTTTTATGATGGATGCCCTATAACGCCGAACACCAAAATAATCAAATAAAGCATTGCTTATGTTCTCAATCGATGTAGAATGACCGTCGCTGTAGAAATGTAAAATGTAACATGACTTATCATATATCTCATCGCATATGCATAAAACATACTATCACATATACAACAGAAGAGCAACAATAACAACGTGAAATAACCAACATCCATAAAGTATACACTTCAATGACATATAATGTGAGTATATATATTAAATCCTGTCAAAATCACTGTCTTAACAAGTAGAGACAACCAACACTTCCAATGCTCCATAGAGTTACCCAACGGGAAGCATATGAATCCATGTATGATAAAAAAAATAGGTGATAGTTCTACCTAGTTTATTATCCAAAAAGCTACTGCGTCGCCATGACAGTTGTCGAATGTGTATGGTAAACAAAATCAAAATACTACCTAGGAAAAATATATATGGAAACCATACATCACTCATCCCTGCAGCCATCTAGTTAACACATATAAATGTAACACTGCGCATTTTGTAATAATTAAATAATGCATATGTGTATATATATTCATAGACATAAATATTTAAAAGAAAAATATAATAATGTTGATATGTGGTTGCATGTAATAAATACATGCACTGAAAAAGAAGAAAAGATTAATGTAAACAAAAAAGTAATGCATGCATTAAAAGAAAGATTTGGTTGCATGCAGTGTAAATATGTTGCATGCAATAATTTACAAATATTATGCATTAAAAATAAAAGAAAATTGAAAGAAAATTATGCATGCAAAGTGATAAGGTTACATGCAATAGATTAAATGAAAAAGAGTAATAAGAAAAGAACAATGACTACCATTATTCTAAGCCTTGTTAACAAAAGCCTTAGTAGTCCAGTTGGTCAGAGCATGTGGCTTTCATACAAAAGGTGCAAAGTTTGATCCCCCCTCACTGTCATATTTTTGTTTTAAGGGAACGACTAAAATAACACATGTTCACAAGGGAAAGTAAGCCACCATCATATTTTTGTTAAGGGAATGACTAAAATAACACATGTTCAGAAGAGAAAATATGTATAAACACACATATAAAGAAAAATATACATATATGGAAGTAAAGAAAATATAGTATATGAGTATATATGTGTATATATGTGAAGATATATATATATATATATATATATATATAAGAGAAAGATTCAAAATAAGGATGCAATCGCAGAAGAATGGTAAGAATAAAATAACAACATAACACCATTTGACTTTTGAAATTGAAATAAAAGTTGTGCATATACATATATATACACACATAAAATGGTCATTAGAAGTTTTGTATAAGTATAACGAGATTATATGTAAATATAATGTCTAAATAAATTCCAAAGATTCAAACATTCAAACAAATTAACTTCTATGCCAAAATAGCTCGCGAGACCTATAGGGGTCGACCCACCCCAAATCTAGCTAGATTCATCAATGAATCTGAACTGTTTCCTTAACTAAGTTCGAATGCTGACTCAATGCTGCGTGTACGATAAGATCCTGAACACCTATAAATAGGCTAGCATAGCTTAGCCTAAATCTCATATTCCTGAGACGACATCTATACTCTGTCATTCTTCTTCCTCCAAATCTCTTTAGAAAAATAGAATAATTAGTTAGGAAAATTCTGATTCAAGATCTGGAAGAAAAGAATGAAAATTAATGAAGAAGGTGTTCAGAATAATATTCGAAGTAAGGTAATTTCTTAGATATGGTCTATTTCAAATTTCTCCTCTTTCTTCCTTTTTTCTTTTAGTAATAATTGTGGATCCATGGTTGCTAGGTTCTAAATTCAGTTTGGAGGACCATGTAATACTAGATCTGGACCAGATTTTGGATTTGGAAAGCAAATTGGGTGACCAGATTTAAGTTATATCATTTTTGATAATGGTATATTATCGTTTGACATTCTCCGTTGATATGCAATGTAAATATGCTAGAATGATTAAAAGTGTTGAAATGGTAATATGACATGTTGAAATATTAATATGTTAAAATATTAATATGTTGGAAAATTCATAAGTTGAAACGTTTAATGTGCTAAAATGTTCATACGTTGAAATATAAACTTGTTAAAAATATGTGTAGCAATTACAGTTGTACACATACATGTTCTAATTACATGTTAACTTGTGACATTTATGTACTTGAACCCTTAACTGTCGAAATTGGAATAATTACATGTTAAATTAGAACAATTACATGATTTGACGACTATATGTTATTTTGAGATGAAGCTAATTATATGTTAGGAAGAACATGCAATGTGAAATTAAGGTAATGGACTTAATATGACATTAAGCATGACATTTAAAAATAGATTAAAATGAAATTTGGAAGAATGAACATGCTTAGAATTACAGTAAATAGAAAGTTGTAACGCACTTAGACACGAGGTTAAATTCAACTTGTGGTAGAAGTTTGCCCGGAACCTCTCGGCAAATCCAACATCCACAAGTTGTTAATCAAATGTGAGCAGTCTAGTGCATAAATAAAACATGTAACGATGGTAAGACACGAGGTTAAGTCAACTTGTGGAAGAAGTCTAACCGAACCTCCCGGCAAATCCAGCATCCACAAGTGGTAAGCTTAACGTGAGAGGTCTAGTACATAAGCATATATATGAATATACGTATACAAAAGGATACAAATAAATGGTATTAATTGTAACTAATGGGAATGAATAAGGAAATGAATGAAAGTTACAACAGTAAAAGGGTTGGAATGAATGGGGAATAATAGTAACCTATTATAAATAAATTACAATAATAAGAATGTTGTATAATAGGTAGGCTTGTCCTAGGACAAGTGGAAATTAGAACTTAGGTTATAATAAAGATAAAGAAAATGGAATAACTTATGTAATGAGATAAGTTGTACTTAATTGTAAATTAAGTTATTTGTAAGAATGAGAATCTGAAATCTATGGATGAGGACAACATAAGTTATATTTATAGGAAGAGAAACTTATTAGTAAACCTTTGTTAAGAGAACTGAGTTAATAAGTAAACAACGATAAGTGGTAGTCACCATATAAGACGGAATTATGATTAAGTAAGAAAGAAGGAGGCAAACTTATGAAATGAAACAAGTTATATTAATCACAAGTGATAAGTGACATGTTAAACAGAAAACATGTGAATTGAGATATACTTAATTACATATTAAGTAGAACATGTTATTGTAACTATGAAATTCGACAACGAATAATATAAAGAGATTTCGGATTTCAGACCTTGGATCACAATCTAGAGAATAATATCTAGAGAATAAACTTAAATGGGTTAAGTTATATGACTGAAACTAATAAGCAAGAGGAACTTGGTAACTTGAATAAGAAGTCAATGTGAATGGGAACAACAAAGTTAAATGGAAATATAACGAGGCAAAGCAAGCGCATAATTGAATGTTTAAACATAGGGTCTAATAACACATTAAACTGAGGCGCTTGGACCAGTCTGTACGTCTGAGGGTGAATAACCCAACGGGGTAGATCATCGCGGGGTCATGAGGCACGAAGGGAGCAAACATTCATCTGATTATTTAGTCGGCTCCGAAGGAGTAGTAGGGGAAGCACGCGGCTTCCTGGGACGTGGTAGATACCCTTAGTATTCCTTTGTGGTGGCGTAGTGTTCGGGTTGTGCTCATAGAGGTTGGATCTGCGCGTAACTACCGATAAGTAGCCTTGACTGCAAAAGTAGCTTTCCAGTCATAAAGTTGTAATGAGGTGAAACTAGGGTGATTTGGCGATCGCCTCAATAGGGAGGTAGGGTCAGGACCAACAAGGATAGTAGATTGCCGGGTACCTGTCATCCGCAGCTAATGGGATGCAAAAAGACTAGAGCTAACCAAAGAAGCCATCCACCTTCCACTATATAGGCACGGTAGTTGAGGGGAGATGCTAACTAGATGTTTAAATTATTAATTAGTGGCAAGTCGCTTAGCTCTTGTAGTCTTTACTAGTTGAGGGAGGGGACGAGGTGGGGTCATAGTAGCCACCATGAAAACCAAACCCGAAGGATATCTGTATTTTGAGACCCTTAAAGGCGGGCTTGTACAGATATGGAAAAGCTCCCGACCATGTTCCATGTTTCTTGTACAGCCCTGCCATGGAACTGAGTGCACATTAGAAGATATGTGTGGTTAAGGCATTCAGTACGATTGACGATATGTACGTGGGAAAGTCTAGACACATGTGTGTCTTCTCTGGGTGGTGTATCGTAGACTCTAGGGCATTACTCTGTGATCTGATTCGATCAAATGTGGTAGTCCGTATGCTTAAGTAGCATGACAATGGCAGTTCTATGTGTAACATAACATTGTTATATAGAGATCTATATGTCACTCCGGCATAGGATGAGGGACTGCGTATATTTCTATGGCGTTACGGCGGAGACCGTGCGAGTGGGATACCATGGTGTAATGACCCGAAAATCCCCTCCCTTTGAATCAACCATAATCCACACAGGTCTGATCCAAAAGTTGGAAATCCTAGAATGCATTAACTTTGGGAATACAACACATCAAAACAAATAACAATAGACTTTTATAAACATCATAATAATGTTACATCAGAGTACATTGAATATAATACAACGGAAGATAAATTACAGTGAATTTAATACAGTGCGGCGGAACCAATAATCTGATACAGCGGAAGTCTATCAATGCTCTGGACACAGCTTTAAGCTTCGATTCAGAATCCTGCTCAATATATCTAAAAAATAAGCTACTCGACTGCCCGTGTGGAAAACAGGGTACTTGAGTTTGCAAAGTGAAACAAACTACGGGTTAGTCATGGGACTGGTATGAGAAATCTTTCCTAACTTATCTAACAATATGGCATATCACAAGACCACGCCGCTAACGAGGAACGGGTTTACTCCATTGGATTGCAAGTGCATGAATTAAATAAATTTTTATTCAAAAACAATGCAATGCTTTTTAGAAAAATGAAATCATTATAAGACTCAAGTCCCACCGCACAATGTAATGCAAACTAGAGGATAGATTTTTACCTTATAATGATCAAACATGCTTGATACGTAGAAAATAATATTTTAATATTATTATAAGTGTCTAATCAGTTTTAAAATACTTCAAAGTAAATGTATCAATCCTAGACGACATAGTACCCCATCCTACTATGTCGCCATATATAGGTTTACAATCAAAACCGTAATGTCATATTGGAAGTTGGATTTCCATCATGAGTCGAGGCTAGGGACGATCTCCTTACCGATTCGAGACACTCTAGCATATGCCTCAGGATCGTACCTACGGGCAACCCTTGGATCCTGCAGGGTCGGTTCACAAATACTTTAGTGGATTGGTCTTCTTTCAGTCATATTGAACCTATAAATTGGTCACTATCGGCCAAAATAACTGAGGCCTCGTAATCCATCATCCACATAAGTAAAATGTCAGGGCTTGCAAAACCCTGATACCACTTCTAGCTAGAAAGAAATGTGTGCACTCCCTGCGTTCCCTTGTCCCGTTTTTGACTCATACCGGGGTGTGAGGCTTGCGAAGTAACGTTATACACAAAGCTATGCCTAAACAGGTCATGCTTTGATCATCAACCACAAGGCCCTGCTTTTTAACAAAAGCCTTGATCATTTGCGTCTTGGCATGCCACAATGACAATTCATGCCATGCGATTGATAACTATCAATATATAACCTCCGAGCTCATGCTTCTTGGAGAAGGATGTTAAGCAAGAGAATAAATTCTCCGCCACCAAATATATATGTATTGGATAGAAATCAATTTAAATAGAATGAAATCCAATGTCAGACACACATCCATTTACAAGTTCGTTCTGGGTCTGAACAAAACCGGAGACACCTTATTCCTCATCCCGTTTGTCCAATACGGAAGAGAGGTGCTCGCTTATCCGTACAATCAACAAGTACGTCCGGACAACTACCACTGTAACCCTTTTCTAGGAGCAAATCAATTCAGGGCATCAGTAGTCATCCATTCGATGTGAAGATCGCTGGTCTTCTATCACCATCTTCAATGTCTTCGACTTTAAATCGTCATATAATTATTTGAAGTGAGATTGAACTCGATCTTTTCAAATAATTCTCGAATATATATAATTTAAAATCATTTCATATCGCTAATATTATTTTATAATGATTTATCGCTATTTTTATTTATATAAAAATAGCCCAATTTAATTTAACGACACTTCGGGTCAATAGGCGGCTCTGGCGCTGTTTTTACCTAAATTTAATTTACACATTTCCCGAAATCTAACCGTTAGATTTAACAAAATTTATATCATTTGAAAGATCTTCCCAAAGCGGTCCTAACGGTTCCAGTTTTTGGAAAATCCGATGGTCAGATCTTTCAGTATCATCGATCAGTGTTACGATTCCGAAACGCGAACTACCGTGCGTGATTCGTTTAATTTTAATATATATATATAATTATATATAAATATAAACTATTCGACGATTCCACTAACATATTTAACACGCCAAATAAAAGAATGTTTTATTGGCATATCACATCTAAATGTTCATAAAGTCAAATAAATATGTATTTCATTTGCATTCATTTCTGCGTACCTCTATTGGAAAACAAGTATGTATTTTATTCACATGACATCTTTGCTAATGACAAATAAAAAGATAATTTTTATTTTCATTATCTGTATGCAATTTCTATTTTTAATCTTAAGAAATAAAAAGAAATATTTTATTTGTATATATAGTTTCAATGTATAACATAACATATAAAAATGCCTCTTTACTTTGTACACAAATTCTAATGTATAATTTGACAATAAAATGTTAGTTTAATTTACATACAAATTCCATTGTATAATTTAACAATAAAAATGTCACTTTAATTTACATACAAATTCCAATGTATAATTTAACAATAAAAATGTCACTTTAATTTACATACCAATTCTATTGTATAATTTGATGATACAAATGATTCTTTAACTTACATACAAATCCTAATGTACGTTTTGACAATAAAAAATGTTTCTTTAACTTGCATACAAATTCTATTTCAACAAAATGCATAAAAAATGATACGTTGACAATTCTATTTCAATAAAATGATTAAAATGTGATTCATTCATTTTGTTGACAATTCTATTTCAACAAAATGCATAAAAAGTGATACATTCATTTTTCTTGACAATTCTATTTCAACAAAATGATTAAAAAGTGATTCATCCATTTTGTTAACAATTCTAGTCTAACAAATTGAATAAAAATGGTCTTTTCATTTTTGTTGACAATTCTATTTCAAAAAAAAAAAAAATATTTTTGCCCAAACACAAACCTATTTCACAAAAATGTTACTTTTGTTTTACCTCAAATCTATTTAACAAAAATGTAATTTTTGTTTTCAACCATCATATTTTGACAAAATGTAAAATTTTGTTTCCACTATTATATTTTGACAAAAATGAATATTTTGGTTCAACTAATCTATTTTGACCGAAAATGCATATTTTGTTTCAACTAATCCATTTTGAAAAAAATGAATATTCTGACCAAAATGTATATTTTGTTTCAACTAATCTATTTTGGCAAAAATGTATATTTTGACAAAAATATATAGTTTGATTCAACTAACATATTTTGACAAAATGTATATTTTGACAACTTCATTTTGTTAACAATTCTATTTTAACAAAATGAATAAAAGTGACAACTCCATTTTGTTAACAATAACCTAATTCATCAAAAATGATATTTTGTTTTATCAATTCCAATATAATAAAAATGACATTTTGTATTTTGGCAATTCTAATTCAATAAAAATGACAATTTCTATTTCGATAATTCTAATTCAATAACAATGACAATCTCTATTTTGACAATTCTAATTCAATAACAATGACAATTCCTATTTTGACAGAAACATATTCTATTTAAATAATATTTTTATTAACAAAATCACATTCTTATCTAAATAACATGTTTATTTACAAAATATGTTTTATAACTGAATGACCTATTTATTTACAAAATATGTTTTCTAACATAGATGACATATTTATTTACATATAAATAAAAGGATAATTTATTTGCATACATTTTCTATTCAACATATCAAATAAAAATGATAATTTTATTTGTTTACAATTTCTATTTCAACTTAACAAGTAAAAATGATAATTTTATTTGTTTGCAATCTCTATTTAACAAAAATGATATTATTGTTTTAACACAAATCTATTTAATAAAAATGTTATTTGTATTTTGACACAAATTTATTGGTCAAAAATGTAATTCTTGTTCTAACTCGGTTCCAATTAATAAAATGTAAATTTTGTTCTAACTCAATTCTAATTAACAAACATGTAATTTTTGTTCCGACTATTATATTTTGACCAAAAATGCCAATTTTGTTTCAACTATTACATTTTGACAAAAGTGACAAATTTGGTTTCAAATTTATGATTTAACACAAGTGACAAATTTGGTTTCAACTAATGTGTTTTGACAAAAATGTATATTTTGTTTGAACTAATGTGTTTTTGACAAAAATGTATACTTTGTTTTAATTAATGTGTTTTGACAAAAATGTATATTTTGTTCAACAATTCTAATTTGACGAAAATGAATGTTTTTATTTCAACTATACTAATTGACAAAAATGGATGTTTTTGTTTGACTAAACTATATTGACAAAAATGAATATTTTTGTTCAACTAAACTATATTGACAAAAATGAATATTTTTGTTTAACTAAATTATATTGACAAAAATGGATATTTTGTTTCAACTAAACTGTATTGACAACATGAATATATTTTTTCAACTAAACTATATTGACAAAAATGAATATTTTTGTTTAACTAAATTATATTGACCAAAATGAATATTTTTGTTTAACTAACTATATTGACAAAAATGGATATTTTTGTTTAACTACATTTATTCATTTTTTTTAACTAAATCGTACTGACAAAAATGAATATTTTTGTTTAACTAAATTATATTGACAAAAATGAATATTTTTGTTTTCAACAATTTTATTTTAACAGACATGATATATTTATCTTCAACAATTTTATTTTAACAAACATGATATATTTGTTTTCAACTATTTTATTTTAACAAACATGATATATTTGTTTTCAACAATTTTATTATAACAAACATGATATAATTATTTTCAACAATTTTATTTTAACAAACATGATATAATTATTTTCAACTACTTTATAACAAACATGATATATTAATTTTCAACTATTTTATAGCAAACAACATATATATATTTTCAACTATTTTATAACAAACATGATATATTTATTTTCAACTATTTTATAACAAACATGATATATTTGTTTTCAACAATTCTAATTCAACACAAACATCATCAAATCAATAGATCTACATAACAACATCAATTTCAGATCAAATCACGTATCATAACAAATATAATTTAACGGCGGCTTGGTGATAACACAATCATAATTTTTTTTTTAATTTACATAAAAAATAAAAATAAAATAGAATTCTAATCTTGATTTTTGTCTAAATTTTCAACGTGCTCCGTTTAAGATCTAGCCAGTTCCATGTTGTAGATCTCGGAAAGATGATTCCAAAGAAGTCAAAATTTCTGGATTTCGTTAAGATTTGAATGAGTTATACTATTTTATATGTTAATTGCGTAATTAATTAATTAATTAATTAATTATAATATAATTACTGTAAACACCCGGATTTTGAGCGACTTTGGTTATCGACATAAACTCGATGTTGATAACCAAAACATCGAAAAATCCCGGTAATTAATGAAAGAAATTAGAGGGTGAGAATAGATAAGATAGAAACTTATAATAGAAAAAGAAGAAGAACACAACATCAGAGTAACACGAACCTCACAGCGGAACGAATAACATATAATAGATAACATAACTTTGAAATATAACAGTTATGTATACAATAGCACTTATCAGAGTACAACACTTACAACACATCGGAAATAAACTATAGCTATATGATCCTGAAGCCTCCTGCTCCAAGCTCTCCAAGTATATCTGTAAATGCCGACTAATTGGCTGCCCGTACAAATTTAGGCACCCAAGAGTTTAGGGAAAACAACAAAGTAAACTCCGGGTCAGTCATGGGACTGGTGTAAGTAAAATAATTTAAACAGGTATATGAACAAGTAAACGATATCTCATAAGACCACGCCGCAGAACAGAACGGGTTTTTCCCTTATGAGAATCCAAAATATCTTTATATCAAAACCTTTTGATATTACAATAATGTCTATCAACCACAATATAATAATCATCTAGCAGAAGCGCTTTCATCTCACGTTCTGCATATATAGAATACGATCAAAATCGCAAGCACGTATTGGGTAATGGATTTCCAACTATGACAAGGTATGGAACTACCTTCCGATCAGTGTACTCTAGGAACGATACACTGGAGTTCAACAAGAACATCTTGTAACTCAGCCACACATGACCGACCACTCATTTTGCTTGAGTGTATCGAATGTATATCACCAATGGTTGGGATCAGCAACCGTTCCCGTATATATATGGGACAGCATTGATAGATTAAAGAAGCAAATGAATATTCTCTAGATAGGTGATTAGACACCCTACTTCGGTGCGACCGACTTAGCCATGCTGCCTGCCCGATTTCTGTCATTTACCGGATGATGAGGCTAGAAATTACGCGTTATCATCACATCAGTTTCACTCCAAACGTCACATCGTCAGATCCATCAGAATCACTAATTGACTTTCACAACAATACATTATGTGTTAGCTAAAAGAAGTTTCCTTCTCCGCTTCCACTCTTGGTATGGTTGAAGAAATCAATGTACGTGACCCTTCTGGAAATACTCTGTCAGACATTTATTCATACAAGTCATCCTCATTCACTTAGAATGTCACATCGTCATACCCGCCAAATCACAAATTGATTTCCTCAAAAATACAACGGGTATATAGCTAAGAGAAACGAATTCCTCCACCACCAACGTATATACGTTTGAAGAGATCAACTTACGCGATCCATTGGATATACTCTGTCAGACCTTCGTCCATACAAGTTGTCCTGGGACTGGACAAACCGAAGGCACTATCCAGTACATCCATCTTAGGCACTGTTATCTAAGACTTATACAATAGCCCTTGCAATTTTACTCTGTCTTCAATTATCTTTGGCATATATGATTCACAACGCTTATGACAATACAGAGTGGTTCTTTGGATAATAATCCAACCGGTCTCTCCATATTAACAACGTTAAAATGGTCAAAACATCGATAGTCTGTGAGTTAACTATCAAAGAAAACAAGTGTGCAAACAAGGATATTATTTCCAGATGGAAATTATATAGAACAAACATCATTTAACATTAATCTCTTTAGTTCATTTATTTACTCATCTCCTGTTTCCCTATATTTAATATTTCTTATTTTCTAAGTTTAGAAAATATACGTTATTAACAATGGAAAACATTTCCATTTCCTTGTTTTCTATACTAGAAAACAATTCCGATACTTCTTTGGAAAACATTTCCAAAACTCAAACATTGGACTTAGACAGATGGTTAAACAAACCATCGCGGTACCAACTTAAACCATTATGTTTATTAACTAAATCCACTTAACCACTTCACTCTCGAACCGTAACCATTTCTTAATTAAAAACACAGTCAATCGAGTTGGGGTATAGCTACCTCTCAGACCTTAACTGAACAACACTTCTAACCTTGAAATAGGCAAAGTTTACTTTATATTTCTTTAACTAGCTTCCTTACTTAACCTTTCTTTTGAACAACTATATTCGATTAACTCTATTGGACTGACCCTATTGGATTAACTCTATTTGATTTAACTCTAATCGGTTTATTCTTTTTCACTTAACTTCTGTCGAATAAACTATATTCGATAACTCCTCTAACTCTATTTGAATGAATTGTATTCGATTAACTCCTTTACTCTATTCGAATAAACTATATTCGATTAACTCCTCTAACTCTATTTGAATAAACTATATTCGATAACTACTTTCAAATAACTAGATTTGATAACTCCTTTCGAATAACTAGATTCGATTAACTCACCTCGAATAACCAATATTCGATTACTCTTCTCTCGGATACACTATATTCGATAACTCTACTTCGAATAAGTGATATTCGATAACTCTACTCGATTAACTCCATTTGGATAACTCTAACTCTACTCGAATAAACTATATTCGATTAACTCTTTCAAATAACTAGATTTGATAACTCCTTTCGAATAACTAGATTCGATTAACTCACCTCGAATAACCAATATTCGATTACTCTTCTCTCGAATACACTATATTCGATAACTCTACTTCGAATAAGTGATATTCGATAACTCTACTCGATTAACTCCATTTGGATAACTCTAACTCTACTCGAATAAACTATATTCGATTAACTCTTTCAAATAACTAGATTTGATAACTCCTTTCGAATAACTAGATTCGATCAACTCACTTCGAATAACTAGATTCGATTACTCTTCTCTCGAATATCTACTATTCGATTAACTCCTTCAATTAACTCAAATCGATTAACTCATCTCGAATATTTCTGATTCGATTAACTCTACTGATTAAATCTAACTGATTACTTCTAACTGGATAACCCTAACGGGTTAACTCTAATGGTTTAACCTAATTGGTTAACTCTAACTGGTTTAACCTAACTGGTTAATTCTAACTCTAATCGATTATTTCTAACTCTAATCGATTATTTCTAACTCTAATCGATTTCCTTTATTCGAATAACTCCTATTTGATAACGTTTATTTATTTATAAAGATTTACTTTTAGTAACGCTTCTGCACTTTATAAATGTTCTCTTAAATAATGTTATTCCACTTATACAAGTGTTGTGTATCCATTTTATTTATACTATCGGTGTTAAAACCAATATCTCTTATCTATATAAGTTCAAACTTATATATTCCATTTATCGAATGATAAATATTTATTTATTTTATAAACTGTTATTTATAAATTAAATCTTTTCTATTTATCTGTTAAAAATAGATTTCCATTTTCTATTCACTTTCTAAATATTCTCTTGGTTTAATTCTATTTATTTTTCAAATAAATATTCCTTTGATTTCAATCCTATTTATTTATCAAATAAATCTCTCTTTTATTCTAACAAATAAATAATCCTTTAACTTTATTTACCCTAAATAAATAAATTCTTTTACTTTTATTTATTTCCTAAATAAATAAATTCTTTTATATCTATTTGTAAATGGTTTACAAATATCCCTCTTTCTATATTGTTTGACAATATTTTCCCTTTATATATATTGTTTTACAAATATTTCCCCTTATATTTGATTTCACAAATATATCTCCTCTATATTTGTTTTATAAATAAATCCCTTTATATTTGATTTCACAAATATATCTCCTCTATATTTGATTAACAAATAATTCCTTTATATTTGATTAACAAATTTAATTCCCTTATATTTGATTAACAAATATAATTCCCTTATTAAAAATCCCTTTTCTTTTATAATATAAAATCCATTGATTTTATATAAATAAATTATTTTCAAAATATACTTTGAAAATCCCTTTTCCACATTCTGGTATTTCCTTATGGTATTTAACACATTATATAACAACGATAAATATCGTTCAAACACACATAACCAATGTCAGATTATATATCACATTATATAACACAATATATAAATCACAGTAAAATAAATGTTGAGGAATCCAGTTGGATTCTCCAACCTGTTTCCCTGCATCACAGATGTTAGGCAATCTAATTAACATCGATTTCACTTCACTGTTAAATATTCTGATAAAAAGAATCGATATATAAATATTTAACGGTTTATATATATGTATATATATATTTATATATATATATATATAATTTTCACTAACTGACTAGCAGTTCAATCAATCGGTCAACACACAGTCAAACAGACAATTTCTAACAGTTCTAAAAATACAATATGAAATTATAAACTGTTCAGAGTTAGTGAGATTTACTCACATTGGCAGTTCATCGTTAAAGAACGATAAACTGTTGTTTGATCTGAATCAAACAATTTATTTTGCCATAAATTCATACGAGCTCCAATCCACTCCCAGTCAGCTTCATTGTGAAGCTCTCGTCCATACGATCCCAACAGATCAAACCATTCGAGATTCTGACACCGTATGATAAAGTTATAGCTTACACAAGCTTGTACATCGTTTATTAAAATAAAATAAATTCCTTTATAAATTAAGTGGTCTTAACCTTTTCCCTAAGGCCCAAAACCACTTTCCAAAACCAGACTCGTACCCTATCCTTTCTTCCCCGAACAGCATTCACGATTCCCTGTAGCCAAAACACCCACCATTTCCAACACTCAAACCTCCACCACACTTCATTTCTCAACGGAAATCCAAACGAATTACACCACACAACTCTTCTTCGAAAACACTTTCAGACCATACGCCTACCACCTAGTTCGATCTCCCCATTCAAGATCCCTCGTTCGACAGCTAACGATGTACACAGTATACACATCGACACAAAATGTCATCGAAACCCACAAAAATCTCCTACTAGTTGCTAATCCATCCCAGAAACATGAATACGAACTCAAAACTCCCATTCGATGCTTCATTTTCAACAAAACCGAAACCCTAGGTTCCCTGTAGCAAATCGCGAACCCAAAACTTGACGTCGCACAATACGAAACAGCCACAGAACTGAAGAGAAAAACTTCCGGATCATAAGTATATTAGTTTCCTGATTTTAGAGATTTTATTTTGATTTTCTAGATTTTTACTTCTCACGTTTAATTTCCTGAGATGGAGAAAAAGAAACGCGGTGCATTTTTTCGGTGTTGACTTCTGAGGAGATTGAGATTAGGTTTAGAGAGTTAGAGGCCTTATATAGGATGATTAAATGATTTTTATATTGAATTTAAAGCCAATGCTATTTTTATTTTGTCCTCTAAAATTCCTGAGGTCACATACTATACCAAAAAATCATGAAAATTGACATGCAGCTACAGTTCGACATTACGGTCCTAACGAAACTGGTTTCGTTGAATCCCGACTCCGTATGCTCACACAACATATTTTTAACCATCAAAATACTGACTGTTTTTCATTCTAAAAATCCGTACGGCCACATACTGACTCTAAAAATCGCGAAACTTCATATCTAACAACTATTTGATATTGTGGATCCAACAAAACTGGTTTCGTCAAATTCCAACTTCGTTTGCAAAACCGACTATTTTTAAAGCTCTGGATGACCCTTTTAAATATATAAATATATTTAAATATAATTAAATTAAATATATATAAATTTATATTATCGTATATCTTCACATATGATATCGTACAGCTTTAGAATATCATATCAGAATTTACAGCTTGATATCTCAGATTCCAGATTATCTCGATATTCAATTTATATCGAAAATCCTTTTATAACGTAAATAAAGCGTTGCAAAATATAAAGGAATTCCACAGCGACTTTTCTGAAATTTGATTTGGACGAAAATCAAAATCTACACGACGAAATCCCGATTTTTCTCTTCCACTAGAAAGATATACTCTACCAGCTCCACACGTTTCTTGTTTCACAGAAATCCGATTTAAAACGAACCCTGTATATTCAGTTGAAGTTCAAATCGCCAAATAGCGAACTACCACGCCATTTCAAGCTCGATTTTAATTATAATATAATTATACGTTCAAACTGACGTCGATTGAATATATTCGTCAATAAAATACCACTCTAAGCTGAATTAAATCTAAGTGACGACCCCGTTCATAGAATATTGTGATTCCCAATATTTTTGATTATTTCTGAATTAAACATATTATTAATTATTTATTTTAATTAAATATTCCATATTATTTAATTAAACCTCTATTTAATTCACTACATCACGATATATATAATTAAATAAATTAATTATAATACCCCTGACAATGCGGGTCATTACAATTACCCTTGTTTATCTTTATAAAACCCGTCTTCTTCCTCGTTTCCATCCTTTAGACGTTCGAACCCAAAAGTCGTCCCCTATTCCCCCAAATCGCACGCACATTAGAGGGGCCGAATCCCAATCAAACCGCACCACCCCGACGCCCTTCACCCGAGTCGCCATCACCTTCATCGACGTCCATTATGGTGGCCCTCCTCCAAGAAAACTGTGTCCAAAGTCGGCTGCTTTAGGCCCATATTTCGAATGATTTGTGATACTAGGAATGATCATCGCCGTATAGGAATAGAGAGCAAAGAGATCACTATAGATTTCCCTTTAATTTCATGTTTTAATTCGCTTTGTAGTAGGACAGATTAAGGAGGAAGTGCTGGGAGCTCGCAGCCATCGATAGAAGGCTTGGTGGCGGTTGGGCATATGAATTAGGGTTTAGTTATCTAAGTATTTATAATATTATAATTATTTAATTCATTAATTTTCAGAAAAGCCCGTTAATTCCTAATAGCTCCAAATTCTGCCCAACGAGAGTTGTCCCTAGCCAAATACCCATGTTCTGGATACAATGGGCTAGGTCCCGTCAGCCCATTCTGAAACACCCCACCTCTGTTAAGGTCACTCACAAGGGAATACCTTAGATTCGATGGAGCATTTTAGGTAAAAGATGCAAATAAAGTACAAGACAGACAAATAAAGCAGCGAAAAATAAAGTCATTTTATAAACAATGTGGTTCGGTCAAGCTTTTACAATAGTTATCTTAAAAACAATACATAGTCCTTCTGTCTTGAGTCAAAAACTTCCAAGTATAAAAGAAGCATAAAAATAACAATGATTTATTCCCCAATAGAGTAAAGCAAGCTATAGCTGATATGAGACTGAATCCAAAGCAATATATGATGATCTTGAAGCAACAAGTAATCCAAGCTAAGCAGAAGTGTTTCCTCCCTGAGAACCTAGGGGAACGGAAGAAAAGAGGCGAACCAAAACTAGGTCAGACATAAGTCTGGTAAGTCCAGCTACTTTCAGCATATGAACAAGTAAGTACAACATGACATGAATTAAACTGAATAAAGACATAAGCATGATGATAAGGAACATAGGGTACATAGGATAAGCAATAGGTAAGATATACTAAGTATAACATCGCATGTTAACTATTCTCTGCTTCGCTACTACCCTGTTATTCTGATTTCTATATCTCTGCACCACCTAATGATTGTCCCAACTAGTAGTCTGTATAAAGGATAATATTACAACGTGAACCCAATCCCCGCAATTGTGGTAGCCTTCAGGTGTACATCTATTATGAGGGTTCCACCTCAATCAGCCTAATTGCCATGAAGATGTTAGATGTACCCTTACTACACTATCGATCGACTCCCTACTTGTACAAATGTTCCATGTGTCTATGTCAGTCGGCCCCCTCTTATGTGTAGATTCACTGTGTTGGTCCCACTATAAGGTGTATCAATCCTTATGATAGCGACCCGACACGAATCAAGATGCAAAATGTATAACTACTGGTACCCAGTGCCTGTTTTTTCCCACTTCGGAGTACGTGCATGCCCGTAAACCGTCGGAACCTACACTGACATACCCCCTGCCGTCGTTTTGACCACTTATAATCAGCCCAGTAATCGTGCCCCACCGTGCCTAGCTCAGGGAACCTTGATACATTTATGTGGATTACTGTTGAAATGGGTCCCCGTTACTAGGGTTTCCTACCGGTTAAGTTTGTGGGCCTATATTTACTAATATTACCTACCAACCCGATATGTACTTAACCCTTCCACCGATTCAAGCATATTTATATAATGGTTAAGTTTTGTGGGCCTATATTTACTAATATTACCCACCAACCCGACGTGTACTTAACCCTACTACTCGCCATGCCATGTTGGTTGAGTGGTTCTTATTAACTTAACCTTTCTCATTTATCATGTTGGATTGGTTAAGTGTGATTTATTAACTTAACCCTGTTCATTCATCAAGTTATATTGGTTAAGTATTTCCCATTTAACTTAACCCCATTCGTTCATCAATTTATATTGGTCAAGTGTCATTAATCAATTCAAGTTAACTTAACCCACCCACTCGTCTTGTCACGTTGGTTAAGTGTTCCCTTCTGGTGTTAACTTGACCTTGCCTCAAATCATGTTATATTGGTTAAGTGTTGCCCTCTCGTGTTAACTTAACCCTTTCCATACACCGTGTTATATAATTGGTTAAGTGATTTCCTCTTGTATTACTAACCCCACCACATGTCATTATATATTGGTTAAGTGTATCCTCTTGTGTTACTTAACCCTACCACAAGTCATTATATATTTTGGTTAAGTGTTACTTTAGTTAACTTTACCCTATCATCTGTTTAGTTAACATATTATAACGGTTAAGTACTGCCTTAGTTAACTTAACCCTACCATCTGTTTAGTTAACAAGTTATAACGGTTAAGTGTTCCCTTAGTTAACTTAACCCTACCCTATATCATGTCTTGTTGGTTAGGTGTCCTTTGTCCATTCATGTTTAACTTAACCCACACATATGTCATATTGGTTAAGTATTAATAAACCTAACCCTCCCATACTTAGCATGTGTCAATAACATTAATTCATTCATTAAAGCACCAACCACTCACATTAGACAGGGATTGTTGCAGTCACTGGATGTGTCGGTCGGTTCCGGGTAGTTTTACACCGCTACTCAGTCTAACCTCAGGTTCTTATTGGGCTCAATGCCCTAACCTCCCACATTAGATATGTATTGTTGTGGTTACTGGACAGCCGGGCTATTCTGGGCAGTTTTACACCACAACTCAATCTAACATCGGGTTAGGTATATTCATCTTTCCTTCAATTTACATATTTCTTATTTATGACAAATTCCACATGTAAATTATTCCCAATTTAATTATGCCATAATTATCCTTTTAATTATGCTCATAATTAATGGTATACTAAATATACCATTTCGTGAACCAATCTATGCCATGTAATTTTCATGTTTATCCTTCATATTTATATGTAAAATATAAATCAATTATTGTCATGGCCCACTTTCCTTCTAAATCATGTTCATAATCTTGGGTATATAAATTATACCGTTACATGCCATAAACCATTTACATTGTTGTAACACCCCGCATTTTTAATATAATTAAAAATGTATATATATATGCATAGATAGGTTAATAATGGTGATGTACAATGAAAATTACTTAACATGAAAGAGAAGGAAAGATTTATTCAATGGCAGTGTACGTAACGGAAAAGATAATAAAATAAGGGTACTTAATTTAAATATCAGGAATTAAGTAAAATGGACATCACCATTGCGTTCGTCTCGGAATTTTGCTTGGGATAGAGTCCAAGTTTGTGTAAATTGGATTTCGTATGAATAAGTAATGACATTTAGAAGATTCACCGAAAATTTCAAAACCAGTTCGAAAATTGGACCAAACAGCTAGGTGGGAAATTTCCCGCCATTGACCGGGCAGGTCGACCCTAGTGTTGACCTGGGGGTCAGGTCGACCATGGGGTCAACCTGGGTGTCGACCTACCCCAGGGAAGTCGACCTTAGGGGTCGACCTACCCCCCCAAATTCGGGCGATTTTAGCCCCTATGACGTGGTTTTTATTTTTAGATGGACCGGATGGCTTCTAGTTCAATCCTAGGGCTCTAAAACGCTCTCTACACCCATGAAATAGTGCTTAGACCTAACCTAATTCATAAACATTTCCTTCTACGCCTCCATGCTGCCAAACTTCAACCAAACATGGCCGCTGCCCCAAAACCCTAAACTAAATTGCAAGTTCTTCACAAACTTTGGAGTTTAATCAAATCAAGAAGCAAAGGTCTTCATCAAAAATTCATGCTCTTCGCTAATAATCAAATAAAATCGGAATTCTACATCAACAACAAATCACTTATTTCTCTAATCCAGTCAACGTGAGTGGATTTGAACTATATTTGTTGTATAATGTTGCTTCTATCGTTTACCATTCCTCATAATGAATATGATGTCAATTTAATAAGATATGTTATTTTATTTATGCCTACGCTTGAGTTCTCTCCTTTTTATCCTTTCCTCTTTTTATTTTGGATCTAGGTTATCTCGAACCTAGACGAAATCTTATTATTCAATACGCACGATTGGAATATGGGGATATTGGAATATAATCTTTAATTTTGGGGTTTGCAGCATAACAATGTTATTGCATATATTGGGCATAATCTATTTTATGTAGTCGAGGAATATAATATAAAATGTTGAATTTATGTAAGTTTGACATAATTGTCATTGGATATGGAATTGGTATAATTCAATATTAACAACATGTAATTGGATAACATGGATTGGTGAAATTTATTCGTGACTTGAAAAAGTAAGCCTAGAGGGTGAATTAGATTATATGTATGAACGTGGGAATGTTGGGGTGTATATATTGGGAAAATATTGATTATATGAAATTTGGTATAATTGGATATTGGAAATTGGCATGTTTGGGTATGAATAACATGGAATTAGTGAATTTGACTATAATTGGATAATTTGGGTAATATGAAAATTGGCTAACTATTATGTAATTGGTGTTGTGAATGGAAAATTGGAAATAGGCATAAAAATGAAATGTAATTAAGTTGAATTTGGAACATATGACATGAATTTGGTGTTTGGGTGAAAGACGATTATTAATGAACGCCTATGACACGAGATTAGACGCGTTTGTGGTGTACGACTGCCTGGAACTGCCCGACAAATCCACCAACCACAAGCGGACATCTAATGTGAGAGGTCAACGACAAGAACTAGAGGCGTAACGGTTTATGACACGAGGTTAGGCGTGTTTGTGGTGTAAGACTGCCCAGAACCGCCCGACAAATCCAGCAGCCACGAACGGACGTCTAATGTGGGAGGTCATACATCGTTACGACATTATAAATAAATTAAGAAATACTAACCATAATAAGACATGTGGGTGACATAGGTATGGTTAGAGGGTTAAGTGGGTGATATAAATGACATGTAAAGCATAAAAAATGTGGACTTAACCGTTGTGAGACATGTGATGTAAGACATAACCAAGGTATACTTAACCGTAGTAAACATGTGTAAGACATGGAAACTGTAATAAAAAGGGGGTTAAGTGGGACACGTGTGACATGTGAAACAGAATTTAGATATGCTTAACCAAATGGTACCCATAACGGTATCATAAATTAATTGAATTGAGAAAAGTTTAAGTAACGGGTTAAGTAAAAGTAAGGGTTAAGTCAAATCTAAAATTAATGACACAGTAATAGGGGAATGACAATTACCTATTATAAACTTGAGTTGCGGTGATGTAAAATTAAATAATTGGCAAACTTGTCATAGGGACAAGGGAAGGTTATGACTTAATATGTAATACAAGACTGAAAGGTGGGACGACTTATACTATGAAATAAGTCAAATCTAAAATTAATGACAAGAAATGGGGAATGATAAATAACCTATTACGAATAAAACTTGAATAAGGCAAGAAAGGGTAACAGGTGGAAATTATAACTTATGGGACAAGATAAGTTATAGGAAACGATAAGGAAGATGAGGTAACTTATATGTAAAGATATACTTAAATTAAGTGTTTTGGAAAGGAGAAATGTGAAATTTAAAAATGATATAAGTAATATGAGTGGAAAAGAAGTAAATTAGAATCATATATGTTGGCTAGGTTGAGTAATTCTCTGGGTGCCAGTCTGATGTTGATTTCGGTCTTCGGTGCTGGTGTTTAAAGGGTTATTCTCCTAATCAGTATGTATGTGGGACAAGGGATACTTAACTATGAATTAAGTATAACATGTTGTTGTAACCCAAAAAGGGAATAATTTATGAAATTAGAAAATAACATGTTGTGGGCTTATTAATATACTTAAGTGGGTTAAGTATAAATTGAATTAATAAGCAAGGGTAATTTGGTGAATAG
Source organism: Allium sativum (assembly GCA_030737875.1). NCBI lineage: Eukaryota > Viridiplantae > Streptophyta > Magnoliopsida > Asparagales > Amaryllidaceae > Allium > Allium sativum. Next base: position 318,838,081 of record CM060921.1, read on the forward strand.
GGAAAAAGAAAGCTAATGTGAATAACCATGTTAAATGAGAAAGTTGACGAGGTGGCACAAGCGTGAAATAAATGGTTAGACTTAAGGTCTAATGACATATAAAACTAAGGCGCCTGAAGCAGTCCGTATGTTGTAGGATGAATAACCCAATGAGGTAGATTATGATGGTGTCATAAGGCATGAGGAGAGCGCACGTTCGCTATTTTGGTGGATCCAACGGACTGGAAGGGAAAGCACGCAACTTCCTTAGACGCTAAAGGTGCTCCTGGTAGTCCTCTATAGTTGTTTAGCTTCGGGCTAAGATTACAGAGGTTGGGTCTACGCGGAACTACCTGGTGGGTGGGCCTTGACTGCATAAGTAGGGGGCAGTCAGAATGCTGTACGCGGTGGCATTAAGGGTGGTTTGGCGATTGCCTCAGGCAAAGGTGGAGGGTCAAGACCAAACGATAGCAAGATCGTCGGACGCCTGTCACCAGCAGCCTAAGGAATACGAAAAGACAAGAGCTAACCCCTAGAGATCGTTAACCTTTGCTATCAAGGGACTGGTGCGAGGAGACCCCACACGGATGTGTAGATTGTTCGCTTGTTAAGGGTGGTCACTTAGCTCATCTGGTCTTTACTAGTCGAGGGAGGGGCTGAGGTAGGGCCATAGCCAACATAGAAAAACTAGACCCGAGGGATATTTGTACATTGGACACTCTTATAGGCGGGCCCCGTAGAGATATAGAAAAGCTCCCGACCAAGTTCCGTGTTTTCTGGTGTAGCCCTGCCATGGAACTTGGGTGCACAAGTAGAGGTTATGTGAAGTAGAAACATTGAGTACGATTGATGATACGTACGTGGGAAAGTCTAGGTACAACCATGTCTGCTCTGGGTGGTGTATCGTAGACTAGAGGGCCTTATCCAGTGATGGAACCAAACTCGATCGAATAGTTTGAGGATAGCAGTCAGTACGCTTACGTAGCACAACGATAGTGGTTCTACGCGGATGTAGCATTGTACATTACTATGGCATAGAATAAGGGACTGCGCATATTTCTAGGGCGATACGGAGGAGACCATGCGAGTGGGGTATCACGGGGTGTACCTCAGTTCGGGGGTAGCTACGTATACACTATATTAGGTTAATCTACTAGGGGGTAGATGGATGTGACGTGTGTGTAAGCTTTGAGTGCTAATAACACGTATAACCTAATAAATAAGAAAGCATAATTGAACGGTATATGTAGGATTATTCAAGAAGTGTAGTTTAAATTCATTCACACAGAACTTATGTTCTGACCCCCTCCTCATAACATTCGCAGGTTAGACAGAGACTTATAGCTTTGGGAATGCTAATTTAGCAGTATTGTGATTAAGGTAAAGCTATGTTTTAAATATATTATATTTTACTCCTTCCGCTTTTTTCTGAACTCTGACATATCTCTTTTCTTTGTCTTTTTCTGCAGGATACCAGAGCAACCAACTCGGGTTTCGGGGGATTGGATTTTTGAAAAATCGGTCCGTCGGAATATGGGTTGTCACATCTGGTATCAGAGCATAGGTTTACGATTCCTATATAGATAACGAGTGAGCGTATTTGTATTTTCAAAAATATAAATATATTATATATAAAAACCTAAATCCATAGAGTAGCCCACTAGGTAGGGAAAGAGTTGGGATATTTAGTTTGTACACTAAAATAATAAACATAGAAATTTTTGAGACTCGTAGGTGGTTTGGTTGGAAAACGTACAATATGAATTGTTATTTGAGAAAGAAAGTATTCCAAGGAATTAAAACTAGAATGTTATTTCAGAGTAGTGGGTTTAGAAGTGTAACCTTAGAAACTAGAAAAAAGGTTGAAAAATGAAAAACGGATTAGGAATATATATAGTCGAGAGAATTGAATTCAGGAAAGTGGCTAGGAAAGCCTAGTGAGTTGAAGACCCGCTGTGAGTCTAACCCAATAATAAACTTTTAAGAACTTGAATCTGTAAAAGAATTTGTGGAGTTTTTCAAGTTTTAATCTTAAAAGTATTTTTGAAGTATGGGAAATTATTTAGTGCATGATGGGTTTTAAAAGTAAGGTGGGTATATTTTGTAAAACTATGATTTCTTATTTTAAAAGAATTCTCTCATTAAAAGTTTCATAGTATAGAGCATATATAGCTCGCTAGATTTCATATTATGATATATGAAAGGATTGAAAAGAAAGTGTTGCGTTTTGTAAAATAAATTCTTTTCTGATTTACAAAGAAATTTTGTTGGGTGGACAAAATAAGTTGGAGGAATAGAATAGATGTTTGCACCTTATAGCGAATAGTTAACGTTGTAAATAGGAACAATGTAACCTTGATAGTTGTCCTTGTCTACTCCAGTTTTGTGATTTGAAGAAAATGTTTTTGCATTTTATTTTGTGACATGGTTTTTATGATTTGGCAAAAGCAAGTTTTTGAGAAAAGAATAAAAGTTTTACCACTTAGTTTTTTTTGTTGAAAGAAGAATGTATTAAAAAGAAAGAAGGACAAACCATGTTTTTAAATGGAGTAGATAAGGATTAAGGCCTAGAAAGAACGAGATAAAGTTAAAGCTATTAGAACCAACTGGGAATTGGTTGAGATGAGAAATTTTCTGAGTATCAATCTGATGTTGATTTCGATCTTCGGGGTTGATTCTTAGAGAGTTATTTTCCTGCCAATTTACAGTCAGGGAATAGATAATATTAAACTAATGGAAAATTTCCCGTAGAATGCATAAGCATTGAGAAACCTAGGATTGTTGCTTGAGAAAAAGAAAAAGGATTGTTGCTTAAAAGAGAAGTATAGGCTAGTAATACACAGCATGGACTAGTGGTAACTACTAAGAAGTGAAGGGCAAGCAAGTGTATAGATCCTGTTGAGTGGACTCGTGACATAAGTCCTAAGATTCTTGGCCCATAGTAGTAGCTGTGTAGGATGCTGTCTGAGTTGAAAATGAAAAGGCTTATTTGAAAATAATAAACTTAAGTAATTTGATTAAGTCAAATAAGCTAAGAAATAAACTAGCCTAACTAAAAAGAAAACAACAGAATCAATCAAGCAACAAAATGAGACGAGAAAATAAAATGGAAATCTTAAGAAGAAGATAAATAAATATGAAAATTTTCCAAGATAAGTGGAAAAAGAGAATAAATTTTCTTATGTGATCGTACATGGATAGGAAAATAGGAAATCTTCATAGAATAGTCATATAAAAATCCAAGTACGATTAGAAAAAAACGGAGGATGTGAATTTTTCCGTTTTACACCTTTCGTAACATAAGAAATCGAATTTGGAAATTAGATTTTTCTAAATTTCAAATTTAATGATGGTTGGTAGGATTTTGGATGCGAAAATTGGATGAACTATGCTCTTACTCTGTAAGAGTATAGGAAAATGTGGATGAAAAACGTTTTTATTTTTCAAAAATATTGCATTCATACAGAACTGCAAGTATATTTAGGATGTGAGCATCATGTTTTGAAAGAGTTCTTAACGTTTTCATACATATAGGTGGATCCAAATTAGGCATACATACTTTACTATGATGTATCTCACTTTTGCACATGCATAATGTTTGCAACAATTGGATGCACACTTGATGGATGGATGTTGCGAGGGGTTATCTATTTTACTCTTATCGAATTTCGGGGATGAAATTCTTTAAGTGTGGGAGAATGTAACGCGCCGCATTTTTAATATAATTAAAAATGTATATAAATACATAGATAGGTTAATAATGGTGATTTACAATGAAAATTACTTAACATGAAAGAGAAGGAAAGATTTATTCAATGGCAGTGTACGTAATAGGGAAGATAATAAAATAAGGATACTTAATTTAAATATCAGGAATTAAGTAAAATGGACCTCACCATTGTGTTCGTCTCGGAATTCTGCTTGGGATAGGGTCCAAGTTTGCGTAAATCGGATTTCGTATGAATAAGTTATGGCGTTTAGAAGATTCACCGAAAATTTCAAAATCAGTTCAAAAATTGGACCAGACAGCTTGGCGGGAGATTTCCTGCCATTGACCGGGCAGGTCGACCCTAGTGTCGACCTGGGGGTCAGGTCGACCATGGGGTCGACCTACCCCAGGGAGGTCGACCCACCCCCTCCTAAGATTTGGGCGATTTTAGCCCCTATGACGTGGTTTTTATTTTTGGACGGACCGAATGGCTTCTAGGTTAATCCTAGGGCTCTAAAACCTCTCTACACCTATAAAATAGTGCTTACACCTATCTTGATTCATAAACAATTCCTTCTACGCCTCCATGCTGCCAAACTTCAACCAAGCATGGCCGCCACCCCAAAACCCTAAACTAAATTGCACGTTCTTCACAAACTTTGGAGTTTAATCAAATCAAGAAGCAAAGTTCTTCATCAACAATTCATGCTCTTCACCAATAATCAAATAAAATCAGCGTTCTATATCAACAACAAATCGCTTATTTCTCTAATCCAGTCAAGGTGAGTAGATTTGAACTATATTTGTTGTATAATGTTGCTTCTATCGTTTACCATTCCCCATAATGAGTATGATGTTAATTTAATAAGATCTGTTATTTTATTTATGCCTACCTTTGAGTTCTCTCCTTTTTATCCTTTCCTCTTTTTATTTTGGATCTAGCTTATCTCGAACCAAGACGAAATCTTATTATTCAGTACACACGATTGGAATAAGGGGATATTGGAATATAATCTGTAATTTTGGGGTTTGCGGCATAACAATTGTTATTGCATATATTGGGCATAATCTATTTTATGCAGACGAGGAATATAATTATAATGCTGAATTTATGTAAGTTTGACATAATTGTCATTGGATATGGAATAGGTATAATTCAATATTAACAACATGTAATTGGATAACGTGGATTTTTGAAATTTATTCGTGACTTGAAAAAGTAAGCCTAGAGGGTGAATTAGATTATATGTATGAACGTGGGAATGTTGGGGTATATATATTGGGAAAATATTGATTATATGAAATTGGGTATAATTGGATATTGGAAATTGGCATGTTTGGGTATGAATAACATGGAATTAGTGAATTTGGCTATAATTGGATAATTTGGGTAATATGAAAATTGGCTAACTATTATGTAATTGGTGTAGTGAATGGCAAATTGGAAATAGGCATAAAAATGAAATGTAATTAAGTTGAATTTGGAACATATGACATGAATTTGGGGTTTGGGTGAAAGATGATTGTTAATGAACGACTATGACACGAGGTTTGACGCATTTGTGGTGTAAGACTGCCCAGAACCGCCCGGCAAATCCAGCTACCACAAGCGGACATCTAATGTGAGAGGTCAACGGCAAGAACTAGAGGCGTAACGGTTTATGACACGAGGTTAGGCGCGTTTGTGGTGTAAGACTGCCCGGAACCGCCCGACAAATCCAGCAGCCACGAACGGACGTTTAATGTGAGAGGTCACACATCGTTACGGCATTATAAATAAATTAAGAAATACTAACCATAATAAGACATGTGGGTGACATGGGTATGGTTAGAGGGTTAAGTAGGTGACATAAATGACATGTAAAGCATAACAAATGTGGGCTTAACCGTTGTGAGACATGTGATGTAAGACATATCCAAGGTAGACTTAACCGTAGTAAACATGTATAAGACATGGAAACTATAATAAAAAGGGGGTTAAGTAGGACATGTGTGACATGTGAAACAGAATTTAGATATGCTTAACCAAATGGGACCCATAACGGTATCATAAATTAATAGAATTGGGAAAAATTTAAGTAATGGGTTAAATAAAAGGAAGGGTTAAGTCAAATCTAAAATTAATGACACAATAATGGGAGAATGATAATTACCTATTATAAACTTTGGTTGCGGTGATGTAAAATTAAATAATAGGCAAACTTGTCATAGGGACAAGGGAAGGTTATGACTTAAGATGTAATACAAGACTGAAAGGTGGGACGACTTATACTATGAAATAAGTCAAATCTAAAATTAATGACAAGAAATGGGGAATGATAAATAACCTATTACGAATAAAATTTGAACAAGGCAAGAAAGGATAATAGGTGGAAATTATAACTTATGTGACAAGATAAGTTATAGGAAACGATTAGGAAGATGTGATAGCTTATATGTAAAGATGTACTTAAATTAAGTGTTTTGGAAAGGAGAAATGTGAAATTTAAAAATGATATAAGTTATATGAGTGGAAAAGAAGTAAATTAGATATATGTTGGTTGGGTTGAGTAATTCTCTGGGTGCCAGTCTGATGTTGATTTCGGTCTTCGGGGCTGGTGTTTAGAGGGTTATTCCCCTAATTAGTATGTATGTGGGATAAGGCATACTTAACTATGAATTAAGTATAACATGTTGTTGTAACCCAAAAAGTGAACAATTTATGAAATTGGAAAATAACATGTTGTGGGCTTATTAATGGACTTAAGTGGGTTAAGTATAAATTGAATTAATAAGCAAGGGTAACTTGGTGAATACGGAAAAGGAAAGCTAATGTGAATAACCAAGTTAAATGAGAAAGTTGACGAGGTGGCATAAGCGTGAAATAAGTGGTTAGACTTAAGGGTCTAATGACATATAAAACTAAGGCGCTTGAAGCAATCCGTACGTTGTAGGATGAATAACCCAACGAGGTAGAACACGATGGTGTCATAAGGCACGTGGAAAGCGCACGTTCGCTATTTTGGTGGCTCCAACGGATTGGAAGGGGAAGCACGCGGCTTCCTGAGACGCTAAAGGTGCTCCTGGTAGTCCTCTTTAGTGGTTTAGCTTTGGGCTAGGATTACAGAGGTTAGGTCTGCGCGAAACTACCAGGTGGGTGGGCCTTGACTGCATGAGTAGGGGCAGTCGGAATGCTATACGTGGTGGCATTAAGGGTGGTTCGGCGATTGCCTCAGGCAGAGGAGGAGGGTCAAGACAAAACGATAGCAAGATCGTCGGACGCCTTTCACCAGTAGCCAAGGGCTAACCCCTAGAGATCGTTAATCTTTGCTATCACGGGACGGGTGCGGGGAGACCCCACATGGATGTTTAGATTGTTTGCTTGTTAAGGGTGGTCGCTTAGCTCGTGTGGTCTTTACTAGTTATGGGAGGGGTGGATGTTTAGATTGTTTGCTTGTTAAGGGTGGTCGCTTAGCTCGTGTGGTCTTTACTAGTTGTGGGAGGGGCTGAGGTGGGGCCATAGCCACCATAGAAAAACCAGACCCGAGGGATATTTGTACATTGGACACTCTTAGAGGCCGGCCCCGTAGAGATATAGAAAAGCTCCCGACCGATTTCCGTGTTTTCTAGTGTAGCCCTGCCACGGAACTTGGGTGCACATGTAGAGGTTATGTACAGTAGAAACATCGAGTACGATTGATGATGCATACGTAGGAAAGTCTAGGTACAACCGTGGGTGTATCGTAGACTAGAGGGCCTTGTTCGGTGATGGAACCAAACTCGATCGAATAGCTTGAGGATAACAGCCAGTACGCTTACGTAGCACAGCGATAGTGGTTCTATGCGGATGTAGCATTGTACGTTACTATGGCATAGAATAAGGGACTGCGCATATTACTGTGGAGATACAGAGGAGATCATGTGAGTGGGGTATCACGGGGTGTACCTCAGTTCGGGGGTAGCTACATATACACTATACTAGCTTAATCTACTAAGGGGTAGATGGGTGTGACATGTGTGTAAGCTTTGAGTGCTAATAACACGTATAACCTAATAAATAAGAAAGTGTAATTGAACGGTATATGTAGGATTATTCAAGAAGTGTAGTTTAAATTCATTCACACAGAACTTATGTTCTGACCCCCTTCTCATAACATTCGCAGGTTAGACAGAGACTTCTAGCTTTGGAAATGCTGATTTAGCAGTATTGTGATTAAGGTAAAGTTATGTTTTAAATATATTATATTTTACTCCTTTCGCTGTAAGGTGTTTTCCAAACTTTGACATATCTCTTTTCTCTGTCTTTTTCTGCAGGATACCAGACAACCAACACGGGTTTTGGGGGATTGGATTTTTGAAAAATAGGTCCGTCGAAATCCTGGTTGTCACAATGGTTATGAGCCAAATATGTCAATTACATGAAATTTCAAGTTTTTAATCAAAATAGGCTATACCCCGTCGTCCCAAACTTACAATAATAGTTGTTCCCAAAATCACTATGTCATTTATTTGGCGTTCCAAATCAATAGTTAAGTCCAATCTAGTTTTAATATTCTAGTTTACAGTGTATGGCCAAAACCTAGTTTACAAGCCAACTAACCCAAACTTGCAGTTATAATGATAACAATGCCCCAATGTCAATTACAAGTTTTGCCCAACCATTTCACCAAATATGTTATGTTCAGTTACTTTCCCCAATTATGTTATGCCAATATTGTCAATCTCATGTTTATGCCCTAATAACCCAAATCTTCCCCGTATTCCCATCGTACGTATATCGCAATTCAACCTAGATTATAGGTCAATCTAGATTCACAAATAAAAAGGAACAAATTGGAATAATATGACAATGATAGGCATAAGAACTGGCACAAGATGATAGTCCCAAAACACAAGAATTACAGATCTAATAGAATTACAGCATAACTGAATAAACTAATTTAGAATCATTGCAGGCATATAGATTTGATTATGAACAATATTATGGACATAAAAGGCTTGAATAATAAACTAGGCTCGACAACTTGTATAGGTTCGATTGGATCGATAAGAAGCAACCCAAAGTCACAGATTCACAAAGGCTAAGAATAGATCCAAATAGAAAATCAAGCATAGGTCCAAATTCATTTTATTCCATGTCCATACTATAATTGGTTGTCTAAATATGAAAGTAATCGTGAAATTACAAAACAAAGGCAAGTCTTGTTTTCTAGAATCTGTATTCTGAAACTGAATTGCTCGCCTTTGATGTAGACTAATTGTTCTTTTAATCCTATTCAGATTGGAAGAAGAAGAAGTACTAGTTCTAGCTTAGGTTTCAGCAAAGTAGCGACGCCATTGATTTATTTTTAGATAAGGAAAGAGCAATGGAGGCTAGAGAATAATGTAAGAGATTTAGGTTTTGGCTTAGGGATGTATTTATAGGAGAACAGAAGTGTTTAGGGCCTTAGATATCAACCTAGAACCAATCCAGACCATTAGAACAGCCAAAACCACGTCACAAGCCAAAGAAAATCAGATCTGGGCCAAAACAGGTCGACTTGTAGGGGGGAGGTCGACCCCCTAGTCGACCTATGACCCAGGTCGACCCCCAGGTCGATCTCCCTAGGTTGGTCGACCCCCAGGTCGAACTGCCTGGGTATTTTCCTATGTAAATTCTGAATTTTTGTTGAATCTTCCGAAGGCCATAACTTCTTCATACAAAGTCCGATTTATGCAAACTTGGACTCTATTCCAAGCAGAATTCCAAGATGAACGCAATGGCGTAACACATTTCATTTAATTCTTCATTGAATAATTAGTTATTCTCTAATTATCTCTTATGTCCTATTTTAAAATTATGGGGTGTTATACATTCGATCATCTTGGCCCACTTTTCTTTAATTCAAAATATAAATCATTTAATTATATAATTTGATCGTACATTTAAATTTACCAAGGACACAAACGGACTTCGAAAATTCCTGAAAACTAAATCTAGTTATGTTTTGACGATATGGTGCTAACAAAATTAATTCTGTCGAATTTGGAGACCGTTTGAAAAAATGGTCATTTTCTGGTCGATCCAAATTGACTGAAATTGACGAAACAAATTTTCTTTTGCTATGCTCACATATTGATTCCAAAAATTATGAAATTTGGAATCTTGCAAGAATTTGACATTCCGGATTCAACCAGGGTGGTTTCATCGAAAACAGAAGTTGTTTGTAAAATGGTTATTTTTAATATTAAAAAATATATATATACACCATAGCGACTATTCTGAATATCTAATTGGCCATAACTTTTGATTCTTGCTATAAAATTTTAGTTTTTCAGATTCATTGGAAAGATATTTTTAAATAGATTTAAATATTTCTGGTTTTACTAAAATCCGATTTATTTTGAATCTTATACATTCATTCAATGTTTAAATTCAAATTTTCAAACTACCATGCTATTTCTAAATCTTTTTATAATTAAATTAAAATTTATTCATTCTAACTTCGATTTAAATAAATTTTTAATAATTATTATTTAAAATAAATCATTTTAAATATTTAAAATTCACTAGAATTTCTAAAATAAAATTTTAAATTGGTTCAGAAATTCCGGGTTGTTAAACATGGGGTGTACCTTGATATTAGGGTAGCTACATATATACTATATTAGGTTAATCCACTGGGGAGTAAAAGGGTACGACGTATGTGTAAGCCTTTAGTGTTGTTAACCCAAGTAACCTAATAAATAAGAAAATGTAATTGAACGATATACATAGGGTTATCCAAAACGTGTAGTTTAAATCCAGTCACCAAAACTTGTGTTCTGACCTCCTCCTCATAACATACTTGTAGGTTAGACTTGTGGAAGAGATATGATAGCTTTCAATACTGGTTTGACAGTATTATAATTTGGGTAAGGATGTATTTTGTGTAAATTATATTTTATCCATTTCGCCGTGAGATATTTTCTGAGCTTTTATATATTTCATATCTTTGTCTTTTCTGCAGGATACCAGAGCAACCAACACAAGTTTCGATAGATTGGAATTTTGAAAAAAAAATTGGTCTATCCGAATTTAGGTTGTTACATCTGATATCAAAGCTTAGGTTTAGGATTCCTATATAAATAGTGAGTGAATGTATTTGTATTTTTAAAAAATATAAAAATATTATATATATACCTGGATCCATAGAGGAACCTACTAAATAGAAAGAGTATAATATGTAAGAATTAGGATGACTGTTTTGTACACTAAAGGAATGAATCTAGAAATTTGAGACCCTTAGGAAAATTTGGATGGGAAGCGTACAACATATATTGAAATAGAGAAAGGAGAATCCCATATGTTGATATTTCATATTAGTGGGAGTGTCTAGGAAAGCCTAGAAAAATTGGAAACCCGATTTGAGTCTAACCCTATTGTTAACTTTTAAGAACTTGAAATTGGAAAAGTTTTGGAAGATGGTTTATGGTGTTTTCGAGTTTTAATCTTAAATGTTATGGTTTTAAAATATGTAAAGTACATATTGAGTTTTGGTGTAAATGCGGTATATTTTCTAAATAGTGATTTCTTGCAAAGATTTTGTCTAAAATTAAAATTGTCTCAGTAAAAGTTGTATACCATGGAGCATGTATGGCTCGCTAGTTTTCTCATTATATTGAATGAAGGGGTTAAAAAGCAAAACATAAAAAAGTTGCATTTTGTTGAAAACCAGAATTTTCAGTAAAGAAAGTATTGAAATCTCTATTCTTTTAACAATCATTTTAATAAATTGTTTAGCAAGAAATTTTGGTTTGGTGGACAAAATAAGTTATAAAAATTAACAATAGAGTAGATGTTTGCACCTTATAGTAAGAGACTGAATTGACCTTATAGGAAAGAACTAGTTGTAAATCTGATTGAGAATTAGTTGTTCTAGTCTACTCCAGTTTTTGTGATTAGAAAAAAAATGAATATTGATCTACATTTTGTTTAGATGATATGTTTTTATGGTTTGGCAAAAGTAAGTTTTGATGAGGAAAATAAAGTTCTGATACTTTTAACTTATGAAAGAAAAGTGAAATGAAAAGGCCAAACCGTGTTTTAAAAGGTATAGAGTAGGTAAGTATTAGTGCCTTGGGAAGACGGGAAAGGTTTTGAGGCTATGAAGTAGATAGCGAGAATTATCTTGGAATAATGATAAGTTCCCATAGAATGCGTAAGCATTGAAAAGCCTATGGTGTTTGTAACACCCCACCTCCGCTAGGGTCACTCACAAGGGAATTCACTAGGTTTGGTGAAGCATTATCGAGGTAAAGATGCACAGAAATATTACAAGACAGAACATATATATATAAAACAGCGGAAGTAAAACAAATTTCATTACCTTATAAAATAAGGTCTAAAGCCTTTTACATCAGAATACATCAAAACCTGTCTTGCAATAGAAAAGAAGCATAAACCATTTCATGAATTATTCCCCAAGTAAAACAGTAAAGTAGCCATAGCCAAGAAAAGTCCAAGCCATGCGTGATGACCTTCAAGTAGAAGAAGTCCGAACTAGATAACAGTGTTTCCTCCCTGAAAACCTTGGGGGGGGGGGGGAACGAAAGACAAGAGGCGAAAGAAAACGGGGTCAGTCATAAAGACTGGTAAGTCCTATCTACTTCCAGTATAAAAACAGGTAAAGGTAACATGACATGCATAAACTGAAAGTAAACATAAGGATGACTATAATATAGATAAACTAAAACAGGCTGAACTACTGTAGCAAGGTAAACTAAGATATCATGATAAACTACGGTGTCATGATAAGTCAATGTATCACATCGTCTGGTTTCTATCAAGTATAATATCCCGAGGTATCTATCCTGTATAACGTCCCACGGTATCTATCATGTATATTTCTCATGGTCCTAACATGTATATTTGCTCTGCACCTCTCGTACTAGTATCCCAACCCGCGTCATGTGTTAACCATGAATGTCCCTTGCCCAATGTCATGTAATGGTCCATGTCAACCTAATATATAGCATATGTAGGTTTTCCCAACTCGTATGTTTCTTTCCATGTATAAGTTCAGTCCTTTGCCGTAGGCCATACGGGCTTTCCCATGTAAACGTTTTATCCTCGAGGTTATTTTGGACTTCTACCCTGGATCTAGTTATGTTTCCTTACCATGAATTATCGCGCGTTCACTTAGGATTTATGCCGCCTAGGACCACTAGGGATTATGCTACCTAATGAACGTTTCCGTGTATCGGTTTGGGTTTTGGCCACCTAGGACCACTAGGGATTATGCCACCCGTCAACCGCACCCTTTATCCCACGTATATATCGTGAATCGTTTTTCATGTCTAGGCGCACATGTTCCTCAATGTGCCATCCGAGTTCCGTGCCAGGGCAAATCAAGAAATACGGAACTCGGTCGGGAGCTTTAAGTCGTCTGCTGATGCAGATATCAAGGTCTGTTTTTGTACCCGTGGCTATGGTCCCACGTGACCCCTCCCTCAACTACTGAAAGGCAACCGAAGAAAAATCATGTATGAGAACTACACTACGGCCCATCGATGCCCATTTCCAGATAGCCAACCTCACCCATAACTCGATAGCTAGTATGTGGTCTTTTGGGAGTTCCCTGTCTTTCCGTACATACACGATTGACTAAAGATGGTAGGTAGTCGGCGACATGCTATCCCAGGGTAAAATCAAGTATCGTCGACTCCACGCTAATCCATCCCAGTCTTTAGGTCGCTCGCATAGCAACCAAGGCATACTCTTGGCTCTTCTACCGCAGACCTTAACCCCTGTGAGGCCAGGTTTCATGGACCACTCGCCACCTCACAGAGGGATACCAAGAGTACCCTCACGTTCCCCGAAGCTTTCGCTTCGTCACCCAGTTCGCTGGATCTTTTATCCCAGTCAGATAACTTGCTCCTCCTCGTATACTAAGCGATGAGCTACCGTACCAGGTTACTCATCTCTTTATGAACTAGTCCATGTCCTTAGCTAAGAATTATTACTTAGTTACCGTTAACTAAGGTTTACCACTTATTCCCTCTTTCCACTATCCTTATTAACTACGATTTCCAACCTAGTCCCCTGAGCTAGGGTTTTGTCAAATTGGTTAAGTGTTGTTATCCAAGTTCATGACTTAACCCGCCTACGAATCATGTCAAGATTGGCTAAGTACTCAAGTTCAAGGCTTAGCCCTACAGGTTGGTTAAGTGTACCAAGAAGCTCATGACTTAACCTTACCAAGTCAAATTGGTTAAGTATTTATTTGTCTTAACCCTATCAGATTATCATGTTAGATTGATTAAGCATAGATTATCTTAATCCCATCAGATTATCGAGTCGGATTGGTTAAGTATGGGTTAGCTTAACCCCATCCACTAATCATATTACCATGGTTAAGCCTACTTTTAAAAGGTCTTGTGACTTAACCCTATCAGGTCCACCTATTAGATTGGTTAAGTGTAGGTTACTTAACCTCATCAAATCATCACGTATAATTGGTTAAGTATAAGTTACTTAACCCCATTAAATTATCATATTAAATTAGTTAAGTATTGGTTACTTAACCCCATTGAATTACCAAGTTTAGATTGGTTAAGTGTTTAACTTAACCCCCCCCCCCCCCCGAATTCCCGTGTTTAGATTAGTTAAGTATAGGTTACTTAACCCCATCTAATTACCGTGTTTAGATTAGTTAAGCCTTAATTACATAACCCTATCTAATTTCCGTGTTTAGATTAGTTAAGCCTTAATTACTTAACCCCATCTAATTTCCGTGTTTAGATTAGTTAAGCCTTAATTACTTAACCCCATCTAATTACCAAGTCGGATTAGTTAAGTGTAAATTACTTAACCCCATCCCCTAATCATCTTGTATGGTTAAGTGTTATTAAGAAATCAAACCCGGTCCCACTTAACCTACCCATTCGTGTCATATCGGTTAAGTGTCATTAATCAAATTTACTTAACCTTATCATGTGGCATTAATTTAATTAATGCACTCTCAACCTCTCACATTAGACCTTGTTGTGGTTACTAGTTAAGCCGGGCGGGTCCGGGTAGATTTACACCACAACCTAGTCTAACCTCGGGTCTTAAGCGCGACATGACCAACTTCTCACATTGGATCCTATTGTTTGTAGCCATTAGTTAAGCCGGGCGGGTCCGGGTAGATTTATGCTACAAACTCAACCCAACCTCGAGTTGGCCACTTTCATGTTTGGTCTAGTGTCATATTACACTTACAACCCATACATGTCTAATTCCAAGTCCCATGTTTACCCACGTATCATGCCCCCATTTTGGTTCAACTTACATGTCGTGTTCACATGTAACCTCAAGTCAAGTTGTCATGTCATATTCAAGTCAAGATTTCGCGTCATGTTCATGTTTATCTAACTACCCCATAATCGTGTTTTAACTTGAGTAAAAGCGAGTCAACATAGTAGGTATACTATGGCTACATGTAGACCCCAAAACATGCACGATGCCACAAAAGGGATTGGCTCCAAACATGCATGGTATCATAAGGGGGTTTGGCCTTAAAACATGAATGATCATATAGGGATTGGCCATAAGCATGCATACTATCATATAGGGGTTGGCCACAAGCATGCACAATGTCATAAAGGATTTGGCCACAAACTTACATATTATCATAGGAAATTTAGCCACGAACTTGCATATTGTCATTACGGGATTTGACATTACATAAACATGATATCATAAGGGGGTGGTTTTATTTACATGCATAAGCCCCAAAGTCCAATTTATGCCATTATTTCACAAGTCAAAGTGGCTCTAAGTGTTCATGCTATCATACTACAAGTAAAGGTCCAATCTTGCATGGCAAACTAAGTCCAATGCAACATGAATAGCATGGTTTAGTCGCTAAAACATAAACCAAAGCCATATGTTCATGTTAAAGGAGCAAACTAGGCTCGCATAGGTTATAGCATTCATGTTTAACCACATTTTATTCCATGCCATGATTAAACTACCGTTAACATTTTGAAGTAGCTAGAACTTACCTAGCGAGGCTTAGAAAAAGGATCATGCATCATCTTGACGAAGAAAGGTGGCTCCTTTGTCGAAGAATCGTCATGAAACTCGCATAGCAACGTTGATTTGGCCTCTATTTGGTGTAGCAAGCTTGCACCTTTTGATTTGAACCCAATTTGAATGCATAGTCTCTAGGAATTGGAGATGGAGGCCATGAGCAATGAAGATTTGGGCAGCACTTCGTGGCATGAGTGAATTATGAGGGGTTTAGGGTAGGCTTAGGGTCTTTTTATAGAGATTAGGGTAGTTTTAGGCCGTTAGATTAACCCTAGGATAGATCCCAGCCCTCAAAAATCGTCACAAGCCTCCAAAACAAGACCCAGAAGCCAAAACAGGTGCACCAGGCTGCCTGGGTCTGACCAGGCAGGTCGACCCCCAGGTCGACCCTGGGGTCGACTCCCCAGTCGACCTGGGGCGGGGGGGGGGGGGGGGGAGTCGACTCCCCAGGTATGGCGGGAAATTTTCCCGCCTCTTCTGAATTCTGAAATTTGAATCTGTTTTCGTTTTCGAATTTTTCGTGAAACTTCCGAAGGCCATATCTCGGCCATACGGACTCCGATTTACGAAATTTCGGACTCTATTTCGCGTATTTTTCCGAGACGAACGCAATGGCATGGCCCATTTTATCTGATTCAGATTTTATAATTTAATTCTGCCTTGATTCTTGATTTAACATGTTGTTAAATTTCGGGTTGTTACATTCTCCCCTCCTTTAAGGATTTCGTCCCCGAAATCTCCAAGTTAGGAAGAACGTATCCTACCATCCATCATCCATCTACTCAAAACATCATCCACAGGCAACCATTGTCCTTAGACGATTTCTAATGCCATATGAACATATGCAAAGTGTGTGTGTATATGTTCCTTAGCTAATGCTGATGATCAGGCCTGAATGATCTTTCTAATGCAAAATATGTTTAGTGCCATGAGTCCAACATGTATGCAAATAGTCCTAGTCATATAAGTACTATATGCGTGCACAAACATTCATTCATATGCAACATCCGCATGATAACACATTCAATTTCATCCATAACAAGTATAAATACTCGTGCATATGCAACGTGAAATGTGACCGCGTCAATCTAGTATCTAATGTGTATTCGCGCATCCACGAGCAACCACTTGCAACCATTTGCAACCATATCAATCATAACATGTTTCAAATACATGTTTCCATCCAGAGAGTTCTATCTAAGGTTCCCAAGATAAGATCAAGGAGATAAACAAGACAAACTCCTTACGGGGTTTGTAATAGAAACAGGACCGAGAGGATATCCACCAAAAGATAACATGCGAGCAAGTTCTACAGGAAAAACCAGGGATCATGGATACACCCCTTAAACAGAGGTACGATGCGCGTGTCTAGCCTTACGTCTTCTAAGTCGCGTCTCCTTGAGCTTAATTCCTCGGTGCCTTGACCGCCTTTTTAACTCCATGATTTCGTGGCTCCTTGATTCCTATTTCCAAGATATGAGTTAGAACTCATTTCATTGTCGCCTCTTATTCCACTTTCACTTATCCTTTCCCTAGTATACTTGGCTCAAACGTATTCACTTACTCATGCAAGCTCTCCAAAATTCACTAGGGAATTCTGGATCTCGTTTGCCGATGCCAATCCATGTTGCCAAGAGTACTTACTAGGGTGATTCCCATAACTCATGCATAAGCGAAACGAACCATCCGCCTTAGCGGCGAATTCTATTCGAACGGACTACCAACAACTGCATCCCGAGATTCTAGGTAACTAACCATGACAGAACCCAAAAGGTTACACGAGACTTCGAGGGTATCACCAAGGTGAGTCGGGAGTCTAACTACCCTCTTTCCAAAACCGAGAATGGCACCCCCTTATTGGGTGACCACTTTATCCCTAGAATCCATCCGTAGCCGAGACATGTCATTCTCAAATCCAAACAAGTCATGAAGAAAAGGACCAACTCTCCAACCAGATTTTTGGGGACAAAACTGGGATCCTTTATCATGTTAGTACTAAGGTGCAGAGACTCAACTATCCAAGCAGACTTAAATGATACGATGATCAAGACAAAGTCTGGACGGGAAGATAGAAAAGAACGACTAAATCTTTAACAGAAACGGTACCATCTCTTTTAGGTACCCTAGAAATGGGAGCGTACAATTGCCCTCTCCGATGATCTTGTCCTTGTCCTCCTTGATGGACTAATCCATAGCAACAGTTGCTTATCCTTAAGCTTGCGTCCTTTATCCTTACTCTTATTATCCTTCCTTGTACCACGGCAACAGGTCTCTTGAGAACCAACTCCATCATACGGGAAACACCTACGTGGCTAGACAAAGATTGGTCACAGTTAGAACTACTGTGACCACAGATGGAGGAAAGAAAGGAAAGGAGATTCAATCAAGGAAACAAAGGATAGTGCTAATGGCCTTTTGGGGAATAACCTTTAATAACAAAACTTTTCTTGAAAAATGCTTCTTTGTAAACGGTTTTTCAAATAGTTTTCAGAAGGTTTTAAAAACTTTTGCCCAGTCTGGTAACCTTCTGCTCTGATACCAAATGTAACACCCCACCTCCGCTAGGGTCACTCACAAGGGAATGCACTAGGTTTGGTGAAGCATTATCGAGGTAAACATGCACAGAAATATTACAAGACAGAACATATATATATATATAAAACAGCGGAAGTAAAAAAAATTTCATTACCTTATAAAATAAGGTCTAAAGCCATTTACATTAGAATACATCAAAACCTGTCTTGCAATAGAAAAGAAGCATAAACCATTTCATGAATTATTCCCCTAGTAAAACAGTAAAGTAGTCATAGCCAAGAAAAGTCCAAGCCATGCGTGATGACCTTCAAGTAGAAGAAGTCCGAACTAGATAATAGTGTTTCCTCCCTGAAAACCTGGGGGGGGGGGGGAACGGAAGACAAGAGACGAAAGAAAACGGGTCAGTCATAAAGACTGGTAAGTCCTATCTACTTCCAGTATAAAAACAGGTAAAGGTAACATGACATGCATAAACTGAAAGTAAACATAAGGATGACTATAAGATAGATAAACTAAAACAGGCTGAACTACTGTAGCAAGGTAAACTAAGATATCATGATAAACTACGGTGTCATGATAAGTCAAGGTATCACATCGTCCGGTTTCTATCAAGTATAATATCCCGAGGTATCTATCCTGTATAACGTCCCACGGTATCTATCATGTATATTTCTCATGGTCCTAACATGTATATTTGCTCTGCACCTCTCGTACTAGTATCCCAACCCGCGTCATGTGTTAACCATGAATGTCCCTTGCCCAATGTCATGTAATGGTCCATGTCAACCTAATTTATAGCATATGTAGGTTTTCCCAACTCGTATGTTTCTTTCCATGTATAAGTTCAGTCCTTTGCCGTAGGCCATACGGGCTTTCCCATGTAAACGTTTTATCCTCGAGGTTATTTTGGACTTCTACCCTGGATCTAGTTATGTTTCCTTACCATGAATTATCGCGCGTTCACTTAGGATTTATGCCGCCTAGGACCACTAGGGATTATGCTACCTAATGAACGTTTCCGTGTCTCGGTTTGGGTTTTGGCCACCTAGGACCACTAGGGATTATGCCACCCGTCAACCGCATCCTTTATCCCACGTATGTATCGTGAATCATTTTTCATGTCTAGGCGCACATGTTCCTCAATGTGCCATCCGAGTTCCATGCCAGGGAAAATCAAGAAATACGGAACTCGGTCGGGAGCTTTAAGTCGTCTGCTGATGCAGATATCAAGGTCTGTTTTTGTACCCGTGGCTATGGTCCCACATGACCCCTCCCTCAACTACTGAAAGGCAACCCAAGAAAAATCATGTATGAGAACTACACTACGGCCCATCGATGCCCATTTCCAGATAGCCAACCTCACCCATAACTCGATAGCTAGTATATGGTCTTTTGGGAGTTCCCTGCCTTTCCGCACGTACACGATTGACTAAAGATGGTAGGTAGTCGGCGACATGCTATCCCGGGGCAAAATCAAGTATCGTCGACTCCACGCTAATCCATCCCAGTCTTTAGGTCGCTCGCATAGCAACCAAGGCATACTCTTGGCTCTTCTACCGCAGACCTTAACCCCTGTGAGGCCGGGTTTCATGGACCACTCGCCACCTCACAGAGGGATACCAGGAGTACCCTCACGTTCCCCGAAGCTTTCGCTTCGTCACCCAGTTCGCTGGAGCTTTTATCCCAGTCAGATAACTTGCTCCTCCTCGTATACTAAGCGATGACCTACCGTACCAGGTTACTCATCTCTTTATGAACTAGTCCATGTCCTTAGCTAAGAATTATTACTTAGTTACCGTTAACTAAGGTTTACCACTTAGCCCCTCTTTCCACTATCCTTGTTAACTACGATTTCCAACCTAGTCCCCTGAGCTAGGGTTTTGTCAAATGGGTTAAGTGTTGTTATCCAAGTTCATGACTTAACCCGCCTACGAATCATGTCAAGATTGGCTAAGTACTCAAGTTCAAGGCTTAGCCCTACAGGTTGGTTAAGTGTACCAAGAAGCTCATGACTTAACCTTACCAAGTCAAATTGGTTAAGTATTTATTTGTCTTAACCCTATCAGATTATCATGTTAGATTGATTAAGCATATATTATCTTAATCCCATCAGATTATCGAGTCGGATTGGTTAAGTATGGGTTAGCTTAACCCCATCCAGTAATCATATTACCATGGTTAAGCCTACTTTTAAAAGGTCTTGTGACTTAACCCTATCAGGTCCACCTATTAGATTGGTTAAGTGTAGGTTACTTAACCTCATCAAATCATCACGTATAATTGGTTAAGTATAAGTTACTTAACCCCATTAAATTATCATATTAAATTAGTTAAGTATTGGTTACTTAACCCCATTGAATTACCAAGTTTAGATTGGTTAAGTGTTTAACTTAACCCCCCCCCCCCCGAATTCCCGTTTTTAGATTAGTTAAGTATAGGTTACTTAACCCCATCTAATTACTGTGTTTAGATTAGTTAAGCCTTAATTACATAACCCCATCTAATTTCCGTGTTTAGATTAGTTAAGCCTTAATTACTTAACCCCATCTAATTTCCGTGTTTAGATTAGTTAAGCCTTAATTACTTAACCCCATCTAATTACCAAGTCGGATTAGTTAAGTGTAAATTACTTAACCCCATCCCCTAATCATCTTGTATGGTTAAGTGTTATTAAGAAATCAAACCTGGTCCCACTTAACCTACCCATTCGTGTCATATTGGTTAAGTGTCATTAATCAAATTTACTTAACCTTATCATGTGGCATTAATTTAATTAATGCACTCTCAACCTCTCACATTAGACCTTGTTGTGGTTACTAGTTAAGCCGGGCGGGTCCGGGTAGATTTACACCACAACCTAGTCTAACCTCGGGTCTTAAGCGCGACATGACCAACTTCTCACATTGGATCCTATTGTTTGTAGCCGCTAGTTAAGCCGGGCGGGTCCGGGTAGAATTATGCTACAAACTCAACCCAACCTCGAGTTGGCCACTTTCATGTTTGGTCTAGTGTTATATTACACTTACAACCCATATGTGTCTAATTCCAAGTCCCATGTTTACCCACGTATCATGCCCCCATTTTGGTTCAACTTACATGTCGTGTTCACATGTAACCTCAAGTCAAGTTTTCGTGTCATATTCAAGTCAAGATTTCGCGTCATGTTCATGTTTATCTAACTACCCCATAATCGTGTTTTCACTTGAGTAAAAGCGAGTCAACATAGTAGGTATACTATGGCTACATGTAGACCCCAAAACATGCACGATGCCACAAAAGGGATTGGCTCCAAACATGCATGGTATCATAAGGGGGTTTGGCCTTAAAACATGAATGATCATATAGGGATTGGCCATAAGCATGCATACTATCATATAGGGGTTGGCCACAAGCATGCACAATGTCATAAAGGATTTGGCCACAAACTTACATATTATCATAGGAAATTTAGCCACGAACTTGCATATTGTCATAACGGGATTTGACCTTACATAAACATGATATCATAAGGGGGTGGTTTTATTTACATGCGTAAGCCCCAAAGTCCAATTTATGCCATTATTTCACAAGTCAAAGTGGCTCTAAGTGTTCTTGCTATCATACTACAAGTAAAGGTCCAATCTTGCATGGCAAACTAAGTCCAATGCAACATGAATAGCATGGTTTAGTCGCTAAAACATAACCCAAAGTCATATGTTCATGTTAAAGGAGCAAACTAGGCTCGCATAGGTTATAGCATTCATGTTTAACCACATTTTATTCCATGCCATGATTAAACTACCGTTAACATCTCGAAGTAACTAGAACTTACCTAGCGAGGCTTAGGAAAAGGATCATGCATCATCTTGACGAAGAAAGGTGGCTCCTTTGTCGAAGAATCGTCATGAAACTCGCATATTAACGTTGATTTGGCCTCTATTTGGTGTAGCAAGCTTGCACCTTTTGATTTGAACCCAATATGAATGCATAGTCTCTAGGAATTGGAGATGAAGGCCATGATCAATGAAGATTTGGGCAGCACTTCGTGGCATGAGTGAATTATGAGGGGTTTAGGGTAGGCGTAGGGTCTTTTTATAGAGATTAGGGTAGTTTTAGGCCGTTAGATTAACCCTAGGATAGATCCCAGCCTTCAAAAATCGTCACAAGCCTCCAAAACAAGACCCAGAAGCCAAAACAGGTGCACCAGGCTGCCTGGGTCCGACCAGGCAGGTCGACCCCCAGGTCGACCCTGGGGTCGACTCCCCAGTCGACCTCCCCTGGTCTGGCTGGAAATTTTCCCACCTCTTCTGAATTCTGAAATTTGAATCTGTTTTCGTTTTCGATTTTTTCGTGAAACTTCCGAAGGCCATATGTCGGCCATACGAACTCCGATTTACGAAATTTCGGACTCTATTTCGCGTATTTTTCCGAGACGAACGCAATGGCACAGCCCGTTTTATCTGATTCAGATTTTATAATTTTATTCTGCCTTGATTCTTGATTTAACATGTTGTTAAATTTCGGTTTGTTACAGTGTTGCTAAAAAATTCTGTTAGTACACAACAAGGACTAGTGGTGACTACTAGATATATAAGGGCAAGTAAATGTTTGGATCCTATTGCTAATTTTCATGTTAGGGGTAAACCCATTATTTCAACCTTGGGATTTTTTGTTATTTTGTTCCTGTTGGGTGGTTAGGGTAACACCTAAACCTGTCATTGATCCCGTGATTTGAACTTTTCTATTTGAGGGGGATAGTCTTAAGATTCTTAACCCTTAGTAGTAGTTGTGTAGAGTGTTGGTTTTCCTGTTTTAGTTGGAGGACTAGAAGGCTTATTTGAAGCTAAACTCAGATCAAAGGATTAAGTTAAATAAGCTAAGAAAAGAGTAATGGCATAACTAAAAAGGATACAAAAAATTCAGTAAAGCAACAAACATGACAGTTAAAGAAAAATGGAAAATTATGAGAAAAATTGGATAATATTAAAAATTTCCAAGATAAGACAAAAAAAAGCTGTAACGAAAAAAAAAATTATGTGAGTTGTGCTTGGATAGGAAAATAGGGGAATCTTTATAAATAGTTTCGTAATGTGATGGCCCGCCCCATACCAGCCGACATTTCCTCGAAATGCACTATGTCGATGCCCGAATAGTATGGGATGGTCATCAAAAGAAAGGGTTTGCAACGATGAATAATCAAGAACCTGCAGTATATCTCACAACGCTTGGAATAAAATGTAGTAATAACATAACTTGATATAAAACAGGCGAGATAGTGCATAAGCTGAAAGCTAAACCATATCCATCAGAGCAGCGGAATCCAAAATACAGCTCATGATCCAAACCATTATTATAACTTCAAAATACTATGTCTAAAAAGGAAATAAAAGAGGTACACTACTAATTCCTAATGCAGTGACTAGCAACAACACAGGGAGAATATTTGTATATAGTACGTGGAAGCCTCATGCTCGTCTCCGGACAGATACTTGTGCATAACCAACTAACATGGCTCTAGTCTGCTCGTTTAGGAGCACCCAGAGTAATAAGAAGAGACATAAAACTCTAGGTCAAACGAAAGTCTGGTACGAGCGATAGCAGCAAAGTAAAACAATAACAGGCATAAATAATCATACCTGACCTGGACCTGCAACTAAAGAATTAGCACAACAAGATGTATAGTACTCTAAGGTAACACTTAATATAGGATGTAAAAATAAGAGTGTGCGTGTCATAGTGATAGCAAACATCAAACATAGCAATCATCCCCACATCTCTCACTCAATGCGTAAAGCATACGATATCCACCGCTTTGATCACCAGATCCATTGGGGCCATGATGGAGTCCCACTCCATACAACTATTGCTATGACCACTTTGCCCTTTGGGGCCATAACGGAGTCCCACCCCATACAACTGTTACTATGACACCACTGCACTGGTCCATATTCAATAACTCTAACTGGTCAACTGGTCCACATTGCCCTGGCTCTTGTTCGTCTACATGCCCCCTCTCTCAGTAGTGAACCAAAGTTATGGATATCGGTAACCCCTTGGCACACGTCCCGCAGCAAAGCCCAACTCATGAAGTTAACTCGTTGGTTCCCATCTGGATCATGAGAAATAAACTTCTCATTTGGACTTTCTTTGCATCTCGGGTTTTTGTTGGATTGTAGTTGATCTTTAGAAGAGTTTATGATTGTCTTCGCGTCGTAGAATCTTAAATCCGATGCGGTTTGGAGTCACCATCACGTCTTGGTTTATGGTCATCACCAGGGTCGGGTTGGGACCCCCTGGGCGGTTCGTAACCCCCTTTGGGCGGCTCATGACCCCCCTTGGATGGTTCGTGGTCCACCTTCTGTTCGCGGTTCGCGGTTCGTGGTCCTTCTTCTGTTCATGGTTCATGGTCCATCCCTCCTCTCGGTTTGTGATCCCCCTGGGTCGTGGTTTGTGATCCTCCCTGGCGGTTCGTGACCCCCCTGGTGGTTCGTGACTCCCCCCTCTTGGCCACCATAAGGAACCAAAACCCTGCAATTTTTTCAGCAAGCTTATTTCACCAAATGACAACATTTTCAACCATTCTATCATTTCTATGCAATCACAAAACATACCAAACAGTGGTAGTAACATGTAGAATCAATCAAAAACATCAACACAATAATTTCATATGTTAATTTAGACCAAACATACCAAAAACCAATATTTTCCCCTTGACCATGTGATTTTCCCCTTAACAATGTCTAACTATAGGATTAGCAAACTTAATCCAAACTAACCCAAATTCATACCAGCAACATAAAATACGACTTTAGAATTTTTATGTATTTTTATGATGTATAATTTTGCTAATTATCACTAATCTCCCTTAATTATATAATTAGTGTATAAACATGCAAATCACTCACCCTAGCCAAAAATAAATGTTAGATCTGAAATTTTTGCTGATTTGGCTCGGATTCCAATGTGGTGCAGCAGCTCTAACTCTAATTTGTTGTTAATCCGACATGATTTGATGTGGATTTGATCAATTAGTGATTAGAAAATGATTAGAGAGAGATTTGGAAGATGAAATCTATGATTAGGGTTGGAGAAAGGTTTGTGGCGGCCAGAAAAATGAAAGGAGATGATTCTCCAACTCCTTTCAGCCCTCCCATAACCCTAATCTTGAAATGGGTTATGACCCTAGTTGCTAATCACCATATTAAGCATAATTAGGTTGTTTTTCCATCTTCAAATGTTATTTCAGCCATATCTCCCAAACGGTAAGTCCGTTTGATTATTATGACCACTCTACGGAATGGGAAACCATCATCCGACGTGGTTTCAGGTCAAAAATCCTCACCAATCAAAAGTTATAGGTGAAACAAGATTTACCAAGGGTAAAACAATCATTTAAAATTTGGCAAAAATCGTGAATGTGGGAAATGACCCCAGTACTAATTTCCCAAAGTTACACGACCATATGACTTCGTATAAAAATGAAATAAATATTCTACGATCCTCCGATACATAGAATGCGGGTCGTTACACTCTCCCCCCTTAAGAAATTTTGCCTGAAATTCCTTAAACAAGAAACATACAATGGAGCCCTGCATGCCTATCATCCATTTACACATAATCAAGCATACATAATAACATAACAAATATATCCTAGCATGCGGTTTATAACAAGGTAATAACTATATCGCGATTAAAATCTACCAGGTAAAGAGCTCTGGATACAACTTCCTTATGCTTTCCTCTTTTTCCCAAGTACAGTCATTCTCACTATCGCCCCACTAGACCTTAACCAGTTTCACCGTCTTCCTTCGAAGTTGCTTCGTATCGTGTCCAACAATACGAATCGGTCTGCGGCTTCCAACTGCCTTAGATTCTATCTCGATATCATCCAACTGATCTGGTGAAATAATCATATCAGATTCATGCACACACTTCCATAACTGAAAAACATGGAATACGTTTTGCACTCCCGCCATATTCTCAAGTCATCCAAATTTATACGCTAAATTACCAACTTGTTCGAGAACTGGAAATGGACCAACAAACCTTGGTGCTAATTTACCTCTCCTACCAAACCGAATCACACTCTTCAACGGAGAAATCTTGACGAATACCAAGTCGCCAACAGAGAATTTAAAATCTCTTTATCTTTTATCAGCATAACTCTTCTACCTATCTTGGCCAGCCTCTGTTCGCTGTCGAATAATAAACATGATCTTATATGACGTTTCGCTTATTACATCTGGCCTAAGCATAAATTTTTCACCAGTTTCCAACCAACATGATGGTGAGTTGCACTGTCTTTCATACAAAACTTCAAATGAAGCCATACCAGTACTAAACTGATAACTATTATTAAATGCGAACTCAACCAGATGCAAATGGTCATCCCATAACCCTCCACAATCCAATATACAAGCTCTCAAGAGATCCTCTAATACACAATTCACCCTCTCTGTTTGACCGTCGGTTTTGGGGATGGTACGCAGTACTCGGACGTAAGTCTGACCCTAAAGCTTCTTATAAGCTCTTCTAAAACCAACTAGTAAATAATGGATCCTAGTCACTCACAATACCTTTAGGTTATCCATGAAATCTCACTACCCACTTCATGTACAGTTCCGCTAACTTAGTTGTCGTTCTAGTCGACTTGATCGGTATAAACCTTGCACTTTTGGTCAGTCGATCCACAATCACCCAGATACTATCGTGACCTGATCTAGTCCTTATTAAACCATCAATGAAATCCATTTAGACTTGTTCCAATTTCCTTTCGGGAATTTCAGATGGTTGTAACAGACCACTAGGGTTCTTTTGCTCAGCTTTAACTTACTAACAATTCATGCACTTGGATATAAACTTCCTAACATCTCTCTTCATCCCTTCGCAGTAGTAGGTCTGCTTCATGTCTTGATACATTTTGTTACCACCAAGAGTTATAGTCAGTTTCGAGTGCTGACACTCTCTAAGTACTTCATCTCTCAATCCATTGATGTTGGGTACAACCAATCTCCCATTCTTTCGAAGCCATCCCTCTCGATCAAGTCCATACTTTTTCATTTTCTCACTGTTGATACCCATCTCTACCTCGGATATGATTTCCAATAGGTTAGGATCATCCCTTTGACTGGAACCGATCCGCTCAATCAAAGTCGATCTAATCGTCAAAATTGCTAACATATCTGGATCTAATTTACACTTAGGTCTGAAATCATATCCCGTGATATACTCCAGTTGCTTTCATTCCATAAACATAGCCCCCAAACTGGCATGCCTCCTGCTCATTGCATCAACTACCGCATTACCCTTCCCGGGTGTATATGCGATATTGAAATCATACGAAGCCAAGAACTCTAACCATCTCTGATGACGGAAATTTAAATCCTTTTGAGAGAAAAGATACTTTAATGACATATGATCGGTAAACAACTCGAATATTTCTCCCAAGAGGCAGTGTCTCCACATCTTCAATGCGAACACGATCGCTGCCAATTCCAAATCATGGGTAGAATATCTTTTCTCATGTGGTTTCAGTAGCCGACTAGCATAAGCCACAATCCTAACTCCTTACATCAGTACAACACCTAGTCTGGTATCATAGGCATCCATGTATACTGTCATCTCCTCGTTCCCCTTAGGAATAACTAACACTGGTGCACGCACTAACTTCTCTTTTACGGTTTTAAATTCATTCTCACACCTTTTGTCCTAAACAAAAGCTTGATTCTTCTTAGTTAGCTGAGTTAATGGCGTCGCTATCTTGGAGAAGTCTTGGATAAACTTACGATATACCCAGCTAACCCCAAGAAACTTCTCACGTCCGTTGCATTCTTGGGCCTATGCCAATCTTGCATCATAGCCACCTTTTCAGGATCCATGGCAATACCATTCTCTGAAAAAACATCGCCCAAGAATCTCACTTCCCTCCTCCAGAAGTGACACTTAGAAAATTTCGTTTTCAATTGGTGTTTCCTCAACACCTCCATTACTACCCTCAAATGTTCCATGTGTTCCTCCTCTACCCTCGAGTAAACCAAGATATCTTCCACAAACACAAGAACAAACTTATTTAATTGATCCCCGAATACCCAATTCATAAGATCCACAAAATATACGGGTCCATTGGTCAACCAGAATGGCATGACCAACCACTCATAGAATCCAGACGGCGTTCGAAATATCGTTTTAGGTACACTCTCAGGTGCTACTCGGAGCTGATAAAATCTGGTCGTGAGATTCAACTGGGAAAACACTCTTGCTCCATTTAGCTGATCAAACAAATCATCTATCCGTGGAAGATGATACTTGTTCTTCCTAGTCACCTTGTTCGACTGGCGGTAGTCCACACATAAATGAAGGGAACCATCGGCCTTAGTAGAAAATACAACTAGAGTTCCCCACTCGGAAACACTTCTTCGGATTAATCCCTTCTTTAAAAGATTTCCTACTTGCACTTTAAGCTCTCGTTGCTCCCTTAACGCTATACGATGAAGTGGCAGCACTATAGGTCGGGGATCTTTCACTAAATCAATCCGAAACTCGATCTCCCGGTGTGGTGGAATTCCGATCACTTCCCCGAAGATGTCCGAATACTCACCAGCAATAGGCACATCTGGTAACTCATCATGCGGAATGTCGAGGGAATTTAGAAAAGTAGCTATCACCACATCACTAGGTAGGCAACCCAATACCACCCTCCGCCCATCATCCGCTCCAGTGGTCACCGAAGACCCCTCACAGTCTACCACCACCCCATACCTTTGGAGCCAATCGACTCCCAAAATAATTCCAAACCCAGTAAAGCCCAAAACAAAGCAATCACAAGGAAACACACATCCATGACTCGATAAGACCAAATTACGACAAATCATACAAAGGCTAGTCGAACCACCGATTAGGTTTATCACAACTAAAGGTCTATCGACAATCTCGAGTTCCAATTCCAACCTATCTACCAAGTCATTAGATACGAAGGAATGGGAAGCCCCAGTATCAAACAAAGATCAAACGGGAACATAATAAATAGAAAGCATACCTTGAATAACGACACCTTTTCCTTTCTCTGCCGCAGTTAGGGCACTTGACGAAGAAGGAACAATGTTGACATCATATGCTTTCATGATCTGCATCTCCTTAGGAGGTTGTGTACATTTTTCCTTGTGATGTCCCATTTAGCCACAATTGAAGCACTTCCTTTCCGCTGGCTTTGCTCGACAATCTTTGGCATAGTGGCCCTTCTTGCCACAACTAAAGCACTCAGTGTCTTTCTTATCCTTCTTTTTCTAACCATCCTTGGTTTGGTTCTGTTTACTTTTGTTCTGGGAGTTCTTGGCTTCACCGCTTGCCTGCGGTTTTGGCTCTCCTGCAGTTGCAAAAACAACCTTGGTCTATCTCTTAGGGTAAAGGCTCTCCGATCTCAATGCTTTTCCCACAATAGATTTGAAAGTCTCATCTATATGATTTATCAGCCTTTCCCCCAAGTACTTATGTAACAACCCTCTAATTTCATGATGATAGATTTAAATAATTTATTTAAATATATCGTCGTATCCAATGTGTCACTCGAAATGTCGTTTTTCACAAATGATAAAATTAGGATTGGGGACCACTTCCATTGGGTCCAGATCATCGTTTAAAACCTTTTTTACTATAAGCATCAATACCTTTTGAGTTGGGCGAATTTGGTCATTTTCATTTGATGTATGACCAAAATATCACTTTTTGTATATGGACGAATTTTGACTCGAAACCACTTCCATTGAGTTCAAAATGTCGTTTATGAGTTTGAAAAGTACAATCTTCGATATATTCTGAGCTTCGTAATTTTGGCACCTTGGCTAGGGCTTGGTTAGCCAACCTAACTCATTCACTTAAGAGCTCCACCTAGCTCTCTCCTCCTTCATTCACTCTCACTTCAAAGAAAATAGAAAATGGGGAAGGGAATGGGAAATATAAATTCCCTAAGCTAGGGCCTTCAATCTAGAGCTCAATTCTTGTACAGATCCAATTCTAAGACACGGGTAATCTCTCTACTCTCCCTCTCTACCTTATACTCCTCTCAATTTCAGATTTTTCTCACAACCCTAACACTTATATGTTTGGATGTGAATGTATGAGATGATTTCGGAGGTGCAATTGATGAAAGAGAGGATCTTTGCTCGTTTGAGTGCTTGTTCTTCCTTGTTGGAGCTTCTTCTTGATATTCAAGAGCCAAAGGCGAGTTCTTTGATGAACTAACATCTATGCCTCAAGCCTTTGTGCTTGTAAAGTGTAATTTAGTGAATTTATACCTTGTATATATTGTGTATGCATCTAGTAAATGCTTAGTTGTTGATTTCCTTGCTTATGTGTGGAGGAGATTATATTATGTTTGATGTTCAAATTGTACATGCTATAGGTGAAGTTCTTATGTGCATACATGCCCTTATAGTTTCCCTTTAACATTGCCTAACCATCGTGTTCTAGCTTAAATCGCATTTGATTGCTTTAGTTAGAGAATTAGTTCATTCTCGAATATATAATCGAAATCGTAGCAATCTCATGTTCGTATTGTTTGTGCATGTTTGTTGGTGTTATAAGATGTTTCGGTAAGCCTTAGATGCTTCATTTTCACTTAGAAATCATCATATACCATCACCATTGGTCCGGGGCTCGTCAGAGGCCGATTACACATTCATTGGCAATCAAAATTCTTAAATGCTTCAGCTCAGACGTCTGACCAAAATGGGTCAGACGTCTGTCCCGGCTCTCCGGAAAAATAAAAAACTATTAATTGTCAGCTCAGACGTCTATCATGTAGTGATAAATGTCTGTTGGACTAAAACTGCCGCTGACCAGTGGAGACCACGGTCAACAGCTTAGGCCCATCCAAGCTCTTTCCCGGCCGGAGCTTGGGCCGATCGTACTTCGTTTGCGAACTTCAGCTTCACGAATCCACAAATTCCAGTAGCTCGATTTATTGTCTTGGTTCTCAAGTGATTCTTCCAATGTTGATTCTTTTGTTCTATTCACATTGTCTAGGATGTGAATTGGATAAGTGATCATTCTAAAGCCCGTGCGTTCTATTTTGTATATCAAATTTATTTGATACTCTTGTTAAGATGATTCACGCCATTAAAATGTGAATTATAGACTCGAAATCCTTTGAGTCTATTCCGATGTAGTTTAAAACCTTCAAGGGCTAGGTTGGGATTTCGATTTGTTCGTTAATCGAAATTACAACCGTTATCCCTTGATTGACTGTATGTTATTGTGATGTGGGTTTACGTTTCATGATGTTTTTGTTCTATTCTCTACGGGGATGATTTTCATGAATAATTGAACCACAATGGATAATGAGGTTTTATATTGTCAATGGGCATCGAACCAACGTTTAATTAGTTTTGAAATTCAAATCCTTTTAAAATCAATTCGATTTCTAAACCCAGTTCTGATTCTATTGATTTATATACGATTCCTTATCCTATCGATCAGATGAGAAATTTAGTTAATTTACCTTAGTAAAACTGAGGACTATGACCCCTTATACGTTTACTTCGGCGAATAACTGTTGGACTCGTGCATTCGAACATATGTGGTGATTTTCTCTGTTTTGAATAAATACCAATTACGGGGTCGTAAATATTCGAGAATAGCCTATGTTTACGGGACATGTCGCTATTTCCTTATATTTACTAGCTCGGAGTAACTTCTATTCACCCGGATCGTTGGTATCCGCCTACTGACATAGTTGTTTGTTTTGTAATTGACCTAGTGGGAATTTATGATTTGTGACCTTCATCTATGGGACTTCGGTCCAACTTTTTATGATGTTTTCTAGAGACTGTATCTCGTTTGGAGAGTAACCACTTTTTATGATGTTTTCTAGAGACCGTATCTCATCTGGGGAATAACCACTTTTTATGACGTTTTCTAGAGACCCCATCTCATCTAGGGAGTAACCACTTTTTATGATGTTTTCTGGATCGTATCTTATCTGGGGAGTGACGACTTTTTATGTTGTTTTCTGGATCGTTTCTCATCTGGGGAGTACCACTTTTTATGATGTTTTCTGGATTTCTAGTGATTTCTGGATTCTTGTTATTGTTGTATGCTCAATGTCATGAGATTCATTTCCACTGTCATTTCCTATTGTGTGCTATTATTTGAATGTTGCATTCTACATTAGCTAGGAGATTATGTAGAGATAACTGTGTGTTGACATTCCATTGTCATTTCCCGATTTTGTTGACATGCCATGTTTCATACTTATTTATGATTAGATATTATTACTAGATTCATGTCATCGTATATTATATCTCTTATTATCTCAATCCATTTGATAAGTACAACTAGACTGATCCGTTTATTATTTATTTTCTTATAAATAATACCCGGGTCAGGCCGAGTCATTTTAGGTGCTCCTTTGGGTCTCATCGCAGGATTAATCTTCCGCTTTCAGCTTGCTACTCTGCCTCTGCAGCTTTATGTACTTTTGTACCTATGACACTATCTATCATTGCGCACATATTCTTTTATTTAGATCTTGGTACATGTATTTGTGGATCTTTGCTGACCACTAACTTGTTATGCACGTTCTTGGTTTATTCATATCTATTCCCCCTTTTTGATATGATTATTCTATGTCTAGCTTTGAGATATACTATATTTACATTATTGTTGTTGTCTATTTTATATTGCTTTCCGGATTGCATAATGTCGTTGTGTAGTTGCCCTAGGTGCCGAATGATCATGTCAAAATTTTAATCAGTATCAGAATTCGATGTGTATTCCTCACATGGAGTAATCAAACAATTGGTCACTTTTCACAAACTTCATTCTCCGTTATGGTCTAAGACACTTCTCTGAAATGAACTGGATGATAGTGGGTATAGAGGCAGGGCGCTACAGTTTGTATCAGAGCCACTTTCCGAAATAGTGAAAGATAGTATGACAATGGTATTGTCTTGGGCCTCTCTCGGGAATCGTGCTTCAGGATTTTAGTTAGAGTCTTAAGACCTGTCATAGCTTATCTTCCTATACGATTCCATTTTGATTGAATTCGCATCATTTGAATTCAACTTGAGACTAACTTTTCTTCCTTGTTTTTCTTTAAAGAAGTGAAATAGTTGGTCGTAGCCGTGCAAGTGCCGGTTCACCTGGTGTACCTCCTACGGGAGGGGTGATAATTTCTCAAGTGGTCTATTTTTAGTCCTTTAGAATATATATCGACTTGTCCCTTTCGGGTTGATTTCTATAGTCCGTCTCGGGCCCGTGTGCTCTAATGGTGCTTCTGTTTCATTCTATGACTCGAGTTGCTAATCGATGTCTGTTTAATATCCTTGTAGTTGATTGATCATTGGATGTCTTGCCCGTGCGTCATTACACACGTAGTAAGTGTCTTTGATCCTGATATTTCTTGATTTCTAGTTAAGATTGTTTCGTACATCGTTACGTGTCTAGCATGGTCTATTGATCACTTGTCGGTCGGTATGGAGATCACCAAGCCTTCGAGCTAAAACAACTCATTTGTTACCTCGTTGTGCCGATGTGAGTCACCAAGCATTTATGCTAAATTAACTCAACAAATGTATCGTTGCGCTCCAAACTCAAGATCAAGAATGAGAGAAAGCATCCCGCTTATTGTGATCTCTCTTCTTGAGTCAAGGTACATGTCATTA
The DNA here is from genome assembly GCA_030737875.1 of Allium sativum. Classification (NCBI taxonomy): domain Eukaryota; kingdom Viridiplantae; phylum Streptophyta; class Magnoliopsida; order Asparagales; family Amaryllidaceae; genus Allium; species Allium sativum. The sequence goes on from CM060921.1 coordinate 318,871,958, forward strand.
ATTCCTTAATGTCATTTACCTTGTTCAGAGATTATTTTATTTATGTTCTTTTAATATACATCAATCATGTTCTTCATTATTAAAAGATATCATTTATGTTTTATTCGTAAGTTGATAAAGGAATTTTATTTCCTTTATGTCATCCCGAATGATTTATTGAATTTTTCTATTTTCACGAGATTTGCATGAACGTTAGAAATTGTGAGGACTTTCTTGTGTTATCTTGTCCGTCGGGTGCTTAAGGATCTCAAACAAGATATGGGACGCAATGTTGTAGTTCGGAATTCGTGAACATCATTATGTGAAAATCCAACATTCAAAATGATTCCTAAAATTAAAATTCACTTCTAGAGAGTTAATCGAAATAATAATATTTTGGGGTTTTTGCGATTTTTCGTAATCGTTTTTTATTTTTCTAGATAATTCATTTCTACATATCCTTGGAGCAATTCCAAGAATTTGAGTGGTTCAAGATTTTCAATTAGAAATTATCTTGAATATTTTCTTTGAGTGAATTAAATAACTCCAGGAACAACCCAAAAAGTTATTTATTTATGTCTCTTGTTTCAGGATTTCAGATCTTTTATTTTTGAGATTCTCAATCAATAAGAAATCTCGCCTAATTCTTAAACCTTTTTCAATTTACTAAAGAGAATTTATTATTCTTGTGATTCCACGGGTCTCCTTATTTTCTTTAGTGAACGATCGCTCGAGAGAATGGGAATCCCATGGGGGAGGGGGAAATTTGAGTTTGTGCGATCCAAATTCCTTTCTTCGAATCTATGATCTAGTTGATCATCCAGAAGTGCTATAGTCAATTCACTTATGGACTTAGACTTGCGTTGTTCTTAGAAATGAATGTCAAAAGGATGAGCTCTTTTGATATTCCTCATTTGTTTGTTCGAATCATTTTGATTGACAATTGTCTCCGCACGTTTGTTAACCCTTGTCAATCAAACCTTTAGGGATTACGACCTCTTTGGTTTAATCTGATCTTGTTATAGATATTGTCTCCTTGATTTTTTGATTAATTGCTGATGTTTTTATGATTTGAGATTTTTGGCGAAAAAATATCTTAAATCATGTTGTTCTAAAGTGGTAAGTTGTGCACTACTTATCCATCATCTTCTTGATGTTTCTGATTTTGTAAAGTTGACACTCGACTTCCTGAATATTGGGAATTTCGTATAATTCCTAACGATTCACCCTTATGGTTACTAAATGATATTAGAACTGATTATTCCTTTGAGAATTGCTCTCTTTAGCTAACTTCGTTGGAATCTCTGAGTTGTTCTTTTATTGGTGTCAGCCACCTTGTCGCAAGACTAAAGTGCTGAGGTTCGGTGTTTGCTACATCGTCGTGATTGAGTTTTGGGAATAGATTAGCCAACCATCGTAAATTCCTATTTAGGGGTGAGCATTATTTGGTTAAACCAAATAAACCAACCAAACCAATTGATTTTGGTTGGTTTGGTTCGGTTTTGAAATTAGATTGGTTTGTAATCGGTTCGGAAAAATATTTAGTTTGGTTATCGGTTTAACCAAATTAACCGAACTTTTATTATATTTTCAAATTTATTGAAATTATTGTAAATATTTTAGCTCAGTTTGGTTATCTAAGTAAATTTTAATCATCACATATGTACTAGAATTAGTTTTGGGAAGCATAAGAGTCATAAATAATAATAATTTAATCATATATATATATATATATTCAAAATTATAGTTAATATTATGAACATGAAGTCTAAAATATTTTTAGTTCAGTTAAATTGGATAACCAACCGAACCAACCAATCTTAATTTGGTTGGTTTGGTTTTCATTTTTATCGGTTTTAGTTTGGTTTGCAGTTTTTTCATCGGATAAACCAAATCAACCAATCACTCACCCTTATTCCCATTTCATATCCAAGGAGAAATATCTACTATCGATATTCCACGTCTGTAGGACCCAGTCTTAGTGCTTCTTGAAAATTCCGAATTCGATTTGCAAGATTCTTATGAATTATACAAATTCTCATTTCCTTTGAGAGTTGTAATAAGAGAGGCAAATCAATATGAATTCATAGGCTTATGAATTTTTCTGGAATTATTTTATCCGTTTTGGATGACTACCTTCATAGGTAATGAACTTCGAGAATTGAACTCTAGTTTTTATGATCTTGTGAAACGAAATTGGGATCTTACCTTGCCGTTGGTGTGATTGTTTCATTTCGCATCGGTTCTTATGGTACCACTCAGTGGTATTATTTTTGGTTGTTACTCATTACTTCAATCTTAAGGAATTGTGGAGACGCAATTCTTTTAAGGGGGAAGTCTGTAACAACCCGCTCATTCCATGATGATAGATTTAAATATTTTATTTAAATATATCGTCGTATCCGATGTGTCACTCGAAATGTCATTTTTCACAAATGATAAAATTAGGATTCGGGACCACATCCATTGGGTCCGAATCGTCATTTACAACATTTTGGACTATAAGCATCGATACCTTTTGAGTTGGGCGAATTTGGTCATTTTCATTTGATGTATGACCAAAATATCACTTTTTGTATATGGACGAATTTTGACTTGAAACCACTTCCACTTTGTTCAAAATGTCGTTTTGGAGTCGAAAAGTATAAACTTCGATATATTCTAAGCTTTGGAATTTTGGCACCTTGGTTAGGGCTTGGTTAGCCAACCTAGCTCATTCACTTAAGAGCTCCACCTAGTTGTCTCCTCTTTCATTCATTCTCACTTCAAAGAAAATATAAAATGGGGAAGGGAATGAGAAATAGAAATTCCCTAAGCTAGAGCCTTCAATCTAGAGCTCAATTCTTGTGCAAATCCAATTCTAAGACATGGGTAAGCTCTCTACTCTCCCTCTCTACCTTATACTCCTCTCAATTTCGGATTTTTCTCACAACCATAACACATATATGTTTGGATGTGAATGTATGAGGTGATTTCAGAGGTGCAATTGATGAAAGAGAGGAGCTTTTCTCGTTTGGGTTCTTGTTCTTCCTTATTAGAGCTTGTTCTTGATATTCAAGAGCCAAAGTTCAGTTCTTTGATGAACTCACATCTATGCCTCAAGCCTTTGTGCTTGTAAAGTGTAATTTAGTGCATTTATACCTTGTATATGTTGTATATGCATCTAGTAAATGCTTAGTTGTTGATTTCCTTGCTTATGTGTGGAGGAGATTAGATTATGTTTGATGTTGGGATTGTGCATGCTATAGGTGAAGTTCTTATGTGCACATATGCCGTTATAGTTTCCCTTTCGCATTGCCAAACCATCGTATTCTAGCTTGAATCGCATTTGATTGTTTTATTTTGAGAATTAGTTCATTCTCGAATATATAATCGAAATCATAGTAATTTCGTGTTCGTATTGTGTGTGCATGTTTGTTGGTCTTATAAGATTTTTCGGTAAGCCTTAAATGCTTCATTTTCACTTAGAAATCATCATATACCATCACCATTGGCCTAGGGTTTGTCCGAGGCCAATTGCACATTCATTGGCAATCAAAATTCTTAAATGCTTCAGCTCAGACGTCTGACCAAAATGGGTCAGACGTCTGTTCCGGCTCTCGGGAAAAATAAAAAACTGCTAACTGTCAGCTCAGACATCTGTCCTGTAGTGACAAACGTCTATTGGCCTGAAACTGTTGTTGACCAGTGGAGATCATGGTCAAAAGTTTAGGCCCACCAAGGCTCTTTCCCGGCCGGAGCTCGTGCCGTTCAGACTTCGTTTGTGAACTTCAGCTTCACCGATCCATAGATTGCAACAGCTCGATTCATCATCTTGATTCTCAAGTGATTCTTCCAATGTTGATTCTTTTGGTCTATTCACATTGTCTAGGATGTGAATTGGATAAATGATCATTCTTAAGCTCGTGCATTCTATTATGCATACCGAATTCATTCGATACTCTTGTTAAGATGATTCACACCATTAAAATGTGAATTATCGACTCGATATCCTTCGAGTCTATTCCGATGTAGTTTAAAACCTTCAGGTGCTAGTTTGGGATTTTGATTGATTCGTTGATCGAAATTACAACCATTATCCCTTGATTTCCTGTATGTTGTTGTGATGTGCGTTTACGTTTCATGATGTGTGTGTTCTATTCGCTATGGCGGCGGTTTTCATGAATAATTTAACCACATTGGATAATGGGCTTTTATATTGTCAATAGGCATCAGATCAACATTTAATAATTTTTTAAATTCAAATCTTTTAAAATCAATTCGATTTCTAAACCCAGTTCTGATCTATTGATTTATATACGATTCCTTATCCTATCGATCGAATGAAAAATTTAGTTTATTTACCTTAGTAAAACTGAGGACTATGACCCCTTATACTTTTACTTCGGTGAATAACTCTTAGACTCATGCGTTCAAACATGTGTGGTGATTTTCTTTGTTTTGAATAGAAACAAATTGCACGTTCGTAAATATTTGAGAATAGCATGTGGTTACGAGACATGTTACTATTTCCATATAGCTCAGAGTAACTTCTATTCACCCGGATCGTTGGTATCCGCCTCCTGACATAGTTGTTTGGTTCGCAATCGCCCCAATGGGAATTTACAATTCTTGACCTTCATCTATGGGACTTCGGTCCAACTTTTTATGATTTTTTCTAGAGACCGTATCTCATTTGGGGAGTAACCACTTTTTATGATGTTTTGTAGAGACTATATCTTATCTGGGGCGTAACCACTTTTTATGATGTTTTCTAGAGACCGTATCTCATCTGGGGAGTAACCACTTTTTATGATGTTTTCTACAGATCGTATCTCATCTGGGGAGTAACCACTTTTTATGATGTTTTCTGGATCGTATCTTATCTGGGGAGTAACCACTTATTATGATGTTTTCTGGATCGTTTCTCATCTGGGGAGTACCACTTTTTATGATGTTTTCTAATTTCTTCTGATTTATGGATTCTTGTTATTGTTGTATGCTTAATGTCATGAGATTCATTTCCACTGTCATTTCCTGTTATGTGCTATTATTTGAATGTTGCATTCTACATTAGCTAGGAGATTATATAGAGATAATTGTGTGCTGACATTCCATTGTCATTTCCCGATTTTGTTGACATGCCATGTTTCATACTTAATTATGATTAGACATTTTTACTAGAATCATTTCATCCTGTGTTATATCTCTTATTATCTCAATCCATTTGATAAGTACAGGTAGACTTATCCGTTTATTGTTTATTTTCTTATAAATAATACTCGGGTCAGGCTGAGTCATTTTAGGTTCTCCTTTAGGTCTCATCGCAGGATTCATCTTCCGCTTTCAGCTTGCTACTCTGCCTCCGCAGCTTTACGTACTTTTGTACCTATGACATTATCTATTGTTGCGTACATATTCTTTTATTTAGATCTTGGTACATGTATTAGTGGATCTTTGCTGACCACTAACTTGTTGTACACATTCGTGGTTTATTCATATCTATTCCGCCATTGTGATATGATTATTTTGTGTCTGGCTTTGAGATATACCATATTTATATTATTGTTGTTGTCTATTTTATACTGCTTTACGGATTGCATATAGCCGTCGTGTAGTTGCCCTATGTGCCGAATGGTCATGTCGAAATTTTAATCGGTATCAGAATTCAATGTGCATTCCTCACATGGAGTAATCATTCAATCGGTCGCTCTTCACAAACCTCATTCTCCGTTATGGTCTACGACATTTCTCTGAATGAACTGGACGATAGTGGGTATAGAGGCAGGACGCTACAACTTATCTAGGCCAGTTATGAACTTCTCGTTCTTCTTCTCGGCAGTATCGATAAGAGATAATCCATATTTCGATAAGGCATCGAATTCAGCAACATATTCCGAGACTACCCTACCATTCTTCTTAAGCTCTAAAAAATATCTAAACAATTATGATTTCTAAGCAACTGGAATAAACTTGTCACTAAAGCAAGTCTTAAGCTGATTCCAAGTAATTTAATCCTCGGGTGTAGCTGCTTTAATGACATTCCACCAATTCATAGCCCGTCCTTGAAATTGACGCCATGTTAACTTTCTCTTCATTGCATCATCGATCCCCAAATCCTCGAAGATGCGCTCACAAGTATCAAGCCAATCCTGAACCTCCATAGCCGATTCCGTTCCATGGAACGACTTTCCATCAAGACTATTATAATCCTTGCTGAGCTTGGCGAAATCGGCTCTAAGCACCTGCACTACTGCACCACCACCGTTAGCAGCATTGGGAACTGCTCCGTGAGCATCCCTAAGCATCTCTTACATGAAGGTAGTAAACATTGTCCTTATATCAGGGAAATTCCCATTGTTGGCCCTTGAACTCGCTCCCTCTTCAACTCCCGATGCGAGGTTCCTCATCGTACACCTCGTGTTTTAGCTCATCGTTCAATCTGTAAAGAGAAAACGATTAACCATCTCCTTAGTGGTGCCAGTGTAGTGCGACTGCATCCTTAGATATACTAATAGTATATATATAGTTTTTGAAAACCAAAATATCACAAATACGAGCTCTCATATACATATACTATCTCTCCCTGATGTTTTCCCCTAAGTTAGACTATACAACCTAGGCTTTGATACCAAGTGTGACGGCCCACCCTATACCAGTCGACATTTCCTCGAAATGCGCTGTGATGATGCCCGACTAGCATGAGACGGTCGTAAAAAAAAAGGGTTAGCAATGATGAATCCTCAAGAGCTTGTTGTATATCTCACAGCGCATGGAATAAAATATAGTAATAACATAACTTGATATAAAATAGGTGAGACGTGCATAAGCTGAAAACTAAACCATATCCATTAGAGCAGCAGAGTCCAAAATACAACTCATGATCCAAACCATTATTACAACTTCAAAATATTGTCTTTAAAAAGGAAAATAAAGAGGTACACTACCAATGCCCAAAGCAGTGACCAGACAGCACAGGGAGAATATATGTTTGTAGTACGTGGAAGCCTCCTGCTCGTCTCCAGACAACTACTCTTGCGTAACCACCTATCTAGTCCGCTCATTTAGGAGAACCTAAAGTAATAAGAAGATACATAAACTCTGGGTCAGACGAAAGTCTTGTATGAGCGATAACAGCAAAGTAAAACAATAACATGTTTAAATAATCATACCTGACCTAGAACTGCAACCAAAGAGTTAGCACAACAAGCTGCACAGTACTTTAAGGTAACACTTAACATTGGATGTAAAAATGAGAGTGTGCGTGTCATAGTGATAGCAAACATCAAACATAGCAATCATCCTCACATCTCTCACTCAGTGCGTAAAGCATATGATATCCACCGCTTTGATCACCAAATCCATTGGGGCCATGACGGAGTCCCACCCCGTACAACTATTGCTACGACCCCACTGCAGTGGTCCATAGTCAATAATCCTAATGAGTCAACCAGTCCACACAGTCCTAGCTCTGGTTCGTCTACATGCCCCTGTCTCAGTGGTGAACCAAAATTATGGATATCGATAAACCCTTGGCACACGTCCCGCAGCAAAGCCCAACTCATGAAGTTAACTCATTGGTTCCCATCTGGATCCTGAGAAATAACTTCTCATTTGTTCTTCCTTTGCATCTCGGGATTTTGTCTGATTGAAGTCAATCTTCAGAAGAGTTTACGATCGTCGTCACATGGTAGAAGCTCAAATTCGGTTAGGTTCAGAGTCACCATCACGTCTCTGTTCATGGTCATCATCAGGCTCGCTCAAGGTCCTCCCAGCGCTGTTCGTGACCCCCCCTTGTGCAGTTCGTGGTCCTCCTTCTGGTCGCGGTTCGTGGTCCTTCTTCTGGTCACGGTTCATGGTCCTACTTCTGGTCGCGGTTCGTGGTCCTTCCCTCCTGGCGGTTCGTGATCCCACATGGATCGCAGTTCATGATCCTCCCTGACAGTTGGTGAACCCTCTACAGTTCTTGACCCCCTGGCCACCATCAGGAACCGAAACGTTGTAGCTTTTCCAGCAAGCTAATTTCGCCAAACGACAAAGTTTTCAACCATTCTAACTTTCCTATGCAATCACAAAATATACCGAACAACAGTAGTAACATGTAGAATCAACCAAAAACATCAAAACATCAATTTTATATGTTAATTTAGATAAAACATACCTAAAACCATGATTTTCCCCTTGATCGTGTGATTTTCCCCTTAACCATGTCTAACTATAGGATTAGCAAACTTAATCAAAATTACCCAAATTCACACCAATGACATAAAATATGACTTTAGAATTTTTACATATTTTTATGATGTATAATTTTGTTAATTATCACTAATCACCCCTAATTAGCCATAATTAGTGTATAAAAATGCATATCACCCATCTTAGCTAAAATATATTGTAACACCACATGTCCATTAATGTCACTCACAAAGGGAATGCATTAACTTCTATGGAGCGTTTTAAGTGAATATAGAACAGAAAATCACAACAAGACAGATATGAAACAGTACTTTAAAACTTAAAACTTTATTTATTGCAACGGAAGGTAAATATGTTTGGTTACATCAACAAAACCCAAAGACTAAAGTCAAGTACATAATATCCATCTTGACAAAATCAGAGTACATAATATAAAAAGCGTAATCCCATAAATAGCCATAAAAGAGATAGGTTGAGCTTCACTTCAGCAATCCAAATCCAAGTGCTCCCAAGGAGATCCAAATCAAGCTTCCCACCCTAAGAACCTGGGGGGGGGGGGGGAGGAAGAAAAGAGGTGGAAACAAAGGGGGTCAGACATAAAGTCTGGCAAGTCCGATAACTCCAACAATATAATTATCAAAGTAACTAGGATAAGACATAAGCTTGGTAAATAAGGAAATGACTGTGAACTAATGGCAAGACAAAGCAACTAAAAATAATAGGATGAGCAAAGATAACGTTAAAGGCGCTTCCTAATCAATATAGGGTAATTACTATACTCTACCGTACTGTACTGTACTAACACTAACTGCACCCATACTAGTCACTCTAGAAACTTGATCCCTCTTGACAAAATAGAATGACGATAGCTTCGTGTACTACTAGATGTACCCACTATCCCCACTAGATGTACCCCTTCAATGGTAATTCCATGTACTCATAGCTGACGTCATAGGTGCCGCCTGCTCCTATCTCCACTAGGTGTACCCCTTTAATGATTAGTTAATAACGGTAGCTTTGTGTAACCCTAGCTGACTACATAGGTGCCGTCTGCTCCTATCTCCACTAGATGTACCCACTACCCTGCCCCATTCGATCGGCTCCCTAACTCGTAGATACCCGTGCTGGCCCCACAGTGGGGTGTATCACTCCCCTAAAGTGGCAACCCGATACAACTTGAGAATGCACGGCTTATACCTACACGATGCAACAACGTCTTACCTACCAGCCCGGGACCACACACGCATATGAAACCCGTTGGACTTGCGTTGCCACCGCTCCCCGTTTTGGCCTCTTACAGTCAAACCCAGCATGCGTGTCCCGTCCTCGACTTGGGTCGAACCCACAAAGATACGTTTGGGATACAGGTCGAAATGGGCCCCCACAAGCTTCCCACCTAAGCTTGTCACTAGTATATCCCACTTAACCCTCTTAGTCATGTTCATTTACATGTGTGTTTGGTTAAGTCTTACTAATCGTATTTCACATGCCACTAAGGGCACCCCCTAGATTCCTCATGCCACCCAAGGCACCTACTTAACCCCCATGTCCCACCTTACATGTTTATCTGGTTAAGTGTCTATTAATTCATTCAGGCCATAACCTCATAAAGACCTCTCACATTAGACTGGCATTTATGGCAGCTAGATTTGCCGGGCGGGTCCGGGCAGTCTTACACCATAAAAGAGTCTAACCTCGTGTCTTTACAACCGTTATGCTTTAGTTTAGGCCTAGGACCTCTCACATTGGGCTGACATTTGTGACCACTGGATTTGCCGGGCGGGTCCGGGCAGGTTTACGTCACAAACGAGTCCAACCTCGTGTCCTAAGCATTGATTAACACTTAAAATCTTTTACCCCAGTTTTAATAATTCCCTATTCAAATTATTAATTAAGTCAACTTTTAATGATGTCCATAATTGACTCAATTATGGCCATCCACTTATGGCATGCAAAATCATATCAATTGGACCCCAACTTTTTAATATTAAATCCTTAATATTACCCCTACCCCACGTTTATACGTTCGCTTATTCAACGCATAATATAGGCTAGACTTGTATAGTCTAACACCTAGCACAAAGATAAATTATCACAACATATAGACAATTACAATAAATCTAATCATAATAGGGGTGAAACTTGCATAAAATACACATGTTAAGGATCAAAAGGTGTCAACTTGTTAAATGTCTCAATTTATATGATATGATCATAGCCCAAATCTATACATAAACTTGTATATGGGGTTTTTAGGCAACATAATGATGGCGTGAACTAGCATAGGATATCACATATGTCATAGCATAATTCTAGATGTCATAATAGATGTCTTGGTATATGTTCATAACTTTTCTAATCAATCTAACTTGCATATGTGACTTGTCATATGGATCAACATAACCAAAACATGATGATTTAATTAATATGAACTAATTAGCATAGATGGTAACATCATGGCCTTTTTAACATGTATGATTCATCACAACTTAGCATAGAAACTTTCAACATACATAACATCATCATAGCATGATTTACAACATATAAGATATCATCATCACATAACATTGGATTTACAATATACATGATAGCAAAAGGGGTTTACAACAACATATATGATAATTCACATCATCTACTCATAATCCATTCATAACTCAACCTAATTAAAATGATAATAATCTTGTTAAGATCATCATACTCACTTAATTCTTTTCTAAAAATTAAGTATACTTTAATTTGTGAATTTTAATGTTATAAAATTACGGGGTGTTACATTCTCCCCTCCTTAAAGGATTTGGTCCCCGAAATTTCCAAGTCAAGAAGAATGTATATCCTACCATCTAATCGTCCATCTACTCAACCATCAAACACCAGCATGCATTGTCCTTAAAAGACTTCTAATGCTTTAATGTTTATATGCACAGTGTGTGTATATGTCCATATCTAATGCAAAATTAGGCGATCTACTGATTCAGTTGACCTCCTTAGTGCAATTCATGATAGTGCCATGCGTCCAATATGTATGCAAAAGATTCCTAATGATACATATTTATTCTATATGCGTGCACAACCATCCACCCGAATGCAGCAACCATATGATAATACAACCATTATACATCCATTTTACTAAATACATCCATATATATGCAATATGCAATATGAAGTGACTGAGCCAATCTGGTGCCTAATAGTGTGTGTATATGCATCCACGAGCAACCACTAGCGAACACTTGCATCCACTTGCAACCATCAATCATAACATGTCTCAAACACATGTTTACACTCAATTGTTCCTACCTAAAGATATAGTCGAACGATAGAAGCAAGTAAAAACTTTGTGCCCATTAGGCAATATTCGAACTGGAAATCTACGTCACATATATACTGATTAGGAGAAGTACTCCCTAGGCACCAGCCCCGAAGACCGAAATCAACATCAGACTGACACCCAAAGAAATTCTCAACCCAACCAATATAAATGTGATTCTAGGAAACTAAGCATGATGGACTCCTAAAACCAACCCATATCCTATAAAACCCAAAAAGTTTAGTCAACCCAACGGACACCCTCAAGCCCCAACATGTATTACTAACAGATGAGTAATACTCCCTATGGGGTTTGCAACAGAAATAGGATTGAGAATAGGACCGAGAGGATATACTTAAAAGATAGCATGCAAGTAAGATCTATAGGAAAAGAGGAATCAAGGATGTACTCTTAAAAAGAGATTTGATGCGCGTATCTAGTCTTCAATCTTCTAAGTCGCATTTCCTCGAGCTTAACTCCATTGTGCTTTGTCCTTGCCTCTTTGGACAATCCTAATAAGGTGTCCTATTTCTCCAAAAGGATAACTACTAGCCTTCTTGTTCACATTCCCCATTCGTGACCTTCTACCAAGATGAGGTTTCGTCCTTCATTAACCAACAGCTATTTGAAACTTCCTCCCATCGTCTACCTTAAAGGTATCAACAAGCCCTCCACTTCCTTGAACTAACTTCTAGCCCGTCAAACGTCTAAGTCCCTTGAAGTGCTTTTTTGTCCTTCGTATGGAAGTCCCTATTTGTCTTAGAAAAAGCATCTATACGCGGAGGGGAAATCCAAAAAAGAGAAAGAGGAAGAGATTCAAAACGGAGAGTCGAAGGAAGGATATATTGCTCTTGGGGATTATGTTTTTTTTAAAACAAACCTTTCTTTCAAAAATACTCTTCTACAAACATATTTTGGAAAGTATTCTTTATAAAAATGCTTTTGAAAAATAGTTTCTCAAAATATCTTATCTGTTCTGGTAACCTTCAGCTCTGATACCACGTGTAACACCCCATGTCCATTAATGTCACTCACAAAGGGAATGCATTAACTTCTATGGAGCGTTTTAAGTGAATATAGAACAGAAAATCACAACAAGACAGATATGAAACAGTACTTGAAAACTTAAAACTTTATTTATTGCAACAGAAGGTAAATATTTTTGGTTACATCACCAAAACCCAAAGACTAAAGTCAAGTACATAATATCCATCTTGACAAAATCAGAGTACATAATATAAAAAGCATAATCCCATAAATAGCCATAAAAGAGATAGGTTGAGCTTCACTTCAGCAATCCAAATCCAAGTGCTCCCAAGGAGATCCAAATCAAGCTTCCCACCCTAAGAACCTGGGGGGGGGGGGGGGGAACGAAGAAAAGAGGTGGAAACAAAGGGGGTCAGACGTAAAGTCTGGCAAGTCCGATAACTCCAACAATATAATTATCAAAGTAACTAGGATAAGACATAAGCTTGGTAAATAAGGAAATGACTGTGAATTAATGGCAAGACAAAGCAACTAAAAATAATAGGATGAGCAAAGATAACGTTAAAGGCGCTTCCTAATCAATATAGGGTAATTACTATACTCTACCGTACTATACTGTACTGTACTAACACTAACTGCACCCATACTAGTCACTCTAGAAACTTAATCCCTCTTGACTAAATAGAATGATGATAGCTTCGTGTACTACTAGATGTACCCACTATCCCCACTAGATGTACCCCTTCAATGGTAATTCCATGTACTCCTAGCTGACGTCATAGGTGCCGCATGCTCCTATCTCCACTAGGTGTACCCCTTTAATGATTAATTAATAATTAATTAATAATGGTAGCTTTGTGTACCCCTAGCTGACTACATAGGTGTCGTCTGCTCCTATCTCTACTAGATGTACCCACTACCCTGCCTCATTCGATCGGCTCCCTAACTCGTAGATACCCGTGCTGGCCCCATAGTGGGATGTATCACTCCCCTAAAGTGGCAACCAGATACAACTTGAGAATGCACGGCTTATACCTACACGATGCAACAACGTCTTACCTACCAGCCCGGGTCCAAACACGCATATGAAACCCATTGGACTTGCGTTGCCACCGCTCCCCGTTTTGGCCTCTTACAGTCAAACCCAGCATGCGTGTCCCGTCCTCGACTTGGGTCGAGCTCACAAAGATACGTTTGGGATATTGGTCGAAATGGGCCCCCACAAGCTACCCACCTAAGCTTGTCACTAGTATATCCCACTTAACCCTCTTAGTCATGTTCATTTACATGTGTGTTTGGTTAAGTCTTACTAATCGTATTTCACATGCCACTAAGGGCACCCCCTAGATTCCTCATGCCACCGAAGGCACCTACTTAACCCCCATGTCCCACCTTACATGTTTATCTGGTTAATTATTTCTTAATTCATTCAGGCCATAACCTCATAAAGACCTCTCACATTAGACTGGCATTTATGGCAGCTGGATTTGCCGGGCGGGTCCGGGCAGTCTTACACCATAAAAGAGTCTAACCTCGTGTCTTTACAACCGTTATGCTTTAGTTTATGCCTAGGACCTCTCACATTGGGCTGACATTTGTGACCACTAGATTTGCCGGGTGGGTCCGGGCAGGTTTACGTCACAAACGAGTCCAACCTCGTGTCCTGAGCATTGATTAACACTTAAAATCTTTTACCCCAATTTTAATAATTCCCTATTCAAATTATTAATTAAGTCAACTTTTAATGATGTCCATAATTGACTCAATTATGGCCATCCACTTATGGCATGCATAATCATATCAATTTCACCCCAACTTTTTAATATTAAATCATTAATATTACCCCTACCCCACGTTTATACGTTCGCTTATTCAACGCATAATATAGGCTAGACTTGTATAGTCTAACACCTAGCACAAAGATTAATTATCACAACATATAGACAATTAAAATAAATCTAATCATAATAGGGGTGAAACTTGCATAAAATACACATGTTAAGGATCAAAATGTTTCAACTTGTTAAATGTCTCAATTTATATGATATGATCATAGCCCAAATCTATACATAAACTTGTATATGGGGTTTTTAGGCAACATAATGATGGCGTGAACTAGCATAGGATATCACATATGTCATAGCATAATTCTAGATGTCATAATAGATATCTTGGTATATGTTCATAACTTTTCTAATCAATCTAACTTGCATATGTGACTTGTCATATGGATCAACATAACCAAAACATGATGATTTAATTAATATGAACTAATTAGCATAGATGGTAACATCATGGCCTTTTTAACATGTATGATTCATCACAACTTAGCATAGAAACTTTCAACATACATAACATCATCATAACATGATTTACAACATATAAGATATCATCATCACATAACATTGGATTTACAATATACATGATAGCAAAAGGGGTTTACAACAACATATATGATAATTCACATCATCTACTCATAATCCATTCATAACTCAACCTAATTAAAATGATAATAATCTTGTTAAGATCATCATACTCACTTAATTCTTTTCTAAAAATTAAGTATACTTTAATTTGTGAATTTTAATGTTATAAAATTACGGGGTGTTACATAAATGTTAGATCTAAAACTTTTACTGATTTGGCTCAGATCCCAATGTGGTGTAGCAGCTCTAAATCTAATTTGGTATCAATCGAACTTGATTTGATATAGATTTGATCAATTAGTGATTAAAAAGTGATTAGAGAGATTTGGAAGATGGAAGCCATGATTAGGTTTAGAGAAAGGTTTGCGGCAGCTAGAAAAATGAAAGGAGATGATTCCCCAACTCCTTTCAGCCGTCTCATAACCCGAATCCCGAAATGGGTTATGGGCCTAGGTGCTAATCACCCTATTAAGCCCAGTTAGGTTGTTTTTCCATCTTTAAATCTTATTTCAGTCATATCTCCCAAACGGTAAGTCCGTTTGATTAATGTGACCACTATACGGAATGGGAAACCATCATCCAAACCCAATGGAAGTGGTACCAATCACAAGTTATAAACGAAACAAGATTCGCCAGGGATAAAACGGTCACTTAAAATTCGGCAAAAATCGTGAATGTGGGAAATGACCCCAATAGTCGTTTTCCAAAGTTACATGACCACATGAGTTCGTAAGAAAATGAAATAAATATTCTACGATCCTCTGATACGTAGATTGCAGGTCATTACGCATAAAATCCAAGTACGGTTGGAAAGAGTTTGAAAAAAAATGAAAGATGTGAAGTTTTCCGTTTTCCACCTTTTTGTAACATAAGAAATCAAATTTAGAAAATTAGATTTTTCTGAAATTCGAAAAATGAAGTTGCTTGGCATGGCTTTGGATGCAAAAATTGAATGAACTACGATCTTGCTCAGCAAGAGAGTGGAAAAATTTGGATGAAAAAGCATTTTTGATTTTCAAAATATAGCATTCATGTAGAACTGCCAGTATATTTAGGATGTGAGCATCATATTTTTAAAGGATTTTTGAAAAACTTGCAGATACATAGGAGGTACTGCTTAGGCATACATGTATTATTATGTTGTATTTCACTTTGCACATGTGCACAATGTTTGCAAAAATTAGATGCACACATGATGGATGTATAATATGCAAGGGGTTAATTGATTTTTACCCTTATCAAATTTTGGTGACGAAATTTCCTAAGGGTGGGAGGATGTAACACCGCACATTTTGTAACAATTAAATAATGCATATGTGCATATACAAGAATAGATGTAACAACCCGGAAAATCTGAACCAATTTAAAAATTTTAATTTGGCTATTTTAGTGGATTTTGAATATTTAAAATAAATTATTTTAAATAACAATGACCAAAAGTATATTTGAATCGATGTTGGAAAATAAATATATTTATTTTAATTATAAAACAAGGCCTGAAATGGCGCGGCAGTTTGAAAATTTGAATTCAAACTTCGATTGATTGTACCGGATGCAAAATAAAATGGATTTTAGTGAAACCAAAAATATTTAAATCTGTTTATGAATATCTTTTTAACGAATCTGGAAAATCGAGATTTCATAGCGGGAATCAAAAGTTATGGTCAAATGAATTTTCAAAAAGGTCACTATGGAGTTTACGTAGCCCTTGAAAATAGCCATTTTGCAAACGACCTCCGTTTTCGACAAAACCACTTTTTTTGGATCTAGGATGTCAAACTATTGCTAGGTTTTGAATTCCATAATTTTTGGAGTTAATATGTGAGCATGGCAAAGGAAAATGTATTTGGTTGATTTCAGTCAAATTGGTCGACCAGAAAATGGCCATTTTTCAAACGGTCTCCAAATTCGATGAAACTAGTTTTGTTGGGACTGTATCGTCAAAACATAGCTAGATTAGTTTTTCTAGAATTTTTGGGATCAATATGTGGCCCCGACAAATTGAAACGTACGTTCAAATCAAATATTGAATGTTTTATATTTTAATTTGAAGAATAACTGACTGAAACAGTCGAACGGGCTTACGAAGCATATTAAATTGTGTTTGGAATGGGGGTATTTAGCTAGGGCGACAGTCGTTGGGTTTGAATGGGTGTTCGTATGAATTAGTGGGTATTTTCCAAATTAAATAGATTAAATATTAAAATATAAATGGCCACCCAATCAGAATTCATCGGTCATTTCTCTCTCCCTGACTCTTCTTCATTGTGACGGCGGAAATCATCCTCCCCTTCTCTCCTCTTTTTCTTCCAATCCGTTCATCAAAACCACCTGCTCCTTTGGAGAATTTCGTAGAGCACTTCGAGATCTTCAGATCCATGTAGGTTTCTTCCTCCATCGTTCGATATTTTGTGAGATCCAGCCTCCCAAAGTCGGAGACTTTGAACAGCCGCTGGGGACGCTTGGAGCCACTGAAGTGGGTCCCACTTCTAGCGTAGGTGCGCCCCTCCTGGCGCTTCAACGTGGTGCCGTCCGATTCCAACCTCGTGCTTCGGATTTAGCGCAAAATCGAAACCTAGTTTCGAGCTTTCAGCTGAAGGTAATGGGTTTGGATATTAAAACTGATTTCCACACCTTTAAACCATTGCGAAATTCGATTAACTTCTAAAAATCGTATCTTTTTCATTTGTGATTGAAATCCAGCGAAACAAGAGACCGGGACCGTGAGGACGTTCTCTACATTCTACAAGAGACCGAGGAATTTTTAGAGCTTGCTACAATTTTTGGCAACGCGAAAAGCAATTTGAGATTTCTGAATTATAAACGATATGAAATAACGATATATAAATTATACAGTTGATGTATGAGTTATATAGGCGTTGTACACCTCACGTATAAGCATTGTATAAGTTGTATATGCGATGTGTAAGTTATATATGCGTTGTAAAAATCATAGATGCGATAAATGGAATTGAAATGGAATCGAAATATATTTATATACGTGTATATATATATATACTGCTCCTCTCGTCCACAGACCATGGACGATATATACTGGTTGTGGTTGTTTGGATTTGATTGATGTGAAATTTGGTTGATAAATACGAATGGTTGAAATGATTGATTGTGGCTAAAATCCCAATAGGATTAGTATACGGGAAAATTCGTCTGCGTACGAACTGGTTATTGAAATCCCCATTGTCAAAAGTTGCGAGGCTTTAAGGTATAGCGAGGAGCCGTACTCGGGATGGTGCCAGTTTTAACTACCCTACCGTTATGCTGTCGAAATTTTCTGAAATATTCCTGTGTTTGATTTATATTCATGATTGAAATATATTCATTTGTTGGAAAATATTCATTTATGAAATAAAAATGGTTTGAATGATAAAAATAACATTTTCATCGAATGTATGAAATAAAAATGGTTTGAATGATAAAAATAACATTTTTACAGAATGTATGAAATAAAATAGTTTGAGCGATAAAAATAACATTTTTATTGTATGTGTGAAATATATAGAATAGTCATGTTGGAAATAAATTGTTTTAACAATAAAAATCGCATTTTTATATAATATATATGAATCGCTAAAAATCTTCATTTTTGAAATAAATTGTTTCAACGATAAAATCACATTTTTATAATATATACGAAGTGTATAAAATAGTCATGTCTGAAATAAATTATTTTGAGAATAAAAATCACATTTTTACTATATATATATATATGAATAGTTAAAAATAGTCATGTGTTAGAATAAATATCTGTTGGATACAAATATCATTTTTATCACCTATATGAGTTGAAATGGTTTTTGAAATCAAAGAATGGATTATATATATATATATATATATAATTAAAATAAATCGAATAACGAAGCTGTAGTTCGTATTTTGAAACTGTGATTTCAAACGATGATTGCGGGAGATCCGACCATTGGATTTTCACGAAACCGAAACCATTGGGTTCGCTTTGGAAATATCTTCCCAACGACACCAACTTTGCAAAGATCCAACGGTTGGATTGTTTGGAATTTTTAATTCAAATCTAAATGAAAACAGCGCCGGAATGGATTATATATATAATTAAAATAAATCGAATAACAACGCTGTAGTTCGTATTTGGAAATCATTACTTTAAACGATTGTACCGGGGGACCCGACCATAGAATTTTCCCAAAACTGGAACCATTGGGTCTGCTTCGAAAAGATCTTTCAAATGATATAAATTTTGTAAAGATCCAATGTTTAGATTTTCATATATGTGTAAATCAAAATTGGAGAAAAACAGCGCCATGGCCGTGTTATGGCCTGAAGAGTCGTTTGAATAAATTGGCTATGTTTAAATAAATAAAAATAGTGATAAATCGTGATAAAATATTGTAAACGATATGGAATGGAAATAAACCGATTTTACCCGATTTATAGGATATTTGATGGTTGAATGTGTTTGACGTGAAAATTACATTAATAAACTGAATTATGGATGTCAGATAATTTAACCATTGAAATGAATTGATTTGAAATTCTAAATGTAAGTGAATTATTTGAAAAGGCCGAGTTAATTCTCGTTTCAAATAATTGGTCGACGATTAGAAGTCGAAGTTATGAAGACGGTGCAAGACCGAGGATCTTCACATCGAATGGATGACTACTGATGCCTTTGATGGGATTTGCTGCCTTGAAGGGTTACAGTGGTAGTTGTCCGGACGTACTTGTTGATCGTTCGGATGTGCAAGGGCCTCTCTCTTGTATTGGACATACGGGGGAGGAATAAGGTGCCTCCAGTTTCGTTCAGACCCAGGACGGACTTGTAAATGGATGTGTGTCTAACGTTGTAGATTGACAACGTGGCATACAGAGATGCAGTGATCAAATCTTTTGTTGAAAAGCAGAGCTTTGTGGTTAATGATCAAAGCAGGGCTTGAATAGCTAGCTTTGTGTTTAATGTTGATTCGCGAGCCTCACACCTCGGTATGGACTAGAAACGGGAGAGGACTTCAGGGAGGACCTGCGTTTCTTTCTAGATAGGAGTGGTGTTTAGGGTTTTACATGCCCGGGCATTTTACTTATGTGGATGATGGATAGCGAGGCGCCTCGGTTATATCGGTCGCTCCTGGGCTGATAGTTTGGTCGGTATATGACCAGTTTACACCCCATATGGTGGGGAAACGCAGTGTTCAGGCATTTTAATCCACTCTGTGTGGACCGGCCTGACGATCCAAGGTTACCTGCGCGCTAGCCTGAGGGGCGGGCTAGAGCGTCTTGAATTCGGTAAGGACGATTCCTCGCCTTGGTTCATGACGGAAATCCAATTTCCAAATACGACATCGTGCGATTTTGATTGTATACCTATATATAGCGACATGATATATGGTACCATGCCGTCTATGATTTATAATTATGATTGAAATTGTTTTTGAAACATATAAACACTAGTAATAATATCAAATGCTTTTGTTTTATTTGTATTAAGCATATTTTGGCCATTATAAGGTAAATCTCTATCCTCCGGTTTGTGTTGCATTATGTGATGGGAACTGAGTCTTGGCTTCATTTTTATAAAAAGCATTGTGATGTTTAAATGATTTATTTGTTTTAAGTACTGGCAATCCAATGGAGTAAACTCATTCCGCGTTAGCGGCGGGATCCTGTGATTAGCCTTATTGTAAAATAAGCTAAGTAGATTTCTCATACCAGTCCCATGACTGACTCATAGTTTGTTTCACTTGCAAACTCGGTTGCCCTTATTTCTACATGGGCAGCCTTGTATTCAGGTTTTAGCAAGCTCTTTCTGGATAGTTGGAGCTGAAGCTGGATTCTATCACTTCTTTCTTTTTATGCTGCTCAACTTCCGTTGTACATATTATGTTTTTTATTCTGCTGTAGACATTTTATGTAAAGCTGAACTGTATTTTGTACCAAGTATGATCCTGTATACTGTGTAACTATGATGATTATGTTTATCCAGTGTATTCTATCGTACATTATCTGGTGTATTTATTTCTGTTCTGCTGTTATTTGTTTATGTGTTATATTCGAAAGATTACCCTTGCCACCATGGAACGGGGTTTGGGGTCATCAAAATAGACATAAACATTTAAAAGAAAAATATAATAATGATGATATGTGGTTGCATGTAATAAATACATGCACTGAAAAAGAAGAAAAGATTAATATAAATAAAAATGTAATGCATGCATTGAAAGAAAGAAATATTTGGTTGCATGTAGTGTAAATATGTTGCATGCAATGATTTACAAATATTATGCATTAATAATAAAAGAAAAATAAAAGAAAATTATGCATGCATTGAGACGACCCGAAATCCCGTTCAGACGGAAACAAGGGTTATCTTTGGAATATAACACAGAAACAGATAATAGCAGAACAGAATTAAATAAATACACCAGATAATGAACAATAGAATATACTGGATAAAAGTAATCATCAGAGTTACACAGTATACAGGATCTTACTTAGTACAAATACAGTTCAGCTATACATAAATGTCTACAGCGGAAATAAACAAAATATGTACAATAGGAGCTGAACAGCATAAAAGGAAATAAATGATAGAATCCATCTTCAGCTCCAGCTATCCAGAAAGAACCAGCTAAACCTGAATACAAGGCTGCCCGTGTGGAAAAAGGGGCACCCGAGTTTGAGAGTGAAACAAACTACGAGTCAGTCATGGGACTGGTATGAGAAATCTACTCAACACATATATATATAATTTGGCTAATCACAGGACCACGCCACTTTCGTGGAACGGGTTTACTCCATTGGATTGCCAGTGCTTTTAAAACAAATCTTTCTTTTAAACATCGCTATGCTTTTTATAAAAATGAAGCCATTATAAGACTCAGTTCCCATCACACAATGCAACGCAAACCGGAGGATAGAGTTTTACCTTATAATGGCCAAAATATGATTGATACGAATAAAACAAAGGCAATTGATATTATTGCTAGTGTTTATATGTTTTGAAAACAATTTCAAATCATAACTATCAATCATAGACGGCATGGGTACCATATATCATGTCGCCATATATATATATATATATATATACAATCAAAACCGCACGATCACGTATTTGGAAATTGGATTTCCGTCATGAACCAAGGCAAAAGATAGTCCTTACCGAATTCGAGACTGCCTAGCCCGAGCCTCAGGGTCAGAGCGCATCGACCCTTGGATCATCAGGGCCGGTCCATACGGAGTGGATTAAAAATGCCTGAGCACTACGTTTCGCCGCCCTTTGGGGCGTAAACGAGCCAACAAGTGACTCCATCGGACCCGGATCGTCCGATCTAACCGAGGCGCCTCGCAACAGCAACAACCACATAAGTCAAACTCGTCAGGGCGTGTAAAACCACTGACGCCACTTTTAGCTAGGAGGAAACGTAGGCCCTCCCTGAGGTCCTTCTCCCGTTTTAGGTTCATACCGGGGTGTGAGGCTCACGAATTCACGTTATACACAAAGCTACACCACACAGGCGGTGCTTTGATCATCACCACAAGACTTTGCTTTTCAACAGAAGCCCTGATCACTGCATCTTAGCATGCCACACAGGATAAATCCTATGTCAGACACACAGTCCATTTACAAGTCCGTTCTGGGTCTGAACGAAACCGGAGGCACTAAATACCTCGCAAACCCTTCGATCACCACGCACGTCTGGACGATCACCACTCATTATCCATATTTCGGGATGCCTCCCAATCAGGACCTCGGTTACCATCCAAACGAGGTGAAGATCTCCGGTCTTCGACCGTCGTCTTCATCTTCGAATTTCAATCGTCGGTCAATTATTTGAAATGAGAATTAACTCGGCCTTTTCAAATAATTCACGTATATTTAGAATTTCAAATCAATTTATTTCAATGGTTAAATTATTCGATAACACCAATATTGTTATTTAATGTAATTTTCACACCAAACACATTCAACCATCAAATACAACATAAATCGAGCAAATTCAGTTTATTTCCACTCCATATTGTTTCCAATATTTTATAACGATTTATCGCTATTTTTATTTATTTTAAAATAGCCCATTTATTCAAAACGACGCTTCGGGCCATAAAGCGGCCGTGGCGCTGTTTTTCTTCAGATTTGATTTACACATATCTGAAAATCTAACCGTTGGATCTTCACAAAATTTACATCATTAGAAAGGTCTTTTCAAAACGAATCCAACGGTTCCAGTTTCGGGAAAATCCGACGGTCGGATCTCCCGGTACAATCGTTTGAATTTTCGATTTCAAAATACGAACTGCAGCGTCGTTATTCGATTAAATATATAATTATATTTATATATATATATATATAAATATAATCGCTTCTGGCGCTGTTTTTCATCAGATTTGATTTAAACATTCCAGACAATCCAACCGTTGGATTTTTGCAAGGTTGGTGCCGTTGGGAAGATATTTCCAAGGCAAACCCGACGGTTGAGGTTTCGGGAAAATCCAATGGTCGGATTCCCCGTACTAGTTGTTTGAAATCACGGTTTCAAAATGCGAACTGCACGGCCACGTTTCATTTTAATTTTATTTATATAATTATATAAATATAGTTCATTCAATGATTTCAATATCGTTTTCACTTCAAATATTTTACTAACGCCTTAAATTTTTGGAAAATTTCGCCATAACCTCCCCTGCACTGGGAGCATCGGGAAATCGCAAATAGCTTTCCCGGTCCTTTTAATCTCAAAAAGAAAAAGAAAAAGCCAAGCGGCTAGCCAACAGGCTCATAAAATCATCACCCAAACAAAGCAGTAAATGTGTACCTATTTGTCGGGCACAAAATTTTATTCCTCTTCTCTAGCCCCTTTGCTATAACCTGTTCAATGAATATGCATGTACATATATATATATATACAGTTCTTATCATTTATCATTTTCTATTCAACTTCATATTTGATTTCTATTTGGTTTAAAAACACCATTTATCCTAATGTTACATACATAGGTGCAAATCATTTCATTAGCTAATTAATGAATATTTCAACTTATATATGTTTATTTTGAACAAGTGGCTATTTTTAACACTTCACATTTCAACGATTTATGCATACAATAAAAATGTGATTTTTATTGTAAAACAATTCATTTCAAAACACTATTTTTCTATATAGTTCATATAGGTGACAAAAATAGGATTTTTATCATTAAACAATTTCTTTTAAAACGAGATTATTTTACACGGTTCATATAGTCGATAAAAGGTGATTTTTATTATCAAACAATTTATTTCAAAATATGAATACCATTCAACACATGAATTTCTAATCAACGAATGAATATCAATTCAACACATGAATGTTTTCTATAGTTTTTATATATAGATAAAATGTGATTTTTATTATCAAACAATTTATTTCAAAATATGAATACCATTCAACACATGAATTTCTAATCAACGAATGAATATCAATTCAACACATGAATGTTTTCTATAGTTTCTATATATAGATAAAAATGTGATTTTTATTATCAAACAATTTATTTCAAAATATGAATACCATTCAACACATGAATTTCTAATCAACGAATGAATATCAATTCAACACATGAATGTTTTCTATTCAATGAATAAATATAGTTTAAGCATATGAAAATAATTCAAACACACGAATATTATTCAAAATTTCGCAGCATAACGGCAGGGTAGTTAAAACCGGGACCGTCCCTAGTACGACTCCTCGCTCTACCTTAAAACCTCGCGGTTTTTGACAATGGGGATCATGCATCTAGTTCGCACGCAGGCGCATGTATATATTTATTTCATTTCCACAAACTAATCCTATGTGGTTTCAACCAAATATTTTCCAATCACAAACGGGTATTTTTCAACCACAATCAAATCAATATCAACCCCAAACAATCCCAAACAACCATTCGCTATCAATCAATTTTCACAACAATTTCAACCAATAAATATCGTCCATGGTTTGTGGACGAGGGGCGTAGATATATATATATATATATATATATAGCAATTCACTTTTATTTCAACACATATATATATAGCTAAAAAAAAAGAAATTGAAGAGTGAGAAATTCTCACCGATTAGCTAACCAAACGCCGCGACTCTTCCTTTATAGAAATCTTCGTCAATCTCGCCCTTTGTCGCTTTCGTTTCCTGTATTCTCTACATATGTAAAAATCGAATTTTTACTATGTTATTCAATATATAAAAATCGAATTTCAAAAATATAGATTCCGCCTTTTCAAAAATAAAGATTATATTTTTAATATTCCTATGATGTAAAAATTATATTTTTATTACTTTAAAAATATAAAAATCATATCTTACTTCTTCTACTTAATAAAAATTCCGTCTTTTCTATTTTAAAAATATGATCTTTTCTTATTCTAAAAAATCTGATCTTTTTCTTTTTAAAGTTCTAATCTTTTTCTATCTTAAATCTTAAAATAAAATCAGTTTTTCTTTTTAAAGTACTAAAATAAAATCAATTCAGTTTTAAATCTTTCGAAAAAAATCAGTTTTAAATTCCTTTAAAAATCAGTTCTAAAGCCTTTCAAAAATCTGTTTTAAACCCTTTCAAAAATCTGTTTTTAAATCCTTTTAAAATCAGTTTTTAAATCCTAAAAAAAATCAGCTTCTTTCTTTTTAAAGTTTAAAATCAATTCAGTTTTTAAACCTTTTTAAAATCAGAATTAAATCCTTTCAGATTAAAATAAAAATAAAATAAAATAAAATAACTTACTCTAACCTGCGAAGAAGGGGGGGGGGAAGAAGACGTCGGCGGCAGGAGGAGGAGCAGGCGAAGCGAAGGGTGGTGGCGTCGCGATGCTTCAGGGGGGGCTCGGTCTTTGTCGCGCTCGTGCGATCTGGGGGGAGGGGTCTTCGGGGGTTGCGCCACTGGGAGGAGGAGGGAGGCTGGACGGAGGGGGCGGTGGCGTTCGCTTTAGGGGGGGCGGCTGTCGATAGGTTTTGGGTTTTTTTTTTCTTCGATTCGTTTGAAATTGAAATAAACGGGGGGGAGGGGGGAGGGGGGGCAGAAAGAAAGATAAAGGGAGGGAATTAATTTTTTTATTTTTATTTAATTATTTAATTTTGCAAAAAGTTGACTTTTACATACGACCTCAAAACGAGGCCCACCGCCTGCCGTCCATAGCGTTTAACCCCCATTCCGAACACAATGGGATATGTATCGCAAACTGATTTGCTCGTTACAATCAGTTTCCGTTGAATTTACATTTAAATCACTATACTGAATTTTAAACGTACATTTCAAATTACCGGGGTCACATACTAACCCTAAAAATTCCAGAAAAATATTTTCTAGCTTCGTATTGACGATACGGTCCTAACAAAACTAGTTTCGTCGAATTCTGAGACCGTTTGAAAAATGGTCAATTTCCAGTCGATTAAAATCAACTGAAACTGGTCAAACGTGTTTTCCCTTGCCACGCTCACATATTGATTCGAAAAATTATGAAATTTGAAACCTAACAATAACTTCACATCCCGGACCCGACAAAAGTGGTTTCGTCGAAATCCGAGGTCGTTTGCAAAATGTCCATTTTTAAGGGCCTGAATTCCATAGCGACTATTTGGAATTTTCAACTGGACATATCTTTTGATTACCGCTATGAAATTTCGATTGGTCGGATTCGTTAGAAAGATATTACCAATTAGATCCTAATGTTTTTGGTTTCACTAAAATCCGGATTGTTTTGCACTCGGTATGTTCAAATGAAGTTTGAAATCGAATTATCGAACTACCGCGCCATTTTCAATTCTATATATAATTATAATTAATTATATTCGTTTTCAAATATCGATTCAAACTCAGTTTTCATCGCCATTATTTAAAATATTTATTTTAAATATTTAAAATCCATTATTTTAGCCAATTTAAAAAATTTAAATTGGTTCAGATTTTCTGGATCGTTACAGCAAAGTGAAAAGGTTACATGCGATAGTTTAAATGGAAAAGAGGAATAAGAAAAGAACAATGACTACCATTGTTCTAAGCCTTATTAACAAAAGCCTTAGTAGTCCAGTTGGTTAGAGCGTGTGGCCTTTATTCAAGAGGTATAGAGTTCGATCCCCGCCACCATTATATTTTGTTTTAGCGGAACGTCTAAAATAACACATACTCATAAGAGAAAATATGTATAAACGCACATATAAGGAAAAATATACATATAAGGAAGTAAAGAAAATATAATTACATGAGAATATATGCGTATATATGTGCAGAAATATATATACAAGAGAACAATTCAAAACAAGACTTCAATCATAGAAATATGGTAAGAATTAAATAACAGCATAACACTGTTTGAATTTTGAAATCGAAATAAAAGTAGTGCGTACATATATACGCGTAAAATGGTCATTAGAAGTTTTGTATACATATAAGTATATTATATGTAAATATAATGTCTAAATAAATTCCAAAAATTCAAATGTTCAAACAAATAAACTTCTGCGCCAAAACAGCTCGGGGGACCCATAGGAGGTCGACCTAGGGGTCGACCCATCCATAGAGGGGTCAACCCAGGGATCGACCCACCACAGATCCAGCCGGATTCATTGATGAATCTGGAATGTTTTCTTAACTATGTTCGAATGCTGACTCTGCGTTGCGTGTACGATAAGACCCTGAACACCTATAATAGTATAGCAGAGCCTAGCCTAAATCTCATATTTATGAGATGACGTCTATACTCTGCAATTCTTCTTCCTCCCCAAATCTCTTTAGAAAAATCGAATAGTAAGTTTAGGAAAATTCTGATTCAAGATCTGGAGGAAAAGAATGAAAATTAATAAAGAAGGTGTTCAAAATGATATTCGAAGTAAGGTAATTTCTTAGATCCGGTCTATTTCAAATTTCTCCTCTTTCGTCCCTTTTTCTTTTAGTAAGAATTGTGGATCCATAGTTGCTAAGTTCTAAATCCAGTTAGGAGGAGCATGTATTACTAGATCTGGACCAGATTCAGGATTTGGAAAGCAAATTAAGTGAGTGGTTTTAAGTTATATCATTTTTGATAATGGTATACCATCGTTTGACATTCCCCATTAATATGCAATGTAAATCTGCTAGAATGATAAAAAGAGTTGAAGTATAATGCTAATATGACATGTTGAAATATTAACGTGATAAAATATTAATATGTTGGAAAATTCATATGTTGAAACGTTTAATGTGTTAAAACGTTCATATTTTGAAATATAAACTTGTTAAAAATATGTGTAGTAATTATTGTTGTATACATACATGTTCTAATCACATGTTAACTTATGACATTTATGTACGTGAACCCTTAACTGTAGAAATTGGAATAATTACATGTTATATTAGAATAATCACATGATTTGACGATTACATGTTTTTTCGAGATGAAGTTAATTATATGTTATGAAGAACATGCAACATGAAATTAAGATAATGGACTTAACATAACATTAACCATGCCATGTTAAATATAATTACAGTGAAATTTGGAAGAATGAACATGCTTAGAATTACATTAAATAGAAAACCGTAATGCACCTAGACATGAGGTTAAATTTAACTTCTGGTAAAAGTCTGTCTGGAACCGCCCCACAAATCAAACATCCACAAGTTGTTAATTTAATGTGAGGGGTCTAGTGAATAAATAAAGCATGTGACGGTGCTAAGACATGAGGTTAAGTCAACTTGTGAAAGAAGTCTGGCCGGAACCTCTTGGCAAATCCAGCTTCCACAAGTGGTAGGCTTAATGTGAGAGGTCTAGTACATAAGCTTATATATGAATATATGTATACAAAAGGATAGAAATAAATGGCATTAATTGTAATTAATGGGAATGAATAAGGAAATGAATGAATGTTACAACAGTAAAAGGATTGGAATGAACGAGGAATGATAATAACCTATTATAAATAAATTACATTAATGGGAATGTTATATAATAGGTAGGCTTGTCCTAGGGACAAGTGGAAATTATAACTTAGGTTATAATAAAGATAAAGAAAATCGAATATCTTATGTAATGAGATAAGTTGTACTTGATTGTAAATTAAGTTATTTGTAAGAACAAGAATCTGAAATCTACGGATGAGGACAACATAAGTTATTTTTGTGGGAAGAGAAACTTATTAGTAAACCTTAGTTAAGAGAACTAAGTTAATAAGTAAACAACGATAAGTGGTAGTGATAGTATAAGATGGAATTATGATTAAATAAGAAAGAAGGAGGCAAACTTATGAAATGAAATAAGTAATATTTAGTCATAAATGACAAGTGACATGTTAAACAGAAAACATGTTAATTGAGATATACTTAATTACATATTAATTAGAACATGTTATTGTAACAATGAAATTTGACAATGAATAATATAAAGACATTATGGAGTACTAACATTGGATCACAATCTAGAGAATAACATGTTGTAGGCTTATTAATAAACTTAAATGGGCTAAGTTATATGACTGAAATTAATAAGCAAGAGGAACTTGGTAACTTGAATAAGAAGTCAACGTGAATGCGAAGAACCAAGTTAAATGGAAATCCGATGAGGCAGAGTCAAGCGCATAATTGAATGTTGGCATAGAGACACATTAAATTGGGGCGCTAGGACCAGTCCGTATGTTTGAGGGTGAATAACCCAATGGGGTAGATCATCAGGATGTCATGAGGCACGAGTGGAGCGCACATTCGTCTGATTATTCTGTCGGCACCGAAGGACTAGAAGGGAAAGCACGTGGCTTCCTAGGACATGGAAGGTGCCCCTGGTTGTCCTCTGTGGTGGTGCAGTGCTCGGGTTGTGCTCACAGAGGTTGGGTCTACGCATAACTACCCGGTGAGTAGCCTTGACTGCAAAAGTAGCTTTGTAGTCATAAAGCTATGACCAGGTGACTCTAGGTTGATTCGGCGATCGCCTCAACAAGGAGGCGGGGTCAGGACCAACATGGATAGTAGATCATTGGGTAACCGTCATCAACAGCCAGTGGGATGCGGAAAGACTAGAGCTAAACCCAAGACGCCATCCATCTTTCACTATCGAGGCACGGTGGTTGAGGGGAGATGCCAACTGGGTGTTTAGATTGTTTGTTAGGGGAAAGTCACTTAGCTCTTGTAGTCTTTACTAGTTGAGGAAGGGGCCGAGGTGGGGACATAGCCACCATGAAAACCAGACCCGAGGGATATCTGTATTTTGAGGCCCTTAAAGGTGACCTGTGAAAATATGGAAAAGCTCCCGACTGAGTTTCGTGTTTCTTGCGCAGCCCTACCATGGAACTCGGTGCACATTAGAGGATATGTGCGGTTAAGGCATCAAGTACGATTGATGATACGTATGTGGGAAAGTCTAGATACATGCGTATTTGCTCTCGGCGGTGTATCATAGACTCTAGGGTATTACTTTGTGATCTGATTTGATCAAAGGTGGCAGACCATATGCTTACGTAGCATGATGATGGAGGTTCGGAACATAGCGTGTTATATAGGGATCCGTACATCACTTCGGCGTAGGATGAGGGACTGCGTATATTTCTGTGGCGTTACGGCAGAGACCGTGTGAGTGGGGTACCATGGGGTGTACCTTGATATTGGGGGTAGCTACATGTATGTTGTATTAGGTTAGTCCATTGGGGAGTAAAAGGGTATGACGTGTGTGTAAGCCTTGAGTGCTATTAACCCAAGTGTAATTGAACGGTATATGTAGGGCTATCCAAAATGTAGTTTAAACCCAGTAACTATGACTTGTGTTCTGACCTCCTCCACATGACATACTCGTAGGTTAGACTTGTGGTAGAGATATGATAGCTTTGGATACTGGTTAGTTAGTATTATAATTTAGGTAAGGCTATATTTTTTTAAATTATATTTCATCCATTCCGCTGTGAGATGTTTTCTGAGCTCTGATGTATTTTATATCTCTGTCTTTGATGTAGGATGCCAGAGCAACCAATACGAGTTTCAATAGATTGGAATTTTGAAAAAAAATTCAGTCTGTCAAAATTTGGGTTGTTATAACAAATATAGTATGTGACTCAATAATATCATTAGGGCACTATACACATAATAGAATGGCAGGTATTCAGCCAATCCTATATATAATACCTCCTCCCCATAATACCTATAATTAATAGTCCATAAAGAAAAGAGTCATGCAATTATAGCAACTATAAGTCCATACAGTTGTCTAAATTATCACTTCCCAGATGCGGTGAATATATGATAACTCTTATGACCTTATTACAACCATGCAATAATAAAAATTCCATTTTTCTTTGTACTCTCATATCATGTATCTTAAATCTCAATACACATTATGTAGCCTAAAGCTAGACACTAGACCTAAAGCCATTGGTCTAGGGTATACTAGTCCTCCACAGACCCATAGGCATTTCAAGCATAACCAAAAACATTGTGAATTATCTTTGATACCAACTGAATATACGAGTAGGATCGAGTAATATGGTAATACATGCAATAAATGTGTGTGGATGTTTTGATAAGGTAATACATTATTTTCGAACTATGCAAATAAATATTTAATGAGATAAATATTTAGAGATGATATCACATATAGGCAATATAAAAGTTGTAAATAAAGTAAAGAACACTAGGAATTTTTATTCTAGTTCCAACCACCATCCCACGTCCAGTCGCAAACTCCTTCTGTAGTTTAACTAATCAATACTCTCACTTAACCCGGAGGAACATGTATTACAACATCTAAGTAGCAAAACAAGGACCTGAGAAGCAGAACAGGTTTTTGCCTCATTAGCTGAAGAGGATTTTTTGCCTAAGCAGCGAAACGGGACTTCAATAGATACAAAAAGTTTGTTTGACTGTATATATGTTCTTGATAACATGAATAAGTCACAATTGAGTACACCCTTCCTATAATTGTGACACCCCACGAATTCTATAACTGTGAAATTCACAAATTAAAGTATAATTAATTTCAAATCAAAGAACTAAGGGAAACGGGATACGCCATTGCGTTCGTCTCGGAAAAATACGCGAAATAGAGTCCGAGTTTTCGAAAAACGGAGTCCGTATGAAGAAGATATGGCCTTCGGAAGTTTCTGAATTAAGTTTAAAATTCGAACAGAATAAAACAGCTCAGAAAAACAAGTTTAAAATTAAAAATCGGGCCCAATTGGCCAGGGCGGGAAAATTCCCGCCTAATGCACCCAGGTCGACTGGGCTGTCGACCTGGTCTAGCCAGGTCGACAGGGCTGTCGACAGGGCTGTCGACAGGGCTGTCGACCTGGTCCAGAGCCAGGTCGAACCCAGCCCAACCTGGCTGGCCTATTCTATGTTGGTCGATTTTCAGGAGTCTGCTTTGTCATTAGGGCTAGGTGGCAGGCTCTAATTGGTCTCTCTTTCGAATGAATGGCTACGATCAATCCAAGCAACATCGATGGTCCTAATCAGTTCATAAACCCTATAAAAATGACCCTAGACTCAACCTAATCTATTCATTCAAAAATAAGAACAAGGCCATCATGTTGCTGAGGAACGACTAAGAGTAGCCACCAATTGGAGAGAGGATTAGGAGGCAAATTCTAAAGCATAAAGCAACTTAATCAAATCAAATCAACAAGGAATCGCATCTCCAAATCCCTAAATTGGAGAATTCGCCACACAATTGTAAGTAGAGTATTATTTTGGTATGAACAAATAATTGTGTTGGTTTGTATACTTGATTGTGGTGATAAAGTAATTCATATTTGTGCGTTACTATGATTCTTATCGATTTGGAATATTGTATACGTTTGGATATTCGCAAAGCATGTTATTTATTATAAAAACTACATATTTGCGGTAGTTTTATGCAAGTATACGTTTGGAATATTCACAATTTATGTAATCCATGTTGAAGCTACATGTATGTAGTTGTTTAATTGAAACTCATGCAAGTTTGGGGTTTTGCTACTATGCCATCATAATGTATATTTTCGTACAAAAATCATTTTGTACGTAATTGGAACAAATTTGGGTTATTATAGTTCATATGAAACTATGTTGAAATTTTGGCACCATGATCTATGTATTAAGCTATGCTTTTGTACTAGAAAACTTATTTGCAAACTTATGAATATGACTAGGCTATGATTGATATTTTGCATAATTGAAATCCATGTTAGGTCTATATTGTTAACAAGAATTATATGATGACATATGTGGTACATAGCTAGGTTAGATTCAAAATCCCATTTGCAAGTTTGCATGACTAAAGTAAAAATCATGATTTCATGTTAGAAATATTTATGCCATGAATAGATTAAGTTGAACTATACTTTTGTGTTAGTAACAAAAGTAAGCACCTTTGTAAACATGTAGTAATCTTATGAACATGATTTGCTTATATTTGACATTATGCCTAAATAAAAATATAGGTTTATGTTGTAGTTAAGACTATGTGTCAATAATGATATCCAATTTAGATTCTTAACTTAACTACAAGTTTACATGCTTTGATGCAAGTACACCAGTTTCTGTTTTGTAGTTCCAACGTTATGTTGCAAGTTCATGCGTTCACATTCCCCTTTTTGTGTATGTAATCACGCTCTAAGCCTCCCCTTTTTCTCATGGCTAAGTTGGGCTTAAAAGCCTAAGCCCAACATATATTATGATAAACGAACGTATTAAACGGGGGAAAATAGCGTTGGGCCAAATTAATTAATAAATGAAAATATAAAGTAGAAGGGCCCAAATTCAAGTATGGGTTGGGCCCATGATTGGTGTAACCTTTACACCATTAACTTAATAATGGGCCGCAAATATTTACATATAAGAAAATAAAGAAGAAAGACAAAATATGTAAATGTAGAACATACGATGTGTTTAACCCGAGGTTGGATTGAGTTGTGATGTAAACCTGCCCGGAACCGCCCGGCTGTCCAGTAGTCACAACAATACCTATCCAATGTGGGAGGTTAAACATGGAGCCCAAAAAGGACCCGAGGTTAGACTGAGTTGTGGGGTAAGACTGCCCGGAACCAACCGGCAACAGGCAGCCACAAAAATACCTGTCTAATGTGAGAGGTCAAGGCTTTAATAAAACAATTAAGGCTGAGTCAGGATTGTTAGGATTAAGTGAACTAAAGACTTAATCAAAATGGAACATGCTAAACTAAACGGACTGGTGGGGGTTAGGTTAGAAAACACTTAACCAACTTAGCATGTTGGCTAGAGATAGAAAACCTAGTAACGGGGGACCCTTTTCAGCAGTAACCCTAGAAGGTGTATCAGGATACCCTGAAACTAGGCAGGGTGGGGCACGATTACTGGGCTGATTGTAAGAGGTCAAATCGACGGCGGTGGTGTAGCAGTGTAGGTTCTAACGGGGTGCGGGTGTGCACACACTCCGGCGCAGAAAAATAAAGCACTGGGCACCAGTAGCATACCTGTGCATTCTAAGGTTGTGTCGGGCCGCTGCCATGGGACTTGATACACCCCATGGTGGGACCAGCATAGGTAACTACAACATCGGGGGCCGTAAGACACATGTAACTATGCGAGTAGGAGCCGATCATCATAGAATGGATCACATCACCCTGATTATGGGGTGCCAGTTGGAAACTAGTTTATATGGGTTCAGAGATTAACATGGGGTACGATAGTATATTCGACCCTAGACATCTTAACCAAGTTTATAGTGCTTTCCCACTTCTTGTTTATACTTATCATACCCAGTTCTTTATTCATAGACAAAATAGTCCTAGACTTACTCAGGCTTTATGTCTGACTCTACTTTTCTTTCTTCTTCTTTTCTTCCGTTTCCCCCCCCCCCCCCCAGGTCCACAGGGAGGGAACACTGCAGCTTGACCAGCCTTAACATCCAGCTTGAAGAGGAGAAATGTATTGCTTGGACTTTTTCGTTTTGAACTATGGCTTTGGACAACCACTATGGGGCTTTTGCAGTTTATTTATGTTTTTTTTATGCTTCTTTAAATAATGTAATCAAGACAGATTATGAAGGTGTTATGTTATATTTTTGGGAAGGATGTAAGACAATTATGGTGATGTTGTTGTAGCACGTATTTGCTTTTATGAAATAAAAGTTGTTGTTTTTCCGCTGTTTACACATATGTGTTCTTATATCTGTCTTGTATATCTGTGACTTATACTTATAAACCTCCATCAAAATTAGGGCATTCCCTTTGAGAGTGACCCTAACGGAGGTGGGGTGTTTCACTTGGTATCAGAGCATAGGTTCACCAGATAAGATAAAAAGTTCTAAAAAATTTATTTTCAAAAAGGAAATTTAAAGAAGCATTTTTAAAAGAAAAATATTATTTTATTTTAAAAAGGCAAAGTCCCCCCCAAAGCCATAGGTACTATCTCTTATCCTTCGTTCTGAATCTATCCTTTTTGTTTCAGCATATCCGAAGAACTTAACTTGCCGGAAGGGGTGCCAATACCTGGTTAGTTTAGACGGTTCTTAGAAGCAAGGGCCACTCAGCCAGGTCCTACCGTTCCTCCTCCCCCAGCTGCAGGAAATCATCCAGCTGCAACGACACCTTTTCCTCCACCTCCTCCTCGGGGAAACACTTTTGCTAAGATATGTAAAGATTTTAAAGCTATGGGAGGAAAGGATTTCCATGGAACTGAGTCCTTCGTGGCAGCTAGGAATTGGCTGAAAGAAACTGAGGACCTATTCATCATCTTTGAGGTAGAAGATAGACAAAAAGTACAACTTGCAGTATGGCTATTAAAGGGCGAGGCCTCCTACTGGTGGGAAGTCACTAATGCAGAAAGACCAGTGGAGACATGGGAGGACTTTAGGGCAAGGTTTGAGACTAAATTTCTCTCAGATGCGGAAAGAAGTTTGCAGTTGGAAAAATTCTTATTTCTTAAGCAAGGGGATAAGACAGTCAGAGAGTATGTGAATCAGTTCGATGAGCTGGCTAGGTTTAGGCTTGACCTAGTCAACACCCCGCACAAGAAGGCTCTCCGTTTCGTCAAAGGGTTGAATGAGCCATTACACAGTTTGGCCATGACCCATATACCCATGGGAGCCACGTATGAAAGATTGGTGCAAATGGCATTGCTGAATGAAGAGGATAAGGGCAAGAAGGAGACAAAGGCAGAAAGCTCTCAAGGGAAGAAAGAGGGTTTGCAGCCTAAGAAGACAGACTTTAAGAAGGGCGGGAAAGGCAACAAAGAGAAGAGGAAGTGCAATTTCTGTGGCAAAGTGGGGCACTTAGTAAAGGACTGCCGGAAAAAGAAGGCCAAGGAGAATGGTGGGTGCTTTTCTTGCGGTGAGACAGGCCACAGGGCTAAGGATTGCCCAAAGAAACGAGGACAGGGGCAGAGGGCTAGATCCACCCCAGGGGCACAGGTTCATGTGCTGGAAGCGCCACCTCTGCAACAGCGAGGCATAAATACTTCTGTAGAAAGTGTAGTTTATCTTTATGATCACCCCGTTCGCACTTTATTTGATTCTGGCGCATCACACTCCTTTATCTCGTCTGCTTTAGTAGAATCTCTTCACCTAAAAACTAGTATGGTAGAGGACCCCTTAATTGTTTCAAATCCAATTGGGGGCCCAGCTCATTTGTCTATGATCTGTTTGGGATTGAAAATTTCTATTCTAAGTGTAGAATTTCAATGTAGTGCCTTTGTTTTGGGCTTTTTGGGTTATGGTTTGATTTTGGGTATGGATTGGCTATCCAGTAATGGGGCCATCCTTGATTGTGAGAAAAGGGTTGTTAGGCTCCTAACCCAGCTCGGTAATACTTTGGAAATTTCTTGTAATCCCTCATACGCGGTTATGCTTAGTTACCTTGAATCGCTAGATGCCTCTGTTGAAAATTTGCAATCAGTTAAAGTGGTCCGGGAATATCCGGATGTCTTCGAAGAGGTGAAGGGCTTGCCTCCGAAGCGGGAAATAGACTTCCGCATATATCTTGTAGATAATGCAAAGCCCGTTGCGTTACCCGTTAGACACATGGCTCCACGGGAAAGGAAAGAGCTCAGTAAACAGATTAAAGAGCTTCTAGAAAAGGGGTTCATTAGGAGAAGCATTTCAGAATGGGGCGCTCCAGTGGTGTTCGCTACAAAGGCGGATGGTTCACTCCGTCTATGTGTTGACTATAGGGAGCTCAACAAGCTAACGAAAAAGAATAGGCACCCGCTCCCTAGAATTGACGATTTGTTTGACCAGCTTGTAGGAGCGTCTATTTTCTCCCAACTCGATTTAGCAACCGGTTTTCATCAGCTAAGGGTGGCTGAAGATAGCATCGATAAAACGGCGTTAAGAACCCCAGACGGCTTCTTTGAATGGCTTGTCATGCCTTTCGGCTTGACAAATGCACCTGCTTACTTCGTGGACCTGATGAGTAGGGTATTTAGAGATTTCCTCAACAAATTCGTAGTGGTCTTCGTAGATGATATCCTTATCTTCTCAAAGAGTGAAGAGGAACATGCTCAGCACTTAAGGGCAATCATGGAAACTTTGCGAGTCCATCAACTAAAAGCCAAATTCTCCAAATGCCACTTTTGGAGAGAAGAGGTGAGGTTCCTTGGGCACATAGTATCCAAACAAGGGTTAGCAGTGGACCCTGCTAAGGTAGTGGCGGTACAGGATTGGAAGACACCAAGGAATGCAACTGAGGTCCGAAGCTTTCTAGGACTAGCAGGTTTCTATCGAAAGTTCATAAGGGATTTTGCGAAAATCTCAGCTCCACTCACGAAATTGACTAAGAAGAATCTAGTGTTCAATTGGGATTTGGATTGCGAGTTTGCTTTCCAACGACTGAAAAGGGCTCTTACAACAGCCCCAGTTTTGACGCTGCCAGATGGGAGCAAGATGTTCACTGTTTATACGGATGCATGTGGGACAGGGCAAGGCGCCGTCTTAATGCAAGAAGGAAGGGTAGTAGCTTATGGCGGGAGGCAGTTGAAAGTGCACGAAAAGAACTACCCAACCCACGTTCTTGAGTTAGCCGCCATCGTCTTTGCACTCAAGTCTTGGCGACACTATCTCCTAGGTGAGAAGTTCGAACTTTACACTGACCATAAATCGTTGAAATATCTTTTCTCGCAGAAGGATCTTAACTTGAGGCAACAAAGATGGATGGAGTTTCTTGCCTCGTACGATTTCGAAATCTCCTACACTCCGGGCAAAGGCAACGTAGTGGCAGACGCGTTGAGCCGAAAGAAATTGACCCTAAGACCGTTGTTTGTTGAAAGACAAAGCCTAGAGTTTATAGCCAGCTTCGACTTTAGGCCTTCCTCCGATTTCGTACCAGGCTTGCTAGCATCTCTCGAAGTGCGCCCAACTTTAGTGGATTCAGTAGGGACAGCACAACGCGAAGACCCTCAGCTTGTGGAAACAATTGATAGGCTAATTAGGGGTGAGCCTTCAAGTCACCTCAACAGATACTCCATCGACGATAAGGGTTTGCTAAGGCGAGACGGAAGACTATGCGTCCCACAGACAAAAGATTTAGTAAAGAAGGTTCTCGAGGAAGCACATCACTCCAAGATGACGATACATCCAGGCGGAGATAAAATGTACAAAGATATAAAAAGGACTTTCTTCTGGAGCGGCATGAAAAAGGACGTGGCAGAGTTCGTTTCTAAGTGTATGGTGTGCCAACAGGTTAAGGCGGAACAGAAAAAGCCTGGCGGACTACTACATCCTCTGGAGGTCCCGCAGTGGAAGTGGGATAGCATCTCAATGGACTTCATCGATGGGCTGCCTAGGTCTAGGAGAGGCAACACTAGCATTTGGGTAATAGTGGATAGGCTTACTAAAAGCGCCCACTTTTTACCTGTCAAAAGTAAAAGAACTGCCTCATCCCTAGCATCACTTTACCTCAAGGAAATCGTTCGACTCCATGGAATACCATCTAGCATTGTTAGTGACCGAGACCCCATCTTCACCAGTGAGTTTTGGCGGAGTCTGCAAGAAGCAGTAGGAACGCAGTTATGCTTGAGCACAACCTATCATCCCCAAACCGACGGCCAAACAGAGAGAGTGAACAGAGTTTTGGAAGACCTTTTAAGGCTATGCGTCCTCGACTTCGGAGGGACATGGGAAGACCACCTTCCTTTGGTGGAATTTGCCTACAACAACAGCTATCAAGCAACCATCGGAATGGCACCCTTCGAAGCTTTATATGGAAGACCGTGCCGATCGCCCACTTGTTGGTGGGAGTCTACGGATAAGCTCATACTTGGACCAGATATGATCCGAGAGACTGCAGAGAAAGTAGACTTAATACGAAGAAGGATGAAGACGGCCCAAGACAGACAAAAGTCCTATGCCGACAAGAGAAGGACCGACCTTGAATTTGAGGTTGGAGACAGAGTTTTTCTCAAGGTATCACCGCTAAGGAACGTTGTTCGTTTTGGAACCACAGGAAAACTGGCACCAAGGTTCGTAGGGCCATTCCCTATCATCGAGAAAATTGGGAAAATGGCCTATAGATTAGAGCTACCCGAGAAGTTGGCTGGAGTCCACAACGTTTTTCACGTTTCACGTCTCCGAAAATGTCTACATGAGTCTGCTGAGGTGGTAGAGCCAAATATCCTCGAAGAGGCCGAAGTGGAACGCGAAGCAACCATAAGAAAAGTTCCAACCCGCATATTAGGAACGGAAGTGAAGAAGCTACGCAACCGCGAAGTCAAGCTCGTCAAAGTTCAGTGGAGCAACGCCGAGGGAGACGCGACTTGGGAAACTGAAGCTAGAATACGCACTGCTTACCCTTTTCTGTTCGAGGGTACATTCTTGATCTTTCCTTTTCCTTAAGTTGCGCTTTTATCGACCTTATCTTTTAGGTAGAAACCCTTTGGATGAAAACATGTAATTGAAACATGTTATGGATGATGGTTGCAAGTGGTTGCAAGTGATTGCTAGTGGTTGCTCGTGGTTGCATATACACACACAATCTAGGTTTTAGATCGGCTCAGTCACTTCATATTGCATATGCATATATGTTTGCATTCGTATATTGTTGAACTCTAATGTGTTGTCATGTGGATGTTGCATTTGTATTAAATGATTGTGCACTCATGTAGAATCAAGAATAGGAAAATTTGCATACATAATGGATTCATGGCACTTACATAATTCGCATTAAGGAGGTCAACTGAATCAGTAGACCGCCTGATTTTGCATTAGATAAGTACATGTACACACACACTTCGCATATGATCATGAAGCATTAGAAGTCTTTTAAGGACAATGGATGCTCATGTTTGATGGATGAGTAGATGGATGACTGGATGTTAGGATATACATTCCTCCTAACTTGAAGATTTCGGGGACGAAATCCTTTTAAGTGGGGGAGAATGTAACACCCCGCGAATTCTATAACTGTGAAATTCACAAATTAAAGTATAATTAATTTCAAATCAAAGAACTAAGGGAAACGGGATACGCCATTGCGTTCATCTCGGAAAAATACGCGAAATAGAGTCCGAGTTTTCGAAAAACGGAGTCCGTACGAAGAAGATATGGCCTTCGGAAGTTTCTGAATTAAGTTTAAAATTCGAACAAAATAAAACAGCTCAGAAAAACAAGTTTAAAATTAAAAATCGGGCCCAATTGGCCAGGGTGGGAAAATTCCCGCCTAATGCACCCAGGTCGACTGGGCTGTCGACCTGGTCTAGCCAGGTCGACAGGGCTGTCGACAGGGCTGTCGACCTGGTCCAGAGCCAGGTCGAACCCAGCCCAACCTGGCTGGCCTATTCTATGTTGGTCGATTTTCAGGAGTTTGCTTTGTCATTAGGGCTAGGTGGCAGGCTCTAATTGGTCTCTCTTTCGAATGAATGGCTACGATCAATCCAAGCAACATCGATGGTCCTAATCAGTTCATAAACCCTATAAAAATGACCCTAGACTCAACCTAATCTATTCATTCAAAAATAAGAACAAGGCCATCATGTTGCTGAGGAACGACTAAGAGTAGCCACCAATTGGAGAGAGGATTAGGAGGCAAGTTCTAAAGCATAAAGCAACTTAATCAAATCAAATCAACAAGGAATCGCATCTCCAAATCCCTAAATTGGAGAATTCGCCACACAATTGTAAGTAGAGTATTATTTTGGTATGAACAAATAATTGTGTTGGTTTGTATACTTGATTGTGGTGATAAAGTAATTCATATTTGTGCGTTACTATGATTCTTATCGATTTGGAATATTGTATACGTTTGGATATTCGCAAAGCATGTTATTTATTATAAAAACTACATATTTGCGGTAGTTTTATGCAAGTATACGTTTGGAATATTCACAATTTATGTAATCTATGTTGAAGCTACATGTATGTAGTTGTTTAATTGAAACTCATGCAAGTTTGGGGTTTTGCTACTATGCCATCATAATGTATATTTTTGTACAAAAATCATTTTGTACGTAATTGGAACAAATTTGGGTTATTATAGTTCATATGAAACTATGTTGAAATTTTGGCACCATGATCTATGTATTAAGCCATGCTTTTGTACTAGAAAACTTATTTGCAAACTTATGAATATGACTAGGCTATGATTGATATTTTGCATAATTGAAATCCATGTTAGGTCTATATTGTTAACAAGAATTATATGATGACATATGTGGTACATAGCTAGGTTAGATTCAAAATCCCATTTGCAAGTTTGCATGACTAAAGTAAAAATCATGATTTCATGTTAGAAATATTTATGCCATGAATAGATTAAGTTGAACTATACTTTTGTGTTAGTAACAAAAGTAAGCACCTTTGTAAACATGTAGTAATCTTATGAACATGATTTGCTTATGTTTGACATTATGCCTAAATAAAAATATAGGTTTATGTTGTAGTTAAGACTATGTGTCAATAATGATATCCAATTTAGATTCTTAACTTAACTACAAGTTTACATGCTTTGATGCAAGTACACCAGTTTCTGTTTTGTAGTTCCAACGTTATGTTGCAAGTTCATGCGTTCACATTCCCCTTTTTGTGTATGTAATCACGCTCTAAGCCTCCCCTTTTTCTCATGGCTAAGTT
Organism: Allium sativum; assembly: GCA_030737875.1. Lineage (NCBI taxonomy): Eukaryota > Viridiplantae > Streptophyta > Magnoliopsida > Asparagales > Amaryllidaceae > Allium > Allium sativum. The sequence goes on from CM060921.1 coordinate 318,913,821, forward strand.
GGGCTTAAAAGCCTAAGCCCAACATATATTATGATAAACGAACGTATTAAACGGGGGAAAATAGCGTTGGGCCAAATTAATTAATAAATGAAAATATAAAGTAGAAGGGCCCAAATTCAAGTATGGGTTGGGCCCATGATTGGTGTAACCTTTACACCATTAACTTAATAATGGGCCGCAAATATTTACATATAAGAAAATAAAGAAGAAAGACAAAATATGTAAATGTAGAACATACGATGTGTTTAACCCGAGGTTGGATTGAGTTGTGATGTAAACCTGCCCGGAACCGCCCGGCTGTCCAGTAGTCACAACAATACCTATCCAATGTGGGAGGTTAAACATGGAGCCCAATAAGGACCCGAGGTTAGACTGAGTTGTGGCGTAAGACTGCCCGGAACCAACCGGCAACAGGCAGCCACAACAATACCTGTCTAATGTGAGAGGTCAAGGCTTTAATAAAACAATTAAGGCTGAGTCAGGATTGTTAGGATTAAGTGAACTAAAGACTTAATCAAAATGGAACATGCTAAACTAAACGGACTGGTGGGGGTTAGGTTAGAAAACACTTAACCAACTTAGCATGTTGGCTAGAGATAGAAAACCTAGTAACGGGGGACCCTTTTCAGCAGTAACCCTAGAAGGTGTATCAGGATACCCTGAAACTAGGAAGGGTGGGGCACGATTACTGGGCTGATTGTAAGAGGTCAAATCGACGGCGGTGGTGTAGCAGTGTAGGTTCTAATGGGGTGCGGGCGTGCACACACTCCGGCGCAGAAAAATAAAGCACTGGGCACCAGTAGCATACCTGTGCATTCTAAGGTTGTGTCGGGCCGCTGCCATGGGACTTGATACACCCCATGGTGGGACCAGCATAGGTAACTACAACATCGGGGGCCGTAAGACACATGTAACTATGCGAGTAGGAGCCGATCATCATAGAATGGATCACATCACCCTGATTATGGGGTGCCAGTTGGAAACTAGTTTATATGGGTTCATAGATTAACATGGGGTACGATAGTATATTCGACCCTAGACAACTTAACCAAGTTTATAGTGCTTTCCCACTTCTTGTTTATACTTATCATACCCAGTTCTTTATTCATAGACAGAATAGTCCTAGACTTACTCAGGCTTTATGTCTGACTCTACTTTTCTTTCGTCTTCTTTTCTTCCGTTCCCCCCCCCCCAGGTCCACAGGGAGGGAACACTGCAGCTTGACCAGCCTTAACATCCAGCTTGAAGAGGAGAAATGTATTGCTTGGACTTTTTCGTTTTGAACTATGGCTTTGGACAACCACTATGGGTCTTTTGTAGTTTATTTATGTTTTTTTTATGCTTCTTTAAATAATGTAATCAAGACAGATTATGAAGGTGTTATGTTATATTTTTGGGAAGGATGTAAGACAATTATGGTGATGTTGTTGTAGCACGTATTTGCTTTTATGAAATAAAAGTTGTTGTTTTTCCGTTGTTTACAAATATGTGTTCTTATATCTGTCTTGTATATCTGTGACTTATACGTATAAACCTCCATCAAAATTAGGGCATTCCCTTTGAGAGTGACCCTAACGGAGGTGGGGTGTTTCAATAATCTTCTCATTTGTGTGTGTATGTATGTGTGTGTGTGTATATATATATATATATATATATATATATATATATATGAAAGAAAGGAAAGAATAAAAAAGGAAAGTGATTTGTAATCACAAAATGTTGAATATTTGAGAGCAAAAGCGAATATAGAATTAAAATAGTTCAGAATTAGAGAATAATTAGATCAAGAAAGTTTTATGATTAAAATTAGTAATTCTGAAGTGAATTTATAGTAAATAAAAGATTGCAATTATTTGTGAAAAGGTTTAATCAAAAGCTATAGTCATAACTCTTGAATTAAGGAGTTATGGCTCTATAAAAAGTCGCAACCTTTCAGGTCAGCCGATTGAATTTAAAATTCAGCTGGCTAAATAATGTCTAGAATTTAAAATAAGTGTCCATATGCACAAGTCATGCCATTCATCCGGTTGAATTGAAAATTCAGCCGGCTGAATATTAAACCTAAAAAGTTTGAATACTCAGCAATCAATCGGCTGAATTTTTAATTTAGTCGATTGACGCACGTGATTTATGCATACGTGCTTCATCCGTTGAAATATAAAAATGTTATAAATATATATACACTATATGAGTAATTTTAACAATAAAAACCAACTAAATACAGACTCGAATACATTAAAAATATACCAATATATTTTCTTTTCGAATCTTTTTGTATTTAGGCTTATTCTTCTCCTTTTTCTTGTAAAAGATTTTGTGATAATATCGTCGACATATAGTTATACTCAAAATCCTGTTCAAGAATGGAGGTTCTAACACACCAGAGCCCTCCTTACAACTTAATTTGGAATCTGTGCCCTTCTTACTTAATCCAAGTTCTATTGTTTAGGAATCCACCACGTTCTCATTTACAACTACCTACAATAGCGAACTGCCATTTTCAATACATGCTTATGTCACAAGCCATAAACCAAAGAACCATAAATTATATCATGCTATTATATTACCATCTAATCCTGATGTGAACAGGCCACAGCCTCCAGCACGATATGAAAAGTCTGAATAATAATCTCTAGAAGTTCCACTATAACTAGACCACCCATATAATTTGTGGCTAAGTTATTTTTATAACCCAGGTTCGAGTCATCACGATATACCCATATTTTGGCTTTGTCTTCTTTCCTGTTTCTAGCAGTCTATCTTCATATGCTCTTAGCCCCAACCTATCCATAAAGTGTAAGGACCCGTTTCTTCCTCGCTAAGGAAAGAGCGGATGCTTTGAGAACAACACACAAATGAACGCAGACGGAAGAACATTTCATTGTTATTACAACAATTCCATCAGATACAAGGATATACAGAGTATAATTGAATAAATTACATTCGACAAATATCAGAGATTACAATAAATTACATAGCAGCGAAAAATAATACAAAGCACAACTGAAGGTGATATACGGATACAGAGCTTTCCAGATATCATTCCAGCTGTAAACCAGGATCCTGTGAATATAAATCTGCAAAACCAAAACTACTAGCTGCCCGTGCGGAAAATAGGGGCACCCAGAGTTCAGGTTAAAACAATAAACTCCAGGTCAGTCATGTGACTGGTGTGAGAACTAAAACAGTTATTTAAAATTTTACTTTAAAAGAGAGTAATTAAAGGGACCACGCCGTATAACACGGAACGGGTTTTCTCCCGAGAATACCAGTGCATAGAATAAACAGCGCAATGCTTTTTCGAAAAATGAAGCTATTATAAGACCCAGGTCCCATCACACAATGCAACGCAAGCCGGAGGATAGGGTTTTCCCTTATAATAGCCAAACATGCTTGGTACGTTTAAAACAAATCATTTGATACTATAATAGGTGTATAGTGTCAAAACAATTTCAATCATAAATATAAATCATAGACGGCATGGGTACCATATATCATGTCGCCATACTAGTTCTACAATTAAAACCGCAATACACGTATTGGAAATTGGATTTCCGTCATGAGTCGAGGCAAGGGGCAAGCTCCTCTCCGCGTTCGAGACACTCTAGCAAATGTCTCAGGGCTACACACTCTGGACAACCCTAGGATCTTCAGGGCCGGTCCTCACTTACGTTAGGGGATTGGCAATTCCTGAACACACGTTTCCCGGTCCTTACAGACCTATAATCGAGGCGCCTCATCCAACAACCACATAGGTGAAAAGTATATAAATGTCAGGGCTGGTAAGTCACTGACACCACCAAAGGTAGAAAGAAACGTCGTGCTCTCCCTGCAGTCCGTATCCCGTTTTTGACTCATACCGAGGTGTGAGGCTCGCGAATTCATGTTATACACAAAGCTGCCACGTAGGCGTGCTTTGATCATCAACCACAGGACTTTGCTTTTCAACAAAAGCCTTGATCATTGCATCTTAGCGTGCCACACAGGCAATTCATGCCATGCGACTGATGTCCATCGATATACAACCTCTGAGCTCGTACGTCTCAGGGAAGGGCGTTAAGCAAAAGAATAAATTCTCCGCCGCCAAACAGATGTATATTTAATAGAAATCAATCAACACAGAATAAAATTCAATGTCAGACACACAATCCATTTACAAGCCCGTTCTGGGTCTGAACGAAACCGGAGGCACTTTCCTCGCATATCCATCCATCTCCAGGTACGTCTGGACGACCACCAACTATTTCCATCCTCTTGGGTGTACTGCCTAATCAGGATCGTCAATAGTTATCCAAACGATGTGAAGACTTCTGGTCTTCAACCACCGTCTTCATCTTCGACATATCGCCGAATCGGTTATTCAGAATGGGTATAAACCCGGACTTTCCGAACGACCCGCGTATATTAAAACAAATGTTACACAAACACAACATACGCCTCATTCCAATTCATATTCTCAGGGAAAAGTTCACATTAATTTTATCCAAGATAAATTCTTTAAAATTTATCCTTTAATCTTCCTTTGGATGTCATTTTAAACCAAATTATGGTTTTTCAAACTAGTCGAGATTAGCGAACCATACCGAAGTAATTATTTATTTTATTTCCCAATCCCAACCTATTCATCCCATGAAGCAAAACTGGTAATACTCCATATCTAATACTATGGTGTTATCGGTAAAATTAATTACCATTTCACGTTCAAATCTAATTAAAGATTTAACTATCGCTTTGGAGCAAAACTGGCGATACTCCATTCTCGTTCATTTCTAAATTTGATAATTTAGATTATAGATTCTCATTTCAACCTAATTGCAGATTCGTTAAAACTCCTTTTACTGGGTTAAAGAACTAGGTGTTATTTAAAACACAGTTCACGACAAACCCAAATCACATTCTATTTATTTTCGGGTTAAAGAACTAGTGTTATTTAAAACACCGTTCACGATAAACCCATTTCAAATCCAATCAAATATATTAGGAATTCCGATTATTTAAAACCCCTTTTTAAATCTAATTTATTTATTTAAAAATAATTGGGTTTTAAATTTAGTTCAAAACTAGTTCATTCCGACAAAAACCCATTTTTATCTTTTCAAATATGGAGTTTTTCACCCCAATTTTTCCCAAATCATTTCTTATGATTTTACACAAAATATTACTATTTTTAATAATTTTATTAAGGTCCGTACAATCGATTTCCAACAATGGCCATCGAACTGCACTTACAGCGACCTTTTTCAAATTTGATTTGGATGTAACTCCAAATCCAACCGTTAGATTTCAAATTCCTAATATTATTTAGAAAGCTCTTTTCGATACGAACCCAACGGTTCCGGTTTTAGGAGAATCCGACGGTCGGATCTCCCGTAATGTCCGTTTGAAATATATGGTCGAAATTCACGAACTACCGCGGCGCGGCGCGTTCTATTCAGGCCATTATATTATATATATAATATATATAATATATATTTCGTCGATTTCTATTTAAAACGAATTTTATAAATAGTTTTGAATTCGTTTCAAAAACAATTTCAACTTCCATCTCAATTCAAATCAAAATTGAATCTTTCCTTATAAATTCGTTTTAGAATTCATTTCTATTCTATTCAAGTTTCAATTCAATTTGAATTCATTTCTTTTCGTAATCGTTTTCAATTCAATTCATTTCGAAATCATTTTCAATTCAATTCATTTCGAAATCGTTTTCAATTCAATTCATTTTGAAATCGTTTTATATTCAATTCATTTCGAAATCGTTTTATATTCAATTCATTTCGAAATCGTTTTATATTCAATTCATTTCGAAATCGTTTTCAATTCAATTCATTTTGAAATCGTTTTATATTCAATTCATTTCGAAATCGTTTTATATTCAATTCATTTCGAAATCGTTTTCAATTCAATTCATTTCGAAATCGTTTTCAATTCAATTCATTTCGAAATCGTTTTCAATTCAATTCTTTTCGAAATCGTTTTCAATTCAATTCATTTCGAAATCGTTTTCAATTCAATTCATTTCGAAATCGTTTTCAATTCAATTCATTTCGAAATCGTTTTCAATTCAATTCATTTCGAAATCGTTTTCAATTCAATTCATTTCGAAATCGTTTTCAATTCAATTCATTTCGGAATCGTTTTATATTCAATTCATTTCGAAATCGTTTTCAATTCAATTCATTTCGAAATCGTTTTCAATTCAATTCATTTCGAAATCGTTTTATATTCAATTCCAAATTCAAAATGAATAAAATCGATCTAAATATCATTCGCGTCAAAATAGCGCATCTCTAATCAATACGGCTTTATATATTTCAATAATTCCTTTATTCTATTCAACAAATGAATATTTATTTTTGTCAATACACGACTAATCTCAACGAATGAGTACTGTCCACGTGTGACTATTTTTGTTAAAATATTTCGTTCAACACATGACTAATCTCAACGGATGAGTACAGTCAACACATGAACCTTTATTTTATAATATAAAGATGTAAATTTTATTGTTAAAATATTTCGTTCAACACATGACTAATCTCAACGGATGAGTACAGTCAACACATGAACCTTTATTTTATAATATTCTTTATTTTCTAAATTGGAATGAGGCCCAATCAATCACCATATAATATTAATTATATGGATTTTCATACATCACACGTACATAATAGCATTGAAAAATAATCAACCATCAACCAAGGTGCACTACACTGTATAAGCATCAAATATAATTATCTAACGCTTATAACAGCCTGTTAATGAATCGATCGACATATTTAATCAATCAGGATGATTGAACTTCAAATTTCATCCCAACACCCGTGTGGGGTTTCAAATCAACAAACACAGATTTTTATTTGTGCAGTTGGGCGATGTGTAAAATTTATCGACCCAATCAATGTCCTTCAAATAGGTGTACATAAACAAACCGTCGGGTTTGTAAATGAATATTTTATTTTATTCACTTTCATGTTAAAAATTATATTTTTAACGATAAAATATTTTATTTTGACATATGAATATCTATTCAGTTCATTCTTTAAATAAAATGATATTTTCTATTTTTCTAACTTATTTTTAGAAAATTTCAGCGGCATAACGGCACGATACTAGAAACGGGACGAGGCCTAGCCTTATCCCCGGTCTAGTGAAGGCCCACGCCATTCACACATCAATCAAAATCACCAAATAACCAAATTCAAATCAAATCATCTAACTAATCTATGCAACCAAACAAACAAGTCCATGATCTGTGGACGATTGTGTCGGGTGCTACTAAACACCGTCTGCATCCTAGTATATATATATATATATATATAACTAGAAAATGAAATTGAAAGGTGAGAAATTCTCACCGATAGCTATCCAATCATCTTGACTCTTCTTTGATAGAAATCTTCTTCGTTGATGTAGCCACTACATATGTAAAAATCGAATTTTTACTTCGCTATTCAATATATAAAAATCGAATTTTTACCTTGTTATTCAATATATAAAAATCGAATTTTTACTTTGCTATTTGGATAAAAATTCTATTTTTACATTGCTACAATATAGATAAAAATTATATTTTTACCTTGCTATTCTCTATACAAAGATTTCGCCTTTTCAAACATATAATTATAAAAATCACATTTTTATTTTTCTACACATATAAAGATGATATTTCTAATTTTCCTATCATGTAAAAATCATATTTTTAACCCACAACATATGTAAAAATCACATCTTTCTCCATTTAAAAATATCGTCTTTCTTCCTTTAAAAATCTAATCTTTTCTATTTTAAAAATCTAGTCTTTTCTATTTTAAAAATTTAATTTTTATTTTTTCATATATAAATAATTCGATTTTTATTCTACACATCATATAAAATTATATTTTATTTTCTATTCTATATAAAAATCGCAGCTTTCACACATTAAAAATCCGATCTTTATATGAATAAAGATCACAGCTTTATACCATAAAAAAAATCCGATCTTTCAGGAATTAAAAATCTAATCTTTTACGAAGAAAAAAAATCAAATCTTTTTAAATATAAAAATCAAATTCTTTTTAAGCGATAAAAATCAAATCTTTTTAAGCGATAAAAATCAAATCTTTTTAAGCGATAAAAATCAAATCTTTTTAAATATGAGCAAATAAAAATAAAACTGAAAAGGAAATCAAAACTTTCAAGTAAAAACCATATTTTTCCATGACTAGAATTTGCAGTTTTATCATAGGAATGTAAATTAAATAATAAAACAATAAAGAAAATAAACAAATAAAACTAAAATTAAACTTACAGTAGAAAAAAAGGGGAATAAGTTAACTGCGCTGGAGGGAGGGGCAGCAGCAATCGGCGGCGGCTCCGGGGGTTCACGGGGGGGGGGGGGGGGGGGCTTCGAATTGGGGTAGCAGCGGGGTTGGGGTTCGGGGTGGAAGGAGAACGAAGGGGAGAGAGGCGAAGTTCATCGGAGGGGCGGCGACATCCTTGGATGGCGGCGACGAGGACGGGCACGAGGGCGACGGGGTGCTGTTTAGGGTTTTGGGTGCACATAGAGAAGGGGGGGAAGAGAAGAGGAGGCTAGGGCGATGGAGCATCTGGGGGCGATGTGGGCGGCGGTGGTCCGATGGGTGGAGGAGGAGGATCGACGATGGGTTTTCGTCGTTGCTTTTTTTTTTCTTTTTTCGGGTGAAATCTTTCTGAAGAAAATAATTGGGGGAGGGAGAAAATATAGGGGGCTATATAAATATATATATATATATTATTTTAATTTATTTTCAAAAAGGGTTGACTTTTTATTCGGACCCCAATCGAGACCCAACAACTATTGCCCATAGCACATTACCCCCATTCCGAACACAATAGGATATGTATCGTAAGCTGATTCGATCGTTTTGATGAGTTTTCGTTGAATTTACATTTAAATCATTATATTGAATTTTAAACGTACATTTCAAATTACCGGGGTCACATACGGACTCGAAAAATTCCACAAAAATATTTCTAGCTTCGTATTGACGATACGGTCCTAACAAAACTAGTTTCGTCGAATTCTGAGACCGTAGGAAAAATGGCCATTTTCCAGTCGATTAAAATCAATTGAAATTGGTCAAACGCGTTTTCCTTTGCCACGCTCACATATTGATTCCAAAAATTATGAAATTTGGAATCTAGCAATAATTTGACATCACAGACCCAACAAAAGTTGTTTCGTCGAAATCCGAGGTCGTTTGCAAAATTCCCATTTTTAAGGGCCTGAATTTCATAGCGACTATTCAGAATTTTCAACTGGACATATCTTTTGATTCTCGTTATGAAATTTCGATTGGTCGGATTCGTTGGGAAGATATTATCAAATAGATCCTATTATTTTTAGTTTCACTAAAATCCGGATTGTTTGCACCCGGTACATTCAATTGAAGTTTGAAATCGAATTATCGAACTACCTCGCCATTTTCAATTCTATTTATAATTATATATAAATATTTATATTCTAACGACGACGTATATAATATATATGTTCTAAATATATTCAAAATAAATTTCTCGTCAATATTATCTAAAATAATCTATTTTAAATATTCAAAATTCGCTAAAATTGCAGAAATAAAATTTTTAAACTGGCCCAGATTTTCGGGTTGTTACAATCTCCCCCACTTAAAACTTTTCATTCCCGAAAAGGAACAAAGTCGAAAGTGGTTTGATTAATCAGCTCTACGTTCGATCCGGCTTCCTTTCTCCAACTTTTCAGTTTCTGAGAATTTACAAATTTTCAAAAATTTGGCTAACACCCTAAATTTTCGAAAAATTTCGCCATAACCTCCCCTGCACCGGGAGCCACGGGAAAATCCCGAAATTGCCATATAGGCCTTCTGATCTCAAAAAGAAAAAGAAAAAGCCAAGCGGCTAGCCAATAGGCTCATAAAATCATCATCACCCAAACAAAACAGTAAATTATGTAGTAAACATGTACCTATTTGTCGGGCAAACAAATTTTATTCTCTGCTCTAGCCTCCTTGCTATGACCTGTTCAATGTAAGTATATGTATATGCAAGCAGATGCAACCAATTTCAATAATATTCAATATTTGGTTCAATTAGGCATAATGGTTCAAAATTATCAAACAAATGAACAAACAACACAAACATCAATCAATTAGTGGATTAGAGTTTTCAAATTCATAATTTTGATATATATACAAAAATCATGTTTTTGATGCCAATTCACACAATGTGTTCTAACTATATAAGTTTTGGTTCTCACACCAGTCTAATGGAAATATATAGATATCATACCTTCGAAACACGAAAATAATTACTGATGATGACGCGTCAATCATCAGAATCAGGCCCGTGCGACTAGAGTGTGATTCTATATCTATCCAATATATTAAAACTTCGAATATACGTTCATGACGCGTATATGCAAAATCTTTATATATCGGATTGTCCATATTCAAAATAAATAAATAATCAAATACGTAGAAGTGATTTAAATTTTCAAAACAAAATTGTTTTCATTTGAAAAATATACTCTTCACACTCGTTTTAGGATACTACTGATCCTATCTCTAACGAGTCATTCTAATTGGATATTACTAACCTAATATCTGATGAATTCTTTCGTATGGTTCTAATGTGTCTTGTTCTCGAGCTCTGTAAACCAAAGCTCTGATACCAAAATGTAAGGACCCGTTTCTTCCTCGCTAAGGAAAGAGCGGATACTTTGAGAACAACTCACAAATGAACGTAGACGGAAGAACATTTCATTGTTATTACAACAATTCCATCAGATACAAGGATATACAGAGTATAATTGAATAAATTACATTCGACAAATATCAGAGATTACAATAAATTACATAGCAGCGGAAAATAATACAAAGCACAACTGAAGGTGATATACGGATACAGAGCTTTCCGGATATCATTCCAGCTGTAAACCAGGATCCTGTGAATATAAATCTGCAAAACCAAAACTACTAGATATAATATATACGTTCTAAATATATTCAAAATAAATTTCTCGTCAATATTATTTTAATTTATTTTCAAAAAGGGTTGACTTTTTATTTGGACCCCAATCGAGACCCAACGACTATCGCCCATAACACATTACCCCCATTCCGAACACAATGGGATATGTATCGTAAGCTGATTCGATCGTTTTGATCAGTTTCCGTTGAATTTACATTTAAATCATTATATTGAATTTTAAACGTACATTTCAAATTACCGGGGTCACATACGGACTCGAAAAATTCCACAAAAATATTTTCTAGCTTCGTATTAACGATACGGTCCTAACAAAACTAGTTTCGTCGAATTCTGAGACCGTTGGAAAAATGGCCATTTTCCAGTCGATTAAAATCAACTGAAATTGGTCAAACGCGTTTTCCTTTTCCACGCTCACATAATGATTCCAAAAATTATGAAATTTGAATCTAGAAATAATTTGACATCACGGACCCAACAAAAGTGGTTTCGTCGAAATCCGATGTCGTTTGCAAAATTCCCATTTTTAAGGGACTGAATTCCATAGCGACTATTCAGAATTTTCAACTGGACATATCTTTTGATTCCCGTTATGAAATTTCGATTGGTCGGATTCGTTGGGAAGATATTATCAAATAGATCCTATTATTTTTGGTTTCATTAAAATCCGGATTGTTTTGCACCCGGTACATTCAATTGAAGTTTGAAATCGAATTATCGAACTACCGTGCCATTTTCAATTCTATTTATAATTATATATAAATATTTATATTCTAATGATGACGTATATAATATATACGTTCTAAATATATTCAAAATAAATTTTTTGTCAATATTATTTAAAATAATCTATTTTAAATATTCAAAATTCGCTAAAATTGCAGAAATAAAATTTTTAAACTGGCCCAGATTTTCGGGTTGTTACATAAAGCAACTTTACCTTCATTTCCTAGCATTTAACTTCAAGTTCTAGTATCAAATCATTATAACATCCAACATTTTGCTAAATTATCTACATCAGGTAATAGACATCCTCTACAAGATAACTTTTTCTCATCCAAGAAGTTGTCAGATTAACCCGGGCAGTCATCATTATAGGTTGTAGCTGAACTAAGTCCATGACGGTGATGGGAATCATGCCTTCGATTCTAATGATGGCACGGGTCATCCTATAGCCTCCTGTTGTTCTCCATAGCCTACCCTTCATGTTTCTCCCGGTCCCAACTAACTTTGTCTTCGATTTTCTCAATTCTACGTTCTATCTTCTTATGCATTGAAATCACTAACCAATAATATCAAAGCATAACATCAAAATATATCATAACAAGCCATTTCATTTACTCAAACATGCAAACTTTCCAAATAAGATAAATAGGACAATTTTTTACCATAGATCCACATATAACATGAATATATATACGTGAATTAAAGGAATTCTAAATCAACTTAGGATATATGCATATTTAACATGTAAGTAGGGTTTAGAAAACTTTTTACTATCAGAAGTCATATCTAATCGTGTAATTTTACCATATAGTCTTATATAGAAATAATGAGAAGGCATAAACCACTCACCACTTACAGAACTCAAGCAATATGAATGTAGGCCTAATAAGAGCAAAGATGAAATGCATTTCAAACCAATTTAGTCAATGATCTTTGCCTTCTAGTTAAAGTTTTAATAACTAATCAACTATACATGTAACACCCCGTAAAAAAACCCTAAATAGGCATAGATAATTAAATTAAGAATAAACAATAATAAATTAATAAAATATTAATAGGCTGAAAATACGAATTTTTGATAATCAAGGTTTTGGCCAAAAAGTATTACTATTGTACTCGTGGCGATATTCTATTCCATTTTCATATTGTATTTATCAAAAACAGAGTCTATATGAAAAGTTACAAATAAAACAAGTTGTATGAAAATCACATATACCCAGCATTTAAATTTCATATTATTAGAATATAAATCTAGAATAAAGTAATATACCTTTGGCTTAATGGAATATTCGTTTGGATTTCAAAATTGCATGTAAATAAATAAATATATGCAAGAAGAGGACAAGAATCAAAAGTAATAGGAAGAATCAATCAAATTAATAACATATTTAATAAAATAGAAACGACTAGGAAATAAATCTCCCGGCGCATGACCCTTAGGAGGGGTCGACCACCCTTCTAGGGAGTCAACCGCCCGTAGGGCCGAGGGTGGGAGAGATGCTTGTTTTGTTATGGGTTTTTATTATCTTTTGCTACAACAGACTGTCCAGATTTTATAAAACTAATCCGATGGACCACCCACACTCTAACAAGTATAAATAAGGCCTTAGCATCCCCCTCAAACCATACATTCTATTCTATGCCTGCATTATGCTTCTCCACCACTTTTCTAAATTCCTAAAAATAGGATAGGTTAGCTTTCTTCTTCTCTGGCCTAATTCTCTATCTTTTCTAATCTAAATTTCTCATTAGAATATGGAATTGCAAATCGTATGTGTATAAGATTCTTACTAGATTCATATACATATATATATATATATATATGTATGTATGTATATATTGGTTTAGGAGAAAGTTTGAAAAATGATATTTGCGAGGATACAATTTAAAAACTATTTCTACACATCCTCCTCATCCTTCTCCTGCACTTCTATAAGTGGAAAATTTATAAATTTATTGTTTGTTATATTTTGATTGTGTAGATTTGGATTGTTACGCCTAAAGGGATTTGGATCTGCACAAAAAATCCTTAAATACCTTATAAATTGTAAAAATAGTCAATCATTTGGATGTACATTAGTTATTTTGGTTGGGCCGACTGGTTTTTAAAGTGATCTGTAACACTTTATTATTAAAAATAATAGGAGTTTGAAATACAGATGATAAGCAACTAACTCATCAGCCACATCTAGTCTTCTTCCATGTAGGGAAGAGACGACTATGTAGAGAGCACAATCATAACATTGGAGAATACTAACTGTTTATGAAATGTCCATTACATTACAGATTCTACCTATTACATGTGACTTTTTAGATTTTCATGCTGCAACAAGGCTAAGACGTAGAGACCATGTCCAACCCAGAAAGTCATTATCGAATAGGCTTCCAATCCTCATCACATGCTTCTTACTTCTCGTAATGTATCCCTGATGTGAAGCAGAGAGAAGAGAGTTAGTTAAGGCTTCATTGATGGCAGTTGGCATTAAGGGTAGGGATTTGTAAATAGCATGAGCCACTAGATGTACATATGGGTGAGAAGGCTTAGCTTTAAGGTTCTTAGCAGTGCCATCTTGTTTCAAACCTGAAGCTTTGCCTACAATAGGCAGTTCACCTTGAGCAGGGAACTTGGAGGAATTTTCTTTAATGGTTCAAGCAGGGGATTTGTTAAGGAAACTTGGTTTGATGGGAGGGGTTAGAAATTTGATTTTAGTAGTGTTCGCAGAGGTAGAATCAAATAGGCGATCTCCTATATCACCACCAGAACGTTTTTAATCTTTTCTACCAAGATCAGGTAGACAATCTGGTATTTTTCTTTGATCTTCTTCAATAATCAATTCACTACCTTCTAGTGTGGCATTGGGTTTTGATTATGAATATAATAAAAGTTGGATTTTTGGGTGTTATGTAATGCTGATAATAGTCTGATTTGCTTTTTGTTTGATTGTAAATCCTATATGTACAAAACATAAGATTTGGATATTGTAAATTATATAGGTTTAAACATCTATTTGTATAAGATAGATAGTTTGAACGTATTAAAACACGTTACCAAAATCATTAGTTTTTGTATAAAATCATATGAAATGTAAAGTAGTACCAAAAAGAGATTATACATGTCATGCATATTACACCTTTTCCTTTCTTTAATTATTAAAGTAATCTTGAAAACCTAGGTTACAGATTATTTTGTTTATGTTTGTTATTTCCCTAATATTGATTTGGATATGAATAAACATTATATGATATGTTGATGAAGTCAGAGAAATAAAACTTGTAAACCTTAATTTTGGTAAGAATCAACATTTCTACATTTTAAGGTTTTCTTCACGTGCGCTTTATTTACATTTTATTTATTACTATTTATAGCGTAATTAATGTACTATATATGTGTATTAGATGCATACTAAATACGTTTAGTTAGAATTCGAATTTAATACGTCCCCATACGAAATTTTTATATGTGTGAGTATTGACGGCTTTTATTAGTATTAATGATACATAGACACGAGGTTAATCCCTACTTGTATTAAAAGCCTGTCCAGATTCGACCAACATATCCAACATCTACAAGAAGTTGAGTTAATGTGAGAGATCTAAGTGCCATAAGCCATTATAGTAAATACATGAAGGCGTGAGATTAAGCCCAACTTGTAGTAAAATCCTTCCTAGAACCACTCGGCAAATCCAGCATCTACTATAAACATATGCTAGAAGTAGGCCTGCCTCGAGAAGGTATTAGTGGCTGACCTACCTTATTTGGGTACCAAGTGGTTAAGACTAAGTCTGTTCATAAATTTCACTCCTTGATTTTGGACTAAAGTCTTGAGACTTGCCTTTGTTTGGTTTCAAGTTGTCGTTGGGTCTGCCTTTCTCATATAAACTAATAAGGTACTAAATAGACTTTAATAAAAGATAAACGTATAAGTAAGGTAGTTCTCCGAAAGTTATCCGCTTCTTATCTAGAGGCTATATTAGGGCCCTAGGGATGGAAAAATAAGAGTCCCAAACAACATGTAAGAGGGACCTCCTATCTGAGGAAAGTGTTAAATGGCTAGGAGTTCACCTGTAATGACAGCTAGATAATAATGCATAAGTCCGCTAGGAGGGTCACAAATGGCGCTGAGTGTCTACCTTAACATGGTATTATATGGAAGATTGCGGTCTCTCGAATTACACTGAGATGATATTTAATAACACCGACGATTAAAAATCATTGTCTTAAGTGACTAAAGTCCGCCTTAGGGTACTAAACGATCATAAGAATCCACCCTTAAATAAATATATGAAATATCATTAAGTGACATAATGGTAGTCCGCCTCATATGGTATTAAGTGATAATAGATATCCATTCTTGTAAACATGTTATCCTTAAGTCACTATAGGGTAGTCCGTCTAATTTATATGTATATCACATATATATTTGTGTGTTGAATTTGCATAGACATAATTTGATGAATTCATATTGCCATGTATAGGAAATAAACATCCCATAAACTTAGGAGATTTTCATTTACCATAACTTATTGTTCTGACCTCCCCTCTTTTTAAAAGAAAACAAGTTAGTAGGTGAGGATGCTTAATTGATGACGATATGAAGACTACAATTTGACGAAGGAGATTTTGTAGACTATTATTATTATCATTATCATGTTTGGAAGTTTATTATATTCATGGGATATTATTGTTGATGTAACTTGATATGACAGTTGAAATTGATGTAATCAACATTATTGCGGTTTTTATTTAATGGTACATCTATTTTTTTAGTTATTGTATTTTATCCCATATGCTGTGAGATTCTATTTTTTTAGTTTGGCTCTGTTTATTTATTCCTTATAGGAACTAGCGACCTTTTTAGCATGACTCTAAGTTCCGATAGGCCTTTTCTAGATCGAGATTTAGGCCTATTCCGGACGAATTGTTACATTTAGTATCATAGCCTAGGTTATCCAATTTCGGGAAGACTATGCGTATGAGAGACGTACTTGTTGAAAAGATAGTAGGTGGAATAGGAAGTCTGAAGAAAAGAATATATATGTCTTTCCAAATTCGCAAAATGCTTTGTTAGAAAACTTATAAAAATGTTTTTTAATGTACCACTAGATTATTTTGCAGAATGAAAATTTAAAGTAACCATGGAACATTTCATTGATAGGCTCAAATTATGTATTAGTTCTATTTGGAAAGAAATGGGAAATAGATTTTTGAAAACATAAATGTTTCTCGAGAAATATGAAATGTTTACTATTTCTTCTATTAGACAAACAACAATATAAATTTTCAAAGAAACAGAAGATGAATTCTTTAAATTGATAAAAGGTTAAAAGTAAACCAATAACTGCAAAAGTTTACATTCATGAGCTTTAAGAAAAAATAGAAATGAAATTTAAGTTCTTTAAAAAGAGACAAAGAATGGAAATTATAATCATAATTTTGTAATTGTCACAACTTCCATGTAATACCTTCTGAAATTTAAATTTTAACAAGAATTTTCAGTTTTTTGTTTTACCCATATTTTATATGTTAAGTTTCACATAAAGTAAGTAAATTTACATAGTTCTTTCCTTCGAAACCTTGTATTGTTGTGATTGTAGATGCAAGACTTATTTGAGAATAAAAAGGGTAAGAAGAGTAGGTGTAGGATCAGTAGGGAAAATTTGCTTAGTTGGAAACCGTAGAAAAGAGTTATTGGAATAGGGGAAATAATAGAATAGTTAACCTTTTTCCCCAATGATAATGTGCATTCGGCAAGGAGTAATTAGAAAAGGGTAAAAGTTTCCCTTAATTACTCTGAATAAATAAATTATTTAATGTATGGTTATTAAATGAATTTTAAAAAGCATGTTTAGAGATGCAAATTAATTAGACTGAATGGTTATGTTTTTAAAAGAAACTTCCACTGGTAATAAAAGATTTCAAAATTCTAAACATAGATTAACGCGAGATTTAAAATATACATAGCAATAGAAGTTTTAATATATATAACTACTTGTAGAGGTTTAGTATGCTTTGTTGCTAAAAGGCATACAGACATTGAATAATGTTTCAAAAAGTAATTTTTTTTAAGGAGTAACAACATATTTTGAAAATATAGCAATAAAAGTCATTAGACATTTTAAAAGACTTAATTGTCGCCTACTTCAATTTTGGATATTTAATTCTATTTTTTAAAATAGAATAAGCATTTGTTTTACTAGACATTAAAAAGTTTTTATGTAAAACCTTAAAACGTTTATCTTTCTCGAAAAATGTTAATGACTAATATTCAAAAAGTTAATAAGGAAACGTGTAAAAAAGAAAGTTATATCGTTTTTATTTTAGAACACTAACTTATAAAATTTGAGAATAGGCATATAATTCCTTATTCTAGCATTTTTAAATAAATGGAATTCTAAATAAAGAATGTTTTTTTAAAACACAGCATGTATTGATACATAGTTTGGTAAGCATTAAACTCTTCATGAAGATTTATACGTTGAAGGAAAATACAAAATTTAACCTTTTAGGTTATGATGAAACATTAAACACCTACTTTTGAATTTGTGAAAGTTTGAATAATAATAAGAATATAACAATGGTCTGAAAAATATATTTACTTTGTATAACTTCTAAATTACACTTTATAAAAAGAAATAATCCTGGAGTAAGTAAAGGCAGAAAATAATGTGATTCAGGATTAGATTCTAGGATTAGGTACGACTAGTTGAACAACTTAATCTAAAAAATTTAATGTCAGTTGCAGAGGTTTATATTGGAAAAGTTGGTGAAGTATAAGGATTTCCAAAGTCAAAGTTTGGTTGCAAATTATATTTCCATAGATAGTTAATGTAGGAATTAGTACGATCATGAACGTATCTGACAATTAGTAATATATAGGTATAGCGTGAAACACCCCACCTCCGTTAGGGTCACTCTCAAAAGGAATGCCCTAATTTTGGTGGAGGTTTATAAGTATAAGTCACAGATATACAAGACAGATATAAGAACACATATTTTTGAACAGCGGAAAACAACAACAACTTTTATTTCAACAAAATACGTGTTACACAAACCATGTCATAATTTGTTTTACAATACTTCCAAGAACATAACATCTTCATAACTGTCTTGATTACATTACTTAAAGAAGCATAAAGAAAATATAAATAAACTGCATAAGTCCCATAATTGCTGTCCAAAGCCATAGTCCAAAACGAAAAAGATCCAAGCAATACATTCTTTCTCTTCAAGCTGGATGTGAAAGCTGGTCAAGCTGCGGTATTCCCTCCTGTGGACCTGGGGGGAAACAAAAGAAAAAAAGGCGAAAGAAAAGTAGAGTCAGACATAAAGCTTGAGTAAGTCTAGGACTATTCAGTCTATGAATAAAGAACTGGGTATGATAAGTATAAACTGGAAATGAGAAAGCACCATAAACTAAGTTAAGTTGTCTAGGGTCGAATACACTATCGTACCCCATATTAATCTCTGTACCCATATAAACTAGTTCCAAACAGGCACCCCATAATCAGGGTGAAGTGATCCATTTCTGATGATCGGCTCCTACTCGCATAGTTACATGTGTCTTACGGCCCCCGTTGTTGTAGTTACCTATGCTGGTTCCACCATGGGGTGTATCAAGTCCCATGGTGGCGGCCCGACACAATTCTAGAATGCACAGGTATACTACTGGTGCCCAGTGCCTTATTTTTCTGCACCGGAGTGTGTGCACGCCCGCACCCCGTTAGAACCTACAGCGCTGCACCACCGCCGTCGATTTGACCTCTTACAGTCAGCCCAGTAATCGTGCCCCACTCTGCCTAGTTCAGGGTATCCTGATACACCTTGTAGGGTTACTGCTGAAAAGGGTCCCCCGCTACTAGGTTTTCTATTTCTAGCCAACATGCTAAGTTGGTTAAGTGTTTTGTAAACCTAACCCCCAATCAGTCTGTATAGTTTAGCATGTTCCATTTTGATTAAGTATTAATTCAATTTACTTAATCCTATCAATCCTGACTCAGCCTTAATTGTCTTATTAAAGCCTTGACCTCTCACATTAGACAGGTATTGTTGTGGCTGCCTGTTGTCGGTTGGGTCCGGGCAGTCTTACGCCACAACTCAGTCTAACCTCGGGTCTTTATTGGGCTCCATGTTTAACCACCCACATTGGATAGGTATTGTTGTGACTACTGGACCGCTGGGCGGTTCCGGGCAGGTTTACATCACAACTCAATCCAACCTCGGGTTAAACACATCGTATTTTCTAAATTTACATATTTTGTCTCTTTCCTTTTTATATGTAAATATTTGCGGCCCATTATTCAAATTCATCTTTATTAGGTAAAATTAATTTATACCACTTAATTGTTTTTCAAGGTTGTTGGCATGCGTCAAACATGCCAACATATATGTTCTATATTTTAACCCAAACGTCATTACCCCCGTTTTACACATTCGCTACAATATAAGATATGTTGGGTTTAACATTTAAACCCAACTTAGCCATATGAAAAGGGGAGGCTTATAACATGGTGTTTATAAGGTAACATAAAAAGGGGAGTGTGAACGCATGAACTTGCAACATAACGATCCAATTAACATGAATTAGGCACATGTGAATTTGCATTGTAATAGCATATAATCATGGCATAAACATACTTAAACATGAATCATTCCATTCATATAATCATGGCATAAACATACCTAAACATGAACCATTCTATTCATATAATCATGGCATAAACATACCTAAACATGAAATCATGGTTTTTAGCCTATTCATGTAAACTTGCAATTGGAATGTAAATCTAACTTAATTATGTGTCACATATGTCACCATATGATTTTGATAACAACTTAGGCATAAAACATGTTTTCAACTAGGCATAACACCAAACATAGTTTAGTCATGTTCATAAAGATACTTACTTTTGTCTTTAACACAAAAGTATGGTTTTACACTTGAATCACGATGCCAATCCCAACATAAATAAACCATAGTACTTAGATGAATCCAACTACACACTAAAAGTGATCATAAAAGTATGTAGATCATATTGGCATAATGGCGAATCATATACTTGGATGAATCCCAATTAAACTACCACAACATATGGTTGTTAACATGAATCATATACTTGCATGAATCTAAATTAAACCACCATAAACTTGTAGTTGTTAACTTCCAACATAAATCACATTCTTGCAAATATTCAATCGTTATACCACAATATTTCCAAATCGTTAGAATCAACGCAACATACAAATATAGATTATTATCATCACAAATCGAATACAATTCTATTTCTCATTTTACACAAATCAAACGCAATTAATTATTCACATCGGAATAGCACTCTACTTACAACGTATGACGAATCTTCAATTCAGGAATCTGAATTATGAATTTGGAGATGCTATCCTTTGTTGTAGGCGTTGTTTTGATTTAATTGACGTTGCTTTAAGCTTTCGAATTATCTCCTAATTGTCTCTCAATTTCTGACGGCTATTCCTAGTCTTTCCTCAGTAGCATGACGGTCTCATCTCCATTTTAGTTTGTGTGAATTAGGGTGAGTCGTAGGTCCTTTTTATAGAGTTTGTGAGTTGATTAGGACCGTGATGGAGCTTGGTTTAATAATAGCCGTCCGTTTGAAGGAGAGACCAACCAGGAGCTGACACCAAGCCCTAGTGACAAGGCAAGGCTCAGAAAATCGACCAAACACATATCAGGCCAGCCAGGGGGGCTGGGTTTGACCTGGCTCAGGGGCCAGGTCGACACGCCAGTCGACACCGTGTCGACTTGGCAGTCGACACGGGTGACCCAGGTCGACTACCCAGTCGACCTTGGTAGCCCCAGGTCGACTACCAAGTCGACCTAGGTGCCTTCGGCGGGAAAATTCCCGCCCTTGCCAATCCGGCCCGATTTTGAATTTTGAATTGGTTTTTCTGAGCTGTTTTGAATTTTAAACTGAATTCTGAAACTTCCGGAGGCCATATCTTCTTCATACGAAGTCCGTTTTACGCAAACTCGGACTCTATCTCAAGCAAAATTCCGAGATGAAAGCAATGGCGTATCCCATTTCCCTTAATTCTTGGATTTGAAATTAGTTATACTTTAATTTGTGAATTTCACTATTATAGAATCCACGGGGTGTTACATTCTCCCCAACTTAAAAGGATTTCGTCCCCGAAATCTTCAAGTTCAAGAAGAATGTACATCCTAACATCCAAACATCCATCTACACATTCATCAAACACGAGCATCCATTGTCCTTAAAAGACTTCTAATGCTTCATGATCATATGTGAAGTGTGTGTGTACATTTACTTATCTAATGCAAAATCAGGCGGTCTACTGATTCAGTTGACCTCCTTAATGCGAATTATGTAAGTGCCGTGAATCCATTATGTATGCAAATTCTCCTATTCATGATTCTACATGAGTGCTCAACCATTCATATAAATGCAACATCGATATGACAACACATTAAACTTCAACCATATACGGATATAAATACATTTATGCATATGCAATATGAAGTGACTGAGCCGATCTAAAACTAGATTGTGTGTGTATATGCAACCACGAGCAACCACTAGCAATCACTTGCAACCACTTGCAACAATCATCCATAACATGTTTCAATTACATGTTTTCATCCAAAGAGTTTCTACCTAAAAGATAAGGTCGAGGAGATATACCTAAAAAGATAGATAAAAGCGCAACTTAAGGAAAAAGAAAGATCAAAGATGTACCCTCGAAAAGAAAAGGGTAGGCTGCGCGTATTCTAGCTTCAGTTTCCCAAGTTGCGTCTCCCTCGGCGTCGCTCCACTGAACTTTGACGAGCTTGACTTCGCGGTTGCGTAGCTTTTTCACTACCGTTCCTAATATGCGGGTTGGAACTTTCCTCACTGTCGCTTCGCGTTCCACTTCTGCTTCTTCTAGGATATTTGGCTCTACCACTTCAGCAGATTCATGTAGACATTTTCGGAGATGTGAAACATGAAAGACGTTGTGAACTCCGGCCAATTTTTCGGGTAGCTCTAATCTATAGGCCATTTTCCTAATTTTCTCGATGATAGGAAATGGCCCTACGAACCTTGGTGCTAGCTTCCCTGTGGTTCCAAAATGAACAACGTTCCTCAGCGGAGATACCTTAAGAAAAACTCTGTCCCCAACCTCAAATTCAAGGTCGGTCCTCCTCTTGTCGGCGTAGGACTTTTGTCTGTCTTGGGCCGTCTTTATCCTTCTTCGTATTAAGTCTACTTTCTCTGAAGTCTCTCGGATCATATCTGGTCCAAGTATGAGCTTATCAGTAGACTCCCACCAACACGCGGGTGGTCGGCACGGTCTTCCATATAAAGCTTCGAAGGGCGCCATTCCGATGGTTTCTTGGTAGCTGTTGTTGTAGGCAAATTCCACCAAAGGAAGTGGGTCTTCCCACGTCCCTCCGAAGTCAAGGACGCATAGTCTTAAAAGGTCCTCCAAAACTCTGTTCACTCTTTCTGTCCGGCCGTCGGTTTGGGGATGATAGGCTGTGCTTAAGCATAACTGTGTGCCTACCGCTTCTTGCAGACTCCGCCAAAACTCACTTGTGAAGATAGGGTCTCGATCACTAACAATGCTGGACGGTATTCCACGGAGTCAGACAATTTCCTTGAGGTAAAGAGATGCTAGGGATGAGGCAATTCTTTTACTCTTGACAGGTAAGAAGTGGGCGCTTTTAGTAATCCTATCCACTATTACCCAAATGCTAGTATTGCCTCTTCTAGACTTAGGCAGTCCATCAATGAAGTCCATTGAGATACAATCCCACTTCCACTGCGGGACTTCTAGAGGATGGAGCAGACTGCCAGGCTTTTTCTGTTCCGCCTTAACCTGTTGGCACACCATACACTTAGAAATGAAATCTGCCACGTCCTTCTTCATGCCGTTCCAAAAGAAAGTTCTCTTTATGTCCTTGTACATTTTATCTCCGCCTGGGTGTATCGTCATCTTGGAGTGATGTGCTTCCTCGAGAGCCTTCTTTACTAAATCCCTTGTCTATGGGACGCATAGTCTTACGTCTCGCCTTAGCCAACCCTTGTCGTCGATGGAGTATCTGCTGAGGTGACTTGAAGTCTCACCCCTAATTAGCCTATCAGTTGTCTCCACAAGCTGAGGGTCTTCGCGTTGTGCTGTCCCTATTGAGTCCACTAAAGTCGGGCGTACTTCGAGAGATGCTAGCAAGCCTGGAACTAAATCGGAGGAGGGCCTAAAGTCAAAGCTGGCTATAAACTCTAGGCTTTGTCTTTCAACAAACAATGGGCTTAGGGTTAGTTTCTTTCGGCTCAACGCGTCTGCCACTACGTTGCCTTTGCCCGGAGTGTAGGAGATCTCGAAATCGTACGAGGCAAGAAACTCCATCCATCTCTGTTGCCTCAAGTTAAGATCTTTCTGCGAGAAAAGATATTTCAACGATTTAAGGTCAGTGTTAAGTTCGAACTTCTCACCTAGGAGATAGTGTCGCCAAGACTTGAGTGCAAAGACGATGGCGGCTAACTCAAGATCGTAGGTCGGGTAGTTCTTTTCATGCACTTTCAATTGTCTCCCTCCATAAGCTACTACCCTTCCTTCTTGCATTAAGACGGCGCCTAGCCCTGTCCCACATGCATCTGTATAAACTGTGAACATCTTGCTTCCATCTGGCAATGTTAAAACTGGGGCTGTTGTAAGAGCCCTTTTCAGTCGTTGGAAAGCAAACTCGCAATCCAAGTCCCAATTGAACACTAGATTCTTCTTGGTCAACTTTGTGAGCGGAGCTGATATCTTTGCAAAGTCTCTGATGAATTTCCGATAGAAGCCTGCTAGCCCGAGAAAGCTTCGGACCTCTGTTGCGTTCTTTGGTGTCTTCCTATCCTGCACCGCTACTACCTTAGCCGGGTCTATTGCTAACCCTTCTTTGGATACTATGTGCCCAAGGAACCTCACTTCCTCTCTCCAAAAGTGGCATTTGGAGAATTTGGCTTTTAGCTGATGCAGTCGCAGAGTTTCCATGATTGCCCTTAAGTGCTGAGCATGTTCCTCTTCACTCTTTGAGAAGATAAGGATATCGTCTACGAAGACCACTACGAACTTGTTGAGGAATTCTATGAACACCCTACTCATCATGTCCACGAAGTAAGTGGGTGCGTTTGTCAAGCCAAAAGGCATGACAAGCCATTCAAAGAAGCCGTCTGGGGTTCTGAATGCTGTCTTATCGATACTATCTTCAGCCACCCTTAGCTGATGAAAACCGGTCGCCAAATCGAGTTGGGAGAAAACAGACGCTCCTACAAGTTGATCAAACAGATCGTCAATTCTGGGGAGAGGGTGCCTATTCTTTTTCGTTAGCTTGTTGAGCTCCCTATAGTCAACACATAGACGGAGTGAACCATCCGCCTTTGTAGCGAACACCACTGGAGCGCCCCATTCTGAAATGCTCCTTCTAATGAACCCCTTCTCTAGAAGCTCTTTAATCTGTTTACTGAGCTCTTTCCTTTCCCGTGGAGCCATGTGTCTAACGGGCAACGCAACGGGCTTTGCATTATTTACAAGATATATGCGGAAGTCTATCTCCCGCTTCGGAGGCAAGCCCTTCACCTCTTCGAAGACATCCGGATATTCCCGGACCACTCTAACCGATTGCAAACTTTCAACAGAGGCATCTAGCGATTCAAGATAACTAAGCATAACCGCATACGAGGGATTACAAGTAATTTCCAGAGTGTTACCGAGTTGGGTCAGAAGCCTAACCACCCTTCTCTCACAATCAAGGACGGCACCATTACTGGATAGCCAATCCATGCCCAAAATCAAACCATATCCCGAGAAGCCCAAAACAAAGGCACTACATCTAAATTCTACGCTTAGAATAGAAATTTTCAGTCCCACACAGATCATAAACAAATGAGTTGGGCCCCCAATTGGGTTTGAAACAATTAAGGGGTCATCTACCATACTAGTTTCTAGGTGCAGAGATTCTACTAAAGCAGACGAGATAAAGGAGTGTGATGCGCCAGAATCAAATAAAGTGCGAACGGGGTGATCATAAAGATAAACTACACTTTCTACAGAAGTATTTATACCTCGCTGTTGCAGAGGTGGCGCTTCTAGCACATGAACCTGTGCCCCTGAGGTGGATCCATCCCTCTGCCCCTGTCCTCGTTTCTTCGGGCAATCCTTAGCCATGTGGCCTGTCTCACCGCAAGAAAAGCACCCGCCATTCATCTTGGCCTTCTTTTTCCTGCAATCTTTCACTAAGTGCCCCACTTTGCCACAGAAATTACACTTCCTCTTCTCTTTGTTGTCTTTCCTGCCCTTCTTAAAGTCTGTCTTCTTAGGTTGCAAACCCTCTTTCTTCCCTTTAGAGTTTTCTGCCTTTGTCTCCTTCTTGCCCTTATCCTCTTCGTTCAGCAATGCCATCTGTACCAATCTTTCATACGTAGCTCCCATGGGTATATGGGTTATGGCCAAACTGTGTAATGGCTCAATCAACCCTTTGAAAAAACAGAGAGCCTTCTTGTGCGGGGTGTTGACTAGGTCCGGTCCGAACCTAGCCAGCTCATCGAACTGATTAACATACTCTTTGACTGTCATATTCCCTTGCTTAAGAAATAAGAATTTTTCCAACTGCAAACTCCTTTAGCGTCTGAGAGAAATTTAGCCTCAAACCTCGCCCTAAAGTCCTCCCATGTTTCCACTGGTCTTTCTGCATTGGTGACTTCCTACCAGTAGGAAGCCTCGCCTTTAAGTAGCCATACTGCCAGTTGTACCTTCTGCCTATCTTCTACCTCAAAGATTACGAATAAGTCCCCAGTTTCCTTTAGCCAATTCCTAACTGCCATGAAGGACTCAGTTCCATGAAAGTCCTTTCCCCCATAGATTTAAAATCTTTACATATCTTAGCAAAAGTATTTCCTCGCGGAGGAGGTGGAGGAAGAGGTGCTGCTGCAGCTGGATGATTTCCTGCAGCTGGAGGAGGAGGAACGGTAAGACCTGGCTGAGTGGCCCTTGCTTCTAAGAATCATCTAAACCAACCAGGTATTGGTATACCCTCTGGCAAGTTAAGTTCTTCGGACATGCTGAAACAAAAAGGATAGATTCAAAACGAAGGATAAAAGATAGTACCTATGGCTTTGGGGGACTTTGCCTTTTTAAAATATAATATTTTATCTTTAAAAATGCTTCTTTAAATTTTCCCTTGAAAATAAATTTTCAAAACTTTTATCTTATCTGTAAACCTATGCTCTGATACCAAGTGAAACACCCCACCTCCGTTAGGGTCACTCTCAAAGGGAATGCCCTAATTTTGGTGGAGGTTTATAAGTATGAGTCACAGATATACAAGACAGATATAAGAACACATATTTTTGAACATCGGAAAACAACAACAACTTTTATTTCAACAAAATACGTGTTACACAAACCATGTCATAATTTGTTTTACAATACTTCCAAAAACATAACATCTTCATAACTGTCTTGATTACATTACTTAAAGAAGCATAAAGAAAACATAAATAAACTGCATAAGTCCCATAATTGCTGTCCAAAGCCATAGTCCAAAACGAAAAAGATCCAAGCAATACATTCTTTCTCTTCAAGCTGGATGTGAAAGCTGGTCAAGCTACGGTATTCCCTCCCTGTGGACCTAGGGGGGGGGGGGACGAAAGAAAAGAAGGTGAAAGAAAAGTAGAGTTAGACATAAAGCCTGAGTAAGTCTAGGACTATTCAGTCTATGAATAAAGAACTGGGTATGATAAGTATAAACTGGAAATGAGAAAGCACCATAAACTAAGTTAAGTTGTCTAGGGTCGAATACACTTTCGTACCCCATATTAATCTCTGTACCCATATAAACTAGTTCCCAACAGGCACCCCACAATCAGGGTGAAGTGATCCATTTCTGATGATCGGCTCCTACTCGCATAGTTACATGTATCTTACGGCCCCCGTTGTTGTAGTTACCTATGCTGGTCCCACCATGGGGTGTATCAAGTCCCATGGTGGCGGCCCGACACAATTCTAGAATGCACAGGTATACTACTGGTTCCCAGTGCCTTATTTTTCTGCGCCAGAGTGTGTGCACGCCCGCACCCCGTTAGAACCTACAGTGCTGCACCACCGCCGTCGATTTGACCTCTTACAGTCAGCCCAGTAATCGTGCCCCACCCTGCCTAGTTCAGGGTATCTTGATACACCTTGTAGGGTTACTGCTGAAAAGGGTCCCCCGCTACTAGGTTTTCTATTTCTAGCCAACATGCTAAGTTGGTTAAGTGTTTTGTAAACCTAACCCCCAATCAGTCTGTATAGTTTAGCATGTTCCATTTTGATTAAGTATTAATTAAATTTACTTAATCCTATCAATCCTGACTCAGCCTTAATTGTCTTATTAAAGCCTTGACCTCTCACATTAGACAGGTATTGTTGTGGCTGCCTGTTGTCGGTTGGGTCTGGGAACTCTTACGCCACAACTCAGTCTAACCTCGGGTCTTTATTGGGCTCCGTGTTTAACAACCCACATTTGATAGATATTGTTGTGACTAATGGACAACCGGGCGGTTCCGGGCAGGTTTACATCACAACTCAATCCAACCTCGGGTTAAACACACCGTATTTTCTAAATTTACATACTTTGTCTCTTTCCTTTTTATATGTAAATATTTGCGGCCCATTATTCAAATTCATCTTTATTGGGTAAAATTAATTTATACCACTTAATTGCTTTTCAAGGTTGTTGGCATGCGTCAAACATGCCAACACATATGTTCTATATTTTAACCCAAACGTCATTACCCCCGTTTTACACATTCGCTACAATATAAGATATGTTGGGTTTAACATTTAAACCCAACTTAGCCATATGAAAAGGGGAGGCTTATAACATGGTGTTTATAAGGTAACATAAAAAGGGGAGTGTGAACGCATGAACTTGCAACATAACGATCCAATTAACATGAATTAGGCACATGTGAACTTGCATTATAATAGCATATAATCATGGCATAAACATAATTAAACATGAATCATTCCATTCATATAATTATGGCATAAACATACCTAAACATGAACCATTCTATTCATATAATCATGGCATAAACATACCTAAACATGAAATCATGGTTTTTAGCCTATTCATGTAAACTTGCAATTGGAATGTAAATCTAACTTAATTATGTGTCACATATGTCACCATATGATTTTGATAACAACTTAGGCATAAAACATGTTTTCAACTAGGCATAACACCAAACATAGTTTAGTCATGTTCATAAAGATACTTACTTTTGTCTTTAACACAAAAGTATGGTTTTACACTTGAATCATGATGCCAATCCCAACATAAATAAACCATAGTACTTAGATGAATCCAACTACACACTAAAAGTGATCATAAAAGTATGTACATCATATTGGCATAATGGCGAATCATATACTTGCATGAATCCCAATTAAACTACCACAACATATGGTTGTTAACATGAATCATATACTTGCATGAATCTAAATTAAACCACCATAAACATGTAGTTGTTAACTTCCAACATAAATCACATTCTTGCAAATATTCAATCGTTATACCACAATATTCCAAATCGTTAGAATCAACGCAACATACAAATATAGATTATTATCACCACAAATCGAATACAATTCTATTTCTCATTTTACACAAATCAAACGCAATTAATTATTCACATCGGAATAGCACTCTACTTACAACGTATGACGAATCTTCAATTCAAGAATCTGAATTCTGAATTTGGAGATGCTATCCTTTGTTGTAGGCGTTGTTTTGATTTAATTGACGTTGCTTTAAGCTTTCGAATTATCTCCTAATTGTCTCTCAATTTCTGATGGCTATTCCTTGTCTTTCCTCAGCAGCATGACGGTCTCATCTCCATTTTAGTTTGTGCGAATTAGGGTGAGTCTTAGGTCCTTTTTATAGAGTTTGTGAGTTGATTAGGACCGTCGATGGAGCTTGGTTTAATAATAGCCGTTCGTTTGAAGGAGAGACCAACCAGGAGCTGACACCTAGCCCTAGTGACAAGGCAAGGCTCAGAAAATCGACCAAACACAGATCAGGCCAGCCAAGGGGGCTGGGTTCGACCTGGCTCAGGGGCCAGGTCGACACGCCAGTCGACACCGTGTCGACTTGGCAGTCAACACGGGTGACCCAGGTCGACTACCCAGTCGACTTGGGTAGCCCAAGCTCGACTACCAAGTCGACCTGGGTAGCCTTGGGCGGGAAAATTCCCGCCCTGGCCAATCCGGCCCGATTTTGAATTTTGAATTGGTTTTTCTGAGCTGTTTTGAATTTTAAACTGAATTCTGAAACTTCCGGAGGCCATATCTTCTTCATGTGGAGTCCGTTTTACGCAAACTCGGACTCTATCTCAAGAAGAATTCCGAGACGAACGTAATGGCGTATCCCGTTTCCCTTAATTCTTTGATTTGAAATTAGTTATACTTTAATTTGTGAATTTCACTGTTATAGAATACATGGGGTGTTACATAGTGTAACTTACGTAATTTACAATTTTTGAATTTAGGATTTGTGGAAATTAGTTGAAAATTTATTAGGCAATAAATTTGTAATTGATAATAAAATAGGAGAATTAATAGGGACTAGTTTTAGGAGAGCTCAATTTGATTTGGGAAAGTGGATGAATTAAGCTTAATTTGGTTTGGGAAAGTGGATGAATTTCCAAATTTGAAAGATCTTGAAAAATAATTTAATTTGGAGAAACTAATATATTCTCAAGAAGGTTAAAGAAATTAAGGATTTGTTAAATGGTCTAAAATCTGACTATTATGGATATATTAATTGAGATTATGGATAGATCACATCTTTAGAAAGAGAAAAAATGGAAAATTAAGGAGAATAAAAAGTACCGGAATGGTATGATAAATTTGAAATAAAGGATCAAGACATTAGTACAATTTAAATCACTAATCGTAAGTGATGACTTCCAAAATTTTTTTCTTTTCTTAGGCTTTGAGATTTTAATCGCTAGTAGTCTCCCACGATGACTGGAAGATGATATAAAGTGGTGAATGTAATGAATCCCTATTTGTGCTTGTGTGATTTAGGATTTAAAACTACCTATTAAGTTTATTGTGAGTAAGAGAATTTTATGGGGACACCTAAGTGGTGATTAATTTCATTTGGAATTTGGAAGTTAATAAGGTAATTAAATTTGCCACCCGTGATAAGAAAATATCTCAAACTCAAGGTTTCAGGATATTGAGTGAAGTAGAAATTAGGATTTCATCCTGTGGAATAATAATTTTTTATACATGGGTTTAAGAAATAGGCATAAATATTGGATCCGCGTAAAGTGCCTAGTTTTAGTTTGGATCTATCTGTGTTTTGATTTGTTTAAGTACATTTATTTAATATTTATAAATTATCTCTTTTGTCATTCATCACGTAAAGGTTGTTTGAAATTATAAGGAATATACACAAAATATAAATAAAAAGATGTGTAAATTTACGTGTTTGCACGTAATTTGTACCATCTATTCTAAGTAAAAGAATATTTATTCCCTGTAATTTTAACATGTCAATATTCTTTCTTTATTGTTGTTTGGGCAATTTTATGAAAATTATAGCAAGGGAGCTTTAATATGTAACGACCCAAACTTCCCCTTTCGGGAAAGCCCAGATTGAGTTAAGAACACGGCAAATCAGACACAAACAGGAGAACATTTCATTACTATTACAACAATTTACATCAGATTATAAGAATATAAAAGAGTATAAATAAATAATATACAACAGAAAATATCGGAGATTTAAATTACAATTAAATACGTAGCAACGGAAATGTAATACATAACACAATTGAAAGAAATACATGGATACAAAGCTTTCCGAATATAGTTTTAGTTGAAAATCCAGGATCCTGAAAAGAAATATCTGCAAAACCAAAACTACTAGCTGACCCTATGGAAATTAGAGGCACCTAGAGTTTAGGTTAAAACAATAAACTCCAAGTCAGTCATGGGACTTGTGTGAGAACTAAAAACAGTTATTAGCTTGATTTTAAAGTTAAATAAATTGACGGACCACGCCGTATAATACAGAATGGGTTTAACCCCAAGAATACCAGTGCATAAAACATACAGTGCAATGCTAAACAGAAAAATGAAGCTATTATAAGACTCAGGTCCCATCACACAATGCAACGCAAGCCAGAGGATAGAGTTTTACCTTATAATAGCCAAAAATGCTTGGTATATGAATTTCATATTTTATTATTACTATAAGTTAAGAAACCAACTTCAAATATAAATGTATCAATCATAGGCGGCGTAGATACCCATATATTACGTCACCAAATATATATTTGCAACTAAAATCGTGAAATCACGTATTGGAAAGTTGATTTCCATCTATGAACCAAGGCAAGCGATCATCATTATCGATTCGAGACTCTCTAGCCTGAGCCTTATGATACAGTCGCAACTGCACCTGCGGTTAGCGACAGGGTCGGTCATCCGTCGATGATTGACAATACCATAAACTATATGTTAACCTGCCCTATGGGGCATAAAATCTGGTTAGTATACCGACCATAACATCCATCGGTACTGTAGTGACCAATATATCTAAGGCACCTCGCTTCCCATCAAGTAATAATAAGCAACATCCACATGGGTAAACAGTATGGGCTCCATACCATGATGTTACTCCTAGCTAGAAACTAACATATGTCCATTTCCCTGAAGTCATCATCCTGTTTCTAGTTCATAATGGGGTGTGAAGCTCGTGAATTAACGCTACACAATGCTATGCTAGTTAAAGTTGTGCTTCTGTCATCAACCATAAGACTCTGCTTTTCAACAAAAGCCTTAATCATTTGCATCTCAGCATGCCACACTGTCATTCCGTACCATACCACTGATTTCCACCAATATATAACCTCTAAGCTCGTATGTCTCAGAGAAGGGTGTTAAGCAAGAGAATAAATTCCCCGCCAACAAACAGATATATATATTTAGCAGAAATCAACGAATACAGTATAAAGGAATCAATGTCAGACATACCATCCATTTGCAACTCCGTTATGGGTCTGAACGAAATCGGAGGCACCTTATTCCTCGTCCCATATGTCCAATACAAGAGAGAGGCCCTCGCATATCCGGTCGATCTCCAAGTACATCTGGACGATCACCACTTATTACCTTGTCTGGACATACATTGCAATCAAGACATCAATAATCATCCAAATGATGTGAAGATCTCCAGTCTTCAACCACCATCTTCATCGTCGACTTATCGTCGTATCAATTATTTAGAATGGGATAAACCCGGTCTTTCTAAATAACTCGCGTATCTTATAAACATTTGCTATAAAAACACAACATACGCCTCATTCCAATCCAGAATATTCTTTTATTCAAATATTGTTTTCACAATTTAAACCAAATTAAGGTTTTCCAAACTAGTCAGGATTAGCGAACCTTACCGAAGAAATCATTTATTTTATTTCCTAATCCCAAACTATTCATCCCATGGAGAAAAACTAGTAGTGCTCCATATCTAACACCATGGTGTTACCAGTAAAATTAACTACCATTTCATGTTCAAATCTAACTAAAGATTTAACTATCGCTTGAAGCAAAACTAGTGATACTCCATTCTCGATCGTTTCACAAATTCGATAATTTAATTATCACATTCACATTTTAATCTAATTAAAGATTCTTTAAAACTCCACTTAGTTTTAATCTTCCCAAAAACCATTATTGAAGATTATTTAACTTTGGGAAATCAAACATGTCAGATCGACAATCTACACCGTACTACTGACTTCTGCCAATATATAACCTCTAAGCTCGTACGTCTCAAAGAAGGGTGTTAAGCAAGAGAATAAATTTTCCGCCACCAATCAGATATATATTTAGTAGAGATCAAAATACACTTCGAAATACAATGTTAGACATGCAATCCTGTATTTAACTGGGTCGAAGAACCAATGCCATTTAAAACACAGTTCACAATAAACCCAAAATCACATTATAACCATGGAATATTCACGGAAAACAGATCAATATATAATCGATATCAATTTCTGTATCCGACTAATAATATAAATGGAATAATTATAAAGCCTTTTAAATTCCATATATATTAATAGACTTCCTCCACTGAAGCTCACTTCGATTATTTCCAAATCGAATTCCATTCATTTCCAATTTAATATATTAAATTGGAAAACTTTACTTTGGGAAATTTTCGTTAAAACTTTGTTAAAAGATTTATAAATTCAAAATCATATCCACACTGTTAATTGGATTAAAGAACGAATGTCGTTAATAACACAGTTCACAATAAACCCAATTCACAATAAACCCAATTCAAATTCCACTTTTATTCCAATTACTAAATATAACTGGAAACTCTAATAATATTAACTAAATGATTTATTCTTTTCACATGTGGTTTTAGTATGGTGTTAATGAAGACACCATTCACAAAAAAACCAAAATCCAATTTAATATTAAATACAAGACTCTGAATAGAAATTATATCGGCTTATATTCAATATCAAATTCTGAATCTAACGGTTATTGTATTGGGAATAACAATATCTGTATCTTCCAAATTCCCATAACAATGTCTTATAACCATGAAATCCAATATCGAAATATTCCAAAGATTATTTCCATTCCAATATGTTCATTGGAAAATTCGGGTTATTTTAAAACCATTTCAAATCCAGTTTATTTCTTTTAAAAAAAATTGGATTATTATACTTGTTAATAATTATCCATTTTGATAAAAATATATTTTTATCTTTACAAATGTGGAATTTTTCATCCAAATTCTTCCCAAATCATTTATTATGATTTTACACAAATTATGAATATTTTTAATAATTTAATCAAGGTCCGTGCAGTCGGTTTCCAATAACGGTCACTGAACTGCATCCATAGCGACCTTTTCCAAATTTGATTTGGGCATAATTCCACATCCAACCGTTAGATTTCAAATCTCTTATATTCATTGGAAAGCTCTTTTCTATACGAACCCAACGGTTCTGGTTTTAGGAGAATCCGATGGTCGGATCTCTCATAATGTCAATTCGAAGTCAATGGTCGAAATTCGCGAACAGTCGCAGCGCGACGCGTACTATTCTAGCCATTAATATATATATAATATTGTATATATTTCGTTGATTTCCATTTAAAATGTATTTTATAAATCATTTATAAATTCGTTTTAAAATGACTCCAACTTCTATTTCAATTTTTAAATCAAAACTGAATATTCCTTTATAAATTCGTTTTAAATTCATTTTAAAACGATTTCAATTATATTTCAATTTCCAAATTAAAATTGAATATTCCCTTATAAATTCGTTTTAAATTCATTTTAAAAAGATTTCAATTATATTTCAATCTTCAGATTAAAATTGAATATTCCTTTATAAATTCATTTTAAAACAATTTCAATTATATTTCAATTTTCAATTAAAAATTGAATATTTCATATCCTTATAATATTAAAATGATAATATTTTCAAAATATCAGAATTTGAAATCACTTTTTGATATTCATCATAAAATCAATAAAATCGTCTGAAAATCTCGTTTATGTTAAAATGGCGTTTAACTACTTAACACGGCTTCACATTTCAATATTCACTGAATATTATTTTAAAATATTCGTTAATTCTGAACTGGAATCTGACTCCATCAATTACCATATAATTTCAGTTATATGGATTTCATACATTGCATGTATATAACAATAATGATAAACAACCACTAAAAAATCATACAACACCTAGAGTGCATTTTACAACTGTATAAGCATTAAAATAACGCTTATACAGTGTGTCAACCCATCGATTGACATACAACTAATTATTGAGATCAGTGTATGTCAAATGTCATTCCAACACCCATCTGGGATTTTCAAACAACAAATATTGATTATTATTTGTGCAGTTGGGCGATGTGTAAAAATTATCGTCCCAATCAAGATAAGTTAAATATGTGTACGTAAACAAAACATCTGATTTGTAAATGGATATTTATTTTATTTTCTTTTCATGATAATTTTATATACATTTTGTATAAATAATTTTATATATACAACAATACCAAACAATAACAATCTCAATCACAATCCAAACAGACAAGCATGGTCTGTACAAAAAAATAGTATCAGGAGCTACTAAGCCCCGTCTTCAACCTATTATATAATAACTGTGAAATAATTTTTGTGAGAGAGAGTTCTCACTTTGGGATCCACTCCGCCCATGCTTTTCTGTCGCTCTGGTTTGTTGTTCTTGTTCCAGAATTTGCAAAAGAGATCCAATCTTCATCGTGTTTCCAACACAATCTGTTTCACGCGGTTTATATTAAAAATCACATTTTTATACTGCGTTATTTCTTTTATAAAAATAATGCTATTTATATTTTTTAAAACAATGCTTTGTATTTTTTTATTTAAAGCTATTTATATAATAAAATCACAATTTTATTTCAAAAGTAGATATGTAAAAATCATATTTTTATTTCAAAACATTGCATTATAAAAATTGAATTTTTATTGAAGCTATTTCATTTTAAAAAAAAATTATAACCTGTTATATAAATTAAAAAATCATATTATTTCTATTCTTAAAACTATGCCATTTTTATTTTAAAAACAAATCTATTTATATTTTAAAAACAAACATTTTTAAAACAAAGTTCTTTCATTTACATATTACATTTTAAAAATCAAAGTTATAAAGATTTGAACTTTTATTACATTAATGAAACTAATAACACAACTAACTAAATTAATAACCTAATCCATTTTCTTCTACAGCGTATTACTCTAGCATCGTAACCGAAGTCGATCCCTAAAACATCGCCATTAGGGCAGAAAACCGACGCCACCATCTTGCGTCGACCGCCAATCAGGAATCGCCACCTCGAAGACCTTCGCATCATCCACCAATGCACCAAGTATGGTGTAACTCGCACCCTCCCTTCTCTCGAAAAAAGAGACCAAACCCGCCATCTATCAGCTCGAATTTTGGCTACCTCGATAGATGAAATCATATCACCTCCGCTCAAATGGTGGAGCTCTCCAAGATGAAGAGATTTGGCGTTGAAACAATTTCAAAAAGATGAAGAAATTTCATGATAATTAAGGGAGACGGGTGCATGAATCTGATCATCGAAATTTGCTATATGCAGGTTTTTAAAATGTTGACTACGTAAAAGCTTTGACCTAGGGTTTGTTGTGCAAGTATTTATATACATATATATTTTTATATTATTTTAAATTAGAAAATACATATTTATCAATTCGAACTCCAAATCAAACCCAACGACTGTCATTTCCAAACAAATACCCGCACTCCAAACATAATGGAATATGTTTCGTAAGCCGATTCGATCGTTTCGATCAGTTTTCGTCAAAATTAAAATATAAATCAATATATATTGAATTCAAACGTACATTTTAATTTACTGGGGCCACATACTGATTCCAAAAATTATATAAAAATAAATCTAGCTATGTTTTGACAATACGTTCCTAACAAAGTTAATTTCGTCAAATTTGGAGACCGTTTGAAAAATGGTCGTTCTTTAGTCGATTAAATTTAAACTGAACTAACCGAACAAGTTTAAATTTACCATGCTCACATATTAATTCCAAAAATTATGAAATTTGAAACCTAACAATAATTTTACATTCCAATCCACAAAATTGGTTTTGTCGAAAACGGAGGTTGTTTGCAAAATGGCTATTTTTAAGGGTTGTATATTATATAAATTCCATAGTGACTATTTCAAATTTTAAACTGGACATAACTTTCAATTTATATTATGAAAGCTCAATTTTTCACATTCATTAGAAAGATATAATTAAACAGATTCAAATATTTCTTTTTTCATCCAATTCTGATTTAAAATGAATTCTATACATTCAATTGAAATTAAAAATCGAATTTTCAAACTACCGCGCCATTTCATGCTCGTTATATAATTAAAATAAATTTATTCATTTTAACTTCGATTAAAATGAATTTTTAGTCATTATTATTTAAAATAAATCATTTTAAATATTCAAAATCCATTAAAATTGTAACGACCCGCCATTTTGACCGTGCCGAATCGACAAAACATGTCAACTCGAATCGTCCAAAACGACAGATTGTTAGTAGCTTCTGAGGTAAATAGAATAAATCACAGAATCACAGATCACAGACACAAATACAGAGAAATATAATAGCTCGTAGCGGAAAATACAAAATATAATAGAAGTTCACGAAGCTACTAAATAAATTTTACATCAGAGTTTACATAAATAATACAGCAGAAGCCAAATACAAATGAATCCTAATACAATAAATAACTATTAACTGTTAGAAACAGAATGACAGAAATAACCAAATGACTGGACAAACTGATCAACAGGTAGATACAGGTGAGCCAAAAATCCAATATAAGCTCCAAACTCCAAGGGAATCTCGAATACTGGAATACTCGATCTGACACGAGCCATAATGCAAAACAAAACAACTCGGATTAGGAATAAATTCTCATGGAAGTAAATCAACTCAAATGAAATGCTCGATGAAATGCAATCAGTAACTTAAAGGATGTTTGGGATCACCATCCTCTAAGGATCCGTCAAACTAATACTATATAATATAATATGCTATATACAATAGTGTATATCAGTAAAGTAAAATATCAAAATAGCGTAAGCTGGATTACCATTATTACCTTACACAGTTTATATATTCCCATAGTATATACAGTATCGTAATTCCTCCGTAAACTGGAGGGCTATCAAAGGGCACTCCATATAAAACAGTTAAAAAGAAAGTCGTAGTGGGCTCGTATAAGGCATGTGACAAGGCACACAAGGAATGCCAGGGTGGATTCACCGTTTGTAGAGCCGGACTGGTGGTAACGCATAATAGCTACTACCGCCCACCTCGAGACACACTCCCATATGAAATTGGAGGGTGGGCACCAAAAACATCACAAAAGTAGTAGTATGGTATCAAATAAAGTGCACTCGATAGGAGGTATGACCTCACTTAGTCCGTGCGTAGCTCCTGTTTTAGCCACATCAAGATGACTCAAGGTAGTCAGGGTCTTGTAATTAATATGAAATAGAAAATGGAGTCGTTCGCCAAATCATCCCCTTCATTCTGGAACTCCACCGCATATACAGTTGTTAAAGTGGTTTTTGGTATTGGCAGAGAGTATGACAATAGCTGATCTCGGTCTCTTTAACAAACAAATGTTCACATTTTTCACACCGTGGTCATTATTTTAAAAATCACTTTATAAAGTCAATTATACAAAATTTCAAATTCAAATTTGCTTTTAAATTTAAATGTCTAACTTTGATTATAATTAAATTTGAAAACAACTCTAATCATTTGACCCAAATCGATTAAAAACCATATCAAAAAGATTCCAAATATAGTATAATCTAATACTATAACCT
This sequence comes from Allium sativum, assembly GCA_030737875.1. Lineage (NCBI taxonomy): Eukaryota > Viridiplantae > Streptophyta > Magnoliopsida > Asparagales > Amaryllidaceae > Allium > Allium sativum. The sequence goes on from CM060921.1 coordinate 318,953,015, forward strand.
TTAACTTCAATAATTTTTTTGAAATATACATATAATGAATTTCAATTTAAAACGACTTATATAAAAATCATATCATAAAACGTCTTAATTTCCTTTTAAATCAATACCAACATTTAACTTCGATAATATTTTTGGTTCGGTTTATATTTGCAAGAATTCAAGTTCGAAACAATTAAAAAATTTCCTTTATAAGAAATCGTTTCAGGTTGATTCATTTAAATCCAACATTTTAATTCGAATTCAAATATACAATTCAAGTCAAAACTTACATTTCAATTTAAACAAATTATATCGTACTTATAATTCAAGTCATATAGTTCAAAATTGTTACTTCTACATTTTGGATCAAAATCTTATATTTCCATTCAAACAAATTACGATTTAAAGCCATTCTTTTTACATCGATCTAATAAATTCTTAATTCAAACCAAACGATATAAAATAAATTCTACATATAACATACATATGTATTCCTATTCATGTTTAATCACTTAAAATTGAATTCAATTCATATCGATTATAAATTCAAAATAAATCAATTTACCCAATTCATATTCATTTGTTATCAAAGTTCATAATTTTGAAACAATTCAAATTCAATTTTATATCCACTATAAATTTCAATTTAAACATTAATTTATGCACTTCAAATTCATCTCTACTAAAAGTTTGTATCGATTCGAATTCATAACTTGATATGAGTGCATTCGTTATTCAAATATCGTTATACAAATTTACATCTTTATATTTCGAATTTAAATCGCGAAATCTAACTTATCCATCTTGACATTTATTATTAAAGTTTATAAAATATATATAATAAAATAAATTTTCGAAAATAGATATATATATAAGTTTATAAACTTCTAAAATTAATTAGAATATAGATTATAAACATATATAAGATTAAATTAAAATAAGTTTAAAATAATTATTTATAATAATATAAAAGTTAAAATACTTATAAAATTAAAATTTATAGTTTAAAATAAATAAATTATAAGTAAAAACTTAAGTAAGCATTAAATCTGTATTTACTTATATAAAAAAATCATTTTAAAACATGTATTTCAAAATTGTAAAATTTAAGTTTAAAATATTTAAAGTATAAATATATAAAAATAAAGTAAAATAAATCTTAAGTTATTATTTTCAAATCAAATTCCCAAATCAAAATACTTCAAAAATACAACCAATGGTGTCCATATATAGTTTTCAACCCTATGGTCAGGCGATATGGATATTTATCATTTCAACCCGCTATTTATAAAATTTCTATGGGTCTATCATTTCAACCCGCGATCCCAAATTCAGTAAAAATCGTTCAGGTCTATCATTTCAATCCATAATGATTTTTCCTTATTCTAATATCCGTTCGAGTATGTATCATTTCAACCCTTAGTGATTTTTCCTAAACTTGGGTATTAACAATCACATAGCATATATATCATCAGTGCAACTACATGTCATATGAATATCGTGTCATATCTGAATTGTGCATATATCAAATCAAACAATTCCTATCAGCAATCCTATATATTTCATGTAACAACCCGAAAATCTGGGCCAGTTTAAAATTTTTATTTTGGCTATTTTAACGAATTTTGAATATTTAAAATGGATTATTTTAAATAATATCGACGAGAAATTTATTTTGAATATAAATAGAACGTATATATTATACGCGTCGTCGTTAGAATATAAATAATTATATATAATTATAAATAGAATTGAAAATGGCGCGGTAGTTCGATAATTCGATTTCAAACTTCAATTGAATGTACCGGGTGCAAAACAATCCGGATTTTAGTGAAACCAAAAATAATGGAATCTACTAGTGAATGGATTGATTGATGTGTGAATGGCGTGGGCCTTCACTAGACCGGGGATAAGGCTAGGCCTTGTCCCGTTTCTAGTATCGTGCCGTTATGCCGCCGAAATTTTCTAAAATATGTTAGAAAAATAAAAATATCATTTTATTTAAAGAATGAACTGAATAGAAATTCATATGTTGGAATAAAATGTTTTATCGTTAAAAATATAATTTTTAACGCGAATGTGAATAAATAAATATTCATTTACAAACCAGACGGTTTGTTTATGTACACCTATTTGAAGGACATTGATTGGGTCGATAAATTTTACACATCGCCCAACAGCACAAATAAAATATGTGTTTGATTGTTTGAAACCCCACACGGGTGTTGGGATAAAATTTGAAGTTCACTCATCCTGATTGATTAAATATGTCGATCGATTGATTGACAGGCTGTTATAAGCGTTGAATATCTATATTTGATGCTTTTACAGTGTAGTGCACTTTGGTTGATGGTTGATTATTTTCAATGTTATTATATACATGTGTTGTATGAAAATCCATATAATTAACTTTATATGGTAATTGATTGGGCCTCATTCCAATCATGAAAATAAAGAATATTTTGATAATAGGAAATATTTGAAATAGAATATTTGAAAATAGAAATATGTGAAGCCGTGATGATTAGATTGACGCCATTTTGACGTGAACGATATTTATATCGATTTTATAACGATTTCGAAATGAATTGAATTGAAAACGATTTCGAAATGAATTGAATTGAAAACGATTTCGAAATGAATTGAATATATAACGATTTCGAAATGAATTGAATTGAAACGAATTCAAATTGAATTGAAAGCGAATTGAAATGAATTCAAATTGAATTGAAATTTGAATTGAATAGAAATGAATTTTAAAACGAATTTATAAAGAGGAATTCAATTTTGATTTGAATTGAAATGGAAGTTGAAATTTCTTTTGAAACGAATTTTAAAACTATTTATATAATTTGTTTTAAATAGAAATCGACGAAATATATATTATATATATATTATATATATAATATAATGGCCTGAATAGAACGCGCCGCGGCAGTTCGTGAATTTCGACCATTTATTTCAAACGGACATTACGGGAGATCCGACCGTCGGATTCTCCTAAAACCGGAACCGTTGGGTTCGTATCGAAAAGAGCTTTCTAACGAATATTAGAAATTAGAAGTCTAACGGTTGGATTTGGAGATACGTCCAAATCAAATTCGAAAAAGGTCGCTGTAAGTGCAGTTCGATGGCCGTTGATGGAAATCGACTGTACGGGCCTTGATAAAATTATTAAAAATAGTAATAATTTGTGTAAAATCATAAGAAATGATTTGAGAACAATTGGGATGAAAAACTCCATATTTGAAAAGATAAAAATAGATTTTTATCGAAATGAACTAGTTTTGAACTAGAAATATAATTCTATTTATTTTTAAATAAATAAATTGAATTTGAAAAAGGGTTTTAAAAATAACCAAAATTTCCAATGATTGCATTGGAGTGGATTTGAATCGAAATTGTCTTCGGAATATTTCGATGTTGGAATTCGTGATTATACAGATGTTGTTATGGAAATTTGAAAGATATATATTTATATCGTTATTTCCAATACGACATTTGTTAATCGTAGAATTTGATATTGAATATAAGCCGATATATTTTCTATTCAAAGCCTTATATTGAATATCGAATGTGATTTGGGTTTGTCGTGAATGGTGTCTTCACTAACACTGTTCTTGAACCCAGTTGAGAAAAGATTAAATCTTTTTATTTAGATTTAATGAAGTGTACCAATTAAATAATATTTAATTGGAATTGAATGGATATTGATTTTTGGGTTTATCGTGAACAGTGTTTTAAATAACACTCTTTCTTTAACCCGATAATTAATGGAAGGTGATTTTGGGTTTATCGTGAACCGTGTTTTAAATGACACTGATTCTTTAACCCAGTTAACGATTAAAACTAAGTGGAGTTTTAATGAATCTTTAATTAGATTGAAATGATCGAAAATGGAGTATCACCAGTTTTGCTCCAAGCGATAGTTAAATCTTTAATTAGATTTGAACGTGAAATGGTAATTGACTTTACCGATAACACTGTGGTGTTAGATATGAAGTATTACCAGTTTTACTTCATGGGATAAATAGGTTGGGATTGGGAAATCAAAACAAATGATTACTTCGGTAAGTTTCGTTAATCCCGACTAGTTGAATCGAAATTCAAAGGGATAGAATAAAGAATAAATTCAAGGAATTTATCTTGGATAAAATTAATGGGAACCTTTCCCTATGAATGTGAAATTTAGAAACTAACTGTCGGTTAGCTAAGCAGAATGATTTCCTGGATATTGATCTGATGTTGGTTTCGGCCTTCGGGGTTAATATTTGGGGAATTATTCTCTTGATTAATTTACGGTTAGTGACTGATGAATTGGAATGAGGCGTATGTTGTGTTTGTGTAACACTTATTTAAAAATATACGTGAGTTATTCAGAAAGACCGGGTTTATCCCATTCTGAATAACTGATACGACGATAAGTCGAAGATGAAGACGATTGTCGAAGACCGGAGGTCTTCACATCGTTTGGGTGATAACTGATGATCTTGATTGGGCTGTACACCCAAGAAGATGGAAACAGTTAGTGATCGTCCAGACGTACTTGGAGATCGATGGATATGCGGGGTACTAGGTGCCTCCGGTTTCGTTCAGACCCAGAACGAACTTGTAAATGGACTGTGTGTCTGACATTGGATTTTAGTCTGTGTGATTGATCTCTATTAAATATATATCTGTTTGGCGGTGGAGAATTTATTCTCTTGCTTAACGCCCTTCTCTGAGACGTACGAGCTCAGGGGTTATATATTGATGGATATCAAACGCATGGAGTGAATTGCCTGTGTGGCATGCCTAAGTGGCAATTGATCGAGGCTTCTGTTGAAAAGCAAAGTCTTGTGGTGATGATCAAAGCACGACCTTTGTGGCGTAGCTTTGTGTAACGTTTACCTCGCGTGTTTCACACCCGGTATGAACCAAAAACGGGAGACGGACCTCAGGGAGGGCATGCGTTTCCTTCTAGATAAAAAGTGGCGTCAGTGGTTTTACACGCCCTGACGAGTTTGACTTATGTGGTTGTTGCTGTTGCGAGGCGCCTCGGATTGATCGGTCGTTCTCGAACCGATGGAGTCATTTGATTGGCTCATTTACGCCCCAAAGGGCGGGGGAACGCATGTTCAGGGTTTAAGTTTAATCCACATCGGTGGACCGGCCCTGTCGCTCCAAGGTCACTCGAGCTCTGACCTGAGACATGGGCTAGATTGTCTCGAATCGGTTGAGGACTATCTTTTGCCTCGGTTCATAGACGGAAATCCAATTTCCAAATACGTGACATTTGCGGTTTTAATTGTAGAACTAGTATGGCGACATGATATATGGTACCCATGCCGCCTATGATTGATACTTATGATTTGAAGTTGTTTTATACACTATGCACTTATAATAGTATCAAACAATTTGTTTTAACCGTATCAAGCATTCTTTGGCTGTTATAAGGGAAAACCCTATCCTCGGCTGCGTTGCATTGTGTGATGGGACCTGGGTCTTATAACAGCTTCATTTTTCTTTATTTAGCATTGCGCTGTTTGTTTTATGCACTGGTATTCTTGGGAGGAAACCCGTTCCGTGTTATACGGCGTGGTCCCTTGATTTACCGAACATTAAAAATAAAGATTAATAACTGTTTTTAGTTCTCACACCAGTCACATGACTGACCTGGAGTTTATTGTTTTAACCTAAACTCTGGGTGCCCCTATTTTCGACACGGGCAGCTAGTAGTTTTGGTTTTGCAGATTTATATTCACAGGATCCTGGTTTTCAGCTGGAACGATATCCGGAAAGCTTTGTATCCGTATATCTACTTCTAGTTGTGTATTGTATTATTTTCCGCTGCGATGTATTTAAATGTAATTTAAATCTCTGATATTTCTGTGTAATATTCATTTATACTCTGTATATTCTTGTAATCTGATGCATTGTTGTAATATACAATGAAATGTTCTTCTGTATGCATTCTATTTTGTCGTGTTCTCAAACGATAGGGCGTTTCGAACGGTCTGGGTCGGTTTAGCGACTGGTTCGGACCGAGCGAAATTCCTTGTCGTCACATTTCATATAACAGTTCATTATTAATCTTATATCCATGAAATAAATGTGAGTCAGGTGTGAGATAAACTCACCATTCGTGGCACAGATTGAAGACAACAGATGGACACTGAATGAAGCGACGAATTCTAGGCACGATTCAGAACAAATTCAACTTGGTAACCACTCATTATATATATATATATAATTTATCAGAGGAGGTTAGGGGATTTTCAAATTGGGTTTTGGATCGGGTTTAAACTCAACACAAACTCGACTCCAAAAATGATCAAAACAAATTCTTTACACAAAATAATATAAATTAATATACACAATAACGTCAAATATATATATAATATCTATTTTAAAATAACAGTACGCTAAATACACATCATAATACACCAAAATCTATATATATATATATATATATTTTGCAGAACAAATAAATTATCAAAGTGACTCACACCCACATAAATACAACCCCCAATAAAACCGTATGAGTAGTTTATATCTATATACACACACGCACACACGCACACACACTTAAATAAGGTAAAATATATATTAACACAACATATACATATATAACCAGACACCATGACACACGCACACTAATACACACATACTGAACCATACAAACAATATATATACATTACTCACGCCACATACAAAATACCACATTTGCACACACAGTCACACATACACACTCAAACCATAACTCACACACACCCTTAGATTTCAAGCGGGGTTCGGTAGTAGGTTTAGGTTCAAGTTAGTGCCGACGTGGGCGATGAAGTAGTGGCACGGGTTCGGGTGGGTTGACAACATGATGTTTTGCTCAATAAGGGAAAAATGAAGCAGCTTTCCGGTCAGCGAGCATTTCAACGACTTTGGTTCAGGAGGCGCAAAACTGTGGTGTGAGGGACAACCGGCGAACGTGAGCTAATCGGAGCGGGAAGCTGAGGCGCTCGGCGCGTGTTCGGTTTGTCAGAGCAGAGGCGTGGAGAAGTAGAATGATGGAAGGGAGAAAGCTACAGCATCATTGAAGAGATTTAACAGCAAGGATATATGAAAGCAAAGAAGCTGATGGGAAAAAGATGAGATGGACACCCATATGTTTTTTCTTCTTTATTTTATACCCTACGAAAATGAAGTGACGCAAATACTCGGGAAGGATAAAATAAAAGCAGTCAGGTTTTGTGGAAAATGAAAGGCTATTACATTCACGAGGGGGGTGGGGGAACGAATAGAGCAGTTGTTCAAGAGGTGTTGGAACAATCAAGCTTTGAAATTCCAGTTTTAAAATTAAAAATAATGGTTGTGTTAAATACTGAAATGGTAACAATAGGATTTGTTTTCTTTCTTATATATATGCGTAATAAATAGATTAAATTCTTTAAAAGAAAAGCATAAGTTTTGGAATATACAAGAATGAAGGTTTGAAATAAAAAAAACAAGGGACGCAATACCAATTGGTTTGCAAGGAAATACAAAGAGCCAAGATGTAATGTGCATGTAAACATGACTTTTGGGACAACTAAAAAAATATAATGTAGGAAAGGGTTTGGAATTAAAAAGAGAATTGAAAAACTTTGAGCATTAGAAAAAAAAGGAGCCAAAAATGTAACGTGCTTGTATTGAAATTTAATAGTGAATGTTCCTATTCACTATGGTTTGAGAAAAAAAAGGTGGTTTAGTAAAATAAAATAATAGCTTTTGCAGACCCAAAATGACTAGAAAAATATGGGATCCAGAAAGGGACACATCGAACTCAAATGGCTCCGTTTCAAAAATGAACTTTGCACGCCTTTTCACAATTCCATCACGAAATGAGTGCCGAAAATGATAAATGAATATATTGCACTAATCAGCGCGATGAGACGACCGCAACGGTATATAATTTACAGTGTCAGGATGCTCTGTTCAAAAGCGCATTGCACACCCCTTTTAATGGAAAAGCGTGCATAGAAAACGGAGGTCAAAACGGACGATTTTCACGAAATGAATTTCTCCGTTGGATTCGTGACAATGAATTGAATATTTTTCATGTTTGTCCGAACTAGTTTCGAAGAGATCTTGCAATCGCTAAAATTTGAACTGTTATGTGCAGCTTTGTGCTGAAAATTGCGCAACCAGCAAACAATCAAATTTTCCAATGGAGTTTTCACAGTATCTATGCATCACTGTACGCATTTCATATTTCAAATTCCAGTTATGAGAAACCATAAAATAATTTCAAAATAAATTTTCGATTCTAATTGGAATTTAAATCATTAGAAATAGCGGGTTGTTACAAAAATAGATAAAATAAAAATTCTAAATTGGTTCTGAAATTCTGGATTGTTACATAATTAGACATTAATCTTAACAAATTAGAACATAGAAAGGTTGTCCTATTCATTAATATGGACTAGAACGTAAATTAGTTTAAATTAGAAAATTAGGTTTAAGAAATTTATTGAATCTTAGGACTTCTCACTATTATTATTTTGGGCAAAGCCAACCGGTTTTAAAGTGGCCGCAAACACTTTTTATTATAACCAATAATAAATACAAGTATTACAGGAGGTTGACGGTTACCAACCTACTAAATGTTTGTTTTTAAGGTGGACTGTCCACCATAATCAGTTTTTAAGGTGGTCCGTACAGAGGCTAGCTAAAAGCACGGGGGCTAGTAACTATTACTAGACTACAACTTACTTTCCACGCAGGGAACAGTAACAATATACAAACCATACAAAAGTACACACTGTACATGCTACAAAGCATAACATATAAAAACAATATTCTACTACCTAACCAAGCTCCTATAGTCGAAATCATACAAAAACAAGAAAGGCAGTGTGCTAGGCACATCACATCAGTAACTTAGCTTCTATCCAATCGCTCAAACCAACTTAACTTTATGACATCATGTATAGCCGAATCATTAGCAAAAATGCAACATTAACACATTCACCCAAAACCAACTGATGATGGTCAGACAAATGATGGACAATAACCACCTAGTAATGAATATAAACTGACTTGCTAGGGAACCTATTATTGTGCAGTATATGGATGAGTGAATGGAAAACACGAAAACACAGGTGCAAAGGCATCGACACAGGTTTCATAAACCTAAGTGGGTCGTCACACTGAGCTAGATAGGGGTGAAAAAAGGCGACTTTGGCAGAAGGAGGAAATCAGTAGAGAGATCGAAGGTGAGAGGGAGGCAATGTGGAAAGGTTCAGATATGAGAAAAGAAATTTGGTTTCTACCACGCAGGCGATTGAAAAGGCAGTATAGATTAAGTAAGCAAGATGGGTGGATCGAATAGAAGGTAGAAGAGAACAATGGATGGTAGAGGAAGACAAATAATTTGTGAAGGAGGAACAGATGCCTTTGCCTCCATGATGGTGGAAACCGTGTTTTTTTTATTTTTACAGTTGGGACTTTCATTATTTGTGGGTAGTAAGAATAATATATTTATATATTTATGGAATTAGTATAATTTATTTTTGTTTGTACTTGTTGGGCGCTTTTGAAGTATTTCAAGGAGGCTATCTAATTACCAAAATTTGATGGGACAACCATTGAAAAATTTCTACTTAAACAAATTTTGTGATTAGACTTTGGAAAACATCTAATTTGATAAGGCAGCTTGTAAAGGATAAAAAATAAACGTGATATTTTGTGCTTTTCCAATATTAGGGAAATAAAAGATGTTTTTGATGATAGGATCCAATTGCGTATTTATACTTGATAAGACACCTTCACACTATGTTAAAATTTTAGTAGGGCCTAATCAGAAAAGAGGATAAAGACGGAAACCTTGGCGTCTCCTGCCATCACAAATATTATGAAGCAGGAGATTTTAGGACTCCACAATTTTTGGTTAGTGTGGTTCGAGTATGTTAGGAGAAAACGTGATGGAAGTCATGAAAATTTATATTGTAGCCTTTCTCGAAAGTTTTAGGATTCTATGGTTGCATTGTGGTTGCCATATTGGATGGTAGGAATTATTTGCAATGAAAATGCACCAAGCAGTCATATAGAAATTATATGCGTATTAATGTTTTTTCATACATACATCATCACATGTTACACTTTCATTCTAGGACCAAGCTCACTTTAGCAAGTCTGCGGTACTTAATCACATCGAGTAATGGCTGTTTAATAATAAACTTAGGTGTGTAACATGGTTGTTAGAGCGAGTTGTGTTTTCTTCCCCTTCGGAAAGATTTCATAACCCTTTTAAAGGGGAAGAATGTACCACCTCCGTAAAATATACCCTAAACGGATATAGATAATTAAATTAAGAACATATAATAATAATTACTATAATATTAATGGGTTGAAAATACTAATTTTCGATAATTAAAAATTTAACCATGAAAGTATTACCATTTTATTCACGGCGAGATTCTAGTTTGTTTTCATATTTTATTTATCGAAAACGGAGTCCATATGAAAAAGTTACGAATAAAACAAGTTGTACGAAAATTGTGTACACAGCATTTGAAATTCGAACTGTGAGAATGTAAATCTGGAATACCTTTGGCATTATGGAATATTCCTTTGGATTTAAAAAGTATATGTAAATAAATATGCAAAAAAGGGACAAGAAACAAAAGAAACGAAAAGAATCAATCAAATTAATAATGTGTTTAATAAAATAGAAATGACCACGGTAATAAATCTCTCAGCCCTCAACCCTTAAAGGGGGCTGACCACCCCTCTTGAGGGGGGTCGATCGCCCTCCTAGGGAGGGGGTTAACCACCCTTCTAGGGAGGGGGTCGACCACCCTTAAGGCCGAGGGTAGGATAGACGCTTGTTTTGTTATGGGTTTTCATTATATTTTTCTTGAACCGACTGTCCAGATTTCATAAAACAAATCCAACGGACCACACACACTCTAGCAAGTATAAATAAGGTCTTAGCCTCTCCCTCGAACCCTACATTCTATTCCCTTCCATTCCTCCAATTTGCTTCTTCTCCTTTGTTCTTAATTCCAGAAAATAGGACAGGTTAGGTTCCTCCTTCTTCTCTAACCTATTTCTCTATCTTCTCTAATCTAATTTTCTTATTAGAATCTGGAATTATAAAATGTATGTATATAATTGGATTCTAATATATATATGTATATATATATATGTGTGTATATATATATATAGGTTTAGAAGAAAGTTTGGAGCATGATATTTGCGAGGATACAATACATAAACTATTTCTACACTGTGTCCTCACCCTTTTCCTAGAATTTCTATGAGTGGAAAATTTTTATGTTTACCTTTTCCTATATTTTGATAGTGTATATTTGGATTTAGTCAAAACTTGGTGGAGGATCTGCAAAGGTCAACAAGAAGTTTCCTAGAAATGTTCCAGTGAAAATTCACTAAGTACTAGGATCGGTACAGATCCATAACTTATGGATCGATATCGATCCATCTTATTAACTCAAATGGGATCGGGATTTGGAAGATGGCATATAAGGAGTTCAAGCAAGGTATGGTAAAATCTTCGAGTCAAAATTATCTAATTACAAGGACTGGTACTGATCCACAGCTTATGGAACCGTATTGATGCAGCAGTGATGATTAAGGAAGGTTGATACTTTGTGCATGGTTCTATGGGGTCATTGCAAAGTTTGAAGTAGATGGGGGTGGACCGAAGTTTGAAAACTTGAGTGCATTGGCCATGAATCGATGGTAAAATATAAGGAAGCAAATATGCTACGCGAATGGATAAGACAGAAGTGCTCGAAGCCAGGATAAAGGAGAGTCAAACCCTTAGTCATTTTTGACTAAACGTATGGATTGATATTGATCCATAAGGGACGGATCAGTACTGGTCCATCAAGATATTTGATGTGGTGAGTTTGTGGCTATGGTCCGTAATAGTCTTTGGGAGGTTGTTGGAGTATTGGTTCGTCGACGGCATTTTCAGTATGGAAGTTATTGCCTAAGTAATGTAGATTCTTTGATTATGAACTCGATTGGGAGTGGTCGGAGGCGAATATGATAGGCAACTCAAGATGTAATGAGGTCGTGAGATAATGGACTGACTCGAGTGGGACTCGAACTAAAGGATGGAGTCATGGATAGCACATGTGATTGGGAGTAATGAATAATAGTTGATATGTCGAGGTTTCTAACGGACCAGAAGCACGGGTATCATGGGGACGCCTATTAGGATCTGAAAGATCACGTACCTTGGAACGCTAGGGAAGCAGTCTAGTTAGCTTGGAAAGACAAACATATGTGGGATGTACACTAGTAGGAATAGAACCTGGGTTCTCCATTAGCCCTTGACGGATGGCAATGACTAGTCATTTTGATAACAACATATTCAATGCTTTAATCGATGATAGCTAGGTCATTGTTTGTCATGGATGTTGTGATCGCTGGTGTGTTTTCTTTTATCTTCTCTGGGTTGGATGTCACCGTAAGGTACAATAGAAAAGTGGGGATTAGGAATCCTATTCTGACTGCTGTTTACTTTTGTTATTTTGAGTAGCATATTATAATGTGATTGTTATATGCTAACCCCTTGGTTGCAGGGATAGGTCATGTGAGACTTGGACTATCTATTATCATTTTATCCTGTATAACTACTGTTAATTATTTATTGCTCACACCAGATTGTTGTCTGACTCAAGGTTTTATGTTTTCTCTTATTATCTTTGGTTCTCATCAATCGTGCTAACGAGTAGACTGAATAGTAGATAACAAGTTAGTGATGATGATGTTGTATGGTGATGAGTTGGACGCTGACATAATACTATTCCTCTATTATTTAGCTATTGGACAATTTCCGTGGTTTTTGCTTGTTGTATATTCTTACGAGGGATGTAGTGAGGTATAATTTCTTAAGGTATTCTGTTTCTGAGATGTATTATGTTGATATTCCAAGATTTTTATGGAGATGAGATTTTCTTCTTTGTTATGCTTCACTGTTATACCCTGTTGTATATTTTATTATTATATATTATCCATGTGATGTGAGTTATATGACAAGTTCTGTTTCGGTTTACCCTTCCTCGATGATCGCCCTATATTGCCTGATATGTCAAGCAACGCACTTTTCTTATAATTCAGTGTAGGATCTAACAAGTGGGGGTGGGGGGTCTTTATGGTTGGTGTTGGATCTTTGGTTGATTGATTTTACCAAAGTTCGAGAGCATAAAAGCATATGTGATACATACTTGTAATTTTATTGATTGATATGTATATTATATGGCATATAGTATAGTAGATTAGTAAGCAAGCACTTGAGCACCATTGCAACCTTTCTTTGAAAAGGACTCATCATTCTTGTTTCAAATAAAGAATGAGTCATCGAAACTTAAGGAACACTACTAGGGATGAGACTACTATTGGAGGGGTAGGCAAGGTTAGACAATCGAGAGTTGCTACTCTCGATTTTCTAGCTATGTTCGAGGCCATGATGGCATCGATCATGGGAAGGATACCTACTCCATAAACGACAGTGTTATGGTGGTGGACCTATGCAAAGGGCTGTTGATTTTGCCAAGTTATGCAAGGGTTATACTTCTTTGAGTTGCAAGTCGTTTGTTGGGACAAAATCTTTGACCGAAGTTCAGAATTGGTTGGATACTTGTGTTTGCATCTTAGGATACTTGGAAATCGAGGATGCAATGAAGAGGAAGCACACATCGAGACAGCTTTAGGGCCGAGCAATGGATTAGTGGAACTCCGTTACTCTTGAGACTGTAAAAGACCATTTTACTAGGGAATGGTTTAGGATAAAATTGAGGAGTGTTTTATTTCTATGGTCTGAAAGTCAATTTTCTTCAAGAGATTTATTGAGATGAAGCAAGGTGGTAGACCTATAGCTGAGTATGTACTAGAGCTTGAGGCTTTATTTAAATACACCCATTCTTATTCTAAGACTCTATATTAGAAGAATGAGAAGTTTATTTGGGACTAGATGAGTATCTAAGGGAAAAACTTATGGATCATGTCGAGGATCCATAGGAGACGTTGGTCGAGAAAACTTTGAGGTACTAGAGTTTGTTCCTGAAGAAAGATAAAGCTATTGTTGAGATTAAGGGATAGCCAAAGACAAGCAAGGTGGTGGGAATAAGAAAAGTGGAAAGGAAGAGGAAGCAACAACAACAAGGGATGAATGACAAGAAGAAACATAAGGGTGAGGTTACCTGCTTTACTTGTCATAAGAAGGGCCATAATTCAAACGATTTCAAGGCTCGTTAGGCGAAAAGTAATTTTTTCAATAGTGATAAGATTGGGCACTTAATGAAGAACTGGAAGAATGTTGTTGTGCAAGATATGCTTTCTATTAAAGGAGTTTCAGTTCAAGTTTTATCTGATACTGGACAATTGCATTCTTTTATCTTAATAAGCTTGGTTGCAAGTTAGGTCTAGAAACTGATATTATTGATAGATCATTATTGTAAATAACCCAGTAAAGGGTTCTTCTAGTCTTTGTATGCTTTGTCATAGTCAAGTTTTATCAATTCATTGTTGCTCTTTTGTTTGTGATTTCTTTGGTTTGAACTTCGCTTGGTTTGCGATTATTCTAGATATGGACCGGGTCAAGAGATACGTGATTATAATGGATTGCGAGAATCTCAATGTGACAATCGACAATGTGGAAGGGTGAACGGTTGTGATATGCTGCCTACCATAGGATGGGCTCCTATTCAGCTTTTCATATTCGCTTGCGATACTACATGATGGTTTGTCATCTATGAGATTGTTAAAGGGGTTTTGATGTTTTAACGAGGTCAAAGGACTATAGCCGCAAATAAAATTGAGTTTCGAATTGAACTAGTAAATGAAGCTATACTTATTGTTATGCCTCTTAGGTAGATGATGCCTAGTTGTGATTGCATAAGGGATACATTTGATCTTTTGAGTAAGGGATACATTAGGAGAAGCATATCCGAGTGGGGTGGACTAGTTGTGATTGCAACTAAGGCCAATGAATCATTGCAATTGTGTGCGAATTATCGTGAACTAAATAAGGTGACCATGAAGAACAATTATCCACTGTCTTGAATCAATGGCTTGTTTGATCAGCTCCACGAAGCCAAGGTGTTTTCCCAAAAGGATTTGGCGACGGGATTTCACCAACTGAGAGTGGCTAGAGATAGTGTGGTGAAGATTACTTTTTGGATACCATCTAGATTTTATGTGTGGCTAGTGATGGCATTTGTATTGACTAATGCGCTAGTGTATTTTCTTGATCTAATAAATTAAATTTTCAGAGATCAGTTGATTAAGTTCATGCTTTTGTTAATGGAAGATATATTAGTTTACTCCAGGATAAAGAAGGACATAAGAAGCACTTGAGAATTGTTTTGGAAATGCTGTGAAAGCATCAGTCAAGAACTAAGTATTCAATGCATCACTTCTAGAAGGAAGAAGTAACATTATTAGGTTATGTCGCATTGGGACAAGGAATAGCGGTGGATCCCACTAAGGTTGTAGCAATCCTGGATTAGAATCGACCTAAAAACACTATGAACGTCAGAAGTTTCCTTGGTTTAGCTGGACATTATTGACGTTTTATCAAGGACGTTTCGAAGATAGCTGAACCACTGACTGGATTAACGAATAATAATCAAGTCCTCGCACGGGATGCAAAATGTGAGCATGCTTTCGTGGTTTTGAAAGAGAGATTAACAAGTGCTCCGATACTTATTATTATCCGATCTTTTCCCCCGACTACTAAAAGCAGTCCAAGCCCACACGATTCGACCATCGCGTAGCAAACGAATCATAAGTGTCATTCAAACACCCAAAAATCAAGTCTAGATGGAATCATACAAGTATGGTTGTCCCAATTCGTCAAAACAGTTCTCAAATAGCTAAGTGTATGGGGATCAGTATTTTATACCATAGGGATTAGTATGTATCTTCAAGCTCCAAGCAACTCAAAGAATCAGTTAAGTGTTACAGGATCGATACGTATCTGCACAAAATGTGGGATCTGTGCGTATCCCCCATATATCCAAAATCTCTGTGGAATGCAAATGCTAGAGAATAGTATTCCATAAACTCCTTGTATTGGTATAGTGAGGGAAGTTTCTTGGATCGGTATGTGCAGGATGACTTTAGATTTCAATAAGGTTCTCCAAATCGGTGTAAATGGTGAAGTTCACTAAATCGGTGCAAACCTCAATACCAACATTTCGCATCCAAACTACAATATCATCCTCCAAACCTCATTCTCAACCAAAATCCATAAGAAAACAGAGCATAGTGAAGGGAATACTCATTCGTCCTAAATTCTATAAAAGACAAGTGATTTCATGATGGATACCGGCCTCGGGATCAGTATCAATCCTGGTACATAGGGATTTGGGTTGTGATTCTTGGGCTTCTTCTACCTTCCTTCCCGAGCTCTTTCCTATAAATACCCCCTTTAGATTGGAGATAGGGTTTGGTTCCTTGATTTCTCTGCATCTTAGGAATAATCCATGCTACTTTGAACTCTTAAGCTCACTCCCTCACTTTGGGAAGAAGAAGTTCACTCCAAAAACTTGGACTTTTGGTGTGACATCCCACGTCCGTTAATGTCGATCACAAAGGGAATACATTAAGTTTTGTGAAGTGTTATAGGTAAGCAGACACAGAATATTACAAGACAGATATACAGAATAAAAGTGGAATAAAAACTTTATTTTTTGTTAGATATCGTAGTCCAAAGAAAAAACATCACATGTCTGAAACATAAAATTTACTGTCTTGTACTTCAAAAATATCAGAGTACATAAAAGAAGTGAAATTCCCCAAGAAAAAATTGTAGCCATTGCAACAAGGATATGACCTTGACCCATGTATATCAGCAGCTCCAGCAAATAAGCAGAATCACGGTCAAGCCTGAGTATTTCCTCCCTGAGAACCTCGAGCGGGAGGGGGGCGGAAGAAAGAAGGAGAAACAAAGGGGTCAGATATAAAGTCTGGCTAGTCTAGTGACTTTTAGCAAGTAAATAAATAAAAGTAGCATGACAGACATATAAAGTGGATAAGGGAGATCACTACATAAATGGCAGGCATGACAAGGTAGACAGGATAAGGTGTGTATGCTTCTCTAATGATTACTCTGCACTATTACTAGTATAACCAGAATGAGATGAACCCTTCCACTATAATGTGGTAGACATAAGGCATATGTCCAAATGTACCCTAGCCACTACCCTAATCGATCGGCTCCCTACTCCGTAGATACTCTATGCTGGCCCCACAGTAGGAAGTATCACATCCTAAAGTGGCAACCGCTCACTAATATACACAGCCTCATATCTACAGGTGTCACGGTCATCTTATCCCCCTCTGCCCGGCTCATGCACGCACATGGCCCGGTCAGTTTGCGCCGCTCACACAGTCCTCCACGTTTGGATCTCTTACAATCAATCAGTAAGCGTGCCCCCCTCTCCGCCTAGTACGACGTACTTTATTTGATACCTACTCCGAGTTACTGACTGATATGGGTCCCACACAATATAATACAAGATCTCCCCTTTGTCTTGTTTCCCCACTAGGTTTTCTTCGGCTATGTATACCACTAGGTGTCTTTAATTACATAACCATATTATTTCAACAAGTTATGCTTACCCTAAAGGTGTCTTTAATTACATAACTTTATTATTTCCTCCGGTTATGTATACTACTAGGTGTCTTTAATTACATAACCTTATAGGGTTAAGTTTGTGGGCATATATATATATATATATATATATATATATATATATATATATATATATATATATATATATATATATATGACCCACCCCCTCCAGATTTGCTAAACCCATCCACTATCCAACTAATTTTACTTAACCCTAACTTTAGTTCATAATTATACAATCCTTATGGATTAAATTAGGTTAAGTAGTCCAATTCATTACCATGTCTAACCATGTCCATTTATGGTTCATAATGGGCTAGACCTCCCACATTAGGCCTACAACTTGTGGATGCTGGATATGCCGGTCAGGTCCGGGTAGTCTTATTCCACAATAGGGCCTAACCTCGTGTATTAGCCCGATTCGTATTTGCGTGCTTAGACCTCTCACATTAGGTTCAACATTAGTGGCTGCTGGATATGCCGGTCGGGTCCGGGCAGACTTCCACCACTAATGCAACCTAACCTCGTGTCATAAGCGCAATTACAATTCCTAACTGTAATTACTAGACATTCCATTTTTATCCAATTCTTACCTAAGTCTTAATAGTGATTATGTCCCCACTTTCCCCCTTTTGAATTATACGTCCAACTCCTGTTTATATTCAAATTATGTCTCCCCATTCCCTAACTAGCCTGTTCACACAATTTACGGCATGTATAGGCTAAATAATAGCCCAATCATGAACGATAAAGAGGGAAGGTAACGGAAATATGACAACGGTGAGTGTTCTAACATAACTAGCATAAACATATACTATCATGGTGAACATATAAGCATAGATCTAATGAACTTGTGGCAATTAACTAGTTGTAACATAGCAAAGGTGATAAGATGAACATGACAAGATCTAAATTTAATTTAGATGCCCAACAAGTTCAGATCTAATATGAGAAGCACAAGGGGATCCAAATAATAAACTAGATCTGATTAATAATTTAGGTGTCCACATAATATAGATCTAATAGGTAAAAATAGATCTAACAAATAAGGATTAAGATCTACATCATAGAATGTCCATATAATTAAGATCTAATAGTTTATAAGTAGATCTACACAATTTAGGTTTAAGATTCACATCATGGCATATGATAGGAGTTATAACATATCTAACAAGATAGAGATTTAGTAGTTAAAATAGATCTAGCACAAATCATAGAATGCCACAAGGGTTACAACAGATCCAATAAGACAGAGATTTAGATCCAAATCCTAACCAATTCATAATGTCATATGTTCATGATTTACAATGGATCTGATATAATTTAGGCTTATGAACAAATCCAAGTCATAGTCGTGTCATATTTACTTTTAAATATTCAAATCTAAAAGCAACTAGAAACTCACAGTGTTAGGATTAGAAGATATAAGAAGAATGGATCTTGAATCTCTAGATTTGATTTGCAAAGCTGATAGTTGTAGGGGATTAACAGATCCAATTCAGTTCAGACACCGGTAGAGTTTGTCCACCATGAATTCTCAATGAAGAAAATATGAGAAATGGCCACGTATATATAGCTGCCAGACCCCCTGGACCGACTGCCACATCATCCCTAGGGGTGTCGACACCCCTGTGGGTGTGTCGACCCATAGTTCGACACCACTTAAGGGGGGGTCGACCCTGGTGTCGACACCCTTCCAGGGGGTCGACCCCTAGAGCAGGAAATCTACCGCAACTTTTCATTTTTCGAATTCAAACTGTTTTGGATTAAATTCTGACTCATCTCTGACTCATGTGTATATATATATTCTTTCTACATGTATACAAACTTAAAACTCTCATAACTTCTTCATATGGTGTCCGTTTTACGCAAACAAAATGTCTATCTTGACCATAATTTCGATACAGACGCAACGATGCAGTATGTTTCCCTTAATTATGAATGTTAAATTAATTATTATTTAATTTATCCTCTTTAATGTTAACAAAATTATGGGGTGTTACAATCCCCCCTACTTAAAGGATTTCGTCCCCGAAATTTCCAAGTTGAGAAGAATGCATATCCTACCATCCATCTACTCATCCATTAACCACTGGCATCCATTGTCCTTAAAGACTTCTAATGCTTATATGAATATATGCAACAGTGTGTGTATATGTCCCAACACTAATGCGAAAGATCAGGCGGTCTGCTGATTCGGTTGACCTCCTTAATGCAATGTATGTTAGTGCCATGAATCTAATATGTATGAAAATAAACCTATTATAACATGTAAGTTCTATATGTATGCACACTCATTTGTCCAAATGCAACATCCATGTGGTAATACATCCATTTCCATCCATAAAAGAAAAGAAAATGCACATGCATCCATATGCAGTATGAGAGCGATTGAGCTGATCTATGCCTGATGTGTGTGTATATGCGTCCACAGGTTACCACTAGAAAACACTTGCATCAACTTGCATCCATCAAACATAACATGTTTCAAACACATGCTTACATTTATAGGATTCCTATCTAAAGGTCAAAAAATACTATGGATAAGATATACTCAAATGATAGAAATAAGCACTGATAAAATTTTGAAAAAGGAGTTTAAAACATACCCTCGAAAAGGAAAGGGTACGAAGCACAAATCTTGTCTTCGATCTCCCAAGTTGCATCCTCTAGGTTATCTCCCCATTGAAGCTTTAGCAACTTGATCTCTTTATTGCGTAGCTTCTTAACTCCTGATCCAAGAATAGGGAAAGGAAATTTCCTGATTGTCGCCTCCCGTTCCACTTCTACCTCTTCCAATACACTCGGCTAAATAACTTCTACGGTGTCATGCAGGCACTTGCGCAGATGATAAACGTGGAAAACATCTTCCGGGAGCTTTACTCCATAAGCCATTTGGCCAATCCTCTTAGTTATGGGAAATTGTCCCACAAACCTAGGTTCTAACTTCCCTACCGATTGAAAGCGAACCACATTCCTCAAAGGAGATACTTTGATAAAACTATGTCCCCCACTTCAAATTCGATGTCGGTCCTTCTCTTGTTTGCATAGGACTTCTGCCTATCTTGAGCTGTCTTCATCCACCGTCGAATGAGGTCAATCTTTTTGGACGTTTGTCTAACCATTTCTGGTCCAAGTAATAATCTTTTTGTAGATTCACACCAACAAGTTGGTGATCTACAGGGTCATCCGTACAATGCTTCGATGGGTGCCATGTCGATGCTAGACTGATAACTGTTGTTATATGCAAACTCTACTAAAGGAAGATGCTTTTCCCAAGTCCCTTCATATTCTAGGATACATGGCCTTAAAAGATTTTCAAGAATTCTGTTCACCCTCTCCGTCTTTCCATCGTTCTGAGGATGATAAGCGGTGCTCAAACACAACTGTGTACCTAATGCTTCTTGCAATCTCCTCCAAATTCACTGGTAAAGATGGGGTCACGATTGCTTACAATGCTGGAAAGTACTCCATGAAGATGAGTTATCTCACAAATATAATTTGCTGCTAACCATGATGTCGTCCTCTTACTCTTCACTGGAATGAAATGAGCACTCTTAGTCAATCTGTCCACCACTACCCAAAAACTGGTACTGTTGCCTTTCTTTGATCTAGGGAAACCATCTATGAAATCCATAGAGATGCTCTCCCATTTCCACTGAGGAACTTCCAAAGGATGGAGTAATCCACTGAGCTTCTTTTGCTCAGCTTTAACTTGTTGGCAAACTAAATATTGAGAAATGAACTCTGCCACATCTTTCTTCATCCTTGCCCAAAAGAAAACCCTTTTCATGTCTCTGTACATCTTGTCACCACCTGGATGAATAGTCATCTTAGAATGGTGGGCTTCTTCTAGGACTTCCCTTATCAAGCTTCGAGTTTGAGGAACACAAAGCCTTCCATCTCGTCGCAACCACCCCTTTTCATCTGTGGCATATCTACAGAGGTGACTAGAAGTCTCCCCTTTTCTGAGCTTTCCCATGATGTCGTAAATCTGTGGGTCACTTGTTGCGAAGCTCCTATCTTGTCCATAAGAGTTGGTCGTATCTCCGAGGATGCAAACAAATAAGGCAAAATCTCGATGGAGGGTCTAAAATCAAAAGCTGATATGAATTCCAAGTTCTTTTTCCATAAACAGAGGACTCAGGGCCATCCTCAACCTACTTAGTGCGTCTGCCACCACATTACCCTTTCCAGGGGTATAAGAAATCTCAAAATCATTGGAAGCTAGAAACTCTATCCACCGTTGTTGCCTTAAATTGAGGTCTTTCTGTGAGAATAGATACTTGAGAGATTTATGATCGGTGTATAACTCGAACTTCTCTCTAAGTAAATAATGGTGCCACGTCTCTTTAACGCAAATACTGTGGCAGCTACTGTAGGTCGTGGGTGGGTAGTTCTTTTAATGAACTCTCAACTGTCTAACCCCTATAACATACTACTTTTCCTTCTTCCATCAGAACCGCACCAAGCCCTGTACCGCACGCATCAGTGTAAATGGTAAACACCTTACTCCCATCAAGCAAGATCAAGACTTGGGCTGTTGTCAGAGCCCTCTTCAGGCGTTGGAAAGCAACGTCACTGTCTATATCCCATGATAATGCCAAGTTCTTCTTTGTCGGTCGGGTGAGTGGGGCTGATATTATTGCGAAGTATTTAATGAACTTCCTATAATAACCTGCCAGCCCAAGAAAAATTCTCACCTCGGTTGCATTTTTAGGAATCCACTAATCTTGCACATCCACCACCTTTGTGGGATCTACAGGTATCCCTTCTTTGGAGACCACATGCCCTAAGAATCGCACCTCTTTTCTCCAAAAATGGAATTTGGAGAACTTCGCTTTAAGTTGTTGGTGACGGAGAGTTTTCAAAACTTCTCCCAAATGCTGGGCATGCTCTTCTTCGTTCTTGGAGAAGATCAATATATCATCAACAAAGACTACGATAGATTTGTTTAGGAACTCCCGAAACACTCTACCAGTCAGATCGACAAAATAGGCGGGTGCATTCGTCATCCCAAAAGGCATCACTAGCCATTCAAAGAAACCGTCCGGGGTTCTAAAAGAAGTTTTATCTATGCTATCCTCAGCCACCCTCAACTGATGTAACCCCGTGGCCAAGTCTAATTGAGAAAATACCGAGGCACTAATAAGTTGATCAAATAAATCATCAATTCTTGGAAGCGAGTGCCTATTCTTCTTAGTGAGTTTATTCAGTTCTCTATAGTCAACACACAAACGAAGCGAACCATCCGCCTTAGTTGCGAATGCTACTAGAGCACCTCATTCAGACATGCTTCGTCTAATAAACCCCTTATCAAGTAGCTCCCCCATTTGCTTACTCAGCTCCCTCCTTTCCTTGGAGCCATATGGCGCACTGGTAATGCAACTGGCTTTGAATTGTTCACCAGATATATACGAAAGTCGATTTCACGCCTTGGGGGTAAGCCCCATACCTCATCAAAAACATCGAAATAATCCCGGACTACTGAAAAAGATTGTAGATCATCGATAGATGCATCAAGAGACTTTAGGAAAGAAAGCATAACCGACCCTTGTGGGTCATAAGAAATCTCGAGGGTCCTCCCATGACAAGTCTGAAGCCTAATGACCCTCTTCTCACAATCTAGATTGGCACCATATATGATAATGCAACCCATTCCTAGAGTCATCCCATAGCCCATAAACCAGAGCACTTGCACGTTGCATTCAAACTCGACGCCAAACACAGATATTTTCAAACCCCTACAAATCATAGATAAATGAGCCGAACCACCAGTGGGGTTTGAAACAACTACGGGATCCACTACCATACTAGTAATTAAGTGTAGAGATTCAACCACAGAACTTGATATAAATGAATGTGAAGCGCCATAACAAAAAAGCGTTCTAATAGGGTGGTTTGAAAGAGAAATTAAACCTTCCACAAAAAAATTTCTACATCTTTCAGGAGCATTAATCACGAGAGCATGCACTTGCCCTCCAGAAGTTCCTGTCCTTTGACCATGTCCCTGTGATCCCTGTTTCTTCGGGCACTCTCTAGCGAAGTGTTCGACCTCTCCACAATGGTAGCAAGAGTTCTTCCTTCGATTATAGTCTTTGATCAAGTGACCCAATTTCTCACAATTGTGACATTTTCTCTTATGCTTGCCTTTGTCATTGTTCCCTCCTTTCTTCGGCTGTTGTTGTTGTTGTTGCCCCTTTTTGGGCCACACCTTCCTATTTGTGATGTCTCATCATCCTTTGCTTCCTTGTTTTCTCCCTTGTCTTCCTCATGCATTCGGGCCATATCAAATTTTTTTCAAAAGTGGCCCCCATTGGATTATGGGACATGGCTAACCCATGCAGAGGTTCATTCAACCCTTTAGCAAACCGCAAAGCCCTTTGTGCAGCGTATCTACCAACTCTAAACCGAATCTTGCTAGCTAGTTAAATTTATTCACATACTCTTTCACCATCAAGTTTCCTTGTTTGAGTGCTAAGAATCTGAAACACCCCACCTCCGTTAAGGTCACTCACAAAGGGAATGCATTAACTTTGGTGAAGCATTTTAGGTAAAAGGCACGGATAATTTACAAGACAGACATATGAACAGTGGAAAACTGAAATCATTTCATATATAGCGGGGTTCAGTTAAAACATTACAAGCAATGTCTCAAAACCCAACTTCTAAATTATTACAATAAAACATCTATCTTGAATTAAAACTCCAATTAAATAAAGAAGCATAAAATAGTAGTAAAGCAACATAAATCACCAATAAAAGTGTAACCGCAGCTATAGCCCAAGAAAAAAGAATCCAAGCAATACATCTACTCTCTTCAAACTGGAAAAGGTCTGCACTAAGCTGAAGTATTCCCTCCCTGTGGACCTGGGGGGAACGGAAGAAAAGAAGGCGAAAGAAAATAGGTCAGACATAAGCCTGGTAAGTCCAGTGATTATTCAGCATGTAAACAGGCAAAAGGATCATGACATGAATAAACTGAACATAGTACAATACCATAGCAATCAGATAACATAAGATAAGATAAATTGAATATACTATCGCACTCATTTCCATTTCTCTGCACCTACAAACAAATGTTTCAAGTACCATCATGTGTTCATAACAAAGTGATCCCTTTTTATGATCGGCTTCTACTCGCATGCATTTATTTCTTGTGTCATTCGGCCCCGCATGATTGTAGAAACATGTGCTGGTCCCACCATAGGGTGTATCAATTCCTATGGTGGCAACCCAACACAAAATTATTGATGCACAGTGTATACTATTGATGCCTAGTGCCTGCTTTGTCCACTCCGGAGTACGTGCATGCCTATACTTCGCCAGAACCTACACTGCTGCACCACCCACCGTTATTTTGACCGTATATAATCAGCCCAGTAATTGTGCCCCCACCCTGCCTAGTTCAGGTTACCGTGATACATCTATGTAGGTTACTGCTGAAATGGATCCCCGTTATTAGGGTTTCCTAACCAACATGTTATAATGGTTAAGTGTTCTCAAATTAACCTAACCCTACCCGTCTTTATAATTAACATGTTGTATTGGTTAAGTGTTGCCTTAATTAACTTAACCCTACCATTCTTAGCATGTCTGTTCCTTAGCTTTAATTCATTCATCAAAGCACCAACCTCTCACATTAGATCTGTATCGTTGCGGTCGCCGGATGTGCTGGGAGGTTCTGGGCAGTCTTACACCGCAACTCAATCCAACCTTAGGTTTTTGGGCTTAATGCGCTAACCTCTCACATTAGATCTATATTGTTGCAGTCGCTGGATGTGCCGGGCGGTTCCGGGCAGTCTTACACCGCAACTCAATCTAACCTCGGGTTTGGCATGTTCATATTTAGCCAATTTACATATTTGTCATATATGTCCAAGTTTTTTGTCTTTTTACACCAATATTTCAAAAGGGTAGTCAGTATAAGTTTTATGCCACATTCACGTGATATGCCCAAAATTTACTCAATAAAATTATACCTAATTTTCCCCGCGTTATAATCGCACGTACAACGAGATTCAATCTAAGTTCCGAATGAAACTTCGTATTCACAAAAGCAAGTAAAAAAGGAAAATAGAGAAGGAGCATAAGAATTGACATAAGGAAAAATAGGCATGTAAAGATATACCCAATTCAAGAATCATGTTTCAATAGGCATGTTGTACATTAATAATAAGTGTAGGCAAGCTAAGCAATTTACACCAAAGGTATAAATATTAGATAGAATTGGACTTAAGAGAATCACTAATTTTGATGTACAACATAATAAGTCCCATTATATCAATCACAATAGTCTCATAGGCATAGGATGTACAACATGATAGGTTTCATTATGTCAATCACAAGAGTCTCATAGACATGATAGGTTCCATTATGTTAATCACAACAGTCTCATAGCCATGATAGGTTTCATTATGTCAACCACAATAGTCTCATAGGCACGATAGGTGTCATTACATCAATCACAATAGTCTCATGGGCATAGGCAATTCATATTTGATAGAAGGATAGGCATGAATCAGAATTAGGCATAGTTCTAGATCTGATTATTACAATCATGAATTCTATTAGGTGTTTAAATCGGAATAATAACTGAACTTGCAGAAAAAGGACGGATCTTGTATTCTAGGATCTGATTTCTTAATTTGTTAAGATATCTTTTGATGTAGACGTTTGATTCTTTAGTTTGGATTTAATTTGGTGCTTTCTAACTTGGTTTCTAATTTGGAGAAGAGGGAGGCTAGGCTAGCATAGGGATGAACATCTTGACAGCTTCATTATGAGGTCTAGGGTTGAGGTTTCGGGTTCTTATGTAGAAGTCTAGGATTAATTCTAGCCTTTAGATTAGTCAAGGAAAAATCCGAGCCATCAAACTAAAGAGATGTGTCATCCAGCCAACCATAGCACAACACATAAGCCCTAATACCTTAGAAATTAGTCATCGGATAATCACGAAAGGCCACATCAGCTCAGGGTTACAAAAATTCATCACAGGAAGTGGATCTCAAAGGGGTCGACTCCATAGCGGGGCGTCGACACCTATGTCGACTCCCCTATAAGGGGTCAACACCTATGTCGACTCCCCCTGGGGGATCGACACCTCTGAGTGGGAAATTTCCCACTCAGCTATTTTGGTCTTTTTTGATTTTCAATCTGTTTTCTGATTTTTAATTTAATTTCTATTTATACTTGAAATCTTCTGAACTCCATAACTTCTTCATACAGAGTTTGATTCATGCAAACTTGGACTCTATCTCAAGCAGAATTCCAAGGTGAACGCAATGGCGTAAACCGTTTCCCTTAATTCTTCTTCTAAAAATTAAGTGTTCTTAGATTTTTCAATTATTCATAGAAAATACAAGTTGTTACATTCTCCACTCCTTAAAGGATTTCGTCCCCGAGATCTCTAAGTTAAGAAGAATGTATCCTAACATCCAACATCCATCTACTCAGCCATCAATCACAGTCATCCATTGCCCTTAAAAAGATTTCTAATGCTTTCATGATCATATGCATAGTGTGTGTACATGCCCTTATCTAATGCAAAATCAGGAGGTCTACTAATTCAGTTGACCTCCTTGATGCGAATCATATCGGTGCTATGAGTCCATCATGTATGCAATTATTCCTAATTGTATTTTGTAACTTCTACATGAGTGCACAATCATTCATACAAATGCAACGTCTACATGATAACACATCAAATTTCAATCCATATATAAATACATATATGAATATGCAATATGAAAGTGACTGAGCCGATCTAGCACCTAGTGTTTGTGTATATGCATCCACGAGCAACCACTTGCAACCATCAACCATAACATGTTTCAAATATATGTTTTACATCCATTGATTTCTACCTAAGGATTAAGAATAGGACTGAGGAGATATGCTTAAAAGATAGAAGCAAGCATGCATAAACTTATGGAAAAAGAGATCAAGAATGTACCCTCAAAAAGATAAGGGTAGGTTGCGCATATCATGTCCTCAGTCTCCCACGTCGCGTCTTCAACAACATCACTCCATTGTACTTTAACTAGCTTGACCTCACGATTGGGTAGCTTTTTAAATTCTGTACCCAAGATATGAGTTAGAACTCTTCTCACTGTTGCTTCTCGTTCCACTTCTATTTCCTCTAGTACGCATGGCTCCATAACTTCCGAAGACTCATGTAAGTACTTCCGTAGATGAGAGACATGAAAGACATTATGTACTCCAGCCAATCTTTCGGGAAACTTTTCTTTATAAGCCATCTTCCCAATCCTCTCAATGATAGGAAATGGCCCTACAAATCTTGGCGCTAATTTTCCCACAGACCCAAAGCGAACAACATTCTTCAAAGGAGATACTTTAAGAAAAACTCTGTCTCCGACCTCAAACTCAAGGTCGGTCCTTCTTTTATCAGCGTAGGACTTCTGTCTATCTTGTGTGGTCTTCATTCGTCTTTGTATCAAGTCCACCTTCTTTGAAGTTTCTCTTATTATGTCAGGTCCAAGTACGAGCTTGTCTGTAGACTCCCACCAACTAGTTAGTGATCGGCATGGCCTTCCATATAAAGCCTCAAAGGGTGCCATGCCTATGGTGGCTTGCTAGCTATTGCTGTAGGCGAACTTCACCAAAGGAAGAGGATCCTTCCATATTGCTCCAAAATGAAGAATGCACAATCTCAAAAGATCTTCTAATACTATGTTCACCCTTTCTGTCTGACCATCGATTTGAGGGTGATAGGCAGTGCTTAAGCATAGCTGTGAGCCTACAGCCTCTTGTAAACTCTTCCAAAACTCGCTTGTAAAGATAGGGTCTCGATCACTTACTATGCTAGAGGGTATTCCATGCAGCCGAACCACCTCTTTAAGATAAATGGATGCTAACGATGAGGTAGTCCTTCTGCTCTTAACTGGTATAAAGTGAGCGCTTTTAGTGAGCCTGTCCACTAATACCCAAATACTGGTATTGCCCCTTCTTGACCTAGGCAACCCATAAATAAAGTCCGTCGAAATGCTATCCCATTTCCATTGTGGGACCTCTAGAGGATGAAGCAGTCCACCAGGCTTCTTCTGCTTTGCCTTGACTTGTTGGCATATTAAGCATTTAGAGACATACTCAGCTACATCCTTCTTCATGCCACTCCAGAAGAAAACCCTTTTTATGTCTTTATACATCTTGTCCCCACATGAGTGTATGGTCAACTTAGAATGGTGTGTTTCTTCGAGAATGGTTTTCACCATATCCCTTGCTTGTGGGACACATAGTCTTCCATCTTATCTCAACCAACCCTTGTCATCGATGGAGTATCTATTGAGGTGACTAGAAGTCTCACCTCTAGTTAGCTTATCCATCACATCAACTAGCTGAGGGTCTTCACGTTGCACGGTTCCTATTGAGTTTAAAAGAGTAGCCCGCACCTCTAGCGATGCTAACGATCCAGGTACAAATTCAAACGAGGGTCTAAAGTCAAAGTTTGCTATGTACTCCAAGCTTTGCCTTTCTACAAAGAGAGGACTTATGGTCAGATTTTTCCTACTTAAGGTGTCTGCTACCACATTGCCCTTGCCAGGGGTATAATGTAACACCTCGAATTTCGGTTAATGCTAAAATTCACTAATTACAGAATAAATAATCTCAGATGTGAGAATTGGGGGAAACGGGCTGCGTCATTGCGTTCGTCTCGGAAAAATACGCGAAATAGAGTCCGAGTTTTCGAGAATCGGAGTCCGTATGGTCCGGTTATGGCCCAATGAAGTTTACGGAAAATTCAAAGTTCAAAACAGATTTAAAATTCAAATTCAGATGTCAAAATTGGAACCAGCGGGGGTCAGGCGGGAAATTTCCCGCCCTAGCCATGTTGACAGGGCTGTCGACAGGCCTGTCGACTTGGGCCAGGCCAAGTCGACTGCCCTGTCGACTTGCCTGTCGACACAGGGTGTCGGGCCAATTGGCCTGGGTGCACCAGGTCAGGTTTTTCTGGCTGGTTTGGGTTGTGTTCTGGAAACTTCCTAAATCTGACGGACCTAATCTAACCTAGGGCTAATCCTATGGTCTAAAACACACCCTAATCCTATAAATACACCCTAATGCAAGCCTAATCCATACTAAAAATAGAATTGATGCCATCATGCCGACAAAATCAAACTTAGGAGGAGCCTCCACTAGTTTATGAAGAAAGTTGCAAGCTAATCAACCTCTAATCATCATCTTCTTCAAATATAGCAACTAGTTCTACTTCATAAGTTTGCTAATCTTGGTTTTGGTGAGTTCCTATGCCTTTACCAAGCAATTGCTAAACTAATTAGGATAGGATATTAGGAGGCTATGGATGTAAATGAGGATTTATGCATGTTGTGGTTGTCATATGTTATAAGTTCATATGCAAGTTTGTCTCTTTTTATGATATGACATGTTATGCAAGCTCATATGTAAGTTTATATGCAAGTTTATATGCAAGTTTGTATGCAAGTTTATATGCAAGTTCATATGTAAGTTTATATGCAAGTTCATATGCAAGTTTATATGCAAGTTTGTATGCAAGTCCATATGCAAGTTTGTCTCTTTTATGATATGCATAACATATGCAAGGTTGCCTCTATGTATGACATGTTATGCAAGCTCATATGCAAGTTTATATGTAAGTTCATATGCAAGTTTATATGCAAGTTCATATGCAAGTTTGGGTTAATGATTTATGCTAGTTGGGTTTAATGTTGTGATGCAAGTTGACACCTTTTAAACCCATGTAAATGCCAACGTTGTGCTAAAATTGAACCCATCACATTTATAATAAAACTCCCCATTTCTATGACATGTCATGAGAACGAATTACGTGGGAAACGATGGGGTTAATATGCATGTTAATAAAAATGTGTAAAGTTGGTATGCTTAAGTATAACATAAAATGAATGGACATAATTGGGAATTTACCTATTAAGTTAGGTCTA
Organism: Allium sativum; assembly: GCA_030737875.1. Taxonomy (NCBI): domain Eukaryota; kingdom Viridiplantae; phylum Streptophyta; class Magnoliopsida; order Asparagales; family Amaryllidaceae; genus Allium; species Allium sativum. The sequence goes on from CM060921.1 coordinate 318,983,558, forward strand.
CCCATATTATGGAGTTGGGAATTTACCTATTAAGTTAGGTCTACCCATACTATGGAATTGGGAATTTACCTATTTAGTTAGGTCTACCCATATTCTTAAAAATGTGTAATTAATTAGGGATAATTAATACAAATTATGGGGGTGATTAATTAGGTATAATTAATCAACTAAAACACGAGGTTGGACCCTTTTGTAGCGGAAGTCTGCCCGGAACCGACCGGCAATCCAGCAGCTACAAATGATTGGCCCAATGTGAGAGGTCTTAGTCATAAATTAAATACATGATTAAAGTAAAGACACGAGGTTAGACCCTTTTTATGACGGAAGTCTGCCCGGACCCAACCGGCATATCCAGCAGTCATGAAAGATGGTCTAATGTGAGAGGTCTTTATGAGGTCATGATCTTAATTAATTAATTAAGAAACACTTAACCATATTAGCATGTAGAGGGACATGAGGGGTTAAGTGGGTGCCTTGGGTGGCATGTAGAAATCTAGTGGTTGCCTTGGGTGGCAATAGAAAATACGATTAGAGTACTTAACCAAAGTGGAACATGTAATTAAAACATGATTAAAGGGTTAAGTGGTATACACTAGAAATGACAAGCTTAGGTGGGTAGCTTGTGTGGGGGCCCATTTCAACCAATATCCCAAACGTATCTTTGTGGGCTCGACCCAAGTCGAGGACGGGACACGCATATTGGGCTTGACTATAAGAGGCCAAAATGGGGTAGCGGTGGCAACGCAAGTCCAACGGGTTTCATATGCGTGTGTGGACCCGGGCTGGTAGGTAAGACGTTGTTACATCGTGTAGATATAAGCCGTGCACCATTTGTTGTATCGGGTTGCCACTATGGGGAGTGACACACCCCATTGTGGGGCCAGCACGGGTATCTACGGTAGGGAGCCGATCGCTTGGGAGTAGTGGGTACACCTAGTGGAGATAGGGGCAGGCGGCACCTATGTAGTCAGCTAGGGGTACACGAAACTACTGGGTAAATTTACTAGGTCCTTGGGAGGGATCAACCTTTAAGTAGGAACGACTAATGTGGTGCAGTGTAGTAATTATCCTTGGGTGGGTAAATGCGTCTTTATCGTTATCTTAGTTCATTCTAAGTCTGATTGGCTACTGAGTGTAGTCATTTATCCCCAGTCACACCGTACCAAATTATATCATACCCTAATTACTTTAATGATTGCATTGTTAAAGTTATAGGACTCGCTCAGACTTATGTCTGACCCCGTTGTTTTTATCCTTTTCCCAACCCTCAGGTTCTCAGAGTGGGCCCAGCACGAGTGGGCTTTGATCAGGCTACTTTTATTACTCTCTTGGAGCTTGGACCCTAGATGTAGAGCTCAGCTTATCCTTTTCTTTTATGGCTATCATTTCATGTATTGGGATTATGTATTTTTATTTATCAGGATGGATATTTTGTACTTGACTCTCATTATGGTTTTGTGATGTAACCAGACAGGTTTTACTTTCCGAAGCAATTGAAATGATGTTTTAAATTTTCAAGCATTACTTATATCTGTCTTGATGTAATTTTTCTGTTCTATATTCACTTAAAATACTCCACCGACGTTATGGCATTCCCTTAGCGAATGACAATAGCGGGAGTGGGGTGTTACACGTGGTATCAGAGCCAGGTTACCGGAACAGATAAATTTTTTTAGAAAACTATTTTTCTAAAAACATTTTTGGAAGAAATATTTTCAAAAACATGTCTTTAAAGAGAAAAGTTTTTGAAAAAAAAAGCATAATCCCCAATAGCCATATCTTTATCTTTCGAATTCTCCGTTTTGAATCTTTCCTTTTTCGTTTCAGCATGGCTGAGGATCTTAACTTTCCGGAGGGTGTGACGATACCAGTATGGTATAGGAGATTGATGGAGGCTAGGGCCACCACTGCGGGTCCAGCAAATGTTCCTCCACCAACCGTAGCACCCGATCTTCCTCCTCCCCCTCCTCCTCGCACAGATACTTTTGCTAAGACTTGCAAGGAGTTTAAAGCTATGGGAGGGAAACCTTTTCAAGGATCAGAAACTTTTGTGGAGGCTAGAGACTGGCTTAAGGAGGTGGAAGAGTTGATAGATATCTTTGAGATGGAAGAAGGAAAGAAAGTCAAGTTAGCTGCTTGGTTAATGAAGGGAGAGGCCTCATTCTGGTGGGAGGTCACTAACGGAGAACGCCCCGTTGACTCTTGGGCGGATTTTAGGCAAAGATTTGTGGCAAAGTTTCTCTCAAGGGCGGAGGAAAACTTGTATATGGAAAGATTCTTGACTCTAAAGCAAGGAAATCTCTCAGTGAAGGAATATGTCAACCAAGTTTAATCAATTGGCAAGGTTTGGCCTAGACATGGTGAATACACCGGAAAAGAAGGCTTTGAGGTTCGTGAAAGGCTTGAATGAACCGATGCATGGGTTGGCTATGACTCATATCCCTATGGGGGCCACCTTTGAGAAGCTAGTTGACATGGCACTCATGCATGAAGAAGAGAAGGGTCCCAATGCTAATAAGGCACCCGAGAAGAAGGGAGATCAAAAGAGACCTCAGCAACAACAGCAAAACAAAGGTGGGAAAGGCAACGGTGGCAAGGGAAAGCAGAAGTGCTTCAATTGCGGGATTCCAGGCCACATAAGCAAAGATTGTCGAAAGTAGAAGAAGACTGGCTGCTATAACTGTGGAGAAGCAGGGCATCTAGTGAAAGATTGCCCTAAGAAGGGGCAAAGGACGGGATCTACCTCAGGAGGACAGGTGCAAGCTCTTATGGCACCGGGTCAGGCTAGGGGGCAAGTACAGGCTCTCGCGGTTCCACCGATTCAGGAAAGTGGTAGAACTATTTCCGTTGAAAGTCTGGTTTTTCTATTTGATCATCATGTCCGTACATTGTTTGATTCTGGCGCATCGCATTCGTTTATCTCATCATCATTAGTTGAGTCACTGCACTTAGACACCAGTTTGGTAGATGATCCCTTGGTTGTTTCAAACCCAATTGGGGGCTCCACTTATTTGTCCATGATATGTTTGGGTTTGAAGATTTCTATACTTAGCATTGAGTTTAGATGTGATGCTTTTGTTTTGGGCTTCACGGGCTATGGGTTGATTTTGGGCATGGACTGGTTATCTAGTAATGGCACCGTTCTTGATTGCGAAAGGAGAATTGTTAGGCTCATGACCCGCTTGGGTAACACTCTCGAGATCTCTTGTAATCCCATGGATTCTGTTATGCTAAGTTATCTTGAATCGCTTGATGCTTCGGTCGAGAGTTTGCAATCTGTTAGAGTGGTCCGGGAATACTCGGATGTGTTTGAGGAGGTGAAGGGCTTACCTCCGAAGCGGGAGATTGACTTCCGAATATATCTGGTGGATAATGCTAAACCTGTATCTTTACCAGTGCGCCACATGGCTCCTCGTGAGAGGAGGGAACTCCATAAGCAAGTAGGGGAGTTGCTTGAGAAGGGGTTCATAAGACGAATAGTGGGGTGCTCCAGTAGTTTTTGCTACGAAGGCGGATGGGTCCCTCAGACTTTGTGTAGACTATAAAGAACTCAACAAGCTCACAAAGAAGAATAGGCACCCATTGCCGAGGATTGATGATCTTTTCGATCAGTTGGTTGGCGCTTCAGTATTTTCTCAGTTGGACTTAGCCACGGGGTTTCATCAGTTGAGGGTGGCTGAGGATAGCATAGACAAGACTGCCTTTAGGACTCCGGATGGTTTCTATGAGTGGCTGGTGATGCCATTTGGGTTGACGAATGCCCCTGCATACTTTGTTGATTTGATGAGTAGGGTGTTCAGGGAGTTCCTTAATAAGTTCGTGGTGGTCTTTGTGGATGATATCTTAGTATTTTCTAAGAGTGAAGAAGAGCATGCCCTACATCTTGGGGAGGTGTTGGAGACTCTTCGAGCACATAGCCTTAAGGCTAAATTCTCTAAATGTCACTTCTGGAGGAAGGAAGTGCGGTTCTTGGGGCACGTGGTCTCCAAGGAAGGGATAGTTGTGGATCCCGCGAAGGTAGTATCAATTCAAGATTGTAAGGTTCCGAAGAATGCTACCGAAGTAAGAAGTTTCTTGGGGTTGGCGGGTTACTATAGGAAGTTTATCAAAGACTTCGTGAAGATATCAGCCCCATTAACCCGCTTAACGAAGAAGAATCTTGTTTTCACATGGGACGTAGATTGTGATGATGCGTTCCGACGGTTAAAGAGAGCTTTAACCATTGCTCCAGTTTTAGTGTTGCCAGATGGGAGTAAGCCATTTGTTGTCTATACCGATGAGTGTGGGACAGGACTGGGCGCAGTCTTAATGCAAGAGGGAAGGGTAATAGCCTATGGTGGAAGGCAGTTGAGGGCACATGAGAAAAATTACCCTACCCATGATTTAGAGTTGGCCGCTATTGTTTTTGCACTTAAGATTTGGCGCCATTATCTTCTTGGTGAGAGATTTGAATTGTTCACTGACCACAAATCATTGAAGTACTTGTTTTCTCAGAAGGATTTGAATTTGAGACAGCAAAGGTGGATGGAGTTCTTAGCATCCTATGATTTCGACATAGCGTATACCCCTGGCAAGGGTAATGTGGTGGCAGACGCCTTAAGCAGAAAAAGGTTGTCCTTGAGTCCATTGTTCGTGCAATAACAAAGCTTGGAATTTATCTCGATGTTTGATTTTAGACCTTCCATTGACTATATACCCGGTTTGCTAGCATCCTTGGAGGTCAGACCTACTCTTTTGGGGCGAATTGGAGAAGCACAGAGGGACGACCCACAGTTGGTTGAGTTGGTAGAGAAGCTCATAAGGGGGGAGTCGTCCAGCCATTCGAGTAGGTACACCCTAGACGATAGGGGGTGCTTGCGTAGAGACGGTAGACTTTGTGTACCACAAGACGAGGGTTTGAGGAAGGCTATTCTTGATGATGCACACCGTTCTAGGATGACCATTCATCCCGGTGGGGACAAGATGTACCAAGACATGAAGCGGGTTTTCTTCTGGGCCGGTATGAAGAAAGATGTGGCCGAGTATGTCGCTCGATGCTTGGTATGCCAACAGGTGAAAGCGGAGCAAAAGAAACCAGGTGGGTTGCTTCACCCATTGGAAGTTCAGCAATGGAAGTGGGATAGCGTCTCGATGGATTTTATTGACGGGTTACCCAGATCAAGAAAGGGTAATACGGGAATTTGGGTTGTGGTAGATAGACTTACTAAAAGCGCCCATTTCATACCTGTGAAGAGCAAGAGGACTGCTCCATGGCTAGCTTCAGTATATCTTCGAGAGATAGTTCGATTGCATGGGGTACCCTCTAGCATAGTGAGTGATCGATATCCTATCTTCACTAGCGAGTTCTGGAAAAGTTTGCAAGAAGCAGTGGGGACTCAATTATGTCTGAGCACCGCATATCATCCTCAGACGGATGGCCAGACTGAGAGGGTGAATCGTGTCCTAGAAGACCTTTTGAGGCTTTGTATCCTAGATTTTGGAGGTACATGGGAAGAGCATCTTCCATTGGTGGAGTTCGCATATAATAACAGCTTTCAGTCCAGTATTGGTATGGCTCCTTTCGAAGCTCTTTATGGAAGGCCTTGTCGATCACCTACATGTTGGTGGGAATCTACGGATAAGATCTTGCTTGGGCCTGATGTGGTTAGGGAGACTTCTGAGAAGATTGACTTGATCCGAAGAAGGATGAAAGCAGCGCAGGATAGGCAAAAATCTTATGCGGACAAGAGGAGGACGGATCTTGAGTTTTATGTTGGGGACATGGTCTTTGTCAAAGTGTCTCCGTTACGAAATGTGGTTCGCTTTGGATCTGTTGGGAAGTTAGCACCAAGGTTCGTAGGGCCGTTTCCTATTAAGGAAAGGATTGGACGAATGGCATATAGAGTGGAGTTGCCCGACAGACTTAGTGGTGTACATGATGTATTCCATGTGTCACATTTGAGGAAGTGCCTACATGAGACCGCAGAGGTGGTAGAGCCGAGCTTGCTTAGAGAAGTGGAAGTAGAGCGTGATGCGACTATTCGACGAGATCCTACTCGCATCCTTGGGTCAGAGACTAGGAAATTGAGGAATCGAGAGGTTCAACTAGTCAAAGTACAAAGGGGAGAAGATGAGGGCAACGCTACTTGGGAGACGGAAGCGAAGATGCGTTCATTGTACCTATTCCTTTTTGAGGGTATGTCTTCTAACTTCTCCTTTATCGTTTGTCTAGTACTTATCTTATCTTTAGTATGTCCTCTCGATAGTACTTTTGACCTTTAGATAGGGTAAACCTAGGGTTGAAACATGTGCTTGAGACATGTTATGGTTGATGGATGCATGTGGATGCAAGTGTTTGCTAGTGGTTGCTCGTGGATGCATATACACACACTCTAGACACTAGATCAGCTCAGTCACTTCATATTGCATATTGCATATAATTGTGTGTAGGTAGCTATATTTATGGATGTATAATGATTGTGTTATCATATGGATGATGCATTTTGGTGAATGATTGTGCACTCATGTAGATATTGTATGTGTCAATAGGGTTCTCTCGCATACATATTGGATGCATGGCACTATCATGGTTTGCATATGTTCATACATTAGATAGGGAACATGTACACACACTTTTTGCATATGCTCATACATCATTAGAAATTGTTTTAAGGACAATGGATGCCCGTGTTTGATGGATGAGTAGATGGTTGTTTGGATGGTAGGATATGCATTCTCCTTAGCTTAGAGATTTCGGGGACGAAATCCTTTAAGGAGGGGAGAATGTAACACCCCAAATTTCGGTTAATGCTAAAATTCACTAATTACAGAATAAATAATCTCAGATGTGAGAATTGGGGGAAACGGGCTGCGTCATTGCGTTCGTCTCGGAAAAATACGCGAAATAGAGTCCGAGTTTTCGAGAATCGGAGTCCGTATGGCCCGGTTATGGCCCAATGAAGTTTACGGAAAATTCAAAGTTCAAAACAGATTTAAAATTCAAATTCAGATGTCGAAATTGGAACCAGCGGGGGTCAGGCGGGAAATTTCCCGCCCTAGCCATGTCGACAGGGTTGTCGACAGGCCTGTCGACTTGGGCCAGGCCAAGTCGACTGCCCTATCGACTTGCCTGTCGACACAGGGTGTCGGGCCGATTGGCCTGGGTGCACCAGGTCAGGTTTTTCTGGCTGGTTTGGGCTGTGTTCTGGAAACTTCCTAAATCTGACGGACCTAATCTAACCTAGAGCTAATCCTATGGTCTAAAACACACCCTAATCCTATAAATACACCCTAATGCAAGCCTAATCCATACTAAAAATAGAATTGATGCCATCATGCCGCCAAAATCAAACTTAGGAGGAGCCTCCACTAGTTTATGAAGAAAGTTGCAAGCTAATCAACCTCTAATCGTCATCTTCTTCAAATATAGCAACTAGTTCTACTTCATAAGTTTGCTAATCTTGGTTTTGGTGAGTTCCTATGCCTTTACCAAGCAATTGCTAAACTAATTAGGATAGGATATTAGGAGGCTATGGATGTAAATGAGGATTTATGCATGTTGTGGTTGTCATATGTTATAAGTTCATATGCAAGTTTGTCTCTTTTTATGATATGACATGTTATGCAAGCTCATATGTAAGTTTATATGCAAGTTTGTATGCCAGTTTATATGCAAGTTCATATGTAAGTTTATATGCAAGTTCATATGCAAGTTTATATGCAAGTTTGTATGCAAGTCCATATGCAAGTTTGTCTCTTTTATGATATGCATAACATATGAAAGGTTGCCTCTATGTATGACATGTTATGCAAGCTCATATGCAAGTTTATATGTAAGTTCATATGCAAGTTTATATGCAAGTTCATATGCAAGTTTGGGTTAATGATTTATGCTAGTTGGGTTTAATGTTGTGATGCAAGTTGACACCTTTTAAACCCATGTAAATGCCAACGTTGTGCTAAAATTGAACCCATCACATTTATAATAAAACTCCCCATTTCTATGACATGTCATGAGAACGAATTACGTGGGAAATGATGGGGTTAATATGCATGTTAATAAAAATGTGTAAAGTTGGTATGCTTAAGTATAACATAAAATGAATGGACATAATTGGGAATTTACCTATTAAGTTAGGTCTACCCATATTATGGAGTTGGGAATTTACCTATTAAGTTAGGTCTACCCATACTATGGAATTGGGAATTTACCTATTTAGTTAGGTCTACCCATATTCTTAAAAATGTGTAATTAATTAGGGATAATTAATACAAATTATGGGGGTGATTAATTAGGTATAATTAATCAACTAAGACACGAGGTTGGACCATTTTGTAGCGGAGGTCTACCCGGAACCGACCGGCAATCCAGCAACTACAAATGATTGGCCCAATGTGAGAGGTCTTAGTCATAAATTAAATACATGATTAAAGTAAAGACACGAGGTTAGACCCTTTTTATGACGGAAGTCTGCCCGGACCCAACCGGCATATCCAGCAGTCATGAAAGATGGTCTAATGTGAGAGGTCTTTATGAGGTCATGATCTTAATTAATTAATTAAGAAACACTTAACCATATTAGCATGTAGAGGGACATGAGGGGTTAAGTGGGTGCCTTGGGTGGCATGTAGAAATCTAGTGGTTGCCTTGGGTGGCAATAGAAAATACGATTAGAGTACTTAACCAAAGTGGAACATGTAATTAAAACATGATTAAAGGGTTAAGTGGTATACACTAGAAATGACAAGCTTAGGTGGGTAGCTTGTGGGGGGGCCCATTTCAACCAATATCCCAAACGTATCTTTGTGGGCTTGACCCAAGTCGAGGACGGGACACGCATATTGGGCTTGACTATAAGAGGCCAAAATGGGGTAGCGGTGGCAACGCAAGTCCAACGGGTTTCATATGCGTGTGTGGACCCGGGCTGGTAGGTAAGACGTTGTTACATCGTGTAGATATAAGCCGTGCACCATTTGTTGTATCGGGTTGCTACTATGGGGAGTGATACACCCCATTGTGGGGCCAGCACGGGTATCTACGGTAGGGAGCCGATCGCTTGGGAGTAGTGGGTACACCTAGTGGAGATAGGGGCAGGCGGCACCTATGTAGTCAGCTAGGGGTACACGAAACTACTGGGTAAATTTACTAGGTCCTTGGGAGGGATCAACCTTTAAGTAGGAACGACTAATGTGGTGCAGTGTAGTAATTATCCTTGGGTGGGTAAATGCGTCTTTATCGTTATCTTAGTTCATTCTAAGTCTGATTGGCTACTGAGTGTAGTCATTTATCCCCAGTCACACCGTACCAAATTATATCATACCCTAATTACTTTAATGATTGCATTGTTAAGGTTATAGGACTCGCTCAGACTTATGTCTGACCCCGTTGTTTTTATCTTTTTCCCAACCCTCAGGTTCTCAGAGTGGGCCCAGCACGAGTGGGCTTTGATCAGGCTGCTTTTATTACTCTCTTGGAGCTTGGACCCTAGATGTAGAGCTCAGCTTATTCTTTTCTTTTATGGCTATCAGTTCATGTATTGGGATTATGTATTTTTATTTATCAGGATGGATATTTTGTACTTGACTCTCATTATGGTTTTGTGATGTAACCAGACATGTTTTACTTTCCGCAGCAATTGAAATGATGTTTTAAATTTTCAAGCATTACTTATATCTGTCTTGATGTAATTTTTCTGTTCTATATTCACTTAAAATACTCCACCGATGTTATGGCATTCCCTTAGCGAGTGACCATAGCGGAAGTGGGGTGTTACATATAAGCAATCTCAAAATCGTACAAGGCAAGAAATTCCATCCACCTTTGTTATCTTAAGTTAAGATCTTTCTGTAAGAAAAGTTACTTTAATGATTTATGGTCAGTAAATAATTCAAACCTTTCTCTTAGTAGGTAATGACGCCATGACTTAAGAGCGAAAACAATGGCAGCTAGTTCTAAATCATGAGTTGATTAGTTTTTCTCATATACCTTCAACTGCCTTCCTCCATAACAGACTAATTTGCCCTCTTGCATCAAGACAACGCCCAATTCTGTACCGCATGCGTCTGTGTATACTGTAAACTTCTTACTTCCATCAGGCAATATCAGAACTGGGTCCGTTGTCAGAGCCCTCTTTAATCGTTGGAAAGCAATATCGCAATCCAAATCCCAAGCAAAAGTTAGGTTCCTCTTTATCAACCTAGTTAGTAGGGATGAGATCGTCGCAAAGTCCTTAATGAACTTTCTATAAAAGCCCGCTATAAATCGTCGCAAAGTCGAAGAGTATCCATGACTTCCCTTAAATGCAAAGCATGTTTCTCCTCACTTTTTGAGAAAATCAAAATGTTGTTCATAAAGACCACTATAAATTTATTAAGGAACTCTCTGAACACCCTACTCATCAAGTTTATGAAGTAGGGAGGTGCGTTTTTCAAACCGAAAGGCATGACAAGCCATTCGAAGAAACCATCTGGGGTCCTGAACGCGGTTTTATCTACGCTGTCTTCAGCCACTCTTAGCTGATGAAATCCGGTGGCCAGATCTAGTTGGGAGAAAACTGAGGCACCTACGAGTTGGTCGAATAAGTCATCTATTCTAGGAAGTGGGTGCCTATTCTTCTTAGTCATCTTGTTTAGCTCCCTATAGTCCAGCATAGGCTAAGTGAACCATTTGCTTTAGTTGTAAACACCACTGGAGTACCCCCATTCAGAAATATTCTGCCTTATGAACCCCTTTTCAAGCAACTCTTTAACTTGCTTGCTGATCTCTTTCCTTTCCCTTGGAGCCATGTGTCTAATGGGTAGAGCAAAAGGTTTTGCATTATCAACAAGGTATACGCGGAAGTCTATCTCCCACTTCGGAGGTAAACCGTTCACCTCTTTAAAGACATCCGAGTATTCACAAACTACTCTAACAGATTATAATTTTTCAACAGATGCATCAAGAGTTTCTAGGTAGCTAAGCATAATAGAATTCATGGGATTACAAGAGATTTCGAGAGTATTACCAAGGCGAGTCATAAGCCTAACCACTCTCTTTTCACAATCGAGGATGGTACCATTACTGGATAAACAATCCATGCCTAGAATCAACCCATAGCCCGCGAAACCCAAAACATAAGCATTACATCTATACCCAATGCTTAGTATAGAAATTTCTAAATCTAAATAAATCATGGACAAATAAGCCGAGCCCCCAATTGGATTTAAAACAACCATGGGATCCTCTACTATACTGGTATCTAGGTGTAGAGATTCAACTAAATCAGTAGATACAAAAGAGTGCGATGCGCCAGAATCAAAAAGTGTATGAACTGGATGATCAGAAAGATAAACTAAACTCTCAACAGAAATATTTCTACCTCTTTCTTACAGAGGTGCAATTAGAGCGTTAATCTGCCCTCCAGAAGTAGATCCAGTCCTCTGCCCTTGCCCTTTCCTTTTTGGGCAATCCTTAGCTGTATGTTCTGTCTCGCCGCACTGAAAGCCACCACCCATCTTCCTTCTTCTTCCTGCAGTCTTTAATTAGATATCCAGGTATGCCACAAAATTTACACTTCCTCTTGTCACGGGGTTTGTTATTCTTCCCGCCTTTCTTGGAATCCATCTTCTTATTTTGCGATCCCTCCACTTTCTTGTCTGGAGGTTCTTCCACCTTTGCCTCTTTCTTGCCATCCTTGTTATCGTCCTATAACAGTGCCATGTCCACCAGTCTCTCAAAAGTCGCATCCATAGTTATATGGGACATGGCTAGGCTGTGCAGTGCCTTATTTAACCATTTAACGAATGGGAGAGCCTTTTTATGTGGAGTGTTTACTAATTCCAGTCTGAATCTAGCCAGCTGGTTGAATTGGTTGACGTATTCCTTAACCGATAGGCTTCCCTGTTTAAATGCTAAGAACTTCTCCGTCTGTAGGCTTCGTTCAGCTTGCGAGAGGAACTTCATTTCAAATCTCATCCTGAAATCCTCCCAAATTTCAACTGGTCTTGGTAACTTCCCACCAGTAAGAGGCTTCGTCCTTAAGTAACCACACAGCCAATTGTATCTTCTACCTATCGTCCATTTCAAAGATAACAAACAAATCTTCTATTTTCTTGAGCCAGTTTCTTGCTTCCACAAATCACTCAGTCCCATTAAAGTTCTTTCCACCCATAGCTCGAAAGTCTTTACATATCTTCTAGAAAGCATTCACACGTGGAGAAGGAGGAGGAACGACTGCAGCTGGGGGAGGAGACATGTCTGCTGGGCCTGCGCCTTTAGCTCTAGCATCCAGATACCTTTTGAACCGGCCAGGAATCGGTACGCCCTCGGGAAGATTGAGATCCCAGACATGCTGAAATGAAAATAAAAGGTTCAAAACAAAGGATAGAAAGATAGTGCATATGGTTTTGGTGATTATGCCTTTAAAATGAAACAACACTTTTTCTTAAAAATGCTTCTTTAAATTCTTTTTTGAAAAAAAGTTTTCAAAAACTTTTATCTAATTTGGTAAACCATCACTCTGATACCAAGTGAAAAACCCCACCTCCGTTAAGGTCACTCACAAAGGGAATGCATTAACTTTGGTGAAGCATTTTAGGTAAAAGGCATAGATAATTTACAAGACAGATATATGAATAATGGAAAACTGAAATCATTTCATAAATAGCATGATTCAGTTAAAACATTACAAGCATTGTCTCAAAACCCAACTTCTAAATTATTACAATAAAACATCTGTCTTGAATTAAAACTCCAAGTACATAAAGGAGCGTAAAACAGTAGTAAATCAGCATAAATCCCCAATAAAAGTGTTACCACAGCCATAGCCCAAGAAAAGAGAATCCAAGAAATATATCTACTCTCTTCAAGCTGGAAATGATCTTCACTAAGTTGAAGTATTCCCTCCCTCTGTACCTGGGGGGGGGGGGGAAGGGGGGAAATGGAAGAAAAGAAGGCGAAAGAAAACGTGTCAGCCATAAGCCTGGCTAGTCTAGTGATTATTCAGCATGTAAACAGGTAAAAGGATCATGACATGAGTAAACTGAACATAGGACAATGCCATAACAATAAGATAACATAAGATAAGATAAGACAAACTGAATATACTATCGCACTTATTTCCATTTCTCTACACCTACTAACGAATGTTTCAACTACCATCATGTGTTCATAACAAAGTGATCCCATTTTCCGATCGACTTCTACTCGCATGCATTTATTTCTTATGTCATTCGGCCCCGCTTGATTTTAGATACCTGTGCTGGTCCCACCATATGGTGTATCAATACCTATGGTGGCAACTCGAAAAAAATTCTAGATGTATAGTATATATTACTGATGCCCAGTGCCTGCTTTGTCCACTCCTCAGTACGTGCACGCCCATACTCCGCCGGAACCTACAGTGCTGCACCACCCGCTACTATTTTGACTTCTTATAATCAACCCAGTAATCGTGCCCCACCCTACCTAGTTCAGGGTACCATGATACATCAATGTGGGTTACTGCTAAAATGGGTCCCCGTTACTAAGGTTTCCTAATCAACACGTTATAATGGTTAAGTGTTCTCAAATTAACCTAACCGGACCCATCTGTTTAATTAACATGTTTTATTGGTTAAGTGTTGCCTTAATTAACTTAACCCTACCATTCTTAGCCTGTCTGTTCCTTAGCTTTAATTCATTCATTAAAGCACCAACCGCTCACATTGGATCTATATTCTTGCGGTCGCTGGATGTGCCGGGCGGTTCAGACAGTCTTACACCGCAACTCAATCCAACCTCGGGTTATTGGGCTCAATGCGCTAACCTCTCACATTAGATCTATATTGTTGTGGTCCCTGGATGTGGCGGGCGGTTCCGGGAAGTCTTACACCATAACTCAATCTAACCTCGGGTTAGGCATGTTCATATTTAGCCAATTTACATATTTGTCATATGTGTCCAAGTTTTATGTCTTTTTATGCCAATATTTCCCAAGTGTAATCATTACAAGTTTTATGCCACATTCACGTGCTATGCCCAAAATTTACTCAATAAAATTATACCCAATTTTCCGTGTGTTATAATCGCACGTACAACGAGATTTAATCTAAGTTCCGAATGAACTTAGTATTCACAAAAGCAAGTAAAAAGGGGAAATAGAGAAGGAGCATAAGCATTGACATAAGGAAAAATAGGCATGTAAAGATATACCTAATTCAAGAATCATGTTTCAATAGGCATGTTGTACATTATTAATAAGTGTGGGCAAGCTAAGCAATTTACACCATAGGTATAAATATTAGATAGAATTGGGCTAAAGAGAATCACCAATTTTGATGTACAACATAATAAGTCACATTATATCAATCACAATAGTCTCATAGGCACAGGATGTACAACATGATAGGATTCATTATGTCATTCACAAGAGTCTCATAGACACGATAGGTTCCATTATGTCAATCGCAACAGTCTCATAGGCGTGATAGGTTTCATTATGTTAATCACAATAGTCTCATAGGCACGATAGGTGTCATTACATCAATCACAATAGTCTCATAGACATAGGCAATTCAGATTTGGCAAAAGGGTAGGCATGAATCAGAATTAGGCATAGTTCTAGATCCAATTATTACCGTCATGATTTCTATTAGGTGTTTAAATCGGAATAATAACTGAACTTACAGGAAAAAGGACGAATCTTGTATTCTGGGATCTGATTTCTGAATTTGTTAAACTATCCTTTGATATAGACATTTGAGTCTTAGTTTGAATTTGATTTGGAGCTTTCTAACTTGATTTCTAATTTGGAGAAGATGGAGGCTAGGCTAGCTTAGGGATGGACAGCATGACGGCTTCATTGTGAGGTCTACGGTTAAGGTTTGGGGTGCTTATATAGAAGTTTAGGATTAATTCTAGCCTTTAGATTAGTCTAGGAGAATCAGTGCCATAAAACCAAAAAGATTTGTCATCCAGCCAACCAAAGCATGACACATAAACCCTAATACCCCAAAAATTAGTCATCGGCCAATCAAGGAAGGCCACATCTGCTCAGGGTTACAAAAATTGGTCTCAGGAAGTAGATTTCAAAGGGGTCGACTCCCCTATAGGGGGGTCGACACCTATGTCGACTCCCCCCCCCCCGGGGGGGGGGGGGGGTCGACACCTTTGAGTGGAAAATTTCCCGCTTAGCTGTTTTGGTCGATTTTTGAATTTCAGTCTGTTTTTCTGATTTTTAATTTAATTTCTGTTTATACTTGAAATCTTCTGAACTCCATAAATTCTTCATACGGAGTCTAATTCACGCAAACTCGGACTCTATCTCAAGCAGAATTTTGAGAAGAACACAATGGTGTAACCTATTTCCCTTAATTCTTCTTCTAAAAATTAAGTGTTCTTAGATTTGTTAATCGTTCACAGAAAATATGGGGTGTTACATTCTCCCCTCCTTAAAGGATTTCGTCCCCGAAATCTCTAAGTTAAGAAGAATGTATCCTTACATCCAACATCCATCTACTCAACCATCAACCCAGGCATCCATTGTCCTTAAAAAGATTTCTAATGCTTTCCTGATTATATGCATAGTGTGTATACATTCCCTTATCTAATGCAAAATCAGGAGGTCTACTGATTCAGTTGACCTCCTTGATGCGAATCATGTCGGCGCTATGAGTCCATCATGTATGCAATTATTCCTAATTGTATTTTGTAACTTCTACATGAGTGCGCAATCATTCATACAAATGCAACGTCCACATGATAACACATCAAGTTTCAAACCATATATAAAATACATATAAGCATATGCAATATGAAAGTGACTGACCCGATCTAGCACCTAGTGTGTGTGTGTGTGTATATGCATCCACGAGCAACCACTAGCAACCACTTGCAACCATCAACCATAACATGTTTCAAATACATGTTTTACATCCACTGGTTTCTACCTAAGGATTAAGAATAGGTCCGAGGAGATATACTTAAAAGATAGATGCAAGCATTCATAAACTTATGGAAAAAGCGATCAAGAATGTACCCTCAAAAAGATAAGGGTAGGCTATGCATATCTTGTCCACAGCACCCACGTCGCATCTTCCTCAACATCACTCCATTGTACTTTAACTAGCTTGACCTCATGATTGCATAACTTTTTAACTTCTATACCCAAGATACGAGTTGGAACTCTTCTCACCGTTGATTCTCGTTCCACTTATATTTCCTCTAGTATGCTTAGCTCTACAACTTCCGCAGACTCATGTAAGCACATCCGTAGATGAGAGACATGAAAGACATTATGTACTCCAGCCAATCTTTTGGGCAACCCTACTTTATAAGTCGTCTTCCCAATCCTCTCAATGATAGGAAATGGCCCTACAAATCTTGGTGCCAATTTTCCTACGGACCCAAAGCGAGCGACATTCTTCAAAGGAGATACTTTAAGAAAAACTCTGTCTCCAACCTTAAACTCAAGGTCGGTCCTTCTTTTATAAGCATAAGACTTCTGTCTATCTTGTGCGGTCTTCATTCTTCTTCGTATCAAGTCTACCTTCTCTGAAGTTTCTCTGATCATGTTAGGCCCATGTACGAGCTTGTCTGTAGACTCCCACCAACAAGTTGGTGATCGACATGGTCTTCCATATAAAGCCTCAAAGGTGCCATGCCTATGGTGGCTTGGTAGCTATTGTTGTAGGCAAACTCCACCAAAGAAAGATGATCCTCCCATGTTCCTCCAAAATCAAGAATGCACAACCTCAAAAGATCTTCTAATAGTCTGTTCACCCTTTCTGTCTGACCATCGGTTTGAGGGTGATATGCAGTGCTTAAGCATAGCTGTGTGCCTACAGCCTCTTGCAAACTCTTCCAAACCTCGCTCGTAAAGATAGGGTCTCGATCACTTACTATGCTAGAGGGTATTCCATGCAGTCAAACCACCTCTTTAAGATAAATGGATGCTAAAGATGAGGCAGTCCTTCTACTCTTAACAGGTATAAAGTGGGCGCTTTTAGTGAGACTGTCCACTATTAGCTAAATACTGGTATTGCCCCTTCTTGATCTAGGAAACCCATCAATAAAGTCCATCGAAATGCTATCCCATTTCCACTGTGGGACCTCTAGAGGATGAAGCAGTCCACTAGGCTTCTTCTGTTCTGCCTTGGCTTGCTGGCATATCAAGCATTTAGAGACATACTCAGCTACATCCTTCTTCATGCCATTCCAGAAGGAAACCCTTTTTATGTCTTTATACATCTTGTCCCCACCTGGGTGTATGGTCAACTTAGAATGGTGTGCTGCTTCGAGAACAGTTTTCACCATATCCTTTGCTTGTAGGACGCATAGTCTTCCATCTCGTCTCAACCAACCCTTGTCATCGATGGACTATCTATTGAGGTGACTAGAAGTCTCACATCTAATTAGCTTATCCATCACATCAACTAGCTGAGTGTCTTCACGTTGCGCAGTTTCTATTGCGTCTAAAAGAGTAGGCCGCACCTCTAGCGATGCTAACAAACTAGGTACAAATTCAAAGGAGGGTCTAAAGTCAAGGTTTGCTATGTACTCCAAGCTTCTACAAAGAGAGGACTTATGGTCAGCTATTTCCTACTTAAGGCGTCTGCTACCACATTTCCATTACCAGGGGTATAAGCAATCTCAAAATCGTATGAGGCAAGAAATTCCATCCACCTTTTTTGTCTTAAGTTAAGATCTTTCAGTGAGAAAAGGTACTTTAAATATTTATGGTCGGTAAATAATTCAAACCTTTCTCCTTGTAGGTAATGACGCTATGACTTAAGAGCGAAAACAATGGCTGCTAGTTCTAAATCATGAGTTGGGTAGTTTTTCTCACGTACCTTCAACTGCCTTCATCCATATCAAACTACTTTGCCCTCTTGCATCAAGACAACGTCCAATCCTGTACCGCATGCGTTTATGTATACTGTAAACTTCTTACTCCCATCAGGCAATATCAGAACTGGGGCCGTTGTCAGAGCCCTCTTCAATCGTTGGAAAGCAATATCGCAATCCAAATCCCAAGAAAAAGTTAGGTTCTTCTTTGTTAACCCAGTAAGTAGGGCTGATATCATCGCAAAGTCCTTAATGAACTTTCTGTAAAAGCCCGCTAGCCCGAGAAAACTTCATACTTCGGTTGCATTCCGTGGGATCTTCCAATCTTACACCACAACTATTTTTGTGGGATCCACAGCTATCCCCTTTTTGGATATCACATGTCCAAGAAACCTTACTTCATCTCTCCAAAAATGGCATTTGGAGAATTTTGCTTTCAGTTGATGTACACGAAGAGTATCCATGACTTCCCTTAAATGCAAAGCATGTTTCTCCTCACTTTTTGAGAAAATCAAAAGGTTGTCCATAAAGACCACCACAAATTTATTAAGGAACTCTTTGAACACCCTACTCATCAAGTTTACGAAGTAGGCAGGTGCGTTTGTCAAACCAAAAGGCATGACAAGCCATTCAAAGAAACCATCCAGGGTCCTGAACGCGGTTTTATCTATGTTGTCTTTAGCCACTCTTAGCTGATGAAATCCGGTGGCCAGATCCAGTTGGGAGAAAACTGAGGCACCAACAAGCTGGTCAAACAAGTCGTATATTCTAGGAAGTGGGTGCCTATTCTTCTTAGTCAGCTTGTTTAGCCCTCTGTAGTCCATGCACATGCGAAGTGAACCACCTGCTTTGGTTGCAAACACCACTGGCGCACCCCATTCAGAAATACTCCGCCTTATGAACCCCTTTTCAAGCAACTCTTTAACTTGCTTGTTGAGCTCTTTCCTTTCCCTTGGAGCCATGTGTCTAACGGGTATAGCAATAGGTTTTGCATTATCAACAAGGTATATGCGAAAATCTATCTCTCGCTTCGGAGGCAAACCTTTCACCTCTTCAAAGACATCCGAGTATTCACGGACTACTCCAACAGATTGTAAGTTTTCAACTGATGCATCAAGAGATTCTAGATAGCTAAGCATAACAGAATTCATGGGATTACAAGAGATTTCGAGAGTATTACCAAGGCGAGTCATAAGTATAACCACTCTCTTTTCTCAATCGAGGATGGCACCATTACTGGATAACCAATCCATGTCTAGAATCAACCCATAGCCCGTGAAACTCAGAACATAAGCATTACATCTAAACCTAACACTTAGTATTGAAATTTCCAAATCTAAACAAATCATGGACAAATAAGCCGAGCCCCTAATTGGATTTGAAACAACCATGGGATCCTCTACGAGACTAGTATCTAGGTGCATAGATTCAACAAAACCAGTAGATATAAAAGAGTACGATGCTCCAGAATCAAAAAGTCTACAAACTGGATGATCAGAAAGATAAACTAAACTCTCAACAGAAATATTTCTACCTCTTTCTTGTGGAGGTGCAATGAGAGCGTGTATCTGCCCTCCAGAAGTAGATCTAGTCCTCTGCCCTAGCCCTTGCCTTTTTGGGCAATCCTTAGCCATATGTCCTGTCTCGCTGCACTGAAAGAAACCACCCATCTTCCACTTCTTCTTCCTGCAGTCTTTAATTATATGTCCAGGTATGCCACAAAATTTACACTTCCTCTTGTCACGGGGTTTGTTATTCTTCCTGCCTTTCTTGGAATCTGTCTTCTTATTCTGCGATCCCTCCACTTTCTTGTCTAGAGGTTCTTCCACCTTTGCCTATTTCTTGTCATCCTTGTCTTCCTCCTGTAACAGTGCCATGTCCACCGGTCTCTCAAAAGTCGCACCCATAATTATATGGGACATGGCTAGGCTGTGCGGTGCATCATTTAACCCTTTAACGAATCGGAGAGCCTTTTTATGTGGATTGTTTACTAACTCCAGTCCAAATCTAGCCAGCTGGTTGAATTGGTTGATTTATTCCTTAACCGATAGGCTTCCCTGTTTAAGTGCTAAGAACTTCTCCATCAATAGGCTTCGTTCAGCTTGCGAGAAGAACTTCATTTCAAATCTCATCCTGAAATCCTCCTAAGTTTCAACTGGTCTCTCAGCATTGGTAACTTCCCACCAGTAAGAGGCTTCGTCATTAAGTAACCACACAGCCAATTGTATCTTCTGCCTATCGTCCACTTCGAAGATAACAAACAAATCTTCTGTTTCCTTGAGCCAGTTTCTTGTTTCCAAAAATGACACAGTCCCATTAAAGTTCTTTCCACCCATAGCTCGAAAGCCTCTGCATATCTTCAAGAAAGCATATACACGTGGAGGAGGAGGAAGAATGGCTGCAGCTAGGGGAGGAGGATTGCCTACTAGGCCTGCGCTATTAGCCCTAGCTTCCAGATACCTTCTGAACCGGCCAGGTATCGGTACGCCCTTGGGAAGATTGAGATCCCCAAGCATGCTGAAACGAAAAGAAAAGGTTCAAAACAAAGGATAAAAAGATAGTGCATATGGCTTTGGGGATTATGCCTTTAAAATAAAACAACTCTTTTTCTTGAAAATGCTTCTTTAATTATTTTTTTGAAAAATAGTTTTCAAAATCTTGTATCTAATCTGGTAAACCATCGCTCTGATACCAACTGAAACACCCCACCTCCGTTAAGGTCACTCACAAAGGGAATGCATTAACTTTGGTGAAGCATTTTAGGTAAAATGCATAGATAATTTACAAGACAGACATATGAACAACGGAAAACTAAAATCATTTCATAAATAGCTTGGTTCAGTTAAAACATTACAAGCATTATCTCAAACCCAACTTCTAAATTATTACAATAAAACATCTATCTTGAATTAAAACCCAAGTACATAAAGGAGCGTAAAACAATAGTTAAGCAGATAAATCCCCAATAGAAGTGTAACCACAGCCATAGCCGAAGAAAAGAGAATCCAAGCAATATATCTACTCTCTTAAAGCGGGAAAAGGCCTTCACTAAGCTAAAGTATTCCTCCCTGCGGACCTTGGTGGGGAGGGGGGGAACGGAAGAAAAGAAGGCGAAAGAAAATGGGTCAGACATAAGCCTTGTAAGTCCAGTGATTATTCAGCATGTAAACAGGTAAAAGGATCATGACATGAATAAACTGAACATAGGACAATACCATAGCAATACGACAACATAAGATAAGATAAGATAAACTGAATATACTATCGCACTCATTTCCATTGCTCTGCACCTACTAACGAATGTTTCAACTACCATCATGTTTTCATAACAAAGTGATCCCTTTTTTTGATCGGCTTCTATTCGCATGCATTTATTTCTTGTGTCATTCGGCCCCGCTTGATTGTAGATACCCGTGCTGGTCCGACCATAGGGTGTATCAATTCTATGGTGGCAACCCGACACACAATTCTAGATGCACAGTGTATATTACTGATGCCCAGTGCCTGCTTTGTCCACTCCGGAGTACGCGCACGCCCATAATCCGTCGTAACCTACACTGCCGCACCACCAACCGCTATTTTGACTGCTTATAATCAGTCCTGTAATAACCCGGAAATCCAAGCCAATTTAAAAATTTTATTTTGGCAGTTTTAGCGAAATTTGAATAATTAAAATGAATTATTTTAAATAATATCGACGAAAAATTTATTTTCGACGAAGTTAAAACGTATAAATTTATTTTAATTATATAACGAGCCTGAAATGGCGCAGTAGTTTGAAATTTCGATTTCGAATTTCAAATGAATATACAAAATTCGTTTTAAATCGCAATTGGACGAAACCAGAATTATTTGAATCTGTTTAATCATATCTTTCTAACGGATGTAAGAAACTGAGATTTCACTTTAAAAGTTGTAAGATATGTCTAGTTTAAAATTCAGAAAAGTCACTGTGGAATTTATATATATTTTAATATATATGAAGGCCTTTGAAAATGGAAATTTTGCAAACGATCTCGGTTTCGACGAAACCACTTTTGTTGGATCCGTGATGTCAAGTTATTGCTAGATTCCCAAATTCGTAATTTTTCGAATTGATATGTGAGTGTGGCGAAGGAAAACGCGTTTGACCAGTTTTAACTGATTTTAATCGACTGGAAAATAGCCATTTTTCAAACGGTCTCGGAATTTGACAGAATTAGTTTTGTTAGGACCGTGTCGTCAATATGAAGTTAGAAAATATTTTTCGGGAATTTGAGAGTCCATATGTGGCCCTGGTAAATTGAAATGTATGTTGAAATCAATTTAGAACGTTAAATTAATTTATATTTTAATTTCAATGAAAACTGACCGTAACAGTCAAATTGACTAACGGGACATATCCCATTGTGTTCGGGATGGGGGTAATTGGCTAAGAACGACAGTCGTTGGGTTTGATTTGGAGTTCGAGTACAAATTTTCATAATAAAACAAGTAATAGAATAAAATAATAATATTTATTTAATATAAATATCCCTCCAAGTCAAAACCCTTGACCAATTACCATCGCAGTCAAACCTCTTACCCCGTCCCCCTTTTTCAACGACGCACGGTGGAAATTCCTTGAGATTTCTCCCTCAAAATTCACTCAATTCATTCGATTATTTCGGAAACCCAATATATAAAATCAAAAAGCAATCTGAGCTCGTTAAACCCATACCTCCCTCATCCTATCTCGTTTGGAGTTCTGCTCGGATTGGGTGCTCGAAGGTAGGCCGTTCGAATGGTGATTGTAGTCAAGGGAGGGGATCGAATGACGGGCGCTTCAGGGAGGAGGGTGCCCCACCACTGGCGATCCGGTCAAGCCTGGTGGCGGTTCTGGAGTGCCCTAGGGTCAGAGTACACTAAGACGACGAGAGCAGTGGACCGAATTAAACAGAGAAGGTCTTATGTTTATTTATTTTTCATAAGTAATTAAAATCAGTTTTATACAGTTTTTAAAATCGGTTTTATGCAGTATTTAAAATCAGTTTTATACAGTTCTTAAAATCAGTTTTATACAGTATTTAAAATCAGTTTTATACAGTATTTAAAATCAGTTTTATACAGTATTTAAAATCAGTTTTATACAGTATTTAAAATCAGTTTTTAAAGTGAAAAAAATTCAGTTTTTAGCATAAGAAAAACTCGGTTTTTAACATAAGAAAACTCAGTTTTTAACATAAGAAAATTTCAGTTTTTAACGTATATAAAATTCAGTTTTTGAAAATATAAAATATACTTTGCTTTTGAAAATAACATGGTTTTAGAAAATATGATTTTTATATATGTATGAAAAGATAGGATTTTTTATTTATATTTCTAAGAATAAAAATATGATTTTTATATTATAGAAGTGTTAACAAATCTGATTTTTATTATGTAGAAGGGATAAAGATATAATTTTTATATGATGTAAAGTATAAAAATATAATTTTTATAGATGTGGCGAAATAAAAATCTGATTTTTATTATATATATGTTGAAATAAAAATGGGAATTTATAGCGATGATATAAAAATTCGATCTTTATATTAGAAGTAGATATAAAAATATAATTTTTATATAGGAAGGAGCGTTATAAAAATATATTCTTTATTGGTAGAAGTAGCGGTGTAAAATAGAATTTTTATCTATATAGTAGCGGTAGAAAAATATGATTTTTATATACATAACAACAATATAAAAATGTAATTTTTATATATGTAGTGGCTACGGATAATGAAATTGGCAAAAGGAGAGCACGATGAAGATTTCTACATATGAAGAGTCGTGGCGTTTGGTTTAGCTTGGGTGAGAACTCCTCACTTTTAAATTTATTTCTAGTTGAATTATATACTAGGATGCAGACAGTGCTTAGTAGCACCCGACATCCGTCGTCCGCAGACCATGGATGACTTGTTTGTTTGGTTGCTATGTAGTGAAATTTGATTGTGTGATGGGAAATGAAATAAAATATTTTAGAGTGGAAAATATTTTATAATTAAAAATATAATTTTTAACGTGTATATAAATAAATATTTATAAACAAATCGAACGATTTGTTTAAATACACACATTTGACTGATATTGATTGGGATGATAAATTTTACACATCGCCCAACTGCACAAGTAAAATCTGTGTTTGATTGTTTGAAACCCCATACGGGTATTGGGATGATATATGACATACACTAATCCCAATAATTAGTTGTATGTCGATCGATTAATAGACAGACTATTATAAGCGTTAAATATTTATATTTGATGCTTATACTGTGTAGAACGCACTTTAGATAATGTTGATTGTTTGTTGTCTTTGCTGTATACATGAATTGGATGAAATCCATATAACTGAAATTATATGGTAATTGACTATGTCTGATTCCAGTTCAGAATTATCAAATATTTTAAAATAATATTCAATGAATATTGAAATGTGAAGCCGTGTTAAGTAGTTAAACGCCATTTTAACACGAACGAGAACTTTGTCGATTTTATTTGTTTTTAATGAATATTGAAAAGTGATTTCAATAATCGAATATTCTAGAAAATGAATTCAAATCGAATTGAAATAGAATTGAATAGGAATTCAAAACGAATTGAAATTGAATTGGATCGAATTGAAAACGAATTCAAACCGAATTGAAATTGAATTGAATAGGAATTCAAATCGAATTGAAATTGTATTGGATCGAATTGAAAACGAATTCAAATCAAATTGAAATTGAATTGTATAGGAATTCAAATCGAATTGAAATTGAATTGGATCGAATTGAAAACGAATTCAAATCGAACTGAAATTGAATTGAATAGGAATTCAAATTGAATTGAAATTGAATTGGATCGAATTGAAAACGAATTCAAATCGAATTGAAATTGAATTAAATAGGAATTCAAATCGAATTGAAATTGAATTGAATCGAATTGAAATTGAATTGAATCGAATTGAAATAGAATTTAAATCGAATTGAAATTCAATTGAAATCAAATAGAAAACGAATGTAAAAATAATTTATAAAGGAAAATTCAATTTTGATTTGAAATCGAATATGAAGTTGAAATCATTTCGAAAATGAATTTAAAACGATTTATAAAATACGTTTTGAAAGGAAATCGACGAAATATACATAATATATTTATTATATATATAATGGCCTGAACAGAACGCGCCGCGCCGCGGCAGTTCGCGAATTTCGACCACTGACTTCGAAAGGATATTACGGGAGATCCGACCGTCGGATTCTCCTAAAACCGGAACCGTTGGGTTCGTATCGAAAAGAGCTTTCTAACGAATGCTAGAAATTAGAAATCTAACTGATGGATTTGGAATTATGTCCAAATCAAATTTGGAAAAGGTCGCTATAAGTGCAGTTCGATGGCTGTTGATGGAAATCGACTGTATGGGCCTTGATAAAATTATTAAAAATAGTAATAATTTGTGTAAAATCATAAGACATGATTTGTGAAGAATTGGGATGAAAAACTCCATATTTGAAAAGATAAAAATAGATTTTTATAGAACTGAACTAGTTTTGAACTAGAATTATAATTCTATTTATTTTTAAAATAAATAAAGTGGATATGAAATGGTTTCAAAGGTAACCAGAATTTCCAATAATTGAATTGGAATGGATTTGAATCGAAATTGTCTTTAGAATATTTCGATATTGGATTTCGTGATGAAACAGATATAGTTATGGGAATTTGAAAGATATATTAATATCGTTATTTCCAATACGATATTTGTTGGTCGTAGAAATTGATATTGAATGTAAGCCAATATATTTTCTATTCAGAGCCTTGTATTTAATATCAAATGTGATTTGGGTTTGTCGTGAATGGTGTCTTCATTAACACTGTCCTTAAACCCAGTTGAGAAAAAGATTAAATCTTTTATTTAGATTTAATGAAGTCTACCAATTAAATGGTATTTAATTGGAATTGAATTTGAATTGATTCTTGGGTTTATCGTGAACGGTGTTTTAAATAACACTTGTTCTTTTACCCGATAATTAATGGAATGTGATATTGGGTTGTCGTGAATGGTATCTTCAATAATACTGTTCTTAGACCCAACGGAGTTAAGAAAATCAGAAACTAACTGGAGATTAGTTAAGTTGAATGGTTTCTTGGGTATTGATTTGATGTTGGTTTCGGCCTTCGGGGTTAATACTTAGGGAATTGCTCACTTGCTAATTTACGGTTAGGGACTGATTGAAATGTGATGTGATTTTGGGGTTTATCGTGAACCGTGTTTTAAATGACATCGGTTCTTTAACCCAATTAAAGATTAAAACTAAGTGGAGTTTTAATGAATCTTTAATTATATTGAAAAGATCGAGAATGGAGTATCACCAGTTTTGCTCCATGCGATAGTTAAATCTTTAATTAGATTTGAACGTGAAAGGGTAATTGAATTTACCGATAATACCGTGGTGTTAGATATGAAGTATGACCAGTTTTACTTCATAGGATGGATAGGTTGGGATTGGGAAATAAAAAAAATGATTACTTCGGTGTGGTTCTCTAATCCTGACTAGTTTGAATTGATATTCAAAAGAAGATTAAAGAATAAATTTAGAAGAATTTATCTTTGATAAAATTAATGGGAACCTTTCCCCAAGAATGTGAAATTTAGAAACTAGCTGGAGATTAGTTAAGTTGAATGATTTCCTGGGTATTGATCTGATGTTGGTTTCAGCCTTCGGGGTTAATATTTGGGGAATTGTTCTCTTGCTAATTTACGGTTAATGACTGATGAATTGAAATGAGGCGTATGTTGTGTTTGTGTAACACTTGTTTATTATATACGCGAGTTATTCAGAAAGACTGGGTTTATCCCATTCTGAATAACTGATATGACGATAAGTCGAAGAAGAAGACGGTGGTCGAAGACTGGAGGTCTTCACGTCGTTTGGGTGATTACTGATGATCTTGATTGGGTCGTACCCCCAAGAGGAGGGAATCAGTTAGTGATCGTCCAGACGTACTTGGAGATCGATGGATATGCAGGGTACTAGGTGCCTTCGGTTTCGTTCAGACCCAGAACGAACTTGTAAATGGATTGTGTGTCTGACATTGGATTTTATTCTGTGTGATTGATTTCTATTAAATATATATCTGTTTGGCGGCGGAGAATTTATTCTCTAGCTTAACGTTGTTCTCTGAGACGTACGAGCTCAGGGGTTATATACTGATGGATATCAAACGTATAGAGTGAACGGCCTGTGTGGCATGCCTAAGTGGCAAATGATCAAGGCTTCTGTTGAAAAGCAAAGTCTTGTGGTTGATGATCAATGCACGGCCTTTGTGGTATAGCTTTGTGTAACGTTTAATTCGCGAGTTTCACACCCGGTATGAACCAAAAACGGGAGACGTATATCAGGGGGGCATGCGTTTCTTTCTAGTTAGAAGTGGCATCAGTGGTTTTACATGCCCTGACGAGTTTGACATATGTGGTTGTTGCTGTTGCGAGGCGCCACAGATAAATTGGTGACTATGTGAAGCCGATGAAGTCATTTGTTGGCTCATTTACGCCCCATAGGGCGGGGAAACGCAGTGTTCAGGAATTATAATCAACATCGGTGGACCGGCCCTGAGTCCAAGGGACGATGCGTTCTATTCCTAAGGGGCGGACTAGAGGCTCTCGAATCGGTAAGGACAATCCCTAGCTCGGTTCAAATCATAAATGATAATCCAACTTCCAATACGACATTTTGCAGTTTTAATTGTATACCTATATATGGCGACATAGTGGTATGGGACATTCATGCCGCCTATGATTGATATTTATGATTGTATATAAAATCAGAAACTAATTGGAAACGAGCTAAGATGAGTGGTTTCCTGGGTATTGGTCTGATGTTGGTTTTGGCATTCAGGGTTAATACTTAGGGAATCGTTCTCTCACTAATTTACGGTTGGAGTCTGATAAGGAATCAAAAGATGAAATTAAGCGTATCAAGCATTCTTTGGCTATTATAAGGCAAAAACCCTATCCTCCGGCTTGCGTTGCATTGTATGATGGGACTAGGTTCTTATAATAGCATCATTTTTCTTTATTTAGCATTGTGCTGTTTGTTTTATGCACTGGTATTCTTGGGAGGAAACCCGTTCCATGATATATGGCGTGGTCCCTTGATTTACCGAACTTTAAAAACCAATATAAATAACTGTTATAGTTTTCACACCAGTCACATGACTGACTTGGAGTTTATTGTTTTAACCTAAACTCTGGGTGCCCTTATTTTCGACACGGGCAGCTAGTAGTTTTGGTTTTGCAGATTTATTTTCATACGATCCTGATGTACAGCTGGAACAATGCTCGGAAAGCTCTGTATCCGTGTATTACTTTTAGTAGTGTTTTATATTGTTTTGCCGCTGCCATGTAATTTTTTGTAATCTCTGATATTTTTCTGTTGTATAATATTTATTCATACTTTGTGTATTCTTGTAATCTGATGGGATTGTTGTAATAAATAATGAAATGTTCTTCTGTTTGCATTCTGATTCGTCTTGTCCTCAACGCAATCTGTGCTTTCCTTCACGGGGAAGTTTGCGTCGTTTCAGCTTGGTATCAGAGCTTTGGTTTACAAAGCTCAGAGAACAAGACACGTTAGAACCAGGAGAAAGAATTCATCAGAGATTGGATTAGTAATATCCAATGAGAATGACTCGTTTGAGATGGGATCAGTAGTATCCTAGAACGAGTGTGAAGAGTATATTTTTAAAATGAAAACAATTTTTGTTTTGAAAATTTAAATCAATTATTCATGTTTGATTATTTATTTTATATTGAATTTGGACTATCAGGTATATAGAGATTTTGCGTATACGTCTGATTCGCGTGTTTTCGAAGTTTTAATATACTGGATAGATATAGAATCACACTCTAGTCGCCCGAAGATGATTTTGATGATGGAGCTCCATCATCAGGATTTATGTTCGTGTTTCGAAAGTGAGATATCTATATATTTCCATTAGACTGGTGTGAGAACCAAAATTAGATAGGGCTTATTGTTGTGATTTGGCATCAAAAATGTATTTTTTTGACTATGTATCAAAATTATGTGTTTGAAATGATAATCAACTAATTGATTGCTGATTGTGTTGTTTGATTAATTAAATGTTGAACCTTTAGGCAAATTGTACCAAATAGTGAGTTGTATTGAAAATTTATCGCATATGCATGCATGTACACATACTTACATTGAACAGGTCATAACAAAGACGCTAGAGCAGAAGAATAAAATTGTTCGCCCGACAAATAGATACATGTTTACAAATTTATTGGGTTTTGGATGATTTTATGAGCCGCTTGGCTTTTTCTTTTTCTTTTGGATTGAAGAAGGCCATGGGAGGCTATATGAAATATCCCGAAGTCCCCGGTGCAGGGGAGGTTATGGCGAAATTTTTCGAAAATTTAAGGTGTTAGCCTAATTTTTGAAAAATTTAAAAAGTTCTTAGAAACTGAAAAGTTGAAGAACTTAAGCCATAATGAAAATAATGAAATTTGAGTTGATTTGTTAAACAACTTTCGGCTTCGTTCCTTTTCGGGGACGAAAAGTTTGAAGTGGGGGAGATTGTAATAACCCGGGAATCCGAGCCAATTTAAAATTTTTATTTTGGCAATTTTAGCGAATTTTGAATATTTAAAATGAATTATATTAAATAATATCGATGAAAAATTTATTTTCGATGAAGTTAAAATGAATAATTTTATTTTAATTATATAACAAGCCTGAAATGGCGCGGTAGTTTTAAATTTCGATTTCGAATTTCAAATGAATATACATAATACGTTTTAAATCGGAATTGGACGAAACCAGAATTATTTGAATCTCTTTAATCATATCTTTCTAACAGATGTAAGAAACTGAGATTTCACTTTAAAAGTTGTAAGATATTCCAATTTAAAATTCAGAAAAGTCACTGTGGAATTTATATATTTTTTAATATATATATAAAGGCCTTTGAAAATGGAAATTTTGCAAACGACCTAGATTTTCGACGAAACCACTTTTGTTGGATCTGTGATCTCAAGTTATTGCTAGATTCCAAAATTCGTAATTTTTCGAATCAATATGTGAGCGTGGCAAAGGAAAACGCGTTTGACCAGTTTTAGTTGATTTTAATCGACTTGAAAATGGCCATTTTTCAAACGGTATCGGAATTTGACGAAATTAGTTTTGTTAGGGCCGTGTCGTCAATATGAAGTTAGAAAATATTTTTCGGGAATTTTGAGAGTCCATATGTGGCCCTGGTAAATTGAAATGTACGTTGAAATCAATTTAGAACGTTAAATTAATTTATATTTTAATTTCAACGAAAACTGACCGTAACAGTCGAATTAACTAACGGGACATATCCCATTGTCTTCGGAATGGGTGTAATTGGCTAGGAACGACAGTCGTTGGGTTTGATTTGGAGTTCGAATACAAATTTTCATAATAAAACAAGTAATAGAATAAAATAATAATAATTATTTAATATAAATATCCCTCTAAGTCAAAACCCTTGACCAATTACCATCGCAGTCAAACCTCTTACCCCGCCCCACTTTTTCAACGACGCAGGTGGAAATTCCTTGAGATTTCTCCCACAAAATTCACTCAATTCATTCGATTATTTCAGAAACCCAATATATAAAATCAAAGAGCAATCCGAGCTCGTTAAATCCATACCTCCCTCGTCCCATCTCGTTTGGAGTTCTGCTCGGATTGGGTGCTCGAAGGTAGGCCATTCGAATGGCGATTGTGGTCAGGGGAGGGATCGAATGACGGGTACTTCAGGGAGGAGGGGGCGCACACCTAGCCGCGTCGATGAGGCCCCACCACTGGAGATCCGATCAAGCCTGGTGGCGGTTCTGGAGTGCCCTAGGGCTGGAGTACACTAAGGCGACGGGAGAAGTGGACCGAATTAAACAGAGAAGGTTTTATTTTTATTTATTTTTCATAAGTAATTAAAATCAGTTTTATACAGTTTTTAAAATCTGTTTTATACAGTATTTAAAATCAGTTTTATACGATTTTTAAAATCAGTTTTATATAGTATTTAAAATTAGTTATATACAGTATTTAAAATCAGTTTTATATAGTATTTAAAATCAGTTTTTTAAAGTGAAAAAAATTCAGTTTTTAGCATAAGAAAAACTCAGTTTTTAACATAAGAAAACTCAGTTTTTAACATAAGAAAATTTCAGTTTTTAACATATATAAAATTCAGTTTTTGAAAATATAAAATATACTTTGCTTTTGAAAATAACATGGTTTTAGAAAAATATGATTTTCATATAAGTATGAAAAGATAGGATTTTTTATTTATATTTCTAAGAATAAAAATATGATTTTTATATTATAGAAGCATTAAAAAATCCGATGTTTATTACGTAGAAGGGATAAAGATATAATTTTTATATGATGTAGAGTATAAAAATATAATTTTTATAGATGTAGCGAAATAAAAATCTAATTTTTATTATGTATATGTTGAAATAAAAATGGGATTTTTATAGCGACGATATAAAAATTCGATCTTTATATTAGAAGTAGATATAAAAATATAATTTTTATATAGGAAGGAGCGTTATAAAAATATATTTTTATTGGTAGAAGTCGCGGTGTAAAAATAGAATTTTTATCTATATAGTAGCGGTAGAAAAATATGATTTTTATATACATAGCAACAATATAAAAATGTGAGTTTTATATATGTAGTGGCTACGGATAATGAAATTGAAAAAAGCAGAGCACGATGAAGATTTCTGCATATGAAGAGTCATGGCGTTTGGTTTAGCTTGGGTGAGAACTCCTCACTTTGAAATTAATTTCTAGTTGAATTATATACTAGGATGCAGACGGTGCTTAGTAGCACCTGACACCTGTCGTCCATAGACCATGGATGACTTGTTTGTTTGGTTTCTATGTAGTGAAATTTGATTGTGTGATGGGAAATGAAATAAAATATTTTATAGTGGAAAATATTTTATAGTTAAAAATATAATTTTTAACGTGTATATAAAATAAATAGTTATAAACAAATCGAACGATTTGTTTATATACACACATTTGACTGATATTGATTGGGACGATAAATTTTACACATCGCCCAACTGCACAAATAAAATCTGTTTTTGATTGTTTGTAACCTCACACGGGTAATGGGATGATATATGAGATACACTAAT
This sequence comes from Allium sativum, assembly GCA_030737875.1. Taxonomy (NCBI): domain Eukaryota; kingdom Viridiplantae; phylum Streptophyta; class Magnoliopsida; order Asparagales; family Amaryllidaceae; genus Allium; species Allium sativum. Next base: position 319,015,525 of record CM060921.1, read on the forward strand.
CCCAATAATTAGTTGTATGTCTATCGATTGATTGACATACTGTTATAAGCGTTAAATATTTATATTTAACGCTTATACAGTGTAGAATGCACCTTGGATGATGGTTGATTGTTTGTTGTCATTGATGTATACATGAATTGGATGAAATCCATATAACTAAAATTATATGGTAATTGACTGTGTCTGATTCCAGTACAGAATTATCAAATATTTTAAAATAATATTCAGTGAATATTGAAATGTGAAGCCGTTTTAAGTAGTTAAATGCCATTTTAACACGAACGAGAACTTTGTCGATTTTATTTGTTTTTAATGAATATTGAAAAGTGATTTCAATAATCGAATATTTTAGAAAATGAATTCAAATCGAATTGAAATAGAATTGAATAGGAATTCAAATCGAATTGAAATTGAATAGGATCGAATTGAAAACAAATTCAAATCGAATTGAAATAGAATTGAATAAGAATTCAAATCTAATTGAAATTGAATTGGATCGAATTGGAAACGAATTCAAATCGAACTGAAATTGAATTGAATAGGAATTCAAATCGAATTGAAATTGAATTGGATCGAATTGAAAACGTATTCAAATCGAATTGAAATTGAATTGAATCGGAATTCAAATCGAATTGAAATTGAATTGGATCGAATTGAAAACGAATTCAAATCGAATTGAAATTGAATTGAATCGAATTGAAATTGAATTGAATCGATTTGAAATTGAAATAGAATTGAAATCAAATAGGAAATGAATGTAAAAAGAATTTATAAAAGAAAATTCAATTTTGATTTGAAATCGAATATGAAGTTGAAATTGTTTCGAAAATGAATTTAAAACGATTTATAAAATACGTTTTGAAAGGAAATCGACGAAATGTATATAATATATTATATATATATATATAATGGCCTAAATAGAACGAGCCGCGCCGCGGTAGTTCGCGAATTTCGACCACTGACTTCGAATGGATATTACGGGAGATCCGACCATCGGATTCTCCTAAAACTGGAACCTTGGGTTCGTATCGAAAATAGCTTTCTAATGAATATTAGAAATTAGAAATCTAATGGTTGGATTTGGAATTATGTCCAAATCAAATTTGGAAAAGTTGCTGTAAGTGCAGTTCGATGGCCGTTGATGGAAATCGACTGTACGGGCCTTGATAAAATTATTAAAAATAGTAATAATTTGTATAAAACCATAGGAAATGATTTGTGAAGAATTGGGATGAAAAACTCCATATTTGAAAAGATAAAAATAGATTTTTATCGAAATGAACTAGTTTTGAACTAGAATTATAATTCTATTTATTTTTAAAATAAATAAAGTGGATTTAAAATGGTTTCAAAGGTAACCAGAATTTCCAATAATTGAATTGGATTGGATTTGAATCAAAACTGTCTTTGGAATATTTCGATGTTGTATTTCGTGATGAAACAGATATAGTTATGGGAATTTGAAAGATATATTAATATCGTTATTTCCAATACGATATTTGTTGGTCGTAGAACTTGATATTGAATATAAGCCGATATATTTTCTATTCAAAGCCTTGTATTTAATATCAAATGTGATTTGGGTTTGTCGTGAATGGTGTCTTCATTAACACTGTCCTTAAACCCAGTTGAGAAAAAGATTAAATCTTTTGTTTAGATTTAATGAAGTGTACCAATTAAATGGTACTTAATTGGAATTGAATTTGAATTGATTCTTGGGTTTATCGTGAATGGTGTTTTAAATAACACTTGTTCTTTAACCCGATAATTAATGGAATGTGATTTTTGGTTGTCGTGAACGGTATCTTCAATAATACTGTTCTTAGACCCAACGGATTTAAGAAAATCAGAAACTAACTGGAGATTAGTTAAGTTGAATGGTTTCTTGGGTATTGATCTGATGTTGGCTTCGGCCTTCAGGGTTAATACTTAGGGAATTGCTCACTTGCTAATTTACGGTTAGGGACTGATTGAAATGTGATGTGATTTTGGGGTTTATCGTGAACCGTGTTTTAAATTACATCGGTTCTTTAACCCAGTTACAGATTAAAACTAAGTGGAGTTTTAATGAATCTTTAATTAGATTGAAAAGATCGAGAATGGAGTATCACCAGTTTTGCTCAAGGCGATAGTTAAATCTTTAATTAGATTTGAACGTGAAATGGTAATTGAATTTACCAATAAAACCGTGGTGTTAGATATGAAGTACTACCAGTTTTACTTCATGGGATGGATAGGTTGGGATTGGGAAATAAAATAAATGATTACTTCGGTGTAGTTCGCTAATCCTGACTAGTTTGAATTGATATTCAAAAGAAGTTTAAAGAATAAATTTAGAGGAATTTATCTTTGATAAAATTAATGGGAACCTTTCCCTAAGAATGTGAAATTTAGAAACTAACTGGAGATTAGTTAAGTTGAATGGTTTCCTGGGTATTGATCTCAAGTTGGTTTCGGCCTTCAGGGTTAATATTTGGGGAATTGTTCTCTTGCTAATTTACGATTAGTGACTGATGAATTGGAATGAGGTGTATGTTGTGCTTGTGTAACACTTGTTTATTATATACGCGAGTTATTCGGAAAAACTGGGTTTATCCCATTCTGAATAACTGATACGACGATAAGTCGAAGAAAAAGACGGTGGTCGAAGACCGGAGGTCTTCACGTCGTTTGGGTGATTACTGATGATCTTGATTGGGCCGTACACCCAAGAGGAGGGAATCAGTTAGTGATCGTCCAGACGTACTTGGAGATCGATGGATATGCGGGGTACTAGGTGCCTCCGGTTTTGTTCAGACCCAGAACGAACTTGTAAATGGACTATGTTTCTAACATTGGGTCTTATTCTGTGTGATTGATTTCTATTAAATATATATCTGTTTGGCGGCGGAGAATTTATTCTCTTGCTTAACGCCCTTCTCTGAGACGTACGAGCTCAGGGGTTATATACTGATGGATATCAAACGCATAGAGTGAATTGCCTGTGTGGCATGCCTAAGTGGCAAATGATCAAGGCTTCTATTGAAAAGCAAAGTCTTGTGGTTGATGACCAAAGCATGGCCTTTGTGGCATAGCTTTGTGTAACGTTTAATTCGCGAGTTTCACACCCGGTATGAACCAAAAACGGGAGACGGATATCGGGGGGGCATGCGTTTCTTTCTAGTTAGAAGTGGCGTCAATGGTTTTACACGCCCTGAAGAGTTTGACTTATGTGGTTGTTGTTGTTGCGAGGCGCCTTGGGTATATCGGTGACTATGTGAAGCCGATGGAGTCATTTGTTGGCTCATTTACGCCCCATAGGTCGGGGAAACGCAGTGTTCAGGAATTATAATCCACATCGGTGGACCGGCCCTGAGTCCAAGGGACGATGCGTTCTATTCCTAAGGGGCGGACTAGAGGCTCTCGAATCGGTGAGGACGATCCCTAGCCTCAGTTCATATCATAAATGATAATCCAACTTCCAATACGTCATTTTGCGGTTTTGATTATATACCTATATATGGCGACATAGTGGTATGGGACATTCATGCCGCCTATGATTGATATTTATGATTGTATATAAAATCATAAACTAACTGGAAACGAGCTAAGATGGGGGCCTTCGGGGTTAATACTTAGGGAATCGTTCTCTTACTAATTTACAGTTGGAGTCTGATTAAGAATCAAAAGATGAAATTTAGCGTATCAAGCATTCTTTGGCTATTATAAGGTAAAAACCCTATCCTTCGGCTTGTGTTGCATTGTGTGATGGGACCTGGGTCTTATAATAGCTTCATTTTTCTTTATTTAGCATTGCGCTGTTTGTTTTATGCACTGGTATTCTTGGGAGGAAACCCGTTCCATGATATACGGCATGGTCCCTTGATTTACCGAACTTTAAAAACCAATATAAATATTGCACTGGTATTCTTGGGAGGAAACCCGTTCCGTGATATACGGCGTGGTCCCTTGATTTACTGAACTTTAAAAAACAATATAAATAACTGTTTTAGTTCTAACACCAGCCACATGACTGACCTAGAGTTTATTGTTTTAACCTAAACTCTGGGTGCCCTTATTTTCGACACGGGCAGCTAGTAGTTCTGGTTTGGCAGATTTACATTCGCAGGATCCTGATGTACAGCTGGAACAATGCTCGGAAAGCTCTGTATCCATGTATTACTTTCAGTTGTGTTTTATATTGTTTTTCCGCTGCTATGTAATTTATTGTAATCTCTGATATTTTTCTGTTGTATAATATTTATTCATACTCTGTATATTCTTGTAATCTGATCGGATTGTTGTAATAAACAATGAAATATTCTTTTGTTTGTGTTCTGATTCGTCTTGTCCTCAACGCAATCCGTGCTTTCCTTCACTGGGAAATTCGGGTCGTTTCAAGCCCAGTAATCATGCCCCACCCTGCCTAGTTCAGGGTTCCATGATACATCTATGTGGGTTACTGCTGAAACGGGTCCCTTTTACTAGGGTTTCCTAATCAACATGTTATAATGGTTAAGTGTTCTCAAATTAACCTAACTCCACCCATCTATTTAATTAACATCTTATATTGGTTAAGTGTTGCCTTACTTAACTTAACCCTACCATTATTAGCCTGTCTGTTCCTTAGCTCTAATTCATTCATTAAAGCACCAACCTCTCACATTGGATCTATATTGTTGCGATCGCCGGATGTGCCGGGCGGTTCCGGGCAGTCTTACACCGCAACTCAATCCAACCTCGATTTTTTGGGCTTAATGCTCTAAACTCTCACATTAGATCTATATTGTTGCGGTTGCTGGATGTATCGGGCGGTTCTGTGCAGTCTTACACCGTAACTTAATCTAACCTCGGGTTAGGCATGTTCATATTTAGTCATTTTACATATTTTTCATATATGTCCAAGTTTTATGTCTTTTTATGCCAATATTTCCCAAGTGCATTCAGTACAAGTTTTATGCCACATTCACGTGCTATGCCCAAAATTTACTCAATAAAATTATACCCAATTTTCCCCGCGTTATAATCGCACATACAACGAGATTCAATCTATGTTCCGAATGAACTTAGTATTAACAAAAGCAAGTAAAAAGGGAAAATAGAGAAGGAGCATAAGAATTGGCATAAGGAAAAATAGGCATGTAAAGATTTACCCAATTCAAGAATCAAGTTTCAATAGGCAAGTTGTACATTAATAATAAGTGTGGGCAAGCTAAGCAATTTACACCATAGGTATAAATATTAGATAGAATTGGACTTAAGAGAATCACTAATTTTTATGTACAACATAATAAGTCCCATTATATCAATCATAATAGTCTCATAGGCATAGGATGTACAACATGATAGGTTTCATTATGTCAATCACAAGAGTCTCATAGACACGATAGTTTCCATTACGTCAATCACAACAGTCTCATAGGCATGATAGGTTTCATTATGTCAATCACAATAGTCTCATAGGAACGATAAGTGTCATTACATCAATAACAATAGTCTCATAGGCATAGGCAATTCATATTTGACAAAAGGATAGGCATGAATCAGAATTAGGCATAGTTCTAGATTCGATTATGACATTCATGATTTCTATTAGATGTTTAAATCAGAATAATAACTGAACTTACAGAAAAAGGACGGATCTTGTATTCTGGGGTCAGATTTCTAAATTTGTTAAGCTATCCTTTGATGTAGACGTTCGATTCTCTAGTTTGGATTTGATTTGGAGCTTTCGAACCTGATTTCTAATTTGGAGAAGATGGAGGCTAGGCTAGCTTAGGGATGGATAACACGACGGCTTCATTGTGAGGTCTAGGGTTGAGGTTTGGAGTGCTTATATAGAAGTATAGGATTAATTCTAGCATTTAGATTAGTCTAGGAGAAATCAGAGCCATCAAACCAAAGAGATGTGTCATCCAACCAACCATAGCACGACACATAAGCCCTAATACGTCAGAAATTAGTCATCGACCAATCAGGGAAGGCCACATCAGCTCAGGATTACAAAAATTCGTCATAGGAAGTGGATCTCAAAGGGGTCGACACCTATGTCGACTCCCCTATAGAAGGGTCGACACCTATGTCGACTCCCCCTGGGGGGGGGGGGGGGGTCGACACCTCTGAGTGGGAAATTTCCTGCTCAGTTGTTTTGGTCGATTTTTGAATTTCAAACTGTTTTCTTATTTTTAGTTTAATTTATGTTTATACTTGAAATCTTCTGAACTCCATAACTTCTTCACATGTAGTCTGATTCACGCAAACTCGGACTCTATCTCAAGCAGAATTCCGAGACGAATGCAATGGCATAACCCCTTTTCCTTAATTCTTCTTTTAAAAATTAAGTGTTCTTAGATTTGTTAATTATTCACAGAAAATACAGGGTGTTACAGAATCTTTCCATCTGCATGCTTCTCTTAGCTTGGGAAAGAAATTTCATTTGGAACACGTATCTAAAATCTTTCCAAGTTTCCACCGAACGCCCAGCTTGGGTGACTTCCCACCAAAATGAAGCTTCGTCTTTTAGTACCCAGGCGACTAACTGAACCTTCCTTATATCCTCTACTTCATAGATTACGAACAAGTCCTCGGTCTCCTTGAACCAATTCTGCGCTTCCACTAATGTCTCGTTCCCATGGAATGGCTTCCCTCCCATAGCTTTGAAGTCTTTGCAGATCTTGGCGAAGTTATCTGTTCTTGGAGGGGGAGGAATGACTGGTGCAGCTAAGGGAGGAACATTTTCTTGGCCTTCGGCAGGCGTCGTGGCGTCCAAATGCCTACGGAACCATCCGGGTATCGTGACGCCCTCTGGGATATTAGGAATGTCTTATTCCCCAGACATGCTGAAAAAGGAAAAGGAGGAGATTTAAGCAAAGGACCAAAGGATATTACTTATGGGTTTTTGGGGAATGTTTTTCAAAACATACTTTTCTTTTTGAAATTGCTTTCTTTTAAAATATTTTTGAAAATAATTTTTAAAAACTTTTATCTAATCTAGTAACCATCGGCTCTGATACCAAGGGTGAAACACCACGTCCGTTAATGTCACTCACAAAGGGAATGCATTAAGTTTCGCGAAGCGTTATAGGTAAACAGATACAGAATATTAAAAGACAGATATATAGAATAGCAGCGGAATAAAAACTTTATTTATCATAAGATACTATGATCCAAAAAAAACATCACATGTCTGAAACATAAAAGTCCAGTACAACATAAAAGTTACTATCTTGTACTTCAAAAATATCAGAGTACATAAAAGAAGTAAAATTCCCCAAGAACAAAATGTAGACATAGCAACAAGGATAGGAGCTTGAGCCATACATATCAGCCGCTCCAGCAAATAAGCAGAATCACGGTTAAGCCTGAGTGCTTCCTCCCTAGGAACCTGGGGCGAAACGGAAGAAAGAAGGAGAAACAAAAGGGTCAGACATAAAGTCTGGCGAGTCTAGTGACTTTTAGCAAGTAAAAAAATAAAAGTAGCATGATAGGCATATAAAGTGGATAAGGGATATCACTACATAAATAGCAGGCGTGACAAGGTAGACAGCATAAAGAGCATACACTTCTCTAGTGATTACCCTGTACTGTTGCTAGTATAACCAGAATGAGATGATCCCTTCCACTATAAGGTAGTAGACTTAGGGCATATGTCCAAATGTACCCTAACCACTACCCTAGTCGATCGGGTCCCTACTCCGTAGATACTCTGTGCTGGCCCCACAGTAGGATGTATCACGTCCCAAAGTGGAAACCCCTCACTAATATGCACAGCCCCATATCTATAGGTGTCACGGTAGTCTTATCCCCTTCTGCACGGCTCATGCATGCATATGGTCCGGTCGGTTTGCACCGCCCACACCGTCTTCCATGTATGGATCTCTTACAATCAGTCAGTAAGCGTGCCCCTTCTCCGCCTAGTACGGAGTAATTTGTTTGATACCTACTCCGGGTTACTGACTGAAATGGGTCCCACACAATATGATACAAGCTCTCCCCTTTGTCTTGTATCCCCACTAGGTTTTCTTTGGCTATGTATACCACTATGTGTCTTTAATTACATAACCCTATTATTTCTACAAGTTATGCTTACCCTAAAAGGTGTCTTTAATGACATAACTTTATTATTTCCATCAGTTATGTATACCACTAGGTGTCTTTAATTACATAACCTTATCGGGTTAAGTTTGTGGGCCTATATATATAAATATTACCTACCCCTCCAGATTTGCTTAACCTATCCACTATCCACTATCCAACCAATTTTACTTAATACTAACTTTAGTTTATAATCATACAATCCCTATGGATTAAATTAGGTTAAGTAGTCCAATTCATTACCATGTCCATTTATGGTTCATAATGGGCTAGACCCCCCACATTAGGCCTACAACTTGTGGATGCTGGATATGTCGGCCGGGTCCGGGCAGTCTCAATCTGCAGTTGGGCCAAACCTCATGACTTTGCCCAATTCGTATTTGCACACTTAGACCTCTCACAATAGGTTCAACATTAGTGGCTGCTGAATATGCCGGTCGGGTCCCGCAGACTTCCACCACTAATGCAACCTAACCTCGTTTCATAAGTGCAATTACAATTCCTAATTGTAATTACTAGACATTCCACTTTTATCCAATTCTTACCTATGTCTTAATAGGTCATTATGTCCCCAATTTCCCCCTGTTGAATTATATGTCCAACTCATGTTTATATTCAAATTATGCCAATATTAACCTTTTTCCCTCCCCGAATCCCTAACTAGCGTGTTCACACAATTTACGGCATGTATAGGCTATTATTTAGCCTAATCATAAACGATAAAGGGGGAAGGTAACGGAAATATGGCAAAGGTGAATGTTCTAACATAACTAGCATAAACATATACTAACATGGTGGGCATATAAGCGGTAGATCTAATGAACTTGTGGTAGTTAACTAGTTGTAACATAAGCAAAGGTGATAAGATGAACATTACAAGATCTAAATTTAATTTAGACGTCCAACAAGTTCAGATCTAATATGGGAAGCACAAGGGGATCCAAATAATAAACTAGATCTGATTAATAATTTAGGTGTCTACATAATACAGATCTAAAAGGTAAAATTTGATTTAGATGTCCACATAATTAAGATCTAATAGTTTATTAGTAGATCAACATAATTAAGGTTTAAGATTCACATCATGGCATGTGATAGGAGTTATAACAGATCTAACAAGATAGAGATTTAAATCAACAGTTAAAATAGATCTAGCACAAATCATAGAATGCCACAAGGGTTACAACAAATCCAACAAGATAGAGATTTAGATCCAAATCCTAACTAAGTCAGAATGTCATATGTTCATGATTTACAATAGATCTGATATAATTTAGGCTTATGAACAAATCCAAGTCATAGTCGTGTCATATTTACTTTTAAATATTCAAATCTAAAGGCAACTAGAAATTCATAGTGTTAGGATTAGAAAATATAAGAAGAGTGGATCTAGAATCTCTAGATTTGATTTACAAAGCTGATAGTTGTAGGGGATTAACAAATCCAATTCAGTTTAGACACCGGCAAAGTTTGGCCACCATAAATTCTCAATGAGGAAAATATAAGAAATGACCACGTATATATAGCTGTCAGACCCCCTAAAACCGAATGCCACATCAGGCCTAGTGGTGTCGACACCCCTTAAGGTGGGTCAACCCCGGTCTCGACACCCCTCTAGGTGGTCGATCGCATTGAGAAAGAAATCTTCTGCCACTTTTCATTTTTCGAATTCAAACTATTCTGGATAAAATTCTGACTCATGTGTATATATATTTTTATGCGCGTATACAAACTTAAAATTCTCATAACCTCTTCATATGGTGTTCGTTTTACGCAAACCAAATGTCTATCTTGACCAGAATTTCGATACGAACGCAATGGTGCAGTCCATTTCCCTTAATTCTGAATGTTAAATTAATTATTATTTAATTTATCCTCTTTAATGTTAATAAAATTGTGGGGTGTTACATTTGGGCTGCCTTGGCATTTTGGAAAGAAGAAAAAAGCTCCTTCTTGGACCTATTTGAACCTTTTTTCCACCATTGCCATTGTAGCTACTTGAGAACATTGATCATACCAATGTAATCATGATTAGAAGTGAGCAATAAACAAAAATCTTCAAAGTGGACATCTTCTCAAGAACCGAATCACTATAATCTGTGTCATGTACTTCATAGCAATTGCTCACAAATTCCTCATTTTACATTTATTTTCATTATCTTGGAAATCTATGGGTGTTGTGCCAACTTTTGGACATTAAAACTTGGAGTGCTACTTCTTAGGTCTACCTACCTAGTCTGTTTAAACATTATAAAGACAGGAAAAGATGTTATGGCTGGACCTTCTACTGATGACAAAAAAATCTGCCCTCAGCAACAACCTTCTAAAGCTCCAGACACAACTATTTCTTCCAATCCTAAGGCTCTAGTTACCCAAGCTCAATTTTTTGAAGTAACAAAGAAATTAAAGGAAACCAAGAGATTGCTTAATGACAATTAGGAAAAATATTGACTTGATGGAAAGGCTCCGAGAAGATACCCATAGGTATATTTCCTGCCTTCAAGCCAACATGAATGCTTAGCCTGCCCTCTTCATTTCGGAAATTTCTTCTGACACCCTCCATTGTAACTGTATCCAAAGGCGGAGGATTAACAATGACGGAACTACCATCACCATCGGAGAGGGTGCCTTTCATTTTGATAGCTCCTGGCTGGGCCCTAGTAATGCTTCAAAAACTAGTGCTCAACCCATAACCAGACAAACTCCATATGTCTATACTCAAAGCTTGGTGCCTACATTTAGAACGAATACTTAGGCCCAAGCTGCTTCCATCCCACCTCCATGCAACCAAAGAGTGGAGGTTGTTGGTTCCTAAACTGCTAAAGGCGTCCATCATAGGAGGTGCCTTAAGCCTCATACCCTAGTTTGGATCACGACCGCTGGAGTCCAACGGAGATCCAAACCCCGATTCTCACCGACATGGTCCATAGGATCATGAGGGAATCGCGAGGTACGTCACCGATGACTGGGAATTCAGTTCGAGATGTAATCCCTTTACTGAAGTTGTCATTGATGTCAAATGGCCCAAAGACCATATCGACTTTTGATCAGCTCGCCAAGTCCCGCCAAAAACCATATCGACTTTTGATCAACTCGCCAGGGAGTTGATTAAGCTATTTAGGATGCACGTCATAAGGCCCAAAGACATCCAGACCATCTCAAACATCTATCAGGGCATCGGGGAAACTCTCAAGAACTACCTCGAAAGATTCAATAATGCCTTGGCAGAAGTATAATACCCCGAGCCTCGTACTGTCCTTATTCAGCTTGCAAAGGGTATATTGCCAGATTATGAATTCAAAGCTTGGGCTGGCAAAAGCAACCCAAATCTTTTGGAAGTCTTCTATGAAAAAGCCAACCAACTCCTATGTCAAGAGAAAGCATGCGGGAATCAAGCTACTCGAAGTAGCCACCTTGGTAATCTCCAGCAAGACATTGTGTCAAACAATGTCATCCCCAACCAAACCGAGAAAATTTCAAAAAAGGAAAGGAGAGAGCCCAGAAGAAACCTGGTTAAAGAAAAAACAACGAAGATAGTGTCGATAAAAAGAAGAATCAAACCAGGATACATTCTTTTAACACTTACACTCAACTCAATACGCCCCTCGAGACCATATACCTTAAGACCTGCAATGCCGTGCAATACATAAAACACTCTTCGAGAGAATCCACAGAGAGGGAGAAAACAAACTGGCAAATATTGCTAGTATCACGACATGTATGGTCATGGAACAAACAACTATCGCCACTTGAGGGAGGTTATTGAAAAGCTCATCCACCAAAAAAAGACCGAGAAGTACAGGCAGGGTCCTCCAAAAAAAGTTATCGAGTCATCCAATGCTTGCTAAGAACAACCACCAACCAGGACACTGGTTATCAACTAGATCCTCCAGGATTGACTTTCCGACTTAGCAATATTCAACCAAAAATAAATGGCTCAAATCCATGATGCCGCGACCTTTATTTCATCTTTCTTGATTTGCACCATGTATAAACTTTGTAGTTTGTATTTTCAAAAATGGTTTGAGCACATGTTTTTACTTGGACGAGTTGCTTAAGTTGTAAACATGACTAACTTAATTGTAATCCTTGTGCGAAGTACTAGAGTATCAACCTAAGCCTTTGAGATTCATTGGTGGATCACTGGAGTACTGCTACTACGAACACGATTAAACGAGTTCAACCACACTTGCCTCCAAGGTTGGGGGTAAGTACTTTAAGCCCAATAGCCTTGATATGACCTACCTACACTTAGATGTACTCAATAATCGATTTGTTGTCACCGCCTCATTTACCTCCTAAATTGGCGGCAAATGCCACAAGCTCGATAGGTACGATGCGACCTACTTACGCTCAGGCATATTTTGGAGTCTATCCGTCAGTCCTACCGTAAGCGTGACGGGCATAACATGACCTATATATGCCTAGGAACGTTTGAGAGTCTATCCGATGACACCACCTAAGCCCGATGTTGGTACACGACCAATTATGCTCTAACTTATTTTGGAGTCTATCCATTAGAAGTAAGCCCAATGAGGATGATAGGACCTATCTACGCCCATGCATGTTTGGGAGTTGGTCCGACGACACCATTTGAGCCTTATGGTTGGTACATGGCCGATTTATGCTTCGACATATTTTGAAGTCCATCCGTTGGTAAAAGCTTAAAGTACGATGGGTATGAGATGACTTATTTATGCTTAGCCATATCTAGTAATCTATCTGTTGGCACAACCTATGCCCGATGGTTGGCCATGACCGATTTATGCTCCGATATATATTGGAGTCTACCTGTGACACCCCACGTCCATTAATGTCACTCACTAAGGGAATGCATTAAGTTCCGTGAAGTATTATAGATAATCAGACACAGAATAATTACAAGACAGATATAAATAAGATAGCAGCGGAAATTTAAATTTTATTTCAATCATAATACCGTAGTCCACAATAACATAAGTCACAAAAACCATTACAATAAAATAACTTCTGTCTTGCATCATCAGAGTACATAAAATATAAAAACAGAATTCCCTAATTAAAAGAGTTAAGCTATAGTAGAGATAAGAACTTGAGCCATACTTCAGAAGTAGCTCCTAGTAAGGTGATATCTGAATCCTGACTAAGCCTGGATGTTTCCTCCCTGAGAACCTTAGGGGGAACGAAAGGGTCAGATACAAAGTATGGCAATTTTTGTTACTTTTATCCAGCAGATATATAAAAGTAACATGATAGGCATATAAAGTGGATAAGGGAGATCACTACATAAATGGCAGGTGTGACAAGGTAAGCAACATAAGGTGTACATGCCTCACTAATGATTACTCTGCACTGTTACTAGTATATCCAGAAAGAGATGATCCCTTCAACTATAAGGTGGTAGACTTAGGTATACGTCCTAATGTATCATAACTACTACCCTGATCGATTGCTCTCAAACCCTCGTAGATACCTTGGGTTGGCCCCACAATAGGAGGTATCACTTCCTAAAGTGGCAACCCCTCATCATAATAATGAGCACACCCATATTTATAGGTGTCATGGTCGTCTTATCCCCTTTTGCCTGGCTCACGGACGCACATGGCCCGGTCGGTTTGCGCCGCCCACACCGTCCATGTTCGGATCTCTTATAATTAGTCAGTAAGTGTGCGCCTTCTCCGCCTAGTACAGAGTACTTTGTTTGATACCTACTCCGGTTTACTGACTGAAATGGGTCCCACATAATATGAAACAAGCTCTCTCCTTGTCTTGTATCCCCCACTAGGTTTTCACTGACTATGTATACCACAAGGTGTCTTTAATTACATAGCCTTATTTACTTCTACCAGTTATGATAACCCTAAAGGATGTCTTTAATTACATAACTCCAATTTTTCTACCGGTTATGCTTACCTACATGTGTCATTAATACATAACCCCCAATCTTCCAACCGGTTATGCTTACCTATAGGTGTCTTTTAATACATAACCCTATCTTTTCTACAAGTTACGTTTACCCTAAAAGGTATCTTTAATTACATAACTTTATTTTTTTCCCGTCGGTTATGTATACCACTAGGTGTCCTCATCGGATTAAGTCTGTGGGCCAATATATACTAATACTACCCACCTGGCAAAGATTTACTTAACCCTCCCACTGATCCAAGTATGTTTATTTAATGGTTAATTTTGCAGGCTTATATATACTAATATTACCTAACTACCCAAGATTTACTTAACCCTCCCACTGACCCAATCAATTTTACTTAACCCTAACTTCAGTTCTTTTTCATACATTCCCTCATGGATTAGTTTAGGTTAAGTAGTCCAATTTATTACCATGTCCATTTATGGTTTACAATGGGCTAGACCTCCCACATTAGGCCTACGATGTGTTGATGGTGGATATGCCGGTCGATTCCGAGCTGTCTTATTCCATAGTTGGGCCTAACCTCGGGTCTTAGCCCGATTCGTATTTACGTACTTAGACCTCCCACATTAGGTTCAACATTAGTGGTTGCTGGATATGCCAGTCGGGCCCGGGCAGACTTCCATCACTAATGCAACCTAACCTCGTGTCATAAGTACAATTACAATTCCTAATAGTAATTACTAAACATTCCATTTTTAATTAATTAACCAATTAATTAATCATTTCCTTTTATAGGTGTCAATACCTATTTTACCTAATAATTTGAATTACATGTCCAAAAATGTTCATAATCAAATCATGCCATTTTTAACCCTTTCTCCCCCGTTCCTTAACTAGCGCCCTCACAAAATTGGCAACATGCCTAGGCTAGACAATAGCCTAGTCATAAACGATAATAGGAAAAATAATGAGAATATAACTAAAATGATCATCTTGGCATAAACATAAACTAGCATGATAATAATGTGAACATACATACTGGCACGGACATGAAATTGTCATCATAACAAGGTGGACATAAAACTGATGAACAGTTGACAGCAACTGATTTTAACATAACTATGATGTCACAATAAGCATAGTAAGATTTAAATTAGCAATTTAGATGTCCAATCGGTTTAGATCTAACACGATAACACAAGGTGATAAACTAGGTCACATAATTCAGATCTAGAGGTTAAAATAGATCTAACATGATAACACAAGGTGATAAGTTAGATCACATAAAATAGATCTAACATGATAACGCAAGGTGATAAATTAGATCACATAAAATAGATCTAATATGATAACGCAAGGTGATAAACTAGACCACATAAAATAGATCTAACATGATAACGCAAGGTGATAAATTAGATAACATAAAATAGATCTAACATGATAATGCAAAGTGATAATCTAGATCACATAAAATAGATCTAACATGATAACGAAGGCGATAAATTAAATCACATAAAATAGATTAACATGATAACACAAGGAAATAATCTAGATCTGACTAACAGTTTCAATGTCCACGTAAATTAGATCTACTAGTTTAGAAATGGATCTACACAAATCCACATCACAGCTTGTCATAGAAGTTATAATTAAGACAAAGATTTAGATCCAATCCTAACCAAATTCAAGGTGACTTATGTTCATGATTTACATAAATGATTAGACCTATCCAATGATATAACTGTCCAAATTAACAGATTTATATTAACTACAATATAGTCACAAACCAAGATCCACAATAATAACATAGTAGAATAATCACAATTGAATTGGATCTAGAGAAATAGATCTACCATGACATAGCATAAGATATGATAATAGCATAGATTCATGGTTTACACATGTCCAAATAATAGTCTTTCATGATTTACTTTTACTTATCTAAACCTAAAAGCAACTAGAACTCATTGTAATTGGATTGATAAGACGATAGAAAAGAAGTTGGTGCTGAGTCTATGCTTGAATCTCAGAATTTGATATGCTTTAGTTGATAGAATAAGATGAGAGACCCTAGTTCAGTTCAGACTCTGGTAGTGTTTGGCCGCCATGATTTCTAATGAAGAAATATGTCAAATAGCTATGTATTTATAGCTACAGAACCCTCTGGAACCGACTGGCACATAAGCCCTAGGGTAAATCAGGTCGCAGGTCGCCTCCCACTTAGGCAAAGGCCCGAATACCCAAAAAAAACTATTTTGGGCGCAGTTGCAGGTGCATCTGTGTAGAAATACACGGGCGCATTTGTCAAGTGCGCTGGGAATTTCGGCTTTTTCTGCCAAACTTCTATCGTCCATAACTTCTTCATACGTTATCCATTTTACGCAAATCATGTGTCTATCCTGACCAGAATTTCGATATGGACGCAATGGCGTAGTCTGTTTCCCTTAATTCTGAATAACAAATTAATTATTTTTTAATTTATCTACTTTAATGTTGTTGAAAATTCAAGGTGTTACATTCTCCCCTACTCAAAGGATTTCGTCCCGAAATCTCTAAGTTGAGAAGAATGCATATCCTACCATCCATCATCCATCTACTCATCCACCAATCACTTCGTTAAATATTTCTAAAGCTTATATGAATGTATGCGAAGGTGTGTGTATATGTCCCAACGCTAATGCGAATATCAGGTGGTCTACTGATTCAGTTAACCTCCTTAATGCAATGTATGACAGTGTCATGAATCCAATATGTATGCAAATAGACCTATTGTATCATATAAGTTCTATATGTGTGCAAACTCATTCGTCCAAATGCATAATTCATATGCTAATTCATCAACTTACATCCATAAAAGAAAATAAAACGCACACACATCAATATGCAGTGTAACGACCCGGGGAATTTGCGACCTTGGTAATCGACATAAAGTTAATGTCGATTATCCATAGAAATACTAGATAGTTGATAGAAAGAAGTCAGAGGGTGAGAATAGGTAGGACAGAAAATTAGAATAGAAAAAGAAGAAGAACACCAATACAACAACATCGGAGTAACACGAATCTCATAGCGTAACGAATAAAATATAGTATACAAAATAACATTGAAATAAAACCAGTATATGTATACAATAACATTTATTAGAGTACAATACTTACAACATAGCAGAAATAAACAATTTCTATAAAATCCTGAAGCCTCATGCTCTAAGCTCTCAGTATATATATAAACTCCTGACTACTTGATTGCCTGTACAAATTTGGGCACACAAGAGTTTAGGTAAAACAACAAAATAAACTCCAAGTCAGACTTGGGACTGGTGTGAGTAAACAATTTAAAATAGTTTGAGAAAATAAACGATATCTCATAAGACTAGGTCGTATAACATGAAACAGGTTTTTCCCTTATGAGAATCCAAAGCATTTGATTTAACATCAAAAATCCTCTGGCAAGAAACAATGATTTTTTATATCAAAACTCCCTTGATATTATGATAGTGTCTATCAACCACAATATAATAATCATCTAGCAGAACGCTTTCATCTCACGTTCCACATACATAATATATAATCAAAAACCGCAGGCACTTATTGGTTAATGAATTCCAACTGGCAAGGTATTGGACCACCTTCCGACAGTGTATCTCTAGAGAGGAATACACTGGGTTCAACAAGAACATCTTATAATCCAAGCTAAACAAGACCGGTCACTCATTTCGCTTGAGTGTACCGAATGTATTATCACCAACGGTTGGGATCAAAAATTGTTTCCCAAAAGGGACAACATCGAAACAGAACAAAGAAGCAAATGGAATTTCTCTAGATCGGGTGACAATACACCCTAATTGGTAGCTAACCACTTAGCCATGCGACCTACCCGATTTTATACCATTTCTCGGTTGTGAGGCTAGAGGCCATAACATATCCTTTTACAAACCATGCCTTTCTTCACTTTGAATGTCACATCGTCATACCCGCCAAATTACAAATTGATTTCTCGAAACATACCATAGGTAAAAAGCTAAGAGAAACGAATTACGCTACCACCAAACGTAAATACGTTTGAAGAGATCAACTTACGCGATCTATTAAATATACTCTGTCAGACATTCTTCTATACAGGTAGTCCTAGGACTGGACAAACCGAAGGCACTATTCTGTAATTCCATCTTAGGCAATTTCTACTTAGGATCTCCAGAACATCCCTTGCATAACTCCGTCTTCAATTATCTTCATCATATTTGATTCTCAACGCTAACGCCCATATAGATTGGTTTTCAAATAATGAATCTGCTCCCGGTCTCTCCGTATTGACGATGGAAAAATGGTCAAAAACTTTAATAGTCGGTGATTTAACTATCAAAGTAAAACATGTGTACAACAACAGTCGTATTTCCAAATGGAAATCTTATCGATCAATCATCAATCAACTTTTTATCTTTTTAAATTTATTCATCATTAATTTATTCAGTTACCCATTTCCATATCTCCATAAATTCTTATTTTCTAAATTTAGAAAATATACGTTATTAACATGGGAAAACGTTTCCATTTCTTATTCACGCTCAACTATCATTTCTTGTTCATCAGTTTCTGACCCTAAGTTAGTAAGAGAACAATTCCCTAAGTATTAATCCCGAAGGCAGAAACCAACATCAGATTGATACCCTGAAAATCATTCAACTTAACTAATCTCTAGTTAATTTCTAATTTCTTTAACTCTATTTCCTATCTTTTTTATCAAATCATTGCTTATGCAACTCTCGGATTCGGTTTATAAATCCTGTTCTTTTATAAAACATTGGTTATAACGATAGCAATATAATCTCTACTTTTGATATACTCTAACTCCAAATTATATTGTTATTTCTTTAATTGAATAATAATAATTTATTAAATAAATAAATGAATCTTGATTTAAAAACGGAAAGTAAACAGTACCTTCCTACATTCGATATAATCGAATCCCAATGTATAATTCTCTTTCGAATAAACTATATTCGATTTAACTCTATTTCGAATAACTAATTTCGATTAACTCTTTTCGAATAACTTATTCAATTTACTCTTTTCAAATAACTAATTCGATTAAATCCTTTCGAATAACTAATTCGATTAACTCCTTTTTCAAATGATCAATCTTCGATTTAATTCTCTTTCGAATAACTAATATTCGATTAACTCTCTTCGATATTCACTGCTGAATTTACAATCCAAATTATCCATTGATAATTATTTTTAATTTATTTATAAACATTGTTTATAAATCACACTATATGTTTTTATTATCAAACAAGTTATTTATTCCTAGCCATTTGAAATTTCATTCCTATTTGAATTCCTATTTCAAAAATCCAATCTTCTTTATAAATGTTTTTATTTTCAAAACATTTATTTTAATCTATTATTCATATTTAATATGAATAACATTTCTTTTATATTCTTCTTCATTGCTAAAATACTTGCCTTAATCCATTATTCATATTAAATATGAATAATATATTCATTATATAATTAAAACAGTTTGGTTTTGTACTTAAAATATTATCTTATTTTAAATATTCTATTTATACTTTTATTTATAAACAATTCATATAATATCTTATCTTATATTCAACATCTTAATAATTCCATTAATAAGTCTTGCTAACACTACGTTGATATTCAGTTTCAAATATCAATGTTAAAATCGATTTAGTTCTGACTGGTATATTCCATTTATCCAATGATAAATATTTTTATTAATTTATAAAATATTATTTATAAATTAATCTGCTCCCTTTATCTGTTTACATCTTTATATAAGTTCAGGCTTATATATCTTTTTTTATCAAATGATAATTTTTTCCTAAATTTAAAAACATTATTTAAAAATCATTCTTCTCAATTTATTTGTTAAAAACATATTTTTATTTATTATCTATTTTAAATAAATTAATTCATATCTCTATTATAACTCAAAATCCCCTTTTTATAAATCTATTTTTTTTTTCAAATATTTGCTTTATAAAATCTTTTGATTTTATAAAATTCCTTTATCTCAATATTCATTGAAATTTCCCTTTGTATAAATTTTTTTGATTTTAAATAATATTCTTATTTCAATATACACATTGAAAATTTTCCTTTTTGTATCCCAAGGTTTCTTATGGTATTTAAAATATCTAATGACAATGATCAATATCATCCAAACATACATAATCAATAACATATTATATACTCAGTCATATATCACAATATATGTAAACAATAAAATAAATGTTGAGGAATCCAATTGGAACCCTCCAACCTGATTCCTTGAATTCACAGATGTTAAATAATATAATATAACATCAATTTTCATTTCAATATGAAATATTCTAATAAACAAAATCAATATTTGATTAACGATTTATATATATATATATATATCGTTATTTATAATTTTAACCAGTTACTTAGCAGTTCAACCAAACAGTCAACACACAGAAATCAACCAACACTTATCAATTCTAAAAATACGTTATGAATATATACACTAAATAGAGTTAGTGAGATTTACTCACATTAGACAGTTATAGTTAAATAATGATAATTGTCGTTGATTCAGATCTGACTATTTATTTTGCTATAAATTATAGCGAGCTTCAATTCACTCTGAATCAGTTCCATGGTGTAGCCCTCGTCCATACAATCCCAAAGGATCTAACCGTTTGAAACACTGATAAAGTATGAATGATATAACTCAATAACAAGTTTGAATACATAGTTGAATTAAAATAATTTCTATTTAATTCAAATGATGGGCTTTACCTAGCTCACACCGGCCCAAACAAATTAAAACTGCACCCATGTACTCCTTCCCTATCAAAGAAATCCCGTACCCTGCTCCTTCGAATCATACCATTTTCGATTTCTTCTTGCCTTCCAATCTTCTTCCCCACTAAAGACAAATCCAAAATAAAATTACCATGATGCTCCTCTTCACTATCTCTACAACCTTCTCTCCATCGATTTAAACTCGAACGCAATATTCAATTTGTGTTCTTCAGTCTCAAAGCTGTAGCATTCCAAAAAGTCATGACCCTTATATACTTCGAATTCAATAGAAATGAGCATAACCACTCGAAATCACCTCAAGAATCAAATACAAATACCCAGCTCGCGAATTGATGCCTCAATAGCCTACAATCCATAACCTTAGAACCTATAGACCATGAGCTGTGTATTTTACAGTGAACCCAAATCATTCCAACCTCTTTGAAATAGATACCAGTCGAAGAGAAATGAAAAACTAGTGCAAAGAATTTACTCTTGCAATTTATAGAATTTGTTTTGATTTCTTATGATTTTTCAAAATCACAGTTTTACTGTTTATAATTTCTTCTGAGGTATCGGCGCCTTGTTTGACTATGGGAGAATTAATTTAGGGTTAGAAATAGTTTTGAGTATTTATAGGGTAATTTTAATATTTTAATATTCGATTAAATAATTATTTTTAATCAACTACTATTTGTATTTATCACTAAAATATCATATGATCACATACGAAACCCAAATTCGATGAAAATAGACATGTAGCAACAGTTTGACATTACGGACCCAACAACTTGTTTCGCCGAATTCGGAATTCGTTCGCTCACACAGTGTATTTTTAAAGTCAAATAATTGACTGTTTTTTCACATTAAAATCCCATACGGCCACATACGGACTCCAAAAATCAAAAAAATTGAAATCTAGCAATAATTTAATAATCTGGATACAACAAAATTAGTTTCATCGAAAACGGAGTTCGTTTGCAAAAATGACTATTTTCTAAGGCTTTAAATAAACCAAATTAAATATAAATAAATTAGTTAAATTAAATAATAATAATTTAGTATTATCGTATATATTCGGATAGAATATAATACAGCTCCCAAATATTCCTATTTGAATTTATAACACAACATTTTTAATCTAGATTAAAACAGTATTCAATTTATATTGAAAATCCATTTATAATATAAATAAATCGTTATAAATTATAAATGAATTTCATAGCGACTTTTCGAAAATTTGATTTGGACACAACTCACAATCTACACGACGAAATCTCGAAGTTTCTCTTCCATTAGAAAAATAAACTTCACTAGCTCCGAACGTTTCTTATTTCACATAAATCCGGCTTAAAACGGATTCTGTATATTCGTTTAAAGTTCGAATCGCCAAATTATGAATTGTCGCGCCATTTCAAGCTCGATTATAATTATAGTATAAATTATACGTTCAACTAAGATTTATAAATAAATTCGTTAATATAATTCAATTCTAAACTGAATATGTATATTTTAAATTATCCAATTCGCACAATATTGTCAATTCAACTTAATTCCGATTATTTCGGAATTAAATATATTATTCTATTATTTATATTAATTAAATATTCAATATTATTTAATTTAAACCATTAAATTACCAAACCATTATTTGAATAATTAAACAAATTATTTATTATCCATTAAAAATACGGGCCGTTACATTCTTTCCCCTTAAAATATTTTCATCTCGAAATTGCTAAGGTAGAAAACAAACCCTATTAGCTAGGTTAAAAATTATTTGTTTACTTCTTAACTCCAGTTTCTCTATACCAATTTATTTTAATTAAAAATTAACTCATTCATATTAACGAAAATTTTCAAAAATTCTGAAAATTTTCTAACACCTTAAATTTTTGAAAAATTTCGCCAGCACCTCCTTTTTACGACTCAATTGGTATAGCTACAGCTTGCCTCTCTAGGCCCTCTCCAATCCAAAAGAAAATCAAAACGCCAAGCGACTTGCCAAATGGGCTCATAAATCACCAAACTCATATGTAAATAAAATTGTACCTTTTTGTCGGGCATATCATTATATCATTTACATCTGCTACAAATTTAGCAGATACCAATGTCATACCAATCAACTCCAATCAATTCATTCTCAACACAGTTATTCACTTATATCCAAACCAAATCTCATTTCAAACTCGAGCTTTCATACTTGATTCCAAACTCTTAACCCACCAATTCAACAAAATTCCAGATTCCTAGCTTACTATCCAATTTTATTCTATATCTTACATTCCAATTTGCTTTCACAAATTCAAATTTAATTTGCCTCCTATCAAACAATATTTCCTGGGAGTTTTAAACCGCTTAGTTTTTTTCTAAAACCAAATTTCCCTTTTTGGATTTCAACAACTTGCTTCTCTACGAAACAAAATTTTTGGTAGTAATCGGTCACTTGCAACTCGAAAATGAACACCGATGATGCTGCATAGTCATCATCGGAATTATTTTCCAGCGACCGAAGTGAGTTCAATACTATATTACCTTCAAAATTCATTCTTAAACATTTCCATTTTAAAGTTGTTTCAAAATATCCTTCCAATGTTTGTAATACAATTTAAAATCTCCAAGGATTTTTAAATTCTCATGTCTTTAATCCAAATTTATTTACAAACACTTCTCTAACTTTTAGGAATTTTAATTCCAGTTTTGATTTAAATTCAGATTTCATTCATCTTGCTTTATATATCTTACATTAATACGACTTATGATTGGTTATATCTAACCTTTCACTTTTTATAATCTCATTCAGTTATAATAACAACCAATATATCCAATATATTATAATCTTTTCAATATCAATCTTTTATATCAAAATATAATTTGGGCAAAATTATTTCATTTACCCTCTTTTAAAAAACATACTGTGTCAGTTCATCGTATTCGAGTGTTTAGAAACTCCTACCGAGATCAAACTGATTGACCAAAACTCATAAACAACTCAAGTAACAAATCTCCACAATATAAAATAATTTTTATAAAATCTACAAATACGTTCTCTCGTACATATACACTCAACTCAATCTAGGGTATTAATAACCCCATCTCCACTGAGTTACGCCAAAGAGCCAAGGTAATCACTTAACCTTCAGCTCTGATACCACTGTAACGACCCAGGGAATTTGCGACCGTGGTAATCGACATAAACTCAATAAACTCAATGTCGACTATCCAAGCATCGGAAATACCGGATGGTTAATAGAAAGAAGTTAGAGTGTGAGAATAGATAAGATAGAAAATTAGAGTAGAAGAAGAAGAAGAACACCAATACAACAACATCGGCGCAACACGAATCTCGCACCGGAACAAATAAAATATAATATACAAAATAACTTTGAAATAAAACCAGTATATGTATACAATAACATTTCTCAGAGTACAATACTTACAACACAACGAAAATAAATAATTGCAATAAACTCCTGAAGCCTCCTGCTCCAAGCTCTCAGTATGTCTATAAATTCCTGACTACTTGTCTTCCCGTACAAATTTAGGCACCCAAGAGTTTAGGAAAAACAAAAAAATAAACTCCGGGTCAGTCATGGGACTGATGTGAGTAAAAATTTTAAAATAGTTTGTGAAAATAAACAATATCTCGTAATACCATGCCGTATAACACAAAACGGGTTTTTCCCCTTACGAGAATCCAAAGCATTTGATTTAACATCAAAAATCCTTTTGCAAGAAACAATGATTTTTTATATCAAAACTCCCTTTATATTATGATAGTGTCCATCAACCACAATATAATAATCATCTAGCAGAACGCTTTCATCTCATTTCCACATACATAATATATAATCAAAAACCTCAGGTGCTTATTGGTTAATGAATTCCAACTGGCAAGGTATGGGACTACCTTTCGACAATGTACCTCTAGAGAGGAAGACACCAGGATGAACAAGAACATCTTGTAACCCAGGCTAAACATAACCGGTGACTCATTTCGCTTGAGTGTACCAAATGTAATATCACCAAAGGTTGGTATTAGCAACCATTTCCCGGAAGGGACAGCATCGAAACAGAATAAAGAAGCAAATGGAATCTCTCTAGATTATGTGAAAATACACCGTAATTGGAAGCTAACCACTTAGCCATGTGACTTACCCGATTTTATACCATTTCTCGGTTGTAAGTCTAGAGGCCATAATGTATCCTTTTACAAACGACACCTTTCTTCACTTTGAATGTCATGTCGTCATACCCGCCAAATTATTTATTTATTTCTCCAAACATACCATGGGTAAACAGCTAAGAGTAACGAATTCCTCCGCCACCAAACGTAAATACATTTGAAGAGATCAACTTACGTGATCTATTAATATACTTTGTCAAATATTCTTCCATACAGGTTATCCTGGGACTGGACAAACCAAAGGCACTATTCTGTAAATCCATCTTAGGAAATTTCTACCTAGGATCTCCAGAACAGCCCTTGCATAACTCCGTCTTCAATTATCTTCATCATATTTGATTCACTATGCTAACACCCATACTGAGTGGTTTTCAGATAATGAATTTTCTCCCAGTCTCTCCGTATTGACGATGGAAAAATGGTCAAAAACTTTGACAGTTGATGAATTAACTATCAGAGAAAAACATATGTACGACAACGGTCGTATTTCCAAATGGAAATCTTACCGATCAATCATCAATCAACTTTTTATCTTTTTACATTAATTCATCATTAATTTATTCAATTACCCATTTCCATATCTCCATAAATTCTTATTTTCCAAATTTAGAAAATATACCTTATTAACACCGGAAAACGTTTCCATTTCTTATTCACGCTCAACTATCATTTCACGTCCATCAGTCTCTAACTCTAAATTAGTAAAAGAACGATTCCTTAAGTGTTAATCCCGAAGGCCGAAACCAACATCAGATCGATACCCCAGAAATCATTCAAATTAACTAAACTCTAGTTAGTTTCTAATTTCTTTAACTCTATTTCTTATCTTTTTTATCAAATCATTGCTTACGCAACTCTCGGATTCAGTTTATAAATCATGTTCTTTTATAAAACGTTTACTATAACGATAACGTTATAATCTCTACTTTCGATATAATCTAACTCCAAATTATACTGTTATTTCTTAAATTGAATAACAATAATTTATTAAATAAATAAATGAATATTGATTCAAAAACGGAAAGTAAATAGTACCTTCCTACATTCGATATAATCGAATCCCAATGTATAATTTTCTTTCGAATAAACTATATTCGATTTAACTCTATTTCAAATAACTAATTTCGATTAACACTTTTCGAATAACTAATTCGATTTACTCTTTTTGAATAACTAATTTGATTAACTCTTTTCGAATAACTAATTTGATTAACTCCTTTTTCAAATGATCTACCTTCGATTTAATTCTCTTTCGAATAACTAATATTTGATTAACACTTTCGATATTCACTGCTGAATATACAATCCAAATTATCCACTGATAATTAATTTTAATTTATTTATAAACATTGTTTATAAATCACACTACTTGTTTCTATTATTAAACAAGTTATTTATTCCTAGCCTTTAAAATTTCATTCCTATTTAAATTACTATTTCAAAAATCCGATCTTCTATATAAATGTTTTTATTTTCAAAACATTTATTTTAATCCATTATTTATATTCAATATGAATAACATTTCTTTTATAATCTTCTTCTTTGCAAAAATACTTGCTTAATCCATTATTCATATTCAATATGAATAATTTATTCTTTACATAATTAAAACAAATTGGTTTCATATTTAAAATATTATCTTACTTTAAATACTCTATTTATACTTTTATTTATAAACAATTCATATAAAATCTTATTTTATATTCATCACTTTAATAATTCCATTAATAAGTCTTGTTAACACTACGTTCATATTCAGTTTCAAATACTGATGTTAAAATCGATTTAGTTTTGACTGATATATTCCATTTATCCAATGATAAATATTTTTCTTAACTTATATAATATTATTTATAAATTAATCTGCTCCATTTATCTGTTTACTTCTTTATATAAGTTCAGACTTATATATCTTTATTTATCAAATGATAAATATTTTCCTTAATTTAAAAATATTATTTAAAAATCATTCTTTTCAATTTATTTGTTAAAAACATATTTTTATTTAATATCTATTTTAAATAAATCAATTCATATCTCTATTATAACTCGAAATCCCCTTTTCATAATTCTATTTATTTTTTTTCAAATATTTCCTTTTATAAAATCTATTGACTTTATAAGATTCCTTTACCTCAATATTCACCTTGAAATCTCTCTTATAAAATCCCTTGATTTTATATATAATAATTTATTTCAATATACGCATTGAAATTTCCCTTTTTATAAAATCTGTTGATTTTAAATAATATTCTTATTTCAGTATGCACATTGAAATTTTCCTTTTTACATCCCAAGGTTTCTTATGTTATTTAAAATATCAAATGAAAATGATCAATATCATCCAAACACACATAATCAATAACAGATTATATACTTAGACATATATCACAATATATAAAAACAGTAAAATAAATGTTGAGGAATCCAGTTGGATCCCTCCAACCTGATTCCCTGCATTCATAGATGTTAAATAATATAATATGCGATTTCATTTCAGTATGAAATATTCTGATAAACAGAATCAATATTTGATTAACGATTTATATATATATCGTCATCTGTAATTTTAGCCAATTACTTAGCGGTTCAACCAAACAGTCAACACATAGAAATCAACCAACACTTATCAATTCAAAAAATGCTTTAGAAAATATACATTGAATAAAGTTTGTGAGATTTACTCACATTGGACAGTTATCGTTAAATAACGATAATTGTCATTGATTGAGATCAGACAATTTATTTTGCTATAAATTGTAGCGAGTTTCAGTTCACTCTGAATCAGTTCCATGGTGTAGCCCTCATCCATACGATCCGAATGGATCCGACCGTTCAAAAAACTTGATAACGTATGAACGATATAACTCAATAACAAGTTTGAATACATAGTTGAATTAAAATAATTTATATTTAATTCAAATGATGGGCTTTGCCTGACTCACACTAGCCCAAACAAATTGAAACCGCACCCATGTGCTCCTTTTTCCCTATCAAAGAAATCTCGTACCCTGCTCCTTCGAATCTTGCCATTTTCAATTTCTTCTTGCCTTCCAATATCCTTCTCCACTCAAGATAAATCAAAACTAAAATTACCATGATGCTTCTCTTCACCATCTTTACAACCTTCTCTCCCTCGATTTAAACTCGAATACAAGATTTAATTTGCGTTCTCCAGTCTTGAAGCCGTAACAACCAAAAACTCGCGACCCTTATATACTTCGAATTCAACAAAAATGAGCATAAACACTTGAAATCACCTCATGAATCCAATACAAATACCCAGCTCATGAATTGATGCCTCAATAGCCTAAAATCCATAACCCTAGAACCCGTAGACCATGTGCTGTGTATTTTACAGCGAGCTAAATCGTTCCAACCTCTTTGAAACAGATACCAGTTGAAGAGAAATGAAAAACTAGTGCAAATAATTTATTCTTGCAATTTATAGAATTTGTTTTGATTTCTCACGATTTTTCAAAATGTAGATTTTACTGTTTATAATTTCTTCTGAGGTAATGGCGCCTCGTTTGACTATGGGAGAATTAATTTAGGGTTAGAAATAGTTTTGAGTACTTATAGGGTAATTTTAATGTTTTAATATTTGATTAAATAATTATTTTTAATCAACTGTTGTTTGTATTTGTCATTATAATTCCATATGATCACATACGAAACCCAAATTCGATGAAAATAGACATGTAGCACAGTTTGACATTACGGACCTAACAAAACTTGTTTCGTCAAAATACGAATCCGTTTGCTCACATAGTGTATTTTTAAAGTTAAATAATTGACTGTTTTTCACAATAAAATCTCGTACGGCACATACTAACTCCAAAAATCACGAAAAATGAAATCTAGCAAAAATTTAATATTCCAGATCCAACAAAATTAGTTTCGTCGAAAACGGAGTTTGTTTGCAAAAATGACTATTTTCCAAGGCTCTAAATAAACCAAATTAAATATAAATATATTTAAAAATAATTAAATGAAATAATAACAATTTAATATTATCGTATATATTCTCATAGAATATAATATAGCTCCAAAATATTCTTATCTGAATTTATAACTCGGTATTTCAAATCTAGACTAAAATAATATTCAATTTATATTGAAAATCAATTTATAATGTAAATAAATTGTTATAAATTATAAAGGAATTCCATAGCGACTTTTCGAAAATTTGATTTGGACACAACTAACAATCTACATGATGAATTCTCGATTTTTCTCTTCCATTAGAAAAATATACTTCACCAGCTCCGAAAGTTTCTTGTTTCACAAAAATCCGGTGTAACAACCCGAATTTTAATAATGTGTTATAATCAAGAATCAAGGCAGAGTTAAATTTTAAAATCTGAATCAAGGGAAACAGGCTGTGACATTGCGTTCGTCTCGGAAAAATATGCGAAATTGAGTCCGAGTTTTCGAAAAACGGAGTCCGTATGACCAAGTTATGGCCCAACGAAGTTTCAGAAAATTCCAAGTCCGAAAAACAGTTCAAAATTCAAATCTGGAGCCGAAAAGACTAGGCGGGAAAATTTCCCGCCAAGCACCCAAGTCGACATGGGTGTCGACTTGGGTGTCGACACACCCAAGGTAGTGTCGACTTGCAAGTCGACACCCCTGTCGACCTGGGTGGTCGAGCCCAGGCTACCTGGGTGCGCCTGCTTGTGTCTCTGGTCTTGTTCTAGAAGCTTCCGACGGAATTTGATGGCTCAGATCTGATTTAGGTTTAATCCTATGGTTTAAACTACCCCTAATCTCTATAAAAAGACCCCTAGACCTAGCCTAAACCCCCATTAATTCATTCCTACAACGAAGTTATGCCAAAATGCTCCCTCACCATGGCCTCCACCTTCATATCATGGCCTCCATCTTCATCTCCAAAGGCTTGAGCATCCAAAGCTAGATCCATGAAGCAGGTGCAAGCTTCCTACACCAAATCAAGGAGGGATCAACGTTGCTACACCAATTTCATGACGATTCTTCAACAAAGGAGCCACCTTTCTTCGTCAAGACGATTCATACTCCTAGCCCTCTTGCCACGCTATGTAAGTTCTAGCTACTTGTAGATTCTAACGGTGGTTCTAATGTGACATGGGATAAAATGTGATGAAACATAAGTATGCTAGCCTATATGAACCTTGTCATGTCTCTTTTGCTTGAACCTATGACTTTGGGATATGCTTAGTGACTAAATCATGCCACTTATGTTATGTTTAACCTAGTATATCTTGCAAGTTTGAATCTTTATCCATGGAATGTTAGCATGAACTTTTGGGAACCACTTGACTTGTGAAAACATTGGCAAAGACTTGAGTTTGGGGCTTATGCATGTAAATGAACCCAAACCCCTTACGTTATCATGCATGTTTGTGGCCAAATTCCCTTATGATACTATGCATGTTTGTGGCCAAATTCCCTTATGATACTATGCATGTTTGTGGCCAAATTCCCTTATGATACTATGCATATTTGTAGCCAATCCCTTTTGGACATCGTGCATGTTTTAGGCTAATGTGTTATCATAGTATTTCTACCATGTTGACTCGCTTTCACTTGCGTTTGAAAATACGTTTTGGGTAGTTTAGACAAGATGTGAATATGGCATGAAACGTGACTCGAAGTTACCTGAGACATGACATGTAAGTTAAACTAAAATGTGGACATGACACGTAGGAAAACATGGGACTTGAAACTAGA
The DNA here is from genome assembly GCA_030737875.1 of Allium sativum. NCBI lineage: Eukaryota > Viridiplantae > Streptophyta > Magnoliopsida > Asparagales > Amaryllidaceae > Allium > Allium sativum. Next base: position 319,046,144 of record CM060921.1, read on the forward strand.
CACGTATGGGTTGTAAGTGTAATATGACACTAGACCAAACATGAAAGTGGCCAACTCGAGGTTGGGTTGAGTTTGTAGCATAAATCTACCCGGACCCACCCGGCTTAACTAGTGGCTACAAACAATAGGACCCAATGTGGGTAGTTGGTCATATAGCACTTAAAACCCGAGGTTAGACTAGGTTGTGGTGTAAATCTACCCGGACCCGCCCGGCTTAACTAGTAACCACAACAAAGTCTAATGTGAGAGGTTGGGGTGCATTAATCTAATTAATGCCACATGAAAAGGTTAAGTAATTTGGATTAATGACACTTAACCGATATGACATGAATGGGTAGGTTAAGTTAAACCGGACTTGGTTCCTTAATGACACTTAACCATATAAGACAATTAGGGGATGGGGTTAAGTAATTTACACTTAACTAATCCGACTTGGTAATTAGATGGGGTTAAGTAACCTACACTTAACTAATCTAAACACGGTAATTAGACGGGGCTAAGTAACCTTCACTTAACTAATCTAAGCACGGTAATTCGATGGAGTTAAGTTAAACACTTACCCAATCTAAACTTGGTAATTTAATGAGGTTAAGTAGCCAATACTTAACCAACTTAACATGATAATTTAATGGGGTTAAGTAACTTATACTTAACCAATTATACATGATGATTTGATGAGGTTAAGTAACCTATGCTTAACCAATCTAATATGCGGACCTGATAGGGTTAAGTCACAAGACCTTTTAACTTAGGCTTAACCATTGTAATACGATTAGTGGATGGGGTTAAGCTAACCCATACTTAACCAATCCGACACGATAATCTGATGGGATTAAGATAATCTATGCTTAATCAATCTAACATGATAATCTGATAGGGTTAAGACAAATAAATACTTAACCAATTTGACTTGATAGGGATAAGTCATGAGCTTCTTGGTAAACTTAACCAACTTGTAGGGCTAAGCCTTGAACTTGAGTACTTAGCCAATCTTAACATGATTCGTGGGCGGGTTAGGTCATGAATTTGAATGACAACACTTAACCCATTAGACAAAACCCTAGCTCAGGGGACTAGGTTGAAAATCGTAGTTAACAAGGATAGTGGGAAGAGAAGCTAAGTGGTAAACCTTAGTTAAGGATAACTAAGTAATAATTCTTAGCCAAGGACATGGGACTAGTTCATAAATAGATACGGTAAGTCATCGCTTAGTATACGAGTAGGAGCAACTTATCTGACTTGGATAAAAAGCTCCAGCGAACTGGGTGATGAAGCGGTAGCTTCGGGGGACGTGAGGGTACTCTTGGTATCCCTCTGTGAGGTGGCAGGTGGTCCATGAAACCCGGCCTCACAGAGGTTAAGGTCTGCGGTAAAAGAGCCAAGAGTATGCCTTGGTTGCTATGCGAGCGGCCTAAAGACTGGGATGGATTAGCGTGGAGTCGACGATACTTGATTTTTCCCTGGATAGCACGTCGCCGACTACCTACCATCTTTAGTCAATCGTGTACGAACGGAAAGGCAGAGAACTCCCAACAGACCATGTTCTTGCTATCGAGTCATGGATGAGGTTGGCCCATAGGAAAGTGGGGCTATAGTGGGGCCGGGATGTAGTTCTCATACATGATTTTTCTTGGATTGCCTTTTAGTAGTTGAGGGAGGGTTCACGTGGGACCATAGCTACGAGTACAAAAACAGACCTTGATATCTGCATCAGCAGACGACTTAAAGCTCCCGACCGAGTTTCGTATTTCTTGATTTGCCCTGGCACGGAACTCGGATGGCACATTGAGGAACATGTGCGTCTAGACATGGAAAACGATTCACGATACATACGCGGGATAAAGGGCGCGGTTGACGGGTGGCATAATCCCTAGTGGCCCTAGGTGGCTTGAACCCAAACCGAGACACGGAAACGTTCATTAGGTAGCATAATCCCTAGTGGTCCTAGGTGGCATAAATCCTAAGTGAACGCGCGATAGTTCATGGTAAGGAAACATAACTAGATCAAGGGTGGCAGTCCAAAATAACTTCAAGGATAAAATGGTACTACATTGAGGTGGTATAGATTTACATGGGAAAGCCCGTACGGCCTACGGCAAAGGACTGAACTTATACATGGAAAGATACATAGGAGTTGGGAAAACCTACATATGTTATATATTAGGTTGACATGGACCATTACATGACATTGGGCAAGGGACATTCATAGTTAAAACATGACGCGGGTTGGGATACTAGTACGAGAGGTGCAGAGCAAATATACATGATAGATACTGTGGGTTGTCATACATGATAGATACCTTGTGATAGTATACTTGATAGAAACCTGACGATGTGATACCTTGATTTATCTTGACACCATAGTTTATCATGATACAGTAGTTCATCCAGTTATCTTGGTTTAGCTTATCTATCTTGTCGTCATCCTTATGTTAACTTTCAGTTTATGCATGTCATGTTACCTTTACCTGTTTTATGCTGGAAGTAGATAGGACTTACCAGTCTTTATGACTGACCCCGTTTTCTTTCGCCTCTTTGTCTTCCGTTTCCCCCTAGGTTTTCAGGGAGGAAACACTGTTATTTAGTTCGGACTTCCCCTGCTTGAAGGTCATCATGCATTGCTTGGACTTTCCTTGGCCATGGCTACCTTACTATTTTATTTGGGGAATAATTTATGAAAAGGTTTTATGCGTCTTTACTATTGCAAGACAGGTTTTGATGTATTCTGATGTAAAAGGCTTTAGACCTTATTTTATAAGGTAATGAAATTTGTTTTACTTCCACTGTTTTATATATATGTTCTGTCTTGTAATATTTCTGTGCATGTTTACCTCGATAATGCTTCACCAAACCTAGTGCATTCCCTTTATGAGTGACCCTAGCGGAGGTGGGGTGTTACATTTGGTATCAGAGCAGAAGGTTACCAGACTGGGCAAAAGTTTTTAAAACCTTCTGAAAACTATTTGAGAAACCGTTTACAAAGAAGCATTTTTCAATAAAAGTTTTTAAAGGCTATTCCCCAAAGGCCATTAGCACTATCCTTTGTTTCCTTGATCGAATCTCTTTTCCTTTCTTCCATCTGTAGTCACAGTAGTTTTAACTGTGATTAATCCTTGTCTAGCTACGTAAGTGTTTTCCCGTGCGATGGAGGAAGTTCTCGAGAGAACTATTACCGAAGTTATAAGAAGGGATAATAAGAGCAAGGATAAAGGACACGAGCTTAAGAATAAGCAACTTGTTGGTATGACTTGATATACAAAGGAAGATAAGGACAAGATCAGCGAGAGGGAAATTGTATGCTCTCATTTCTAGCGTACCTAAGAGGAATGGTACCATTTCTGTTAAAGGCTTAGCCTTTCTTTTCTATCGCCCCGTCTAGACTTTGTTTTGATCATCGCATCATTTAAGTCTGCCTCGATAGTTAAGTCTCTGCACCTTAGTACTAGCATGGTAGAAGATCCCACTTTAGTCCCAAAATCTGGTTGGAGAGTCAGTCCATTTATTCATGATTTGTTTGGATTTGAGAACGTCTATGCCAAGTGTTGAGATTAGAAGCAATGCTTCTATTGTTGAGCTATGGATGGATTCTAGGGATGAAGTGGTTATCCAGTAAGGGATGCCATTCTCGGTTTTGAAAGAAGGGTAGTCAAACTCTTAACTTGCCTTGGTAATACCCTCGAAGTCTTGTATAACCTTTTGGGTTCTGTCATGGTTAGTTACCAAGAATCCCTTGATGCATTTGTCGGAAATCTCTGATCCGATCGAGTAACGTTCGCCAATAGGACGGATGATTCATTCCGCTTAAGCATGAGTTATAGGAATCACCCTAGTAGGTACGCTTGGTAACATGGATTGACATTGGTAAACGAGATCCAGAATTCACTAATGAATTTTGGAGAGCTTGCATGAGTACGCAGATATGGTTGAGCTAAGTATACTAGGGAAAGAATAAGTGAAAGTGGAACGAGAGGCGACAATGAAATGATTTCTGACTCATACCTTGGAAATAGGAATCAAGGAGCTACGAAATCATGAAGTCAAAGGCGGTCAAGGCACAATGGAATTAAGCTCATGGAAATGCGGCTTAGACGCGCGCATCATGTCTCTTTTTAAGAGTATATCTTTGATCCTTGGTTCACCTGTAGAGCTTACTTGCATGCTATTGCTTGGTGGACATCCTCTCGATCCTGTTTCTGTCACAAACCCCGTAAGGAGTTTGTCTTGTTTATCTCCTCGATCTTATCTTGGGATCCTTAGATAGAACTCTATGGATGTAAACATGTATTTGAAATATGTTATGATTGATATGGTTGCAAGTGGTTGCTCGTGGATGCGCGAATACACATTAGATACTAGATTGACGCGGTCACGATTCATGTTGCATATGCACGAGTATTTATACTTGTTTATGGATGAAATTTAATGTGTTACCATGTGGATGTTGCATGTGGATGAATGTTTGTGCACACATATAGTGTTTATATGACTAGGACTATTTGCATACATGTTGGATTCATGGCACTAAACATATTCTGCATGTAGAAGATCATTCAGGCCTGATCATTAGCATTAGCTAAGAAACATATACACACACACTTTCTGCATGTGTACATAAAGCATTAGAAGTCTCTTAAGGACAATGGTTGCCTGTGGATGATGTTTTGAGTAGATGGATGATGGATGGTAGGATACGTTCCTCCTAACTTGGAGATTTCGGGGACGAAATCCTTAAAGGAGGGGAGAATGTAACAACCCGAGTTTTAATAACGTGTTATAATCAAGAATCAAGTCAGAATTAAATTTTAAAATCTGAATCAAGGGAAACAGGCTGTGCCATTGCGTTCGTCTCGGAAAAATACGCGAAATAGAGTCCGAGTTTTCGAAAAACGGAGTCCGTATGACCAAGTTATGGCCCAACGAAGTTTCAGAAAATTCCAAGTCCGAAAAACAGTTCAAAATTCAAATCTGGAGCCGAAAAGATTGGGCGGGAAAATTTCCCGCCCAGCACCCAAGTAGACATGGGTGTCGACTTGGGTGTCGACACACCCAAGGTGGTGTCGACTTGCAAGTCGACACCCCTGTCGACCTGGGTGGTCGAGCCCAGGCCACCTGGGTGCGCCTGCTTGTGTCTCTGGTCTTGTTCTGGAAGCTTCCGACGGAATTTGATGGCTCATATCTGATTTGGGGTTAATCCTATGGTTTAAACTACCCCTAATCTCTATAAAAAGACCCCTAGACCTAGACTAAACCCTCATTAATTCATTCCTACAACGAAGTTATGCCAAAATGCTCCCTCACCATGGCCTCCACCTTCATATCATGGCCTCCATCTTCATCTCCAAAGGCTTGAGCATCCAAAGCTAGATCAATGAAGAAGGTGCAAGCTTCCTACACAAAATCAAGGGGGGATCAACGTTGCTACACCAATTTCATGACGATTCTTCAACAAGGGAGCCACCTTTCTTCGTCAAGACGATTCATACTCCTAGCCCTCTTGCCACGCTATGTATGTTCTAGCTACTTGTAGATTCTAACGGTGGTTCTAATGTGACATGGGATAAAATGTGATGAAACATAAGTATGCTAGCCTATATGAACCTTGTCATGTCTCTTTTGCTTGAACTTATGACTTTGGGCTATGCTTAGTGACTAAATCATGCCACTTATGTTATGTTTAACCTAGTATATCTTGCAAGTTTGAATCTTTATCCATGGAATGTTAGCATGAACTTTTGGGAACTACTTGACTTGTGAAAACGTTGGCAAAGACTTGACTTTGGGGCTTATGCATGTAGATGAACCCAAACCCCTTACGTTATCATGCATGTTTGTGGCCAAATTCCCTTATGATACTATGCATGTTTGTGCCAAATTCCCTTATGATACTATTCATGTTTGTGGCCAAATTCCCTTATGATTCTATGTATGTTTGTAGCCAATCCCTTTTGGACATCGTGCATGTTTTAGGCCAATGTGTTATCATAGTATTTCTACCATGTTGACTCACTTTCACTTGCGTTTGAAAATACGTTTTGGGTAGTTTAGACAAGATGTGAATATGGCATGAAACGTGACTCGAAGTTACCTGAGACATGACATGTAAATTAAACTAAAATGTGGACATGACACGTAGGAAAACATGGGACTTGAAACTAGACACGTATGGGTTGTAAGTGTAATATGACACTAGACCAAACATGAAAGTGGCCAACTCGAGGTTGGGTTGAGTTTGTAGCATAAATCTACCCGGACCCGCCCAGCTTAACTAGTGGCTACAAACAATAGGACCCAATGTGGGTAGTTGGTCATATAGCACTTAAAACCCGAGGTTAGACTAGGTTGTGGTGTAAATCTACCCAGACCCGCCCGGCTTAACTAGTAACCACAACAAAGTTTAATGTGAGAGGTTGGGGTGCATTAATCTAATTAATGCCACATGAAAAGGTTAAGTAATTTTGATTAATGACACTTAACCGATATGAAACAAATGGGTAGGTTAAGTTAAACCGGACTTGGTTTCTTAATGACACTTAACCATATAAGATAATTAGGGGATGGGGTTAAGTAATTTACACTTAACTAATCCGACTTGGTAATTAGATGGGGTTAAGTAACCTACACTTAACTAATCTAAACACGGTAATTAGATGGGGCTAAGTAACCTTCACTTAACTAATCTAAGCACGGTAATTCGATGGGGTTAAGTTAAACACTTAACCAATCTAAACTTGGTAATTTAATGAGGTTAAGTAGCCAATACTTAACCAACTTAACATGATAATTTAATGGGGTTAAGTAACTTATACTTAACCAATTATACATGATGATTTGATGAGGTTAAGTAACCTATACTTAACCAATCTAATATGCGGACCTGATAGGGTTAAGTCACAAGACCTTTTAACTTAGGCTTAACCATTGTAATACGATTAGTGGATGGGGTTAAGCTAACCCATACTTAACCAATCCGACTCGATAATCTGATGGGATTAAGATAATCTATGCTTAATCAATCTAACATGATAATCTGATAGGTTTAAGACAAATAAATACTTAACCAATTTGACTTGATAGGGATAAGTCATGAGCTTCTTGGTACACTTAACCAACTTGTAGGGCTAAGCCTTGAACTTGAGTACTTAGCCAATCTGTGACACCCCGCAAATTTTATAACTGTGAAATTCACAAATTAAAGTATATTTAATTTCAAATCAAAGAACTAAGGGAAACGGGATACGCCATTGCGTTCGTCTCGGAAAAATACGCGAAATAGAGTCCGAGTTTTCGAAAAACGGAGTCCGTATGAAGAAGATATGGCCTTCGGAAGTTTCTGAATTAAGTTTAAAATTCGAACAGAATAAAACAGTTTAAAATTAAAACCGGGCCCAATTGGCCAGGGCGGGAAAAATCCCGCCTGATGCACCCAGGTCGACTGGGCTGTCGACCTGGTCTAGCCAGGTCGACAGGGCTGTCGACAGGGCTGTCGACAGGCATGTCGACCTGGTCCAGACCCAGGTCGAACCCAGTCCAACTTGGCTGGCCTATTCTATGTTGGTCGATTTTCTGTGGTCTGCTTTGTCATTAGGGCTAGGTGGCAGGCTCTAATTGGTCTCTCTTGCGAATGAATGGCTACGATCAATCCAAGCAACATCAATGGTCCTAATCAGTTTATAACCTCTATAAAAACAACCCTAGACTAACCCTAATCTATTCATTCAAAAATAAGAACAAAGCCGCCATGTTGCTGAGGAACGACTAAGGGTAGCCACCAATTGGAGAGAGGATTAGGAGGCAAATTCTAAGGCATAAAGCAACCTAAACAAATCAAATCAACAAGGAATCGCATCTCCAAAACCCTAAATTGGAGAGTTCGCCATACAATTGTAAGTAGAGTATTATTTTGGTATGAACAAATAATTGTGTTGGTTTGTATACTTGATTTGTGGCAATAAAGTAATTCATATTTGTGCGTTACTATCGATTTGGAATATTGTATACGTTTGGATATTCTCGAATTATGTTATTCAATTATGAAAAACTACATGCGGTAGTTTTATGCAAGTATACGTTTGGAATATTCGCAAATTATGTAATCCATGTTGAAACTACATGTATGTAGTTGATTAATTGAAATTCATGCAAGTTTGGGGTTTTGCTACTATGCCATCATAATGTGTATTTTTATACAAACATCATTTTTGTGAAGTAATTGGAATAAGTTTGGGTTGTCATAATCCATATGAAATTATGTTGAAAATTGGGCATCATGTATTAAGCCATGCTTTTGTACTAGAAAACCTATTTGCAAACTTATGAATATGATTAGGCTATGATTGATATTTTGCATAATTGAAATCCATATTGTTAACAAGAATTATATGATGACATATGTGGTACATAGCTAGGTTAGATTCAAAAACCCCTTTTGCAAGACTAAAGTAAAAATCATGATTTCATGTTAGAAATATTTGTGCCATGTGAATAGATTTAAAATCATGATTAGTTTGAATTGTACTTTTGTGTTAGTAACAAAAGTAAACACCTTTGTAAGCATGTAGTAATCTTATGAACATGATTTGCTTATGTTTGACATTATGCCTGAATAAAAATATAGGTTTATGTTGTAGTTAAGCCTATGTGTCAATAGTGATATTCTTATCTCAACTACAAGTTTACATGCTTTGATTCATGTCACCTATGCTTTATGACCAAAGTATATGTTACCACTATGCAAGTACACCAGTTTCTATTTTGTAGTTCCAACGTTATGTTGCAAGTTCATGCGCTCACATTCCCCTTTTTGTGTATGTAATCACGCTTTAAGCCTCCCCTTCTTCTCATGGCTAAGTTGGGCTTAAGAGCCTAAGCCCAACATATATCATGATAAACGAACGTATTAAACGGGGGAAAATAACGTTGGGTTAAATTAATTAATAAATGGAAATATAAAGTAGAAGGGCCCAAATTCAAGTATGGGTTGGGCCCATGATTGGTGTAACCTTTACACCATTAACTTAATAATGGGCCGCAAATATTTACATATAAGAAAATAAAGAAGAAAGACAAAATATGTAAATGTAGAACATACGATGTGTTTAACCCGAGGTTGGATTGAGTTGTGATGTAAACCTGCCCGGAACCGCCCGGCTGTCCAGTAGTCACAACAATACCTATCCAATGTGGGAGGTTAAACATGGAGCCCAATAAGGACCCGAGGTTAGACTGAGTTGTGGCGTAAGACTGCCCGGAACCAACCGGCAACAGGCAGCCACAACAATACCTGTCTAATGTGAGAGGTCAAGGCTTTAATAAGACAATTAAGGCTGAGTCAGGATTGTTAGGATTAAGTGAACTAAAGACTTAATCAAAATAGAACATGCTAAACTAAACGGACTGGTGGGGGTTAGGTTAGAAAACACTTAACCAACTTAGCATGTTGGCTAGAGATAGAAAACCTAGTAACGGGGGACCCTTTTCAGCAGTAACCCTAGAAGGTGTATCAGGATACCCTGAAACTAGGCAGGGTGGGGCACGATTACTGGGCTGATTGTAAGAGGTCAAATCGACGGCGGTGGTGTAGCAGTGTAGGTTCTAACGGGGTGCGGGCGTGCACACACTCCGGCGTAGAAAAATAAGGCACTGGACACCAGTAGCATACCTGTGCATTCTAGGATTGTGTCGGGCCGCCACCATGGGACTTGATACACCCCATGGTGGGACCAGCATAGGTAACTACAACATCGGGGGCCGTAAGACACATGTAACTATGCGAGTAGGAGCCGATCATCATAGAATGGATCACTTCACCCTGATTATGGGGTGCCAGTTGGAAACTAGTTTATATGGGTTCAGAGATCAACATGGGGTACGATAGTATATTCGACCCTAGACAACTTAACCAAGTTTATAGTGCTTGCCCACTTCTTGTTTATACTTATCACACCCAGTTCTTTATTCATAGACAGAATAGTACTAGACTTACTCAGGCTTTATGTCTGACTCTACTTTTCTTTCGTCTTCTTTTCTTCCGTTTCCCCTCCCCCCAGGTCCGCAGGGAGGGAACACAGCAGCTTGACCAACCTTAACATCCAGCTTGAAGAAGAGAAATGTATTGCTTGGACCTTTTCATTTTGAACTATGGCTTTGGACAACCACTATGGGGGCTTTTGCAGTTTATCTATGTTTTATTTATGCTTCTTTAAATAATGTAATCAAGACAGATTATGAAAGTGTTATGTTTTTGGAAAAGATGTAAGACAATTATGGTGATATTGTTGTAGCACGTATTTGCTTTTATGAAATAAAAGTTGTTGTTTTTCCGTTGTTTACAAATATGTGTTCTTATATCTGTCTTGTATATCTGTGACTTATACTTATAAACCTCCACCAAAATTAGGGCATTCCCTTTGAGAGTGACCCTAACGGAGGTGGGGTGTTTCACTTGGTATCAGAGCATAGGTTTACCAGATAAGATAAAAAGTTTTGAAAAATTGTTTTCAAAAAGGAAATTTAAAGAAGCATTTTTAAAAGAAAAATATTATTTTATTTTAAAAGGCAAAGTCCACTCCCCAAAGCCATAGGTACTATCTCTTATCCTTCGTTTTGAATCTATCCTTTTTGTTTCAGCATGTCCGAAGATCTTAACTTGCCAGAAGGGGTGCCAATACCTGGTTGGTTTAGACGGTTCTTAGAAGCAAGGGCCACTCAGCCAGGTCCTACCGTTCCTCCTCCCCCAGCTGCAGGAAATCATCCAGCTGCAGCGGCACCTTTTCCTCCACCTCCTCCACGGGGAAACACTTTTGCTAAGATATGTAAAGATTTTAAAGCTATGGGAGGAAGGGATTTCCATGGAACTGAGTCCTTCGTGGCAGCTAGAAATTGGCTGAAGGAAACGGAGGACCTATTCATCATCTTTGAGGTAGAAGATAGACAAAAAGTACAATTGGCAGTATGGCTATTGAAGGGCGAGGCTTCCTACTGGTGGGAAGTCACTAATGCTGAAAGACCAGTGGAGACATGGGAGGACTTTAGGGCAAGGTTTGAGACTAAATTTCTCTCAGATGCGGAAAGAAGTTTGCAGTTGGAAAAATTCTTATTTCTTAAACAAGGGGACAAGACAGTCAGAGAGTATGTGAATCAGTTCGATGAGCTGGATAGGTTTGGGCTTGACCTAGTCAACACCCCGCACAAGAAGGCTCTCCGTTTCGTCAAAGGGTTAAATGAGCCATTACACAGTTTGGCCATGACCCATATACCCATGGGAGCCACGTACGAAAGATTGGTGCAAATGGCATTGCTGAATGAAGAGGATAAGGGCAAGAAGGAGACAAAGGCAGAAAGCTCTCAAGGGAAGAAAGAGGGTTTGCAGCCTAAGAAGACAGACTTTAAGAAGGGCGGGAAAGGCAACAAAGAGAAGAGGAAGTGCAATTTCTATGGCAAAGTGGGGCATTTAGTAAAGGACTGCCGGAAAAAGAAGGCCAAGGAGAATGGTGGGTGCTTTTCTTGCGGTGAGACAGGCCACAGGGCTAAGGACTGCCCAAAGAAACGAGGACAGGGGCAGAGGGCTGGATCCACCCCAGGGGCACAGGTTCATGTGCTGGAAGCGCCACCTCTGCAGCAGCGAGGTATAAATACTTCTGTAGAAAGTGTAGTTTATCTTTATGATCACCCCGTTCGCACTTTATTTGATTCTGGCGCATCACACTCCTTTATCTCGTCTGCTTTAGTAGAATCTCTGCACCTAAAAACTAGTATGGTAGAGGACCCCTTAATTGTTTCAAACCCAATTGGGGGCCCAGCTCATTTGTCTATGATCTGTTTGGGATTGAAAATTTCTATTCTAAGTGTAGAATTTCAATGTAGTGCCTTTGTTTTGGGCTTTTCGGGGTATGGTTTGATTTTGGGTATGGATTGGCTATCCAGTAATGGGGCCATCCTTGATTGTGAGAAAAGGGTTGTTAGGCTCCTAACCCAGCTCGGTAATACTTTGGAAATTTCTTGTAATCCCTCATACGCGGTTATGCTTAGTTATCTTGAATCGCTAGATGCCTCTGTTGAAAATTTGCAATCAGTTAGATTGGTCTGGGAATATCCGGATGTCTTTGAAGAGGTGAAGGGCTTGCCTCCGAAGCGGGAAATAGACTTCCGCATATATCTTGTAGATAATGCAAAGCCCGTTGCGTTGCCCGTTAGACACATGGCTCCACGAGAAAGGAAAGAGCTCAGTAAACAGATTAAAGAGCTTCTAGAAAAGGGGTTCATTAGGAGGAGCATTTCAGAATGGGGCGCTCCGGTGGTGTTCGCTACAAAGGCGGATGGTTCACTCCGTCTATGTGTTGACTATAGGGAGCTCAACAAGCTAACGAAAAAGAATAGGCACCCTCTCCCTAGAATTGACGATTTATTTGACCAGCTTGTAGGAGCGTCTGTTTTCTCCCAACTCGATTTAGCGACCGGTTTTCATCAGCTAAGGGTGGTTGAAGATAGCATCGATAAAACGGCATTCAGAACCCCAGACGGCTTCTTTGAATGGCTTGTCATGCCTTTCGGCTTGACAAATGCACCTGCTTACTTCGTGGACCTGATGAGTAGGGTATTTAGAGATTTCCTCAACAAATTCGTAGTGGTCTTCGTAGATGATATCCTTGTCTTCTCAAAGAGTGAAGAGGAACATGCTCAACACTTAAGGGCAATCATGGAAACTTTGCGAGTCCATCAACTAAAAGCCAAGTTCTCCAAATGCCACTTTTGGAGAGAAGAGGTGAGGTTCCTTGGGCACATAGTATCCAAACAAGGGTTAGCGGTGGACCCTGCTAAGGTAGTGGCGGTACAGGATTGGAAGACACCAAGGAATGCGACTGAGGTCCGAAGCTTTCTAGGACTGGCAGGTTTCTATCGAAAGTTTATAAGGGATTTTGCGAAAATCTCAGCTCCGCTCACGAAATTGACCAAGAAGAATCTAGTGTTCAATTGGGATTTGGATTGCGAGTTTGCTTTCCAACGACTGAAAAGGGCTCTTACAACAGCCCCAGTTTTGACGCTGCCAGATGGGAGCAAGATGTTCACCGTTTATACGGATGCATGTGGGACAGGGCTAGGCGCCGTCTTAATGCAAGAAGGAAGGGTAGTAGCTTATGGCGGGAGGCAGTTGAAGGTGCACGAAAAGAACTACCCAACCCACGATCTTGAGTTAGCCGCCATCGTCTTTGCACTCAAGTCTTGGCGACACTATCTCCTAGGTGAGAAGTTCGAACTTTACACTGACCATAAATCGTTGAAATATCTTTTCTCGCAGAAAGATCTTAACTTGAGGCAACAAAGATGGATGGAGTTTCTTGCCACATACGATTTCGAAATCTCCTACACTCCGGCAAAGGCAACGTAGTGGCAGACGCGTTGAGCTGAAAGAAATTGACTCTAAGCCCGTTGTTTGTTGAAAGACAAAGCCTAGAGTTTATAGCCAGCTTCGACTTTAGGCCTTCCTCCGATTTCGTACCAGGCTTGCTTGCATCTCTCGAAGTGCACCCAACTTTAGTGGATTCAGTAGGGACAGCACAACGCGAAGACCCTCAGCTTATGGAATGATTGATAGGCTAATTAGGGGTGAGACTTCAAGTCACCTCAACAGATACTCCATCGACGATAAGGGTTTGCTAAGGCGAGACGGAAGACTATGCGTCCCACAGACAAAAGATTTAATAAAGAAGGTTCTCGAGGAAGCACATCACTCCAAGATGACGATACACCCAGGCGGAGATAAAATGTACAAAGATATAAAAAGGACTTTCTTCCGGAACGGCATGAAAAAGGACGTGGCAGAATTCGTTTCTAAGTGTATGGTGTGCCAACAGGTTAAGGCGGAACAGAAAAAGCCTGGCGGACTACTACATCCTCTGGAGGTCCCGCAGTGGAAAGGGGATAGCATCTCAATGGACTTCATCGATGGGCTGCCTAGGTCTAGGAGAGGCAACACTAGCATTTGGGTAATAGTGGATAGGCTTACTAAAAGCGCCCACTTTTTACCTGTCAAAAGTAAAAGAACTGCCTCATCCCTAGCATCACTTTAGCTCAAGGAAATCGTTCGACTCCATGGAATACCATCTAGCATTGTTAGTGACCGAGACCCCATCTTCACCAGTGAGTTTTGGCGGAGTCTGCAAGAAGCAGTAGGAACGCAGTTATGCTTGAGCACAGCCTATCATCCCCAAACCGACGGCTAAACAGAGAGAGTGAACAGAGTTTTGGAAGACCTTTTAAGGCTATGCGTCCTTGACTTCGGAGGGACATGGGAAGACCACCTTCCTTTGGTGGAATTTGCCTACAACAACAGCTATCAAGCAACCGTCGGAATGGCGCCCTTCGAAGCTTTATATGGAAGACCGTGCCGATCGCCCACTTGTTGGTGGGAGTCCACGGATAAGCTCATACTTGGACCAGATATGATCCGAGAGACCTCAGAGAAAGTAGACTTAATACGAAGAAGGATGAAGACGGCCCAAGATAGACAAAAGTCCTATGCCGACAAGAGGAGGACCGACCTTGAATTTGAGGTTGGAGATAGAGTTTTTCTCAAGGTATCACCGCTAAGGAACGTTGTTCGTTTTGGAACCACAGGAAAACTGGCACCAAGGTTCGTAGGGCCATTCCCTATTATCGAGAAAATTGGGAAAATGGCCTATAGATTAGAGCTACCCGAGAAGTTGGCTGGAGTCCACAACGTCCTTCACGTTTCACATCTCCGAAAATGTCTACATGAGTCAGCTGAAGTGGTAGAGCCAAATATCCTCGAAGAGGCCGAAGTGGAACGCGAAGCAACCATAAGAAAAGTTCCAACCCGCATCTTAGGAACGGAAGTGAAGAAGCTACGCAACCGCGAAGTCAAGCTCGTTAAAGTTCAGTGGAGCGACGCCGAGGGAGACGCGACTTGGGAAACTGAAGCTAGAATACGCACTGCCTACCCTTTTCTTTTCGAGGGTACATCCTTGATCTTTCTTTTTCCTTAAGTTGCGCTTTTATCTATCTTTTTAGGTATATTTCCTCGACCTTATCTTTTAGGTAGAAACCTTTTGGATGGAAACATGTAATTGAAACATGTTATGGATGATGGTTGCAAGTGGTTGCAAGTGATTGCTAGTGGTTGCTCGTGGTTGCATATACACACACAATCTAGGTTTTAGATCGGCTCAGTCACTTCATATTGCATATGCATATATGTTTGCATTCGTATATGGTTGAACATTAATGTGTTGTCATATGGATGTTGCATTTGGATTGAATGATTGTGCACTCATGTAGAATCATAAATAGGAAAATTTGCATACATAATGGATTCATGGCACTTACATAATTCGCATTAAGGAGTTCAACTGAATCAGTAGACCGCCTGATTTTGCATTAGATAAGTTCATATACACACACTTCGCATATGATCATGAAGCATTAGAAGTCTTTTAAGGACAATGGATGCTCGTGTTTGATGGATGAGTAGATGGATGATTGGATGTTAGGATATACATTCCTCCTAACTTGAAGATTTCGGGGACGAAATCCTTTTAAGTGGGGGAGAATGTGACACCCCGCAAATTTTATAACTGTGAAATTCACAAATTAAAGTATAATTAATTTCAAATCAAAGAACTAAGGGAAACGGGATACGCCATTGCGTTCGTCTCGGAAAAATACGCGAAATAGAGTCCGAGTTTTCGAAAAACAGAGTCCGTATGAAGAAGATATGGCCTTCGGAAGTTTCTGAATTAAGTTTAAAATCCGAACAGAATAAAACAGTTTAAAATTAAAATCGGGCCCAATTGGCCAGGGCGGGAAAAATCCCGCCTGATGCACCCAGGTCGACTGGGCTGTCGACCTGGTCTAGCCAGGTCGACAGGGCTGTCGACCTGGTCCAGACCCAGGTCGAACCCAGTCCAACCTGGCTGGCCTATTCTATGTTGGTCGATTTTCTGTGGTCTGCTTTGTCATTAGGGCTAGGTGGCAGGCTCTAATTGGTCTCTCTTGCGAATGAATGGCTACCAACAATCCAAGCAACATCAATGGTCCTAATCAGTTTATAACCTCTATAAAAACAACCCTAGACTAACCCTAATCTATTCATTCAAAAATAAGAACAAAGCCGCCATGTTGCTGAGGAACGACTAAGGGTAGCCACCAATTGGAGAGAGGATTAGGAGGCAAATTCTAAGGCATAAAGCAACCTAAACAAATCAAATCAACAAGGAATCGCATCTCCAAAACCCTAAATTGGAGAGTTCGCCATACAATTGTAAGTAGAGTATTATTTTGGTATGAACAAATAATTGTGTTGGTTTGTATACTTGATTTGTGGCAATAAAGTAATTCATATTTGTGCGTTACTATCGATTTGGAATATTGTATACGTTTGGATATTCTCGAATTATGTTATTCAATTATGAAAAACTACATGCGGTAGTTTTATGCAAGTATACGTTTGGAATATTCGCAAATTATGTAATCCATGTTGAAACTACATGTATGTAGTTGATTAATTGAAATTCATGCAAGTTTGGGGTTTTGCTACTATGCCATCATAATGTGTATTTTTATACAAACATCATTTTTGTGAAGTAATTGGAATAAGTGTGGGTTGTTATAATCCATATGAAATTATGTTGAAAATTGGGCATCATGTATTAAGCCATGCTTTTGTACTAGAAAACCTATTTGCAAACTTATGAATATGATTAGGCTATGAATGATATTTTGCATAATTGAAATCCATATTGTTAACAAGAATTATATGATGACATATGTGGTACATAGCTAGGTTAGATTCAAAAACCCCTTTTGCAAGACTAAAGTAAAAATCATGATTTCATGTTAGAAATATTTATGCCATGTGAATAGATTTAAAATCATGATTAGTTTGAATTATACTTTTGTGTTAGTAACAAAAGTAAACACCTTTGTAAGCATGTAGTAATCTTATGAACATGATTTGCTTATGTTTGACATTATGCCTGAATAAAAATATAGGTTTATGTTGTAGTTAAGCCTATGTGTCAATAGTGATATTCTTATCTCAACTACAAGTTTACATGCTTTGATTCATGTCACCTATGCTTTATGACCAAAGTATATGTTACCACTATGCAAGTACACCAGTTTCTATTTTGTAGTTCCAACGTTATGTTGCAAGTTCATGCGCTCACATTCCCCTTTTTGTGTATGTAATCACGCTTTAAGCCTCCCCTTCTTCTCATGGCTAAGTTGGGCTTAAGAGCCTAAGCCCAACATATATCATGATAAACAAACGTATTAAACGGGGGAAAATAACGTTGGGTTAAATTAATTAATAAATGGAAATATAAAGTAGAAGGGCCCAAATTCAAGTATGGGTTGGGCCCATGATTGGTGTAACCTTTACACCATTAACTTAATAATGGGCCGCAAATATTTACATATAAGAAAATAAAGAAGAAAGACAAAATATGTAAATGTAGAACATACGATGTGTTTAACCCGAGGTTGGATTGAGTTGTGATGTAAACCTGCCCGGAACCGCCCGGCTGTCCAGTAGTCACAACAATACCTATCCAATGTGGGAGGTTAAACATGGAGCCCAATAAGGACCCGAGGTTAGACTGAGTTGTGGCGTAAGACTGCCCGGAACCAACCGGCAACAGGCAGCCACAACAATACCTGTCTAATGTGAGAGGTCAAGGCTTTAATAAGACAATTAAGGCTGAGTCAGGATTGTTAGGATTAAGTGAACTAAAGACTTAATCAAAATAGAACATGCTAAACTAAACGGACTGGTGGGGGTTAGGTTAGAAAACACTTAACCAACTTAGCATGTTGGCTAGAGATAGAAAACCTAGTAACGGGGGACTCTTTTCAGCAGTAACCCTAGAAGGTGTATCAGGATACCCTGAAACTAGGCAGGGTGGGGCACGATTACTGGGCTGATTGTAAGAGGTCAAATCGACGGCGGTGGTGTAGTAGTGTAGGTTCTAACGGGGTGCGGGCGTGCACACACTCCGGCGTAGAAAAATAAGGCACTGGACACCAGTAGCATACCTGTGCATTCTAGGATTGTGTCGGGCCGCCACCATGGGACTTGATACACCCCATAGTGGGACCAGCATAGGTAACTGCAACATCGGGGGCCGTAAGACACATGTAACTATGCGAGTAGGAGCCGATCATCATAGAATGGATCACTTCACCCTGATTATGGGGTGCCAGTTAGAAACTAGTTTATATGGGTTCAGAGATCAACATGGGGTACGATAGTATATTCGACCCTAGACAACTTAACCAAGTTTATAGTGCTTGCCCACTTCTTGTTTATACTTATCACACCCAGTTCTTTATTCATAGACAGAATAGTACTAGACTTACTCAGGCTTTATGTCTGACTCTACTTTTCTTTCGTCTTCTTTTCTTCCGTTTCCCCTCCCCCCAGGTCCGCAGGGAGGGAACACAGCAGCTTGACCAACCTTAACATCCAGCTTGAAGAAGAGAAATGTATTGCTTGGACCTTTTCATTTTGAACTATGGCTTTGGACAACCACTATGGGGGCTTTTGCAGTTTATCTATGTTTTATTTATGCTTCTTTAAATAATGTAATCAAGACAGATTATGAAAGTGTTATGTTTTTGGAAAAGATGTAAGACAATTATGGTGATATTGTTGTAGCACGTATTTGCTTTTATGAAATAAAAGTTGTTGTTTTTCCGCTGTTTACAAATATGTGTTCTTATATCTGTCTTGTATATCTGTGACTTATACTTATAAACCTCCACCAAAATTAGGGCATTCCCTTTGAGAGTGACCCTAACGGAGGTGGGGTGTTTCACAATCTTAACATGATTCGTGGGCGGGTTAGGTCATGAACTTGAATGACAACACTTAACCCATTAGACAAAACCCTAGCTCAGGGGACTCGGTTGAAAATCATAGTTAACAAGGATAGTGGGAAGAGAAGCTAAGTGGTAAACCTTAGTTAAGGATAACTAAGTAATAATTCTTAGCCAAGGACATGGGACTAGTTCATAAATAGATACGGTAAGTCATCGCTTAGTATACGAGGAGGAGCAACTTATCTGACTTGGATAAAAAGTTCCAGCGAACTGGTTGACGAAGCGGTAGCTTCGGGGGACGTGAGGGTACTCTTGGTATCCCTTTGTGAGGTGGCAGGTGGTCCATGAAACCCGGCCTCACAGAGGTTAAGGTCTGCGGTAGAAGAGCCAAGAGTATGCCTTGGTTGCTATGCGAGCGACCTAAAGACTGGGATGGATTAGCGTGGAGTCGACGATACTTGATTTTGCCCTGGATAGCACGTCGCCGACTACCTACCATCTTTAGTCAATCGTGTATGAACGGAAAGGCAGAGAACTCCCAACAGACCATGTTCTTGCTATCGAGTCATGGATGAGGTTGGCCCATAGGAAAGTGGGGCTATAGTGGGGCCGGGATGTAGTTCTCATACATTATTTTTCTTGGTTGCCTTTCAGTTGTTGAGGGAGGGGTCATGTGGGACCATAGGCACGGGTACAAAAACAGACCTTGATATCTGCATCAGCAGACGACTTAAAGCTCTCGACCGAGTTCCGTATTTCTTGATTTGCCCTGGCACGGAACTCGGATGGCACATTGAGGAACATGTGCGTCTAGAAATGGAAAATGATTCACGATACATACGCGGGATAAAGGGCGCGGTTGACGGGTGGCATAATCCCTAGTGGCCCTAGGTGGCTTGAACTCAAACCGAGACACGGAAACGTTCATTAGGTAGCATAATCCCTAGTGGTCCTAGGTGGCATAAATCCTAAGTGAACGTGCGATAGTTCATGGTAAGGAAACATAACTAGATCAAGGGTGGCAGTCCGAAATAACTTCAAGGATAAAATGGTATTACGTTGAGGTGGTATAGATTTACATGGGAAAGCCCGCACGGCAGAGGACTGAACTTATACATGGAAAGAAACATACGAGTTGGGAAAACCTACATTTGTTTTATATTAGGTTGACATGGACCATTACATGACATTGGGCAAGGGACATTCATAGTTAAAACATGACGCGGGTTGGGATACTAGTAAGAGAGGTGCAGAGCAAATATACATGATAGATACCGTGGGTTGTCATACATGATAGATACCTTGTGATAGTATACTTGATAGAAACCTGACGATGTGATACCTTGATTTATCTTGACACCATAGTTTATCATGATACAGTAGTTCTTCCAATTATCTTGGTTTAGCTTATCTATCTTGTCGTCATCCTTATGTTTACTTTCAGTTTATGCATGTCATGTTACCTTTACCTATTTTATGCTGGAAGTAGATAGGACTTACCAGTCTTTATAACTGACCCCGTTTTCTTTCGCCTCTTTGTCTTCCGTTTCCCCCCAGGTTTTCAGGGAGGAAACACTGTTATTTAGTTCGGACTTCCTCTGCTTGAAGGTCATCATGCATGGCTTGGACTTTTCTTGGCTATGGCTACCTTACTATTTTATTTGGGGAATAATTTATGAAAAGGTTTTATGCTTCTTTACTATTGCAAGACAGGTTTTGATGTATTCTGATGTAAAAGGCTTTAGACCTTATTTTATAAGGTAATGAAATTTGTTTTACTTCCGCTGTTTTATATATATGTTCTGTCTTGTAATATTTCTGTGCATGTTTACCTCGATAATGCTTCACCAAACCTAGTGCATTCCCTTTGTGAGTGACCCTAGCGGAGGTGGGGTGTTACATTTGGTATCAAAGCAGAAGGTTACCAGACTGGGCAAAAGTTTTTAAAACCTTCTGAAAACTATTTGAGAAACCGTTTACAAAGAAGCATTTTTCAAGAAAAGTTTTTAAAGGCTATTCCCCAAAGGCCATTAGCACTATCCTTTGTTTCCTTGATCGAATCTCTTTTCCTTTCTTCCATCTGTAGTCACAGTAGTTTTAACTGTGATTAATCCTTGTCTAGCTACGTAAGTGTTTTCCGGTGCGATGGAGGAAGTTCTCGAGAGACCTGTTACCGAAGTTATAAGAAGGGATAATAAGAGCAAGGATAAAGGACACGAGCTTAAGAATAAGCAACCTGTTGGTATTACTTGATCTACAAAGGAAGATAAGGACAAGATCAGCGAGAGGGCTATTGTATGCTCTCATTTCTAGCGTACCTAAGAGGAATGGTACCGTTTCTGTTAAAGGCTTAGCCTTTCTTTTCTATCGCATCGTCTAGGCTTTGTTTTGATCATCGCATCATTTAAGTCTGCCTCGATAGTTAAGTCTCTGCACCTTAGTGCTAGCATGATAGAAGATCCCATTTTAGTCCCAAAATCTGGTTGGAGAGTCAGTCCATTTATTCATGATTTGTTTGGATTTGAGAACGTCTATGCCAAGTGTTGAGATTAGAAGCAATGCTTCTATTGTTGAGCTATGGATGGATTCTAGGGATGAAGTGGTTATCCAGTAAGGGATGCCATTCTCGGTTTTGAAAGAAGGGTAGTCAAACTCTTAACTTGCCTTGGTATTAACCTCGAAGTCTTGTATAACCTTTTGGGTTCTGTCATGGTTAGTTACCAAGAATCTCTTGATGCATTTGTCGGAAATCTCTGATCCGATCGAGTAACGTTCGCCAATAGGACGGATGATTCATTCCGCTTAAGCATGAGTTATAGGAATCACCCTAGTAGGTACGCTTGGTAACATGGATTGACATCGGTAAACGAGATCCAGAATTCACTAGTGAATTTTGGAGAGCTTGCATGAGTACGCAGATATGGTTGAGCTAAGTATACTAGGGAAAGAATAAGTGAAAGTGGAACGAGAGGCGACAATGAAATGAGTTCCGACTCATACCTTGGAAATAGGAATCAAGGAGCTATGAAATCATGAAGTCAAAGGCGGTCAAGGCACAATGGAATTAAGCTCATGGAAATGCGACTTAGACGCGCGCATCATGTCTCTTTTTAAGAGTATATCTTTGATCCATGGTTCACCTATAGAGCTTACTTGCATGCTATCGCTTGGTGGATATCCTCTCGGTCCTGTTTCTGTCACAAACCCCGTAAGGAGTTTGTCTTGTTTATCTCCTAGATCTTATCTTGGGAACCTTAGATAGAACTCTATGGATGTAAACATGTATTTGAAACATGTTATGATTGATATGGTTGCAAATGGTTGCAAGTGGTTGCTCGTGGATGCGCGAATACACATTAGATACTAGATTGACGCGGTCACGATTCATGTTGCATCTGCACGAGTATTTATACTTGTTTATGGATAAAATTTAATGTGTTACCATGTGGATGTTGCATGTGGATGAATGTTTGTGCACACATATAGAGTTTATATGACTAGGACTATTTGCATACATGTTGGATTCATGGCACTAAACATATTCTGCATGTAGAAGATCATTCAGGCCTGATCATTAGCGTTAGCTAAGAAACATATACACACACTTTCTACATGTGTACATAAAGCATTAGAAGTCTCTTAAGGACAATGGTTGCCTGTGGATGATGTTTTGAGTAGATGGATGATGGATGGTAGGATACGTTCCTCCTAACTTGGAGATTTCGGGGACGAAATCCTTAAAGGAGGGGAGAATGTAACAACCCGAATTTTAATAACGTGTTATAATCAAGAATCAAGGCAGAATTAAATTTTAAATCTGAATCAAGGGAAACAGGCTGTGCCATTGCGTTCGTCTCTGAAAAATACGCGAAATAGAGTCTGAGTTTTCGAAAAACGGAGTCCGTATGACCAAGTTATGGCCCAACGAAGTTTCAGAAAATTCCAAGTCCGAAAAACAGTTCAAAATTCAAATCTGGAGCCGAAAAGACTGGGCGGGAAAATTTCCCGCCAAGCACCCAAGTCGACATGGGTGTCGACTTGGGTGTCGACACACCCAAGGTGGTGTTGACTTGCAAGTCGACACCCCTATCGACCTGGGTGGTCGAGCCCAGGCCACCTGGGTGCGCCTGCTTGTGTCTCTGGTCTTGTTCTGGAAGCTTCCGACGGAATTTGATGGCTCAGATCTGATTTGGGGTTAATCCTATGGTTTAAACTACCCCTAATCTCTATTAAAAGACCCCTAGACCTTGCCTAAACCCCTAGACCTAGCCTAAACCCTAGACCTACCCATTTGTGTCTCTGGTCTTGTTTTTTAAATTCAAATTTCATTCATCATGCTTTATATATCTTACATTAATACGACTTATGATTGGTTATATCTAACCTTTCACTTTTTATAATCTCATTCAGTTATAATAACAACCAATATATCCAATATATTATAATCATTTAAATATCAATCTTTTATATCAAAATATAATTTGGGCAAAATTATTTCATTTACCCTCTTTTAAAAAACATACTGTGTCGGTTCATCGTATTCGAGTGTTTAGAAACTCCTACCGAGATCAAACTGATTGACCAAAACTCATAAACAACTCAAGTAACAAATCTCCACAATATAAAATAATTTTTATAAAATCTACAAATATGTTCTCTCGTATATATACACTCAACTCAATCTAGGGTATTAATAACCCCATCTCCACTGAGTTACGCCAAAGAGCAAAGGTAATCACTTAACCTTCAGCTCTGATACCACTGTAACGACCCGGGGAATTTGCGACCGTGGTAATCGACATAAACTCAATAAACTCAATGTCGACTATCCAAGCATCGGAAATACCGGATGGTTAATAGAAAGAAGTTAGAGTGTGAGAATAGATAAGATAGAAAATTAGAGTAGAAGAAGAAGAAGAACACCAATACAACAACATCGGAGCAACACGAATCTCGCACCAGAACAAATAAAATATAATATACAAAATAACTTTGAAATAAAACCAGTATATGTATACAATAACATTTCTCAGAGTACAATACTTACAACACAACGAAAATAAATAATTGCAATAAACTCCTGAAGCCTCCTGCTCCAAGCTCTCAGTATATCTGTAAATTCCTGACTAATTGACTTTCCGTACAAATTTAGGCACCCAAGAGTTTAGGAAAAAAAATAAAAATAAACTCCGGGTCAGTCATGGGACTGATGTGAGTAAAAAATTTAAAATAGTTTGTGAAAATAAACAATATCTCGTAAGAACATGTCGTATAACACGGAACGGGTTTTTCCCCTTACGAGAATCCAAAGCATTTGATTTAACATCAAAAATCCTTTTGCAAGAAATAATGATTGTTTATATCAAAACTCCCTTTATATTATGATAGTGTCCATCAACCACAATATAATAATCATCTAGCAGAACGCTTTCATCTCATGTTCCACATACATAATATATAATCAAAAACCGCAGGCGCTTATTGGTTAATGAAATCCAACTGGCAAGGTATGGGACTACCTTTCGACAGTGTACCTCTAGAGAGGAAGACACCAGGATCAACAAGAACATCTTGCAACCCATGCTAAACATAACTGGTCACTCATTTCGCTTGAGTGTACCAAATGTAATATCACCAAAGGTTGGTATCAGCAACCATTTCCCGAAAGGGACAGCATCGAAACAGAATAAAGAAGCAAATGGATTTTCTCTAGATTATGTGAAAATACACCGTAATTGGAAGCTAACCACTTAGCCATGTGACTTACCCGATTTTATACCATTTCTCGGTTGTGAGTCTAGAGGCCATAATGTATCCTTTTACAAACCATACCTTTCTTCACTTTGAATGTCATGTCGTCATACCCGCCAAATCATTTATTTATTTCTCCAAACATACCACGGGTAAACAGCTAAGAGTAACGAATTCCTCCGCCACCAAACGTAAATACATTTGAAGAGATCAACTTACGTGATCTATTAATATACTTTGTCAAATATTCTTCCATACAGGTTATCCTGGGACTGGACTCACCGAAGGCACTATTCCGTAAATCCATCTTAGGAAATTTCTACCTAGGATCTCCAGAACAGCCCTTGCATAACTCCGTCTTCAATTATCTTCATCATATTTGATTCGCTATGCTAACACCCATACTGAATGGTTTTCAGATAATGAATTTTCTCCTAGTCTCTCCGTATTGACGATGGAAAAATGGTCAAAAACTTTGATAGTTGGTGAATTAACTATCAAAGAAAAACATATGTACAACAACGGTCGTATTTCCAAATGGAAATCTTACCGATCAATCATCAATCAACTTTTTATCTTTTTAAATTAATTCATCATTAATTTATTCAATTACCCATTTCCACATCTCCATAAATTCTTATTTTCCAAATTTAGAAAATATACCTTATTAACGCTGGAAAACGTTTCCATTTCTTATTCACGCTCAACTATCATTTCACGTCCATCAGTCTCTAACCCTAAATTAGTAAAAGAACGATTCCTTAAGTGTTAATCTCGAAGGCTGAAACCAACATCAGATCGATAACCCAGAAATCATTCAAATTAACTAATCTCTAGTTAGTTTCTAATTTCTTTAACTCTATTTCTTAACTTTTTTATCAAATCATTGCTTACGCAACTCTCGAATTCAGTTTATAAATCATGTTCTTTTATAAAACGTTTACTATAACGATAACGTTATAATCTCTACTTTCGATATAATCTAACTCCAAATTATACTATTATTTCTTAAATTGAATAACAATAATTTATTAAATAAATAAATGAATATTGATTCAAAAACAGAAAGTAAATAGTACCTTCCTACATTCGATATAATCAAATCCCAATGTATAATTTTCTTTCGAATAAACTATATTCGATTTAACTCTATTTCAAATAACTAATTTCGATTAACACTTTTCGAATAACTAATTCGATTTACTCTTTTTGAATAACTAATTTGATTAACTCTTTTCGAATAACTAATTCGATTAACTCCTTTTTGAAATGATCTACCTTCGATTTAATTCTCTTTCGAATAACTAATATTTGATTAACACTTTCGATATTCACTGCTGAATTTACAATCCAAATTATCCACTGATAATTATTTTTAATTTATTTATAAACATTGTTTATAAATCACACTACTTGTTTCTATTATCAAACAAGTTATTTATTCCTAGCCTTTAAAATTTCATTCCTATTTGAATTACTATTTCAAAAATCCGATCTTCTATATAAATGTTTTTATTTTCAAAACATTTATTTTAATCCATTATTTATATTCAATATGAATAACATTTCTTTTATAATCTTCTTCTTTGCAAAAATACTTGCCTTAATCCATTATTCATATTCAATATGAATAATTTATTCTTTATATAATTAAAACAAATTGGTTTCATATTTAAAATATTATCTTACTTTAAATACTCAATTTATACTTTTACTTATAAACAATTCATATAAAATATTATTTTATATTCAACACTTTAATAATTCCATTAATAAGTCTTGTTAACACTACGTTCATATTCAGTTTCAAATACTGATGTTAAAATCGATTTAGTTCTGACTGATATATTCCATTTATCCAATGATAAATATTTTTCTTAACTTATATAATATTATTTATAAATTTATTTGCTCCATTTATCTGTTTACTTCTTTATATAAGTTCAGACTTATATATCTTTATTTATCAAATGATAAATATTTTCCTTAATTTAAAAATATTATTTAAAAATCATTCTTTTCAATTTATTTGTTAAAAACATATTTTTATTTAATATCTATTTTAAATAAATCAATTCATATCTCTATTATAACTCGAAATCCCCTTTTTATAATTCTATTTATTTTTTTCAAATATTTCCTTTTATAAAATCTAGACTTTATAAGATTTCTTTACCTCAATATTCACCTTGAAATCTCTCTTATAAAATCCCTTGATTTTATATATAATAATTTATTTCAATATATGCATTGAAAGTTCCCTTTTTATAAAATCTGTTGATTTTAAATAATATTCTTATTTCAGTATGCACATTGAAATTTTCCTTTTTACATCCCAAGGTTTCTTATTGTATTTAAAATATCAAATGAAAATGATCAATATCATCCAAACACACATAATCAATAACAGATTATATACTCAGACATATATCACAATATATAAAAACAGTAAAATAAATGTTGAGGAATCCTGTTGGATCCCTCCAACCTGATTCCCTGCATTCATAGATGTTAAATAATATAATATGCGATTTCATTTCAGTATGAAATATTCTGATAAACAGAATCAATATTTGATTAACGATTTATATATATATATCGTCATCTGTAATTTTAGCCAATTACTTAGCGGTTCAACCAAACAGTCAACACATAGAAATCAACCAACACTTATCAATTCTAAAAATGCTTTAGAAAATATATATTGAATAAAGTTAGTGAGATTTACTCACATTGGACAGTTATCGTTAAATAACGATAATTATCATTGATTGAGATCAAACAATTTATTTTGCTATAAATTATAGCGAGTTTCAGTTCACTCTGAATCAGTTCCATGGTGTAGCCCTCATCCATACGATCCGAATGGATCCGACCGTTCGAAAAACTTGATAACGTATGAACGATATAACTCAATAACAAGTTTGAATACATAGTTGAATTAAAATAATTTCTATTTAATTCAAATGATGGGCTTTGCCCGACTCACACTAGCCTAAACAAAATTGAAACCGCACCCGTGTGCTCCTTCTTCCCTGTCAAAGAAATCTCGTACCCTGCTCCTTCGAATCTTGCCATTTTCAATTTCTTCTTGCCTTCCAATCTCCTTCTCCACTCAAGATAAATCAAAACTAAAATTACCATGATGCTTCTCTTCACCATCTTTACAACCTTCTCTCCCTCGATTTAAACTCGAATACAAGATTTAATTTGCGTTCTCCAGTCTTGAAGCCGTAGCAACCAAAAACCCGCGACCCTTATATACTTCGAATTCAACAAAAATGAGCATAAACACTTGAAATCACCTCATGAATCCAATACAAATACCCAGCTCATGAATTGATGCCTCAATAGCCTAAAATCCATAACCCTAGAACCCGTAGACCATGTGCTGTGTATTTTACAGCGAGCTAAATCGTTCCAACCTCTTTGAAATAGATACCAGTTGAAGAGAAATGAAAAACTAGTGCAAATAATTTATTCTTGCAATTTATAGAATTTGTTTTGATTTCTCACGATTTTTCAAAATGTAGATTTTACTGTTTATAATTTCTTCTGAGGTAATGGCGCCTCGTTTGACTATGGGAGAATTAATTTAGGGTTAGAAATAGTTTTGAGTACTTATAGGGTAATTTTAATGTTTTAATATTTGATTAAATAATTATTTTTAATCAACTGTTGTTTGTATTTGTCATTATAATTCCATATGATCACATACGAAACCCAAATTCGATGAAAATAGACATGTAGCACAGTTTGACATTACGGACCTAACAAAACTTGTTTCGTCGAAATCTGAATCGGTTTGCTCACATAGTGTATTTTTAAAGTCAAATAATTGACTGTTTTTCACATTAAAATCCCGTACGGCACATAATGACTCCAAAAATCACGAAAATTGAAATCTAGCAATAATTTAATATTCTGGATCCAACAAAATTAGTTTCGTCGAAAACGGAGTTTGTTTGCAATAATGACTATTTTCCAAGGCTCTAAATAAACCAAATTAAATATAAATATATTTAAAAATAATTAAATTAAATAATAACAATTTAATATTATCGTATATATTCCCATAGAATATAATATAGCTCCAAAATATTCTTATCTGAATTTATAACTCGATATTTCAAATCTAGACTAAAATAATATTCAATTTATATTGAGAATCAATTTATAATGTAAATAAATTGTTATAAATTATAAAGGAATTCCATAGCAACTGTTCGAAAATTTGATATGGACACAACTCACAATCTACATGATGAATTCTCGATTTTTCTCTTCCATTAGAAAAATATACTTCACCAGCTCCGAAAGTTTCTTGTTTCACAAAAATCCGGCTTACAACGGATTATGTATATTCGCTTAACGTTCAAATCGCCAAATTATGAATTGCGGCGCCATTTCAAGCTCGATTATAATTATAGTATAAATTATATGTTCAACTGACATTTATAAATAAATTCGTTAATATAATTCAATTCTAAACTGAATATATATATTTTAAATTGTCCAATTCAAACAATATTGTCAATTCAACTTAATTCCGATTATTTCGGAATTAAATATACTATTCTATTATTTATATTAATTAAATATTCAATATTATTTAATTTAAACCACTAAATTACCAAACCATTATTTGAATAATTAAATAAATTATTTATTATCCATTAAAAATATGGGTCATTACATGTAGTATGAGAGTGATTGAGCCGATCTTAGTGCCTAATGTGTGTGTATATACGTCCAAAGGCAACCAATAGCAAACACTTGCATCCACTTGCATCCATCAGACATAACATGTTTCAAACACATGTTTACATCCATAGGATTTCTATCTAAAGGTCGAAAAATACTATGGATAAGATATACTCAAATGATAGAAACAAGTGCGGATAAAAGCTTTTGGAAGAGAAGTTAAGAACATTCCTGTAACACCCCGCCTCCGTTAAGGACACTCACAAAGGTAATGCCTTAACTTTGGTGGAGCATTTTAGTAAATAGAACAGAAAATTTCAAGACAGATAAACAATATTTGAGAAATTATAACTTTATTATAGCGGAAAACAGAAATCAGTATGGTTACATCTTTACCAAAAACTCAAGTACATAAATATCAGTCTTGTTCAGAAAGTCATCAGAGTACAAACTTTAAAATCATAATCCCCACAGAAGATGCCATGAGAAGTTAGGCCATATTTACGCACTTCAAGTACTTCAAGCAGAAGAAATCCGGATCAAGCTAAAGTATTCCCTCCTTGGAAAACCTGGGGGGAAACGGAAGAAAAGGGGCGAAAACAAGCAAGGTCAGGCATAAAGTCTGGCAAGTCCAGTGACTTTCAGCATATGAACAGATAATAATAATCATGGCATGCAAATAAAACTGGATGAGAGATAATGGTAACAGGAGTAGCAGATATACTTAGGTTAAACAAAAGAGACAGAATGATATAAGCTATTACTTTTCGCTTCTCTGCACTAATACTAGTATAACAGGATTAGGTGTTACCCCAATGTCTAAACTAAAACAGAAACGGGAACAGAATAATTTCCACAGAAGAGAATGCTAGTAATGGGCCTTTACCACCCCAAAAGAAAGTACAGAAACAGAATGCTAATAATGGGCCTTTACCACCCGAATAGAAGGTACGGAAACAGATTAATCCCTACGGAAACAGAATGTAGAATTAGGTGTACACTAGTAAATGGGGCTTTACCACCCCAACAGACGGTACCATGCAGAAACAGACAGGAGTTACCACCCAACAGAAACAGATGATGCCAACAGAAACAGACAGGACTAAGTGTACCCTAAAAACCTACCCCAAGCGATCGGCTCCCTAATACATAAATACCCTGTGTCGGCCCCACAGTAGGGTGTATCACTCCCTAAAGTGACAACCAATTGGCACAGACCTATTTACAGATGTCACGGCGTCTTACATCCTTAGAGGCAGACCGGGATCCATGCACGCACATGACCCGGTTGGAACACACCATCAACACCCCTCGCCATTATCAGAATGAACCGCTTATAATTAGTTCAGTAAGCGTGCCCAGATCCTATCTACTGTTGGGTCAAAGTTTTGATACCAGAAAGGGTTACTGACTAATATGGGTCCCAAACAACAGATGACACAAGTAATTTCCCTCCTAGCCTTGTGTCCCCAAACTAACAGATTTCAAATTAACTTGTTTACAAGTTCAGACATACAGAGTTCAGATCAACTAGTTCACAGATCAGACAAGTTTTCAGACTAACGGATCAGATATACGGATTTAACATATTTACAGATTTGTCTAACTTTGTAATTGGGCCTACAGATTCACGAAACGTGTTTGTTAAATTCATTAGTCCAGTTGGTTTAATCCTATCCACCCAACACGTTTTAGACATCATATTTATCCCAGATTAGCATTAATTAAATATTAATGCACAGACCTCTCACATTAGGTCGGTAGCTTATGGCCGCTGGATATGCCGGGTGGTTCCGGGCAGACTTCTGCCACAAGCCAGACCTAACCTCGTGTCTAAGCATATTTTAGTTATGCCTACGACATCTCACATTAGACTGGCAGTTTGCGATCGCTGGTTAAGCCGGTTGGTTCCGAGCAGGCTTCTACCGCAAACAGAGCCTAACCTCGTGTCATATCCAATTCATTCCAATAAAGATTTTTCAGATATCAGACTAATTTTGTTTATTTAACAGATTAAACTTCTTCACAGGATACAACAGATTAATCAAATTTCCATGGTTTACTAAATCTTAGGTCGAGCCTATGGATTTCCATACCCAGATTACCATTATCTAGTTTTCAACAGATCGAACAATTCAACAGGTGGCCGATCTAGCAGTTTAAGCGATTCAACAGATTTTGCAGATAACAGATTTAGCAGTTTAGGCAATTCAACAGATTTAGCAGATAATGGATTAGACAATTTAACAAATTTAGCAGATAACAGATTTAGTAGATTATATATATCATATCTTTCCTAATCATAAATTTAGCCTAAACTCACTTGCCAAATCATGGTCATAATTAATACCACATATGCTCCTAATTTTTAGTTAAACATTACACAGTACAGAATATTCTCCATAAATCACGATAAACAATATGAATTATTCCAAATTATATCCTATGATGCCAGATATCCAAAAACCCTTATTTAGGCGCATTCACATTAATAGTTATCCTGTTTTTGTATTGGTCTTTATGCCTAAGTCACATATTCCTTTTTCAAGTCATGAATTTTTACATAAAAGAATATGTCCAAAAATCTAAATTTTTAAACTATAACATGTAGTATGTCCTCATCATGCATTATCATTCATGCATAACATGTTGTAAATTATCTTTAAACTCTAACATCAGACCTTGATTTAAAACATGCATTATGTCCCCAAGTTTCAAGTTGTCCTATAATTCCCCTTCTCCCAAATCATAGATCATCGTACCTAGTATGAACAGATCTAGATCTAACATATGTTTATTTATCAAATTTACTACAGATCTAGATTACAACATGTACTATGTATCTAAATTAGTTTCATGTTTACGGTTAAATCTATGCCCCGAATCCCAAGTCATATGTCCAATATATTTTATGCCTCAATCTCAAGTCATATGTTAAGTATGCCACATGTCCAATTATATGCCTCAGATTTTATGTCATGTCCTCAAATCAGTCCTGTCCAATTATGCATCATTCATTATTTGTCCAAAACATTTTAGCGTTCATGCGTTAATCTCTTATGAGATTTGGCTCAGGCTCGTGGTAGACTGGCTATAGAATAGAAAGAAGAAAGAGATACATAATAAGATAGACCTAAACAGAACAGAACAGACATAACCTCAGATTCAGATTTACAATTCATGTCACAATCATAATTAACATTTATATCGGAAAATAACTGTGCTTGCCTTTTGTGGTTTAAGAATGGAAATAAACTAGTGTTGATGCAGAAAGGTTGAATTACTCTTCTTTAATTGTTGTTGTAGCTCTAAACTTTGATTTGAGATTTGATTTAGCTTTTAATTCTATTCAGGTTGGAAGAAGATGCATCAGTCCAAGTTTTGATTCTAGTAGAGTAGCGACGCCATTTTTTTTTAACTAGAACAGAGGCAGAGTACAGATAGAATGAAATTATGTAGAGAAAATGAGGCTAGGGGGCTGTTTATATAGGATTAGGCGGACGAATCTAGACAGAAAACGAGACCAGATACATCAAAATGAATCAGGTTCAAAAACTAGGTTTCGGGAGCAGGTCGACCCCAGGTCAACACTATGGTCGACCTGGCCCCTGGGACGTCGACACTATGGTCGACCCCCATGTCGACCTAGTCCATGGGCGGGAGTTTTCCTGCCTAGCCTGTTCTGGGATTTTGAATTTGAATTTGAATTCGAATTTTCGAGCTATTTTCGATTTTGAAAATCTCTGAAACTTCAGAGGGCCATATCTCCCTCATATGGACTTCGTTTCTCGAAAACTCATCATTTCCAAGCAGAATTTCGAGATGAACATAATGGCGCAACCCGTTTCCCTTGATTCTTATTTTAAAAATTAATTATACCCTGATTTGTTATTCTTATGATTACAGAAAATATAGGGTGTTACATTCTCCCCTCCTTAAAGGATTTCGTCCCCGAAATCTTCAAGTTAAGAAGAATGTGTCCTACCATGCAATCGTCCATCTAATCAACTATCATCCGCAAGCATCCATTGTCCTTAGAAAACTTCTAATGTTGTATGAGCATATGCAAAAGTGTGTGTATATGTTCTTTATCTAATGCAAAGATCAGGCGGTCCACTGATTCAGTTGACCTCCTTAATGTGAATTATGTCAGTGCCATGAGTCCAACATGTATGCAATTTTCCTATTTGATACATATCGTTCCTAAATGTGTGCTCAATCATCCATCCAAATGCAACGTCCATGTGATGAGTCAACCACTTTGCATCCACAAAATTGAAAATGCACACTCATCCATATGCAGTATGAGAGTGTTTTCTGAGCCGATCTAGTTCCTAGTGTGTGTATATGCATCCACGAGCTACCACTAGCAACCAATTGCAACCATCAAACATAACATGTCTCAAACACATGTTTACACCCATTAGTTTTTACCTAAATTTCAAAGATTCGATTGATAGGATATAGTTGAATGATGGAAGCGAGTACAGATAAAACAAAAAATTGGTTCCATTAGACATTGGTTGAGAGACTAATTCCCCTAAGTATCAACCCCGAAGACCGAAATCAACATCAGATTGACACATAGAGGATTAACCTCTTTAGTCAATGTCAAAACTGGAAATCTTAACCTTTTCAGAAATATCCAGATGCTTACAGACTACTAGTACAGATCAGATTATCGAATGATTCTTAGAAAACTAAGCATGGGAAAATCCCACCAAATCCCTCAAAAACCTAGAATGTATGCATTACAATCGACTTGATGCCTAACACAGATACCCTCAAACCCCAACCAATCACCAACAGATGAGTCGTAACCCATATGGGGTTTGAGACTATAACCAGATCAGAAACAAGACTAGTATTAAAGTGCAGAGACTCGACTACAGAATCCGAATGCCATAATCGGAAAGAGTTCTAACTCAATAATCAGATAAGGAAACTAAACTCTCTACAGAAATTTTCCTACTTCTATCCTATCCACCAACTATGAGAGCATTCGCCTGCCTTACTGAAGTAGGTCATGTCCTCTGTCCTTGCCCCCGTTTCTTCGGATAGTCCCTAGTGAAGTGTCCCATCTCACCACAGTTAAAGTGAGAGTCCTTCCTCTTTTCGGCAATCCTTGTTCAGATGAGTCGAGCTTCCACAAGTAAAGCACTTTTTCTCCTTCTTATCTTCAGACTTTTCATACTTCTTTTGTGTTTCCTTTTAGCCTTCTTTGTGAACCAAGTCCATATCCATGAGTTTCTCATCCTTGGGTTGTGCTACTTAGCCAAACTCCCTCATTCTCATCTTTACTATCTGTGTGTAACATGTTGACAAGTCCCTTGAAAGCGGCCTCCATCGCACGGAAAATCCTACAAAGCTCGAAAGAAAATTAGCCGTAATTGAGACTACGGCGGCTACAGATGGAAGTCGGGCGCTTATATGCCCTTTGACCGGTGTCGTAGTCTTATCAAGCCTACAGAACCATGCTGCGATGAGGTTACCTCCCGGAAAGCTGGAGCCCCGGAGAAAGAAGGAAACAAAGATTCAAACAGAGGATCAAAAGATAGATATATGGCTTTTGGGGATTATTTTTTTCAAAAATAAGCTTTACTTTTGAAAATACTTCCTTTTTAAAACCTTTTTGAAAATAGTTTTCAAAAACTTTACCCATTCTGGTAACCTTCAGCTCTGATACCAAGTGTAACACCCCACCTCCGTTAAGGACACTCATAAAGGGATTGCCTTTACTTTGGTGGAGCATTTTAGTAAACAGAACAGAAAATTTCAAGACAGATAAACAATACTTGAGAAATTATAACTTTATTACAGCGGAAAACATAAATCAGTA
This sequence comes from Allium sativum, assembly GCA_030737875.1. NCBI lineage: Eukaryota > Viridiplantae > Streptophyta > Magnoliopsida > Asparagales > Amaryllidaceae > Allium > Allium sativum. The sequence continues at coordinate 319,081,275 of CM060921.1, forward strand.
TGGTTACATCTTTACCAAAAACTCAAGTACATAAGTATCAGTCTTGTTCAGAAAGTCATTAGAGTACGAAACTTTAAAATCATAATCCCCACAGAAGATGCCATAAGAAGTTAAGCCATACTTTACGCACTTCAAGTACTTCACGCAGAAGAAATCCGGATCAAGCTAAAGTATTCCCTCCTTGGAAAACCTGGGGGAAAACGGAAGAAAAGGGGCGAAAACAAGCAAGGTCAGACATAAAGTCTGGCAAGTCCAGTGACTTTCAGCATATGAACAGATAATAATAATCATGGCATGCAAATAAAACCGGATGAGAGATAACAGTAATAGGAGTAGCAGATATACTTAGGTTAAACAGAAGAAACAGAATGATATAAGCTATTACTTTTCGCTTCTCTGCACCAATACTAGTATAACCGGATTAGGTGTCACCCCAATGTCTAATCTGAAACAGAAACGGGAACAGAATAATTTCCATAGAAGAGAATGCTAGTAATGGGCCTTTACCACCCCAACAGAAAGTACAAAAACAGAATGCTAGTAGTGGGCCTTTACCACCCGAATAGAAGGTACAGAAACAGAAACAGATTAATCCATACGGAAACAGAATGTAGGATTAGGTGTACACTAGTAAATGGGCCTTTACCACCCCAACAGACGGTACCACGCAGAAACAGATAGGTGTTACCACCCAACAGAAACAGACGTTACCAATAGAAACAGACAAAACTAAGTGTACCTAAAACCCTAACCCAAGCGATCGGCTCCCTAATACATAAATACCCTGTGTCGGCCCCACAATAGGGTGTATCACTCCCTAAAGTGGCAACCAATTGGCACAGACCTATTTATAGATGTCACGGCGTCTTAAATCCTCAGAGGTAGACCGGGATGCATGCACGCACATGACCCGGTTGGAACGCACCATCAACACCCCTTGCCATTATCAGAATGAACCACTTATAATTAGTTCAGTAAGCGTGCCCGGACCCTACCTACTGTTGAGTCAAAGTTTTGATACCAGAAAGGGTTACTGACTAATATGGGTCCCAAACAACAGATGACACAAGTAATTTCCCTCCTAAACTTGTGTCCCCAGACTAACAGATTTCAGATTAACTTGTTTACAAGTTCGGACATACAGAGTTCAGATCAATTAGTTCATAGATCAGACAAGTTTTCAGACTAACGGATCAGATATATGGATTTAACAGATTTACAGATTTGTCTAACTTTGTAATTGGGCCTACAGATTCATGAAACGGGTTTGTTAAATTCATTAGTCCAATTGGTTTAACCCTATCCACCCAACACGTTTTAGACATCAAATTTATCCCAGATTTGCATTGATTAAATATTAATGCACAAACCTCTCACATTAGGTCGGAGCTTGTGGCCGCTGGATATGCCGGGCGGTTCCGGGAAGACTTCTGCCACAAGCCAGACCTAACCTTGTGTCTAAGCATATTTTAGTTATGCCTACGACCTCTCACTTTAGACTAGCATTTTGCGGTCGCTGGTTAAGCCGGTTGGTTCCGGGCAGGCTTCTACCGCAAACAGAGCCTAACCTCGTGTCACAGCCAATTCATTCCAATACAGATTTTTCAGATATCAGACTAATTTTGTTTATTTAGCAGACTAAACTTCTTCACTGGATACAACAGATTAATCAAATTTCCATGGTTTACTAAATCTTAGGTCGAGCCTATGGATTTCCATACCCAGATTACCATTATCTAGTTTTCAACAGATCGGACAATTCAACAGGTGGTAGATCTAGTAGTTTAAGCGATTCAACATATTTAGCTGATTAGGCAATTCAACAGATTTAGCAGATAACGGATTAGGCAATTTAACAGATTTGGCAAATAACAGATTTAGCATATTATATATATCATATCTGGCCTAATCATAAATTTAGCCTAAACTCACTTGCCAAATCATGGTCATAATTCATAATACCACATATGCTCCTAATTTTTAGTTAAACATTACACAATACAGTATATTCTCCATAAATCACGATAAACAATATGAATTATGCCAAATTATAGCCTATGATGCCAGATATCCAAAAACCCTTATTTAGGCTCATTCACATTAATAGTTATCCTGTTTTTGTATTGGTCTTTATGCCTAAGTCACATATTCCTTTTTCAAGTCATGAATTTTTACATAAAAGAATATGTCCAAAAATCTAGATTTTTAAACTATAACATGTAGTATGTCCTCATCATGCATTATCATTCATGCATAACATGTTGTAAATTATCTTTAAACTCTAACATCAGACCTTGATTTAAAACATGCATTATGTCCCCAAGTTTCAAGTTGTCCTATAATTCCCCTTCTCCCAAATCACAGATCATCGTACCTAGTATGAACAGATCTAGATCTAACATATGTTTATTTATCAAATTTACTACAGATCTAGATTACAACAAGTACTATGTATCTAAATTAGTTTCATGTTTACGGTTAAATCTATGCCCCGAATCCCAAGTCATATGTCCAATATATTTTATGCCTCAATCTCAAGTCATATGTTAAGTATGCCAAATGTCCAATTATATGCCTCAGATTTTATGTCATGTCCTCAAATCAGTCCTGTCCAATTATGCATCATTCATTATTTGTCCAAAACATTTTAGCGTTCATGCGTTAATCTCTTATGAGATTTGGCTCAGGCTCGTGGTAGACTGGCTATAGAATAGAAAGAAGAAAGAGATACATAATAAGATAGATCTAAACAGAACAGAACAGACATAACCTCAGATTCAGATTTACAATTCATGTCACAATCATAATTAACATTTATATCGGAAAATAACTGTGCTTGCCTTTTGTGGTTTAAGAATGGAAATAAACTAGTGTTGATGCAGAAAGGTTGAATTACTCTTCTTTAATTGTTGTTGTAGCTCTAAACTTTGATTTGAGATTTGATTTAGCTTTTAATTCAATTCAGGTTGGAAGAAGATGCACCAGTCCAAGTTTTGATTCCAGCAGAGTAGCGACGCCATTTTTATTTTTAATTAGAACAGAGGCAGAGTATAGAAAGAATGAAATTGTGTAGAGAAAATGAGGCAAGGGGCTGTTTATAAAGAATTAGGTTGATGAATCTAGACAGAAAACGAGACCAGATACATCAGAATGAATCAGGTTCAGAAACTGGGTTTCGGGAGCAGGTCGACCCCCAGGTCGACACTATGGTCGACCTAGCCCTTGGGAGGTTGACACTATGGTCGAGCCCCAGGTCGACCTGGTCCATGGGCGGGAATTTTCCTGCCCAGCCTGTTCTGGGATTTTGAATTTGAATTTCAATTCGAATTTTCGAGCTGTTTTCGATTCTGAAAATCTCTGAAACTTCGGAGGGCCATATCTCCCTCATACGGACTCCGTTTCTTGAAAACTCGGACTCGTTTCCAAGCAGAATTTCGAGATGAACAAAATGGCGCAACCCTTTTCCCTTGATTTTTATTTTAAAAATTAATTATGCCCTGATTTGTTATTCTTTTGATTACAGAAAATACGGGGTGTTACATTCTCCCCTCCTTAAAGGATTTCGTCCCCGAAATCTTCAAGTTAAGAAGAATGTGTCCTACCATCCAGTCGTCCATCTACTCAACTATTATCCACAAGCATCCATTGTCCTTAGAAAACTTCTAATGTTGTATGAGCATATGCAAAAATGTGTGTATATTTTCTTTATCTAATGCAAAGATTAGGTGGTCCACTGATTCAGTTGACCTCCTTAATGCGAATTATGTCAGTGCCATGAGTCCAACATGTATGCAATTTTCCTATTTGATACATATCATTCCTAAATGTGTGCTCAATCAACCATCCAAATGCAACATCCATGTGATGAGTCAACTATTTTGCATCCACAAAATTGAAAATGCACACTCATCCATATGCAGTATGAGAGTGTTTTTTGAGTTGATCTAGTGCCTAGTGTGTGTATATGCATCCACGAGCAACCACTAGCAACCAATTGCATCCACTTGCAACCATCAAACATAACATGTCTCAAACACATGTTTACACCCATTAGTTTTTACCTAAAGTTCAAAGATTCGATCGATAGGATATATTCGAATGATGGAAGCAAGTACAGATAAAACAAAAACTTGTTTCCCATTAGACATTGGTTGAGAGACTAATTCCCCTAAGTATCAACCCCGAAGACCGAAATCAACATCAGATTGACACCCAGAGGATCACCCTCTTAGTCAATGTCAAAACTGGAAATCTTAACCTTTTCAGAAATACCCAGATGCTTACAGACTACTAGTACAGATCAGATTATCGAATGATTCTTAGAAAACTAAGCATGGGAAAATCCCACCAAATCCCTCAAAAACCTACAATGTATGCATTACAATCGACTTGACGCCTAACACAGATACCCTCAAACCCCAACCAATCACCAACAGATGAGTCGTAACCCCTATGGGGTTTGAGACTATAACCAGATTAGAAACAAGACTAGTATTAAAGTGCAGAGACTCGACTACAGAATCAGAATTCCATAATCGGAAAGAGTTCTAACTCAATAATCAGATAAGGAAACTAAACTCTCTACGGAAATTTTCCTACTTCTATCCTATCCACCAACTATGAGAGCATTCGCCTGGCTTCCCGAAGTAGGTCATGTCCTCTGTCCTTGCCCCCATTTCTTCGGGCAGTACCTAGTGAAGTGTCCCATCTCACCATAGTTGAAGTGAGTGTCCTTCCTCGTTTCGGCAATCCTTGTTCAGATGAGTCGAGCTTCCACAAGTAAAGCACTTTTTCTCCTTCTTATCTTCAGACTTTTCATCCTTCTTTTGTGTTTCCTTTTAGCCTCCTTTGTGAACCAAGTCCATATCCATGAGTTTCTCGTCCTTGGGTTGTTCTCCTTAGCCAAACTCCCTCATTCTCATCTTTACTATCTGTGTGTGACACGTTGAGAAGTCCCTTGAAAGCGGCCTCCATCGCATGGAAAATCCTACAAAGCTCGAAAGAAAATTAGCCGTAGTTGAGACTACTGCGGCTACAGATGGAAGTCGGGCGCTTATTTGCCCTTTGACCGGTGTCGTAGTCTTATCAAGCCATAGTAGAGCCATACTTCAGAAGTAGCTACTAGCAAGGTGATATCTGAATCCCAACTAATCCTGGGTGTTTCCTCCTTGAGAACCTGGGGGGTGGGAATGGAAGAAAAAAGAAGAAATAAAAAGGGTCGGACATAAAGTCTAGCGAGTCTAGTTACTTTTAACCAGTATTTATATAAAAGTAACATGATAGGCATATAAAGTGGATAAGGGAGATCACTACATAAATGGTAGGTGTGACAAGCAAGATAAGGTCTACATGCCTCACTAATGATTACTCTGCACTGTTACTAGTATATCCAGAAAGAGATGAACCCTTCAACTATAAGGTGGTAGACTTAGGTATAAATCCTAATGTATCCTAACTACTACTCTGATCGATCGACTCCCTACCTCATAGATACATTGTGCTGGCCCCACAGTAGGATGTATCACTTCCTAATGTGGCAACCCCTCGTCATAATAATGTGTACAACCATATCTATAGGTGTCACGGTCATCTTATCCCTTTCTTCCCGGCTCATGCATGCATATGGCCCGGTTGGCTTGTGCCGCCCACACCGTCCTCCACATTTGGATCTCTTACAATCAGTGAGTAAGCGCACCCTTTCTCCGCCAAATACAGAGTACTTTTTTTGATACCTACTCCGGGTTACTGAATGAAATAGGTCCCACACAATATGATACAAGCTCTCCTCTTGTCTTGTATCCCCCACTAGGTTTTCACTGGCTATGTATACCACTAGGTGTCTTTAATTACATACCCTTATTTTTTTCTACCAGTTATACTTACCCTAAAGGATGTCTTTAATTACATAACTCCAATCTTTCTACCGATTTTGCTTATTTACAGGTGTCTTCAATACATAACCTCCAATCTTCCAACCAGTTATGCTTACCTATAGGTGTCTTTAATACATAACCCTACCTTTTCCACAAGTTATGTTTACCCTAAAAGGTGTCTTTAATTACATAACTTTATTTTTTTTCCCACTGGCTATGTATACCACTAGGTGTCCTCATCAGGTTAAGTTTTTGGGCCTATATATACTAATACTACCCACCTACCCAAGATTTACTTAACCCTCTCACTGATCCAAGCATGTTTATTTAATAGTTAAGTTTGTGGGCCTATATGTACTAATACTACCCACATACCCAAGATTTACTTAACCCTCCCACTGGTCTAATCAATTTTACTTAACCCTAACTCCAGTTCTTATCCATACAATCCCATATGGATTAGTTTAGGTTAAGTAGTCCAATTTGTTACCATGTCCATTTATGGTTTATAATGGGCTAAACCTCCCATATTATGCCTAAAAAGTGTGGATATTGGATATGCCGGTCGGGTCCGAGCAGCCTTGTTGCACAGTTGGGCCTAACCTCATATCTTAGCCTGATTCGTATTTACGTACTTAGACCTCCCACATTAGGTTCAACATTAGTGGCTGCTGGATATGCCGGTCGGGTCCAGGCAGACTTCCACAACTAATGCAACCTAACCTCGTGTCATAAGTACAATTATAATTCCTAATTGTAAATACTAAACATTCAATTTTTAATTAATTAACCAATAAATTAATCCTTTCCTTTTATAGGTGTCAATACCTTTTTTACCCAATAATTTGAATTACTTGTCCAAAAATGTTCATATTCAAATCATGCCATTTTTAACCCTTTTTCCCATGTTCCTTAACTAGCGCCCTCACAAAACAGGCAACATGCCTAGGCTAGACAATAGCCTAGTCAGAAACGATAATAAGGAAATTAATGGGAATATAACTAAAATGATCATCTTGGCATAAACATAAACTAGCATGATAATAAGGTGAACATACATACTAGCATGGACATGAAATTGTCATCATAACAAGGTGGACATAAAACTGATGAACGGTCGGCAGTCAATTGATTCTAACATAACTATGATGTCACACTAAGCATAGTAAGATCCAAATTAGCAATTTAGATGTCCAATCGGTATAGATCTAGCATGATAACACAAGGTGATAAACTAGAACACATAATTCAAATCTAGAGGTTAATATAGATCTAGCATGATAACACAAGGTGATAAATTAGATCACATAAAATATAACTAACATGATAACGCAAGGTGATAAATTAGATCACATAAAATAGATCTTACATGATAATGTAAGGTGATAAATTAGATCACATAAAATAGATCTAACATGATAACGCAAGGTGATAAACTAGAACGCATAAAATAGATCTAACATGATAACGCAAGGTGATAATCTAGATCACATAAAATAGATCTACCATGATAACGCAAGGTGATAAATTAGATCACATAAAATAGATCTAACATGATAACACAAGGTGATAACCTAGATCTGACTAACAGTTTCAATGTCCGCATCAATTAGATCTACTAGTTTAGAAATAGATCTGCACAACATCATAGCATGTCATAGAAGTTATAATTAAGACAAAAATTCAGATCCAATCCTAACCAAATTCAAGGTGACCTATGTTCATGGGTTACATAAATGATTAGATCTATCCAATGATATAACTGTCCAAATTAACAGATTTATATTAACCACAATATAGTTACAAACCAAGATCCATAATAATTACATAGTAGAATAATCACAATTGAATTGGATCTAGAGAAATAGATCTATCATGACATAGCATAAGATATGATAATAGCATAGATTCATGGTTTACACATGTCCAAATCACAGTCTTTTATAATTTACTTTGTGAAGACCCGTAACTTCCCCGGAAAGGAAAGCGCGGATACTTCGAGAACAACACACAAACGAACGCAGATAGAAGAATATTTCGTTGTTAATTACAACAATTCCATCAGAATACAAGAATATACAGAGTATAGATCAATATTACACCTTCATTAATTATCAGAAATTACAATACATTTAAATACATCGCAGTCGAAAAACAATACAAAGCACAACTGAAAACAGATACACGGATACAGAGCTTTTCGAATACCGCTTCAGCTGTAAATTAGGATCCTGTGAATATAAATCTGCAAAACCAAAACTACTAGCTGGGCATGTCAAAATAAGGGCACCCAGAGTTTAGGTGAAAACAATAAACTCCAGGTCAGTCATGTGACTGGTGTGAGAACTAAAACAGTTATTTAAAACTTTACTTTAAATCAGATATATCAAGGGACCACGCCATATAACACGGAACGAGTTTCCTCCTAAGAATACCAGTGCGTATAACAAAATAGCGCAATGCTTTTTGGAAAAATGAAGCTATTATAAGACCCAGATCCCATCACACAATGCAACGCAAGCCGGGGTGTAACACCCCGTGTATTCTATAACCGTGAAATTCATAAATTAAAGTATAATTAATTTCAAATCAAAGAATTAAGGGAAACGGGATATGCCATTGTGTTCGTCTCGGAAAAATACGCGAATTAGAGTCCGAGTTTTCAAAAATCGGAGTCCGTATGACCAAGATATGGCCTCCGGAAGTTTCAGAATTAGGTTTAAAATTTGTACAGACGAAAACAGCTCAGAAAAACTAATTCAAAATTCAAAATCGGGCCCAATTGGCCAAGGCGGAAAAATTCCCGCCCAAAGCACCCAGGTCGACTTGGCAGTCGACCTGGGGCTAGCCAGGTCGACTGGGTAGTCGACCTGGGTAACCCGTGTCGACTACCAAGTCGAAACGGTGTCGACTGGGGTGTCGACCTGGCCCCTGAGCCAGGTCGAACCCAGCCCACCCTGGCTGGCCAGGTCTGTGTTTGGTCGATTTTCTGAGCCTTGCCTTGTCACTAGGGCTAGGTGTCAGCTCCTGGTTGGTCTCTCCTTCAAACGAACGGCTATTGTTGAACCAAGCTTCATCGACGGTCTAAATCAACTCACAAACTCTATAAAAAGGACCTAAGGCTAACCCTAATTCACATAAACTAAAATGGAGATGAGACCGTCATGCTGCTGAGGAGAGACTGAAGATAGACGTCAGAAATAGAGAGACAACTAGGAGATAATTCAAAGCTTAAAGCAACATCAAATCAATCAAAGCAACGCCTACAACAACAAAAAAATAGCGTCTCCAAATTCAGAATTCAGATTTCTGAATTGAAGATTCGCCATACGCTGTAAGTAGAGTGCTATTCCGGTATGAATTAAATAATTGTGTTGATTTGTGTAATGTAAGAAATGGAATTGTGGCGATAATAATCTATATTTGCATGTTGCTTTGATGCAAAACGATTTGGGAATATTATGGTATACGATTGGATATTTGCAAGTACGCAATTTGCGTTGGAAACGAAATGGAATTGTGGCGATAATGACTTATATTTGTATGTTATTTTGATTCTAAACGATTTGGCAATGCTATGGTTTGATTCATACAAGTATGTGGCTTATGTTGACAACCACATGTTGTGGAATTTTGATTGGGACTTATGCAAGCATATGATTCATATTGAAAACCTACATGTTTGTGGTAGTTATTTACAACACCCATTTGGTAAATGCCAGTATAAGATTCATGTTGAACAACAACTATATGTTGTAATAGTTTATTTTGAAATTCATGCAAGTATATGGTCTATTGTTATGACAACATGATGTAAAATTCTATGGTCATCTTTAGTGTAATTTGATTCACCTAAGTATTATGATTCATATGAAGGTTATGTTGAAATTGGCATCATAGTTCAAGTATAAAAATCATGATTTTGTGATAGTGACAAAAGAAAGCGTCGTTGTACGCTTGTATTAATTTTATGAACATGTCTAAGCTATGTTTGTTATTATGCCTAGTTAAGAACATGTTTTCTAAGCTTATGTTGTTATCTTAATCATATGATAATATATTTTTGGCACATAAGTTACATTAGAAATTTACACTAGAATTGCATCCCCTTACAAGTTACATAGATTGGATAAAAACCCATGATTATATGAATAATAGGATTCATAATCAATTATGTTTATGCCATGACTATATAAGGACTCATGTTCAATTATGATTATGCCATAATTATATGATTAGAGTGGTTCATGTTTAAGTACTATTTATGCCATGACTACATGTTTCGCTTACACCATGATTATGTGAATAGAATGATTCATGTTTAAGTATTGCTTATATTATATGTTGTTACAATTGCAAGTTCACATATGCCTATCTTATGATAATTAGATCGTATGTTGCAAGTTCATGCGTTCACACTCCCCTTTTTATGTCACCTTATAAACACCATGTTATAGCCTCCCCTTTCATATGGCTAAATTGGGTTTAAGTATTAAACCCAACACACCTACATTGGAACGAACGAATAAAATGGGGGAAATGACGTTTGAGTTAAAAATATAGAACATATGTGTTGGCTTGTTTGACGCACGCCAATAACTTTGAAAAACAATTAAGTGGCATAAATAAATCTTAACCAATAAAGATGAATTTGAATAATGGGACGCAAATATTTACATATAAAAAGAAGAAAGACAAAATATGTAAATATAGAAAATACGATGTGTTTAACCCGAGGTTGGATTGAGTTGTGATGTAAACCTGCCCGGAACCGCCCGGCTGTCCAGTAGTCACAACAATACCTATCCAATGTGGGTGGTTAAACATGGAGCCCAATAAGGACCCGAGGTTAGACTGAGTTGTGGCGTAAGACTGCCCGGACCCAACCGGCAACAGGCAGCCACAACAATACCTGTCTAATGTGAGAGGTCAAGGCTTTAATAAGACAATTAAGGCTGAGTCAGGATTGATAGGATTAAGTAAATTATATTAATACTTAATCAAGATGGAACATGCTAAACTAAACAGACTGATTGGGGGTTAGGTTTATAACACACTTAACCAACTTAGCATGTTGGCTAGAAATAGAAAAACCTAGTAGCGGGGGACCCTTTTCAGCAGTAACCCTATAAGGTATCATGATACCCTGAAACTAGGCAGGGTGGGGCACGATTACTGGGCTGACTGTAAGAGGTCAAATCGACGGTGGTGGTGCAGCAGTGTAGGTTCTAACGGGGTGCGGGCGTGCACACACTCCGGCGCAGAAAAATAAGGCACTGGGCACCAGTAGCATACCTGTGCATTCTAGGATTGTGTCGGGCCGCCACCATGGGACTTGATACACCCCATGGTGGGACCAGCATAGGAAACTACAACATCGGGGGCCGTAAGACACATGTAACTATGCGAGTAGGAGCCGATCATCATAAAATGGATCACTTCACCCTGATTATGGGGTGCCTGTTGGGAACTAGTTTATATGGGTACAGAGATTAATATGGGGTACAATAGTATATTCAACCCTAGACAACCTGACTTAGTTTATGGTGCTTTCCCATTTCTAGTTTATACTTATCATACCCAGTTCTTTATTCATAGACTGAATAGTCCTAGACTTACTCAGGCTTTATGTCTGACTCTACTTTTCTTTCGTCTTCTTTTCTTCCGTCCCCCCCCCCCCCCCCCCAGGTCCACAGGGAGGGAATATCGCAGCTTGACCAGCCTTCATATCCAGCTTGAAGAGAAAGAATGTATTGCTTGGATCTTTTCGTTTTGGACTATGGCTTTGGACAGCAATTATGGGACTTTTGCAGTTTATTTATGTTTTCTTTATGCTTCTTTAAATAATGTAATCAAGACAGTTATGAAGATGTTATGTTTTTTCTTGAAGTATTGTAAGACAATTATGGTATGGTTGGTGTAACACGTATTTTATTGAAATAAAAGTTGTTGTTTTCCGCTGTTCAAAAATATGTGTTCTTATATCTGTCTTGTATATCCGTGACTTATACTTATAAACCTCCACCAAAATTAGGGCATTCCCTTTGAGAGTGACCCTAACGGAGGTGGGGTGTTTCACGGGGGATAGGGTTTTCCCTTGTAATAGCCAAACATGCTTGGTTCGTTTAAAACAAATCATTTGATACTATTATAAGTGCATAGTGTATAAAACAACTTCAAATCGTAAGGATCAATCATAGACGGCATGGGTACCATGTATCATGTCGCCAGTACTAGGCTTTAAAATCAAAACCACAAAGTCACGTGTTTGGAAGTTGGATTTCCATCTGTGAACCGAGGCAAAAAATATTACTCTACCGAATTCGTGACAATCTAGCCCATGTCTCAGGCAAGTGCTCAGTCAAGCCTTTGGATCGTCAGGGCCGGTCCACTGATGTGGATTAAAATGCCTGAACACTGCGTTTCCCCGCCCTTTGGGGCGTAAATGAGCCAAATGACTCCATCAGCTCCACACAGTCACCAATATATCTGAGGTGCCTCGAAACAGCAACAACCACACAGGTGAAAATAATATAAATGTCAGGGCTGGTAGGTCACTGACACCACCCTAGCAAGAAGGAAACACATGCCTTCCCTGATGTCCTCTCCCGTTTCTGGTTCACAACCGGGGTGTGAGGCTCGCGAATCAACGCTACACAAAGCTATGCCACAAAGGTCGTGCTTTGATCATCAACCACAAGACTCTGCTTTTCAACAGAAGCCTTGATCATTTGCCACTTAGGCATGCCACACAGGCAATTCACTCCATGTGATTGATATCCATCAATATATAACCCCTGAGCTCGTACGTCTCAGAGAAGGGCTTTAAGCAAGAGAATAAATTCTCCACCGCCAAACAGATATATATTTAATAGAAGTCAATCACACAGAATAAAATCAAATATCAGACACACAGTCCATTTACAAGTTCGTTCTGGGTCTGAACGAAACCGGAGGCACCTTGTACCTCGCATATCCATCGATTTCCAAGTATGTCTGGACAATCACCAACTGATTTCGTCCTCTTGGGTGTGCAGCCCAATCAAGATCATTAGTAATCACCCAAACGATGTGAAGACCTCCGGTCTTCGACCACCGTCTTCCTCGTTGAATCAGTTATTCAGAATGGGATAAACCCGGTCTTTCTTAATAAATCGCATATATAATAAACAAGTGTTACACAAACACAACAAATGCCTCATTCCAATTCAGAATATTCTTTTATTCGAATATTCTTATACTTTGGGAAAGGTTTCCATTAATTTTATCAAAGATAAATTCTTTAAATTTATTCTTTAATCTTCTTTTGAATATCAATTCAAATTAGTCGGGTTAGCGAACCACACCGAAGTAATCATTTATTTTATTTCCGAATGCCAACCTATTCATCCCATGAAGTAAAACTGGTCATACTTCATATCTAACACCACGGTGTTATCGGTAAATTCAATTACCATTTCACGTTCAAATCTAATTAAAGATTTAACTATCGCCTGGAGCAAAACTGGTGGTACTCCATTCTCGATCATTTCAATCAAATTAAAGATTCATTAAAACTCCACTTGGTTTTGATTTTCCCAAAAATCAATTTTAATGATTATTTAACTTGGGAAATCATATCCCGTCTTTAACTGGGTTAGAGAACCAATGTCATTTAAAACACAGTTTACTATAACCAAAAATCACATTCCATTCCAATTCAATTATTGAAACTTTTGGTTACTTTTCAAACCCTTTCAAATCCAATTTATTTTTTAAAAAATAAATAAATTATTATTCTAGTTCACAACTAGTTCATTTCGATAAAAATCTATTTTTATCTTTTCAAATTTGGAATTTTCCATCTAAATTCTTCACAAATCATTTCTTGTGATTTTACACAAATTATTACTATTTTCTAATAATTTTATCAAGGCCCATACAGTCGAATTCCATCAATGGCCATCGAACTGCACTTACAACGACCTTTTCCAAATTTTATTTGGACATAATTCCAAATCCAACCATTAGATTTCAAATCTCTAATATTCGTTAGAAAGCTCTTTTCGATACGAACCAACCGGTTTTGGTTTAGGAGAATCCGACGGTCGGATCTCCCGTAATATCCATTCGAAGTCAATGGTCGAAATTTGCGAAATGCTGCGGCGCAGCGCGTTCTATTCAGGCCATTCTATATATATAATATATATATTATATATATTTCGTCGATTTCCTTTTAAAACGTATTTTATAAATCGTTTTAAATTCGTTTTCGAAACGATTTCAACTTCATATTCAATTTCGAATCAAAATTGAATATTCCACATCATCGATATACAAATGATAATATTTTCAAAATGTTATATTTTGAAATCACTTTCTTTCTTATATTCATTATAAAAATGAATAAAATCGATATAAATATCATTCACGTCAAAATGGCGTCAATCTAATAAACACGACTTTTATTCAACATATGAATGTTTATTCTATTCAACACATGAATATTTATTCTATTCAACACATGAATATTTATTCTATTCAACACATGAATTTATATTATTCAACACATGTATTTTTATTCTATTCATTTTTATTCTATTCAGCACATGAATTTAATTCTATTCAATACATGAATTTATTTCTATTCAACACATGAATTTATTTTCTATTCAACACATGAATTTATTTCTATTCAACACATGAATTTATTTTTATTCAACACATGAATTTATTTTCTATTCAACACATGAATTTATTTCTATTCAACACATGAATTTATTTTTATAATATTCCTTATTTTCCAAATCGGAATGAGGCCCAATCAATTACCATAAGGTTAATTATATGGATTTTCTACAACAGATGTATATAATAGCAACGATAAATCATCAACCATCATCCAGAGTGCACCACACAACTGCATAAGCATTAAATATAAATAATTAATGCTTACACAGTCTGTTAACCCATCGATTGACGTACAATTAAACAATCGGGATTAGTGTACGTCAAATATCATCCCAATACCCGTGTGGGGTTTCACATCAACAAACACAGATTTTTATTTGTGTAGTTGGGCGATGTGTAAAATTTATCGTCCCAATCAATATCAGTCAAATCAGTGTACATAAACAAATCGTTCGATTTGTAAATGAATATTTATTTTACTTGAACACATGAATATATATTCTACTTCAACACATGAATATATATTTTATTTCAACACATGGATATATATTTTGCTTTAACACATGAATATATATTTTACTTCAACCCATGAATATATATATTTTATTTCAACACATGAATATATATTTTATTTCAGCACATGAATATATATTTTACTTCAACACATGAATATATATTTTATTTCAACACATGAATATATATTTTATTTCAACACATGAATATACATTTTATTTCAACACATAAATATATATTTTATTTCACAACACAAGCAATCACACAAGCATACAAGTCGTCCATGGTCTGTGGACGACAAGTGTCGGGTGCTGCTAAGCACCGTCTGCATCCCATTATATATTTCAACTAGAAATTAAAATAAAAGTGAGGAGTTCTCACCGATAAGCTTGACCCAACACCGTGACTCTTCTTATGTGGAAAATTTTCGCCGTGCCTTTTATCGAGATCTGTTTCACGCGGCATATGTTAAAATTATATTTTTAACAATGCTACTTCCGATATAAAGATTATATTTTTATAACGTTAAAACCGAAACTTTATATGATTAAAAATCGAGTCTTTACATAGTTAAAAATTCTATTTTTATATGCTACACATATTATAAAGATCACTTTTTTATTCTTCTCACTGTATAAAAAATATATTTTTGATTCACTACTTATATAAAAATATATTTTTATTATCTCTATAATATAAAAATCATATTTTTATTATCTCTATAATATAAAAATCATATTTTTATTATTTTACATATATAAAAAATCTAATCAAAGATCACTTCTTTATAATTAAAAATCAATTCTTCATATAATTAAAACCCTAATCTTTATTAACATAAAGATCTAACCTTTATTAACATAAGGATCTAAATTTAACTAACATAAGGATCTATATTTTATTTGAATTAATGCTTTTTAATTAAATAAATTAAACTAAAACTTACAGTTATTTTCCAGAAGAGGTGGACTTCGGTTTAACACAGCAGGGGAGGAGGGGTTCGATGAGTAGGAGGAGGGCTCGGTTGGATTGCGCGCGACGCGATGGAGTTCACGGCATTCGTCGCACGACTGGGAAGAGGCGGGAGGAGCTGCAGGGTTCGAGGGGGCTGCTGGCGGTCTAACTTCGATGGTGGTGTGATGGAGGACTCGGGTGTGGGGTTTTCAGAAGGGGGGCGCGATGGTTTTCCCAGGTTTGGGGGTTTTAACGCAGCGGGGAGAGGAGGGGAAGGAGGGAGGAGAAGGAAGAGGAGGGGAAGAAGGCTAGGCACGGCGGCTCCCTTCTGGCAGGTGGCGGCGGGTACATCGCCTCCCTCTTCTCTCTTTTTTTTATTTGAAAAACTGAAATCGATTTCTGAAGGAAGAAAAAGGGGGGATGATATAGGAAAATATATATGTTATTTAATTATTTAATTATTTCAAAAAGGTACCTTTTTATTTTGACCTCAAAACGAGACCCACCGCCTATCGTCCCTTGCTAATTACCCACATTCCTAACACAATGGGATCTGTATCGTAAGCTGATTCGATCGTTTCGATCAGTTTCCGTCAAAATCATAATATAACTCTATATATTGAATTTGAACGCACATTTCAATTTACCAGGAACACATATAGTCTCTAAAAATTCCCGAAAAATATTTTCTAGCTTCGTATTGACGATACGGTCCTAACAAAACTAATTTCATCGTATTCTGAGACCGTAGAAAATGGCCATTTTTTAGTCAATTAAAATCAACTGAAACTACCAAAACACGTTTTCCTTTGCCATGCTCACATATTGATTCGAAAAATTATGAATTTTGGAATCCAGCAATAATTTAACATCACGGATCCAACAAAAGTGGTTTCGTCGAAAATCGAGTTCGTTTGCAAAATTTCCATTTTAAAGGGCCAGAATTCCACAGTGACTTTTTTTTTAATTTTCAACCGGGCATAACTTTTTATCCCCGCTATGAGATTTCAATTTTTCGGATTCGTTGGAAATATATTCTCAAATAGATTCTAATATTTTTGGTTTTGCTAAAATCAATTTTATTTTGAATCCTGAACATTCATTTGAATTTTGAAATCGAATTTTCGAACTACCGTGCCATTTTCAATTCCTTTTATAATTATAAATAATTATTTATATTCTAACGTCGATTCAAATTAATATATACGTTTAATTTATATTCAAAATAAATTTCTCATCGCTATTATTTAAAATAACTCATTTTAAATATTCAAAATTCAGTAAAATTGCCAAAGTAATTTTTTTTAATTGGCTCGGACTTCCAAGTTATTACAATCTCCCCCATTTAAAACTTTTCATCCCCAAAAAAGAATGAAGCCGAAAGTTGTTTTACAAATCAACACAACTTTCATTATTTTCATTACGGCCTAAATTCTTCAACTTTTCAGTTTCTAAGAACTTTTCAAATTTTTCAAAAATTTGGCTAACACCCTAAATTTTCAAAACAATTCGCCATAACCTTCCCTGCGCCAGGAGCTTCGGGATATTTTAAATAGCCTTCCATGACCCTCACTAATCCAAAAAGAAAAAGAAACAGCCAAGCGGCTCATAAAATCATCCAAACCCAAAAAATTCAATTAACATTTTGTCGGGAAAATAATTTTATTCCTCTTCTCTAGCCTCCTTGCTAAGACCTGTTCAATATAAGTACACGTATATGTATGCAAATGCAACAAATTTTCAATACAATTCACTATTTGGTTCAATTTGGCTAAAGGTTCAACATTTAACTAATCAAAACAGTAATCAATCAACACACCATCAATCAATTTGTTGATTATCATTTCAAATTCATGACTTTGATATATAGCCAAAAATCACATTTTTGGTGCCAAATCACAACAATAGGCCCTATCTAGTTTTGGTTCTCGCACCACTCAATTGGAAATATATAGAAATCCCACTTTCGAAACTCGAACACAAACTACTGATGCTGTATAGTCATCAATAGTTTCATCCCCGATCGACTAGAGTGTGATTCTATATCTATCCAATATATTAAAACTTCAAATACACGCGGATTAGACGTATACTCAAAATCTTTATGTACTGGACTGTCCAAATCAATACAAATAAATAATCAAATACGAATAATTGATTTAAATTTTCAAAACAAAAATTGTTTTAATTTTAAAAATATACTCATCACACTCGTTCTAGGATACTACTGATCCCATCTCTAACGAGTCATTCTTATTGAATATTACTAATCCAATCTCTGATGAATTCTTTCGTATGGTTCTAACATGTCTTGTTCTCGGGCTTTGTAAACCAAAGCTCTGATACCAACTGTGAAGACTCGTAACTTCCTCGGAGAGGAAAGCGTGGATACTTCGAGAACAACACACAAACGAACGCAGACAGAAGAACATTTTGTTGTTAATTACAACAATTTCATCAGAATACAAGAATATACAGAGTATAAATAAATATTACACATTCACTAATTATCAGAAATTGCAATACATTTAAATACATCGCAGCGGAAAAACAATACAATGCACAACTGAAAACAAATAAATGAATACAAAGCTTTCCGAATACCGCTTCAGCTGTAAATCAGGATCCTGGGAATATAAATCTGCAAAACCAAAACTAGTAGCTGCCCGTGTCAAAATAAGGGCACCCAGAGTTTAGGTGAAAACAATAAACTCTAGGTCGGTCATGTGACTGATGTGGTAACTAAAACAATTTTTTAAAACTTTGCTTTAAATCAGATATATCTAGTGACCATGCCGTATAACACGCAACCGGTTTCCTCCCAAGAATACCAGTGCATATAACAAAACAGCGTAATGCTTTTTGGAAAAATGAAGCTATTATAAGACCCAGGTCCTATCACACAATGCAACGCAAGCCAGGGGATAGGGTTTTCCCTTATAATAGCCAAACATGCTTGTTACGTTTAAAATAAATCATTTGATACTATTATAAGTTCATAGTGTATAAAACAACTTCAAATCATAAGTATCAATCATAGATGGCATGGGTACCATATATCATGTCGCCAATACTAGGTTCTACAATCAAAACCGCAAAGTCACATATTTGGAAGCTGGATTTCTATCTGTGAACCGAGGCAAAAGATAGTCCTCTACCGAATTCGAGACAATCTAGCCCATGTCTCAGGCAAGTGCTCAGTCAAGCCTTTGGATCGTCAGGGCTGGTCCGCCGATGTGGATTAAAATCCCTGAAAACTGCGTTTCCCCGCCCTCTGGCGCGTAAATGAGCCAAATGACTCCATCGACTCCGCACTGTCACTGATATATCTGAGGCGCCTCGCAACAGCAACAACCACACTGGTGAAAATAATATAAATGTCAGGGCTGGTAGGTCACTAACACAACCCTAGCTAGAAAGAAACGCATGCCCTCCCTGATGTCCTCTCCCGTTTCTGGTTCACAACTGGAGTGTGAGGCTCGCGAATCAACACTACACAAAGCTATGCCACAAAGGTCGTGCCTTGATCATCAACCACAAGACTTTGCTTTTCAACAGAAGCCTTGATCATTTGCCACTTAGGCATGCCACATAGGAAATTCACTCCGTGCGATTGATATCCATCAATATATAACCCCTTAGCTCGTACGTCTCAGAGAAGGGC
This sequence comes from Allium sativum, assembly GCA_030737875.1. Lineage (NCBI taxonomy): Eukaryota > Viridiplantae > Streptophyta > Magnoliopsida > Asparagales > Amaryllidaceae > Allium > Allium sativum. The sequence goes on from CM060921.1 coordinate 319,100,949, forward strand.
GTTAAGCAAGAAAATAAGTTCTCCGCCGCCAAACAGTATATATTTAATAGAAATCAATCACATAGAATAAAATCCAATGTCAGACACACAGTCCATTTACAAGTTCGTTCTGGGTCTGAACGAAACCGGAGGCACCTGGTACCTCGCATATCCATCGATCTCCAAGTACGTCTGGACGATCTCCAACTGATTCCCTCCTCTTGGTTGTACATCCCAATCAAGATCATCAATAATCACCCAAATGATGTGAAGACCTCCGGTCTTCGGCCACCATCTTCATCCTCGACCTCTCGTCGAATCAGTTATTCAGAATGGGATAAACCCGGTCTTTCTGAGTAACTCGCGTATATAATAAACAAATTTTACACAAACACAATATACGCCTCATTCCAATTTAGAATATTCTTTTATTCGAATATTCTTATACTTTGGGAAAGGTTCCTATTAATTTTATCAAAGATAAATTCTTTAAATTTATTCTTTAATCTTCTTTTGAATATCAATTCAAATTAGTCGGGATTAGCGAACCACACCGAAGTAATCGTTTATATTATTTCCCAATCCCAACCTATTCATCCCATGAAGTAAGACAGGTCATACTTCATATCTAACACCACGTTGTTATCGGTAAATTCAATTACCATTTCACATTCAAATCTAATTTAATATTTAACTATCACCTAGAGCAAAACTGGTGATACTCCATTTTCGATCATTTCAATCTAATTAAAGATTCATTAAAACTCCACTTGGTTTTAATCTTCCCAAAAATCAATTTTAATGATTATTTAACTTGGGAAGTCATATCCCATCTTTAACTGGGTTAAAGAACCAATGTCATTTGAAACACGGTTCACTATAAACCCAAAATCACATTCCATTCCAATTCAATTATTGAAACTTCTGGTTACTTTTAGAATCCTTTCAAATCCAATTTATTTATTTAAAAATAAATAAATTATTATTCTAATTCAAAACTAGTTCACTTCGATAAAAATCTATTTTTATGTTTTCAAATTTGGAATTTTTCATCTCAATTCTTCACAAATCATTTCTTATGATTTTACACAAATTATTGCTATTTTTAATAATTTTATCAAGGCCCGTATAGTCGAATTCCATCAACGGCCATCGAACTGCACTTATAACGACCTTTTCTAAATTTGATTTGGACATAATTCCAAATCCAACCATTAGATTTCAAATCTCTAGTATTCATTAGAAAGATCTTTTCGATACGAACCCAACGGTTCCGGTTTTAGGAGAATCCGACGGTCGGATCTCCCGTAATATCCATTCGAAGTCAATGGTTGGAATTCGCGAACTGCCTCGGCGCGGCGCGTTCTATTCAGGCCATTCTATAAATATAATATACATTATATATATTTTGTCGATTTCCTTTTAAAACGTATTTTATAAATCGTTTTAAATTCGTTTTCGAAACGATTTCAACTTCATATTCAATTTCGAATCAAAATTGAATATTCCACATTAACAATATACAAATGATAATATTGTCAAAACGTTATATTTTGAAATCTCTTTCTTTCTTATATTCATTATAAAAATGAATAAAATCAATATAAATATCGTTCACGTTAAAATGGCGTCAATCTAATCAACACGGCTTTTATTCAACAAAAGAATGTTTATTCTATTCAACACATGAATTTATATTATTCAACACATGAATATTTATTTTATTCAACACATGAATTAATATTATTGAACACACGAATTTTTATTCTATTCAACACATGAATTTTTATTCTATTCAACACATGAATTTATTTCTATTCAACACATGAATTTATTTTCTATTCAACACATGAATTTATTTCAATTCAACACATGAATTTATTTTTATAATATTCCTTATTTTCCAAATCGGAACGAGGCCCAATCAATTACCGTATAAGGTTAATTATATTGATTTTCTATAACACATGTATATAGTAGCAACGATAAATCATCAACCATCATCCAGAGTGCACAACACAACTGCATAAGCATTAAATATAAATAATTAACGCTTACACAGTCTGTCAACCCATCGACTAACATACAACTAAAAAATTGGGATTAGTGTACGTTAAATATCATCCCAATACCCATGTGGGGTTTCACATTAACAAACACAGATTTTTATTTGGGCAGTTGAGCGATGTGTAAAATTTATTGTCCCAATCAATATAAGTCAAATCGGTGTACATAAAAAAATCGTTCGAGATCTGTTTCACGCGGCATATGTTAAAATTATATTTTTAACAACGCTACTTCCTATATAAAGATTATAATTTTATAACATTAAAAACCGAATCTTTATATGATTAAAAATCGAGTGTTTACATAGTTAAAAATTCTATTTTTATACGCTACACATATTATAAGGATCACATTTTTATTCTTCTCACTATATAAAAATTGTATTTTTGATTTACTACTTGTATAAAAATCGTATTTTTATTATCTCTATAATATAAAAAATCATATTTTTATTATCTCTATAATATAAAAATCATATTTTTATTATTTTACATATATAAAAAATCTAATCAAAGATCACTTCTTTATAATTAAAAATCATTTCTTCATATAATTAAAACCCTAATCTTTATTAACGTAAAGATCTAACCTTTATTAACACAAGGATCTAAATTTTACTAACATAAGGATCTATATTATATTTGAATCAATGCTTTTTAATTAAATAAATTAAACTAAAACTTACAGTTATTTTCCAGAAGAGGTGGACTTCGGTTTAACACGGCAGGGGAGGAGGGGTTCGATGAGTAGGCGGAGGGCTCGGTTGGATTGCGCGCGACGCGATGGAGTTCACGGCATTCGTCGCACGACTGGGAAGAGGAGGGAGGAGATGCGGGGTTCGAGGGGCCTGCTGGTGGTCTAACCTCGGCGGTGGTGTGATGGAGGACTCGGGGGTGGGGTTTTCAAAAGGGGAGCGCGATGGTTTTCCCAGGTTTGGGGGGGCTTTAACGCAGCGGGGAGAGGAGGGGAAGGTGGGAGGAGAAGGAAGAGGGGGGAAGAAGGCTAGGCGCGGCGGCTCCCCTCTGGCAGGTGGCGGCGGCTACGTCGCCTCCCTCTTCTCTCTCTTTTTTTTATTTGAAAAACTGAAATCGATTTCTGAAGGAAGAAAAAGGAGGGTGATATAGGAAAATATATATATTATTTAATTATTTCAAAAAGGTACCTTTTTATTTTGACCTTAAAACGAGACCCACCGCCTGTTGTCCATAGCTAATTACCCCCATTCCGAACACAATGGTATATGTATCGTAAGCTGATTCGATTGTTTCGATCAGTTTCCGTCAAAATCAAAATATAACTCTATATATTGAATTTGAATGCACATTTCAATTTACCGGGAACACATATAGTCTCTAAAAATTCCCAAAAAATATTTTCTAGCTTCGTATTGACGATACGGTCCTAATAAAAATAATTTCATCGAATTCTGAGACCGTTTTCTGCCAAAACACGTTTTCCTTTGCCATGCTCACATATTGATTTGAAAAATTACGAATTTTGGAATCTAGAAATAATTTAACATCACGGATCCAACAAAAGTGGTTTCGTCAGAAACTGAGGTAGTTTGCAAAATTTTCATTTTTAAGGGCCAGAATTCCATAGCGACTTTTCTGAATTTTCAACTGGGCGTAACTTTTTATCCCCACTATGAAATTTGAATTTTTCGGATTTGTTGGAAAGATATTCTCGAATAGATTCTAATATTTTTGGTTTTTCTAAAATCTAGTTTATTTTGAATCCTGTATATTCATTTCAAATTTGAAATCGAATTTTCGAACTACCGCGCCATTTTCAATTCCTTTTATAATTATAAATAATTATTTATATTCTAACGTCGATTCAAATTAATATATACATTCAATTTATATTCTAAATAAATTTCTCGTCGCTATTACTTAAAATAATTCATTTTAAATATTCAAAATTCACTAAAATTGCCGAAATAAATTTTTTTAATTGGCTCGGATTTCCGGGTTATTACAATTTTATTTATCTAAACCTAAAAGCAACAAGAACTCACTGTGATTGGATTGTTAAGATGATAGAAAAGAAGTTTGGTGCTGAATCTATGCTTGAATCTCAGAATTTGATATGCCTTATTTGATAGAAGAAGATGAGAGACCCTAGTTCTGTTCAGACTCCGGCAGAGTTTGGCCACCATGATCTGTAATGAAGAAATATGTGAAATAGCTATGTATCTATAGCTGCAGAACCCTTTGGAACTGACTGCCTCATAAGCCCTAGGGTAAATCATGTCGCGGGTCGCCTCCCACTTGGGCAAAGGCCCGAATACCAAAAAAAAAACTATTTTGGGTGCACTTTACAGGTGCGCCAGTGTAAAAATACATGGGCGCGTTTGTCAAGTGCGACAGGAGTTTCTGCTTTTTCTGCCAAACTTCTTTCGTCCATAACTTCTTCATACGTTATCCGTTTTACACAAACAAGGTCTCTATCTTTACCAGAATTTCGAGACAGACGCAATGGCGTAGTCCGTTTCCCTTAATTCTGAATATTAAATTAATTATTCTTTAATTTAACCACTTTAATGTTGTTGAAAATTCGGGGTGTTACACTACCCATCGGCAGAATCTTAATCCCAAAGGAGATTAAACAACTAATTAATGTTTAGGCATGTTCACGAACCTATCCATCGGCACGCCCCTCAAGTTTGCCAAACGAAAAATGTCACCAACGTCAAATGTGATCCATCCATTTACTTGTCGAACCACACTATTGGTAATCTCCTTTTATGCATAGTATGTTAAGTTATGAAAATAACCGATTGGCATATACGTTCGCACCAAATGGATAAACCAGTGACGTCCACCTACTTAGCTTCACACGATTTGGGATCAACGACCACATGGAGATCTCGGGATTGGAGCTACCGAACCAAACTTCATACGACTCAAATCTTATGATCGAATGGAAGTCTCGAGAGTGAAGTTCACATGCTTAGACTTCATATGACTCAAAATTAAAGATTGAAAAGAAGTCTCGAGAATGGAGTCAACTCCCTAGAATTTCACATGACTTGAGTTTCTTAAGATTGAAGTTTTGAACAACTTAAATTTAAGTGAAACGATGAATTTTCTACATAAGTAAAATAATTGGAAAGTGTAGAGAAGACTCAAACATCTAAAACAATATGTGATGTAAGTAAAGTTAACTATCATTCACATGTTAAAGTATAACTCAACGACACGATGTACAAAAAACAATATCATGCCTTCAAAAGCGAGGGTTGTACTTGCTTATCCTATCGACCTACAAAAGCAAATTTTTTATAATAATCACTTGGATGAACCAGCCTTCTTTTTCTTCTTCTCAGACTCGGGTCTCTTATCCTCATCCTTCTTCCTTTCCTTCTTGAGCCGCTTCTGCCACTTCTTTTCCTCCCTTTCGGTGGAGTAGGCTTAGGGAGAGGCCTCATCTCGAAACCCTTTCCTAAGTCCCCTTCTTGCATTTTCTCCTCATCAGAGCTGTCTGAGACTTCTGTGACTTTAACAATGGAACTAGGTATGATCTTCAAGGGCTTAGGATGAAATTCGGTGGATAATGCCAGCTCCGTGTCTTTGTCTGACTCCTTTTTGGTTTCATTCTTAGTTTTCCTTTGAGCCTCCCTCTCGGCTTTCTTGGCCTCTTTCTCAACCTTTTTTCAAGCCTCCTTCTCAACTTTCCACTTAGCCTACTCCTTGACCTTTAGCTTCCTGAAATCCTCCTCAGCTCTCTTCCGATCTTCCTCATCCTTGGCCTTCTTGTGGGCCTCTTCCTAGACTCTAAACTGGCCCTCCGCTTCGGCTTTAGCCCTAGACTCCTCTTGAGCTTTAAGTAATGCCACCTCTTCCGCCTTCCTTTATGCCCTAAGCTCTTCAGACTTCACTACCATTTGCGCCCGTTGGTGTTTAAAGAAATTGTGCATCGATGGCCCGCCTTCTTTCGTCTGTTCAACCACTTTGAGATGCACCTCATCCTTCCATTTCTACTCCTAAAAAATGTGGGAGAACTCTGCCATCTCCCCAAATAGCCAACTCTGATTAGTCTCACACCAACCTAAGCCTCTATAGATGTCAACAATCTTGAATTCTTCACTTATATGCCTCTTATACGCCTCAACATCGAATGCGGGCCCGACTATTGTGGTCTTGAAGCCAGATGGGATCCCCATTTCAAGAATATCTACACGTTGGAGAGGAAGGCGTGTTAGTCCACTTTTACTTCATGCCATCATCCTATCAAATACTAGAGAGAAAGTGGATGTACCTTTAATCATTTGCTAATTAGCTTCCATTGGCGTTATGCCTTCAGCTATTGGCCAAAGGAAACTTTTGGTGCCCAGTTTTGGATGCTTAGGATCACACTCCAAGTCTCTAGAAGTTGGAATGGATGGGCCACCAATGGAAGCAGACGGAAGGATTTGTTTTTCTTGGGAAACACACCTTTAATTCCATGAGAAACTGCAATGCTTTCGGTAACAACGACCTTCCCATTTTCTACAGCAAGTCTTTCTGCTACTTCTGCTTCGGCGTCTTCCTGAAACATCACATTTCCCTTCGCCAATACCCGACACTCTTCTTCAATTAAGTATTCGTAAATTAGCACCTCTTTATCCACAATCTCCACTTCCCTGGCAGCAGCCTCATCTTCCAACAGATTCTCCTAAGCCGGTGCGAGCATCCGAGCGTAATCCTCAACCCAAGAGATTCAGCGGTGTCGAAGAGATTTGACATTTAGCCCAAAGATGGCTGGCTCCATCACTCTTTGCATCCTCCCGACCCTTTCATGCTTGGGCCAATTGCTCCACCAACTAGGCCTCAAAATTTTCCCTCACACCTTCAGCCTAGCCCAACACCTCTCTGTTGGAAGCTTCTACCGCTTCCCTCTCTTTCTTAACCTGCTCGAGCTCGGTGGGATTATTTACCAGTGTTTTCTTGAGTTCCTCATTCTCCTTCATCAAGCGCTGAGTTTCCTCATTCTCTCTTCGTAGCCTTACATTTTACTCGAAAAACACATGATTCTCTTTTATGATCCGCTCAACTACCTCGTTGTCTTTCCAAAGCAGAAGATTCTACTCGAAAATCGCTTTGTTATCTTTCTCCACTATGGTGACCTGTGCTGAGAGGGAAGCCGCTATGTCTTTGTGCTGATCTTGTATTATCCATAGCTGCACGAACTTCATCCGTTCCCTTATTCACAACCTCCGACTCCTTCAACTCACTATTTCAACATTGGAGACGCACATAAACATGCTACTCAAACATGTAGAAATAAACACTAGCCAAAATCTTAACTCACATGTCTTAAGCATCTCGAAACTGAATTCCATCCTAATTGGCATCTGCCTCAAATTTCAGACCTTGAATTTCTACATTCTATTGAAAGATCAGCTCGGAGGGTCTCTTACAGTACTGTCATATAATCTGGTACCGGTTATAAACATCGAATACCCGGGTCCAGTTTTTTTGATCTATATCCATTGGGATGGAGTGCATTTTGAGCATATAGATCATCTCTTCGAAGTGAAAACCCATGAAATACTTCAAGAGATATTCCTTCCTCTCCTCTCTACACATCTCAGGGAGCACAGAAACCGCTTTCCACTACGGGACCCGACCTTTGCTCTCTTCTTCCTCCTACTCCTAGTTCACCATCGGTAGAAACGCGAGCAGAAGGAATGGATGCCATGGACTACTTCATGCTCATTGATTCTATGTATCTTTCCACATCGACTGACCTCGTTCTTAGTGGTGGATACACCGAGCACTGGGGATAGTCTCGATGGCAATGGATGCTTTCATAATCATTGGTTTTCCCAGATTTTGAATCTCACAACTATGCAGTCTTGAAAAATGAGCTCATAATTTGTGCCTTTGGTCGTCGAAAATTCCCGGATCCTTGGTCCCAATCTATATCTCCTTCTTTAGTCATTGTGCCTGCACAAAGAAAATCTTAAATCAGAATCAAATATTCCATGCATGCACAAGTATTGTGTTATGCAATGCTTACAAGTGTGTTTTTGTCCTAGTGTTCCCTCCACAGACTAGTTGTCACTTTGGTTAAAGTGGTAACCTCCCCAATGATCAACAGTAAGCTTTTAACATTTGTACAAGTAAGTCCAAATGAATATGTTTCAATGGGGACTTTGTTCAGGTCCTTGAACTGATCCTCCACCTCCATCGAAGCCGTGGTCTCAGAGGTTGTAACACGAGAAATTGGTTTGGAAGCCTCTCCTAATCTCATTTCCTCTATTGGAATGGGATTGAGAGTGGGTTACAAACCATCTCCTCTGGTGATATCCTCCCCATCACCGCTGTTATAGGCACTAATTTCCCTCTGAGCTTCGGCATCCTCCTCCTCTTCTAGAGGCACGTCAAGAAGTAAGACAAGGGCACTTCTATTTGCAGACCCAGAGGAACTTATCCTCCCTCATCTCTCGCTACTTCTTCTTCTTTCATCCTCAATCTTATGACATGTCGAGCAACCTTCGGGAAGTAAGCCTAATACATGGTGGAGATGGTCTAATAGCAACGTCTGGGCATCAAAAAATGCATTTAGAATGTTCCACAATGCCAAGACTCAATTAAGATAAACAACACCCTTCCAATCCAGGGTGTACCTGCCATATAAAATTTCAAGTTAACTTAGAGCTTTCGATTCAATTGACTTGGAATATAGCCTAAGTATTAAAGCACTTACGACTAGCAAGCCATTTCCTCGCAAATCCTAGAGTGCATCGAACATAGAACGATTGGTATTTAAAGTAGTTGAGCTCATTCCACACCCCCAAGATAAAGAAACTGTTGGCCTACGCCTCTAGATAGATGAGGGAAGGAAAGATGCTCTTTCTCTTAACAAAGTAGAGATATCGAATGTCCTCCCAATCGGCTCCTCACCCAAGTTCTCTATATGTAGGATATAGGTGCCAGAAAGGAAGATATATGCATTTGGATGAAGCTAGGTCGGTGCTAGGTAAAAAAAACACAAAATATCTCAAATGTATGAGTATGACCAGTGAAGACACCGAATAGAGCACTTGTTACTGTTCCAAGTAGTATACCCCTCTAGGGGTGCATGTGCCATGTCTTACCTTCGAGGATCAGACATCATCACAAGATATTTTGTACTTTGCACAAATCTTCCTTGACATAGCTTCATCGATTCGCGAGACTATTGAATCAGGGGGATTTTCAAGAATAACAGTATCTCCCATCATGTCCAGTGCCATAGGAATGCCTTCTTGTTTGCCACCAACATCCTCCTCCTTTTGTCGGCTAACTCCTGCTAGTTCCACCTCTTTATGAACTATAGATTCATCCACATGATCAACTTAATGTTGTGATCCTTCGAATTTCTCCTTATGATCGTGCGCGTTGGGCAATCTCACTTGTTGAGAAGGGTGGAACTTCACAAGTCTTACGTTTGTTAGCCTTTGGGCTGGAATCATATAATGATTCAGGTGAACTCGACAAAATTCTATGGCTTCGACTTTCAAGCCTTGGAGTCGTCTAGAACTTTTTTCCCTTTCATACTATAATTTCAAGATAGTTACGTTAATTACTACAATGAAATCTGTATCCACTGTGTTGGTGTGAACTAATGCAGAATGTGCAGTACCATATGTGTTGATGTAGTTACAGTAAAAAAATTTGAGATACGATGACGATTTCCAGTTTCTTAAACTCGAACCATCACCATTGCTAAACAATGTCGTGAAATTCGAGTCGAGTTGAGAATCTAGTTCTAGAATTGATAGTTCAGTCATATGTCCACAATCCAATTTTGTGCTTTAATCCTATATGCATATCTAAATTATCAGTCCAAATGGTTTATTTTAGAGTTAAGGCATTAAATGACGATACGTTCAATTTCAACCCAAAGCCAATTGCATGACATCGCGAAACGACTTAAATCCGCAAAACTCAAATTTTCGAGGTCGAAAGTTTTCGAGTGTTTCAGGATACAAATTTCCAGTTTTTGTATTCCCTAACTCTAAATTTTTTTAGAATCCCTGAGAATGAACCTAAAAAATCCAAAGTGTTTCGAGATATAAAGTCTAATTTTCGTAACCAAAAACACTTTGGTTCTCCACTACTTCTTCTTCGCTAACTGCTTCCACCGAACCCACGTGCCTCCCTTCATTTCATCTTCCCCATATTTCATCTTCTAGAGCTCCCCTCAATGTCGAATCCTAGTTTTTTTTTACTAAGTCCCCTATGATACAAAAATCTATTTCATATCCCACGACTTAGCAAAAAAAACTACAATGTCCCCCAGGATACGAACTGAAATTTCGTATCCTACAACTTAGCCAATTTTTTCCAAACTCCATCTTGTTCCTTCTATGTTGGTATCCCATGCAAGGTTTTAAATCTCAGATATCGGACGCATTTCATCTCGGGGATTTTTATGGACTTGATCTCATATCGGGGGAGATCTCGGACGAGATGAGTCTAACTTAGGAGTTTGTCTCGGATTTTCATCTCGGGTTAGAAAGTTCACATCAGAACAATCTCGGGGTACATGATATCTTTACAAAATTATTTTAACATAGTAACATAAAAATGAATTGCAAAATAACTTTATTATCCTTTATTTTGCGAAAGATCATTCATACTCTAAATCGTAATATACTTTAAAAAAATTGTTAGACATAAAAAGGATCCAAAACGTTAAAAAATTCTGTTGAAATAGACCATAAAATACATAATCTCATAGATAACATGTATGTATAAAAGACGAATATGAAAATCATAAGCATTATAGAACATATATGATAATGCAATATGGCCATTTAATACGCAAAATGTAAAATAACAAAAGATTATCATGGCTAGATTTGAGTTTTTAATCATTGTCCTAGTTCAGGCACAGATTTAAATTTTAACCAAAAAACTAAGATCTCGGACAATATTACAGTATTTCATCTCGGTCGACATATCGTTCGATATTGCAATTTCTAGGGCGATATATTCGAAAGGAGATTTGGAGTTATATTTGCTGTTTCATTTCGGAAAGAGCCCAAAACGAGACCTCGGAGGAGATCTCGGGCGATATTTGTGAGATTTTAAATAGCGATCCTATGCATCCATCGATTTTTTTCTCCCAAAAATCACTACTTCTCTGTAGTTTCGAACTCCTCCGTCATTATGGCCAGATCCCAAACTACCATCATCCACCTATCTCGAATCCATCATTGTGAGCCTCTCTTCCTTCGTCCACCTCCAATAAAACAAAACCATAATAAATCGTTCCTGATTAGAATAAAATCATGGAAATCGAAGAAGGAAGCCCCTCTGTTTTTGATGGACATTGGTTGAATAGGGAACATGATGGTCTTGAAGGGTTCAAGTGGCCAAAAAAGTGATCTGGTGCAGGATGATGAGCTAAGGGAAAGTGGAATGTTTTTTTGTTTTCTTGGAAAATTACTTAAGTCTACAAGATATGTAATTCAAGGAAGGAGTGGGAGGATTCGTAACTGTCTTTTATATGTGGCAAAGAGAATTCTAGAAATTTAGAAAAATTACTAAGTATTCCGATATCAGTACTGATCCCTGAATTAGTATTGACCCAAAATCAAAAAAAGGAAAGAAAGGGTGAGAAGAAGGAAATTTGACATGCTTCGTATCAGTGAAACTTACAAACCCGAAACTCATGCTATGAAAAGGCATACATGTTTTCAAAACAACAATCGTCGAAACTAACACGAATCGTTAACCAATCGTGTACTCTTTAATCTGAATGATTCAAAAATACAAGACGAATGATCAAGTCCAAAGTCGGTGCCGTTACGAAAACTAACTTACGCAATCATATTCCTGAGGCGTATCATTCCAATTATGTTTCATTATGAACTCTGATCGTATCACATGAAATCATGTGCAATCGTGTGAATGGATGTGTAACTCGGTGTCGATAATGACTCATTTACGCTCAGGTGGAAACAAGAGTCTACAATTAACTTTTAATTTCTTGAATAAATAGAGATTAGACACTCGCCTGGGCAATCAGATAGGTTCCGATATGAGCAATAAAGTTCAAAATAACTAGAGTTCAAAATATTCTCAATAATGTTGTAACTGCATACTTATACAAACGAACTCTGACAGTACGTCATTACTGCTTAGAAATAACATACTTCCTGGAATATACTAGTCAATGGAAAGGTCATGATCATTCACTAAACATATATTTTCTAATTACCAGAATGACTTGTTTCAATTTCAAAGCACGTCATGTTGATACAAGACATGCTTTGGGGGCAAGTGTTACCCGACCTTTTAGCCCGGTTTCTAGAAGCAGTCTAGGCTTACATGATTCTACCATCGCATGGCTAAATGACTCAGAAGTGTCATTTGAACACCTAAAAACCAAGTCCAGATGGAGTCATACAAGTATGGTCGTCTCGACTCGTTAAAACAACTCTCAAACAGCTAACTGTTTGGGGATTGATATTTTATTTCTTTAGTTGTCGTTATGTATGCCAAACTCTAAGCAACTCAAAGAATCTATTAAGTCTTACGGGATCGGTATGTGTCCCCACAACATGCAGGATCGATGTGTATCCCCAACATTATCCAAAATATTCATGAATGCAAGTGCTATGAGATCGTTATCCCACAAATTCCTTGTATTGATATGGCGAGGGAAGTTTCTTAGATGGATACGTGCAGGATAACTCTAGATTTCAACAAGGTTCTCTAGATCGGTGTAAATGGTGAAGTTCACGAGATCAGTGCAAACCTCATTACCACTATTTCCCATTCAAACTCCAACCCCAATCCTTCAAAATTCTCTCTCAACCAAAATCCATAAGAAAAGCAAAACATGAGGAGGGGAACAACTCAATCGAGACAAATCCCAAAAAACAAGTATTTTGGGATCGGTACCAATCGTAACACATAGGGATTTGGACCCTGATTCTTGGGCTTGTTTCACGTGCTTTCCTAACCTCTCTTCTATATCCCCCATCAAATTCTAGACAAGGGTTTGTTCCTTGCTCTCTTGACATCTTGGGAAGACTCCTTCCTACTTTAGACTCTCAATCTCACTCCATCACTTCAGGAAGAAGAAGTTCACCTCCACCTTGGACATTTGGACTTTTGGGATGCCTTGGAATTTAATGAAGGAGAAACAAATCTCCATATTGAACCTATTTAAACCTTTTTTCCACCATTTCCATTCTAGATACTCGAGGTTATTAATCCTACAATTGTAATCTTGGCTTAGTAGTGAATAAAGAGCGAAAACCTTTATAATGGACGTAGGTTCACATAAACCAAACCACTATATACTCTGTGTCATTTACTTTACTACGGTTCCTTACAAATTCCTTATTTTATCATTTATTCTCATTATCTTGGAAATCTTTGGGTGTTATTCCAACTTTAGGACATTAACGATTATTCCATGTAGAAAAAAGAGATAGTTATGTATATAAACGCATGTGGCACTAGATTGGAGGCAATGCAAAAGGATAAGGTTATGGCTTACGTGAGTCAATAATCAAAGTCATACAAATGGAATTATCCGACTCACGACTTGGAGTTAGCAATGACAGTGTTGCTCTAAAGATATGGAGGAATTATCTGTTAGGAGTTAGATTTGAGTTATTCACAAATCATAAGTCACTGAAGTATCATTTCCCCAATAGGATTTAAATATTCAGTAGCAACGATGGTTAGTGTTTCCAGCTTCTTATGATTTTGGTATATCGTATACTCCTAGGAAAGACAACGCAGTGGTCGATGCATTGAGTAAAAGGTATGCGAGCTCAGGAGCTATGTTTACCGAATATAAGCATCTAGGGTATTTGGTTGGGTTTGATTTCAGGCCTTGTTGTGAGTTAGAGCCAGAGATATTGCAGAGCTTATAGGTTAGACCTATTTTCATCGAAAGGATTAGAAAAAGCCAAAAGCTAGATGCCAAGCTTATTGGGGTCATCAACAGATTAGATATGAGAGTCGAGTATGAGGAAATGAAGGAATATGAAATCAACTGAGATGGTTGGCTTTGCAAGTATGGAAGACAAGATGTCTCTGATATAGATGGATTGAGAGACGGGGTCCTAAAAGAATGTCATCACTTTAGATTTATACTTATTTTAACAAGATATATCAAGATATGAAGAGAATTACTACTAGGAAGGTATAAGAGGGGATGTTTGGAAATTCATCTCGAAGTGTATGAATTGTCAATTAGTCAAGGCTGGGTACAAGAAGCTAAGTTGGTTTTCTCAAGCATTAGAGGGCAAGATATGATGGAATATAGGTTATTGTAGATCACTTGACCAAAAGCACAAGGTCATTTCTGTCAATTCTACTGAGACAGCATCCAAGTTAACCGAATCATACATTAAATAAATAGTTTGATTTCATGGAATACCTAAGAGTATTGTAAGTGAACGAGATCCTTTATTTACCAGTGGATTATGAAAGAGTTTACAAGAGACATTGGAACCGAGCTACATATGAGTACAGATTATCATCCCCAAACTGATGGTCAAATAGAAAGAGTCACCTGAGTATTGGAAGATCTTCTTATTGAGTTTTTGAGGATCATGGGAAGACCATCTTCATCTGGTCGAGTTTGTTTACAACAATAGTTATCAGTCGAGTATTGATGTAGCACCCTATGAGGCATTGTACTATAGAACATGCAATTCACCCACTCGTCGTATAGAAACTGGAGAGAAGTTGGAACTTGGGCTAGAGAAGATAAGGGAAAGATGGATAAAATTAAGATCATTCAACAATGAAGGAAGACAACCCAAGATTGCCAGAAGGGTCATGCCGATAAAAGGAGAAATAGTTTGGAATTCTCAACACGAGATTTGGTATTCGTGAAGGCTTTACCTTTGAGGAATGTCATTCGATTTGGAAGGAAAGACAAGTTAGCTTCTAGACTTGTTGAGCTATTTTCAGTTTTATAGCATATTGGGAAGGTCACGTATAGAGTGGATCTACCTGAGATGGTGTCGGGTATGCACAATGTTTTTCATTTGTCGTATCTACGGAAGTTTGTGAATGATTCGAGTATGGTAGTATCTCCAGATCATATGGGAGACTTAAAGGTGGGGTTGGAAGTTTCTAGACCTTGTAACCCGCTTCCATTGTTGGCAATGACACGAAACAAATTAGGAGGAAGGTTGTTAAGATAGCCAAGATACAATGGAGCGAAGACTATGATAATTGCACATTGAAACGGAAGAGAGAATGAGGATGAACCATCCAGAATTCTTCAAGCGGTATGTTCCATATATCATATCTTACTTATGACATTGTATCTTATGCTACTAGAGCTCCGCATGCTAGAGTAGGATTTTGTTTCATGGATTATTATATGCTAGATTGGATGATAGATTGTCTACTTGTGAATGTTAGGCATGCATGTAGGGTCGGCCCTATAACTTTTGCTTCCCTAGACAATGCTAGGTAAAAATGATGGGAACAAAATGAAAACATTGAAGACGTGGCTAGTGGGATTCGAACCCCTGTCAATGGTGCTGAAACAGCTAACATAAATGCTCCAAACCATCAAACTAAACAGTTCATTCTTAATAATTTGTCCTTCCAATAAAACATATAAACAATTTTCAAAGGTTTCACTCATGATCTGTTGCCCCCCTTGGCCAGGCTGTACTGCCCTAGCCGAATGTCTCGGCTACCCCCCGGGACAGTCCTGCATGCATGATACTTTGTTTGCTCATGTTTTCTTGGATTTTAGAGAGGAAACTCATAAAGGGGAGGGAGAATATAATGACTTGTATTTTATGTGTATCGTAAATAAATCTATTTAATTACTTAATGGTCATCTCATCCTCATATTTTAATATGTTGTTCATACGGATGTGATACATGTCTATAATTTTTACCGAATAGTTTTGAGACCACCCTACTACTTACTGTTTTTACCATAACTTATGCTAGGGACAAAATTAGGTGCTATAATTGATCTCAATGGAATAGGATGGTGGTTGGCCATTCCGTAGAGCGGTCATACTAAAAATTTGGCTTAGGGTTTAGGAAATATCGATGTTTTAAATTTTTGTTTCTGCAAGGCAGGTTTGTTAACAACTAATGGGTTGATTAGTGAGCCCATTAGACTTATGAACTAAAATTATAAACATAGGGTTTGAGGAAAGAACTAGGGTTCTACTTCTTATTCTAAACATTAGGTTGGGCGTATATTAATCTCTGGTTCAACCTAATCTCTCTAAAACCTAATTTTCTTCTCCATATCATTCTATATCACATCTAGAGGTAATATCTACATCAAGGAGGATTAGATTTCGTCATTATTCAAATTCAAGGGATATCTACATTGTCCATATTTTTTTCTCATTATATTTGCATCAGGTTTTAAGTTTTGGTAAGTGATATATATATATATATATACACACATATATATATCACATGGTTACAATAGATTATATGTCTTAATTACGATTATTTTACACTCTGTAGGTTAATTTCACCTTAAAATCGGACCATAAATGTTTATTTCACATCTAGACGTCCTAAGGTAAACTAATTTGATAGGCAACATGTAGTTGTTAGATCCATCATGTTTAATGTATGTTTTGTTCCAAATTATGTTGAATCTATTATTTTGTGATATGATTCATATATGTTTATGTTCGTATGATTATTCAAGTTTGAAATTGGATGAATGACCATTTGAATGATAGAATTACATTTATACTCGATTGTTCATTTAGAATTGTATGTCATAGGACTTAGAATCGAAGAATGGAGCAAATTGGAGGTTTATATGATCAGATTCGGACGAGACTCAATGAAGGAGCTCTGGAGGTCGACAAAAAATTGCCCAAAATTTTTCGAATGAAAATTCACTCAGTACGAGGACTGATATTGATCCATAGCTTGTAGATCGGTATCCATCTATCATATTAACTCAGATGGGATCAAGATTTGGTGCATGGCATCTAAGGAGTACAAAGAATCTATTATAAAAATTTGAGTGAAAAATGTCTAAGTACGGGGCTAGTACCGATCCATACCCCAGAATTGGTACCGATCCATACCCTAGGATCGGTACAGATCCATACCTTAGGATTAGTACCGATCCTAGGGTATGGATCAGTACCGATCCATCATTGTTGATTGTGGAAGGTTTATACTTTATGTGCGGTCCTACGGGTTCAAGAGTAGATTATGTGCAAAGCATGGATGGATCAGGCGGGTTGAAGTTTGGATACTCGAGTGCTTTAGCTATGGATCAATGGTAAAACATTTGGAAGGAATTAAGATATGTGATTGGACTGAATAGAAATGCTCGAAGCTAGAATAGGGGAGATCCAAACTCTTATCATTTTATACTAACTATATGATCGATATTAATCCATCAATGGATGACGCGAGGTCAGAATTTGTGGCTATGGTCTAAATGGTCTTTAGGAGATTGTTGGAGGTCTTGATTCGTCGATGGCATGTACGGGTTGGAAGTTATTTTCTAAGTAATGTTAATTCTTCTGTTATGAACTCAGATAGGAGTGGTCAAAGGCGAATGTGATAGGCAGTTCAAGATGGAATGAGGCTGTGAGATAATGGACTGACTCGAGTGGGGATCGAGCTAAAGCATGGAGTCATGGATAGCTCATGTGATCGGAAGTGCCAAGGAATCATCAATAAGTCAAAGGGTTACTAGTAGACTAGAAGCAGGGGTATCGTGGGTAGGATCTCAGAGATCGAGTATCTTGGATTGCTGGGGAAGTGATCTAGTTGTCTCGGGAAGACAAACGTATGTGGGACGTACAATAGTCCAAATAGAATTGGGGTTCTCCATTTTCCCTTGAGAGATGGCAATGGCCATTCATTTGATTTCAAAGTATTCAAGGCTTTAGTCGGTGATAGCTAGGTCATTATTTGTTATGGATGTTATGGTTGCTTGTGTACACTCTTCCATCTTTTCTGGGTGGGTTATCGCCGTAGGGTACAAAAGAGAAGTGGAGATTGAAAATCCTATTCTGACTAATGTCTACTTTTGTTGTTTTGAGTAGCATATTATTATGTGCTAACTCTTTAGTTGCAGGAACAGGTCAGGTGAGACTTGAACTAACTATTATCATATTATTCTATATAAATATTGTTAGTTATTTATCGCTCAAACCAGACTATTGTCTGACTCAAGGTTTTATGTTTTCTCTTATTACCCTGGGTGCTCATCGATGATGCTAATGAGTAGACTGAGTAGCAGGTGATGATGATGTCGTAAGGTGACGAGCTAGAGGCTGACGTATTACTATTCCTCTATTATTTTGCTATTGGATGATTTCCTATAATGTCTTGCATTTTTAGTAACTAAATATTTAATATATTTTATTTTTTTAAATATCGATTAGGAATTTTAATTGGATTTCTAAATTATATTTCGTTTATATAATGAAGTTTGAATGTTAAATTTTTATATAATTATAAAATGAATTCGAAACGTAGCGGTAGTTTGTAATTTACGATTTGAACTTCAATTGAATATACAAAATCCGTTTTAAGTCGGAATTCTATGAAACAAGAATCAACCGAATCGATTTGATTACAATTTTCAAATGGAAGTGAAAAATGGAGATTTCAGCTTATAGGATGTTAGGTAAGTCTAGTTTAAATTTCCAAATAGTCGCTATGGAAATCGTTTATAAATTAGAACGATTTATATAAGGGTTTTCTATGTAATTTGAATATCATTTAGTCCGGGATTGTAAATATTGAGTTTAAAATATATATTGGTTTATTTTAAAACTGTGTGATATTTTATTTTGAGATATACGATAATAATAATTTATTATTATTTAAATTAAATTTTTTAGATTTAATTATATTATATTTAAGCCCTTAAAATAGTTTTATGTTCAAATAACCTCCGTTTACGACGAAATAAATTTTATTGGAATACGTACAGTTAGTTATTGTTAGATTTCTAGTTTGGAGCCAATCGGAGTTATTTTATCCGTGCATGAAATGTAAAGGTGAATCAATAAATTAGTATAGCACCGTTGTGTGAATAGAGTTCGTTTTCAATGAAATTAACTTCATTGGAACTGGAACATTAGAAGTAGCGGTATATTTATTTTCTTTCGTTGGGAGTTCGTGAATGCCAGAATAAAAAGTAATCAACGGTAAAATAAAATTTACTATATATATATAATAATTGTAACGACCTGGCTTTTTTACCGCCTTAAGTCGGTAATTAAACCAACTCAACCGTTCAAAAAGACAGATTGTTGTTGCTTATGAAGTTGAAATAAAAATCATCACAGAATCACAAACGCAGAACACAGAATATATCACAGTGGAAGTAGATTTTATACATATTACAAAAATTTTAACTTACATAATATCAGAGTACAGAAATAAACATAGGTACAGTGGAAGAATGATAACAGAATCATACTGTTATACGACAATAAGTAGAGATGGGCACAATTGTATATGACATAGTAGATGAATAGCTGGATCTCCAACGAATCTCAAGCTCTAATAGATATATCTCCAACTGAAATATTAGGCTGACCCTGGCATTTTGCAAGGAATAACAAACAAAATACACGAGTTAGGACTAACAGTCTCATATAAGTGAATTAACCAAATAAAGTGTCCACTGAAATGTATAATAATTTAAAGGATGTTTGGGATTCCCATCCTCTAAGGATCCGTGGAAATAATAAACACAAAATAGTACGCTATTATTGTAATGTTTATTTAGTAAAGCAAATATGCTGAAAATAGCGTAAGCGGGATTACGATATTAACCTTACGTAGTTTATAAGCATTACAGTCTGTACAGTATCGTAAACTCACCGCACTAGTGTTATCAGAGGGCACTCCATAGAAAGCAATACTAAATCAAAATCGTACGGGCTCGTATAGGATAAATATGACAAGGCACACGAGGCAATGCCCAGGGTAGGATTCTACCAGCTGCACAATGCATAGCAGCCACTACCGCACACCTCGGAACACACTCCCAAAGTCAAAAGGGCACCCCTAAATCAATCACAACAGAAATAGAGACGGTATCGAAGAAGCGTGTCCGATATGAGGTGCGACCTCAATTAGTCACGATATAGCTCCTGTTTTAGTCATTTTAATTATGACCCGAAGGTCAAGGCCAATATGTCATTGTTTGCCTTTTTCGATCCAGTGGTCGCTTCCAAGCCATCTTGCTGTCGTTCCGATACTCCATCATGTACACAGTTATTAAAGTGGTGAAACACCCCGCCTCCATTAAGGTTACTCCCAAAGGAAATGCCTTAACTTCGGTGGAGCATTATAGGTAAAAGATGCAGATAAATTACAAAACAGACAAATAAAGCAGCGGAAAAATAAAGACATAAACAACTTAATTCAGTCAAGATTTTACAAAAAATTCCTCAATCATACTTACATAGAACTTCTATCTTGATTTATAAACTTCCAAGAATAAAAGAAGCATAAAACCAATGATATTCCCCCATAAGAATGAACCAGCCATAGCAGTGGAAGAGAGAGAGAGAGTCCAAAGCAATACATCAACTAATCTTCAAGCTTGGAAAGAGAAGAGGTCCAAGCTAGGCTGAGCTATTCCCTCCCTGACTACCTTGGGGGGGAACGGAAGAAAAGCGGCGAAAAAAAAAATAGGTCAGACATAAGTCTGGTAAGTCTAGTGATCTTTCAGCATGCAAACAAGATAAAGTATCATGACATGAATAAACTGAAAATAGGACAATACCATAAAAACAAGATAACTAAAGATAAGATAAGTGCAAGATAAACTGAATGCGCTCCTACTCTTTCTATGCTTCACTACTACCTTGTTATTATGATTTATATATCAATCTCTGCACCGCCTAACTGGTGTCCCAACTAGTACTCTGTACAAAATGAAAATGTTACAACGTGATCCCAATCCCCGCAATTATGGTAGCCTTCAAGTGTACATCTAGTATGAGGATCTTACCTCAATCAGCCTAATTGCCATGAAGATGTTAGATGTACCCTTACTACCCTATTGATCGGCTCCCTACTTGTATTAAAGTTCCATGTGTCTGTGTAAATCGGCCCTCTCTTGCGTGTAGATACCCTGTGCTAGTCCCACCATAAGGTGTATCAATCCTTATGATAGTGACCCGACATTATTCAAGATGCACAGTGTATAACTACTGGTACCCAGTGCCCGCTTTTTCCCACTCCGGGGTACGTGCACGCCCGTAAACCGTCGGAACCTACACTGACGTACCCCTTGCTGCTGTTTTGACCTCTTATAATAAGCCCAGTAATCATACCCTATCCTGCCAAGTTTCAGGGTACCATGATACATCTATGTAGGTTACTGCTGAAATGGGTCCCCGTTACTAGTGTTTCCTACTGGTTAAGTTTTGTGGGCCTATATTTACTAATATTACCCACCAACCCGATAAGCACTTAACCCTCCCACTGATTCAAGCATGTTTACTTAATGGTTAAGTTTGTAGGCCTATATGTCTTGATATTACCCACCTACACGAGATGTACTTAACCCTCCCATCGATTCAAGCATGTTCGTTTAACTGTTAAGTTTGTGGGCCTATATGTACTTATATTACCCACCTATACGAGATGTACTTAACCCTCCCACTGATTCAAGCATGTTTATTTAATGGTTAAGTTTTGTGGGCCTATATTTACTAACATTACCCACCAACCCGATATGTACTTAACCCTTCCGCACATTACGTCATATTGGTTAAATGTTTTCCGTTCATGTTAACTTAACCCACTCATTCATCATGTCATGTTGGTTAAGTGTTTCTTATTAATTTGACCCTCCTTACTTATCATGTTGGATCGCTTAAGTATTTCCTATTAACTTAACCCCATTCGTTCATCCAGTTATATTGGTCAAGTGTTTCTTGTTAACTTAACCCCACGTATTCATCTTGTTGTATTGGTTAAGTGTCATCAATCAATTCAAGTTAACTTTACCCACCTACGTGTCATGTTACTTTGGCTAAGTGTTGGCTTCTTGTGTTAACTTAACCCTACCACAAATCAAGTTATATTGGTTAAGTGTTGCCCTATTATTTTAACTTAACCTTTGCATAAATCAAGTTATATTGGTTAAGTGTTTCTTATTACTTAACACTACCCATTCGTCATGCTATACTGGTTAAGTGTTTCTATTAACTTAACCCTAGCCATTCATCTTGTTATTTTGGTTAAGTGTTTCTAAATTTACTTAGCCTCTCCCACTTGTCTAATTAACATGTTATAACGGTTAAGTGTTCTAAATTTACTTAACCTCACCCACTTGTCTAATTAACATGTTGTAATGGTTAAGTGTTCTGAATTTACTTAACCCCACCCACTTGTCTAATTAACACGTTATAAAGTTTAAGTGTTCTAAATTTTCTTAACCTCACCCATTTGTCTAAGTAACATGTTATAACGATTAAGTGTTTTAAGTTTACTTAACCTCACCCACTTGTCTAATTAACATGTTATAACGTCTAAGTGTTCTAAATTTACTTAACCTCACCCACTTGTCTAATTAACATGTTATAACGGTTAAGTGTTCTAAATTTACTTAACCTCACCCACTTGTCTAATTTACATGTTATAACGGTTAAGTGTTCAAAATTTACTTAACGTCGCCTACTTGTCTAATTAACATGTTTTAACGGTTAAGTGTTCCAAACTTACTTAACCTTACCCACTTGTCTAATTAACATGTTATAATGGTTAAGTGTTCTAAATTTACTTAACCTCACCCACTTGTCTAATTAACATGGTGTATTAGTTAAGTGTTACCTTAATTAACTTAACCCCACCATTCCTGTCTTAGCTTTAATTCTTTTATTAAAGCACCAACCACTCACATTAGACAGGTATTGTTACGGTCACTGGATGTGCCGGTCGGTTCCGGTCAGTTTTACACCGTAACTCAGTCTAACCTCGTGAAACGACCCGAACTTCCCCGGTCTCCGAAGAGAGAGAGAAAGAACGAATTGTTTTGAGAACATGACAAATCAGAACGCAGACGGAAGAACATTTCATTGTATATTACAACAATGCATCAGATTACAAGAATATACAGAGTATAAATGAATATTACACAGAAATGTCAGAGATTTAAATTACATTTAAATACATAGCAGCGGAAAATAAGACAATACACAACTAGAAGAGATATACGGATACAAAGCTTTCCGGATATCATTCCAGCTGTAAACCAGGATCCTGTGAATATAAATCTGCAAAACCAAAACTACTCGCTGCCCGTGTCAAAATAAGGGCACCCAGAGTTTAGGTTAAAATAATAAACTCCAGGTCAGTCATGTGACTGGTGTGAGAACTAAAACAGTAAATCTTTATTTTTAAAGTTCGGTAAATCAAGGGACCACGCCGTATAACACGGAACGGGTTTCCTCCCAAGAATACCAGTGCATAAAACAATAGCGCAATGCTAAATAAAGAAAAATGAAGCTATTATAAGACCCAGTTCCCATCACACAATGCAACGCAAGCCGGAGGATAGGGTTTTTACCGTATAATAGCCAAGAATGCTTGATACGTTTAAAAGAAATCATTCGATACTATTATAAGTGTATAGTGTATAAAACAACTTCAAATCATAAGTATCAATCATAGGCGGCATGAGTGCCCCATACCACTATGTCGCCATATATAGGTTATACAATCAAAATCGCAAATCACGTATTTGGAAATTGGATTTCCATCTATGAACCGAGGTAAAAGATAGTCCTCAACCGATTCGAGACAATCTAGCCCATGTCTCAGGTCAGAGCTCGAGTGACCTTGGAGCGACAGGGCCGGTCCACCGATGTGGGTTAAACTTAAATCCTGAACACTGCGTTTCCCCGCCCTTTGGGGCGTAAGTCTGGTCCGTCTGCCGACCAGAATGCATCGGCCGAAACCGATATAACCGAGGCGCCTCGCAACAGCAACAACCACATAAGTCAAACTCGTCAGGGCATGTAAAACCACTGATGCCACTTTTTAGCTAGAAGGAAACGCATGCCCTCCCTGAGGTCCGTCTCCCGTTTTTGGTTCATACCGGGTGTGAAACTCACGAAGTAAACGTTACACAAAGCTACGCCACAAAGGCCGTGCTTCGATCATCAACCACAAGACTTTGCTTTTCAACAGAAGCCTCGATCAATTGCCACTTAGGTATGCCATACAGGCAATTCACTCCATGCGTTTGATATCCATCAATATATAACCCATGAGCTCGTACGTCTCAGAGAAGGGCGTTAAGCAAGAGAATAAATTCTCCGCCGCCAAACAGATATATATTTAATAGAGATCAATCACACGGACTAAAATCCAATGTCAGACACACAGTCCATTTACAAGTCCGTTCTGGGTCTGAACGAAACCGGAGGCACCTAGTACCCCGCATATCCATCGATCTCCAAGTACATCTGGACGATCACTAACTGTTTCCATCTTCTTGGGTGTACAGCCCAATCAAGATCATCAGTAATCACCCAAACGACGTGAAGACCTCCGGTCTTCGACCATCGTCTTCATCTTTGACTTATCGTCGTATCAGTTATTCAGAATGGGATAAAACCGGTCTTTCCGAATAACTCGCGTATTTTTTGAATAAGTGTTACACAAACACAACATACGCCTCATTCCAATTCATCAGTCACTAACTGTAAATTAATCAAGAGAGTAATTCCCCAAATATTAACCCCGAAGGCCGAAACCAACATCAGATCAATATCCAGAAAACCATTCTGCTTAGCTAACCGACAGTTAGTTTCTAAATTTCAC
Organism: Allium sativum; assembly: GCA_030737875.1. NCBI lineage: Eukaryota > Viridiplantae > Streptophyta > Magnoliopsida > Asparagales > Amaryllidaceae > Allium > Allium sativum. Next base: position 319,125,770 of record CM060921.1, read on the forward strand.
ATTCATAGGGAAAGGTTCCCATTAATTTTATCAAAGATAAATTCTTTAATTTATTCTTTAATCTACTTTTGAATATCAATTCAACTAGTCGGGATTAACGAACCTTACCGAAGTAATCATTTGTTTTAATTTCCCAATCCTAACCTATTCATCCCATGAAGTAAAACTGGTAATACTTCATATCTAACACCACGGTGTTATCGGTAAATTCAATTACCATTTCACGTTCAAATCTAATTAAAGATTTAACTATCGCCTGGAGTAAAACTGGTGATACTCCATTCTCGATTATTTCAATCTAATTAAAGATTCATTAAAACTCCACTTAGTTTTAATCGCTAACTGGGTTAAAGAATCAGTGTCATTTAAAACACAGTTCACGATAAACCCAAAATCACCTTCCATTAATTATCGGGTTAAAGAACAAGTGTTATTTAAAACACTGTTCACGATAAACCCAAAAATCAATATCAATTCAATTAAATAATTATTTAATTGGTACACTTCATTAAATCTAAATAAAAAGATTCAATCTTTTTCTCAACTGGATTCAAGAACAGTGTTAATGAAGACACCATTCACGACAAACCCAAATCACATTTGATATTAAATACAAGGCTCTGAATAGAAAATATATCGGCTTATATTCAATATCAAATTCTATGACCAACAGATATCGTATTGGAAATAACGATATATATATCTATATCTTTCAAATTTCCATAACAACATCTGTATAATCACGAATTCCAACATCGAAATATTCCGAAGACAATTACGATTCAAATCCACTCCAATGCAATCATTGGAAATTCTGGTTATTTTTAAAACCCTTTTTAAATTCAATTTATTTATTTAAAAAAAATAAATAGAATTATAATTCTAGTTCAAAACTAGTTCATTTCGATAAAAATCTATTTTTATCTTTTCAAATATGGAGTTTTTCATCCCAATTTTTCCCAAATCATTTCTTATGATTTTACAAAAATTATTACTATTTTTAATAATTTTGTCAAGGCCCGTACAGTCGATTTCCATCAACGGTCATCGAACTGCACTTACAGCGACCTTTTTCAAATTTGATTTGGACATAATTCCAAATCCAACCGTTAGATTTCAAATTTCTAATATTTCTTAGAAAGCTCTTTTCGATACGAACCCAACGGTTCCGGTTTCAGGAGAATCCGACGGTCGGATCTCCTGTAATGTCCGTTTGAAATAAATGGTCGAAATTCACGAACTGCTGCTGCGCGGCGCGTTCTATTCAGGCCATTATATTATATATATAATATATATAATAATATATATAATATATATTTCGTCGATTTCTATTTAAAACGAATTATATAGATAGTTTTGAATTCGTTTCAAAAACATTTTCAACTTCCATTTCAATTCAAATCAAAATTGAATTCTTCCTTATAAATTCGTTTTAAGATTCATTTCTATTCAATTCAAATTTCAATTCAATTTGAATTCATTTCAATTCGGTTTCACTTCAAATTGGTTTTTTATTCAATTTGAATTCATTTAGTTTTCTATTTGATTCAATTCGAATTTGGTTTTCTATTCAATTTGAATTCAATTCGTTTTCTATTCAATTTGAATCCAATTCGTTTTTCTATTTAATTCAATTCGAATTTGGTTTTCTATTCAATTTGAATTCAATTCGTTTTCTATTCAATTTGAATTCAATTCGTTTTCTATTCAATTTGAATTCAATTCGTTTTCTATTCAATTCAAATCAAATTTCATTTCAAAATATTCGATTTCGAAATCACTTCTCAATATTCGTTTTAAAATGAATAAAATCGATATAAATATCTTTTACGTCAAAATGGCGTCAATCTAATCAACACGGCTTCATATATTGATATTTTCAAATATTCCATTTCGAATATTTCTATTTCAAATATTTCTATTTCAAATATCTTATTTCAAATATTTCCATTTCAAATATTTCTATTTCAAATATTTTTATTTCAAATATTTCTTTTTCGAAACTGGAATAAGGCCCAATCAATTACCATATAATGTTAATTATATGGATTTTCTACAACACATATAAATATCCACAATGATGAATAATCAACCATCATCCAAAGTGCATTCTGCATTGTATAAGCATCAAATATAAATATTCAACGCTTATAGCAGCCTGTCAATCAATCGATCGACATACAGCTAAACAATCGGGATTAGTGTACTTCAAATATCATCCCAATACCCGTGTGGGGTTTCAAACAATCAAACACAGATTTTATTTGTGCAGTTGGGCGATGTGTAAAATTTATCGTCCCAATCAATGTCCTTCAAATAGGTGTATATAAACAAACCGTCTGGTTTGTAAATGAATATTTATTTATTCACATTCACGTTAAAAATTATATTTTTAACGATCAAACTATTTTATTCAACCTATGAATATTCTATTGGGTTATTTATTAAATAAAATGTTATCTTTATTTTTCTAACTTATTTTTAGAAAATATCGACGGCATAACGGCACGATACTAGAAACGGGACGAGGCCTAGCCTTATCCCCGGTCTAGTGAAGGCCCACACCATTCACACATTAATCAAATCAATTTCATTTCACCAAACAATTCAATTCAAACCAAATAATCTAACCAACAACACAACCAAACAATTAAACAAACAAGCCATCCATGGTCTGTGGATGACGGGTATCGGGTGCTACTAAACATCGTCTGCATCCTAGTATATTTTTCAACTAGAAATAAAATTAAAGAGTGAGAAATTCTCACCGATAGCTATCCCAACTTCACGACACTTCATTTATAGAAATCTTCGCCATTCTCTCCTTTCGTCACTTTCTTTGCCCATATTCTCTACATATGTAAAAATCATATTTTTACTTCGCTATTCAATATATAAAAATCATATTTTTACTTCGCTATTCAATATATAAAAATCATATTTTTACTTTGCTATTCAATATATAAAAATCATATTTTTACTTTGCTATTCAATAGATAAAAATCATATTTTTACTTTGCTATTCAATATATAAAAATCATATTTTTTACTTTGCTATTCAATATATAAAAATCGAATTTTTACAACGCCATTTTCAATATAAAGATTATATTTTTATATTTCCATTTACATAATAAAAATCCCATTTTTATTTAAAAATCATTTCTATAAAAATTATATTTTTATATCGTTATTCATATAATAAAAATCGTATTTTTATGTCGCCTTTTTCAATATAAAAATCACATCTTTAAGAATCAGTTCATACATTATAAATCAAGTCTTTATGTTCTCAAAAATCAAGCCTTTATCTTTTAGAAAAATCTAATCTTTCCTAAATGAAAAATATAATCTTTCTTTATATTAAAAATATAATCTTTTAATTGGCTTTTCATAATAATAATAATGAAAAAAAAACTGATTTTTTTCCTGAAATTACTTATATAAAAATCATAAGCAATAAAATCCCATTTTTCTTTGCTCTAGCTATTTGTATTTAAACTGAAAATCATTGTTTTTGTTTATTTTATAAGCTAAAATGTTAAATAAATAAAGAGAAAAAGACTTACAAGTGTTTTGGGGGGGTGTTGGATGGCGTTGGCGGCGGCCAGATGTAGGGGGAGGCAGAGCAGGCGTCTCCGCGGTGGCGGAAGGTCCTCCACGGCGGCGGGGTTCAAGGATTAGGGTTAAATCGAGGCTCGGTTATCGATTGGGGAAAGAAGGGAGAGAGGGGAGGTGATGGAGGAGGTGGAGCTGGCCATCCGAGGGGGCGGCGGCCTGGAACATCGGCGACGTCGAGATGTGGAGGAGCGGCCATCGGAGGGGGGCGTAGGGGGAAGTCGCGATGGGAAGTCCGCCGTTTTTTTTGTTTCTGATTCAATTTAATCGGGGGGGCCAGGTATAGAGTGAGGGGAGGAGGGAGATAAATTTTTTTTTATTATTTTATTTTCAAAAAGTTGACTTTTACTTACGACCTCTAAACGAGGCCCACCGCCTACCGTCCATAGCGTTTTACCCCCATTCTGAACCCAATGGGATATGTATCGTAGGCTGATTCGATCGTTTCGATCAGTTTCCATCAAAATCAACATATACTCTATATATTGAATTTGAACGCGCATTTCAATTTACTGGGGTCACATACTAACTCTATAAATTGCAGAAAAATATATTCTAGCTTCGTATTGACGATACGGTCCTAACAAAACTAGTTTTGTTGAATTCTGAGACCGTTTGAAAAATGGCCATTTTCCAGTCGATTAAAATCAACTGAAACTGGTCAAACGCATTTTCCTTCGCCACGCTCACATATTGATTCGAAAAATTATAAAATTTGGAATCTAGCAATAATTTGACATCACGGACCCAACAAAAGTGATTTCGTCGAAATCCGAGGTCGTTCGCAAAATGTCCATTTTTAAGGGCCTGAATTCCATAGCGACTATTCAGAATTTTCAACTGGACATATCTTTTGATCCCCGCTATGAAATTTTGATTTTTCAGATTCGTTGGAAAGATATTATCAATTAGATTCTAATGTTTTTGGTTTCACTAAAATCCGGTTTGTTTTGCACCCGGTACATTCAATTGAAGTTTGAAATTGAATTATCGAACTACCGCGCCATTTTCAATTCCTTTTATAAATATAAATAACTATTTATATTCTAACGACGATCTATATAATATATACGTTTGAATTATATTCAAAATAAATTTCTCGTCGATATTACTTAAAATAATTCATTTTAAATAATCAAAATTCGCTGAAATTGCCAAAATAAAAAATTTAAACTGGCCCAGATTTTCGGGTTGTAACACCTCGGGTTCTTTAGGGCTCAATGCGCTAACCCCTGACATTAGATCTATATTGTTACGGTTGCTGGATTTGCCGTGCAATTCCGGGCAGTCTTATACCGTAACTCAATCTAACCTCGGGTTAGGCATATTCGTCTTTTACTAAATTTACATATTTATCCTTTTATGTAAATTATCAACAATTTATTGTCATAGCCCACTTTCCCTCTAAATCAAGCTCATAATTTTAGGTATAAAAATTATACCATTTTCATGCCATTTATCATGATTATGCCAAACATGCCAATTACATGTAATTTCAAGTTTTCCCCAATGTTACCCCCGTTGTACGTTTGCAAAATTACATAGGATGTTAGGCTCGATATTTTAGCCTAACTTATAAAACAAAAAGAGGAAAAGAGGAACTTTGCAACATTCCAACATCATACAAGAATATGTATCTAACTACACATGTGTCACATGAATTTGGCATAGAACAATATACTTTTAACTATGAACTTGCAAATTAGATCTATGCAACATGAACCACAAGCATATGAATTTACATAAAACTATACAAATTAAACTTGGCATGTAGTAGCGAACTTGCATAGGGGTTGAATCAAGTTAACATAGATCTAACATAAAGGCATATGGATCTAACATATAAAGTTGTAGATCTAAACATATAGGTTTACACAATCATGTTTTATCCTATAAACCAGCATGTATTCATGACATGATAGTTTTCCCAAACTTGCATATAACATGATAATTTCATTCCCGCAATTTCAACATAACAGGTTTATTCACAAATTCCTACATAACATGATAGGTTCAATAAACCACAATAGTTCATAGGCATACATGATAGGATAGACATGAATAGTCATGAATCAACATCACATACAACTTGGTACAATTCTATTTTACAATTCATTAAAAACCATGTCTTTAATTTATTCACATCTGAAAGATAACTACACATACAAATAATAAGGAAAATCTTAATTTCTGGTATCTGTATTCTGAAACTGAATTGCTCGCCTTTGATGTAGACTAATCATTGTTCTAAATTAGATTTGATTTAATTTGATTCGAAGCTTCTAATCTTGCTTTCTATTTGAAGGAGAATGGTGGCTACTCTAGGTTGAGTATTAACAGCATGACGGCTCTAGGAATATTTTTTTGTGTGGCTTAGGGTTTAGGTTTAGGTTGCTTATATAGAAGTTTGATTTAATAGGAACCATTAGATTAACCTAGATCAAATCAAAGCCATTCAAACAAGGTAGAATAGCCACATCAGCCCTAAATGACTCAGCAAAGAGTAAGAATCGTCTCACAAAGAAAAACGTCAGATTTCAGATCTGGCCCGAGGGGGAGGTCGACCCTTAGGTCGACCTCCAGATCGACATGTATATAGGGAGATCGACCCCCTGGTCGAACTATATATAGGGAGGTCAACCCCTAGGTCAACCTGCCTTGGTATTTAATTTTCTGAATTGTTATATATAAATTTCTGAAAGTTGTAAGGGCCATAACTTCTTCATACGAAGTCCGATTTTTGAAAACTTGGACTCTATTCCAAGTAGAATTCTGAGACGAACGCAATGGCATAACCCATTTCCCTTAATTCTCACATTTTTAATTATTTATTCTTTAATTCGTTACTATAATGTTTACAGAAAACACGGGGTGTTACATTCTCCCCTCTTTAAAGGATTTCGTCCCCGAAATCTTCGAGTTAAGGAGAACTTATATCCTAACATCCAACATTCATCTACTCAACCATCAATCACAGGCATCCATTGTCCTTAAAAATATTTCTAATTCTTTCATGATCATATGCATAGCATGTGTACATGTCCTTATCTAATGCAAAATTAGGCGGTCTACTGATTCAGTTGACCTCCTTAATGTGGATTATGTTAGTGCCATGAGTCCATCATGTATGCAATTATTCCTTATCGTACTTTATAACTTCTACATGAGTGCACAGTCATTCATACAAATGCAACATCCATATGATAACACATCAAATTTCAATCCATATATAAAAGCTCACTCATGCATATGCAATATGAAAGTGACTGAGCCGATCTAGTGCCTAATGTGCGTATATGCATCCACGAGCAACCACTAGCAAACACTTGCAACCACTTGCATCCATCAAGCATAACATGTCTCAAACACATGTTTACATCCATTGGATTTTACCTAAGGATCGAGAATAGGACCGAGAGGATATATTTAAAAGATAAAAACTAGTATGCAAATAAACTTTACAGAAAAGGAGGAATTAAGGGTATACCCTTAAAAAGGGTATGATGCGCGTACCTTAGTCTTCAATCTTTTAAGTCGCATCTCCTTGAGCTTCACTCCACCGTACCTTAACTAACTTAACTTCACGATTGCGAAGCTTCTTGACCTCCATTTCCAAACTCACTAGTAAAGATAGGACCTCGATCACTTACAATGCTAGAGGGTATCCAATGTTGTCGAACTATCTTTCCAAGATAAACAGATGTTAACCATGATACCAAGTGTATATACTAAGTTGATAAGAGGCCTCTCTTCTACTTACCTTATCCATCATGTCACAAATATGAGGGTCTAAAACTAAAGGTTGCTATGTACTCTCAAGGTCAGTCTTACTTAGGGTGCCTGCCACAACCATTTATTTCTCACGCAAACCATCCTAGTCGAACTCGACATCCCTCAAGTACAATCCCCAAAGGCCTAAACCAATATTAGACAAGCACCCAAGGAATACCTCCTCCAAATTTGGACGATTTATGTGAGATGATACTAGCAAAACAACCAAACAATTGAGCACTTAACCGACTCTATCTATCCTTGCTAATCTTGCTCCAAAACTATTGTCGATCGCATAACTGGCTTTGCACTGTTAACTAGATATATGCGGAAGTCTATCTCTAGTTTTAAGGGAAAACCCCTACCTTAATCAAAAACATCTTGCGTATTCATGGGCTACTCTAATGGATCGAAAATTGTCGATAAATACATAAAGTGATTCTAGGTAGCTAATACAAACTGATCCGTTAGGATCACACGAAATCTCGAGGGTATTCCCGAGGCAAGTCGAAAGTCTAACTACCCTCCTTTCACAATTACTAGCTAACCAATCCATGCCTAGAATCAATGCATAGCCCATGAAACCCAGAAACATAAGCATCTGAAATCCTTACAAACCAAAGATAAATGAGCAGAACCACAAATTGGATTTGAGACAATAATGGGATCCTCTATTATACAAGTACTAAGGTGCAGAGAACCTATGGAAGCAGATATATACGAATATGAAGCGTTGAAATCAGAAGGAGTACTAATAGATGATCAAAAAGGAAAAACTAAACTCTTTCAACAGAAACCTTATTGCCACTCTCTCAGGTATGCTGGCGGTGAGAGCATGCACTTGCCTTCCGGAAAAATCCTGTCCTTTGTTCTTGCCCTTGCCCTTAATTATACGACCCGTTATACCAAAATAAAGATACTTCCTCTTTTTTTAGGTTTTACTATTCTTTCCTCCCATCCTTTGTGAACCAAGTCTATATCCCTGAGTTCTTTATCCTTGTGTTGTGCTCCTTAGCCAAACTACCTCATTCTCATCTTTGCCATCCTTGTGTAACTTGTTGACAAGTCTCTTGAAAGCTGCCTCCATCGCATGGAAAATCCTACAAAGCTTGAAAGAAAATTAGTCATAGGTGAAACTATTGCGGCTATAGATGGAAGTTGGGCGCTTATTTGCACTTTGACAGGTGTCATAGTCTCTTCAAGCCTACGGGACCATGACGTGATGAGGTTACCTCCCAGAAAGCCAGGAGCACCGGAGACTCAGGAAAGAAGGAAACAAGGATTCAAACAGCGGATCAAAAGATAGTGCATATGGCTTTGGGGAATATGCCTTTAAAACAAAGCTTTTCTTTTGAAAATGCTTCTTTTAAAACCATTTTGAAAATAATTTTTCAAATCTTTTATCTGATCCGGTAACCTTCAGCTCTAATACCAAGTGAAACACCCCGCCTCCATTATGTTCACTCCCAAAGGGAATGCCTTTACTTCGGTGGAGCGCTATAGGTAAAAGATGCAGATAAATTACAAGACAGACAAATAAAGTAGCGAAAAAATAAAGACATTTTATAAACAACTTAATTCAGTCAAGCTTTTACAAAAATTCCTCAATCATACTTACATAGAACTTCTATCTTGATTTAAAAACTTCCAAGAATAAAAGAAGCATAAAAATAATGATATTCCCTAATAAAGCATGAACCAGCCATAGTAGTGGAACAGAAGTGTCCAAAGCAATACATTAACTACTCTTCAAGCTTGGAAAGAGAAGAGGTTCAAGCTAATCTAAGCTATTCCCTCCCTGACTACCTGGGAGGGGAAACGGAAGAAAAGAGGCGAAAAACAAATTAGGTCTGAAATAAGTCTGGTAAGTTGTAACGTCCCAGGAATTTTGACAACTGGAATATGGGATTAAATTGAGGATTTAACTATTTACTGTCAAATTTTATATTGATACTGATATTAAATATCAAATATAGGGTTGTGTATAAATTGAATTCGATATTTAATTTTGATCGGTTGAGAATTAAATATTTACTGTTGGATATTTGGATTGAATTTGGTTGAATATTCAAATTAGATTAAAATTCAATTTAAAAATATAAACGGTTGAATGTAACAATAAACATAGTGGGCGCTAAATAAATTAGAAATTTTATTTGTTGAATATATATGGAAAATTGATTTGAAAATATGTGCATTTGTATACATAAAGGAATTTAAAATATAACGTTTCAAATTTTGAAATGAACGGAGTTATCGGTAGACAAACGAAATAAAATTGGTAAACCGATAAATAAGTTCAAAATAAAATAGCGTTGTACACTAACGGAGTCAGACTAGGACCATACTATTTTTATTAGATTCAAGATATCGAGGCATGATGGTACGTAAAATTTCATCACGATTGGAGTCTGTTTGTGGAAATACAGAAGAAACATTGACAGCAGCAGGAGATATAAAGAACAATTAAATATACATGTAATAAATAAAAGTGGTTCCTTGTCGCGCACACTATCAAACGCCTTCCTCCCCACATTTTCGTGGATTCCACGGTTCCTTCCTTATAAATTGAACCCTTTTTCCTTAATTCCACTTAGAAAAGGAAAAAAACCCTCTGAAAATTGATTCTTCCCCTAAATTCCATCGCTCCTTCCTTCCCAAAATAATTTGCCCATATCAAACCTCCTCCGATCAAAATCACCACTTCTTCCTCCTACCGCAAGCAAATTGAAGAAGTCTACCGCCGTGCCTCCAGTAGAGCCGTAGTTTTCCACCGAAATCGATTTGTGCATCAGCCCAGCACCACCATCGATGACGTTCACTAGTGTCTCCGCAACTCGATCTGCTCCTGCTTCAACCCTCCAGGCCACGGCTACCTTAAAGCATCGTCGCTTCCTCGTTGCTTTTAAGGTGAGCATTCACTCACGATTGATCATCATTTCAAGTTTATTAACTTCGATAATTAGACTAAATAAAATAGTTAATATGCGTTGCTAGTATTATTCCACCTCGTATTTGCTGCCTTGTTGATATTCATTGGATTTTGGGGTTTTGCTATATTCTTATTGTAATCACTTCGTGCCTGTACCCCTTCCCTTGCTAGTGTGGATGGTGACCAATTTTAATGTATATATGTGGGGACCGAACTGAATGTGGATATCCATATGCTCAGTACATGAATATTCATATGGATCGGTATACGTATATCCCTCGTTTCCGAGTACTGTGTTCAAGATATCTCTCGGTATTAATATGGAATTATGACAAAAAATGGTTGGAATTAGGATCGATAAATCTACACCTGAACGACGTTAGACTTCGTATCTGATGCTTGTTATCTTCGTTGTTAATACTGTTAAGAAATAAACTTATATATATGGGTACGTAATTTCTTATATGTCTGTTTAGTTCATTAGAAATATCATATTAAATAAACTGAGAAAGGCATAAGAACGGTGGCCCTTAAGAGGAGTAAACTTTCCTTTTCCCTTTTGAAATTTCATCGCTGATTTTATTTGAGATGGAGTAAACTGTTTTTGCACTTGAGAATTTTCACTTTAAGGATGTTTGAATTTGTGAAACAAGTATTAAGAAGACTGTTACCTTTCCTTGACATATTACCAATGGCATCACTTAATTGATAAAGTAAATTAGACTATAAGATGTTATTGGCACAACTTCAATGTATTTTGGGTATAGATATATTAGGTAAAAAAAAAAAAAAAAATTTCTGGAATAGAGTTGAGCAAAAGATTTAATGATATTACTGAATCCATTCAAATGTGCTAACTGTAGTATCATAGACAATGTAATTTAAAAGTTCACATTCAACAATTCTTCCTTTATTTGAAAGTAATCCTTTTGCATCATAGTTAGATCAACCCTTGTTTTCAAATGGTTGAATGCTTCTTATTTGACAGTCGATGCATTTTTATATGTCCAGTTTTGGCCGTTGATCGGTAGCACTTAACACAATCTGGATTATTTGATATTACTATTGTCTTATGTTGGTGTGCATATATATATCTAAGGTATATTGTTTGGGTTGAAAAGTTGTTCAGTGTTATAAAATTATAACTTAAATATGTAAAATAGTGCACTATGAGATTGATTATATGTCGCTTGGTGAAGAGTAACATTGTCGATGTTAATATAATTACTGTAGTAACATTGTCGATGTTAATATAATTAATGTAGAAACATTGTTTCAACTTGTCGAATTTTATCGGTTAACTTGCATTTTGTTTTGTAATCCTGTTTATCCTTGATCTATTGTTGTTGTCCTCCTTTTGTTGCCTGAACCTACATTAACTTGTACACTTGTAGCCGCATATGTCATACGCGTGCTGCTGTGATTTTATCCCCTCACCTGACATGTACATATGCTGTGTATTATGACCATCCACTTGTATTCAGTCCTGGGCAAGCTCTTGAGCTGTTGTTTTGATAAATATGACATGTTTTCACATAGATGAAGTAAACCTGAAATGTATGGTATGACCAAATTTCCATATTTCTTCCCTATATCCAGCATTTAACTCATTAAAATAATGGTGACCGCGGACAAGCTAGGACTGTTCATAATTATTATTATCAAGAGATAAGTAATTCATTTAAGTTTAAACGGAGCCGCTTGTCTATTGAAATGGTATACGATCTTATGTACCCATGTAGTTATGTTTCCAAGTCATTGCATAACTTGATTTGTGCACTGTCATGTTACTCTCACCTCTGTCATTTTGCTGCATGTCTGCCTATTTGAAATATTTTGGATTTGTGTATGTTGGAGCTATTTGCACCTTTGCCTTGACATATCCCCACTGCTTTACATATTGACATTGTGGCTTGCAACATAGTTTTTATTGTGCAAATTTGAGTTGTTGTGTCTCCCTAAACTCAGGCTATGATTCATGCACATTTTAGGTGACCGCAGAAACATGTCTATTCCTGATTTTCCCCTTACCTTATGTATAGGAATGCATGTACGCTATTGGAGAAAAAAAATGACAGCAACCGAGCTAAATAGCTTGGATATTTGAGATAAAACAAGTAAGTGTTTGTACACTTTCACACATGTGTTAGGCGGTTCCAGTTAAAATCTTGAGGGTCTTTGTTAATGACTAAGCATGCATGAATCAAATTTTAAACGATCAAAACTTTTTTTGGTTATATGGACTGTACTTTGGAATTTTAGGCAATTTTCTTGTCTCTTCAAATATTTGTTACCACGTTCCCTTTATGTTCATTTCACATGTTGTCCTCTTACATGGAATGACTATCAATAATTTAGGCCACCTGTGCTGATGTATCAAAACGCTCAACATGTTTGATGGCTTGAGAAAACTGTGGTGATGAAGTAATATTATCTTTCTTTATAGGATACACTTTTGTTCTAAGTGTCCAAAATGTTTACAAATATCACATTCATCCAGGGTTGTTCGTATTCCATATTTTTCCATCTAATATTGTTAACATCGAGTATAGGAATTTGGCCAAGAAACGTTAATGTCCCAAATACTCAAGTCGTTTATTTAAACGATGATTCAGGCCCGTGGGTAAAGTACCATTGTGTGCAAAGTTATCCTCAAATCTTTTGCATTAGGCAGCAGCATGGAAAAATTTAAACCCTTTGAGGCCCTACAGTTTCAATATCTTGTATACACAACTAATCCTGAACGTACCAATTTGGTTAAATCTGGGTTCATATTGTTTATTGCCTAGTGTCTGAACTTGTTAATATCCTGTTGCATGATGTATTGAGCATAAAAGAAGTATAATTCAGTATGCACTGGTTATATGCATGTGCTACTCGATTTTGGGATGTAGGGGCAGTGTACTCATGTATATTTTCTATGCATGAGTACATATGCAAGCTCCTGTGTCTGCGTCTTACTGAAACATTCACTGATTAGAACAGACTCTATTCTTGATCTAGAAAACTGATATGGACGTATATTACACAACTTAAATTTACATATGAAAATTAACTGTTTAGTTTAATTTGCATTGAAGTTGATTTACTTGAACTATGATTTAATCCTGACTCTAGTGTTTTATGTTTTTGCACGGAATGCTCGGGTCAGACACGAGCGATACAGATTTTAAAGATACAGCTTAGGATTCGAAGATTTGACAAAAGCTGGGGATTCCAAAGACAGCGCACTCTGAAGTTTCAAACATTAAATATTTTCTGTATTCAAAATTTTTATTTTTTTTATTTTTTTATTCCGTTGTATGTATATAAATATCTTATTCCCAAAATTTTGATTTAATGAATAATATTTCATTTCTCTGTTCAACACTGTGTTATTTATTCTATGTTGATTTTGTTTTAAACTCTGTAAGCTAATAGAATGATCTGTCGATTTGAACATTTTAAGTTGGTTTAATTACTAGTTTAAAACGATCAAAAAGGCGGGACGTTACAAGTGGTATCATAGCTTTGGTTTATTCAAAGCGTAGCTTATTGAGTTTGAAATTAAATCGACACTAGAAAAGCGGATTTCGAAAATAAAAAGATTTCAGAATATAATTTTGAAATGTGTAAATAATTCTGAAATAAATTTTGAAAGGGAAAATATTTTGGAGATATTATATATTTTGAAAACTAGTATTTTGGAAAATAATACAGCGGGAATAAAAATTTATTTTGAGATTTAAAATTTTTCCGGAATCCCCAGTCTACAGAAGTCTTCGAATCCAGGTTTGCGAATGCTATTCTGCGATAGTTTCCCTTAGATTTTAACCTCGAATCCATCGTCAAATGATATCTAAAGGGAATAAGGATAAAGTAATCGATGAATAAATTTCTCTAATCAAATATTTTTGAAATCAAAGACAACTGGAACTTATTGGGAATGAGAATTTCGATGAGAATTTGAATGAAAGAAGAAATTTTAAAATCATTTCAAAAAAAAACCTTGAGAGGCTAACGAGTTTTGATAAACCAGAATGTGAGGACTGAAGAGAAAAAAGCCGCACGTCGAGAACGAAGAGTGGCAGAATGTAAAAGAAGGGAAGAAGTAATGTTGGAACACGAGAAGAGAATTAAGGAAAAACAGACTGCCGACCCCTATGACAATGTTGTTTGTTACAGATGTCAATAAAGGGACATTATGCGGCTACATGCGGAGAAAGAGACAAGGGAAAGAAGAAAGAAGGGAAAATTTACCGATCCAATATTTTCTATTCTAAATGTAGAGAGAAGGGACATTTTCCCAGCCGTTGTCTTAAGATGAAAAAGAAAAAGCCTGCCATCTCTGAGAAGCCCGATGAACCAATCATTTGTTATCACTGTAAACAAGTTGGACATATAGCTCGGAACTGTTTCGAGAGACAACTTGGAAGACAGGCAGTGTTGCGTCCCGCCAGAGAGAAAATAGTGAAGCACAGTGATGAAGATGGCTCCATCTCATATTATTGTAAAAGATGCAAGGAGTGGGGTCATGTGGATGAGGAATGCACTAATCCTTTTGTGGGGGCTCTAGAATGATAAATAAGTGAAGTAGTCGATTATGGATCGAAAAGCAGAAAACCACCGATGATTGTGGATTCTAATTAAAGTTAACTTTGTACTGTCCTTTGTAATCCCCTATGTAGGGGTTTTGAATAAGTTGAGACTTTGTATAATTAATTAACTAGAATGGGTATGGAAAATTGTGATTAGTGTTTTAACTGCATTAAATGAAGTATTTGGGTATCATGAACAAGGAAAACCAGTATTTGTTTGATAAACCAAGTTGGTAAATAAGTTAATATTGATGAGATGAGTTTATAATTAAATTTAAATTTATATATATAATAAATAAAAGGAAATTAAGAATGCAGTTAAGAAATTTAGAAACTGATTGGAGATTAGTTAAGTCAAATAATTTCCTGAGTGTTGATCTGATGTTGGTTTCGGCCTTTGGGGTTGATGCTTAGGGAGTTGTTTGCTTGCTAATTTACATTCGAAGGATGTGAATATGAGAAAGTAAAAGTGCATAAATGAGAGTTGTTAAATTGAAATTTTTGAGATTTTGAGAGCATAGAAATTTGAATTAAGTAATGAACTTAATAATCGGAAAATTTGGAAGAAAATTGGTTTATAATCAATAAAGTTAGAAATTTGAGTCGAAAGAATATCAAACATCTGAATCGATTAAGAAATCAAAACAAAAATTTTGAAATTTGATTAGAATTTGAGGATATCCGATTTCGAATATTGAATGTAGAATTTTCCAGAACTTATATAAAAATATATAAGAATACAACGAATTTAGAGACCATTGATTTGGAAGGTAATCAAGTTGAAATGGAATCTTATATAACATAATTTATATAAGAAGGAGATGTTTGCAAACAAGGTTTGAAAGGAAATCTTATGAATCGACATAAGTATGATTTTTGAGGAATATGAAATAAAATACTATATGTATATGGTATCATATGTTTTTCAAAATAAAAGATAAGGAAAGTACCTTCCTTCTCTATGAATTTCGAACTTAGTTGAGATATGATGCTGGTGGCAGTAGGTTGTCCGGACATAAAACTCATGAGTTTCCATTGAGCACGACTGCTAGCGTAATTCGCAGGGCTGCAGATAGCCTACGGCGGTCGGATGTTTCCTGATGGAATCAGGCATAACCATTGTGATCGCTACGATCTAGAGTGGTTGAATTCGACCGTGTAGCGTAATTCGCAGGGCTGTAGATAGTCTACGGCGGACGGATGTTTCTTGGGGCAACCAAGCGTAACCATTGTGTCTGCTGCGATCTACAGTCGTGATAAGGGCATAATCCGCAGAGCTGTGAAAGCTTACGGGTATGGATGTTTCCTGGGGGACCCAGGCGTAACCATTGTGTACCTATGGTCCACGCGATAAATTGTCTACCCATGAAAGAGATGTAACCACTAGAGTTACTAAAGGTAGTATGATGAGCCGTGCGAATATTTGAGATATCATAGTGACAGTAAGCCACCTGTTTGATGCAGCTGATAGTCTTCGTGACTTGATTGGCCTTCATGACCTAATTTGTCTTTGGGACTTGTTTTTCTCTCGTTACTTGAAGTATCTTCATAATTCCTTGAT
Source organism: Allium sativum (assembly GCA_030737875.1). Taxonomy (NCBI): domain Eukaryota; kingdom Viridiplantae; phylum Streptophyta; class Magnoliopsida; order Asparagales; family Amaryllidaceae; genus Allium; species Allium sativum. The sequence goes on from CM060921.1 coordinate 319,142,229, forward strand.
TTGTTTCCATGATTCTGAGACAGAGCAATCAACGCTCAGTGACCTCAGAATGTCTTTTGATTCTTAAAATATATGTCGTTGATCTGTTTATGACGAAATTCGCAGGGAAACGAATTCCTACGGATACGTTTGTTTTCTGGGGGACCCAGACAAAACCATTGTGTATCTGCGATTCATGAACAATCAACGTATCAATATCACATTGGTACTTTCCGTATCTATTTTCAAAAGAAGGATTTTCTTGAAATATTTTCACTAGGGGTTGAAGCAAGGATATTTAGTACTTGAAGATTTTAGTCGTGCGCCTGGCCAGCGTATGTCTAACATCTATGAGAACGACAATATACTTGTCAAACTTCGAGTTATCAAGTATTTTCGAAACCATAATTTAAATAAGTTAAGAAGAGAGGTTTTCGAGTTATTTTCAATTATATACAAATATTTTCTACATGAAATTCGCATTATAAAAGATTTTGGATCTTGGAAAATTTTCAATTTGTAACTTGAAGAAGAAATGATAGTTACACTCTTCAATGAGGAGAAGATTAAATAGACTGAATATATGGAGATGTGGTTGAGCTTATGAAAGATTGAATAAGTAAATATTGGGAGAAGAGATTAATTTGGAAAGAATTTGTTTTTTCCGAGTTATTTGAATATGATGATCGATAAGTTAAATATCGATATTAGTTGTGGGAGAATTGCAATAAATATGAAATTTGAAATATATGTTGGTATAACTCTAGCGATCTCTCCATTTCGTGGACGAAAAGTTTTAAAGGGGGGAAGATTGTAACGTCCCAGGAATTTTGACAACTGGAATATGGGATTAAATTGAGGATTTAACTATTTACTGTCAAATTTTATATTGATACTAATATTAAATATTAAATATAGGGTTGTGTATAAATTGAATTCGATATTTAATTTTGATCGGTTGAGAATTAAATATTTACTGTTGGATACTTGGATTGAATTTGGTCGAATATTCGAATTAGATTAAAATTCGATTTAAAAATATAAACGGTTGAATGTAACAATAAACATAGTGGGCGCTAAATAAATTAGTAATTTTATTTTTTGAATATATATGGAAAATTGGTTTGAAAATATGTGCATTTGTATACATAAAGGAATTAAAAATATAACGTTTCAAATTTTGAAATGAACGGAGTTATCGGTAGATAAACGAAATAAAATTGGTAAACCGATAAATAAGTTCAAAATAAAATTGCGTTGTACACTAATGGAGTTAGACTAGGACCATACTAATTTTATTAGATTCAATATATCGAGGCATGACGGTACGTAAAATTTCATCACGATTGGAGTCCGTTTGTGGCAATACAGAAGAAACATTGACAGCAGCAGGAGATATAAAGAACAATTAAATATACATTTAATAAATAAAAGAGGTTCCTTATCGTGTACACTATCAAACGCCTTCCTCCCCACGTTTTCGTGGATTCCACGATTCCTTCCTTATAAATTGAACCCTTTTTCCTTAATTCCACTCAGAAAAAGAAAAAAAACCCTATGAAAATTGATTCTTCCCCTAAATTCAATCGCTCCTTCCTTCCCGAAATAATTTGCCCAAATCAAACATCCTCCGATCGAAATCACCACCTCTTCCTCCTACCGCAAGCAAATTGAAGAAGTCCACTGCCGTGCCTCCAGTAGAGTCGCAGTTCGCCACCGAAATCGATTTGTACATCAGCCCAGCACCACCATCGGTGACGTTCACTAGTGTCTCCGCAACTCGATCTGCCTCCTGCTTCAACCCACCAGGCCACGGCTACCTTGAAGCATCGTCGCTTTCCCGTTGCTTTTAAGGTGAGCATTCACTCACGATTGATCATCGTTTCAAGTTTGTTAACTTCGATAATTAGACTAAATAAAATAGCTAATATGCGTTGCTAGTATTATTCCACCTTGTATTTGCTGCCTTGTTGATATTCATTAGATTTTGGGGTTTTTTTGTATTCTTATTGTAATCACTTCGTGCCTGTACCCCTTCCCTTGCTAGTGTGGATGGTGACCAATTTAAATGTATATACGTGGGGGTCGAACCGAATGTGGATATACATATGCTCAGTACATGAATATTCATATGGATCGGCATACGTATATCCCTCGTTTCCGAGTACTGTGTACAAGATATCTCTCAGTATTAATATGGAATTATGACAAAAATGGTTGGAATTAGGATTGACAAATCTACACCTGAACGACGTTAGACTTTGTATCTGATGCTTGTTGTCTTCGTTGTTAACACTGTTAAGAAATAAACTTATATATTTGGGTACGTAATTTCTTATATGCCTGTTTAGTTCATTAGAAATATCATATTAAATAAACTGAGAAAGGCATAAGAACGGTGGCCCTCAAGAGGAGTAAACTTTCCTTTTCCCTTTTGAAATTTCATCGCTGATTTTATTTGAGATGGAGTAAACTGTTTTTGCACTTGAGAATTTGCACTTTAAGGATGTTTAAATTTGTGAAACAAGTATTAAGAAGATTGTCGCCTTTCCTTGACATATTACCAATAACATCACTTAACTGATAAAGCAAATTAGACTATAAGATGCTATTGGCACAACTTCAATGTATTTTTGGTATAGATATATTAGGTAAAAAAATAAAAGAAAATTTCTGGAATAGAGTTGAGCAAAAGATTTAATGTTATTACTGAAGCCATTCAAATGTGCTAACTATAGTATCATAGACAATGTAATTTAAAAGTTCACATTCAACAATTCTTCCTTTATTTGAAAGTAATCCTTTTGCATCATAGTTAGATCAACCCTTGTTTTCAAATGGTTGAATGCTTCTTATTTGACAGTCGATGCATTTTTATATGTCCAGTTTTGGCCGTTGATCGGTAGCACTTAACACGATCTAGATTATTTGATATTACTATTGTCTTCTGTTAGTATGCATATATATCTAAGGTATATTGTTTGGGTTGAAAAGTTGTTCAGTATTATAAAATTACAACTTAAATATGTAAAATAGTGCACTATGAGATTGATTATATGTCGCTTGGTGAAGAGTAACATTGTCGATGTTAATATAATTACTGTAGTAACATTGTCGATGTTAATATAATTAATGTAGAAACATTGTTTCAACTTATCGAATTTTATTAGTTAAGTTGCATTTTGTTTTGTAATCCTATTTATCCTTGATCTATTGTTGTTGTCCTCCTTTTGTTGCCTGAACCTACATTAACTTGTACGCTTGTATCCGCATATGTCATACGCGTGCTGCTGTGATTTTATCCCCTCACCTGACATGTACATATGTTGTGTATTGTGACCATGCACTTGTATTCAGTCCTGGGCAAGCTCTTGAGCTGTTGTTTTGATAAATATGACATGTTTTCACATGGATGAAGTAAACCTGGAATGTATGGTATGACCAAATTTCCATATTTCTTCCCTATATCCAGCATTAACTCATTAAAATAATGGTGACCGCAGACAAGCTAGGACTGTTCATAAGTATTATTTTCAAGACATAATTAATTCATTTAAGTTTAAACGGAGCCGCTTGTCTATTGAAATGGTATACGATCTTATGTACCCATGTAGTTATGTTTCCAAGTCATTGCATAACTTGAATTATGCACTATCATGTTACTCTCACCTCTGTCATTTTGCTGCATGTCGTCCTATTTGAAATATTTTGGATTTGTGTATGTTGGAGCTATTTGCACCTTTGCCTTCACATATCTCCACTGCTTTACATGTCCACATTGTGGGTCTCTTGCAACATAGTTTTTATTATGCAAATTTGAGTTGTTGTGTCTCCCTAAACTCATGCTATGATTCATGCACATTTTAGGTGACCGCAAAAACATGTCTATTCCTGATTTTTCCCTTTACCTTATGTATAGGAATGCATGTAGGCTATTCGAGAAAAAAATGATAGCAACCGAGCTAAATAGCCTAGATATTTGAGATAAAACTAGTAAGTGTTTGTACACTTTCACACATGTGTTAGGCAGGGCCAGTTAAAATATTGAGGGTCTTTGTCAATAACTAGGCATGCATGAATCAAATTTTAAATGATCAAAACTTTTTTTGGTTATATGGACTGTACTTTGGAATTTTAGGCAATTTGCTTGTCTCTTCAAATATTTGTTTCAACGTTCCCTTTATGTTCATTTCACATGTTGTCCTCTTGCATGGAATGACTGTCAATAATTTAGGCCACCTGTGCTGATGTATCAAAACGCTCAACATGTTTGATGGCTTGAGAAAACTGTGGTAATGAAGTAATATTATCTTTCTTTATAAGATACACTTTTGTTCTAAGTGTCCAAAATGTTTACAAATATCACATTCATCCGGGGTCATTCGTATTCCATATTTTTCCATCTAATATTGTTAACATCGAGTATAGGAATTTGGCCAAGAAATGTTAATGTCCCAAATACTCAAGTCGTTTATTTAAACGATGATTCAGGCCAGTGGGTAAAGTACCATTATGTGCAAAGTTATCCTCAAAGCTTCTGCATTAGGCAGCAGCATGGCAAAATATAAACCTTTTGAGGCCCTACAGTTTCAATATCTTGTATACACAACTAATCCTGAACATACCAATTTGGTTAAATCTGGGTTCATATTGTTTATTGCCTAGTGTCTGAACTTGTTAATATCCTGTTGCATGATGTATTGACCATAAAAGAAGTATAATTCAGTATGCACTGGTTATCTGCATGTGCTACCCGATTTTGGGATGTTGAGGCAGTGTACTCATGTATATTTTCTATGCATGAGTACATATGCAAGCTCCTGTGTCCGCGTCTCACTGAAACATTCACCGATTAGAACAGACTCTATTCTTGATCTAGAAAACTGATATGGACGTATATTACACAACTTAAATTTACATATGAAGATTAACTGTTTAGTTTGCATTGAAGTTGATTTACTTGAACTATGATTTAATCCTGACTCGAGTGTTTTATGTTTTTGCACGGAACGCTTGGGTCAGACACGAGCGATACAGATTTTAAACATACAGCTTAGGATTCGAAGATTTGACAAAAGCTAGGGATTCCAAAGACAGCGCACTCTGAAGTTTCAAACAGTAAATATTTTCTGTGTTCAAATTTTATTTTTATTTTTTTTATTCTGCTGTATGTATATAAATATCTTGTATCCAAAAATTTTGATTTAATGAATAATATTTCATTTCGCTGTTCAACACTGTGTTATTTATTCTGTGTTGATTTTGTTTTAAACTCTGTAAGTTAATAGAACGATCTGTCGATTTGAACGTTTTAAGTTGGTTTAATTACCAGTTTCAAACGATCAAAAAGGCGGGACGTTACATAAGTCCAGTGATCCTTCAGCACGCAAACAAGATAAAGTATCATGACATGAATAAACTGAAAATAGGACAATACCATAAAAACAAGATAACTAAAGACAAGATAAGTGCAAGGTAAACTGAACGCGCTCCTACTCTTTCTCTGCTTCGCTACTACCTTGTTTTTCTAATTTTTATATATATTTATGCACCACCTAACTGGTGTCCCAACTAGTAATCTGTACAAAATGATAATATTACAACGTGATCTTAATCCCCGCAACGATGGTAGCCTTCAGGTGTACATCTAGTATGAGGATCTTACCTCAATCAGCCTAATTGCCATGAATGTACCCTTACTACTCTATCGATCGGCTCCCTACTTGTATTAAAGTTCCAAGTGTCTATGTCAATCGGCCCTCTCTTGCATGTTGATACCCTATGTTGTACCATAAGGTGTATCAATCCTTATGATAGCGACCCGGCACGATTCAAGATGCACAGTGTATAACTGCTGGAACCCAGTGCCTGCTTTTTCCCACTCCGGAGTACGTGCACACCCGTAAACCATCGGAACCTACACTGACGTATGCCATGCCGCTATTTTAACAGCTTATAATCATCCCAGTAATCGTGCCCCAACCTGCCTAGTTTCAGGGTAACATGATACATCTATGTGGGTTACTGCTGAAATGGGTCCCCGTTACTAGGGTTTCCTACTAATTAAGTTTTGTGGGCCTATATTTACTAATATTACCCACCAACCCGATATGTACTTAACCCTCCCACTGATTCAAGCATGTTTACTTAACGATTATGTTTGTGGGCCTATATGTGTAACACCCCGTGAATTCTATAACGCTAAGCTTCACAAATTAAAGTATAATTAATTATAAATGAAAGAATTAAGGGAAAAGGTTACGCCATTGCGTTCGTCTCGGAATTCTTCTTGAGATAGAGTCCGAGTTTGCGCGAATCGGACTCCGTATGAAGGAGTTATGGCCTTCGGAAGTTTCAGAATCAAATTTAAATTCAAACAGCTCAGTTTAATTTCAAAATTTCGAATTTCAGGTTCAAACTGGGCTGGGCAGGAAAATTCCCGCCCAGAGACCAGGTCAACCATAGGGTCGACCATGGTGTCGACCTGGTCACCCCAGGTCGACCACAGTGTCGACCTGGTTCCCCCCAGGTCGACATAGGTGTCGACCTGGGTGTCGAACTGGCTGGTCGACCTGGGTGGCCAGGTCTGGCTCTGGCTCGAATTTCTGAGGCTCTGTGTGTCACTAGAGCTGACGTGTCACCTCTTGATTGGCTCTCTGAACGTTGAATGGCCTAGATTCCTCCTATCTTCATCTGACGGCTCAAAACAACTTAAAAAACTATAAATATACCCTAAGTCTCAACATAAAATTCACACAAAAAAATGAGAAAGGAGTCTTCATGCTGCTAGGGAGGAATTAAATATAGCCGTCAAGACAAAGCCTAGAGACGAATCAAACTAAGAAGAAGATTAAAGTTTAAATCAAATTTATCAACGCAATGTTAGTCTACCAAAAGGAGCGCATCTCAATTTCAGAATTCAAAATCCAGAATTCAAGATTCTGCATTCGTTGTAAGTATAGTGACCTTTCATAATATGAATAAAAATTGTGATGTGATTCGATGTGAATGAAAATAGAATTGTGTTGTTGTATTGTATAAAATTCTATGTATTGTGATGGTTCTATCATGACTTGTGTATTGATGTTTGTGGCATAAATTGATGCAAGCCTATTGAACAATTGTATATGAAAACAATGGCACTTGCAAGTTTGTGGCAAAAATTAGAAATTGATCCTTTTATGTATATGTCGATGGCATGGACTATGTATATTCCCTTAGTCTAAATTAGAATTTATGTAAGCATGTTCTAGATTTGAAATCTTTTATGCCTACGTGACCCAAAACCTATGATATCATTTTCATGTCTATTTGCAAGTATAATTGGATCTATGTTAAGTATCCTTTGGGTTTCATAAACTATGCAAGTTCATGTTGAAATAGGCTATGTGATTAGATGCTATAATTGGACATTTTGGTGAATATACAACATGCTAGTTTTGTGTTTGACATTATGCCAAGTTAAACATGTTTAAACACAAGTTTGTATTAGCCTAAACTATGCCATCCCATATGCCACCTACTTAGTTATACTTTGTTTTGAAAGCAAGTTCACTTGACCCATCATTTATGTTAATATCGCTAAATTGCAAGTTCATGCGCCACACACCCTTATATGTTGTCAACTATTACATGTTCTTGATTTCCCCTTTTCTTACGCTTATAAAGTTGGGCTGAATTGTGTCGATCCCAACATTTGTTATAACGTTGCGAACGTATAAACGGGGGTAATAACGTTGGGTGTAAAACATGAAAATATATGTTGGCATGTTTGGCACATGCCAATGACAATGACATTTAAGCGGTATAAATTGTTATACCCAAGAATAAAAGATATGACATTTACATATATAATTGAGAAGTAATAAAATATGTAAATTTAGGAAACACGATATGCTTAACCCGATGTTGGATTGAGTTGTGATGTAAACCTGCCCGTAACCGCCCGGTTGTCCAGTAGTCACAACAATACCTATCCAATGTGGGAGATTAAGCATTGAGCCCAATAAAGACCCAAGGTTAGACTGAGCTATGGTGTAAACCTGCCCAGAACCGACCGGCATTTCCAGTAACCGTAGCAATACCGGTCTAATGTGAGTGGTCTGGTGCTCCTAAGAGGCTAAGGACAGGTGGTAGGGTTAAGTCAGCTATAACACTTAACCAAATTCAACATGTTAACAAGAATTGATGGGTGGGGGTTAGTTAAATACAGACACTTAACCACTTAACATGTTTGACTAGAAAATCCTGGTAATGAGGGACCCGTTTCAGCAATAACCCAATCTAGGTATCAACGATACCCTGAAACTAGGTAGGGTGGGGCACGGTTACTGGGCTGATTGTAAGCGGTTAAACGACGGCGGTGGGTGCACAATGCAGGTCTAACGAGGTGCGGGCATGCTCACACTCCGGAGCAGACAACCAGGGCACTGGGGACACCAGTAGTATAACCTATGCCTTATAGAATTTGTGTCGGGGCCGCCACCATGGGTCTTGATACACCCCATGGTGGGACCAGCATAGGTATCTACAATTCTTGGGGATCGTATGACACATATTAGTGCGAGTAGGAGCCGATCTTTTAATAAGAATGGGGATCACTTCACCCTCACCATGGGGTGCCAGTCAGAATAAACTCAAGTAGATGCTGAGATATAGTACGGGTGCGATAGTACATTCGACACTCCCTTAGCTTGTGACACCATCCTATTTTCAGTATATATCTATCATGCCCTTTTCTTATTCACATACTGAAGAGTTACTAGATTTACTCAGGCTTTATGTCTGACCCTATTTTCTTATCGTCTTCTTTTCCTTCGTTCCTCCCCCCAAGGTCCACAGGGAGGAAACAGCTCAGCTCAGTCAGGCTCTGTACAAGTTCCAAGAACGTAGATGTATGATTTGGGTCTCTTTTGCTCGGACTATGGCTTTGGATATCACTATAGGGATTTTTGTCACTTTATTTATGTTTTATGCTTCTTTAAAAATCAAGACAGTTATGAGGTTGTAATGATGGAAGTATTTGGAGACAATTATGGAATGTTTTGTTTTGAACACATATTGATGAAATAAAAGTCTGTTTGGTTTCCGCTGTTTAAAATATGTGTATTTATATCTGTCTTGAGTTTATCTGTGGCTTTTACTTATAAACCTCCACCAAAATTAAGGCATTCCCTTTGTGAGTGACCTTAACGGAGGTGGGGTGTTTCACTTGGTATCAGAGCACATGTTTACCAGATAAGATAAAAGTTTTTGAAATTGTTTTCAAAAAAAAAAAAATTAAAGAAGCATTTTTCAAGAAAAGTGTTATATTTATTAAAGACAAAATCCCTCAAAGCCATGTGCACCATCTATCTCTCTCTATCCTTCATTTTGATTTTTTTCCTTTCTATTTCAGCATGTCTGGAGACCTTAACCTCCCGGAAGGAGTGCCGATTCCCGACTGGTTAAGGAGGTACTTAGAAGCAAGGGCCAATGGCGCGGGCCCAGCAGACATCCATCCTCCAATGGCCGCGGTTCCTCCTCCTCCACCTCCTCGTGGAAATGCCTTCGCAAAAACATGTAGAGACTTCAAGGCAATGGATGGAAAAGACTTCTATGGGACAGAATCCTTTGTAGGGGCAAGAAACTGGCTAAAGGAGACTGAGGATCTGTTTGTCATCTTCGGGGTTGATGACAGGCAAAAGATACAACTAGCGGTATGGTTGCTTAAGGATGAAGCTGCCTATTGGTGGGAAGTTACCAATGCTCAGAGGGCGGTGGAAACATAGGAAGATTTCAGGACAAGGTTTGAAATGAAATTTCTCTCCCAAGCGGAAAGAAGCCTGCAAATGGAGAAGTTCCTAACTCTGAAACAGGGAAGCATGACGATCAGGGAATATGTTAATCAGTTTAATCAGCTGGCCAGATTTGGGTTAGACTTAGTAAACACCCAACACAAGAAGGCACTTTGCTTCGTCAAGGGTTTGAATGAGCCTCTACACAGCCTTGCCATGACCCATGTATCCACGGGAGCGACTTATGAAAGCTTGGTGGACATGGCGTTGCTACAAGAGGAAGATCACGGCAAGAAAGAAACTAAGGGGAAGAGAAGAAAGAGGTTCTACAAGCAAAGAAAACGGACTTCAAGAAGGGAGGAAAGAAGAATAAGCCCCGTGAGAAGAGAAGGTGCAATTTCTGTGACATTGTGGGCCATATATCAAAAGACTGCCGGAAAAGGAAGGCGAAGATGGGTGGTTGCTTCCATTGCGGAGAGACTGGGCACCAAGCTAAGGACTTCCCAAAGAAGAAAGGGCAGGAACAGAAAGCTGGATCCACTTCAGGGGGTCAGGTTCACGCGCTAGTGGCACCTCAGCAGGAACGAGGTAGTAATATTTCTGTAGAAAGTGTAGTCTATCTTTATGATCATCCAGTTCGTACACTTTTTTGACTCTGGCGCATCGCACTCTTTTATTTCATCTGCCTTAGTAGAATCTCTGCATCTAGACACTAGTATGGTAGAAGATCCCTTAGTAGTTTCAAATCCAACTGAGGGCTCCGCTTACTTTTCAATGGTTTGTTTGGGTTTGAAAATCTCTATTCTCAGCATTGAGTTTAGTTGTGATGCCCTTGTCTTAGCTTCTAGGGATATGGTTTGATCTTAGGGATGGACTGGTTATCCAGTAATAGTGCCATGCTTGATTGTGAGAAAAGAGTGGTTAGACTCTTGACTCGGCTTGGTAACACTCTAGAAATTTCTTGTAATCCCTTGAATGTTGTTATGCTAAGTTATCTAGAGTCGCTTGATGCTTCTGATGAGAATTTGCAATCAGTAAGAGTAGTCCGGGAATATCCGGATGTCTTTGAGGAGGTGAAAGGCTTACCTCCGAGGCGGGAAATAGACTTCCGCATATATCTTGTGGATAACGCAAAGCCGGTAGCTTTACCTGTCAGACACATGGCTCCAAGGGAGAGAAAGGAGCTCAGTAAGCAGATTAAAGAACTCCTCGAAAAAGGGTTCATTAGACGGAGCATTTCGAAATGGGGTGCTCCAGTGGTGTTCGCAACCAAAGAGGATGGTTCGCTTCGCCTTTGCGTCGACAATAGGGAGTTAAACAAATTGACTAAGAAAAATAAGCACCCCCTTCCCTGAATCGACGATTTTTTGATTAGCTTGTAGGTGCGACAGTCTTCTCCCAACTTGATCTGGCAACTGGGTTCCATCAGCTAAGAGTAGCTGAAGATAGTATTGATAAAACGACATTCAAAACCCCAGACGGTTTCTTCGAGTGGCTTGTCATGCCTTTCGGCTTGACAAATGCACCCGCTTATTTCGTAGACCTAATGAGCAGGGTGTTCAGAGAATTCCTCAACAAATTTGTGGTTGTCTTCGTAGATGATATCTTAATCTTCTCAAAGAATGAGGAAGAGCATGCTCAGCATTTGAAAGAAATCATGGAAACTCATCGAGCTCATCAACTAAAAGCCAAATTCTCCAAGTGTCACTTTTGGAGAAAGGAAGTAAGATTTCTGGGGCATATAGTGTCCAAAGAAGGGTTGGTCGTGGACCCCGCGAAAGCGGTGGCAGTGCAAGATTGGAAAACACCAAGAAATGCAACCAAAGTTCGAAGCTTTCTTGGGCTAGCCGGTTTTTACCAAAAGTTTATTAAGGATTTCGCGAAAATCTCAGCCCCACTCACAAGGCTGACAAAGAAGAATCTGGCGTTCACTTGGGATTTGGACTGCGAGTTTGCTTTCCAACGATTAAAAAGGGCTCTCACAACAGCCCCAGTTCTGACTTTGCCAGATGGAAGCAAATTGTTCACAGTATACGCGGATGCATGTGGAACGGGACTAGGCGCTATTCTAATGCAAGAAGGAAGGGTAGTAGCTTATGGCGGAAGACAACCGAAAGTTCATGAAAAGAACTACCCAACCCACGATCTTGAGTTAGTCGCCATCGTCTTTGCGCTTAAGTCTTGGCGCCATTATCTCCTAGGTGAGAAGTTTGAATTATACAATGACCATAAATCATTGAAATATCTCTTCTCGCAGAAGGACCATAACTTGAGGCAGCAAAGATGGATGGAGTTTCTTACCTCGTACGACTTTGAAATTTCCTATACTCCCGGCAAAGGCAACGTAGTAGCAGACGCGTTGAGCCGAAAGAAACTGACCTTAAGCCCTCTCTTTGTGGAAAGGAAAAGCCTGGAGTATATAGCCAGTTTTAACTTTAGGCCCTCCTCAGATTTTGTACCGGGTTTGTTAGCATCTCTCGAAGTACGCCCTAATCTCTTAGACTCAATAGGGGCTGCACAATGTGAAGACCCTCAGCTTGTTGATATGATTGATAAAATTATTAGGTGTGAGACTTCTAGTCACCTCAGTAGGTACGCCATAGATGATAAGGGTTGGTTGAGGCGAGATGGAAGATTATGCGTCCCACAAGTAAGGGAGTTGACAAAGAAGGTTCTCGAAGAAGCGCATCATTCCAAGATGACTATACACCCTGGCAGTGATAAGATGTACAAAGATATAAAAAGGACTTTCTTTTGGAACGGCATGAAACAAGACGTGGAAAATTTCATTTCTAAGTGCATGACCTGCCAACGGGTCAAGGCAGAACAGAAGAAACCTGAAGGACTACTTCATCCTTTAGAGGTCCCACAGTGGAAGTGGGATAACATTTCAATGGACTTCATTGATGGACTGCCTAGGTTGAGAATAGGCAACACTAGCATTTGGGTAATAATGGATAGGCTTACTAATAGCGCCCACTTCATACCTATCAAGAGTAGAGGGACTGCCGCATCTCTAGCATCCCTTTATCTCAAGGAAATAGTTCGACTCCATGGGATACCCTCCAGCATTGTTAGTGATCGAGACCCTATCTTCACAAGCAAGTTTTGGCAGAATCTGCAAGAAGCTGTAGGCACACAGTTATGTCTGAGCACGGCCTATCACCCCCAAACCGATGGCCAAACGGAAAGGGTGAATATAGTTTTAGAGGATCTTTTGAGACTTTGCGTTCTTGACTTTGGAGGGACATGGGAGGATCACCTTCCTTTAGTGGAATTTGCCTATAACAACAGCTACCAAGCTACCATCGGTATGGCACCTTTCGAAGCCTTGTATGGACGACCGTGCAAATCACCAACTTGTTGGTGGGAGTCTACAGATAAGCTTATACTTGGGCCAGACATGATTCGAGAGACTTCGGAGAAACTGGACTTGATACGTAGGAGAATGAAGACTGCCCAAGATAGACAGAAATCCTACGCCGACAAAAGAAGGACCGACCTTGAGTTTGAGGTTGCGGACAGGGTTTTCCTTAAGGTATCACCTTTAAGGAACGTCGTTCGTTTTGGATCCGCAGGAAAGCTAGCACCAAGATTTGTAGGACCGTTTCCTATCATCGAGAAGGTTGGAAAGATGGCCTATAGGTTAGAGCTACCCGAGAGACTGGCCGGAGTTCACAAGGTCTTTCATGTTTCTCATCTCCGGAAGTGTTTGCATGAGTCAGCGGAAGTGGTGGAACCTAGCATTCTACAAGAAGCCGAAGTGGAACGTGAAGCAACTGTGAGGAGAGTTCCATCCCACATCTTGGGAACTGAAGTGAAAAAGCTACGCAACCGCGAAGTCAAACTTGTTAAAGTCCAGTGGAGCGACGCCGAGGAAGACGCGACTTGGGAAACTGAGGACAAGATACACGCTGCCTACCCTCTTCTTTTTGAGGGTACATCTTTGATCTCTCTCTCTCTTTTTCCTTAAGTTATGCTTTATCTACCTTTTTAGGTATATCTCCTCGGTCCTTTTCCTAACTCCTTAGGTAGAAAACAAATGGATGCAAACATGTATTTGAAAACATGTTATGGATGATGGTTGCAAAAGGTTGCTAGTGGTTGCTTGTGGATGCATATACACACACACCCTAGGTTATAGATCGGCTCAGTCACTTCATATTGCATATGCATATATATGTATTCTCATTTGTATATGGTTGAAACTTGATATGCTGTCATATGGTTGTCATATTTGTATGAATGGTTGTGCACTCATGTAGAATTATGAGTAGGAAAAATTTGCATACATAATGGATTCATAACACTTACATGATTCGCATTAAGGAGGTCAACTGAATCAGTAGACCGCCTGATTTATGCATTAGATAAGGACATGTACACACACTATGCATATGATCATTAAGCATTAGAAGTCTTTTAAGGACAGTGGATGCCTGTGTGTGTTGGTTGAGTAGATGGACTGTTGGATGATAGGAGATGCATTCTTCCTAACTTGAAGATTTCGGGGACAAAATCCTTTTAAGGGGGGAGAATGTAACACCCCGTGAATTCTATAACGCTAAGCTTCACAAATTAAAGTATAATTAATTCTAAATGAAAGAATTAAGGGAAAAGGTTACGCCATTGCGTTCGTCTCGGAATTCTGCTTGAGATAGAGTCAGAGTTTGCGCGAATCGGACCCCGTATGAAGGAGTTATGGCCTTCGGAAGTTTCAGAATAAAATTTAAATTCAAACAGCTAAGTTTAATTTCAAAATTTTGAATTTCAGTTTCAAACTGGGCTAGGCGGGAAAATTCCCGCCCAGAGACCAGGTCGACAATAGGGTCGACCATGTGTCGACCTGGTCACCCCAGGTCGACCACGTGTCGACCTGGTCCCCCCCAGGTCGACCTGGCTGGCCAGGTCTGGCTCTGGCTCGAATTTCTGAGGCTCTGTGTGTCACTAGGGCTGATGTGTCACCTCTTGATTGGCTCTCTGAACTTTGAATGGCCTAGATTCCTCCTATCTTCATTTGACGGCTCAAAACAACTTAAAAATCTATAAATATACCCTAAGTCTCAACTGAAAATTCACACAAAAAAATGAGAACGGAGTCGTCATGCTGCTAGGGAGGAATTAAACATATTCGTCAAGAGAAAAGCCTAGAGACGAATCAAACTAAGAAGAAGATTAAAGTTTAAATCAAATTTATCAATGCAACATTGGTCTACCCAAAGGAGCGCATCTCAATTTCAGAATTCAGAATCCAGAATTCAAGATTCTGCATTCGTTGTAAGTATGGTGACCTTTCAGAATATGAATAAAAATTGTGATGTGATTCGATGTGCATGAAAATAGAATTGTGTTGTTGTATTGTATAAAATTCTATGTATTGTGATGGTTCTATCATGACTTGTGTATTGATGTTTGTGGCATAAATTGATTTATGCAAGCCTATTGAACAATTGTATATGAAAACAATGGCACTTGAAAGTTTGTGGCAAAAATTAGAAATTGATCCTTATATGTATATGTCGACGGCCTGGATTATGTATATTCCCTTAGTCTAAACTATAATTTATGTAAACATGTTCTAGATTTGAAATCTTTTATGCCCACGTGACCCAAAACCTATGATATCATTTTCATGTCTATTTGCAAGTATAATTGGATCTATGTTAAGTATCGTTTGGGTTTCATAAACTATGCAAGTTCATGTTGAAATAGGCTATGTGATTAGATGCTATAATTGGACATTTTGGTGAATATACAACATGCCAGTTTTGTGTTTGACATTATGCCAAGTTAAACATGTTTAAACACAAGTTTGTATTAGCCTAAACTATGCCATCTCATATGCCACCTACTTAGTTATACTTTGATTTGAATGCAAGTTCACATGACCCATCATTTATGTTAATATAGCTAAATTGCAAGTTCATGCGCCACACACCCTTATATGTTGTCAACTATTACATGTTCTTGATTTCCCCTTTTCTTACGCTTATAAAGTTGGGCTGAATTGTGTCGAGCCCAACATATGTTATAACGTTGCGAATGTATAAACGGGGGTAATAACGTTAGGTGTAAAACATGAAAATATATGTTGGCATGTTTGGCACATGCCAATGACAATGACATTTAAGCGGTATAAATTGTTATACCCAAGAATAAAAGATATGACATTTACATATATAATTGAGAAGTAATAATATATGTAAATTTAGAAAACACGTTATGCTTAACCCGAGGTTGGATTGAGTTGTGATGTAAACCTGCCCGGAACCGCCCGGCTGTCCAGTAGTCACAACAATACCTATCCAATGTGGGTGGTTAAGCATTGAGCCCAATAAAGACCCGAGGTTAGACTAAGCTACGGTGTAAACCTGCCCGGAACCGACCGGCATATCCAGTAACCGTAGCAATACCTGTCTAATGTGAGTGGTCTGGTGCTCCTAAGAGGCTAAGGACAGGTGATAGGGTTAAGTCAGCTATAACACTTAACCAAATTCAACATGTTAACAAGAATTGATGGGTGGGGGTTAGGTAAATACAGACACATAACCACTTAACATGTTCGACTAGAAAATCCTGGTAACGAGGGACCCGTTTCAGCAGTAACCCAATCTAGGTATCAACGTTACCCTGAAACTAGGCAGGGTGGGAAACGATTACTGGGCTGATTGTAAGCGGTCAAACGACGGCGGTGGGTGCACAGTGCAGGTCTAACGGGGTGCGGGCGTGCACACACTCCGGAGCAGACAACCAGGGCACTGGGGACACCAGTATTATAACCTATGCCTTCTAGAATTTGTGTCGGGGCCACCACCATGGGTCTTGATACACCCCATGGTGGGACCATCATAGGTATCTACAATTCTTGGGGGTCGTATGACACATGTTAACGCGAGTAGGAGCCGATCTTTTAATAAGAATGAGGATCACTTCACCCTCACCATGGGGTGCCAGTCAGAATAAACTCAAGTAGATGCAGAGATATAGTATGGGTGCGATAGTACATTCGACACTCCCTTAGCTTGTGACACCATCCTATTTTCAGTATATATCTATCATGCCCTTTTCTTATTCACATACTGAAGAGTTACTAGATTTACTCAGGCTTTATGTCTGACCCTATTTTCTTTTCGTCTTCTTTTCCTACGTACTCCCTTCCCCCCCCCCCCCCCCACCCCAGGTCCACAGGGAGGAAACAGCTCAGCTCAGTCAGGCTCTGTACAAGCTCCAAGAACGTAGATGTATGATTTGGGTCTCTTTTGCTCGGACTATGGCTTTGGATATCACTATGTGGATTTTTGTCACTTTATTTATGTTTTATGCTTCTTTAATAATCAAGACAGTTATGAGGTTGTAATGATGGAAGTATTTTGAGACAATTATGGAATGTTTTGTTTTGAACACAAATTGATGAAATAAAAGTCTGTTTGGTTTCCGCTGTTTAAAATATGTGTATTTATATATGTCTTGAGTTTATCTGTGGCTTTTACTTATAAACCTCCACCAAAATTAAGGCATTCCCTTTGTGAGTGACCTTAACGGAGGTGGGGTGTTTCAATATGTACTGATATTACCCACCTACACGAGTTGTACTTAACCCTCCCATCGATTCAAGCATGTTCGCTTAACTGTTAAGTTTGTGGGCTATATGTAATTATATTACCCACCTATACGAGATGTACTTAACCCTCCCATTGATTCAAGCATGTTTATTTAATGGTTAAGTTTTGTGGGCCTATATTTACTAACATTACCCACCAACCCGATATGTACTTAACCCTTCCGCACATTACGTCATATTGGTTAAGTGTTTTCCGTTCATGTTAACTTAACCCACTCATTCTTCATGTCATGTTGGTTAAGTGTTTCTTATTAATTTGACCCTCCTTACTTATCATGTTGGATCGGTTAAGTGTTTCCTATTAACTTAACCCCATTCGTTCATCCAGTTATATTGGTCAAGTGTTTCTTGTTAACTTAACCCCGCGTATTCATCTTGTTGTATTGGTTAAGTATCATCAATCAATTCAAGTTAACTTAACCCACCTACATGTCATGTTACTTTGGTTAAGTGTTGCCTTCTTGTCTTAACTTAACCCTACCACAAATAAAGTTATATTGGTTAAGTGTTGCCCTCTTATTTTAACTTAACCTTTGCATAAATCAAGTTATATTGGTTAAGTGTTTCTTATTACTTAACCCTACCCATTCATCATGTTATATTGGTTAAGTGTTTCCTATTAACTTAACCCTAGTCATTCATCTTGTTATTTTGGTTAAGTGTTTCTAAATTTACTTAACCTCTCCCACTTGTCTAATTAACATGTTATAAAGGTTAAGTGTTCTAAATTTACTTAACCTCAACCACTTGTCTAATTAACATGTTATAACAGTTAAGTGTTCTGAATTTACTTAACCTCGCCCACTTGTCTAATTAACATGTTATAACGGTTAAGTGTTCTGAATTTACTTAACCTCACCCACTTGTCTAATTAACATATTATAACAGTTAAGTGTTCTAAATTTACTTAACCTCACCCACTTGTCTAATTAACATGTTATAATGGTTAAGTGTTCTAAATTTACTTAACCTCACCCACTTATCTAATTAACATGTTATAACGGTTAAGTGTTCTAAATTTACTTAACCTCACCCACTTGTCTAATTAACATGTTATAACGGTTAAGTGTTCTAAATTTACCCAACCTCACCCACTTGTCTAATTATCATGTTATAACAGTTAAGTGTTCTAAATTTACTTAACCTCACCTACTTGTCTAATTAACATGTTATAACAGTTAAGTGTTCTAAATTTACTTTAACATTACCCACTTGTCTAATTAACATGTTATAACGGTTAAGTGTTCAAAATTTACTTAACCTCACCCACTTGTCTAATTAACATGGTGTATTGGTTAAGTGTTACCTTAATTAACTTAACCCTACCATTCATGTCTTAGCATTAATTCTTTTATTAAAGCACCAACCACTCACATTAGATAGGTATTGTTACGGTCACTGGATGTGCCAGTCGGTTCCGGGCAGTTTTACACCGTAACTCAGTCTAACCTCGGGTTCTTTTGGGCTCAATGCGCTAACCCCTGACATTAGATCTATATTGTTACGGTTGCTGGATTTGTCGGGCGATTCCAGGCAGTCTTATGCTGTAACTCAATCTAAGCTCTGGTTAGGCATATTCGTCTTTTTCTAAATTTACATATTTATCCTTTTATGTAAATTATCAACAATTTATTGTCATGGCCCACTTTCCCTCTAAATCAAGCTCATAATTTTAGGTATAAAAATTATACCATTTTCATGCCATCTATCATGATTATGCCAAACATGCCAATTACATGTAATTTCAAGTTTTCCCCAACATTACCCCCGTTGTACGTTCGCAAAATTATATAGGATGTTAGGCTCGATATTTTAGCCTAACTTATAAAACAAAAGGGGAAAAAAGGAACTTTGCAACATTTCAACATCATACAAGAGTATGGATCTAACTACACATGTGTCATATGAAGTTAGCATAGAACAATATACTTTTAACTATGAACTTGCAAATTAGATCTATACAACATGAACCACAAGCATATGAATTTACATAAAACTATACAAATTAAACTTGGCATGTAGTGGTGAACTTGCATAGAGGTTGAATCAAGTTAACATAGATCTAACATAAAGGCATATGGATCTAACATATAAAGTTGTAGATCTAAACATATAGGTTTACACAATCATATTTTATCCTATAAACTTGCATGTATTCATGACATGATAGTTTTCCTAAACTTGCATATAACATGATAATTTCATTCCCACAATTTCAACATAATAGGTTTATTCACAAATTCCTACATAACATGATAGGTTTAATAAACAACAATAGTTCATAGGCATACATGATAGGATAGACATGAATAGTCATGAATCAACATCACATACAACTTGGTACAATTCTATTTTACAATTCATTACAAACCGTGTCTTTAATTTATTCACATCTGAAAGATAACTACACTTACAAACAAAAAGGAAAATCTTGATTTCTGGGATCTGTATTCTGAAACTGAATTACTCGCCTTTGATGTAGACTAATCGTTGTTCTAAATTAGATTTAATTTGATTCTAAGCTTCTAATCTTTCTTTATAGTTAAAGGAGAATGGCGGCTACTCTAGGTTGAGTATTGACAGCATGACGGCTCTAGGAATATTTTTTGTGTGGCCTAGGGTTTAGGTTTAGGTTGCTTATAAGAAGATTGATTTAATAGGAACCATCAGATTAACCTAGAGCAAATCAAAGCCATTCAAACAGTATAGAATAGCCACATCATCCCTAATGACTCAGCAAAGAGTCAGAATCATCACACAAAGAAAAACGTCAGATTTCATATTTGACCCGAGGGGGAGGTCGACCCCCAGGTCGACCTGTATATAGGGAGGTCGACCCCCTGGTCAACCTGTATATAGGGAGGTCGACCCCTAGGTCGACCTGCCTTGGTATTTAATTTTCTGAATTGTCATATATAAATTTTTAAAAGTTTTAAGGGCCATAACTTCTTCAAACGAAGTCCGATTTTTGAAAACTTGGACTCTATTCCAAGTAGAATTCCAAGACGAACGCAATGACATAACCCATTTCCCTTAATTCTCACATTTTAATTATTTATTCTTTAATTCGTTACTATAATGTTTATTGAAAACACGGGGGGTTACAAGTGGTATCAGCAGTGATAGAAAGTATGTCACTTACCGACTTCGGTCTCTTTAACAACCAACGTTACATTTTCTTTTCACACCGTGGCCAATTGATTTTGAAATCATATTTCAAGTACCACAAAACGATTTATTCCAAGTATTGCCACAAAAATCAATTACTCAAATCATTTATCATTGGTTTGAATAAGGTTATAAATCAATTTCCGTCCTTTTTTTATCAACCATATGATTGTAAGTTCAACTTCCATGAAATATCATTATTGCTTGAAATCCTTTATTTCATCCTTTGGATTCACTAGACTGGATTAGACAGATTTTTATTCGAATTTATAAACTACTTTTAGAAAAATTATGTTTTTGAAAAAAGTATATGTACGATGAAAGTAATGTATAAACATATATATAGTTAGAAAAGTATATGTATATAAAATCAAAAGTAATGTATAAATATCTATAGTTGAAAATACATGTATATTGAATTGAAAATATTGCATAAACATATATATATATATTTGGAAAAGTATTATAAAGTTTATATAGTTAAAGTAATCAAACCATTTTATAGAAACATATTTACAAAATCAAGTAATGAGAAAAAAATTCTTCTATGAAATTGAAATTTTATTCAAATAGTGTTGATCCAATACAAATCCAAATTCAAATCCATGTCTCACAATTTCTTTTCCCATCAAAATTTAACATTTAAACAAATTCTCATTTATTTGGTTCAACTTCAATACTTCATGGTTAAACGATTTTCAAACCAATGTTTACTTTGGATTCAACATGTCCATTTCATATAATAAATTCCCAAATCTCTTTTAGCATCGGCTATAAATCAAAAATGTGATTTGTCAAGTTCTAGCTTGTTATTAAACTCGAATTCACCATGACTTATATAAACGTATCCCTTTTTTTTATGCTTGAACTTAATACTTTTTTATTTATTTTAACAAATCCTTGTTATATTTTTATGGTGAAAATTCATTAACAAATCATATATCAAAATAAGTTTGAGAAACATTTATCAAGTCTTCGCAAATCCCTTTTTTAAATCATTCAATTCAAATATTGTCATGTTATTACATCATATGGACATAGAGTAATAAAGAATCTATTTAAATAATTTTAACTTGGTGTTAACTTGCAAAAATAACTTTACAACTTATTTTAATGTGAATTGGATTTCATAAAAGTTTCAAATAAATATTTAAACAAAATTACTTTTAACACTTTCTTTACGCTATATAGGGATTTCATTAAAATCCAACTTATAAACTTTGATAAAATAATATGAGAATATTTTTATTTTATTGACCACGGTGTTCATATAAAATTTTCTATCCTATGGTCAAGTGATACGGATATTTATCATTTCAATCCGTTCTTTAAAATATTCGAATCCCGGGTATGTATCATTTCAACCCGCATCCCAAATCGATTCGAATACACAGGGGTTCGGGTATGTGTCATTTCAACCTGTCATGTTTTCTAATCAAAGGGGGAACTTGCATGATGATAAAATAACATAGCATATCAAACATACATCCATATCGTGTCATATGCAATAATGGTGTGTGCATAGCACATGCACAATCACGAAGCAAACAAAACTAGAGCACCCTAACATTTCATCCAACATTTCAAGTGTTTAGTTCACTTAATGGTTAATTAGTCTGTGAGTGAGAAAACTCACCTTCCGAGGCCAGAAAGTGAATACAAGGTTGATACAATGAATGGCCGATCTTCCTTGGTGATTAATGCACTTCCAACTGATTTATGTACATATGGATGTATACATGTACACAAATCACATTGAAGATTTCCAATGATTCCAGAAGCTTA
Source organism: Allium sativum (assembly GCA_030737875.1). Classification (NCBI taxonomy): domain Eukaryota; kingdom Viridiplantae; phylum Streptophyta; class Magnoliopsida; order Asparagales; family Amaryllidaceae; genus Allium; species Allium sativum. The sequence goes on from CM060921.1 coordinate 319,164,558, forward strand.
TTACCTATACATGCATGACAAAATCCCGATTTCTACGATTCTAGAGAGCTATGGTTTCTCGAATTGAATTAAACAAGAGACAATCAAAACAATGTTTTAAACTACATGCATGCCAATAATTATTAGACGAATTGAACTTACCACTCTGCATTGGACAGACCAGCAAGGCGATAAGCGAACCCAGTCCTGACTCAACCCGAAATAGCTTACAGTCCTTCAATAAAATGTCCTAATTATTTTCAGCAGTCTTTCAGGCATTTTGCCGAGCACTTGGGTGCATGTTGTCCAAAACGTAATCTAAGGTAACAAAATACATATCAACCCCTAATTACCTAGGAATGAGGTACCACGATGATTTCAACATGAGTAAAGGCTTAACAACTCAACACAGATGTATATATCTAAGTATGTATACATATACATTTCGACTGTTTTCAGCAAAACAAGGAAAAGAGGTAAAAGAACTCACGGCAACCTGTGACTAATTCTATGGAGAGGTATCGGAGCTCGATCGAGACATTGATGGCGAGACAGGAGGCGGCTACGACGATGGCTGTAGCTGCTAGCCCGCCTCCTGTTTCGAAGCAAACTGGGGTGGTTTTTGATGAGTAGCGAGAAGCGAGGAGGCAGTTTTGGAGATGGATGGCAAATCAAGGGCCACTGCGTGCTTGAGGAGATGCGAGATGAATGTTGATGGCGCTCTCGGTCGGAGCCGATGTCGAAGCATGGCTGACGCTGGTGGTCGCGATGCTTTGGTAGCCAGCGAATTTTCAGGAGTCGGCGGAGGAGAGAGGAGAGGGTGCGATGTCGGGGAAACATTGGTGAACGAGGAACCACTGCTTTGCAGTAGACACCAGTGGCCATTTCGAATTGGGGAAGAAATAAAATCGCGATTTGAGGGAAAGAGGAATGAACGGGAAGAGGAAAAGAGTGAAGACAATTCCTCCTATTGATTTTCCCTTTCTGATTTAGTGGTTTGATATGTTTCTCCTTTTCTGAAGTGAGAACAACCGATTTTAAAAGAAGAGAAAGAGAAAAGGTAGGAGCGCAGCACAGAAGAAGACAGATGCGTGGTAAGATTTTTCCTACACATAAGATTTCAAAAATCTCGGTGTACTGTTCCGAATATTTGCAACTTTCAGAGGGAGATATCAAAATCCCCGTACGCTGTTTTGCAATCTTTGTATACTGACAGGGCAAGATTTAAATCTGCTGTAAAATCTTTGTTTTTCCAGATTTTGGCTACAATTTACGGTGGACTGGAATGGTAAAATGGTTTCAACGCCATGTATGGTTGAAATGAAATGAACAAGACAACGTTGCTGAGTAACAGGTTTTAGTTGACCGAACACTACATCTCTTCTTCAAAAAAACCAAATAACGATAAAAATTCAACTTTACTAATTAAATAACCATTTGATTTCCATTTTATAATTGACGCTTCATTCACCACACATTTTACCAATCAATTGGTTGTTAACATTAAAATATATATATTTGTCGCCATGTTTTTAAGCAACTCTATTTTACTTAAAACTAGAATTTATTCTCAATGATAAAATTAACACAAACGGATGAATATGTGAACTCAGTTCTTGGTTTACTTATGTCAATGGTCAAACTATCGTGAATATTATTTATTAACCGATTTAGATTAAGTAAACGCCATTCATTACGCAAATCGAATTTTTATTTAATTTAAAATTTAAAGTTTACAAATTGCGATGGATTATATTTTCACCTTATTTAAATAGTCCAATTTGTATTAAATGTTAGTTCTGCCATAACATTTATATTTAAACAAAAGAATTCCAACCATTTTAATACATTTGAATCGACTAAATAACGTGAATAACATTTGTTTGACAAATGCTTATGCTGAAATTAAATTTACGAAAGGAATTCCATTATTAAATATATTCAACTTTGTTCAGAAATAAATGAGATCGCAAAATATTAAGCCAGATCCAAATATAATTGTTTAATTTAACATCAAATCTCAATTTAAGCTATATTCCAAATGTCAAAATTTCCAGTTCATTACAATAATTTACGAATCACTTCTATCCTAAGCAACTAAAAAGCGAAGAAAAAAACGTACAGCCTACACATTAGTATGCAAATGCATACACAGTTGAGCCAACGTTATTTTCTTTTCTAGGCAAATGTTTTCATGAAACTTCCCCACCCTATGTATACAAATGTACAGACCCTCGCACATGCCATTCTAAACAAGAAATAGCCCTTCTTCTCTGTAAACCTATCTTCCCTGTCTATCTGCACCTACTCTAAGAGGTTAACATGCTGCAGCGAAAAGAGAACACAACGCACGGACTAAGATTGAAAGGTAATAACACACGCACAACTGCACCGTCACAATCACGATGCGGCCTATTCCTCCTGCTCCTTCATCTAAAATCATCATAGCTACCGAACATTAAAGAAAATACATGCAGAAAACTCATGCTACTTCATCTACCAGGCGCAACTATACTTGGAGAAGAGCACCCTAACCTATACCATTTGATATTACCTTGATTGTATTTGCATTCCTCCCGAACTATAAATAGGCAGGCTAACATCATTCTTTCCATGGTAGGGAAACAAACTCCACCGCATGAGTAAACAAAGCTACAAAAGCTTCCATTCATAGGAAAAAAAAACTGAAATAATGTATATCAACCAACCGAAATCTCTCATATTAAATACTCTTTATCTTCTAAGCTAAGGAGTAATAAAACAAAGCACAAATGGAATGACGAAGTCGAAGTATGAATGGTAGCAGGTGAAGCTCGGAGAGGGCTCGAGTCGGATCAGGGGAGTGTTCGAGCAGCAGTACGGTGGTGTCAAACTGGGGAGGGTAGTAGGGAGTTGAACAATAGCAAAGTGGGTCTGGTGATGACGTGAAGCGCAGGGACAGAGAGTTCCGGTAGGTGTTGTTACACGGTTGAGGTGGTGCTTCGGTAGTCGGTGCTTTGGTGGTGGAGAAGTCGCAGTGAACTCAGCAGCAAAGAAGGATGTGCAGTGTTTGCGTGATGGCTGGGGGAAGCACTGTTTTGAACAACAGAGGGAGGATGAATTTCTTAGAGTAGTTTGAAGGCATTCTTTCTGGAATGAAGCAAGTTAGGTGAGGACAATGTGGATGTTGGGGTGGTGAGCGAGTAGAGGCCTGGTGCGAGGCAAACAGAGCGGTGGGGCTGGTGGAGAACGATGGGGGGAGGCTTGTTGGTTCGAGTATGCAGTAGCGAAGGAGAAGAAACGTATATAGTGCCACACCTGGTAAAAACTCGCAACGCCTAATTGTAATATGCGGCTAAACGTGTTTTAAAATGCCAAATTACCCAATCAAATACGCCAAATCATGGCTTTAATAATTAAAATACCGCAAGTAAATACTGATTAGTGATGGGTAAAGTTTTTTACTATATATATATATATAACTTGCCAAAAAACGGTAATACACGTGGCAAGTAGAGACAATGGTGCCTAATAGTTTTAATTAAATGTGGTTAAGTTTGCTTAGTTTGCCTAATTAAGCGTGAGCTGGCAATTTACTGAACATGCCAAATTGTAAATAAATAGGATATAACGTGAGTTCTAGTTAGGATAATTATATATAATATACATCACGTGTCCCGTAATAATATATGTAACAGCATATGCCGTATATGCAGGATATTGCCTTATAACTAATAGTAGACAACCTTGATGGACTCTTCTTTAATTTGATTTAAGACTCCATATATTTCTTCAACTTTTATTGCCACTCCGTGCAATATTGAATATTGGTAATGATGATCGACTGCATAAAAAATGCCTAGTCCATATAATGTAGCTTGGAGCATAACGTGACCAAGTATAAAGCGTTGCCTAATCATAATTAAATTGTCTAATCAGGTCTTAAGAAACATTAAAAAAACTAGGTTAATAAAATATTTTAAGTTTATAATAATGTTATTTTAAATTCTTTAATAACGTTTAAAATTTATAACGTTATCACAAGTAATGGAGTTCGATGAAACAGGTGATGATGGAACCGTATGGACGTAGATGACACGATGAAGCTAGATTGGTTAGAGTTAGTAGCAACGAAGATTTTCAATTGAATAAAATGTTCCTTTATTGATTAAAATGAACTTTTCTAGTGACGGTTGAGATTAAAATGAGTACAACTCACTAAATTTTACCCCACTTATATTTTATATACGTCGGGTTTAAATATTTGTATGTTATGATTGTTAATTGTTGATGGGTACTGAATATATATTTATATGTGTTGGCTAATCTGATTGAATTAAATGTTGTTGATTTAATCTAAACAACTCGTTATTTTTAACGATTATTTCCAAATAAGGTAACTTACCTCATTGGTTACGTTTATAGTAATATAAACGTATTAAATTGAAATGTGAATGTCTGGATTACTGTTATTACTTGATTGATTAGTATAATATCTGTTTATTGAAATAAATGATATTGTTGAGATAACATATTTGGTTGCAGGAAAAAACAGGTTGGAGGGATCCAACTGGATTCCACAAATTTATTATTTATTTTCATATTATAATTGTATGAACTTTTTAACTAGTATGATTGGATGATTGATTTGACCAGCGATTGTTGAATCCAAATTCAGCGTTTGTTTTGTTTTAACCAATGGGCAGTATCGGTTGAGTAATTAGTAGCAATTGGCCCAAAAATATATCATTTTATAAATATGATTTACCATCATATGAACTGACGGTAATGAAGTTACAGAATATACGTTATAGTTGAAAATAGATTTTTAAGTCTATTACATTTAAATAAAGTTTGTTAAAAGGAAATTTATATGTAATTTATTATTTAAGTTTATAAGTAATTATTAAATGGTCTTTATAAATCAAATCCTCACGTTTATAGGATTTATAAGTAGATAAGCAGAAATTTATGCAATAGTTAAAGAATTGGATTAATTGTTTCAAGAAACAATAAATGGTATTATTTAAATTAATTATATTGTTAGCTAATTTGAAACAAAGACCAACTGGAGTTGATTAACGAAATAATCATAGTTTAAATTGACGAAGTCAACTACGTTAATTGGAATGGGTTATTTGATTGATTTGTTTCGAATTAATCTAATAAAATACATTAATGAATATTTGTTTTAATTTAATAAAATTTTAAAAAGAGATTTTCTATTTATTTAGTTAATAAATAACTTAACTATTTCTTTGATCGTTAACAAGGAAGTAATTTTTTTATATAATAATCTAAGAGGTTAATGTTTAAATGGAATTCATTTAATTAAGTTTAACGGAATTGAAACGAGATTTGAAAAGTTGGCAATGGAACTTGGTTGGATTTTTAAAGGAGTTAATGAACGAGTTTTATATTCAAATTCAAGATTTAATAAGGGAAATTATAAAAGAATATTTAAGCATATGTGATAGCTTAAATATAAGTGTTTACTTAATATTTGAATTAAGTAAGAAGGAATCGAGATGAATAGGGTTTTATATTAAACCCGAGTTTTATAAACGATGTTTATAAAAGGAATGTGAGGCTAAGTCGTTAAGTTTTAAATTAACGTCACTTAACAATGGAATTTGAAATAAGACTTTCATAATGGAAATGGGTGAACGAATTAAAAGTGGAACAATATGAGTTGAGAAGTCGAGATAGGAATTAGAACATAACTGGAGATTGTTAAGTTGAGAAATTTTTTGAGTATTGATCTAATGTTGATTTCGGTCTTCGTGGTTAATACACAGTGAATTATTCTCTTACCAATTTACGGTCAAGGACTAATGAGTGTTAAAGTAAAGAAAGGCGTAAGAAATGTTGTAATTAATATTTTGAAATGATAATTAATTGGAAAGTGAGATATTGCTATAATATATTGTAGTGACCCAAAAATCCGGGGGAATTTGAGCTGACTAAATAACACAAGTCCAACCCAAATCGCACTGGAAATTCAAGAAAACTAATAGAAAGAAGAAAGAGGGTGAGCATAGATAAGATAGAACTTATAGAATAGAAGAAGAAGAAGAACATCATCATCAGAGTAAACACGAATCTCACAGCGGAACGAATAAAATATAACATAACATATCTTTGAAATAACATCAGTATATGTATACAATAACACTTATCAGAGTACAACACTTACAACAACAGCGGAAATAATAATAGCTATGGAATCCTGAAGCCTCCTGCTCCAAGCTCTCCAAGTATATCTGTAAAATCCCGACTACTTGACTGCCCGTACAAATTTAGGCACCCAAGAGTTTAGGGAAAACAAAATAAACTCCGGGTCAGTCATGGGACTGGTGTGAATAAACTCAAATCATTTAAACAGGTATATGATATCTCATAGGACCACGCCGTGAATACGGAACGGGTTTTTCCCTTATGAGAATCCAAATAACTTTTCAAAGCAATATCATTCTGATATTATGATAATGTCTAAGTACAAATAAATATCAATCTAGCAGAAACGCTTGCATCTCACATTACTACATATATAGTATACAATCAAAATCGCAAGCACGTATTGGATTATTGGATTTCCAACTATGACAAGGTATGGAACCACCTTCCGATCAGTGTACTCTAGGAACGATACACTGGAGTTCAACAAGAACATCTTGCAACTCAGCCACACATGACCGACCACTCATTTAGCTTGAGTGTATCGAATGTACATCACCAACGGCTGGGATCAGCAACCGTTCCCGTATATATATGGGACAGCATTGATAGATTTAAGAAACAAATGAATATTCACTAGATAGGTGATTATACACCCTACTTTCGTGCGACCGACTTAGCCATGCTGCCTGCCCGATTTCTGTCATTTACCGGTTGATGTGGCTAGAAGCTACGCTCTATCATTACATCAGATTCACTTCGAATGCCACATTGTCAAATCCATCGAAATCACTAACTGACGTTTTACAACAGTACATTACGTGTTAGCTAAAGAAGTTTCCTTCTTCGCTTCCACTCTTGGTACAGTTGAAGAAATCAATGTACGTGACCGTCTGGAAATACTATGTCAGACATCCATCTTCATTCACTTAGAAATGTCACATCGTCATACCCGCCAAATCACAAATTGACTTATCCAAAAATAACACGGGTATACAGCTAAGAGAAACGAATTTCTCCGCCACCAAACATGAATACGTTTGAATAGATCAACTTACGCGATCCATTGGATATACTCTGTCAGACCTTCGTCCATACAAGTTGTCCTGGGACTGGACAAACCGAAGGCACTATTCTGTAAACATGATAGCCCTTGCATTTTACTCCGTCTTCAATTATCTTTGGCATATATGATTCGCGACGCTTATGCCAATACAGAGTGGTTCTATGGATAATAATCCAACCGGTCTCTCCATATTAACAACGTTAAAATGGTCAAAACTTCGATAGTCGGTGTGTTAACTATCAAAGAAAAACAAGTGTGCAACCAACGATATTATTTCCAAATGGAAATTATATCGAACAAACATCATTTAACATAAATCTCTTTAGTTCATTTATTTACTTATCTCCTGTTTCCCTATATTCTAAATTCTTATTTTCTTTTATCAGAAAACATTTCTGATTCTCGTTTGGAAAACATTTCCAAAACTCCTTTACGATCAAACCTTACCATTTCTTAGTTAAGAAGGAAGTCACTCAAGTTGGGGTATAATTACCTCTCAGACCTTAACAGAACAACGTTATAACTTCGAAATGGTCAAAGTTTATCTTTAAATCTTTAACAACTTCTTTACGCCTTTCTCGGATTCAATTTTACTAGTCCACTTCTATATTTAAAACATTGGTTATAACGATAACGTTATAATCCCTCCTTTCGAATTATCTAACTTTAATTATAACTTCTATTCTTATTAGTGAATAATTAACCAAACACTTATTTATTTATAAATAAATAAATTTCTATTTAAACACTGGAAAGTATAAGTACTTTCCCGAATTCGATATAATCGAATTTGCCGATTAACTCTCTTCGAGAAATCTCTATTTGATTAACTCTTCTTCGAATAACCTATATTCGATTAACTCCTTCTCGAATAAACGATATTTGATAATCTCTCTTCGAATAACTAATATTCGATAACTCTTCCTTTTCAAATATCTCATATTTGAAAATCTCACTTCGATTTAACTAAAATCGATAACTCCCCTTCGATGAAACTAACATCGATAACTCCATTCGATGAAACTAACATCGATAACTCCTTTTGATGAAACTAACATCGATTTATTTAACTCGACGAACTTAACTTATTTACTTAACTCGATCATCTTAACTCGATTATCTTAACTTAATCATCTTGACTTGATAACTTAACTCGATTATCTTAACTTAATCACTTAACTAAATCATCTTGACTTGATAACTTAACTTGCTAACTTATATCGAATAACTAATATTCGATTTAACTCCACTTGCTTGACTCTAGATCGCAGCGATCACGATGGTTACGCCTGATTCCCTCAGGAAACATCCGACCGCCTTAGGCTATGTACAGCCCTGCGTATTACGCTAGCAGTCGTGCTAAACGACACTTATCCTGAATAACTATATTTGACTAACTCTAACTCAAATAAATACACTTGATTAACTCTAGTGGTTGACTCAAACTGATTAACTCTACTGGTTAATTCTAACTGATTAACTCTATTGGTTATCTCTAACTGATTAACCCTAACTGATTTACCCTAACTGATTAGCTCTAACTGGTTAACTCTAACTGGTTAACTCTGACTGATTAACTCGACTTAACTAACCCCTTTCGAATAACATTTTCGATTAACTAACTTTCGAATACAATATTCGATTAACTAACTTCGAATACCATATTCGATTACTAACTTCGAATACCATATTCGATTTCTAACTTCGAATGCCATATTCGATTACTAACTTCGAATACCATATTCGATTACTAACTTCGAATACCATATTCGATTTCTCCTTTTTATAACGTTTATCCATTTTAAAAAGATCCCCTTTTTAACACGTTTATTCATTTATAAAGATTTACTATTAGTAATGGTTCTTCACTTTATAAATGTCCTTTCAATAACGTTTTCCTTTTTATAACGGTTTCCTTTATAAACCAATTTCCTTTTTATTAACTCTATTTATTTTCTAAATATTCCCCTTTCAATTCTATTTGTAAATGGTTTACAAATATTTCTTTTCTCTATTTTATTCTATTTGCAAATGGTTTGCAAATATTCCCTTTTTCAAATTTATTCTTAAAAATATTCTAACTCCTTAAATTTCCGGGAAAATTCGCCATAACCTCCTTTATATCGGGAGCATTGGGAAAATCCCCAAACCCGCCACACAGGCCTTTCCACTCAAAAGAAAATGTTTTGAGATTATTTTCTTTTTCTATGTATCTCCTATTTATAAATATTCCAATTTATAAATATTCCTTATTTATAAATATTCCACTTTATAAATATCTCTTATTTATAAATATCCCATTTATAAATATTCTATTTCAATATCACTTTGAAAATCCCCTTATCAACATTTCGGTATGTTATGGTATTCAATCATATCAAATCACGATGTTCAATATCGCCCAAGCACATATAACCGCCCACATATTTTATATCACATCATATAACAATATATGAAAAACAATAAAATAATTCTTGAGGAATCCAGTCGGATTCCTCCAACCTGTTTCCCTGCATCCACAGATGTTACACAACATGTTTGCCATCACTTTCAGTTCAATATGAATTATTCTAATAAACAGAATCAATATATAACTATCTAACTGTTTATATTATATATATATAATATTTCATTTAACTGACTAGCAGTTCAATCAACAATCAACACACAGTAAATCAGACAAATTTCTAACAGTTCTAAAGATACAACATGAAATTATAAACTGTTTAGAGTTGGTGAGATTTACTCACATTGTCATTAATCGTAAAAAAACGATTAATGGTTGTCGGTTCAGATTAGACATTATTTCCCGTCAAAATTTCTATCAAGCTCTGAATCATTCCTAGCTAGTTCCATAACGTAGATATCGTCGTTACGATTCCAATGTTATCGATTTCGTCTGATTCTGCTACAGTATAAGATAGTTATGATCTATACAGGTTAGTGTATACAATTAAATTTAAATAAACCAAATTCCAGTTGAACTGGGCCTTAACTTTGCTCGTTCTTTTCTTCGGTCTAATAGAAATACCGGCCCGTTCAAAAGAATATCTCTTCTTCTCAGAACCAAAAAAAGAAAGAAAGTGGATCCTTCCTTCTGTAAAGCTAATTCGCACAGTATTTAGCAAAAACTTCGGATCTCAATGACCCCTCCAACTCAACGTAAAACACCACGCTGATTCCACAGGCTGACCCTTCTCAACATTTTTCATTTCGGTCTCTCCCTTTTTCCATTACTCCACTGGTCTGCAAACCAGACCATCAAACTCCTGTCTTCCTCACACAAAAATACATCCCGTCCTCTACTACTTCTTCCAGCCATTTCTGAAGATCTCCACTCCATGTTCGAGCTGTCTACTTCACTGACTTCCACAAATAAACACAGTAGCAGCCGTGCTACTTCCTCGTTTACAATCAGTACCCCTTTTCCCTTTTAACTCCATCCTACAGTAATTCATTTTCTTCCCAAATGATACCATATGAAACCTAACTTCACAGTTTTTTAAATCACCGAACTCAACCTTCACTGTCCCCATCGAACCACCGCACCACGCTGCAACTCATCACCCAACTCCCTCTCATCGCAAGCTACATCAGTCCCTCAAAATCACCACCTCAACCAATTCGAGTTCGACTTCATCACTGTGTCGACCCAGGGAAACAGTACAGGAACCGAACTCCTTTGCCACCGAATTCACCCAAAATCCACTCGCAAATGCTAAATCACTTCCTGAAACTGATTTCAACCCCTGTTCCCCCCAACGATACCCCAATTCGAACAAAAACGGAACCCTAACTATTTGTTGAACCAAAAAGCTGCGACAGAACCAGTATTCGAACCCAACAACAAGTGTATAGAAATGAAGAGGATGATTAAAGGATTGCCAATATATTTGTTTTAGGATTTGATGGATTTTATTTGATTTTTACTTTGATTTTCAACATGAATTCCTTCACGTTTTCAAAGAGTTGGAGGCGGCGGAAAAGTATTTTGACTGAAGAGAAAAGTCTAGGTTTAGGTAAAGGATTTGGGGGGGGGGTATTTATAGGGAATAAGATGGAGATATTTATATTTTTATTCATTTTATTCTCGTTTTTTTTCCTTTTAAAAACTCCCACGAACACACACGATATCCACAAATCACGAAACTGGACATGTAGCGAGAATTTGACATTACGGTCCCAACGAAACTGGTTTCGTCGAATTCCGACTTCGTATGCTCACACAGCGTATTTTTAAAGGTCAATTTATCGACTGTTTTTAACTCTAAAAATCGGTACGACCACATACTGACTCTAAAAATCACGGAACTTGACATCTAACAACTATTTGATGTTGTGGATCCAACAAAACTGGTTTCGTTGAATTCCGACTTCGTTTGCAAAACTGGTTATTTTTAGACCCTTGAATAATCCATTTAAATATATAAATATATTTAAATAAATTAAATATAAATAAATTTATATTCTCGTATATATTCACAGTGGAATATCATACAGCTCCAGGAAAATTATATGCTCTCTATTCTGAGTCCAGATTGAATCGATATTCAATTTTATATTGAAATCCCTTTTATAACGTATATAAAGCGTCGCAAAATATAAAGGAATTCCACAGCGACTTTTCTAAAATTTGATTTGGACATAAATCAAAATCTACATGACGAAATCCAAATTTTTCTCTTCCACTAGAAAGATATACTCCACCAGCTCCACACGTTTCTTGTTTCACTAAAATCCGGCTTAAAACGAATCCTGTACATTCAGTTGAAGTTCGAATCGCCAATTTACGAACTGCAGCACCATTTCAAGCTCGATTTTAATTATATTAAAATTCTACGTTCAAACTGACGTCGATTGAATATATTCGTCAATATAATTCATTCTAGGCTGAATTACATCTTAGGGATGACCCCGTTCACAGAATATTTGTATTTCCAATATTTTTGATTATTTCGACATTATAATATATTTTATTATATTATAATTATTAATTAAATATTCAATATTATTTATTCATGTTCTCGATATCGATAAATTGATATTTAAAAATTAAATAAATTAATTATTCAACAGCTAAAAATGCGGGTCACTACAATCTTCCCCCCTTAAAATAATTTCGTCCTCGAAATTGCTAAGCTAGGGGATGACCCTATCTTCTAGGTAAAAATTTATCTGTTTACCTCTTATCTCTGGTTTCAACTGAACCAATTAATATCGACTAAACTATTAATTTATTCCGATTAACTAAATTTTCAAAAATCCTGAAAATTTTCTAACACCTTAACCTTTCGAATTTTTTTGCCAGCACCTCCTTTGTACTGGTCAATATCTCAAACTCCAACTCACCTCTCTGGGCCTTCTTTAACCCAAAAGAAAATCAAACAGCCAAGTGGCTTGCCAATTCGGCTCATAAATCTCATATCTGTATATAATATAAACTGGTACCTTTTTGTCGGGAATATCAACTCTATCACTTCCATATGTTATCAACTCAGCATATACCAGTGTTATTTCCATCAAATTCCAATCAGTTCATATCCTCAAAACCAAATCGAATTTCATTCGAACCCGAATATCAAATTTCAAATTCTTAACTCATCAACCCAATTCCATAACAGATTATTCTCTAATCCAATTCAATTCTATTTAACTCAGTTCAAGTTAATATTTCAATTTATTTCTACTATCTTATTCTATTTAACTTCGTAAGTTAAAATTAAATTCCGAAACTTAATTTCCTGGGTCTATTTCAAATCAAATTTGAAATTACAATGCCAATTCAAAACCTTCGAATTTCTAAACAACTTGTTTTCTCAAAACAATTCAAAAACAAAACCTTTGATAGTAGTCCGTCACTTAGAACTCGAAAATGAACACTGATGATGTCGCGATTCATCATCAGAATCTATTTTCCAGCTATCGAAGTGAGTTCAATACTATATCACCTTCAGTTTGAAAAAGGTTTTCAAAATCTCCCAGGAACTTAAAATTTCCTTATTTTAATTCCAATCTGATTTAAATTCAGATTTTTCTTCATTTTATTTCATATACTTTACTTATATGAATTCTGATTGGTTACATATAACCATTTCACATGTTATAATCTTGCTCGATTATAATAGCAACCAATATATCCTATATATGATAATATATCACATATCCATAATGTGTCGGTCCATCGTATTCAAGTGTTTATTTACTCCTACCGATACAGTGGATCAAACTGATCGACCAGAACTCATAAACAACTCAGCCAATGAATCTCCACAATATAAAACCATTTTTATATCAAATACAAATACGCACTCGTATATATACACTCAAACTCAATCTAGGTTATTACTAACCCTATCCCTACCAAGTCACGCCACAGAGCCAAGGTAATTCTTAACTTAAGCTCTGATACCAACTGTAGTGACTCGAAAATCCGAGGGAATTTGAGCTGACTAAATAACACAAGTCCAACCCAAATCGCACTGGAAATTCAAGAAAACTAATAGAAAGAAGACAGAGGGTGAGGATAGATAAGATAGAACTTATAGAATAGAAGAAGAAGAAGAACATCATCATCAGAGTAAACACGAATCTCACAGCGGAACGAATAAAATATAACATAACATATCTTTGAAATAACATCAGTATATGTATACAATAACACTTATCAGAGTACAACACTTACAACAACAGCGGAAATAATAATAGTTATGGAATCCTGAAGCCTCCTGCTCCAAGCTCTCCAAGTATATCTGTAAAATCCCGACTACTTGACTGCCCGTACAAATTTAGGCACCCAAGAGTTTAGGGAAAACAAAATAAACTCTGGGTCAGTCATGGGACTGGTGTGAATAAACTCAAATCATTTAAACAGGTATATGATATCTCATAGGACCACGCCGTGAATACGGAATGGGTTTTTCCCTTATGAGAATCCAAATAACTTTTCAAAGCAATATCATTCTGATATTATGATAATGTCTAAGTACAAATAAATATCAATCCAGCAGAAACGCTTGCATCTCACGTTACTACATATATAGTATACAATCAAAATCGCAAGCACGTATTGGATTATTGGATTTCCAACTATGACAAGGTATGGAACCACCTTCCGATCAGTGTACTCTAGGAACGATACACTGGAGTTCAACAAGAACATCTTGCAACTCAGCCACACATGACCGACCACTCATTTCGCTTGAGTGTATCGAATGTACATCACCAACGACTGGGATCAGCAACCGTTCCCGTATATATATGGGACAACATTGATAGATTTAAGAAACAAATGAATATTCACTAGATAGGTGATTATACACCCTACTTCGGTGCGACCGACTTAGCCATGCTGCCTGCTCGATTTCTGTCATTTACCGGTTGATGAGGCTAGAAGCTACGCTCTATCATTACATCAGATTCACTTCGATTGCCACATTGTCAAATCCATCAAAATCACTAATTGACGTTTTACAACAGTACATTACGTGTTAGCTAAAGAAGTTTCCTTCTCCGCTTCCACTCTTGGTACAGTTGAAGAAATCAATGTACGTGACCGTCTGGAAATACTATGTCAGACATCCATCTTCATTCACTTAGAAATGTCACATCGTCATACCCGCCAAATCACAAATTGACTTATCCAAAAATAACACGGGTATACAGCTAAGAGAAACGAATTCCTCCGCCACCAAACGTGAATACGTTTGAACAGATCAACTTACGCGATCCATTGGATATACTCTGTTAGACCTTCGTCCATACAAGTTGTCCTGGGACTGGACAAACCGAAGGCACTATTCTGTAAACATGATAGCCCTTGCATTTTACTCCGTCTTCAATTATCTTTGGCATATATGATTCGCGACGCTTATGCCAATACAGAGTGGTTCTATGGATAATAATCCAACCGGTCTCTCCATATTAACAACGTTAAAATGGTCAAAACATCGATAGTCGGTGTGTTAACTATCAAAGAAAAACAAGTGTGCAACCAACGATATTGTTTCCAAATGGAAATTATATCGAACAAACATCATTTAACATAAATCTCTTTAGTTCATTTATTTACTTATCTCCTGTTTCCCTATATTCTAAATTCTTATTTTCTTTTATCAGAAAACATTTCTGATTCTCGTTTGGAAAACATTTCCAAAACTCCTTTACGATCAAACCTTACCATTTCTTAGTTAAGAAGGAAGTCACTCAAGTTGGGGTATAATTACCTCTCAGACCTTAACTGAACAACGTTATAACTTCAAAATGGTCAAAGTTTATCTTTATATCTTTAACAAATTCTTTACGCCTTTCTCGGATTCAATTTTACTAGTCCACTTCTATATTTAAAACATTGGTTATAACGATAACGTTATAATCCCTCCTTTCGAATTATCTAACTTTAATTATAACTTCTATTCTTATTAGTGAATAATTAACCAAACACTTATTTATTTATAAATAAATAAATTTCTATTTAAACACTGGAAAGTATAAGTACTTTCCCGAATTCGATATAATCGAATTTTCCGATTAACTCTCTTCGAGAAATCTCTATTTGATTAACTCTTCTTCGAATAAACTATATTCGATTAACTCCTTCTCGAATAACGATATTCGATAATCTCTCTTCGAATAACTAATATTCGATAACTCTTCCTTTTCAAATATCTCATATTTGAAAATCTCACTTCGATTTAACTAAAATCGATAACTCCCCTTCGATGAAACTAACATCGATAACTCCATTCGATGAAACTAACATCGATAACTCCTTTCGATGAAACTAACATCGATTTATTTAACTTGACGAACTTAACTTATTTACTTTACTCGATCATCTTAACTCGATTATCTTAACTTAATCATCTTGACTTGATAACTTAACTCGGTTATCTTAACTTAATCACTTAACTAAATCATCTTGACTTGATAACTTAACTTGCTAACTTATATCGAATAACTAATATTCGATTTAACTCCATTCGCTTGACTCTAGATCGCAGCGATCACGATGGTTACGCCTGATTCCCTCAGGAAACATCCGACCGCCTTAGGCTATGTACAGCCCTGCGTATTACGCTAGCAGTCGTGCTAAATGACACTTATCCTGAATAACTATATTTGACTAACTCTAACTCAAATAACTACACTTGATTAACTCTAGTGGTTGATTCTAACTGATTAACTCTACTGGTTAATTCTAACTGATTAACTCTCCTGGTTATCTCTAACTGATTAACCCTAACTGATTTACCCTAACTGATTAACTCTAACTGGTTCACTCTAACTGGTTAACTCTAACTGATTAACTCGACTTAACTAACCCCTTTCGAATAACATATTCGATTAACTAACTTTCGAATACCATATTAGATTAACTAACTTCGAATACCATATTCGATTACTAACTTCGAATACCATATTCGATTTCTAACTTCGAATGCCATATTCGATTACTAACTTCGAATACCATATTCGATTACTAACTTCGAATACCATATTCGATTTCTCCTTTTTATAACGTTTATCCATTTTAAAAAGATCCCCTTTTTAACACGTTTATTCATTTATAAAGATTTACTATTAGTAACGGTTCTTCACTTTATAAATGTCCTTTCAATAACGTTTTCCTTTTTATAACGGTTTCCTTTATAAACCAATTTCCTTTTTATTAACTCTATTTATTTTCTAAATATTCCCCTTTCAATTCTATTTGTAAATGGTTTACAAATATTTCTTTTCTCTATTTTATTCTATTTGCAAATGGTTTGCAAATATTCCCTTTTTCAAATTTATTCTTAAAAATATTCTAACTCCTTAAATTTCCGGGAAAATTCGCCATAACCTCCTTTGTATCGGGAGCATTGGGAAAATCCCCAAACCCGCCACACAGGCCTTTCCACTCAAAAGAAAATGTTTTGAGATTATTTTCTTTTTCTATGTATCTCCTATTTATAAATATTCCAATTTATAAATATTCCTTATTTATAAATATTCCACTTTATAAATATCTCTTATTTATAAATATCCCATTTATAAATATTCTATTTTCAATATCACTTTGAAAATCCCCTTATCAACATTTCGGTATGTTATGGTATTCAATCATATCAAATCACGATGTTCAATATCGCCCAAGCACATATAACCGCCCACATATTTTATATCACATCATATAACAATATATGAAAAACAATAAAATAACTGTTGAGGAATCCAGTCGGATTCCTCCAACCTGTTTCCCTGCATCCACAGATGTTACACAACATGTTTGCCATCACTTTCAGTTCAATATGAATTATTCTGATAAACAGAATCAATATATAACTATCTAACTGTTTATATTATATATATATAATATTTCATTTAACTGACTAGCAGTTCAATCAACAATCAACACACAGTAAATCAGACAAATTTCTAACAGTTCTAAAGATACAACATGAAATTATAAACTGTTTAGAGTTGGTGAGATTTACTCACATTGTCACTAATCGTAAAAAAAACGATTAATGGTTGTCGGTTCAGATTAGACATTATTTCCCGTCAAAATTTCTATCAAGCTCTGAATCATTCCTAGCCAGTTCCATAACGTAGATATCGTCGTTACGATTCCAATGTTCTCGATTTCGTCTGATTCTGCTACAGTATAAGATAGTCATGATCTATACAGGTTATCCCTTTTTTCCATTACTCCACTGGTCTGCAAACAAGACCATCAAACTCCTGTCTTCCTCACACAAAAATACATCCCGTCCTCTACTACTTCTTCCAGCCATTTCTGAAGATCTCCACTCCATGTTCGAGCTGTCTACTTCACCAACTTCCACAAATAAACACAGTAGCAGGCGTGCTACTTCCTCATTAACAATCAGTACCCCTTTTCCCTTTTTACTCCATCCTACAGTAATTCATTTTCTTCCCAAATGATACCATATGAAACCTAACTTCACAGTTTTTCCATCACCGAAATCAACCTTCACTGTCTCCATCGAACCACCGCACCACGCTGCAACTCATCACCCAACTCCCTCTCATCGCAAGCTACATCAGTCCCTCAAAATCACCACCTCAACCAATTCGAGTTCGACTTCATCACTGTGTCGACCCAGGGAAACAGTACAGGAACCGAACTCCTTTGCCACCGAATTCACCCAAAATCCACTCGCAAATGCTAAATCACTTCCTGAAACTGATTTCAACCCCTGTTCCCCCCAACGATACCCCAATTCGAACAAAAATGGAACCCTAACTATTTGCTGAACCAAAAAGCTGCGACAGAACCAGTATTCGAACCCAACAACAAGTGTATAGAAATGAAGAGGATGATTGAAGGATTGCCAATATATTTGTTTTAGGATTTGATGGATTTTATTTGATTTTTACTTTGATTTTCAACATGAATTCCTTCACGTTTTCAAAGAGTTGGAGGCGGCGGAAAAGTATTTTGACTGAAGAGAAAAGTCTAGGTTTAGGTAAAGGATTTGGGGGGGGGTATTTATAGGGAATAAGATGGAGATATTTATAGTTTTATTCATTTTATTCTCTTTTTTTTTCCTTTTAAAAACTCCCACGAACACACACGATATCCACAAATCACGAAACTGGACATGTAGCGAGAGTTTGACATTACGGTCCCAACGAAACTGGTTTCGTCGAATTCCGACTTCGTATGCTCACACAGCATATTTTTAAAGGTCAATTTATCGACTGTTTTTAACTCTAAAAATCGGTACGACCACATACTGACTCTAAAAATCACGGAACTTGACATCTAACAACTATTTGATGTTGTGGATCCAACAAAACTGGTTTCGTTGAATTCCGACTTCGTTTGCAAAACTGGTTATTTTTAGACCCTTGAATAATCCATTTAAATATATAAATATATTTAAATAAATTAAATTAAATATAAATAAATTTATATTCTCGTATATATTCACAGTGGAATATCATACAGCTCCAGGAAAATTATATGCACTCTATTCTGAGTCCAGATTGAATCGATATTCAATTTTATATTGAAATCCCTTTTATAACGTATATAAAGCGTTGCAAAATATAAAGGAATTCCACAACGACTTTTCTAAAATTTGATTCGGACATAAATCAAAATCTACATGACGAAATCCAAATTTTTCTCTTCCACTAGAAAGATATACTCCACCAGCTCCACACGTTTCTTGTTTCACTAAAATCCGGCTTAAAACGAATCCTGTACATTCAGTTGAAGTTCGAATCGCCAATTTACGAACTGCAGCGCCATTTCAAGCTCGATTTTAATTATATTAAAATTCTACGTTCAAACTGACGTCGATTGAATATATTCGTCAATATAATTCAATCTAGGCTGAATTACATCTTAGGGATGACCCCGTTCACAGAATATTTGTATTTCCAATATTTTTTATTATTTCGACATTATAATATATTTTATTATATTATAATTATTAATTAAATATTCAATATTATTTTATTCACGTTCTCGATATCGATAAATCGATATTTAAAAATTAAATAAATTAATTATTCAACAGCTAAAAATGCGGGTCACTACATATATGGTTTTAAGTATTTAATTTTTTTTTGAGAAAACTCTTATATTAGAATAAGAAGTGATGTTGTATTTTAAAATATTAAAATATTTAGAAGTTAATTTAATCATTCAATAATTATTTATAATTTTTAATTAAAGAGCCCAAGTGATGCTGAGTACTGAACTAATGAATTCATTTTATATTATGGTTGTATGTTTGTTATTTGATTGTTAAATAACCGACTATCAAATCTAACCACTATGATTTGTTGGTATGGAAAGAGCGGGATTGAATTTATATTCGAAAACCATTCCGTCCAGCAAATACGTATATAGTTGAAGATATCAGATGTTGATAAAGATGGAGATATTGAAGACCGTGGATCTTCATAAAACGGTAGGATTACTTATAATCTTTGGTTTAGTGGCCAGAGATATACTATGACTCCGTCGTGGTTGAAATCTATGGATTTGCAAGGACTACTGGCTACCAATCCATAGGGTGATTCCTAGAATGTGGTGAGAGAGTGCCTTTGGTTCATCCTTGGATGACTTGTATGGACGAATGCATGACAGAATATTTCTAAAGGATCACGTATATTGATTTTTACAAACGTGTTTCTGTTAGTGGCGGAGAAGACACCTTCTCTTAGTTAATGACCAGAATATTTTTTATGGACGTCAATTAGTGATTTTGCGGATCTGACGATGTGGCATTCAAAGTGAATGGTGGTGTGCTACCTTGAAAAGGTAATACAAAACCTCAAGCCTTATAATCGTGAATGGCAAAAATCAGGCAGGCATCATGGCTATGTGGGCCGCTCCCATTAGGGTGTATAATCACCTATCTAGAGAAAATCCATTTCGTTCTTTATTCTGTTCGATATTATCCCTTTTGGGAAACGATTGTTGATCCCAACCGGTGGTGATATACATTTGATACACTCAAGCGAAATGAGTGGTCGGTCATGTGTGGGTCGGGTTGCAAGATGTTCTTGTTGAACCCATTGTATTCCCTCTAGAGATACACTATCAACAAGTGGTTTCATACCTTGTCATAGTCGGAATCCAATCTCTAATAAACGCATGCGGTTTTGATTGTATAATATATATGTACAACGTGAAATGCAAGCGTTTTGCTAGATTTCTATTTATTTGTATTTAGACACTATTATAGTATCAGAACAATATTGTTCCCAAAAATGTTTTGGTTTATTGTAAGGTAAAAACTGTCCGTATTTATGTGTGGATTCCATCTTACGTTTATCCTTTTCTTTTGAAAAAAATTTTGTCTTTAAAATTAAGTTGTGTTACCTTAAACTTAGAGTGTTTTCTCCGTCTAATTCACCAAACTGACCCGGTGTTTGTAATGCTCGGGTCAGACCAGGTTGTACAGGTCCAGGTTATCTGATGCTGCGAAGTCCAGAGACGAGCCGAATGAGTTCCAACGTATGATACTGTATAATATTTTTCCGTTGTGTGTTGTATATGAGGACAGGTTACTATAACTTTCCAGATGTGTTGACGTACTCTGATGATTGTAAGTATTTATTTCAAGCCCTCAATAAAGATTTATTTCTATATTATATTTTGTTCCGCTGTGATATGAGACTCTGATTTTGTTTTGTTAGTTCCTATTCTTATTCTTCTATTCCAATATTTCTTTCTTTCTTATCTCATCCTCTAAATTCTTTATGTTATTATCTGTGTTTTCCGCACAATTTGGGTTGGACTGGTGTTGTTTGGTTAGCTCAAAGGGTAACGGAAATATAGTTCATCACATTTGGTATCAGAGCAATGGTTTAGTGTTTAGTGATAACCTTGGCTCTGTGGCGTAACTCGATAGAGATGGGGTTAGTAACACCCTAGATTGAGTCTGAGCATATATATATTTGAGAGAGCGTATTTGTAGATTTTATATTAAAATATTTCGTATTGTTATTTGATTGGTTCGATTTTGAACTAGCAACTGACATGATATTTTTTGTAAAATAGGTAAATGAAATAATTTTACCCCAAATTATGCTTTCATACAGAAAATAAATAATTTTATCAAATTATTGAGATATTGAGTTGTTTGATAAATTTGAATGGGATTCAAATTGGATTGGAAATTTGGATGAATTAGAATTTAACTTAGAGATGAGTTAAATAAAATCAAGATGGATCAAAATGGATGATTTTTGAAATAAACCAGAATTGGAGTTGTGAAATGTAGATCAATTAGTGAATTGAATTGAAACTTAACTTAATTAAGTAAAGTTATGTGTGGATATTGAAAGTAAAATTGGGGATTTGAGAATAAAATAAAAGTTGTTTGATTTGGTTAAGTGAATTACCCATTGTTGATTGGTTGTTTGTTAGATGGATTGAATAAATCCACCAAATAATTTAATTAATAGAAGTTAAATAAATTTAAAACTGAGAAATAAATTCTAGTTAGTTAAACCTGAGTGGAATCGTTCTTGAGCAAATAATGTAATTAGCACTTGTATTGTGAGCCGAATTAAATATCCGATGTAAGAGGATGAGTTGATTAGTGCTTTGCTTTGGAGTTAGAATGTGAATACCAACAAAAAGGTAAACCTTAATTATATTAATTGGTGATTGATTTTATAACCCTGATTTGGCTAGCGGTTTGGCTTTGGTTTTTCTTTCGATAGATGTGAGGCCCGAAGTGGCAGTGATAGTGTTCCGATTGAATCTTACAAAGGAAGTGCTGGCGACTTTTCGTAAAATTTTATAACTTAGAATATTTTGATAATATTTTATAATAATTATTTTGAAAATAATTGGGATTGAAACATTTCTTCTTACTTACCAATTTCAAGGACGAAATTCTATTAAGGAGGAAGGATTGTAATGTCCCGCATTTTTGGTAATTAGATATTTAATATATTTTATTATTTTAAAAATCGATTTGGATTTTTAATTGGATTTTTAATTTATATTTCGTTTATATAATGATATTTGAACGTTAAATTTATATATAATTATAAAATGAATTCGCAACGTCACGGTAGTTCGTAGTTTATGAATTGAACTTCAGTTGAATATACAGAATCCGTTTTAAGTCGAAATTCTATGAAAAAAGAATCATCCGGATCAATTTGATTGTAATTTTCTAACGGAAGTGAAAAATGGAGATTTCAGCTTGTAGGTTGTTAGTTAAGTCCAGTTTAAATTTCCAAATAGTCGCTATGGAAATCGTTTATAAATTAGAATGATTTATATAAGGAATTTCTACGTAATTTGAATATCATTTTGTCTGCGATTGTAAATGTTGAGTTTAAAATATATATTGGTTTATTTTAAACTGTGTGATATTTTATTTTGAGATATATGAAAATAATAATTTATTATTATTTAAATTAATTTTTTTTGGATTTAATTATATTATATTTAAGCCCTTAAAATAGTTTTATGTTCAAACAACCTCTGTTTTCGACGAAACAAATTTTATTGGAATACTTACATTTAGTTATTATTAGATTTCCATTGTGGAGCCAATCGGGGTTATTTTATCTATGCGTGTAATGTAAAGGTGAACCGATAAATTAAAATAGAACTATTGTGCAAACAGAGTCCGTTTTTAATGAAATTAACTTCATTGGAACCGGAATGTTAGAAGTAGCAGTGTATTTATTTTCTTTTCGTTGGGAGTTCGTGAATGCCAAAATAAAAATTAATCGGTGGTAAGATAAATTTACCATATATATAAAATAATATACGAATCAGTTCTATCCTAAGCAATTAAAAAGGGAAGAAAAAAAACGTATAGCCTACACATTAGTATGCAAATTCATACACAGTTGAGATAACGTTATTTTCTTTTCTAGGCACATGTTTTCATGAAACTTCCCCACCCTATGTATACAAAGGTACAGACCCTCGCACATGCCATTCTAAACAAGAAATGACCCTTCTTCTCCGTAAACTTATCTTCCACGTCTATCTGCACCTACTCTAAGAGGTTAACATTCTACAGCGAAAAGAGAACACAACGCAGGGACTAAGATTGACTGGTAATAACACACACACAACTACACCGTCACAGTCACGAAACTGCCTATTTCTTTTTCCTATTTCTCTTGCTCCTCCATCTAAAATCCTCATAGCTATCGATCTTTGAAAGAAAATACATGCAGACAACTCATACTACTTTATCTACCTGACGCAGCTATACTTGGAGAAGAGCACCCTACTCTGTACCATTTGAGATTACCTTGGTCTTATCTGCATTCCTCCCCATCAGTAAACAGGCAGGCTCACTTCATTCTTTCCACAACAGGGAACCAAACTCCACCTCATGAGCAAACCAAGCTACCCAAGCTTCCGTTCACGGGGAAAAAAAACTAAAACAATATATATCAACCAACCAAAATCTCTCATATTAAAAACTCTTTATCTTCTCGGTGAAGGAGTAATAAAACCAAACACAAATGGAATGGCAAAGTCAAAGTATGAATGGTAAGAGATGAAGCTCGAAGAGGGCTCAAGTGGGATCACGGGAGTGTTCGAGCAGCAGTACGGTGGTGTCAAACTGGGGAGGGTAGCATGGAGTTGAACAGTAGCAAAGTGGGACTGGTGATGACGTAAAGCGCGGGGATAGGGAGTTCTAGTAGGTGTTGTTACACAGTTGAGGTGATGCTTCTATAATCGGTGCTCTGGTGGTAGAGAAGTCATGGTGAACTCAGCAGCAAAGAAGGATGTGTGGTGTTTGCGTGATGGCAAGGGGAAGCACTGTTTTGAATAGCAGAGGGAGGACGAATTTCACAGAGTAGTTTGAAGGCTTTCTTTCTGGAACGAAGCAAGCTAAGCGAGGACAACGTGGATGTCGGGGTAGTGAGCGAGTAGAGTCCTGGAGCGAGGTGAACGGAGCGGTAGTTCTGGTAGAGAACGATGAAGGGAGGCTTGCGGGTTCAAGTATGCGGTAGCGAAGGAGAAGAAATGTATACAGTGCCACACTTGGTAAAAACTCACAATGCCTAATTATAATTAATATGTGGCTAAACGTGTTTTAGAATGCCTAATTACCCAATCAAATATGCCAAATCATGGGTTTAGTAATTAAAATACCGCAAGTAAATGTGACGATCCGTAACTTCCCCTTGAAGGAAAGAGCGGATAGTTCGAGAACAAGCCACAACAGAACGCATATAAAAGGACATTTCATTGTTATTAAAACAATACATCAGATTACAAGAATATACAGAGTATAAATGAATATTACACAGAAATATCAGAGATTTAAATTACATTTAAATACATAGCAGCGGAAAATAATACAATACACAACTAGAATGAGATATACGGATACAAAGCTTTCCGGATATCGTTCCAGCTGTAAACCAGGATCCTATGAATATAAATCTGCAAAACCAAAACTACTAGCTTCCCATGTCAAAATAAGGGCACCCAGAGTTTAGGTTAAAACAATAAACTCCAGGTCAGTCATGGGACTGGTGTGAGAACTAAAACAGTTATAAATCTTTATTTTTAAAGTTAGGTAAATCAAGGGACCACGCCGTATAACACGGAATGGGTTTCCTCCCAAGAATACCAGTGCATAAAACAACAGCGCAATGCTAAATAAAGAAAAATGAAGCTGTTATAAGACCCAAGTCCTATCACACAATGCAACGCAAGCCGGGGGATAGGGTTTTCGTTTATAACAGCCAAAGAATGCTTGATACGTTTTAAAACAAATCATTTGATACTATTATAAGTGTATAGTGTATAAAACAACTTCAAATCATAAGTATCAATCATAGGCGGCAGGGGTACCATATATCATGTCGCCATACTAGTTCTACAATTAAAACCGCAAAATCACGTATTTGGAAATTGGATTTCCGTCTGTGAACCGAGGCCAGGGATCGTCCTCTACCGATTCGAGACTGTCTAGCCCGAGCCTCAGGAACAGCCGCAACTGCCCCATGGAGCGACAGGGCCGGTCAACCGATGTGGATTATTATGCCTGAACACTACGTTTCCCCGCCCTTTGGGGCGTAAATGAGCTAACGAATGACTCCATCGGACCCGGATCGTCCGATCAAACCGAGGCGCCTCGCAACAGCAACAACCACACAGGTGAAAAGTATATAAATGTCAGGGCTGGTAGGTCACTGACACCACCCTAGCTAGAAAGAAATGCATGCCCTCCCTGAGGTCCTCTCCCGTTTTTGGTTCACAACCGGGGTGTGAGGCTCGCGAATTCACGTTACACAAAGCTGTGCCACACAGGCTGTGCTTTGATCATCACCACAAGACTTTGCTTTTCAATAGAAGCCTCGATCAATTGCCACTTAGGCATGCCACACAGGCAATTCACTCCATGCATTTGATATCCATCATTATATAACGCCTGAGCTCGTACGTCTCAGAGAAGGGCGTTAAGAAAGAGAATAAATTCTCCGCCGCCAAACAGATATATATTTAATAGAGATCAATCACACGGACTAAAATCCAATGTCAGACACACAGTCCATTTACAAGTTCGCTCTGGGTCTGAACGAAACCGGAGGCACCTAGTACCCCGCATATCCATCGATCTCCAAGTACGTCTGGACGATCACCAACTGTTTCCATCTTCTTGGGTGTACAGCCCAATCAAGATCATTAGTAATCACCCAAACGACGTGAAGACTTCCGGTCTTCGACCACCGTCTTCCTCTTCGACTTATCGTCGTATCAGTTATTCAGAATGGGATAAACCCGGTCTTTCCGAATAACTCGCGTTTATTTTAAATAAGTGTTACACAAACACAACATACGCCTCATTTCAATTCATCAGTCACTAACCGTAAATTAATCAAGAGAATAATTCCCCAAATATTAACCCCGAAGGCCGAAACCAACATCAGATCAATATCCAAAAAACCATTCTGCTTAGCTAACCGACAGTTAGTTCCTAAATTTCACATTCATATGGAAAGGTTCTCATTAATTTTATCAAAGATAAATTCTTTATATTTATTCTTTAATCTATCCTTTTGAATTTCGATTCAATTAGTCGGGATTAACGAAACTTACCGAAGTAATCATTTGTTTTAATTTCCCAATCCCAACCTATTCATCCCATGAAGTAAAACTGGTAATACTTCATATCTAACACCACGGTGTTATCGGTAAATTCAATTACCATTTCACGTTCAAATCTAATTAAAGATTTAACTATCGCCTGGAGTAAAACTAGTGATACTCCATTTCGATTGTTTCAATCTAATTAAAGGTTCATTAAAACTCCACTTAGTTTTAATCGTTAACTGGGTTAAAGAATCAGTGTCATTTAAAACACGGTTCACGATAAACCCAAAATCACATTCATTAATTATCGGGTTAAAGAACAAGTGTTATTTAAAACACTGTTCACGATAAACCCAAAAATCAATATCAATTCAATTTCAATTAAATATTATTTAGTTGGTACACTTCAATAAATCTAAATAAAAAGATTTAATATTTTCTCAACTGGGTTCAAGAATGGTGTTAGTCAAGACACCATTCACGATAAACCCAAATCACATTTGATATTCAATACAAGGCTCTGAATAGAAAATATATCGGCCTGTATTCAATATCAAATTCTACGATTAACAAATGTCGTATTGGAAATAACGATATAAATATATATCTTTCAAATTTCCATAACAACATCTGTATAATCACGAATTCCAACATCGAAATATTCCGAAGACAATTTCGATTCAAATCCACTCCAATGCACTCATTGGAAATTCTGGTTATTTTTAAAACCCTTTTCAAATTCAATTTATTTATTTAAAAAAATAAATAGAATTATAATTCTAGTTCAAAACTAGTTCATTTCGATAAAAATCTATTTTTATCTTTTCAAATATGGAGTTTTTCATCCCAATTTTTCCCAAATCATTTCTTATGATTTTATACTAATTATTACTATTTTTAATAATTTTATCAAGGCCCGTACAGTCGATTTCCATCAACGGCCATCGAACTGCACTTACAGCGACCTTTTTCAAATTTGATTTGGACATAATTCCAAATCCAACCGTTAGATTTAAAATTTCTAATATTCATTAGAAATCTCTTTTCGATACGAACCCAACGGTTCCGGTTTTAGGAGAATCCGACGGTCGGATCTCCCGTAATATTCGTTCGAAGTTAATGGTCGAAATTCGCGAACTGCCGTGGCGCGGCGCGTTCTATTCAGGCCATTATATTATATATATAATATATACTTCATCGATTTCCTTTCGAAACGAATTTTATAAATCGTTTTAAATTCATTTTCAAAACAGTTTCAACTTTATATTCAATTTTAAATCAAAATTGAATATTCCAGTATAAATTCGTTTTAAATTCATTTCAAATCGATTTTAATTTAAATTGATTTCTAATTCAATTTTAGTTCGTTTTCAATTCAATTCAATTTCAATTCGAATTCATTTCTTTTCCATTTCAATTCGAATTCATTTATATTCAATTTCAATTCGAATTCGTTTATATTCAATTTCAATTCGAATTCGTTTATATTCAATTCTTTTCAAAATATAAGATTTTGAAATCACTTTCGATATTCATTATAAAATGAATAAAATCGATATAAATATTGTTCACGTCAAAATGGCGTCAATTTAATCAATACGGGTTCATATATTCCTATTTTCAAATATTCTATTTCAAATATTTCTTTTTCAAATATTTCTATTTTAAAACTGGAATGAGACCCAATCAATTACCATATAATGTTAATTTTATGGATTTTCTACCACACATGTATATATCAACAACGATGAATAATCAACCATCATCCAAAGTGCATTCTACATTGTATAAGCATCAAATATAAATATTCAACGCTTATAACAGCCTGTCAATCAATCGATCGACATACAACTAAACAATCGGGATTAGTGTACGTCAAATATAATCCCAACACCCGTGTGGGGTTTCAAGCAATCAAACACAGATTTTTATTTGTGTAGTTGGGCGATGTGTAAAATTTATCGTCCCAATCAATGTCCTTCAAATAGGTGTACATAAACAAACCGTCCGGTTTGTAAATGAATATTTATTTATTCACATTCACGTTAAAAATTATATTTTTAACGATCAAACTATTTTATTCAACCTATGAATATTCTATTCGATTCATTTATTAAATAAAATGTTATCTTTATTTTTCTAACTTACTTTTAGAAAATTTCGGCGGCATAACGGCACGATACTAGAAACGGGACAAGGCCTAGCCTTATCCCCGGTCTAGTGAAGGCCCACGCCATTCACACATCAATCAAATTCACCAAACAACCAAATTCAAATCAAATCATCTAACTAATCTATGCAACCAAACAAACAAGTCCATGGTCTGTGGACGATTGTGTCGGGTGCTACTAAACACCGTCTGCATCCTAGTATATATATATATATATATATATATATATATATATATATATATAACTAGAAAAGAATTTGAAGAGTGAGAAGTTCTCACCAATAGCTATCCAATACCACGACTCTTCATTTTTGAGAAATCTTCGCCATTCTCGCCCTTTGTCGCTTTTGTTGCCCGTAGCCACTATATATATAAAAATCGAATTTTTACTTTGCTATTCAATATATAAAAATCGAATTATTTACTTTGCTATTCAATATATAAAAATCGAATTTTTACTTTGCTATTCAATATATAAAAATCGAATTTTTTACTTTGTTATTCAATATATAAAAGTCGAATTTTTACTTTGCTATTTAATATATAAAATCGAATTTTTTACTTTGCTATTCAATATATAAAAATCGAATTTTTACTTTGCTATTCAATATATAAAAATCGAATTTTTTACTTTGCTATTCAATATATAAAAATCGAAATTTTTACTTTGCTATTTAATATATAAAAATCGAATTTTTTACTTTGCTATTCAATATATAAAAATCGAATTTTTTACTTTGTTATTCAATATATAAAAATCGAATTTTTACTTTGCTATTCAATATATAAAAATCGGATTTTTACTTTGCTATTCAATATATAAAAATCGAATTTTTACTTTGCTATTCAATATATAAAAATCGAATTTTTACTTTGCTATTCAATATATAAAAATCGAATTTTTACTTTGCTATTTAATATATAAAAATCGATTTTTTTACTTTGCTATTCAATATATAAAAATCAAATTTTTTACTTTGCTATTCAATATATAAAAATCGAATTTTTACTTTGCTATTTAATATTTAAAAATCGAATTTTTACTTTTAAACTAAATTAATCAATAACCTAAATAATGAATGAATTAATTACCAAAGTTTAAGGGTTTAAACCCTTTCTTCATGTTCTCATAGCAGGTCCAAAACCGTACCTTTCCTCGTCAAAGATTTCCACCAGCGCCGCCTCAATCCGTTGATCGGACCGTGAACTGGACGTGGCATGTCATCGGGCTTCAAGAGAGCTTCCATCGCCAGAGGAATGGCCGAGCTCGGTGGCGCGCCGGCGAAGGTGGCGACGGCGTTGGCTTCGCGAGGTTCTGATGGGCGATTCCAGTCTCGCGAGAGGGACGGGTGCGCGAGGGGTTGCCATGAGGTGGAGCGTCGGGTCAGGCGAGGGGGGTCTCCGGCTGGGCGTGACGGCGCCGATGAACCGGGGGGGGGGGCTGGCGGCTCGAACGAGACCTGAGGGTTTTTTTTGTTTCGATTGATTTCTGTTAAGTGGGGAAGAGAGAGAAAGATAAAGGTGGGGGGCCAATATTTTTAATTAATTTTATTTATTTATATTTCAAAAAGTTACCTTTTTTATTCGAACTTGGAACAAGGCCCACCGCCTGTCGTCCATAGCTAATTACCCCTATTCCGAACACAATGGGATATGTATCGTAGGTTGATTCGACTGTTACGATCAGTTTTCGTCAAAATCAACATATAATTCTATATATTGAATTTGAATGCGCACTTCAATTTACTGGGACTGCATACTAACTCGAAAAATTCCCAAAAAATATTTTCTAGCTTCGTATTGACGATACGGTCCTAAAAAAACTAGTTTCGAAGAATTCTGAGACCGTTTGAAAAATGGCCATTTTCCAGTCGATTAAAATCAACTGAAACTGGTCAAACGCGTTTTCTTCTGCCACGCTCACACATTGATTCAAAAAATTATGAAATTTGGAATCTAGCAATAACTTTACATCACGGACCCAACAAAAGTGGTTTCGTCGAAATCCGAGGTCGTTTGCAAAATTTCCATTTTTAAGGGCCTGAATTCCATAGCGACTATTCAGAATTTTCAACTGGACATATCTTTTGATCCCCTTTATGAAATCTCAATTTTTCGGATTCATTGGAAAGATATTATCAATTAGATCCTAATGTTTTTGGTTTCACTAAAATCCGGATTGTTTTGCACCCGGTAGATTCAATTGAAGTTTGAAATCGAATTATAGAACTACCGCGCCATTTTCAATTCCTATTTATAATTATATATAATTATTTATGTTCTAACGATGACGTATATAATATATACGTTCTAATTCCATTCAAAATAAATTTCTCGTCGATATTATTTAAAATATTTCATTTTAAATAATCAAAATTCGCTAAAATTGCCGAAATAAAATTTTTAAACTGGCCCAGATTTTCGTGTTGTTACAATCTCCCCCACTTAAAACTTTTCGTCCTCGAAAAGGAACAAAGTCGAAAGTGGTTTGATTAATTCACTCTATGTTCGATCTGGCTTCCATTCTCCAACTTTTCAGTTTCTGAGAATTTTCAAATTCTTCAAAAATTTGGCTAACACCCGGAATTTTCAAAAAATTTCGCCATAACCTCCCCTATACCGGGAGCCACAGGAAAATCCCGAAATTGCCATATAGGCCTTCTGGTGTCAAAAAGAAAATGAAAAACCCAAGCGGCTAGCCAATAGGCTCATAAAATCATCATCACCCAAACAAAACAGTAAATTATAGCAAATATGTACCTATTTGTCGGGCAAACAAATTTTATTCTTCGGCTCTAGCCTCCTTGCAATGACCTGTTCAACGTAAGTACAAGTATATGCAAGAAAATGCGATAAATTTTCAATACAATTCAATATTTGATACAATTAGGCATAATGGTTCAAAGTTATCAAACAATTAAACAAACAACACAAACATCAATCAATTAGTGGATTAACGTTTCAAATTCATAATTTTGATACATAGTCAAAAATCATATTTTTGATGCCAAATCACAACAATAGGCCCTATCTAATTTTGGTTCTCACACCAGTCAATAGGAAATATATAGAAAGCCCACTTTCGTCAATCGAACATAAATTCTAATGATGGAGCTCCATCATCAAAATCATCTCCGGGCGACTAGAGTGTGATTCTATATCTATCCAGTATATTAAAATTCCAAATACACGTTTGTAAGGCGTATATGCAAAATCTTTATATACTGGACTGTCCAAATCAATATAAATAACTAATCAAATATGGATAATTGATTTAAATTTTCAAAACAAAATTTGTTTTGACTTTAAAAATATACTCTTCACACTCGTTCTAGGATACTACTGATCCTATCTCTAACGAGTCATTCTCGTTGGATATTACTAATCCAATGTTTGATGAATTCTTTCGTATGGTTCTAATGTGTCATGTTCTCTGCTTTGTAAACCAAAGCTCTGATACCAAATGTGACGATCCGTAACTTCCCCGTGAAGGAAAGAGCGGATAGTTCGAGAACAAGCCACAACAAAACGCATATAAAAGGACATTTCATTGTTATTAAAACAATACATCAGATTACAAGAATATACAGAGTATAAATTAATATTACACAGAAATATCAGAGATTTAAATTACATTTAAATACATAGTTGCGGAAAATAATAAAATACACAACTAGAATGAGATATACGGATACGAAGCAGTCCGGATATCGTTCCAGCTGTAAACCAGGATCCTGTGAATATAAATCTGGAAAACCAAAACTACTAGCTGCCCGTGTCAAAATAAGGGCACCCAGAGTTTAGGTTAAAACAATAAACTCCAGGTCAGTCATGGGACTGGTGTGAGAACTAAAACAGTTATAAATCTTTATTTTTAAAGTTAGGTAAATCATTGGACCACGCCGTATAACACGGAACGGGTTTCCTCCCAAGAATACCAGTGCATAAAACAACAGCGCAATGCTAAATAAAGAAAAATGAAGCTGTTATAAGACCCAGGTCCTATCACACAATGCAACGCAAGCCGGGGGATAGGGTTTTCCCTTATAACAGCCAAAGAATGCTTGATACGTTTTAAAACAAATCATTTGATACTATTATAAGTGTATAGTGTATAAAACAACTTCAAATCATAAGTATCAATCATAGGCGGCATGGGTACCATATATCATGTCACCATACTAGTTCTACAATTAAAACCGCAAAATCACGTATTTGGAAATTGGATTTCCGTCTGTGAACCGAGGCCAGGGATCATCCTCTACCGATTCGAGACTGTCTTGCCCGAGCCTCAGGAACAGCCGCAACTGCCCCATGGAGCGACAGGGCCGGTCCACCGATGTGGATTATTATGCCTGAACACTATGTTTCCCCGCCCTTTGGGGCGTAAATGAGCCAACGAATGACTCCATCGGACCCTGATCGTCCGATCAAACCGAGGCGCCTCGCAACAGCAACAACCACACAGGTGAAAAGTATATAAATGTCAGGGCTGGTAGGTCACTGACACCACCCTAGCTAGAAAGAAACGCATGCCCTCCCTGAGGTCCTCTCCCGTTTTTGGTTCATAACCGGGGTGTGAGGCTCACGAATTCACGTTACACAAAGCTGTGCCACACAGGCTGTGCTTTGATCATCACCACAAGACTTTGCTTTTCAACAGAAGCCTCGATCAATTGCCACTTAGGCATGCCACACAGGCAATTCACTCCATGCGTTTGATATCCATCAATATATAACCCCTGAGCTCGTACGTCTCAGAGAAGGGAGTTAAGCAAGAGAATAAATTCTCCGCCGCCAAACAGATATATATTTAATAGAGATCAATCACACAAACTAAAATCCAATGTTAGACACACAGTCCATTTACAAGTTCGCTCTGGGTTTGAACGAAACCGGAGGCACCTAGTACCCCGCATATCCATCGATCTCCAAGTACGTCTGGACGATCACCAACTGTTTCCATCTTCTTGGGTGTACAGCCCAATCAAGATCATCAGTAATCACCCAAACGATGTGAAGACTTCCGGTCTTCGACCACCGTCTTCCTCTTCGACTTATCGTCGTATCAGTTATTCAGAATGGGATAAACCCGGTCTTTCCGAATAACTCGCGTATATTTTAAATAAGTGTTACACAAACACAACATACGCCTCATTCCAATTCATCAGTCACTAACCGTAAATTAATCAAGAGAATAATTCCCCAAATATTAACCCCGAAGGCCGAAACCAACATTAGATCAATATCCAGAAAACCATTCTGCTTAGCTAACCGACAGTTAGTTCCTAAATTTCACATTCATGTGGAAAGGTTCTCATTAATTTTATCAAAGATAAATTCTTTAATCTATCCTTTTGAATTTCGATTCAATTAGTCGGGATTAATGAAACTTACCGAAGTAATCATTTGTTTTAATTTCCCAATCCCAACCTATTCATCCCATGAAGTAAAACTGGTAATACTTCATATCTAACACCACGGTGTTATCGGTAAATTCAATTACCATTTCACGTTCAAATCTAATTAAAGATTTAACTATCGCATGGAGTAAAACTGGTGATACTCCATTTCGATTGTTTCAATCTAATTAAAGATTCATTAAAACTCCACTTAGTTTTAATCGTTAACTGGGTTAAAGAATCAGTGTCATTTAAAACACGGTTCACGATAAACCCAAAATCACATTCATTAATTATCGGGTTAAAGAACAAGTGTTATTTAAAACACTATTCACGATAAACCCAAAAATCAATATCAATTCAATTTCAATTAAATATTATTTAGTTGGTACACTTCAATAAATCTAAATAAAAAGATTTAATATTTTCTCAACTGGGTTCAAGAATGGTGTTAGTCAAGACACCATTCACGATAAACCCAAATCACATTTGATATTCAATACAAGGCTCTGAATAGAAAATATATCGGCCTGTATTCAATATCAAATTCTACGATTAACAAATGTCGTATTGGAAATAACGATATAAATATATATCTTTCAAATTTCCATAACAACATCTGTATAATCACGAATTCCAACATCGAAATATTCCGAAGACAATTTCGATTCAAATCCACTCCAATGCACTCATTGGAAATTCTGGTTATTTTTAAAACCCTTTTCAAATTCAATTTATTTATTTAAAAAAATAAATAGAATTATAATTCTAGTTCAAAACTAGTTCATTTCGATAAAAATCTATTTTTATCTTTTCAAATATGGAGTTTTTCATCCCAATTTTTCCCAAATCATTTCTTATGATTTTACACTAATTATTACTATTTCTAATAATTTTATCAAGGCCCGTACAGTCGATTTCCATCAACGGCCATCGAACTGCACTTACAGCGACCTTTTTCAAATTTGATTTGGACATAATTCCAAATCCAACCGTTAGATTTAAAATTTCTAATATTCATTAGAAATCTCTTTTCGATACGAACCCAACGGTTCCGGTTTTAGGAGAATCCGACGGTCGGATCTCCCGTAATATTCGTTCGAAGTTAATGGTCGAAATTCGCGAACTACCGTGGCGCGGCGCGTTCTATTTAGGCCATTATATTATATATATAATATATATAATATATACTTCGTCGGTTTCCTTTCGAAACGAATTTTATAAATCGTTTTAAATTCATTTTCAAAACGGTTTCAACTTTATATTCAATTTTAAATCAAAATTGAATATTCCAATATAAATTCGTTTTAAATTCATTTCAAATCGATTTTAATTTAAATTGATTTCTAATTCAATTTCAGTTCGTTTTCAATTCAATTCAATTTCAATTCGAATTCATTTCTATTCCATTTCAATTCGAATTCATTTATATTCAATTTCAATTCGAATTCGTTTATATTCAATTTCAATTCGAATTCGTTTATATTCAATTCTTTTCAAAATATAAGATTTTGAAATCACTTTCGATATTCATTATAAAATGAATAAAATCGATATAAATATCGTTCACGTCAAAATGGCGTCAATTTAATCAATACGGCTTCATATATTCCTATTTTCAAATATTCTATTTCAAATATTTCTTTTTCAAATATTTCTATTTTAAAACTGGAATGAGACCCAATCAATTACCATATAATGTTAATTATATGGATTTTCTACCACACATGTATATATCAACAACGATGAATAATCAACCATCATCCAAAGTGCATTATACACTGTATAAGCACCTAATATAAATATTCAACGCTTATAACAGCCTGTCAATCAATCGATCGACATACAACTAAACAATCGGGATTAGTGTACGTCAAATATCATCCCAATGCCCGTGTGGGGTTTCAAGCAATCAAACACAGATTTTTATTTGTGCAGTTGGGCGATGTGTAAAATTTATCGTCCCAATCAATGTCCTTCAAATAGATGTACATAAAAAAAACGTCCGGTTTGTAAATGAATATTTATTTATTCACACTCACGTTAAAAATTATATTTTTAATGATCAAACTATTTTATTCAACCTATGAATATTCTATTCGATTCATTTATTAAATAAAATGTTATCTTTATTTTTCTAACTTACTTTTAGAAAATTTCGGCGGCATAGTGGCACGATACTAGAAACGGGACAAGGTCTAGCCTTATCCCCGGTCTAGTGAAGGCCCACGCCATTCAGACATCAATCAAATTCACCAAACAACCAAATTCAAATCAAATCATCTAACTAATCTATGCAACCAAACAAACAAGTCCATGGTCTGTGGACGACTGTAACGGGTGCTACTAAACACCGTCTGTATCCTAGTATATATATATCACTAGATAAGAATTTGAAGAGTGAGAAGTTCTCACCAATAGCTATCCAATACCACGACTCTTCATTTTTGAGAAATCTTCGCCAGTCTCGCCCTTTGTCGCTTTTGTTGCTCGTAGCCACTATATATATAAAAATCGAATTTTCACTTTGCTATTCAATATATAAAAATCTAATTTTTTACTTTGCTATTCAATATATAAAAATCGAATTTTTTACTTTGCTATTCAATATATAAAAATCGAATTTTTTACTTTGCTATTCAATATATAAAAATCGAATTTTTACTTTGCTATTTAATATATAAAAATCGAATTTTTTACTTTGCTATTCAATATATAAAAATCGAATTTTTACTTTGCTATTCAATATATAAAAATCGAATTTTTACTTTGCTACTCAATATAAAAAAATCGAATTTTTTACTTTGCTATTCAATATATAAAAATCGAATTTTTACTTTGCTATTTAATATATAAAAATCGAATTTTTTACTTTGCTATTCAATATATAAAAATCGAATTTTTACTTTGCTATTCAATATATAAAAATCGAATTTTTCTTTGCTATTTAATATATAAAAATCGATTTTTTACTTTGCTATTCAATATATAAAAATCTAATTTTTACTTTGCTATTCAATATATAAAAATCGAATTTTTACTTTGCTATTTAATAAATAAAAATCGAAATTTTTTACTTTGCTATTCAATATATAAAAATCGAATTTTTTACTTTGCTATTCAATATATAAAAATCGAATTTTTACTTTGCTATTTAATATATAAAAATCGAATTTTTACTTTTAAACTAAATTAATCAATAACCTAAATAATGAATGAATTAATTACCAAAGTTTAAGGGTTTAAACCCTTTCTTCATGTTCTCATAGCAGGTCCAAAACCGTACCTATCCTCGTCAAAGATTTCCACCAGCGCCGCCTCAATCCGTTGATCGGACCCTGAACTGGACGTGGCACGTCATCGGGCTTCAAGAGAGCTTCCATCGCCGGAGGAATGGCCGAGCTCGGTGGCGCGCCGGCGAAGGTGGCGACGACGTTGGCTTCGCGAGGTGCTGATGGGCGATTCCAGTCTCGCGAGAGGGACGGGTGCGCGAGGGGTTGCCATGGGGTGGAGCGTCGGGTCAGGCGAGGGGGGGTCTCCGGCTGGGCGCGACGGCGCCGATGAACGAGGGGGGGCTGGCAGCTCGAACGAGACCTGAGGTTTTTTTTTTCCGATTGATTTCTGTTAAGTGGGGAAGAGAGAGAAAGATAAAGGTGGGGGGCAATATTTTAATTAATTTTATTTATTTTTATTTCAAAAAGTTACCTTTTTTATTCAAACTCAGAACAAGGCCCACCGCCTATCGTCCATAGCTAATTACCCCTATTCCGAACACAATGGGATATGTATCGTAGGTTGTTTCGACTGTTACGATCAGTTTTCGTCAAAATCAACATATAATTCTATATATTGAATTTGAACGCGCATTTCAATTTACTGGGACCGCATACTAACTCGAAAAATTCCCAAAAAATATTTTCTAGCTTCGTATTGACGA
The DNA here is from genome assembly GCA_030737875.1 of Allium sativum. Lineage (NCBI taxonomy): Eukaryota > Viridiplantae > Streptophyta > Magnoliopsida > Asparagales > Amaryllidaceae > Allium > Allium sativum. Next base: position 319,202,829 of record CM060921.1, read on the forward strand.
TACGGTCCTAACAAAACTAGTTTCGTCGAATTCTGAGACCGTTTGAAAAATGGCCATTTTCCAGTCGATTAAAATCAACTGAAACTGGTCAAACGCGTTTTCTTCTGCCACGCTCACACATTGATTCGAAAAATTATGAAATTTGGAATCTAGCAATAACTTTACATCACGGACCCAACAAAAGTGGTTTCGTCGAAATCCGAGGTCGTTTGCAAAATTTCCATTTTTAAGGGCCTGAATTCCATAGCGACTATTCAGAATTTTCAACTGGACATATCTTTTGATCCCCGTTATGAAATCTCAATTTTTCGGATTCATTGGAAAGATATTATCAATTAGATCCTAATGTTTTTGGTTTCACTAAAATCCGGATTGTTTTGCACCTGGTACATTCAATTGAAGTTTGAAATCGAATTATCGAACTACCGCGCCATTTTCAATTCCTATTTATAATTATATATAATTATTTATATTCTAACGACGATGTATATAATATATACATTCTAATTCCATTCAAAATAAATTTATCGTCGATATTATTTAAAATATTTCATTTTAAATAATCAAAATTCGCTAAAATTGCCGAAATAAAATTTTTAAACTGGCCCAGATTTTCCGGTTGTTACAGTAAATACTGATTAGTGATGGATATAGTTGATTACTAATATATATATAAATATATAACTTGCCAAAAACTGGTAATACATGTGGCCGGTAGAGATAATGGTGCCTAATCGTTTTAATTAAACGTGGTTAAGTTTGCTTAGTTTGCCTAATTAAATGTGAGCTAGCAATTTACTAAACATGCCAAATTGTAAATAAATAGGATATAACGTGAGTTCTATATAGGATAATTATATATAATATACGTCACGTGTCCCGTAATAATATATGTAACAACATATGCCGTATATGCGGATATTTCCTTATAACTAATAGCGGACAAGCCTTGACGGACTCTTCTTTAATTAGATTTAAGACTCCATATATTTCTTCAACTTTTATTACCACTCCATGCAATATTGAATATTGGTAATGATGAGTGACTGCATGGAGAAATGCCTAGTCCAAGTTGTATTATATAATATAAATTGTAGCTTGGAGTAGAACGTGACAAAGTGTAAAGCATTGCCTAATCAAAATTAAATTGTCTGATCAGGCCTTAAGAAACATTTAAGAAAAACTAGGTTAATAAAATATTTTAAGGTTATAATAATGTTATTTTAAATTCGTGAATAACATTTAAAATTTATAACGTTATCATAAGTAACGGAGTTTAATGAAACTGGTGATGATGGAACCATATGGACGAAGATGACACGATGAAGCTATTTTGTTAGAGTTAGTAGCAACGAAGATTTTTAATTGAATTAAACATTCGTTTAATTTAATTAAAATGAACTGTTCCAGCGACAAATGAGATTAAGGTGAGTTCAACTCACTTAGTTTTACACCACTTATATTTTATATTAGTCGGGTTTAAATATTTGTGTGCTATGATTGTTAATTGTTAATAGGTGCTGAATATATATATTTATATGTGTTGGTTGAACTGATTAAATTAAATCATTGTTTAATTTAATCTAAACAAAACGTTATTTTAATGACTATTTCCAAATGAGCTAACTTACCTCGTTGGTTACGTTTATAGTAATATAAATGTATTAAATTGAAATGTGAATGTTTGGATTACTGTTATTGCTTGATTTTTGAGTATTATATCTGTTTATTAAAATAAATGATATTGTTGAGATAACATATTTGGTTACAGGGAAAAACAGGTTGGAGGAATCCAACTAGATTCCTCAAATTTATTGGTTATTTTCATATTATAATTATATGAACTGTTTAACTGGTATGATCAGATGATTGATTTGATCAGCCATTGTTGAATCCAAATTCAATGTTTGTTTTGTTTTAACTAATGGGCAGTATTGTTGAGTAATTAGTAGCAACTGGCCCAAAAATATATCATTTTATAAGTATGATTTACCGTCATATGAATCGACGGTAATGAAGTTATAAAATATACATTATAGTCAAAAATAGATTTTTAAATCTATTATATTTAAATAAAGTTTGTTAGAAGGAAATTTATATGTAATTGATTATATAAGTTTACAAGTAATTATTAAATGGTCTTTATAAATCAAATCCTCATGTTTATAAGATTTATAAGCAGATCGGCAGAAATTTACGCAATAGTTAAATAATTGGATTAATTTTTTCAAGAAATAATAAAATGGTATTATTTAAATTAAGTATATTATTAATTAATTTGAAACAAGGACTAATTGGAGTTGATTAACGAAATAATTGTAATTTAAGTTGACGAAGTCAACCAAGTTAATTGGAATGGGTTATTTGATTAATTTATTTTGAATTAATCGAATAATATAGACTAACGTATATTTATTTTAATTTAATAAGATTTTAAAAAGAGATTTTCTATTTATTTATTTAATAAATAACTTAAATATTTCTATAATCATTAACAAGGAAATAATTTCTTTATAATAATTTAGGAGGTTAATGTTTAAATGGAATTCATTTAATTAAGTTTAACGAATTTGAAACGAGATTTGAAAAGTAGGTAATGGAACTTGGTTGGATTTTGAAAGGAGTTGATGAACGAGTTTTATATTCAAATCCGAGTTTTTATAAGGGAAATTATAAAAGAATATTTAAGTAGATGTGGTAGCTTAAATATAAATGTTTACTTAATATTTAAATAAAGTAAGAAGGAATCGAGATGAATAGGGTTTTGAATTAAACTTAAGTTTTATAAACGATGTTTATAAAAGCAATGTGAGGCTAAGACGTTAAGTTTTAAATTAACGTCACTTAAAAATAGAATTTCAAATAAGATTTCATAATGGAAATGGGTGAACGAACTAAAAGTGGAATGAAATGAGTTGAGAAGTCAAGATAAGAATTAGAACATAACTGGAGATTGTTAATTTGATTATATTTCTGAGTATTGATCTAATGTTGATTTCGGTCTTCGAGGTTAATACACAGGGAATTATTCTCCTACCAATTTACGGTCAGGGACTAATGAGTGTTGAAGTAAAGTAAGGCGTAAGAAATGTTGTGATTAATATTTTGAAATGATAATTAATTGGAAAGTGAGATATAGCTATAATATATGGTTTTAAGTATTTAAATTCTTTTGAGATGACTCTTAAATAAGAAGTGATGTTGTATTTTAAAATATTAAAAGAATTAGAAGTTTATTTAATCATTCATTAATTATTTTTAATTTTTAATTAAAGAGGCCAAGTGACGCTGAATACTGAACCAGTGAATTCATTTTATTTTATGGTTGTATGTTTGTTATTTGATAGTTAAATAACCGACTATTAAATCTAACAAATACGATTTGCTGGTATGGAAAGACCGGGATCAAATTTATTTTCGAAAACCATTCCGTCAGGCAAATACGTAAATAATTAAAGATATCAGATGCTGATCAAGACGGAGAAATTGAAGACCGTGGATCTTCATAAAATGGTAGAATTACTTATAATCTCTGGTTTAGCGGCCAGAGATATACCGTGACTATGTTGTGGTTTAAATCTACGGATCTGCAAGGGCTGCTCGTGTAACACCCCGTAATTTTAAAACATAACATAAGTGATAATTAATGAATAATTAATTTAAAAAAAATTAGGTAAAATGGGCTACGCCATTGCGTTTGTCTCGGAATTCTACTTGAGATAGAGTCCGAGTTTTCGTAAAACGGATGTCGTATGAGGAAGTTATGGACTATAGAAGTTAGGCAGAAAAATAAAAAAACAAGTTGGGATAACTGGTGCATTTGTGAAGTGCGCCAGAACAAAAAAGCACTGGCGCACCTGGGAAGTGTGCCCATGCCAAGGCCAAATCTGCACAGAATTCTGGAGAGTTCTTTGATGAGGTGTCCTTCGGGGATTGGCTGGATGATGTGTCTTTTGAGCTGTGTGGTTCTGATGATCTCTAATCTAACCTAAAGGCCCTAATCCACCTAATACACCTATTAAAACACACCTGGACCTAACCCTAATTTCATTATACTAATCCATTGCACCTCGATGCTGCCCTAATCTAAGTTAAAACTAGCCTCTCTTCTCTTCTCCAAAGAAAATAAGAATAGGAGTATTCAAATTGGAAGATAAGAATCAAATTCTAGAACAACGGTTTAGCTAATCAAATTCAGAATTCAGAATTCAGAACTATTAACTATTCTAAATCCTATCGCTGTGAGTCCATGCTACTTTCACATATAATTAAATTAAAAGTGATTGTGATAAAATTTTAAATTGGATTTTATGAACATGCCTGTAAGATGAATCATATCAAGTTGTGTAAATTATTATCTTTTAGATCCATACCCAAAGTATTGTTACCATATGCCTATTGGATCTATTTCATTGTTCTATGCCAGTTCATATTCCATATCCCTATTGGATCTATTTTATTGTTCTATGCCAGTTCACATTTCATTTGCCTTTCTGGTCCAGTTTATCATTATATGCATGTTTATGTTTAATATGTCGTTCGTATGGTTACACCAATTTTGATGATGATTCTCTTCTCCTCTTCTTTTCCTTTTTTTGAGATTAGGTTAACTTCGAGCCTAACATATTGCGTTGAGATTTTCGTATGAATAGCGTTTGAACGATTGGGAAAAGTTTAGGGAAATATGTAATAAAATGAGATTATTGGCATAAATCAATTTGGGCATAATTGTGTATAAATTGTATACATGAGATTTGGTATAAGTTGGATGTGGGCATAATTGGATATAATTTGTATACATGAGGGTTGGCATAAATTGTTAATAATAATGAACACAAATTAATTTGGGTGTAATTTGGCATAACATGTGTACATAAGATTATAGGCCTAATTTGGATTAAAATTATAAACATAATTTACATTGGAAATTATGGGTAATTGGAGTATATTTTAATCCAAGATTTAAAATTAGGACTTGAATCAAGAAAGTGATAATGAACGCCTAAGACACGAGGTTAGATTCGAATTGCGGTATAAGACTGCCCGGAACCGCCCAGCACATCCAGCAACCGCAATTTGGTAATCTAATATGAGAGGTCAAAGGCAGAGATTAGATACGTAATAATGTAAAGACACGAGGTTAGATTCGGATTGTGGTATAAGACTGCTCGGAACCACCCAGCATATCCAACAACTGCAAAACGGTAATCTAATGTGGGAGATCTTGCAAGATTACGATTATAATGAATTAAAAAAACTTAACCAATATAAGACATGTGGGAAGACATGAGAACAGTAAAAGGGTTAAGTGGGTGACATAGGAAGCATGTATTGCATGGGTAGCATGTATAACATAAATAATAAGCACTTAACCAAGATAAGACATGTGGTAAGACATAAAGGGTTAAGTGGGTAACATTGGTAGCATGTGAAACATAATTAAAACACTTAACCAAGATGAGGCATGTGATTACACATGGGTATAAAGTGGGGTTAAGTGGGAATTCCTAGTGGGGACCAAGCTTAGGAGGGAAGCTTGTGTCAAGTGGGTGGACCCTTTTCAAGCAGTAACCCATTTAGTATCTACGTGAGCTCGAACTAGGTCGAGGACGGGAAACGCTTACTGGGTTTGATTGTAAGATGTCAAAAGAGTGAAGAGCGATGGCAATGCAAGTCCAACGGAGTCATGTGCGTGCGTGGGTCTGGGCTGGTAGGTAAGACGTTGTTGCATTGTGTAGATATAAACCGTGCATTTTAGTAGCATCGGGTTGCCATTTTAGGGAGTGATACACCTTAATGTGGGACTAGCACGGGTATCTATGAGTTAGGGAGCCGATCGAATGGGGAAGGTAGTGGGTACAACTAGTGGAGGTAGGAGCAGGCGGCACCTATGACAGTAGCTAAGAGTACACGAAACTACCATCATCATCATCATCATTATTATTATTATTATTATTATTATTATGTTTAGTAAGGGGGTAAACTAGTGGAGATAGGAGTAGGCGGCACCTATGACAGCAGCTAGGGGTATACGAAACTACCATCATCATCATTATTATTATGATTAGTGGGGAGGGTACAACTAGTGGTGGTGGGAGCAAGAGGGGCACATACGAGAGCAGCTAGGAGTACATAATCGAACAAGGAGGATAGTGAGTACATCTGGTGGTGATAGGTGCACAAAGGTTACCTATGATGGTATCTAGAAGTACACGAAACTATCATCATTCTATTTATCCAAGAGGGGTCATCTTTTAGTATGAAACTAGTATCGGTGCACTGTGGAGAATATCTTATAGTGGTTAGCAGCGCAGTCAATATTGCATCCTTTCCGTCTTGCTACCTTATCATATCTGCTTATGTTACAGTCATCTCTTATATCCAGTTTACATTCTTACAATGTTGCTTTACTAATTATATTGTTAAAGTTACTGGACACGCCAGACTTTATGTCTGACCCTTTTTGTTTCGCCTCTTTTCTTTCCTTCCCCCTCCCCCCAGGTTCTCAGGGTGGGCACGTTGAAGCTTGATTCGTAATTTTCTGCTTGAAGTGCTAAGGATAATGCTTAGATTTGTTTCTCTTTCATATGGTATTTTGGATTGGGGATTATGGTTTTAAAAATTTTGGACAGTGATGTCTTTTGTACAAGGCTGATATTATGTACTTGGTTTTGGTAAGATGGGTTTGAAGATGTAACCAAACTTATTTCTGTTTCCGCTGCAATAAAGTTATAAAATTTTAAAGTACTATTTTATGTATCTGTCTTGTAATATTCTATTCTATTTACTTATAACGGTCCATGAAACTTAATGCATTCCCTTTGTGAGTGGCATTAACGGACGTGGGGTGTTACACATGGTATCAGAGCTGAAGGTTACTGGATCAGATAAAAGATTTTGAAAGTTGTTTTCAAAATGGTTTTAAAAGAAGTATTTTCAAAAGAAAAGTTTGTTTTGAAAGACATATTCCCTAAAGCCATATGCACTATCTTTTGATTTTTCTGTTTGAATCATTGTTTCCTTCTTTTCTGAGTCTCCGGGGCCCCTGGCTTTCTTGGAGGTAACCTCATCGCGGCATGGTTCCATAGGCATGATTAAACTACGGCGCCTGTCGAAGGGCAAAGAAGTGCCTAACCTCCGTCTATAGCCGTAGTAGTTTCACCTGTGACTAATCTTCTTTTAAGCTTCGTAGGGTTTTCCATGCGATGGAGGCAGCTTTCGAGAGACTTGTTAACATGTTACACAAGGATGGTAAAAGTGAGAATGAGGGAGTTTAGGCTAAGGAGCACAACCTAAGGATGAGAAGCTTGTTGATATGGCTTTAATCCACGAAGAAGGTAAAGGTGAAAAGAAAGTGGAAGAATCATAGAACAAGAAAGTAGAACCTAAGAAGGGTGGAAAGAATAATAAACCCCATGACAAGAGGAAGTGTCTTTATTGTGGTATAACGGGACATGTAATTAAGGACTGTAGGAAGAAGAATGGTTGTTTTCATTACTGTGAGGCAGGACATATGATTAAAGACTGCCTGAGGAGGCAAGGGCAAGGGCAGAGGACATGGCCTATTTCTGGAGGGCAGGTTCATGCTCTCATGGCACCTGGACACGAGGAAGGTAGAAACATCTCTGTCAAAAGTTTGATTTTCCTTTTTGATCATCCTGTTCGAACTTTGTTTGATTCTGGCACTTCGCATTCATTTATATCTGCTTCGTTAGTTGAAACGTTGCACCTAAATACTAGTTTAGTTGTGGATCCCATTGTAGTCTCAAATCCTATTGGTGGTTCAGCTCATTTATCTCTTATTTGTCGGGATTTGAGAATGCCTATCTTGAGCATTAAGTTTGAATTCAATGCCCACATTCTTGGTTTCATTGGCTATGGTTTGATACTAGGGATAGATTGGCTAGCCAGATATGGTGCTATCCTAGACTGTGAAAGGAGGGTAGTTAGACGGTTGACTCATTGTGGAAAGACCCTTGATATTTCATGTGACCCTAAAGGTTCGATGATGCTTAGCTACCTAGAATTACTTGACGCATCCAACGATGATTTGTAATCTATTCGAGTAGTCCGTGAATATAATGATGTCTTTGAGGAGGTTAGGGGCTTACCTCCAAAATGCGAGATAGAATTTCGTATATACTTGGTGGATAATGTAAAGCTAGTTGCATTGCCTGCGCGCCACATGGCTCCAAGAGAAAGGAGGGAGCTTAGTAAACAAGTGAAAGAGTTGCTTGAGAAAGGGCTCATAAGTAGATGGGGTGCTCCAGTTGTTTTTGCCACGAAGATTGATGGTTCGGTTAGATTGTGCGTGGATTATAGGGAGCTGAATAAGCTCACAAAGAAGAATAGACACCCATTACCGAGGATAGATGATTGGTTCTATCAATTGGTTGGTGCTTTGGTTTTCTCGCAGTTGGACTTAGCTACAGGATTTCATCATTTGAGGGTAGCTGAGGATAGTATAGATAAGACTATTTTTAGGACTCCCGACGGTTTATTCGAGTGGCTCGTCATTGCCTTTTGGTTTGATGAATACACCCGCATATTTTGTAGGTTTGATGAGTAGGGTGTTTAGGGAGTGTCTATACAAGTTCGTGGTAGTCTTTGTGGATGACATCTTGATGTTCTCTAGACGCAAGAAAGGGCATGACCTACACCCTAGGGAAGTCTTAGAGACCCTTCGAGCACATCAACTCAAAGCTAAGTTCTTCAAATGTCATTTTTGGAGGAAGGGAGTAAGGTTCTTAGGGCACGTGGTCTCTAAGGAGAACATAGCAATGGATCCTTCGAAGGTAGGGGAAATCCAAAAAGGGAAGATCCCAAAGAACGCAACAGAAGTAAGAAATTTTCTTTTGGGCCGAAATGAAGAAAGATGTGGCAGAGTTCGTTTTAGATGCTTAGTGTGCCAACAAGTCAAGGCTGAGCAAAAGAAGTCTGGTGATTTGCTTCACCCTTTAGAGGTTCCACGGTGGAAATGGGAAAGTGTTTCCATCGATTTCATCGACGGGTTGCCGAGGTCAAGGAAGGGTAATATGGGGATTTGGGTAGTAGTAAATAGACTTACCAAGAGCGCCCATCTAATTCCCATTAAGAGTAAAAGAACAGCGGCATAGTTAGCATCTGTTTATCTCTGAGAGATAGTTCGTCTACACGGCATGCCTTCTAGTATTGTGAGCGATCGAGATCCCATTTTCACAAGTGAGTTTTGGAAGAGCTTACAAGAGGCGGTAGGAGCGCAATTGCGTTTGAACACCACTTGTCACCCTCAGACGGACGGCCAAACAGAAAGAGTGCATCGGATTCTAGAAGATCTTTTTAGGTTATGTATCTTAGACTTTGGAGGGACATAGGAGGGACAACTCCCATTAGTAGAGTTCGCCTACAACAACAACTATCAGACTAGTATTGGCATGGCACCTTTTGAAGTTCTATATGGATGACCTTGCCGATCACCTACTTATTGGTGGGAATCTACGGATAAGATTTTGCTTGGGCCCGAAATTATTAGGGAAACTTCAGAGAAGATAGACTTGATTTGAAGATGCATGAAGACGGCACAGGACTGGCAAAAGTCATATGCTTATAAGAGAAGGGCCGATCTTGAGTTCAGTGTTGGAGACGTGGTCTTTATTAAAATGTCACCATTGAGGAATGTAGTTCGTTTGGGATCTGTAGGGAAATTAGCACCAAGGTTCGTAGGGCCATTCCCCATTATAGAAAGAGTTGGACCGATAGCCTACAGAGTGAAGTTGCCTGAGAAGCTTAGTGGTGTCCATGACGTATTTCATGTGTCGCATTTGAGGAAATGTTTACATGATACTGCGGAAGTAGTGGAGCCGAGCATGCTTAGAGAAGTGGAAGTAGAGCGAAATGCCACGGTTAGACGAGTTCTTGCATGCATCCTTGGATCGGAGGTCAATAAATTACACAACCGAGAGGTCAAGTTGGTTAAAGTCCAGTGGGGAGATGATCAAGGAGACGCGACTTGGGAGACTGAAAACAATACACGCGCGTCGTACCCTTTCCTTTTGAGGAGGGTATGTTCTTAGCTTCTCCTTTCCTACCAGCTTTGTTCATATTTGTTTCTGTCATTTAGTACATCCTCTCGGTCATTTAGTACATCCTCTCGATTATATCTTCGACCCTTAGGTAGAAGCCAATGGATGTAAACATGTGTTTGAGACATGTTATGATTGATGGTTGCAAGTGGATGCAAATGGTTGCTCGTGGATGCATATACACACACTTTAGGGACTAAGATCAGCTCAATCACCTTCATATTGCATATGAATGAGTGTGCATATTTAAAATTAATGGATGTATAGTTAATATGTTATCATATGGATGTTGCATTTGAATGAATGTTTGTGCTCTCATATAGGAATTATACGTATCATTAGGATTCTTTTGCATACATAATGGACGCATGACACTATCATGTTTTGCATTAAGGAGGTCAACTGAATCAGTAGACCGCCTAATCTTTGCATTAGATAACAAACATATACACACACTTTTGCATATGTTCATATAGCATTAGAAATCTTTTAAGGACAATGGATGCTTATGGATGATGGATGAGTAGATGGATGATTGGATACATTCTTCTTAACTTGAATATTTCGACGACGAAATCCTTTAAGGAAGGGAGAATGTAACACCCCATAATTTTAAAACATGACATAAGAGATAATTAAAGAATAATTTGAATTAGGTGAAATGGGTTACGCCATTGCGTTCGTCTCGGAATTCTGCTTGAGACAGAGTCCGAGTTTGCATAAAACGGATACTGTATAAGGAAGTTATGGATGATAGAAGTTGGGCAGAAAAACAAGAAAAAGGCTGGGATAACTGGCGCACTTGTGAAGTGCGCCAGAACAAAAATGCATTGGCGCACCTGGGAAGTGCGCTCATGTCAAGGCCAAATCTACACCGAATTCTGGGGGGTTCTCTGATGACGTGTCCTTCGGGGATTGGCTGGATGACATGTCTTTTGAGCTGTGTGGTTCTGATGATCTCTAATCTAATATAAAGGCCCTAATTCACCTAATACATCTATAAAAACACATCTAACCCTAATTTCATTACACTAATCCATGGAGCCTCCATGCTGCCCTAATCTAAGTTAAAACTAGCCTCTCTTCTCTTCTCTAAAGCAAATCAGAACATGAGTATTCAAATTGGAAGATAAGAATCAAATTCTATAACAACGGCTTAGCTAATCAAATTCAGAATTCAGAAATTAGAACTATTCTCTATTCTAAATCCTATCGCTGTAAGTCCACGTAACTTTCACATATAATTAAATTAAAAATGATTGTGACAAGATTTTAAATTGGATTTCATGAACATGCCTATAAGATGAATCATATCAAGTTGTGAAAATTCTTATCTTTCAGTTTCATACCCAAAGTTTTGTTATCATATGCCTATTGGATCTTTTTCATTGTTCTATGCCAGTTCATATTCCGTATGCCTATTGGATCTATTTTATTGTTCTATGCTAGTTCATATTTCATATGCCTTTCTGATCCAGTTTATCGTTATATGCATGTTTATGTTTCATATGTCGTTCGTATGCTTACGCCAATTTTAATGATGATTCTCTTCTCCTCTTCATTTCCTTTTTTATGAGATTAGGCTAACTTCGAGCCTAACATATTGCGTTGATATTTGCGTACGAATAACATTTGAATGATTGGGAAAAGTTTGGGGAAATATGTAATAAAATGAGATTATTGGCATAAATCAATTTGGGCATAATTGTGTATAAATTGTATACATGAGATTTGGCATAAGTTGGATGTGGGCATAATTAGATATAATTTGTATACACGAGGGTTGGCATAAATTGTTAATAACAATGAACACAAACTAATTTGGGCGTAATTTGGCATAACATGTATACATAAGATTATAGGCCTAATTTGGATTAAAATTATAAACATAATTTAGATTGGAAATTATGGGTAATTGGTGTATATTTTAATCCAAGATTTAAAATTGGGACTTGAATCAAGAATGTGATAATGAATGCCTGAGACACGAGGTTAGATTCGAATTGTGGTATAAGACTGCCGGAATCGCCCGGCACATCTAGCAACCGAAATTTGGTAATCTAATGTGAAAGGTAAAAGGCGGAAATTAGACACGTAATAATGCAAAGACACAAAGTTAGATTCGGATTGCGGTATAAGACTGCCCAGAACCGCCTGGCATATCTAGCAACCTCAAAATGGCAATCTAATGTGGGAGGTCTTGCAAGATTACGATTATAATGAATTAAAAATACTTAACCAAGATAAGACATGTGGGAAGATATGGGAACAGTAAAAGGGTTAAGTGGGTGAAATTGGAAGCATGTATTGCATGGGTTGCATGTATAACATAAATAATAAGCACTTAACCAAGATAAGACATGTAGTAAGACTAAAGGGTTAAGTGGGTAACATGGGTAGCATGTGAAACATAGTTAAAACACTTAACCAATATGAGACATGTGATTAGACATGGGGATAAAGTGGGGTTAAGTGGGAATTCCTAGTGGGGACCAAGCTTAGGAGGGAAGCTTGTGTCAAGTGGGTGGACCCTTTTCAACCAGTAACCCATTTAGTATCTATGTGAGCTCGAACTAGGTTGAGGACGGGACACGCTTACTCGGTTTGATTATAAGAAGTCAAAAACGTAAAGAGCTACGGCAACACAAGTCCAATGGAGTTATGTGCGTGCGTGGGTCCTGGCTGGTAGGTAAGAAGTTGTTGCATCGTATAGATATAAGTCGTGCATTTTAGTAGTATCGGGTTGTCACTTTAGGGAGTGATACACCCTACTGTGGGACCAGCACGAGTATCTACGAGTTAGGGAGTCGATCGAATGGGGAAGGTAGTGGGTACAACTAATGGAGATAGGAGCTGGAGACACCTATGATAGCATCTAGGAGTACACGAAACTACCATAATAATTATTATTATTGTTATTATTATGTTTAGTAAAGGGGTACAACTAGTGGAGGTAGGAGCAGGCGGCACCTATGACAGCAGCTAGGAGTACACGAAACTACCATCATCATCATTATTATTATTAGTGGTGAGGGTACAACTAGTGGTGGTAGGAGAAAGTGGGGCACCAACGAGAGCAGCTATGAGTACATAATCGAACAAGGATGATAGTGGGTACATCTAGTGGTGATAGGTGCACAAAGGTTACCTATGATGGCAGCTAGAAGTACACAAAACTATCACCATTCTATTTAGCCAAGAGGGATCATCTTTTATTATGAAACTAGTATTGGTGTGGTGCAGAGAATATCTTATAGTGGTTAGAAGCGCAGTCAATATTGCATCCTGTACATCTTGCTACCTTATCATATCTGCTTATGTTACAGTCATCTCTTATATCCAGTTTATATTCTTATCATGTTGCTTTACTACTCATATTGTTAAAGTCACTGGACTCGCCATACTTTATGTCTGACCCTTTTTGTTTTTCCTCTTTTCTTTCCTTCCCCCCCCCCCCTCCCCTCAGGTTCTCGGGGTGGGCACGTTGAAGCTTGATTCAGACTTTCCCGCTTGAAGTGCTGAGAGCAATGCTTAGCTTTGTTTCTCTTTCATATGGAATTTGGATTGGGGATTATGGTTTTAAAAATCATGTGCTCTAATAGCTTTTGTACAAGACTGATATTATGTACTTGGTTTTGGTAAGATGGGTTTGAAGATGTAACCAAACTTATTTCTGTTTCCGCTGCAATAAAGTTATAAAATTTTCAAGTACTATTTTATGTATCTGTCTTGTAATATTCTGTTCTGTTTACTTATGACGCTCCACGAAACTTAATGCATTCCCTTTGTGAGTGACATTAACGGACGTGGGGTGTTACAGCTCGCGACCAATCCATAGGGTGATCCTAGAATACGGTAGGAGAGTGCCTTCGGTTCATCCTGTTCCTAGATGACTTGTATGGACAAATGTCTGATAGAGTATTTCCAAAGGATTATGTACATGGATTTTTACAAACATATCTCTGTTAGTGGCGGAGAAGACACCTTCTCTTAGTTAACAACCAAAATATTTTTTGTGGACGTCAATTAGTAATTTGGAGGATCTGACGATGTGGCGTTCAAAGTGAATGGTGGTGTGCTATCTTGAAAAAGTAATTCAAACCTCAAGCCTCACAATCTAGAAATGACAAAAATCGAGCAGGCAGCATGGCTATATGGGTCGCTCCCGTTAGGGTTTATAATCACATATCTAGAGAAAATCCATTTCATTCTTTATTCTATTCGATGTTGTCCCTTTCGGGAAACGGTTGTTGATCCCAACCGTTAGCGATATACATTCGGTACACTCAAGCGAAATGATTGGTCGATCATGTTTGGGCCGGGTTGCAAGATGTTCTTGTTCAACTTAGTGTATTGCCCTCTAGAGATGCACTATCGGCAAGTGGTTTCATACCTTGTCATAGTCGGAATCCAATAAGCGCCCGCGGCCTTGATTGTATACTATATATATAGAGCGTGAGATGTAATCGTTCTGCTGGATTGCTATTTATTTATATTTAAACACTATCATAATATCAGAACAATATTTTTTCAAAAATGTCTTGGGTTATCGTAAGGTAAAAATCATTTGTATTTATGTGCTGATTTCGTCTTATGATTATCCTTTTCTTTTGAATTTTTTTTTTGACCTTATAATCAAGTTGTGTGATACCTTAAACTTAGTATGTTTTCTCACTCTACTTCACCAGACTAACTAGGTGTTTGTAATGCTCGAGTTAGACCGGGTTGCATAGGTTTAGGTTATCGGAAGCTACGAAATCCAGAGGAGAGCCGAATGAGTTCAGACGTATGATATTATATAATATATTTCCTCTGTGTTGTATATGAGGACAGCTTATTATAACTGTCCAGATGTGTTGATGTACTCTGATGATTGTAACTATTTATTTCAAGCCCTCAATAAATATTTCTTTCTATATTATATTTAGTTCAACTGCGATGTGAGACTCTGATTTTGTTTTGTTAGTTCCTATTTTTATTCTTCTATTCTAGTATTTCTTTCTTTCTTTCTTATCTCATCCTCTAAATTCTTCTTGTTGGCATCTGGGTTTTCATCACAATTTGGGTTGGATTGGTGTTATTTGGTTAGATCAAAGGGTAACATAAATATAGGTAGTCACATTTTTGCTTGTTATGCACTCTGATGAGGGATGTGGTGAGGCATGATGTATTCAAATATTCTATTGCCAGGATCTATTATACTTGATAATCTGATATTTTTACGAAGATGGGATTTCCTGCTTTGTAATGCTTCACTACTATATCCTATTGTTTATTTTAATATTATTTATTACCCATGCGTTGTGGTTTATACACCATGTTCTATTTTGGTTTATCTTTCCTCGATAATCATACCATATTGGCCTGGGGTGTCATATAGTGAAATTTTCTTATAGTTTAGTGTAGGAGGTATTGGACAGTCATCACAAGTATAGTAAGACAAAACCTAACTGCATATAGAGTGATAATGGTATCTCGTATCCGTGGTTGGGTACTTGGATATATCTACAATGATTTTGGACAATCTCCGCCTTTACCTTCAAACCTATCCAGAGAATATGTTATTAGTTGGATTTGGAAAATACTCGATTCATAGTGACACTGGAAAAGCTATAGGCAATTGGGTAAACACAGTGTACTAATAACCCTATATTGAGATAGTGGTCAAACTTACCGATTTACATGTATGCATATGTTTATGGTATTACGTTTTAATCATTGCTGACCATGTGCATATTATATAATTGATTACGAGTGGATGCTAGCAAAAAGGAAACCCGTTCTACTCAGATGGTATGGTCCCACTCGACATATATTTTTATTTGAGATAGTATATTATCACTCATAATAGACTTTATGTCTGACCCAAAGATTTTGTTTTCCCTTCTTAAACTCTTGGGTGATCACTTGAGTAGATCGAGAGTTAGGATTTTTGTTTTCTTGGTTAATGAATAAGCTTCCACAGATGTGCAGAAGGCAATGGCCATTTAGGAGTGTCGCTTTATTGCTTTATTACAGTAGAATTGGGTGTAAATGCAAAGCTACAGTATTGTGTAGTATTTAGACTTTAATCAGACATGAGGAATCTTTATATGTCTTTGTTGGATTATTTTGTAATAAACAGTATTTTCTTTAAATGCAGGATCTCTGAATGAGAATATATAATGAATGATTATAGAATGAAATGTTTTTTCTTATTCTTGTGTATCTGATGTTATGATTCCATTAGTTATTCTCATTTTATCATTGAAAAATAACATTTTTCACGAGTACAGCACCATAACACTTATTTTTGTGCCTAGGAATAGGAGACGTTGTACACACAAAATATCTCCTAAGAAGTTGGATTTAGTAGGCTTTTTAGAAAGGAAACAAGCTATTTTCCTTAATTAAAAATCAACCCAATCTGGTATAAATAGATTACTTAAAAAAATTCGTTATCTCTAACTTTAGCTATGAAGGAACAAAAACTCTCCAAAAAGCTTAAACAAGCTCAATCTGAAGCAACCATAACCAAGTAGAAGTGAAGAGTAAAGTGAGACACTTAGGGTGGCAAATACTTTAAATTTTATCATGATTATCTTAATGGAAAGGCAATCAAAAGCAGAATCTTTGTAATAGAAGGCTTTAGCGGTGGGGTGCATAGATGTCATTTGCTGTCAGTATAAATTTTGTATAACACTTATCCTCTATATTAGGAAGGTCGGCTGATTCTATCACAAGCACTAGACAAATGGATTCTCGTCCAATGCCCATTCTATCTTAAGATCAACTTGCATCCCTAAACCAAGACATAATCAATAATAAAATAAAGAAGCTCTATTCTCAATTCCCAAAGACAATTTTGGAGGATTAACGACCATAATTTCAGTTTTTGTATTACTTGATAGCCCGTCATATGCAATGATATTAGACTGTTCTCAAGCTTTTCGATTGTGATAGGATGATTAAAGGAATTAATAATACTATCATCTAACAAGTTCCTTAGGTATTACCTTCAGTGGAGGTGAATGAATTTGGCTCCATTAGCTGTTGTAATGCCATATATGGATGTATCTCAAAATTTCTAGTGAGGAAAATGAAAGTAGTTCTCCCCTTCTTGTTTTCCAACTAATAGAATGCACTCATAGAAACCTGTGCAGTCAAGCGCTTAGTGGTTTTATAGCGATGGAGATGAATAAAGTTATTGCAGGGATAAATCAAAGACATAGGGGAAAGTAGTCTATGTACAGAAAACTTCAATAGATATAAATTCGAGCAATTAAAGTTAAGCTACTTTTATTTCCAAATCCTTTATGCAAAATTTTTTTTTATTTATTTATACAACAAAATCAAAGAATTCATAATTTATCTAGACTAATTATGGTGATGTGATGGATTTCTATGAGTGCTTGTCTTAGAGTTACGTCTTTATCCTAATCTTTTCTTATTTGGTTTAAAAGAGAACTAGTCAAAGCTACATTTTATACTAATGTTCCTAAGGCAAGTGGTAGGAAGCCTTGATTAAGCGGGAATAATGGAGAATAAAGTGGCTTGAGGAGGATCTAGTATCTGCTAGGCTACATTGAAGTAGCGTAGCGATTGGGAAGAGTTATGTGCTATAACAAAAATTAGCCAGGCTGTAACTACTAGTTATGAAATGACTTACTTGATAGTTTTTTATTGGTTAATATGCCTAAGGTCAAATAGAAAATATCTATGCAATTGATTTTCATAATTCTCTTGATTTCATAATATTGTGGATCTTCGGTATAAGAACTTTGTTTTGATTATACTCAAATCATGACATAACGTCCATCAAATGATTATAATCAGGTCGAATAGAAGTATTAAAAGTAAAGCACTATTCAAGAGAGGACTCGTCTTCTTAATTATATAGGGTTAGTATCGTAGTCAAATCAAACCAACTCAAAGTCAAAGTCTTAACTAGAGCATTCATTTATAATAATTGTTATTGATAAACCAAGAATTTTGTTTGGATTATAGACTTAAGTATGGATGACGTTGGAATTTTGACCATTATCGAATTTAATAAATTTAAAGTGATACTATTGTTGAAGAGAACCGATACATATAAATGTCACAAACGAGCAATATATGATAATCTAAAACTAAGCAAGCGATGAATTTAGCCCAGATGTCAACCCACTTGTTAGGTAATGTGTGAACACAAGCATTAAAATAGTTCGATGTTATTTGTTGATCGAATTTACAACCCAGGGTTACACAACTGAAATGATGAATTCTCTTTAAACTGAATAATATAATTAGTTTATAATTTCTAGAAATTAATTATATTCATTAAGATCGTGAAATATTAATTATGAAAGTTGGATATGATTCAAGGAATTAGTTTTGTTGGGATATATTTATAACAATCATAAATATATAAATCGATATGCGATACCAATAAATAATTAAATTGGTTTTAATTAATAATATTTATCTGGGCTTGAAAGCCCATGGAAGGGAAGCAGATTTCAACTAAAAAGGATGTGAGAAGAGGCCAAAAATGAGTTAGGGGTATTTTAGATTGATGACTCACATTTTGGGAGAAATAGTATGAGATGTCATCCAGATTTCTCTTTATTCCTTTAACTACAAAAGACTCCTAACCTTAATGCATAAAGAGTTTTTTGTCTACTTTCTCCACTCATTGCGGTCAAAACATACCTACTAAAATCTCAACTAAATCTCAAACTAATTAATTCAGTTTAAAAGATATTTGATAACAAAGGGTCTATAGTTCAAAATTAGCAATCAAACGAATCAAATGAAATTTCCAAAGGAAGAGGACTCATCATTACAGGGTGGACTAGAGGGCATCGGTTACAGGTAAATATTTAATTTATATACTAAGTATGGTCATTTTATAACTTTATATTGGCACCCCAATTTTGAAGCACTCATTTTGATCTAAACCACAACTGCTTGATTATATTTAAATAATGATGAGGGGAAAGGGACTAGCAGGAGGAGAGAGAAAATGAATTGTGTAGTGGAAAATCGGGGAGGGGGTTTAGGGATGCTTCACTCCTAGGGGTGCAAGGAAAGTGTGCATTTGTGTATGCGTATTATTACTACATTACTAGTTATGTGATATTCCTACAAGTAGCGATGTTGTCACAATAATTATTGGTTATGTGCATAGGTTTTATATACATATGTTTTATTAGCAATATGAATTTTTATGCAAAATTATTTTAATATATATATTTATACATATATATTATATATCAGCTTATTTAAATAATCAATATCATAGTATATATAAACATCTATATAATTTAAAATTAAATATAATTATTGTCTAAAGTGTATTTATATTATTTATGAACTTTAGCAATTGAAAATAATTTTTTTATTTATTAGATATATTATTATTTAGTCTTAATAATATCTAATAAATTTTTGTAAAATAAATCTTGTTTCAAAAATCAATTTAAATTGTTTAAAATTATTTTATCGTCAAAGAAACTCTTAGTATGTTTTAAACACGATTTTTGTTTTTAAAAATCATCCAAATAGTATTTAATAGATAATAAGTAAAACTCCCGCTTGAAAATTATAATTTTATTCATAACTTTCCAAATGCTATTCTTAATTTTTGAAAACTTTAAAATTTGGTATTCTATTATAATTATTTATTTATGTCAGTTTACACTAGAAGAGGCAGCTTAAATAGTGATGAGCATGGGAAACGGCTAAAAAAAGCGGTCATCGCTAGCGGTCGCAAGCCGTTGCACGACCTTCAGACATCAAACCGCCGAGTGCTTTCTCCCCAATTCATTTCTGCTTCACAAAAAAAAACCTAACTCGAAGCACCCAGTCATTCTTCCGATTACACCCACCAAAACTTCATTTCAAGCTTCTCAATTTGTGTCGGTATGTCTTCTAGTACTATTCTATGTTTAATTAGGGTTAATTTGCATTTATATAGGTTTGTAAATTGATTGTTTATGGATATGAAATTGGTTGTCTTTTGAGATGCATATGATGTTGATTTTGTTTTAGATTGATTTGGGAATAAGTGTAGTTGCTTAGGAGGTTGAAAACGATGGTTATCACCTATGTAATTGATTTAGGAGGTCGAAGACGATGATTATCACGTATGTAATTGGGATTAGAATGATTATGTTGTAGGTTGATTGTGTTGTAGGATGATTTGGGAATAAATGAAATAAACGTAATTGTTTAATGGTAGTAAATTGATTATAATTTTTGGAACGGTGTAATGATGTCCCTTGTTTGCATGCATTGTTATGTCACCATCAGATGCAAGAATGGTCAGTCCAAACAAATTTAAAGAATGCATTTGCAATAAAAAATGTTTTTTTACTATAATATTTAGTAAAGAAATTATGTTAATTCGAAATGGTTCTTAATTTAGATTTAGATCGTTAAGAATCTTGTTATATGTAATGAAAATCATATTTAATTATAACTTAATTCTTTAAATTTTAAATGAAATTAATTAATTAACTTGAATAGTTTATCTTTCAAAAATTTAAACTAACTAAAATTAACTTCATAATTTATACTTTTTTTGAATTTATTTTTGGAATTTGTTCAGGAGGGAAACCGACCGGAGTCGTAAAACCCTCCCTGTGCACCTAGCCCAGTCTGCGAGCACCACATAATTTATACTTTAAACTAAAGTTAACTAAAATTAACTAAAACTAATTTATACATTATAATTTTCATTGTCATAATAGTTTACAAATTTAAAGTACGAAAAAAATATTATGTATACGTTAGTTTACAAATTATATAATGTGTTTTACTTATGTAAACCCCTTAGATAAATTTGGCCCCGTGCGACAAGTTTTGTATATAATCTTTATATGGATATTAATTTTTACACAAAACGGAAATCTATATTCATATGACACAATAATTGTTGGATTTTTCCTAGTATTGGATAAGTTAGAAATATAAACGTAATCATATTTTCTAAATCATTTCAGTTTAAACGGTTAAAAAAAATTCGATGGCACTTCCTTTTTGTTCCTATGTACAAGCATTTGTGTATGATACAAGGACCAAAAGGAAGTGCTGCCGAAATTCTGTTGAACTGTTTAACTGGAAATGATTTACAAAATATGCTTATGTTATTATATTTGTAATGGGAAGTAGGTAGACCGGCCGTCACAGTAAAAAGAAATAAACAAAAAAACCAAAAACATTAAGTAGTTATATATGAAATTTTACAAGATTTCAATAAATATAAAGTGTTTGATTGAATTTTTTAACATATATGTTGCAAATAAGGAAAATATTCGATTATTTTTGTGATCGCAATTGGATGTATCAACCCCGAACTGGTAAGAAAGGGTCGATAAAGGAACATTTTCGTAACGGTGTCCAAGAATTTATTAGATTCGCTAAATCAAATAATCAAGGTAACGTAGACATTCATTTGGTTACAGATAGACGAGCGCGTTGTAGCTTATTATCATGAGCATGGATCGATGCCGGGGGAGGAAGAACATGGTACTGAAGACGAAGAAGAAGAGGACGAAGACGTTGACGATGGGGAGGACGATTATTAGTTTGGTTGTTCTTATGCTTCGGTATGTACATATACTTGGTTTTTTATATGCTTGATGCATGTACAATGATATTTTATGACGGTATGGTGTGGTTGGATATATTTTGATGATATGTGACGATGGTATGGTAATATGTGACGATGGTATTGTTTTTTGGATATATGACGATGGTATGTTATGATATTGTGATGAATTTAGTAATGTTTTGGATATATTGTGTTGTGGATGTGTTATGATAATGAGTATTGATTATATTGGATTGATATTGGTGGATTGATGAGTTGATATTGGAATGGTATTGATTTTGTGGATCGAGGGAAAGGAATTGCTCTGAAATGCAGAAAATATGTTCTAGATTTGCGACGGCTCATAGGTCCAAATTTTGCAATGGCTAGCAACGACTTTCTGGTAACAATATGTGACGGCTTGCGATGACTAATCAAGCGACGACTTGCAACGGCTTCCCGGTAAAACAAACTACTTGCCACACTTGATGCCACATGGCAATTTATCATTGCAAGCTGTTGCTAAATGAGCGACGGAGCCATCGCTCTTCCCGTCGCTTTTCCTATGCGCGACGACTTAAATAGTGACGGCTTATAGCGATAGCCGCTAACGGCTTTTTGTCGTCGCTATTCACTGTCTGTTTTGTAGTGTTAACTAATTAATTCAAAATATACGTATGTATGTATTAGCATGGTAAATTAAAATTAATTTGAATTTATGGTGTATTTCAATCTACAATGTTAAAATAGAAGTAAACATTTATTACTTATATAACTTATGTTGATACAAATATACATTTAATTATTATATTTATACATGTAAACACATCATAATTGTTTCTGGTTTAATTCATAAGCATGTATACATGTGTAAGAAAATTCATTTCTTCACATTTATAAATTTATATGTGTTTTTGTGTGTGTGTGTGTATATTTGAAAATTGGTACACTTTTATTAAAGACCAATCATGTGTCTCCGTTATATGCCTCATCAAAAGCTTGCAATCCCCCTACTGGGTACCTTACAAGGGAAAAGAGTACATATAAGTTCCACACATTAACAGTACAACACGTTATCAAAGTTTACATCAACAAATAAAAATAATAATTAAAAACATTATGGCCAAATCCCATATCATTCAAAGCATCCCCTTCACCAATCCCGCTATCCAAAATCATTCAACTCAATCCCCTATATTCTTAATAACATACTGTTTATCGGCGTTCTACTGGTCTTTGAACCATTTCCTTTCACCAGATAAGAAATCTCCTTCTCGATGAATGCTAATTTAGTAGAGCAATTCAAACTATGGTTGGAAAACACTTGAGCATTTCTTTCCTGCCAAATTGAATAAATAGCTATTGTAAAATCTCCGAAACCAATGTCCCTCGGTTAGTCTTTTGATTTGAAATTTGCTAAAAGAAGTGCCGCCTCATCCTCTAGGCTGCCGAGAACCCCATTCGTTTACTATTCTTTAAGTGCCAAATAACACTGTAAATAGGTTCATAAAACCCTTTTGTTCTGACCTTATGACATGCAGTATTGAAGGAGAATGCACCCACATCACGCCTTTCATACATGTCATGTCGTCTATTTGAGAACAGTGGAGTAAATTGGAATTCACGTGCCACTTCCTGAGTCACTGGATGAAGCAAAGGATCCAGAGAAGAATTACATATAAGTTTCCAGTGATAGAGACTCTGTTCATGCCAATAAGATCAACCAAGCATTTTCAATTGAGCCAAGTCTCAAACCATAGAGAGGTACTACATCCACCCATAATTATTTTATTCAAAAACCGTTTACTGCTCGTTCGTAAGCGAAGCATAGACTTCCACGTAGAAGAAGCATTATTATCAATCGACATGGAACAAAATTGCTTGTTAGCACTATATCGTCTCCTCATCCAAGCACTCCATAGACTTTCTTTAGAAAAATTATTCCAAAGAAGTTTTACACATGCAGCCCTCTTCAAATCGGATAGTAATTTAAGTCTAATACCTCCTTCTCTTCTTGGTTTACATAGCTGTGTCCATGAGACTTTGTGTTTAGAGTCACCCCAAAAGAAATCCTCACAAATGGTTTGTAGCTTGTCAAGTGTATACTCAGGGATTTAATACACGAACAACCAATATAGTATAATGGGGGTAATCACAGTATGTATCTATTCTACTTGACCGACTAAACTTAACATAAAACTTGCCAACCCTCTATCCTATTTTGAATTTGATGGATGAGTTTGTCACACTCGGAGTAATGTAGATAATTACTTGATAATGACACCCCAAAATATTTAGTAGGTAGTTATCCAATGTCACATTCCATAATATTGAAGATAGTTTGTATATTACAAGTTGTCGAACAAAAATATATTCTAGTTTTAGTATCGTTGACAGTAAGGCCTGCATGCAAACTCAATTTGGAGAAAACTTTTTTGAGGGTATGAGCATTAAGAATAGTAGACTTACCAATTACCATTAGATCGTCGGCCTACAATAAATAGGAGATTTTAGGTTCAAATGGGAAGATTGGGATGAAATGATGAGAAGTGACAGCCTGTTTAAGTAAATACGAGAAATATTGCATGGCCACGGTGAATAAATTTGGAGAAAGCGGATCTCCCTGTCGAAGGCTGTGGTTTGACATAATGTAACCTTTGGGAATGCCTTGTATAAGAATTGAGAAAGTAGGGGAGGCTATGCATTCATATATAACATTCACAATGTGGATGGGAAATCCCATTTGAGATAGCAAGAAGCAAGTGAATTCACGATTTACCATATCGTATGCTTTCCTCAAGTCCACTTTCACGAAGAATTTAGCAATACCACTCTTTTTAAAGTCATGCAGAAGCTCGTGCGCCAACAGAATGTTATCTCCAACGTACCTACCTGGAACAAAGGCACACTGATTTTCAGAAAATAAATGAGTAAGAAATGGCTTCGTCCTATTACACAATATTTTTGAAAAGATTTTGTAGTACACATTGCAGCAGGATATCGGTCGATATTGTGTAATGTTTGACGGATTATCTCTTTTTGGAATTAGAGTTATGAAAGTGTGATTGATTCCTTTCGGGAATTTACCAGATTGGAAAAATCATCCATAGCATTCCATAGATCATATTTTAAATACTCCCAATGTAGCTAAAGAACTTTGAATTCATGCCAACCGGCCCGGGACTCAAGACATCATGTATAGAAAAGACAGCCTTTTTAACTTTGTCAAGCGAAATAGCATGTGAAAGGATGTCTTTGCCAGCTGAGTTTATTATATTGGAGGACTGAAATGTAGGGAAGTGATCACAAGTTTCACCACTAAAGAGTGTCGAGTAGTAATTGATAGCTTCTATCCCTGTCTCATGGTCTGAAGATATAAGTTCACCTTTAGAAGTTATTAAACCACGAATATTATTTTGAAAATGCTTAGAGGTCATCTTAGCATAAAAAAATTAGAATTTGAATCACCCTGTTGCAACCAAGAAACTTTGG
The DNA here is from genome assembly GCA_030737875.1 of Allium sativum. NCBI lineage: Eukaryota > Viridiplantae > Streptophyta > Magnoliopsida > Asparagales > Amaryllidaceae > Allium > Allium sativum. Next base: position 319,227,939 of record CM060921.1, read on the forward strand.
CATTCTACCATAAAGCCCAAAACTTAGCACTTTGTTGTGTTAAAAATTGATGCTTGGCAAGTAGCATTTCTTCATACAACTTTATATCAGTTGGGTTTTGACCTACAGCCATTTCTAAATATTTATATTGTTCCACCAACTGCTGTGCTAGGTCAATATCGTTACTTTTTAGCTTATTCCATTTTTTTTAATACTGCTTTGCATGCCAATAACTTGCATAAAAATTGGTAACTTGCAAAACCCCATGTAGATGGTTGTAAACCTCTCTGAATACATTCGGCGTAACCCTCATACATATGCCAGCCATTATAGTATTTAAAAGGGTAGCCTTTAATTCTGGAAGTAGGAATTAATTCAATGAAAAGCGAATTATAATCACTAGTACGATGAGATAAGATAAGGCCCTTAAATTCAAAAATTTATGTATAAAAAAATCATTAGCCAGGATCTTATCTATGTTTGATGCAAGTCCCTTTCTCCTCTATGTAAATTGAAAGCCCATAGGTTTAATTTCTTGAAGACCACACTTCATAATGCAATTTTGAAATTCTCGAATGTGTTGAAACGGGACAGGTAATCCTCCCATCTTATTTAATGGGGATGAAGTGTTATTAAAGTATCCCATCATCAACCAAGCGTCTGACATGTTGGTTGAATCATCAATTAAAAGCTTCCATAAATGTAACCTGTCTGTGAAAAGGTTTTTAGAGCGGTAAGGAATAAAGCTATTCCCCCGGTATTAACAACAGAAGTTGTAATATGCTGGGGAGACATAGATATCGCATGAAGTGACCAAATCGTAGCATCCCATATAATTAGAATACGACCATTGCACTCCCTTGAATCATTTGTAATTATTTTCCAATTTTGAGGTAGTTTCCTAGTGAATAAAATCAAATTTTCTGCATTTAACTTGTGCTCTACTAAACCAGCCAAGGTTGGCTTATATTGTGTTAGGAGAGTTAACACGTCATTCATGCGAGTAAACGTATTCATTCCCCGAACATTCCAAGTTAAAATGGTCATTTAACCGAGGAAGAACTCCGCAGAATTCTTTTATGAGGAAGAAACTTATCTGAAGTTGTCTTAGGTTGTTGCAGGTATGAATCATTGCGGGTAACAAGGTTTGAAACATCTGGTGGCTCTTCATGTGTTGTGTCCTCATTTATTACATCTGCCACATGTTGCATCTTGTCTTGGTGGATATCATTTGGAAGCTCGGTATCCAAAAAATCCAAATCATCTTTACCTTGAACCAGGTTCGAACTGGAAGGTTAATCAACTTTCTCTTTAACTACCCATTTCAGTTTGTGTGTTGTCTGTATGAAAAGAATTTCTATGGCCAAACATTTTGCACTAATCACACTTGAAAGGTACATACTCAAACTCAACTCGAACTTCATGATTAATTCCTGGATGTAGTAGAATGGGGATAGATGTTTTCAGTTCAGTATTCAAGTTTATAGCTAATTGAACTCTCGCATATTTCGTGAATTTCCTTTCGGTAGTGTTTTCACCATTTCGAAGAGGCACACCAATGAAACTGTTTATCATCTGCAGATCATTAAGTGCCCATATTTCCAATTTGAGATTATAAAGTCAAACCCAAATTTTTATTTCTGTAGCCGAGAACTTTGAAAAGTCATAAGTAGGAGCCCAAGCATCAATTTAAAGGAGTTTTCCAAAATAGAAATAGGTTGAACATTCCATAATCTTGGAAAAATCCACTGGCTTGTCAATTGAACTGCGAAATGATAGTTAGGGGCCATGGGAATTGTGAAAGAAAACCTGAAGGTTTCTAGACATGCGAAATATAGTTTCTCAATTTGGCAAAAGGTAAACGACAGTCCACAGGATTCAGGATAATAGTGTTCATCCAGATGTCTTCATATTTGTTGATGATGTTTTCTGGCAAAAATACATATTCGGATGAAGGCTGAACGTATTGGAGGTTGCGATTTGATTTAGTTGAAGGAGGAAGTTCAAATTACATCAGCAAATGACTTGAATGACGTTGTAGTGGTGGTGGCCGGGGCTGATCAGTTAACAAGTGAATCAGGTGGTTCGCGTTGTTGAGAAGATGGGCAGTTACGTGCAAAAGATTCTGCCATGTTCAAATGTGGTTATATATATATATATATATATATATATATATATATATATATATATATATATATATATATATATATATATATATATATATATGTGATTGTATATATATGTGTATATATATATATATACATACATACATGTGTGTGTGTTAACTAAAGTATTAAACATTTACGACTAGTTCTATATTGAAAACTTCCTAGTAAACCCTAATAGCTCCAAGATTCTCCTTTAATGGCTGTCTCCTTTCCAGCCTAGAATTTGAGGGCTTCTTCCTTCAACCCTCAAATTCTAACCCTAATCCTATTCCCTCTTCTATCAATCCTAAAGATAAACCACCTGATGTGGATTCAGAGGGGTTCCAAACCGTCAAATCCAGAAAAAGTAACCCCTCATTCTTAGTTTTAATGGGAAGGCTTATGTTCCAAAGAATTCTTATAAGAATTCAGGGCAAAATCAGAAAGTTACGGATCAAAATGGCAAGAACAAGTTTGGTCAAAATCGTATCAAGAATCCATTATGGAATAAACCATTCAACTATAGTGGCCCAGAAATTCTTGCATCTCAAAAGGTTAATAGACCTTCATCAACATGGGCAAATATGGTCAGAAATGGTGGTATATCCCCTAATTTCGATCTTCAATTCATTTCTCCAATGAAGACTGGAGACAAGAAAATAATTGTTGTGAAAGAAGAAGCTAATAAAAGAACCATTACAAAGTGGAGTAATTCTATAGTTGCATACGTGGTGGGTCCAAGACCCTATTACTATCACTTCAGAAATTTTGTAGAGAAAACATGGTGCCCTATAGGTTACTTTGAAATATTTACAAGAGACAATGGATTCTTTATTATTAGATTCGCTAATAGTTCTGAATGTGAAAATGTTGTGGGTGGATGGCCTTTCTTTATTGGTGGAAAATTAATTATATTAAAGAAATGGAATAAGAACATGATTCTTGATAGGGATGTTATTTCTACTATGCCAGTTTGGATCTGATTACCAGAGTTGAACCTTCAACTCTGGGATAAAGAAATATTCATTGCAATCGCTAGTTTGGTGGGTATTCCATTGAAGTTAGATGATCCTACAGCTAAGGAAACAAGACTGAGTTACGCTCGAATACTTGTTGAGATTAAAGCAGATTCTGATCTGCCAAATGAAGCCCGCATCACTCTTCATGATGGGGAATCAATCATTTAGACTATTGTATATGAAGAAATACCTCCTAGATGTTCGAAATGTGTTTGTTTCGGCCATATTACTGAAAAGTGTCCTATAAAGCAGGTTTGGTAGGAGAAGTTTCCCTAAAAAGAAGTGGCTATTAATGAAAACTCTAAAAATCAAGATCCGGTCATTTATACTTCGGTTTCAGGAAAAGAAGCAACTTCTCAAGAAGATAATGTTTCTGTTGAAAAAGAGCTTTCTGAAATTGATCAAAATATACAAATGGATCTCAATCCTCCTTCGGAAAACCTTCGGACTGATCAAGGTAATATTTCATTTAAAATTGGTTTTTTTGAAAATCTTAAAAAAGTTGAAAATAAAGGGATAAATGAGCCTGGTGATAAACCGGATCTTGCATTTAAAGATGCTCGAAATCAGAACACATTCGAATATGTTGATTTAGCCAAAGACACAACACAGCAAAATGCATTTTCTGCTATGTTTGTAATGTCAAATGGCAGAGAAAAACATTGAAGATCAATCAAACAAGAAAGAAAAATCAGGGGATAAATTTACATAGTTCATGGATCAGCCTCCCCTAGAAACAAATCCAAGCATTATTACAGACAAATCTCAAAAGGCAAAGGGATTAAATCCAAAATCAGCCTATCTTGAAATTTTAGGGCTGAACCAAGTCTCCAGCAGCAACAATGATAAAATTATTGAAGAAGCTGCACATTTCTTGACCACTTCATCTTCCCCTGCAAACATTAAAAGAAAGAAAAAAGCAAAACAGAAGAGTCTGCAAGAAATAATAGGCAATAAAGATGGTATCATTCCTTCCAGAAAGAAAAATACATAGTCAAGAATCCAGAATGCGAGGAACACTTGAAAATCAAATCTAAAAAATGCAAAAAGAAAAGGATTAAAGCTGCAGACCATATTGAAGTATTTGATGATACAGAAGACATAGCATCTATGGAAGATGGGGATAGTCCTGAAGTGTCAAGACAAGGGCAATATACTTTATAATATCCTTTATATTATATATATATATATATATATATATCATCAATGAATATCATTGCTTGGAATGTAAGGGGTTTTAATTCCCCTGAAAGAAAATTAGATTTTACTAATCTTATTGCTTCTAATAAACCAAGTATATTTGGTATATTGGAACATAAGATGGGTAATACTAGTATTAGTGACTTTCATATGAGATATATGAGTAACTGGGGCATAACTGATAATAATATCACAGATGACAAAGGTAGGATTATGGTCATCTGGGACAAATCTATTTGGAATTTATATAAGCACTTTATCAATCCCCAATATATTCATTGCAGCTTTAAGAATAAAGGTGGACTGACTATTATTGTCACCTTTGTTTATGCTTATAATATTGAGAAGGATAGATTAACTCTCTGGAATCACCTAGAGCTTCTGAACAATACTATTAACTCTCCCTGGATTATTTTGGGTGATTTTAACACCATTATTAGGGCTTCTGAAAAGAGAGGGGGTAATTACATTCCTTCTCAAAAGTTAGATTTTCTCTAAATTCATTTATAAAACTGGGTTAATTGAGCCAGAGCTGAAAGGTAACAAGTTTACTTGGAAATCTGGGGAATATAGAAATATTCATTGTAAATTGGATAGAGTGCTAATTAATTATTCTTTCACTGATTTATTTCCCTATTTTTCCTGTCAGACTCTACCTCAAGCTACCAGTGACCACACCCCCATTCAAGTTTTCTTTGATAATAAGCCCAATATCAAGCTCAATTTGCCTTTTAGATATAAAAATGGGTGGGATTTAGATAAAGATTACAAAGCTATTGTTCAAAGTTCTTTCAAAAAAAATTCTACTTATGGTACTGCTCAATTTAAATTGAAGCAGTTATTAAATTGTGCTAAGAATAAGCTTAAAGACTGGAACAATAGTAATAAAGTTAACAAAATTTCTTCTACTAGATTGGAATGTGAGAACTTTCAAAACATTATTGATTTTGACAACTCAGATAAGGACACTGTCAATAAATTCTTTCAGTTGTAGAAAAATCTGAATAATGCTCTTCATATTGAAGCTGTGAACCTCAGGCAAAAATCTAAAGTTGATTGGCTTTCCAAGGGGGACACTTGTAGTAAAAAAAATTATGCCAAAATATCTAGCAGAAAGCATGGAAATAGCATTGGTAAAATTATAAACAGTAAGGGTGAGACTGTGAATGATGTGGCTCAGCTCAAAAAGGAAGCCATTGATTACTTTACTAATTTATATAACTCTAAGGATAGCCAATTAGATTTCCCTAGAATCTGCCCTAAATATGTTGTAAGTACTAATAGTTCTAAAATTCTTCTTGCTCCTGTGTTAATGCATGATATTAAAAACATTATTTTCAATGCTAATGATGATAAAAGCCCTAGGCCAGATGGCTTTGGAGCTAAATTCTTCAAAATGCATTGGGAAGATATTAAAATATGATTTATGATGTTGTCAATGAATTTTTTTAACTCTGGAAAAATCCTGAAGAATCTGAATCACACTTTCATAACTTTAATTCCCAAGATTAAAGTTCCTAATTCTTTAAATGATTATAGGCCTATTGCCTGTTGCAACTTTACTTATAAAATCATTGCCAATATCCTGAGTAATAGGATTAAAGTTTTTCTACAATATATTATATCCAAAAATCAAAGTGCTTTTATTCCTGGGAGACTTGTTAGTGATAACACCTTGCTTGCTCATGAAATGCTTAGAAATTTCAATCATAGGGCTAAAAACAGGATGTGTATTAAAATAGATTTACATAAAGCTTTTGACAAGGTTAACAGGAAATTCATTATTCATATTATGAAACAATTTGGCTTTGATACAAAGTTTTGGTCTCTAGTTGAAGAATGTATTTCTATTGTTACTTTTTCTATTCTCATTAATGGTTCTCCCAGTGGTTTTATCAAGAGCAATAGAGGCATAAGGCAGGGGGACCCACTATCCCCTTATTTATTTACTCTTGCTATGGAATACCTCTCTTATCAAATCAACTTAGATATTTTGTCCAATAATATTAAGACTATAAATAGAATTAATCCTTATGTCTCTCATCTCCTTTATGCTGATGTCTTGCTTATTTTTTTAAATGCAGATATGGATAATGTTATTGCTATTAAAAACATTTTCAGAAACATGGAGTCATATGCTGGGTTGAAGATTAATGAGAGAAAAAGTAAAATTTACTTCAGTAATCATTGCCAGGAGAAAGATAAAATTTTAGTTTTTTATAATTTTCAAGAGGGAAATCTTCCAGTTAAGTATCTAGGGCATCCTCTTAGTTCTAATCAGATTAAAGACAAAGATTGTGAAAAGCTTCAAGAGATCATTCAAAGCAAAATAGATACTTGGTCTACCAAATTTTTGTCTATTGCAGGCAGAATCGAACTCACTCGTACTGTTATCACTGTTATAATTATGTATTGGATGCAGTCCCATAATATTCCTATCAAAGCCATAGAAAAAATTGAGAGGACCTATGCCAACTTTATATGGAATGGTAAGTATCACAAGGTTGTCTGGAGTGTTATTACAAAACCAAAAGAGTATGGTCGTTTAGGTCTGAGAAACCTTAGAGACATTAATGTAGCTTGCAACCTTAAACTGTTTTGGAAATTCTTAGAAGGAAATTCACTATGGGCTAAATGGATGAGAGCTAAGTATGTGAAAACAAGAATTCTGGAACATGCCTATGGAGAATCACTATTCCCATACTTGGAAAAGCATCCTAAAAACTAGGGATATTGGGAAAAATTTAATTTCTAGAAAATTTAAGGATGGCAAAGACACTAATCTTTGGTTTGACCCCTGGGTTAATGGTAAATCTCTTGTGGATCTTTTGGGTTGGAATAATCTTACTACTTTTGGAGGAGCTGACAAGAAAGTTTCTCACATTATTGATAATAATGCCTAGAAGCCTGAAAATCATGAAGCTACTCAAATCTATAAATCTGCTATCAAAAATATTGAGATTGATGGTAATATAGAAAAGGACTGTTGGATATGGAACCTTTCTATTAAAGAGAAATTCTCTTTCAAGAATACCTGGAATTACATTAAAGCTAATGAGAGTGAGGTGGAGTGGCATCAAATAGTTTTGAACAATTCAAACTGTCCAAAGATGGCATACTGCACTTACTTTGCTATCATTAATAGGTTACCTACAGGGGATAGATGCTCTAAATGGAGCAAAAAAGAGATTTCTACATGTCTTCTTTGCAAAGAAGAGCCTGAGGATATTAGCCACTTATTTTTCAATTGCTCATACTCTATGAAAATTTGGTTTATTGCTAAGAGAAAGCTCAATATCTATCCAAAGATCAACATTCAAAATATTAGGGATAGTATTGATTACTTTCTACAAACTTTTAGAGGTAAGAAAGACTTAATGAACAAGGCTAGTGTGGTTCTAACTATAGTTATATACTCTTTGTGGAAAGAAAAAAATAATAGGCTTCACAACAACAAGGAATTGGACTGTTTTCAACTATGAAGATAAATAGAAACTGATTGCAATATTATCCTTATCAAGGCTAACAACAATAACCACAGCAACAATGTCAATACATGTGACTCAGACAATTATGAAAATAGAGCTGAAGCTTACTTACAAGGGGGCAAATATCCTTGGGATATTTCTAAGTGCAGATTCAATAACAACAAGCTCTGCAACCATGATAAACATTGGATGAACAATTCAGATAACACTCCATCAGGCTCCCTTTTTGAGGGCATGAGTTATGCCAAGCATACCAGGGATATTCCTGTAAAGGGAAGCAAAAATTATATTATTAATAATTTTTATAATAATAGTGAGAGCCATTTATTTGTTTATTTTGTACCTGCCTGCAGGCTTGGCAAAAACAGCCTCAACAGTGTTCCAGATGACAGATGCAAAGAGGCCAACAGCCACGCTAACAACAGTCACTTTGATAAGCATTGGATGGCTGCTGAGAACTCAAATCCGTCAGATATCTTGTATGGAGATACTTACAACAGATTTTCTCCGAAATCTACAAAGGGAAGTATGACTAATAGTATAAATAGCGATTTTAACTGTTTAAAGAGCGATAGGGCTAACCAGAAATCACCTGCTCATTATAGTTTGAAAGACTGGATCCCTAAAAGCTGCGGATCTGTTGCAAATAATAAACTTGGAGCATTAAAGACATAAATAATCAAAGAGTGGACATCAATCACTACGTTAGCAAGTCAACAACTAAACATACCACTTATCTTGCTGGAATAAAGGCGAGAGTAGTACTTCCAACAGTTGAAACTCTGTCAGAGAAAGGATTGAAGTCAATCGTAAGTTGTCCGAAGACATAAGGACGGATGAGAAGACCAAAGCTATTAGCTGGAAGCCGCCGTAGGATCTACTGTCTTCTTGCTAGCTATTTGAAGTTCTAGAGTTTGATTCAAGGAAGATCTGATCTATCGCCATGGACAAAGAGCTCATAACCCTAATCTGAAATGTCGGCTAGGGTTTGAGTGTTTGAGTCGCTGTTGTTTTGTTTTATACCTCGTTAGTGGGTTTGGGCCTTGGGCCATATTTTGTTTTAACGCTTTCAAATATATATGAGGGCCAAGCATTTATTATTAAATAAGTTAGTGGGGGGAGAGAGTTAGTGGGAGGAGAGAGAAACGGGAATGTATGGTGAAAATCAGGAGGGCTAAATGGGTGCTGCACTATTTGGGTGCTCTTGAACGCTCCTCATATATGTATGTATGTATGTATGTATGTATGTATGTATGTATGTATGTATGTATGTGTGTGTGTGTGTGTATAAACTATAAGTATGTGCATATATTTAGACTGCACACAATACATATAAGATGAGCTAATGTGTCTGATGCGATGTGAATCCCAATATCTATATATAAACATGTTATACCTTGCACCAAATATCATATTACACATGCACACACATATACAGTTGTATATGATACATATGCATGCTTATATATAAACTGAAAATAGATCAAACAAAATTCAAGCAACAATCAAATTTTTTAAGCGAAAAGTTTAATTCTAATTAAATTTATTTAGAAATACACTCTAAACAAGTTAGACTTCATATACCAAACAAAAATCCAGTATAGTAAAAAAATGAAATTCACTCGTATCTTCCACTGTGGGCTGACCTTGTTCCAACATGACGTAAGTAGGAATGTATTAACCCATAATATGTGAAATGCAAAAAATCATCCTAATTTAAAACTTCCAAAACTGTAAATGTATGATATAATAGCAAATCTAACTGTTCATCTAATGACGCACATCCAAAATATAGAGGTGCTAGATGCTTCTGATAGGGCGGTGCTTCCTGCTATTTTCAATAGGTCTAGCAACAAAATGGTGTAGACTCAAAATAACGGGTCCATAAGCAATGAACGAAGTAAGTGAATAATTCAATAAGACATTTCATAGTTCATATCCTCCTACCAAATAATGCATCGACGTTATTCGACGTGAAGCTGAGGGCTGAAAAGATATTTAAAAGTTACTTAAATTGGTTAAACGCAGTAGCCTCTGCAATTCACAGGCCTGATCCATCAATGATTCTGATGGCGGTAGTTTTTGGAGTTTCAAATAAGATTGACTTTAAAATTGCTTTGAAAAGGAATCCACTGATAAATTTTATTTAATTCTATCTTGAACTAAGAGATATCTATGTAAAGAAGATGTTGATGCTGAAAATATTGAGATTAGTGATGTGGATGATGACGGATTGTCTCAAACAAGATATAGATAGACAAAGGAAAGCAGAGAGTTATTGACAACTTTAGAGAACTGAATCCATAAAAGAGGGAAATAAAATTCTCTTCCTTCACTGATTTAACCAAGACCCAGAGGAATATGTAGATACAAAGGGGGAAGATCCCCCCACCAGAAGTCAGTAAGAGGGAACCATTGGATTGGGAGTGAAGGTTTGCAAAGGATTTCTTATTCCATGCGTTTTAAGGAAATGGAACATACTAGCACAGGCACTTTCAAGGTATAATAAAAGAGATGTTTCAGAGTAACTACCTAAATCAATGCATAAGGAGCCAAACTATAATGGTGTTGGACGAGCAACCACCATCTGCATTGAATGTATCAAGACCCGATCAAGGATTTGGTTCGAGGATGGTGATCCTACAATCAAGATGGATGGAAGTTAGTGTGATTTCTTTTATTTTGAATAACTAAGGAACTAGTAATACGAAACTATTAACATGCATATTAGATCTCAATTGATTTGTATGCATGCTCTAAGTTAGACATCCGAGATGAATAGATAATATAATAACACCTTGGGCCTCTTAAACGTGTGTGAGACCTCGATTGGTCTCTACGCACCATCCGAGTTGGACGTCTGAGGTTAATAAATAGGATTTTGTTTCCTGCTTTGAATATCTGAATTTTGAAAATCCACTTAAAAGTGGACTAACATTTATCGTGGCAGTCTCTTTGGAGAGACGAGTTGATAGCAACAAGATGCAAGTTCCCTTACTAGAGAGCAATGGACTTATTTAGGGAAAAAGTCCCCTTATTAGTCAGTAAGTGGATAGACTTGCTTTGATGCTTCATCCCTTCATAGGAGAGTAAGCCAATTAAATACATCAAGGATTGAGGGAGATCAAAGGCGAGTACCCTCACTGGGGAGCTTTATACTTAAAGCCCTACAAAATCTCCGTTATAGCGCATAGCGCTCTCCAACCTCCATGCTATTTCAGCTAAGCGCTATTAAATACTAGATATATTTCAAGTCTTGTTATTTTCTGCTACACCTACTAAATCAAGGATATTTAGCACCTGCCTTATCAACATTAAAATATAATGCCTGATTTGAGAAGTATAAAGCTCCTGTGTATTTATAGTAATTGAGAAGTTGCAATTGTTGGTGAAAAGTTACAATCAAAAGAAATGATTTAAATGAAGAGAAATGGATGCAACATTTCAAGAAAGAAGATGACTCTTCATGAAATTCAAAAATAGGTCGACAGGAAAAATTAATAGGTTGACAGGTTTTTGACCGTTATTTCAAAAAACTGTTGACCTGTTAATTTTAAAAGGTTGACCTGTTAAGTTTAAAAAGCTGTTGACCTGTTAATTTAATAGGTTGACCTGTTAAGTTTAAAAAGCTGTTGACCTGTTAATTTTAACAGGTTGACCTGTTAAGTTTAAAAAGTTGTTGACCTGTTAAATTTAACAGGTTGACAGGTTTTTGTCAACATACATAAAAAATGAGTTTTCATGTATATTTTTGAAGAGAATAAGAAGTATGATTATTTGAGGATATATTTCAACATAAATAACTCTAAATAACCATCTTCTAACCTATAAAACATTGAGTCCTCTTTTTGTCGATCATGAAGCTCCTTCTTGTCATTAATCAAAATAAGCATTGAAACCGTTGACTCAACATTATCCCCCTTTTTGATTGATGACAATATAGCTTGATATTTTAATCTTTATTGCTATCTCCCCCTGTATATAATTTCTGTCTCCCTTTAAACATCTATATATCCATTGATCTTTATTTTGTTGTTTTCAATCGAAATTCTCGTGTCTCAACATATATGATTCGCAACGCTTATGTCAATACAGAGTGGTTCTTTGGATAATAATCCAACCGGTCTCTCCATATTAACAAAGTTAAAATGGTCAAAACTTCGATAGTCTGTGATTTAACTATCAAAGAAAAATACGTGTGCAAACAACGATATTATTTCCAAATGGAAATTCTATCAATCAATCATCAATCATATATATATATACATATATTTCCTTATTTTATATGTTTAGAAAATATATGTTAACATTGGGAAACATTTCTGAATCTTCTTTACTTGGATTTAAACAGATGTTTAAATCACATCGCGACGACAACTCAAACCACTATACTTAAATTCACTTAACCACTTTCACTCTCGAACCTTAACCATTTCTAAATTAAAAACGAAGTCAATCAAGTTGGGGTAATACTACCTCTCAGACCTTAACTGAACAACATTTCAAATCTCGAAATAGGGTAAGTTCATCTTTAACCCTTTAACACTTCCTTACGTAACTCTCATTCGAATAAATCTCTATTCGATAAATCCTCCCTTCGAATAACTATATTTGATAATCTCTCTTACGAATAACTAGATTCGAAAACCTTTCTTCGAATAAACTAAATTCGATTAACTCTATTTATTTAACCTTAATCGATTAACTCTTTTTACTTAACTCCTTACTTAACTCCTTTCGAATAACTAATTCAATAACTCCTTTCAAATAACTAATTCGATAACTCCTTTCGATTAAACTATAATCGATAACTCCTTTCGAATAACTTATTCGATAACTCCTTTCGATTAAACTATAATTGATAACTCCTTTCGATTAAACTATAATCGATAACTCCTTTGTGTTTAACTCTATTCGAATAACTAATTCGATTAATCCTTTGTGTTTAAATCTATTCGAATAACTAATTCGAATAACTCTTATTTATTTATCTCTAGTTCGATTTAACTCTATTCAGTAACTCTAGTTCGATTTAACTCTATCGATTAACTCTAACTGGTTAACTCTATCTAACCAACTCGACTCGACTAACCCCTTTCGAATAACATATTCGATTTACTAACTTTCGAATACCATATTCGATTTACTGACTTTTTCACTTTATAAAGATTTCCTTTTTATAACGTTTATTCATTTTTAAAGATTTACTTTTAGTAACGGTTCTTCACTTTAAAAATGATTTCCTTTTTATAACGTTTTCCCTTTTTATAACGGTTTTCTTTATATAACGTTTTCCTTTTCATTTCTATTTATTCCCTAAGTAAATAATCCCTTTATAATATCTTATTTATTTACCAAGTAAATAATTCACTTAACATGTCCTAATTATAAATACATATCTCATTTGACACCTCCTATTTACTTAACAAATAAATATCTCCTGTATAAAATCTTTGTTGATTTTATAAATGTTTTTCTCTTTTATAAAATCTTTTGATTTTATAATTATTCCCTTTTCTAGAAATCTCCTATTTATAAATATTCAATTTATAAATATTCTGTTTTGAATATCACTTTGAAAATCTCCTTTTCCCATTCTGATATTTTATGGTACTTAACACATCAAATCACGATGACCAATATCATCCAACACATATAATCAACCACAGATTATAAACTACATCATATATCACAATATATGAAAAACAATAAAATAATTGTTGAGGAATCCAGTCGGATTCCTCCAACCTGTTTCCTTGCATCCACAGATGTTACACAATAAAATCAACATCACTTTCAGTTCCATATGATATATTCTGTTAAACAGAATCAATATAGAAATTCAACTAACTGACTAGCAGTTCAATCAAACAGTCAACACACAGTCAATCAGCCAATATTTAACAATTCTAAAAATACAACATGAAATTATAAACTGTTCAGAGTTAGTGAGATTTACTCACATTGGACGATTATCGTTAATAACGGTAACCATCGCTTGATTCAGATGGACAATTTATTTCGCTATAAATTGTAACGAGCTCAATTTCACTTCTAGTCAGTTCCTGTGTGTATCTCTCGTCCATATGATCCCAACGGATCCGATCGTTCGTAATTCTGACCATGTATGTGTAAGATACACTATTTAAAAGTCAATGCACTATTTTAAATTAAAATTAAACAAACCGATATTAGTTTTGGGCCTTACCCAATATCTCATCAGCCCATGGAAATAAGACATCCGCCCAACATAATTCTCTCCTTCCCCAAATCTTTAACCAGCTGTCTGCAAACCAATTAGTGCCCGCCCCTTTTTCCGTTTTTCTTTTATTTGTTACATGGGCTTCCCATTTTTTTAAAACAATGGCCCACTTATCCACTTAAAAACCAACCCGTCACCATAAACAGTTCCTTCTTCCCGAATTGAAACGCTGCTCCGTCTTTCGTTTACACAGGCCATTTCCGAAAATTCAGACCTCTCTCTTCACCTCGTTTCTTCACCGAACCAACTGAAACTAACCCCACAACTCTTCTCTTGTTCTGTCTTCCATCACCACACTAATGACATCACGCTCGATCAAAATCTCCCATACACCTCCATGCATCCACTACTGTTCATGCACGGTGGACATCCACTACCGTTCACGCACAGCTCCATCGAAAATATTGCGCTACCACTTCCTCTCCTGTACCAACCGCAAGCTGTGAAGGATAGCAGAAAGCTTCTCTCGTGAATCCCCAGTCTCAGTGCGTCGAGCTTGAGCAGCTCCTTCATTAAACCTTCGTTCAACCTCTCAGATTTCGAACTCTCCATTGTATTCGAACGTCATGGCATTTCTGCACTCTCACTACACCAAAACAGCCAATTTGGCGCACCAGGATGCAGATATTTGATACGGTTTTAAGCCGTATCAAATTTGATAGGGTTTATAGCCATATCAAATTTGATAAGCCGTATCAAACTTTATTTTGCAATCCGCGTCCTCTCCAACGCTTGAAATCTCACCCTAGATCTTGAAGGGTTCGGATCAGCCCTTTTTGACTGTGGTTAGACCCGTATCAAATTCGATTGGGCATTTCCCCTTTCCGTGTCTTTCTTTTTTAGGTTTCTCCCTCTCTCTTTTCTATTTTCGGCCGAACAAAAAGAATTCCCAAACCAAAAAAAGGCGAATCCCTAAATTTACGAAGACAGCGCTCAGTTTCTCTCTCTTAACCACCTGCAGGCTTCCATCATCTCATCTATCTCAAGCAATGGATTTGGCGGCGTTTTGCAGAAATTGGCGGACAAGCTTTACGAAAAGCGAAAAAATTGCAGCATTAGAGGTCACAAATCGATTTTTTAATCATGTTTGCTTATTACTAGTTTCTGTGATTTCGATTTGTTCCTTGATTGCAATTTAGATTGAAGGGTTAGTGAAGCAGCTTGCACAAGCTGGGGAGCATGAAAAGATATCTTCTGTCATTACTTTGCTTACAGAGAAGACTTTACAAAATCACCACATTCTAATTATAGAAAGGTGTTTATTCATTTGTAGGGATGAGGAAGTGATATGCTTATTGTGTTGGGTGTAATTTTTTTTTATCTTAAATGTTGAATTTTGTATGTAGGGTGGATTGATTGGGCTTGCTGCTGCTACAGTTGGTTTAACAAATGATGCAACACAACATCTTGAGGTTTGTTTAGCATCTTTGGATACTACGAAATAGGTTGATTTTTCATGTTCAAGAATAACATGTTTAGGTAAGTGTACTTATGTTTTGAGGAACTAATTAAGTTTCAAATTTCCTGTAGGTGAACTGATTAAATGACAGCCTGATATATCAGTTTTTAATGTAAATCAGTGATACATTGAGGTTATTTATTATCAATAGTACTCAATATGCTTAATCGATAAACACATAAATTCAAAACTTGCACACTGGAGACAAATGTATGCATGTACCAGTTCACTCTTTCTAAGTTCAATCATACCTTAACATGTTACACGAGGTAGGAGTGTTTCATCACCAAATATACCCTGAGTCTATGATATAATGGTGTCACTGGTTGTCAGTAAAGTGAAAAAAAACAACTTGATATTATAGTTAATCGAAGGAGTTTTTTATCACTAATTAGTATAAGACACTTTGGCCTCTGTGAAATAATGTAGCTGCAGCTACGTTGATATAAAATCACCAAGATAGAACGCATGTGGTTCATCACTTTTATCATATTTTTGGAGGTAAACTAGCTGCATTCTGATATTTTTTATCATGTATTCTAATATCAGCTAGAAAATTTTGTTTTAGGCAAACTTAGATATAGTAGGTCTTTAATGTGGATGATGAAGTAGACTAAATGATACAGTCGACAGATACATGTATGGTTTATTCTGTATATGTCTACAAAATTTGTTATGCTGAATCAACCATTCATTTTGTTATTTATGTTAATTTTCTATCCGGGCACCTTTTCATTAACTAATTACATAGTTCTGGGTTCATGTTTTCTAATATCAGCTATATTATGCATTATTTTGTTGTGCACTTTTCTTGGCATTCTTTCCAACTGTTCAATGATAGCTTATGCGATTGTTACACTGTGTGTAGTTTTGAAGTCATACATTAATTCTTGCTTCGTCCTTCGCAACAAAGCTTACGTTAAGAGGACTAACTCAAGATTTCCTAAACCAACTAGTGTGGATATCTGGATAGTGAAAACTTAGCTTTATTGTACTCTTAGCTATTTCAACATCAGAAGCTTTTGTGCTAAGATGCTTTGATTCATATGGGGTCATTTTTACCATAGGCATGCTTGGTAGCTCAGTAAGACAGCTCCATTCCACTTCAAGTTCACAAATATTAATTGAAGTAGGAACAATTACATTCTCACACTTGATCATGGGCACGGGTAGCTTTTCATGGTGCAGTAACTCAATTAGGCCTTACTAATATGAGCAATTTTCATGTTAGAATTGTTTTCGAATAAGAGATCGGAACTTTAACTAAAATCTTGTTTATATATTTATTTGGAACAAGTCATAGAACAACAGCTGATAAACATAGAAGAATAACAGAACTAATATGAGCATGACAAGAAACTCTGGCTTACTTCTATAAAATATTTAGATGAAAAAAAATTAAGACCAATGTATATACTGGAAGTAATGGCATTATTAGTTGGAGGGGTTTTTGGCGCAAGCTCGCTGTTTGGTTTCACTATTACAGTTAATCCCCTGGTGTCCATTTTGTTTGACAGGATCTTTTAACTTTCACCTTACAAAAAAAAGGCTATTGTGTGTATGACAGGTCATTGGTTGAACTTGCAGACTAGCTTTAATATTTCAGAAAATATAGAATTTCCTTCTGAAATTTCTGAAGTTTTGTATTTTCTTTGTTTCTCTTGAGCTAATTTATATAGCTAAAGATTTTCTCCTTTATAGAATGGATTTTCCAGAGTTACACAAATCAGTGCTTGCATGACAACCAGATATATTGCACCTGAAATGGCAGGTCTTAATTTTAAGTGGATATTACAAGCATAATTTTAAAGCAATACATATAATTCAAAAATATCCCAAATTTTTTCCTTTCGATATTGATATTCAAGGCATGATTAATGGTGGAAGCATTAAATTATCTTAAAATATTTAACATCTTTTAGCTACCATTTTATACACGACTAAGCAAGATTTTAGACTGCTTTTAAAGACCAATGTCCATGTAAGTTTATTTTAGGTGAAACAAATAATCTGATTAAAATGTATTAGTTGCTACTATTTTGCTTTCCTAACTTTACTAAAACTACTCATTAGAACCTTTTTAAGCCATAATTTTTCATTTTTTTCTTCATTGTAAGCTTAAAATTGTTCTGCTATGTATGTGGTTGGGATTTTTGAAGCTTTGAATTTGTAAAATTGACAGCTCATCTCAAGTACTGTCGTTAATATCTTATTAAATGAATTATATTCATGATTTGGTAAATTGAATAAATAGATTTTTTTTGTTTTTTTACAAATAATAGAACTAAACTTCTAAACCATCGCAAAAAAAATCTCATTTATATCTTAAATCCTATGGCTGAAAATGGGCTCAAGCTTTTGGAAGCATTTCATGACTGTAAAACAATTAATTTCGGTTGTAAATTTTGTTTACAAATGTCCAGTGAAAGAGTTAAAGGGTTGCTATTATTTAAATTCCTTCAAACAAAGGAAACTTACAACTAATTATTCATTGTTCTTTGTGGTAATTAAATGACATTCTTGACGATTGATTAGTTAAGTCTGCCAAAAAGAATTGTTTATTTGCATTGATCTAACATTTATATGGCAATAAACCTAAAGCGGATTTTTTTTATGTTTACTTAACAAAAACATTGCCTATAACCATGTGTTTCCTGTGTTTAATCTTATTTATAGTTGTGTGATTGTACTTGAAATATAAAATCGACCAAATTTTGAATTTCCAAATTCCTATAGTGTTTATTTAATACATTGGAAGGGGTACAATTACACTATAACCATATGTTTATGTTCCCGGGACCACTCAATTAAGTTTTTGAGAATTAAATGACATTTATAATGATTTATTAACTACTCTTATATCTTTTAGTTACTTCCTAGCAAAATTTCCTATCAGTTATCTGTTTTAACAAATACAAATTTCAAATTAGAATTAACTACTTAGAGATTTCATATCTTAAATTCCCTGGCTGTCACCTGGGTAGACTATCAATACCAAGGCCTAAGTTGAAAGCAATCTTCCTAAAATTAAGTCTTACCTTGACTGCAAAGCTTGAATTTTGGCCAATAAAATAGTGAAGAACAGTTAGCACTAGTTCAATTTTCTTTTCTTAATTTTCCCTAAACAATTACTGAAGTCATCTACAACATTTGTATTGCCACCTATAACATAGCTAACATGCTTTGGCAATATTATATTTGATATTTCATTATCATATCAAAGCATAATTCTCTGAAATTACTATTATAACATCATTATAATCTGGAAATTTGGGATACTGCTGGATAGGAGCATTTCAGAACTATCACAAGCAGTTACCATCGTGGTGCACTTGAAATCATTGTTGTTTACGATGTTACGAACCAGGAGAGTTTCAATAATGTCAAGCAATTGTTAAATGAAATTGACCTTTACGCAAATGAAAATGTTAATAAACTTTTGGTTGGGAACAAGGCGTATTACAATCTACAAGTCTTAGGTAATATATAACATATTGTATGTCAATATACGTTCGAATCACGCTACGCAAGTTTCGAATATGCGATCCATTGCGCTAAATTCGTACTGTTTAACCACTACAAGAATAGTGCTGAATTTTCTTCTTCTTATTCCTTATTTTTTTTTTTGGTGGCTGATTTTACCCCTGAATTATGAACAAATAACTCCTATAAAATTGTTGAATATATATAATATCCGCCGTCACCTCTATAAATTTGAATTATCAATGCAACTGGTGTGATCAGGCATAT
Organism: Allium sativum; assembly: GCA_030737875.1. Taxonomy (NCBI): domain Eukaryota; kingdom Viridiplantae; phylum Streptophyta; class Magnoliopsida; order Asparagales; family Amaryllidaceae; genus Allium; species Allium sativum. The sequence goes on from CM060921.1 coordinate 319,247,243, forward strand.
GAGATGAGTGGTAAATACTGGTTTCCACGCTGCAATCAGTATGTGGTGATTCAAATACACATGGTTCAGTGCTCTCTTTTTTATGTTTGAGCCCAAAAAAAAGAACATTAAAAAAAAGTTCAAAGTTCTTGTTGCTTAAGTTGTTAGTTCTCTAATCATATTGAATAATCCCCAGTGAATATGAAAGAAATTTCATCGAAATTTCTTCAGCTAAGACTCATTTTATAAGATTTGTTTATGTCCATCAGCCTATATATACTATTTATGTATGTTAGGTATACCTATATCTTATACTATAATAACCACATACATGCTACTTGTTTTGATCAAAGTGATATGAAACATGAAGCTTCCAATATTGAGATACAGTGTAAATAAGTTTACTGTAATATAGTACCTTAAGTATTATTTTAATTTCTAGAGATTAGTTTTAGTATTTTCATCTGAAATGTACTTTACTCCCCACTATAAAGATACATAATCTGTATTATAAAATAACAGACATTTGGATATTTTTTAACATTATAGAAGTTTAGTTTTGATATTTTAGTGACCCCTTTTCATACTTAGATATTTATAATTGTTAGTAGTTTAATACTAAATTAGGAGGCAATTGAGTAGGTATATGAAATGGCGGACATACTAAGTTACTAACAATCCTAACTGATTAAGTTCATTTTTAAACATGGTTTAACACACACTTAGGTAACATTTTCGTAATTTTTTGATCCCTTTGTGACTAATTTAATAAAATGAGATGTTATGTTATCACTAAAATGGTTAAATTAATGATATATCAACTTACAACTAATTACTCTAGTACATTCTGGATGGGAAAAAACGTAGCATATTACAAGTACCCATTTATATTATAGAGAGAGAGAGGAGGGAGGAGGGGGGGTGAGTTTACCATACACATCCTTGACAACATTGATGTTGCTGAAAGCTGTATAATCCTTCCTTTTGTCGCTTTTTCAGATCCAATACAATCACTTCAATTTTCCACGTTAAGAGTTAATCTGTCTACTTTTATACCGTCAATCTTTCTTTTACCTTGTTTTCAAATAACAAGATAATTATGTTTGATAGAGAACTCGAATCTCGCTTTTAGTACCCTTTTTGCTTTTGTTGCACTGTTTGGGCTTTTCCAAGTTGAACGAACGAGATATTTATTTATTTTTATAATAATCATATCATCTTTATTTTTTAATAAATGCTAATGGTGCAGTTAGTGTATAATCTTTGGCTTAACCATGATAAGGTATGTTTTTAGTGGAAATCCTTGAAGATGAGCATAGTGTATTAATGTTAGATTTGGTCTGAAAGTGTTGTAGATGAATCAAACATACAAGCTTATTGTCTGGGACTCTGGCGTATGGACAACCATTGCCACAAGTTCCACAACAAGCATATTTATAAAACTGAATAAATAACAATTTTATTTTGATTGCTTAAAGAAGGAAACGCTGTTCAAAAGAGCTAATTAAACATGTTATTTGATCTTCAAATATGTGTATTGTTTTTACTCTGTTTCAACTAACATTGATGCAATTTAAAATCACGCCAACTAATCTCACTTGCATATACAAAAGATGTTATTTAGAGTGCAAGCCCCAGCTATTTCACTTACATATACAAAAGATTTATACGGCAGGGATTGAAGTACAAACAATAATTGGACAGGCGAATTAAGCATGTATTTGAAGCTATAGAAATCTTTAAATTCATGCTTAGCTTAACATGAGCTACGGCTCAGTTTCGCTGAGCCTTCGGCTCAGCTGAAACTGAGCGTAAGGCTCAGCGAAACTGAGCCGTAATGCTCAGCTGAAACTGAGCCTTACGGCTCAGTTTCGCTGAGCCTTCGGCGCAGCTGAAGCTGAGCATTCGGCTCAGCGAAACTGAGCCGTAATGCTCAGCTGAAACTGAGCCTTACGGCTCAGTTTCGCTGCATTGATTTTTTTAGTTACTATTTGAACCATGTCTTGTTGTTGTGGAGGCGAAACTAAACTGATGTTTGTTATTTTATTTTCTTTTCAGGCGTTGGAACAAGCATGAGTTGTATGGGCTCGACAACTGCAGTTTTGTTGATTTTTTTTTTTAGAGAAAGAACTGTGAACATTATGTATTAACTGAAGTTATGATTTATGTATTAATCGAATTATTCTTAGCGTGTCTTCTTTATATACTGCTATATGAGTGTAGCGTATCTTCTTTATTGTGCATATATATATATATATATATCAATGGGTGCAGTGATTTTGTATATTGCATATATGATATACCGATTTTGATACGGTTAAAAGCCGTATCTAATTCATTGTTATCACTGTAGGAGTGAGGCATTAAACACGGTTTTTAGCCGTATCAGTATACCAGTTTAATACGGTTTTAAGCCGTATCAAACTGGTATACTGGTACGGCTAAAAACCGTATCAATCTATGAAATTAGCAGTGCAAGCATAACAATTTGAGGCGGTTTAAAGCCGTAGCAATTGTTCAGTTTGATACGGCTTAAAACCGTATCAAATTAGAAGTTGGAGAGTGCCCGCATGCTAATTTGATACGGTTTTAAACCATATCAAACTGAACAATTACTACGGCTTTAAACCGTACCAATTTAGTAATTTAATACGGTTTTAAGCCGTACCAATTGACAAATTTGATAAGGTTCTAAACCGTATCAATTATGGATTTTGATACGGTTTAAAACCGTATCAAATATCTCAATTGATACGGTTTTGAACCGTATCAATTGAACAGAGACGCCATTTTTTGATACGGCTTAAAACCGTATCAAATCGCTTTTAATACGGCCATTAACACTGCCAAATTGGCATTTTTGGTGTAGTGTCTCTCACTCCTTGTTTTGATATGACGCGAGGAAAACACTTCATCGAGCTCGAGTAGAAATTCCCAACGAGAAGGAAACGGCTCCAGCTTTAGGAAATACGCAAGGGTGAAGAGAAATAGCATCACCGTTCTTGCTTTCGATTTTTAAATGGAGAAACTGATTTCAGTTGTGAATTGTTTTTAAGTTTTCTTTGAAGAAGAACAAAAAGAAGCGGCGGCCGGTTTCCTCTTTCAGAATGCTGGAAGAAATTAGGTTAAGGTGTTTGGTTATTATATATAGTGTAAGTTTTAGATATTTTTCTTTGAATTGTGAGGATAGTTGAAGGCCACGAGAAACTGGCAGATGAAACAAAGAATGCGTGGCCTTCTTTATGTTCGCACATTTTGTTTTCACTTGTATCCTCCAACGTGTTCAGTTACAATTCAACTTGTCCATATGTTTGTTAACCCTTGAATAGCATGGATCATACACTTGATTTAATGCACTCTACTACCTGATCATGTCTTAACCTCGACTTTTGTGTGTACACTTTGGATATGATAACTAAATTTGGCTATTCTAACTTATTTATTTCGATTTTTTTGGTTATAAGGTCAAATGTACTTTCCGCTACGAAAAACTTCGTTCACTTACGGAAATGTGACGGACAGAAATAAAATTACAGTCGTGACGGGTAACGCGTCTCGATCCCAAAAATATAATAACATCGATAGGTTAACTCATATTGTGAAACCCCAAAATATTTATATAGGTTGCAAAATAATCCAAATAAAAAGTTGCGTATTTAATTAATTAAAAATTACAGTAAAATTCTAAAAATTAAATTATCGTTATGTCCCAAAAGAACCTTGTCTAAATTCAAACCCGATATTCAAATATTTTTAAATAACTATTATGGCCACGAACGAATATACCGCTGTTTTTTTGAATATTTCATTTGGACATAAATCAAAATCTACACGACGAAATCCCGATTTTTCTCTTCCACTAGAAAAATATACTTCACCAGCTCCTAATGTTTCTTGTTTCACAGAAATCCGATTTAAAACAGACCCTGTATATTCAGTTGAAGTTTGAATCGCCAATCTACGAATTGCAGCGCCATTTCGAGCTCGATTTTAATTATAATATAATTATACGTTCAAATTATCGTTCAAATAATTTATTCGTTATTCTAATTTAATTCTAAACTGAATTAAATATCACAGATGATCCAGTTCACACCATATCGCCATTTCAGCCAATTCTGATTATTTCAGAATTAAATATATTATTAAAATTTTATTTTAATTAAATATTCAAATTTATTTAATTCAACGACCATTATATTCTCTAAATCACTATTTATATAATTAAATAAATTAATTATAATACCTCTGCAAATGCGGGTCATTACAGTTTCTGACTCGATATAAGGATTTTAAAGCCGGGTCCAGCTATTTCCACCCCATTATTTGCTCTTCACCCCCCGATTAAAATTTTAAAATTATAATTCCAATTTTACCCTTTAAAAATTAATTAGATATATAAATGCACATTGTTTTTAATGTCATTACAATTCAAATAACCTAGTAGTCAAAGCATGGTGTCAGAGATTTTATGTAAATAAAACCTAAATCCCCTAAAATAGTTCAAACAACTCATAATCAACAATAGAAAAATAAAAACAATGGAATAATTAAGCGTAGAAAATTGTAAATTCAAGTCTGTTCTGAAACTATACTTCGCATATAGTTAATACAACAAAAATACATCTGTATTTACATAACAACGCTTTCGGCCAACAGTATTACATAACAGAGTTTTGATTTTTCTGATTTTTAAGAGATGGGCAGCAGAAATAAAATGCAGATTGAAAGAAGCAAAAAAAAAGTTTTGATTAAGTGGAAGGGCACATTTGGAAATAAACGGGGTGGGAAGAAAAAAATGTGGGGTGTGTAGTTTCTTTTCAAATAGGTGGGGTGTGAAGAGTAAATCTAGGGGTGGCAATAGCCAAAGCCTTTAAAGCCTTGCAACTAGAGTAAGACAAATCTCCGACGAACATGTTACAATTTTTTGAATAAAGAAAGGATGATCGTAATTTATAGCTACTAGAGTCCTTAGCTATAATAGTTCTAGAACGACCCCGGTTTGCAGGAAAACCCGAAGGAACTAGATAATCAACTAAGTTCATGATCAAAGATGGCAAAAGAGCTCAACAACCGAAGATTGACCATTGTTGAAATTTTTCTTGAGAAAAACATGCCTTATGTTGATAAGGCAAACTTTGAAGAGAGAGCGTTAATCAGCTAGCCAAGCAGATTTCAACTGGAAGTAAAAGGCCAAAATGTTGACCAAGTGAATTCGAACTTTAGAAGAACCAAAAGATTTAGAAAAAATACATAAATAAATTGAGTAAATTGGACGTCTTGGTGTAGATAGGAACCTCTCGGTACTGAAAGCTTTTTCTTTATGCTTAGATGTTTAGAACCTCTTGTACATCAAGTGCTCTGTTAAGCAATCGTCGTAAATTGTTTTTCTCAAGGAACATTTGAGCAGTTTTAAGTATTTATGAGAAGGCAAGAAATATCAAGTAAATCAGTAGAAAGAACTTGATCTTCATGGAAAAGTGTTTGAAACGCATCAATTTAAAGATAAGAGAATATGGAAAGTAAAAAAGAATGGATTTCCAGCAATAAAAATCTCTTGTTAGTGCGAGGAATCTCTCGGTCCAAGATGTCTTTTTTAGCCTTAGGGTCATGATGTTCTCTTCTGAACATTTGGACTAGCAACTGGAAAATATTCTTCATATGTTTCTGAGTCTACTGACAAGTTTCCCTATAAATATCAACCTTATTATAACTGAAGAAGGACAACAATTGATCTATCCTCGATCTCTTCCTAATCCTTTTGATCTACTTCTTTATCTCCTATATTCTTCCCAAAACACTCAAAAAACTCCAATGCAAATAAGTGATCTGCTAGATTGTGGTTGGATCTGATAGAATTTATGGTGATACTAAGAGAATACAACCAACGATGGATTAAAGTTGACATAAGTAGGACACTTTGTCGAGTTATTATAAGAATTGTATCTCCTGTACTACATTTCTATTTATTTTGTCAGAATTGGAGCTTTCAATCAATATTTGGGCGTTTGTGCCATTCTTATGCAAATAACAGCTAAGGCTAATAGGCTTTTTATTTAATACCATTTTTTAGCTTAGGGGTTGCTGCAACAAGAAAAACGGCATGTTAATATTTGCGATGTGCCTGACGCATCTAATGTCTCAACGTTTCAAGCATGACATTTATACCTAGAGCTGACAATTAGAACCGAGAACCGAAAAAGCGAACTGATCCGAAAAGTCCCGAACCCGAACCGAACCTGATGGGACTTGAGTCGGGTCTGATGAAAAATACAATAAAGACCATATCAAACCCGACCCAAACCGATCCAACCAAAAAGAATTAAAATATATGTATTTTTAGTTGTTATTATCCAACTGAATCCGAACTGGCTCGATTGGAATCAAAACCCAGGTCGGCTTGGGTCCAGATTTTTGAAATGTGTAGTTTAGACCAGACATCACCCGAACCCTCTAGTACCAAGGCCAGCCGGGTCGGGTTCAGGACCAAGTTTCCAATGGATCGAGTCTAATTGCCACCCCTATTTGGACCGTTGGATCAATTGGTGGAAAACAATATGTTGACGTCTGAAAGTTCGGTCGCTTCATGTCATTTTTCACTAATTGTTCATCTTCCTCTTCCCTGTCTTCCTATTTAACCCACCCTAATTCATTTTATCTCCACATCAGCGTAAAACATCCCACTCCATTCCACATTTTCTCTAGCGTGGTTCGAACATTTTTTTGGGTTTTTTATGTCTTTTGTTCCACTCTATAACATATAATTTTCAGCAATCTTTTTTGGTTACATCGTGTGGTTTTCGTTTTTAGCCATATCATGTATCTTCTACTTCTGCTTCTCCTAACCTATTGCTGTATGAACATCTTAAAAGGAAGAAATTTTCATAGCTTTGTTCTTGAAATTTCTACCAAAGAAGAATTTTATCAGCTCATTTTATGTGTTGGTGGAAAGTGCATCTAACTAAAAATTAAATCCTAATTGGTCATATCATAAATAAAAAACATGAGACAACTTGAAGCATTCTTGGGATGATTGGGCAATTGCTACAAGTATAAGGAGGGAATTAGGATCATGAGAATGATTACTTGAATGGTCCTGATTAAACTTGTCAAAATATGACCTAACCCATTTTACCCTAATTACAACCCTATTGGGTCAACCCATTTATAGTTTTTTATTAAATGCATCATAAAAGGGTTAACCCATTTTAAAAAGGGTTACAAATGGGTAACCCACTTACCCAAATAGTAAAAAAGTAATACTTTAAAATAAAAAAATTTAAAGTTAAAAATGTCAAAATTACGAAAATACCATTTATTTCAGAAAAAGTGAAAAATAATTCAAAAAATCATGAAAACTAAAAAAAATGAAGTATTAGAAAATAATAATTTTTAAAACTAAAAGGACCAAAATTACGAAAATGCCCTTCATATTGGAAAAAGTGAAAACAATGAAACATTTTCAAAAATTATCAAAATGGAAAGTAAAAAAGAATTATTTTAAAATAACGATTTTTAAAGCTAAAAATGCTAAAATTACGAAAATACGCTTTATTTTCTGGATTTTTATTTTTTTTGCAAAATAAAGGGTATTTTCGTAATTTTAGCATTTTTAGCTTTAAAAATCGTTATTTTAAAATAATTCTTTTTTTACATTTCATTTCGTAATTTTCTGGATTTTTAAAATTTATTTTGTCTTTTTCATTTTTTTCAACATGAAGAGCATTTACGTTATTTTGACATATTTAGCTTTAAAAATCATACATTTCGAATAATTCTTTTTTTACTTTTCATTCGTAATTTTCTGGATTTTTTAAAAGTGAAAATTAGGCTCACATCCCTAAAACATTCCAAAATTCATGCCACATCCACCCTAAAGATTCTTGTAAATCCAGCCCCTGAAAATGAGCTGCCGCATCTCCTTTTTTGGTCCCTTCCGCCTCCCGCTTCTCCCCTTCGCCTTTTCCCATTTTGGACCCAAAAAAATGCGCTCATGCATAAAAAAAAAACTAAAATATGGAAGTAATCCCAGAGTCCACGCAAATTGAAAAAAAAAAGTTGCATACTTATGTGCAACTATTGCATATAGTAGCATACATGTATGCATATATTCATATAGTGTATTTATGTTGAAAACCTGGACCAATATACGCATACAAGTATCAACAATTAGCAAATAACTGCTTATATGTATGCATACAAAGTTGAACTGAGATTCACGTGTAAAGAAAAGTTGCATACATGAATGCAACTATTCTGTATATATGCATGCATGTGTGCATCAAATTTAAAAGGGAAGTTGAACTGAGATTCACGTATTACGAAAAGTTGCATACATGAATGCAACTTTTCTGTATATATGCATGCATATGTGCAAAAAATTTCACTACTACAAAAGTGGGCATATTCGACACTAATTTGTGTGCGTTGCATGAAAAGTGTGGCGAAAGCTATGATTTCTTCGAGCTTCTGCAACAGCATTCATATGTTGTTGCATTATACGTGGATGCACTGTTGCGGTGGGAATTTTAGTGTTCTGATGTGCAACACCAGTTAAAAGCGTAGCATTACGTATATATAATCCAGCTCAGCTATCCGCGTTATCAACATATAAAAACCCCAACCGTAGATGAAAGATTAATCCAACGGTTCAAACCATCTATGGATCTGATGATCTTAATGTTAGCCATCATCCAATCATTGACAGCCACGTCATTTCATTCTTTTGACGAAATTTTGGCGCGATCTTCTCCCTTCATGAAATCGTTTTCTTCTCTATCATCTAATCGTTTTCCCCCCTTTTTACTATTGACAAAAAGTTAAACCTAAATTCACGTCAGTATCGATCCTCTCCTCGACAGTAAATTCTATTCCGAAAAGGATGAAGCTTTGAAACGCTTTCTAGTTTTGATTGCTCAGGGCGCTGACATCGCCAGTTTTTTCCCTCAGGTTCAGTTTGTATTGCACTGTGAATTAGTTGCACTTATTATAGATTGGATTATGAGTAATTAGTAATTAGTTCATTTGTTACATTTTGGAAAACCCATTCGCTTATGAGTAATTAGTTGCGCTTATTATTGATTTGGGATTTGGGATTATGCTGAGGTTTATTCGAAAATTATACCCAGCAATAAACCATGAGAACCGGGCTACTGGCATGAAAAAGACATTGGTTTATTATAGAGGTCGAGCTAGTTAAGGAATGGGGACTGCGTTTAATTTGCACTGCTTGAGGTTCATACCTTACACTGCGGTTAATTTGTATGCTTGAGGTTAATTTGCACTGCGGTGTGTATGCACTGCGGTGACATCCGAATTTTAAGCCTCTTACCGCAGATTTTGACAAAATCTGAAGCGGGCACTCAAGCATTTTCGTTTTATTACAATACACATCATACACGTAGTGCATATATACACTCACAAGTATACACGCACGCACAAGTATACACGCACAAGTATCATAAGTATACACGCACAAGTATACACGCACAAGTATCACAAGTATACAAGCTCAAGTATCATAAGTATACACGCACAAGTACACACGCTCAAGTATCATAAGTATACACACACAAGTATACACGCACAAGTATCACAAGTATACAAGCTCAAGTATCATAAGTATACACGCACAAGTACACACGCTCAAGTAGACACGCACAAGTATACACGCGCGCACAAATATACATGCACGCACAAGTATCATAAGGCAGCCATCTGAAGGCACGTACAAGTATACACGCACAAGTATCATAAGTATACACCAGAGACGTACGCAGATATTTTAAAAAATCACCAGCATTCACAAACAAAACAACGTACCATTCACAAACATTCAAAAACATTCACCAGCATCCATCATCAGTTATCACCAGTCATCACAAACTTCCACAACCACAAAAAGTTTCACAAATATTCACAAAATTTCAAGCCAAAAATCATTACCAGCAGAATAAAACCAACATCCACAAACATCACCAGCATCATCACCAGCATCCACACCAGCATCAGCACCAGCATCCATGTCAGAGTCATTGTCCATGTCAGAGTCATTGTCTATGTCAGAATGGCTGTTAAGGATAGAGCATAGTCAGCGACCAAACCAGAATTTCTTGCTGTGGAGGGCAAAGTGATCTTTGGATGATCAAACTTCAATAGGTATGTTAATTCTATTTCTGTAAACATTTTGTGATCCACCTAATATATTATATGATCAAACTTCTATTTCTGTAAACATTTTGTGATCCACCTAATATATTATATGATTCAATTCTCAAATAATGTGATCCACCTATGAGTTTATATGCCTTAATTATCAAACAATTTGACATGTAACACACATTAATTATCAAACAATTTGACATGTAACCACATCTGAAGGAAATTCAAGCCATACAATAACAGTGTCTCAAATTCAAGCCACACAACCACATCTATGTACAACTAACAGAGCACCAGTTTGTAATATTATTTCAGAATCTTGGGTGGGGCATTATAACCTTGTATGTATGTATGTGAGTGTGTGCATGTGTGGTTGTGTCTCACTATAAGAAACTGTGGATAGAAGTAAAATTTACCTATAATCACAAAAAAATGGTACCACCGGTTCCTCCCTATTGGTAACAAACAGAATTTCAGGCCTCGTCAAAGGATGAGTATGTGTGGTGCGCTCAACCCTAATGATGTATTTCTTGTTGTCGAATCGAGCAGCAAAAACATTCTCCAAGCCAATGCCTTCATAAAATTCCATTTTCAGGTATAATGATCTATGGTCAATTCGAGACCAATGACAGTCGCCAATTTCACACACATTTCCCATTGGCGTCATTAATTCTTTTATTGCAGGAACATTTGTCTTCAGGAACTCGGGAAAGCCAACAATTCTGGCCCATGATTCTGCCTCGAACGCTGGTTCAGGCTCAAATTCTTCATCAGATCATTGTTGCACATAAAAAGCACCTCCAATTTTTGTAAAAAGTTTCAACATTAGCGCATGATCACGCGTACTGTAAGATGGGCATGTTATTAGAAAAGAGTTTTTGGGTATAACCCGTATAGTCCACTCCTCATTAAGCTTCAGCGTATGCCTAAGCGTGAGATGCACAAATTCGTAAGTCCAATGTCCTGAAAGAACAGTGGCAGTGATGCATAGTGAAGAGTCCTCCATTGTTTTTTTTTTCTCAGAAGACGAATGGCCATATGAAATTGCTTATTTGTTGGCTGGCATGAGTGACCAATCGCCAATGGTCAGTAAGTCAATTGTAATAATTATGTTCATAACATTTTACTAAGAAGGCCAATGGCCATTCGATGTCACCACTTATCAAATAACTTGTTATCATTTGATCAGGTGCATATTTAATTCTGGAAGGCAGAGGGATACATTTTGCAGATCGGATTGCTGCATATATATGATTCATATATAAGTACATACTAACATACATATATATTTCCTATTGCAATCGAATTGCTGCATATATATGATTCATATATATAAATGAGTAATACATTTTGCAGGTGTGGACACATGTGTACATGTTCAGAATTCGCTAAAGAATTGGCCAGGAATGGATCAGGATAATGTCCCTTATGCCGTGCACCTATTCTTGAAGTAGTTCGAGCTTACTGTATACAATGAACAAAACGGTGTAGCTGATTTTTGAGTTTTGATATTTGGATAATTAAAACAATTGCTTTGGATGAGTTTCTTGTACAAAACCTGTATTGCAAAATATTTAATTAAAGCATTGTATTTCTATCAAATTAGTGTGGCATTTTCCTTCTTCTACTGTTGCGTTAGCTTTTATTGATATTGCATTTCATTGTAATCGTGTTGCATTACATATTGTAGTGGTGTTGCATTACATTAAATATAATTGCTTACCCGTCGCACGTGGACCCCACAGCTGAAGTGGATAGCTAGTGTGGCATGTGACACGTGGAGTGCTGACATGGAGAGATGACGTGTCATGCGACACGTAGACAGCTGACGTGGAAAGCTGACGTGGTGGCACTGGAAGCCAGGCCCTAACTAATGCTTAAGGCAACGCTGAATAGTGTTGCATTACGTGCAAATAGTGTTGCATTATGGCTATAATGCAACACTTTCTTTCCGTGGCCGTAGATGGGCAAAAGTGTTGCCTTAGGTGGCTAATGCAACGGCCGCGGATGCCACGCCCCCTGGTGTTGCCTATTTGAAAAAATGGCCTACGGCAACGCTTTTTTGATCTACGACCACATAAAAATAGTGTCGAATATGCCCACTTTTGTAGTAGTGTTTAAAAGGGACGACGGCTTTGTGAATATACGCATGAATGCATGCATTTATTCTGTACAAAAGCATAAATGTGTGCAACTATGTCTGAAAACGGTGAATGCTTGAAAAACAGGCCAAATTTGAATATATGCATAAAATGATGCATGTAATGCAGTTAAGCTGCATACATGTATGCATTTATAATGTAGTTTGGGCGCAATACTGAAATATTAGCATGAGTGTATGCAACTATTTATGAATAGGTGCATCTTTTAATGCAAAAACCTGTTGTTTCGTTGTTTTTGTGTATTTTTGGGTTTTGACGTGGTTTTCGATTGTTTTACCTGAATTTTTTGGCGTGTACGTGTTTTATTTAATAATGAATTTTCATGATTTTTTTATACTTTTTCTAAATTTTTTAATGAATTTTCAAAAAATGGGACCTAATTTACAATAAGTTTAGCACCGGATGTGAGCCTAATTTTGAAACTTAATAGGAACCTGTGCAAAAAGGACCCTTTTTAAAATTTATTTTGTTTTTTTTCAATTTTTTCTACATGAAGGGCTTTTCCACTATTTTAACATATTTAGCTTTAAAAATCGAAATTTTCGAATAATTCTTTTTTTACCCTTCATTTCGTAATTTTCTGGATTTTTTAATTTTAATTTTGTTTTTTTTTCACTTTTTCAACATAAAGGGCGTTTTTGTTATTTTTACATGTTTAGCTTTAAAAATCATAATTTTCGAATAATTCTTTTCTTACTTTTCATTTCGTAATTTTCTGTATTTTCTAAAACTTATTTTGTTTTTATCACTTTTTTCAACATGAAGGGCATTTTCGTAATTTTGACTTTTTTAACTCTAAAACAATTAGTTTCGAATAATTCTTTTATTAACTTTTATTTTCGAATAATTCGACACTTAAATTTCAAATTTTGAAAATTCAAATTTTCATGGAATATTTTGAAAATAAAAAAATTAGTATTTGTTTTTATTAGCTAAATCAAATTAAAAAACTTTTATTTACTATTAGTGTTATAAAGGTTGTAATGGGTTAACCCTTTAATCAAGAAAGTCAAAACGGGTCGAGCTATTGTATGTAGCTAAAGGGTCGGATCAAATTTTACTTGACCCACTAATGACCCTACCTCATCCTTTTGACACGTCTAGTCCTGATGACTGATTGAAAACCACTACATAAAGATATAAAAGATTCGGAAAAGATTCTTCCTTTAAATTCAAAGAGTTGGATTCGTTTTTCAAAGTCTGTATAGGAAATTTGTAGATATTTGTTACTCATACTTCACCCGCTTAGCCTTTCATCACTGTTGATATGGATTATTGTTTTGATTGGGTAGCCATGCAAATGATACTACACACCCATCAATCTAGACATAATAGACACACTAAGCATTGCAGTTCGAGCAGACATAACACTGGACGATTCATATTTCACATAGACTATTTCAGAAACACCATGCAGTGTTGTTATACTAAATCATCTAATGTTGTATCAATTAAGTGGTGGAAGCACATGTTAATTTTATTACATTTTTTTACATGTATTTGAATCCAAAAACGTTTTGGAATGTTTTAATAGAATTGTTCACTTTTTTATAATTATTAAATGCATATTACACGATAAAACAAAATGTGTAACACCCTGTAATTTTAAAATGGGACATAAGAGTTAAAGAATAATTAATCTTTAAAAGAAGAATTGGGGAAGAAATTATGGAGGTTAGAAGTTTTCAAGTTTAAGCAGAAATTAAATTAAATTAATAATTAAATAAATCGAGTTCGGAATTCAAATCTGCAGAGAAGGCTAGGCGGGAAAATTCCCGCCATAGGGTGTCGACCTCCCTAGGGGTGTCGACATAGGCGTCGACCCCCTTATAGGGGTGTCGACATAGGTGTCAACCCCCCCTCCCTGTAGGGGTCGACTCCAGCGAGCTGATCTGGACAGTGACGATTTTCTGACGTGTTGGGGCATATGTGTCACGTTCTTGTTGGCTCTCTTGGGTTTGGATGGCTTTGATGACTCCTAGGTTGATCTAAAGGCCCATATTAATCCTAAGCATATATATATAGCTAAACCTAAAACCTAACCTCACAACCCTAAACTATGATGCCATCATGCTGTTAATCTACAAACTAACCTAGCCGCCACCATAACAAATCAAATACTAGATTAAAGATAAAAAGATAAGAGATAAAGATTCAAAATCTAGGAATTGCGAAAAGAAATTATAGAACAACAACGAATGAATCAACTCCTACATCAACGGATTAGCTTAGCAATTTCAGAAATCATATCCCAGAATTTAAGATCAATTTTCCGTGAGTGCAGTTACTTTACCAAAGTAATTGTTTAAACGTAATTGTGATGAGTTATGAATTGGATTGTATGAAAATGTTTGTAAATCACATAAAGTTTATGTCTTTGCAAACTATGTTTTGATTTATGCTTGATTTGATTCATTATATGCAAGTTATCTTCTATGTTAATTCATATGCCTAATTACATATGCAAGTTATGTATGCAAGTTTGCTCGATCTATGCAAGTTAAGAAAGATTATATGCAAGTCATGTTCATGCATGTAAGATCATATTTTATATGTTTAGATCTACATATTTATATGATTAGATCCATATCAGTCAATATGTTTAGAACTATATGTTCATATGTTTAGATCTACATGTTTATATGATTAGATCCATATCAGTCAATATGTTTAGAACTATATTGTAACGACCCAGAAAATCTGAACCAAATTAAAAATTTTAAATTGGCTAAAATAATGGATTTTAAATATTGAAAATAAATATTTTAAATAATGGAGATGAAAAGTAAGTTGAATTGACAATTGAAAACGAATATAATTAATTTTAATTATAAACAAGGCCTGAAATGGCGCTGCAGTTTCAAAAATTGAATTCAAACTTTGTCGGACTGTACCGGGTGCAAAACAAAACGGATTTTAGTGAAACCAAAAATATTTAAATCTATTAGTGAATACCTTTCTAACAAATCTAAAAAATTGAATTTTCATAACGGAAAGCAAAAGTTATGGCCAAATGAATTTTCAGAAAGGTCGCTATGGAATTTATATAGCCCGTGAAATTGGCCATTTTGCATACGACCTCAGAATTCGACGAAACCACTTTTGTTGGATCCGGGATGTGAAGTTATTGCTAGGTTTCAAATTTCATAATTTTTGAAGCTAGTATGTGAGCGTGGCAAAGGAAAACGTGTTTTGGTCAATTATAGTTAAATTGGATCGACCAGAAATGGGCCTTTTTGCAAACGGTCTCAGAATTCGACGAAACTAGTTTTGTTGGGACCGTATCGTCCAAACATAGCCAGATTTATTTTTCTGGAATTTTTCGAATCAGTATGTGGCCCTGACAAATTGAAATGTACGTTCAAATTAAATATTGAATGTTATATATTTTAATTTGAAGGAAAGCTGGCTGAAACATTCGAATGGGCCTTCGAAACATATCCCATTGTGTCCGGGATGGGGGTAAAACGCTAGGGGCGACAGTCGTTGGGTTTGAAAAAGAGTTCGTTTAAGAAAAATCCTATTTTTAAATTAAATATATATCGACCAATCACGAAATTCCACTCATTAATTTAAAAATAAAAAAAAATCGAACCCCCCCCCCCCCCCCCGTAACAGCTGCGATCGACGGCGGAAGTCATCCAGAACTTCCCGGTCTGATTTCTCCTCCATCTCTCAACGATATCGAGCGCCCCAGCCCAATTTTTGAAGCTCTCCATCTCCTCTTCACATCCATATAAACTTCTCCAATTATCGTGCAGTATTTCACCCGGATCGAAGCCCTAAAGTCGCTGCCTTTTGAGCTTCGCCGAGGCCGGAGGTGACCACCGAAGTGGACCCCACTTCAGGCGCATGTGCGCCCCTCCAAGGCCGTCAGCATGGCATAGGCCGATCGCCCCCAAGCCCCACCATTTGCGCGCAAATCCGTGACCTAGTTTTGAACCATTGCAAACTTTGAAAAATCATATCTTTTTGCTGTGTGGTCGAAATGCAGTGAAACAAGAGACACTGAGACCGTGTGGACGTCTTCTACATTCTAGAAGAGACCGCATATTTTTCTGAGCCTTCTGCTATTCTTGGTGGAATGGAACCCAATGTGAGATTTCTAAATTATAAACGATATGGAAACGACGATGTATAAATTATATAGTCGATGTATGGGTTATATAAGCATTGTACACCTCATGTATAAGCGTTGTATAAGTTGTACGTTCGATGTATAAGTTATATATGCATTGGAAAAATTATATATGTGTTGAAATAGAAGTGAATTGCTATATATATATATATATATATATAAGTCCCTCGTCCACAAACCATGGACGATATTTATTGGTTGTGATTGGTGTGAAAATTGATTGATAGCGAATGGTTGTTTGGGATTGTTTGTGGTTGATATTGATTGATTGTGGTTGAAAAATACCCATTTGTGGTTGAGAAATATTTGGTTGGAACCACATAGAATTAGTTTGTGGAAATGAAATAAATATATACATGCCGCCTGCGTGCGAACTAGATGCATGATCCCCATTGTCAAAAACCGCTAGGTTTTAAGGTAGAGCGAGGAGCCGTATTAGGGACGGTCCCGGTTTTAACTACCCTGCCGTTATGCTGCCGAAATTTTGAATAATATTCATGTGTTTGAATTATTTTCATTTGCTGAAACTATATTTATTCATTGAATAGAAAACCTTCATGTGTTGAATCGATATTCATTCGTTGATTAGAAATTCATGTGTTGAATGGTATTCGTGTTTTAAATATAAAAATCACATTTTTATCTATATATAGAAACTATGGAAAACCTTCATGTGTTGAATCGATATTCATTCGTTGAATTGAAATTCATGTGTTGAATGGTATTCATATTTTGAAATAAATTGTTTCATAATAAAAAACACCTTGTATCGACTATATGGACTATGTAAAATAATCTCGTTTTAAAAGAAATTTTTTTATAAGAAAAATCCTATTTTTATCACCTATATAAACTATATAAAATAATAGTGTTTTGAAATGAATTGTTTTACAATAAAAATCACATTTTTATTATATACATGATTTGTTGAAATGTGAAGTGTTAAAAATAGCAACTCGTTCAAATAAATATGCATGAGTCGAAATATTCATTAATTAGCTAATGATATGATTTTTGCCTATGCATGCAACATTAGAATGAATGGTGTTTTTATACCAAATGGAATCAAATATGAAGTTGAATAGAAAATGATAAGTGATAAGAACTGTATATATGTACATGCATATTTATTGAACAGGTTATAGCAAAGGGGCTAGAGAAGAGGAATAAATTTTGTGCCCGACAAATAGGTACACATTTACTGTTTTGTTTGGGTGATGATTTTATGAGCTTGTTGGCTAGCCGCTCGGCTTTTTCTTTTTCTTTTTGACATGAGACGCCCGTGTGGCTATTTGGGAATTTTCCCAGCCCCTCCCGTACAAAGGAGGTTATGGCGAAATTTTCCAAAATTTAAAGGCATTAGTGAAATATTTGAAGTGAAAACGATATTGAAATTGTTGAATGAACTATATTTATATAAATATATAAATATAAATAAAATTAAAACGAAACGTGGTCGTGCATTTCGTGTTTTGAAACCGTGATTTCAAACAACTAGTGCGGGAAATCCGACCATTGGAATTTCCCGAAACCGCAACCGTTGGGTTCGCCTTGGAAATATCTTTCCAACGGCACCAACTTTGTAAAAATCCAACAGTTGGATTGTCTGGAATGTTTAATTCAAGTCTGAAGAAAAACAGCGCCAGAAACGATTATATTTATATATATAATTATATTTAATCGAATAACGATGCTGCAGTTCGTATTTTGAAATCGAAACTTCAAACGATTGTACCGGTAGATCCGACCGTCGGATTTTCCCGAAACTGGAACTGTTGGATTCGTTTTAAAAAGACCTTTCTAATGATGTAAATTTTGTGAAGATCCAACGGTTAGATTTTCAGATATGTGTAAATCAAATCTGAAGAAAAACAGCGCCATGGCCGCGTTATGGACCGAAGCGTGTTTTGAATAAATTGGCTATTTTAAATTAAATAAAAATAGCGATAAATCGTTATAAAATACCATAAACGATATGGAATGGAAATAAACTGAATTTTCTCGATTTATGTGGTATTTGATGGTTGAATGTGTTTGGTGTGAAAATTACATTAAAGAACAAAATTGGTGTTGACAAATGATTTAACCATCGAAATGAATTGATTTGAAATTCTAAATATACGTGAATTATTTGAAAAGGCCGAGTTAATTTTCATTTCAAATAATTGACCGACGATTGAAAGTCGAAGATGAAGACGGTGGTCGAAGACCGGAGATCTTCACCTCGTTTGGATGGTAACCGAGGTCCTGATTGGGAGGCATCCCGAAATATGGATAATGAGTTGTGATCGTCCAGACGTACGTGGTGATCGATGGGTTTGCGAGGTATTTAGTGCCTCCGGTTTCGTTCAGACCCAGAACGGACTTGTAAATGGACTGTGTGTCTGACATTGGATTTTATTTTGTGTTGATTGATCTCTATTAAATATACATCTGTTTGGCGGCGGAGAATTTATTCTTTTGCTTAACGCCCTTCTCTGAAACGCACGAGCTCAGAGGTTGTATATTGATGGACATCAGTCGCATGGCATGAATTGCTAGTGTGGCGTGCCTAAGTGGCAAATGATCAGGGCTTCTGTTGAAAAGCAAAGTCTTGTGGTGATGATCAAAGCGCCGCCTGTGTGGCGTAGCTTTGTGTATCATGTGAATTCGCGAGCCTCACACCCCGGTATGAACCAGAAATGGGAGAAGGACCTCAGGGAGGGCATGCGTTTCTTCCTAGCTAGGGTGGTGTCAGTGACCTACCAGCCCTGACATTTATATACTTTTCACATGTGTGGTTGTTGCTGCTGCAAGGCGCCTCGGTTTGATCGGACGATCCGGGTCCGATGGAGTCATTCGTTGGCTCGTTTACGCCCCAAAGGGAGGGGAAACGTATTGTTCAGGAATTTTAATCCACATCGGTGGACCGGCCCTGTCGCTCCTAGGGTCACTCGAGCTCTGATCCTAAGACTCGGGCTAGGCAGTCTCGAATTCGGTAAGGACTATCTTTTGCCTTGGTTCAGGACGGAAATCCAGTTTCCAAATACGACATCGTGCGATTTTGATTGTATACCTATATATGGCGACATAGTGGTATGGGGCATTAATGCCGTCTATGGTTGATAGTTATGATTTGAAATTGTTTTCAAAACATATAAACACTAGCAATAATATCAAATACCTTTGTTTTATTCGTATCAAGCATATCTTGGCCGTTATAAGGTAAAAACTCTATCCTCCGGTTTGCGTTGCATTGTGTGATGGGAACTGAGTCTTATAATGGCTTCATTTTTATAAAATGCATTGTGTTGTTTAAAAGAAAGATTTGTTTTAAAGCACTGGCAATCCAATGGAGTAAACCCGTTCCACGAAAGTGGCGTGGTCCTGGGATAGCCAAATTATATATGTGTTAAGTAGATTTCTCATACCAGTCCCATGACTGACTCGTAGTTTGTTTCACTTTCAAACTCGGGTGCCCCTTTTTTTTCTACACGGGCATCCTTGTATTCAGGTTTAGCTGGTTCTTTCTAGATGGCTGGAGCTGAAGATGGATTCTATCATTTATCTCTTTTTATGTTGTTCAGCTCTTATTGTACATATTATGTTTGTTTTCCGCTGTAGACACTTATGTATAGCTGAACTGTATTTTTACTAAGTATGATCCTGTATACTGTGTAACTCTTATGACTACTCTTATCCAGTATATTCTATTGTTCATTATCTGGTGTATTTATTTATTTCTGTTCTGCTGTTATCTGTTTCTGTGTTATATTCCAAAGATAACCCTTGTCTCCGTCAGTACGGGATTTGGGGTCGTCACAACGTGGTATCAGAGCTTTGGTTAAGCTTAGTTCTGGAATATAACATTTGAACGAACTCGTCAGAAATAGAACCAGTAGTGTTCTAGGACGGGCAACTCATTACAGATAGGATCAGTAATATCCTAGTATGAGTAGCAGAATGAAATAACACCTCGATAGACACATTTACATTCAAGTATTTGTCTCTATATTTTGAAATATCTGATCTGTGACCTGACACTTGATCTGCTATTTGCAGAGGAACTAGAAAATGAGTGCCACAAACAGAAGAAGTGATACTGACCCGGATATCGAAGGCCTATATATGAAATACAGAAATCTGGGTGGAAAGCCGTTCACGGGCGAAGAATCTATTATGAAGACACAAGCCTGGATTCGTTCGGCTGAGAAAATCTTTGAAGGATTAAAGCTGAGGGATGACCAGAAAAGATTACTGGCCTCCTGGGCACTCAAAGACGAAGCTTTGTTCTGGTGGGATTCAGTTATTAAGGATAATCCAGAAGGTGATATCACCTGGGATAGATTCAAAGTGATTTTCCTGGAAAGATTTACTGCTCCCGAAGCGACTGAGCGCCTATGTGATGAATTTTCTTATTTGATACAAGGAGATATGACCATCCCAGAATATCGTAAGAAATTCAACGAACTTTCTCACTTTGCTCCCCATCTAATTCAGAATATGAAGACAAAGAATCTGAGATTTATTTACGGGCTTCAAAGGAAATATCAGAATAAAGTAATGGGGCATGTGAAGCTCCCTTTTTCAGAAATGATTTATATGGCTTATCAGTATGAAGATCTCCATAAGAAAGGCATGTTGCGCGACGAGGAGGAAGTCAGCTCTAGCGATAAGGTTGAATCTGAAACTGATCGTCCTGAGGCCAGTGCAAAGTCTGATGTCAGTAAGAAGCCCAGTGCCAAGAGAAAAAGGGCTAAATCTAAAAAAGAACCGGCAACGACTGCCACATGCTCAAACTGCAATCAAAAAGGTCATTTGTCCAGGAAATGTAAGTCCTTGAAATTGCAAAAGAAGGAGGGATCTAAATCAAAGAACAAGGTTAAAGAAAATAGAAAGTGTAATCTTTATCATCAAGATGGTCACGTAAAGCAAGACTGCTGGCTGTCGAAAAAGACCAATGAGGCTCAGGTGAATGAAGTGGCAGAAACCTCAGCACCCTCAGATAGGCAGGGAAGGTCTGATGTTTTAGAAGGCACGCTTAATGTCAAAAATATTCCAGTTAAAGTACTGTTTGACACCGGCGCGTCATGAAGCTTTATTTCAAAGAATGCAGCTAAGATGTTGGATTTGAAATTGAGAAAACTCAAAGAACCAATGACTGTCCAAAATCCGGTTGGGGGTTCCATCGATCTCAGTTGGGTTTGTGCAGTGCCTGTCTCTTTTTCCTGCTATAAATTCCCTACTATCTCCATCGTCATGAATTTTAAGGAGTTTGATCTTATATTGGGGTTGGATTGGCTAACCAAATATGAAGCTGAGGTTAGATGCGCCGAGAGAGTGGTTAAAGCAAAGGCCCAATCAAGGAATTATATAACTATACCATGTGAAGGCCGGACTTCAAATAAAAAAGGTTTCTGGTCAGCCCTTGATGTTTCTCCAGCCCAAGTAGAAAATATCCCAGAAGTCACAGAGAATATTCCTGACCTCATCAAAGACATTCCTGTCGTCAAGAACTATGTGGATGTGTTCGAGGAAGTTGTTCGCTTACCTCCGCAGAGAGAAATAGATTTCAAAATTGCTTTAATTCCGAATGCAAGGCCGGTAGTTCACGCTATTCGAAGAATGTCCTCGAAAGAGAAAGAGGAATTAGACAATCAAACATGACAGCTAGTAGGAAGGGTCTGATCAGGCCTAGTTTCTCTGATTGGGGAGCAGCAGTGGTTTGTGTCCCAAAATCTGACGGTACTCTACGGTTATGTGTGGATTATCGTGATTTGAAAAAGCAGACAATAAAGAACAAATATCCATTGCCGCGAATAGATGATTTGTTGGATTATTTGAATGGAGCATAAGTATTTTCACGAATGATCCTAGCTATAGGCTTCCATCAACTTTGAATTGCCGAAGAGTGTGTTCCAATGACAGCATTCAGAGGTCCAGACTTGTTCTACGAGTGGTTAGTAATGCCGTTCGGCTTATGTAACGCTCCAGCTTAGGGTGTGTTCGCAGCAAAGTTTTGGCACGCTCAACTTTGTGTTCGCGTCCGACGCGTCCGACGCATCGGACGCGAGCACTTTTTTCCACTTCCAAATGGAACGACCGCTGAATGTTGGAAATCAAGCCATTGGCGTCCGACCCGTCCGACGCGTCGGACGCCAACGGCTTGATTTCCAACTTCTCTTCCTCCCTATATATTACCCCCTCTATCTTAACACCTTACACAATACTACTTCTTCAACTCTTTCTACTTATTCGACTAATGTCAAACTCCGATTCAACCTCCGAGAACGATGATTTGATGGAACTCTACGGGGTTTATCTGGTTTAGAATGAAAGGAGAAATCATATGACGCGGATTAATACTTCGGAGTTCACTGGCTTATCTTAGATCAACGAAATTTTGAATGGCCATCAAAGCCGTTGTCAAAATAATTTTCGGATGAAAAGGTTTTGTTTCTACGCATTATGTGAGAAACTGCAACATCATGGTCTCGCTTCCAGACCAGAAATCTGTGTCGTCGAAATGGTTGGAATATTCATTTATACAATGGCTACTGGGCTTTCAAATAGACAACTACAAGAAAGAATTCAACGATCAGGTAGCACAATTTCCGTTTGTTTTCATGATGTCCTAAACGCTTTTCAATTACTCGCTGCTGATGTAATAAAGACAGCGGAACAACAATTTAATACTGTTCCACATCACATCAGAACTTCCACCCGGTATTACCCGTATTTCAAAAACTGTATTGGCGCTATAGACGATACCCACGTATCTGCACATTTACCCGCTGATCAAATTATCCCTTATATTGGAAGAAAAGGGTTTGCAACTCAAAATATATTAGCGGTTTGTGATTTCTATTTACAGTTTACATATGTTATGGCTGGTTGGGAAGGGACTGCACATGATAGCAGAATTTTTAATGCTGTTACAAACGATAGAAACTATAACTTTCCTTACCCTCCAGCTCGGCAGTATTATTTAGTTGATTCAGGCTATCCACTACAGACTGGATATTTACTGCCATATCGTAATATGAGATATCATATTCCGCATTTCCGTGATACAATGAATCAACCAAAGTCGGCCAATGAAGTGTTTAATTACTACCATTCGAGTTTACAGATGGTCGTAGAACGAACATTTGGCATTTGGAAGAAAAAATTTACCATTCTCAACAAGATGCCTACATATCGGTTTCAAACTCAAGTGAAAGTTATGGTGTCTACAATGGCCTTACACAACTTCATACTCAAATACAATAGTGGTAACCCAGATTTTATGGCTTTTGATGATGATCCTGAACGAATTCCCGATAATTACTTGACGGAATATTATAGTATGAGAAATACGACGAATAGAGGCACGGAACGTGTTCAAGCAGAAGGATCCCGAGAAATGTCATTAGTTCGAGATACCATTAGAGATCGGTTGGTTGCTGCGGGTCTGCACTAATTTGTGTTTGTATTTGTAACTGTACTTGTATCTGTATTAGAAACTGTATTTGTATTTGTATTTGTATTTGTATTCGAATTTGCCAAACCATCTCTATTTAAATCTTATTTTAAAAATACCACGCTCAAATACCCCGTTCGTAGCTAAAAACACAATTCCCCTTCGCTACAGTACCACGCTCAAATGGCACGCTCAAATGCCACGCTCAAATGCCACGCTCACGTTCGTTAAGAACGCACCCTTACTTCGTCGATCTGATGAATAGAGTGTTCAGAGGAGTTTTGAATAAATTTGTTCTGGTTTTTATTGACGATATTCTAATCTTCTCAAAATCAAAGGCCGAACATGAAAAGCATCTGGAACAGGTTCTAGAAATTCTGAGACGGAATGTATTAAAAGCCAAATTTTCCAAATGTATCTTCTGGCAAGATGAAGTAAAATTTCTAGGCCACGTCGTATCGAAAGAAGGAATCGCTGTGGATCCAAGTAAAATCACCGCTATTCAGAATTGGAACAGCTCAGTACTCCCACTGAAGTCCGCAGTTTTCTCGGATTGGCAAGCTATTACCGGAAGTTCGTTAAAAACTTTTCAAAGATATCTAGTCATTTAACGAAGCTTACGAAGAAGCACTTTAAATTCAAATGGACTCCAGAAAGTGAGGAGGCTTTCGAGGAGCTAAAGTTAAGATTAACGACAGCTCCAGTGTTAACCATCATAGATGGCAATCAGGATTTGAAAGTCTGGACTGATGCTTCTAGAGAAGGCCTTAGCGCAGTGTTAATGCAAAGGGGCCAAGTGATTGCTTATGCTAGCCGTCAACTGAAGCCGCACGAAAAGAACTACGTAACTCATGATCTTGAGTTATTGGCTATAGTATTCGCTTTGAAAATATGGAGACACTATCTGTTGGGTGAGAGATTTAAACTGTTTACAGATCATCAGTCATTAAAGTATCTGTTCACCCAGAAAGACCTGAATCTGAGACAGCAACGTTGGCTAGAGTTCCTTGCAGCATATGATTTTGAGATTCTATACACTCCAGGGAAAGCCAATGTCGTGGCCGATGCGTTAAGCCGAAAGAATGAAATGATCGCCAGTTTCATCGTTGCGACTTCTTTGATTGACAAGATATCGGCTCTCCAAAAAGACAACCAATTCATCAAAGGAATGAGTCAGCGAATTCGTGAAGGCAATGCTTCGGACTTCCAGCTCGACAGCGAAGGGATTCTGAGGTTAGAAGGACGAATTTGTGTTCCAGAAATTCCTGAACTCAGAAGAGATGTACTTGATGAATTCCACAAGTCTAAGCTCAGTATCCATCCGGGTGTGAGTAAAATGTATAACGATATCAAGCGCACATTCTGGTGGAAGTCGTTAAAAAGGGACATCTCGATATATGTTAGTCGATGCCCTACTTGCCAGCTAGTCAAAAGCGACCAACAGAAATTGGCTAGATTGTTACAACCACTAGAAGTTCCTGGTTGGAAGTGGGAACATATTTCAATGGACTTCATTGATGGTCTGCCCAGAACCAGAAAAGGGAATGACAGTATTTGGGTGATAGTAGATCGCTTCACGAAGACCGCCCATTTTATACCTGTCAGATCAAACAGAACTGCCCAGAGTCTGGCGCAGATATACTTCAGGGAAATAGTTAGACTACATGGAGTGCCGCTCAGTATAATCAGTGATAGAGATACAATATTTACTAGCAAATTCTGGGAGGCATTTCAAGTCGAGTTGGGAACGAAGTTGAACTTAAGCACCGCTTATCATCCTCAGACAGACGGTCAGACTGAGAGGGTGAATCGTATTTTAGAAGATCTTTTGTGGGCTTGTGTTATAGATTTCGGTGGATCATGGGAAGACCATCTACATTTGGCTGAATTCTCATATAACAACAGCTACTAGGCAAGCCTGACAATGTCGCAATTCGAAGCATTGTATGGTAGACCGTGCCGATCTCCTGCTTGTTGGGTCAAACCCGGTAATAGACTAGTGTTGGGTCCTGATATGATCCGAGAAGCCTTCGACAAAGTCGATTTAATTAAGAAGCGATTACTCGCCGCTCAAAGCCGACAAAAGAGCTATGCCGATAGAAGAAGAAGAGATATATCCTTTGCTGTTGGCGACTATGTATATCTGAAAGTATCACCGATGAGAGGAGTAATCCAGTTCGGTAAAACTGGAAAGTTGGCGCCCAAATCCATTGGTCCGTTTCCTATTCTGGAATGGATCGGGACTATCGCTTATAGGGTTAAATTGCCAGATTGGTTGCCTGGAGTTCATGATGTATTTCACATATCCCAACTTTGAAAGCACGTTCATGATCCAGACTTGATCGTGGAAGAAGCAGCTCAACAGGATATTGAAATTACTCCAGAATTAGCTGTGAGAAGAGAGCCGCTAAAGATCATCAGCAAAGAAACCAAAGAGCTGAGGAACAAGAAGGTTCACTTAGTCAAAGTGCAATGGAGTGAAGATCCGCGAGATTGTACTTGGGAAACTGAGGAGAGCATTCAGAAAGCTTATCCAAGATGCCGAGTGGATATCTCTGATTGACTCTGATGCAAGGTACATTTACCCTACTTTGCATTACCATTTAATTCTCTACTCTGTTGTTATTTTCTTTCCATGGATGTGCACTTTTAAAATTCTATAGTCTGAATGATTTTAAAAAGAGTATAGAAATTGATTAGTATATTTTTGAAAGGTTGAAAACAATTGGATTGGTTATAGGTTGTGTGATTGTAGATTTATCAAACCACTTTCGACTTTGTTCCTTTTCGGGGACGAAATGTTTTAAGTGGGGGAGATTGTAACGACCCAGAAAATCTGAACCAATTAAATTTTTTTAAATTGGCTAAAATAATGGATTTTAAATATTGAAAATAAATATTTTAAATAATGGAGATGAAAAGTAAGTTGAATCGACAATTGAAAACGAATATAATTAATTTTAATTATAAACAAGGCCTGAAATGGCGCTGCAGTTTCAAAAATTGAATTCGAACTTTGTCGGACTGTACCGGGTGCAAAACAAAACAGATTTTAGTGAAACCAAAAATATTTAAATCTGTTAGTGAATACCTTTCTAACGAATCTAAAAAATTGAATTTTCATAACGGAAAGCAAAAGTTATGGCCAAATGAATTTTCAGAAAGGTCGCTATGGAATTTATATAGACCGTGAAATTGGCCATTTTGCATATGACCTCGGAATTCGACGAAACCACTTTTGTTGGATCCGGGATGTGAAGTTATTGCTAGATTTCAAATTTCATAATTTTTGAAGCTAGTATGTGAGCGTGGCAAAGGAAAACGTGTTTTGGTCAATTACAGTTAAATTGGATCGACCAGAAATGGGCCTTTTTGCAAACGGTCTCAGAATTCGACGAAACTAGTTTTGTTGGGACCGTATCGTCCAAACATAGCCAGATTTATTTTTCTGGAATTTTTCGAATCAGTATGTGGCCCTGGCAAATTGAAATGTACGTTCAAATTAAATATTGAATGTTATATATTTTAATTTGAATGAAAGCTGGCTGAAACATTCGAATGGGCCTTCGAAACATATCCCATTGTGTCCGGGATGGGGGTATAACGCTAGGGGCGACAGTCGTTGGGTTTAAAAAAGAGTTCATTTAAGAAAAACCCTATTTTTAAATTAAATATATATCGACCAATCACGAAATTCCATTCATTAATTTAAAAAAAAAAATCGAACCCCCCCCCCCCCGTAACAGCTGCAATCGACGGCGGAAGTCATCCAGAATTTGCCGGTCTGATTTCTCCTCCATCTCTCAACGATATCGAGCGCCCCAGCCCAATTTTTGAAGCTCTCCATCTCCTCTTCACATCCATATAAACTTCTCCAATTATCGTGCAGTATTTCACCCGGATCGAAGCCCCAAAGTCGCTGCCTTTTGAGCTTCGCCGAGGCCGGATGTGACCACTGAAGTGGACCCCACTTCAGGCGCACGTGCGCCCCTCCAAGGCCGTCAGCGTGGCATAGGCCGATCGCCCCCAAGCCCCACCGTTTGCACGCAAATCCGTGACCTAGTTTTGAACCAACGTTGAAGGTATACGGCTTTGGTAATTTTGAACTGATTTCAACATTTAAAACCGTTGCAAACTTTGAAAAATCATATCTTTTTGCTGTGTGGTCGAAATGCAGTGAAACAAGAGACATCGAGACCGTGTGGACGTCTTCTACATTCTAGAAGAAACCGCATATTTTTCTGAGCCTTCTGCTATTCTTGGTGGAGTGGAACCCAATGTGAGATTTCTAAATTATAAATGATATGGAAACGACGATGTATAAATTATATAGTCGATGTATGAGTTATATAAGCGTTGTACACCTCATGTATAAGCGTTGTATAAGTTGTACGTTTGATGTATAAGTTATATATGCGTTGTAAAAATTATATATGTGTTGAAATAGAAGTGAATTGCTATATATATATATATATACGCCCCTCGTCCTCAAACCATGGACGATATTTATTGGTTGTGATTGGTTTGAAAATTGATTGATAGCGAATGGTTGTTTGGGATTGTTTGTGGTTGATATTGATTGATTGTGGTTGAAAAATACCCATTTGTGGTTGAGAAATATTTGGTTGGAACCACATAGGATTAGTTTGTGGAAATGAAATAAATATATACATGTCGCCTGCGTGCGAACTAGATGCATGATCCCCATTGTCAAAAACCGCGAGGTTTTAAGGTAGAGCGAGGAGTCGTACTAGGGACGGTCCCGGTTTTAACTACCCTGCCGTTATGCTGCCGAAATTTTGAATAATATTCATGTGTTTGAATTATTTTCATTTGCTGAAACTATATTTATTCATTGAATAGAAAACCTTCATGTGTTGAATCAATATTCATTCGTTGATTAGAAATTCATGTGTTGAATGGTATTCGTGTTTTAAATATAAAAATCACATTTTTATCTATATATAGAAACTATGGAAAACCTTCATGTGTTGAATCGATATTCATTCATTGAATTGAAATTCATGTGCTGAATGGTATTCATATTTTGAAATAAATTGTTTCATAATAAAAATCACCTTTTATCGACTATATGGACTATGTAAAATAATCTCATTTTAAAAGAAATTGTTTTATAAGAAAAATCCTATTTTTATCACCTATATAAACTATATAAAATAATAGTGTTTTGAAATGAATTGTTTTACAATAAAAATCACATTTTTATTATATACATGATTTGTTGAAATGTGAAGTGTTAAAAATAGCAACTCGTTCAAATAAATATGCATGAGTCGAAATATTCATTAATTAGCTAATGATATGATTTTTGCCTATGCATGCAACATTAGAATGAATGGTGTTTTTAAACCAAATGGAATCAAATATGAAGTTGAATAGAAAATGATAAGTTATAAGAACTGTATATATGTACATGCATATTTATTGAACAGGTTATAGCAAAGGGGCTAGAGAAGAGGAATAAAATTTTGTGCCCGACAAATAGGTACACATTTACTGTTTTGTTTGGGTGATGATTTTATGAGCATGTTGGCTAGCCGCTTGACTTTTTCTTTTTCTTTTTGACATGAGACGCCCGTGTGGCTATTTGGGAATTTTCCCAGCCCCTCCCGTACAAAGGAGGTTATGGCGAAATTTTCCAAAATTTAAAGGCGTTAGTGAAATATTTGAAGTGAAAACGATATTGAAATTGTTGAATGAACTATATTTGTATAAATATATAAATATAAATATAAATATAATTAAAATGAAACGTGGTCGTGCAGTTCGTGTTTTGAAACCGTGATTTCAAACAACTAGTGCGGGAAATCCGACCATTGGATTTTCCCGAAACCGCAACCGTTGGGTTCGCCTTGGAAATATCTTTCCAACGGCACCAACTTTGTAAAAATCCAACGGTTGGATTGTCTGGAATGCTTGATTCAAATCTGAAGAAAAACAGCGCCAGAAACGATTATATATATATATATAATTATATTTAATCGAATAACGAAGCTGCAGTTCGTATTTTGAAATCGAAACTTCAAACGATTGTACCGGGAGATCCGACCGTCGGATTTTCCCGAAACTGGAACCGTTGGATTCGTTTTGAAAAGACCTTTTTAATGATGTAAATTTTGTGAAGATCCAACGGTTAGATTTTCAGATATGTGTAAATCAAATCTGAAGAAAAACAGCGCCACGGCCGCGTTATGGCCCGAAGCGTGTTTTGAATAAATTGGATATTTTAAAATAAATAAAAATAGCGATAAATCGTTATAAAATATCATAAACGATATGGAATGGAAATAAACTGAATTTGCTCGATTTATGTGGTATTTGATGGTTGAATGTGTTTGGTGTGAAAATTACATTAAAGAACAAAATTGGTGTTGACGAATGATTTAACCATTGAAATGGATTGATTTGAAATTCTAAATATACGTGAATTATTTGAAAAGGCCGAGTTAATTCTCATTTCAAATAATTGACCGATGATTGAAAGTCGAAGATGAAGACGGTGGTCGAAGACCGGAGATCTTCACCTCGTTTGGATGGTAACCGAGGTCCTGATTGGGAGGCATCCCGAAATATGGATAATGAGTGGTGATCGTCCAGACGTACGTGGTGATCGATGGGTTTGCGAGGTATTTAGTGCCTCCGGTTTCGTTCAGACCCAGAACGGACTTGTAAATGGACTGTGTGTCTGACATTGGATTTTATTCTGTGTTGATTGATCTCTATTAAATATACATCTGTTTGGCGGCGGAGAATTTATTCTTTTGCTTAACGCCCTTCTCTAAAATGCACGAGCTCAGAGGTTGTATATCGATGGACATCAGTCGCATGGCATGAATTGCTAGTGTGGCGTACCTAAGTGGCAAATGATCAGGGCTTCTGTTGAAAAGCAAAGTCTTGTGGTGATGATCAAAGCGCCGCCTGTGTGGCGTAGCTTTGTGTATAATGTGAATTCGCGAGCCTCACACCCCGGTATGAAACAGAAACGGGAGAAGGACCTCAGGGAGGGCAAGCGTTTCTTCCTAGCTAGGGTGGTGTCAGTGACCTACCAGCCCTGACATTTATATACTTTTCACCTGTGTGGTTGTTGCTGTTGCAAGGCGCCTCGGTTTGATCGGACGATCCGGGTCCGATGGAGTCATTCGTTGGCTCGTTTACGCCCCAAAGGGCGGGAAAACGTATTGTTCAGGAATTTTAATCCACATTGGTGGACCGGCCCTGTCGCTCCTAGGGTCACTCGAGCTTTGATCCTGAGACTTGGGCTAGGCAGTCTCGAATTCGGTAAGGACTATCTTTTGCCTTGGTTCAGGACGGAAATCCAATTTCCAAATACGACATCGTGCGATTTTGATTGTATACCTATATATGGCGGCATAGTGGTATGGGGCATTAATGCCGTCTATGGATGATAGTTATGATTTGAAATTGTTTTCAAAACATATAAACACTAGCAATAATATCAAATGCCTTTGTTTTATTCGTATCAAGCATATCTTGGCCGTTATAAGGTAAAAACTCTATCCTCCGGTTTGCGTTGCATTGTGTGATGGGAACTGAGTCTTATAATGGCTTCATTTTTATAAAATGCATTGCGTTGTTTAAAAGAAAGATTTGTTTTAAAGAACTGGCAATCCAATGGAGTAAACCCGTTCCGTGAAAGTGGCGTGGTCCTGTGATAGCCAAATTATATATGTGTTGAGTAGATTTCTCATACCAGTCCCATGACTGACTCGTAGTTTGTTTCACTTTCAAACTCGGGTGCCCCTTTTTTTTTCTACATGGGCAGCCTTGTATTCAGGTTTAGCTGGTTCTTTCTGGATTGCTGGAGCTGAAGATGGATTCTATCATTTATCTCTTTTTATGTTGTTCAGCTCCTATTGTACATATTATGTTTGTTTTCCGCTGTAGACACTTATGTATAGCTGAACTGTATTTTTACTAAGTATGATCCTGTATACTGTGTAACTCTGATGATTACTCTTATCCAGTATATTCTATTGTTCATTATCTGGTGTATTTATTTATTTCTGTTCTGCTGTTATCTGTTTCTGTGTTATATTCCAAAGATAACCCTTGTCTCCGTCAGTACGGGATTTGGGGTCGTCACATATATGTTCGTATGTTTAGATCTACATGTTTATATGATTAGATCCATATCAGTCCATATGTTTAGAACTATAAGTTCATATGTTTAGATCTCCATGTTTATATGATTAGATCCATATCAGTCCATATGTTTAGAATTATATGTTAATATGTTTAAATCCGTGCAAGTTTATGTTTAGATCCATGCTAGTTTGCACCTAATATGTTGATTGGATCTATTTTTATATGGTTACTAAATTTATACCATCTTAGATCTATATTGTATATGCAAGTTATGATGTCATGTGTTTCTTCTCTTTTTCCTTTTTATTATGAGTTGGGCTAATTGCGAGCCTAACGTATCACATGATCTATACGCACGAACGACATGGGAACGATGGGGAAAAGTTTAGGTAAAGGTTGAATATTACGTAATTGGCATAAAGAGGGGTTATAATAATATAATTAATTTTGGGCATAATTAGAAAATGTGGCATAACTTGAATTGACCACACTTATGGATAATTTACATATAAACTTGGACATGAATGGTAAATATGTAAATTGGCTAAAAGATGAACGTGTCTAACCCTAGGTTAGATTGAGTTGCGATGTAAATTGCCGGAACCGCCCGACACATCCAGCGACCACAACAACATAGATCTAATGTGAGAGGTTAGCGCATTAAGTCCAAAAACCCGAGGTTAGAATGAGTTTGCGGTAGAAGTCTGCCCGGAACCGCCAGGCACATCCAACAACCACAGACAACAGTTATAATGTGAGAGGTTGGTGTTTAATGAATAAATTAAAGCTAAGGAACAGACATGCTAAGAATGGAATAGTTAAGTAACATATGAGCTAGGGACACTTAACCAATACAACATGTTAGGTGGGTGATTTTAATGTTACTAGGTTTTTAGGGGAGAGATCACCTCGTGAAGGGGATTTCTCCTCTATGGAGGAGTTCAACGATTTTATTTTAGATAATAATTTGATTGAGATTCCGCTTAATAACAGATCATTTACTTGGTCTAATGATAGAGACAGTCCTTCTTTTGCTTTATTAGATAGATTTTTTATTAATACCGAGGTAGATGATAGATTTTCTATTTGTAAAGTGAAGGGATTACCTTTTTATATTCGGATCATTGTCCTATAATCCTTTCATGTGAAACGAATATTGATTAGTAACAGTTTTAAATTTAAAAAGATGTCGCTCTTGGATAATAGTTTTATTAATCTTGTTTCTATTAAGTGGAATTCTTTATCCTATTTTAATAATTTGTATAAGGGCAATTCTACGAAGAATTTTGTTGCAAAACTTGGTAAATTAAGATTTTTTTCTTAAAAGGTGGAACAAGTTTATTTTTGGTAGTGTTAGAATTAAGAAAGACAAGATTCTGTGCGAGTTGTTAGATTTAACAATTTGAGTGAGTCAAGGGCTCTTAATTTCGTTGAGAGAGAGATGTTAGATTTAACAATTTGAGTGAGTCAAGGGCTCTTAATTTCGTTGAGAGAGATAGAATTTTTAATCTTATAAATGATTTCAAGATGATATTGGAAAAAGAAGAAATTATGTGGAGGCAAAGATCCTGAGTTCAATGGATTAAGGAGGGTGATAATAACACGAATTTTTTTCATATTGTGGCTAATAAGAGGAGGTGAGACAATTTGATTCACTCTATATCTATTAATGATGTGGAATTGACTGTTCAACGGGATTTAAATGAAGCTTTCACTAGTTATTACAAACAGATTTTTGGAACCAAGATTAAGAGAAGAATTAACGTTAATTGGAAGGACATTTATCCTAATAATGTTAAGGGTGAGTTAGTAGATTTAGATAAGCCTTTTTTTGAGGAGGAGATTTGGAAGTCTATTTGTGATATGCCCAGTGACAAAGCTCCGGGGCCTAATGGTTTTTCTGTTCTTTTTTATAAGCAGTTTTGGGAGGTCTTGAAATTTGATGTTATTAATATATTTAATGATTTTTATAGTGAGGATTTGTATCTAGGTAGTTTTAATTTTGCTAATGTTACCCTTATTAGGAAGAGAGAGGAAACTAAATTTTTAAAGGATTTTAGACCTTTCTCCTTAATTAATGTTTCTGTTAAGATTATTTCTAAAGTTCCAGCGAATAGACTTAGTATGAAGATGAATGATCTTATTGATAATTCACAATCTGCTTTTATTAAAGGTAGAAACATAGTGGATGGAGTGGCAGCTGTGCAGGAGTACATTAATGTATGTTGTAAAAATAATTTTTCTTATGCTATTTTGAAATTAGATTTTGAGAAGGCGTTTGATTCCATTGATTGGGATTTCATTTGTGAATTATGTCTTGCTAGAGGTTTTAGTGTCAGATGGATTTACTGGATCATGCTCTTACTTAGGTCTTGAAGTTCTAATATTGTTGTTAATAGGGTTGTGGGGAAGAAGATCCAATCTAAGGGGGGTCTAAGACAGGGTGATCCCCTATCACCTCTTCTATTTAATTTAGTGGTTGATGTTTTTTCTAGAATTATTAAGAGAGCTGGGAGATTAGATGTATTAGGTAATGTTGGTAATGAGGAATTAAACAATGAATTATCTATACTTCAATTTGCAGATGATACTTTATTATTTTCTTCCCACTTACCAAAGCACATTATTGCTCTTAGTTTATTATTTATTATTTTGAGATGTTATCTGGTCTTAGAATTAATTTTGACAAGAGTTCTGTTATGGTCATTAATGATTTTGGTAATGTAGAGTCTATGGTTGCAAGCACCTTAAACTGTTCTATCATGAAATTTCCTTTTGATTATTTGGGTTTTAAGATCAGGCCTTCGAAGCTAAAGAAGGATGATTGGTTAGTCGTTATTAATAAGATTAATAATAGATTATCAAGTTGAAAAATAGATTTTTGTCTAGAGCAGGTAGATTAGTTCTTGTTAATTTGGTGTTATCTGTTATTCCTACTTATTGGATGTCTGTTCATAGATTTCCTCAATGGGTTATTGAGAAAATCGATAGAATAAGACGTAATTATCTTTGCAGTGGGGGTGGTGATCCTATTTGTAGAGGTTATAAATGTTTAGTAAACTGGGAGGTGTCTTGTAAGCCCAAGAAAGATGGGGGTCTGGGGATCATTAATTTATATAATTTTAACTCTTCCTTGTTAGCCAAATGGTTGTGGAGATTTAGGTGTCCTGAAGTGTCGACTACGTAGAAGGCTATTGTATCTAAATTTTACTATTCAGGAGGTGAGTTTATTGTTGGATCTAGTGGTAGTTGGTCTAATAGATTATCTTACTTTTAGAAGTCTGTTTTAAAGTGTTTTGATTTTTTTAACTTAGGTTATAAGGTGATTGTTCATTCGGGTAATCTTTCTTACTTTTGGCATGATGTGTGGATTTCTCGTTTACCAATTAAAATTGAATTTAGTGAACTTTTTAATAATTGTAGTTTTAAAAATGCATTGATTAAAGATGTTTATAGAAGGGATTTGGATCCCCCATGGGAGTTTTCTTTTGATAATATATTAGAAGGGGAAATGTTAAGACAATTAGCATTACTTAATGCTAATTTAGCATTGTATCATATGGACTAGTATAGGGATTCCATTAGTTGGGGTACGGATAAGAGTTAAGTTTATTCGGTTAATTCTATGTATAACTTTATAAATTTTTTGGGAATTTCATTTCGGTCTTTTAAGTTTATTTGGAAATCTAATTCTCCTCCTAAAGCTAAATTTCTAATGTGGTTAATTGCTCATAAGAAGCTTAATATTGTTGAGCTTCTAAAGAAGAAGAATATTATTTAGATGTTAAGTGTTGTTTTTGTAATCTTTTGAATGAGTATGTTGATCATTTATCTTTCTCTTGCAATATTACATTTTTTTTAATATGGTTTTACGGATATTTGTTTTTGATTGTCCTAATTCTTTCAGCAGTTGTGTTGATTATTGGGATTCTTATAGATTTGTTAATAACTTTAGAAAGAGGTATGTTTTAGATTCTTTAGTCACTATCATAAGTTGGTACATTTGGTTTGAGAGAAATCAGAGATTTTTTTCATTTTATTTTTGTTTCTACGGATAATTTAATTATTAAGATAGTTTATTTCTATTTGGATTGGATGTCTAATTTGCATTATAAGTTATTCGAGAAATTGTGCTTTGAGAGTTTTTTGATTAGGGTTAGATTTAATTTGAGTCTATTTATTAGAGTTAATAGATTTTTTCGTAATAGATTTCGTATTTGTTGTTAATCTCTTTTATCAGTTTTTGCTTCTTTGTCTCTTTTTCTTCTACACATATATGTATGGTATATACATATGTATGTATATATATGTTATTTTCTGTGATATATATATTTATACATATATATATATATATATTCCCACATATATATGTGTTACGAATTACTAATAGTTTGTTGAGATTCTTGCAGTTTCAGGTTGATGATATAGAGGAAGAGCATAGTGGATAGCTAGCTAGATTGGTAGCAGTTGCTGTGCGGGATACTTTTACTGTATAGAGTTGGAGTGTTTATTTTGGATGTATTGTTTCCCTTTTGCTATTTTGATGTGTTTTGTTTTTGTACTGGAGTAGATATACTTTAATATTGGGTGGTGGCCTTGCCGGAATTTGATATTGAAGTATGATGGGCAGTGGTTTATCCTGAGCTCATCTATCTACTTTCCTTTACATTTTATATAGCAGGGATTGGTATTATGTAGTCGAGTTTTGTAGTTTTTTGGTTATATTTTATATATGTGTGCTCTCTTCTTTTCAGAAGATCACACATTTTTGTTTTCAAAAAAAAAATGTTAGGTGGGTGGGTTAAGTTAACATGGACAAGAAGACAACTTAACCAATATTACATGAACAAAGTGGATAGGGTTAAGGCAAGCTTAACCAATAATACGTATGGACTTGATAAGGGGAAGGGTTAAGTAAATCTTGGGTAAGTAGGTAATATTAGTATATATAGGCCCGCAAACTTAACCGTTAAATAAACATGCGTGAATCAGTGAGAAGGTTAAGTAACATATAAATAGGCAACACTTAACCAGTACAACATGTTAATTAAGCAAATGGGTAGGGTTAAGTTAAATTGAGAACACTTAACCATTATAACATGTTGATTAGGAAACCCTAGTAACGGGGACCTATTTCAGCAGTAACCCACATAGATGTATCATGGTACCCTGAGCTAGGCAGGGTGGGGCACGATTACTGGGCTGATTTTAAGCGGTCAAAATAGCGGCGGGTGGTGCAGTAGTGTAGGTTCCGATGGAGTATGGGCGTGCACGTGCTCCGAAGTGGAAAAAGTAGGTACTGGGCATCAGTAGTATACACTGTGCATCTTGAATCGCATCTGGTTGCCATCATGGGAATTGATACACCCCATGATGGGGCCAGCACAGGTATTTACATACAAGAGGAGCCGACACAAGTAATGAATACATACAAGCGGGGCCGAATGACACAAGTAATGAATACATACAAGCGAGGTTGACTGACGCAAGTAATAAATACATGCGGGTTAGGGAGCCGATCGAACGAGGAAGGTAGTGGGTACAACTCGTGGGGGTAGGAGCAAAAAGGGGCACCTACGATAACAGCTAGGAGTACACGAGACTACCATTATCATGATTAGTAAGAGGGATTAACTTTTAGTATGGGACTAGTAAGGGTGCGGTGTAACTAGCAATGATACAGTGTTACTAGCATTGGTGTAGTGTAGTAATTATCCTGTAGTGATTAGAAGCGCAATCAACGTTATATCTTGTTCATCTTGCCTGCTTTGTCATGCCTTTTTATTCTACAGTCATTTCTTGCTTTCCAGTTTATATTCTTATCCTGTTACTTTAATGATTATATTGCTAAAATCAGTGGACTCACTAGACTTATGTCTGACCAAGTTTGCTTCGCCTCTTTTCTTCCATTTCCCTCCTCCCCTCCCCCCCCCCCCTCCACAAGGTTCTTAGGGAGGAAATACTCAAGCTTAGTTCATATATCTCTTTCTTCCAGCTTGAAGTTGGATTGTATTGCTTGGCTTTGATTCTACGTATGGCATTTTTCTATTGGGGATTATGGCTTTAAAATTATGTACTCTAAAGGTTTTGTACAAGACTGATGTTATGTACTTGATTTTGATATTTGGAAATATAATCAAACTTATTTCTGTTTCCGCTGCAATAAAATTACAAAATTTTCAAGTACTACTTTTCTGTCTTGTAATATTCTGTTCTGTTTACTTATAATGCTCCACGAAACTTAATGCATTCCCTTTGTGAGTGACATTAATGGACGTGGGGTGTTACACGTGGTATCAGAGCTGAAGGTTACCAGAACAGATAAAAGATTTTGAAAACCGTTTTCAAAAGTATTATTTTCAAAAGCATGTTTCAGAGAAGGAGTTTTCAAGAGAAAGAATTACTATGAAAAACATAATCCCCAAAAGCCATATATCTATCTTTCGGTTATTTGTTTCGAATCTCTTCCTTTTTCCTTCTTGAGTCTCTTTCTACGCGTTTAGATGCCTTTCCTATGATATGGAAGGACTTCGGTGCGATAGGAGGAAAACCTTTTCATGGGACTGAGACGTTTGTCGAGGCTATAAATTGGCTCGAGGAAGTGAAGGACTCGTTTGGTATCTTGGAGATAGACAATGGAAGGAAAGTTCAGTTAGTTGCTTGGTCGATGAGGAAGTTTAGGCCGAGAAACACAACCAAAGGATGAGGAATATTTTGATATGGCTTTAATCCACGAAGAAGGTAAAAGAGAAAGTGGAAAGAATAATTAACCCCCGTAACAAAAGTAGGTGTCTTTATTGTTGTATAACATGCCATATAATCAAGGATTGTAGGAAGAAGAAGAAGCATGGTTGTTACCATTGTAGTGAGGCAGGACATATGATTTAAGATTACCCAAGGAGGTAAGGACAAGGGCATAGACAGAGGACAGGACCTACTTCTGGAGGACATGTTCATACTCTCATAGTGCCAGGATAGGAGAGAGATAGAAGCATTTCTGTTGAAAGTCTGATTTTCCTTTTTCGGTCATCCTGTTCGAACTTTGTTTGAATCTTGCGCTTCACAATCGTTTGTATCTGCTTCGTTAGTTGAAGCACTGCACCTAAATACTAGTCTAGTTATGGATCCCATTGTAGTCTCAAATCCTATTGGTGGTTCGGCTCACTTATCTATGGTTTGTTGGGTTTTGAGAGTGTCTATCTTGGGCGTTGGGTTTGAATGCAACGCCTTCGTTCCTGGTTTCGCGGGCTATGGCTTGATTCTAGGGATGGATTGGCCAGCGAGGCATGGTGTCACCCAAGACTATGAAAAGAGGGTAGTTAAACTGTTGACTAGTTATGGAAAGACCCTTGATATTTCTTGTGACCCTAGGGGTTTAGTGATGCTTAGCTACCTAGAATCTCTTGACGCATTCATTGATGATTTGAAATCTGTTCGTGTAGTCTGCGAGTATGGTGACATCTTTGATGAGATTCGGAGTCTACCCCCGAGGAGCGAGATAGACCTCTGAATTTACTTTGTAGATAATGAAAAGCTAGTTGCATTGTCAGTGCGCCACATGGCTCCGAGAGAGAGAGAGAGGAGGGAACTCAGTAAACAAGTAGGGGAGCTACTTGAGAAAGGGTTCATAAGAAGAAGCATTTCGGAATGGGGTGCTCCAGTTGTTTTGCTACGAAGACTGATGGTTCGCTTAGATTGTGCGTGGACTATAGGGAGCTGAACAAGCTCACGAAGAAGAATAGACACCCATTGCCGAGGATAGATGATTTGTTCTATCAGTTAGCTGGTGCTTCGGTTTTCTCGCAGTCGGACTTAGCTACAGGATTTCACTAGTTGAGGGTAGCTGAGGATAGCATTGATAAAACTTCTTTTAGGACTCCTAACGATTTCTTTAAAGGGATCGTCATACATTTTTTTTGGATTGACGAATGCACCCACATATTTCGTAGACTTGATGAGTAGGGTTTTTAGGGAGTTCCTAAACGAGTTTGTGGTAGTCTTTGTGGATAGTATTTTGATTTTCTCTAGAAGCGAGGGAGAGTATGCCCTACATCTTAGGGAAGCCTTAGAGACCCTAGAGCGCATCAACTCAAAGCGAAGTTCTCCAAATGTCATTTTTGAAGGAAAGAAGTGAGGTTCTTAGGACACGTGGTCTCTAAGGAAGGGATAGTAGTGGATCCTACAAAGGTGGTGGCAATCCAAGATTGGAAGGTTCCTAGAAAAGCAACGGAAGTAAGAAGTTTTCTAGGGTTGGCGGGCTACTATAGGAAGTTCGTTAAGGGCTTTGCGAAGGTATCAGCCCCAGTTTTGACTTTTCTAGATGGGGGCAAACCGTTCATAGTATATACCGGTACTTGCGAGGCAGGGCTTAGAGCAGTTTTTGATGCAAGAGGAAAAAGTGATATGCAAAAGGCAGTAGGTACGCAGTTATGTTTGAGCATCGCGTATCATCCACAGACGGATGGACGGACAGAAAGGGTGAATAGAATCCTTGAAGATCTTTTGAGCTTATGCATCCTAGATTTTGGAGGACATGAGAAGAGCACTTTCCATTTGTGGAGTTCGCTTATAACAAAAGTTATTAAGCTAGTATTAGGGTTTTTATGGACCACAGTGTCGGTCACAACTTGTCGGTCACAACTTGGGCCATATATGGCTAGGGAAACTTCTGAGGAGATAGACTTGACTCGAAGATGAATGAAGACGGCACAGGGCCGACAAAAGTCAAACGCTGACAAGAGACGAATCGACCCTGAGTTCGATGTTGGAGATAGGGTTTTTAATAAAGTTTCACCATGGAGGAACGTAGTTCGCTTTGGGGAGTGTGGGGAAATTAGCACCAAGGTTCGTAGGGCAATCCCCCATTACAGAAAGGATTGGATAGACCACAAGGTGAAGTTGCCGAAAAAGCTTAGTGGTGTTCATTACATGTTTCACGTGTCGCATGTGAGGAAGTGTTTACATGATACCGTGGAAATAGTGGAGCTGAGCATGCTTAGAGAAGTGGAAGTGGAGCAAGATGCCACGATTAGACGAGCTCCTACATGCATCCTTGGATCGGAGATCAAAAAGTTACGCAACAGAGAGGTCAAGTTGGTTAAAACCCAATGGAGAGATGATTAAGGAGACGTGACTTGGGGGACAGAAGACAAGATGCGTACGCTATACCCTTTTTTTTAGGGGATATTCTTAACTTCTCCTTTTTCTATCGCTTTGTTTAGGCTTATTTTATCGTTTAGTATGTCCTCTTGATTATGTCTTCGATCTTTAGGTAGAAAATCCTATGGTTGTAAACATGTGTTTGAGACATGTTATGTTTGGTGGATGCAAATGTTTGCTAATGGTTGCTCGTGGATGCATTTATACACACATTAGACACTAGATCAGCTCAGCCACTTTCATATTGCATATGCATATATGTATTTGTATATGGATTGAAACTTGATGTGTTATCATATAGATGTTGCATTTGTATGACTGATTGTGCACTCATGTAGAAGTTATAAAGTACGCTTAGGAATAATTGCATACATGATGGACTCGTTGCACCGACATAATTCGCATTAAGGAGGTCAACTGAATCAGTAAACCGCCTGATTTTGCATTAGATAAGGACATATACACACACTATGCATATGATCATGAAAGCATTAGAAACCTCTTTAAGGACAATGGATGCCTGTGATTGAATGGTTGAGTAGATGGCTGTTGGATAGTAGGATACACATTTCTTCTTAACTTGAAGATTTCGGGGACGAAATCCTTTAAGTGGGGGGAATGTAAAACCCCGTAATTTTAAAACGGGACATAAGAGACAATTAAAGAATAATTAATCTTTAAAATAAGAATTGGGTGAAATGGGTTGCGCCATTGCGTTCGTCTCGGAATTCTGCTTGAGATAGAGTCCAAGTTTGCATGAATCGGACTCTGTATAAAGAAGTTATGGAGGTTAGAAGTTTTCAAGTTTAAGCAGAAATTAAATTATATTAATAATTAAATAAATCGAGTTCGAAATTCAAATATGCAGAGAAGGTTAGGCAGGAAAAGTCCCGCCATAGGGTGTCGACCCCCCCTAGGGGTGTCGACACAGGTGTAGACCCCCCCCATAGGGGTTTCGACATAAATGTCGACCCCCTCCCCCCTGTAGGGGTCGACTCCAGCGAGCTGATCTAGACATTGACGATTTTCTTAGGTGTTAGGGCATATGTGTCATGTTCTGGTTGGCTCTCTTGGGTTTGGATGGCTTTGATGACTCCTAGGTTGATCTAAAGGCCCATATTAATCCTAAACATCTATATATACATATCTAAACCTAAACCCTAACCTCACAACCCTAAACTATGATGCTGTCATGTTGTTCATCTGCAAACTAACCTAGCCACCACCATAACAAATCAAATTCTAGATTAAAGATAAAAAGATAAGAGAAAAAGATTCAAAGCCTAGGAATTGCGAAAAGGAATTCTAGAACAACAACGAACGAATCAACGTCTACATCAACGGATTAGCTTAGTAATTTCAGAAATCAGATCTCAGAATTCAAGATCCGTTTTCTATGAGTGCAGTTACTTTCACAAGATAATTGTTTAAACGTAATTGTGATGAGTTATGAATTGGACTGTATGAAAATGTTTGTAAATCATATAAAGTTTAAGTCTTTGCAAACTATGTTTTGATTGGTGCTTGATTTGATTCATTATATGCAAGTTATGTTCTATGTTAATTCATATGCCTAATTACGTATGCAAGTTTGCTCGATCTATGCAAGTTATGAAAGATTACATGCAAGTTATGTTCATGCATGTAAGATCATATTTTATGTGTTTAGATCTACATGTTTATACGATTAGATCCATATCAGTCCATATGTTTAGAACTATATGTTCATATGTTTAGATCTATATGTTTATACGATTAGATCCATATCAGTCCATATGTTTAGAACTATATGTTCATATGTTTAGATCTACATGTTTTATGATTAGATCCATATCAGTCCATATGTTTAGAATTATATGTTCATATGTTTAAATCCGTGCAAGTTTATGTTTAGATCCATGCTAGTTTGCACCCAATATGTTGATTGGATCTATTTTTATATGTTTACTAGATTTATGTCGTCTTAGATCTATATTGTATATGCCAGTTATGATGTCATGTGTTTCTTCCCTTTTTCCTTTTTTTATGAGTTGGGCTAATTGCGTTCCTAACGTATCACATGAACTATACACACGAACAACGTGGGAACGTTGGGGAAAAGTTTAGCTAAAGGTTGAATATTATGTAATTG
Organism: Allium sativum; assembly: GCA_030737875.1. Classification (NCBI taxonomy): domain Eukaryota; kingdom Viridiplantae; phylum Streptophyta; class Magnoliopsida; order Asparagales; family Amaryllidaceae; genus Allium; species Allium sativum. The sequence goes on from CM060921.1 coordinate 319,290,541, forward strand.
GCATAAAGAGGGGTTGTAATAATATAATTAATTTTGGGCATAACTAGAAAATGTGGCATAACTTGAATTGACCACACTTATGGATAATTTACATATAAACTTGGACATGAATGGTAAATATATAAATTGGCTAAAAGACAAACGTGTCAAACCCGAGGTTAAATTGAGTTGTGGTGTAAGACTGCCCGGAACTGACCGGCACATCCATCGATCGCAACAACATAGATCTAATGTGAGAGGTTAGCGCATTAAGCCCAAAACCCCGAGGTTAGAATGAGTTTGCGGCTGCCCGGAACCGCCCGGCACATCCAGCAACCGCAAACAACAGTTCTAATGTGAGAGGTTGGTGCTTTAATGGATAAATTAAAGCTAAGGAACGTACATGCTAAGAATGGAAAGGTTAAGTAACATATGAACAGGCGACACTTAACCAATACAACATGTTAGGTAGGTGGGTTAAGTTAATATGGACAAGAAGACAACTTAACCATTATTACATGAACAAAGTGGATAAAGTTAAGGCAAACTTAACCAATAATACATATGAACTTGATAAGGAGAAGGGTTAAGTAAATCTTGGGTAAGTGGGTAATATTAGTATATATAGGCCCACAAACTTAACCATTAAATAAACATGCGTGAACCAGTGAGAAGGTTAAGTAACATATAAATTGGCAACACTTAACCAGTACAACATGTTAATTAAGCAAATGGGTGGGTTAAGTTAAATTGAGAACACTTAACCATTATAACATGATGATTAGGAAACCCTAGTAACGGGGACCCATTTCAGCAGTAACCCACATAGATGTATCATGGTACCCAGAGCTAGACAGGGTGGGGCACGATTACTAGGCCGATTATAAGCGGTCAAAATAGCGGCGGGTGGTGTAGCAGTGTAGGTTCTGATGGAGTATGGGCGTGCACGTGCTCCAGAGTGAAAAAAGTAGGCACTGAGCATCAATAGTATATACTGTGCATCTTGAATCGTGTCGGGTTGCCATCATGGGAATTGATACACCCCATGATGGGGCCAGCACATGTATCTACATACAAGCGGGGCCGAATGACACAAGTAATGAATACATACTGTAACACCCCACCTCCGCCAGGGTGGCTCTTGCAAGCAACTCTGACTTTGGTGGGGCGTTTTAAAACAAGGTAAATGTGCATAATGATATAGCAAGGCAGGACATGACATATATATATATATGTAAATAAACAGAGTAAGTAGATAAGACAGCGGAAGATTTTCAAACCATTTCAAAACACAAGTCTGGTACATTAAAAATGTCAATTTCCCAAATAAACAAGTCTAGTACATAAAATAACACTATCTGAAACTGAAAAGGAAAACATAAAAGTAGCTATCCCCAGAGTGGAAGAAAAACCATAGCGAGCTCAAGTCCAAGCATACATGAGCTATCCAAGAAAGCAGCTAAGATCCAAGCTAGGCTCATGTATTCCCTCCCTGAGAACCGGGGGGGAACGGAAGAAAAGAGGCGAAAGAAAACAGGTCAGTCAAAAAGACTGAGTAAGCCCTGCTACGATCAGTCTATAAACTAATAAAGTTAACAACATGATGGAAACTGAGATGATCATAGATAACAACATACTGGCATGATAGATTAACTACATGATAGATAGAGGTGTCATCGCATAACCAAGATTAAGTTTTTGCACCACGGTGTACTAGCAAACCAACATAACAGGTATTGATCCCTCAGCCCAAACTTTGGCCCAATAACATGAGGTGACCTTAATACAAGGTCCAGCCCAACGGTCTAGTCGATCGGCTCCCTATAAACGTAACACACCAAGTGTTGGTGTCCATACGGCCCACATATGGATGTAGTCAGACTGTGCTGGGTCCACCTTCGGGTGTATCAAGCCCTCGGGTGTCAACCCCAGACACTTAAGCAATAATGCACAGTCTAAACCTACTGGTACCCGTGCCTCGAGTTTGTCCAATACCGGACTACGTGCACGTCCGTAGCCCGCCTGGACCCGCACCGCTGTACCACTCGGTCATCGCTTTGGTCGCTTACATCCGTCCAGTAATCGTGCCCCGCCCTAGCCTAGCCTCTAGGGTTGTGATGATACCAAACTGGGATTACTGATGGAACAGACCCCGTTGCTAGGGCTTCCTAAGAGGGTTAAGTGCGATTTAACCCTTCACTAATCATGGATTAAATTGGTTAAGTGTAACTTAACCCCATTTCAATCCCTCGAACCCCCAAGTGGATTAAATTGGTTAAGTGTAACCAACCGTTCACACTTAACCCCATTTCAATCCCTCTAATCCCCAAGTGGATTAAATTGGTTGAGTGTAACCAACAGTTCACACTTAACCCCATTTCAATCCCTCTAACCCCCAAATGGATTAAATTGGTTAAGTGTAACCAACAGTTCACAACTTAACCCCATTTCAATCCCTCGAATCCCCAAATGGATTAAATTGGCTAAGTGTAACCAACAGTCCACAACTTAACCCCATTTCAATCCCTCGAATCCCCAAATTGGTTAAGTATTAGTGGGCCATGACTTAACCCTAATCAGGCATTAATTTAACTGTACCTTAACCTCTCACATTAGACTTTGTTGCGGTTACTAGTTAAGCCGGGCGGGTCCGGGTAGCTTTACACCACAACTTGGTCTAACCTCGGGTCTTGGCACCACATGACCAACTTCTCACATTGGGTCCTATTGTTTGTAGCCACTAGTTAAGCCGGTCGGTTCCGGGTAGAATTACGCTACAAACTCAACCCAACCTCGAGTTTGCCACACTTATGTTTTCTAAGTGTCATGTCCACTTTATTTCAAAACATAATTACAAGTCAACAAACACTTGGGTAGACCTAACTTAATAGGTAAATTCCCAAGGGGTAGACCTAACTTAATAGGTAAATTCCCAATCTTATATTTTCATGTATTTTAAGTTTACCCAACCCCCCCCCCCCCCCAACGTCATTCTATCGCTTACATATTCGTAATAACGCATAAAGGATAGGAAGAGGGAACTTGGCACAACATACATGATAGACTTGCATATCGCAACTAACATGCATAACATGTTAGACTTGCACAACTTAGCATAGTGAACTTGCACATTACCATAACGTGCATAACATGTTAAACTTGCCTAACATGGTATAGGGAACTTGCATAAACATGCATAACTTGTTAAACTTGCAAATCATGACTTGGTGATCTTGCATAAACATGCATAACTTGTTAAACTTGCAAATCATGACTTGGTGAACTTGCATAAACATGCATAACTTGTTAAACTTGCAAATCATGACTTAGTGAACTTGCATAAACATGCATAACTAAATAAACTTGCAAATCATGGCTTCATAAACATGCATAACTTGTTAAACTTGCAAATCATGACTTGGTGAACTTGCATAAACATGCATAACTTGTTAAACTTGCAAATCATGACTTAGTGAACTTGCATAAACATGCATAACTAAATAAACTTGCAAATCATGGCTTCATAAACATGCATAACTTGTTAAACTTGCAAATCATGACTTGGTGAACTTGCATAAACATGTATAACCAAATAGGCTTGCAAATCATGACTTAGCGAACTTGCATAAACATGCATAACTTGTTAAACATGTATAACATGGCATATTGAACTCGCATAAGCATGCATAACTTATTAAACATGTATAAATCCCAACTTTCATCACACATTAACTTTAGAGTTTCTAAAATGAAGGTAAGAGGGCTTACAATGCTTATGCGGACTCAAATAAGTATAGCAAATGTAAGAAATCCCTTATGCAACAAAATAAAACCCCAAAATGCAAGCAAACTTGATCAAGACTCCTCCTTTATAATGACAATGGAGAAACAAGACTTTAATGCAAGCTAAAGAGGATCATACAAGCCTAAATACCCTTGTATGCATGGAAATCTCTTAGGGATTTGCTTAGGAGTTGTATGAAGAGAGTGGAGGCCATGAGAGGATGGATTTTGGCATAGTTTAGTTGCTAGATTGAATAATGAGTGATTTAGGGTAGGTTAGGGTCTTATTTATAGATTAGGTTAGTGATTTAGACCATAGGATTAACCCTAGGTTGAATTAGGGCCATCAGATTTCGGAACTCTCCAGAACCAAGCCCCCCAATCAAGCCCAAATCAGAAATGGTGCACCAGGCAATACTGCCCGGGCACCCCCTGTCGACAGGGCTGTCGACAGGCCTGTCGACATGCGGGTCCTGGGCGGGAATTTTCCCGCCTGCGCCAGTTTGCCCTAACCCCTGTTTTTTATTTTAAAATTTAAATCTGTTTTTACTTAGAAATTTTCTGCAAACTTCAATGGGCCTTAACTGGGTCATACGGACTCCGATTTTCGAAAACTCGGACTCTATTTCGCGTATTTTTCCGAGACGAACGCAATGGCATAGCCCATTTCCCTTGATTCCCATTTTATAATTTAATTCTGCCTCGATTTATGTTATAACAGGTTATTAAAAATACGGATTGTTACATTCTCCCCTCCTTAAAGGATTTCGTCCCCGAAATCTTCAAGTTAGGAAGAACGTATCCTACCATCCAATCATCCATCTACTCAAAGCATCATCCACGAGCAATCATTGTCCTTAAAAGATTCTAAATGTGGTATGAACATATGCAAAAGTGTGTGTATATGTACTTATCTAATGCAAAGATCAGGCGGTTACTGATACAGTAAACCTCCTTAATGCATATGTATGTCTTATCTAATGCAAAGATCAGGCGGTTACTGATACAGTAAACCTCCTTAATGCATATGTATGTCAGTGAAATGAATCCATATGTATGCAAATTCCTAACATAATTCATAGTATCTATATGAGTGCACATAACATTCATCCATATGCAACATCTATGTGGTAGCACAACAAGTTTCAACCATGAATAAGTGTAAGCACTCATGCATATGCAATATGAGGAGTGTGCGAGCCGATCTAGTGCCTAATTGTGTATAATGCATCCACGAGCAACCACTTGCAAACACTTGCAACCACTTGCAACCATCAAGCATAACATGTTTCAAATACATGTTTCATCCAAAGGGTTTCTACCTAAGGTCCTCATGACAGGATAAACACGATAAACTAGATAAACATGGACAGAGAGATATGCATCCATTCAAACTCTGACATATGGTACTAACCGATGAGTCATAACCTCCTTATGGAGTTTACAACAGAAATAAGATCGAGAATGGGACCGAGAGGATATATATACAAAAGATAATTTGCAAGCAAGCTCCACAGGAAAACAAGGATCAAGGATGCACTCCTACAAAGATATGATGCGTGTATCTAGTCTTCACTCTTCTTAGTCACGTTTCCTTGAGCTTAACTCCACTGTGCTTTGACCGTCTTTTACTTCATGATTTCTTGGCTTCCTAACTCCTATTCCCCAAATTCGAGTTGGAACTCGTTTCATTATCGCCTCTCGTCTTCCTTTTCCACTTATTCTTCTTTCTGTATATAACTGTAACCTCATGATTTCCTGCAAGCTCTCCAAAATTCACTAGTGAATCCTGGATCTCGTCTACTTACTATAAAGTATTTCTCGCGGCAGAACTTTTCTTGGAAATACCAGTCCACCTTTCTAATTGCCCTTATAAATGTGATTTTCTATAACTCATGCTTAATCGAAATGAACCATCCACCTATGAGTGATAGGCCATACCTAGATTCGGTTGCCTACCCATGGCTTCCTGTAGGCTATTTCAAGACTGGCCAACTTCTTGCGGGTAAACCGTTGCTAACCATGATGCAGTCCTCTCGCTCTTCACCGAACTGAAGTGAGCACTCTTCATGAGTCTACCTATTATGACCCACCTACCCGTATTCCCTTTCCTTGATCTAGGTAATCTATCCACATAATCTATCGAGATGTTTTCACACTTCCCTTGCGGAACCTTCAATGGAGGTAATGGCCCGCCGGGCTTCTATGACTTGGCCCTAACCTGATGGCACAACATGCATCCTGAGACCAACTCGGCCACCTCCTCGAGTGATTTGCATCCTCAAGAACCTTCTTTACCAAGTCTCCCACTCGAGGAACACATAATCTCTCATCGCGCCTTAGTCATCCCTTGTTATCTATAATATATCTAGCGAGGTGACTTAACATCTCGCCTCGAATCAACTGGTCCATGTTCTTGGCTAACTGCGGGTCTTCTCCCTGTGAAACCCCCTTCTTGATCCAGAAGAGTAAGCCTAAGCTCAGGGAATGCTAACTAACTAGCCAAACGGAGAAAGCTTCTTACTTTAATTGCCCTCCTCAGAGCTTTCCGGTCTTAAACCGCAATCACTTTAGCGGAATCCACCGCTAAGCCTTCTTAGGAACTATATGCCCAAGAAATCCAACTTCTTTCCTCCAAAGTGGCATTTGGAGAATTTGACCTTCAACCGGTGGCTCTAAGCGTATCCATCACCTCCTTGAGATGTCTAGCATGCTCTTCCTTATTCTTTTAAGGAGATCAGAATATCGTCTACGACGACCACGACAAACTTGTTCAAGGACTCCCTAAACACCCTACCCATCAAGTTCGCGTAATATGCGGGTGCCTTAGTCAAACCAAATAGCATGACTAGCCATTCCAAAAATCCATCTAGAGTCCTAAACTCAGTCTTGTCAATTCCATCCTCAGCCCTCCTAAGCTGATGGAATCTGGTAGCTGGTTCAAAAGAAAACAGATGCTCCTACAAGCTGATCAAACAAATCATCAACCCTTGATAACGGTTGTCTATTCTCCTCACGATAATCAACACATAGACGAAGCAAACTGTCCACATTAGTAACGAATACTACTGGAGCACCTTACTCGAAAAGGCTTCGTCTCAGAAAGTTCTTCTCAAGCAACTCCTTGACTTGCTTTCTTAACTCTCACCTCGTGAGGTCATGTGCCTAACCGGCCACGAAACTGGCTTGGTATTACCAACCAGATAATGTGGAAATCTATCCCACGTCTAGGGGTAACCCCTTTACTTTCCCCCAAGATATCAGAATATTCTCAGACCACCCTCACAGATTGAAAACTATCGATAGACGAGTTGAGGGATTCAAGATAACATAACATGACGGGACCCATAGGGTTGCTAGAAATTTCTAGGGTATTACCGAGGCGAGTCATGAGCCTCACACCCCTATATACAAAAACCAAGAATGGCTCCAAAACAGGACAACCATTCCATGCCCAAAACCAACCCACATCCCCTGAAACCGAGAATATAATCATCCCACGAGAATTCTATACTCAAGATAGAAATTTTCAAATCCACCCAGACCACAAACAATTGGGCGGAACCCCCAATTGGATTTGAAACACATACGGGATCATCAACTAGGCTAGTACTTAGGTGCAAACTTTCAACTAGATCAGATGAAATAAAACTATGCGATGCGCCAGAATCAAACAAAGTACAAACAGGGAAAGTCAGAAAATGTAAACAAGACTTTCAACAGAAACACTACCTCTATCATGAGCTGGAAGAACGGTGTTGAGGGGATGAACTCGCCCTCCAGGTAGTCCTGCACACTGAGTCTGACCTTGCCCTTGTTTCCTCGGGCAATCCTTGCTGAGATGTCCAGACTCACCACAATGAAAGCATTCGCCCCGCTTTCTCTTCTTCTCCCTACATTCCCTGGATATATGTCCAACTTTACCACAGAAGTTGCATCTCCTATTCTCTCTTAGCTTGTCCTTGCGGTTGTTGTTATTCTTGCCTCGTTTCCCGGAATTTACCCTCTTGCCTTGAGACTCATTCGCCTTGACCTCTTTCTTGTCATTGTTATCTTCTTCTTGAAGCAGGGCCGTATTTACCAAATTCTCGAAAGTTGCCCCCAAGGTTATATGAAACATGGCCAAACCATGTAATGGCTCGTTTAATCCTAGAGCAAAGTGTAGGGCCTTCTTCTGAGCTGTATTAACCGAGTCTAAATCGACCCGAGCCAGTTGATTAAACTTATCTAGGTATTCCCTAATAGTCATGTCCCCTTGCTTCAGTGATAAGAATCTCAGTCCAAACCTCCCTCTAAAGTCATCCCAAGTCTCAATTGGCCTAGTAGCGGTGGTGACTACCCACCAACGTGCAGCTTCTTCCTTTAGCAACCATACTGCCAATAAAACCTTCCTGCGGTCACCTATATCAAAGGTGGCTAAAAGATCTTCGGTCTCTTTCAACCAATTCCTTGCCTCTACAATAGTCTCTGTTCCACTAAAATTCTTGCCACTCATCATCTTAAAGTTCTTACAAGTTTCCGCAAAATCCGCTTGTGGAGGCTGAGGGAGGAGAGGGACATCAGCTACAGAAGGAGGAGGAGGAACAGCGGCCTTGACTGGAGAAACAACATTAGGGTCACCCGGGACTGGTGTCGTGACTTCCAAGTACCGACGAAACCAATCGGGTATTGTTACTCCTTCGGGCAAGACGAGATTATCAGACATGCTGGAAACGAAAAGAAAAGAGTTCAAACGAGGGGTCAAAGGACAGTGCTAATGGCTTTTGGGGAATAGCCTTTAAAAATAACTAGACTTTTCTTTGGAAAATACTGTATACTTGGTTTTGAAAATAGTTTTTCAAAAGTTTTAAAAACCTTTTTATCCCTTCTCGTAAACCTGGCTCTGATACCAAATGTAACACCCCACCTCCGCCAGGGTGGCTCTTGCAAGCAACTCTGACTTTGGTGGGGCGTTTTAAAACAAGGTAAATGTGCATAATGATATAGCAAGGCAGGACATGACATATATATATGTAAATAAACAGAGTAAGTAGATAAGACAGCGGAAGATTTTCAAACCATTTCAAAACACAAGTCTGGTACACTAAAAATGTCAATTTCCCAAATAAACAAGTCTAGTACATAAAATAACACTATCTGAAACTGAAAAGGAAAACATAAAAGTAGCTATCCCCAGAGTGGAAGAAAAACCATAGCGAGCTCAAGTCCAAGCATACATGAGCTATCCAAGAAAGCAGCTAAGATCCAAGCTAGGCTCATGTATTCCCTCCCTGAGAACCGGGGGGGAACGGAAGAAAAGAGGCGAAAGAAAACAGGTCAGTCAAAAAGACTGAGTAAGCCCTGCTACGATCAGTCTATAAACTAATAAAGTTAACAACATGATGGAAACTGAGATGATCATAGATAACAACATACTGGCATGATAGATTAACTACATGATAGATAGAGGTGTCATCGCATAACCAAGATTAAGTTTTTGCACCACGGTGTACTAGCAAACCAACATAACAGGTATTGATCCCTCAGCCCAAACTTTGGCCCAATAACATGAGGTGACCTTAATACAAGGTCCAGCCCAACGGTCTAGTCGATCGGCTCCCTATAAACCTAACACACCAAGTGTTGGTGTCCATACGGCCCACATATGGATGTAGTCAGACTGTGCTGGGTCCACCTTCGGGTGTATCAAGCCCTCGGGTGTCAACCCCAGACACTTAAGCAATAATGCACAGTCTAAACCTACTGGTACCCGTGCCTCGAGTTTGTCCAATACCGGACTACATGCACGTCCGTAGCCCGCCTGGACCCGCACCGCTGTACCACTCGGCCATCGCTTTGGTCGCTTACATCCGTCCAGTAATCGTGCCCCGCCCTAGCCTAGCCTCTAGGGTTGTGATGATACCAAACTGGGATTACTGATGGAACAGACCCCGTTGCTAGGGTTTCCTAAGAGGGTTAAGTGCGATTTAACCCTTCACTAATCATGGATTAAATTGGTTAAGTGTAACTTAACCCCATTTCAATCCCTCGAACCCCCAAGTGGATTAAATTGGTTAAGTGTAACCAACCGTTCACACTTAACCCCATTTCAATCCCTCTAATCCCCAAGTGGATTAAATTGGTTGAGTGTAACCAACAATTCACACTTAACCCCATTTCAATCCCTCTAACCCCCAAATGGATTAAATTGGTTAAGTGTAACCAACAGTTCACAACTTAACCCCATTTCAATCCCTCGAATCCCCAAATGGATTAAATTGGTTAAGTGTAACCAACAGTCCACAACTTAACCCCATTTCAATCCCTCGAATCCCCAAATTGGTTAAGTATTAGTGGGCCATGACTTAACCCTAATCATGAGGCATTAATTTAACCGTACCTTAACCTCTCACATTAGACTTTGTTGCGGTTACTAGTTAAGCCGGGCGGGTCCGGGTAGCTTTACACCACAACTTGGTCTAACCTCGGGTCTTGGCACTACATGACCAACTTCTCACATTGGGTCCTATTGTTTGTAGCCACTAGTTAAGCCGGTCGGTTCCGGGTAGAATTACGCTACAAACTCAACCCAACCTCGAGTTGGCCACACTTATGTTTTCTAAGTGTCATGTCCACTTTATTTCAAAACATAATTACAAGTCAACAAACACTTGGGTAGACCTAACTTAATAGGTAAATTCCCAAGGGGTAGACCTAACTTAATAGGTAAATTCCCAATCTTATATTTTCATGCATTTTAAGTTTACCCAAACCCCCCCCCCCCCCTCGTCATTCTATCGCTTACATATTCGTAATAACGCATAAAGGATAGGAAGAGGGAACTTGGCACAACATACATGATAGACTTGCATATCGCAACTAACATGCATAACATGTTAGACTTGCACAACTTAGCATAGTGAACTTGCACATTACCATAACGTGCATAACATGTTAAACTTGCCTAACATGGTATAGGGAACTTGCATAAACATGCATAACTTGTTAAACTTGCAAATCATGACTTGGTGAACTTGCATAAACATGCATAACTTGTTAAACTTGCAAATCATGACTTAGTGAACTTGGATAAACATGCATAACTAAATAAACTTGCAAATCATGGCTTCATAAACATGCATAACTTGTTAAACTTGCAAATCATGACTTGGTGAACTTGCATAAACATGCATAACTTGTTAAACTTGCAAATCATGACTTAGTGAACTTGCATAAACATGCATAACTAAATAAACTTGCAAATCATGGCTTCATAAACATGCATAACTTGTTAAACTTGCAAATCATGACTTGGTGAACTTGCATAAACATGTATAACCAAATAGGCTTGCAAATCATGACTTAGCGAACTTGCATAAACATGCATAACTTGTTAAACATGTATAACATGGCATATTGAACTCGCATAAGCATGCATAACTTATTAAACATGTATAAATCCCAACTTTCATCACACATTAACTTTAGAGTTTCTAAAATGAAGGTAAGAGGGCTTACAATGCTTATGCGGACTCAAATAAGTATAGCAAATGTAAGAAATCCCTTATGCAACAAAATAAAACCCCAAAATGCAAGCAAACTTGATCAAGACTCCTCCTTTATGATGACAATGGAGAAACAAGACTTTAATGCAAGCTAAAGAGGATCATACAAGCCTAAATACCCTTGTATGCATGGAAATCTCTTAGGGATTTGCTTAGGAGTTGTATGAAGAGAGTGGAGGCCATGAGAGGATGGATTTTGGCATAGTTTAGTTGCTAGATTGAATAATGAGTGATTTAGGGTAGGTTAGGGTCTTATTTATAGATTAGGTTAGTGATTTAGACCATAGGATTAACCCTAGGTTGAATTAGGGCCATCAGATTTCGGAACTCTCCAGAACCAAGCCCCCCAATCAAGCCCAAATCAGAAATGGTGCACCAGGCAATACTGCCCGGGCACCCCCTGTCGACAGGGCTGTCGACACCCTGGGGACCCTGTCGACAGGCCTGTCGACATGCGGGTCCTGGGCGGGAATTTTCCCGCCTGCGCCAGTTTGCCCTAACCCCTGTTTTTAATTTTAAAATTTAAATCTGTTTTTACATAGAAATTTTCTGCAAACTTCAATGGGCCTTAACTGGGTCATACGGACTCCGATTTTCGAAAACTCGGACTCTATTTCGCGTATTTTTCCGAGACGAACGCAATGGCATAACCCATTTCCCTTGATTCCCATTTTATAATTTAATTCTGCCTCGATTTATGTTATAACAGGTTATTAAAAATACGGATTGTTACACATACAAGCGGGGCCGAGTGACACAAGTAATGAATACATACAAGCGAGGTCGAATGACACAAGTAGTAAATACATGCGAGTTAGGGAGTCGATCGAACGAGGAAGGTAGTGGGTACAACTCGTGGGGGTAGGAGCAAAAATGGGCACCTATGATAGCAGTTAGGATTACACGAGACTACCATTATCATGATTAGTAAGAGGGATCAACTTTTAGTATGGGACTAGTAAGGGTGCGGTGTAACTAGTAATGATACAGTGTTACTAGCATTGGTGCAGTATAGTAATTATCCTATAGTGATTAGAAGCGCAATCAATGTTATATCTTGTTCATCTTGTCTGCTTTGTCATGCCTGTTTATTCTATAGTCATTTCTTGCTTTTCATTTTATGTTCTTATCCTATTACTTTAATGATTATATTGTTAAAATCACTGGACTCACCAGACTTATGTCTGACCTAGTTTGTTTCGCCTCTTTTCTTCCGTTCCCCCCTCCCCTCCAGGTTCTTAGGGAGGAAATACTCAAGCTTAGTTCAGATATCTCTTTCTTCCAGCTTGAAGTTGAAAGGTGTATTGCTTGGCTTTGATTATGCGTATGCCATTTTTCTATTGGGGATTATGGCTTTAAAATTATGTACTGTGAAGGTTTTGTACAAGACTGATATTATGTACTTGATTTTGGTATTTGGAAATGTAATCAAACTTATTTCTGTTTCCGTTGCAATAAAATTACAAAATTTTCAAATACTGTTTTTTCTGTCTTGTAATATTCCGTTCTGTTTACTTATAATGCTCTACGAAACTTAATGCATTCCTTTTGTGAGTGACATTAATGGTCGTGGGATGTTACAAAATGACTAACTACAAATTGATTAAAGCAAAAGTCACATTTTAAATTGTTTAAGTGCTCAGCTCGCAACGTCAAACGCTGTCTCTGTTCTGCTAACTTCCCCGCTACAATCCCTACTCGGATCCTCAGTCATATGCTTTCTTATCGTCAAGGAAGAAGCACCATTAATGTTAATAAAGAGGGTTATTTGGATTTTATTCTTTAAGATCCAATAGTACTTGAAAATGTTTTAACCTTTGGGTTAAATGCTTTTCAAATCAAATAAACATGCTAAGAATTTAACATATTATCCTAAAATATTTTTGCTTCATCTAGTTTCATCATGAGTTGGAGGTGAAGCAAAATGAATCAAAGGCAACATCAGTCGTCTAGGGAAATCCTGTCGATGGAGGTTAGAAGTAGAAGATAAAATATATTGATACTGAATAATCCGAGAAGTTTAACGTGTGTTCCCATAATAATCCCAAGTTTGGATTATTTCTGAATAATCGGAAGTTTGGGGAAGGGAGGGGGTGGGGGGGATCTTTCCATAATGATCCCGATGACTTTTTGACGTGTTATTTTGGGATCAATATGCGAAGACACCCCCAAACTTTGGATTAATATGGGAAGACAAAAGTAAAGGGGATTAATATGGAAAGACACCCCAAACTTCGGATTATTCAGGAATAATCCAAACTTGGAATTATTATGGGAAGACACGTTAAATTTCGGATTATTCTTGATACTTAATCTTATTTTAAATACATTTACATAGACCATATTTATTAAGGAATAACTGTTGTAGCTACTTGTGCATGTAGTTTGTGTATGCCTTCGGTCAGGACTTAGATCTTTTGGACCAATATATTTGTCCTTTCATTTTTTTGATTTTATGCCCCCGACCTTAGGCAATCCAATGATCAAACCTGAAAGTGTGTGTGTATATATGAGAAAGTCTATTAAAACACAATTGGCGATACAATTAATCTCCACCATTAAATCACCCCTTAAATTCTAGCTTTTCACATAAGGATAAAAAGATTCAATGGTCGAAGCCTCCTGTCCATATAACCACTCCCTACACATGAATTTTTCATGAAAACTCAAAACTAATTCACTTTGTAGATTTTGTTGTTTTTACATGATAAATTTTAGTAAGAAATGAGTAGGCCATTTATATGAAATTCATTTAAGACTTTTTCTGTCTTTTTCTAATTAATATGAAGCTGAAATGAAGACGCACACTGAACTATACTTCAAGAATTTCTTCACATCACAAAACATAGCATTATAAAATATTAACCATTTCTTGTATCCTTTTCTCTGTCTAATCTTGAACAGCCAATTTCTTTTTGAACACTGGTACGAGACCCAAAAAAGTGGTTATCAAAATGTGCAATTGTCCCTAATTCACGAGGATTCATGCAATTCAGGGTAGGGCGTGCGATGTTGTGCTGCAGCAGCTGTTCGATGTAAATTTCGAACATTTTGACAGAAACAAATTCGGGCCATCTAGATATGTGTGTATATATTAACATTAATATAAGAAATCCAAAAATATATTATTTAAAACATCTTCATATGCAATCCCTTTCTACCTCAATATTCGACAATTGACCGACTTGCTTTCTCATCCAGTCATACTCCAATAGAAAAAAATTGAATTTAGAACAAGGGTGGCATTCAGAAGTACATACTCTCCCCAGTAAACATCCAAGGGTATCATAACATGATAAATAGACATGTACATTACTGAGACGTGTTTTTTGAAAGTATACATCAAACCAAAACAATGATATATAACAGGTGATAACAATGGCACCTCAACTAGCTCACAAAATATAGATGACCCATTTTAAACCTTCACTAAGTTAACTAACAACAGAAAACAGATATGCAGATAGAATTCAAAGTCCCCGGCATTACATATAACTAGCACAAATCACAGTCTAGTAAAGTTTCAGTTTACCCTTGCGCATAGATTTTGCCTCGCATAATTCCTTCTCAGAACCCAAAAACTGAGAACAGGCGTACTTCTCGCCGATGGTGATGGCGAAATACAAATAAACAATGCAAAGGAATAACAGAATTACAAGCATTGTCAAAAGGAAGCGATGTCGCTCGAAAAGAACAGGCCAACTAAGTAGCTCATCTCGTTGCCTTTTGAATGAAGAGGATCTTCTATGTGGAGATGATACCGAGTCAATGGCCATGTTCCTATTACTTTACTTTTGCCTTTGGATTTGTTTTGTTCGCCAAATCCTGCATTGAGACAAATGGTGTTTCTATAGCTACTTAAAAATAGTTTTGTTGCTTTGCTTATAATACTTTAAAGTGAATAAATGTAGAAGTGCTTGAATAAATTATAAATCTTGATAAAATTTAGTTGTAAACAATTAAATGGCATAAGAAAGTTTGAGGTTACAAAATTAAGATGTTGTCAAACACGTTAAGTTACACTCAAGTTACATAACAAAATTAAGTCAGTGTTACTAATAATCTGTTATCAGTCACCCAGGTAATGATGTTCATTCCAGAAGTTCTTTTTTATTACTTGTTAATTTTCAATGTTAAATGATGTGGATATCAGTTTCAGTTCACAAATTACCAATGTTAAATGTTAATGTTCAATGCATCGTCCAACATTAACACTATCAAATTGTTAACTGTTATGTTCATCCTCAAAGGGTAAAAAACAGTAAATGCAACACGGTTAATTTTGATACTCCACATTTAATAAATTTTCTCTCTTGATAAAGAACAAACAAAAGAAACATAATTTTTTATCAACAAAGAAAAAACAGAAAGACCATGTCACTGAACAGAACATATGCCCAATTTTCTTCTATGAGAAGTATGATAAGCAATGTTTTGAGTGCTGTCAGAAGGGCATGTAAGGATCAGACTAGTAGGTTTGGTCAGTAAAAGATGATTCAAGGGTGACTTTGAGTTTTGTAAACCAAAATGTTCTGAACTGGTACATTGAAGGGCAAAAAAAAAAAAAAAAAAAAAAAAGTACTACATTATAGTAAAATGTTCGACCTAAGTATCAAACAAGAATTAGCCAATTTGAAATATAAATGGAAAAAAGATCCCACTCAAATGTAAATCATGTATATTATTTCATCTAAAATAAATATGTTCCAAGGAAACGTTCATATCTGTTCATTCCAATATAACAGCACAGTGTTAACTTGTAAGTGTACAAATTTTATGAATGCTGCAATTTGGATTACTAGATATGACCCTATACATTTGATTAACTAGAGCTTACATAATACTTGAACGAACTTCACCTGTAAAGCAATTCAAAGAATTTAAACCATTCAAGCACAACGGACCAAAACCTTAAACAGCACGAAAGGAAGAGATAAAGGTGTTCCACAAGATATTTTCTTTTCCAATTACGAAAGCTATTTGAAAAGAATTTCTGAACAAGTCCAGTCATACTAGAGTGCTGGGATATAATAAGAGCATCTCTAGCAGCGAGGGCTTTTTGCATGTGGGGGAGCGAAAAGAAAAGCATCGTTAATTGACACTTCTCCAGCAATCAACGCTGATTTTTTTTATTTTATTTTTGGATTATTAAAAAGAGGTGGAACCTTGATGCAACGGTAAGGTCACCTGGCTAGTGGCTTGGGCGCCCAGGTTCGAATCTAGAAACAACCTCCTCGCAGTGTGAGGGAAAAGTTGCGTACTATCGACCTCCCCAGAGCCTAAATGGGTTTCTGAATAGGTCAAAAAATTAAAATGATGAGAAAGGTATAAAAACGGGATTTTGAAAATCGTTTAGTCATAAACGCGTTTCAGAAACCCGTTTATGGATTCATGCTTAAAAATAACATGGGGCTAATTCTCTTCTTTTTCTCGCACTCGAATCAATATTGTTGTAGCGCGAGGAGCAGAAAAATACATGAATTCACCCCTTTTTTTCGTTTTCGGTCCTGCTGAAGATGCTCTAAGCTCATTTACTATACAACACAGATCCCCATTCCTCTTGTATTTTTAAATGAATCACAACTTCATTAACAGAGTGTTGACTTTGAATTTATGATTATCTTAGATTCATATGTCTATATATGCTATGCTTGCACACGAAGCTTAATTACATCTACGTTATTTTGTTTTTCCCACATGCCATGGTGCATGGATGCTTTGCAAAAACTCAATATATGCATACAACAAATTAACCTAGTATGTTCAATGATATATTTACCCACCCATTTTCATCATTTAAAAAAAAAAAAAATAGCAATATTTCTACTCTCAACGCATGGTAAGCATCACAGATAGTGACAAGATCACTCTAATGCTCGAGTACAAAACCGTACCACATTCGACAGGTTTTAGAACAAGTGCACAAGTTGATTGCCTAACTACTATATACTAAGTTGTGATCTAATTTTAGCATCTTAAGTGTTCTAGTTTAAAGATTTAGCGATTTGACCTGAAGATCATCATCATTAACAACTGGAAAACAACGTTTCAACTTCATAAAATTTACACTGACAAATTATGGGACGCTGATTTTGTGTTTGACTTCAGGTTTGATTGCACAAAACCTGACTCCATATCTATAGATTTAGCCACAAAATCAAAAACCGATTTGAAAATATCAGTGAATTCATGAAAATGCCACGTAGATTCTAATTCTAGTAAAGAGTAATAAAATCAAACAGCTTGAACAATTATACAACTGCGAATGAAAATAAAACAAGAGGTGAGGTTGAGTCGTACCTCAGGCAAAATAGCAAGGAACTGAGGAAGAAGAAAGAAGAAAGCAGATCTACGATTTATATTTATTAGGACTAAAGCGTTAAACGATAAAGCAGAGTCTAAATTGGCCCTTGGACCAGGGAAGTACCATATTTACCTACTATTTTGAGTGCTGCCGCTTTCTTACCTACTGTTTCATTCTTGCTGCCGTATCCGCTGACCAAATGGCCTATTTGAACGCATTTTAAGCCATCACAACCGGGCCCATCAAATGGGTCTTATGGCCTATTTGAACGCATTTTAAGCCATCACAACCGGGCCCATCAAATGGGTCTTATTGGATCATAAATGAATAAGGTAGAATTTGATTCAACTCATTCCAGATAAACAAATCCGACTCATTTAATAACCGGTTGATCCGGCTCAATCCAACCATTAGAAATGTCATCCCGACCCATTATATTTGACTAAAAAGCACACCAACAGTTGAGAAAAAACCGCTTTAAATCAAAACCGACATCAATATGGTAATCAGTACTGTATCAAACGATCAAAATTTGTAACAGAAACAAAAAATGAGCTAGATAACAAACTAGAAAATATTTGAAGGTCCTTTAGAGTATGATTACAAACCTATGCAGTTAAAGCCCCGCAATACCTCATAGCGCTCTTCAACTGCTATGCTATTTCAATTTAGCGCTGATGAATAGTAGATCCACTTTTAGTCGCGTTATTATCCGCTGCATTCACTAAATCAAGGCTTTTTAACATCCGCTTTAGCAGTACTAATATATAGAGCTTGAGTTAACTGGTTCTCTATTTTGAAAAATTCAGTAAATTTAGCATAAAGGGCTAAATATAAGACATAAGTACGTAATATATGGTAATAATCAATTATACTCATCAAATTTAGCATGCATAACTATGATATTCCTTGGTAAAGATGATTAATTAATTTTCAAATATTTGGTTTTACATCTAATGAACATTTTTGCGCCTTCGCTATATCCTCGCTATTTTCCTGCTTTATCCCGGCTATACTTTTTTGCACCTCGCCGCTATAAACCCGCTAAGCGCTTTAACTGCACGGTTACAAACTACAACATATCGAAACTAAATCATTTAGCAAAATATAATTTACATCGACAAGATAACTGACATATAACGAAACGAATGCTACAAACATAGCATGTAAGTACAATCCCTTCAATGCTCAAAGCAACATGACATATGATGAAAATAAACAAAGTACCAATAACAATAACAATAGCAAAACATGTATCAAATTTAATAACATCTGCTCTGAAATACTTCACTCACACTTTCAACGGTATAAAAGTTAAAGGTTAGCAAACTACGTAACATTGTTTATCGCAAATGGCATAAGAATGATGAGGTCAACTAAATTAAAAAGTGAACAAAAAAGTACAAATGAAAATGTTCTTGGGCGATCCAATGTTTCATTTTCAAAAATAATCGTTCATATTTGAGATGCAATTTGAAATATCTCTTACCTTACTCAATTCCAAATGCTAGTCAAATAAATTAAAAGTTGCAAATTTCTCAAAAATTTCTAAGTTAATTGGTGTGCCTCTGGCAAATCACCTGTAGCACCTTATGATATGGTTATTGAATGTATCAAATAATCAGACAAAACAGTTATTTAATATGTCAATGGACATATAAATTTGATATATGACTATTTCATGTGATTCGGGTTTATTTCACTCCTCGTGGAAACTTGAACCCAGTTAAAACAAAAAAGATATATAATTCCACTTGTTGTATATTTTATGCCGAAGAAAGCACATATAGAACCATAGAAAAAAAACTTGGAACCTCGCAGATAAAATCGCTGTGTATGTTTTATTGAATCAAAGCAATTAAGCAATAATATTCATCGATTGAAATATAACTCTCTAACTTTAAAAAAAAAAACTTTTTCAGTAAAGGAAATTGAATTAAATTATACCTTTTACTTCAACAACCATTGATCTTCTAAGGATGGAGTAGGAACTTGATTATTCTGCCCCGCATCAACATGAAATTTGAAAACATTCATGTTCTTTTTTCACTTTCATTACTGTAGCAACCCCTTATGGCCAATCACGTGTAAAGTAATGCCTCCAAAATATCATTTTTAAGAGATTGCGGTAGTCATCTAATACCCTTCTGCTAATGCTAAATGCACTTTCAAAGGCAGTGGTAATAATAGCCGCGGCTCGTATATCTTTCGCTTTGAGTGAGGGAATATGATATTTGAGTTGTTGATATTGTCAAAATGAAAAAAAATATGGAGTGCTAACTTGCGATTTAACAATCCATCTTCTAGGTATAAGTTAAGTTCCAAATTATGAGAACTTTCATCAAACTCGAAATTTCTAAATATGTCAAAATTTCCATTACATCGGCACACTCCTGTGATCAAGGTCCCATAAATAAATCACTACAATCTAATTTTTTTTGATCCACTTGCTTTGATATTATATTCCTTCCCTATCTTGTATGCACTTTATGAAGACCTTTTAATTTTCTCTCTAGCATCTCAACTCTTCTGTCATACTCATTGCCATAAAGCCTTTGGTAACAAAAATTGACAATATCCATCTTATGTCGGGAATCAAGAATGCAAGCAATATTTAAATTCACTTTAATATTTGTTGAATTTACAAATATGCTACTTGTCGTGTCAGCCATAAAATCATTAGATCTCATGCACTTTTGCAATATAGACAAAACCATAACAAATTTTGAAAAAATAAACTGGATGTTGGATACTTTGTTCTAGAAAATAAGAAAGTGACATCATAAAATGCTTCTAAAAAATTGGTAATTTTTTTGTTTTCATTCATTCCTCTTGTGTAGACAATAAATATAATTCTTGTCAACAAGCACTAAGTGACGAAGTGCTTGTTCATAATATATAACACTTTTTAACATAACAAATGTCGAATTCCGTCATGTTGGCACGTTTTGATGCAGTCCTTTGTTACTATTATTCGATGAAAGATCCACCATACATTCTACAAAATGTTTCTTTCTTGATTTTGTAACTTTAATATACTTGATGTTTTCCCTTATATTGATTAAACATGAAACAATGCATTTTAAATCATCTTGTACCATTTAATTTAAAATATGTTATGTACATCACACATGCAAATAATCTCCATTTCCAATCAAGGCTTTACAATATATAAGATAAGACTCTAATAACTCTACAAATTTGTCGTTAGAAGAAGCATTGTCAAGCATATAAGAAAAAAAATCTTATATTCAATGCGTCAAGTAGATATCTTTCCAAAAATAGCACCTCTAGAATGGGGTGCTGGCATAAGACAAAAAACTTAATAATTTTTTCTTTTGTTTCCGTTTATTGTCCATGAAGTTGTGAGAATCAAAATACGAATCTAAAGGCTAATATTAATACTAGCAGGAGCGAATAGTGTTTTCTTAACTATATGAACCCTTTTAAACTTTTAACAAAATTATACTTAAATTGACATAATTAACTAATACACAAACAATCACATAACCAAGATGTAGATATAAATAAATGCAGAAGAGTAAAAGGAAAATAACACATTATGATTTTTATATTAGTACGGAGTACCCTACATCTAGTTCCACAAAAAATTTGTACGGACAACTTTTCAATATAAAGTTAATGTACAATCTCAGTTTTAAGGTTATGAGACACTCCCTCTAGAATTTTTGACTTAAGAGTAGAGTCACTTAGATTTCTGGGGATACGAAGTGTTGTATATAACAGTATGATTTTTGTTAGATGATAGCGAACATATATATTATATAAATGTGTTTGTAACTGTACTATTCTATTTCATCACATACAAAAATAAATATTTATATTTAAATAGAATACTATTGCACAAAAATTTAAATATTCACGATTCCAAGCTATCACAGAAAATAAAAGCTTCGTTATTGGAGAAAAATCATAAATGGCGTCATGGTTGTTCCCTTTCTTCATCTTCACTTTCATTTCTCCTCAATTCTCTTACTGATTCCTCTTCTCCAGCCAAGTTTACGCTACGCGTGATTATCGGTTCCAAACTTCCAGATCAAGGCTTTTCGTCGATGCAATCTAAGATCCAAAATTTCCCCTTTCACTTCAATCACTTCTCTAACACTCATACCTCTTCGGTTCCCTTACTGAACTCATTATCATCCACTGCTACGTCCAGTTTAGGCAACTACGTCCCCTTGGTGTGTTATTCAACTGCTGGTGCCTACAGTGGATGGTCTTTGTTACCGACACGGAGTTTACCAACGCGCAGCAACTCTGAGTCAGTTTTTGAGTCTCCGCGTCTCGACTCTAGTCTGCGATGGCACACCTTGCTATTTTGGTATTCAATGTAAGTTTGTTCTCGTCTTGTAGGTAGTATTTGGTTTTGGTATTGGAACTTTTGGAGGTTCTGTCGCTGTTAGGAGAGAATTTGTTGTCTTATTGGAGTTTTGGTGCCCACAATTTATATGGAATTAGATCTCTGCTCCATATTTTTTCATGTATTCTGCTATCTGCATATGTCATGGTCTGGTTTTTGTTTGAGTGGATTATCACCTCACATCGACGACAATATATGGATGCTAATGTAGGGAACCTTGTTAGTTGATCTTCGGTTATGTCCATGTCTGCTTGTGCAAATCTGGTTTGTAATGTATGCAGGCCAATCAAATATGTAACGGCCCAGATTTTTTTGACCATTTAGTTTAATATTTAAAAATGTTTTTTTATTGTTTTGGAATTTTATATGGTTTAATTTAAATAATTTTGAATATTTTATTTTATTCCGAAATGGTAGAAATTTAGTGGATCTGCAATATAATGTGAACTGGTAGTATAAAAGGATAAAATTTTAATTTAAAATAGTACGTTTACAAAGGAAGTTGTAGCTAACGAACTCGGATTTCGATGAAATCAGTTTCATTTAATCCGAAATGATGAAATTAGGTAACCAACCAAGTTACGTCAAAAATGGTATCCGTATGTGGAAAAGGAAAAAATAAAAGGCCAAAATTTGAACTAAATTTTGACGGTAATTGGAATTTGCTAATGCTAACGGCAAAACTGGAACCTGAGACCTATCCAGGAAAATTATGAACATAGGATATTAACTATATATGAAATCTGGGAAAATCCTATAATGGATATAGAAAGTTATTAAGGAAACAAAATTTAAATAAATTATTTGAAAATCTAAACGAACTCCGATTTTTGATTTGAATACATAGGATTGAAGTACGTTAAAAACCGGACCTGATGGTGGAAGAATTTCTGAAAACCGTTATCGTTTGATACTCCAACATGAGACCGGAAGGTGTTGAAACTAACACAAAACACTATTTTGAATTTGAATTTAAATTATTTGAAAGTTCAAACGAATTCAAAATTTAAATATTTTTATATATTATTGAAGAGCAAGAAAAATTAAACAACATGGTTGAAAAAGATTTTGGATAAGGTATCAATAAGTAAGTTAAATTAACGTCCGAATAGGGTTGAGAAAATACACTTTACTATTCATAAATTATTAAATTTATTTATAATTTAATAAATTTAAGGATTAATCCTAGCCATCCATTTTCGACCGTTGGATTCGCGCCACCTCAGCAATCCATGTGACTCGTTCGGCTATAAATAGCCCCCCCCCCCTTCATTTTAAACTCACTCCTCCTCCTCCTCTTTCAAGCTTTGGCAATGGCAGAAATAATAATAAAATATTAGGAAATAGGGAAAAGGTAAGGAAGGGAGAAAGGAGGGCAAGACGGGGAGCTAGGGACTCTTAGGCAGAGGCTTGGGCTTCACGGGGTAAGTTTTTAAATAATATTTATTTATTTATTTATTTGTGTAATATATATATATTATAATTAAAATAGAATTTGTAAAAATAAATATCAGAACATTCTAAGGGTGACAGAGAGGATAGTGTCTAAGGCTTGAGTTTGGAAAATATAGTTTCCTGCTCTCCCTGGCTATCCCTAACTGATCCGACGGATGGGATGATTAATTTAAATTTAAATTTAAAATTTAATTTGAATTTAATTTGAATTTAAAACAGACCAGGGGCATTTTCGTAATTTTTTTACTTTAAACTTTAAAAGCTTATAATTTTTTCAAAACAAGTCGGATTTCCACGAAACAAGGACCGTTGGATTCTTATCGAAAAATACTTTAAAATGAGTCGAAGCAGATTTTTGATCCGGGTTAAAATTTTTAAGTTATAATTAAATGAATATTTTTAAATATTTTATTTGAAAATTAAATTAAATTAATACTAAAATGGTTTTTTCAATTTTAAAAAAAATTGGATATGGCTAGAGATGGGAAAGTAGGATTTTTTAGAAGGGCAGGGAAGGCAATTTGGCTAATAATGCAATTAGAAATTAATTAAGATAAAAATAATTTAATTAATTTAATATTCATTTAAATTAGGTAAATATTGTAAATAGCATAACTTTTGCATACATTAACGAAATTTAACGAAACAGGATCCGTTGGGATCGTATGGACGAGCACTACGTATGGGAACTGACCGCAAGTGGATTGGAGCTCGTTTGGATTTATGGTGAAATTTAACGTCTGAACCAAATCAATGACCAATTATCGTTATTCAACGATAAATCGTCCAAGGTGAGTAAATCTCACTAACTTTGAACACTTTATATTTTTATAAAGTATTTTTAGAACTGATAAATATTGGTTGAATTGCTGAGTGTTGATTGTTTGGTTGAACTGCTAGTCAGCTGGTTGAAAATACCGATATAGTTATATATATCGTTAACCGATGTTGATTTTGTTTATCAGAATACCTCATATTGAAATGAAATTGATGTGAATTATATTGTGTAACATCTGTGGATGCAGGGAAACAGGTCGGAGGAATCCAACTGGATTCCTCAACATTTATTTACCGTTTTTCATATATTCTGATATATGATGTGTTATATCATCTGTTGTTGAACCTGTGTATTTGGATGATGATTGAACCTTTTGATTTGGTATTTTTATACCATAAGTGATACTAGAAAGTGAAAAGGGATTTTCAAAGTTAATTTTGAAAATAAATTATTTATATAAAATCAATAGATTTTATATATAAAAGGAAGAGAATTTCATGAGAGAAAATGATTATAGAATCAAAGCATTTGTTAAAAAAACAAATATTGGTGAAATCAAATAGAAGGGAAAATATTGGTGAAATCAAATAGAAGGGAAAATATTGGTGAAATCAAATAGAAGGGAAATATTTGTGAAACGATTACAAATAGAAATAAAAAGGGAAACATTCGTAAAAGTATTTACAAATGGAATTGAAAAGGGAATATTCATGTAGGGAATAAAGAAAAGTTGAAAGAAGTACTTATATTGTTAAATAAATAGAAAAGTTAAAAGAAATACTTATTTGTTGAATAAATAGAAAAGTTAAAGGGAATATTTATTTGTTAAATAAATAGAAGCGAAAAGAGAATAGTTATTTGTTGAGTAAACGAATAGAAAAAGAATCTATTCAAGGGAGGTAATTCAAAGGAATTATTCCAAAGGAATTATTCAAAAGAGAAAAGTCAAAGGGATTAATTCAAAAGAGTTAATCAACTAGAGTTAAACCGTTGGAGTTAAACTGTTAGAGTTAAACAGTTGGAGTTAAACTGTTAGAGTTAAACAGTTGGAGTTAAACTGTTAGAGTTAAACCGTTGAAGTTAAACTGTCAGAGTTAAACCGTAAAGTTAAACAGTTAGAGTTAGTTAGTTAGAGTTAACCAGTTAGAGTTATTCAGTTAGAGTTATTCAGTTAGAATTAACCAGTTAGAGTTAATCAGTTAGAGTTAATCGTTTTGAGTCAAATCGAACTAGAGTTATTCAAATATAGTAATCGAATAAGGGTTAATTGAATATTAGTTATTCAATTAGAATTGATCGAATCTAATTATTCGAGATAGAGTTAAAAATAGACAAAGTTATTTAAGGATGAATTTTCATTTAGCACGACTGCTAGCGTAATTCGCAGGGCTGCAGATAGCCTACGGCGGTCGGATGTTTCCTGGGGGAATCAGGCGTAACCATTGTGATCGCTGCGATCTAGAGTCAAGCAAATGGTGTTAAATCAAATAGTAATTAATCAATAGAAGTTAATTAAGTCGAGTTAGTCGAGTATTAGTAAATTAATTAGGGTTAGTCAAAAAGGGAATTAATCGAATATCACCTATTCGAAGTAGAGTTATCGAATATAGTTTATTCGAGAAGAGTAATCGAATATAGTTCGTTCGAAGTGTGTTTAATCGAATATAGTTATTCGAAGGAGAGAATTATCGAATATGGTTTATTCGAAGTGAGATTTTCGAATATTAGTTATTCGAAGAAAAGGATTATCGAATATTAGTTATTCGAACAGGGGAATCGAATATAGTTTATTCGAAAGAGAATTATCGGATAGTGATTATTCGAGAGTGAATCATACATGGAAATTCGATTATATCGAATCAAGGGAAGTAATGTTTACTTTCCATTTCAAATCAAGTTTTAATTATCTGTTAATAAAGTTGTTGGTTGTTTATTTATCCAAATTAAGATATGGAAATATATTTAAGTTAACATATTTTGAAAGCATGGAATTATAACATTTATAGTTATAATCAAATGATTAAGTAAAGAAAGTGGATTCATAAATAGAATCCGAGAGTTCGCAAGGAAGTTTCTTAAAGAGTGAAGTTTGAACTTTGTCTATTTTGAAGTTAGAAATGTTGTTCAGTTAAGGTCTGAGAGGTAATTATACCCCAACTTGATTGACTTCGTTTTTAACTAAGAAGTGGATAAGGTTCGAGAGTGAAAGGGGTTAAGTGAATTTAGTTAATGAGCGAAATGGTTGGTGTTGGCATAGCGATGTTTATTCAAACATCAGTTTAAACCCAATGAAGGAGATTTGGAAATGTCTTCCAAATGAAAATCAGAAATGTTTTCTGAATATAGAAAATGAGAAATGGAATTGTTTTCCATTGTTAATAACGTATATTTTCTAAATATAGTAAATAAGAAATATAGGAAAACAAGAATAAGGAAAAGGGTAAATTTATGATAATTTGATGATGAATGATGATTGATCGATAGAATTTCCATCTGGAAATAATATCGTTGTTTGCACACAGACATGTTTTCATTTGATAGTTAAATCACCGACTATCAAAGTTTTTGACCATTTTACGTTGTTAATATGGAGAGACCGGTTGGATTATTATCCAGAGAACCACTCCGTATTGGCATAAGCGTTGCGAATCAAGTATGCTGAATATATTGAAGACGGAGTTATGCAAGGGCTATCCTATTTACAGAATAGTGCCTTCGGTTTGTCCAGTCCCAGGACAAACGTGAATGGACGAATTTCTGACAGAGTATATTCAAAGGATCGCGTAAGTTGATCTCTTCAAACGTACTTACGTTCGGTGGCGGAGGAATTCGTTTCTCTTAGCTGTATACCCGTGGTATTTTTGGTGAAATCAATTTGTGATTTGGCGGGTATGACGATGTGGCATTCAAAGTAATGGAGGTGGGATCTGTCAAAGGATACGTTATGACCTCAAGCCTCATCCACCGGGAAATGACAAAAATCGGGCAGGCAGCATGGCTATGTGGGTCGCACCCATTAGGATGTATGATCACCTATCTAGAGAAATTCTAATTGCTTCTTTAATCTATCGATGCTGTCCCTTATCGGGAGACGGTTGCTGATCCCAACCGTTGGTGATATACATTCGTACACTCAAGCGAAATGAGTGGTCGGTCATGTGTGGGCCGGGTTGCAAGATGTTCTTTTTGAACCCAGTGTATTTGCCTCTAGAGATACACGTTCGGAAGGTGGTCCCATACCTTATCAAGTTGGAATCCAATCTCCAATAAGTGCCTGCGAGTTTGATTGTATATTATATATGTAGAGCGTGAGATGCAAGCGTTCTACTAGATTTTAATTACTTGTGATTAGACATTATTATAATATCAGATAATATATGATTTTCAAAGTGTTTTGGGTTATCGTAAGGTAAAAGCCATCCGTATTTATGAGTGGATTGGTCTTACGATTATCTTTTCTTTTGAAAAGGATTTTGAAAAGTTAAACCAAATGATTGGAGTTTACTCACACCAGTCCCATGACTGACCCAGAGTTTTATTTTGTTTTGTTTTCCCTAAACTCTTGGGTGCCCAAATTTGTACGGGCAGTCAAGTAGTCAGGATTTTACAGATAGACTTGGAGAGCTTGGAGCAGGAGGCTTCAGGACTTATATAGCTATTGTTTATTTCCGCTGTGATGCAAGGGTTGTACTATGATAATGGTATTGTATGCATATACTGCTTTTGATTTCAAGTTATGTGATATATTATATTTTATTCGTTCCGCTGTGAGATTCGTGTTACTCTGATGTTGTGTTCTTCTTTTTCTTCTTCTATTCTAATTTTCTATCTTATCTATCCTCACCCTCTAAATTCTTTCATTAACTATTCGGTAATTGTCGACCCTTGATGTTCGATATGTATTGTATATCGGATAATCAAGGTCGTCTTTTTCCCGGGTCGTTACAGTGGTATCAGAGCGAGGTTAAGTATTACCTTGGCTCTGTGGCGTGACTCAGTAGAGATAGGGTTAGTAATGCCCTAGACTGAGTTTGAGTGTATATATACGAGTGAACGTATTTGTTATTTGATATAAAAATGGTTTTATATTGTGGAGATTTATTGGTTGAGTTGTTTATGAGTTCTAGTCGATCAGTTTGATCCACTGTATCGATAGGAGTTTATAAACACTTGAATACGATGGGTCGACACGATATATTTTGAAAAAAGGGGTAAATGAAATAATTTTACCCAAATTATATTTTGATATAAGCAAAGTAAGGATATTTGAAATTATTATATGTTGGTTGTGTTGGTTGTGATTATAATCGGATAAGATTATAAAATGTGAAATAGTTATGTAAATAACAAATCAAAATTCATATTAGTGAAATATATGAAATCAAATGAATTAAATCTGAATTTAAGTTCAGAATTAGAATTAAAATTGCTAAAATTTGAATAAGCATTGTAAATGGAATTAAATTGAATATATGTGAATTTTAAAATCCTGGGAGATTTTAAATTTGTTACAAGCATTAAAAAGGGATATTTTGAAATGAATTTCAAAATGAAAGTGTTTAGAAATGGTTTTGAAAGTGACATAGTATTGAACTCACTTCGATAGCTGGAAAATAAATTCCGATGTTGATCCGGACATCATCGGTGTTCATTTTCGAGTTTGTAAGTGACAGATTACTACCAAAGATTTTGTTTTTGAATTGTTTTGAGAAACCAAGTTGTTTTGATATTCCAAAGGGATATTTGATTTTTGGAAAAGGCAAAGCTATTTGAAACTCCCAGGTAAGATTGTTTGAAATAAACACAAATTAAATAGAAATTTGTGAAAGTAAATTTGAAATTGAATTGAAGGCAGTTCAGTGGAAATTGAGTTGAGTTGAATTGAAATAGAATGGTATCAAGTAGAATTGGACTGGATTAGAGATAATATGGGATAGAAATGGATGGTCAAGCAAGAAATTTGAATTGAGATTGGAATTGCAGTTTGATTGAAATTTGGCTTGGTTATAAGAGGATGGTCGTGTTGAAGATAAAAGTGATTGGGTGTTTGATTGGGATGATAGTGGTATATGCTATATTGATAGCAGAATTGAATGTCGACAAAAAGGTACACGTACATATTCATATGAGTTTGATGAGATTTATGAGCCTGTTTGGCAAGCCACTTGGCTGTTTGATTTTCTTTTGGGTTGAAGAAGGCCTAGAGAGGCGAGTTAGAGTTTGAGCTATTGACCAGTACAAAGGAGGTGCTGGCGAAATTTTTCAGAAATTTCGAGTGTTAGAAAATTTTCAGAATTTTTGAAAATTTTTGTTTGTAGAAATAAATTAATAAATTAATTAGAATAGATTGGTTTAGTGAAACCAGAGTAAACAAATAATTTTAACCTAGTTATAAAGTTCATTTTTCTACCTTAGCAATTTCGAGGACGAAATTATTTTAAGGGGGAAAGAATGTAACGGCCCAGATTTTTTTGACCATTTAGTTTAATATTTAAAAATGTTTTTTTATTGTTTTGGAATTTTATATGGTTTAATTTAAATAATTTTGAATATTTTATTTTATTCCGAAATGGTAGAAATTTAGTGGATCTGCAATATAATGTGAACTGGTAGTATAAAAGGATAAAATTTTAATTTAAAATAGTACGTTTACAAAGGAAGTTGTAGCTAACGAACTCGGATTTCGATGAAATCAGTTTCATTTAATCCGAAATGATGAAATTAGGTAACCAACCAAGTTACGTCAAAAATGGTATCCGTATGTGGAAAAGGAAAAAATAAAAGGCCAAAATTTGAACTAAATTTTGACGGTAATTGGAATTTGCTAATGCTAACGGCAAAACTGGAACCTGAGACCTATCCAGGAAAATTATGAACATAGGATATTAACTATATATGAAATCTGGGAAAATCCTATAATGGATATAGAAAGTTATTAAGGAAACAAAATTTAAATAAATTATTTGAAAATCTAAACGAACTCCGATTTTTGATTTGAATACATAGGATTGAAGTACGTTAAAAACCGGACCTGATGGTGGAAGAATTTCTGAAAACCGTTATCGTTTGATACTCCAACATGAGACCGGAAGGTGTTGAAACTAACACAAAACACTATTTTGAATTTGAATTTAAATTATTTGAAAGTTCAAACGAATTCAAAATTTAAATATTTTTATATATTATTGAAGAGCAAGAAAAATTGAACAACATGCTTGAAAAAGATTTTGGATAAGGTATCAATAAGTAAGTTAAATTAACGTCCGAATAGGGTTGAGAAAATACACTTTACTATTCATAAATTATTAAATTTATTTATAATTTAATAAATTTAAGGATTAATCCTAGCCATCCATTTTCGACCGTTGGATTCGCGCCACCTCAGCAATCCATGTGACTCGTTCGGCTATAAATAGCCCCCCCACCCCTTCATTTTAAACTCATTCCTCCTCCTCCTCCTCTTTCAAGCTTTGGCAATGGCAGAAATAATAATAAAATATTAAGAAATAGGGAAAAGGGAAGGAAGGGAGAAAGGAGGGCAAGACGGGGAGCTAGGGACTCTTAGGCAGAGGCTTGGGCTTCACGGGGTAAGTTTTTAAATAATATTTATTTATTTATTTATTTGTGTAATATATATATATATATATATATTATAATTAAAATAGAATTTGTAAAAATAAATATCAGAACATTCTAAGGGTGACAGAGAGGATAGTGTCTAAGGCTTGAGTTTGGAAAATATAGTTTCCTGCTCTCCCTGGCTATCCTTAACTGATCCGACGGATGGGATGATTAATTTAAATTTAAATTTAAAATTTAATTTGAATTTAAAACAAACCAGGGGCATTTTCGTAATTTTTAACTTTAAACTTTAAAAGCTTATAATTTTTTCAAAACAAGTCGGATTTCCACGAAACAAGGACCGTTGGATTCTTATCGAAAAATACTTTAAAATGAGTCGAAGCAGATTTTTGATCCGGGTTAAAAATTTTAAGTTATAATTAAATGAATATTTTTAAATATTTTATTTGAAAATTAAATTAAATTAATACTAAAATGTTTTTTTTCAATTTTAAAAAAAATTGGATATGGCTAGAGATGGGAAAGTAGGATTTTTTAGAAGGGCAGGGAAGGCAATTTGGCTAATAATGCAATTAGAAATTAATTAAGATAAAAATAATTTAATTAATTTAATATTCATTTAAATTAGGTAAATATTGTAAATAGCATAACTTTTGCATACATTAACGAAATTTAACGAAACAGGATCCGTTGGGATCGTATGGACGAGCACTACGTAAGGGAACTGACCGCAAGTGGATTGGAGCTCATTTGGATTTATGGTGAAATTTAACGTCTGAACCAAATCAATGATCAATTATCGTTATTCAACGATAAACCGTCCAAGGTGAGTAAATCTCACTAACTCTGAACACTTTATATTTTTATAAAGTATTTTTAGAACTGATAAATATTGGTTGAATTGCTGAGTGTTGATTGTTTGGTTGAACTGCTAGTCAGCTGGTTGAAAATACCGATATAGTTATATATATCGTTAACCGATGTTGATTTTGTTTATCAGAATACCTCATATTGAAATGAAATTGATGTGAATTATATTGTGTAACATCTGTGGATGCAGGGAAACAGGTCGGAGGAATCCAACTGGATTCCTCAACATTTATTTACCGTTTTTCATATATTTTGATATATGATGTGTTATATCATCTGTTGTTGAACCTGTGTATTTGGATGATGATTGAACCTTTTGATTTGGTATTTTTATACCATAAGTGATACTAGAAAGTGAAAAGGGATTTTCAAAGTTAATTTTGAAAATAAATTATTTATATAAAATCAATAGATTTTATATATAAAAGGAAGAGAATTTCATGAGAGAAAATGATTATAGAATCAAAGCATTTGTTAAAAAAACAAATATTGGTGAAATCAAATAGAAGGGAAAATATTGGTGAAATCAAATAGAAGGGAAAATATTGGTGAAATCAAATAGAAGGGAAATATTTGTGAAACGATTACAAATAGAAATAAAAAGGGAAACATTCGTAAAAGTATTTACAAATGGAATTGAAAAGGGAATATTCATGTAGGGAATAAAGAAAAGTTGAAAGAAGTACTTATATTGTTAAATAAATAGAAAAGTTAAAAGAAATACTTATTTGTTGAATAAATAGAAAAGTTAAAGGGAATATTTATTTGTTAAATAAATAGAAGCGAAAAGAGAATAGTTATTTGTTGAGTAAACGAATAGAAAAAGAATCTATTCAAGGGAGGTAATTCAAAGGAATTATTCCAAAGGAATTATTCAAAAGAGAAAAGTCAAAGGGATTAATTCAAAAGAGTTAATCAACTAGAGTTAAACCGTTGGAGTTAAACTGTTAGAGTTAAACAGTTGGAGTTAAACTGTTAGAGTTAAACAGTTGGAGTTAAACTGTTAGAGTTAAACCGTTGAAGTTAAACTGTCAGAGTTAAACCGTAAAGTTAAACAGTTAGAGTTAGTTAGTTAGAGTTAACCAGTTAGAGTTATTCAGTTAGAGTTATTCAGTTAGAATTAACCAGTTAGAGTTAATCAGTTAGAGTTAATCGTTTTGAGTCAAATCGAACTAGAGTTATTCAAATATAGTAATCGAATAAGGGTTAATTGAATATTAGTTATTCAATTAGAATTGATCGAATCTAATTATTCGAGATAGAGTTAAAAATAGACAAAGTTATTTAAGGATGAATTTTCATTTAGCACGACTGCTAGCGTAATTCGCAGGGCTGCAGATAGCCTACGGCGGTCGGATGTTTCCTGGGGGAATCAGGCGTAACCATTGTGATCGCTGCGATCTAGAGTCAAGCAAATGGTGTTAAATCAAATAGTAATTAATCAATAGAAGTTAATTAAGTCGAGTTAGTCGAGTATTAGTAAATTAATTAGGGTTAGTCAAAAAGGGAATTAATCGAATATCACCTATTCGAAGTAGAGTTATCGAATATAGTTTATTCGAGAAGAGTAATCGAATATAGTTCGTTCGAAGTGTGTTTAATCGAATATAGTTATTCGAAGGAGAGAATTATCGAATATGGTTTATTCGAAGTGAGATTTTCGAATATTAGTTATTCGAAGAAAAGGATTATCGAATATTAGTTATTCGAACAGGGGAATCGAATATAGTTTATTCGAAAGAGAATTATCGGATAGTGATTATTCGAGAGTGAATCATACATGGAAATTCGATTATATCGAATCAAGGGAAGTAATGTTTACTTTCCATTTCAAATCAAGTTTTAATTATCTGTTAATAAAGTTGTTGGTTGTTTATTTATCCAAATTAAGATATGGAAATATATTTAAGTTAACATATTTTGAAAGCATGGAATTATAACATTTATAGTTATAATCAAATGATTAAGTAAAGAAAGTGGATTCATAAATAGAATCCGAGAGTTCGCAAGGAAGTTTCTTAAAGAGTGAAGTTTGAACTTTGTCTATTTTGAAGTTAGAAATGTTGTTCAGTTAAGGTCTGAGAGGTAATTATACCCCAACTTGATTGACTTCGTTTTTAACTAAGAAGTGGATAAGGTTCGAGAGTGAAAGGGGTTAAGTGAATTTAGTTAATGAGCGAAATGGTTGGTGTTGGCATAGCGATGTTTATTCAAACATCAGTTTAAACCCAATGAAGGAGATTTGGAAATGTCTTCCAAATGAAAATCAGAAATGTTTTCTGAATATAGAAAATGAGAAATGGAATTGTTTTCCATTGTTAATAACGTATATTTTCTAAATATAGTAAATAAGAAATATAGGAAAACAAGAATAAGGAAAAGGGTAAATTTATGATAATTTGATGATGAATGATGATTGATCGATAGAATTTCCATCTGGAAATAATATCGTTGTTTGCACACAGACATGTTTTCATTTGATAGTTAAATCACCGACTATCAAAGTTTTTGACCATTTTACGTTGTTAATATGGAGAGACCGGTTGGATTATTATCCAGAGAACCACTCCGTATTGGCATAAGCGTTGCGAATCAAGTATGCTGAATATATTGAAGACGGAGTTATGCAAGGGCTATCCTATTTACAGAATAGTGCCTTCGGTTTGTCCAGTCCCAGGACAAACGTGAATGGACGAATTTCTGACAGAGTATATTCAAAGGATCGCGTAAGTTGATCTCTTCAAACGTACTTACGTTCGGTGGCGGAGGAATTCGTTTCTCTTAGCTGTATACCCGTGGTATTTTTGGTGAAATCAATTTGTGATTTGGCGGGTATGACGATGTGGCATTCAAAGTAATGGAGGTGGGATCTGTCAAAGGATACGTTATGACCTCAAGCCTCATCCACCGGGAAATGACAAAAATCGGGCAGGCAGCATGGCTATGTGGGTCGCACCCATTAGGATTTATGATCACCTATCTAGAGAAATTCTAATTGCTTCTTTAATCTATCGATGCTGTCCCTTATCGGGAGACGGTTGCTGATCCCAACCGTTGGTGATATACATTCGATACACTCAAGCGAAATGAGTGGTCGGTCATGTGTGGGCCGGCTTGCAAGATGTTCTTTTTGAACCCAGTGTATTTGCCTCTAGAGATACACGTTCGGAAGGTGGTCCCATACCTTATCAAGTTGGAATCCAATCTCCAATAAGTGCCTGCGAGTTTGATTGTATATTATATATGTAGAGCGTGAGATGCAAGCGTTCTACTAGATTTTAATTACTTGTGATTAGACATTATTATAATATCAGATAATATATGATTTTCAAAGTGTTTTGGGTTATCGTAAGGTAAAAGCCATCCGTATTTATGAGTGGATTGGTCTTACGATTATCTTTTCTTTTGAAAAGGATTTTGAAAAGTTAAACCAAATGATTGGAGTTTACTCACACCAGTCCCATGACTGACCCAGAGTTTTATTTTGTTTTGTTTTCCCTAAACTCTTGGGTGCCCAAATTTGTACGGGCAGTCAAGTAGTCAGGATTTTACAGATAGACTTGGAGAGCTTGGAGCAGGAGGCTTCAGGACTTATATAGCTATTGTTTATTTCCGCTGTGATGCAAGGGTTGTACTCTGATAATGGTATTGTATGCATATACTGCTTTTGATTTCAAGTTATGTGATATATTATATTTTATTCGTTCCGCTGTGAGATTCGTGTTACTCTGATGTTGTGTTCTTCTTTTTCTTCTTCTATTCTAATTTTCTATCTTATCTATCCTCACCCTCTAAATTCTTTCATTAACTATTCGGTAATTGTCGACCCTTGATGTTCGATATGTATTGTATATCGGATAATCAAGGTCGTCTTTTTCCCGGGTCGTTACAAAATATTTGTAGAGCAGTTTTCCACGTTGGCTTACTGTTGTTGGCGTGGGTTTGGGGTTCTGGTGTAACGCATGTCATCGAAAACGTGGTGACTTAGGTGAAGCTCTGGCTCTCAGCGTCGCTGTGTTTTTTGGTGATCCAAGATTATTTCCTTCCTTTCCTTTCGGTACCTTTGGTACGTACACAAAGTCAAAACACTATGTTAGCAGGAGCTTGAGTTTGTTGACACCCAAAAGTAGGGTGTCACGGTGACCTCGGCGTATGATTGGTGGAAATCAGGGAGGCCCATACGGGTCCCTCCTTATTTCCACCAATCACAACATTGTGTCACCATGACATCCTACTTTTGGGTGTCAACAAACTCACAGTGTGTTAGCAGTGCATGGTACTACATCATTTCTGGTGTAGAGCTCAAGAAAAGGTACAGGCATTGGTACAGAGCACGCTAAAACTTGCTCTGTTCAGTTTCAGTTTGTACCATGTCCTGTTATGCAATTTGTTCAATACCCTAGGAAGATTTTAAAAGAGTTTCTGTTCATTTGTATTCACATGTATTTTGCTACTTTATGTAGTATGTAATGTACTCTACTCTCCCTGCGTGGAGAGTTAGGTCATATAAGGATGTAATATTATAGTCTAGTAACTTAGCTAACTCCAGTGTCTTAGGCATGATAGGTAGAGTGGAAGGAACACTATAAACTCTGATGGCGGTGGACAGTCCACCTTAAAAACCGCATCTAGCTGATTGCTAACTACAGTCATCTGTGCTATATTGTTTTTTTTTGAAAGGCGAAATAAAATTTTATTTTTCATAAAACATGTACAAAGTTCAAGTATGAAGCTTTACAATCTATATCATTATTCCAAAAGAAAGAAAACTATAACGTGCTATACAATAACTAAAGAAAGTCAAGATGACAATCTGGCAGACTTTGCAAACTTGCTGAGAATAATCATATATAACTGATCAGCGTTCCTCACCTAAACTCCAAAAATACGGTTGTTTCTTTCAATCCAAATCTCATACATAAACTTTTTCAAAAGCTTCAACAAGATGCAAGTTCTCCTACTCTTCCACCTGGCGGCTTTATAAATGTTGTACCATTCAATTCGACTAGATGGAGAAGGCTTATGAAAACCATTAGCAGCAAGCAGTCTAGACCAAATAACATGTAAAAGTGGACACTAAAAAAGTTATGATCATTTGTCTCAGCGTGCGAATTGCATAGTACACATACATCATCAGGAATAATGCCATAATAAAAAGCTTACTCTTTGAATTAATCGCATTTGCCATAATCTTCCAAAGTAAGAGATTTTCCTTAACAGAGCTTCCACAATTCCAAATTCTTTAATGCCATGGAAAGATTTGTCTATGTGATAGCAGTAAATTGTACACAAGTTTAATAGAATGATCTTTGCCGCACAGTTGAGTCTCTTTATTGCTTGCAAAACCAAAGTTAACACTATTCTCACTCCATATATTCCTCAAGACTGACGAGCTAGAGTAAGGCAGCAAAAGATTTCCATCCTAGATATAATCAGTAACAAGTGCAGAATGGGGGATTCTAGAATTCATCATAGTGTTATAATCCACAATCTCACTCAAAATCAGTCTCGATCGAGCCCATGGGCTATGCCAAAAGGATAATTTAAGAATAATCCGATAGTTACCATTGGAAGAAAGACTTGAAAGTGTCCCTAAGCTTTAAAATATTACGCTAACTCCAACTGCAGCTTTGCGGTATTGACATAGACCAGAAATTCCTATCACCAATCAAATTATTATGAACCCATAATTCCCATAAGCCTTTCTCCTTTGCGAACAAATTTTCATAGTAAATAGAAATAGCCGCTTTATTCCACATAAGAAAGGTTTGTTATTCCAAGACCGCCATATTTTTTATCATCATAAAGCTTGTGAAAAGCAAAAGGAATCATCTTCTTAGAGTATGGGTGTAATGACCCGCATTTCCAATGGTATAATAATTAATTAATTTAATTATTTAAAAGGTAATTAAAATGATTTAATGGTCGTTGAATTAAATAATGGTGAATATTTAATTAAAATAATAAATTAAATAATATATTTAATTCTGAAATAATCAGAATTGACTGAAATGGAGATATGGTGTGAACTGGATCATCTGTGATATTTAATTAAGCTTGGAATTGAATTTGAATAACGAATATATTATATAAACGACAGTTTGAATGTAGAGTTATAATATAATTAAAATCGAGCTCGAAATGGCGCTGCAGTTTGTAAATTGGCGATTTGAACTTCAATTGAATGTACATGATTCGTTTTTAGCTGGATTTCTGTGAAACAAGAAACGTGTGGAGCTGGTGGAGTATATCTTTCTAGTGGAAGAGAAAAATCGGGATTTCGTTGTGTAGATTTTGATTTACGTCCAAATCAAATTTTATAAAAGTGGCTGTGGAATTCCTTTATAATTTATAAAGGAATTATTTATATTTTTAAAAAGGAATTTCATTTTAAATCGAATATCGATTTAATCGGGATTTGAAATATCGAGTTATAAATCCCAGTAGAGCTGTATGGTATTCCACTGTGAGTATAGACGATAATATAAATTTATTTATATTTAATTTAATTATATTTAAATATATTTATATATTTAAAATGGGTCATCCAAAGCTTTAAAAATAGCCAGTTTTGCAAACGACCTCAGAATTCGACGAAACTAACTTTGTTGGATTCGCAATATCAATTAGTTGTTATATTTCCAGTTTCGTGATTTTTAGAGTCACTGTGTGGTCGTTCAGATTTTTAAGGTGAAAAACAGTCGATAAATTGACAGTTAAAAATACGTTGTGTGAGCATACGAAGTCGAAATTCGACGAAACCAGTTTCGTTGGGACCGTAATGTCGAACTCTAGGTGTATGTCCAGTTTCGTGATTTTTGGATATCGTGTGGATTTTTAGACAATAAATACAAGCAGAAAATGATTTTTTTATGAATATAAAAATAATAAAATTACCCTATAAATATCACTACACCCTTCTAACCCTAAACAAAACCTTCCCGAAGTCAACAGAAATAGGGCGCCTCCATTCTTTTACAATAACCGTGAGAAATCCTCTTTCAAATATCCACAAGAAATCCCACTAAAATCAATAAATTGTAAATCATATATGTATGGAATCCTTGTGTAATTCTCTACGTTTCTATGTTGATTTCAAGTAGTTCGAACTGTGTTTGTGTTGCTCGACTGAATAACATGAGCTCCAGCAAACTTAGGGTTCCTATGCGATGGAGATTTAGGCAATAACCTTCGATTCTGAGTTTGATTCTGGTCTCGACACATCCTTTAGCAGTTGTTGGCAAAGAATTGGGGGATTCGGTGTTGTTTGGGTTCGGTACATGTACGAGATGGGGGCGACGACGGATTCTCGTCGGAAGGGTCGAACTCAAAGGGGATAGGTCTGGTAGGCGCGGAAATGGAAGAGAAAGCAAAGGGTGGTTACGGTTGTGGATTTCGTGAAGGGAGGATGGTGAACGAGGCTGGCGAAGTATGGAAATGGTGTTCGGTGGAATTATTTGGAGCAGGTATCGTTGGGGGAGATGAAGAGCGGGTATGGGTTTTTTATGAGTGGATGGGCTCGAGGTAAATGGGCAAGGCCCATTTGAAATTTATAATCCAAGTTGTGTATTTAATGTGTACATAAACTTCGAAATGGTATAACTCTATTATACGACATCGGTTTTCAGCAAAACAAGATCCGCTGGGATCGTAGGGACGAGGGCTAAACCATGGAACTGACTGGGACTGGATTGGGGATCGTTACAATTTATGTCGAAATAAATTGTCCGATTGAATCAAATAACGCAAACCGTTATTTAACGGCTAACGCGCAAATGTGAGTAAATCTCACTAACTCTTAATAGTTTAAAATTTCATGTTGTATTTTTAGAACTATTAAATATTGGCTGATTGACTGTGTGTTGACTGTTTGATTGAACTGCTAGACAGTTAGTTGAATTTCTATATTGATTATGTTTAACAGAATATATCATATGGAACTGAAAGTGTTGTTATCTAGATTGTTTAACATCTGTGATGCAGGGAAACAGGTTGGAGGAATCCAACTGGATTCCTCAACATTTATTTTACTATGATTCATATATTGTGATATATGATGTGATATATATTCCGTTGTTGATTATGTGTGTTTGGGTGATATTTATCGTTGTTATATGGTATGTTAAATACCATAAGAAATACTGGATGTGGGAAAGGGGATTTTCAAAGTGTATTTGGAAAATGAATTATTTATATAAAATCGATGGATTTTATATAGAAATGGAAAAGGTTTTTTATAACAGAAAATAATTATAAAATCGAAGGATTAGTTATAATAAAAGAAATTATTTATTTGTAGAATAAATAGAATTGAAAGGAAATATTTGTAGGAAATAATTATATAATAAATATAATTGAAAGGAAATATTTATGGGGAATAAATATGTTAAAATAGAGATGAAAGGGATACAGTTGTAAACCATTTACAACTAGAAAAGATAAAAGAAATATTTATTTGTAGAATAAATAGAATTGAAAGGAAATATTTATGGGGAATAAATATGTTAAAATAGAGATGAAAGGGATATATTTGTAAACCATTTACAAATAGAAAATATAAAAGAAATATTTATTTGTAGAATAAATAGAATTGAAAGGAAATATTTATGGGGAATAAATATGTTAAAATAGAGATGAAAGGGATATATTTGTAAACCTTTTACAAATAGAAAAGATAAAATAAATATTTATTTGTTAAATAAATAGAATTGAAAAGGGAATAGTTATTTGTTAAGTAAACAAATAGAAAAGGAATAAATTAAAGGAGTTAAATCAATTAAAGTTAATCGAATTTAGTTTATTCGATTAGAGTTGAAATGAGTTAATCGAATCAGAGATATTCGAAGTGAGATAATCGAATAGTAGATATTCGAAGTGAGTTAATCGAATCAGAGATATTCGAAGTGAGTTGATCGAATCTAGTTATTCGACAGGAGTTAAATCAAAAAGATTTATACGAAGAAAGAGATTATCGAATATAAGTATTCGAAAGTAAGCAAATCGAATATAAGTTATTCGAATAAGAGTTAATCCAGTAAGAGTTATTGAATATGAGTTAATCCAGTAAGAGTTATTGAATAAGAGTTAATCCAGTAAGAGTTATTCGAATTAGTTATTCGAATAGAGTTAAATAAATAAGAGCTATTCAGATTAATTATTCGAAAAGAGTTAAACACATAAGAGTTATCGAATTAGTTATTCGAAAGGAGTTATCGATTATAGTTTAATCGAAAGGAGTTATCGAATTAGTTATTCGAAAGGAGTTATCGATTATAGTTTAAACGAAGGGAGTTATCGAATTAGTTATTCGAAAGGAGCTGAGTAAGGAGTTAAGTAAAAAGAGTTAATCGATTAGGGTTAAATAAATAGAGTTAATCGAATTTAGTTTATTCGAAGAAAGGTTTTCGAATCTAGTTATTCATAAGAGAGATTATCAAATATAGTTATTCGAAGGGAGGAGTTATCGAATAGAGATGTATTCGAACGAGAGTTACATAAGGAAGTGTTAAAAAGTTAAAAGATGAACTTACCCTACTTCGAAATTTGAAATGTTGTTCAGTTAAGGTCTGAGAGGTAGTTATACCCCAACTTGATTGACTTTGTTTTTAATTTAGAAATGGTTAAGGTTTGAGAGTGAAAGTGGTTAAGTGTATTTAGTGAATAAGTATAGTGGTTTGAGTTGTCATAGCAATGTTGATTTAAACATCTGTTTAAATTCATGTATAGAAGATTTGGAAATGTTTTCCAAATAGAATCAGAAACATAATCAAATATTGAAATAGGAAATATGAATATATATATATATGTATGTATGTATGTATGATTGATGATTGATTGATAGAATTTCCATCTGGAGATAATATCGTTGTTTGCACACCTGTTTTTCTTTGATGGTTAAATCACAGACTATCGAAGTTTTGACCATTTTAACGTTGTTAATATGGAGAGACCGGTTGGATTATTATCCAAAGAACCACTCTGTATTGGCATAAGCGTTGCGAATCATATATGCCAAAGATAATTGAAGACGGAGTAAAGTGCAAGGGCTATTGTATAAATCTTAGATAACAGTGCCTAAGATGGATATACTGAATAGTGCCTTCGGTTCATCCTGCTCCAGGATGATTTGTA
Organism: Allium sativum; assembly: GCA_030737875.1. NCBI lineage: Eukaryota > Viridiplantae > Streptophyta > Magnoliopsida > Asparagales > Amaryllidaceae > Allium > Allium sativum. The sequence continues at coordinate 319,332,348 of CM060921.1, forward strand.
TGGATGAATGTCTGACAGAGTATTTCCAGAAAAGTCACGTACATTGATTTCTTCAACCGTACTGTAACAACCCGTATTTTGATAACGTGTTATAACTATAAATCAAGGCAGAATTAATTTTTAAAATAAGAATCAAGGGCAACAGGTTATGCTATTGCGTTCGTCTTGAAATTCTGCTTGGAAATGAGTCCGAGTTTTCGAAAATCGGAGTCCGTATGACCAAGTTATGACCCTTCGAAGTTTTCAGAAAATTTCAAGTTCAAAACAGCTTAGAATTTGAATACAAATTTCGAATTCAAACCACAGAACAGACTGGGCGGGAAATTTCCCGCCCAGGACCAGGTTGACCTGGGGGTCGACCATAGAGTCGACCTGTCCATGACCAGGTCGACCATAGTGTCGAGCTGGGTGTCGACCTGGGGGTCGACCTGGTGGCCGAGCCCATTTTTGAAGCTGGATTCACTTTGATGTTTCTGGCCTCGTTTCTGTCTACATTCGTTAACCTGAACCTATATAAACAGCCCCTAACACTAGTCTCTCTACACAAAATTCTCTCTGACCTTATGCTGCTCTAATTCTGGTTGAAAAGTTAGAGAAAGGGACTACTTCTTCCACGTTGAAACTACGTTAAGAGAATTGCTGATTTGGGGATTTCTGTTAGGACTTGACTAAGCATATAAAGATTCAACATCGAATTTCTTTTTCTAATTCTCGAACCACGATCTGTAAGCCCCAGTTACTTTTAGATTTAAACTGTAAATGTAATATGGATATGTTGTAAATTGAAATTGGACCTATGTATTATGACTGTTTTACATCCATTCTTGTTCATCTTGGTTCTTGACTTTTGGGTATATTACTATGACATTGATTTGGGGCCTATTCATGTTGTAAATCAAAAATAAAAACCCCTCATATTATCATGCCTACAATGTTGAATCTGCTATTAGTCACAAGTTTATGACTATCATCTTATGTCAACCGTTACCATGACTATACTATCACCTTATGGCAACTGTTATCTTGACTAGTACCTTATTTTGCTAGATTTGGAATCTTTATGTTTGAGGCCGATATTCCATATGCAACTAATGTTATAATCAGTTATCTCAAGTCATACCATGCTATGCTAGTAATCACTTTTGCCACCTTATACCCGTCCCTTTTTATGCTATTCCCTAATTAGATTTATTTGTATCGATTCGAGTTTATGTGCGATGGGAATACGATTTGGGTAGATTAGGTAAAACATGAATTGGCTTTGAGCATGAACGTTATTATAACTTGAACTTGTATATGGACAAGAACTTGACATGAAATTTACATTAAACCTGACATGAAAACTAGACATGAATTTTGACATGAAAACTTGAACATGGGCATGACACTTAGATAAACTTGAAAATGGCCAACTCGAGGTTGGGTTGAGTTTGCAGTGTAAATCTACCCGGAACCGCCTGGCGAATCCAGTGACTGCAAACAATAGGATCCAATGTGGGTAGTTGGTCATATCGCACGTAAAACCCGAGGTTAGACTATGTTGTGGTGTAAATCTGCCCGGAACCGCCCGACAAATCCGGTGACCACAACAATTAGTCTAATGTGAGAGGTTGGGGTGCACTAATGAATTAATGCCACATGATAGGGTTAAGTCATGAACCACTTGAATATACCTAACCAACTTGACACGATGATTTGATAGGGTTAAGTCATGAACTGCTTGAACACACTTAACCAACTTGATACATGATCTGGATAGGGTTAAGTCACGAATTTGAATGACAACACTTAACCCATTAGAAACCCTAGTTACGCGGTCCTTTTCAGCAGTAACCCACTTAGATGTATCACGATACCCTGGGACTAGGCAGGGTGGGGCACGATTACTAGGCTGATTGTAAGCGACCAGAACGACGGCTGAGTAGGTGCGCCATTGTAGGTTCAGGCGGACTATGGTCATGCGCGTAGTTCGGAGTTGAAAAAGCAGGCATTGGGCACCAGTAGGTTTACACTGTGCGTGCTTGATTCGTGTCGGAGGTTGGCACCACAGGGCTTGATACACCCTATGGTGGACCTAGCACATGTGACTACATTTCCGGATAGGGCCGTATGACACAGACACATGACGAGCTAGAACTTGTAGGGACCCGATCGATTAATAGATCATACCGTGGGACCCCGTAATGGGTCACTTCATGATATTGGGCCTAGGGATCATTTCATGATTAATACTTGACATGGGTTAGAACACTAGTACAGTTGGTGCAGCGAGCGTTGAATATGCGATGCTAGACTTGACTTATCTTGTTATCTTTATTATCATATCAGTCTTGTTATCATCCTTATGTTTAATTCCAGTTTTCACATGTCATGTTACCTTTACTAGTTTTTATACTGAAAGTCACTAGGGCTTACCAGTCTTTTGACTGACCCTTTTTCTTTCGCCTCTTTTTCTTTCGTTTTCCCCCAAGGTTCTCAGGGTGGAAACACTAGCTCTTAACTTGGATTTAGCTTGCTTTTTGTCAGCTCATGTACGGTTTGGTCTTGAGCTATGTTATGGCTGCACTTCTGCTATTTATGGGGAATAATTTACTTTTGTTATCTTAAGTTTATGCTTCTTTATTTGGAACATGGAATAATTTGTAACTTGGATATATGAGGTTTTGACTCTATTCTTGAAAGAAATAAAAATTTGGTTTTTAATTTCTACCGCTGCTTTATTTATGTTCTTCCTTGTGATATCTCTGTGTATGTTTACCTAGATAATACTCCACAAAAACTAGTGCATTCCCTTTGTGAGTGACCCTAGCAGAGGTGGGGTGTTACACTTGGTATCAGAGCAGAAGGTTACCAGGCTGGGCAAAAGTTTTAAAAACCTTCTGAAACTATTTTCAAAACCATTTATAAAGAAGCATTTTTCAAGAAAAGTTTTATGTTTAAAAAGGCTATTCCCCAAAAGCCATTAGCACTTTCCTTTGTTTCCTCGTTTGAATCTTTTTCTTTTCGTTTTTCATCATGTCTGATCTTAACCTTCCTGAGGGAATACCCGTACCTAGATGGTTCCGAAGGTACTTAGAAGCTAGGGCCAACGGCGCAGGCCCAGCAGACATCCCTCCTCCTCCTCCTCCTCCAGTGGCCGCGGTTCCTCCTCCTCCTGGTACCACCTTTGCCAAAATATGCAAAGACTTTAAAGCAATAGGCGGCAAGAACTTCATTGGAACTGAAACCTTTGTTGAGGCACGAAACTGGCTAAAGGAGACGGAAGACTTGTCTATTATCTTTGATGTGGAGGACCATAGGAAAGTTCAGTTGGCAGCATGGTTGTTGAAAGAGGAAGCTGCATTTTGGTGGGAAGTCACCAATGCTACCAGGCCATTTGAAACTTAGGAAGACTTTAGAGAGAGGTTTGGGCTTAAATTCTTATCGTCAGCAGAAGAGAACCCTTGAGACGACCCCAAACCCCGTACTGACGGTGGCAAGGGTAATCCTTGGAATATAACACAGAAACAGATAACAACAGAACAAAAATAAATAAATACACCAGATAATGCACAATAGAATATACTGGATAAACATAATCATCAGAGTTACACAGTATACAGGATCATACTTAGTACAAATACAGTTCAGATATACATAAATGTCTACAGCGGAAAACAAACATAATGTACAATAGGAGCTGAACATCATAAAAAGAGATAAATAATAGAATCCATCTTCAGCTCCAGCTATCCGGATAAAGCCTGCTAAACCTGAATACAAGGCTGCCCGTGTACAAAAAGGGGCACCCGAGTTTGAAAGTGAAACAAACTACGAGTCAGTCATGGGACTGGTATGAGAAATCTACTCAACACATTTAAAATATGGCTAATCACAGGACCACGCCACTTTCGTGGAACGGGTTTACTCCATTGGATTGCCAGTGCTTTAAAAACAAATCATTCTTTTAAACATCGCAATGCTTTTTATAAAAATGAAGCCATTATAAGACTCAGTTCCCATCACACAATGCAACGCAAACCGAAGGATAGAGTTTTACCTTATAATGGCCAAAATATGCTTGATACGAATAAAACAAAAGCATTTGATATTATTACTAGTGCTTATATGTTTCAAAAACAATTTCAAATCATAATTATCTATCATAGACGACATGGGTACCATATATCATGTCGCCATATATATATATATATATATATATATATATATATATATATATACAATCAAAACCGTACAGTCACGTATTTGGAAATTGGATTTCCGTCATGAACCAAGGCAAAAGATAGTCCTTACCGAATTCGAGACTGCCTACCCCGAGCCTCAGGATCAGAACGCATCAACCCTTTGGATCGTCAGGGTCGGTCCACCGATGTGGATTATTATGCCTGAACACTACGTTTCCCCGCCCTTTGGGGCGTAAATGAGCCAACGAATGACTCCATCGGTCCCGGATCGACCGATACAATCGAGGCGCCTCGCAACAGCAACAACCATTTAAAACACGAATACCATTCAACACATGAATTTCAATTCAACGAATGAATTTCAATTCAACACATGAAGGTTTTCTGTGGTTTATATATATAGATAAAAAGGTGATTTTTATATTTAAAACACGAATACCATTCAACACATGAATTTCAATTCAACGAATGAATTTCGATTCAACACATGAAGGTTTTCTATAGTTTATATATATATATATATATATAAGTGATTTTTATATTTAAAACACGAATACCATTCAACACATGAATTTTAATTCAACGAATGAATTTCGATTCAACACATGAAGGTTTTCTATAGTTTGTATATATAGATAAAAAGGTGATTTTTATATTTAAAACATGAATACCATTCAACACATGAATTTCAATTCAACGAATGAATTTCGATTCAACACATGAAGGTTTTCTATAGTTTATATATATAGATAAAAAGGAGATTTTTATATTTAAAACACGAATACCATTCAACACATGAATTTCAATTCAACGAATGAATTTCGATTCAACACATGAAGGTTTTCTATACAACAGACGAATATAATTTCAACACAGGAAAATAATTCTAACACATGAATATTATTCAAAATTTCGGCAGCATAACGGTAGGGTAGTTAAAACCGGGACCGTCCCTAGTACGGCTCCTCACTCTACCTTAAAGCCTCGCAGCTTTTGACAATGGGGAATCATGCATCTAGTTCGCACGCAGGCGGCATGTATATTTTTTCATTTCCACAAACTAATCCTATGTGGTTTCAACCAAATATTTCTCAATCACAAACGGGTATTTTTCAACCACAATCAATCAATTTCAACCACAAACAATTCCAATCAACCATTCGCTATCAATCAATTTTCACACCAATCACAACCAATAAATATCGTCCATGGTTTGTGGATGAGGGGCGTATATATATATATATATATATATATATATATATATACATACATACATATAGCAATTCACTTTTATTTCAACACATATATAATTTTTACAACGCATATATAACTTATACATCAAACGTACAACTTATACAACGCTTATACATGAGGTGTACAATGCTTATATAAACCATACATCGACTATATAATTTATACATCGTCGTTTTCCCATATCGTTTATAAATTAGAAATCTCACCTTGGGTTCCACTCCACCAAAAATAGCAGAAGGCTCAGAAAAATATGCGGTCTCTTCTAGAAGGTAGAAGACGTCCACACGAGTCCACTATCTCTTGTTTCACTGAATTTCGTCAACACACGAAAAAGATATGATTTTTCAAAGTGTTTAAAGGTGTTAAAACAGTTGAAAATAAACAAGGCCGTTACCTTCAATAAAATGTTCAAAACTAGGTTTGATTCTTGCTCCCAATCCGTTGCACGATACGAAGATTGGGTTGTACCACGTCGAAGAGCTTGGAGTCGCGCACTAGGGGGTGGTGGCGCTGGTGAACTCGAACTGACAAGGAGGGGGTATCGGCGGCGGGAAGTTCGAAACTTTGAGGGGCTCAAACTCGATGCACACAGCACGATAGAAGATGAACCTTATATGGATTTGAAGAGTGGAAGTAGAGCTACAAAAAGTTGCGAAAGAGAGGGAACAAATTCTCAATGGATTCGCTGGAAAATGCTCAGAAACGAAGGTGAACGCGTTCCGTCGAGCGCGAGACGATTACAGGGGTTTTTTTTTTATATTTTTAAATTAATGAAAGAAAAAATTCTATTGGCCGATGGTTTTAAAAAGGGTTTTCTGACACGACCTTCAATCCAAACCCAACGACTGTCGTCCCTAGCGTTTTACCCCCATTCCGAACACAATGGGATATGTTTCGTAGGCCCATTCGACTGTTTCAGTCAGTTTTCCTTCAATTTAAAATATATAACATTCAATATTTAATTTGAACGTACATTTCAATTTGCCAGGGCCACAAACTGATTCGAAAAATTCCAGAAAAATAAATCTAGCTATGTTTTGACGATACGGTCCCAACAAAACTAGTTTCGTCGAATTCTGAGAATGTTTGCAAAAAGGTCCATTTTTGGTCGATCCAATTTAACTGTAATTGACCAAAAAACATTTTCCTTTGCCACGCTCACATATTAGCTTCAAAAATTATGAAATTTAAAACCTAGCAATTACTTCACATGCTGGATCCAACAAAAGTGGTTTCGTCGAATTCTGAGGTCGTATGCAAAATGGCCATTTTCACGGGCTATATAAATTCCATAGCGACCTTTTTGAAAATTCATTTGGCCATAACTTTTGCATCTTGCTATGAAACTTCGATTTTTCAGATTCATTAGAATGGCATTCACTAACAGATTTAAATATTTTTGGTTTCACTCAAATCCGTTTTGTTCTGCACCCGGTACAGTCAGTCAAAGTCTGAATTCAAATTTTGAAACTGCTACGCCATTTCAGGCCTTGTTTATAATTAGAATTAATTATATTTGTTTTCAAACGTCGATTTAAACTCACTTTTCATTGCTATTATTTAAAATATTTATTTTAAATATTTAAAATCCATTATTTTAGCCAATTTAAAATTTTTAAATTGTTTTAGGAGAATCCGAAGGTCGGATCTCCCGCAATATCCGTTAGAAGTCAATGGTCGAAATTCGCGAACTGCCGCGGCGCGGCGTGTTCTATTCAGGCCATTATATTACATATATAATATATACTTTGTCGATTCCAATTCAAAACGTTCTTTATAAATCGTTATAAATTCATTTTCAAAACGGTTTCAACTTCATATTCAATTTCAAACCAAAATTGAATATTCCAATATAAATTCATTTTAAATCGATTTCAATTCAATTTCAATTTAATTCGAATTTCAATTTAATTCGAATTAGTTTCTATTCAAAATATCAGATTTTGAAATCACTTTCGATGTTCATTATAAAATGAATAAAATCGATATAAATATCGTTCACGTCAAAATGGCGTAAATCTAATCAACACGGCTTCATAAATTTCTATTTTCAAATATTCTATTTCAAATATTTTCTTTTCAAATATTTCTATTCAAATATTTCTATTTCAAAACTTTCTTTTTCAAAACTGGAATGAGGCCCAATCAATTACCATATAATGTTAATTATACGGATTTTCTACAACACATGTATACAATAACAACGATGAATAATCAACCATCATACAAAGTGCATTCTACACTGTATAAGCATCGAATATAAATATTTAACGCTTATAACAGTCTGTCAATCAATCGATCGACATACAACTAACTATTGGGATTAGTGTATGTCATATATCACCCCAATACCCATGTGGGGTTTTCAAACAATCAAACACAGATTTTATTTGTGCAGTTGGGCGATGTGTAAAATTTTTATCGTCCCAATCAATATCAGTCAAATGTGTGTATATAAACAAATCGTCCGATTTGTTTATTTTTATTTTCTTTCATATACACGTTAAAAATTCTATTTTTAACTATAAAATATTTTTAACTATATAAATATTTTATTTCATTTCACATCACATCACACAATCAACTACACAGCAAAATAAAACAAACAAGCATATAAGTCGTCCATGGTTTGTGGACGACGGTTGTCGGGTGCTATAAACACTGTCTACATCCTAGTATATATTTTAACTAGAAAAATTAAATTAAAGGTGAGAAGTTCTCACCGGGGGATCCACTCCTCCATTTTATTTCTGAATTTCTGAACATCTGGATTTGCCCGTACTTCCAACATAATCCTTATCACGCTGTTCACATAAAAATCATATTTTTATTTCTTCATTTCAATAAATAAAAATTCCATTTTTATTTCGAATTCATATATATTTTTACAACGCTTATTCTATATAAAAATTATATTTTTATATTTTCGCTTCTTATATAAAGATCGAATTTTTATTTCATCGTTATGAAAATCTCATTTTTACTTCACTATATATATAATAAAATCAGATTTTTATTTCGCTACATATATAAAGATAATATTTTTATATTCTCTATTATGTAGAAATTCTATTTTCAATACACTACTTATATAAAAATAGTATTTTTTATATCTTCTATTATATAAAGATCATATTTTTACTATACCACTAGTATAAAAATTATATTTTTAACCTTTCTATATTATAAAAATTATATTTTTACTCTTTCTATATTATAAAAATTATATTTTTACTCTTTCTATATTATAAAAATTATATTTTTACTCATTCTATATTATAAAAATCATATTTTTTCTAGTTATATAATATAAAAATCGTATTTTTAACTGTTATTTCCATTTCAAAAACATATGCTATTTTTACTTTATAAAATCAAGTCTATTTTTATTTTCAAATCAAAGTCTGTTTTTATTTTCAAAAACACGTACATTTATATTTTCTTTAAAAAAACATATATTTATATTTTCAAAAACACGTATATTTATATTTAAAACAAATGCAATTTTATTTCTTTCAAAAATTACCTCTTTAAATCATATATATTTATATACAAATTTAGTTTCCAAAACTATGCTATTTTTATTTTAAAAAAATGATTTTGAACTTTGTATATATATTTTTAAAACCGGTTTTAAACCAGTGCCAAATTTTACATATATAAAAACTGAGATTTAAATACATTTTTATTAAAGAAAAGAAGAGATGCTCACTGTTTAACCTTTAGAAGTGTTCAACATTGCTCTGGAAGTTGTTCGAACCCTAGTGTTCGGATTTGTGCCTCCATCGTCCACCGTGAGTCCGATCAGGAATCGCCCCTCCCTCTAGCGTCATGAGCTCTTCCAATCGCCAAGTGGAGCGGCCAACTCGGAGGCCTCCTCCGATCAGAAATCGGTCACGAACGGCGTGGTCTTGCGTGGCTTCAGGCTTCGAGGAGGGGGAGGGAGAAGTGGCGGGGGGGGGGAATCGGAGCTCGGTCTGGGCGAGCGCTCGTTGGCCAGAGGGGGAGGGAAAAGGCGGCGCCTGGTGGAGAGCGACGACGTGGAAAGGGGCCGACATCGACGAGGGCACTGCCCTCTTCTCTTTTTTTTATTTACATTGAAATGAACGGGGGGGGGATGTGTTGACCAATTTGAAGAGATAAAGGGGGCCAGGGTTTTATTTAAATATATTTATTTATTTATTTTATAATCCATAAAGTAACTTTAAATGTCGATCTCAAAACGAGACCCACCGCCTGTCGTCCATAGCTAATTACCCCCATTCCGAACACAATGGGATATGTATCGTAAGCTGATTCGACTGTTTCGATCAGTTTTCGCCAAAATCAAAATATAAATCTATATATTGAATTTGAACGCACATTTCAATTTACCGGGGTCACATACGGACTCTATAAATTCCCGAAAAATATTTTCTAGCTTTGTATTGACCATACGGTCCTAACAAAACTAATTTTTTCAAATTCTAAGACCGTTTGAAAAATGGCCATTTTCCAGTCGATTAAAATCAATTGAAACTGGTCAAACGCGTTTTCCTTTGCCACGCACACATATTGATTCGAAAAATTATGAAATTTGGAATCTAGCAATAATTTGACATCGCGGATCCAACAAAAGGGGTTTCGTCGAAATCCGAGGTCGTTTGCAAAATGGCTAGTTTCAAGGGCCGAAATTCCATAGCGACTATTCTGAAATTTCAACTGGATGTAACTTTTGAGTCCTGGTATGAAATTTTGATTTCCCAGATTCGTTGGAAAGATATTCTCAATTAGATTCAAATATTTTTGGTTTCACTAAAATCCGGTTTATTTTGAATCCTGTACATTCATTTGAAATCGAATTATCGAACTACCGCGCTATTTTCAATTCCTTTTATATATATAAATAAATATTTATATTATAACTACGATCTATATAAAATATATGTTCGAATTCCATTCAAAATAAATTTCTCGTCGTTATTATTTAAAATAATTCATTTTAAATGATCAAAATTCGCTAAAATTGCCAAAATAAAAAATTTAAATTGGCCCCGATTTCTGGGTTATTACAGGCAACAAGAGCAACAACAAACCACGTGAGACGAGGAAGTGTAACTTTTGTGGTATTACGGGACATCTAGCTAAAGACTGTAGAAAGAAGAAGAGAAAGTTGGGTGGATGCTTTCATTGTGGAGATACTGGACACATCAGCAAGGATTGCCCTAAGAAGCAAGGACAAGGGCAAGGGCAGACACAGCGAGCAGGACCTTCTGGAGGGCAGTTGCATGCTCTCAACACCACTCCAACTCTTGACCGAGGTAGTAATATTTCTGTAGAAAGCCTTGTTTACATTTCTGACTTTCCTGTTCGAACCTTATTTGACTCTGGTGCATCGCATACTTTTATTGCTTCTGATATTGTTGAAAATCTGCACCTAAGTACTAGTCTGGTTGAGGATCCCGTTATAGTTTCAAATCCAATTGGGGGCTCCGCCCATTTATCTATGATGTGTGAGGATTTGAGGATCTCTATCTTAAGCGTAGAATTCATGTGTAATGCTTATGTTCTCGGATTTATGGGATATGGTTTGATCCTAGGTATGGATTGGTTGTCCAATTATGGAGCCATTCTTGATTGTGAACGAAGGGTAGTGAGGCTCATGACTCGCCTCGGTAATACCCTTGAAATTTCTTGTAACCCTAAGGGTCCGGTCATGTTGTGTTATCTTGAATCTCTTGACTCGTCCGTCGATAATTTGCAATCTGTAAGAGTGGTCTGAGAATATCCAGATGTCTTTGATGAGGTGAGGGGGTTACCTCCTAAACGCGAGATAGACTTCCGAATTTATCTTGCTGATAATGCCAAGCCAGTTTCATTGCCCGTTAGGCACATGGCCCCGCCAGAAAGAAGAGAGCTCAGTAAACAAGTTAAGGAGTTGCTTGAGAAAAATTTCATAAGGCGAAGCATTTCTGAATGGGGTGCTCCGGTGGTATTCGCTACTAAGGCGGATGGATGCTTCGTCTATGCGTAGATTATCGTGAGTTAAACAAGCTGACAAAGAAGAATAGGCACCCACTACCAAGAATCGTCGATTTGTTTGATCAGCTTGTGAGAACATCTGTTTTCTCTCAACTCGATCTAGCCACAGGATTCCATCAGCTTAGAGTGGCTGAGGATAGCATTGACAAAACTGCGTTTAGGACTCCAGATGATTCGTCATGCCGTTTGGGTTAACGAATGCACCCGCGTACTTTGTAGATTTGATGAGTAGGGTCTTTCGGTAGTTCCTTCACAAGATTGTGGTAGTTTTCATGGATGATATTTTGATCTTCTCAAAATATGAAGAAGAGCATGCTAGACATCTCAAGGAAGTCATGGAAACACTTAGAGCACACCAGTTAAAGGCTAAGTTCTCCAAATGCCATTTTTGGAGGAAGGAAGTTTAGTTTCTTGGACATGTAGTTTCTAAGCAAGGCATAGCCGTGGACCCCGCAAAGGTAGTTGCGGTGCAAGACTGGAAAATTCCTAAGAATGCAACGGAGGTGAGGAGCTTTCTCAGTTTTGCGGGCTACTACAGGAAGTCCATTAAGGACTTCACTAAGATTTCAACCCCTCTTACTAAGTTAACAAAGAAGAACCTAGCTTTTGCATGGGACAAAGCGTGTGACGCTGCTTTTCAGAGACTCAAGAGAGCCCTCACCACAGCTCCAGTTTTGGCATTACCTGACGGAGGCAAGGTGTTTACGGTGTACACAGATGCGTGCGGCACAGGATTAGGCGCTGTCCTAATGCAAGAAGGAAGAGTAATATGCTACGGGGGCAGACAACTTAAAGTTCATGAGAAAAACTATCCCACACATGACTTGGAGTTGGCTGCGATCGTTTTTGCACTTAATTCTTGGCGCCATTATCTTCTAGGGGAGAGGTTCGAGCTGTATACCGACCACGAATCGCTCAAGTACCTCTTCTCACAGAAAGATTTGAATCTGAAACAACAGCGGTGGATGGAATTCTTGGCATCATATGACTTCGATATAGCTTATACCCCTGGCAAGGGTAACGTGGTGGCGGACGCGCTAAGTAGAAAAAGGTTGACTTTGAGCCCCTTGTTTGTTGAAAGGAAAAGCCTTGAGTTTGTAGCAACCTTTGATTTTACACCTGCTGTTGAGTCATTGACTGCTACGTTAGCATCTCTTGTGTTAAGACCTACACTTCTAGATCAAGTAGGGACTTCACAGAAGGAAGACCCACAGATAGTCGAAATCATGGACAAGCTGATTAGTGGTGAGACGTCAAGTCACCTTGGTAGGTATGCCATAGATGACAAGGGATGGCTAAGGCATGATGGAAGGTTATGCATCCCACAAGTGGGAGACTTAGTAAGGAAAGTTCTCGAAGAGGCGCATCACTCGAAGATGACCATACATCCTGGAGGGGATAAGATGTACAGAGATATGAAACGCATTTTCTTTTGGGCTGGAATGAAAAAGGACGTGGCAGAGTTCGTTTCGAAGTGCAAGGTGTGCCAACAAGTAAAGGACGAGTCGAAGAAGCCCGGTGGGCTATTACATCCTTTGGAGGTTCCGCAATGGAAATGGGAGAGTATCTCGATGGATTTCGTGGATGGACTGCCTAGGTCAAGGAAGGGAAATACTAGCATATGGGTCATAGTTGATAGACTCACGAAAAGTGCTCACTTCATTCCGGTGAAAAGCAAGAGGACCGCATCATGGCTAGCGTCTATTTACCTTCGAGAGATAGTACGGTTGCATGGGGTTCCTTCTAGTATAGTTAGTGATCGTGACCCGATTTTCACTAGCCAATTTTGGAATAGTCTGCAAGAAGCCATGGGTACACAACTGAGTTTAAGCACGGCCTATCACCCGCAGACGGATGGACAAACCGAAAGGGTAAATAGGGTACTAGAGGATCTTTTAAGACTATGCATTCTTGACTTTGGTGGTACCTGGGAAGACCATCTTCCTCTCGTGGAGTTTGCATATAATAACAGTTACCAAGCCAGCATCGGAATGGCACTGTTCGAAGCCCTGTATGGAAGACCGTGCAAATCACCAACTTGTTGGTGGGAGACGACAGACAGGCTTATACTTGGGCCCGACATGATAAGGGACACTTCTGAGAATGTTGAGTTGATATGAAGACGGATGAAAATGGCCCAAGATAGACAGAAATCTTATGCGAACAAGAGAAGGACGGACCTAGAGTTCGAAGTCGGACATATGGTCTTTATAAAAGTTTCTCCTTTAAGCAATGTAGTTCGTTTTGGAGCAGTTGGAAAGCTAGCACCAAGGTTCGTAGGACCGTTCCCTATCACTGAGAGGGTTGGGCGGATGGCCTATAAGGTAGAATTACCCGAGAGGCTGGCCGGAGTACACAATGTCTTTCATGTCTCACATCTCTGAAAGTGCTTACATGAATCAGCCGAAGTGGTTGAGCCAAGTATCCTTGAAGACATAAAAGTGGAAAAAGAAGCAACATTGAGGCGAGTTCTGATTCGTATCTTAGGAATGGAGATCAAGAAGTTAAGGAATCGAGAAGTCAAGCTAGTTAAAGTTCAGTGGAGTGAAGCCCAAGAAGACGCAACTTAGGAAACCAAAGAGAAGATACGCGCGCTTTACCCATTTCTTTTTTAGGGTGCATTCTCGATCTCTTTTTCCTATAAACTTGAAAACCTTTTCGTATCTTGCTTCTACTACCTACGTTTGTCTTGTTGTCTTCTCGATCTTATCTTGAGAACCTTAAGTAGAACCATATGAATGTAAACATGTGATTGAAACATGTTATGGTTGATGTTTGCAAATGGTTGCAAGTGTTTGCAAGTGATTGCTAGTGGATGCATGACACACATTAGGCACTAGATCGGCTCAGTCACATTTTCATGTTGCATATGCATGAGTGCTTATACTTGTACATGGATGGAACTTGTTATGCTATCACTTGGATGTTGCATATGAATGAATGTTTGTGCACTCATGTAGAGATTATAAAGTATGTTAGGAATTTTTGCATACATGTTGGATTCATTACACTAACATATTTTGCATTAAGGACGTCTACTGAATCAGTAACCGCCTGATCTTTTGCATTAGATAAGTACATATACACACACTTTCTACATATGTTCAGACAGCACAAGAAAACTTTTAAGGACAATGGTTGCTTGTGTATGATGTTTTGAGTAGATGGGTGATGGATGGTAGGACACATCCTCCCTAAATTAGAGATTTCGGGGATGAAATCCTTTAAGGATGGGAGAATGTAACAACCGGTATTTTGATAACGTGTTATAACTATAAATCAAGGCAAAATTAATTTTTAAAATAAGAATCAAGGGCAACGGGTTACTCCATTGCGTTCGTCTCGAAATTCTGCTTGGAAACGAGTCCGAGTTTTCGAAAATCGGAGTCCGTATGAACAAGTTATGACCCTTCGAAGTTTTCAGAATATTTCAAGTTCAAAACAGCTCAGAATTCGAATTCAAATTTTGAATTCAAACCACAGAACAGACTGGGCGGGAAATTTCCCGCCCAGGACCAGGTCGACCTGGGGGTCGACCAAAGAGTCGACCTTCTCATGACCAGGTCGACCTAGGTGTCGACCTGGGGGTCGAACTGGTGGTCGAGCCCACTTTTGAAGCTGGATTCACTTTGATGTTTCTGGCCTCGTTTCTGTCTACATTCGTTGACCTGACCCTATATAAACAGCCCCTAACACTAGTCTCTCTACACAAAATTCTCTTTGACCTTATGCTGCTCTAATTCTAGTTGAAAAGTTAGAGAAAGGGACTACTTCTTCTACGTCGAAACTACGTTAAGAGAATTGCTGATTTGGGGTTTCTATTAGGACTTGACTAAGCATATAAAGATTCAACATCGACTTTCTTTTTCTAATTCTCGAACCACGATCTGTAAGCCCCAGTTACTTTTAGATTTGAACTGTAAATGTAATATGGATATGTTGTAAATTGAAATTGGACCTGTGTATGATGACTGTTTTACATCCATTCTTATTCATCTTGGATCTTGACTTTTGGGTATATTACTATGACATTGATTTGGGGCCTGTTCATGTTGTAAATCAAAAAGAAAAACCCCTCATATTATCATGCCTACAATGTTGAATCTGCTATTAGTCACAAGTTTATGACTATCATCTTATGTCAACCGTTACCATGACTATACTATCACCTTATGGCAACTGTTTTCTTGACTAGTACCTTATTTTGCTAGATTTGGAATCTTTATGTTTGAGGCCGATATTCCATATGCAACTAATGTTATAATCAGTTATCTCAAGTCATACCATGCTATGCTAGTAATCACTTTTGCCACCTTATACCCGTCCCTTTTTATGTTATTCCCTAATTAGATTTATTTGTATCGATTCGAGTTTATGTGCGATGGGAATACAATTTGGGTAGATTAGGTAAAACATGAATTGGCTTTGAGCATGAACGTTATTATAACTTGAACTAGTATATGGACAAGAACTTGACATGAAATTTACATTAAACCTGACATGAAAACTAGACATGAATTTTGACATGAAAACTTGAACATGGGCATGACACTTAGATAAACTTGAAAATGGCCAACTCGAGGTTGGGTTGAGTTTGCAGTGTAAATCTACCCGGAACCGCCCGACGAATCCAGTGACTGCAAACAATAGGATCCAATGTGGGTAGTTGGTCATATCGCACGTAAAACCCGAGGTTAGACTATGTTGTGGTGTAAATCTGCCCGGAACCGCCCGACAAATCCAGTGACCACAACAATTAGTCTAATGTGAGAGGTTGGGGTGCACTAATGAATTAATGCCACATGATAGGGTTAAGTCATGAACCACTTGAATATACCTAACCAACTTGACACGATGATTTGATAGGGTTAAGTCATGAACCGCTTG
The DNA here is from genome assembly GCA_030737875.1 of Allium sativum. Lineage (NCBI taxonomy): Eukaryota > Viridiplantae > Streptophyta > Magnoliopsida > Asparagales > Amaryllidaceae > Allium > Allium sativum. The sequence continues at coordinate 319,348,694 of CM060921.1, forward strand.
AACACACTTAAGCAACTTGATACATGATCTGGATAGGGTTAAGTCACGAATTTGAATGACAACACTTAACCCATTAGAAACCCTAGTTACACAGTCCTTTTCAGCAGTAACCCACTTAGATGTATCACGATACCCTGGGACTAGGCAGGGTGGGGCACGATTACTAGGCTGATTGTAAGCGACCAGAACGACGAATGAGTAGGGGCGCCATTGAAGGTTCAGGCGGACTATGGTCGTGCACGTAGTCCGGAGTTGAAAAAGCAGGCATTGGGCACCAGTAGGTTTACACTATGCGTGCTTGATTCGTGTCGGAGGTTGGCACCATAGGGCTTGATACACCCTATGGTGGACCTAGCACAGGTAACTACATTTCAGGATAGGGCCGTATGACACAGACACATGACAAGCTAGAACTTGTAGGGAGCCGATTGATTAATAGATCGTACCGTAGGACCCCGTAATGGGTCACTTCATGATATTGGGCCTAGGGATCATTTCATCATTAATACTTGACATGGGTTAGAACACTAGTACAGTTGGTGCAGCGAACCTTGAATATGCGATGCTAGACTTGACTTATCTTGTTATCTTAATTATCATATCAGTCCTGTTATCATCCTTATGTTTAATTCCAGTTTTCACATATCATGTTACCTTTACTAGTTTTTATGCTGAAAGTCACTAGGGCTTACCAGTCTTATGACTGACCCTTTTTCTTTCGCCTCTTTTTCTTTCGTTTTCCCCCCAGGTTCTCAGGGAGGAAACACTAGCTCTTAGCTTGGATTTAGCTTGCTTTCTGTCAGCTCATGTACGGTTTGGTCTTGAGCTATGCTATGGCTGCACTTCTGCTATTTATGGGGAATAATTTACTTTTATTATCTTAAGTTTATGCTTCTTTATTTGGAACATGGAATAATTTGTACCTTGGATATATGAGGTTTTGACTCTTTTCTTGAAAGAAATAAAAATTTGGTTTTTAATTTCTACCGCTGCTTTATTTATGTTCTGCCTTGTGATATCTCTGTGTATGTTTACCTAGATAATACTCCACCAAAACTAGTGCATTCCCTTTGTGAGTGACCCTAGCGGAGGTGGGGTGTTACACCTACCAAGAGTGGAAGCGGAGAAGGAAACTTCTTTAGCTAACACGTAATGTACTGTTGTAGACGTCAATTAGTGATTTTCGATGGATTTGACAATGTGGCATTCGAAGTGAATCTGATGTGATGATAAAGCGTAACCTCAAGCCTCATCAACCGGTAAATGACCGAAATCGGGCAGGCAGCATGGCTAAGTTGGTCGCTACGAAGTAAAATGTATAATCATCTGATCTAGAGTCTCATTTACTTCTAAAAATCTATTGTTGATGTTGTCCCATTCGGGAAACGGTTGCTGATCCCAACCGTTGGTGATATACATTCGATACACTCAAGCGAAATGAGTGGTCGGTCATGTGTGGCCCGGTTGCAAGATGTTCTTGTTGAACCCAGTGTATTCCTTTCTAGAGATACACTAGCGAAAGGTGGTTCCATACCTTGTCATAGTTGGAAATCCATTACCCAATACGTGCTTGCGATTTTGATTGTATACTATGTATGTAGAACGTGAGATGAAAGCGTTTCTGCTAGATGATTGTTTTATTGTGGTTGACAGACATTATTATAATATCTAAAGGTTTTTGATATAAAGATAATTTGGATTCTCATAAGGGAAAAACCCGTTCCGTTATACGGCGTGGTCTTATGAGATATCGTTTACTTGTTCGAACTGTTTTACTTATACCAGTCCCATGACTGACCCATAATTTATTTTGTTGTTTTCCCTAAACTCTTAGGTGCCCAATTTTGTATGGGCAGTCAAGTAGTCAGGATTTGCAGATATACTGGAAGAGCTTGGAGCAGGTGGCTTCAGGATTATATAGCTATAGTTATTTCCGCTGTGTTGTAAGTGTTGTACTTTAATAATGATGTATATTCAAGTACAGATGTATATTTCAAGTTATGTGATATATATTATATGTTATTTGTTCCGCTGTGAGGTTCGTGTTACTCTGATGATGTCTTCTTCTTCTTCTATTCTAAGTTTCTATCTTATCTATTCTCACCCTCTAATTTCTTTCAATAATGACCGATATTTTCGATCCTTGGATGTTTGATATGTGTTGTATATCGGATAACCAAGATCATCAAAAAACCCGGGTCATTACAGTTGGTATCAGAGCTTAAGTTAAGTGAATTACCTTGGCTCTGTGGCGTGAATCGGTAGAGATAGGGTTAGTAATACCCTAGATTGAGTTGAGTGTACATATACGAGTGAACGTATTTGTTATTGATATAAAAATTGTTTTATATTGTGGAGATTTATTGGTTGAGTCGTTTATGAGTTCTGGTCGATCAGTTTGATCCACTGTATCGGTAGGAGTTGGTAAACACTTGAATACGATGAACCGTCATGGTATGTTTTGAAAAGAGGGTAAACGAAATAATTTTACCCAAATTATATTTTTGATATAAAGGATTTATATTGAAATGATTATAATATATTGGATATATTAGTTGTTATTATAATCGAGTAAGATTATAATGGATATGGTTATATATATATATAACCAAGTAGAATTCGTACAAGTGTTACGAAATGAATTTAATTTGAATTTAAATTATAATTGAATTAAAACCCTGGAAAATTGGATAAGTGTTTGTAAATGGATTTGGATTAAAAATAATGAAAATTTAAGATCCTGGGAGATTTTAAATTGTTTTACAAGCAGTGTGAATTATATTTTTGAAATGAATTTCAAAGTGGAAATGTTTAGAAATGTTTTTATAGTATTGAACTCACTTCGATCGCTGGAAAATAGATTCCGATGATGACAGCTACATCATCAGTATTCATTTTCGAGTTGTAAGTGATGAATTACTACCAGAAAAACTGTTTTGAATTTGTTTTGGGAAAGACAAGTTGTGTTGAATTTCAAAATGGGATTTATAATATAGAATTTGAATAATAGAAGTGAAATAGATTGGAATAATAGAAGTGATATAAAATTTGAATAGAATTAACTAAGTCAAAGAGGAATTAGTTAATCGAGTTTTGAATTTGAAGTTGAACTTTGAAAGGGGAATTGGATTTGTAAATGGATATTCGAAATCGAATATAGAACTTAAATTTGAAATTTGGATTCAAATTAGTTAATAAGCAAGTTAAAATATATTTGAACATGTCATGTTCAAATATAAAAGTGAAATAGACTAAAGAGTTAATTAACAAATTAATTAACGAATTGAGTTAAAATGATCAGGTATAGTTAAAATAGATTGGGCAGGTATAAATATACATGAGATAGGTATGGATAAGGTATGAAGGTATATAAATAGAATGCTCGACGAAAAGGTATGTATTTAATTCATATATGAGATTTTATACACCGTATCGGCTAGCTGCTTGGCTTTTTCTTTTTCTTTTGGATTGGTGAGGGCCATGGGAGGCTATTTGAAATATCCCGATGCTCCTGGTACAAAGGAGGTTATGGCGAATTTTTTCGGGAATTTAAGGAGTTAGCATATTTTTAAGATAATTTGATAGTAAGAAATCAACGTATCAATATATATATAGAAGTCAATAAGGAAATGAACTTAGAAATAGAATAGTAAAATCAAAAAGGAAGACTAAGAATAAAATCTAGTAAGAATAGAAAGAGGAAGCGTATATGTGTTTAAAAGTGAATAAGTAGTTGTATGGTATTGATTATTCGAGTAAGCAGTCGTATCTATTTTGACGTTATAAATGTTATTCAGTCAAGGTCTGAGAGGTAGTTATACCCCAACTTGATTGATTTCATTATTAATAGATAAATAGTAAGATTTCAGGCTCGAAGATCAATGTATAATAAGAGTTAGTTGAATATAGTATTTGGGTTTTCGTAACGATGTTTTACACAACATCCGTTTTAACCCAAATAAGTGTAAGCTTGGAAATATAATAAAGAATATTTCCTAAGTATAGAAATAAACGAGATCAGAAAAGAGATAAGTAATTGGAATATTTTCCAATTATAAATAGCATGTATTTTCTAAATTTTAGAAAATAAAGGAAGGCGATATTCGGAAATGTTTTCCAAATAACATAAAAGGCCAATATGGTTGTTGAAAATATTTGGTTAACAAATATTGATAAAGAAATAGTGAAGTGATTTAACTAATGGAATATTAATTAAGGGCTCAGTGACATGTTCAAAAGGAAATTTTGATTTTTGTAAAGAGTAAACTGTTTAAAAACTCCCAGGGAAAGACTGTTTGAATTAAAAACAAATTTAACATAAATTTGTGGAAGCAAATTTGAATTGAAGTAAAGCTAGTAAAGTGGTCACTGAGATTGAATTAGAATGATATCAAGACAAATTGGATTATGAGATTCAAATTTGAAGTGTAATGTGATAATCAAGTTAAGAGTTGGGAATCGAGAAGTAACTCGAGTTGAAATGATATTTGACTCGGATATGAGCGAATGGTTGTGTTGTGGATAAAAGCAGATTGGAATTTGATTGGGATGACCCTTGTATCCGCTGAATTGATAACAGGTGGAAAGGATATAATGATATGCCGACAAAAGGTACAAGTTTATATTTCATATTGGGTATGAGATTTTATAAGCCGAATTGGCGAGCCGCTTGGTTGTTTGGTTTTCTTTTGGGTTGGAGATGGCCCAAAGAGGCGAGTTGGAGTTTGACCAATTGACCAGTACAAAGGAGGTGCTGGCGAAATTTTTCGAAAAGTTAAGGCATTAGAAAATTTTCAGGATTTTTGGAAATTGAAATTTTCATTGATAAGAATTAAATAAATTTTTAATTGAAATTAAATTGGTTCAGTTGAAACTGAAGTTAAAAAGTGAACAAATATGTTCTAACCAGTCGATAGGGTCGTTCTCTACCTTAGCAATTTCGAGGACGAAATTATTTTAAGTGGGGAAGAATGTAATGACCCACATTTCCAACGGTATAATAATTAATTTATTTAATTATTTAAAAGGTAATTAAAAGGATTTAATGGTCGTTGAATTAAATAATGGTGAATATTTAATTAAAATAATAAATTAAATAATATATTTAATTCTGAAATAACCAGAATTGGCTGAAATGGCGATATGGTGTGAACTGGATCATCTGTGATATTTAATTCAGCTTGGAATTGAATTTGAATAACGAATATATTATATAAACGAAAGTTTGAACGTAGAGTTATAATATAATTAAAATCGAGCTCGAAATGGCCCTGCAGTTCGTAAATTGGCGATTCGAACTTCAACCGAATGTACAGGATTCGTTTTAAGCCGGATTTCTGTGAAACAAGAAATGTGTGGAGCTGGTGGAGTATATCTTTCTAGTGGAAGAGAAAAATCGGGATTTCGTTGTGTAGATTTTGATTTACATCCAAATCAAATTTTAGAAAAGTCGCTGTGGAATTCCTTTATAATTTATAAAGGAATTATGTATACTTCTAAAAAGGAATTTCATTTTAAATCGAATGTCGATTTAATCGGGATTTGAAATATCGAGTTATAAATCCCAGTAGAGCTGTATGATATTCCACTGTGAGTATAGACGATAATATAAATTTATTTATATTTAATTTAATTATATTTCATTATATTTATATATTTAAAATGGGACATCCAGAGCTTTAAAAATAGCCAGTTTTGCAAACAACCTCAGAATTCGACGAAACTAATTTTGTTGGATCCGTAATATCAAATAGTTGTTAGATTTTCGGTTTCGTGATTTTTAGAGTCACTGTGTGGTCGTACGGATTTTTAAGGTGAAAAACAGTCGATAAATTGACAGTTAAAAATACGCTGTGCGACCATACGAAGTCGGAATTCGATGAAACCAGTTTCGTTGGGACCGTAATGTCGAACTCCAGGTGTATGTTCAGTTTCGTGATTTTTGGATATCATGTGGATTTTTAGACAATAAATACAAGCAGAAATTGATTTTTTTTATGAATATAAAAACAATAAAATTACCCTATAAATATCACTACACCCTTCTAACCGTAAACAAAACCTTCCCGAAGTCAACAGAAATAGGGCGCCTCCATTCTTTTACAATAACCGTGAGAAATCCTCTTTCCAAAATCCACAAGAAATCCCACTAAAATCAATAAATTGTAAATCATATATGTATGGAATCCTTGTGTAATTCTCTACGTTTCTATGTTGATTTCAAGCAGTTCGAACTGTGTTTGTGTTGCTCGACTGAATAACGTGAGCTCCAACAAATTTAGGGTTCCTATGCGATGGAGATTTAGGCATTAACCTTCGATTCTGAGTTTGATTCTGGTCTCGACACATCCTTTAGCAGTTGTTGGCAAAGAATTGGGGGATTCAGTGTTGTTTGGGTTCGGTACATGTACGAGATGAGGGCGACGACGGATTCTCGTCGAAAGGGTCGAACTCGAAGGGGATAGGTCTGGTAGGCGCGAAAATGGAAGAGAAAGCAAAGGGTGGTTACGGTTGTGGATTTCGTGAAGGGAGGATGGTGAACGATGCTGGCGAAGTATGGAAATGGTGTTCGGTGGAATTATTTGGAGCAGGTATCGTTGGGGGAGATACAGAGCGGGTATGGGTTTTTTATAAGTGGATGGGCTCGAGGTAAATGGGAAAGGCCCATTTGAAATTTATAATCCAAGTTGTGTATTTAATGTGTACATAAACTTCGAAATGGTATAACTCTATTATACGACATCGGTTTTCAGTAAAACAAGATCCGTTGGGATCGTAGGGACGAGGGCTACACCATGGAACTGACTGGGAGTGGATTGGGGATCGTTACAATTTATGCCGAAATTAATTGTCCGACTGAATCAAATAACGTAAACCATTATTTAACGGCTAACGCGCAAATGTGAGTAAATCTCACTAACTCTGAACAGTTTAAAATTTCATGTTGTATTTTTAGAACTGTTAAATATTGGCTGATTGACTGTGTGTTGACTGTTTGATTGAACTGCTAGACAGTTAGTAGAATTTCTATATTGATTCTGTTTGACAAAATATATCATATGGAACTGAAAGTGATGTTATTTATATTGTTTAACATCTGTGATGCAGGGAAATAGGTTGGAGGAATCCAACTTGATTTCTCAACATTTATTTTACTGTGATTCATATATTGTGATATATGATGTGATATATATTCTGTTGTTGATTATGTGTGTTTGGACGATATTTATTGTTGTTATATGGTATGTTAAATACCATAAGAAATACTGGATGTGGGAAATGGGATTTTCAAAGTGTATTTTGAAAATGAATTATTTATATAAAATCGATGGATTTTATATAGAAAAGGAAAAGGGTTTTTATAAAAGAAAATAATTATAAAATCGAAGGATAAGTTATAATAAAAGGAAATATTTATTTGTAGAATAAATAGAATTGAAAGGAAATATTTGTAGGAAATAAATATGTAATAAATTGAATTCAAAAGGAAATATTTATAGGTAATAAATATGTTAAAATAGAGATGAAAGGGATATATTTGTAAACCATTTACAAATAGAAAATATAAAAGAAATATTTATTTGTAGAATAAATAGAATTGAAAGGAAATATTTATGGGGAATAAATATGTTAAAATAGAGATGAAAGGGATATATTTGTAAACCATTTACAAATAGAAAAGATAAAAGAAATATTTATTTGTTAAATAAATAGAATTGAAAAGGGAATAGTTATTTGTTAAGTAAACAAATAGTAAAGGAATAAATTAAAGGAGTTAAATCAATTAGAGTTAATCGAATTTAGTTTATTCGATTAGAGTTGAAATGAGTTAAACGAATCAGAGATATTCGAAGTGAGATAATCGAATAGTAGATATTCGAAGTGCGATAATCGAATCAGAGATATTCGAAGTGAGTTGATCGAATCTAGTTATTCGACAGGAGTTAAATCGAATAAGATTTATTCGAAGAAAGAGATTATCGAATATAAGTATTCGAAAGTAAGCAAATCGAATATAAGTTATTCGAATAAGAGTTAATCCAGTAAGAGTTATTGAATAAGAGTTAATCCAGTAAGAGTTATTCGAATTAGTTATTCGAATAGAGTTAAATAAATAAGAGCTATTCGGATTAGTTATTCGAATAGAGTTAAACACATAAGAGTTATCGAATTAGTTATTCGAAAGGAGTTATGGATTATAGTTTAATCGAAAGGAGTTAACGAATTAGTTATTCGAAAGGAGTTATCGATTATAGTTTAATCGAAGGGAGTTATCGAATTAGTTATTCGAAAGGAGTTGAGTAAGGAGTTAAGTAAAAAGAGTTAATCGATTAGGGTTAAATAAATAGAGTTAATCGAATTTAGTTTATTCGAAGAAAGGTTTTCGAACCTAGTTATTCGTAAGAGAGATTATCAAATATAGTTATTCGAAGGGAGGAGTTATCGAATTGAGATGTATTCGAACGAGAGTTATGTAAGGAAGTGTTAAAAGTTAAAAGATGAACTTACCCTATTTCGAGATTTGAAATGTTGTTCAGTTAAGGTCTGAGAGGTAGTTATACCCCAACTTGATTGACTTCGTTTTTAATTTAGAAATGGTTAAGGTTCGAGAGTGAAAGTGGTTAAGTATATTTAGTGAATAAGTATAGTGGTTTGAGTTGTCATAGCGATGTTGATTTAAACATCTGTTTAAATCCAAGTAAAGAAGATTTGGAAATGTTTTCCAAATAGAATCAGAAACATAATCAAATATTGAAATAGGAAATATGAATATATATATATAGATATATGTATGATTGATGATTGATTGATAGAATTTCCATCTGGAGATAATATCGTTGTTTGCACGCCTGTTTTTCTTTGATGGTTAAATCACAGGCTATCGAAGTTTTGACCATTTTAACGTTGTTAATATGGAGAGATCGGTTGGATTATTATCCAAAGAACCACTCTGTATTGGCATATGCATTGCGAATCATATATGCCAAAGATAATTGAAGACTGAGTAAAGTGCAAGGGCTATTGTATAAATCTTAGATAACAGTGCCTAAGATGGATATACTGAATAGCGCCTTCGGTTCATCCTGCTCCTGGATGACTTGTATGGATGAATGTATGACAGAGTATTTCCAGAAAGGTCACGTACATTGATTTATTCAACCGTACCAAGAGTGGAAGTAGAGAAGGAAACTTCTTTAGCTAACACATAATGTACTATTGTAGACGTCAATTAGTGATTTTTGATGGATCTGACAATGTGGCATTCGAAGTGAATCTGATGTGATGATAAAGCGTAACCTCAAGCCTCATCAACCGGTAAATGACAGAAATCGGGCAGGCAACATGGCTAAGTCGGTCGCTCCGAAGTAGGGTGTATAATCACCTGATCTAGAGTTTCATTTACTTCTAAAAATCTATTGTTGATGCTGTCCCATTCGGGAAACAGTTGCTGATCCCACCCGTTGGTGATATACATTCGATACACTCAAGCGAAATGAGTGGTCGGTCATGTGTGGCCGGGTTGCAAGATGTTCTTGTTGAACCCAGTGTATTCCTTTCTAGAGATACACTAGCGAAAGGTGGTTCCATACCTTGTCATAGTTGGAAATCCATTACCCAATACGTGCTTGCGGTTTTGATTGTATACTATATATGTGGATCGTGAGATGAAAGCGTTTCTGCTAGATGATTATTATATTGTGGTTGATAGACATTATTATAATATTAAAAGGTTTTTGATATAAAGATAATTTGGATTCTCATAAAGGAAAAACCCGTTCCGTTATACGGCGTGGTCTTATGAGATATCGTTTAGTTGTTCAAACTGTTTTACTCATACCAGTCCCATGACTGACCCAGAGTTTATTTTGTTGTTTTGTCTAAACTCTTGGGTGCCCAATTTTGTACGGGCAGTCAAGTAGTCAGGATTTACAGATATACTGGAAGAGCTTGGAGCAGGAGGCTTCAGGATTATATAGCTATAGTTATTTCCGCTGTGTTGTAAGTGTTGTACTTTGTTAATGATGTATATTCAAGTATAGATGTATATTTCAAGTTATGTTATATATATTATATGTTATTCGTTCCGCTGTGAGGTTCGTGTTACTCTGATGTTGTCTTCTTCTTCTTCTATTCTAAGTTTCTATCTTATCTATTCTCACCCTCTAATTTCTTTCATTAATGACCGGTATTTTCGATCCTTGGATGTTCGATATGTGTTGTATATCGGATAACCAAGATCGTCAAAAAACCCGGGTCATTACAATGGGTCACCATGCTATAAGAATTTGTTTAAAGCACTGGTAATCATATCAATAAGAATGTAGTGTCTCGACCAATAATTTTTCACGACATTAGCTATTGACTGGACAATAGTAAGCCTACCAGCTTGTGACAGATGACAACTAGGCCATTGCAACAATTTACTGATGATTTTCTCATATAAGGGAACACATTGCTGTTTTGTAATATTCAAAAAATTAATGGCATTCCTAGATAATTGTTAGACCAAAAAGTGGTTCTAACACCCAAACTGACTAAAAGCAGAATGAAATAAGATCAAAAGTAAAATGGAGACACAGAATTTATAGTGGTTCGGCGTTAAAGAGCCTACGTCCACTTGTCAATCACTATTCTCGACGATAGAGTTGCAATTACAATGAGATATTCACTCAATTTCACTCACAACTCACATACATTCACTCAATTGTTTCAAAACAAATGTTGAAAAAAGATTTGGATTATCCGGGAGTGCTGGAATTCGGTTTATGAAAGTGGTTCAACTCTCAAAGTGCCAAAAAGAGGATCCTTTTCACTGTCTCCAGACAGGGTATTTATAGGTGAAAATTTGCTCAGAACCCGATCCGGATCGGAGCCACGTGTCTTCCATCCCATCAGCTTCGGGTTCGGATGGATTTCAGTGTTGACAACGCATCAGAGCAGTGGACGTTGTGGGTAGGAACTGGTCATAACCGCTCCGAATAACCAGGCGATCATGGGGGAGAGTGATGAGGATTATGGGTTCGGATCGGAGGAGCGTGCAAGAGGGGTTCGGATCGGGGTATCCGATCCGATCCGGATTGTCCCAAGGCTAAGTCTTCATCCACTTTTACTCCATTCCGATCCGTCTCTGTAGCAGGTAGCCCTCCGCTCCAACTGGCAGTAGGTTGCTCTCCGATCCGAACAGCAGTGCCTTTCTGATTCCAACAATAACAGCTAACCGATCCGAACAGCAAAACTTCTCCGTTCCGACCCGCTACATCTCTCTGATCCGACCCGCTATAATGCTTTCCAAGTTCTTCAATGTTTCACATCTTGACTTTGTGTTGCCCAGTTCACAAAGTGGGCTAACATTTTGTCCCCTCAAAGGATGCTTCTGTTGGAGACGGAGCATGCTTTGATTATCATTGCATATCGCCTGCTAGGTAATCTTTCCTTCGATTTTCCTCATGCTTTCATCCTCTTCTTTAAATTTTAATTTAATTCATATGCCAGGCTGGGTTACAACCTTCCGTCCGGTTCGGATCCCGATCCGAACAGATCCGCCTCTTCCTTCTATTTCTCATTAGACTAGCTGGCCAAGCTAAGATATGACATCCTGTTCGGTTCGGATTCCGACCCAAACGGATACCCTTCCTACTCTATTGCACTTTGGACTAGCGGGCCAGACTACACCACTGGGCCTTCGAACCGGTCCGAACGGAAAAACAGGATGGAAATACAAATAGTCACCTCGACTGTATATAAATCCATCGTCCGCCTCCTCTTTCCTTTCTTTCTTTCTTTATTGCTCTTCGCCCGACTGATTCCACTCTGAAACTCTAACTTTCAGGATTTTAGAAAATCTGAAATTATCTCGCCAATCTTCGATTAAAACACCTCGGTAGGTTTTAAAACTTCAATTAACTTTATAACAATGGGTTTCAATTGATATTTGCGGTTGATTTCGAATGATTTGAGCACTGATCCTCTCCTGCTTCGATGTCGTGTCTCCCTCCTCCCCTGCCGTCGTCGTGGGTGGTTCTACCACCATCTCGAGGCGCTGAGAGGTTAAATGAAGCATGCGCTCGTCTTTAACTGGAAGCTTTGGAGATGGATGTGGATTTGACTGTGGTTGAGGAAGGGGGAGAAGAAGAAGAGGATTGAGGGGATCGGTTCGGGTTGGAGTATAGAAGATGGATAAGAAGGAAAAGAAGAGAGGTTCACAAGTCCGGATCGGGTTGGGATAAAGGTCAAAGATGGAAACAAAGCTCATTTGACCGGATCGGGTCGGAGAGGATTCTCAAAATCAGATCGGACCGGAAAGTGAAAAGGAGGAGAAGGGTGTTCACCTAACCGGACCGGGTCGGACTGTAAAATAAAGGAGGAGAAGCATGACTACGTGGTCCGATCCGAACCGTTAAGGGAATCTACCTCCGAACCGATCCGACTTTGATTTCTGAGTTTCAAAGTTTATCCGAACCCAAGACAAGGCCACGCCCCCGATCCGACCCCAATGAATGCGCCCGAACCGAACCGAAGGGCAGTCCATCTTAATGCATAAAAACTTGTTTAACTGGCCAAATCGACTTTTGGCATAGTCTTCAACTTAATGGATAGTTAGGATAGTGCCTTGCGAACGTAACTGGACATCAATAACTACTTCAATTCTTTATACTTTGCCAAACTTTTGCGTCGCACTTTTAAACATTTACTTTACACTCTCCGCATACACTGTCTACACTTTAGTTTGCACACATGCACGGGGGGATACGGGCTAATTTACTCTAATTTTTGCTATTGCTTCTTCAATAGTTTTATGACCATGAGACCCAGACGCTCTTCTAGACTAGCTGCGAAGAAAGAGGCCCCGGAGACATCCAACAAAGTTACTCTCGAGGACATATCTTCCCCTTCGGATCCGGAATGGAATGATGAGGGTTCAGATTACGAGGTTGGAAATCGCGAAAGTGACAATGTGTCTTCGGAGGATGAAGTTTCTATAGGTTTTGAAGAGGAAGGAGGGATTGGTGACGACCGGGCTCCTGATGAGTTTGAATCGGCTATCATATTGGAATCACCCCAAGATTCTGTTGAATCAACAATCGACAACGACAGACTTATCCGAATTTTTCTGAAATACGGGATACTAAAAAGGGACACTCTAGTGCCTTCGAGATCTGACCGTCCCCACAACCCTCCAGAAGGATATATGGCAATCACTCGGTTGATGTGCATGGTCGGTGCTATCCCTCCATTTTCTCCCTTCATCGTTGATTTTTTAAGACAAATGTGGATTGCCCCCATGAAGCTGCATCCCAATTCTTATGCTTACTTACACACCTTATATATAGCATACCGTGAGATCTTAGGCATAGAGCTCACTTTCGATGACGTCCATTTCTTCTACAACTTCAAGCATCGGACTCGAGAAACTCCTTCTTTCTGCTATTTTGAGTCTGTCCCTAAGAGGAAGATAATTTCAGCGCCATTCAGTAGTAAAGCTGGAGATTCCAGACTGGAGTGGTTCTATGTGAAGCGACAGCCTGGGTGTGCCAGAAGGTGGACGAAATCAAGTAAAGCACTGATTTCCTAAATCTCGGCTCTATACATTCAAGTCATCGCCTTAACTCGTTTTTCTTTTTGTTTGCAGTCGACAACCCAAAACAAATATCAGACCAGGTGTTCTTTGACCGGATGCACCAGCTCCTTAATGGCGATCAGAAATTCCTGACCATTGATGAAGTCCTTAAGGACGAATATCTTCATTTTCATGGGTTGCTATCTGTTACTCGTAGTATCGGTCATGGGACGACTCCATAGCATATATTCCTCCAGTAGATGTAGTCCCAGAGACAGGAGAAGGTTCGGGAGCTCCTACAGTGCCTCTTCAAACTCCACCTTCTCCATCTTCTACTCAAGACGATGAATTGGCTAACCTGGCCGAAAAGCATCGCGAAGGATATACTGCTCCTAAGGATGCCATTTCTCCAGAAAGGTCAACGTCTTCTAAAGAGTCGCCAATTGATGCTTCCGAGGGAGATGTCCCTAGTACTGATGACCCATTATTTCAGGGTTTGGGGGATCTCCCCTTACCTGAAACTATATACACTTCAGAGGATTTTAGGAAGGATCCTTTAGTTTTCACCTCTTCTGAAGAGACCACTCCTGCTAAGGCCAAAGAGCCTGCCCGTACTAGTCTAGCTTCGGACTCGGGTTGGTTGGGGGGAAACACACCACTTAGGACACACTTTACACAATAGCATTACCACTCATTGCTCCTATCTCTCTGTGAAACTATTGATTCTGAATTTCATTTGTCTTATTGTGCAGGCACGATGTCCCGATCTTACTATGATATCAGGAAGCTCCGCCGCAGCATGTCTAATCCACCTTATGACACTGAGTATGATCGCCGCGATGATCGCAGTAGGGAGGAGAGAAGGCCTTATGAACCCTATCGCTCTCGAACCTCGCGTTCTCGCTCTCCCGTTCGGTCGGACCAAGAGAAATATAAAGGTTATCAAGATCGTAGAGAAGAGGACAGGCTACAATCAAAAGACTCCACCTCTTCCCAAGAAAAGCGCAGTAGGGAGAGAAGTCCACTAAAAGATACTGAGTCGCGAAGTAAACGTAAGGTCCCTGCTAAACGGTCTAGAACAGATAAAGAAACTATTGAATCCTCCACACACAGGGACACTGAATTGATGATCCCCGCCCCTCCACCACTAGATGCTGAAACTGCAATCAAGCGGGCGTATTTGGAGGAGCAATTTCCTGAACATTATTTCGAGAGCTTGACTTTTTTACCTGCCCTCGAACCTATTTCTTCCAGGTGGGAAGATGAGGCCAAAGCAAAGATAGATGCGGTTGAGAAACAGTATTCTGAAATGTTCAAATATTCATGCAACCTTTCCAGAATCATCCGTACTCTAATCACGAATGCTGATTCAATGCAAAAAACCGCGGAAGAAGATGCAAAGGCCTTAAAGAATCTAGGAAAATATTTAGAGGACACGCAGGCCCAGCTTGCTGTTGCTCAAAGGGACGCTACTAACTTCAAACAACAATTTGAAGATATGCAAAAACATTATCATGATTTGCTTGAATCTCACACTCAAGAGCGTTCTGAGTTAAAAAAGCAAGCTGAAGATGCTAAGTCGGATGCCACTAAAACGCGCCTTTCCTACACTGACCTTGAACGGAAAAATGCCGAGTTAGCAAAGAGGAATGCTGAGCTAGAAAAGAAAAATGCTGACTTGGCTTCTAAGCTAATGGAGGCGGAGAACAGAGCTGCCCTGGCGGAGGGTAACGTCGAATGTGCTATCAAATCCGCTGAGGAGGCCCGCCAACAATTGTCAGAGGCGGAGGCAGAGATTCAGGGTTTCGGCGAATTAATGATTGAATTCTTTGCACACATCATCCGTCGCCGAAACATTTCTTGGATTGAGGATTATCCATCTACTCTAGTCCAAGTATGGAGTCAGATCGTTGAGTGGGAAAAAGAGGAGCTCAAGGTTGATTCCATCGATGAGGACAAGCTGATGGAGAAGTACTTAAGGGATGATGAGCCAGAACGCCTAGCTGAAGGGCGTCGCCTCATTGCTGATGCTATGGAAGAAGAGAGGCGGAGGACTAAACAGAAGAACATTCCCAAGACTGGTTCCTCTTCTACTGCCCCCGCAACTTCTGAAGTAGAGGGGTATGATCCTGAACACCCGGGAATCCCTCGAACAACTCTGCTATCCCCTATCCCTGAAATGGCATCAGAGACTGCAGTTACCCCTGCCGAGAAGTCTTCGGAAGGTATCCCTACATTTTCTCCTCAATTCGTCAAGGCTATTTCTACCTTTCGCCACGTGATTGAGCAATCGATGAAAAACCCATTATTTTCTCCTGAGTTGATAACTGTTGCTTCTCACTCTGTAGGTATTGAGCCATCCGGAAAGACAGATGTGACTCAGGGAGCCGCCTCTGGGGCAGAGCCTACGGAGAAGGCAAAAGAGGGGAAGGACAAGGCTGCTCCTATAGATTTGGGAGAAGGAAGCGAACCGTCAAAGGCTGACACTCCCTATGATGAAGAAATCATAGCAGCCTTAAAGGATGATGGCGGCGATGGAGGACATGAGGAAGATCCAGAGGTGGCAATGGTCGGGGAGTCGAAAAGTGCATATGATGTTACTTTGGCTGCAATGAAAGCTGACCAAGATAAACGCTTGCAATTAAAAGCTGAAGACTTAGACCCTGAAATCCTCAAGCCTCTCGCAGTTGTGGATGCGGGATCAAGGTTAGTTGTTAAGCTTTCAACTAGATCTATTACAGAGGAACTCGCTAAAAAATCTTCTCTTGATTCCAGCGCTCCGCCCTTCGGGAAGAAGTCAACTGGTTCCAGCGCCGCATCTTCAGGAAAGAAAAAAATCAAAGAGCATCTTGACGGAGGCCGAGAAAGAGGCAAAGGATGTGGAGAAAGCCGCCAAGAAGTCCAAGCCTCACTCGAAATCTAAATAGTGGGTTGTCTTGCGTTGTTTTAGCATTTGGTAGACCAACAATTGCTGCTATAAGGGCGGCTCTTGCACCTTCTTTTTGGCTATTTTCCTGTACAAATTCATTCATTCGTAAATAAAAAATAATTCATTTTCTGCAATGTCTGTTAACCATTAGTTCTGCACTTATGTAAGAATGCATGTTTTACTATAGTTGTGTAATGAAGTTATGGTAGGGGGAAATATGTGTATACATATATGCCCCCAGTCAATCTCAAAAACTATTCAAGACTTAATCAAGTAGTCTGAATGCCCCCGATTTTCTGACAGGATTGCATTTTCTGTGTCGTTAATGCCTGTCGTTTTTTCTGGCATTTTTTTTTATACTCTCCTGTCTTATACTCAGGTTAGAGTTCTTACTGAGACGGTCTCTTGTCTGGGTGCACCTTCATGCCTCAGAGGACGTCGTCTTCCCGTCCTTTTATACTCTCTCTCAGTTCTCGAGAGTTAGAGTTAAGAATGTCGTTTTCCCATTCTTTTATGTCTTGTCGCACAAATAGTCGTTGTGCTTTTTCTTGCGTATAAACTGTTTTCAACCTTTCAGGTTTTAAATCATCTTATATTCCATAATCGCAACAGAATAGTAAATGAAGGTATATATATATAATGCATGAAAGTAAATGACACACGATATTTTTATAGTGGTTCGGCTAAGTCGTAGCCTACATCCACTTTATAGTCCTTTATTCATATCATCAGATTTTCCTAAGGCAAGTCGTGCCTTTTTACAGAGTTCATAAAAAAAATAACAAAGAGTACAACATTTCTAATCCAAATATCGCATCAAGTGTTGGGAATTCCATGCCCTAGGTACTTCTTCGCCATCTACGGTCGTTAACTTGAAGGTTCCTTTTTCATGTTTCCGTTGGATGACAAAGGGTCCTTCCCACTTTGGACCGAGGTGAGGAAGGGATGGAAAGACTCTCTTTAGCACCAAATCTCCTGGTTCAAAAGTCCTAAGGCGAACTTTTTTGTCGTAATAGCGTGCCATCTGACGTCGATGTCTTGCCGCACGCAAATCCGCTTCGTCCCTTTTTTCTTCAATTTCATCAAGAGACTCGAGTAAGAGTGCCCGATTCGTCATCGGGTCATAATGCGTCACCCGGTGGGAAGGAACTTCAAGCTCTACTGGAATTACTGCTTCTGAACCGAAAGAGAGAGAGAAAGGGGTATGACCAGTAGCAGTCTTAAATGTTGTTCGATATGCCCACAAAGCTAAGGGCAATTCGTCAACCCATTTTGCCTTTGTGCGTTCTAACCGTTTCTTGAGGATGGATTTTATAACTTTATTTATTGCTTCAACTTGCCCGTTCGACTGCGGATAAGCAACCGCAGTATACCGCTTGTCGATCTTATATTTCTGGCAGAAATTTCTGAATTCAGTACCATCGAACTGGGTTCCGTTGTCAGCTATAATGGTCCTTGGGATCCCGAATCGGCATATAATATTTCTAACCACGAAACTTATCACCTTTCTCATCGTGATCTTGGTTAAGGGCTCAGCTTCCACCCACTTCGTAAAATAGTCCACAGCGACTATTGCATATTTCGCCCCTCCTTTAGCAATCGGTATAACTCCGATGATATCAATTCCCCACGTGGCAAAAGGCCAAGGACTCACCATCGATTTGAGTTGGGTCGACGGTGCTCTGGGGATTTTGGCGAATCTCTGGCACTTATCGCAGCGTCGTGAATAATCAGCTGCATCTTTATTAATTGTGGGCCAGAAGTATCCATATCGCAATATCTTTTTCGCTAAAGTCTGACCTCCTGTATGATCTCCACACTCACCTTCGTGTACTTCTCTTAGTACACGTCTGATGTCGTCGTGTGCTATACATCGTAACAGGGGCATAGAAAATCCTTGCCTATAAAGAGTATCATCTTGTAGGACATATCTGGTAGCCTTGCGAACTATAGCCCTTCTCTCACTCTTCTTCGATGGGAGTGTCTCATTCTTAAGGAAGTTCTTAATTGGGGTCATCCACGACTCCTTCTCCGGTTCCGCTTCGAAAGCGAACTCAATTTCCATCGATTCAAAGGTTGGTGATTCCAACGTTTCAATTGGAATTATTTCAATTTCCTCTGGGTTGTCGGAACTAGCTAGCTTTGCCAGCCTGTCTGCCTTCTGGTTTTCGGCTCTTGGGATATGCGTTATTCGGTACTGCTCCAGGTTGCTCAACAGCTTTTCCACTTTCTCGAGGTAGGCGATAAGTCGAGGTCCCCAAGCCACAAATTCCTTTCGCACTTGGCAAACAACGATTTTGGAGTCGCAGAATATGTCCAACATTTTTATTCCGAGGTCTTTAGCAAGCTTCAGCCCGGCAATCAGGGCTTCGTATTCAGAGTCATTGTTAGTCGCCGAAAATTCTAATCGTAGAGTGTAATATAACGACCGCCCTTCAGGAGTAACTAAGACGATTCCAGCTCCGGACCTTCGGTCGTTTTTGGCTCCATCTGTGTATAGCTTCCATGAATCTATCTTTAACTCATCTTCGGACTTGACCACTCTGTCATTGATCACTTCCTCCTCTGGGATAGTGAACTCTGCTATAAAGTCTGCCAGAGCTTGCCCCCTGACCGACCTTCGTGGCTGAAAATTTAAATCAAACCGACTTAATTCTATATTCCATTTGATCAACCTTCCCGATGCTTCGGGTCTCTGCAACACCTGCCTCAGAGGCTGGTCAGTGTATATAGTTATTGGATGAGCTTGGAAATAGTGACGAAGTTTTCGGGATGCGATTAGGAGGCTGTAAGCGAGCGTCTCAATCTTTGGGTAGTTGCGTTCTGCCGCTGCCAATTTCTTGCTTACATAATATACTGGCCTTTGCACTTTGTCTTCTTCTCGAACTAAGGCTGTGCTAACAGCGTGAGCTGAGACTGCCAAGTAAACAAACAATTCTTCGTGATCCACTGGCTTTGACAAAATCGGCGGTTTTTCTAGTAGTTCCAATAAATTTCGAAAGGCCTCAACACAGTCCGGAGTCCACTCGAAGTTCTTCTTTCCCCTTTTAATCAAATCAAAAAACGGGACGCATTTGTCTGTGGCTTTGGAGATAAATCTACTCAACGTGGCTACTTTCCCTGCAAGACTTTGGACATCTTTAATTCTTCTTGGTTCTTCAATGTTTCCAATCGCTGCTATTTGGCTGGGATTGATTTCAATTCCTCGAGAGCTCACAACGAAGCCTAGAAACTTTCCCGATGCCACTCCAAATGAACACTTCAAAGGATTCAACTTCATCCGATACTTTCGCAGGATACCGAACATTTCTGCCAAGTCTTGCGTATGGCGGGAGGACTATTTCGATTTGACAAGCATATCAGCTACATAAACTTCCATAGTCTTCCCTATTTGATTATAAAACATTCTGTTCACTAAGCACTGATAAGTGGCTCCGGCGTTTTTCAATTCGAATGGCATTACAACATAACAATATAACCCCAAATTTGTAATGAAGCTCGTATGTTCTTGATCTGGCACGTGCATAGGAATTTGGTTGTATCCGTAATATGCATCCATGAAAGAGAGAAGTTCATGTCCCGCTGTCGAATCTACAAGCTGGTCAATCCTGGGAAGTGGGAAACTATCTTTCGGGCAAGCTTTGTTCAAATCTGAAAAATCAATGCAAGTCCACCACTTTCCATTCGGCTTCTTTACTAAGACGGGATTCGATATCCAGTCGGGATATGTCGAATCTCGAATAAATCCGTTTTGTTTCAGCTTCTCCACTTCTTCTTTGAGAGCAGCCAACCTCTCTGGGCCCAACATACGTCTATTTTGCTTCATAGGCGGGTGTTTCGGGTTTACATTTAGTGAGTGACTTATGATGGATGGCGATATCCCACACATGTCAGCGTGGGTCCAGGCAAACACGTCCAAGTTTGCCTTCAAGAAGTCCGTTAGTTCTTCGGCCCGACGTGGATCCAATTGAGATCCAATCTTCAAAACTCTTGTTGGATCAGCTTCATCAATAGGAATGTCCACTGTCGCTTCATTAGGAGTTGCATTTCTAGTCTCTGGTTCCTCGTCTTTTCTGGGATCCAGGTCTTCAGGCGTTCCTTTGGGCAACTCCTTCGGGACCGATCCCTCTAATTGCTACGCCGAGTCCTCCTTCGGAGGAGGCGAGGCATCTTTACTCTCGATGTTAAGTCCTTTCATCAACATCTTTAATTCGGCAACATAGTAGGCCTGTCCGGAGACTTGATCCCCTCTCATTACTCCAGTTCCGGCTTCATTTGGGAACTTAAGCAATAAACACCAAGGGGCGATGCAAGCCCTGAACTCAGCAAGGGAAGGCCTTCCCAAAAATGCATTATAAGGCGAATCTACGTCCAACACTACGAACTGAAGCATCCGTACTCTTCGGCGTTCTCCTTGTCCCAAGGTTACGGGCAATTCTATGTACCCCATTGGGGCTGTCGACGCCCCGTTGAAGCCTCGGATCCAACCTTCGCATGGCTTCAAATCTTCAGATTCAAGCTTCATCTGATCGAATGACTTTTTAAATAAAATATTAATAGAGCTTCCGTTGTCTACTAACACCTTATGAACCAAGGCCGGCCCAATGGTGGTAGTAATGACCAACGGATCATCGGTAGGTGACTGAATCCCAGTATTATCTCTGCTACGGAATACCACGTCGTCAAACATTGTCTTTTGTTGCTTTATGGGGGCAATATCTTCTAAATCATCACATTCATCCACATCTACATGCTTGGCAGCATTTACATATTGATCCATCGCTCTAAAACTGCGGATTGCTGGGTGGGGTCCACCCACTATGGAGTTGATAACAATTCCCTTGCCTTTCTGCTGCGCCGTAGGCTTGGGAGCAGATTGAATCTGTTTTGGAGCCTGCTCTCCTCGCCCCCTATCTCTCGGGGCAACCTTATATTCATCTAGTTTCCCTTCGCGCAGCAGCTTCTCAATCACGTCTCTCAAATGTCGACATTCATTGGTTGAATGCCCATGAGTTCCATGAAACAAACAAAACTTCCCAGTTGCCATTTCCTTTTCCATTGAGTCGCGAGGTGGCGGTGTTTTATATTGCAAAACATTGTATGTATCCAAGTAAATGTTCTCCAGAGTGTCGTTCAACGGTGTATAATTCTCATAAGTCTGTAATCGGGGTCTTTTGTTAGGATCACTTCCTCTATTTCTATTTCTTCTGTTACCATTCGCGTTACGGTTACTGTTGTTGCCCCCGTTTCCAGAATTATCGTTTCCACTCTTGTTTCCCACATTCACTTCAACTTTTCCTGAACTTTCCCCAGACTGCTTCACGGCGACGTTACTCTGAACATTTTCTTTTGAAGCCGCTTCAGACTTTCTCTTTCGGTTTGCCCTGGCCTCCTCTCGTTTTAAGTGAATATCGGCCTTTTCATAAAATAACTCTCTCGTCGAGGGTGTCTTTCCAGAAAGGTAATCTCCAAACTCGGAGTCAGGATCGACTCCTTCCATCAAAGCCATCAAGATGGTGGGCTCATGCGGGTCACTAACTTCAGTCACAGCTAAGTTGAAACGGTCGAGATATGACCTCAAAGAATCTCCTGGTGCCTGCTTAATTCTTGATAATTCAATAACACTCTTAGACTTTCGGGTATGGAGTCGGAACTGATTCATAAAACGTTCGCTCAATTCCCTATAATTCGATATCGAACGAGGGGGAAGTCGGGTAAACCATAGCAGCGCCACATCTTCTAAATAGATCGGGAATGCTTTACACTTCACTGCGTCAGGAGCAGCAGCAGCATTCATGAGCCACGAGTATCGCATCAAATGCTGTCCCGGATCGGTTCTCCCATTGTACTTGTCCATCTGCGGCAGGTTAAAACGTCGGGGAAACTGAAAATTGAGGATGTCGTCAGTGAAAGGAGTATGGGTTCGTTCAATGCCATAATCTTCACTGGTATAGTTCCGGCTTTCGGACATAATCTGGCGTACCATTGCCTGTACGTCAGCATTAGTTAGGGGCCGTTCAGGTTCCCTGGCCCTGTCATCCGGGTTCCTTCTGGGCTCTTGTTCAGGAGATGCCCTTCTTCTTTGAGCTGCTTCTGCTCTGCTGCGTTCCCTACGCCCCCAGTCGATCTCAGGAGGAGGGGGCTGGAGCATCTGCCCCTGAGTGGGATTAGTATGGTTAGGGTCTCTCAAGCTTGGATCATTGGTTCCTAGTGCTCGTGCAATATCCTCGTGGGACCCCAAAGATCCGAAGGTCAGTTGCTCCAAATTCTGAGGTCGTTCGAGCGACCTTCTTTCACGGGGCCGTTCTTCTTCGGAAGAAGAAGACTGATCCATTGGTGTGTGGCGAACCGGGGATGGAGTTCTCTGTCTACGGAGTTCGCTAATTTCCCTGCTCATGAGTCTCATGTTTTCTTGCATCATGAGATTGGTACGCTCGTGGATTTTCATGGCCTCTCTAGTACTCTCAAGCATGTCAAGTAGGCGCGAGAAATCTCCTTGAGTAATTGGTGTGGATGGATTGACCTGATCATTGACCCTGGTGGCTGGAATCGGAGCATTTGTGGGGGTTCGAGTAGAGGTTCCAACATCACCAAGTGTCGGGTCAGTTCGGAGATGGGAAATCGGGTCGGGTCGGAGTTGGGAAGCCTGTTCGGGTCGGAGCTGGAAAGCCAGGTCGGGTCGGTGTAGGGCGAGCTGCTCGGGTCGGTTTGGGTTGGGGGAATGTACTGCTTCAGATTCTCCTACCCGGATCGGATCGGAGCTCTCCCCCTGAGTGCGGTTCGGATTTCCTATATCAGTCCGTCCTGCTACTGAGCTCTGCCCACGAGACCTTGTCACAACTGCATTTTGCTGATCTTCACCAACTCCATTTCCTCGACTAGTTTGAACTTCCTTACCTTTTCCTTTGGCCATGGTTTTTCAACAATCAATTCAACAAATATTCAAGAGCGTCGAAACTTGAGGATTAACTTCTTTGAACTCAACGGTCCAAAAAGTAGAACGATAATCCCGAAAAACAAAGAATTCAGATGGTTCTCAGTGAAAGCACCAAAATGTTAGACCAAAAAGTGGTTCTAACACCCAAACTGACTAAAAGTAGAATGAAATAAGATCAAAAGTAAAATGGAGACACAGAATTTATAGTGGTTCGGCATTAAAGAGCCTACGTCCACTTGTCAATCACTATTCTCGACGATAGAGTTGCAATTACAATGAGATATTCACTCAATTTCACTCACAACTCACATACATTCACTCAATTGTTTCAAAACAAATGTTGAAAAAAGATTTGGATTATCCGGGAGTGCTGGAATTCGGTTTATGAAAGTGGTTCAACTCTCAAAGTGCCAAAAAGAGGATCCTTTTCACTGTCTCCAGACAGGGTATTTATAGGTGAAAATTTGCTCAGAACCCGATCCGGATCGGAGCCACGTGTCTTCCATCCCATCAGCTTCGGGTTCGGATGGATTTCAGTGTTGACAACGCATCAGAGCAGTGGACGTTGTGGGTAGGAACTGGTCATAACCGCTCCGAATAACCAGGCGATCATGGGGGAGAGTGATGAGGATTATGGGTTCGGATCGGAGGAGCGCGCAAGAGGGGTTCGGATCGGGGTATCCGATCCGATCCGGATTGTCCCAAGGCTAAGTCTTCATCCACTTTTACTCCATTCCGATCCGTCTCTGTAGCAGGTAGCCCTCCGCTCCAACTGGCAGTAGGTTGCTCTCCGATCCGAACAACAGTGCCTTTCTGATTCCAACAATAACAGCTCACCGATCCGAACAGCAAAACTTCTCCGATCCGACCCGCTACATCTCTCCGATCCGACCCGCTATAATGCTTTCCAAGTTCTTCAATGTTTCACATCTTGACTTTGTGTTGCCCAGTTTACAAAGTGGGCTAACAATAATAAAAATTAGCAGGCAATTTAGCAAGGCTAGAAAAAATTATTATTTCCATTTTCCTTTCAAACGAAACTCCAGTAATCATAACATGTGACTGATCAATGTTGATTCGTAGACCACTAATACTATGAAACCGATCAAGAATGTCAAAGATACATTGAATGTTCTGGAGAGATGGATTAGTAAAGATGATGAGATCATCCGCAAAAAGTAAATGAGAAATTAAAGGTCTCTTACATTTGGGATGAAGCTTAAGGTTACCCCCTGTAATCTGCTCAATAATAAGAGAATTCGGCAGCTCCATAATGATGATAAACAAATACGCAGAAATCAGATCGCCTTGCCATACTTCTCCAGTGCCTTTGAAGTAACCATGGAACTTTCCATTCCTTATGATCTAATAAGAGGGGGTTGAAATACAAGAATATATCCAAGCAATAAATGGTTTTGGAAAGTTCATTCGAGACATCACTGGCTTGCCAAAAGACTGAATCAAATGCCTTTTTTATGTCCAACTTAATCATACATCTGGGGGAAATACCTTTCCTCATATAGCCATGCACAGGTTCCGGTGTAATTAAGATGTTATCACTGATTGATCATCCTTTTATGTACGCTGATTGATTTAGAGAGATGATTGCAGGTAGAACACTTTGTATCCTTATTGCTAAGATCTTAGAAATGATTTCATAGATGATATTATAGCAAGAGATTGGCTGAAAACTAGAAATCGATGCAGGGTTGTCAATCTTGGGAATAAGTGCAATAGCTGTCGCATTCAAGCTTAAGGGTAAGGAGTTGTTCATAAAGAAATGTTGAACAACACTAATTATGTCTTCACCAATCGTTGACCAGCATTGTTGTATAAAGTAAGCATTGAATCCATCTGGTCCACCACAACTATTGGAATCCAGATTAAAAGCAACAGTTTTAATCTCTGAACTGTCTACAAGAGTGATGATGTGATGAGATTGTTCTTCAGTAAGGGAAGGAATGACAATATTGAAAAGAGGTAGCACATCACATGGTGGCAATGGAGAGGCAAGGATGGATTAAAAGTTATTCAACAAAGTCATTAATAATTCCTTCTTCAGAATTCTGCTCGACACCATGCATATCTTTGATGGAGAAAATTGAATCCCTGAACTTCTTTATCTTAATTGAGTCATGAAAATATTAAGTATTTCTATCTGCTTGCTTTTCTCTTCTGACATAAGCAAACCGTTTCAGACCTTGTATCTCGAGATTTAAGGCATGTTTCAGGGAGCGTTGCAATTCAAATTTAGATTTGTCAAAGAAGCATTGTATGGAAATTGATTAAGTTCCTGCTGTACTCTGAATAACTGCTTCCTTATAATTGTAGATTGTTTAGCTTCAGAACCAAATGTGTACGCAGACCATGCTTTGATATTTAATTTGAGTATACTGAGTTTAGCCATGAGTTTTTGTAGTGAATCAAAAGTGACATGTTGATTCCAAACCTGCGCTAAGATATTAACAAAGTCAACATGTTTAGTCCACCAGTTAATTTTTTTAAAAGAGAAGCCTCCCTTGCTAATGGCATTAACATTTCCCCAGCAAAAAAGTAGGGGATTGTGATTAGAGAGAGATGGTGGGAGAGTTTGATAGAAGGACTTGTTCAGTTATTGATAAAATGAATATTAACAAAGATATGATCTAATTTGCATTGAGTTGGAAGGCCAGATTTACATCGATTAGACCATGAATACTCAAAACCAGAAAAGTTCAAGGGGATGAGACAAGAACTGATCAACGCTTGATTAAGAGGAGAAATCTTTTTGATTGAGATAGGATTACCACAAGATTTTTGTGAGGAGGAATGCATACAGTTGAAGTCTCCTCCAATAATCCATGGTAAGTTAGAATTCAAAGAAGGCAGGTTATCAAGAAAAGATTGTCTCAAAGAAGCATTGTTATTAGCACAAAAAGAGGTTAGGATGAAGCAAGTGTTAGATGATAAGTGAGTGCAACTAAAATGAATAAATTGGTCAGAAGTAGCAAGTTTAGTCAAATGAAAAATGGAAGGGCTCCACAGAGTAAGGAGTCTACCATACTGTGCATAATCTAGATTATGATCAAAATTCCACCCAAAAGAAATATTTGAAGCAGCTTTCCTTGTCAAATCTATATCCAGTTTAGTTTCCGAGCGGCAAATAATTTGAATATTATAATTCCTAATGAAAGCACTAATATCACATTGTTTTGATTCCAAATGTAATCCTATGATATTCCAAAAAGCAATATTGTTCAACATCATAGTTTTAAAGGGCTAATGAGTGGGGCAGGATACTTCCTTGTATGCCTTTTGGATGGGATTTTGTTGCTAGCAGAAGGCATAATATCAAAAGGAGTATACTCCTTGCCATCAATAGGTCCTCAAGATCAGCAACACTTTCTGTTTGAGACTTTTTCTTTCTACCTGTCTTTTTCTTCTTACGACCATGAGAAAATGATTTGTCCTCAGTTTGCATAGGTGTCTTACTTGTTTATGGGAGGTGAGAGGATTATATTTAGGGGAGTTGAGAGGTGGCTATAAGGAGAGGACGTTGGTATGGTGGACTTGAGTTTGCTGCTAAAATTGGTGTTAGCAAGAATTTGAAAAAGGGTTTGTCAGAAGAGTGATTAGATTTAGAAGTGGATGCACCATTAAAGATTTGTTCATACTAATTTTCCGCAAGATTCTCCGTAGTAGGCATGTCCTCAAAACAGAAAAAGTGTTATGTAATTGGAAAGCACCCTCATCAGGTACATTATTCACAATGACCTATTTTGCTTTTTTAAATTCCGTTGCACCATTAGTTTTGTCTAATGAACGTTTCTCATTTTCTACCGAACTATCTCTCTGATGCTCACCCTTCTCATGCACTATACCAGCTTCATCAATTATAATAATCTCATCCAAATTTCGTTCAACCACCTCAATTTTCTTCTCATTCAAACCACTTTTCTCTTTTGGGAATTTTGGCATATTTTTATCAATATTAGATTGCTCACTTACAAAATTTTTGACCCAAACTTTTTTCCTTTTGTCAACAACTTTTTTCCACTCATTTTGATTATTCCTTATTCTCTCTTTGCCCCAGCCATGCCTTTGATTAGGGCCGACACCCACATTCAGCTTAACATTATTATCAACTCGCTGCTCTCCAATATCCTCTTCATAACAATCATTGTGCTCACACTCGACTGTATTATGCCCAAAGACTTTGCATATAGTGCATATGGATGGTCCCTAGTCATACAATACTTTGACAGATGGACAATTAACACCCAATTCAGGAACTTCAATACAAGCGAGAAATTCAAAATCAAGATTTATTTCTATAAGTGCCTTGGCATACTTAATCGCTGCATTTTTTCTGTGCTTTCATCAAAACAGATTAGCCTACCAACATGACAAGCTAACCAATTAATTCTATAAAGGGTCCATAGCAAGAGAGGAATACGGTGCAAGTGTATCCAGATTGGAACTTTTCTGATTTAGGATTGGGAACTACCAATAGAGGGGTCCCAAGTTGTGATTGTGAACATTCTACCTCTAAAGAAGATAGGATCAGCAGGAATAATTTTCTCCCTATCTTGACTGTTCGAGAATTTAAAGAAAAAATTATAGCCATTTGATTTTATATCAACTTCGCCTTGTAATTTCCAATACTTACGTTAAAAGTTAACAACAGAGCTATAAGAAGATGTTCCATCCAAAAATAAACCAACCAAATAATCATTCCAATAATTCATACTCGCTTCCTTAACTAAATTAGGAATCAGTTTTTTCTTTCCATCTCTAGGTATATCAAATTGAATAGGTTTGAAAGAGCCAGAATTGCATGGAGGAGCATCGAAAAGTGATGCATAGTCAGATTTTATAGGATTAGAAAGATTATTTGAGATGTTTGACAGGATTGTTTGATGTGAAGATAGAGTTTTCGAAGAAATGCGTTGCTGAGTTGAGGAGATACCTGGGTTATGATTTGGTATGACAGTGGAAGATTTACATTTGTCCATCTTAATCACAGCCGGGTCCATTGATTCATCAAGGATCTGATGAGTTAAATTAGCAGTGGAGTTATCGATAGGAATAGCTTTAGATGGATCCGCAGATTCCATAGATGGCTTTGCTTGGTGATGAGACACTGGATATTCATCAAAGACAGATAATGATCCTGATGAGCGATTAGCAAAATCTTGAGTAATGAGATCAAATCCGGCATGAGGATTAAGATCAAGGTTTCCGGGGGAGAATTGACAGTTGAAGGATTGACTGGACGAGAATTGACTGGAGGTGGTGGATAAGGAGGTCGAGATGTAAAGGTGGAAAGGCTTGATCAAAAGCGAATGAAGAAGCGGAAGGGGGTGAGGAAGATGTGGCCTCCATTAGCAAGAGGAACTGGATTTGAAAATTTACTTCAACAATTTCTTTTGGAAATATGATTGCTACTTTTAGTTCTTTGCTATATTGTAATATTATTATTAGTCATAATAAAAGAGTGTTACGGAACACTATAAAAACTGGTCGGCTCTGCCAATTTTTTTTAAAATATTCAAACAGTGTTTATTCAAGTATAATATTTTATTTCAACATTTGAATAGTACAAACTTCAAACTCCACTATTATTCATCTCAGTGATATATTACATTCATTCCTCACTACAACACTCAGTGTTCGCTCAGTTACATTTTCAGTGTCATATACAATTTCTTATACATAGCTCCTCAATATATTTCACTTAGTTCGCTCATATACATACATTCACTCACTTTTCTTCAGTCTGCTTCACTGTCAGTCCAGTTACTTGTATACCTATCGCAGAAATACACACAGTGAACTGGAACAAAAATTGATTTACATTCTAGCAGATATAATTTATTTTAAATTTTATTTGCCTCAGAATTTTGTTGCGTTTCTCATCATATTTCTTGACCTAGTCCGATATGTATATACATCCGTTTGTGTCTAGAATGCTTGTGATATTCACAGTGATTCACTATAAATACCACAAGGTAGACAATGTATCTCTAATGCTTACAGATCAAACCAACATTCAAAATTTGATGATATTAAGCAACCATAACTCGTGTATAGTGGTCTGCTGATATAAATAAATAATATAATTGCACATGCACGATACATGTATATACATACATGTGTGTATATACACATACATTATCTAAAATGTGCAGGCGCATATGTCAAGCATATAAACAGCATGGACAAGTGTGAATAACAACTTAGCAATATGGATCATGGAACAAATGATAGAGCAAATGGAAAGTATAATTTGGGTGTAAAAATGCATGTTTAGATAGGAATTTAGTGCACTGTCACAATGACAAAAAAGGGCTTACAAGGCAGCACAATATAAATGGACAAAATAGCAACAAGGTGCATACTGTATGGCAAGAAGCAGGTATACAAGACCACATATGGATCAAGCCAGAGGCAAGCAATATCACATATATATACACACCTCAATGGGTGTATATATACATGTATATATGGCAGTATGCACAATCCAAAGTTGCAGCTGAACAAACACAATTCAATGGAAATGCAAATGTACACGATATGGAAAGCAAATAACAAAGGGTCCAACATGGCATACAGAGTACACGGCCAACACAGTCAACAATTCACAGGGCTGCATGATACATAGCACATACAACACGCACATGCAAATGGAATCAAGTATGTCAGCAGCATCAAGTTAATCGAAGTGACCAACCAACAATCCTCCACATATTCAAGTCAGTACAGGGGTAATCTATATTGCATGCAAGACAAGAAGAGTTGGTGCAACAACCCGGAATTTCTAAACCAATTTATTTTTTTTATTCTAGTTATTTAAATGGATTTTGAATATTTAAAATGATTTATTTTAAATAATAACGACTAAAAAATTTATTTAACTCGAAGTTAGAAAATATAAATTTACTTTAATTATAAAATGAGCTTGAAATGACGCGGTAGTTTGAAAATTCGATTTTAAATTTCAATTGAATGCAAAATTCAACATAAATCGGATTTCAGTAAAATAAGAAACGTTAGAATCTATTTAATTGTATTTTTCTAAGGAATGTGAAAATTTCAAATTTCATAATACAAATTGAAAGTTATATCCAGTTTAAAATTTGAAATAGTCGCTATGGAATTTATATATTTTTTAATAATATATATAGCCCTTAAAAAATAGCCATTTTGCAAATGACTCCGTTTTCTACAAAACCACTTTTGTTGGATCCGGAATGTCAAATTATAGTCAAGTTTCAAATTTCATAATTTTTGGAATCAATATGTGAGCGTAGTAAATTTAAACGTGTTTTGTCAATTCAGTTTAAATTTAATCGACTAGAAAAAGGCCATTTTACAAACGGTCTCCAAATTCGACAAAATTAGTTTTGTTAGGACCGCATCGTCAAAACATTGCTAGATTTATTATTCTGGTATTTTTGGAGTCACTATGTGGCCCCGGTAAATTAAAATCTACGTTAAATTCAATATTGACCGTTATATTAATTTATATTTTAACTTTCACAAAAACTGATTAAAGCGATGGAATAAGCTTACAAACATATTCCATTGTGTCTGGAATGGGGGTATTTGGCTAGGAGCGCTAGTTGTTAGGTTTGAATTGGATTTCAGAGCCATACTGAATTAATTTACGAATTAAAATAATAATTTAATATATACACACACACACGCACACCCCTTTTCTCCAAACGCTAACCCCATTCCCAAATCAAATTGCGCTGCCGATTTAGCTCCAAGGGATGAAATCACTAAGGAATAAATCTCCCAATTTCTCAAATTACAATCAGAATTAGCTAGGGATTTCTAAATAAAAATTTAAGTGCTTTCTCCACTCTTCAATTCTGTATGGCTATGATCGACTAAAGTGCCATGTATATCTCGAATTTGGTGTGGAAACCGCCGCTAGTTCACTTGGATTTTCCATTACCAGAGAGCGCCAAGGTCGACCAAACTCAAGCAGGAGGCGTGGCTCGCGTAGCTCGACGTTGTGGTGGGAGGCGATGGCCGTCACGGTGATCGTAGGGCGGGCGAGATTCAACTCTAGGCAGCGAGACAGTGGGTTCGACGTGTTATTCTTCCTAAAGTTAAAATGATGAGGCCAGAAAGGTTAAGAGGGAGATTAATTAAATTTAGTTACATTTTAATTATTTTAAATTGTAACTAAAGTTTAAATGTTCATATCTTATCCAAACAAACACAGAATTCAATGAAACTGAGTCCATTGGAACAATAACGACGAACAATACAACATGGTATTGACTGAACAGATTTGGAGCTAGTCACAGTTCTTGACTGAATTGATCAGTCAGTTAAACTTAGTTAAAAACAATCGTTATTCAGACGATTTTGAAACCGATCAATGTGAGAAATCCTTCTCACTAAATTATATTGTATCATGTTATTGTATTTATGTATAAAATATATAGAATTGCTAATGTAGATTTTTATCAGTTTTAACAGTTATAAATTGTATACGATGCCTGTTATTTCACCTCCCTCGTGCACAGACCATGGACGATTTAATTGACTGTATTGTGTGTTGATTGTGATGCTGAAATGTTTAAAATATTAAAAATAATTAATATTATTTTGTTGTAGCTGGAATTTAATTATAAATATCTATTTATAATTTAAACAGTAAAATTGGCTAATTAGAAAATTAATTCAAACCAAATTGGAATTAGTTAAATTTGTTAATCAATTATTTATTTAAATTGACTGTTGTTGTTTGAAAACACCAAACGGGTATTAGGATGATATTTGACATACATTAATCCCAATATTTAGTTGTATGTCAGTCGATAGGTTTAGAGACTGTGTTGAGCGTTATTTATTTATTTCAACGCTTATGCAGTTGTAAGTTGCACTCGGGATGTGAATTGACTGTTTGATGATTATTTATCATTACTGTTGAATACATGTGATGTATAAAATCCATATAACTGAAATTATATGGTAATTGATTAAGTCGCATTCCGATTCAGAAATAACGAATATTTTAAAATAACGAATATTTTAAAATAATATTCAGTGAGAATTAAAATATGATTTGGATGTACAATTTTGGATGGACACGAAAATATTAAAATATATGAAGCCGGGTTAAGTATAAAAACGCCATTTTAACCCTAACGGATTTATCGATCGATTTTATTTATTTTATAATTAATATTGAAAAGAATGAATTTAGAAATCTGATATTTTAAAAATATTATCATTTTAAAATTATAATGATATGGAATATTCAATTTTGATTTAAAATTGGAAATGAAGTTGAAGTCGTTTTGAAATGGATTTATAAATGAATTTATAAAATACATTTTAAATGGAAATCGATGAAATATATATTATATATATTAAATGGCTTGAATAGAACGCGCTGCGCAGTGACCGTTCACGAATTTCGACCATTAGCTTCAAACTGATGTAATGGGAGATCCGACCATTAGATATATATTATATATATTAAATGGCTTGAATAGAACGCGCCGCGCAGCGACCGTTCGCGAATTTCGACCATTAACTTCAAACTGATGTAACGGGAGATCCGACCATTAGATTCTCCTAAACCTAGAACCGTTGGGTTCGTATCGAAAAGAGCTTCCCTACGAATATAAGAGATTTAAATTTCAATGGTTGGATTTCAAATTATGTCCAAATCAATTTCAGAAAAGGTCGCTATGGATGCAGTTCGGTGGTCGTTATTGGAAACCGACAGAAATGGCGATACTAAAATTATTAAAAATACGGAAAATTGTGTAAAATAATAATAAATGATTTGGAGAAATTTTAGATGGAAAATTCCAGTTTTGAAAAGATAAAAATACATTTTTATCTAAATGAACTAGTTATTAGCTAGAATAATAATCCAATGTTTTTAAATAAATAAACTGGATGGAAAAAGGGGTTTAAAATAACCAGAATTTTCCAATGGATGAATTGGAATGGATTTGAATAGAAATAATCTTTAGTGTATTTCAGTATTGGATTCCGTGATTATACGGATATTGTTTAGGAATTTGGAAGATACAAATATCACTTTTCCCAATACGATATTCGTTGATTTCAGAATATGATATTGAATATAAGTAGATATAATTTCTATTCAGAGCCTTGTATATAATATCAAATTGGGTTTTGGGTTTGTCGTGAATGGTGTCTTAAATAACACTGTTCTTAAACCTAGTTGATTAATGAATAAATCTTTTTATTAAGATTTAGATAAATTACCAGTTAATTAATATTTGATTGGAATTGAATTGAAATTGGATTTTTAGGTTTATCGTGAACGGTGTTTTAGATAACATTTGTTCTCTAACCCAATTAACAATGAAGAGATGATTTCGAATTTATAAATCTTTTTATAAAAATTTAATGAAATTTTTCCAAAGTAAAGTTTTCCAATTCAATATATTACATTGGAATCGAATGGAATTCGATTTGGTAATAATCGAGATAAGCTTCCGTGAATGAAGACCATTACCATATATGGAATTTAAAAGGCTTTGCCGCTGTTCCATTTATAATATTGGTCTGATACAGAAATTTATATCGATTATACAATGTTATGATTTCTGTGTAGATTCCATTTTGATGGAAGATGATTTTGGGTTTATCGTGAACGATGTTTTAAAGGACATTCGTTCTTTAACCCAGTTAAAGACAGGATAAATTTTCCTAAGTTGAATAATCATAAAGGAATGATTCTTGGGATTAAAACTCAAAATGGAGTTTTAATAAATCTTTAATTAGATTTAAACGGGAATGAGGTTATTAAATTTATCGAACTCATGAAATGATCGAGAATGGAGTATT
The DNA here is from genome assembly GCA_030737875.1 of Allium sativum. Taxonomy (NCBI): domain Eukaryota; kingdom Viridiplantae; phylum Streptophyta; class Magnoliopsida; order Asparagales; family Amaryllidaceae; genus Allium; species Allium sativum. Next base: position 319,382,951 of record CM060921.1, read on the forward strand.
ACCAGTTTTACTCCATGCAATAGTTAAATCTTTAATTAGATTTGAACCTGAAATGGTAATTAAATTTACCGATAACACCGTGGGTGTTAGATATGGGTTACTACTAGTTTTGCTCCATGGGATGAATAGGTTGGGATTGGAAACTAAAATAAATGATTACTTCGATAAGACTCGATAATCCCAACTAGTTTTGTGAACCTTAATTTGGTTTGAAAATGTTAAAGGATAAAATAAAATCTTTTGAAATTGATATACGAAGGAAGGTTAAAGAATAGATTTAAAAGAATTTATCTTTGATAAAATTAATGGAAACCTTTCCCATAAGATGTGAATATTTGAATAAAAGAATATTCTGAATTGGAATGAGGCGTATGATGTGTTTTTATAGCACTTGATTATTGATTATAAAATACGCGAGTTATTCGAAAAAACTGGGTTTAACCCATTCTGAATAATTAATACGACGACTAAAAGTCGACGATGAAGATAATGGTTGAAGACCGGAGATCTTTACATCGTTTGGATGGTTACCGATGTCTTGATTGGGCTGTACACCCAAGACAAGTTAATAAGAGGTGATCGTCCAGATGTACTTGGAGATTGATCGGATATGCGAGGACCTCACTCCTGTATTGGACACATGGAACGAGGAATATGGTGCCTCCGATTTCGTTCAGACCCAGAACGGACTTGTAAATGGATGTGTGTCTGACATTCTATTTCATTCTTTGCTAATTGATTTCTATTAAATATATATCTGTTCGGTGGCGGAGAATTTATTCTCTCTCTTAACACCCTTCTCTGAGATGTACGAGCTTAGAGGTTATATATTGACAGACATCAGTTGTATGGTGTGAATTGTCAGTGTGGCATGCTGAGATGAAAATGATCAAGACTTTTGTTGGAAATCTGAGTCTCATGGTTAATGATCAAAGCACGACTTTAAATAGCTTAACTTTGTGTATAGCGTTAATTCGCGAGCCTCGCACCCCGGTATGAGTCTAAAACGGGATCAAGGATGCAGGGAGTGCATGACGTTTCCTTCTAGCTAGGAGTGGGGTCATTGTATGGAGCCCGGACATTTTTACTTATTTGGATAATGGATTGCGAGGCACTTCAGATATTGGTCTCTACTTGCCAAGTGATAGGTCCAATAGGAGCGGGAAACATGTGTTCAGGAATAACTATTCCACTAAAGTAAGTGTGGACCGGCCCTGCAGGAACTAAGGGCTCGCCAGCGTCCGAGCTCTGAGGCATCTGCTAGAGTGTCTCGAATCGGAAGGAGACATCGCCAGCCTTGACTTATGATGGAAATCCAATTTCCAATACGCAACTTTTCGGTTTTAGTTGTAAACCTATATGGCGACATAGTGGGATAGGGCGCTTATGTTGTCTATGATTGATACATTCATATTTGAAGTTGTTTGATACACTACACACTTATAATAATATCAAAATGATTTGTTTTAAAACGTACCAAGTATGTTTGGCTATTATAAGGTAAAACTCTATCCTTCGGCTTGCGTTGCATTGTGTGATGGGACCTGAGTCTTATAATAGCTTCATTTTCCAAAAACATTGTGTTGTTTTATTTTAAACTGAGATTCATGTGGAGTAAACCCGTTCCATGTTATACGGAGTGGCCTCGTGATTTCCTTTATTTTAAAGAAAAGATTTAATAACTGTTTTAGTTCTCACACCAATCCCATGACTGACTCAGAGTTTATTGTTTCTACCTAAAGCCTGGGTGCCCATATTTTCTACACGGACAGCTAGTAGTTTTGGTTTTCGCAGATATTCTTTTCACAGGATCTTGGACTACAGTTGGAGCTATATTCGAAAAGTTTTGTATCTGTGTATTTCTTTCAGTTGTGCTAGTTGATGTATTTTCCGCTATGCATTGTATGTATACATTTCAATTTTCCGTTGCTATGTATTTTACTCTCTGATATTATTTTCCGCTGTGTAATATTTATTCGTACTCTGATATATTCTTGTACTCTGACGTAATTGTTGTAATAAAAATGGAATGTTCTATTGTTTGTGTCTAATGCTTCGTGTTCTCAAAGAAATCCGTTGTTTTCCATCTCTTCGGGGACTGGGGGATTTCGGATCGCTACATTTGGCATATGTATATTCGGTAAGTATTGATTCTTGTCAAAAAGGGATTGCACCATTCATTTAAAATCATGCAAGGTCACACATACATAGGAAGTGCAAAGCACATGATCAAAAATATATTCAACAAAAATGCATACACAATCACAAGCCAGGATCAACACTGTAAGACGATCACAAGCATGTAACAAAATGTATGGCAAAGCGCACCAGTACATAAACAGGGGACAGATCAATGTTCAACACAAGTTCAAGAACACAAGAGCATGGCAGAAAGCACAAGTGTTCTAAATACAGAACAAGGTAATGAATACAGTGTGCATGAATAAGAACAACAATGTGCTCAGGGTCAATATGAATTGATAATAGAAGTGGTATTTTGCTTTTTAGAATTTGACTGATCTGAAAAATGGGAAAGTCTTAAATTGTGCATATCAATGGAATAACACACATGTGGAAACAAATTATTAGTTTTAATTCGAAGAGTATAAACGGAATATCTCTGCATGTAAGAATTTCTGCAAAGTGTTCAAATCCACAAAAATAATGTTTTTGATTTTAGCTAATTCAACACAAGGAACACACACACACACACACACACACACACACACACATATATATATATATATATGGCAAGAATTCATCAGAGGAATCACATAAAATTGCAAGCATAATTTAAAATCAATATTCTAGAAAATAATTTTTTTCCACGGCAATTTTTCAAGCGACAATCACACAATAATCAAGATCAGTGTGACGTCCAGGAATTTCGCTCGATCTGAATCAGTCGTTAAACCGATCAAGACCGTTCGAAACCCCTGATCGTTTGAGAACAGGACAAATCAGAACGCAGACGGAAGAACATTTCATTGTTATTACAACAATTCCATCAGAATACAAGAATATACAGAGTATAAATGAATAAATTACATTCGACAAATATCAGAGATTACAATAAATTACATAGCAGCGGAAAATAATACAAAGCACAACTGAAGGTGATATACGGATACAGAGCTTTCCGGATATCATTCCAGCTGTAAACCAGGATCCTGTGAATATAAATCTGCAAAACCAAAACTACTAGCTGCCCATGCGGAAAATAGGGGCACCCGGAGTTTAGGTTAAAACAATAAACTCCAGGTCAGTCATGCGACTGGTGTGAGAACTAAAACAGTTATTAAAACTTTATTTTAAAAGAGAGTAATTCAAGGGACCACGCCGTATAACACGGAACGGGTTTCCTCCCAAGAATACCAGTGCATAAGATAAACAACGCAATGCTTTTTCGAAAAATGAAGCTATTATAAGACCCAGGTCCATTCACACAATGCAACGCAAGCCGGAGGATAGGGTTTGGCCTTATAACAGCCAAACATGCTTGGTACGTTTAAAACAAATCATTTGATAGTATAATAAGTGTATAGTGTCAAAACAATTTCAATCATAAATATAAATCATAGACGGCATAAGTGCCCCATACCACTATGTCGCCATACTAGGCTCTACAAATAAAGCCGAAATACACGTATTGGAAATTGGATTTTCGTCATGAGTCAAGGCAAGGGGCAAGCTCCTCTCCGCTTCAAGACATTCTAGCAAATGCCTCAGGACTACACACTCTGGGTAACCCTGGATTCGGCTGGGCTGGTCCTCTCTTAGGTTTGAGGATTGGCAATTCCTGAACACACGTTTCCCGGTCCTTATAGACCTAATATCGAGGCGCCTCATTCCAACAACCACAAAGGTGATAAGTATATAAATGTCAGGGCTGGTAAGTCACTGACACCACCAAAGCTAGAAAGAAACGTCGTGTTCTCCCAGCGGTCTGTATCCCGTTTTTAACTCATACCGAGGTGTGAGGCTCGCGAATTCATGTTATACACAAAGTTGCCACGTAGGCCGTGCTTTAATCATCAACCACAAGACTTTGCTTTTCAACAGAAGCCTTGATCCATGCAACTCAGCATGCCACACAGGCAATTCATGCCATGCGATTGATATCTATCGATATATAACCTCTAAGCTCGTACGTCTCAGAGAAGGGCGTTAATCAAGAGAATAAATTCTCCACCGCCAAACAGATATATATGTTAGCCTACTTTGTGACCAGGCTATCCAAAGCAAAGATCATGTTGACACACCTCAGGGTAAATGCTATCTCATATGGAATCTCTGGATAACATCGCTCTCCGGCATTGGAAGCATCATCAGAAGACACAAGGCAGTTTGGTCAAAATCACAACATCAGTATAAACTGGCCCGAAACCCCTATCAAATGACCTCGTTTGGATCTATTCACCTCATATACTCGTAGCCCTTTGAATTAGCTTCAGATTGAGCTTTGGTTTGGCTCAATCGGACTTACGGTTTGAAAGTTACGCCCATTTCCGTGAACGGGTGTAAGCTGGCATATGACCGCGATCCGATCCGCCCTTGCCTACGCGATCCGATCCGCCCTTGCCTACGCGATCTGATCCGACCCATGACCACGATCCGACCCATGGCCGCGATCCGACCTATGACCGCGATCCGAGCCATGACCGCGATCCGACCTTCGGACCTGTTCAAACGCAGCTTGTTTTGACCTATTCTCAAGGCTACTGGCTCTCCTATTTTTCTGGATCGCCTGCCACGTACCCCATCACGAACCAGTCCTCCCAGGAGCTTTCCTACAGCTATAAATACACCTTCAGAGGGCATTTTCAAGGGACTTTTTGGCATCTCCTCATCCATGGCTGCCATAGCCAACACTTCTCCATGAATAACCACCATCTTCCTCAATAAATTCAATGGATCCAGAGAGAATTATTCATTGAATTCAAGTGATTGAAAGACAATATTCATTGTAATTGTAATCCATGAGTGAAATAAGAAAATATGAAGTGGACGTAGGCTCCTTAATGCCGAACCACTATAAAAATCTCGTTGTCTTGCTTTTTTCTCTATTTTTCGATTATTTCTTCATATCCTATGCTCAAAATACGACAATTTGGGTGTTAGAGCCATTTTTCGATCTAACATTTTGGTGCTTTCACTGAGAAATGAATTCTCAGCCTATCGGATTGCTATTCTACTATTTGGATTTGAAAGTTCGAAGAAAACAGTCCGTGTTTCTACCATTTTTGAAGATTTCAGTTATTCCAGAAAATCAGAATTTCACGGCTCCTAAAAAAGCTAAGGATACACCAACTTCATGAGCAAACGAGGCTGGTGAAGAAGGTGCGCAGTAGCAGGTTAGAGCAGGTGGCCGGTTCTCGGTTCGCGGTCCGCGGATCGCAGGGGTATCATGAACTGGCTCGCGGTTCGCGGAATGGCCTCCACGAACGGAGCCCAAAGAGCCATCATGATCCGGTTCGCGACTCACAGAACAACCTTCACGACCCGACCTGGGACTGATCCGCGACCCGATCCGAAGACACTGATGCAGCTGATGATCAGAACCGCGACTCGAAGAGGTTCCAGCGATCCGCGACCCGAAGGGGTGCTAGCGATCCGATCGCCAAGCTGGACCACGAACCGGATGGGCATCACGAACCGCGACCCGAAAAAGTGACAACGAATAAGGGTCGCGACCCGACCCAAAAAAGTGACAGTTTACTGGAAAAAATACAATTCTCATATCATTTCAGAAAAGGCTCCATCTTCCAAAATCGAAAAAATCGTGCGCCCGGACCCGCTGATGGCCTCGCCTTCGGCTCGGAGCACGGCTCGCCTTCGGCTCGGAGTACATTTTGACCCACAATTATCACAAATGCTTATCCACCAAGATTCGGTAGGTATTCTGAGGATTCTTCCTAGAGCTATAATACATATTCCTGATGTTATTCAAAGTGAGGAGCTACTGAAAAGATTCGGCATGCGGGCTATGGAAATATACGAGATAATGATTGTCTCACAACAGCCTCCTCCTCCTCCAGAGCTCCGATGGTGTACATATTTCACCAACGCAACTGATGTTGTTCTTGACAAGTAGTGATCACCTAATTTACGTGACTTAAACATGACCAACAGGCAAAGTCTCAGATGTCATTGACACAGAACAATCCGGACACTATTCTGAAGATGACTCAGAAGAACCCAATGACCGTGATTCCTAATGATGGGATATCCGATAGGAAGTAAAGATCCTACCGTTACGAAGTTACCCTCTACTTGAATGGCGTGACGAAAAACATATGTCTTGCGGTTCACTTCCTGAAAAGCTTAGCTAACCTTTGCAATGCCTATTTGTTGTCAACCGCATCATTTAAGATTGATTTCCATCGGATAAGGTTTAGATCAACACATTTTTGGTGCCCAGAGTCAGGTACCAGTTGAACCACCGCAAGCCATGATTGGACATATGGATCTTCGCCCGGATGATAGCAACATTGGCTGCTCACCAGCCACCGCATGACCTTGGTCAAGAGATAAGAGTTCGAGATCAAAGTAAATATGAATCAACCATTAGCTCTCTACTTCTTCCTTTCATTATGACAGAACACATGAACATCACTTGAACCCTCACAAGCAATGCTTTCGTGTTCAAGCTTATCTGATCAAGATTCAGATAGACCAGCTCCAACAGAATTCAGAGCCTACATTGCACCCTAGTTCCTATTGCTAAATATGCCAACCGAAGATGAAGCGGAAATGGTCTATGGTGACCAAGTTATCGGCGAAGATGACTATTCAGCTGGACGGAGTACGCTACGCAACAGAAATGGCATGAAACCAAAAGACGCTTCCCCTCCAAATGAAGTAGAGTGTGAAGGAGATGTCATATTACGAATAAATGAAGCATCACAAAAGGAATTGCCCGATGATCTGCTCGAAGACATAAACCCCAGAGAGGATAGTGATTCGGGATGCAGAAGGGTGACATCTAATGACACAACTACACATGTTCTGATTGGTGATGCCGTCCTGACTAAGGTCTTGAAGTCGGATCTTATTTATACCTATTCCGAACAAGGGAACTTACATGCTTTCTACAGGCGAGCCTGGATATGATCGATTGGACCTATGCTAATATTCGCAGGATTTTACCATAAATTTTGATGAGTATAAACCTAAATTGTGCTCCTGTCAAGCAAATAGGACGTATGCTCGGTCTAGGGAGAGAGTCTGCCTTGAAAGAAGAACTCAGAAGGCTAAAAGGCAATGGTTTTATATGAGGCGCCACACATCCCGCTTGGGTATCAAATCCCGTCCTCGTCAAGAATGCTAATGGGAAATGGCGCACATGCATCGATTTCTCAGATTTGAATAAAGTCCGCCCAAAAGGAAGCTCCCCTACTATTTTCAGGTTCATATGATTGTGATACACACTGATTAGCTACTACGACAGGACTTGCAGCGAGATATGACATGCAATTAACCCCTAAAGGGCGGTCAATTTACTATGCCTTACGGTTGAAATTCTCCGCTTCTAACAACGGTTCTGAAGACGTCACCCTGATTACCGAATTGAAACTCGCTAAGGAGTGGGGAATAGTGGCATTAAGCATATTTTTTGACTTTCACATTGCTGTTCGCCAGGCTCGAAAGGAATTCCAGACGAAGGAACCACCCTCGCAGCTTACCTAGAACCGGAAGAAGGATTGTTGGATGAATTGGAATGTTACAACATATCTTATGTCCTGCGAGCAGAAGATCAGAAGGCGGATAATCCGGCCAAGTTAGAAGGGTCCGACAATATAGAAAAGATAGAGATGATCCCCATCAAGACACTATGAAATACAACCATTGATCAAATGGAAGTTGATCCAACGTCGGAGACCAAACCCGGAAGAGAGTCATGGTTAACTCCATGATAAACTTCCTACAGCACAGAATACATCTGACAAGGTGAAGTGAATGGCGTGCAATCTTTTTTAATGCCTCGAGATATGACATGCAATTCGACATTGCCTATTTTTCTTGGAAGGTTGTCCCAAAACAAATACCAACGAGTGCAATTGCCGAATTCACCGCCCTGAATGATTCGACCAAATCACCAATCAACCACCCATTAGATGGGAGATGTACATGAATGAAACTTCTGGCGAACGGCGTTCTGAAGTTAGAAAGTGAAGACTCATACTTCTACTCTTTTCATCGATTATCTGCCAAGTGACTCATTCCCCTAAGGCTGGGGGCAACTACAGATTTGAGCATAAATTGCTCGAGATTACATCATCTAATTCAGAGCTGATACATCAAGAATTTGCCTGGCCAATTGACTTAGTCTTGCCTGAAAGTTAGCAAGTTGAAGATCTAGAACGCTTACGCATGAATGCTGGTTGATTGTCGGCGCACCAACCCTTGTCCCCAATATGGGATCGAGGGTATATCAGCAAATTTATGTGATATGATTATCCCACCAGCAGTAATATCCTATTTCCTAGCATGGAAAGTGAAAAAATTTCTATAAGCATGAATCCATTGGTCTCATGCTAATTTACAACCTAACACTAATGCAAAGATGTGCTACCGTTAGCAATCCAGTCATGACTTCCTGACACTCTATCCTTACCCTCTGCACGGGGGCAAAAAGACGATTTGAATGAGATGCGACCTCATCACTCGCTTATAGTACCTACCTAGCCGCCTTTGCCATCTCAAGACCCCGACCAAGGTCTATTCATTTTTTGGGACTGCCACCCCCATGATAATCTGAAAAGACACCCCTCATCAACTAAAGGACTTTGGCAGCCCTTTATTGGCAGAGATAGGGCGAAGCAAAATGGACCTGCAATGAATATGCAACGCCATTTTTCACTCAGAATGATACTCATTCCTTTAACAGGATTATTCTATAACCATGACTCTTATATTTGCATCCTTTATGAGTTATTGATGTAATTAACTCAAATGAAATAATATGTGGATGGTGTAGGTACCTTGGATCTGGTATCGATCAGACTTTTAACACCCGCATGCAGAATTATGGAGCACTGCCATAACGGGCCCGACTGAACTGCTCGCTAGCAAAGTCATGCCCCCGTCTAAAGAAAGTCATATAGCTCAAGGTACCCGAAGTTTGGTGCCAACCAATCCTCCCAAAGACTGTTCGGAGGAACGCAGAGCCTTGGAAAATGTTTTCCAACTGTTTGTCTGTCTGACTTTAATCCTCAGAGCTTGGATTAAAATATAAACCTTGGATGAGTTTGAAGGGCGTGCCTGATTGAAGACCACTCGATCCATGACTCTAACTCTCCAGAGCAGAGAGAGTATAAAAGCGTCTCTGATTGAGCGCTGAGAAAGAGCTCCTTCCCCGCTGAAGGATCGGGGAGCAAATGAATTGCTGAGCTCGAACTCTAACTCTCCAGAGAGAGAGAGTATAAAAGCGTCTCTGATTGAGCGTTGAGAAAGAGCTCCTTCCCCGCTGAAGGATCGGGGAGCGAATGAATTGCTGAGCTCGAACTCTAACTCTCCAGAGAGAGAGAGAGTATAAAAGCGTCTCTGATTGAGCGCTGAGAAAGAACTCTTACCCCGCTGAAGGATCGGGGAGCGACAGAACAGTTGAGTTCGAACTCTAACCTTGGCGACCGCCAGGAGAGTATAAAAGCGTCTATGATTAAGCGCTGAGAAAGGTGCTGGAGACTCAGCACCCCCCATAATTTCCGCTCCGCTGAAGGATCGTTGAGCATATCATGAAACAAGCTAGAACTCCTACCCCGCTGAAGGATTGGGGAGCAGATTGAAAGCTGAGTTCGAACTCCAGAGAAAGTATAAAGGCGCTAGAGACTTAGCGCCACAAGGGCTCCTACCCCGCCAGAGTGTCGGGGGACTGACTGAACTCCGAGCCCGAATCCTCCATGTCCGGACATGGGGGCAAAACAGTTAAGGTCCTAATCAATCCTCAACAAAGCCCTGGCCAGGCACTAAGTTAATGATTGATTGGGAGCATACCTATACACACATACTACTTTAGTGCATTTTCATTTATAATTGCGTTGACTACTTATAACGCTTCATGACTTATTTGCCCTTCGCAGGTACAAGACAATGCGAAAGGAACAGAATTTTTATTGCTAAGCGCAGGTTTACAAAAGATAACTAGTCAAGAACGCGAGGGCCTCACTCGCAGTGATGGCAACGTGCTAATGGAAAACGAACAAAGGGTCGCGTCCAGAAGGATGATGCAGGCCCCTTGAAGACCAGAAAGCAGATGCAAAGAGAACGTCCATCTGCTGATCCCAACTTACTTCCAGAATGGGAAGCTCAGATAAGGCTGGATATATCCCACGTAATAATTGAACATGATGCAACCATTTCGTCCCCGACCTTTCCCTTGATGCAAAGAGCAAACGGGAGCACTCGAGGCGACTACAATCTGACCCTTTACCGCTTGATTTCTGTCCTCGGAGCTTGGATGGGAGACTAGGGCTTAGCATGGGCTGAATACCAACAATTCATTTTTGCACTAAACTCCGGCTCTTGATGCGAGAAGTGAACATGAATCCAAAGAAGACGTGAATTCGAAGTGTACTGCTCAACAAAAACCCCTGTGGATGGGGGGCACATGAATCAAGAAGCCCGAGGCCGACCTTCACCTATTTCAGGAATGAACTGGAAGGCCGAACAACAATCATCAATTCGCTGGAAATGATAAAATTGAAGTTCAGGTAGTGACGAACTTGGCACAGTCAGATATCAACCATCAGCTTGGGTTGAACACAAACCAATCAGCAGGCGCGCAACATGCGATTTCGATTCCCTACGTCATGGATGGAAACACGGGCAATGGAACAGGTACCTGCAACGTCCTAGACGAGAATGCAAGAATTGTGACAAACTCAGATCATGCACGACCAGTTTTAACTCCAACTCGAATGAATACTCGAGCGACATTTCATACTCAGCTCTAAGAAAGAACGCAACAATTCGAAAAACAGGAACCCGGTCAGGTCGAATGACTCGAACCATGACCCGGGGGCAATATCGACATGGAAACAAGAAATCAGCAAAGACCCCCTTTGTAATCTCAGATTCGATGCTGGGGGCACCAGCCAGGATCTTGATAATGTGCATCAATTCTTTGATGGCAACCAGCTCGCTAGTCTGATTCGGCGCCTCTCGAGAGGCGGCACTTCTCGAGATGATATGGATAACAACAATTACAGCCCTCACACGTGGGACGTCAGGATCCCCTGTTATTCCCCGGAGTTTAAATTTTCTCTCTAACGAGAGTTGTTTAGAAGCTTTGATGAATTCAACCCTGAGGTGGACATACTTCTATGATAAGAAGGTGTTAATGTCGAGATAGAAAATCCCAATGCTTTTATGATAAAGGATGGAACATCATCCGACTCCCGAACTGATAAGGACAAAGGAAAAGCCCTGGAAAACAATGACAAGAATGTGCAATTCCAAAGTGAATCTATATCACTTATTGAGCCCATGATCTTATTTGTCAAGCACAATTGAACCGAGCATGAGAAAGAGACTCAATAAGACTGTGATAACCATTTCGGACTATGCTGAAGCATAAACGGTGGGGCCCAACTAACTTCATAATGACATTTATTCACTCGCATTCAACAACCTTACTTGACTCCGCAACTGATCTGATGAGAGTAACCGAAGTCGCTGATGCCCGATGAGGCAATCCTCACTATCTGACTAAAGAGAAGAGATGATATCAAAGCAAATGTGGTTCAACCATTCGCATATACAATTCCGATTTTTGCTAAATTGAGAAACAGTACAGAATGATCTGGGTCGACTAAGATTGTTGAACCTGCAACTCTTACCGGATGCAATGACAGGAAGTATAAAATCTTCAAGATTAAATGCCTTATTGACTCAACTCAACCCCCATCGATACTGGGGGCATAAGTACTGACCTCGCTTGTCCTCCGATGGCACTGAGAGCACAAGTGTCGGTTCATAGACTAACTTTGAAGACAATCCTGGCATGAGATGGGATTCAAAACATGTACGTCATGCCTCCGGAGTACAATCTTACTCATCTTTGCCGACCAAGCGAGCTAGCTTGTGGATCGAATGTGAACTTAAAGACTCAAACTACACCGAATGGAAGGTGTGACAAACCTATCTACTACCTTGCGATGGTGGCGATCCTATAGGCACTGGTCCACATAATTTTAACAACATCCCTTACTGACTACTTCATATGTGAATATTGGATTAAGAAATGATCCGTAACAATTGTGGATTCTCTCGACTATGATCCAGAGTGATCATGGCTTTTGAATTCCTTACTGTTACGATTCAATGCGATTTTAAGATCCTGTATTAATATCAAGATATCAAGATAGTTCGAACTTGAGTACAAATGACAAATTCATATGTTGATTCTGATGTGTTTTATCCCAACAGTCCAGTTGTTAGCTCAGAGCCCAAAAATTCTTACATCGCCCCATGATTTGGGTGGCTACTTCATTTATTGACTCATATGTAAAAGAAAGTCCAATCCTACCATGCGCTTGGCTTGCATAGAGTGATGATGTTGTTTGGCGACGACCTATGCGTGTAGGATCACGCTCGGGAGACGACTATTTAGCATGACTTCTGACGGATGAATTAGATCTTTTGATTTGACATTTAAACAATTTCTTGATCGTCTCGAATACTCCTCTCATAGAACTTAGCCTGATTAGCTCTAATGGAAGTAATGCAACAATTGGATAAAGCCTTCTCAAGGACAAATGATATTCCAGAAAGATTTAGCTCAACATATTCAAAGCACATCTCATCCTCGATAAGATGTACTTTGGGGGGCAAAATGTTAGCCTGCTTTGTGACCAGACTATCCAAAGCAAAGATCATGTTGACACACCTCAGGGTAAATGCTGTCTCATATGGAATCTCTGGATAACATCGCTCTCCGGCATTGGAAGCATCATCAGAAGACACAAGGCAATTTGGTCAAAATCACAACATCAGTATAAACTGGCCCGAAACCCCTATCAAATGACCTCATTTGGATCTATTCACCTCATATACTCGTAGCCCTTTGAATTAGCTTCAGTTTGAGCTTTGGTTTGGCTCAATCGGACTTACGGTTTGAAAGTTACGCCCATTTCCGTGAACGAGTGTAAGCTGGCATATGACCGCGATCCTATCCGCCCTTGCCTACGCGATCCGATCCGCCCTTGCCTACGCGATCCGATCCGACCCATGACCGCGATCCGACCCATGACCGCGATCCGACCCATGACCGGGATCCGACCTTCGGACCTGTTCAAACGCAGCTTGTTTTGACCTATTCTCAAAGCTACTGGCTCTCCTATTTTTCTGGATCGCCTGCCACGTACCCCATCACGAACCAGTCCCCCCAGGAGCTTTCCTACAGCTATAAATACACCTTCAGAGGGCATTTTCAAGGGACTTTTTGGCATCTCCTCGTCCATGGCTTCCATAGCCAACACTTCTCCATGAATAACCACCATCTTCTTCAATAAATTCAATGGATGCAGAGAGAATTATTCATTGAATTCAAGTGATTGAAAGACAATATTCATTGTAATCGTAATCCATGAGTGAAATAAGAAAATATGAAGTGCACGTAGGCTCGTTAACGCCGAACCACTATAAAAATCTCGTTGTCTTGCTTTTTTCTCTATTTTTCGATTATTTCTTCATATCCTATGCTCAAAATACGACAATTTGGGTGTTAGAGCCATTTTTCGATCTAACAATATATTTAATAGAGATCAATCAACACAGAATAAAGTCCAATGTCAGACACACAATCCATTTACAAGTTCGTTCTGGGTCTGAACGAAACCGAAGGCACTTTCCTCGCATATCCATCGATCTCCAGGTACGTCTGGACAACCACCAACTATTTCCGTCCTCTTGGGTGTACAGCCTAATCAGGATCGTCAGTAATTATCCAAACGATGTGAAGACTTCCGGTCTTCGACCACCGTCTTCATCTTCGACATATCGTCGAATCGGTTATTCAGAATGGGTATAAACCCGACCTTTCCGAACAACCCGCGTATATTAAAAACAAATGTTACACAAACACAACGAACACCTCATTCCAATCCAGAATATTCTTTTAATCACAAAATCACATTCCTAGGGGAAAGGTTCCCATTAATTTTATCCAAGATAAATTCTTTAAAATTTAACCTTTAATCTTCCTTTGGATGTCATTTCAAATCAAATTATGGTTTTCTAAACTAGTCGAGATTAGCGAACCACACCGAAGTAATTATTTATTTTATTTCCCAATCCCCACCTATTCATCCCATGAAGCAAAACTGGTAATACTCCATATCTAACACCGTGGTGTTATCGGTAAAATTAATTACCATTTCAGTTCAAATCTAATTAAAGATTTAACTATCGCTTTGGAGCAAAACTGGTAGTACTCCATTCTCGCTCATTTGCCAAATTTGATAATTTGAATTATCAATTCACATTTCAATCTAATTGCAGATTCAATAAAACTCCTTTTACTGGGTTAAAGAACTAGTGTCATTTAAAACACAGTTCACGACAAACCCAAATGACATTCTAATTATTATCGGGTTAAAGAACTTGTGTTATTTAAAACACCGTTCACGATAAACCCATGAATCAATTCTATTTAAACCCATTTCAAATCCAATTTATTTATTTAAAAATAAATGGGTTTTAATTTCAGTTCAAAACTAGTTCATTTTGATAAAAATCTATTTTTATCTTTTCAAATGTGGAGGTTTTCATCCCAATTTTTTTCAAATCACTTCTTATGATTTTACACAAATTATTGATATTTTTAATAATTTTATCAAGGCCCGTACAGCCGATTTCCAACAATGGCCATCGAACTGCAGTTACAGCGACCTTTTCCAAATTTGATTTGGACGTATCTCCAAATCCAACCGTTAGATTTCAAATTTTCTAATATTCGTTAGACAGCTCTTTTCGATACGAACCCAACGGTTCCGGTTTTAGGAGAATCCGACGGTCGGATCTCCCGTAATGTCCATTCGAAGTCAACGGTCGAAATTTACGAACTGCCGCGGCGCGGCGAGTTCTATTCAAGCCATTATATATATATATAATATATAATATATATTTCGTCGATTCCTATTTAAAACGAATTTTATAAATAGTTTTGAATTCATTTCAAAAACAATTTCAACCCTTATTTCAAATTCAAATCAAAATTGAATTTTCTATTATAAATCCTTTTTACTTTCATTTCTATTTGATTTCAATTCAAATCGATTTTAATTCGATTCGAATTCATTTTATTTTCAATTCAATTCGATTCGAATTCGTTTTCTTTTCAATTCAATTCAAATTCGTTTTCTATTCAATTCAATTCAATTCAAATTGGTTTTCTATTCAATTCAATTCAAATTAGTTTTCTATTCAATTCAATTCAAATTGGTTTTCTATTCAATTCAATTCAAATTGGTTTTCAATACAATTCATAAAAACGAATATAATCGATATAAATATCGTTCGCGTCAAAATAGCGCATCTCTAATCAACACGACTTTATATATTTCAATAATCCCGTTATTCTATTCAACTAATGAATATTTATTCTATTCAATACGTGAATCTATATTTTTGTCAACACATGACTAATCTCAACGAATGAGTACTGTCCACGTGTGACTATTTTTGTTATTCAATATATTTTATAAAAATTAAGGTATCTATCGTTTGATATTAAATCAGGCTCCAACCGTAAATTAGTAAGAGAACGATTCCCTGAATATTAACCCCGAAGGCCGAAACCAACATCAGATTAATATCCAGGAGACCACTCATCTTATCTATTTCGCAGTTAGTTTCTAATTTTATATATGATAAAGATGTAAATTTTATTGTTAAAATATTTCGTTCAACACATGACTAATCTCAACGGATGAGTACAATCAACACATGAACCTTTACTTTATAGTATTCTTTATTTTCTAAATTGGAATGAGGCCCAATCAATCACCATATAAAGTTAATTATATGGATTCCATACGACACATGTATATAATAGCAACGATATATAATCAACCATCATCCAAAGTGCACTACACTTTATAAGAATCAAATATAGATATCTAACGCTTATAACAGCCTGTCAATCAATCGATCGACATACAACTAATTATTAGGATTAGTGTATTTCATATATTATCCCAATACCCGTGTGGGGTTTCAAATCAACAAACACAGATTTTATTTGTGCAGTTGGGCGATGTGTAAAATTTATCATCCCAATCAATATAAGTCAAATCAGTGTATATAAACAAATCGGTCTATTTGTTTATAAATATTTATTTATTCACATTCACGTTAAAAATTATATTTTTAACGACAATTAATTTATTTCAACACATTAATTTATATTATCGATTTCACATCAGTAACACAAACAAATTTCACAACACATCAAACAAGCATACAAGCCATCCACGGTCTGTGGATGACGGGTGTCGGGTGCTACTAAACACCGTCTGCATCCTAGTATATATACATAACTAGAAAAGGAGAGATTGAAGAGTGAGAAATTCTCACCAATAGCTATCCCAATTCCACGACACTTCCAATGTAGAAAATCTTCACTGTTCTCGCCTTTTGTCACTTTCGCTGCCCGTAGTCACTACATATATGAAAATCGAATTTTTACTTCGCTATTCAATATATAAAAATCGAATTTTTACTTTGCTATTCAATATATAAAAATCGAATTTTTACTTCGCTATTCAATATATAAAAATCAAATTTTTACTTCGCTATTCAATATATAAAAATCGAATTTTTACTTCGCTATTCAATATATAAAAATCGAATTTTTACTT
The DNA here is from genome assembly GCA_030737875.1 of Allium sativum. Lineage (NCBI taxonomy): Eukaryota > Viridiplantae > Streptophyta > Magnoliopsida > Asparagales > Amaryllidaceae > Allium > Allium sativum. Next base: position 319,399,813 of record CM060921.1, read on the forward strand.
TGCTATTCAATATATAAAAATCGAATTTTTACTTCGCTATTCAATATATAAAAATCGAATTTTTACTTCGCTATTCAATATATAAAAATCTCGCCTTTTCAATTATAAAGATTTCGCCTTTACATATATGAAAATCAAACTTCTTTATTTAAAATCAAATTTCGATCCATGTAAAAATATAATGTTTCCTTATCTAAAAATAAAAATCCTATAATTTCAGTTTTTAAAATCATATATTATATAAAAAAAACATATTTTTATTCACTCAATGTCTTCTACCTAAAAATCTTAGCTTTAATATCGTATACTCTACATAAAAACAAGATCTTTATATAAAAAAACTTATTAAACAAAATGAAATAAATTAAAGACTCACATTTACTGTTGTAGGGAGGGGGTGCTTGCTGCGCTGAGGTGGCGTTCGTCAGAAGGCGGTGGTGGTCAACGGGGGGGGGGGGGGGGGGCTGAATCGGTCTAGGGTTCCTCGGGGTTGCGGTTTGGGGTTTCGCCAGAGAAGGAAGAGGAGGGTGGATCGAGAGAAGGGGTGGGGCTAGCGGATGGCGTCGGAGGTGGTTGCGCCCCTAGGCGGTGGCGGCGAACAAGGGGGCGGCTCCGTCAATGCTAGGGCATGCGCGATTTTTTTTTTTTGAATGAACGATTTTGAAGAAGAAAGGGTGGGGCCAGATAGTATAAAGGAGGAAGGGGAGTTTTTTTTTTTTTTTATTTTATTATGAAAAAGTTGACTTTTCCATACGACCTCTAAACGAGGCCCACCGCCTGTCGTCCATAGCTAATTACCCCCATTCCGAACACAATGAGATATGTATCGTAAGCTGATTTGATCGTTTCGATCAGTTTTCGTCAAAATCAACATATAACTCTATATATTGAATTTGAACGCGCATTTCAATTTACCGGGGTCATATACGAACTCTATAAATCCCAGAAAAATATTTTCTAGCTTCGTATTGACGATATGGTCCTAACAAAACTAGTTTCGTCGAATTCTGAGACCGTTGGAAAAATGGCCATTTTCCAGTCGATTAAAATCAACTGAAACTGGTCAAATATGTTTTCCTTTTCCATGCTCACATATTGATTCGAAAAATTATGAAATTTGGAATCTAGCAATAATTTGACATCACGGACCCAACACAAGTGGTTTCGTCGAAATCCGAGGTCGTTTGCAAAATTCCCATTTTTAAGGGCCTGAATTCCATAGCGACTATTCAGAATTTTCAACTGGACATATCTTTTGATCCCCGCTATGAAATTTTGATTTTTCAGATTCGTTGGAAAGATATTCTCTATTAGATCCTAATGTTTTTGGTTTCACTAAAATCCGGATTGTTTTGCACCCGGTACATTCAATTGAAGTTTGAAATCGAATTATCGAACTACCGCGCCATTTTCAATTCCTTTTATAATTATAAATAATTATTTATATTCTAACGACGACGCGTACAAATATATACGTTCGAATTATATTAAAAATAAATTTTTCGTTGATATTATTTAAAATAATCTATTTTAAATATTCAAAATTCGCTAAAATTGCCAAAATAAAAAATTTAAACTGGCTCAGATTTTCGGGTTGTTACAGTCTCCCCCACTTAAAACTTTTCGTCCCCGAAAAGGAACAAAGTCGAAAGTGGTTTGATTAATCAACTCTACGTTCGATCTGGCTTTCATTCTCCAACTTTTCAGTTTCTGAGAATTTTCAAATTTTCAAAAATTTGGCTAACACCCTAAATTTTCGAAAAATTTCGCCATAACCTCCCCTGCACCGGGAGCCACGGGAAAACCCCGAAATTGCCATACAGGCCTTCTGATCTCAAAAAGAAAAAGAAAAAGCCAAGCGGCTAGCCAATCGGCTCATAAAATCATCATCACCCAAACAAAACAGTAAATTATATAGGAAACATGTACCTATTTGTCGGGCAAACAAATTTTATTCTCTGCTCTAGCCTCCTTGCTATGACCTGTTCAATGTAAGTATATGTATATGCAAGCAAATGCGACTAGTTTTCAATACAATTCAATAATCGGTTCAATTAAGCATAATGGTTCAAAAATTATCTAACAAATAAACAAACAACACAAACATCAATCAATTAGTGAATTAGAGTTTCAAATTCATAATTTTTGATATATATACTGAAAATCTTGTTTTTGATGCCAATTCACAACAATAAATCTATCTATATAAGTTTTGGTTCTCACACCAGTCTATGGAAATATATAGATATCACACCTTCAAAACACGAACACAAATTCTGATGATGATATATCAATCATCAGAATCATCTCCAGGTGTCTAAAATGTGATTCTATATCTACCCAGTATATTAAAACTTCGAATATACGTTCATGACGCGTATACGCGAAATCTTTATATACTCGATTGTCCAAATTCAAAATAAATAAATATTCAAATACGTATAAAGCGATTTAAATTTTCAAAACAATATTGTTTTCATTTGAAAAATATACTCTTCACACTCGTTTTAGGATACTACTGATCCTATCTCTAACGAGTCACTCTAATTGGATATTGCTAATCCAATATCTGATGAATTCTTTCGTATGGTTCTAATGTGCCTTGTTCTCGAGCTCTGTAAACCAAAGCTCCGATACCAAATGTGACGTCCAGGAATTTCGCTCGATCCGAATCAGTCGTTAAACCGATCAAGACCGTTCGAAACCCCTGATCGTTTGAGAACAGGACAGACGGAAGAACATTTCATTGTTATTACAACAATTCCATCAGAATACAAGAATATACAGAGTATAAATGAATAAATTACATTCGATAAATATCATAGATTACAATAAATTACATAGCAGCGTAAAATAATACAAAGCACAACTGAAGGTGATATACAGATACAGAGCTTTCCGGATATCATTCCAGCTGTAAACCAGGATCCTGTGAATATAAATCTGCAAAACCAAAACTACTAGCTGCCCGTGTGGAAAATAGGGGCACCCAGAGTTAAGGTTAAAACAATAAACTCCAGGTCAGTCATGTGACTGGTGTGAGAACTAAAATAGTTATTAAAACTTTATTTTAAAAGAGAGTAATTCAAGGGACCACGCTGTATAACACGGAACGGGTTTCTTCCCAAGAATACCAGTGCATAGGATAAACAACGCAATGCTTTTTCGAAAAATGAAGCTATTATAAGACCCAGGTCCCATCACACAATGCAACGCAAGCCGAAGGATAGGGTTTTACCTTATAACAGCCAAACATGCTTGGTACGTTTAAAACAAATCATTTGATACTATAATAAGTGTATAGTGTCAAAACAATTTCAATCATAAATATAAATCATAGACGGCATAAGTGCCCCATACCACTATGTCGCCATACTAGGCTCTACAAATAAAGCCGAAATACACGTATTGGAAATTGGATTTCCGTCATGAGTCGAGGCAAGGGGCAGGCTCCTCTCCGCTTCGAGACATTCTAGCAAATGCCTCAGGACTACACACTCTGGGTAACCCTGGATTCGGCTGGGCCGGTCCTCTTTTACGTTTGAGGATTGGCAATTCCTGAACACACGTTTCCTGGTCCTTACAGACCTAATATCGAGGCGCCTCATTCCAACAACCACAAAGGTGAAAAGTATATAAATGTCAGGGCTGGTAAGTCACTGACACCACCAAGGCTAGAAAGAAACGTCGTGTTCTCCCAGCGGTCTGTATCCCGTTTTTAACTCATACCGAGGTGTGAGGCTCGCGAATTCACGTTATACACAAAGCTGCCACATAGGCCGTTCTTTGATCATCAACCACAAGACTTTGCTTTTCAACAGAAGCCTTGATCCATGCAACTCAGCATGCCACACAGGCAATTCATGCCATGCGATTGATATCTATCGATATATAACCTCTAAGCTCGTACGTCTCAGAGAAGGGCGTTAAGAAAGAGAATGAATTCTCCACCGCCAAATAGATATATATTTAATAGAGATCAATCAACACAGAATAAAGTCCAATGTCAAACACACAATCCATTTACAAGTTCGTTCTGGGTCTGAACGAAACCGGAGGCACTTTCCTCGCATATCCATCGATCTCCAGGTACGTCTGGACGACCACCAACTATTTCCGTCCTCTTGGGTGTACATCCCAATCAGGATCGTCAGTAATTATCCAAATGATGTGAAGACTTCCGGTCTTCGACCACCGTCTTCATCTTCGACATATCGTCGAATCGGTTATTCAGAATGGGTATAAACCCGGCCTTTCCGAACAACCCGCGTATATTAAAAACATATGTTACACAAACACAACGAACGCCTCATTCCAATCTAGAATATTCTTTTATTCACAAATTCACATTCCTAGGGGAAAGGTTCCCATTAATTTTATCCAAGATAAATTCTTTAAAATTTATCCTTTAATCTTCCTTTGGATGTCATTTCAAACCAAATTATGGTTTTCAAAACTAGTCGAGATTAGCGAACCACATCGAAGTAATTATTTATTTTATTTCCCAATCCCAACCTGTTCATCCCATGAAGCAAAACTGGTAATACTCCATAACTAACACCATGGTGTTATCGGTAAAATTAATTACCATTTCACGTTCAAATCTAATTAAAGATTTAACTATCGCTTTGGAGCAAACTGGTGGTACTCCATTCTCGCTCATTTGCCAAATTTGATAATTTGAATTATCAATTCACATTTCAATCTAATTGCAGATTCAATAAAACTCCTTTTACTAGGTTAAAGAACTAGTGTCATTTAAAACACAGTTCACGACAAACCCAAATCACATTCTAATTATTATTGGGTTAAAGAACCAGTGTTATTTAAAACAACGTTCATAATAAACCCATGAATCAATTCTATTTAAACCCATTTCAAATCCAATTTATTTATTTAAAAATAAATGGGTTTTAATTTCAGTTCAAAACTAGTTCATTTTGATAAAAATTCATTTTTATCTTTTCAAATGTGGAGTTTTTCATCCTAATTTTTCCCAAATCACTTCTTATGATTTTACACAAATTATTGATATTTTTAATAATTTTATCAAGGCCCATACAGTCGATTTCCAACAATGGCCATCGAACTGCACTTACAGCGACCTTTTCCAAATTTGATTTGGATGTATCTCCAAATCCAACCGTTAGATTTCAAATTTCTAATATTCGTTAGAATGCTCTTTTCGATACGAACCCAACGGTTCCGGTTTTAGGAGAATCCGACCGTCGGATCTCCCGTAATGTCCATTCGAAGTCAATGGTCGAAATTTACGAACTGCCGCGGCGCGGCGCGTTCTATTCAAGCCATTATATTATATAAATAATATATATAATATATATTTCGTCGATTCCTATTTAAAACGAATTTTATAAATAGTTTTGAATTCGTTTCAAAAACAATTTCAACCGTTATCTCAAATTCAACTCAAAATTGAATTTTCTATTATAAATCCTTTTTACTTTCAATTCTATTTGATTTCAATTCAAATCGATTTTAATTCGATTCGAATTCATTTTCTTTTCAATTCAATTCGATTCGATTTCGTTTTCTTTTCAATTCAATTCAAATTCGTTTTCTATTCAATTCAATTCAAATTGGTTTTCTATTCAATTCAATTCAAATTGGTTTTCTATTCAATTCAATTCAAATTGGTTTTCTATTCAATTCAATTCAAATTGGTTTTCAATTCAATTTAATTCAATTCAAATTGGTTTTCTATTCAATTCATAAAAACGAATATAATCGATATAAATATCGTTCGCGTCAAAATAGCGCATCTCTAATCAACATGGCTTTATATATTTCAATAATCCCGTTATTCTATTTAACAAATGAATATTTATTCTATTCAATACGTGAATCTATATTTTTGTCAACACATGACTAATCTCAACGAATGAGTACTGTCCATATGTGACTATTTTTGTTATTCAATATATTTTATAAAAATTAAGGTATCTATCGTTTGATATTAAATCAGACTCCAACCGTAAATTAGTAAGAGAACGATTTCCTGAATATTAACCCCGAAGGCCGAAACCAACATCAGATTAATATCCAGGAGACCACTCATCTTATCTATTTCCCAGTTAGTTTCTAATTTTATATATGATAAAGATGTAAATTTTATTGTTAAAATATTTCAGTCAACACATGACTAATCTCAACGGATGAGTACAGTCAACACATGAACCTTTACTTTATAGTATTCTTTATTTTCTAAATTGGAATGAGGCCCAATCAATCACCATATAAAGTTAATTATATGGATTCCATACAACACATGTATATAATAGCAACGATAAATAATCAACCATCAACCAAAGTGCACTACACTGTATAAGCATCAAATATAGATATCTAACGCTTATAACAACATGTCAATCAATCGATCGACATACAACAAATTATTGGGATTAGTGTATGTCATATATTATCCCAATACCCGTGTGGGGTTTCAAATCAACAAACACAGATTTTATTTGTGCAGTTGGGCGATGTGTAAAATTTATCATCCCAATCAATATCAGTCAAATCAGTGTATATAAACAAATCGGTCGATTTGTTTATAAATATTTATTTATTCACATTCACGTTAAAAATTATATTTTTAACGACAATTAATTTATTTCAACACATTAATTTATATTATCGATTTCACATCAGTAACACAAACAAATTTCACAACACATCAAACAAGCATACAAGCCATCCATGGTCTGCGGATGACGGATGTCGGGTGCTACTAAACACCGTATGCATCCTAGTATATATATAACTAGAAAAGGAGAGAGAAGAGTGAGAAATTCTCACCGATAGCTATCCCAATACCACGACACTTCCAATGTAGGAAATCTTCACTGTTCTCGCCTTTTGTCACTTTCGCTGCCCGTAGTCACTACATATATGAAAATCGAATTTTTACTTCGCTATTCAATATATAAAAATCGAATTTTTACTTTACTATTCAATATATAAAAATTGAATTTTTACTTTGCTATACAATATATAAAAATCGAATTTTTACTTCGCTATTCAATATATAAAAATCAAAATTTTACTTCGCTATTCAATATATAAAAATCGAATTTTTACTTCGCTATTCAATATATAAAAATCGAATTTTTACTTTGCTATTCAATATATAAAAATCGAATTTTTACTTCACTATTCAATATATAAAAATCATATTTTTATTCACTCTATGTCTTCTAACTAAAAATCTTAGCTTTAATATCGTATACTCTACATAAAAACAAGATCTTTATATAAAAAAACTTATTAAACAAAACAAAATAAATTAAAGACTCACATTTACTGTTGTAGGGAGGGGGGTGCTTGCTACGCTGAGGTGGCGTTCGTCAGAAGGCGGTGGTCGTCAACGGGGGAGGGGGGGAGGAGGGGGGTGGGGGCGCTGAATCGACCTAGGGTTCCTTGGGGTTGCGGTTTGGGGTTTCGCTAGAGAAGGAAGAGGATGGTGGATCGAGAGAAGGGGGTAGCGGATGGCGTCGGAGGTGGTTGCGCCCCCAGGCTGTGGCGGCGAACAAGGGGGCGGCTCCGTCAATGCTAGGGCAGGCGCGATTTGTTTTTTTTTGAATGAACGATTTTGAAGAAGAAAGGGGGGGGCCAGATAGTATAAAGGAGGAAGGGGAGTTTTATTTTTTTTATTTTATTATGAAAAAGTTGACTTTTCCATACGACCTTTGAACGAGGCCCACCGCTTGTCGTCCATAGCTAATTACCCCCATTCCGAACACAATGAGATATGTATCATAAGCTGATTTGATCGTTTCAATCAGTTTTCGTCAAAATCAACGTATAACTCTATATATTGAATTTGAACGCGCATTTCAATTTACCGGGGTCACATACGAACTCTATAAATCCCAGAAAAATATTTTCTAGCTTCATATTGATGATATGGTCCTAACAAAACTAGTTTCGTCGAATTCTGAGACCGTTGGAAAAATGACCATTTTCCAGTCGATTAAAATCAACTGAAACTGGTCAAACACGTTTTCCTTTTCCATGCTCACATATTGATTCAAAAAATTATGAAATTTGGAATCTAGCAATAATTTGACATCACGGACCCAACAAAAGTGGTTTTGTCGAAATCCGAGGTAGTTTGCAAAATTCCCATTTTTAAGGGCCTGAATTCCATAGCGACTATTTAGAATTTTCAACTGGACATATCTTTTGATCCCTACTATAAAATTTTGATTTTTCGGATTCATTGGAAAGATATTCTCTATTAGATCCTAATGTTTTTGGTTTCACTAAAATCCGGATTGTTTTGCACCCGGTACATTCAATTGAAGTTTGAAATCGATTATCAAACTACCGCGCCATTTTCAATTCCTTTTATAATTATATATAATTATTTATATTATAACGACGACGTGTACAAATATATACGTTCGAATTATATTCAAAATAAATTTTTCGTCGATATTATTTAAAATAATCTATTTTAAATATTCAAAATTCGCTAAAATTGCCAAATAAAATTTTTAAACTGGCTCAGATTTTCGGGTTGTTACAATCAGCATCAACGCAAAATCAAGACCGAGTCGACAAATCAGAGATTACAAGGGTTTCATGTACCCTATAAATACATACCTACTTCATCATAGGGAAAGCATCGAAACCACAAGAAAAACAAGAGCGAAACAAATTTCATAATAATCACAATTCATCAGAGTTTCGATCGCATGCAAGCCAAATAGGTTGAAAGGAATAGCAACAAGAATCGGAAGCCAACAGAGAAAACACTCTAGAATTCAGAAGTCACGATTTGGGAAAAGAACCCTAACTTATTTCGGCCACCATCAAAAATAAAGAGGAGTTTTATTTTAAGTGTCAAAATAAAGAAAGGGGACAGGCATTTCATTTTACAAAAGGGGTTTAGTTGTTTTAGTTTTTTAATTTCTTTTTGTAACTGATCCATAAGTTTTCTAATTTACTTCAAACTAGAGCTTATGAGCTACGGGTTTGTAATTCGGGGGACATCTGATCTTGGGGATAAAGATTAGTCTAGGGTTTTGAGCGTAGGATTAGAGCAATAGCAGGTTTTGCGAGTTTATAGGGTTTTATGAACAGGAATCTGTTTTAATAACTAGTAGAAATCTTGGGAATGCAGTAGTAAGAGGGTTTGCCAAAGCTGGGTAAAATCTACGTCATTTATTTTCTGCATTTATTTACTCTACTGAAATCCATGTTGTGATATTTTTAATATCTCGTAAAAGTTCAACAAACCCTATTCACCCCCCTCTAGGGTTAATCTAGATCCTACATGAAGCATACCCAATTGATTTGCAGATGCAACCACACCTAGTTGACTTATGGCCTACAATCACATCCATTTTCAATAGTGTTTTTTTTTGGTTTGTAAGAGTTTGTAGACTCAAATCTTTTATTATAGTTGCTCTTATAAAGATGCAACCACACCTAGTTGACTTATGGCCTACAATCACATCCATTTTCAATAGTGTTTTTTTGGTTTGTAAGAATTTGTAGACTCAAATCTTTTATTATAGTTGCTCTTATAACTCCGAATTGCACTTTAATATTGATAAATTAATGAGAAATAATAGAGAATTGAATCAAAGATAAACATATTTGATCATGGTTGAATTCCATTTTAACATATTTGTAAGAATGGATGAAATGATTTAATGAATGGCTTTAAATAAAAAAGGCACGTGATGCTGATGTACTAAGCTGTACTGTTTTTAATTGATAGTTAAAGAACTGACTAGCAACGAATATCCCTTTTAAATTATAGCGTGCTAGTTCGAGGAGACCGGGATGGGAACTGGACCCAAAACCACTTCGACCCGACTTTGCGTTTGAAATTTGAATTCGTAAGTATACTAAAGTGCATTAAGATGATTTAAAGGCATAGACCTTCAGAGCAAAAAGGAGTGCTCGCTGATTTCTCTGGTTTACTTGTAGCAATATTCCCTTTGTTCTGGGTCCTGCATAATGCAATATTCCCTTTGTTACTAATTCTATAGTTTATCCCGACAGGATGTAGTTAAAGACTGCCTTCGAATGCCCTGATCCTGGACAACTTGTATGGACGAATGTCTAATAGAGTATTTCCTAAAATCACGTACACTAATTTACAAATGTACCGAGTATAGTGGCAGAGAAGGTAACTTATTTTAGCTTAACACCCAGAGTATCTTTGTGCAAATCAATTAGTGGTTTGAGGATCTGACAATACGACATTCAAAGTTGAATGTGATGACTTGAAAAGGTAATCATAGCCTCAAGTCTCATCAATCGGGAAATGGCTAAAATCGGATAGACAACAGAGCTATGTGGGTTATACCCATTAGGGTATATCATCATCGGATCTAGATAATTTGATTGTCACTTTTATGTATGCTTTGGAATGAGTACGGTTGGATGGCCTACAATCATGGTGATGATATATTCAGTACACTAGTTGAATGAGTAGCCGGTTTTGAGTGGTTGGGTTGCAAGATGTTCTTGTTGAACCCAAGTGTTTTTATCTCTAGAATAAAATTGATTGGGAGGTAGTCCCTTACCTAGTCATGTACGGAAATACAAACTCCAATATGATCCGTACGGTTTTAGTTGTGAACCAACTATGTCAACAAGTGAGATGCAATCTTTTCGACAATATTTTTATTTTATTTGTTGATTTCAAACATTATTATAATATCATTGGATTTATAAAAAAAAGTGATTTGGTTATTGTAAGGGAAAATCACGTGACATGTTTATGTGTGGTCGTGTCTTACGAGCGTTCCATTCTTTCAAAAGAATTTCTAAAAATTAAGCAAGTTGTTTATGATATGAGTTTTCTCACTGAAAGTGAAACACCTTACACCCCTTAACGTCACCCATATAGGAATGCACTAAGGTTTATGAAGCGCTTATGTAAAAAATAACAATACAGAGACTAAAATTCATAAGATAGAAATATAAAAAATGACGGGAATTTTAAAACAACATTTAATAAAGTAAGTCAAATCACAATGCTTAATACATTTCCAAAGTACTCAATAGTCATGAACATAAAACCAAATACACTATCTCGTGGAAAACCATAATACCTGAGTACATAAGTAAAATCATCCCTCTCAGTGTCAACACAACAATCAGAAATGAGAAATGAACCAATATGCGAGTCTGAAATGATTCTGAATCTAAGATAAACCGAAAAATCAAGAATCACTGCTAAGATCCTCCACCCTGCGAACCCTAGAGGAAAGGAAGAGAGAAGGAGAAAACAAACTAGGTCATACATATGTATGGTGAGCTCTAGCAATTTCTAGCATGAGCATAAATTATGGCAACATTAGACAAATGAATAGTTTTAAGGACATAATGCATAAAGGAAGTAAACAAAGATAAGCACGAATAAAGATGGCTTCTCATTCCTATCTAAGACTGTTGCACCAACTTACCAAAGATACAATAATTTGGCTTTACCTAATTTCTGCAAGTGTATCGGCTCTTACCATAATGTGATAACCTATTCCAGCTATGGGACTCAGGGTTACCAATCCCGTGCCCATCAACTAAAAGGAAGTAGCCGTTAATCACAGGTATTACAGCGGCTTATTTTCCCGAATCGACACCATGCACACCTGTCATCCCGCCGGACTACACTCGTACCCCACCTCGTTTGGACCTCTTACTATCTAGTGCGGTAAATTGTTCCCTTGCCTCTACATAATGTGAGACCTCCACAGATGATAATATGGATACTACATGATACGGGTCCCTAGCCAAAAATGCAATAGACACAACTCCCCCTTAGACGTAGTCCCCATTTAATTTTCTATTAAGCTGCTTATTTCCCCCGTCAGCCACATGCTGCCGGAATGGACCTAAACAACAAGACATTTATTTTCACTAATTAGCTCTGCTCTGTCGGAACGGACTCCCACTGATATTTTATTATTTTATCAGACCTCTTATTTTCCCCAATTAGCACTACATTGCCGGAACAGACTCCACTACCTTATCTTATTAATTTTATCTCTAATTTAACTTAACACAACTTAAGTTTAGAAACAAGCCCAATATAGCCTCGTATTATATTTCTAGGTCGTATTAAACATTCCTAATTAATATTTATCCTTTTATATAACACAAACCAACGTTACTTAGCGTCAAACGAAGTTAACCTATTCCAGTTTATATATTTGCATGTTCTCTAATTACATATTAAGTTTTATCCCCAAATCACAGTCCAATATTGATTATAATATTTAATCATCTCTAACATGCTCAACAATCCATTTTTATTCAATTTCAATACTATTCCAATTTTAATGCAAAATAACGACAAATGCCTAGGCTCGGAACTAAAATAAAAAAGGGAAATGGTCTAGGCTACTCGCAAGGCATAGAATCAAAAATAAACAAAACAAATAAAATAGGGAATATAGCCCAAACTGCAAATAAAACCACAACAGAGAAAGGGATAGGAGAATTACTTATAAACAGTAAATAACAGGAAGAAATAGGCATATACAGTAAATAAATTACAGTAACTTTACAGAAAAACTAAACGCATAAATACTATAAACTTTGAACTTGCAAATTAAAACTATTTAATTGTCTGAAGTTTTCTACATAATTTACTAATCTAGAAATCACATAAAAACTCACAAATCTGACGAAGAGAGCTTCCCCTATAGCGTTTCTTATCCCAGAAGAACCTCCGTCTCCAGAAGTATTTATAAAAATAAATATTAAAATTATAGAACTTCTTTATCCCCTTAAAATTTTAATTATTTTGCCCTTCCTAATTTTAAGGATAGGCCTAGGGAGGAAGAAAAAGGCAGAAAGAATAGATGTGAAGAAATGAGAGAGGCCCTACTTGTTTATTTATAGGGTTTACTGGGCATCCTCAGTCGTCCAAATTTAGAATTAAATTCGGGTCAGCCACATCACTGGACCAATCAGAAAGTGCCACGTCAGCCTCAAGTTCAAATTGAACAAATAAAACTAAGCTAGCTCAAAAAATAACAGTGTAATAATATAAAATGTTCATTGCCGATACGTGCGTGCTAAGGCACACTATAATAACACATTGGGTCGACCCATACACTCCCTGTGTTGACCCAGGGTGATCCAAGTTTTACTTGGGTCGACACAGTGTCGATCCAAGTGGGAGTGGGTTGTCCCAAACGACCGATTACTCAGTATATATTTTTATTTTATTTTCTGATTTTTCGCATATCTTCTTTAATTCATAACTTATTCATATTAACTCTGTTTTCAGCAAACCAAGTTTCTATTTTTATTAGAAAATTACAACAGATCCGATGGTGTTAGTCCCGTTGTCCAATTCTAAAGTTTATTTTAAAATTCAGGGTGTTATATTCTCCCATCCTTAAAGGATTTCGTCCCTGAAATCTTTAAGGCTAGAAGAATGATATAAATATTATCAACCATTATTTTCACCCATCTACTCAACCATCAACCACTGACACCCATTATCCTTAGCTTTTTTTTAATGATTTTCGTGAACATACGAAAAAATTGGGGTTTATACGTCCCTAAGCCTATGCAAAAATCGGGTGGTCCATTGATTCTGTTGACCATCTTAGTGCAATTTCGTGTCATGTCATGCATCCAACTTATATGCAAAGGAATCCTAATTATACGTATAATTCTATATGCGTGCAATGACCTTTCATCGAAATGCAACATCTATGTGATGATTCATCCATTTTTCATTCATATTTAAAATAAATTAAAAATGCACACACATCCATATGCAATTATGTAATTGACCTATTTTGCCGATCACTAACTAGTGTCTAGTGTGTGTATATGCATCCACTAGCAAACACTTGCATCCACGTGAATCCATTCAACCATAACATGTTTTATTAACATGTTTTAAACCATTTCCTATCATCCATAGGCTTCTACCTAAGACTTATAATTCAGAAGATAGGAAAAAATAGATTCAAAATTTATGCTTAAGGAAGGACTAAGAGCATATTATCAAAGAGAAACTGAAAATAAGCGTGAATCCTATCTTCAATCTCTCAAGTCGCTTTATCACTGTCCTCTCCACACTGAATCTTAACAAGCCTGATATTTTTATTTCGCAACTTCTTCACCTTAGATCCAAGTATCCATGTAGGGACTTGCCTAATAGATACCTCCCTCTCTACCTCAACCTCCTCTACGGTACTCGGTGCCACCACTACCGTGGAATCATATAAGCACTTTCGCATGTGAGAAACATGGAATACATCATGAACTCTTTCCAATCTCTCCAGTAGTCTAACAATACTGACATATCCTTTCTACTATAGGGAATGACACTATGAACCTCGGAGCCAACTTCCCCACTGAGCGAACCGAGCAACACTTCTCAAGGGGGTACCTTAATGAAAACTATGTCCTCTACCTCGAACTTTAGGTCTGTCCTCCGCTGATTTGCATACAACTTATGTCTACCCTGAGCTGCCTTCATCCGCTTCCGAATCAAATCTATCTCATCTGAGGTCTTCCTAACAATCTTAGGCCCGAGTAAAAGTTTATTTGTGGACTCCCAACAACAAGTAGGTGATCTGCTGGGCTACGATCTGCTGGGCTACTCATACAATTCCTCGAAGGGAGCCATACCTATGCTATTCTGGAAGCTGTTATTATACGCGGATTCTATCAATAGAAGATGGTCCTCCTATAACACCCCGTAATTTTATAACATTAAAATTCACAAATTAAAGTATATTTAATTTTTAGAAGAAGAATTAAGCGAAATGGGTTGCGCTATTATGTTCGTTTCAAAATTTTGGGTCAAGATAGACATTTGGTTTGCACAAAACGGATACCTTATGAAGATGTTATTAAGCCTTGAAGTTCGTATGCGCATGAGAAAAATATATATATATATAATATATATAAAAAATTAAATAAATATGCAAAAAAGTTCAAAACAGAGAATCGGGATGGGGAATAACCGAACCGGTCCATTTTTGAGGTCGATCAGAGCACTGCTGGGTCGACTAGGGGTTGATTCAGGGTGTTTGGCTGTCAACCCGTTGGCCAATTCGCTCTAAGGCAGATGTGGCATCTGATTGGTTCTCATGGTTCAGGGTTAATCTAATGGTCCTAAAACACTCTCTACAACTATATAAGGACCCTAAACCTAAACCCTAATTCATTAACAAAGAGGAATGGTGCCTCCATGCTCCTAAAATCTAAAGTGACCTAGCCTCCACCCTAATAAATCAATTCAAAAGAGAAGATAAAGATAACAAATCAACGCCTACATCAATGGAAAGCTAAATCAACTCCAGAAAACCAGAACCCAGAATCGTTCTTCTCTTTCTTAAACCATGATTTGTGAGTACAGTTATTTTCAGTTGTGAAATTTAATTATGAGCTTGACATGGGTATAAATCTGAATTGGAGTTCTATCTTATTCTTGTTTATCAGATCTGTTTTTATGTGTTGATCCATCTTATTCTTTGTTTATCGGATCTGTTTTTCTGTGTAGATCTATCTTGTTGTAACTATTCTGTATCTCTTCCTTCCTTCTGTTCTATAGCCAGGCTACTACGAGCCTGAGCCAAATCTCATAAGAGATTGACATGTGAATGCTAAATTTAGGGAAAATATTGAATGATGCGTAATTGGACATAACTGATTTATGACTAAATTGAGAACACAACATAAGTTGTAATTTAAGATCTAGATCTAGGCATACTATATATGACAGTTTATGATTTGGAAGAAGGAGAATTAATGTGTGAGAACATATGACTTGTAATTTGGGGGACAAAATGCATGTTATAATTCAAGATCTGATTTTGAGGACATAATACATGTTGTAATTTAAGATATAGATTTGGGGGCATATTTTATATGACGATCTATGACTTGGAAGAAAAAAAGGATATATGATTTAGGCATAAAAGATCTATATTAAAACAGGGATAAATATTAATGTGAATACGCCTAATACGGATTTTTGGAGATTTGACATACGCGGTAATCAACGGCTATAAATTGGCATAATTCATATTGTATATCATGAATTGGGGCTTTTAGAGAATATCATGTATTGTGGAAAGTCTAACTAAATTTGGGCCTATGTTATGTTGAGAATTATGACCGTAATTTGGGCATGTAAAATGAGGCTTAATTTATGATTAGGCAAGATATGTTAATAGAACTTTAGGCTATGTTTAAATCTATTAAATTGCCCAATCCGCTAGGTCTGTTGGAATTGAATACTGTGATTTGGGTATTTAATCTGTAGGCTCGATCTAAAATTGAGCAAAACATGTTAATGGAACTTTGAATAATCTACTGTAACTTGTAAAGAAGTTAATTTGTTGAGTTGGCATAATTAATCTGATATTCGCATAATCTGTGAATGAAAACTTTAGCTACAAATAAGAATGCTGAGACAAGAGGTTAGACTCGGTTTGCGGTGGAAGCCTGCCCCGACCCAACCGGCTTAACCAGCAACCGCAAACTGTCAGTTTAATGTGAGAGGTCGTAGGCATAAGGATGCTTAGACACGAGGTTAGGTATGGCTTGTGGCAGAAGTCTGCCCGGAACCGCCCGGCACATCCAGCGGCTACAAGCTACTGACCTAATGTGAGAGGTCTGTGCATTAATATTTAATTAATGCAAATCTAAGATAAATATGATGCCTAAAACGTGTTGGGTGGATAGGGTTAAAACAACTGGACTGATGAATCTGACAAACCCGTTTCGTGAATCTGTAGGCTCAATACAAAGTTAGGTAAAACAATCTGTAAATCTGTTAATCTGTATATCTGTATATCTAATCCGTTAGTCTGAGAACTTGTTAATCTGTACATATGATCCATTAGTCTGAAAACCTGTTAACTTGTATGTCTGATTTGAAAACTAGTTAATCTGAACTTTATACATCTGAAATCTATAAACAAGTTAATCTAAAATCTGTTAGTCTGGGGACATAAGGTTAGGAGGGATAATTATTTGTGTCATATGTTGTTTGGGACCCATATTAGTTAGTAACCCTTTCTGGTATCAAAACTATGACCCAACACTAAGAGCGGTCCGGGCACGCTTACTGAACTAATTGTAAGAGGTTCACTCTAATAATGGCAAGGGGTGTTGATGGAGCATTCCAACCGGGTCATGTGCGTGCATGGATCCGGTCTACTCTGAGGATGTAAGACACTGTGACATCTGTAAATAGGTCTGTGTCTATAGGTTGCCACTTTAGGGAGTGATACACCCTTCTATGGGGCCGACACAGGGTATTTATTTATTAGGGAGCCGATCGCTTGTGGTAGAATTCAGGGTACACTTAGTTCTGTCTGTTTCTGTTGGGGTACCGTCTGTTTCTGTTAGGGTGGTAAAACCTGTCTGTTTCTGTATGGTACCGTCTGTTGGGGTGGTAAAGGCCCATTACTAGTGTACACCTAACTCTAATATTATGTTTCCGTAGGGATTACTGTGTTTCTATCTCTGATTTCATTCCTGATTCTGTTTCTGTACCGTCTATCTCTGTTCGGGTGGTAAAGGCCCATTTCTAGCATCGTGTTTCTGAAGAGATCATTTTGTTTTCTGTTTAGACAATAGAACGACACCTAATTCTGTTATACTAGTATTAGTGCAGAGAAGTGAAAACTAAGTAAGGAGCTTAGCTTAGCCTATATCATTATGTTTCTTCTGTTAACCTGCTACTCCTGTTACGGCTATCTCTCATCCAGTTTTATTTACATGGCATGATACTGTTATCTGTTTATATGCTGAAAGTCACTGGACTCATCAGACGTATGTCTGACCTGGTTTGTTTCGCCTCTTTTCTTCCGTTCCCCCCCAAGGTACTCAGGTTGGGAATGTAGGAGCTTGATTTAGATTTCTCTCTGCTTGAAGTGCTTGAAGTATTGTTTGGCTTTGATTCTACCTATTTATGGCATTTTCTGTTGGGGATTGTGGCTTTAAAATTACGTACTCTAAATGCTTTTGTACAAGATTGATATTTATGTACTTGAATTCTGATATGCTTCATGGAAGTTAATGCATTCCCTTTGTGAGTGACATTAACGGACATGGGGTGTTACACCTCCGGAGTCCCTCCGAAGTCCAAGATACACAGCTATAATAAATCCTCAATAATCCTATTAACCCTCTCCGTCTGTCCATCATTCTGAGGGTGATATACGGTGCTAATCCATAGTTGTGTACCCAATGCCTCCTGCAGGCTTCTCCAAAACTCACTGGAAAAGATGGAGTCTCTATCACTAACAATACTAGATGGAACTCCACGAAGTCGGATGATCCCCATTACATACACTGATGCCAGCCAAGCTGTCGTCCGCTTACTCTTAACCAGGATGAAATGTGCGCTCTTAGTCAACATATCGACTACAACCCAAATACTGGTGTTGCCCTTCCCCGATCTGGGCAATCCATCTATGAAGTCCATCGAGATGTTGTCCCACTTCCAACGTGGCACATCCATAGGCTGGAGCAATCCACCAGGCTTCCTTTGCTCAACCTTCACCCTCTGACAAGTCATACATCCAGCCACATACTCTTCCACGTCCTTCTTCATCCCTATCCAATGAAAGGCCCTCCTCATGTCTCTATACATCTTATCACCTCCCGAAAGGATGGTCATCCGAGAGTGATGAGCCTCCTCTAAAATCGATCTCAACAAATCATCAACTCGAGGAGCACATAATCTCCCTTCACGACGTACTCACCCTCTCTCATCCATAGAATACCTAGCAAGGTAACTTAAGGTCTCTCTTCCATTGATTCGGTCTATGATATATGCTAGCGGCTAATCCTCATGCTGACTGGATCCAATATGCCCCATGAGAGTAGGGCACACCTCCAATGATGCCAACAATACAGGTGCATAATCCGTAGATGGTCTAAAATTAAATGACGAGGTAAACTCCAAACTTTGCCACTTTATGAACAATGGACTCAAAGTCATACTCTGCCAACTCAGTGCATCTGCCACTACATTCCCCTTACCCGGTGTATATGATATCTCAAAGTCGTAGGATGTAAGAAACACCATCTAGCGCTATTGTCACAAATTAAGATCCTTTTGTGAAAAAAAGTACTTGAGGCACTACACCAAAAAGGGCTTTTCGTAACGTTGAAAAAACTCTGCTAAAACATTTAGTAGTGTTTCGGTAAATGCTGTGACACGACATGCAACTAGAAGTCTGAAAACTTTAGTTGTGTTGTAGTAAACGCTACCAAAAATGAACATATTGTAGCGTTTTTGAAACCCTACAAAAGGTTTATTTGGTAGCGTTTTAAAAATGCAACCAAAATGGTACTTACACCCATCTTTTTTCTTCTCGTAGCACTTTCAAAACGCTACTAAAACTTACTGGTTAATATACAAATCGCCACTACTTGTTAGTGGCTTCTATCAATTCCAACAATCACTTATATATAATATTCATATTAAAACCAATAATCAATCACATACTTATCATTTTCAAACCAACATTCATAATCACCATACTCAAATAATTAAAAAAATACATTAACCACACGATCAAGTATAATATCTATAATCATTTGAATAATATTGTTTCGACAAAATAAGAGAATCCGCATACCACAACAATTTACAAACCACAACCATTCACAAACAAGTCTACACAACTAATACGAACAAAATACTAGAATACATAATAGTTAAAGCATTGTCCATGACTTAATTACCGATAGTTTTTTATGCGACTGTTCTTCACTTCATAAATGCTAATCATCTGTACACAAGCATAATGGTCAACAGTTAGAATTACATACAAGTCCTGATAATTTACATACAAATATAATTTACTATATATCAATTTCAATTGGAATGAGTTTCAAAATATTGCATCATCTGTTATCATCTGTTAGCATTACATTCATTTTAATGTATTGCAATGCATGTTCATTTTAAAACATTACATTCTTGATTTCATTTCGTTTCCATACAAATATTTTCTTATGTTAAGGTCTGTTCATCTTTAATCTATCCATTTTAATTTTTCTGTTCAAATTTATATTACATTACATTTCAACAATGCGTCCATTTTCAACGTATAGTAATAGAGTCTAGTTATAAGTTTAGTAGCCTATTGTTATAACTTTGAATACTAAATAGTAACAAGGTCAAAGTAAAACTTGGTCAAATTGTAATTATTATGTGCAATTTAACAAATAATAACAGGGTCCGATTACAAATTTAGTAGCCTATTGTTATAAATTTGACTAATAAATTGTAATGTACGTTGGTTTGCTTTATCCAAAACCCAAGAAACATTTCCATTTGAAACTTAGTGCGTTAAAAATAAATACATGAAAAATGCTTGCTTTACAATTCCCAAAAAGGAAAAAAAATCAACATACAACAATGAACTAAAAATTATTAACAATGAGGAGCATGATGAGAGGTATTGCAAGGAAGAAATTCCATTGTAAGAAAATATAATGAACTACTATTTGATAAAATTTCCCACATTAGTAAATTTTGTCAGTTAAATTTGCAAAGTACATAAATATACAGCTGTTAAATGTCAGAGGCATATCTGGAATCACTACCTGATTAACGAGGAAAAGAGGCATTCAATCCAAGTAGTAACATAACTACTAAATTGCCATTCAGTCCAACATTCTTTTTGGTTGGTTTCCAAGTATAGCTTAAAGCCCTGCTTGACAATATCAGCTCCAACTTATAATAACAACAACAATAACAACAACAACACTAATAATAATAGAAATAAACTAAGAATAGGAGAAGGTTTCAACAATCAACTCAACCTAAATAATCATGGGATACAAACTATATAATCTTTCCTGTAGGGCATCATCAAGGATCTCCTTGTTGCCATGAAGTTTTGAATAAAGTCTAATAAGTGTACTTCCACCTTCCGAGAAAAATCTTTTAATAGCAGCCTAAACACAAAAAAGATTGACAATATACAACTGATTTCACTACTGCAAGGTAGAACTTATGCAAATAGGCTGGAAACTGTGACCATACATAATCTAATAGAATTGCCTTGGTAGCATTTAATTAAAGCTTCTCCAACCGTCAATTCATTCTCTTTCAATTTCCGCTTTCCTTTATGCTCCAACCTGAAATTAAGTATAAAAAGAGTTTCAGTTAACGCTCTTAGCTTTGCATTTCCTAGTGAAATGAAGTTTAATGGCGTTCTATTTATAAGTTTACATTTAATTTAACTTCATTGCATATTGTTTACCATCTAATATAATTTGTAACAGCATGTTCGATGCAAACCCGCTTTCAAATGCGCATGTGCACACTTACTATGCCTTCATATTATGTAACCTTTCTCCCTTCTTCGTTTTCTAAAACATATTCTTTCTCTTTGTTACTTCTTCTTCATTTATATAAAGAAAAATCAACAAATCATATGCCTCCACCTACCCGACCAATCACTAACCCACATCAACAGGCGCTCTGCCGCGACTTAGACCTGCCACCACGTGCGAGGCAACTCTTTCACCTCATCAGTTTTAGACCCAGCTCCTAAACTCCATCAATGACCATGCACCTTCCAGTGTCACACCAGCATATCTTCCATATACTCTGCACCCAAATCCCAACAGTTCCAACACCGATGTCATACGCCAAAACCTGCACTCCCCGAGAGTTCATCCTCCGCCCAAAACCGAGCTCTGCCCAACCTGAGCAACCACCGGGACATGCACCCCATATCCATGCCTATGCCTGCCTTTCTGCTCCGGTCTAACACTGCTTCGCCTGCAGTTGTAACAATGTGCAAACACCATTGACCTGAACTACCACGATGAAGTAGCCTGCACTAGCTACTTTATTTAGATTTAGGCATCGTCAATGAGACATTGTTGTTCGTCGCACCTTGTAGATATCGTGGCTTTGTGTTTGCGTATATGTGTATGTATCATGTCACATGTGTGCATGTTGAAAGCGGGTTTTGCATCTCTGTTAGTTTTGGGGTTTGACTGACGCTGTATCGTTAGATTTGTCTTTTTGTTAGCTTCGAGTGAGTGTTTGGATTTTTTTTGGCTTGCGTCCCTATCGTACATCACTTGCAAGTTAGTAAAATATTTAAAGATATGCTCGATTCTCTAGTATGTTTTGTTTGTGATATTTCCCCTGCCTATTTGACATCTCCAAGCAATGTCTAGGTTATTTTACTTGTAATGGACTCAATGTCAGATTTTCATAACAGCCATTTTAGTCCTTTTCCTGGAAAGTCAGTGTATCAGATATTTTAATCTCTAAGCAATGACCATATTATAAATCGATAACCAATTTCCAAGAATGTAGACAGAACTCTTTAAAGTTAATGATCGACAAAAAAAACGGAGGTACTCTTATGTCGCTAACGATGACAAGTATTTTGTTAACATTTGGAAGCATGGTTACACTTAATTGTGAGACTTGATGAGTTTATAATTAAGCAAAGATCATTATCTCAAGCAAATGCTTAAAATATACTAGCTTAGTGACTGTGATTAAATGATTGCATCCACACAGGATAAGTTAAGCATTTTACTTTTCTCACAAACAATAATCCAAATAAATAAGATCATTATCTGAAATAACAAGGATGGCAAAGTATATTGTTAACATTTTTTTCAGTGTTGTGTAGTGGGTCTTCACTATAGGTTCAGAAAAATCCAATTAGGTATGAATCCATGCACACACACACACACACACACACACACACACACACATATATATATATATATATATATATATGTATGTATGTGTATGTATGTGTGTGTATATGCAAACTATGCTTGATAAAGATTTGATTATTTCTTACAGAAGATCATTTATTGAACAGTTCCACCAGAACTCGTTATTGCCAGCCAACTAATAACTTATGGTAGTTAAATGAGAGTACCTGTTCTTGGATAACAGAGAGTAGAGGACTGACTACAAAAGCAACCCCATTTTGTAAAACTGCTGGCAGTTGATAACAGAGATTTTTGCCACCCCCAGAAGGCATTATAACTGTAACACCCCACGTCCATTAATGTCACTCACAAAGGGAATGCATTAACTTCCATGGAGGTTTTAAGTGAATATAGAACAGAAAAATTACAACAAGACAGATAATAAGTAGTACTTGGAAATCTAAAACTTCATTTTATTGCAGCGGAAATTAAACATGTTTGTTACATCATAAAACCATAAATCAGAGTCAAGTACAATATCCATCTTGATAAAACAAAATACATAATCCCATTACATAAATAGCCATTAAAGAAGATAACAAGCTGGACTTTACTTCAATGGTCCAAGCTTTCCAAAGAGAGATGAAGCAATCCAATCAAACTCCACTAGAGCTGGGCCCAACCTGAGGACCTGGAGGGGGAAAAAGGATGGAAATAGAGGGGGTCAGACATAAAGTCTGGCGAGTATGATAATTCTAACAATACTATTATCAAAGTAACTAGACTAAGGCATAAGCTGGAAAACAAGGAAATGTCTATGAACTATTGGGTATGGAAGAGCAGATAAGGATAACGTTAAAGGCACACCTAATTACTAACGAATAATTACTACACTGCACCGCACCAGTCACCCTAAAGGTTGATCCCACTTGCTTCACATAGAAACTATATAAATGGCCTTGCGTACCCCTAGCTGACTACATAGGTGCCGTCTGCCCCTATCTCCACTAGGTGTACCCCACTACCCACTTGCGATCGACTCCCTACTCGTAGATACCCGTGATGGCCCCACAGTTGGGTGTATCACTCCCCTAAAGTGGCAACCCGATACAACTTGAGAATGCACGGCTTATACCTACACGATGCAACAATGTCTTACCTACCAGCCCAGGTCCATACACGCGTATGAAACCTGTTGGACTTGCGTTGCCATCGCTACCCCGTTTTGGCCTCTTATAGTCAAGCCCAATATGCGTGTCCCGTCCTCGACTTTGGTCGAGCCCACAAAGATACGTTTGGGATACTGGTTGAAATGGGCCCCCACAAGCTACCCACCTAAGCTTGTCCACTAGTACATCCCACTTAACCCTCTTAGTCATGTTCATTTACATGTGTGTTTGGTTAAGTCTTACTAATCGTATTTCAAATGCCACTAAAGGCAACCACTAGATTCCTCATGCCACCCAAGGCACCTACTTAACCCCCATGTCCAACCTTACAGGTTTATCTGGTTAAGTATTTCTTAATTCATTCAGGCCATAACCTCATAAAGACCTCTCACATTAGACTGGCATTTATGGCAGCTGGATTTGCCGGGCGGGTCCGGGCAGTCTTACACCATAAAAGAGTCTAACCTCGTGTCTTTACAACTGTTATGCTTTAGTTTGGGCCTAGGACCTCTCACATTGGGCTGACATTTGTGACCACTGGATTTGCCGGGCGGGTCCAGGCAGGTTTACGTCACAAACGAGTCCAACCTCGTGTCCTAAGCATTGATTATCACTTATAATCTTTTACCCCAGTTTTAATAATTCCCTACTCAAATTATTAATTAACTCAAATTTTAAATGATGCCCATAATTGACTCAATTATGGCCATCCACTCATGGCATGCAAAATCATATCAATTGCACCCCAACTTCTTATTATTGAATCCTTAATATCACCCCTACCCCACGTTATACGTTCGCTTATTCAACACAAAGTATACGTTAGACTCGAATAGTCTAACTCATATCACAAAGATAAATTATCACAACATATAGACAAATAAAATAGATCTAATCATAATAAGGGTGAAACTTGCATAAACTACACATGTTAAGGATCTAAAGGTGTCAACTTGTTAAATGTCACAATTTACATGATATGATCATAACCCAAATTCATGTATAAACTTGCATATGGGGTTTTATGCAACATAATGATGGTGTGAACTAGCATAGAATTCACATATGTCATAGCATAATTCTAGATGTCATAATTCTAGATCTAAATAGATGTCATGGCATATGTTCATATCCTTTACTAATCAACCTAAACTTGCATATGTAACTTGTCATATAGATCAACATAGCCCAAATAATATCAATATTATGATTTGATTAACATGAACTAATTAGCATAGATAATAACATCATGACTTTATAACATGTATGATTCATCACAACTTAGCATAGAAAATTACGACCTATACAATATCATCATAGCATGATTTACAACATATAGGATATCATCATCACATAGCATAGAATTTACAACATACATGATAGCATAAAGTTTACAACAACATATATGACAATCCACATCATTTACTTATAATCCATTCATAACTTAATCTAATTAGTTTAACAATAATCTTGTTAAGATCATCATACTCACAATTAGAAGAGAAAGAGAGTCTTGATTTGCTTTAGAGTTGAGTAGAATTAGGGTTTTGATTAGCTTTTCTTCCTTCTTAATTGGCGGCGGCTACACTGAGTTCCATGGCGGCGGTATGACGGTGGCTATTCTATTTTTCATGTGAATTAGAGTGAGAGACTACCTAGGTATTTATAGAGTTTAGTGTTTATTTAGACCGTCAGATCAACTCAGAACTAAACTGAACCATTTAATTTGCCAACTCAGCCCTAAAGACACATCAACCAAACCCTAGCCGCCTGGACAGGTCGACACCCAGGTCGACTGCCCAGTCGACTGCCCAGTCGACCTGGGGGGGCGGGTGTCGACTGCCCAGTCGACTCCCCAGTCTACCTGGGGTGCTGGGCGGGAATTTTCCCGCCTAGCCTGTTTGACTTTGAATTTTGAATTTTGAATTTTCTGAAATTTGTTTTGAATTTTCTGAAACTTCCGATGGCCATAACTTCTTCATACGAAGTCCAATTCACGCAAACCCGGACTCTATTTCAACCAGAATTCCGAGACGAACACAATGGCGCAACCCGTTTCCCACAATTCTCACTTCTGAGATTAGTTATTCTTTAATTTGTGAATATTAATATTAACAGAAATACGGGGTGTTACATTCTCCCCTCCTTAAAGGATTTCGACCCCGAAATCTTCAAGTCAAGAAGAATGTATATCCGAACATCCAATCGTCCATCTACTCAACCATCAAACACAGACATCCATTGTCCTTATAAACTTCTAATGCTTTCATGTTTAAATGCATAGTGTGTGTATATGTCCATATCTAATGCAAAATCAAGCGGTCCACTGATTCAGTTGACCTCCTTAATGCAAATCATGACAGTGCCATGCATCCATTATGTATGCGAAAGAACCCTATCGATACATATTATTTCTACATGCGTGCACAACCATTCACCAAAATGCGATATCCATATGATAGCACAATCATTATACATCCATTTTACTAAATATAGCCATTTATATGCAATATGCAGTATGAAGTGACTGAGCCGATCTAGTGCCTAATAGTGTGCGTATATGCGTCCATGAGCAACCACTAGCAAACACTTGCATCCACTTTGCATCCATCATACATAACATGTCTCAAACACATGTTTCAACCACAGGATTATCCTAACTAAAGGTCAAAAATACTAGCGAGAGGATACTCTAAAGGTAAGATAAGTACAAGCTAAGCGATAAAGGAGAAATTAAAAGACATACCCTCGAAAAGAAAAGGGTACAACGAACGCATCTTCTCTTCCGTCTCCCAAGTAGCGTTGCTCTCATCATCTCCCCATTGTACTTTGACTAGTCGAACCTCTCGATTTCTCAGCTTCTTAATCTCCGACCCAAGAATGGATGTAGGAGCTCGTCGAATCGTCGCATCACGCTCTATCTCCACCTCTCTAAGAAAGCTCAGCTCTACCACTTCCGCGGTCTCGTGCAAGCACTTCCTCAAATGTGACACATGGAATACGTCGTGTACACCACTAAGTCTCTCAGGCAACTCCACTCTATACGCCATCTGTCCAATCTTCTCCTTAATAGGAAACGGCCCTACGAACCTTGGTGCTAATTTCCCAATGGACCCAAAGCGAACAACGTTCCGTAATGGAGACACTTTGATAAAGACCATATCCCCAACTTTAAACTCAAGATCTGTCCTCCTCTTATCCGCATAAGATTTCTGCCTATCTTGCGCTGCTTTCATCCTCCTACGAATCAAGTCGATCTTCTCCGAAGTCTCCCTAATCATATCGGGCCCAAGTAAGATCTTATCTGTAGATTCCCACCAACATGTAGGTGAACGACAAGGTCGTCCATAAAGAGCTTCGAAAGGTGCCATGCCAATGCTGGTCTGAAAGCTGTTATTATATGCGAACTCCACCAATGGAAGATGCTCTTCCCATGTACCCCCAAAGTCTAGGATACATAGCCTCAAAAGATCCTCTAGAATGCGATTCACCCTCTCGGTCTGGCCGTCCGTCTGAGGATGATATGCGGTGCTCAAACATAACTGAGTCCCTACCACTTCTTGCAAGCTCCTCCAAAATTCGCTAGTGAAAATAGGATCGCGGTCGCTCACTATGCTAGAAGGAACACCATGCAAACGAACTATCTGTCGGACGTATACATAAGCTAACCATGGAGCAGTCCTCTTACTCTTCACAGGAATAAAATGGGTGCTCTTAGTAAGTCTGTCTACTATAACACAAATCCCCGTATTACCCTTCCTTGATCTTGGTAATCCGTCCACAAAATCCATCGAGACACTTTCCCATTTCCATAGTGGAACCTCCAATGGGTGAAGCAACCCACCGGGTTTCTTTTGCTCCGCTTTTACTTGTTGGCAGACCAAGCATCTAACGACATACTCGGCCACATCCCTCTTCATACCGGCCCAAAAGAAAACTCGCTTCATGTCTTGGTACATCTTGTCCCCGCCGGGATGAATGGTCATCTTCGAATGATGTGCTTCGTCAAGAATAGCATTCCTCAAACCTTCGTCTCGAGGTACACAAAGTCTACTATCCCTACGTAACCAACCCTTATCATCTAGGGTATACCTACGGAGATGGCTTGATGACTCCCCTCTTTTGAGCTTTTCTACTAACTCAACCAACTATGGGTCGTCTCGCTGTGCCTCGCCAATCCGTCCCAAAAGCGTAGGTCTAACCTCTAAAGATGCTAGCAAACCGGGTACGAAGTCAATGGAAGGTCTAAAGTCAAACATAGAGATGAATTCTAAGTTTCGCCGCTCAACAAACAACGGACTCAAGGACAACCTTTTCCTACTTAAGGCGTCTGCCACCACGTTACCCTTGCCAGGGGTATATGCTATTTCGAAGTCGTAGGACGCTTAGAACTCCATCCACCTTTCTTCTCGGGTGCCTTATCAGCTTTAGCGCCTTTCTCCTCGTGCATGAGTGCCATGTCTACTAGCTTCTCAAAAGTGGCCCCCATAGGGATGTGGGTCATAGCCAACCCTTGCAACGGTTCAATCAATCCATTAACAAACCTCAGAGCCTTCTTCTCCGGTGTGTTCACTAAGTCCAAGACAAACCTTGCTAATTGATTAAATTTGTTGACATATTCTTTCACTGATGAGCTTCCTTACTTCAATGTCAAGAACCTTTCCATATATAGATTCTCTTCTGCCCTTGAGAGAAACTTTGCCTCTTTAAATTACTCATCAAGACATGTTTTGAAAACACTTCTTCCAAAAATACTTTAGAAAAATAGTTTTTCTAAAAAAATTATCTATTCTGGTAACCTTAAGCTCTGATACCACGTGTAACACCCCACGTCCATTAATGTCACTCACAAAGGGAATGCATTAACTTCCATGGAGGTTTTAAGTGAACATAGAACAGAAAATTTACAACAAGACAGATAATAAGTAGTACTTGGAAATCTAAACTTCATTTTATTGCAGCGGAAATTAAACATGTTTGTTACATCATAAACCCATAAATCAGAGTCAAGTACAATATCCATCTTGATAAAACAAAAAACATAATCCCATTACATAAATAGCCATTAAAGAAGATAACAAACTGGATTTTACTTCAATGGTCCAAGCTTTCCAAAGAGAGACGAAGCAATCCAATCAAACTCCACTAGAGCTGGGCCCAACCTGAGGACCTGGAGGGGGAAAAAGGATGGAAATAGAGGGGGTCAGACATAAAGTCTGGCGAGTATGATAATTCTAACAATACTATTATCAAAGTAACTAGACTAAGGCATAAGCTGGAAAACAAGGAAATGTCTATGAACTATTGGGTATGGAAGAGCGGATAAGGATAACGTTAAAGGCACACCTAATTACTAACGAATAATTACTACACTGCACCGCACCAGTCACCCTAAAGGTTGATCCCACTTGCTTCACACAGAAACTATATAAATGGCCTTGCGTACCCCTAGCTGACTACATAGGTGCCGTCTGCCCCTATCTCCACTAGGTGTACCCCACTACCCACTTGCGATCGCCTCCCTACTCATAGATACCCGTTATGGCCCCACAGTGGGGTGTATCACTCCCCTAAAGTGGAAACCCGATACAACTTGAGAATGCACGGCTTATACCTACACGATGCAACAACGTCTTACCTACCAACCCGGGTCCACACACGCATATGAAACCCGTTGGACTTGCGTTGCCACCGCTACCCCGTTTTGGCCTCTTATAGTCAAGCCCAGTATGCGTGTCCCGTCCTCGACTTGGTTCGAGCCCACAAAGATACATTTGGGATACTGGTTGAAATGGGCCCCCACAAGCTACCCACCTAAGCTTGTCCACTAGTACATCCCACTTAACCCTCTTAGTCATGTTCATTTACATGTGTGTTTGGTTAAGTCTTACTAATCGTATTTCAAATGCCACTAAAGGCAACCACTAGATTCCTCATGCCACCCAAGGCACCTACTTATCCCCCATGTCCCACCTTACATGTTTATCTGGTTAATTATTTCTTAATTCATTCAGGCCATAACCTCATAAAGACCTCTCACATTAGACTTGCATTTATGGCAGCTGGATTTGTCGGGCGGGTCCGAGCAGTCTTACACCATAAAAGAGTCTAACCTCGTGTCTTTACAACTGTTATGCTTTAGTTTGGGCCTAGGACCTCTCACATTGGGCTGACATTTGTGACCACTGGATTTGCCGGGCGGGTCCGGGCAGGTTTACGTCACAAACGAGTCCAACCTCGTGTCCTAAGCATTGATTATCACTTATAATCTTTTACCCCAGTTTTAATAATTCCCTACTCAAATTATTAATTAACTCAAATTTTAAATGATGCCCATAATTGACTCAATTATGGCCATCCACTCATGGCATGAAAAATCATATCAATTGCACCCCAACTTCTTATTATTGAATCCTTAATATCACCCCTACCCCACGTTATACGTTCGCTTATTCAACGCAAAGTATACGTTAGACTCGAATAGTCTAACTCGTAGTACAAAGATAAATTATCACAACATATAGACAAATAAAATAGATCTAATCATAATAAGGGTGAAACTTGCATAAACTACACATGTTAAGGATCTAAAGGTGTCAACTTGTTAAATGTCACAATTTACATGATATGATCATAACCCAAATTCATGTATAAACTTGCATATGGGGTTTTATGCAACATAATGATGGTGTGAACTAGCATAGAATTCACATATGTCATAGCATAATTCTAGATGTCATAATTCTAGATCTAAATAGATGTCATGGCATATGTTCATATCCTTTACTAATCAACCTAAACTTGCATATGTGACTTGTCATATAGATCAACATAGCCCAAATAATATCAATATTATGATTTGATTAACATGAAATAATTAGCATAGATAATAACATCATGACTTTATAACATGTATGATTCATCACAACTTAGCATAGAAAATTACAACCTATACAATATCATCATAGCATGATTTACAACATATAGGATATCATCATCACATAGCATAGAATTTACAACATACATGATAGCATACGGTTTACAACAACATATATGACAATCCACATCATTTACTTATAATTCATTCATAACTTAATCTAATTAGTTTAACAATAATCTTGTTAAGATCATCATACTCACAATTAGAAGAGAAAGAGAGTCTTGATTTGCTTTAGAGTTGAGTAGAATTAGGGTTTTGATTAGCTTTTCTTCCTTCTTAGTTGGCGGCGGCTTCATTGAGTTCCATCGCGGTGGTATGACGGTGGCTATTCTATTTTTCATGTGAAATAGAGTGAGAGACTACCTAGGTATTTATAGAGTTTAGCGTTTATTTAGATCGTCAGATCAACTCAGAACTAAACTGAACCGTTTAATTTGCCAACTCAGCCCTAAAGACACATCAGCCAAACCCTAGCCGCCTGGACAGGTCGACTGCCCAGTCGACCTGGGGGGGGTGTCGACTGCCCAGTCGACTCCCCAGTCGACCTGGGGTGCTGGGCGGGAATTTTCCCGCCTAGCCTGTTTGACTTCGAATTTTGAATTTTAAATTTTTTGAAATCTGTTTTGAATTTTCTGAAACTTTCGATGGCCATAACTTCTTCATACGAAGTCCAATTCACGCAAACCCGGACTCTATTTCAACCAGAATTCCGAGACGAACACAATGGCGCAACCCGTCTCCCACAATTCTCACATTTGAGATTAGTTATTCTTTAATTTGTGAATATTAATATTAACAGAATTACGGGGTGTTACAATAACCAAAACATCTTTTTTACTCATGACATCATTTATTATCTGATAACGGTGTGAGAAACATTAAAATATTATATCACAAAAAAACATAATAATATTGAGGATGATAAAAGCACTTAATAGTAACAATGAGGGTTAGAGGTCCTGACAAATACAAAGAAGCTTTTCCGTATTGATATTTTCTGAAGGTAATAATGATCCGGATTAAGAGCTGTATATCTATCTACCTATAAATTAATGTTTCATCCCAAGTTTTCAAGATTTCACAAAGCCAATAATATTGAACAAAGTATGCGTTACACAGCTTATAAATAGATTTCATGGAATTTACCAAAAAATACACAAAACATGTTATATAAAAAGGCAGGATATAACCTAAAGAGTTGCTTCTAAAATAAGTTATTTACCCTCATTTTTCATGCTGTTCTCCGCGTTCATATTATCATAGAGTTCACTATTGAAAACACAATTCCCATATAAGTACAGGCATACAACTGCGAAGTAGAACTTACTAGAGAATTAAAAAAACTTATATAACATTGTAAAAAGTGGGATAGGAAAGCACCATTAAAGTAGGTGTGTTGGACAATGATATTTGGTAGACTGATTCATAAAATAAAAGTGCAGTACTAAAATGAATGAACCAATAACTAATGCTAAATTATAACATCTTTACCAACTTATATATGACAAAAAAGACTTCTTTACCAAGGCAGATAAACAAAGCATTTGTCTGTTCATCTTAAAGCCACCCCAGATATCCCACGATTGTTCATCATACTTAATGATGAATGGATGAAAACCTTATTTGATTATTGGTTTTATTAGTGCTATCAAGCTTTTAGACCTGTCAGCACTTGTTAATATAATTCTGAATATCTTGCCTTCTAGATAAGCTTACTAATTTAATTTAATTTATAATAAAAAAACCATACAAGAGACAGGTCAGCTGTTTTTCACTCACTTCTCGCTGATTTGTTCGATAGGATGATATACAAAAAATATTGAATCTTGAATCATCTGCACGAGAGTCCCAATCAAAAGCTTCCGACCAACTGATTTTAGAAACATGATTACCTAAAGCATCTTCAGATTCTTTGCGATCTTCCAACAAAGACTTTAAATCCAACTGCCTATCATAAAGCTTCTCCTGGCGATCAAGCAATAACTTAATTTCATTTGAAGTGTCATCAAAAAGAAAGGGGAGAAGTTACAAAACAAGAATGTTCTGCCACATTAGTTATTCGTGATCACCAAACTGCTATGCAAAACTTATGATAGTGAGGCAAGACAAAGAATGCTACAATAACATTACTAAATAATTTGTTTATTCTAAGCATGCAATGCCACTATAATTATCATATCAGTGCAAAAGTATTTCTAGTTTTATTTTCTAGAGAACCGGTACCTTCACAACACCCCCTGCAAACAATTTTTGAATGCCTTTTTTCCCTCAAAATCCACCCAAAAATCACCATTTTTCTCAAAGCATCACAAATCGCCATTTTTTTCAAAACAATCTGAAAAATACGACTTCTAGATTTCAGTACGAAGAAATGAGCTGGTATAAATAAAGGAGACGGATCTTTCGACTTTGGTTTCAGGTTAAGCTAGCAGGCTTAATTTTATGCCATCAGATAATGTTATTCAGTTTTACGATCTACTGATAAATAATAGTTAAGTGCAAATTTTGAATATAAAAATTCATCCACTTAATATAATTATCCACTGAACCAATACAGTTGCACTTCTTGGCCAACTTTACATCTCAGTCCACAGTTGAAATAAGTTCGCATTTCAACCAGAACCTATAGAGTGTAAATATTTAGTCATATCTGTTGTATGGCATGTAGATGTAAAGCTGCATATTATATTATATAAATACGGTTGGAACTAGATTCCTACAATAATAGTTGATTAAGTTTGGATAAAGATACCAATTTAATAGATAAATGCAAAGATCATATATAACAAATTAAGTAGTTGACAACTATCAAAATTTAAGCAGTTGATAACACATTTGCCTCGCATGTAATCTTTCACCTCTAAAAGCATGGAATGTTTTGACCCCAACTAATTACCAAACAAATAAAAATAGATGATCAAGAAATTCAAACACGATAAGTATATGATTGCAACAATAAATCAAGGACACATCAATATAAGGTAGTCATTTGCATTTCAATCATACTAATTGAACTATGGTATACAATACCGACCTACATGTGTTACGGAGTCCACATCCTTAGTACTTAAAATTAGATCTAGTCATTTACCACTTAATTATGCACAGAGACATTTACTTCATGGTTGTTTCTCATGGCATGCATCCACTGACAATATTGTAAATACAATATTATTTGAAATTTATAATTGATATGCACATCATTTTCAAATGTCCTGCCAAGTTGTCAGTCAACTATTTATAACTAGCTTCAATTTTAAAAGCATTTAGTCATCACCAGTTTGTGGATTCATTATTCATTCCAAATGTTGATGATGAAAATCTCATGTTATATCTTTATAAAGTGTCCATATGTGAAATTACAATAACTAGATAATAGAACTGTATGTGCCTTATTTGTTTGACTGTTCTTTTCATAATTTGGCTTCCATTCAAAACCAATACCAATAACTTTACAGCTCTCCGAATATTTAGTGGATGCAAGCAGCCCATTAATCTTATCCACACATAAACAAAGTGGCTAAGATCCAAAAAATGGAGCGGTCAAAGGAATTCATTGGATACTGTACAATAGCAGTTGTTACCATGTTGTTGACATTTTGCCACATAAGTCCTCAAATAATGCAAAGTTCGTGACTTTGTCACTTAATTCTCCATTCATTAAGCAGTTAGTAACTTTTTCCATCGATTCTTGCAAATAAAAAAAATCATGATTAATTTCATAAGAAATTTCCTCATTATATCATCAATTCAAATGATAACAACAAAATATAATAACCAGGGTTTTTGTAGTAAAATTGAACATAGTATGGAAAATAAAATAACTTAGCTAAATTAAGGTTTTTGAGATTACCTCGATTTGTTGATTTAGGGCTTATGAACAAATCCTAAGTAAACGGAGCCGACTGAAGGAAGAACGGATGGATGAGGTGAAGAGGCGCAGGCTAAGGGAGAGAAATAACAGAGATGGAAAAAATGTTCCAGTAGAAACGAAAAAATGTTCCAGTAGAAACGAAAAAAAATGAGGGAAAAAACATAGCAATAGGGAAAGAGATGGAAAAATGTAACGAGGGTTTTAGTATTAGGCGGGGAAGGGCAAAATAGTTGGTGGGATCGAATAAAAGGAAAACATACCGTGAAAAAATAATATTAGTTGCACACGCATCACAAATGCCATAGATTAAAGTAATTAAATGTTGGTTTTCTTGTAGTTAGGGGCTTATCGTTGGTGTATAGCTCAGACCACTCACCTAATAAATAATGTCTCCAAGACTTAAGTGCAAACACTATCGCCGCTACCTCCAAATCGTAGGAGGGGTAATTCCTCTCATGTACCCTCAATTGTCTACTCCCGTAGCAGACAACCCCACCCTCCTACATAAAAACTGGACCTAAACCCGTGCCGCAAGCATCCTAAATACAGTGAACATCTTCATACCATCCGAAAGAGTCAGTACTAGAGCTGAGGTGAAAGCCTTCTTTAACCTCAAGAATGCATCCTCGCAGACCACATTCCGAGCAAATACTAGGTTTTTCTTCATAAGGCCGGTAAACGGAGCTGAGATCCGCACAAAATCTTTAATGAACTTCCAATAGTATCCCGCCAAACCTAGAAAGCTCCTCACCTCTATCGCATTCTGGGGGGCTTTCCAATCCTATACCGTGATGACTTTAGTGGGATCCACTGCTATACCATCTATAGTGACAACATGTCCAAATAACCTCACATCCTTCCACCAAAAATGACACTTAGAGAAATTCGCCATCAGCTAATGTGCATGGAGAGTACGGAGGACCTCTCTTAAGTGCAAAGCATGCTCATCCTCGTTCCTCGAGAACACCAAGATATCATCAACAAATAATACCATGAACTTATTTAGGTACTCCCTAAATACCAGGCTCATCATATCAACAAAATACGTTGGTGCATTGGTTAGCCCAAAAAGCATAACCAGCCACTCAAAGAATTTCGGAATCCTAAAGAGAGCTTTATCTATGCTATCATCCGCCACCCTAAGATGATGAAATTTTGTAGCCAAATCCAACTGCGAGAAAACTAAACCGTCTACCAACTAATCAAACAAGTAATTTAATCGAGGGAGTGGGTTCCTATTCTTCTTTATGAGCTTGTTTAATTCTTTGTAATCCAACACATAACCGAAGAGAGTCATCTTCCTTATTCGCGAAGATGACTGGTGCTCCCCACTTAGAAATCTCTTTCAAATAAACCCTTTCTTGATGACTCACCCACCTGCTTACTAAGCTCCCTCCTCTCCCTCGGAGCCATGTGGAACATTGGCAATGCAATAGGTTTAACATTCTTACCTAAGTATATCCTGAAATCAATCTTACAACTAGGAGGTAGCCCTCTCACCTCCTTGAATACTTCCGAAAAGTCTTTAAGTACGAGCACCAAACTGAGATCGTCTACAGAAGCATTTAGCGAATCCAAGAAAGTAAGCTTGACTGACCCTCATGGGTCTCATGAAATCTCAAGAGTCCTACCATGGAACGTTAAAAGCCTCAGAACTCTCCTCTAGTAGTCAAGGATGGCACCATACATGGCTAGCCAATCCATCCCTAAAAAACACTCGTAACCCATGAAACCCAATACACATGCATCACAATCAAACTTGACATCAAAATAGAAATACTCAAACCCCTACACATCATAGATAATTAAGTCGTACCTCTTATGGGATTAAGAAAACTACTAGATCAGAAACTATAGAATATCTAGGTGTAGACTATCAACTACAAAGATGGATATGAAAGAATGAGAAGCTCCAGAATCAAACAAGTTCCTAATAGGGAAATCGAAAAAACAAACCTTCCACATTAACTTTCCTACCTTTGTCCTGACTGCTACCAGCGGTCTGAGCCACCTAAAGCACATGAATCTATGCTTTGAATGGTCGTGCTCCCTATTCCTTCCTTTAAGGGCAATGCCTGCTATAAAGTCCCATCTATCCACACTAAAAGCAAGCACCCTTCTTAATTGTATTCTTGCAATCTTTGACGAAGTGTCCCATCATGCCACACCCATGGCACTTCGCTTTCTTATTGATTTGTGCTTTATCCGGCTTCTCCCCCTTTTTCTTTCCTCCTTTCTTGGGCCATCACTTTTTCTTCCCAAAACCTATTTTCGGCCACCTCAGTCTTATCCTCATGTGCAATCTCTTTCCCATCCTCGTGCATAAGGGCCATCTCCACCAAAACCTCAAAAGTAATGCCCATAGGAATATGTATCAGTTCTAGTCCTTGGAGGGGTTAGTCCAGCCATCTCGCAAACGTCAATGCCTTCTTACGCGCAATATTAACCAGATCTAAGACAAATCTCGCCAACTCGTTAAAGCTATTCACACACTCCTTAACTGACATATCACCATATCTCGGACTTAAGAATCTTTCCAATAGCATCCCTTCTTCAGCTTGGGATAATTTTTTTCTCAAACCTATCCTTGAACTTATCCCATGTCCTTACAGCTAACTCTGCCTCAGCCACTTCCCACTAGCACATTGCTTCTCGTTTCAGTTGCCATGCGGCTAATTGAATCCTCCTCCAGTTGTCAAAATCTAATAATCCAAATACATGATCGGTCCGTCTAAGCCAATAAAGAGCATCAACAAAAATCTCTGATCCAAGAAATAGCTTGCCGCCTATAGCAGAAAAATCCTTACAGAGCTTAGAGTAATTAGCTGTTGGACTCGGTAGGACTACCGTGGCTACACCCCGAGGTTGGGTATTTTCTTGCCCTACGGCTGGCGCCATGGCTTTAACACACCTACAGAACCATGCCAAGATGAGAACACCCACCAAAAAGTTGGGAGCCCAAGACATTCTAAAAAAGAAGAGGACAAGGAATCAAGGGAATATTGTAGTTGACTTGAGGGGATACTTTTCAAAAACAAGTTTTACTTGGAAATATTTTACTTTTGAAAACACTTTTCTCCGATCTTGTAACCTAAGGCTCTGCTACCAAATGCAACACCCACAACCCTTAGCGTCAACCATATAAAGATAAGATATAGTTTATGAATCACTTAGGTATGAAGTAACAACATATAGACTAAAATTCACAAGACAGATACATTAAACATAGTGAAAATTTTAAAACAACATTTAATAAAGCCAAATAGTCAAATCACAGTGCTTATTATATTATCCAAAGTACTAATAGTCATCGACATAAAACCAAATACATTGTCTCGTGGAAAACCATAACATTAGAATACATAAGTAAAACCATCCCTCTCAACGTCAATACAATAATTAGAAAATGAGAAATGAACCAAATACATGAGTCTGAAATGAGTCCGAATCCAAGATGAACTGAAAAATAAAGAATCATTGTTGAGACCCTTAACCCTGCGAACCTTATGGAGGAGGAAAGGAAGAGAGAAGGATAAAACAAACTAGGTAAGACATACATCTGGTGAATTCTAGTAAATTTTGGCATGAGCATAAATTAAAGAAGCATTAGACAGATGAACAGTTTTAAAGACATAAGTCATAAAACTATAAAGGCACTAAATAAAGTTAAGCACGAATAAAAATTGAATTCTCATTCATATCCAAGATTGATGCACAAACTTACCAAAGGTATAATAATTAGGCTTTAACTAATTTTTACCCATCGATCGGCTCCTACTAGAATGTGGTAACCTATGCCAACTATGGAACTCGGGGTTATCAAGCCCTAGCGCATCAATTAAAAGGATATAGCCATTAATCATTGGCGTTACAACGACTTATATTCCCTAATAGGCACCATGCACACCCATCGTCCCATCAGATCGTACCCGTACCCACCTCATATGGACCTCTTACTATTCAGTGCAATAAAGTATGCTCTTGCCTCTACCTAGTGTGAGACCTTCATAGATGATAATAGGGATACTACCTAATATAAGTCTCCAACCAAAAATGCAACTGACACAAGTCACCCCTAGACTTAGTTGCCATTTATTTTTCTATTAGACCACTTAATTTCCTCAATCAGCCCTATGCTGACGGAACAAATCTAAACTATTAGCCATTTGTTTTTCCCAATCACCCCGCCGCTGTCGGAATGGGCTCCCACTAAAATCTTATTATTTTATTAGGCCTTTTATTTTCCCTAATTAGCCCCACGCTGGCGCAACGAACCTATAAGCCACTTATTTTCCCCAATCAGCCCCACGCCACCGAAATGGACTCCACTACCTTAGCTTACTAATTTCATCTTAAATTTAACTTTAGCATAATTTAAGTTTAGAAATAATCCCAACATAACCTCATGTTATATGTCTTGGTTGTATTAAACATTCCTAGTTAATGTTTATCCTTTTATACAATGCACACCCACGTTACTTAGCATCAAGATAAGTTAACATATTCAAGCTTATATGTTTGCAAATTCTCCAATTACATATTAAGTTTTATTCCTAAATTACAGTCGATACTGATTATAATGTTTAATCAGTTCAAACATGCCTAACAATCGCTTTTTATTCAGTTTCAATATTATTCCCATTTTAATGCAAAATAACGATAAAAGCCTAGGCTCTCTTTAGGCTTAGGCTCAGCGCTAAAATAAAAAAGCGAAATGGTCTAGGCTACTCACAAGGCATATAGTCCAAAATAAACAAAACAAATAAAATAGGGCATTTCCCAAAGAGTAAATAAAACCACAATAGTGAAGGGGATAAGAGAAAGAGAATTACTTATAAACAATAAATAACTGGAAAGAAATAGATATAGGAAGTAAATAAATTATAGTAACTTTACAAGAAAATCTAAATGCATAAATACTGTAAATAACTGTATACTTTAAACTGGAAAATTAAAACTATTTAACTATCTAATTTTTTTAACACAATGTACTAGTCTAGAAATCACATAAAAACTCATAAATATGATGAAGAGCTTCCCTCATGGCCTTTCTTATTCTAGTAGAACCTCCACCTCTAGAAGTATTTATAAAAATAAATATTAGAATTATAGAACTTCTTTATCCCCATTAAAATTTATTTATTTGGCCCTTCCTAATCTTAAGGATAGCCGTAGGGAAGAAGAAGACAAAAAGAATAGATGTGAAGAAATGAGAGAGGCTCTACTGGTTTATTTATAGGGTTTACTAGGCATCCTCAACCGTCCAAATTTAGGATTAAATCTGGACCAGCCACATCACTGGACTAAACATTCCTCAACCGTCCAAATTTAGGATTAAATCTGGACCAGCCACATCACTGGACTAATCATAAAGTGCCGCACCAGCCTCGGGATCAAATTGAACCAATAAAACTAAGCTATCTCAGAAAATAATGGTGCAATAATATAAAATGTTCACTACCGAAACGTGCGTGCCAAGGAAAGCTATAATAACGCCTTGGGTCGACCCATACACTCACTGTGCTGTCTTAGGGCCGATCCAAGTGGGAGTGGGTCGTCCCAGGCGATTGTGTACTCAATATATATTTTATTTTTTGAATTTTAGCTTATCTTCTTTAATTCATAAATTATTCATATTAACTCCATTTTTGGCAAACCAAATGTCTATTTTCATAAGAAAATTACAGCTGATGCAATATTGCTAGTCCCATTGTCTAGTTATGAAGTTTATTCCGATTAGTATTTAAATCATTACCTTTTTCTATTTAATTATTGTTTATTAAAATTCAGGCTGTTACCGAAAGTATCCCAAACTAACAATCTATGTGATTTTTCTTTCCTCAAAATGGGCTTAGTTAGATCGAGTACATTTTCCAAGTTGCATTGGGTTTGCTTGGAGCTTCAGAATCGAGACATATTCCCATTCTGGAACTGAGATCGAGTATTTTCTGGTATAAGTTTATTTCCACTCTGTTTGTTGTATTTATCAGCGTTGTATAGGCTGATTTAGTTGTGTACTTTGAATGTATAATCTTATATATACAGTTTTCTCTTTGTGTAATGAGTATTGATATATTATATTTTATTCATTCCGCTGTGAGATTATAATCTGCTCTGATTCTGCAGTGTTGATTATTTTTCTATTCTAACATTTCTTTCTTTCTTCTTACCCTCTAGCTTATTTCTTTTAGCTATTTGGGTTTTTGATAGTAGAGTTTTGGCATGTGAATACAAGTATTGTATTAGTGTCAAAATTCGAGCCTCGAATTTTTCGGGTCGTTAGAGTTCTCTAATTTTAATTGCATGTTAGTTAACCACCTAGCAAAATATAAAGTGATTAATGGATCCGCCTTAGGTCTTAAGTGATCGTAGGAAATCTGCCTTGTATATTATATAATGAGGCCATAAGTAGCCATATAACCCGCCTTTTTGGTTGGATATTGAGTGGTAATAAAGCCTGTCTTTTAATTTTTGGTATCGTTTTGTATGGTGATTTAAATGCCTTATATACACATAAAAGCCCTATCTCGGTATATTATAATGATCTATCGTTAGGAAGTGCTACCTCGAGTATGGTAGTTAATAATTGTGCATAATCGTTGAATAACTAACCTTATTAGACATATAATTTGGGTGAAACTATACGGGATGCATTTTCATATTATGGACAATTTTATACATTTTCTACTCACTTGGACTAGTTGTTCTGACCCCCTTCTCATAGGAATTCTCAAGTTTATCTTGGGAAACACAGGTATTTGGTAGTTTTCTAGTTTGGTTTTCCATTCCTGTTCTCTCGTGCTTGGTATTAATGTGGAAATTCAATATTAAGGTAGCTGCCTTAGTCGATACTTGTTATCCTATCTTGTTTCTTTTAGTTAGCTTTATTGCACTCTGATTATGCTTATGCTCATTATTTGCAGATATCAGATTTATATGATTCATGCTTAGATGGGTCCACGTTTCGAATTTTTTCGAAATTCGTACTTAGAAAAATAAGGGTTGTTACATCTAGACTCTCAGTAATTGTGGAGTTCCACCAACCCATAGCTCGGCCATGTAGCCACCTCAAAGCAAGTTTTTTGTTTCTTTGCATCGTCTATTCCAAGATCGTCAAAAGTACGGGTACAGGTATCCAACTAACTTTGAATCTCAACTACTGACTCCGTCCTAACAAATGGCTTGCCACCCAAAGAATGATAGTCATTACACAACTTAGCTAAATCTACAACCTTAAGTGTCTGCATCAGAGCACCACCATCTACCACCACTCCTAGAGTAGGTATTTTTCTGGGGCAACGGAGAAGATAACAGGATACATCATTGAGTTTCTTGGGATTTGGTTTGCAACACGAGAAGGGAGGGAGACCTTGGGATTAGGGACCCTCAGGATGTGTGCAGGGCTTACGCTTGTAAGCTTTGGGTCAGGTTCCAAGCTAATGATTCTTTTTAGGCTTCTTTTCTTTATGCGAAGTATAAGCGCCTCTTGCCTTTTGATTTTATTGGTTCTTCTTCTTATGCCAATGAGATGTGAAAAAGATGTAATCCATTAAGGTTTTTCTATATAGTCATGGTCGTGGCTATAGTTGGAATGACCTCCCTTTTTCCATCTGAGTTGCCTGGAACTCTCTAAAGTACTAGCAGCCCAAAATTTTGTTTTCTCTTTCATATAGGACAACTATATTCTTCCAAAGGTCTCGATCACTATACGGAAGGTACTTCATGATGGTCTTCCTCTAGATGATAACTTTAGAGGAATTGGCACTCCTACCTTTTCTCGTCTCCGTTGTTGTTTCTCTAGGGCTTTGGATCGAATTGTCTGCTATTTGTTTAGGGATGGTAAGTGTGCGATTTATATTTGGTTCCATTTTGTTCTGTTGGTGGGTTTATAGGGCCTACCAACTTTGCTTATTGATGTACTCCATTCCTGGTGATCAGTGGTCTAGGTAAGGAACTCTATTCCATTCTTCTACAAATGATATCTTGTTTGGTCATCAAGCATTTGTTGTGTGCTCGGAACAAGGCGGATTTTGATGCAATTCCTATGGCTTCGGGATAGATCATTTGTCGTGTAAAGGATAGTATTTTTTCTCTTTTCATGGTAGGTCGTTTACAGGTACTCTAGACCATGCATCTTCGGGCCATGCTTGTGTCTTCTCGGTTCTCCATGGACCACATGCCCATGTTGGCATGGGTTAAGGTTTTTTTTCCTTCTTTTTTCAGGTCTATGTTGTGGCTGTTGTTGGCTTGCTTGCTTTTGGTGGCTTTACCTTCTTGGGAGCTTTTAGGAATATATTTGTATATATTTGTTTCCATTAGTTTATTATATGTTACCCAGTATAGAAGATTATATTTGTTTCCATTAGTTTATTATATGTTTCCCAGTAAAGAAGATTATATTTGTTTCCATATGTCTAAGATATGTTTACTGGGAAACACAGACTCATTTCTCTATAAATTTGTATCATCTGCACAGTTTTAAATAAGAAGAATTATCTTCCTATATGGTATCAGAGCTTAAAAGTCCTAACCTCCTCTATCTTAGAACCTTGCGCTGTCAATCATGGCCAATGAACATAGTTCTGATGGATCTGCCAACAGTGGAACCTCTCTGAACACCTTGACCTCTTCACCTTATGACCCAAACAAAGATCCCTCTTCCCTATATTATCTATCTTCCCATGATAACTGTTAGACCAAAAAATGGCACTAACACCCAATTGACTAGGATTTGTGAAGAATAATGATCTAAAACACAGAAAATCAAGTAGAGACGCGAGATTTACAGTGGTTCGGCATTAACAAGCCTACATCTACTTCATAGTTTCTCAATTCATTCAGAAATTACAATTACAAGAAATATAGACATTAAATCACTTGAATACAATTCTCTCCGAATTCATG
This sequence comes from Allium sativum, assembly GCA_030737875.1. Classification (NCBI taxonomy): domain Eukaryota; kingdom Viridiplantae; phylum Streptophyta; class Magnoliopsida; order Asparagales; family Amaryllidaceae; genus Allium; species Allium sativum. Next base: position 319,443,377 of record CM060921.1, read on the forward strand.
GATTTTGTTGAAGAAGAAGATGGTTGGTCGTGAGTAGCCATGGACGAAATGTCTATAGCTTTTCCTCGGCCAAAAAATCCCTTGAATGGCTGCGAATTCATGTATATATAGGCAAAAATTCGGTTAGGGAATAGTGGCCACGTGGAGGCTGGAGAGGGGTTCTCAAAACTTAGTGGAAGTTGCTTCCATTTTGAGGGTTGACACGTCGAACCGGGTCCATGATAGTAGGCACGAGAGTAAGTCTTCTTTGAAGGACAATTGGACCAAAAAATGGCACTAACACCCAATTGACTAGGATTTGTGAAAAATAATGATCTAAAACACAGAAAATCAAGTAGAGACGCGAGATTTATAGTGGTTCGGCATTAAAAAGCCTACATCCACTTCATAGTTTCTCAATTCATTCAGAAATTACAATTACAAGAAATATAGACATTTAATCACTCGAATACAATGAATAATTCTCTCCGAATTCATTGATTTTGTTGAAGAAGAAGATGGTTGGTCGTGAGTAGCCATGGCCGAAATGTCTACAGCTTTTCCTCGGCCAAAAAATCCCTTGAATGGCTGCGAATTCATGTATATATAGGCAGAAATTCGGTTAGGGAATAGTGGCCACGTGGAGTCTGGAGAGGGTATCTCGAAACTTAGTGGAAGTAGTGGAAAACGTAGGGAAGTTGCTTCCATTTCGAGGGTTGACACATCGAACCGGGTCCATGATAGTAGTCACGAGAGTAGGTCTTCTTTGAATGACAGTTGCGTGCTTCAGGCGAGCGGATCGGGTCAGCTATTTACGATCCGGACCGATGCTCATTTTGCTAAATCTCCTTGTTGTGTACCAATCCGATCCGACTTGGGCTATCCAATCCGATCCGATCCGGAGAGGGGGATCCGATCCGATCCAATCCAAAAGGAGGGATCCGATCCAGAGGGAGGATCCGGTCTGGTGACATCTGCATGTATAATTCAAGTTTTCCAACCTTCTGTCACTCCATCCAAGTGATCTCCAATCAGCGTAAGTTCATACTCAAGTCCTTGGCTTTGGGTGGCCTGTTAAAAAAGTAGGCTAATAATAACCCAGGGAATATCATTACCCCTATTGTACCTCATGGTGGACTATCTTCTGGTGTAGGAGTGAAACGACCCAAACTTCCCCATAAAGGAAAGTACAGATTGAATTGAGAACACGATAAGTTAGAACATAAACAAAAGAATATTTCATTGTTATTACAACAATTTACATCATAGTACAAGAACATTACAGAGTATGAATATTACACATTAGAAATACAATATCAGATATTTAAATTACATAGCAATGGAAAAATAATACATAACACAACTGGAAGGAATACATGGATGCTGTAACAACCCGGAAAATCTGAGCCAATTTAAAATTTTTAATTTGGCTATTTTTGTGAATTTTAGATATTTAAAATAAATATTTTAAATAATAACGACGAAAAGTATGTTTGAATTGATGTTTGAAAATAAAAATAATTATTTTTAATTATAAACAAGGCCTGAAATGGCGCAGTAGTTTCAAAATTTGAATTCGAACTTTGACTGACTGTACCGGGTGCAAAATAAAACGGATTATAGTGAAACCAAAAATATTTAATTCTGTTTATGAATATCTTTTTAACGAATCTGAAAAATCAAAGTTTCATAGCGGTAATCAAAAGTTATGGCCAAATGAATTTTCAGAAAGGTCGCTATAGAGAATATATAGCCCTTGAAAATAGCCATTTTGCAAATGACCTCAGAATTCGACGAAACCACTTTTGTTGGATTCGGAATGTCAAATTATTGCTAGGTTTCAAATTCCATAATTTTTGAAGTAAGTATGTGAGCGTGGAAAAGGAAATGTGTTTGGTTGATTTTTGTTAAATTGGATCGACCCGAAAAGAGCCATTTCAGACGATCTAAAGATTCGACGAAACTAGTTTTGTTGGGACAGTACAGTCAAAACATAGCTAGATTTATTTTTCTGGAATTTTTGGGATCGGTACGTGGGCCCGACAAATTGAAATGTACGTTCAAAACAAATATTGAATGTTTTATATTTTAATTTGAAGAATAACTGACTGAAACAGTCGAATGGGCCTACGAAACATATCCCATTGTGTTCGAAATGGGGATATTTAGCTAGGGATGACAGTCGTTGGGTTTGGATTGGAACTATTATGTGAAGAGGGGTATTTTAGAATTTTAAAAATATATAAATAAAATAAAAAAAACCCATTGGCCAATCAAATTTGACAACCCCGCTTCTCTCTCCCCGATGCCCTTCAGCCGACGGCGATAAACACTTCCCCACTTCTCTCCTCCCTATCTCCTCAGCCACTCATCGAAATCGCCAGCTCCAGTTGGGGTTTTTGTGGAGAAACCTCCAAGCTTCAAATCAGTACCAGCCTCGTCCCCTATCATCTAGTATTTCTCGAGTTACTGGTCCCTGAAGTCGGCGCCTTTGAAGAGCCGTCACGCCCTCCTCCTTGCCTCGATCTGAGCGCCGCTTCCAGGCGAGGCTGTGCGACTACAAGCTCCACCTCGTGGCATCGGCCGATCATCCCCTAGTTGCTCGGATTTGGTGATAATCGCAGACCTAGTTTTGAAGCTTTTGCTGAGAGGTATGGCTATTATATATTTAAACTGGTTTCAACATATAAAAGTGTGGCAAAGTTAATTGATCTTCTAAAAATCATATCTTTTTGCTATGTGGTCGAAATCCAGTGAAACAAGAGACAGTGGACTCGTGTGGACGTCTTCTACATTCTAGAAGGGATCGGATATTTTTCTGAGCCTTCTACAATTTTTGGTGGAGTGCAACCCAATGTGGGATTTCTGAATTATAAACGATATGGAAACAATGATGTATAAATTATATAGTCGATGTATGAGTTATATAAGCGTTGTACACCTCATGTATAACCGTTGTATAAGTTGTATGTTCGATGTATAAGTTATATATGCGTTTTAAAAATGATATATGCTGTGACGGCCCGCCCCGCACCAACCGACATTTACTCCATAAGTGCGCTGTACACATGTCCAGTTAGCACGGAACGGGTCGTGAGAAGGAAAGGGAAGAAGGAAATGAACATACAAAGAACCTGTAGAATGTCTCACAGCACATAGAACAAAATATAATAATAACATACTTGACATAAAACAGGAGAGACAGTGCATAAGCTGAAAATCAGAACTAAACATCATAGCAGCGGAAATCCAAAATACAGCTTATTACAACTTTCAAACTGTCTCAAGCAAAAGCAAGATAAATGAGGTACACTACTAATGCCCAAGTAGCGACCACCAACGACACAGGGAGAATGTGCATATATATATATCATACGTGGAAGCCTCATGCCCGCCTCCGAATCAGCTACTCGCGCATCACCAGCTAACCTGTCTCTAGTCTGCTCGTGTGAGCACCCAGAGTAATAAGAGGAGACATAAAACTCTGGGTCAGACATAAAGCCTGGTATGAGCGATAAGCATCTAAAGTGAACAATAACAGGTAGACTAAAACATACCTGAACCTGGACCTGCAACCAAAGAGTTAGCACTACATACTGTACAACACTCCAAGGTATCGTATCAAACAATATAAGATACGGAGGTGGGGGAGGTGTGCATGTCATAGGGATGGCAAACAATCAAACATAGCATCCATCCTCACATCTCTCACTCAGTGCGTAAAGCATACGATATTCACCACTTCGATCACCCAACATACCTTGCTACGATCACTCTGCCCCATGAAGTCATAAATGGCTTCACTGCACTGATAACGTAGCCACTAATCATTTGCTATGTCCACTTTGCCCCATGGAGTCACAAGAACCCCACTGCACTGGCTCATAGCCTTACCAATCCTTACTATGGCCACTTTGCCCCATGGAGTCACAAGAACCCCACTGCACTGGCTCATAGCCTTACTACGCATCACCTTGCCCCTCAGGTCATAATGACCCTACTGCACTGATAACGTAGTCTTGCTACCATCACCTTGCCCCTCGGGTCAGAATGACCCTACTGCACTGATAAGTAGCCCATCATTCCTTTTTAGTGGTGAATCGAAGTTATGAACGTCGACAACTCCTTAGCACACGTCCCGCAGAAAAGTCCAACCATGAAGTGAACTCATTGGTACCCAACTGGTTCCGGGATCCTGAGCTCTAACTCCCATTTGGACTACCTTTGCATCTCGGGTTATTGATCATCACAATCGAATCGGATCGGATCAGCCTTCACATTCTTCATCGGATCGGATCGACTTAGTTTGGATCGCCAACACCCCCTGCGGATCGAGTCGTGTTCCTCCAGCTCGTGGCTCCTCCTCCTGGTTCGGATCGGCGTCACCACTTCGGGTCGGGTCGGGTTGCTTCATCCGGGTGGGATCGTGAATACCCATTGGTTCGGGTCGTGCCATCTTGCTGAGATCGTGACGTGTTCCTTCAGGCTGATCGTGACACCCAGGCTGGAGTGGATCGTGGAAGATAGGGGCGGGTCGGGTCACCTCTTCGTGAAGCAACACGGCTCGTCTCACGAAGTCGTGATCGGATCGGATCGGCACCATCGGATCGTGGACGTGGCATGCGATCCGATCCGGATCCCTGCATAGTTCCTGCAGCTGTTCCAGCGACTGTTTACGCCCTCGACGGCGTTTTCGACCATTCCAACTATTCTAACCAATCACAAAGCATTTCATACAGTCATAGCAACATGCATAATCAACCACAAACATCAAAACATCGATATGATAGGTAAAAAGGGATCAAACATACCCAAAATCCCATATTTCCCTTTAAGCATATTTAGGTGAAACTAATAATAGGATTATCAAAACTTAACCAAATTAACTCAAATTCATATCAGAGGTCTAAAACATCATTCTGAATTTTATAAACATTTTTCCAAAATTCTATCATGCTTAAATTCGCTAATTAACACTAATCACCCCTGATTAGCCATAATTAGTGCAAAACTATGCAAATCACTCACCTTAGCCACAAAATAAACTAAGATCTGAAATAATTCTCTGATTTGATGCGAATTTCAATGCCAAACAGCAGCTCCTATGTTGCTTTGGTGAAGATCTTCCTTGATTAGGGGTTGCTAAGCCAAATCCTTGACAAAAAGGTGATTTGGAGGTGATTTAGAGGTTGGAGGCCATTTTTAGGGATCCTTGGTGATAAGTGGAGGCTAGAAAACTGAAATGGAATGATTCTCCATCTCATTTCAGCCCTCCCATAACCCTAATCCCGAAATGGGTTATGGGCCTACTCACTAATCACCCGATTTGGCCCGGTTAAGCAGTTTTTCACCCTCCAAACCTTGTTTCAGCCATATCTCCCAAACAGTAAGTCCGTTTGGCTATTATGACCACTCTACGGAAAGGTAAACCATCAAACAAATCTAATGGAAGTGGTTTCAGGTCAAAATTCCTTTCCAATCAAAAGTTATGGCCAAAACAGTACCGACTAGGGGCAAAATGGTCATTTAAAAATCGACAAAAATCATGGACATGGAAAATAACTCTAATGGATGTTTCCCAAAGTTACATGACCATACAACTTCATACGGGAAAGAAATAAATATTCTACAATCCTATGATGTGTATAATACGGGTCATTACACTCTCCCCCCCTTAAGAAATTTCGCCCCCGAAATTCCCTTATCAAAACACACACAAAGGTCCCGCATGCCTATCAACCATAAAACAACCATCAAACATGAAAAACAAGTAAAATAAGTCTATCCTAGCATGCGGAATAACTAAATCGCAAAGTAAATCTTACCAGGCAAAGAGTTCTGGACATGTCTTCCTAATGCTCTCCTCTGTCTCCCAAGTACAATCATTCTCGTCCTCGCCCCACTTAACCTTGACTAGCTTCACCGCCTTCCTTCGAAGTTGCTTCGTATCGTGCCCCACAATACAAATCGGCTTGCGGTTCTCAACCGCCTCGGGTTCTACTTCGAAGTCCTCTAACTGATCAGGTGAAATAGTCATATCTGAGTCGTGAACGAACTTCCTTAGTTGGGAAACATGAAATACATTGTGAACTCCCGCCATTTTCTCTGGTAAGCCAACTCTATATGCCAAATTCCCGACTAGTTCAAGAACAGGGAATGGGCCAACAAATCTTGGTGCCAACTTGCCTCTCCTGCCAAATCGTATCACGCTCTTCAACGGAGAGATCTTGACAAACACCAAGTCACCAACGGAGAATTTCAAGTCTCTTCTCCTCTTACCAGCATAGCTCTTCTGCCTATCTTGAGCAGCTTTCATTCATTGTTGAATGACCTTAATCTTATCTGAAGTTTCCCTCACCACATCTGGTCCAAGCACAAACTTCTCGCCAGTCTCTATCCAACATGATGGTGAGTTGCACGGTCTTCCGTACAAAGCTTCATATGGAGCCATACCGATACTGGATTGGTAGCTATTATTATATGCAAACTCTACTAGATGCAAATGGTCATCCCATGATCCACCAAAATCCAATATACACGCTCTCAAGAGATCTTCCAATATACGATTCACCCTCTCCGTCTGACCGTCGGTCTGAGGATGATATGCGGTACTGAGATGTAATCCTGACCCTAGAGCCTCTTGTAAGCTCTTCCAAAACCCACTAGTGAACAACGGGTCTCCGTCACTCACAATGCTTTTGGGTACTCCATGAAATCTCACTACCCACTTCATATACAATTCTGCCAACTTGGCTGCCGTTCTGGTCGATTTGACTGGTATAAATCTTGCGCTCTTAGTCAATCGATCCACAATTACCCAAATGCTATCATATCCCGATCTAGTCCTTGGTAAACCATCGATGAAATCCATCAATACTTGCTCCCATTTCCATTCGGGAATTTCTAATGGTTGCAACAACCCACTAGGCTTCTTTTGCTCGGCTTTAACTAGCTGGCAATTCATGCATTTGGATATAAACTTCCCAACGTCTCTTTTCATACCTTCCCAGTAGTAAGTCTGTCTCATGTCTCGATACATCTTATTACCACCGGGATGTATAGTCAGTTTTGAGTGATGACATTCTCTAAGCACTTCATCTCTCAAACCATTCACGTTGGGCACAACTAGTCTTCCATTCTTTCGAAGCCATCCTTCTCGATCAAGCCTATACACATTCATCTCCTCATCGATACCCATCTCTAACTTGGAGATGATTTCCAATAGATTAGGATCGTCCCTCTGGCTGGAACCAATCCGCTCTATCAAAGTGGGTCTGATCGTCAAACTAGCTAGCATAACTGGATCCAATTCGCACTTTGGTCTGAAATCAAACCCCGCGATATACTCCAGTTGCTTCCATTCAAGAAACATTGCCCCTAAGCTGGCATGTCTCCTACTCAAGGCATCGGCTACCGCATTACCTTTCCCAGGTGTGTATGCGATATCAAAATCATACGAAGCCAAGAACTCTAACCATCTCTGCTGACGGAGATTCAGATCTTTCTGAGAGAAGAGATACTTTAACGATTTATGATCGGTAAACAACTCAAACCTTTCTCCCAAGAGATAGTGTCTCCACATCTTCAGCGCAAACACAATCGCTGCTAGTTCCAAATCATGGGTAGGATACTTCTTCTCATGCGGCTTTAGCTGTCGACTAGCATAAGCTACAACCCTACCTTCTTGCATCAATACTGCACCTAGTCCGGTACCACAAGCATCCATGTATACCGTCATCTCTTCATTCCCTTTAGGAATGACTAACACTGGCGCACGCGTCAACTTCTCCTTTAGACTCTTGAAGGCATCCTCACACACTCCGTCCCAGACGAAGGACTGATTCTTCTTAGTCAACTGAGTCAACGGTGCTGCTATCTTGGAGAAGTCCTGGATAAACTTACGATAATATCCAGCTAATCCCAAGAAAGTTCTTACATCTGTTGCATTCTTGGGTGTAGGCCAATCCTGTACCGTAGCCACCTTCGCAGGGTCCACGGCAATACCACTCTCTGAAACAACATGACCCAAGAATCTTACTTCCCTTCTCCAAAAATGACACTTAGAGAATTTCGCTTTCAATTGGTGTTTCCTCAACACCTCCATCACTATCCTCAAGTGTCCCTTGTGTTCCTCCTCTGTCCTTGAATAAACAAGGATATCATCCACGAACACAAGAACAAACTTATTCAACTGATCTATGAATACTCGATTCATAAGATCCACAAAATAGGCTGGTGCATTGGTCAACCCAAACGGCATGACCAACCACTCATAAAATCCAGACGGCGTTCTAAATGCCGTTTTTGGAACACTCTCATCTGCTACTCGAAGCTGATGAAATCCTGTCGTGAGGTCCAACTGGGAGAACACTCTTGCTCTTTCCAGTTGATCAAACAAATCATCTATCCGTGGTAGAGGATATTTATTCTTCCTCGTTACCTTATTCAACTCGCGATAGTCCACACACAAACGAAGGGAACCATCTTCCTTAGTGGCAAACACAACTGGTGCTCCCCACTCGGAGACACTCCTTCTAATAAATCCCTTCTTCAAAAGACTGTTGACTTACACCTCGAGCTCTCGCTGCTCCTTTGGTGCCATACGACGAAGTGGCATCACTATAGGTCTGGCATCTTTCACTAAATCAATACGGAACTCAATCTCTCGGTGTGGTGGAAGCCCGGTCACCTCCTCAAAGACGTCCGGATACTGGCCAACCACGGGCACATCTGACAACTCATTCTGTGGGATGTCGAGGGAATTTACAAAACTAGCCATAACCCCATCACTAGGTAGACTACCAAACACTACCCTCCGCCCATCATCCGCCCTCACTGTCACCAAAAAGCCCCCACAGTCTACCACCACCCCGTATCTTTGGAGCCAATCGACTCCCAATATAATGCCATACCCAGTAAAGCCCAAAACAAAGCAATCACATACAAACATACATCCATGACTCGATAAGACCAAATTCCTGCAAATCATACTAAGGCTAGTCGAACCACCAATCGGGTTCGTCACAACCAATGGTCTATCGACTATCTCGGGTTCCAGTCCCAACCTATCTACCAGGTCACTAGATATGAAGGAACGGGAAGCCCCAGTATCAAACAAAACTCGAACTGGTACATCATAAATAGAAAGCATACCTTGAATAACAACATTCTTTCCTTTCTCCGCCGCAGTTGGGGCATTCGACGAAGAAGTAACAGCATCAAGAGCATATGCTTTCATAATCTGCTTCTCCCTAAGAGGTTGCGGACACTTATCCTTCTGATGTCCCACTTGACCACAGTTGTAGCACTTCCTTTCCGCTGGCTTGGCCCGACATTCTTTAGCATAATGGCCCTTCTTTCCACAATTGAAGCACTCAACATCCTTCTTGCTCTTTTTCTGGCCACCTTTAGATTGGTCCTGCTTCCTCTTATTCTGAGAGTTATTCTTGCCTCCACCGCCTGCTTGCGGCTTTGGCCCTTCTGTAGATGCAGCCTCAGTCTTTGACTTAGGGTAAAGACTCTCTGATCTCAAAGCTTTCCCCACGATCGATTCAAAAGTCTCATCGATGTGGTTGATAAGCCTCTCCCCCGAGTATCCATCCGAACCAGTAATGAACTTCTCATTCTTCTTCTCAGGAGTATCAATGAGAGACAGTCCATACTTCGACAAAGTGTCGAACTCCGCAATATAATCAGAAACTGCCCTGCCACCCTGCTTGAGTTCCAAGAACCTCTTGAACAATACTGACTTCTGGGCAGCTGGAATAAACTTCTCGCTAAAGCGAGCCTTGAACTGAACCCAAGTAACCTGGTCCTCTGGTGTAGCTGTTCTAATGGCATTCCACCAATTCATCGCTCGCCCTTGCAGCTGACGAGACGCTAGCCTTCTCTTCATCGCATCCTCAAGACCCAAGTCATCAAAGATACGGTCACAGCTATCCATCCAGTCTTGAACATCTGTGGCCGACTCCGTTCCGTGGAACGGCTTCCCACCAAGATTAGTGTAATCTTTGCACAACTTGGCGAAATCGACCCTAGGCGCCTGCACTACTGGGCCAACACCAACTCCGGGATTGGGAACTGCCCCTTGCACTTCTCTAAGCATGTCTCTCATGAGGTTAGTAAACATTACCCTCATGTCAGCGGCATTCCCCTGGTTGGTCCCTCTACCAGCACCCCTCGTGTCTCGGCTCATCGTCAATCTGAAAAAGGGAAACGATTAACGACCCCATAATGGTGCTAGTGCAGTGCGACTTCATTCTTATACTATTAATAGTATATATATATATATACATAGCTTTTGAAAACCAAAGTAATCACAAATACGCGCTCTCATATACGTACTAACTCTCCCTAGTGTCTTTCCCTAAGTTAACTACGCAACCTAGAGCTCTGATACCAAGTGTGACGGCCCGCCCCGCACCAACCGACATTTACTCCATAAGTGCGTTGTACACATGTCCAGTTAGCATGGAACGGGTCATGAGAAGGAAAGGGAAGAAGGAAACGAACATACAAAGAACCTGTAGAATGTCTCACAGCGCGTAGAACAAAATATAATAATAACATACTTGACATAAAACAGGAGAGACAGTGCATAAGCTGAAAATCAGAACTAAACATCATAGCAGCGGAAATCCAAAATACAGCTTATTACAACTTTCAAACTGTCTCAAGCAAAAGCAAGATAAATGAGGTACACTACTAATGCCCAAGTAGCGACCACCAACGACACAGGGAGAATGTGCATATATATATATATATATATATATATATATATATATATATCATACGTGGAAGCCTCCTGCCCGCCTCTGAATCAGCTACTCGCGCATCACCAGCTAACCTGTCTCTAGTCTGCTCGTGTGAGCACCCAGAGTAATAAGAGGAGACATAAAACTCTGGGTCAAACATAAAGCCTGGTATGAGCGATAAGCATCTAAAGTGAACAATAACAGGTAGACTACTGAACCTGGACCTGCAACCAAAGAGTTAGCACTACATACTGTACAACACTCCAAGGTATCATATCAAACAATATAAGATACGGAGGTGGGGGAGGTGTGCATGTCATAGGGATGGCAAACAATCAAACATAGCATCCATCCTCACATCTCTCACTCAGTGCGTAAAGCATACGATATTCACCAATTTGATCACCCAACATACCTTGCTACGATCACTCTGCCCCATGAAGTCATAAATGGCTTCACTGCACTGATAACGTAGCCACTAATCATTTGCTATGTCCACTTTGCCCCATGGAGTCACAAGAACCCCACTGCACTGGCTCATAGCCTTACCAATCCTTACTATGTCCACTTTGCCCCATGGAGTCACAAGAACCCCACTGCACTGGCTCATAGCCTTACTACGCATCACCTTGCCCCTCAGGTCATAATGACCCTACTGCACTGATAACGTAGTCTTGCTACCATCACCTTGCCCCTCAGGTCAGAATGACCCTACTGCACTGATAAGTAGCCCATCATTCCTTTTTAGTGGTGAATCGAAGTTATGAACGTCGACAACTCCTTAGCACACGTCCCGCAGCAAAGTCCAACCATGAAGTGAACTCATTGGTTCCCAACTGGTTTCGGGATCCTGAGCTCTAACTCTCATTTGGACTACCTTTGCATCTCGGGTTATTGATCATCACAATCGAATCAGATCGGATCAGTCTTCACATTCTTCATCGGATCGGATCGGCCTAGTTCGGATCGCCAACACCCCCTGCGGATCGAGTCGTGTTCCTCCAGCTCGTGGCTCCTCCTCCTGGTTCGGATCGGCGTCACCACTTCGGGTCGGGTCAGGTTGCTTCATCCGGGTCGGATTGTGAATACCCATTGGTTCGGGTCGTGCCATCTTGCTGAGATCGTGACGTGTTCCTTCAGGCGGATCGTGACACCCAGGCTGGAATGGATCGTGGAAGATAGGGGCGGGTCGGGTCACCTCTTCGTGAAGCAACACGGGTTGTCTCGCGAAGTCGTGATCGGATCGGATCGGCACCATCAGATCGTGGACGTGGCATGCGATCCGATCCGGATCCCTGCATAGTTCCTACAGCTGTTCCAGCGACTGTTTATGCCCCTCGACGGCGTTTTCGACCATTCCAACTATTCTAACCAATCACAAAGCATTTCATACAGTCATAGCAACATGCATAATCAACCACAAACATCAAAACATCGATATGATAGGTAAAAAGGGATCAAACATACCCAAAATCCCATATTTCCCTTTAAGCATATTTAGGTGAAACTAATAATAGGATTATCAAAACTTAACCAAATTAACTCAAATTCATATCAGAGGTCTAAAACATCATTCCGAATTTTATAAACATTTTTCCAGAATTCTATCATGCTTAAATTCGCTAATTAACACTAATCACCCCTGATTAGCCATAATTAGTGCAAAACTATGCAAATCACTCACCTTAGCCAAAAAATAAACTAAGATCTGAAATAATTCTCTGATTTGATGCGAATTTCAATGCCAAACAGCAGCTCCTATGTTGCTTTGGTGAAGATCTTCCTTGATTAGGGGTCGCTAAGCCAAATCCTTGACAAAAAGGTGATTTGGAGGTGATTTAGAGGTTGGAGGCCATTTCTAGGGATCCTTGGTGATAAGTGGAGGCTAGAAAACTGAAATGGAATGATTCTCCATCTCATTTCAGTCCTCCCATAACCCTAATCCCGAAATGGGTTATGGACCTACTCACTAATCACCCGATTTGGCCCGGTTAAGCAGTTTTTCACCCTCCAAACCTTGTTTCAGCCATATCTCCCAAACGGTAAGTCCATTTGGCTATTATGACCACTCTACGGAAATGTAAACCATCAAACGAATCTAATGGAAGTGGTTTCAGGTCAAAATTCCTTTCCAATCAAAAGTTATGGCCAAAACAGTACCGACTAGGGGCAAAATGGTCATTTAAAAATCGACAAAAATCATGGACATGGAAAATAACTCTAATGGATGTTTCCCAAAGTTACATGACCATACAACTTCATACGGGAAAGAAATAAATATTCTACAATCCTATGATGCGTAGAATACGGGTCATTACATATGCGCTGAAATAAATTGAAATGATATTGATATGAAATCGAAATATAGTTATATACGTATATCTATGTCTATATATATACACACACACACTCCCCTCGTCCCCAGACCATGGACGATATATATTGGTTGTGATATTGTTTGGATTATTGGTTGATATGAAAATTTGGTGAATATCATGAATGGTTGATTTGAAATGATTGATTGTGATTGAAATCCCAATAAGATTAGTATATGGGAAAATTCGTCTGCGTACGAACTAGATATTGAAATTCCCCATTGTCAAAAGCTGCGAGGCTTTAAGGTAGAGCGAGGAGGCGTAATAGGGACGGTGCCGGTTTCAACTACCCTGCCGTTATGCTGTCGAAATTTTCTAAAACATTTCTGTGTTTGAATAAAATTCATGTGTTGAAATAAAATTCATGTGTTGAAATAAAATTCATGTGTCGAATAAAATTCATGTGTTGAAATAAAATTTATGTGTTGAATAGAAATTCATGTGTTGAATGAAGTTCATGTATTGAATAAATCCTTTGAAAAATAAAAATAACATTTTTATCATATATATAGACTATATTAAATATTAGTGTTTTAAATAAATTGTTTTAACACCAAAAATAACATTTTTTCCTTATGTATGAACTATATAAAATAACCGGGTTCTGAAATAAATTGTTTTACAATAAAAATCACATTTTTATGATATATAAGAACTGTTGAAAATAGTGATGTGTGGAAACAAATTGTTGTTGGATAAATATACTGTTATTATAAAATGTGTGAAATGAATATGGTTTTGAAATCGAAGGATGAATTATATTTATAAATATATAAATATAATTGAATTAAATTGAATAACGAGGCTGCAGTTTGTGTTTTGAAACCATGATTTCAATTGATTAGTGCGGGAGATCCGACCATCGGATTTTCCCAAAATCGAAATCGTTGGGTTCGCTTTGGAAATATCTTTCCAACGACACCCACTTTCTAATGATCCGGCGGTTGGATTGTCTGGAATGTTTAATTCAAATCTAAAGAAAAACAGTGCCAGAATCGATTATATTTATATATATATATAAATATAATTAAATTAAATCGAATAACGACGTTGCAGTTCGTATTTTGAAATCGTAACTTCAAACGATTGTACCGGGAGATCTGACCGTCGGATTTTCCCAAAACTGATACCCATTGGATTCGTTTTGAAAAGATCTTTTTAATGATATAAAATTTGTGAAGATCAAACGGTTAGATTTTCAGATATGTGTAAATCAAATCTGAAGAAAAAGAGCGTTGCGGCCGCGTAATGGCCTGAAGCGTCGTTTGAATGAATTGGCTATTTTTAAATGAATAAAAATAGCGATAAATCGTTATAAAATATTATTAACGATATGGAATAGAAATAAACCGAATTTACCCGGTTTATTGGATATTTGATGGTTGAATGTGTTTGGCACGAAAATTACATTTAAGAACAGAATTATTGATGTCGAATAATTTAACCATTAAAATGAATTGATTTAAATTCTAAATATACGTGAATTATTCGAAAAGGCCAAGCTAAATCTCATTTTAAACAATTGATCAGCGATAAGAAGTCGATGATGAAGACAGTGGTTGAAGACCGGAGATCTTCACCTCGGTTGGTTGATTACTGATGTCTTGATTGGGCGGCATCCCGAAATATAGATAATAAGTGGTTATCGTTCAAACGTACTTGGAGATCGATGGATATGCGAGGTATATGGTGCCTCCGGTTTCGTTCAGAACTAGAATGAACTTGTAAATGGACTGTGCGTCTGACATTGGATTTTGTTCTGTGCTGGTTGATCTTTATTAAATATGTACCTGTTTGGAGGTGGAGAATTTATTCTCTTCCTTAATGCCCTTCTCTGAGACGTACGAGCTCAGAGGTTATATATCGATAGAAATCAGTCACATGGAGCGAATTGCCTGTGTAGCATGCCTAAGTGGCCGATGATCAAGGCTTCTGCTGAAAAGCAAAGTCTTGTGGTTGATGATCAAATCACGGCCTATGTGGCATAGCTTTGTGTATAACATTGATTCGCGAGCCTCACACCTCGGTATGAACCAGAAACGCGAGAGGACCTAAGGGAGGACGTGCGTTTGCTTCTAGCTAGGGTGGTGCCAGTGACCTTCCAGCCCTGACATTTATATTATTTTCACCTGTGTGGTTGTTGCTGTTGCGAGGTGCCTCGGATATATCGGTGACTATGTGGAGCCGATGGTGTCATTGGACTCATTTAAGCCCCAAAGGGCGGGGGAACGAAATGTTCAGGCATTTTAATCCACATCGGTGGACCGACCCTGACGATCCAAGGGCTCACCTGTGTCTGGGTCCTAAGGCTCGAGCTAGACAGTCTCGAATTCGGTAAGGACTATGTTTTGCCTTGGTTCATGACAGAAATCAAATTTCCAAATACGACACCGTGCGGTTTTGATTGTATACCTATATATGGCGACATAGTGGTATGGGGCATTAATGCCGTCTATGATTGATACTTATGATTTGAAGTTGTTTTTGAAACATATAAACACTAATAATAATATCGAATGCTTTTGTTTTATTTGTATCAAGCATATTTTGGCCATTATTAGGTAAAACTCTATCCTCCGATTTGCGTTGCATTGTGTGGTGGGAACTGAGTCTTATAATGGCTTCATTTTTATAAAAAGCATTACGATGTTTAAAAAGGTTTACTTGTTTTATAGCACTGGCAATCCAAAGGAGTAAACTCGTTCCGTGAAAGTGGCGTGGTCCTATGATTGGCCATATTATAAAATATGTTAAGTAGAATTCTCATACCAGTCCCATGACTGACTCGTAGTTTGTTTCACTTGAAAACTCGGGTGCCCCTTTTTCTACACGGGCAGCCTTGTATTCAAGTTTTAGCGGGCTCTTTCTGGATAGCTGGAGCTAAAGATGGATTCTACCATTTATCTCTTTTTATGCTGTTCAGCTCCTACTGTACATATTATGTTTTTATTCCGCTGTCGACATTTATGTATAGCTGAACTGTATTTTGTACTAAGTATGATCCTGTATACTGTGTAACTCTGATGATTATGTTTATCCAGTGTATTATTTGTACATTATCTGGTGTATTTATTTATTTCTGTTCTGCTATTATCTGTTTGTGTGTTATGTTCCAAAGATTACCCTTGCCACCGTCATACGGGATTTTGGGGTCGTCACAACGTGGTATCAGAGCTTTGGTTAAGCTTAGCTCTGGAATATAACAAATTAACGAACTCGTCAGAAATAGAACCAGTAGTGTTCTAGGATGAGTAACTCATTACAGATAGGATCAGTAATATCCTAGTATGAGTATAGTAGAATGAAATACACCCCGATAGACACATTTACATTCAAGTATATGTTTCTATGCTTTATAATATCTTTTCTGTTGACCTGACACTTGGTCTGCTATTTGCAGAAGTACTAGAAAATTAGTAGATTTGATTAATTAAATTATTAGAATGATAGTTAATTTAATCAATGAACGAAGGTAAATCTATGCAATTAAATCCAGTATTGAACTGATTTAAAAATAGATAGAAATATATACGTGTGCATTATATATGTTTGAACAGGTAAATGGATTAGCTGTTGAGTAAAGAATTTATTTTCATTCCCGACAAATAGGTAAACCTTAATGAGTTGGATGCGCAATTTTGTTATTATATCAACTCCTGCGATTGCCATTGGATGCTGAGTGCTGGTTGTTCTGTGTGTAATAATAAACGTCGCCATAGGATAGTAACAATTAATTTTGAACTACACTACATGGCATACTTCATCATATACCACATAAGCATTTGGAGCTTGTGTGACGAGGTTGAAGATTTACCATACGAGCGAGAGGCTTGTATGGTGATGACTGATATGGACCATATAAAATGTAACAATAAATTGCAAGATTAATAAAAAAAACCCACACGGGTCTGGAGATGATAATAAACACGTCTCTCTGGTCATTAAGGCACAAAAACCATTTATAGGGTGACGAGAATTTATTCTCTGGAGTTATGATCTATACACACTCCCCTGTGGACACCAGAATATATCACTATAAATATGTGCATGCTTGTTAGGATTTATTGGGTACCTAACACGGCCCAATAAATTTCCAAACCCCTCCCCGTACAAAGGAGATTATGGCAAAAAAATCGAAAATTTTGGGTGTTAGCCAAATTTTTGAAGAACTAGAAAATTCTTAGAAACTGAAAGGTTGAAGAATGAAAGCCAGAAGGAAATTTGAGTTGGTTAATTAAACAACTTCCGACTTCGTTCCTTTTCGAGGACGAAAAGTTTTAAATGGTGGAGATTGTAACAACCCGGAAAATCTGAGCCAATTAAATTTTTTTAATTTGGCTATTTTTGTGAATTTTAGATATTTAAAATAAATATTTTAAATAATAACAACGAAAATTTTTTGAATCGATGTTTGAAAATAAAAATAATTATTTTTAATTATAAACAAGGCCTGAAATGGCGCGGTAGTTTCAAAATTTGAATTCGAACTTTGATTGACTGTACCGAGTGCAAAATAAAACCGATTTTAGTGAAACCAAAAATATTTAAATCTGTTTATGAATATCTTTTTAACGAATCGAAAAATCGAAGTTTCATAGCGGGAATCAAAAGTTATGCCCAAATGAATTTTCAGAAAGGTCGCTATAGAGAATATATAGCCCTTGAAAATAGCCATTTTGCAAACGACATCAGAATTCGACGAAACCACTTTTGTTGGATCCAGGATGTCAAATTATTGCTATGTTTCAAATTCCATAATTTTTGAAGCAATTATGTGAGCGTGGCAAAGGAAAATGTGTTTGGTCGATTTCTCTTAAATTGGATCGACCAGAAAAGGGCCATTTTCAAACGGTCTCAGAATTCGACGAAACTAGTTTTGTTGGGACCGTATAGTCAAAACATAGCTAGATTTGTTTTTCTGAAATTTCTGGGATCGGTATGTGGCCCCGGCAAATTGAAATGTACGTTCAAAACAAATATTGAATGTTTTATATTTTATGGGTTTGGATTGGAACTAGTATGTGAAGAGGGGTATTTTAGAATTTTAAAAATATATAAATAAAATAAAAAACCCCATTGGCCAATCAAATTTGACAACCTCGCTTCTCTCTCCCCAATGCCCTTCAGCCGACGGCGATAAACTCTTCCCCACTTCTCTCCTCCCTATCTCCTCAACCACGCATCGAAATCGCCAGCTCCAATTGGGGTTTTTGTGGAGAGACCTCCAAACGTCAAATCAGTGCCAGCCTCGTATCCTATCATCGAGTATTTCTCGAGTTACGGGTCCCTGAAGTCGGTGCCTTTGAAGAGCCGTCGCGCCCTTCTCCTTGCCTCGATCTGAGCGCCGCCTCCAGGCGCGGGTGCGCGACTCCAAGCTCCACCTCGTGGCATCGACCGATCATCCCCTAGTTGCTCAGATTTGGTGATAATCGCAGACCTAGTTTTGAAACTTTTGCTGAGAGGTACGGCTATTGTATATTTAAACTGGTTTCAACATATAAAAGTGTGGCAAAGTTAATTGATCTTCTAAAAATCATATCTTTTTGCTATTTGGTCGAAATCTAGTGAAACAAGAGACAGTGGACTCGTGTGGACGTCTTCTACATTCTAAAAGGGACCGGATATTTTTCTGAGCATTCTACAATTTTTCGTGGAGTGGAATCCAATGTGAGATTTCTGAATTATAAACGATATGGAAACAACGATGTATAAATTATATAGTCGATGTATGAGTTATATAAGCGTTGTACACCTTATGTATAAGCGTTGTATAAGTTGTACGTTTGATGTATAAGTTATATATGTGTTGTAAAAATGATATATGCGTTGAATTAAATTGTAATGATATTGATATGAAATCGAAATATAGTTATATACGTATATCTATATATATACACTCCCCTTGTCCACAGACCATGGACGATATATATTGGTTGTGATATTGTTTGGATTATTGGTTGATGTGAAAATTTGGTGAATATCATGAATGGTTGATTTGAAATGATTGATTGTGGTTGAAATCCCAATAGGATTAGTATATGGGAAAATTCGTCTGCGTACGAACTAGATATTGAAAATCCCCATTGTCAAAAGCTGCGAGGCTTTAAGGTTGAGCGAGGAGCCATAATTGGGACGGTGCCAGTTTTAACTACCCTGCCGTTATGCTGCCGAAATTTTCTAAAACATTTCTGTGTTTGAATAAAATTCATGTGTTGAAATAAAATTCATGTGTTGAAATAAAATCCATGTGTTGAATAAAATTCAAGTGTTGAATAGAAATTCATGTGTTGAATGAAGTTCACGCATTGAATAAATTCTTTGAAAAATAAAAATAACATTTTTATCATATATAAAGACTATACAAAATATTAGTGTTTTAAATAAATTGTTTTAACACGAAAAATAACATTTTTACCTCATGTATGAATTATATAAAATAATCGGGTTTTGAAATAAATTGTTTTACAATAAAAATCACATTTCTATGATATATAAGAACTGTTAAAAATAGTGATGTGTGGAAATAAATTGCTGTTGGATAAAAATACTATTTTTATCAAATGTGTGAAATGAACATGGTTTTGAAATCGATGGATGAATTATATTTATATATTTATATAAATATAATTGAAATAAATCGAATAACGAGGCTGCAGTTCGTGTTTTGAAACAGTGATTCCAAACTATTAGTGCGGGAGATCCGACCATCGGATTTTCCCAAAACCGAAACCATTGGGTTCACTTTGGAAATATATTTCCAACGACACCCGCTTTGTAAAGATCCAACGGTTGGATTGTCTGGAATGTTTAATTCAAATCTAAAGAAAAACAGTGCTAGAATCGATTATATATATATAATTAAATTAAAATGAATAACGACGCTGCAGTTTGTATTTTGAAACCGTAACTTCAAACGATTGTACAGGAAGATCCGACCGTCGGATTTTCCCAAAACTAAAACCGTTGGATTCGTTTTGAAAAGATCTTTCTAATGATATAAAATTTGTGAAGATCCAACGGTTAGATTTTCAGATATGTGTAAATCAAATCTTGAGAAAAACAGCGCCACGGCCGCGTTATGGCCTGAAGCATCATTTGAATGAATTGGCTATTTTTAAATGAATAAAAATAGCGATAAATCGTTATAAACATTATAAACGATATGGAATGGAAATAAACCAAATTTACCCGGTTTATTGAATATTTGGTGGTTGAATGTGTTTGGCGTGAAAATTACATTAAAGAACAGAATTATTGATGTCGAATAATTTAACCATTAAAATGAATTGATTTAAATTCTAAATATACGTGAATTATTTGAAAAGGCCGAGTTAAATCTCATTTCAAATAACTGGTCAGTGATAAGAAGTCGATGATGAAGACGGTGGTTGAAGACCGGAGATCTTCACCTCGGTTGGTTGATTACTGATGTCTTGATTGGGAGGCATCCCGAAATATAGATAATATGTGACGACCCTAAAACCACGCACGACGGTGGCAAGGGTAATCTTTGGAATATAACACATTAACAGATAACAGCAGAATAGAAATAAACAAATACACCAGATAATGTACAATAGAATACACTGGATAAACATAATCATCAGAATTACACAGTATACATGATCATACTTAGTGCAAAATACAGTTCAGCTATACATAAATGTCTACAGCGGAAAACAAAACATAATATGTACAATAGGAGTTGAACAGCATAAAAAGAGATAAATAGTAGAATCCATCTTCAGCTCCCACTACCCAGAAAGAGCCTGCTAAAACCTGAATACAAGGCTACCCGTGTAGAAAAAGGGGCACCCGAGTTTGCAAGTGAAACAAACTACGAGTCAGTCATGGGACTGGTATGAGAAATCTACTTAACATATTTTATAATATGGCCAATCACAGGACCACGCCACTTTCGCGGAACGGGTTTACTCCATTGGATTGCCAGTGCTTTAAAACTAGTAAATCTTTTAAACATCGCAATGCTTTTTATAAAAATGAAGTCATTATAAGACTCAGTTCCCATCACACAATGCAACGCAAACCGGAGGATAGAGTTTTACCTTATAATGGCCAAAATATGCTTGATACGAATAAAATAAAAGCATTTGATATTATTACTAGTGTTTATATGTTTCAAAAACAATTTCAAATCATAAGTATCAATCATAGACGACATTAATGCCCCATACCACTATGTCGCCATATATAGGTATACAATCAAAACCGCACAGTGTCGTATTTGGAAATTGGATTTCCGTCATGAACCAAGGCAAAACATAGTCCTTATCGAATTCGAGACTGTCTAGCCCGAGTCTCAGGCAAGTACTCAGTCAAGCCTTTGGATCGTCAGGGGCGGTCCACCAATGTGGATTAAATGCCTGAACACTGCGTTTCCCCGCCCTTTGGGGCGTAAATGAGCCAAATGACTCCATCGGCTCCACATAGTCACCGATATATCTGTGGCGCCTTGCAACAACAACAACCACATAGGTGAAAATAATATAAATGTCAGGGCTGGTAGGTCACTGACACCACCCTAGCTAGAAGGAAACGCATGTCCTCCCTGAGGTCCTCTTCTGTTTCTGGTTCATACCGGGGTGTGAGACTCGCGAATTAACGTTATACACAAAGTTATGCCACACAGGCCGTTCTTTGATCATCAACCACCAGACTTTACTTTTCAATAGAAGCCTTGATCATGTGCCACTTAGGCATGCCACGCAAGCAATTCACTCCATGCAATTGATTTCTATCGATATATAACATCTGAGCTCATACATCTCAGAGTAGGGCGTTAAGCAAGAGAATAAATTCTCCGCCGCCAAACAGATATATATTTAATAGAGATCAATCAACACAGAAAACATCCAATGTCAGACACACAGTTCATTTACAAGTTCGTTCTGGGTCTGAATGAAATCGGAGGCACCATATACCTCGCATATCCATCGATCTCCAAGTACGTCTGGATGATAACCACTTATTATCTATATTTCGGGATGCCTCCCAATCAAGAATTAGTTATCATCCAACCGAGGTGAAGATCTCCTGTCTTCGACTACCATCTTCATCATCGACTTCTTATCGCCGACCAATTATTTGAAATGAGATTTAACTCGGCCTTTACAAATAATTCACGTATATTTAGAATTTAAATCAATTCATTTCAATGGTTAAATTATTCAACATCAATAATTCTGTTCTTAACTGTAATTTTCACGCCAAACACATTCAGCCATCAAATATACAATAAACCGGGTAAATTCGGTTTGTTTCCATTCCATATCATTTATAATATTGTATAACGATTTATCGCTATTTTTATTCATTTAAAAATAGCAATTCGTTCAAATGACGCTTCAGGCCATAACGCGGCCGTGGCGTTGTTTTCCTTCAGATTTGATTTACACATATCTGAAAATCAAACCGTTGGATCTTCAAAAATTTTATATCATTAGAAAGATCTTTTCAAAATGAATCTAACGGTTTCAGTTTTGGGAAAATCCGACGGTCGGATCTCCCCGTACAATCGTTTGAAGTTACGATTTCAGAATACGAAATGCAGCGTCATTATTCGATTTAATTTAATTATATACATATATATTATCGATTATGGCGCTGTTTTTCTTCAGATTTGAAATAAACATTCCAGACAATCCAACTGTTGGATTTTTACAAAGTTGGTGTCGTTGGAAAGATATTTCCAAAGCGAACCCAACGGTTTCGGTTTCGGGAAAATCCGATCATTGGATCTCCCGCACTAATCGTTTAAAATCACGGTTTCAAAACACGAACTGCAACTTCGTTATTCGATTTATTTCAATTATATATATATATATATATATATATATATATATAATTCATTCTTCGATTTCAAAACCATATTCATTTCGCAAATTTGATAGAAACGGTATTTTTATCCAGCAGCTATTTATTTCAACACATGAATTTCTATTGAACACATGAATTTTATTTCAACACATGAATTTTTTTTCAACACATGAATTTTATTTCCACACATGAATTTAATTTCAACACATGAATTTGATTTTTAACAGTTCATATATATATCATAAAATTCTGATGTTTATCGTAAAACAATTTATTTCAAAACACGAATATTTTATATAGTTCATATATATCATAAAAATGTGATTTTTGTTGTAAAACAATTTATTTCAAAACATGATTATTTTATATAGTTCATATATGGGGTAAAAATGCTATTTTTGGTATTAAAACAATTTATTTAAAACACTAGTATTTTATATAATCTATATATATGATAAAAATGTTATTTTTAACTTTCAAAGAATTTATTCAACACATGAATTTCTATTCAACACATGAATTTTTTTTCAACACATAAATTTTATTTCAACGAATGAATTTCTATTCAACACATGAATTTTATTTCAATACATGAATTTAAATCAAACACAGAAATATTTCTGAAAATTTCGGCAGCATAACGATAGTATAATTAAAACCGGCACCATCCCTAGCACGGCTCCTCGCTCTACCTTAAAGCCGCGCAGCTTTTGACAATGGGGATTTTCAATATCTAGTTCGTACGCAGCCGAATTTTCCCATATACTAATCCTATCGGGATTTCAACCACAATCAATCATTTCAAATCAACCATTCTTGATATTCACCAAATTTTCACATCAACCAATAATCCAAACAATATCACAACCAATATATATCGTCCATATACTATGGACGAGGGGAGTATATATATATATATAGATATACGTATATAACTATATTTCGATTTCATTTCAATATCATTTCAATTTATTTCAATGCATATATCATTTTTACAACGCATATATAACTTATACATCGAACATACAAATTATACAATGCTTATACATGAGGTGTAAAACGCTTATATAACTCATACATCGACTATATAATTTATACATCGTTGTTTCCATATCGTTTATAATTCAGAAATCTCACATTAGGTTCCACTCCACCAAAAATTGTAGAAGGCTCAGAAAAATATGCGGTCTCTTCTAAAATGTAGAAGACGTCCTCATGGTCCCAATGTCTCTTGTTTCACTGAATTTCGTCAACAAATGAAAAAGATATGATTTTTATTGTAAAATAACAAACCATAGCGCTTTAAAGTGCTATAGATTCAGTTAAATAAAATAAAGGCCGTACCTTTCTATTTTGATTCAAAACTAGGTATGGATTTTCACGCAAATCCGTGTAGCGATGTAACGATCGTCCTTTACCACGCCCTAGCACGCCGAGAGGCACATACAACGCCACCATTGGTGGTTAACTCGACGTGGCAGGGGAGGTGGTACGGCGGCTCGAACGGCAAAGCTTTGAAGCGGCGGATCTCGATGCAGGAGCGACGAGGAGGGGCAACACTTATATGGATTTGAAGAGTGGAGAGAGTTCTTCAAAAAGTTTAATTGGGTCGGGGTGTAATTCTTCGTGGTTTGGTTGGAAAGTGGATGGGAAAGATGGAGTTACTAATCGTCGTCGAGATCTGAAGGGGTCGAGGAGAGAGAAAGAGAATGGTGAATTTTGATTGGCCCGACCCTTTTATATTTATTTTAAAATCCAAAAATACCCCTTTCTCCTTACGAACTCCAATCCAAACCCAACGACTGTCGTCCGTAGCTAAATAACCCCATTCTGAACACAATGGGATATGTTTCGTAGGCCCATTCGATTGTTCAGTCAATTTTTCTTCAAATGAAAATATAAAACATTCAATAATTGATTTGAACGTACATTTCAATTTGCCGGCGCCACATACTGATTCTAAAAATTCCAAAAAAATAAATCTTACTATGTTTTGACGATACGGTCCCAAAAAAACTAGTTTCGTCGATTTCTGAGACCGTTCGAAAAATGGCTATTTTTTGGTCAATCCAATTTAATAGAAATCGATCAAACACATTTTCCTTTGCCATGCTCACATACTAACTTCAAAAATTATGAAATTTGAAACCTAGCAATAATTTGACATCCTGGATCCAACAAAAGTGGTTTCGTCGAATTCTGAGGACGTTTGCAAAATGTCTATTTTCAAGGGCTATACGTTCTCTATAGCGACCTTTCTGAAAATTCATTTGGCCATAACTTGTGATTCCCGCTATGAAACTTAGATTTTTCAGATTCGTTAGAAAGATATTCACTAACATATTTAAATATTTTTGGTTTCAATAAAATCCATTTTATTTTGCAACCGGTACAGTTAGTCAAAGTTCGAATTCAAATTTTGAAACTGCCGCGCCATTTCAGGCCTTGTTTGTAATTAAAAATAATTATATTTATTTTCAAATGTCGATTCAAACATACTTTTCGTTGTTATTATTTAAAATAATTTATTTTTAATATCTTAAATCCACTAAAATAGCCAAATTAAAATTTTTAAATTGGCTCAAATTTTCCGGGTCCTTACAATCTCCCCCACTTAAAACATTTCGTCCTCGAAAAGGAACGAAGTCGAAAGTCGTTTAATTTACCAACTCAACTTTCCTTCTGGCTTTCATTCTTTAACTTTTCAGTTTCTAAGAATTTTCTAATTCTTCAAAAATTTGGCTAACACCCTAAATTTTCGAAAAATATGCTTGAAAAATTTTCAGAATATTTCAAATAGCCTCCCATGGCCCTCACCAATCCAAAAGAAAAAGCCAAGCGGCTAGCCAATCGGCTCATAAAATCATCAAATCCCAAGAAATACAATAAACATGTACCTATTTATCGGGCAAACAATTTTATTCCTCTGCTTAGCTGTTTATCCATAACCTGTTCACACATATATAATGCACATGTATATATTTCTATCAGTTTTCAATTCAGTGCAATATTTGTTCAATTTGGCTAAATGGTTCAAAATTCTAATTAATCCACCAAAAATCAAACAACACAACCAGCAATCAATTTGTTGATTAACTTTCAAAAATATAATAATTGATTCATATACTCTTTTGAAAACATTCAGACTATATAATTAAAAGTTTACATGCATGAAAAGAAAACAACCACCAAGTAGAAAACAACACTGTAATGCAAAATATGGTAAATGTACCTTGCACCGGAGTTAATCAGAGATGTCCACCCTGCATTTGGGATAGGCTTTCTTAAATCTCTCCTCAGTTTCCCAAGTACAATCTCGCGGGTCTCCACTCCATTGCACTTTGACTAAGTGAACCTTCTTGTTCCTCAGCTCTTTGGTTTCTTTGCCAATTATCTTTAGCGGTTCTCTTCTCACAGCCAATTCTGGAGTAATTTCTATATCCTATTGTGCTGCTTCTTCCACAATCAAGTCTGGATCATGAACATGCTTTCGAAGTTGAGATACATGAAATACATCATGCACTCCAGACAACCAATCAGGAAATTGAACTCTATAAGCGAGAGTTCCAATCCGTTCAAGTATAGGGAATGGACCAATAAATTTGGGCGCCAACTTCCCAGTTTTGCCAAATCGAATTACTCCTCTTATCGGAGAAACCCTTAGATACACATAGTCACCAACAGCAAATGCTAAATCCCTCCTTCTCGAGTCTGCATAGCTCTTTTGTTGGCTTTGAGCTGCTAGCAATCGTTTCTTAATGAAATTGACTTAATCCGCAGCTTCACAAATCATATCTGGTCCCAATACAAGCCTATTACCAGGTTCAACCCAACAAGAAGGAGATCGGCACGGTCTACTATACAATGCTTCAAATGGTGACATTGTCAGGCTCGCTTGGTAGCTGTTGTTGTATGAGAACTCAGCCAAATGCAAATGGTCTTCCCATGATCCACCAAAATCAAGAACACAAGCTCGCAATAAATCTTCTAGAATACGATTTACCCTCTCAGTTTGACCATCTGTTTGAGGATGATAGACGGTGCTTAGATTCAGCTTCGTTCCTAGTTCTACTTGAAATGCCTCCCAGAATTTTCTAGTAAATATTGGATCTCTATCACTAACTATACTGATCGGCACCCCATGTAGCCTAACAATTTCTTTGAAATAAATCCGTGCTAAACTTCAGGAGGTTCTACTAGATCTGACAGGTATAAAATGGGCAGTCTTCATGGAGCGATCTACAATCACCCAAATACTGTCATTTCCTTTCTTGGTTCTAGGCAAACCATCTATGAAGTCCATGGAAATATGTTCCCACTTCCAACCTGGAACATCCAGCAGTTTCAACAATCCAGCAAGTTTCTGTTGGTCACTTTTGACTAGTTGGAAAGTAAGACACTTGCTAACATATATTGAAACGCCCTTTTCATTGCCTTCCACCAGAATGTTCGCTTGAGATCGTTATTACATTTTGTTCACACCTAGATGGATACTCAGCTTGGACTTGTGACATTCGCCTAGCACTTCTCTTTTGAGCTTGGGGATGTCGGAAACACAAATCCTTCCTCTCATTCTCAGGATCCCATCGTTATCTATTTGAAAACCCGAGGGTTCGCCTTTCTGAATCATTTTGATCATATCCTTAATAAAATTATCATCCTTCTGAAGAATAGTTATTTTGTCAATCAAGTGTACAAAATCTCAAAATCGTATGCTACAAGAAATTCTAGCCGACGTTGCTGCCTCAGATTCAAGTCTTTTTGGGTGAACAGATACTTTAGCGACTGATGATCTATATACAATTCGAATTCCTCACCCAAAAGATAGTGCCTCCAGATTTTTAAAGCAAATACGATGGCTAACAATTCAAGATCATGGGTAACGTAATTTTTCTCATGCGGTTTCAGCTGATGGCTAGCATACGCAACCACTTGACCTCTTTGCCTTAATACTGCACCAAGGCCTTCTCTAGAGGCATCTATCTAGACTTTCAAGTCTTGATTGCCATCGATAATCGTTAACACTGGAGCAGTCGTTAATCTTAGTTTTAGCTTCTGAAAAGCCTCCTCATATTCAGGAGTCAACTTGAATCTTGAGTGCTTCTTGGTAAGCTTTGTTAAGGAACTAGATATCTTTGAAAAATCTTTAACGAACTTCCGATAATAACTAGCCAATCCAAGAAAACTACAGACTTTTGTCGGAGTACTAGGCTACTTCCAATTTTGAATAGTGGTGATTTTAACGGGATCCACAGAAATTCCCTCTTTTGATACAACGTGGCCAAGAAACTTGACTTCTTCTTGCCAGAATATACATTTGGAAAGTTTGGCCTTCAAGACATTCTTTCTGAGAATTTCTAACACTTGTTCCAAATGTTTCGCGCGCTCGCTCTCTGACTTAGAGAAGATCAATATGTCATCAATGAAAACCAGAACAAATTTATTCAAGACATCGCGGAATACTCGATTCATCAAATCCACAAAATAAACTGGAGCGTTACATAAGCCGAACGACATTACTAACCACTCATAGAATAAGTCGGGACCTCTGAGTTCTGTCATAGGAACACACTCTTCAGCAATACGAAGCTGATGGAAGCTTGTAGCTAGGTCCATCCTTGAGAATACTTGTGCGTCATTCAATCGATCTAACAAATCATTAATCCGAGGCAATGGATATTTGTTCTTTAATGTCTGCTTGTTCAAGTCACGATAATCCACACATAGTCAAAGAGTACCGTCTGAATTTGGGATGAACACCACTGCTGCTCCCCAATCAGAGAAACTAGGCCTGATCAGACCCTTCCATACAAGCTGTCGAGTTTGATTATCTAATTCTTCTTTCTCCTTTAGAGTCATTCTCCGAATAGCGTGCACTATTGGCCTTGCATTCGGAATTAAAGAGATCTTGAAATCAATCTCTCTCTTCGGAGGTAAGCTAACAACTTCTTCAAACACATCCGCATAATTCTTAACGACATGAATATCTTTTATGAGGTCTGGAATATTCTCTGTGACTACAGGGATATTTTCTATTTGAGCAGGAGAAACACCAAGAGCTGACCAAAAGTCTTTTCTATCTGAATTCGGACCTTCACATGGTATGGTTATATAATCCCCTGATGTAATCTTTTCCTTAACCACTCTCTCGGCACATTTAACATCTGCTTCATATTTGGTTAACCAATCCAATCCCAAAATAAGATCGAATTCGGTAAAATTCATGATGATCGAGATGGTAGGAAACCGATACCGGGAAAAAGAGATAGGCACCCCCACAAACCCAACTAAGATCAAGGAAACCCCTAACCCGATTATGGACAGTGATGGGTTCTTTGAGCCTTTTCAAATTCAAATTCAACTTCTTAACCGCATTCTTGGCAATAAAGCTTCATGACGCACCTGTATCAAATAGTACTTTAACTGGAATGTTTTTGACAGTAAGCTTGCCTTCCAAAACATCAGACCTTCCCTGACTAGCTGGGGTGTTGAAGTTTATGCCACTTCGTTTACATGTACTGCTTCAGATTTCTTTGAGAGTTGGCACTCCCTTGCAATGTGACCTTCTTTGCGGCACCTATGGCATTTCCTTTCACCATGTGGATTCTTGGATTTAAATTCATCCTTCTTTCGTTTCTTCGAGGATTAACAATTCCTGGTCAAATGCCCTTGCTTATTGCAGTTAGAGAAGG
The DNA here is from genome assembly GCA_030737875.1 of Allium sativum. Classification (NCBI taxonomy): domain Eukaryota; kingdom Viridiplantae; phylum Streptophyta; class Magnoliopsida; order Asparagales; family Amaryllidaceae; genus Allium; species Allium sativum. The sequence goes on from CM060921.1 coordinate 319,473,014, forward strand.
CGGCAGTCGTTATTGGTTCTTTCTCATATCTAACCCTTTTCCTCTTGGCTTTGGGCTTCTCACTGACTCATGCATCGTACTGGCCTCAGGACTATCAGTCTCCGACTCCCCTTTGTTACTAGAACTGACTTCCTCTTCGTCGTTCAAAAGACCTTTCTTATGGAGATCTTCATACTGATAAGCCATGTATATCATTTCAGAAAAAGGAAGCTTCACATGCCCTATTACTCTACTTTGGTACTTTCTTTGAAGCCCGTTAATAAATCTCAGATTCTTCCTCTTCGGATTTTCAATTAGATGTCGGGCAAAATGAGAAAGTTCATTGAATTTCTTATGATATTCTGGAATACTCATATCCCCTTGTATCAAATAACAGAATTCATCGCATAACCGCTCAGTTGCTTCTGGTGGAGTAAATCTTTCACTGAAAATATCTTTAAATCTATCCCAGGTGATATTACCTTCTGGATTATCTTTAATAACTGTTACCCACCAGCTTAAAGCTTCAGCTTTGAGTGCCCAAGATGCCACCAATCTTTTCTGATCATCTCTCAGCTGGAGACGTTCAAAAATTCTTTCAGCAGAACACATCCAAGCCCGAGTTTGAATAATGGATTCATTTCCCGAGAATTGCACTACACCTAGATTTCGATATTTCTTTAATAGAGCTTCTAGATCTGGTTCTGTGTTCCTTCTTCTGTTTCTGACACTCATTTTCTAGTACTTCTGCAAATAGCAGACCAAGTGTCAGGTCAACAGAAAAGATATTATAAGGCATAGAAACATATACTTGAATGTAAATGTGTCTACCGGGTTGTATTTCATTCTACTATACTCATACTAGGATATTACTGATCCTATCTGTAATGAGTTATTCATCCTAGAACACTACTGGTTCTATTTCTGACGAATTCGTTAATACGTTATATTCTAGAACGAGGCTTAACCAAAGCTCTGATACCACGTTGTGACGACCCCAAAACCCCGTACGATGGTGGCAAGGGTAATCTTTGGAATATAACACATAAACAGATAACAGCAGAACAGAAATAAATAAATAAACAGGATAATGTATAATTGAATACACTGGATAAACATAATCATCAGAGTTACACAGTATACAGGATCATAATTAGTACAAAATACAGTTCAGCTATACATAAATGTCGACAGTGGAATCAAAACATAATATGTACAATAGGAGATGAACAACATAAAAAGAGATAAATGGTAGAATCCATCTTCGGCTCCAGCTATCGACAAAGAGCCTACTAAAGCCTGAATACAAAGCTGCCCGTGTAGAAAAAGAGGCACCCGAGTTTGCAAGTGAAACAAACTACGAGTCAGTCATGGGACTGGTATGAGAAATCTACTTAACATATTTTATAATATGGCCAATCACAGGACCACGCCACTTTCGCGGAACGGGTTTACTCCATTGGATTGCCAGTTCTTTAAAACAAGTAAATCTTTTAAACATCGCAATGTCTTTTATAAAAATGAAGCCATTATAAGACTCAGTTCCCATCACACAATGCAACGCAAACCGGAGGATAGAGTTTTACCTTATAATGGCCAAAATATGCTTGAGACGAATAAAACAAAAGCATTTGATATTATTACTAGTGTTTATAAGTTTCAAAAACAATTTTAAATCATAAATATCAATCATAGATGGCATTAATGCCCCATACCACTATGTCGCCATATATAGGTATACAATCAAAACCGCACGGTGTCGTATTTGGAAATTGGATTTCCGACATGAACCAAGGCAAAAGATAGTCCTTCCCGAATTCGAGACTATCTAGCCCGAGTCTCAGGCAAGTACTCACTCAAGCCTTTGGATCATCAGGGCCAGTCCACCGATGTGGATTAAAATGCCTGAACACTGCATTTCCTCGCCCTTTCGGGGCGTAAATGAGCCAAATGACTCCATCGGCTCTACATAACCACCGATATGTCCGAGGCGCCTCACAACAACAACAACCACATAGGTGAAAATAATATAAATGTCAGGGCTGGTAGGTCACTGACACCACCCTGGTTAGAAGGAAACGCATGTCCTCCCTGAGGTCCTCTCGTTTCTGGTTCATACCGGGCTGTGAGGCTCGCGAATCAAGGTTATACACAAAGCTTAGCCACACAGGCCATGCTTTAATCATCAACCACAAGACTTTGCTTTTCAACAGAAGCCTTGATCATCTGCCACTTAGGCATGCCACACAGGCAATTCACTCCATGCAACTGATTTCTATCGATATATACCTCTGAGCTCGTACGTCTCAGAGATTGGCGTTAAGCAAGAGAATAAATTCTCCGCCGCCAAACAAATATATATTTAATAGAGATCAATCAGCACAAAACAAAATCCAATGTCAGACACACAGTCCATTTACAAGTTCGTTCTGGGTCTGAACGAAACCGGAGGCACCATATACCTCGCATATCCATCGATCTCCAAGTACGTCTGGACGATCCCACTTATTATCTACATTTCGGGATGCCTCCCAATCAAGACATCAGTTACCATCCAACCAAGGTGAAAATCTCTGGTCTTCAACCACCGTCTTCATCATCGACTTCTTATCGCCGATCAATTATTTGAAATGAGATTTAACTCGGCCTTTTCAAATAATTCACATATATTTAGAATTTAAATCAATTCATTTCAGTGGTTAAATTATTCGACATCAATAATTCTGTTCTTAATTGTAATTTTCATGCCAAACACATTCAGCAATTAAATATCCAATAAACCGGTAAATTCGGTTTATTTCCATTCCATATTGTTTATAATATTTTATAATGATTTATCGCTATTTTTATTCATTTAAAAATAGCAAATTAATTCAAACGATGCTTCAGGCCATAACGTGGCCGTGGCGCTGTTTTCCTTTAGATATTATTTACACATATCTGAAAATCTAACCGTTGGATCTTCACAAATTTTATATCATTAGAAAGATCTTTTCAAAACGAATCCAATGGTTTCAGTTTTGGGTAAATCCAACGGTCGGATCTCTTGGTACAATCGTTTGAAGTTACGATATCAAAATACGAACTACAGCGTCGTTATTCGATTTAATTTAATTATATAAATATATATATTTATATATATAAATATTATCGATTCTAGCGCTGGTTTTCTTCAGATTTGAATTAAACATTCCAGACAATCCAACCCTTGGATTTTTACAAAGTTGTTGTTGTTGGAAAGATATTTCCAAAGCGAACCCAGCGGTTTCGGTTTCGGGAAATCCGATGGTCGGATCTCCCGGACTAATCGTTTGAAATCACGGTTTCGAAACACGAACTGTAGCTTCGTTATTCAATTTTTTCAATTATATTTATATATATATATATATAAATATAAATATAATTCATTCTTCGATTTCAAAACCATATTCATTTCGCACATTTGATAAAAACGGTATTTTTATCCAGCAGCTATTTATTTCAACACATGAATTTTATCTCAACACATGAATTTCTATTCAACATATGAATTTTATTTCAACACATGAATTTCTATTCAACACATGAATTTTATTTCAACACACGAATTTTATTTCAACACATGAATTTCTATTAAACACATGAATTTCATTTCAACAGATGAATTTCTATTCAACACATGAATTTTATTTCAACACATGAATTTTATTTCAACACATGAATTTTATTTTTAACAGTTCATATATATCATAAAAATGTGATGTTTATCGTAAAACAATTTATTTCAAAACACGATTATTTTATATCGTTCATATGTATCATAAAAATGTGATTTTTGTTGTAAAACAATTTATTTCAGGACACGATTATTTTATATAGTTCATATATAGGGTAAAAATGTTATTTTTGGTGTTAAAACAATTTATTTAAAACACTAGTATTTTATATAATCTATATATATGATAAAAATGTTATTTTTATCTTTCAAAGAACTTATTCAACACATGTATTTCTATTCAACAAATGAATTTTCTTTCAACACATGAATTTCTATTCAACACATGAATTTTATTTCAACACATGAATTTAAATCAAACACAGAAATATTTCGGAAATTTCAGCAGCATAACGGCAGGGTAGTTAAAACCGACACTGTCCCTAGTACGGCTCCTCGCTCTACCTTAAAGCGTCGCAGCTTTTGACAATGTGGATTTTCAATATCTAGTTCGTACGCAGACGAATTTTCCCATATACTAATACTATTGGGATTTCAACCACAATCAATCATTTAAAATCAACTATTCATTATATTCACCAAATTTTCACATCAACCAATAATCCAAACAATATCACAACCAATATATATCGTCCATGGTCTGTGGACGAGGGGGAATATATATAGATATATGTATATAACTATATTTCAATTTCATTTCAATTTCATTTCAATTTATTTCAATGCATATATCATTTTTACAACGCATATATAACTTATACATCGAACATACAACTTATACAATGCTTATACATGAGGTGTAAAACGCTTATATAAATCATACATCGACTATATAATTTATACATCGTTATTTCCATATCGTTTATAATTCAGAAATCTCACATTCGGTTCCATTCCACCAAAAATTGTAGAAGGCTCAGAAAAATATGTGGTCTCTTCTAAAATGTAGAAGACGTCCTCACGGTGCTAGTGTCTCTAGTTTCACTGAATTTCGTCAAAAATGAAAAAGATATGATTTTTATTGTAAAATCACAAACCGTAGCGCTTTAAAGTGCTATAGAATCAGTTAAATAAAATAAAGGTTGTACCTTTCTATTTTGATTCAAAACTAGGTATGGATTTTCACGCAAATCCATGTAGCGATGTAACGATAGGCCTTCAACACGCCCTAGCGCTCCGAGAGGCGCACCCAATGCCACCACTGGTGCGGCAGCTCGAACGGCGAAGCTTCGAAACGGCGGATCCCGATGCAGGAGCGACGAGGAGGGGTGACACTTATATGGATTTGAAGAGTGGAGAGAGTTCTTCAAAAAGTTCGACTGGGTCGGGGTGTAATTCTTCGTGGTTTGGTCGGAAAATGGACGGGAAAGATGGAGCTGCTAATCGTCGTCGAGATCTGGAGGGGTCGGGGAGAGAGAAAGAGAATGGTGAATTTTGATTGGCCCGGCCCTTTTATATTTATTTTAAAATCCAAAAATAGCCCTTTCTCCTTATGAACTCCAATCCAAACCCAATGACTATCGTCCCTAGCTAAATACCCCCATTTCGAACACAATGGGATATGTTTCATAGGCCCATTCGACTGTTTTAGTCAGTTTTTGTTCAAATTAAGATATAAAACATTCAATAATTGATTTGAATATACATTTCAATTTGTCGGGGCCACATACTGATTCTAAAAATTCCAGAAAAATAAATCTAGCTATGATTTGATGATACGGTCCCAACAAAACTATTTTCATCGAATTCTGAGACCATTTGAAAAACGGACATTTTCTGATCGATCCAATTTAATAGAAATCGACCAAACACATTTTCCTTTGTCACACTCACATACTAACTTCAAAAATTATGAAATTTGAAACCTAGCAATAATTTGAAATACCGGATCCAACAAAAGTGGTTTCGTCGAGTTCTGAGGTCGTTTGCAAAATGTCTATTTTCAAGGGCTATACGTTCTCTATAACAACCTTTCTGAAAATTCATTTGGCCATAACTTTTGATTCCCGCTATGAAACTTCGATTTTTCAGATTCATTAGAAAGATATTCACTAACAGATTTAAATATTTTTGGTTTCAATAAAATCCATTTTATTTTGCACCCGGTACAGTCAGTCAAAGTTCAAATTCAAATTTTGAAACTGCCGCGCCATTTCAGGCCTTGTTTATAATTAAAAATAATTATATTTACTTTCAAATGTCGATTCAAACATACTTTTCGTCGTTATTATATAAAATAATTTATTTTAAATATCTGAAATCCACTAAAGTAGCCAAATTAAAAATTTTAAATTGGCTCAGATTTTCCGGGTTGTTACATAATAAGTGGTGATCGTCCCGACGTACTTGGAGATCGATGGATATGCGAGGTATATGGTGCCTCCGGTTTCGTTCAGACCCAGAACGAACTTGTAAATGGATTGTGTGTCTGACATTGGATTTTGTTATGTGCTGGTTGATCTCTATTAAATATGTATCTATTTGGCGGCGGAGAATTTATTCTCTTGCTTAACACCCTTCTCTGAGACGTACGAGCTCAGAGGTTATATATCGACAGAAATCAGTCGCATGAGCGAATTGCCTGTGTGGCATGCCTAAGTGGCAGATGATCAAGGCTTATGTTGAAAAGAAAAGTCTTGTGGTTGATGATCAAAGCATGACCTGTGTGGCATAGCTTTGTGTATAACGTTGATTCGCGAGCCTCACACCCCGGTATGAACCAGAAATGGGAGAGGACCTCAAGTAGGACATGCGTTTCCTTCTAGCTAGGGTGGTGTTATTGACCTTCCAGCCCTGACATTTATATTATTTTCACCTGTGTGGTTGTTGCTGTTGCGAGGCGCCTCGGATATATTAGTGACTATATGGAGCCGATGGAGTCATTGGACTCATTTACGCCCCAAAGGGAAGGGGAACACAGTGTTCAGGCATTTTAATCCACATCGGTGGACCGACCCTGATGATCCAAGGGCTCACCTGTGTTTGGGTCTTGAGGCTCGGGCTAGACAGTCTCGAATTCGGTAAGGACTATCTTTTGCCTTGGTTCATGACGGAAATCCAATTTCCAAATACGACACCGTGCGGTTTTGTTTGTATACCTATATATGGCGACATAGTGGTATGGGGCATTAATGCCGTCTATGATTGATACTTATGATTTGAAATTGTTTTTGAAACATATAAACACTAGTAATAATAACAAATGCTTTTTTTTATTCGTATCAAGCATATTTTGGCCATTATAAGGTAAAACTCTGTCCTCCGGTTTGCGTTGCATTGTGTGATGGGAACTGAGTCTTATAATGGCTTCATTTTTATAAAAAGCATTACGATGTTTAAAAAGGTTTACTTGTTTTAAAGCACTGGCAATCCAATGGAGTAAACCCGTTCCGCGGAAGTGGCGTGGTCCAATGATTGGCCATATTATAAAATATGTTATGTAGATTTCTCATACCAGTCCCATGACTGACTCGTAGTTTGTTTCACTTGCAAACTCGGGTGCCCCTTTTCTACAAGGGCAGCTTTGTATTCAGGTTTTAGCAGGCTCTTTCTCGATAGCTGGCGCTGAAGATGGATTCTACCATTTATCTCTTTTTATATCGTTCATCTCTTATTGTACCATTATGTTTTGATTCCGCTGTCGACATTTATGTATAGCTGAACTGTATTTTGTACTAAGTATGATCCTATATACTGTGTAACTTTGATGATTATGTTTATCCAGTGTATTATTTGTACATTATCTGGTGTATTTATTTATTTTTGTTCTGCTATTATCTGTTTGTATGTTATATTCCAAAGATTACCCTTGCCACCGTCGTACGGGGTTTTGGGGTCATCACAGATACAGAGCTTTCCAAATATCGCTTCAGCTGTAAACAAGGATCCTGTGAATATAATATCTGCAAAACCAAAACTACTAGCTGCCCGTGTGGAAAATATGAGCACCCAGAGTTTAGGTTAAAACAATAAACTCTAGGTCGGTCATGGGACTGGTGTGAGAACTAAAACAGTTATTAATCTTTATTTTAAAAGTTTGGAAATCATGGGACCACGCCGTATAACACGGAATGGATTTACTCCACATGAATCTTAGTTTAAAATAAAACAATGCAATGCTTTTTGAAAAATGAAGCTACTATAAGACTCAGGTCCCATCACATAATGCAACGCAAGCCGGAGGATAAAGATTTCCCTTATAATAGCCAAAAATGCTTGGTACGCGAAATTTCATCTTTTTTTATTATTACTATAGTGTCAAAAATAACTTCAAATATAAATGTATCAATCACAGACAGCATGGGTACCATATATCATGTCGCCATACTAGTTTTACAATCAAAACTGCATGATGTTGCATTGGAAGTTGGATTTCCATCTATGAACCAAGGCAAGGGATCGTCCTTACCGAATTCTAGACTCTCTAGCCCGAGCCTCAGGAAAGTACTCAGTCAAGCCTTAGGAGCCACAGGGCCGGTCCGTTAGTGGATTATATATAATTCCTAAACAATACATTTCCCCACCCTATGGGGCGTAAATAAAGATCCACTAGGGACTCAAATCCAAGGCACCTCATTCCATCATCCACATAAGTAAAATGTCTGGGCCCCATACCATGACACCACTCCTAGCTAGAAAGAAACGCATGTCCCCCTGGATCCTTCTTCCGTTTTTGTTTCATACCGGGGTGTGAGGCTCGCGAAGTAACGCTATACATAAAGCTATGCAAATTAAAGTTGTGCTTTGATCATCAACCACAAGGCTATGCTTTTCAACAAAAGCCTTGATCATTTGCATCTTAGCATGCCACATTGACAATCCATACCATACCATTGATTTCTGCCAATATATAACCTCTAAGCTCGTACGACTCAAAGAAGGGTGTTAAGCAAGAGAATAAATTCTCCGCCACCAAACAGATATATATTTAGCAGAGATCAACGAATACAACATAAAGGAATACAATGTCAGACATACCATCCATTTACAAGTCCGTTCTGGGTCTGAACGAAACCGGATGCACCTTATTCCTCATCCCATATGTCCATAAAAGAGAGAGGTCCTTGCATATTCGTCGATCTCCAAGTACGTTTGGATGATCACCACTTATTACCTTGTCTTGGGTGTACGGCACAATCAAGACATGAGTAATCACCCAACCGATGTGAAGAACTTCGGTCTTCAACCACCGTCTTCATCTTCGAGTCTTGATTGTCGTATCAATTATTCAAAATGGGTTAAACCCGGTCTTTCTGAATAACTCGCGTATTTTATAATCAAATGCTATAAAAACACATCGTACGTCTCATTCCAATTTAGAATATTCTTTTAATAAAATTGTCACATTATTATGGAAAGGTTCCCATTAATTTTAACAAAGATAAATTCTTTTAAATTTATTCTTTAATCTTCTTTCGTATGTCAATTTCAAAAGATTTATTTTATCTTTTATCAATTCTAATTCAAATTAAGGTTTATCGACTAGTTGGGACTAGTGAGCCTTATCGAAGTAATCATTTATTTATTAGTGAAAATTGGGGACACATCCCTATTTTCAAACTTAATACACCTCACATCCCTCCCAAATTTTAATTGTAAGCCCCGCCCCCTCTTTTTATGTTGCGCCTGACACTTTTTAATACTTCCGCCTCCTGGGTTCAAGCATTTCGCCTTTTTCTTTCTCTGGCAAAAAAAATGTGGCACTGATTAAAAAAAAAATCTAAATTCTGGAAACCTCTACAGCAGTCCACGAAAGGAAAAAAAATTGCATACATCTGTGCAACTTTTACCAATAGTTGCACACATGTATGCAACTATCTGTATACACATGCACATATTTTTGCACGTCTCTTGAAAAACTGCGTACATGTATGCTGTTTTCCTATATAACTGCATACATGTATGCAGATATGTAAAAATCAATGTAAAAGTGAAAAAATTGAACGTCTGTACGAAGTTTTGAAGTAAATGCGTCAGAAGCTGCATGTATTAACAGTACGTGCATACATGTATGCATTTATATTGGAGTTTTGTCGCAGAAATGAAATAAATTCATATATGTATGCAAATATATGAAATTTATGCATTCGTCGATGCATTTTACTGCATTTCGTTGTTTTATATGTAATTCTTGATTTTGACGTGGTTTTTGATGTTTTTTCACCTGTTTTTTTTTCCAATTAATTATTTTAATTTAATAAGAATTTAGGTGATTTTTTATATACATATTTTTATTTTTTTTATTGAATTTTCAAAAAATAGGGACTAAATTTACAATAAGTTTATGACCGGATGTGAGCCTAATTTAAAACGTTAATAGGGACCTATAAAAAACACACCCTATTTATTAATCACAATCCCAACCTATTCATCCCTTGGAGCAAAACTGGCAGTACTCCATATCTAACACCCACGGTGTTTTCGGTAAATTTAATTACCATTTCAAGTTAAAATCTAATTAAAGATTTAACTATCGCCTGGAGTAAAACTGGTGGTATTCCATTCTCCAATCATTTCATGAATTCGACAAATTTAATTATCTCTTTCTCATTTTAATCTAGTTAAAGATTCATTAAAACTCTAATTTAGTTCTAATGTCAAAAATCATTATTTAATGATTATTCAAATTTAAGAAATTAATCTTATCTTTAACTGGGTTAATGAACCAATGTCATTTAAAACACAGTTCACAATAAACCCAAAATCATCTTCCATTAAATATGGAATCTTCACATAAATCATATCAATATATAATCGACATAAATTTCTGTATCAGACTAATAATATAAATGGAATAACGGCAAAGCCTTTTAAATTCCATACATAGTAACTGTCTTCATTCACAAAAGCTCATCTTGATTATTATTAAATCGAATTCCATTTAATTACAATTTAATATATTAAATTGGAAAACTTTACTTTGGAAAATTTGCATTTAAATCTGAATAAAAGATTTATAAATTCTAAATTATATTTTCACTGTTAACCGGGTTAAAGAACGAATGTCGTTAAAAACACAGTTCACAGTAAACCCAATTCACCTTTCATTTTATTCCAATTAATAAATATAATTGGAAACTCTAATAATCTTAATTAAAAGATTTATTCTTTTCACACGGGGTTTAAGAACAGTGTTATTTAAGACACCATTCACGACAAACCCAAAATCCAATTCTTTTATTTATTTAAAAACACTAGATTATTATTCTGGTTAATAACTAGTTCATTTTGATAAAAATATATTTTTATCTTTAAAAAATTGGAATTTTTCATCCAAATTCTTTCCAAATCATTTATTATGATTTTACATAATTTTTACAAATTTTAATAATTTTATTAAGGCCCTTACAATCTTTTTTCAATAACGACCACTAATCTGCATTTACAACGACCTTTTCCAAAATTGATTTGGACATATTTTAAAATCTAACCGTTAGATTTCAAATCTTTTATATTCATTGGAAATCTCTTTTCGATACGTACCCAATGGTTCCAGTGTTAGGAGAATCCGACGGTCGGATCCCCCGTAATGTCAATTTGAAGCCAATGGTCGAAATTTGCGAACGGTCGCTGCGCGTCTCGTTCTATTCAGGCCATTAAATATATATGATATATAAATTATATGTATTTCATTGATTTCCATTTAAAACGTATTTTATAAATTCGTTTCAAAACGATTTTAACTTCACTTTCAATTTTAAATCAAAATTGAATATTCTATATTTTTATCATATTAAAATGATAATATTTTCAAAATATTATATTTTAAAATCAATTCTTTTCAATATTCATTATAAAATGAATAAAATCGATTGATAAACCCGTTCGGGTTTAAATGGCGTTTGCTACATAACTCGACTTCGTGTTTTTATATTTTTGTATCCAATCAAAATTGAACATCAAAATCGTAATCTTATTCTTCATTGAATATTATTTTAATTTATATATATATGTATGTATATAATTTGTTTGGCGATTCCAAAATCATTTATTTTGTTACATGTAAAAAGAATATTTTTAATGAAAAAAAATATATTTCATTACATGTGCATTTTTTACGCTTTATATTTATTATATACAATGAAAATGTAATTTTTATTATAAAAACATTTTGTTTCAACTATGAATATTTCCATCATTCATATACACAATAAAAATGTAATTTTTATTGTTCAAAAATTATATTCAATACATGAATATTTTATGCACTTCATTAACATGTAAATAATAACATTTTTATCTAACAAAAATGTATTTGAACATATGCTTCTTTTATTCTTTATTCATACAATAAAAATGTGATTTTTATTATTAAAACATATTATTTTAAAATATTCTTTATTTTGAAAGATTCTTTATTTTTAATGAACAAACACTTCTAATGAACAAACATATGTTTTGAAGACATGTAGATTTTAACGATTCTTACATATACATGTTAAAAGTTATATTTAATGTACAAAAATACAATTCAACAAACGATTATTTTATTTTTATTAACATGTTAAAGGTGATATTTTTAATGTACAAAAATATAATTTAACATATGCTGCTTTTTACTAGTTTATACATATAATAAAAATGTGATTTTTATTGTTAAAATATTTCATCTTAAAATAAACTTTATTTTAAAACATTCTTTATTTGAAAATGTTCTTTATTTAAAAAGGTTCTTTATTTCTGAATCAGAATGCGACTCAATCAATTACCATATAATTTCAGTTATATGATTTCATACATCGCATGTATTCAACAATAATGATAAATAATCATCAAACAGTCCAATCACATCCAGAGTCAAATTTACAATTGTATGAGCATTAAAATAAATAAATAACGTTCATCACAGCCTTTTAATCCATCGACTGACATACAATAAAATATTGGGACTAGTATATGTCAAATATCGTCCCAATACCCGTGTGGGGTTTTCAAACAACAATAGTTTGTTTGAATAAATCATTGGTTAATAAATTTAACCCATTCTAGTTCAGTTTGAATTATTTTCTATTTAACCGATTTTCACTATTCAAATTATAAATGAATATTTATAATTTAATTTCACTATCACATTTACGTTTTTAATGTGTTAAACATTTCAACAACACAAACAACACACAATACAGTCAATTTAAATCGTCCATGGTTTATGGACGAGAAAAGTGATCTAACAGGCACCGTATACAATTTATAATGATTAAACTGATAAAAATTTGCACTTGCAATTCTATATATTTTTCAGTTATGAAAATAAATAAATAAATAAATAAATAACTATGCTAAAAATTTAGTGAGGAGTTCTCACCTTTGGTTTCCACTCCGTCATTCTTTAGCGGACGATTTGGATTCCGTTCTGCTACCCGTTAGTTCCATCGCAGTCCGTTTCACGTGGTATATATATTAAAAATCGTATTTTTTTATAATGCTATATATATATAAATTTAAAATCATATTTTTAAACTATTCCATTTATATAAAAAATCCTTAAATGCGATGTATATGAAAATCATATTTTTATTTCAATGCGATGCATATAAAAATCATATTTTTATTTTAAAGCTATTTAAATAAAAATCACAATTTTATTTGATGTTATTTATATTTAAAACAATGCCATTTCATTTTAAAACCATGGTATTTTATTTAAAAAAAATCATGCTATATATATATATATATATATTTTAAAAGTAATGCTAATTTTATTTTTAAGAGCATTGCTAATTTTATGATTAAAAACAATTCTAATTTTGTGATTTAAAACAATGCTAATTTTATGATAAAAAACAATTCTAATTTTATTTACAAGACAATGGTATTTCTATTTATAAAAACAATGTATTTTTATTTACAAAACAACGTGATTTTATTTTTACAAACAATGCAAATTTTATTTAAAAACAATGTATATTTTATTTACAAAAACATTGTATATTTTATTTACATAAACATTGTATATTTTATTTTTCAAAATAATGTTTATTATTCAAAAAAATGTCAATTTTATTTTTTAAAACCATGTCTATTTTATTTTTCAAAACCATGTCTATTTTATTTTTCAAAACAATGTCTATTTTATTCTAAAACAATGATCCTTTTTATTTTGAAACAATGATCCTTTTTATTTTAAAACAATGATCCCTTTTATTTTTAAAAACAATGTTCTTTTATTTTTATAAACAATTATAAATTAACTAACTTTATTAAACTTATTAAATAATTAATTACATAATTTAAACAATAAGATAAATCTAACTTTCAATTACATTATTTTCCCACTGTTGATTCTCTGATCTAAGGTTCCTGCATTTCGTCCTCTTGTATCACATCTTCTCTGTTATTTTCCTTTAGCCGTTAACCCTTCCATCGTCTTCAAAGTCCTCCCATCGCACGCGTCTCGAGGTAGCCAACATCAGATTTGAGCGGCCCATGACAACCGTCTTAATGGCGCCTCCCCTCTCCAGTTGCAGTGGCAAACTTTAACGCTAGCAGGTCTCCGAAATTGAGCTCGAACGAGCTGCTTTTGGATGAGAAATTGGAACGAAATACTAAACCAAATCTGATCAACTCCATAGCAAATTAAAGACCTCCTCTGACACTTTGATTTCCATTTTAGATTGATAAACTAATACTGAGTGATTTGAGAATAATTAAGGATCTAATTTGGGATGTTTCTGGCCATTAAAACGTATAGGAGGCGGCGGCTAATTAGGGTTTTAAGAGGAATACGAGATACGGTGTATATTGGGGTATTTATAATAATATATTTTACTAAATTTAATTCCTTTATTTTCAAAAATACATGTTTAATAGTACGAACTCCAAATTAAACCCAACGAGTGCCGCCCCTAGCTAAATACCCCCATTCGGAACACAACGAGATATGTTTCGTGAGCAAATTCTAATTTTTTGATTAGTTTTTATCAAAATTAAAATATAAATCAATATATATTAAATTTAAATGTACATTTTAATCGGGGGCCATATACTGACTTCAAAAATTCCTGAAAAATAAGTCTACCTATGTTTTGACGATACGGTCCTAAAAAAAAAATTCATCGAATTTGGAGATAGTTTGAAAAATGACCATTTTTTGGCCAATCCAATTCAAATTTAAATTACCAAACACATTTAAATTTACTGCGCTCACATATTAATTCCAAAAATTATGTAAATTTGAATCTAGCAAGAATTTGACATTCTGGATCCAACAAAAGTGATCTCGTCGAAAAAGGAGGTCGTTTGCAAAATGTCTATTTATGAAGGCCATATATTATATTAAAATATATATAAATTCTACAGCGACTTTGCTGAATTTTAAATTGGACATAACTTTCAATTCCCGTTATGAAATCTAGATTTTTCACATTCGTTGGAAAGATATTTTCAAACAGATTCAAATATTTCTTGTTTCACTAAGATCCGATTTATTTTGAATCTTGTACATTCAATTGAAATTTGAAATCGAATTTTCAAACTACCGCGCCATTTCAGGCTCATTATATAATTAAAATAAATTTATTTGTTCTAAATTCATTTTAAATAAATTTTTAGTCGTTATTATTTAAAGTAAATTATTCTAAATATTAAAATCCATTAAAATTACCAAAATAAATTTTTAAAATTGGCTCAGAATTTCCAGGTTGTTTCAGGTAGGGTAGACCATTTCCACAAAAGGTCGTCGCACCAGTCTAGGTTCAGCAGCTGAGGCATTGAACACTGCTTTCTCCGGACAGTCGTCGATCCTTGGTACTCCGATAGGTGCGGCAAGTTCCAATGGGACAGTCCCCCCACTCACTGCTTCATAGTATCACCGTCTCATGAGTTTGATTGGTAATTCTGATGCTCCTCCCTTGTCTGGTCGTTTGATGGGTAAATTTTCCGGTATCCCATGGATTACCGATACATGTATTATCGTACATGTGACGGGTTGTTTAGATTGTTTGGTTGATCGATTTGAGTGTTCTTCTTTTCCTGTGACCTTACCGGATAATGTAGTGATTACATCTAATTTGTATGGTCGAGTTGTTTTGTCTGCTGAGTTGGCGCTCAACAATGTTCTTTATGATCCAAATTTACATTGCAGCTTAATTTCTGTGTCGCGTTTAATTGATGATACTCAATGTGATGTACTCCTTACTCATGCATTGTGTATTATTCAGGACCCAAGTACGAGGATAGTGATTGGAGCGGGTGAACGGTTAGGTTGACTTTACTATTTTGTGATGCTTCAAAGGTTACAGGTTCAACTATTTTGGCAGTACAAATTGGAAATTTGGAGTTATGGCATATTATAATTGGTCACCCGGCTGAGAAAGTGGTAAAGCATTTACCTTTTATTAGTAGTTCTATGCATTTAAATAAAGCATGTGATATTTGCCACAAAGCTAAACAAACTAGGGATAGTTTTTCAGATAGTAATAATAGAGCTTTTAAATGCTTTGAACTCATTCATTGTGATTTGTGGGGACCATACCATTGTGTTTCTTCATGTGGTGCTAAGTATTTTTTGACTATAATTGATGATTTTTCTAGAGCAGTATGGATGATTTTGTTAATAGATAAAACCGAGGTATATTCTACGTTTATGAAATTCATTGCAATGGTTAAACGTCATTTTGGTAGTAATATTTTCCATGTTCGTAGTGATAACGGTACTGAGTTTAATTGCTTGAAAGATTAATTTTCAAGCCAGGGTATTCTGTTTCAGACCTCTTGCGTCAGAGCCCCCCAATAGAACGGGAAAGTGGAAAGAAAACTTCGACATATTCTCAATGTAGCTCGAGCTTTGAGGTTTCAGGGGTCTTTACCTATTGAGTTTTGGGGTGAGTACGTTCTTGCTGCTAGCTATTTGATTAATCGAACTCCCTCTCGATTGTTAAATTATAAGTCCCCATATGAGATTTTATATGGCACTCCTCCTTTGTATGAGAATATTCGAGTGTTTGGGTGTCTTTGTTTTGCTTATGATATACAATCTAAAATAGACAAGTTTTCTAGTCGTAGTCGTAGATGCATAATTGTTGGGTATCCTGCTGACAAGAAAGGGTGGAAATTATTTGATTTGTCTTCGCATCATTATTTTATTTCCCGTGATGTTGTTTTCTATGAGACAGAATTCCCTTATGCTTCTCCGATTATTGAGAATAAAAATAGCATAGGGTCTGACTTTGAGGGAGGGTGTTGTCCCTCAGTTTGCTGAGATGAAGTTGCCCCAACAGGGACTCCTGCTGTAGTTCAATACACATCGCCATCCACTGTTGTGGTCTCGAATGAAGGGGAGGGAAAATAGCTAGGAGCAGCGCCTGCTTCAGATTCGGTGCCTTCTTCAGCCTCACATCCCGAATGCAACCTAAGTCCCAGTTGTTGAACTTAGTAGCGAGCATGGCCGTGGTAAGCGTATAAAGTCTCGTCCTGCTCATCTTCAGGAATATGTGACAAGTCTCATCAGTCCACCTTGTTACCCCTCAGTTTGTGGAGATGAAGTTGCCCCAACAGGGAATCCTGTTGTAGTTCAATACATAATGCCATCCACTGCTGTGGTCTCAAATAATAGGGAGGGAAAAAAGCTAGGAGCAGCGCCTGCTTCAGATTCGGCGCCTGCTTCAGCCTTGGATGTTGTCCCGGATGCAACCCAAGTCCCAGTTGTTGAACTTAGTAGCAAGCTTGGTCGTGGTAAGCGTCTAAAGTCTCGTCCTGCTCATCTTTAGGAATATGTGACAAGTCTCATCAGTCCATCCCCCCATACTATTTCACCTAGCGCCCATTCTTCCTCAGGTACTCCGTATCCCCTTGCACATTACATGAGCTATAAAATATTTTCTACGCGACACAGAGATTTTCTTGCAGCGATTACTATAGGTGTTGAGCCTACCTCTTATCGTCAGCCTCAAGGGATGCTAGATGGAGATCTGCTAAGCACAATGAGATACAAGCGTTAGAAAATAATGGGACATAGAGTTTGTTGGATTTGTCTCCTGGTAAGAAGGCGTTGGGAAGTCGTTGAGTGTACAAGATTAGATATAAATCTGATGGTTCTATTGAGCGGTTGAAGGCCAGACTAGTTGTTTTTGGCAATCACCAGGTGGAGGGAATTGATTATTCAGAGACATTAGCACCAGTGGCCAAGATGTCTACGATTCACACATTTCTGGCTGTAGCAGTAGTCAAAGGTTGGATTTTGCACCAGATGGATATTCATAATGCTTTCCTTCATGGTGATTTGCACGAGGAGGTGTATATGAAGCTTCCCCCAGGTTTTGAGCATAGCGAACCCAACAATGTATGTCATTTGCGTAAGTTTTTCTATGGTCTGAAACTAGCACCGCGTTGTTGGTTTGCTAAACTTGCTACTTCTTTGACTGCTTATGGTTTCTCCCAATCTCTTTCCGATTATTCTTTGTTTTCCTACCGGATTGGAGATATACAGATTTATGTTCTTGTTTATGTTGATGATTTGATCATTTCTGGTAATGATTCAGAGGCAATTGACAAATTTAAGTAATATCTTAGTTCTTGTTTTCATATGATGGACTTGGGAGTCTTAAAATATTTTCTGGGTATTGAGGTAGCCCGTAGTGCAGCTGGTATTTCCTTATGTCAGAGGAAATATGCATTGAATATTATTGTAGAATGCGGACTCTTAGGTAGTAGACAGGAGATTTTTCCTACGGAGCCGAACCACAAACTTGGGTCCTCTACCAGCCTACCTCTTGAGGAGGGGGAGCAATATCGACGTCTAGTTAGTAAATTGATCTATCTCTCTTTTACTCGTCCTGATCTAGCATATGCAGTACATATTTTGTCCCAGTTCTTGCTGCAGTAAAGGCATAGTCATGGGGATGCAGCACTACGGGTTGTGCGCTATCTCAAGAATTCCCCGGGCCAGGGAATTCTCTTGAGAGCCGATTCAAAATTGACTCTATCTGGCTGATGTGATTCTGGTTGGGCAAGTTGCCCCTTACATGGCGTTCTATTATAGAATGGTTGGTAATTCTTGGTAGTTGTCCTATCTCTTGGAAAACCAAGAAACAAAAGACAATATCATTATCTTCCATTGAGGCTGAGTATCATTCACTGACAGCCTTGACATGTGAGTTGAAGTGGCTGAAAGAATTGCTAACATGTTTGGGTGTTCAACATATTTCTTCTATTCTAGTTTACTGTGATTGTCAGTTTGCGTTGCATCTAGCACAGAATCCCATGTTTCATGAACGCTTCAAACACATTGAGGTAGATATGCACTTCATTCGTGATGTTATTCAGGATGGGATGATCATTACGTCATATGTACCTAGTTCTTCGCAGCTTGCTGATATCTTCACCAAGCCACTCGGGAAGCAGCAGTTTGTTTATTTGTTGCACAAGTTGGGCATTTGTGATCTGCATGCTCTAACTTAAGGGAGGGTGTTAGGAATATATTTGTATATATTGTTTCCATTAGTTTATTATATGATTTCCAGTATAGAAGATTATATTTGTTTTCATTAGTTTATTATATGTTTCCCAGTATAGAAGAATATATTTGTTTCCATTTGTCTAAAATATGTTTACTGTGAACATAAACTCATTTCTCTATAAATTTGTATTATCTGCACAGTTTTGAATAATTAGAATTATTTTTCTATAGGAGCTTTTTGTAGGCGATTGCTTCTTGGAAGCTTTTGGGTCTCCATTCTGTTTCTACGTGGATTGCTAGCTTTTGGAGGCGTTAGCTTCTTGGGAGCTCTTTGGAGGCGATGGTTTTAGTTTGTTCATGGGCTACTTCAGGCGATAGTCTATATCATGCTTCCTTGCTTTTGGACTGTGGCTTATGTTATCTCTTCGTCTCGGTCTTGCTGGCCTAAGCTGAGCACTTTCTTGCGATGCTTTTCTGCGCTGCTTAATTTGTTGGTTTCTAGGATTTGAGTTATTTTCGACAAGGCTTTTTATTTGTATTGGTTTGCCTATTTTTCAGTTGCTCCCCTGGCTCTTGTGGGTATTTTTGTGTATGTCATTTTATACTATACATCTTTTAGTGCTTAGTTTTGTAATGTATATTTTATGTGTACAAAAACAAAAACACGATCAACAATCCTTTATGTGATTAGTACAAATGCTTGGTGCGCTAACTCCAAAGATACAGTGTACAAAGACACGATCAACAATCCTTTATGTGATTAGTACACATCACACCTAAAGGCTAATGCAAAGACGCTTAAAAAGACCAGACGAAACTCGACCATCCCAAGTAGCTCTGCAGCTAGGGTTACTCTCTAAATTAATGTTTCTTATTGTGTGGAATGTAAGGGGGCTTAAGTCCCTTATAAGAAAGCTATATTTCAAGCAACATTTAGCCAAATATTAAATCGATCTTATGGGTATTGTGGAACATATACTAGTTACTGATAACATAGACTTTGCATTATAAATCCCTAAATTATCATAAAATCAACTGGAAATATGAAGGGTGGACTCCTAATATTTATACCCCGACGTGAGACTTGTCTTTAACACTTTGCAATGGTGATTGGCAAGCATTACATGATAATGACTATGACCCTAAAGATAAAATTATGGTGATTTGAAACTCAAGAACTTGGTCGGTTAACTTGTACTCTTTCTTTGATCAACACATGAGTATACTAAACAAAGAGGTAGGGGTTAAGTTTTTCCTCACCATTGTTTAGGCTAAACACTTACGGATGCAGATAATATCACCCACCAATGGGAAGTTGCAGGAGACTTTAACTGTGCCCTCTATAGTAATGATCATGTATGTAGTAATAATATGCATTTCGTTGAACTGAATTTCCATGGTTGTATTAATCTCAACAGTCTCAAAGAGAAAAACACAAATGGTAAAACATTTACCTGGAAGGGAGGCTCTGACTTCTCGTCGCACGACAAGTTTGGATAGGATGTTTGGTAACCTTGAATTCTTGCAAATATATCTAATATCTGCATGTTTCGGTTCAATTTCCTAATCACTTTACAAGCGACCAAGCTCCCATATACCGTAAGCTGGTCAACTGTATGATTAGTAAAGAAAATCGACGTTTCGAAGTCAATAATTCTTGGATTAGTCAAACACTCAAGCTGGGTATCAGGAAGTTCTTCAGGGTTGAATTAACGTTAAGTGCAGGGGCAATCCCTTGTTTAATATTTTGAGTAAGCTCAGACACATAATGCATAGCTTTAAAGCTTAGAATAAATTGTATAATTTAAACATTGTGAAATAACAGGGTGCAATCTTCTCTCCAGAGCCATGGCTGCCAAGAAATCATCAAATCCTTCTGTAATTGAAAACTCTGGTCAGAAAATGGGCTTTCCCCTCATTCCTCTGCTCCTCTCTCCTCTGAAGCTAGCCCCGTGCTGGTAATTCATGAAATTCATCAGTTTTCCTGGCTGACGAAGACGGATTTATGGTTGTGCAGAATCGACGTAAAGTGCAGAAATTAAATGTTGCGATGAACATTCAGAAAGGAAAATGGAAAACTAATGAATATCCTGCTAAATCAAACCTAAAACCGCTTCCAGCGTCTAATGGTATAAGATTCCAAAATAGGTTGCCGAGTCAAGATTCAAGGCAATCGATCAAGATTTCAATGCCAACTGCCTCAAATCCCCAATCCTGGGCGGACATGATAAAGAAAGGGGGTCAATCGTCTGATTTTGACCTAAAATTTATCCCCTTCAGTAGAGACAATTGGCGAGGAACGTACTGTTGTAATGGGTGAAGAAGTTAGCACCAGAACAGAGGATAAACGGAGACTTTCAGTTGTGGCTTATGTGTTTGTCAAGCGCCCCCCATATCATCACTTCAAAGCCTTCGTTTCTAGGACATGGAACCCTACAGGGTCTTTCGAAATATTTACTCGTGAAAACGGATCCTTCGTTATCAGGTTCACTAATTCAGAGGATAGTGAAAAATTACTTAACGGTGGTCCGTATTTTATCAATGGGAAATTAATTATCCTAAAGAAATGGTCCAAGAAATTAGTTCTTGACATGGATTTATTGAATACCCTATCTATATGGATTAGGCTTCCTGAACTAAACTTGCAACTTTGGGATAAAGAGGCATTCAGTGCAATTGAAAGTTTACTTGGTGTGCCTCTGAAGGTGGATGAACAAACAGCGAAGGAAACGAGATTGAGCTACGCTTGAATATTAGTTGAGATCAAAGCTGAATATGAACTACCCAATGAAGCGTGTATCTACATGCATGATGGGGAGATGATAACACAACAGATTACTTATGAGTTGATCCCAGATCGTTGCAAACTTTGCAAATGCTTTGGTCACTCATTAGAGAATTGTGTTAATAATAAAGAAAAGAGTGACAAATTAAAGAATGATTCGGATCTTGATCCTAATCCGATGTCAAACTCTGAGGGGATCAACCCAGAAGTATCTAATCAAAAATTCCCAATGCAAAGTCATATTTCTTCGCTCTTAGAAGAAGACAATATGAACATGGATGTTTCAGAAACATCTGAAGCAGGCAATTCAAATTCTGATCCTCAATCACAACAATATCAAGGGTTCGTGGTTCAATCGAACCTACAAACCGCTAACGCTCAAAACAAAACTGAAAAGATTCATACTGAATCATCAGTTAGGAATGAGCTTCTCAATACTTTAAGATCCACAGAAATCAATGCAGAGGTGGGTATTAATACAAAAGTCACTGAACCCATCACCCACATGAAGGATTCATGTCATATTAAAAATTCAGAAAATAACAATGCTATAAAGAACGGTTTAGCAGAGTGTGCCAATCTTCTTGCAGCTGATCCTATTTATACTGATCAATCCCTTCTACCTGAAGGTCTGGCTCACAAAAAACCTTCTTATGTTTCTGATTTTGATATTCAAAAAGCTGTTAGTCTGTCTCTTTCCCCTTCAAAGCATGCATTACCAATCAAAAAGAAGAAGAAAACCAGAACTAGAAGCTTATCAGACATTAAATCTATGGAAGAAACAGAAAATGCTGAAGACATTGACTTCAGGAAGAAGTACATAAACAAAAACTGCAATTGGCGCAAACAACTAAAGACAACAGATAGTACTAACTTCAAAAGGAGTGGCAAAAAACCATAAGTTAGAGTGGAGAACAGCAAAAATAGTGTCCCACATTAGCTGTTTTGTACCCTTGATCAATATCCTTTTAAAAAAATTATTTCTTTTATTTTTTATGGATATTATAGCTTGGAATGTTAGGGGGCTTAATCCCCTGAAAGGCAATTGGACCTTTCTGAATTTTTATGCAAGTATAACCCTAGTATTATTGGTCTTTTAGAGCATAAGCTTAATGACCAAAAACTGTATGATCTTCATTATAGAAGATTATCTAACTAGAATCTGGTTAACAATAATTTAATGGGAGGCAATGGTAGGATTACGGTTTTACATAATCCTACCATATGGTCTCTCATTAATTATTATATAGATTTCCGGTATATTCATTGTGTGTTCAAAAATAAAGGGGGGCTGGTTATTAAAATCACTTTTAATTATGCCTCCAATTTTGAGATGGACAGAAACAATTTGTGGAACAGTATTGAGCAGTTTAGTTCAGCCATTAGTGGTCCTTGGGTTTTAATGGGGGACTTTAATACTTTGTTCCATAATTCTGAGAAAAGGGGAGGCAACCTTATTCCTTATAAGAAACTGGAGAGGGTTGTTAATTTTGTAATAAAATCTGGATTGATAGAGCCAACTATTTATGGGAACAAATTTACTTGGAAATCAGGTGAATATAGAAATATTCACTGTAAATTGGACAAGATTCTATTCAATCAGGATTTTATTAATTTCTTCTCAAATGTGAAGTGTAGTACCCTCCCTCAAAACACTAGTGATCATACACCTATCCTAATTTATATTGATAAAGAAAAGAGTGGCATTTCCAATGCCCCCTTTAGATTTGTTAACGGGTGGGTGTATGATAACAGCTATAAGGATGTTGTAAATAGAAGCTTTGCTAACAATTTGTTTTGTACTGCTCAGTACAAATTTAATAAAACTGTTCAAATAGTGAAGTCCAATCTTAAAAACTGGAATAATAGTAGAAATAAAAGTGATATTAAGAATTTAAGGGATGATTGTGAGAAGCTCCAAAATGAACTTGACAATAATAGTTCAGACATGGTCAAAGTTGAATCCTTTTTTAGTGCTCAGAACAAACTAGTTAATGCCCTACATGTTAACTCTATCAACCTTTAGAAAAAGGCCAAGGTTGATTGGCTTACCAATGGGGATGAAGCTAGCAGATTCTTTTACACTAGAATGTCTAATAGGAGAAATAGAAATGATATTGGGAAAATCATTGATTTTAAGGGTAAAGTGATTTATGAAGCTTCTTTGATTGAAAAGGAAGCTAATAATTACTTCTGCCCATTATACAACACCTCTGATTACTTAAATGATTTCCCTGATATTATTTTAAATACACTATGAATTCTAACAATTCTGATATCTTATTAGCCCCTGTCAGAACTAAGGAGATTAAAAATATCATTTTTAATGCTAATAATGATAAAAGTCCAGGTCCCGATGGGTTTGGGGCCAAGTTTTATAAAACCCAATGGACTGAAATGAATTGTGTTTTGTGTGAATCTATTACAGAATTTTTTAATTCTGGTAAACTTTTAAAGAATAAAAATCACACATTTATTACCCTTATTCCTAAGGTTGAAACTCCTTTAACCTTAGATGATTATAGGCCTATTTCATGCTGTAATTTTATTTATAAGATTATATCTTCTATACTTTGTAATAGGCCGAAATGCTTTCTTAAGTTTATTGATCTGAAAATCAAAGTGCATTCATTCCTGGAAGATTAATCTCCGAAAATACACTCTTAGCTCATGAGTTAATAAGGGATTTCAATAAGAAGCACAAAAATCTCATGTGTATAAAAATAGATTTGCACAAGGCTTTTGATAGAATCAACAGAAACTTTATTATTTTCTCTATGCACAAAATGGGGTTCTGTGAAAAGTTTTGTGAGTTAATTAAGGAATGCATCTCAAATGTGACTTACTCTGTTATGATTAATAGTTCCCCTAAAAGATTTATACACATTAATAGAGGTATTAGGCAAGGAGACCCATTGTCTCCCTACCTATTCTCAATTGCTATGGAATACTTTTCCAATCAAATGGAATTGGAATTGTGTAGGGGAAATATTAATCCAATTAACAAGAATAAGCCATATATTACTCACCTATTATATGCTGATGATATGCTTCTTTTTTTGAAAGCTAACAGATGCTATTACTATAAAGATGATATTGGACAATATGAAAAAGTATGCTGGTCTCTCAGTGAATTCTAGCAAAAGCAAAATTTACTTCAGTAAAGAGGTTGTTCATAAGGAGGAGGTTCTTAGAATTCTGGAGTACAAAGAGGGGAATTTGCTAGTCAAATATTTAGGCCACCTTTAAGTATAAATTAGGTCAAGGAAAGGGATTGTGATAGATTAATTGATATTATTCATAATAAGCTTGAAGGCTGGTCTTGCAAACTATTATCCTTGGCTGGCAGAATTGAACTCACTCATACAGTTATCACAGCTGTTATTATGTACTGGATTCAAACCCATAACATCCCAGTTAGTATTATCCATAAAATTGAAAGGGTGTGCTCTAGCTTTATATGGAGGGGTAAACATCATAAGATTGCATGGGATAAAGTCTGCAAACCAAAAAAATTTGGTGGCCTTGGTATTAGAAGCATAAGAGATATTTCTGAGGTCTATAAATTTAAAATTTTCTGGAAATTTTTGGATGGTAGATCCTTATGGGCCATGTGGATGAAGGCCATATATTTCAAAAACAAAAAATTTTGGGTTGTCAAAAAAGGTAATCAACAATCTTATGCCTGGAAGAATATTCTTGATTGTAGGACTATTGGGAAAAAGCTTATTATTAGGAAATTGAAAGATGGAAATCAAACTAGTCTTTGATTTGATCCTTGGGTTTATGGCAATTCTCTTATAGATTTACTTAGGTGGAATAACCTTTACTTCATTGGGGGTGTAAGAGACAATGTTCAGAAAATTATTACTAACAATTGTTGGAGCCTTCAAAATAATACTTCTTCTTCTATTTATAAGAATGCAATTCTCAGTATTCACATTGATCAAAATAGCTTTAAAGACAGTTGGGAGTGGAAATTAAAATCTAAAGGTAAATTCTCATTTAAAAAAACTTGGGAATTTTTTAGAGGAGATGAAACTGAGGTTGAATGGCATAAAGTTTTGTGGTGCAAAATTAATTGTCCTAAGATGGCACACTGTGCTTGTTTTGCTTTGCTAAATAAGCTTCCTACTAGAGAGAGGTGTAGCAAGTGGAATATTGGTTCAGATAAAAATTGTCTCTTTTGCAAAAACAATGTTGAAAGCTCCTCACATTTATTTTTTGATTGTCCGTTCTCCCAGTACATTTGGTTTAATGCCAAAAATACTTTGGGGTTCAATCAATCTGTACCTACCCTTGATATTAGAAGCAGAGTGGATTACATTCTTAAAACATTTGCTCCCAAGTCAATCAATTTTAAGAAATTTTGGTATATGTTAACTACTGTGACTTATCATATTTGGAAAGAGAGGAATCAGAGGCTTCATATAAACAAGGAAACTAACTGTGATCAGTTATGGAGAAGCATAAAAGATGAATGCAACGTTATAATGAGTAAAGCCAGCAAATTTAAAAAAGTCAGTACTCATTATCAGGCTACTCATAGTAAAGATGTCAGTTATGATAAACAAGTTGAAGACTTCATACTCAATGGAAAAAATAGCTGCCGTAGCCAAGCTTCTCTCAATATGGATAGCAAGAATCATACAGAGAATTATGGCATCCTCTCTGGAACCAACAACACTCTCCTCTACAATAGACAACTCTATAAGGGAAGTAATCAGGATTCTATTAATAATTTTTCTATTGATAATTCAAAATGGAACAGTTATTTGTTTCCTTTACCTTATGCAGAGGACAATGAATGTCGAGTTCCCAGTAGTAATCCAGAAATTCCTACTGACATACATAGAAGAAGTAAAGTTAAAGCTCATGAAGATTTAGGAAAGCTCAATGATGCTGAAGGAATGGCTGAGCACCCTGGCATCCTTCCTGGAGAAAGAAACCCTAATCTTGGCAATATGACAACCCTAAAGGGAAGTAAACAGGTCATTAGGGATAATAGTGCATGTTTTTGTAATAAAAAGGATTGTAATACAAAAAACTTACATGCTGCAGAGAAGAAGAGGAATCTTCCAACCAACGGTGATCCAGAGTACCAGCCTTCCCTAAAATTTAAAAAAGGGACAGATCCATGTCAATATCTGCTCAAGATTGGGAATAATCACTATAAAAGCAAGTTAGATGATCGTATATATCACTTATCTTGCTGGAACAGTGAAGAGAGCAGTGAACAAGGGAGGAAGGAGGAAGTGCAGAGCTCTGAGAGGCAAAAGACCATGGGAGACGACTCATTAAGCAAAGTGAAGTTCAGATCTAAAAATCTAACAAGTACTGAAGACGGTGCTAGGGTTAGTTATATTTCAGCTAACCCCAAATAACATGAAGACAGGAGCAAGGAGGACGACAGCTTTACATGGAAACCACCATGACTTTTTGATTAATTGAGGAACAATAGGGATTGCTCTCCCTAGATCCGACATTTTTGTTCTCATTTGCTTTGGGAGAGAGTGTTTTGTCTGTGTATATGTCGGCTAGGGTTTCTTTAACCCTGTTTTTATTTGTGGGCTTCGGGCGGTATGTCTCCTGAAGCATTTGGGCCTTGGACCATTATTTGAGAATAAAAGTGTTATTAGTGTTAATCGGCAATGTGAAAATCTTAGGGAGTACTCCAACAATTTGTACCCTCTCCTGGTAGATAATCCTAACAACGAAAATATCATACGTGAATACAAAAAAGGCATACAACACTTGCATTCTTTATTTGAAGCACAACCTATAAAGAATTTTCATAAATCTAAGTTAAACTGGCTCACCTAAATGGATCAACCTATAATTAAGCCGCCTTTTAGCAAGACCGTTACGCTTTGAAATTGGACATTTGAATTACTTGAGATCGAGTACGGATGATCATATAAACTCACCAACAGTTGGATTGATTGGAATATCACTTTGAAACAAGTTGAAAAAATACTCAGGATTTGGCTAATTGTCGAAATGGCAAGATTCCAATGAGGGATCGTTACTTTTCTGATACTCAGAACTTTCGAACCCAACAGTTGTTCAGTTTTTCGACCATTACTTAGGCTCAGAAAATCAGAATGGTGAGCTGCCAGTTGCAGATGAAAGCTAATGGAAAAAAGACCTACCATAGGGATCTTAGCCCACTTGATGCAATCTCTAGGGATTGGTACCAATCACAAAAAGTGGATGCAACCCCGACCACCACTTTTATGGGCTGAGTCGTACCCGTTTGGTGGGGCTTTTGTACAAATTTCTATTAGTCCGACCTCTCCTCCTCTTACAAATACACCATCATGAGCACTCAAAAAGGGATCAAACTTCATCAAACATTGGAGACAATTTCAAGGTCCAACATCTTCTCTCTTCATTCATGCAATAACTAAATGCACTTGTAATAAACAGTATAATCGATCTATTACTTCAAATGAATGTAGGTCGATGTTTGCCGAACCATTATAAAAAATTATGCATTCTTTACTGCTTTATGTTATTATTTTGTTACTATGTTGTGAATTGTGATTGCACTCTGATTTGCATACAAATCGGGTATTGACAATTGATTGATCATAATCGCATGCCAATATTTTAGCACGTCAGAAAGGGGCTACTTCTGGAATTTAAGGATATTTTTCTGCTAAGAAAATCATGTCAATGAAGAAGAATATGGAAAAACAAGCAGAAGGAGAAACAAGGCAAGGAGGAGACTAGAAAGCTTCCTCTAACAGAGATCCTTCTATATACTTAATGAGGGAAGAGATGGAGGAAATGATGCATGAGTTACAAGCTGGTTTGAACAATCAAAATAAGATAATGGAGAAACTCTCAATTCTTAGAGGACCGAAAGTACAAAATCAGGACAGTTGTGTGGGAAGCATCGAGGTACAGATGCAAGTTCAATGATCTGGAGCCACTCCGAATCAGTATCGATCTCGAACCTCGTTTCGATACTGACCCTGATCGCGTGAGGATCATACCTCCGGATCCCAAGTTATCGAATCTAGAATAGATTCGAATCATCCTAGATGGGAGAATACAGACAGACCCGTGGTTGGAGGAAGTCGAACTGTAACTGATGGAATAGCTAGATTGCAACATGAGTAGTTTGTGCTAGAATATCCCTGGACTCAGGGGTAGAAGGTTCAACTTTTTAGTGAAATAGAAGACTGGTTGATATAATTCGACGTATGACAAAAGGCGAGCTATCCGGTCAGGGATACGAAGACGTCAATAGAAGCTCGTTTACTCATAACTTAAGAAACGCAATGAACCTAGCTGACTTCAAGCTCCCGATATTAACGACATATGATGGAAGATCAGATCCAACAGTGCATCTGAAATGCTGAATCGGACAGATGGATGTAGTCGAGGCATCCGAGGAGTTGATGGCGAAGTGCTTTTTCCTATTCTTGCCTGATTTGGCTACTCTCTATTATTGGCAATAGAATAATGAATTAACTAGCACTTGGAAGGAACTAATGGATAGGTTCACGTGGCAACTCAAAGTTTATATTACGAGATCAAAGACTGTGATGGAATTAAGGAGTTTCCTGGAGTAATCAATGCAGCCGTATCATCGATGGATAAGTCGGAACCGTCTATGGTAATAATGGCGGTCACGTTAGGAGTGTCCAATGATTCTCAATTCAAAGCGAAACTACAAAGGGATCCTTCCAAGGATCTTGATGAATTTTATTTTAAAGCAGATAAATACCTACATCAGAATGACACACAGACTCAAAGAAAATTAAGGTTAATGCTCTGAAAGATGAGGAGGTGCTTCAAACGAACTTCAAGCCGGATAAAGGAAAGATGGAAATGTGCATAAGGGATCGAGGAAAAGAAGGAAAGGACTGAAATATCCCTCCTGTTTGAAGCTGAGTGAATCACTAGAAAATATTTACTTGGATACCTAGGGGAAGATCCCCTATAGAAAACCGCCTCCGGGAGAACCAACTGATAAAGAAAGGAGGAAGGGAAATACTATATGTCCCATAAGTTAGATGGACATACAACTCTGGGTGTAGAGACATCCAAGATGAAACAAAGGAGCAACATGTTAGGTCGAATGAGTCTATTAATATGTTGATAACAGAGGGATTGCGCTTGAGAATGAACAATCGTCTACGGCTTAGAATCCGTGTGATCCCTACCTTAGAAGTAAAATCATCATCTCTTAATGGAGATGACGAAAAAGTGTAACCAATAATCGCCTTTTGACTTAACAACTCAATAGTTTATACATGTACAGGACCATCATTTGGTTCTTAGGCATGCTTTAAGAAAATACTGAGCCATTTATCCCATAGAGGCTAGTTTAATTTTTCTTCATTGCTTTTCGATTTGTTATGTACTTGTTTTAATCCACTATAGGCGAAGAATAAAGATTTGATCATGGTTTTGCTTCAACCCAAGAGATGAATTATAGCTGCAAAATACTAATTCCTTTCATTACAGGGTGACTTGATGAATTCATACAAACTAACCGTGAATCCATTTAGCTAGATGGTGACTGCATGGGTTCATGGAAATAAATCATGTATTCCTTTAATCATAAAGTGATTAAATGAATTTGTGAGGATTGATCGTGGATCCTTTTCATCAGAATGTGACTGAATGGATTCATATGAATGAGCTACGAATTCCATCATCGAAGAGTGATTGGATGGATTTGTATGGAGTAAAGTATGAATTCCTTTCACCAAAGAGTGAATGGATGAGTTTATATAAGCTGATCGTGGAGCTCTTTCACTGAAGAGTGATCGGATGGATTCATACAAATGAGTTGCGGATTTCTTTCATTTTGGAGTAATTGGATGAACCTGTACGGGTGAACTAAATAATTCCCGTTCACCGTTTAGTGATTGAGTGAATTGGTCTGAATTGATTATGGATTCCTTTCAATAGAGAGTGAATGGATGAATTCATAAAGATTGAAAATAAATTCATTTCACTAAAAATTGATTGGATGGATCTATACGAACGAATCCCGAGTCCCTATTGCTAGATTGTGATTGGATGGATTCATACTAACAAATTGAACAAGTACGTAACCAATCAAAAAGTCGATATTATCAAACTTGAATCGCGCTCTATGCATGAGGCTCGGGTAATTGGATGATGCAACATTCAACGAGAGCCCGACGAGGCTAAGGAAGAAGTACGGACAGCGCTTGATACAAAAATACAATGATTGCTAGAAGCAAATTATGTTTAGAAAAGGACTAAAATGGCCAAATATTGGCTCGATGAGGTTTTGAAATCCAACGTAGGCTCGATGAAACAATATATGCTAGCTTGGAAAGGCTATTAGACACATATGCACGATCCAATGATATCTTGGAGATCGATAACGATTGAAAATGGCCATGAAACTAGAGACATTCATCAATAACAATCCAATAAGGTTGCGGATATTGAATTTATATAAACCATGTCTTCCACAGAAAGACATATATTAAAGGGTATAGGTTAACCCCTTTTTTAGTAAATCCATTAAGCTTTGAGCTTGGGCATCTGGATTGCTCAATACCATGTACAGATGATCATATTATAACAACATGTCCGGAATGGACCTAAATCCTGACCTGGAAAAGCCCATCGAAACTTATAGACAATCTAAGAAAGTTGTTGGTTTCTATAAGAAATAAATAACATAGCCAAACTAAAAACGAGATAAAAATCTCACATCGGTAGGACAAAACATAATAACCAAAATAGATGTACCCTTCCATAAACCATATTAATGTCGGTTGCGTTAAATTTCCAAATGTCATAACATGGTACATTAATGATATCCCACGAATCCATATAACTGGTAGACATAATAATAAACTAAGATAAAATCTCCAATGCCAAGCCTCAGCCTTCATCACATCATCAATCGTGCATTCCTACCTATTAACCTATGTTGTTAAGAGGAGGGAGGTCAAAACAACAATATTCTTTTGAATGAAAATCACATAAGTTTAAAGGAAAATTATTTCCTATATTTGGAAGTATAAATTCATTAAATTGTATCTAAGCGAATTTAATCACATAATCAATTATAACATATACATGTATTAATTAAGCGGTTTATCCTGCGATCACCTAAGACCAACATGTATATGTAAGGATGGAATTATACGACCACTAAATATCCTATGAGATGAGCTACCATTCGGCCAGTTAAGGCCATTTCAGGTATTTATTTATAGGTAGATTCCTATGATCACTTAACACCCTACAAGCGGATTTTACTGATCACTTAATAACCTACGACGGACCCTAGTTACTTAAGACCTCGACTTAATATTATCAATTATTCCTTCAATTGTAATGCAAGAAATAGTAATCTACCACTTTATATCGGTGAAGGTACATGTTCATCGCCATTTATGACCCCTTCGGCGGACCCATGCGTTACGATTTAACTGGCATTGCAGATGACTCCTAGTCACTTAATACTTCTCTTAGACAGACAGTCCTCTTACATGCACTTTAGAAGTCTTATTTAGCCTGTCCCTAGGTATGCCCTTGCATAACCCCTAGATAAAAAGTGGACAACTTTCGGAGAATTACCCCACTCATACATCTACCTTTTTATTAAGGACCATTCAATATATTATAGGCTTATCAGAAAAAGGGGTCCAATAACCACTTATGACCTAAGAAGTGCAAGTCCCATGACTTTGTCCAGAACCAAGGAGTGAACCTTGGGAATGGACCTAGTCCTAACCACTTAATACCCAAACATGGTAGGTTAGCAAGTAAATATCTTATCGAGGCATGCCTTCTTCACACAAGTAGTTATTACATTAGATGTTCCGCATTAAACCGACTAGTTGTAGATGCTAGATTTAATGGATGGCTCTGGGCAGACTTCTACTACAAGTGGGCTTAAACTCACGTCTTCTTGCATTTATTATAATGGCCCCATGTCACTAGAAATCTCACATTAACCCAACTTCTTGTAGATGCTAAATATATTGGTTTCGGCTGGCTTCTACTATAAGTAGGATTAACCTCGTTTGTATGTGTCATTTATATTAATAAAAACCATCAATACTCACACGCATACAAATTTTCCCATGGGTATATTTTAAATTTATATTCCTAATTAAAAGCATCTAATACACATTTGTACTACGTTAATTACGCTACTAACAGTAATAAACAAAACATAGTTAAAGCATGCAGAAAAAGGTCCTAAAACGTAGAAATATCAATCCTAACCAAAAATCAAGGTTTAAAAGTTTATTCACTTAATTTTCTCAACATAACATATGATGTCTATTCACATTCAAATCAATAATAGAGAAATAACATAACATAAACAAAATAAATTGCAGCCTAGGTTCTAAGGATTACTTCAATAATAAAAGAAAGGACAAGGTATAATATTCCAATATAATATGTAATTTCATTCTAGTGTTGATTGATTTTCATATAACATATTTAGACAAAAACTAAGATTTTGGTAATATATGTCTTATTAGATTTAAATATTTTGTTTTATAAAAATAAATATTTAAATGTAAACAAATTATAATACCCTAATATGTGTTTGAATATAAACTAGATTTACAATAAATCAAAAAGTAAGTAAACTAGACTAAATGATAAAATCACACAACACCAAAAGATCCAATCTTTCTTATATTTGTAACCCAAAGCCAAATATAATCACAATGATTGACCATTTCCAAAATTATTAAGAGTTTTGGGGGATTTATATGTATTTTGTTTTCATAAGAATCCCAAATATCATTTAGGAATAACAATCCAAATTCTACACCAACAATTACAAAAAACAGTAAACTAGCAATCCTAGGGACATAAAGCCAATCATCCCTTCTCAAGATTCCATCACTATCAATTGAATACCTATCAGACTGAGAAAAGGGCACTCCTATAGCCGTCTTTTCCATTAATACCCTTAACTCCTCATTAAGACCTTACACATACTTAATCATATCCATAAAGCTGGTCTCACTTCCAAAATACAGAAAATCCCAAAGATGACTCAAATGGTGACCGAAGGTTAAAAATAGAAAGAAACCATAACTATCTGCATTCGAAAATAGCACTATGGGTAACGTGTCTCCCACTCAAAGCATCTGCGACATCATGACCCTTCTTTGTGGTATACTAAACATCAAAATCAAATGCACGCCTAAGTAAAAAAATGATTTTAAGTCCCGAACAAGTATCATCTACATATACATAGCCAAATAAACAATTGATAACACGGTATGCTTTAATAATTATGTATACAACTATATATTCAATTCAGACAGAATAAAAACAACATACGTTGTTGTACTCATACTGTGACGGCCCGCCCCGTACAAGCCTGCATTTCCTCCGAGAGTGCGCTGTACACATGCCCGACTAGCACGAGACGATCGTCGGAAGAAAGGAAAGAAGGGAATTAACTAACGAGAAACCTGTAGAATGTCTCACAGCGCATGGAATAAAATATAATAGTAATAACATACTTGACATAAAACAGGTGAGACAGTGCATAAACTGATAACTAAAATCAACATCAACATCAAAGTAGCGGAAATCCCAATACAGCTTATTACAACTTTTCAAAATCTACTGTCTCTAAACAAAAGAAAACCAAAGTAGAAGATACACCACCAATGCCCAAGCAGTGATCTTCAACAACACAGGGAGAATACTATATATATGTGTTACGTGGAAGCCTCCTGCTCATCTCCGGATCATCTACCCGTGCATCACCAGCTAACCTGTCTCTAGTCTGCTCGTGTGAGCACCCAGAGTAATAAGAGGAGACATAAAACTCTGGGTCAGACATAAAGCCTGGTATGAGCGATAAGCATATAAACAGAATAATAATAGGTATACTAAACCATACCTGAACCTGGACCTGCAACCAAAGAGTTAGTACCACATACCGTACAATACTCTAAGGTGCCATAATGAATAGTGTAAAGAATACGGGGGTGGGGTGTGTATGTCATAATGATAGCAAACAAACCATCCATAGAAACCATCCTCACATCACTCAGTACGTAAAGCATACGACATCTACCACCTTGGAATACTAGACAAATTGAGGTAACGATGGATCCCGACTTGTAGAAACCCTGCTGTGACCAAGCTAAACATATGGAGTCTTGACCAAACATTTCGATGACCCATTTCATTGATCGTAGCCCTTGGTTCTACCAATGCCATAATGGCCCTGAATCCGCCTCCGTACCTCCTACCATAGTGGTCCAAAGCTATAGACATCGTAAACCCCTTAGCACGCGTCCCGCAGCAAAGTCCAACCATGAAGTGAACTCATTGGTTCCCAACTAGATCCTGAGCTCTAACTTCCCATTTGGACTTCCTTTGCATCTCGGGTTTTGATCGAGTTGGAGTTGGTCTTCAAAAGAGTCGTCGCGTAATCGCAGCTCCAATCCGGTTCGGTTCGGGTGTCTTCTCCTATCCGGTTCGGTTCGGATCTCCCCCTTCTATTCGGTTCGGTTCGGGTGTCTCCTCCTATCCGGTTCGGTTCGGGTCTCCTCCTTCTATTCGGTTCGGTTCGGGTGTCTCCTCCTATCCGGTTCGGATTGGATGTTCTTCCTACTCGATTCGGTTCGGATCTCCTCCTCCTATCCGGTTCGGATCGGGTGTTCTTCCTACTCGATTCGGTTCGGATCTCCTCCTTCTATCCGGTTCGGATCGGATCTCCTCCTCCTATCCGGTTCGGATCGGGTGTTCTTCCTAACCGGTTCTGAAAATCTGTAACTTTTTCCAGCAAGCTATTTTCGCCGAACGACGGCGTTTTCAACCCTTCTAAACTTCCCATGACATTACAAAACATTCCAAACAGCAGTAACAACATATAGAATCAATCAAAAACATTAAAACATCATTTACATGAAATACTTTAGATCAAACATACCCAAAACCCATGTTTTCCCCTTAATCCTTCTTAATCATGTTTAAGCACATACTTAGTAAAACTTAATCAAATCGTCCAAATTTTCTAACAGAGGCATAAAATATTATTTAAGAATTTATAGACATTTTTCCAGAATTTATTAGTGTGTAAATTCGCTAATCTTCACTAATTACCCTTAATTACTGTAATTAGTGCAAAAACTATGCGAATCACTCACCTTTGCCACAACTAAAACCCCAAAACTGAAATATTCTCTGATTTGGCGCTGTTCCCAATCTTACACAGCAGCTCTACCTCGGTTCTAGTGCTAATACTCCTTGATTTGATGTTTGCTAAGCCTAATCTTCAATTAGAAAGTGATTAAGAGATGTTTTGAAGAGATTTAGAGGGTGGAGGCCATGGCTAGGTTAAGAGGAATGAATAGTGACGGCTGAAAAATGAGAAAAAGGTATTCTCCGAACCCTAACAGTCCTTTTAAACTCCTAAACCCGAAATTCCCCTTTGGGCCTAGCTGTTAATCACCCGGTTAAGCCCAATTAAGCTGTTTTTCACCATCTGAAACTTGTTTCAGCCATATCTCCCAAACGGTGAGTCCGTTTGGCTAATGTGACCACTCTACAGAATTGTAAACCATCATTCTAAGCCAATGGAAGTGGTTTCAGGTCAAAATTCCTTTCCAGTCAAAAGTTATGGCCAAAACAGTGCCAACTAGGGGTAAAATGGTCATTTAAAAATCGGGAAAAATCATGAACATGGGCAATGACCCTACTAGTCGTTTCCCAAAAGTACACGACCATACGACTTACTAAGAAAAAGAAATAAATATTCTACGATCTTCCGATGCGTAGAATGCGGGTCGTTACATTCTCCCCCCCTTAAGAAATTTCGCCCCCGAAATTCCTTAACAAAGAAACAAACAATGAATCTCGCATGCCTAACAATCATTCACAGCTATCAAACATGCAAAACAAGCAAAACAAACATGACCTAGCATGCGGAAAACTAAATCACTAATAAAATCTTACCAGGCAAAGTGTTCTGGATACTTCTTCCTTATGTCCTCCTCTGTTTCCCAAGTACAATCTTTCTCATCCTCACCCCACTGGACTTTGACTAGTTTCACCGCCTTCCTTCGAAGTTGCTTCGTATCATTCCCAACGATACGCATAGGCCTACGGTTCCCAACCGCCTCAGGTTCAACCTCGATATCGTCCAACTGATCAGGTGAAATAGCCACATTAGGGTCGTGCACAAACTTCCTTAACTGGGAAACATGAAATACATTGTGAACTCCCTCCATTTTCTCTGGTAAGCCAACTCTATATGCCAAATTCCCGACTAGTTCAAGAACAGGGAACGGGCCGACAAATCTTGGTGCTAATTTGCCTCTCCTGCCAAATCGTATTACGCTCTTCAACGGAGAAATCTTAACAAACACCAAGTCGCCAACGGAGAATTTTAAGTCTCTTCTCCTCTTATCAGCATAACTCTTCTGCCTATCTTGGGCAGCCTTCATTCGTTGTTAAATGGTCTTGATTTTATCTGAGTTTCCCTCACCACATCTGGTCCAAGCATAAACTTCTCGCCAGTCTCTATCCAACATGATGGTGAGTTGCATGGTCTTCCATACAAAGCTTCAAACGGAGCCATACCGATACTAGATTGGTAGCTATTATTATATGCAAACTCTACTAGATGCAAATGGTCATCCCATGATCCACCAAAATCCAATATACATGCTCTCAATAGATCTTCCAAAATACGATTCACCCTCTCCGTCTGACCGTCGGTCTGAGGATGATATGCGGTACTGAGATGTAACTCTGACCCTAGAGCCTCTTGTAAGCTCTTCCAAAACCCACTAGTAAACAACGGGTCTCGGTCACTCACAATGCTTTTAGGTACTCCATGAAATCTCACTACCCACTTCATATACAATTCTGCCAACTTGGCTGCCGTTCTGGTCGATTTGACTGGTATAAATCTTGC
The DNA here is from genome assembly GCA_030737875.1 of Allium sativum. Taxonomy (NCBI): domain Eukaryota; kingdom Viridiplantae; phylum Streptophyta; class Magnoliopsida; order Asparagales; family Amaryllidaceae; genus Allium; species Allium sativum. Next base: position 319,510,806 of record CM060921.1, read on the forward strand.
GCTTTTAGTCAATCGATCCACAATTACCCAAATGTTATCATATCCCGATCTAGTCCTTGGTAGGCCATCGATGAAATCCATCGAGACTTGCTTCCATTTCCTTTCGGGAATTTCTAATGGTTGCAACAACCCACTAAGCTTCTTTTGCTCGGCTTTAACTAGCTGGCAATTCATGCATTTGGATATAAACTTCCCAACGTCTCTTTTCATCCCTTCCCAGTAGTAGGTCTGCTTCATGTCTCGATACATCTTATTACCACCGGGGTGTATAGTCAGTTTTGAGTGATGACACCCTCTAAGCACTTCATCCCTCAATCCATTGACATTGGGTACGACTAGTCTTCCATCCTTTCTAAGCCATCCATCTCGATCAAGCCCATACTTGTTCATCTCCTCATCGATACCCATCTCTAACTTGGAGATGATTTCCAATAGATTAGGATCGTCCCTCTGACTAGAGCCAATCCGCTCAATCAAAGTGGGTCTGATCGTCAAACTTGCTAACATTTCTGGATCCAATTCGCACTTCGGTCTGAAATCATACCCAGCGATATACTCCAGTTGCTTCCATTCTAGGAACATAGCCCCTAAACTGACATGTCTCCTACTCAATGCATCGGCCACCGCATTGCCCTTTCCCGGTGTATATGCGATGTCAAAATCGTAGGAAGCTAAGAACTCTAACCATCTCTGCTGACGAAGATTCAGATCTTTCTGAGAGAAGAGATACTTTAACGACTTATGATCTGTAAACAACTCAAATCTTTCTCCCAAGAGATAGTGTCTCCACATCTTTAACGCGAACACAATCGCTGCCAATTCCAAATCATGGGTAGGGTATCTTCTCTCGTGCGGTTTCAATTGCCGACTTGCATAAGCTACAACTCTACCGCCTTGCATCAATACAGCACCCAGTCCGGTACCACAGGCATCCGTGTATAGCGTCATCTCTTCATTCCCCTTAGGAATGACTAACACTGGTGCGCTCGTCAACTTGTCCTTTAGACTCTTGAATGCATTCTCGCACCTTTCATCCCAGACAAAAGCTTGATTCTTCTTGGTCAACCGGGTCAACGGTGCTGCTATCTTGGAGAAACCTTGGATAAACTTACGATAATATCCAGCTAATCCCAAGAAACTTCTTACGTCTGTCGCATTCTTGGGCGTAGGCCAATCCTGTACCGTAGCCACCTTTGCCGGGTCCACGGCAATACCATTCTCTGATACAACATGGCCCAAGAACCTCAATTCCCTCTTCCAGAAGTGACACTTAGAAAACTTTGCTTTCAATTGGTGTTTTCTCAACACCTCCATCACTACTCTTAAATGTTCCTTGTGTTCTTCCTCTGTCCTTGAATAGACCAAAATATCATCAATGAACACAAGGACAAACTTATTCAACTGATCTCTGAATATCCTATTCATAAGATCCACAAAATATGTTGGGGCATTGGTCAGTCCGAATGGCATGACCAACCACTCATAAAATCCAGACGGCGCTCGAAATGCTGTTTTAGCTATACTCTCAGCTTCCACTCTAAGCTGATGAAAACCTGTCGCGAGATCCAACTGAGAAAATACTCTCGCGCCACTCAACTGATAGAACAAATCATCTATCCGCGGTAGAGGATACTTGTTCTTCCTAGTCACTTTATTCAACTCGCTGTAGTCTACACACAAACGAAGGGAACCATCCGCCTTGGTAGCAAACACAACTGGTGCTCCCCATTCAGAGACACTCCTTCTGATAAATCCCTTCTTCAAAAGATCGCTGACTTGCACCTCGAGCTCTCGCTGCTCCCTTGGTGCCATACGACGAAGTGGCATCACTATAGGCCTGGCATCCTTTACCAAATCAATACGAAACTCAATCTCTCGGTGTGGTGGAAGTCCGGTCACTTCTTCGAAAACATCCGGATACTGGCCAACCACGGGCAAACCTGACAACTCACTATGCGGAATGTCAAGGGAGTTTAGAAAACTAGCCAATACCCCCTCACTGGGTAGACCACCAAACACTATCCTCCGCCCATCATCCGCTCTAGCTGTCACCAAAAAGCCCTCACAGTCTACCACCACCCCGTATCTTCGGAGCCAATCTACTCCCAAAATAATGCCAAACCCAGTAAAGCCCAAAACAAAGCAATCACAAACAAACATGCATCCATGACTCGATAAGACCACATTACGACAAATCATGCTAAGGCTAGTAGAACCACCAATCGGGTTCGTCACTACTAAAGGTCTATCGACAATCTCGGGCTCCAATCCCAACCTATCTACCAGGTCACTAGATATGAAAGAACTGGAAGCTCCGGTATCAAACAAAACTCTAACAGAAACATCGTAAACAGAAAGCATACCTTGAATGACGACATTCTTTCCCTTCTCCGCCGCAGTTGGGGCATTCGACGAAGAAGGAATAGCATTGAGAGCATATGCTTTCACCATTTGCTTTTCTTTAGGGGGCTGCGGACACTTGTCCTTGTGGTGGCCCATTTGGCCACAGTTGAAGCACTTCCTATCCGCTGGCTTGGCCCGACAATTACTAGCATAATGGCCCTTCTTACCACAGCTGAAGCACTCAACATCTTGCTTATTCTTTTTCTTCTGGCCATCCTTAGTCTGACTCTGCTTTCTTTTATTCTGGGAACCACCCTTGCCTCCACCACTTGCTTGTGGCTTCGGCTCATCTGCGGATGCAACCTCAGTCTTCGGCTTAGGGTAGAGACTTTCTGATCTTAATGCTTTTCCCACAATCGATTCAAACGTCTCATCGATGTGGTTAATAAGTCTTTCCCCCAAGTACTGATCCAAACCAGTTATGAATTTCTCATTCTTTTTCTCGGTAGTATCAATAAGAGATAACCCATATTTTGACAAAGTGTCAAATTCAGCAATGTACTCCGAGACAGCTTTGCCATTCTGCTTGAGCTCCAAGAATTTCTTAAACAGCACTGACTTCTGAGCAGCTGGAATGAACTTCTCGCTAAAGCGAGCTTTAAACTGCTCCCAAGTAATCTGATCTTCGGGAGTAGCTGCCTTTATAGCATTCCACCAATTCATTGCCCGCCCTTGCAGCTGACGGGATGCTAGCTTTCTCTTCATCGCATCCTCGATACCCAAATCCTCGAAGATACGTTTGCAACTATCCAACCAATCTTGACCATCCGTGGCCGACTCTGTTCCGTGAAATGGCTTCCCACCAAGGCTAGTATAATCCTTATTCAGCTTGGCGAAGTCGACCCTCGGCGCCTGCACTATTGGACCACCACCATTTCCACCATTGGGAGCTGCCCTCTGTACATCTCTAAGCATCTCTCTCATGAGGTCAGTAAACATCGTCCTCATGTCAGCAGCATTCCCATTATTGGCCCCTCTACCGGTACCTCTAACATATCGGCTCATCGTCAATCTGAAAAAGGAAACGATTAACGACTCCATAGTGGTGCTAGTGCAGCACGACTTCATCCTTATACTAGTAATAGTATATATATATATAGCTTTTAAAAACCAAAGTAATCACAAATACGCTCTCTTGTATACGTATACTATCTCTCCCTGATAACTTCCCTAGGTTAACTACGCAACCTAGAGCTCTGATATCAAGTGTGACGGCCCACCCCGTACCAGCCTGCATTTCCTCCGAGAGTGCGCTGTACACATGCCCGACTAGCACGAGACGATCGTCAGAAGAAAGGAAAGAAGGGAATTAACTAATGAGAAACCTGTAGAATGTCTCACAGTGCATGGAATAAAATATAAAAGTAATAACATACTTGACATAAAACAGGTGAGACAGTGCATAAACTGATAACTAAAATCAACATCAACATCAAAGCAGCGGAAATCCCAATACAGCTTATTACAACTTTTCAAAATCTACTGTCTCTAAACAAAAGAAAACCAAAGTAGAAGATACACCACCAATGCCCAAGCAGTGATCTTCAACAACACAAGGAGAATACTATATATATGTGTTACGTGGAAGCCTCCTGCTCGTCTCCGGATCATCTACCCGTGCATCACCAGCTAACCTGTCTCTAGTCTGCTCGTGTGAGCACCCAGAGTAATAAGAGGAGACATAAAACTCTGGGTCAGACATAAAGCCTGGTATGAGCGATAAGCATATAAACAGAATAATAACAGGTATACTAAACCATACCTGAACCTGGACCTGCAACCAAAGAGTTAGTACCACATACCGTACAATACTCTAAGGTGCCATAATGAATAGTGTAAAGAATACGGGGGTGGGGTGTGTATGTCATAATGATAGCAAACAAACCATCCATAGAAACCATCCTCACATCACTCACTCAGTACGTAGAGCATACGACATCTACCACCTTGGAATACTAGACAAATTGAGGTAACGACGGATCCCGACTTGTAGAAACCCTGTTGTGACCAAGCTAAACATATGGAGTCATGACCAAACATTTCAATGACCCATTTCATTGATCGTAGCCCTTGGTTCTACCAATGCCATAATGGCCCTGAATCCGCCTCCGTACCTCCTACCATAGTGGTCCAAAGCTATAGACATCGTAAACCCCTTAGCATGCATCCCGCAGCAAAGTCCAACCATGAAGTGAACTCATTGGTTCCCAACTAGATCCTGAGCTCTAACTTCCCATTTGGACTTCCTTTGCATCTCGGGTTTTGATCGAGTTGGAGTTGGTCTTCAAAAGAGTCGTCGCGTAATCGCAGCTCCAATCCGGTTCGGTTCGGGTGTCTTCTCCTATCCGGTTCGGTTCGGATCTCCCCCTTCTATTCGGTTCGGTTCGGGTGTCTCCTCCTATCCGGTTCGGTTCGGGTCTCCTCCTTCTATTCGGTTCGGTTCGGGTGTCTCCTCCTACTCGATTCGGTTCGGATCTCCTCCTCCTATCCGGTTCGGATCTCCTCCTCCTATCCGGTTCGGATCGGGTGTTCTTCCTACTCGATTCGGTTCGGATCTCCTCCTTCTATCCGGTTCGGATCGGATCTCCTCCTCCTATCCGATTCGGATCGGGTGTTCTTCCTAACCGGTTCTGAAAATCTGTAACTTTTTCCAACAAGCTATTTTCGCCGAACGACGGCGTTTTCAACCATTCTAAACTTCCCATGACATTACAAAACATTCCAAACAGCAGTAACAACATATAGAATCAATCAAAAACATTAAAACATCATTTACATGAAATACTTTAGATCAAACATACCCAAAACCCATGTTTTCCCCTTAATCCTTCTTAATCATGTTTAAGCACATACTTAGTAAAACTTAATCAAATCGTCCAAATTTTCTAACAGAGGCATAAAATATTATTTAAGAATTTATAGACATTTTTCCAGAATTTATTAGTGTGTAAATTCGCTAATCTTCACTAATTACCCTTAATTACTGTAATTAGTGCAAAAACTATGCGAATCACTCACCTTTGCCACAACTAAAACCCCAAAACTGAAATATTCTCTGATTTGGCGCTGTTCCCAATCTTACACAGTAGCTCTACCTCGGTTCTCGTGCTAGTACTCCTTGATTTGATGTTTGCTAAGCCTAATCTTCAATTAGAAAGTGATTAAGAGATGTTTTGAAGAGATTTAGAGGGTGGAGGCCATGGCTAGGTTAAGAGGAATGAATAGTGACGGCTGAAAAATGAGAAAAAGGTATTCTCCGAACCCTAACAGTCCTTTTAAACTCCTAAACCCGAAATTCCCCTTTGGGCCTAGCTGTTAATCACCCGGTTAAGCCCAATTAAGTTGTTTTTCACCATCTGAAACTTGTTTCAGCCATATCTCCCAAACGGTGAGTCCGTTTGGCAAATGTGACCACTCTACGGAATTGTAAACCATCATTCTAAGCCAATGGAAGTGGTTTCAGGTCAAAATTCCTTTCCAGTCAAAAGTTATGGCCAAAACAGTGCCAACTAGGGGTAAAATGGTCATTTAAAAATCGGGAAAAATCATGAACATGGGAAATGACCCTACTAGTCGTTTCCCAAAAGTACACGACCATACGACTTACTAAGAAAAAGAAATAAATATTCTACGATCTTCCGATGCGTAGAATGCGGGTCGTTACACATACTTACTTATACAAATATGTATATACATCAAATGTACTCTATAGTATTATAAATACATGTGTTAACCCATGCAATAAGATACAAATTTATAAATGTACAAACATTTCGAAAGTAAAAGCAATCAAACCTGTTTATCTCTTAAAATATGCTTATAGTAGTAGCTATTGCCTAACCCTATTGTTGAGTTTCCCGTCATACTAAAACAGTTCAACAAGCACAACTGCTGGAATGTTAAAACAAAATTAATTCACATGATTAGTCTTGCTAACAATACATCTAAATTTATGTTACAGTGCACAATAGTAATTATATGGCGTTATGGCTTCAAAAGCCAACTTAAACTTTTAGTAAACCATGACTAATATCTAGTCAGGCTGCAAATTTAAATCATTTACTGTTCTTTTACAGTAAATGGCACCCACCTTGTTAATTTATATAAATATGAAGTAAACTATAAACTATTTCCATAATCGTATAGGCTCTGAACCTTTTGGATCTCTAAGCCCAGTAAAGTTCAGATGCAAATACTAACCTTCTGGACTATATATTCATAACTTATACAAGAATCTTTCCACTTCCAGGCATTATCCCTTTATACATACATATATATATATATATATATATATATATATATATATGTTTGTATATATGTATATGTATATGCATCAGTTTTGGTATTAAATATATATATATTGGCCAACTAGTATATAAACACATTTATAACAGAGTCTAGCACTAGTACTTCTACATACATATACTTGCATTAACACAAACAAAAATTGACATGCTTCAGGAATTATGTGTATGTATGCTACTATGTAAAATAATTCAGACATAACATTGAAATGTATCAAGAAGTTAACATATTAAACATATTTCACACAGTTTTTATGCTCACTATTTATAATCAACATCATCTGCTCATGTGCGTGTGTGTGTGTATATACACGCTACAACATAGTTTTTGTTACAGCAAGCATTCTATAATGCATTTCTTACACTTAACATATACACACAGAACCTAAACCAAGATTAAAGAGGTAACTATGGGAAGCACATTTTATTCATGTAGTGACATTTTTATATGATTAGGTTGTAAAGCCCACCAAACAATTAGCATAAAAGAAAATATAAACATTATTATTACTACTTGTTCCTTTCTTTTGTAAATCATGCAGTATATATATTTTTTGAAAATGGGTAAACCACCTTGTTAAAGTGCGGCGCTTTATTGACAGCTCATCAATAAGATGTACAAGAAAAGTACAGTAGGCAAGAAAATATCATAACCTGATTGCCAATAACTGAAACAAACAAATAAATAAAATCTCAAACACGAACATACCGAAAAAAGAAAGAAAGAAACATCCATTCGACCAAGTGTCAGAGCCCACTTGTAACACCCCGTGAATTCTATAACTGTGAAATTCACAAATTAAAGTATAATTAATTTCAAATCAAAGAACTAAGGGAAACGGGATACGCCATTGCGTTCGTCTCGGAAAAATACGCGAAATAGAGTCCGAGTTTTCGAAAAACGGAGTCCGTATGAAGAAGATATGGCCTTCGGAAATTTCTGAATTAAGTTCAAAATTCGAACAGAATAAAACAGCTCAGAAAAAAAAAACAAGTTTAATAAAAATCGGGCCCAATTGGCCAGGGTGGGAAAACTCCCGCCTAATGCACCCAGGTCGACAGGGCTGTCGACCTGGTCTAGCCAGGTCGACAGGGCTGTCGACCTGGTCCAGAGCCACGTCGAACCAAGCAACATCGATGGTCCTAATCAGTTCATAAACTCTATAAAAATGACCCTAGACTCAACCTAATCTATTCATTCAAAAATAAGAACAAAGCCATCATGCTGCTGAGGAACGACTAGGAGTAGCCACCAATTTGGGAGAAGACTAGGAGGAAAATTCTAAAGCATAAAGCAACTTAGACAAATCAAATCAATGCCTACGTCAAAAGGAGTCGCATCTCCAAATTCCTAAATTTGATAATTCGCCACACAATTGTAAGTAGAGTATTATTTTGGTATGAACAAATAATTGTGTTGGTTTGTATACTTGATTTGTGGTGATAAAGTAATTCATATTTGTGCGTTACTATGATTCTTATCGATTTGGAATATTGTATACGTTTGGATATTCTCAGATTATGTTATTCATTATAAAAACTACATGTTTGTGGTAGTTTTATGCAAGTATACGTTTGGATATTCGCAAAGCATGTTATTCATTATAAAAACTACATGTTTGCGGTAGTTTTATGCAAGTATACGTTTGGAATATTCGCAAATTATGTAATTCATGTTGAAGCTACATGTATGTAGTTTTTTAATTGAAATTCATGCAAGTTTGGGGTTTTGCTACTATGTCATCATAATGTGTATTTTTGTACAAAAATCATTTTTGTGAGTAATTGGAACAAATTTGGGTTATTATAATTCATATGAAATTATGTTGAAAATTTGGCATCATGGTCTATGTATTAAGCCATACTTTTGTACTAGAAAACCTCTTTGCGAACTTATGAATATGACTAGGCTATGATTGATATTTTGCATAATTGAAAACCATGTTAGATCTATATTGTTAACAAGAATTATATGATGACATATGTGGTACATAGCTACGTTAGATTCAAAATCCCATTTGCAAGTTTGCATGACTAAAGTAAAAATCATGATTTCATGTTTAGAAATATTTATGCCATAAGTATATGTGCGCCATGGTTAGGTGAATAGATTTAAAATCATGATTAAGTTGGAATAATTCAAGTTGAACTATGCTTTTGTATTAGTAACAAAAGTAAACCCCTTTGTAAACATGTAGGAATCTTATGAACATGATTTGCTTATGTTTGACATTATGCCTAAATAAAAACATAGGTTTATGTTGTAGTTAAGACTATGTGTCAATAATGATATCCAATTTAGATTCTTATCTCAACTACAAGTTTACATGCTTTGATTCATGTCACTTATGCTTTATGACCAAAGTATACATTACTACTATGCAAGTACACCAGTTTCTATTTTGTAGTTCCAACGTTATGTTGCAAGTTCATGCGTTCACATTCCCCTTCTTGTGTATGTAATCATGCTTTAAGCCTCCCCTTTTCACGTGGCTAAGTTGGGCTTAAAAAGGCTAAGCCCAACATATATATAATAAATGAGCGAATTAAACGGGGGTAAATAGCGTTGGGCCAAATTAATTAATAAATGAAAATATAAAGTAAAGGGGCCCAAATTCAAGTATGGGTTGGGCCCATGATTGGTGTAACCTTCACACCATTGATTTTTAATAATGGGCCGCAAATATTTACATATAAGAAAATAAAGAAGAAAGACAAAATATGTAAATGTAGAACATACGATGTGTTTAACCCGAGGTTGGATTGAGTTGTGATGTAAACCTGCCCGGAACCGCCCGGCTGTCCAGTAGTCACAATAATACCTATCCAATGTGGGTGGTTAAACATGGAGCCCAATAAGGACCCGAGGTTAGACTGAGTTGTGGCGTAAGACTGCCCGGAACCAACCGGCAACAGGCAGCCACAACAATACCTGTCTAATGTGAGAGGTCAAGGCTTTAATAAGACAATTAAGGCTGAGTCAGGATTGTTAGGATTAAGTGAACTAAAGACTTAATCAAAATGGAACATGCTAAACTAAACAGACTGATTGGGGGGTTAGGTTATAAAACACTTAACCAACTTAGCATGTTGGCTAGAAATAGAAAACCTAGTAGCGGGGGGACCCTTTTCAGCAGTAACCCTATAAGGTGTATCATGATACCCTGAAACTAGGCAGGGTGGGGCACGATTACTGGGCTGATTGTAAGAGGTCAAATCGACGGCGGTGGTGTAGCAGTGTAGGTTCTAACGGGGTGCGGGCGTGCACACACTCCGGCGCAGAAAAATAAAGCACTGGGCACCAGTAGCATACCTGTGCATTCTAAGGTTGTGTCGGGCCGCTGCCATGGGACTTGATACACCCCATGGTGGGACCAGCATAGGTAACTACAACATCGGGGGCCGTAAGACACATGTAACTATGCGAGTAGGAGCCGATCATCATAGAATGGATCACTTCACCCTGATTATGGGGTGCCAGTTGGGAACTAGTTTATATGGGTTCAGAGATTAATATAGGGTACGATAGTATATTCGACCCTAGACAACTTAACCAAGTTTATAGTGCTTTCCCCATTTCTAGTTTATACTTATCATACCCAGTTCTTTATTCATAGACAGAGTAGTCCTCGACTTACTCAGGCTTTATGTCTGACTCTACTTTTCTTTCGTCTTCTTTTCTTCCGTTCCCCCCCCCCCCAGGTCCACAGGGAGGGAATACTGCAGCTTGACCAGCCTTCATATCCAGCCTGAAGAGAAAGAATGTATTGCTTGGACCTTTCCGTTTTGAACTATGGCTTTGGACAACCACTATGGGGCTTTTGCAGTTTATTTATGTTTTCTTTATGCTTCTTTAAATAATGTAATCAAGACAGATTATGAAAGTGTTATGTTACGATTTTGGAAAGGATGTAAGACAATCATGGTGATGTTGTTGTAACACGTATTTGCTTTTATGAAATAAAAGTTACCACTTTTCTGTTGTTTACAAATATGTGTTTTTATATCTGTCTTGTATATCTGTGACTTATACTTATAAACCTCCACCAAAATTAGGGCATTCCCTTTGAGAGTAACCCTAACGGAGGTGGGGTGTTTCACTTGGTATCAGAGCATAGGTTTACCTGATAAGATAAAAAGTTTTGGAAAATTTATTTTCAAAAAGGAAATTTAAAGAAGCATTTTTAAAAGATAAAATATTATTTTGCTTTAAAAGGCAAAGTCCCTCCAAAGCCATAGGTACTATATCTTATCCTTCGTTTTGAATCTATCCTTTTTGTTTCAGCATGTCCGAAGAACTTAACTTGCCAGAGGGTGTACCAATACCTGGTTGGTTTAGACGGTTCTTAGAAGCAAGGGCCACTCAGCCAGGTCCTACCGTTCCTCCTCCCCCAGCTGCAGGAAATCATCCAGCTGCAGCAGCACCTTTTCCTCCACCTCCTCCACGGGGAAACACATTTGCTAAGATATGTAAAGATTTTAAAGCTATGGGAGGAAAGGATTTCCATGGAACTGAGTCCTTCGTGGCAGCTAGAAATTGGCTGAAAGAAACTGAGGACCTATTCATCATCTTTGAGGTAGAAGATAGACAAAAAGTACAACTGGCAGTATGGCTATTAAAGGGCGAGGCTTCCTACTGGTGGGAAGTCACTAATGCAGAAAGACCAGTGGAGACATGGGAGGACTTTAGGGCAAGGTTTGAGACTAAATTTCTCTCGGATGCGGAAAGGAGCTTGCAGTTGGAAAAATTCTTATTTCTTAAGCAAGGGAACAAGACAGTCAGAGAGTATGTGAATCAGTTCGATGAGCTGGCTAGGTTTGGGCTAGACCTAGTCAACACCCCGCACAAGAAGGCTCTCCGTTTCGTCAAAGGGTTAAATGAGCCATTACACAGTTTGGCCATGACCCATATACCCATGGGGGCCACATATGAAAGATTGGTGCAAATGGCATTGCTGAATGAGGAGGATAAGGGTAAGAAGGAGACAAAGGCAGAAAGCTCTCAAGGGAAGAAAGAGGGTTTGCAGCCTAAGAAGACGGACTTTAAGAAAGGCGGGAAAGGCAACAAAGAGAAGAGGAAGTGTAATTTCTGTGGCAAAGTGGGGCACTTAGTAAAGGACTGCCGGAAAAAGAAGGCCAAGGAGAATGGTGGGTGCTTTTCTTGCGGTGAGACAGGCCACAGGGCTAAGGATTGCCCAAAGAAACGAGGACAGGGGCAGAGGGCTGGATCCACCTCAGGGGCACAGGTTCATGTGCTAGAAGCACCACTTTTGCAACAGCGAGCTATAAATACTTCTGTAGAAAGTGTAGTTTATCTTTTTGATCACCCCGTTCGCACTTTATTTGATTCTGGCGCATCACACTCCTTTATCTCGTCTGCTTTAGTAGAATCTCTGCACCTAAAAACTAGTATGGTAGATGACCCCTTAATTGTTTCAAACCCAATTGGGGGCCCAGCTCATTTGTCTATGATCTGTTTGGGATTGAAAATTTCTATTCTAAGCGTAGAATTTCAATGTAGTGCCTTTGTTTTGGGCTTTTCGGGGTATGGTTTGATTTTGGGTATGGATTGGCTATCCAGTAATGGGGCCATCCTTGATTGTGAGAAAAGGGTTGTTAGGCTCCTAACCCAGCTCGGTAATACTTTGGAAATTTCTTGTAATCCCTCGTATGCGGTTATGCTTAGTTATCTTGAATCGCTAGATGCCTCTGTTGAAAATTTGCAATCAGTTAGAGTGGTCCGGGAATATCCGGATGTCTTAGAAGAGGTGAAGGGCTTGCCTCCGAAGCGGGAAATAGACTTCCGCATATATCTTGTAGATAATGCAAAGCCCGTTGCGTTGCCCGTTAGACACATGGCTCCACGAGAAAGGAAAGAGCTCAGTAAACAGATTAAAGAGCTTCTAAAAAAGGGGTTCATTAGGAGGAGCATTTTAGAATGGGGCGCTCCAGTGGTGTTCGCTACAAAGGCGGATGGTTCACTCCGTCTATGTGTTGACTACAGGGAGCTCAACAAGCTAACGAAAAAGAATAGGCACCCTCTCCCTAGAATTGACGATTTATTTGACCAGCTTGTAGGAGCGTCTGTTTTCTCCCAACTCGATTTAGCAACCGGTTTTCATCAGCTAAGGGTGGCTGAAGATAGCATCGATAAAACGACATTCAGAACCCCAGACGGCTTCTTTGAATGGCTTGTCATGCCTTTTGGCTTGACAAACGCACCTGCTTACTTCGTGGACCTGATGAGTAGGGTATTCAGAGATTTCCTCAACAAGTTCGTAGTCGTCTTCGTAGATGATATCCTTATCTTTTCAAAGAGTGAAGAGGAACATACTCAGCACTTAAGGGCAATCATGGAAACTTTGCGAGTCCATCAACTAAAAGCCAAATTCTCCAAATGTCACTTTTGGAGAGAAGAGGTGAGGTTCCTTGGGCACATAGTATCCAAACAAGGGTTAGCAGTGGACCCTGTTAAGGTAGTGGCGGTACAAGATTGGAAGACACCAAGGAATGCGACTGAGGTCCGAAGTTTTCTAGGACTAGCGGGTTTCTATCGAAAGTTCATAGGGGATTTTGCGAAAATCTCAGCTCCGCTCATGAAATTGACGAAGAAGAATTTAGTGTTCAATTGGGACTTGGATTGCGAGTTTGCTTTCCAACGACTGAAAAGGGCTCTTACAACAGCCCCAGTTTTGACGCTGCCAGATGGGAGCAAGATGTTCACTGTTTATACGGATGCATGTGGGACAGGGCTAGGCGCCGTCTTAATGCAAGAAGGAAGGGTAGTAGCTTATGGCGGGAGGCAGTTGAAAGTGCACGAAAAGAACTACCCCACCCACGATCTTGAGTTAGCCGCCATCGTCTTTGCACTCAAGTCTTGGCGACACTATCTCCTAGGTGAGAAGTTCGAACTTTACACTGACCATAAATCGTTGAAATATCTTTTCTTGCAGAAGGATCTTAACTTGAGGCAACAGAGATGGATGGAGTTTCTTGCCTCGTACGATTTCGAAATCTCCTATACTCCGGGCAAAGGCAACGTAGTGGCAGACGCGTTGAGCCGAAAGAAATTGACCCTAAGCCCGTTGTTTGTTGAAAGACAAAGCCTAGAGTTTATAGCCAGCCTCGACTTTAGGCCCTCCTCCGATTTCGTACCAGGCTTACTAGCATCTCTCGAAGTACGGCCAACTTTAGTGGATTTAGTAGGGACAGCACAACGCGAAGACCCTCAGCTTATGGAAATGATTGATAGGCTAATTAGGGGTGAGACTTCAAGTCACCTCAACAGATACTCCATCGACGATAAGGGTTTGCTAAGGCGAGACGGTAGACTATGCGTCCCACAAACAAAAGATTTAGTAAAGAAGGTTCTCGAGGAAGCACATCACTCCAAGATGACGATACACCCAGGCGGAGATAAAATGTACAAAGACATAAAAAGGACTTTCTTCTGGAACGGCATGAAAAAGGACGTGGCAGAATTCGTTTCTAAGTGTATGGTGTGCCAACAGGTTAAAGCGGAACAGAAAAAGCCTGACGGACTACTACATCCTCTAGAGGTCCCGCAGTGGAAGTGGGATAGCATATCAATGGACTTCATCGATGGGCTGCCTAGGTCTAGGAGAGGCAACACTAGCATTTGGGTAATAGTGGATAGGCTTACTAAAAGCGCCCACTTTTTACCTGTCAAAAGTAAAAGAACTGCCTCATCCCTGGCATCACTTTACCTCAAAGAAATCGTTCGACTCCATGGAATACCATCTAGCATTGTTATTGACCGAGACCCCATCTTCACCAGCGAGTTTTGGCGGAGTCTGCAAGAAGCAGTAGGAACGCAGTTATGCTTGAGCACAGCCTATCATCCCCAAACCGACGGCCAAACAGAGAGAGTGAACAGAGTTTTGGAGGACCTTTTAAGACTATGCGTCCTTGACTTCGGAGGGACATGGGAAGATCACCTTCCTTTGGTGGAATTTGCCTACAACAACAGCTATCAAGCAACCATCGGAATGGCGCCCTTCGAAGCTTTATATGGAAGACCGTGCCGATCGCCCACTTGTTGGTGGGAGTCTACTGATAAGCTCATACTTGGACCAGATATGATCCGAGAGACTTCAGAGAAAGTAGACTTAATACGAAGAAGGATGAAGACGGCCCAAGACAGACAAAAGTCCTATGCCGACAAGAGAAGGACCGACCTTGAATTTGAGGTTGGAGACAGAGTTTTTCTCAAGCTATCTCCGCTAAGAAACGTTGTTCGTTTTGGAACCACAGGAAAACTGGCACCAAGGTTCGTAGGGCCATTCCCTATCATCGAGAAAATTGGGAAAATGGCCTATAGATTAGAGCTACCCGAGAAGTTGGCCGGAGTCCACAACGTTTTTCACGTTTCACATCTCCGAAAATGTCTACATGAGTCTGCTGAAGTGGTAGAGCCAAATATCCTCGAAGAGGCCGAAGTGGAACGCGAAGCAACCATAAGAAAAGTTCCAACCCGCATATTAGGAACGGAAGTGAAAAAGCTACGCAACCGCGAAGTCAAACTCGTCAAAGTTCAGTGGAGCGACGCCGAGGGAGACGCGACTTGGGAAACTGAAGCTAGAATACGCACTGCTTACCCTTTTCTTTTCGAGGGTACATCCTTGATCTTTCTTTTTCCTTAAGTCGCGCTTTTATCTATCTTTTTAGGTATATTTCCTCGACCTTATCTTTTAGGTAGAAACCCTTTGGATGAAAACATGTAATTGAAACATGTTATGGATGATGGTTGCAAGTGGTTGCAAGTGATTGCTAGTGGTTGCTCGTGGTTGCATATACACACACAATCTAGGTTTTAGATCGGCTCAGTCACTTCATATTGCATATGCATATATGTTTGCATTCGTATATGATTGAACTTTAATGTGTTGTCATATGGATGTTGCATTTGTATTGAATGATTGTGCACCCATGTAGAATCATGAATAGGAAAATTTGCATACATGATGGATTCATGGCACTTACATAATTCACATTAAGGAGGTCAACTGAATCAGTAGACCGCCTGATTTTGCATTAGATAAGTTCATGTACACACACACACTTCGCATATGATCATGAAGCATTAGAAGTCTTTTAAGGACAATGGATGCTCGTGTTTGATGGGTGAGTAGATGGATGATTGGACGTTAGGATATGCATTCCTCCTAACTTGAAGATTTCGGGGACGAAATCCTTTTAAGTGGGGGAGAATGTAACACCCCGTGAATTCTATAACTGTGAAATTCACAAATTAAAGTATAATTAATTTCAAATCAAAGAACTAAGGGAAACGGGATACGCCATTGCGTTCGTCTCTGAAAAATACGCGAAATAGAGTCCGAGTTTTCGAAAAACGGAGTCCGTATGAAGAAGATATGGCCTTCGGAAATTTCTGAATTAAGTTCAAAATTCGAACAGAATAAAACAGCTCAGAAAAAAAAAACAAGTTTAAATTAAAAATCGGGCCCAATTGGCCAGGGCGGGAAAACTCCCGCCTAATGCACCCAGGTCGACAGGGCTGTCGACCTGGTCTAGCCAGGTCGACAGGGCTGTCGACAGGGCTGTCGACCTGGTCCAGAGCCACGTCGAACCCAGCCCACCCTGGCTGGCCTAGTCTATGTTGGTCGATTTTCAGAAGCATGCTTTGTCATTAGGGCTAGGTGGCAGGCTCTAATTGGTCTCTCTTTCGAATGAATGGCTACGATCAATCCAAGCAACATCGATAGTCCTAATCAGTTCATAAACTCTATAAAAATGACCCTAGACTCAACCTAATCTATTCATTCAAAAATAAGAACAAAGTCATCATGCTGCTGAGGAACGACTAGGAGTAGCCACCAATTTGGGAGAAGACTAGGAGGAAAATTCTAAAGCATAAAGCAACTTAGACAAATCAAATCAACGCCTACGTCAAAAGGAGTCGCATCTCCAAATTCCTAAATTTGAGAATTCGCCACACAATTGTAAGTAGAGTATTATTTTGGTATGAACAAATAATTGTGTTGGTTTGTATACTTGATTTGTGGTGATAAAGTAATTCATATTTGTGCGTTACTATGATTCTTATCGATTTGGAATATTGTATACGTTTGGATATTCTCAAATTATGTTATTCATTATAAAAACTACATGTTTGCGGTAGTTTTATGCAAGTATACGTTTGGATATTCGCAAAGCATGTTATTCATTATAAAAACTACATGTTTGCGGTAGTTTTATGCAAGTATACGTTTGGAATATTCGCAAATTATGTAATTCATGTTGAAGCTACATGTATGTAGTTGTTTAATTGAAATTCATGCAAGTTTGGGGTTTTGCTACTATGTCATCATAATGTGTATTTTTGTACAAAAATCATTTTTGTGAGTAATTGGAACAAATTTGGGTTATTATAATTCATATGAAATTATGTTGAAAATTTGGCATCATGGTCTATGTATTAAGCCATACTTTTGTACTAGAAAACCTCTTTGCGAACTTATGAATATGACTAGGCTATGATTGATATTTTGCATAATTGAAAACCATGTTAGGTCTATATTGTTAACAAGAATTATATGATGACATATGTGGTACATAGCTAGGTTAGATTCAAAATCCCATTTGCAAGTTTGCATGACTAAAGTAAAAATCATGATTTCATGTTTAGAAATATTTATGCCATAAGTATATGTGCGCCATGGTTAGGTGAATAGATTTAAAATCATGATTAAGTTGGAATAATTCAAGTTGAACTATGCTTTTGTATTAGTAACAAAAGTAAACCCCTTTGTAAACATGTAGGAATCTTATGAACATGATTTGCTTATGTTTGACATTATGCCTAAATAAAAACATAGGTTTATGTTGTAGATAAGACTATGTGTCAATAATGATATCCAATTTAGATTCTTATCTCAACTACAAGTTTACATGCTTTGATTCATGTCACTTATGCTTTATGACCAAAGTATACATTACTACTATGCAAGTACACCAGTTTCTATTTTGTAGTTCCAACGTTATGTTGCAAGTTCATGCGTTCACATTCCCCTTCTTGTGTATGTAATCATGCTTTAAGCCTCCCCTTTTCACGTGGCTAAGTTGGGCTTAAAAAGGCTAAGCCCAACATATATATAATAAACGAGCGAATTAAACGGGGGTAAATAGCGTTGGGCCAAATTAATTAATAAATGAAAATATAAAGTAAAGGGGCCCAAATTCAAGTATGGGTTGGGCCCATAATTGGTGTAACCTTCACACCATTGATTTTTAATAATGGGCCGCAAATATTTACATATAAGAAAATAAAGAAGAAAGACAAAATATGTAAATGTAGAACATACGATGTGTTTAACCCGAGGTTGGATTGAGTTGTGATGTAAACCTGCCCGGAACCGCCTGGCTGTCCAGTAGTCACAACAATACCTATCCAATGTGGGTGGTTAAACATGGAGCCCAATAAGGACCCGAGGTTAGACTGAGTTGTGGCGTAAGACTGCCCGGAACCAACCGGCAACAGGCAGCCACAACAATACCTGTCTAATGTGAGAGGTCAAGGCTTTAATAAGACAATTAAGGCTGAGTCAGGATTGTTAGGATTAAGTGAACTAAAGACTTAATCAAAATGGAACATGCTAAACTAAACAGACTGATTGGGGGGTTAGGTTATAAAACACTTAACCAACTTAGCATGTTGGCTAGAAATAGAAAACCTAGTAGCGGGGGGACCCTTTTCAGCAGTAACCCTATAAGGTGTATCATGATACCCTGAAACTAGGCAGGGTGGGGCACGATTACTGGGCTGATTGTAAGAGGTCAAATCGACGGCGGTGGTGTAGCAGTGTAGGTTCTAACGGGGTGCGGGCGTGCACACACTCCGGCGCAGAAAAATAAAGCACTGGGCACCAGTAGCATACCTGTGCATTCTAAGGTTGTGTCGGGCCGCTGCCATGGGACTTGATACACCCCATGGTGGGACCAGCATAGGTAACTACAACATCGGGGGCCGTAAGACACATGTAACTATGCGAGTAGGAGTCGATCATCATAGAATGGATCACTTCACCCTGATTATGGGGTGCCAGTTGGGAACTAGTTTATATGGGTTCAGAGATTAATATGGGGTACGATAGTATATTCGACCCTAGACAACTTAACCAAGTTTATAGTGCTGTCCCCATTTCTAGTTTATACTTATCATACCCAGTTCTTTATTCATAGACAGAGTAGTCCTCGACTTACTCAGGCTTTATGTCTGACTCTACTTTTCTTTCGTCTTCTTTTCTTCCGTTCCCCCCCCCCAGGTCCACAGGGAGGGAATACTGCAGCTTGACCAGCCTTCATATCCAGCCTGAAGAGAAAGAATGTATTGCTTGGACCTTTCCGTTTTGAACTATGGCTTTGGACAACCACTATGGGGCTTTTGCAGTTTATTTATGTTTTCTTTATGCTTCTTTAAATAATGTAATCAAGACAGATTATGAAAGTGTTATGTTATGATTTTGGAAAGGATGTAAGACAATCATGGTGATGTTGTTGTAACACGTATTTGCTTTTATGAAATAAAAGTTACCACTTTTCTGCTGTTTACAAATATGTGTTTTTATATCTGTCTTGTATATCTGTGACTTATACTTATAAACCTCCACCAAAATTAGGGCATTCCCTTTTAGAGTGACCCTAACGGAGGTGGGGTGTTTCACCACTCAAAAATACAAATACATACATACATACATACATATATATATATATATATATATATATATATATATATAGGGAGTGGCTTTTGGGACTCAAAATTGAACAAAGAATTAGAGACACAAAATCTGAACCGTACGATTGCATGTGGTTGAGATTGCTTGTGTCAACATTTTGTGTCTAAATAAACTTTCCTGTATATACACACACATACACAAACATAAACATTTACATACATAAGTACCATATGATTTCCTATCAAAAGGTAGCATTGGTATATTATTGGTTCAATGAGGTATTCAACCATATATATTAGTTGCATATATATGTTGGAGAATGGAGTTTTGATGACAACAACCTTATTTCAATTATCGTTGATTATAAAATATATGCTAACATCTTTACCTAGAATACACACACACACACATATGCAGGATTTGTATACATGAATTAATACTAAAGACTGTATAGTTTAAGAGCTTTTAGAGATTTAGAGTTCAGAGTAGATTCAAGACTCATGAGTAATCAAGATATCAACATGTCAAGAGTTCAAGATTAATATAATTATAGAGTCTAGATTTTGTAAGACTCTAAATAGCACTCCAGGTTCAAATCCAAATTCAAATTCTGATTTTTCAGTTCTTTTCTCAATTCTCTCTATTGTTGTTTTTCTATTTTATTCTCAATCCTCTCTATTTTGTTTTTATATTTTTGTTCTTCTTTGTTTTTCAAACTTAAGTCTTTATATATAATTTATTTATATTTTATAGTTTAAAACTTATAATTTTATAAATATATTTATATAGATTAAAAATATGTTTTCATGTGTTTTTTTATTATCTAGTATTGATTTACAACATTAGAATTTTATTCAAGAATTTCTCGAATTAGTTTTATATCAAAACACTTGAAAATGCTTTGAAAATCAATTTTGTACATAGGTATGTCGACATAGCATAATATGCATGACGACATATAACAGCCAGTTTTTTAATTTTCAAGGGAAGTGTCTTTTCACTATTTGAAACATTTTAAAAATGTTGCAACCCTTCATTCCTTATAAAAAGAGGCCAAAATCGAATTTTCTAACATCTCTTCTTCTCCATCTTTTTCCCCTTTCATCCCACCATTATTCTTATTCATTTTTATGGTTTTTACACTTATACTCTGCCGAATTCACTTCTGAATTGATCAAACTTCTTCTCTCTACACTCTTTACTCTCTGAATCAAGTGCTATTGAAGAGCTATAGGGCTATTTTGTAATTGGTTGCATTGAAATATCCAATTTGTAAGTCAAGATTAAACGGTTTTATCCTTGAATCCGTGAAATAAAGGTTTAGGAGCCGGTGTGCCCTTGTTGAACCGTGAAATCAAGGGATAGGAGTCGGTGTCTCCTTGTTGAGCTGTGAAATCAAGGAGGGTGTATCCGGCTATTTGAAAATAGTAATAAAACTCTACACAATCCAGCGTTGTGCGGGACTGGACGTAGGAGTGATCCGAACCAGTATAAAATTCGGTGTATTCTTTCCTTTTCTGCATTTTCCTTTATTTCTGTTTATTTTGCATTTGTGTTTGAATTGGTGTATGTGATTGTGTTTGTGTTGTTTGATTCACTCCATAATTCTATTTAGATTTAAGTTTTGTTTAAAATTCTTAAAACACTATTCACCGCTCCCTCTAGTGTTTGCTTTGCCTTAACGATCCTTTCCGCAGTCCCGAACAATATATATATATATATATATATATATATATATATATATATATGGGTGTCAATTTCCTACCCGACCCGAAACCCGTACGGAAATTAACAGGTTAACCCGACTCGTTTAGTTGACGGGTCATTTTCGGGTCAACCCGAATTTGACCCGTTTATAAATGGGTGGGTTTAGGGTTGACCCGCTAACCCGATTTTGACCCGCCAAACCTGATTGTAATTAGTATGTATATATATGTATATGTATATATATGTATGTGTATATACTATATACTATATATATATATATATATGTATGTGTAACAACCCGAAAATCTGGGCCAGTTTAAAATTTTTATTTTGGCGATTTTAGCGAATTTTGAATATTTAAAATGAATTATTTTAAATAATATCGACGAGAAATTTATTTTGAATATAATTCGAACGTATATATTTATACGCGTCGTCGTTAGATTATAAATATTTATATATAATTATAAATAGAATTGAAAATGGCGCGGTAGTTCGA
The DNA here is from genome assembly GCA_030737875.1 of Allium sativum. Classification (NCBI taxonomy): domain Eukaryota; kingdom Viridiplantae; phylum Streptophyta; class Magnoliopsida; order Asparagales; family Amaryllidaceae; genus Allium; species Allium sativum. The sequence goes on from CM060921.1 coordinate 319,532,435, forward strand.
TAATTCGATTTCAAACTTCCATCGAACATACCGGGTGCAAAACAATCCGGATTTTGGTGAAACCAAAAACATTAGGATCTAATAGTGAATATCTTTCCAACGAATCCGAAAAATCAAAAGTTCGTAGCGGGAATCAAAAGATATGTCCAGTTGAAAATTCTGAATAGTCGCTATGGAATTCAGGCCCTTAAAAATGGACATTTTGCAAACGACCTCGGATTTCGACGAAACCAGTTTTGTTGGATCCGCAGTGTCAAGTTATTGCTAGGTTTCAAATTTCATAATTTTTCGAATCAATATGTGAGCGTGGCAAAGGAAAATGCGTTTGACCATTTTCAGTGGATTTTAATCGACTGGAAATTGGCCATTTCTCAAACGGTCTCAGAATTCGACGAAACTAGTTTTGTTAGGACCGTATCGTCAATACGAAGCTAGAAAATATTTTTCGAGAATTTTTAGAGTTAGTATGTGACCCCGGTAATTTGAAATGCACGTTAAAAATTCAATATAATGATTTAAATGTAAATGCAACGGAAACTGATCGAAACGGTCGATTCAGCTTGCGGTACATATCCCATTGTGTTCGGAATGGGGGTGAAATGCTATGGGCGACAGGCGGTGGACCTCGTTTAGAGGTCGTATGTGAAAGTCAACTTTTAAATAAATTAAATAATAATAATAATAATATATATTAAATATTTTCCTCTCCTCCCCCTTTTTAACAGATGCCCCCCCCCCCCCCGTTTTCCTTCAGAATCAATTTCAATGAAATAAAAAATAAAAAATAAAAAGAGAAGGGAAAGGGGAAGGAGACCGCGACGCCTCCCTCCGCCCAGACCTGGCGATCACCGTCGCCGCCTATGGCGAGGACCCCCCCCCCCCTCCAGCACCCTCTCTCTATTCTCGTTCTTCTTCCGCTTTCCTCGAGAAACCCCCTCCCCCCCTGTTTCCCGTTCTGCTCGAGAAAAACCCACCGCACCTGTCGACTTCTCAGCCTGCGCCTCCGCCACTTGCCCTCCGACGAACCGCTCTGACCCCACGCCATCCTCACCGACCGCCACCTCCGTTGTAGGCACCCCCCTCTGTAAGTTTTGGTTTAATTTATTTATTTTTATTTTATTTTGTTTAAAAAAAAAACAGAAAACTGATTTGTTTTAAAAAAGAAAACTGATTTTGTTTTAAAAAAAAAGAAAACTGATTTTGTTTTAAAAAAAAGAAAACTGATTTTGTTTTAAAAAAAAAGAAAACTGATTTTGTTTTAAAAAAAGAAAACTGATTTTGTTTTAAAAAAAAAAGAAAACTGATTTTGTTTTAAAACAGAAAACTGATTTTGTTTTTAAAATAGAAAACTGATTTTTTTTTAAAGTTAAAAACTGATTTTTGCTTAATGTTAAAAGCTGATTTTGAAAAATGATTTTTAAAAATGATTTTTAAACTGATTTTTGAAAAGTTTAAAAACTAACTTTTGAAAAGATTTAAACTTTATAAGTTAAAAGATTATATTTTTATAATATGATAAAAATGATATTTTTATCATATAAAGATGACATTTTGAGTCACGAAGATCAGAAATTATATATGGATATATATTGTTTCAAAAGGAGGATTTTCTATATAAAAGAAACATTGTTTTGAAAGGAGAAAATATACATGTGTTTTGAAAGAAAATTATATTTTGTTTTAGAAAGCAAAATATAATGATAAGATTTTTTTTTTAGTAGAATAAAAATTCGATTTTTATATATTGAATAACATAATAAAAATTCGATTTTTATATATTGAATAACATAATAAAAATTCGATTTTTATATATTGAATAACATTATAAAAATTCGATTTTTATATATTGAATAACATAGTAAAAATTCGATTTTTACATATGTAGAGAATGCGGGCGAAAGCGACGAAAGGCGAGTTGGCGAAGATTTCCTGCATTAGAAGAGCCGTGGAGCTAGGATAGCTATCTGTGAGAACTCCACACCTTTCAATTTAATTTTTCTAGTTATATATATATACTAGGATGCAGACGGTGCTTAGTAGCACCCGACACCCGTCATCCACGGACCATGGATGGCTTGTTTGTTAAATTGTTTGGTTGTGTAGTTAGTTATATGATTTGATTTGAATGTGGTTTGTGGTGTGAAAAATCGAATCGATAAATTGGTTAGGATTAGACGTGCGCCGTTATAAGGCGAAGGAGTAAGGCTAGGTTAGACTCTTACTCCAAATTTTGTGGTTTGCATAACGAATTGATTTGATTGATGTGTGAATGGCGTGGGCCTTCACTAGACCGGGGATAAGGCTAGGCCTCGTCCCGTTTCTAGTATCGTGCCGTTATGCCGCCGAAATTTTCTAAAATGTGTTAGAAAAATAAAAATATCATTTTATTTAAAGAATGAACTGAATAGAAATTCATATGTTGGAATAAAATGTTTTATCGTTAAAAATATAATTTTTAACGTGAAGTGAATAAAATAGAATATTCATTTACAAACCAGACGGTTTGTTTATGTACACCTATTTGAATGACATTGATTGGGACGATAAATTTTACACATCGCCCAACTGCACGAATAAAATATTTGTTTGATTGTTTGAAACCCCCACACGGGTGTTGGGATGAAATTTGCAGTTCACTCATCCTGATTGATTAAATATGTCGATCGATTGATTGACAGGCTGTTATAAGCGTTGAATATCTATATTTGATGCTTTTACAGTGTAGTGCACTTTGGTTGATGGTTGATTATTTTCAATGTTATTATATACATGTGTTGTATGAAAATCCATATAATTAACTTTATATGGTGATTGATTGGGCCTCATTCCAATTTGAAAAATAAAGAATATTATAAAATAAAAGTTCATGTGTTGACAGTACTCATTCATTAAGATTGGTCATGTGTTGAACGAAATATTTTGATAATAACAACTATTTTGAAAAAGAAATATTTGAAATAGAATATTTGAAAATAGAAATTTATGAAGCCGTGTTGATTAGATTGACGCCATTTTGACGTAAACGATATTTATATCGATTTTATTCATCTTAAAAATGAATATTGAAAAGCGATTTCGAAATGAATTGAATTGAAAACGATTTCGAAATGAATTGAATTGAAAACGATTTCGAAATGAATTGAATTGAAAACGATTTCGAAATGAATTGAATTGAAAACGATTTCGAAATGAATTGAATTGAAAACGATTTCGAAATGAAATGAATTGAAAACGAATTCAAATTGAATTGAAAACGATTTCGAAATGAATTGAATTGAAAACGATTTCGAAATGAATTGAATTGAAAACGATTTCGAAATGAATTGAATTGAAAACGATTTCGAAATGAAATGAATTGAAAACGAATTCAAATTGAATTGAAAACGATTTCGAAATGAATTGAATTGAAAACGATTTCGAAATGAATTGAATTGAAAACGATTTCGAAATGAATTGAATTGAAAACGATTTCGAAATGAATTGAATTGAAAACGATTTCGAAATGAATTGAATTGAAAACGAATTGAAATGAATTCAAATTGAATTGAAATTTGAATTGAATAGAAATGAATTTTGAAACGAATTTATAAAGAAGAATTCAATTTTGATTTGAATTGAAAAGGAAGTTGAAATTGCTTTTGAAACGAATTCAAAACTATTTATATAATTCGTTTTAAATAGAAATCGACGAAGTATATATTATATATATTATATATATATAATATAATGGCCTGAATAGAACGCGCCGCGCCGCGGCAGTTCGTGAATTTCGACCATTTATTTCAAACGGACATTGCGGGAGATCCGACCGTCGGATTCTCCTAAAACCGGAACCGTTGGGTTCGTATCGAAAAGAGCTTTCTAATGAATGTTAGAAATTTGAAATCTAACGGTTGGATTTGGAGATACGTCCAAATCAAATTCGAAAAAGGTCGCTGTAAGTGCAGTTCGATGGCCGTTAATGGAAATCGACTGTACGGGCCTTGATAAAATTATTAAAAATAGTAATAATTTGTGTAAAATCATAAGAAATGATTTGTGAAAGTTTGGGATGAAAAACTCCATATTTGAAAAGATAAAAATAGATTTTTATCGAAATGAACTAGTTTTGAACTAGAATTATAATTCTATTTATTTTTAAATAAATAAATTGAATTCGAAAAGGGTTTTAAAAGTAACCAAAATTCCAATGATTGCATTGGAGTGGATTTGAATCGAAATTGTCTTCGGAATATTTCGATGTTGGAATTCGGGATTATACAGGTGTTGTTATGGAAATTTGAAAGATATATATTTATATCGTTATTTCCAATACGACATTTGTTAGTCGTAGAATTCGATATTGAATATAAGCCGATATATTTTCTATTCAGAGCCTTGTATTGAATATCGAATGTGATTTGGGTTTGTCGTGAATGGTGTCTTCACTAACACTGTTCTTGAACCCAGTTGAGAAAAGATTAAATCTTTTTATTTAGATTTAATGAAGTTTACCAATTAAATAATATTTAATTGGAATTGAATTGATATTGATTTTTGGGTTTATCGTGAACAGTGTTTTAAATAACACTCGTTCTTTAACCCGATAATTAATGGAAATGTGATTTTGGGTTTATCGTGAACCGTGTTTTAAATGACACTGATTCTTTAACCCAGTCACAGATTAAAACTAAGTGGAGTTTTAATGAATCTTTAATTAGATTGAAAAGATCGAAAATGGAGTACCACCAGTTTTGCTCCAGGCGATAGTTAAATCTTTAATTAGATTTGAACGTGAAATGGTAATTGAATTTACCGATAACACCGTGGTGTTAGATATGAAGTATTACCAGTTTTACTTCATGGGATGAATAGGTTGGGATTGGGAAATTAAAACGAATGATTACTTCGGTAAGGATCGCTAATCCCGACTAGTTTGAATTGATATTCAAAAATAGATTAAAGAATAAATTCAAGAATTTATCTTTGATAAAATTAATGGGAACCTTTCCCTATGAATGTGAAATTCAGAAACTAACTGTCGGTTAGCTAAGCGGAATGGTTTTCTGGATATTGATCTGATGTTGGTTTCGGCCTTCGGGGTTAATATTTGGGGAATTATTCTCTTGATTAATTTACGGTTAGTGACTGATGAATTGGAATGAGGCGTATGTTGTGTTTGTGTAACACTTATTTAAATATACGCGAGTTATTCGGAAAGACCGGGTTTATCCCATTCTGAATAACTGATGCGACGATAAGTCGAAGATGAAGACGATGGTTGAAGACCGGAGGTCTTCACGTCGTTTGGGTGATAACTGATGATCTTGATTGGGCTGTACACCCAAGAAGATGGAAACAGTTAGTGATCGTCCAGACGTACTTGGAGATCGATGGATATGCGGGGTACTAGGTGCCTCCGGTTTCGTTCAGACCCAGAACGGACTTGTAAATGGATTGTGTGTCTGACATTGGATTTTAGTCCGTGTGATTGATCTCTATTAAATATATATCTGTTTGGCGGCGGAGAATTTATTCTCTTGCTTAACGCCCTTCTCTGAGACGTACGAGCTCAGGGGTTATATACTGATGGATATCAAACGCATGGAGTGAATTGCCTGTGTGGCATGCCTAAGTGGCAATTGATCGAGGCTTCTGTTGAAAAGCAAAGTCTTGTGGTGATGATCAAAGCAAGGCCTTTGTGGCGTGGCTTTGTGTAACGTTTACCTCGCGTGTTTCACACCCAGTATGAACCAAAAACGGGAGAGGACATCAGGGAGGACTTACGTTTCTTTCTAGCTAGAAGTGGCGTCAGTGGTTTTACACGCCCTGACGAGTTTGACTTATGTGGTTGTTGCTGTTGCGAGGCGCCTCGGATTGATCGGTCGTTCTCGAACCGATGGAGTCATTTAGTTGGCTCGTTTACGCCCCAAAGGGCGGGGAAACGTATTGTTCAGGCACTATAATCCACATCGGTGGACCGGCCCTGACGATCGAAGGGGCAGTTGCGGCTGTTCCGGTGGCTCGGGCTAGAGAGTCACGAATCGGTTGAGGACTATCTTTTGCCTCGGTTCATAGACGGAAATCCAATTTCCAAATACGTGACATTTGCGGTTTTATTTGTAGAGCCTAGTATGGCGACATAGTGGGATGGGGCGCTCATGCCGCCTATGATTGATACTTATGATTTGAAGTTGTTTTATACACTATGCACTTATAATAGTATCAAACGATTTGTTTTAACCGTATCAAGCATTCTTTGGCTGTTATAAGGGAAAACCCTATCCTCGGCTGCGTTGCATTGTGTGATGGGACCTGGGTCTTATAACAGCTTCATTTTTCTTTATTTAGCATTGCGCTGTTCGTTTTATGCACTGGTATTCTTGGGAGGAAACCCGTTCCGTGTTATACGGCGTGGTCCCTTGATTTACCTAATGAATTAAAATAAAGATTAATAACTGTTTTAGTTCTCACACCAGTCACATGACTGACCTGGAGTTTATTGTTTTAACCTAAACTCTGGGTGCCCTTATTTTGACACGGGCAGCTAGTAGTTTCGGTTTTGCAGATTTATATTCACAGGATCCTGGTTTACAGCTGGAACGATATCCGGAAAGCTTTGTATCCGTATATCTACTTCTAGTTGTGTATTGTATTATTTTCCGCTGCTATGTATTTAAATGTAATTTAAATCTCTGATATTTCTGTGTAATATTCATTTACTCTGTATATTCTTGTAATCTGATGCATTGTTGTAATATACAATGAAATGTTCTTCTGTATGCGTTCTGTTGTGGCTTGTTCTCGAACTATCCGACGCTTTCCTTTACGGGGAAGTTACGGGTCTTCACAGTTGGTATCAGAGCTTTGGTTTACAAAGCTTAGAGAACAAGACACATTAGAACCATACGAAAGAATTCATCAGATATTGGATTAGTAAAATCCAATGGGAATGACTCGTTAGAGATGGGATCAGTAGTATCCTAGAACGAGTGTGAAGAGTATATTTTTCAAGTGAAAACAAATTTTTGTTTTGAAAATTTAAATCAATTATTCGTATTTGATTATCTATTTATATTGAGTTGGACAGTCCAGTATATAAAGATTTTGCGTATACGTCTGATCCACGTGTATTTGAAATTTTAATATATTGGATAGATATAGCATCACACTCTAGTCGCCCGAAGATGATATTGATGATAGCGATCGCATCATCAACATTTATGTTCGAGTTTCGAAGGTGTGATTTTCTATATATTTCCATTAGACTGGTGTGAGAACCAAAACTAATATAGCTAGAATACATTGTTGTGATTTGGCATCAAAAACATGATTTTTTGTATATATATCAAATTATGAATTTGAAACGTTAAATTCACTAATTGATTGATGTTTGTGTTGTTTGCTTATTTGTTTGCTAATTTTTAACCATTTAGCCTAATTGAATCAAATATTGAATTATATTGAAATTTGGTCGCATTTGCTTGCATATACATATACTTACATTGAACAGGTCATAGCAAGGAGGCTAGAGCCAGAGAATAAAATTTGTTTGCCCGACAAATAGGTACATGTTTACTACATAATTTCCTGTTTTGTTTGGGTGATGATGATTTTGTGAGCCTATTGGCTAGCCGCTTGGCTTTTTCTTTTTCTTTTTGAGATCTGAAGGACCGGGGAAGCTATTTGAAATTCCCCGATGCTCCCATTGCAGGGGAGGTTATGGCGAAATTTTTCGAAAATTTAGGGTGTTAGCCAAATTTTTGAAATTTTTGAAAATTCTCAGAAACTAAAGAGTTGGAGAATGGAAGCCTGGTCGGGCGTAGTGTTGATTAATCAAACCACTTTCGACTTTGTTCCTTTTCGGGGACGAAAAGTTTTAAGTGGGGGAGATTGTAACAACCCGAAAATCTGGGCCAGTTTAAAATTTTTATTTTGGCGATTTTAGCGAATTTTGAATATTTAAAATGAATTATTTTAAATAATATCGACGAGAAATTTATTTTGAATATAATTCGAACGTATATATTTATACGCGTCGTCGTTAGATTATAAATATTTATATATAATTATAAATAGAATTGAAAATGGCGCGGTAGTTCGATAATTCGATTTCAAACTTCCATCGAACATACCGGGTGCAAAACAATCCGGATTTTGGTGAAACCAAAAACATTAGGATCTAATAGTGAATATCTTCCAACGAATCCGAAAAGTCAAAAGTTCGTAGTGGGAATCAAAAGATATGTCCAGTTGAAAATTCTGAATAGTCGTTATGGAATTCAGGCCCTTAAAAATGGACATTTTGCAAACGACCTCGGATTTCGACGAAACCAGTTTTGTTGGATCCGCAGTGTCAAGTTATTGCTAGGTTTCAAATTTCATAATTTTTCGAATCAATATGTGAGCGTGGCAAAGGAAAATGCGTTTGACCATTTTCAGTGGATTTTAATCGACTGGAAATTGGCCATTTCTCAAACGGTCTCAGAATTCGACGAAACTAGTTTTGTTAGGACCGTATCGTCAATACGAAGCTAGAAAATATTTTTCAAGAATTTTTAGAGTTAGTATATGACCTCGGTAATTTGAAATGCACGTTAAAAATTCAATATAATGATTTAAATGTAAATGCAACGGAAACTGATCGAAACGGTCGATTCAGCTTGCGGTACATATCCCATTGTGTTCGGAATGGGGGTGAAACGCTATGGGTGACAGGCGGTGGACCTCGTTTAGAGGTCGTATGTGAAAGTCAACTTTTAAATAAATTAAATAATAATAATAATATATATTAAATATTTTCCTCTCCTCCCCCTTTTTAACAGATGCCCCCCCCCCGTTTTCCTTCAGAATCGATTTCAATGAAATAAAAAAAAAGAGAAGGGAAAGGGGAAGGAGACCGCGACGCCTCCCTCCGCCCAGACCTGGCGATCACCGTCGCCGCCTATGGCGAGGACCCCCCCCCCTCCAGCACCCTCTCTCTATTCTCGTTCTTCTTCCGCTTTCCTCGAGAAACCCCCTCCCCCCCTGTTTCCCATTCTGCTCGAGAAAAACCCACCGCACCTGTCGACTTCTCAGCCTGCGCCTCCGCCACTTGCCCTCCGACGAACCGCTCTGACCCCACGCCATCCTCACCGACCGCCACCTCCGTTGTAGGCACCCCCCTCTGTAAGTTTTGGTTTAATTTATTTATTTTTATTTTTATTTTATTTTGTTTAAAAAAAAACAGAAAACTGATTTTGTTTTAAAAAAGAAAACTGATTTTGTTTTAAAAAAAAAAAGAAAACTGATTTTGTTTTAAAAAAAAGAAAACTGATTTTGTTTTAAAAAAAAAGAAAACTGATTTTGTTTTAAAAAAAGAAAACTGATTTTGTTTTAAAAAAAAAAAGAAAACTGATTTTGTTTTAAAACAGAAAACTGATTTTGTTTTTAAAATAGAAAACTGATTTTGTTTTTAAAGTTAAAAACTGATTTTTGCTTAATGTTAAAAGCTGATTTTGAAAAATGATTTTTAAACTGATTTTTGAAAAGTTTAAAAACTAACTTTTGAAAAGATTTAAACTTTATAAGTTAAAAGATTATATTTTTATAATATGATAAAAATGATATTTTTATCATATAAAGATGACATTTTGAGTCACGAAGATCAGAAATTATATATGGATATATATTGTTTCAAAAGGAGGATTTTCTATATAAAAGAAACATTGTTTTGAAAGGAGAAAATATACATGTGTTTTGAAAGAAAATTATATTTTGTTTTAGAAAGCAAAATATAATGATAAGATTTTTTTTTAGTAGAATAAAAATTCGATTTTTATATATTGAATAACATAATAAAAATTCGATTTTTATATATTGAATAACATAATAAAAATTCGATTTTTATATATTGAATAACATTATAAAAATTCGATTTTTATATATTGAATAACATAGTAAAAATTCGATTTTTACATATGTAGAGAATGCGGGCGAAAGCGACGAAAGGCGAGTTGGCGAAGATTTCCTGCATTAGAAGAGCCGTGGAGCTAGGATAGCTATCTGTGAGAACTCCACACCTTTCAATTTAATTTTTCTAGTTATATATATACTAGGATGCAGACGGTGCTTAGTAGCACCCGACACCCGTCATCCACGGACCATGGATGGCTTGTTTGTTAAATTGTTTGGTTGTGTAGTTAGTTATATGATTTGATTTGAATGTGGTTTGTGGTGTGAAAAATCGAATCGATAAATTGGTTAGGATTAGACGTGCGCCGTTATAAGGCGAAGGAGTAAGGCTAGGTTAGACTCTTACTCCAAATTTTGAGGTTTGCATAACGAATTGATTTGATTGATGTGTGAATGGCGTGGGCCTTCACTAGACCGGGGATAAGGCTAGGCCTCGTCCCGTTTCTAGTATCGTGCCGTTATGCCGCCGAAATTTTCTAAAATGTGTTAGAAAAATAAAAATATCATTTAATTTAAAGAATGAACTGAATAGAAATTCATATGTTGGAATAAAATGTTTTATCGTTAAAAATATAATTTTTAACGTGAAGTGAATAAAATAGAATATTCATTTACAAACCAGACGGTTTGTTTATGTACACCTATTTGAATGACATTGATTGGGACGATAAATTTTACACATCGCCCAACTGCACGAATAAAATATTTGTTTGATTGTTTGAAACCCCACACGGGTGTTGGGATGAAATTTGCAGTTCACTCATCCTGATTGATTAAATATGTCGATCGATTGATTGACAGGCTGTTATAAGCGTTGAATATCTATATTTGATGCTTTTACAGTGTAGTGCACTTTGGTTGATGGTTGATTATTTTCAATGTTATTATATACATGTGTTGTATGAAAATCCATATAATTAACTTTATATGGTGATTGATTGGGCCTCATTCCAATTTGAAAAATAAAGAATATTATAAAATAAAAGTTCATGTGTTGACAGTACTCATTCATTGAGATTGGTCATGTGTTGAACGAAATATTTTGATAATAACAATTATTTTGAAAAAGAAATATTTGAAATAGAATATTTGAAAATAGAAATTTATGAAGCCGTGTTGATTAGATTGACGCCATTTTGACGTGAACGATATTTATATCGATTTTATTCATCTTAAAAATGAATATTGAAAAGCGATTTCGAAATGAATTGAATTGAAAACGATTTCGAAATGAATTGAATTGAAAACGATTTCGAAATGAATTGAATTGAAAACGATTTCGAAATGAATTGAATTGAAAACGATTTCGAAATGAATTGAATTGAAAACGATTTCGAAATGAAATGAATTGAAAACGAATTCAAATTGAATTGAAAACGATTTCGAAATGAATTGAATTGAAAACGATTTCGAAATGAATTGAATTGAAAACGATTTCGAAATGAATTGAATTGAAAACGATTTCGAAATGAAATGAATTGAAAACGAATTCAAATTGAATTGAAAACGATTTCGAAATGAATTGAATTGAAAACGATTTCGAAATGAATTGAATTGAAAACGATTTCGAAATGAATTGAATTGAAAACGATTTCGAAATGAATTGAATTGAAAACAATTTCGAAATGAATTGAATTGAAAACGAATTGAAATGAATTCAAATTGAATTGAAATTTGAATTGAATAGAAATGAATTTTGAAACGAATTTATAAAGAAGAATTCAATTTTGATTTGAATTGAAAAGGAAGTTGAAATTGCTTTTGAAACGAATTCAAAACTATTTATATAATTCGTTTTAAATAGAAATCGACGAAGTATATATTATATATTATATATATAATATAATGGCCTGAATAGAACGCGCCGCGCCGCGGCAGTTCGTGAATTTCGACCATTTATTTCAAACGGACATTGCGGGAGATCCGACCGTCGGATTCTCCTAAAACCGGAACCGTTGGGTTCGTATCGAAAAGAGCTTTCTAATGAATGTTAGAAATTTGAAATCTAACGGTTGGATTTGGAGATACGTCCAAATCAAATTCGAAAAAGGTCGCTGTAAGTGCAGTTCGATGGCCGTTAATGGAAATCGACTGTACGGGCCTTGATAAAATTATTAAAAATAGTAATAATTTGTGTAAAATCATAAGAAATGATTTGTGAAAGTTTGGGATGAAAAACTCCATATTTGAAAAGATAAAAATAGATTTTTATCGAAATGAACTAGTTTTGAACTAGAATTATAATTCTATTTATTTTTAAATAAATAAATTGAATTCGAAAAGGGTTTTAAAAGTAACCAAAATTCCAATGATTGCATTGGAGTGGATTTGAATCGAAATTGTCTTCGGAATATTTCGATGTTGGAATTCGGGATTATACAGGTGTTGTTATGGAAATTTGAAAGATATATATTTATATCGTTATTTCCAATACGACATTTGTTAGTCGTAGAATTCGATATTGAATATAAGCCGATATATTTTCTATTCAGAGCCTTGTATTGAATATCGAATGTGATTTGGGTTTGTCGTGAATGGTGTCTTCACTAACACTGTTCTTGAACCCAGTTGAGAAAAGATTAAATCTTTTTATTTAGATTTAATGAAGTTTACCAATTAAATAATATTTAATTGGAATTGAATTGATATTGATTTTTGGGTTTATCGTGAACAGTGTTTTAAATAACACTCGTTCTTTAACCCGATAATTAATGGAAATGTGATTTTGGGTTTATCGTGAACCGTGTTTTAAATGACACTGATTCTTTAACCCAGTCACAGATTAAAACTAAGTGGAGTTTTAATGAATCTTTAATTAGATTGAAAAGATCGAAAATGGAGTACCACCAGTTTTGCTCCAGGCGATAGTTAAATCTTTAATTAGATTTGAACGTGAAATGGTAATTGAATTTACCGATAACACCGTGGTGTTAGATATGAAGTATTACCAGTTTTACTTCATGGGATGAATAGGTTGGGATTGGGAAATTAAAACGAATGATTACTTCGGTAAGGATCGCTAATCCCGACTAGTTTGAATTGATATTCAAAAATAGATTAAAGAATAAATTCAAGAATTTATCTTTGATAAAATTAATGGGAACCTTTCCCTATGAATGTGAAATTCAGAAACTAACTGTCGGTTAGCTAAGCGGAATGGTTTTCTGGATATTGATCTGATGTTGGTTTCGGCCTTCGGGGTTAATATTTGGGGAATTATTCTCTTGATTAATTTACGGTTAGTGACTGATGAATTGGAATGAGGCGTATGTTGTGTTTGTGTAACACTTATTTAAATATACGCGAGTTATTCGGAAAGACCGGGTTTATCCCATTCTGAATAACTGATGCGACGATAAGTCGAAGATGAAGACGATGGTTGAAGACCGGAGGTCTTCACGTCGTTTGGGTGATAACTGATGATCTTGATTGGGCTGTACACCCAAGAAGATGGAAACAGTTAGTGATCGTCCAGACGTACTTGGAGATCGATGGACATGCGGGGTACTAGGTGCCTCCGGTTTCGTTCAGACCCAGAACGGACTTGTAAATGGACTGTGTGTCTGACATTGGATTTTAGTCCGTGTGATTGATCTCTATTAAATATATATCTGTTTGGCGGCGGAGAATTTATTCTCTTGCTTAACGCCCTTCTCTGAGACGTACGAGCTCAGGGGTTATATATTGATGGATATCAAACGCATGGAGTGAATTGCCTGTGTGGCATGCCTAAGTGGCAATTGATCGAGGCTTCTGTTGAAAAGCAAAGTCTTGTGGTGATGATCAAAGCAAGGCCTTTGTGGCGTGGCTTTGTGTAACGTTTACCTCGCGTGTTTCACACCCGGTATGAACCAAAAACGGGAGAGGACATCAGGGAGGACTTACGTTTCTTTCTAGCTAGAAGTGGCGTCAGTGGTTTTACACGCCCTGACGAGTTTGACTTATGTGGTTGTTGCTGTTGCGAGGCGCCTCGGATTGATCGGTCGTTCTCGAACCGATGGAGTCATTTAGTTGGCTCGTTTACGCCCCAAAGGGCGGGGAAACGTATTGTTCAGGCACTATAATCCACATCGGTGGACCGGCCCTGACGATCGAAGGGGCAGTTGCGGCTGTTCCGGTGGCTCGGGCTAGAGAGTCACGAATCGGTTGAGGACTATCTTTTGCCTCGGTTCATAGATGGAAATCCAATTTCCAAATACGTGACATTTGCGGTTTTATTTGTAGAGCCTAGTATGGCGACATAGTGGGATGGGGCGCTCATGCCGCCTATGATTGATACTTATGATTTGAAGTTGTTTTATACACTATGCACTTATAATAGTATCAAACGATTTGTTTTAACCGTATCAAGCATTCTTTGGCTGTTATAAGGGAAAACCCTATCCTCGGCTGCGTTGCATTGTGTGATGGGACCTGGGTCTTATAACAGCTTCATTTTTCTTTATTTAGCATTGCGCTGTTCGTTTTATGCACTGGTATTCTTGGGAGGAAACCCGTTCCGTGTTATACGGCGTGGTCCCTTGATTTACCTAATGATTTAAAATAAAGATTTATAACTGTTTTAGTTCTCACACCAGTCACATGACTGACCTGGAGTTTATTGTTTTAACCTAAACTCTGGGTGCCCTTATTTTGACACGGGCAGCTAGTAGTTTCGGTTTTGCAGATTTATATTCACAGGATCCTGGTTTACAGCTGGAACGATATCCGGAAAGCTTTGTATCCGTGTATCTACTTCTAGTTGTGTATTGTATTATTTTCCGCTGCTATGTATTTAAATGTAATTTAAATCTCTGATATTTCTGTGTAATATTCATTTACTCTGTATATTCTTGTAATCTGATGCATTGTTGTAATATACAATGAAATGTTCTTATGTATGCGTTCTGTTGTGGCTTGTTCTCGAACTATCCGACGCTTTCCTTTACGGGGAAGTTACGGGTCTTCACAGTATGTATGTATAGTTCTACAACCAATGAACATGTTAATGATAGCCCAAATATTTGTCTAATGTCATGCTAAGTGTATTCATTGTCCTCCAACAAATAAATTAATTATTAATACAAACAATATCGTTTTGCACGACAATACTTTTTCTTTGAAATTAAGGTAATAGGTTATGCTCTTGTTGTACATTTCTGAAGCAGCAACATCCATACCAAGAACCACCTGTAATATTATCGCATCCGCTTTAACATTTGACCAACATAAGCTGAGTTTCAAAGTTCCATACTGTGCTATATGTAGGCATTGCTTGATAATAACTACTGATGCAAGATTTCTTTTCTCCAGATCCACTGATGCAAGTTTGGAAAACATGGAACATTATTTTGAAGTTCTCGTGGAAAAATTCCTTATCCAAGCTATGATTTTCGAGGAGAATTAGCTAGTGATGACTAACGTATTCCCTAAGCTAAAAAATGTACTTGCACATAAGTTAAGAATTGAATTAAGCACGAGATCACAATAATATTCTGAGAGAGGGTTACACGTATGCTCATTCACATCTTTCCATGTTCATGTTTTAATGTTCATTCACATCTTTTTATTTTCATTCACATCCTTTTATTTTCATTCACATCTTTTTATACAAAAAAATTTCTTAACGGATTACACGAATCAAACCCGAAACCCGCATGATTATAAATGGGTCAACCCGAAACCAACCCGTTTAATAAACGGGTTGTGCTGACCCGACCCGAACTCAACCCGAACACGACTTGACCCGACCCGAATCCGACCCAACCCGACCCATTGACAGCACTATATATATATATATACATATATATATACACATACACACACAATAGACCTGGCGCAACTTTTATACTATTTTGCTCATTATTGATATAACATAAAATGTATGCTTTTGGATATCCAACCATCTGTCATATTCAAATGGCAATGTTTTTTCAAAATCATGCACTTACATATCCAAGCATCAACATTCAAATCAATTTTTTTAAAAACCAATTTTCTATCTAGATTTTAACAAATGCATACACACATGCAACACACACACACACACATATATATATATATATATACAAACACATATTAACAAAAACAAGTCATACTTGTTTTATATATACATTAAACTGTACTATTAACATTCTGGAAGGATATACGTAATAAAATTTAGATGTAAATTCATGAGTTTCAATACAACTATAAGGGGAGAAAGGTTATGGGAAATACATACATACGAGTATGTATGTATTGACTTAAATAGAGTGATCAAGAATCAGTAATGATTTGAATTTGCAAAATATCAAGATATGACCTAAAACATTAAACAATATAATGCGCAAATCACTAAGTATATAATATTAATATTAATTAAACAGACAATTTTGATTCATAGTTTATAGGTGAGATCTAACATTTTATATATATATCAACTTATAACAAGATTACTGTTTTGACACCTTTATTTATATGCATATATTTTAAAACCAAAAACAAGTTGAACTTGTAGCACATTTCATGCAGCATGCACATCAACCAATTTGATAATTATATAGTATCTTGATACTAATGCATATGCAAATGGCGTTAGAGTAAAAGGCATGTTGTGTATTTCAAAAGGTATATTACTGGGGAATACAATTGGAAAGCAAACTTATATCATGTCAGATACAAGCAGTCCATGTAATAAAACAAAGTGGTCTAATACCCAGTAACTATAATAACAAATGAACACAACAGTGAGCAATTTTATGACTTAGAATAATACATCAAATCAAGTTAATGTTTTATAGAGAGTAAAGTTTCATTCTTTTTTCAAGATCAATATAAAAAATAATAATAAAAAATACAATCTCTATTTATATATATCTATACATATAACAATAAATGTGACACACCAAATTTGACATCACCTATACTTTGATGATCATACATCCAATGATTGTTCATCAAATCATAAACTTAGTACTAAAGAATAAATTAAATATTCTATTTATAAATAAATAATATGTATGTATGTATATATATAAATCCTGTCAATAGGTTTAGTTCATTCAACTTGATTAAAATAGAGTCATGAATTCTGAAATACCCAGTTATTTTCGTTATTACCTTATATATATACACACTTGTTTGGTTTTATACTGATTAAAACATTAAGTCATCAATATAGTTTTTCAATATTTCAATTTATTGTCTAACAAATTTAATGTCAGATCCAAATACGCATATATATACTATATATATAACATATAAAGGCAACAAATTAATCAGCATGTTCCCATATTTTAACAAGTAAGAGTGGTAAAATAACATAATTAATATCATATATTAAGTCATAATCCTTTCAGATTACATAACACAACAAAATTCTATTTATAATGAAACGGTTTCATCTCGAAACCGAGTCTTTACACCTATTTTGTACTTGTTGTTGTGTTCATAACACTGATTGAACATTACCAGAATATTTATAAACAAATCAAAGTTTCAAAATATTATTTCTTTGCAAGCCGTAGCTCTGATACCATTGGAAGGTTTAATCGATCAAATCAAACCAGAGTTTAATAATTTTAACACTTTAAAACATAAGGATTTATGCAAAAAAAAAGTAAATTGAAATTCAAACCATCTTGGTTTTGTTAATCCATGAATATGATTGGATCTGAAGTGAATCAGGAGCGCTACTTCGTTCGGCAACGCCTCTACATAGTCCATGAACGATTGCCTCTAGATCGTCGAACGATTTTGAGGAAGATGGAGATTGGTACTAGCCAAATCGCCATGCATGTTTCCTTATTTTGTTTTCTTTGATTTCAGAGATCTTATCTCCTCGAAGAAAAAGGGTTAGCCCCTTTTATAAAACCAAACAAATAATAATAGATGTCGTTTTTTCCGCGGCTTACCATTTCAAATTTGTGTAACAAATCAACGTTTGATTTATATTATTAATTTGAAATGGTCCTCCCTCTTTCAAACGCTCTAAAGTGTAACCTTATAGGTTATTATAAGACTGGCAATAATTTGAACAATATTTAAGTTATAAACAGTGAGTTGCATCTAGTTATACATCGTTGTTATCCAAGTTGTAATAATATCATTGATTCGATACGACCTTTTCTATGACCAGTGTTTCAACGTAATTTAATCCGTTTAACCAATATATCCAAGATTAAAATCGGGACATGGAATGCATCATCCCTTTATAGTATAATCCTTTTATCTTGATTAATGAGTAGAATATATAAAACAAATCAATATTGAGCATGACCATGCATTTCATAGTCTCACTCAATCAACAGGCCCACGGATATCACTACTTATATTGTAGTGTTAAATTTGATCTAGATCATTCGTAATTTTCAATCGATTCGAGATGTATTCGATAATCACCTTTATCCTCTACTTGGTTAAAAGTAACTTTTGATTATATCTAAACTCAAATATCCTCAAATACAATTATAATAATTTCAAGTCTGAGGACCATTACATCATTGTCACTATGAGAAAAACTTATGACACTATTAATTATATTTCATGAAGTTTTCTGATGTGGGGTCAACCTAATACACTATTCTCTAATGCGTATTTATGTATTGACATTAATATCACATATATTAATGATCAATGAGGTACGATCATCATTCAATTTGCACACTAGTCTCAATGTTTTATTGTTGTCCTATATACAATAAAACTTGACTAAGGACATTTGAGAATTATAATACTTATTATTATATTATATAATCTCATATTTAAGTCACTTACTTGAAACTATATAATTCTGTATTATTATTATTCTAAGGATTTCTATTATGTTAATATTTATATTACGCAGTAAATATAATACAATAGAATCTTTATTCAAAATAAAATATAACATCAAAAATGTTATTATTCACATCAAATGGATTACCTCTAGGGCACAAACTCTAACACCGAATTCATGCCTTCTCCTTCATTTGGAATGCTCGTATTCTGCCTAAGGTGTCTCTTCTATTGTGGAGGTCCCTTTATAATGGATTATCATTAGATGATAACCTTATGCGGATTGGTATTCCTTTAGTTTCTCGTTGCTGTTGTTGTAGAGTAGTGGAGTTGGAATCTACTGCTCATTTGTTCTTTCAGGGTTCTTGTGCCATTGTCGTTCGGAATTTCTTCAGGAACCTGGTAGGTATCCGAGGAAATGTAGATTCCCTTAGGGCCTTACTCCACCTTTGGAGAAATGGTTCTACTGGTAAATCTCTCTATTCTAACCTTTTGTGTCTACTTCCTTGTCTTATCTGTTGTCATATTTGGTGCTCTTGGAACAAGGCAGCTTTTCATGAAACTCCAATGGATCCACCAACCATCATACAAAGGGTAAAGAATTATGTTTTCCTTGCCTCTCGTGGAAGGCCCTTAAAGGGAGTCATCTGTTCACGATCGAGAGAATTGTCTTGTTTCTTTGATGCGACGTCAGGCTCTTCTCATACCCGTGAGGGGATCGGCTGATTTTCTTATTTTATGGTGTGTGTGTGTGTGTATGTTTTGTGTCCTCCCTGCCTCCCTAACTGCCTCCCGTCTGATTAGTTGTTGCTTAGTTTAGGTTTTCGACCGCAGGCTCTAGAAGGAGTTCTTGCTCCAGGGTTTTGTGGATTCGGAGTTTCGGGGATCTCGGTGTTGCTTTGGATGTAAAACATTCGCTTTGTATTGTATTAGGATTGATGCAGCATGTGCCTCCCTTAGCTTTGGGGAGCTTGGATTAGTACTTTCTACTTCTACTTGCTCTTCCACCTGCGTGTATTATTTTAGACCGTGGTTTCTGATTTCTGGCTTGCTTTTCCGGGTTCCTCTGGTCCTTTTCTTGCTGCGTGAGTAGGGCTTTCATGTTGTTGAGTGAGTGGGCCACAGTTGCCTTAGGGTACAGTGTGGGAGTTCAATTTTACTCCTTTTTAGTGTTTTTATTTACGTGCTACGGCGTTTGCTAGATCGTTTTTGTGAGCCACTTGAGGTTGGCTATTACCTCCTTTTCGTTATGTAAATATATCCTGTTTCTGTTTATATATATATATATATATATATATGTATGTATGTATGTATGCAAACAGTGGCGAAGCCAGAAAATTTCCTAAGGTGGCCACTTTTTTGGAATTCATGCTGTCAAAGTAATATAATAAAAAGTGAAAAATTTTCCAAATTCAAAACAAAATTATTTTGGTAATTTGCTAATCTGTTAAGCCATGTTTGCAGTCATAATATAAACTTTAGGTCATACTTTATATTGTTAGCCTCACCTCATATATGTCATTTTTTAAAGTTACATAGCTATAGACTTGTACATTACTTCTATTTCCCATAATTTTTTGAATTCCTAAGGGCGGTCACTTGCCTATCCCAGTTATAAGGTGGCTCCTCCCTTGTATACACACACACATATGTGTGTGTGTGTTTGTGTGTATGCAGGTATAATTGTCTAGGTATTTCCCATTGTCTTATAATAAATTTCATTGTATTAGACAAATTGTTATTAATAGGCATCCCCAATAATTTATTTTGGTAAGTATTTTGCTTTCATCCATCTTGGCCATAAGTAGTTTGGTGTAATTCAATTCTAAAGATTTTTAATCCTTGTTGTGTCGTTAAGATCTGAAAATTTTAGTAATCCTACACCACCTTTTATTCTAGGCTGGTATAGTGCAATCCCATAAACGTTATGTAATCTACTACTAAAGGAAAACGCGCAAACTTTCTATCACTTTGTTAAGTACTGAAACTAGAATGTGGTAAACTAGTTGCTAGTACATAAGATAATGGGTGTTATTGTGCTTTTATAAGCTTTAATCTCCCTGCCATTGACAATAAATTGCTTCCCCACCCTTCTAGTTTATTGTCTGTCTTATTCAGTAAGGGCACAAAAATGCATAACGTCATCCGCATATAATGCTTGGGTTATGATAGGATGTAAAGTTGACATAGGTTGTAATTTGCTATTTATATACCCTTTCCTAAAAATGATAAATATTTCATTTCTACATACAATAAATATGGAGATTAAATATTAGCTTGCCTCAAGCCCTTAGCAGATTCAACGAAGCATTGTGTATTAAAACACCGTTGAAGACTTTGCATCGTGGTAACAACGACACGGGTTTGAAGCTCAGAATGACATGCTAAGAGCTTACCATGTGCATACGCTAAGATCAACCACTTATGTGATGCTCGTAGGCCAGGCTAGGTGCAATGGGGAGGGTTTCACGACTCCGATCGGTTTTCCTTCTGAACAAATTCAAAAAGAAAACACAATTTTTAATGTTTTGATGATAACAACCATATAACAGAGCTATTATAACATATTTATTGAGTTATTTCAAATTAAATAGACATACATAATGAATTATAAGATCAAGTTACATTAGAAATCACATCAACGAACAGAGAAGAGAAAAATGAATAGAGTGAAATATAAAGAGTTGAAATAGCATGAGAATTTGGTTTATTAACTTCACAAAATATGTAGCGGCCCGGTGGTGATGGATAATTTTGTTAAAAATGCATGGAAAGAGCATCCTTCCCAAGCGCTTATTAGAGGACCCATGGACTCATGCACATGTAACAACTACCTTACCAGCCTAAAGTAAAGAGTAAAAAAAAAACATAGGCTAAGATTCAAACCCAGGCCACTTTTGGAGGAATAACAAGCACACACCGAATAAGCTACAATGGCTTTTGGTGCAACGTACTCAGAATAATACATAAAAAGGCAAAACTTGATATTTGTAAAAACAAGGTTCATGTGAGACTCAATGTAACGACCCATAACTTCTGGACCAATTTTAAATTTTAAATTGAGATATTTTAATGTATTTTGAATATTTAAAATGGTTTATTTTAAATAATAACGACTAAAAATTTATTTAAAATGAAGTTAGAATGCATAAATTTATTTAAACTATAAAAGGAGTTTGAAATGGCGCGGTAGTTTAAAAATTCGATTTTTAATTTCGAATAAATGTACAAAATTCAATATAAATCGGATTTCAGTAAAACAAGAAACATTTGAATCTGTTTAATTATATCTTTTAAATGAATGTGAAAATTTTAGATTTCATAATAAAAATAGTAAGTTATGCCCAGTTTAAAATTCAGAATAGTCGCTATGGAATTTATATATATTTTAATATAATATATAGCCCATAAAAATAATCATTTTGCAAACGATCTCGTTTTCTACGAAACCACTTTTGTTGGGTCTGGAATGTCAAATTATTTTTTAGTTTCAAATTTCATAATTTTTGGAATTAATATGTGAGCGTGGTAAATTTAAACATGTTTTGTAATTTCAGTTTAAATTAAATCGACTGGAAAAAGGGCATTTTTTTTCAAATGATCTCCAAATTTGATGAAATTAGTTTTGTTAGGATCGTATCGTCAAAACATAGCGAGATTAATTTTTTTGTAATTTTTGGAGTTAGTAAGTGTCTCCGGTAAATTAAAATGTACGTTTAAAATTCAGTATATTGATTTATATTTTAATTTAAAGAAAATATTATCGAAACAGTCGAATTGACTTATGAAACATATCCCATTGTGTCCGGAATGGGAGTATTTGGCTAGGGCGACAGTCGTTAGATTTGATTTGGAGTTTGAATTCGAAATCTCTATTTTTGGAAATAAAATAATAATATAATATAATATAATTATTTATAAAAACCCCAAGCCCCTTCTTCCAGCGCCGACTCTAATCAAAACGAACTTATCTGAAACTCAGAAATTAAAACCCTAAATCCTCCTAATCCAAGCAGAATTAAATTGTGAAATCAAAATGAAAATATGAAAATAGTAGAGATTTTCGAGCTCAACAAATCCGTATGGGAATGATCATTTGTAGCGCTATGTGGTGAGATAATTTTGGCTTCAAAGTGGGCCGTTTCACCCGAGATTTCCACTAGCAATGGGAGTGCGAGTGGGCCCCAACTCACCGCGGTGGTGGCATTGGCGAAGGCGCACCTCGTGATGCCCTTGGATCATCTTCCAGTCAATGATTTTGGCAGCGCGCAGTAGGTTCTTGAGGCCGAGAATGGGTTTACATGGGTGTAGGTTTCCATAACAAAGGTGGAAGAAGGAATACGATGTAATTAGTTTAAATAATTATTAATTATTTTAATTATGTTATGAAATGTAATAAAATTCATATCTTTGTCATACGAGGTCCAAATCCGAAGAAATCTGTTGCGTTGGAATCGTCTCAACGCGATCTACATTTTAGAACTGACCAAAACGGAAATGAAATTTGTTGGAATTTTTGGCAGAATTAAACGGTTGTTTAATTTTGTTAAAACAAATCTTCAAATAAAAGAATGGCGGAATGGAAACGAAAGCGAGAATTCTCTCACTAAAATTTTTGTACAATTATTTAATTTAATTTACAACTGTAAATATATAGAAATTGCCAGTATAGATTTTTACCTGTTGTATGGAGTTCAACACTCGAATTCGCACAAATCACATAAATTGGAAGCAATGTATGGATATTACCGATACTTGGATTTCATACTCTGTGAATGGCCACTTATGGCGCCGTAAATGGCATTGGATTGTTGAGTATTTATTTTTATAGATGCTTTGGTGATTCGTGTGGTGATTGTGATGATTAGCATATTACAAATAAAGTTAATATTAATGTGGTAGCGGAATTAAATTATAAATATCTATTTATTATTCAAACAGTAAAATTGGCTAGTTAGAAAAATAATTCAAAACAAATTAGAATTGGTTAAATTTATTAACCAATGATTTATTTAAATTGACTGTTGTTGTTTGAAAACCCCACATGGGTATTGGGATGATATTTGACATACACTAATCCCAATATTTAGTTGTATGT
Organism: Allium sativum; assembly: GCA_030737875.1. Taxonomy (NCBI): domain Eukaryota; kingdom Viridiplantae; phylum Streptophyta; class Magnoliopsida; order Asparagales; family Amaryllidaceae; genus Allium; species Allium sativum. Next base: position 319,556,202 of record CM060921.1, read on the forward strand.
CAATCGATGGATTGACAGGCTGTGATGATAGTTATTTATTTATTTTACTGCTTATACAATTGTAAATGGCACTCTAGACGATGTTTGAATGGTTAATGATTATTTATCATTATTGTTGAATACATATGATGTATGAAATCTATATAACTGACATTATATGGTAATTGATTGAGTCACATTCTAATTCAGAAATAACGAATATTTTAAAATAAAGAATATTTTAAAATAATATTTAGTGAAGAATTAAAATATGATTTTGATGTCCGATTTAGGATGGACAAGAAAATATTGGAATATATGAAGCCGAGTAAGTAGATATTCGCCATTTTAGCCCGAACGGGTTTACCGATCGATTTTATTCATTTTATTATGAATATAAAAAAAATGGATTTCAAAATCTGATATTTTGAAAATATTATCATTTTAAATTTTTAATGATATGGAATGTTCAATTTTGATTTAAAATTGAAAATGAAGTTGAAATCATTTTAAAATGAATTTATAGAATATATTTTAAATAAAAATTAACGAAATATATTATATATATTATAATGGCCTGAATAGAACGCGCCGTGCAGCGACCGTTCGCGAATTTCAACCATTAATTTCAAATTGACGTAACGGGAGATCAGACCGTTGGATTCTCCTAAAATCGGAACTGTTGGGTTCGTATCGAAAAAATATTTCCAATGAATATAAGAGATTTAAATTTTAAAGGTTGTATTTCAAATCATGTTCAAATCAATTTCAAAAAAGGTCACTATGAATGAAGTTCGGTTGCCGTTATTGGAAACTGACTGCAAGGTCCTTAATAAGATTATTAAAAATATGGAAAAATTATGTAAAATCATATGTAATGATTTGGAAAGATTTTGGATGAAAAATTCCATATTTGGAAAGGTAAAAGTATATTTTTATCGAAATGAACTAGTTATTAATTAGAATAATAATTCAATGTTTCTAAATAAATAAATTGGACTAGAAATGATTTTGATATAACCAGAATTTTCCAACGTATGAGGAATATTTCGATATGGATTCCGTGATTATACGGATATTGTTATGGAAATTTGGAAGATACAGATATCATTATTCCTAATACGATATCCGTTGGTTTCAAAATTTAATATTGAATATAAGCCGATAAAATTTCTATTCATAGCCTTATATTTAATATCAAATTGGATTGTGGGGTTGTCGTAAATGTTGTCTACAATAACATGGTTCTTAAACCCCGACGAGGAAAGAATAAATCTTTTAAATAAGATTTAGAGAAGTTTACCAATTAATTAATATTTAATTGGAATTGAATTGAAATTGGATTTTTTGGTTTATCGTGAATGGTGTTTTTGAATAACATTTTTTCTTTAACCCAATTAACGGAGAAGATATGTTTTGGAATTTATATAATCTTCCTATGAAGATTAATTGAATTTTCCAAACAATTTTTTTCAAATTGAACATATTAAATTAGAATTGAATGGAATTCGATTTGGTAATAATCGAGATGAGTTTCCGTGAATGAAGACAGTTATTGTATATGGAATTTAAAAGGCTTTACCGCTATTTCATTTATATTATTAGTATGATACGAGAATTTATATCAATTATACACTATTATGATTTCCATATAGATTCATTTTGATGGAAGATGATTTTGGGTTTATCGTGAATGATGTTTTAAAGGACATTCGCTCTTTACCCCAGTTAAAGACAGGAATAACCATTAAATAATGATTTTTTGGGGGATCAAAACTAAAATGGAGTTTTAAGGAATCTTTAATTAGATTGAAATGTTAATGTGGTAAATAAATTTCCAAATTTGAGAAGTGATCGAGATTGGAGTACCACCAGTTTTACTCCAGGCGATAGTTAAATCTTTAATTAGATTTGAACGTGAAATGGTAATTAATTTTACCGATAACACGGTGGGTGTTAGATATGGAGTACTACCAGTTTTGCTCCATGGGATTAATAGGTTGGGATTGGAAAGATAAAATAAATGATTACTTCAGTAAGGTGATAATCCCAACTAGTTTATAAAACTTAATTTGGTTTAGAATTGTGAAAAGATAAAATAAAATATTTGGAATTGATATCAAATGGAAGATTAAAGAATAATTTCAAAAGAATTTATCTTTGATAAAGTTAATGGGAACCTTTCCCTAAATATGTGAATATTTGAATAAAAGAATATTCTGAATTAGAATGAGGCATATGATGTGTTTTTATAGCACTTGATTATAAGATACGCGAATTATTCGGAAAGACCGGGTTCAACCCAATCGCAATAATTATCGACGATGAAGACGGTGGTTGAAGACCGGAGATCTTCACATCGTTTGGACGATTACTGATGTCTTGATTGGGTTGTACACCTAAGACAAGGTAATAAGTGGTGATCGTCCAAACGTACTTGAAGATCGACCGGATATGTGAGGACCTCTCTCCTATTGGACATATGGGATGAGGAATAAGGTGCCTCTGGTTTCGTTCAGACCCAGAACAGACTTGTAAATGGATGTGTGTCTGACATTGGATTTCATTCTGTGTTGATTGATTTCTATTAAATATATATTTGTTTGGTGGCAGAGAATTTATTCTCTTGCTTAACACTCTTCTCTGAGACGTACAAGCTTAGAGGTTATATATTGATAGACATCAGTTGCATGGCGTGAATTGTCAGTGTGGCATGCTGATATGCAAATGATCAAGGCTTTTGTTGAAAAGCAGAGTCTTGTGGTTGATGATCAAAGCACGGATTTAATTAGCATAGCTTTCTATATAGCGTTAATTCGCAAGCCTTACACCCCAGTATGAGTCAGAAACGGGATTAGGGACAGCAGGGAGTGCATGTGTTTCTTTTTAGCTGAGAGTGGTATCATGGTATGGAGCCCAGACATTTTTACTTATATGGATGATGGATTACGAGGCGCCTCAGATATAGGGCTATAGGCTCATAGGGTCAACATACTGATCTGTTTGGAGGTATGATAGGACTGGAAAACGTATTGTTTCGGAATACTTAATCCACTAAAGTAAGTGTGGATCGACCATGCAAGATCCAATGGTTCACTACGGAGGATCCTGGGTCATCTTACTAAAGGTGATTAGATTCTGGAGGATCCATCCCTCGCCTTTTCGGATTTGATTGTAAACCTATATATGGTGACATAGTATATGGTAGCTATGCCATCTAGGATTGATACATTTATATTGAAAAGTGTTTTAAACTCGCTAGACACTAATAATAATATCAAATGATTTAAACGTACCAAACATGTTGGGCTATTATAAGGAAAAACTCTATCCTCCGGCTTGCGTTGCATTGTGTGATGGGATCTAAGTCATATAATAACTTCATTTCCAAAAAGCATAACATTTTGTTATTTTTAAAAATGAGATTCATGTGGAGTAAACCCGTTCCGTGTTATACGGTGTGGTCCCATGATTTCCCAACCTTTAACGTAAAGATTTCATAATTGTTTTAGTTCTCACACCAATCCAATTACTGACTCGGAGTTTATTGTTTCTACCTAAACTCTGGGTGCCCATATTTTCCACAGGGCATCTAGTAGTTTTGGTTTTCGCAAATGTTTCTTTTCACATGATCCTGGATTATAGCTGGAGCTATATTCGGAAAGCTTTGTATCCGTATATATCTTTCAGTTGTTTCATTATCTATTTTCCTCTATGCATTGTATTTATATATTATTTTCCGCTGCTATGTAGATTCTTGATCTCTAATATTGTATTTTCAATGTGTAATATTTATTCATACCCTGGAATATTCTTGTACTCTGATGTAAATTGTTGTAATAGCAATGAAATGTTATGTTGTATGTGTTATGATGTGTCGTATTCTCAAAGAAATCCGGGCTTTCCCGATAGGGAAAGTTTGGGTCATTTCACTCAAACCCAGATAGCATGGCATGTGTGTCTTCAAGTTTAGTACGACTACAAAATTTCTAAAACAAAACAAAATTAAGAGGCATGGAAAAATATATCAAGGGATGTTGTGCTTAAATGAAATAACTTACTAGTATGAACTATGGATAAATGAAGGAGGTGGTACTCGAACCCTCAATTGCATGAACGAAGCAAGTTCATACCAACAAGCCAATCCACATTTCAATCAATCTTAGAGAGATCTATCATATATATAAGATCATAAAATAAAAGAGCTGAACTGTACTTCCATGCAACATTTTGAAGTTGCTCCTACTTCACAATGGATCTATTTTCTTCAATGTGAATTTCTGAAAAGTTGCGCATGTTATTTGACTTCCAACCACTTTTATATAAGTCACACATCATCTCAAATCACATTTACCATTTTCTTCACTAAATCACTCTCATACATTTCATATTCCATATTTGTTCCAAAACCAAATTAAGATCAACGTCTTTTGCTCCATAATATTTGAGTCCAATCTCAATTCAGTTCAAAATCTCTACATACACATTCTGCAATATTTTCAAAGGTTATAGAAGTTATGTTCCAATGAGAGTAGTCGGTGTATTGAAGATACAATATATAGTCATACTATTTCTTTATAAACTAAATATTGAAGCCCTATAGTGTAACTCAAATAAAGTTTGTAGGTGAGCCGATAGCTTAGAAATCAAGTGAGTAAGCCTATGATTCGCAAATCAAGTAGTATTTGTAAAGTTGTTCCTTAAGATGAAGTGGGAGTTTTAGTTAGTGAAAATGTCGAAAATGAGCTTCGCGGCCGAACTTAGGACGGGATGTCCGAGCCTATATAAAATCAAATGTGTGGTCTACGATTATGCTATTCTGCTGCATTTACATATTTATATCTATTGGTCTTCATCGATCAAGTCCATGATGTTCTAACATTATGGTCTTCTGTTTACCATTATAAAAAATGTAGACGTTGAAATTGCTCATAGAACGTTTGAATAGACGATGTTGAAAACCCCATAAAACACAATATATGGCATACAAATTCATGATTCACCATACTATATGCCTTTTATAGATCGAATTTAACTCACATTTTTTTACTTTCCCTTTGCACATAAACTAATAGTATATTCTCGCTAATATTTTCTTATGGTTCAAAAGAAGATTGATTTGCTATAATAAAGAACAACAAAAAAACTTTACTCTTATGGCGGAAAATTTATATGATATATTAGCAAGTGAAACCGGTTTATAATCACAAAAAGATTGGGGAAATCTTTTTTGGAAGTTAGAAATATGGTTTAATCCCTTTGCTAGTTTGTTTCTTTGAAATGCACTTGATGTCACTTCCATGAATTTAATTTATAAAGTTCAAATTAATTAATTGTGTCTTAATTAACAAGTAATTTTTAAATATGATTTAACTAATAATATATATAAGTTAATTAATCATACAAGTTATATAAATTATATAGCACTTAACTACATCTGTATATACCTAAGAAGGATTCAAATACATTCAAAACATACTTTAGGTATAAGTACACATATAAATTACGTATACCATGATTTTACATGTGTTCAACACTTGAATCACGATAGTATTTTTATTAGATGTACATCAGTAAGGAATTAGTATCACTCTCTCTATACATGTATATGAGCATTAATTTTATATAATTTATCTTTTTCCATTTATAAATTAATATATTTCACACATACACTTTAGTCTTTAACAAAATTCATGCGAATGATGTTATGTACAAAACTATGAGTATATTTTTAGATGAGGTCAGATACATGCATATATTTTTTGAGAATGCCTAAGAGACCTACATTATTCTTAGGCCATCACAAAATGGTAGGTACGATCGAATAATCTCTTTCAGTTTGTTGGGAAACTCAAGTTCGTAGTTGAGGTTAACATACATTATGAGTTGTATATAATAAAACTAATAAAGTGCCCGTACCTAGCTTGTATATAATAAGGCACCGATTAGGCTATAACTGACAAAGTTGTTTATCAATTGAAACAAATAAATGAACTGATTTAGTGTTGATATAGAATTATGTAATATAGAAATCAGTAAATCATTTTGGTAGGTTATTACACTTCCCATCCTCGATAATATATATTTCGGTTGAGCCTACGAAACAATCCATCGAGCGGCTTATCGAGCACCTAGAGAGGCCAGTACAAAGTGTACGTTTATGCTATGTAGGAAGCAGTGTCGATCAAGGTAAAGGTTGGTAACATGTTAGTTAGTAAGCAACTAAGATGTGAAGGAACCGATCTAGTTAAAAGTAGACGAAATAGGTGTTTTGGGTTTATGGATTCTAGAAAATCTAAAGGTGTAAAGAATTCAATCCAGTATTTCTTTTAAAAAGATATATAATTTTATTTAAATTAATTCAAAGAAGTTCTAATTCAATTTGAATTTAAGCACATTATACTAAATGTATCAAACATATTTATGTATTTATATTGCAAGTAAAAATTGCTTCTTAGAGTTAATTTAGAGAGGGAGACCTTTTGTATCTCATTTTTAAACTTATCCAATTAGTTTAAGAAAGAATATTTTTATTAGGGAGAGAAATTTATCACTTCTATTTCTTTACTTAAATGGTTTGTTATTAAAATGAAATATATGAACAAATCTATACTTGGCATATATAGCGAGCATATCTAAACATGCTCCACCACAAGATATATAAGTGCTACATATAAAAATGTAGATAACTAATATGATCATATATATTATTGTGGTTCACGCTGCACCAGACCTATTTATCCATTTGTATATGACTTTGTTATTTATAGTTTTTATTTTATTGTATACATGCATACACAAATGTATATAATAATGGATGGAAATGGCTATTGGGGCATAAAATCAAACGCCAAATTAGAGGAATGAATTATGAAGCATTGGATTTATTTGTCTTTTTTTAGAAACCACAAAATATATAACCAAAAAGGAGAAAATAGCCATTCTTCGGTGGCTTACAAAAACAAATCATCTGTTCAACAAATAAAACTGGATCTGTGAACAAGAAGCCAAAATAAACACCCCCATCATAGAAACTAGTACAACACAATCAAACATTCCCACAAGGACTGACTAAAGAACCATGACGCCAAAACCAACAAATCCCAACCCAATCTTGAAATGGAAACAAGCTCCTATCCAAGAGAAACAAACCAAAACCAAAAGCCATCAAGCTGATCCAGCCCAACATCTTCACAGGCAAGGAAAGCCATCGGTTGCTACTCCAAAAGTCATCCTAACCAGGACCATAAGCCATCAAACTGATCCAGCCCAACATCTCCAGAGGCAAGGGAAGCCAGCAGCTGAAAACAAGCATCCAGCTTTAATCCCAGAGACTGCAAAAGGAGACCATCCAGAAAGCTGGATTTGTTTGTCTTATGTAGAAGGTTGTATTCAGGGGAGATCTAATGGTTGAGATTTTATTTGTCTAATTTTGTGTCTGACTAGACTTACAAGTATATATAAATATAGAAACATACACAATCACATATATATGTATTACTATGCTTAAATAAAATTTGAATATTTTATATGTATTAAACTTTAAAAATAACAAATATAAAGTTAACTTTGATTATGGAAAAGTTTAAAAGCTAATTTTAGAGTTTTACACCAAATTTAGTATTTGAGTTAAAATAACACATCATTTTTAATATACACCTAGTGGTCTAGTAAACTCTTAAAGGATTTATGTTGTCCTATCTGCTTCAACTTATTGCACATTGTTTGCCTGCCTTGCTGCAAGGCCATCAACGACTCAAGTACTCTTAAATAAGAGATCATAAATCTTGAAGTAATGTCTAAAGCGAAGACTCACGGCCAGCTCGAATCATCCTTGGATCAAAGAAAACATGGTTGGCATACCTTAACTGGGAAAAAGCTCTAATAGGGATAGGAAAGAGAGAGCTCGACTTGAAACGAGTGGATCAGATCGAAGGGACACATGAAGGAACACTTTGGATCGAATGAAATTCACATTTCAGAAGAATCAAGCTGGGATCGAATACACACCCGGATCAGATATTCGATCCGACCTCCATTTGATCCGGCCTCCATTAGATTCGACTGGAGAAGTAATGAAGGCCTTGCCATGAACCCATTTTTCCACTCTCTCCTGAAGCCTCGGAGATCCTTCCACATAGCCACCCTCGATCCCAGAAGCCACTGTCTGATCCCATAACTGTCTCCACTTACTTTCTACTAACCCAGATCATGCGCCACCTATAACAACCATTCTTGACAAAATCTGATCCTATATATACACGATTTTGAGGAGATTTCAAGGACTTTTTACACTCAATTACTTCACGCGTGGTCCAGTTATCATCAACATCAATTCGAGTGATATTTCAAATTCTATCATCAAATTTAGAGAAAAATATTGTTGTATTGTGTTGACCCGCTTTTAGTCAAAGCAGTCACACATGGAATCTCTGATCAACAATACGCTCGAGTATTGGAAGCATCGTAAGAAGACAGGCAACGATTTGGTCGAAATCGCATCACGAACAAAGAAAGGCCCAAAACTCCTATCAGACGATCTCATTTTGGCCCGAAAATAGCAATTACGGAGCTGAGCTTTATAAATCTTGTAGCTCTTTGAATTAACTTCAGTTTGAGATTTCGTTTGGCTAAAACGGACTTACGGTTTGAAAGTTACGCCCGTTTCCGTGAACGCATGCAGAACTGGAAACTTGGATTGTGGGATGAGAAAACCTCCGGATCGGATTGGACCCGCTCCGACCCACGCTTCGAGGTTTCTCAAACTTGGACTTTAGCTCACTTCGGTTCGGATCGGACAATCTAGACCCGACCCGCCCTATACACTGCACAGAAGCGCTCGTCACGCCTTCGGTTCGGAGGTTCCACCCCGGTTCGGATCGGACTCGAACCGATCCGACACCTATCGACCTGCTACTACACTTCAGATCTGACCTATTCTTAAGTAGCCACTACCTCCTACTCTATGGAATGAACTCCACCTGTCCTAGCACGATCTGAAGACCACTACTTTCGAGATCACCTCAGTGCCCGCCACGTGGCACCTCCGAACCGGACCGCTCCAGAATTCCCAAGGGCTCCTCTACGCCTATAAATACACGGCAACATGGCCATTTGAAGGGATCGGCTCTTTTTGGCCATTTCCAACTCTCATCTTCCACCATTTCAAGGGGCTTTTTGGCTATTCCAACACTTGGCCTCCATTACAACCAAGCAAGGACATTTCTCATCACTTTATAACAAGGAATTCGTGTATAAATTCATTCCCTAATCTCCTCTTATTCATTGTAAACACGAGGATTTCGTGTATAATCCGCAAACAAACAACATTGTAATAGCTTCTTAGGATTTAAGAAACTATAAAGTGGACGTAGGCTTGGTTTGAGCCGAACCACTATAAAAGTCTCGTTTGTCTCCTCCTATTTTACTGCTTTTTCTGCATTAATGTGTGATTGTGAGGTTTTCACATAGAATTTCGGTGTTAGTGCCATTTTTTGGTCCAACATTTTTGGCGTGCCAGGAAGGGGGCACACGACAACTTCAACTTCTGCTTGGATTATTTGGCTATTGGATCAATGGCTAAGTGAAACATTTCCCGTGTTGAAGGCGGAAGCACAAGAAACGAAGCAACCATGAAGCTTCCTCACATGAAAACCTGTCAGCATACTTGACGCGAGAAGAGATGGATGGCGTTCTCGCTGAATTGAGAACCCAGATGGCAAGGCAAGATGATCTCCTCCGCAAACAACAGGAGATGATGGACCAATTCTTCGCTCGGATGGAAGGAAGGTGTAACAACCCGGAAATGCGAGCCAGTTTAAAAATTTTATTTTGGCAATTTTAGCGAAGTTTGAACATTTAAAATGAATTATTTTAAATAATGAGGACAAGAAAATTTATTTTGAATAGAATTCGAACGTATATATTATATACGTCGTCGTTAGAATATAAATAATTATTTATAATTATAAATAGAATTGAATATGGCGCGGTAGTTCGATAATTCGATTTCAAACTTCAATTGAATGTACCGGGTGCAAAATAAACCGGATTTTAGTAAAACCAAAAATAATAGGATCTAATGGAGAATATCTTTCCAACGAATCCGAAAAATTGAGATTTCATAGCGGGAATCAAAAGATATGTCCAGTTGAAAATTCTGAATAGTCGCTATGGAATTCAGGCCCTTAAAAATAGAAATTTGGCATACGACCTCGGATTTCGACGAAACCACTTTTGTTGGATCCGGGATGGAAAGTTATTGCTAAGTTTCAATTTTCATAATTTTTCGAATCAATATGTGAGAGTGGCAAAGGAAAACGCGTTTGACCAGTTTCAGTTGATTTTAATCGACTGGAAAATGGCCATTTTTCTAACGGTCTCAGAATTCGATGAAACTAGTTTTGTTAGGACCGTATCGTCAATACAAAGCTAGAAAATATTTTTTTGGAATTTTTAGAGTTCGTATGGGACCCCAGTAAATTGAAATGCACGTTCAAATACAATATATAGAGTTATATGTTGATTTTAATGGAAACTGATCGAAACGATCAAATCAGCTTGCGATACATATCCCATTTTGTTCGGAATAGAGGTAATTTGCTATGGACGACGGGCGGTGGGCCTCGTTTAGAGGTCATATGAAAAAGTCAACTTTTTGTGAAATTAAATAATTAAATAAAAAAAATATAAACCTCTCCCCTTACATCACTCAGCCCCCCCTTTCATTTTGACAGAAGAAGAAAAAAAAGCCGCGCTCCCCAATCTCGCGACGCCAGGCGTCGACAACCGCCGCTCGGCCCCACGAGCTCCGCCACCCACCTCGGCCACCTTCCCTCCTCCTCGCGACGCACCAGGCCCCCACCCTTCCCCGTTCCTCCTCCTCCAAAATCGATGCCCTAGCCGCCACATCGACGCGTCCCACCCTCAGGTAGCGCCAACCACCTCCAAACCCCAAATCCCGATCGAAACCCCCCTTCCCAAAATGATGTGCCAGTCCACCGCGCTGCCGGCAGTGAACCTCGACGATCTGAAACCTAATTTGGGTGAGATTTTCTTGCTACTTTTTTTCTTGTTTATTTTTGTTTATATTCTTGGAATAGAAATTCTAGGATTTTTGCATATGAAAGGATATGTTTTTTTTATATTTAAAAAGGAGAAATCTTTATATTTGAAAAGGCGAAATCTTTATATTTGAAAAGGCGAAATCTTTATATTTGAAAAGGCGAAATCTTTATATTTAAAAAGGCGAAATCTTTATATTTAATAAGGCAAAATCTTTATATTTAAAAAGGAGAAATCTTTATATTTAAAAAGGTGAAATCATTATATTTAAAAAGGCGAAATCTTTATATTTGAAAAAGCAAAATCTTTATATTTGAAAAGGCGAAATATTTATGTAGAGAATAGCGTGATAAAAATATAATCTTTATTATATGAACATCGATGTAAAAATAGAATTTTTATCTATATAGCATCGATGTAAAAATAGAATTTTTATCCATATAGTAGCAATGTAAAAATAGAATTTTTATCTATATGGTAACGATGTAAAAATAGAATTTTTATCTATATGGTAACGATGTAAAAATAGAATTTTTATCTATATGGTAACGATGTAAAAATAGAATTTTTATCCATATAGCAGCGGTGTAAAAATAGAATTTTTATCTATATAGTAGCGGTGTAAAAATAGAATTTTTATCTATATAGTAGCAATGTAAAAATAGAATTTTTATCTATATGGTAACGATGTAAAAATAGAATTTTTATCTATATGGTAACGATGTAAAAATAGAATTTTTATCTATATGGTAACGATGTAAAAATAGAATTTTTATCTATATGGTAACGGTGTAAAAATAGAATTTTTATCTATATAGTAGCATTGTAAAAATAGAATTTTTATCTATATAGTAGCAATGTAAAAATAGAATTTTTATCTATATGGTAACTATGTAAAAATAGAATTTTTATCTATATGGTAACGATGTAAAAATAGAATTTTTATCTATAAGGTAACGATGTAATAATAGAATTTTTATCTATATGGTAACGATGTAAAAATAGAATTTTTATCCATATAGTAGCAGTGTAAAAATAGAATTTTTATCTATATAGTAGCGGTGTAAAAATAGAATTTTTATCTATATAGTAGCAGCGTAAAAATAGAATTTTTATCCATATGGAGTAATTATAAAAATATGATTTTTATATACATGGCAAGAATATAAAAATGTGATTTTTATATATGTAGTGGCTACGGGCAACGAAAGTGACAAAAGACGAGAACAGCGATGACTTCTACATAAGAAGAGTCGAGGCGTTTGGATTAGCTATTGGTGAGAACTCCTCACTCTAAATTTCTTTTTCTAGTTATGTATATATATATATATATATATACACACGGATGCAGACGGTGCTTAGCAGCACCCGACACCCGTCGTCCACAAACCATGGACGGCTTGTATGCTTGTTTGATGTGTTGTGAAATTTGTTTGTGTTGTTGATGTGAAATCGATAATAAAATGTAGATGATTGAAATATATTAGTTATCGTTAAAAATATAATTTTTAACGTGAAAGTGAATAAATAAATATTTATAAACAAATCGGCCGATTTTTTTATATACACTGATTTGACTGATATTGATTGGGTCGATAAATTTTACACATCGCCCAACTGCACAAATAAAAATCTGTGTTTGTTGATTTGAAACCCCACACGGGTGTTGGGATGATATTTGGGTACACTAATCCCAATTATTTAATTGTATGTCGATCGATTGGTCGATAGACTGTGTAAGCGTTGATTATTTATATTTGATGCTTATGCAGTTGTGTGGTGCACTTTGGATGATGGTTGATTGTTTATCGTTGCTATTATATACATATGTTGTATGGAACCCATATAATTAACGTTATATGGTAATTGATTGGGCCTCATTCCAATCGGGAAAATAATGAATATTGAAAAGGTAGTGATTTCAAAATATAACGTTTTGAAAATATTATCATTTATATGAATGATACGAAATATTCAATTTTGATTTGAAATTGAATGTAGAGTTGAAATGGTTTTGAAAATGAATTTAAAACGATTTATAAAATACGTTTTAAAAGGAAATCGATGAAATATAATATATATATATATAAATATATATATATATATATATAATGGCATGAATAGAACGCGCTGCGCCGCGGCAGTTCGTGAATTTCGACCATTGACTTCAAATTGACGTTGCGGGAGATCCGACCGTCGGATTCTCCTAAAACCGAACCGTTGGGTTCGTATTGAAAAGAGCTTTCCAATGAATATTAGAAATTTGAAATCTAACGGTTGGATTTGGAATTATGTCCAAATCAAATTTGGAAAAGGTCGCTGTAAGTGCAGTTCGATGGCCGTTGATGGAAATCGACTGTACGGGCCTTGATAAAATTATTAAAAATATTAATAATTTGTGTAAAATCATAATATGTGAATTGGAAAGAACTGGGATGAAAAATTCCACATTTGAAAGGATAAAAATATATTTTTGTCGAAATGAACTAGTTTTGAACCCGAATTAAAATCAATTTATTTTTGAAATAAATAAATTGAATTTGAAGGTGATTTTAAAAATAATCAATATTCCCAATACGTGAATTGGACTGGAGTTGAATCGGAATTATATTTGGAATATTTCGATGTTGGATTTCGTGACTATACAGGTATTGTTATGGGAATTTGAAAGATATATTTTATATCGTTATTTCCAATACGATATTTGTTGGTTTCAGAATTTGATATTGAATATAAGCCGATACATTTTCTATTCAGAGCCTTGTATTTAATGTCAAATGTGATTTGGGTTTATCGTGAATCGTGTTTTATATGACATTTGTTCTTTAACCCGGTTAAAGGCTGGATGTTGATTTTTGTGAAGATTAAAACTAAGTGGAGTTTTAATGAATCTTTAATTAGATTGAAATGTGAATTGATAATTTAAATTATCAAATCTAAAAGGTGATCGAGAATGGAGTACCACCAGTTTTGCTCCAATGCGATAGTTAAATCTTTAATTATATTTGAACGTGAAATGGTAATTAATTTTACCGATAGCACTGTGGTGTTAGATATGGAGTATTACCAGTTTTGCTCCATGGGATGAATAGGTTGGGATTGGGAAATAAAATAAATAATTACTTCGGTGTGGTTCGCTAATCCCGACTAGTTTGAAATGATATCCAAAGGAAGATTAAAGAATAAATTTAAAAGCATTTATCTTGGATAAAATTTATGGGAACCTTTCCCTAAGAATGTGATTTTGTGAATAAAAGAATATTCTGAATTGGAATGAGGCGTTTGTTGTGTTTGTATAACATTTGTTTATCATGTACGTGGGTTATTCAGAAAGGCCGGGTTTATACCCATTCTGAATAACCGATTCGACGAGATGTCGAAGAGGAAGATGGTGGTTGAAGACCAGAAGTCTTCACATTGTTTGGGTGATTACTGATGATCTTGATTGGGCTGTACACCCAAGATGAGGGAAACAGTTGGTGATCGTCCAGACGTACTTGGAGATCGATGGATATGCGAGGAAAGTGCCTCCGGTTTCGTTCAGACCCAGAACGAACTTGTAAATGGATTGTGTGTCTGACATTGGATTTTATTCTATGTTGATTGATCTCTATTAAATATACATCTGTTTGGCGGCGGAGAATTTATTCTCTTGCTTAAAGCCCTTCTCTGAGACGTACGAGCTCAGAGGTTGTATATCGATGGATATTAGTCGCATGGAGTGAATTGACAGTGTGGCACGCGTAAGTGGCAATTGATCAAGGCTTTTGTTGAAAAGTAAAGTCTTGTGGTTGATGATCAAAGCACGGCCTGTGTGGTGTAGCTTTGTGTATAACGTGAATTCGCGAGCCTCACACCTCGGTATGAGTCAAAAACGGGATACGGACCCAAGGAGTGCACGACGTTTCTTTCTAGCTATGGTGGTGTCAGTGACCTACCAGCCCTGACATTTATATACTTTTCACCTGTGTGGTTGTTGGATACGAGGCGCCTCGGATATAGGTCTGTAAGGGCCGGGAAACGTGTGTTCAGGAATTACCAATCCTCAAAAGTAAGACAGGACCGGCCTTGGAGGATCCAGGGATTGCTGTGTGTGGTCCCGAGGCATTTGCTAGAGTGTCTCAAATTGGAGAGGAGCTTGCCCCTTGCCTCGACTCATGACGGAAATCCAATTTCCAATACGTGATATTGCGGTTTTATTTGTAGAACCTAGTATGGCGACATAGTGGTATGGGTCATTCATGCCGCCTATGATTGATATTTATGATTGAAACTGTTTTGACACTATACACTTATAATAGTATCAAATAATGTGTTTTGAACATATCAAGCATACTTTGGCTATTATAAGGTAAAACCCTATCCTTCGTCTTGTGTCGCATTGTGTAATGGGACCGGGGTCTTATAATAGCTTCATCTTTCTTTATTTAGCATTGCGCTGTTTGTTTTATGCACTGGTATTCTTGGGAGGAAACCCGTTCCGTGTTATACGGCGTGGTCCCTTGATTTACCGAACTTTAAAATAAAGAATAATAACTGTTTTAGTTCTCACACCAGTCACATGACTGACCTGGAGTTTATTGTTTTAACCTAAACTCTGGGTGCCCCTATTTTCCACACGGGTAGCTAGTAGTTTTATTTTGCAGATTTATATTCACAGGATCCTGATTTACAGCTGGAATGATGCTCGGAAAGCTCTGTATCCGTGTATTACTTTCAGTTGTGTTTTGTATTATTTTCCCCTGCTATGTAATTTATTGTAATCTCTGATATTTATCGAATGTATTTTATTCATTCATACTCTGTATATTCTTGTATTCTGATGGAATTGTTGTAATAAACAATGAAATGCTCTTCTGTTTGCATTCTATTTTGTCCTGTTCTCAAAGTATCCGCGCTTTCCTTCACGTGGAAGTTACGGGTCCTTACAGTTGGTATCAGAGCTTTGGTTTACAGAGCTCGAGAACAAGACACATTAGAACCGAACGAAAGAATTCATCAGATATTGGATTAGTAATATCCGATTAGAATGACTCGTTAGAGATAGGATCAGTAGTATCCTAGAACGAGTGTGAAGAGTATATTTTTCAAATGAAAACAGTTTTGTTTTGAAAATTTAAATCGCTTTATACGTATTTGAATATTTATTTATTTTGAATATGGACAATCGAGTATATAAAGATTTCGCGTATACGCGTCATGAACGTATATTCGAAGTTTTAATATACTAGATAGATATAGGATCACACTCTTGTTGCCCGGGGATGGTTCTGATAATGCTGCAGCATTACCAGTATTTATTTTCGAGTGACGAAGGTGCGATTTCTATATACTTCCATTAGACTGGTGTGAGAACCAAAATATAGCTAGAATACATTGTTGTGAATTGGCATCAAAAACATGATTTTTACATACATATCAAAATTATGAATTTGAAACTCTAATCTACTAATTGATTGATGGTTGTGTTGTTTGTTTATTTGTTTGATAATTTTGAACCAATATGCCTAATTGAATCAAATATTAAATTGTATTGAAAATTAGTTGCATTTGCTTGTATATACATGTACTTACATTGAATAGGTCATAGCAAGGAGGCTAGAGCAGAAGAATAAAATTTGTTTGCCCGACAAATAGGTACATGTTTGCTATAATTTACTGTTTTGTTTGGGTGATGATGATTTTATGAGCCGATTGGCTTTTTCTTTTTGAGATCAGAAGGCCTATATGGCAATTTCGGGATTTTCCCATTGCTCCCGGTGCAGGGGAGGTTATGGCGAAATTTTTCGAAAATTTAGTGTGTTAGCCAAATTTTTGAAAAATTTGAAAAGTTCTTAGAAACTGAAAAGTTGAAGAACTTAAGCCGTAATCAAAATAATGGAAGTTGAGTTGATTTGTTAAACAACTTTCGGCTTCGTTCCTTTTCGGCTTCCATTGTTATGTTCCTTTTCGACCTTTGATTTAGAGAAGATTAGAATATCATCAATAAAAACCAGAACAAATTTGTTCAATTAAATCACACATTGAACTGATTAGAAAATAGTTAGAAATATATACTTGTGCATTATATATGTTTGAACAGGAAATTGGATAGCTGTTGAGTAAAGACTTTATTTGCGTGCCCGACAAATAGGTAAATCTTAATGAGTTGGATGCGAAATAATATTATTATATCAACTCCTGTGAATGCCATTGGATGCGGAGTGCTGGTTATTCTGTGTGTTAATAATAAACATCGCCATAGGATAGCAACAATTAATTTTGAACTACATTACATGGCATACTTCTGGAAGATAGGCATACTTCATCATAAACCACATAAGCATTTGGAGCTTGTGTGACGAGGTGGAAGATTTACCATACGAGCGAGAGGCTTATATGGCGATGACTATATTTTACAGGTTGAACTGATGACTGATATGGACTATTTAAATTGTAACGATAAAATTGCCAGATTAATAAAAACCTCACACGGGTCTAGAGTTGACAATAATTACGTCTCTCTAGTTATTAGATATGGCACATGGACTATTTATTTCCCACACAGGACGAGGTGACGAGAATTTATCCTCTGGAGCATTTAAAATACACACTCCCTCAGGCTTTGACAGGGTGACGAGAATTTATTCTCTGGAGTTATTATCAATACTTGCTCCCCTGTAAACACCAGAATATATCACTATAAATATGTGTATGCTTATTAGGATTTATTGGGTACCTAATACGGCCCAATTAATTTCCAAACCTCTCCCCGTACAAAGGAGGTTATGGCGAAATTTTTCGAAAATTTCGGGTGTTAGCCAAATTTTTGAAGAATTTGAAAATTCTCGGAAACTGAAAAGTTGGAGAATGGAAGCCAAATCGAACGTATAGTTGACTAATCAAATCAATTTCGACTTCGTTCCTTTTCGGGGACGAAAAGTTTTAAGTGGGGGAGATTGTAACAACTCGGAAATGCGAGCCAGTTTAAAATTTTTATTTTGGCAATTTTAGCGAAGTTTGAACATTTAAAATGAATTATTTTAAATAATGAGGACGAGAAAATTTATTTTGAATAGAATTCGAACGTATATATTATATACGTCGTCGTTAGAATATAAATAATTATTTATAATCATAAATAGAATTGAAAATGGCGCGGTAGTTCGATAATTCGATTTCAAACTTCAATTGAATGTACCGGGTGCAAAATAAACCGGATTTTAGTGAAACCAAAAATAATAGGATCTAATGGAGAATATCTTTCCAACGAATCCGAAAAATTGAGATTTCATAGCGGGAATCAAAAGATATGTCCAGTTGAAAATTCTGAATAGTCGCTATGGAATTCAGGCCCTTAAAAATAGAAATTTGGCAAACGACCTCGGATTTCGACGAAACCACTTTTGTTGGATCCGGGATGGAAAGTTATTGCGAAGTTTCGATTTTCATAATTTTTCGAATCAATATGTGAGGGTGGCAAAGGAAAACGCGTTTGACCAGTTTCAGTTGATTTTAATCGACTGGAAAATGGCCATGTTTCTAACGGTCTCAGGATTCGACGAAACTAGTTTTGTTAGGACCGTATCGTCAATACGAAGCTAGAAAATATTTTTCTGGAATTTTTAGAGTTCGTATGTGACCCCGGTAAATTGAAATGCGCGTTCATATTCAATATATAGAGTTATATATTGATTTTAACGGAAACTTATCGAAACGATCAAATCAGCTTGCGATACATATCCCATGGTGTTCGGAATAGGGGTAATTAGCTTTGGACGACGGGCGGTGGGCCTCGTTTAGAGGTCGTATGAAAAAGTCAACTTTTTGTGAAATTAAATAATTAAATAAAAAAAAATATAAACCTCTCCCCTTACATCACTCAGGCCCCCCCTTTCGTTTTGACAGAAGAAGAGAAAAAAAAGTCACGCTCCCCAATCTCGCGACGCCAGGCGTCGACAACCGCTGCTCGGCCCCACGAGCTCCGCCACCCACCTCGGCCACCTTCCATCCTCCTCGCGACGCACCAGGCCCCCACCCTTCCCCGTTCCTCCTCCTCCAAAATTGATGCCCTAGCCACCACATCGACGCCCCCCCCCCTCAGGTAGCGCCGACCACCTCCAAATCCCGATCGAAACCCCCCTTCCCAAAATGATGTGCCAGTCCACCGCGCCGCCGACAGTGAACCTCGACGATCTGAAACCTAATTCGGGTGAGATTTTCTTGCTACTTTTTTTCTTGTTTATTTTTGTTTAGATTCTTGGATTAGAAATTCTAGTATTTTTGCATATGAAAGGATATGTTTTTTTAATATTTAAAAAGGCGAAATCTTTATATTTAAAAAGGCGAAATCTTTATATTTCAAAAAGCGAAATCTTTATATTTGAAAAGGCGAAATCTTTATATTTGAAAAGGTGAATTATATTTGAAAACGAGAAATCTTTATATTTGAAAAGGCGAAATCTTTATATTTGAAAAGGCGAAATCTTTATATTTGAAAAGGCGAAATCTTTATATTTAAAAAGGCGAAATCTTTATATTTGAAAAGGCGAAATCTTTATATTTGAAAAGGCGAAATCTTTATATTTGAAAAGGCGAAATCTTTATATTTGAAAAGGCGAAATCTTTATATTTGAAAAGGCGAAATCTTTATATTTGAAAAGGCGAAATCTTTATATTTGAAAAGGCGAAATCTTTATATTTGAAAAGGCGAAATCTTTATATTTGAAAAGGCAAAATGTTTATGTAGAGAATAGCGTGATAAAAATATAATCTTTATTATATGAACATCGATGTAAAAATAGAATTTTTATCTATATAGCATCGATGTAAAAATAGAATTTTTATCCATATAGTAGCAATGTAAAAATAGAATTTTTATCTATATGGTAACGATGTAAAAATAGAATTTTTATCTATATGGTAACGATGTAAAAATATAATTTTTATCTATATGGTAACGATGTAAAAATATAATTTTTATCTATATAGTAGCGGTGTAAAAACAGAATTTTTATCTATATAGTGGCAATGTAAAAATAGAATTTTTATCTATATGGTAACGATGTAAAAATAGAATTTTTATCTATATGGTAACGATGTAAAAATAGAATTTTTATCTATATGGTAACGATGTAAAAATAGAATTTTTATCTATATGGTAACGGTGTAAAAATAGAATTTTTATCCATATAGTAGCTGTGTAAAAATAGAATTTTTATCCATATAGTAGCGGTGTAAAAATAGAATTTTTATCTATATAGTAGCATTGTAAAAATAGAATTTTTATCTATATAGTAGCATTGTAAAAATAGAATTTTTATCTATATAGTAGCAATGTAAAAATAGAATTTTTATCTATATGGCAACGATGTAAAAATAGAATTTTTATCTATATGATTACGATGTAAAAATAGAATTTTTATCTATAAGGTAACGATGTAATAATAGAATTTTTATCTATATGGTAACGATGTAAAAATAGAATTTTTATCCATATAGTAGCGGTGTAAAAATAGAATTTTTATCTATATAGTTGCGGTGTAAAAATAGAATTTTTATCTGTATAGTAGCAGTGTAAAAATAGAATTTTTATCCATATGGAGTAATTATAAAAATATGATTTTTATATACATGGCAAGAATATAAAAATGTGATTTTTATATATGTAGTGGCTACGGGCAACGAAAGTGACAAAAGACGAGAACAGCGATGACTTCTACATAAGAAGAGTCGAGGCGTTTGGATTAGCTATTGGTGAGAACTCCTCACTCTAAATTTCGTTTTCTAGTTTTATATATATACTAGGATGCAGACGGTGCTTAGCAGCACCCGACACCCGTCGTCCACAGACCATGGACGGCTTGTATGCTTGTTTGATGTGTTGTGAAATTTGTTTGTGTTGTTGATGTGAAATCGATAATAAAATGTAGATGGTTGAAATAAATTAGTTATCATTAAAAATATAATTTTTAACGTGAAAGTGAATAAATAAATATTTATAAACAAATCGGCTGATTTGTTTATATACACCGATTTGACTGATATTGATTGGGTCGATAAATTTTACACATCGCCCAACTGCACAAATAAAAATCTGCGTTTGTTGATTTGAAACCTCACACGGGTGTTGGGATGATATTTGGTTACACTAATCCCAATTATTTAATTGTATGTCGATCGAATGGTCGACCGACTGTATAAGCGTTGATTATTTATATTTGATGCTTATGTAGTTGTATGGTGCACTTTGGATGATGGTTGATTGTTTATCGTTGCTATTATATACATGTGTTGTATGGAACCCTTATAATTAACGTTATATGGTAATTGATTGGGCCTCATTCCAATCGGGAAAATAATGAATATTGAAAAGGTAGTGATTTCAAAATATAACGTTTTGAAAATATTATCATTTATATAAATGATAAGAAATATTCAATTTGATTTGAAATTGAATGTAGAGTTGAAATTGTTTTGAAAACGAATTTAAAACGATTTATAAAATACGTTTTAAAAGGAAATCGACGAAATATATAATATATATATATATTATATATAATGGCTTGAATAGAACGCGCTGCGCCGCAGCAGTTCGTGAATTTCGACCATTGACTTCGAATTGACGTTGCGGGAGATCCGACCGTCGGATTCTCCTAAAACCGGAACCGTTGGGTTCGTATCGAAAAGAGCTTTCCAATGAATATTTGAAATTTGAAATCTAACGGTTGGATTTGGAATTATGTCCAAATCAAGTTTGGAAAAGGTCGTTGTAAGTGCAGTTCGATGGCCGTTGATGGAAATCGACTGTACGGGCCTTGATAAAATTATTAAAAATATTAACAATTTGTGTAAAATCATAATATGTGAATTGGAAAGAACTAGGATGAAAAATTCCACATTTGAAAGGATAAAATTATATTTTTGTCGAAATGAACTAGTTTTGAACCCGAATTAAAATCAATTTATTTTTGAAATAAATAAATTGAATTTGAAGGTGATTTTAAAAATAATCAATATTCCCAATACGTGAATTGGACTGGAGTTGAATCGGAATTATATTTGGAATATTTCGATGTTGGATTTCGTGACTATACAGATATTGTTATGGGAATTTGAAAGATATATTTTATATCGTTATTTCCAATACGATATTTGTTGGTTTCAGAATTTGATATTGAATATAAGCCGGTATATTTTTATGCAGAGCCTTGTATTTAATGTCAAATGTGATTTGGGTTTATCGTGAATCGTGTTTTATATGACATTGGTTCTTTAACCCGGTTAAAGGCGGGATGTTGATTTTTGTGAAGATTAAAACTAAGTGGAGTTTTAATGAATCTTTAATTAGATTGAAATGTGAATTGATAATTTAAATTATCAAATCTGAAAGGTGATCGAGAATGGAGTACACCAGTTTTGCTCCAATGCGATAGTTAAATATTTAATTAGATTTGAACGTGAAATGGTAATTAATTTTACCGATAGCACCGTGGTGTTAGATATGGAGTATTACCAGTTTTGCTCCATGGGATGAATAGGTTGGGATTGTGAAATAAAATAAATAATTACTTCGGTGTGGTTCGCTAATCCCGACTAGTTTGAAATGATATCCAAAGGAAGATTAAAGAATAAATTTAAAAGCATTTATCTTGGATAAAATTTATGGGAACCTTTCCCTAAGAATGTGATTTTGTGAATAAAAGAATATTCTGAATTGGAATGAGGCGTTTGTTGTGTTTGTATAACATTTGTTTATCATGTACGTGGGTTATTCAGAAAGGCCGGGTTTATACCCATTCTGAATAACCGATTCGACGAGATGTCAAAGAGGAAGATGGTGGTTGAAGACCGGAAGTCTTCACATCGTTTGGGTGATTACTGATGATCTTGATTGGGTTGTACACCCAAGATGAGAGAAATAGTTGGTGATCGTCTAGACGTACTTGGAGATCGATGGATATGCGAGGAAAGTGCCTCCGGTTTCGTTCAGACCCAGAACGAACTTGTAAATGGATTGTGTATTTGACATTGGATTTTATTCTGTGTTGATTGATCTCTATTAAATATACATTTGTTTGGCGGCGGAGAATTTATTCTCTTGCTTAACGCCCTTCTCTGAGACGTACGAGCTCAGAGGTTGTATATCGATGGATATTAGTCGCATGGACTGAATTGCCAGTGTGGCACGCGTAAGTGGCAATTGATCAAGGTTTTTGTTGAAAAGAAAAGTCTTGTGGTTGATGATCAAAGCACGGCCTGTGTGGCGTAGCTTTGTGTATAACGTGAATTCGCGAGCCTCACACCTCGGTATGAGTCAAAAACGAGATACGGACCCAAGGAGTGCACGACGTTACTGTGACGGCAAGGAATTTCGCTCGGTCCGAACCAGTCGCTAAACCGATCCAGACCGTTCGAAGACGCCCTATCGTTTGAGAACAGGACAAAACAGAACGCATATAAAAGAACATTTCATTGTATATTACAACAATGCATCAGATTACAAGAATATACAGAGTATAAATGAATATTACACAGAAATATCAGAGATTTAAATTACATTTAAATACATAGCAGCGGAAAATAATACAATACACAACTAGAAGGAGATATACGGATACAAAGCTTTCCGGATATCGTTCCAGCTGTAAACCAGGATCCTGTGAATATAAATCTGCAAAACCCAAAACTACTAGCTGCCCGTGTCAAAATAGGGGCACCCAGAGTTTAGGTTAAAACAATAAACTCCAGGTCAGTCATGTGACTGGTGTGAGAACTAAAACAGTTATTAATCTTTATTTTAAAGTTCGGTAAATCAAGGGACCACGCCGTATAACACGGAACGGGTTTCCTCCCAAGAATACCCATGCATAAAACAAACAGCGCAATGCTAAATAAAGAAAAATGAAGCTGTTATAAGACCCAGGTCCTATCACACAATGCAACGCAAGCCGGGGGATAGGGTTTTCACTTATAACAGCCAAAGAATGCTTGATACGTTTAAAACAAATCATTTGATACTATTATAAGTGCATAGTGTATAAAACAACTTCAAATCATAAATATCAATCATAGGCGGCATGGGTACCATATATCATGTCGCCATATATAGGTTTACAAATAAAACCGCAAATGCCACGTATTTGGAAATTGGGTTTCCATCTATGAACCGAGGCAAAAGATAGTCCTCAACCGATTCGAGACTGTCTAGCCCGAGCCTCAGGAACAGCCGCAACTGCCCCTTGGATCGTCAGGGCCGGTCCACCGATGTGGATTATTATGCCTGAACACTACGTCTCCCCACCCTATGGGGTGTAAGTCTGGTCCGTCAGCCGACCAGAATGCATCGGCCGAAACCGATATAACCGAGGTGCCTCGCAACAGCCACAACCACATAAGTCAAACTCGTCAGGGCGTGTAAAACCACTGACGCCACTTCTAGCTAGAAAGAAACGCAAGTCCTCCCTGAGGTCCGTCTCCCGTTTTTGGTTCATACCGGGTGTGAAACATGCGAGGTAAACGTTACACAAAGCTACGCCACAAAGGCCGTGCTTTGATCATCACCACAAGACTTTGCTTTTCAAAAGAAGCCTTGATCATTTGCATCTTAGCATGCCACACAGGCAAACCATCCTATGCAACCGATATCAGTCACACAGAATGAAATCCGATGTCAGACACACAGTCCATTTACAAGTCTGTCCTGGGTCTGAACGAAACCGGAGGCACCTAGTACCCCGCATATCCATCGATCTCCAAGCACGTCTGGACGATCACTAACTGTTTCCATCTTCTTGGGTGTACAGCCCAATCAAGATCATCAGTAATTATCCAAACGACGTGAAGACCTCCGGTCTTCGACCGTCGTCTTCATCTTCGACTTATCGTCGTATCAGTTATCCAGAATGGGATAAACCCGGTCTTTCCGAATAACTCGCGTATATTTAAATAAGTGTTACACAAACACAACATACGCCTCATTCCAATTCATCAGTCACTATCCGTAAATTAATCAAGAGAATAATTCCCCAAATATTAACCCCGAAGGCCGAAACCAACATCAGATCAATATCCAGAAAACCATTCTGCTTAGCTAACCGACAGTTAATTTCTAAATTTCACATTCATAGGGAAAGGTTCCCATTAATTTTATCAAAGATAAATTCTTGAATTTATTCTTTAATCTACTTTTGAATATCAATTCAAACTAGTCGGGATTAGCGAACCTTGCTGAAGTAATCATTTGTTTAAATTTCCCAATCCCAACCTATTCATCCCATGAAGTAAAACTGGTAATACTTCATATCTAACACCACAGTGTTATCGGTAAATTCAATTACCATTTCACGTTCAAATCTAATTAAAGATTTAACTATCGCCTGGAGCAAAACTGGTGATACCCCATTTCGATTATTTCAATCTAATTAAAGATTCATTAAAACTCCACTTAGTTTTAATCGTTAACTGGGTTAAAGAATCAGTGTCATTTAAAACACGGTTCACGGTAAACCCAAAATATCATTCCATTAATTATCGGGTTAAAGAACAAGTGTTATTTAAAAACACTGTCCACGATAAACCCAAAAATCAATATCAATTCTATTCCAATTAAATATTGTTTAATTGGTACACTTCATTAAATCTAAATAAAAAGATTTAATCTTTTCTCAACTGGGTTCAAGAACAGTGTTAGTGAAGACACCATTCACGACAAACCCAAATCACATTTGATATTCAATATAAGGCTCTGAATAGAAAATATATCGGCTTATATTCAATATCAAATTCTACGACTAACAAATGTCGTATTGGAAATAACGATATAAATATATATCTTTCAAATTTCCATAACAACATCTGTATAATCACGAATTCCAACATCGAAATATTCCGAAGACAATTTCGATTCAAATCCACTCCAATGCAATCATTGGAAATTTTGGTTATTTTCAAAACCCTCTTCAAATTCAATTTATTTATTTAAAAATAAATAGAATTATAATTCTAGTTCAAAACTAGTTCATTTCGATAAAAATCTATTTTTATCCTTTCAAATATGGAGTTTTTCATCCCAATTCTTTCTAAATCATTTCTTA
Organism: Allium sativum; assembly: GCA_030737875.1. Lineage (NCBI taxonomy): Eukaryota > Viridiplantae > Streptophyta > Magnoliopsida > Asparagales > Amaryllidaceae > Allium > Allium sativum. The sequence goes on from CM060921.1 coordinate 319,582,319, forward strand.
TGATTTTACACAAATTATTACTATTTTTAATAATTTTATCAAGGCCCGTACAGTCGATTTCCATCAATGGCCATCGAACTGCACTTATAGCGACCTTTTTCGAATTTGATTTGGACATAATTCCAAATCCAACCGTTAGATTTCAAATTTCTAACATTCATTAGAAAGCTCTTTTCGATACGAACCCAACGGTTCCGGTTTTAGGAGAATCCGACGGTCGGATCTCCCGTAATGTCCGTTTGAAATAAATAGTCGAAATTCGCGAACTGCCGCGGCGCGGCGCGTTCCATTCAGGCCATTATATTATATATATAATATATATAATATATACTTCGTCGATTTCTATTTAAAACGAATTTTATAAATAGTTTTAAATTCGTTTCAAAAGCAATTTCAACTTCCATTTCAATTCAAATCAAAATTGAATTCTTCTTTCTAAATTCGTTTTAAAAATCCATTTCTATTCAATTCAAATTTCAATTCAATTTGAATTCATTTCAATTCGTTTTCAATTCAATTTGAATTCGTTTTCAATTCAATTCATTTCGAAATCGTTTTCAATTCAATTCATTTCGAAATCGTTTTCAATTCAATTCATTTCGAAATCGTTTTCAATTCAATTCATTTCGAAATCGTTTTCAATTCAATTCATTTCGAAATCGTTTTCAATTCAATTCATTTGAATAAAATCGATATAAATATCGTTCACGTCAAAATGGCGTCAATCTAATCAACACGGCTTCATAAATTTCTATTTTCAAATATTCTATTTCAAATATTTCCTTTTCAAAATAGTTGTTATTATCAAAATATTTCGTTCAACACATGACCAATCTCAATGAATGAGTACTGTCAACACATGAACTTTTATTTTATAATATTCTTTATTTTCTAAATTGGAATGAGGCCCAATCAATTACCATATAAAGTTAATTGTGTGGATTTTCATACAACACATGTATAATAGCACTGAAAATAATCAACCATCAACCAAAGTGCACTACACTGTATAAGCATCAAATATAGATATCTAACGCTTATAACAGCCTGTCAATCGATCGATCGACATATTCAATCAATCAGGATGAGTGAACTTCAAATTTCATCCTAACACCCGTGTGGGGTTTCAAACAATCAAACACAGATTTAGTTGTGCAGCTGGGCGATGTGTAAAATTTATCGTCCCAATCAATGTCCTTCAAATAGGTGTACATAAACAAACCGTCTGGTTTGTAAATGAATATTTATTTATTCACATTCACGTTAAAAATTATATTTTTAACGATAAAACATTTTATTCCAACATATGAATTTCTATCCAGTTCATTCTTTAAATAAAATGATATTTTTATTTTTCTAACATATTTTAGAAAATTTCGGCGGCATAACAGCACGATACTAGAAACGGGACGAGGCCTAGCCTTATCCCCGGTCTAGTGAAGGCCCACGCCATTCACACATCAATCAAATCAATTTCAATTCACCCAATAATTCAATTCAAACCAATTAGACTAACCAACTACACAACCAAACAATTTAACAAACAAGCCATCCATGGTCTGTGGATGACGGGTGTCGGGTGCTACTAAGCACCGTCTGCATCCTAGTATATATATATATAACTAGAAAAAGAAATTGAGAGGTGAGAAGTTCTCACCGAGGGTTCCACTCCGCCGTGCTTTGCTTTTGAACTGCTGAATCGCCTGAATCCATTTGTAATTCCAATATAGTCTTTTCACGCTGTTCAAATAAAAATTATATTTTTATTGCTTCATTTTAATAAATAAAATTCATATTTTCATTTCTTCTTCATATATATTTTTACAACGCTTCTTTCTATATAAAAATTATATTTTTATATTTATACTCTAATAAAACCATATTTTTAACACTCTACCTAAGTAAAAATCATATTTTTATTATGCCACTAGTATAAAAATTATATTTTTACGTCTTCTACATAATAAAGATTATATTTTTAATCTCTATATATAATAAAAATTATATTTTTAACTTACCTATATTATAAAAATTATATTTTTAACCTTAACTTCTTATAAAAATATTTTTTTTCATCTACAACTATAATTATAAATCGTTTCATTATCTCGTCTACTTCACATATATGAAAATTAAATTTTTATCACGCTTTCTTCTATATAAAAATACGATCTTTTTCTTTCTACGTTCACATAAAAATATGATCTTTCTTCTTCTAAAAATTCAAATCTTTACTTTAGAAAAATAAATTCTTTTATAACAAAGTTATACATATAATAAACTGAAAATAAAACAAAATAAATGTAAATAAATATAAATAAATAAAGACACACCTTTATCTCAGATTTTCGTTGAAGGGAGAGGGCTGTGGGGGTACTGAGCGGAGCTGCTTTGAGAGGGGAGCGTCGGGTTTTTGTGCTTGGGCGAGGAGGGTTCGCGTCGTTCGAGGCTGGAGAGGGATGGGGGGGAAAGCTAGGTGTCGCAGGTGGTAGTAGGAGGAGGCGTAGGACTGGGGAAGGTTGCGAGGGCGGTGGCGACGGGGTTAGGGTTAGGGTTAGGCTGATTTGGGCGTAGCGGGTTCAGTCAGAGAAGGGGGGGATAGCGGATAGAGGAGGAGAGGGAGGAGGAAGGGAGGCGGGTTCGCCAGCGGCGAAGGCAGGGGGAAGGTGGCGACGGCGGTGGCGCGTCGTGGAGGAGAAGACGAGGCTGAAGTCGGGTTTTTTTTTTATTATCTCTTTTTTTTTCGACTGGTCAACGGGGCTGGGGGGGGGGATATACGGAGAGAAAGATTTAATTAATTATTTAATTATTATTTTATCTTGCAAAAAGTTGACTTTCACATACGACCTCCAAACGAGGCCCACCGCCTGTCGTCCATAGCGTTTTACCCCCATTCCGAACACAATGGGATATGTTTCGCATGCTGATTCGACTGTTACAATCAGTTTCCTTTAAATTTACATTTAAATCACTATATTGAATTTTAAACGTACATTTCAATTTACCGGAGCCACAAACTAACTCGAGAAATTCCAGAAAAATATTTTCTAGCTTCGTATTGACGATACGGTCCTAACAAAACTAGTTTCGTCGAATTCTGAGACCGTTAGAAAAATGACCAATTTCCAGTCGATTAAAATCAACTGAAATGGTCAAAACACGTTTTCCTTTGCCACGCTCACATATTGAATCGAAAAATTATAAAATTTGAAATCTAGCAATAACTCGACATCACAGACCCAACAAAACTGGTTTCGTCGAAATCCGAGGTCATTTGCAAAATGTCCATTTTTAAGGGCCTGAATTCCATAGCGACTATTCAGAATTTTCAACTGGACATATCTTATCATTTATAAAGTGAAATCTCAGTTTGTTAACTTCGTTACAAAGATATAGTTATACAGATTCAAATATTTCTTGTTTCGTTCAATTCTGACTTATATTGAATTCTGTATACTCATTTGAAATTAGAAATCGAATTTTCGAACTACCGCGCCATTTTCAATTCCTTTTATAATTATATATAATTATTATATATTCTAACGACGACGTATATAATATATACGTTCTAATTATATTCGAAATAAATTTCTCGTCGATTTTATTCAAAATAATTCATTTTAAATAATCAAAATTCGCTAAAACTGCCAAAATAAAAATTTTAAACTGGCCCAGATTTTACGGGTTGTTACAATCTCCCCCACTTAAAACTTTTCGTCCCCGAAAAGGAACAAAGTAGAAAGTGGTTTGATTAATCAACTCTACGTTCGATCTGGCTTCCATTCTCCAACTTTTCAGTTTCTGAGAATTTTCAAAATTTCAAAAATTTGGCTAACACCCTAAATTTTCGAAAAATTTCGCCATAACCTCCCCTGCACCGGGAGCATCGGGGAATTTCAAATAGCTTCCCCGGTCCTTCAGATCTCAAAAAGAAAAAGAAAAAGCCAAGCGGCTAGCCAATAGGCTCATAAAATCATCATCACCCAAACAAAACAGTAAATTATGTAGTAAACATGTACCTATTTGTCGGGCAAACAAATTTTATTCTCTGGCTCTAGCCTCCTTGCTATGACCTGTTCAATGATATACATGTATATGCAAGCAAATGCGACCAATTTTCAATACAATTCAATATGTGATTCAATTAGGCTAAATGGCTAAAAATTAGCAAACAAATAAACAAACTACACAAACATCAATCAATTAGTGAATTAGAGTTTCAAATTCATAATTTTGATACATATACAAAAAATCATGTTTTTGATGCCAATTCACAACAATGTGTTCTAACCATATATAAGTTTTGGTTCTCACACCAGCCTAATGGAAATATATAGAAAATCACACCTTCAACTCTCGAACACTAATTCTGATGATGTAGCTACAATCATCAGAATCATCTTCGGGCGACTAGAGTGTGAATCTATATCTATCCAGTATATTAAAACTTCGAATACACGTGGATCAGACGTATACCCAACATCTTTATATACTGCATTGTCCAAATCAATATAAATAAATAATCAAATACGAATAGTTGATTTAAATTTTCAAAACAAAAATTGTTTTCATTTGAAAAATATACTCTTCACACTCGTTCTAGGATACTACTGATCCCATCTCTAACGAGTCATTCTCATTGGATTTTACTAACCCAATATCTAATGAATTCTTTCGTATGGTTCTAAGGTGCCTTGTTCTCTGAGCTTTGTAAACCAAAGCTCTGATACCAACTGTGACGGCAAGGAATTTCGCTCGGTCCGAACCAGTCGCTAAACCGACCCAGACCGTTCGAAGACGCCATATCGTTTGAGAACAGGACAAAACAGAACGCATATAAAAGAACATTTCATTGTATATTACAACAATGCATCAGATTACAAGAATATACAGAGTATAAATGAATATTACACAGAAATATCAGAGATTTAAATTACATTTAAATACATAGCAGCGGAAAATAATACAATACAAAACTAGAAGGAGATATACGGATACAAAGCTTTCCGGATATCGTTCCAGCTGTAAACCAGGATCCTGTGAATATAAATCTGCAAAACCCAAAACTACTAGCTGCCCGTGTCAAAATAGGGGCACCCAGAGTTTAGGTTAAAACAATAAACTCCAGGTCAGTCATGTGACTGGTGTGAGAACTAAAACAGTTATTAATCTTTATTTTAAAGTTCGGTAAATCAAGGGACCACGCCGTATAACACGGAACGGGTTTCCTCCCAAGAATACCCGTGCATAAAACAAACAGCGCAATGCTAAATAAAGAAAAATGAAGCTGTTATAAGACCCAGGTCCTATCACACAATGCAACGCAAGCCGGGGGATAGGGTTTTCCCTTATAACAGCCAAAGAATGCTTGATACGTTTAAAACAAATCATTTGATACTATTATAAGTGCATAGTGTATAAAACAACTTCAAATCATAAATATCAATCATAGGCAGCATGGGTACCATATATCATGTCGCCATATATAGGTTTACAAATAAAACCGCAAATGTCACGTATTTGGAAATTGGGTTTCCATCTATGAACCGAGGCAAAAGATAGTCCTCAACCGATTCGAGACTGTCTAGCCCGAGCCTCAGGAACAGCCGCAACTGCCCCTTGGATCGTCAGGGCCGGTCCACCGATGTGGATTATTATGCCTGAACACTACGTCTCCCCACCCTATGGGGTGTAAGTCTGGTCCGTCAGCCGACCAGAATGCATCGGCCGAAACCGATATAACCGAGGCGCCTCGCAACAGCCACAACCACATAAGTCAAACTCGTCAGGGCGTGTAAAACCACTGACGCCACTTCTAGCTAGAAAGAAACGCAAGTCCTCCCTGAGGTCCGTCTCCCGTTTTTGGTTCATACCGGGTGTGAAACACGCGAGGTAAACGTTACACAAAGCTACGCCACAAAGGCCGTGCTTTGATCATCACCACAAGACTTTGCTTTTCAACAGAAGCCTTGATCATTTGCATCTTAGCATGCCACACAGGCAAACCATCCTATGCAACCGATATCAGTCACACAGAATGAAATCCGATGTCAGACACACAGTCCATTTACAAGTCCGTCCTGGGTCTGAACGAAACCGGAGGCACCTAGTACCCCGCATATCCATCGATCTCCAAGCACGTCTGGACGATCACTAACTGTTTCCATCTTCTTGGGTGTACAGCCCAATCAAGATCATCAGTAATTATCCAAACGACGTGAAGACCTCCGGTCTTCGACCGTCGTCTTCATCTTCGACTTATCGTCGTATCAGTTATCCAGAATGGGATAAACCCGGTCTTTCCGAATAACTCGCGTATATTTAAATAAGTGTTACACAAACACAACATACGCCTCATTCCAATTCATCAGTCACTATCCGTAAATTAATCAAGAGAATAATTCCCCAAATATTAACCCCGAAGGCCGAAACCAACATCAGATCAATATCCAGAAAACCATTCTTCTTAGCTAACCGACAGTTAGTTTCTAAATTTCACATTCATAGGGAAAGGTTCCCATTAATTTTATCAAAGATAAATTCTTGAATTTATTCTTTAATCTACTTTTGAATATCAATTCAAACTAGTCGGGATTAGCGAACCTTGCCGAAGTAATCATTTGTTTAAATTTCCCAATCCAAACCTATTCATCCCATGAAGTAAAACTGGTAATACTTCATATCTAACACCACAGTGTTATCGGTAAATTCAATTACCATTTCACGTTCAAATCTAATTAAAGATTTAACTATCGCCTGGAGCAAAACTGGTGATACCCCATTTCGATTATTTCAATCTAATTAAAGATTCATTAAAACTCCACTTAGTTTTAATCGTTAACTGGGTTAAAGAATCAGTGTCATTTAAAACACGGTTCACGGTAAACCCAAAATATCATTCCATTAATTATCGGGTTAAAGAACAAGTGTTATTTAAAAACACTGTCCACGATAAACCCAAAAATCAATATCAATTCTATTCCAATTAAATATTGTTTAATTGGTACACTTCATTAAATCTAAATAAAAAGATTTAATCTTTTCTCAACTGGGTTCAAGAACAGTGTTAGTGAAGACACCATTCACGACAAACCCAAATCACATTTGATATTCAATATAAGGCTCTGAATAGAAAATATATCGGCTTATATTCAATATCAAATTCTACGACTAACAAATGTCGTATTGGAAATAACGATATAAATATATATCTTTCAAATTTCCATAACAACATCTGTATAATCACGAATTCCAACATCGAAATATTCCGAAGACAATTTCGATTCAAATCCACTCCAATGCAATCATTGGAAATTTTGGTTATTTTCAAAACCCTCTTCAAATTCAATTTATTTATTTAAAAATAAATAGAATTATAATTCTAGTTCAAAACTAGTTCATTTCGATAAAAATCTATTTTTATCCTTTCAAATATGGAGTTTTTCATCCCAATTCTTTCTAAATCATTTCTTATGATTTTACACAAATTATTACTATTTTTATCAAGGCCCGTACAGTCGATTTCCATCAATGGCCATCGAACTGCACTTATAGCGACCTTTTTCGAATTTGATTTGGACATAATTCCAAATCCAACCGTTAGATTTCAAATTTCTAACATTCATTAGAAAGCTCTTTTCGATACGAACCTAACGGTTCCGGTTTTAGGAGAATCCGACGGTCGGATCTCCCGTAATGTCCGTTTGAAATAAATGGTCGAAATTCGCGAACTGCCGCGGCGCGTTCCATTCAGGCCATTATATTATATATATATAATATATACTTCGTCGATTTCTATTTAAAACGAATTTTATAAATAGTTTTAAATTCGTTTCAAAAGCAATTTCAACTTCCATTTCAATTCAAATCAAAATTGAATTCTTCTTTCTAAATTCGTTTTAAAAATCCATTTCTATTCAATTCAAATTTCAATTCAATTTGAATTCATTTCAATTCATTTTCAATTCAATTTGAATTCGTTTTCAATTCAATTCATTTCGAAATCGTTTTCAATTCAATTCATTTCGAAATCGTTTTCAATTCAATTCATTTGAATAAAATTGATATAAATATCGTTCACGTCAAAATGGCGTCAATCTAATCAACACGGCTTCATAAATTTCTATTTTCAAATATTCTATTTCAAATATTTCCTTTTCAAAATAGTTGTTATTATCAAAATATTTCGTTCAACACATGACCAATCTCAATGAATGAGTACTGTCAACACATGAACTTTTATTTTATAATATTCTTTATTTTCTAAATTGGAATGAGGCCCGATCAATTACCATATAAAGTTAATTATGTGGATTTTCATACAACACATGTATAATAGCATTGAAAATAATCAACCATTAACCAAAGTGCACTACACTGTATAAGCATCAAATATAGATATCTAACGCTTATAACAGCCTGTCAATCGATCGATCGACATATTCAATCAATCAGGATGAGTGAACTTCAAATTTCATCCTAACACCCGTGTGGGGTTTCAAACAATCAAACACAGATTTAGTTGTGCAGCTGGGCGATGTGTAAAATTTATCGTCCCAATCAATGTCCTTCAAATAGGTGTACATAAACAAACCGTCTGGTTTGTAAATGAATATTTATTTATTCACATTCACGATAAAAATTATATTTTTAACGATAAAACATTTTATTCCAACATATGAATTTCTATCCAGTTCATTCTTTAAATAAAATGATATTTTTATTTTTCTAACATATTTTAGAAAATTTCGGCGGCATAACGGCACGATACTAGAAACGGGACGAGGCCTAGCCTTATCCCCGGTCTAGTGAAGGCCCACGCCATTCACACATCAATCAAATCAATTTCAATTCACCCAATAATTCAATTCAAACCAATTAGACTAACCAACTACACTACCAAACAATTTAACAAACAAGCCATCCATGGTCTGTGGATGACGGGTGTCGGGTGCTACTAAGCACCATCTGCATCCTAGTATATATATATAACTAGAAAAAGAAATTGAGAGGTGAGAAGTTCTCACCGAGGGTTCCACTCCGCCGTGCTTTGCTTTTGAACTGCTGAATCGCCTGAATCCATTTGTAATTCCAATATAGTCTTTTCACGCTGTTCAAATAAAAATTATATTTTTATTGCTTCATTTTAATAAATAAAATTCATATTTTCATTTCTTCTTCATATATATTTTTACAACGCTTCTTTCTATATAAAAATTATATTTTTATATTTCTACTCTAATAAAAACCATATTTTTAACACTCTACCTAAGTAAAAATCATATTTTTATTATGCCACTAGTATAAAAATTATATTTTTACGTCTTCTACATAATAAAGATTATATTTTTAATCTCTATATATAATAAAAATTATATTTTTAACTTACCTATATTATAAAAATTATATTTTTAACCTTAACTTCTTATAAAAATATTTTTTTTCATCTACAACTATAATTATAAATAGTTTCATTATCTCGTCTACTTCACATATATGAAAATTAAATTTTTATCACGCTTTCTTCTATATAAAAATACGATCTTTTTCTTTCTACGTTCACATAAAAATATGATCTTTCTTCTTCTAAAAATTCAAATCTTTACTTTAGAAAAATAAATTCTTTTATAACAAAGTTATACATATAATAAACTGAAAATAAAACAAAATAAATGTAAATAAATAAAAATAAATAAAGACACACCTTTATCTCAGATTTTCGTTGAAGGGAGAGGGCTGTGGGGGTACTGAGCGGAGCTGCTTTGAGAGGGGAGCGTCGGGTTTTTGTGCTTGGGCGAGGAGGGTTCGCGTCGTTCGAGGCTGGAGAGGGATGGGGGGGGGGGGGGAAGCTAGGTGTCGCAGGTGGTAGTAGGAGGAGGCGTAGGACTGGGGAAGGTTGCGAGGGCGGTGGCGACGGGGTTAGGGTTAGGGTTAGGCTGATTTGGGCGTAGCGGGTTCAGTCAGAGAAGGGGGGGGATAGCGGATAGAGGAGGAGAGGGAGGAGGAAGGGAGGCGGGTTCGCCAGCGGCGAAGGCAGGGGGAAGGTGGCGACGGCGGTGGCGCGTCGTGGAGGAGAAGACGAGGCTGAAGTCGGGTTTTTTTTTTTTTATTATCTCTTTTTTTTTTCGACTGGTCAACGGGGCTGAGGGGGGGGATATACGGAGAGAAAGATTTAATTAATTATTTAATTATTATTTTATCTTGCAAAAAGTTGACTTTCACATACGACCTCGAAACGAGGCCCACCGCCTGTCGTCCATAGCGTTTTACCCCCATTCCGAACACAATGGGATATGTTTCGCATGCTGATTCGACTGTTACAATCAGTTTCCTTTAAATTTACATTTAAATCACTATATTGAATTTTAAACGTACATTTCAATTTACCGGGGCCACAAACTAACTCGAGAAATTCCAGAAAAATATTTTCTAGCTTCGTATTGACGATACGGTCCTAACAAAACTAGTTTCGTCGAATTCTGAGACCGTTAGAAAAATGACCAATTTCCAGTCGATTAAAATCAACTGAAATGGTCAAAACACGTTTTCCTTTGCCACGCTCACATATTGAATCGAAAAATTATGAAATTTGAAATCTAGCAATAACTCGACATCACGGACCCAACAAAACTGGTTTCGTCGAAATCCGAGGTCATTTGCAAAATGTCCATTTTTAAGGGCCTGAATTCCATAGCGACTATTCAGAATTTTCAACTGGACATATCTTATCATTTATAAAGTGAAATCTCAGTTTGTTAACTTCGTTACAAAGATATAGTTATACAGATTCAAATATTTCTTGTTTCGTTCAATTCTGACTTATATTGAATTCTGTATACTCATTTGAAATTAGAAATCGAATTTTCGAACTACCGCGCCATTTTCAATTCCTTTTATAATTATATATAATTATTATATATTCTAACGACGACGTATATAATATATACGTTCTAATTATATTCGAAATAAATTTCTCGTCGATTTTATTCAAAATAATTCATTTTAAATAATCAAAATTCGCTAAAACTGCCAAAATAAAAATTTTAAACTGGCCCAGATTTTACGGGTTGTTACAGTTTCTTTCTAGCTATGGTGGTGTCAGTGACCTACCAGCCCTGACATTTATATACTTTTCACCTGTGTGGTTGTTGGATACGAGGCGCCTCAGATATAGGTCTATAAGGACCGGGAAACGTATGTTCAGGAATTGCCAATCCTCAAAAGTAAGACAGGACCGGCCTTGGAGGATCCAGGGATTGCTGTGTGCGGTCCTGAGGCATTTGCTAGAGTGTCTCGAATCGGAGAGGAGCTTTCCCCTTGCCTTGACTCATGACGGAAATCCAATTTCCAATACGTGATATTGCGGTTTTATTTGTAGAATTTAGTATGACGACATAGTGGTATGGGTCATTCATGCCGCCTATGGTTGATATTTATGATTGAAACTGTTTTGACACTATACACTTATAATATTATCAAATAATGTGTTTTGAACGTATCAAGCATACTTTGGCTATTATAAGGTAAAAACTCTATCCTCCGGCTTGCATTGCATTGTGTGATGGGACCTGGGTCTTATAATAGCTTCATCTTTCTTTATTTAGCATTGCGCTGTTTGTTTTATGCACTGGTATTCTTGGGAGGAAACCCGTTCCGTGTTATACGGCGTTGTCCCTTGATTTACCGAACTTTAAAATAAAGAATAATAACTGTTTCAGTTCTCACACCAGTCACATAACTGACCTGGAGTTTATTGTTTTAACCTAAACTCTGGGTGCCTCTATTTTCCACAAGGGCAGCTAGTAGTTTGGTTTTGCAGATTTATATTCACAGGATCCTGATTTACAGCTGGAACGATGCTCGGGAAGCTCTGTATCCGTGTATTACTTTCAGTTGTGTTTTGTATTATTTTCCGCTGCTATGTAATTTATTGAAATCTCTGATATTTATTGAATGTATTTTATTCATTCATACTTTGTATATTCTTGTATTCTAATGGAATTGTTGTAATAAACAATGAAATGCTCTTCTATTTGCGTTCTATTTTGTCCTGTTCTCAAAGTATCCGCGCTTTCCTTTACGGGGAAGTTACAGGTCCTTGCAGAAGACTAAGCGGCTACGCACAACTCGCTAGAAATAACATTGAATCATCCCCAGCAGGAGCAGAGAACCGGATCGGTTCGGACTCGATCCGAACCGATGAGCGAACTCCGAGAGAACTCGGGGGAAACCCCCCTCCGTAGCGTGCAGCTCCACCACACAACGCTTTGGATGAAGGCGTCTCAGGAAACTCAAATCGAGCGCGACCGACAGCAGCTCCGGTTCGGTTCGAGACACAAGCATCAGGACTTGCACAGCTTCAGTATGAGTTGTCTCGGATGGGGACACGAGAACAGGTTTGGTTCGGCCCTGCTACACCCGATCCGAACCGGACGTCTCTCCAAGTCCCCCACACACTTCCGCACTCTTCTGGACTCAACACTGGGGGCACCAGCTCTGACCTCAGCAGCTTGCAATAGCTCTTTGAAGGCAACCGGCTCGCCAATCTGATCGAACGCCTCTCGAGAGGCCGCACTTATCAGAATGACATGGATGATGTCAATTACAATCCGTTTAATTAGGAAATCAGGAATTCCTGCAATTCCCCAGATTTCAAACTTCCACAACTAGAGCCCTACAACGGCAGGAAGGATCCTACCTTGCATCTAATGTGCTACAAGCATCATATGGAAGTTCAATCGGCATCAGAAAACGTCATGGCAAAATGCTTCCCTCTCTTCTTGACTGATATAGCTGCTATGTGGATTCGGCAGCTGGAATCTGAATCGATCAACAGCTGGAACATGTTGGTCGCTCGCTTCATTGAACAGTTTCAGGTCCACATCGCTCGACCCAAGAATGTTATGTCACTAATTACAATCAAGCAAAAGCCCAGAGAAACTCTACACTCATTTTTAGAACGGTTCAACGTTGCATCAGCATCCGTTGATCGACCTGAGCCATGTATGGTATTGATGGCGGCAGTATCCGGCGTTCTAGACAACTCGGAGTTCAAAAAATCCTTATACCGAGACCCACCAAGGAATCTCAGCAAATTCTACCTTGAATCGGATAGATTTCTACGTGAAGAAGACGCAATGTCCGAAAAGAAAATTCTCGATGTCAACATGCTCAGAGACGGAGAACCGTCTGATTCTGGAAAAGGCAAAGGAAAAGCTACCGTCAAGAATGACCGCAACGCTCAGCCCCGGAGAGGGCCTTGATATGAAAAGTACATAGAGCTCAATTCGTCACTAACCGACATCTACGTGAACACAAACAGTGATATCTCCTATCCAAAGCCTCACAGGAGGGAGCCATCGCAAAGGGAACGCGATTCTGGAAAATACTGCATATTTCATGATATGGACGGTCATGACACAAATGAGTGTAGGCACTTGCGAGACTTGATTGAGGAATGGGTTAGACGTGGAGAGCTACCCGAGTATGTGAAACAACCTACAGCACCCGCACCCGCGCTGCCACCACCTGCTCCCCGGAGAGGGAATGACCCTGGAACGAGCTCCCGTGGGCTCATCATCAACTGATCTGTATTGGATCACTCTGCATTTTTAGCATTTCTTAGGATTTAAGATATGTCTCTTTGATTTCTTTAGGTTTTCCGATTGGCATAACCGGAGTACACACGTTCGAGGTTAGGATTTAGCTTAAAAACGTGCTCTGGACTCGATGATAAACCAATCAGGATTTGCTTTGGTTTTGTACTTGGAATTGAATAATGAAGGACTTTCCGAGCATGGATTATGTTTGGCGAATTTAAGTGTCTTGTCCGGTTAAGGCAGGATTCTCGATCTCAATTAAAGTATGACTTATACTTATCTCGAACCCCTAGGCTTGGATTATGCCTAGGGACAGACTGTCTTGTCAGGTTTTGGCAAGTATAGTTCTATCCCGATATGAGTATGGATTGTACTCACTAGGATTTTTAAGTATGGATTATACTCTGGAACGGCTTATTATTTTGTCAGGATTTGGCAAAGGAACTCAATAAAACTCGAGTATGGCTTATGCTCAGTTTGAAATTCCTGGTATAGCCCGGAAGGTTAGTTCCCTCGTTAGGTTTTGGAAGGATGATTCGAACGTCTCTTAAGTGTAGTTTATGCTCAAACAAACGCCCAAGCATGGTTTATACTCGAAAGTGTAATCAGTCTTGTCAGGTTTTGACATACCTATTTGCTTTCTTTTCTTCGCAGGTATGGATTATACTTCCAGCTGGCAGGCCCAGCGTGGTCTTGGATTTCTTGGATTATCCAGAACACATCTTCCTTCAACCAGCAAGATATGTTCTGCGGGGCAAAATGTTGACCGGCTTTTTAGTCAAAGCAGTCACACATGGAATCTTTGATCAACAATACGCTCGAGTATTGGAAGCATCGTCAGAAGACAGACAACGATTTGGTCGAAATCGCATCACAAACAAAGAAAGGCCCGAAACTCCTATCAAACGATCTCTTTTGGGCCCGAAAAGAGCAATTATGGAGCTTAGCTCCGTAACTCTTGTAGCCCTCTGAATTAGCTTCAGTTTGAGCTTTCGTTTGACTAAAATGGACTTTCGGTTTGAAAGTTACGCCCGTTTCCGTGAACGCATGCAGTACTGGAAACTTGGATTACGGGATGAGAAAAGCTCCGGATCGGATCGGACCTGCTCCGACCCATGCTTCGAAGTTTCTCAAACTTGGACTTTAGCTCGCTTCGGTTCGAATCGGACCATCCAGACCCGACCCGCCCTGTATACTGCACAGAAGCGCTCATCACGCCTTCGGTTTGGAGGTTCCACCTCGGTTCGGATCGGACCCGAACCGATCCGACCCCCATTGACCTGATGCTACACTTCGGATCTGACTTATTCTTAAGGAGCCAGTACCTCCTACTCTCATGGAATGAACTCCACCTGTCCTAGCACGATCTGAAGACCACTACTCCGAGATCACCTCAGTGCCCGCCACGTGGCACCTCCAAACCAGATCGCTCTAGAATTCCCAAGGGCTCCTCTATGCCTATAAATACACGGCAACATGGCCATTTGAAGGGATCGACTCTTTTCGGCCATTTCCAACTCTCATCTTCCACCATTTCAAGGGGCTTTTTGGCTATTCCAACACTTGGCCTCCATTACAACCAAGCAAGGACATTTCTCATCACTTTAACACGAGGAATTCGTGTATAAATTGATTCCCTAATCTCCTCTTCTTCATTGTAAACACGAGGATATCGTGTATAATCCGCAAACAAACAACATTGTAATAACTTCTTAGGATTTAAGAAACTATAAAGTGGACGTAGGCTTGGTTTGAGCCGAACCACTATAAAAATCCCGTGTGTCTCCTCTTATTTTACTGCTTTTTCTGCATTAATATGTGATTGTGAGGTTTTCACATAGAATTTTGGTGTTAGTGCCATTTTTTGGTCCAACATTTTTGGCGCGCCAGGAAGGGGCACACGACAACTTCAACTTCTACTTGGATTATTTGGCTATTGGATCGATGGCTAAGTGAAAGATTTCCCGTATTGAAGGCGAAAGCACAAGAAACGAAGCAAGCCATGAAGCTTCCTCACATGAAAACCTATCAGCATACTTGACACGAGAAGAGATGGACGACGTTCTCGCTGAATTGAGAACCCAGATGGCAAGGCAAGATGATCTCCTCCGCAAACAACAGGCGATGATTGACCAATTCTTCGCTCGGATGGAAGGAAGGCCGAGCAACTACGCACAACTCACTAGAAATAACATCGAATCAGTCCCAGCAGGAGCAGAGAACCGGATCGGTTCGGACCCGATCCGAACCGATGAGCGAACTCCGAGAGAACTCGGGGGCAACCCCCCTCCGCAGCGTGCAGCTCCACCACACAATGCTTTGGATGAAGGCGTCTCAGGAAACTCAAATCGAGTGCGACCGACAGCAGCTCCGGTTCGGTTCGAGATTCAAGCATCAGGACCTGCGCAGCTTCAGTATGAGTTGCCTCAGATGGGGGCACGAGAACAGGTTTGGTTCGGCCCTGCTACACCCAATCCGAACCGGACGTCTCTCCAAGTCCCCTACACACTTCCGCACTCTTCTGGACTGAACACTAGGGGCACCAGCTCTGACCTCAGAAGCTTGCAATAGCTCTTTGAAGGCGACCGGCTCGCCAATCTGATCGAACGCCTCTCGAGAGGCTGCACTTATCAGAATGACATGGATGATGTCAATCACAATCCGTTCACTTAGGAAATCAGGAATTCCCGCAATTCCCCTGATTTCAAACTTCTACAACTGGAGCCCTACAACGACAGGAAGGATCCTACCTTGCATCTAATGCGCTACAAGCGTCATATGGAAGTTCAATCGGCATCTGAAAACATCATGGCAAAATGCTTCCCTCTCTTCTTGACTGATATAGCTGCTATGTTGATTCGGCAGTTGGAATCTGAATCGATCAACAGTTGGAACATGTTGGTCGCTCAGTTCATTGAACAGTTTCGGGTCCACATCGCTCGAACCAAGAATGTTATGTCACTAATTACAATCAAGCAAAAGCCCAGAGAAACTCTGCGCTAATTTTTAGAACAATTCAACGTTGTAGCAGCATCCGTTGATCGACCTGAGCCATCTATGGTATTGATGGCGGCAGTATCCGGCGTTCTAGACAACTCGGAGTTCATAAAATCCTTATACCGAGAACCACCAAGGAATCTCATCGAATTCTACCTTGAATCAGATAGATTTCTACGTGAAGAAGATGCAATGTCCGAAAAGAAAATTCTCGATGTCAACATGCTCAGAGACGGAGGACCGTCTGATTCTGGAAAAGGCAAAGGAAAAGCTGCCGTCAAGAATGACCGCAACGCTCAGCCCCGGAGAGGGCCTAGATATGAAAAGTACACAGAGTTGAATTCGTCACTAACTGGCATCTACGTGAACACAAATGGTGATATCTCCTATCCAAAGCCTCCTAGGAGGGAGCCATCGCAAAGGGAACGCGATTCTGGAAAATACTGCATATTTCATGATATGGACGGTCATGACACAAATGAGTGTAGGCACTTGCGAGACTTGATTGAGGAACGGGTTAGACATGGAGAGCTACCCGAGTATGTGAAACAACCTACAGCACCCACACCCGCGCTGCCACTACCTGCTCCCCGGAGAGGGAATGACCCTGGAACGAGCTCCCGTGGGCTCATCATCAACTGATCTGGATTGGATCACTCTGTATTTTTAGCATGTCTTAAGATTTAAAACATGTCTCTTTGCTTTCTTTAGGTTTTCCGATTGGCATAACCGGAGTACACACGTTCGGGGTTAGAATTTAGCTCAAAAACGTGCTCTGGACTCGATGACAAACCAATCAGGAATTACTTTGGTTTTGTACTTGGAATTGAATAAGGAAGGACTATCCGAGCATGGATTATGTTTGGCAAATTTAAGTGTCTTGTCAGGTTGTGGCAGGATTCTCAATCTCAATTAAAGTATGGCTTATACTTATCTCGGACCCCTAGGCATGGATTATGCCTAGGGATAGACTGTCTTGTCAGGTTTTGACAAGTATAGTTTTATCCCGATATGAGTATGGATTGTACTCACTAGGATTTTTAAGTGTGGATTATACTCTGGAACGACTTATTGTTTTGTCAGGATTTGGCAAAGGAACTCAATAAAACTCGAGTATGGCTTATGCTCAGTTTGAACTTCCTGGTATGGCTTATACCCGGATGGTTAGGTCCCTCGTCAGGTTTTGGAAGGATGATTCGAACGTCTCTTGAGTGTTGTCTATGCTCAAACAAACGCCCAAGCATGGTTTATGCTCGAAAGTGTAATCAGTCTTGTCAGGTTTTGAAATACCTATTTGCTTTCTTTTCTTCGCAGGTATGGATTATACTTGCAGCTGGCAGGCCCAGCGTGGTCTTGGATTTCTTGGATTATCCAGAACACATCTTCCTTCAACCAGCAAGATATGTTCTGGGGGGCAAAATGTTGACCCGCTTTTTAGTTAAAGAAGTACACATGGAATCTCTGATCAACAATACGCTCGAGTATTGGAAGCATCGTCAGAAGACAGACAACGATTTGGTCGAAATCATATCACGAACAAAGAAAGGCCCGAAACTCCTATCAAACGATCTCTTTTTGGCCCGAAAATTGCAATTACAAAGCTTAGCTCTGTAACTCTTGTAGCCCTCTGAATTAGCTTCAGTTTGAGCTTTCGTTTGATGAAAACGGACTTACGGTTTGAAAGTTATGCCGTTTTCGTGAACGCATGCAGTACTGGAAACTTGGATTGTGGGATGAGAAAAGCTCCGGATCGGATCGGACCTGCTCCGACCCATGCTCCGAAGTTTCTCAAACTTGCACTTTAGCTCACTTCGGTTCGGATCGGACCATCCAGACCGGACCCGCCCTGTACACTGCACAGAAGCGCTCGTCACGCCTTCAGCTCGGAGGTTCCACCTCGGTTCGAATCGGATCCGAACCGATCTGACCCCTATTGACCTGCTGCTACACTTTGGATCTGACCTATTCTTAAGGAGCCACTACCTCCTACTCTCATGGAATGAACTCCACCTGTCCTAGCACGATCTGAAGGCCACTACTCCACTACTTCCGAGATCACCTCAGTGCCCGCCAGGTGGCTCCTCCGAACCGGACCGCTCCAGAATTCCCAAGGGCTTCTCTATGCCTATAAATACACGGCAACATGGCCATTTAAAGGGATCGGCTCTTTTCGGCCATTTCCAACGCTCATCTTCCACCATTTCAAGGGGCTTTTTTGGCTATTCCAACACTTGGCCTCCATTACAACCAAGCAAGGACATTTCTCATCACTTTAACACGAGGAATTCGTGTATAAATTCATTCCCTAATCTCTTCTTCTTCATTGTAAACATGAGGATTTCGTGTATAATCCGCAAACAAACAACATTGTAATAGCTTCTTAGGATTTAAGAAACTATAAAGTGGACGTAGCTTGGTTTGAGCCGAACCACTATAAAAATCTCGTGTGTCTCCTCCTATTTTACTGTTTTTTCTGCATTAATCTGTGATTGTGAGGTTTTCACATAGCATTTTGGCGTTAGTGCCATTTTTTGGTCCAACATTTTTGGCGCGCCAGGAAGGGGGCACACGACAACTTCAACTTCTGCTTGGATTATTTGGCTATTGGATCGATGGCTAAGTGAAAGATTTCCCGTGTTGAAGGCAAAAGCATAAGAAACGAAGTAAGCCATGAAGCTTCCTCACATGAAAACCTGTCAGTATACTTGACGCGAGAAGAGATGGATGGCATTCTCGTTGAATTGAGAACCCAGATGGCAAGGCAAGATGATCTCCTTCGCAAACAACAGGAGATGATCGACCAATTTTTCGCTCGGATGGAAGGAAGGCCGAGCAGCTACGCCCAACTCGCTAGAAATAACATTGAATCAGCCCCAGCAGGAGCAGAGAAGCGGATCGGTTCGGACCCGATCCGAACCGATGAGCGAACTCCGAGAGAACTCGGGGGCAACCCCCCTCCGCAGCGTGCAGCTCCACCACACAGCGCTTTGGATGAAGGCGTCTCAGGAAACTCAACTCGAGCACGGCCGACATCAGCTCCGGTTCGGTTCGAGACTCAAGCATCCGGTCCTGCGCAGCTTCAGTATAAGTTGCCTCGGATGGGGGCACGAGAATAGGTTTAGTTCGGCCCTGCTACACCCGATCTGAACCGGACGTCTCTCCAAGTCTCCCACGAACTTCCGCACTCTTCTGGACTCAACACTGGGGGCACCAGCTCTGACCTCAGCAGCTTGAAATAGCTCTTTGAAGGCGACCGGCTCGCCAATCTGATCGAACGCCTCTCGAGAGGCCACTTATCAGAATGACATGGATGATGTCAATCACAATCCATTCACTTAGGAAATCAAGAATTCCCGCAATTCCAAAAATTTCAAACTTCCACAACTGGAGCCCTACAATGGCAGGAAGGATCCTACCTTGCATCTAATGCGCTACAAGCGTCATATGGAAGTTCAATCGGCATCCGAAAACGTCATGGCAAAATGCTTCCCTCTCTTCTTGACTGATATAGCGGCTATGTGGATTCGGCAGCTGGAATCTGAATCGATCAACAGTTGGAACATGTTGGTCGCTCGCTTCATTGAACAGTTTTAGGTCCACATCGCTTGACCCAAGAATGTTACGTCACTAATTACAATCAAGCAAAAGCCCAAAGAAACTCTGCGCTCATTTTTAGAATAGTTCAACGTTGCAGCAGCATCCGTTGATCGACCTGAGCCATCTATGGTATTGATGGCGATAGTATCCGGCGTTCTAGACAACTCGGAGTTCATAAATTCCTTATACCGAGACCCACCAAGGAATCTCAGCGAATTCTACCTTGAATCGGATAGATTTCTACGTGAATAAGATGCAATGTCCGGAAAAAAAATTCTCGATGTCAACATGCTCAGAGACGGAGAACCGTCTGATTCTGGAAAAGGCAAAGGAAAAGCTGCCGTCAAGAATGACCGCAACGCTCAGCCCCGGAGAGGGCCTAGATATGAAAAGTACACAGAGCTCAATTCGTCACTAACTGACATCTACGTGAACACAAACGGTGATATCTCCTATCCAAAGCCTCCCAGGAGGGAGACATCGCAAAGGGAACGCAATTCTGGACAATACTGCATATTTCATGATATGGACGATCATGACACAAATGAGTGTAGGCACTTGCGAGACTTGATTGAGGAACGGGTTAGACGTGGAGAGCTACCCGAGTATGTGAAACAACCTACAGCACCCGCGCTGCCACCACCTGCTCCCCGGAGAGGGAATGACCCTGGAACGAGCTCCCGTGGGCTCATCATCAACTGATTTGGATTGGATCACTCTGCATTTTTAGCATGTCTTAGGATTTAAGATATGTCTCTTTGCTTTCTTTAGGTTTTCCGATTGGCATAACCGGAGTACACACGTTCGGGGTTAGGATTTAGCTCAAAAACGTGCTCTGGACTCGATGGCAAACCAATCAGGATTTGCTTTGGTTTTGTACTTGGAATTGAATAAGGACATTCTGAGCATGGATTATGTTTGGCGAATTTAAGTGTCTTGTCAGGTTGTGGCAGGATTCTCAATCTCAATTAAAGTATGGCTTATACTTATCTCGGACCCCTAGGCATGGATTATGCCTAGGGACAGACTGTCTTGTCAGGTTTTGGAAAGTATAGTTGTATCCCGATATGAGTATGGATTGTACTCACTAGGATTTTTAAGTATGGATTATACTCTGGAACGGCTAATTGTTTTGTCAGGATTTGGCAAAGGAACTCAATAAAACTCGAGTATGGCTTATGCTCAGTTTAAACTTCCTGGTATGGCTTATACCCGGAAGGTTAGGTCCCTCGTCAGGTTTTGGAAGGATGATTCAAACGTCTCTTGAGTGTAGTTTATGCTCAAACAAACGCCCAAGCATGGTTTATGCTCGAAAGTGTAATCAGTCTTGTCAGGTTTTGACATATCTATTGGCTTTCTTTTCTTCGCAGGTATGGGTTTGTAACACCCCACCTCCGCTAGGGTCAATCACAAAGGGAATGCACTAGTTTTGGTGGAGTATTATCTAGGTAAACATACATAGAGATATCACAAGGCAGAACATAAATAAAGCAGCGGTAGAAATTAAAAGCCAACTTTATATTTCTTTCAAGAAAAAGAGTCAAAACCTCATATATCCAAGGTACAAATTATTCCATTACATCTAGTTCCAAATAAAGAAGCATAAACTTAAAACAAAAGTAAATTATTCCCCATAAATAGCAGAAGCAGCCATAGCATAGCTCAAGACCAAACCGTACATGAGCTGATAGAAAGCAAGCTAAGTCCAAGCTAAGAGCTAGTGTTTCCTCCCTGAGAACCTGGGGGGAAAACGAAAGAAAAGGAGGCGAAAGAAAAAGGGTCAGTCATAAAGACTGGTAAGCCCTAGTGACTTTCAGTATGAAAACTAGTAAAGGTAACATGATATGTGAAAACTGGAATTAAACATAAGGATGATAACAGAACTGGTAGGATAATTAAGATAACAAGATAAGTCAAGTCTAGCATTGCATATTCAAGGTCCGTTGCACCAACTGTACTAGTATTCTAACCCATGTCAAGTATTAATCATGAAATGATCCCTTAGCCCAGTGTCATGAAGTGACCCATTACGGGGTCTTATGGTACGATCTACTAATCGATCGGCTCCCTACAAGTCCTGGCTCGTCATGTGTCCGTGTCATATGGCCCTATCCTGAAATGTAGTTACCTGTGCTAGGTCTACCATAGGGTGTATCAAGTCCTATGGTGCCAACCACCGACATGAATCAAGCACGCACAGTGTAAATCTACGGGTGCCCAATGCCTGCTTTTTCAACTCCGGACTACGTGCACGACCATAGTCCGCCTGAACCTACAATGGCGCACCTACTCAGCCGTCACTCTGGTCGCTTACAATCAGCCCAGTAATCGTGCCCCCACCCTGCCTAGTCCCAGGGTATCGTGGTACATCTAAGTGGGTTACTGCTAAAAAGGACCGCGTAACTAGGGTTTCTAATGGGTTAACTGTTGTCATTCAAATTCATGACTTAACCCTATCCAAATCATGTATCAAGTTGGTTAAGTGTGTTCAAGAGGTTCATGACTTTACCCTATCAAATCATCGTGCCAAGTTGGTTAAGTATATTCAAGTGGTTCATGGCTTAACCCTATTATGTGGCATTAATTCATTAGTGCACCTCAACCTCTCACATTAGACTAACTGTTGTGGTTACTGGATTTGTCGGGCGGCTCCAGGCTGATTTACACCACAACATAGTCTAACCTAGGGTTTTACGTGTGATATGACCAACTACCCACATTGGATCCTATTGTTTGCAGCCCCTGGATTTGCCGGGCGGTTCCGGGCAGATTTACACTGCAAACTCAACCCAACCTCGAGTTGGCCATTTTCAAGTTTATCTAATTGTCATGCCCACGTTCAAGTTTTCATGTCAAAATTCATGTCGAGTTTTCATGTCATGTCGTGTCCAGTTCATGTCCATATCCAGGTTCATGTTATAATAAGGTTCATGTTCAAGATCAAAGTCAATTCATGTTTTACCTAGTCTACCCATATCGTATTCCCATTGCACGTAATCTCGAATCAACACAAATAAATCTAATTAGGGAATAACATAAAAAGGGATGGGTATAAGGTGGCAGAAGTGATTACTAGCATAGCATGGTATGACTTGATAAAAGATTATAACATTATTGGCATATGGAATATTGGCCTCAAACATAAAGATTCCAAATCTAGCAAAATAAGGTACTAGTCAAGATAACAGTTGTCATAAGGTGATAGTATAGTCATGGTAATGATTGACATAAGGTGATAGCATAGTCATGGTAATGATTAACATAAGGTGATAGTCATAAA
The DNA here is from genome assembly GCA_030737875.1 of Allium sativum. Classification (NCBI taxonomy): domain Eukaryota; kingdom Viridiplantae; phylum Streptophyta; class Magnoliopsida; order Asparagales; family Amaryllidaceae; genus Allium; species Allium sativum. The sequence goes on from CM060921.1 coordinate 319,605,791, forward strand.
CTTGTGACCAATAGCAGATTCAACATGATAATATGAGGGGTTTTCTTTTTTGATTTACAACATGAATAGGCCCCAAATCAATGTCATAACATATCCAAAAGTCAAGATCCAGGATGAACAAGAATGGATGTAGAGCAGTCATCATACATAGGTCCAATTTCAATTTACATCATATTCATATTACATTTACGGTTTAAATCTAAAAATAACTGGGGCTTACAGATCATGGTTCGAGAATTAGAAAAGAGAGCCGATGTTGAATATTTATATGCTTAGTCAAGTCCTAATAGAAATCCCCAAATCAACAATTCTCTTAACGCAATCTCAACGTAGAAGAAGCAGTCCCTTTCTCAACTTTTCAACCAGAATTAGAGCAACATAAGGCCAGAAAGAATTTTGTGTAGAGAGACTGGTGTTAGGGGCTATATTTATAGGGTCAGGTCAACGAATGTGGACAGTAACGAGGCCAGAAACATCAAAGTGAATCCAGCTCCAAAAATGGGCTCGGGCACCAGGTCGACCCCCAGGTCGACACTATGGTCGACCTGGTCCTGGGTAGGTCGACTACATAGTCGACCCCCAGGTCGACCTGGTCCTTGGCGGGAAATTTCCCGCCTAGTCCATTCTGAGGTTTGAATTTCGAATTTTGATTTCAAATTGAGATGTTTTGAACTTGAAAACTTCTGAAAACTTCGAATGGTCATAACTTGGTCATACGGGCTCCGATTTTCGAAAACTCGGACTCGTTTCCAAGCAGAATTTCGAGACTAACGCAATGGCGCAACCCGTTTCCCTTGATTCTTATTTTAAAAATTAATTCTGCCTTGATTTATGGTTATTACACGTTATAAAATCACTGGTTGTTACATTCTCCCCCCTTAAAGGATTTCGTCCCCGAAATCTCTAAATTAGGGAGGATGTGTCCTACCATCCATCATCCATCTACTCAAAGCATCATCCACAGGCAACCATTGTCCTTAAAAGATTTCTAGTGCTGTATGAACATATGCAGAATGCGTGTGTATATGTACTTATCTAATGCAAAAGATCAGGCGGTTACTGATTCAGTAAACCTCCTTAATGCACAATATGTTAGTGTCATGAATCCAACATGTATGCAAATTCCTAACATTTATGATCTCTGCATGAGTGCACAAACATTCATCCATATGCAACATCCAAGTGATAGCATAACAAGTTCCATCCATGCACAAGTATAAGCACTCATGCATATGCAACATGAAAATGTGACTGAGCCGATCTAGTGCCTAATGTGTGTCATGCATCCACTAGCATCCACTTGGAACCACTTGCAACCATTTGCAAACATCAACCATAACATGTTTCAATCACATGTTTACATCTATATGGTTCTACCTAAGGTTCTCAAGATAAGATTGAGAAGATAACAAGACAAACGTAGATAGTAGAAGCATGATACGAAAAGGTTTTCAAGTTTATGGGAAAAAGAGATCGAGAATGTACCCTAAAAAAGAAATGGGTAAAGCGCGCATATCTTCTCTTCGGTTTCCCAAGTTGCGTCTTCTTGGGCTTCACTCCACTGCACTTTAACTAGTTTGACTTCTCGATTCCTTAGCTTCTTAATCTCTGTTCCTAAGATACGAATCGGAAATCGCCTCAATGTTGCTTCTTTTTCCACTTCTATGTATTCAAGGATGCTTGGCTCAACCACTTCGGCTGACTCATGCAACCACTTCCGGAGATGCGAGACGTGAAAGACATTGTGTACTCCATTCAGTTTCTCGGGTAAGTCTACCTTATAGGCCATCCGTCCAATCCTCTAAGTGATGGGGAATAGTCCTACGAACTTTGGTGCTAGTTTGGACAACTGCTCCAAAACGAACTACATTGTGTAATGGAGAAACTTTTATAAAGACCATATCTCCGACTTCGAACTCTAGGTCTATCCTTCTCTGGTCCGCATAAGATTTCTGTCTATCTTGGGCCGTTTTCATCCGTCTTCGTATCAACTCAATCTTCTCAGAAGTGTCCCTTGTCATGTCAGGCCCTAGTATAAGTCTGTCTGTCGTCTCCCACCAACAAGTTGACGATTTGCACGGTCTTCCATACAGGGCTTCGAACGGTGCCATTCCGATGCTAGCTTGGTAACTATTGTTATATGCAAACTCCACGAGAGGAAGATGGTCTTCCCAAGTGCCACCAAAGTCAAGAATGCATAGCCTCAGGAGATCTTCTAATGCCCTATTTACCCTTTTGGTTTGTCCATCCGTCTGTGGGTGATAGGTCGTGCTCAAGTTCAGTCGTGTACCCATTGCTTCTTGCAGACTATTCCAAAACTGGCTAGTAAAAATCGGGTCATGATCACTAACTATACTAGAAGGAACTCCATCCAATCGTACTATCTCTCGAAGGTAAATAGACGCTAGCCCTGATGCGGTCCTCTTGCTTTTCACCGGAATGAAGTGAGCACTTTTCGTGAGTCTATCAACTATGACCCATATGCTAGTATTTCCCTTCCTTGACCTTGGCAGTCCATCCACGAAATCCATCGAGATACTCTCCCATTACCAATGCGGAACTTCCAAAGGATGTAATAGCCCACCGGGCTTCTTCGACTCGGTCTTTACTTGTTGGCACACCATGCACTTCGAGACGAACTCTGTCACGTTCTTTTTCATTCCAGCCCAAAATAAAATGCGTTTCATATCCTTGTACATCTTATCCCCTCCGGGATGTATAGTCATCCTCGAGTGGTGCGCTTCTTCGAGAACTTTCCTTACCAGGTCTCCCACTTGTGGGACACATAGCCTTCCATCGCGCCTTATCCATCCCTTGTCATCTATGGCATACCTACTGAGGTGACTCGACGTCTCAGCCCTAATCAGCTTGCCCATGATTTCGACTATCTGCGGGTCTTCCTTCTGTGAAGTCCCTACTTGATCTAGAAGTGTAGGTCTTAACTCAAGAGAGGCAAATATAGCAGTCAATGACTCAACAGCAGGTGTAAAATCAAAGGTTGCTATAAACTTAAGGCTTTTCCTTTCAACAAACAAGGGGCTCAAAGTCAACCTTTTTCTACTTAGCGCGTCCGCCACCACATTACCCTTGCCAGGGGTATAAGCTATATCGAAGTCATATGATGCCAAGAACTCCATCCACCGTTGTTGCCTCAGATTCAAGTCTTTCTGTGAGAAGAGGTACTTAAGCGATTTGTGGTCGGTATACAGTTCGAAACTCTCCCTTAGAAGATAATGGCGCCAAGCTTTAAGTACAAAAAAAAATCGCGGCCAACTCTAAGTCATGCATGGGATAGTTTTTCTCATGAACTTTAAGTTGTCTGCCCCCGTAGCATATTACTCTTCCTTCTTGCATTAGGACAGCGCCTAACCCCGTGCCGCATGCATCTGTGTACACGGTAAACATCTTACCTCCATCGGGTAATGCCAAAAATGGAGCTGTGGTGAGGGCTCTCTTAAGTCTCTGAAAAGCAGCGTCACATTCTATGTCCCATGTAAAAGCTAGGTTCTTCTTTGTTAACTTAGTAAGAGGGGCTGAAATCTTAGCGAAGTCCTTAATGAACTTCCTGTAGTAGCCCGCCAAACCGAGAAAGCTCCTCACCTCCGTTGCATTCTTAGGAATTTTCCAGTCCTGTACCGCAACTACCTTTGCGGGGTCCACGGCTATGCCTTTCTTAGAAACTATATGTCCAAGGAATCGAACTTCCTTCCTCCAAGAATGGCATTTAGAGAACTTAGCCTTTAACTGGTGTACCCTAAGTGTTTGCATGACTTTCTTGAGATGTCTAGCATGCTCTTCTTCATCTTTTGAGAAGATCAAAATATCATCCACAAAAACTACCCCAAACTTGTTAAGGAACTCCCGAAACACCCTACTCATCAAATCCACAAAGTATGCGGGAGCATTTGTTAACCCAAACGGCATGACGAGCCATTCGAAGAACCCATCTGGAGTCCTAAACGCAGTTTTGTCAATGCTATCCTCAGCCACTCTAAGCTGATGGAATCCTATGGCTAGATCAAGTTGAGAGAAAACAGATGCTCCCACAAGTTGGTCAAACAAGTCATCGATTCTTGGTAGTGGTTGCCTATTCTTCTTTGTCAGCTTGTTTAACTCACGATAATCTACACACAGACGAAGCGATCCATCCGCTTAGTAGCGAATACCACTGGAGCACCCCATTCAGAAATGCTTCGCCTTATGAAATTTTTCTCAAGCAACTCAATAACTTGTTTACTGAGCTCTCTTCTTTATCGCGGGTCCATGTGCCTAACGGGAAATGAAACTGGCTTGGCATTATCAACAAGATAAATTCGGAAGTCTATCTCGCGTTTAGGAGGTAACCCCCTCACTTCATCAAAGACATCTGGATATTCTCGGACCACTCTTACAAATTTCAAACTATCGTCGGGCGAGCCAAGGGATTAAAGATAACACAACATGACCAGACCCTTAGGGTTATAAGAAATTTCAAGGGTATTCCCAAGGCGAGTCATGAGCCTTACTACCCTTTGTTCACAATCAAGAATGGCTCCATAATTGGACAGCCAATCCATACCTAGGATCAAACCGTATCCCATAAATCCGAGAACATAAGCATTACACGTGAATTCTATGCTTAAGATAGAGATCCTCAAATCCACACACATCATAAATAAATGGGCCGAGCCCCCAATTGGATTTGAAACTATAACAGGATCCTCAACCAGACTAGCACTTAGGTGCAGATTTTCAACAATATCAGAAGAAATAAAAGTATGCGATGCGCCAGAGTCAAATAAGGTTCGAACAGGAAAGTTAGAAATGTAAACAAGGCTTTCTACGGAAATATTACTACCTCAGTCAAGAGCTAGAGTGGTGTTGAGAGCATGCAACTGCCCTCCAGAAGGTCCTGCTCGCTGGGTCTGCCCTTGCCCCTGCCCTTGCTTCTTAGGGCAATCCTTGCTGATGTGTCCATATCTCCACAATGAAAGCATTCACCCAACTTCCTCTTCTTCTTTCTACAGTTTTTACCCAGATGTCCAGTAATACCACAAAAGTTGCACTTCCTCGTCTCATGTGGTTTGTTGTTGCCCTTGTTATTCTTGTTATTCTTGCTATTTCCCTTCTTGAAGTCAGCTTTCTTATTCTGAGTCTCATTAGGCTTAAACTCCTTCTTGCTATTCTTGTCTTCCTCATGAAGTAGAGCCATATCCACCAAGCTTTCAAAGGTCGCCCCCATGGGTATATGAGTTAGGGCCAAGCTGTGTAGTGGCTCGTTCAATCCTCGAGCAAAGCGTACAGCCTTTTTCTGGGCTGTGTTGACCAAATCCAAACCGAACCGAGCAAGCTGATTAAACTTATTCACGTATTCCGTAACAGACATGTCCCCTTGCTTGAGTGCTAGGAACCTCTCCATTTGAAGGTTCTCTTCTGCTGACGATAAGAATTTAAGCCCAAACCTCTCTCTAAAGTCTGCCCAAGTCTCAACTGGCCTGGTAGAGTTGGTGACTTCCTACTAAAATGCAACTTCCTCTTTCAGCTACCATGCTGCCAACTGAACTTTCCTATGGTCCTCCATATCAAAGATAATGAACAAGTCTTCAGTCTCCTTTAGCCAGTTTCGTGCCTCAACAAAGGTTTCAGTTCCAGCGAAGTTCTTGCCGCCTATTGCTTTAAAGTCTTTGCATATTTTGGCAAAGGCGGTACCAGGAGGAGGAGGAACCGCGACCACTAGGGGAGGAGGAGGAGGGATGTCTGCCATGCCCGCGTCGTTGGCCCTGGCTTCTAAGTACCTTTGGAACCATCCAGGCACGGGTATTTCCTCAGGCAGGTTAAGATCAGCCATGCTAAAAAACGAAAAGAAAAGATTCAAACGAGGAAACAAAGGAAAGTGCTAATGGCTTCTAGGGGAATAGCCTTTTTAAACATAAAACTTTTCTTGAAAACTGCTTCTTTATAAATGGTTTTGAAAATAGTTTCAGAAGGTTTTTAAAACGTTTTCCCAGCCTGGTAACCTTCTGCTCTGATACCAAATGTAACACCCCACCTCCGCTAGGTCACTCACAAAGGGATTGCACTAGTTTTGGTGGAGTATTATCTAGGTAAACATACAAAGAGATATCATAAGGTAGAACATAAATAAAGCAGCGGTAGAAATTAAAAGCCAACTTTTTATTTCTTTCAAGAAAAAGAGTCAAAACCTCATATATCCTAGGTACAAATTATTCCATTACATCAAGTTCCAAATAAAGAAGCATAAACATAAAACAAAAGTAAATTATTCCCCATAAATAGTAGAAGCAGCCATAGCATAGCTCAAGACCAAACCGTACATGAGCTATCAGAAAGCAAGCTAAGTCCAAGATAAGAGCTAGTGTTTCTTCTCTGAGAACCTAGGGGGAAAACGAAAGAAAACGAGGCAAAAGAAAAAGGGTCAGTCATAAAGATTGGTAAGCCCTAGTGACTTTCAGTATGAAAACTAGTAAAGGTAACATGATATGTGAAAACTGGAATTAAACATAAGGATGATAACAGAACTGGTAGGATAAGATAACAAGATAAGTCAAGTCTAGCATCGCATATTCAAGGTCCGCTGCACCAACTGTACTAGTGTTCTAACCCATGTCAAGTATTAATCATGAAATGATCCCTTAGCCCAGTGTCATGATGTGACCCATTACGGGGTCCTACGGTACGATCTACTAATCGATCGGCTCCCTACAAGTCCTAGCTCGTCATGTGTTTGTGTCATACGGCCCTATCCTAAAATGTATTTACCTGTGCTAGGTCCACCATAGGGTGTATCAAGTCCTATGGTGCCAACCACCAACACGAATCAAGCACGCAGTGTAAATCTACGGGTGCCCAATGCCTGCTTTTTCAACTCCGGACTACGTGCACGACCATAGTCCGCCTGAACCTATAATGGCGCACCTACTCAGCCGTCGTTCTGGTCGCTTACAATCAGCCCAGTAATCGTGCCCCACCCTGCCTAGTCCCAGGGTATCGTGATACATCTAAGTGGGTTACTGCTGAAATGGACCGCGTAACTAGGGTTTCTAATGGGTTAAGTGTTGTCATTTAAATTCGTGATTTAACCCTATCCAAATCATGTATCAAGTTGGTTAAGTGTGTTCAAGAGGTTCATGACTTTACCCTATCAAATCATCGTGTCAAGTTGGTTAAGTATATTCAAGTGGTTCATGACTTAACCCTATCATGTGGCATTAATTCATTAGTGCACCTCAACCTCTCACATTAGACTAACTGTTGTGGTTACTGGATTTTTCGGGCGGTTCCGGGTAGATTTACACCATAACATAGTCTAACCTCGGGTTTTACGTGCGATATGACTAACTACCCACATTGGACCCTATTGTTTGCAGCCACTGGATTTGCCGGGCGGTTCCGCGCAGATTTACACTGCAAACTCAACCCAACCTCGAGTTGGCCATTTCAAGTTTATCAAATCGTCATGCCCACGTTCAAGTTTTCATGTCAAAATTCATGTCGAGTTTTCATGTCATGTCGTGTCCAGTTCATGTCCATATCCAGGTTCAAGTTATAATAACATTCATGTTCAAGTTCAAAGTCAATTCATGTTTTACCTAGTCTACCCAAATCGTATTCCCATCGCACGTAAGCTCGAATCGACACAAATAAATCTAATTAGGGAATAACATAAAAAGGGACGGGTATAAGGTGGCAAAAATGATTACTAGCATAGCATGGTATGACTTGATAAAAGATTATAACATTACTGGCATATGGAATATTGGCCTCAAACATAAAGATTCCAAATCTAGCAAAATAAGGTACTAGTCAAGATAACAGTTGTCATAAGGTGATACTATAGTCATGGTAATGATTGACATAAGGTGATAGCATAGTCATGGTAACGATTAACATAAGGTGATAGTCATAAACTTGTGACTAATAGCAGATTCAACATGATAATATGAGGGGTTTTATTTTTGATTTACAACATGAATAGGCCCTAAATCAATGTCATAACATATCCAAAAGTCAAGATCCAAGATGAACAAGAATGGATGTAGAACAGTCATCATACATAGGTCCAATTTCAATTTACATTATATTCATATTACATTTATAGTTTAAATCTTAAAATAATTGAGGCTTACAGATCGTGGTTCGAGAATTAGAAAAGAGAGTCGATGTTGAATCTTTATATGCTTAGTCAAGTCCTAATAGAAATCCCCAAATCAGCAATTCTCTTAACGCAGTCTCAACGTAGAAGAAGCAGTTCCTTTCTCAACAGATTTGGATTCCTATATATCCACTCATGTGGTACTTCAGAAGAAATTCATGGATACCGCCTACGCTTTCGATACGGGACTTTTCAACTAGAATTAGAGCAGCATAAGGTCAGAAAGAATTTTGTGTAGAGAGACTGGTGTTAGGGGCTGTATTTATAGGGTCAGGTCAACGAATGTGGACAGAAACGAGGCCAGAAACATCAAAGTGAATCCAGCTCCAAAAATGGGCTCGGGCACCAGGTCGACCCCCAGGTCGACACTATGGTCGACCTGGTCCTGGGTAGGTCGACTACATAGTCGACCCCTAGGTCGACCTGGTCCTGGGCGGGAAATTTCCCGCCCAGTCCATTCTGAGGTATGAATTTCGAATTTTGAATTCAAATTGAGCTGTTTTGAACTTGAAAACTTCTGAAAACTTCGAATGGTCATAACTGGTCACACGGGCTCCGATTTTCAAAAACTTGGACTCGTTTCCAAGCAGAATTTCGAGACGAACGCAATGGCGCAACCCGTTTCCCTTGATTCTTATTTAAAAATTAATTCTGCCTTGATTTATGGTTATTACACGTTATAAAAACACGGGTTGTTACAGGATTATACTTGCAGCTGGCAGGCCCAGCGTGGTCTTGGATTTCTTGGATTATCCAGAACACATCTTCCTTCAACCAAGAAGATATGTTCTGGGGGGCAAAATGTTGACCCGCTTTTTAGTCAAAGCAATCACACATGGAATCTCTGATCAACAATACGCTCGAGTATTGGAAGCATCATCAAAAGACAGACAATGATTTGGTCGAAATTGCATCACGAACAAAGAAAGGCCCGAAACTCTTATCAAACAATCTCTTTTGCAACCGAAAAGAGCAATTATGGAGCTTAGCTCTGTAACTCTTGTAGCCCTCTGAATTAGCTTCAGTTTGAGCTTTAGTTTGACTAAAACGGACTTACGGTTTGAAAGTTATGCCCGTTTCCGTGAACGCATGCAGTACTGGAAACTTGGATTGTGGGATGAGAAAAGCTCCGGATCGAATCGGTCCTGCTCCGACCCACGCTTCGAAGTTTCTCAAACTTGGACTTTAGCTCGCTTCGGTTTGGATCGGACCATCCAGACCCGATTTGCCCTATACACTGCACAGAAGCACTCGTCATGCCTTCGGGTCGGAGGTTCCACCTCGGTTCGGATCAGACCCGAACCGATCCGACCCCTATCGACCTGCTGCTACACTTTGGATCTGACCTATTCTTAAGGAGCCACTACCTCCTAATCTCATGGAATGAACTCCACCTGTCCTAGCACGATCTGAAGACCACTACTCCACTACTTTCGAGATCACCTCGGTGCCCGCCACGTGGCACCTCCGAAACGGACCGCTCCAGAATTCCCAAGGGCTCCTCTACGCCTATAAATACACGGCAACATGGCCATTTGAAGGGATCGGCTCTTTTCGGCCATTTCCAACTCTCATCTTCCACCATTTCAAGGAACTTTTTGGCTATTCCAACACTTGGCCTCCATTACAACCAAGCAAGGACATTGCTCGTCACTTTAACACGAGGAATTCGTGTATAAATTCATTCCCTAATCTCCTCTTCTTAATTGTAAACACGAGGATTCCGTGTATAATCCGCAAACAAACAACATTGTAATAACTTCTTAGGATTTAATAAGCTATAAATTGGACGTAGGCTTGGTTTGAGCCAAACCACTATAAAAATTTCGTGTGTCACCTCTTATTTTACTGCTTTCTCTGCATTAATCTGTGATTGTGAGGTTTTCACATAGCATTTGGGTGTTAGGCCCCAATTTTGGTCTAACATATTTTGAGTATTTGAAGATCATATTCATTATATTTGTAATTTCTTATTGAATCAAGAAATTATAAAATGGATGCAGGTTCGTAACGCCAAACCACTATAAAATGTGTTTGTTTTCTGGTTTTCTTTATTTTTACTTTATATTTCTTCATTTTTCTCTACAAATTCTAGTCTTTGGGTACTTGTGATATTTTTTGTTCAAACATTTTGGTGCTTTCATTGAGAACATTTAATTCTCGACCTTTTTTGATTATTTATCTACTATTCAAATCGCCAAGTCTGAGGAAATATATCACATTTTCGTTATTTTCAACATTTTTGATCATCCTGGTTTCTAAAAGAGATAGAACTCAGTAAACTTCTACTGGAGCGTTAACCAGCGATTCACAACAGTCTGATTCACATATTGTACCAGCACGGGGTCTCGAATCGAATGATCCCGGTTCGAACCTCCCAGTACTGATTTCAATCCTATCCGACCTAGTCACTGTATCCACTGCTCCAACAACCAATCGAGCTTCTCCTTAGGCATTCGTTACATAAGATGATTTTGCACGTTTGTTCAACAAGTTAGAAGAGACCACTACTGCCTTGGATGCTCAAAGGCGAGATAATGCAATGTTAAGAAATTATGTGGATACAATAGCTAGGCAATGGGAAGAGTTCCAGAGGCAAAGTACACCATCTCCACTACATCGCCAAATGGAAGAAGGCTCATTGTCACTTGAAGAGGGTGAACAATCACCACGTCAGTGGAGACATTATGAAAGGCCAGAGGACCTTCGTCAACTCCATTTTGATATACTTCTTTCCTAGGAAGATGCAGCGATAACACTCGAGCCTGATGATTCTAGTTTGGCTGAATCCATTCTTAGGTCGGCCCGATCTCAAGCTTCCCTCAGGGAAAGTAGCACTCCCCAGACTACTCATACACCCATACTTCCACCTGCTCGTCCAGTGATTGACCAAGACCACAGAAGGAAGGGAAGTACTGCCCAGATGATGATTCAGGTGACGTTGCTTGGAGTGGGAGCATAATGAGTTTGATGAGCCGAGAGTGTCGAAATAGAACATGTGTTAACTAATCAGAGGTAGAAGCAATGATAAGGAAGATAATGAATGGTAGCAGTTGTTATACTAATGAGGTTTGGGGATTAGATCGTAGTCATACTCCTTTTACGATGATATTTTGGAGGCATAGTTTTCGAGATGATTTAATTTTCCCACTATGAGTCATTATTCGGGAAGGAAAGATCCACGATAGTATTTGATGCGCTATTCTTGGTATATGAATGCAGAAGTTTCTCCTGATGCTATTTTTTGTACAGCCTTCCCAATATACCTTGAAGGGAAGGAAATAATGTGGTTTACCAGACTTCTTCCCCGATCAGTTTCCAATGTCAAAGAACTAAGTGTCAAATTCGTGACTCAAATTCGATTGCATGCATAAAAGTCTAAGCATGTAACGGAGCTTTAAACAGTTAAGCAAGCCCCTGGAGAAAGTTTAAGGGGATATCTTAACCATTTTTCTATGGCTATCACCGAAGTGAGCAACCTTAACCCAAAACCATTCTAATGGCAATGGTCGAAGGTGTGAACAAGGAATCATAGTTCGGAAGATATTTAGTTGGAAAGCCTCCTATGACGATAGAGTTGTTTAATGAAAAGGAAAATGTGTGCTTGCGATAAAAGGATGCATTTCTGAATCAAAAAATAAGGTCTATTGAGGTTGTAAATGAGGAAACAGAGAAACGTTAATGTAAGATAGTCCAACGATAGTTCCAGAAAAGTGTAAACGAATGTCAGGAATCAGAACAAGAAGAATGTGCACGGAGGAAAGAAAGGTAATAAAGGAAATCAAAATCAAAAAGGGGATGCTAAGAAGCGACCGCTATTTCAGTCATTCGAGATTTATACAACATTGAATGACACTTTGGACAATATATATATATCTTGATATGTGCAATATGATGCAGTACAAGAAGCCATCTCCATGGAAAGGAACGTGAAACGGAAAAGTTCTGCTTATTCCATGAAATTTATGGTCATTCTACGAATGAATGTTGTTATTTAATGGAAGTGATTGAGAAGTTGTTGCGAGAAGGGAAGCTTGACGAATATAAGGTGTCCCCAAGGAACAAGGGGCATAGAGCTCTAGCCCAAATCAAGATCAAGGGCCCCTCAAAGCCACTGCCCGAAAGGAACATTAACACAGTCATCAAAGGACCACAACCAATGGGATTCGATGCAAGAACGATGGAACGATATATGATTGCTGCGAAGCACATGGAAGTTGAGGATTACAATACTTCCGAAGATAATGTTTCGTTCAAAAAACAAAAACTAATGATGGACGATATCGTTTTCCGCGATAGAGAAAGTTCGGGAGTGGAAACCCCAAGCATAGACCTATTGGTGTATCAGTCATTATTGGCTCTGCAACTTTATGGGAGGTAATAGGTTATTGCGAGAGTTCCATTAATATCTTGTTCAAAAAGGCTAAGTTGGAAGCAAGAGACCTAAAGCTATGTATGGGATGGATACGCAGTTTCAGTGGTTCAACCACTGAATCGATTGGTCTAGTTGAATACCAATTGAGTTAGGCGGGGGAGATCAATGGAGAGTATGAATACTCTTGTTCCTCGTGATGAATATTAACTCTCCCTATAATGACTTTCTGGGCCAGCCAGCCCTGGCAAACTTCTGAGCGTGTATAGCTCCTTAGTGTTTGCTCCTGAAATTCCCAACTGAGGCTGGGGTAGGAATGGTCAAGGGTGATCAGTTGATAGGAAGGGCATGCTATTTGGCATGACAAGTGGCAACTTTGATCAGATTCATATCCAGAGCAACTGATAAGTGTATTCCTTTCCTTGACTTAATAAAGCAAGGGAAAGGCAATTTTGAATAGACCCTAGGTTGTGTTGAATCTTTTCAAAATCTGCGAAGTCACAGGGAGAGACCCCCAATATGATCCAAAACTGTAGATCATGAGGACTTATTTGTATACTTGGTGGTATCATTGCATGCTGTCAATTCAACACTCATCCGCGAGGATGAGAAGATCCAGAGATCGGTTTACTATGTGAGCAAGAAGTTGACAGAGGAGAACGCAACTATCCAAAGATTGAAAAGCTTGCTTACAGTTTGCTGATTCCTTCAAGGAAACTCCGCCAGTATTCAAGCTCACCCGATTGTGATATACACTGACAAACTGCTATGATAGGTCCTTCAACATCCTGAGGAGTTTGGTAGGTTACTTATGTGGAGTATTGAACTAAATCAGTTCGACCTCACTTTCCTTCCGAGAAAGTAAATCCGAGGGCAAGCGTTAGCTGATTTCATAGCCAAGTTTACAACTCCTAAGGAAGATGTCTTGGATGATGATGCAAGAACTTTTAAGATCAAACTCGAATCGAATCAATCATTTGGAAGTTATACAAAGAGTTGCTCGTAATAATCAACGTTCTAGTGCCGGAGTCGTTTTGGTAACTCCTAAGAGACGATAGATCTATTATGCTTTATGGCTAAATTTTCCTGCTACTAACAATGATTCTAAGTATAAATCCCTAATTAGCGGCTGAAACTCATAAAGAAGTTAGGAGTAGTTGCGTTGGAAATTTTCTAAGACTCTCAAATTGTTGTATTCCAGGTTCGGAAAGATTATCAGACAAAAGGACTACGGCTTGCTGCCTATCTGGAATGAGTGGAAGAACTGTTAGATAACCTGAAGTATCATAGCATTTCCTACATTCCAAGGGAGGAAAATAAAAAGGCTGATAGTTTAGCTAAAATGGTCACCTCAAATAGCCCAAAATAAACAGAAATGGTCTCAATTGAAGTACTGAATGCGCCGAGCATTGATCAGATGGAGATTGATCAAATTTAGGAGGTCGAACCTGAAAAGGAGTCATGGATGACCCTTATAAAGAATTTCCTGCATCGTGAAACCCTTTCATAAAAGAAGAAATAAAAGCATGCCATTGTCTGCAAAGCTTCAAGATATATTACGCAGCAAGGTATGCTTTATAGAAGAGGGTTTTCAGTTCCTTTGCCCTAGTGCATCGCCGATGATGATGTCCAGCGCGTATTACGAGAAGTACACAAAGGCGATTGTGGAGAGCACACTAGAGGGCAAACTTTGGCGAAGAAGATACTACCGTATGGCTATATCTTCCTACTATAAATCGTGATGCAACTGATTATTTATGATGCTGCAATAAATGTCAGAGGTTCGCGCTCCGCCTTATCAACTCACCCAAATGGTAAGTGATGTACACGTAAAAGTGCACATTTACATTCACATATTTACTCTTGTTTAGTTTAAATAAATGTCATATGTTGGGTTTTTATAATGTTTAAACCATAATTCAATTGATTTCAAAACATCATACATTCATCATCATACAGAGGTAAAATGGTCAATTTTGTGCTTAAGTTATTTTAAGAATTATTTACATGGACATTTTTCATTGTTTTTGTAGACATTTGGTGCATTTGGAAGAGAGCTTCATAAAGATTTATATGCATACAAAGGAATGAAGAGGAAATAATTCTCATACATGATCATGGAGGACCCCACCTACCTTCCCACTTACTACACATAGAAGCTAATGGACAAATAAGTGGATGTTAAAGCTTCATGAAAATTTGATGATGGATTAATTAAAGCTTAATGATTACTTGGTCGTCGCACTTCCTAAAGGGCAGTTTGGTAGCACCCTAAATGTTGAATTAAGGTTTTACTCATGTATAAATAACCCACTTGTGTACATGTTAATGATTTTTAGTTTGTTAGTCTGTAGAAAAACTCTCTCTTTTATTTCTATGGCTACTTAGTCATTTTCTCTTATTGTAATTTCCATTCAAATGCAATTCAATTTCATGTTAACAGCTTAGATTTATTTTATGCAATTAGAATAGATTTTCCTTTATTTAGTTCTCTTTTCTTTTGTTTTTGTTCTACGTTGCAATATACTTTTGTTGTTAGAATAACAAACATGAGAGGCTAATCCCTTTGATTTAGGGGTAATGAAGCCCTCTTGATCGTATAGATGCAACATATTTTGGTTTTTATGATCTCTTTTTATGCTTAATGGAGTGATTGAAGTAGTAATTACATTGTTGTTTGAGTTTTGGTTTTGATAGTCTATGTTTGTTGACAACAAAATAGGCTATGCTTAGTCAACAAAAACACAAGATTGCCTATTCATCTTCATATGAATATGGTTATTACAGTGTGATTGACATTCAAATTTTGATGGCTTATATTTCTAAACATTAGCTAATAGGTCATGTTTAAAGTAGATTTGATTTTCACTTTTGTTGTCGTTTCATGAAAATATAATTGTGGATTAGAGAGTGTATTAAAGTTTGACGGTTTAAATGTGTTCTCTAATGACACATTAGGTCGTTCTTATGATAAATGCACTAACTAATTACACAAAAAAACAAATGAGAGATCATGAAATCATTGTATGTTGATTTATGTGGTCATAACGGGGAATGCCTCTAAATTGCTTTCATTTCATATTTAGCTCTCAACTTAGTTTATAGTTTTAATTAGTTTTTGTTAATTAAATCAATCCAGAGTTTGTTTTAATTTGATTGAATATAATTAAAATTATTTCTTTCCTCGTGGATCGACTCGTACTCGCTAACGTACTATGAGTGTACGTCGTGCGCTTGTGGTTTATTACACTTCACGACGGTTTTCTAATTCATAAAATATTCGTCGTTGAACATGTTTTTGGCGCCGTTACCTGGGAAAGTTAATTAATTTTGATTTTGTTCTACGGATTAATTTTGTTGTTCTTCTTAAAAAAAGTGTTTGTTTCATTTATTTTTCCTTCTATTTTCTTGTTTATGTAGAAAGAAAATTCTTATTTAATTGATTTGGTATTATTGATTGATACCATAATCTCAAGGACAAGAGAAAAAATGCTTGCCTTTTATTTTCAATTTGACTCCTTTTTTCAATACAATTTCTTTCCCTTTCTTTCATTTATTTCTTTCCAATTTTCTACAAATTTCTTTCTTTTCACTATTCCTACAAATAAAAAAATTGCTTTCCAAATTTTTTTATTCTTGCTTTAGATTTCTTCTACGTTTATCTCCAATAACCACCCAAATTATTGCTTGCCTTTTTCCTTGATTTTCAAATTTCTTTCCAATTTTTCATATTTCTTCTTTTACAATAAAAAACAGATAAAAATTCTTGCCAATTTTTGTGCAATTTCTTTTCCTTTTTATTTCCCTTTTTCCCATCTGTTTCTTTCCCTTCTTTGTACAAATTATTTCTTTTGTTTACAATAAATAAAACAATTCCTTTTTTATTTCCTTTTTCTCTTCCATACAGAAATCAAACAAGAACTTCAACCCCAGTCCCCTTTCAAACCATTCCCTTTCAACAGTCAACTTTTGCCATCCTCATAAACCACCTCTTTTCCTTCTCCTACAACTCATCCGATTCAAATTTACTATCATAAACCACCTCTTTTCCTAAACCAACTCTTCTCTCATTAAAAAAAATCACCATTGTTTCTATTTTTATTGGAATCTAGTTGTTGTTTTTGTGTTTGTTCCTGTTTGTTCATCTTTATATTAAAAAAAACAAAGAGGTTGTGTGTCTTCATTTCTCTTGTTTTTTTTCTGTATGTGTTGTTACATTTGCTTGATCATCTTTGTTTTCTGTATTTATTTGTGTGTTAGCATGTTCCTCAGCCTCTTTGCTCGCCTTTCAACCTTGGCCAGCTTGGCTCTCAGATCGGCATTTTCCTTCTCAAGTTCATGTTTCTCATGCTAGAGACGAGTGTAAGACAACTTCAAGTCAATGTTCTAAGATGTGACACTATGACACTTCTCCTTAAGGGTTGTTCATTCCTTGCA
The DNA here is from genome assembly GCA_030737875.1 of Allium sativum. Taxonomy (NCBI): domain Eukaryota; kingdom Viridiplantae; phylum Streptophyta; class Magnoliopsida; order Asparagales; family Amaryllidaceae; genus Allium; species Allium sativum. The sequence goes on from CM060921.1 coordinate 319,622,752, forward strand.
AGAAACATCAAGTTCATTTTGAAAGTACTGTTGTAGCTCATCATCCATTTTCTTGTATTTCTCATCCTCACGTTGTGTAAGTGCAAGTTTAGCCTGAACTTTTTCATATTCTTTCCCGATAGCCTTAACATGCAATATGTCGCATTCCTACATATGCTTCTGATTATCTAAGTCCAATTGAAGACTCTCTATGATTTCGGATAACTTCAAAGCATATTTTCATGTTTCTTGAACTGCTCGTCGACAAAGTCTATCTCTTTCTTGACGTTATCGGACATGTTTTCTGGAAATGGTTGGAGATTAAGCACAACGTGCATTCCCAAAGTGATACCGAGGATATCGCTCTTTCAAAACCTTTATCCTCTCAATGGTAGAGGCGTCAAGGACAATGGAATTTAATGTAGAGATATCATTGGATTTGCATTCGGATAGAATGATCATCGCACCATTTTTATCCTTGGCTTTATCCATGGGTTTATCCTTGGAGTCAGAACGTTTCTTAGGTTGTTTATCTTGTGGTTGTGAGTCTTTTGGAAGAAGAGGGGCCTTAATAGCTTGTCTATCCCCTTCGCGATGGCCCGCATAGCTCTTTTTCTTGTTGATAGTAGAACGCACCGAAGATCGGGAATTTGAGGAGGGATAATACTTCTGTTGGTGACTCCTTATCTTCTCTCTGTCACGGTTGTCTCCATAGTCGTGCTACGGGTCGGGATAAGATTTTGAAAGGCTGCTAAGGAGCTTTCTGGGATCATAACTTCGATGAGACATAGTTCTAGTAAATCATAGTAAGTCAATATTAGATTCAAGAATTAGTGCAACACAAAGGTGCTGTGATGTGCAGTGCCCGTGTCATGTGTATCCTGGTGACCCCTCGATGGACCGGAGCCTGGAGTTCGGCTAGTCGGTGTTGTCTGCCCCATCTTTGTGGGTGTAATTTCCTCTTTGGAAGTCGAAAAGAAGGTCCGAAAGCCAATATCTTGGTAAATAATTTATGGTGTGTGGCAAAGGCAGAACGTCTAGGCCTCGGAATGGAGGCACCGATTTCTGTTGATGAGAATCATGAATTGGAGATTTAGCTGGAGGTAGAGTCTTGGGAGAACCGCTTCTTTCCAATCGTAGTATCTTTTGGAGAACCGATTCTCTCGGGTGACTCTCCTTCTCCCCTAGTTGAAGTTCCTAACTGGAACTCGCAAGGTCTTTGCTCCTTGAGGACTCCTTAGTTTTAAATGAACTACTGCACGCCCCCAAATGGGAGCACGCCTTCTTTCCCCGCTGTCGCTGAAGGATTCTAGGCTGGGGGAACGCATATAAGGGCAGGACCTCCACTAACTCCCATACTCCGTTGCAGACTGAGTAAATTGTATCGATGAAGAAGTTCATCCATAAAGCAACTCTTGACGCTTAGCGAGGCCGGTGGAGCATTTAATAATGCAATCAAGAGGTCTTGGTATATCTAGCCTTGCAGCTTCTTTGGGTTCAGAACTGACAATGAAAAGAAATATTAGAAATCCTATGCCTAAAGTAATAGGGGAGAGATTGGAAGCCAAAGCTTCCTAGATTAAAGCCATCTCCTAGCACACCCCGCTTGATGATGGACATAAAACTAATTTAGCCTTATGTCGCCCCAGTTATTGTATCCCTAAGTAATAATTTTTCTCTTGGGCATGGATTTGAAATAAAGAAAAGAAGGAGTCACTGGTTGGCGATGCTTGACATAACAGAAAAAACGATATCTTTAAAAGTGGGGTCCACACCCAGGATCTCCATATATGCTATGAATAAAGTGTATAGGTATGATTATGATGTTGTATGAAGCTGCACATGTGCTTTGTTCACTCGTCGAAGGAAATCGACGATGAAGAGATGAAAAGGAGGAATGCTCCTGACTGAGACATTTGTCAACTTATTGCCATACGCCCTTCTGGAGGACTATGAGGTCTTTCTAAGACATCAGGGACCTGGACGTCTTCCCAGGGAATTCCATATTTTAAACATAATTGCCTCAGCCTCGATCATTAGTGGTGGACACGCAAGAATCCTTAGGCTCTTCCATATAAATTACATCTTGAAATGTGTTTGGAGACCTATTATCTCCTACTTCTCCAACCTCTTCATCCAAAGAAATTCTCTCTTCGAAAGATTTTGTTTCTTCATGAATATTAACATCAATCCCCAGATCTTCGTCATCAGAGTTAGAGTCCGGCATAGGAATGTTTGGATCAGTCCCTATCTCTAAAACCTTGCCTTTTCCAGCTTCAGAATATCATGTAGGGTATCTTCTAGATATGCTCGTTGTGCTATCCAATAAATATTGGTAGTTAGAATAAAGAAACGTGCTCCCCCTGTGTATGTGTACTAGTGTGTGCAATGAAAGTGTGTTGAAATGAATAAAGGAAGGAAGCGTCGAATGCATGAAGTTTTTAAATATGCATCAACGTGTTCTGAAGAATTATGTCTTTATATTTGAAATCATATGTTATGCCACTTTGATTTGGATCTGGGAAGGCTCTGTCCTAACTGTTTATATGTGCTTATTTGTCCAGTTCGATATTGGATTTTTTATCAGATATGTGTTATGATGGTCATTCACTTAGATGAAGGTATTAAAGGGAGGTGTCTCGAGAGTTCAGATTATTTGTCAAATGCTATCTTGGATCGAAGGATCATCCGGATCAAATAACATCCAGATAGAATAAATCTCTGCTTCGAGGATTCCAGTGTGGATTCTCCGAATCGAGAATTTTTTATCCTAACCTATGTGATTCCCATAGGCTTCTATAACTCCTCTTTCCTAATTTTTTGATCCCACCAAGCCTCTTCGCTTCTAAGTCTCCATTGACCCGAAGCCTCCATCGGATCGAACAACCCATTCGATCTAAGATTTTCGAACCCGTCCAGTTCTTCTCCTACACTTATCCTTCTCCATTCACTTTTTCAGACATCCACATATCATTCTAATGGCCTCACACACCCACATCTCCAGATCCACCTTCGAACATCATTGCGGTAAGATTGAAACCACCGTGGATGGCGATTCTGGTGCCTAGAGAAGTGGCGGTGGACCCCAAGACCCAATACAACAACCTACCATGATACAAACCCGATTCCAACATATATCGAAGCAAATTTCTCGGATTCGAGGACCAACCAGAGTGCATTCTTGGTTAACAAAACGAATTACAAAATAACCTAACCATGAATGATTTGGTACTAGATTCGAAGGCGAATATAAGATTCATGGTTTTTGATTTTCTCGGCTCAAAGCCGATGGCAGTAAAGAATAAAAGGCAAATGATGAGTTCTAGGAATTGGCTAACCTGTATGATATATTGAAGAAACTTTTCAGCCCTCATGAAGCGACGAGTTGACTGTTTCCCCACTGCTGAGTTAAAATAGGTGAATGTACACCGGATCGAACGGATTTTAATTGAAGTGATGCTGCATAATTAACATTAGCAAATTGTCTCCGGGTCGAATGAATTCGGTCTGGAGTAAAGTCAAATTTTTTTATCTGAAGATCAGCACCTAGAAAGATGTGCAGAAGTGTCACTACTAGCCATTCCAGATTCTTGGCGATGTGATGGACTCATGTAAAACGGAAGATCCAACTCGACCTTGACGTTTGTTAGAAAAGGTTTTTCGAAACGACTTATATGCGCATGTTTGTGTATGTAAGTCGATAACTCAACATAATTTGAAATGGGTAAATCTAACCTTTTGACTCAACAAGGTTTGGACGATTTATCTATGTGTTTGCAACTACTCCAGTCAAGGACTTTGGTCTGTTGAGCACGACAAAGGCAATTTGGGTACGATCTACCATTCATACATAACAATAGTGGTCAAAAGTCAAGACTTTACAGAATGACAAGGTTGTTGACCAGTGCTTACATAGGAATGGACAGCTCGACAAGTTCAAAGCACATCTCATCTGCGATAAGATATACTTTGGCGGTAAAATGTTTGCCATCCTTATGGCAAGGCCGTCAATGACCCAAGTAATCTCAAATCATGAATCTCAAAACTATGTTTAGAGCGAAGACTCACTGCCAACTTTTATCATCCTTGGGTCGAAGAAAACATGGTTGGCACGCCTTAATTAGGAAAAGCTCTAATGGGGATAGGAAAGTGAGAGCTCATCTTGAAATGTATAGACTGGATCAAAGGACAGATGAAGGAATACTTCGGATTGAATGAAACCCATGCTTAAGAAGAATCAAGCAGGATCAAATACACATCCAGATCGAATATTCGATCCAGTCTTCATTCGACCTGGACTGGGAGAAGATACGAAGGCCTTGCCATGAATCCACATTCCCACTCTTTCCTGAAGCCTCCGAGCTCCTTCCACATAGCCACCCTCAATCCCGGAAGCCACGATCTGATCCCATAACCGCCTAATAATTATCTCTACTAGCTTCCTACTAACCCGGATCGAACGCCACCTGCAACAACCGTTCCCGCCAAGAACTAATCCTATATATACACAAATTTGAGGAGATTTCGAGGACTTTTGGCACTCAATTACTTCACGCGTGCTCCAACCATCCATCGTTAACATCAATTCGAGTGATATTTCGAATTCTATCATCAATTTAGAGAAAAATAGTGTTGTATTGTGAGTATCTGAAGATCATATTCATTGTAATTGTAACTTCTTATTAAATCAAAGAGTTATAAAATGGATGTAGGCTCATTAACGCCGAACCACTATAAATCGTGTGTGTTTGCTATTTTTCTTTCATTTTTACTTTATATTTCTTCTTTTTTCTCTACAAATTCTATTATTTGTGCGTTTGTGCCATTTTTTGGTCAAACACACATATAACCTCCATGTACTGTTTTAGCAAAAAAGCATGCAGAACAAGGTTCAAACTTGAGTTTGACACCCCTTTTCCATTGCACTACACCTTCAGAGCTTGTATATTTATATATACACATATAATAACTGTAGACTTTGTTTAAAAAAAATTGATTGCATAGACATATATAAGACAATGAGGCTAATGGATGTAATTGCCAAAAGGGAGATAAGAAGAAGCTCCATCTAGTCACCAAGTTATTTCAAATATATGGTCATATAAATCCAGTCGGTAAGTAGTGAAAAAGTGGAAGCGTATAATTTGAATAGAGGAAGAAATATGCAAGATTGCTAATGGCTATTTAGATCAATAAAGAATAAAAGATTTTCTAAAATTTTTGAATCATGCATAAGGAAGTGTTTTCTTACCATAAATAGTGTTCAACAAGGCAAGCGAAACAATTGAAAAATATAGTTGCGCTATATATTATATGTAATAAAATCCCATATCTTGTGGATCGATAATATTATATAAAGCTACAAAGATACGTAAAATAATTGTGATGAAGCAAAAAAAAACTAAAGTGAGCCTCTAACCTTGTGTTTATAGCTCCACGCTGCTAGCATCTACTCCTAAAAAAAGAAGTGCCTGATGCGAGAATATACCATAAGAAATTAGTGGTCCTCGCTAAAGAACGTGGCTACATCACTAATATTGATGGATCGGTACCGAACATGGTCATGGATAGTAACGATCCATGATACCTTCATATGGATCACTTTTAATGCTTTACTTTATGATAACTTGATTTTAGCTTCATAATTTATATCTTGTTTGAATTTTTAGATTCTTGCTTCCATATTGGTTCACTACAAGAAAATCTATATTTGGTTGCAATATATAGCTGCGTTTGATGGCTAACAGCAACCATTGATATAAAATTAACCTTGGATCGCTACTTTACTTGTCCACTATTTACTTATCTTGCCAAACTTTTTCGTTCCCACTCTCATTTTCATCATCTCTGTTCCCTGTGTCTTCCATGAAAATAACCAAATCCCTCTTTCATGAAAATAACCAAATCCCTAATGTTAAAATTACTAAAATCAAAACTCTCAATCCTTACTTCTTGACAAAATCAAAACGCTAAATCCAAATCTGAAATTTAGATCCAAACAAAATTACAACAAATTTTTTCGCCTCCTCCAAATGTAATACGTCTGCAATCAATTCCGCTTACACCTCGATATCTATAAGTTCAACCACAATAAGTTACGCTTCCTTGTACAAATATACCCTTAACCGCAACCTCATGAACTCCTTCCATATAAACCTAGAAATGGCGATAACTGAGATTAAACCTCGTCTCTATGCAAGCTGCCTCTCTCCCTTCACAATTGTAACACCCCACCTCGGTTAAGGACACTCACAAAGGGAATGCCTTAACTTTGGTGGAGCATTTTAGTAAACAGAACAGGAAATTTCAAGACAGATAAACAATACTTGAGAAATTATAACTTTATTACAGCGGAAAACAGAAATCAGTATGGTTACATCTTTACCAAAAACTCAAGTACACAAATATCAGTCTTGTTCAGAAAGTCATCAGAGTACAAATGTTTAAAATCATAATCCCCACAGAAGATGCCATAAGAAGTTTAGTCATACTTCATGCACTTCAAGAAGAAGAAATCCGGATCAAGCTAATGTATTCCCTCCTTGGAAAACCTGGGGGGAAACAGAAGAAAAAGGGGCGAAAGCAAGCAAGGTTAGACATAAAGTCTGGCAAGTCCAGTGACTTTCAGCATATGAACAGATAATAATAATTATGACATGAAAATAAGTTGGATAAGAGATAACAGCAACAGGAGAAGCAGATGTACTTAGGTTAAACAAAAGAAACAGAATAATATTACTTTTCATTTCTCTGCACTAATACTAGTATAACAGGATTAGGGTTATCCTAATATCTAAACTAAACAGAAATGGGAACAGAATAATTTCCACAGAAGAGAATGCTAGTAATTGGCCTTTACCGCCCCAACAGAAGATACAAAAACAGAATGCTAATAATAGGCCTTTACCACCCGAACAGAAGGTACAGAAACTGAAACAGTTTAATCCCAATGAAAACAGAATGTAGAATTAGGTGTACACTAGTAAATGGGCCTTTACCACCCCAACAGACGGTACCACGTAGAAACAGAAAGGTATTACCACCCCACAGTAACAGACGGTACCCCACAGAAACAGACAGAGTTAAGTGTACCCTAAGTCCTATCCCATGCGATCGGCTCCCTAATACATAAATACCATGTGCCAGCCCCACAAAAGGGTGTATCACTCCCCAAAGTGGCAACCTTTAAATGACACAGACCTATTTACAGATGTCACGGAGTCTTACATCCTCAGAGGAAGACCGGGATCCATGCATGCACATGACCTGGTTGGAACGCACCATCAACACCCCTCGCCATTATCAGAATGAACCGCTTATAATTAGTTCAGTAAGTGTGTCCGGACCCTACCTATTGTTGGGTCAAAGTTTTGATACCAGAAAGGGTTACTGACTTATATGGGTCCCAAACAACAGATGACACAAGTAATTCCACTCCTAACCTTGTGTCCCCAGACTAACAGATTTCAGATTAACTTGTTTACAAGTTCAGACATACAGAGTTCAGATCATCTAGTTCACAAATCAGACAAGTTTTCAGACTAACGTGTAACACTCCACCTCCGTTAAGGTCACTCACTAAGGGAATGCCTTAACTTTGGTGGAGCATTTTAGTAAACAGAACAGAAACTTACAAGACAGATAAAACAGTACTTGAAATTTTTTTTAACTTTATTACAGCGGAAACATAAATTAATATGGTTACATCATTTCAATTTCAGAATTCAAGTACAAAATATCAGTCTTGTACAAAAGCCTTCAAAATGCATAGTTTAAAATCATAATCCCCATGGAACGGAAGCTATACAGAGCCAAGCCATACTTTAAGCACTTCAAGCAAAGAGAAGTCCGGATCAAGCTAAAGTATTTCCCTCCTTGGATAACCTGGGGGGGAAACGGAAGGAGGCGAAACAACAAGGGTCAGACAAAAAGTCTGGCAAGTCCAGTGACTTTCAGCATATGAACAGATAATAATAATATGATATGAACGTAAAACTGGATGTGAGATAACTATAACAGGTGTAGCAGATATAACAGAAAAACAGAATGTGGAATTAGGTGTACACTAGTAATGGGCCTTTACCACCCGAACAGACGGTACCACACAGAAACAGACAGGTGTTACCACCCAACAGAAACAGACGGTACCAACAGAAACAGACAGAACTAAGCGTACCCTAAAACCCTACCCCAAGCGATCGGCTCCCTAATACATAAATATCCTGTGTCGGCCCCACAGTAGGGTGTATCACTCCCTAAAGTGACAACCAATTGGCACAGACCTATTTACAGATGTCACGGCGTCTTACATCCTCAGAGGCAGACCGGGATCCATGCACGCACATGACCCGGTTGGAACGCACCATCAACACCCCTCGCCATTATCAGAATGAACCTCTTATAATTAGTTCAGTAAGCGTGCCCGGACCCTACTTACTGTTGGGTCAAAGTTTTGATACCAGAAAGGGTTACTGACTAATATGGGTCCCAAACAACAGACGACACAAGTAATTCCCCTTCCTAACCTTGCGTCCCCAGACTAACAGATTTCAGATTAACTTGTTTACAAGTTCAGACATACAGAGTTCAGATTTACTAATTCACAAATTAAGTTAACAAGTTTTCAGACTAACGGGTCAGATGTACAGACTTTTCAGATTTGTCTAACTTTGTATTGGGCCTACAGATTCATGGACGGGTTTTACTACATCTATTAATCCCATTGGTTTAACCCTATTTTCCCCAATACGTTTTAGACGTCATTCTTATCTTAGATTTGCATTAATTAATTATTAATGCACAGACCTCTCACATTAGGTCGGTAGCTTGTGGCCGCTGGATATGGCGGGCGGTTCCGGGCAGACTTCTGCCACAAGCCAGACCTAACCTCGTGTCTTACGCATGTTATGACTAACTTCTCACATTAGAACCTATTGTTTGCGGCCACTGGATGTGCCGGGCGGTTCCAGGCAGATTTACGCCGCAAACTCATTCTAACCTCGAGTTAGCCATGTTTATCTTTGCGGCCAATTAATTAATAATTTACCGTTTATGCGCACGCCCAATATATATATATGCCAATTCAGATTATGTCAATAACAGGATGATTATATCAACATAGCAGATAACAGATTTTATATGAATTAACGGATTTTACAGATTTAGCAACTTAGCAGAATTTGGCATATAACAGGTTAGGCATTTCAACCGACAAATTTAACAGATTAGGCATTTCAATCTAATTAGCAGTCTAGGCAATATAACAAAACTAGCAGTTTAGGCAACTTGGCAAATTAGCAGATTTAGCAAATTTAATATTTCCAAAGGTTCTATTTACACGCCTTGCCTAGTCATAAATTAGCCTAAATTCATATGCCTACATAATTGTCATGATTCACAACATATACTCGCAGAATATGGACATAATTTGCCATATAACATATATTCCAATTTTTGTTAAACTAGCATTTTACAGCAGATTCACATATAAATTATACCAAATATAATCATTAATTTCAATGCATGCCATATATCCAAAAATCCCTATTTAGGTGTAATCACAATAATAGATATCCTAATTAATGTAAATCTTTACACCTAAGTTTCCATATCTTCTTCTTTTTGAGTCATGAATCATTATGCAAACTATACCCAATATAAATCTTTAAATCATATCTTCTAAAAATCATATCTTGACTTTTATATGCATTTTGTCCAAAGTCTCAAATCATATGTAATCTTACAATGGTTCCTCTCTTCTTCTATCATAGAATATGCATAGATCCAAATCTAGTTTACAACATATGCTCATTAATTACAGTTCTAAATTACAACATAACTATGCATACAACATGCATAAATTATATGTTCATAGTCAAATTTATGCATATGTCCAATATATTTTATGCCTCAGACCTAAAGTCATACATTCAATTTAGTCTTGTCAAATTCCGCATCATTCATTATTTATCCCAAAATTTGCGTTCATACGTTCATCTCTTATGAGATTAGGCACAGGCTCGTGGTAGCCTGGCTATAAAAACAGAAAAGAAGAAAAGGGATACAGAACAGTCACAGGAAAACAAATCTGACAGAAGAGAATATATATACAATCTCAGATTCAGAATTAAAAACATATCAAAATTATAATTAACGTTTATAGCGGAAAGTAACTGTACTTGCCTTGATTGGATTAAAAAAAGAACTTTAACTTGTTGTAGAATCTTTGCAGAAACTTTAATCTCTAGTTTGAATTGAGTTGCTTAGGCTGATGTTGATTATCTTCTAGTTTTAATTCCAGCAGAGCAGCGACGCCATTTTTATTTTTATTTTTATTAGAAGAAGAGAGCAATGGAGGCTAGAGAATTGTGTAAGAAACCTAGGTAGAGTCTAGGGTCATTTTTATAGAGTTGCAAGTTAATTTGAGCCGTCCGATGATGCTAGGGTAAATCAAGGCCATCAATTTCAAAAGAGGCCAATTATGTTCACAATTAAGGACTGTAAATTATTCCCATTTTAAATTATGGCATAATTACTATTCCAATTACATGCAATTCCATGTTTTAGCATATATATATATTTCCTACAATGTACACATTTCTCATTTAGGACAAATTCTATATATAAATAATTCCTAACACACTTATGCCATAATTACTCCCTTAATGTACATTATCAACATTTATTATTTATTGCCAATCCATCAAACATAAATACGTATTTAATAGATACATCTTTCCTTTTACCGTATACATTAATTATTCATATATACATGTCAATTAACAAGAATGACAATATTAATGTATCCTTTTCATTGTAAATTAGCATATTTATATATTTCTCAACATATTTATATATTTCTCAAATTAACATGTACAGATAAATGTTAATAGCATGTTTTCAAATCAATGCCCTATTGACATATCTTTAAATTAAATGCCAGATAAATATTCGTCATATTAATATGCTTGCATGTTATGTTCACAAAATAATATCACATACCATATTTTTCTTATTCAGTGCCACATTGATGTCAATTGCAGGTTTATAAATGACATTCCTATTAATAGAAAATTAAGTCTAACCTATTCATATTCTTCCTCTTTGAAAATCCCCATTTACTGCATACAAATATTATGCATAAACCTTTCTTTTCACTGCTTGCATCCACACATTTTTATTTAATTTGTATGTTTATGACATAAATGCACATATGTACGAATATGTTAAATATTTCTTTCCTTTAATTTGTCACGAATCCAATTAGAGAAGGCCACTTATAAAAAAAACAATTCTTGGCAGGCAAAAATGCGCAACATACGCCTCATGATACGTACATGTCATATATATATATGTATGTATACGTATATGTATATATATATATATATATATATTTTATCTATCTTCCCAATTACCCATTTTCACACTAAACCACTTTTTGAACTGCATTCACACTAGGCTATTTTAAGCCATTCCCCTAAAACAAAAATAAGGCGCTGGCGGGGATCGAACTCTGTACCTCTTGTATGCAAGTCATGTGTTCCAACCAAATGAGCTACTAAGTCTTTTGCTTACAAAAGTTAGAACAATGCTAAACATTATTCTTTTCTCATTCCTCTTTTTTCATGTTTTACTGCAATTTTTAATTTAAGGATATCTTTTTCATACGGAGTCCAATTTACGCAAACTCAGACTCTATCTCAAGCAGAATTTCAAGAAGAACGCAATGGCATAACCTGTTTCCCTTAGTTCTTTGATTTCGAATTAATTATACTTTAATTTGTTAATTTCACAGCTATAGAATACACGGGGTGTTACATAACGGATCAGATATACGGATTTACCAGATTTACAGATTTGTCTAACTTTGTAATTGGGCCTACAGATTCACGAAACGGGTTTGTTAAATTCATTAGTCCAATTGGTTTAACCCTATCCACCCAACACGTTTTAGACATCATATTTATCTTAGATTGTATTAATTAAAAATTAACTCTCACATTAGCCTGACAGTTTGCGGCAACTAGTTAGGCCGGTCGGTTCTGGGCAGGTTTTTACCGCAAACTGAGTCTAACATCGGGTTTCAAGCACGTTATGACTAACTTCTCACATTAGAACCTATTGTTTGCGGCCACTGGATGTGCCGGGCGGTTCCGGGCAGGATTACGACGCAAACTCATCCTAACCTCGAGTTAGCCATGTTTCATGTTTAGCCAATGCATTCATTCACAGATTATGCTAATATCAGATTAATCATGCTAATTTAACAAATTAACTTCTGTACAAGTTACAGCAGATTATTAGAGGTTCTATTAACAAGTTTTGCTCAATTTTAAATCAAGCCTACAGATTTACATACTTCAAATTTCAGCATTTCAGTTCCAACAGATTATGCTATTCAACAGATTAAACAGATAACAGATCTTGCAGATTAGGCGATTTAGCAGATAAGGCAATTTAACATAATTAGCAGATTAGGCAATTCAATCTAATTAGCAGTTTAGGCAATATAACCGAACTAGCAAATTAGGCAATATAACAGATTTAATCATTCCTTAAAGTTTCATTGACATATCTTGCCTAATTATAAATTTGGCCTAAGTTTGCATGCCTAAATAATTGTCATGATTCACAATATAATCATATAACCCACGTTTGCATTGAATTTACGTGGCACGGATTATGGTCATAATTTACCATATAACACATGTCCCAATTTTTAGTTAAACTTCCCTAGTACAAAAGATTCACATATAAATTATACCAAATATAGCCATTGATTTCAATGCATGTCATATATTCAAAAATCTCCCGCTTAGGTGTTATTCACATTTAACAGTTATCAAATCTTAATATAGATCTTCACACCTAAGTCATATTCTCTTTTTAACTCAAGTCATGAATCGTTATATAAAATATACCCAACAACCTAGAACTTTAAATTATAACAGATCTTAATTCAAAATATGCGTTATGTCCAAAGTCTCAAGTCACATGTTAACATACAATGGTTCCTCTTCTTCCAATTCAGCGAATATGCATAAATCTAAATCTAGTTTACAACATCAGTCACAGATTAGCCATGTCCAATTATGCCATCATTCATTATTTGTCCCAAAGTTTAGCGTTTGTGGGTTAATCTCTTATGAGATGTGGCGCAGGCTCGTGGTAGCCTGGCTATAGAGCAGAAAGAAGAAAGGGATACAGAATAAAATATATCAGAACAGAACGTACGCAACCTCAAATTCAGATTTACAATCATGTCACAATTATAATTAAAGTTTATATCGGAAAATAACTGTACTTGCCTTTCGTGGTTTTAAGAAAGGATAATAAACTGTTGTTGATGCAGAAATGCTGAATTACTCCTCTTTAATTGTTGTTGTAGCTCTAAACTTTGATTTGAGATTTGATTTAGCTTTTAATTCTACTTAGGTTGGAAGAAGATGCATCAGTCCAAGTTTTGATTCCAGCAGAGTAGCGACGCCATTTTTATTTTTAATTAGAACAGAGGCAGAGTATAGACAGAATGAAATTGTGCAGCATAAGGTTAGAGAAGAATGGTGTAAAGAGAATGGGGCTAGGGGCTGTTTATATAGGATTAGACGGACGAATCTAGACTGAAAACGAGACCAGAAACATCAAAATGAATCAGGTACAAAAACTGGGTTTCGGGAGCAGGTCGACCCCCAGGTCGACACTATGGTAGACCTGGCCCTTGGGAGGTCGACACTATGGTCGATCCCTAGGTCGACCGGGTCCATGGGCGGGAATTTTCCCGCCCAGCCTGTTCTGGGATTTTGAATTTGAATTCGAATTTTCGAGCTGTTTTCGATTCTGAAAATCTCTGAAACTTCGGAGGACCATATCTCCCTCATACGAACTCCGTTTCTCGAAAACTCGGACTCGTTTCCAAGCAGAATTTCGAGACGAACGCAATGGCGCAATCCATTTCCCTTGATTCTTATTTTAAAAATTAATTATTCTTTGATTTGTTACTTATATGTTCATAGAAAATACGGGGTGTTACATTCTCCCCTCCTTAAAGGATTTCGTCCTCGAAATCTTCAAGTTAAGAAGAATGTGTCCTACCATCCAGTCATCCATCTACTCAACCATCACCCACAAGCATCCATTGTCCTTAGAAAACTTCTAATGTTGTATGAACATATGCAAAAGTGTGTGTATATGTTCCTTATCTAATGCAAACATCAGGCGGTCCACTGATTCAGTTGACCTCCTTAATGCGAATTACGTCAGTGCCATGAGTCCAACATGTATGCAATTTTCCTATTTGATACATATCATTCTTATATGAGTGACAACCATTCATTCATATGCAATATCCATGTGATGAGTCAATCATTTTGCATCCACAAAAATTGAAAATGCTCACACATCCATATGCAGTATGAGAGTGTTTTCGAGCCGATCTAGTGCCTAATGTGTGTATATGCATCCACGAGCAACCACTAGCAACCACTTGCATCCACTTGCAACCATCAAACATAACATGTCTCAAACACATGTTTACATTCATAGGATTCCTATCTATGGGTCGAAGACTCGATCGATAGGATACAGTCGAATGATGGAAGCGAGTACAGATAAAACAAAAACTTGGTTCCCATTAGACATTGGTTGAGAGAATAATTCCCCTAAGTATCAACCCCGAAGACCGAAATCAACTTCAGATTGACACCCAGAGGAGTACCCTCTTTAGACAATGTCAAAACTGGAAATCTTACCTTATCAAAAATATTCAGATATTTACAGATTACTGGTATAGATTAGATTACCGAATGATTCTTAGGAAATTAAGCATGATAAAAACCCAGAATATATGCGTCATAGTCAACTTAACACTCAACACAGATACCCAACTTACCACACTTAGATGAGTCATAATCCTTATGGGTCTGAGTCTACAGCGGAATCAGAAACAATACTAGTATTCAATGCAGAGTATCGATTACAGAATCGAAATGCCAGAATCAAAAAAGAGTTTTAACTCAGAAATCAGATAAAGAAATTAAACCTCCTACATAAAGTCTTCCTATTTCTATCCTATCCACTAGCCTCGAGAGTGTTTGTCTTACCTCTGCCATATGCCCTTGCCCTCGTTTCTTCGGGCAGTCCCTAGTGAAGTGTCCCATCTCACCACAGTTGAAGCATGTGCCCTTTCTTTTTCTGCAATCCTTGTTCAGATGAGTCGAGCTTCCATAAGTAAAGCACTTTTTCTCCTTCTTATCTTTAGACTTCTCATCCTTCATTTGTGTTTCCTTTTTGGGCCATTCTTTCTTGTTCTGTAGTTCTTCCTTCTTTGCCAATTTCTTGCCGTTGTCTTCCTCGTGCAGTAGTGCCATGTCCACCAATCTCTCGTAAGTTGCACCCATGGGTACATGGGTCATGGCTAGGCTATGCAGTGGCTCGTTCAACCCTTTAACAAAGTGGAGAGCCTTTTTATGATGAGTTTTGACTAAATCCATTTCGAACCTAGCCAGTTGGTTGAACTGGTTGACGTATTCCTTGACCGTCATGCTCCCTTGCTTAAGAGATAAGAACTTCTCCACCTGTAGACTTCGCTCAGCTTGTGAGAGGAATCTCATCTCAAATCTCGTCCTGAAATCCTCCCAAGTTTCCACCGGTCTCTCAGCATGGGTAACCTCCCACCAATAAGAAGCTTCGTCTTTAAGCAACCACACTACCAACTGTACCTTTTGCCTGTCGTCTACCTCGAAAATGACGAACAAATCTTCGGTCTCCATCAGCCAGTTCCTTGCTGCCACGAAGGATTCTGTTCCATAGAAGTCTTTTCCACCCATAGCCTTAAAATCTTTACAGATCTTTGAAAAAACAATTGCACGAGGAGGGGGCGGAGGAGGAGGAATCGCTGCAGCTGGAGGAGGAATATCTGCTGGGCCTGCATCGTTGGCCCTAGCCTCTAAGTACCTCCTGAACCAGCCAGGTATTGGCACGCCCTCTGGAAAGTTAAGATTCCCAGACATGCTGGAATAAAAGAAAAAGATTTAAAATGGTGAACTGAAAAGATAGATATATGGCTTTTTGGGGATTATGTTTTTTTTCAAAATAAACTTTATTTTTAAAATTACTTCCTTTTAAAACCTTTTTGAAAATAGTTTTCAAAAACTTTACCAAATCTGGTAACCTTCAGCTCTGATACCAAGTGTAACACCCCACCTCCGTTAAGGACACTCACAAAGGGAATGCCTTAACTTTGGTGGAGCATTTTAGTAAACAGAACAGGAAATTTCAAGACAGATAAACAATACTTGAGAAATTATAACTTTATTACAGCGGAAAACAGAAATCAGTATGGTTACATCTTTACCAAAAACTCAAGTACATAAATATCAGTCTTGTTCAGAAAGTCATCAGAGTACAAAACTTTAAAATCATAATCCCCACAGAAGATGTCATAAGAAGTTAAGTTATACTTCACGCACTTCAAGCAGAAGAAATCTGAATCAAGCTAAAGTATACCCTCCTTGGAAAACCTGGGGGGAAACGGAAGAAAAAGGGGCGAAAACAAGCAAGGTTAGACATAAAGTCTGGCAAGTTCAGTGACTTTTAGCATATGGACAGATAATAATAATTACGACATGAAAATAAGCTGGATAAAAGATAACAGTAACAGGAGCAGCAGATGTACTTAGGTTAAACAAAAGAAACAGAATAAAATTACTTTTCATTTCTCTGCACTAATACTAGTATAACAAGATTAGGGTTATCCTAATGTCTAAACTAAACAGAAATGGGAACAGAATGATTTCCACAGAAGAGAATGCTAGTAATGGGCCTTTACCGCCCCAACAGAAGGTACAAAAACAGAATGCTAATAATGGGCCTTTACCACCCGAACAGAAGGTACAGAAACAGAAACAGATTAATCCATATGGAAACAGAATGTAGAATTAGGTGTACACTAGTAAATGGGCCTTTACCACCCCAACAGACGGTACCACGCAGAAACAGACAGGTGTTACCACCCAACAGAAACAGACGGTACCCCACAGAAACAGACAGAGTTAAGTGTACCCTAAGTCCTACCCCCACGCGATCGGCTCCATAATACATAAATACCCCATGCCAGCCCCACAGAAGGGTGTATCACTCCCTAAAGTGGCGACCTTTAAATGACACAGACCTATTTACAGATGTCACGGCGTCTTACATCCTCATAGGCAGACTGGGATCCATGCACGCACATGACCCGGTTGGAACGCACCATCAACACCCCTCGCCATTATCAGAACGAACCGCCTATAATTAGTTCAGTAAGTGTGCCCGGACCCTACCTACTGTTGGGTCAAAGTTTTGATACCAGAAAGGGTTACTGACTAATATGGGTCCCAAACAACAGATGACACAAGTAATTCCCCTCCTAACCTTGTGTCCCCAGACTAACATATTTCAGATTAACTGGTTTACAAGTTCAGACATACAGAGTTCAGATCAACTAGTTCACAAATCAGACAAGTTTTCAGACTAACGGATCAGATATACGGATTTAACAGATTTACATATTTGTCTAACTTTGTAATTGGGCCTATAGATTCACGAAATGGGTTTGTTAAATTCATTAATCCAATTGGTTTAACCCTATCCACCCAACACGTTATAGACATCAAATTTATCTTAGATTTGTATTAATTAAAAATTAACTCTCACATTAACCTAACAGTTCGCGGCCACTGGTTAGGCGGGTCAGTTCCGGGCAGGTTTCTGCCGCAAACTGGGTCTAACCTCAGGTTTCAAGCACGTTATGACTAACTTCTCACATTAGAACCTATTGTTTGCGGCCACTGGATGTGCCGGGCGGTTCCGGGCAGGATTACGCCGCAAACTCATTCTAACCTCGAGTTTGCCATGTTTCATGTTTAGCCAATGCATTCATTCACAGACTATGCTAATATCAGACTAATCATGCTAATTTAACAAATTAACTTCTGCACAAGTTACAGCAGATTATTCGAGGTTCTATTAACAAGTTTTGCTCAATTTTAAATTGAACCTACAGATTTACGTACTTCAAATTTCAGCATTTCAGTTCCAATAGATTACGCCATTCAACAGATTAAACAGATAACAGATCTTGCAGATTAGGCGATTTAGCAGATAAGGCAATTTAACATAATTAGCAGATTAGGCAATTCAATCTAATTAGCAGTTTAGGCAATATAACAGAACTAGCAGATTAGGCAATATAACAGATTTAATAATTCCTTAAAGTTTCATTGACATATCTTGCCTAATTATAAATTTGGCCTAAGTTTGCATGCCTAAATAACTGTCATGATTCATAATATGACCATATACCCCACGTTAGCATTGAATTTACATGGCACAGATTATGGTCATAATTTACCATATAACGCATGTCCCAATTTTTAGTTACACTTGCCTAGTACAAAAGATTCACATATAAAGTATACCAATTATAGCCATCGATTTGAATGCATGTCATATATTCAAAAATTTCCCACTTAGGTGTTATTCACATTTAACAGTTATCAAATCTTAATATAGATCTTCACACCTAAGTCATATTCTCTTTTTAACTCAAGTCATGAATCGTTATATAAAATATACCCAACAATCTAGATCTTTAAATTATAACAGATCTTAATTCAAAATATGCGTTATGTCCAAAGTCTCAAGTCACATGTTAACATACAATGGTTCCTCTTCTTCCAATTCACAGAATATGCATAGATCTAAATCTAGTTTACAACATCTGTCACAGATTAGCCATGTCCAATTATGCCATCATTCATTATTTGTCCCAAAGTTTAGTGTTTGTGGGTTAATCTCTTATGAGATGTGGCGCAGGATCATGGTAGCCTGGCTATAGAACAGAAAGAAGAAAGAGATACAGAATAAAATATATCAGAACAGAACGTACACAACCTCAAATTCAGATTTACAATCATGACACAATTATAATTAAAGTTTATATCGGAAAATAACTGTACTTGCCTTTCGTGGTTTTAAGAAAGGATAATAAACTGTTGTTGATGCAGAAATGCTGAATTACTCCTCTTTAATTGTTATTGTAGCTATAAACTTTGATTTGAGATTTGATTTAGCTTTTAATTCTATTCAAGTTGGAAGAAGATGCATCAGTCCAAGTTTTGATTCCAGCAGAGTAGCGGCGCCATTTTTATTTTTAATTAGAACAGAGGCAGAGTATAGACAAAATGAAATTGTGTAGCATAAGGTTAGAGAAGAATGGTGCAAAGAGAATGGGGCTAGGGGACTGTTTATATAGGATTAGGCGGACGAATCTAGACTGAAAACGAGACCAGAAACATCAAAATGAATCAGGTTCAAAAACTGAGTTTCGGGAGCAGGTCAACCCCTAGGTCGACACTATGGTCGACCTGGCCCTTGGGAGGTCGATACTATGGTCGATCCCCAGATCAACCGGGTCCATGGGCGGGAATTTTCCCGCCCAGACTGTTCTGGGATTTTGAATTTGAATTTGAATTCGAATTTTCGAGTTGTTTTCGATTCTGAAAATCTCTGAAACTTCGGAGGGCCATATCTCCCTCATACGGACTCTGTTTCTCGAAAACTCGGACTCGTTTCCAATAAGAATTTCGAGATGAACGCAATGGTGCAATCCATTTCCCTTGATTCTTACTTTAAAAATTAATTATTCCCTGATTTGTTACTTATACGTTCACAGAAAATACGGGGTGTTACAACAATCTTATTTCATTTCCCTTTGCATTTTCCACGATGATTACGGTTCGTTACCGAATCGGAATTACGATCAGTTTGGCTATAATTTCGTTGATGAAAGTCTAACAAGAGATCATACGATGGAGCGTAGTTAGTTGCAGAAGAAGGTGTTTAGCATCGACAATACTTGAATTGAGGTGGGGTGATATTTGTTGGTTAATCTCATCCCATAATAAGTTATGTAATCCTAATGTTGCAGTCATTTCCCTTCCTCGTTCGATGGTTAAGCATTTCTCATAGCTCGATAGATTTGCCCATCCATTTTATCTTCTCTGTTTGTCATTTCCATTTATGATGAGTTTTAAGATTGCTTCCTTTATGTAGTCTAGAGATTTGAGATATGAAACTTCAAGCCATCTGTCTTCATTCCCTGAAGTTCATTTCATGTCTTTCCAGCTGCCATTGCTTGGGTTAGTAAAGTTACTTGGTTTTTACCTTCGAGTGTAGAGTTTATTACACCAGGTGTTTACAGAAAAGGATTATGAGATGGGAAATAGTGAATTGCTGAAAATGTGCTTTTTATTTCATTTTAGAGAGTTATATTTCTATACTACAAATTTGTAATTATGAGGAAACTGAACATGTTTTTATAGTGAAAACATTAAAATGGCCCCAACAGTGGTAGAAACAATATTTACCCTTAAAGGGAAATTGTGGTCCCCTCTGTTATATAATCCAGAAATATGTAAATCTTTATGTTAGTACCCATGCACCTTAGCTTTTAGTTTTCCCTAAATTAAATATCGAGCCTTATGTTGGAATGGTTTAAAATGGTCAATAAATCTCATCTAGCATGAACTGATTCCTCTATATCGAAGTAGCGGCAGTTGCATCAGTTCTAGTCACAAGCACAGTCTCGACAAAATAGTTGGAGATTAGGCACAAAGTGCATATGCCCAAAGTGATAATGAGGAAATTTCTCTTTCAAAACCTTTGTCCTCTCAGCGGCAGAGGCGTCTAGTACAATGGGATTTAACGTAGAGATATCAGTGGATTTGCATTTGGACAGAATGATCGCCACACCATCTTTATCCTTGGAGTTAGAATGTTTCTTAGGTTTTTTGTCTTGTGGTTGTGATTCTTTTGGAGGAAGATGGGCCTTAATAGCTTGTCGATATTAGAGCGCACCAAAATCAGAACGTGAGGAGGGATAATACTTCTGTTGGTGACGCCTTATCTCCTTTCTGTCACTGTTGTCTCCATAGTCACACTACGGTTCGGGATAAGATTTTGAAAGGCTGCTACAGAGCTTTCTAGGATCATAACTTCGATGAGACATAGTTCCTGTAAATCATAGTAAGTCGGTATTAGAATCAGGAAATAGTGCAACATACAGGTGTTGTGGTGTGCAGTGCCAGTGTCGTGTGTGTCCTAGTGACCCCGCGATGGACCAGACCCTGAAGTTCAGCTAATCAATGTTGTCTGCCCTATCTTTATGGGTGTAATTTCCTCTTAGGAAGTTGGAAAGAAGGTCCTAGAGCCAACATCTTGGTAAATAATTTATGGTGTTCGGCAAAGGCATATCGCCTAAGCCTCGGAATGGAGGCACTGATTTCTCTTGATGAGAATCATGAATTGGAGATTTAGCTGGAGGTGGAGTCTTGGGAGAACCGCTTCATTCCAATCATAGTATCTTTTGGAGAAAGATCCTTACGTTCCTCCTCAATGACTTCTCCTAAAAGCTCCTCTATAATAATGGAAGAAGAGCTCTTAAATCCTTCACTAATAATTCTCTCGGGTGACTCTCCTTCTCCCCTGGTTGAAGTTCCAAACTAGAACTCACAAAGTATTTGTTCCTTGGGGGTTCCTTAGCTTTAATTGAACTACCGCATACCCTCGAATGGAGGCACACCTTCTATCCTCGCCGCCGTGGGAGGATTCTAGGCTGGGGGCACATATATGGGGGCACGACCTCCATCATTTCCCATACACCATTTTGGAATGGGTAAATGGTATAAATGAAGAAGTTCATCCATAAAGAAACTCTTGACGCTTAGCGAGGCCGGTGGAGCATTTACTAATGCAGTCAAGTGGTCCTGGTATATCTGACCTTACAGCTTCTTTGTGTTCAGAACTTGTTAGAAATCCTATGCCTAAAGATAAAGGGGAGCGACTGGAAGTCAAAGCATACTAGAATAAAGCCATCTTCTAGCACACCCCGCTTGATGATGGACATAAAACCAATTTGGCCTTATGTCGCCTAAGTTGTTGTATCCCTCAGTAATAATTTTCCTCTTGGGCCAATTTTTTTTTTTTGCAATTCTCAAGAATGCACTGCTGTACTTGCATGATTTGAAAAAACATTTCCAAAAATCAATTGCCAATTTTGGCAAGTTTTAAAAAGGGAAGCATTGAGATTTCACTGAATTGTTGATGACTCCTTGCCATGATTTTGCATGCTGCCATATGAATTTGCCGTTCAAAGCTGGAAATATTTTTATTGCGTGAGTGATTTGCAACAAAATAAGTTGCCAAGAATTCCTTCTTCTATTTTTGTATATGAACACTAGCCTGAATTCTTACGCAAAGTAACTCTGTGATTTCTGGACAGATTTGCATTGCAAAATCTGATTTGCTAAAAATAATACAAATTAAAAAATTTCTTCAATTTGTCTTGCATGCCTGGAACCATTCGAATTAATTTTTCTTGGTCCATATATGTGTATTCGAAAACTTGGTCTTGGCTGTTCCACTTTGGCTTGAACCTGTTTGCATACATGTTGAAACTATGCTAATTTATTCTTTCCCTTGTGCATGATTATTGACATGTATATACATGCACGCACACACACACACACACACACACACATATATATATATATATATATATATATATATACATATATTCAGATGTGTGTGTGTGTATGTGTGTGTGCGCGCGCACACTTAAGTTTGTTTCCACTTGTGAGTTGCCAAATATGTATACATTTCTAGAAAATTTTGGAGTGATATCTTTTCAAACATTCTTCACGCCACCTTTGAAAAACATGTACTCCCCATTTGCATCAATATATTTTATAAAACAAATTGAGTATTGATATGGTACATAAATTTTATGACGTAGCTTGGCATGATCGTCTCAGTAAGTTCATTTGGGTACACCTGCTCTTGGGTAAATCTATGCATGTTTGGTATACATCTGAACTTGCTTTACTATGCACACAAATTTGAAGATGTGCACACATGTCTTGTAGCAACCTTGTGTGCATTTTCTCTTATATGAACTAGTGTACACTGGCTTGATGCTGTTGATTCACACCTTGGTCATTCCTTGTATTTGCACCAATCTACCTTGCTATAGCAAACCATAATCTCTGAGCCATTTCATTTTTGCATATGTTCATGTTGTGTTTGCAAACATGAGATGTTTGGATATATTTCTGGGTATATAGATCCATTGACCATGCTGCTTCTCCTGGTTTTCTTAGCTTGTGGTATTTCTCTTTATGTTGCCACTTCTTAGACTTGCCACACCATTTTATGGGTTGTCTTATTGTCATACACTACCTTGACCTATTGTCATGCTTTTATTCACCTACCATGTGCATGAGTTTGCATATGTGTGCCCTTGTCCATTTGTTTCCATACTTGTACATGATCACTTGTAACTGATAGTGTGCCCAGAATTTTGACATGTTTGGACTGTTCAATATTGGCTTGATATAATCGATGGTTGTCATTGATTCTCCACTGCATATTTTCTTTGTATTGGGTTTAGCCATGTTGATGAGTCACTTGAGTTAGGCACTTGATCATTTACTGTTGTATATTCATGCATATATATATATATATACACACACACACACACAATTATGTATATGTGCGTTTCGCCCTTGGCATTTGAACTTGCCACATGTACATTGCATCATCGAAAGTGGTTCTCTGACCATTTGCATTGAAATCCTGGGTTCATGTCCAGTCACAGATATTTGACCATGTTGCACTTGCGCAAAATATATGTGTATATACATACACATGTATGTGTACCCGTGTATAGTGCACGTGCAGTTTTATATATGTGAGCGCTAGAGGACACTTCTACCTTATGGTATTTACATTGAATCAATGTGAACGTCACAAGCTGTCTAGACACAGAGGGAAATATATAAATATCAGATCAAGTCATGAAATATGATAAGAAACACACCAAGATTCTAAGGCAAATAGATTTTAAAATAAAATTATATCTACTAGAATTTAAAATATTTTTGTTCCAGAATAATATGTGTGTTTCTGTGACAGGTAAGCAGGTGACTAGACTGACAATGAAGCAGTGAAGACAAGTATTAAGTGTTAGTAAGTGACCATGTACGTATATGTATGAGTTTGTATTATTGAAATGTTGAAATAAAATATCATATTTAAATAAAATACTGTTAGAATATTTAAATTTAAATGCAGTAGTATTTTATTTAAATATAAATATTTAATTCTATCTGTGATGCAGTGGAATAGTACAATTATAAGCACATTTAAAATAATACATATATGTTTGTTATCATCAAACAAAAATCATAGAATTGTTATGTACAACATAACCAAGCCTATAACCTATCCCATAACTGTGCATATAACCAAAATCATAACCAAGCCCATAACCGTGCACATAATCGAGGATATAACTAAGCCGATAAGTGGTT
This sequence comes from Allium sativum, assembly GCA_030737875.1. Lineage (NCBI taxonomy): Eukaryota > Viridiplantae > Streptophyta > Magnoliopsida > Asparagales > Amaryllidaceae > Allium > Allium sativum. Next base: position 319,647,138 of record CM060921.1, read on the forward strand.
ACATAAACGATTCTTTAACCAAGACTATAAGCAAACGCATAACTAAGCCCATAACCAAGCTTATAACCGAGCTCATATCCAAGCCCATATAACCGAGCCCATAACCAAGCATATAACCAAACACATAACCGAGTCCATAATCGGACACATAGCTGGGTATATAACCAGGCACATAATCAAGAATATAACCGAACCCATGGTCGATCCTATAACCAAGGCTATAATCGAACCCAAAACCGAGCCCATAACCAAGCTTATAACCGGGCCCATAACCAAGCATATAACTGAGCATACAACTGAGCATATAATGAAGCACATAACCGAGTCCATAAACGAACACATAAACAGGCACATAACTAATCACATAATCTAACCCTTAACCAAGTACATAATGGAGTCTATAACTAAGGATATAACTAAACCCGGGACTGCGTACTGAGGTATAAGTTTTGAACTAAAACTGATATCATTTTTTCATAAATTTTTCTTTATACAGCGCAAGTAAAGTAAGCGCTGCCTACGCACCCAAATCTGCCTCCGTCAGACTACTCTCATTGTGGTGGAAATAGTGGTATGATCTACTGATGGATGTCGGATTTGGTGATGGATGTGCATTAGTTTTTGTTTTTATATAGTAGCATTTTTCTAATATCAGTTGTGCATTCACACTGGTATCACTTTTGGGACTTTTTTCTTTGTAGCAAATAGGTATCTTCTTTGAACCAAATCTGGTATCAGCTTTTCATTATTTCTCATGTTTTGTTATAATTGCAGTAAGTGAGTATTATTTTTGTGTCAAAATAGGCATCATTTTAAAAAGAAATTGTATTCATGGCGACAGGTATTTGTTTTGAAAAAAAATGTGATATTAATTTCATAGACACAACCATAGAATAGTTCACAACACATCATATTATACATTTTGACAGCATAAAATATATTTGTAACAACCTAGCAATTTCAAACTAATATAATCATGTAAAAAATTAGTTTACACCACATAGAAATGTTGAACATTTGCAACATTTAACATCATATACAACAGCTAATAATAAGTAGTTTTCAAACTAATATCATCATACTTACATTTGTAACAACCCAACGATTTCAACTGCCAAATCTAATCAATTTCCCTTAAATGAAGATTAGACATATAGTCTTCTAAATCCCAACAATACCCTTTGTCTGCCAAAATTTCATAGACTGGTCGCGCTCTACATTTTAACATGTTATTCAAGGCAACCTTCAGGGGTATCTCTTTCCTATTTATTGATATTACAAATATCATTACATAAATCCCGCAGTCGAGCCTGTATAAAGTAAATTAAGTTGTAGTGGTATCAATACTCGTGCATTATGGGGAATCAAAATTAATACATGATAAAGAATTACGTGTCACATCCTTGTTGTGCACACTCTTCTTGACGCATTTCACATGTACAGAACTACATATTTGTAACATTATTTTTTTTCCTATAATTGCCGCAGTACTTGTTTAACTTTAGCTCTCTATAAAAAAAATTGATATACGATAATTGACTTCATTTTTATAAATATAACAGTCATAGCAATTATATAGTTTCATTTATGAGAACTATTTCATACCAATGTCATTACAGCTTTCAAACTGTCATTATTGTTTAGGTTTGATCTTCTAGGTCGATTAGAGTCAAAATGCGACCACTGCATATTTGCATATGTTAAAGTCACTAGCGCCTAGTGACTTTGACAATGCAATGGAAAGTAAATGATCTCTGTGCACTCATTTTTCACCGCTTTCTTTGAAACAGGAAGAGTTAATATCTTTACAACTAATTCCATTTTCTCAATAGGTGCTTTCTGGTCATAAATAATATTGTTATTGTTATTTAATATTTGTAAAAAAATTGTACACACGTGAACTGAAATCATAATTACCGTTCTCATTGTTGGCATTGCATAATTATTCTCAATTAATGCACATTTTTTTTCCTGAACCAATCAATAATCTGTAATAACCATATACATGTTAACAAGAAGGCAAATTATATTGCAAAAAGGAACGAGGAATATATTCCAATATGGTATGCATGGTATCCATTTTGAGTAATTGTACATATAACTTTAATGCCTTGGTAGGTATCAGTTTATAGGTATCAGTTTTATATCGCTGTAGGTATCAGTTTTTATTATTTTCTTCTTTACAGTTTACAACTATCAGTTTTATGCCTTAATAGTATTAGTTTTTGCTAGTTTTTGTTTGCAATTAATGGGTACTAGTTTTATGGCTTAGTAGGTGTCAATTTTTGAAAAGTACAGTTGTGCATGAGTTTCACAGTATCTGCTGCATTATATTTTGTATCAGTTACATAATTTGTCATGCAAAATAACAACATTATGAATATTTCATCCATCAACGTATATATGAGCAACTAAGATGAGATATGTAAAATAAATTATGGTACCTGCCCATTCGTGAAGTTTCCTTTCAGAACATGAACAAGCATGTCTTTTGTTATTATACAACCACCTAAAATTGTGTCATCGGTTTTTGCAACATCCCTGATTTGTACAAATGAAAATTAGAATTAATTTATGAACAAATCTCTACTAATACGTATAATAACATGTGTACTTACAAATTATTCACTTTTGCAAGAGAAAAGAATTTTTTAGCCATGGTTTGATGTTCTCGATTCGGATATTTTACACTTTCACAATGCGACAGTTTCAAATCTGCCCATGATGGTTCCAAAATAGTTATTGGTTTTTTAACTAAAATTTGTTGTTGCTCTTGCATCAAAAATAAAATTTGTTGTTGCTCTTGGTTTTCTTTTGTTTCCACACCTTGTTGTTGTTCTTGTTGCTCTTTTTTTTATTTTATATTTTTTTTAGGGTGCTCTTTGCTATTTTTTCCTACTTTAACATTTTTTTCTTTATTTTTTTTTTCGAAATAGTTGGAAAATCAAACGAAATTCTTTTTTGTTTGTCTCTCTTTTAGTCTCTGTACATATGAAAGCGGTTCATCTATTGTTGGCTCTTTCCTTTCTTCTTGCTGAGTAGCTTTTGTATGTAGCTCGTCAATAATTGATGTGATTTTCAAGTCAAAGTTGTGGTACATTGTTACTGCCTTTTGGTTCATCTGCAGGTGTGATTTTTTCTTCCATATTCATTTTTTTTCTTTTCTTCATGTTCACCTTCCTTAACATGAATACTGCCTTGATTTTCATTCTCTACATGCTCGTTGTCATTTCTTTCTTTCTCTTCTTCATTATGTCGAGGAGGTGAATCAATTTCAATTTCTTCTAAATCGGATTTTGAAAGTTCTTTCTCTTCACTTTCTGTTTTCTTGCCTTTCAATTGTTGTCTCAAATTGTAAATCTCTTTGCTTTTCTTCTCAAAAAAATTACTTTTTTCAATTTTCTGTTTTTCTGCTTCAATATCTTGAATATGAATGTTCAAAGTTCTTATACCGACTTCTTGTTCCGATGATCCCACCAGTGGTTATTGTTCTTTACATTTTCTTTTTCTTGTTGTTTAACATTTTTTCCTTTCTTTGATCTTGAAGAGATTTCAGCTAATGTTTCCAATAGAGAGCAGATAATAGGACCTAGGTCCTATTATCTGCTCTCTGATTCATGTGGACTTATGTCCTCAATTTCTTGCACCTTCAAAAACAAAATTGCTTTCAATCAAAATTGCTGTTTAATAATATAACATCAGTTTTGATATGAAGACGGTATAAGTTTGTATTTTTTTATATATCAGTAAAACTGGAAACAAGTATGAACTAAAACAGATACTAATAGAAGCCTAAAACTGATACCTAGAAAATGCAAAATAACTAAAAATAAAATTAAACAAAACAGGTACCTACAAACTGGAATAGTAATAGATTCAAAAATTAACTACTACAGATACTCGCATTAGCCTAAAATATATAGTTAGAAATTGAAACACAAATGAAAAAATAACTAAAGAAAACTAATACCACTGTTTTCCTAAAACAAATACCTACAAATTGGAATTGTAACAAAAAACAAAAATTAACTGAAACAGATACTAACATAAGCCTAAAACTGATACCTAGAAGCTAAAAAATAAATAAAACAGATACCTGGCCTTCTAAGATGCCATCCAGAATTTTTTTAGTAACAATTGACTTCAAGCCTCGTAGATCCCACCATGCAAATCGTGGGTATGTGTCGCTAACATTCTATCTTGGCTTTATTAGCTTCATTTTTTTCACACATGCAATACTATGTAAATAAAATGAGTAAGATCTTTAACAAGTTCACAAATGTTAAAAATAAATTTAAAAACGAATTAATTAACAGCCGAAGCAAACGTGTTTCTTGGATTATGAACAAATTTTTTAACGAACTTGTTAACATTCATTTCAATTTCAAAGGCCAAAAAACTGTCTTCGTTTTTTTCAAAATCACATAAGAATTGCAAAAGCCTCCATCTCAAATTTTGTTGGTAATTGGGGAAGAAAAATATAAGTAGAATTTACATGATGAGAAGAATGCGCAAGTCTTCATCATTTTTTTTATTTGCTTCTTCCTTTATTCTTTTTTCTATCAAAACCCTAGTCTTATAGGCCGGTGACCCAAAATTCCATGATGCAAAATTTTTACAATCCGATGTTATTGTTTTGCTAGTCGTTATTTTGGGAGGCTCTATGTTATTTTCAAGCATCGGCATCTCAAAGAGAAGGCTAACATCTTTGGCCGTTATTGTCATTTTTTCTTTGCCAAAGATAAAAATTTCTTCTCCCAGTGAATAGCATTTGTAAACTGCATCCAAATTTTCAATGTGTTTCTTGCATTCCTTCAAACCTATTTTCCCTTCATAAAAAACATTGAGGAAGTTGAAGAATGAAGGTCTTTGCAATAAATTTAGTTGTTTCTTGCTTAATGCTTTTTTCTCCTTCACGATTTGAATCACTTTATACACTGGTTGCAGCCTACATCTATATGCAGTTTCCCTTTTGATGTTTGTTGTTTTATCTTTTGCATCTCATGGTCGTGGATTAGCAAAATCATTATCCTAATGTGGTTACACATGCACAGACACACACACACATGCATGCATGCATACACACACACACACACACACACACACACACATATACATATATATACATATATATAATTGTCTTTAAAGAGTGTTTCAATATGAATTGCAATAACCCAGTATCCCTTTTTTGCGTTCCTAGCTATCAGTTTTTAAAGCATATTTCGATATAAATTCAACATGATATTTGTTTTTAGCATTTCTAACTACCAGTTTCAAATAAAGTTTCTATACAAATCACAACTTGGTATCTGTTTTAAGTATGCCTAACTATCAGTTTTCAAAGCATACTTCAATATGAATTCAACATGGTATCTGTTTTTTTAGCATTTTTAACTATCAACTTCAAATAAAATTTCTACACAAATCATAACTTGGTATCTGTTTTTAGTGTTCTTAACTATCAGTTTTTAAAGCATATTTCAATATGAATTCAACATGGTATTTGTTTTTTTCATTTCTAACTATCAGTTCCAAATAAAGTTTCTATACAAATCAAATCTTGGTATCTATTTTTAGCATTTCTAACTCTCAGTTTTCAAAGCATACTTCAGTATGAATTTAACTTGGTATCTCTTTTTAGCATTTCTAATTATCAGTTTCAAATAAAGTTGTTATAAAAATCACAACATGGTTTTTGTTTTCAACATTTCTAACAGTCAGTTTTTATAGAATATTCCAAATGAATTGCAACATGTTGATCACAACATGGTATCTGTTTTTAACAATATTCTAACTATCAGTTTTTATAGAATATTGTTACTGAATTTTCTTTTGCATTTTCAACATGTTCACTCTTCTTTCCAGTACTGTTCTGATCTTTCATAGTAATTTTTCCATCGTTTGTTGTCTTCGTCCGTCATTCCTTTTGTTGAATTAATTTTTCAATCAACTCTTCTAGGGTTTCTTCAAGTTCAGATTGTTGTATGTTAGAATCTTCTACCATTTCCCTAGGCGTTTCAGTCACGGTTGATTGCACATGCGTTTCCATATTTGCCTCTGCTCGGTGCTCATCGATTTCTAGGGTTTCAAAATGCGAGTCGACTTTATTTTTTTCGATTTCAAGGGTTTCGGCATGCGTCTAAAGTTGATCACATGGTATTTGGGGTTGATTATCTGCCAATGCATTTTGTGCTTGTTCTGAGTGTCGATTTTCAAACGATACGATAGGGTTTTCAGCTAACATTTCTTGATGTTTTGGAGAGTACGAGATATCGAGTTTTTTGAAATCAAGTGGAATGAAAATGGAAGGGATGAAAGTGTGTTTGTTGAGTGAACCAGTTCGTGGATTGGACATTTGTTCTTCACGATATTTTTTTAAAGACTTGTCCTTTCGGATAAATATTTTAAAATGCCCTTGCCAATTTTTTCGTTTCTAGTTAATTGGTATATATGTATGTATATATGTATATATATGTGTGTGTATGTGTGTGTGTGTGTATGAAGCTTCTATTTAAACACAAAAATTTAAGACAAATTAGAGGACATAAAATGGTAATGGAATCCCTTATACCCAATATCCCCGGTCCCCCTAGACCAAACCAATCGAGACCCCTGAATTCCACATTTTTATAATTAAGCCCTTTGACTTAATTTCTAAAAAGTGGGAATCAGAGATCCTGATTGTTTTGGTACAGAGGGGACTGGGGATTTGAGCACAGGTGATTTGTTCTCCATAAAATGTCAGTCACATGGTTAATTAGTCCTTATGTGGGTGGTGGAAATCGGGGGGGCAATCCAATAATGATGTTTAAGAAGCAACAAAGGATCAGCTTCCATAAAAAACCATACTTGTATGGTAAGAGCATCTCCACAAATGCTTGGATTTACAAAATTTGTAAATCTACACCCAAAAAGCTTCCCGATAGATGAAAACATCCCATAGTTTAGATTTCGAGGGCAATCGTTTGGGAACTCCAAAACTATTGAGGCGTTTGTTGAACAAACGCCTAAAATCATGTGTTCGTTCAACGAACGCCTGATTAATTTCTTGTATAATTAAAATAGCTGCTTCGTGCAGGGCCCACATTAATCTCCAATAAAATAGCTTCAATCAATTGAGACGCTTGTTGAAAAAAAGCCTAAAACCAGACGTTTGTTCAACAAACGCCTCATTAATTTCGTAACCAATATTTATCTCCAATAAAATAGTTTTTTCACGTTTCTCTTCAATAAAATAGTTGCGTTTTTTAACATCTCCAGACGTTTGTTCAAAAAAGGCCTATTTTAAAAACAGGAAAATATTCATAAGGACAAAATTGAGGGGTTTTTTAACCATATGGACAGCCCACTAAAATTTTACTCAAAAGGACAAACACTATTTCTTTTCTTATTCACGTGCGCTGACTTCTTCTTCCTCAACATTTCTCGATCTCGTCACTGATTTCCAATGCGATTTTTTTCCTCGATCTCGTCACTGATTTCCAACACGATTTTTTTTTTCCTTTCATATTTCAATCTTCAGCAATCGTCTTCAAAAATCCATATTAATCGCGACTTTCAGAAGGATAACTTTGATCTCGCGCGTAATCATTTGGGAAATCGTTTACGAAATTAGGGTACACTCGGTTTGAATTGAATAATTTTATTAAAATTATTTCAGTTAGGTCAGTTTTGTTTCTATCGGTGATGTACATAGGTTTTGTATTACTTTTATTTTTTATGTAAAAATATTACAGTAGTTTTTAGGTAACAGTTTGCTACTTTTTAAGGTATCATTTTTCCTGTAATAACAGTGTTATGCTTTTGTGTTTATAAGTTTGGTGCTATATTAGTTTTGTACTTGTATTGTTGCATTAGCTTTGCAACTCAGTCGAAATTATGTCACTTTAATCAATCAAACTGTGATGTTAACATTTTTTGTATTAGTTTTTCTTTAAAATATTATAGCAGTTTTTAGGTATCAGTTCTATATTTTTGTAGGTATCAGTTTTATATTTTCTAGTTGAATTTACATCATAACAGTTTTATATTTTCTAGTTGAATTTACATCATAGCAGTTTATTAGGTATCAATTTTATATTTTTTTAGGTATCAGTTTTATATTTTCTAGTTAAATTTACATTATTATGTTGGTATCAGGTTTGATTGTGTATGAAATACTTGCAGATACTGCATGCTGCTGGAATTTACTTGAATTCAAGACTGGATTGCGTACAAGTAAAAGTAAATGCATGAATGCATGCGTCGAATGGGGAACAGTGTGTTATGTACTTAGATTGTGTAGGAAAACAATGTATCCTAGTATATCAGTTATATATCATTGTAGGTATCATATTATAGAAGTGAATAAATTATGGCAACATTCTGTACTAGTGATGAATTAATATCAGTGGATATTATTGAGAATAAATATCATTTTAGTGAGAATTGAACTGAACTGATTACTATTATTTTTACAATCAGTGGGTATTATTGAGAATAAATATTATTTTTATGAGAATTGAATTGAATTGATTACTATTATTTTTATAATCAATGGGTATTATTGATAATAAATATTGTTTTTGTGAGAATTGAGTTGATAAGCACTGCGGTGTACAATACAATGGAAATGTGCTGAATCGTTCATAATTTCAACGCAAATCCTTTGTATTATGTTTTTTTTATCCTCAAATTATTGTGCTGCTATATAATAGGATGTTAGGTTTTTATAATCATTGGTAGCATTATGTGTAACATCCCGTAATTTTAAATGATTTAAATTCCGATTTAAATCAAAATTTTATTTTGATATTATTCTATGGTTTTTCATAACGGGAATTCGAAATTTGTAATACGTACAGTGAGATGTAGCAACTGTAAAAATTTCATCGGAAAATTTGATTGTTGTCGGTCGCGCAATTTTCAGTGTAAAGCTGCGAATATCAGTTCAAATTTTAACAATTTTAAAATCTCCCCGAAATCAATTCATATAAACATGGAAAATATTCTATTCGTTGTCAGCAATCCAATGGTGAAATTCGTTTCGCGAAAATCAGACGTTTTGACCTCCATTTTCCGTCCGCATTTTTACGGTAAAAGGGGTCCGTAACGCATTTTTTATCGGAGCATCATGACACTGCTAATTATATACCGTTGTGTCCGTATCGTCGCGCTGATCACTACAATATAGTCATTTGTCAGTTTTGGTGTTCGGTTCGCGCTGAAATTGTGAAAATGCTTGTACAGTTCATTTTTGAAACAAAGCCATCTGAGTTCGATGTGTCCCTTTTCCGACCTTACATATTTTTTTAGTCATTTTGGGTCTGCAAAGCCCGCCATTTTATTTTATTAAGTCATCCGTTTAAATTTTTGTTTTTGTAGGTGGACACTTTTGTTAATAGGAATGCATGCAAACATGTTGCATTCACCATTTTCTTTTCTAATTCTAAGCATGCATTTAATGTCCATTTCTATTTTGCATGCGTTTTCCTTCCCAAAAGTTTCGTTCCCATATTATGGTTCATGCATGCGTTCTCTTTATGTCCCAATGCATCCATTCATTTTTTTTTTCGTTCAATTTCAAACGTTGTTTCATTCCCAAAACTATTCTTAGTTTGCAGTTCCGATGTTCTCTTCAATTTCATCCAGTATAATTTTGTATCTCTGATTTTATTTCAAAATAAGTCTCGTTGATACTGTTCACATTTTGATGTGTAAACTGTTTATTTTATTTGTAAACAAAACCGTTCGTTATATATTATTTTTGAAACTGTCCGTTCACCTTTTATTGGTCGTAAAAGGTGTTCCGTTTGAATTAAAATCATCAGTTCATTTATATTTCCGTTCAAATTTTTAATCTCGGATGTCCGATCCCTTTTGAAATTTGAATCAAATTGTATAGCCACGTTCAGCTTGAAGACGGTGTAGTTTGCATGGGATTTGCACGTTCCAAAGACCTATTCTACACATTCGTTTTGTACGATCGCTCGTTTTTCCCACTTGTTTATATTCAACAGTTTTGCACTGCTCTTCTCCCCTCTCTGAAAGTGAGCTGCTCCCAATTAAAACATTTTTCTGTCTATTTCTTTTCTCCATCTCCACGCCTTATCCTTCCCTCCTCCAACTCGAGACCCCTCTGCCAATGCCACCGCACCTAGCCCAAGCCCGTCCATCTTCCTCCTCCGCCGGGTCGGAGACCAGTTCCGAACCCTCTGCCCAGTTCTAGCTGCTCCGGTGAAGCCTGCTCCGTCCATCCACACCATACTCGACAACCAAACTTGCTCCTCTCCGCGTTCATCCATCAGCACCCTCACCGAGGCCATCCAACACTCGCCTGCCGACCCGACCCTTCCCCTCTAGCTCGCCCATCACCTGTAGTCGTGTCTACCACCCCTTAACCCCGAAGCCGAGCCTCCTTCCTCCTGTCCAGTTCACTACCCAAGCCACCAGAAAACCGAACAGCTCATCCCATCGACGCCTTTACCAGTTCCGGTGCCACCTTAGACAGCCGACCTCGTTGCTTCTCCGGGTCCAAACCCAGCAATCCCCGTTCGTGAGTTTTCTGTGAGTTGTATATTTTTTGTACTTTGAGTACTCCTTAATCTGGGGTGGTGTTTGTGCAAGTATGGTATGTGTGTGAGTTTTCTTTTGTGTGAGTGTTGTGTTTTAATGTTTGTGCGTGAGTTACTTTGTGTGTGTTTCTACTTTGCGTTGTGCATAATAACTTATATTATATACCGGTTTTCAGTATTATATATATTGTTGGTGAGTTAATTTATTTGTTAGGTGTGTGTTTTAAATCTATGTGTATTTATATAAAGTAAACATATAGTCTGAATTTGATGTTTATTCATATATAATATTTATATTATTAATAATACCGTTTAAATGTGTGTTCACGTTATGTTCATATATATGTGAATTATACGTGTATATATATATATTGGTGTGCATTGAATTTTAGAAATATATATATGTGCTAAATTTTTACTGTGTGTATCCGTATATAAATAAAAATTTGTTTTATAAAAATCTATTGTGTTTATTTTTGAATTGAGTTCGGTGTCGAGTTTGAAAACCGTAAAAAAAAATGAGTACCCGTATCGATCCATTTAGACATTCCCTTGCCTCCTCTTATAAAAATAAATATATACTGAGTGATCCTCGAGTTGAGACCATTCTGGATCGTGCCTTGAAGTCGCTGATTCAATTCGGTGTCAAATTCGCTTGTTGTTTCCAATCTATTCCACGAGAGGTGAGTTTATCTCACACCTGACTTACATTTTTCATAGATGTTAGATCAATAATGAACTGTTATATGAAATGTATAGGATTGCTGATAGAAATTGTTTGATTTGATATATATATATGTGTATCTCATATGCGACACGATATATTCATATGACATGTAGTTGCACTGATGATATATATGTTGCGATTGTTGATAACCCTAGTTTAGAAAAATCACTAAGGGTTGAAATGATACATACCCGAACGAACATTAGATTAAGGAAAAATCGTTACGGGTTGAAATGATAAACCTGAATGATTTTGTTTGAATTTGGGATTGCGGGTTGAAATGATAGACCCGTAGAAATTTTATAAATTGCGGGTTGAAATGATAAATATCCGTATCACCTAACCATAGTGTAGAAATTTAAATACGGACATCGTTGGTCATGATTTTGTAATAAAGTAATTTGGAAATTTTGAGTTTAAATAATAATTTAAGATTTTATATTTTTATAAAAGAATTTTTAACTTTTGTATAATAATATTTTCTTTAAAACTATTTTATATTATTTTAAATTTTATATATGTTTATAATCTATTTTCAAATTATTATTAGAATTTTTTTAACTTATATATATATATATATATATATATATATATCTATTTTCAAAATTTAATTATCTTTATATATATTTTGTAAACTTTAAACTCAAAGTTGGTTTATGTAAGATTTTGTGACTTAAGTCGAGGTTGGAATTTGTAATAACGATATTTGATTTTAACATTGAACTCATATGAGATATAGATTTGAATTCAAATTGAATTGAACTTAATATGACTAAATGTAAATTAGAATATATAATGTTATATATGAAGTTGATTCTCATAATCGTTTAGTTGAATTACAAAATTGGTGAAATCGAATTTATAAGATGGTTTTAAACTATGGTTTGAATTTTTACAATATGGAATTTGTACGACTTGAGTAAACAAGATATGATTTGTCAAATTTGAAATATAAGAGTTTGATTCGAATTTTTAGTAATGAAATTGGATTTATGATTTAAGTTGTAAAGTATGACATGATTTGTTTTGAATTATAAGCAAAATATGAGATTTTGATTTAAAGTGTATGTATTGAATTTGAACCGAAATTTGGGACTTGATAAATCGATTTAAAACAATATCTTATAATAGTAAACTTGAAACAATTGAATGGTTCGAACTTGAGTTTTGATGAATATAAACCAAACCGAAAATATTATAAAAGTAATATTTTGTATCGATTTAAATGGAAATTGAGATATTTAAGGTATAACTTAAATATAAGTCGATTTTTGAATTTGGGATTCGTTATGAGAATACTTTCGGAAATTATAATCGAAGTTATATGTTACAGTATTATTTTATACTATATTTGAGATCTGTACGATATTGTTTCCAAATCGATTTGATTTAAGCGATTTAAGTTAGTTATTTTCAAAATTTTAATATAATCGAAGTTAGATATTAAATTTTGATTTCGAATTCGAATATGAGATTTTGTATAAACTATTTTATAAAGTGATTTACAAAATAATGACCATGGTGTGAAAAATGTAAACGATTGGTTGTTAAAGAGACCGGGATCGGCTATTGTCATACTCTCTGCCAATACCGAAAACCACTTTAACAACTGTGTACACGGTGGAGTTCCAGAATGAAGGGAATGATTTGGCGAACGACTCCATTTTATTTTATTTCATATTAATTACGAGACCCTGACTACCTTGAGTCAGCTTGATGTGGTTAAAACAGGAGCTATGCATGGACCAAGTGAGGTCATACCTCTTATCGAGCACACTTCTTCGATATTATTCTATTACTGTTGAGATTCGATTTGGGCCCTTTTGATCATGGGAGTGTGTATCGATGTGGGTGGTAGTAGCTACTATGCGTTACCACCAGTCCGGCTCTGCAAACGGTGAATCCACCCTGGCATTCCTTGCGTGCCTTGTCACATGCCTTATACGAGCCTACTACGACTTTGTTTTGTACTGTTTTATATGGAGTGCCCTCTGATCAACCTCCAGTTTACGGAGGAATTACGGTACTGTATATACTATGGGAATATATAAACAGTGTAAGGGTAATCATGGTAATCCCGCTTACGCTATTTTGATATTTTTACTTTACTGATAAACACTATTGTATATAGCGTATTATACTATATAGTATTAGTTTGACGGATCCTTAGAGGATGGTGATCCCAAACATCCTCTAAGTTACTGATTGCATTTCATCGGACATTTCATTTGTGTTGATTTACTTCCATGAGAATGTTACTCCTGATCCGAGTTGTTTTGTTTTGCATTATTGCTCGGGTCAGATCGAGTATTATAGTTTCGAGATTCACTCTTGGAGTTGGAGCTTATGTTGGATTTTTCTCATCTATATCTACCTGTCCAGTTGACCCAGTTCTAGTTATTCTTGTCATTTATGTTTTTGTAGTTATCTTTCATTTACTGTATTAGTCTTCTGCTGTATTATTTATGTAAACTCTGATGTAAAACTTATTTTGTTGCTTCATGAACTACTATTGTATTTTGTATTTTTCCGCTGCAAGATATTATACTGCTCTGTATCTGTGTCTTAAATCTGTGATTCTGTGATTTATTCTGTTTACCCCAAAAGTTAATAACAATCTGTTGTTTTGGACGTTTCGAGCTGACATGTTTTGTCGATTCGGCATGGTCAAAATGGCTGGTCGTTACATTATGTATGCTGCTTTTTAATTTTTTTGTTATGATGCTCTTTGAACATCCTTATGGGTATCAGTCTTACCACCTTGTAGGTATCAGTTTCTGTATTATTTATTAGTTACAGGTACTGGATATCAGTTTTATACCATTACAGGCATCAGTTTTTGTTATTTTCTCCTTTACAGTTTTTGGATATCAGTTTTATCGCACTGTAGGCACCCGTTTTTGTTATTTTCATTTCTTATCATTTTTCGACTGAGTTACAAATTTTAATTGATTAAAATGAAATAAGTTCGACTGAGTTACAAAGTTGATGCAACAGTGCAACTACAAAATCAACCCAGCAACAAAATCACATAAACAAAAACATAACACAATTAATATTGTAAAGTTGATACCTAAATAAAAAAATAAAAAAATAAACTGATACCTAAAAACTGCTTTAATATTTTAACGACAAAAGTAATACAGAAAATGTTTGAATCAGAATTTGATTGATTAAAATGAAATAAATTCGTTTGAGTAGCAAAACTGATGCATCAGTGTAAAAATAAAAGTAAAATAGCACCAAAAATATAAATAAAACATCATAACACAATTAATACAAGAAAATTGATACCTAAAAAATAGCAAAATGATACCTAAAAACTGAAATCATGAAAATAACACAAAACTGAAGCGAAGTAAAATATATTTAGTTTCGAGACGATTTTGATTGTCTTTCTCATGTCGTTTATCTTAATTTCGATTTCTTTATCATGTTTTAGGGTTAGTATCTGGATTTTTCCATTTTCAATTGGAAACCGATTCGAGCGATTGCAGATTTTGAATAAAATTAATTTTGAATTGATCGATTTAGTGTAGGAATTTAAGCATAGAAGTTTTTTTTTTAATGATGAAGAAGGAGAAAGAACGGAAGGAGAGTATGAGAAATTGGAAATAGAACGGAAGGAGCAATTGGAGACGATGAATGATGAGAGGGATCACCGACGAGAGGGATGAACAACGGAAGTTTATAGGCTTATGTTCTGAATAAAATTTTAGGTGCGTGTCCTAATGAATAAATTTTTAATACCGATTGTCCTTCTAAATAAATTGCTCTTTTCAAAAACTGTTGAGATTTCAGCGTTTCAACTATTCAAGATGCAAAAATCGAAAATACGCTCCCTAAACAAGTGGAGATGCCCTAGCAAAATTCAGCACGATATCTTCTATTCAGTGCAAGTCACACACAACTTTGTGAACTCAAATACATGGCCAAAACAAAAAATAAGGGCATTGTTATTGACACTCCAAATATTGTTAAGGGGGGACCAATTTTGTATTTTTTCAAAAATTGTTAAGGGGGTACCAATGAGGAAAGTAGTCCCTTAACAAATAAAAGTAATTTTACCTTATTACCCATTTAGCCACTTAACAAATAAAGATAATTTTACCTTAACAAATATTGTAAGGGTTATAGTAATTTTTTTCGATTCGCAAATTTCGATTTTTTTTTAAACCCTAAAGGATAAACGTTTTCGGAGGAATATGATAGAACTATTTTTTAATTTTTTTCGTCGACATAAATATACCGAATTTTATAATTACGAAGGCAATGCACCGAAATGATTATTAATTTTCGACATGTAACTGTTGAATACATTCATAATTAATTATGTACTGCATTCAGTGCAGTGGTGACGAACTACCTATTTTAATTCGGTTTCTCTTGTCGAATAAGTTTTTTTAATCTAATTTGAAGGAGTAATCCGGGAATATTAAATAGTGTAAAATAATATGTTTGTGTAGCCCTTAACAATTTTTCAAAAAGTGAAGTGTTTTTAAAAAATGATCCTTATTTAACAGTTGTTTGTTGTAGTGTCAATAACAACATCCAAAAATAAAATTGGAAAACCCCAAGTATCTGTACCGACTACCGATTACAACCCTCGCTAGCTCGAAATACCAGCCCAACAGAAACTCTTAAATCCCAAAGCCCATACTATACCGATTACGGTAAACCAACGCCTACATGTAGTTGTTGAAGATGCAATTTATTGGAGATCGTGCCCCAGAGGTAATATAATATGAACAAGTTAGAAATTTATGCTCATGATTTTCGTTGGTCTTTTTGCATAACACACATTGCATATTTAGTGAATTAGTGGCTATCCCCAGTTTGTCAATTATTCCTTGGTAGTTAGACGTTGCAAAAATGTTTAGCACACTACGAATGAAATTATATTTATGGTAGTTCTATGCCAAAATAAATCGAACTTCCACATTATAGAATTCTACATGCTGTCGTATTTTAGTTTAAACTCCCGAAATTTTTAAGTTACTATAGTTCAGTACATCCCAACAACCATCGAGTTTATCTGAAATGCTTTTTACTTGCGTGATTGCTTGATTAAGGCACTTCTCTAGTCACTAGCAACAAGCAAGATGTAAAACCGTTACCTTGAATAAGATGACCCATTCAATATTGTTTACTGTTACATTAAACATCTACCCTCCCCCCTCCCCCCCCCCCCCCCCCCACCAAACTCCACACACACACACACTCGAATCCGAAAATGGTTTGTGATTAATCTGAAGGTTGAAGCATAACGTAGTATTTTCACCATTTACAAGCATTCTGAGTTAATTTACTAGCTATTTCTCTTTGCCTTATGAGTTCTCTTTGCAATTTCGATAATCCTACGCCACCTTCTGTTCGAGGCCGGTATAGTGCATCCCCTAAATGTTATGTAATTTACCATTAAAAGGAAACCCGCAAACTTTTTATCAACTTTGCTAACTGAAACTAGAATGTGCTAATCTGGTAGCCATTACATGATGGTGGGTGTTATTATGCTTTTATAAGCTTTAGTCTCCCTGCCATATTGATGATAAACTGCTGCCCCATGCATCCTTCCAATTTGTTGTTTATCTTATTTAGTAGGGGCACAAATGTAATGCATAAGATAGACACACTGATATTTAACAAGTCTCCCTGCGTTGTCTTTCTTTGTTTCTAAAGAAAAAACCTTAGACTTAGTTTGCTTTATTTTCAAGTCCACAGTTTGATCAAATTTTGTAAAACTGTTGTTCATATCAATTGCATTGTCAACTGTAGCAAATAGTGATATCATGACATTATCCACATAAAACGTGTGGGTTATGATAGGATGTGAAGCTGACATAGGTTGTAATTTTCTATTTATAAACCTTTCCCAAAAAAGGATAAATATTTCATTGCTACATATAATAGGTATGGAGCTAGAATTTTAGCCTGCCTTAAGCACTTAGTAGATTCAATGAAGCGTTGTGTATTAAAACACAGTTTTAATGTTTTAATGATAACAACCTTATAACAGTGCTATTAATTATAACATGTTTATTGAGTTATTTCAAATTAAATAGACACACATAATGAATGAATGATATAAGATCGAGTTACAATAGAAATCACAGCAACGAACAGAGAAGAGAAAAAGGATTAGAGTGAAAAATAAAGAGTTGCAATAGCATGAGAATTTTGTTTATGTAACTTCGCAAAATATGTAGCGTCCCCATGGTGACAGATAAATTTGTCAAAAAATGCATGGAAAGAGCCTGATCCAACCCAGGCGCTTAGAGGACCAATGCACATGAAACAACTACCTTGCCAGCCTAAGTAAAAAGTGGAAAACAAAACTGCATAGGCTAAGATTTAATTAAACCCAGGCCACTTTGTAGGAATAACAAACGCACACGCAATATGCTACTATGGCTTTTGGTGGCAATGTACTTAAGAATTATATATAAAAAGGCAAAACTCAGTATTTGCGAAACAAGGTTGAAAGAAAACCGATTTGTATGTATTTTGTAATAATGTTTCGTTGTATATTTTACAAATGGTGCGGAAGTATATATAATGATACAACACAACTATGGGCCGACGAAAACAAATATGGCCCATGTACATGTGTGAAGCCCACACGGGTATGTTCATTTTGTATATACAATAACAAAGTCCACATCTTAACACCCCGCCTCAAAATGAACTAGGGTTTCATCTTTTCCTTCTCAGCGCCGCCACAAACAACATTAAGCTCCTTCCTCAATCTTTCGAAATTGCTTCGTGATAGCGCATTGGTTAAGATGTCCGCCTTTTGGTAAAAGGCTGGTATATGACCGATCTTCATCTTTCCAGCTTCAGTCCTTTCTCTGACGAAATGAAGATCTATTTCGATGTGCTTCGTCCTGGAGTGTTTAATCGGGTTCATTGACAGTCTCACTGTGCTCCTATTGTCACACCAGAGCGTTGGCTTCTTTGTCATACTTAACCCTAATTCCTTAATTAGGGTTTCTACCCATATGACCTCGGCTGTTGCAGCTGCTAGCGCTCGATACTCAGCCTCAGTACTTGATCGAGATATGGTGGGTTGTTTCTTCGTGCACCACGATATGGGGTTAGGTCCCATGAACAAACAATAACCTGAGGTAGATCTCCTATCGTCAGGATCATTAGCCCAGTCCGCATCACTGTAAGCGCTTATATTTATATCTTGACTAGCTTTAATCGTTAAACCATAGTCTAGAGTTCCTTTTAAGTAGCGCAAGATTCGTTTAACTGCAGCCCAGTGCTTGCTCTAAGGATTTGCCATGAATTGGCAAACCTTGTTGACACTAAAACTAATTTGAGGTCTTGTTATGGTCAAATACTGTAAAGCCCCAACTATACTACGATACTGAGTGCAGTTTTCAATAGCTTCCCCATCTGTTTTAGATAGCCTTAAGTTGCTAGTCATAGGAGTAGTGATAGATTTGGCACCATCCATATTTGCTCTTGCTAAAATTTCAGCAGTGTATTTCTGTTGAGAAAGGAAAATTTCTGAATTTGATTTCCTTTGAACCTGAATGCCCAAAAAATAATTAACTTCGCCCATGTCCTTTATTGCAAAAATCTGGTTTAGAAGATTTATAACAGAATCAATTTCATTTCTATCACTTCCTGTAACTAAAATATCATCCACATACACCAGAACATATGTTGTACTCTTATTAGTGATTCTTGTATATAGAGAGTTGTCTGGAATGGTTCTCTTGTATCCCAATCTTTCAAGTGTGGCTTTTAACTTCATATACCAAGCTCTTGAGGCTTGTTTCAAGCCATATATGGCCTTATGAAGTCTGCATACATAATTTTCTTTCCCTTTGCAAATGTAACCCATAGGTTGCTGCATATAGACTTCTTCACTTAGCTCACCATTTAGGAAGACATTGCACACATCCAGTTGTCTTACATTCCATCCAAAATGTAGGGCAATAGTTAAAATAACTCTAATGGTTGTAGGCTTGACCACTGGTGAAAAAGTTTCATTAAAGTCAAAGCCATACTGTTGTGAAAATCCCCTTGCCACTAGTCTGGCCTTATATTTAGAAATATTCCCATTGGCATCCTTTTTTAATTTGTAAGTCCACTTACATCCCACAATGTTCTTATTCTTGGGGAGTATGACTAAACTCCAAGTCTTATTTCTAATTAATGCTTCATATTCTTCATTCATAGCATCACACCATTGTCTGTGCTTTACTGCCTGATTGAATGTAAAAGGTTCCTCAGTAGGACTTAAATCTCTTATAGCTGCATTGTACACTTTGGGCTTAAATATCCCACTCTTGGCTCTAGTGACCATATGATGTCGAGTCTGCATTTGTTGTCTTTCATTGTCACTGCTGCTGTCATCAGTTGTAGTGTTATCATTTCCAATGCCTTGATTGCTATTATCTGATGCAGTGCTAATGTTTTCATTGCCTTGATTGATGTTTTCATTATCTTGATTGCTGTTAATGCCTCTGTTATTGTCTGCATGTTGCTCATCATCAGTCATGTACTCACTTGAGCTGTATCCTGACCTTATGCTTGATACAGTTGGAGTAGTGTGTACTTGATGTAATGTGTCATTCTCATTAGTATGCATTCTATGTTCTGATAATACAGGAACTGTCCCAATTTCCAGTTTTGTGTGAACCTGTCTTTGCTCATTAGTGTTCCCTGTCTCTGCAAAAGGAAAAACACATTCATTAAACACAACATGTCTTGAAACTATAATTTTTCCCTTAGTGTCCATGCATTTGTACCATTTTTGATTGTTTCCATATCCTAAAAAGGTACACTTACTAGATCTTAGGGAAAGTTTGTGGTTATTATATGGTCTGAGGCATGGATAACACAAGCATCCAAATGTCCTTAGAATGTTGTAGTCTGGTTTCTTGTTATGTAGCATCTCATAAGGACATTTGTATTGCAAATTTTTTGTTGGCATGATGTTTATTAAATACACAACTGTGTCGAATGCCTCATTCCAATATTTCAGTGGCATTGATGCCTTTGACAGTAAAGTTAATCCAGTATCCACAATATGCCTGTGTTTTCTTTCCACAATGCCATTTTGTTCAGATGTGTAAGGACAAGTGGTTCTGTGAATTATCCCCTTATTATTAAAAAACCCTTTTAGGGTTGAAACTCACTTCCTCCATCTGTTTGCATGATCTTTACGCTGCAGTTTAACTGTCTTTCTATGAAATTGATAAATTGTAGCATAGCTTCACATGTATCTGATTTGGCTTTTAGAAAGAAAATCCAGGTATATCTTGTGTATGCATCAACTATAGATAAGTAATACCTGTGTCCTTGTCCTGAGTTCAATGATGCAGGACCCCATAGGTCTGATGTCAGTAGTTCAAGGGGCTTGGAATATACAGTCTTAGATCTGCTAAAAGGTAACTTATGGCTTTTGCCAATTTGACAATGTGTACATGGAGTAGAAACAGGTAAATTCTTGTATGAAATATTATTGTCATTCAATACTCTCAACACAATATCATAACTAGGGTGTCCCAGTTTACAATGCCAAATATCAATGTCATTCTTCATATTACTGCAGTCATATTTAACACTATCACAAACATCATTATCAGAATTAATTTTGTTCACATTATTGTCAAACTGAATGTTGGCATTGCAACACCAAGTATTTTTATCATTTCCCAGACTTGATTGCAAGTTCTTGAATCGATATAAGCCATTATCCAATTTACCCTGTAATAATACGTCTTTACTTAGAGAGTCTCTAACAAGACAATATTGTGGGTGAAACTCAAAATATACCTTATTATCACTAGTGAATTGTGAAACACTGACTAAATTTTTCTTAACATTTGGAACCTTTAGTAAGTTATTAAGAAAGAAATTTCTTTTTCCTCTTATTAAGCCAGTTCCAGTGTGTGATATATTCATTGTTTCACCGTTACAAGCATGAATAACTTGATTACCTGAATAGTTCTTGTTCCCAAGATTTAGATTTTGCAAACTATTGGTGATGTGATTGGTTGCTCCAGAGTCTGGAAACCAGTCCTCGCTGTTGAAGTCATCATGTTTGCCTAGTTCATCACTGTTTCCTGTGATTGTTGATCTACCTTGATTTGCTTGTGCCATGTTTATATTTGTTGTTCTTTGATTAAACTGCCCTTGTTGTGCATTGTTCACATCTATGTTGAACCTGAAATAACATCGATTTGCTGAATGTCCAGGTTTGTCACATATCTGGCACTTGATTCTTGGAGCATTGTTGAATCTTCCCCTGCCTCTTCCTCTTTGATTTGGATTGCCTCTTGGTCCTTGATTGCTGCCTCTGCCATAACCAGGTGCGTTTCTTGATTGACTTGTGGTTGCAGTTTTCGAATTTGATGCAAGATTAATACTATAATCAGTTTGTGTTGCCTTTCTCTGTTCCACTCTGCCCTCGTGTGCTAATAATGCAGAGTATACCGTTTGAATATCAGGCAATACTGGTTGAGTGGTAATAAAGGTAACCAACGACTCATACTCTTCATCTAATCCATTTGTAAGAGTAAGAATTTGTTCATTATCAGATACATAATGTCCCACTGCCTTAAGTTTGTCGCATAGAGTCTTGACTTTAAAAATATATTCCCTCATCGATGAATCCCCTTTTCTTGCATTTTGAGACTCCCTTCTGTAATGCATAATTCTCGCTGACGATTGAGAATTAAAGATCTGTTGAATCGTGGACCAAATTTCATAAGATGTGTTACATCCAATAACTTGAGATAATAAACTATTGCTTATGGATGATAGAAGCCATGAGGACAGTAGACTATCTTGTTTTTGATGATGTATGTATGCCGGATTACTAATCACATTTCCAACTTTATCGTTGATCATTGCAGGCGGCACAGGCCTTGTTCCCTTGACATAATCTTGAAGGTCGTAACCTTTCAATGCTATTTCAATCTGGAACTTCCATAAGAGGTAGTTCTCTTCGTCGAGAGGGGTGGTTATCACTTGAGTCTTTGGCTTCACGAGAGTTTGAGTGGTGTTGGGTGGTTCAACAATGCCCACGCTTGAACTTGCAGAAGAATTTCCATCTGTGGGTCCTGCCATGGTTGGTATGACAATCAGGTTTCACTCAAATATTGGCAAGACGTGTGGCGATGTCACCTGCTAGAGAGGGTGGCAGCCAACGCAGTACAGTGGGTAAAATAAGGTTCTGGAAGAGGTTCTTGTCTCTTTTAAGTTGCAAGAACCAATGATTCCATACCAAGAAGATCAAATGATGATATTTTATTCTCAGATGATCAAGAAAAATGCTGTTGTAGCCGCCGCGAAAGAGATTTTCGGCCAGGCACGCACAGCGAAGTGGGAATAGATGCGACCAAGATCAGAGAGGAATGATCTCCAATGATGATACTAATCTGAGGAGTCAAAAACACTCCCCTCTATCATTTTTTTTTTTCAATTCAAATTGCCGTTAGGCTTGAAAGCTCTGATACCATGAAAGAAAACTGATTTGTATGTATTTTGTAATAATGTTTCGTTGTATATTTTAGAAATGGTGCGGAAGTATATATAATGATACAACACAACTTTGGGCTGACGAAAACAAATATGGCCCATGTACATGTGTGAAGCCCACACGGGTATGTTCATTTTGTATATACAGCAACAAAGTCCACATCTTAACAAAGGTTCATGTGAGATTCGGGGATGGATGTAAGCATTGGCCAGCTAGGGCCAATGCCCTGCCTCGAAATGCCGAAGGCAATCACAAAATATTAGGCTTAAATGTTTGGCCCTTGCTGAATTTTTATTTTCGGCCATAGCTGGGCTCATGCAAATGAATGAGATCAGTTCTTCTGTACCCAACTCCAGTGTTCTCGTTTAACCGACAGATCACCACCACACATCAACCACACATATTATTAATAATCTAATGAACGGGTTACAATCCATTCAAAACCACTAGGTTTTGTGAAAATCAATGAATAAGATTGATCCAGCATATGGGAACATCGGAGTTGGGTACAGAAGAATTCATCCCCAAATGAACGCTTAGGAGATGTATTTTTAACTAGACCGTATATCTAGGCCATAGCATGTCAACACATTTCAGTTTTTGTTAATGTTAATGAAACACCTCACCCCGGCTGAAATAAAATGCTTGCTCTGCCACTGGACTCAAATCCAGGTCTGTAGCATGGCATGTACATCTTCAAGTTCAGTACGACTACAAAGTATCTGGAACAAAACAAAATTAAGTAAGGGGCATGGAAAAATAAACCAAGGGATGTTGTGCTTAAATGCAATAACCCATTGATATGAACTATGGATAAACGAAGGAGGTAGCACTCGAACACCCTTTTGCATGCACTAAAGTACAAGTTCATACGTAACAGCATTCCCAACCCAAGATTGAATTGGAACCAACCGACCTCCCGATAGAGAAGCTAAGGGGGTTGCTTTGGCAACCCCCACGGTTGCCTGACAACCTTAGCCTTAGCCGGCTAAGGTAGGGTCCACGGTAAAAATTGACCGTTGGTCCTAACCGGCTTTTATAAAGCTAGTTATTTACCTAGCTTTACAAAAGCCGGTCAAGCTTACCTCTATTCCAGACAAAATTGCATTGAACTATCTCAGTACATGTGCTATCTTCTACACAAGCTTGGTTTAAAAGGTTGCGTTTGTAATTCCAAAGAACTATATTAATGATTGTCTATCTTCTACACAAGCTTGGTTTAAAAAGATGTGTTCGTAATTCCAGTGAACTATGTTAATAATTGTATCTTTGAGATATTATGCTTATATCTACTAGTTATTAGTCAATTTTAAATTTAAGCCCGCACAAGTAAGTTCAAATATTTAAACTCATACTTCATTGATAACGATATTCGAGAAACAAACGTACAAATCAAAAAACAGATACATAAATAGATAATAGCTCTTCTGGTTTAAGATTGACTTCCAACATGATTCTAGTAATTCTCAACTATATTTCTCTGAGTTCAATATGAGCTTGCGGATCTCTTACATCCATAAGTACTGAGCAAATATGTTAGGGTCTTTGTAAGATTTTTCCTGAAATACAGCAGCAATATCGTGATAGTTTCGAAGTTGAAGCTCGTATCCACCACAATCTTCTTCGATAATCATATTATGTAAAATTATACAACAATACATGATGTCAGCTAACACTGCAGGGTCGTGGTAGTGTGATTTCTTCCTTAATATATGAAATCTGCCTTGAAGCACTCCAAAAGCTCATTCAACAACTTTTCTCAAACTTTCTTGTTATTTTGCGAAAAGTGCATGTTTAGCATTATTAGGCTTTTATAAGCTTGCACAAGTGTTTTCCACTTTGGATAAATGCCATCCACCAAGTAATAACCCGTATTATAATTTACACCTCCTATTTTATAGTTGCATGGAGGTGTTATATTGTTGTATAAGTCGTTGAATAAATAAGACAGTCACAGAACGTTTATGTCGTTTAGGGAACCAGGTGCCCCAAAAAACGCATGCCAAGTGTACAAGTCAAAAGATGCAACAACTTCCAATACCATAGTTGCCTTCTTGAAGTGTCCTGAGTATTGGCCCTATAATGCAACAGGGTAATTTTTCCACCTCCAGTGCATACAGTCTAAACTACCTAACTTACCTGGAAATCCACGTTGTTCTTTCATTGCCAATAATCGTTCAATATCACGCGGGGTTGGGTTCCTAAGATATTCCTCACTAAACTGCATAACAACGGTCTTGCAAAATTCTTTCATGCTTAAGATAGCGGTTGAATCACCCATCCTTATTTTGTCGTCTACTGAATCTCCTTATACATCGCATGATAGCATCACTACAGCAAACAATACTTTTCGCAACAGGCAAAATCTGTTATAGTAGACCTATTGCAACCGGTAAAGGCCCGTCTGTATAGCCCAAGTTGCAATAGATCAGTCCCTTTTTGCAACGGTTATTTCCTGTTGCGTTAGACTTTTTGTAATAGACTTTGACTAAACAGACCATTTTGCAACAGTATATGCCCGTTGCAATATATTCATAAATCTGTAAAAAAACATAAAATATTACAGCTTATAGATATTACATATTAAATATATTTTTTAGTAATAGTGTATATCGCAGAATGAAATAAAAAAATAAATTTTTTATTTTAACAAAGTTTTAATAGTACAAACATTTACAATAAAAGTTTCTACCATTTTCATACACCATTCATGTATAACAATTTCTTCTCTCACACAACACATTTTTTTCGAATAGAGTATTTTCTACTCATATTTCTACTCTATCATACATATACTATAGCAAAGAATAAATATCATGAGTTCACTAGAACAAATCTGCAGTTCATTTTTTTCGACACCAACAAAGTTCTTGAGTGAATACAGAGGCTTGTAAACTATGAGATCAGAATCAAGACAAATTCCACCAAACCTGATATAAGAACTGGAAGTTATGGGTTTGATTGTAAAATAAGAACACATCTTATATGATTTAGCCCAAGATCTTACCTTATACAAAGTTGTGGGTATGTCTCTAATCCATTGAATAAGATGTCTTATGCTGTCATAAGCTCTCATATGTGCGTTTACAGGGCAAAATGTTCTGTCCATCTTGTGGCTCAACCGACAATGGAGGTATTGTGGAACTATTTTTTATGCTCCATAAAGAAGACAAGCCACTCTAGAAAACTGTTAAATTGATAACTCAAACTCTAGAAAGATGTACAGTTATAAATTCTTAAGATAAATCCAATTAAGGAAAGTGCATGAATTTAGTACAATCACCAAAATTCATCCTTGCATATTTCACTACTTAAAAGCACACATCCAGGTGTGCAAGCTGCACAAATGATGATAATCAGAATATTTCCATTAAAGATAAGATAATGCATATTTGTAGACAAATAAAGTAAGGAAGAGTAGAGGATTTTCGATATAGGTAATTTGATTCAATAAAAACCATGTTTCATGGTATAGGTAGATGCACAGTTTGTGGTATTTACGTTGTGTTTAGGGTAGGTAGGACTCCGGCACCACGCAGTTTATTGCTGCAGTTTAATACTACGCCCATGCACGACCATAGCTCCAAATGCACTTCCATTGAGATCGAAATGCATTAGTTCTTTAAGGCATGGCCTACCTGGGGATTCATTGATGACCACAACAGCAACATGTTTACGTGAGCATGCTTTATTTCTAGCGCACCTTACCTGTATTTGTTAATTCTTATGCAACTTAGCTAGTTAGCTTACAATTATTACTTATTATTATTTGTCTATCAAATCGATTTGCATTTAACATCACCTGGTAGCATGCACCACAGCCTTTCCCGCTTCGACTGCCTGCATCAATCATCGATGAGAAGGGGGATTTGCCTACTGTTGCTCCATAGCCACATGCCCCTCCTATATACATAGCCGTACACATTATCAATGCATGCATGTTGACATAGTTCAAAGAATTCCTTATTTTTGTTAATATATTCATACACACACACACATGTATGTAAGTGCGTAGCTTACCATCACTTGCATAGCCATTTGCACCACCATACCACGTACATGTATTCAGTTTTGCATCAAGGCAGAAACATATGGTTAAAAGAGTACATAAGAAGAAAGCAATGGAGTGAAATGACATGTTTATTAGTTCTTGACCACTTGATTAATTCTTTCTGCTATGTAATACTGGTCAAGAAGCAGAGTATTTATAATGGGAGAAAGCTGTTGATGCGCATATATTTTCTAATTTTTACAGCGCTTACTACTAGGCAAATTGAATTAAACGTTGAGTTTATTGTTAATGTGTGAAATTCAGCATGTTTGCTCAGTAGGCCTAACTAGTATAAATTTTTGTAACCCCTTTTCAAATTACAAACCCAACATTGTATAATCTGATGAATTTTAGAACTTGTTTACTAGAATTACATAACTTATGTATGCAAATAATTAAACCTTGAGTAAAATTATGGATAAAATATAATCACCATCGTATTTTCACAAGATTAAAACAAAACAATTTGCATGTACTCAATTGAATATTCGGGTAATTTTTGTATTACTAGGATCATTAACAAATCATATATGACGTCCATATAATTTATTATTGTTGTTTGTTTAAATAAACAAACATTTAACACAAAGTTACCAACAATTGGTCTTCACTCAAAAGCAATATCTGCTAATCATGTTGCATTGAGTCATTTAAAGATCTGGAAGTTCAGTTTTGACGTAGATTACCTTTTAACTTTAGCCAAAACCATGATATAAGCAGCACTAAATTTCAGCTTTCCCTAAATTATTCGCTTTCAGTATAAGTGTAGTAAATTAAGTATATTTCCCCTATTAATAAGCCGCCAACAAAGAAACAAAGAGAAACATCACAGACTTATATATGCATAGAAAGAGGAAAAAAATATGAACACAAAAAATGAAATTCAAACTTACTTGTATAACACAGCGAGACGTATTAACACACTATCTCCAAACAAACACCCTCAACCTACTGTTATTCAGCCCCAACTCAGTCACCTTTTAAGATTCTCTTAATTTCCAAAAGTTGAACCTTTCAGTTCATCGTTGTCAAGGCACAAAACCCTCAATTTATCTCACCAAGTGATTCACAAGAACCCTCAATTTTTCAGCACTTCATTAATGAGATCCCGCACAACCAAAGCACATCACAATTGATTTGTTGAACTTCTGAATTAGAAATTGTTGATATTAAACATACCTAAGCTAAGATTTATAGAATGGAAAGTACACTTTCCTCAATAACGTTAAAGTTGGTAACAAAAAACAAGCTTGATGAGATGATACGATTACGTATACCTCTACAGAAGAAGCATCAGAGTTGTATGCTAATTTAAGACCCTAATTGATTATAAAGCAAACGCCAAGCAGAGCTCCTACCAAGAATCAAAAATCAAAAAAGCAAGTTGTGAATACAGAAGAAAAAAGAGCTGCTTGATTTGCTTAGCTGAAGCGAGATAAAAGCCAAAACAAAAAGGAGAGAGTATAGGCACGGAGCGGAAAGGGGTACTCAGATGTCGCGGATTGGTTTGAGCGTTGTTGGCTTGGTGATAGAGATGCCATGGCCGACGTTCAATTCTTCTTAGGTTTTTCGAATTCAATTTTAGGATAAAAGACTTTAGCGTTTTCAGTATTTGGTTTCCGTATTAATGTAAAGCGGCCCGCAAAATTTCCCTCCGCTAAATTCATTTCCCTCCATATGAAAATTATCGCCCGCCTTGGTCAATCAATTGCAATAACGCATGCCGTAGTGGTTTAATACAAATCATTGTTTATTAGTATTTTTTTAATTATTAATTATAAGTCATTATATAATAAAACGTTAAATAAAAATTGTTAACCTATATTTATATATTATTGTTTATGAGTTATCAATTATAATATATTTATAAATATTAGGTAAATATGATTATTTATACATTATTATTTGAAATTATTAATTGGTTACCCAATTATTAATGATTACTTATGCAATATAATTAATTATTAGAAATATTTATGTGTTATTAAAATATTACTTAATTACTAAAAATAATGATAAATTATTAAAATAATGTTTAATTTGATCTCAAACTACAAATTCCAACACGAACGGTATGTGTCGTTCTCCGAACAGGGCGCAGTGTCAAATTTGAGTACATATTTTAGACGTTTGGAGGAAAGAAATATTAAAGGTTGGAATCAAAAATTTAAACGTTTGAACCATGAAAGTTACTGTACTTTTTCTAGTTTTTACCAAACAATGATATTATTCACTTATAGTTTAATATTAATTTAATATTTAATCTTAATTTTTAATTTTTAATTTTATATCAATTTAAACTTTTGTGTTAATTTTTAATAGTGTGTTTTTCGCAACTGGCTTTACCAGTTGTAAAAAAATACAGTTATTGCAAGCGGCAAAAACTGTTGCTAAAGATATTTATTCGCAACTGGCTTGGAAGCGCAGTTGCAAATAATATGTTTTTTGCAACTGGTATAGAAGCACAATTGCTAAATGTACATTTCTGCAACAGGAAGGGAAGCGCAGTTGCTAAAAATATGCTTTTCGCAACATAAATAAAGGTTCTATTGCTAAATCTCATCTATTGCAACTGCTATAACAGGTCTGTTGCAAAATATCATTTACTGCAACTGTCATATGTCGCATGTTGCAAATAGCTAGTTGCAATAGGGTATTTTTCTTGTAGTGCATCTGTAAAGCTGCCGTAGCCTTTTGAAGTGTAGAAAGTCCAAATTAGTTGAACGCATTAACTCTATGAGTAAAAAAGACATATGTTTCAGTTAGTTTGTCTAGAACTCTATTAAAGATGTTCTTGGACATGCGAAACCTGCTTCTAAACTCCAAAGGCCCATAGACTGAATTTTCAACAAAATTGTCTTGAATTAGTTGGTTTTGAGTAGAACATAATCTCTTCAATATCGTATATCTAGCCTTCCGAAGACACTACCTCCTTGGGTCGATCGATTGCTTTCTTCATTTTTGAGATTCATTAACGCAAGAGTTTGAGTAGAAATAACATTATGTTGTTCAATTCGAGTTTAAATGAACTCATCTGAAGAGGGAGAAGAACACACCAAAACCTTTTATGTTTATTCATTTCGGAATGGGATTTTGAAATGAAGAATAAAATGAACATGTCTTTACCTATATTTGTAGTAAATGAGAGTGATAGAAAGGTAGTAGAGAATCCTTGTCTCGTTTCTAGTATTGATGTCGACTTTACTCTGCAGCTTGGACTTTAGCAATGATTCCTTGTCTCGTTTCTAGTGTTGATGACGACTTGACTCTGCTGCTTGGTCCTTAGAAAAGATTCCTTTTTTCGGTCCTAGTGTTAATGTCGACTTCACTGTGCAGCTTGGACTTTAGCAAAGATTCCTTTTCTCGGACATAGTGTTGATATCGACTTTGGTTTATGAGCCACTATACACCGTTTACAGTAGTCACGTTGGTTGATGAGCCTAGTCACAAGCATTATACTCTTGAGATTGAGTACACACCAACACATAAACGTGATCGACCCCTTTTTTAACTCCTTTACATTCTCTAATCTTTATTACAAATGTGGAAAACCCATATTTTTAACTCCTTCATGTTGTCTTATCTTTAGTATAAACGTGGACGACCCATATTTTAAGACTCCGTTACATTCTCTTATCTTTAGTATAAACGTGGATGACCCATATTTTAAGACTCCTTTACGTTCTCTAATATGTAGTATAAACATGGACAACCCTTATTTATAACTCTTTTGCGTTCAAAAATGTACACACAAACCTTAACTTGCATACAAACATCGTTCAGTACAATAAAATATAGGATAAAGGATACAAATAACGTTCAATACATCATAAAACTATGACGCAATATGACATAAACGTAGAATACAAATAGCACAACATAGCTATGACTCTTGGTTTCGGGGTAAACTGTAACGCCTACGAAGCATTTCATTCTTGATTGCAACATTCATTCTTTCCAAGCGAGTAACCTCAGCTTGCATCTCAAGTGTGTACTGGACACCACTCTCCGTCAATGGTGCATTGATCCATGAACAAAAATTACAACTTTGCAATCCTTGGCAATTCTGCGCAGCAATGTACGCTTTACAACAATAAAAGCGACGATCTGCATTTGTGTGAGTTTTAGAAACAAGCACATTACATTCGACCCCACAATAGCAAAGAACCAATCGACCCGTCATACTTGAGCTTAACCTATCAGGGTTCTGCCTACCAATAACTTCCTTCAAACGAGAATTGAGGGATTTTTGTGCCGGTCCAGTACGCTGAAGTGCAACATTTGGTTGTGTGGCACTAAAGATGTAACAACCCAAATTTTTATAACATGTTAAAGTCATAAATCAAGGCAGAAATAAATTTTAAAATAAGAATCAGGGGAAACGGGTTGCGCCATTGCGTTTATCTCGGAATTCTGCATGAAATCGAGTCCGAGTTTTCGAGAATCGGAGTTCGTATGACCAAGTTATGACCATCAGAAGTTTCAGGAATTTAAATAAAATAAAACAACTCAAAAATAAGGGCAGAAATTCGTAATTCAAACCCAGAGAAGGCTGGCGAGAAAATTCCCGCCCATATACCCAGATCGACTGGGGAGTCGCCCCCCCAACCAGGTCGACTTGGGTGTCGACCTCCCCATGACCAGTCGACTGGGGAATCGACCTGGGGGTCGACCTGGCCCCTTTTTCCTGATCCGAGTCTTTTTGTATTTTTCTGAATCTAGACCTATTTTCTAACCATATTCGACTCTAATCCTATATAAACTCACCCCTAGCCTCATTCTCTCTGCACCATTTCATTCTGTCCTTATGCTGCTTCTGAGATAATCAAAATAATAAGATAAAACGGAAGAAAAAGGACTGCTTCTTCTCCATCAAGACTACGCTTAGAGATTTGCAAATTGGGGGATTTCAATTAGAACACGATCAATCAAATAGAGATTCAACAATCAAACTCTGCTTTCTAATTCTCGATCCATGCACTGTAAGTTCCAGTTACTTTTAAATAAAAACTATAAATCTAATATGGGCATGTTATAAATTGGAATTGATTTATGTATGATTCATATCTATTCTTGTTTTCTTCTTGGATCTTGACTATTGGGAATATTGCCTACGACATTGAAACTATTGTTAATGGCCTAAGACTATGACTATGCCTATGACTGTGGACATAATATTTTGCCTATGCCTATGACTATGACGGTGAACATAAGACTATGCCTATGACTATGACGGTGAACATAAGACCGCATATGAATATGAACAATAAGACGATGCCTATGACTATGACAAAGACAATTGTGACTAATTACCTAAGATTCTTGACCATGAGGTTATTGCCTAGGATTATAACTTTGAAATTTGATCTAAGCTTGACTTTCTTTTTTTGTCCTTGGATCTTGATTTTAGGGATTTTTCTATTTAAGTTAGATCTATCCATGTTCTTGAAACTAGATTATTATTCAAACCTTTTCATGTTCATAATATTATCAGATCTATATGCCTGCGATGTTTAAGTCAATTTAGTTATGTCATACCTTGGAATTAAATTAATAATAGAACGATGTCTATTATGTTATAGGTGAAATTGAATTATATTGATCTATGTCTGTAGTCTATTTTATTATCATGTTGAATTGAGAATTAATGAATAAGTCTATTCATATGTATATGAACTTGGAATATAACCTGTTGTGACAAGTTGTGTAGTTTATCATGTTATGAAAGTTTTAGGTTGTAAAATCATATCACATATGTGACCAAATGTTAGATATACATGTTTATGTGTTAAACCTACGTCATATTTCAAGTTCACACTTATTCATATGTTCGTGATTGATTTGCAAGTTCACATATATGTAAGTTGATTTAGTCTATGTTGCAAATTCACATATATGTATGTTGAATTAGTCCACATTGCAAGTTCGCGTCTATGATATTCATGTCAATTACTTTGCAAGTACACACCTATGGTGTTCATATTGACTATGCCGAGAATGCCAAGTTAACACCTATGACATGGTTATGTTAATGGATTTCTTTATGCAAATTTTGTGTACATTAAATTAGGCTAAGTTTTAAGCCTAATATTATATGTCAAAAATCATGTGGACGGAAAATTAGGCTAAGATTGTTAGCCTAATATTTAGAAGGGGTAACGTTGGGAAAAATTGGTAATCATAGGAAGCTTGACATGAAAATTGCCTTGAAAACTTGAAACGAACTTGACATGAATCTTGAACATGGACATGACACTAGAATAAACATGAAAATGGCCAACTCGAGGTTGGGTTGAGTTTGCAGTGTAAATCTACCCGGAACCGCCCAGCAAATCCAGTTACGGCAAATAATAGGATCCAATGTGGGTAGTTGGTCATATCGCGCTTGAAACCCGAGGTCAGACTGAGTTGTGGTGTAAATCTACCCAGAACCGCTCGGCATATCCAGTGACCACAACAACAGGTCTGATGTGAGAGGTTGGGGTGCATTAATGAATTAATGCCACATGATAGGGTTAAGTCATGAACCGCTTGAATATACTTAACCAATTTGACATGATGATTTGGTAGGGTTAAGTCATGAACCGCTTGAATATACTTAACCAACTTGACACATGATTTGTAGGGCAAAGTCATGAACTTGAACGGCAACACTTAGCCAATTTGACACTACACGTAGGCGGGTTAAGTCACGAACTTGAATGACAACACTTAACCAACTTGACATGCTAGACTGATGGGGTTAAGTCTTGAATTTAAATCACAACACTTAACCTACTGGACGGAAACCCCAGTTACGCAGTCCTTTTCAGCAGTAACCCACTAGATGTATCACGGTATCCTGGAACTAGGCAGGATGGGGCACGATTACTGGGCAAATTGTAAGCGACCAGAACGACGGCTGAGTTGGTGCACCATTGTAGGTTCAGGCGGACTATGGTCGTGCACGTAGTCCGGAGTTGAAAAAGAAGGCATTGGGCACCAGTAGGTTTACACTGTGCGTGCTGGATTCGTGTCGGTGGTTGGCACCCTAGGGCTTGATACACCCATGGTGGACCTAGCACAGGTAACTACATTCGTGATAGGGCCGTATGACATAGACAAATGACGAGCTAGAACTTGTAGGAAGCCGATCGATTAATAGATCGTTTCGTGGGACCAAGTAATGGGTCATTTCATGATATTGGGCAAGTGATCATTTCATAGTTAATACATGACACAGGTTGGGTTACTAGTACAGGTGGTAAAGGCCCATTTCTGTTTCTGTTTATGTTTCTGTTAGGGAGGTAAAAGCCCATTACTATTTCTGTAAAGATCACCCTGTTTCTGTTTCCGTTTCTGTTTGGACATTAGGATAACACCTAATTCTGTTATACTAGTACTAGTGCAGAGAATGTTAAACATGCGATGTTATACGTAGTTTATCTGGTTAGCATAGTTTATTTTGTTACCGTAGTTTATCTGGTTAGCGTAGTTTATCTTGTTATCTTAGTTTAACTGGCCTATCTTATCATCTGTTAGACCGAAATTTGGGCCTAACACCCAAATGCTATGTGAAAACCTCACAATCACAGATTAATGCAGAAAAAGCGGTAAAATAAGAGGAGACACACGAGATTTTTATAGTGGTTCGGCTCAATCCAAGCCTACGTCCACTTTATAGTTTCTTAAATCCTAAGAAGCTATTACAATATTGTTTGTTTGCAGTTTATACACGAAATCCTCGTGTTTACAATGAAGAGGAGGAGATTAAAGGGGAGATTATACACGAAATCCTCGTGTTGTAATGTGGAATTCGACTTCTAGATTATGCAATAGCCTTGCGAAGAACCATAGTTGAAGCCATGGAGAGTTAGAGTTCAAAAAAGTCCCCTGAAATAGCCATGTTGTGGTGTATTTATAGGCGTAGAGGAGCCTCTGGGTGACCTGGTTCGGATATGCCACGTGTCACGACCGGAGTTGATCTCGAGAAGTAGTGGAAGAAGTCCCTCTGTTCGGGTTTTGCCAAGTGGAGGCAGATCCATGATAGTAGGAGCGGTTACCCCTTAAGAAGCGGTCAAAACAGTTGTGTAGCAGCAGGTAAAGGGGGATCGGATCGGTTCTTCGATCCGAACAGGGGCGAAGCCTTCGAGCCGAGGACGTTGTGCCCTCCTGAATAACTGATATGAAGCGGGTCGGATTCTCGTTGTTCCGAACCGAGCCGTTATTTCCGACCCGAACCGAGTTGGTGTCCTCAATCTGGAGACTCCGTGTCCAATGCTTTGAAGGTGGAGCGGATCGGGATTCCCCCCTCCGATCCGATCCGTGCTGATGTGAATGCGAAGAGCAAGTGTCAAACTGTCCATTTTAAGGAAGGGTCTGATCCGAACAGGCTTGTCCGATCCGATCCGAGGATCTATTCAATGCTAAATTCCAGGTTTCCGGTTCTGCATACGTTCACGGAAACGGGCGTAACTTTCAAACCGTAAGTCCGATTGAGCCAAACCAAAGCTCAAACTGAAGATGATTCAGAGATCTACAAGATTTAAGGTGCATAGCTCCATAATCGCTGTTTTCGGGCCCATAAAAGGTCATCTGATAGGAGTTTCGGGTCTTTCTTTGTTTGTGATGCGATTTCGACCAAATCGATGCTTGTCTTCTGACGATGTTTCCAATACTCTAGTGTGTTGTTTATCAGAGATTCCATATGTGGCTGCTTTGACTAAAAAGTAGGTCAACATTTTGCTCCCCTGAACATATCTTGCTGGTTGAAGGAAGATGTGTTCTGGATAATCCAAGGCCACGTCGGGCCTGCCAGCTGCAAGTATAATCCATACCTGCGAAGAAAAGAGAGCAGAAAGGTGTGTCAAATCCTGACAAAACTAATTACACTTTCGAGCATAAACCATGCTTGGGCGCTTGTTTGAGCATAAACCATACTCAAGACACGTTCGAATCATCCTGCCAAAACCTGACGAGGGACCTAACCTTCCGGGTATAAGCCATACCAGGAAGTTCAAACTGAGCATAAACCATACTCGAGTTTTATTGAGTTCCTTTGCCAGATCCTGACAAAACAATAAGTCGTTCCAGAGTACAATCCATACATAAGAATCCTAGTGAGTACGATCCATACTCATGTCGGGATAGAGCTATGCTTGCCAAAACATGACAAGACAGTCTGTCCCTAGGCATAATCCATGCCTAGGGGTCCGAGATAAGTATAAGCCATACTTTAGTTGAGATTGAGAATCCTGCCACAACCTGACAAGATACTTAAATTGCCAAACATAATCCATGCTCGGAAAGTCCTTCCTTATTCAATCCAAAGTACAAAACCAAAGCAAATCCTGATTGGTTTGTCATCGAGTGCAGAGCACGATTTGGAGCTAAATCCTAACCCCGAACGTGTGTACTCCGATTTAGCCAATCGGAAAACCTAAAGAAAGCAAAGAGACATATCTTAAATCCTAAGAAATGCTGAAAACGCAGAGTGATCCAATCCATATCAGTTGATGGCGAGCCGATGGGAGCTCGTTCCAGGGTCATTCCCTCTCAGTGGAGCAGGTGGTGGCAGCACAGGTACAGGTGCTGTTGGTTGTTTCACATACTCGGGTAGCTCTCCACATTTAACCCGTTCCTCAATCAGGTCTCGCAAGTGTCTACAGTTATTTGTGTCATGACCGTCCATATCGTGAAATATGCAATATTTCCCAGAATCGCGTTCTCTTTGCGATGGCTCCCTCCTGAGAGGCTTTGGATAGGAGACGTCACCGTTTGTGTTCACGTAAATGTCGGTTAGTGACGAATTGAGTTTTGTGTACTTTTCATATTTGGGCTCTCTCCGGGGCTGAGCGTTGCGGTCATTCGTGACGACAACTTTTCCTTTGCCTTTACCAGAATCAGATGGTTCTCCGTCTTTGAGCATGTTAACATCGAGAATTTTCTTTTCGGTCATTGCGTCTTCTTCACGCAAAAACCTATCTGATTCAAGATAGAATTCGCTGATATTCCTTGGTGGGTCTCGGTACAAGGATTTTTTGATCTCCTAGTTGTCTAGAACGCCGGACACTGCCGCCATCAATACCATAGATGGCTCAGGTCGATCAACTGATGCTGCTGCAACGTTGAACCTTTCCAGAAATGACCGCAGAGTTTCTTTAGGCCTCTGCTTGATTGTAGTTAGTGACATTACATTCTTGGGTCGAGCGATATGGACCCGAAACTGTTCAATAAAGCGAGCGACCAACATGTTCCAGCTGTTGATCGATTCAGATTCCAGCTGCCGAAACCACATAGCAGCAATATCAGTCAAAAAGAGGGGAAAGAATTTAGCCATGATGTTTTCCGACGCCGATTGAACTTCCATATGTTGTTTATAGCGCATTAGGTGCACGGTAGGATCTGCCCTGCCGTTGTAGGGTTCCAGTTGTGGAAGTTTGAAATCTGGAGGATTGCGGGAATTCCTGATTTCCTGTGTGAATGGATTATGATTGACATCATCCATGTCATTCTGATAAATGCGGCCTCTCGAAAGGCGTTCAATGAGATTGGCGAGCCGGTCGCCTTCAAAGAGCTGTTGCAAGTTGCCTAGTTCGGAGCTGGTGCCCCCAGCTTTGAGTCCAGAAGAGTTCAGAGAGGTATAGGGAGCTTGGAAGGCCATCCGGTTCGGTTCAGAGGTGCCTCCTTGCTGCGGCTCGGAGAAGCGAGGGGGGTTATGGAGGGGTGCACGGTTCAGGTCGGATGTACAGATCCGATCAGGTTCTCCTGTTCCGAACCGGGGAGCTTGATGCTGAAGCTGTGTAGAATTACTGATCCGAACCGGTGCGGAGGTATGTCGTGCTGGAATGAAGTCTTGATTTCCAGAAGGGAGGCTGCTGCCCCCAAGCTCATGTAAGGTGGCGGTTCGGATCCGATCCGAACCGATCCGGTGAGGATTGCCTCCCATTTCCATCTGCGTTTGATTCAAGTTTTGGCCCTCGGTTCGGATCCGAACCGATCCGGTTTACAGCTGCTGCTGGGGCTATTTCCGTGCTATTTCCAGCGAGTTGTGCATTGCCGCTCGGCCTGCCTTCCATCCGAGCGAAGAATTGGTCGATCATCTCTTGTTGTTTGCGGAGGAGATCATCTTGCCTTGCCATTTGAGTTCTCAATTCAGCGAGAACGCCATCCATTTCATCTCTGGTTAAGTATGTTGATTGATTTTCATGAGAGGAAGCCTCCTGGCTTGCCTCGTTCCTTGTGCCTTCAGTGCCAACATCCTCAGCACGAGAGAAGGTTCCGTCTTTCTTTCGCTTGACCATTGATCCAATAGCCAAATAATCCGCTTCCGTTCAAGCTAGTAGAAGAAGTTGTATCGTGTGCCCCCTACCTGGCGCGCCAAAATGTTAGACCGAAATTTGGGCCTAACACCCAAATGCTATGTGAAAACCTCACAATCACAGATTAATGTAGAAAAGCGGTAAAATAAGAGGAGACACACGAGATTTTTATAGTGGTTCGGCTCAATCCAAGCCTACGTCCACTTTATAGTTTCTTAAATCCTAAGAAGTTATTACAATGTTGTTTGTTTGCAGTTTATACACGAAATCCTCGTGCTTACAATGAAGAAGAGGATATTAAAGGGGAGATTATACACGAAATCCTCATGTTGTAATGTGGAATTCGACTTCTAGGTTATGCAATAGCCTTGCGAAGAACCATAGTTGAAGCCATGGAGAGTTAGAGTTCAAAAAAGTCCCCTGAAATAGCCATGTTGTGGTGTATTTATAGGCGTAGAGGATCCTCTGGGTGACCTGGTTCGGATATGCCACGTGTCACGACCGGATTTGATCTCGAGAAGTAGTGGAAGAAGTCCCTCTGTTCGGGTTTTGCCAAGTGGAGGCAGATCCATGATAGTAGGAGCGGTTACCACTTAAGAAGCGGTCAAAACAGTTGTGTAGCAGCAGGTAAAGGGGGATCGGATCGGTTCTCCGATCCGAACAGGGCGAAGCCTTCGAGCCGAGGACGTTGTGCCCTCCTGAATAACTGATATGAAGCGGGTCGGATTCTCCTTGTTCCGAACTGAGCCGTTATTTCCGACCCGAACCGAGGTGGTGTCCTCAATCTGGAGACTCCGTGTCCAATGCTTTGAAGGTGGAGCGGATTGGGAATCCCCCCTCCGATCCGATCCGTGCTGATGTGAATGCGAAGAGCAAGTGCCAAACTGTCAATTTTAAGAAAGGGTCCGATCCGAACAGGCTTGTCCGATCCGATACGAGGATCTATTCAATGCTAAATTCCAGGTTTCCGGTTCTGCATACATTCACAGAAACGGGCGTAACTTTCAAATCGTAAGTCTGATTGAGCCAAACCAAAGCTCAAACTGAAGATGATTCAGAGATCTACAAGAGTTATTGAGCTTTGCTCTGTAATCGCTGTTTTCGGGCCCAAAAAAGGTCATATGATAGGAGTTTCGGGCCTTTCTTTGTTTGTGATGCGATTTCGACCAAATCGATGCTTGTCTTCTGACGATGTTTCCAATACTCTAGTGTGTTGTTTATCAGAGATTCCATATGTGGCTACTTTGACTAAAAAGCAGGTCAACATCATCATCCTTATGTTTACTTTCAGTTTATACCATGCATGTTATCTTTACTTGTTTTTATGCTGAAAGTCACTAGGACTTACCAGTCTTTATGACTGACCCGTTTTCTTTCGCCTCTTTTTCTTCCGTCTTCCCCCCTCCCCCCCTTCCCCAGGTTCTCAGGGAGGAAACACTACTACTTAGTTTGGACTTCTTTCTGCTTCAAGATCATCATATATGGCTTGGACCTTTCTTGGCTATGGCTGCTTTACGGTTTTACTTGGGGAATGATTTATGACTATGGTTTTATGCTTCTTTACTATTGCAAGACAGATTTCGATGTAATGGATTTAATGGCATTTTGATGTAAAAGGCTTTAGACCTTTCTAGATTTTAAAGCAATGAAATTTGGTTCTTCTTCCGCTGTTTTATATGTTGTCTTGTAATATTTCTGTGTATGTTTACCTAGTTAATGCTCCACCAAAGCTAGTGCATTCCCTTTGTGAGTGACCCTAGCGGAAGTGGGGTGTTACATTTGGTATCAGAGCAGAAGGTTACCAGACTGGGCAAAAGCTTTTAAAAACCCTTCTGAAATTATTTTCAAAACGTTTACAAAGAAGCATTTTTCTAAAGAAAAGTTTTGTTTTACAAAAGGCATATTCCCTAAAGCCATATGCACTATCTTTTGATTCTCTCCTTGAGTCTCTTCTCTCTTTCTTTTTCACCATAGTTTGTAGGCATGATACACATGTCGGAGGGCAAAGTAGTGTCCAACTTTCATCTGTAGCCGCAGTAGTTTTACTTGCGACTAATCTTATTTCAAGCTTTGTAGGGTTGCCGTGCGATGGAAGTAGCTTTTGAGAAACTTTTCAACAAGCTATACAAGGATAGTAGGAACGAGGATAAAGAACACAAGTCTAAGGATGAGAAACTTGTTGATATGGCTTAATCCACGAAGAGAAAAAAGGTGAAAGGAAAGAGGCCAAGTGAGAAAAAAATAAAAACCCATGACAAGAGAGAATATCTTTAGTATGGTAAAAAGGGACATGTAATTAAGTATTATAGGACAAGGACAAGTGCAAAGAACAAGATCGTCGAGAGGGCAATTGTATGCTCTCACTACTAGCGTACCTAAGAGAGGTGGTAACGTTTCTGTTAAAGGCATAGCTTTTCTTTTCTATCATCCCGTTAGAACTTTGTTTTTGTACATCGCATCCTTTTTATTTCTGCTTCGATAGTTGAGTCTCTGCGCCTTAGTACTAGCGTAGTAGAGGATCCCAATTTTTTTTCTTCTTCTCAAATCCTATTGGGGAATCGGCTCATTTATTCATGACTTGTTTGGATTTGAGAATGTCTATGCTAAGCGTTGAGTTTAAAAGAAATGCTTATGTTTTTGGGCTACGGGTCGATTCTAGGGATGGAATGGTTATCCAGTAATGGTGCCATTCTTGAGTATGAAAAGAGGACAGTTAGACTCTTGACTTGCTGTGGTAATGCCCTCAAAGTCTAGTGTAACCCTTAGGATTTTGCCATGCTTAGTTACCTAGAATCTCTTGATACATTTGTTGATCCCGAGTAGTGTTCGCCACTAAGGTGGATGGTTCATTTCTCTTATGCATGAGTTATAGGAAATCACCTTAGTAAGTACATTTGGCAACATGGTTGACATCTGTTTATTTGCAAGAGATAATTCTTCTGTGTGGAATACCCTATAAAAGAGATACAGGATTCACTAGTGAATTTTGGAGAGCTTGCATGAAACCATGAGTACGCAGTTATGTTTGAGCCGAGTATACTAGAAGGAGGATAAGGGAAAATGGGACGAGAGACAACAGTGAAATGAGTTCCAACTCATATTTTGGAAACAATAATTAAGAAGCTACAAAATTATGAAGTTAAAGACGGACAAAGCACAATGGAGTTAAGCCCAAGGAAATGCGACTTAGAAGATTGAAGACTAGATACGCGCATCATATCTATTTTTAAGAGTATATCCTTGATCCCTCTTTTCCTGTAGAGCTTACTTGCATGTTATCTTTTATGTATATCCTCTCGGTCCTATTCTCAATATTATTTCTGTTGCAAACCCCATAAGGAGTATGACTCATCTGGTTGTGATATATGTTGGGGTTTGAGGGTGTCTGTTGGGTTGACTAAACTTTTTGGGCTTTATAGGATATGGGTTGGTTTTAGGAAGGGATTTCTTGCGACCTAAAAGGAGTTTATCATGCTTTGTTTCCTACGATCATATATATTGGTTTTGGGCTGGTGTTTAGGGTACAAAGTTTTTCTTTACTTGCTTCTATCATTCGGTTATACCTTTAGGTAGGAACTAATGGATGTAAACATGTGTTTGAGACATGTTATGGGTGATGGTTGCAAGGGGTTGCAAGTGGTTGCTAGTTGTTGCTCGTGGATGCATGAACACACATTAGGCACTAGATCGGCTCAGTCACATCTCATATTGCATATGCATGAATGTTTATACTTGTTTATGGTTGGAATTGAATGTGTTATCTTGTGGATGTTGCATATGGATGGATGTTTATGCACACATATAGTGTTTATATGACTAGGACTATTTGCATACATGTTGGATTCATGGCACTAAACATATTTTGCATTTAAAAAGATCAATCAGGCCTGATCATTTGCATTAGACAAGGAACATATACACACACACTTCTTGCATATGTTCATACAGCATTAGAAATCTTTTAAGGACAATGGTTGCTTGTGAATGATGGTTGAGTAGATGGTTGATTGGATGATAGGATGCATTCTTCTTAACTTAAAGATTTCGGGGACGAAATCCTTTAAGGAGGGAAGAATGTAATAACCCGAATTTTTATAACATGTTAAAGTCATAAATCAAGGCAGAATTAAATTTTAAAATAAGAATCAGGGGAAACGGGTTGCGCCATTGTGTTCATCTTGGAATTCTGCATGAAATCGAGTCCGAGTTTTCGAGAATCGGAGTCCGTATGACCAAGTTATGACCCTCAGAAGTTTCAGGAATTTAAATAAAATAAAACAGCTCGAAAATGAGGCTAGAAATTCGAAATTCAAACCCAGAGAATGCTGGCGGGAAAATTCCCGCCCATATACCCAGGTCGACTGGGGAGTCGACCCCCCCCCCCCCCCAACCAGGTCGACCGGGGTGTCGACCTCCCCATGACCAGGTCGACTGGGGAGTCGACCTGGGGGTCGACCTGGTCCCTTTTTCCTGATCTGAGTCTTTTTGTATTTTTTTGAATCTAGACCTATTTTCTGACCATATTCGTAACTCTAATCCTATATAAACTCGCCCCTAGCCTCATTCTCTCCACACCATTTCATTCTGTCCTTATGCTGCTTCTGAGATAATCAAAATAATAAGATAAAAAGGAAGAAAAAGGACTGCTTCTTCTCCATCAAGACTACGCTTAGAGATTTGCAAATTGGGGGATTTCAATTAGAACACGATAAATCAAATAGAGATTCAACAATCAAATTCTGCTTTCTAATTCTCGATCCACGCATTGTAAGTTCAGTTACTTTTAGATAAAAACTATAAATCTAATATGGGCATGTTATAAATTGGAATTGATTTATGTATGATTCATATCTATTCTTGTTTTCTTCTTGGATCTTGACTATTGGGAATATTGCCTACGACGTTGAAACTATTGTTAATGGCCTAAGACTATGCCTATGCCTATGACTGTGGACATAATATTTTGCCTATGCCTATGACTATGAAGATGAACATAAGACTATGCCTATGACTATGACGGTGAACATAAGACCGCCTATGACTATTAACAATAAGACTATGCCTATGACTATGACAAGGACAATTGTGACTATTTACCTAAGATTCATGACCATGAGGTTATTGCCTAGGATTATAACTTTGAAATTGGATCTAAGCTTGACTTTCTTTATTTGTCCTTGGATCTTGATTTTGGGGAATTTTCTATTTAAGTTAGATCTATCCATGTTTTTGAAACTAGATTATTATTCAAACCTTTTCATGTTCATAATATTATCAGATCTATATGCCTGCGATGTTTTAGTCAATTTAGTTATGTCATACCTTAGAATTAAATTAATAATAGAACGATGTCTATTATGTTATATGTGAAATTGAATGATATTGATCTATGTCTGTAGTTCTATTTTATTATCATGTTGAATTGAGAATTAATGAATAAGTCTATTCATATGTATATGAACTTGGAATATAACCTGTTATGACAAGTTGTGTAGTTTATCATGTTATGAAAGTTTTAGGTTGTAAAATCATATCACATATGTGACCAAATGTTAGATCTACATGTTTAAGTGTTAAACCTATGTCATATTTCAAGTTCACACTTATTCATATGTTCGTGATTGATTTGCAAGTTCACATATATGTAAGTTGATTTAGTCTATGTTGCAAATTCACATATATGTATGTTGAATTAGTCCACGTTGCAAATTCGCGTCTATGATATTCATGTCGATTACTTTGCAAGTACACACCTATGGTGTTCATATTGACTATGCCGAGAATGCCAAGTTTACACCTATGACATGGTTATGTTATTGGATTTCTTTATGCAAATTTTGTGTACGTTAAATTAGGCTAAATTCTTAGCCTAATATTATATGTCATAAATCATGCGGATGGAAAATTAGGATAAGATTGTTAGCCTAATATTTAGACGGGGTAACGCTGGAAAAAATTGGTAATCATACGAAGCTTGACATGAAAATTGCCTTGAAAACTTGACACGAACTTGACATGAATCTTGAACATGGACATGACACTAGAATAAACATGAAAATGGCCAACTCGAGGTTGGGTTGAGTTTGCAGTGTAAATCTGCCCGGAACCGCCCGACAAATCCAGTTACTGCAAACAATAGGATCCAATGTGGGTAGTTGGTCATATCGCGCTTGAAACCTGAGGTCAGACTGAGTTATGGTGTAAATCTTCCCGGAACCGCCCGACATATCCAGTGACCACAACAACAGGTCTGATGTGAGAGGTTGGGGTGCATTAATGAATTAATGCCACATGATAGGGTTAAGTCATGAACCGCTTGAATATACTTAACCAATTTGACACGATGATTTGGTAGGGTTAAGTCATGAACCGCTTGAATATACTTAAGCAACTTGACACATGATTTGTAGGGCTAAGTCATGAACTTGAACGGCAACACTTAGCCAATTTGACATGACACGTAGGCGGGTTAAGTCACGA
Source organism: Allium sativum (assembly GCA_030737875.1). NCBI lineage: Eukaryota > Viridiplantae > Streptophyta > Magnoliopsida > Asparagales > Amaryllidaceae > Allium > Allium sativum. The sequence continues at coordinate 319,691,752 of CM060921.1, forward strand.
ACTTGAATGACAACACTTAACCAACTTGACATGCTAGACTGATGGGATTAAGTCTCGAATTTAAATCACAACACTTAACCTACTGGACGGAAACCCCAGTTACGCAGTCCTTTTCAGCAGTAACCCACTAGATGTATCACGATACCCTGGAACTAGGCAGGGTGGGGCACGATTACTGGGCTGATTGTAAGCGACCAGAACGACGGCTGAGTTGGTGCGCCATTGTAGGTTCAGGCGGACTATGGTCATGCACGTAGTCCGGAGTTGAAAAAGAAGGCATTGGGCACAAGTAGGTTTGCACTGTGCGTGCTTGATTCGTGTTGGTGGTTGGCACCCTAGGCCTTGATACACTCTATGGTGGACCTAGCACAGGTAACTACACTCGTGATAGGGCCGTATGACACAGACACATGACGAGCTAGAACTTGTAGGAAGCCGATCGATTAATAGATCGTTTCGTGGGACCAAGTAATGGGTCATTTCATGATATTGGGCAAGGGATCATTTCATAGTTAATACATGACACAGGTTGGGTTACTAATACAGGTGGTAAAGGCCCATTTCTGTTTCTGTTTCTGTTAGGGAGGTAAAAGCCCATTACTATTTCTGTAAAGATCACCCTGTTTCTGTTTCCGTTTCTGTTTGGACATTAGGATAACACCTAATTCTGTTATACTAGTACTAGTGCAGAGAATGTTAAACATGCGATGCTATACGTAGTTTATCTGGTTAGCATAGTTTATCTTGTTACCGTAGTTTATCTGGTTAGCATAGTTTATCTTGTTATCTTAGTTTAACTGGCCTATCTTATCATAATCCTTATGTTTACTTTCAGTTTATACATGTCATGTTATCTTTACTTGTTTCTATGCTGAAAGTCACTAGGACTTACCAGTCTTTATGACTGACCCGTTTTCTTTCGCCTCTTTTTCTTCCGTCTTCCCCGCTCCCCCCCCCCTCCCCAGGTTCTCAGGGAGGAAACACTACTACTTAGTTTGGACTTCTTTCTGCTTCAAGATCATCATATATGGCTTGGACCTTTCTTGGCTATGGATGCTTTACTGTTTTACTTGGGGAATGATTTATGACTATGGTTTTATGCTTCTTTACTATTGCAAGACAGATTTCGATGTAATGGATTTAATGGCATTTTGATGTAAAAGGCTTTAGACCTTTCTAGATTTTAAAGCAATAAAATTTGGTTCTTCTTCCGCTGTTTTATATGTTCTGTCTTGTAATATTTCTGTGTATGTTTACCTAGATAATGCTCCACCAAAGCTAGTGCATTCCCTTTGTGAGTGACTCTAGCGGAAGTGGGGTGTTACAAAAGAGTTCAGACTATACTTCAACAACTTCAACTGGATGTTTATTCTATTCGTACTCATTATACATTTGATTCATGGTTTCATGATCGGATTCCTAGTTAGGCATTTTGCCCCAGCTGAAAAATGGGAACTTGAAGAGAATAAGAGGGGTTGGTTGCTCCTTAATAATGCAAGTCCATTTATATTGTACGCATCATTGCACTATTTGCGTTCTGAATATAGGCAGCTTTAATAATAAAGACTTGTCACGTCAGCTTGTTTTTTTTTCCTTGGACAAACATTATCATATTGCATCGTTCTTTGTAGAGTTCAGTAACATTGTAACACCCCACCTTCGTTCAGGTCACTCTCAAAGGGAATGCCTTAACTTCGATGGAGCGTTTTAAGGTACAAGATACTAATAATTACAAGATAGAAAATTTATGCAACGGAAAAAGATCAATATTATTTCATAAATACTTGTTCAACAAAACAATTCAACTACTGTTTCGACCTTCCAAATTATTACAACATTTCATCTGTCTTGAAAACATAAAGAAGCAATACTGAAAATAAAATGACATAAATCCCCAATAAGTGCTTGACCATAGCCATAGCTCAAAAAGGAAAGTCCAAGCCTTACATCTACGGTCTTCAAGCTTTGGCTAACCTGGACTAAGAAGAAGTCTTTCCTCACTGCGGACCTGGGGGGGAACGGAAGAAAAGAAGCGAAAGGAAAATGGGTCAGACATAAGTCTGGTAAGCCCAGTTATTTAATAACATGTAAACAAGTAAAAGATTATGACATGAATAAATTGAACTTAGAATGATACCACAAGGATAGGGTAGTCCTAAAACGAGGTAAAGTAAGATTTAACTAGATTTGGCTATCGCACCCACATTTACTTCTCTGCACCCACTAAGAGCTGTTTAACTAGCAATGTATGTTCATGATAAAGTGATCCCATTCATGTATTGATCGGCTTATACTCGCATTCGTGTGTTCCAAGTGTCATGCGGCCCCATGTGATTTTTAAGTACTTGTGCTGGTTCCAGTATAGGGTGTATCAAGTCCTATAATGACAACCCTGACACGATTCAAAGATGCACAAGTGTACGCCTAGTGCCCGGTGCCTGCTTTTTCCACTCTGGAGCCCGTGCACGCCCGTACTCCGTCGGAACCTACACTGACGCACCTAACCGCTGCCCTTTTGACCGCTTATATTCAGCCCAGTAATCGCGCCCCACCCTGCCTAGTTCAAGGTACCTTGATACATCCATGTGGGTTATTGCTGAAACGGGTCCCCGTTACTAGGGTTTTTCTAGTCAACATGCTAAATTAGTTATGTGTCCTTGGTTTGACTTAACCCCTATCAATCTTGTCTAGTTAACATGTTAAGTTGGTTAAGTGTTTCCTCAATTACTTAACCCCACCGTAACGACACGGATTTCGCATGGACCTAATCGATCGCTAAACCGACTGAAACACCCCACCTCCGTTAGGGTCACTCTCTAAGGGAATGCCCTAATTTTGGTGGAGGTTTATAAGTACAAGTCACAGATATACAAGACAGATATAAGAACACATATTTTGCAAACAGCGGAAGAACAACAAATTTTTATTTCATAAAGTCAAATATGTGTTACAACAACAACCTTTCCAAAAACATAACATAATACTTTCATAATCTGTCTTGAGTACATTATTTAAAGAAGCATAAATAAAACATGAGTAAACTGCAAAAGCCCCATAGAGTGTGTCCAAAGCCATAGTTCAAAACAGGAAAGTCCAAGCAATACATTTCTCTTCTTCAAGCTGGATGTCAAAGCTGATCAAGCTGCTGTGTTCCCTCCCTGAGGACCTGGGGGGGGGGGGGGAAACGGAAGAAAGAAGACGAAAGAAAAGTAGAGTCAGACATAAAGCCTGAGTAAGTCTAGTACTACTTTGTCTATGAATAAAGAACTGGGTATGATAAGTATAAACAAGAAGTGGGCAAGCACAATAAACTTAGTTAAGTTGTCTAGGGTCGAATATACTATCGTACCCCATGTTAATCTCTGAACCCATATAAACTAGTTTCCCACTGGCACCCCATAATCAGGGTGATGTGATCCATTCTATGATGATCGGCTCCTACTCGCATAGTTACATGTGTCTTACGGCCCCCGATGTCGTAGTTACCTATGCTGGTCCCACCATGGGGTGTATCAAGTCCCATAGTGGCAACCCGACACAACCTTAGAGTGCACAGGTATGCTACTGGTGTCCAGTGCCTTATTTTTCTGCGCCGGAGTGTGTGCACGCCCGCACTCCGTTAGAACCTACACTGCTACACCACCGCCGTCGATTTTTGACCTCTTACAATCAGCCCCGTAATCGTGCCCCACCCTGCCTAGTTTCAGGGTATCATGATACACCGTGTAGGGTTACTGCTGAAAAGGGTCCCCCGTTACTAGGTTTTCTATCTCTAGCCAACATGCTAAGTTGGTTAAGTGTTTTCTAACCTAACCCCACCAGTCCGTTTAGTTTAGCATGTTCCATTTTGATTAAGTCTTAGTCCACTTAATCCTAACAATCCTGATTCAGCCTTAATTGTCTTATTAAGGCCCTAACCTCTCACATTAGACAGGTATTGCTGTGGCTGCCTGTTGCCGGTTGGTTCCGGGCAGTCTTACGCCACAACTCAGTCTAACCTCGGGTCCTCATTGGGCTCCATGTTTAACCTCCCACATTGGATAGGTATTGTTGTGACTACTGGACAGCCGGGCGGTTCCGGGCAGGTTTACATCACAACTCAATCCAACCTCGGGTTAAACATATCGTATTTTCTACATTTATATATCTTGTCATTATTCTTTATTTCTTATATGTAAATATTTGCGGCCCATTATTAAGTTAATGGTGTAAAGGTTACACCAATCATGGGCCCAACCCATACTTGAATTTGGGCCCTTCTACTATAGTTTTCATTCATTAGTAATTTTAACCCAACATTATTTTCCCCCGTTTTACACGTCCGTTTATATATATTGGGCTTAGCCTTTTAAAGCCCAATTTAGCCATGCGAAAAGGGGAGGCTTAAAGCGTGATTACATACACAAAAGAGGGGAAGGTGAGCGCATGAACTTGCATATGACGTTGGAAATACATAATAGAAACTGGTGTACTTGCATAGTGGTAACATAGGTGACATGAATCAAAGCATGTGAACTTGTAATTGAGATATCATTATTGACCCATGAACCTATATTTTTACTTAGGCATAATGTCAAACATAAGCATGGCATAAATACTTTTAGCATAAACATGGCATAATGTCAAACATAAGCATGGCATAAATACTTCTAGCATAAACATGGCATAATGTCAAACATAAGCATGGCATAAATACTTCTAGCATAAACATGGCATAATGTCAAACATAAGCATGACATAAATACTTCTAGCATAAACATGGCATAATGTCAAACATAAGCATGGCATAAATACTTCTAGCATAAACATGGCATAATGTCAAACATAAGCATGACATAAATACTTCTAGCATAAACATGGCATAATGTCAAACATAAGCATGGCATAAATACTTCTAGCATAAACATGGCATAATGTCAAACATAAGCATGGCATAAATACTTCTAGCATAAACATGGCATAATGTCAAACATAAGCATGGCATAAATACTTCTAATCATGGTGTTTGCTTTTAACTTGCAAAAAAGGGATTTTTGTGTCTAACTTAGCCATGTCTCACATATGTCATCATATAATTCTTTTAAACAAGATAGACTTAATCATGAATTTCAATTATGCCCAATATCATTCATAGCCTAGCCATATTCATAAGTTTTGCAAAAGCATGACTTAATACATGGATTATGGTGTCAAAATTCCAACATAGTTTCATATGAACTATAACAACCAAACTTGTCTCAATTACTTGCAAAATGATTTATGCACAAAATAGACATCATGATGGCATAATAACAAAGCCCCAAACTTGCATGAATTTCAATCAACTACATACATGTAGCTTCAACATAGACTACATAATTTGCGCAATATTCCAAACGTATATTTGCATAGAACTACCGCATGTAGTTCTTTATAATTGAATGACATAATTCAGAATATCCAAAAGTATATAAATCGCACAAATACGAATTTCATTGCCACAATTCAAGCATACATATCTACACAATCATTTGTTCATACCAAAGTAATACTCTACTTACAATGGTTGCGGCAAATTCTCTAATTAAGAGATATGATTCCTTTGTTGAATTGATTAGCTTTAGGTTGCTTGAATTGCTTTAGGCTTTAGAACTTTCTCCCTAATCCTCTCTCTCTAGATGGCGGCTACTCTTAGTCGTTCCTCAGCAACATGGCGGCTATGCTCTTAATTTGAATGAATAGATTAGGGTTTAGTCTAGGGTTGTTTATATAGAGGTTAGGAATTGATTAGAACCATTGATGTTGCTAGGTTAGATCGTAGCCATTCATTAGATAGAGAGACCAATTAAAACTTGCCACCTAGCCCTAATGACAAAGCAACCCACAGAAATTCGACCAAACACAGACCAGGCCAGCCAGGAGGGACTGGGTTCGATTTTCAAAAAATTAAACTTTAAATTGAGCTGTTTTAGTCTATTTGAATTTTATCTATTGTATACATATATTTTTGCATATATATATATATTCTCATATATATACATATATTTTCTTTATTTCCTTATATGTACGTTCTTATCCTTTCAAAATTTGAATTTGTATACGTACATGTATTTGCATGCTCAGTTGGCCCTCTCTAAAACAGAGATAAAAATTATGTCGCCGCCGGGGTTCGAACCCCCGACCTCCATGCTACAAATCCAATGCCTTAACCAACTGAGCTACAGAGGCTTTTGTTAATAAGTCTTAGAATAATAATAATTATTGTCCTCTCCTTACTTCTCTTTTTCATGTTTTGCTGTAATATTTAAATTAAAGATATCTTCTTCATACGTTATCCGTTTTGCGCAAACTCGGACTCTATCTCAAGCAGAATTCCGAGACGAACGCAATGGTGATGTCCGTTTCCCTTAATTTTTCTGTTACAATTTAATTATACTTTAATTTGTTAATTTACTGTTAACGGAAAAATCCGGGGTGTTACACCGACCAAGACCGTTCGAATCCCGCATACGCTAACTCTGGGTATACAACACATCAGAACAAATAACAGAAGACTTCTATAAACATCATAATAATGTTACATCAGTGTACAGAATATCAGAGTATATCGAAATATAATACATCGGAAAATTAATTTTACAATAAATGTAATACAATACACAGCGGAAATATAAACTACACAGCGGAAGACTGTAAATGCCTGGACACAGCTTAAAGATTCAATCCAGAATCCTGCTCATAAATCTGCAAAATAAAACTACTCGACTGCCCGTGTGGAAAATAGGGGCACCCGAGTTTGCAAGGGAAAAGCAAACTACAAGTCAGTCATGGGACTGGTGCGAGAAACTCTAAAAAGTTATAACCTTATATAAATCATATGGCATATCACGGGACCACGCCGCTAACGCGGAACGGGTTCACCCCCATGAATGCTAGTGTATAAACAACAATCAATATAGATATATGGATCTACTATGCATCAATCAACATGCAATATCCCAACCTACCCACTTGGATTAATCACTACACTCAGAATTTCCAAATCCAATTCAATTTACAGAAATTATTCCTTTGGATTTTATTCCCGATTTCTTATTTCAAATCATTTGAAATACATATCTAACTTTTTATATCAAAGTAGATTTCACTTCGGGATCTCAAATCAAATCGTCTGGAAATATGAATTCCAAAAAATAACAATGCATACAAACAAGTATGCAACCAAATATCGTGCTCACCATCGACAAGGCAAAGGGTACGCACCTCGCAACTCGATATATAAATGTGCACCTACCCCACATAGGAGCGGGCTACACCGACGATGCACCTACCCCACATAGGAGCAGTCTACACCGACCTCTCACCCATACTTTTTGTCTCAGGGTCACCCGACTCTTTAGCCACATACTAAATCATTTCATATCCCGAAGTAGGGAAAATCATTTCACAACATAATAATCACAAGTACTTTCAAAATATAGTACTTCACATCAGTAATTCACACATATGATCAGTCACTATTAATCACATAACCTTTGAGCTCGTACGTCTCAAAGAAGGGTGTTAAGCAAGAGAATAAATTCTCCGCCACCAAACAGATACATCATTAATATCAACTAATCAATACGCGATGAACCACAATGTAACACATAATACAATTCTAAATCATTTTAGAAATCATCGGGTTTTGGGCCTCGAAATCCTTTTGGTTTTATAAAACATTTTTATAAAACATTCCCTGTCCAAAATCGGGAATACATTTCTTTTCACTTAAGAAAAATAACATTTCGCAATCATTCATTAAATTTGAAATGAACACAACATCGCTAAACACCTTATCGTCAAATCGTGAAGTGTTTCACAAGGTGTTAGCACACAGATATTTCTACCCAACCCAATGCTAAATGTAAAAGCATATTTTGCTCATAAACTGGTCGAGCACAATCCAAACAATCAATCAATTAAATTTGACGTTAAATATAAGGTTTTGAATAGAGATAGTACCGACTTATATTCAACATCAAATCCTGAAACCAACAAATATCATATCGGGAATAACGATATCGATATCTTCCAAATTCCCATCACAATATCTGTATAATCACGGAATCCAATATTGAAAATATCCAAAGGTAATTTCAATTCAAATCCAATCCAATTTATTTATTTATAACCATTGGATTATTTTTCTAGTTAATAACTAGTTCGTTTCGATAAAAATATATTTTTATCTTTTCAAATGTGGAATTTTTCATCCCAATTCTTCACAAATCATTTCTTATGATTTTGCACAAATTATCGATATTTTTAATAATTTTATCAAGGCCCGTACAGTCGATTTCCATCAACGGTCATCGAACTGCACTTACAGCGACCTTTTCCAAATTTGATTTGGACATAATTCCAAATCCAACCGTTATATTTCTAATTTCTAATATTCATTGGAAAGCTCTTTTCGATACGAACCCAACGGTTCCAGTTTTAGGAGAATCCGACAGTCGGATCTCCCGTAATGTCCATTCGAAGTTAATGGTCGAAATTCGCGAACCGCCGCAGCGCGGCGCGTTCTACTCAGGCCATTATAATATATATATAATATATATAATATATATTTCGTCGATTTCTATTTAAAACGTATTTTATAAATCGTTTTAAATTCGTTTCCAAAACAATTTCAACTTCCATTTCAAATTCAAATCAAAATTGAATTTTTCCTTATAAATTCGTTTTACATTCATTTCTATTTGATTTCAATTCAAATCGATTTCAATTCAATCTCAGTTCGATTTCAATTCGATTCGAATTCATTTCAATTCAATTCAATTCGAATTCATTTTCTATTCAATTCAATTCGAATTCATTTTCTATTCAATTCAATTCGAATTCATTTTCTATTTAATATAAAAATCGAATATTTCATATACATGACCATTTTATGTAGTGTATATATATATATGTTAAAAATTATAATTTTAACAATTAATTCATTTCCACATTTCACATATATATATATCGTTTTCATTTCATATATATATATATATATATCGTTTTCGTTTCATATATATATCGTTATTTTCACTTTCAATATATACGATATTTTCTCTTTCAATATATACGATATTTTCACTTTCAATATATACGATATTTTCACTTTCAATATATACGATATTTTCAGTTTCAATATATACGATATTTTCACTTTCAATATATACGATATTTTCACTTTCAATATATATGATATTTCATACACTCCTAATATATATATAATTCATTTCACATCACGATCAATTTTCACACAGAATACAATCAAACAAGTCGTCCATGGTCTGTGGACGACGGGGAGCAGTTCATATATGCAGTTATACAATAAATAACTGTACAGAAAATTTAAAGTGAGAGAATTCTCACAGTGGTCGGTTTCATTTCTGAATTTCTGTTTTGATTCTGTTCGCATTCAAATTTGCTTGAAATTCCAAAGTGCTCAGTTTTGGTTCTGGTCAGCGCTGAAATGTAGAGTTCGAAAATACGGTTCCAAGGCTTCGAAAATCGTCGAATTCTGATCTAAAATGAATAAGATATGAACGTTTTAATGTTAATTACTTTCATAATTAATTAATTATATAATTAATTAACCAAATTAAACTAATCCCTTCATAACCTTTTTCTGTCGATTCAAAGTACTGGAGCACAACAACCCATCGTCCAAGAACGCTCCGTCCTAGGGCTTCAACGCGCTCCTCCACCGGTCGACCGTCCGAAGATCTGACCACCTCACGTGCTTCGCCGAAGCTCCCTCTCTCCACGCCATGACTGTCGTTCAGCTCGCCGGCCTATCGTGGCCTGGACACGGCTGCGAAGTTGACGACTTCTTGCCACTAATTCACCCAAGATACTACACAGAATTTGATCACTCCTCTATGGATTGAAAGAGGTTGAAAGGCTCTCTAAGCTTCCCTATAGAACTGAGTCTAATTCGCACTGGAGGTGGCGATTTTGGTGGAGGAATATTCGAATGGTTTTGGCCGTTCAATTAGAACTGACGGCGGCTAGAAGATAATTGGGAATTAGGGTTTTCATAGGGGCGTATTTATATAAAAAAATATTAATATTTAATTTAATAAATTCCAATTTTACTTGTTTATCCATTCGGACTCCAAATCCAACCCAACGACTGTCGCCCCTACCTAAATACCCCCATTCCGAACACAATGGGATATGTCCCGTAAGCCAATTCTATCGTTTCGATTAGTTTTCATCAAAATTAAAATATAAATCACTATATATTACATTTAAACGTACATTTCAATTTACTGGGTCCACATACTGACTCTAAAAATTTCAGAAAATTATTTCTGGCTTCATATTAACGATACGGTTCTAACAAAACTAATTTCGTCGAATTCTGTGACCGTTTGAAAAATGGCCATTTTCCAGTCGATTAAAATCAACTTAAACTGGTCAAACGCGTTTTCTTTTGCCACGCTCAAGTATTGAATCGAAAAATTACGAATTCTGGAATCTAGCAATGACTTGACATCACGGATCCAACAAAAGTGGTTTCGTCGAAATCCGAGGTCGTTTGCAAAATTTCCATTTTTGAGGGCCAGAAATTCCATAGCGAATATTCTGAATTTTCATTTGGGCATAACTTTTTATCCCCGCTATGAAATTTCAATTTTTCGGATTCGTTGGAAATATATTATCAATTAGATTCTAATTTTTTTGGTTTCACTAAAATCCGGTTTATTTTACACCTGGTACATTCATTTGAAGTTTGAAATCGAATTATCGAACTACCGCGCCATTTTCAATTCCTTTTATAATTTAAAATAAATATTTATTTTCTAACGACGATCAATATAAATATATACGTTCTAACTCTATTCAAAATAAATTTCTCGTCGTTACTATTTAAAATAATTCATTTTAAATATTCAAAATTCGCTGAAATTGCCAAAATAAAAATTTTTAATTGGCTCGGATTTCCGGATTATTACAATCTCCCCCACTTAAAACTTTTCGTCCCCGAAAAGGAACAAAGCCAAAAGTTGTTTTACAAACCAACTCAACTTTCTTTATTTTCATTACGACTTAAGTTCTTCAACTTTTCAGTTTCTAAGAACTTTCCAAATTTTCAAAAAAAATTGGCTAACACCCTAAATTTTCGAAAAATTTCGCCATAACCTCCCATGCGCCGGGAGCACCGGGAAAATCCTGAAATCGCCATACAGGCCCTCTGATCTCAAAAAGAAAAAGAAAAAGCCAAGCGACTCATAAAATCATCATCACCCAAACAAAACAGTAAATTATGGTAAACATGTACCTATTTGTCGGGCAAACAATTTTATTCTTCTGCTCTAGCCTCTTTGCTATGACCTGTTCAATGTAAGTACATGTACATGCATGCAAATGTAACCAAATTTTAATACAATTCACTATTTGATATCGATTTGGCCAATTCACCATACATTCTCTTATTGGAGTTACCAACTCAATATTTTTATTAATCAAATTAATAATCAAACATCGCAACCAGCAATCAATTTGTTGATTAATTTTCAAATATATATAACTCTTATATATTCAAAAGTCATATTCTAAAATCACATTATATATATGATCACAAATACGTATAAACATATAACTCTCAACTCATTCTAGAGCATTACCAACCCCATCTATAACGAGTCACTCATTCTAGAATGCAACTGATTCTATCTCAAATGAGGATTCTTTCATAGGATATTACTAATCCTACCTCTGATGAGTCCTTCTATAATGTTCTAACGAGTTGTACCCCAAATATTTGAGTTAATCAAAGCTCTGATACCAGCTGTAACGACACGGATTTCGCCCGGACCTAATCGATCGCTAAACCGACCAAGACCGTTCGAATCCCGCATATGCTAACTCTGGGTATACAACACATCAGAACAAATAACAGAAGACTTCTATAAACATCATAATAATGTTACATCAGAGTACATAATATCAGAGTATATCGAAATATAATACATCGGAAAATTAATTTTACAATAAATGTAATACAATACACAGAGGAAATATAAACTACACAGCGGAAGACTGTAAATGCCTGGACACAGCTTAAAGCTTCAATCCAAAATCCTGCTCATAAATCTGCAAAATAAAACTACTCGACTGCCTATGTGGAAAATAGGGGCACCCGAGTTTGCAAGGGAAAAGCAAACTACAGGTCAGTCATGGGACTGGTGTGAGAAACTCTAAACAGTTATAACCTTATATAAATCATATGGCATATCACGGGACCACGTCGCTAACGCAGAACGGGTTTACCCCCATGAATGCTAGTGTATAAACAACAATCAATATAGATATATGGATCTACTATGCATCAATCAACATACAATATCCCAGTCTACCCACTTGGATTAATCGCTACACTTAGATTTTCCAAATCCAATTCAATTTACAGAAATTATTCCTTTGGACGATTTCTAATTTCAAATCATTTGAAATACATATCTAACTTTCTATATCAAAGTAGATTTCACTTCGGGATCTCAAATCAAATCGTCTGGAAATATGAATTCCAAAAAATAACAATGCATACAAACAAGTATGCAACCAAATATCGTGCTCCCCATCGACAAGGCAAAGGGTACGCACCTCACAACTCGATATATAAATGTGCACCTACCCCACATAGGAGCAGGCTACACCGACGATGCACCTACCGCACATAGGAGCAGGCTACACCGACCTCTCACCCATACTTTTAGTCTCAGGGTCACTCGACTCTTTAGCCACATACTAAATCATTTCATATCCCGAAGTAGGGAAAATCATTTCACAACATAATAATCACAAGTACTTTCAAAATATAGTACTTCACATCAGTAATTCACACATATGATCAGTCACTATTAATCACATAACCTTTGAGCTCGTACGTCTCAAAGAAGGGTGTTAAGCAAGAGAATAAATTCTCCGCCACCAAACAGATACATCATTAATAGCAACTAATCAATACACGATGAGCCACAATGTAACACATAATACAATTCTAAATCATTTTAGAAATCATCGGGCTTTGGGCCTCGAAATCCTTTCGGTTTTATAAAACATTCCCTGTCCAAAATCGGGAATACATTTCTTTTCACTTAAGAAAAATATCATTTCACAATCATTCATTAAATTTGAAATGAACACAACATCGCTAAACACCTTATCGTCAAATCGTGAAGTGTTTCACAAGGTGTTAGCACACAAATATTTCTACCCAACCCAACGCTAAATGTAAAAGCATATTTTTCTCATAAACTGGTCGAGCACAATCCAAACAATCAATCAATCAAATTTGACATTAAATATAAGGTTTTGAATAGAGATAGTACCGACTTATATTCAACATCAAATCCTGAAACCAACAGATATCATATCGGGAATAACGATATCGATATCTTCCAAATTCCCATCACGATATCTGTATAATCACGGAATCCAATATAGAAAATATCCAAAGATAATTTCAATTCAAATCCAATCCAATTTATTTATTTATAACCATTGGATTATTTTTCTAATTAATAACTAGTTCGTTTCGATAAAAATATATTTTTATCTTTTCTAATGTGGAATTTTTCATCCCAATTCTTCATAAATCATTTCTTATGATTTTACACAAATTATCGATATTTTTAATAATTTTATCAAGGCCCGTACAGTCGATTTCCATCAACGGTCATCGAACTGCACTTACAGCGACCTTTTCCAAATTGATTTGGACATAATTCCAAATCCAACCGTTAGATTTCAAATTTCTAATATTCATTGGAAATCACTTTTCGACACGAACCCAATGGTTCCAGTTTTAGGAGAATCCAACGGTCGGATCTCCCGTAATGTCCATTCGAAGTTGATGGTCGAAATTCGCGAATTGCCGCAGCGCGGCGCATTCTATTCAGGCCATTATATTATATATATAATATATATTCCATCGATTTCTATTTAAAACGTATTTTATAAATCGTTTTAAATTCGTTTCCAAAACAATTTCAACTTCCATTTCAAATTAAAATCAAAATTGAATTTTTCCTTATAAATTCGTTTTAAATTCATTTCTATTTGATTTCAATTCAATTTCAGTTCGGTTTCAATTCGATTCGAATTCATTTCAATTCAATTCGAATTCATTTTCTATTCAATTCAATTCGAATTCATTTTCTATTCAATTCAATTCGAATTCATTTTCTATTCAATTCAATTCGAATTCATTTTCTATTTAATATAAAAATCGAATATTTCATATACATGACAATTTTATACAGTGTATATATATATATATATGTTAAAAATTATATTTTTAACAATTAATTCATTTCCACATTTCATATATATATATATATCGTTTTCATTTCATATATATATATATATATATATATATCGTTTTCATTTCATATATATGTCGTTATTTTCACTTTCAATATATACGATATTTTCTCTTTCAATATATACGATATTTTCACTTTCAATATATACGATATTTTCTCTTTCAATATATACGATATTTTCACTTTTAATATATACGATATTTTCACTTTCAATATGTACGATATTTTCAGTTTCAATATATACGATATTTTCACTTTCAATATATACGATATTTTCACTTTCAATATATATGATATTTCATACACTCCTAATATATATATAATTCATTTCACATCACGTTCAATTTTCACACAGAATACAATCAAACAAGTCGTCCATGGTCTGTGGACGACGGGGAGCAGTTCATATATGCAGTTATACAATAAATAACTGTACAGAAAATTTAAAGTGAGAGAATTCTCACAGTGGTCGGTTTCATTTCTGAATTTCTGTTTTGATTCTGTTCGCATTCAAATTTGCTTGACTTTCCAAAGTGCTCAGTTTTGGTTCTGGTCAGCGCTGAAATGTAGAGTTCGAAAATACGGTTCCAACGCTTCGAAAATCGTCGAATTCTGATCTAAAATGAATAAGATATGAACGTTTTAATGTTAATTACTTTCATAAATAATTAATTATATAATTAACTAACCAAATTAAACTAATCCCTTCATAACCTTTCTCTGTCGATCCAAAGTACTGGAGCACAACAACCCATCGTCCAAGAATGCTCCGTCCTAGGGCTTCAACGCGCTCCTCCACCGGTCGACCGTCCGAAGATCTGACCACCTCACGTGCTTCGCCGAAGCTCCCTCTCTCCACGCCATGACTGGCGTTCAGCTCGCCGGCCTATCGTGGCCTGGACACGGCTGCGAAGTTGACGACTTCTTGCCACTAATTCACCCAAGATACTACACAGAATTTGATCACTCCTCTATGGATTGAAAGAGGTTGAAAGGCTCTCTAAGCTTCCCTATAGAACTGAGTCTAATTCGCACTGGAGGTGGCGATTTTGGTGGAGGAATATTCGAATGGTTTTGGCCGTTCAATTAGAACTGACGGCGGCTAGAAGATAATTGGGAATTAGGGTTTTCATAGGGGCGTATTTATATAAAAAAATATTAATATTTAATTTAATAAATTCCAATTTTACTTGTTTATCCATTCGGACTCCAAATCCAACCCAACGACTGTCGCCCCTACCTAAATACCCCCATTCCGAACACAATGGGATATGTCCCGTAAGCCAATTCTATCATTTCGATCAGTTTTCATCAAAATTAAAATATAAATCACTATATATTACATTTAAACGTACATTTCAATTTACTGGGTCCACATACTAACTCTAAAAATTTTAGAAAAATTATTTCTGGCTTCGTATTGACGATACGGTTCTAACAAAACTAATTTCGTCAAATTCTGAGACTGTTTGAAAAATGGCCATTTTCCAGTCGATTAAAATCAACTTAAACTGGTCAAACGCGTTTTCTTTTGCCACGCTCACGTATTGAATCAAAAAATTACGAATTTTGGAATCTAGCAATGACTTGACATCACGGATCCAACAAAAGTGGTTTCGTCGAAATCCGAGGTCGTTTGCAAAATTTCTATTTTTGAGGGCTAGAAATTCCATAGCGACTATTCTGAATTTTCATTTGGGCATAACATTTTATCCCCGCTATGAAATTTCAATTTTTCGGATTCGTTGGAAAGATATTATCAATTAGATTCTAATATTTTTGGTTTCACTAAAATCCAGTTTATTTTGCACCCGGTACATTCATTTGAAGTTTGGAATCGAATTATCGAACTACCGCGCCATTTTCAATTCCTTTTATAATTTAAAATATTTATTTATTTTCTAACGACGATCCATATAAATATATACGTTCTAACTCTATTCAAAATAAATTTCTCGTCGTTACTATTTAAAATAATTCATTTTAAATATTCAAAATTCGCTAAAATTGCCAATATAAAAAATTTAAATTGACTCGGATTTCCGGGTTATTACACCCACCAATCTTGTCTTGTTAACATGTTAAGTTGGTTAAGTGTTCCCTTAATTACTTAACCTCACCATTTCTAGCTTGATTGTTCATAAGCTTTAATTAATTAATTAATTAATTAAAGCACCAACCACTCACATTAGACAGGTATTGTTGTGGTTACTGGATGTGCCGGTCGGTTCCGGGCAGTTTTACACCACAACTCAGTCTAACCTCGGGTCTTTCTGGGATTGATGCATTAACCTCTCACATTAGACAGGTATTGTTGTGGTTACTGGATGTGTCGGTCGGTTCCGGGCAGGTTTACACCACAACTTAGTCTAACCTCAGGTTAGGCATATTCATCTTTTACATTTTATAAATGTGAATTTTCTACAAGGGTTTCATGTCACATATTTTAATTATGTTCAAGACTAATGGTATAAATTATACCATTCGTGGCCTTAACCATTTACATGGTTTTGGACCCACCTACATTGTAAACATGTTTTGATTTAATAACTTTCCCAATGTTACCCGTGTTTGTTCGTTCGTATTAATCACATAAAGTCATTGGCCCGCACATTAGCCCAATTTATAAACAACAGGTAAAGAAGGGAACATGCATAATATATATTCAACCAAACATGTAAATTTTGCATAAAACTTTATTCATATAATTTAACATGTCACATGAACTTGCATGTAATTCAGACTTAGATAATCATAAGCCTAAAACATGTTAATATGTAGATCTAAGCATGTGTGAACACAACCTCAATCATAAACTAGCATATTACATAATCATGACATGTCCAATCTGAAGGCATGTAGTATTTTAACATTAACGTATAGGTGTGAACTAGATCTAACAAGGTGAACTTGCATAAGTCCACTTTACAAACGTGCATATAAATATAGATCTAGTTTTGGATCTAACATGTAACTTGCATATGAACATATATATAATTAGAACGTGACTTAGATCTATCATAAAACATTTAACTTGCATTAATCATATGAACCTAGATAGATCTTGACATGGATCCAACATAAAACTTGTAACTTGCATAAGAACATATATATAGGCATATGGATCTAACATAAAGCATACGAATATATATATATATATATATATATATATATATATATGTATGTATGTAGATCTTGACTTGGATCTAACATAATACATACAACTTGCATTAGTCATATAAACATATATATGTAGATCTTAACATGAAACACATAACTTGCATATGATATTGATAGTTTCATTCTCAATCTTTAATAGATCCAACACCAAGTCCAATAAGCCACAAACATTCCAAGGCAATTCATGATAAAATCATCACAAGAAACAAACATGAATTAGCATCGTCAATATTATACAACATGATATAATTCTATTTTTCACTTTATATCAAATCATGTCCTAAATTTGTTTACATCTAAAAGATAACTACACTTACAAAAGACAATCTTGATTTCTGGAATCTATATTTTGAAGCTGAAATGCTCGCCTTTGATGTAGACAATCGTTGTTTTAGTTTAATTTTGATTTGATTTGGTTTGTCTCTTTTAATTTGCTTCAAGTTGAACGGCGGCTACTCGAGGTTGTCCAATGGCAGCATGACGGCTCTTGGTTTGATTTTTAATATGATTTAGGGTTGTGGTATTAGGTTGCTTATATAGACGTTTGATTTAATAGGAACAGTTAGATTAACCTAGAGCAAATCAACGCCATTCAGACAAGATAGAATAGCCACATCAGCCCTAATGACTCAGCAAGGCGTCCATCAGAACCAATCAGATGCCACATCTTCCTTAGAGCGAATCGGCCCAAGGGTTGACAGCCAAACACCCTGAATCAACCCCTAGTCGACCCAACGAGGCTCGGGTCGACCTCAAAAATGGGCCGGTTCGGTTATTCCCCCTCCCGATTCGTTGTTTTGAACTTTTTTGCATATATATATATATATATATATATATATATATATTTCTCATATGCATACAAACTTCAAGGCTTAATAACTTCTTCATAAGGTATCCATTTTATGCAAACCAAATGTCTATCTTGACCAAAATTTTGAGACGAACGTAATAGCGCAACCCATTTCACTTAATTCTTCTTCTAAAATTAAGTGTTCTTGAATTTGTTAATTTTAATATTCTCAGAAAATTCGGGGTGTTACATTCTCCCCTCCTTAAAGGATTTCGTCCACGAAATCTTTATGTTAAGAAGAATGCATCTTAACATCCAATCATCCATCTACTCATCCATCATCCACAAGCATCCATTGTCCTTAAAAGACTTCTAATGCCATATGAACATTTGCAGAATGTGTGTATATGTCTCTTATCTAGTGCAAAATCAGGCAGTCTACTTATCCAGTTGACCTCCTTAATGTGAATCATGAGAGTGTCATGAGTCCATTATGTATGCAATTTTTCCTATTCATAATTCTACATGAGTGCACAATCATTCATACAAATGCAACGTCCGTATGATAACACATCAAGTTTCAATCCACGTACAATTTCATGCGTTCATATACAAATGCAATATGAAAATGATTGAGCCGATCTAGAACCTAATGTGTATGTGCATATGCATCCACGAGCAATCACTAGCAACTACTTGCAACAACTTTGCAACCATCAACCATAACATGTTCCAAATACATGTTTACATCCATTGATTTCTACTAAGGATCAAGAAATAGGACCGAGAAGATAACTAAGCATGAATAAACTTATGATAAAGGAGAGATCAAAGATGTACCTCAAAAAGATAAGGGTAGGTTGTGCGTATCTTGCTTTCGGTCTCCCAAGTCGCGTCTTCTTCGTTGTCAATCCATTGTACTTTAACAAGCTTGACTTCACGGTTGCGTAGCTTTTTGACTTCCGTTCCCAAGATATGAGTTGGGATTCTTCTCACTGTTGCTTATCGTTCCACTTCTACCTCTTCTAGTATCTTTGGTTCCACCACTTCTGCAGACTCATGTAAGCACTTCCGTAGGTGAAAACATGAAAGACATTGTGTACTCCAGCCAACTTTTCAGGTAGCTCTAATCTGTAGGCCATCGTCCCAATTCTTTCAATGATAGCAAATGGCCCTATGAATCTAGGTGCCAATTTCCCTTTGGATCCAAAGCGAACAACATTCCTCAAAGGAGATACTTTAAGGAACACTCTGTCTCCAACCTCAAACTCAAGGTCGGTCCTTCTTTTATCTGCATAGGACTTCTGTCTATCTTGGGCCGTCTTCATTTGTCTTCTTATTAGGTCCAAATTTTCTGAGGTTTCCCTAATCATGTCTGGCCCAAGTATAAGCTTATCTGTGGATTCCCACCAACAGGTTGGTGATCGACACGGTCTCTCGTATAAGGCTTCGAAGGGTGCCATGCCTATTGTAGCTTGGTAGCTATTGTTGTACGCGAACTCCACCAGAGGAAGATGATCTTCCCATGTCCCTACACAGTCAAGAACACACAATCTCAAGAGGTCTTCTAAGACTTTGTTCACCCTTTCCGTCTGTCCATCGGTTTGGGGGTGGTAGGCCTGCTTAAACATAGTTGTGTGCCTACAACCTCTTGCAAACTCCTCCAGAACTCGCTTGTAAAGATAGGGTCTCGATCGCTTACTATGCTGGAAGGTATCCCATGCAGTCGAAATATCTCTTTAAGATATAGAGATGCTAGAGATGAGACAGTCCTTCTACTTTTGACAGGTATAAAGTGAGCGCTTTTTGTGAGCCGGTCCACTATTACCCAAATACTGGTATTGGCCCTTCTTGACCCAGGAAACCCATCAATAAAGTCCATCGAAATGCTTTCCCATTTCCACTTTGGGACCTCTAGAAGATGAAGCAAAGCACCAGGCTTCTTCTGCTCTGCCTTGACCTGCTGACATATCATGCACTTAGAAACGAATTCAGCTACGTCCATCTTCATGCCATTCCAAAAGAAAACTCTATTGACGTCTTTATACATTTTATCTCCGCCTGGGTGTATGGTCAGCTTTGAATGTTGTGCTTCTTATAGAACCGTTTTCATTAAATCTCTTACTTGTGGGACGCATAGCCTTCCATCTCGTCTCAACCATCCCTTATCATCAATGGAGTATCTATTGAGGTCACTCGAAGTCTCACCCCTAATCAGCTTATCTATCACATCTACTAGCTGAGGGTCTTCACATTGTGCATTCCTATTGAGTCAAAAAGTATTGGCTGCACTTCCAATGTTGCTAACAAGCCAGGTACAAATTCAGAGACGGGTCTAAAGTCAAAGTTGGCTATGTACTCCAAGCTTTGCCTTTCTACAAAGAGAGGGCTTAAGGTCAGCTTCTTTCTACTCAGAGCATCTGCTACCACATTGCCTTTGCCAGGAGTATAGGAAATCTCAAAATCATATGAGGCAAGAAACTCCATCCATCTTTGCTGCCTCAAGTTGAGATCTTTCTGCGAGAAAAGGTACATCAATGATTTATGGTCAGTAAACAATTCAAACTTCTCACCTAGGAGATAATGGCGCCAAGACTTAAGAGCGAAAACGATGGCCGCTAATTCTAGGTCGTGGGTTGGGTAGTTTTTCTCATGTACTTTCAATTGCCTACCGCCATAAGCTACTACCTTCCCTTCTTGCATCAAGACAACGCCTAATCCTGTACCGCATGCATCCGTGTATACGGTAAACATCTTGCTCCCATCAGACAATGTCAGAACTGGGGCTGTTGTTAGAGCCCTTTTCAAGCGTTGGAAAGAAATATCGCAATCCAAATCCTAAGCGAAAAAAGGTTCTTCTTCATCAACCTTGTAAGTGGAGCTGAGATTTTCGCAAAGTCTTTGATGAACTTCCGATAAAAGCCTACTAGCCCGAGAAAGCTTCGAACTTTAGTTGCGTTTCATGGAATCTTCCAATCTTGCACAGCAACAACTTTTGCGGGGACCACGGCTAACCCCTCTTTGGACACCACATGTCTAAGGAATCTAAGTTCTCTCCAAAAATGGCATTTGGAGAACTTGGCTTTCAACTAATATGCACGGAGAGTATCCATGACTTCCCTTAAGTGTTGAGCATGCTCTTCCCCACTATTTGAGAAGATCAAAATATTGTCCATGAAGACCACCACAAACTTATTTCGGAATTACCGGAACACCCTGCTCATCAAGTCCACGAAATAGGCAGGTACATTTGTCAAGCCGAAAGGCATGACAAGCCACTCGAAGAAACCATCAGGGGTCCTAAATGTGGTCTTGTCAGTGCTATCCTCACCACTCTTAGCTGATGAAACCAGCTAGCCAGATCTAGTTAGGAGAAAACGGATGCACCTACGAGCTGATCAAACAGATCGTCAATTCTTGGTAGTGGATGCCTATTCTTCTTGGCCAGCTTGTTCAGCTCCCTATAATCCATGCATAGGCAGAGTGAACCATCGGCTTTGGTCGTGAACACTACTGGAGCACCCCATTCAGAAATATTCCGTCTTATGAACCCCTTTACAAGAAGCTCTTTAACTTGCTTGCTGAGTTCTTTTCTCTCCCTTGGAGCCATTTGTCTAATGGGTAAAGCAACGGGTTTTGCATTGTTAACGAGGTATATGCGGAAGTCTATCTCCCGCTTCGGAGGTAAGCCCTTCACATCTTCAAACACATCCGAGTATTCACGGACCACTCTAACAGACTGCAAATTCTCAACAGATGCATCAAGAGATTCTAGATAACTTAGCATAACAGATTTCATGGGAATATAAGAGATTTCGAGAGTGTTACCGAGGCGAGTCATGAGTCTAACCACTCTCTTTTCACAATCGAGGACGGCACCATTACTGGATAGCCAGTCCATGCCTAGAATCAGCCCATAGCCCATGACGCCCAAAACATAAGCATTACATTTAAACCCAACGCTTAAAATAGAGATTTCCAAATCCAAACAAATCATTGACTAATAAACTGAGCCCCCAATTGGATTTGAAACAACCAAGGGATCCTCTACTATATGGATGTCTAGGTGCAGAGATTCAACTAAAGTAGTAGATATAAAAGAGTGCGATTCGCCATAATCAAAGAGAGTACGAACAGGATTATCAAACAGATAAACTAAACTCTCAACAGAAATATATCTACCTCGTTCCTGCAGAGGTGCAACGAGAGCATGAACCTGCCATCCAGAAGACGATCCAGTCCTCTGTCCCTGCCCTTGCCTTTTTGGGCAGTCCTTAGACAAGTGTCTAGTATCCCCGCACTGGAAACAAGCGCCCAATTTCCTCTTTTTTCTTTCTACAGTTCCTAGCCAAGTGTCCAGGTATCCTACAGAAATTGCACTACATCTTCTTACAGGATTTATTATCCTTCCCTCCTTTCCTGGGGTCCATCTTCTTATTCTGAGATCCATCTCCTTTCTTGTTTTGAGGCTCTTCCTTCTTCATCTCCTTCTTGCCATCTTTGTTCTCCTCTTGCAACAGAGCCATGTCCACCAGTCTCTCGTAAGTCGCTCCCATAGGTATATGGGACATTGCCAAACCTTGCGTTGGCTCATTCAGTCCTTTAGCAAAGCGAAGAGTCTTCTTATGTGGAGTGTTTACTAACTCCAGTCCAAATTGAGCAAGCTGGTTGAATTTATTGATGTATTATTTGACGGACAAGCTGCCCTGTTTAAGTGATAGGAACTTCTCCATTTCCAGACTCTGCTCAGCTTGTGAGAGGAACTTCATTTCAAATCTCGCCCTGAAGTCCTCCCAAGTCCCTATCGGTCTTTCAACATTAGTGACTTCCCACCAGGAGGAGGCCTCGTCTTTGAGCAACCACACCACCAACTGTAGTTTCTGCCTCTCATCTACTTCAAAGATAATGAATAAGTCCTCAGTCTCCTTGAGCCAGTTTCTAGCTTCCACGAATGATTCGCTCCCCTTAAAGTCTTTTCTACCCATGGATCTAAAGTCTTTTCCACCCATGGATCTAAAGTCTCTACAGATCTTTGAGAAAGCATTTCCTCTCGGAGGAGGAGGAGCAGCAGCAGCTAGAGGAGGAGGAATGTCTACTGGGCCCGCGTCATTGGCCCTAGCTTCTAGGTATCTCCTGAACTAACCAGGTATCGGTACACCCTCTGGAAGGTTAAGATCCCCAGACATGCTGAAACAAAAAGGAATGATTAAAAACGAAGGATAGAAAGATAGTGCATATGGCTTTGGGGATTATGCCTTTTTAAATTAACACTTTTTCTTGAAAATGCTTCTTTGTGACTTCTTTTTGAAAAATAGTTTCAAAAAGTTTATCCGATCTGGTAACCTTTAGCTCTGATACCAAGTGTAACACCCCACCTCTGTTAAGGTCACCCTCAAAGGGAATGCCTTAACTTCGGTGGAGCGTTTTAAGGTACAAGATACTAATAAATTACAAGACAGAAAATTTATGCAGCGGAAAAAGATCAATATTATTTCATAAATACTTGTTCAACACAACAATCCAACAATTGTTCAACCTTCCAAATTATTACAACTTTTCATCTGTCTTGAAAACATAAAGAAGCAATACTGAAAATAAAATGACATAAATCCCCAATAAGTGATTGACCATATCCATAGCTCAAAAAGGAAAGTCCAAGCCTTACATCTAGGGTCTTCAAGCTTTAGCTAACCTGGACTAAGCAGAAGCGTTTACCCCCGCGGACCGAGGGGGGACGGAATAAAAGAAGCAAAAGAAAAATGGGTCAGACATAAGTCTGGTAAGCCTAGTTATTTAATAGCAGTTAAACAAGTAAAAGACTATGACATGAATAAACTGAACTTAGAATGATACCACAAGGATAGGGTAGTCATAAAACAAGGTAAAGTAAGATTTAACTACATTTGGCTATCGCACCCACTTTTACTTCTCTGCACCCACTAAGAGCTATTTAACTAGCAATGTATGTTCATGATAAAGTGATCCCATTCATGTATTGATCGGCTCCTACTCGCATTCTTGTATTCCCGGTGTCTTGCGGACCCATGTGATTTTTAAGTACTTGTGATGGTTCCAGTATAGGGTGTATCAAGTCCTGTAATGGCAACCCTGACACGATTCAAAGATGCACAAGTGTACGCCTAGTGCCCAGTGCCTGCTTTTTCCACTCCGGTGCCCGTGCACGCCCGTACTCCGTCGGAACCTACGCTGACGCACCTAACCGCCTCCCTTTTGACAGCTTATATTCAGCCCAGTAATCGTGCCCCACCCTGTCTAGTTCATGGTACCTTGATACATCCATGTGGGTTACTACTGAAACGGGTCCCCGTTACTTGGGTTTTTCTAGTCAACATGCTAAATTGGTTAAGTGTCCTTGGTTTGACTTAACCCCTATCAATCTTGTCTAGTTAACATGTTAAGTTGGTTAAGTGTTTCCTCAATTACTTAACCCCACCAATCTTGTCTTGTTAACAAGTTAAGTTGGTTAAGTGTTCCCTTAATTACTTAACCTCACCATTTCTAGCTTGATTGTTCATGAGCTTTAATTAATTAATTAATTAATTAAAGCACCAACTACTCACATTAAACAGGTATTCTTGTGGTTACTGGTTGTGTCGGTCGGTTCCGGGCAGTTTTACACCACAACTCAGTTTAACCTAGGGTCTTTCTGGGCTCGATGCACTAACCTCTCACATTAGACATGTATTGTTGTGGTTACTGGATGTGCCGATCGGTTCCGGGCAGGTTTACACCACAACTCAGTCTAACCTCGGGTTAGGCATATTCATCTTTTACATTTTATATATGTGAATTTTCTACAAGTGTTTCATGTCACATATTTTAATTATGTTCAAGACTAATGGTATAAATTATACCATTCATGGCCTTAACCATTTACATGGTTTTGGGCCCACCTACATTGTCAACATGTTTTGATTTAATAACCATCCCAACGTTACCCCCGTTTGTTCGTTCGTATTAATCACATAAAGTCATTGGGCCCGCATATTAGCCCAATTTATAAACAAGAGGTAAAGAAGGGAACATGCATAATATAGATTCAACCAAACATGTAAATTTTGCATAAAACTTTATTCATATAATTTAACATGTCACATGAACTTGCATATAATTTAGACTTAGATAATCATAAGCCTAAAACATGTTAATATGTAGATCTAGGCATGTGTGAACACAACCTCAATCATAAACAAGCATATTACATAATCATGACATGTCCAATCTCAAGGCATGTATAATTTTAACATTAACATATTAGTGTGAACTAGATCTAACAAGGTGAACTTGCATAAGTCCACTTTATAAACATGCATATAAATATAGATCTAGTTTTGGATCTAACATGTAACTTGCATATGAACATATGTATAATTAGATCGTGACTTGGATCTATCATAAAACATATAACTTGCATTAATCATATGAACCTAGATAGATCTTGACATGGATCCATCATAAAACTTGTAACTTGCATATGAACATATGAACATATATATAGGCATATGGATCTAACATAAAGCATATGAATATATATATATATATATATATATAGAGAGAGAGAGAGAGAGATCTTGACTTGGATCTAACATAACACATACAACTTGCATTAATCATATAAACATATATATGTAGATCTTAACATGAAACATATAACTTGCATATGATATTGATAGTTTCATTCTCAATTTATAATAGATCCAACACCAAGTCCAATAAGCCACAACATTCCAAGACAATTCATTATAAAATCACCACAAGAAACAAACATGAATTAGCATCGTCAATATTATACAACATGATATAATTCTATTTTTCACTTTATATCAAATCGTGTCTTAAATTTATTTACATCTAAAAGATAACTACACTTACGAAAGACAATCTTGATTTCTGGAATCTGTATTCTGAAGTTGAAATGCTCGCCTTTGATGTAGACAATCATTGTTTTAGTTTGAGTTTGATTTGATTTGGTTTGTCTCTTTTAATTTGCTCCAAGTTGAATGGCGACTACTCGAGGTTGTCCAACGGCAGCATGACGGCTCTTGGTTTGATTTTTAATATGATTTAGGGTTGAGGTATTAGGTTGTTTATATAGAAGTTTGATTTAATAGGGACCGTCAGATTAACCTGGAGCAAATCAAAGCCATTCAGACAGGATAGAATAGCCACATCAGCCCTAATGACTCAGCAAGGAGTCCATCAGAACCAATCAGATGCCACATCTTCCTTAGAGCGAATCAGCCCATGGGTAGACAGCCAAACACCCTGAATCAACCCCTAGTTGACCCAGCGAGGTTTGGGTCGACCTCAAAAATGGGCCGGTTCGGTTATTCCCCTTCCCGATTCGTTGTTTTGAACTTTTTTGCCTATTTATTTATTTAATTTATATATATATATATATATATTATTCTCATATGCATACAAACTTCAAGGCTTAATAACTTCTTCATAAAGTATCTGTTTTATGCAAACCAAATGTCTATCTTGACCAAAATTTTGAGATGAATGTAATAGCGCAACCCATTTCACTTAATTCTTCTTCTAAAAATTAAGTGTTCTTGAATTTGTTATTTTTAATATTCTCAGAAAATTCGGAATGTTACCAACATTAGTTATTTTTTGCCAAAGTTTAGGCAACTTGATTATTTGATGGCAAGGTACATTCTTTAATGCAAGCGTGGTCTTTAATGCAGTCGGTGCGTTCTTTAATGAAAAGGGTGTGTTATTTAATGAAAGTGGAGCGTTCGTTAATGAAAGTGGCGCCTTCTTCAATGAAAGTGGGGCATTCTGTACAATGGACTCCCATAAATACAAGCATTGGTAAAACAAATTGATACAAAATGCTGATTTCATATCCAACCTCATACGAGTACACTAATATTATTGTTGGACCTTCACCTCCAAGTACTTCTTCACCAAGAGAACTGACCGAATGGTGCATCAAAATGGAAGAGCGACATTACGAGAAAATGAGACAAATGGAATTAGGTGTAAGGATGGAGCAGAAAGAATTAGATCGTCAACAACAATATCAAACCCAAACAAGACACGTTGTGATTCCTCCTTCCCTAACTCCGGGTGAAGAAGAAGAGGTGTAGTTAACAAATGTTTTCTGTTTTTATGGATTTGAAGCACCGCAATTAGTCGTTTGACATGGAAATGACGTTGCTCGTCATTATTATTATTG
This sequence comes from Allium sativum, assembly GCA_030737875.1. NCBI lineage: Eukaryota > Viridiplantae > Streptophyta > Magnoliopsida > Asparagales > Amaryllidaceae > Allium > Allium sativum. Next base: position 319,719,281 of record CM060921.1, read on the forward strand.
TCCAGTACCTACAAACAGATGCGCATTCGAACAACGGGTGGACGAATGTTTTCCTACCAGAGCTATTACGTATGCTTTGGAATTGGAAGAAGAAATATGAAAGCTACGCAACCAAGTAAACGATCTTAGTCAAGAAAACATTCAACTTCTCCATGTTTTAAATTAGAGGTTTGAGTAATTTATGTTTTACATGTCATAAATGTTTATGATCATTTGTATCTGTATACGTAGTGCGGTTGCTTTATTTGTAATGTGGTTAACATCCATTGTATCCTAAGTTGTAGTACCTTTATCTTTTGTATTTCCTAGAAATATATTAAATAATATTTATTTACGCAATAAAATGAGACAAGTAAATACGTAATCACAACAGAGTAAACAAACAAACAATACAAATCACAATATGGATTCCAAAGGCTACTACAGTCATTAACATGACTTGACACCGCAGAGTAGTACATAAACATTGTTGAAAGAAGTATGAAACACCATATATAAAAACAAAAGACTTGACCATATTGAAACAAAACAAATGGTTAATGTTTTAAAATTAACCAACATAAATGGTAGCACATAAGCATCAACCAGTCAGATCTATAGCGCGTTAGCCAGCTGAAGTTCATAAGCTTTCATAGTTGATGAATTTCGATCCGTGTTTGGATAGGTAACGTAAATCTAAAGTGGAACGAGTAGCTTTGTATACATCGTCATCTTCTACCTCCTCAAAATCTCGTGGTATCGGGCACATCTTCCCAAAAACTAATATATATTTTTATGAATTTCGTCTATAGACCTCCATGAGGGACATTTGGGAATGTCATTATAAGTTTTTTGAATAAACTGCCAGTACATTTTGTGGGTAACTTCCCTGCCTCCTTGCAGCATTTTGTCATGCCTTTCTTGGAAGTCGATATACGATTCCACTAGTAAAAGTAACTCATACGGATACCAAATAATGATGGACATGGAGGAAGAAGGGGATGATTTTTTTATGCGAAAATAATATAACATAGCCAACTTATTTATAGCCGGCTATGCTGCCTTAGCCGACTTTCTAAAAGTCGGCTAAGTGGACGATATGGATTTAATTCCAGACCGTCACGTGGATTGCAATCCTACGGCTGTAGGATTGTAATCCACATAGCATCCTTAGCTAGCTTTTAGAAAGCCGACTAAGGATGGCACTACAACCCCAGTTAGGGTTGTTGGGTTTCTCCACGTTGGGCTTGATTGGGTGTCAACCCACCCAGATGGAACACCCAACCCAACCCAGTGTTGGGAATGATCTAACAAGCCAATCCACATTTAAATCAATATTAGAGAGATCTATTATATATACAAGACCATTATAAAAAGAGTTGAAGTGTACTTCGATGCAACATTTTGAAGTGATGCCAACATCCAATGTATATGTCTTCTTCAATATGAATTTCTGAAAAATTGTGCATGTTTGTTGACTTCCAATCACTTTTATATAAGTCACACATCTTGTCGAATCACAGGCACTATTTTCTTCACTGATCACTCTCATATACTTAAAATTCCATATTTACTCCAAAACCCAATTTAGATCAACGCAGTTTTGCTCCATGGATTTGAGTTCGATCTCGATTCACTTCCTAATCTCTGCATGCTCATTTCGCATTATTTTCGTAAGTTGTAGAAGTTGAGCTCCAGTGCGAGTAATTGGTGTATTGAAGACACAATATATAATCAAATATTTCTATGTAAAAGAAAATATTGAAGTCTTATAGTGTAACTCAAACAAAGTTTGTAGGTGAGCCTGTAGCTTAGAAATTATGTGAGTAAGCATATGACTCGCAAATCAAGTAGTGTTTGTAAAGCTAACCCTTAGAATGAAGTGAGGCTTTTAGTCAGTGAAAAACCAAGAGGAGCTTCGAGGCCGGACTCAGGATAGTAAGTCTGAGCCTATATAAAATCAAATATGTGATCAACGATTGTACCATTCTGCTACATTTACATAGTTATATCTGTTGTTTTGTCATTGATCAAGTTCATGACATTCTAGCATTGTGGTCTATTGTTTACCATTATAAAAATTGTAGATGTTGCAATATGCTTGTAAAACATTTGAATAGACGATGTTGAAAAACCTTTAGAACACAATATATGGCAAACAAATTCATGATTCACCATATTGCATGCCTTTTATAGATCAATTTTAATGCACATTCCGAGTTTTCCTTTGTGCATGAACTAATAGTAGACTTTTTCTATTATTTTCTTATGGTATGAAAGAATATTTATTTGTTACAACTACGAATGGGATAAAATCTTTAATCTTATGCTATAATTTTTTTTATAAGAAATTAGCAAGTGAAACCGGTTTATAATCACTAATAGAATGGGCTTATCTTTTCTTTTAAGTTAGAGATATGATTTAATCACTTTTCCAGTTTGTTGCTTTGAAATACACTTGATGTCACTTCAATAAACTTAATTTATAATGTTAAATTTAACTAATTGTATCTTATTTATTTATTTGTTGAAAATTGGTTAATATGCCAACATAGTGGTCATAGTAGGCCTCAAACTACTGACCTCTTACCAGATAGGAGCACGTCTTTCCACTATGTCACAATGTTGGCAATTAATTGTATCTTAATTAATAATATTTTTTTAATATGATTTAACTAGTAATATACATATATATATAATACAAGTTAATTAACTATAAAAGTTATATAAATTAAATATATAGTTAACTACATATGTATGAACCTAATTAGGATTTAGAAACATTCAAAACATACTTCAGGTATAAGTACATATATAAATTACGTATACCATGATTTTACAAGTGTTCGACACTTGAATCATGAAAGTTTTTATATAAGAGGTACATTAGTAAGGAATTAACATCACTCTCTTTATATATATGTGTATGAGAATTAATTTTATATAAGTTGTCATCTACCATTTACATATTAATATATTTCTCACATACGGTTGGTCTTTAACAAAATTCATGCTACTGATGATACATGTATAACTATGAATATATTTTCAGATATGGTCCGATAAATGCATGTGTTTATTGAGAATGCCCAAGATACCTAAATTATTCTTAGATCATCACTAAATGGTAGGCATATGCAAATAATCTCTTTTATTTTGTTAAGAAACTCAAGTTCACTGTTGGGATTACAGAAATTAGGAGTCGTATATAATACAACTAATAAAGTGTCATACATAGCTTGTGGGTGTATGATTTTTTAAATGATCACAAGATCAGAACTTCAAGGCAAGTGAGTCCTAACACTTACTAGATAAGTCTAATGATTTCAGCTTTTCTCTTGCCAGTTTGAGAAACATAAAAATCTAGTAGGAGCCTTATTAAAAAAAATCCCAATTTATTGCCTCCTCTCCACCAATAATGCCCACTCTTTCAACGCGTTCCAAAAAAATAGGATTACGCGTAATAAGTTTTTGATATTCAACAATTCCTGATGAGAGGTTAATTAAATAAGTTCAGTAAATTATTTTTTTGTTTTAGGTATAGACACTTATGACCTCCCCCTTTATATCTTGCGGTAATGATTCCTCTGGCATTACGACCTTTGCCACAATGATGCTCTGAAAGAGGCCGACAGTAAGTTCTTTCAAAATTGACTATTCGTTCCTCTCTTAGAAATGTTGCAGAAATGTCTGCGATCGAGTAAATAGCTCTACGAACGACCGGATCAGATCGAATTGGAAAATGGAAAGATTTGTACAAGTTATACGTTTGCTCGGTTTTTGTTTCACTTGCGATGGGCCTGGAAGAGGGGGTACATGTCAAGTATCCGCCTGGGATCATGTCTTTTTAGGTTTATTCTGGATGTACAATGTAAATTCAGTAGTCATTTTCCATTTTAGTTGGAAAATGCAGTCGGATACCCAACTGGTTAATCAATTTTAAATTTAAAATTAATGAGTTTCTGACTCCCGAATACCCAACTGGTTAATCAATTTCTTATAACGTACTCGATTTTTCTTTGACAAATAATCCAACAACCGTTGACGTTTTCCCAAAAAATTTCGTATAAAATTGAAAGTACCAGAAATTCCTAAAGGCATACCATCAGAGAAACTTCCTTAACCAATAGGATAGATCAAGAAAACAGCAGTAGCAGACCCGTGCAGTGCTGTAGCTAACGCGTTAAGTATCCCGCCTGGGGAGTACGTTCGCAAGAATGAAACTCAAAGGAACAATTTCTTCTTGAAAAAATATTTTCTTTTTCAATAACGAACACATACTTCACAAGCAATACATTTATCAAATTCAAAATGAATTCGACCGCGGATTTATTCTGGATGTACAATGCAATTTCAGTAGTCATTTTCCATTTTAGTTGGAAAATGCAGTCGGATGTTTGGGGTACTATAGGAATAGTTTGTGGATTCCGAACAGTTATGATAACTGACCCTAATAAGATAGCAATTACTACCCAAGAAGTGATAACTCAATTGGGGTTGTTGCTGAACCATACCACATAGTTCCAGCAACAACATAAGCTGCAAAAAAAAACAGCCGCGATACTACTAGAAAGTACGGTAGAAATAAAGATATTTCATTGAATTCTAAATTCAAAACAATTTTGGGGTGCCTCAAAATTTGGATATTTGTGGATGAAGAATAATAGACCTATATTTATTTTGTCTACAAATACGAAATTGAGTAATCGGTTGCTCAATCGAACTGTATCAATTCTTTATTAATATTAATCGTTTTGCGAAGCCTTGCCTTAAAAAAAGTATTCAAAATTGAATATTTTCATAAAAATGGAAATTAAAAATAAGTAATTTGGTTGGTATGCAGCTCTATTGATTGGATTGAACAAGATACGACTTATTTGAAATGAATTAAATGAACAAATTAATAAAAATTACATAAAATTTTGGGAAAACGTCAACGGCTGTTGGAATATTTGACAATACATTCCGTACCCTGCTAAAAAACCAATCGACTTTAGGGATATATTTTTTCGCTATCTTTTTTCGAGAACCACCTAAGGTTTCGACAAAAAAATAATGAAATAATTAAGATTGATTATTTTTATTTAATAATAAAATAAAAAATCGCTTTTTGCTGGTTGGTTCCATTATCACAAAGCCGCCCCAAAATTAGCTTGGTTCCAAGATGTAGAATCGATGTAATTTGTTTGGGAAGTAATAAGCCCCTTTGACATCTCTTCATCTGCAAAGAATTCTCGACGTGAAAACACAGAGACAAAGGGCTAACTAAGATAGGGTCTGCAACTCTCGTTGATCCCCTTGAAGAGAATGGGCTCTTGTCCTACTGCTTTCGGTTAGGGGATCGAAGAAAAGCACAGAACTTGTTCTAATTCTAAAGAAGAGAATTATGTCCTTCAAATCGCACGTTGCTTTCTACCACATCATTTTAAATGAAGTTTTACGATAACACTCCTCTCATTTTAAATTTTATTTTAAAACGGTATGCACGTGGGTCTAAATTAATGCCAGATAAAAAGGATTTCGGTTATAGTTTTCCTTGCGACGGCCCGGGACGTGGGGGTACTACGGAATAGAGAAATTCCATCCGCCTAAGTAAAGAACTATTATAAACAATGAAGAAACTAATAAATTTAGGTAAGAAACAAGATAAAATAAAGCATTTTTTTGATTCCATTTAGATATGGTATCGATATAGGATGTTCCCACCCAAAGAAAACTTTCTTACTTTATCTCGGTTTCTCTTTTTAAAAAGTAATTCAATTAAATGAAATGATATCACTTAACCTTTCTAATATGGTTAGATTATATGCTATGTAAAATTAAATCATTTACAGTAATAAATTTATTCATCTAATACAACTTTTATGTATTATATAATTTACAATATTGGTAAGGTAAAATGATGTCGTTTCATTTTACAAATAAGGCTCTGATTAGGCTATAACTGACAAAGTTGTTTATCAATGGAAACAAATAAATGAACCGATTTAGTGTTGATATAGAAATATGTAATATACAAAACAATAAATCATTTTGGTAGGTTATTACACTCCCCATCCTCGACAATATAAATTTCGGTTGAGCCTACGAAACAATCCATGGAGCGACTTGTCGAGCGCCTAGAGAGGACATCACAAAGTGTACATTTATGTTATGTAGGAAGTAGTGTTGATCAAGGTAAAGGTCAGTAACAGGTAAGTTAGTAAGCAACTAAGATGTGAAGGAACCGATCCAGATAAAAGCAGATGAAATAGGTCGATTTAAAAAAAAATTGTTTTGGGTTATGGATTCTATGAAATCTAAAGGTGTACTAGTATTTCTTTAAAAAAGATATATAATTTTTTTTAAAGAAGTTTTAGATTTGGTTTGAATTTAAGCACATTATACTGAATGTATCAACATATTGATGTATTTATATTCCATGTAACAATTGCTTGTTAAAGTTAATTTAGAGAGGGAGACTTTTTGTATCTCTTTTTAAAACTTATTCAATTAGTTTAAGAAAGAATAATTTTATTAGAGAGAGAAGTAATTCATTTCTATTTCTTTAATTAATTGGTTTTTTTTATTAAAATGGAATATATGAACAAATCTATACTTGGCATAGATAGTGAGCATATCTAAACATTCTCCACCATAAGATCTATAAGTGCTACATATAAAAATGTACATAGCTATAATGATCATATATATTATTGTGATTCACACTGCACCAGACCCATTTGTCCCTTTATATATGACTTTGTTATTTATAGTTTTTATTTTATTGTATACATGCATACACAGATATATATAATAATGGATGGAAATGACTATTGGGGCATAAAATCAAGCACGAAATTAGAGGCATGAATTATGAAGCATTGGATTTATTTGTCTTTTTTTAGGAACCACAAAATATATAACCAAAAAGGAGAAAATAGCCATTCTTCGGTGGCTCACAAAAACAAAACATCAGTTCAATAAACAAAACTGGATCTGTGAACAAGAAGCCAAAAAAAAACCCTAAGCATAGAAAGAAAGTACAACACAAACAAACATTCCCACACGGACCAACTAAAGAATCTCGAGGCCAAAACCAACAAATCCCAAACCAATCCTGAAACGGAAACAAGCTCATATCCAAGAGAAATAAACCCAGAACCAAAAGCCATCAAAGTGATCCAGCCCAACATCTCCAGACGTGAGGAAAGACAACAGTTGCTACTCCAAAAGCCATCCTAACCAGGACCATAAGCCATCAAACTAATCTAGCCCAACATCTCCAGAGGCGAGGGAAGCCGACATCTAAAAAGCAAGAATCTAGATTTAATCCTAGAGACTGCAAAAGGAGACCATCCAAAAAGCTGGATTTGTTTGTCTTATGTAGAAGGTTTTATTCAGGAGAGAGTTGAGATTTTCTATGTCTAATTTTGTGTCTAACTAGACTAACAAGTATATATAAAAATATATACATACACAATCACATATATATGTATAGATATACTTAAATGAAATTTGAATATTTTATATGTATTAAAATTTAAAACCAACAAGTATAAAGTTAACTTTGATTATGGAAAGGTTTAAAAATAAACTTTAGAGTTTTACACCAAATTTGGTATTTGTGATAATATACACGTCTTTTTTAATATACTCAATAATACCTAGTGGACTGGTAAACCCTTAAAGGTTTTATGTTGTCCTATCTTATTCAACTTATTGCACATTGTTCGCCTTCCGTGTGGCAAGGCCGTCAACAGCTCAAGTATTCCTAAACAAGGTTTTAAATCTCGGATATCCGTCACGTTTTGTGTCGGGGATTTTATAGACTCGGTCTCGTATCGGGGGAGATCTCGGACGACATGTGTCTAACTCGGGAGTTCCTCTCGGATTTTCGTCTCGGGTCTGAAAGTTCATATTGGAACATTCTCGGGGTACACGATATGTTAAAAATGATATTTTAACAAAATGATTTTTATGAATGCTATTAAAAACACAGTAAATTAAACTTAAAATACAAAATAACTTTATTATTCTTTATTTTGTGAAAAATCATTCATACTCTAAATCATAATATGCTTAAAACAGAAATATTGTTAGACATGAAACATTAAAAGGGTCCAAAAAAATAAAAAATTCCAGCATAAATTGACCATAAAATACATAATTTCATAAGTAACATGTATGTAGAAAGACAAATATGAAAATCATAAGCATTGTAAAACTTATACGAACATACAGTATAGTCATTTAACATGCAAAATGTAAAATAACAAAAGATTGTTATGGCTAGATTTGAGTTTTTTTAATTATTGTTCTAGTTCAGGCACATATTTAAATTTTAACCAAAAAAACTATGATCTAGGACGATATTCTAGTATTTCGTCTCGATCGATATATCGTTCGATATTGCAATATCTCGGGCGATATATTCAAAAGGGGATTTAGAGTGATATTTGTTGTTTCATTTCGGTAGGAGACCAAAACGAGATCTCGGAGGAGATCTCGGGCGATAATTCCGAGATTTAAAATAGTGCTCGTAAATAATAGATCATAAATCTTGAAGGTATGCCTAAAGCGAAAACTCAATCCTACATGAATCATCCTCGGACCGAAGAAAACGTGGTTGGAACGCCTTAACTGGGATAAGGCTCTAGTGAGGATAGGAAAGAGAGAGCTTGGCTTGAAATGTGTGGATCAGATCGAAGGGACACATGAAGGAATACTTTGGATCGAATGAAACCCACACTTCAGAAGAATCAAGGTAGGATCGAATGCCCCGATCGATTATTCGTTCTAGCCTCCATTCAATCCGAACTAGGAGAAGTTATGAAGGCCTTGCCACGAACTCACATTTCTACTCTCTCCTGCAGCCTCGGAGCTCCTTCCACGTAGCCACCCTCGATCCAGAAGTCACGATCTGATCCCACAACTACCTCCACTAACTTCCAACTTAACCGGATCGAACGCCACCTGTAGCGACTGTTCCTGCCAAAATCTAATCCTTTATAAATAGAATTTTAAGGAGATTTCAAGGGATTTTCAATTACTTCATGCATGCTCCGACCATCATCAACATCAATTTGAGTGATATTTCGAATTCTATCGACAAATTTGGAGAAAAATAGTGTTGTACTGTGAGTATTTAAAGACATTTCATTGCAATTGTAATTTCTTTTTGAATCAAGGAACTATAAATTGGATGAAGGATCGTTAACGCCGACCATTATAAATCATGTGTGTTTGCTGGTTTTCTTTCATTCTTACTTTATATATCTTCATTTTTCTCTACAAATTCTAGTCTTTGGGTGTTTATGCCATATTTTGTTCAAACATTTTGGTGCTTTCATTAAGAAAGCTGAATTCCCGGCCTTTTCTGGTTGTTATCTACTATTCGGATCTCCAAGTCCGAGGAAATATACCACATTTATGTTATTTTCAACATTATTGATCATCATGGTTTCTAAAAGAGATAGAAATCAGTAAGCTTCCCGTGTAGCTTCAACCAGCGATTCATGACAGCCTGATTCACATATTGTGCCAGCATAGCGTCCCGAATTGAATGAGCCCAGTTCGAACCTCCTAGGATCGATTTCACTCCTATCCGATCTTGTCACTAGATCTGCTGCTCCAATAACCAATCAAGCATCTCCTTCGGCATTTGTTATGCGAGATGATTTTGCACGTTTGTTCAACAAGTTAGAAGAGATCACTGTTGCCTTGGATGCTCAAAGGCATGATAATGCAATGTTGAGGAATTATGTGGATATAATAGTTAGGCAGTGGGAAGAGTTCCAAAGGAAAAGGACACCATCTCCACCACATAGCCAAATGGTTGAAGGCTCATCCTCATTTGAAGAGGGTGAAAAACCACCACATCGTAGGAGACCTTATGAAAAGCCAGATAACCTTCGTCAACTCTGTTTCGGTATACTTCGTAGGAAAATGCATCGATTCGGCTCGGCCCTGATCATCCTAGTTTGGCCGAATCCATTCTTAAGTCGGCCTGATATCAAGATTCCCTCACGGAATGTGGCACTTCCCGGACTACTCGCGCACCCATACTTTACCTACTCATCATGTGATTGATCGAGACAACATAAGGCGGGGAAGTACTGCCCATATGATGATTCAGGTGACGTATCTTGGAGCAGGAGCAGAAAGAGTTCGACGAGCCGAGAGTGCCGAACTAGAATAGGTGTTAACTAAATCATAGGTAGAAGTAATAATATGGAAGATAATGAATGACAGCAAATGTTGTACTAATAAGGATGGGGGCTTAGATCGAAGTCATACTCCTTTTACAAATGCATTTTGGAGGCACCGTTTCCGAGACGATTTAATCTTCCCACTATGAGTCATTATTCGGGAAGGACTGATCTACAACAACATTTGATGCGCTATTTGTGGTATATGAACGCACTAGTTGCTCCTGATGCCATTATGTGTAAAGCCTTCCCGATATATCTTAAAAGGATGGAAATGATGTGGTTCACCAGACTTCCTCCCTGATCAGTTCCCAACGTTAAAGACCTGAGTTAGAAGTTCTTTACTCAATTTTGATTGCATGCATCAAAGTCTAAGAACATGATGGAGCTTACATGGTTAAGCAATCCCCTGGAGAAACCTTGAGGGGATATCTCGACCGTTTTAGTGTGTCTATCACTGAAGTGAGCAACCCTAACCCAAAAACCGTTCTAATGGAAATGGTTGACGGTGTGGACAAGTACTCGGAGTTTGGAAGATATTTAGTTGAAAAGCCTACTACGACGATAGAGTTGTTTAATGAAAAGGAAAACGTGCGCTTCCAACAAGAAGATGCATTTATGAATTGAAAAAGAAGGTCTAATGAGGTTGTAAATGAGGAAATTCAAAGTAACATTGTTGTAACGACAGTTCTGGAAAAGTGGAAGTCAATATCGGGAATCAAAACAAGAAGAATGTCCGCCAAGGAAAGAACGATAATAAAGGAAATCAGAATCAGAAAGGGGATGCTAGGAAGCGACTACTGCTTCAGTCATTCGAGAGTTATACACCATTTAACGACACTTTAGAGAATTTATATCTTGATACGTGTAATGTGATGCAGTATAAGAAGCCGCCCCTATGGGATTCTATAGAAAAGGAACGTGAAACGGGAAAGTTCTTTTTGTTTTGCAAAACTTATGGCTATTCTATGAATGAATGTCATCATTTAAGGGACTTGATTGAGAAGTTGTTGCGTGAAGGGTAGCTTAACGAATATAAGGTTCCCCAAGGAACAAAGGGCATGGAGCTCCAGCCCCAAATCAAGATCAAGGAGGCCTCCAGAACCACTTCCCCAAATGAATTGTCATTAACACAGTTTTCAAAGGACCACATCCAGTGGGATTCAGTGCAAGAACGATGGAATGATATGTGAATGCAGCGAAGCATATGGAAGTTGGGGAATGCAGGACTTCCGAAGACATTGTTTCTTTAAAAAAACAAAAAAGATGATGGACGATATCGTTTTCCGCAATAGAGAAAGTTCGGAAGTGGAAACCCCAAGAATAGACCCATTGTTGTATCAGCCATTATTGGACCTGCAACTGTATGGATGGTCCTAGGTTATTGCGGGAGTTCCGTTAATATCCTATTCAAAAAAACTTTTGATAAAATGAAGTTGGAAGCAAGATACTTAAAGCCATGTATGGGATGGATATGTGGTTTCAATGGTTCAACCACTGAACCAATTGGTCTAGTGGAATACCAGTTAAGTTTGGCAAGGGACATCATTGGAGGGTTTGAATCCTGCCGTTCCTCGTAATGAATATTAACTCTCCTTATAATGCCTTTCTAGACCATCCGACCCGGGCAGACTTCCGAGTGTGTATAGCTCCTTATTGTTTGTTGCTGAAATTCCCAACTGAGGCTGGGGTGGGAATGATCAGGGGAGATTAGGTGATAGAAAGGGCATGCTATTTGGTGAAGTGGAAGGAAATCTGCAATGGAGAAGGCGAAGAATTACAAGACGCCTCCCCTCTTTCCAAGAAGGCGACAACATAGCAAGCAATGGACATATCCCAACCAAGCCCGCCCGACTATCAGTTTGAGGATATTGATCCGAGAGAAGACGAAGAGTTTGGATACATAAGCGCAGCACCTAACGAGGCTATGGTAGAAGTTCTGATCGATAATGATGACCCTACTAGGGTCTTGACGATCATACCCCGTTTAAATTCCCTTCGGACAAGGGAGTTGACCGGTTTTCTTATGGAAAACGTTGATGCATGTACTTAGTCCCATATTGATATCCGTGGGATATCTCCATAGATTATGAGCCATTGTTGGGCATCGATTCAAAGTATGTCCCAGTTAAGAAGAAAAGACGCATGCTTGGCCCGGAGCGGTCAATAGCTCTGAAGGAGGAGGTTGAAAAGCTGAAGTGTAACAGATTCATTTGAGATGCAATGTACCATGAGTGGATATCAAATCCGGAGAGGTCAAGGAATTTTTTGGGCTTCATTGTCAGTTCGCGTAGGATTGAAACCAACCTAGATCAGATTGCAGCAATCAAGAACATCCATGAACACCAAAAGATAAAGTATGTGCAAAATTTGGTAGGAAAAGTGGCAGCTTTGAGCAGATTCATATCCAAAACAACCGACAAGTGTATTCATTTCTTAAACTTAATAAAGCAAGGGAAACACAACTTTAAATGGACCCCAGATTGTGTCAAAGCTTTTTAAAATATGCTAAGTCACTTGGAGAGACCCCAATATTATTCACTTCTGTAGAACATGAGGTCTTTTTCTATACTTGGTGGTATTATTGCATGCTATCAATTTAGCTCTCATCCATGAGGAGGAGAGGATCCAGAGAACGGTTTAGTATGTGAGCAAGAAATTGATGAAGGAGAACGCAAGTATCCAAAGATTGAAAAATCTCGCTTACTACATGGTGATTCCTTCAAGAAAAATTTGCCACTATTTCCAAGCTCACCCAATTATGATATACACCGACTAGCCGCTATGATAGGTTCTTCAGCGAACTGAGGACTCTGGTACGTACTTAAGTGGAGTATTGAACTACATTATTTCGACCTCACTTTCCTTCTGAGAAAGTCAATCCGAGGGCAAGCGTTGGCTAATTTCATAGCCAAGTTTACAACTCCTAGGGAAGATGTCTTGGATGATGATGCAAGCCCTTCTGAGATCAAGCTCGAATTGAGAATTTGGAAGCTATACGAGAGCTATTTGTCATAATCGACATTCCGGTGCAAGAGTTGTTTTAGTAACTCACGAGAGACAATTGATCTATTATGCCTTGAGGCTAAATTTTCCTGCTACTAACAATGAATTTAAGTATGAAGCCCAGATTGGCGAGCTGAAACCTGTACATAAGTTAGCAGTAGTTGTGTTGGATATTTTCCATGACTATCAAATTGTTGTATTTCAGATTCGGAATGATTATTAGACAAAAAGACCACGACATGTTGCCTACTTGGAACGAGTGGAAGAATAATTAAACAGCTTGGAGTATCATAACATTTCCCACATTCCACGGGAGGAAAATCAAAAGGCTGATAGGTTAACTAAAATGGTCACCTCAGATGGCCCAAAAGAAATAGGAATGGTCCCAATTGAAGCACTGAATGCGCCGAGCATTGATCAGATGGAGGTTGATCAAATTTTGGAGGCCGAACCTGAAAAGGAATCATGGATGACCCTTATAAAGAATTTCTTGCATCACGATACCCTTCCAGAAAAGAAGAAAGTGAAACACCCCACTTCCATTAAGGTCACTCACAAAGGGAATGCCTTAATTTCGGTGGAGCATTATAGGTAAAAGATGCAGATAAATTACAAGACAGACAATTAAAGCAGCGACAAATAAATTAAACATTATTTCATTGATAAACAGCTTGTACAAAGATTGTTTTACAATACCAAAGTATCCTGTCTTGCTTACAAAAATAAAGAAGCATAAAATGATTTCTCCAAATAAAGCATGAGCCAGCCATAGCAGTAGAAGAGAGATTCCAAGGCAACACGTCAAAGAGTCTTCAAGCTTGGAAAGAGTAATGGTCCAAACACCTGAGCTATTCCCTCCCTGACCACCTGAGGGGCGGGAACGGAAGAAAAGAGGCGAAAGCAAACTAGGTCAGACATAAAGTATGGTAAGTCTAGTGATTCTTAGTATTTAAACGAGGAAAAGGGTCATGACATGAATAAACTAAATATAAGACTAAATTATAGTAACAAGATAATATGGGATAAGCATGGGATATGGAAAGATAAACTGAATGTACCGATAAACTAAATGTACTGATAAACTGAATGCGCTTCTACTCCTTCTCTGCTTCGCAACTACACTATTTATACTGATTTATATATCTCTGCACTACCTAACTGGTGTCCAAACTAGTAATCTATGATCATATGATAACATGATCCCCATCCCTGTATTTGCGGTTGCCTTCAGGTGTGCTTCTATTATGGGGATTCCGTTTATTACCTAGATCTAATCTAGGGTTTACTCTCGAGTGCTTACTAGATTCAACCATGGTTTACGCTACCCAGGGCCACTGGGGTTTATGCTACCTATTGAACGCTTATCGGATTCAGGGTTTACGCGACCTAGGTCCAACTAGGGATTATGCTACCTACTTGTATTAAGTTTCCATGTGTCTGTGTCAGTCGGCCCTCTCTTGCGTGTAGATACACTGTGCTGGCCCCACCATAAGGTGTATCAAGCCTTATGATAGCGCCCCGACACGATTCAAGATGCACAGTGTATACCTACTGGTACCCAGTGCCTGCTTTTTCCACTTCGGAGTACGTGCACGCTCGTAAACCGTCGGAACTTGCACTGACGTACCCCCTACTGGTATTTTTGACCGCTTATAATCAACCCAGTAATCGTGCCCCACCCTGCCTAGTTTCAGGGTACCATGATACATCTATCTGGGTTACTGCTGAAATGGGTCCCGTTACTAGGGTTTCATGCTGGTTAAGTTTGTGGGCCTATATATACAAATATTACCTACCTATACGAGATGTACTTAACCCTCCCACTGATTCTAGCATGTTTTCTTAACGGTTAAGTTTTGTGGGCCTATATTTACTAATATTACCCACCAACCCGACGTGCACTTAACCTTCCCACGGATTCAAGCATGTTTATTTAATGGTTAAGTTTTGTAGGCCAATACTTACTATAATTTCCCACCTACCCGACGTGTACTTAACCTCCTACTCGTCAAGTCGTGTTGGTTAAGTGGTGCTTATTAACCTAACCTCTCTTGCTTATAATGTTGGATTGGTTAAGTGTGATTTATTAACTTAACCCTATTCATCCATCAGGTTATATTGGTTAAGTATTTCCCATTTAACTTAACCCCATTCGCTCGTCAAGTTATATTGGTCAAGTGTCATTAATCAATTCAAGTTAACTCAACCCATCCATCCGTCACGTTATGTTGGTTAAGTGTTTCCTCTTGTGTTACTTAACCCCGCCACATGCCATTATATATTTTGGTTAAGTGTTACCTAAGTTAACTTAACCCTATCATCTGCTTAATTAACATGTTACAACGGTTAAGTGTCCTAAATTTACTTAACCTCACACACTTGTCTAATTAACATGTTGTAACGGTTAAGTGTTCTAATTTCTTTATGTGGATTAAATTTAATTTAATCACGCCATAATTATCCTTTGATTATGCTCAACATAAATGGTATATCAAATATACCATTTAGTGAACAAATTTATGCCATGAATTTTCATATTTCCCATCGCTACCCCCGTGGAACGTACGCATGAATCACATAAAATGTTGGGCTAGTAAGTTAGCCCAACCATAAACAAGAAAAGGGGTAATAAACAAGAGACATGAAATACACATAAAATAACATACATTTCAACTTGTCATGTGTAACTTGGCATAGAGGTATCATTAACTTTAATTAAACGGGTAAAGGTGAACTTGTGACTAAGTTGGGTCTAATGGTCATGTAAACTTGACAAAGGTCTAGCATGGAAGTATAACATATAATCACAGATTCAACCCACAACATAAGAAAGGTCTAGCATATAATTTTATGTATGTCAAAACATAAGAAAGCTATTATAATCATTTTTAATCACAATTTAGCATGATGTTAAAAACATAAGGGGACTACAATTCCACTTTTACAACATAATTAGATTCACCCTAACAAGAATACACATGAGTGTTGATCGAACATATAAGCATGTGTTTTAGATCACAAACTTGCAAATAACCACCAAATTATAGCATGACATGTTTTACCATTTAACTGGCAGAATAAATCTATTACCCAAATCATAATAGATTTTAATAACATACAATATGTTCATCACCACAAGCATATAGACATGATTAATATACAACATGTTCATCGCCATAAGCATATAGACATGAAATATACAACATGTTCATCGCCATAAGCATATAGACATGATTAATTACAACGATACTTTAAGATAAACGAGAATCAAATCTTATACATAAGCATCATTCTATATCCTAATTACAACATGTCATGATTCAATCAAAAGAATGTTTAAATCTACGTAATAACCAACTTACAAACTAAAAAGGAATTCTTGCATTCTGAAATCTGAATTTTGAAATTGGAGAGGCGCGCCTTTGATGAAGATCGTTGAATTAGACTAGTTTTTATTTGATTTTAGATGTAAGCTTTTAACTTGTCTTTGAATTGAAAACGGTGACGGCTACTCCAAGTTCTCTACTGACGGCATTTCAGTTCTAGGATTATTTTTCTATGTGTTTTTAGGTTGAGCATTGAGTTGTTTATATAGAATTTTGATTTAATTATAGCCATCAGATGAACCTAGGGTTAATCACAGCCACTCAGACCAGATCAGGACCATCCAGAAACCCTAGTGACTCAGCAACAAGTCATTAGTAGTTCAAAATTCAGATCTAGCCAGGGGCCAGGTCGACCACTAGGGGGGAGGTCGACACTAGGGTCGACCCCTTGGTCGACCTACCTGGGCGGGAATTTTCCCGCCCAGCCCGCTTCTGACATATGTTTGAATTTTGAAATCTGGCTCGAGCTGTTTGAATTTAATTGAATTTCTGAAACTTCTGGAGGCCATAACTTCTTCATACGAAGTCCAATTTACGCAAACTCGGACTCTATCTTAACTAGAATTCCGAGACGAACACATTGGCGTAACCCGCTTCCTTTAATTCTCACATTTTAAATTAAGTATTGTTTAATTCGTTACTATAACATTAAAAGAAAATACGGGGTGTTACAGAAAGAAAAGCATGTCATTGTTTGCAAAGCTTAAAGATATATTATGCGGCACGGTATGCTTTATAGAAGAGGGTTTTTAGTTGCTTTACTCCAGTGAAACGCCAATGACGACGCCAAGCGCGTATAACGAGAAGTACACGAAGGAGATTGCGGCAACCACACCAGAGGGTAAACTTTGGCAAAGAAGGTACTACGGTATGACTATTTCTGGCCTACTGTAAATCAAGATGAAGTTGATTGTTCACGACATTGCGATAAATGTCATAGGTTCGCTAAGATTCCTAGGACTCTGCCTAATCAACTCACCCATATGATAAGTCTTTGGCCATTTGCAATATGGGGTTGGCTATTATTGGAAGCCTTCCAATATCCAAGGGCGGAGCAAAGTATGCAATTATAGAGATGGATCTCTTTATGAAATGGGCTGAAGCAGAATCATTAACCATAATCAGGACTAAGCGGGTAATCAACTTTATCGTTAGACACATCATATGTAGATTTGGGCTCACTAGGACCATCATTACTGAAAATGGAACCCACTTCGATAGTAGGGAGTTCAAAGATTTCTGTCGACAACATCATATTGAGAAGAGATACACAGCGGTTGCGCACCCGCAATCGAATGGACAAGTAGAAGTCATGAACAAGATCATCAAGTCCATTTTAAAGAAATGACTGGAGCATGCTAAAGCCAAGTGTGTTGACGAATTTCCATTAGCTCTTTGGGCATATCAAGCTACCCACAAGTCGGCGACTGGTCATACTCCTTTCGCACTCTCCTATGGCTCGGAGGCAGTCATCCTAAAAGAGCTTGGAGTTTCCTCTCACAGAATGACGTATGTTGGCTAGCTTTTTGACCAAGCCACCAAGGTTCAACACATAAGAAGAAAGTATGAGATTTCTCTCCTTTAGTTCACAGAAAGGCGGATCGCCCCCCTCCCTTTGGATCGCACCATCGGATCGCTGCAGCGGGTCGTGACCCGATCCCTCCTTCGCCATCACGAATCGATCCGATTCCCGAGGATATGGCGAAGCTCCTGACTAAGTCCATCACGATCCGAGATGCATGGATCTCGCGACACCTGTCTACAACTGTCATATTGACCAATTCTTCATCAAGCCTCGATCCGATCCGATATTCTCGGGATTTGCGCCACGTGTGACCGCGATCTGCCTGACAGAATCAGCTATAAATAGCCCAGAGCTTGGCATTTTCAGGATCTTTTGGCAATATTGAGTATTGATTCCACCATTACTGTCATACCACTATTTCTTATCAGTTTTATTTCGAGATTACTGAGAGAAATCATAATTGTATGAGTGAGTTTGAGAGAAATCATTGGTTGTACTAGCATTCAAAGTATAATCAATAGCATATAAAGTGGACGCAGGCTCGTTAACGCCGAACCACTATAAACCTTGTGTGTTCTCTGCTTTTTCCTCATTTTTCAGTTATAATTTTCTACGAATCAGAAAAATTTGGGTGTTAGAGCCAAATTTTGATCTAATATTTTAGTGCTTTCACTGAGAATTGAACTCAGGATATTGGATTGTTTCTCCGTTGTTTGGATATTCAAGTCCGAAGAAAACAGTCCCAAAACCTCACTGTTCAGACTTTTGAAGATTTCAACAATACCTGATATCATGGCTGGAAATAAGTCTAAGGAAGTGCGAGCTTCACAGGCGAATGAAGTGTTTGAAGAGAGCGTGCATGAACAGGTCAACGAAGGACCCTCGGATCGCGGAATGGAGATGGAGAACCGAACCGTGGAGGGCGATGCGAACCGAACAGTTGAAGGGGTCGTCACCCGGTCCTACGATAACACCACGAACCCCCTCCCAATGTTACCACGATCCGATCCCAGGGGGGTGCAACGAGCCACCGACACTGATCCACCACGATCCGAGGTGATGACCGGATTACAACTCGACCTAAAAAGGAGCCTATGGCTCGCTCTTCCCATCCTGGTCCCTCTGTTCGACCTGGCTCAAGCTCTCTGCGCATAAGGGAAAATGTTGATGATCGGTATGACCCCTCTGCTCCCGTTACTGAAGGAGATCTCTCTCGCTTCGTTGAAATGTGGGATAGGCTGTTTGATGAAATAGCTGCTCAAAGGCAGGAAAGCTCCATGCTGCGATAGAATTTGACTGCTATGGATAGACGTCTGGATGATCTTGTAAGGCAAAGAACGCCTCCTCCAGTCCGTCCGCTCACCCCAGAGTACTCTTCTTCATCGGAGGAATCGCCACGACCTCCGCGGCGACCGTATGAGTGGGCTGAAAACATAGAACAACTCCGATTTTGAACCTTGCCATCACGGGAGGAAGAGACACTTGGTGAAGGACCCTCAAACTGCAACTTGAATAATCATGCCGCAACTCCTAGAGCTCAGGTTGTGAATAATCCTGTTGAGAATAGACCACCTCGGCCCCTCCGCCGTACAAATACTCATAGTGACAGGGGACAGCGAAGCCCAATCCGAGCTCCGGACTTCGTGGATGTTCCTAGAAGAGAGATCGGAGAATTTCACCGAGCTAGGAGTACTGATCCCGAACCTCCGATGACCAGTGCAAATGTTGCAGCTATGGTCCATCAAATCCTGGCGGATAGCCGTGGACAAAGGAATGAAGACTGGGGAATTGATCGCAGCCACACCCCTTTTACCGATGACATTCTAGATGTAACATTCCCGAGATGCTTCAACATGCCTCAAATGAACCGTTACGCGGGTAAATCTGATCCAATCCAACATCTAATGAGATATTCTTGGTCAATGACCGCTACCGCAGCTTCCGACACTGTAAAGTGCAAAGCATTCCCTATATTCCTGGAGGATGTAGCGTTATTATGGTTTACTCGCTTACCAGCAAGATCAATTTCCAGTTTCAGGGAATTGAGTGAAAAGATCGTAGAACGGTTCCGCATTTATGCACAAAGGTCGAAAAGTGTGATTGACCTGTTCCTCGTCAAACAACGACCAGGTGAGAGCTTGAGGCGGTATCTGGATCGTTTCAACCTAGCCGCCACCGAAGTCAAGGATCCCCATGAGCCGACTATTGTGGTAGCCCTAATTGATGGGGTAGATAAAGATACTGAATTTGGGAGATACCTGGCCGGCAAACCACCTCATACTAGAGAATTGTTTTACGAGAAAGCAAACGTACACTTACGTCAAGAGGAGGTATATGCTAACCGGAAGATGAAAATGGCAAATAAGAAGGAAATCCAAAGTAATGTCGCCATCAAGCAAACCGGAGACAGCTCGAGAAAGGTTGAAGTCAACGTTGGAAACCGAAACCAGGGCGGAAGCCGCCAGCCAGGAAACAATGGTAACAACAGTAATGGCAATAATCGGAAGAGAAATCGGGGGAACGATTCCCAGAGAAGGACCCGTCCCAGATCTTTCGAAAGTTATACGCCAATAAATGATACTTTGGAGAATATATTCGTCGACTCGTACAACGTTCTCCAACATAAAAGGCCTCCTCTGAGAGATTCGACGGAGAAAGAACGTGAGATGGGGAAGTTTTGTCTCTTCCATCAGACTCACGGCCACTCTACAAATGAATGTCGTCATCTGAGAGACGTAGTTGATAGGTTGCTCCGGGAAGGGAAGTTGGATGAGTACCGGGTGACTCCTAGAGACAAGGGATAAGCTATTCAGACCCCGAACCAAAACCAGAATCAACCTACTGCCAGGTCAACTGTCCAGCAAAAAGGAAAGGATCTTGTTATCAATACCATAATCGGAGGGCTTCACCTAGCCGGGCATAGTTTCAGGGCGATGGATCAGTACCTAAACGTAGCAAAGCATCATCTCGAGGCAGGAGATTGCAGCAACCCTGAGGAAAATGTCCCGGTAAAACAACAAAAGATGATGTCAGACGATGTCATTTTCCGCAACCGAGAGAGTATTGGAGTCCACGCTCCGACCGAAGATCCATTTGTAATCACAGTTCCTATTGGCCCGGCTACTGTCCATAAAGTTTTAGTGGATAACGGGAGTCCAGTCAACATTCTATTCAAAAAGACATTCGATCTAATGAACCTTGAATTGAAAGATTTAAAGCCATGTGAAGGATGGATCTGTGGATTTAACGGGGCTTCAACTACTCCAATGGGATATGTAGAGCTGCCAGTAACACTTGGGGAAGGAGAATGCCAGAGAGTGAGAATTCTTCCCTTCGTAGTTTTGGATATTGAATCGCCTTATAATGCCTTCTTGGGCCGACCGGCCCTAGCAAAGTTTAGAGCTTGTATAGCCCCCTGGTGCTTGTTATTGAAGTTTCCTACGGAAGCTGGTGTTGGCATAGTCAGAGGAGATCAGGTTGCTGCATGTGCATGTTACATTGCAGAGCTAAAGATACTCCATAAAGGAAAAGATATTGAGATTAAAGACGCTTCTTCCCCCACTAGGGAGGAGACGTCATAGCAATTAAAGAGAATGACTATAGGTGAGTCGCCCAGAGAACTGCTCGAGGATATAGATCCCAGAGAGGACGAAGAGACTGGGGGCAGAATGGCGGCTCCCAACGAAATGACTGTGGATGTACCAATCGATGATAGTGACCCAGAGAAGGACTTGAAGATTGGATCCCAGTTGGATCCAGTTCGAGCTAAAGAACTGATGGATTTCCTGAAAGATAACTTGGATGTATTTGCTTGGACCCACGCGGACATGTGTGGGATATCTCCATCAATCATAAGTCATTCATTGAACATTAACCCAAAGCACCCCCTGTAAAACAAAAAAGGCGAATGCTGGGCCCAGAGAGGTCCGCAGCCTTGAAAGAAGAAGTTGAAAAGTTAAGAAGTAACGGATTCATCAGAGACTCAACCTACCCAGATTGGATTTCAAATCCAGTTTTGGTAAAGAAGGCCAATGGGAAGTGGCGTACGTGTATTGATTTTTCGGATTTGAATAAAGCATGGCCAAAAGATAGCTTTCCGTTACACAGAATTGATCAGTTGGTAGATTCAACGGCAGGTCATGTGCTTCTCTCTTTCATGGATGCTTATTCAGGATATAACCAGATTCCTATGCATGTTCCAGATCAAGAGCACACTAGCTTCATTACTGATCTGGGATTGTACTGCTACGTGGTAATGCCTTTTGGTTTGAAGAACGCAGGCGCTACATATCAACGGTTAGTGAACAGAATGTTCTATAACCAGATTGGGAAAACGATGGAGGTGTACGTTGACGACATGTTGGTTAAGTCCAGACAATCGTCCGATCACACTACAAACCTGGCAGAGATGTTTGGTATTCTTCGAAAGTATAGGATGAAACTCAACCCAACGAAATGCTCATTAGGGGTTGCATTCAGGAAATTCTTGGGATTCATTGTCAGCTCGCGCGGGATTGAAATTAATCCAGACCAGATTGCAGCAATCAGAGACATTCAGGAGCCTAGACAAATCAAAGATGCGCAGAGCCTTGTGGGGAAAGTAGCGACATTAAGCAGATTCATCTCTAGAGCGACAGACAAATGCATTCCGTTCTTTGAATTGATAAAGCGAGGAAAACGCAATTTTAAGTGGACCCATGATTGCATTGAAGCATTTCAGAACCTGCTGAATCATCTGGAGAGACCTCCGACACTGTCTAAGCTGGTGGATCACGAGGATTTATTCGTGTACTTAGCAGTGTCGTCCCACGCGATCAGCTCAGCGTTAGTGAGAGAAGAAGACAAGGTTTAAAGGCCAGTGTACTACATGAGTAAATAATTTGCGGCAGCTGAACGCAATTATCCGAGGATCGAAAAGCTGGCGTATAGTTTATTGATTGCATCTAGGAAACTTCGACATTATTTCCAAGCTCATCATATCACTGTGTACACAGACCATCCGCTCAAGCAAGTCCTACAGAGACCAGAAGCTTCTGGAAGGTTGCTCAGGTGGAACATTGAACTAAGTCAATTTGATTTAAATTTTCAGCCCCGACGGTCAATACGGGGGCAAGTGCCGGTAAATTTCATAGCAGAATTTACTGCGTTGGAGGATGACATGGTAAACGAAGAGGCTGACCGACCAAAGTTACTCCTCGATCCCAGTGCATGGAAATTGTATATTGATGGTGCTAGGAATGATAAGCGATCTGGTGCCGGAGTGGTGTTTGAAACTCCTGAAAAAAGACTGATATCCTATGCTATCCGGTTGGAATTTCACGCCACTAACAACGATTCCGAATATGAAGCCCTGATAGCCGGGTTGAGGATAGCAAAGGAATTAGAGATCGCAAAGCTGGACATATTTTGTGACTCCAAGTTGGTTGTAAATTAGGTTTCTGGAAAATTTCGAGCTAAGAGCCCAAGATTGATTTCGTGTTTGGAGAAAGTAAAGGAGTTGCTGATAGGTTTTGATCACTACAGTATCTCTCATATTCCGCGGTCAGAGAACCAACAGGCAGATAAATTAGCCAAGATGGCTAGTTCCGACGATCCTGAAGAGATCAAGCTAGCCCCAGTTGAAGTGCTTCGGTTCCCTAGTATAGATCAGATGGAAATTGATCTGGTACTAGAAACTGAGCCGGAAAGGGAGTCATGGATGACCCCTCTAAAGAATTTCCTAATGAATGGAACGTTTCCGACCAAGAAGAGCGAGAGGCGTAAGGTAATTCGTAAAGCTTCCCGATATGTTCTGCAAGACGGAGTCCTGTATAGACAGGGATTTTCGATGCCTCTCCTTCGGTGTATAGCCCATGACGACATCAAACGTGTACTACAGGAAGTGCACGAAGGTGAATGTGGCGATCACACTGGGGGACAAACTCTGGCAAAAAAGGTGTTGCGGTATGGTTATTTCTGGCCTACCGTAAACAAAGACGCAACAAAGTACGCGCGACGTTGTGATGCTTGCCAAAGATTTTCAAGGATTCCCAGGGCACCTACTGGTCAGTTAAAAACAATGACAAGTCCGTGGCCTTTCGCTATGTGGAGAATTGATATCATTGGAACCCTCCCTATAGCAAAAGGCGGAGCAAAGTTCGCCATTGTAGCTGTAGATTACTTCACCAAATGGGTTGAGGCCGAACCATTGACTGCGATTACAACCAAGCGAGTGATCAATTTCGTTGTTAGGAACATTATTTGCCGGTTCGGGATTCCGAAGATCGTCGTAACTGACAATGGAACCCAATTTGACAGCAGCGAGCTCAGGAACTTCTGCCAGAAATACCACATTGAGAAACGGTACACCTCTGTGGCACATCCGCAGTCGAACGGACAGATTGAAGCAGCAAATAAAGTGATTAAGTCCATTATCAAAAGAAGATTGAAGCGGGCCAAAGCTATGTGGGTCGATGAGTTACCCTTGGCATTGTGGGCCTACAAGACGACATATAAATTGGCAACAGGCCATACACCCTTCTCCCTTGCTTTTGGAGAAGAAGCAGTCATCCCGGTTGAGCTAAAAGTACCGTCTCACCGAGTTACTTATTATGATCCGATAACTATTAACGAGTTGCTCCTTGAATCCCTAGATTCAATAGAAGAGAAGAGGGATGAAGCAGACTTGCGTGCCTTGAGACACAAGCAACAGGTCGCTCGATACTACAACAAAAAGGTTCGAGCCCGAATCTTTGAACCCGGAGACTTGGTTCTGAAGCATGTCTTTCCACCCCCGGCTCATATGGGTGCGAAGTGGGAAGGACCGTACTCCATTCTATGAAGGCTTGATAATGGAACCTTCAAGCTAGCTACAGTGGATGGAGAAGAAATCCCCAGAGTGTGGAATGCCCAACATTTGCGGCCTTATCTGACATAAAGATGTCGGATTTATTCTTTTGTTTCATAGGACCATGTAAAAGGCACGACTTGCCTAGAATAGTCCAATTTTTTAAGCAAAAGATTATAAAGTGGATGTAGGTTACGATTTGACCGAACCACTATAAAAACACCGTGTGTCGTTTACCTTTATTGCACTATTATTTATCCGCTTTTTTATCTTTATGAAATTTGCTGTAAACTATGCGGCAATCACAGGAACATGTGACTCCAGGTACCTTCCATCAAAATGGAGAGCAATCCGCAGCTAGAACTGTTGAAGGTACAATAGAGTGAATCACGTCATTGACAGAACTCTAACCAGGGCGACCGCTAGGAGAGTATAAAAGCATCCATGATTGAGCGCTGAGAAAGAGCTCTTACCCCGCTGAAGGATCGGGGGGCGACTGAACAGCCGAGTTCAAACTTTAACCTTGGCGACCGCCAGGAGAGTATAAAAGCGTCCATGATTGAGCGCTGAGAAAGAGCTCTTACCCCGCTGAAGGATCGGGGGGCGACTGAACAACCGAGTTCGAACTCTAACCTTGGCGACCGCCAGGAGAGTATAAAAGCGTCTACAATTAAGCGCTGAGAAAGAGCTCTTACCCCGCTGAAGGATCGGGGGGCGACTGAACAGCCGAGCTCGAACTCTAACCTTGGCGACTGCCAGGAGAGTATAAAAACATCTGTGATTTAGCGCTGACAAGGATGCTAGAGACTCAGCGTCCCCAAAATTCCTGCCCCGTTAAAGGACCGGTGAGCAGATCATGATACGAGTTCGAACTTTAACCCGCTGATGGATCGGGAAAGTATAGAGGCACCAGAGGTTCGGCGCCTTAAGGACTTTAATTCTAATAAAAAATTCCAAGTTCCCCATATTCAAATATAGGGGGCAACATGCATAGAAATTGTTAAATTCTTTCTGTTGCTTGAATGATTTGTAGTATAATCTTAGCTTGGTTATAGCCAAATGACTTGTGACTAAATATGAGGAGTTTATTGACTGCAGGTACACGATGACGCAAAAGAAATAAACTTTCATTCATAAACTGCAAACCTACAAGATAAAGAGGAACCTAAACAAAAGTGAGGGCCATTCCCACAATTACATTTCATGACCAGTGGAAAGCCTAAAAATCCTAAGGACAAAATATGAACTGATATCTGCATCCTACTTATGCTGGGGGGAGGGGGCTATGTGCGCTTCTTGCTCTTTTTCTGCTTCCCTGGCTCCTTCTTATCAACATCCGAACGATCACCTTTTTTTCTCTTCCTCTTATCAACAAGAGGCTCCAGCGAAGAACTAGAGGATTGAGAGGCTAGTTGCGAAGTTATTGATCGGGAGGAAAATCTTACGACCAACCCAGTTTTGGGATCGAATTTGGAAATTGGGGGCACATATACTGGATCTTGTCCCCCTTTCATAAGGAGAAACTGCTCCTTCTCTTTGGCCTGTTGTTCAGCCAAGGTTTCCTCATCATCGCCTCTGCTTTCTTTGGTAATGGCGACTTCCTCTTCATCGCCGTCGTGGCGCCCGTCCATGTCTCTCAAAGCCTCGATGGGTTCAGCATCTGGGGGGACATCAACACCAACACCCGGCAGGATGTCAATCTTCTCTGCCTCTGCCTTCTTTTC
The DNA here is from genome assembly GCA_030737875.1 of Allium sativum. Lineage (NCBI taxonomy): Eukaryota > Viridiplantae > Streptophyta > Magnoliopsida > Asparagales > Amaryllidaceae > Allium > Allium sativum. The sequence continues at coordinate 319,745,917 of CM060921.1, forward strand.
AACATCCTTATCAACTGGCCTGCCACCTGTATCATGAGAAACAAATGTTATTTTGGGAGAGAATGCGGTTTGCTCAGTTGATTGTCCGACCAGACGACGACAAGTGACAATTGCTTTGGCAAGTTGCGGAGAAAATATAGAGATACCTTCCACCGATCCTCCATCTAAGCTAGCAGCAGAACCCCGACAGCTGGAGGGGTTGGACCCAGAGGATTCAATGGATAGTCTGGATTGTATTCCTCAATTTCGGAGGCCTTGGGCTCTGCAGCTGAGCTCGGGCCTTCTTCCATTTTATCTTTGCCCTTCGCCTGAGTTTTCTCTTTTTCAATTTCTTCTCGGAGCAGGCGTCTGCCTTTCTCTAAATCCTCAGGTTCATTATCCGTAATAATGGTCTGCATCAACTCATTCTCATCAATCTCATCAACTCCTAATCGCTGTTTCTCGCTCTCAACGATTGCATCCCATATATTGGCTAGAGTGACATGGTAGTCTGGGATCCAGGAGATATTACGGGTCTTGATGACCTGACCAAGGAAGTCGAACAACATTTCTTCAAATCCTTCGATATCCTTCTCTCTCTCGAGGAGCTTTTCATTAGAAACAGTAGCCATTTCAATGGCACTTTCCACATTATTTTCAGCAAGAATAGCGCGCTTCTCTGCACGCACGAGTTAATCATTCAGAATCGCCTTCTCCTTTTCGGCCAGAGCTAAGCTATCTTTCAAACTTGCCTTTTCTTTCTCCCAAGCAGCTCTTTCGGCCTCAAAATGATCCTATGCTGTTTTCAGCTCGGTTTTGGCCATCCTGATATCTTCCACCTCTTTCTTCAATAACGCTCGCTCTTTGCTGTTAGAATCGAGCTCATTATGAAAACGTTGCCTCGCCTCCTCCAGCTTTGTTTTGTAATTTTTAGCATCTCGTTGAGCCAAGGCAAGCAAAGATTGTGCATATTCTAAGCCCTTCTCCATTTTTGCCCTGGCCCTTTCATTGTTATCTATCTTCACTCTGGACCTATGCGCTTCCATCTCAATCATTCGGATGACGTCTGAAAGATTGACAGCATGTTTCTTCATCGCCTCATACTGCTTGGCTACATGGCGGACATGTCCGATGACTTCAGTATCCCAATTCCTAGGGACTGGTTCCAAGGTTGGAATGAACATCATACTTTCGAAGAAGATATTGGGGAATTGTTCTCGTAATTTTTCCAGCTTGGCCTGAGTCTCCGGACCATGGATATAGTCTCATGACCCGGGGGCACTCAAACTTTGTTGGCTGGAAGGGACAATGTCAATTTTCTCCCTCTCATAATCCTTGTTTGGATCCTTGCTTTTATCCTTGGGCTCGTGGTGCCTTTTGGATGATCTACTGTGAGAGGGTGCACTCTTCGGAGGGGTTAAGTCTTTGGGAAGTTGTTTCCCCCCTGTAGGCGGCACCGGATGACTGGGAGGCTTACCAGAGGTTGGTTTTGATGGAGATCTAGATTGTGAAGAAGTAGGCTTCTGAGAATAACTGCGAGTACGCTCAGGATTTGGATGAAGACTAGGTGTGCCTTCACGAAGAGAGCGATAGGAATAAGATCGTTTGCGAGACATCTTTCCTGCAAAAGAAACAAGTACATATTAAAACCTTGAATACTGTTGGTATAAAAGTGTGGGGTCAAACAGTGCGTGTGATTTGTGCATCCCATATAATTCCCCCTAACAGACCAGGGCCCGAAGGTAGGCACATCTGGGTAGTCCCTCGTTCTCCAACTAGAACGGTTGTTTCCTCAGAAATAGGGAAAAATGGCTCCCCTTCGAAGTCTCCCGGTGTATATACATTGTAACACCCTGTGTATTCTATAACAGTGAAATTCACAAATTAAAGTATAATTAATTTCAAATCAAAGAATTAAGGGAAATGGGATATGCCATTGCGTTCGTCTCGGAATTTTGCTTGGGATAGAGTCCGAGTTTGCGTAAAACGAACTCCGTATGAAGAAGATATGGCCTCCAGAAGTTTCAGAATTCAGTTTAAAATTCAAACAGCTCAGAAAACCAATTCAAATTACAAAAATCGGGCAAGATTGGCCAGGGCGGGAATTTTCCCGCCCAAGGCACCCAGGTCGACTGGGTAGTCGACCTGGGCTACCCAGGTCGTCTGGGTAGTCAACCTGGGGCACCCAGGTCGACTACCAAGTCGACACGGGGGTCGACTGGGAAGTCGACCTGGCCCCTGAGCCAGGTCGAACCCAGCCCCCCTGGCTGGCCTGGTCCGTGCTTGGCCGAATTTCTGAGCCTTGCCTTGTCACTAGGGCTAGGTGTCAGCTCCTGATTGGTCTCTCCTTCAAACGAACGACTATTATTAATCCAAGCTCCATCGACGGTTCTAATCAATTCACAAACTCTATAAAAAGGACCTAAGACTCCACCTAATTCATATAAATAAAAATAAGAATGAGACCGTCATGCTATTGAGGAAAGACTAAGAATAGCCATCAAAAATTGAGAGACGATTAGGAGGAAATTCGAAAGCTTAAAGCAACGACAACTAAATCAAAACAACGCCTACAACAAAGGATAGCATCTCCAAATTTAGAATTCAGATTCCTGAATTGAAGATTCGTCATACGTTGTAAGTAGAGTGCTATTCCGATGTGAATGGATAAATTTGTGTTTTGATTTGTGTAAAATGAGAAATGGAATTGTACTTAATTTGTGGTGATAATAATTCATAATTGTATGTTGCTATGATTCTAACCGATTTGGGATGTTGCGGTATAACGATGATTAGACCTATTGGATATTTGCAAGTATATGATTCATGTTGAAAGTTAACGACTATATGTTTGTGGTAGTTTATTTGACATTCATGCAAGTATATGATTCACTATTATGCAAACATGATGTACATTTTTTTTATGATCACTTTTAGTGTAGTTGGATCCATTTGGATATTATGATTTATATGAATTTATGTTGGAATTGGCGTCATGAATTCAAGTGTAAAACCATACTTTTGTATTAGTGACAAAAGAAAGCATCTTTGTGAACTTGTGTTAATCCTATGAACATGACTAGATTATGTTTGGTGTTATTCCGAATTGAAAACATGTTTTAGGCCTATGTTGTTATCAAAATCATATGAATATATATGTGACACATAATTAAGTTAGATTTACATTCCAATTGCAAGTTTACATGAATATATTAAAAACCATGATTCATGTTTAGGTATGTTTATGCCATGATTATATGAATAGATTAAAAACCATGATTCATGTTTAGGTATGTTTATGCCATGATTATATGCTATTACAATGCAAGTTCACAAGTGCCTAATTCATGTTAATTAGATCGTTATGTTGCAAGTTCATGCGTTCGCACTCCCCTTTTTATGTTACTTAGAATATATAAACACCATGTTCTAAGCCTCCCCTTTTTCATGTGGCTAAGTTGGGTTTAAATGTTAAACCCAACATATGTTATATTATAGCGAACGTATAAAACGGGGGTAGTGACATTGGGTTAAAAATATAAAACATATGTGTTGGCATGTTTGACGCATGCCAACAACCTTGAAAACATCTAAGGGGTATAAATTAATTTTACCCAATAAAGATGAATTTGAATAATGGGCCGCAAATATTTACATATAAAAAGAAAAGAGACAAAATATGTAAATTTAGAAAATACGATGTGTTTAACCCGAGGTTGGATTGAGTTGTGATGTAAACCTGCCCGGAACCACCCGGCTGTCCAGTAGTCACAACAATACCTATCCAATGTGGGTGGTTAAACATTGAGCCCAATAAAGACCCGAGGTTAGACTGAGTTGTGACGTAAGACTGCCCGGAACCAACCTGCAACAGGCATTCACAACAATACCTGTCTAATGTGAGAGGTCGAGGCTTTAATAAGACAATTAAGGCTGAATCAGGATTGATAGGATTAAGTAAATTGAACTAATACTTAATCAAAATGGAACATGCTAAACTATACAGACTGATTGGGGGTTAGGTTTACAAAACACTTAACCAACTTAGCATGTTGGCTAGAAATAGAAAACCTAGTAGCGGGGGACCCTTTTCAGCAGTAACCCTACAAGGTGTATCAGGATACCCTGAACTAGGCAGGGTGGGGCACGATTACTGGGCTGACTGTAAGAGGTCAAATCGACGGCGGTGGTGCAGCAGTGTAGGTTCTAACGGGGTGCGGGCGTGCACACACTCCGGCGCAGAAAAATAAGGCACTGGGCACCAGTAGTACACCTGTGCATTCTAGAATTGTGTCGGGCCGCCACCATGGGACTTGATACACCCCATGGTGGGACCAGCATAGGTAACTACAACATCGGGGGCCGTAAGACTCATGTAACTATGCGAGTAGGAGCCGATCATTAGAAATGGATCACTTCACCCTGATTATGGGGTGCCTGTTGGGAACTAGTTTATATGGGTGCAGAGATTAATATGGGGTACGATAGTATATTCGAATCTAGACAACTTAACTTAGTTTATGGTGCTTTCCCATTTCCAGTTTATACTTATCATGCCCAATTCTTTATTCATAGACTGAATAGTCCTAGACTTACTCAGGCTTTATGTCTGACTCTACTTTTCTTTCGTCCCCCCCCCCCCCCCAGGTCCACAGGGAGGGAATACCGCAGCTTGACCAGTTTTTACATCCAGCTTGAAGAGAAAGAATGTATTGCTTGGATCTCTTTCGTTTTGGACTATGGCTTTGGACAGCAATTATGGGACTTATGCGGTTTACTTATGTTTTTATGCTTCTTTAAATAATGAAATCAAGACAGTTATGAAAATGTAATGTTTTTGGGAGTATTGTAAGACAATTATGGCATGGTTTGTGTAACACGTATTTTGATGAAATAAAAAAATTGTTGTTGTTTCCGCTATTCAAAAATATGTGTATTTATATCTATCTTGTGTATCTGTGACTTATACTTATAAACCTCCACCAAAATTAGGGCATTCCCTTTGAGAGTGACCCTAACGGAGGTGGGGTGTTTCATACATCATCAGGTAAAGGAATCTTGCTCAGTTCTTTAAATAACTGCTCCTCTGTTAAATCATCGGGAGCAGCAGGTTCAACCGGTAGAGAGGCCCTTGAGAGGAAACCCCCCGGAGAGACTGGGATTTCCTTAGACTCGTCAGCACGGGCCTCATCTCCTTTATATACATTTTGGTCTTCGTCGTCCTGAATGATTATCGGCGACGGACTCTTACGAAATTTAGTTGTTTCTGCTGCCCGTGACGTTCCTTCTCCCTTAGTCGGGGGCATATATTTGTAGGGTTTGCCGCCCGCACCAAGTCCAAACCTTATATCTAGAAGGCGGTGCTTGTGAAGATTCTCGTCAGTAATACATTTCTTGATCTTTAGGAAGTTGGATTTGCTTTGCAGAAGAAAGGAGAGTCGATTATTGTACACCGAGCCTTCCGTTTTTGGAAAGGCGTGATCTGCTTAGAGAAAAGAAGCATGTTAGTGCTTCGATTTATTAAACAAGTTATTCATTCAAAGGTTTAAAATTTAATTGATTTAAGCCATCGTCTTGAGCATCCGGCCTGTCTCTTTATATAGAACCAATCGGCCTTGGGATCCCCTATGTTGCTGTACCCATCAGACAAAATCTTCCTATTTGCTACCGATTCGAAGAAAGAAAAATTTGGGGTTGCCGTGGAGCGATGCTTGAAAAGGTAAAAAAAATTCAAATCTTTAAACGTGAGCTTAGTTTGCAGGATTTCCGCATATGCGATGTATAGAGTATATAGGGCTGCGTAGGCATTGGGATGAAGCTGCATTGGAGCAACACCTAATCGTTTTAGGGTCTCAATGACGATTGGAGGAAACGGAGGAATAGCGCCTACCCAACACATAAGTCGGCTAACTGTCATATACCCCTCCGGAGCCAAATGTGGTCTATCTTCGCTACCAGGAGTCCTCACATCATCCTAGGGGATCCCGTGTCTCAAGCAAATTCTCTTAAGCTTTATGTCATCAAGTTTGGAAGCTAAAGAGTCAGTGAATTTCTCTATTTCTATTGCACCAGGAATTTCGTCAGGAGCTCGGTCGTCTACTTCGGACTCCTCATCAAGCGAGGTACTCTTGAACGGATCCGATTCTGCCTCATATTTGGATCCAGAATCCGCACCCTCTGGATTAATTGGAAGAACCTTAGGGTTGTGGTGCTCATACACCTCGGGATCCGTCTCTGTATCAGATCTTGAAGGGGAACGGTTATCCGACATTGCTGTTTAGGCGAGTAAACATGAGAAATAAGAATATAATTATCCATCCCCCCCCCCCCCGTGTGTGCAAGTGCCAGTGTGTGCCTGTGCGTGCATTAAAGAAAAGTACGAAGATCAACAATCATTGAAGGATTAGTCGTCATATGCAGTCAACTTATGCTGTTGTTTAGTCCAGAAAGTCCATCTTGAAGGCTCTAACCTAACTGTCCATTGGTGTATTAGAATTAACTTGCAGTGAGAATTTAACAAATTCATTGGATCATGCACCAAGACTCGGATCGCAGAGAATGGATCGCGAAGCAGGGTCAGGATCGCGATATATGGTCGGTTCGTGGTAAAGGGATCGGTGCGCGGAAAGGCACAAGTTCAAGGAAGGGCTTCGAATCGTGAAGCACTCCGACTCACTTTCTTCATTCAAATGGATCGTGGTAACATCATGGCGATCCGTCCCACCATCTATTCCCCGCGATCCGAAGCTCCACTATTTCCGCGACCCGATCCGCTAAGTTAAACCCATATTCCATTTTCATCCTTTCTCCCATCGCCTCGTCACCACTCTAAACCCATCGCCTCGCTCACGATCCGAGTCGACCGGTTCCTTCCCTGCCTTCTTCTCCTTCCTCCTCCTCCTCTCAAGTCACTGGGACCCATCAGCCATGGCGTTTCCACGGCCTCCAAGACCTCAAAAACTACAAAATTACGCCCCTTCTTTCCTCAAATCAATCAAAAAACTCAGGAAAAAACAGGAGAGAGCGCTTTTAATGAGTTTACCTTTCTGAAAATTGGGGAAATAAGTGGGATTTTAGAGATTTAAAGGAATATTAGAGTTTTCTCTCGAAGGGAGCTGGCGGCGCATGATGAGAAGAAGAAGAAGGAGGAAAGTCGAGATGGGTTCGGTTTATATAGACGGGTTCGTGACCGTTAGTCTCCCCCTTTTTTGTCTCGTTCGACCTGTGGGGGCCTGGTGGGCCACGAGTCTAAGCCCATCGGAGAAAGGGGCGCGGCCTGCTTCACTGAAGACCCATTTAAACAATGGATCGCGACGAGCCTCGTTCCCACGATCCACACCACATTCCGGCGATCTGAGTCCAATAATGATCACTAAAAAAAAGAGAAGAAGAAGAAAGCTCTCAAAAGGTTTACCTGGCAAGTTGACGATTAAGTCTCCAAAATATTCCAGAAATGAGAATTGTCCGATGAACAAAGAAGAGATTGAAGATTTAATCGATATTTTTATAAATCGAAGGGATACAACTTTCCGAAGTGATACAACATTTTAGATAGACGCAACCGTTGATTCACACTATTCGGTGAAAAGATGTTTCTGCAGCTTCGAAGCATGTTCCATTCTCGATAAAACATACTTCGAGGGGGCAAAATGTTGGCTAGCTTTTTGACCAAGCCACCAAGGTTCAACACATAAGAAGAAAGTATGAGATTTCTCTCCTTTAGTTCACAGAAAGGCGGATCGCCCCCCCCCCCTTTGGATCGCACCATCGGATCGCTGCAGCGGGTCGCGACCCGATCCCTCCTTCACCATCACGAATCGATCCGATTACCAAGGATGTGGCGAAGCTCCTGACTAAGTCCATCACGATCCGAGATGCATGGATCTCGCGACACCTGTCTACTACTGTCATATTGACCAATTCTTCATCAAGCCTCCATTCGATCCGATATTCTCGGGATTTGCGCCACGTGTGACCGCGATCCGCCTGACAAAATCAGCTATAAATAGCCCAGAGCTTGGCATTTTTCAAGATCTTTTGGAAGCATTGAGTATTGATTCCACCATTACTGTCATACCACTATTTCTTATCAGTTTTATTTCGAGATTACTGAGAGAAAACATAATTGTAAGAGTGAGTTTGAGAGAAATCATTGGTTGTACTAGCATTCAAAGTATAATCAATAGCATATAAAGTGGACGTAGGCTCGTTAACGCCGAACCACTATAAACCTTGTGTGTTCTCTGCTTTTTCCTCATTTTTCAGTTATAATTTTCTACGAATCAGAACAATTTGGGTGTTAGAGCCAAATTTTGATCTAACAACGTATAATGATCCTTTTACTAACATGATCCTTCTCCTAGAGTCGCCTGATGTAATCAATGAGAAGATAGAGGAAATAGACTTGCGTGCTTCAAAGCATAGACAATGGGTTGCCTGATACTATAACCAAAAGTCCGACATAGGAGCTTCGAGTCTGGCGACCTCATTCTGAAGCTAGTATTTCCAACCCTTGTCTACATAGGTCCGAAGTGGGAAGGACCATATGCCATTCATCAGAAGCTTGATAACAAAACTTTCAGGCTAACGACCGTTGATGGCGATCATCTTCTAAGAGCATGGAATGCCAAGCATCTATGGCACTATTCGACTTAAGCATTTATTTTTTTTATTTTCCAGATTATGTAATAAGGCATGGTTTGCTTTAAGTTATTATTTATAGATAAAATATCTTTCCATGCTATATAACTATTTGTGTTGATTTGCCTAACTATTTTGATTCGATTGGCCTATGCCAAACATGAACGAAGGGGTGATTATCTCCCTAACAAAGTTCACTCGCTCATGTTATGATGAGCTAACTTGATTCTGTGACTAATTGAACTTAGGCTAACCAAATTCAAGCTCAACATCAATGCTCGAAATAGAAATCCCCACTTTACAAACCAAAGTGATGGAGTGACGCCTGAGCGACATACTCAACGCTTTCCCATCTCGATGGGACTATTATAAATGATAGGGATGGACTCCGACCATCCTTGATGGCAACATTTTTTCTTAACATTGGGGAAAAAGGACGATGCTCGGACAAGTGTGACCCGACCACTTGTCCTACTAACTCCATTACTCGGAGCGTGGGGCAGAGTATTAACTAAATTCGAGTATAATATTGACACTCGAATTGGAAAAATCCCACTTTTAGACTTAAAGTGCCGAGTTGATGCTGAACCGGATGACATTACCATTCACATGATTATCTATAACTCTCATGACTTGACAGCGAGTAATAAACATCAGGGTAAGCGTGAAATGGTGCACCACGACTTAAGACCGCAATAACCAGCGACTTCAACCTGAATTCACAACGGGAGAGTATAAAATATTTGGATTGAACATCCAAAAGATTTGTCTCATACCCCACGGAAGGCTTGAGGGATGAGTATAGACTTTGCTTAAGATCCCCACTGATGCTAGGGGGATTGGCGCAAACTTACAAATTAACCTCGAATATACCACGAACTTGGCACATTATTCAAGGTTAATTAGGGGAATATACACTATACCTATGAACTAATAATGACCTAACTTGATTAACCCTACCTCAAGTGGCTATTTTCGAACATGGCAACTTATGAGTTAAATATGGGTCTAAAAAATTGAATCACAAGTACATTGAACAAAAAGCAAATAAAAGAAACAAACTACTTTATTAATTATAGGTTTTGTACAGAGTGGAAAAGAAAAAGGCAAGGGTCGCACTCGCAACTACCAGAACAGGCTAGTAAAAGACTAAAGAACCAAGTTAGTAAACATCTAAGACTTAGATGATTTGGACTTCTTGAGATCCCTGAGCTTCTTCTTCTCCTCCTTCTCAATCTCGCTAAGTAGATGCTTTTTCTTTTAATCTTCTTAGCCGAAGATTCTTCAGGTTCGAGAGTAGATTTGGAGATTATATCCGTTGGAGGCAATTTAGGAAGCCCAGTAAAGACCTCTGTGCTGGAAGGAAGAATCATACTGATAGGATTACAAGGAAAAGGCATGGGTAGCACCTTGAACTTGACTTGCATATGTTAGCCTTCATTCCTCACCTTTATCTCTACAAGCTCCAGTTCCCTGGTATCTCTGGTATAGATGATATCTTCATCACCTTCTTTGCCATCAAGATCCTTTAATGTTGCAATCATCTCTCCTTCCATTGGGGCATCGTTACCTAGACGCAATGCAGATTCATTCGTTGGCTCAGTTCCCTGCTCTATGGCAACATTAGCAGGCTTGGTGCCTAAAGTAGGGAGAGCAATGGTTGTTAGCTTCAGAGAAACAATGGGCATCTCAAGTGGAGACCCTATGGCACGACGGTATACCTTCACAAATTTAGAAAATTGAGGAGAGAATGTGGAAATACTATCAGCAGAATGGTCTTCATTAGTTGCAAAAGTCTTAGCATCCGTAATAGAAGAGAAAGACTTGCGTGTGATAAGTCATGAATCCCCAAGATCGTATTCTTCCACTGTTCCAGGCTTGGATGCTACAAAGGAAGAACCAACACCGCTCTTAGTGACATCTTTTCCCTTAGCCACATTCTCGACTTCTTTTTGCAGTCTCCTTCCCTCAGCCAAACGTCCAGGCTCATCGCCCCTCAAGAATGATTTCTTCAATTACTCTTCATCCATAGTTTCAACTTTCAGCCTATGCTACTCACTTTTGACTAGTTCACTCTAGACATCAACTAGAGTAGTAGGGTAGTCATCCATACACGATATGTCACGATGTCCGAGAACCTGCGCGAAGTAAGAAAGAATGAAAGGCCCCATGTCATCCAGTTCTTGTTTGGCTTCAACAGGTTGTTTCTCCAACACAACTTTGTCAACTTCAAATTGTATCTTAGAGTTAGAGGAGGATTCAAGAGCAGTGTTAGCATGTTCCTCAGCCTCTTTGCCCTTTCCTCAACCTCGGCTAGCTTGGCTCTCAAATCGGCATTTTCCTTCTCAAGTTCAGTTTTCTCGTGCTGGAGACGAGTGCAAGACAACTTTAGGTCAGTGTTCTCAGATCTGACACTTCTTCTTAAGGGTTGTTCATTCTTTGCTAGAAACATCAAGTTCATTATGGAAGTACTGTTGTAGCTCATCATGCATTTTCTTATATTTCTCGTCCTTACATTGTGTAAGTGGAAGTTTAGCTTGAACTACTTTGTATTCTTTCCTGACAACCTTAACATGCGATGTGTCACATTCCCATATATGCGTCTGAATATCCAAGTCCAGTTGAAGATTCTGTATGATTTCGGATAGTTCCCAAGCATATTTTCATGTTTCTCGTATTGCTTGTCGACAAAATCAATCTTTTTCTTGATGTTGTCGGACAAGTTTTCAGGAAATGGTTGGAGATTAGGCACAAAGTGCATATACCCAAAGTGATAATGAGGAAATTTCTACTTCAAAACCTTTATCCTCTCGGTGGTAGAGGTGTCAAGTACATTGGGATTTAATGTAGAGATATCAGTGGATATACATTTGGGCAGAATGAACGCCGCACCATCTTTATCCTTGGATTTTTTCCTTGGAGTCAGAATGTTTCTTAGACTGTTTGCTTTGTGGTTGTGAGTCTTTTGGAGGATGAAGGACCTTAACAGCTTGTCTATCCCCTTCGCGATGGCCTTCATAGCTCTTTTCCTTGTCGACATTAGAGCGCAAAGAAGATCGAGAACGTGAGGTGGGATAATACTTCTGTTGGTGACACCTTATCTCCTCTCTGTCACGGCCGTCACTATACTCATGCTCACGGTCGGGATAAGACTTTGAAAGGCTGCTACAGATCTTTCTGGGATCATAACTTCGATGAGACATAGTTCCTATAAATCATTGTAAACCAGTATTAGAATAAAAAATTAGTGCAACACACATGTGCTATGATGTACAGTGCTCATGTTGTGTGTGTCCTAGTGACTCCCCGATGGGCCGAAGCCTGCGGTTTGGCTAATCGTTGTTGTCTTCCCCATTTTTGTGGGTGTAATTTCCTCTTTGAAAGTCCAGAAGAAGGTGTCAGAGCCAATGTCTCGGTAAATACTATATGGTGTTCGGCAAAGGTAGATCGCCTAGGCCTCGGAATGGAGGCACTGATTTCTCTGAACGAGAATCATGAATTGAAGATTTAGTTGGAGGCGGAGTCTTGGGAGAACCGCTTCTCTGCAATCGTAGTATCTTTTGGAGAAAGATCCTTAGGATCCTCCTTAATGACTTTTTCTAAAATCTCCTCTGTATATAATGGGAGAAGAGCCCTTAAATCCTTCATTAATAATTCTCTCGGGTGACACCCCTTCTCCCCCGGTTGAAGTTCCTGACTGGAACTCGCAAAGTCTTTGCTCCTCGGGATCTCCTTAGCTTTAAATGAACGATGGCATGCCCCCGAATGGGGGAACACCTTCTATCCATGCTATCGTCGGAGGGGCTGGGGGAACCTATATAGGGGCATGACCTCCACTAACTTCCATACTCCGTTGTGGACTGAGTGAATGGTATTGATGAATAAGTTCATCCATTAAGCAATTCTTGACACTTAGCGAATTCGGTGAAGCATTTAGTAATGCAGTCAAGTGGCTCTAGTATATCTGACCTCGTGGCTTCTTTGGGTTTAGAATTGGCAATGAAAAGAAATGTTTGAAATCCTACGCCTGAAGTTAAAGGAGAGAGACTGAAAGTCAAAGCTTACTGGATTAAAGCCATCTCCTAGTACACCTCACTTGATGATGGACATAAAACCAATTTGGCCTTATGCCGCCCAAGTTGTTGTATCCCTCAGTAATAAAAAATTTCTTGGGCACAAACTCGAAATAAAGGAATGAAGGAGTCACTTATTGGCGATGTTTGAAATAATAGAAAAAAACGATATCTTCAAAAGTGGGCTCCACACCTAAGATCTCCATATATGCTATGAATAAAGCTTACAGGTATGAGTATGCTGTTGGATGAAGCTGCATAGGTGCTATATTCACTCGTCGAAGGAAATCGATGACGAAAGAATGAAAGGGAGGAATGCTACCGACTAAGAACATCTGTCGACTTATTGCCATATACCCTTCCGGAGGACTTTGAGGTCTCTCTAAGACATCCGGGACCCAGACGTCTTCCCAGGGAATTCCATGTTTCAAACCTAATCGCCTCAGCCTCACTTCGTTACTGGTGGACACCCAAGAATCCTTAGCCTCTTCCCAAAAAATATATCTTAAAATGTGTCTGGAGACATGTTATCTCTTACTCCTCCAACCTCTTCATCCAAAGAAGTTCCCTCTTTGAAAGATTCTATTTCTGCATGAATATTTACTTCAAACCCGGATCATCGCCATCGGAGTTAGAGTCCGCATAGGAATTTTGGATCAGTCTCTATCTCTAAAGCCTTTCCTTTGTTAGCTTCAGAATATCTTATGGGGTATCTTCTAGACATGCTCGCTATGCTATCCAAGAAATATTGGTAGTTATAGTAATGTAACATGTGCCACATGTATATGTATACTAGTGTGTGCAATGCAAGTGCCTTGAAATGCATAAAGGAAGGAAGCGTCGATTGAATGAAGTTGTTTGATATGCATCACAGTTTTGTGAAGAATTATGTCTTTATATCCAAAGTATCTGAAATCATATGTTATGTTACTTTGATTTGGATTTGGGAAGTGTTAGATCCAAAATTGGCTCTAACACCCAAATTGTTCAATTATACAGAGATTGATATCAGAAAAATGCAAGAAAAGCAGAAAATACCCGAGATTTATAGTAGTTCGGCGTTAACGAGCCTACGTCCACTTTATATCTATGATTATACTTAAGATTTGAGTACAATCAATGATTTATCTCTCAACCTCACTTTTACAATGTTGGTTCACTCAGTAAATTCAAGACAACTCTGAATAGGAATAATGGAAATATGATAATGGTGAAATCAGAGCTCAGAATTGCTCAAAAAGCCCCTCAAAAATGCCAAGCCTGGGGCTATTTATAGCCGATTTCTTTAGACGGATCATGGTCATACGTGGCACAGATCCCGATGATGTCGGACTGGTTCGTAGCTTGATGGAGAAAAGGTCAAAATGGCAGTTATGGACAGGTGGCACAAGATCCTTCATCTTCGGATCGTGTATGACTCAGTTGTGGCCTTCAGTTCTCAGCTTCAGGGATCGGACCATGGAGTGCTTGAGTGGACGGATCAGATCGTGGTAGTGATCCGCGATCGGGGGGCAGAAATAGCGTCACAATCCGTTAAGGCTTGGTGACCACGATGGGTGTTTCATGGCTCCTATGAGTAAAACCTAGTAGTGAACATACGCGTGAACCTCAGTGGCTTGATCCAAAAGCTAGCCAACATTTTGCCCCCTCGAAGTATGTTTTACTGAGGATGGAACGTGCTTCGAAATTACGAACTTATCTATTCATGAAGTGATGTAAATCAAAAGTCGTGTCTGTCTGAAATGTCATATTTCTTTGGGAAGTTGCGCTCTTTGACTGGTATAAATATCGGACTAGGTCATTAATTATTTCTTTGTTCATCGGGTGATTTCCATTTCTTGAATTCCTGGAGATATTGCTATCATATTGTCCGGTAAGTCTCAAAACTACCTTTCTTCTTTCTCTTTTTTTTTTAAGATCGTGGGAACGCATCGTGGTTTGTGAATATGGAATTTACCACGGAGCCATCAGCCGAGCGGGTTGCTTGCCAAACCACGACGGGCTTTCGTGAACATCCGTGGCCCACGAGTCTTTATGGACCAGAACGCGACAAAACGGGGGAGACCAAGGGACGTTTGCTTTGGCTATATAAGCCAGCTACTCTTCTCCACTCCCCTTCTTTTTCCTTTTACTGCCGCCGTCCATCCCTTTCTAAAACCCCCTAAATTGCAACTTCTATAAATTAACGCCATCCCATAACTTAATTTAGAAAGGTAATTGTGCTAGGATTAATTTCGTATTATTTCATTCTTGTTACTTTTCAATCCGCTTGAATATTTGCCGGATCCCGAGGTCCTCGCTGCTACGAGTAGTAATAATGGCGGAGTTGATGGTGTTGAGGCCTGAGAGTGGCGATGTCGTGCTGGGTTCAGCTGCTCGTGTTCATGAATGGAGAGGAGAGAAGAAGAAGGAGAAGGCGTTGACCAGCTCGGATCGTAAATGAGGTTCGGGTTCAGATTGCGGTAATACTAGGACGGAGGAAAACGAGGTGTAGTTGATGTCAACGGATCGGGTCGCGGTATTGAGGTGGATCGTGGTGATGCTCCATGGTCCGCTTATATATTCCTGATTTAACTGTGTCATGATCCCAAGATCCCTCTGCTGGCGAGCTTAATGAACGACCCATTCTTCACGATCCGGCTTAAGCTCCACGACTTGAACACATCGTGATCCGATACTCATTTCTCATGCGAACCGAACTTGTTGACGATCCCGAACACATTTTGACTTTGACAATGCATTGTTATCACAATACTTTGGACAGTTAGGTTAAACCCTTCGAGACGAAATTCTGGACTGAACAACTTAACTTGATGGCATATCACGACCAATATCCTGTTCATTTAACTAACTTTGTGCTTTTCTTATATGTACGCACAAGCACACACTTGCACTTACACACACGGGGAATGGGTAACTTGTGTTCTAATTTTTACTCGCCAACACAGCTATGTCGGATAAACAAGTGACTGAGACACCGAATGAAAGTACCGAACAAGAGACATCAATACATCACAACCCTGATGTGCTTCCCTCAGATTCAGATGAGGAAAAATCCGATCCTGATTACGAGACGGGTACCGATATAGAGTCAACGACTTCTGAGAGCACATCCCTAGAAGATGAGGATGATCGAGCTCCTGATGAAATTCCGAGTGTTAAGGAAATAGAGAAGTTCACTGATTCTTTACCCTCTAAGTTAGATGATATAAAACTTAAGAAGATATGTTTAAGACACGGAATTCCCTGGGACGATGTGAAAGCACCAGGAAGCGAAGATAGACCTTATTCTGCCATAGAGGGGTACATGACTGTTAGTCGACTCATGTGCTGGGTAGGGGCTATTCCTCCTTTTCCTCCACTTGTTGTCGATCTCTTAAGATAGTTACACATTGCCCCCATGCAACTCCATCCGAATGCCTATTAGGCTCTGTATACTCTGTATGTTGCTTATATGGAGATTCTACAGACCGAACTTACCCTTAAAGATCCTAAGTTCTATTACCACTTCAAGCATCGTTCCGCAGGGGCTCCCAATTTTTCTTTCTTCGAATCAGTTGCCAACAGAAAAGTTGTGATGGATGGTTACAGTTATATAGGGGATATCAAATCTGACTGGTTTTATATAAAGCACCAAGCCGGATGTGCAAGGAAGTGGCTACAAGCGAGTATGTTTTCAACTTTCACGCGTTTAATTCGAATGCATAATTTCAGTGCTAACGAATCATTTTGTTCCATACAGATCACAACTTTGAGAGAACGGAAGGATCGATATATGAAGACCGAATGTCCCGCCTTCTCAAGAGTAACTCAGGTTTCTTAAGGATTAAGAAATGTATCACCGACGAGAACCTTCACAAACATCGTCTTTTAGATATAAGATTTGGACTTGGAACGTGCGGCAAACCTTACAAGAATATACCTCCGACTGAGGGAGAAGGAACTTCTCAAGTTGTAAAGACAACTGCCTTTCGCAAGAGTCCTTCGCCAATGATTAATCAGGATGACGAGGATTTAAACGTATACAAAGGAGACGAGGGGTGAGCTGACGAATCAAAAGAGGTCCCGACCTCTGGGGGGCCGTCTCCCTTAAGAACTTCATCACCGGTTGAGTCTATCGCTCAGGATGAGTTAACGAAGGAACATATATTTGGGGAATTAAACAAGATTCCTTTACCAGGCGATATTTATACTCAGGAAGATTTCGGAGGGGAACCAATTTTTCTCATCTCTGAAGAGACGAGTGCCCAGTTGGAGAAAAAGAAGTCATCCAAACGAGCCTAACTCTGGGCCCTGGTCCGTTAAAAAGGGTATTTCACGGGATGCACAAATCACATGCACCATTTACCATAACACTCTTTTACCACTGTCGTTCATAGTTTAACATGCATCTGTTTCTTTTGCAGGGAAAATGTCTCGCAAACGGTCTTATTATTATCATTCTCTTCGCGAGGGCGCACCAAGCCTCTATCCAGATCCCGAGCATGCTCGTAGTGATAGTCGAGGAAGGGATAGTCGTCGGCCTCGGGATTTTCATCAACCTTATTCCACATGATCTCGATCTCCATCAAGGCAAGGTTGTGAAAAGCCTTACAGTCATCCATCCTTACTAGCTGGGGGCAAGCAACTTCCTAGAGATTTGACCCCTCCGAAGAGTACGCCTTCTCATGTCCGGTCTTCTAAAAAAACACCACAAGCCAGAGGACGAAAACAAAGATGAGGGTAAGATCGTAGAGAAGATAAAGACATCTCATGTTTCTTCTAGTGAGCACGACTTGGATACCGCCGCTGCGCAGAATATTGCTCCCAATTCTGAAATTCAGGCCAGGCTAGAGCGCTTGGGAAAGCAGTTTCCTGATATTTTCTTTGAGAGGATGATGTTCATCTCAGATCTTGAACCGGTCCCCGAGGATTGGGACACAGAGGTGATCGGGTACGTATGCCATGTGGCTAAACAACACGGGGTAATGAAGAAGCACGACGCCACACTTTCTACTGCCATCCGCCACCTGGAGACGGAAGTAGCTAGAGCCAGAGTGAAGATTGATAATGATGCCAGGGCTAGGAGCAAAATGGAAAAAGAACTAGAGGATGCCCAGGCCCAACTGGCTTTAGCTTGGCGAGACGCAGAGAATTACAAGTCCGAGCTGGAGAGTGCTAGGGAGCGTTTTCGCAGTGAGCTTGACTCAAACAGCCAGGAATGGGTGGCTTTGAGGAAGGAAGTGGAAGATCTTAAGGCAATTAATATCGAACTGAAGACAGCATAGGAATGCTTTGCTGCTAAGAAAGATGCCTGGGAGAAAGAGAGGGCGAGCTTAAAAGATGACCTCGCTCTCGCCAAAAAGGAAAAAGAGGTTTTAAATGATCAACTTGCCCAAGCTGAGGAGCATGCAGCTCTCGCTGAAAGTAACGCCAATAATGCACTTGAATCGGCCACTGCTGTTGCTGATAAGCTCACTGAAAGAGAGAAAGATATAGCTGGTTTTGAGGAACTGTTGTTCGACTTCTTTGGTCAAGTCATCAAGACTTGAGACATCTCTTGGATTCTGGATGATCATGTTACTTTGGCCAATGTATAGGATGCAATTGTCGTAGGCGAGAAGCAACGATTGATGGTCGACGAGATTGATGAAAACCAGCTGATGCAGACCTTTATTAGTGGTGAAGAACCTGAGGCTTTGGAGAAAGGTAGATGCCTAATCCAGGAAGAGATTGAGAGGGAGAAGACTAAGCTTAAGGGCAAGAACAAGGTTGACAAAGGGTCGAGCTCGATGGTGGAGCCCATAACTTCTGAAGTTGAGGAATATAATCCTGATGATCCGTTAATTCCCTTGGCTCCCACCCTTCCAGTTGTCGGAGCTATTATTACAAGTCTGGGCGAGGAGTCCGATGAAAGTATCTCCATATTCTCTCCACAATTCGTCAAGGCAGTCGTAACTTGTCATCGTCTCATGGGACAGACAACTGAGATGGCCACGCCCTCCTCCGATTCACTAACATTTGCTTCTCATGATATAGGTGTCAAACTGGCCGAGAAAGATACAGAAGAGAAGGTAGTGGCAGAAAAAGTTGATGACCCCTCGGGAATTGACGTTTAAGTTTCTGAGATTCCGAAGCAACTCGAGGGTACAACAAGTGAGAAGGTCACTGTAGGGCCCGTTGTATCTGGCACCGACGCCCTTGCGGACGCTGAGGTTATAGCGGCTCTGCAAGACACGGATGGCGGTCACGGAGATGAGGAAGATGAAGTTGTCATCATAGATGAGGCCAAGGATGATGATAGTGAAACCTTGGCTGACGTGCAGGCTAGGAAAGAAAAGAAGTTGGTTCTTAAGAAGGGGGAACAGGGACCTGTATTCGTGCCCCCTATTTCTGAAATCGACCCCAAGACTGGGTTGGTTATAAGATTCTCTTCCAAATCAATAACTTCACAACTTGCCTCCCAACCTTCTAGTCCTCCCCTGGAGCCTCTTGTTGATAAGAGGAAGAGGAAGAAAAGTGACTTCTCTGATGTAGACAAAGAGGGGTTGGAGAAACAGAAGAAGGAAAAGAAATCAAAATCGTTTCCCAAACGTAAATAAAATGCACTTATTAGCTCATATTTTAGTTTTAGGATTTCCTTTGGCCAAAAAATGTAGTTGTGAGAGTGGCGCTCACTTTTGTTTAGCTTCTTGTTCTTGTAGATCTTCTTTTAGTAAATGAAAATCTATTTCTTTTGCGCCATTGCGTTTCTGCAAATTCATCATGTTAGCAGAGTTCAAGTAGTCATAACCGAAACATTCATAGTTAGATACTAAAGTCACGAGTAACAATCATTAATCATAACCGAAACAATCATCGAGAAATACGCATGCTAAGTAAATGTGTAGTGGTTCACGTATATGCCCCCAATCAATCGTCATTATAGTGCCTGGCCAGGGCTTATTGGCAAGTGTAACACCCCACCTCCGTTAAGGTCACTCGCAAAGGGAATGCCTTAACTTTGGTGGAGCATTTTAGTAAACAGAACAGAAGCTTACAAGACAGATAAAACAGTACTTGAAAAATTTTAACTTTATTACAACGGAAGCAGAAGTCAATATGGTTACATCCTTTCAAATCTCAGAATACAAGTACAAAATATCAGTCTTGTACAAAAGCCTTCAAAATGCATGGTTTAAAATCATAATCCCCACGGAAGAAGACAAGCCATACTTTAAGCACTTCAAGCAGAAGAAATCCGGATCTAGCTAGAGTATTCCCTCCTTAGAAAACCTGGGGGGGAACGGAAGAAAAGAGGCGAAACAACAAGGGTCAGACATAAAGTCTGGCAAGTCCAGTGACTTTCAGCATATGAACAGATAATAATAATATGACATGAACATAAAACTGGATGAGAGATAACTGTAACAGGTGTAGCTGACATAACAGAAGAACAGAATGACATAAACTATTGCTTTACACTTCTCTACACTAATACTAGTATAACAGAATTAGGTGCCACCCTAATGTATAAACAGAAACGGGTACAGAATAATTTAATAGAAACAGATTGCTAATAATGGGCCTTTACTACCCGATCAGAGACAGAGAGAAGCAGAAACAGATTAATCCTTATGGAAACAGAATGTAGAATTAGGTGTACACTAGTAATGGGCCTTTACCTCCCGAACAGACGGTACCACACAGAAACAGACAGGTGTTACCACACAACAGAAACAGACGGTACCAACAGAAACAGACAGAACTAAGTGTACCCTAAAACCCTACCCCAAGCGATCGGCTCCCTAATACATAAATATCCTGTGTCGGCCCCACATTAGGGTGTATCACTCCCTAAAGTGACAACCAATTGGCACAGACCTATTTACAGATGTCACGGCGTCTTACATCCTCATAGGCAGACCGGGATCCATGCACGCACTTGACCCGGTTGGAACGCACCATCAACACCCCTCGCCATTATCAGAATGAACCTCTTATAATTAGTTTAGTAAGCGTGCCCGGACCCTACTTACTGTTGGGTCAAAGTTTTGATACCAGAAAGGGTTAATATGGGTCCCAAACTACAGATGACACAAGTAATTCCCCTCCTAACCTTGTGTCCCCAGACTAACAGATTTCAGATTAACTTGTTTACAAGTTCAGACATACAGAATTCAGATTTACTAGTTCACAAATTAAGTTAACAAGTTTTCAGACTAACGGATCAGATGTACAGATTTTTCAGATTTGTCTAACTTTGTATTGGGCCTACAGATTCATGGACGGGTTTACTACACCTATTAATCCCGTTGGTTTATCCCTATTTTCCCCAATACGTTTTTAGACGTCATTCTTATCTTAGATTTGCATTAATTAATTATTAATGCCCAGACCTCTCACATTAGGTCACTAGCTGGTGGCCGCTGGATGGGCCGGGCGGTTCCGGGCAGACTTCTGCCACAAGCCAGACCTAACCTCGTGTCTTAAGCAGGTTATGACTAACTTCTCACATTAGAACCTATTGTTTGCGGCAACTGGATGTGCCGGGCGGTTCCGGGAAGAATTACGCCGCAAACTCATTCTAACCTCGAGTTAGCCATGTTTATCTTTGCGGCCAATAAATTAATAATTTACCGTTTATGCGCACGCCCAATATATATATGCCAATTCAGATTATATCAATAACAGGATGATTATATGAACACAGCAGATAACAGATTTTCCAGATTATATGACTTAACGGATTTAACAGATTTAGCAACTTAGCAGATTTTGGCATATAACAGGTTAGGCATCTCAACAGATAAATTTAACAGATTTGGCATTTCAATCTAATTAGCAGTCTAGGCAATATAAAACTAGCAGTTTAGGCAACTTGGCAAATTAGCAGATTTAGCAAATCTAATATTTCTAAAGGTTCTATTTACATGCCTTGCCTAGTCAAAAATTAGGCCTAAATTCATATGCCTACATAATTTTCATGACGAACATATACTCCATGTTTGCATAAAGTTACATAGCACAGAATGTGGACATATAACATATGTTCCAATTTTTGTTAAACTAGCATTTTACAGCAGATTCACATATAAATTATACCAAATATAACCATTAATTTCAATGCATGCCATATATCCAAGAATCCCTATTTAGGTGTGATCACAATAATAGATATCCTAATTAATGTAAATCTTTACACCTAAGTTTCCATATCCTTCTTCTTTCAACTTATGAATCATTATGCAAAATATACCCAACAATCTAAATCTTTAAATTATATCTCCTAAAAATTAGATCTTGGCTTCTATCTGCATTTTGTCCAAAGTCTCAAATCATAAGTAATCTTACAATGGTTCCTCTCTTCTTTTATCACAGAATATGCATAGGTTTAAAACTAGTTTACAACATATGCTTACTTTTCTAATTAATTACAGATCTAAATAACATATGTTCATTTCTCTAATTAGTTACAGATCTAGATTACAACGTACACTATGCATACAACATATATAAATTACATGTTTACAGTCAAATTCATGCATCTAATCTCAAGTCATATGTCAATATATTTTATGCCTCGGATCTAAAGTCATATATTCAAATCAGCCTTGTCAAATTTCGCATCATTCATTATTTGTCCCAAAATTTGCGTTCATACGTTAATCTCTTATGAGATTAGGCACAGGCTCGTGGTAGCCTGGCTATAGAAACAGAAAGGAAGCAGAAAGGGATACAGAACAGTCACAGAAAAACAGATCTGACATATATACAGTCTCAGATTCAGATTCACAATTCATGTCAAAATCAGAATTAACATTTATAGCGGAAAATAACTGTACTTGCCTTGATTGGATTAAAGAAAGAACTTTAGTTGTTGCAGAATTGTTGCAGAAGCTTTTATCTCAAATTTGAATTGAATTGCTTAGGTTGATGTTGATTAGCTTCTAGTTTTGATTCTAGCAGAGTAGCGACGCCATTTTTATTTTTATTAGAACAGAGGCAGAGAAGAAGCAGAATAGAATTGTGTGTAGAAGAGGCTAGGTCTTAAGATCTATTTATAGGTGTAGTTAGTTGTTTTAGGCCTCTAGATAAACCCTAAAACAGATCAGAACCGTCAGAATTCGTCACAGACTCACCAAAACAGCCCAAAAACCCATCCAGGTGCACCCAGGCCGACCTAGCTCGACCGGGGGGGGTCGACACCCAGGTCGACTCCCCTGTCGACCTGGGGGTAAGGTCGACTCCCAGGTCGACTCCCCAGTCGACCTGGGCCCCAGGTCGACCCCCGGGTCGACCTGCCCAGTTCTGGGCTGACCGAAACCTTCTGAATCTTGTTTTGGCCATATCTTGGTCATACGGACTCCGATTTTCGAAAACTCGGACTCTATTTCGCGTATTTTTTTGAGAGGAACGCAATGGTGATGTCCATTTTACCTAATTCCTGTTTCTTGAATTAGTTATCCTTATTTTACTATCTTTTCCGTAACATACGCCATTATCGAACTAATTTTTCTTCTCTTCCATGTATTAATTAATTCTCCCTATGCATCACCATTATTTACGTATCCTAAGCATATTTTCATATATTTTATTTCATTTTTAATTATACCTAAAAATGCGGGGTGTTACAGCAATCGATTAGGATTATATTTGTACAATCCCGATCTTTCAGCGGGGTAATGGTTTTTGTGGCGCTAAGTCTCTAGCGCCTTTATACTCTTCTGATCCTTCAACGAGTTAGAGTTGGATCTTGATTCTTGGTCTGCTCACTGATCCCTTAGTGGGGCAGAAGTTCTGGGGGTACTAAGTCTCTAGCGCTTTTATATTCTCCCGATCCTTCAGCGGGTTAGAGTGTTATCAAGGCGGTTTTATCATGGTGCACCTTCACGCCTTGGGGACGTTATCTTCGCGTCATTTATATTCTCTCCCTGATCTCGGGAGTTAGAGTGCAAACAGTAGTGAGATTTACCTCGCTGCATCATTTAGAGCTTTAGTTAGCGTTGCTTTCCGATCTGATGGATGGCATTTTGGATCAACCGTTTTGATATTACTACATAATTTTAAACAAACTTCAAAGTGGAAATGATATATTAATCGAAATAAAAGAACAAATAAAAAATAAATAAATAAATAAAAAGATGGTGCAGTAAAGGTAAATGACACACTATGTTTTTATAGTGGTTCGGTCGAATCATGACTTACGTCTACTTTGTAATCTTTTGTTCAAGTAACCAGACTGTTCTAGGCAAGTCGAGCCTTTTTACATGATTCTAACAAACAAAAGAATAAACTGACAATTTCACGTCAGATAAGGCCGCAAATGCTAGGCATTCCACACTCTGGGGATTTCATCTCCATCCACTGTTGCTAGCTTGAAAGTTCCATTATGAGGCCTTCGTAAAATGGAGTACGGTCCTTCCCATTTCGGGCCCACATGTACTAGGGGCGGAAAGACACGCTTCAAAACCAACTCTCCGGGTTCAAATGTCCGAGATCGGACTCTTTTGTTGTAATACCAAGCTATTTGTTGTTTATGCCTCAGTGCGTGCAAGTCAGCTTCGTCCCTTTTTTCTTCAACCATGTCCAGGGATTCAAGGAGCAGCTCATTGTTGGTCATCGGATCATAATAAATGGTTTGATGAGATGGTACTTCCAACTCGACCGGAATGACCGCTTCAGCTCCAAAAGTAAGGGAAAACGGGGTGTGACCTGTCGCCGACTTATACGTTGTCCTATAGGCCCATAGTGCCAGGGGTAATTCATCAACCCACATAGCTTTGGCCCTCTTCAATCTTTTCTTTAGAATGGATTTGATCACCTTGTTTGCCGCTTCAACTTGTCCGTTCTATTGCGGATGTGCCGCAGAGGTGTATCTTTTCTCGAAGTGATACTTCCGATAGAAATATCGAAACTGGGTGCTGTCGAATTAGGTCCCATTATCGGTTACGATGACTTTTAGAATCCCAAACCGACATATAATGTTCTTAATGACAAAAGTGATCACTCGTTTGGTTGTGATTGTGGTCAAAGGCTCTACTTCTACCCTTTTAGTAAAATAATCCATGGCCACAATAGCGAACTTTGCTCTGCTCTTTGCTATGGGAAGGCTCCCAATAATGTCAATTCCTCACATAGCAAAAGGCCACGGGCTTGTCATTGTCTTCAACTAGCTAGGTGGTGCCCTAGGAATCTTGGAGAATTTCTGGCAAGCATCACAACGTCGTGCATACTTAGCTGCATCCTTGTTTATGGTAGGCCAGAAATAGCCATATCGCAACATCTTCTTTGCCAGTGAATGCCCTCCAGTGTGATCGCCACATTCGCCTTCATCGACCTCTTTCAGCACACGCTTGACGTCATCATGGATGATACACCGGAGGAGGGGCATCGAGAAACCTTGTCTGTATAGGACAATGCCTTGCAACACTTATCAGGAAGCTTTTCATATAACTGCACGCCTCTCACTTTTCTTTATTGGAAGCGTTCCATTTATCAAAAAACTTCGAGTCATCCATGACTCTCTCTCTCAGGTTCAATCTCTAGTACCGGATCAACTTCCATCTGATCCACGCTAGGGAACTGTAGTACTTCAATCGGGGCTAGCTCCGTATGTTATGGATTATCAGAACTAGCCATCTTCGCTAACTTGTCTGCTCTTTGGTTCTCCACTCGAGGAATGTGAGATATGCTGTGGTGATCAAAACCATCCAGCAACTTCTTCACTTTTTCCAAATATGATATCAACCTTGGACTCTTAGCCTGAAACTTTTCATTAACTTGGTTCACAACTAAATTGGAGTCGCAAAAGATGTCTAACTTTGTTATCACCAATTCCTTTGCAAGCTTCAACCCGGCAATTAGAGCTTCATACTTGGAATCGTTATTAATGTCATGGAACTCTAACCTAAGAGCATAATATATTAGCCGTTTCTGTGGGGTTTCAAGAACCACTCCGGCACCAGATCGTCTGTCATTTTTAGCTCCATCAGTATATAGTTTCCAGGCATTATGGTCAAGGAGTAGCTTTGGCGGATCGTCTTCTTCAGTTACCACATCATCTTCTGGGATGGTAAACTCTGCTATAAAGTCTGCAAGTGCTTGCCCTCTTATCGACCTTTGGGGTTGGAAGTTCAGGTCGAATTGACTCGGCTCAATGTTCCATTTAAGCAACCTTCCTGATGCTTCTGGCCTTTGCAGAACATGTCTAAGCGGGTGATCGGTGTACAAAGTAACGGGATGAGCTTGGAAGTAGTGACGAAGCTTCCTAGATGCAATCAGCAAATTGTATGCAAGCTTTTCTATTTTTGAGTAATTCCGTTCTGCGGCTGCCAATTTCTTACTCACATAGTACACCGGTCTTTGCACCTTATCATCTTCTCTTACCAAAGCCGAACTGATTGCGAGATGACACTGCCAGGTACACAAATAAATCCCCGTGATCCATAGGCTTTGACAGTATCGGGGGTCTTTCCAAATGGTTCAACAGATTCTGGAATGCTTCAATACAATCGGGAGTCCATTTAAAGTTGCGTTTGCCTCGCTTTATCAGTTCGAAAAATGAGTTGCATTTATTTGTAGCTTTGGAGATGAACCTACTCAGCGCCGCCACCTTTCCAGCGAGGCTCTGGACGTCCTTAATTTGCTTTGGTTCTTAGATATTTCGAATTGCTGTAATTTGATCCGGATTGATTTCGATTCCACGCGAGCTGATGATGAATCCTAGGAATTTTCCAGATGCTACCCCAAATGAACATTTCAAAGGATTTAGTTTCATCCCATATTTTCGGAGAATCTCGAACATCTCTGCTAAATCATTAGTATGATCGACGATTGTCTGGACTTTACCAACATGTCATCAATGTATACCTCCATCGTTTTCCCAATTTGGTTGTAGAACATTCTATTCACCAATCGCTGATACATAGCGCCAACATTCTTCAAATCGAAAGGCATCACCACATAGCAGTATAATCCCAAATCTATAATGAAACTGGTATGCTCTTGGTCTGGGACATGCATGGGGATCTGATTGTACCCCAAGTATGCATCCATAAAAGAAAGAAGTTCATGACCCGCAGTTGAATCTACCAACTGATCGATTCGAGGTAACGGAAAGCGGTCTTTTGGACAGGCTTTGTTTAGATCTGAAAAGTCGATGCACATATGCCACTTTCCATTTGCCTTTTTTTACCAAAACTGGGTTTGAAATTCAGTCAGGTTACGTTGAATCTTTAATAAATCCATTACTCCTCAGTTTTTTGACTTCTTCCTTCAAGGCGGCAGACCTTTCTGGGCCAAGCATTCGCCTTTTCTGCTTGACAGGAGGATGTTTCGAGTTGATGCTCAATGAATGACTCATAATCGAGGGAGACATCCCACACATGTCTGCATGGGTCCAGGCGAATACATCCAAGTTAGCTTTCAGGAAATTTGTTAATTCTTTGGCTCGAACAGGATCCGACGGGGACCCAATCTTCAGGACCTTCTCTGGGTCACTATAATCGATTGGTACATCCACAGATGCTTTATTGGGAGTCGCCATTCTGCCCCTAGGCTCTTCATCCTCTCTGGGATCTATGTCCTCGGGCAACTTTCTGGGCAACCCTCCCAGAGGTATTTTCTTTAGTTGCTACGACGATTCCTCCCTCAGAGGGGGAAGAACCACCTTTTGATTCTACATCTTTCCCTTTGCGAAGCAACTTTAACTCTGCAATGTAGCATGCTCGTGCAACAATTTGATCTCCTCTGATTTTGCCTATGCCGGCATCCGTCGGGAACTTCAACAACAGGCACCAGGGTGCAATGCAGGCCCTGAATTTGGCTAGGGCTGGCCGGCCTAAGAAGACATTGTACGGCGACTCAATGTCCTGGACTACAAAGGGGGAATTCTCACTCTCTGGCGTTCTCCTTCCCCAAGGATTACTGATAATTCCACGTATCCCGTTGGAGCGGTCGAGGCCTCATTAAATCCACGTATCCAACCCTTGCATGGTTTCAAATCCTTCGTCTCGAGTTTCATTTGGTCGAATGTTTTCTTGAACAGAATGTTGACTGAACTCCCGTTATTTACCAAGACTTTATGAACTATAGCTGGGCCGATGGTGACGGTGATCACCAATGGGTTTTCAGTTGGGGAGTGTACTCCAATACTCTCTCGCTCGCGAAATATGACGTCATCGGACATCGTCTTTTATTGCTTAACGGAAGCATTATCCTCGGGGTTGCTACATTCCCCCACTTCAAAATGTTGTTTGGCTGCATTCACGTATTAATCCATAGCTCTGAAACTATGCCCTTCCAGGTGAAGCCCACCAACTACAGTATTGATAATAATATTTTTTTCCTTTATGCTGAGCCATCGGTTTAGCAGCAGATTGGCTTGGGTACGGGGCTTGTACGGATTGCCCCCTATCCCTAGGAATCACCTTATATTCATCAAGCTTCCCTTCTCGGAGCAGTTTTTCAATCACATCTCTCAGATGACGACATTTGTTTGTGGAATGACCATGGACCTGATGAAAAAGACAGAATTTCCCAGTTTCACGCTCTTTTTCTGTAGAATCTCTCGGAGAAGGCCTTTTGCATTGGAGGACATTATATGTATCCAGAAAGATGTTTTCCAACGTATCATTTAACGGTGTGAAGCTCTCAAACGATCTAGGCCGGGATATTCTCTGAGGGTCGTTTCCTCGATTGCTCTTCCGATTAATGTTATTACTATTCCCCGATTGGCGACCACTGCCTTGATTCTTGTTCCCGACATTAACTTCAACTTTTCCTGAGCTATCTCCCATTTGCTTGATGGCCACATTGCTTTGGATATCTTCCTTATCAGTAGCCTTTCTTTTCCGATTAGCGTATATCTCCTCCTAACGCAAGCAAACATTAGCTTTTTCATAAAATGTTTCTCTGGTCAGGGGTGGCTAGCCGGCCAGATATCTTCCAAACTCGGTATCTTTATCGACGCCAGCGATCAGGGCCATCAACACAGTTTGCTCATGCGGATCTCTAACTTCTGTGACAGCCAAGTTGAAATGATCCAAATAAGACCTCAGGCTTTCGTCCGGTCGTTATTTAATAAGGGATAACTCAATCACATTCTTAGACCTCTGAGCATGAAGACGGAATTGGTTCACGAATTTCTCACTCAATTCCCTGAAGCTGGATATTGACCGTGCTGGCAAGCGGGTAAAACACAATAACGCCACATCTTCCAAGAATATAGGGAATGCTTTACATTTTACCACGTCTGTAGCTACAGCGGCATTCATTGACCAGGAGTATCGCATTAGATGCTGGATTGGGTCAGTCCTGCCCGCATAGCGATTCATGGTTGGCATATTGAAACGCCTCGGGAATGCAACATCCAGTATGTCGTCAGTAAAAGGCGTATGACTGCGATCTACGCCCCAATCTTCTTTCCTCTGTCCATGGCTATCTACCATGACTTGCCTAATCATTGCTTCAACCTCTGCATGGGTCAGGGTAGATTCGTGATCAGCACTTCTTGCCCGACGGCCCCCTCCAGCATTTCTTTGACATGTTGCTGCAAAGTCTGGGCCTTGAGCAGAACTCCCTTGCCCCTGTTGTCGCGGTCGATCATGCGAATGAGCGGGGGGAACGGCGTTCCTCGGCGGTAGAGCGGGCTCATTTAAGTTGCGGTTACTAGTTCCCTGATTAAGTGCCGCTTCTTCCCAAGATGGAAGTGACCCAAATCGAAGTTGCTCTATGTTCTCAGCCCTTTCTAATGGGGGCCATCGTCGGTTCCTTCGAGATTCTTCAGATGAAGATGTATGTTCCGGGGATAAAGGGTAAGATGGAGGTGGCAAAACCTGCCTTTGAATATCATCAATTCGTCTGCCTAAGGCAGTAATATTCTGACACAACAACGAGGTCTCCTACCTTTGGGCAGCCAATTCATCAGTTTGCATGTCCAATGCTTCAAGTATTCTAGTCAGATGTCCTTCGATAACTGGAGCAGAAGGGTCGAACTGGTCATCTTCATCTTCTCTTATACGCAAGGAACTTGAACCGGGTTGAGCAGAAGTACCAGCACGAGCAGAATAAGCCATAATTTCCTTCCCTGGTCGAGTAGTAGTCTGATTGTCAGTTCGGATAGTGGTTACCCTAGGTTGATGGCTCGTGGTACCCTCTTGGCGTCGGTTCGTGGTGGTCCCCTGAGATTGGATCGTGATGATGGGTGCAGGAGGGATCGCGGCGTGGTCCTGCGATCGTGTAGTGACTCCTTCAGCTGCTTGGTTCGTGGTACCTCCTTTGACTCGCGATCGCCCCCTTTCCTCACGATCCGAGGACTGTAGCTTGACTTCGACCCATTCCTGCGCACTTTCTTCGATTGCTTCGTTCGCCTGCGAAGCTCGTACTTTCTTAGACTTCTTTCCGCCATGGTATCTGAATTTTGTTGAAATATTCAAAAATCGAAACTGTTAAGTTTTGGACTGTCTTATTAGGACGTGAATATCCAAACAATTGAGAAACAATCCAATATACTGAGACTTCTGTTTCTCAGTGAAAGCACCAAAATGTTAGATCCAAAATTGGCTCTAACACCCAAATTGTTCAATTATGTAGAGATTAATATCAGAAAAAAATGCAAGAAAAGCAGAAAAGATACAAGATTTATAGTGGTTCGGCGTTAATGAGCCTACGTCCACTTTATATCTATGATTATACTTAAGATTTGAGTACAATCAATGATTTATGTCTCAACCTCACTTTTACAATGTTGGTTCACTCAGTAAATTCAAGATAGCTCTGAATAGAAATAATGGAAATATAATAATGGTGGAATCAGAGCTCAGAATTGCCCAAAAAGCCCCTCAAAAATGCCAAGCCTGGGGCTATTTATAGCTGATTTCTTTAGACGGATCGTGGTCATACATGGCACAGATCCCGATGATGCCAGACTGGTTCGTAGCTTGATGGAGAAAAGGTCAAAATGGCATATATGGACAGGTGGCACAAGATCCTTCATCTTCGGATCGTGTATGACTCAGTTGTGGCCTTCAGTTCTCAGCTTTAGGGATCGGATCGTGGAGTGCTTGAGTGGACGGATCGGATCATGGTAGTGATCCGCGATCAAGGGGCAGCAATACCATAATGATCTATTAAGGCTTGGTGACCACGATTGGGGTTTCATGGCTCCTACGAGTAAAACCTAGTGGTGAACATACGCGTGAACCTCGGTGGATTGATCCAAAAGCTAGCCAATAGGAAGGCTCTATCTTAACTGTCCATATGTGTTTATTTGTCTGGTTCAATGTTGGATGTTTAACAGTTATGTGTTATGATGGTCATTCACTTAGACGAAGGCATTAAAGGGAAGTGTCTAGAGAGTTCAAGTCCCCGGTCGAATGCTGTCTCGGATCGAAGGAGCATCCAGATCGAATAACATCCAGTTCGAATAAGTCTTCGTTTGGAAATTCCAACTTGGATTCTCCAAATTGAGAATTTTCGATCCTAACCTATGTGATTCCCTTAGGCTTCTGTAACTCCTCCTTCCTAATTCTTTGATCCCACCAAGCCACTTTACTCCCAAGTCTCCATCGACCTGAAACCTCCATCGAATTGAACGACCCATTCGATCTAAGATTTTCAAACACATCTAGTTCTTCTTCTACACTTCTCCTACTCCATTCACTTTGTCAGACCTCCACATATCATTCAAGTGGCCTCGTACACCGACATCTCTAGATCCATCTCCTAATATCACCACAGTAAGATAGAAACCACCATGGATAGTGATTCTGACGCCTAGCGAAGTGGTGGTGGGCCCCAAGTCTCGATACAATAGCCTACCATAAACCAAACCCAATTCCAACATAAATCGAGGCAAATTTCTCGAATTCGAGGACCAATCTGCATGAATTCTTGGTTAACCAAATGAATTACCAAATAAACCCATCTTGAATGATTTGGTGTTGGATTTCCCCGACTCAAAGGCAATGGCAGCAAAGATTAAAAGGAAAATAGTGAATTTCAGGAACGGCCTAACCTTTATGATACATTGGAGCGACTTTTCAGCTCCTCACGAAGTGACAGGTTGACTATTACCCCACTGCAGAGTTAAAATGGGTGAATGGACACCAAGTAGAATGGTTTTTAGCCAAAGTGATGCTGTAGAATTAACATTTAAGAATTGTCTCCGGGTCAAATGAATTCGGTTCGAAGTAAAGTCAAATTTTTTGATCCAAAGATCAGCATCCAGAAAGAAAGCAAAGAGGTGCAGAAGTGTCACTACTAACCATACCATATTCTTGGTGATGTGATGGACTCATGTAAAATAGAATATTGGACTCAACCTTGACGTTTGTTAGAAAAGGTTTTCTTGAACGACTTGTATGCGCATGTTTGTGTATGTAAGCCAATAACTCAACATGATTTGAAATGGGTAAATCTAACTTTTTGACTCAACAAGGTTTGGACGATTTGCCTATGTGTTTGCAACTACTCCTGTCAAGGACTTGGCCTGTTGAGTGCAACAAAGGCAATTTTGGGGAGGATCCACCATTTATACATAGCAATAGTGGTCAAAAGTCAAGACTTTAAAAAATTACGCGGTTGTTGACCAATGCTTACATAGGAATGGATAGCTCGACAAGTTCAAAGCACGTCTCATCTATGATAGTACTTTGGAGGGATGTTAGCCTATCTTGTGGCAAGGTCATCAATGACTCAAATAACCTCAAATCATAAATCTTGGAACTATGTTTAGAG
This sequence comes from Allium sativum, assembly GCA_030737875.1. NCBI lineage: Eukaryota > Viridiplantae > Streptophyta > Magnoliopsida > Asparagales > Amaryllidaceae > Allium > Allium sativum. Next base: position 319,778,307 of record CM060921.1, read on the forward strand.
CGAAGACTCAGTGCCAACTTTTGTCATCCTCGGATCGAAGAAAACATGGTTGGCACACCTTAATTGGGAAAAGGCTTCAATGGGGATAGGAAAGAGAGAGCTCGGCTTGAAATGTGTGGACCGAATCGAAGGACAAATGAAGGAACACTCCGGATCGAATGAAACCCATGCTTCAGAAGAATCAAGCGGGATCAAATACATACCCGAATCGAATATTCTATCCAGTCACCATTCAATCCGAACCGGGAGAAGTTACGAAGTCCTTGCCATGAATCCACGTCTCCACTCTCTCTTAAAGCCTCAGAGCTCCTTCCATATAGCCACCCTCGATCCCAGAAGCCATGATCTGATCCCACAACTGACTAATAACTGCCTCTACTAACTTCCTACTAACGCGGATCGAATGCCACCTGCAACAACCGTTCCCGCCAAGATCTAATCCTATATATAAACAATTTTGAGGAGATTTCAAGGACTTTCAGCACTCAATTACTTTACCCATGCTCCAACCAGCCATCATCAACATCAATTCTTGTGATTTCGAATTCTATCATCAAATTTAAAGAAAAATAGTGTTGTATTGTGAGTATTTGAAGATAATTTAATGGAGAATTCGAGTATTTGAATATCATTTGCCTGGGGAATCATTTAACGGAGGGGCAACAGAAAATAACACTCTTCCTCTCGTCGGTTCTTTCTTCTTAATATGCAGCATGATCGACGACCATAAATAAAATTATTAATTCATCAATCACCGCTACCACTTAACTCAACTTCGTCTTAGTTTCGTTGTCGACGCCACGTGCCCATGGTCCGTCACTGACTTATCGTCAATTGAGCTAGCCTGGTTCCAGTTTTGATTTTCCCATGTTCCCTAATTCCTAAATTGAGTTTATGTTTGTGGAGCATTGATTGTTTACTGAATTCTAATTTTGGTGAGTTTACTGAATAATTGCATTATATTAGTATGTTAATTCCGTTCATTTTTTTCTTTATTTGTTTTAAACAAATTCTTAAACTAAGTAAATTAATTAAGACAATCAAATTTCTTAATTTATAAATTAATTTACTGAATTTTCATTTTATTATTTTGTGTATAATTGCATAAGAATTGGCCATTAAATGTTAATTAAATGGTTCATACAACATTACCATGTTAACCTAATCTTTAACTTCACGTGTATTTGCTTTGTGCGTATTTGTTTTGTGTGCATGTGTTATAATATTGCACTATCATTTAATTACTTTGACCTGCTGTCCTGCAAATCCATTAAAGATCATACTAGCTACTGTTTTGCATTATTTTAAGTGGTAGATGCTATTACCATAAACATTTTTTTCCTTTAAAATGATCAATAGTCTATCACTAAACTAATATGGAAATTAATTAATTTGAATTAGTGGGTTTATGGGCATGAAGTATGATATACGTTCTTTTTGTTAATGAAACAATTTATGGTTTCTCCATTCTTGGTGTTTATTGATGTGCTTGAGCAGAGCTTTCAAGTATTTGAATCCAGTTTACAAATCAATTTTTGTTCATAGTTATTGGTCTACGTTCAATGATTCACTTTTTTTTATATGTTTTTTTATAATTTTATTTTTATCGAGTGAGAACATTTTAGTATGTTGCTCTTCAATAATCCACGTCGTTTTATTGTTAGCGAGAGTCAGACATTCTTGTTTAGTATCTTTTCTTAACACTTCTAAGTTTAAAATGGTTTTTTAATTTATGTTATAATAGTAATAATAACAAGCAATTGTGCTTACTGTGGAGATATAAGTCATATAATACTTGAATAATGGATAAAAAAATCAAGATGTAATTCATTCCAATTAACTAAGCAGATACATAAAACTGAACTGCTTAACAAAAAACATGTTTTTATATTATACGAACGAGAACACAAGGGAGTAGAGGATGCCATAAAGTGAATCGAATTTTATAGTGAACATGCATTTGATCTGAAACTAGACGAAATCTACGAGGTCTAAACTGCAAATGGTAACAGTTTCGAATCACCGTGAAATTGAACTAATTAATGATCTCTAAAAGTTAACCGAATCTTAATGTGCTATGAACTAGTGTAATTGAAGTGACAACGCATAGCATAGTGCAAAAACAATTGAAAGAGAGATGTTAAACATATGTTTGATACAAGACTAGATATATGTTGCTTGTATGACACAAGCCATATGCATAGAATTAAAAACAAATGCGATAGAGGTTCTTAGTGCAGAATTGAATTTTTCTAAATGTGGAGGATAATATATTAATTTGTTTTAAAAATTGCTGAAATAAATTGCGTCCGTTGATGTCTATTTTTTTTAGGTTATTTTAAGTTGACATTTATATTACTTTTTTGTATGTAATTTAAGTTGCTTTGCCTAATGAACCCTTTCTGTATAATCTTGGGTTCTTTGATTCATGTTTGTAACTCCAATAGGTGTTATCTTCAGTTATTTCGCACTACGTGAAACTAAATTATTACTTGATTTGTTGTGTAGCTCATACCCCTTCTGTTAATGGGACATGCCTTGGCCCTTTCCAATGGTGATGATGCTTCTGCGTATTTTTCTGTAGGTTATTATACTCATCACACAACAGCTTATGTCAGTCTTTTCAACCATTCTTTTGTCAAATTTATATGCAATTATCAAAATATACATGTAATTAGGTAAGCTTAGCTATGTGAGCTGGAGGGATATATGCCATTAAATAACTCTAAATGCACACTGGGCATCAAGTGATTTTGTCCATTTTGTGGATAGGCACAGTTGGGTTTGAAATCAAGTCATTTGATCACAATCTGTTTGGATGGTTAGGGAGGGTCAACGATGGTGTAAAAGAGTCCAGTTGATGAAGAGAGATTAGTGGTTTTGGGAGATGGGAAGCATGTAACAACCCGTAAAATCTGGGCCAGTTTAAAATTTTTATTTTGGCAATTTTAGCGAATTTTGATTATTTAAAATGAATTATTTTAAATAATATCGACGAGAAATTTATTTTGAATATAATTCGACGTATATATTATACGCGTCGTCGTTAGAATATAAATATTTATATATAATTATAAATAGAATTGAAAATGGCGCGGTAGTTCGATAATTCGATTTCAAACTTCAATTGAATGTACCGGGTGCAAAATAATCCGGATTTTAGTGAAACCAAAAATAATGGGATCTAATTGTGAATATCTTTCCAACGAATCTGAAAAATTGAGATTTCATATCGGGAATCAAAAGATATGTCCAGTTGAAAATTCTGAATAGTCGCTATGGAATTCAGGCCCTTAAAAATGGACATTTTACAAACGACCTCGGATTTCGACGAAACCAGTTTTGTTGGATCCGCAGTGTCAAGTTATTGCTAGGTTTCAAATTTCATAATTTTTCGAATCAATATGTGAGCGTGGCATAGGAAAACGTGTTTTGACCATTTCAGTTGATTTTAATCGACTGGAAATTGGCCATTTTTCAAACGGTCTCAGAATTCATCGAAACTAGTTTTGTTAGGACCGTATCGTCAATACGAAGCTAGAAAATATTTTTCTGAAATTTTTCTAGTTAGTATGTGACCCCGGTAATTTGAAATGTGCGTTTAAAATTCAATATAATGATTTGAATGAAAATTCAAATGGAAACTGATTGTAACAATCAAACCAGCTTACGATACATATCCCATTGCGTTCGGAATGGGGGTATTTGGCTATGGGCGGCAGTTGTTGAGTGCAGATTGGGGTTCATATGAAAAGTCAACATTCATGGAGAAAATAAATAAATTAAATTATAAAATAACCCCCCCCCCCCCTTATCCTCTCAGTCCACATCAGAAAGGGAAAAAAAAAGAAAAAAAAAATATCCCGACGAGATCGTTGACGCCGACGCCGCCCTCCCTGGCACCACCGCCTCCACTTCTCCCCCCCCCCCCCCCCCCCCCGCTCATCTCCTCTCCCTCGCGAGACCACCCAGCTTCCCCAATCGAAGCTCCAAATCGAAGGAAGGTTGAACCCTAGCCCATTCAAAACCGCCGCGTCGGAGGGCCCCACGACCACCGAAAGGCCAGCACCACCTTCTCCCCCCCCCCCCCCCGCCCCGACCACTCGACAGCGCACCCCCCTGTAAGTTTTTTTATTTATTTTATTTTACTTAAAAACAGAAATGTTAAAACTGATTTTAGATTTAAAAATGTTAAAACTGATTTTAGATTTAAAAATGTTAAAACTGATTTTAGATTTAAAAATGTTAAAACTGATTTTAGATTTAAAAATGTAAAACTGATTTTAGATTTAAAAATGTAAAACTGATTTTGTTTTAAAAATGAAAAACTGATTTGTTTAAGAATTATAAAACTGAATTTTTAAGAATTATAAAACTGAATTTTTAAGAATTATAAAACTGAATTTTTAAGAATTATAGAAACTTTATTTTTATAAAGGCGAAAACTTTATTTTTATAAAGGCGAAACTTTATTTTTATAAAGGCGAAAACTTTATTTTTATAAAGGCGAAAACTTTATTTTTATAAAGGCGAAAACTTTATTTTTATTAAGGCGAAAACTTTATTTTTATAAAGGCGAAATCTTTAAAATAGAAAAGGCGAAATTTTTATTAAGTAAAAGATGTAAGATATGATTTTTATATTTTTAAAAGCAATAAAAATATAATTTTTATATTGAAAATAGAATTTTTATATATTGAAAATATAATCTTTATATTGAAAATAGAATTTTTATATATTGAACTTCGATAGAAAAATAGAATTTTTATATATTGAACTTCGATAGAAAAATAGAATTTTTATATATTGAACATCGAAATAAAAATAGGAATTTTTATATATTGAACTTCGAGTTAAAAAAGGAATTTTTATATATTGAACTTCGAGTTAAAAAAGGAATTTTTATATATTGAACTTCGAGTTAAAAAAGGAATTTTTATATATTGAACTTCGAGTTAAAAAAGGAATTTTTATATATTGAACTTCGAGTTAAAAAAGGAATTTTTATATATTGAACTTCGAGTCAAAAATATGATTTTTAAATATTGAATAGCGAAGTAAAAATTCGATTTTTACATAGGTAGTGAAAGCGGACAACGAAGATGACGAAGATGCGGTAGCGACGAAGGTTTCTGCAAATGAAGTGCCGTGGAGCTAGGATAGCTATATGTGAGAATTTCTCACCTTTCAATTTAATTTTTCTAGTTATATATATATACTAGGATGCAGACGGTGCTTAGTAGCACCCGACACAATCGTCCACAGACCATGGACTTGTTTGTTTGGTTGCATAGATTAGTTGAATTATTTGTTTGAATTGAATTGTTTGGTGAGATGAAATTGATTTGATTGATGTGTGAATGGCGTGGGCCTTCACTAGACCGGGGATAAGGCTAGGCCTTGTCCTGTTTCTAGTATCGTGCCGTTATGCCGCCGAAATTTTCTAAAATATGTTAGAAAAATAAAAATATCATTTTATTGTGAAAATGAATTGAATAGAAATTCATAGGTTGAAATAAAATGTTTTATCGTTAAAAATATAATTTTTAACGTGAAGTGAATAAAATAAAATATTCATTTATAAACCGGACGGTTTGTTTATGTACACCTATTAGACTGATATTGATTGGGTCGATAAATTTTACACATCGCCCAACTGCACAAATAAAATCTGTGTTTGATTGTTTGAAAACCCCACACGGGTGTTGGGATGAAATATGAATTTCACTCATCCTGATTGATTAAATATGTCGATCGATTGATTGACAGGCTGTTATAAGCGTTAGATATCTATATTTGATGCTTATACAGTGTAGTGCACTTTGGTTGATGGTTGATTATTTTTAATGCTATTATATACATGTGTTGTATGAAAATCCATATAATTAATTTTATATGGTAATTGATTGGGCCTCATTCTAATTTGAAAAATAAAGAACAATATAAAATAAAGGTTCATGTGTTGACAGTACTCATTCATTGAGATTGGTCATGTGTTGAACGAAATATTTTAGTAATAAAATTTACATCTTTATCAATATAAAATAAAAGTTCATGTGTTGACAGTACTCATTCATTGAGATTGGTCATGTGTTGAACGAAATATTTTAGTATTGACAACTATTTTGAAAAAGAAATATTTGAAATAGAATATTTGAAAATAGAAATATATGAAGCCGTGTGGATTAGATTGATGCCATTTTGACGTGAACGATATTTATATCGATGAAAACGATTTCAAAATGAATTGAATTGAAAACGATTTCGAAATGAATTGAATTGAAAACGATTTCGAAATGAATTGAATTGAAAATGATTTCGAAATGAATTGAATTGAAAACGATTTCGAAATGAAATGAATTGAAAACGAATTCAAATTGAATTGAAAACGATTTAGAAATGAATTGAATTGAAAACGATTTCGAAATGAATTGAATTGAAAACGATTTCGAAATGAATTGAATTGAAAACGAATTGAAATGAATTCAAATTGAATTGAAATTTGAATTGAATAGAAATGAATTTTGAAACGAATTTATAAAGAAGAATTCAATTTTGATTTGAATTGAAAAGGAAGTTGAAATTGCTTTTGAAACGAATTTAAAACTATTTATATAATTCGTTTTAAATAGAAATCGACGAAGTATATATTATATATATTATATATATAATATAATGGCCTGAATAGAACGCGCCGCGCCGCGGCAGTTCGTGAATTTCGACCATTTATTTCAAACGGACATTGCGGGAGATCCGACCGTCGGATTCTCCTAAAACCGGAACCGTTGGGTTCGTATCGAAAAGAGCTTTCTAATGAATGTTAGAAATTTGAAATCTAACGGTTGGATTTGGAGATACGTCCAAATCAAATTCGAAAAAGGTCGCTGTAAGTGCAGTTCGATGGCCGTTAATGGAAATCGACTGTACGGGCCTTGATAAAATTATTAAAAATAGTAATAATTTGTGTAAAATCATAAGAAATGATTTGTGAAAGTTTGGGATGAAAAACTCCATATTTGAAAAGATAAAAATAGATTTTTATCGAAATGAACTAGTTTTGAACTAGAATTATAATTCTATTTATTTTTAAATAAATAAATTGAATTTGAAATGGTTTTGAAAATAACCAAAATTTCCAATGATTGCATTGGAGTGGATTTGAATCGAAATTGTCTTCGGAATATTTCGATGTTGGAATTCGTGATATTACAGGTGTTGTTATGGAAATTTGAAAGATATATATTTGTATCGTTATTTCCAATACGACATTTGTTAGTCGTAGAATTCGATATTGAATATAAGCCGATATATTTTCTATTCAGAGCCTTGTATTGAATATCGAATGTGATTTGGGTTTGTCGTGAATGGTGTCTTCACTAACACTGATCTTGAACCCAGTTGAGAAAAGATTAAATCTTTTTATTTAGATTTAATGAAGTGTACCAATTAAATAATATTTAATTGGAATTGAATTGATATTGATTTTTGGGTTTATCGTGGACAGTGTTTTAAATAACACTTGTCCTTTAACCCGATAATTAATGAATGTGACTTTGGGTTTATCGTGAACCGTGTTTTTAAATGACACTGATTCTTTAACCCAGTTAACGATTAAAACTAAGTGGAGTTTTAATGAATCTTTAATTAGATTGAAATGGTCGAGAATGGAGTATCACCAGTTTTGCTCCAGGCGATAGTCAAATCTTTAATTAGATTTGAACGTGAAATGGTAATTGAATTTACCGATAACACCGTGGTGTTAGATATGAAGTATAACCAGTTTTACTTCATGGGATGAATAGGTTGGGATTGGGAAATTAAAACAAATGATTACTTCGGTAAGGTTCGTTAATCCCGACTAGTTTGAATTGATATTCAAAAATAGATTATAGAATAAATTCAAGAAATTTATCTTGGATAAAATTAATGGGAACCTTTCCCTATGAATGTGAAATTTAGAAACTAACTGTCGGTTAGCCAAGCAGAATGGTTTTCTAGATATTGATCTGATGTTGGTTTCGGCCTTCGGGGTTAATATTTGGGGAATTATTCTCTTGATTAATTTACGGTTAGTGACTAATGGATTGGAATGAGGCGTATGTTGTGTTTGTGTAACACTTATTTAAAATATACGCGAGTTATTCGGAAAGACCGGGTTTATCCCATTCTGAATAGCTGATACGACGATAAGTCGAAGATGAAGACGATGGTCGAAGACCGGAGGTCTTCACGTCGTTTGGGTGATAACTGATGATCTTGATTGGGCTGTACACCCAAGAAGATGGAAACAGTTGGTGATCGTCCAGACGTACTTGGAGATCGATGGATATGCGGGGTACTAGGTGCCTCCGGTTTCGTTCAGACCCAGAACGGACTTGTAAATGGACTGTGTGTCTGACATTGGATTTTAGTCCGTGTGATTGATCTCTATTAAATATATATCTGTTTGGCGGCAGAGAATTTATTCTCTTGCTTAACGCCCTTCTCTATGACGTACGAGCTCAGGGGTTATATATTGATGGATATCAATCGCATGGAGTGAATTGCCTGTGTGGCATGCCTAAGTGGCAAATGATCAAGGCTTCTGTTGAAAAGCAAAGTCTTGTGGTTGATGATCGAAGCACGGCCTTTGTGGCGTAGCTTTGTGTAACGTTGATTCGCGAGTATCACACCCGGTATGAATCAAAAACGGGAGACGGACCTCAGGGAGGGCATGCGTTTCTTTCTAGTTATGAGTGGCGTCAGTGCTTGAACTGGCTGACGAGTTTGACTCATGTGGATGTTACTTATTATTACTTGCTGAAAAGCGAGGCGCCTCGTGATATCGGTTTCGGCCGATGCTTCTGGTCGGCTGACGGGCCAGGCTTACACCCCAAAGGGCGGGGAAACGCAGTGTTCAGGAATTTTAATCCACATCGGTGGACCGGCCCTGTCGCTCCGAGGGTCACTCGAGCTCTGATCCTGAGACACGGGCTAGAGCGTCTCGAATCGGTGAGGATCTTGCCCCTAGCCTCGGTTCATACCATAAATGATAACCCAACTTCCAATACGACATTTGCGGTTTTGATTGTAAACTTATATATGGCGACATAGTGTTATGGGCCGTTCATGCCGCCTATGATTGATACTTATGATTTGAAGTGTTTTATACACTATGCACTTATAATAGTATCAAATGATTTTTTTTAAACGTATCAAGCATTCTTTGGCTGTTATAAGGGAAAACCCTATCCCCCGGCTTGCGTTGCATTGTGTGATAGGACCTGGGTCTTATAACAGCTTCATTTTTCTTTATTTAGCATTGCGCTGTTTGTTTTATGCACTGGTATTCTTGGGAGGAAACCCGTTCCGTGTTATACGGCGTGGTCCCTTGATTTACCTAATGATTTAAAATAAAGATTAACTGTTTTAGTTCTCACACCAGTCACATGACTGACCTGGAGTTTATTGTTTTAACCTAAACTCTGGGTGCCCCTATTTTGACACGGGCAGCTAGTAGTTTTGGTTTTGCAGATTTATATTCACAGGAACCTGGTTTACAGCTGGAACGATATCCGGAAAGCTTTGTATCCGTATATCTCCTTCTAGTTGTGTATTGTATTATTTTCCGCTGCTATGTATTTAAATGTAATTTAAATCTCTGATATTTCTGTGTAATATTCATTTATACTCTGTATATTCTTGTAATCTGATGCATTGTTGTAATATACAATGAAATGTTCTTCTGTATGTGTTCTGTTGTGGCTTGTTCTCGAACTATCCGACGCTTTCCTTTACGGGGAAGTTCCGGGTCTTCACAGTTGGTATCAGAGCTTTGGTTTACCAAGCTCAGAGAACAGGGCACATTAGAACCATACGAAAGAATTCATCAGATATGGGATTAGTAATATCCAATTAGAATGACTCGTTAGAGATGGGATCAGTAGTATCCTAGAACGAGTGTGAAGAGTATATATTTCAAATGAAAACAAATTTTTGTTTTGAAAATTTAAATCAATTATTCGTATTTGATTATCTCTTTATATTGAGTTGGACAGTCCAGTATATAAAGATTTTGCGTATACGTCTGATCCACGTGTATTTGAAATTTTAATATACTGGATAGATATAGAGTCACATTCTAGACACTCGGGGATAATTCTGATGATGTGGCCACATCATCAGTATTTATATTCGTGTTTCGAAGGTGTGATATCTATATATTTCCATTAGACTGGTGTGAGAACCAAAACTAATATAGCTAGGATACATTGTTGTGATTTGGCATCAAAACATGATTTTCTTTATATATATCAAAATTATGGATTTGAAACTCTAATCCAATAATTGATTGATGTTTGTGTTGTTTGTTCATTTGTTTGCTAATTTTGAACCATTATGCCTAATAGCATCAAATATTGAGTTATATTGAAAATTGGTTCCGTTTGCTTGCATATACATATATATCATTGAACAGGTCTTAGCAAGGAGGCTAGAGCCGAGAATAAAATTTGTTTGCCCGACAAATAGGTACATGTTTACTACATAATTTCCTGTTTTGTTTGGGTGATGATGATTTTGTGAGCCTATTGGCTAGCCGCTTGGCTTTTTCTTTTTCTTTTTGAGATCTGAAGGACCGGGGAAGCTATTTGAAATTCCCCGATGCTCCCGGTGCAGGGGAGGTTATGGCGAAATTTTTCGAAAATTTAGGGTGTTAGCCAAATTTTTGAAATTTTAGAAAAGTCTCAGAAACTGAAAAGTTGGGGAATGGAAGCTAGATCGAACGTAGAATTGATTAATCAAACCACTTTCGACTTTGTTCCTTTTCGGGGACGAAAAGTTTTAAGTGGGGGAGATTGTAACAACCCGTAAAATCTGGGCCAGTTTAAAATTTTTATTTTGGCAATTTTAGCGAATTTTGATTATTTAAAATGAATTATTTTAAATAATATCGACGAGAAATTTATTTTGAATATAATTCGACGTATATATTATACGCGTCGTCGTTAGAATATAAATATTTATATATAATTATAAATAGAATTGAAAATGGCGCGGTAGTTCGATAATTCGATTTCAAACTTCAATTGAATGTACCGGGTGCAAAATAATCCGGATTTTAGAGAAACAAAAAATAATGGGATCTAATTGTGAATATCTTTCCAACGAATCCGAAAAATTGAGATTTCATATCGGGAATCAAAAGATATGTCCAGTTGAAAATTCTGAATAGTCGCTATGGAATTCAGGCCCTTAAAAATGGACATTTTACAAACGACCTCGGATTTCGACGAAACCAGTTTTGTTGGATCCGCAGTGTCAAGTTATTGCTAGATTTCAAATTTCATAATTTTTCGAATCAATATGTGAGCGTGGCATAGGAAAACGTGTTTTGACCATTTCAGTTGATTTTAATCGACTGGAAATTGGCCATTTTTCAAACGGTCTCAGAATTCGTCGAAACTAGTTTTGTTAGGACCGTATCGTCAATACGAAGCTAGAAAATATTTTTCTGGAATTTTTCTAGTTAGTATGTGACCCCGGTAATTTGAAATGTGCGTTTAAAATTCAATATAATGATTTGAATGAAAATTCAAACGGAAACTGATTGTAACAATCAAACCAGCTTACGATACATATCCCATTGCGTTCGGAATGAGGGTATTTGGCTATGGGCGGCAGTTGTTGAGTACAGATTGGGGTTCATATGAAAAGTCAACATTCATGAAGAAAATAAATAAATTAAATTATAAAATAACCCCCCCCCCCTTATCCTCTCAGTCCACATCAGAAAGGAAAAAAAAAATATATCCCGACGAGATCGTTGACGCCGACGCCGCCCTCCCTGGCACCACCGCCTCCACTTCTCCCCCCCCCCCCCCCCCCGCTCATCTCCTCTCCCTCGCGAGACCACCCAGCTTCCCCAATCGAAGCTCCAAATCGAAGGAAGGCTGAACCCTAGCCCATTCAAAACCGCCGCGTCGGAGGGCCCCACGACCACCGAAAGGCCAGCATCACCTTCTCCCCCCCCCCCCCCCCGACCACTCGACAGCGCACCCCCCCTGTAAGTTTTTTTATTTTAATTTTATTTTATTTAAAAACAGAAATGTTAAAACTGATTTTAGATTTAAAAATGTTAAAACTGATTTTAGATTTAAAAATGTTAAAACTGATTTTAGATTTAAAAATGTTAAAACTGATTTTAGATTTAAAAATGTAAAACTGATTTTGTTTTAAAAATGAAAAACTGATTTGTTTTAAAAATGAAAAACTGATTTGTTTAAGAATTATAAAACTGAATTTTTAAGAATTATAAAACTGAATTTTTAAGAATTATAAAACTGAATTTTTAAGAATTATAGAAACTTTATTTTTATAAAGGCGAAAACTTTATTTTTATAAAGGCGAAACTTTATTTTTATAAAGGCGAAAACTTTATTTTTATAAAGGCGAAAACTTTATTTTTATAAAGGCGAAAACTTTATTTTTATAAAGGCGAAATCTTTAAAATAGAAAAGGCGAAATTTTTATTAAGTAAAAGATGTAAGATATGATTTTTATATTTTTAAAAGCAATAAAAATATAATCTTTATATTGAAAATAGAATTTTTATATATTGAAAATATAATCTTTATATTGAAAATAGAATTTTTATATATTGAACTTCGATAGAAAAATAGAATTTTTATATATTGAACTTCGATAGAAAAATAGAATTTTTATATATTGAACATCGAAATAAAAATAGGAATTTTTATATATTGAACTTCGAGTTAAAAAAGGAATTTTTATATATTGAACTTCGAGTTAAAAAAGGAATTTTTATATATTGAACTTCGAGTTAAAAAAGGAATTTTTATATATTGAACTTCGAGTTAAAAAAGGAATTTTTATATATTGAACTTCGAGTTAAAAAAGGAATTTTTATATATTGAACTTCGAGTCAAAAATATGATTTTTAAATATTGAATAGCGAAGTAAAAATTCGATTTTTACATAGGTAGTGAAAGCGGACAACGAAGATGACGAAGATGCGGTAGCGACGAAGGTTTCTGCAAATGAAGTGCCGTGGAGCTAGGATAGCTATATGTGAGAATTTCTCACCTTTCAATTTAATTTTTCTAGTTATATATATATACTAGGATGCAGACGGTGCTTAGTAGCACCCGACACAATCGTCCACAGACCATGGACTTGTTTGTTTGGTTGCATAGATTAGTTGAATTATTTGTTTGAATTGAATTGTTTGGTGAGATGAAATTGATTTGATTGATGTGTGAATGGCGTGGGCCTTCACTAGACCGGGGATAAGGCTAGGCCTTGTCCTGTTTCTAGTATCGTGCCGTTATGCCGCCGAAATTTTCTAAAATATGTTAGAAAAATAAAAATATCATTTTATTGTGAAAATGAATTGAATAAAAATTCATAGGTTGAAATAAAATGTTTTATCGTTAAAAATATAATTTTTAACGTGAAGTGAATAAAATAAAATATTCATTTATAAACCGGACGATTTGTTTATGTACACCTATTAGACTGATATTGATTGGGTCGATAAATTTTACACATCGCCCAACTGCACAAATAAAATCTGTGTTTGATTGTTTGAAAACCCCACACGGGTGTTGGGATGAAATATGAATTTCACTCATCCTGATTGATTAAATATGTCGATCGATTGATTGACAGGCTGTTATAAGCGTTAGATATCTATATTTGATGCTTATACAGTGTAGTGCACTTTGGTTGATGGTTGATTATTTTTAATGCTATTATATACATGTGTTGTATGAAAATCCATATAATTAATTTTATATGGTAATTGATTGGGCCTCATTCTAATTTGAAAAATAAAGAACAATATAAAATAAAGGTTCATGTGTTGACAGTACTCATTCATTGAGATTGGTCATGTGTTGAACGAAATATTTTAGTAATAAAATTTACATCTTTATCAATATAAAATAAAAGTTCATGTGTTGACAGTACTCATTCATTGAGATTGGTCATGTGTTGAACGAAATATTTTAGTATTGACAACTATTTTGAAAAAGAAATATTTGAAATAGAATATTTGAAAATAGAAATATATGAAGCCGTGTGGATTAGATTGACGCCATTTTGACGTGAACGATATTTATATCGATGAAAACGATTTCAAAATGAATTGAATTGAAAACGATTTCGAAATGAATTGAATTGAAAACGATTTCGAAATGAATTGAATTGAAAATGATTTCGAAATGAATTGAATTGAAAACGATTTCGAAATGAAATGAATTGAAAACGAATTCAAATTGAATTGAAAACGATTTCGAAATGAATTGAATTGAAAACGATTTCGAAATGAATTGAATTGAAAACGATTTCGAAATGAATTGAATTGAAAACGAATTGAAATGAATTCAAATTGAATTGAAATTTGAATTGAATAGAAATGAATTTTGAAACGAATTTATAAAGAAGAATTCAATTTTGATTTGAATTGAAAAGGAAGTTGAAATTGCTTTTGAAACGAATTTAAAACTATTTATATAATTCGTTTTAAATAGAAATCGACGAAGAATATATTATATATATTATATATATAATATAATGGCCTGAATAGAACGCGCCGCGCCGCGGCAGTTCGTGAATTTCGACCATTTATTTCAAACGGACATTGCGGGAGATCCGACCGTCGGATTCTCCTAAAACCGGAACCGTTGGGTTCGTATCGAAAAGAGCTTTCTAATGAATGTTAGAAATTTGAAATCTAACGGTTGGATTTGGAGATACGTCCAAATCAAATTCGAAAAAGGTCGCTGTAAGTGCAGTTCGATGGCCGTTAATGGAAATCGACTGTACGGGCCTTGATAAAATTATTAAAAATAGTAATAATTTGTGTAAAATCATAAGAAATGATTTGTGAAAGTTTGGGATGAAAAACTCCATATTTGAAAAGATAAAAATAGATTTTTATCGAAATGAACTAGTTTTGAACTAGAATTATAATTCTATTTATTTTTAAATAAATAAATTGAATTTGAAATGGTTTTGAAAATAACCAAAATTTCCAATGATTGCATTGGAGTGGATTTGAATCGAAATTGTCTTCGGAATATTTCGATGTTGGAATTCGTGATATTACAGGTGTTGTTATGGAAATTTGAAAGATATATATTTGTATCGTTATTTCCAATACGACATTTGTTAGTCGTAGAATTCGATATTGAATATAAGCCGATATATTTTCTATTCAGAGCCTTGTATTGAATATCGAATGTGATTTGGGTTTGTCGTGAATGGTGTCTTCACTAACACTGATCTTGAACCCAGTTGAGAAAAGATTAAATCTTTTTATTTAGATTTAATGAAGTGTACCAATTAAATAATATTTAATTGGAATTGAATTGATATTGATTTTTGGGTTTATCGTGGACAGTGTTTTAAATAACACTTGTCCTTTAACCCGATAATTAATGAATGTGACTTTGGGTTTATCGTGAACCGTGTTTTTAAATGACACTGATTCTTTAACCCAGTTAACGATTAAAACTAAGTGGAGTTTTAATGAATCTTTAATTAGATTGAAATGGTCGAGAATGGAGTATCACCAGTTTTGCTCCAGGCGATAGTCAAATCTTTAATTAGATTTGAACGTGAAATGGTAATTGAATTTACCGATAACACCGTGGTGTTAGATATGAAGTATAACCAGTTTTACTTCATGGGATGAATAGGTTGGGATTGGGAAATTAAAACAAATGATTACTTCGGTAAGGTTCGTTAATCCCGACTAGTTTGAATTGATATTCAAAAATAGATTATAGAATAAATTCAAGAAATTTATCTTGGATAAAATTAATGGGAACCTTTCCCTATGAATGTGAAATTTAGAAACTAACTGTCGGTTAGCCAAGCAGAATGGTTTTCTAGATATTGATCTGATGTTGGTTTCGGCCTTCGGGGTTAATATTTGGGGAATTATTCTCTTGATTAATTTACGGTTAGTGACTAATGGATTGGAATGAGGCGTATGTTGTGTTTGTGTAACACTTATTTAAAATATACGCGAGTTATTCGGAAAGACCGGGTTTATCCCATTCTGAATAGCTGATACGACGATAAGTCGAAGATGAAGACGATGGTCGAAGACCGGAGGTCTTCACGTCGTTTGGGTGATAACTGATGATCTTGATTGGGCTGTACACCCAAGAAGATGGAAACAGTTGGTGATCGTCCAGACGTACTTGGAGATCGATGGATATGCGGGGTACTAGGTGCCTCCGGTTTCGTTCAGACCCAGAACGGACTTGTAAATGGACTGTGTGTCTGACATTGGATTTTAGTCCGTGTGATTGATCTCTATTAAATATATATCTGTTTGGCGGCAGAGAATTTATTCTCTTGCTTAACGCCCTTCTCTGAGACGTACGAGCTCATGGGTTATATATTGATGGATATCAATCGCATGGAGTGAATTGCCTGTGTGGCATGCCTAAGTGGCAAATGATCAAGGCTTCTGTTGAAAAGCAAAGTCTTGTGGTTGATGATCGAAGCACGGCCTTTGTGGCGTAGCTTTGTGTAACGTTGATTCGCGAGTATCACACCCGGTATGAATCAAAAACGGGAGACGGACCTCAGGGAGGGCATGCGTTTCTTTCTAGTTATGAGTGGCGTCAGTGCTTGAACTGGCTGACGAGTTTGACTCATGTGGATGTTACTTATTATTACTTGCTGAAAAGCGAGGCGCCTCGTGATATTGGTTTCGGCCGATGCTTCTGGTCGGCTGACGGGCCAGGCTTACGCCCCAAAGGGCGGGGAAACGCAGTGTTCAGGAATTTTAATCCACATCGGTGGACCGGCCCTGTCGCTCCGAGGGTCACTCGAGCTCTGATCCTGAGACACGGGCTAGAGCGTCTCGAATCGGTGAGGATCTTGCCCCTAGCCTCGGTTCATACCATAAATGATAACCCAACTTCCAATACGACATTTGCGGTTTTGATTGTAAACTTATATATGGCGACATAGTGTTATGGGCCGTTCATGCCGCCTATGATTGATACTTATGATTTGAAGTGTTTTATACACTATGCACTTATAATAGTATCAAATGATTTTTTTTAAACGTATCAAGCATTCTTTGGCTGTTATAAGGGAAAACCCTATCCCCCGGCTTGCGTTGCATTGTGTGATAGGACCTGGGTCTTATAACAGCTTCATTTTTCTTTATTTAGCATTGCGTTGTTTGTTTTATGCACTGGTATTCTTGGGAGGAAACCCGTTCCGTGTTATACGGCGTGGTCCCTTGATTTACCTAATGATTTAAAATAAAGATTAACTGTTTTAGTTCTCACACCAGTCACATGACTGACCTGGAGTTTATTGTTTTAACCTAAACTCTGGGTGCCCCTATTTTGACACGGGCAGCTAGTAGTTTTGGTTTTGCAGATTTATATTCACAGGAACCTGGTTTACAGCTGGAACGATATCCGGAAAGCTTTGTATCCGTATATCTCCTTCTAGTTGTGTATTGTATTATTTTCCGCTGCTATGTATTTAAATGTAATTTAAATCTCTGATATTTCTGTGTAATATTCATTTATACTCTGTATATTCTTGTAATCTGATGCATTGTTGTAATATACAATGAAATGTTCTTCTGTATGTGTTCTGTTGTGGCTTGTTCTCGAACTATCCGACGCTTTCCTTTACGGGGAAGTTCCGGATCTTCACAAAGCATTTTCATGGCTTCTAGCTCAATATCACCATATTTTCACACACAAATGATGTCACAGTGTATATGGACATATCTGGAGGAAGAAGGGGGTACTACTATTCCAAGTGAGAGCATGTGTTAGCATATTATGTTTCTCTTAGTTTTGATGTTTTTTTACATATATATAATTTGACTGCATGCAAGGCGTGCTGAGTATTGCAATTTCATTCTCTATTTGTTGTATCCCTAGCAGCTTTTTGTCTCAATAAAATCTGTAGCTGGGTCTTAGGTATTTGGGCCATATAAGTACAAAATCACTAACTTCTGGATTACTTAAATATTGATAACTAAAGATCGTTGGTGCAAAAATAAAAAAAAATGATGTGTTCTTCATCCATTGTAAGCGTATGAAACTTTTTGGCAACCCAATTTATTATAGTATTTAATGCAAACTTGTTTTGAATATATTGTGTTTTTGTTTATAGATGTTGTATCTTTGTTTAACAGATATTATATGAACTTAGTTTATGGTCTATTTTTGTTTATGTAAACTTGACTTATTGATGATTCATTATTTATGAATATTGTGTTATGTAATTTATGTAAATAGTTAATAGTTATGAGTTTTAGTTATGTAAACTTGACTTGCAGATGATGACATAAACTATTGTTTGAATGCTACTCAATAATTCATGACAAATTTTTATTATTGATTATCAACCTTGTCTACATGTAATTGGCTTTTCTGGAGTGAAGACCATGATCAGCAATAATTAACATAACTTCAATTGTTATATGTATTTCGATATTGGTTAGTTTTTATTGTGTAAACTTATTTCTAAATGGTTATGGAAAATACTTATGTAACTAATGTGTTTTCAGTTATTTAAGTATGATGATTATATGATTGATTGATTGTTGGTTTAAATTAGAATTTTATACAATTTTTTTTTGATTTAAATGACTCTTATATAATTGGATGCTGGAAATAATATAAGCCATTATCAGTATATAGTAGCATTTAAAATATGCTATAAAACAATCAACATGTTTTAGTAGCGTTTAAGAAATGCAACAGTAAGTAATGTAACACACCACTTGAATTTTTAGTGGCAAAAAATAAATGCAACGAAATTTTTTTTTATGCACATACTAAATGCTACACAAAAGCAAAAATGACCCACGTACGGACATACAGTAGCGTTTGGAAATCGCAATTGTCCAGAACATTTGGTCACATTTATTAAAATGCAACCAAAAAGACAAGATTTTTAGTTGCGGGACCTTTAGTAGTGTTTATTAATATGCTACCAGTTTTGGCAGCGTTTTTCAAATGTTGCCAAAGGTCATTTCTGGAGTAGATGGATCAGTGGGTAAGTGGAATTCCACTTCAAGTAATTTAGGACACCAATATCAAACCGCATGAGAATGATGTAATGGAGCATGGAAGAGTTGTTTGCATCAACATCTAGGAATACAAAGAAGATAGGGTAATAAGGATGGATTTCTATGGATCGATACTAATCCATGAAGATGGATTTACACCGATCCATCACCTGGATAGATTTGATTAAACGATTTTAAGGGATGGCCTTTCTTCATTCTTGAATCCCTGATTTTACTTAGTTTTTGGAATTTGTGGCTATCTCTTCAACTTTCTTGCCTTGATATCTTTCAAGTCTAATTGTCGGGTTCATCTAAGTCTAGCCAATCAACAAGCTGGATAACACTTTCCCCTTAAAGTGCATTTTGTTCCCTACAATCGAGATAAGTTGGAATTTCTGTAGTGATCTCTAATCCATGCTTTCAACAATTTTTATCCTTTCATCAAATCATTTTCAAAAGAAGCACCTTGCCTTTAGTTATTAGCTATGTTGCTTTACCAGACGCTGGCAACATAAAAATCAGAGCATGCTCTTGCTATATGTCACTATGAGTTTGGTAATTTTAATAAGGTTTCCTTTTCAAGTTCTTCAAGTTTGGGTATCCTTTATTTTATTCCAATCATTGAATGTTGAGTAAAAAAAAACGCATGTGTGCGTAGGTTATCCACCTCACTTTGAAATCTTATGCATGCATATTCTTTTGAAGTTCCATTAGCATCTGCCTTATTTTATTCTTACCTTGTTCTTTTCATTTCATTGTATAGGGTTTGGTTCAACCCCTTGAGGATGGATTTGTACTAATCCAACCCTAAGAAAGCGATTGCTTCAAATATGAAGAAGCCGGTTTCATGGGGCTATTAAGCCTATTCCATCCTTTTCTTTCCCCTTACCTTTTTTGTTCTTTGAAATTAAGCTTTTGTCTATTTGCTCACATTTCTTTTCCACCAAAGATGGCATTTACACCACTATTGACTCTGCAACTACTTCCATTATCTCTCTCTTGCAATCAATGCGACTAATCATTAAATCGGTTGAGATTTGATCCAACCTTCCCCATTCTGAATCACCTTCGGATCTGAGCTAAACCGATGATCAATCGTATCCTCCAAGTTTCAAGATGTAAAGGTAGGTGGCAATGGTGATGATGATGGCAGATGAGCTCTACGTTGAAGTCTGAACTTGGGATCTTGAGAAGAGAAGATGAGAGAATTGGCAAAACCTAACAAGGGATGGATCGATACCAATCCAAGACACAATGTTTTTTAGACTCTTTTCTCCTCTTTGATTTTGCTGCATTAGCTTGAATAATAGTCTAGTTTAATGCAGTACCCCAAGCTCAAGGCACTTCAGTGTATAGATAGTGAAGTGAGGCCGATAAGGATGATTAGCAATATAATATTCTTTATGTATCCTTTGGCAAATCTCACATTCCTTTTTAATTCTATTAGCATGAAAATATGGTAATGAATTACATCTTTCCTTTAAGTGGACTAACATTTTGAACTCTACAATAAACTTTTACTCTATCTTCGTCAATTTTTAGATATTACAAGTGGTTGGTCCCGCATTTTCGATGAACACGGTATTACTTTAAAAAAAAACTCAAATTCATATTCTTTTAATTTAAAAATGATTCAAAATTATTTTTGTAGCTAAATAAATTCATATAATTTCTTTCTAAAGAACTTAGGCAAAAACATTCTCTTCTTTCTTTAAAGCCAAATAAGTTGAATAAATTTCAAAATTTGTATTTGAAATATTCTTTATACTTAAATGATTCATTTAAAACAAAAATATATTTGTTTCAAAACCTATGAGGCATTCTTGCCAAAATAATAATTTCAAAATCCACAAAACACATTTTCGTGGAATTTTAATAATAAAACTCCATCTTTTCAACACATTTAAGTATCATTTTACTAAATAAACCTGGGAAAAAAATCAAGCTTCATGTATTTTACTATATATCATTCAAAATTTCTCAGATTATTTTATAAAGTCTATCATAATTCTATTTAAATAATCAAAATCATTTCAAGAAATTTAAAAATAATAATTAATCAAATTAATGATCAAATAAAACATTTTTTAAGGGAAAAACATATAACAATAAAAGGAGAAAACCCGCCTTTCTCCGATGGCTCACAATCTGGATGCGACTCTGACTATGGAACAAAACTGAGCATGGAACAAAATTTCCCGAATGACAAAAAAGCCAAAGCAACAAATGCCAAAATAAATACAACACATGAGCCCTACCACAAAATAGCCCCAAAAATAAAACTTCCCAAAGTAGGAGATGAGCCAAACCATAATACAGTTGCTTAAGAGAGCATCCATTGAGGACAACAAACCGCTAGTCCAACTCAAACACTATCCACTGCAGGATCCACCGGCCTGAGGCAGGCTATCAATCTGGAACCTTTTCCATAATTGGGTATGAGCACCATCTGAAGCCTTCAAATGACTAGCCAAACTAGCAACTATCAGAGCAACACCTGGGCAAAAAACTACCCAAGCACAACCCAAAGCCAAAGAAACACAATCAACCCATTACCTCTCTCAGACGAGATTCCCTGGAAATGGAAAATACACACTAAAGATAAGGACACAGGTTGCCTGAAAATGGCTTTCCACTAAAAGCAAAGAAGACATTATCTGAAACCTTGCGAATGATAGATGACGAAAGCACAGGGGTGTCATCAAACACCGCTTTGTTCCAGAAGCAAGGAGATGCCAACAAATGAGAGAAGGAATCAACTTAAAAAGGATCGTTCTAAGATCCTTTCCAATCCCTTTATAGGTGAATCCCTCTCAAATCGAAAAATTTGTGAAGAAAGATCGAACCGCAATAGCAAACTCACTATCAAAAAATAAGTGTGCAATCAACTCCAAAGAGCCGACAATACAACACTGACAACATGAAATAATAGAGATGCCTACCCTCATCAGTTTAGCATCTAGAGGGAGACCTACATGAAATATTCATCACTACGGGTACCTTTGTAGGAATGCGCTTGTACCAAATGAAGGAAAAAACGGTTATTTTAGGAATAGGAATCTTAGAAGAATTCCATGCATCCTTGAGAGTAAAAGGGCATCCATTCCAGAGAAATCCCCGATCATGGACATCGGAGAAATCCTTGACAGACAACATCCATTTCTCACTAAGATAAGACGGTTCCCCAGAAAAATCATTATGCAGAAAGTGATGATACTTCGCATAAACAAACGACTCCCAAAAGGAGTCATTTGCTCAGGAGCAAGCCACAACTTACATGCATATGCCTTGCAGACATCTCTAAGATTCTGCAACCCGAGACCCCCTTCTCGTATGGGACTATAAATAGTCTCCCAGAATATCCAGCAATGTTATCTAACATTATCTTTCTTATCCAAAATAAAAGGACGAAGCTAAACCCAATAAGAACGAAAGAAGGATGAAGTGGACGCCATCACCGAAAACACATGAGACCCAAGAGAGTCCAGAACCGAGTTGATAAGCATGAGCCTCCTTGCCTGGGAGAGAAGAGTCGAGTTCCAGCGAAAGATCTTTCACCTAGCCTTTTCAGTTAGGGGGTCAAAAACCGCATTGAGTTTGCGGCCACGGTAAAGAACGATATCGAGATAAGTAAGAGGAAGTGAGGCCTTCCAAAACCTGACAAGGTCTCAATCCAAGCGATTTGGTTGGGGGACATTTTATTAGTGGGCACGATGCAGCTTTTCGAGGCATTGATCAATTGCTCGAGCACCGTTCGTAGAGATGAGGGAATGATAGGAACCGACGAATGGATCGTCAATTCCCATTAGAAAAAATAAACATATCATCAGCAAAGGTCAAAGAGGAGATCGCCAGGCATCCTCTTGGTATACCAAAGCAATAAATTTGCCTAGAAATTCTAAGCGAGTGCTCCCTCGGATAAGAGCCTCGACTATAATAGGGATAAAGGATCACCTTGGCGAAGCCTACCATTTAGCCACTCCATTGATAAGAATCGAAAACCAACAGTTCGAAATGAGTTTCTAGAAAAAAAATATTATAGGTTCAGGAAAACCAAAAGAATGGAGGACCCGAATGATGAACAACCATGACATGCTATCATAAGCTTTAGCCATACTGCGTTTAATCGCCACCTTGGAGTTTTGGATCTTTCAATCAATCTATGAGATAAGTTCCTATGCAAAAAAGACATTGTCTGCGATTAAACAGCCTTTAGCAAAGTCGGCTTAGGACAAGGAAATAACACGACCAAGAATAAGCACTAGCCTTATATACAAAATATTGGAAATGACCTTGTTGGAGAAGTTACAAAAGTTAACCGGTCTGAAATCAGAATAAGAACGAGGGTTTTCACACTTTAGATGAGTACCAGATTAATGGATGTCCATCCCTTAGGGAGAAAACACCTGAGAAGAAAGATTGGATAACTAGAGAGAAGTCTTGATGAATGACCGCCCAGGCACAACAGTAGAAGTCCCCATTGAAACTGTTTAGTCCATATGCGCTATCTTTGCTTAAAGAAAAACCACATGAACGAATCTCCTCCATAGACGGAGGATAGCAAAGAGAAGGGGCCTCAGGAAGAAACATATGAGGGATAATGAAAAAGAGACCAGTATCTGCCTAGTTGACGAAAGGGCCCTACAAGAAGGATTGAAAGTGGGAAATGATCGTCTCTACTACCTCAGATAGGAATTTAGCTAAAGAAAAGTCTGGTACAAAGAATCTGAAGGAAAGAAAGGATTCTATTCTTTTTTCTAATAGTGGAAAGGAAGAATTTAGAGTTGGAGTCTCCATCCACAACCCAATTGATTTGCGCTTTCTAACGAAGGAAAACAGTCTCAATTTTGAATTCAAAATTGAAGGCCAATTGGGCTTTGACCCAATCTGCCTTATTGGGAGGCTAAGGATTAACATCATAAGAAGCTTCAGCCAAAATGAAAGAATCTTCCGCCGAGCGAACTGTGTCAAAGATATTCTTGGACAACTGAGTGTTCCATGTTTTCAAACAAGCTTTAATGCGCTTGAGCTTACGGTAGAAACCCGCTATAGGGCTACCTTCAAGAGGAATGGATTAGGAGGCCTCACTAACAGAAGAAAGAAGTGACGGGAATTCCATTCGGACTAGAAACGGAAAGAGGAAGGCCTAGATAAAGCATGAGGAGGGCACTTCAGAATTATAGGAACACGATCTAAGTTAGTACGATGAAGATGTTCAACTGAGAATAAGAACGGAAGGTCAAACCATCCCTCCAAACCAAAAACCCGGTTTAGATTAGATAGGATCCAGCTTGGTCCTTATTGGTTGTTATAGCAAGTAAAGGCCAATCTGACAAAAGATACCTAGAGAGCCTAGTTTGGATAATGAAGGAGTTGAAATCCTCTATAGTGACACTGTTGATTGAAGAAACACCATGTTTCTCGGCTTAGCATGACACGACATTGAAAACATCTCCTATAATGGAAGGGCTATGGCCATGAGCAGATAAGGATAAAATATTAAGCCTGAGAACCTAGTACTCAACGCGATCACATCTCAAGTAGACCGCCGAAAATAGAAAAGGAAAAAAGACATCATGGAGCAAGCACTCAATCGAAAGAAGCTGAACCGAGTCGAAAACAAGATGCACAGACATGTCTTTGGCCCATAAAATCCAAATCTTGTTAGATACTTTGAGGATGCCTCCCCCAAAATTAAGGAGAAGGATGATATCAGAAAGTACTTCTTCCCCCATGAAGGAATCTAGAAGAGCCACTAGAGGAACTGAATGCTTCTTGATAATGCATTTAAATCGTGCGAGCAAGGCGTCTTCTCCAACCCTACCCCCCGAATATTCCAGAATAAAAAATTAACCTTTACAGAAATAAAGGAGAATCAAAATAATAGACACGACACAAAAAAGGCAAACAAACGAAAATTATCAAAGAAGATAAAGGAAACAACGAGTAGATCTAACTACCCTCTTGGCTGCAGCGAGAGAACAAGTAAGAATGGTGCGAGAAGTTCGACGCTTCTCCGAGAGCTCCCACGAGAAGAAGGTAAAGCAAAGCTACCCTAAAAACATGAAACAGAAGCCACATCGGACACTAAGGAGGAGGAGGATCTAACCACATCCGACTAAAGGACCACTCTTTGGGATGAGTTAAGATGATCTAATTTGCAAAAATGAGAGTTCCTAGCTAAAAGATCCAATTGGGCGTTAATGCCCTTAATCTCGTCTAAACTAAGAAGAGGAAAAAAGTGCACCAAGTCGAAGAAACGGAAGGAGAAGAAGATGTCGAGGAATCGTCCAATTTATTATTCGCTTAAATCTTTTTTTCACAAACGATTTATAATTCAAAATTAACAGTATTCTACGTTTAATCCCAAAAATTATTTGGAGTTATTTGTATCAACAATAGTAATAATTCATTACATAAACAATTATGCAAAATATCTCTTTACTATTATTATTTTTCTCTAGAAACCTCTTATTTTCATTACACAAATGATGATAGTAACTATTCTTCGGTTGAATTCGTAAACAATATATGTTATCACTTCAAAATGATCCGTAATTCATAAATAACGTGTAATAATCTACACTTTTATGAGTCCGAATTTCGACAAAAATCAAAACTCAAACTCATCCAAGTACGGATCATGTAAATCAAGCATCTATAAATAATGAGCATAAGCATAATTAGAGTAATATAAAACTAACTCACAACGAAAGTAAGATAGGATAACAAGTATCGACTATGACAGCTACCTTAATAGTGAATCGCCAAATCAATATCAAGCATGAGAGAACAAGAACGGAAACCCAAACACATCCAAAGACCATCTCCTCTAAGATAAATCCTAGAGTTGTTATGAAGAGGGGGTTAGAACAACAAGTCCTAGTGAATAAAAAATGTAACACAGTCAACTATACATAAATATATTCCATTTGGTTTTACCCAAATTATATGTCGAACAAGGTTAGTGAGTCTAACCTAAACTTGCAAAATTACGTACAATGATTAACTGTCATACTCAAGGTAGCACTTCACAATGATAGGTTATTATTACATACTGAGATAGAACTGTAACACATATATGAAGCCTTTACACCGCTCTACAAACTCACAGCTAAAAGGCAGTGTAACGACTTGTATTTTTAATGTATTGACTGAACGAAAATTAATATATCTTATTCCCTAGCGGTCGGATCATTTTTTGGATTTTAACATATTGTTCATAGGGATGTGAGACATGTCCATGATTTTTAATGAATCTAATTATAACCATTTTTCCCTTGAGTTTACTGTTTGGACCATAAATTTTGATAGAGATCGAATTAGGAACTGAAATCGGTCTCATTGGATCGGAATGGTGGTTTACGGATATGTAGAGTGGTCACAAGAAGGATTTGGTTCAGCAGTTTGGGAGGAATTGTTGGTTTAAGTTTCAGCTTGTGTTAGGCAGTCTAATTAGTAACTAATGGGTTGATCTGACAAGCCCATTAGGCTAATGAACTGCAGATATAAATAGGGGGACATGGGGAGAGAACTAAGATTACTCTCTTTATTCTAAACTTTAGGTTGGGCGTCTATTGTTCTCTTGTTCAATTTAAAACCTTATTTCTCGACTCTTTTCAATCAAATTCATAGTAGATTGCATCTACAAAATAGATCATCATCAAGGGAAGTTAGATCAGATCAAATAGAGTCTGATCCAAAGGTTTCCAACGTTGTCCAAATCTGCTCTCATCGGATTTACATCGAATTGAGGATTAGGTGAGTGGCAGGTATCTCTCTCATAGAAGCAGAATGTTATATTGGTTAGATGTATGTTAATTTCATTCATATATGTTTAAATCACCCTAAATCTATTCATACAAGTTCATCTCAGATCTAGGTATGTTCACAAGTTTTAAATAAACCTATTAAACCAGAAATTCATATGTTAATCATGATTTTAAGTATGTTTAGATCTAAAATTTCATTGATTTATAGTTATATGGTTTTTTTCATGATTTGAATGTGCTTTTATGATCATGTGTTGCTGTGTTGATGACTGTTTTGGTTAAATCGGATGAATTTCTTGAGTTGTATGTTAGATTGTTTTCCCTAGAAACACATTATTAAATAACATAGCAAAACAGAGGTTCAAATGATCAAATTCAGACGAAACTTGGCGGAGGCGCTCTGCGAGGCAAGATATGGAAGCACGAAAGTCTTCATGCCAAAATAAGCTAAGTACATGGACTAGTACCACCCCATGGTGGGTAGGTACCGACCCATATAGAAGGACCGGATGGCAGCAGTTTTTGTGGCATGGCTTCATGTTGATAAGTCGAGACTGCTTGCAAATTTTCAAGTCGTTTGGAGAATTTTTGGGATGGGTTGAAAGTTGATTACTCATGTGCAAGGGTGGACCGACAAAGGTTTCAATAGGAATGAAGAATAGCTTGGAAAATGGACCGATGGGAAGCACATAGCGTTAGGAGTGCAGAAGTGCCAACACTTAGCCATTTCCAGCTAAATGTATGGGTAGGTACCGACCCATGATGGGTAGGTACTGACCCATAAAGTTAGGTCATATGGACGTGATTTTTGGGGAGGTTGGTTTTGATGGCTTCTGGTGGTTGCTGGTGAAGTTTGGTGATGAATGGACTTAAGATGATCGATGTGCAACTCAATGATTGATGGTGCTTCGATTGTGAAATCGCATTGGAGTGGTCCGAGCCAGATTGATGTGACACTGGTCGTGGTTCGATATACGATTCGGTATGACAATGGATTGATGGGATGGGAGTTAACCATATATGATAATGGAATGGTTCGAGAAATGAATTTAGTAGCCATGATGAAAGGCTACACAAGTTTGAAGTGCCAAGGAGTCATCGGTAATCGAAGTGTTCTAACAGACTCAAAGCAGAGGTATTATGGGGACTCCCATTAGGACCAAATTCGATAGATTGTGTACCCTGGGCAGTCATGATGGGACTAGTTGCCTTCATCGAGTAAGGAAAGCATATGAGTCACAATGGCGTGTGGTAGTTTGGCTAGAACTGGGGTCTTTTTATTAGCCTTTTTTATCATTGAAAGCAAGTTTGATTGTCAATGGATTCGAGGCTGTAGTCGGTGATAACTGGGATATTGGATATTATGGTTGATTTTGTGCTTTCTTCTCTATTTTTCTGTGGGTAGGCTATCACCATAGGATGTCAAAGAGAAGCGGGATTGGGGCTTGATCCTTTCTTATTCTTTAATGGCATGTGATGGATGGTTTTCACGTGTTAACTTGTTGGTTGTTGGGCAGATCAGATGGTTGATCCGCCTATACTCATATTATCCTGTGTAATTGTTGTTTGTTATTTTATTGCTCACTAAGACTGTTGTTTGGCTCAAGATTTTATGTTTCCCTCTTATTACCTTGGGTTGTTCATCAATGTTATTGATGAGCAGACTAAGTAGCACGCAGCAGGTTTGGTGCCACTGATGCTAATTTGTGACGAGCATGAGGCTAGCATACTGTTACTACCTACTATTTAGATATTTCTTTCCTATTTCCACTGTATGTTGATGGTTATTGAGACTCGGAGGGATGTAGTAAGCCATATTGTATTCGGAGATTCATGTACTCACATGTATTATACTTGAGATTCTATGGCTTTATGAAGATTTGATTTTCTATTCAGTTATGCTTCACTACTATATCCTGTTGTACACTTTATTATTATATATAATCCATACGCTGCAAGTTATAGGACAGGATTCACTTCGAGTTATACTACCCTGATGATCATCCTGTATCGGCCAGGCAGGTCACACAGTGCACCATTCCTTAGCCCAGTGCAGGAGGTATGAGGCGATCGTCACATTCAGTATCAAAGCTTTGGTTAATCAATTTTACCCGTAGTCCGTGAAAGTAAACGCATATGAGAAAAGTATTTGTAATTTTGTTTGAATGATTAATATAATAAATGCCTATATAATATAGTATAGTAGGTTAGTAAGCACTTAAACATTAATATGGCTTTCTCTAATGTGAATTGACTCTCGTTTTAGATAGAGAATGAGTCGACGTACTTCAAGACACGCTGCTAGGGATAAGTCTACGACTGGAAGGGTAGGCGATTGATGTAGCATAAGAGCAAGCGATATCGAAGACATGCTGTTTCTGTACCAAAATAAGCTGTTGTGTTGGTATCTGCTTTAGATCACTTGGCATTCGCATGGTTATATAGGTGTCACTACTGTTTCGATATCAATATCGATATCGGTATATAGTAGTTCGGCTCAAGTTCTGTGGCTTCTGTTGTGTGTTATGTTGTTTTCACTAGATTCTGTGTCAGCTCAGTGGTTTAGGTGGTACTGGTTTCGACTCAGGCTTGGTTATGGCTCACGTGGCCTTCTTTACATTTCTGCTTTAGTAAGGTTTAGCTTCATAATTGGTGGTGGTATCATTTAGTTTTATATTTCTATGTTGTTTGTTGTTTTTAGTTACAGTATCGAGTTTCTTGTATTCTATTTTCAGTATTATTTTATTGGTGTTGTAGTGCTGGTATCGGCCCCGTCTTTTGAGCCTGTAAATAGGCCAGTTGTGTCTTTGTAAACATACAGTTGATTTTGTAATTGAAAACTTGGCGACGCTATTGCTGGGAGCATTGTTTCTCTATCCTCACTTACGGCATTCATTTGTGGATTAACGACTGGGAAGATCATCTTTTCGGCATTAGCGATCAACAAAAAGTTGGTGATCATGTTTCCGACATCTTTGAATCAATGGAGACTGTGTTATATGTTCATTTGGAGTTCTTCGAGATCTACTATGATGACCGCCCATAACTCCCGCACTAAACAAGAGGAATAATGCGCTAAAAGGCGTGTCAGGCAGCTATGGACGATCATCATGGTAGAATAACACAAACGTAACCTATCGTATAACCCTCAACGCATGGATAAAATATAATAGAACATATACAAAAAGAAGATATAGAGAAGCACCACTGAACAGAATCTCAAACTTTCATATCATCATGAAAATAATGTCCATACATCACTAGATTACATCATCAGAATCTATACAAAAAGCCTCACTATAAGTTCACTCAGAGTAGCATACATTAAACATAAAAGCGGAAACAAGTGTGTATAGTAGGAAACTAATACGTCAGCCTCTAGCTCGTCGTCGCTCAGCATCATTGTCCTCATCAAGGTCTACTACCTGCTGCCTGCTACCTAGTCTGCCCATCCACAACATCATGGATGAACATCCCAAGGTAATAAGAGGGGACATAAAGCCTTGAGTCATATAATAGTCTTAATGAGCGATAAAACAGCTATTTAACATCATCAATAAAGTATATGAGAAGTAGGCAGATCAGTCATCTAATCTACAAATACATCAACGGAGAAGAAACCCAAACCCATCTCCTCCATATCTGACAGTGATAAACTTTCCCAAAAAATCAGAGAAGAAAACAACATCATAACCATAACGACCAATTATCAAGCGTAGACCATCCTATTCGAGATTAAATGATCCATGTAATGCACTCGACCCATGATTGATTCCATCTCCAGATTTGATCTTATTCAAAAGTTGGGCCCTAAACAAAAACAATAGAGGAAAGTGGTCATAAACAAAACTAGTAAAAATCATGGACATGTCTCACATCCCCGTGAATAACATATCAAAATATGAAAATGATCCAACCCATAGAGAATTAAATAAAAAATTATAATCCTCCGATAGGTAAAATGTAGATCGTTACATCTATGGATTTAAGTACCTTTTCGGCATCGAATCAATCAACGAAATTAGGAATTATCAATTTCATATGCATTGGATTTATATCGTTCATCAGTAGTTTGAGATTTATTGTGAATTCATCAGTGTTTCGAATATAACTGAAATTGTTATTGCTTCTGCTGCGCCAATTTGTTATCAGAGTAAAACGATTCAGAATTCATCGTTGTTTCGAATAGGTTCATCGATCATCAGTAGTTCTGAAGTTGATCATTGTGTCGAAGTGATTCGAAGATCGATAGTTAAACCAAGTTGGTTCGGCATTGCTCGATTGGTTGTAGTTCATTGTTGTTCATCAATTCGAGATCAGAGTATCATTTAGTATTGTTCGAAGGCATTGATTTGGTTTCAAAGTTTGATTTCGAAGTGGATCATCGAACTATAGATTTTCGTAGCTTCATATTAGTGAATTGGGTCAATGTTTAGGTTATCATTGTTCGACTCGGTTCGAAGGTTGGATCATTAGTTTTATTTCTATTCAGAAGTTTGTTGTTTTCGATTGTTGTGAAGTTTCGTTCATAATCAAAATAAGAGCAATTGTTATCATTTCAAATTGAAGAATGCTTCCAAGATGAGCAAATAGAAATCGAAATTTGAAGATGTATACAGGCAGGAAGATGCAGCTCAAATGGTTGAACATCTTAACGCTAGAATTGATAAC
This sequence comes from Allium sativum, assembly GCA_030737875.1. NCBI lineage: Eukaryota > Viridiplantae > Streptophyta > Magnoliopsida > Asparagales > Amaryllidaceae > Allium > Allium sativum. The sequence goes on from CM060921.1 coordinate 319,809,816, forward strand.
GGTATTGGACGATCAGATAGAATGGTTTTGGATATGAATCGAGATCAAAGGCATAAAACTCCACCTGTATCGGAGAATATGTTTGGAGAAGATGAAGGTGGTTGAAGCTTTTGATTTCAACATCATGAGGATACCAGATCGCAAATCCAAACTCAAGTGATGGATAGGCGATGTGAATCGGGAATGAGAATATAAATTTTAGAATTTAAGGGAGGTACGCAAGAAGAAGGCTTTGATTTTTCAAACCACCAAAATTTGATGTAGAAGAGATTGATTTTTCTAAACCACCAAAATTCGATGAAGAACAAGAAGAAATTATAACAAGTGATGAAGGGTTTAATTTGATGATGAGGAGGGCTTGTCTAACTCCAAAGACATAAAGTTTGTTATCAATGAATGATTTTGAGGAAAAGGTGACAGAAGGTGGTGAGTTGTATGTGTTAGTAGAAATGGATGCGACATGAAGTGATGAAATTTACGAACCAGTGAAGTTGTTATTATGTGAGTTTGAAAATGTGATTCCAAAAGAACTACCAATTAGTCTACCGCCACTTAGAGACATCCAATGTCAGATTGATTTCGAATAAGGTGTTGCTTTACCTCATAAGCAATATTATGATAATTTTCAAGGATTGAAGAGAATGTTAGAAATTCGTGGGCCAATTCTCCATGATCTGGGGAGGATGATGTAGCACAAGAGCAAGTAGTATCGAAGACATGCTGTTTCGATACCAAAATAAGCTGCTGTGATGGTATCTGCTTCGGATAACTTGTTATCGACATGGTTATATCAGTGTCACTACTATTTCGATATCAATATCGGTATCAGTGTAGTTTATTTCAGGTCAAGTTCTATGGCTTCGGTTCTAAGGTTCAGGTTTCGTTGTGTGTTAAGTTGTTTTCACCAGATTCTGTGTTGGCTCATCAGTTTCGATGGTACAGATTTCAACTCAAGCTTGGTTATGGCTTACGTGGGCTTCTTTACATTTCTGTTTCGGTAAGTTTAGCTTCATAATTGGTGTCGGTATCATTTAATTTTATATTTTAGTTTCTTGTAGTTTGTTTTGGGTATCGTTTAATTGGTGTTGTAGTGTCGGTTCGGCCCCATCTTCTGAGCCTATAAACAGGCTAGTAGTGTCTCTGTAAACATATAATTGATTTTGTAACCAAAAACTTGGTGACGCCATCGTTGGGAGCTTTTGTTCTCCATCCCCACTTACGATGTCCATTTGTGGATCAACGATTTGGAAAATCATCTTTCCGACGTCAACGGATCAACATAAAGTTAGTGGTCACGTTTTCGGCATCTTTAGATCAACGGAAATTGTGTTTTCTATTCATATCGAGTTCTTCGAGATCAACAAATTTAAGTACCTTTCTGGCATCGAATTCAATCAATGGAATTAGGACTTCTCTGTTTTATATGCGTTGGACATATATCGTTCATCGGAAATTTGAGAGTTAATTTGAATTCATCAAAGTTTCGAATAATAATTCAAATCATTTTTGCTTCTGCTACGTAAATTTGTTATCAAAGCCGAAATGATTCAGAATTCATCGTTGTTCCGAATATGTTCATCGATTGTTGTGTCGAAACGATCTAAAGATCGACAATGAATCCAGGTTGGTTCGGCATTGCTCCAATTAATTTGTAGTTCATTGTTGTTCATCAATTCGAGATCAGAGTATCGTTCGAAGGAAATGATTTGGTTTCGAAGTGGATCATCGAATTGTTGTTTTTCTTAGCTTCAGATTAGGGAATTAAGTCATTATTTCAGTTATCATTGTTTGATTCACTTTGAAGGTTTGGATCATCAGTTTTATTTCTGTTATGAAGTTTGTTGTTTCTAATTATTGTAAAGTTTCATAATCAAAGTTAGAGCAATTGTTATAATTTTGAATTGAAGAGTGCTGCTAAGACAAGCAAATAGAAATCGGAATTTGAAGATATATATAGGCAGGAAGATGCAACTCAAATGGAGGAACGTCTTAATGCTAGAATTGATGACGATATTAGACATTCGGGGAGAATGATTTTGGATATGAATCAGAATAAAAGGCGTAGAACTCCACCTATATCAGAGAATATGTTTGTAGAAGATGAAGGTAGTAGAAGTTTTTTATTTCAACATCATGAGGATACGAGATCGTAAACCAGACTCCAGTGGTGGATAGGCGATGGGAACAGGGAATAGGAACAGAAATTCCAGAATTTAAGGGAGGTATGGAAGAAGGGGTTGATTTTCCAAAACCGCCAAAATTTGATGTAGAAGAGTTTGATTTTTCAAAACCACCACAATTTGATGAAGAAATTATAACCTGTGATGATGTGGTGGGGCTTGTCTAACTCCAAAGACAGAAATTTTGTTAACAATGAATGGTTTTATGGAAGAGGTGACATAAGGTAGCGAGTTGTATGTGTTAGTTGGATTGGATGCCACAAGAAGTGATGAAATTTCCAAACCAGTGAACCGTTATTGTGTGAATTTGAAAATGTGATTCCAAAAGAGCTTCCAATTAGTTTACCACCACTTAGAGACATCGAACATCAGATTGATTTGGAACCAGGTGCTGCTTTACCTCATAATCCTTACTACGATAATTTAGGGATTGAAGAGAATGTTGGGAATTTGTGGGAAAATTCCCTTGGACATGGGGAGGTTTATGTAGGTCAAGAGCAAGCGGTATCGAAGATATGATGTTTTAGTACCAAAATAAGTTGTTGTGACAATATCTACTTAGGATCACTTCGAACTGGCATGGTTATATCGGTGTCACTACTGTTTCGATATCGGTATCGACGTAGACTATTTCGGCTCAAGTTCTATGGCTTCAGTTCTCAGGCTCAGTTTCTATTGTGTGTTAATTGTTATCACCGGATTTTGTGTTGGCTCAGTGGTTTCGATGGTACTGGTTTTGACTCAAGCTTGGTTACATCTCACGTGGGCTTCTTTACATCTCTGTTTCGTTAAGGTTTAGTTTCATAATTTGTGTCGTTATCGTTTATTTTATATTTCTATGTTGTGGTGGTGTTTTTACTATGCAGCCCCTTCCGGAGTGTGTATGACCCTAGGCCACGCCCCCATGCTTCCCCAAACAACAGAGTCTTGACTGGGTTTACAAGGAATACAGTTTGGAGAGGAAAGCGATCATGTTGGTACATTTTTAGATGTCGAGCTTGGGTCCTATATTTACAAGGACTTTTTGGAGGAAGGAGAGGTTGTGGATGGCTAGAGTGTCCACGCGAGAGGCCCGGTGGAAGTGAACATATCAACATTGGAGACCATAGTGGAGGCCCACAACGCTCAGATGGTGGCAAAGTCGGAAGAATAGAAGGAGAAGAGGAGGCAGGATGAGGCTTCCATCTTGGAGGCTCAGGCCGAGGCTAGGCGAGATGTCGAGGGGAAGGCTGTTGTTGTAGTAGCGAAGGAGAAGGCCGATGCCGAGGTGGAGGAGGCGAGGATTGCCAAAGAGGCCCGGAAAAAGAGAGCCCCTAATGAGGCTGAGAACGAGTGGGTCGTCACGGAGCCTAGAAAGAAAGAGGCTGATGATGCCAAACAGAGAGCTGCAATGACTTATGAGAAGCTTAAGGCCGATGATGTTGTGAAGCTCAAATCCAAGAAGCTAGCTAATTGGTAGGCTGCCAAAGAGGCTAAGAAGAAAGCAGAGCTAGAGGCCAAGAAAGCTTTGGGAAAGGGTGACGTTGTGATGGCCCTTGCTTCTGGTGCTGCCCCCCAAGCCATTGCAATACATTGCCCCCTCCGATATCACGGAGATTACAAGTGGTGAGGAGGTAGGCGGAAGGTGCACCTCGATTTATCACGAATTGATCACTCCTCCGGAGGGTAAAGGAAGGAGAAGCAGCAGCGGTTCCGGAAGAAAGAGATCCTGTTGTATATAATGGTGTTGTATACACAATTATATGATTTTTATTTGATGATAACAAACAAATATATATTATTCTAAATGTGTTTGTTATTGTACTGTTATATAATATCACCGACAGGAATATAATATTTATATTCATATAGAATACGACTTTACAGAATTTCATATATTCACACAATGTTTTATTTAAATATATTATTATATTTCAACATTCAAACAGTACAAATTATATGACTCCACTATTTGTACACATTCACAGATATTACACATGATATTGTACTTGTATATAAACTGAATAAGTTAGACTAATTTGTTTGAACACAATAAAAATAATATTTTATTTGAGTCAAATTTGTTTAATACAAACATCAGTACATTTCTCTCATTACTAAGCTCCTCACTACAACACTGTCACTCAGTTATACAATTCTATGTACATCCTTTACATTTCATATACACATACACTCTTTCACTGTTATACACATTGACACTGCTTAAATCTTCAATCTTCTGTCTTCTATCTTCACAGCATCCTTCAGTCAGTCCAATCTTCATACCTGTCATATATAGAAACACACACAAAGTATCTGGAATAGAAATAATATATTAAAATCTAGCAAATATAATTTTTATTTTTATTTTTTTTATTTTCCTCAGTTTTCTGGTCTGTTTCTCATCATTTTTCATGACTTGATCTGATTCATCTGTGTCTAGACAGTTTGTATATGTACAGGGACAGGAAATTTTCTGATCGACTGCAAATACACACGTGTATAAATATACACGTGTGCACTGCCTCGCCAATTAGTGTGCAACTGAGGAGTAGCTGCATGGACCGTCTCGACTCAGCGCACATGAATATGGTCGAGAGTGTGACAAATTCAAATGCAACATACATGTTCAAGCATCCAAATCAAATCAGCTCAATCATGTCAAAGTGGTCGAGACACGATCAAGTAAAGCAAAGAACAATGCACAAGCTTCATGATTTCAAAAATGGTTGAGACAGCAAGATATGGGTCAAGCCAGTGTGACAATGGACAGTGCACTGGAGGATACAGCAATAATACAGTAGGCTTAACATGGTGTATGAAGTTTCTTCAGCATATACACATCAGTTCAATATGACAATTATGTGCAGCATGTAAATGAAGGCTAAACAACATGGATTCAGTATTAACAATGAATGGTGCAGCTTTATGTGTGCATGGATTGCATAGCATATCAGTATATATTGGCATTATAGTCAAGCATGTACAAGCATGTCAGCAAACATTCAAGTGTATATATGATGGCCCGACAAATTCATCTCAGCAAGACAAAGATTTTAAATATGGGAGCTATTATTTCTCAAGACAGATGAACAATTACAACAGGTGGTGCATGAATCAATTTAGCATGTTTTCAAGTTCAAGACAAGATGACAGTATGGTGCACTCAAATGGCCAAATCATCACAGCAATAACAAGCCCAAACATGTGTACATGAAGCATGCATGAAAAACAAGCCAAGGAAAGTTAAACAGGGTGACAAGAGAGTGATCATGGCAGAAACTTCACAAGTCAGGTTACTCATGCCTTCAAGCAAACAAAAGTTTATAGATGTTCACGACATGCACAAGTTAATCAGTGAATTCATGCTTGGCAAGATTTTAAATCGACAAGAATAAATTCCATAAATCCAATCATGTTGTTTTTGGCAAGATTCGAACGTGCAAGAATAATCAGTTTTTGCCAAAACTGTTTTTTTTTTCTCCTAAAATACATATCTCATTTTTATGGAAGGAAGAAATATGGCAAACTTTCATGTAAGGAATGGTGATTGGGCATAAATCGTTTTCTACATCTATGTATTCAATCAGAGATTTTCAAATCAAGGTTGCAGATTTCATCCGCAAATAAAGTCAACCAGAATTATTTCTATATTCATCTCGATTCAATCACACAAATCACGCAAGATATTTACAGAGGAACCAAAAGACAAAAGTAACAAATCAGGGATTAAAAGACAAATGGGAAATCAGTTTTTGGCAAGTTTTATTTTGTTTTTTAGAATTGCAGAAATCAGAGAAAACAAGGCAATAAAGTTTTGATTTCCAGAAAACATCTTTTGGCAAGTATTTTCCAAAGAAAATCAACCGGTCAATATATATTTTGGCAATGTTTTCAAACCAAAATTTGAGCAAGTATTTTTCAGTAAGTCAGAATCTTTTTTGACAAGAAATCAGATTTGGGCAAAAACTTATTTCCAAAAAATCTGAATACATATATGGGAACAGATCAATTTAATTTTTAAATCGATTTAAGTATGAAAACATTTTGGATTGACAAGCAATCAAAGGTATTAGATCCATCGAAGGCCAAAATTAAAGACCAGAAATCCATCCAGATTCATTATACAATCAACGCAAATCATCTCAAGTAAAGAAACCGAAAATTATCAGGGAAAGTCATTATCACGAAATCAGAGGGTTTAGGATTTCAATAATCCTACTTTATCACACCAATTCATCATAGGCAAAAGAGAGATCGAAACCACAAGCATCAAAAATTTCTAGCAAAAATATTTAAGACAAAAAACTCACAATTGAAATTAGGGTTTCGATCATCTGTCTCTCACGCCGCATCCTAAATCGAGACTTCAGAGATTAACTAAGAATTGAGCACCAGAAGATTATCCAGTGTTGAAGAACCATCGCAGTTCGATTTGAGGATTCCAGAGAAAACCCTAGCCCCGAATTTCCATTCAAAGCCGCCATCACATCAGGTCGAACAAATAAAAAAAAGTCTGGTCACTTTTGTGTTGGGCTAGGCCTTCTTGAAGATAAAAGGGGTTTTATATTTCATTATTTAACCAGGGTTTATTTTCTATTTTTGTTTTATTTCGTATTGTTGTAATCTGTAAAACAAACGAACAGTTTTCTAGAGTCTGTAAATTTTTAGAGGAATCGGTCGGGGTGTTGACTGACAGTGGCTAGAGTCTGTAAAATCTAGGTTACTGGTTACAGGGTCGTAACTAGGGGAAAACTGATCGAGGGGATATCGATCAGTCTAGGGTTTTGAGCGTAGAGTTAGAATAGGAGCTAGGGGTTCGCAAGTGTACATGGTCTTGTATGCAGGATCTGTTCTATCATCTAGTAGAAACCTTAGAAATGCAGCAGTAGGCAGGATTTTGCCGAAGCTGGGTATATCTTGTGTCATTTACTTTTCTGCATTTGTATTTCTGCTATATTCTGTGATCTGTGAATGTTTTAATATCCCGTGATTTTTGAACTCTGCGATAATTTGCAATAAACCCTATTCACTCCCCCTCTAGGATTAATCTAGATCCAACAAGTGGTATCAGAGCAGGTTATTTCTTTAACTCTAGAGTTATGGGTCATCCTAGTTGTCAACCGATAGAGAGTCAGTCAAATTCATCTCCAATAATTTTCGATGGAACAGATTTTTTAAACTGGAAATCCAAAATGGAATTTTATTTAAAATCTGTTAATATTAAATATTGGGATGTTGTTATCAATGGGTTTGATAGTGTAGACATTACTTTCAATGCTCATGCTATGAAAATTATATTTGATTATCCTAGTACTGAACACTTTAATCTTTTCTGTCATTGTTTATCTGCACAGGAAATTTGGGATACTCTCAATACAAAGTATAGAAGATCTGAAAACCATAGCTCAAAACCCAATAAAGTAAACTCAGATTCAGAGTTCTGCTTAACAGGATTTACAAATGAAAATTCAGATGGATCAAACGATGGAGATTCAGCAGACGATGAGGCAGGAAATTTCTCATATGAAGATTTTGTTTATATGTGTGTCGATCTAACTAAGTCTGTTGATAAACTCCAATCTAAAAATAAATCTCTAAAATCTAGGAATTCTGAGTTGATCAGCAAAATTGATGATTTGGAATCACAACTTGAATATTTTAAAAATTCGTCAAATTCAGATTGCAAAAATTGTTCGAAATTGAAAACCAATCTTGTTCATCTCAATAAAAATGTTCAAAAGTTTGAAAAGGAAATTCTGATCTTAAGAGAAAACAAGATTGAGTTATCAAGTTTGAACAATCTTCTACAAAAGGAATTTGAAAATTTTAAGACTGATATAAATTCCAAATTTGAAATTGCTGAAAAGGAAAATTTGATGAAATCTGATTTGATTTTGAAAGAACTTGAAAACAAGATTGAAAAATCAAAGAAATTTGAGTTTGAAAAAAAAACGATTTGAATTTGAAATTTCTGAGTCCCAAGTCAGAATTGAATTACTTGAATCTGAAAATTTGGTTTTGAAACACAATGATGCTGAAAAGAGTAAGATTGCTATAAATCGTTGTTCGAATTTGATAAAAGAAAATAGTGATCTTAAATCGAAAATTCAACAGCTTGAAACAACATTGCCTAAATTTTCTAATAGCGAATTTTTTTTGAATATGTTGTTGAAAAACCAATTTTCTGTTAGAAGTAAACGAGGTCTTGGTTTTGGGAAAACAAATGCTTTTGAAAATTTGAATTCATGTGATTTTAAAAATCCTTCAAATTGCTTCAGGAAGGGTCGTTCTGAAAATTTGAACTTTGAAAATTCTAAAAGGTTTTTAAATCACAATAGAAATGAGAATTTGCTTTATAATAAACTATTTAAACATTCTTGGATTCCAAAAGGAAATAAAACGGGCTTCGTTAAGTTTAAACAGATTTGGGTCCTGGAGGGTACAATGGTAGATTCGAATGGTTTGTTATATAAACAAGTCTGGGTACCAAAACAAATGAATACAACTGTGAGTGGTTTAACAAACTTTGTTAGACCACTCGATCCTATAAATTGTTAGGTGCCGGAGAAGGCTGAGGAGCTGCTTTGCAAAAGAGAAATTGGGTTCAAACAGCTTCATATCACCGAATCTTTTTCAGTTCCTTAGCCAAACCTGTTGAGTTAGAGATTATGTCTTACATTGGACTCTGGTATGATCTCTAAACTCACCTTTGTATATCTTCTCTGTTTTTTTTATTTTCTATGTTTATTCCTTCCTCTACCCCTTCTATTTTTCTTCAGTTTTTTTTGATTTTTTTGATTTATCACTGTCATATTTTTTTTCTTTATGGCCTTCATTAACTTTCAATTGTAGAACTCATATTTTTCTGGAAATTCGCTTTAGTTGAACAGAACTCTGATGTTTTAATTATTTCCAGATCTTGAATTTAATCTTGTAAATATCTGCAATTATTTTGAAGTTTATTTTCTGTTCTTTGAATTCATAACAGAGTTGATGTATTCTTGTCATATCTTGAACTCTGTTAATTTGAATTCTAAATTTTTGAAAATCTAAATATTTAATGAAATTTCACACACCTATGATGTTTGAGTTTATTCTAATTCATTTTAGAAAGGCTTGAAAATTTATACTTATTACAGCACACTGCTATTTATCAGTTGTGATAATTTCATTGATTTTCAGATTGGCTTGGAATTTCTAAATTGTCTAGAATCTCAATGATACATCTTAAAATTCTTCTTTATTCATGATCATTTTATGGTTGAAATCTGTTTGTTTGAAATCATCTGAAATTCTTGATATTTTGAATCTCACATACCTCTTAAATTAGAAATTATCAATCTTGTGTGGCTGATTCATTATGTAACACCCCGTAATTCTGTGACATTAAGTTTCTCAAATTAAAGTATAATTAATTTTTAAAAGAAAAATTAAAAGAAAAAGATCCATGCAGTTTTTTTTAATTTAAGTATTGTAACTAACATGAAAAAAAGAGGTAAGGAGAGAACAATAATTATTATTGTTCTAAGACTTATTACCAAAAGCCTCTGTAGCTCAGTTGGTTAAGGCATTGGATTGGTAGCATGGAGGTCGGGGGTTCGAACCCCGGCGGCGGCATAATTTTTTATCATTGTTTTAGAGAGGGCCAACTAAACATGCAAATATATGTACGTATACAAATTCAAAATTTAAAAGGATAAGAACGTACGTATAAGGAAATAAAGAAAATATATATATACATATGAGAAATATAAATATATATATATACAAAAATATATGTATACGAAAGATAAAATTCAAGATAAGGCTACAGTCAATGAAATATGGCAACATCATTTGAATTTTGAAAATAAAATGAAAGTTGTGCGTATATATATATATACGCGTAAAATGGTCGTTAGAGGAATTGTATACATATAAGAATATTTCATGTGAATAAAACAGTTAAATAAATTCCAGAAATTCAAAAGTTTGAAAATCAAACTTTTACGCCAAAATAGCTTGTGGGACCCAATGCTGACTCAGCACTGCGTGTATGATAAGGTTTGGCTAGATTCATCTACGTACCTGGACTATTTTCTTAACTAGGTTCAATGCTGACTCAGCGCTGCGTGTACGATAAGGTCTTGAGCAGCTATATAAACAGCCCTAGTCTTCATTCTCTTTGCACCAATTCTCTTCTATCCTTATGCTGCTAAGATTCATGGCGTCTTCCCCTCTTCTAAATTTTCTTAAATAAATAAAATAAAATATGATTCAAGACGAGGAGATGCTGCTAAAAGACTTTTAAGGAGGGATTCAAATCAAAGTTTCAAGTGAAGAATTCAAAGGCTAGCTCAAACAAGTTTCAAGCAACGACGCACGAATCATAGCCACGCTTTCCTTCTTTTCTAGATTTATTTTCTGTAAGTTGGTTATTTCTAGATCTGAATATTTTGTTTTATTTGTGACATGAAATTAAAGGAATATGCCAAATCTCTCTCTCTCTCTTCGAATCTGTGTTTATACTCTTGGACTGAATTAAGAATTATTATGATTCGAGGACAAATAAGACTGTAACCGTGACTATGACTATAGAACTGTGGCCTTTGAAAGCATATGCCTTTGGACTATGACATAAGCCTTTGATTTTGGGACATATAAACATTGCCTATGACAATGACTTATGACTATGGGAATTTTTTTCCTTTTTGGACTATGAACATCGCATATGACTATGGACATTTCCTATGACTGTGACTGTGACTAAAGGATTATTTCCTTGACTAGACCTATACCTTTGATTTGGACATAAACTATTACTTATGACATAATGAGGACAACTGTGATTTTGACACCCATAATTTATGATTAGGAAAATATTGCTTTAGTTTTGTGATTGAGAAGTTGGGTCTAAACCCAATTATTTATTCTACTTGTTCCTTGGTTTTTCTTTGGTTTTAAGACAGTGGGAATTTACCTATTAAGTTAGGTCTACCCACGTTCTTGAACCTATTTTGCTCATTCTTTGGTTTTAAGACAGTGGGAATTTACCTATTTAGTTAGGTCTACCCATATTCTTGAACCTACATTGTTATCCAAACCTTTTTATGTCAATTATTCCTTCTTGTCATTTTGATTCATTCCCTTTTTATCTACGAATCTAGATTTATTTATAATCTAGGTTGAATCACGATTATTCGAACGGTGGGAATGCGATTTGGGGAAAAACATGGAAATGAATATGAACGTAATTGTAAACTTGGAAATTGGCATAATTTGGAATATGTATTATGACATGCATATTAAAATGAGAACGGGGAAATTTGACATGGATTAGGGAATATGTGATTTTGACATATTAAATTTAGCGTTAGTAAGTAAGCTAAATTTTAGGCATAAAATGTAAACTAGAAAAATAATTCTAGTTTTTCCATAAATTGTGAATTAGGATGTTAAACCAAGATTGGGTTAATTAAGGTTGTTTTGGAATAAGTATATTAGCACAATTTTGAATTTATTTGTAATTGTGAGCAATTGTCATGTTTAGAATAAATTATGGTTAGCGACACTAAATTTGGTATAATTTACATACCAAAAAGTATAAATATGATAAATAAGAGAGAATGGGCCATAATAATAAATGTGACAATGTACATTAAAAGAGTAGTAATGAAATAAGTAAATTAGGAGTAATTTACTTATAGAATTCGTCATAAATGTTAAATTGTTCATTTACCACAAAATATGTAACTTGGTTAAGTTTTGGCCATAAATTATAAACTAGGATATTTAATCTAGTTTCGGCAATGAAATAGGAAATGGCCTAAACTGCATGTTGGGTTAGGACTTGGGCCTAGAATATAAGTATACTAGTAGGCTTGACAAATAAATATAGGCCAAATTTGTCTGAAAAGGGGAAATGGGCTTTTGAAATAAATTGTTAACAATTTATAAACAAAAGAAAAGTATTTTGATAACACCCCTTTTTATAACACATAGACCAGAAGGTTCTAGGGTGACAGAGAGGATAGTGTTTAGGCTTGGGTTTGGAAAATACAAGTTTCCTGCCCTCCCTGGCTATCCCTAACTGATCCGAAGGACGGGATGGTTGTTTTCAAAACTAGATTTGGAAATTAATCAAAAACCCTTTGAACTTAGAAAACATGAATATGCCTAACCCGAGGTTAGACTGAGTTGCGGTGTAAACCTGCCCGGAACCGACCGACACATCCAGTAACCGCAGCAATATCTGTCTAATGTGAGAGGTTGCGGCTTTAATTTATTAATTAAAGCTAGAACAAGAATGGGAGAGTTAAGTCCATAGGAACACTTAACCAACCTAACACGGTTAAGCTAGAATGGGAAGGTTAAGGAACACTTAACCAACTTAGCACAGTTAAAGCTAGAATGGGAGGGTTAAGTCCATGGGAATACTTAGCCAAATTAACATGTTGACTAGACTAGAAGGTGGGGTTAAGTAAAGTTAATACACTTAGCCAATTTAACATGTTAATTAGACTAGAGGTTGGGGTTAAGTAATACACTTAGCCAAATTAATATGTTAACTGGACTAGACCATAGGGTTAAGTAAACTTGAACGCTTAACCATCAGAATATGATAAATGAATAGGGTTAAGTAAAAAGCATGAAGGGATAACACTTAACCAGTGTAATAGGATAAGGGAAGAGGGTTAAGATAGCTTGAATCGACTAAAGACACTTAACCAACCCAACCTGGCGAGAAAGAAAACTAAGTAGTAGACCTCAGTTGAAAAAGGGACTAAGTAGTAAAACTTAGTTAAGAAAACAAGGAATTTGGAAACTAAGTGGTAAACCTTAGTTAGTAGAACTAAGTAGTAATTCTTAGTATAACACGAAGGAGCAGACATCCATCTAGTTTTAAGAAGGCTCCAACGAATTGGGTTACGAAGACCGAGGCTTCGAGGGGACGTGAGGGTACTCTTGGTATCCCTCTGTGAGGCTGCAGATGATCATCCTGGGCTCACAGAGGTTAAGGTCTGCGTTAGAAGAACCGAGGGTATGCCTTGGTTGCAATATATATGTGGCAACCTAAAGACTAGGATGGACCAGCGTGATTCGGCGAGAAGACGGTAGCCCTGTGATAGCAACTCGTCGTCTACCATCCATCTTGAGTCAATCGAGATACGTGAAGCGAAAAGGTGGAAAACTCCAAAAGACCATATACTTGCTATCTAGTTATGGTTGCGGATGGCCATAGGATAGTGGGGCACCGGGGGCCGGCGTATAGTTCTCATTTTACAAGGTGTGCCTTTCATTAGCTGAGGGAGGGGTCAAGTGGGACCATAGCCACTGGAGTAAAAACAGACCTTAGCATCTGCATCGGCAGATATCTGAAAGCTCCCGACCGAGTTCTGTATTCCTTGATTTGCCCTGTCACAGGACTCAGATCGCACATTACAGGACATGTGCATCTAGACAAGCGATAACGATTCGCGATACATACGTGGGGAAGCCTAGGAACATATACCACTCTAGGTAGTGTGTCCTAGACTTAGGGGCATTGTTCGACAGGTAGCGTAATCCCTAGTTGGACTAGGTGGCATAAACCCTGAACTCGAAAAGCGTTCAGCAGATAGCGTAAAACTATAGTTAAATCTAGAAAGAAGTGGATAGAAAACCCTAGATTAGATATAGGTAACAACTAATAAATGGATGCCTGAAGGCGATGGAAAATACATGGATTGGGATCACGTTATCGTTACTAGTTGAAACACTAGTTAGGCGGTGCAGAGATATAGAAATCAGTATAACAAGGAAATAGCGAAGCGTCGAAGTATTAGAGCGAAGCGGCAAAAGTATTAGAGCGTATCCAGTTTATCTTATCTTAGCATATCTTGTGATTACCTTGTCCAATCTTGTTGACCCTATCGTCATGGTGTAATCTTGTATTCAGTTAATTCATGTCGTTTTGTTTTCCATGTTCACATGCTAGAAGTTACTGAATTACTCAGGCTTTATGTCTGACTCTGTTTTTCTTTCGTCTTTTTTTCTTCCGTCCCCCCCCCCCCCCAAGGTAGTAGAGGAGGGAGTAGTATAGCTCAGGTTAAGTTGGACTGTCACTCTTTCCCAGCTTGAAGATTTATCGAAGTCTGCTTGGATTCTCTTATCAGATGCTATGGCTGGCTCATGCAAAAATTGGGGAATATAAATGTTGTTTTATGCTTCTTTATTTTGTAAGACAGATGATACTCTGATATTGTAAAGAAATCATTGTACAAATTATTTTATCAATAAAGCAAAGTTTTATCTTCCGCTGTTTAATTTCTGTCTGTCTTGTAATTTATCTGCATCTTTTACCCTAAATGCTCCACAGAACTTAGTGCATTCCCTTTGTGAGTGACACTAACGGATGTGGGGTGTTACACGTGGTATCAGAGCTGAAGGTTACCGGATCAGATAAAGATTTGAAAAATTATTTTTCAAAATAGTTTTTAAAGAAGCATTTTCAAAAGAAAAGGATTTGTTTTAAAGGCACATTCCCCAAAGCTATACGCATTGTCTCTTCTTCCTCTGTTTGAATTCTTGTCTCCTTCTTTCTTGAGTCTCTGGGGCTCCTGGCTTTCTGGGAGGTAACCTCATCGAAGGGCAAAGTAGTGCCCGGCTTCCATCCATAGCCGTAGTTGTTTCATCTACGGGCAGTTTTCTTTCAAAGCTTATAAGGTTTTCCGGGCGATGGAGGCAGTTTTCGAGAGATTTGTCAACATGACTACACACGGAAGGGGATGAGGAGTTTGGCTAAGGAGCATAACCCTAGGATGAGGAATTCATGGATGTAGACTTAGCACACGAAGGAGGAAGAAATTATAAAGCCTAAGACAAGAGGAAGTATCTTTACTAGGGTATGATAGGGCATATACTTAAGGACAAGGGCAAGAACGAGGACGAGATTTTCAGAAGGACAAGTACATGCTTTCGCCACCAAGCGTACCTAGGAGAAAGGTAGTCCGGTTGGAAGAGTCTAGTTTTCTGTTCGTGCTATTTCCTTAGGTTCTAGCGCTTCTCATTTGTTCATATCCACTTTCATAGTTGGGTCTCTGCACCATAGTACTTGTATAGTAGAAAGATCCCACTAGAGTCTCAAATCCAATTGATGGTCCGACCAGTTTATTTTTTTGTTAGTAGGGATTTGAGAATAGCTATCGAGTTTGCTTATGTCATCTCACGTAGATCGTCTAAATTCGGGGGAGATATTCCTTGGGTGCTTGTCTGATATTGGTTTAGGCCTTTGGGGCTTGTACTTGAGGAATGTCGAGTTCGACTAGGATGGTTTGCGTGAGAGATGAATAGTTGTGACAGGCGCTCTAAAAAGCGCGTAGTGATCTTTCAACCCTTATAGTTATGGCATGGTGGATAAGGGAGAGACCTCTAATCATACACTTGGTACCGTGATTGACATCTGTTTATTTTGGAAATGGAGGTTAGGAACTTCACAGTCGTGAAGATAAATTGTTTAAGATACAGTGGAGTAAAGCTCAAGAAGGCTAGATACTAGCAACATGCCCTTTTTCCTTAAGGGTGCATCCTTGATTTCTCTGTTTAGGAGCTTTACGCGTAGTTGTTTCTCTCTTTCCAAAGTATATCCTCTAGGTCGTATCTGCGATCCTTAGGTAGAAGCCAATGGATGTAAACATGTATTTGAAACATGTTATGGTTGAATGGTTGCAAGTGGTTGCAAATGGTTGCTCGTGGATGCATATGCATACGTATTAGGCACTAGATCAAGTTTGGACGCTCTCATATTGTATTTACATATATGCATTTGTTTATAAGTTGAACTTGATATGATATCATATGGACGTTGCATATGGATGAATGGCTGTGCACGCATGTAGTATTTACATGACTAGGGATGTTTGCATGCATGATTGGACGCATGGCACTAACATGATTTGCATTAAGGAGGTCAACTGAATCAGTAGACCGCCTGATTTTGCATTAGATAGAGACATATATACACACTATGCATATGAACATGAAAGCATTAGAAATCTTTTAAGGACAATGAATGCCTGTGATTGAATGGTTGAGTAGATGGGTGACTGGATGGTAGGACACATTCTTCCTAACTTGAAGATTTCGGGGACGAAATCCTTTTAAGTGGGGGAGAATGTAACACCCCGTAATTCTGTGACATTAAGTTTCTCAAATTAAAGTATAATTAATTTTTAAAAGAAAAATTAAAAGAAAAAGATCCATGCAGTTTTTTTTAATTTAAGTATTGTAACTAACATGAAAAAAAGAGGTAAGGAGAGAACAATAATTATTATTGTTCTAAGACTTATTACCAAAAGCCTCTGTAGCTCAGTTGGTTAAGGCATTGGATTGGTAGCATGGAGGTCGGGGGTTCGAACCCCGGCGGCGGCATAATTTTTTATCATTGTTTTAGAGAGGGCCAACTAAACATGCAAATATATGTACGTATACAAATTCAAAATTTAAAAGGATAAGAACGTACGTATAAGGAAATAAAGAAAATATATATATACATATGAGAAATATAAATATATATATATACAAAAATATATGTATACGAAAGATAAAATTCAAGATAAGGCTACAGTCAATGAAATATGGCAACATCATTTGAATTTTGAAAATAAAATGAAAGTTGTGCGTATATATATATACGCGTAAAATGGTCGTTAGAGGAATTGTATACATATAAGAATATTTCATGTGAATAAAACAGTTAAATAAATTCCAGAAATTCAAAAGTTTGAAAATCAAACTTTTACGCCAAAATAGCTTGTGGGACCCAATGCTGACTCAGCACTGCGTGTATGATAAGGTTTGGCTAGATTCATCTACGTACCTGGACTATTTTCTTAACTTTGTTCAATGCTGACTCAGCGCTGCGTGTACGATAAGGTCTTGAGCAGCTATATAAACAGCCCTAGTCTTCATTCTCTTTGCACCAATTCTCTTCTATCCTTATGCTGCTAAGATTCATGGCGTCTTCCCCTCTTCTAAATTTTCTTAAATAAATAAAATAAAATATGATTCAAGACGAGGAGATGCTGCTAAAAGACTTTTAAGGAGGGATTCAAATCAAAGTTTCAAGTGAAGAATTCAAAGGCTAGCTCAAACAAGTTTCAAGCAACGACGCACGAATCATAGCCACGCTTTCCTTCTTTTCTAGATTTATTTTCTGTAAGTTGGTTATTTCTAGATCTGAATATTTTGTTTTATTTGTGACATGAAATTAAAGGAATAAAGGAATATGCCAAATCTCTCTCTCTTCGAATCTGTGTTTATACTCTTGGACTGAATTAAGAATTGTTATGATTCGAGGACAAATAAGACTGTAACCGTGACTATGACTATAGAACTGTGGCCTTTGAAAGCATATGCCTTTGGACTATGACATAAGCCTTTGATTTTGGGACATATAAACATTGCCTATGACAATGACTTATGACTATGGGAATTTTTTTCCCTTTTGGACTATGAACATCGCATATGACTATGGACATTTCCTATGACTGTGACTGTGACTAAAGGATTATTTCCTTGACTAGACCTATACCTTTGATTTGGACATAAACTATTACTTATGACATAATGAGGACAACTGTGATTTTGACACCCATGATTTATGATTAGGAAAATATTGCTTTAGTTTTGTGATTGAGAAGTTGGGTCTAAACCCAATTATTTATTCTACCTGTTCCTTGGTTTTTCTTTGGTTTTAAGACAGTGGGAATTTACCTATTAAGTTAGGTCTACCCACGTTCTTGAAACCTATTTTGCCCATTCTTTGGTTTTAAGACAGTGGGAATTTACCTATTTAGTTAGGTCTACCCATATTCTTGAACCTACATTGTTATCCAAACCTTTTTATGTCAATTATTCCTTCTTGTCATTTTGATTCATTCCCTTTTTATCTACGAATCTAGATTTATTTATAATCTAGGTTGAATCACGATTATTCGAACGGTGGGAATGCGATTTGGGGAAAAACATGGAAATGAATATGAACGTAATTGTAAACTTGGAAATTGGCATAATTTGGAATATGTATTATGACATGCATATTAAAATGAGAACGGGGAAATTTGACATGGATTAGGGAATATGTGATTTTGACATATTAAATTTAGCGTTAGTAAGTAAGCTAAATTTTAGGCATAAAATGTAAACTAGAAAAATAATTCTAGTTTTGCCATAAATTGTGAATTAGGATGTTAAACCAAGATTGGGTTAATTAAGGTTGTTTTGGAATAAGTATATTAGCACAATTTTGAATTTATTTGTAATTGTGAGCAATTGTCATGTTTAGAATAAATTATGGTTAGCGACACTAAATTTGGTATAATTTACATACCAAAAAGTATAAATATGATAAATAAGAGAGAATGGGCCATAATAATAAATGTGACAATGTACATTAAAAGAGTAGTAATGAAATAAGTAAATTAGGAGTAATTTACTTATAGAATTCGTCATAAATGTTAAATTGTTCATTTACCACAAAATATGTAACTTGGTTAAGTTTTGGCCATAAATTATAAACTAGGATATTTAATCTAGTTTCGGCAATGAAATAGGAAATGGCCTAAACTGCATGTTGGGTTAGGACTTGGGCCTAGAATATAAGTATACTAGTAGGCTTGACAAATAAATATAGGCCAAATTTGTCTGAAAAGGGGAAATGGGCTTTTGAAATAAATTGTTAACAATTTATAAACAAAAGAAAAGTATTTTGATAACACCCCTTTTTATAACACATAGACCAGAAGGTTCTAGGGTGACAGAGAGGATAGTGTCTAGGCTTGGGTTTGGAAAATACAAGTTTCCTGCCCTCCCTGGCTATCCCTAACTGATCCGAAGGACGGGATGGTTGTTTTCAAAACTAGATTTGGAAATTAATCAAAAACCCTTTGAACTTAGAAAACATGAATATGCCTAACCCGAGGTTAGACTGAGTTGCGGTGTAAACCTGCCCGGAACCGACCGGCACATCCAGTAACCGCAGCAATATCTGTCTAATGTGAGAGGTTGCGGCTTTAATTTATTAATTAAAGCTAGAACAAGAATGGGAGAGTTAAGTCCATAGGAACACTTAACCAACCTAACACGGTTAAGCTAGAATGGGAAGGTTAAGGAACACTTAACCAACTTAGCACAGTTAAAGCTAGAATGGGAGGGTTAAGTCCATGGGAATACTTAGCCAAATTAACATGTTGACTAGACTAGAAGGTGGGGTTAAGTAAAGTTAATACACTTAGCCAATTTAACATGTTAATTAGACTAGAGGTTGGGGTTAAGTAATACACTTAGCCAAATTAATATGTTAACTGGACTAGACCATAGGGTTAAGTAAACTTGAACGCTTAACCATCAGAATATGATAAATGAATAGGGTTAAGTAAAAAGCATGAAGGGATAACACTTAACCAGTGTAATAGGATAAGGGAAGAGGGTTAATATAGCTTGAATCGACTAAAGACACTTAACCAACCCAACCTGGCGAGAAAGAAAACTAAGTAGTAGACCTCAGTTGAAAAAGGGACTAAGTAGTAAAACTTAGTTAAGAAAACAAGGAATTTGGAAACTAAGTGGTAAACCTTAGTTAGTAGAACTAAGTAGTAATTCTTAGTATAACACGAAGGAGCAGACATCCATCTAGTTTTAAGAAGGCTCCAACGAATTGGGTTACGAAGCCCGAGGCTTCGTGGGGACGTGAGGGTACTCTTGGTATCCCTCTGTGAGGCTGCAGATGATCATCCTGGGCTCACAGAGGTTAAGGTCTGCGTTAGAAGAACCGAGGGTATGCCTTGGTTGCAATATATATGTGGCAACCTAAAGACTAGGATGGACCAACGTGATTCGGCGAGAAGACGGTAGCCCTGTGATAGCAACTCATCGTCTACCATCCATCTTGAGTCAATCGAGATACGTGAAGCGGAAAGGCGGAGAACTCCAAAAGACCATATACTTGCTATCTAGTTATGGTTGCGGATGGCCATAGGATAGTGGGGCACCGGGGGCCGGCGTATAGTTCTCATTTTACAAGGTGTGCCTTTCATTAGCTGAGGGAGGGGTCAAGTGGGACCATAGCCACTGGAGTAAAAACAGACCTTAGCATCTGCATCGGCAGATATCTGAAAGCTCCCGACCGAGTTCTGTATTCCTTGATTTGCCCTGTCACAGGACTCGGATCGCACATTACAGGACATGTGCATCTAGACAAGCGATAACGATTCGCGATACATACGTGGGGAAGCCTAGGAACATATACCACTCTAGGTAGTGTGTCCTAGACTTGAGGGCATTGTTCGACAGGTAGCGTAATCCCTAGTTGGACTAGGTGGCATAAACCCTGAACTCGAAAAGCGTTCAGCAGATAGCGTAAAACTATAGTTAAATCTAGAAAGCAGTGGATAGAAAACCCTAGATTAGATCTAGGTAACAACTAATAAATGGATGCCTGAAGGCGATGGAAAATACAGGGATTGGGATCACGTTATCGTTACTAGTTGAAACACTAGTTAGGCGGTGCAGAGATATAGAAATCAGTATAACAAGGAAATAGCGAAGCGTCGAAGTATTAGAGCGAAGCGGCGAAAGTATTAGAGCGTATCCAGTTTATCTTATCTTAGCATATCTTGTGATTACCTTGTCCAATCTTGTTGACCCTATCGTCATGGTGTAATCTTGTATTCAGTTAATTCATGTCGTTTTGTTTTCCATGTTCACATGCTAGAAGTTACTGAACTTGCTCAGGCTTTATGTCTGACTCTGTTTTTCTTTCGTCTTCTTTTCTTCCGTCCCCCCCCCCCCCAGGTAGTAGAGGAGGGAGTAGTATAGCTCAGGTTAAGTTGGACTGTCACTCTTTCCCAGCTTGAAGATTTATCGAAGTCTGCTTGGATTCTCTTATCAGATGCTATGGCTGGCTCATGCAAAAATTGGGGAATATAAATGTTGTTTTATGCTTCTTTATTTTGTAAGACAGATGATACTCTGATATTGTAAAGAAATCATTGTACAAATTATTTTATCAATAAAGCAAAGTTTTATCTTCCGCTGTTTAATTTCTGTCTGTCTTGTAATTTATCTGCATCTTTTACCCTAAATGCTCCACAGAACTTAGTGCATTCCCTTTGTGAGTGACACTAACGGATGTGGGGTGTTACACATTATATCCCAAAACTTGACATTGATTCAAGTTATTTCAAATAAATTATTTTAATTTTCTAGATCATAAATATCTCTCAAAACTAATGTAAATGATCTGATTTTTTCTTTGGGCTTGTCAGAAATACTTGTGAAAATTTCTTTGGAAAAATGGTCTTAAAACTCACTATTATTTCATGATTATTTGATTTGAATATATGTTTGTTTAAAATCATTTGAAATTATTGATTTATTGAATCATACATGTATCTTGAATCTGAAATTTACATTCTGGTGTGACTGATTCACTGAATCTTGAGAGTTTCATATTTCTCAAATGATTTTAAATAAACGGTATATTTATTCATTAGATCATGAATCATCTTATATGACCATCATCTTGACAAGTCTGATTTGAATCTGATTTTTGTGCTGCTCAGATATTTGTCTTGAAATTTTTTTTGGTGACTGCTTGTTTTGGTATTAAATATATACCATGCTCTGATAGATGAAATTAATTTGCTTGATTTTTTTAACCGTGTTTGCTTAGGCCCTGTGATTAAGATTCTGTTGTCTGAGATATTCTTGTTCGTCTAAAGTATCATGTTACAATCCTCATTAATAGAGACATCAATTGGTATCAGATGCGTTGATTTTTTTGTATATATTTTAATCCCTCTTGTCCTGTATAGCATTTCATATTCCTCTTGTAATTGATTTTTCAATTTTTAAATTATTTATTCATTATTCATTCAGAAATTGAAATCAATATCCAAATTGAACTGTATTTATAATTCATCAAAATTATTATCAGTTTTTGAAATTGTGATGAATTGTGACTGCAGTATATTTCACAACAAAAGGAGATTTTATCTTTTCATGATGGTTGAACATTTATTATAATATCTTTAAATTGGCAATTATTTCACGACCATCTCTTGTACCTATCATCTTTCTGCCATCCATCATGTCTTTTATATTAATGTTGAGAGTTAATTTTAAAAAAAAAAATCTTTTTGAATAAATTGTGAAAATATTTGTGATAGAAATTGGACTATTTTATTATTCAGAATTAGTGATAACTGAAAATTTTCAATGATCCCGATACAGTCGAGCATATTTCATAATATAATTAATTTAGAAATTTATTTCACAGTCCATTTCTGTACCTACCAAAATTCTATCATCCATATTGGTTTTATATACCGAGGAGTTTTTCATTTGAACCTGAAAATGATAAATATATAATTAATATATAAGTGTGTCTCAAACCTCATTTAAAAATCCAAGCTCTGGTCATGCATGGTTAAGAGACAACTTATAATTTAAGCTGCGACTGACCTCATTTAAAAATCCAAGCTCTGGTTATGTGTGGTCAATGTGCTCTTAAATAAATAAAAATAATAATGTTCTATAAATTTGAAATTCTCCTGGGTGTTTAAAAACCAGCCTATCAATCCATATTCTAATCTGTGAAATGTGTTGAAATCTTATGATGTATTATGAGTTGTTGATTGATAGCTATTGGGATTTGAGATTATACAATTTTGTCACTTGACTTGAATTATTAATTATAGTCAAAATCCATCAGTGTTTTTATGCTTTACTTTTATAAAAATTCTTTTGAAAATAATTGAAATTCATATTTATATAACTCTCTCCATTTTATATAAAATTCATCGTAAATCCGCCATTCTCTAAAATGTGAGATATCCACCAGTTCTTAGCTTATTATGATTTTTTGTTTGACTGATTGAGATTTATGATAACTATTCTTCCTCTTAAGCTGATATTATATTTATTAGTCACTATTCATCTATATTTTAAATTCTGTATCCTTTTGATGATAACAAAAGGGGAGAATGGGTTGAGATTTTTGATTTATGAGTGAATATTTTTATAAATATTTTTAATTTTTAAATTATATTCAAATTCATTATTTTCACTCATTCACAGTTATGGGGGAGCATTCAAATAGGGGGAGTTCAATATTCACTATCAAACACATTTATTATATTCAAAATCTTCATATTTGTTTGTCATCATCAAAAGGGGGAGATTGTTGTATATAACGGTGTTGTATACACAATTATATGATTTTTGTTTGATGATAACAAACAAATATATATTATTCTAAATGTGTTTGTTATTGTACTGTTATATAATATCACAGACAGGAATATAATATTTATATTTAAATAGAATACGACTGTACAGAATTTCATATATTCACATAGTATTTTATTTAAATATAATATTATATTTCAACATTCAAACAGTACAAATTATATGACTCCACTATGTGTACACATTCACAGATATTACACATGATATTGTACTTGTATATAAACTGAATAAGTTAGACAAATTTGTTTGAACACAATAAAAACAATATTTTATTTCAGTCAAATTTGTTTAATACAAACATCAATACATTTCTCTCATTACTAAGCTCCTCACTACAACACTGTCACTCAGTTATACAATTCTATGTACATCCTTTACATTTCATATACACATACACTCTTTCACTATTATACACATTGACACTGCTCAAATCTTCAATCTTCTGTCTTCTACCTTCACAACATCCTTTAGTCAGTCCAATCTTCATGCCTATCATATACAGAAACACACATAAAGTATCTGGAACAGAAATAATATATTAAAATCTAGCAAATATAATTTTTATTTTAAATTTTTTTATTTACCTCGGTTTTCTGGTGTGTTTCTCATCATTTTTCAAGACTTGATCTGGTTCATCTGTGTCTAGACAATTCGTATATGTACAGGGACAGGAAATTTTCTGATCGACTGCAAATACACACGTGTATAAATATACACGTGCGCACTGCCTCGCCAATCAGTGTGCAACTGAGGAGTAGCCATATGGACCGTCTCGACTCAGCGCATATGAATATGGTCAAGAGTTTGACAAATTCAAATGCAACATACATGTTCAAGCAGCCAAATCAAATCAGCTCAATCATGTTAAAGTGGTTGAGACACGATCAAGTAAAGCAAAGAACAATGCACAAGCTTCATGAATTCAAAAATGGTCGAGACAGCAAGATATGGGTCAAGCCAGTGTGACAATGGACAGTGCATAGGAGGATACAACAACAATACAGAAGGCACAACATAGTGTATGAAGTTTCTTCAGCATATACACATCAGTTATATATGACAATTATGTGCAGCATGTAAATGAAGGCTAAACAACATGGATTCAGCATTAACAACGAATGGTGCAGCTTTAGGTGTGCATGGATTGCACAGCATATCAGTATGTATTGGCATTATAGTCAAGCATGTATAAGCATGTCAGCAAACATTCAAGTGTATACAAGATGGCCCGACAAATTCATCTCAGCAAGACAAAGTTTTTAAATATGGGAGCTATTATTTCTCAAGACAAGTGAACAATTACAATAGGTGGTGCATGAATCAATTTAGCATGTTTTCAAGTTCAAGACAAGATGACAGTATGGTGCACTCAAATGGCCAGATCAGCACAGCAATAATAAGCCCAAACATGTGTACATGAAGCATGCATGAAAAACAAGCCAAGGCAAGTTAAACAGGGTGACAAGAGAGTGATCATGGCAGAAACTTCACAAGTCAGATTACTCATGTCTTCAAGCAAACAAAAGTTTATAGATGTTCACGACATGCAGAAGTTAATCAGTGAATTCATGCTTGGCAAGATTTAAAATCGACAAGAATAAATTCCATAAATCCAATCATGTTGTTTTTGGCAAGATTCAAACATGCAAGAATAATCAGTTTTTGCCAAAACTGTTTTTTTTTTTCTCCTAAAATACATATCTCATTTTTATGGAAGGAAGAAATATGGCAAAGTTTCATGTAAGGAATGGTGATTGGGCATAAATCATTTTCTACATCTATGTATTCAATCAGAGATTTTCAAATCAAGGTTGCAGATTTCATCCGCAAATAAAGTCAACCAGAATTATGTCTATATTCATCTCAATTCAATCACACAAATCACGCAAGAAATTTACAGAGGAACCAAAAGACAAAAGCAACAAATCAGGGATTAAAAGACAAATGGGAAATTAATTTTTGGCAAGTTTTATTTTGTTTTTCAGAATTGCAGAAATCAGAGAAAACAAGGCAATGAAAATTTGAGCAAGTATTTTTCAGTAAGTCAGAATCTTTTTTGACAAGAAATCAGTTTTGGGCAAAAACT
Source organism: Allium sativum (assembly GCA_030737875.1). Lineage (NCBI taxonomy): Eukaryota > Viridiplantae > Streptophyta > Magnoliopsida > Asparagales > Amaryllidaceae > Allium > Allium sativum. The sequence continues at coordinate 319,835,331 of CM060921.1, forward strand.
TATTTCCAGAAAATCTGAATACATATATGGGAACAGATCAATTCAGTTTTTAAATCGATTTAAGTATGGAAACATTTCAAAGGTATTATATCCATCGAAGGCCAAAATTAAAGACTAGAAAGCCTTCCAGATTCATTATACAATCAACGCAAATATTCTCAAGTAAAGAAACTGAAAATTATCAGGGCAAGTCATTATCATGAAATCAGAGGGTTTAGGATTTAGATAATCCTACTTTATCACACCAATTCATCATAGGCAAAAGAGAGATCGAAACCACAAGCATCAAAAATTTCTAGCGAAAAGATTTAAGACAGAAAACTAACAATTGAACTTAGGGTTTCGATCATCTGTCTCTCACGCCACATCCCAAATCGAGGCTTCAGAGATTAACTAAGATTTGAGCATCAGAATATTATCTAGTGTTGAAGAACCATCGCAATTTGATTTGAGGATTCCAGAGAAAACCCTAGCCCCGAATTTCCATTCAAAGCCGCCATTCTTTTTCAAAGCAAAAGACATTGGGTTGAACAAATAAAAAAAAGGCTGGTCACTTTGGTGTTGGGCTAGGCCTTCTTGAAGATAAAAGGGGGTTTTATATTTCTTTATTTAACTAGGGTTTCTTTTCTATTTTTGTTTTATTTCGTATTGTTTTAATCTGTAAAACAAACGAATAGTTTTCTAGAGTCTGTAAAATTCTAGAGGAATCAGTCGGGGTGTTGACTGATAGTTGCTAGAGTCTGTAAAATCTTGGTTACTGGTTACAAGATCGTAACTAGGGGAAAACTGATCGAGGGGATATCGATCAGTCTAGTGTTTTGAGCGTAGAGTTAGAATAGGAGCGAGGGGTTCGCAAGTGTACATGGTCTTGTATGCAGATATGTTCTATCATCTAGTAGAAACCTTAGGAATGCAGCAGTAGGCAGGATTTTGCCGAAGCTGGGTATATCTTGTGTCATTTACTTTTCTGCAGTTCTATTTCTGCTATATTCTGTGATTTGTAAATGTTTTAATATCCCTGATTTTTGAACTCTGCGATAATTTGCAATAAACCCGATTCACCCTCCTCCCTTCTAGGGTTAATCTAGATCCAATAGATCTGTCCCTGGTGATCCACCGAGTGTTCAATCTGAGTAGAATTAGCAATTATTATAGTTGTTACCGATATTTTGGTTATGTAGCCCGATAATATACGCGAGTACGACCCTTGCTTTTGGTCTTTAAAGGCACGGTGTGGTTTTCATGCACATCCATTCATTACAAAGAAAAGGCATTAGATACGTAGTTCGTTTTGGGTGTGTGAAAAAGGAAATATTAGTTATTTAAATTGCATTACATGTTAAGTGCTTAAATGTTCATCTTATGTTTTCTAGCGTCCTTTACTTGCACAAGCGTACTTATTGTTACATTAACCAAAATGTGACTGGGGTCTCTGCTTTGGGGGTGTCGCCGATCGTGCAGAGACCGTACGTTGGTTCCGTTCATGGGATTTCCTTTGTTCAGGAATCCCGAGGGGCGTGGAATCTAGGCCAAGTGCCTTTTACCTTGGATCGCTCGGAGTTTGTGAGTCCTAAGTAGAGTGAAGGCGAGGACCAAGGCAGGGCTGATCCGAGCTGTTATTATGAGAGGTTTTGTGGTCTGGATTTCAATTCCCATGGACTCTCTTTACCGAAATACGACGTCGTCCCGCATTGTTTTTTGAAGCTTGGCGGGGGTGGATTCGTCCAATGTGGAGCAAGCTTCGTAGGTGGCATGCTTTATAGAGCTTACGTACTCCACCATTTTTCGGAAGCTTTCATGTGTGGGATAAGGCCCGCCACATATACTGTTGATCACAATTCCACGCCTTTGATTGGACGGACTTGGAGTCGCTTTGGAAGGTGTTGGAGGCATGGGTGTACGAGGATTTGTGGTTGTTTCGAGAGGAAGATGGTCTTGAATGTACTGCCCAAGGTGCTTCTTGTGGATGAGCATTTCAATCGCATCCCTATGTTGACGACAATCATTGGTATTGTGCCCATACATGTTATGGTATCGACAGTACCTGCCAGAGTTCTTCTCGCGGTCAGTGGACTCCTTATAATTTGGTTTCTTATATTGGAGCGTATTACACGTTTTGAAGTAGATCGTCTACAAGTTTCCATTCAGTGGAGTGTACGTCCCATAAGCTTGGTAGCGACCGGGTTTCTATGGATCCACTGGAACCTGTTTGTTGTTGCGGCCACCATGCCTACCGCTATTCGGCTTTGATTTGTAGGGAACTACCCCCCTTATCCTTACCGATGGGTTCTCCAATCTATTTCCCTTTGATGCTGCCGTCGATGGTGTCGGCATGCGGGTTGTTGAGATGGTTTGTCCGAGAAATTCGATTACATCTTGCTTCTTCTTAACACAAGAACTGCCCGGCCTTTTCGTAGAAAGCATCGAGACTCTTAGGCTGTTTTTTGTCGATCCAGGCCCCAAATACGTAAGTGGGAAGGACGCCTTTCACAAGTTGGAAAAGCAAGGTACGAGGCTCTGGGTCGTCGACCTCGGCAAGGGCAGTATTAAACCGCGAGAGGTAGCTCTGAAGTGACTCGGCGGGTCCATGGTAAAGATTAGATAGAGTGAGGGCGGTTTTGGGAGTCGGGACGTGCATTCTGAATTGCTTAACCAACTTTGTGGCCAGCTGGTCGAAGTTGTTGACTGAATGGAGCGGAAGGCGAGAGAATCAGAGTGAAGCTATGCCTCACAAGAAAACCAGGAAGCACTTGCATTTGATCGGTCGGTGGCCCTACTGGAGTCCACTTGCCATTCATAGCGGTTTAGGAAGGCATAGGGGTTGGTCGTGCCGTCATAGAGTGCCATTTGTTGCACGTTGAAGCGTTATGGCCATTTAGCTTCATGCATGATCCTTGTGAAGGGATTACACCTTAAGTGGGTTTCCCACGAGTCGTTGGTGCCCCCTCGCATTTCTCTCATGATCCTTCAGACCATTTCGGGGAGATATGTTGGATGCAGGTCTTCCGACAGAATGAATTGGTTTTGTTGAGCTGTGGGAGTTCTGTTATGCGGTCGTCTTCTATGATGCACATCCAGGTCATCCTTTTCCATGTCACCGACATCGATGGTCTGGTTTTGGTACGGTTGGCGAGGCTGAGCAGGTTGGTGTGCATCTTGATCTGGAAGTACTTAAGCCTACCGGGCTGCTGGGAGAATAGGACCCTGATTCTGAGCGGCGACGGTTAGGTTCTGTCGAGGAGGCGGTTGGTAACAAGGACCCAGTTCGTCATGTATAATCAACCGGGAATGGTCACGGTACTATGCTCCCGCGCTGTAAGTGACGGTAGTTCAGTCGCCATTTCTGTTTCTATTGTCGTTGTCGTTGGTATGAGCGTTAGAACAGACAACAACTTTGTTGAAGAGGCTTCTAAGGATGTTTACGAGATAGTACGCTGTGGTCAGGCATTGTTCTAAGTAAGCTGAAGTCGAGTGACGATGCGTTGACTTTCTTGGAGTTGGCGCATAAGGTCAGTATTATTTTTAAATGCCTGATTGATTTCAAGAGTAGTACTTTCATATCTCTTATTAAGCACGTGGACCTATGCTTGTGTTGCGGGAGCTTCGGGGCCCACGGGAGGAAGGGTATCGGTTTCGGCAGGGGTATCCGCCGGTTGAGGTTGCTGAGATGTTCCACCTTCGGCTATAGCAGAAGAGCCGATCATCGCATTCTTTGGTCGATTTGCCATCGTAAACAGACTTGGCGGCAGGTTTAGAGAAGGAACCTAAAGCACGTCGGAGTCGAGATGACAATGTGCGACAAAGAAGCGAATCCGAGTTTTCTCAGTGAAAGCACCATAATGTTGACAGCAAAATATGTCATAAACCCCCAAGATTCTTAACTACGTAAGAATTATAGTTTCACCTGGAAATATAAGTGCGGAAAGCAGTAAATAACACAAGAGGTTTATAAGGGTTCTGCTCCATAAGGGGCCAACGTCCACTTTGGAAGAGTCACTGATATTTTACTGAAAATAAAGAGTTACAAGCTTAAGACTATCTCATGACATCCTTTTACAAAAATTTCTAATTAATTTGAGGTCATAATTGTCATATATGAATATTAGGAAAAAGTCACTTTTTGCCCTTCTTCTTCCTTAAAGCATGGATGTCATTAAAGAGGTCACTTGGAGCAAGCAAGAGATGTCAAATCAACCAATTTCCAACCTCTTTGAAGTACGAGCTTAGGGGTATTTATAGTTGTGACACCCCACGTCCGTTAGTGTCACTCTTTATTAGAATGCATTAAGTTTCGTGAAGCGTTATAGGTAAACAGACACAGGGTTACACAAGATAGATATAAAATAGTAGCGGAAAAATAATACTTTATTTTACAAAAGAAAATACAGTGGTCCAAAAACCCAGTTACAACATAAGTCTGAAATACTAAAAACCAATTACATCAAATTAAAGTATCTGCCTTGTACTAAAACCATCAAAGTCCATAAATATAAATCCATAGTCCCCAAAAACACCCTTAATAAGATAGACAAGTAGTCAAAGCGATGCATCTAAGCAAAAAAAATCCAACTCCAAGTAGATCAGGAAAGAGAGTCCTAATCAAGCCTGAGTATTCCCACCCTGAGATCCTGGGGGGAAAGGAAGAGAGAGAAAAGGAAACAAAACGGGTTAGACATAAAGTCTAGCGAGTCCAGTGACTTTTACCATATAAAGAGATAAAAGTAACGAGGCGGTAAATAAATTGGATGAGAGATAATAGCAGTATCTATTATAAACAGACAGGGTGAATTATGCTTCTCAAATACTTTCTCTACACCAATACTAGTATATCACATTAAGTGTTTCTCAACTACTTAACATAAACAAAATGATCCAAACATAGCATTAATGGTAGACTTAGGTGTACTTCTAGCAACGGTTTTTACCCCCAAATAGAATAACAGGTACCTAAACAAAATATAACGGGTATTACCCCCAAACAAAAGTAACAGGTACCTAAACAGAACTAGATGTACCCTAATTACTACCCCCGCGATCAGCTCCTTACCACGTAAATACCATGTGCAAACCCCATAGTAGGGTGTATTACTTCCTAAAGAGGTAACAACCAGAAGGACACAGACCTATTTACATGTGTTATGGCGTCTTATTTTCCCAGATAGACCGGACTCATGCACGCACATGACCCCGTTGGAACGCGCCATCAGAACACCCCATCCCAAATGAACCTCTTATAATCAGTCTTAGTAAGCGTTTCCTAACCCCTACCTAGTGCGGGGTCCTCTTATAATACCATAACGGGTTACTGACTAATATGGGTTCCACACAACAATTGACACAAGCAACCCTAGACTTGCGTCCCCAATCAACTAGGCTTTACACAGCTTAAGTTTTACACGGGTTAACAGTGTATTTACAACCCCACCAGATTAACAAGTTTACTTAACCCTCCCAACATATCAATATAATACATAGGTGACATACAGTTTCATTTACATGGTTCCCTTAATCTTTGTATTAAGCCTACATGTTTCCGTATTCATACACCTCATATTTCAGTTATATTGCATATTATAAGTTATGCCCAAACTTTAGTCATATTCATTGTATAAGTTATGCCTTCAAATTACCATTCCCAACCATTCCAATTACGTTCGTGGGCCTAGGCTCAAAGGTATCCCGGCTAAAAAAAAGGAATGAGATAGGAAGAAGAACAAAAATAGGCATAAATAATAGAAATAAGCATAGAAATAGGCATATAGTTATAGCTGAACAAAATAGGTGTATAGCAAATTTCGTGTCATTAAGGTAGATCTGTTTAAATATTAATCACCTTCTTAACATGCATAGGTTTAGATCTGGTTTATTAACATGTCGAGATTACTTATTAAATATTTATATCTAAAAGCAACATGAACTCACAGAGACTGGATCTAAAGAACTAAGAAAAGAACGTTGATGTTGTAGCAGAGGTTCTTGTATATGTATAATTCATTATTGCAGAAGAATAAACTAATTCAATCCAAGTTGGGGCAGAATCTCATTGTCTCTATTGTTTTGGGTGAATAAAACAATAAGAATGTTTTCTTATTTATAACCTACCACCAACGAATCACATTCAGAAACAAGTCTTGGTTCAGGGTACGAACATGGATGGATCTGGGGTGGGTCGACACCTTCTTGTGTGGGTCGACCCCCAACGGGTCGAATTCCCGTGTGCCTTCCCGCTCTTCGAATTTAATTTGTTTTGAATTCTGGACTAGTTTTGTGTGTGTGTGTGTGTATATATATATATATATATATATATATGTTACTTATATGTATACAAACTTCAAACCTTAATATCTTCTTCATACGAAGTCCGTTTTACACAACTCGGAGTCTATCTCAAGCAGAATTCCGAGAGCAACACAATGGTATACTCCATTTCCCTTAGTTCTCAATACTTAATAGAGTATTCTTCTAGTTTATCCTTATGGTATTATTTAAAATTACGAGTTGTTACATTCTCCCCTACTTAAAGGATTTCGTCCTCGAACTCTCTAAGTTAAGAAGAATGTATATCCTAACATCCATCAACCATCTACTCATCCACCAATCACGGACATCAATTGTCCTTAAAAGATTTCTAATGCTTATATGAACATATGCAATAGTTTATGTATATGTACTTACACCAATGCGAAGAATAAGGCGGTCTACTTATTCAGCAACCTCCTTGATGCAATTTATGTTCGCTCCATGTAAACAAAATGTATGCAAAAAATCCTAGTATAACATGTCAGTTCTATATATGTGCACAATTGTTCGTCCGAATGCAACATCTATATGATGATACATCCATTTTCATCCATATAAAATTTAAAATGCAAACACATCCATATGCAATATGTAAGTTATTGAGCCGATCTAGGTGCCTAATGTGTGCATATGCATCCATGGGTAACCACTAGCAAACACTTGTATCCATCAAACATAACATGTTTCAAACACATGTTTACACCCATTGGTTTTCTACATAAAGGTCAAAGATTAGATCGATAGGATACATACTAATGATAGAAACAAGTACAAATAAAAGCTTGGAAAAAGAAGCTAAGAACATACCCTTGAAAAGAAAAGGGTACTGAGCGCGAATCTTGTCTTCAGTCTCCCAAGTTGCATCTTCGCTATCTTCTCCCCATTGAACTTTCATAAGCTTAGCCTCTCGATTGCGGAGCTTCTTAACCTTTGATCAAAGTATATGGGTAGGAACTCATTTAATTGTTGACTTATTTTCTACCTATATCGCCTCAAGCATGCTTGGCTCAACTACTTTTGTCGTATCATGTTGACACTTTAGCAAATGCGAAACGTGGAAAACATCATGCACACCCGCTAGTATCTCTATTAGCTTTACTCTATAGGCCATTTGACCAATCCTTTCTGTTATGGGAAATGGCCCTACAAACCTTGGCGCCAATTTCCCTACAGATCCAAAGCGAACCACATTCTCCTTTGATGAAAACCATGCCTCCTACCCCAAACTCAATATCAATCCTTCTCTTATCTGCGTAGGGCTTCTGCCTGTCCTGAGTTGTCTTCATGCATCTGCAAATAAGGTCAATCTTCTCTGAAGTCTCTCTAATCATCTCAGGTCCAAGTAGAAGTCTTACATGTAGACTCCCACCAACAAGTCGGTGATCTACAGGGTCGTTTATACAATGCCTCGAATGGTGCCATGCCAATACTAGCCTGATAAATGTTATTGTAGGCGAACTCCACTAATGGAAGATGCTCTTACCAAGTCCCTCCGAAGTCTAGGATACACAACCTCAAAAGATCATCAAGAACGCTATTCACCCTCTCAATCTTCCCATCTGTCTGAGGGTGATATGCGGTGCTTAAACATAACTGCGTACCAAGTGCCTCTTGCAAGGTCTGCCAGAACTCACTGATAAAGATGGGATCACGATCACTCACTATGCTGGAAGGTACTCCATGTAGTCGGATTATCTCACGAAGATAAACTGATGCCAACCATGCTGCCATCCTCTTGCTCTTAACACGAATGAAATAAGCGCTCTTAGTAAGCCTGTCTACTATAACCCAGATGCTGGTATTGCCCTTCATCGATCTCGGTAAACCATCAATTAAATCCATAGAGATGCTTTCCCACTTCCATTGTGGGACCTCCAAAGAGTGCAACAACCCATCAGGCTTTTTATGTTCAGTTTTAACTTTTTGGCATATCAAACATTGAGCTACGAATTCCGCTACATCTTTCTACATCCCAGCCCAAAAGAAAACCCTCTTCATATCTTTGTACATCTTATCGCCACCCAGATGGATAGTCATTCTAGAACGATGGACGTCCTCAAGGATTGTCTTCAACAGACTCCCAACTCGGAGAACACAAAGCCTTCCATCCCTTCGTAGCCACCCTTAATCATCCGTGGAATATCTGCTAAGGTGACTAGAAGTCTCTCCTCTGTTGAGCCTATCCAAAATGTCTGCTATTTGTGGGTCCTCTCGCTGCGAAGATCCTGTATGATCCAAAAGAGTAGGTCGCACCACTAACGATGCTAACAAACCAGGTTTAAGATCCGTAGAAGGCCAAAAATAGAAGGTCGATATATACTCCAAGCTCTGCCTCTCTACGATTAGAGGAATCAAGCTCATCCTTTGCCTACTCAATGCGTCCGCCACCACATTACCCCTGCCCGGGGTATAAGCAATCTCAATGTCATAGGACACTAGGAACTCCATCCATCTCTACTATCTCAAATTGAGATCCTTCTACGAGAATGGATACTTAAGAGATTTATGATCCGTATATAACTCGAACATCTCTCCAAGTAGGTAATGTCGCCAAGACTTAAGTGCGAACATTGTAGCATCCAATTCCAAAATGTGAGTGGGGTAGTTTTTCTCATGAGCCTTCAATTGTCTACTCCCATAGCATACTACCGTTCCCTCTTGCAACAAAATGGCACCAAGTCCTGTACCACATGCATCAGTGTACACTGTGAACACCTTGCTCCCATCAGGCAATGTCAGAACTGGGGTGTTGTCAGAGCTCTCTTTAAAGACTGAAAATCATCCTCACAATCATTATTGCAAGCAAAGGTCAGATTTTTTCTTCGTTAGTTTGGTGAATGGGGATGATATCCTTGCGAAGTATTTAATAAACTTTCTATAGTAGCCCGCTAAACCAAGAAAACTTCTCACCATCTTTGCATTCTTTGGAGCTTTCCAATCTTGAAATGCAACAACTTTTGCGGGATCCACCGCTATCCCTTCCTTGGAAACCACAAGCGCTTAAAATCTTACTTCATTTCTCCAAAATTGGCACTTGGAGAATTTCTCCTTAAGCTGGTGTGTTCTGAGAGTCCTCAAGACCTATCCTAAATGCAGGGCATGCTCTTCTTCATTCCTCGAGAAAATCAAGATGTCGTCAACAAAGACCACCACAAATTTATTCAGAAACTCCCTGAACACCCTACTCATCAGATCCACGAAATATGTTGGTGCACTAGTCAACCCAAAAGGCATGACCAACCACTAAAAGAAACCATATGGAGTTCTGAAAGCAGTCTTGTCTATACTGTCCTTGGCCACTTTCAACTGATGAAATCCCGTAGTCAAATCTAACTGCGAGAAAACAGATATGCCAACAAGCTGGTCAAACAGATCATCAATCCTCGGGAGTGGGTTCCTATTCTTCTTAGTGAGCTTGTTTAACTCCCTGTAATCCACACATAAGCGAAGCGAACCATCCGCCTTAGTTGCAAAAATGACTAGAGCACCCCATTCCGATATGCTTCGCCTAATAAACCCCTTCTCAAGTAGCTCTTGTACTTTCTTGCTGAACTCCCTCTTTTCCCTAGGATCCATGTGGCGCACAGGCAATGCAACTAGCTTTGCATTGTCCAACACGTATATCCGAAATCAATTTTGTGCCTCAGAGGTAATCCCCGAACCTCCTCAAAACATCAGGATACTCATAGACTACAGGTACAGATCGCATATCATCTACAGAAGCATCGAGCGATTCTAGGAAACTAAGCATAACAGACCCCTTAGGGTCACGAGAAATCTCGATAGTCCTCCCATGGCTAGTCAAAAGTCTAACGACACTCCTCTCACAGTCAATACATGGCTATCCAATCCATCCCTAAAATCAATCTGTAGCCTATGAAACCAAGCACATATGCGTCACACTCAAACTCGACGCCTAACACAGATATCCTCAAACCCCGACAAATCATAGACAGATGAGTCGTTCCTCCAATGGGGTTTGAGACAACAACCGGATCAAAAACAATACTAGTACTAAGGGACAGAGACTCAACCACAGAATCGGATATAAAAGAGTGAGAAGCGATAGAATCAAAAAGATTCCTAACTGAATGATTGGAAAGAGAAATCAAACCTTCAATGAAAACTTTCCTACCTCTGTCCGGTACACTGGCCTCGAAAGCATGCACCTGCCCTACAGAAGATCCTGCCCTTTGGCCATGTTCTCGCTTCCTCGGGCACTCCATAGAATAGTGCCTGACCTTACCACAGTGGAAACAAGCATTCTTCCTTTTTCTGCAATCTTTGACCAAATGACCTACGCTCCCGCAACCTTGACACTTCTTCTTGCATTTTTTTGAATTTTATTAGGCTTTCCTTCTTTCATATATGTTCCATTCTTAGGCCACCATTTTTCTCATCTTGGGTTGTGCTCCTCAGTCCTAACTCCCTTATTCTCCTCTTTACCATCCTTGTGTAACATGTTAACAAGTCTCTCGAAAGCTGCCTCCATCGCATGAAAATCCTTACGAAGTTTGAGAGAAAATTAGCCGTAGGTAGAACTACTGCGGCTACAGATGGAGGTTAGGCACTTCCTTGCCCTTCGACATGTGCTGTATTTTTAACATGCCTACGGAACCATGTCGCAATGGGGACACCCTTCGGGAAGAATCGGTTCCCCAGACATGCTGAAAAGAAAAGGAAAAAGGGATCCAAATAGAGGATCGAAAAATATTTCATATGGCTTTGGGGAATATGTTTTTCAAAAACGGACTTTTCTTTTAGGAACTCCTTCTTTTTAGAAACTTTTGAAAACAATTTTCAAAATATTTTATCTAATCTTGTAACCTTCAGCTCTGATACCAAATGTGACATCGCACGTCCGTTAATCTCACTCTTTATCAAAATGCATTAAGTTTCGTGAAGCATTATAGGTAAACAGACACAGAATTACACAAGACAGATATAAAATAGCAGCGAAAATATATTACTCTATTTTACAAAAGAAAATACTGTGGTCCAAAAATCCAATTACAACATTAGTCTGAAATACTGAAAACCAATTACATCAAATTAAAGTATTTGCCTTGTACTAAAACCATCATAGTACATAAATATAAATCCATAGTCCCCAAAAACAGTCATAATAAGGTAGACAGGTAGTCAAAGCGATACATCTAAGAAAAGCAAAGCAAATCCAACTCCAAATAGAATAGGAAAGAGAGTCCTAATCAAGCCTTAGTATTCCCTCCTTGAGATCCTAGGGGGAAAGGAAGAGAGAGAAAAGAAAACAAAACGGGTCTGGCATAAAGTCTGGCGAGCCCAGTGACTTTTATCATATAAAGAGATAAAAGTAACGAGACGGTAATTAAGCTGAATGAGAGATAACTGTAGTATATAACAGGTATAAATAGGATGAACAAGGTGAATTATGATTCTCAAATACTTTATCTGCACCAATACTAGTATATCGCATTAAGTGTTTTTCAACTACTTAACATAAACAAAATAATCCAAACATAGCATAAATGGTAGACTTAGGTGTACTTCTAGCAACGAGTTTTACCCCAAACAAAATAATACGTACCTAAATAGAATATAACGGGTATTACCCCAAAAAAAAATAGCAGGTACTTAAATAGAACTAGATGTACCCTAATTACTACTCTGCAATCCGCTCCTTACCACGTACATACCTTAAGCCAACCCCACAATAGGGTGTATTACTTCTTAAAATGGCAACCACCAGAAGGACACATGCCTATTTACAGGTGTTATGGCATCTTATTTTCCCAGACAGACCAGACCCATGCATGCACATGACCCATTGGAACGCGCCATTAGAACACCCCATTCCAAATGAACCTCTTATAATTAGTCTTAGTAAGCGTGCCCTGACCCCTACCTAGTGCAGGGTCCTATTTTAATACCATAACGGGTTACTGACTAATATGGGTCCCACACAACAATTGACACAAGCACCCATAGACATGTGCCCCCAATCAACCAGGCATTACACAGTTTAGTTTTACATGGGTTAGTAGTGCCCCTATAACCCCACCAGATTAACAAGTTTACTTAACCTTCCCAACATATCAAATAGAATACATGGGTGACATACAGTTTCATTTACATGTTCCCTTAATCTTTGTATTAAGTCTACATGTTTCCATATTCATACACCTCATATTTCAGTTATATTACAAAGTACAAGTTATGCCCAAACTTTAGTCATATTCATAGTATGGGTTATATCCCCAAGCTACCATTCCCAGTTACGTTCTTGGGCCTAGGCTCGAAGGTAGCCTGGCTATAAAAAGAAAAAAAGGAATGAGAGAGAGGAAGAAGAACAGAAATAGGCACAGAAATAGGCATTTAGAAATAGCTAAACAAAATAGGCGTATAGTAAATTTCATATCCTTATAGTAGATCTATTTAAATATTAATCAGCTTCTTACATGCATAGGTTTAGACCCAGTTTATTAACATGTCGAGATTACTTGTTAAATAGTTATATCTAAATGCAACATGAACTCACAGAGACTGGATCTAAAGAACTGAGAAAAGAATGTTGATGTTGTAGCAGAGATTCTTGTATACGTATAAGTCGTTGTTGTAGAAGAATAGGCTAATTCAATCCAAGATGGGGAAGCATCTCGTTGTCTCCATTGTTTTGGGTGAATAAAACAATAGAAACGCTGTCCTTTATAACCTGTTGCCAACGAATCTTGTTCAGAAACAAGTCTAGGTTTAGGGTACGAACCTGGATGGATCTGGGTGGGTCGATCCCGAGGTCAACCCTAGGGTCAACACCCCCTTGTGTGGGTCGACACTAGGGTCGACCCCCAACGGGTCAAATTCCTGCGTGCCTTCCCGCTCTTCGAATTTGATTTATTTTGAATTCTGAATTGGTTTTGTGTGTATGTGTGTGTATATATTACTTATGTGTATACAAACTTCAAACCTTAATTTTAAATATTTATTCTTCTAGTTTATCCTTATAGTATTCTTTAAAATTACGAGGTGTTACAATAGTGGAGTGGTTAGGTGGGAGTAGGTAGGAATAAGGAACAACATCAGTAAATCTCGGACCCCAGAATGCAGGCCATAGAAAGCTCGGACCCCTCCTTTTGTGCCCTAGAAATTCGTACCCCGTAGGGTACGAATTACGTAACCCTGGTGGTACGAAATTTGTACCCTGAGGGGTACGCGAGATTTTAGTATGAATCCAGATGAGGCGAGGATAGGGGGACTCGAGGCTTTTGGGGTTCGAAGCATAGGTTTGGCGATGTTTTGAGGAGCGGTGAGTGTCCTGTTTGCCTGACCCCTTCCCGGCCCGTTTCCTTAACTCCTTGGCAACACTCAGGGTTATAACATCACGCGATATGTTGAGTTGAGCGTGTCTTGTGTACTTTTGCGAACCTAACCAAAAGATCGGTTAACAACAATCACTTTTACCTAAGACAATAGACCTTCAAAAAAATCTCATTTATATCAGCCCTATTAATTTCTATTTATTGTAACTCCTATTAAATTCACCAATTATTGTCCATTACCTAGTTCTCATATATATATATATATATATATTCATATTTATTATATTAATTGCTCCTAATTTAGAGTAACAATATACTTAATTCCCATTTGTATCGATTATAACCATTTCAAATTTTAACATCCATTACCAAGTTTATGTTGGGAACGCGGATTACGGATCTTAAGGCTAACTTGGCACTCGGCACTAGAGGGGGTGAATATTATTTTTGTGGAAATTATGAATTTTTTAAAATCTTTTTAATATAACAGAATCAAATGAAAATCACAAATATGAAACAATTATAGAATCAAAAATAGATGGAAATAATAAGTAAAAGCAGTAAAGGAAAAACATACCAGGACTTTATATTGGTTCGCAGTTAACCTACACCTAGTCCCACACAACTCGGGATTATGCAGATTTCTTTTCTAATAAACGTCAATATTACAACCCTCGATTTCAGGGTCATGAGGTACACCCCCTTACCTCCGAGTACAGGGAACTTTCTTGATTTAACCAGGCTACAATATCACCTAATTGGTTTACAACTACAATTACACCTAATTGACCTTATTGGGCCATAATTGCACCTTTTAAGTAACAATTTGATATAGAGACCCGATAGGCCTTCAAACTTTTGATCTATGACTACAGATGCTCCTATAACTCTAAATAACGCTCGGATAGTTGAGAGAAAGTGATAGAGAATTAAACTAGAGATGATCTGGTTTGATTCTCCTTGAATTTCGGTAGAGTTTGGTTAATGATTCTCGAAATTTAGAAAGGAAATGAAGTAGAGAAGAAGGAGTGAAGAATAATAAGAAAAGTTGATAATTTTTTTTTACTTAAGTACTTATAGGAAAGCAACAACCCTGTCCATCCACGAAGAGATTCGAATGAATAGACAGTTCTTTTGAAAATCCAAAATTTGACATTAACGGACACCATGGCGACATCTTGAAAAAAGTTATAGGAAGAAGAGATACAGAGAATGAAGAAAAAGAACATACTTCTCCTTTTTACCCAACCAGACGTCTCTTTGGGCTTAGGCTTTAGAATCCAGTAATCCAATTTGGCAAGTGTTACAAGTCCTCTTTAATTTTTTTTCAAGTGTTACCAATTTCACCTTTGCACTAAAACACAAGTAAACCTATATTCAACACATTTTCATAAATTCTTGTATTATCCATAGTGTTTTGTTCGTGCTGAAAATTGTACTTCTTGTAAAAAAAACATTTAATAAGATTTAACACAAGTTTTGATATGTTAATGCAAAAAAATTCACAATTTCAATTCAAATTGTACGTTTTTCTATTTAGACACACATCTTCATTTTAGAAATTGTATAAACCTCATTATTTTGACATAAATGATTTGTATAGTGATATTAAAAATTATGTTAATGCACAGTATTTATTTCTCATTTTATTTTCACAACGAAATATTTAAAACACAACTTTACACCGGAATTCATTAAAGACACACAAACATATGTAGTAAACTGCAATATAACACAACAAAAACTTGCTAATACTTGTTTCACCTTAAATTCAACTTCTACTAAGTTTTTTAAACTTTATTTTCCACACTTATATTAATTTACATTTTTTAAAACATACTTAACGCTTTTCCCCCTTAACAACTTATTTCATAAAAAGTATTTAATTAAATATTTCCAATAGCTCTGACGCTCATATTAAAAAATATACAACATTTAAATATGGATTTCAATTTTTTATTATTCACTTTAATAACCAAACAGTTTATTAGGTAATCATTACTGATTATTACACTTATTAAATAAATATGTTAAACATAATTTATAAAATTTCACCAACTTTATTAATATCATCTTAAATTTATTTGGCATACACAAATTGGAATAAATTTTCTTATTGCAGTAAATGGGTTCAATTTATTCCAATACACAAGTTCTTGAAAAACCCTAAATTCTGGATTTACTCACCTTATAAAATTATAGGAGTTAGGCTTTTGAACTCGTACAATGTTCTTCTTTGTTTTAAAATCAGAAAATACATTCTCCGAATAAGCTAAAACCTGGATTCGTACAATCCAGCACTATTGGAACGCCTTCTTGATCGATCCCCACATCTACTACCCCTTGCAGGCCTGCTTCTACCTCTTGCTGATCTTCCTCAATATTCAATTCACCACCGGACAAATCTACGATTAAGGATCTTCGAGTTGCTCATTCTGCTCCAGCTCCTTGGGTTGGTTTGCTTGTCGAGAAGGGTTAGATTCTTCAAAAATTGAGTGGTCGCTTAAAATAGCTCGATCCATTTGCCGAACGGCTAGATTTCGAATCATTTATGAACACTTGGCTTATAGGCTTTGGAGTCATCTTGAGCTTTTAAAGGCCATAATTTAAAAATCATAACAGTTAGTGTGACTAATGTGGACACCTTGCTTCTCTCCTCATGTGCTAGTGTAAACTAATATGGAATATGCAGTGTCATACATGCTCATGTAGTTAAAACAATCAATTTGGAACACAATGATGATTTTTAATATTACGACTAGAGCAACCATCATCATTGATCATCTTTCCAATACTTAGATCGAATCGCCGGATTTCGTCGAAGAATTGATCGAAAATTAAAATTCAAAATCAATGGTTCAGTCATGTGTTCACATTCCAATTTTGTGTGATATCCTATGTGCAATTCTGAATTGTTGGTTAGATACGACATTCAAATTCTTTCTAATATGTAATAGATTGAAGTGCTGACTCGACGACAACGAAGTCACGAACTTAGAATTCATAACCGGATTTCATATCACTTAAGTTCGCGACAACGTATTATCGAATGTTAGGTTACACGAATAAGTCACGTTCAAGTTTGTCTTCCGATCCGATCAAACAAGCTCGGAGCCGATTCAAATCCCAATCCAAATTCATAAATTTGGATCCGGCTCAATCCATCGAAAATTCTGATCCTACTACTTCTCCACTTTTCTTTCTTTTATTTACCGATCCCTACTTCCCACGTGATTCAGATCCAAAAAATCGGATCCCTTCTTCTGTTTCTCCCTTTCCTTTTCCGTATCTCTTCTTCCTCCTTTTCTACCAAATGTCCCTTCTTACTACTCTGTTTCCTTCTCACTCTGTCCTCGATACCAAAAGGAAACATCACTGCCAATGATTCCTTCCCCGCTAACAGCGCCTCCAATCATCATCGCCTCTAGTCGCCCACTCCGAAACTGACGTTCACATTTGCCGCTTACTTGCAAAATCCCCATGTGATTTGACTAATAGAAGGGGAGGAACCCACTTAATACGCTTTGCAAGCACTATCGGAGTAGGCTGCGGGTAAGATGGCGAAGGACAAGGTCAGAGAAAGGGGTCGCGAGAGGTTAGTAGGGGACGGACACTATTCTGGGTGAAAATATTCGCTAAATATTGGAGTTAGTAGAAACAAAGCGGAAAGCGGGAGAAGTAGAAGGGGCCGCTAATTTATACAGGAAGGAAACCAAAATTCTATTTAAACCCATAAATGTGCTGAGTATACCCATGAAACTCTAAAAAAATGGTTAAACCCAACGTTTTGCTGAGTTTACCCATACACAATTAAAAAAAAGACAATTTTGCCCTCCCACGTAAGAACCCTACGTGGTGCCATAAAGGCACCACATAGAGCAACTACGTGGTGCCTTTAGGACACCTCGTTGAGCCCCTACGTGGTGCCTTCATGGTACCACGTAATGGTCCTACGTGGTGCCCTAAAGGCACCACGTACCTTTTCTACGAGGTGGCTGAGAAACTTAAAAAAAAAATTTGCCGAACAGGGATAGTTTTGTCCTAATTTTTTTTATTAAAAAGTGGGTATACTCAGCAGATTTCTGGGTTTAAATAGAATTTGCCATCTGATAAACCTCTTTTTGGTTAAAAAAACAAAAATTATCGGGTCTGTACCGACCTCTATAGGGCTCGGTATCGATCCCTTATCAATTCATTTTAAACAATAAAAAAAGAGAAGAGAAGGACGAGGATTGAGGGAATGTCCTAATTGATGCGATTCATATACTCGCTCACTTATACACGTTAAGCTCCGAGTTTCCAATTGTTAATGCAATCTCGAATCGAATATTGAATGCGTACTCACCAATTAAAAAATATTAAATAACTCTAGAGTATATGGTCGATGCTCAAACATAAATAAACCTTATACATAGACGCGTATAACCATGTGCATGCACTTACATTACTATACTCGTATTTATAAAATAACTGTGAGCGTACCACACAAAAACATGTACGAGTGTGCGAGTGTGTACGTGACTCTAAACCAGCAAAACCTTGCTTAAACTCCGGTATATGCAGAGCCGACGACTAACAATTAATTTCATGAATCGACGTAAATTAGATGTTTACCTGAAAAATTCAGACGATTTCCAAGTGTTACCCGACCTTTGGGTCCGGCTATTAGAAGCAATGCAGACTCGCACAAACTTGGACTAAGCATCAAAATCGATGATTAGCTTGGAAATTAGAAATTAACTCAACTCAAATCGATCGCCTCCATCCATCGTCCAATCACTCAGAAAAGGTCAGATCGACTCACCAGGTCACACAAATTACACTGATCAATAGATCAGATCGATTACTCGAGAAAATAAGTGATCGACACAGCCCGATTATAAGAAAACACACGGATCCACACTTTCCCGATCCTTTCATAAACCAGATCGGTATGAATCCAACTCGTGGGGTCGATACTTCTCAATTCATCCGGCAAGTGTAACTTTAAACCATCGGGTCGGTATTACTCAAAACCATCATATCTGTATAACCCAGATCAAATCAGCACTACTCCGACAAAAAAGAGTATAACTCAAGAATAAGAAGTCGGAACTCAACCAAACATCACGAGGCAACTCAAGGCATTGGAGGGATCCACACACCAGATTGCAGACCCTATCTCTCAAAGTTGTTGGATCGGTACCCATCCAATTACATTTTAATTTGGGCCTTGGGCCCTGCAAACTCTCATTCTAAAATGGCCCGTCGATTCTTCAGCTCAACCTACAACTATAAATAGCCCTTTCACAAACGAAAAATGGATCTTTTGACACTTTGACTACTTTTAACTATCTTATTTCAAAGTCATACCAATTCAGGCCTGTACTTTATAAAATCCAATAATAAAGTGATCAAATATTCCAAGTGGACGTAGGGTGATCAATGAAAAATCACTATAACCCATTGTCTCTCGTTCCTATTGCATTTCTCTATTTCTATTCCTCGTATTTATTTATTTTTATTCTAACTTTTGTTGAACTCTTTGGGTGTCGTACCATATTTTGATGTCAACACTAATCTCTATTATGTTTTTAATTTACATGCAATTAGCTAAGTTTCATTATATAAGTAGTCAGATCTTGTTCCTTTTGTTAATTAGTATACATTTCCATTTATGTTTATAAAGAAATCTTCTTATGCCAAAACTTATTGAAATATGTGTAGCTAAATCTCTTTAATTTATGGGTGATGAAGCTCTCATTAATCATGAAAATTAACGTGTGTGATTTCATCTTAGATCTACTCTTTTGTGCTTAATGGATTATTATGTTGTGTAAGTATTGTTTATTAATGAGTTTGATAGCCTGTGTTATTAAAAAAAATAGGTTATGTTTAAGCAGACATCAACAAAAGTTACATCTGCATTATAGTATAATTATTATAACGAAATTAAGAATATAATCAAAATTTAATGGTATACATTACTAATTCAATAGTAAATGGGGAATACCTAAAAATAAAATTTATTTTTGATCTAACGTCATTTTCATGGAGGTTCACAAGTTGGAAAGAAGGTATATTATGGCTTGATGGATTAGGTTGTGTTAGTTAATAAAACAATTATTCCATAATTTCGTAGTTTAATTTCAGAACTCTTTTCCATTTTTTTAATTAATAAAAATTCAAAACACTTTGATTTTCGATAGAGTATTTCTTTAAAAAAAAAATTACCAAGTGAATCGACTCGTATTCGCACACATATGACGATTGTATGTGCACTTGAAGTTTTTATAACGATATAGTTCGGCGTTTATTTAATCGATAGAAATTTCATTTTTCAACACGTTAACTTAGAAATCTCTTGTCTAATGTGACAAACTATAAGCTCCACCTTCTAGGTCTGGCAACAGTTTCCAAATAGGAAAAACTCCATTATTGCTTGTTATATGGTAATATCCCCCCCCCCCCCCAAATCCCTCCGAATCAAATTCGGTGAGTTCTAACTCTACAAACTAAAGTGAAATATATGACCAGTCTTCCACTAACATGCAGTTGAAGTCCCACACAATTGGAAATATGGGTTTAAAAGGTTTTCATTAAACAATAAAGCAATTTATGCTTATCAAAAGTATTAAAATCCTTTAAAATTACGACAAGTAATTAAGTATTCAAAAAATCTCCATATCATCTTTCCCATAAAAAGGTATAATAATGTCGTTTGTATTAATGCTCGAATTTGTCTGTAAAGGCAAATAACACTAGCCCAAGTATTACGGACGCGATCACGATAGGCCCAATTTTAAACCAATCGCACATTTAATTTATGTTTTGAATATGTAAATAAAAGGAAAGTTTTAATGTAAGTATCTTACATAGTCTTCAACTTACGTGCTAACGTGTAATTCGTTATTGTAATGTATATGAACATTGATCAAATCTTTATGGGGTCTCATATTTTGATTGATATGGGGATTCATAACCAATTTTTAAGTATATATTTGAAGCCTTTCTGCCTGACTATGACGCTTCCAAAAGCCTGATCTTGTCCATCGGTAGTTGGGACGTCGATACCTTCTTCGACAACAACGTTTTATCCGTTTCTTGGAACATTTTCGATATCGATATAGTCGATCATTTCGAAGGGGAAGAAGAGTAGGGAGAGGAAGAAAATGAAGTATGTGGATTGAAAGTAAGATAGTCGGTTATCTTCATGTGCACGTAGTTGGTTTGATTAAAACCGGCTAAAACACATCTCGGGGATTGCCTATCAATGGATGGGAATTGCAATCCACGAGATGTGTTTTAGCCGACTTTAATAAAACCGTCTAAAAACGTGAAACAAAGCCCCAATTGAGACTTTTTTTTTTGGCCATTGGGGGTTAGATGAGGTTGAGATGGGTTGAACTGATGTTTCCCACCTGTTTTGATTGTGAATACTCTAAAGATAGGGCTGTTAATGGATACTTGAAAAATTGAAAAATCCGAAATTCGTATCCGAAAAGTAAGTATTCAATATCCATAAAAGCAAGATGTAGATGTGAATACGAAGACATCTGCATTCGAAAATTATCCGCTGTGCTTTTTGCTAGGATTATTGTTTAAATTATGTGTAGCTTAGTATAATAAAAGATGATTATTTATTATTTTTATAAAGTTATGTATCTATATTATATGTACTAAATGTAAATTAACTGTTCAAAAATATTTATTATCATCATATCTGTTAAATTTTAACATTTTATTAATCGATGAAATTCAAAAATATTTATGTCAAACTATTTTTTTTTTCATTTTTGCTTCTTGCTTTGTCTGTTCTTAGAGGATGAAATAATTATCTTATAGTCATCTGTGGGCATGAATATGGATATTGAATATCTGAAAATGATTTCGGATGCGGATGGTTGATGCTATTTCCAAAGTAACCATCTATAGGTCTATCTAAATGGTCTTTCATTGTACTACTGATATTTCTACGTCTACGCATTCAATATGTTTGTGTTAGGACAAGTCATTTGACACATTTAAATCACGTGGATTAACCACTATTTATCCCGTAAAATTATTCGCAAGGATGACCATCATTGGTAGGAAATTCATTTGTACAGTTAGAACTTTTGCAAGAAATAGAAGACAAATTTGAAGACAAAAAAAAAAATTAACCATACGTGCAGCTGGCGGGAATGCACACTGTTGTGTTGTTCATAATAAGAAATTTGAAATTATATGGTATTGAGTAAAGAAGGCTACTCGTTAACTAGTCTAAATTTTTGAGTTCAAAGTTCAATTCGACTACAAAAACTTATTAAATAAGAATAGTCCACTAGATCTATCAAAATATTACCCTATCCATTTATCCAACCCATTTTACCCTAATTACAATCATGTTGGGTCAACCCATTTATAATTTTTTATTAAATGTGTCATGAAAGAGTTGACCGATTTTTAAAAGGGTTACAAATGGGTAACCCACTTACCCATTTAACTCCTACATACAAAGTCGCTATTTTTTTGTAAAAAATGCAGTAGTTTCTTCATACCGCCCCGGAATCGGATGAGACTTTAACCGAAAATTTCCCACCTAAATTACGGACAGTGTGAAACACTCGGACGTTTTGCACTGTGACCGAACACTATCGTTCTCCAAGGGGACAGCCAGTTGTACTTAGAAAATAACAGGCTAAATTCCCATATATGAACTCTTCCTACATACAAAGTCATAATTTTTTTGTAAAAAGTGCAGTGATTTTTTCATACTGCCTCGGAACCGGATGAGACTTCGACAGATAGATTCCCACCTAAATTACGAACAGTGTGAAACACTTGGACGTTTTGTTCTATGACCGAACACTGCAAGTTCTCCAAGGGGACTGCCAGTTGTACTTAGAAAATAACAGGCTAAATTCCTATATTTGAACTCTGCCTACATACAGAGTCGCTTTTTTTTTGTAAAAATTTCAGTAATTTCTCCATTTTGCCTCAAAATCGGATGAAACTTCGACTGATAGATTCCCACCTAAATTACGGACAGTGTGAGACACTCGGACGTTTTCCCCCTATGATCGAACACTGTAGTTCTCCAAGGGAACTGCTAGTTGTACTTAGAAAATAATACGATAAATTCGCATATTTGAACTCTACCTACATACAAAGCCACTTTTTTTGTACAAACTGTAGTAATTTTTTCATACTGCCTTGAAATAGGACGAGACTTCGATTGATAGGCTTTCATCTAAATTACGGACAGTATGAAACACTTGAATATTTCGTCCTATGAACAAACACTATAGCTCTCCAAAGTGATTAACGTTTATACTTAGAAAATAACAAACTAATTCTCAAAATTGTATATTAAAAAAAAATACACGACTACATTTAGATGAGTTAAATGGGCGACCCACATAATATGTGGATTGGGTCAGGTAAAACGTTATGTTTAATGGATCAGAATAAATGGGTTGCAAATGGGTTGTATCAAATTTTGCTTGACCCTAAATGACCCATTTGACACCCTTAAGTATAGGTGGTGGACCTGGTCCACCACCTATACTATTGTAATCGACAAAAATACCATGAAATGTTCACTTTTACGCTTTGATTTTATAAACTGGATATGAAAGCTCACATTTATTTTGTTTTACGTGTTTTAGTATGATAAAACATGCACGTTTATTGTTTTATTATGATAATGGTTTTGCTGGTATGACAAACATATTTTTTTAACTAAAGTGTCAAAATAGTGTAATTTAGAGAGTTTGGAGGAATTCAAAAGGAAAATATGATAAGTTAACATACGATCCTCTTAAAATCATGTATTTGATGTACAATTAGACAAAACATTATTTGTTATAATGGAATTTTTGTAGATTTCGCGTACTTAGCAATATGCAATTGTAAACTTTTTCATCGTAATAACCCATATTATATATTTTATATGATTTTATGTTATTTACTTGTCAATCACCAAAGAAAAATATAATTGTGCAATATCCATCAGCATTCATACATACATGTAGATGTTGATATTTAAAAATAATTTTGAATACAATTGCGGACATTGCATAGTTAGCGTTCGAAAGCATACACCGACCAACCAACAGCAGCGTAGCGTTAATAGTGTACATGGATTGTCTGTAAAGGAAAGATGAGAGCTATGAAACCCTGGATTTAAGGAAACTATGATCATACTTGTTATGATCATACTTGTTATTTCTACAAAACTATTTTGGATCCCCCGATTTTCACTGCTTCAAGTTTAAACATGGTCATCCCTTATAAACAACACTACAGCAAAAGCTAAATGTTAACGGAGTGGAGAATGATGCACGAAAGAGCAGCGTTAAGTTTGCCCTGGCTGTCAATGGACCAGCAAATGAGGTTGTTTTCGGGTAGAAAACATAAATTTTTAGCCATCAAAACGTGCGATATCTCCATCATATTTGTCTTCGTTTCTGATATTTTAACATGGTTCCAAAAGCAACAGTCCGTAAACAAAATAGATTTCATTTATAGTCCTGCCTTCTTTTATTCATACATCAACAGCAATATCACACAGCGAAACACTGTTCCCATTCAGAAAAGAGAAAAGCTACACGAGCAGTAGGGTACTATAGTGGTTCAAAACCGTCGTATACAAATATAATTTCAAATCAATGAAGTGGCCCAGTCAAACTGTCATTTTCCCTTCTCTCCTCCCCCTACACAGCCCACACTTCGAGCTTCACAACCTTCTCTATTCCATTCCTACCCCTACATATCCTCACAAAGATGTTAATCTAATGAATAAATCTTTCGGCCTGTTCGGTCATTTCTTCCCTGACAACTATGCCTGCTGCTAGCAATGCGTGTATCTTTTCAAAACTGGGAACCAAGCCAAGCTGTCAGCTTTAAAGAAAAATACTATTATTACTACTCCCCCTTTTTCTTTCAATTATTTTAAACATAACATAAAATCTTTCCCTTTGGAAAAAAAAATGGAGTTCAAGTGAAGGAGGAGGAGCATTCTTTTTCAGTATGGTGTGAGTTGTAGGTCATTTTTGCTTTTGATAATGTGATATTGGCATCATAAGCTCAATCTTCTTTTTGTTGGTTTAATTTGTTTTGTTTATTTTACTGCAGTTATATGATGTGTAATTGTATTTAGTTTATTGTGCTCTTACCAAATGCAGAATCAAAATTATTGATTTTATATCATTGTTATTTTGCAGTTTCTTCTTGCTTGATGTTAATTAACAGAGCTGTATCTTGTTGGTTTTTTGAATTAGAATGTGGCTGACTATATGAAATTGTGATTGCAACTGCACTATGGAAGTATTTTTATTTGAGTACTGCTCTGGTTTTTAAGTACATTATAGTGTGTACTTAAAAGTTAGAAGTTGTTTAAAAGTAAACAATTGCTTTGTTTATATGTTGCAGCAGAAAGTTATTCTGATACAGGACGAGATTTGAAGAAACATTGTGGTTATGATGTTAAGATGCAAAAATCTAGAAAGAAACAGGATTAAGATCTGGATTTGAGTTGAGAAATCATCATATGTGCGTTAAAAGACGATGTTTCTGTTAGTTACCCAACTTGAATTATAGGTGAAAAAAAGAAAAACAAAATACAAGGTTTTTCTTTTTCATTGATTTATAATTTCTGCGATATTCAACCTTATTCAGCATTCTATACATTTATTTGCTGCTTTTAACAAGGTATGCATTGAAGGTTTTGTTAGATTATGCAAACAGCATGTAAATTTTTCGTACGGTGTTTCACATTAAAAAAGAATGCACTTTAGTAATTTTGGTTAAATAAATAATGTGTATCCTGAAGGTAGACTAATAGAAAGTGCGTTTGTCTTATGAATGAACAAGCTAATTTGTCAAATAGAGCAGAGTATAATTATTAGTATAGTTATTCATGAATCAATGATAATAAGTAGCATTAGGGGATGATGACCCGTGCTCGACCTAACCCGATCCGCAAACACCACATAAATGGTTGAATTTAGCGTATGCATCTGGTACACTTTTAGCATGTCATTTTAGGATTTAAACCCGTGCCGCTGTTACCATGACTCAAAGTTCTTAACCGCTAGGTTAATATTGCGGACATTTATTTAATTATTTTTTTATTTTATTTTTTGTCAAAGATCATTTTTTGATAGTTTAGATTTTATTTTTAAGTTGCAACATCATTGCTTTAGCATTAATCTTTTACTCAAAATTATTAGTTATTAAATAACTGATTTTTAAGCGATATAAGTTTATAGATGAATATTCTGAATTTGTAAAAAAAAATTATTATATCATATATTAAATGATTAGAATACTTAAAAATATTTGTAGGAAGACATTTTGAATTTGTAAATGAAATTAGATGGTTAGATCATATTTTCTTGCATTAAATTATGTTAGTTTAAAAAAATTTTGAAGTTTGCATTGTCTTTTTTTCTCAAGTTTGATTTCTATTTATATAATCAATTAATAATTTATTTGATAGATCATATTTCAAGTTAAATTTAAGGTATGCTGGCTTTTGTAGACAAATGTTTTGAATTTGTAATAAAGTTTTATCTTCTAGATCCTATTTTTTAGTCATATTGAAATTTTAAAATATTTGTAGATAGACATTCTTTAACTTGTAAATAAAATCTAATTGGTAGATCCTATTTTAAAACTAGTGTGGTGCAAGAGTACGCCAATTTCTTTTTTCTATTACCACAACTAAAAAACACCATTTCGTACTTTTTAATCTCTCACATTAAAAAATAGGGGGTATCACCATTTATTTCTCCTTTTCAGCTTCAATTTGTCTGTTCTTTTTTTCGAAAACCCCATATTTAATTCCAATCGTCGTGAAATCATTCAACGTCGATAATGCCGAGGAAAAAGAAAGCTGCATATGCATCGTCATCTCAACCCCAATCAACTCAATCAAGTAAGTTATTAACCTTAATTTCGGTTTGATTAAATATTGCACTGAGTGTTATTTGACATGAATAAAATTGATGGAACGACGCTTTCTTGCCGAGTACATACAGAATTTAACATGTTTTGACTTTTTAGTTGTGCTAAAAGAAAGATAAAATTATGGTGCTAAAATAGCACCATACTAACTATGTCAAGATTTAATATTAGAGGTATTCTCCGTGGTTTACATTGACATTGAAAAAAGGTGATATCAAAAGAATTTCAACTATTATTAAAGATATTACTATATACATGTGACATACAAAAACAAGCATAAATTATGACGATTAACCACCAGTAATAGATGATTGTGTTTGAAATCACAATTTCTATTAACTACTAACAGCAGTTACAATAAAGTAAAAGGCCCCAATAAGCACAATTGTATACTTGTACATGTTGTCGACCAGTACGATATAATCAAAGATTTATTTGTGACGGATTGGGATCACCTGGACCCAAATTCCTCTGGTCCCAACCAATTAAATTCCCCCGTTTTGGGGTGATTTACACATAGCCTCCCTGAATTACACCCGAATTTCAGGGGGTTATGTGTAAATCACCCCAAATGGAGTGATTTAATTGGTGTGGACCACCGGACCAGGGGATTTTGGTTTCAGGTGATCCGCACCCATTTGTGACAGAAGCATGGCAATAAAGTAGACTAAATAAATAATTGGATAATGATAAGGAGTCGTTGCTTGCTGTCCTGACAAATATCGCACTACCTAGCTTCTAACTTTGTTCAAAAGAATCAAAACCATGCCCGTAACAACAAAAATGCTTGTGAAAAAAAAAAAGAACACTTTTGTCAAGACGTGTTTGCCTAAATTAAGGAGCATTGGACCAATTATATCATCCTGTTTATAGGCAGTTGTCAACTTATCTATCAAACTAGGTACTGTTAGTTCATATCAAACAACAGATACATATTACAAAAATCATACGCTCCATCCATTACCTCATATTTGAGTCCACGAGTTCAGGCATATCATAGCAAAAATTTTCAAATAAATAACTTACCCGAACTGGTTAGAACATAAAAACTGAATGCAAAAGATCATAATTCGATTCTGTCGGAAAATTCGGAGAAACTACCATGTCTCGTCTTTAGAGTTTAGAAGGAAAATTATATCGCTTAAGATAACATATAATATCATTGTACATATACTATCATCATGCTACATAATAAATGTCAAATGATAAATTAAGTATTGGCCACTGCAACAACGTTGTTCAGAGAAAAAAACTTGCAAACTTCAAAAGAAACCATAAACCAAACGTGGAGCAACACATGCCATTTCAAAGACTACGTAACACCAAAGGTCCAAAACCTTGAAAATTTGATCAAAACAAAACAACACTGCAATCATCAAAGGTAAAACAACAAGTAGAAATCCCACAATAAATAACAAAGTTTAGGCTTCCATACTAAAAGCAATTAAGCTGAACAAACAACGAAAAAAAAAAAGGTAGGTTTTTCTGGCTTAGCTACTTCCCAATAAACCTAAAGAACAGCAACAAACAAATACCAATATACCTCAAACCAGTTCTCCCTAGACGTTCTTCTCATCGACTTCATACTCATCAAAGCTATGGAGAATAGACCTTGGGGAACGACCACCACTCTTATCATCAGCAACAGTAAAACTCTGATAGACCAAGACACCATCACCTGGCAAAACCTGTTCCACATTCTCCACACATTTGTACCCATCGACTCCAAGATTATCATTCCATGACCCAGCTTTCCCGCGGCCTCCAAATATAGTAACAGCAACAGAGAAATCTTTAGGCCCAAAGCATTTCAAAACCCTACCCACTAACCTTGCAAAGTCCAATTTCTCAGGGTCGAACCCCATTGTTTCATAGCTAGCATAGCTGAAACCGTCTTCTGGCGTCACATGAATCGTAGACAGTGAAGAGTCTACAATTCCATTCATTGAATACCCACATGGTTCGAACTCAAAGTCGCATATCTCCATCTCAGGAATGATGTTTGAGATTCCAGACATTTTAGTCATCTTCTTTGTTTGGGTGCCATCGTTGAAAAACACAGATGCTTTTTCTTTGTTAAGACCAGTCATGCACATTTCCAGGGTTACCATTGGAAGCTCAGGCTTGTTAGTAGCATAGTATATGTGCCAGTTTCGGTTGGGGGATGCTGGATCACCAATGACATACGCATTTCCACCTGATTCAAGAATTCCAAAGTATTTATTCAGCATGGAGACCTCGTCCGCAAAGTTTTGGTAAGGAGCGGGCTGTGCTTCTGGAAAGATGAAAGCACCACGTGAGTACTTCACAGACAGTACTGGAAGAGAGAGATCAGAGGCAAGCTCAAGAATCTTGGGAACTGATGTTAGGAGCTGAGTAGTGCCACAAGTTTTAAGGATCATCTTGTATGGATAGATGAAGAGGCTTGATTCGGAGAGGACATAAGAATCAAAGTCCTTATTTGACAGATTCGAGACGATTGTGCATCGAGCAAGATCAAGGATAGAATCAATTTGCGAGCGGGAGAGAGATCGAAGCCCTAGACCATTTGGGTCGGATAAGAGAGGAGCGGCAGAGAATGTGATTTCAAGACGCTTCTCGAAACCTTCAAAACCGATTGGAGAAGTGTTGATTGCCATTGCGAGATTTTGGAGTTAGGAGAAAGGAATTTGAAGTTGATTCGGTTGGTTACTAGAGAGCAGCTAGCCCGAAAATAAATTAAATGCAGGATTGAAAAAGAAAAGTCGAGTAAAAAAAACCAAGGGAGCTACTGTACTACTGGATTCCGGAGAAAGGATATCAGGATGGTTTCCTCACGCAGTTGGAGTATGCAGCAGATCTGAATTTCTTGATTCCTCCGTTTGGTCGAACGTCTTCAATGCAGTAACCTAAGGGAGCTTCGTAATGCATAATACTACTACTAGAATCAGTTTCACCACCTTTTGACTCCATCAAAACATTCACAATTCCTGAATAGGTTGAGAAAAAAAATGACATAGATAAGTTCACTAGAAATATAGCAATCATCAAAATCATGACATCTCTAATTTAGAAAATTAGTAAAAGATGCATATACCATTGATAACGGATGGTTTCATTTTACTGGCCAACTACAAATGTTATAGTTCTAAGTAAGGTACGCCTGTTGCTATTAAGTATGGCCATTTTGACCACACAGAACCATTCGGTAATGAAAACAGACAGTAACAAGGTGCATTACTAAAAATAACTAAGGCTGAATGCAAATCTTGTAAACCCAGTTCGAAAAAGAAAAAAATTGAGAGAGTAACCCAACATTAAAAACCAGAAAGATGTTGCTGACTATTTTGTGTTGTAAAGCAACCAGATAAATTTGCACAACTACAATGAATAAGCAAAATTAATGATCCACGCAACTTCTTCTGTAATTTTTATACCAACAAAAAATTTAAAGCTGGAACATAAGTACGAAAGGGGAAAAAAAAAAAAGAATAATGTTGTACCATAAACTATTGGCAAACACGTACAAAACATACACAACCAAATTCTTATGAAACTAATAACCAACTACCCACACAATACCTATACTTCTTCCTACAAGTAGTTATAATATTTAAACATCAGTCAGAAAAATATGTGGAGAATCAGACTCCTACAGACCAGCCCCGGCCCTTCCCACAAGCGGGAAAAGCGGTGGCTTAGGGCACCAAAAATATAGGGGAACCATTATCCATATCGATCGATATATACAGAGGGAAAAATCGCAAACCATAAATCAGCAAAATCATCTATTTCGCCTTCTTAATTTGCTGGTTTCAGCGAGCTAGCAAAGGTTTGGCACCGATCTAGGCACGACAGCGATTTGGATTCCAATTTCAAGCGAAAGCACGATCGCATGACGGCGATCCAGACAGGAACTCTGCCAAGGCAGCTATTCCACTATTACAGCGTAGGGACTTCTAATCTTCTTGGATGGTTAGTAATTCAACGATAATAATTTGATTATGCTTAAAAATTATTTTTTATATCTAAATAGTTTCAGCTTTTGTCTTTGTCTGAATCAAGGAAATTTTAAGAGGGTTACGACCACTGAGAAACTGGGTTAAATAAATGCCTTCATAGAAGAGAACCGGAACCGCTTTTCCTCCTTATGTAATTAAACCCTAATTATTCTATGTTAGACCAGAGTCCAGATCGCAACAAGTAATTGTTGAAGAGTTCATTAAGATAAAATGAAATTGGAAGTCCACTTGTTTTTCATTAGGGGATAATGAGTTCGGATTATTTTATTTTATTGTATATTATTGTATTTGTATTGCCTGTCTGCTGAACCCATTCATCCATTTCTAGGAATTACAATTTGTATTGAATCATGTATGTTTTAAAATGCTAAGCAAATTTGATTTCAGCAATTTTCATTTCCAAGGATAATTGCCGAGCAATTAATTCAACAATGAAGAGCAACATCTATGTTAAATTGCTGAGCTGATTTGAGTTGCAAATCACCGTTTGCTTTTAATTTAAAATTTTAGAATTGTGGTTGTATATTAATATAAGGATTGAATTACAGTGTCAACATTTCATGTTAATTAATTACGATTAATTCGAAATTGTTAGTAGTTAATGAATCTTTTAATGGCTAGTTAGCATACAATTAGTAGATAAATAACTATGTTTTTATACGAAGTTGTAGTTAAACAATTTTATTCCAATCGATTAGTTAAAAAAACATTTGCTCTAAATTATCGTTGAAAATATTTTTGATAGATTATAACTAGTAGATTATATATTCATAATTTTTCTGCTATTATAATAATAATTAACATGCGGTATAATTTAACGTTACCTTTGTAGTGTTTAAAAATGCAAACAAGAATTGGGCACGTTAACTTTTTTAGAAAAAGAAGACTAAAGGGCCTCTTTTTCACTTTCCGCTTTAGGTACCAAAAGTCCTAGGACCGGCCCTGCTAGAGACTACAGTGATCTAATCATATTAATAATTATAACAAAACAAGAATTATGCTTAAAGAAAATCCACCGTATCTAGAATTTATTGTTAAGAAAAACTGCAAAATGAAGTTGGAATCAATATAGGAAAACATATAAGCTGTTCTTCGGTATCCAATTTACCATGAACATTAAATACAAAAAATAACCTATAATATAAGCATCCTAAGCAAACACCCACCAAAATTATCATTATTAAGTGGATGTGTACCTGTACTTATGAAGATGAATGTTGGTCAAAAATATTTTCAACAGGTCCACGATTTAAGAGTTATTCCGTGTTTATTGGTTGTTCACTTGTTGAAAACAAGAAGATATACCTATAACTGAACCACAAAGTTCCCTAATTTTCCATCATACTATAATACCATCATTAACTCCAAAAGAAAAATCAAAACCTAATACATGATAGATTAAAATCTTTGATCCAGAGACAATATAAGTCTATGTACTATACTAATAGTTGAAACTTACCTAACAAATTTCTAATTAGCTCTTACAATCCAAACAATCTTCTGTATAAAACAACAATTCTAACGAAACATGAACATTCATAGAACAGATCTAATTAGAGAAACATCTACGTATGAATGCATAAAATGTAAATAGCGTGAAAACCTAATCGATCAGATCCGAAGGAAAATAAAAACTTGTAACAGAATTAGGAAAAAGGATACTTACAATCCAATTAAAAAAAAGGCTGCGGATTCGTGATTCCTTATCACAATATTTATGATCCAGTCGATTCGAATATCCGTGTATATTTTGATTTTTTACTCGATCGCGATTCTACTTGAGAAAAAAAAAAGGAAGTGAGGCGGTTCTATTTGTAGAGGAGGAATTGTTAGAAGGGCCCGGAAAAGTGTCACGGAGTGACGGATCTGAAAGCGAGAGGAAACAGAGGCCTTTGTACTTTCGCATGATCTTCCTTGGACCATTCCCGACGAAAGGGTTGAACCAAAGGTATGGGTTGACTTCCCACTAACCGTCAACGTCCCAACACAAGCCAGCTTTTATAAAACCGTCTAAGAATAAGGCATGGATTACGATTCACGGTCGTTGGATCGTAATCCACGTATGGATTACGATCCAGACCATTGAAATAGTCGGCTTTTATAAAGTCGACTATTTCGATCTGGATTATGATCTAGAACCGTTGGATCGTAATTCAGGCAACGCTCTTGAATATTATCTACTACATTGAAATAAGTTAGCTTTATGAAAGTCGGCTAATTTCCCCTCTAGTCGGCTATATAAAAGCCGGTTACGGGTGCTCCATCTCATAGCAAACTTCCTCATTTTCCTTCCTTCTTTCATCCTGTAACGACCTGAAATTTTTGGACCAATTTTAACATTTTACATTTCAAATTTAAATTAATTTTATAAGGAATTATAGTCAATTTAAAAATTCGATAATTTAATATTATTTTAATAACTCAGAAAGAAACCTTTAGCAGACGATCTTGGAATTCGATAAAACCAATTTTATCGGATCTGAAACATCAAATAATGGTGAGATTACAAATTTAATGATTTTTGAAGTTAGTAAGTGAGCGTACGAAATATAAACGCGTATCGGAAAAATCAATCAAAATTCAATAATAACGTAATAAGATAATAAAACCAATGGTAAAACAAACTCTGAATTCGATGAGACCGGTTTCATTAGATCTGTAATTGTGAAATATAGTTGGATTCAAAATTTCGTGTTAATCGGGCTTGCCGTTTGATCATACGAGCGATAAACGCACAAATTTTTTGAAATAAGCCTTCACTTGTAAAACAAGTTCAAAAGGGTCATGTGTTTTTGTTTGAGGTGTCATGCTTCTAAGCTCCCTTGTTTTGTTTTCTCCCTTCTCATTATCTCCCAACACTATATATATCCAAGTCTCTCCCTTCCTTATAAAACGCAAACCACTCTCCTCCTTTTTCTGCTTTACCTTCTCCTTTTTTCTTAAGCCTTCCTCTTTTCCACTTACTCTAAGCCTCCACCACCTAGCTCCCTGTGACGACCCAAACTTTCCAGTAAAGGAAAGTCTAGATTGCTTTGAGAACAACACACATCAGAACACAAACTGAAGAACACTTTATTGCTGATTACAACGATTACATCAGAGTACAAGAAATCACAGAGTATGAATACATATTACACAAAGAAATACAATAATATCAGAGATTTAGATTACATTTAAATAGCATCGGAAAATAATACAAATATACAACCGAAAGGAATACACGGATATAAAGCTTTTCGGATACGCTTCAGCTGTAAACCAGGATCCTGTAAATATATCTGCAAAAAGCTACTCGACTGCCCGTGTGGAAAATATGGGCACCCGAGTTTGCCAGTGAAACAAACTACGGGTCAGTCATGGGACTGGTATGAGAAATCTTAACTTAACTCATCTAATAATAAGGCTAATCACAGGACCACGCCGCTAACGCGAAACGGGTTTACTCCATTGGATTGCCAGTGCATAAAATAAAGTAAATCGTTAAACAACGCAATGCTTTTTAGAAAAATGAGACCATTATAAGACCCAAGTCCCATCACACAATGCAACGCAAACCGAAGGATAGAGTTTTACCTTATAATGGTCAAAAGATGCTTGATACGATAAAATGGATTTAATATTAGTGTGTATATGTTCTAATAAAATCATTTCAATCATAATGTATCAATCATAGACGGCATGGGTACCATATATCATGTCGCCATACTAGTTCTACATTCAAAACCACAAGGTCGTATTGGAAATTGGATTTCCATCATGAGTCGAGGCTAGGGGCAAGCCCCTCTCCGATTCGAGACAATCTAGCAAATGCCTCGGGATCCCCCGCAGTGAACCCTTGGAGCGGTAGGGCCGGTCCACTCCTATGGGAGTGGATTAGTTATACTTGAATACACGCTTCCCGGTCCCTTTGGACCTACAGTATGACCACTAACGGCCTATAAAAACCCGAGGCACCTCAAAATCCATCATCCACATAAGTAAAATGTCAGCCAGTTTAAGCACCGACACCACTTCTAGCTAGAAAAAAACGTGTGCACTCCTTACGGTCCGTATCCCGTTTTTGACTCATACCGGGGTGTGAGGCTCGCGAAGTCACGCTATACACAAAGCTATGTCGTAATAGGCTATACTTTGATCATCCCACATGGCCCTGCTTTTCTACAAAAGCCTTGATCATTTGCATCTTGGCGTGCCACATTGACAATTCACGCCATGCGATCGATCACTATTAATATATACCTGGGTGTTAAGTAGAGAATAAATTCTCCACCACCAAACAAACATGCATTAATAGAAATCGATTTTATTCAAATGGAACGAAATCCAATGTCAGACACGCATCCATTTACTAGCTTATGCTCTGGATCTGAGCGAAAACCAAATCCAAACAATCAACAATAGTCCGGACGGCCACCACTGAAGCCCCTTCAAGGTAGCTACTCCCATCAAGGGTCTCTGTAGCAACACATCCATTCGATGTGAAGATCGTCGGTCTTCAACCACCGTCTTCATCTTCGACTCTTCGTCGTCGTAGTAATTATTCGGAAGGGATTAAACCCGGTCTTTCCGAATAATTCGCGTATTTTATAATTAAAAATCAAGTACTATAAAAGCACATCCAACGTCTCATTCCAATTAATAATATTCTTCTAATAAAATATTCGCATTATTCTATCAAAGATAAACTCTTTAAATTATTCTTAAATCTTACTTTTAAAGATTTATTAAGAACCCAATTTGGTTTTAAATATCACAAATCATTATTAAGTGATTAATTAAATTTAAGAAATTAATCTTATCTTTAACTGGGTTAAAGAACTAATGTCATTTTAAAATACCGTTCACGATAAACCCAAAATCGACTTCCATTAAATATGGAATCTTCACAGAAATCAAATCAATATATGATCGTTATAAATTTCTGTATCCGACCAATAATATAAATGGAATAACGACAAAGCCTCTTAAATTCCATATGTAGTATCGATCTTCTTTTACATAAGCTTATCTCGGTTATTATTAATTTGAATTCCATTCAATCCCAATTTAATATATTAAAATGGAAATCTTTACTTTTGGAAAATTCCCATTTAATCTTGATACAAGATTTAAAAATTCCAAATCATATTCTTACTGCTAATTGAGTTAAAGAACAGATGTCGTTTAAAAACATTGTTCACGATAAACTCAATTCACAAATCATTTTTATTCCAATTACAAAATATAGTTT
The DNA here is from genome assembly GCA_030737875.1 of Allium sativum. Classification (NCBI taxonomy): domain Eukaryota; kingdom Viridiplantae; phylum Streptophyta; class Magnoliopsida; order Asparagales; family Amaryllidaceae; genus Allium; species Allium sativum. Next base: position 319,871,087 of record CM060921.1, read on the forward strand.
GAAACTCTAGTAATCTTAATTAAAAGATTTATTCTTTTCGACTGGGTTTAAGAAAGGTGTTATTGAAGACACCATTCACGACAAACCCAAAATCCAATTTATTTAATTTAATTTCAATTAAATACTCACCAATTGGAAAACTTCATTAAATCTTAATTTAATAATTTATTCTACTTAATGACTAGTTCATTCAATAAAAATATATTTTTCTAAAATATATTCTTTTTCTAATACATTTTCTAAAATATTCCTTTTCTAGAATATTCTTTATTGGAATGTGACTCACTCAACAACCATATACTATATGAAATCAACCATCATGATAAATAATTATCAAACATCCAAATAACAACCAGAGTGAATTATACACTTAAATATTGGGATTCGTGTATGTCAAATATCATCCCAATACCAATACGGTGGCTAAGTTGGGGACAATATCTTGCGCGAACGGAGGTGCGGGTTGTTACTTTGGTATCCGAGCCAATACCCAGCTGGAATTGTGGCTCCTGTGTGGACCACAACGCCTGGGTGAGGTGTTTGTGAGCCAACAGGGACGTTGGGCTCTGTAGGAGGGGAGAATGTAACACCCCTAAGTCCCACATCGTGAAAGCCTGTATGAAGTGGGTACTTATATAGTAGAGCTCATCTCTTACAAACGTCGAGGCCTTTTGAAGAACGAAACCCCATACCTATACGGTGGCTAAGTTGGGGACAATATCTTGCGCGAACGGAGGTGCGGGTTGTTACACTCCCCCACATCTAGCCCCTTGCCGCGCCACCTCCTCCTCTTACCCTCCAGCTTCGAGCAGCTCCGCCACCCCCTCCTCTAAGTCGTGGCCCACTTCCTCCCTAAAAGCCCAAATACACTTCCAAACCCTAAAAACCCCAAGCTCCTCCTCTTTAATCACCAAATCCACACCCCCCTTGGCCAAATCTGCACCTTCCTTGTAACGACCCGCATCGGAGGATCGTAGAATATTTATTTCTTTTCCGTATGAAGTTGTATGGTCATGTAACTTTGGGAAACATCTATTAGAGTCATTTCCCATGTTCATGATTTTTGTCGATTTTTAAATGACCATTTTGCCCCTAGCTGATCTTGTTTTGGCCATAACTTTTGATTGGAAAGGAATTTTGACCTGAAACCACTTCCATTAGATTCGTTTGATGGTTTACCTTTCCGTAGAGTGGTCATAATAGCCAAACGGACTTACCGTTTGAAAGATATGGCTGAAATAATGTTTGGAAGGTGAAAAACTGCTTAACCGGGCCAAATAGGGTGATTAGTGAATAGACCCATAACCCATTTCAGGATTAGGGTTATGGGGAGGCTGAAATGAGTTTGAGAATCATTCCATTTCAGTTTTCTAGCCTCCACTTATCAACAAGGAACCCTAAAAATGGCCTCCAACCTCTAAATCACCTCCAAATCATCTTTTGATCAAGGATTAAGCTTAGCAACATTAAATCAAGGGAGATTAACACCACATCAACATTGGAGCTGCTGTTTAGCATTGGGATTTGCATCAAATCAGAGATTTATTTTAGATCTTAGTTTGTTTGTGGCTAAGGTGAGTGATTTGCATAGTTTTGCACTAATTATGGCTAATTAAGGGTAATTAGTGTTAATTAGCGAATTTAAACTTGTTAAAATTCTGGAAAAATGTTCATAAATTCTTAAATGATGTTTTAGACCTCTGAAATGAATTTGGGTTAATTTGGTTAAGTTTTGCTAATCCTATCATTAGTTTCACCTAAACATGTTTAAGGGGAAATATGGGGTTTTGGGTATGTTTGATCCATTTTAACCTATCATATTGATGTTTTGATGTTTATGGTTGATTATGCATGTTGCTATGACTGTATGATATGCTTTGTGATTGGTTTCAATAGTTAGAATGGTCGAAAACGTCGTCGAATGGCGTAAACACTTGCTGGAAAAGTTTCAGAAAACAGTGTAGGATCGGATCGGATCGGATATGGTGGCTCGGATCGGATAAGTTGAACTGGGCAAGGGATCCGATCGGATCGGGACATGACACTTGAGAAAACTGGCAAAAAGGAAGGCACGTTAATTGAACTGGGATCAGATCGGATAAAGGAGGAGGGATCGGATCGGAGCACGTGAAGAACGAAGGAGCTGATCGGAGCGGGAGCACGAACTGGATGGGAGATGGTACCCGACCCGAAGGGGGACACCCGACCCGAACCGACACAACGCTGCGAACCCGAACCAAACCGCTACAGGGGGAGACAACACACCGACCCGACTCAGAATGGACACCCGACCCGAACCGATGGCTTGAAGAGGAACCCGACCCGACCCAGTATTGACCAATAACCCGAGATGCAAAGGTAGTCCAATATAGGAAGTTAGAACTCAGGATCCAATTGGGAACCAATGAGTTCACTTCATGATTGGGCTTTGCTGCGGGACGTGTGCTAAGGAGTTGTCGATGTTCATAACTTCGATTCACCACTAAAAATGGATGATGGGCTACTTATCAGTGCAGTAGAGTCATTGCGACTCGAGGGGCAAGGTGATGGTAGTAAGACTACGTTATCAGTGCAGTAGAGTCATTGTGACTTGAGGGGCAAGGTGATGCGTAGTAAGACTATGAGCCAGCGCAGATGGGGTAAATAACTCCATGGGGCAAGTGGACATAGTAAAGGATTGGTAAGGCTATGAGCCAGCGCAGATGGGGTGAATAACTCCATGGGGCAAGTGGACATAGCGAAGGATTAGTGGCTACGTTATCAGTGCAGTGAAGCCATTTATGACTTCATGGGGCAAAGTGATCGTAGCAAGGATGGGTGATCGAAGTGGTGAATATCGTATGCTTTACGCACTGAGTGAGAGATGTGAGGATGGATGCTATGTTTGATTGTTTGTCATCACTATGACATGCACACCCCCACCTCCGTATCTTTACATTGTTTGATATGGCACCTTAGAGTGTTGTACAGTATGTAGTGCTAACTCTTTGGTTGCAGGTACAGGTTCAGGTATGTTTTAGTCTACCTGTTATTGTTCACTTTAGATGCTTATCGCCCATACCAGGCTTTATGTCTGACCCAGAGTTTTATGTCTCCTCTTATTACTCGGGGTGATCACACGAGCAGACTAGAGACAGGTTAGCTGGTGATGCACGAGTAGCTGATTCGGAGGCGGGCAGGAGGCTTCCACGTATGATATATATATATATATATATATATATATATATATATATATATATATTCTCCCTGTGTCGCTGGTGGTCGCTACTTGGGCATTAGTAGCGTACCTCCTTTATCTTGCTTTTGCTTTGAGACAGTTTGAAAAGTTGTAATAATGTTTAACTTTGGATCATAAACTGTACTTACATTTTCCGCTGCTATGTTAGTTGTTTCAGCTTATGCACTGTCTCACCTGTTTTATGTCAAGTATGTTATTATTATATTTTATCCTATGCGCTGTGAGACATTCTACAGGTTCTTTGTATGTTCATTTCTTTCTTCCTTTTTCCTTCTGACGACCCGTTCCGTGCTTACTGGACATGTGTACAGCGCACCTTTCGAGTAAATGTCGGTTGGTGCGGGGCGGGGCGTCACACTTGGTATCAGAGCTCTAGGTTGCGTAGTTAACCTAGGGAAAGACACTAGGGAGAGATAGTACGTATACGAGAGCGCGTATTTGTGATTACTTTGGTTTTCAAAGCTATATATATACTATTAGTAGTATAAGAATAAAGTCGCACTGCACTAGCACCACTATGGGGTCGTTAATCGTTTCCCTTTTACAGATTGACGATGAGTCGAGACACGAGGGGTGCTGGTAGAGGGACCAACCATGGGAATGCTGCTGACATGAGGGCGATGTTTACCGACCTCATGAGAGACATGCTTAGAGAAGTGCAAGGGGCAGTTCCTAATCCCGGAGTTGGTGTTGGCCCAGTAGTGCAGGCGCCTTGGGTCGATTTCGCCAAGTTGTGCAAGGATTTGGTGGGAAGCCGTTCCATGGGACGGAGTCGGCCACAGATGTTCAAGACTGGATGGATAGCTGTGATCGTATCTTCGATGACTTGGGTCTTGAGGATGCGATGAAGAGAAGGCTAGCGTCTCGTCAGCTGCAAGGGCGAGCGATGAATTGGTGGAATGCCATTAGAACAGCTACTCCAGAAGATCAGGTTACTTGGGATCAGTTCAAGGCTCGCTTTAGCGAGAAGTTCATTCCAGCTGCCCAGAAGTCAGTGTTGTTTAAGAGGTTCTTGGAACTCAAGCAGAGTGGCAGGGCAGTTTCTGACTACATTGCTGAGTTCGACACTTTGTCGAAGTATGGACTGTCTCTTATCGATACTCCTGAGAAGAAGAATGAGAAGTTCATTACTGGTTTGGATGGATACTTGGGGGAAAGGCTTATCAACCACATCGATGAAACTTTTGAATCGGTCGTGGGGAAAGCTTTGAGATCAGAAAGTCTTTACCCAAAGTCAAAGACTGAGGCTGCATCTGCAGAAGGGCTGAAGCCGCAAGCAGGCGGTGGAGGCAAGAATAACTCTCAGAATAAGAGGAAGCAGGACCAATCTAAGGGTGGCCAGAAAAAGAACAAGAAGGATGTTGAGTGCTTCAGCTGTGGTAAGAAGGGCCATTATGCCGAAGAATGTCGGGCCAAGCCAGCGGAAAGGAAGTACTACAACTGTGGTCAAGTGGGACACCATAAGGATAAGTGTCCGCAACCTCTTAAGGAGAAGCAGATTGTGAAAGCATATGCTATTGATGCTGTTCCTTCTTCGTCGAATGCCCCAACTGCGGCGGAGAAAGGAAAGAATGTTGTTATTCAAGGTATGCTTTCTATTTATGATGTACCAGTTCGAGTTTTGTTTGATACAGGGGCTTCCCGTTCCTTCATATCTAGTGACCTGGTAGATAGGTTGGGACTGGAACCCGAGATAGTCGATAGACCATTGGTTGTGACGAACCTGATTGGTGGTTCGACTAGCCTTAGTATGATTTGCAGGAATTTGGTCTTATCGAGTCATGGATGTATGTTTGTATGTGATTGCTTTGTTTTGGGCTTTACTGGGTATGGCATTATATTGGGAGTCGATTGGCTCCAAAGATACGGGGTGGTGGTAGACTGTGAGGGCTTTTTGGTGACAGTTAGGGCGGATGATGGGCGGAGGGTAGTGTTTGGTAGTCTACCTAGTGATGGGGTTATGGCTAGTTTTGTAAATTCTCTCGACATCCCGCAGGATGAGCTGTCATGTGCCCGTGGTTGGCCAGTATCCGGACGTCTTCGAGGAGGTGACCGGGCTTCCACCACACCGAGAGATTGAGTTCCGTATTGATTTAGTGAAAGATGCCAGACCTATAGTGATGCCACTTCGTCGCATGGCACCAAGGGAGCAGCGAGAGCTCGGGGTGCAAGTCAGCAATCTTTTGAAGAAGGGATTTATTAGAAGAAGTGTTTCCGAGTGGGGAGCACCAGTTGTGTTTGCCACTAAGGCAGATGGTTCCCTTCGTTTGTGTGTGGACTATCGCGAGTTGAATAAGGTAACGAGGAAGAATAAGTATCCTCTACCACGGATAGATGATTTGTTTGATCAACTGGAAGGAGCAAGAGTGTTCTCCCAGTTGGACCTCGCAACAGGATTTCATCAGCTTCGAGTAGCAGATGAGAGTGTTCCGAAAACGGCATTTAGGACGCCGTTTGGATTTTATGAGTGGTTGGTCATGCCATTTGGGTTGACCAATGCACCAGCCTATTTTGTGGATCTTATGAATCGAGTATTCAGAGATCAGTTGAATAAGTTCGTTCTTGTGTTCGTAGATGATATCCTTGTTTACTCAAGGACAGAGGAGGAACACAAGGGACACTTGAGGATAGTGATGGAGGTGTTAAGGAAACACCAATTGAAAGCGAAATTCTCTAAGTGTCACTTTTGGAGAAGGGAAGTGAGATTCTTGGGTCATGTTGTTTCAGAGAGTGGTATTGCCGTGGACCCTGCGAAGGTGGCTACGGTACAGGATTGGCCTACACCCAAGAATGCAACAGATGTAAGAAGTTTCTTGGAATTAGCTGGATATATTGTAAGTTTATCCAGGACTTCTCCAAGATTGCAACACCATTGACTCAGTTGACTAAGAAGAATCAGTCCTTCGTCTAGGACGGAGTGTGTGAGAATGCATTCATGAGTCTAAAGGAAAGGTTGACGCGTGTGCCAGTGCTAGTCATTCCTAAAGGGAATGAAGAGATGACGGTATACACGGATGCTTTTGGTACCGGACTGGGTGCTGTATTGATGCAAGGAGGTAGGGTTGTAGCTTATGCTAGTCGGCAGCTAAAGCCGCATGAGAAGAAGTACCCTACCCATGATTTGGAATTAGCAGCGATCGTGTTTGTGCTGAAGATGTGGAGACACTATCTCTTGGGAGAAAGATTTGAGTTGTTTACCGATCATAAATCGTTGAAGTATCTCTTCTCCCAGAAAGATCTGAATCTCCGTCAGCAGAGATGGTTAGAGTTCTTGGCTTCGTATGATTTTGATATCGCATACACACCTGGGAAAGGTATTGCGGTAGCCGATGCCTTGAGTAGGAGACATGCCAGTTTAGGGGCAATGTTTCTTGAATGGAAGCAACAGGAGTATATCGCGGGGTTTGATTTCAGACCAAAGTGCGAATTGGATCCAGTTATGCTAGCTAGTTTGGCGATCAGACCCACTTTGATAGAGCGGATTGGTTCCAGCCAGAGGGACGATCCTAATCTATTGGAAATCATCTCCAAGTTAGAGATGGACATCGACGGTGAGGAGATGAGTGTGTATGGGCTTGATCGAGATGGATGGCTTCGTAAGAATGGAAGACTAGTAGTGCCCAATGTGAATGGTTTGAGAGATGAAGTGCTTAGAGAATGTCATCACTCAAAACTGACTATACATCCCGGTGGTAATAAGATGTATTGAGATATGAAGCAGACTTACTACTGGGAAGGGATGAAAAGAGACGTTGGGAAGTTTATATCCAAATGCATGAATTGCCAGCTAGTTAAGGCCGAGCAAAAGAAGCCTAGTGGGTTGTTGCAACCATTAGAAATTCCCGAATGGAAATGGGAGCAAGTCTCGATGGATTTCATCGATGGTTTACCAAGGACTAGATCGGGACATGATAGCATTTGGGTAATTGTGGATCGATTGACTAAGAGCGCAAGATTTATACCAGTCAAATCGACCAGAACGGCAGCTAAGTTGGCAGAATTGTATATGAAGTGGGTAGTGAGATTTCATGGAGTACCTAAAAGCATTGTAAGTGACCGAGACCCGTTGTTCACTAGTGGTTTTTGGAAGAGCTTACAAGAGGCTCTAGGGTCAGAATTACATCTCAGTACCGCATATCATCCTCAGACCGGCGGTCATACGGAGAGGGTGAATCGTATATTGGAAGATCTCTTGAGAGCTTGTATATTGGATTTTGGTGGATCATGGGATGACCATTTGCATCTAGTAGAGTTTGCATATAATAATAGCTACCAATCCAGTATTGGTATGGCTCCATACGAAGCTTTGTACGGAAGACCGTGCAACTCACCATCATGTTGGATAGAGACTGGCGAGAAGTTTATGCTTGGACCAGATGTGGTGAGAGAAACTTCCGATAAGATTAAGATCATTCAACAATGAATGAAAGCTGCCCAAGATAGGCAGAAGAGTTATGCTGATAAGAGGAGAAGGGACTTAAAATTCTCCGTTGGTGACTTGGTTTTTGTTAAGATTTCTCCGTTGAAGAGCGTAATACGATTTGGCGGGAGAGGCAAATTGGCACCAAGATTTATTGGCCCATTCTCTGTTCTTGAACTAGTCGGGAATCTGGCGTATAGAGTTGGCTTACCAGAAAAGATGGCGGGAGTTCACAATGTATTTCAAGTTTCCCAACTAAGGAAGTTCGTTCACGACCCAGATATGACTATTTCACCTGATCAGTTAGAGGACTTCGAAGTAGAACCCGAGGCGGTTGGGAACCGCAAGCCGGCCCGTATTGTCGAGCACGACATTAAGCAACTTCGAAGGAAGGCGGTGAAGCTAGTCAAGGTTCAGTGGGGCGAGGACGAGAATGATTGTACTTGGGAGACAGAGGAGAGCATTAGGAAGGTGTATCCATAACTCTTTGCCTGGTAAGATTTACTTTACAATTTAGTTACTCCGCATGCTAGGATAGACTTGTCTTACTTGTTTTGCATGTTTGATTGTTGTTTTATGGTTGATAGGCATGCGGGACCCTTTGTGTGTGTTTTGATTAGGGAATTTCAGGGGCGAAATTTCTTAAGGGGGGGAGAATGTAACGACCCGCATTCTACACATCGGAGGATCGTAGAATATTTATTTCTTTCCCGTATGAAGTTGTATGGTCATGTAACTTTGGGAAACATCTATTAGAGTCATTTCCCATGTTCATGATTTTTGTCGATTTTTAAATGACCATTTTGCCCCTAGCTGATCTTGTTTTGGCCATAACTTTTGATTGGAAAGGAATTTTGACCTGAGATCACTTCCATTATATTCGTTTGATGGTTTACCTTTCCGTGAGTGGTCATAATAGCCAAACGGACTTACCGTTTGGGAGATATGGCTGAAATAAGGTTTGGAAGGTGAAAAACTGCTTAACCGGGCCAAATAGGGTGATTAGTGAATAGGCCCATAACCCATTTCGAGATTAGGGTTATGGGGAGGCTGAAATGAGTTAGAGAATCATTCCATTTCAGTTTTCTAGCCTCCACTTATCACCAAAGAACCCTAAAAATGGCCTCAAACCTCTAAATCACCTCCAAATCATCTTTTGATCAATGATTAAGCTTAGCAACATTAAATCAAGGGAGATTAACACCACATCAACATTGGAGCTGCTGTTTAGCATTGGGATTTGCATCAAATCAGAGATTTATTTTAGATCTTAGTTTGTTTGTGGCTAAGGTGAGTGATTTGCATAGTTTTGCACTAATTATGGCTAATTAAGGGTAATTAGTGTTAATTAGCGAATTTAAACTTGATAAAATTATAGAAAAATGTTCATAAATTCTTAAATGATGTTTTAGACCTCTGATATGAATTTGGGTTAATTTGGTTAAGTTTTGCTAATCCTATCATTAGTTTCACCTAAACATGCTTAAGGGGAAATATGGGGTTTTTGGTATGTTTGATCCATTTTAACCTATCATATTGATGTTTTGATGTTTGTGGTTGATTATGCATGTTGCTATGACTGTATGATATGCTTTGTGATTGGTTTCAATAGTTAGAATGGTCGAAAACGTCGTCGAATGGCGTAAACACTTGCTGGAAAAGTTTCAGAAAACAGTGCAGGATCGGATCGGATCGGATATGGTGGCTCGGATCGGATAAGTTGAACTGGGCAAGGGATCTGATCGGATCGGAACCTGACACTTGAGAAAACTGGCAAAAAGGAAGGCCACGCTAATTGAACTGGGATCGGATCGGATAAAGGAGGAGGGATCGGAGCACGTGAAGAACGAAGGAGCTGATCGGAGCGGGAGCAGGAACTGGATGGGAGATGGCACCCGACCCGACCCGAAGGGGGACACCCGACCCGAACCGATACAACACTGCGAACCCGAACCGAACCGCTACAGGGGGAGACAACACACCGACCCGACTCGGAATGGACACCCGACCCGAACCGATGGCTTGAAGAGGGACCCGACCTGACCCAGTATTGACCGATAACCCGAGATGCAAAGGTAGTCCAATATGGGAAGTTAGAGCTCAGGATCCAATCGGGAACCAATGAGTTCACTTCATGATTGGGCTTTGCTGCGGGACGTGTGCTAAGGAGTTGTCTATGTTCATAACTTCGATTCACCACTAAAAATGGATGATGGGCTACTTATCAGTGCAGTAGAGTCATTGCGACTCGAGGGGCAAGGCGATGGTAGCAAGACTACGTTATCAATGCAGTAGAGTCATTGTGACTTGAGGGGCAAGGTGATGCGTAGTAAGACTATGAGCCAGCGCAGATGGGGTGAATAACTCCATGGGGGCAAGTGGACATTGTAAAGGATTGGTAAGGCTATAAGCCAGCGCAGATGGGGTGAATAACTCCATGGGGCAAGTGGACATAGCGAAGGATTAGTGGCTACGTTATCAGTGCAGTGAAGCCATTTATGACTTCATGGGGCAAAGTGATCGTAGCAAGGATGGGTGATCGAAGTGGTGAATATCGTATGCTTTACGCACTGAGTGAGAGATGTGAGGATGGATGCTATGTTTGATTGTTTGCCATCACTATGACATGCACACCCCCACCTCCGTATCTTTACACTGTTTGATATGGCACTTTAGAGTGTTGTACAGTATGTAGTGCTAACTCTTTGGTTGCAGGTTCAGGTATGTTTTAGTCTACATGTTATTGTTCACTTTAGATGCTTATCGCCCATACCAGGCTTTATGTCTGACCCAGAGTTTTATGTCTCCTCTTATTACTCTGGGTGCTCACACGAGCAGACTAGAGACAGATTAGCTAGTGATGCGCGAGTAGCTGATTCGGAGGCGGGCAGGAGGCTTCCACGTATGATATATTTATATTCTCCCTGTGTCGCTGGTGGTCGCTACTTGGGCATTAGTAGCGTACCTCCTTTATCTTGCTTTTGCTTTGAGACAATTTGAAAAGTTGTAATAATGTTTAACTTTGTATCATAAGCTGTACTTACATTTTCCGCTGCTATGTTAGTTGTTTTAGCTTATGCACTGTCTCGCCTGTTTTATGTCAGGTATGTTATTATTATATTTTATCCTATGCGCTGTGAGACATTCTACAGGTTCTTTGTATGTTCATTTCTTTCTTCCTTTTTCCTTCTAACGACCCGTTCCGTGCTAACTGGACATGTGTACAGCGCACCTTTGGAGTAAATGTCGGTTGGTGCGGGGCGGGCTGTCACATTCCTGGATCCACACAGCCTCGCCTCTGCCTAAGTCAGCTATTCCGGGCCCCATACCTCAAGGTCGAACCCCCATAGTCCCGAAACCCTACCTTATTTACTCTGAAAACCCAAATACATGTTCATTTGTTCATCTGTAAGTTTAGAAACTCCATCGCATTGAAACTCTATCAATTTCATTTTCGTAATTATCCAGTGACATCGGGAGGTTGCCGAAGTCATCCGGGAACATTAAAGCATCTTCCGATTAAAGATTGACGGAGGGGGACCCTAGGCGAGAAGCTATTTACTGAAAAGGGCTAGTTAGATATTAACTATTGCTTGTGAATTAGTACGAGTTATATATGACTTGTAATTGATGATATAAGTTCATAATAAGGGTTAATGATCTTTAGTATGATAAAATATGATTTTTAAATGATATACTTGTAGTTACTTGGATATACGACACTTAAAACTAATGATGTGAACATTGGTAATTGACTGAACCTTAATTGGTCATTGAACTAAGAATTAACTAAGTGTTAGTTAATTAATATTAATGTGAATTGATAATGTGTGTAACACCCTAAAATTTTCTGTTAACTATAAATTGACAAATTAAAGTATAACTAATTCTAAATGAAAGAATTAAGGGAAACGAGTTACGCCATTGCGTTCGTCTCGGAATTCTGCCTGAGATAGAGTCTGAATTTGCGTGAATCGGACTCCGTATGAAGGAGTTATGACCTCCGGAAGTTTCAGAATTCAATTTAAAAATTCAAACAGTTCAAATGAAGTTCAAAATTCGAAAAACAGACCCAAACTGGGCTGGGCGGGAAAATTCCCTCCCAAGCACCAGGTCGACCTGGGGGTCGACTTGCCCAGTCGACTTGGATTGGCCCTGGCTGGCCTGGTTGGTTTCTGGTCGAATTTCTGAGCTTGGCTGTGTCACTAGGGCTGATTTGTCACATTCTGGTTGGCTCCTCTCGAAGTGAATGGTCTAGATTCATCTATGATTATCTGACGGCTCAAATCAATCTAAAATTCTATATAAACAACTTAAGTCTCCAACCTAAATTCACATAAAAATTAGAGACGAAGCCGCCATGCCGTCGGGAGAAAACTGAGAGGAGCCTCCACTTGTAGAAAAGCTTAGAGACGATCCAAAACTAAAGTAAAATAAGAATCAATCAACGTTTGTCTACCCAAAGGAAAGCATTGCAAATTCAGAACTCAGAAATCAGAAAACAAGACTGTCGTTTGTTGTAAGTATAGTGATTTTCCCGATGTGAATAAAAATTAAGACTAGATTCGATGTAAATTGGAAGTGGAATTGTGCTATTGTATGTGATATGTCCAAGTTAAGATCTCATGTATATACTTTATGCTAAAATCTCTATGCCTAAATGATTAAGTTCATATACATGCTCCTATGTTTATACAAAAGTTGCAAGTTCCTAATTGGATCCATGCCAAGATCCACTTTAATACATGTTTCATGTTGTAGTTGGACATATGATTGGATCTAGTTCACACATGAGATAAAATTATACATACTTTGTGAACATGTCCTATTCTTGTCATATGCTAGTGATGTTCGATGTTATGCCTAGATCTAAACATGTTTAGGCTTATGTTGTCTAAATCATATGCGAATTCATGTGACACCTGTTTAGTTAGTTTCCCTTTTTTAATGCAAGTTCACATGACAAGTTGAAACCCATGATTCAGTCTATGTTGCAAATTCACATATATGCATGTTGACTATTTTGCAAGTTTACACCTATGATGTTCATATTGACTATGTTGATATTGCGAAGTTTACACCTACGTCATGTTTATGTTAATGAATGCCAATTTTGTGTACGCTAAATTAGGCTAAGTTTTTAGCCTAATATTATATGTTAAAATCCTACGGACGAAAAATTAGGTTGAGATTGTTAGCCTAATAACTAAACGGGGTAACGTTGGGAAAAATTGGTAATTTGACATAAATTAGTGAAAATATATGAAATTGGCATGTTTGTCACATGCCAAAATTGGTGGCACTTGAATGGTATAAATTCTTATACCAAAAATGTTAAACTTGGAAAGTGGGCCATAACTTTTAATTGTTAGCAAATTTACATATAACAAGTAATAGAGACAAATATGTAAATTTAGAAAATACGAGTATGCTTAACACGAGGTTGGATTGAGTTGTGATGTAAACCTTCCCGGACCCACCTGGCTGTCCAGTAGTCACAATAATACCTATCCAATGTGGGTGGTTAAGCATTGAGCTCAATAAGGACCCGAGGTTAGACTGAGTTACGGTGTAAACCTGCCCGAAACCGACCCGCACATCCAGTAACCGTAACAATACATGTCTAATGTGAGTGGTCGGTGCTTTAAAAAGCTAAGGACAAACAAGTTAGGATGGTAGGGTTAAGTTAACTAAAACACTTAGCCAATTCAACATGTTAATTAAACTAATGGTGGGCTTAGGTAAATACAGACACTTAACCACTTAACATGTTTGACTAGAAAACCCTAGTAACGGGGACCCATTTCAGCAGTGACCCAATTAGGTATCATGGTACCCTGAAACTAGGCAGGGTGGGGCACGATTATTGGGCTGATTGTAAGCTGTCAAAAGCGATAGCGGTGAGTGCAACAGTGTGGGTTCTAACGGAGTGCGGGTGTGCACACACTTCGAAGCAGACAAACAGGGCACTGGGGGCACCAGTAGTATAACCTATGCATTCTAAGGATTGTGTCGGGCCGCCACCATAAGACTTGATGCACACCATGGTGGGACCAGCATAGGTAGCTACAATCTTTGGGGGCCGTAAGACATAGATGATTATGCGAGTAGGAGCCGATCTTTAGAAAAAGGGGATCACTTAACCCCGATCATGGGGTGCCAGTTGAGGCAATGCAAGTAGGTGCAGAGATATAATGTGGGGTGCGATAGTATATTCGATTCACAACTATTTTACCTTAGTTTATGATACTTTCCTATTTCCAGTTTATACCTATCATGCCCTTTTTCTTATTCTCATACTGAAGAGTCACTAGACTTACCAGGCTTTATGTCTGACCCTATTTTCTTTCGTCTTCTTTTCTTCCGTTCCCCCCTAGATCCACAGGGAGGAAACAACCCAGCTTAGTCAGACTCTTTGCAAGCTTCAAGATAGTTGATGTGCGGTTTGGACTCTCTTTCCTTCGCTATGGCTGTTGAACACATTCTATGGGGATTTATGCAGTTTTAATTATGTTTATGCTTCTTTATTTAATAACCAAGACAGAAAATGATGATGTAATGTTTTGGAAGTTAGTGTGTGACAGTTATGGAAATGTTTTGTATGAACACGTATTTATGAAATAAAAAGTCTGTTTGTTTTCCGCTGCTTATATATATGTGTTTATATCTGTCTTGTGTTTTATCTGTGATTTTTACTTACAAACCTCCACCAAAGTTAAGGCATTCCCTTTGTGAGTGACCTTAATGGAGGTGGGGTGTTTCACTTGGTATCAGAGCACAGATTTACCAGACTAGATAAAAGTTTTTGAAACTATTTTCAAAAAGAAGTTTAAAGAAGCATTGTTTTCAAGAAAAAACATTGTTTTTAGAAGGCATAATTCCCCAAAAGCCATATGCACCATCTCTCTATCCTTTGTCTTGAATACTTTCCTTTTTGTTCCAGCATGTCTGGAGATCTTAACCTTCCGGAAGGAGTACCGATCCCTGGCTGGTTCCGAAGGTACCTAGAGGCTTGGGCCAACGGTGCGGGCCCAGCAGACATTCCTCCTCCCACAGTGGCAGTGGTTCCTCCTCCTCCTCCTCCTCCTCGTGGAATACTTTTGCTAAGATGTGTAGAGACTTCAAGGCTATGGGTGGAAAGGACTTGTATGGAACTGAATCATTTGTGGCGGCAAGGAACTGGCTAAAGGAGACCGAAGATTTGTTCGTCATCTTCGAAGTTGACGACAGGCAAAAGATACAACTAGCAGTGTGGTTGCTTAAAGATGAAGCTTCTTATTGGTGGGAAGTTACCCATGCTGAGAGGCCAGTGGAAACTTGGGAAGATTTCAGGATGAGGTTTGAGATGAAGTTCCTCTCCCAAGCTGAAAGAAGCCTGCAGATGGAGAAGGTCCTAACTCTTAAACAAGGAAATATGACAATCAAGGAGTACGTCAATCAATTTAATCAGCTGGCCAGATTTGGGCTGGATTTAGTAAACACCCAACACAAGAAGGCCCTTCGCTTCGTCAAAAGTCTGAATGAGCCTCTACACAGCCTTGCTATGACCCATATACCCATGGGAGCGACCTATGAAAGCTTGGTGGACATGACGCTGCTACACGAGGAAGATAAATGCAAGAAAGAGGCAAAGGTGGAAGTGCCTCAAGAAAAGAAAGAGGGTTTACAGGCTAAGAAAACAGACTTCAAGAAAGGTGGGAAGAACAACAAATCCCGTGAAAAGGGAAGGTGAAATTTATGCGGCATTGTTGGACATATAGCAAAAGACTGCAGGAAGAAGAAGGCAAAGATGAATGGTGGTTGTTTCCATTGTGGAGAGACTGGACACTTGGCTAAGGACTGCCCAAAGAAGCGGGCGCAGGGACAGAGGACTGGATCCACCTCATAGGGACAGGTTCACGCGCCGGTGGCACCTCCATAGGAACGAGGTAGAAATATTTCTGTAGAAAGCTTAGCTTATCTCTATGATCATCCAGTTCGCACTCTCTTTGATTCGGGTTCATCACACTCCTTTATTTCATCTGCTTTAGTAGAATCTCTGCACCTAGACACTAGTATGGTAGAAGATCCCTTGGTTGTTTCAAATCCAATTGGGGGCTCGGCTTATTTGTCGATGGTTTGCTTGGATTTGAAAATCTCTATTCTAAGTGTTGAATTTAGATGTAGTGCCTTTGTTTTGGGCTTCTCAGGATATGGACTGATCTTAGGCATGGACTGGTTATCCAGTAATGGTGCCATTCTTGATTGTGAGAAAAGAGTGGTTAGACTCTTGACTCAGCTCGGTAACACTCTAGAAATTTCTTGTAATCCCTTGAATGCTGTTATGCTTAGTTATCTAGAGTCGCTTGACGCTTCTGTTGAGAATTTGCAGTCGGTTAGAGTGGTCCGGGAATATCCGTATGTCATTGAAGAGGCGAAAGGCTTACCTCCGAAGTGGGAAATAGACTTCCGCATATATCTTGTTGATAATGCAAAGCCCGTAGCTCTGCCTGTTAGACACATGGCCCCAAAGGAGAGAAAGGAGCTCAATAAGCAAGTTAAGGAGCTTCTTGAGAAGGGGTTTATAAGGAGGAGTATCTCGGAATAGGGTGCTCCAGTGGTGTTCGCCACCAAAGCAGATGGTTCAATACGTCTTTGTGTGGACTTTAGGGAGCTAAACAAGCTGACTAAAAAGAATAGACACCCGCTTCCCAGAATAGACGATTTGTTTGATCAGCTTGTAGGTGCGTCAGTCTTCTCCCAACTTGATTTGGCTACTGGGTTCCACCAGCTGAAGATAGTATTGATAAAACGGCGTTCAAAACCCCAGATGGTTTCTACGAGTGGCTTGTCATGCCTTTCGGTTTGACAAACGCACCCGCTTATTTCGTGGACCTCAGGGTGTTCAGAGAATTCCTCAATAAGTTCGAGGTGGTCTTCGTAGACGATATTTTGATCTTCTCAAAGAATGAGGAAGAACATGCTCAACATCTGAAGAGATTATGGAAACTCTTCGAGTTCATCAGCTAAAAGCCAAATTCTCCAAGTGCCACTTTTGGCGAGAAGAAGTAAGATTTCTTGGACATATAGTGTCCCAAGAGGGGTTAGCTGTGGACCCCGCGAAAGTGGTGGCAGTGCAAGATTGGAAGACACCAAGAAATGCAACCAAAGTCCGAAGCTTTCTTGGGCTAACCGGTTTTTACTGAAAGTTCATTAGGAATTTCGCGAAAATCTCAGATCCACTCTCTAGGCTAACAAAGAAGAATCTGGCGTTCGCTTGGGATTTGGATTGCCAGTTTGCTTTCCAATGATTAAAAAGGGCTCTTACAACAGCCCCAGTTCTGACTTTGCCGGATGGAAGCAAGATGTTCACAGTATATACGAATGCTTGTGGTACGGGACTAGGCGTTGTTCTGATGCAAGAAGGGAGGGTAGTGGCTTATGTTGGAAGACAATTGAAAGTTCATGAAAAGAACTACCCAACCCACAATCTTGAATTAGCTGCCATCGTCTTTGCGCTTAAGTCTTGGCGCCATTACCTCCTATGTGAGAACTTCGAATTATATACTGACCATAAATCGTTGAAGTATCTTTTCTCGCAGAAAGACCTTAACTTGAGGCAGCAAAGGTGGATGGAGTTCCTTGCCTCATATGATTTTGATATTTCCTATACTCCTGGCAAAGGCAACGTAGTAGCAGACGCGTTGAGCAGAAAGAAGCTGACCCTAAGCCCTCTCTTTGTAGAAAGGAAAAGCTTGGAGTATATAGCCAGTTTTGACTTTAGGCCCTTCTCTGATTTTGTACCTGGTTTATTGGCATCACTAGAAGTACGGCCTACTCATTTAGACTCAATAGGGGCCACACAACGCGAAGATCCTCAGCTTGTTGATGTGATTGATAAACTAATTAGGGGTGAAACTTCCAGTCACCTCAATAGGTACTCTATCGATGATAAGGGTTGGTTGAGACGGGATGGAAGATTATGCGTCCCACAAGAAAGGGATTTAGTAAAAATGGTTCTCGAGGAAGCAAATCATTCCAATATGACAATACACCCAGGTGGGGACAAGATGTACAAGGATGTAAAGAGAGTTTTCTATTGGAACGGCATGAAGAAGGACGTGGCAGATTTCGTTTCTAAGTGCGTGACATGCCAACAGGTCAAGGCGGAAACAAAAGAAGCCTGGAGGACTGCTTCATCCTCTAGAAGTCCTGCAATGGAAGTGGGATAGCATCTCAATGGACTTCATTGATGGGTTGCCTAGGTTAAGAAGAGGCAATACTAGCATTTGGTTAACAGTGGACAGGCTTACTAAAAGCGCCCACTTTATACCTATCAGGAGTAGAAGGACTGTCTCGTCTCTAGCTTCTCTTTATCTCAAGGAAATAGTTCGACTCCATGGAATACCCTCCAGCAAAATGAATGACAGAGACCCCATCTTTACGAGCAAATTTTGGCAGAGTCTACAAGAAGCTGTAGGCACACAGTTATGTTTGAGCACGGCCTATCACCCCTAAACCGATGGTCAGATGGAAAGGGTGAACAGAGTATTAGAGCATCTTTTGAGAGTATGCATTCTCGACTTCACAGGGACATGGGAGGATCATCTTCCTTTAGTGGAATTCGCCTACAACAATAGCTACCAAGCCACCATCGGCATGGCACCCTTCGAAGCTTTGTATGGAAGACCGTTCCGGTCACCAACTTGTTGGTGGGAGTCTACTGACAAGCTTATACTTGGGCCAGACATGATTAGAGAGACTTCAGAAAAAGTGGACTTGATACAAAGGAGAATGCAGACCGTCCAAGATAGACAGAAATCCTACGTAGACAAAAGAAGAACCGACCTTGAGTTTGAGGTTGGGGACAGGGTTTTCCTTAAGGTATCCCCTTTAAGGAACGTCGTTCGCTTTGGATCCGCAGGAAAGCTAGCACCAAGATTTGTAGGACCGTTCCCTATCATCGAGAAGATTGGGAAGATGGCTTATAAAGTAGAGCTGCCCGAAAGGTTGGCTAGAATTCGCAACGTCTTTCATGTTTCTCATCTCCGAAAATGTCTACATGAATCTGCGGAAGTGGTGGAGCCAAGCATTCTAGAAGAAGATGAAGTGGAATGCGAAGCAACTGTGAGGAGAGTTCCAGATCGAATCGTAGGAACTGAAATCAAGAAGCTACGCAACTGCGAAGTCAGGCTTGTCAAAGTTCAGTGGAGCGACGCCGAGGAAGACGCGACTTTGTAAACTAAGGACAGAATACGTGCGGCCTACCCTTTTCTTTTTGAGGGTACATCTTTGATCTCTCTTTTTCCTTAAGTTGTGCTTGTATCTATCTTTTTAGGTATATCTCCTCGATATTATCCTTTATCCTTAGGTAAAAACCCCTTTTGTATTTAAACATGTATTTGAAACATGTTATGGTTGATGGCTGCAAGTGGTTGCTCACGGATGCATATACACACAACCTAGGTTTTAGATCGGCTCAGTCACTTCATATTGCATATGCATATATGTATTCATATTTGTATGTGGTTGAAACTTGATATGTTGTCATATGGATGTCACATTTGTATGAATGATTGCGTACTCATATAGAATTATGAGTAGGGAAAAATTCACATACATAATGGATTCATGACACTTACATGATTCGCATTAAGGAGGTCAACTGAATCAATAGGCCGCCTAATTTTTGCATTAGATAAGGACATATACACACACTATGCATATGATCATAAAGCATAGAAGTCTTTTAAGGACAATGGACACCTGTGTTTGTTGGTTGAGTAGATGGACGATTGGATGTTAGGACTTACGTTCGTTCAGACTTGAAGATTTCGGGGACGAAATCCTTTAAGGAGGGGAGAATGTGACACCCCGAAATTTTCTGTTAACAGTAAATTGATAAATTAAAGTATAACTAATTCTAAATGAAAGAATTAAGGGAAACGGGTTACACCATTACGTTCGTCTCGGAATTCTGCCTGAGAAAGAGTCCGAGTTTGCGTTAATCGGACTCCGTATGAAGGAGTTATGACCTCCGGAAGTTTCAGAATTTAATTTAAAAATTCAATCAGTTAAAATGAAGTTCAAAACTCGAAAAACAGACCCAAACTGGGCTGGGCGGGAAAATTCCCGCCCAAGCACCAGGTCAACCTGGGGTCGACTTGGGTAACCAGGTCGACCACAGGGTCGACCTGCCCAGTCGACTTGGTTTGGCCCTGGTTGGCCTGGTCGGTTTCTGGTCGAATTTCTGAGCTTGGCTGTGTCACTAGGGCTGATTTGTCACATTCTGGTTGGCTCCTCTCGAAGCGAATGGTCTAGATTCATCTATGATCATCTGACGGCTCAAATGAATCTGAAATTCTATATAAACAACATAAGTCTTCAACTTAAATTCACATAAAAATTAGAGACGAAGCTGCCATGCCGTCGGGAGAAAACTGAGAGCAGCCTCCACTTGTAGAAAAGCTTAGAGACGAGCCAAAACTAAAGTAAAATAAGAATCAATCAACGTTTGTCTACCCAAAGGAAAGCATTGCAAATTTAGAACTCAGAAATCAGAAAACAAGATCGTCGTTTATTGTAAGTATAGTGATATTTCCGATGTGAATAAAAATTAAGACTCAATTCGATGTAAATTGGAAGTGAAACTATGCTATTGTATATCGATGATGTTAATTCATATCTATGTATTGAAATGGTTGTATTGTGAATGGTTGGAATGTTTGTGGTCAAATTTAATTGGTGTTGGATCCATTCAAATGAAAACAACATCATATGCAAGTTGTATAGTTCATGTTATCATCTACACCTATATGTTTATGTGATTATATAAGTTGTATGTGATATGTCCAAGTTAAGATCTCATGTATATACTTTATGCTAAAATCTCTATACCTAAATGATTAAGTTCATATACATGCTCCTATGATTATACAAAAGTTGCAAGTTTCTGATTGGATCCATGCCAAGATCCACTTTAATACATGTTTCATGTTGTAGTTGGACATATGATTGGATCTAGTTCACACATGAGATAAAATTATACATACTTTGTGAGCATGTCCTATTCCTGTCATATGCTAGTGATGTTCGATGTTATGCCTAGAACTAAACATGTTTAGGCTTATGTTGTCTAAATCATATGCTAATTCATGTGACACCTGTTTAGTTAGATCCCCTTTTTTAATGCAAGTTCACATGACAAGTTGAAACCCATGATTCAATCTATGTTGCCAATTCACATATATGCATGTTGACTATTTTGCAAGTTTACACCTATGATGCTCATATTGACTATGTCGATAATGCCAAGTTTACACCTATGTCATGTTTATGTTAATGAATGCCAATTTTGTGTACGCTAAAGTAGGCTAAGTTTTTAGCCTAATATTATATGTTAAAAATCATGCGGACGAAAAATTAGGCTAAGATTGTTAGCCTAATAACTAGACAGGGTAACATTGGGAAAAAAATGGTAATCTGACATAAATTGGTGAAAATATATGAAATTGGCATGTTTGTCACATGCCAAAATCGGTGGCACTTGAATGGTATAAATTCTTATACCAAAAACGTTAAACTTGGAAAGTGGGCCATAACATTTAATTGTTAGCAAATTTACATATAACAAGTAATAGAGACAAATATGTAAATTTAGAAAATACGAGTATGCTTAACATGATGTTGGATTGAGCTGTGATGTAAACCTGCCCGGACCCGCCCGGCTGTCCAGTAGTCACAACAATACCTATCCAATGTGGGTGGTTAAGCATTGAGCCCAATAAGGATCCGAGGTTAGACTGAGTTACGGTGTAAACCTACCCGGAACCGACTAACACATCCATTAACCGTAATAATACTTGTCTAATGCGAGTGGCCGGTGCTTTAAAAAGCTAAGGACAGACAAGTCAGGATGGTAGGGTTAAGTTAACAAAAACACTTAACCAATTCAACATGTTAATTAAATTGATGGGTGGGTTTAGGTAAATACAGACACTTAACCACTTTACATGTTTGACTAGAAAACCCTAGTAACGGGGACCCATTTCAGCAGTAACCCAATTAGTTATCATGGTACCTTGAAACTAGGCAGGGTGGGGCACGATTACTGGGCTGATTGCAAGCGGTCAAAAGCGACTGCGGTGGGTGCAACAGTGTGGATTCTAACGGAGTGCGGGCGTGCACACACTTCGGAGCAGACAAACAGGGCACTGGGGGCACCAGTAGTATAACCTATGCATTCTAAGGATTGTGTCGGGCCACCACCAAGGGACTTGATACACCCCATGGTGGGACCAGCATAGGTAGCTACAATTTTTGGGGGCCGTAAGACACATATGATTATGCGAGTAGGAGCCGATCTTTAGAAAAAGGGGATCACTTCACCCCGATCATGGGGTGCCAGTTGAGGCAATGCAAGTAGGTGTAGAGATATAGTGGGGGGTGCGATAGTATATTCGATTCACAACTGCTTTACCTTAGTTTATGATACTTTCCTATTTCCAGTTTATACCTATCATGCCCTTTTTCTTATTCTCATGCTGAAGAGTCACTAGACTTACCAGGCTTTATGTCTGACCCTATTTTCTTTCGTCTTCTTTTCTTCCGTCCCCCCCCAGGTCCACAGGGAAGAAACAACCCAGCTTAGTCAGACTCTTTGCAAGCTTTAAGATAGTTGATGTGCGGTTTGGACTCTCTTTCCTTGGCTATGGCTGTTGAACACATTCTATGGGGATTTATGCAGTTTTAATTATGTTTTATTCTTCTTTATTAATAACCAAGACAGAAAATGATGATGTAATGTTTTGGAAGTTATTGTGTGACACTTTTGTAAATGTTTTGTATGAACACGTATTTATGAAATAAAAAGTCTGCTTGTTTTCCGCTGCTTATATATATATGTGTTTATATCTGTCTTGTGTTTTATCTGTGACTTTTACTTACAAACCTCCACCAAAGTTAAGGCATTCCCTTTGTGAGTGACCTTAATGGAGGTGGGGTGTTTCAATGTGGCACGTCGAGTGCAACTGGCAGATAGATCAAAGCTTTTGTTGAGAAGTATAGCTTTGTTGGACGTTGACTCTAGGGCCTCACACCCCAGGATGAGCCGAAAATAGGATGATGGACCGCAAAGTAAGGAAATACGTTTCCTTCTAGATAAAAGTGATGTCATGGTATCCCAGGAAATTTTATTATGTGGATGATGGAATCGAGGTGCCTCGGATGATGGTCAACAATGACCAGGATGACGGTCAGATACGATGGGGAACGTTATGTTCAGGAGTAACCCAAACTCATTGGGAATTGTTGGGCCAACTCTGCCGATCTAAGGATCGCATGTGCGTGAATCCTGAACATCTTGCTAGAGATGATCCGATCGGATAAGAAAGATCCTATGCCTTGGTTCATGATGGAATCCAACTTCTAATACGAGCTTTAGGTTTTCAGTTGTAAACTTATATAGCGACATAATGGGATAGGGCATTATGCCGTCTAAGATTGATACATTTATTTTCGAAAATGATCCCCACACTTAGACAATAATGATAATATCAAATGATTTTTTCGTATTAAGCATATTTGACAATTATATGGTAAAACTTTATCCTGTTAGGGAATGCAGATCTTAAGGCAAAACAAATAATAGAAGGGGGTGAATAATGTTTATAAGAAATTTATGAAAATTTTAAACTTAATTGATCTACTATATGAATCACACAATGATTACTACGCCAAAGATGATCACAAACACATAAACAATCACAGACACAAAAAATAGATAAATATAAAATGCAGAAAAGGAAAGAACACACCGGAATTTATACTAGTTCTGATTACTCCTATGTCCAGTCCCACGCAACGATGGACTGAGCAGAGTTTTATTATTATCAATATCTGTTGGCGTCAAAAGTTGGTCACTAGTAACAATCAACCCCCAGTCGTGTGGTGAACACACGAACAGTGATTATAAAATGTAGAAAAAGTAAAAAAGAACGGGGAGCACACACAAAATTTTTATAGTGGTTCGGCAAAGACTGTGCCTATGTCCACTTTATATATTATTTCTCTTTTTTGGATTACAAATACAATTGCTTTTTCTATTTGAAGAAGAGAAAGAAGGCAGCTAACTCCTCTTCCGTTTGGGAGAGATTAAGAGAAGTGAACTCCAGAAATGAAGTGTAAAGGAATCGGATGAAAAGTCCGAGAGAGCTCCTTTTTCTTTTTTAAGCTTAGAGGTATTTATAGGTGGAGATTGCAGCTTGGGTTGTTGTGATGTGGTCTGGCCATTCCGGGAAAGCCCGGACACGTGGAGTCCATTTCTTGGTTAGAGTAGCGGCTGGAAGACTGATTCCACTATTCATAAACAGTATCCTCGGAAGTTGCGGCTGATGTGGCATCCACTGTGAGGTATATCAAAAGTAGAGCTTTGCCCGGATATGGTTGACCAATTTTATTGCCTTGAAAGTCGGGATATACAGTGGAATAGCTCTATTGAAGATTTCCACGCTGGCCCGAGATATTTGGTCGATACGCTTTATATGAAAGCATGATACTCGGTCGAGCGATTCTTCCGGAGTGAGCTATCCACGGATGAGGCTGGACTTGGGCCGATATGTGACTGTTTTAGACTGTACATCTGTTGGGCTTTCTGAAGCGTGGCATAATTCCAGTTGTGCGTTTGGGCTTCGATCTAGCTCGTTGAAGCTCTTGCCAAAAAGAGGGTTAACAATATCCAAGTACAATACCCTTGATTTCACAGCTACAAGGATAACATTGATTCCACCGCCCTTGATTTCACGGCTACAAGGTTAACACCGCCCTCTTTCCTTGATTTTAGGGCTACAAGGAACACGCCCTTTCCCAAAAAATTCCCAAATGATTACAACAGCCATATAACTCTTCAACTTCAAATTAGAGAGTATTTGATAGAGATTGAGAAGAGAAAAAGTTTGATATAATTTGAGCCGAAATCGGCAAAGTGTAAGTATAGAAATTAAGAAAATAAAGAATATTGATGGTGGTAAGTAAAGGTGTGAAGATGGAGAAGAAGAATGAATAAAAAAAATCTAAATCAACCCTTATTTATAATGTCACAAAGGTTGCAATGTTTCTGAAACGTTTTATATAGCTTTATATACGTTGTGGTTGGAAAGGAACGCTAGAGTGTTTGGAGTGTTTTTACTCCTAAACATGTAATGGTCCTTACTATCATTCGTTGTATTTCTTGAATTCTGTTTGTACCGTTATATTTGGTTTATAATAAAATGGTAGGGGCCATTCAACCCTGCTTGCTATGCAAAAAAAGTATGACAGTTATATGTTGACATGTTTAATTATGTGTGTCTACATATGTATAATATTTTTATTTTTAAAACTATTTTTCAAGTGTTTAAACATATATATTATTCTGGAAATTCTTGAATCAAAACTTAGTAACTTAAATGAATATTCTAAAATATAAAATCATATGAAAACATACTAATATATTATATAAACATATTTATAAAGTTATAAGATTTAAAGACTATAAAACTATATATATTATAAACTTATATATATATTAAAACTTTATAAACATATATGTTTGAAATCATAAGTAAGATAATAGTTTGAAATCATTTACAAAATAATTTGAAATCAGGATTTGAACTTTGAAAACAGAATTTGAAATTCAGAATTTGAACCTGGAGTGCTATTTAGAGTCTCACACATAAACTAGACTAAATTACTATATTTTTCTTGAACTCTTGAAATCTTGATGTATTGATAAATTTATAGCTCATGAGACATGAATCTCTTTTGAATCCTGAATCTCTTGGAACTTTAAAATTTGTACAGTCTTCAGTATTTAAGTTCTAAACTCTATGTATATATATATATATATGTATTCTAAATAAAGATGGTAGTATATATTTCATAATCAATGACAATTAAAATAAGGTTGTTGTCATCAAAACTCAATTCTCCAACATATTCTCCTATTTGCGTTGCATCATGTGATGGGACTTGAGTCGTATTATAGCTGTTTCAAATCTCACATATATCGCCCGAGATCTCGTTTTGGGCTCCTTTCGAAACGAAACAACAAATATCGCTCTAAATCTCCTATTGAATATATCATCTGAGATATTGCAATATTGAACGATATATCGATCGAGGCGAAATACTGGAATATCGTCCGAGATCTTAGTTTTTTTGGTCAAAATTTAAATATGTGCCTGAACTAGAATAATAATTAAAAAAACTCAAATCTAGCTATGATAATCTTTTGTTATTTTACATTTTGCATGTTAAATAACCATATTGTATGTTTATATATGTTCTACAATGCTTATGATTTTCATATTCGTCTTTTTTACATACATGTGACCCATGAAATTATGTATTTTATGGTCTATTTATGTTGATTTTTTTAATTTTTTGGATCCTTTAAATGTTTTACGTCTAACAATATTTCTGCTTTAAGCATATTTTGATTAAGAGTATGAATGATCTTTTGCAAAATAAAGAATAATAAAGTTATTTTGCAATTCAAGTTTAAGTTACTATGTTTTTAATGGCATTCATAAATGTCATTTTGTAAAAATATCATTTTTTTTAACATATCATGTACCCCGAGATTGTTCTAAAATAAACTTTTAGACCCGAGATGGAAATCCAAGACTAACTTCCGAGTTAGACTCTTCTCGTCCGAGATCTCCAGTGATATGACATCAAGTCTATAAAATCCCCGAGACGAAACGCGACCGATATCTGAGATTTAAAACATTGCCCATGATATGCCACTTTTAAATAAGTTATGAATAACTGTTAGAGTTTCTCATCTACTCCCATGACTGACTCATAGTTTGTTTTTCCCTTGCAAACTCGGGTCGCCATAATTTCCACATGGGCATCCTAGTATCCCCGTATTAGTTAAGATCATTTTGGGCTCTTATATGGAAGCTACTTCTGGAAGCTGGTTCTGGATATGGAGTTAGAACAGAATTTGGATGTTCTGTTGGACACTTTAAGACTCCGTTATGTTGATTATCATTGTTTTCAGTGTGTATCTATTTGCTATTTGCAACTGTTATGTATAATATTAAGATCCTATGTGATGTATTAAACTCTGATGAAAACCTCTAATGTAATTTCAAGTACATTATGATGAGGTAATGTAATGTTTTATCTTATGTTGTTATATTAATGTGTTACATTCCAAAGACTATCTATTCTTCTGAGGATCAGGAGAATGGGTCGTCACAACGTGGTATCAGAGCTGAGGGTCAACCTTAGTTATGGAATATAACATATTAAAGGACTCATCACAGATAGAATCCGTAGTATTCTAGGATGAGTGACTCATTAGAGATAGGTTTAGCAATACCCTAGAATGAGTGCAGTAGAATAATAGACACCTAGCGGACACATTTCTATTCGTATATGTCTCTATGCCCTTATAATTTCCTTAAGATATATTTTATGTTTGTCTAACTCTTTTCTTGCTATGCAGATATGGTGGAAAATAAGTCGTAGAAGAGGAAGAGGAAGGGGTAACGCTGAAGCCCAACAATCAAAACCCCATAGGAGTTGCAAGTGAGGCAGTTGTGCCCCCGCAGCCAGAACTAGATTTGGAAGTTTTAGCAAAGAAATACAAATATCTGGGAGGAGTACCATTCTTGGGAAAAGAATCAGTGGTAGAAGCACAAGCATGGCTACGTTCTTGCAAAAGAATTTTCACTGGTTAAGGTTAAATAGAGAATAGAAAAGATTTTTGGCCTCTTGGTTACTCGAAGACGAAGCTTTGAATTGGTAGGAGACGATTACTACGACAAATCTTGAATGAAATTTTACTTGGGATCGTTTAAAAGGGGTCTTTGAAGAAAGATTCATGCCATCTGAAGAAATATCCTACTTGTATTATGAGTTTTCCAATCTGGAACAAGGGGATATAACTATTCATGAATATCTGCATAAGTTTAATGAGCACTCCCGCTTTGGCCTAGAGTTGATTCAAGTTCCGACAGAGAAAAACATAAGGTTTATTGATGGTATGCAAAGAAATTAGAATAACAACGTGACCTCCTATGTAAATCTCCGTTTTGCAGAAATGGTGGAAATGGCATGTCACTACGAAATTATAGGCAAACAGAATGCTTTGAAGACAAAAAAAAGGAAATTCTAGGAAAAGGAGAAAGTTTGTAAACAAGAAGCCAGAAGTAAGTAATGAAGGGAATAAATCTAAAGAGGATTGTGTAAAGAATGCCACATGCTACAATTTCAACAAAAAGGGACACTTGTCCACATACTGTAAATATCAGAAGAAGCAAAAGAGGAATGAATCTGAATCTGGCAAGAAGTCTCAAGATGACAAGGAATGCTACAACTACTACAAAATTGGCCATATAAAACCAAATTGTCCACTATTAAGAAGTCCGAGGTGGATTATGTCAACAACGTGGCAGATGCTCCAACACCCTCAGCTGGTAGTGGAGGGCTAGATATTCTGGAAGGTACACTTACTATTAAAAGTATACCAGTTAAAGTATTGTTTGATACGAGTGCATCACGTAGTTTTATTTCAAGTAATATGGCTAAGAAACTAAATTTAGACCTCGAATATCTTGAAGAACCTATTTGTATTAGAAATCCGATAGGAGGATCCATCAAACTTTGTTTATACTGTAGAGTGGCTATCTTATTCCCGTTACCTATTTCCCTTCAAATTGATTGTCGTGGATTTCATTGAATATGATATTATATTTGGAATGAGTTGGTTGACCCAAAACAAAGCCAGTGTTAAGTGTGCGAAAAGAATCGTTAGAGCGAGAATCAAAGTTGGAAATTTTATGGAAATACCATGTGAAGGACCAGGTTTAAATAGGGATAAATTTTTGTTTGCTCTCGATATTTTCCCCGCTCCCCTAGTGACCATCCCAGTTGTTAAAGGATATGCGGATGTCTTTGAAGAAGTAAAGAGTCTACCTCCACGAAGGGAGATTGACTTAGGATCAATTTGATTCCGAATGTGAGGCTAGTTGTGCATGCAATTTAGAGGATATCGATAAAGGAGAAGGAAGAGTTGAGTAATCAAACTCAACAACTTTTATGGAAAGGTCTGATCAAGCCTAGTTTCTCAACTGGGGTTCGGCAAATGTATTTGTTCTGAAATCTGCCGGTACCCTTAGATTATGTGTGGACTATCGAGACCTCAACAAGCAAACTCTCAAGAATAAGTACCCTCTTCCTTGCATTGATGTTTTGCTGGATCGCTTGAATGTAGCTCGAGTATTCTCAAAGATGGACCTAGATACATGGTTTCATCTACTAAGAATTACAGAAGAGTGCGTTCCTATAATAGCTTTCAGGGGACCGGACTTGTTTTACGAATGGTTAGTAATGCCCTTCAGATTGTGCAATACCCCCTTCTTACTTTGTGGATTTAATGAACATGGTGTTTTGAGGAGTAATAAACAAATTCATGCTAGTCTTTATTGATGAAATTCTCATCTTTTATAAGACAAAAAAAGAGCAGGCGAAGCATTTGGAAAAGGTACTGGAGATTCTAAGAAAGAATGTATTGAAGGCAAAATATTCCAAATGTTAATTCTGGAAGGAAGAAGAAAAAATTTCTTGTGCATGTGGTGTCAAAGGAAGGAATCTCGATATATCCAAGTGAGATTGCTACCATCCAAGGTTGGAAGCAACGAAGGACCCCCATGGAAGTCAGAAGTTTTTTTAGGCTGGCTAGTTACTATCCGAAGGTCGTAAAGGAT
This sequence comes from Allium sativum, assembly GCA_030737875.1. Classification (NCBI taxonomy): domain Eukaryota; kingdom Viridiplantae; phylum Streptophyta; class Magnoliopsida; order Asparagales; family Amaryllidaceae; genus Allium; species Allium sativum. The sequence goes on from CM060921.1 coordinate 319,900,485, forward strand.
TTTTTTAAGTTATCTAGTCCTTTGATGAAGTTGACCAAGAAGCACACCAAGTTTGTTTGGAGTCCTAAGTGTGAAGAAGGTTTCTGAGAATAGAAGGAAAGGCTAACCACTGCCCTGGTATTAACGATTATAGATGGAAACCAAGATTTAACCGTTTATACGAATGCTTCTAGAGAAGGAGTTGGTGTGGAATTGATGCAAAGAGGTAAAGTGATTGCTTATGCAAGTAGGAAGTTGAAACCTCATGAGAAGAAGTGTGCCACTCATGACTTGGAGTTGCTTGTTGTGGTATTTGCCTTGAAGATTTAGAGGCACTACTTGTTGGGTGAGAAGTTTGAACTCTTTACTGATCATAAATCACTAAAGTATATTTTTACCCCGGAATACTTGAATACGAGGCAGCAACATTGGTTGGAGTTTCTAGTGGCATACAGTCTAGATATTCTTTACACTCCATGAAAAGCCAATGTTGTAGTAGATGCATTATATAGAAAGAATGCTATTATTTCCAATCTGGTTGTTACATCCACATTGATTGAGAAGAGTTATGTCCAATAGAAGGATGACGAATTTGTTCAGAAGATTTGTAAAAGAATTCCAGAGGGTAAAGTCTTGAACTTCAAGATTGATAATAAAGGAGTTCTGAGTTTTAAAGGCCGAATTTGCATTCTGGATATCCCGGAGCTTAAAAGAGAAGTATTAGATGAGTTCCATAAGTCCAAACTTAGTATACATCCAGGAGTTCATAAGATGTATCAAGATTTGAGGTGCATGTTTTGGTGGAAATCAGTGAAAAGAGATATCTTAATATACATTAGTACGTGCCCAACTTGTCAACACGTCAAATGTGTTCAGTAGAAGGTCATTGGGTTACTTCAATCACTGGAGATTCCTGAGTGAAAGTGGGACCAGATATCCATAGATTTTATTGATGGGTTAGCCCAAACCAAGAAAGGAAATGGAGGGATTTGGGTTATAGTTAATCTCCTGACAAAGAGCGCCCATTTTCTTCCGGTAAAATCAAATAGAACAGCTGATAGTCTTGCTCAGTTTTATATGAAGCAAGTGGTTCGATTACATGGAATACCCAGCAGTATTGTTAGTGATCGAGATCTGATCTTTACCAGTAAGTTCTGGAAAGCATTTCAGTTAGCACTGGGGACAACGTTGAGCCTTAGTACTGCTTATCACCCTCAAACAAATGGACAGACTGAAAGAGTGAATCGAGTTTTGGAAGATTTGTTGTGAGCCTGTATCCTTGATTTAGGAGGATCATGGGAAGATAACTTATATCTTGTAGAGTTATCTTATAACAACAACTTTCAAGTAAGTCTTAAGATGTCACCATTTGAAGCATTGTATGGTCGACCTTGCAGATCTCCAACATGTTGGAAAGAGTCTGGGAATCGACTTGTATTGGGTCCAGACATGATCCGTGAAGAAGGGATTTAGAAGAAGGGATTTAGAATTTGCAGTTGGCGATCAAGTGGTTTTGAAATTTTCTCCGCTGAGAGGATTTATTTGATTCGGGAAAACGGGGAAGTTATCACCCAAGTACATTGGTCCATTCCCGATATTGGAAAGAACTGGAACCCTAACTTACAGGATTTAGTTACCAGAGTGGTTATCTGGAGTGCATAATGTTTTTCACATTTCTTGTCTTTGGAAATATGTACATGATCCTGATTTAATTATTGAGGAAGAAGCTCAACAAGATTTGGAAATCACACCAAGTTTGGCAGTTCCAAGAGAGCTTTTGAAGATAATAGGAAAGGAAATAAAGGAACTAATAAACAAGAAGGTGAAGCTAGTCAAGGTGCAGTGGAGCGGAGATCCAAGAGACCGCACATGGGAAACAAAGGATAGCATTACAAAGTCTTATCCCAATTGCAGGGTGGATATCTATGATTAGCTCATTTGAAAGGTAAACTCATTTTTTAGATATCATTCCTTTTTCATCTTTATTTTCATCCAATTTCGGGGATGAATTTCTTTTAAGTGGGGGTGAGTGTATCGACCAAAAATTTTGGGACCAATTTTCAAAATTTATATGTAACACCCCTTATTTGTTAAAAATAAAAAAGAAAATATAAAAGATTATATTTTCATAATTTGACCCTGAGACATTTACTAATGTGTTTCTGGTGATTTTCCGATTCGTTTTGGTATATAGCATGACCAAAACGGAGAACGTATGCAAAAGACAATAATAAATTAAATAATTGGAAAGCTCTGTGTGTGTGTATTATATACGAGTGAAATTTAAACCTAGTATTGTTGTGTATAAGGCATAAGATAAATCAAGAGAAGAATATTTGGCAAGTTAGTAAACGTTGTTAATTAAATATGTAAAATTCGGAAATAACGTCCCAGAAAACATGCATGGACCCTGATGGGTTGACCCACTTGCTGCTTAGGTCGACTTATGGGTCGACCCAAGTTGGGTTGGGTCGACCCGAGCCGGTCCAGATCTATTTTTTGTGACGTGGAATTTTTATACGTGCGGTTCGAATTTTGATGAATTGAGTCTGACGGTTCAGACTTTCTCGTACACCTATAAATAGACTAGCAGGGTCTAGCCTAAATCTCATATTTTTGGAGATACTGCCTTGGCTCTGCCATTCTTCTTCCTCCTTAAATCTCTTCAGAAAATAAAATAATTAGTCTTAGGAAATTCCGATTCAAGATTTGGAGGAAAATTATATATATATGTTTATATATATACACACACAAATGGGTGTTAAGAATTATGATCAGCATGAGGTAAGCCTTTAAATCTGGTTTATATGGGTTTCTTTCTCTTTCACCTCTTCATTAGTATTAGATTTGTAAATCCATGGTTATTTGGATTATATTTTCAGTTAGGAAGGCCATGGAATAACAAATCTGGATCAGATTCATGGATTGGAAAGCTGTTAGGTGAGTGGATCTAAATTATACCATACTAAATAACTATATATCTATTGTTTGTATTCCCCATTATATTTAATCTACTAAACAGTTGATAATTGTGGAAATTGGCTATTAAAACTGTTTAAGGCGTGTTAAAAAGATTACTGATGTATATGGAACTATCATAAGAACCTGTTAATTGGATATCGTAAATCAAGTTATAATGAAATTGTGAATAATTGTGGTAATTGGGGTTAAATCTGCTGAGAACATTTCTGTCATATAAGCATGTTCCATTATACATCTGTATGAATGGGAAATTACTGTAAATGTTGTAATTATGGAATTAATAATAAACCTAAATATTTGCTTAAGAATATTATTTTTCCTAAAGGTTGTAAATAGAATTACAGTGAAATTTGGAATAATGAGAAAAGATAGCAATGCCTAAAATGTATGGAAAATTTATAGTAATTAGGAAAATGGTAACCGCACTAGGGCACGAGGTTAAATTCAACTTATGGTAAAAGCCTTCTCAGAACCGCCCGACAAATCCAACATCCACAAGTAGTCAACTTAATGTGAGGTGTCTGGTGCCTAAACATATATATAAATATATGAACATAAATAGAATGTGTGAAAATTCACAAGACAGTAAAGAGATACATGTCACAACAACAAAAGTTGGTTAATGTAAAGAACAAAATAAAATGTGATAAACGAGGAATATAACCTATTATAAATAATTACATCAATGAGAATGTTGTATAATAGGTAGGCTTGTCCTAGGGACAAGTGGAATTATAACATGTGTTACAATGAATAAAAAGGGAAAACTTATTAATAAACCTTAGTTAAGAAAACCAAGTTAATAAGTAAACAATACTAGCTGGAATGACAGTGTAAGAATTGGGATGAACGGGGAGTGATAATAACCTATTACGATTAGGTACAAATGAAAAAATGGAAGATAATAGGCAGGCTGGTCCTAGGGACAAGTGGAAATTATAATGTTGGTTATATTAAATGGAAAGAAACTTATTGATAAACCTTAGTTAAGAGAACTAAGTAAATAAGTAAATAACAACTAGAGGTTGTATTAAACAAAGTCATGGTTAATGAAAAAGAAGGAAGTAGGCTTATTATTGGTAGACTTATAAAGGAGAACTATGAAGTCTAATAAAAGAAATTAATAATAAGCGGAAGCCCGCTCAGGCGACATAAGGCTGAATGAAGTAATAAGACTTATGGAATGAAATAAGTTATACTTAATTATAAATTAAATAATGTGTTAACTGGAAACCTGCTGATTGTGATAAGATTTACTTAATGACACATTAAGTAGAGCATGTTATTATAACCTGTAAACCTGAAATTGGACAATGAATGACTTGTAAGAAGGTTGTAGATTACTTTCATTAATTACAATCTAGGGAATAACATGTTACGGGATTGTTAATGAACTTAAATAAGTTAATTTATATCACTGAATTAATAAGCGAGAGGGGTCCATTCCTTAGAGATATAAAAGGCTCAGAGAAAACTTGATAACTTGAATAAAAGATAAAATGTAGGTAATCAAGTTAATTGGTAAGTTGATAAGATAGAGCAAGCACATGATTAAAAGATTAGACATAGGGTATAATAACACGCTAGCGTGGGGCGCTTTGACCAGTATGCACGTCTGAATGTGAAAAACCCAACGAGGTAGATCATCGGGGTGTCTAAAGACACGAGAGGAGCACATCCATCTGATTCTTCCACTTGATATTCTGCTTGCTGGCACTATAGGATGGGAAGGAAGCATGCGTCTTCCGAGGGACGTGGTAGGGTACTCCATGGTGGTCCTCTATTGCACTGATGCTCAGGCTGTACATGCAAAGGTTGGATTTGCATGATACCACTTGGTGAGTAAACCTTGACTGCAGTGGTAGTTGGCAGTCAGAAGGTTATTGCGGTATGGTGCTGAGTTGATTCAATGATGTAACACCCCATAATTTTAAAAGAACATTATAATGATAAACTAAATAATACTTAATTACATGTTTGGAACTAAGTAAAACAGACTACGCCATTGCGCTCGTCTCGAAATTTTGCTTAAGATAGACTTCGAGTTTGCATGAAATGGACAACGTATGAAGAAGTTATTAAGCTTTGAAGTTTGTATACACATAAGTAATATATATATATATATATATATCTATACAAGTCAAGTCCAGAAAATGAAAAATCAGAAGGTGGGAAGATGCGGGAAATCGACCTGTTAGGGTCGACCCCATGCCCCCATGGGTGTCGACCCATGGGTCGGCCCCTACAAGGGGGCGTCGACGCTAAGGTCAACCCTACCTAGATCTGGGGCAGATCCATTTTTTGAACCTGGACACGTTTCGTAACATGATTCATTGGCTTGAGGTTATAAATAGGACTTCATTTCTATTGTTTTATTCACCCAAAACAATAGAGACAAAGAGATGCTGCCCTAACTCAGATTGATTTAGCTTATTCTTCTACAACAACGATTTATACGTATACAAGAATCTCTGCTACAACATCAACACTCTTCTCTTAGTTCTTTAGATCCTATCCTTGTGAGTTCATGTTATTTTTAGATATAAACATTTAGTAAGTAATCCTGACATGTTTATAAGTTTGGATCTAACCTCTGCCTGTTAATAACCTGAATATAACTAAACAGATCTGCCATTTCTTGTACACCTAATCCTCTGTTTAGTTCTTACATGCCTACCTCTATTATGCCCATTTCTATTATCATATGCCTATTCTGTCATTATGCCTATTTCTGTCACCATATGCCTATTCTATTAGTATACCTATTTCTGTCATCATATACCTGGTTTGTTATTGGGCCTATTTTGTTCTCTTCTCTCCCTCCTTCCCTTTTTATTTTTATTTCCAGACTACCTTCGAGCCTAGGACTATTGCTAAAATATGCAAACAAACAAAATTAGGAACGGTTTGGAATGATAAATTGGGGCATAACTTGTATTGTGAAACATGATTGGGATTTGGGCATAACCTATACCTTGATTTGGAACTTTAATTTAGGGAATAACTTGTATCATGAATCAGACTGGGATTCAGGGCACAACTTATAATGAGCATGAACAATTGATTAAAAATGAATATGCCTAAATTTATAGTAAATGGAAACTATAACTGCACTTAGGCACGAGGTAAGATTACACTTGTGGTAGAAGTCTGCCCGGAACCGCCCGGCAAATCCAACATCCACAAGTGGTCAATCTAACGTGAGGGGTCTAGTGCGTAGATGTACACTTAACGGTACTGAGACACGAGGATAAGTCTAGTTTGTGGTAGAAGTATGCCCATAACTGCCCGACAAATCCAGCATCCACCAGCGGTCGACTTATTGTGAGAGGTCTAATGCATTAACAGACATGAATGGAAAAATGATAATAACTTGTGAACATGTAAACTTAACCCGTTTAAATCTGTGGGGGTTATATGAACCTATCAAATTGCATAAGGGTCAAATAAATTTTCTTGAATCAATGAGGGGTTAAGTAAAGCTATTAAAATTTGTAGGGGGTTATATAAAACTGATAAACTTAACTTGTTTTTATATGGTGGGGTTATGCGGGCTTGTTAATCTGTTAGGCATAACTTATCAAAATCCTAGTAGCGGGGATGCAAGCCTGGGGGTGGCTTGTATCATCTATTGTGTGTGGGACCCGTATCAGTCGGTAACCCATCTTGGTATCCAAATGAGGACCCCAAACTAGGTAGGGGTCAGGGCATGCTTACTAAGATGATTTAAAGAGGTTCATCTGAGGGGAGGTGTCTGATGGCGCATTCCAACGGAGTCATGAGCATGCATGGGTCCGCTTGCTAGGGAAAATAAGACGTTGGAGCACCAGTAGGTATGGCTGTGCCTATCGGAAAAAGGGGTTCCCACTTTAGGAAGTGATACATCATACTGTGGGGCCAGCACATAGTATCTACAGGATAGGGAGCTGATCAATTGGGGTAGTAAATAGGATACATCCAGTCTTGCTTGTTTAGGAGCCCGTTCTTATCGTTGGGATAATACTTATCATTTCTGTTGGGTTGTCTGTTATTACCGTTGGGGTTAAAACCCATCACTAGAAGTACACCTAAATCTACCATCTGTTTTTGTTGGGATCATTCAGTTTCCATTTATGTTATACTAGTATTGGTGCAGAGAAAATTATTTGGAAAGCGCAATATATTCTGTTCTGTTTATTCTGCTTATCCTGTTCAGTCTGTTATACCTATCTTATGATACTTTTATCTCTCCCATCCAGTTTATATGCCTGTCATGATGCTTTTACTTATTTATATGCTAAAGGTAACTGGACTCTCCAGACTTTATGTCTGACCCATTTGGTTTCCCTTTCTCTCTCTTCCTCCCCCCAAGTTTCTTAGGGTGGGAATACTCAGGCTTTATTAGATTCTCTCTTCTGTTTCCGCTTGGAGCTGCATAGATGTACCGCTTTGATTTCCTGTCTACCTTGCTATGGCTTTATTTTTGGGGACTATGCTTTTATATTACTGTACTATGATGATTTCAGTACAAGACAGATATTTTAATTTGATGTAATGGGTTTTCTATATTTCAAACTTATGTTGTAACTAGATTTTGGACCACGATGTTTTTCTATTTTGAAGAATAAAGTTTTAAATTCCACTGTTATTTTATATGTCTAGTGATGTTTCTATTTCTGTTTACCTATAACGCTACATGAAACTTAATGCATTATGTTAAAGAGTAACATTAACGGACACGGGGTATCACATTTGGTATCAGAGCTGAAGGTTACCAGATCAGATAAAAAGGTTTAGAAAATTGTTTTCAAAAGGTTTTAAAAAGAAATCATTTTAAAAGAAAAGTCTGTTTTGAAAAACATATTCCCCAAAGCCATATGAAATATCTTTCGACTCTCTGTTTGAATACCTTTTTCCTTATCTTTCAGCATGTCTGGGGAACTAATTCTTCCCAAGGTCGTTACAATACTAACTTGGTTCGGTAGGTATCTTGAGGCTACTGCGCCTGCCGAAGGCCAAGCAGACTACCTTCCCCCAGCTGTAGTCGATGTTCCTCCTCCTCCTCCGTGAGCGGAGAAGTAATAACTTCTCCAAGATATGCAAGGATTTTTGTGCTATGGGAGAAAAGCCATTCCTAGGAACTGAGACTTTTGTGGAAGCAAGGAATTTGCTTAAAGGGACATAGGATTTTTTTGGGATTTTTGAGGTTGGCGACTGTAGGAAGATTCAGTTGGCTGTTTAGCAGCTGAAAGATAAGGCTTCGTTCTGATGGGAAGTGACGCAACCAGGGCATCCAGTTGAGACTTGGGGAGATTTCCGATAAAGATTTGAAATGAAGTTTCTTTCTCAAGTCGAAGAGAGTATGCTAATGAGAAGGTTTTTGGCACTTAAGCAAGGGGCATGTCTGTCAAAGAGTATGTCAATAAGTTCAATCAATCGGCGAGGTTTGGTTTAGAGCTAGTGAATACCCCGCATAAGAAAGCTGTGAGATTTGCAAGAGTATTAAATGAACCACTTCATGGATTGGCTATGTCTCATATTCCGATGGCGGAAACTTTTGAGAAACTCGTTGATATGGCATTGATGCACGAATAATATAAAGGCATAAAGAAAGAGGATAAGGCTAATGAGACACAAAACAAGAAAGTGTGGCCCAAGAAAGAACAACAACAGAAGAATGGCGGAAAGAACGACAAAACTCGAGACAAGAAGAGATGTCATAGCTGTGGACGAGAGCGTCATTTAAGCAAAGATTGCTAAAAAAGGAAGAATGCTTGTTTCCAATGTGGATAGGTCAGACACTATATTAAGGAGTGTTCGAAGAAGCAAGGACATGGCCAAAGAGAAGGATCTTCTGGAGGGCAGGTGCGTGCTCTCGTGGCTGGTGTACCGGATAGGGGTAGGAAAGTTTCCGTTGGTGGTTTGATTTCTCTTTCCGATCATCCTGTTAGAAGTCTTTTTGATTTTGGCGCTTCACATTCTTTTACGTATGATTGTTTGGTTGAGTCTGTACACCTTAGCATTAGTACGGTTTTGGGTCCCATTGTTGCCTCAAACTTCATTGGGGGTACGGCTCATCTGTCTATGATTTGTTGGGGTTTGAGGATATCTGTATTGGGCGTCGAGTTTGAGTGCAACACATATGTGCTTGGTTTCATGGGCTATATTTGGATTCCAAGGATGAATTAGCTAGCCATGTATGGCGCCATTCTGGACCGTGAGAGGAGGGTCGTTAGACTTTTGACTTTCCATGGGAGGATTCTCGAGATTTCTTGTGACCCTAAGGGGTCTGCCATGCTTAATTTCCTAGAATCGCTTGATGCATCTATCGATGATTTACGATCTGTACTAGTAGTCTGTGAGTATTCTGATGTTTTCGAGGAGGTTCGGGGTTTACCTCTGAGGGAGCTCAGCAAGAAAATAAGGGAGCTACTTGAGAAAGGGTTTATTAGGCGAAGCATATCTGAATTGGGTGCCCCGGTGGTATTCGCAACTAAGGCAGATAGCTCGTTTCGCTTATGTGTGGAATATAGGGAGTTGAACAAACTCACTAAGAAAACTTGGCACTCACTTCCGAGGGTAGATGATCTATTTGACCAGCTTGTCGGTGCATCTGTTTTCTCCCAGTTAGACTTGGCCAGGAGGTTTCATCAGTTAAGGATGGCCAAGGAAAGTATAGACAAGGCCACTTTTAGAACTCCAGATGGTTTCTTCGAGTGGCTCGTCATGCCTTTTGGGATGACGAATTCACCTGCCTATTTTGTGCATCTGATGAGTAGGGTATTTCGGGAGTTTCTGAATAAGTTCGTTGTGGTCTTTTTTGATGACATCTTGATTTTCTCGAAGAATGAGGAAGAGCATTCCCTACATTTAAGGGAGGTTTTAAAGACTCTCCGAGCGTATTAGCTTAAGACAAAATTCTCCAAATGTCATTTTAGGAGAAAGGAAGTGAGATTGTTAGGGATGTGGTCTCTAAGGATAGGATAGAAGTGGATCTCATGAAAATAGTTGCAGTTCAAGACTGAAAGGTTCCAAAGAATGCAATAGAGGTGAGGAGTTTTCTTGGTTTAGCGTGCTATTATAGGAAGTTCATTAAGGGCTTCGCGAAGATATCGGCCCCACTCACCAGACCGACGAAGAAGAATCTGACCTTTTCTTAGGATATGGACTATGTGGATGCTTTTCAGGGATTGAAGAGGGCTTTGACAACAGCCCCAGTCTTGACTTTGCCTGATGGGAACAAAGTGTTCACAGTATATACTGATGCATGTGGTACAGGGCTTGGTGCTGTTTTGATGCAAGAGGGAAGGGTAGTATGTTATAGTGGTAGACAATTGAGAGTTCACGAGAAGAAATACCCTATCCATGATTTAGAGTTGGCTGCCATAGTATTCATGCTTAAGACTTGGTGTCATTGTCTACTTGGAGAGAAGTTCGAGTTGTATACCGATCATAAATCTCTCAAGTATTTATTCTCTCAAAAGGATCTCAATTTGAGACAACGGAGATGGAGGAGTTCCTAGCATCCTATGACTTTGAGATTTCTTATACACCTGACAAGGGTAATGTTATGACGGACGCACTGAGTAGGCAGAGAATGACTTTGAGTCCACTATTCGTAGAGAGGCGGAGCTTGGCGTATATAATGACCTTTGATTGTAAGCAATCTACAGATTTTATACCTAGTTTGTTGGCATCCTTAGAGGTGCAACCTACTCTTATGGATCAGATAGGAACTTCACAGTGAGAGGACCCACATATACAGACATATTGGATAGGCTCAGTAGAGGGGAGACTTCTAGTCACCTCAGCAGATATTCCATGGATGATAGAGGGTAGTTACGACGAGATGGAAGGCTTTGTGTCCCCAGAGTCGAGAGTCTGTTGAAGACAGTCCTTGAGGAAGCCCATCTTTCTAGGATGACTATCCATCCAGGCAGTGAAAAGATGTATAGAGATATGAAGAGGGTTTTCTTTTGGGCTAGAATGAAGAAAGATGTAGCAGAGTTTGTTTCTCGATGTTTGGTTTGCCAGCAAGTCAAAGTTAAGCAAAGGAAGCTCGGCGATTTACTTCGTCCTTTGGAGGTCCCACAGTGGAAGTGGGAGAGTGTCTCTATTGATTTCATTATGGTTTTCCTAGATCGAGGAAAGGCAACACCAGTATTTGGGTTATAGTTGACAGGCTTACTAAGAGCACTCATTTCATTTCTATTAAGAGTAAGAGAACGTCAATATGGTTGGCAGCAGTTTATCTTCGTGAGATAGTCCGTTTACATGGATTACCTTCCAGTATAGCAAGTGATCGTGACCCCATTATCACTAGTGATTTTTGGAGGAGCTTGCAAGAAGCATTAGGTACACAGTTGTGTTTGAGCACCGCTTATCACCCTCAGACTGATGGGCTGACGGAAAGGTGGATAGGGTTCTTGAGGATCTTTTAAGACTATGTATCCTAGATTTCAGAGGGACTTGGGAAGAGCATCTTCCATTAGTACAGTTTGCCTACAACAATAATTATCATGCTAGTATTAGCATGGCACCCTTCGAGGCATTGTATGGATGACCCTGTAGATCACCGACTTGTTGGTGGGAGTCTACAGATAAACTTCTACTTGGACCTGAGATGATTAGATAAACTTCAGAGATTCGCTTTGGATCTGGATATGCAGAAGTCCTATGAAGACAAAAGAAGGACTGATATTGAGTTTGAGGTGGGAGACATGGTTTTCATCAAGGTATCACCTTTGAGAAATGTGATTCTCTTTGGATCTGTAGGGAAATTGGCACCAAGGTTTGTAGTGCTATTTCCCATAACAGAAAGGATTGGCCAAATGGCTTATAGGGTGAAATTACAAGAGAGATTAGCAGGTGTTCATGATGTTTTCCATGTTTATCATTTACGGTAGTGCCTGCATGATACCGCAGAAGTAGTTGTGCCGAGTATGATTGAGGAAGTAGAGATGGAATGGGAGGCGATAATTAGACGAGTTCCTACCCGTATTCTTGGATCAGAGGTTAAGAAGCTACACAACTGAGAGGTCAAGTTGATGAAAGTTCAATGGAGAGAAGATAAAGAAGATGAAACTTGGGGGACTGAAGACAAGATTTGCACTCAATACCCTTTTCTTTTCAAGGTATGTTCTTAGCTTCTTTTTCCAAGCTTTTATTCGTACTTGCTTCTGTCATTTAAGTATATCCTATTGATCGAATCTTCAACCTTTAGGTAGGGAACCAATGGATGTAAACATGTGTTCGAGACATGTTATGTTTGATGGATGCAGGTGGATGCAAATGTTTGCTGGTGGTTGCTCGTGGATACATACACACACACACACACTAGGCACTAGATCGTCTCAATCACTCTCATACTGCATATGGATGTGTGTGCATTTTAATTTTTTATGGATGATAATGGACGTATCATCATATGGATATTGCATTTGGATGGAAAATTGTGCACGCATATAGCATTTACATGATATAATAGGACTACTTGCATACATGCTGGATTCATGGCACTAACATACATTGCATTAAGGAGGTCAATTGAATAAGTAGACCGCCTGATCTTTCACATTAGTTGTAACAACCCGGAAAATCAGAACCAATTAAAATTTTTTAATTTGGCTATTTTAATGAATTTGGAATATTTAAAATGATTTATCTTAAATAATAACGACTAAAAATTTATTTAAATCGAAGGTAGAACGAATAAATTTATTTAATTATATAACGAGCCTGAAATGGCACGGCAGTTTGAAAATTCAACTTTGAACTTTGACTGAATGTACATGATTCAAAATAAACTGGATTTTAGTAAAACCAAAAATATTTAAATTTGTTTAATTATGTCTTTCTAACGGATCTGAAAAATTGAAATTTCATAGCGGGAATAAAAAGCTATGGCCAATTGAATATTCAGAACAGTCGCTATAAAATTTAATATAAATCTAGCCCTTAAAATAGACATATTGCAAATGACCTCAATTTTCAATGAAACCACTTTGATTGGATCCGGAATGTCAATTTACGGCTAGGGTTAAAATTCCATAATTTTTGGAATTAATATGTGAGCGTGGCAAAGGAAAACACGTTTATTAATTTCAATTTGAATTGGATCGACCAAAAAAATTCCATTTTTCAAACAGTCTCCAAATTCGACAAAATTAATTTTGTTGGGACCGTATTGTCCTAACGTATCTAGATTTATTTTTTGGGAATTTTTTGAATCAGTATGTGCCCCGGCAAATTAAAATGTACGTTCAAATCCAATTCTGAATGTTTTATATTTTAATTTGAAGAAAAAATGACCGAAACAGCTGAATAGGCTTACGAAACATATTCCATTGTGTCCGGAATAGGGGTATTTAGCAAGGGGTGTCAGTCGTTGGGTTTGATTTGGAGCTCGAAGTAGAAAACACTATTTTTGAAATAATATATATGGGCCAATAAAATAATTCATTTCATAATTTATATTTTCCAAAAAAAATAAAAAAAAAACCGTAACCTAAAAGTTCGACGGCGGCTTTGTATTCATTTCGTCTCTCCTCAATTCCAGTGAATCTACTCAATAAAATCTCTTGCTTCAGCTGAAGTTTTTGTAGATCTCCTCTCCAGCTCTAAATTCATATAAATTTCATTCGCTATCGTGTTGTATTTGAAGAGAACCACCTCCACGAAGTTCACCCGTGTCAACCGAATTTGTGCCTCCACCGCCGCACCGAGTTGGGCCCCACCCCCATCGATATGCGCGCCATTCGGAGCTCTCCATCGTGGTGAAGACCGACCGTCCAAACGCTGCACGATTTGAGCAGAAAATCGTGACCTAGTTTGGAATCTTCGCTGAGAGGTAACGACAACGAATTTTTAAACAAGCTATAACGCTTAAAAGCATTGCAAAGTTGGTTTATCGTATAAGAATCATATCTTTTTCGTATGTTGTAGAAATCCAGTAAAACAAGAGATACCGGGACCGTGACATCATACACTATGTTCTAGAAGAGACTAGAACATATTTGGAGCTCTCTACGAATTACGACGGAGTGGAACCCAAAGTGAGATTTCTAAATTTATATTAGAATGACATAGCAATGTATAAATTATATAATCGATGTATGAATTATATAAGCATTGTATATCTCACATACAAGCATTGTATAAATCATATATGCGATGTATAAGTTATACATACGTTGTATAAATCATGTGTGCGTTGAATGGAATTAAATGAAATGGAAATAAATATATTTATATACATATACATACATATATACATAAATAAATAAATAAATATACTCCCCTCGTCCACAGACCATGGACGATATAAATTGATTGTGTTGTGGAAAATGATTGGTGTGAAATTTGGTTGTGATTGTGAATGGTTGATTGTGGTAGCAACAAAATTGGTGGTGTTTGGTGAAAATTCATTGTGTTGTGAAAATGAATGATATTGTAGAAATCATTGAAATAAACCCCTTGTATGGCCACGAGGTCTAGGATACCAGAGGAGCCGTGCTTCGACACGGTGCCGGTTTTAACTACCTTGCCATTATAATGCCGAAATTTTCTAAAATATTCATGTGTTAGAAAATATTCATGTGCTGTTAAATATTCATTGTTTGAACAATAAAAATCACATTTTTATTGTATATATGAATCGCTAAAAATATTCATGTTTGAAATAAATTTTTTGAACAAAAAAAATCACATTTTTATTTTATATATGAATCACTAAAAATATTCATGTTTGGAATAAAACGTTTTAACAATAAAAATCAAAATTTTGTTGTATGTTTGAACATTTAAAAATAGTCAAAGGTTGAAATAAATATTTGTTAATTGAAAATAATATTTTTAACATGTATATGAAGTGTTAAAAATAACCGTGTATTGAAATAAATATTTGTTGATTGAAAATAATATTTTTAACATGTATATGAAGTGTTAAAAATAACCGTGTGTTGAAACAAATATTTGTTGATTAACTACATGAAGTGTTAAAAATAACCGTGTGTTGATATAAATATTGCTGATTGAAAATAATATTTTTAACATGTATATGAAGTGTTAAAAATAACCATGTGTTGAAATAAATATTTGTTGATTGAAAATAATATTTTTAACATGTATATGAAGTATTAAAAATAACCGTGTGTTGAAATAAATATTTGTTGATTGAAAATAATATTTTTAACATGTATATGAAGTGTTAAAAATAACCGTGTGTTAAAATAAATATTTTTTGATTGAAAATAATATTTTTTAACATGTATATGAAGTGTCAAAAATAACCGTGTGTTGAAATAAATATTTGTTGATTGAAAATTATATTTTTAACATGTAGATGAAGTGTTAAAAATAGTCATGTACGAGAATAAATATTTGTTCGCTAAAAATATTATTTTTAGCGTAGATATGCATATATATACACCTGCTAAACAGGTAAATGGATTTGTTGTTGAGTAAAGAATTTATTTGCGTGCCCGACAAATAGGTAAACCTTAATGAGTTGGCTGCGCAATTTTATTTATATATCAACTCTTGTGAATGCTATTGGATGCGGTGTGCTGGTTGTTCTGTGTGAGATTATAAACAACGCCATAGGATAGTAACAATTAATTTTGGACTACACTACATTGCATACTTCGTGAAGATAGCATACTCTATCATATACAATATAAGCATTTGGAGTTTGTACGACAAGGTTGGAATTACTATACAAGCGAGAAGCTTGTATGGTGATGACTGTATTTCAGGTTGAACCGAAGACGAACTATTGATGTCATAGCATATCATATTCCATATAAGCATTTGGAGCTTGTATGATGAGGTTGAGATTACCATACGAGCGAGATGTTCGTATGGCAATGATTGAATTATAGGTTGAACTGAGGACTGATATGGACAAAATAAATATAATGGTAAATTACCAGATTAAATAAAAACCCCATACGTGAAACACCCCACCTAGGTTAGGGTCACTCTCAAAGGGAATGCCCTAATTTTGGTGGAGGTTTATAAGTATAAGTCACAGATATACAAGACAGATATAAAAACACCTATTTTTTGAACAGCGGAAAACAACAACAACTTTTATTTCAACATAATACCTGTTCACAAACCATGTCATAATTTGTCTTACAATACTTCCAAAATCATAATTGTCTTGATTACATTATTTAAAGAAACATAAAGAAAACATAAATAAACTGCAAAAGTCCCCTAATTGCCGTCCAAAGCCATAGTCCAAAACGGAAAAGATCCAAGCAATACATTCTTTCTCTTCAAGCTGGATGTGAAAACTGGTCAAGCTGCGGTATTCCCTCCCTAAGAACCTGGGGGGGGGGGAGGGGGAGGGAACGAAAGAAAAAGAGGCGAAAGGAAAAGGGTCAGTCATAAAGACTGAGTAAGTCCTAGTGACTTTTAGTGTAAAAACGGTTAAAACAACATGTCATGTATGAAATGGAACTAAACTCAAGAAGGGTGTCAAGGTGGACAAGATAGACTAAGGTGATCATGATAAGTCAAGACAAGTCAAATAAAGCATCACATGTTCAAGATTCGTTGCATCGACTGTACTAGTAAACTAAGCCCAGGTCACGAGTTAATCACGAAATAAATCCCACGGCCCAATATCGTGAAACGACCCTGAAACGGGGTCTGACCCAAGTACGGGGTCCTATGGAGTGCTTATCTAGTCAATCGGCTCCCTACAAGTTCTAGATCGTCAAGTGTCTGTGTCATACGGCTAATCACGAATGTAGTCACCTGTGCTGGGTCCACCTTCGGGTGTATCAGCCCTAGGGTGTCAACCCCTGACACGATTCAAGATGCACAGATAAATCTACAGATACCCAGTGTCTGCCCCAGAATACGTGCACGACCGTAGTCCACCGAACCTACACTGGCGTACCCCACTGTCGTCGTTCACCTCTTACAATCAGCCCAGTAATCGTGCCCCACCCGGCCTAGCCCCAGGGTACCTTGATACATCTAGAGGGTTACTGCTGAAAAGGGTCGTGTCTAGGGTTTCGCCTAACAGATTAGGTCATGTAATTCGTGACCTAACCCGCCTAACCGATTAAGTCATGTAATTCGTGACTTAATCCTCTTCTAGTCTAGTCATGTCAAGAGGGTTAAGTGTGTTGTTTAAATTCGCGACTTAACCCGCCTACGTGTCTTGTCAAGTTGGCTAAGTGTTTTCTTTTCAAGTTTATAACTTAGCCCTACAAATCGTGTTCAAGTTGGTTAAGTTGTCTTTTCATGTTCATGACTTAACCCTAATTGGCATTAATTGATTCGTTAATGCACCGAACCACTCACATTGGATCCTATTGTTCGTAACCACTGGATTTGTCGGGTGGTTCCGGGCAGGTTTACGCTACGAACTCAACCCAACCTCGGGTTTCAAGCGCGATATGACCAACTACCCACATTGGATCCTATTGTTTGTAGCAACTGGATTTGCCGGACGGTTCCGGGCAGATTTACACTACAAACTCAACCCAATCTCGAGTTGGCCACTTTCTTGTTTTCTAAAGTCATGCCCATGTTCTTATCAGATTCGTGCTATTTCCATAGCATGTTCATATGTCAACTTCGTGCCCAACTAAGGCATGTTTTTCAAGTCAAGTTATGGCATGTTCAAGTCAAGTTTTCGTGCCATATTTCATGTTCTACTTATGCCAAATTTCACGGTTTATGATTATAGTCAATTCAAGTTTTGCCCATTCTACCCAATCGTATCTCCAACGTATATAAACGTACTTCGTTCACAAGCATAAACAATTCAAGAGATAAAGGGGAATAACACCAAACATGTGATTGGCATATGTGACAATTCCAACATCACTTGCATAATAAACAGGCTATAACATATCACATGGTTTCAATACTAGCATGATGATAACTTGGCATAGTAATGGTTCCAACTTAGTTTAACATGATGATTTCAACTTCACATCATAGGCATAATAATCATTGCGGGCATAATAATAATTTTATTACAAACATGAAACATTAAAGGCATGGTAATTCTAATAGGCATAATGGATTCCAATTTAGCATTTTTTTCATAATGATTCTCATCTAGCATTATAAACATAATGATTCCAACTTTTCATCATAACCTAGCAATTCCCAATTTGTCATTAACATGATAGGTATATTAACATCACAGGCATAATTCCATCAACATCATAGACATGGTTTAATTAGCATCATAGGCATGGTTTAATCAACATAAAGATTTCAATAAACATAGTGATTCCATGGACATGTATTAGTCCAACTTGCCATACAATTAAGCCCAAGTGATTCATAACAACATCAAAATCATGGTAAGTTTAACTTGCAACGTTGACATAGCAATATTCCCAAATTATGATTCAAAGTTAAACAATATAAACATGGATTAACAATAGTTCCTAAATCTGGTTTCAATTCATGGCATGTCCATGTTATTTTAGCGTTTTTGCCTAAAAAGTGACATAGAACTTATAATATGAAGCAAGTAATCAAAATAGAAAATTCCAAATCAAATAGCCCCAAATCCGTTGTCTAAAGCATCGTAGTTGCTGTAGCTTCTAGTTGTAGCGTTCAAGAATCGTCCTTCGTCTTCTATAATTTTGTTCTTTGTATTTTTAATTTAGAGCTCTAGGTTTAATGGCGGCGGCTTGAGGCTAAAATGAAATAGTATGATTTAGGCTAGGTCTTAGGTTCTTTTTATAGTGTTTTTGAGTTGATTCGGACCGTCGATGGAGCTTGGTTTAATAATAGCCGTTCGTTCAAAGGAGAGACCAACTAGAAGCTGTCACCTAGCCCTAGTGACAAGGCAAGGCTCGGAAAATCGACCAAACACAGACCAGGCCAGCCAGGGTGGGCTGGGTTCGACCTCGCTCAGGGGCCAGGTCGACACCCCAGTCGACACCGTGTCGACTTGGCAGTCGACACGGGTTACCCAGGTCGACTGCCCAGTCGACCTGGCTAGTCCCAGGTCGACTGCCAAGTCGACCTGGGTGCCTTGGGCGGGAATTTTCCCGCCCTGGCCAATTGGGCTCGATTTTGAATTTTAAATTTGTTTTTCTGAGCTGCTCTCGTCTGTTTGAATTTTAAACTGAATTCTGAAACTTCCGGAGGCCATATCTTCTTCATACGGAGTCCGTTTTACGCAAACTCGGACTCTATCTCAAGCAGAATTCCGAGACGAACGCAATGGCAAATCCCGTTTCCCTTAATTCTTTGATTTGAAATTAATTATATTTTATTTTGTGAATTTCACTATTATAGAATACACGGAGTGTTACATTCTCCCCCACTTAAAAGGATTTCGTCCCCGAAATCTTCAAGTTCAGGAAGAATGTATATTCTAACATCCAAACATCCATCTACTCATCCATCAAACACGAGCATCCATTGTCCTTAAAAGACTTCTAATGCTTCATGATCATATGCGAAGTGTGTGTGTACATGTACTTATCCAATGCAAAATCAGGGGGTCTACTGATTCAGTTGACCTCCTTAATGCGAATTATGTAAGTGCCATGAATCCATTATGTATGTAAATTTTCCTATTCATGATTCTACATGAGTGCACAACCATTCATATATAAATGCAACATCCATATGACAACACACTAAACTTCATCCATATACGAATAAATACATTTATGCATATGCAACATGAAAATGTGTCTGAGCCGATCTAGTGCCTAATGTGTATTCATGCATCCACGAGCAACCACTTGCGACCACTTGCAACCATTTCGCAATCATAACATATTTCAATTACATGTTTACATCCAAAAAGATTCTACCTATCGTTCTCAAGATAGGATCGAGGAGAGAAACAAGATAAAACAAAGCATCTAGAAGAAGTTAACGATGTACCCCCAGAAGGTCCGGTCTGCTTCTTAGGGCAGTCTTTGCTGACATGTCCAGTCTCCCCACAAAGAAAACATTCACCTTGCTTTATCTTCCTCTTTCTACAATCCTTGGCTATGTGCCCTTCCGTACCACATAAATTGCGTTTCCTTTTATCACGTGAGTTGTCGTTCTTGCCTCCTTTCTCGGAGTCTAACTTCTTATTCTGAGATTCGTTGGGCTTGACCTCTTTCTTCCCTTGAGAGTTTTCTGCCTTTGTCTCCTTCTTGCCCTTATCTTCTTCGTTCAGCAATGCCATCTGCACCAACCTTTCATATGTAGCTCCCATGGGTATATGGGTCATGGCCAAATTGTGTAATGGCTCATTCAACCCCTTGACAAAGTGGAGAGCCTTCTTGTGCGGGGTGTTGACTAGGTCCAGTCCGAACCTAGCCAGCTCATCGAACTGATTAACATACTCTTTGACTGTCATATTCCCTTGCTTAAGAAATAAGAATTTTTCCAACGGCAAACTCCTTTCAGCTTCTGAGAGAAATTTAGCCTCAAACCTTGCCCTAAAGTCCTCCCATGTTTCCACTGGTCTTTCTGCATTAGTGACTTCCCACCAGTAGGAAGCCTCACCTTTTAGTAGCCACACTGCCAGCTGTACCTTCTGCCTATCTTCTACCTCAAAAATGACGAATAAGTCCTCGGTTTCCTTTAGCCAATTTCTAGCTGCCACGAAGGACTCAGTTCCATGAAAATCCTTCCCTCCCATAGCTTTAAAATCTTTACATATCTTAGCAAAAGTATTTCCCCGCGGAGGAGGTGGAGGAAGAGGTGCTGCTACAGCTGGATGATTTCCTGCAGCTGGGGGAGGAGGAACGGTAGGACCTGGATGAGTGGCCCTTGCTTCTAAGAATCGTCTAAACCAACCAGGTATTGGTATACCCTCTGGCAAGTTAAGTTCTTCGGACATGCTGAAACAAAAAGGATAGATTCAAAACGAAGGATAAAAGATAGTACCTATGGCTTTGGGGGACTTTGCCTTTTTTAAAATATAACATTTTATCTTTGAAAATGCTTTCTTTAAATTTTCTTTTGAAAATTAATTTTCAAAACTTTTTATCTTATCTGGTAAACCTATGCTCTGATACCAAGTGAAACACCCCACCTAGGTTAGGGTCACTCTCAAAGGGAATGCCCTAATTTTGGTGGAGGTTTATAAGTATAAGTCACAGATATACAAGACAGATATAAGAACACCTATTTTTTGAACAGCGGAAAAAAACAACAACTTTTATTTCAACATAATACGTTTTCACAAACCATGTCATAATTTGTCTTACAATACTTCCAAAATCATAACTGTCTTGATTACATTATTTAAAGAAGCATAAAGAAAACATAAATAAACTGCAAAAGTCCCCTAATTGCCGTCCAAAGCCATAGTCCAAAACGGAAAAGATCCAAGCAATACATTCTTTCTCTTCAAACTGGATGTGAAAACTGGTCAAGCTGCGGTATTCCCTCCCTGAGAACCTGGGGGGGAGGGGGAGGGAACGAAAGAAAAAGAGGCGAAAGGAAAAGGGTCAGTCATAAAGACTGAGTAAGTCCTAGTGACTTTCAGTGTAAAAACGGTTGAAACAACATGTCATGTATGAACTGGAACTAAACTCAAGAAGGGTGTCGAGGTGGACAAGATAGACTAAGGTGATCATGATAAGTCAAGACAAGTCAAATAAAGCATCACATGTTCAAGATTCGTTGCATCGACTGTACTAGTATACTAAGCCCATGTCATGAGTTAATCACGAAATAAATCCCACGGCCCAATATCGTGAAACGACCCTGAAATGGGGTCTGACCTAAGTACGGGGGTCCTACGGAGCGCTTATCTAGTCGATCGGCTCCCTACAAGTTCTAGCTCGTCAAGTGTCCGTGTCATACGGCTAATCACGAATGTAGTCACCTGTGCTGGGTCCACCTTCGGGTGTATCAGCCCTAGGGTGTCAACCCCTGACATGATTCAAGATGCACAGATAAATCTACAGATACCCGTGTCTGCCCCGGAATACGTGCACAACCGTAGTCCACCGAACCTACACTGGCGTACCCCACTGTCGTCGTTCACCTCTTACAATCAGCCCAGTAATCGTGCCCCACCCGGCCTAGCCCCAGGGTACCTTGATACATCTAGAGGGTTACTGCTGAAAAGGGTCGTGTCTAGGGTTTCGCCTAACAGATTAGGTCATGTAATTCGTGACCTAACCCGCCTAACCGATTAAGTCATGTAATTCGTGACTTAATCCTCTTCCAGTCTAGTCATGTCAAGAGGGTTAAGTATGTTGTTTAAATTCGCGACTTAACCCGCCTACGTATCTTGTCAAGTTGGCTAAGTGTTGTCTTTTCAAGTTTATGACTTAGCCCTACAAATCGTGTTAAAGTTGGTTAAGTTGTCTTTTCATGTTCATGACTTAACCCTAATTGGCATTAATTGATTCGTTAATGCACCGAACCACTCACATTGGATCCTATTGTTTGTAACCACTGGATTTGCCGGGTGGTTCCGGGCAGGTTTACGCTACGAACTCAACCCAACCTCGGGTTTCAAGCGCGATATGACCAACTACCCACGTTGGATCCTATTGTTTGTAGCAACTGGATTTGCCGGGCGGTTCTGTAACACCCCACCTCCGCCAGGGTCACTCTTGCAAGTACACTAGCTTTGGAGGGGTGTTGGACAAGGTAAACATGCATGCAGATATCACAAGACAGAACATATAAGTAAAACAAAGTAGTAAAGCAGTGGATAAAACTAACATTTCAAAACCATAGTCAAGTTACATCGAAGTACTTGGTCATTATTTTCCCACAAAACAAAGTCTAGAACATAAACTGGAAACTGAAAAAAAAACATAAAGTAACTATCCCCAAGGTAGGATAAAGCCATAGCATGCTCAAGTCCAAACCATACATGAGCTATCCAGAAAAGCAGCTAAAGATCCAACTAGGTAACAGTGTTCCCACCCTGCAAACCTGGGGGGGGGGGGGGAGGGTGGGGAACGGAAGAAAAGAGGCGAAAGAAAACGGGTCAGTCAAAAAGACTGGTAAGTCCTATCTACTGTTAGTATAAAAACTAATAAAGTTAACTGGACATGTAAAGCAGAGATGAAACACGGGGTTATAACTGGCATGGTGAAGAGACAGATCAAGTGTGGCATCGCATATACAAGGTTAAGTTGCACCAAGTGTGTACTAGTAATCTATGTCAAGTATCAACAAGAAAAGATCCCTTGGCCCAATCTTGGCCCAACATCCCGAGATGACCTAGATCAAGGTCCAACAACACGGTCTAGTCGATCGGCTCCCTAAAAGCCTAACTCGTCAAGTGTCGGTGTCATACGGCCCAATCACGAAGTGTAATCAAACTGTGCTAGGTCCACCCTAGGGTGTATCAAGCCCTAGGGTGCCAACCACGGACACAAATCAAGCAAGCACAGTCTAAACCTACGGGTGCCCGTGTCTGACTTTTCAACTCTGGACCATGTGCACGACCATAGTCCGCCTGAACCTACATTGGCGCACCTACTCAGCCGTCGTTTTGGTCGCTTACATGTCAGCCCAGTAATCGTGCCCCACCCTAGCCTAGTCCCTAGGGTATCATGATACAATCAAGAGGGTTACTGGTGAAAAGGACCACGTAACTAGGGTTTCTAACGGGTTAAATGTGGTTAACCCTACCCCATCAAGTTGGTTAAGTGTACCCAAGGTTCATGACTTAACCCTATCAACCCATCGTGTTTAATTGGTTAAGTATTCAAGTGGTCCATGACTTAACCCTATCATGTGGCATTAATTGATTTAATGCACCCAACCTCTCACATTAGACCTTGTTGTGGTTACTAGTTAAGCCGGGCGGGTCCGGGTAGCTTTACACCACAACTTGGTCTAACCTCGGGTTTCAAGTGCGACATGACCAACTACTCACATTGGGTCCTATTGCTTGTAGCCACTAGTTAAGCCGGTCGGTTCCGGGTAGATTTATGCTACAAACTCAACCCAACCTCGAGTTGGCCATTCTCATGTTTTCTAGAAGTCATGTCCAAATTCATGTTTCAAGCATAATCACATGTCGTATTTCATGTCATCTTTTCAAGTCATGTTTTTATGTCATTTTAGTTTACCCATAACGTAACCCCATCGCATGTAAGTTCGCATAAACGCAAATAGATCTCAAAGGGGAAACTTAGAAGCATGACATAACTAATAAGGTTTTGGGCCACAAGTTAAACATGGTGGCATATGAGGCAAAGGTGTTCACAAACTTGCATATTACATCATAGGCCTCAAAACATGCATAATATCAACTTTAGCAAAATAGGTGAAACATGGTCATAAATGACATTGGATGATAGCAAGTGATTCGCATATAACACCATATGCAAGATAGCAACTTGCATATTACATCATAAGCCTCAAAATATGCATGATATCAAACTTAAGCAAATAGGTGAAACATGATCATAAATGACATAGGGTGGTGGCTAGTGATTCGCATATAACATCATATGCAAGATAACACAAGGTTTATGAGACTTTCTATGTTGCTTTATGCAACATTTCCAATCAAAGCTCGTAGCTTTCTATGCATAAGGCAAAGGTGATAGCTTTACAAACATGCATAGAATAAATTTATGCATAACATGATAGGATCAAAGCACATATCATACTTAGGCCCAAACTCAAACTTGCAACATGTCATATTTAACTTCATAGTTAGAATCTAAGAGTAGTATAGGGCTTACAATGCTATGAAGACTTATAAATAAAAATAAGATTGAAACGAAGCCACTAGCAACTCTAAAGACCCCCAAATAGCAAGCTTCAATGAAAACCCTTGAGAAATTAGAAGAAGATCCTTGCTTTGATGAAGAAAGATTGAACTTTGGCCTTAGAAACTCTCAAACAAGCTTAGGAACTCTCATATGAATGAAGATGGAGGCTATGACAAGAGGGTGGAGGCCATGATTAAACATTTTGGCATAGTTTAGTTGTAAGATTGATTTATGATGACTTAGACTAGGTATTAGGGTCTTTTTATAGATGATTAGCTTAGTTTAGACCATAGGATTTACCCTAATTCAGATCTGGGCCATCAATTCACGTCACTAGCCTCCAAACATGTCTTGAGAAACAAGTCAGGTGCACCCAGGCCAGACTGGCCGACCACCCAAGTCGACAGGGGTGTCGACTGGGCAGTCGACACAGCCTTGGGCGTGTCGACTCCCAAGTCGACACCCCTGTCGACTTGGGGAGTGGCGGGATCTTTTCCCACCTACCTGCCCAGCTGAATTTACAATTTGTTTTTAAATTTAAATTTTCTGAAAACTTCCATGGGCCTTAACTGGGTCATACGGACTCCGATTTTCGAAAACTCGGACTCTATTTCGCATATTTTTCTGAGACGAACGCAATGGCACAGCCCGTTTCCCTTGATTCAGATTTTATCATTGAATTCTGCCTTGATTTATGTTATAACTTGTTATTCAAAATATGGGTTGTTACAGGTTCCGGGCAGATTTACACTACAAACTCAACCCAACCTCGAGTTGGCCACTTTCTTGTTTTCTAAAGTCATGCCCTTGTTCTTATCAGATTCGTGCTATTTCCATAGCATGTTCATATGTCGACTTCAAGCCCAACTAAGGCATGTTTTTCAAGTCAAGTTATGGCATGTTCAAGTCAAGTTTTCGTGCCATATTTCATGTTCTACTTATGCCAAATTTCACGGTTTATGATTATAGTCAATTCAAGTTTTGCCCATTCTACCCAATCGTATCTCCAACGTATATAAACGTACTTCGTTCACAAGCATAAACAATTCAAGAGATAAAGGGGAATAACACCAAACATGTGATAGGAATATGTGACAATTCCAACATCACTTGCATAATAAACAGGCTATAACATATCACATGGTTTCAATACTAGCATGATGATAACTTGGCATAGTAATGGTTCCAACTTAGTTTAACATGATGATTTCAACTTCACATCATAGGCATAATAATCATTGCGGGCATAATAATAATTTTATTACAAACATGAAACATTAAAGGCATGGTAATTCTAATAGGCATAATGGATTCCAATTTAGCATTTTTTTTCATAATGATTCTCATCTAGCATTATAAACATAATGATTCCAACTTTTCATCATAACCTAGCAATTCCCAATTTGTCATTAACATGATAGGTATATTAACATCACAGGCATAATTCCATCAACATCATAGACATGGTTTAATTAGCATCATAGGCATGGTTTAATCAACATAAAGATTTCAATAAACATAGTGATTCCATGGACATGTATTAGTCCAACTTGCCATACAATTAAGCCCAAGTGATTCATAACAACATCAAAATCATGGTAAGTTTAACTTGCAACGTTGACATAGCAATATTCCCAAATTATGATTCAAAGTTAAACAATATAAACATGGATTAATAATAGTTCCTAAATCTGGTTTCAATTCATGGCATGTCCATGTTTGTAACAACCCGTATTTTCAATAACCTGTAATAACATAAATCGAGGCAGAATTTAATTCTAAAATGGGAATCAAGGGAAACGGGCTATGCCATTGCGTTCGTCTCGGAAAAATACGCGAAATAGAGTCCGAGTTTTCGAAAATCGGAGTCCGTATGACCAAGATATGGCCTCGCGAAGTTTCACGAAAATTCCCAAATTAAAGTATACTTAATTAAGTGAAATGGGTTGTGTAGATATATATATATATATATATATATATTGATATATATATATATATAATTGAAAATTTAATAAATAAATATGCAAAAATGCTCAAAACAGCGAATTGGGAGAGGGGAATAACCGAACCGGCCGATTTTTGAAGTCGACCCGAGCCCGCTGGGTCGACTAGGGGTTAATCCAGGGTGTTTGGCTGTCAACCCGTGGGCCGATTCGCTCAAGTGCAGATTTTGCATTTGAATGGTTCTCATGGTCCATCTTTAATCTAAAGGCCCTAGATGGTTCCTACACTTGACTTCTTCCCCAAGACATGCTTTGATGGCTTGGATTGAATCTAGGGTTAATCCTATGGCCTAAAACACTTGCCTAATCTATAAATAAGACCCTAACCTACCCTAATTCATTCATAATTAAACCTAGTGACTAAACTATGGCAAAATGCTAGCTCTCATGGCCTCCACTAATTTTATGAAGAGGGTTGCATACTAATCACTCTCTAATCAACTTCTAATCCCTTCTTAGCATCTTAATCTTCTTCGTTTGGTGTTCAAAGTTGCTAGTTGTGAGTTTCTATCACTTTGATGATCTTTTGGTAAACTAATTAGATGAGATGTGATGAGATTTATGGTTTTGTATGTGGGTTAATGAGCTTTGAATCATATGATATGATGTTAGCATTAATCTTATGTTTATGCATGTTGAGTATGTAAGCTTATGCAAGTTTAATATGATGTATGTTATGTTTGCATGATGCTAAATATGCAAGTTGTGGGCTATGTAATCATATGCATGTTATGCAAGTTCATGGTAATATGCTATGCAAGTTACATGTATGTAAATATGCAAGTTACATGTTTGTTAATATGCAAGTTACATGTATGTAAATATGCAAGTTACATGTTTGTTAATATGCAAGTTACATGTTTGTTAATATGCAAGTTACATGTATGTAAATATGCAAGTTACATGTTTCTTTATATGCAAGTTACATGTTTGTTAATATGCGAGTTACATGTATGTAAATATGCAAGTTACATGTTTATTAATATGCAAGTTCATGATGACACATTATGCAAGCCTATAAGCTAATATGCAAGTTTGTTATGCAAAATGAATATGTAAGTTATGTGACATATTATATGCAAGTTATGTGACATGTTATGCAAGTTCATATGCAAGTTATGTGTTTGTTAATATGCAAGATGGCACCTTTGAAACATGTTCATTCATATGCAAGTTGACACCTTTTATATGTGTTATATCATGAACGAAATTACGTGGGAACGATGGGGTAATTAAATGCATAAGTTAATAAGATTGTGTGAAATTAATATAATTATGCATAACACAAAATAAATAAACATAGTATGGGAATTTGCCTATTTGGTTAGGTGTACCCATACTATGTGTTGGGAATTTACCTATTGAGTTAGGTCTACCCCATGGGAATTTACCTATTAAGTTAGGTCTACCCATGTTAAGAAAACTTGATTAATTAGGGATAATTAATATAAAATTATGAGGGTGATTAATTAGGTGTAATTAATTGACTAAGACACGAGGTTGGACTCAGTTGTAGCGTAAAACTGCCCGGACCCAACCGGCTTAACCAGTTGCTACAAATGTTAGCCCAATGTGAGAGGTCTTAGGCACAAACTAAATACGTAATTAATGTAAAGACACGAGGTTAGACTCTGTTATGACATAAGGCTGCCCGGACCCAACCGGCTTAACCAGCGGTCATAAAAGACAGTCTAATGTGAGAGGTCTTTACAAAGGTTACGTTCTTAATTAATTAATTAAGAAACACTTAACCATATTAGCATGTAGAGGGACATGAGGGGTTAAGTGGGTGCCTCGGGTGGCATGAGAAAATCTAGTGGTTGCCTTGGGTGGCAATAGAAAATACGATTAGAATACTTAACCAAAATGGAACATGTAATTAAAACATGATTAAAGGGTTAAGTGGGATATACTAGAAAAAGGGACAAGCTTAGGTGGGTAGCTTGTGGAGGCCCATTTCAACCAGTAACCCATACGTATCTTTGTGGGCTCGACCCATGTCGAGGACGGGACACGCATACTGGGCTTGACTGTAAGAGGCAAACGGGTTAGCGGTGGCAACGCAAGTCCAACGGGCTTCATATGCGTGAGTGGGCCCGGGCTGGTAGGTAAGCCGTTGTTGCATCGAGTAGATATAAGCCGTGCACCTTTAGTTCCATCAGGTTGCCACATTGGGGAATGATACATCCCACGGTGGGGCCAGCACGGGTATCTACGTTAGGGAGCCGATCGAATGGGAAGTAGTGTGTACACCTAGTGGATTGTAGGGCCCCGTGGCGCCTACTTGGTCACCTAGGGGTACGCAGGTACTAATTAGTAAATTTTATAAGTCCTTGGGTGGGATCAACCTTTAAGTTAGGAACGACTGGTGTGGTGCAGTTTAGTAATTTACCTTAGGGAGGGTAGATGCGTCTTTATCCTTTATCTTCGTTTAGTTGACTGCTTAGGGTAGCCATTCATCCCTATATGTTACCGTATATCAGTTTATGTCTTCTCTGGTTACTTTAACGATTGTATTGTTAAAGTTATAGGACTCGCTCAGACTTATGTCTGACCCCTGTTGTTTTTATCTTTTTCCCAACCCTCAGGTCCTACGGTGGATCCTAGCAGTAGTGGAGCTTGATCGGATTGCTGTTCCAGTCTTTAGGAGCTTGGATAGATGTAAAGCTCCAGTTATCCAGTTATCTTTTCTTTTGTTTGGCTATTGTATGAGAGTGGGATTATGTACTTCTTTATTTTGATGGATATTGTACTTGACCTTTATTGTGGTTTTATGATGTAACCAGACATGTTTTACTTCCGCTGTTATGAGATGATGTTTTAAAATTTCAAGTACTATTTATATCTGTCTTGTTGTAATTTTTCTGTTCTATATTCACTAAAATACTCCACCAATGCTATGGCATTCCCTTAGTGAGTGATCATAGCGGGAGTGGGGTGTTACACGTGGTATCAGAGCTTAAGGTTACCAGAACAGATAAATTTTTTGAGAAAAACTACTTTCTAAGAGTATTTTCGAAGAAAGGATTTTTAAAAGCATGTCTTCTAAGAGAAAAAGTTTTTGAAAAAGAAAAGCATAATCCCCAATAGCCATATCTTTATCTTTCGGAATCTCCTTTTTGAATCTTTCCTCTTTCGTTTCAGCATGGCTGAAGATCTTAACATCCCGGAGGGTTTAGTTATACCACTATGGTATAGGAGGTTGCAAGAGGCTAGGGCCGCGGCTGCGGGTCCGGCCAATGCTACTACACCAGAGACAACCGCTCCTCCTCCTCAGCCTAGAGTGGATAATTTTGCTAAGGTTTGCAAGGAGTTCAAGGCTATAGGAGGAAAACCTTTTCTTGGTTCAGAGACTTTCGTAGAGGCTAGAGATTGGCTTAAGGAAGTGGAAGAGTTGCTAGATATCTTTGAAGTGGAAGAGGGAAAGAAAGTCAAGTTGGCGGCTTGGTTAATGAAGGGAGAGGCCTCATTCTGGTGGGAGGTCACTAATGGAGAACGCCCTGTTGACTCTTGGGCAGATTTTAAGCAAAGGTTTGGGGCTAAGTTTCTCTCAAGGGCGGAAGAGAATCTGTTTATGGAGAAGTTCTTGAATTTGAAGCAAGGGAATCTCACGGTGAAAGAATATGTCAACAAATTCAATCAATTAGCAAGGTTTGGCATAGAGTTGGTGAATACACCGGAGAAGAAGGCTTTGAGGTTCGTTAGAGGCTTGAACGAACCATTGCAAGGAATAGCTATGACTCACATTCCTATGGGGGCCACTTTTGAGAAGCTTGTCTACATGGCACTTATGCATGAGGATGATAAGAATTCTAAGGCACCAGAGAAAAAGGGGGATCAGAAGAAACCGCAACAGCAACAACAAGGCAAGGGCGGAAAAGGCAATGGTGACAAAAAGAAGACGAAGAAGAAGTGCTTCAATTGTGGAACACCAGGACACCTTAGTAAGGATTGTCGCAAAAAGAAGAAAACCGGTTGCTTTCATTGTGGTGAAGCAGGGCATCTTGTGAAAAACTGCCCAAAGAAGGGGCAGAAGACGGGGTCTACCTCAGGAGGCCAGGTGCAAGCTCTTATAGCACCACCTCAGTCAGGGGGGCAAGTTCAGGTTCTCTCAGTTCCACCGATTCAGCAGAGAGGTAGAACTATTTCCGTTGAAAGTCTGGTTTTTCTGTTTGATCATCCAGTTCGTACTTTGTTTGACTCTGGCGCATCGCATTCTTTTATCTCATCATCGTTAGTTGAGTCACTGCACTTAGACACCAGTCTAGTTGATGATCCCTTGGTTGTCTCAAACCCAATTGGGGGCTCCATATATCTGTCTATGATATGTTTGGGTTTGAAGATTTCTATACTTAGCGTTGAGTTTAGATGTGATGCTTTTGTATTGGGCTTCACGGGCTATGGGTTGATCTTGGGCATGGACTGGTTATCCAGTAATGGTGCCGTTCTTGATTGCGAAAGGAGAGTTGTCAGGCTCATGACCCGCTTGGGTAACACTCTCGAGATCTCTTGCAATCCCATGGAATCTGTTTTGCTAAGTTATCTTGAATCGCTCGATGCTTCGGTCGAGAGTTTGTGTTCTGTCAGAGTAGTCCGGGAATATCCGGATGTGTTTGAAGAAGTAAAGGGTTTGCCTCCGAAGCGGGAGATAGATTTCCGAATTTATTTGGTGGATAATGCCAAACCAGTGTCTTTGCCAGTACGCCACATGGCTCCTCGTGAGAGAAGAGAACTTCATAAGCAAGTAGGGGAGTTGCTTGAGAAGGGGTTCATAAGGCGAAGTATATCGGAGTGGGGAGCTCCAGTAGTGTTTGCCACGAAGGCGGATGGGTCCCTCAGACTTTGTGTGGATTATAGAGAACTTAATAAGCTCACGAAGAAGAATAGACACCCATTACCGAGGATAGATGAATTCTTTGATCAGTTGGTTGGCGCGTCAGTATTTTCGCAGATGGACTTAGCTACAGGGTTTCATCAGTTAAGAGTGGCGGAGGACAGTATAGAGAAGACTGCTTTCCGGACTCCGGATGGTTTTTATGAGTGGCTAGTGATGCCATTTGGGTTGACAAACGCCCCCGCATACTTTGTTGATCTCATGAGTAGAGTGTTCAGAGAGTATCTGAATAAGTTTGTAGTAGTTTTTGTGGATGACATCTTGGTCTTTTCCAAGAATGAAGAAGAGCATGCCTTACATCTCAAGGAAGTGTTGGAGACTCTTCGAGCGCATAGTCTTAAAGCTAAATTCTCTAAATGCCATTTTTGGAGAAGAGAAGTGCGATTCTTAGGGCATGTGGTCTCTAAGGAAGGGATAGCTGTGGATCCCGCAAAGATAGTATCTATCCAGGATTGGAAAGTTCCTAGAAATGCTACCGAGGTAAGAAGTTTCTTGGGGTTGGCAGGATATTATAGGAAGTTCATCAAAGACTTCGCGAAGATATCAGCCCCATTAACCCGCTTGACGAAAAAGAATCTGGTTTTCTCGTGGGATGTAGATTGTGATGATGCTTTCCGACGGTTAAAGAGAGCTTTGACCACCGCTCCAGTTTTAGTGCTCCCGGATGGGAGTAAGCCGTTTGTTGTTTATACCGATGCTTGTGGAACAGGATTAGGCGCAGTCTTGATGCAGGAGGGAAGGGTAATAGCCTATGGAGGGAGACAATTGAGAGTGCATGAGAAGAATTACCCTACCCATGATCTAGAGTTGGCCGCGATTGTTTTCGCACTTAAGTCTTGGCGCCATTATCTTCTTGGTGAGAGATTCGAGTTGTTCACCGACCATAAATCATTGAAGTACTTATTCTCTCAGAAGGATTTAAACTTAAGACAGCAAAGGTGGATGGAGTTCTTAGCATCCTATGATTTCGAGATAGCGTATACCCCTGGTAAGGGTAACGTGGTGGCAGACGCCTTGAGTAGAAAAAGGCTATCTTTGAGTCCATTGTTCGTGGAACGACGAAGCTTGGAGTTTCTTTCTTTGTTTGACTTCAGACCTTCTGTTGATTTTGTACCTGGTTTGTTGGCATCCTTGGAGGTTAGACCTACTCTTTTGAGACGGATTGGCGAGGCTCAGCGAGACGACCCACAGTTGGTTGTGTTGGTAGAGAAGCTTATAAGAGGGGAGTCGTCCAGCCATTTGGGTAGATACACCATAGATGATAAGGGATGGTTGCATAGAGACGGTAGACTTTGTGTACCGCAAGATGAGGGTTTGAAGAAGGCTATTTTGGATGATGCACATCGTTCAAGAATGACTATTCATCCCGGTGGAGACAAAATGTACCAAGACATGAAGAGAGTTTTCTTCTGGGCCGGTATGAAGAAAGGTGTGGCCGAGTATGTGGCTAGATGCTTAGTGTGCCAACAAGTTAAAGTGGAGCAAAGGAAACCCGGTGGGTTGCTACACCCATTGGAAGTTCCACAGTGGAAGTGGGATAGTGTCTCGATGGATTTCATCGACGGGTTACCGAGATCGAGGAAGGGCAATACGGGAATTTGGGTTGTGGTAGACAGACTTACCAAGAGTGCCCATTTTATACCCGTAAAGAGTAAGAGGACCGCTCCATGGCTTGCTTCAGTCTATGTTAGAGAGATTGTTAGATTGCATGGCGTACCATCCAGCATTGTGAGTGATCGAGATCCTATTTTCACTAGTGAGTTTTGGAGAAGTTTGCAAGAGGCGGTAGGGACTCAGTTGTGTTTGAGCACCGCATATCATCCTCAGACGGACGGTCAAACTGAGAGGGTGAACCGTATCTTAGAAGATCTTTTGAGGCTTTGTATCTTGGATTTTGGAGGTACATGGGAAGAACATCTTCCTTTGGTGGAGTTCGCATATAATAACAGCTTTCAGTCCAGTATTGGTATGGCTCCTTTCGAAGCTCTTTATGGAAGGCCTTGTCGATCTCCTACATGTTGGTGGGAATCTACGGATAAGATCTTGCTTGGGCCGGATATGGTTAGAGAGACTTCAGAGAAGATTGATTTAATTCGAAAAAGGATGAAAGCAGCGCAAGATAGACAGAAATCTTATGCGGATCGGAGAAGGACGGATCTTGAGTTTGAGGTTGGGGACATGGTTTTTGTCAAAGTATCTCCATTGAGAAATGTTGTTCGCTTTGGGTCCGTAGGGAAGTTAGCACCGAGATTTGTTGGGCCGTTTCCTATTAAGGAAAGGATTGGACGGATGGCATATAGGGTGGAGTTGCCCGACAGACTTAGTGGTGTTCATGATGTATTCCATGTATCACATTTGAGGAAGTGCTTACATGAGACCGCGGAGGTGGTAGAGCCGAGCTTGCTTAGAGATGTAGAGGTAGAGCGTGATGCGACGATTCGACGAGCTCCTACTCGCATCCTTGGGTCAGAAACTAGGAAGTTGAGGAACAGAGAAGTTCAGCTAGTTAAAGTGCAATGGGGAGATGACGAAAGCAATGCTACTTGGGAGACGGAAGCAAAGATGCGTTCTTTGTATCCATTTCTTTTTGAGAGTATGTCTTTTAACTTCTCCTTTATTGCTTGTCTAGTACTTATCTTATCTTTAGTATATCCTCTCGCTAATACCTATGACCTTTAGATAGGGTAAAACCTATGGTTGAAACATGTGTTTGAAACATGTTATGGTTGATGGATGCATATGGATGCAATTGTTTGCTAGTGGTTGCTCGTGGATGCATATACACACACATTAGGCACTAGATCGGCTCAGTCACTTCATGTTGCATATTGCATAAATGGATGTGGTAGTTAGATTGATGGATGTATCATGGCTGTGTTATCATATGGATGATGCATTTTTGTGTATGGTTGTGCACGCATGTAGAAATTTGTATGTGTCAATAGGGTTTCGCATACATATTGGATGCATGGCACTATCATGGTTTGCATTAAGGAGGTTTACTGTATCAGTAACCGCCTGATTTTTGCATTAGGTAAGTACATATACACACACTTTTGCATATATCCATCCAGCATTTAGAATCTTGTAAGGACAATGATTGCTCGTGGATGATGCTTTGAGTAGATGGATGATTGGATGGTAGGATACGTTCTTCCTAACTTGAAGATTTCGGGGACGAAATCCTTTAAGGAGGGGAGAATGTAACAACCCGTATTTTCAATAACCTGTAATAACATAAATCGAGGCAGAATTTAATTCTAAAATGGGAATCAAGGGAAACGGGCTATGCCATTGCGTTCGTCTCGGAAAAATACGCGAAATAGAGTCCGAGTTTTCGAAAATCGGAGTCCGTATGACCAAGATATGGCCTCGCGAAGTTTCACGAAAATTCCCAAATTAAAGTATACTTAATTAAGTGAAATGGGTTGTGTAGATATATATATATATATATATATTGATATATATATATATATATATATATATATAATTGAAAATTTAATAAATAAATATGCAAAAATGCTCAAAACAGCGAATTGGGAGAGGGGAATAACCGAACCGGCCGATTTTTGAAGTCGACCCGAGCCCGCTGGGTCGACTAGGGGTTAATCCAGGGTGTTTGGCTGTCAACCCGTGGGCCGATTCGCTCAAGTGCAGATTTTGCATTTGAATGGTTCTCATGGTCCATCTTTAATCTAAAGGCCCTAGATGGTTCCTACACTTGACTTCTTCCCCAAGACATGCTTTGATGGCTTGGATTGAATCTAGGGTTAATCCTATGGCCTAAAACACTTGCCTAATCTATAAATAAGACCCTAACCTACCCTAATTCATTCATAATTAAACCTAGTGACTAAACTATGGCAAAATGCTAGCTCTCATGGCCTCCACTAATTTTATGAAGAGGGTTGCATACTAATCACTCTCTAATCAACTTCTAATCCCTTCTTAGCATCTTAATCTTCTTCATTTGGTGTTCAAAGTTGCTAGTTGTGAGTTTCTATCACTTTGATGATCTTTTGGTAAACTAATTAGATGAGATGTGATGAGATTTATGGTTTTGTATGTGGGTTAATGAGCTTTGAATCATATGATATGATGTTAGCATTAATCTTATGTTTATGCATGTTGAGTATGTAAGCTTATGCAAGTTTAATATGATGTATGTTATGTTTGCATGATGCTAAATATGCAAGTTGTGGGCTATGTAATCATATGCATGTTATGCAAGTTCATGGTAATATGCTATGCAAGTTACATGTATGTAAATATGCAAGTTACATGTTTGTTAATATGCAAGTTACATGTATGTAAATATGCAAGTTACATGTTTGTTAATATGCAAGTTACATGTTTGTTAATATGCAAGTTACATGTTTCTTTATATGCAAGTTACATGTTTGTTAATATGCGAGTTACATGTATGTAAATATGCAAGTTACATGTTTATTAATATGCAAGTTCATGATGACACATTATGCAAGCCTATAAGCTAATATGCAAGTTTGTTATGCAAAATGAATATGTAAGTTATGTGACATATTATATGCAAGTTATGTGACATGTTATGCAAGTTCATATGCAAGTTATGTGTTTGTTAATATGCAAGATGGCACCTTTGAAACATGTTCATTCATATGCAAGTTGACACCTTTTATATGTGTTATATCATGAACGAAATTACGTGGGAACGATGGGGTAATTAAATGCATAAGTTAATAAGATTGTGTGAAATTAATATAATTATGCATAACACAAAATAAATAAACATAGTATGGGAATTTGCCTATTTGGTTAGGTGTACCCATACTATGTGTTGGGAATTTACCTATTGAGTTAGGTCTACCCCATGGGAATTTACCTATTAAGTTAGGTCTACCCATGTTAAGAAAACTTGATTAATTAGGGATAATTAATATAAAATTATGAGGGTGATTAATTAGGTGTAATTAATTGACTAAGACACGAGGTTGGACTCAGTTGTAGCGTAAAACTGCCCGGACCCAACCGGCTTAACCAGTTGCTACAAATGTTAGCCCAATGTGAGAGGTCTTAGGCACAAACTAAATACGTAATTAATGTAAAGACACGAGGTTAGACTCTGTTATGACATAAGGCTGCCCGGACCCAACCGGCTTAACCAGCGGTCATAAAAGACAGTCTAATGTGAGAGGTCTTTACAAAGGTTACGTTCTTAATTAATTAATTAAGAAACACTTAACCATATTAGCATGTAGAGGGACATGAGGGGTTAAGTGGGTGCCTCGGGTGGCATGAGAAAATCTAGTGGTTGCCTTGGGTGGCAATAGAAAATACGATTAGAATACTTAACCAAAATGGAACATGTAATTAAAACATGATTAAAGGGTTAAGTGGGATATACTAGAAAAAGGGACAAGCTTAGGTGGGTAGCTTGTGGAGGCCCATTTCAACCAGTAACCCATACGTATCTTTGTGGGCTCGACCCATGTCGAGGACGGGACACGCATACTGGGCTTGACTGTAAGAGGCAAACGGGTTAGCGGTGGCAACGCAAGTCCAACGGGCTTCATATGCGTGAGTGGGCCCGGGCTGGTAGGTAAGCCGTTGTTGCATCGAGTAGATATAAGCCGTGCACCTTTAGTTCCATCAGGTTGCCACATTGGGGAATGATACATCCCACGGTGGGGCCAGCACGGGTATCTACGTTAGGGAGCCGATCGAATGGGAAGTAGTGTGTACACCTAGTGGATTGTAGGGCCCCGTGGCGCCTACTTGGTCACCTAGGGGTACGCAGGTACTAATTAGTAAATTTTATAAGTCCTTGGGTGGGATCAACCTTTAAGTTAGGAACGACTGGTGTGGTGCAGTTTAGTAATTTACCTTAGGGAGGGTAGATGCGTCTTTATCCTTTATCTTCGTTTAGTTGACTGCTTAGGGTAGCCATTCATCCCTATATGTTACCGTATATCAGTTTATGTCTTCTCTGGTTACTTTAACGATTGTATTGTTAAAGTTATAGGACTCGCTCAGACTTATGTCTGACCCCTGTTGTTTTTATCTTTTTCCCAACCCTCAGGTCCTACGGTGGATCCTAGCAGTAGTGGAGCTTGATCGGATTGCTGTTCCAGTCTTTAGGAGCTTGGATAGATGTAAAGCTCCAGTTATCCAGTTATCTTTTCTTTTGTTTGGCTATTGTATGAGAGTGGGATTATGTACTTCTTTATTTTGATGGATATTGTACTTGACCTTTATTGTGGTTTTATGATGTAACCAGACATGTTTTACTTCCGCTGTTATGAGATGATGTTTTAAAATTTCAAGTACTATTTATATCTGTCTTGTTGTAATTTTTCTGTTCTATATTCACTAAAATACTCCACCAATGCTATGGCATTCCCTTAGTGAGTGATCATAGCGGGAGTGGGGTGTTACAATGTTATTTTAGCGTTTTTGCCTAAAAAGTGACATAGAACTTACAGTATGAAGCAAGTAATCAAAATAGAAAATTCCAAATCAAATAGCCCCAAATCCGTTATCTAAAGCGTCGTAGTTGTTGTAGCTTCTAGTTGTAGCCTTCAAGAATCCTCCTTCGTCTTCTATAATTTTGTTCTTTGTATTTTTAATTTAGAGCTCTAGGTTTAATGGCGGCGGCTTGAGGCTAAAATGAAATAGTATGATTTAGGCTAGGTCTTAGGTTCTTTTTATAGTGTTTTTGAGTTGATTCGGACCGTCGATGGAGCTTGTTTAATAATAGCTGTTCGTTCAAAGGAGAGACCAACCAGGAGCTGACACCTAGCCCTAGTGACAAGGCAAGGCTCAGAAAATCGACCAAACACAGACCAGGCTAGCCAGGGTGGGCTGGGTTCGACCTGGCTCAGAGGCTAGGTCGACACCCCAGTCGACACCGTGTCGATTTGGCAGTCGACACGGGTTACCCAGGTCGACTGCCCAGTCGACCTGGCTAGCTCAGGTCGACTGCCAAGTCGACCTGGGTGCCTTGGGCGGGAATTTTCCTGCCCTGGCCAATTGGGCCCGATTTTGAATTTTAAATTTGTTTTTCTGAGCTGCTTTCGTCTGTTTGAATTTTAAACTGAATTCTGAAACTTCCGGAGGCCATATCTTATTCAAACGGAGTCCGTTTTACGCAAACTCGGACTCTATCTCAAGCAGAATTCCGAGACGAACGCAATGGCGTATCTCGTTTCCCTTAATTCTTTGATTTGAAATTAATTATACTTTATTTTGTGAATTTCACTGTTATAGAATACACGGGGTGTTACAATACGGGTGTAGAGTTAACAATAATCATGTCTCTCTAGTTATTAGATACGACACATGGATTATTTATTTTCCAACACTAGACGAGGTGAAGTGATTTATCTCTGGAGTGATTTTACACACTCCCTCGGGCATATAATAGGACACTAAAAATAGTGTATGCTTATACTAGATTTATTGGGTACCTAATATGGCCTAATAAATTTGCAAACCCCTCTCCGTACAAATGAGGTTATAGCGAAATTTTTTGAAATTTAAAGGCGTTAGCTAAATTTTTTTGAAGTGAAAACAGTTTGGAAATCGTCGAATGAATTATAGTTTTATATATATAAATTAAAATAAAACAAATCGTGCCGCTGTAGTTTGCGTTTGAATCGTAACTTTAAACAATTATACCGAAAGATCCGACTGTCGAATTTCCCCGAAACCGGAACCGCTGGGTTCACTTTGGAAAGATCTTTCCAACGGTATTAACTTTGAAAAGATCCAATGGTTAGATTTTGGGAAATGTGTAAATCAAATCTGGAGAATAACAGTGCCAGGGCCCCGTTATGACCTGAAGCGTCTTTTAATTAAAGCGAGCTTTTTTTAAATAAATAAAAATAGCGATAAATCATTATAAAATGTATATATAGCGATATGGAATGGAAATAAACTGATTTTACTTGGTTTATCAGATATTTCAATGGTTGGATGTGTTTGACATGAAAATTATATTAATGAACTGAAATGTGGATGTCAAATAGTTTAATCATAGAAAGAATTGATTTGAATTCTATATATACATGAATTATTTGAAAAGGACGAGTTAATTCTCATTTCAAATAATTGATCGACAATTAAAAGTCGAAGATATGAAGACGGTGCAAGACCGGTGGTCATCACATCGTATGAATTGCTACTTATGCCTTAGATATTGGTAGCTCCCTTGACGAGGTTACAATGGTACTGGTCTGGACGTACTTATTGATCGTCCGGATGTGCGAGGGCCTCTCTTCTGTAATGGACATATGGAACGAAGAATAAGGTGTCTCCGGTTTCGTTCAGACCCAGAACGAACTTGTAAATGAATGTGTGTCTAACGTGTATTCTATGCTGTATTCGTTGATCTCTACTAAATATACATCTGTTTGGCGGTGGAGAATTTATTCTCTTGCTTAACGCTCTTCTCTGAGACGTACGAGCTCAGAGGTTGTATATCGGTAGACAACATTAGTATGGTGTGGATTGACAGCGTGGCATGAAGAGATGTAGTGATCAAGGCTTTTGTTGAAAAGCAGATCATTGTGGTTGATGATCAAAGCATGACCTTAAAGGGCATAACTTTGTGTATACCGTTGATTCGCGAGCCTTACACCTCGGTATGATTCAAAAACGGGATAAGGTACGCAGGGAGGACATGATGTTTCTTTCTAGCTATGGGTGGTGTCATGGTATGGAGCCCAGACATTTATTTATTTTTACCTATGTGGATGTTGGATTGCGAGGCGCCTCGGTTATATCGGTTACTACAGAGCTGATGGATAGGTCCAATTGGACCGCGAAACGTGTGTTCAGGAATAAGTAATCCTCAAACGTAAGGGAGGACCGGCCCTGTAGGATCCAGGGTTGACCAGAGTGTGCAGTCCTGAGGCATTTGCTAGAGTGTCTCGAAGCGGTGAGGAGCCATCCCTGGCCTCGATTCTTGATAGAAATCCAATTTCCAATACGACATTGCGGTTTTGATATGGTAAATCTATATATGGCGGCATAGTGGCATGGGATGCTCATGTCGTCTATAATTGATACGTTATGATTGAAACTGCTTTTAAAACATATATGCACTAGTGATAATATAAAATGATTTTGTTTTATACGTATGAAGCATATTTTGGCCATTATAAGGTAAAATTATATCCTTCGGTTTGCGTTGCATTGTGAGATGGGACTTGAGTCTTATAATGGCTTCATTTTTATAAAAAGCATTGCATTGTTCAAAAGGTTTACTTTATTTCATGCACTGGCAATCACTGGAGAAAACCCGTTCCACGTTAACGGCGTGGTCCTATGATTTGCCTTGTTATTAATGTTAAATCAGTTAAGAAGATTTATCATACCAGTCCCATGACTGACTCGTAGTTTGTTTTCACTTGCAAACTCAGGTGCCCTTATTTTTTTCGCGGGCAGCCCAGCGACTGGTTACAGGATGTATTTTGGCTTTGCACTATAGCATGGAGTGCGTTTTTGGCTAATGGCGAAGACTAGCTTTCTCTATATTTTGGCTATTGACATTTCCTCCAGTATTATCTTATGTATATGTACTGCTGAGCGCGATGTAGACTGATTTACCTCTATTATGTATTATCTGATGTATATGTCCCAGTGATCTTGATGTAGACCGATCATTTCCTTTATGCACTAAGTTGTATCCTATGACTATGCCATTCTGATTTTTATTACATCTTATGATTCCGTTGTCATATTGATGTAAATTATTCAATTTCATGTTTATGCTATCATCTGTCATCTGCTAATGTTGATTAATGTGTTATATTCCAAATGATTATCCTTACTTCCACGACACGGGGTTTTGGGTTATCACATTAGTATAAGGACATGCACACACACCTTTGCATACATATATATAAGTATTAGAAATCCTTTAAGAACAATGGATGCCTTTGATTGGTGGCTGAGTAGATGGATGATGGATGTTAGGATATACATTCTTCTTAACTTGGAGATTTAGGGGACAAAATCCTTTAGGTAGGAAGAATATAACACCTCGTAATTTTAAAAGAACATTATAACGATAAATTGAAGAATACTTAGTTAAATATTGTGAATTAAGTAAAATCGTTTGCGCCATTGCGTTCATGTCGAAATTGTGCTCAAGATAGACTCTGAGTTTGCGTGAAACAGACATCGTATGAAGAAATTATTAAGCTTTGAAGTTTGTATACACATAAGTAATATATATATATATATATCAACTCTGGAAAATCAAAAATCAGGAGGGAAGACGCAGGAATCGACCCGTTAGGGATCGATCCTATCCTCCATGGGTGTCGAACCATGGGTCGACCCCTATAAGGGGGTGTCGACCCTAGGATCGACCCCACCCAGATCTGGGACATATCCATTTTGTGAACCTGGACGGGTTTCTTGACCTGATTCGATGGCTTGAGGCTATAAATAGGACCTCATTTCTATTGTTTTATTCACTCAAAACAATGGAGACAATGAGATGCTTCTCCAACTTAGATTGATTTAGCTTATTCTTCTGCAACAACGATTTATGCGTATACAAGAATCTGTGCTACAACATCAACACTCTTTTCTTAGTTCTTTAGATCTAATCCCTGTGAGTTCATGTTATTTTTAGATATAAACATTTAATAAGTAATCCTGATATGTCTATAAGTTTGGATCTAAACCTGTGCCTGTTAGTAACCTGAATTATAACTAAACAGATCTGCCATTACTTGTACACCTGATCCTCTGTTTAGTTCTTACATGCCTATATCTATTATGCCCATTTCTGTTACCATATGCCTATTCTGTCATTATGTCTATTTTCGTCACCATATGCCTATCCTGTTAGCATACGTATTTCTGTCATCATATTCCTGTTTTATTATTAGGCCAATTTCTGTTCTATTCTCTTCCACCTTCCCTATTTATTTTTATAGCCAGGCTACCTTCGAGCCTAGGCCTATCGCTGAAATATGCGAACAGACAATTGGGAACGGTTGGGAATGATAAACTGGGGCATAACGTGTATTCTGAAACATGGCTAGGATTTGGGCATAATCTATACCTTGATCTAAAACTTTAATTTGGGGCCCAACTGGTATCGTGAATAAGACTGGGATTTGGGGCATAACCTATGATGTGCATGAACAATTGATGAAAAATGAATATGCCTAAATTTACCATAAATAAAAGCTACAACCGCACTTAGGCATGAGGTTCGATCACACTTGTGGTAAAAGTCTGCCCGGAACTGCCCGGCAAATCCAGCATCCACAAGTGGTCAATCTACTGTGAGGGGTCTAGTACGTAGATGTACACGTAACGGTATTAAGACACGAGGTTAAGTCCAATTTGCGGTAGAAGTCTTCCTGGAACCGCCCGACATATCCATCATCCACAAGTGGTCGACTTAATGTGAGAGGTCTAGTGCATTAACAAACATGAATGGAAAAATGATAATAACTTGTTAACCTGTAATACTTAACCTGTTTAAATCTGTGGGGGTTATATGAACCTGTCAAATTGTGTAAGGGTTAAGTAAACTTGCTTGAATCAACGGGGGTTAAGTAAATCTGTTAAAATCTGTGGGGGGGTTATGTAAACCCGACAAACTTAACCTGTTTTATATGGTGGGGTTATGCGGGCTTGTTAATCTATTAGGCATAACCTGTCAAAATCCTTGTAGCGGGGATGCAAGCCTACGGGGTGGCTTGTATCATCTTTTGTGTGCGAGACCCGTATCAGTCAGTAACCCATCTTGGTATCCAAAGGGGGACCCCGAATTAGATAGGGGTCAGGGCACACTAACTGAGCTGATTATAAGAGGTTCATCTGGGGGGAGTTGTCTGATGGCGCGTTCCAACGGAGTCATATGCGTGTATGGGTCCGCTTGCTAGGGAAAATAAGATGTTGTAGCACCCGTAGGTTTGGATGTGCCTATCAAAAAAAAGGGTTGCCACTTTAGGAAGTGATCAATTAGGGGTAGTATTTAGGGTATATCTAGTCCTTCTTGTTTAGGAGCCCATTGTTATTGTTAAGGGTAACCCCTGTCATTTATGTTGGGCTTCCTGTTATTATCGTTGGGGGTGAAACCTATCACTAGAAGTATACCTAAATCTACCATTTGTTTCTGTTGGGATCATTCTGTTTCCGTTTCTGTTATAATAGAATTAGCGCAGAGAAAAGTATTTGGGAAGCACAACATATTCTATTCTGTTTATTCTGCTTTTCCTACTCAGTCTGTTATACCTGTCCTATGATATTGTTATGTCTCTCATCCAGTTTATGATGCTTTTACTGATTTATATGCTAAAATTAACTGGACTCTCCAGACTTTATGTCTGATCCCTTTTTTTCCTTTTCTCTCTCTTACTCCCCCCCCCTCGGTTCTTAAGGTGGGAATATTCAGGCTGTATTAGATTTTCTCTTCTGTTTCCGCTTGGAGCTGCTTAGATGTACCGCTTTGGTCTCCTGTCTACCGTGCTATGGCTTTATTTTTTGGGACTATGGTTTTATATTACTGTACTCTGATGATTTCAGTACGAGGTAGATATAATAAATTAATGTAATGGGTTTTCTGTATTTCAAACTTATGTTGTAGCTAGATTTTGGACCATGATGTTTTTCTATTTTGAAGAATAAAGTTTTAAATTCCGTTGTTATTTTATACCTGTCTTGTGTTGTTTCTATTTCTGTTTATCTATAATGCTACACGAAGATTAATGGAATCAGTTAAAGAGTGACATTAACGGACGTGGGGTGCCACAGACGATTTGCCTACAAATAAGCTGGTCAGGACAAAATAAAGGATAGCAATCGTCAGGTACCAATCATCA
Source organism: Allium sativum (assembly GCA_030737875.1). Lineage (NCBI taxonomy): Eukaryota > Viridiplantae > Streptophyta > Magnoliopsida > Asparagales > Amaryllidaceae > Allium > Allium sativum. Next base: position 319,944,850 of record CM060921.1, read on the forward strand.
GTAGTCAGTATGATGCGAAAAGACTAGAGCTAAACCTATAGACCATCGATCTTTCACTATCGAGACTTTGGTTGCGGGACACGCCAATTTGGATGTAGATTCTTTGTTAGGGGGCACGTCACTTAGCTCTTGATATAGTCTTTCACTAGTTGAGAGAGGGGTTGAGGTGGTACCATAGCCACCGTAAAAATGCAGACCATAGTTTAGACATCTGTACTTTAGGCCTCTTTAGCAAACCTATATACTACAAGAAAATGAGGACTTTACCTACCAGTTGTAAGCGTAGGTAAAACTAACATAATGGTAGGTAATTTATTTTAGTTACCAATATTGAATTGGTAGAAATTGGTAGGTAAAGCTTGGTAGAAAAAGAGCCTTTACCTACACTTATTGGTATTGGTAGGTAAAAGAATCAATGGACCCCACTACGTTATGACTCAAATGATGAGTCATCAGTTAATATGTTTGATGATGTATCATCCTACATGGCTGCTAACATAGTTGATGATGTGTCATCCTACATGGATGCTGACATCGTGTTCGTAGTAGCATATACATGGCATATACTAATGCCGACATTTGGCATTTAATTGTTGGTTCATGTTCAAACAATAATTTGGCCAGGTTTCATCATTTGATTAGCACAAATGACATCTTTTTTAGGCCAGATGGCATTATTTAGTTATTTACAAAAATTGAATATTTACACAGAATTAATTTTTAAACAAATAACAAATATGTATTCAAATAAATATTTATTACACTTCCGTATAATACACAAATTGTTTCCTCACTATTACACAATGACTTATACATACACTTCCTCGCTACATTTCATTCGTATACATTGGCATCTTACTACATACTCATTCACTCATATACATGTACACAGTCACTCACTCTCTCACTCTAGTTTTAGTGATCGACTTCTTGCTCCAGAATTTGTCAAGACGTCTGTCGTGCCTGTCATAATAAAATAGCACAGTAAATTGGAAAAGAAACATGACACATTCTATTTGTACACCTTAAATTGCTTTAGATACACTACTCTTTTTTTTTAAATCATATACACAACTTTTTGCTTAGTACACACTGTACATATTACTAAACTATCCTCAAGCCTGAATAGAACAAAATAAGTTTCTCATTTAGTATCTTTCTCACGTGCATTGATCGAACTAAGAAATATTGATTTCTAAAATCTATGAATTCACTTTTGCAACTCAAATTCAAGTCCTTAATTGGATTTATATTTATTTAATTATTCATATATTAGAATTTAACTTTAAATTTTGAATAATAAAATATTAATATACTTAAATTTTGATTTTAACTTAAAAACCGATTTAAATACAGTAAAAAATTGGGAACTTTGTACAAAATGAAACATATTAATTTTAGTACTTCATTTGTAAATTTATTTTTGTGACAAATTCGAAATGCATAATGTTAGAACTGATTATATATGAATATAATAAGAAAGAATATGAATAAAATTTAACGCTTCAATAGAAGTTAAATTAAATTCACTCGATAACACATAGAAATTTCAATTATTTTTGTAAAACAATACTAATGATTGTGCAAGATGTGGACAAATGAAATTTTTGTTATTTTATTTTATTTTGATTATCTTTAAATAAGGGTATTTTTGTCTTTAATTTAATTTTTTTTAATGGTGCAGATAAAGTAATTTACGGTGTATAAATAGAAGTTTCCAAGAAACAATTTCGTTCGCAAATATGAATCTGATTTACATTTTAATTCGCAAGTATGTATTTGATAAATGATACTATAATGCAAAAACACATGATATGTAGTATATTTGCATAAAACACACCCTGGAACTTAAGGACGGTTAAGAAGACTGCTATATAGCATGTTTAGCTTTGTCTTTGCTTCATTTTCATTTAGTTAGAAAGCTATTGCATGACGCGTTGTCTGCAATCAACAAATGCTAATAGCACAAATCACTAATACCAGCAACATTGAATATTGAACTACTTAGCATATTGTTGAGTCATTTCTTACATAGGCATAAACGAAGAAAACTAGCACCCAAGGATGTTTTTTTTGGGGGGAGGGGGGGGGAGGGCATGCAAACAAGCAATAGGAAACTAACATGTACATGGCATAACTTATACGGGTCATACGTGTACAAGGTGAAGCAGGGACAAATACCAAATAGAATAAACAAAGTGAAGCAAGGAACAAGAAAGTTCATAGTGTATATTAGTGTAATTCAAACATTGAGTAATATACTTTTGATAAGGAAAATTATATTATAATAAAGAAAAGAAAAACTTATCTGGAAACAAGTGATCCAAAGATTCAGGAGTATTTCAATCTTGAGCAGAGCACTACATCTACGAATACTATGAACTTAAATGGACTTACACACAGTAGTGTTTCCTCGGTAGTTATCTTCTTACATGGCATCGTGGAACAAGTCTAATTTCATCAATTCTTATCCCGTCAATTGTATTCCAGCTCAGTATATACATGAGGCCTCTTTCCCATCGTCTCTAACCAGAAAAAAAAACATAAAATTAATTCCTTATTCCGGAGAAAAAAGATCGTCTAAAGAATTTTAATGGTGTTTCACATAACCCTAGCTCACAAATTTCTCCACATGGCGAAGACATGCTCCTCTCATTTCAAGCCTTCTGTAACCCATATTTTTGTACCCAAGTCCGGTAGCGTCCTCCCCAAAGAGCTGATCCCTCCCGACCGCTTCAGTATGATAAATGTTTATGGCTTAATCGACCGGATCCAAGATCTGAATGGATCGAGGATCAGGCTCGACTGCTTGGTGCCTCCGAAATCTGCTCAGAGCGAAAACACTAAGCAGAGCCGGCCCTGGGCATAGGCGACCTAGGCGGTTGCCTAGGGCCTCAGGTCCGGCTGTGGGAGGAGGAAGGGAGAATGAGGCCTCCAACTTTAGGATTTTTCAGTACAAAAAAGGTGTAGTTAGCATATTTTGCAAAATGTTTAGTTGGTGGAGTGGAAAGTTTGTTGCTTGTGATGCCAAGCATCTTAGGTTCAATACCCGGTGTACTCTTTGCATGCTTTCACTTTTATTCCTTCTTCCGTCTCTGCATTTGCCTTGTATTTTTGCACTAAACCTTGGGTCCGAATTTTTTTTTGGCCTAGGGCCTCAGTTGGCTCAGGGCTTGCACTGACACTAAGAAGAGAGAAAGTTCAGTAATGTCGATGAATGAAGTTAAGAAAGTATTAAAAGCGGCGCAGATGGACATGGCGAGGTCAAGGAAGAAGAAGAATAAAAAAGAATGGATATCGTGTTGGATAAGAAGAAAGAGGCGGAAGGAATACTCCTTGCAATTGATTCGCATCAAATTACATTGCAAATTTCATGAATGCAATTCAAGAAGGAAAAAAAAGTAGCGGTGATTTACACAATGTTCCTATTTTGATATTACATATAGACATTGTTCCATGTCAGCAATTAGAAGCGGCTGCTTTTAAGTTTAATTATGTGCACGAATAAATGGATAATTAGTAAAAATTTACTGTACATTTTATCGGAAGATTTTCTTTGTGTGAATATTTATCGTAACCAGTATTATTAGACAATAAATATTTACTTATCATGTATAAAACTGACAATTTGTAATATTTATTAGACAATAAATATTTACTTATCATATATAAGCCTGACAGTCTATCATACATAAAAAAAACCTTCACAGATACTTCGAATATAAATGAAACGATTGGAATTTTCCATTTCTTTGAATACTAAAAATTAAGACGACTAAAATCCACTTTATTCCCAAATTTGATTTTTCATAATTAATGCAATTTTATGCCATCTTTGCTTTTAATATCCTATTCTGGAGGTGGTAAATCACAAAACTTTGCTTTTGTTTTATTTCTTATTGCTAATGGAAATTTAAAACTTCCACTTTTAATATGCCACATGTTCGCTGAGCCAGTGTTTTCGGTGAGTGATTGGAATATTAAGATTGATAAAATCCATGAAACTAACCACAAAATAATGAAATTTGGTTAAAACTACATATTTTAATGAAAATTTATTATAACATGAAACCTAAAATTTCAATTATGACAATAATAAAACTAACCGATATAATTCAAAAGTGTTTTAATTTTCTTTTTTATGTTTGTTATTTCACTCAAATTGATAAAAAAATTTAAAGCATAAAATAAAAGTTCATTTTGTTATGGTATATTCTATTTACACACCACAAAAAAACCTTGCATACACCCAAAAAAAAGAATTAAACATCATATACACCACTTCTTACTTAATATGCACCATGCATTTAACAAAATGAAAATTAAGCTCACATCCTTAAAATTAAACTTAATTAAGCTCACATCCTCCCTATAAATTGCACCCCTATTTTTAAATTATGTCTATTTTTTTTCTTCTAGAAATGCCCTCTATCTTATTAACGATGCAATTAACATTGCTACAATTACGTACGTAAACACATATTTTGTGTCCATGCCGGCGCCGTCATCAATATAATTTTTTTTTAACTTTGGATTCTTTTTATCTATTATTCGGTTTACACGGAATTTGTTGAGAGATTTAATTAGATCTATCTTGGATTTAATTAGGATGTTTCTTCAACAAGGTATTTTATAATTTGTCTTAATTTTTTCGTATTTGGGTTTCTCTTTTTTTTTCCTTGATTCATTATTCTGATGTTATATTTGTTGTCGAGTTTTGTTGATAGATAATATAGTTATTGTATATAGTTTTATTATTGATATTAATTATACAGTTCTATTCATGAATTTATCATTACATTTGTTCCTTTATTCTGAATTCATGAATAAAATTATGCAAATGTTTTGAATATTATCATATGAGTATGCAACTTTTGTTAAAATACGTGTTTACTGGATTGCAACTATTCTGGAAAGTTGCATATTAGTATGCATGTATTCTGTATATATGCATATAAATATACCGATCTTTTAAATATCTATTTGCTTCCATGTTTGAAGATGAGTTGCATACAAATATGAATTTATTCATAATTTATGCATATTAAAAGTGTACGCATCTACTCTGAATAGAGGCAATTGCAAATAGTTTCAATAATTCCATACAAATATGCAATTGTTATTTATATATGCGTACATGTATGCAAGTATTTATAATTATTTGAAGATGTTTATGTAATATTATTTTATTATTGCATATTAGGTTTATTAATGTTGATTTTATTCTTTGTATAACAGTATTCCTGCTGATATTGTTGTATTGGTGCAGTTAAAGTTTGGAAATGATAGTTATTCTATTCGACTTTATTTTGATAGTTCTGTTGCTATCGTAAGAGATGTTGTTTGTGGTAAATGGACTGATTTAAGTCCATTGTCATTTGAATTGTATCACTTAAGAGATGGTTTGAGAAGGAATATCAAAAATAATTCTGATCTTCAGTCTATTCTTTTGTTGGCTGCTCATAATCATGAGGATTATTTGGTTATTTTTGTTGACATTAATCGTAGTAGTTCTTCAGTTGCTTATGGTAGTGATTCTTCTTTTGTTAGTATCGGTGATTCGAATAATCAATTTAGGCAATTGTTGAGAAGTGATTTGAATCAACCTGTTTTTTCTAGTGTTGGTCAACAATTTGTAGGAGGTGCGACTGAGTTTAGACTTTATGTAATGATGTATAGTATGAAGACTTGATACAAGCTTAATCTTCTTAAGAATGACAAAGAAAGAGTTATGCCTGTTTGTTCTATAAAAAATTGTAGTTTTAGGATTCATGCTTCTCTTAAGTTTAATCTTCCTGGATATTTTGTTGTAAAGAAATTTCAACCTGAACATACTTGTGGTGCCAGAATTCATGACATAAACAATCTTGTTGTGTCCGATAAGTTGATTAAGTTGTTGGTTTGTAATCATATTCAATCTAATCCATTAATGAAAACGAAGGACATTATTAATTTGTTTCAAACTGAGTATAATGTTATTTTGAAGTATTATTATGCTTACAGTAGGAAGAGGTTGGCATTAGAAAATTTACATGAAAGCGATGCAATGTCCTACCATCATTTGCAGTCATTTTGTTATGCAGTTATTACTACTAATCCTGGGAGTAAAGTTGTTTTGGAGTGTAATGATGCTACACGTCAATTTGAGAGGGTTTTCGTTAGATTTGAAGCTTATGCATATGGATTTCAATATTGTCGGCCTTTAATTTTTGTTGATGCTACTTTTATGAAGAGAAAGGCTCAAGGGTGTTTAATGGCTGCTACAGGAAAAAAATGGAAATGAAGGTATGTTGTTTTAAAGTTTATTTTTCATTGATTATAGCAATTATTATGATTTTATACATAGTCATATGCAATTTATTTTAATATATGCATGTTTGTGAGCAAATATGATTATATAAGGAAAAATAACTCAAAATTGCCTATATGAATGTACTTTTACTATAAATATGTGTTGTAGCGTATAATTACTTAATAGTTGTGCATGTTTTACTGCTTTTTTTTCTAATTGATTCTGTTATTTATTCTACTCTTTAGTAAAATATTTTGTTTATTTTCATAGGTTTTTCCCTATAGCAATTGCTATTGTGTCTGGAGAAGATGAAGATAATTAGATTTGTTATTGTGAACAACTTAAAGAGTTTCTTAAAAATGATAGTAGAAGGTTTGTTTTCATTTCTGATCGTCATCCTGGTATTCTTGTTACAATTCCAAATGTATTTCCAAATTCAGTTCATGGATCCAGTTTTTATCATTTGACGAAAAATTTAAAGGTTACTCTAAAATCTCAAATTTTCAAAAAAAATAAGAGGTTGTTGTTGGATACGTTTGCACGAGTTGCTTACGCATAAAAGTTGACTGATTTTAATGCTGTGTTGAATAATTTTAGAGATGTTGATGGATTGACGGTGGCAAACTTTTTGAGTGGAATTACTTTTGAAAAGTTCACTAACGTATTTTTTCCTGTCTGTCGTTACAGTGAAATGTCTTCTAATTGTTCAGAAAGTTTTAACAAGTGGATTTTGGAGAAAAGACATTTACGAATAACTGCTTGTTTGGATAAAATTAGACTTAAGTTAATGAAACTTATGTCTGATCGTCGTGAAGTTGCTTCTACTTGGAATAGTGTTTTATGTCCTGTGAATGAAACTCGGTTAAAAAATCTTCATTTGGAAGGAGCTTCCTAGTTTGTTATCAAATCAAGTGAATATGCTTTTGAAGTTCATTCTCCTATCCATCAATTTGTTGATTTATATACTCGAGTTTGTTCTTGTAACGTGTGGCAAGTAAATGGGTTTCCATGCGCTCATGTCGTTAGATGTATTTTAAGTTATGAAAACTTGATTATGTATGATTACATTGAAGATTATTTCAAAGTTGGTTATTTTCGATTAGTTTATTCTCACCCAATTAATCTTATCATAAACTTCATGAATGAAGACGTTTTTGTTGAAGATGCAATCATAGCTCCTCCAAAAGGTAGAAGAATGTCTAGCCGTCCTTCATTTCTAAAAGGTTGAAATCTGTAGGGGAATTTATAAAGACCACTATATGTGGTAAGTGCAAGAAGTTGGGGAATAACAAAAGGACATGTTCTTTAAAAGAATATTAGATGTGTTATTTTCATATGTCTAGCCGTCCTTCATCTTCTAAAAGGTTGAAATCTATAGGGGAATTTACAAAGACCACTATATGTGGTATGAGCAAGAAGTTGGGGAATAAAAAAAGGACGTGTTCTTCAAAAGAATATTAGATGTAGGGATGAGCACGAAAACCGATTACAAACCGAAATCGAAGCGAAACCGTTTAAAACCGATAAAAACTGCATCTTAAAAAACCGAACCGAAATAAAACCGCAAAACCGATGAAACCGCACCATTAGTATGGTCTGGGTTTGGTTTTCATCCTTTTTTAAACCGCAAAACCGAAACCACACCGAATAATAATATCATGTATATATAAATTTTAACATTATCTGTAAACACTAAGCAGGCTTACACTTTCTGGAATTTTGAACTATGGTTCCCTTTTATGCATGTAATCATCTGCACCACTAATCTTGAAGATATGGTGATGTCTTCTCTTTTATACAAGTATCTAGCTGTGTTTATGTGTGCTAGTGACTACTGACTAGTGTTATGTTCATGCTACTCTTTTGTAAGTTTTTTCATTCATTTGCATTTTTCTTCTTTTACTGATATGGGAACAAATGCATGTACAGGTGATAAAAATGAAATTATTAATGTAGTTGTTGCAGGATAATCTGCTGGTGCTGGCTACTACTAATGTATGATGCGACTTGCTTCTTAACCGTTGTATATTTTGTCTAACTGATAATTTTCTTTTTATTTATATCAGTGTTGTAATAGAAATTGTAGTACTGTTATATGTTGGTCATATGACATGGTGTTCTTTTGTTTGTACCGTGTATGCTATTTTTGTATTGTTGCTTTATGCTGGATTTGAAAGCATTGTGCCTGTGAACTTTGCTTTAGGGAACAATGCCTTCTTTTTGGATCGGTTTTGAAACCGAAACCGCACTTTAAAAACCGAAACCGCACCAACGGTACTTGGTCCGGTTCCGGTTCCTACTTTTGAAAACCGCACCCTGCGGTTTTAAGTCAAAACCGCACCAAACCGCACCATGCTCATCCCTAATTAGATGTGTTATTTATATATATATTTTAATTATAAACGTGGTTGTACTTTTAACTGTTAGTTACTGTTTTAAACATTTATGTGATGTTTTCATTAAATTTTATTATTTTAATGTTATTTTCTGGGGGAGGGGAGAGGGGTTTGAAGTTTTTTCAGCATATACGTACACAAATATTCTGCCTACTTGCATACATTTATGCAATTATTCTCTTTGGTTGCATAACTCAAATATGGTTAGATACGAACATGTACGAAAAATTCGTTGTACTTACAAACAAATACGCAATTACACTGTAAATCAGGATATTACCATACAACTAATCTGTCGATAGATGCACTCTTGAATGAAACATTTATGATTAAGTGAATATATTATTGCAACAATCTAATGATAGTTGCACAATAGCATGCAATATTTCTGAGTAAGTTTATAAAATCATGCAACAATCTACTGAAAGTTGCACACTACTAAGCAACATTTCTTAGTAAATTTATAAAATCATTAATAATCTGTTGAAATTTGCACATTAGTAAGGTCATAAATGCTTACAACTATGCAGGAATTTTTGAAAAAATGCCAACAAGAATTCAAAAATTATTGTTTACACACATGCATGAATGTAGATGATTTTTAAATACCGCTGATTAAATTCATATAATTGTGACACATTCAGACAATATATGCATAGAATTATGCAATAATCTCTTGATAGTTGAACACTTTCATGCAATATTTCTTATTAAACCTATAGAATGATGAAAAATTAATTAATAAATGTATAATTGCATGCAGCATCTCTAATTACATACATATAATCGTGCATCAATCTTTTCATATTTGCACATTTACATTCAACATTTCCTATCCAATTCACAAAATAATGCAATAATCAGGTAATAAATGCAGGCATGCTTGCAACAATTTTCAAAATAAAATGCCTAAAACAAATCTATATTAATTTTTTAATTCATTAATGTATGCAATTATTCTGTATGAATTCATGAACATCATGCAACTGTTTTGAAAATATCCATCCATATATGCAATTAGTTTGAATATATGCATGTATGTTTGTGTATGTATTTTTATATGTGTATAATTATGAATTTATTCTAAAAACGTTCATACTTACATGCAACATTTTATATATAAACTCATTTACTCAGGTGTTAAATGGCAATACATAGGTGATAATGCATGGGTGTTCTGATTAAATGCTTAAAAAAGCAGGTGATAACTGCATATGATCATGCAACATTTCTGATTAAAATCATCTAAACATGTATCTTTTTTATTAAAATCAACGAATAATACAAAAATTCTGAAAAAAGGTACGATCACATTACTGTTTAGAAAAGGTTCGTATTATCGTCTTTCAAGGCTGCTACAAGTTTGATTAAGAACATACTACCGTATTTTTGGGCAACCTACAAAATTCTTTTAACACTTTTGTATAGTATTTGCATATACTAAAACAATCATACAATAATTCCCTGATTATCTATAACATGAATAGATTATCTTTTGCGGAACTAGAAATAAATAAATCAAAAGTATACCCTCGATCTCGCCATTTTCAGGAACTTTAGTGATAAAATCGACAACGATTACAAATATTATTGCTCGAGCGAGAAGAAAAAGATGATAATCGCCTGTGATTTTTTGATTTTCTTCTTCGATCGTTTGCTGTAATTGAGCGATATAATGACTGAAATGAAACTGATTCACGGAATAAGGGTTTTAAGGCTAATATTAATCTGGAATAAGTTTGAGGCCGGACTTTTTATACATTTTAAAAGTTAATAGGGATGTATGCCTAACGCACCCTTTACAAAAACTATCCTCCTCTAGAATAAAATATCCATTTATTTCTCTTTTTACTAACCTTCTCTATCAGGCATTAATCAAACTAAGAAGCCATAATTTCAAAATTCCCCAAATTTACCTTTGCAGACTTCGAATCATAAAATCTAAATGAATGTTGAAATATTTAATTATCTATGTATGCAATTTTGAATTTGTTCATTTGAATACATTAAAAAGTTAAATTATTTAGATTTTAATGTTAAAGCTAAACATGATTTGATTTGAACAAAGGATTAAAGAATTTAGCACTCTTAATACAAAAATCGTAGTTAATTTTAAATTTTATTTGATTGAATGAAAACTGTTAAAATCGACTACATATAAATATTGCTCGTAATGATATGAACATAATTCAATGCCTGAAAAAATTTCATTTTAATTTAATTAAATATATACGTATGCAAATGAAAAATTCTATCCATACACCGAAAGTTACTTTATGTACACCACTATTTTGCTAAAAATATATATTACTAAATTACCCTTCTTCTTTATTGCACTTTTTCCCTTTTTTACTGATAACTCATCAAACTAAAACATTGTAACTAACGATATTTGATTAAATCTATTTAAAACAATTTGAAGAACATAATGTATTTTAAACATGAAACCTAAAATTTGAATTATGTTAACTTTTACAAGTAAGTGTTAATTTAGAATTATTTAATTAAAAAGCAGGGTCTCTTTTGCTGAAATTAAGATTTTTTTTGTAGCATAATAAATTGCATACTGTACACTCAAAAAATTACTAAATTTAAACTTTATTTAGTGTTATAGATTTCCTATTTTCTGTAAATAATTTTAAGTTTTGGAGAAGGAAGAGGAAGAAAAAAAATAAGGCTAGTATTGAAAAAAAGATGGTATATGAAAAGTAGTTCTTGGTGTATGGTAGTTTATTTTATTTTATGATGTATGTTAAGATATTACTGATGTTTGAATCGAATTAACCTATGCAAATTTGTGAGAGAAGTTATACTGACTATACATAATGCAAATAGAAAAGAATTGTCTAAGATTTCCATTTTTTAAATTTTTTTTAATAAAGGCATTTTGGTCTAAAGTTTTATTTAAAATCTCATGGTGTGAGTAAAGAAATTTACGATGTCTGAATAGGACTTGCCTTTTGTTATATTTGACGTTAGTGAAAAGAATTTATACTTTTGGGTAAATGGATTTTAGGTTTGAAAAAGACAGGGATAGAAAAGATGAAAATAAGGATAATTTTGTAAAGGACATAATGGGTGTAAAGCAATATTTGGTGTCTAGTATTTTTTTTTTTGGGGAGTATATTTAGCAATCTTTGGTGCATGAATAGAACAAACCTATATTAAATAGTTGTCATCAAGATTATTGCTATTTATTTGTAGTGGCAGTCTTTGTGGTTTATACTGTGGCCAATCAAAAGAGACTACGTGGATCCACCAAAGAGATCAACGAACATCTTTGAGTTCTCATACCACTCAGAACACCTTCGAGTTGTCATACCATTCGTTGTTCTACACCGATCGATGAACACATTCAACACTTCAAATATTCCTACTTGAGTTTACTTCGAAGTCACAACATCACTGAACCAAAACATACGTCATAATCTGATTCGGAATTTCCCGATCCATAATTTCCCGGCCGACCACCTTACTCGATCCCCTGACCTGCTCGATCCCCTGGCCTGCTTGACCGCTCTAGCATACTAGACCCTGGCCTGCTCGACTAACCACCTTCTGCTCGACCGGCCTATATTTTCCAGACCTATATTTGACCCCCTTGTCATGTTTCTCCAAGGCATGAACTCGACTGACCAATATTTGCCCGACTGACCCTGGACTGCTCGACCAACCAATATTTGACCTACCGACCTTGGCCTGCTCGATCGACCAATATTTTCCCAACCGACCCTTCCTCTTGTACTACATTGTACTTCCTTGTACTACATCTTGTACTACGCTCGACCTGTGGCTTGTACGCTCAACCCAAAACCTGCACAAACCCCTTCACCTCTGAATTCGACCAAAACTTCGCCAAATGACACATCCGACGAAACAAACTCGTCTAACTCATCAAACATGACCACAAACATGATATGAAGTCACTAGCAACATGAAAACATCGATTATCACCACAATTTCACCAAAATAATAATAAATGAATATATGATCTAATTTGAGGATCTAACTTGCATATACATATAATATAGCATAAGAATTACCGGTTTAAACATGCTAACTTAGATCCTAGGGTGATTCATAAGAAAATGGACTTAAAAAGGTATAGATCTATGGGGAAAATGCTTGAATTTGGTGAAAACATGATCAAACATTCATATACTTCATTGAATCCTGTGAGAGATGCAAAACACTCACCGATTCTCCCAAATAAGCTAAAATCAATGTAACAAGATTTCAGACAGCAAGCAATTTGAACCAAACCCCTTGATCCGATGAATTCCCACTTCAAATGATGTAGATCTAGCCTCCAATGGTGTAGATCTTCGACTTCCTTCCTTAGATTTTGATATTTAATAGTGGAAAGGTGTTAGAGGAAGGAGGAACATAGGCCACCAAATGAGAGAATGGAGAAACTAAACCATTTCCCATATCTATCACCCCCTATTTATAGGATTTCACCAGCACACTAATGGGTCTCTACAAATCAGCCCATTAAGGTTCTCAAACCCTAAACAACCAACTATTAAACCTTAAAACTGCGATTCCTCCCAAACCGCTGAGCCAAATATTTAATAACCACTCTACGGAAAGGCAATCAAAATTTCCTTTCCAATGGCACATGTCTCACCACCTGATTTGACATGAATCAAAAGTTATTCCCTGTACAAGGCTGACAGGGGCAAAATTATCACAAACAAAATTGATAAAAATTATGGACATGTCTCACATCCCATAAGTAACATATTAAAATATGAGAATGAACCAACCCTCAAGGAATAAAATAAAAATATTTTACGATCTTCCGGTATGTAAAATGCGGTGTTACACTGCCAAATATAGGAAATAGTTATTCCTAATATTATATGTATTTTATTCACTAGAACTTTATGTTTTGACCTCCCTCCTCTTAAAATTAACAAGTTAGTACGTGAGACTATTGATTGAGGATGAGGAACGATTGCTTGGAGGAGGAGCTTCTCAAAGATTTAGTTATTATCGAGTAGCTTTATTATTGTTGTTGTTATGTAATTGGGATAACGAATGATGTACCTATTATCATGTTTGAGACTTGTTGTATCAAATTTTGTGGTTTTTAATAATGGTACTTCCATTTTATGTTATTATATTTTATTACTTCTGCCATATGATATTTTGATTTTTGTTTAGACTGCTATGTATATCTTTTGAGTAATTCCTTATAGGAACCAACAATCTGTTTAAAGTGGCTCTAAGTTCTGATGGGCCTTTTCAGAGTTGGAATTTGGGTTCATTCTGAGAAGGTTGTTATAGACCCCCTATTGGGGGTCAGTTAGCTCACAACCCAACCTTGGGTTGGGAATTCCCTTACTTAAATAGACCTCCAAATCAATTTGTACATCTATCATTTTTACAACTCTTTCCCAATAGTAAAGATCACTCTACATCCCTATATAAGGTCCTGTTTGCCAGGTCAGGCAGAATTGGGAATGATGACTTCGGATACATCCGACGCCAATAAACACAATTCTGTTCGTTAGCCCTTTTGTATAAAATCTACAACCCATCAACCTTCTTCCAAAAGCACCAAAAACCTTTTCTCTTTCATTCTTCAATTTTTCCAGCTAAAGATACGTGATACTTTCGGGTAATTTTTAATGTAGTTTTGCTAATATTTTTGATGTTTTTATAGTTTTTTCTTTCTATTTGAAGTTTTTATTTTTCAGATTGGTAAATCTTCAAAAACATCATTAGTCCTCGGAATGCACTCGACCGCTGCTGAAAATTGCAGTTCCCACTTATGCTAAATGTCGTGCTAACAAAAAATGTGTCCATAAAGGCATAACTGCAAAATTAAAAAATTTATCATAAATATGAAAGTCTTCGTAAAGACTAGGTAAAATTAAAAAATTTGAACAACAAGATTGGTGCCGGTTGGGACCCTGCTAAATAAACAGATTCAGGTAGCGACGAGTGGTGGAATGAATGGGCACAGGTATTTTTCTCACTAATTAAAGTTAATATGTTTAAAATCGTTTCATTCTTATTTTTAAATTTTCAAGAATTCGGCTTTGGTATTCTTAAATACATAAAAGCATCCCTTGATAATTTGTATCCGCAACAACAATTGCTTCTAGGGATGCATGCTACCGGAAAAATGTCTTATGCGCTTGCTCAAACTCAAGAAGACTTCACTCCAATTGTCACACCACCACCTCCCTCACTCAACAATCCATGGAATTTTGGTGAATTTCAAACCTTCCTTGATGATTTAGAATATTAAGGCCTGTACATTTACAATTTGATTGATCCTCCATCATATCAAAATCAACCGCAATAAAATCCACCGCAACATACTCCAATGCAACGAAATCCACTCCAACATACTCGACACATTGGCTCTTCTTCGGCTGCACGGAGTAACTCAAGAAGATGTCACTATAAAACGGACAATGAGATAATTGAGATTGTTGATGTCATACACCAACGACAAATGAATAAATCTCATTTGAACTCTGATAATCCTGTTAATAAATAAATGATCAATGAAGCAAGAAAAAATAGAATCACACACAAGATTTAACGTGGAAAAACCCTTTTCGGGAAAAAACCATGGGAGAAAGGCAAACTTTATTAATTAATTGATGGAGTTTTTACAAGCTACTTACATACAAACCATAGCATTCAAATTTTTTATTCTACTTTCATGCAGCCAAATAAGGAGAGAAAGAGTAAATTAAGGATCTCCATTATCCTTTAAATGAGGTTGCTGAAAATATCTCAATCATGAGAGTAAATTAAGGATCTCCTTTATCCTTCAAATGAGTTTGCTAAAAATATCTCACTTATGAGAGTAAATTAAGGATCTCCTTTATCCTTTAAATGAGGTTGCTGAAAATATCTCAATCATGAGAGTAAATCAAGGATCTAGATGAGATCCTTTAGGTGACATCAGCTGGACCAATTCTAATGAGAATTTCGGATCACAAATTAACAAATCCGAATACAAATAACGTACGTTCAATAAGAAATTCATTAAGCTACATCGATATTGTTGCACATATCAGAAGAAGTAGATTTGACTTTTTCTGGAGGAATGTACATTGTTATGAGTAATGCAGAGTTATTCCATATAGTGTAAGACGATGACGCTAAAGACTAGTTGTCGTATGAGGTAGACATCCATCGCACGAAAATAGGCTACCAAAAATGCTATATCACAAAAGGTAGATATAACCATGATGATAACATGTGGGATGGTGCCAAATATGTAATTCTATATTAATTGTTTTTGCATTTTATCAAATATATTTGTTAACTTTTTTGTAATACGGTTGTATTTCAATTTATGTACTATAGTTTCATTTTATTCATACGCATATTGCGAAAAAAGATAAATAATTAATTACCTGAAGCATGATTAAATCATAAATCAAAAATTAAAATATCCCATTTGAAACCGCAAACACATTCCCCATTTTACATCCAAACCCGTTTAAATCCCCCGTTTTACCTTACCGTAAATGCACCGTAAGCCTCCTTCCAACGTTCGGCTAGTTTTATGGTGTAAGTATTTGCTTAATCCGCTTGCCTGAGACCTACTGCACTATATAAGGATATAGATGGAATAATAATATATGTTCCAATTTAGGCTCAAACCTCATATAAACATTAAAATGTTTGATTCAAACGATTTTGTCATCATGGTTACTTCCAGGCCCATCTATATTCATGATATCACATTGTAAATCAGTTATTACTAAATAAAATACTAAAATTTCATTAGGATACATGAATCTATCCAAAATGCCTAGTCTAGACTAATCTTTGATTAATTTCTGCCTAAGTGATTAATCTCTAGTTCATGCTTATCAACTAGCGTCCACCTAACGATTTTATAACCTTACCCCTACTTATTTTATCGATTGAAGAAGAAATGTTCATTTTATGGCCTTCAAGAGTTGCCATTTCTAGTTTTCAAGTATATGTTTGACCATTGTTTCATTTTTGAATTTCGGATGTTCAAGCTTTATTGAGTTACAAATGAGCCCAGAGAGAATCGAAGAAATTGTCTTTATATTGAAAGGGAAAAAATTGCTTATGAGTATAAGGGAATGGCAGTAGAGATCAATTTCTTTATATGTTACTTGGCAACCAAGTTAATCTAGAGTGATATGCAGTTAAATGCCTTTGATTTATAACAACAGCTCACCATTGTACGGCATGGCAAACAAGCAAACTTCTTTTGGACGCGTATTGTTGGATATCTCCAAGATTTCCTTTATTGTTTTGTAATTTAAAGAGAGAAGGAAGAGGGAAGAAAGAAGAGCAATATTCTCACAACAAAAGGAATGAGGGACCATATTTATTTAAATATGAGATTCTCATGAAGAGGTAGGGCTCTTTAGGCACTTAAATGTTTGCTTTGTTGTGGGAAGGGAAGTCATGCTTAACCACCACACACATACGCTGTTGTTCGACCAATACGGGTATGGTTTCGGGTCCAATAACATAATTTTAGGATATTTTGAAATAGTAACGGTCTGATTTCAGCCTATTATGGACCCAGCCCAAATTTAGAATTCAAATAAGGAGGATGTGGTTAATTTGCAAACTTTTTTTTATCATTGAGAATCTGAAGAGACATGATGGTCAGTGATGTGAATTCATTCGACAGATTGTATCGAACTATTGGAGTACTAGCGTTCGCACATCGCTTAGTAGGTTATGTGATATTTTGTGGTTGAATTTACTGCTTACACCTCTTTTGGTAAAATCCAGTTTTATTTACTGTAAGTGGTACTCGATAGTGGCATTATTTACATCAATTTTCTTTGTCACGACTATGTCACTTTGGTCTTATGAAGTTTGGTAGTGGTCAAAATTCTAATATCGTCTACATTTAACTTTAATGTTCAAATACAAGGTTCATGGCTCAATTATAAATGCTTTGGCTAAAGGACTTTGACTTTGAGTTGACTTTAGTTAACCGTGATGCTAACCTCATATAACTAATGAAATGAGTCCTCTCTTAAATAGTGCTTAACTTCCAATGATTTCGCTTGACCCAACTATTTAATTTAGATGGATGTTATGCTGCTATTTAACAATAATCAAGATGAGCCTTCTACATTGAAGATCGGTTGTGTTCTGAAGTCGAGAGAACTGTGCAATTTAGTCATACGATATTTTCTGCTTGATGGTTGTTATATTAACCAACGGAAAACTATCAAGTGAGTTATTATATGGTTATCCAATAACTATCATTACACAATACTTTGGTATATCCTAACAGCTATGAGTAATACAATACCTATAATTTGAAGAGCTTTACTTACTCTAGGCTCAATAGAAATATCTATATCCAATCTTGATACATTTTGACTAGAAATATTGAAGTGGTACATCATTTTATTGTGATAAATTACTCATGTTTACAACATTTTGTAACTCTATCATAAAACATACCATTCATGGATTTCCTTTTATATATGCTTTAAATTAAGTTAATTTAAAATAAGTACATCATATTAAGGATATAATAGAAATAAAAAGCATTTAATTCTAACAAGATTGGTCAATAAGTTACATATAAGTAACAAATTAATAGTTGCTCCTAAGGCAAACCCCTAATCCTATTAATCTCCCACCTACACTTGGGATCAATTATGGAGTCTTATTCAAACTTTTCCAACTGGTTTTCACAAAACCAGTTGGGTCAGTCCTTTTATTAATGGTAATGCTATTATGCTTCAATTTTTTTACTTTGTCAATCAAATCTATCCGATGTTGATAAGCTACTTGTATCATGTGGAACAATTTAAAGTATGTCTCTTGAGTACAATTGAGTTGTAAGTTCCTTCACGAACTACATCATTTACAGGACTCTCGAAAGTTGGAATTGGCTTAATCATAAATTTATGCATTTATGGTTATATATAGTTCAGTATTGCTACATATCAATACTTGGCCTCTTTCACTAAGTCATCCATGGAATTTCATTTGGAACATTTCCAAAAATAGAAATTTTTAAATTTTAATTTATTATTACTCTATAGTGCTTATGATGTTTAAGTCTCAACACTCCTTCAGTTTTTGTTTCTATAAACAATTCTGTAGTATTTCATAAATACACAAGAACATTTAAAATGACCATTTTGTGATATCAATTTGGATTTGATATTTGCTTCATGCATCAAATACTTAGATAAATCACAATATCATTATAATAAAACTAGAAAGTTCTCGACGATCAGACATAAACTTCATTAACTTAACTCTAATTTTAATAAAATAAGAAGTGGTTGGTAAATGTCTTTCTTCCAAAATCCATTTGTTGAAACTCTATCAACAATTTAAAGACATTTCACCAGAATGACAAGTAGAAAAAAATATTAGCAAACATTTAAAGAGGGATTTCACTCAATTTTTTTGCCATAGTAGATCCGCCAAAATCGTAATAGTTCTTCAATGCAACATTAGAATCATACAAATTAGAAGCATATGCCACATGTGCATACAAATTTATCAACCATTTCTTCTTTGATTTGAAAATTTCAGATTTTAGAGTAACTTTTAAACTATTGTTTAAATGATAAAAACAAGAACGATAAACTAAGTTCATAAACATTTTTGGAATAGCAACAAGAATACAAGGATTGTGATCAAAAATGAAAACAAAATTTCTACTATCGTCTTTTTAGAAAGTCTTTAAGTTGTTTACAATACCAAATCCAATTATTATCATCTTCACTAGAGACAATTGGAATTTGCTTGTAACGATCCTGTGGAAATTCAACGCTTGAATTTTTACAATAATACATAATCCTATATTACTTGCCAAAACCCAAGTATCAAAAACCCGAATAGTTAATAGAAAGAAATTAGAGGGTGAGAAATAGAAATAAAGAAATATTAGAATAGAAGAAGAAAAGAATAACAACATAGAACCAAAGTGGAAATGGAACCTCTTAGTGGAATGAATAAAATATAATATATTAACAACTCTTTATTCAAAAGAAAACTGTATATATATAATTAAAACATCTGAGTACACACTAGATCAATACAATACACATAGCGGAAATAAAATAATACCAGAAAAATATGGGTACTCGACTCCAGCTTTCCTGAAGCTCCAAACAAAACCTAATCTAGAAATATACTCGGTCTGACCCGAGCACATTTCGAAGTAAGGCAAAATCAACCCGGATCAGTCTCAAATTTTTCAGTGATAAATTCATATTACAAACAACTTGCTTAACTTTAGAAAACCCTTTGAAAGAATGTAACTCTTGTAAGATACGACCGCCAATAAACATTGCACCTGTTTTTACCTTACTATAACCAAAACACTCTTTATATAAAAATCCGATGATATTATAATAGCATCTATCAATTTACAAATAAATAGGTATATAGCCAGAAAGTTTGCATCTCAATTTCCAATATAGTTGGTATACAACTAAAAACGTATGGCTCGTATTGGAGTTTAGATTTCCAACATGACAAGGTATGGGACTACCTCTTGATTAGTGTTCTCTAGGGACGAAACACTAGGGTTCAACAAGAACATCTCGTAACCCGACCACACATGACCTACCACTCATGTTGTATTGAATATACTGTCACCCAAAGTTGGGATCAAAAACCGTTTCCCGTAAGCATACAGAAGCGAGATAAGAAGGAACAAAAAAAAATTTCTCTAGATAGTGACAATACACCCTAATGGGAATGTTCCACATAGCCATGTTTCCTGCCCGATTTCTGTCATCTCTCGATTGATGAGACTTAAGTTCATAGTTGCCTTTTTAGAACATCATAAAATTTTTGAATGCCACATAGTCAGATCCATCAAATCACTAATTAACGTCCACAAGTATACTATGGGTCTATGCACTTAAAGCCCCACTAAATCCCCGCGATATCCTTGCTATATCCCATAGCACTCTTCAACCGCTACGCTATTTCAATTTAATGCTGATGAACAGTAGATCCGCTTCTAGCCCCGCTATTTTCCGCTGCATTTGCTAAATCAAGACCTTTTAGCGTCTGCTTTAGCAATATTAATATATAGAGCTTGATTTGACTAGTTCTCTTTTGAAAAAAATCAATAAACTTGAAGTAAAGGGATAAATTTAAGGCGTAAGTGCCTAATTTATGGTAACAATCAATTATACTCATCAAATTTAGCATGCAAAACTATGAGATTCCGTGATTTTCTTATATAAGATTAATTAATATTAGTTTCTTGTACACATGTAATGTGAGAAAGATGATTAATTAATTTTCAAACATTAGGTTTTACATTTAATGAACATTTTTGCGTCTCTGCTATAACCCTGTTATTTCCCCGCTTTATCCCCACTACACCTTTTTTCACCTCCGCCGCTATAGAACCGCTAAGCACTGTAACTGCACAGCTCTGGGTGTTATGCTAAAAGTAGTTTCCTTCTCTGCCACAAACTCGGTATATTTGTATAAACCAATTTACATGATTTTTAGGAAATATTATATCAGACTTTCATCCACACAAGTCACCCAGGAACAGAATGAACCGAATGCACCCACCTACTGCATCCTATATAGGAATCACCTCAAGAATTAGAATGAGTAGTCCTTGCAATCCGAAGATTTCAATTATGAAAAAATCACTACCGAAATATCTCTTGTAGCTAGCCAAAGAAATTCAACAAGTAGTTCTTCCGCTCATAAAAATCCACAGTCTTCAATTCTCCATCTTTAAAAGCATTCCTGCGAGTTAGTCTCGAATGCATTGTTGGTTCGAAGTGGTTTTGGGTCCATCTTGTTAAGGAATGCGGATTAAGGATCTTAAGTCAAAACTAACACTAGAGGGGGTGAATAGTGTTTTAAAGAGATTAAGGAAAACTTAAAAAAAATATGAAATACTATATGTATCACACAATGATTATCAAACCAGAAATGATCTCAAACACAGAAAAAAATCACAAACATAAATATAAGTAAATATAAAATGCAAAAAAGGGAAAAACACACCAGAATTTATACTGGTTTGGATTGCTCCTACGTCCAGTACCATGCAATGCTGGATTGCGTAGAGTTTTATTAATACTAGTATCAATCCTACAACACTCTTGATTTCACGGCTATAAGTATCACACCGCTCCCTTTCCTTAATTTGGGCTACTAGGAACACACCCTTTCCCAAATAATTCCCAAATGATTACAATATCCCTAGAACTCCTGAATAACACTTCAAATAGAGAGTAGTTGATAAAGATTGAGAAGAGAAGAAGTATGATATAATTTAAGTAGAATTGGCAGGGTATAATTGTAGAAATCAAGAAATTCATGTATAATAATGATGATATAAGATAGGATGATAATGGAGAAGAAGAAGTGATAAAAATTTCGAAACTAACTCCATTTTACAGAGATTGAAAGGTTGCACCGTTTCTGAAGCGTTTCAAATATGACAAGACACTTCCTTTGAAAATTGATAAAATGACAGTTATATGTCGACATGCTCAAATATGTATGTCGACATATACATGTTGTTTTTGAATTTAAAATCATTTTTCAAGTGTTAAAACCAATATATATTTTCTGGAAACTCTTGAATCAAAACTAGTGTTCTAAAATGAGTTTTCTAAAGTGTAAAAACATATAAAAATATAATATAAACGTATTTATAAAATTATATGATATAAGACTATAAATCATATATATATATTATAAAACTTATAAACACATATATATATATATATATTTGGAATCATAAGTACAACCTACAATAATTTGAAATCATTTAGAGAAGGAGTTTGAAAATTGTTTTGAAATTAATTAGAAAAGAAATTTGAAAGCAGAATTTGAAATATAATTTGAAAGTGCTAACCCAGAGTTTTACATATATACTAGACTCTATTACTTGACAATCTTGAGCTCTTTAAAACTTGATTATCTTGATACTCATGAGTCTTGAATTCCTTGATATCTTGAATATCTAATACGGTACAGTCTTCAATATTTATATCCTGCACATATATAGGACTGTAAACCGATGCAGTCGGATACAGATAGCGCCATATCTGAATCCGTATCCGAAAATGAAAATTCGTATCCGAATCTGTATCTGATATCCGTGGATACCAGTTAAAAATATCTGTATCCGTATCCGCGGATATTTTCGGATATCCGAAAATATCCGTATCCGCCTTAACGAATACGGATATCCGAAAATATCCGTATCCGAAACTTAAAACTGTACATTTGATGTGGTTATCCGAAAATATCCGAAAAATATCCAAAAATATCCGAAAAAATATCCGAAAATAAAACGATAAAAGTTAACAAATATATCACTCACATACAAATTTGACTTATAAAATATATTTTTTGAAAATGTGAATACATCTAATTAAAAATTACAAGCAGGACATCAATCAAATAAATTTCTTACAACAAATATTTTAAGAGATAAAGTGTTCAAAATATGAAATACACAACCCTAAGACTAAAATAAAACAAAACATAAATCATAGAAGCACATACACAATTATGTTTGAATTATAACCATACAACAAAATAAAATGAGTACATGATTTAAAATGTTGCATAATACAAAATACAACATTCCTTTATAATTAAATAGTTGAGTTTAGGTTAGCTATATTAAGGAAATTTATATATTAATTTAATCTTAAATATAAATTAAAAATTATATAATATATATACATACATACACGTATCAGAAAATCGGACGGATATTTTTCGGATACGGATACCACTATAACCATATCTGTATCCAGAATGATTTTTGGATATCGGATATCCGTATCTGCATCTCGGATGATAGATATATTTCGTATTTTCGGATACGGATGCAGACGGATCTCGGAATTTTCTGGTACCCGTTGGCAGCCCTACATGTATATCCTGCGTGTGTGTGTATATATATATATATATATATATTATAGACAAAAGATGTTAGTATATTTTATAATCAATAATGTAAATAATGAAACAAGGTTGTTGTCATCAAAATTCCATTCTCCAACATTCTCCCCCTTTTTAATGTTGACAACCTTGATTTATAAAATATTCATACCTGATGTTACGTGTCGATCTATTTCCTTGAATACCCCCCCCCCTTTAACTTTGAATCTCTTCTGACTCTCCCTTAAACTATGCTTATTTCTTATTTTATAATTTCCTCCTTTGTCATTGTCAAAAACTGACTTGACTATAATATCTTATACTTGACTAAACTAGGATATACCTATAGTAGACTATGCTAAACTAATCTTAAACTAAATTATACTCCTAAAATTATACTACATATAATGCTAAATATCTACGTCTAAAAAACTCCCTCTATATCTATGCTTATATTTGATCCTAATGATTTACCCTATACTACAAGAAAATAAAGAACATAAACATTGAATAAACTATGTAATTCAAATAATAATTTACAAACGAGTTACAAGTCATTAAAGTTTTCACGAGAACACGTATTTACATTGAATATACATTTTACAACACATGTACAAATAAACGAAAATCTTAAATGTCTAATTCTTTTTGACAATTGGGACTTATGAATTGAGCAATGGGGATAATGGAGACAGAATTTCCCGCTTTGCTCAACTACATTCCCATCTCTGTCAAAGAAAACTTCGCATGCGCATATTACTTGGTCATCTACTTCCATGCCCTCGATTTGTGTCTCTTATTCTACCATTTCTTCCTCTTCCTCTTCTTTTTCTTCTTCTTCTTCCTCTTCCTCCATTTGGTTATCATCCTCGATAACAATTGGATTAGTGTGGTTATCCATAACAAATCATTGTGAATTTCTCATTATTTTCCCTTGCCTCTCATGCTCCTTATTAATTCTTATTTGTAGAACTTGAGTCTCAGTGAGCATTTGCAGTACATTCTCCATTTTGTCCTCTAGTTTCATGACTCCAACGAGCGTAGATCGTTGAAATGGACCTTCGGATGGTCCGGCGAAAGAAACGGGGGTGTTTTGGGGGTTATTATTAGTGGAGGCCATTGTTTCATTTAGTTTAGAATTTTTCCAGAAATGGAATGAAAATATAAAGAAGAAAATTCGAAATAAGAAGTTTAAATAGTGGTTATAACTACCTTTTGGTGGGAATTAATTTAAAATCTGGCTGTTATATGTCGACATACCTTTTTGCGCACATTTCACTTAAAGGACAAATGCCTAATTCTCTTCTAGATTTAGTAAATGTTGCTTCATTTAAAGGTTTTGTTAATATATCTGCTATTTTTTGTTTATATGAATTCAAGTGAAATTTTCTCTTTAATTACATTATCTCTTAGAACATGATGTCTTATATATATATATATATATATATATATATATATTGTTCTCGAATGATGAGTTGGATTTTTGGATATATTTATAGCACTCGTATTATCGCAATGTATTGGTATATGTCTAATCCAAAATCTTTTAGAGTTTGTTACATATATATTACTTGTGAACAAGCCAAAGCAGCAGATATATATTTTTCTTCAGTTATTGACAAAGATATTGTATTTTGCTTTTTACTAAACCAGGAAACTAGTAAATGTCCTAAGAAGTGACATGTTACACTAATGCTTTTACGAACAGACTTACATCTCGCATAATCAGCGTCACAATAAGAGATTAAAGTAAATGAATCATCCTTAGGATGAAATAACCAAAATCTAATGTATGTTTTACATATCGTAGAATACGTTTTATAGCTTTTAAATGTGTTTCCTTAGGTTGTGATTGATATCTTGCACAGAGATATACACTATGCATTATGTCTGGTCTACTAGCAGTTATATATACTAATAATCCTAATATTTCTCTATATAATATTTGTTCAACGTCTTTTGACGTATCATCTTTACTTATAGCTATATTAGTGACTATAGGTGTGGGTCTTCCATTAGTTGTAGTTATTATATTTATTTATTAAATCTCTAGCGTATTTTTATCGATTAATAAATATTCCATTCTTTAGTTGACAGATTTGTAAGTCTAAGAAAATTTTTAGTTCAGCCATGTGACTCATCTCGAATTCTTTATTCATTTGAATATTGTTTGATCCAAAGATTAAATCATCAATGTATATTTGTCCTAATTGAATACCATTTTTATTTCTTTTAATAAATAGTGTATTATCTACCTTTCCAATCTCGAAGTTTGATTGTCATAAATGTGTTTTTAGTCTATCATACCATGCTCTAGGAGCTTGTTTTAATCCACATAATGCTTTCTTTAATTTATATACGTGGTTTGGAAGTTGTTCGTCTTCAAAAAGAGGAGGTTTCTCTATATATACGTCTTCTTTAACATTTCCGTTTGGATAACATCCATTTGAAATAATAATTATTAGTGAAGGCTAATAAAATTCTAATCACTTCTAATCTTGCTATAGGGGCAAAGGTTTTATAAAAATCTATTCCCTCTCTTGAATATATCCTTGTGCTACTAATCGAGCTTTATTTCTTACGACCTCATCGAGTTCATTCATTTTATTTTTGTAAACCCATTTAGTTCCAATTACAGTTTTATCCTTTGGTCTAGGAACAAGTTCCCATACATCATTCCAGGTAAACTGATTCAATTCCTCTTATATAGCCAAGATCCATGAATCATCGGATAATGCTTCCTTTGGATTCTTAGCTTCAATAGTTGAAACAAACGCTGAATTACTCAAATTACTTAATTGATTTCTAGTCCTAACATCAGATTCAATATCTCCTAAGATATTCTCTACTAGATGATTTCCTAGAAGTTTGATTCTTTTATTTGGTTGATGAATTTCATTATTTACTTCTTCAATCTTATTTTCACATTCGTCTTCATTATTTTGTGTTGTATTCTTATAATTCTTATCAAAAGACACATTTAAAGTTTCTTCTATAGTATTAGTCCTTAACTTAAAAATTCTATATGCTTTACTTCACTATGAGTATCCAATAAATATTCCTTTATTGGATTTTGAGTCGAATTTGTCTAAATTTTCTTTAGTATTAAGAATAAAACATTTACTCCTGAATATTTTAAAATATGATACTTTTGTTTCTTACTATACAAAAGTTCATAGGTGTCTTATGAGTTAAGGGTCTTTTTAAAATTTTGTTCAATATATAACAAGCTATTGCAACTACCTAAGCCCAAAAATTCCTTGGTAAGTTACTATCTAGATAACATAGTTCTCGCACACTCTTGAATCGAACTATTCTTACGTTCAACACTCCACCTTGTTGAGGGGTTCCGGGGAAAGAAAAATTATGGTTATTCCCTTTTTATTATAGAATTTTTTAAAGTTTTAATTTTCGAACTCTCCACCATGATCACTACGTATTGTTTCAATTTTTAAAGATAATACATTTTGAATTCTCTTTTAAAGTTTTTAAATTAATCAAAAGCATCACTTTTATTTTTAAGAAACAAAGTCCAGGTAAATGTAGAAAAATCGTTGATTATTACGCAAACATATCTATTGTGATTTAGTGATTGAGTTAGGGATGGACCGAATAGATCCATGTGAATTAGCCCTAATGGTTGCGAGGTTGTAATTTCTTATTTTGATTTAAATGAACTTCTTTTCAATTTTTCGAACTGGCAAGAGTCGCATAAATTATTTACTTTAAATTTCATTTTAGGTAACCCTCTAATTAATTCTAATTTTGAAATCCTAGAAATGTGTTTGAAATTTATACGACCAAGTCGCTCATGCCAAATACAAGGGTCAATTGTGATGGCCATGAGAAATAAATTACAGCCAAAATTTTTCATACTTAATATATATATATATATTTCTATCTCCTTCGAAGATTATTTTTAAATTCTTATTTTCTATAAAGCATTTATATTTTTTAAAATTGATTGTATAGCCTTTATCGCAATGTTGACTTATACTTAGTAGGTTATGTTTTAAATTCCTACCTAATAAAACATCAGAAATAGTAGGAGTTTCAAATTTACCAACGTTGCCGATGCCAACTATATATCCTTTAGAGTAATCTCCGAAGTTGACCATTCCACCATCTTTATATACTAGATTATTTTGTAATCCTGGATTTCCCGTCATATGTCTTGAGCAACCGCTATCCAGTATCCATTTGTCTTTTTTGATCTCCATCATTTGTCCACCAGAATTTGAATTTCAACAACCATGTTACACTCCATTTCAGAATTTGAATTTCCAATAGCCATGTAACACACCTTTTCCTGTTTTGAATGACAATTCAGTAGAACACTTAGTTTTTCAACATGATTGAATGCAAGCTCGTCTAACATTGATACAACGCATGAATTAAGACTAGTTTTAAAAATCATTTCAAAATTTGACATTTAATATTTCCAAAATTCAGATGATGAACTTTTGAAAACTTATGCTCCGATACCAATTGTTAGGGAATGCAGATTTAAGGAAAAACTAACACTAAAGGAGGGTGAATAGTGTTTTAAAGAGATTATGGAAAACTTAAACAATCTTGAAATACTATATGAATCACACAATGATTATCACACCAAAAATTATCACAAACACAGAAACATCCACAAACACAAATATATGTAAATACGAAATGCAGAAAAGGAAAGAACACACAAGATTTAATACTAGTTCAAATTACTCCTACATTCAGTCCCACGCAACGCCGGATTGCATAGAGTTTTATTAATACTAGTATCAATCCTACAACACCCTTGATTTCACGGCTATAAGGTTCACACTGATTCCACCACCCTTGATTTCATGGCTACAAGGTTCACACCGCACCCTTTCCTTGATTTACGGGCTAAAAGGAACACACTCTTTCCCAGACAATTTCCAAATGATTACAATAGCCCTAGAACTCTTGAATAGCCCTTTAAGCAGAGAGTAGCTGATAGAGATTGAGAAGAGAAGAAATTTGATATAATTTGAGTAGAAATTGGCAAAGTATAAGTGTAGAAATCAACAAATTTATGTATAACAATGGTGGTAAAAGATAGGATGATAATTGAGAAGAAGAAGTGATAAAAAATTTGAAATTAACTCCTATTTATGAAGGTTGAATGGTTGCAACGTTTCTTAAGCGTTTCAAATATGAATAGACAATTCCTTTGAAAATTGGAAAAATGACAATTATGTGTCGACATGCTCAAATATGTATATCGACATATGCATGTTGTTTCTGAATTTAAAATCATTTTTCAAGTGTTAAAACCAATATATATATTTTGGAAATTCCAGAATCAAAATTAGTGTTTTAAAATGAGTTTTCTATAGTGTAAAAACATATAAAAATATAATATAAACACATTTATAAAATTATATGATATAAGACTATAAAACATATATTATAAACATATATATTATAAAACTTATAAACATATATACATATATACTAGACTCTATTACTTGACAATCTTAAGCTCTTGAAATCTTGATTATCTTGATACTCATGAGTCTTGAATTCCTTGATATCTTGAATCTCTAATACTGTACAATCTTCAACATTTATATCCTACACATATATATCAATATGTGTGTGTGTGTGTGTGTGTGTATATACATATATATATATATATTCTAGACAAAAGATGTCAGTATGTCTTATAATCAATAGTGTAAATAATTGGAACAAGGTTGTTATCATCAAAATTCCATTCTCACACACAGTTCCCCTCCCAGCCTCTTGAACTAACTCGTCAAAGGTCAAAAACAATATTTATTGATAATTGGGTTTTAACTATCAAATCTAACATAGTATGATCAGTATATCAACAGCTCATGCCATTTTTAATTTAAACTATTAATTATAACTATTTCATCGATTTAAAATCGACTCCAATTACTTATCTCAACAAGTCCCTTTCGGTTTCGTTACTTTGAAAACAATAAATAATACTTATTCTTTTGTAACAGATGTATTCACAAAATCCCCTTTGTATTTCCTTTACTTTGGAAATATAATTTTATTTACTTGACTAAGTGTTATAAGTTCAATTACTCATCTTGAATGAGTTTAACAATGTCATATGTCACATCGTTTATTATATAACCCTTAAAACCTTTTAACTTCTAGCTTTCAGGTTTAACAGTACCGCTTATGGAAATATTAATTTAATTTCCAATATTTATTTTCATCTCAAAATTAATATACTTCTTATTTCATCTTCTCAAGAATTCCAATACCTTACCTATTTATTCTATTTAATTTATTTCCAAAACCATTCTTTACCATTACAAATTTATACCATCCCTTGATAACAGTCAATTCGTTCAAGTTGGGGTATTTTATTTACCTCTCAGATCTTGATCGACAACGATCTTATCGTGAGATAGATAAAATGTTGTAACTCAAAAATATGATGTTAATGATAATATCAGGTAAAATCTTATTTACTATTAAATTTAAAATGAGATTTTACAAGCCATCCTTATCTTTGAAAATCTCTTTCAAATATAACCGTTTTTACTTAATTTGTTTATTTAGTAGATTCTTATTAGATACCAATCATTGGTTTAAATCTCTTAAATACAGTCATTTACAGATCTTGGGTTATTTCCAAAGTTCAATTACCGAATGCTTTTGCATTTTTAAAACCTTCTTTCAAACTCAATCATTTACTTAATTCAATTATTAAGTTATACTTATTTAAAACCTTCACATTGATTTTAAGCCTCTTTTATAAACTTGATTGGATTATTATCAAATCCCTATACAAAAACCCTTTTCAAAGTTCGATTAAAATCCTGTTACACTCGATTACTTTTTAAATGAATTCCATTTAAAATGAAAATCACTTTAATTATTATTAATTAAATAATAACTTACCTCAACGTTGGCTGGAGTAAAAATAGTTTACTTTATTCTTAACACAACATAGATTAGTTAATCTCCTTTAATAAGTTGTTAAAATAATAATTAAATTTATCAATTATAAATAACTCGATAATCACCTTTGAATACGATTTAATTAAAGATTATTTTACTTTTAAGAATATTTATTAAGTTTAAATGACTAATAGTCAAAACCATTTTAATTAGATTAATTAAAATCAACTAAATTTGGTGAATAATTACAATTGAAAACAGTAGACTTAGTCAACCTAAAAACACCAATTAACTTGTTGACTGATTTCCCCCAACCCATTTCTTAAATCAATTAATAATAAAATTAATTTAATATAATCTCGTTTGATTACTTTCTAAAAAACAATTGTTCCAATTTATTAACCCTTAGGTTTATTTCTGACCTCATTGCATATAAAAATTACTAAAACGTCAAACTAAATCATTTGTAATTACATTTAAAAATCAACTATAAAATATTAATTTATTTATAAACTTCTACTTATATATAATAGAATTTAAAATCTGGGTTTAGTTATAAAAATAAATTTTATAACTTCAACTACGTCGATTTGCCTGACGGCAAATCAATATCCCAAAAAGATGGTTTTAGGCTGTTTGCTGCCAATTACCTAACCAATACTGTCTATTGAATAAAACACGACAACTGTTGAATTTAAATTCAACAATTAACATCCAAATGGGTTTAACGTAACTGGGGTCAAATAGTTCATATATGAATAATATGAAATCAAATAACGATATAAATATTTGAAGAATCCAGTTGGATCCCTCTAACCTGTATTTCTCTGCAACACAGCTCATAATAACATTTAAATAATGCATATGAAATTGAATTCTGATTTAGTGCATCTAAATAACGTCAATCAACAAACAACAAACAAACAATAATGATCTATAACATCCAATCATTCAATTAAAACTATTCATGATGAGTAATAATTTATACGAATTTAACCATATCATAGCATTCCAGAAGGCATAAGAGTTAACTCACAATTTTATTTTCAATCGATGATTCAGGTTATTTTATATAATTTCCAACATACGTTTGAAATTACATGAAATTCAAGTTGTCTCCAAATCTTTCCGAACCAGCTCGTACTCATAGTATTTTCCCATACGATCCCATCGCAACTTGTTTTGTCAAATTTTGTTAACGAATGGATAAATCACCGTTGTTATAAGGTTTATTATAATTAACTAGTCATTAACTTATAAATTATTAGTATAATTAACCTTTTTCTTGATTAAGCATTATCGTTAATCACCCCAGGTATAAACCGATATTTGGCAACCTCGATCACAACTCTAGGTCATGAAGAATTGGTTCGATCCTTCCCTAAGCCATCACCGCCTCGGTGGGCCACCAGACCATCATTAGACCTCGTCGCACCCTCGCCCGTTCCACGCTCCTCCAATAGCCAGTGGTCCGGGTCCTTCTCGACATCCACAACCATGCCAAAACCCCCACGAATGCACGTCGTTCGAACTAGATTCTAGGCGAACTATGACCCTAAAGTTCATCACCACATTCACGTTATTGATCTCGATCTCCTCTTCGATTTTGTAGTTGATGATTTCGTGAATCGGTGAGTGAATTAAGTGAAAATCGAGGAGGAACCAGGGTAAATTCTGGTCGTTCAAAGGGCCTGGGTGAAGGCGTGAAAACATTGACCCCGGGTTTTGTTTCAAAAGGAAGGCGCTTTATAATTTTGAACGGAAGAACGAAGATTGTTAACTTTGGGAAGAAAATGGGGGCTAAAGCGGTTTTTATACACGCTTTTCTCATTATTTTTATTTTTATTTGATTAGAGATATTTTTTTGAAAGCGACTAACGATATTTATATTGAAAACAACCAATGATTTTTATTGAAACGACTAACGAATTTTTTAACATGCAATGTTCGATGTTTATAATTCGTATGATCCCATATGAACTTCGGTTGTGACAAAAATTGTAATCATGTAATAACTTAATATTTTGGACATGATGGAACTGGTTTCATCAAATTCCGAGATCGTTTGTGAAATCGCTATTTTAATTCCAAACGGTTAATTTATACGTATATACATTGCGTACGGTCACGAAATAACTCTAAATGATGCGAAATTGGAAATCTTACAATAATTAACTATTAGGGATTCCATATAATTAGTTTCATTAAAATCCGAAGTTGTTTGAAAATTGGTTAATTTTAAGTTCCATATTAAATCGATAAAATATACATGATTTCAAAACCAATAAATTCATTGAAATTATATTATTATTTTCATGTATATTTACATGAAATTATACATAACTTCAATATAAACAAAATTTTGGATTTTAGACTTAATATATCGAATTTCTAGTCAAATTGATATTCAATTTAATAAAAACCAATTTATTTAATAAATCGTTATGGTTTATAGACGATTCCATAGCGCTTTCACGAAAAATTTGATCTGGATATAATTAAAAATCTACAAGATGAAATCTTCATTTTTCTCTTTCATTAGAAAATTATAATCCGTTAGATCCGGACGATTCTTGATTCAAAGAATCCCAACTTATTTGGATTTTGTATATCCATTTGAAGTTCAAAAAGTAAAACTACGAACTACAGTGATATTGCAGGCTTGCTTTATAATTAAATATAATTACACGTTCAAACTTGGTTTTATCAATAGCAGTCATCAAACAACCATGAGCACTTTCCACCATAAAAGTAGCATAAACAAATATTATTGGCCAACAAAATTGAAACTCTGTGCACAAGCTTCAAATACAACAAAAAAAACTATAAAGTTGACGTCTATCAGAGTTACACTCCAAAACAACTTAACTATCGGGATTAGTTTTAAAAATAACATCAAAAAAAGACATCAGATGGAGATAAGACATCTTATCACTTCCATGCAAATCTTTTAAAGTCAACATCTTCCCACTGTTAGTGAAATAAAACTTTAAAATAATATTATTGTAATGACCCAGTGGAATTCGAGGCCCGAATTTCGACAATAATACTTAATCCTGTATTACTTGCCAAATCCAAATTGTAACACCCCGTATTTTTTGTGAACATTAATGAACTAAAGAGTACTTAACTTTAAAAGTGGGAATTAAGTAAAACGGGTTACTCCATTGCGTTCGTCATGGAATTCTGGTTGAGATAGAGTCCGAGTTTGCGTGGATCGGACTCTGTATGAAGAAGTTATGGAGTTTAGAAGATTTCAAGTATAAACAAAAATTAAATTAAAAGTCAGAAAACAGATTGAAATTCGAAATTAGGTCAGAACAGTTGGGCGGGAAATTTCCCGCTCAAGGGTGTTAACCCACCCAGGGGGAGTCGACATAGGTGTGGACTCCCCGTAGGGAGACGACCCCTTTTACATCCAATTCTTATGATGAATTTTTATAGCCCTGAGCTAATGTGGCCTTCTATGATTGGCCTGATGACAAATTTCTGAGGTATTAGGGCTTATGTGTCGTGCTATGGTTGGATGGATGACACATTCTTTGGTTTGGATGGCTCTGATTACTCCTAGACTAATCTAAAGGCTAGAATTAATCTTAGACTTCTATATAATCATCCCAAACCTCAACCCTAGGCCTTATAACCCTATTCTATGAAGTCGTCATGCTGTCCATGTCTAAGCTAGCCTAGTCTCCATCTTCTCCAAATTATAAATCAAGTTAGAAAGCTCCAAAGCAAATCCAAACTAGAGAATCAAACGTCTACATCAAAGGATATGCTTAACAAATTCAGAAATCAGATCCCAGAATACAAAATCCATTCTTTTTCTGTAAGTTCAGTTATTATTCCGATTTAAACACCTAATAGAAATCATGACTGTAATAATCGGATTTAGAACTATGCCTAATTCTAATTCATGCTTATCCTTTTGTCAAATCTGAATTTCCTATGCCTATGAGACTATTGTGATTGATGTAATGACACCTATCATGCCTATGGTACTATTGTGACTGACATAATGAAACCTATCATGCCTGTGAGACTGTTGCGATTGACATGATGGAACCTATCAAGTCTATGAGACTGTTGTGACTGATATGATGGAACTTATCATGTTGTACATCCTATACCTATGAGACTATTGTGATAGATATAATGGGACTTGTCATGTTGTACATCAAAATTAGTGATTCTCTTAATTCCAATCCTATCTAATCATTATACCTATGGTGTAAATTGCTTAGCTTGCCCACACTTATTATTAATGTACAACATGCCTGTTGAAACATGATTCTTGAATTGGGTATACCTTTACATGCCTATTTTTCCTTATGTCAATTCTTATGCTCCTCTATTTTTCCTTTTTTTATTTTCTTTTGTGAATACTAAGTTCATTCGGAACTTAGATTGAATCTCGTTGCACGTGCGATTATAACGCGGGGAAATTAGGTATAATTTAATTGAGTAAATTTTGGCATAATAAGTGAATGTGGCATAAAACCTTTACAGATTATACTTGGGAAATATTGACATAAAATTTGGACACATATGACAAATATGTAAAATGGCTAAAGATGATCATGCCTAACCCGAGGTTAGATTGAGTTGCGGTGTAAGACTGCCCGGAACCGCCTGGCACATCCAGCGACCGCAACAATATAGATCTAATGTGAGAGGTTAGCGCATTAAGCCCAAAAACCTAAAGTTAGATTGAGTTGCGGTGTAAGACTGCTCGGAACCGCCCGACACATCCAGCGACCATAACAATATAGATCTACTGGGAGAGGTTGGTGCTTTAATGAATGAATTAAAGCTAAGGAACAGACAGGCCAAGAATGGTAGGGTTAAGTTAATTAAGGCAACACTTAACCAATATAACATGTTAAACAGATGGGTGGGGTTAGGTAAATTTGAGAACACTTAACCCTTATAACGTGTTGATTAGGAAACCCTAGTAGCGGGGACCCATTTCAGCAGTAACCCACGGTAGCCCTGAACTAGGCAGGGTGGGGCACGATTACTGGGCTGATTATAAGCGGTCAAAATAATGGCGGGTGGTGCAGTAGTGTAGGTTCCGACAGAGTATAGGCGTGCACGTACTCCGGAGTGGAAAAAGAAGGCACTGGGCATCAATAGCATACACTGTGCATCTTGAATTTGTGTCGGGTTGCCTCCATAGGGATTGATACACCCCATGGCGGGACCAGCATAGGTATCTACAATCAAGAGGGGCCGAATGGCACAAGTAATAAATGCATGCGAGTAGAAGCCGATCGGAAAAGGGATCACTTTGTTATGAACACATGATGTTGGTTGAAACATTCGTTAGTAGGTGCAGGAAAATGGAAATGAGTGCGATAGTATATTATGTTTATCTTGCCTTATCTTATGTTATCTTATTGCTATGGTATTGTCCTATATTCAGTTTATTCATGTCATGATCCTTTTACCTATTTACATTCTGAATAATCACTGGACTTACCAGGCTTATGTCTGACCGGTTTTGTTTTGCCTTCTTTTCTTCCGATTCCCCTCCCCAGGTCCGCAGGGAGGGAATACTTCAGCTTAGTGCAGACCTTTTCCAGCTTGAAGAGAGTAGATATATTGCTTGGATTCTCTTTCTTTAGGCTATGGCTATGGTTACACTTTTATTGGGGATTTATGCTGCTTTACTACTGCTTTATGCTTCTCAATGTACTTGGCGTTTTAAATCAAGACAGATGTTTTATTGTAATAATTAAGAAGTTGGGTTTTGAGACAATGCTTGTAATGTTTTGACTGAACCACATTATTTATGAAATGATTTCAGTTTTCCGTTGTTTATATGTCTGTCTTGTAAAATATTTGTGCTTTTTACCCAAAATGCTTCACCAAAGTTAATACATTCCCTTAGTGAGGGACCTTATTTTAGGTGGGGTGTTTCACTTGGTATCAGAGCGATGGTTTACCAGATCAGATAAAAGTTTTGGAAAACTACTTTTTCAATAAGAAATTTAAAGAAGCGTTTTCAAGAAAGAGTGTTGTTTTATTTTAAAGGCATAATCCCCAAAGCCATATGCATTATCTTTCTATCCTTTGTTTTGAACCTTTTCTTTTCGTTTTAGCATGTCTGGGGATCTCAATCTTCCCGGGGGCGAAGCGATACATGGCTGGTTCAAAAGGTATCTGGAGGCTATGGCACAGGCCCAGCAGACGTTCCACCTCCCCCAGCTGCTGTTGTTCCTCCTCCTCCGCGTGTGAATGCTTTCTCGAAGATATGTAGAGACTTTCGAGATATGGGTGGAAAGAATTTTAATGGGACTGGGTTATTTGTGGAAGCAATAAACTGGCTCAAGGAAAGAGGAGATTTGTTTGTTATCTTTGAAGTGGACGATAGGCAGAAGATACAATTGGTTGTATGGTTACTTAAGGATGAAGCCTCTTACTGGTAGGAAGTTACTATTGCTGAGAGACCAGTTGAAACTTGGGAGGATTTCAGAATGAGATTTGAAATGAAGTACCTCTCGCAAGCTGAACGAAGCCTACAGATGGAGAAGTTCTTAGCACTCAAATAGGGAAGCCTATCGGTTAAGGAATACGTCAACCAATTCAACCAGCTGGCTAGATTCGGACTGGAGTTAGTAAACACTCCACATAAAAAAACTCTTTGATTCGTTAAAGGGTTAAATGAGCCACTACACAGCCTAGCTATGTCCCATATACCTATGGATGCGACTTTTGAGAGACTGGTGGACATGGCACTGTTACAAGAGGAAGACAAGATGGCAAGAAAGAGGCAAAGGTGAAAGAACCTCTAAACAAGAAAGTGGAGGGATCGCAGAATAAGAAGACGGATTCCAAGAAAGGCGGGAAGAATAACAAACCCCATGACAAGAGGAAGTGTAAATTTTTTGGCATACTTGGACATTTAATTAAAGCCTGCAGGAAGAAGAAGAGGAAGTTGGGTGGTTGCTTTCAATGCGGCGAGACGGGACATATGGCTAAGGATTGCCCAAAAAGGCAAGGGCAAGGGCAGAGGACTGGAGGGCAGATTCACGCTCTCATTGCACCTCCACAAGAAAGAGGTAGAAATATTTCTGTTGAGAGTTTAGTTTATCTTTTTAATCATCCATTTCGTACTCTTTTTGACTCTGGTGCATCGCACTCTTTTATATCTGCTGCTTTAGTTGAATCTCTGCACCTAGATACCAGTATAGTAGAGGATCCCATGGTTGTTTCAAATCCAATTGGGGGTTCGGCCTATTTATCAATGATTTGTTTGGATTTGGAAATTTCTATACTAAGCGTTGAGTTTAGATGTAATGCTTATGTTTTGGGTTTCACGGGCTATGGGTTGATTCTAGGCATGGATTTGTAATCCAGTAATGGTGGCATCCTCGATTATGAAAAGAGAGTGGTTAGACTTATGACTCGCCTCGGTAACACTCTCGTAATCTCTTGCAATCCCATGAATTCCGTTATGCTTAGCTTCCTAGAATCTCTTGATGCATCTGTTGAAAACTTGCAATCTGTTAGAGTAGTTCGTGAATACTCGGATGTCTCTGAAGAGGAGAAGGGTTTACCTCCGAAGTGAGAGATAGACTTCCGCATATACCTTGTTGATAATCCAAAACCTGTTGCTTTACTTGTTAGATACATGGGTCCAAGGGAAAGGAAAGAGCTCAGCAAGCAAGTTAAAGAGTTGCTTGAAAAGGGGTTCATAAGGCGGAGAATTTCTGAATGGGGTGCTCCAGTGGTGTTTGCAACCAAAGTGGATGGTTCACTTCGCTTGTGCATGGACTATAGGGAGCTAAACAAGCTGACCAAGAAGAATAGGAACCCACTTCCTAGAATAGATGACTTATTCAACTAGCTCGTAGGTGCCTCGATTTTATCCCAACTAGATCTGGCCATCAGATTTCATCAGCTAAGAGTGGCTGAAGACAACATAGATAAGACCGCGTTGAGGACCCCGGATGGTTTCTTCGAATGGCTTGTCATGCCTTTCGGCTTGACAAACACACCCACCTACTTCGTAGACTTGATGAGTAGGGTGTTCAGAGAATTCCTCAAAAATTTTGTCGTGGTCTTCATGGATGACATTTTGATTTTCTCAAAAAGTGAGAAAGAACATGCTTTGCATTTAAGGGAAGCTATGGATACTCTTCGTGCACATCAACTGAAAGCAAAATTCTCCAAATGCCATTTTTGGAGAGAAGAAGTAAGGTTTCTTGGACATGTGGTGTCCAAAGAGGGAATAGTTATGGATCCCGCAAAAGTAATTGCGGTACAAGATTGGAAGATTCCACAGAATGCAACCGAAGTATGAAGTTTTCTCGGGCTAGCGGGCTTTTACAGAAATTTCATTAAGGACTTTGCGAAGATCTCAGCCTCAAACGAAGAAGAACCTAACTTTTTCCTGGGATTTGGATTGTGATGTTGCTTTCCAATGATTGAAAAAGGCTCTAACAACAGCCCTGGTTCTGACATTGCATGATGGGAGTAAGATGTTTATAGTATACACAGACGCATGCAGTACCGGACTAGGCGTTGTCTTGATGCAACAAGGCAAGGCAATTTGTTATGGAGGAAGGCAGTTGAAGGTACATGAGAAAAACTACCCAACTCATGATTTTGAGTTAGCTGCCATTTTTTCGCTCTTAAGTCATGGCGTCATTACCTACTAGGAGAAAGGTTTGAATTGTTTATTGACCATAAATCGTTAAAGTACCTTTTTTTCACAGAAAGATCTTAATTTAAGATAACAAAGGTGGATGGAGTTTCTTGCCTCATACAATTTTGAGATTTCTTATACCCCTAGCAAGGGCAATGTGGCAGCAGATGCCTTAAGTAGGAAAAAGCTGACCTTAAGTCCTCTCTTTGTAGAAAGGCAAAGTTTGGAGTACATGGCAAACTTTGACTTTAGACCCTCCTTTGAATTTGTACCTGGTTTGTTAGCTTTTCTAGAGGTGCGGATTACTCTTTTGGACTCAATAGGAACCGCGCAACACAAAGACCCTCAACTAGTTGACGTAATGGATAAGCTAATTAGAGGTGAGACTTCCAGTCACCTCAATAGATACTCCATCGATGACAAGGGTTGGTTGAGACGGAATGGAAGACTATGCGTCCCACAAGCAAGGGATTTGGTGAAAACCATTCTCGAAGAAGCACACCATTCTAAGTTGACCATACACCCAGGTGGGGACAAGAGGTATAAAGACATAAAAAGGGTTTTCTTTTAGAATGGCATGAAGAGAGATATAGCTGAGTTTGTCTCTAAATGCTTGATATGCCAGCAAGTCAAGGCAGAGCAGAAGAAGCCTGGTGGTCTGCTTCATCCTCTAGATGTTCCACAGTGGAAATGGGATAGCACTTTGATGGACTTTATTGATGGATTGCCTAGGTCAAGAAGGGGGGATACCAGTATTTGGGTAATAGTGGACAGGCTCACTAAAAGCGCTCACTTTATACCTGTTAAGAGTAGGAGGACTGCCTCATCATTAACATCCATTTATCTTAAAGAGGTAGTTCGACTGCATGGAATACCCTTTAGCATAGTAAGTGATCGAGACCCTATCTTTACAAGCGAGTTTTGGAAGAGTTTGCAAGAGGCTATAGGCACATAGCTATGCTTAAGCACTGCCTATTGCCCTCTAACCGATGGTCAGACGGAAAGGGTGAGCAGAGTATTAGAAGATCTCTTGAGATTTTGCATGCTTGATCTTGGGGGAACATGGGAGGATCACCTTCCTTTGGTGGAGTTCGCCTACAACAATAGCTACCAAGCCACCATAGGCATGGCACCCTTTGACGCCTTGTATGGGAGACCATGCTGATCACCAACTTGTTGGTGGGAGTCTACAAACAAGTTTGTACTTGGGCCTGATATGATCAGAGAAACTCCAGTGAAGGTGGACTTGATACGAAGACGAATGAAGACCGCATAAGATAGACAGAAGTCCTATGCTGATAAAAGTAGGACCGACCTTGAGTTTGAGGTTAGAGACATAGTCTTCCTTAAAGTATCTCCTTTGAAAAATGTCGTTCGCTTTGGGTCTGTTGGAAAATTGGCACCAAGATTTGTAGGGCCATTTCCTATCATTGAGAGGATTGGGAAGATGGCTTATAAAGTAGAGCTGCCCGAAAGATTGGCTGGAGTACATAATGTTTTCATGTCTCTCATCTACAAAAGTGCTTACATGAGTCTGCAGAAGTTGTGGAGCCAAGAATACTAGAGGAAACAGAAGTGGAATGAGAAGCAATGGTGAGAAGAGTTCCAACTCGTATCTTGGGTAGAGAAGTTAAAAAGCTACGCAATCGTGAGGTCAAGCTAGTTAAAGTAAAATGGAGTGATGTCGAGGAAGATGCGACTTGGGAGACTGAGGACAAGAAACACGCATCCTACCCTTATCTTTTTCAGGGTACATTCATGATCTCTTTATCCATAAGTTTATGCACGCTTGCATCTATCTTTTAAGTATATCTCCTCGGTCCTATTCTTAATCCTTAGGTAGAAACCAATGAATGTAAACATGTATTTCAAAACATGTTATGATTGATGGTTGCAAGTGAGTGGTTGCTCGTGGATGCATACACACACACACTAGGTACTAGATTGGCTCAGTCACTTTCATATTGCATATGCATATATGTATTTATATATGGATTGAAACTTGATGTGTTATCATGTAGACATTGCATTTGCCTGAATGATTGTGCACTCATGTAGAAATTACAAAATTCGATTAAGAATAATAGCATACATGATGGACTCATAGCACCGACATGATTCGCATCAAGGAGGTCAACTGAATCAGTAGACTGCCTAATTTTGCATTAGATAAGGACATATACACATACTATGCATATGATCATTAAAAATTTAGAAATCTTTTAAGGACAATGGATGCCCGTGATTGATGGTTGAGTAGATGGATGTTGGATGTTAGGATACATTCTTCTTAACTTAGAGATTTCGGGGACGAAATCCTTTAAGGAGGGGAGAATGTAACACCCCGTATTTTCTGTGAACATTAACGAATTAAAGAGTACTTAATTTTAAAAGTGGGAATTAAGTAACACGTGTTACGCTATTGCGTTTGTCTCAAAATTCTGCTTGAGATAGAGTCCGAGTTTGCGTGGATCGGACTCTGTATTAAGAAGTTATGGAGTTCAGAAGATTTTAAGTATAAACAGAAATTAAATTAAAAGTTAGAAAATAGTATGAAATGTGAAATTCAGTCAGAACAGTTGGGCAGGAAATTTCCCGCTCAGGGGTGTCGACCCCCCCCCCCAGGGGGAGTCGACATAGGTGTTGACCCCCTATAGGGATGTCGACATAGGTGTCGACCCCTCCTGTAAGTCGACCCCTTTGAGATCCAATTCCTATGAA
Source organism: Allium sativum (assembly GCA_030737875.1). Lineage (NCBI taxonomy): Eukaryota > Viridiplantae > Streptophyta > Magnoliopsida > Asparagales > Amaryllidaceae > Allium > Allium sativum. The sequence continues at coordinate 319,986,713 of CM060921.1, forward strand.
AAAAAATTATAGCCCTGAGCTGATGTGGCCTTCTCTGATTATCCTGATGACAAATTTCTAAGGTATTAAGGCTTGTGTGTCGTGCTGTGGTTGGCTGGATGACATATCTTTTTGGTTCGAATGGCTCTGATTACTCCTAGCCTAATCTAAAGGTTAGAATTAATCCTAGACGTCTATAAAATCACCCTAAACCTCAACCCTAGGCCTCATAACCCTATTCTATGAAGCCATCATGTTGTCCATATCTAAGCTAGCCTAGTCTCCATCTTCTCCAAATTAGAAACCAAGTTAGAAAGCTCCAAACCAAATCCAAACTAGAGAATCAAATGTCTATATCAAAGGATAATCTTAACAAATTCAAAAATCAGATCCTGGAATATAAGATCCATTCTTTTTCTGTAAGTTCAGTTATTATTCTGATTTAAACACCTAATATAAATCATGACTATAGTAATCGGATTTAGAACTATGCCTAATTCTAATTCATGCTTATCCTTTTGTCAAATCTGAATTTCCTATGCCTATGAGACTATTGTGATTGATGTAATGACACCTATCATGCCTATGGGACTGTTGTGACAGACATAATGAAACCTATCATGCCTATGAGACTGTTATGATTGATATGATGAAACATATCATGTTGTACATCCTATGCCTATGAGACTATTGTGATTGATATAATAGGACTAATCATGTTGTACATCAAAATTAGTGATTCTCTTAAGTCCAACCCTATCTAATCTTTATACCTATGGTGTAAATTGCTTAGCTTGCCCACACTTATTATTAATGTACAACATGCCTATTGAAACATGATTCTTGAACTGGAAATACCTTCACATGCCTATTTTTTCTTATGTCAATTCTTATGCTCCTTCTCTATTTTTTTTTTTTTAATTTTCTTTTGTGAATACTAAGTTCATTCGGAACTTAGATTGAATCTCGTTGTACGTGCGATTATAATGCGGGAAAATTGGGTATAACTTAATTGAGTAAATTTTGGCATAGCATGTGAATGTGGCATAAAATTTGTACTGACTACACTTGGGAAATATTGACATGAAACTTGGACACATATGACAAATATGTAAAATGGCTAAAGATGAACATGCCTAACCTGAGGTTAGATTGAGTTGCGGTGTCAGACTGCCCGGAACCGCCCGGCACATCCAGCGACTGCAACAATATAGATCTAATGTGAGAGGTTAGCGCATTAAGCCCAAAAACCCGAGGTTTGATTGAGTTACGGTGTAAGACTGCCCGGAACCGCCAGGCACATTCAGCGACCGCAACAATATAGATCTACTGGGAGAGGTTGGTGCTTTAATGAATGAATTAAAGCTAAGGAACAGACAAGCCAAGAATGGTAAGGTTAAGTTAATTAAGGCAACATTCACCAATATAACATGTTAAACAGATGGATGGGGTTAGGTTAATTTGAGAACACTTAACCGTTATAACATGTTGATTAGGAAACCCTAGTTACGGGGACCCATTTCAGTAGTAACTCACATAGATGTATCACGGTACCCTGAACCAGGTAGGGTGGGGCACGTTTACTGGGATGATTATAAGTGGTCAAAATAGCGGCGGGTGGTGCAGCAGTGTAGGTTTTGATGGAGTATGGGCGTGCACGTACTACGGAGTGGAAAAAGCAGGCACTGGGCATCAGTAGTATACACTATGCATCTTGTATTTGTGTCGGGTTGCCTCCATAGGGATTGATACACCCCATGGCGGGACCAGCACGGGTATCTACAATCAAGCAGGGCCGAATAGCACAAGTAATAAATGCATGCGAGTAGAAGCCGATCGGAAAATGGATCACTTTTTTACGAACACATGATGGTAGTTGAAACATTCATTAGTAGGTGCAGAAAAATGGAAATGAGTGCGATAGTATATTCAGTTTATCTAGCCTCATCTTATGTTATCTTATTGCTATGGTATTGTCCTATATTCAGTTTATTCATGTCATGATCCTTTTACCTGTTTACATGCTGAATAATCACTGGACTTACCAGGCTTATGTCTGACCCGTTTTCTTTTGCCTTCTTTTCTTCCATTTCCCCTCCCCAGGTCCGCATGGAGGGAATACTTCATCTTAGTGCATACCTTTTCCAGCTTGAAGAGAATAGAAGTATTGCTTGGATTCTCTTTCCTTGGGCTATGGCTATGGTTACACTTTTATTGGGGATTTATGATGCTTTACTACTGCTTTATGCTTCTTTATGTACTTGGAGTCTTAAATCCAGATAGATGTTTTATTGTAATAACTTGGAAGCTGGGTTTTGAGACAATGCTTGTAATGTTTTGACTGAAGCACATTATTTATGAAATGATTTCAGTTTTCTGCTGTTTATATGTTTGTCTTGTAAATTATTTATGTCTTTTACCCAAAATGCTTCACCAAAGTTAATGCATTCCCTTAGAAAGTGACCTTAACGGAGGTGGGGTGTTCACCAAGTATCAAAAACACCAGATAGTTAATAGAACTAAACTAGAGGGTGAGAAAAGATAAGAAAGAAAGATTAGATATAAAAGAAAAAGAATATATAAACTAAATAACAATACACAGTGTCTCACATCGCAGCAAAATAAAATATAATACAGAAATAAATCTTTATTGAAAGCATGAAATAATACTTACAATCATAAGAGTATAGTGAATACTCAATACTTTTGGATAGTTATATCTGTCTGTCCTCATTTACATTGCACAACGGAAATAATCACTAAATATGTATCATATGTCTGAACTCTTCCAGCTCCTCCTGAAATCGTAGCATCCTATCCTAAATTTGTAAACTCGTTCTGACCCGAGCATTTCAAACACCACAGATCAGTCTAGTGAACCAGCGTGAGAAAAACTTACTAAACTATTAGTATCTTTCAACTTGATTTAAAGTTAAAAATATTTTCGAAAAAAGGATAATCGTAAGACCAATGCATACATAAATACGGGCGGTATTTACCTTACAATAACCTAAAACATTTGAAATCATATTTATTCAGGTATTATAATAGAGTCTAAATGAAATAAATAACCATCTAGTAGAACTCTTGCAACTCACGCTCTACATACATAGTATATAATTAAAAACCATAGCTCTTATTGGAGAATGGGTTTCTAACTATGGAAAGGTATGAGACCACCTTTTGACAGTGTACCTCTAGAGAAAATACACTAGGGTTCAACAAGAACATCTTGCAAGCCTTGCTAAACATGACTGACCACTCATTTCACTTGAGTGTTCCAAATATATTGCCACCTCACGGTTGGTACATAAGCAAAAGAAGAACAAAATGAATATTCTCTATATGGTGACAATACACCCTGATGGGAGCGACCCACTTAGCTATGCGACCTACTGAATTTTATACCAATTCCCAGTTGAAGAGGCTTAAGGTTATAATTACCTTTTAGAATATATGGTCACCATTCGCTTTGAATGTCACATCGTCAGATCCACCAGATATCACTAATTGACGTCCACAAAAATATTCTGGGTTTTAAGCTATGAGAATGTGTCTGCTCCGCCACCAACAGAAATACGTTTAAGGAAATCAACGTACGTGACCCTTTTGGAAATGTTTTGTCAGACATTCGTCTATAAAAGTTGTTCTGGGTCTGTACAAACCGATGATGTCCTCCTACCATATCCTAGGATTCACCCTAAAGATCAGTAGCGAGTAGTCCTTGCAATCCGTTGATTTCAACCACGACATGATCACCAACAAAATATCTCGGGGCACTAATCCATAGAATTCGACATGTAGTCCTTCTACTTATGAAGATCTGCAGTCTTTACTACTCCATCTTCATTCAGCATCTTCTAAGTTTATGTATTTGCTGGTTCAGAATGGTTTTCAAATTTAAATTCGATCCTGGTCTTTCCATTCCAAAATTCATATAAGCCATATTTGATAGTCTGTTATTTAACTATCAAATAAATAACCACTTATCCATAAAAGAAAATTAATTCTCTGATTTAATACGCAACAATATTTTAGCCTCTTTATTCATTAAATTTAACTTCTTTTCTTTTTCCCAATATTTGGAATACTTATTTATCTTCTTATATTAATATAAGAATATTCAAAAACCCTTTCATTTTAAAATACTTTAGGAACGTATTTCTTATCTTGGTCATTAGTCCCTAAACGTAAACTAGTAAGAGAATATAACTCCCTAAGTATCAACTCAGAAGGCCAAAACCAACATCAGATCGACACTCAGAATGCCATTCAACTCAACTAATCTCTAGTCAGTTTCTAATTTATTTAACTCCATTTCTTAACTTCTAAACGAAAAGAAATTGCAATATCAATTACCACTTCAAACGAGATATTCATCTTAAACTTGCATGAAGTTTGATTAAATTCAAATGAATACATCTAGGTTATACACTTATATGAAGTTTGATTAAATTCAAACCATTATAATGCTATAAACTGCTATGAAGTTTTAATTAAATTCAAACCATTAATATGTTATAAACTTATATAAAGTTTTAACTAAATTCAAATCATTATAAATAATTAGTCTATATGACTATTCAATTTAGTTCGACTTAAATTTAATTGGAATTTAAAAAATTTAAATCCTTCCTAACTTACCTCTAACGATTCCCACTTGCAAACTATTTTTTTTACCCCTTATTCATCTCAAACGTGAATAATATTCCTAAATACAAATTCATTCTTGATTTAATTAATCAACTTGATTTTGCACTTGCAAATTTCTAGTTCCAATTCTATTTATAACTTCTATTTCTAGAGTTATTCCATATAATTTCATTTATAATTTTTGTTGAAATTGGAAATTTTCAATCTATTAAAATATCGGTATTTTAACCTGATTTCCAACTTTTCTTCCAACTTCGTACTCAAATTATATTCTTTCCAAATTCTCAAATGATAGTTGTTTCATTTCTTTATAAAACGTCGTTTATAAAATAGCCTCTTCATCTCATTTATTAAAAATAATAATTTATTTTTCAACTTATTTACAATTCGGCTTTTAAATTAAATTGTCAATTTGGAAATAAAATTCATTTAACTCTTTTATATTTCAAATCCTATTTTGGAATCCATATCTTTTTTAGGGTATCCAAGATATCCAAAATCAAGGATCAATGTTACTTACACATCCAAACATATCATAACTATTACAAGTTATAAATCACACCATATATCAACATGTATGTGAAAACAAATAATATAAATGTTGAGGAATCCAGTTGGATCCCTCTGTAACAACCCGTATTTTCAATAACCTGTAATAACATAAATCGAGGCAGAATTTAATTCTAAAATGGGAATCAAGGGAAACGGGCTATGCCATTGCGTTCGTCTCGGAAAAATACGCGAAATAGAGTCCGAGTTTTCGAAAATCGGAGTCCGTATGACCAAGATATGGCCTCGCGAAGTTTCACGAAAATTCCCAAATTAAAGTATACTTAATTAAGTGAAATGGGTTGTGTAGATATATATATATATATATATATATATATATATATATATATATATATATATAATTGAAAATTTAATAAATAAATATGCAAAAATGCTCAAAACAGCGAATTGGGAGAGGGGAATAACCGAACCGGCCGATTTTTGAAGTCGACCCGAGCCCGCTGGGTCGACTAGGGGTTAATCCAGGGTGTTTGGCTGTCAACCCGTGGGCCGATTCGCTCAAGTGCAGATTTTGCATTTGAATGGTTCTCATGGTCCATCTTTAATCTAAAGGCCCTAGATGGTTCCTACACTTGACTTCTTCCCCAAGACATGCTTTGATGGCTTGGATTGAATCTAGGGTTAATCCTATGGCCTAAAACACTTGCCTAATCTATAAATAAGACCCTAACCTACCCTAATTCATTCATAATTAAACCTAGTGACTAAACTATGGCAAAATGCTAGCTCTCATGGCCTCCACTAATTTTATGAAGAGGGTTGCATACTAATCACTCTCTAATCAACTTCTAATCCCTTCTTAGCATCTTAATCTTCTTCATTTGGTGTTCAAAGTTGCTAGTTGTGAGTTTCTATCACTTTGATGATCTTTTGGTAAACTAATTAGATGAGATGTGATGAGATTTATGGTTTTGTATGTGGGTTAATGAGCTTTGAATCATATGATATGATGTTAGCATTAATCTTATGTTTATGCATGTTGAGTATGTAAGCTTATGCAAGTTTAATATGATATATGTTATGTTTGCATGATGCTAAATATGCAAGTTGTGGGCTATGTAATCATATGCATGTTATGCAAGTTCATGGTAATATGCTATGCAAGTTACATGTATGTAAATATGCAAGTTACATGTTTGTTAATATGCAAGTTACATGTATGTAAATATGCAAGTTACATGTTTGTTAATATGCAAGTTACATGTTTGTTAATATGCAAGTTACATGTATGTAAATATGCAAGTTACATGTTTCTTTATATGCAAGTTACATGTTTGTTAATATGCGAGTTACATGTATGTAAATATGCAAGTTACATGTTTATTAATATGCAAGTTCATGATGACACATTATGCAAGTCTATAAGCTAATATGCAAGTTTGTTATGCAAAATGAATATGTAAGTTATGTGACATGTTATGCAAGTTCATATGCAAGTTATGTGTTTGTTAATATGCAAGATGGCACCTTTGAAACATGTTCATTCATATGCAAGTTGACACCTTTTATATGTGTTATATCATGAACGAAATTACGTGGGAACGATGGGGTAATTAAATGCATAAGTTAATAAGATTGTGTGAAATTAATATAATTATGCATAACACAAAATAAATAAACATAGTATGGGAATTTGCCTATTTGGTTAGGTGTACCCATACTATGTGTTGGGAATTTACCTATTGAGTTAGGTCTACCCCATGGGAATTTACCTATTAAGTTAGGTCTACCCATGTTAAGAAAACTTGATTAATTAGGGATAATTAATATAAAATTATGAGGGTGATTAATTAGGTGTAATTAATTGACTAAGACACGAGGTTGGACTCAGTTGTAGCGTAAAACTGCCCGGACCCAACCGGCTTAACCAGTTGCTACAAATGTTAGCCCAATGTGAGAGGTCTTAGGCACAAACTAAATACGTAATTAATGTAAAGACACGAGGTTAGACTCTGTTATGACATAAGGCTGCCCGGACCCAACCGGCTTAACCAGCGGTCATAAAAGACAGTCTAATGTGAGAGGTCTTTACAAAGGTTACGTTCTTAATTAATTAATTAAGAAACACTTAACCATATTAGCATGTAGAGGGACATGAGGGGTTAAGTGGGTGCCTCGGGTGGCATGAGAAAATCTAGTGGTTGCCTTGGGTGGCAATAGAAAATACGATTAGAATACTTAACCAAAATGGAACATGTAATTAAAACATGATTAAAGGGTTAAGTGGGATATACTAGAAAAAGGGACAAGCTTAGGTGGGTAGCTTGTGGAGGCCCATTTCAACCAGTAACCCATACGTATCTTTGTGGGCTCGACCCATGTCGAGGACGGGACACGCATACTGGGCTTGACTGTAAGAGGCAAACGGGTTAGCGGTGGCAACGCAAGTCCAACGGGCTTCATATGCGTGAGTGGGCCCGGGCTGGTAGGTAAGCCGTTGTTGCATCGAGTAGATATAAGCCGTGCACCTTTAGTTCCATCAGGTTGCCACATTGGGGAATGATACATCCCACGGTGGGGCCAGCACGGGTATCTACGTTAGGGAGCCGATCGAATGGGAAGTAGTGTGTACACCTAGTGGATTGTAGGGCCCCGTGGCGCCTACTTGGTCACCTAGGGGTACGCAGGTACTAATTAGTAAATTTTATAAGTCCTTGGGTGGGATCAACCTTTAAGTTAGGAACGACTGGTGTGGTGCAGTTTAGTAATTTACCTTAGGGAGGGTAGATGCGTCTTTATCCTTTATCTTCGTTTAGTTGACTGCTTAGGGTAGCCATTCATCCCTATATGTTACCGTATATCAGTTTATGTCTTCTCTGGTTACTTTAACGATTGTATTGTTAAAGTTATAGGACTCGCTCAGACTTATGTCTGACCCTGTTGTTTTTATCTTTTTCCCAACCCTCAGGTCCTACGGTGGATCCTAGCAGTAGTGGAGCTTGATCGGATTGCTGTTCCAGTCTTTAGGAGCTTGGATAGATGTAAAGCTCCAGTTATCCAGTTATCTTTTCTTTTGTTTGGCTATTGTATGAGAGTGGGATTATGTACTTCTTTATTTTGATGGATATTGTACTTGACCTTTATTGTGGTTTTATGATGTAACCAGACATGTTTTACTTCCGCTGTTATGAGATGATGTTTTAAAATTTCAAGTACTATTTATATCTGTCTTGTTGTAATTTTTCTGTTATATATTCACTAAAATACTCCACCAATGCTATGGCATTCCCTTAGTGAGTGATCATAGCGGGAGTGGGGTGTTACACGTGGTATCAGAGCTTAAGGTTACCAGAACAGATAAAATTTTTGAGAAAAACTACTTTCTAAGAGTATTTTCGAAGAAAGGATTTTTAAAAGCATGTCTTCTAAGAGAAAAAGTTTTTGAAAAAGAAAAGCATAATCCCCAATAGCCATATCTTTATCTTTCGGAATCTCCTTTTTGAATCTTTCCTCTTTCGTTTCAGCATGGCTGAAGATCTTAACATCCCGGAGGGTTTAGTTATACCACTATGGTATAGGAGGTTGCAAGAGGCTAGGGCCGCGGCTGCGGATCCGGCCAATGCTACTACACCAGAGACAACCGCTCCTCCTCCTCAGCCTAGAGTGGATAATTTTGCTAAGGTTTGCAAGGAGTTCAAGGCTATAGGAGGAAAACCTTTTCTTGGTTCAGAGACTTTCGTAGAGGCTAGAGATTGGCTTAAGGAAGTGGAAGAGTTGCTAGATATCTTTGAAGTGGAAGAGGGAAAGAAAGTCAAGTTGGCGGCTTGGTTAATGAAGGGAGAGGCCTCATTCTGGTGGGAGGTCACTAATGGAGAACGCCCTGTTGACTCTTGGGCAGATTTTAAGCAAAGGTTTGGGGCTAAGTTTCTCTCAAGGGCGGAAGAGAATCTGTTTATGGAGAAGTTCTTGAATTTGAAGCAAGGGAATCTCACGGTGAAAGAATATGTCAACAAATTCAATCAATTAGCAAGGTTTGGCATAGAGTTGGTGAATACACCGGAGAAGAAGGCTTTGAGGTTCGTTAGAGGCTTGAACGAACCATTGCAAGGAATAGCTATGACTCACATTCCTATGGGGGCCACTTTTGAGAAGCTTGTCTACATGGCACTTATGCATGAGGATGATAAGAATTCTAAGGCACCAGAGAAAAAGGGGGATCAGAAGAAACCGCAACAGCAACAACAAGGCAAGGGCGGAAAAGGCAATGGTGACAAAAAGAAGACGAAGAAGAAGTGCTTCAATTGTGGAACACCAGGACACCTTAGTAAGGATTGTCGCAAAAAGAAGAAGACCGGTTGCTTTCATTGTGGTGAAGCAGGGCATCTTGTGAAAAACTGCCCAAAGAAGGGGCAGAAGACGGGGTCTACCTCAGGAGGCCAGGTGCAAGCTCTTATAGCACCACCTCAGTCAGGGGGGCAAGTTCAGGTTCTCTCAGTTCCACCGATTCAGCAGAGAGGTAGAACTATTTCCGTTGAAAGTCTGGTTTTTCTGTTTGATCATCCAGTTCGTACTTTGTTTGACTCTGGCGCATCGCATTCTTTTATCTCATCATCGTTAGTTGAGTCACTGCACTTAGACACCAGTCTAGTTGATGATCCCTTGGTTGTCTCAAACCCAATTGGGGGCTCCATATATCTGTCTATGATATGTTTGGGTTTGAAGATTTCTATACTTAGCGTTGAGTTTAGATGTGATGCTTTTGTATTGGGCTTCACGGGCTATGGGTTGATCTTGGGCATGGACTGGTTATCCAGTAATGGTGCCGTTCTTGATTGCGAAAGGAGAGTTGTCAGGCTCATGACCCGCTTGGGTAACACTCTCGAGATCTCTTGCAATCCCATGGAATCTGTTTTGCTAAGTTATCTTGAATCGCTCGATGCTTCGGTCGAGAGTTTGTGTTCTGTCAGAGTAGTCCGGGAATATCCGGATGTGTTTGAAGAAGTAAAGGGTTTGCCTCCGAAGCGGGAGATAGATTTCCGAATTTATTTGGTGGATAATGCCAAACCAGTGTCTTTGCCAGTACGCCACATGGCTCCTCGTGAGAGAAGAGAACTTCATAAGCAAGTAGGGGAGTTGCTTGAGAAGGGGTTCATAAGGCGAAGTATATCGGAGTGGGGAGCTCCAGTAGTGTTTGCCACGAAGGCGGATGGGTCCCTCAGACTTTGTGTGGATTATAGAGAACTTAATAAGCTCACGAAGAAGAATAGACACCCATTACCGAGGATAGATGATCTCTTTGATCAGTTGGTTGGCGCGTCAGTATTTTCGCAGATGGACTTAGCTACAGGGTTTCATCAGTTAAGAGTGGCGGAGGACAGTATAGAGAAGACTGCTTTCCGGACTCCGGATGGTTTTTATGAGTGGCTAGTGATGCCATTTGGGTTGACAAACGCCCCCGCATACTTTGTTGATCTCATGAGTAGAGTGTTCAGAGAGTATCTGAATAAGTTTGTAGTAGTTTTTGTGGATGACATCTTGGTCTTTTCCAAGAATGAAGAAGAGCATGCCTTACATCTCAAGGAAGTGTTGGAGACTCTTCGAGCGCATAGTCTTAAAGCTAAATTCTCTAAATGCCATTTTTGGAGAAGAGAAGTGCGATTCTTAGGGCATGTGGTCTCTAAGGAAGGGATAGCTGTGGATCCCGCAAAGATAGTATCTATCCAGGATTGGAAAGTTCCTAGAAATGCTACCGAGGTAAGAAGTTTCTTGGGGTTGGCAGGATATTATAGGAAGTTCATCAAAGACTTCGCGAAGATATCAGCCCCATTAACCCGCTTGACGAAAAAGAATCTGGTTTTCTCGTGGGATGTAGATTGTGATGATGCTTTCCGACGGTTAAAGAGAGCTTTGACCACCGCTCCAGTTTTAGTGCTCCCGGATGGGAGTAAGCCGTTTGTTGTTTATACCGATGCTTGTGGAACAGGATTAGGCGCAGTCTTGATGCAGGAGGGAAGGGTAATAGCCTATGGAGGGAGACAATTGAGAGTGCATGAGAAGAATTACCCTACCCATGATCTAGAGTTGGCCGCGATTGTTTTCGCACTTAAGTCTTGGCGCCATTATCTTCTTGGTGAGAGATTCGAGTTGTTCACCGACCATAAATCATTGAAGTACTTATTCTCTCAGAAGGATTTAAACTTAAGACAGCAAAGGTGGATGGAGTTCTTAGCATCCTATGATTTCGAGATAGCGTATACCCCTGGTAAGGGTAACGTGGTGGCAGACGCCTTGAGTAGAAAAAGGCTATCTTTGAGTCCATTGTTCGTGGAACGACGAAGCTTGGAGTTTCTTTCTTTGTTTGACTTCAGACCTTCTGTTGATTTTGTACCTGGTTTGTTGGCATCCTTGGAGGTTAGACCTACTCTTTTGAGACGGATTGGCGAGGCTCAGCGAGACGACCCACAGTTGGTTGTGTTGGTAGAGAAGCTTATAAGAGGGGAGTCGTCCAGCCATTTGGGTAGATACACCATAGATGATAAGGGATGGTTGCATAGAGACGGTAGACTTTGTGTACCGCAAGATGAGGGTTTGAAGAAGGCTATTTTGGATGATGCACATCGTTCAAGAATGACTATTCATCCCGGTGGAGACAAAATGTACCAAGACATGAAGAGAGTTTTCTTCTGGGCCGGTATGAAGAAAGATGTGGCCGAGTATGTGGCTAGATGCTTAGTGTGCCAACAAGTTAAAGTGGAGCAAAGGAAACCCGGTGGGTTGCTACACCCATTGGAAGTTCCACAGTGGAAGTGGGATAGTGTCTCGATGGATTTCATCGACGGGTTACCGAGATCGAGGAAGGGCAATACGGGAATTTGGGTTGTGGTAGACAGACTTACCAAGAGTGCCCATTTTATACCCGTAAAGAGTAAGAGGACCGCTCCATGGCTTGCTTCAGTCTATGTTAGAGAGATTGTTAGATTGCATGGCGTACCATCCAGCATTGTGAGTGATCGAGATCCTATTTTCACTAGTGAGTTTTGGAGAAGTTTGCAAGAGGCGGTAGGGACTCAGTTGTGTTTGAGCACCGCATATCATCCTCAGACGGACGGTCAGACTGAGAGGGTGAACCGTATCTTAGAAGATCTTTTGAGGCTTTGTATCTTGGATTTTGGAGGTACATGGGAAGAACATCTTCCTTTGGTGGAGTTCGCATATAATAACAGCTTTCAGTCCAGTATTGGTATGGCTCCTTTCGAAGCTCTTTATGGAAGGCCTTGTCGATCTCCTACATGTTGGTGGGAATCTACGGATAAGATCTTGCTTGGGCCGGATATGGTTAGAGAGACTTCAGAGAAGATTGATTTAATTCGAAAAAGGATGAAAGCAGCGCAAGATAGACAGAAATCTTATGCGGATCGGAGAAGGACGGATCTTGAGTTTGAGGTTGGGGACATGGTTTTTGTCAAAGTATCTCCATTGAGAAATGTTGTTCGCTTTGGGTCCGTAGGGAAGTTAGCACCGAGATTTGTTGGGCCGTTTCCTATTAAGGAAAGGATTGGACGGATGGCATATAGGGTGGAGTTGCCCGACAGACTTAGTGGTGTTCATGATGTATTCCATGTATCACATTTGAGGAAGTGCTTACATGAGACCGCGGAGGTGGTAGAGCCGAGCTTGCTTAGAGATGTAGAGGTAGAGCGTGATGCGACGATTCGACGAGCTCCTACTCGCATCCTTGGGTCAGAAACTAGGAAGTTGAGGAACAGAGAAGTTCAGCTAGTTAAAGTGCAATGGGGAGATGACGAAAGCAATGCTACTTGGGAGACGGAAGCAAAGATGCGTTCTTTGTATCCATTTCTTTTTGAGAGTATGTCTTTTAACTTCTCCTTTATTGCTTGTCTAGTACTTATCTTATCTTTAATATATCCTCTCGCTAATACCTATGACCTTTAGATAGGGTAAAACCTATGGTTGAAACATGTGTTTGAAACATGTTATGGTTGATGGATGCATATGGATGCAATTGTTTGCTAGTGGTTGCTCGTGGATGCATATACACACACATTAGGCACTAGATCGGCTCAGTCACTTCATGTTGCATATTGCATAAATGGATGTGGTAGTTAGATTGATGGATGTATCATGGCTGTGTTATCATATGGATGATGCATTTTTGTGTATGGTTGTGCACGCATGTAGAAATTTGTATGTGTCAATAGGGTTTCGCATACATATTGGATGCATGGCACTATCATGGTTTGCATTAAGGAGGTTTACTGTATCAGTAACCGCCTGATTTTTGCATTAGGTAAGTACATATACACACACTTTTGCATATATCCATCCAGCATTTAGAATCTTGTAAGGACAATGATTGCTCGTGGATGATGCTTTGAGTAGATGGATGATTGGATGGTAGGATACGTTCTTCCTAACTTGAAGATTTCGGGGACGAAATCCTTTAAGGAGGGGAGAATGTAACAACCCGTATTTTCAATAACCTGTAATAACATAAATCGAGGCAGAATTTAATTCTAAAATGGGAATCAAGGGAAACGGGCTATGCCATTGCGTTCGTCTCGGAAAAATACGCGAAATAGAGTCCGAGTTTTCGAAAATCGGAGTCCGTATGACCAAGATATGGCCTCGCGAAGTTTCACGAAAATTCCCAAATTAAAGTATACTTAATTAAGTGAAATGGGTTGTGTAGATATATATATATATATATATATATTGATATATATATATATATAATTGAAAATTTAATAAATAAATATGCAAAAATGCTCAAAACAGCGAATTGGGAGAGGGGAATAACCGAACCGGCCGATTTTTGAAGTCGACCCGAGCCCGCTGGGTCGACTAGGGGTTAATCCAGGGTGTTTGGCTGTCAACCCGTGGGCCGATTCGCTCAAGTGCAGATTTTGCATTTGAATGGTTCTCATGGTCCATCTTTAATCTAAAGGCCCTAGATGGTTCCTACACTTGACTTCTTCCCCAAGACATGCTTTGATGGCTTGGATTGAATCTAGGGTTAATCCTATGGCCTAAAACACTTGCCTAATCTATAAATAAGACCCTAACCTACCCTAATTCATTCATAATTAAACCTAGTGACTAAACTATGGCAAAATGCTAGCTCTCATGGCCTCCACTAATTTTATGAAGAGGGTTGCATACTAATCACTCTCTAATCAACTTCTAATCCCTTCTTAGCATCTTAATCTTCTTCATTTGGTGTTCAAAGTTGCTAGTTGTGAGTTTCTATCACTTTGATGATCTTTTGGTAAACTAATTAGATGAGATGTGATGAGATTTATGGTTTTGTATGTGGGTTAATGAGCTTTGAATCATATGATATGATGTTAGCATTAATCTTATGTTTATGCATGTTGAGTATGTAAGCTTATGCAAGTTTAATATGATATATGTTATGTTTGCATGATGCTAAATATGCAAGTTGTGGGCTATGTAATCATATGCATGTTATGCAAGTTCATGGTAATATGCTATGCAAGTTACATGTATGTAAATATGCAAGTTACATGTTTGTTAATATGCAAGTTACATGTATGTAAATATGCAAGTTACATGTTTGTTAATATGCAAGTTACATGTTTGTTAATATGCAAGTTACATGTATGTAAATATGCAAGTTACATGTTTCTTTATATGCAAGTTACATGTTTGTTAATATGCGAGTTACATGTATGTAAATATGCAAGTTACATGTTTATTAATATGCAAGTTCATGATGACACATTATGCAAGTCTATAAGCTAATATGCAAGTTTGTTATGCAAAATGAATATGTAAGTTATGTGACATGTTATGCAAGTTCATATGCAAGTTATGTGTTTGTTAATATGCAAGATGGCACCTTTGAAACATGTTCATTCATATGCAAGTTGACACCTTTTATATGTGTTATATCATGAACGAAATTACGTGGGAACGATGGGGTAATTAAATGCATAAGTTAATAAGATTGTGTGAAATTAATATAATTATGCATAACACAAAATAAATAAACATAGTATGGGAATTTGCCTATTTGGTTAGGTGTACCCATACTATGTGTTGGGAATTTACCTATTGAGTTAGGTCTACCCCATGGGAATTTACCTATTAAGTTAGGTCTACCCATGTTAAGAAAACTTGATTAATTAGGGATAATTAATATAAAATTATGAGGGTGATTAATTAGGTGTAATTAATTGACTAAGACACGAGGTTGGACTCAGTTGTAGCGTAAAACTGCCCGGACCCAACCGGCTTAACCAGTTGCTACAAATGTTAGCCCAATGTGAGAGGTCTTAGGCACAAACTAAATACGTAATTAATGTAAAGACACGAGGTTAGACTCTGTTATGACATAAGGCTGCCCGGACCCAACCGGCTTAACCAGCGGTCATAAAAGACAGTCTAATGTGAGAGGTCTTTACAAAGGTTACGTTCTTAATTAATTAATTAAGAAACACTTAACCATATTAGCATGTAGAGGGACATGAGGGGTTAAGTGGGTGCCTCGGGTGGCATGAGAAAATCTAGTGGTTGCCTTGGGTGGCAATAGAAAATACGATTAGAATACTTAACCAAAATGGAACATGTAATTAAAACATGATTAAAGGGTTAAGTGGGATATACTAGAAAAAGGGACAAGCTTAGGTGGGTAGCTTGTGGAGGCCCATTTCAACCAGTAACCCATACGTATCTTTGTGGGCTCGACCCATGTCGAGGACGGGACACGCATACTGGGCTTGACTGTAAGAGGCAAACGGGTTAGCGGTGGCAACGCAAGTCCAACGGGCTTCATATGCGTGAGTGGGCCCGGGCTGGTAGGTAAGCCGTTGTTGCATCGAGTAGATATAAGCCGTGCACCTTTAGTTCCATCAGGTTGCCACATTGGGGAATGATACATCCCACGGTGGGGCCAGCACGGGTATCTACGTTAGGGAGCCGATCGAATGGGAAGTAGTGTGTACACCTAGTGGATTGTAGGGCCCCGTGGCGCCTACTTGGTCACCTAGGGGTACGCAGGTACTAATTAGTAAATTTTATAAGTCCTTGGGTGGGATCAACCTTTAAGTTAGGAACGACTGGTGTGGTGCAGTTTAGTAATTTACCTTAGGGAGGGTAGATGCGTCTTTATCCTTTATCTTCGTTTAGTTGACTGCTTAGGGTAGCCATTCATCCCTATATGTTACCGTATATCAGTTTATGTCTTCTCTGGTTACTTTAACGATTGTATTGTTAAAGTTATAGGACTCGCTCAGACTTATGTCTGACCCTGTTGTTTTTATCTTTTTCCCAACCCTCAGGTCCTACGGTGGATCCTAGCAGTAGTGGAGCTTGATCGGATTGCTGTTCCAGTCTTTAGGAGCTTGGATAGATGTAAAGCTCCAGTTATCCAGTTATCTTTTCTTTTGTTTGGCTATTGTATGAGAGTGGGATTATGTACTTCTTTATTTTGATGGATATTGTACTTGACCTTTATTGTGGTTTTATGATGTAACCAGACATGTTTTACTTCCGCTGTTATGAGATGATGTTTTAAAATTTCAAGCACTATTTATATCTGTCTTGTTGTAATTTTTCTGTTCTATATTCACTAAAATACTCCACCAATGCTATGGCATTCCCTTAGTGAGTGATCATAGCGGGAGTGGGGTGTTACACCCTCCAACCTGTTTTCCTGCATCAACAGATGTTAGACAACATAAATAATACCCATCCAGCTTCAAGATAGGATATCGTAGTATATAAGGTCATCCACTATATATATTGTGGGGCACATAAGAAATCATCCGTTAATATATATATATATATATATATATATATATATATATATATGCGGGAATATATCCAATCACCAATTATATCTATATATATCCAATCGCCAATATTATATGTATATAATATTATATATACTAGTATCACTTTATATCAACTAAGAAACAATAATTTGAATTGAAATATTTGAAAAATAGTTCCCAATAATTTAGATGAGTGAGTTTAACTCACCTCGATTTTCCTATCGAATATCCATTTTAAAATTTTATATTGTCTAGCCTGCGCATCTACTCAGATGAATTTATTTTGCACCTACGATTATTTTAATTTTTATTTAACGATTTAGCGATATTAATTAAAATTGACTACTATAATGAATAGATAAATTCTTCTATGAAATTTAAAATTTTGAAACAACGTATACCCCGCTTGACTTGACAAACCACGAAGCCACAACCACAATCATCGATCAATTCCTATTGCAAACAGGCCAAATAACTACTTCATCCCACTTTTGCAATTTTCCGAACAATTCACTACCAAACCTCCAACTTCTCTCTATTACTTACAGCCATTACCTTGCCATTTCTGTTTCACTACCCAAATTGACCACAACAACTATGCCAATCCCTAACCCAGTCACCCCGACTTCCACAACAAGGCTAATGCAATACTTCAGATCTGCTTATGTCCATATAATTCAGACAGACCCCTCCAGTGTTGGCCATTCATGCCTGCATCCATCCCCAAAATCCAGAGCTCAAACCCCCAATCACCATTGCCATACCAAATAGTTCAACCCCAAATGCCTACTACTGAACTCCCATTACCCAAAGTCGAACTCCATCAAACATCACACTCCACCATATGCAACAGACCAACAACGACTTCCATCCCAAAATCGTAGCACCCCATCTATCAATTCGAATACCTCACCAATATCCTTCTGTAGAACTTGCTCAACCCACGACCGATCCTCGTCACATCCCTAACGCGAGCACCCTCATACTCGATGTCGAGCTCCACATCTCCATGATTTTTGAATCACGATGATGCAAGGAAATCACAATTTCCATTTTGCATTCCTTTTTTAATCGGTGGAACGATTTTTGTTTTTACAATGAAAAAAGAATGAAGGAAAGTGATTTTAGTGACGGGAAAAGGAGAACGAAACAGAGAACTTGAATTGTTTTTCTTTGGTTTTAGAATGGGCAGAGGGAACAAAGGAAATGTATATAGACGAAAGATAGAAGGATAGGAACAATGTCAGTTCAAATGGTACAAGTAGGGTTAGGCATAGGGATGATAGGGTAGCCTTGCTATGTACTATTTTTGGGCTAGCTTAGGAAGGAAGAAAACAGGTTGGTACCATTTTTGATTTGAACATACTTGATTTTAATTTACTTCAAAATATATCACGAGGGTTATACCACTTATCTGAATACACTGGAACAGGTGTCGAAGCCTAGTTCGATCGTATGGATAAGATATCAATCTAAATCGATGATTAAAAATTAAATTCGATCCAATTATTCCTAGGCTATTATGATCGTACGTTCAACCGATAAATCCAAAAGATACGAAATTCAAGATCCGATAATACGCTACTATGGATCCGATGGATTTAGTTTCATCAGTTTCTGAGATTGTTTGAAATATAACTATTTTTGAATTCCATATTAAATCGATATAATATAAAATCGACTCAAAAATAACAAATCTATTTATAATAAATTATCATCATCATATATATACAAACTAAATTCATATAACTTCCAAAATAAACTAACTTGAATTTTGAACTCGTTATTTCATTTTCAAGTCAAACCAATATTCAATTAAAATTGATTTATTCTATTATATAAATCTAAATCTTTATGGTTTATAAACGATTCCGTAACGACTTTCTGAAAATTTGATTTTTCCATAACTCATAATCTACAATACGAAATCTCGATTTTTCTCTTTCATTAGAAAATTATATTTCTCATTAGTTCATTTACCATAAATAGCATTTCTCAACATAACAACTAAACTATCAGAATGAAGACGTGTTTTCACCAAAAATGGTTCAAACACCAAAGGTATAATGAATATACTTGTAACGACCCGGGTTGCGCCCGACACGGTCGACCGCTAGATTGGCCAAGACCGTTCAAAACCCGAATGCGTTAACTTTGGGAATACAACACATCAGCACAAATAACAACAGACCTTTATAAACATTATAATAACGTTACATTAGAGTATAGAATATATCAGAGTACATTGAATATAATAATACAGCGGAAGGTTAAATTAAAATAAATGTAATACATTGCAGCAGATCAAATATACTAATCACAGCGGAAGGCTATCATTGCTCTAGACACAGCTCTAAGCTTTGATCCAGAATCCTGCTCAATATATCTGCAAAATAAGCTACTCGACTGCCCGTGTGGAAAAGAGGGCACCCGATTTTGCAAAGTGAAACAAACTACGGGTCAGTCGTGGGACTGGTGTGAGAAATCTTTACTTAACTTATCTAATAAGGAGGCTAATCACAGGACCATGCCGCTAAAGCTGAACGGATTTACTCCATTGGATTGCCAGTGCATAAATAAAGTAAATCGTTAAAGCAACGCAATGCTTTTTAAGAAAATGAAACCATTATAAGACTCAGGTCCCATCACACAATGCAACGCAAGCCAGAGGATAGAGTTTTACTTTATAATGGTCAAAAATGCTTGATACAATAAACGGATTTGATAGTATTATTAGTATATATATATTTTAAAAACATTTCAATCATAGACGACATAGCTACCATATACTATGTTGCCATACTAGTTCAACAATCAAAACCGCATGATGTCGTATTGGAAATTGGGTTTCCATCAAGAGTCAAGGCTAGGAACGATCTCCTTACCGATTCGAGACACTCTAGCAATGTCTCAGGATTCGGACGCTGCCGAGCTCTTGGATCCTGCAGGGCCAGTCCCTCAATAGTGCAATGGGTTGGATTGGCAATTCCTGAACACACGCTTCCCGATCCTATTGGATCTATAAATTGGCCATTGCGGCCAATAAAAATCTGAGGCGCCTCAAAATCCATCAACCACATAAGTAAAATGTCGAGCCTTGTAAAACCCAAACACCACTTCTAGCTAGAAAGAAACGTGTGCACTCTCTGCGTTCCCTTGCTCCGTTTTTGACTCATACCCGGGTGTGAGGCTCGCAAGGTAACGAAATACACAAACTATGCCTAAATAGGCTATGCTTTGATCATCATCCACAAGGCTCTACTTTTCAACAAAAGCCTTGATCAATTGCATCTTGGCATGTCACATTGACAGTCCATACCATGCGATCGATAACTACCAATATATAACCTCTGAGCTCGTGCGTCTCAGAGAAGGGTGTTAAGCAAGAGAATAAATTCTCCGCCACCACAGAAATATATTAATAGATATCAATTTAATTACACGGCATGAAATTCTCGGACACACATCCATTTACAAGTCTGTTCTGCGTCTGAACGAAATCGGAGTCACCTAGGTGCTCGCGTATCCGAACAATCAACACGTACGTCCAGACAAACTACCAATATTTACCCTTTACTGGGAGCGACCCAATGCCAGGCATCAATAGTCGACCATTCGATGTGAAGATCGTCGGTCTTCATCCATCGTCTTCAATATCTTTGACTTTTAATCGTCGTAGTAATAATTCAGAATGGGTTAAATTTGGTCTTTTCGAGTAACTCGCGTATTTTTATAACTAAAAATCAAGTGTTATAAGGATACGTCCAACGCCTCTTTCCAATTCAGAATATTCTTTAAATAGAATATTCATATTATTAGGGAAAAGTTCCCATTAATTTTATCAAAGATAAAATCTTTCAAATTTATTCTTAAATCTTATTTTCAAAGATTTATTAATATTCCAATTCAATTTTAATATCAAAAATCACTACTTTACGACTATTCCAATTTAAGAAATAAATCTTATACTTAATTGGGTTAAAGAATCAATGTCATTTAAAAACATTGTTCACAATAAACCCAAAAATCATTTTCCAATAAATAAATATAAATTGAAATACCAATAATCTTAGTTGAAAGATTAATTCTTTATTTACAAGGAATTCTTTGTTTAAAAATATTCTTTATATGAAGGATACTCTGAATCGGAAAGCGACTCAATCATTTACCATATAACTTTGGTTATATGGATATCATACATCATATGTAAATGACAATAATAATAAATAATCATTAAACCATCCATTCAACATCCAGAGTGAAGTTCTCAGCTGTGTGAGCATTAAAATGAAATAATAACGCTCATCGCATCCTGTCAATCTATCGATTGACATACAAATAAATATTGGGACTAGTGTATATCAATTATTGTCCCAATACCCTATAAACCTAAAGGCCTTACTTTACTCTTCGAATTGGTGTTGGGGTAGAGTCTTAATTCGAGAGGATTGCGAAGAAATTAAGGATTGAATTTGGGAGCATGGTGGCCATTCATTCATGAGGGCGGCGGCTGAAGTGAATTGTGCTAGGGTTTTGTACAAATGAAATAAAAGAATATTTATAATATTTGATTGTAAATTTTGCAAATAAATCCATACGTTCTTAACACCTGGGTCGTTACAATACTTCACCATTACGGTTAGAGAATAAGTGGAGCCGTACCCAGCGAAAATTGAAAGTAAAAATGCAAAGGAAACAAAATGGAGACGAGGTTTTAGAGTGGTTCAGCCTTGTATTGGGTCTACATCCATTGTGAATGGAGTTTGCATTATCATGATGATGATTACAAGACATATCAGCTCTTGTTCTTTATACATTCTCTGACTCACTCTATATATTCACAATTTACATACATATTTTGCTTAGATTCACGAAATTCGATGGGGGAATGGCAAGATAAGTGATGAATAGGCGATGGAGGAGGAGGATGTCTTGGATCTTTCACACTTATCAGATTTTGATGGACGCCATGGCCAGATGGATGAAGGATTTATGGATGATGGCGATGATCATGGTTGAAATGTTCAAGGAATGGCTAAGGATGGAATGTAGCAGCACTTCGTGGCAGCCGGAGGTCCCCTTTCCAGTGGTAACTATGGATTATATATAGGCGTTCCTACTCTCCATAAATGAATTGGAGTCCCTCTTTGCAGGCTATGGACCGCCCATTTTATTAATTACGAACATGACACTGCTTAACTGTAGCCAACTGGTGATAGTTGTTTCCAGCTATTTTGTGTGAGCGACTATGTAGGAACGAGTGATGTGCTATCGCGTTTGAGGCCTTCGCACATACATCATCTGATTGAAGCGCTCATAATTGATGGCAGACGAGCGGTTGATCAAAATTTGTAAAGCTGATATGTGTGCGATTGCTTTAATTGTAGCACTAGTGATAAATCAAGGGAAGAGTGAGAGTTTGAGGTTGTAATTCCATGAGCGGATATAAGGTTCATGGGTGGTTTCGTGGTTGAACGACTGCGGAGTAGATCATGTGACTGAAGTCAGTTCCCTTCCTTGTCTTATGTGACCGATTTCTTTGATGCGATAATAAACAACTTCCATGATATGAGTGATCTCTGCAGAATGTGCGGGCTTCACAGTCCTTAAGTATTATCATTCTTAATGTGCAACCTCTCTGTGTAATCATCCTGCACTTTATGACTACCTTATGCTCTTGCGTTCGAGCCGTGGTCCATGCTTGACTTTGTTGCGCACGAACGATCTTGGTTGAGGCATACATGTACTAATCTTGTGAGTGCTCGTTCTATGGTTCTAGTATGGACTTAATTCTTCGATGCATATATGATCCTTAAGGGATAAAAATTTGCCTCTTGAAGTTTGTAATTCTCAGCTTGTTAAGAGTACATGCTTTGAAATAATGAAATTCATTAATTGACAGATTAAGTCCAACTCCCCGTTAGACGAGCACATTTACTAACATTCTGTGCTTATTGAATATCCTTATGATCGTTTATGCATAAACATAATTGTTTTGCTGACTGGGTGTGACGGGCTACTTTCCGGGATAATTAAGTGTTTTACCCGGCCCAGGCAAAGCTGTCGCATCACTTAAATTTGAAAGGACCTTTTAGTCTTCTTTAAGTACTGTCTTTTTGTTTTCCCTCTCTTTATCCATTTTGTTTTTTCTAGAAAACTTGCTTTAATGGCGGCTCTATTGTAGGAGATTCCTCTTGCCTGGATTCCCTTAATTTCGAAATTGGTCAGAGCGCTTCTTCTTCCTAATCGAACTCGCTTGCTTGTATGTAAATAATTTTCTCCTTCAACTTTGCTTCTTGAGTTAATCCGACTTGCCCCCATAAAAAGTTCCTGATTGGTAAAAGTCGAATTACCCGACCATGTATTAAAGCTTTAACCCATTTGGTTTAGCATGTTCAGGAGTTCGAACACAATTGTTTGACATACTTAATTTGCACAACAAACCCTTCTTCTTCTTTTTTGATTTCAACGAAATGTTTGTAGGTTGATTGTTAGGATGTTTCTGAAACAACGATTTTAATTTATCATGCCTGTGCCAAATACTCGATGAAATGTCTGTGTCGTCTATCTTCGATATTGCTGTTATTGCTTTATGTTCTATTTGTTGCTGGCAGAGTTTATTTGTTATGAGCATCCAATAGCCATTTGATAAGCGACTAGGCCAGAACCTTCATACATGTAGGGGTTATAAGCGACCAGTCAGATCTGGTTTTCTTTTATTGGCTAAATGCTCCTTGTAATGCTGTAATGGCAAACCTTACCACATACCTTCTAGCTTGTTTGTATTACTGGTAAGTCTTGGGAACTTGGTATGTTTGACGGAATGCTTGGTTTGTGGGGCACATTTGCTTAAAAGTTGCTCTTCCTTTACCACTAACAACCTGCTGATGCTTGTTTCATGTCTATCCATGTAGAAATTCAAATCAAAAACCAATCTAGCCAAAGTCTCAATGAATGTATTACGTCTGAAGAAGCCGAAGGTTCTGGTCAGGTGGCTGGGGTTACCCTGACTGTTGGCTTTGTTAGTCAAATTTACCCTCAACCCCGACTCCTTGAATGGGTGCCTTCTGCCAGTCGTAAATCAACGCTCCCATTCAACTTATATCTACAAATGTATGCTCGTTTCAAACTCTCGAATGATGAAGTTAGGTTTCCCAGGAAAGAAGATTCGGTTGATCGTCCTCCTCCTGGGTATGTAGCGGTCAACCATCATATGTTGTCCAGTGGAGCAGTTCCTCCTTTTAACTCCTATTTAGAGTCTATCTTATGGTATTTGGCTATTGCCCCATATCAATTGCACCCCAACAGATATCACATTTTACTGGGGCTGTACATACTTTTTATGAGAGTCAGGCAATGAGCACCTACGTTTCGGGACGTCTGTTCCTTATATGCTTTCAAAAGAAGGGAGGAAGATGGTCTTTCTTTCATTTCTATGGAGGGCAGATACTGTAGGATTATTACAGGCCCAACAGATAGTGTCAAAGAGTTTCCAAGCCAATACTTTTATGTTCGATGCACTCCGAGCTTCTATGGGCAGTGGATGGAAGGAGGTAACTGCCCCCGCTTGGAGTTTCTTTTCTCCTTTATTCTTCTTTAACGGTTCTCTTTCCATCTTGCAGTGATTCCTTCCAACGAAGGCCTCGTCTTCGACCAGACTCTTTTTGATTCTTTGGTTGATATTGACAAGTTTGAGAGAAGAAACTTTCAGAGGGAAAACTTCACAAATATCAGCTACTCCATCCTTCAAGGTCCATTAAGAAAACCTTGGCTTATACACAAAGTGCCACGGGCAAATCCTTTACCAAAAAGAAGCGCTTGGTCCTGGGTGATAGTAACGAGTCTTCCCTAGGATCTCCCTTGCTTCCAGTTACCGAGGAAAGTGAAGTAGATGGTGCAAAAGATGATATACTCTCTGATAAGATTATTGAAATCTCGCCCCTCTCTTTACCCAAGAAGAGAATTCTACAGGAACTTTCGGAGGCTTCGAAGATTTAGAAACCATTAATTATCTTAGTCAAGGTGATACTATGACTTTTGATCCTATAATGTCTGTTACGAAGGAAACCCAAGAGACTGCCCAACGGTCTGGGAAGGCATTCGATTCAGGAGCTTCCCTTGACATTGGTTTGTTATTAGATGTGTACTGAAATAACTATTATAAGCATTTTCTGCAAACCTTACAATTTCTTTGTATGCTTGCTAATGTTTTGTTTCACTCCGTTGTCCCGGTATGGGTATGCTACACTCAGTATTAGATAGTTTCTTCTAACATGTTATCTCTATTAATCCGCAAAGTCTTTTAGAATCTCTCTTTTCTCGTCATTTGAAGCGCTCCCAACCATCCTTATTGTAACAACCCGTATTTTGAATAACAAGTTATAACATAAATCAAGGCAGAATTAAATGATAAAATCTGAATCAAGGGAAACAAGTTGTGCCATTACGTTCGTCTCGGAAAAATACGCGAAATAGAGTCCGAGTTTTCGAAAATCGGAGTCCGTATGACCAAGTTATGGCCCGTCAAAGTTTTCAGAAAATTTAAGTTTAAAAAACAGATTCAAATTCAAATTTAGCCAAGCAAAACAGGCGGGAAAAATTCCCGCCACCCCCAAGTCGACTGGGGAGTTGACTTGGGAGTCGACACGCCCCAGTTTGTGTCGACTGCCTAGTCAACACCACAGTCGACTTGGGTGGTTGGCCAGTTTGGCCTGGGTGCATCTGACTTGTTTCTCAAGACATGTTTGGAGGCTAGTGACGGATTTTAATGGCTCAGATCTGAATTAGGGTTAATCCTATGACCTAAACTAACCTAAACTTCTATAAAAGGACCCTAATACCTAGCCTAAACCATCATAAATCAATCCTACAACTAGATTATGCCAAAATGTTTAATCATGGCCTCCACCCTCTTGTCATAATCTCCATCTTCATTCATATGAGAGTTCCTAAGCTTGTTTGAGAGTTTCTAAGTTTGATTCAAGGCCAAAGTTCAATCTTTCTTCATCAAAGCAAGGATCTTCTTCTTATTTCTCAAGGGTCTTAATTGGAGCTTGCTATTTGGGGGGTTTTAGAGTTGCTAGTGGCTTCGTCTCAATCTTATTTTTATTTTATAAGTCTTCATAGTATTGTAAGCCCTATACTACTCTTAGATTCTAACTATGAAGTTAAATATGACATGTTGCAAGTTTGAGTTTGGGCCTAAGTATGATTTGCGCTTTGATTCTATCATGTTATGCATAGATTTATTCTATGCATGTTTGTAAAGCTATCACCTTGACTTTGTGCATAAAAAGCTATGAGCTTTGATTTGAAGTGTTGCATAAAGCAACATAGAAACTCTCATAAACTTTATGTTATCTTGCATATGATGTTATATGCGAATCACTTGCTATCATCCTATGCCATTTATGACCATGTTTCATCTATTTTGCTAAAGTTGATATCATGCATGTTTTGAGGCCTATAATGTAATATGCAAGTTTATGAACACATTTGCCACATATGCCACCATGTTTAACTTGTGGCCCAAACCTTATTAATTATGTCATGCTTCTAAGTTCCCTCTTTGAGATCTATTGGCGTTTATGCGAACTTACATGCGATGGGGTTACGTTATGGGTAAACTAAAATGACATAAAAACATGACTTGAAAAGATGACATGAAATATGACATGTGATTTTGCTTGAAACATGAACATGAACTTAGACATGAATTCTAGAAAACATGAGAATAGCCAACTCGAGGTTGGGTTGAGTTTGTAGCATAAATCTACCCGTAACCGACTGGCTTAACTAGTGGCTACAAGCAATAGGACCCAATGTGAGTAGTTGGTCATGTCGCACTTGAAACCCGAGGTTAGACTAAGTTGTGGTGTAAAGCTACCCGGACCTGCCTGGCTTAACTAGTAACCACACCAAGGTCTAATGTGAGAGGTTGGGTGCATTAAATTAATTAATGTCACATGATAGGGTTAAGTCATGGACCGCTTGAATACTTAACCAATTAAACATGATGGGTTAGTAGGGTTAAGTCATGAACCTTGGGTACACTTAACCGACTTGGTACTTGATTGGATAGGGTTAACCATGCTTAACCCGTTAGAAACCCTAGTTACATGGTCCTTTTCACCAGTAACCCTCTTGATTGTATCATGATACCCTAGGGACTAGGCTAGGGTGGGGCAAGATTACTGGGCTGACATGTAAGCGACCAAAACGACGGCTGAGTAGGTGCGCCGGTGTAGGTTCAGGCGGACTATGGTCGTGCACATAGTCCGGAGTTGAAAAAGCAGACACGGGCACCAGTAGGTTTAGACTGTGTGTGCTTGATTTGTGTCCGTTGTTGGCACCCTAGGGCTTGATACACCCTAGGGTGGACCTAGCACAGTTGACTACACTTCATGATTGGGCCGTATGACACCGACACTTGACGAGTTAGGCTTTAGGGAGCCGATCGATTAGACCGTGTTGTGGGACCTTGATTTAGGTCATTTCGTGATATTGGGCCAAGATTGGGCCAAGGGGTCACTTCTTGTTTATACTTGACATGGGTTGGAATACTAGTACACTTGGTGCAAAACTTGACCTTGTATATGATGCCACACTTGATCTATCATGTTAACTTTTCACCATGCCAGTTGTCATCCTATGTTGCATCTCTGCTTTACATGTCCAGTTAACTTTATTAGTTTTTATACTAATAGTAGATAGGACTTACCAGTCTTTTGATTGACCCATTTTCTTTCGCCTCTTTTCTTTCGTCCCCCCCCCCCCAGGTTTATAGGGTGGGAACACTAGCACCTAGCTTGGATCTTTAGCTGCTTTTCTGGATAGCTCATGTACGGTTCGGACTTGAGCTTGCTATGGCTTTATTCTACCTTGGGGATAGTTACTTTATGATTTTCTTTCTAGATTTCAGTTTATGTTCCTAGACTTTGTTTTGTGGAAAATAATGACCAAGTACTTTGATGTAACTTGACTATGGTTTTGAAATGTTAGTTTTTACCCGCTGCTTTATTTACTCTGTTTTTACTTCTATATGTTCTGTCTTGTGATATCTGCATGCATGTTTACCTTGTTTAACGCCCCTCCAAAGCTAGTGTGCTTGCAAGAGTGGCATTGGCGGAGGTGGGGTGTTACATTTGGTATCAGAGCATAAGGTTTTACTAGACCGGACAAAAGTTTTAAAAACTCTTTTTGAAAAACTATTTTCAAAACCAATTAAGTATTTTCCAAGAAAAGTCTAGTTTATTTTAAAAGGCTATTTCCCAAAAGCCATTAGCACTATCCTTTGTTTCCTCGTTCTAAATCTATCTTTTCCTTTTTCAGCATGGCCGATCTTAACCTTCCCGAGGGAGTAACCATTCCCGGATGGTTCCGGAGGTACTTGGAAGCTAGGGCCTACGATGTGGGCCCAGCAAACACTCCCATCGTAACTGAGGTTCCTCCTCCTCCTCAGCATCCACAAGCAGATTTCGCTAAGGTTTGCAAATAATTTAAGGCGATGGGTGACAAGAATTTTATTGGGACGGAGACTTTTGTGGAGGCGAGAAATTGGTTGAAAGAAACTGAAGATCTCTTCGCCATCTTTGATGTGGAAGACCGTAGAAAAGTTCTGTTGGCAGCATGGCTATTGAAAGAAGAAGCTGCTTATTGGTGGGAGGTCACCAATGCTACTAGGCCTATAGAGACTTGGGCCGACTTTAGGACAAGGTTTGGGCTTAAGTTTCTATCATCTGCTGAGGCAAATCTGCAATTGGAGAAGTTTATATCTTTGAAGCAAGGGGACATGACAGTGAGGGAGTATGTGAATAAGTTTAACCAGCTTGCTCAATTCGGTTTGGGCATGGTTAATACTCCCCAGAAGAAGGCTCTACGCTTTGCACGAGGGTTGAATGAGCCATTGCAAGGTTTAGCCCTGTCTCATATACCCATGGGGGCCACTTTTGAAGGCCTAGTGGACATGGCATTGCTTCAAGGAGACGATAAGAATGGCAAGAAAGAAGTCAAGCCTAATGAGACTCAAACCAAGAAGACGGACTCCAAGTGGGGAGGAAATCAGAGCAATCAGAACAACAAGGGTAATAAGGCCAACAACAACAAGGCAAAGGACCTAAGAAAATGCAACTTCTGTGGGATTGTTGGGCACATAGCCAAAGATTGTAGGAAGAAGAAGAGAAAGCTGGGCGAATGCTTTCATTGTGGAGAGACAGGACACTTTAGCAAGGATTGCCCCAAGAAGCAAGGACAAGGGCAAGGGCAGACTCAGCGTGCAGGACCTTCTGGAGGGCAAGTGCATGCTCTCAACACTGCTCCAGTTCAGGACCGAGGTAGTATTTTTGTAGAAAGCCTTGTTTATATTTCTGATTTTCCTGTTCGCACTTTATTTGATTTTGGCGCATCGCATACCTTTATTTCTTCTGACATTATTGAAAGTTTGCACCTAATTACTAGTCTAGTTGAGGATCCCGTTAGTGTTTCAAATCCAATTGGGGGTTCCGCCCATCTATCTATGATTTGTGTGGATTTGAAGATTTCTATCTTGACCGTAGAATTCACGTGTAATGCTTATGTTCTCAGATTCACGGGATACAGGTTGATTTTGGGCATGGATTGGTTGTCCAGTTATGGAGCCATTCTCGATTGTGAGCATAGGGTGGTGAGGCTCATGACTCGCCTCGGTAATACCCTAGAAATTTCTTGTAACCCTAGAGATCCCGTCATGTTATGTTATCTTGAATCTCTTGACTCGTCCGTCGATGATCTGCAATCTGTAAGGGTGGTTCGAGAGTATCCTGATGTCTTTGAAGAGGTTAAGGGGTTACCCCCTAAACGAGAGATAGATTTCCGCATTTATCTTGTTGATAATGCCAAGCCAGTGTCATTGCCCATTAGGCACATGGCCCCACGCGAAAGAAGAGAACTCAGTAAACAAATCAAGGAGTTGCTTGAGAAGAATTTTATTAGGCGAAGCATTTCTGAATGGGGTGCTCCTGTGGTGTTCGCTACTAAGGCGGATGGTTCGCTTCGTCTATGTGTTGATTATCGAGAGTTGAACAAGCTAACAAAGAAGAATAGGCACCCGTTACCGAGGATTGATGACCTCTTTGACCAGCTTGTTGGTGCTTCTGTTTTCTCTCAGCTCGATCTAGCCACCGGATTCCATCAGCTTAGAGTGGCTGAGGATAATATTGATAAGACCGCGTTTAGGACTCCATATGGATTCTTTGAATGGCTTGTCATGCCATTCGGTTTAACTAATGCACCCGCCTACTTCGTAGATTTGATGAGTAGGGTGTTCAGGGAGTTCCTTAACAAGTTTGTGGTTGTCTTCGTGGATGATATTATGATCTTCTCAAAGGATGAGGAAGAACATGCTAGACACCTCAAGGAAGTGATGGATACGCTGAGAGCTCATCAGTTGAAAGCCAAGTTCTCCAAATGCCATTTTTGGAGAAGGGAAGTTCGGTTTCTTGGACATATAGTTTCTAAGCAAGGCATAGCTGTGGATCCCACGAAAGTGGTTGCGGTTCAAGACTGGAAGACTCCTAGGAATGCAACCGAAGTAAGGAGCTTTCTCGGTCTGGTGGGCTACTATAGGAAGTTCATCAGGGACTTCGCTAAGATTTTAGCCCCTCTTACTATGTTGACGAAGAAGAACTTAGTCTTTGCATGGGACTTAAAGTGTGAGCTTGCTTTTCAAAGGCTCAAGAGGGCCCTTACCACAACTCCAGTTTTGGCATTACCCGATGGCGGTAAGCTGTTTACCGTGTACACCGATGCATGTGGCACGGGGTTAGGTGTTGTTCTGATGCAGGAAGGAAGAGTGATATGTTATGGGGGTAGGCAACTTAAAATTCATGAGAAGAACTATCCCACTCATGATTTGGAGTTGGCGGCGATCGTCTTTGCACTCAAATCCTGGCGCCACTATCTTCTAGGCGAAAGGTTTGAGTTATACACTGATCACAAGTCACTCTAGTACCTCTTCTCGCAGAAAGATCTGAATCTAAGGCAGCAAAGGTGGATGGAATTCTTGGCATCTTATGACTTCGAGATAGCTTATACCCCTGGCAAGGGTAATGTTGTGGCAGATGCACTAAGCAGAAGTAGGTTGACTTTGAGTCCCTTGTTTGTTGAGATGAGGAGCCTAGAGTTCTTGGCAACCTTTGATTTCACACCGGTTGTTGAGTCGATGACTGGTTCGTTAGCATCTCTTGAGCTTAGACCTATACTTCTTGATCAAGTAAGGACTTCGTAGAAGAAAGATCTGCAGATAGTCGAGATCATGGACAAGTTGATTCGTGGTGAGATGTCTAATCACCTTGCTAGATATACTATTGATGACAAGGGTTGGCTAAGGCGTGATGGAAGGCTATGCGTTCCACAAGTAGGAGACTTGGTGCATAAAGTTCTCGAAGAAGCGCATCACTCGAAGATGACTATACATCCTGGAGGAGATAAGATGTATAGGGACATGAAGCGCATTTTCTTTTGGGCTGGAATGAAGAAGGATGTGGCAGAGTATGTTTCAGAGTGCATGGTGTGCCAACAAGTGAAAGCCGAGTCGAAGAAACCCGGTGGGCTATTACATCCATTGGAGGTCCCGCAATGGAAGTGGGAAAGTATCTCTATGGATTTTGTGGATGAATTGCCTAGGTCAAGGAAAGGGAATACGAACATATGGGTCATAGTTGATAGACTTACGAAGAGTGCTCATTTCATTCCAGTGAAGAGCAAGAGAACCGCATCATGGCTAACATCTGTTTATCTTCGAGAGATAGTGAGATTGCATGGAGTTCCTTCTAGCATAGTTAGCAATCGTGACCCAATCTTCACTAGCCAGTTCTGGAATAGTTTGCAAGAAGCGATGGGTACGCGATTGAATCTAAGTACAGCCTATCACCCCCAGACGGATGGCCAAACCGAAAGGGTGAATAGAGTGCTAGAAGATCTTTTGAGGCTTTTTGTTCTTGACTTTGGTGGTACTTGGGAAGACCACCTTCCTCTTGTAGAGTTTGCTTATAATAATAACTATCAAGCTAGCATAGGGATGGCACCATTTGAAGCTTTGTATGGGAGGCCGTGTAGGTCACCATCTTGTTGGTGGGAGACAACAGATAGGCTTATACTCGAGCCCGATATGATACGGGACACATCCGAGAAAGTTGAATTGGTGAGAAGACGGATGAAAGCGGCCCAAGACTGACAGAAATCCTATGCTGACAAGCGAAGGACAGATTTGGAATTCGAAGTTGGAGATATGGTTTTCGTGAAGGTTTCTCCTTTACGTAATGTGGTTCGTTTTGGGGCAGTTGGGAAGCTGGCACCAAGGTTCGTAGGACCCTTCCCTATCATAGTGAGGATTGGGAAGATGGCTTATAAGGTGGAATTTCCCGAGAAGCTGGCCGGAGTGTATAATGTCTTTCATGTCTCGCATCTCCGAAAGTGCCTACATGAGTCCGCTGAGGTGGTTGAACCTAGCATTCTTGAAGACGTGGAGATAGAGAAAGAAGCAACCATGAGGAGAGCCCCGATTTGTATCTTGGGAACGGAGATCAAGAGGCTAAGAAATCGAGAAGTCAAATTGGTGAAAGTTCAGTGGAGTGAAGCCGAAGAGGATGCAACTTGGGAAACAGAGGAGAAGATGCGTGGGCTTTATCCATTTCTTTTTTAGGGTACATTCTCAAACTCTTTTCTTAGTTAACATATCTTTCTTTTGCTATCCATGTTTATCTTGTTATCTCGTTAACCTTGTCATGAGAACCTTAGGTAGAAACCCTTTTGATGAAACATGTATTTGAAACATGTTATGCTTGATGTTTGCAAGTGGTTGCAAGTGTTTGCAAGTGGATACTCGTGGATGCATGATACACATTAGGCACTAAGATCGGCTCACACACTTTCATATTGCATATGCATGAGTGCTTATACTTATTCATGGATGAAACTTGTTATGCTATCACATGGATGCTGCATATGGATGAATGTTATGTGCACTCATATAGAGATTATAAATTATGTTAGGAATTTGCATACATATGGACGCATTTCACTAACATACTTTGCATTAAGGAGGTTTACTGAATCAGTAACCGCCTGATTTTCGCATTAGATAAGTACATATACACACACCTTTGCATATAATCATACAACATTTAGAATTTGTTAAGGAAATTGACTACACGTGGATGATGTTTTGAGTAGATGGATGATGGATGGTAGGATACGTTCTTCCTAACTTAGAGATTTTGGGGACGAAATCCTTTAAGGTGGGGAGGATGTAACAACCCGTATTTTGAATAACAAGTTATAACATAAATCAAGGCAGAATTAAATGATAAAATCTGAATCAAGGGAAACGGGCTGTGCCATTACGTTCGTCTTGAAAAAATACGTGAAATAGAGTCCGAGTTTTCGGAAATCGGAGTCCGTATGACCAAGTTATGGCCCGTCAAAGTTTTCAGAAAATTTAAGTTTAAAAAACAGATTCAAATTCAAATTCAGCCAAGCAAAACAGGCGGGAAAAATTCCCACCACCCCCAAGTTGACTGGGGAGTCGACTTGGGATTCGACACGCCCCAGGTTGTGTCGACTGCCCAGTCGACACCCCTGTCGACTTGGGTGGTCGGCCAGTTTGGCCTGGGTGCATCTGACTTGTTTCTCAAGACATGTTTGGAGGCTAGTGACGGATTTTAATGGCTCAGATCTGAATTAGGGTTAATCCTATGGCCTAAACTAACCTAAACTTCTATAAAAGGACACTAATACCTAGCCTAAACCATCATAAATCAATCCTACAACTAGATTATGCCAAAATGTTTAATCATGGCCTCCACCCTCTTGTCATAGTCTCCATCTTCATTCATATGAGAGTTCCTAAGCTTGTTTGAGAGTTTCTAAGTTTGATTCAAGGCCAAAGTTCAATCTTTCTTCATCAAAGCAAGGATCTTCTTCTTATTTCTCAAGGGTCTTAATTGGAGCTTGCTATTTGGGGGTTTTTAGAGTTGCTAGTGGCTTCGTCTCAATCTTATTTTTATTTTATAAGTCTTCATAGCATTGTAAGCCCTATACTACTCTTAGATTCTAAATATGAAGTTAAATATGACATGTTGCAAGTTTGAGTTTGGGCCTAAGTATGATTTGTGCTTTGATTCTATCATGTTATGCATAGATTTATTCTATGCATGTTTGTAAAGCTATCACCTTGACTTTGTGCATAAAAAGCTATGAGCTTTGATTTGAAGTGTTGCATAAAGCAACATAGAAACTCTCATAAACCTTATGTTATCTTGCATATGATGTTATATGCGAATCACTTGCTATCATCCTATGCCATTTATGACCATGTTTCATCTATTTTGCTAAAGTTGATATCATGCATGTTTTGAGGCCTATAATGTAATATGCAAGTTTATGAACACATTTGCCTCATATGCCACCATGTTTAACTTGTGGCCCAAACCTTATTAATTATGTCATGCTTCTAAGTTCCCTCTTTGAGATCTATTGGCGTTTATGCGAACTTACATGCAATGGGGTTACGTTATGGGTAAACTAAAATGACATAAAAACATGACTTGAAAAGATGACATGAAATATGACATGTGATTTTGCTTGAAACATGAACATGAACTTGGACATGACTTCTAGAAAACATGAGAATAGCCAACTCGAGGTTGGGTTGAGTTTGTAGCATAAATCTACCCGGAACCGACCGGCTTAACTAGTGGCTACAAGCAATAGGACCCAATGTGAGTAGTTGGTCATGTCGCACTTGAAACTCGAGGTTAGACTAAGTTGTGGTGTAAAGCTACCCGGACCCGCCCGACTTAACTAGTAACCACACCAAGGTCTAATGTGCGAGGTTGGGTGCATTAAATTAATTAATACCACATGATAGGGTTAAGTCATGGACCGCTTGAATACTTAACCAATTAAACACGATGGGTTAGTAGGGTTAAGTCATGAACCTTGGGTACACTTAACCGACTTGGTACTTGATTGGATAGGGTTAACCATGCTTAACCCGTTAGAAACCCTAGTTACGTGGTCCTTTTCACCAGTAACCCTCTTGATTGTATCATGATACCTAGGGACTAGGCTAGAGTGGGGCACGATTACTAGGCTGACATGTAAGCGACCAAAACGACGACTGAGTAGGTGCGCCGGTGTAGGTTCAGGCGGAATATGGTCGTGCACATAGTCCGGAGTTGAAAAAGCAGACACGGGCACCAGTAGGTTTAGACTGTGCGTGCTTGATTTGTGTCTGTGGTTGGCACCCTAGGGCTTGATAAACCCTAGGGTGTACCTAGCACAGTTTGACTACACTTCGTGATTGGGCCGTATGACACCGACACTTGATGAGTTAGGCTTTAGGGAGCCGATCGATTAGACCGTGTTGTGGGACCATGATTTAGGTCATCTCGTGATATTGGGCCAAGATTGGGCCAAGGGGTCACTTCTTGTTTATACTTGACATGGGTTGGAATACTAGTACACTTGGTGCAAAACTTGACCTTTTATATGATGCCACACTTGATCTATCTTGTTAACTTTTCACCATGCCAGTTGTCATCCTATGTTTCATCTCTGCTTTACATGTCCAGTTAACTTTATTAGTTTTTATACTAATAGTAGATAGGACTTACCAGTCTTTTGACTAACCCATTTTCTTTCGCCTCTTTTCTTTCGTTTCCCCCCTCCCCTAGGTTTACAGGGTGGGAACACTAGCACCTAGCTTGGATCTTTAGCTGCTTTTCTGGATAGCTCATGTACATTTCGGATTTGAGCTTGCTATGGCTTTATTCTACCTTGGGGATAGTTACTTTATGATTTTCTTTCTAGTTTTCAGTTTATGTTCCTAGACTTTGTTTTGTGGAAAATAATGACCATGTACTTTGATGTAACTTGACCATGGTTTTGAAATGTTAGTCTTTACCCGCTGCTTTATTTACTCTGTTTTTACTTCTATATGTTCTGTCTTGTGATATCTACATGCATGTTTACCTTGTTTAACGCCCCTCCAAAGCTAGTGTGCTTGCAAGAGTGGCATTGGCGGAGGTGGGGTGTTACACTTACATTCTCAACCTCAACACATTCTCGAGCTTCCGCCGACTGGTTCTTTAAGGAAGAAGGGATCTGATTATGTAGGGGTATCAGATAAGGGCAATAAGAGTGGACACCTTACAGAAGGAGAGAAAAAGAAAAGGAGCAGGAAAGACCGTGGCAAAAGTGTTAACATTCTTTATCGTCTGATTTTCTAGACCTTGATGTCCCTACTTTCCCCAGACGATCAATCGTTCCAACTTCCGCCAAAATTCTGGCAATACCCGATTGACCTTCTAATAGGGTTTCGCCTGGTAACTTGACGCTTAAGTATCGTTTCGGAGGTTGGGATTTAAGAGGAATCGTAACACCCCGTAATTTTAAATATTAAAATTTAACAAATTTAAGAATACTTAATTGTTAAAGTGAGAATTAAGGGAAATGGGTTACGCCATTGCGTTCGTCTCGAAGTTCTGCTTGGAATAGAGTCCAAGTTTTCATGAATCGGACAACGTATGAGGAAGTTATGGCCCTCGAAAGTTTCAGTGACTTTATATAAATAAAAACAGTTCAGAATGATAAATTCGAAATTCAAATTCAAACAGGGAAGAGGCTAGGCGGGAATTATCCCGCCCAAGGGCAAGGTCGACTAGGAGGTCGACCTACCCTATACAGGTCGACCAGGGGGTCGACTTGGGGGTCGACCTACCCTCCCTCGGGCAGATCTGAAATGTGATGATTTCTGACTCTCTACTGAGTCAATAGGGCTGATGTGGCTGTTCTAGATAACTCTATCTAGTCTGGATGTTTGGGATTGCTCCTATGATAATCTATCGGCTTAGATTGATTCAAACTTCTATAAAAGAGTGCCTAGACTCAAACCCTAAACCTAAACAAAATTTGTCTCTTGGCCTCCATGCTGCTGCTAGGATAATTCTTCTTCCTAAAGCTTAGGAATTAGCAAGTCAGAATTCCAATTCAAAAGACGAACCAATCATTCTCTTCTCTAACCTATCTTTGTGAGTACTATTTATTTCACAATATAATTAATAAATTAATTATGATGAGTTGTAATTGGATTTTGAGAACATGTCTGTTGCATCACCTGATGTTGTTTAACTTTGTTATCTTATGTTGGTAGATCTATTTCATATGTCCAATTATACATGTTTAACTTGATTCATTTTATGCAAGTTTGGGATGTAAATCATATGCTAGTTCGTATGTCAAACCTTTTGCAAGTTTATGATGTAAATCATATGCTATTTCGTATGTGAAACCTTATGCAAGCCTGTTTTTACAAATGTTAATTCGTATGTGAATTTTATGCAAGTTTGGGATGTTAAGGTGTATGTTAGTTTGAATATGAATCTTATGCAAGTCTATATATGAATTATACACAAGTTTATATGTGAATCAAGTACATACATATGCTATTTTATATGCAAAAACATGTGATAAATTCATATGCAAGTTGTGGAAATCCATATGCAAGTTTAGGTGAAAACTATATTCACATTTTTTAGGTTAAAGTTATACTCACATATGCAAGTTTAGGTGAGACCCATAATTCATATATGCAAGTTCACAATTTCATGTTTAGATCCATATTTAGATCCATGGTAGTTTATGCAAATATATGATTCTATATGACCATTGTCTATGCAAATTATTGGCTATGCAAACTTATGTTATGATTCCTATTTGCAATTTAGATCTATTTTTATGTGTTATGCAAGTTGTGATGTTTGTTTTTATAAGTTAGACTATTTCCGAGTCTAACATATTTCATATTTGAACGTACGAAGAGCGTGGGGACAATGGGAAAATATTAATTATGTAAATTATGAATTGGCATAAAATGTCTTTAAAAGCATATAATTAAATTGAGACATTAATTGGTATAATTTTTATACCTAAAAAGTATGGACATAATTTAGGTGACAATTATGGACATAATTAATTTGGAAATTATTGACAATTTGAATAGGGATAATAAATTCAAATTGGGGTGAAATAATTTGTAATAATAAACACCTAAGACATGAGATTAGACTCGTTTGTGGTATAGGACTGCCCGGACCCGCCCGGCAAATCCAACAACCACAAACGGTAGTCTAATGTGAGAGGTCAAAGGCATAAATTAAATGCGTAACAATTGTAAAGACATGAGGTTATACTCGTTTGCGGTATAAGACTATCCGGACCCACCCGACAAATCCAGCAGCCGCAAACGGTAGTCTAATGTAAGAGGTTTTACAAGGTTATAATGAATTAAGTAACATTTAACCAAGATAAACATATGGTGGGACATGGGGGTTAAGTGGGTGACATGGGTGACATGTGAAATACGATTAGAAACACTTAACCAAATTGAAACATGTAAGAAGACATGAATAAGAAGGGGTTAAGTGGAAAATTCTAGTGGGGACCAAGCGTAGGTGGAAAGCTTGTGTCAAGCATGGGGGACCCTTTTCAAACCAGTAACCCATTAAGTATCTTTGTGAGCTCGAGTTAGATCAACGACAGGACACGCTTACTGGGTTTGATTGTAAGAGGTCAAACAGGTTGATAGTGGCAACGCAAGTCCAACGGGGTCATGTGCGTGCGTGGGCCCAGGCTGGTAGGTAAGACGTTGTTGCATCGGGTAGATATAAGCCATGCATCTTTAGTGGTATCGGGTTGCCACTTTCGGGAGTGATACACCCCACTGTGGGACCAGCACAGGCATCTACGAGTTAGGGAGCCGATCGCATGGAGGTAGTGGGTACAGCTAGTGGAGATAGGGGCAGGCGGCACCTATAAAGATAGCTAGGGGTACACGAAACTACCATTATGATTATTATGTTCAGTAGGCGAGATCAACCCTTAGGGTGACTAGTAGTGGTGCTGTATTGTAATTATCCTATACTTATTAGGAGCGAGATTAACGCCAGAATATTCCTCTTATTCATTTTGTCTTTCCCACTTGTTCCACAATCATTCCTTATTTTACCAGTTTATGCCTTATCCTAATTACTTTAATAATTATATTGTTAAAGTTATGGTTCTCGCCAGATTTTATGTCTGACCCCCTTTGTTTTCGTCTCTTTTCCTTTTACCCCCCAAGTTCTCAGGGTAGGACTAGTACTAATGGAGCTTGATCTGGAACTTTCTCTCTCTTTTGGAAGTGCTTGGGTTGCTGAAAGTAAAGTTCAGCTCATCTCTTTTATGGATACTTATGTTGGGGTTATGCTTTTTTACTTATGTACTTAGAAATTAATTTGTTAAGATGGTTACTAAGTGTACTTGGTTTTTCTGTTGGTTTATGATGTTGTTGTAATCAAACTATTTCTCCACTACAATAAAAGTTATTTTAATTTATTCAAGTACCAATATATGTTTCTGTCTTGTTATTTTCTGTTATATTCACCAATAATACCCCATGAAAGTTAATGCATTCCCCTTGAGAGTGACATTAATGGACGTGGGGTGTTACACGTGGTATCAGAGCTGAAGGTTAACAGAACATATAAGAGATTTTGAAAATCTATTTTTCAAAAGCATTTTATAAAGAAATACTTTCAAAAGTATGTTTTAAGCAGAGTATTTTGAGGAGAAAAGTTTGTTTTAAAAACATAACCTCCAAGATCCATATATCTTTCTTTCGAATTCTCCGTTTTGAATCTCTTCATTTTCTTTTCAGCATGTCTGGGTTACCCGAGGGAATACCGATACCAACCTGGTTTAGAAGGTATTTGGAGGCTAGGGCCACCGCCACAGGCCCAACAGATATCCCTCCTCCCCGACTGCAGCTGCTGCTCCTCCTCCCCCTCCCCGTATTGATACCTTTTCAAAGATATGCAAAGACTCTCAAGCAATGGGCGGAAAACCTTTTCACGGATCAGAGACGTTTGTTGAAGCTCGAAATTGGCTTAAGGAGGTGGAAGATTTGTTTGGTATCTTCGAGGTAGAAAATGGAAGGAAGGTCCAATTGGCTGCTTGGTTAATGAAGGATGAAGCCTCGTTTTGGTGGGAGGTTACGAATGGAGAGCATCCAATAGAGATGTGGATGGATTTCCGACATAGGTTCGAGATGAAATTTCTCTCACAAGCAGAAGAGAATTTATACATGGAAAGGTTCTTAGCATTGAAGCAGGGGAATTTGTCAGTAAAGGAGTATGTCTACAAGTTCAATCAGTTGGCGAGGTTTGGCTTAGACTTAGTAAACACACCTGAAAAGAAGGCCCTGAGATTCGTTAAAGGTTTGAATGAGCCGCTACATGGGTTAGCTATGACCCACATTCCTATGAGGGTTACCTTTGAGAAACTGGTTGACATGGTGCTTATGCAAGAAGAGGAGAAAGGCGCTAATGCTAATAAGGCACCAGAAAATAAAGGGGATCAACAGAAGTCATAGCAGCAACCTAAGAAAGGTGGTAAGGACAATAATAGCAAAGGAAAGAAAAGATGCTTTAATTATGAAACACCAGGCCATCTGAGCAAGGACTGTAGGAAGAAGAAGAAGACCAGCTGCTTCAACTGTGGTGAGACAAGACATCTGATCAAAGACTTCCCAAGAAGACAAGGGCAAGGGCAGAGGGCAGGGTCTACTTCTGGAGGGCAGGTTCAGGCTCTCATGGCACCAGGGCAGGCAAGAGGGAAATTTCATGCTCTCATGGCACCAGGACAGGAGAGAGGTAGAAACATTTCTGTTGAAAGTTTGGTTTCTCTGTTTAATTATCCTGTTCGTGCATTGTTTGATTCTGGCACTTCACACTCGTTTGTGTCTGCTTCGTTAGTTGAAACACTGCACCTAAATACTAGTCTAATTACAGATCCCATAGTAGTCTCAAATCTTATAGCTGGTTCGGCTCATCTTTCAATGATTTGTCAGGATTTGAGAGTGTCTATCTTGAGCGTTGAGTTTGAATGCAACGCCTTCGTTCTTGGCTTCACGGGCTATGGATTGATTCTAGGCATGGATTGCTTATCCAATAATGGTGCCATCCTCGATTGTGAAAAGAGAGTGGTTAGACTTATGACTCGCCTTGGAAACACCCTCGAAATCTTTTGTAATCACATACATTCTGTTATGCTTTGCTACCTAGAATCTCTATAACACCCCACTTCCGCTAAGGACACTCTCAAAGGGAATACCTTAACTTCGGTGGAGCGTTTTAAGGTACAAGATACTAATAAATTACAAGACAGAAAATTTATGCAGTGAAAAAGATCAATATTATTTCATAAATACTTATTCAACACAACAATTCAACAACTATTTCAACCTTCCAAATTATTAAAACTTTTCATCTGTCTTGAAAACATAAAGAAGCAATACTGAAAATAAAATGACATAAATCCCCAATAAGTGCTTGACCATAGCCATAGCTTAAAAAGGAAAGTCCAAGCCTTACATCTACGGTCTTCAAGCTTTGGCTAACCTGGACTAAGTAGAAGTGCTTCCTTCATGCGGACCGAGGAGGGGGGAACGGAAGAAAAGAAGCGAAAGGGAAATGAGTCAGACATAAGTCTGGTAAGCCCAGTTATTTAATAGCATGTAAACAAGTAAAAGACCATGACATGAATAAACTGAACTTAGAATGATACCACAATGATAGGATAGTCCTAAAACGAGGTAAAGTAAGATTTAACTACATTGGCTATCGCACCCACTTTTACTTCTCAGCACCCACTAAGAGCTGTTCAACTAGCAATGTATGTTCATGATAAAGTGATCCCATTCATGTATTGATCGGCTCCTACTCGCATTCATGTATTCCCAGTGTCATGTGGCCCCACGTGATTTTTAAGTACTTGTGTTGGTTCCAGTATAGGGTGTATCAAGTCCTATAATGGCAAACCTGACACGATTCAAAAATGCACAAGTGTACGCCTGGTGCCCAACGCCTGCTTTTTCCACTCTGGAGCCCGTGCACGCCCGTACTCCGTCGGAGTCTACACTGACGCACCTAACCGCCGCCCTTTTGACCACTTATATTCAGCCCTGTAATCGTGCCCCACCCTGCCTAGTTCAGGGTACCTTAATACATCCATGTGGGTTACTGCTGAAACGGGTCCCCGTTACTAGGGTTTTTCTAGTCAACATGCTAAATTGGTTAAGTGTCCTTGGTTTGACTTATCCCCTATCAATCTTGTCTAGCTAACATGTTAAGTTGGTTAAGTGTTTCAATTACTTAACCCTACCAATCTTGTCTTGTTAACATGTTAAGTTGATTAAGTGTTCCCTTAGTTACTTAACCTCACCATTTATAGCTTGATTGTTCATGAGCTTTAATTAATTAATTAATTAAAGCTCCAACCACTCACATTAGACAGGTTTTGTTGTGGTTACTGGATGTGCCGGTCGATTCCGGGCAGTTTTACACCACAACTCAGTCTAACCTCGGGTCTTTCTGGGCTTGATGCACTAACCTCTCACATTAGATAGGTATTGTTGTGGTTACTGTATGTGCTGGTCGGTTCCGGGCAGGTTTACACCACAACTCAGTCTAACCTCATGTTAGGCATATTCATCTTTTACATTTTATATATGTGAATTTTCTACAAGTGTTTCATGTCACATATTTTAATTATGTTCAAGACTAATGGTATAAATTATACCATTCACGGCCTTAACCATTTACATGGTTTTGGGCCTACCTACATTATTAACATGTTTTGATTTAATAACTATCCCAATGTTACCCCCGTTTGTTCGTTCGTATTAATCACATAAAGTCATTGGGTCCGCATATTAGCCCAATTTATAAACAAGAGGCAAAGAAGGGAACATGCATAATATAGATTCAACCAAACATGTAAATTTCGCATAAAACTTTATTCATATAATTTAGCATGTCTCATGAACTTGCATATAATTTGGACTTAGATAATCATAAGCCTAAAACATGTAATATGTAGATCTAGGCATGTGTGAACATAACCTCAATTATAAACTAGCATGTGACATAATCATGACATGTCCAATCCCAAGGCATGTATAATTTTAACATTAACATATAGGTGTGAACTAGATCTAACAAGGCGAACTTTCATAAGTCCACTTTACAAACATGCATATAAATATAGATCTAGTTTTGGATCTAACATGTAACTTGCATATGAACATATGTATAATTAGATCGTGACTTGGATCTATCATAAAACATTTAACTTGCATTAATCATATGAACCTAGATAGATCTTGACATGGATCCAACATAAAACTTGTAATTTGCATATGAACATATATATAGGCATATGGATCTAACATAAAGCATATGAATATAT
Source organism: Allium sativum (assembly GCA_030737875.1). Taxonomy (NCBI): domain Eukaryota; kingdom Viridiplantae; phylum Streptophyta; class Magnoliopsida; order Asparagales; family Amaryllidaceae; genus Allium; species Allium sativum. Next base: position 320,029,996 of record CM060921.1, read on the forward strand.
ATATGTAGATCTTGACTTGGATCTAACATAACACATACAACTTGCATTAATCATATAAACATATATATGTAGATCTTAACATGAAACATATAAATTGCATATGATATTGATAGTTTCATTCTCAATCTTTAATAGATCCAACACCAAGTCTAATAAGCCACAAACATTCCAAGACAATTCATGATAAAATCATCACAAGAAACAAACATGAATTAGCATTGTCAATATTATACAACATGGTATAATTCTATTTTTCACTTTATATCAAATCATATCTTAAATTTATTTACATCTAAAAGATAACTACACTTACAAAAGACAATCTTGATTTCTGGAATCTGTATTCTAAAGTTGAAATGCTCGCCTTTGATTTAGACAATCATTGTTTTAGTTTAATTTTGATTTGATTTGGTTTGTCTCTTTTAATTTTCTTCAAGTTGAACAACGGCTACTCGAGGTTGTCCAACGGCAGCATGACGGCTCTTGCTTTGATTTTTAATATGATCTAGGGTTAAGGTATTAGATTGCATATATAGAATTTTTATTTAATAGGAACCGTCAGATTAACCTAGAGCAAATCAAAGCCATTCAAACAAGATAGAATAGCCACATCAGCCCTAATGACTCAGCAAGGAGTCCATCAGAACCAATTAGATGCCACATCTGCCTTAGAGCGAATCGACCCAGTAGGGCTCGTGTCGATCGAGTAGGGCTCGTGTCGACCTCAAAAATGGGCCGATTCGGTTATTCCCCCTCCCGATTAGCTGTTTTGAACCTTTTTGCATATTTATTTAGTTAATTTATATATATATATATATATTTCTCATATGCATACAAACTTCAAGGCTTAATAACTTCTTCATAAGGTATCCGTTTTATGTAAACCAAATGTCTATCTTGACCAAAATTTTGAGACGAACGTAATAGCACAACCCATTTCACTTAATTCTTCTTCTAAAAATTAAGTGTTCTTGAATTTGTTAATTTTAATATTCTCAGAAAATTCGGGGTGTTACATTCTCCCCTCCTTAAAGGATTTCGTCCCCGAAATCTTCAAGTTAAGAAGAATGCATCTTAACATCTAATCATCCATCCACTCATCCATCATCCGCAAGCATCCATTGTCCTTAAAAGAGTTCTAATGTCATATGAACATATGCAGAGTGTGTGTATATGTCTCTTATCTAGTGCAAAATCAGGCGGTCTACTGATCCAGTTGACCTCCTTAATGTGAATCATGAGAGTGCCATGAGTCCATTATGTATGCAATTTTTCCTATTCATAATTCTACATGAGTGCACAATCATTCATACAACTGCAACGTCCATATGATAACACATCAAGTTTCAATCCACATACAATTTCATGCGTTCATATGCAAATGCAATATGAAAGTAATTGACCTGATCTAGAACCTAATGTGCATGTGCATATGCATCCACGAGCAATCACTAGCAGCCACTTGCAACCATCAACCATAACATGTTTCAAATACATGTTTACATCCATTGATTTCTACTAAGGATCAAGAAATAGGACCAAGAAGATAATTAAGCATGAATAAACTTATGATAAAGGAGAGATCAAAGATGTACCCTCAAAAAGATAAGGGTATGCTACGCGTATCTTGCTTTCGGTCTCCCAAGTCGCGACTTCTTCATTGTCACTCCATTGTACTTTAACAAGCTTGACTTCACGGTTGCGTAACTTTTTGACTTCCGTTCCCAAGATACGAGTTGGGATTCTTGTCACTGTTGCTTCTCATTCCACTTCTACCTCTTCTAGTATCTTTGGTTCCACCACTTCCGCAGACTCATGTAAGCACTTCCGTAGGTGAGAAACATGAAAGATATTGTGAACTCCAGCCAACTTTTCAGGTAGCTCTAATCTGTAGGCCATCGTTCCAATTCTTTCAATGATAGGAAATTGTCCTATGAATCTAGGTGCCAATTTCCTTTTGGATCCAAAGCGAACAACATTCCTCAAAGAAGATACTTTAAGGAACGCTCTGTCTCCAACCTCAAACTCCACGTCGGTCCTTCTTTTATCTGCATAGGACTTCTGTCTATCTTGAGCACTCTTCATTCGTCTTCTTATTAGGTCTACCTTTTCTGAGGTTTCCTTAATCATGTCTGGCCCAAGTATAAGCTTATTTGTGGATTCCCACCAACAGGTTGGTGATCGACACGGTCTCCTATATAAGGCTTCAAAGGGTGCCATGCCTATTGTAGCTTGGTAGCTATTGTTGTAGGCGAACTCCACCAGAGGAAGATGATCTTCCCATGTCCCTCCAAAGTCAAGAACACACAATCTCAAGAGGTCTTCTAAGACTCTATACTCCCTTTCCGTCTGTCCATCGGTTTGGGGGTGGTAGACCGTGCTTAAACATAGTTGTTTGCCTACAACCTCTTGCAAACTCTTCCAGAACTCGCTTGTAAAGATAGGGTCTCGATCGCTAACTATGTTGGAAGGTATCCCATGCAGTCGAACTATCTCTTTAAGATATAGAGATGCTAGATATGAGGCAGTCCTTCTACTTTTGACAGGTATAAAGTGAGCGCTTTTTGTGAGTCGGTCCACTATTACCCAAATACTGGTATTGCCCCTTCTTGACCTAGGCAACCCATCAATAAAGTCCATCGAAATGCTATCCCATTTCCACTGTGGGACCTCTAGAGGATGAAGCAAACCACCAGGCTTCTTCTGCTCTGCCTTGACCTGCTGGCATATCATGCACTTAGAAACGAATTCAGCTACGTCCCTCTTCATGCCATTCCAAAAGAAAACTCTTTTGATGTCTTTATACATTTTGTCTCTGCCTGAGTGTATGGTTAGCTTTGAATGGTGTGCTTCTTCTAGAACCGTTTTCACTAAATCTCTTACTTGTGGGACGCATAGCCTTCCATCCCGTCTCAACCATCCCTTATCATTGACGGAGTATCTATTGAGGTGACTCGAAGTCTCACCCCTAATCAGCTTATCTATCACAGCTACTAGCTGAGGATCTTCATGTTGTGCGGTTCCTATTGTGTCAAAAAGTGTAGGTCGCACTTCCAGTGTTGCTAACAAGCCAGGTACAAATTCAGAGGGAGGGTCTAAAGTCAAAGTTGGCTATGTACTCCAAGCTTTGCCTTTCTACAAAGAGAGGGCTTAAGGTCATCTTCTTTCTACTCAGAGCGTCTGCTACCATATTGCCCTTGCCAGGAGTATAGGAAATCTCAAAATCATATGAGCCAAGAAACTCCATCCATCTTTGCTGCCTCAAGTTGAGATCTTTCTACGAGAAAAGGTACTTTAACGATTTATGGTCAGTAAACAATTCAAACTTCTCACCTAGGAGATAATGGCGCCAAGACTTAAGAGCGAAAACGATGGCCGCCAATTCTAGGTCATGGGTTGGGTAGTTTTTCTCATGTACTTTCAACTGCCTTCCGCCATAAGCTTCTACCTTCCCTTCTTGCATCAAGACAGCGCCTAATCCTATACCGCATGCACTCGTGTATACGGTAAACATCATGCTCCCATCAGGCAATGTCAGAACAGGGGCTGTTGTTAGAGCCCTTTTCAAGTGTTGGAAAGCAATATTGCAATCCAAATCTAAAGAGGAAACTAGGTTCTACTTCGTCAACCTTGTAAGTGGAGATGAGATTTTCGCAAAGTCTTTGATGAACTTTCGGTAAAAGCCTGCTAGCCTGAGAAAGCTTCAGACTTCAGTTGCGTTTCGTGGAATCTTCCAATCTTGCACAGCAACCACTTTTGCGGGGTCCACGGATAACCCCTCTTTGGACACCACATGTCCAAGGAATCTAACTTCTTCTCTCCATAAATGGCATTTGGAGAATTTGGCTTTCAACCGATGTGCACGGAGAGTATCCATGACTTCCCTTAAGTGCTGAGCATGCTCTTCCTCAATCTTCGAGAAGATCAAAATATCGTCCACGAAGACCACCACAAACTTATTGAGGAATTCCTGGAACACCCTGCTCATCAAGTCCACGAAATATGTAAGTGCGTTTGTCAAGCCGAAAGGCATTAAAAGCCACTCAAAGAAACCATTCGGGGTCCTAAATGCGGTCTTGTCAATGCTATCCTCAACCACTCTTAGCTGATGAAACTCGGTAGCCAGATCCATTTGGGAGAAAATGGATGCACCTACAAGCTGATCAAACAGATCGTCAATTCTTGGGAGTGGGTGCCTATTCTTCTTGATCAGCTTTTTCAGCTCCCTATAATCCATGCAAAGGCGGAGTGAACCATCGGCTTTGGTCGCGAACACTACTGGAGCACCCCATTCAGAAATACTCCATCTTATGAACCCCTTTTGAAGTAGCTCTTTAACTTGCTTGCTGAGTTCTTTTCTCTCCCTTGGAGCCATGTGTCTAACAGGTAAAGAAACGGGTTTTGCATTGACAACAAGGTATATGCGGAAGTCTATCTCCCTCTTCAGAGATAAGCCCTTTACCTCTTCAAACACATCTGAGTATTCACGGACCGCTCTAACAGACTGCAAATTCTCAACAGACGCATCAAGAGATTCTAGATAACTTAGCATAACAGAATTCATGGGATTACAAGAGATTTCGAGAGTGTTACCAAAGCGAGTCATAAGTCTAACCACTCTCTTTTCACAATCGAGGACGGCACCATTACTGGATAGCCAGTCCATGTCTAGAATCAGCCCATAGCCCGTGAAGCCCAAAATATAAGCATTACATTTAAACCCAACGCTTAAAATAGAGATTTCCAAATCTAAACAAATCATTGACAAATAAACTGAGCCCCCAATTGGATTTGAAAAAACCAGGGGATCCTCTACTATATGGGTGTCTAGGTGCAGAGATTCAACTAAAGCAGTAGATATAAAAGAGTGTGATGCGCCAGAATCAAAGAGAGTACGAACAGGATTATCAAACAGATAAACTAAACTCTCAACAGAAATATGTCTACCTCATTCCTACAGAGGTGCAACAAGAGCATGAACCTGCCCTCTAGAAGACGATCCAGTCCTCTATCCCTACCCTTGCCTCTTTGAGCAGTCCTTAGACAAGTGTCCAGTATCCCCGCACTGGAAACAAACGCCTAATTTCCTCTTTTTCTTTCTACAGTCCCTAGCCAAGTGTCCAGGTATCCCATAGAAATTGCACTTCATCTTCTTACGGGACTTATTATCCTTCCCGCCTTTCTTGGGGCCCGTCTTCTTGTTCTGAGATCCATCTCCTTTCTTGTTTTGAGGCTCTCCCTTCTTCGCCTCCTTTTTGCCATCTTTGTTCTCCTCTTGCAACAGAGCCATGTCCACCAGCTTCTCGTAAGTCGCTCCTATAGGTATATGGGACATTGCCAAACCTTGCAGTGGCTCATTTAGTCCTTTGGCAAAGCGGAGAGCCTTCTTGTGTGGAGTGTTTACTAACTCCAGTCCAAATCGAGCACGCTGGTTGAATTTATTAACGTATTCTTTGACCGACAAGCTGCCCTGTTTAAGTGATAGGAACTTCTCCATTTGCAGACTCTGCTCAGCTTGTGAGAGGAACTTCATTTCAAATCTCTCCTTGAAGTCCTCCCAAGTCTCTATCGGTCTTTCAGCATCAGTGACTTCCCACCAGAAGGAGGCCTCGTCTTTGAGCAACCACACCACCAACTGTAGTTTCTACCTCTCATCTACTTCAAAGATAACGAATAAGTCCTCAGTCTCCTTGAGCCAGTTTCTAGCTTCCACGAATGATTCGCTCCCCTTAAAGTCTTTTCCACCCATGGATCTAAAGCATCTACAGATCTTTGAGAAAGCATTTCCTCTCGGAGGAGGAGGAGGAGCAGCGGCTGGGGGAGGAGGAACGTCTGCTGGGCCTGCGTCATTGGCCCTAGCTTCTAGGTATCTCCTGAACCAACGAGGTATTGGTACACCCGCTGGAAGGTTAAGATCCCCAGACATGCTGAAACAAAAAGGAAAGATTCAAAACGAAGGACAGAAAGATAGTGCATATGGCTTTGGGGATTATGCCTTTTTAAATCAACACTTTTTCTTGAAAATGCTTCTTTATGACTTATTTTTGAAAAATAGTTTCAAAAATTTTATCCGATCTGGTAACCTTTAGCTTTAATACCAAGTGTAACACCCCACCTCCGTTAAGGTCACTCTCAAAGGGAATGCCTTAACTTCGGTGGAGCGTTTTAAGGTACAAGATACTAATAAATTACAAGACAGAAAATTTATGCAGCGGAAAAAGATCAATATTATTTCATAAATACTTGTTCAACACAACAATTCAACAACTGTTTCAACCTTCCAAATTATTACAACTTTTCATCTGTCTTGAAAACATAAAAAAGCAATACTAAAAATAAAATGACATAAATCCCCGATACGTGCTTGACCATAGCCATAGCTCAAAAAGGAAAGTCCAAGACTTACATCTACGGTCTTCAAGCTTTGGCTAACCTGGACTAAGCAGAAGTGTTTCCTCCCTGCGGACCTGAGGGGCGGGGGGAGGGGGGGAGGGGAGGGAGGAGGGGGGACGAAAGGAAAATGGGTCAGACATAAGTCTGGTAAGCCCAGTTATTTAATAGCATATAAAAAAGTAAAAGAATATGACATGAATAAACTGAACTTAGAATGATAGCACAAGGATAGGGTAGTCCTAAAACGAGGTAAAGTAAGATTTAACTGGATTTGGCTATCGCACCCACTTTTACTTCTCGGCACACACCAAGAGCTGTTTAACTAGCAACGTATGTTCATGATAAAGTGATCCCATTCATGTATTGATCGGCTCCTACTCACATTCATGTATTCCCGGTGTCATGCGGCCCCATGTGATTTTTACTTGTGTTGGTTCCCGTATAGGGCGTATCAAGTCCTATAATGGCAACCCTGACACGATTCGAAGATGCACAAGTGTACGGCTGGTTCCCAATGCCTGCTTTTTCCACACTGGAGCCCGTGCACGCCCGTAATCCGTCGGAACCTACACTGACGCACCTAACCGCCGCCCTTTTGACCACTTATATTCATCCCAGTAATCATGCCCCACCCTGCCTAGTTCAGGGTACCTTGATACATCCATGTGGGTTACTGCTGAAACAGGACCCCGTTACTAGGGTTTTTCTAGTCAACATGCTAAATTGGTTAAGTGTCCTTGGTTTGACTTATCCCCTATCAATCTTGTCTAGTTAACATATTAAGTTGGTTAAGTGTTCCCTTAATAACTTAACCTCACCATTTCTAGCTTGATTGTTCATGAGCATTAATTAATTGAAGCACCAACCACTCACATTAGACATGAAACACCCACCTCCGTCAAGGTCACTCACAAAGGGAATACCTTAACTTTGGTGGATGATTATAGGTACAAGACACTGAAAATTTTACAAGACAGATAAATATAAGCAACGAAATTCAAATCTTTATTGCATACGTGGTTCAATACAAAAGCGTTACATCAAATTGTCTCAAAATAACTTCCAAAACATTACACCATAATTTCTGTCTTGATTATTTATTAAAGAAGCATAAACCATAAATAAAACTGCATAAATCCCCAAGGATAATGTACAAGAGCCATAGCCAAGGTGAGGGAGAGTCCAAATCATACATCTACTTTCCTGAAGCTTGCAAAGAGTCTGACTAAGTTGGAGTATACCCTCCCTGTGGACCTGAGGGGGGTGAACGGAAGAAAAGAGGACGAAAGAAACGGGTCAGACAATAAGTCCGGTAAGTTCAGTGATTACTGGTATTTAAACAAGGAAAGGGGTCATGACAGTAATAACAGAACATAGGACAATACCCTAATATAAGATAAGAGGAACATGTGATCGCACCCATTACTATAGTCTCTCCACCTACTTAACTATTGGTTCAACCAACCCCACGTGTTCATAACAAACGATCCCCTTAATGATCGGCTCCTTCTTGCATGCATTCATATCCTATGTCATTTGGCCCCGCTTGACTGTAGATACCTGTGTTGGTTCCACCATGGGGTGTATCAGTCCCTCTGGTGGCAACCCGACACAATTTAAGATGCACAGTGTATACTACGGATGCCTAGTGCCTGCTTTTTCCATTCCGGAGTACGTGCACGTCCATACTCCGTCAGAACGTACACTATCCCACCAACCGTCGATGTTTTGACCACTTATAATCAGCCCAGTAATCGTGCCCCACCTTGCCTAGTTTCAGGGTACCATGATACATCTATGTGGGTTACTGCTGAAATGGTCCTTGTTACTAGGGTTTTCTAACCAACATGTTTATTTGGTTAAGTGTCCAAGTTTACCTAACCCCACCCATTCGTTTAGTTAACATGTTGAATCGGTTAAGTGTTTCCCAAATTGACTTAACCCTACCAATCCTGACTTAGCTTTAATTTATTCATTAAAGCACCAACCACTCACATTAGACAGGTCTTGTTGTGGTCACTGGATATGCCGGTCGGTTCCGGGAAGATTAACACCACAACTCAGTCTAACCTCGGGTTCTTTTTGGGCTTGATGCACTAACCACCCACATTAGACAGGTCTTGTTGTGGTCACTGGATATGCCGGTCATTCCGGGCAGATTAACACCACAACTCAGTCTAACCTCGGGTTAGGCATATTTGTCTTTTCTAAATACCCATTTTTTTCTATATATGTCTCATTTCTTTATGTAAATTAATTTTAATTTAATCATGCCATAATTATCCTTTGATTTTGCTCACAATAAATGGTATATCAAATATACCATTTTATGAACAAATCTATGCCATGAATTTTCATATTTTCCCAATGCTACCCCCGTGGAACGTACGCATGAATCACATAAAATGTTAGGCTAATAAATTAGCCCAAACCCATAAACAAAAAGGGGTAATAAATAAGGGACATGAATCAAACATAAAATAGCATACATCCAATTTATCATGTGTAACTTGGCATAGAAGTATCATTAACTTAATTAAACGGGTAAAGGTGAACTTGTGACTAAGTTGGGTCTAATTGTCAAGTGAACTTGATAAAGGTCTAACATGGAGGTTTAACATATAAACAAAATTTTAAACCACAACTTATTAACATATGTATGTCAAAACATAAGAAATCTACTACAATCATTTTTAAATCACAACTTAGCATATTAACTTATGTATGTTAAACATAAGAGGACAATTATCAACATATTCGAATCACAACTTAGAATAATGACTTGTGTGTTTTAAACATAAGAAAGCTACTATAAACATGTTCGAATCACAACTTAACATGATAACTTATGTGTTTTAAACATAAGAGGGCTATTATAAACATATTCAAATCACATATGTGTTAAAACATAAGAGAACTACAATTCCAATTTTTACAACATGAATAGATTCAACTTAACATGGAGTGTTGATCTAACATATAAACATGTGCTTTAGATCATAAACTTGCAAGTAAGCACCAAATTATAACATGGCATGTTTCACCATTTAGTTGGCATAATAAATCCATTACCCAATCATAATAGATTCCAATAACATACAATATGTTCGTCACCACAAGCATATAGACATTATCAATCGCAATGGTACTTTAAGATAAATGAGAATCAAACTTTATTTATCTTATACATAAGCATCATTCTATATTAGAATTACAACATGTCATAATTCATTTGAAAGAACGTTTAAATCTACATAATAACCAACTTACAAACTGAAAAGGAATTCTTGATTTCTGAAATCTGAATTCTGAAATTGGTAAGCTCGCCTTTGATGTAAATCGTTGAATTTGATTACTTTTAGTTTGATTTTGATTCCGGTTCTTATCTTGTCTTTGAATTGGTGACGGCTACTCCAAGTTCTCCATTGACGGCATGATAGTACCAGGATTATTTTTTGTGTGATTTTTAGGTTGAGCATTGGGTTGTTTATATAGAATTTCAGTTTAATTATAGCCATCGGATGATCCTAGAGTTAACCACAACCATTCAGTCAAGATAGGGTGACACCTCAGCCCTAATGACTCAACACCGAGTCACAAAATCGTCACCTTTCAGATCTGCCCCGGGGGGGGGGGGGGGGTGGGCAGGTCGACCCCCAGGTCAACCTGTAGGGAGGAGGTCAACACTAGGGTCGACCTGGGTCCTGGGCGGGAATTTTCCCGCCCAGCCCGCTTCTGACTTTTGATTTGAATTTTTGAATTTGTTTTCAAGCTGTTTGAATTTATTTGAATTTTCTGGAAACTTCCGACAGCCATAACTTCTTCATACGAAATCCAATTTACGCAAACTCGAACTCTATCTCAACCAGAATTCCAAGACGAACACAATGGCGTAACCCGTTTCCCTTAATTCTCACATTTTAAATTAAGTATTGTTTAATTCGTTACCATAACGTTAACAGAAAATATGGGGTGTTACATTCTCCCCTCCTTTTAGGATTTCGTCCCCGAAATCCTCAAGTCGAGAAGAACTTATATCCTACCATCCAATCACCCATCTACTCAACCATCAAACACGGGCATCCATTGTCCTTAAAAGATTTCTAACGCTTCATGATCATATGCATTGTGTGTGTACATGTCCTTATCTAATGCAAAATCAGGGGTCTACTGATTCAGTTGACCTCCTTAATGCAAATTATGTTAGTGCCATGAGTCCATTATGAATGCAACTTTTTTCCTACTCAAAATTTCCTACATGAGTGCACAATCATTCGTACAAATGCAACGTCCATATGATAACGCATCAATTTTCAATCCATATACCAATACATATATGTATATGCAATATGGAAGTGACTGAGCCGATCTAATACCTAATGTGTGTGTATATGCATCCACGAGCAACCACTAGCAACCAATTGCAACCACTTGCAACCATCAACCATAACATGTTTCAAATACATGTTTACATCCAAATGGGTTCTACCTAAGGATAAAGGATAGGATCGCGGAGATATTCCTAAAAAGATAGATATAAGCACAAACTTAAGGAAAAAGAGATTAAGGATGTACCCACAAAAAGAAAAGGGTAGGCTGCACATATTCTGTCCTCAGATTCCCAAGTCGTGTCTTCCTCGGCATCGCTCCATTGAACTTTGACGAGCTTAACTTCACAGTTGCGTAGTTTTTGACTTCTGTCCCTAATATATGGGTTGGAACTCGCCTTATAGTTGCTTCTCGTTCAACTTCTACTTCCTCTAGCACGCTTGGTTCTACCACTTCCGCAGACTCGTGTAAGCACTTCCGAAGGTGAGAGACATGAAAGACATTATGAACCCCGGCCAATCTTTCGAGAAGTTGTACCCTATAAGCCATCTTCCCAATCTTCTCAATGATAGGGAACGGACCTATAAATCTTGGTGCTAACTTTCCTGCGGATCCAAAGCGAACGACGTTCCTCAAAGGAGATACCTTAAGGAACACCCTGTCTCCAACTTCGAACTCAAGGTCAGTTCTTCTTTAGTCTACGTAGGACTTTTGTCTATCTTGGGCAGTTTTCATTCTTCTTCGTATCAAGTCTACTTTCTCTGAAGTTTCTCTAATCATGTCTGGTCCAAGTATGAGCTTGTCTGTGGACTCCCATCAGCAAGTTGGTGACCTGCACGGTCTTCCATATAAAGCTTCATAAGGCGCCATGCCTATGGTGGCTTGGTAACTATTGTTGTAAGCGAATTCCACAAAAGGTAGATGATCCTCTCATGTACCTCCGAAATCAATAATGCATAATCTCAAGAGGTCTTCTAATACTCTGTTGACTCTTTCCGTCTGGCCATCGGTTGAGGGTGATAGGCTGTGCTTAAGCATAATTGTGTGCATACATCCTCTTGTAAACTCTTCCAAAACTCGCTCGTGAAGATAGGGTCTCGATCACTCACTATGCTGGAGGGTATCCCATGGAGTCGAACTATCTCTTTAAGATATATGGATGCTAGAGATGAGGCATTCCTTCTACTTTTGACAGGTATAAAGTGAGCGCTTTTAGTAAGCCTGTCCACTATTACCCAAATGCTGGTATTGCCCCTTCTTGACCTAGGCAACCCATCTATAAAGTCCATCGAGATGCTATCCCATTTCCATTGTGGGACCTCTAGAGGATGGAGCAGACTACCAGGATTCTTCTACTCTGCCTTGACTTGGTGCCATATTAAACACTTAGAAACAAATTCAGCTACGTCTTGCTTCATGCCATTCCAAAAGAAAACTCTTTTGATGTCTTTATACATTTTGTCTCCGCCTGGGTGTATGTTTAGCTTGGAATGGTGTGCCTCTTCTAGAACCGCCTTTACCAATCCCCTTGCTTGTGGGACATCCATCTCGTCTCAACTAGCCCTTGGCATCAATGGAGTATCTATTGAGGTTACTCGAAGTCTTACCCCTAATTAACTTTTCCATCACATCGGCCAGCTGAGGGTCTTCTCTTTGCGCGACTCCGATTGAGTCTAATAGAGTTGGCCGCACTTCTAACGTTGTTAGCAAGCTAGGTACAAAGTCAGAGGAGGGTCTGAAGTTAAAGCTTGCTATGAACTCCAAGCTTTGCCTTTCCACAAAGAGAGGGATTAAGGTCAATTTCTTTCTTCTCAAGGCGTCTACTACTGCATTGCCCTTTCCAGGAGTGTAGGAAATCTCAAAATCGTACGAGGCAAGAAACTCCATCCATCTTTGCTGCCTCAAGTTGAGGTCTTTCTGCAAGAAAAGGTATTTCAATTATTTATGGTCAGTATACAGTTCAAATTTCTCACATAGGAGATAATGGCGCCAAGACTTAAGAGAAAAAACGATGGCTGCCAACTCTAGGTCGTGGGTTGGGTAGTTTTTCTCGTGTACTTTCAATTGTCTTCCACCATAAGCCACTACCTTTCCTTCTTGCATCAGAACAACGCCTAGTCCCATTCCGCATGCATCTATGTATACTGTAAACATCTTGCTTCCATCAGGCAATGTCAGAACCGGGGATGTTGTTAGAGCCCTTTTCAAACGTTGGAAAGCAATATCGCAATACATGACCCAATTGAAAGTTAGGTTCTTCTTTGTCAACCTTGTCAGTAGAGCTGAGATTTTTGCAAAATCTTTGATAAACTTTGGATAAAAGCCTGCTAGCCTGAGAAAGCTTTGGACTTCGGTTGCGTTTCGAGGAACCTTCCAATCTTGCAAAGCTACCACTTTCGCGGGGTCCACAACTATCCCCTATTTGGACAACACATGTCCAAGGAACCTAACTTCTTCTCTCCAGAAATGGCATTTGGAGAATTTTGCCTTCAACTGATGTGCACGGAGAGTATCCATGACTTCTTTTAGATGCTGAGCATGCTCTTCCTCATTCTTTGAGCAGATCAAAATATCGTCTACGAAGACCACCACAAACTTATTGAGGAACTCTCGGAACACCCTACTCATTAAATTAACGAAGTAAGCGGGTGCATTTGTCAAGCCGAAAGGCATGACAAGCCACTCGAAGAAACCATCTGGAGTTCTGAACGCGGTCTTATCAATGCTGTCTTCAGCTACTCTTAGCTGATGAAACCCGGTAGCCAATTCTAATTGGGAGAAGACCGATGCACCTACAAGTTGATCGAACAAATCATCTATTCTTGGGAGTGGGTGCCTATTCTACTTGGTCAGCTTGTTTAGCTCCCTATAATCAACGCATAGGCGAAGCGAACCGTCCGCTTTAGTGGTGAATACTACTGGAGCACCCCATTCAGAAATACTCCGCCTTATAAACCCCTTCTCAAGAAATTCTTTAACTTGCTTCTTGAGTTCTTTCCTCTTCCTTGGAGCCATGTGTCTAACGGGTAAAGTAATGGGTTTTGCGTTGTCAACAAGGTATATGCGGAAGTCTATCTCCCGCTTCGGAGGTAAGCCCTTTACCTCTTCAAACACATCCGAGTATTCACAGACAACCCTTACAGACTGCAAGTTTTCAACAGATGCATCAAGAGATTCTAGATAACTAAGCATGACGGAGTTCATGGGATTACAAGAAATTTCGAGAGTGTTACCGAGGCGAGTCATGAGTCTAACCACTCTCTTTTCACAATCGAGGACGGCACCATTACTGGATAGCCAGTCCATGCCTAGAATCGACCCATAGCCCGTGAAGCCCAAAACAAAGGCATTACATCTAAACCCAATGCTTAGTATAGATATTTTCAAATCCAAACAAACCATTGATAAATAAGCTGAGCCCCCAATTGGATTTGAAACAACCAAGGGATCCTCTACTACACTAGTGTCTAGATGTAGAGATTCCACTAAAGCAGTAGATATAAAAGAGTGCGATGCGCCAGAATCAAATAGTGTACGAACAAGATGATCAAAAAGATTGACTAAACTTACGACGGAAATATTTCTACCTCGTTCTTGCGGAGGTGCCTTGAGAACGTGAACTTGTCCTCCAGAAGAAGGTCCAGCTCCCTGCCCTTGCTTCCTTGGGTAGGCCCTAGCCATGTGTCCTGTCTCACCACAGTGGAAACAACCACCCATCTTCCTTTTCTTCTTCTTGCAGTCTTTGATCAGATGTCCAGGGATGCCACAGAAATTACACTTTCTTTTGTTACGGGGTTTGTTGTTATTCCTGCCTTTCTTTGAATCAGCCTTCTTGTTCTGTGACCACTCCCCCTTCTTATCCTGTGGCACTTCTACTTTTGCCTCTTTCTTGCCTTTGTCTTCCTCATGTAAGAGTGCCATGTCCACTAACCTCTTGTAAGTAGCCCCCATAGGTAGATGGGTCATAGCCAAGCTGTGAAGTGGCTCATTCAATCCCTTGACAAAACGGAGAGCCTTCTTATGAGGAGTATTCACTAAGTCCAAACCAAATCGGGCCAGCTGATTGAATTGGTTGACGTACTCCTTGACCGTCATACTTCCTTGCTTAAGAGATAAGAACTTTTCCAGTTGTAAACTTCGTTCAGCTTGTGAGAGGAATTTCATCTCAAACCTTATCCTGAAATCCATCTATGTTTCAACTGGTCTTTCAGCGTCTTCCCACCAATAGGAAGCTTCGTCTTTGAGCAACCATACCACCAATTGTATCTTCTGCCTATCGTCCACCTCGAAGATAACGAACAGATCATCAGTTTCTTTGAGCCAGTTCCTTGCTTCTATGAATGATTCAGTTCCCTTGAAATCCTTTCCACCCATAGCCCTAAAGTCTCTACGAATCTTTGAGAAAGAATTTGCATGAGGAGAAGGAGGAACCGCTGCAGCTGGAGGAGGAATATCTGCTGGGCCTGCGTCGTTGGCCCAAGCCTCTAAGTACCTCCTGAGCCACCCAGGTATCGGTACACCCTCAGGAAGGTTAAGATTCCCAGACATGCTAAAACGAAAAAAGAAAAGATTCAAAGCGAAGGATAGAAAGATAGTGCATATGGCTATGGGTATTATGCCTTTTAGATTTAAAACAACACTTTTTCTTGTAAAATGCTTCTTTATATTTCTTTTTTGAAAATAGTTTTCAAAAATTCTTATCTAATCTGGTAAACCTTTGCTCTGATTCCAAGTGAAACACCCCACCTCCGTTAAGGTCACTCACAAAGGGAATGCCTTAACTTTGGTGGAGGGTTATAGGTTGTAACACCCCGTGAATTCTATAATGTTAAACTTCGCAAATTAAAGTATAATTAATTCTAAATGGAAGAATTAAGGGAAATGGGTTTCTCCATTGCGTTCGTCTCGGAATTCTGCTTAAGATAGAGTCCGAGTTTGCATGAAACGGACTCCGTATGAAGGAGATATGGCCTTCGGAAGTTTCAGATTCAAATTTAAATTCAAACAGCTCAGTTTTTAATTCAAAATTTCGAATTTCAGGTTCAAATTGGGCTCGGCAGGAAAATTCCCGCCCAGAGACCAGGTCGACCATAGGGTCGACCATGGTGTCGACCTGGTCCCCCCCAGGTCGACACTAGACCTGGTCCCCCCCAGGTCGACCATAGTGTCGACCTGGGTATCGACCTGGCTGGCCAGGTCTGGCTCTGGCTCGATTTTCTGAGGCCTTGTGTGTCACTAGGGCTGACGTATCACCTCTTGATTGGCTCTCTGAATTTTGAATGGCCTAGATTCCTCCTTTCTTCATCTGACGGCTCAAAACAACTTAAAAATCTATAAATACACCCTAACTCTCAACTGAAAATTCACACAAAAATATGAGAAAGGAGTCGTCATGCTGCTAGGGAGGAATTGAACATAGCCGTCAAGAGAAAATCCTAGAGACGAATCAAACTAAGAAGAAGATTTAAAGTTTAAATCAAAAGTTTTCAACGCAACGTTAGTCTACCTAAAGGAGCGCATTCCAATTTCAGAATTCAGAATTCAGAATTCAAGATTCTGCATTTGTTGTAAGTATAGTAACCTTTCAGAATATGAATAAGAATTGCGATGTGATTCGATGTGAATGAAAATAGAATTGTGTTATTGTATTGTATAAAATTCTATGTATTGTGATGGTTCTATCATAACTTATGTATTGATGTTTGTGGCATAAATTTGATTGATGCAAGCCTATTGAACAATTGTATATGAAAACAATGGCACTTGCAAGTTTGTGGCAAAGATTAGAAATTGATTCCTTTATGTATATGTCGAAGGCATGGACTATGTATATACTATGTATATTCCTATGACACTTGAAACCGTTTATGCCTACATGACCCAAAACCTATGATATCATTTTCATGTCTATTTGCAAGTATGATTGATCTATGTTAAGCATCGTTTGGGTTTCATAAACTATGCAAATTCATGTTTATTTGCAAGTGTAATTGGATCTATGTTAAGTATCGTTTGGGTTTCAAAAACTATGCAAGTTCATGTTGAAATAGGCTATGTGATTAAATGTTATAATTGGACCTTTTGGTGAATATACATCATGCTAGTTATGTATTTGACATTATACTAAGTTAAACATATTTAAACACAAGCTGTAAACTATGCCATTTCATATGTCACCTACTTAGTTGTACTTTGATTTGAATGCAAGTTCACATGACCCATCATTTATGTTAGTATCGCTAAATTGCAAGTTCATGCGACACACACCCTTATATGTTGTCAAATATTACATGTTCTTGATTTTCCCTTTTTTCTTATGCTTATAAAGTTGGGCTGAATTGTGTCACGCCCAACATTTGTTATAACGCTGCGAACGTATAAACGGGGGTAATGACGTTGGGTATAAAACATGAAAATATATGTTGGCATGTTTGGCACATGCCAAGGACAATGACATTTAAGCGGTATAAATTGTTATGCCCAAAAATAAAAGATATGACATTTACATATATAATAATAAAATATGTAAATTTAGAAAACACGACGTGCTTAACCCGAGGTTGGATTGAGTTGTGATGTAAACCTGCCCAGAACCGCCCGGTTGTCCAGTAGTCACAACAATACCTATCCAATGTGGGTGGTTAAGCATTGAGCCCAACAAAGACCCGAGGTTAAACTGAGCTACGGTGTAAACCTACCCGGAACCGACCGGCATATCCAGTAACCGTAGCAATACCTGTCTAATGTGAGTGGTCTGGTGCTCCTAAGAGGCTAAGGACAGGTGGTAGGGTTAAGTCAACTATAACACTTAACCAAATTCAACATGTTAACAAGAATTGATGGGTGGGGGTTAGGTAATACAGACACTTAACCACTAAACATGTTTGACTAGAAAATCCTGGTAACGAGGGACCCATTTCAGCAGTAACCCAATTTAGGTATCGACGGTACCCTGAAACTAGGCAGGGTGGGGCACGATTACTGGGCTGATTATAAGCGGTCAAACAACGGCGGTGGGTGCACAGTGCAGGTCTAACGGGGTGTGGGCGTGCACACACTTCGGAGCAGACAACCAGGGCACTGGGGACACTAGTAGTATAACCTATGCCTTCTAGAATTTGTGTCGGGGCCGCCACCATGGGTCTTGATACACCCCATGGTGGGACCAGCATAGATATCTATAATTCTTGGGGGTCGTATGACACATGTTAAAACGAGTAGGAGCCGATCTTTAAATAAAGCTGGGGATCATTTCACCCTCACCATGGGGTGCCAGTTAGAGTTACTAGATTTACTCAGGCTTTATGTCTGACCCTATTTTCTTTTCGTCTTCTTTTCTTTCATCCCCCCCCCAGGTCCGCAGGGAGGAAACAACTCAGCTCAGTCAGGTTCTGTTCAAGCTCCAAGAACGTAGATGTATGATTTGGGTCTCTTTTGCTCGGACTATGGCTTTGGATATCACTATGGGGATTTTTGTCACTTTATTTATGTTTTATGCTTCTTTAATAATCAAGACAGTTATGATGTTGTAATGATGCAAGTATTTTGAGACAAGTATGGAATGTTTTGTTTTGGAACACGTATTGATGAATAAAAGTCTGTTGGTTTCCGCTGTTTAAAATATGTGTATTTATATCTGTCTTGAGTTTATCTGTGGCTTTTACTTATAAACCACCACCAAAATTAAGGCATTCCCTTTGTGAGTGACCTTAATGGAGGTGGGGTGTTTCATAGGTACAAGACACAGAAAAATTTACAAGACAGATAAATATAAGCAGCGAAATTCAAATTTTTATTGCATACGTGGTTCAATACAAAAGCATTACATCAAATTGTCTCAAAATAACTTCCAAAACATTAAACCATAATTTCTGTCTTGATTATTTATTAAAGAAGTGTAAACCATAAATAAAACTGCATAAACCCCCAAGGATAATGTCCAAGAGCCATAGCCAAGGTGAGAGAGAGTCCAAATCATACATCTACTTTCTTGAAACTTGCAAAGAGTCTGACTAAGCTGGAGCATTCCCTCCCCTGTGGACCTGGGGGGAAACGAAAGAAAAGAGACGAAAGAAAATGGGTCAGACAATAAGTCTGGTAAGTTCAATGATTACTACTATTTAAACAAGGAAAGGGGTCATGACAGTAATAACAGAACATAGGACAATACCCTAATATAAGATAAGAGGAATATGTGATCGCACCCATTACAATATTCTCTGCACCTACTTAACCATTGGTTCAACCAATGCCACGTGTTCATAACAAATGATCCCCTTAATGATCAGCTCCTGCTCGCATGCATTCATATCCTGTGTCATTCGGCCCCGCTTAACTATAGATACCTGTGTCGGTCCCACCATGGGGTGTATCAGTCCCTCTGGTGACAACCTGACACGATTCAAGATGCACAGTTTATACTACAGATGCCCAGTGCCTGCTTTTTCCACTCCGGAGTACGTGCACGCCCATACTCCGTCGGAACCTACACTGGCCCACCAACCGCCGACGTTTTGACCGCTTATAATCAGCCCAGTAATCGTGCCCGCCCTGCCTAGTTTCAGGGTACCATGGTACATCTATGTGGGTTACTGCTGAAATGGGTCCCCGTTACTAGGGTTTTCTAATCAACATGTTTATTTGGTTAAGTGTCCAAGTTTACCTAACACCACCCATTCATTTAGTTAACATGTTGAATCGGTTAAGTGTTTCCCTAATTGACTTAACCCTACCAATCCTGACTTAGCTTTAATTTATTCATTAAAGAACCAACCACTCACATTAGACAGGTCTTGTTGTGATCACTGGATGTGCCGGTCGGTTCCGAGCAGACTTGCACCACAACTCAGCCAAACCTCGGGTTCTTTTTGGGCTTGATGCACTAACCACCCACATTAGACACGTCTTGTTGTAGTCACTGGATATGCCGGTCGGTTCCGGGCAAATTTACACCACAACTCAGTCTAACCTCGGGTTAGGCATATTTGTCTTTTCTAAATTCCCATTTTTTCTATATATGTCTCATTTCTTTATGTAAATTAATTTTAATTTAATCATGCCATAATTATCCTTTGATTTTACTCACAATAAATGGTATATCAAATATACCATTTTATGAACAAATCTATGCCATGAATTTTCATATTTTCCCATCGCTACCCCCGTGGAATGTACGCATGAATCACATAAAATGTTGGGCTAATAAATTAGCCCAAACCCATAAACAAAAAGGGGTAATAAACAAGGGACATGAATCAAACATAAAATAGCATACATCCAATTTATCATGTGTAACTTGGCATAGAAGTATCATTAACTTAATTAAACGGGTAAAGGTGAACTTATGACTAAGTTGGGTCTAATTGTCAAGTGAACTTGATAAAGGTCTAACATGAAGGTTTAACATGTAAATAAAATTTTAAACCACAACTTAGCATATTAACTTATGTATGTCAAAACATAAGAAAGCTACTATAATCATTTTTAAATCACAACATAGCATATTAATTTATGTGTGTTAAACATAAGAGAACTATTATTAACATATTCGAATCACAACTTAGCATAATGACTTATGTGTTTTAAACAGAAGAGAGCTACTATAAACATGTTCGAATCACAACTTAACATGATAACTTATGTGTGTTAAACATAAGAGGGCTATTATAAACATATTCGAATCACAACTTAGCATGATACTTATGTGTTAAAACATAAGAGAACTACAATTCTAATTTTTACAACATGAATAGATTCGACTTAACATGGATCTAAATATACATGAGTGTTGATCTAACATATAAGCATGTGCTTTAGATCATAAACTTGCAAGTAACCACCAAATTATAACATGACATGTTTCACCATTTATTTGACATAATAAATCCATTACCCAATCATAATAGATTCCAATAACATACAATATGTTCATTACCACAAGCATATAGACATGATCAATCGCAACGATACTTTAAGATAAACAAGAATCAAACTTTATTTATCTTATACATAAGCATCATTCTATATTCGAATTACAACATGTCATGATTCATTTGAAAGGACGTTTAAATCTACGTAATAACCAACTTACAAACTAAAAAGGAATTATTGATTTATGAAATCTGAATTCTGAAATTGGTAAGCTCGCCTTTGATGTAGATCATTGAATTTGATTACATTTAATTTGATTTTGATTCAGGTTCTTATCTTGTCTTTGAATTGGTGACTGCTACTCCAAGTTCTCTATTGATGGCATGATTGTTCTAGGATTATTTTTTGTGTGATTTTTAGGTTGAGCATTGGGTTGTTTATATAGAATTTCAGTTTAATTATAGCTGTTGGATGATCCTAGAGTTAACCATAACCATTCAGTCAAGATAGGGTGACACCTCAGCCCTAATGACTCAGCACTGAGTCACAAAATCGTCACCTTTCAGATCTGCCCAGGGGGGCAGGTCGACCCCCAGGTCAACCCCTAAGTCGACTTGTAGGGGGGAGGTCGACACTAGGGTCGACCCCTTGGTCGACCTGGGTCCTGGGCGGGAATTTTCCTACCCAGTCTGCTTCTGACTTTTGATTTGAATTTTTGAATTTGTTTTCAAGCTGTCTGAATTTATTTGAATTTTCTGGAAACTTCCGACAGCCATAACTTCTTCATACGGAGTCCAATTTACGCAAACTCGGACTCTATCTCAACCAGAATTCTGAGACGAACACAATGGCGTAAATCGTTTCCCTTAATTCTTACATTTTAAATTAAGTATTGTTTAATTCGTTACTATAACGTAAACAGAAAATACGGGGTGTTACAAGACAGGTATTGTTGTGGTTACTAGATGTGTCGGTCAGTTCCGGGCAGTTTTACACCCCAACTCAGTCTAACCTCGGGTCTTTCTGGGCTTGATGCACTAACCTCTCACATTAGACTGGTATTGTTGTGGTTACTGGATGTGTCGGTCGGTTCCGGGCAGGTTTACACCACAACTCAGTCTAACCTCGGGTTAGGCATATTCATCTTTTACATTTTATATATGTGAATTTTCTACAAGTGTTTCATTTCACATATTTTAATTATGTTCAAGACTAATGGCATAAATTATACCATTCATGGCCTTAACCATTTACACGGTTTCGGGACCACATACGTTATTAACATGTTTTGATTTAATAACTATCCCAAAGTTACCCCCGTTTGTTCATTCGTATTAATCACATAAAGTCATTGGGCCCGGATATTAGCCCAATTTATAAACAAGAGGTAAAGAAGGGAACATGCATAATATAGATTCAACCAAACATGTAAATTTTGCATAAAACTTTATTCATATAATTTAACATGTCACGTGAACTTGCATATAATTTAGACTTAGATAATCATAAGCCTAAAACATGTTAATATGTAGATATAGGCATGTGTGAACATAACCTCAATTATAAACTAGCATATGACATAATCATGACGTGTCCAATCCCAAGGCATGTATAATTTTAACATTAACATATAGGTGTGAACTAGATCTAACAAGGTGAACTTGCATAAGTCCACTTTACAAATATGCATATAAATATAGATCTAGTTTTGGATCTAACATGTAATTTGCATATGAACATATGTATAATTAGATCATGACTTGGATCTATCATAAAACATATAACTTGCATTAATCATGTGAACCTAGATAGATTTTGACATGGATCCAACATAAAACTTGTAACTTGCGTATGAACATATGAACATATGAACATATATGTAGGCATATGGATCTAATATAAAGCATATGAATATATATATATATGTAGATCTTGACTTGGATCTAACATAATACATACAACTTGCATTAATCATATAAACATATATATGTAGTTCTTAACATGAAACATATAACTTGGATATGATATTGATAGTTTTATTCTCAATCTTTAATAGATCCAACACCAAGTCCAATAAGCCACAAATATTCCAAGACAATTCATGATAAAATCATCACAAGAAACAAACATGAATTAGCATCGTCAATATTATACAACATGGTATAATTCTATTTTTCACTTTATATCAAATCACGTCTTAAATTTATTTACATCTAAAAGATAACTACACTTACAAAAGACAATCTTGATTTCTGGAATATGTATTCTGAAGTTGAAATGCTAGCCTTTGATGTAGACAATCGTTGTTTTAGTTTAATTTTGATTTGATTTGGTTTATCTCTTTTAATTTGCTTCAAGTTGAACAACGACTACTCGGGGTTGTCCAACGGCAGCATGACGGCTCTTGCTTTGATTTTTAATATGATTTAGGGTTAAGGTATTAGGTTGCTTATATAGAAGTTTGATTTAATAGGAACCGTGAGATTAACCTAGAGCAAATCAAAACCATTCAGACAAGATAAAATAGCCACATCAGCCCTAATGACTCAACAAGGAGTCCATCAGAATCAATCAGATGCCACATATGCCTTAGAGCGAATCGGCCCACGGGTTGACAGCCAAACACCCTGAATCAACCCCTAGTCGACCCAGCGGGACTCGGGTCGACCTCAAAAATGGGTCGGTTCAATTATTCCCCCTCTAGATTCGTTGTTTTAAACTTTTTTGATTATTTCTTTATTTAATTTTTATATATATATATATATATTTATATTTTTTTTCTCATATGCATACAAACTTCAAGGCTTAATAACTTCTTCATATGGTATCCGTTTTATGCAAACCAAATGTCTATCTTGACCAAAATTTTGAGATGAACGTAATAGCGCAACCCATTTCACTGAATTCTTCTTCTAAAAATTAAGTGTTTTTGAATTTGTTAATTTTAATATTCTCAGAAAATTCGGGGTGTTACAATCTCTTGATGCGTCTGTTGAAAACTTGCAGTCTGTTAGAGTAGTCTGTGAATACTCAAATGTATTTGAAGAGGTGAAGGGCTTACCTTCGAAGCGGGAGATAAACTTCCGCATATACCTTGTTGATAATGCAAATCCCATAGCTCTACACGTTAGACACATGGCTTCAAGGGAGAGAAAAGAGCTCAGTAAGCAAGTCAAAGAGCAGCTCGAAAAAGGGTTTATAAGGCGGAGTATTTCTGAATGGGGTGCTCCAGTAGTATTCGCAACCAAAGCGGATGGTCACCTATGCATTGATTATAGGGAGCTAAACAAGCTGACCAAGAAGAGTAGGCACCCACTTCCAAGGATAGATGACTTGCTTGATCAGCTTGTAGGTGCATCGGTTTCTCCCAACTAGATCTGGCTACCGGGTTCCATCAGCTAGAGTGGCTGAAGACAACATTGATAAGACTGCGTTCAAAACCCCAGATGGTTTCTTTGAATGGCTTGTCATGCCTTTCGGCTTGACAAACACACCCGTTTACTTCGTTGAATTGATGAGCAGGGAGTTCAGAGAATTCCTTAATAAGTTTGTGGTGGTCTTCGCAGATGACAGTTTGATTTTCTCGAAGAATAAAGAAGAGCATGCTTTTCACTTAAGAGAAGTCATGGATACTCTTCGTGCACATCAGCTGAAAGCCAAATTCTCCAAATGCCATTTCTGGAGAGAAGAAGTGAGGTATCTTGGACATGTGGTGTCCAAAGAAGGGTTAGCTGTGGACCCCGCAAAAGTAGTTGCGGTGCAAGATTGGAAGGTTCCACGGAATGCAACCGAAGTCCGAAGCTTTCTCGGGCTAGCGGGCTTTTACCGAAGACTTTGCTAAAATCTCAGCCACACTCACAAGATTTACGAAGAAGAACCTAACTTTCGCTTGGGATTTGGATTGCGATATTGCTTTCCAACGTTTGAAAAGGGCTCTAACAACAGCCACAATTATGACATTGCCGGATGGGAGTAAGATGTTTACCGTATACACAGATGCGTGTGGTACGGGACTAGGTGCTATCTTGATGCAAGAAGTAAAGGTAGTAGCTTATGGAGGCAGACAGTTGAAAGTACATGAGAAAAACTACCTAACCCACGATCTAGAGTTGGCTGCCATCGTCTTTGCACTTAAGTTTTGGTGCCATTATCTCCTAGGTGAGAAGTTTGAATTGTATACTGACCATAAATCGGTGAAGTACCTTTTCTCACAGAAAGATCTTAACTTGCGACAACAAAGGTGGATGGATTTCTTAGCATCCTACGATTTCGAGATCTCCTATACCCCTGGCAAGAGTAATGTAGTAGCAGACGCCTTAAGTAGGAAGAAGCTGACCTTGAGTACTCTCTCTTTGTAGAAAGGCAAAGCTTGGAGTATATAGCAAACTTTAACTTTAGACCCTCCTCTGAAATTGTGACTGGTCTGTTAGCATCGCTAGAGGTGCAGCCTACTCTTTTGGACTCAATAGGAACCGCACAACGAGAAGACCCTCAGCTAGTTGATGTGATGGATAAGCTAGTTAGGGGTGAGACTTCTAGTCACCTCACTAAATACTCCATCGATGATAAGGGTTAGTTGAGACGGGATGGAAGGTTATGCGTCCCACAAGTAAGGGATTTAGTGAAGATGGTTCTCGAAGAAGCACGCCATTCTAAGCTGACCATACACCCAGGCGGAGACAAGATGTATAAGGATATAAAAAGGGTTTTCTTTTGGAATGTCATGAAGAGTGATGTAGTTGAGTTCGTCGCTAAGTGTTTGATATGCCAGCAAGTAAAAGCGGAGCAGAAGAAGCCTGATGGTCTGCTTCAGCCTCTAGAGGTCCCACAATGGAAGTGGGATAGCATTTCGATGGACTTTGTTGATGGATTGCCTAGGTCAATAAGGGGGAAATACCAGTATTTGGGTAATAATGGACAGGCTTACTAAAAGCGCTCAATTTAAACTTGTTAAAAGTAGAAGGACTGCCTCGTCCCTAGCATCCATTTATCTTAAAGAAATAATTCGACTCCATGGGATACCCTCCAGCATAGTGAGTGACGAGATCCTATCTTTACGAGCGAGTTTGGTAGAGTTTGCAAGAGGCAGTAGACACACAATTATGCTTAAGCACGGCCTATCACCCCCAAACCGATGGTCAGACGGAAAGGATGAACAGAGTATTAGAAGACCTCTTGAGATTGTGCATTCTTGACTTTGGAGGGACATGGGAGGATTTTCTTCCTTTGGTGGAATTCGCCTACAACAATAGCCACCAAGCCACCATAGGCATGGCGCCCTTCGAAGCTTTACATGGAAGACCATGCCGATCATCGACTTGTTGGTGGGAGTCTACAGACAAGCTCGTACTTGGCCAGACATGATTAGAGATACCTCAGAAAAGGTAGACTTGATAAGAAGACGGATGAAGGCTGTACAAGATAGGCAGAAGTCCTACGCAGACAAAAGAAGGACCGACCTTGAGTTTAAGGTTGGAGATAGGGTGTTCCTTAAAGTATCTCCTCTGAGGAATGTCATTCGCTTTGGGTCCGTAGGAAAGTTAGCACCAAGATTTGTAGGTCCATTTCCTATCATTGAAAGGATTGGGGCGATGGCTTACAGAGTAGAGCTACCCGAGAGACTGGCTGGAGTTCATAATGTTTTTCATGTTTACTACAATAATTCTTACATGAATCTACGGAAGTGGTGGAGCCAAGTATACTAGAGGAAGTAGAAGTGGAACGAGAAGCGACGGTGAGAAGAGTTCCAACTCGTATCTTGGGTACAGAAGTCAAAAAAGCTACGCAACCGTGAAGTCAAGCTTGTTAAAGTCCAATGGAGTGACGCTGAGGAAGACGCGACTTGGGAAACTAAGAGGAAAATACGCGTGGCCTACCCTTTTCTTCTTGAGGGAACCTACTTGATCTCTTTTTCCATAAGGTTATTCATGCTTATATCTATCTTTTAAGTATATCTCCTCAGTCCTATTCTTTATCCTTAGGTAGAAACCGATGGATGTAAACATGTATTCGAAACATGTTATGATTGATGGCTGCGAGTGGTTGCCAGTGGTTGCTAGTGGTTGCTTGTGGATGCATGCACACACACATTAGGCACTAGATCGGCTCAGTCACTTTCATATTACATATAAATGTGTGTGCATATTTAAATTAATGGCTGCATAATGGTTGTGTCATCATATGGATGCTGCATTTTGATGAATGGTTGTGCACACATGTAGAAGTAATATGTATCGTTAGGATTCTTTTGCATGCATAATGGACGCATGGCACTATCATGATTTGCATTAAGGAGGTCAACTGAATCAGTGGACCGCCTGATTTTGCATTAGATAAGGACCATACACACACACCCCTTTTGCATATGTTCATACAACATTAGAAATCTTGTAAGGACAATGGATGCCTGTGTTTGATGGTTGAGTAGATGGATGATTGGATGTTAGGATATACATTCTCCTTAACTTGGAGATTTCGGGGGCAAAATCCTTTAAGGAGGAGAGAATGTAACACCATGTAATTTTAAATACTAAAATTTAACAAATTTAGGAATATTTAATTATTAAAGTGAGAATTAAGGGAAATGGGTTACGCCATTGCGTTCGTCTCGAAGTTCTGCTTGGAATAGAGTCCAAGTTTTCGTAAATCGGACTTCGTATGAGGAAGTTATAGCCCTCGGAAGTTTCAGTGATTTTATATAAATAAAAATAGTTCAGAATAATAAATTCGAAATTCAAATTCAAACAGGGAAGAGACTGGGCAGGAATTATCCCGCCTAAGGGCCAGGTCGACCAGGAGGTCGACCTACCCTATACAGGTCGACCAGGGGGTCGACCAACCCCCCTCCCCGGGCAGATCTGAAATGTGACGATTTCTGACTCTCTGCTGAGTCATTAGGGCCGATGTGGCTGTTCTAGATAACTCTATCTAGTATGGATGGTTGGGATTGCTCCTATGATAATCTATCGGCTTAGATTGATTATAACTTCTATAAAAGAGTGCCTAGACTCAAACCCTAAACCTAAACAAAATTTGTCTCTTGGCCTCCATGCTGCTGCTAGGATAGTTCTTCTTCTTAAAGCTTAGGATTTAGCAAGTCAGAATTCCAATTCAAAAGGCGAACAAATCATTCTCTTCTCTAACCTATCTTTGTGAGTACTATTTCTTTCACAATATAATTAATAAATTAATTATGATGAGTTGTAATTGGATTATGAGAACATGTCTGTTGAATCACGTGATGTTGTTTAACATTGTTATCTTATGTTGGTAGATCTATTTCATATGTCCAATTATACATGTTTAACTTGATTCATTTTATGCAAGTTTGGGATGTAAATCATATGCTAGTTCGTATGTGAAACCTTATGCAAGTTTGGGATGTAAATCATATGCTAGTTCGTATGTGAAACCTTATGCAAGCCCGTTTTACATATGTTAATTCGTATGTGAATTTTATGCAAGTTTGGGATGTTAAATTGTATGTTAGTTTGAATATGAATCTTATGCAAGTCTATATATGAATTTTACACAAGTTTATAAGTGAATCAAGTATATACATATACACAGGTTTATAAGTGAATCAAGTATATACATATGCTAGTTTATATGCAAAAACATGTAATAAATTCATATGCAAGTTGTGGAAATCCATATGCAAGTTTAGGTGAAAACTATATTCACATTTTTTACGTGAAAGTTATATTCACATATGCAAGTTTAGGTGAGACCCATAATTCATATATGCAAGTTCACAATTTCATGTTTAGATCCATATTTAGATCCATGGTAGTTTATGCAAATATATGATTCTATATGACCATTGTCTATGCAAATTATTGGCTATGCAAATTTATGTTATAATTCCTGTTTTCAAGTTAGATCTATTTTTTTATGTGTTATGCAAGTTGTGATGTTTCTTTTTATAAGTTAGACTATTTGCGCGTCTAACATATTTCATATTTGAACGTACGAATAGCATGGGGACAATGGGAAAATATTAATTATGTAAATTGTGAATTGGCATAAAATGGCTTTAAAAGCATATAATTAAATTGAGACATTAATTGGTATAATTTTTATACCTAAAAAGTATGGACATAATTTAGGTGACAATTATGGACATAATTAATTTGGAAATTATTGACAATTTGAATAGGGATAATAAATTCAAATTGGGGTGAAATAATTTGTAATAACAAACACCTAAGACATGAGATTAGACTCGTTTGTGGTATAAGACTGTCCAGACCCGCCCGGCAAATCCAACAACCACAAACGGTAGTCTAATGTGAGAGGTCAAAGGCATAAATTAAATGCGTAACAATTGTAAAGACACGAGGTTATACTCGTTTGCGGTATAAGACTATCCGGACCCACCCGACAAATCCAGCAGCCGCAAACGGTAGTCTAATGTAAGAGGTTTTACAAGGTTATAATGAATTAAGTAACATTTAACCAAGATAAACATATGGTGGGACATGGGGGTTAAGTGGGTGACATGGGTGACATGTGAAATACGATTAGAAACACTTAACCAAATTGAAACATGTAAGAAGACATGAATAAGAAGGGGTTAAGTGGAAAATTCTAGTGGGGACCAAGCATAGGTGGAAAGCTTGTGTCAGGCATGAGGGACCCTTTTCAAACCAGTAACCCATTAAGTATCTTTGTGAGCTCGAGTTTGATTGAGGATGGGACACGCTTACTAAGTTTGATTGTAAGAGGTCAAACGGGTTAACGGTGGCAACGCAAGTCCAACGGGGTCATGTGCGTGCGTGGGCCCGGGCTAGTAGGTAAGACATTGTTGCATCATGTAGATATAAGCCGTGCATCTTTAGTGGTATCAGGTTGCCACTTTAGGGAGTGATAATCCCATTGTGGGACCAGCACGGGTATCAACGAGTTAGGGAGCCGATCGCATGGGGGTAGTGGGTACAGCTAGTGGAGATATGGGCAGGCGGCACCTATGAAGACAGCTAGGGGTGCACGAAACAACCATTATGATTATTATGTTCAGTAGGCGGGATCAACCTTTAAGGTGACTAGTAGTGGTGCAGTATAGTAATTATCCTATAGTGATTAGGAGTGAGATTAATGCCAGAATATTCCTCTTGTTCATTTTGTCTTGCCCACTTGTTTCACAGTCATTCCTTATTTTACAATTTTATGCCTTATCCTAATTACTTTAATAATTATATTGTTAAAGTTATGGTAGTCGCCAGACTTTATGTCTGACCCCCTTTGTTTTCGCCTCTTTTCTTCCTTTCACCCCAGGTTCTCATGGTGGGACTAGTACTAGTGGAGCTTGATCTGGATCTTTCTCTCTCTTTTGGAAGTGCTTGGATTGCTGAAAGTAAAGTTCAGCTCATCTCTTTTATGGCTACTTATGTTGGGGTTATGCTTTTTACTTTATGTACTTAGAAAACAATTTGTTAAGATGGTTACTAAGTACTTGGTTTTTCTTTTGGTTTATGATGTTGTTGTAATCAAACTGTTTCTCTGCAACAATAAAAGTTGTTTAAAATTTTTCAAGTACCAATATATGTATCTGTCTTGTTATATTATGTTCTATTCACCAATAATACCCCATGAAAGTTAATGCGTTCCCCTTGAAAGTGACATTAATGGACGTGGGGTGTTACAGGAATGCATTTTGACTTAGATCTGCATCCAAACGATAGACTAGCTGTTGTTAAGGGCTTAAGTACTATCAAAAATTGCATGATTACTTAGTTTAACACCGCTAGAAGTCAACTTGAAACACAGTTGAATCTGGCCATGAGCACAGCTAATAGGCGGTTAGAACATTGGGCCAAGTTTGGTTATCAATTCCAAAGATTGAATGCTCGGCATCTTGACCATATTGACGTCTTGGAAAATGACAAAGCTGGGTTAGTTCACCTGATCAAGTTTCAGGAATATGAAATCGCCTCTTTAAAGAGTGGGAGGGTTAGAGTAAACAAATTTGAGGCTAGAAATGCGGGACTCAAAAGGAAGCTCGAGGCTGTGAGAGGAGAACTTCGAGAGGCTCAATCTGCCCAAGATCTTGCTGAATTTCAATTAGCTTTAGAGAGGCGAGCGTCGGCCTCTCATCAGCAAGATAAAGCAGTTCTTGAGGGCAAGATTAACTCTCAAAATGAGACTCTTATGATTCTGGAAAAGACCATGTTGCGCAAAGAACTTGATGAAATCAGGATTAGGGCCGATAATAATCAGTTCAAATTTTATTACAGTGTGATGAGTCGCGGAAGTTTGAGCTATTTGGAAAGGGAATTTCCACAGACTTTGGCTCTTGTTTGGGAGCAAATTCTCTTATACTCTGGTGGTGCCGATGATGAATATCTGTAGGAGAACCTTTTGGAAAAAAGAGATCGTAAGGCTTTGGCTGGAGGCAGGAAAATCTTAGTAGACGAGCGAGCTCGATCTTCCAAGGGGAAATCGCCAAATTTTACTTTCACTCGCAACCCGTTCGATCCTAATGATATCGAAGCTCAAGCCCTCAGACTCCCTCTGCAAATTATTCTGCCCAAGGAGCTGTTGGAGTTCGACCTATTAGGGAACACCATTCAAGAGGATGTTCTTAAACAATGTACAAGCCATGATGATACTCCTTTGAATGACTACGGGGTCGATCTTACAAATCCAGTAAATCCAGGTAAAATTGATATCCATCGGCCCGTTCTGGACTTGGATTACCTTACCAGGTTTGCTGAATTTTTTGCTTGTTATGCGTTTGTGCCAGGTCTGCCCTTGCCACTTCTTTTGTCTGCTAGCGGTACCGTTATTCAAACTGTCACTGTTAATTCTATTTTAGTATCAACCAATATTAGTCCACGCACCACACCTTTATCAGGCAATCCTACACTACCTAACATGTCCGACCTGGAAGATGAGGATGAAGCTTGGAACACTAATGTCGTGTCTGTTCTGATGCACAGAAGGAAACCTGCTGCAGAAAACCAAGGAATTATCAACCTGTCCTCTCCTGATACTGTAGACAAAAGAACAAAAGATAGATGTTAAGCAGTTGGTTCACCTCCTCTTTTCTTTTGTTTAAGAAGTGGCATTTGTGACCCTTATGTTTTGATCTTAACCTACTTTCTTATCATCGCGCACTCAGACCGGTTGTATATGCGAGTGCCGATCCTCGCATAATATTTTATGCTCGCACGCTCTTATGTTGTTATGTTTGATATTACAATGGCTTCGTCATTCGCTTTTGCGGAAGACAATGTCTTTTGGGAATTCGTTCTTGTTAGCCGAATGTTTTATTGGACGTTCGTTTTTCGTTGTAGCGTTGCAGCGAACTTGTGGAACGACCAATTTTATACGAATTTTCTTAGTTATAGCCACGACTTTATTTTTGGTCGGTCATCTCGTGTTTATTAGGTTCGTAGTCAATCGTATTTCCGTTAGCTTGGTAGTACAAGCTCTTCGGGGATTAGATTTTAAATACGCAAAGTTATTATGTTTTTTTTTTTGGGTACCCCCATGGGAGGTCTTGGGTTTCAATTTTCGATCCAAGTTCGGTTTTGTTTGTTTTGATTTCTCTAGAAACGAAAAGACCATGTTGGATACCCCCTTTCGGCTAGGATTTCTGAATTGTTTTGGTACCCCTTTCGGCTAGGATTTCTGAATTGCTTTGGTACCCCGTTTCGGCTAGGATTTCTAAATTGTTTTGATCCTTCCCGCACTAGGACTGGTGCTTCCAGCCTAGTTTCTTTTTTTATAACTTTATGCTTCATCCCAAGAGGTGGACACTAATTCTTCTTATCGAGTTTTTGCTCGATTCGAAGAATCCATGCCCTACACCTAACAAAGTACCTCTTTTGGGATTGGCAAAAAGAAATTTTAAATCCGTGGAACAAATTTAATACTATCTTTGTATTTTCCTCAAAGCTTGACGCCAACTCCTTCAATGGATGCTTGCTAAGAGTTTGGTGTGTTTTATAGTGAAAAGTGCAGCTTTTTGATTTGATGTTTGTTTACCATGCTTTTCATTATTTTCCCCAGAGCAGCTTGTCTTCTTGAAACGATATGCTCATTTGGCATGATGGTTCTGATCTTTAAGTTGCTTTGTTTGGAATGTTCTTTGGGAAGTTTTCTGTTATGGTTTAACTGGGGATGAGCGATTACCCCAACCATGCCTGCAATTAAGAAACTAGCCCTTAGTATGGTCTTACAATCATGTCATTTAGGTCATCATACAATTTTTGATTTATACAACTTTTGTTTAATACAACATAAGTGAATCATCTGCTAAGAATATCGTGACTAAAAGAGTAGAATAAAATGACTACTTGTAGTAAAGCAAAGCAATGGAGGTTGCTCTTTTTTTTAACCCGCCGTAATTAGGACGCTGATAATTGATCCTCAAGTAAATGCTGGCCTTGGAACAGCTTGAGCGGCCTACTCATTACTTATTGCATGTTGAGAGTTGGAGCAGTGTTTACGGGCTTGTACGTATTGTTGCAAACGATTCTTCCTGACCAACTCCTCAATTATTGATTTTAGATGCCTGCAACCATCTGTGTTGTGCCTTGGCTGGTTATGGAAACAACAAAACCTTCTTGATCGTAGACGACCATCTTTAACCTGCATTTGTTTCGGGATCGGATATTTCTCTGTATCCTTGGTTTCCATGAAGATATTCCCTATGGTATCATTGAGGGGAGTGAGCTCAGAATTTTTAAAGAAGCGTAGCTTCTTCTTAGCCCAGTTGTCTTTTCTTTCATTGCTCCTCTTCCGACTATCAAATCTTCCTTGCGCACTATCTTTCCTTTTTAGCCTATCACACACCAAGTTCTCTTCAATGCTCATATATTTTTCAGCTTTATTAAGTATCTGTTCGAGTGTACTCAGTTTCTTTCTCTTAATCCATTGTCCTAACTTGGTCTTTTTACATACGACCCCCTTCAAGGCCATCATGACCAGTCGGGGCTCACAATTTTCAACTTTGGCCATAACCATATTAAAGCGGGTGAGAAAATCTTTGACGGACTCTCCTGGTCTGTGTTGTAACGCACTTAACTCCATGACATCCCGGATTCTGGCTACTTGGGTTCTGAATTGCTTACTGAATAATTTGGCCAAGGCAGCAAAGTCGTCTACAGACTTTGGCGGTAGCTTTGTGAACCAGACGTAGGCCATCCCCTCTAAATAAGTCGGAAAGTATAGGCATTTGATCTCGTCGGTGGCGCGTGCCCCGTCCATATGCTGATCATATTTGCATAGGAATACATTGGGACCGCTTGTTCCTTTATAGGGTTGCAGTGTTGGAGGCTTAAATTCCTGCGGATGCATAGCCATTTTAATTCTCTCGGTGAGTGGGGTTTTGGTGGGAAGAAATTCCTGCTCCTTTCGAATGTCCACTTGTTTCAAGCTCTTTTTCACAATTTCACACACCATTTCTGAAATATATTCTTGCTCTTTGTTTTGACCCATGGAATGACCAACTTCTTCCTTGCCACCTTTTTGCCTAAGCATGTAGTTACAATTTAGAGACAGGGAATATGGGGTTTCCTTTGGGGGGAATGCCCCTTTCGTAGGATCATCCGATCGTCGAGAGGTCATGCCATTGGAGGAATTGTACATAGGTGCTTTAGCTTTTCCATGGTCCAGATTAGCATGATATGTAACTTCCTAAATATAATTTCCCTGTTGTGTGCTCGAAGCAGAGGATTCTGTATCGTAGGTCTGAAGTGTTCGAGTAGGTAGAAACAAGTGGCACTTAGCTTAACTTTTGCAGTAGCTTCTTGAATAGCGAACATTGACTCAAGTTTCTTCATTATTGCACTGTTTGCGATGGTTATTTGACTCGTCAGTCCCGCTATTGCTTCTTCCAATTCTCTTTTTGTTACAGTAACCTCGGCTCTCGATGATTCTCCTGTCTCGAAATGAGTGGCGGGCAATGTGACAATATTAATATTATCGGCGAAGTCATTGACTTCGCGGATTGTCTCCTTTGATGTACCCATGATTTCAAGCAAAGTTTTCTGAGAAGATCTCGTTGAATTTCCACAGGAAAAGATGCAAATACAGTCCCACGGTAAGCGCCAAATGTTTTCACCAAAAATGGTCCAAACACCAAAGGTACAATGAATATACTTCACCAATATGGCTAGAGAATAAGTGGAGTCGTACTCAACAATAATTGAAAGTAAAAATGCAAAGGAAACAAAATGGAGATGAGGTTTTAGAGTGGCTCAGCCTTGTGTTGGGCCTACATCCACTGTGAATGGAGTTTGCATTATCATGATGATGATTACAAGACATATCAGCTCTTGTTCTTTATACATTCTCTGACTCACTCTATATATTCTCAATTTACATACAAACTACGCTTAGATTCACAAGATTCGATGGGTGAATGGCAGGATTAGTGATGAAGAAGGTCGGATAGGCGATGGAGGAGGAGGATGTCTTGGATCTTTCACACTTATCAGATTTTGATGGACGCCATAGCCAGATGGATGAAGGATTTATGGATGATGGCGATGATCATGGTTGAAATGTTCAAGGAATGACGAAGGATGGAATGTAGCAGCACTTTGTGGCAGTCGGAGGTCCCCCTTTCCAGTGGTAACTATGGCTTATTTATAAGTGCGCCCCCTCTCCAGAAATGAATTGGAGTCCCTCTTTGTAGGCTATGGACCGCCGTTTTATTAATTACGAACATGTCATTGCTTAGCTGTAGTCAACTGATGATAGTTGTTTCCAGCTATCTTGTGTGAGTGACTATGTAGGAACGAGTGATGTTCTATCGTGTTTGAGGCCTTCGCACATACATCATCTGATCGAAGCACTCATAACTGATGGCAGACGAGCGGTTGACCAAAACCTGTAAAGCTAATATGTGTGTGATTGCTTTAATTGTAGCACTAGTGTCAGATCAAGGGAAGAGTGAGAGTTCGAGGTTGTAATTCCATGAGACGATATGAGGTTCATGGGTGGTTTCGTGGTTGAACGACTGCGAGTGGATCATGTGACTGAAGCTGGTTCCCTTCCTTGTCTTGTGTGACCGATTTCTTTGATGCGATAATAAACGACTTCCTTGATATGAGCGATCTATGCAAAATGTGCGGGCTTCACAGTCCTTAAGTATTATCATTCTTAATGTGCGACCTCTCTGTATAATCATGCTGCACTTTATGACTACCTTTTGCCCTTGCGTTCGAGCTGTGGTCCATGTTTGACTTTGTTGCGCACGAACGATCTTAGTTGAGGCATACATGTACAAATCTTGTGAGTGCTCGTTCTATGGTTCTAGTATGGACTTAATTCTTCGATGCATATATGATCCTTAAGGGATAAACAAGACGTAAAGAAAAGCTATCATGTCCAAACTTCAACAACATTAGTATATCAATCACTATTTCAAATCTCGCAAATATCGCCCGAGATCTCCTCCAAAATCTCATTTTGGGCTCCTTCCGAAACAAAACAACAAATATCACTCTAAATCTTCTTTCGAATATATCACCCGAGATATTGCAATATCGACGATATATCGACCGAGATGAAATACTGGAATATCGTCCGATATCTTAGTTTTTTTGGTTAAAATTTAAATTTGTGCCTGAACTAGAACTATAATTAAAAAACTCAAACCTAACCATAACAATGTTCTGTTATTTTACATTTTGCATGTTAAATGACTATATTGTATGTTCGTATATGTTTTACAATGCTTATGATTTTCATATTCGTCTTTTTACATACATTTTACTTAAGAAATTATGTATTTTATGGTCTATTTATGCTGAATTTTTTAATGTTTTGGTTCCTTTTTATGTTTTCTGTCTAACAATATTTCTGTTTTAAGCATATTACGATTTAGAGTAAATAATCTATCGCAAAATAAAGAGTAATAAAGTTATTTTGTATTTTAAGTTTAAGTTACTATGTTTTTAATAGCATTCGTAAAAATTATTTTGTTAAAATATCATTTTTAACATATCATGTACCCTGAGATTGTTCTGATATGAACTTTTAGACCCGAGATGAAAATCCATGACGAAACCCCGAGTTAGACTCATCTCGTTCGAGATCTCCCCCGATATGAGACCGAGTCTATAAAATTCCCGAGACGAAACGCGACCGATATCCGAGATTTAAAACCTTGATATCAATATTATGAGGAATACTGTAACTTAAAGAATAAAACTGCATTACAATTACAAAATAATAAACAACAAAAGTCCAAAATAAATAAATAGAAATGGCTGACTCATTAGCAGTAATCAAAAAAAATTATAGATAAATCAACTTATAAACATAATTTATAAGCAATTAAATGCAATATCTCCAACATATATATCGAAATCAATTGTGGTAAAGTCTGCAAAATATAAACAATAATTACAGACAAGTCGTCAATTATACAAACCAAACGAAATCTACCATCGAACATTTCCAACATTTATATTAAAAATAATTGCGGATAGGTTTGCAAAATATGTACAACAATTACAAACAAGTCAGCAATTATTCAAAGTTAACAAAATCTATCATTAATTGTATTTTAGAATAAATACTGAAAATAAATGCGGATAAGTATGCAAAATATATACAATAATTTCACATAAGTCATCAATTATTCAAAGCTAGCAAAAACTCAAATCGAACATTGCCCTATGCAAGCGAATTAGTTTTTCCATTGAAATAAACACGTACATAATTCTAATTTCCTATTATTTAAAATAAAAGGAAGATATACAAAATAAAATTGACTACAAATACAACCAATCATTTACTTACAAGAAGATAGAGCCATGACTTCGAAATAAGGAACTCCAAACAGTGATCGATCTGAATCCGAATAAAAAACGTGGAGTTGAAATCTCGATTACCATTAAAATAAGTGTGAGATATATACAGGGGTTTTTATGGAATAAATTTAGCCGCAGATAAAAATAAGGACATAAATATAAGTTTTGGAGCAAGTGGAGTTTACGTGGATAAAATTTAATTATAAGGACGTAGGCTCAATTTTCACTAAAATTAACGATGGGTTAAAAGACGTAGCATTTGACCTATTAACGTAAACGATTATCGGTCTTGGATAGGGAATTCAACAGTTATCTGAAATCAACTTCAAATTTGAGGTAGTTAATATATTTTAGTTACAATTCATCTTTCAATAATTAACTATTACAGATTTAATAAAATTAGTTTCGTTGAAATCCGAGGTCATTTGAAAATTGGTTATTTTTAAGTTCCATATTAAATCGATAAAATATTCATGATTTCAAAACCAAAAAATTCATTGATAATATATTATTATTATCTTATATATTTACACATAATTATATATAACTTCAATATAAACAAATTTTTGGATTTTAAACTTAATATATTGAATTTTAAGTCAAATCGATATTCAATTTAACAAACATCGATTTATTTTATTTAATAAATCGTTACGGTTTATAAACGGTTCCATATCTATTTTCAGAAAAATTTATTTATGCATAACTAAAAACTGCAGGAAAAATCTTCATTTTTCTCATTCATTGGAAAATTATAATCCAATAGATCCGGACGATTCTTGTTTCAAAGAATTCCAATTTATATTGGATTATGTATATCCGTTTGAAGTTTAAAATGTAAAATTACGAACTACCACGATGCTGTAGGCTCGTTTTATAATAAATATAAGTATATGTTTAAACTTCGTTTTATAAACGAATTCGTTATTATAATTTCAATATAAACTTAATTAAATCCTTTCATACTACCGAATCCAAACAGTATTGTAAATCTAACATATTTTGACTATTTAAAAATTAAATTTATAATTTTATTATTCTATTTGAATTAATATTCAAAATCATAGAATTTTAATTATTTAAATTGCCAAATCAACATTTAAAATTAATTTAGATGTTGGAACTTAATGGTTAAAAATCCAAGTCATTACATTGCTATAGAAAAAAAATCTTGATAGAATAACGAACATATAAATATTAAACAAAAAATAAAATGCAACATCAAATCTGAAAATATGCAGAAAAGTACTCATATAATCTAGAAAACTATATAATATAATGCAATTAGAAATTATGAAATTATTTATTCTGAACTATAGAAAAATAATTACAAGAATAAAAGTTGAATATTACATTGCAATTAAAATGAATACTTGCAGAAAAAACAATAAGCAAAAGATCAATGGAGATTCTATAGTTATAAAACAGATTTATTGCAGATATTGATGCATGTATACAGTTAACACCAAATAGACAATATACTTTCATTTTCATTCACTACAAGAAAAACTGCATATAGCGACGGCCAAATCCGCTGCTAATCCGTCGCTAAATAGGCCTTAGCGAAGGATTTCCTTCATAACACGGTAGTCGGTAAAAACCTTGACGGTAATTGTGTCAGAATTTTGCGGCGGAAATTAGCATGAGTTTTCCGACAGTTTTCCATCATTTTACTAATTATATACAATAAAAATAAACTTATTTATTATATTAATTTTTATTTATATACCGACTATTTACCGACAGATTATTAATTTATATTAAATTATTAATTATGAAAGAGTTGCTAAACCCTTACTAATTGCCAAGGGATTAGCGACGGAAATTAAATTGGAGTAAACTGGTTCCACTTTTTTTGTTGGTAATCCGCCGCTATTCCCCTTCTGATATATATGTATATATATATATATATATATGTATGTATATATATATATATATATATGTATATACACACACACACACACAACAAACATCATTCAACTATGAACACTAAAATAAATAACATATTAAAAAACAAAGATAAATTAACCAACAATTTTAATTTAGAACTAAAAAGAACATTCATAATCACATACAAAAAAACCACAACATCCATAATTCTTCATCAATTCGTACACCAAGCTGAATTTTTAACAAAACTATTCAATTGGTGCAAACATTATTCCAAATACAAACACATCATCCATAACCATAAAAAAAACCATATATCGCCATATTTACACTGAAATAGGTCTAATTAACATACTCAACCAGCTTACAAAGACGATGATGATGACGAAGTCGCAAGCAAACATGAAACTAAAGATGAACGCAAAACTCTATCATGGCCCTTAAGCATTGACATCACCTTTGCTATAAGTTGAAATTTCCAATCTAGCTACTAGATTTTTTTTCCGTCATCATAAGAGAAACTTGCACTCATCGTTGAATGGAACATCCAGATCCAACTGACTCGTGAATTCACGTTGGTTGCATTTGCTGCTATCTAGGGAATAACACCAAAATTTGAACAAGAAAATTGACAGATCGGTACAAGATAATTCAAGTTAAAATAAGTTTTTATTGATGATACATATTAAAATATGCATGTGGAAGATGCCCAAAAATTATTTCGTCCCAAGCCCAAAGTTTTATACAAACGATCAACTTACAATTGTCGCATGCATACCTTTTAACAGAACCTCGGACTGAGTTATCCGTAAGTGTTCCCCATTTGCAACTCTTATCAGCCACTCTACAGGATCTTGACCAACAATCATCTCTATTACTCGATGTTCAACCTTTAACCACATTTACCTGTCAGTGAACATAGTTAACAACTCAATGTCACATCATTATGATTTACTTGTTTGAATATATTTCTTCTGTGATGAATAATTAGTTATTATATTTCATACAAGACAGTTTGTAAAACAAAATCATACCTAAATACGGGTATTCATCTCCATGAAGAAGAAATTTCCTGAAACTGTATCCATTATGAATTCCACTGTCCCATAACTGTAATAACCAGTTTCGTTGGCGGCAGCATGACAAAATATTTACAGGAAATGAAAATCTATCATAAATTTGTCCATAACTAAGTTTAGAATGATCAATATTTACAGGAAATTACAAAACCAACTATCATATTGATTAAAACTGTGAAGGTTAGATGCCTTTAAGGTATGCTAGTTAACTACTATATATTTACTGATAGTGATAAGATAAATAAAATTAAACAATAGTCATATAATTGATGAAAATATTCTAACTATCAGAATATGTTTCTTGCAAGAAAGAAATAGAATCAAAAGTCAATGATGCCAGTGTCCGTTACCCTCATCAAAAAGCAAGTAGTAGTGTATTGTAAGCATCTGCATAACAAACATTGTATTTTATCCTTGAATACTAAGGCCTACCAGCTAAGTTAGTAAAAACAACCTTCTTTTACTTATTATTATTTTTGAATTAAATCCTTTGGTAAGTTTCCTGTTAAAACAGTTTCAGATATGTACTTGCTGTATTAAACATTGTAACCATGCAGCACTTCATTACTTTTAAAAGATCTGACATAAGCAAGGAACCCCGAAGACCCAGCACTAACGAACTGACATGTTCCACGCCGAGCAGAAACTGCCTTAACATGAATCCAAGACAATTACATAGCAAGGACATTACACTTAGCCTAAGGAGAAAAGTATAAAAAGGCCTAGTCTGTTACTTGAGGAGATGCTCAACCAACACTCACCACACTCGGCACACCATCGCTGCATAGGCAGTCGCCGTGGTGACCAACGCCGTTGTGCAAAGCCAAGACGCAACCAAGAAACAGAACAATCCAAGATATCCTAAACAGCCAAAAACAAGTTACATGACGACAGCTTCCACAAACCTACATAGCCTTCCCAAAAAAACGCCAGTAAAAATTGCACAGATCCAAAACCAAAAACAACATATCAACCCCAAACAAGGGAGACTCATATCATAACAACTGAAACACACAAAAGTCATGAAGAATGCAAGAATTACAAACCAGAGAACAACCACATCACTCCTCGCCAGCTGCTAACAGTGTCGATTCGATTCATGATTGGAAGGGAATTCTAGCAGTTGTAAAAACGTTGCAATCCAAGACTTCGCGCTAGATCCAGCCATAAACGATTCATCAGGACTTGGTTTAAAAAGCGGATCTGAAGTTTTGAAATATGGATCTGAGAAAAGAAAATCGAAGGGTTTTCTGGGGTTTCGAGCTGCCAAAATCCAGGCATGGAGAAAATTAGGGCATATAGGGAAGAAGAAATAGATTTGAGGAGAGATGAAAGTTATAAGAGATGTGCGATAAGATAGAAGAAAGAGGCGATATCTCCTAGTCACCATTTCCAAATAGGGCAGCTCGAAATTGAATTTTTTAGTTTTGGTGAAAGTGTGGATAGGGTTTAGAAATTTGAATTAGGGATGAAAGGTAAAAGTAACGGGGAGGCGGCATGGTGTAATAACATTAGCGGGAACCTAAAAGTTTTAGCTGGAGACAAAAATTTGAAGCCGCGCCAAAGTTTTCAGCAATAAACACATGATTTCAATATTTTAATATTAAATTAGATTTTTATTTTAATATTTGCAATCAGTTGTAAAAAATATTTTTATTTGAACTGATAAGAAAATGAAGTTCTTTAAAAGTTTGTTTATTGCAACTAGTAGAGACTCACTATTGTTAAAAATGCGTTTGCTACAACTTTATATTTATTTCAAAATATGAAAACTTCAAAAGTTTATGTTTAAACTTTATATTTATTTTAAAAAATATGAAAGTTTTAATTTTTTTGAATTAATACGTATTAAACATAATTATCAATTATAATTACTAAATTTTAGATACTTGATAATAAATTGTACTAGTTAATTATTAAAAATTACTTATCAATCATTGATTATTATAGATTACTTATTAATCTATATGATTAATTATTATTACTTCTTAATTATTTAGTAATTATTAATTAATCAATTCTAACTATTGAACTTTATTTACTATTAATAGTAATTATATATTTTTCATTATTAGTATAATCTTTTAAACAGTTGTTTAAAGGTTAATTGATAATAATTAATAATAAATATTGTTAAAACTTCCTACTTTACGGTGTTATATGAAAGCCTTATAAAAGTTTATATTTTACAATGTTTCTAAACAAAATGTTCTGAAAACATAAGATTTTTAAACATTTTTGTCGAAAACATTGTAAAATTACATTTTTTTTTACAATGTTTTGTTATCAGTATTGTGAAAAAACATTGTAAAAAGGTGATTTTATTGTGATCTGAGCGAATTTTCTTTAGCCTGAGGAGAAGTGAGAACCGGAGATTCTTTAATATTTATTTAACTTCTTATTTTTAAACTTTGACCATTTTGTTTTTCTTAATTACTAATTATTTATCAAATAATACGTCCCAAACAATTTCTTAAAAGCAAATATGTATTAATAATTTCTTGATATCAATTTAATTAATCGTATTAAAGACTATTAAATAATCATTGAGTATCAAAACAAATTTAATAAACATCGAACAACAATGTATTTTATTAATTACTATTACCTCTTATTTATATTATATAGTAATTAAAAATTAATCAGCATTAATTTAAAAAAAAAAGTTAATCAGTATTAACTATTGAATTTTATTTACTTCTAATAGTTATTATTTATTATTAATTACTAATGTATTATTAACATTAATTATTTAAAATTTACTAATTAATTACTAAGTAATAACACAAATTTAAAACATTTAATAAATAAAAAAAAAGTTTGTTTCAAATCTCTTGGAAAACTGCAGGAAAATAGCTTCAAAATTATGTCGACGGTAATCCGACTCTATTAGCAACGGAATTTAGCATCAAATATTATATGACGGTAAAGAGCTGCAATTTCCTTTGATTTAGCGACAGAATTAGTATTCGACGATAATAATTTAAAATAAGATGACATATAAAATCCAAAATATTTTCTCTTACAAAGCCCACGGAAATCCGCCGCTAATTAGCGACGGAATTTTCCGCTGCTAAAAATTTGTCGCTAATCTCGGTTTTTCTTGAAGTGATTATTATCAGTAGCAGTCATCAAACAACCTTGAGATCCTCCATAAAAGTAGCATCAACAAATATTAATGACCGACAAAATTAAAACCCTGTGCACAAGCTTCAAATACAATAAAATCCTCTTAAACTGACGAGTATCAGAGTTACACTCCAAAATAACTTCACTATCAGGATTAG
The DNA here is from genome assembly GCA_030737875.1 of Allium sativum. Classification (NCBI taxonomy): domain Eukaryota; kingdom Viridiplantae; phylum Streptophyta; class Magnoliopsida; order Asparagales; family Amaryllidaceae; genus Allium; species Allium sativum. Next base: position 320,073,616 of record CM060921.1, read on the forward strand.
TGTTAAGAATAACATCACAAAAGACTTCAAATGGTGATAAAACATCATATCACTTTCATGTAAATCTTCTAAAGTCAACATCTTCCCACTGTTAGCAAAATAAAACTTGAAAATAATATTATACTCGGTTCGAACTGGGTTAATAACGTCCTTGGTCTTCATCAACAGATTAGCTTGAATATGACCATAATCCAACAATTTAACCAATCTACATGAAATCAGAAGATCTGTTATATCATGAATTCCGACACCACAAGCATGTTCACGTTGAAAACTCTTTATAACAAATAGCCAGAAAGATCAAAACTTGGAAGGAGCATAAAACATGAAACCGCATTTTGTTCGGGATCAAACAATTGTAACTCTTTTCTTGTCATTATTAACCAAATCAAGCTTGTACACAGTCTTCATACTATGTATCATTAGATTAAGCTTGAATTCAGTAACATCTCTTGGAAATTGCTGACCAACACTGCTAAAAATTTGTCGACTCAAATCATTTTTTCAATAACTGTCTGAACTGAATATTAGAATCATTGGTACAAGCAAACGAAGAATCACTACTACAAGAAACATAATATGACCTTATATTGTTTATTGAAAAATTTGTAAAAACAATTTCAACAAAAATAATCAAGTAATCCTCACGATTAAATGCATCCAATAATAAAACAGATTGAAGATCAAAATTAGTTTCAATATTCTTTCTCATACAATCTCTAAAATGTATAATTCAAATGACAATGGACTTAAATTAGTTCATTTACCATAAATATCATTTCTCAACATAACAACCGAACTATCAGAATGGAGACGTAAAGAAAAGCTATTATGTCTCAGTAGCACTAGTATATCAATATCACCAACAACACTGTAACTTACAGAATAAAAATGGATTACAATTACAAACTAATAAACAACAAAACTCCAAAATAAAAAACACTAATCGATTTGAAATAACACGAACATAGTTCTGGTTTCCTATTATTTAAAATAAAAAGAAGATATTCAAAATAAAATCGGCTACAACTATGATCAATCATTTACTTACAAGAAGATAGATCCATAAATTCGAAAAGGAACCCCGAACAACGACCGAATCCGAATAAAAAACGTGGAATCGAAATCTCGACTGCCATTAAAATAAACGTGAGATATATACAGGGGTATTTATGGAATAAATTTAGCCATAAATAAAAATAAGGATCAGAAATATAAGTTTTGGAGCAGGTGGAGTTTACGTGGATTAAATTGAATTATAAGGGAGTGGACTCGATTTTTACTAAAATCAACGGTGGGCTAAAAGACGTAGCACTAGACATATTAACGTAAATGTTTCTTGGTCTTGGATAAGATATTCAACAGTTATCTGAAATCACCTTCAAAAATTTGAGATGGTTAATATATTTTAGTTGCAATTCATGTCACATCCGCATCTAATGGATAACATTCACATATCCGTATATTTTTCTGATCATTCGATCATTCTTCAGATAAGATATACTCATGTTCGCATCCGAATTTCTATAAGATATCAGATAATAACTGTATTTTTGAATATGGATTTAGACCGATCTAATTTTATTTTTTAAGCATCTATTGACAAATCTAGAGGCAAATCAACTGCAAGCGGCTACGACAAGTTTGAAAAGAAAAAGGAAGCACATAAAGCCAATGGGCATGGTCATAAAGCAAAGTTTAGAGACGACGAGGTAGATCAATATGGGCCTTACATTTGATGCCTGTCCTTCATTATGCATTATTGTCGACTTTGTATACTATTATTCGCATATAATAATAATAATAATAAAAAAGCTTGTGGCTTAGGAGGACGGATTGACCGGAACAAACGTGAAGAATCCAACGCATTAGTTGGCGTGGGAACCAAGGAAAATAAAGTGAAACCCTAGCTCCAGATAAGATTCGCATTGCTTGGCTGAAAAATACAAACCTAAAATTATTCGCAGACGTGGCATCTGCATCGACGAATCCTCGCCATACGTTCCTTTTACGCTTTTCTCCCCTCTCCTCCCCTATTTAAAGCCGCCTTCTGTAAGCTTCTTTCATCGAATCGAGATTGAATTGCCGAAATCAAAAACAAAAAATACCCAGAGATAATCAAATCGACTCGATCATCAATTTTGTTCCAGGGATTCGTGGATCGGATCATCGGATTATTCTTATTGAATTGTAAGAAATATTTCTCCTAATTTTATTTTTGATTAGATCTGGTAGATTTAGGGTTTACGTTATTTTTAATTTAGGGATCTGTACCTTGGTTGGATATTAGTTCTACGTATGTTTATGCTTCGTCAGATCTGCGATTTTCTGTAGAATTATTGTTTGAATGTGAAGAACTATAGTTTGCGTCCTTTGTTAGATTTGCCTGAAAGAACAATAATATACAGTTATATTTTCGTGTGATTCTGGGATTTTGATTTATCACATGTTTGGGCTGGATTTGGTGTTAATTGATGGTATTATTACGTAATAATGGAAATTTTGAAGAAACAGTCTAGGTTTTAGGTAACTCTGTACGTTAAATTAATTCGGTACGTAACAAAATAAGATTCATTGCCGTAGAGCGTGTATGTACGCCCAGCACACATTTGTTTGTTTAATATGCTTAGATTACTGCTTTAACGTCTGTATTATATTTTAATGTTAAGGTAAATTCCGGAATGCAGCGTATATATTTCAATCTGTTGTTCTAGCAGAAAATTATAGATGGATTTTGATAGATTTTATGCAACGTAGATCTTGTTTGTCGTAATACTGTAAGAACTGATCATCGTAAACCTCCACATTTTAAATTGATTTGATGTATAAGTACTGTAAATACCTGGAAAAAGAATTGTGTGTATTTTATATTACAGCATAAACTCTTTCGTTTTTATGTTTCCCTTTCATGTATTATATTCTAGGTTTAAATTTTTTGACCTATAAAAATTAAGAAAAATCTAATCAAGAAGTTGCATAGACTGTTAATTATGCTAATACATATCATACTTGCAAAATTCAATCCCTCTTCATCGTTAATAGCTGCTGCTTTACTGTACATAATTTAGGCTGTATTTTTGGGTTTTAATATCAATTTAGACTTCCATTTTAAGAATCGGGTTACAAGTTTTGTATCTTTTTTTTTTTGTAGATTTTGGAACACGCCTTGTTACTATCTATTTCACTACAGAATGATTCTGTAAGGTCTAAATGGCCATTCATAATAGCAATGAGCGTACCTTAGAACTAAAGCAATAATAGTTAGTCAATAAAAAGAAACTATCCGTCATCAACAGTATATGCACCTTTTATTAATTTTCTGATTTAGATATTTTATGATTTTGGTGATCCTTAGAACTAAAGCATTAATAGTTAGTCAATAAAAAGAAACTATCCGTCATCAACAGTATATGCACCTTTTATTAATTTTCTGATTTAGATATTTTATGATTTTGGTGATTGGTATATGTTCAATGAACTTATGTTATTTGTTTTTCGACCTATTCAGGAATCGTGAATGTTTTAATGGAGTCAAAAGGTGGTGAAACTGATTCTAGCAGTAGTAGTAGTAGTATGCATTACGAAGCTCCCTTAGGTTACTGCATTGAAGACGTTCGACCAAACGGAGGAATCAAGAAATTCAGATCTGCTGCATACTCCAACTGCGCGAGGAAGCCATCCTGATATCCCTTCTCCTGAATCCAGTAGTTCAGTAGCTTCCTAGTTTCTTTACTTGCTTTTTATTCCAATTCTGCGTTTACTATACTTTTTGGCTAGCTGCTCTCTAGTAACCAACCAAATCAACTTCAAATTCCTTTCTCCTAACTCCATTCTCTCCCAATGGCAATCAACACTTCTCCAATTGGTTTCGAAGGTTTCGAGAAGCGTCTTGAAATCACATTCTCCTCAGCCCCTCTCTTTGCAGACCCAAATGGTCTAGGGCTTCGATCTCTCACCCGCTCCCAAATTGATTCTATCCTAGACCTTGCTCGATGCACGATCGTCTCAAATCTCTCAAACAAGGACTTTGATTCTTATGTCCTCTCCGAATCAAGTCTCTTCATCTATCCATACAAGATGATCCTTAAAACTTGTGGCACCACCCAGCTCCTAACATCGATTCCCAAAATTCTTGAGCTTGCTTCTGACCTCTCTCTTCCAGTACTGTCTGCAAAGTACTCACGTGGTGCTTTCATCTTTCCAGAAGCGCAGCCCGCTCCTTACCAGAACTTTGCAGACGAGGTCTCCTTACTGAACAAATACTTTGGGAATCTTGAATCAGGTGGAAATGCTTATGTCATTGGTGACCCAGCTTCTCCTAACCGAAACTGGCACATATACTATGCTACTAACAAGCCTGAGCTTTCAATGGTAACATTGGAAATGTGCATGACTGGTCTTAACAAAGAGAAAGCTTCTGTGTTTTTCAATGATGGCACCCAAACAAAGAAGATGACTAAAATGTCTGGAATCTCAAACATCATTCCTGAAATGGAGATATGCGACTTTGAGTTCGAACCATGTGGGTATTCAATGAATGGAATTGTTGACTCTGCACTGTCTACGGTTCATGTGACTCCTGAAGACGGTTTCAGCTATGCTAGCTATGAAACAATGGGTTTCGACCCGGAGAAACTGGACTTCACATGCTTGGTGGGTAGGGCTCTCGAATGCTTTATGCCTAAAGATTTCTCGGTTGCTGTTACTATATATGGAGGCCGTGGAAAAGCTGGGTCTTGGAATGATAACCTTGAAGTTGATGGATACAGATGCGTGGAGAATGTGGAGCAGGCCTTACCAGGTGATGCTGTCTTGGTCTATCAGAGTTTCACCGCTGTTGATGAAGGGAATGGTAATTCTCCAAGGTCTATTCTCCATAGCTTTGATGAGTATGATGGTGATGAGAAGAAAGTGAAGGGAGGTGAAGTGGTTTGAGGTGTTTGGTCTTTGTTTGTTGCTGTTCTTTTAGGTTTATTGGGAAGCAGTAAAGCCAGAAGAATTTATCTATGCTATTTTTATTATCGTTGTCCTTTTAAAATAAATGGCTTTATAGTATGGAAGCCTTGAGTTTGTTTCTTTTATGTATTATTGATGCTGTTGAAGGCTGTATGCATGCCATACATGCTTTCTGGAATTAAACCTTTGATGATTGCAGTGTTTACTTATGTTTTTGGTTAGATATTGTTTCCTTTAGTAGCAAGTCTTTGAGATGGTATCTGTTGCAATCAGGCTTATGGTCTCTTGTGAAATTTGCAAGACACCTTGGCTAATACTTAGTCTATTAAATATATTTGGTGTTTGTAGCGTAGCATGATAATAAACACACTTATTGGTGACACGTTACCTTGAGAATCCTGTATGTATTTCTTTTTGTAAATTCCTCGTGGTGGGGCTTCCCTAGTAGGTAAAGTGATACAGCTGATAGCTATTAAACTGGTGTGGCGTGGTGTCGTTGCACCAATGAGTTTATTTGAAAGGTGGAACCAGTAAACCTTGGCATGAGGTTGTCAATTATTATAATGTAGCGTTTGTTCTGGAATGTCGATTGTGTGAATGTGTCATGAATTGCAGATTATCGGTTTGGTCCATAAAAGCGACTACTGATGCAAACATATTTGATGTAATTGTTCAGTTTTGTTTTGATCCATTTTTGGTTGCTACGGTGTTTTGCTTTAATGGTGTTGAAAACAGACGCGGAAAAACGTTTATGAAGTGGCAGAAAATTTAATCATTCTTGCCCTAGTTAGAAAATACTAACGATGGGAAATAAAATAAAATTTGATTCATCATTTTTAGTTTTGGATTTTCATCCATACACAGAAATAAATGCATATAAAATGTGAAAAACTTGTCATTTTAGAAAATAGTCACAATACAAAATTGAAAATAATTTAGAGTGCGTTTGGTTTACAATTTTGAATTTTGAATTTTCGTACATACAGAAATACCGACAACGTGCACATATCGTGAAAAACGATCGTTTTACAAAACAAAGTTAAAACACAACCAAAAATAACTTTTTATTGTTTTACATATTTTAAAAAACAACGAAAGGACAATAACAAATCCGTCTATTCAACATCCCGTAGTCTTCTCCGTTACTTCCTCTGCCTTTGTCCTTTCCTCTGCCTTTGTTCTGGAATGTCAATTGCGTGAATGTGTCATGGTTTGAGGATTATCGGTGGTTTGATTTCATATGCTGATTATTGTCAGTTTGATTGATAAAAGTGACAACTGATGCAAGCAAATTTGATGTAAATGTTCAGTTTTGTTTTGATCCATTTTTGGCTGCTAAGATGCTTTGCTTTAATGGTTATGAAAATTCAAGGTGGAAAGTGGTTTTGAAGTTAGAAGAAATTTTAATCAATTCTTATTAGGATTTGGACATTTTTATCATACTACAATTTATCGATCATCAACAATTGCTTTTAACTAAAATGGTACAGCCGCTGTTAGGGCTGTCAACGGATATTTTCGGATACGGATAGTGCAATATCCGTATCCGCATCCGAAACCATTTTCGGATATCGGATATCCGCATCCGCGGATACGGACGGATATCGGATAATTATCCGCTTCGCCAACGGTCGATAAATCGGTGAACATAAATGAATTTTTTAAGCTTAATATTAAGTTTTTTCAACCCAGTTGATTACAAAAGTGCTAAAAATAAATAAACATGATGATAATATATAATTTTAAGCAATTAACATGCGTTTAGTAGACTTTCAATTTTGCAAAATAATAAATTAGCATATTCAATTATGTTAAAATACACATAATTTAAGCTATAATCGTAAATAAAAGCGGACGGATAATTTTCGGATGCAGATATGCCTATATCCGCATCCGCATCTGCTTTTTCGGATATCGGATATTTATCCACTTTTCGGATGCGGATGCGGACGAATTTCGGATTTTTCGGATATCCATTGACGGCCCTAGCCGCTGTCAACTAAAATGGTATCAAACAAATGCTAATTGATTTAATTAGTATGGAACTTTACCCGCATGAAAATATACAGTACAATAATGGAAATTAACCGTTAACAAAGGTAATTACCATGTCTACCATGGACCTTAAACAATCATATGGATACATGAATGTATCCTTATACGTGAGCGGCTATTGAAACCCAATATTAAGCATAGGTTTAGATACAATTTGTGGACTACAATATTTGTTTGCTTTTATATGGAATGTGTAATTCAAGAGAAAGTTTAATGGTTGAGATTTTTATGTTTAATTTTGTGTTCGTATATGTTCAGTACTTAACATTGAACTTCTAATATGTAATGGTTCAATAGAATATATATGGAAATGCAATTTTGGTACTAGATTGAATTCAATTTTTATCATATATTTTATAAACAATATAATTGTATACAATGTTTTAACTTTTTCCATAATGTTTCTTATATATTTGACTATATAAAATAAGATAAATGAATAATAGTCTACTAATAAAATAAAAATCAAATTTAAATATTTAGTCTTTTAACGTAATGTATGGTAAATAAAAAGATCTCACATTTCTAAAGACTACAGTGGAAACAAAGATGAAGTTTTTTTTTTTTTTCTTTTTCTTTCTTTCACGTTTTGCATTTATATTAGGAGTGGGCATAAACCGCACCACAATGCGGAAACCGCTCAGACCGGACCGCAAAAACGGTGCGGAAAACCGCACCGAATCCTCTCTTTTGAGCAAATAACCCAAACCGAACCGGCCCGCAATGTTACGGTTCGGTTGCGGTTTAAACTTTGACCAAACCGTAATAAACCGAACTGAATCGAATACCTGTACTAATAATCTTATGATAAAAATATAACTAATTCTTACCTAATTTTTAATTTTAACGATACATATTCTATCTTCAGTGTATGTTGTTGTTATATTAATAAAATTGTTATCACAAAAGAAAAATTTATAGTTTCAGCATAATAGTTTCTACATCATTTTTTTGGGTTATATTAGTTATAATATTATTTGAGTTATCTTATTTAATGTTTATGCGTTAATTAGCACTGATGCTTGGTTAATGTTTTTCATTAACGTAAGATTGAAGTATTCATACAGCTATAAACTAATGTTTCAATTCAGGATTGCATTGTATGTTTTAACCTTTAAGTGACAATGTCACACAATTATAAATTGGTTATTGATGTAAGTAATTCTCTTATTTGATATTTAATACGGGTTCAAACCGAACCAAACCAAAACCGAACCGTATTAAAATGAAACCGAACCGTAACCAAACCGTTTGGACGGTTAGTCTAATGGTTTGTATTTTTTATCAACCGTTTGATGCGGTGCAGAAGCGGTTTAGGCCCCAAACCGCGCCCACCCCTAATTTTAACATACAAAATACGTACGATACGTGTATTTTGCTGAAAATGACCGTTTCAGAAAATGAAGTTAACATACAAAATAAAATTTTTATTTCCTTATTTGGAAAATAATGGGTGTAATTCATCCTATCATCTTCCTCTATTTTGTTCGAGTTTATCATTCTTTCACCCGTTCCATCCTCACTTCACTCTTTTGGTATTTTTGTAATTAGCATAGAAAACTCAAAACCTAAAATTGGAAATAAACCAAACAACATGTAAATTTCGTTTCAGTGGAAATTTTGCATTGGATTTCTTATTTTCTAGTTTAATTAGAAAAACAATACATTTATAAAACAAATTTATTGGTAATGAAAACGTGATGTGCAGACTACAAACATTTGTATATTTATCCATTTATATTTCTAAATCAATATGTTATTCATGTTTTACATTTTTTTTTTAAATTATAACACATGAAATATAGTTTCAAAAAGAGACATGAAAGTATGAAATTCAGGTAACGACCAAGATTTAATATTCGTGATTGCCATGTTAAACCTATGAAGTGTTTGAAGACATTTCAGTCTTTTTTTAAAAGACAGATTGATTAAAGTTCTTATTAAGTTCTATAATACACCAAACATTCTTGCTAAAAATATATCTAAAATAGGTCTTTAGAATTAAGTTATTAAACAATTGCATAAATTTATGCAACCATATTAAGAAAGCGCAAACATTTCTGGGATTGCTTAATGATTTTTGAAAAAAATTATGAAAATATCAGCAATTATTCACCTATAAATGTGTGGAAATATCCACAATTATTCACTGTATAACCGCTAGACGGGAATCTGCAGAGGACAGAAATCCCTTTAGCTTCCCGTTGTAGTTGTTGTCGAGCCAGCGATTCGGAGTCCAGTGCTCATTTGTTTTTCTTCAGCTCTTGTGCCAGATCTGTCTAGAACTACTTCGAGAATTTAATCGATCTCCGAAGTAAGTCATCTCTTTCTGATTTACTGAGAACTTGGTGGGCAGGCATCTCAGGCAAATTTATCCGTCCACCCTTTTCCGCATTTTACCTTGTCTTATATGCTGGCATATTTGGTGTTCGCGAAATGAGGCCATATTTGACGAGTCTTCTATGGATCCTACTACTATCATACGAATGGTAAGAAACGACGTGTTCCTTGCTTTTTCATGGCAGTCCTTTTAGGGGATCCGTGGGCATCCGTTTGCGGCATTTGGCTCGTATCTTTGATATTGCTTATGGTCCGCCTTTTCCTCATGCGGGTATTGGTTGACAGCTTATGTGTTTGTGCGTCCTCATTTATGTCACCTCCCCTCCCTCCTTTTTTGACTAATCCTATTTCTAGTCGCACAGGTTCTGGGTTACAGGTTCTTACTGGCTCAGCTCAGATGAAGGAGCTAGAGATTGTATTTTGACGAAGTCGGATTGGACTAATGCTTTCTCAGGATTGGGTGTTGTTCTGAGTTCTAGGCCTTCTGCATCAAGGGCAATTGTCGTCTAATGCTAATCTTTCACTGCAGTAACATGTGGTCATCCGCTCTTCGATGACACCTCTTGGTTTGGGGCTTTAGCTCACTTGTTGCTTTTTCTAGCGGTTGAGATCTTGAGCTAGTTTTCTCTGTCTCCTGATTTTTGCTTTGTTTTGTTTTCACTGGTATATGCTGTTATTATTTCCAAAATTACAGATTTTGTAGTCATCTATAAACTACACTTCTGTTTTTGTACACCATTGGAGAAAGATTATTTTTCTCCCTTTTGGTATATAGTTAATTTTTTGTAGTAAAAAAAAAAAAAAACTACATACGTTTATGCAATTTTTGGATATAACCACATAAATGTTTACAATTATTCACTGAATAATTGCATGATTGTATGTTATTATTCAATAACTAAATTTTAGGGTCTTAATTTACGGTCTTTTATTGAATTAAAAATTGTGTCCTCCCACATAAATGTTTACAATTATTCACTGAATAATTGCATGATTGTATGTTATTATTCAATAACTAAATTTTAGGGTCTTAATTTACGGTCTTTTATTGAATTAAAAATTTAGTTTTTAGTTTCAGGGACAAGAAGTTTGGATTTTATCCACAAGGTCACTTTTTAGTATAGAGTGGAATTCAGGGGTCCACTATCATACACTACAAAGTGTCCTTGTTGTTAAAATTCAAACTTCTTGTCCTTCTCACTAAACTTTTGTCTAAGTTTTTCCTTGTGCCAATTTTTCTGTTCCTAAAATATCTGTCATGCTTATGGTTCCTTATGGAATTACAAGTCGTGTTTTCGCAATTGACGTTGGCGCAACAACCAACACTTAATTTGTCAATTAGGAGCGTTACAACACACATTACATATTTTCTACATTTAACCATTTAAGTGAAAATGATTTACAATGATGTTTATGTATATTTTGCATTGAAATCATGTGTGGGTAGCCTTTATTTTTATTTTTAATTTGAAACAATTTTTTTTTTGTTTGTTCAATTTTCATGAGTTTATAAATAAATTGTTAGATCTTATTTTTAAGCTATTTGAAGATCTAATAATATTTGTAGATATTGTTGATATGCACAATGTATTTCACTAGTATTATTATTGTTTTATTTTTTTGATATAAAAAAGTGTTACAGAGAACTTTAAAAACCGGTCGGTTTTACCAAGAAAAAAAAAGTAGATGTGAGTTTTCAATTGATAAATGGAATTTAATCTTGAGATCCTATTTTTAAGCTATATGAAATTCTTGTAATATTTGTAGATGAGTGTTTTGAATTGGCAAAAGAAGTTTATTTTTGACATCCTATTTTTAAATGATATTAAAATTGGTAATGTTTATAGAGAAGTATTATTGTCAGTTCATGTTCACACAAAAAAATGTGGCATTAAAAGTATCACAACTATTAATAAATAAATAGAAGGAACTAGGACTGGACATTTTTACCATATTACCACATACAAACTATTACTAACCGATACCAACGAAAAATGATACCGAATAATTGGTAACCGATTTGATTGGTACGGTATGTCAAATCATATGAAAATATGCGGTACAGTAACGGTAATTGAGCATTAACAATGATAATTACCATACCTACCAAACAATAAATATGTATATTCTTATATTTCATCATATATATTTATTATATAACAAAGAACTTCTAATATGTAATGATTTAATAAAATGCCTAGGAAAATACTATTACGATACAAGAGTGAACGTAATTTTTATCATAGATCTTAGGAATAGTATAATATATATGATATTTTAGTTCATCCATAATGTTTTCTTGCTTGTTTGACTGCGGAAAATAAGATGGATAAATAATAATACAATAACACAAAAATCAATTTTAATATTTATTATTTAACATGAAATATTGTAAACAAAAGGATCTCATACTAATAAACGACAAAAATTTATTACCGACCTCTACCAACCATAAACTGAACTGTTGGTAATCGATTTTTTTGGGTGATAATAGTATGATTTTTCTATTAACATATAAGTCGGTACGGTAATGGTTTTGAATACAAAGTTCTGGTACCGAACCGATTCCACCCCTAGAAGGAACGATTTAACTAAGGTCCTTATTAAGTTTTAAATTACACTAAACATACTTACCAAAAGAATACATAAATTAGGTCGCTATTTTCGAAAATAATCAAAAATTATAAAAAAAAGTAACGTAAAAAACTTCCAAATTTAAAATTTGATTATAATTATATTTATCTTCAAATTTATGTTAGAAAGTTAAATATAAAAAGTGGATGAAAAAGAATAAAAAGAAGCAAAAACAACAAGCTCGAGGAAGACTTGTACAAATGTATGGAATTATTCAAAATCTTGTTGATATACTTGCAATTATAGTCATTAATTGCATAATTTTATGCAATTTTTTTATGAATATTTCAAGATTTATAATTTTATCTCAAATCGTATTCAACATCGCATTTATTATGGAAAAAGCAAAAAAAAAAAAAAAAAAAGAACACGAATAAAGAAGACAACTTCAGTATAAAATTGCAAATAAGCTTGTAGTCTTTATTAATAGTTCTCATGGAAGCGCAAACTTTTATTTCAACAATAAACTTCCAGAGATACCCTTATATCTTTAGATATATATCTTTAAAATAAGATCTAACAGTTAAACCATTTTACAAATTCAAATTAGGGCTGCACAAAGTATGGGTTGGGTCGGGTTAGACCAAATACTCCATCTGATCCGCATATGTATGGGTTTAAGGTAGTTCAACCCGTATCTGACATTATATGAGGTTGGATATGGGTTGGGCTGAAGTATGGGTTGGGTTTAGTAGGGTTAGGTTCGGTTGCTTGAACACAATAAAAAAAAATGAGAATACGAAGGATTGTTTTTAAAACAATATTAAAATATTCAGCATGCTATGTTATGTTTTAGCTATCATAATGTAGTTAAAATAAATGATTCATTATAAGACATATTTTATTAAATTTTCATTGTAAAACACATCATATGAAATTAATTTACTACATAGTTGAGCAAGTGTTTCATTTAAAAATACATTAAAATGCTCTTAAAAATATATTTGCCAAATTCTATCTAGTTTGGATTGACATAAAAAGCATTTTTGTATTATCATAGAATACATAAACATTATTCTAGGATTTTACTATTCTAATTTTAAGTGGGCTGATATTAAATTAGTTTTTAATAAAGGGTTGGATTGGATTAAATTAAGGTTGGGCTAAACAAAATTTCAAACTCGACCCGTATATAGTATGGGTTATAAATTGTAACCCATATCCGATCCGAACTAGGATGGGTTGGGTTTATGTGGATTGGTTTTGGTCGGATTGGATATGAGTTGTGTGCAACCCTAATTCAAATTGCATTTCTACATATATAACAAATTTTTATGTCGAATCTAATAAATAAACATTATTACATCATCGTTCTTCATTAATTAACAACGTTAATTATGACACCCCACCCCAAGACTCACCCTAATAAAGAGCATTAACAAGTAATGTCATCTATTAGAGCAGAGAATAAGGCTGGTTAGGGACGACCATTCGTAATTCCGTTAGACGAGTATTAAATACGTAGATTAGGTGTATAAAATTTTCTTTTCTTTCTTCAGGTGGATCGACATACTTAATATTTCTAATAGAAAACTACGATGGTTAAGGATCATTTCAGAACAATATATGATACAATATAGTCACATATCACATATCAGGTACGTACAAATACTACCACAGAAATACAACCTATACATGTGCTATATCTCAAATCGATATATAACTCAAATACGACGACGTCAAATGAAACAACTAAATACATCAGGAATATTCATATGAGCAATAAGGAAAGATTCTTCAAAGGTAGTCCAACTATAGTAGCAAACCTCGAATCAACAACTACTGAACCTGAAACAACTCGGTATGACCCGTGTATTACATACACAAATCAGTCTAGTCTACATAACAGTTATAAATCAACGATAAATATGGAATTATTTAAATAATAATTCCTCTTGTCATAAAAGGAATTGAATAACTCAAGTCCACAATTGGCTCATGAGATGCTAAAGGCCAAACAACCTATAAAATGTCAAGAACCACATGATTAATTGCAAAAAGGGGTTGGCTTTCACTAACAGGGAGCTATGTAATAAGCTAAGCACAAGGCACATCAATAAGATAGACTCCAAAGACAACACTTAAACTCATCCCATGAGTTAAAGTAACACAAATAAATTATCATTTAGAATAACACCAATATAGTATGAAGGCTATTAAAGTCAACCCATTATTATAAAATAGGATCCAAAATCACAAATTCGCCAAGTCAACAAACACTAGAAAATGGGTACAAATCATCGAATTAATTAACCAGTATCACAAAAGAAAATATTTTGCCAAGTACTATAATTTGGATCTACCCAGAATCTCAATCACTTGGATCCACCCAGAATATAAGATTTGGATCTATCCAGAACTACGACATTTGAATCTACCCAAAACTATACTATTTGGATCTATCCGAAAAGCATGTTGTTTGGATCTACCTAGGAACTCCAATATTTAGATCTACCTAAAATTACTACACTGGTGTTGGATCTACTTAGAATTACAACACATTATTGGATCTACCAAGGAGTGCAACATAGTATTGGTTCTACCCAGAAATATAGATGTTTGGATCTATCCAGATCCTTAAAGTTTGGATCTACTCAAAATCACGTCAATTTGACCCGAAGGTGTAGTATTGGAAAATAACACAGGATGAATTTCAAACTTATAACTAGTAACCCAGTGGTGGTAACTGTGCGTCCCATACCATACGTTCCTACTACTGGTTTACTAATCGTTCATCGATTCCACACCTAGACATCTAAATATTAAATCACTAAACAACAATTCACATAAACATTAATCCAATGGAAACAACGAGTTTTATTCTTCGGTTATACGAGTCTATAATTAACCGATCAAATATACCTATGTGTCCCATACCACGAGGTATACTCAATCGTTCAATCACAAATATGTCACCCCGAAAGGTGCAATAATGGGTAATTATATAAAGAAAATATTTAGTTTATAAAATCATTTTTCCCAAAGCTATAAGGAAGTCACATGTATATATAGCTAAGTATAAAACTGTCATTATAAATTGTGCATGTTCATAAATATGTCAAATTCAACATAGAATTTTAGCCCACATGACCAACACAGAGCAATCATAAACACAGATTAGACGATAGTATATGCTTGCAAATAACAAGCAAAAGGAACACAACATGCATTAGACCTAGCAATGGCCAACGCGATACAAAAAGGACGCGATACAGGAGCACGACAGCAGGGCTTACTAGAATCAAAGTCACAGGAATGGACAAAAAACAAGATAGTACAACTAGGCATGTGACAGAAGAAATTTGACCAGCAACGAAACCAATAAAGAACAAGTTCAGGTCAAGAATAAATATATGACTTACGCAATGGAGAGCAATGTTAGGAAATTGTATTTTTCCCAAAATTACAAGTCATTCAAGGTAAAGGGTGAATGATAATGGCACATGCAGCACCAACAGTCAGGATATCAATGATATAATGCGTTGCAACAACAAAGAATGCAAACAACAAAGTATTCCAATAGCAAGGAATAACAAACACAAAGTAGCAGGTTAGAAAATGTTCAAGACCAAAAACTAGTGAATGTGATCTAGCTAACCTAGGAAAGCATGGTTGTAACAATGCGAATTTTGCAGACTAATTTTTTCTTTTAAAAATCCCAATCTATCAAAGCTCGAGTTGACTTGTCTGGTATCTTGCAGAAAAGATAGAGATATTAAATATATCAGAGCTCGATAAAACATCTCACAATGGAATGGAAAAAACATAATAATCAAATATAACCTTTCTAGAATAATAATACTGTCTGACAAGTGTCCAAAGGCCACCAAATCTCTGCCATAAATCTAACCTACGAGCATGTTATAAGGAGGGGTCAGAACACAAAGTTCTGGTGAGAGGGAAAATTATACATTCTAAAATAACCCTACATGTACTGCTCAGTTATGTTTTCTGAATTATTAAGTAATTGATAACAACACTCAACGCTCTGCACTCATGTCATACCCATCCACTCCACGGTAGATTAAACCTAATATAGTATATATGTAGCTATACCCAACATCTAAAGGTACTCTCCATAGTTCCCTCTTCATATGGTCTCCGCCTTCATGCCACAGAAACATATACGCCATGGAATTGCATAAAACCACCATCGCTATGACAAGTAAGCATTCTCGTATCCGAACTCTTATTAGAATCAAGTCTCAACGCAAAGTAATTCACTAAAGTCTAAAATACATGACCCAGTGCATGTATATAGACCCTCACACGAACGTACTATCCATTATAACCCGAGTCCTGTAATAGGATTGTATCCAATGCACAAAGTTCAGTAGGGAGGTTTCAATATATGCAAAGGACAACTTCATTAGGCTTACAATACATATATTCATATATAGCCTGTCTTTTCACGGTAGCTATGGCCCCACTCTGGCCCCTCCCGTAACTAATGAAAGATTTCTTCAAGAGCTAAGTGATGTGCCCCTAACAACTAATCTAAGTATCCATTTGACGTGTCCCTCATCCAATATCCTGATAGTGAAAGGTCATTGGCCTTTCGTTTTAGCTATAGTCTTTCCGCATCCCACTGACCGCCGATGACAAGTATCCGACGATTACTATCATTAATTTTGTATTGACCAACCTCTCCCAGTGGCGAGGCAAATCGCCGAATCACCGAACGCCATCAGCCACAGCCTACCGACTACCACTCACTAGTTGCAGTCAAGGTATACTCACCGGATGGTACCGTATAGACCAAACCTGTGTGGGTGCAGCCCGAAGCCTACCTCAGTGGACCATCGCGGGGTACCCTACCACGTCCCACATTAGCTATGTACTTCCCTTCAGTCTCGTTGAATAATCAGTTGGATGTGCTCCTCTCGTGTCTTTAGACACCGCGATGATCTACCCCGTTGGGTGCTTCACCTTCATACGTACAAACTGGTTCTAGCGAATCACGCCACCGCATTATTAGATTGTACATCTAATATCTAATTATGTGATTTCTTTACCACATTGTATTTGCTGATTAACTGCATTGTTACTTTTATTCAGGTTATCTGGTTTATTAGCACACAATTAGCTGCTTATTTTCTTTAATCATGCGTTTGCCGCCGGAGTGGACTTCCGCTTATTATTTATTACGTGTATTAGACTTAATGAGTGTACCGATAATAAGTCCACTTTATTCTCTCTTATTTTATCATAACCTTATCTTATACTGTTATCACAACTGTTGTTACGAGTTTACTTATTAACTTAGTTATTTTAACTAAGGTTTATTAACAAGTTATCTTTTCCTTATTAATTATAATCTATCTTATAATTTTACTTATCACTAGGACAAGCCTACTTATTATATTTAACTCCCATTCAGATATTAAATTATAATAGAATATATTTCTTGTTCATCACATTTTCCCTAGGTTCCTTAACATTAACCAAACTTTTACTGTTGTAACATACATTTACTTACCATCTTGTATATTCTCATTATTTCAGGAAAATATTTCACACACCTCATTAGATTGGTTAGTGGAAAGATGCAAAGATCCATTTCCTTAATGCACATCAATTAAGATCTGTAGTTGCAAGCTATTCCTTTTATTTTCATCCTGGACATACATATATATTATATTTGATTAGTGTGCAATGCGGTAAAAGTATCCTTATTTCACACTAACTTTTTTCTCCTTTCTTTTCTTGCAACTATGTTCACAGTAATTTTTCTGTTATAGAAATGTACCCATTTTCCCAAAAATCCAACTAACTCAGTCCACTGCTGATCTTTCCCCTTTTTATTTTCTGAATTACATATTAATTCTTGATTTTCATTTACCGTTTCCAGTTACTGTAAATTTCTATATAAAATTAGGCATATCAATTCTTCTACCATTATTTCCACAATTCACTGTCCTCTTTTTCAACATATCCAATTTATTATTGAATATCAATCTCAAGAACATGCACACCTAATCTACTATACAATTCTTATATGCCTATTTCTGATATGCCTATTTTTGTTATCATATGCCTATTCTGTTATTATGCCTATTTCTGTTCTCTTCTCTCCCTCTTTTCCTTTTTTATTTTTATAGCTTAGGCTACCTTCGAGCCTAGGCCTATCGCTGAAATATGCAAACGAACGAAATTTGGAATGGTTAGGAAAGATAAATTGAGGGCATAACTTGTATTATGAATCATGACTGGGATTTGGGGGCATAAACTATACTGTAATGTAAGACTAAACTTGGGGCATGTGTTATACCGTGAATTATGACCGTAATTTGGGGCATATAAATTTGTAGGCTTAATTTAAGATTAAACGGAACATGTTAATGAAACCGTAAGTAACCTGTTTTAACTTGCGGAGATGTTTAATTTGTTAAAATGACTAATCCACTGAAATTTGTTCAAATTGCATACTTTAATTGAAAAACCAATGATGAAAATGAATAATTGTTTAAGAATAAAAATATGCATAAATTTAAAGTAAATAGGAAATTGTAACTGCACTTAGGCACGAGGTTAAATTCAACTTGTGGTAGAAGTCTGCTCGAAACCGCCCGACAAATCCAGCACCCACAAGTGCTTAATTTAATGTGAGGGGTCTAATGCGTAAATATACATGTAATAGTGCTAAGACACGAAGTTAAGTACTACTTGTAGTAGAAGTCTGCCCGGAACTGCCCGGCATATCCAGCATCCACATGTGGTCAACTTAATGTGAGAGGTCTGGTGCATTAACATACATGAATGAGGAACGATAATAACCTGCTAACCTGCAATACTTAACCTATTTAAAACGTGGAAGTTATATAAACCGTTAAACTGTGATTTTATTGAATCTGTGGGGTTAAGTGAACCTGTTGAATCTGCGGGGTTAAGTAAATCTGTTTAATCTGTGGGGGTTAAGTGAACCTGTTAATATGTAAGACTTAACCTCTTATATCTGTTGGGGTTATATGAGCCCGTTAACCTGTAATACTTAACATGTTTAAACCGGTGGGGGTTATATGAACCTGTTAAATAGTGGGGGTTAAGTAAACTTGTTTGAATCAGTGGGGGCTAAGTAAAATATGTTAAATCAGTGGGGGGTTATACGAACCTGATAAACTTAACCTATTTTATATGTTGGGGTTATGTGGGCTTGCTAAACTATTAGGCATAACCTACCAAAATCATAGTAGTTGGGGATACAAGCTTAGGGAGTGGCTTGTATCATTTGTAGTATGGGACCCGTATTAGTCAGTAACCCATACAGGTATCATAGGGGGACTCCGAACTAGGTAGGGGTTAGGGGCACGCTTAATGAGCTGATTATAAGAGGTTCACATGCATGGATGTATTCGATGGCGTGTTCCAATAGAGTCATGTGCGTGCATGGGTCCGCTTGATCGGGAAAGTAAGACGCTGTGACACTAGTAGATATGGTTGTGATTATCAGGAGAGGTTGCCACTTTAGGATGTGATACATCCTACTGTGGGACCGACATAGGGTATCTACCGGATAGGTAGCCGATCGATTAGGGGTAGTAATTAGGGTACATCTTGTCCTGGCTGTTTAGGTGCCCATTATCTATGGTTTGGGTAACACCCGTTAATTATGGTTAGGGTAACACCCCTTATTTGTGGTTGGGGTAACACCCGTTATTTATATGTTGGGTGTACCTATTATTACTATTTGGGGTAAAACCCGTTACTAGAAGTATACCTAAGTCTACCATTATGTTTATGTGGGGATCATATCTGTTATACTAGTATTGGTGCAGAGAAAAGTATTTGAGAAGCGTAATCTGTTCTATTCATCCTGCTTATCCTGTTCAGTCTGTTATACATATTAGTGATACTATTATCTCTCATCTAGTTATATGCCTGTCATGATGCTTTTATTTATTTATATGTTAAACGTAAATGGACTCGCCAGACTTTATGTCTGACCCGTTTTGTTTCATTTTTCTCTCTCTTCCTCTTCCCCCCAGGTTTTCAGGGTGGGAGAGCTCAGGCTTGAGGATTTTTTTTTTTTCTGCTTGGAGTTGCTTAGATGCACCACTTTGATTTCCTGTCTACCTTGCTAAGGCTATTTTTGGGGACTATGGATTTATATTTATGTACTCTGATGGTTTTAGTACAAGGGAGATACTTTAATTTGACGTAATTGGTTTTCAGTATTTCAGACTTATGTTGTAACTGGATTTTTAGACCACGGAATTTTCTTTTGGAAAATGAAGTATTATATTTCCGATGCTATTTTATATCTGTCTTGTGTAATTCTGTGTCTGTTTACCTATAACGCTTCACGAAACTTAATGCATTCTAATAAAGAGTGACAATAACGGATATGGGGTGTCACAATTTAATTATTTAGTTTGAATTAGTATTCAAAATCATATAATTTGAATTATTTAAATTGCCAAATCAACATTTAAAACTAGTTTAAATGTTGGAACTTAATGGTTAAAAATCTAGGTCATTACAATGCTATAGTAAAAACTTGATAAAATATCGAACATATAAATAACTAAACAAAAAATAAAGTGTAACATCAAATCTGAAAATATGCAGAAAAGTACTCATATAATTTAGAAAACTGTATAATTATTGCAATTAGAAATTAAACAATTATTTATTATAAACTATAGAAAAATAAATACAAAAATAAAAGTTGAATATTACACTGCAATTAGTATGAATACTACCAAAAAAACAATAAGCAAAAGATCAATGCAGATTCTATATTTATAAAATAGATTTATTGCAGATATTGAAGCACGTATATAGTTAACAACAAATAAACAACATACTTTCATTTTCATTATTATTAGTAGATGTCATCAAAAAATCTTGAGCTCTTCCCTCCATAAAAGTAGCATCAAAAAATATTAATGGTCGACAAAATTGAAACCCTATGCACAAGCTTCAAAAATCCTCTTAAACTGACGTGTATTAGAGTTACACTCCAAAATAACTTCACTACTAGGATTAGTTTTAAGAACAACATCACAAAAAGACTTCAAATGGTGATAAAACATCATATCACTTCCATGTAAATCATCTAAAGTCAACATTTTCCCACTGTTGGCAAAATAAAACTTGAAAATCATATTATACTCGGTTCGAACTAGGTTAATAACTTCCTTGGTCTTCATCAACAGATTCGCTTGAATATGACTATAATCCAACAATTTAATCAATCTACATGAAATCAGAAGATCAGTTATATCATGAATTCCGACACCGCAAGCACGTTCAGGTTGAAAACTCTTTATAACAAATAGCCAGAAAGATTAAACTTAACAGGAGCATAAAACTTGGAATTGCATTTTGTTCGGGATCAAACAATTGTAACTCTTTCCTTGTTATTCTTAACCAAATCAAGCTTGTACACAGTGTTCATACTATGTATCATTAGATTAAGCCGGAATTCAGTAACATCTCTTGGAAATTGCTAACCAACACCATTAAAAATATGTAAATTCAATCCATTTTTCCAGTAACTGTTTGAACTGAATATTAGAATCATTGGTATAAGCAAATGAAGAATCACTACTATAAGAAACATAATGTGACCTTATATTGTTTATTGAAAAATTAGTAAAAACAATTTCAACAAAAATAATCAAGTAATCCTCATAATTATATGTATCCAACAATAAAACAGATTGAAGATCAAAATTAGTTTCAATATTCCTTCTCATACAATCTCTAAATTGTTTACTTCAAATGACAATGGACTTAAATCAGTTCATTTACCACAAATATCATTTCTGAGCATAACAACCGAACTATCAGAATGAAGACGCAAAGAAAAGCTATCATGTCCAAACTTCAATAGCACTAGTACATCAATATCTCTAGGATCACTGTAACTTACAGAATAAATTTGGATTACAATTACAAAATAATAAACAACAAAACTCCAAAATAAAAAAATGACAGACCCATTAGCTGAATCATAAAAAATTACAGATAACTCAGCTTATAAACATAATTTATAGGAAATTAAATGTAGTATCTCCAACATATATATCGAAATTAATTGCGGATAAGTCTGCAAATTATAAACAATAATTATAGACAAGTCACTAATTATGCAAACCAAATGAAATCTACCACCGAGCATTTCCATTTTCCAACTCTTATATTAAAAATAATTGTAGATAGATTTGCAAAATATGTACAATAATTACAAACAAGTCAGCAATTATTCAAAGTTAACAAAATCTACCATCAATTTTTCTTAGAATATACACTGAAAATAATTGTGGACGAGTATGCAAAATATATACAATAATTTTGCATAAGTCATCAATTATTCAAACCTGACAAAACTCAAATCGAACATTACCCTATACAAATGCATTAGTTTTTCCACTGAAATAAACACGATCATATTTCTAATTTCCTATTGTTTAAAACAAAAAGAAGATATACAAAATAAAATCGACTACAATTATGATCAATCATTTACTTACAAGAAGATAGAGCTATGAATTCAAAATAAGGAACTCCAAACAACGATCGAACTGATTCCAAATAAAAAACGTGGAATTGAAATCTCTACTGCCATTAAAATAAGCGTGAGATATAAACATGGGTATTTATGGAATAAATTTAGCCGTAGATAAAAATAAGGATCAGAAATATAAGTTTTGGAGCGGGTGGAGTTTACCTAGATTAAATTTAATCATAAGGATGTAAGCTCAATTTTCACTAAAATTAACGGTAGGCGACGTTGCATTAGACCTATTAACGTAAATGTTTCTCGGTCTTGGATAGGGAATTCAATAGTTATCTGAAATCAGCTTCAAAACTTTGAGATAGTTTATATTTTTTAGTCACAATTCACGTCACATCCGCATCTAATGGATAACATCCCCGTATCCGTATATTTTCGGATCATTAAAGTGTTCTTCAAATAAGATATACTCATATTCGCACCCGCATCCGAATTTCTATAAGATATCAGATAATAACCGTATTTTCAAATATGGATTCAAACTTATTTTATTTTTAAGCACCCATTGACAAATCTAAAGGAAGATCAACTGTAAGAGTCATATAAACGGCTACCACAAGTTTGAAAAGAATAAAATACATACATGGTCATAAAGCAAAGTCCAGAGACGATGAGGCAGATCAATATGGGCCTTACATATGATGCCTGTCCTTTATCATGCGTTATTGTCGACTTGCATACTAATATTTGCATAAAATTGTAAAGAAAAAATCTTGTGGCCAAGGAGAGAAATGAAACTTAAGGAGGATAGATTGACCGGAACAAATGTGATGAATCCAACGCATTAGTTGGCGTGAGAACTAAGGAAAATAAAGTGAAATCCTAGCTCCAGATAAGTTAGCATTGCTTGGTTGAAAAATACAAACCTATAAATATTCGCAGACGGGGCATTTGCATTAACGAATCCTCACCATACGTTCCTTTTACGCTTTTCTCCCCTCTCCTCCCTTATTTAAAGCCGCCTTCTGTATGATTCTTTCATCGAATCGAGATTGAATTACCGAAATCAAAAACAAAAAATACGCAGATGTAACACCCCGTATATTCTATAACAGTAAAATTCATAAATTAAAGTATAATTAATTTCAAATCAAAGAATTAAGGGAAATGGGATATGCCATTGCGTTCGTCTTGGAATTCTGCTTGAGATAGAGTCCGAGTTTGCGTAAAACGGACTCCGTATGAAGGAGATATGACCTCCGGAAGTTTCAGAATTCAGTTTAAAATTCAAACAGACAGAAACAGTTCAGAAACAGGTTTGAAATTCAAAAATCGGGCCCAGATTGGGCTGGGCGGGAATTTTCCCGCCCAAGGCACCCAGGTCGACTGGGTAGTCGACCTGGGGGTCGACTGGGTAGTCGACCTGGCCCCTGAGCCAGGTCGAACCCAGCCCTCCTGGCTGGCCTGGTCTGTGCTTGGCCGAATTTTTGAGTCTTGCCTTGTCACTAGGGCTAGGTGTCAGCTCCTGATTGGTCTCTCCTTCAAACGAACGACTAATATTCATCCAAGCTCAATCGACGGTCCTAATCAATTCACAAACTCTATAAAAAGGACCTAAGACTCCACCTAATTCACACAAATAAAAATGAGAATGAGACCGTCATGCTGCTGAGGAGAGACTAGGAGTAGCCGTCAAAATTGAGAGACAATTAGGAGTCACTTCAAAAGCTTAAAGCAACGACAACAAAATCAAAACAACGCCTACAACAAAGGATAACATCTCCAAATTCAGAATTCAGATTCCTGAATTGAAGACTCGTCATACGTTGTAAGTAGAGTGCTATTCCGATGTGAATGAATAATTGGGTTTTTGATTTGTGTGAAATGAGAAATGGAATTGTACTTAATTTGTGGTGATGATAATTGTATGTTGCTATGATTCTAATTATGAATAGATTTGGGATATTGTGGTATAATGATGTTAGACCTATTGAATATTTGCAAGTATATGATTCATGTTAAAAGTTAATGACTATATGTTTGTGGTAGTTTATTAATCCACCTATTGGGTATTTGCAAGTATATGATTCATGGTGAAAGTTAACAACTATATGTTTGTGGTAGTTTATTTCAACAAAGTTGAGATTCATGCAAGTATGTGATACACTATTTATGCCAACATGACTTTAGACCCTTCTATGAATATTTTTATGATCATGTTTAGTGTAGTTGGATACATTTGGGTATTATGATTCATATGAATTTATGATGAAATAGGAATTATGATTCTAGTGTAAAAACATACTATTGTATTAGTGACAAAAGTAAGCATCTTCGTGAACTTGTGTTGACTCTATGAACATGACTAGATTACGTTTGGTGTTATGCTTAATTGAAAATATGTTTTAGGCCTGTGTTGTTATCAAAATCATGTGATAATATATGTGACCCATAATGCAAGTTTACATGACTAGATTAAAACCATGATTCATGTTAGGTATGTTTCATGTCAAGATATATGCTATTACAATGCAAGTTTACAAGTGCCTAATTTATGTTAATTAGATCGTTATGTTGCAAGTTCATGCGTTCACACTCCCCTTTTGATGTTACTTAGAATATATAAACACCATGTTCTAAGCCTCCCCTTTTTCATGTGGCTAAGTTGGGCTTAAATGTTAAACCCAACATATGTTATATTATAGAGAACGTATAAAACGGGGGTAATGACGTTGGGTTAAAAATATAAACATATGTGTTGGCATGTTTGACGCATGCCAACGACCTTGAAAACAATTAAGTGGTATAAATTAATTTTACCCAATAAAGATGAATTTGAATAATGGGCCGCAAATATTTACATATAAAAAGAAAAGAGACAAAATATGTAAATTTAGAAAATACGATGTGTTTAACCCGAGGTTGGATTGCGTTGTGACATAAACCTGCCCGGAACCGCCCGGTTGTCCAGTAGTCACAACAATACCTATCCAATGTGGGTGGTTAAACACGGAGCCCAATAAAGACCCGAGGTTAGACTGAGTTGTGGCGTAAGACTGCCCGGACCCAACCGGCAATAGGCATCCACAACAATACCTGTCTAATGTGAGTGGTCGAGGCTTTAATAAGACAATTAAGGCTGAGTCAGGATTGATAGGATTAAGTAAATTGAATTCTTACTTAATCAAATTGAACATGCTAAACTATACAGACTGATTTGGGGGTTAGGTTTACAGAACATTTAACCAACTTAGCATGTTGGCTAGAAATAGAAAACCTAGTAGCGGGGGACCCTTTTCAGCAGTAACCCTACAAGGTGTATCAGGATACCCTGAACTAGGCAGGGTGGGGCACGATTACTGGGCTGACTGTAAGAGGTCAAATCGACGGCGGTGGTGCAACAGTGTAGGTTCTAATGGGGTGCGCGCGTGCACACACTCCGGCGCAGAAAAATAAGGCACTGGGCACCAGTAGTATACCCGTGCATTCTAGAACCGTGTCGGGCCACCACCATGGGACTTGATACACCCCATAGTGGGACCAGCATAGGTAGCTACAACATCAGGGGCCGTAAAACACATGTAACTATGCGAGTAGGAGCTGATCATTAAAAATGATCACTTCACCCTGATTATGGGGTGCCTGTTGGGAACTAGTTAATGGGGGTGCAGAGATTAATATGGGGTACGGTAGTGTATTCGTCTTAACTTAGTTTATGGTGCTCTCCCATTTCCAATTTATACTTATCATACTCGTTTCTTTATTCATAGACTGAATAGTCCTAGACTTACTCAGGCTTTATGTCTGACTCTACTTTTCTTTCGTCTTCTTTTCTTTCGTTTCTCCCCCCAGGTCCACAGGGAGGGAATACCGTAGCTTGACCAGTTTTCACATCCAGCTTGAAGAGAAAGAATGTATTGCTTGGATCTCTTTTGTTTTGGACTATGGCTTTGGATAGCAATTATGGGGACTTATGCAGTTTACTTATGTTTTTATGCTTCTTTAAGTTATGAAATCAAGACAGTTATGAAAATGTAATGTTTTTGGAAGTATTGTAAGACAATTATGGCATGGTTTGTGTAACACGTATTTTGATGAAATAAAAGTTGCTGTTGTTTTCCGCTGTTCAAAATATGTGTATTTATATATGTCTTGTATATCGGTGACTTGTACTTATAAACCTCCACCAAAATTAGGGCATTCCCTTTATGAGTGACCCTAACGGAGGTGGGGTGTTTCACTTGGTATCAGAGCATGGGTTTACCAGATAAGATACAAAGTTTTGAAAAATTATTTTCAAAAGAAAATTTAAAGAAGCATTTTTAAAGATAAAATGTTATTTTATTTAAAAAAAAAGGCATAGTCCCCCAAAGCCATAGGTACTATCTTTTATCCTTCGTTTTGAATCTATCCTTTCTGTTTCAGCATGTCTGGAGACCTTACTCCCCAGCTACTGACGCCTTCACTCCTCCTCCTCTACGTGAACCAGCAAGCGGAAGAGTCCCAGAACAGGAAGACGAATAATAGTCAAAGAAGAGAGGATCGTAACAGTAATGACAAGAAACGTTAAAAGAGGAAATGTTATTTTTGCGGAATTCTTGGACATCTGGAGGGAGACTGCAGGAAGAAGAAGAGGAGGATGAGTGCTACTTGCTTTCAGTGTAGGGAGACAGGCCACTGGGCTAGGGACTGCCCAAAGAAGAAGGAGACAAAGGCAGAAAGCTCTCAAGGGAAGAAAGAGGGTTTACAGCCTAAGAAGACAGACTTTAAGAAGGGCGGGAAAGACAACAAGTCCCAAGAGAAGAGGAAGTGTAAACTCTGTGGCAAAGTGGGGCACTTAATGAAAGATTGCCGGAAAAAGAAGGCCAAGATGAATGGTGGATGCTTTTCTTGCGGTGAGATAGGCCACATGGCTAATGGTTGCCCAAAGAAGCGAGGGCAGGGGCAGAGGGCTGGATCCACCTCAGGGGCACAGGTTCATGTGCTAGAAGCGCCACCTCTGCAACAGCGAGGTATAAATACTTATGTAGAAAGTGTAGTATATCTTTATGATCACCCAGTTCGTACTTTATTTGAATCTGGCGCATCACACTCCTTTATTTCATCTGCTTTAGTAGAATCTCTGCACCTAGAAACTAGTATGGTAGAGGACCCCTTAATAGTTTCAAATCCAGTCGGGGGCCCAGCTCATTTGTCTATGATCTGTGTGGGATTGAAAATTTCTATTCTAAGCGTAGAATTTAGATGTAGTGCCTTTGTTTTGGGCTTCTCAGGATATGGTTTGATTTTGGGCATGGATTGGCTATCCAGTAATGGTGCCATCCTTGATTGTGAGAAAATGGTGGTTAGGCTTCTAACCCAACTCGGTAACACTCTTGAAATTACTTGTAATCCCTTGTATGCGGTTATGCTTAGTTATCTTGAATCGCTAGATGCTTCTGTTGAGAGTTTGCAATCGGTTAAAGTAGTCCGTGAATATCCGGATGTCTTCGAAGAGGTGAAGGGCTTACCTCCGAAGCGGTAGATAGACTTCCGCATATATCTTGTAGATAATGCAAAGCCCGTTGCGTTGCCCGTTAGACACATGGCTCCACGGGAAAGGAAAGAGCTCAGTAAACAGATTAAAGGGCTTCTAGAGAAGGGGTTCATTAGAAGGAGCATTTCAGAATGGGGCGCTCCAGTGGTGTTCGCCACAAAGGCGGATGGTTCACTTCGTCTATGTGTTGACTATAGGGAGCTCAACAAACTAACGAAAAAGAATAGGCACCCTCTCCCCAGAATTGATGATCTGTTTGATCAGCTTGTAGGAGCGTCTGTTTTCTCCCAACTCGATTTGGCAATTGGATTTCATCAGCTAAGGGTAGCTGAAGATAGCATCGACAAGACAACATTCAGAACCCCAGACGGCTTCTTTGAATGGCTTGTCATGCCTTTCGGCTTGACAAACGCACCCGCTTACTTCGTGGACCTGACGAGTAGGGTGTTCAGAGAATTCCTCAACAAGTTCGTGGTAGTCTTTGTAGACGATATCTTGATCTTCTCAAAGAGTGAAGAAGAACATGCTCAACACCTAAGGGCAATCATGGAAACTCTGCGAGTCCATCAACTAAAAGCCAAATTCTCCAAATGCCACTTTTGGAGAGAGGAAGTAAGATTTCTTGGGCATATAGTATCCAAAAATGGGTTAGCTGTGGACCCTGCTAAGGTAGTAGCGGTACAGGATTGGAAGACACCAAGGAACGCAACTGAGGTCCGAAGTTTTCTAGGACTAGCAGGTTTCTACCGAAAATTCATAAGGGATTTTGCGAAAATCTCAGCCCCTCTCACAAGGCTGACAAAGAAGAACCTAGTGTTCAATTGGGACTTGGATTGCGAGTTTGCTTTCCAACGACTAAAAAGGGCTCTTACAACAGCCGCAGTTCTGACGCTGCCAGATGGAAGCAAGATGTTCACGGTTTATACTGATGCATGTGGGACAGGGCTAGGCACTGTCTTAATGCAAGAAGGAAGGGTAGTAGCTTATGGCGGGAGACAGTTGAAAGTACACGAAAAGAACTACCCAACCCATGATCTTGAGTTAGCCGCCATCGTCTTTGCACTCAAGTCTTGGCGACGTTATCTCTCAAGTGAGAAGTTCGAACTTTACATTGACCATAAATCATTGAAATATCTTTTCTCGCAGAAAGATCTTAACTTGAGGCAATAGAGATGGATGGAGTTTCTTGCCTCGTACGATTTCGAGATCTCCTACACTCCGGGCAAAGGCAACGTTGTGGCAGACGCGTTGAGCCAAAAGAAGCTAACATTAAGCCCGATGTTTGTTGAAAGGCAAAGCCTAGAGTATATAGCCAGTTTTAACTTTAGGCCCTCCTCTGATTTCGTACCAGGTTTATTAGCATCTCTCGAAGTACGCCCGACTCTTTTGGACTCAATAGGGACAGCACAACGCGAAGACCCTCAGCTTGTGGAGACGATTGATAGGCTAAGTAGGGGTGAGACTTCAAGTCACCTCAACAGATACTCCATCGATGATAAGGGTTGGCTAAAGCGAGACGGAAGGTTCACGGACAAGGGATTTAGTAAAGACGGTTCTCGAAGAAGCACATCACTCTAAGATGACGATACACCTAGGTGGAGATAAAATGTACAAAGACATAAAGAGAACTTTCTTTTGGAATGGCATGAAGAAGGACGTGGTAGATTTCGTTTCTAAGTGTATGGTATGCCAACAGGTTAAGGCAGAGCAGAAGAAGCCTGGCGGTCTGCTCCATCCTCTAGAGGTTCCACAGTGGAAGTGGGATAGCATTTCAATGGACTTCGTTGATGGGTTGCCCAGGTCTAGAAGAGGCAACACTAGCATTTGGGTAATAGTGGATAGACTTACTAAAAGCGCCCACTTTTTACCCGTCAAGAGAAAAAGGACTGCCTCATCCCTAGCATCTCTTTACCTCAAGGAAATTGTTCGATTCCATGGAATACGCTCCAACATTGTTAGTGACCGAGACCCCATCTTCACAAGTGAGTTTTGGCGGAGTCTGCAAGAAGCGGTAGGCACACAGTTATGCTTAAGTACAGCCTATCGCCCCCAAACCGACAGCCAGACAGAAAGAGTGAACAGAGTTTTGGAGGACCTTTTAAGACTGTGCGTCCTTGACTTCGGAGGGACGTGGGAAGACCATCTTCCTTTGGTGGAATTTGCCTACAACAACAGCTACCAAGCCACCATCGGAATGGCACCCTTCGAAGCTTTATATGGAAGACCGTGCCGATCGCCCACTTGTTGGTGGGAGTCTACTGACAAGCTCATACTTGGACCAGATATGATCCGAGAGACTTCAGAGAAAGTAGACTTAATACGGAAAAGAATGAAGACAACCCAAGACAGACAAAAATCCTACGCCGACAAGAGAAGGACCGACCTTGAATTTGAGGTTGGAGACAGAGTTTTTCTTAAGGTATCTCCTCTAAGGAACGTTGTTCGTTTTGGAACCACAGGGAAGCTAGCACCAAGGTTCGTACAGTCGTTTCCTATTATTGAGAAAATTGGGAAAATGGCCTATAGATTAGAGCTACCCGAAAAGCTGGCCGGAGTTCACAACGTCTTTCATGTTTCTCACCTCCGGAAGTGTTTGCACGAGTCTGCTGAAGTGGTAGAGCCAAACATCCTTGAAGAAGCTGAAGTGGAACGCGAAGCAACCGTGAGAAGAGTTCCAACACGCATTTTAGGTACTGAAGTGAAAAACCTACGAAACCGCGAAGTCAAGCTCGTCAAAGTTCAGTGGAGCGACGCCGAGGAAGACGCAACTTGGGAAACTGAGGCTAGAATACGCGCAGCCTACCCTTTTCTTTTTTAGGGTACATCTTTGATCTTTCTTTTTCCTTAAGTTGTGCTTTTATCTATCTTTTTAGGTATATCTCCTCGACCTTATCCTTTAGGTAGAAACCCTTTGGATGAAAACATGTAATTGAAACATGTTATGGATGATGGTTGCAAGTGGTTGCAAGTGATTGCTAGTGGTTACTCGTGGTTGCATATACACACACAATCTAGGTTTTAGATCGGCTCAGTCACTTCATATTGCATATATGTATTTATATTCGTATATGGTTGAAGTTTAATGTGTTGTCATATGGATGTTGCATTTATATGAATGATTGTGCACTCATGTAGAATCCTGAATAGAAAAATTTGCATACATAATGGATTGATGACACTTACATAATTTGCATTAAGGAGGTTAACTGAACCAGTTGACCGACTGATCTTGCATTAGATAAGTACATGTACACACACTTCGCATATGATCATAAAGCATTAGAAGTCTTTTAAGGACAATGGACGCTCGTGTTTGATGGATGAGTAGATGGACGTTTGGATGTTAGGATATACATTCTTCCTAAACTTGGAGATTTCGGGGACGAAATCCTTTTAAGTGGGGGAGAATGTAACACCCCGTATATTCTATAACAGTAAAATTCATAAATTAAAGTATAATTAATTTCAAATCAAAGAATTAAGGGAAACGGGATAAACCATTGCGTTCGTCTTGGAATTCTGCTTGAGATAGAGTCCGAGTTTGCGTAAAACGGACTCCGTATGAGGGAGATATGACCTCCGGAAGTTTCAGAATTCAGTTTAAAATTCAAACAGACAGAAACAGTTCAGAAACAGGATCGAAATTCAAAAATCGGGCCCAGATTGGGCTGGGCGGGAGTTTTCCCACCCAAGGCACCCAGGTCGACTGGGTAATCGACCTGGGGGTCAACTGGGTAGTCGACCTGGCCCCTGAGCCAGGTCGAACCCAACCCTCCTGGCTGGCCTGGTCTGTGCTTGGCCGAATTTTTGAGTCTTGCCTTGTCACTAGGGCTAGGTGTCAGCTCCTGATTGGTCTCTCCTTCAAACGAACGACTAATATTCATCCAAGCTCAATCGACGGTCCTAATCAATTCACAAACTCTATAAAAAGGACCTAAGACTCCACCTAATTCACACAAATAAAAATGAGAATGAGACCGTCATGCTGCTGAGGAGAGACTAGGAGTAGCCGTCAAAATTGAGAGACAATTAGGAGACACTTCAAAAGCTTAAAGCAACGACAACAAAATCAAAACAACGCCTACAACAAAGGATAACATCTCCAAATTCAGAATTCAGATTCCTGAATTGAAGACTCGTCATACGTTGTAAGTAGAGTGCTATTCCGATGTGAATGAATAATTGGGTTTTTGATTTGTGTGAAATGAGAAATGGAATTGTACTTAATTTGTGGTGATGATAATTGTATGTTGCTATGATTCTAATTATGAATAGATTTGGGATATTGTGGTATAATGATGTTAGACCTATTGAATATTTGCAAGTATATGATTCATGTTAAAAGTTAATGACTATATGTTTGTGGTAGTTTATTACAACACCTATTGGGTATTTGCAAGTATATGATTCATGGTGAAAGTTAACAACTATATGTTTGTGGTAGTTTATTTCAACAAAGTTGAGATTCATGCAAGTATGTGATACACTATTTATGCCAACATGACTTTAGACCCTTCTATGAATATTTTTATGATCATGTTTAGTGTAGTTGGATACATTTGGGTATTATGATTCATATGAATTTATGATGAAATAGGAATTATGATTCTAGTGTAAAAATATACTATTGTATTAGTGACAAAAGTAAGCATCTTCGTGAACTTGTGTTGACTCTATGAACATGACTAGATTACGTTTGGTGTTATGCTTAATTGAAAATATGTTTTAGGCCTGTGTTGTTATCAAAATCATGTGATAATATATGTGACCCATAATGCAAGTTTACATGACTAGATTAAAACCATGATTCATGTTAGGTATGTTTCATGTCAAGATATATGCTATTACAATGCAAGTTTACAAGTGCCTAATTTATGTTAATTAGATCGTTATGTTGCAAGTTCATGCGTTCACACTCCCCTTTTGATGTTACTTAGAATATATAAACACCATGTTCTAAGCCTCCCCTTTTTCATGTGGCTAAGTTGGGCTTAAATGTTAAACCCAACATATGTTATATTATAGCGAACGTATAAAACGGGGGTAATGACGTTGGGTTAAAAATATAAACATATGTGTTGGCATGTTTGATGCATGCCAACGACCTTGAAAACAATTAAGTGGTATAAATTAATTTTACCCAATAAAGATGAATTTGAATAATGGGCCGCAAATATTTACATATAAAAAGAAAAGAGACAAAATATGTAAATTTAGAAAATACGATGTGTTTAACCCGAGGTTGGATTGCGTTGTGACATAAACCTGCCCGGAACCGCCCGGCGTCCAGTAGTCACAACAATACCTATCCAATGTGGGTGGTTAAACACGGAGCCCAATAAAGACCCGAGGTTAGACTGAGTTGTGGCGTAAGACTTCCCGGACCCAACCGGCAACAGGCAGCCACAACAATACCTGTATAATGTAAGTGGTCGAGGCTTTAATAAGACAATTAAGGCTGAGTCAGGATTGATAGGATTAAGTAAATTGAATTTCTACTTAATCAAATTGAACATGCTAAACTATACATACTGATTTGGGGGATAGGTTTACAGAACATTTAACCAACTTAGCATGTTGGCTAGAAATAGAAAACCTAGTAGCGGGGGACCCTTTTCAGTAGTAACCCTACAAGGTGTATCAGGATACCCTGAACTAGGCAGGGTGGGGCACGATTACTGGGCTGACTGTAAGAGGTCAAATCGATGGCGGTGGTGCAGCAGTGTAGGTTCTAACGGGGTGCGGGCGTGCACACACTCCGGCGCAGAAAAATAAGGCACTGGGCACCAGTAGTATACCTGTGCATTCTAGAACTGTATCGGGCTGCCACCATGGGACTTGATACACCCCATGGTGGGACCAGCATAGGTAGCTACAACATCGGGGCCCGTAAGACACATGTAACTATGCGAGTAGGAGCCGATCATTAAAAAGGATCACTTCACCCTGATTATGGGGTTCCTGTTGGGAACTAGTTAATGGGGGTGCAGAGATTAATATGGGGTACGATAGTGTATTCGTCTTAACTTAGTTTATGGTGCTCTCCCATTTCCAGTTTATACTTATCATACTCATTTCTTTATTCATAGACTGAATAGTCCTAGACTTACTCAGGCTTTATGTCTGACTCTACTTTTCTTTCGTCTTCTTTTCTTTCGTTTCTCCCCCCCAGGTCCACAGGGAGGGAATACCGCAACTTGACCAGTTATCACATTCAGCTTGAAGAAAAAGAATGTATTGCTTGGATCTCTTTCGTTTTGGACTATGGCTTTGGATAGCAATTATGGGGACTTATGCAGTTTACTTATGTTTTTATGCTTCTTTAAGTTATGAAATCAAGACAGTTATGAAAATGTAATGTTTTTGGAAGTATTGTCAGACAATTATGGCATGGTTTGTAAAACATGTATTTTGATGAAATAAAAATTGCTGTTGGTTTCCGCTGTTCAAAATATGTGTATTTATATCTGTCTTGTATATCGGTGACTTGTACTTATAAACCTCCACCAAAATTAGGGCATTCCCTTTGTGAGTGACCCTAACGGAGGTGGGGTGTTTTAGCAGAGATAATCAAATCGGCTCGATCATCAATTTTTTTCTAGGGATTCGTGGATCTGATTTGATATTGGTTGTGTGCAACCCTAATTCAAATTGCATTTATACATATATAACAAATTTTAATGTCGAATCTAATAAATAAACATTATTACATCATCGTTCTTCATTAATTAACAACGTTAATTGTGACACCCCACCTCGAGACTCACCCTAATAAAGAGCATTAACAAGTAATGTCGTCTATTAGAGTGGAGAATAAGGCTGGTTAGGGGCAACCATCCGTAATTCCATTAGAAGATTATTGAATACATCGACTGGGTGTATAAAATTTTCTTTTCTTTCTTCAGGTGGATTGATATACTTAATACTTCTAATAAAAAACCATGATGGTTAAGGATCCTTTCAGAACAATATATAATACAACATAGTCACAGATCACAGAACAAATACATACAGATACTACCATAGAAATACAACCTATACATGTGCTATATCTCAAATAGATATACAATTCAAATACGACAACGTGAAATGAAATAACTAAATGCAACAAGAATATTCATATGAGAAACGAGGAAAAATTCTTCAAAGGTAATCCAAGCTGTAGTAGCAAACCTCGAATCAATAGCTACTGAACCTGAAATAACTCGGTATGACCCCTGTATAACATACAACAAAGTTTCGACAGAGTTGGATCGAAGTGTTGGATAGGTAAGCGTCCTGTGGTAAGAGGAGTAGTTATGAACCCTGTAGACCATCCCCATGGAGGTGGGGAAGGGAAAGCCCCAATTGGTAGAAAAAACCCACAACTCCTTGGGGTTATCCTGCGCTTGGAAGAAGAAGTCGGAACAGATAAGTCTAGTCTACATAATAGTTATAAATCAATGATAAATATGGAATTATGTAAACAAGAATTCCTTTTGTCATAAAAGAAACTGAAGAACTCTAGTCCATAATTGGCTCATGAGATGCTAAAGGCCAAACAGCCTATAAAACGTAAAGAAACACATGATTAATTGCAAAAAGGGTTGGTTTTCACTAATAGGGTGCTATGCAATAAGCTAAGAACAAGGCACATCAATAAGATAGACTCCAAAGACAACACTTAAACTTGTCCCATGAGTTAAAGTAACACAAAGAAATTCTCATTTAGAATAACACCAATATAGTATGAAGGCTATTAAAGTCAACCAATTATTATTAAATAGGATCCAAAACCACAAATTCGCCAAGTCAACAAACACCAGAAAATGGATCCAAATCATCGAATTAATTGACCAGTATCACAAAAGAAAATTATTTGCCAAGTACTATAATTTGGTTCTACCCAGAATCTCAATCACTTGGATCTACCCAGAACTACGACATTAGGATCTATCCAGAACTACGACATTTGGATCTACCCAAAACTATACTATTTGGATCCACCCAGAAAGCATGTTGTTTGGATCTACCCAGGAACTACAATATCTAGATCTACCTAAAATTACTACACTGTATTGGATCTACCTATAATTACAACGCATTATTGGATCTACCAAGGAGTGCAACATAGTATTGGCTCTACCCAGAAATATAGATGTTTGGATCTATCCAGATCCTCAAAGTTTGGATCTACCCAAAATCATGTCAAATTGACCCTAAGGTGTAGTACGGGAAAATAACACTGGATAAATTATAGAATTATAACTAGTAAGAAAGTGGTGGTAACTGTGTGTCCCATAGCACACGTTCCTACTACTGGTTTACTAATCGTTCATTGATTCCACACCTAGACATCTAAATATTAAATCACTAAACAACAATTCACATAAACATTAATCCAATGGAAACAACAAATTATATTCTTCGGTTATAGGAGTATATAATTAACCGATCTAATATACCTATGTGTCCCAAATACCATGAGGTGTACTCAATCGTTCAATCACAAATATGTCATCTGTGACGGCCGGGAATTTCGCTCGATCTGAATCAGTCGTTAAACCGATCTAGACCGTTCGAAGCCCCTGATCGTTTGAGAACAGGACAAATCAGAACACAAACAGAAGAACATTTCATTGCTATTACAACAATTCCATCATATACAAGAATATACAGAGTATAAATGAATAAATTACATTCGATAAATATCAGAGATTACAATAAATTACATAGCAGCGGAAAAATAATACAAAGCACAACTGAAGGTGATATACGGATACAGAGCTTTCCAGATATCATTCCAGCTGTAAACCAGGATCCTGTGAATATAAATCTGCAAAACCAAAACTACTAGCTGCCCGTTCGGAAAATAGGGGCACCCAGAGTTTAGGTTAAAACAATAAATACAATAAACTCCAGGTCAGTCATGTGACTGGTGTGAGAACTAAAACAGTTATTTAAAACTTTAATTTAAAAGAGAGTAATTTAAGGGACCACGCCGTATAACACGGAACGGGTTTCCTCCCAAGAATACTAGTGCATAGAATAAACAGCGCAATGCTTTTTCAAAAAATGAAGCTATTATAAGACCCAGGTCCCATCACACAATGCAACGCAAGCCGGAGGATAGGGTTTTCCCTTATAATAGCCAAACATGCTTGGTACGTTTAAAACAAATCATTCGATACTATAATAAGTGTATAGTGTCAAAACAATTTCAATCATAAATATAAATCATAGACGGCATGGGTACCATATATCATGTCGCCATACTAGTTCTACAATTAAAACCGCAATACTCGTATTGGAAATTGGATTTCCGTCATGAGTCAAGGCAAGGGGCAAGCTCCTCTCCGCTTTCGAGACACTCTAGCAAATGTCACAAGACTACACACTCTGGGCAATCCTGGATCTTCAGGGCCGGTCCTCACTTACGTTAGAGGATTAGTATTCCTAAACAAACGTTTCCCGGTCCTTACAGACCTAAAATCGAGGCGCCTCATCCAACAACCACATAGGTGAAAAGTATATCAATATCAGGGCTGGTAAGTCACTGACACCACCAAAGTTAGAAAGAAACGTCGTGCTCTCCCTGCAGTCCATATCCCGTTTTTGACTCATACCGAGGTGTGAGGCTCGCGAATTCACGTTATACACAAAGCTGCCACGTAGGCCGTGCTTTGATCATCAACCACAAGACTTTGCTTTTCAACAGAAGCCTTGATCCATGCAACTCAGTATGCCACACAGGCAGTTCATGCCATGCGATTGATATCTATCGATATATAACCTCTAAGCTCGTACGTCTCAGAGAAGGGCGTTAAGCAAAAGAATAAATTCTCCGCCGCCAAACAGATATATATTTAACAGAAATCAATCAACACAGAATAAAATCCAATGTCAGACACCCAATCCATTTACAAGTTCGTTCTGGGTCTGGACGAAACCGGAGGCTCTTTCCTCGCATATCCATCGATCTCCAAGTACGTCTAGACGACCACCAACTATTTCCATCCTCTCGGGTGTACTGCGCAATCAGGATCGTCATTAATTATACAAACGATGTGAAGACTTCCGGTCTTCAACCACCGTCTTCATCTTCGACATATCGTCGAATCGGTTATTCAGAATGGGTATAAACCCGGACTTTCCGAACAACCCGCGTATATTGAGACAAATGTTACACAAACACAACATACGCCTCACTCCAATTCAGAATATTCTTTTATTCACAAAATCACATTTTTTTAGGGAAAGGTTCCCATTTATTTTATCCAAGATAAACTCTTTAACATTTATCCTTTAATCTTCCTTTGGATGACATATCAAACCAAATTATGGTTTTCCAAACTAGTCGAGATTAGCGAATCACATCGAAGTAATTATTTATTTTATTTCCCAATCCCAACCTATTCATCCCATGAAGCAAAACTGGTAATACTCCATATTTAACACCACAGTGTTATCGGTAAAATTAATTACCATTTCACGTTCAAATCTGATTAAAGATTTAACTATCGCTTTGGAGCAAAACTGGTGATACTTCATTCTCGCTCATTTTCTAAAGTTGATAATTTAAATTATCAATTCCTATTTCAATCTAATTGAAGATTCATTAAAACTCCTTTTACTGGGTTAAAGAACTAATGTCTTCTAAAACACAGTTCACGACAAACCCAAATCACATTCTATTTAGTATCGGGCTAAAGAACAAATGTTATTTAAAACACCGTTCCCGATAAACCTATAAATCAATTCTCTTTAAAACCCATTTCAAACCCAATTTATTTATTTAAAAATAAATGGGTTTTAATTTTAGTTCAAACTAGTTCATTTCGATAAAAATTTATTTTTATCTTTTCAAATATGGAGTTTTTCATCCCAAATTTTCCCAAATCATTTCTTATGATTTTACACAAATTATTGATATTTTTAATAATTTTATCAAGGCCCGTACAGTCGATTTCCATCAACGGCCATCGAACTGCACTTACAACGACCTTTTTCAAATTTGATTTGGACGTATGTCCAAATCCAACCGTTAGATTTCAAATTTCTAATATTCGTTAGAAAGCTCTTTTCGATACGAACCCAATGGTTCCGGTTTTAGGAGAATCCGACGGTCGTATCTCCCGTAATGTCTGTTTGAAATAAATGGTCGAAATTCGCGAACTGCCGCGGCGCGGCGCGTTCTATTCAAGCCATTATATTATATATAAAATATATATATCGTCGATTTCTATTTAAAACGAATTATATAAATAGTTTTAAATTCGTTTCAAAAACAATTTCAACTTCCAATTCAATTCAAATCAAAATTGAATTTTTCCTTATAAATTCGTTTTAAAATTCATTTGAATTCAATTCAAACTTCAATTCAATTTGAATTCATTTCAATTCGAATTCCTTTTCAATTCAATTCGAATTCGTTTTATATTCAATTCATTTCGAATTGGTTTTCTATTCGATTCAATTCAAATTGGTTTTCTATTCGATTCAATTCAAATTGGTTTTCTATTCGATTCAATTCAAATTAGTTTTCTATTCGATTCAATTCGAAATCGTTTCTTATTCAAATCAATTCGAATTCGTTATATATTCAATTTAATTCGAATTCGTTTTACATTCAATTCATTTCGAATTCGTTTTCTATTCAAATCAAATTCGTTATATATTCAATTGAAATCAAATTCGTTTTCTATTCAAATCAAATTCGTTATATATTCAATTGAAATAAAATTCGTTTTCTATTCAAATTAAATTCGTTATATATTCAATTTAATTCAAATTTCAATTCAAAATATTCGATTTCGAAATCACTTTTCAATATTCATTTTAAAATGAATAAAATCGATATAAATATCGTTCACGTCAAAATGGCGTCAATCTAATCAACACGGCTTCATATATTTCTATTTTCAAATATTCTATTCAACAAATGAATATTTATTTTTGTCAACACACGACTAATCTCAACGAATGAGTACTGTCCACGTGTGACTATTTTTTTGTTTTTTAATATATTTTATAAAAATTAGGGTATCTATCGTTTGATATCAAATCAGACTCCAACCGTAAATTAGTAAGAGAACGATTCCCTAAATATTAACCCCGAAGGCCGAAACCAACATCAGATCAATATTCAGGAGACCCCTCATCTTATCTATCTTCCAGTTAATTTCTGATTTCATATATGATAACGATGTAAATTTTATTGTTAAAATATTTCGTTCAACACATGACTAATCTCAACAGATGAGTACAGTCAACACATGAACCTTTATTTTATAATATAAAGATGTAAATTTTATTGTTAAAATATTTCGTTCAACACATGAATAATCTCAACGGATGAGTACAGTCAACACATGAACCTTTATTTTATAATATTCTTTATTTTTCAAATTGGAATGAGGCCCAATCAATTACCATATAGCGTTAACTATATGGATTCCATACAACACATGTATATAATAGCAACGATAAATAATCAACCATCATCCAAAGTGCACTACACTGTATAAGCATCAAATATAGATATCTAATGCTTATAACAGCTTGTCAATCAATCAATCGACATATTTAATCAATCAGGATGAGTGAACTTCAAATTTCATCCCAACACCCGTGTGGGGTTTCAAACAATCAAACACAGATTTTAGTTGTGCAGTTGGGCGATGTGTAAAATTTATCGACCCAATCAATGTCCTTCAAATAGGTGTACATAAACAAACCGTCCGGTTTGTAAATGAATATTTTATTTTATTCACTTCCACGTTAAAAATCATATTTTTAACGATAAAATATTTTATTTCAACTCATGAATTTCTATTCAGTTCATTTACACAATAAAAATGATATTTTTATTTTTCTAACATATTTTAGGAAATTTCGGCGGCATAACGGCACGATACTAGAAACGGGACGAGGCCTAGCCTTATCCCCGGTCTAGTGAAGGCCCACGCCATTCACACATCAATCAAATCCATTCCATTTTACCAAACAATTCATTTCAAACCAAATAAACTAACCAACTACAAAACCAAACAATTTAACAAACAAGCCATCCATGGTCTGTGGATGACTGTGTCGGGTGCTACTAAACACCGTCTGCATCCTAGTATATATATATAACTAGAAAAGAAATTGAAGAGTGAGAAGTTCTCACCGAAAGCTATTCCAACTCCACGACTCTTCTTAACTAGAAATCTTCGTCGTTCTCGCCTTTTTATCACCTTCGTTGCCCGTATTCTCTACATATGTAAAAATCGAATTTTTACTTCACTATTCAATATATAAAAAACGAAATTTTACTTTGCATTCATATATAGAAAAATCGAATTTTTATTTGCTATTCAATATATAAAAATCGAATTTTTACTTCGCTATTCAATATATAAAAATCGAATTTTTACTTCGCTATTCAATATATAAAAATCGAATTTTTACTTCGCTATTCAATATATAAAAATCGAATTTTTACAATCATTATCATATAGATAAAAATTCTATTTTTACATCGTCGTTCTCTATATAAAGATCTCGCCTTCTTAAATATAAAGATTTCGCCTTTTCAAATTCAAAGATGATATTTCTAATATTCCTATCATGTAAAAATTATATTTTTAATTCTCTACATAAACAAAAATCATATTTCTACATCTTCTATATAGTAAAGATTATATTTTTAATACTTTAAAAATATAAAAATCATATTTTTATTACTTAAAATCACTTCTTTTTCCTAGCTAATGAACGAATAAAAATCTTCCTTTTCAAAAATAAAAGAAAATCAAATCTTTTATAACTAGATATCTTCACTTTCTATTTACTCAAAGAAAATCATATTTTTATTAACTATATATATAATTAAAATAAAAATCATTTCTTATGTAAATTAAAAATCTATTCTTGTTTTACATAAAAATCCTAGCTTGATATTCCATAAAAATCCTTATTGTATATCCTATAAAAATCAAATTTTATAAAGTAAATGAAATGAAATCGGGTAAAAGGAACATACTGGAGAATAGAAGGAGGAAAAAAGGGGGGAAGCGTCTGCGCTTTGGAGTTGGAAGAGGCGCACTGCGTCGGAGGCGATGCTCGGTCCATGGCGGCGGTCCTGGGGTCACGGCGGCGGTCGGCCTCAGGATGGGGGGGGGGGGGGGGGGGGGGTTTGATCGCGTCGATCGAGGAAAAAAGGGGGAGGGGGGTTTCTCTACAGGACTGAGGAGGCGGGAGGAGGAGAGGAGGGGGCGAGGCTGCGACCAACTCTGGAGGTGGTGGGGGGGCATCGTCGTCGATGACGAGGGAGGGGGGGCGCTCGATCGTTTGGGGTTTTCGATTTTTTTTCCTTTTCGTTTCTGATTCGAACTGAAGGGGGGGGGCAACGTATAAGGGGAGAGGAGAGAGAAGGATATTCCTTTTTTTTTTTATTTTTATTTAATTCAAAAAGTTGACTTTTACGTACGACCTCTAACCGAGGCCCACCGCCTGTCGTCCATAGCGTTTTACCCCCATTTCGAACACAATGGGATATGTATCGTAGGTTGATTCGATCGTTTCGACCAGTTTCCGTTAAAATCAACATATAACTCTATATATTGAATTTGAACGCGCATTTTAATTTACTGGGGTCACATACGAACTCTAAAAATTACAAAAAAATATTTTCTAGCTTCGTATTGACGATACAGTACTAACAAAACTAGTTTCGTCGAATTCTGAGACCGTTGGAAAAATGACCATTTTCCAGTCGATTAAAATCAACTGAACTGGTCAAACGCGTTTTCCTTTTCCACGCTCACATATTGATTCGAAAAATTATGAAATTTGGATTCTAGCAATAATTTGACATCACGGATCCAACAAAAGTGGTTTCGTCGAAATCCGAGGTCGTTTGCAAAATGTCAATTTTTAAGGGCCTGAATTCCATAGCGACTATTTAGAATTTTCAACTGGTCATATCTTTTGATTCCCACTATGAAATTTCGATTTTTCGGATTCGTTGGAAAGATATTCTCAAATAGATCCTATTATTTTTGGTTTCGCTAAAATCCGGTTTGTTTTGCACCCGGTACATTCAATTGAAGTTTGAAATCGAATTATCGAACTACCGCGCCATTTTCAATTCTATTTATAATTATATATAATTATTATATTCTAACGACGATCTATATAACTATATACATTCTAATTATATTCAAAATAAATTTATCGTCGATATTATTTAAAATAATTCATTTTAAATGTTCAAAATTCGCTAAAATTGCCAAAATAAAAATTTTAAACTGGCTCAGATTTTCGGGTTGTTACAATCTCCCCCACTTTAAACTTTTCGTCCCCGAAAAGGAACAAAGTCGAAAATGGTTTGATTAATCAACTCTACGTTCGATCTGGCTTCCATTCTCGAACTTTTCAGTTTCTGAGAATTTTCAAATTTTCAAAAATTTGGCTAACACCCTAAATTTTCGAAAAATTTCGCCATAACCTCCCCTGCACCGGGAGCCACGGGAAAATCCCGAAATTGCCATATAGGCCTTCTGATCTCAAAAAGAAAAAGAAAAAGCCAATAGGCTCATAAAATCATCATCACCCAAACAAAACAGTAAATTATAGTAAACATGTACCTATTTGTCGGGCAAACAAATTTTATTCTCTGCTCTAGCCTCCTTGCTATGACCTGTTCAATATAAGTATATGTATATGCAAGCAAATGCGACTAATTTTCGATACAATTCAATATTTGGTTGAATTAGGCATAATGGTTCA
This sequence comes from Allium sativum, assembly GCA_030737875.1. Taxonomy (NCBI): domain Eukaryota; kingdom Viridiplantae; phylum Streptophyta; class Magnoliopsida; order Asparagales; family Amaryllidaceae; genus Allium; species Allium sativum. The sequence goes on from CM060921.1 coordinate 320,117,352, forward strand.
AAATTATCAAACAAATAAACAAACAACACAAACATCAATCAATTAGTGGATTTACGTTCCAAATTCATAATTTTAATATATATACAAAAATCATGTTTTTGATGCCAAATCACAACAATAAATCTAGCTATATAAGTTTTGGTTCTCACACCAGTCGATGGAAATATATAGAAATCACACCTTCGAACACGAACATAAATTTTGGTGATGGAGCTCCATCATCAAAATCATCTCCGACCGACTAGAGTGTAATCCTATATCTATCCAGTATATTAAAACTTCGAATATACGTTCATGACGCGTATATGCAAAATCTTTATATATTGGAATTTCCAAATTCGATATAAATAAATTTTCAAATACGTTTAAAATGGTTTAAATTTTCAAAACAAAATTGTTTTCATTTGAGAAATATACTCTTCACACTCGTTCTAGGATACTACTGATCCCATCTCTAACGAGCCATTCTAATTGGATATTACTAATCCAATATCTGATGAATTCTTTCGTAAGGTTCTAATGTGTCTTGTTCTCGAGCTATGTAAACCAAAGCTCTGATACCAAATGTGACGGCCGGGAATTTCGCTCGATCTGAATCAGTCGTTAAACCGATCTAGACCGTTCGAAGCCCCTGATCGTTTGAGAACAGGACAAATCAGAACACAAACAGAAGAACATTTCATTGCTATTACAACAATTCCATCAGATACAAGAATATACAGAGTATAAATAAATAAATTACATTCGATAAATATCAGAGATTACAATAAATTACATAGCAGCGGAAAAATAATACAAAACACAACTGAAGGTGTTATACGGATACAGAGCTTTCCGGATATCATTCCAGCTGTAAACCAGGATCCTGTGAATATAAATCTGCAAAACCAAAACTACTAGCTGCCCATGCGGAAAATAGGGGCACCCAGAGTTTAGGTTAAAACAATAAACTCCAGGTCAGTCATGTGACTGGTGTGAGAACTAAAACAGTTATTTAAAACTTTACTTTAAAAGAGAGTAATTCAAGGGACCACGCCGTATAACACGGAACGGGTTTCCTCCCAAGAATACTAGTGCATAGAATAAACAGCGAAATGCTTTTTCGAAAAATGAAGCTATTATAAGACCCAGGTCCCATCACACAATGCAACACAAGCCGGAGGATAGGGTTTTCCTTTATAACAGCCAAACATGCTTGGTACGTTTAAAACAAATCATTTGATACTAAAATAAGTGTATAGTGTCAAAACAATTTCAATCATAAATATAAATCATAGACGGCATGGGTACCATATATCATGTCGCCATACTAGTTCTACAATTAAAACCGCAATACTCGTATTGGAAATTGGATTTCCGTCATGAGTCGAGGTAAGGGGTAAGCTCCTCTCCGCTTTCGACACACTCTAGCAAATGTCACAGGACTACACACTCTGGGCAATCCTGGATCTTCAGGGCCGGTCCTCACTTACGTTAGAGGATTAGTATTCCTGAACACACGTTTCCCGGTCCTTACAGACCTAAAATCGAGGCGCCTCATCCAACAACCACATAGGTGAAAAGTATATAAACATAAGGCTGGTAAGTCACTGACACCACCAAAGCTAGAAAGAAACGCCGTGCTCTCCCTGCAGTCCGTATCCCGTTTTTGACTCATACCGAGGTGTGAGGCTCGCGAATTCACGTTATACACAAAGCTGCCACGTAGGCCGTGCTTTGATCATCAACCACAAGACTTTGCTTTTCAACAGAAGCCTTGATCCATGCAACTCAGTATGCCACACAGGCAGTTCATGCCATGCGATTGATATCTATCGATATATAACCTCTAAACTCGTACGTCTCAGAGAAGGGCGTTAAGCAAAAGAATAAATTCTCCGCCGCCAAACAGATATATATTTAACAGAAATCAATCAACACAGAATAAAATCCAATGTCAGACACACAATCCATTTACAAGTTCGTTCTGGGTCTGGACGAAACCGGAGGCTCTTTCCTCGCATATCCATCGATCTCTAAGTACGTCTGGACGACCACCAACTATTTCCATCCTCTCGGGTGTACTGCCCAATCAGGATCGTCAGTAATTATCCAAACGATGTGAAGACTTCCGGTCTTCAACCACCGTCTTCATCTTCGACATATCGTCGAATCAGTTATTCTGAATGGGTATAAACCCGGACTTTCCGAACAACCCGCGTATATTGAGACAAATGTTACACAAACACAACATACGCCTCACTCCAATTCAGAATATTCTTTTATTCACAAAATCACATTTTTTTAGGGAAAGGTTCCCATTTATTTTATCCAAGATAAACTCTTTAACATTTATCCTTTAATCTTCCTTTGGATGACATATCAAACCAAATTATGGTTTTCCAAACTAGTCGAGATTAGCAAATCACATCGAAGTAATTATTTATTTTATTTCCCAATCCCAACCTATTCATCCCATGAAGCAAAACTGGTAATACTCCATATTTAACACCACAGTGTTATCGGTAAAATTTATTACCATTTCACGTTCAAATCTGATTAAAGATTTAACTATCGCTTTGGAGAAAAACTGGTGATACACCATTCTCGCTCATTTTCTAAAGTTGATAATTTAAATTATCAATTCCTATTTCAATCTAATTGAAGATTCATTAAAACTCCTTTTACTGGGTTAAAGAACTAATGTCTTTTAAAACACAGTTCACGACAAACCCAAATCACATTCTATTTAGTATCGGGTTAAAGAACAAATGTTATTTAAAACACCGTTCCCGATAAACCCATAAATCAATTCTCTTTAAAACCCATTTCAAAACCAATTTATTTATTTAAAAATAAATGGGTTTTAATTTTAGTTCAAACTAGTTCATTTCGATAAAAATTTATTTTTATCTTTTCAAATATGGAGTTTTTCATCCCAAATTTTCCCAAATCATTTCTTATGATTCTACACAAATTATTGCTATTTTTAATAATTTTATCAAGGCCCGTACAGTCGATTTCCATCAACGGCCATCGAACTGCACTTACAACGACCTTTTTCAAATTTGATTTGGACGTATCTCCAAATCCAACCATTAGATTTCAAATTTCTAATATTCGTTAGAAAGCTCTTTTCGATATGAACCCAACGATTCCGGTTTTAGGAGAATCCGACGGTCGGATCTCCCGTAATGTCTGTTTGAAATAAATGGTCGAAATTCGCGAACTGCCGCGGCGCGGCGCGTTCTATTCAGGCAATTATATTATATATATAATATATATATCGTCGATTTCTCTTTAAAACGAATTATATAAATAGTTTTAAATTCGTTTCAAAAACAATTTCAACTTCCAATTCAATTCAAATCAAAATTGAATTTTTCCTTTTAAATTCGTTTTAAAATTCATTTGAATTCAATTCAAACTTCAATTCAATTTGAATTAATTTTAATTCGAATTCCTTTTCAATTCAATTCGAATTCGTTTTATATTCAATTCATTTCGAATTGGTTTTCTATTCGATTCAATTCAAATTGGTTTTCTATTCGATTCAATTCAAATTGGTTTTCTATTCGATTCAATTCGAAATCGTTTCTTATTCAAATCAATTCGAATTCGTTATATATTCAATTTAATTCGAATTTGTTTTACATTCAATTCATTTCAAATTCGTTTTCTATTCAAATCAAATTCGTTATATATTCAATTGAAATCAAATTCGTTATATATTCAATTGAAATCAAATTCGTTTTCTATTCAAATCAAATTCGTTATATATTCAATTGAAATCAAATTCGTTTTCTATTCAAATCAAATTCGTTATATATTCAATTTAATTCAAATTTCAATTCAAAATATTCGATTTCGAAATCACTTTTCAATATTCATTTTAAAATGAATAAAATCGATATAAATATCGTTCACGTCAAAATGGCGTCAATCTAATCAACACGGCTTCATATATTTCTATTTCCAAATATTCTATTCAACAAATGAATATTTATTTTTGTCAACACACGACTAATCTCAACGAATGAGTACTGTCCACGTGTGACTATTTTTTTGTTATTTAATATATTTTATAAAAATTAGGGTATCTATCGTTTGATATCAAATCAGACTCCAACCGTAAATTAGTAAGAGAACGATTCCCTAAATATTAACCCCGAAGGCCGAAACCAACATCAGATCAATATTCAGGAGACCCCTCATCTTATCTATCTTCCAGTTAATTTCTGATTTCATATATGATAAAGATGTAAATTTTATTGTTAAAATATTTCGTTCAACACATGACTAATCTCAACGGATGAGTACAGTCAACACATGAACCTTTATTTTATAATATAAAGATGTAAATTTTATTGTTAAAATATTTCGTTCAACACATGACTAATCTCAACGGATGAGTACAGTCAACACATGAACCTTTATTTTATAATATTCTTTATTTTTCAAATTGGAATAAGGCCCAATCAATTACCATATAGCGTTAACTATATGGATTCCATACAACACATGTATATAATAGCAACGATAAATAATCAACCATCATCCAAAGTGCACTACACTGTATAAGCATCAAATATAGATATCTAACGCTTATAACAGCCTGTCAATCAATCGATCGACATATTTAATCAATCAGGATGAGTGAACTTCAAATTTCATCCCAACACCCATGTGGGGTTTCAAACAATCAAACACAGATTTTACTTGTGCAGTTGGGCGATGTGTAAAATTTATCGACCCAATCAATGTCCTTCAAATAGGTGTACATAAACAAACCATCCAGTTTGTAAATGAATATTTTATTTTATTCACTTCCACGTTAAAAATTATATTTTTAACGATAAAATATTTTATTTCAACTCATGAATTTCTATTCAGTTCATTTACACAATAAAAATGATAATTTTATTTTTCTAACATATTTTAGGAAATTTCGGCGGCATAACGGCACGATACTAGAAACGGGACGAGGCCTAGCCTTATCCCCGGTCTAGTGAAGGCCCACGCCATTCACACATCAATCAAATCCATTCCATTTTACCAAACAATTCATTTCAAACCAAATAAACTAACCAACTACAAAACCAAACAATTTAACAAACAAGCCATCCATGGTCTGTGGATGACTGTGTCGGGTGCTACTAAACACCGTCTGCATCCTAGTATATATATATAACTAGAAAAGAAATTGAAGAGTGAGAAGTTCTCACCGAAAGCTATTCCAACTCCACGACTCTTCTTAACTAGAAATCTTCGTCGTTCTCGCCTTTTTATCACCTTCGTTGCCCGTATTCTCTACATATGTAAAAATCGAATTTTTACTTCGCTATTCAATATATAAAAAATGAATTTTTTACTTTGCATTCATATATAGAAAAATCGAATTTTTATTTGCTATTCAATATATAAAAATCGAATTTTTACTTCGCTATTCAATATATAAAAATCGAATTTTTACTTCGCTATTCAATATATAAAAATCGAATTTTTACAATCATTATCATATAGATAAAAATTCTATTTTTACATCGTCATTCTCTATATAAAGATCTCGCCTTCTTAAATATAAAGATTTCGCCTTTTCAAATTCAAAGATGATATTTCTAATATTCCTATCATGTAAAAATTATATTTTTAATTCTCTACATAAACAAAAATCATATTTCTACATCTTCTATATAGTAAAGATTATATTTTTAATACTTTAAAAATATAAAAATCATATTTTTATTACTTAAAATCACTTCTTTTTCCTAGCTAATGAACGAATAAAAATCTTCCTTTTCAAAAATAAAAGAAAATCAAATCTTTTTATAACTAGATATCTTCACTTTCTATTTACTCAAAGAAAATCATATTTTTATTAACTATATATAATTAAAATAAAAATCATTTCTTATGTAAATTAAAAATCTATTCTTGTTTTATATAAAAATCCTGGCTTGATATTCCATAAAAATCCTTACTGTATATCCTATAAAAATAAAATTTTATAAAGTAAATGAAATGAAATCGGGTAAAAGGAACATACTGGCGATCGAAGGAGGAAAAAAGGGGGGAAGCGTCTGCGCTTTGGAGGTGGAAGAGGCGCACTGCGTTGGAGGCGATGCTCGGTCCATGGCGGCGGTCCTGGGGTCACGGCGGCGGTCGGCCTCAAGAGGGGGGGGGGGTTCGATCGCGTCGATCGAGGAAAAAAGGGGGTGGTGGTTTCTCTACAGGACTGAGGAGGCGGGAGGAGGAGAGGAGGGGGGCGAGGCTGCGGCCAACTCTGGAGGTGGTGGGGGGCATCGTCGTCGATGACGAGGGGGGAGGGGAGCTCGATCGTTTGGGGTTTTCGATTTTTTTTTCTTTTTTTTCCTTTTCGTTTCTGATTCGAACTGAAGGGGGGGGGGCAACGTATAAGAAGAGAGGAGAGAGAAGGATATTCCTTTTTTTTATTTAATTCAAAAAGTTGACTTTTACATACGACCTCTAACCGAGGCCCACCGCCTGTCGTCCATAGCGTTTTACCCCCATTCCGAACACAATGGGATATGTATCGTAGGTTGATTCGATCGTTTCGATCAGTTTCCGTTAAAATCAACATATAACTCTATATATTGAATTTGAACGCGCATTTTAATTTACTGGGGTCACATACGAACTCTAAAAATTATAGAAAAATATTTTCTAGCTTCGTATTGACGATACGGTCCTAACAAAACTAGTTTCGTCGAATTCTGAGACCGTTGGAAAAATGGTCATTTTCCAGTCGATTAAAATCAACTGAAACTGGTCAAACGCGTTTTCCTTTGCCACGCTCACATATTGATTCGAAAAATTATGAAATTTGGAATCTAGCAATAATTTGACATCACGGATGCAACAAAAGTGGTTTCGTCGAAATCCGAGGTCGTTTGCAAAATGTCAAATTTTAAGGGCCTGAATTCCATAGCGACTATTCAGAATTTTCAACTGGACATATCTTTTGATTCCCGCTATGAAATTTCGATTTTTCGAATTCGTTGGAAAGATATTCTCAAATAGATCCTATTATTTTTGGTTTCGCTAAAATCCGGTTTGTTTTGCACCCGGTACATTCAATTGAAGTTTGAAATCGAATTATCGAACTACCGCGCCATTTTCAATTCTATTTATATTTATATATAATTATTATATTCTAACGACGATCTATATAACTATATACGTTCTAATTATATTCAAAATAAATTTCTTGTCGATATTATTTAAAATAATTCATTTTAAATGTTCAAAATTCGCTAAAATTGCCAAAACAAAAATTTTAAACTGGCTCAGATTTTCGGGTTGTTACATCATCCCGAAAGGTGCAATAGAGTGTATTTATATAAAGAAAATATTTAGTTTATAAAACCATTTTTATCAAAGCTATAAGGAAGTCACATGTATATATAGCTAAGTATAAAACAGTCATTATAAATTGTGCATGTTCACAAATATGTCAAATTCAACATAGAATTTTAGCCCACATAACCAACATAGAGCAATCATAACATAGATTTGATGATAGTGTAGGCTTGCAAATAACAAGCAAAAGGAACACAACATGCACTAAACCTAGCAATGGGCAACGTAATACAACAAGGACGCAATACAGGAGCACAGCAACAGGACTCACTAGAATCAAAGTCATAGGAATGGACAAAAAACAAGATAGTGCAACAAGGCTTGTGACAAAAGAAATTTGACCAGCAACGAAACCGATAAAGAACAAGTTTAGGTCAACAATTCAATAATAAATATATGACTTACGTAATGGAGAGCAATGTTAAGAAATTGTATTTTTCCCAAAATTACATGTCATTCAAGCGCAACGGGTGAATGATAATGGCCCATGCAGCACCAACAGTCAGGATATCAATGATATAATGCATTGCGACAACAAAGAATGCAAATGACAAAGTATTCCAACAGCAAGGAACAACAAACAAAAAGTAGCAGGTTAGAAAATGTTCAAGACCAAAAACTAGTGAATGTGATCTAGCCAACCTAGGCGAGCATGGCTGTAACAATGCAAATTTTGCAGACTAATTTTTTCTTTTAAAAATCCCAATCTATCAAAGCTCGAGTTGACTTGTCTGGTATCTTGCAGAAAAGACACAGATATTAAATATATCAGAGCTCGATAAAACATCTCACAATGGAATGGATAAAAAATAATAATCAAATATAACCTTTCTGAAATAATAACACTGTCTAACAAGTGTCCAAAGGCCACCAAATCTCTGCCATAAATCTAACCTGCGAGCATGTTATAAGGAGGGGTCAGAACACAAAGTTCTAGTGAGAGGAAAAATTATACATTCTGAAATAACCCTATATATACCGAATATTTATGTTTTCTTAACTATTAGGTAATTGTTAACAACACTCAATGCTCTGCACTTACGTTGTACTCATCCACTCCTCAGTAAATTAAACCTAATATAGTATATATGTAGCTATACCCAACATCTAAAGGTACTCTCTATAGTTCTCTCCTCGTATGGTCTCCGCCTTCAATCCACCGAAACATATATGTCATGGAATCACACAGAACCACCATCACTATGCCAAGTAAGCATTCTCGTGTCCGAAATCCTTATTTGAATCAAGTCTCAACACAGAGTAATTCACTAAAGTCTAAAACACATGACCCAGTGCGTGTATCTAGACCCTCACACGAACGTACTGTCTACTATAACCCGAGTCCCGCAATAGGGTTGCATCCAATGCACGAAGTTTTGTCGGGAGGTTTCAATATCTACAAAGGAAAACTTCGTTTGGCTTACAATACATATATTCATATATATCCTGTCTTTTCATTGTAGCTATGGCCCCACTCTGGCCCCTCCCGCAACTAATGAAAGATTTTCGAGAGCTAAGTGACGTGCCCCTAACAACCAATCTAAGCATCCATTTGGCGTGTCCTACATTATATATCCTGATAGTGAAAGGTCATTGACCTCTCTATTTGGCTCTAGTCTTTCCGCATCTTACTGACTGTAGACGACAGGTATCTGACAATTACTATCATTAATTTGGTCCCAACCAACCTCTCCCACTGGAGAGGTAAATCGCCGAATCACCCACTCCATCCGCCATAGCCTTCCAACTTCCACTCACTAGTTGCAGTCAAGGTATACTCACCGGATGGTACCATATAGACCAAACCTCTGTGGGTGCAGCCCGAAACCTACCACAGAGGACCATCACGGAGTGCCCTACCACGTTTTGCAGAAGTTATGTACTTCCCTTCAGTCTCGTAGAATAATTAGTTGGACGTGCTTCTCTCGTGTCTTCAGACACAGCGACGGTCTACCCCATTGGGTTCTTCACCTTCAACGTACAGACTGGTTCCAGCGAATCATGGAACCACATTATTAGAGTGTACGTCTAATGTCTAATTATGCGATTGCTTTACCTCATTGTATTTGCTGGTTAACTGCATTGTCACCATTATTCAAGTTATCTGTTTTATTAACACACAATTAGCTGCTTACTTTCTTTAATCAACCCTTTATCATCAGAGTGGGCTTCCGCTTATTAATTATTACGTGTATTAGACTTAATAAGTCTACTGATAATAAGTCCACTTTATTCTCTCTTATTTTATCATAACCTTATCTTACACTGTTATCACAACCGTTGTTGCAAGTTTGCTTCTTAACTTAGTTCCCTTAACTTAGGTTATTAATAAGTTATCTTTTCCTTATTAATTATAATCTATGTTATGATTTTACTTATCCTTAGGACAAGCCTACTTATTATATTTAATTCCCATTCAGAAATTAAATTATAATAGAATATATTTCTTGTTCATCGCATTTTCCCTAGGTTCCTTAACATTAACCAAACTTTTACTGTTGTAACATACATTTATTTCCCATCTTTTATATTCTCATTATTTCAGGAAAATATTTCACACACCTCATTAGATTAGTTAGTGGAAAGATGCAAAGACCCATTTCCTTAATGCACACCAATTAAGATTCGTTGTTGCAAGCTATTTCTTTTATTTTCATCGTGGTCATACATATATATATTTTATTTGATTAGTGTGCAATACAGTAAAAGAATCATTATTTCACACTAACTTTTTTCCTTTCTTTTCTTGCAACTATGTTCACAGTAATTTTTCTGTTATAGAAATGTATCCATTTTTCCCAAAATCCAGCTAACTCAGTCCACTGCTGATCTTTCCCCTTTTTATTTTCTGAGTTACATATTAATTCTTGTTTTTCATTTACTGTTTTCAATTATTGTAAGTTTCTATATAAAATTAGGCATATCAATTCTTCTAACATTATTTCCACAAATCACTGTAATCCTCTTTTTCAACGTATCTAATTTATTATTGAATATCAATCCCAAGAACATATGCATAATTATTGTCAAATTTACCATTTCAGTATTAGTAGTAATTCTTGATCCAAACAAAGAACTAACTGAGTAAATTTGTACAACCACAATATTCTTAACGTACTTAGAAATATATTATAACGTAGTTACCACAATTATTTATCACGTTATGGATTACGGGGGATGTAAATGATAAATATACCATTACCAAAAAGTATAATTTAAATCCACTCACCTGACTGCTTTACAATCTTGAATTTGAATCAAATCTGTTATTCCGTGGTATTTCTAATTGAATCTAATATTAAGAAAACCACGGATTTACAAATATGTTGTTAAAAGAAGAAGGTAAGAAAGAAACCTTAATAATTTAGATTCACTGGATTTACCTCATGTTGACAAAAAATTTGAACACTATATTGTAGATCTATTATTTTTGTCTTCAAATATTGAATCACAATTCCTAAAAAAACGAATACTCTAATTTTTGAAAGATTTGTAGAAGAGAGAAAATGGTAGAGCCTTGTCATTGTCATAGAAAATATGAGTTAGAGGCTAGGATTTTGAAGACTATTTATAGGTGTACAGGAGATTCTGGTATATCAGATTAAATAAAACAAAATCTAAAATGTACAAGTGGAAAATATAACATTAAATGGATCAATACTGTGTCGACCCAGCTCTAAGGTGTGCCGACCCCTGGGTCGACCCACCCATGGTCTAGGTCGACCCATGACCTGGGCTATTAACGTTAATTTTGTCGATATTAATTTATTGTTTAATGTAGCTGATAAAGTTTCTTTTCTTTTTGCATATTGCTTATGTAATTTATTTCCTTCCATTTATAATGTATAATTATCATTTGTATTTCTAACTTATGCGCACATATATGCGTATAACTATTCATATCTTTGTCCGTTAATAGTTGCTGAATTAATTTCATTATTAAAGCTATCAATTCATCGACTTCTTTCTTTTAACACATATTCAAATTTCAATAACAGCTATTCTCTTGCCTATTTTCATTCATTCCACATTTATTACATTCCGTTCTTAAATTACACTTTAGTTTCAACTTTCGAAGTCATGCGTATATATTTACACACAATCTTCATTTCTTTTCAAGTATCAAACGACGTTATGACGACATTTATTTCTTATCATTTTGATTGATTATGGGTATATGAATTTCATACATACATATACATATATATATATATACACACACACACACATATATATACACATACATATACACACATATACACCTATACATGTATGCATATATTTATATATATATTTACTCACATATATATATAATTTTTCTTATAAGTTCACTTATATATATATTTCTCTTATAATATGAATTTCTTTAGTCGTCCCCCTAAAATTAAAAACATGATGTTGGCGGGACTTAAACTACTGACCTCTGCCATGGTAATTGCATGTCTTATCAACTAACCTATTTAGTCTTTTGTGCATAAGAATAAGAACATTGGTACTTATTGAGTTATTCTTATAACTTTTTCACGTTTATTCTAAAACTTCATTTAAAGATATTTTTTTCTTTTTAAATCCGTTTTCTGCAAACCATAGGTCTAAATTGATCAGAAAATTATCATGGATGCAATGATGCTAGTCTTATGATCAAATTATGAAAATTTTACTAATTATTATTTTATTATTTAATTAAAATGCAGGATATTAAGTTCTACCACCCTTAGGAAAATTTCGTCTCTGAAATTTGATAACGGTAAAACAAAGTAATTCCTCGCACATGTGTACATCCAATTTTACAACCGTTTGTACAGCACTTGTGCAGAGTGTAACACAATATAATAATACATGGGTGCAATAAATGCCTAAGCAGTACTTCCTATATCAATGCAAATTTTTCTTAAAACCTTTTGAAAACATGATGCACACATCCTAAATATACTGGCAATATCAGTATGGATGCAATAATTAGAAAATCAAAATACTTTTTCATCCAAAATTTCCTACACTCTTACAGAGCTAGAGCGTAGTTCATACAATTTTTGCATCCAACCCGATGAACCAAATTTAGATTTTTCGTACTTTTAGAAAATTCTAATTTTCTAAATTCGACTTCTTATGTTAGAAAAAGGCAGAAAACGGAAAACTTCACATCGTCCTTTTTTATATACATTTTCTATCTTAACTTGGATTTTATGCAACTATTATATAAAGATTTCCTATCTTCCTATCCAAGCACAAGTTACATGTAATGAACAAGCATTTTCGACCCTGAAAATCGACATAAAACACCATATCGACTATTCGAGCATCTGAGATGCCAGATCATTAATAGAAAAAAAATTAGAGGATGAGAAATAGAAAGAAAGAAAGTTAGAATATAAGAAGAAAAAGAGCACAACATAATAGAATCAGAGTAAACACGAATATAGCAACAGAACGAATAAAATATATTATATAACATAACTTTGGATATACAAACTTGTAACTGTATATACATACCATTATCACATAACATCACAGCGGAAATAAACTTTATATATCTAATGTTGAAGACTCCTGTTCCAAGCTCCTCCAAGTATATCTGTAAAATCCCAACTACTTGACTGCCCGTACAAATTTGGGCACCTAAGAGTTTAGGGTAAAACAAAACAAAATAAACTCTTGGTCAGCCATAGGACTGGTGTGAGTAAACTCCAATCACTTGGTTTAACTTTTACAAATCTTTTTCAAGACAAGAAAGATCCATCCATAAATACAGATGGTTTTTATCTTACAATAATCCAAAACATTCTTCTCAAACAATATTATTTTGATATCATAATAGTGTCTAATACAAGTAAATAACAATCATGCAGAATGCTTGCATCTTACGCTCTACATATATAGTATACAATCAAAACCGCGATCTCTTATTAGGGAATGGATTTTCAACTATGAAGAGGTATGTAACCACCTTCCAATCATTGTACTTTAAAGGGGATACACTGGAGTTCAACAAGAACATACTGCAACTTAGCCACACATGACCGGCCATTCATTTCGCTTGAGTGTTCCAAATATATTGCCACCTTAATGTTGGTATACCAACATAACCATTCCCGGTAAATACAGAAGTGAAAAGAAGTAACAAATATGAATATTCTCTAGATGGTGACAATATATCCTAATTGGGTGCGACCCACTTAGTCATGTTGCCTACCCGATTATTGTCATTTCCCAGTTGATGAGGCTTGAGGTCATAACTTACCCGTAGACGGATCACATCTCCATTTGCTTTGAATGGCATATCATCATTCCTACCAAATCACAAGTTGATTTCCCAAAAAATACCATGGGTATAAAGCCAAGAGAAACGAATTCCTCCTCCACCAGTAATGTAACGACCAAGGATTTTCGACCCCGAAAATCGACACAAAAACACCATGTCGAACATTCAAGCATCGAAAACACCGGAACGTTATTATAAAGAATGTTAGAGGGTGAGATATGAACGGAAAAAATTTACTAGAATGGAAGAATAAGGAGAAGAACTAATACATCCCAGAGTCTCACATCGCCGCGGAACAAAATATAATATAGAAATAACTTTTATTGAGAGCTTAAAATAATACTTACAACATCAGAGCACATCAATACATCTGGACAATTATAATAGTCTGTTTTCATATATATAACACACAGCGGAATAATAACGGTGTACATCATACATCTAAACTCTTCATCTCGTCTTTGGACTTCACAACATTCGATAAGCTGAACCTGTACAACCCGGTCTAACCCAAGCATTACAAACACCGGGTCAATCTGGTGAACTAAAGTGAGAAAAACTCGCAAAGTTTAAAGGGGATCATCCAACTTGATTTTAAAGTTCAAATTCTTTTAAAAGAAAAGGATAATCGTAAGACCATATCCATACATAAATACAGATGTTTTTTACCTTACGATAACACAAAACATTTTGAAATTAATATCTTATTTGATATTATAATAGCGTCTAAATACAAATAAATAGAAAACGCTTGCATCTCACGCTCCATATATATAGTATATAAACAAAACCGCAGGCGCTTATTGGAGATTGGATTCCGACTATGACAAGGTATGGAACCACCTACCGATAGTGTATCTCTAGAGGGGAATACACTGGGTTCAACAAGAACGTCCTGAAACCCGGCCCACACATGACCGACCACTCATTTCTCTTAAGTGTATCAAATGTATATCACCAACGGTTGGGAGCTACCCATCGTTTCCTGAAAAGGGACAGCATTGAAATATATTAAAGAAGCAAACATATTTTCTCTAGATATGTGATTATACACCCTAATGGGTGCGACCTACGTAGCCATGCTGCCTGCCTGATTTTTGTCATTTTCTGGTTGATGAGGTTTGAGATTATACGTCTCTTTAAGAACATCTGGCCACCATTCACATCGTTTATACAAGTCATCTAGGAACAAGATGAACGGAAGGCACTCTCCTACCACATCCTAGGAATCACCCCATAGATCGGTAGCGAGTAGTCCTTGCAATCCATAGATTTCATCCACAACAGAATCACAATATATCTCTAGGCATTAGCCAGAGATTATAATTAACTCTTCCGTTTTGTGATGATCTACGGGCTTCAATTACTCCATCTCGATCAGCCTCTTCGATGTATTCGTATTTATTGGTCGGAATGGTTTTCGAATATAAATTCGATCCTGGTCTTTCCGTACCAATACCGTTGGGCCAGATTTTGATAGTCGGTTATTTAACTATCAAAATAAACAACCATAAAATAAAACAGATGCATTGGTTTGTTACACAACATCACTTGGCCATTTTAAAATTTCCATTTCGTTAATTTAATCTTTTAAATCTTCCAATACATGGAAACCATCTCTTCAAAATAATATTATACTCAACACTTTCATTCAATATCTCCACCAGTCCCTAACCGTAAAGCAGTTAAGAATATAATCTCCTAAATTCAACCCCGAAGGAGAAACCAACTTCAGATTAACATTCAGAAAATCATTAATCTCACCTAATATCCAGTTATGTTCTGGTTCTTTAATTTCATATCCAGGCTTATATTTTCATTCGAACACTATTTCTAATAACCATGTTTCAATAATATATTTAGATAAACTTGGGTTTTAAAACTCCGTCCAACTTGGATTTAATAAAATCCAATGTAATAAAATTTCAAATAAGAGTTCACTTTAAAGTTACAATTTAAACTTAACTTATATTATCATTAATATAATTTGCTTAAAAACTTCACTTTATCATAAATAGTTTCTTATGGTTTCATATAACGTCATTAAATAGATTTTAAATCCCAAGGTTACGTCTTTGATTATTATAAAATCAATAATCATCGATTCAATATAATTCCATTTTAATAGTAACTTAAAAATAATTAATTTTAGTTATAAATCATTGCATTAATCCTTGCTCACTTGCTTATCCGTCTTAGTAATATAATAATTAGCTTTATAAATCATTCAATAACTAAGATGAGGCACGTGCTTCCCACACGACAAATTTTGGTACAAAAATGGTGATTGCTGATTAAAATACACAATATGTATATGTGGTTGGTTTATTTATTTTATATAAACTACATTTTGAATAATATATTTAAAAATCTATATCCAGTTATAAAATAAATTTCATAACTCCGTTCTATCGATTTACCTGATGGTAAATCGATCTATATAAACGGTATATAATTTAGCCATCTGCTATCAATTTCTCAACTAATATTTCCCATTAGTTAACATCAAGGGTTCACAATCAATAATCAATCAATCATCCAATCAGATGGGTTAAACAATACATGCAATATAACATGAAAATAAACATTAAATTTGAGGAATCCAGTTTAATTCCTCCAACCTGTTCTTCCCTGTATCCAATAGGTTATCTCAAATACAACAGATCATTCAATATGACAATATAATATAAACATGATAAATTAATTCAACAAATCACGGTCAATCAATAATGACAATTCAAATATCCAATTTAAATTCAATTCGTTTATTTTATTATAAACGTAACCAACAAGGTGAGTTACCTTGTTTGGAATCATCGTTAATAATAACGGTGTTATTTCATTTGAATTAAACAACCATTTAATTTGAATAATTGATATAAAAATTATTCAACACGCATCCAAACAATCACCAAACAACCAATAATTAGCAGCGATAGTATACAAATAATAAACCCGACTTATAATAATCATAAGTGGGAGAACTGAGTGAGTTTAACTCACCTTAGTTTAAATATGTCGTTTAAAATGCTTCTTTTTGATTTAATTAAAAAAGCATTTAATTAAATCAAAAATTCTAGTTGATTCCATCATTGTTTGTTCCAGCTCCAGATTGTACTGTCCGTTCTTACGGTCCCACTGCTGCTAGTTTGATTCCAATCTGTTCACGTATGATAATGTTATACTTATGTACTTATACGTTTTAACTTAAATTAATACCAAACTAAAATATTATGCTATGCTAATTAGTTTTATATAAAATAGTCGCGTTATTACAATTTAAATTTAACTGTCCACATTAAATTTAACCATGTATAAATTTATATACAATCGACACTTAGTGATTAGGCATATTACAACTTCATAATTTGGCATTTAAAGTTATCCTTACTTGCTACACTTCCTTGATCAAACTGGGCGCAACATCCCCATTTCATATTTTAAACTATGCAGCTTGTTTCAATGTGGAAACCCCACTCTCATTTGATACCAAGATCTTCATCTCCCATATTCCCTTGGGCCCAACAGTTTCATCTTTTTTTTATAGAAAAACTCGGCCCAAACCCACTACAAAAACTCAGCCCACGTATACAACTGAACCAGCACCGCACATTCTCCATTTCTTCCCCAAACTTGTATTGTTTACCTTTCCGCTTCTTGCCATCTGTTTCCTGTACATATAACGCTCCCTCTACAAAAAAAAAAAAAAAACATCAGCCACCCTTCGTTTTCTCCCCTTCTCATGTATTTTCCTCCCCACCCGCCATTCCTTTTTCCAATAAAAAAAACGCATGCCCTCTTTTTTTTTAATTAGAACCCAAACCTCAACTCTTCATCACAGTCACTGTTCCCTTCACCAGCGCCTTCTCCGGCAATCTCCCTAGGCTGCTACGCCTTAGTTTACCGCCACTAGGCTACTGCACCGTCCTACGAAGCAAAGCAAGGAAAGCAACATTCCGTTCATCTCTAACTGTTGTTTCCAACTTCCTACCTTTCCCACCCAAGTTTATAGCCTAATACCCCCTGCAAACAACAGCTTCCCAGAACCCAACAAAATGCTTACTGTGTTTGTTTGTTTATTCATGGAGTTTACGTTTTTAATGTGAGAAATGGATAGGAGGTTTGTGTGATTATTTTAGAAGAAGAGGAGTCACTGTATTTTGGGTTTCTGGCAATGGAGATGAAGGCATGTCTCCTATATTTATACGCAGAAGCTCCTTGGCAAGCATGGAAATAATTTGCCGCACACGCAAGTATTTTAGATAGTAGGGGAGCTGCCTTCTTTCATCTCTATAGCTGTTGACTGCAACAGGGTTGTAGCCAGTGCTTCATTAGGCCTGCGTGTTGATTAGAAATGGCATGGGCATATGCTTGTAGGTGGTTTTGTACGTGGGTGTCCGCTGGTGTAGTTAGGCTGTTCCAATTATAGATCTGTGCATTATATTCTTTTTTCCTTTTTTCACTTTATTAGCTTGTATCGTATACATATTAGGATAGGCTGTCTTATCTTATCTTATCGCTTAAGCCTAGTTATGTGTATTTGTACATGACAGGTTAGCAGTAAAATCTTCATTTCAACAGGATGATTTAGCTTTGGGTAGGTCTGCTATGTTTCATTTCATAACCATATGCGTGAAGAAAAGAGAGGCAGCACAGACTTGGCGGCCACAGTATAGGTTGGTAGTAGTTGTAAGATAGTCGTTCCTTCCCATTTGTCATAGCTGCGTTTGATTTTGATCTGCAAGTGGGAATGCAAAAGAAAATGAATCGGTTCAGTGTTAGGCATGTGCCTAAATTCTTAGGCCTATAAATAAACAAAATTCTTGTTTTCCCCGACATACGAATTATCAAGTATATTACGTAATTTCACTCAGTAGTAGACTTTCCATTGATTTATCAATATGACCAAGTGTCTCATAGAAATGCTTACAATAAACCGAGAGCTTTAGTCATAAGGTTGAAGGGCTGTATGTTTTACTTCTAAATATCACTTTTTCGCAAACTCACTAGTAAGCATAAATATAATCACTTATCTTTGAAATATACTAGTGATGCAGGCTAGAATGTAGATAGATTTTATACTTATGTTGTACTGAAGTAAATTACCCTCATTCTTATGAAATTGATTTTTATTTTTGATCAATGTGAAATTGGCATTAGGTTGTATCCTTAAAATATTTGATTTTATTGGTGTCTATGCAGGTTAAGGAGGGAAAATTTGAGTCAGATGAGGTCCGTCTAATAAAGTAAATTGCAGCGCATTCTGTGTCCAATGCGAGTCACACCTCTGAAGCATTATTGTAAGGAGATAACATAGTTTAACTTATTTAAAGTTTATATAATAAATGGTAAAATGTGAATATAATTCCATAACAATTTAAATAAATAATAATAAATTATTATAGTCGTATATAAACAAATAAAAAAATATTACTCCGAATTCGAGTTATAACTAAATATTAATACTTCGAGTTAACGATGTTCGAATTATATAGAAATCCTCATTAAATTTATTCAATAAATGTTATCGTTTATTAATGAATCCAGAACGACTACTTTAAATTTTGATTTGGACATAACTCACAATATATAAGTGGAAGTCTTTTTCTGTTTCATTAGAAAATTATTTTCAATAAGATCCTAATGTTTCTTGTTTCATAGAATTCCGACTTAAAACAAATTCTATATATTCAACTGAAGTTCAAAACTCAATATTACGAACTACCACGCCATTTCAAGTTCATTTATAATTTAAATATAAATATAACGTTCAATCGTCATTTTATAAACGAATTAAATATTAAAATCCATTAATATTCCAAATTTAATATTTAAAATAAATTTAAATATTCGAATTCAAATAGCTGAAAAATCCGGGTCGTTACAAGTAAATACGTTTGAAGAGATCAACTAATGTGATCTATTAGATATGCTCTGTCAAACATTCATCTATACACGTTGTCCTGGGACAAGACCAACCGAAGGCGCTATTATGTAAATCCATCTTATGCAATTTCTACCTAGGATCGCCAGAACAGCCCTTGCATAAACTCCGTCTCCAATTAACTTCATCATAATGGATTCGCAACGCTAATGCCTATACGGAGTGGTTTTCAGATAATAAATCCGTTCCCAGTCTCTCCGTATTGACAACGAGAAATGATCAAAAAATTTAATAGCCGGTTATTTAACTATCAAACGAAACATCCTTACAAACAATGATCTTACTTCCAAATGGAAATTTTATTGACCAACCATCAATCAACACCGAGCCCCTTTAATTTAATTTATCATTAAATTATTCATTCCCGATTTCCCTTCGATATCTTCACCTAATATTTTCTCCAACTCACTTATCTTCTCACGATTCCTTGGAAAACGTTTTCATCTATTTAAACTATTTATTTTCTGTATTTTAGAAAAATATTTCTTATTTACATCGGAAAAACATTTCCATTCACAAAATTCGTATTTTCTATATTTACAAAATATACTTTACCATTGGAAAACATTTCCATCCTATTTATGCATCACTATCCTTTCACATCCATCAGTCCCTAACCGTAAACTTGTGAGAGAACAACCCTCTAAGTATTAATCCCGAAGGCCAAATCCAACATTAGATCAAAACTCAGAAAGCCATTTAACTTAACTAATCTCTAGTCGGTTTCTAGTTTCCTTGACTTCATTCTTAACTTCAAAATCATTTCATTTTCTATACTTAGAAAACATCTCTGGTTATATTTTCCGAAAACCATTTATATAGATCCAATGAACGTTGTATAAAACATTGGTTATAACAGTAATACCTGCTTCCAAAATATTTAAAATATAACTTTTATTCTTTATTCAGAATAAACAAATAATATTAATTAAATCTTAATTAAAAATAGAAAGTAAATAGTGCCTTCCAAGATTTGATATATTTGAATTTCAATTTATAATTCTCTTTCGAATAATCTATATTCGATCAACGTTATGATCGTCAGAAATAAAATCCACTATTTCACCGTTTCAGGTCAACTAAATTCATAAATTCACTTTTGAATCTATCACTTCAATATGCACCAATTTCCTTTTTATAACCAATTAAATCTGGAAAAACATTTACTTTAAAACCAGTATTCACTTTAAAACGTGAATATCATTCCTTTACAGAAATCTCGACTCGTTTTATCAAATAAAAACCTGATTTGATATTTAATAATACTATTATAGGTTCACACACTGTTTACCGAGTTATTTTATAATTTCATACACATATTCGATTTCATTTACAAGTCAACTTCTTGTAAATTTTATAATAAGTTTATAATTTAATCTCGATTACATACTCGAATAGATATTATTGGTTTCAAACCAAACATTATTTAACTTGTCAAATTATGAATTATATTATATATAATTCCTAAAAATAGATTATTTTTGTAACATTAGACATCGTCGAATTCTAGTTATAAATCCTTATGGATTTGCTTCAATTTTATTTATGCTTCGAATACCAAAATAAATTCATCGATTATTTTTTAACAATTCCCAATTTATTTAATAAAAATTATTTCATATTATTTAAAAACATCGTTTATAAATCATATCACTTGTTTTAATATAATTAAACAGGTTATATTCTAGCTAATCGAAATTCAATTTCTATTTCAAAAATAGATTTTTTTCTTTTTAAAACCCCAAATTTCGTTTCCAATATATTCAAATATATTTTATGGTATTTAAATACCAATTATTTCAGGATCATTGTTTATCCCAATCACACAATAATCAGTCATAGATTATTTGTCACATCATATAGTGTAATATATGAAAATTAACAATAAAATTGTTGAGGAATCCAGTTGGATCCCTCCAAACTGTTTCTCTGCATCAACAATGTTAATCAACACCAATAATATCAATTCCATATTAGTATGATGTATTACAGTAAAATGGAATCAATATTCAATGAATGATTTATATATATAACTTTATATATTTCAACCAATTAATTAGCAAATCATCCAAACAATCATCACACAAACATTCAACCATTATTTATCAATATTAAATAACGTTTATAAAATAATAAAACTGGATAGAGTTAGTGAGTTTACTCACCTTGGTCTTTAATTGTTGAATAACAATTAACGTTGGTTGTTTTATATCAGACGTTTTATTTTGCCATTCAAACGAGCTCCAATTGATTCCAAACCAGCTTCATAGCGTAGTCTGTGTCTACACGATTACAACATCACTTATTTTGCCTGATTCTTGTTTCAACTCCTCCTTCCAAATTTGTTATTCCCGTCCTCCTCAACAAACGCAACTCCATCACAAAAACGCGACTCCACCCTTCCAAACAATACGCATAGGAGAAATGCTGAACCCTATTGTCACCGTATTCCTCCACCATTCATGCTCACATACTTAAACTCTACCTGTTATAAGACTTATTCCACAAAATACCAGCCCACACTTTCCTTTTTTTTTTTTTTCTTATTGGGCTTACCACAAGAATCGGCCCACCCATATTTGTAAATACCCAGACCCGCGAGCTCTTCCATCTTCCTTGTCTAAAATTTTCTTTCGTTTTCCCACTGCAGTATAAAATAATCATGACCAAACTTAAATGCTCCTCCTTGTTTCTTTGCTAACCCAACATTAAAACCCATGTTGCTCCTTCCTTTCAACGTGCCTAGTTCGAAACCCCCCCTATACGCAAGCCATGACCAAATTTCCACTGTGCCTTCTTGCAATACAGTGTGTACCCATCCTTTCTCTATGACGCAGCTCTCAGCTTGCAACTAGAAACCACCCGCGTCTTCATCACTTCATTAGCCCGCTACAGCTTCTTCGCCAAAGGCAAACACTCCATCACTCCTTACACTTATTTTCTACTGACTTCCTAAACCCTTTCCATGTACACTACAACAAATATGCCCATCGACAGCATTGAAAAAACGCTGTTATATCCTTTAACAGCGTTTTGATGAACGCTGTCTACCAACACGTTGTTATAGATCATGGAAATATCACAATACATTCCAAAACGCTGTAGAAAATTGACATACTACAGCGTTTTGATGAACGCTGTCTACCAGCGAGTTGTTATAAACCATGAAAATATCACAATACATACCAAAACGCTGTAGAAAATTGGCATACTATAGCGTTTTACCACATATCACAACATTTTTGAAAGTTTACATGCTCTTTACTATCACAATGTTTTGCCACATATAACAACATTTTTTTACGTCTATCACAACATTTACATGTTGTATTATCAAAATTTTCTTTCATATACATATCAGCAGCATGTAAATATATATCAACCAACTAATTATTTAACACAATATTCGTACACAAGGACATCATCAATAAACCAACTTTACATAATTTCCATAAAAATGAATTAACACCATAAACTAAATTTACACAATATCCGTTGAACAAAGTCACAATATCTATAAATAAAACAAAATATCCATAAAACAAGCTTGTACCGAATACCAACAAAATGAACATCTAAAAGTTACTGGTTTCTCCGTAATCAGTTGCCACAAGCGCCTAACGATATTCTGATTATAGCCAAATGCACAACGACGTCCATCTCCAATACCTATACACATGTGTTCATGTTAGCATGCATTTGGTCATGCTTACACATTAACAAGAAAACAATGCTCGACAACAAGAAAAAAGAATACCAGAAGGAGCAAGTTGAAGAATACTTAGTTAATTTATAGTTATTGTTATTATTATTATAGAATACTTGGTAATATTTTATATTTTTATATACTTGGTTAACTTTTATAAACTAAACTTCATAATATTTATAAAATTAGTAAACTTAGTTAATTTTTATAATACTTAGTTAATTTTTAATAATTGCTATTATTATTATAAAATACTTGGTAGTATTTTATAACTTTATATACTTAATTAACTTCTATAAACTAAACTTCTAAATTTTTATACAATTAGTAAATTAGTTTATTTTTTATAATAGTTAGTAAATTTTTATAACACCTAGTTGATTTTTAATTATTACTATTATTATTATATAATACTTGGTAATATTTTATATTTTTATATACTTAGTTAACTTTTATAAGCTAAAATTCTTAATTTTTATAAAATTAGTAAACTTAGTTAATTTCTATAATACTTAGTAAAATTTTAATTATTGCTATTACTATTATAGAACACTTGGTAATATTTTATATTTTTATATACTTAGTTAACTTTTATAAACTAAACTTCTTAATTTTTATAAAATTAGTAAACTTAGTTAATTTTTATAATACTTAGTTAATTTTTATAATACTTAGTTAATGTTTAATTATTGCTATTATTATTATAGAATACTTGATGATATTTTATATTTTATATACTTAGTTAACTTTTATAAACTAAACTTCTAAATTTTTATAAAATTAGTAAATTTAGTTAATTTTTTATAATAGTTAGCTAATTTTTATAATACTTAGTTAATTTTTAATTATTGCTATTATTATTATAGAATACTTGATAATAGTTTATATTTTTATATACTTAGTTAACTTTTATAAACTAAACTTCTTAATTTTTATAAAATTAGTAAACTTAGTTAATTTTTTATAATAGTTAGTTAATGTTTATAATACTTAGTTAATTTTTAATTATTGCTATTATTATTATAGAATACTTGATAATATTTTATATTTTTATATACTTAGTTAACTTTTATAAACTAAACTTCTTAATTTTTATAAAAATAGTAAACTTAATTAATTTTTTATAATAGTTAGTTAATTTTTATAATAGTTAGTTAATAATTTTATTGCTATTATTACTATAGAATACTTGATAATATTTTATATTTTTATATACTTAGTTAATTTTTGTTAATTAAACTTCTTAGTTTTTATAAGATTAGTAAACTCAGTTAATTTTTTATAAGATTAGTAAACTAAATGTTTGAACCAACTTTCAGACGTCTGAAATGGATTTTAGCCAACATACTGAGACCATTTCAGACATCTGAAATTTATTTCAAACGTCTGAAAATGTTCTCGGGCAATTTCTACTCATGGTTCAGAGGTCTGAAATTTATTTCAAACGTCTGACCTGCTCTAATATTGTTTTCCATATTAAACTCATTATAAAACCCCCTATGTAATAACTCAGAAATCCGAGCGAATTTAAAATTTTTTACTTTGGCAATTTTAGTGAATTTTGAATATTTAAAATGAATTATTTTAAATAATAATGACGAGAAATTTATTTTGAATAGAATTAGAACGTGTATATTTATTCGAATCGTCATTAGAATATAAATAATTTATTTTAATTATATAACAAGCCTGAAATGGCGCGGTAGTTCGAAAAATCGATTTCAAAGTTCAAATGAATGTACCGGGTGCAAAATAAACCGGATTTTAGTGAAACCAAAAATATTAGAATCTATTTGTGAATATCTTTCCAACGAATCTGAAAAATTGAAATTTCATAGCGGGTATAAAAAGTTATGCCCATTGAAAATTCAGAATAGTCGCTATGGAATTCTGGCCCTTAGAAATGGCCATTTTGCAAACGACCTCGGTTTTGGACGAAACCACTTTTGTTGGATCCGCGTTGTCAAATTTTTGCTAGGTTTCAAATTTCATAATTTTTCGAATCAATATGTGAGCGTGGCAAAGGAAAACGCGTTTGACTAGTTTTAGTTGATTTTAATCGACTGAAAAATGGCCATTTTTCAAACGGTCTTCAAATTTGATGGAATTATTTTTGTTAAGACCGTATCGTCAATACAAAGCTAGAAAATATTTTTCGGAAATTTTTCGAGTTCGTATGTGGCCCCAGTAAATTGAAATGTGCATTCAAAATCAATATATAGATTTATATTTTGATTTTGACGGAAACTGATCGAAACGATCAAATCAGCTTACGATACATATCCCATTGTGTTCAGAATGGGAGTAATTAGCTATGGGCGACAGGCAGTGGGTTTCGTTTCGAGTTCAAAATAAAAAGTTACTTTTTGAAAATTAAATTAATTAAAATAAATATATATTATTATATCCCCTTATCTCCTTATACCAAGTCAACCCCCCTCCGTTCTTCAAATCAGAAAAAGACAAAAAAAGGGAAGAGAGCTCGACAATGAAGCCGCACCCCCCTTTCGAATCAGCGCCGCCGCAACCCCCCCCTTCCCCCCCCGCTGCGCGCCTCCCCTCCTTCTTCCCCCCCTCCTCCTCTCTCTTCCCTCCTTCTTCTCCTGAAACCGCACCCTCCCCCTCCCCCAAAACGAAAACCGCACCCCACCATAAACCGAGCCGCCGCCACTATAGAGCGCCGCCACCCCCTTTTTTCCGACCTCCTCGACACCCGCACCGCTTCCAGCAGCCCCCCTCATCTAGAGAATCCAAATAATAGTAAGTTTTCCCTTTTCTTTTCCTATTTATTTTAATTTACTAAGAGTAGTTAATAGCGTTGATTTTAAATTTCAGTTTCATTTATAAAGAAGCACTGATATAAAATTCAGATTTTTAAATTATATAAAGTTCAGATTTTTAATTATATAAAGCTCAGATTTTTAAATTATATAAAGGTTAGATTTTTATACAGTTAATCGAATAGAAAAGGTCGGATTTTTATATAGTAGCTATATAAAATAGAATTTTTATCGATATAGTAGCCATGTAAAAATAGAATTTTTATCGATATAGTAGCTATATAAAAATAGAATTTTTATCGATATAGTAGCGGTATAAAAATAGAATTTTTATCTATATAGTAGCAGTGTAAAAATTTGATTTTTATATACATAAAAACAATATAAAAATGTGATTTTTATATATGTAGTGGCTACGGACAGTGAAATTGGCAAAAGGCGAACACGGCAAAGATTTCTACATAAGAAGAGTCGTGGCGCTTGGTTTAGCTAGTTGGTGAGAACTCCTCACCTTTAATTTATTTCTAGTTGAAATATATACTAGGATGCAGACGGTGTTTAGTAGCACCCGATACCCGTCGTCCACAGACCATGGATGACTTGTTTGTTTGATTGGTGTGTTGTGAAATTTGATTGTGTGATGTGAAATGAAATAGAATATTTTATAGTGGAAAATATTTTATAGTTAAAAATATAACATTTAACGTGTATATAAATTAAATATTTATAAACAAATCGGACGATTTGTTTATATACACTGATTTGACTGATATTGATTGGGACGATAAATTTTACACATCGCCCAACTACACAAATAAAATCTGTTTTTGTTGATTTGAAACCCCACACGGGTATTGGGATGAGATTTGATGTACACTAATCCCGATTGTTTAGTTGCATGTCAATCGATGGATTGACAGACTGTGTAAGCGTTAATTATTTATATTTAATGCTTATGCAGTTGTGTGGCGCACTCTGGATGATGGTTGATTATTTATCGTTGCTATTTATATACATGTGTTGTAGAAAATCCATATAATTAACATTATATGGTAATTGATTGGGCCTCATTCCAATATAGAAAATGAATTCATATGTTGAATACAAAATAAATTCATGTGTTGAATTGGAAAATATTCATGTGTTGAATAGAATAAACATTCATGTGTTGAATAAAAGCCATGTCGATTAGTTTGACGCCATTTGACGTGAACGGTATTTATATCGATTTTATTCATTTTTCAATGAATATTGAAAGTGATTTTGAAATTCGAATGAATATTGAAAGTGAATTTGAAATTCGAATTAAATTGAATAGATTTGAAATTCGAATTAAATTGAATAGATTTAAAATTCGAATTAAATTGAAATGAATTGAAATTCGAATTAAATTGAAATTGAATTGAAATCGATTTGAAATGAAATTAAAACGAATTTATATTGAAAAATTCAATCTTGATTTGAATTTGAAAAGGAAGTTGAAATCGTTTTGAAAACGAATTTAAACCAATTTATAAAATATGTTTTAAAAGTAAATCGACGAAGTATATATTATATATATTATATAAAATGTAATAGCCTAAATAGAACGCACCGCGCCGCGGCAGTTCGCGAATTTTGACCATTGACTTCGAATGGATATTACGGGAGATCCGACTGTCGGATTCTCCTAAAACCAGGAACGTTGGGTTCGTATCGAAAAGAGCTTTCTAATGGATATTAGAGATTTGAAATCTAACGGCAGGATTTGGAATTATGTCCAAATCAAATTTGGAAAAGGTCGCTGTAAGTGTAGTTCGATGGCCGTTGATGGAAATCGATTGTACGGGTCTTGATAAAATTCTTAAAAATAGCAATAATTTGTGTAAAATCATAAGAAATGATTTGTGAAGAATTGGGATGAAAAACTCCATATTTGAAAGGATAAAAATGGTTTTTTTTTATCGAAATGAACTAGTTTTGAACTAGAATTATAATTCTATTTATTTTTAAAATAAATAAAGTGGATTTGAAATGGTTTTAAAAGTAATCAGAATTTCCAATAATTGAATTGGAATGGATTTGAATCGAAATTGTCTTTGGAATATTTTGATGTTGGATTTCGTGATGAAACAGATATCGTTATGGGAATTTGAAAGATATATTTATATCGTTATTTTCAATATTATATTTGTTAGTTTCAGAATTTGATATTGAATATAAGCCGATATATTTTCTATTCAGAGCCTTGTGTTTAATACCAAATGGGATTTTGGGTTGTCGTGAACGGTATCTTTAATAATAATGCTTTTAAACCCAAATGGAGTTAAGAAAATTAAGAACTAACTGGGGATCGGTTAAGTTGGACGGTTTCCTGGATATTGATCTGATGTTGGTTTCGGCCTTCTAGGTCAATATTTTAGGGAACCGTTCCCTTACTAATTTACGGTTAGGGACTGACTGAAATGTGATGTGATTTTGTGTTTATCGTGAACCGTGTTTTAAATGACATTGATTCTTTAACCCAGTTAAAGATTAAAACTAAGTGGAGTTTTAATGAATCTTTAATTAGATTGAAAATATCGAGAATGGAGTATCACCAGTTTTGCTCCAGGCGATGGTTAAATCTTTAATTAGATTTGAACGTGAAATGGTAATTGAATTTACCGATAACACCGTGGTGTTAGATATGAAGTATGACCAGTTTTACTTCATGGGATGAATAGGTTGGGATTGGAAAATAAAATAAATGATTACTTCGGTGTGGTTCGCTAATCCCGACTAGTTGAATTGATATTCAAAAGAAGATTAAAGAGTAAATTTAAGGAATTTATCTTTGATAAAATTAATGGGAACTTTCCCTAAGAATGTGAAATTTAGAAACTAACTATAGGTTAGCTAAGAAGAATGGTTTCCTGGGTATTGATCTGATGTTGGTTTCGGCCTTTGGGGTTAATGTTTTGGCAATTATTCTCTTGCTAATTTACGGTTAGTGACTGATGAATTGGAATGAGGCGTATGTTGTGTTTGTGTAACACTTGTTTATTATATACGCGAATTACTCAGAAAGACCGGGTTTATCCCATTCTGAATAACTGATTCGACGTGGTGTCTAAGAGGAAGACGGTGGTTGAAGACCGGAGGTCTTCACGTCATTGGGTGATTACTGATGATCTTGATTGGGCCGTACACCCAAGAGGAGGGAATCAGTTAGTGGTCGTCCTGACGTACTTGGAGATCGATGGATATGCGAGGTACAAGGTGCCTCCGGTTTCATTCAGACCCAGAACGGACTTGTAGATGGATTGTGTGTCTGACATTGGATATCATTCTGTGTGATTGATGGATATCGGTTGCATGGAGTGGTTTTCCTATGTGGCATGCGAAGATGCAAATGATCAAGGCTTCTGTTGAAAAGCAGAGTCTTGTGGTTGATGATCAAAGCACAGCCTGTGTGGCACAACTTTGTGTTGCGTTAATTCGCGAGCCTCACACCCCGGTTGTGAACCAAAAACATGAGAGGACATCTGGGAGGACATGCGTTTCTTTCTAGCTAGAATTGGCGTCAGTGGTTTTACACGCCCTGACGAGTTTGACTTATGTGGTTGTTGCTGTTGCGAGGCGCCTCAGATATATTGGTGACTATGTGAAGCCGATGGAGTCATTTGTTGGCTCATTTACGCCCCAAAGGGCGGGGAAACGTAGTGTTCAGGCATTTTAATCCACATCGGTGGACCGGCTCTGACGATCCAAAGACTTGACTGAGTACTTGCCTGAGGCTCGGGCTTGACAGTCTCGAATCGGTAAAGGACGATCCCCAGCCTCAGTTCGCAGATGGAAATTCAACTTCCAATACGTGACATGTGCGGTTTTGGTTGTAAACCTATATATGGTGACATAGTGGCATGGGACGCTCATGTCTCCTATGATTGATATTTATGATTGTATATAAAATCAGAAACTAACTGGAAACGAGCTAAGATGGGTGGTTTCCAGGGTATTAGTCTGATGTTGGTTTCGGCCTTCGGGGTTAATACTTAGGGAATCGTTCTCTTACTAATTTACGGTTGAGGTCTGATTAAGAATCAAAAGATGAAATTTAGCGTATCAAGCATTATTTGGCTATTATAAGGTAAAAACCCTATCCTCCGGCTTGCATTGCATTGTGTGATGGGACTTGGGTCTTATAATAGCTTCATTGTTCTTTATTTAGCATTGCGCTGTTTGTTTTATTCACTGGTGTTCTTGGGAGGAAACCCGTTCCGTGTTATACGGCGTGGTCCCTTGATTTACCTAACTTTAAAATAAAGATAAATAACTGTTTTAGTTCTCACACCAGTCACATGACTGGCCTGAAGTTTATTGTTTTAACCTAAACTCTGGGTGCCCTTATTTTTGACACAGGCAGCTAGTAGTTCTGGTTTTGCAGATTTATATTCACAGGATCCTGATTTACAGCTGGAACGATACTCGGAAAGCTTTGTATCCGTGCATTACTTCTAGTTGTGTTTTGTATTACTTTCCGCTACGATGTATTTAAATGTAATTTAAATCTCTGATATTTTCTGTGTAATATTTATTCATACTCTGTATATTCTTGTATTCTGATGTAATTGTTGTAATAAACAATGAAATGTTCTTCTGTCTGCGTTCTAATTTGCCGTGTTCTCAAAACAATCAGGTATTTCGTACGGTCTTAGTCGGTTTAGCGACTGACTCGGATCGAGCGAAATTTCCAGTCGTTTCATTTTGGTATCAGAGCTTTGGTTTACAAAGCTAAAGAACAAGGCAAGTTAGAACCAAAACGAAAGAATTCATCTGAGATTGGACTAGTAATATCCAACGAGAATGACTCGTTAGAGATAGGATCAGTAGTATCCTAGAACGAGTGTGAAAAGTAGTGTTGTTGAAATAAAAGTGAAAACAATTTTGTTTTGAAAAATTTAAATCGAATTATTCGTATTTGAATAATTTAATTGTATTGATTTGGACAATCAAGTATATGAAAATTTTACATATACGCCTAGCTAGTGTGTATTCGAAATTTCAAATATACTAGGTAGATATAACATTACACTTTAGTCGCCCGGGGATGGTACTGATGATTGTCATGACATCATCAATATTTATGTTTGGGTTTCGAAAGTGAGATATCTATATATTTCCAATTGATCGGTGTGAGAACCAAAATTAGATAACGCTTATTGTTGTGATTTGGCATCAAAAATCTGATTTTTGGACTATGTATCAAAGTTATGAATTTGAAAAGCTAATCAACTAATTGATTGCTGGTTTGGTTGTTTGATTATTGTTTGAATTAATTGAATGTTGAATTTTTAGCCAAATTGAACAAAATAGTGAATTATATTGAAAATTAGTCACATTTGCATGCATATACATGTACTTACATTGAACAGGTCATAGCAAGGAGGCTAGAGCAGAAGAATAAAATTGTTTGCCCGACAAACAGGTACATGTTTATTGTATTTCTTGGGTTTTGGTTGATTTTATGAGCCGATTGGCTAGCCGCTTGGCTTTTTCTTTTGGATTGAACAAGGCCATGGGAGGCTATATGAAATATCCCGAAGTCCCAGGTGCAAGGGAGGTTATGGCGAAATTTTTCGAAAATTTAGGGTGTTAGCCAAATTTTTGAAAAATTTGAAAAGTTCTTAGAAACTGAAAAAGTTGAAGAACTTAAGCCGTAATGGAAATAGTGAAAGTTGAGTTAATTTGTGAAACAACTTTCGGCTTCGTTCCTTTTCGAGGACGAAAAGTTTTATGTGGGGGAGATTGTAATAACCCGGAAATCCGAGCCAATTTTAAATTTTTATTTTGGCAATTTTAGTGAATTTTGAATATTTAAAATGAATTATTTTAAATAATAACGACGAGAAATTTATTTTGAATAGAAT
Source organism: Allium sativum (assembly GCA_030737875.1). Classification (NCBI taxonomy): domain Eukaryota; kingdom Viridiplantae; phylum Streptophyta; class Magnoliopsida; order Asparagales; family Amaryllidaceae; genus Allium; species Allium sativum. The sequence goes on from CM060921.1 coordinate 320,149,294, forward strand.
TAGAACGTATATATTTATTCGAATCGTCGTTAGAATATAAATAATTTATTTTAATTATATAACGAGCCTGAATTGGCGCGGTAGTTCGAAAATTCGATTTCAAAGTTCAAATGAATGTACCGGGTGCAAAATAAACCGGATTTTAGTGAAACCAAAAATATTAGAATCTATTTGTGAATATCTATCCAACGAATCCGAAAAATTGAAATTTCATAGCAGGGATAAAATGTTATGCCCAGTTGAAAATTCAGAATAGTCGCTATGGAATTCTGGCCCTTAAAAATGGCCATTTTGCAAACAACGTCGGTTTTCGATGAAACCACTTTTGTTGGATCCGCGATTTCAAATTATTGCTAGGTTTCAAATTTCATAATTTTTCGAATAATATGTGAGCGTGGCAAAGGAAAACGCGTTTGACCAGTTTCAGTTGATTTTAATCGATTGGAAAATGGCCATTTTTCAAATGGTCTTCAAATTTAACGAAATAAGTTTTGTTAAGACCGTATCGTCAATACGAAGCTAGAAAATATTTTTCGGGAATTTTTCGAGTTCGTATGTGGCCCCAGTAAATTGAAACATGCGTTCAAAATCAATATATAGATTTATATTTTGATTTTGACGGAAACTGATCGAAACGATCGAATCAGCCTACTATACATATCCCATTGTGTTCAGAATGGGGGTAATTAGCTATGGGCGACAGGCGGTGGGTTTCGTTTCGAGTTCGAAATAAAAAGTTACTTTTTGAAAATTAAATTAATTAAAATAAATATATATTATTATATCCCTCTTATCTCCTTATACCAAGTCAACCCCCCTTCTTCAAATCAGAAAAAAAAGAGGAAGAGAGCTCGACAATGAAGCCGCGCCCCCCTTTCGATTCAGCGCCGCCGCACCCCCCTGCTGCGCGCCTCCCCTTTTTTTTCCCCTCCTCCTCCTCTCTCTTCCCGCCTTCTTCTCCTGAAACCGCACCCTCCGCCTCCCCCAAAACGAAAACCGCACCCCACCTTAAACAGAGCCGCCGCCACTGTAGAGCGCAGCCACCCCCCTTTTTCCGACCTCCTCGACACCCGCACCACTTCCAGCAGCCCTCCTCATCTAGAGAATCCAAATAACAGTATGTTTTCCCTTCTCTTTTCCTATTTATTTTAATTTACTAAGAGTAGTTAATAGCGTTGATTTTAAATTTCAGTTTCATTTATAAATAAGCACTGATATAAAATTCAGATTTTTAAATTATATAAAGTTTAGATTTTTAAATTATATAAAGCTCAGATTTTTAAATTATATAAAGGTCGGATTTTTATATAGTTAATCGAATAGAAAAGGTTGGATTTCTATATAGTAGCTATATAAAAATAGAATTTTTATCGATATAGTAGCTATGTAAAAATAGAATTTTTATCGATATAGTAGCTATATAAAAATAGAATTTTTATCGATATAGTAGCGGTGTAAAAATAGAATTTTTATCTATATAGTAGCGGTGTAAAAATGTGATTTTTATATACATAGCAAAAATATAAAAATGTGATTTTTATATATGTAGTGGCTACAGGCAGTGAAATTGGCAAAAGGCGAACACGGCGAAGATTTCTATATAAGAAGAGTCGTGGCGTTTGGTTTAGCTAGTTGGTGAGAACTCCTCACCTTTAATTTATTTCTAGCTGAAATATATACTAGGATGCAAACGGTGTTTAGTAGCACCCGACACCCGTCGTCCACAGACCATGGATGACTTGTTTGTTTGATTGCTGAGTTGTGAAATTTGATTATGTAATGTGAAATGAAATAGAATATTTTATAGTGGAAAATATTTTATAGTTAAAAATATAATTTTTAACGTGTATATAAAATAAATATTTATAAACAAATCGGACGATTTGTTTATATACACTGATTTGACTGATATTGATTGGGACGATAAATTTTACACATCACCCAACTGCACAAATAAAATCTGTGTTTGTTGATTTGAAACCCCACACGGGTATTGGGATGAGATTTGACGTACACTAATCCCGATTGTTTAGTTGTATGTCAATCAATGGATTGACAGACTGTGTAAGCGTTAATTATTTATATTTAATGCTTATGCAGTTGTGTGGTGCACTCTGGATGATGGTTGATTATTTATCGTTGCTGTTTATATACATGTGTTGTAGAAAATCCATATAATTAACATTATATGGTAATTGATTGGGCCTCATTCCAATATAGAAAATGAATTCATGTGTTGAATTGAAAATAAATTCATGTGTTGAATTGGAAAATATTCATGTGTTGAATAGAATAAACATTCATGTGTTGAATAAAAGCCGTGATGATTGGATTGACGTCATTTGACGTGAACGATATTTATATCGATTTTATTCATTTTTCAATAAATATTGAAAGTGATTTTGAAATTCAAATGAATATTGAAAGTGAATTTGAAATTCAAATTAAATTGAATAGATTTGAAATTTGAATTAAATTGAATAGATTTAAAATTCGAATTAAATTGAAATGAATTGAAATTCGAATTAAATTGAAATTGAATTGAAATGAAATTAAAACGAATTTATATTGAAAAATTCAATCTTGTTTTGAATTTGAAAAGGAAGTTGAAATCATTTTGAAAATGAATTTAAAACGATTTATAAAATACGTTTTAAAAGGAAATCGACGAAGTATATATTATATATATTATATATATAATATAATGGCTTGAATAGAACGCGCCGCGCCGCGGCAGTTCGCGAATTTCGACCATTGACTTTGAATGGATATTACGGGAGATCCGACTGTCGGATTCTCCTAAAACCAGGACCGTTGGGTTCGTATCGAAAAGAGCTTTCTAGCGGATATTCGAGATTTGAAATCTAACAGCTGGATTTGGAATTATGTCCAAATCAAATTTGGAAAAGGTCGTTGTAAGTGCAGCACGTTGGCCGTTGATGGAAATCGATTGTACGGGCCTTGATAAAATTCTTAAAAATAGTAACAATTTGTGTAAAATCATTAGAAATGATTTATGAAGAATTGGGATGAAAAACTCCATATTTGAAAGGATAAAAATGGTTTTTTATCGAAATGAACTAGTTTTGAACTAGAATTATAATTCTATCTATTTTTAAAATAAATAAAGTGGATTTGAAATGGTTTTAAAAATAACCAGAATTTCCAATAATTGAATTGGAATGGATTTGAATCGAAATTGTCTTTGGAATATTTTGATGTTGGAATTCGTGATGAAACAGGTATTGTTATAGGAATTTGAAAGATATATTTATATCGTTATTTCCAATACGATATTTGTTAGTTTCAGAATTTAATATTGAATATAAGCCGATATATTTTCTATTTAGAGCCTTGTGATTAATATCAAATGGGATTTTGGGTTGTCGTGAACGGTATCTTTAATAATACTGTTCTTAAACCCAAATGGAGTTAAGAAAATTAAGAACTAACCGGGGATCAGTTAAGTTGGATGGTTTCCTGGATATTGATCTGATGTTGGTTTCGGCCTTCGGGGTTAATATTTTAAGGAACTGTTCTCTTACTAATTTACTTTTAGAGATTGATTGAAATGTGATGTGTTTTTGGGTTTATCGTGCACCGTGTTTTAAATGACATTGATTCTTTAATCCAGTTAAAGATTAAAACTAAGTGGAGATTTAATGAATCTTTAATTAGATTGAAAATATCGAGAATGGAGTATCACCAGTTTTGCTCCAGGCGATAGTTAAATCTTTAATTAGATTTGAACGTGAAATGGTAATTGAATTTACCGATAACACCATGGTGTTAGATATGAAGTATGACCAGTTTTACTTCATGGGATGAATAGGTTGGGATTGGGAAATAAAATAAATGATTACTTCGGTGTAGTTCGCTAATCCCGACTAGTTGAATTGATATTCAAAAGAAGATTAAAGAGTAAATTTAAGGAATTTATCTTTGATAAAATTAATGGGAACCTTTCCCTAAGAATGTGAAATTTAGAAACTAAATGTAGGTTAGCTAAAAAGAATGGTTTCCTGGGTATTGATCTGATGTTAGTTTCGGCCTTTGGGGTTAATGCTTTGGGGAATTATTCTCTTGCTAATTTATGGTTAATGACTGATGAATTGGAATGAGGCGTATGCTGGTTTGTGTAACACTTGTTTATTATATACGCGAGTTACTCAGAAAGACCGGGTTCATCCCATTCTGAATAACTGATTCGACGTGGTGTCTAAGAGGAAGACGGTGGTTGAAGACCGGAGGTCTTCACGTCGTTTGGGTGATTACTGAGGATCTTGATTGGGCCGTACACCCAAGAGGAGGGAATCAGTTAGTGGTTGTCCAGACGTACTTGGAGATCGATGGATATGTGAGGTACAAGGTGCCTCCGGTTTCGTTCAGACCTAGAACAGACTTGTAGATGGACTGTGTGTCTGACATTGGATATCATTCTGTGTGATTGATGGATATCGGCTGCATGGAGTGGTTTGCCTGTGTTGCATGCGAAGATGCAAATGATCAAGGCTTCTGTTGAAAAGCAGAGTCTTGTGGTTGATGATCAAAGCATAGCCTGTGTGGCACAGCTTTGTGTAGCGTTAATTCGCAACCTCACACCCCGGTTGTGAACCAAAAACAGGAGAGGACATCAGGGGGGACATGCGTTTCTTTCTAGCTAGAAGTGGCGTTAGTGGTTTTACACGCCCTGACGAGTTTGACTTATGTGGTTGTTGCTGTTGCGAGGCGCCTCGGATATATCGGTGACTATGTGAAGCCGATGGAGTCATTCGTTGGCTCATTTACGTCCCAAAGGGCGAGGAAACGTAGTGTTCAGGCACTTTAATCCACATCGGTGGACCGGCCCTGACGATCCAAAGGTTTGACTGAGTACTTGCCTGAGGCTCGGCTAGACAATCTCGAATCGGTAGAGGACGATCCCTAACCTCAGTTCGTAGATGGAAATTCAACTTCCAATACGTGACATGTGCGGTTTTGATTGTAAACATATATATGGCGACATAGTGGCAAGGGACGCTCATGTCGCCTATGATTGATATTTATGATTGTATATAAAATCAGAAACTAACTGGAAATGAGCTAAGATGGGTGGTTTCCTGGGTATTAGTCTGATGTTGGTTTCGGCCTTCGGGGTTAATACTTAGGGAATCGTTCTCTTACTAATTTACGGTTGGGGTCTGATTAAGAATCAAAAGATGAAATTTAGCGTATCAAGCATTCTTTGGCTATTATAATGTAAAAACCCTATCCTCCGGCTTGCGTTGCATTGTGTGATGGGACCTGGGTCTTATAATAGCTTCATTGTTCTTTATTTAGCATTGCGCTGTTTGTTTTATGCACTGGTGTTCTTGGGAGGAAACCCGTTCCGTGTTATACGGCGTGGTCCCTTGATTTACCTAACTTTAAAATAAAGATAAATAACTGTTTTAGTTCTCACACCAGTCACATGACTGACCTGAAGTTTATTGTTTTAACCTAAACTCTGGGTGCCCTTATTTTTGACACGAGCAGCTAGTAGTTTTGGTTTTGCAGATTTATATTCACAGGATCTTGATTTACAGCTGGAACGATACTTGGAAAGCTTTGTATCCATGTATTACTTCTAGTTGTGTTTTGTATTATTTTCTACTGCGATGTATTTAAATGTAATTTAAATATTTGATATTTTCTGTGTAATATTTATTCATACTCTGTATATTCTTGTATTCTGATGTAATTGTTGTAATAAACAATGAAATGTTCTTCTGTCTGCGTTCTAATTTGTCGTGTTCTCAAAACAATCAGGCGTTTCGTACGGTCTTAGTCGGTTTATCGACTGATTCGGATCGAGCGAAATTTTCGGTCGTTTCACCCTAGATCACAAACAAACTAGAATTTCTCACTTTTCTGCAATCATCACAGAATAAAGATGCTTTGTGTACTAAAGCACCGAGTATTTGTTGAACCCATTTTAGTTGAGTAGAATTCGGGTTTGCATTACAAATAATCCTAATCTTTCAATTCGTAAGAAAACATACCTAGACAATTTCGTTTAGGTCATCTTCTCTTAGGAGCACCTCACGAGCTTTTATTCAAATATCATTGAAATCCAAATTGATTTTTTCATAGAAATATTCAAGAGCCTGCAGTGTAGCAAATCATTGCATAAAATAGACAAATTTACATTGGACGACCTAAAAATGGAGATGTGGAGTTCTGATGCTTTATCATTGATCTCAAGTTTCATTGGTCAGCCGCTACTTTTAGATGAAAAAACTGCGGATAAAAGAATCACAAAGAATCGCCAAATATGCCCGAGTTCACTTGTTGCTGTATTGTTAAAAGATATCGTATTAAGTAAAAAAAGTATGGGATATAAAGAGATTGGTAAATGAATTACATGCATCCGACATCAATGGCATCTTTGTACCTATGTTGTTCAAACTATCAATCAAGTTAAACACATATTTCATTCGTAAAATTTAGAACAGTGCCTGGATGACCAATTAACTAGTAATAGAACATGCATCCGCATTTGAGTTATACCATTAGAGTATCCATTTGCATCAACAATCTCTTTTGCTATGTCAACTATTTGAGACCATTCAACCTGCAACAAGTAGACTTTTCAAGTGAATACATATAAGATTAAGTATGCCGAAAAAAAATGTAACAAATACACAAAAGTTAGCACAAACAAAAACATCATACCACAATGCAAATGGTGAATTTACATATTCAATTGCCTCGGAATCTCTAACCATCTTTGTACGGTTTCAACAAATAGAGAGCTACAAATTCTGAGAAACCCTCAATATGACATGTAACTGAAGAAAATAATGAACAAAATGCATCAAGTAGGATTACTGAGCGGTTGCAAACACACCCACATGCATTACACAAACGCAACACTATTCCACTACCTGCAAAGCAATTGCCATGGAGAAGATACTAACATGCTCGGTGTTTAGCAGACAGAAGCACAACCCAAAATTCATGTCGAGAGGCCGAAATTTCAATTGGTATCCATTCCATCGATATAGCAAACTGTATTAGTGTATATATACAAACATGATACAGGGGATTGAAGGCAAAGAAAAAATAAGCAACATAGCAAACTGCCAACTCGACATCTAACAATTGCAGGAAGGTTACCGCCGTGATTAGAGGAGGGAAGGAGAAGTACTACTGAGGAACAGAGTCAAGGATTTGCAAAAAAACTCTCAAAATCCTGCACATAAACCCAAAACTGAGCTAAACTTCAAATAAACAAAACTCAGATCAAAGGAAGACTCAAAACACCAAAAATTAAAATAGAAAAGGTCCAAACAAGTATGCTAAACTATTTTATAGATCTACTTTCTTTAAGGAAAGCAAACCGTCAGTCCAAAAAAAAACCTCAGACCATCCTAGTCAGTAGCATGATTTCTAGCACGGAATATGCGATGGCCTGACCTCTGCACCAAAACTAATCATCATAGGCCGAAATCCCTTAACAAACAAAATACCACATTTCAAAATCAATTAATCTAGTATAAAGAATGTAAAAATTTGTGTGTCAAAGCATAATGCTTTAGCATAGTTTCTCAGAAATGGAAGATTGTATTACATTGTTTTTTGATTACAAACTTTTACAAACTTGAAGAGATGTCTTTTGATTACAAAGTATCTCTAATAATGGCATTATATGGGTAGGGCTGTGAAAATTTGTGTTAATAGGAAACCTAAGCACTAATGATTGAGTTTAGCTTTCAGAATTTTGCATATGGGAACACGCTAACTAATAAGTCTAATAGCAGAAGAGAGCAACAAAGTAGAATTCAAGTTCATGAGTTCACAAATATGACATAATTTACGAACCCTATAAGATTACCTGTAGAAGTATAACGGACCTGTATGATTATAGTAATATGATTATAATTTCCTTGACTTACTCACCCAAAACTCAGGTCTTGTTTCATCGACAAATTTTTTATTTTAGTTTTAATTTTTTTAGCCAAACCTGCTAATTCTTCTCCCCATCGCATTATTGCTTCCCATGGTCAATGAAAAGGCCTCGATCAATGTTGGAGCTGCTCAAACTTGTCCTATTTTTTTTCGACTGATTCAAAACAGCATCAGTGTAATGAAAGGGAAAACATACCATGTTGCTTTTGCACTTTACCTATTCGACTTCATCTCCTGTTCGACGCTGAAACCAGGGCAAGTTTTATTCATCTGGTCTTGAAATCGAGAATATCAACATCAAAAGAGGTATAACGTTTCACCATGGTTTACTTCCTATTTATCAATTTCTCTGGAAACCGTTCCCCTTTTAGTAAATTCCGAAACGATTTTTTCATGGAGTTCCGTTCCAAGACATGCCGGAACTATAACGAAATCGATGACGATGGATAGACGATGGAAATATAATTTGGGGAAAAGTGATTTTTTTTGGTAAAGTGAAATTATGGGAGGGAAAGTGAAAAAATAGAGGGAACGAAATTGTGGGAGGGAAAGTGAAATGCTAGTGAGAATTTAACAGCGATTGGATGAAATTTAGCACTAAAATCATTTGTTTTTTACGACAAGGAGGTCAGAACGTTGTCTACTGGTATTATGAATGGTCACATTTCTTGTAGGGGTACAAACGCACCCATCACAGCCGAATAAAACCAACCTCTCTCCATAGCCATTTGGACCAATAGCAGCATGCTCCAGACATAATATGTTTCTTTTTTTTAAGCAACTGGTTTTACTTTTTTGTTTTTAATCGCTATTGAAGCTCACAGTCTCAATGGTTTTCTCGCTAAAAAAATGGAGGAAGATGCCTTCGCGTCTTGTATTTATAATATAAATTACTTACCACTAAAGTATTAAGCCTATATGATATGTACGTGCAAATAGATTAGGTATGCCTTGAGTTTTCAGTTCATAGTTCTGCATATGTACGTTTTCTTAGAGGGGAAGGCTTGTATTACTTATATTCTATATAGTGTCATGGTTCTAGATTCTAGGTCTGCAATAATACGTAGTGTAACATAGACAATAGTTTTAAATTTTGTTCTTGAGTATTAAACTACAATAAAAAGTTTAAATGTATCCAAATTTTCATATATAAGGGTGAACATACCTTACAACCGTGCAGACTGACCATGGCTTTTTTAGTAATAATACATTAAGTTACTGCATGATATAACACAATTAAGCATAAACATCATCATAACTATCCACTCCAATGGCCTATTGAATACACACATGCTGCATCTATATATTAGGCACGAAGCTTTGAAAGGTGGCGTATGAAACCTTTTGGCAATGAAAAAATGATCATAAAGGTGGGCGGTAGGTCTACTGAAAAAGGTTGGCTATTATGGACAAAAATATAAATATAGCCGTGTCAAGAAATATACCACGATCACAGACTAAAAATAAAATAGGTAAGTTAACTTATTCTATGAAATTCCAAAAATGCTGGTATGAGGTATAAATTACGTTAAACGAAAGGTTGTTTATTTTTCAAAATAAAAATTATAGAAAAAATCTATAAATGAAATTAAAATTACGTCTTAATAATCTTATCCAAATTCGAAATCGGCATTTAATTATATTAAATAAATCATTATGGGTTATAAACGGTTCCATATCAACTTTCTGAAAATTTGATTTGGACATATCTTACAATATAAAAGACGAAATATCGATTTTCCACTTCCATTAGAAAAACATAATCAATTAGATTCGAACATTTCTTGTTTCAAAGAAATACGACTAATAATGAATCATACACACTCTGTTGAAGTTCATAACTCAATATTCTTGTAACGACAAGGATTTTGCTCGAACCTAATCGATCGCAAAATCGACCAAGATCGTTCGAATCCCGCATACGCTAACTCTGGGCATACAACATATAAGAAAAATAACAGAAGACTTTTACAAACATCATAATAATGTTACATCAGAGTACAGAATATATCAGAGTATATCGAAATATAATACATCGGAAGATTAATTTTACAATAAATGTAATACAATGCACAACGGAAATATAAACTACACAACGGAAGACTGTAAATCCCTGGACACAGCTTAAAGCGTGAATCCAGAATCCTGCTCAATACATCTGCAAAATAAAACTACTCGACAGCCCATGTGGAAAATAAGGGCACTCGAGTTTGCAAGGGAAAATCAAACTACAGGTCAGTAATGGGACTGGTATGAGAAACTCTACAGTTAAAATCAACTTATTTAATCATAAGACAAATCACAGGACCACGCCGCTAACGCGGAACGGGTTTACCACCATGAATGTCAGTGTATAAACAACAATCAGTAATATATATATGGATCTACTATGCATCCATCAACATGCAATATCCCAATCTACCCATTTAGATTAATCACCACACTTAGATTTTCCAAATCCAATTCAATTTACAGAAGTTATTCCTTTGGACTTTATTCCCAATTTCTTATTTCAAATCATTTGAAATACATATCTAACTTTCTATATCAAAGAATATTTGACTTCAGGATCTCAAATCAAATCGTCTGGAAATATGAATTCCGAAACATAACAATGCATACAAACAAGTATGCAACCAAATATCGTGCTCCCCATCGACAAGGCAAAGGGTACGCACCTCGCAACTCGATATATATAAATGTGCACTTACCCACATAGGAGCAAGCTACACCGACGATGCACCTCCCACACATGGAGAGCATACACCGCCCTCTCACCCATACTTTTAGTCTCGGGGTTACCCGAATCTTTAGCCACATACTAAATCATTTCATATCCCGAAGTAGGGAAAAACATTTCACAACATAATAATCACAAGTACTTTCAAAATATAGTACTTCACATCAGTAATTCACATATATGCTCAGCCACTATTAATCACATAACCTTTGAGCTCGTACGTCTCAAAGAAGGGTGTTAAGCAAGAGAATAAATTCTCCGCCACCAAACAGATACATCATCAATAGCAACTAATCAAATATGCGATGAACCACAATGTAACACATAATACATTTCGAAATCTCTTCGATAATATCGGGTTTAGGCCTCGAAATCCTTTCTTTCTTATAAAACATTTTTATAAAACATTCCCTGTCCAAAATCGGGAATACATTTCTTTTCACTTAAGAAAAATATATCATTTCACAATCATTCATTAAATTTGAAATGAACACAACATTGCTAAACACCTTATCATCAAATCGTGAAGTGTTTCACAAGGTGTTAGCACACAGATATCTCTACCTAAACAATGCTAAATGTAAAAGCATATTTTGCTCATAAACTAGTCGAGCACAATCCAGACAATTAATCAATCCAATTTGACATTAAATATATGTGACGACCCTGAACCCCGTACTGACGGTGGCAAGGGTAATCTTTGGAATATAACACATAAACAGATAACAGCAGAACAGAATTAAATAAATACACTAGATAATGAAAAAATAATACACTGGATAAACATAATCATCAGAGTTACACAGTATACAGAATCATACTTAGTACAAATACAGTTCAGCTATACATAAATGTCTACAGCGGAAATAAACATAATATGTACAATAGGAGCTGAACAGCATAAAAAGAGATAAATGCTAGAATCCATCTTCAGCTCCAGCTATCCAGAAAGATCCTGCTAAAACCTGAAGACAAGGCTGCCCGTGTAGAAAAAGGGGCACCCAAGTTTGTAAGTGAAACAAACTACGAGTCAGTCATGAGACTGGTATGATAAATCTACTTAACACATTATATAATTGGCTAATCACCGGACCACGCCGCTTTCGCGGAACGGGTTTACTCCATTGGATTGCCAGTGCTTTAAAACAAATCATTCTTTTAAACATCGCAATGCATTTTATAAAAATGAAACCATTATAAGACTCAGTTCCCATCACACAATGCAACGCGAACCGGAGGATAGAGTTTTTACCTTATAATGGCCAAAATATGCTTGATACGAATAAAACAAAAGAATTTGATATTATTACTAGTGTTTATATGTTTCAAAAACAATTTCAAATCATCAGTATCAATCATAGACGACATTAATGCCCCATACCACTATGTCGCCATATATAGGTATACAATCAAAACCGCACAGTCACGTATTTGGAAATTGGATTTCCGTCATGAACCGAGGCAAGGGGTCATCCTCACCGAATTCGAGACGCTCTAGCCCGCCCCTCAGGAAAGCGCGCAGGCAAGCCTTGGATCGTCAGGGCCGGTCCACCGATGTGGATTATTATGCTTGAACACTGCGTTCCCCCGCTCTTTGGGGCGTAAATGAGCCAACGAATGGCTCCTTCGGCTTCACATAGTCACCGGTATATCCGAGGCGCCTCGCAACAGCAACAACCACATAGGTGAAAATAATATAAATGTTAGCTAGTTTAAGCATCGACACCACCTCTAGCTAGAAAGAAACGCAGGCCCTCCCTGATGTCCTCTCCCGTTTCTGGTTCATACCGGGGTGTGAGGCTCGCGAATTAACGTTATACACAAAGCTCTACCACATAGGCCGGGCTTTGATCATCAACCACAAGACTTTGCTTTTCAACAGAAGCCCTGATCACTGCATCTTAGCATGCCACACAGGAAATTCACACCATGCAACTGATGGCTATCAATCACACAGAATAAATTCCCATGTCAGACACACAATCCATTTACAAGTACGTTCTGGGTCGGAACGAAACCGGAGGCACTATATACCTCGCAAACCCATCGATCTCCACGTACGTCTGGACGATCACCACTCATTATCCATATTTCGGGATGCCTCCCAATCAGGACATCAGTTACCATCCAAACGAGGTGAAGATTTCCGGTCTTTAACCACCGTCTTCATCTTCGATTTCTTATCGTCGATTTAGTTATTCAGAATGGGACAAACCCGGTCTTTCTGAGCAACTCGCGTATATTATAAACAAGTGCAACACAAACACACGTACGCATCATTTCAATTCATTAGTCGCTAACCGTAAATCAGTAAGAGAACGATTTCCCAAATATTAACCCCGAAGGCTGAAACCAACATCAGATCAAAACCCAGGAAACCATTCGACTTAGCCAACCTTCAGTTAGTTTATAATTTCACATCCATATCGTTTATAATATTTTATAACGTTTTATCGCTATTTTTATTTATTTTAAAATAGCCAATTTATTCAAACGACGCTTCGGACCATAACGCGGCCGTGGCGCTGTTTTTCTTCATATTTGATTTACACATATCTAAAAATCTAACTGTTGGATCTTCACAATATTTATATCATTAGAAAGATCTTTTCAAAACGAATCCAACGGTTCCAGTTTTGGGAAAATCCGACGGTCGGATCTCCCGGTACAATTGTTTGAAGTTTCGATTTCAAAATACGAACTGCAGCGTCGTTATTCGATTTAATTTAATTATATTTATATATATATATATAAATATAGTCGATTCTGGCGCTGTTTTTCTTCAGATTTGAATTAAACATTCCAGACAATCCAACCGTTGGATCTTTACAAAGTTGGTGTCGTTGGAAAGATATTTCCAAAGCGAACCCAACGGTTTCGGTTTCGGGAAAATCCGATGGTCGGATTTCCCACACTAATCGTTTGAAATCATGAACTGCAGCTTCGTTATTTGATATATTTCAATTCTATTTATATATATATATATCGATTCTTCGATTTCAAAACTATATTCTTTTCATACATTTGATAAAAATGATATTTTTATCCAACCGACAATTATTTCAACACTTCGCTATTTTTAACCATTCATGTATATAGTAAAAATGTGATTTTTATTATAGAACAATTTATTTCGAAACACGATTATTTTATATAGTTCATATAGGTGATAAAAATATGATTTTAATTATAAAACAATTTCTTTCGAACCCGAATACCATTCAACACATGAATTTCTATTCAACGAATGAATTTCGATTCAACACATGAATGTTTTTCAAAATTCGTATATATACAATAAAAAGGTGATTTTTGTATTTTTAAAACAGTTTATTTAAAACACGAATACCATTCAACACATGAATTTCTATTCAACGAATGAATTTCGATTCAACACATGAATGTTTTCTATTGTTTGTATATATAGAGTAAAAATGTGATTTTTATTGTTAAAACAATTTATTTAAAACACGAATACCATTCAACACATGAATTTCTATTCAACGAATGAATTTCGATTCAACACATGAATGTTTTCTATAGTTTGTATACATAGAGTAAAAATGTGATTTTTGTTGTTAAAACAATTTATTTAAAACACGAATACCATTCAACACATGAATTTCTATTCAACGAAGGAATTTCGATTCAACACGTGAAGGTTATTCAATATATGAAAATAATTCTAACACATGAATATAACTCAAAATTTCGGCAGCATAACGGCAGGGTAGTTAAAACCGGGGCCGTCCCTAGTACGGGTCCTCGCTCTACCTTAAAGCCTCGTAGCTTTTGACAATGGGGATTCGTGCATCTAGTTCGCACGCAGGCAGCATGTATATTTTTTTTTCATTTCCACAAACTAATCCTATGTGGTTTCAACCAAATAATTCTCAACCACAAACGGGTATCTTTCAACCACAATCAATCAATTTCAACCACAAACAATTCTAATCAACTATTCGTAATCAACCAATTTTCACATAAATCACAACCAATAAATATCGTCCATGGTTTGTGGACGAGGGGCATATATATATATGTATGTATGTATATATATATATATATATATATATATATATATAGATATATTTATATATAAGCATTTCACTTCTATTTCAACACATATATAATTTTTACAACACATATATAACTTATATATCGAACGTACAACTTATACAACGCTTATACAAGAGGTGTACAATGCTTATATAACCCATACATCGACTATATAATTTATACATTGTCGTTTTCCATATCGTTTATAAATTAGAAATCTCACATTGGATTCCACTCCACCAAAAATAGCATAAGGCTCAGAAAAATATGCGGTCTCTTCTAGAATGTAGAAGACGTCTACACGAGTCCACTGTCTCTTGTTTCACTGAATTTCGTCAAGAAACGAAAAAGATATGAATTTTCAAAGTTCGCAACATTTAAAAGTGTTATTTCCAGTTCAAAATAGCCAAGCCGTACCTTTTCAACCATGGTTCAAAACTAGGTTTCAAGATTTCTTTTGATCCGTTGAACATTGCAACGATCGGCCAACGCCACCTTTAAGGCCTTGGAGAGGCGCACGGATCGATGCCAGGTGGGCCCCCTGCGACGGCGGATCGGAGGAGCAAGGCGGCGAGGATCGGCGCAACTTCTCGGGCTCGTAACTCTCCAACCATAGAACAAAAAAATCCAAACCTTATATGGATGTGAAGAGGAGCTCTAGAGCTTCAAAATGAATCAAGAATCACGATTTTTCATTGAGTGGTTGTGGAGAAATCAAAGAGAGAAGTTTTGAACTCCTTTCCGTCGTTCGCGACCTCGTATCGGGGAGAGATAAATGTTTTTTGGACCAATGAATTTTTTTTATTAATTTATATATTTTTAATTTTCTAAAATACCCTCTTCACACACGAACACCAATTCAAACCCAACGACTGTCGTTCCTAGCTAAATACCCCCACTCCGAACACAATGGTATATGTTTCGAAGGCCCATTCGAATGTTTCAGTCAGTTTCCCTTCAATTTAAAATATATAACATTCAATATTCGATTTGAACGTACATTTCAATTTGCCGGGGCCACAAACTGATTCGAACAATTCCAGAAAAATAAATCTAGCTATGTTTTGATGAGTTTCGTCGAATTCTGAGACCGTTTGAAAAATGGCTCATTTCTGGTCGATCCAATTTAACTGTAATTGACCAAAACACGTTTTCCTCTGCCACGCTCACATATTAACTTCAAAAATTATGAAATTTGAAACTTAGCAATAGTTTAACATCCCGGATCCAACAAAAGTGGTTCCGTCGAATTCCGAGGTCGTTTGCAAAATAGCCATTTTCAAGGGCTATATAAATTCTATAGCGACCTTTTTGAAAATTCATTTGGCCATAACTTTTACTTCTTGCTATGAAACTTCGATTTTTCAGATTCGTTAGAAAGGTATTCACTCACAGATTTAAATATTTTTGGTTTCACCCAAATCTGTTTTGTTTTGCACCTGGAACAGTCAGTCAAAGTTTGAATTCAAATTTTGAAACTACCGCGCCATTTCAGGCCTTGTTTATAATTCAAAGTAATTATATTTATTTTCAATGTCGATTCAAACTTACTTTTCATCGTTATTATTTAAAATATTTATTTAAGATATTTAAAATCCACTAAAATAGCCAATTTAAAAATTTTAAATTGGTTCAGATTTTCCGGGTCATTACAATATAAGGTTTTGAAAAGAGATAGTATCGACTTATATTCAACATCAAATCCTGAAACCAACATATATCATATCGAGAATAACGATATCAATATCTTCCAAATTCCCATCACAATATCTATATAATCACGGAATCCAATATCGAAAATATCCGAAGATAATTTCAATTCAAATCCAATCCAATTTATTTATTTATAACCATTGGATTATTTTTCTAGTTCGATAAAAATATATTTTTATCTTTTCAAATATGAAAATTTTCATCCTAATTCTTTCTAAATCATTTATTATGATTTTATACAAATTATCGATATTTTTAAAATATTTATCAAGGCCCGTACAGTCGATTTCCATAAGCGGTCATCGAACTGCACTTACAGGGACCTTTTCCAAATTTGATTTGGACATAATTCCAAATCCATCCATTAGATTTCAAATCTCCAATATCCATTAGAAAGCTCTTTTCGATACGAACCCAACGGTTCCGGTTTTAGGAGAATCCGACGGTCGGATCTCCCGTAATGTCCGTTCGAAATTAATGGTCGAAATTCGCGAACTACCGCAGCGCGGTGTGTTCTATTTAGGCCATTATATATATAATATATAATATATATTTTGTCGATTTCCATTCAAAATGTATTTTATAAATCGTTTTAAATTTGTTTTCAAAATGATTTCAACTTCATATTCAATTTCTAATCAAAATTGAATATTCCATATACACGACAATTTTATACAGTGTATATATATGTTAAAAATTATATTTTTAACAATCAAATCATTTTCACATTTCATATATATATATATATATATCGTTTTCATTTCATATATATATCGTTTTCACATTTCATATGTATATCGTTTTCATATTTCATATATATATCGTTTTCATTTCATATATACATCGTTTTCACTTCATATATATATATATATATATATTATTTCCACCTTTCATGTATATATAATATTTTCACTTTCAATATATACGATATTTTCACTTTTCAACATATACGATATTTTCACTTTCAATATATACGATATTTTCACTTTCAATATATATACGATATTTTCACTTTCAATATATACGATATTTTCACTTTTCAATATATACGATATTTTCACTTTCAATATATACGATATTCTCACCTTTCAATATATATATATATATTTCATTTTTACATCACGATCAATTTTCACACAGAATACAATAAAACAAGTCGTCCATGGTCTGTGGACGACGGGGAGCAGTTCAGATATGCAGTTACAAAATAAATAACTGTACAGAAGATTTAAAGTGAGAGAATTCTCACAGTGGTCGATTCTGAAATCGCTAAAATGAATGTTTTTAACTGAATTAAACTATGTGTTTAATTCAACCAAAATTCTTGACTGCTTCTGAATTTGTTCCGCTCAGTTCTGCGGTGTAGCGCCCATCTCCGGGATTCCAACGCAACTTGGTTTGTGCAAATCTGTTTTGGTATCAACAAGTTATGGCCTTTTGAAATTTAATTACCTTAATAAATAGTTAATTAATTTATTAATTACATACTTAAGGGTAGTACCCTTTCCTCTTCCTCGTCGAAATACTGGCCAAGTGCGAACCCAACATCGACCCAGATTTCTGCTGGCGCACGCTTCATTGCTCAACCGAACCAAGATCGGAGACCGCAACAGTTGGCGCCTCGACTTGCTCCACCGCTGACCCAGGTGTGGGCCCATTCGAACCCCCGACGGCCTCCAAAAGCTGCCCCAAAGCGGCTGACTTTGAGCCAAAAATCCGACCACCTCGGTGTGAGATTTCAAATCATAGCCGTTGAGCTTCTAGAGCTCTAAGAGCTCTTCGATTTCCCCCCATGAGCTTTCGAAATCATTGAATGATTTGTGTTTAATTTATGGAAGAAAATCGGAATATCCTAACCCTCAATCGCATTGTTGGCGGCGCATTTCTGATGTGGCTAGGGTTTTAGAATGGGGGGGTTTATAATAAATATTTTAATATTTTTTTATTCCTTTAACTCGAAAAATAATTGTTCATTGATACTAATCCCAAATCATACCTAACGACTGTCGCCCCTAGCTAAATACCCCCATTCCGAACACAATGGTATATGTTTCGTAGGCCATTCGACTGTTTCAGTCAATTTTCCTTCAAATTAAAATATAAAACATTCAATATTTGTTTTGAACGTACATTTCAATTTGCCAGGGCCACATACTGATCCCAAAAAATTCTCGAAAAATATTTTCTAGCTTCGTATTGACGATACGGTCCTAACAAAACTAGTTTCGTCGAATTCCGAGACCGTTTGAAAAATGGCCATTTTCCAGTCGATTAAAATCAAATGAAACTGGTCAAACGCGTTTTCCTTCGCCACGCTCACATATTGATTCGAAAAATTACGAATTTTGGAATCTAGCAATAACTGTCATCGCTGATCCAACAAAAGTGGTTTCGTCGAATTCTGAGGTCGTTTGTAAAATTTCCATTTTCAAGGCCTATATATATATATATATTAAAATATATATAAATTCCACAGCGACTTTTCTGAATTTTATACTGGACGTATCTTACACTATATAAAGTGAAATCTCAGTTTCTTACATCTACTAGAAAGATATTGTCAAACAGACTCGAATATTTCTTATTTCATCCAATTCCGACTTAAAACGAATTCTGTATATTCATTTGAAATTCGAAATCGAATTTTCAAACAACCGCACCATTTCATGCTCGTTATATAATTAAAATAAAATTATTCGTTTTAACTTCGTCGAAAATAAATTTTCCGTCGTTATTATTTAAAATAATTCATTCTAAATACTCAAAATTCGCTAAAATTGCCAAAATAAAAAATTTAAATTGGCTCGGATTTCTGAGTTATTACAATCTCCCCCACTTAAAACTTTTCGTCCCCGAAAGGAACGAAGCCGAAAGTTGGTTAACTAATCAACTCAACTTTCACTATTTTCTTTACGGCTTAAGTTCTTCAACTTTTCAGTTTCTAAGAACTTTTCAAATTTTCAAAAATTTGGCTAACACCCTAAATTTTCGAAAAATTTCACCATAACCTCCCCTGCACCGGGGACTTCGGGATATTTCATATAGTCTCCCATAGCCTTCTTCAATCCAAAAAAAAAGAAAAAGCCAAGCGTCTAGCCAATCGGCTCATAAAATCATCATCACCCAAACAAAACAGTAAATTATGGTAAACATGTACCTATTTTTCGGGCAAACAATTTTATTCTTATGCTCTAGCCTCCTTGCTATGACCTGTTCAATGTAAGTACATGTATATGCATGCAAATGTGACATATTTTCAATACAATTCACTACTTGATCAATTTGGCTAAAGGTTCAACATTTAAATTAACGAACAATAATCGAACAACACAATCAGCAGTCAATTAGTTGATTATCATTTCAAATTCATAATTTGATATATAGTTCGAAAATCAGATTTTTGGTGCCAAATCACAACAATAGGCCCTATCTAGCTTTGGTTCTCACACCAGTCTAATGGAAATATATAGGCATCCCACTTTCGCCACTCGAAAATAAATACTGATGATGGTATACTTCATCATCAGGACCATGTCCGGGCTACTAGAGTGCGATTCTATATCTATCTTGTATATTTGGGACTTCGTATACACGCTAGCTAGGCGTATATGCAAAATCTTCATATACTAGATTGTCTAAATCAATTTAAAATAAATTATTCAAATGAGTATAATACGATTTAAATTTCAAAACAAAATTTGTTTTCATTTTAAAAATATACTCTTCACACTCGTTCTAGGATACTACTGATCCCATCTCTAACGAGTCATTCTTATTGGATATTACTAATCCAATCTCTAATGAATTCTTTCGTTTGGTTCTAATGTATCTTGTTCTCTGAGCTTTGTAAACCAAAGCTCTGATACCAGCTGTAACGACACGAATTTCGCTCGAACCTAATCGATTGCTAAATCGACCAAGACTGTTCGAATCCCGCATACGCTAACTTTGGGCATACAACACATCAGAACAAATAACAGAAGACTTTTATAAACATCATAATAATGTTACATCAGAGTACAGAATATATCAGAGTATATCGAAATATAATACAGCGGAAGATTAATTTTACAATAAATGTAATACAATGCACAACGGAAATATAAACTGCACAGCGGAAGACTGTAAATCCCTGGACACAGCTTAAAGCGTCAATCCAGAATCCTGCTCAATACATCTGCAAAATAAAACTACTCGACTGCCCATGTGGAAAATAGGGGCACCCGAGTTTGCAAGGGAAAAAAAACTACAGGTCAGTCATGGGACTGGTATGAGAAACTCTACAGTTAAAATCAACTTATTTAATCATAAGACAAATTACAGGACCAAGCCGCTAACGCGGAACAGGCTTACCCCCATGATTGTCAGTGTATAAACAACAATCAGTAATATATATGGATCTACTATGCATCCATCAACATGCAATATCCCAATCTACACATTTAGATTAATCACCACACTTAGATTTTTCCAAATCCAATTTGAAAGTGTGTGTGTGCTTGCTAAGTATAATATACACACAAGGATCGTGTAATATGACAAACAATATTCAAGTATAAAGTAATAGCTAATCACAGAACAGTAGTATATTAAAAGCAGTAAAAATGAAAAATCACATCAGGGCTTTTTATACTGGTTCGGAGCACCGTCCTACGTCCAGTCCTAGACCTCTCTCTGGATTTTCACTAACAACCTCACTTCACCTGGAGGAACAGGTATACAACACCCGAGCAGCCGAACGGGATTTCACGCCTCTAACAACATGAGGACTTCAACACTTGCCTGATCACACACAGGACTTCAACACTTGCCTGATCACACACAGGACTTCAACTGATACAATGGTTTTGACTTCTGCTTTGTGTTCTTGATTCAACACGGATAGTCAACAGTTTGAGTACAATCTTCCTATAATCTGATCCTTAAGTATATACTTTGAATGCGTAGATTTAAGGAAGTATATTACTTATTGAATGAAGAGATATGAAATAATTTCAATGATTCAATAAGCAATTGAAATATTTGAGAGCTTTTAGAATGCAAGAATATTTAGAAAGTAAGATCAGAAATTAGAGCAAGGATCGGTGATTTGAAAGTATGATTTCAAGTCTATTTATAGTGTAGAATAGTTGCATTCCTTCATGAAGAGTTTCTACAAAAGATTGCATCCGTTTCCATTTAAAATTGAAGAGAAAACCCTTAATGAATGGAAGCAACCCTTCAAAAAAAAGCTTGCTGTTCGGAACTGGTCGACTGGTTGAAAATCACCAGTCGACTGGTTAAGTTTCTGGAAATTTAAAGAATAAAAAAAATAGCCGTTATGTGCAAACACGGTAAAACGGGTCGACCGGTCCTTTTTTGGGCGGTCGACCGTTTTCTGGCTATGGACCAGAGAACCTCGGTCCATAGTCTATATCACTCTGCACTCTTTCTCGGTCGGTGCCGGACCGTTTGGGCTTTTTCTGTGACTTTTCAATTCCTCAAATATATAGATTTCAACAACGAAGATATGATATTGTTTTGTGCATTCGTGTTATACTTTGAGGATAGATTTTAACATATTTCTACTCAAAGTAAAAAACCTTATCTCTATGAAATGATCTTCTCTGCACCTTTATATGTTGGCGTCGATCAAAATCTTGTCTCAACATTCTCCTCCTTTTTGATTGATGACAACACCTTGAATTTTCTCCCTCTAAATATAAAGCTCCCCCTGAATTTCTGCAACATTTGTTAGTTCATAATATAAATAATCTTACCTTTTGATTCCTGCATTAACAAATGTTAGATCACATATACTATTACCATGTTAAGCACATAATTTTAAATGATAGTATATGTAACATGAATGATATGTATAATCATAAGAGAAAATATTTCTCCCCCTTTGTCATCGATTAAAAAGAATAAATACCATAATAAGCACAGTAATCGAGAGTAGTAGAGAATACAAATAATTTGCACCTTTAGGGGATATTGAATCATGTGGTTTTTTTTGATAAGCTAAATTTTCAACGATATACAGAGAGGTCGAATAACCTTCTCTTTATTGTGGTGTACCTGCAAAAAGTATAAGATATATAGTTTTGGTACCCACTTGCTTTGTTTGGGTCTATGGGTTAGATGGAAGGTAACCATACCCGAGAGGGTTTAATGGAACCTTTAAAGATAAAATTTTCATTATTAACCACTGAATCAAAATAATCATCGATATATTTTTCTCTGTTTTTCCAACTTATAGGAACCCAAATACTTAAGTAATATCTAGTGATATTCCTATTTGTACTTCTATATTTATAATAAATACCGCTAGTCATAGAAGTATTCGAATTTCTATAATAATTGGGTTTTGGATGTGCATTAGTACTAGCAGTGATATTCTTATTGTACATAAAAGCATATCTAGTACTATTTCTATGATTATTATATCCTATACCACTTTTGTCATGTAAAGGTCGAGATCTAGATAAAATCATGTTTAAATCATTTTGACCTTTATTAAATTTCGCGAATTTATTTGTACATTTGATTCCACAGTCGCGATTGATATTTTCAAAAGAAACTTTGCTATTAATACCCTTATTTAATTCAGAATTCTTCCTTTTTAAAGTTCTATTCCCATTTTCGAGACAACTAATTTGAGATTCTGAATTATATAAAGATGAATGTAATTTTTCAACATTTTCTTTTGATTTAGAGATTGCTTTTTGCAAAATATTATTATTAACTTTTAAATTCTCACATTCTTTAGATAATTCCAAATTCTTTTCAGTTAGAGCTCCATTCTCTTTTTCAAGAGATGAAATTAAAGAACTAGAATTATTTAAAGAATCTTCTAATGATTTATTTCTATTTTGCAAAAGATCGATTTCCTTTAAAAGAACATTGTTTTTATCTTCTAGTCGCTCATTTTCTTTTTAAAGGGAATCTTTTTGAGAAAAAGCTTTTCTAAGGTATTTTCAAAACATTTGGCTTGTTTTACCAAAAAATTGTTTTCTTCTTTTAATTTGGAATTTTCTTGCTCACAATTTTGTGATTTAGCTATAATGACTGTATTGAGTTTACTCAAAGTTTCAAAATCTTTCAACAATTTTTCATGGTTTGACAAAAGATCTTTATATAATGAATCGACACATACCGATTATGATCTGACTTTAGCCATGAGACGTTTTCTTCCTTGCTCTCTTGATTCGGCTTTGTTGCTCTTCCACTTTCTAATCCCTTGACTAGACTTCTTTATTGCCATTTTTTCTAAGATGTTATTACGATCTCTAGAACACCAGGCTCTGATACCAATTGAAAGTGTGTGTGTGCTTGCTAAGTATAATATACACACAAGGATTGTGTAATATGACAAACAATATTCAAGTATAAAGTAATAGCTAATCACAAAACAGTAGTATAGTAAATGCAGTAAAAATGAAAAATCACACCAGGGCTTTTTATACTGGTTCGGAGCACCGTCCTACGTCCAGTCCCAGACCTCTCTCTGGATTTTCACTAACAACCTCTCTTCACTCGGAGGAACAGGTATACAACACCCGAGCAACCGAACGGGATTTCACGCCTCTAACAACACGAGGACTTCAACACTTGCCTGATCACACACAGGACTTCAACACTTGCCTGATCACACACAGGTCTTCAACTGATACAATGGTTTTGACTTCTGCTTTGTGTTCTTGATTCAACACGGATAATCAACAGTTTGAGTACAATCTTCCTATAATCTGATCCTCAAGTATATACTTTGAATGCGTAGATTTAAGGAAGTATATTACTTATTGAATGAAGAGATATGAAATAATTTCAATGATTCAATAAGCAATTGAAATATTTGAGAGCTTTTAGAATGCAAGAATATTTAGAAAGTAAGATCAGAAATTAGAGCAAGAATCAGTGATTTGAAAGTATGATTTCAAGTCTATTTATAGTGTAGAATAGTTGCATTCCTTCATGAAGAGTTTCTACAAAAGATTGCATCCGTTTCCATTTAAAATTGAAGAGGAAACTCTTCATGAATGGAAGCAACCCTTCATAAAAAAGCTTGCTGTTCGGAACCGGTCGACTGGTTGAAAATCACCAGTCGACTGGTTAAGTTTCTGGAAATTTAAAGAATCAAAAAAATAGCCGTTGTGTGCAAACACAATAAAACCGGTCGACCGGTCCTTTTTTGGGCGGTCGACCGTTTTCTGGCTAGGGACCAGGGAACCTCGGTCCATAGTCTATATCACTCTGCACTCTTTCCCGGTCGGAGCCTGGACCGTTTGGGATTTTTCTGTGACTTTTCAATTCCTCAAATATACAGATTTCAGCAATGAAGATATGATATTGTTTTGTTCATTCGTGTTATACTTTGAGGATAGATTTTAACATATTTCTAACACGACTCAAAGTAAAAAATCTTATCTCTATGAAACGATCTTCTATGCACCTTTATATGTTGGCATCGATCAAAATCTTGCCTCAACACAATTCAATTTACAGAAATTATTCCTTTGGACTTTATTCCCGATTTCTTATTTCAAATCATTTGAAATACATGTCTAACTTTCTACATCAAAGTAGATTTCACTTCGGGATCTCAAATCAAATCATCTGGAAATATGAATTCCAAAACATAACAATGCATACAAACAAGTATGCAACCAAATATCGTGCTCCCCATCGACATGGCAAAGGGTACGCACCTCGCAACTCGATATATATAAATGTGCACCTACCCCACATAGGAGCAGGCTACATCGACGATGCACCTCCCACACATGGAGAGCATACACCGCCCTCTCACCCATACTTTTAGTCTCAGGGTTACCCGAATCTTTAGCCACATACTAAATCATTTCATATCCCGAATTAGGGTAAAACATTTCACAACATAATAATCACAAGTAATTTCAAAATATAGTACTTCACATCAGTAATTCACATATATGATTGGTCACTATTAATCACATAACCTTTGAGCTCGTACGTCTCAAAGAAGGGTGTTAAGCAAGAGAATAAATTCTCCACCACCAAACAAATGCATCATCAATAGCAACTAATCAAATATGCGATGAACCACAATGTAACACATAATACATTTCGAAATCTCTTCGATAATATCGGGTTTAGGCCTCGAAATCCTTTCTGTTTTATAAAACATTTTTATAAAACATTCCCTGTCCAAAGCCGGGAATACATTTCTTTTCACTTGAGAGAAATATATCATTTCACAATCATTCATTAAATTTGAAATGAACACAACATTGCTAAACACCTTATCGTCAAATCGTGAAGTGTTTCACAATGTGTTAGCACACAGATATCTCTACCGAACCCAATGCTGAATGTAAAAACATATTTTGCTCATAAACTGGTCGAGCACAATCCAGACAATCAATCAATCCAATTTGACATTAAATATAAGGTTTTGAATAGAGATATTATCAACTTATATTCAACATCAAATCCTGAAACCAACAGATATCATATCGGGAATAACGATATCGATATCTTCCAAATTCCCATCTCAATATCTGTATAATAATGGAATCCAATATCAAAAATATCCGAAGATAATTTCAATTCAAATCCAATCCAATTTATTTATTTATAACCATTGGATTATTTTTCTATTTAATAACTAGTTCGTTTTGATAAAAATATATTTTTATCTTTTCAAATATGGAATTTTTCATCCCAATTCTTTCTAAATCATTTATTACGATTTTACACAAATTATCGATATTTTTAAATTTTTTATCAAGGCCCGTACAGTCGATTTCCATAAACAGTCATCGAACTGCACTTACAGCGACCTTTTCCAAATTTGATTTGGACATAATTCCAAATTCAACCGTTAGATTTCAAATCTCCAATATTCATTAGAAAGCTCTTTTCGATACGAACCCAACGGTTCCGGTTTCAGGAGAATCCGACGGTCGGATCTCCCGTAATGTCCGTTCGAAATTAATGGTCGAAATTCGCGAACTGCCGCAGCGCGGCGCGTTCTATTCAGGCCATTATATATATATATATATATAATATAATATATATTTCGTCGATTTCCATTCAAAATGTATTTTATAAATCGTTTTAAATTCGTTTTCAAAATGATTTCAGCTTCATATTCAATTTCTAATCAAACTTGAATATTCCATATACACGACAATTTTATACAGTGTATATATATGTTAAAAATTATATTTTTAACAATCAAATCATTTTCACATTTCATATATATATATATATATCGTTTTCATTTCATATATATATCGTTTTCACATTTCATACATATATCGTTTTCATATTTCATATATATATCGTTTTCATTTCATATATACATCGTTTTCACTTCATATATATATATTATTTCCACCTTTCATGTATATATAATATTTTCACTTTCAATATATACAATATTTTCACTTTTCAATATATACGATATTTTCACTTTCAATATATACGATATTTTCACTTTCAATATATATACGATATTTTCACTTACAATATATACGATATTTTCACTTTTCAATATACGATATTTTCACTTTCAATATATACGATATTCTCACTTTTCAATATATATATTTATTTATTTCATTTTTACATCATGATCAATTTTCACACAGAATACAATCAAACAAGTCGTCCATGGTCTGTGGACGATGGGGAGCAGTTCATATATGCAGTTACAAAATAAATAACTGTACAAAAAAATTTAAAGTGAGAGAATTCTCACAGTGGTCGGTTCTGAAATCGCTAGAACGAATGTTTTTAACTGAATTAAACTCTATGTTTAATTCAATCAAAATTCTTGACTGCTTCTGAATTTGTTCCGGTCAGTTTTGCGGTGTAGCGCCCATTTCCGGGATTCCCACGCAACTTGGTTTGTGCAAATCTGTTTTGGTATCAACAAGTTATGGCCTTTTGAAATTTAATTAGCTTAATAAATAGTTAATTAATTTATTAATTACATACTTTAGGGTAATACCCATTCCTCTTCCTCGTCGAAATATTGGCCAAGTGCGAACCCAACATCGACCCAGATTTCTGCTGGCGCACGCTTCATTGCTCAACCGAACCAAGATCGGAGAGCGCAACAGGTGGCGCCTCGGCTTGCTCCACCGCCAACCCAGGTGTGGGCCCATTCGAACCCCCGAAGACCTCCAAAAGCTGCCCCAAAGCGGCTGACTTTGAGCCAAAAATCTGACCACCTCGGTGCGAGATTTCAAATCATAGCCGTTGAGCTTCTAGAGCTCTAAGAACTCTTCGATTTCCCCCCATGAGCTTTCGAAATCATTGAATAATTTGTGTTTAATTTATGGAAGAAAATCGGAATATCCTAACCCTCAATCGCATTGTTGGCGGCGCATTTCTGATGTGGCTAGGGTTTTAGAATAGGCGGGAAGGGGGTTTGTAATAAATATTTTGTTATTTTTTTATTCCTTCAACTCGAAAAATAATTGTTCGTTGATACTAATCCCAAATCATACCCAACGACTGTCGCCCCTAGCTAAATACTCCCATTCCAAACACAATGGTATATGTTTCGTAGGCCCATTCGACTGTTTCAATCAGGTTTCCTTCAAATTAAAATATAAAACATTCAATATTTGTTTTGAACGTACATTTCAATTTGCCGGGGCCACATACTGATCCCAAAAATTCTCAAAAAATATTTTCCAGCTTCGTATTGACGATACGGTCCTAACAAAACTAGTTTCGTCGAATTCCGAGACCATTTGAAAAATGTCCATTTTCCAGTCGATTAAAATCTACTGAAACTGGTCAAATGCGTTTTCCTTCGCCACGCTCACATATTGATTCGAAAAATTACGAATTTTGGAATCTAGCAATAACTTGACATCTCGGATCCAACAAAAGTGGTTTCGTCGAATTCTGAGGTCGTTTGTAAAATTTCCATTTTTAAGGCCTTTATATATATTAAAATATATATAAATTCCACAGCGACTTTTCTGAATTTTAAACTGGACGTATCTTGCACTCTATAAAGTGAAATATTAGTTTCTTACATCCGCTAGAAAGATATCGTCAAACAGATCGAATATTTCTTGTTTCGTCCAATTCCGACTTAAAACGAATTCTGTATATTCATTTGAAATTCGAAATTGAATTTTCAAACTACCGCGCCATTTCAGGCTCGTTATATAATTAAAATAAAATTATTCGTTTTAACTTCACCGAAAATAAATTTTCCGTCGTTATTATTTAAAATAATCCATTTTAAATACTCAAAATTCGCTAAAATTGCCAAAATAAAATTTTTAAATTGGCTCGGATTTCCGGGTTATTACAATTACGAACTACTGCGACGTTACGAGATCGATCATAATTTATATTATAATTAATACGTCCAACCGTCGTTCAATTAATAAATTCATTATTATAAATAAATTCTGAACTGGATAAAATCCTTCAAATGATCCAATTCACACAATATTGCCAATTCAACTATTTCCGTCTATTCCGGAAATAAATAAATATATTATTATTCCATCATTTAAGTAATTAAATATTCAAAATATTTGAATTCAAACCATTTAAATTATAAACCACTATATTAAAATAATTATATAAATTAATTATTAAATCACTAAAAATTCTGGGATGTTACATTACATAAGATAATTTTATTTATTATAAAATTTTCTTTTCCAACATACTATATAAAAATCCATTTTTTTAACTTGCAATTTTCCAATTTTCTCAATTGTCATATTTGTTGCTTTATTTGGAATTGTGGTTTTCTTTTAGTTATATCATCACCTTTTCCTTAGCTTATTTAACTTAATCTACCAGTCTAAGCTTAATTTTAAATAAGTCTTCTAGTTCTTTCAATACTAAAATAGAAAAAAAGCGCACTATGCAACTATTAATAAGAGATAAGAATCCTAGGACCATGTCCCCGTTGACAAAAAAAAGTCCAAACCACACAATCTAAACAACTCGCTTGCCTTCTACCATCCACTTGTCACAATTAGTCCTTGCTGTGTACTAACAGACTTTTCCAAACAACAACCTAGGCTCTGTAGTGCTCACGCACTCTACGGGAATTTATTATTATTTCAAAATAATTCTTGCTATCAACTTTATAGCCTCAAAAATATTACCAGTCTTTCCTATGTATTAATCCTTACCTACTCCATGATTTAAAAACGTGATTTGGCTTTATCACATTTTTTTTTTCAAAAATTTAAAAGCTTCAAAACTGTAATTTTCTTTATTGTTTTTGCCAAACCGTAAAAAAATAAAATGTCACCTCATAAAAAAACATAATTTTGTTTTTCAAATCACAAAAAATGAAGTAGACAAGGACAACTAGTTCTTAATTAATTGCACAACAACTCATTTTTACTACATTAGTTCTATTAGTTATAAGTAGGTGCCAACATCTACTCTATTCTTAATTTTTATCAACTTATTTTGTCCACCAGCAAAGTTCATGTCAAAACAACTACCAAAAGAGTAGAGATTTTCAAATTTTCCTTATCGAAAATTTTATTTTTTTAACAAAATGCAATTTTTTCTATGTTTTCTAATTTAATTCATTCATACTTTATAACTTTAAAAACTAGCAAGCTATACATGCTCTATAATGTACGGGTTTTTCTGAAAGAACTCTATTTCATAAGAAATCACCATTCCAAAACTTAATATGTACTTTTCAAATATGTTTCTTACATATTTTTACAAACGTCAAAATACCTCCTTTTGTTTAAAAATTGTTTCTACCAATTTAGTTAGTACATATTTCAAAACTGTAAAATTTTAAGGTCAAAACTTGAAAAACACCATAAACTATCACCAAAAATTTTATTTTTTGAATTTCAAGTTCTTTAAAGTTAACAATGGGGCTAGTGTCAAAGTGGGTTTCTAACTTACTTAGACTTTCGTAAATATTCCCAGAACGTTATTTCCCTCATATATGTATATTCCTAATCCATTTTACTTTTTTTTTACTCTTTCCGAATTTATAAGGCTCTACTGCCAAAGCAACAAATCCAAAATACTTACATTTCAGATACTAACATATGGGATCCATCTTTTTTTTATTACAAAACACATTGTATAATTTTCATCCAACCCACTTAAGAGTTTCTGATTCTCATGTTTCCATAGCCATTTCTCTAGTGTACATAACCGATATCCCAACTCTTTCCATATACCACCCTTCCTATTTAGTGCGTTCTTTTATGGATTTAGGGGTATATATGTAACATATTTATATTTTTAAAATACAAATATGCTCACTCACTATCAATACTTAGGAATCCTAATCCTGAGCTTTCATATCATACGTAGCAATCGAATTTCGAAAGATCGGTTTTTTTTCAAGATTCCCAATCTATCGAAGCTGGAGTTGGCTTGTCTGGAATCCTGTAGAGAAGACAGAGATAATAAATATATTAGAGCTTGATAAAACATCTCACAATGGAATGGATAAAATATAATAATCAAATATAGCCTTACCGAAATAATAACACTGTCTAATAAGTGTCCAAAGGATACCAAATCTCTGTCATAACTCTGACCTGCAAGTATGTTATGCGGAGGGTTTCAGAACACAAAGTTCTGGTGAGAGGACAAATTATACATTTTGAAATAACATTACATATACCATTCAATTATGTTTTCTCAATAATTAGGTTATTGGGTTAACAACAATCAAGGCTCTGCACTCACGTCGTATCCATCCACTCCTAAGTAGATTGAAAATAATATAGTATATATGTAGTTATATCCAATATCTCAAGGTACTCCCAATAGTACCCTCTTCGTACACTCTCCACCATCACACCACATAAGCATATATGCCACATAATCATAGATAACCACTATCTCTATGTCACGTAAGCGTACAAATCCTCGTATCTGAAATCCTTGGTGGAATCATGTCTCAACATGGCGTAATACCCTAATATCTACAATACACCACCCAACGCGTGTGCCTAGACCCTCACACGGTCGTACTGCCTACTATAACCCAAGTCTGGTAATAGGGCTACATCAAATGCACGAAACTAGGTCAGTAGCTTTCAATATCTGTAATGGACAGCTTCACTAGGCCTACAATGAAAATATACATATGGTCTGTCTTTTCACGGTGGTTATAGCCCCACCTTAGCCCCTCCCTTAATTAGTGAAAGACTTCTTCAAGAGATAAGTGACGCGCCCTTAACTACCAATCCAAGCATCCATTTGGAGTGTCCATCATCTAGTGTCCCGATAGTGAAAGATCATTGGCTTCACGGTTTGGCTCTAGTCTTTCCGCTTCTCACTAGCTGCAGATGACAGGTACCTGACGACTACTATCATTAATTTGGTCCCGACCAACCTCTCCCACTGGCGAGGCAAACCACCGAATCACCCAACTCCATCCGCCATAGCCTTCTGACTGCCACTCATAGTTGAAGTCAAGTTATACTCACCGGATGGTACCGTATAAACCAAACCTTTATGGGTACAACCTGATGCCTACCACAGAAGACCATCACGGAGTACCCTACAACATCCCGCAGAAACAATGTGCTTCCCTCAAGTCCCATAGAATAATCAATTGGACATGCTCGTCTCATGTCTCCAGACACTGCGATGATCTACCCCGTTGGATTATTCACATTCATGCGTACAGACTGGTTCCAGCGCATCACGCCATCATGTTATTAGATTCTATCTCTAATCTCTAATTATGCGCTTGCATTTCCTCACTATATTTGCTAATTAACTACATAATAATTTTTATTCAATTTATCTGGTTTATTAGCTCACAATTAGCTGCTTACTTTCTTTAATCAGCCCTATGCCGTCGGAGCGGATTTCCGCTTATTGATTATTACGTGTATTAGACTTAATAAGTCTACCAGTAATAAGCCCACTTTATTCTCTCTTATTTAATCATAAATTTATCTTACACTATTATCACAACCGCTGTTGCGAATTTAGTTATTAACTTAGTTCTCTTAAGTAAGTTTTATTTATAAGTTATCTTTTCCTCTTTAATTATAAGCTACGTTGTAATTCTACTTATCCCTAAAACAAGCCTATATATATATATTTCATTCCCATTTAAATAATTAATTATAATAGGATATATTCCCAGTTCATCACATTTTCCCTAGATTCCTTAATATTAACTAATTTTATCTTTATAACACTTTGTATTATATCATTATTTCAGGAAATATTTCACATACCTCATTAGATTGGTTAGTGGAAAGATGTAAAGATCTATTTACATAAAGCACATCAATTAAGATTCGTAGTTACTTGCTATTTCTTTTATTTTCATCGTGGACATACATATATATTTTATTTGATTAGTGTGCAATAAGTTAAAAGAATCCATATTTCACACTAATCTCATTTTCCTTTCTTTTATTGCCAATACGTTCATAGTAATTTTTCTGTTATGGAAATGTATCAATTTTTCCCAAAATCCAACTAACTCAGCCCACTATTGATTTTTCCCCCCTTTTATTTTCTAAGTTAGATGTTAATTCCTATTCTTCATTTACCATTTCCAATTATTGTAAATTTTTATATGAAATTAGGCATATCAATTCTTCTGCCATTATTTCAACAATTCACTGTAATCCTCTTTTTCACTATATCCAACTTATTACTGAAAAGCAATCTTAAGAACATAAGCATAATTATTGTCAAATTTACCATTTCATCGTTATACTAGTGCTTAATCTAGATAGAAAATTAATAGAATAAATTTGTACAACCACAATATTCTTTACATATTTAGTAATTAGATTATATCTCAGTTAACATAAATTCCAATTATTTACCATGTTAAGAATTACAGGGAATTTAAACATTAAATATACCATTACCAAAAGGTATAATTTAAATCTACTCACCTGACTGCTTTCCAATCCTTGAATTTGATTCAGATTTGTTATTCCGTGGTCTTTCTAATTGAATCTAATAATTTAAGATAACCACAGATTTACAAATATGATGTTAAAAGAAGAAGCAAAAAAAACCTTAATAATTCAGATTCACAGGATTTACCTCACGTTTACAAGAAATCTGAACACCTATGTTGTAGACCTATAATTTTTTTCTTCTAAATTAGAATTCGTAAAAAAAACTAATATTCTGTGACACCCCACGTCTGTTAATGTCACTCATTAGGATAATGCATTATGTTTCATGAAGCGTTATAACTAAACAGTAATAGAAACATTACAAGATAGATACAAAAGCAACAGCGGAATTCAAATTTTTATTTCAAACATAAATCATAACATCATGGTCCAAAATATCACAAGTCTGAAACTACATAAAAGCCATTACAAAAATATAAAACTTTCTATCTTGTTCCATCAGATTACCTAAAAAGCATAATTCCTCAAAAAGAGACAAAGCCATAGTAGATAAGAACTTGAGCGATACTTCAAGAGTAGCTCCTAGCAAGACAAAAGCAGTGTGAAAACCAAAAACCCGTGTCACAGAATTAAGGATAATCATTCGGAATATAACACAATAATCAACATTAGCAGATTACAGATAATAGCGTAAAAATGAAATAGAATAGTTTACATCAATATGACAGCGGAATCATAAAATGTAATAAACATTAGAGTAGCACAGTCATAGGATACAACTTAGTGCATAAAGGAAATGATCAGTCTACATCAAGATCACTGGAACATATACATCAGATAATACATAATAGAGATAAATCAGTCTATACCGTGATCAGCGGTACATATACATAAGATAATACAGGCGAGAATGTCAATAGCCAAAATACAGAGAAAGCTAGTCCTCGCCATCAGCCAAAAACGCACTTCATGCTATAGTGCTAAGCCAAAATACATCCTGCAACCTGTCACTGGGATGCCCATGTGAAAATAAGGTAACCCAAGTTTGCAAGTGGAAAAAACTACAAGTCTGCCGTGGGACTGGTATGAGAAATCTACTTAACTGGTTAAACAATAATAATAAGGAAAATCATAGGACCATGCCACTAATGCAGAACGGGATTCCTTCGGTGATTGCCCATGAAATAAAGTAAATCTTTTGAACAACGCAATGCTTTTTATAAAAATGAAGCCATTATAAGACTCAAGTCCCATCACATAATGTAACGCATACCGGAGGATAGAGTTTTACCTTATAATGGACAAAATATGCTTGATACGTATAAAACAAAATCATTCGATATTATCACTAGTGCATATATGTTTCAAAAGCAATTTTAATCATAATGTATCAATCATAGATGGCATTGGTACCATATATCATGTCGCCATATATAGGTTTACAATCAAAACCGTAGTGTCATATTGGAAATTGGATTTCAGTCATGAGTCGAGGCAAGAGATGTACTCCTCACCGGCTTCGAGACACTCTGGCAATGTGACGACCCCAAAACCCCGTACGACAGTGGCAAGGGTAATCTTTGGAATATAACACATAAATAGATAATAGCACAACAGAATTAAATAAATACACCAGATAATGTACAAATAATATACTGGATAAACATAATCATCAGAGTTACACAGTATACAGGATCATACTTAGTACAAAATATAGTTCAGCTATACATAAATGTCTACAGCGGAAAACAAAACATAATATGTACAATAGGAGATGAACAACATAAAAAGAGATAAATGGTAGAATCCATCATCAGCTCCAGCTATCCAGAAAGAGCCTGCTAAAACCTGAACACAAGGATGCCCATGTAGAAAAGGGGCACCCGAGTTTGCAAGTGAAACAAACTATGAGTCAGTCATGGGACTGGTATGAGAAATCTACTTAACCTACTTTAATATATGTCCAATCACAGGACCACGCCACTTTCGCGGAACGGGTTTACTCCATTGGATTGCCAGTGCTTTAAAACAAGTGAATCTTTTAAGCATCGCAATGCATTTTATAAAAATGAAGCCATTACATGACTCAATTCCCATCACACAATGCAACGCAAACTGGAGGATAGAGTTTTTACTTTATAATGGCCAAAATATGCTTGGTACGAATAAAACAAAAGCGTTTGTTATTATCACTAGTGTTTATATGTTTCAAAAACAATTTTAAATCATAAGTATCAATCATAGACGACATTAATGCCCCATACCACTATGTCGCCATATATAGGTATACAATCAAAACCGCACGGTGTCATATTTGGAAATTGGATTTCCATCATGAACCAAGGCAAAAGATAGTCCTTACCGAATTCAAGACCGTCTAACCCGAGTCTCAGGATCGGAGCTCGAGTGACCCTTGGAGCGACAGGGCCGGTCCACCGATGTGGATTAAAATTCCTGAACACTGCGTTTCCCCGCCCTTTGGGGGCGTAAATGAGTCCTATAACTCCATCGGCTCCACATAGTCACCGATATATCTGAGGCGCCTCACAACAGCAACAACCACACAGGTGAAAATAATATAAATGTCAGAGCTGGTAGGTCACTGACACCACCATAGCTAGAGGAAACGCATGCCCTCTCTGAGGTCCCCTCCCGTTTCTAGTTCATACCGGGGTGTGAGGCTCGCGAATCAACATTATACACAAAGCTATGCCACACAGGCCGTGCTTTGATCATCAACCACAAGACTTTGCTTTTCAACAAAAGCCTTGATCATCTGCCACTTGGGCATGCCACACAGGCAATTCACTCCATGCGACTGATTTCTATCGATATATAACCTCTTAGCTCGTACGTCTCAGAGAAGGGCGTTAAGTAAGAGAATAAATTCTCCGCCGCCAAACAGATATATATTTAATAGAGATCAATTAGCACAAAAAAAAATCCAATGTCAGACACACAGTCCATTTACAAGCTCGTTCTGGGTCAGAACGAAACCGGAGGCACTATATACCTCGCATATCCATCGATCTCCAAGTACGTCTGGACGATCACCACTCATTATCTATATTTTGGGATTCCACCCAATCAAGACATCAGTTATCATCCAACCGAGGTGAAGATCTCTGGTCTTCAACCACCGTCTTCATCGTCGACTTCTTATCACCGATCAATTATTTGAAATGAGATTTAACTCGGCCTTTTCAAATAATTCACGTATATTTAGAATTTCAATCAATTCATTTCAATGGTTAAATTATTCGACATCACTAATTTTGTTATTAAATGTAATCTTCACACCAAACACATTCAACCATCAAATATCTAATAAACCGGGCAAATTCGGTTTATTTTCCCTTCCATATCCTTTATAATATTTTATAATGATTTATCACTATTTTTATTCATTTAAAAATAGCCAATTCATTCAAACGACGCTTCAGGCCATAACGCGGCCTGGCGCTGTTTTTCTTCAGCTTTGATTTACACATATCTGAAAATCTAACCGTTGGATCTTCATAAATTTTATATCATTAGAAAGATCTTTTCAAAACGAATCCAATGGTTTCAGTTTTGGGAAAATCCGACGGTCGGATCTCCCGGTACAATCGTTTGAAGTTTCGATTTCAAAATACGAACTGCGCTTGTCGTTATTCGATTTAATTTAATTATATATATATATATATATAAATATAATCGATTCTGGCACTGTTTTTCATCAGATTTGAATTAAACATTCCTGACCATCCAACCGTTGGATCTTCACAAAGATTTCCAAAGCGAACCCAATGGTTTTGGTTTCGGGAAAATCCAATGGTCGGATCTCCCGCACTAATCATTTGAAATCACGGTTTCAAAACACGAACTGCAGCTTCGTTATTCGTTTTATTTTAATTATATACATATATATAAATAAATATATATATATATATATATAATTCATTCTTCGATTTCACAACCATATTCATTTCATATATTTGATAAAAATGATATTTTTATCATTAAAAATATTTATTCAACACATGAATATTTTTTGTTGTGTATATATAAAATAAAATGTGATTTTATTGTGAAACAATTTATTTCAAAACACTAATATTTTATATAGTTTATATATAAGGTAAAATTGTTACTTTTGGTGTTAAAACAATTTATTTAAAACACAAATATTTTATATAGTCTATATATATGATAAAAATGTTTTTTTTTAATCTTTCAAAGCATTTATTTAATACACCAACTCCATTCAACACATGAATTTATTTCAACGCATGAATTTCTATTCAACACATGAATTTTATTTCAACATTCAACACATGAATTTTATTTCAACATTCAACACATGAATTTTATTTCAACATTCAACACATGAATTTTATTTCAACATTCAACACATGAATTTTATTTCAACATCCAACACATGAATTTTATTTTAACATTCAACACATGAATTTAATTTCAACATTCAACACATGAAATTAAATCAAACACGGAAGTATTTCAGAAAATTTCGTCAGCGTAACGGCAGGGTAGTTAAAACCGGCACCGTCCCTAGTACGGCTCCTCGCTCTACCTTAAAGCCTCGCAGCTTTTGACAATGGGGATTTTCAATATCTAGTTCGTACGTAGACGAATTTTCCCATATACTAATCCTATTGGGATTTCAACCACAATCATTTATTTCAAATCAACCATTCATGATATTCACCAAATTTTCACATCAACCAATAATCCAAACAATATCACAACCAATATATATCGTCCATGGTCTGTGGATGAGGGGAGTGTATATATATATATATATATATATATATAGATATACGTATATAACTATATTTTGATTTCATTTCAATATCATTTCAATTTATTTCAATGCACATATCATTTTTACAACGCATATATAACTTATACATCGAACATACAACTTATACAACGCTTATACATGAGGTGTACAACGCTTATATAACTCATACTTCGACTATATAATTTATACATCATTGTTTCCATATCGTTTACAATTCATAAATCTCACATTGGGTTCCACTCCACCAAAAATAGCAGAAGGCTCAGAAAAATATCCGGTCTCTTCTAGAATGTAGAAGACGTTCGCACGAGTCCACTGTCTCTTGTTTCACTGGATTTCGATAAGAAACGAAAAAGATATGATTTTACAGTGAAATCATAAACTGTAGCGCTTTAAAGTGCTATTAAACCATTTAAAATAATTAAAGCCGTTACCTTTCTGATTTGTTCAAAACTAGGTTTGCAAAAATCTTTCAATCCATGGCACGGGGACAAGATCGGGTTTCACGAAGTGGAAGGGGCTGGAAACCCACACCTGGCGCCGGCGGTCTCGTTCAGATCGGTGGCCAATGGAGGGAAATCGACTGCGATGAATTCGGCGACTTCGAGGGCTTCGTTCTCGATATGCACAACACCAGAGAGGTCGAGACCAGTTCGGATTTGTAGAGGGCATTAGGATCTTCAAAAAGTTCCAAAGGGGTAGTGGGTTTTTGTGAAAGGAATCGCCGGAAAATGGACGGGAAAGAAGGAGAGGCAGCCGTCGTCGATCGCGATGGGTTACGGGTTTTTTTTTTTTTTTAATTTATGAAAGAATTTTCCTATTGGCCCGTGATTTATAATTTCAAAAATGAGGGTTTTCCCCAAACGAACTCCAACCCGGACCCAACAACTGTCGCCTCTAGCTAAATACCCCCATCCCGAACACAATGGGATATGTTTCGTAGGCCCATTCGACTGTTTCAGTTAGTTTTTCTTCAAATTAAAATATAAAACATTCAACATTTGATTTGAACGTATATTTAAATTTGCCGGGGCCACATACTGATTCTAAAAATTCCAGAAAAATAAATCTAGCTATGTTTTGATGATACGGTCCCAACAAAACTAGTTTCGTTGAATTCTGAGACCGTTTGAAAAATAGCCATTTTCTGGTCGATCCAATTTAATAGAAATCGACCAAACACATTTTCATTTTCCACGCTCACGTACTAACTTCAAAAATTATGAAATTTGAAACCTAGCAATAATTTGACATCCCGGATCCAACAAAAGTGGTTTTGTCGAATTCTGAGGTCGTTTGCAAAATGGCTATTTTCACGGGCTATATAAACTCTATAGCGACCTTTCTGAAAATTCATTTGGCCATAACTTTTGATTCCCACTATTAAACTTCAATTTTTAAAATTCGTTAGAAAGATATTCACTAACAGATTTAAATATTTTTGGTTTCACTAAAATCCGTTTTATTTTGCATCCAGTACAGTCAGTCAAAGTTTGAATTCAAATTTCGAAACTGCCGCGCCATTTCAGTCCTTGTTTATAATTAAAAATAATTATATTTATTTTCAAATGTCGATTCAAACATACTTTTCGTTGTTATTATTTAAAATATTTTATTTTAAATATCTAAAATCCACTAAAATAGCCAAATTAAAAATTTTAAATTGGCTCAGATTTTCCGGGTTGTTACAAGCAAATGCCTCAGGATTCCCCGCAGATAACCCTTGGATCCTCCAAGGCCGGTCCTCCCTTACGTTTGTGGATTAATAATTCCTGAACACACGTTTCCCGGTCCTATAGGACATATCCATCAGCTCCGTAGTAACCGATATAACCGAGGCGCCTCACATTCCAACATCCACATAGGTAAAAATATAATAAATGACTCATAGCTAGAAAGAAACGTCATGTTCTCCTTGGATCCCTAATCCCGTTTTTGACTCATACCGAGGCATGAGGCTCGCGAATCAACGCTATACACAAAGTTGTGCTATATTAAAGCTGTGCTTTGATCATCAACCACAAGACTTTGCTTTTCAACAAAAGCCTTGATCATTTGCATTTTTGCACGCCACGCTGTCAATCCATACCATACCATACCATTGATGTCTACCTATATACAACATCTGAGCTCGTACGCCTCATAGAAGGGCGTTAAGCAAGAGAATAAATTCTCCACCGCCAAACAGATGTATATTTAGTAGAGATCAATGAATACATCATAGAATACACGTCAGACACACATCTGTTTACAATTCCGTTCTGGGTATGAACGAAATCGGAGGCACCTTATTCCTCGTTCCATATGTCCAATACGGAATAGAGGCCCTCGCACATCCGGATGATCAACAAGTACGTCTAGACCACTACCACTACAACCTCGTCAAGGGAGCTACCCATATCTAAGGCATCACTAGCAATCCGTACGATGTGAAGATCACTTGTCTTGAACCGTCTTCATATCTTCGACTTTTAATCGTCGATCAATTATTTGAAATGAGAATTAACTCGGCCTTTTCAAATAATTCACGTATATATAGAATTCAAATCAATTCTTTCTATGGTTAAACTATTTGACATCCACATTTCAGTTCATTAATATAATTTTCATGTCAAACACATCTGACTATCAAAATATCTGATAAACCAAGTAAAATCGGTTTATTTCCATTCCATATCGCTATATATATTTTATAACGATTTATCGCTATTTTTATTTATTTAAAGTAGTCCATTTTAATTAAACGACGCTTCTGGTCATAACGTGACCCTGGCGCTGTTTTTCTCCAGATTTGGTTTACACATTTCACACAATCTAACCGTTGGATCTTAACAAAGTTAATACCGTTGGAAAGATCGTTCCAAAGCAAACCCAACGGTTCCAGTTCCGGGAAAATTTGACGGTAAGATCTCTCGATATAATTGATTAAAGTTACGATTTCAAAACACGAACTGCAACAACGCGATTCGTGTTATTTAAATATATATATATATATATATATATATTATTCATTCTGGCGCTGCTTTTCCGCAGATTTGATTTAAACATTTCACACAATCTAACCGTTGGATCTTAACAAATTTTATATCGTTGGAAAGATATTTTCAAAGCGAACCCAATGGTTCCAGTTTCGGGGAAATCCGATGGTCGGATTTCTCGGTGTAATCGTTTAAAATCACGACTCCAAAACGCGAACTGCAGCTGCGTGATTCGTTTTATTTTAATTTATATTTTTAAGTGTATATATATAAATATAATTCATTCGACGATTTCCAAACCGTTTTCACTTCAAAAATTTGGCTAACGCATTTAAATTTCGATTTTTTTTTGCCATAACCTCCTTTGTACGGGGAGGGGTTTGGAAATTTATTGGGCCGTATTAGGTACCCAATAAATACAGTATAAGAAACAGAATTTTTAGTATCATATTCTATGCCCGAGGGTGTGCTTAAAATTACCCCAGAGATAATCTCGTCACCTCGTCCAGTGTTGGAAAATAAATAATCCATGTGCCATATCTTATAACTAGAGAGACGTGATTATTATCTACTCTACACCCATGTGGGGCTGTTATTTTAATCTGACAATTTACCGTTATATTTATTTTGTCCATATCAGTCCTCAGTTCAACCTGTAATTCAATCATCGCCATATGAACATCTAGCTCGTATGGTAATTTTAACCTCGTCATACAAGCTCCAAATGCTTATATGGAATATGATATGCTATAACATCAATAGTTCGTCCTTGGTTCAACCTGAAATGCAATCCTTGCCATACAAACATCTCGCTTGTATGGTAATTCCAACCTCGTCATACAAGCTCCAAATGCGTGTATGGAATATGATAGAGTATGTTATCTTCACGAAGTATGCCATGTAGGGTAGTTCAAAATTAATTGTTGTTATCCTATGGCGACATTTATAATCTCACACAGAACAACTAGTACACTGCATCCAATTGCATTCACAGGAGTTGAAATATAAATAAAATTGCGCAGCCAACTCATTAAGGTTTACCTATTTGTCGGGCACGCAAATAAATTCTTTACTCAACAACAAATCCATTTACTTGTTTAGCATATGCATATCTATGCTAAAAATAATATTTTTAGCGAAAAAATATTTATTTTCATACAAGACTATTTTTAGCACTTCGATACATGTTAAAAATATTATTTTCAATCAACAAATATTTATTTCAACACACGGTTATTTTTAACACTTCATATACATGTTAAAAATATTATTTTCAATGAATAAATATTTATTTCCACGCATGGCTATTTTTAACACTTCATATACATGTTATAAAGATTATTTTCAATCAACAAATATTTATTTCAACCTTTGGTTATTTTTAAAGGTTCTTACATACAATAAAAATGTGTTTTTTATTGTTCAAACATTTTATTTCAAACTTGAATATTTTTAGTGATTCATATATATACAATAAAAATGTGATTTTTATTGTTCAAACAATTTACTTCAAACATGAATATTTTTAGTGATTCCTATGTACAATAAAAATGTGATTTTTATTGTTCAACCAATTTATTTCAAACATGAATATTTAACAACACTTGAATATTTTCTAACACATGAATTTTTCAGAAAATTTTGGCATTACAACGGCAGGGTATTTAGCACCAGCATCGTGTCCAGCACAACTCCTCTGCTGTCCTAGGCCTCGCGGCGATACAAGGGGTTTATTTTGATGATTTCTACAATATCATTCATTTTCACAACACAATGGATTTTCACCAAACACAATCAATTTCGTTGCTACCACAATCAACCATTCACAATCACAACCAAATTCCACAGCACAAGCAATTTCCACAACATAAGCAATTTATATCGTCCATGGTCTGTGGACGAGGGGAGTATATATATAAGTATGCAAATCTATTTATTTCTATTTCAATTTTATTTCAATTCCATTCAACGCACATATGATTTATACAACGTATATAAAACTTATACATCGCATATATAATTTATACAACGCTTGTATGTGAGATATACAACGCTCATATAATTTATACATCGATTATATAATTTATACATCGCTATTCCATTCCAATTTGAATTTAGGAATCTCACTTTGGGTTCCACTCTTTCTAGTTTTGTAGAGAGCTCCAAATGCGTCTTAGCCTTTTCTAGAATGTAGTGTATACTGTCACGTTCCCGGTGTCTCTTGTTTCCCTAGATTTCGACAACATACGAAAATATATGATTTTTATTAATAAGTCATACTTTGCAATGCTTTAAAGCATTATAAACCTTTAAATAAAACCAAGCTGTTACCTCAGCAGAAAGGTTCCGAACTAAGTTTTGATTTTCCATACAAACCATTGCACGAGGACAAAATCGAATTATACCACGTCGAGGAGTGAGGGGAGACGCCCCTGACGCCGGCGGTGCGGTTGTGATCGACGCAGCAGAGAAGAGTCAGCGGCGGTTTGAAGTCAACAACTTCAGGGAGGTGGCTCTCGAGATTTGTGCAATGATACAGGGTGTAGTAGTTATGGATTTGAAGAGGAGGAGGAGCTCTACAAAATCCCTAACTGGAGCGTTCGATTTTATTAAGTAGATTCGCTGGAATCGAGGAGAGAAGCGAAGAACTCTAAACCGCCGTTGACTGTTATAGGGTTACGGGTTTTTAATTTTTTCCTGGAAAACTAAATAATGAATGGAATAATTTGATTTGTCCATTTGTATACTTATTCCAAAAATAGGATTTTCTAATCCGAGCTCCAAATCAAACCCAACGACTAATGCCCCTAGCTAAATACCCTCATTCCGGACACAACGGAATATGTTTCGTAAGCCCATTCAACTGTTTAAGTCAGTTTTTCATCGAACTAAAATATAAAACATTCAAATTTGGATTTAACGTACATTTTAATTTGTCGGGGCCACGTA
Source organism: Allium sativum (assembly GCA_030737875.1). Lineage (NCBI taxonomy): Eukaryota > Viridiplantae > Streptophyta > Magnoliopsida > Asparagales > Amaryllidaceae > Allium > Allium sativum. Next base: position 320,193,313 of record CM060921.1, read on the forward strand.
CTGATTTCAAAAATTCCTGAAAAATAAATCTAGCTATGTTGGGATGATACAGTCCCAATAAAATTGATTTCGTTGAATTGGGAGACCGTTGAAAAATGCACTTTTTCCAGTCGATCCAATTCAAACTGAAATTACCAAACATGTTTTCCTTTGCCACACAGACATACTAATTTCAAAAATTATGGAATTTGAAAACTAGCAGTAATTTGACATTCCGGATCCAACCAAAGTGGTTTCGTCGAAAATGGAGGTTGTTTGCAAATGTCTAGTTTTACGGGCTATATTTATATTAAATTTCATAGCGACTATTCTGAATATTCAACTGGCCATAACTTTTTGTTCCCGCTATGAAATTTCAATTTTTCAGATCCGTTAGATAGACACAATTAAACAGATTTAAATATTTTTGGTTTTTCTGAAATCCGATATATTTTGAATCCGGTACATTCAGTCAAAGTTCAAAGTTGAATTTTCAAACTGCCGCGCCATTTCAGACTCGTTATGTAATTAAAATTAATTTATTCATTCCAACTTCAAATTAAATAAATTTTTAGTCATTACTATTTAAAATAAATCATTTTAAATATTCCATGTTCATTAAAATAGCCAAATTAAAAAAAAATTATATTGCTTCTGATTTTCTGGGTTGTTACAATCTCCCCCACTTAAACTTTTCGTCCCCCAAAAGGAAACAATAGTAAAGTAGGAAACAAAACGGAAATGCAAAATATTGTAAATGTACCTTGCACCAGAGCTAATCAAAGATGTCCACTCTGCAATTGGGATAAGCTTGCTTAATGCTCTCTTCTGTCTCCCAAGTACAGTCTGTAGGATCTCCACTCCACTGCACTTTAGCTAAATGAACCTTCTTGTTCCTTAGCTCTTTAGTTTCTTTGCTAATAATCTTTATCGGCTCTCTTCTAACTGCTAATTCTGGAGTAATATCCAAATCCTGCTCCGCTGCTTCTTCTACTACTAGATCTAGATCATGCACATGCTTTCGAAGTTGAGACATGTGAAATACGTCATGCACTCCTGGCAACCAATCATGCAATTGAACCCTATAAGCAAGAGTTTCAATCCTTTCAAGTATAGGAAATGGACCAATAAATCTAGATGCCAACTTCCCTATTTTCCCGAATCGTACTATTCCTCTCATCGGAGAAACTCTCAAATAAACATAATCAACAACAACAAATGCTAAATCTCCTCTTCTTGAGTCTGCGTAACTCTTCTGTCGGCTTTGAGCTGTTTGTAACCGTTTCTAGATGAAATCAACTTTGTCTGAAGCTTCACGAATCATATTGGGACCCAATACAAGACAGTTTTCAGGTTCTACCGGACGTGCGGGAGATCGACAAGGTCTACCATACAATACTTCGAACGGTGACATTTTCAAGCTCGCTTGATAGCTGTCGTTGTATGAGAACTCAGCCGAATGCAAGTGGTCTTCCCACGATCTGCCAAAATCAATAGCATAAGCCCATAGTAAATCTTCAAGTATACGATTCACCCTCTCAGTTTGACCATCTGTTTGAGGATGATATGCAATGCTAAGATTTATCTTTGTCCCCAACTCTTCCTGAAATGCTTCCCAGAATTTACCAACAAAAATTTGATCTCTATCACAAACAATAATGATCAGCACTCCATGTAGTCTAACGATTTCTTTGAAATAAATCTGCGCCAGACTCTGAGCTGTTCTAGTCGATCCGACAGGTATAAAATGGGTAGTCTACGTGAAACGATCTATGATCACCCATACACTGTCATTTCCTCTCTTGGTTCTAGGCAAACCATCTATGAAATCCATGGAAATTTGCTCCCACTTCCAATTCGGAATCTCCAATGGTTGTAACAATCCGGCAAGTTTCTGTTGATCGCTTTTGACTTGTTGGCAAGTGGAACACCGGCTAACGTACAAGGAAATGTCTTTATTCATAGATCTCCACCAAAAGGTGCATTTGATATCATTATACATTTTATTCACTCTTGGATGGATACTAAGTTTGGATTTGTGACATTCCTCCAGTACTTCTTTCCGGAGCTCAGGAATGTTCAGGATGCAAATTCATCCTTTTAACCTCAGAACCTCATTGTTATCAATATGAAAACTCGAGGGTTCGCCTTTTTGAATTCTCTCTCTGATCCTCTGAATGAAGTGATCATCCTTTTGAAGAGAAAATATTTTATCAATCAATGAAGGCATAATAATAACACTGGCGATGATTACGTTCTTTAAGCTAAGTCCATCAACTACAACATTGGCTTTCCCTGGAGTATACAGAATATCTAGATCGTACGCTGCAAGAAATTCTAGCCAACGCTGTTGTCTCAAATCTAAATCTTTCTGAGTGAATAAATACTTCAATGACTGGTGATCTGTAAATAATTCGAACTTCTCACCCAATTAATAGTGTCTCAAGATTTTTAAAGCAAACACGATGGCTAATAACTCAAGATCATGAGTTGCATATCTCTTCTCATGCGGTTTCAATTGACGGCTAGCATAAGCAACTACTTGACCTCTTTGCATTAATACCATACTAATACCTTCAATAGAAGCATCTGTATAGATGGACAAATCTTGGTTGCCATTGATAATTGTTAATACTGGAGCAGTTGTCAACCTTAACTTCAGCTCTTGGAAAGCAGCCTCACATTCTGGAGTCCAATTAAATCTTGCGTGCTTCTTTGTAAGCTTGGTTAAAGAACTTTATATCTTCGAAAAATCCTTAACGAATTTCCGATAATAACTAGCCAATCCCAAAAAACTTCGGAATTCTGTGGGGGTAGTAGACTGCTTCCAATATTGAATAGCTATCTGAATTTGGAACAAATACTACGGTTGCTCCCAATTAGAGAAGCCCGGTCTGATCAGACCTTTACATATCAATTGTCGAGTTTGATCACCCAATTCTTCTTTTTCCTTCAAGGTCATTCTTCGAATTTAATGCACTACTGGCCTGGCATTCGGAATTAGCCTGATTTTGAAGTCAGTTACTCTTCGCGGCGGTAAGTTATCAACTTCTTCAAACACATCCGCATAATTTTTAACAACAGGAATATTTTCTAATAAAGTGGGAGTAACTTCTAACGCGGACTAAAATTCTTTTCGATCTGAATCTGAGCCGTGGCATGGTATAATAATATCTCCCAACTTTGTTTTAAATTTAACTATTCTTTCGTCACATTTTACTTCGACCTCATATTTTATTCACCATTCTAATCCAAGGATGACATCGAATTCAGAAAAATTCATGACAATCAAATTAATAGGAAACCGGTAGCAAGAATAGGAGACGGGCACTCTACAATATGAACCGAGAACAAGAGATCCTCCTATCAGATTATGAACTCTAATCAATTCCTTAAGGTCTCTTATTTATAATTTTAACATTTTAACGGTGTTACTTGAAATGAAACTATGTGATGCACTAGTGTCAAATAGTACTGAAACAGGAATATTTTTAATAGTAAGGGTACCTCCCAAAACATCGGGTTTACGTGCTCCCGGTGAAGAAGCTGGAGGATCTTCTCCGCCATATACATGAGCTACCTGGGAATTCTTGAGCAATGGACAATTTTGCTTGATGTGCCCCTTCTTATGACAGTTAAAGCACTTCCTATTATCCGGGCGGTTATGGCTAGGACCAGACTGACTTGTCATCTGCCGTTTTGGGGCGTTGCATTCACTGGACCAATGCCCACTTTGGCCACAGTTATGACAATTGCCTTTTGGTCGCTTATTTGCTTGCGGCTTTGCGGTTGTTGTGTTGCTTGACTTGGGTTGCTTTCCAGAAGACTTTCATTTGTTGGTAGTTTGGTTCTTTGCACGGTCTTCTTTAGAGTTCCTCTTATCCAAGCTTTCATAGTTGCATGCCATCTCTACTATCTCGGCAAATGGAAGCTTAATGTGCCCCGTTGTTCTACTTTGGTACCTACGCTATAGTCCACGGATGATTCGCTTATTCTTCTCCTTAGCATTCTGAACAAGCTAGGGTGCTTAACCGGATAGTTGGGTGAACTTTTTGAGATATTCCTAAATCGTGCGATCCCCTTGTTGGAGATTAGCAAACTCGTCATGTAGACGCTCCATCTCCTGCTCAGGAATGAATTTCTCTTTGAACTACACTTTGAATTGAGCCCATGACATCTCTATCTTTAGCTCGTCTAAAGTGATGGCCTCCCACCATAATAGCGCTTCGCCCTTAAGCAACCAAGCGACCATAAATCTCTTTCGATGATCCTCAAGTCCTAAGCCAGCGAAGATGTGCTCGCATGACTTTAACAAAGCTAGTGCTTCTGCTACTGTACCATCGCCTGAGAATGGAAAGCCACCAAGATTTCTGTATTTCTTAGCCACCCGGTCGAGATCAAATGGTTGCGGTGGTGGTGGTACTACAACCTCAAGATTAGGCTGATTCTAGGCAGCGGGGATTTCACCCCTTCCTTGGCCTCGTCCTGTCTCCCTCTGCCTCTAGCTCTAGTAGCCATGTCAGTCTGTTCTGTATAAGCAAGAAAAGAGTCAGGTTCACAGAAATGATAATTTTAAGGAATGGTAATAGCAAAAGAACATAAGGAAAACATTGATGTACTAATCAAATTATTGTGCTATTCTACGGTGCTCATTCTAGGACATTACTAATCCTATCTCTATTGAGCTACTCGCCTTAGAGAACAAAACTGATTCTATTTTTGACAAGATTTTTAATGTGTTTAATTCCAGAACTAAGATTAGCCAAAGCTCTGATACCTGCTGTGAAAACTCAAAACCCGGTGTCACGGAATTAAGGATAATCATTCGGAATATAACACATTAATCAACATTAGCAGGTTACAGATGATAGCATAAACGTGAAATAGAATAATTTACATAAATATGATAGCGGAATCATAAAATGTAATAAACATCAGAGTAGCACAGTCATAGGATACGACTTGGTGCATAAAGGAAATGGTCAGTTTACATCAAGATCACTGGGCCATATACATCAGATAATACATAATAGAGATAAATCAGTCTACATAGCGATCAGCGGTACATATACATAAGATAATATAGGCGGAAATGTCAATAGCCAAAATACAGAGAAAGCTAGTCTTCTCCATCAGCCAAAAACACACTCCAAGCTATAGTGCAGCCAAAATACATTCTGCAACCTATCACTAGGCTGCCCGTGTGAAAATAAGGGCACCCGAGTTTGCAAGTGGAAACAAACTATGAGCCAGTCATGGGACTGGTATGAGAAATCTAATTAACGGGTTAAACAATAATAATAAGGCAAATCATAGGATCACGCCGCTGACGCGGAACGGGTTTCCTCCGGTGATTGCCAATGTATGAAATAAAGTAAATCTTTTGAACAATGCAATGCTTTTTATAAAAATAAAGCCATTATAAGACTCAAGTCCCATCACACAATGTAACGCAAGCTGAAGGATAGGGTTTGATTTTATAATGGCCAAAATAAGCTTGCTACGTATAAAACAAAATCATTTGACATTATCACTAGTGCATATATGTTTCAAAAGCAATTTCAATCATAATGTATCAATCATAGATGGCATGGGTACCATATATCATATCGCTATATATAGGTTTACAATCAAAACCGTAGTGTCGTATTGGAAACTGGATTTCCATCATGAGTCGAGGCAAGGGATGTACTCCTCACCGGCTTTGAGACACTCTAACAAATGCCTCAGGATTCCCCGCAGAGAACCCTTGTATCCTCCAAGGCCGGTTCTCCGTTACGTTTGAGGATTAATTTTTCCTGAACACAAGTTTCCCGGTCCTATAAGACATGTCCATCGGCTCCGTAGTAACCGATATAACCGAGGTGCCTCGTATTCCAACATCTGCATAGGTAAAAGTATAGTAAATGTCTGGGCTCCATACCATGACACCAACAATAGCTAGAAAGAAACGTCATGTTCTCCTTGGGTCCCTTATCCCGTTTTTGACTCATACCGAGGTGTGAGGCTCGCGAATCAGTGCTAAGCTGTGCTATATTAAAGCCGTGCTTTGATCATCAACCACAATACTTTGCTTTTCAACAATAGTCTTGATCATTTTCATCTTTGCATGTCACGCTGTCAATCCATATCATAACATTGATGTCTACCGGTATACAACCTATGAGCTCGAACGTCTCAGAGAAGGGCGTTAAGAAAGAGAATAAATTCTCTGCCGCCAAACAGATGTATATTTAGTAGAGATCAACGAATACAACACAGAATACACATCAGACACACATCCATTTACAACTCCGTTCTGGGTTTGAACGAAACCAGAGGCACATTATTCCTCGTTCCATATATCCAATATGGAAGAGAGGCCTCCGCACATCCAAACGATCAAGAAGTACATCCAGACCACTACCACTGTAACCTCGTCAAGGGAGCTACCCATATCTAAGGCATCAGTTGCAATCCATATGATGTGAAGATCACCGGTCTTGCACCGTCTTCATATCTTCGACTTTTAATCGTCGATCAATTATTTGAAATGAGAATTAACTCAGCCTTTTCAACTAATTCACATATATATGGAATTCAAATCAATTCTTTCTATGGTTAAATTATTTGACATCCACATTTTAGTTCATTAATATAATTTTCATGTCAAACACATCTAACTATCAAAATATTTGATAAACCACGTAAAATCGGTTTATTTCCATTCCATATCGCTATATATATTTTATAACGATTTATCGCTATTTTTATTTATTTAAAAATAGTCCATTTTAATTAAACAACGCTTTGGATCATAACGTGGCCCTGGCGTTGTTTTTCTCCGGATTTGATTTACACATTTCACGCAATCTAACCGTTGGTTCTTAACAAAGTTAATACCGTTGGAAACATCTTTCCAAAGCGAACCCAACGGTTCCGGTATCAGGAAAATCCGACGGTCGGATCTCTCGATATAATCGATTAAATTTTGGGTTTCAAAACACGAACTGCAGCGGCGCGATTCTTTTTATTTTAATATATATATATATATATAATTCATTCTGGTGCTGTTTTTCCTTAGATTTGATTTAAACATTTCACGTAATCTAACCATTGGATCTCAACAAATTTTATATCATTGGAAAGATATTTTCATAGCGAACCCAAGGTTTTAGTTTGGGGAAATCCGATGGCCGAATTTCTCGATATAATCATTTAAAATCACGATTCCAAAACGCGAACTGAAGCTGCGTGATTCATTTTAATATATATATATATATATATATATAATTCTTTTGACGATTTCCAAACCGTTTTCACTTCAAAAATTTGGCTAACGCCTTTAAATTGGGTCGTATTAGGTACCCAATGAACCCAATATAAGCATACACAATTTTTAGTGTCCTATTCTATGCTCGAGGGAGTGTGTAAAATTTATACAACGCTCATATAATTTATACATCACTATTCCATTCCAATTTGAATTTTGAAATCTCGCTTTGGGTTCTACTCCTTCTAGTTTTTGTACAGAGCTTCAAATGCGTCCTAGCCTCTTCTAGAATGTAGTGTATGCTGTTCCGGTGTCTCTTGTTTCACTGGATTTCGACAACATATGAAAAAGATATAATTTTTATTAATGAATCATACTTTGCAATGCTTTAAAGCATTATAAACCTTTAAATAAAACCAGGCCATGACCTCAGCAGAAGGTTCCGAGCTAGGTTTTGATTTTCCACACAAACCGTTGCATGAGGACAAAATCTAGTATACGACGTCGAGGAGGGAGGGGAGACACGCCTGATGTCGGCGGTGCGGTCGTGATCGACGCAGCAGAGAAGGGACGGTGGAGGTTTGAAGTCGACAACTTCAGGGAGGTGGTTCTCGAGATTCGCGCAACGATATGGTGTAGTGGGTATGGATTTGAAGAGGAGGAGGAGCTCTACAAAATCCCCAATTGGAGCGCTCGATTTTATTGAATAGATTCGCCGGAATCGAGGAGAAAAGGGAAGAACACTTAAATGCCGTCAACTGTTATTGGGTCACGGGTTTTTAGTTTTTTCCTGGAAAATTAAATAACGAATAGAATAATATGACTAGTCCATTTATATATTTATTCCAAAAATAGGATTTTCTAATCCAAGCTCTAAATCGGACCCAACGACTGACGCCCCTTGCTAAACACCCCCATTCCGGAAATAATGGAATATGTTTCGTAAGCCTATTCGACTATTTCAGTTAGTTTTTCTTCAAATTAAAATATAAAACATTCAAATTTGGATTTGAACATAAATTTTAATTTGCCAGGGCCAATTACTGATTCCAAAAATTTACGAAAAATAAATCTAGCTATGTTGGGACAATACGGTCCCAACAAAATTAATTTCGTCGAATTTGGAGACCGTTTAAAAGATGGACTTTTTCCGGTCGACCCAATTCAAAATGAAATTGCGTTTTCCTTTGCCACACTCACATGTTATTTCCAAAAATTGTGGAATATGAAACCTAGTAATAATTTGACATTCCGGATCGAATCAAAGTAGTTTCATTGAAAACGGAGGTCGTTTGCAAAATGTCGATTTTTACGGGCTATATTTATATTAAATTTCATAGCGACTATTTTGAACATTCAACTGGCCATAACTTTTTATTCCCGCTATGAAATTTCAATTTTTCAGATCCCTTAGAAAGATATAATTAAACAGATTTAAATATTTTTGGTTTTATTGAAATCAGAAATATTTTGAATCCGGTACATTCAGTAAAAGTTCAAAGTTGAATTTTCAAACTACCGCGCCATTTTAGGCTCGTTATATAATTAAAATAAATTTATTCGTTCCAACTTCGATTTAAATAAATTTTAAGTCATTATTATTTAAAATAAATCATTTTAAATATTCCAATTTCATTAAAATAGCCAAATTAAAAAATTTTAATTGGTTCTGATTTTCCGGGTTGTTACCATCTCCCCCACTTAAAACTTTTCGACCCCGAAAAGGAAACAATAGTAAAGTAGGAAACAAAACGAAAACACAAAATATTATAAATGTACCTTGCACCAGAGCTAATCAGAGATGTCCACTCTGTAATTGGGAGAAACTTGCTTAATGCTCTCTTCTGTCTCCCAAGTACAGTCTCTAGGATCTCCACTGCACTTTAACTAAATGAACCTTCTTGTTCCTTAGCTCTTTAGTTTCTTTGCCAACAATCTTTATCGGCTCTCTTCTAACTGCTAATTCTGGAGTAATATCCAAATCCTGCTACGCTACTTCTTCTACAACTAAATCTGGATCATGCACATGCTTTCGAAGTTGACACACGTGAAATACATCATGCACTCCTGGCAACCAGTCATGCAATTGAACCCTATAAGCAAGAATTCCAATCCTTTCATGTATAGGAATTGGACCAATAAATTTAGGCGCCAACTTCCCTGTTTCCCGAATCGGACTACTCCTCTCATCGGAGAAACTCTCAAATAAACATAATCACCAACAAAAAATGCTAAATCTCTTCTTCTAGAGTCTGCGTAACCCTTATGTCGACTTTTAGCTGTTTGTAATCGTTTCTTGATGAAATCGACTTTGTTTGAAGCTTCACGAATCATATCAGGACCCAATACTAGATGTTTTCCAGGTTCTACCCAACATGCGGGAGATCTACAAGGTCTATCGTACAATGCTTCGAATGGTGATATTTTCAAGCTCGCTTGATAGTTGTTGTTGTATGAGAACTCAGCCAAATGCAAGTGGTCTTCCCACGATCCGCCAACATCAATAACACAAGAACACAATAAATCTTCAAGTATACGATTCACCCTCTCAGTTTGGCTATCTGTTTGAGGATGATATGCGGTGCTAAGATTTATCTTTGGCCCCAGCTCTTCTTGAAATGCTTCCCAGAATTTACCAGCAAAAATTGGATCTCTATCACTGACAATACTGATCGCACTCCATGAAGTCTAACAATTTCTTTGAAATAAATCTGCGCCAGACTCTGAGCTGTTCTAGTCGATCTGACAGGTATAAAATGGACGGTCTTCGTGAAATGATCTATGATCACCCATATGCTGTCATTTCCGCTCTTGGTTCTAGGCATACCATCTATGAAATCCATGGAAATCTGCTTCCACTTCTAGTTCAAAATCTCCAATGGTTGTAACAATCTAACGAGTTTTTGTTGATCGCTTTTGACTTGTTGGCAAGTGGAACATCGGCTAACACACAAGGAAATGTCTCTTTTCATAGATCTCCACCAGAAGGTGCGTTTGATATCATTATACATTTTACTCACTCCTGGATGGATACTAAGTTTGGATTTGTGACGTTCCTCTAGTACTTCTCTCTGGAGCTCAGGAATGTTCGGGACACAAATTCGGACTTTAACCTCAGAACCTCACTGTTATCAATCTGAAAACTGAGGTTTCGCCTTTCTGAATTCTCTCTCTGGTCCTCTGAGTGAAGTGATCATCCTTTTGAAGAGAAGATATTTTATCAATCAATTAAGGTTTAATAATAAGACTGGTGATGATTACGTTCTTTCTGCTAAGTGCACCAACTACAACATTAGCTTTCCCCGGGGTACACAGAATATCTAGATCGTACGCTGCAAGAAATTCGAGCCAACGCAGCTGTCTCAAATTTAAATCTTTCTGGTGAACAAATACTTCAATGATTGGTGATCTGTAAATAATTCGAACTTATAACCCAATAAATAGTGTCTCAAGATTTTCAAAGCAAACACGATGGCTAATAACTCAAGATCATGAATTGCATATCTCTTCTAATGCGATTTCAACTGACGGCTAGCGTAAGCAACTACTTGGCCTCTTTGCATTAATACCGCACCTATACCTTCAATAGAAGCATCTGTATAGATGTTTAAATCTTGATTGCCATCGATAATTGTTAATACTGGAGCAGTTGTCAACATTAACTTCAGCTCTTGGAAAGCTGTCTCACATTCTGGAGTCTAATTAAATCTTGCGTGCTTCTTTGTAAGCTTGGTTAATGATCTGGATATCTTCGAAAAATCCTTAATGAATTTCTGATAATAACTAGCTAATCCCAGAAAACTTCGGACTTCTGTGGGGCTAGTAGGCTGCTTCCAATCTTGAATAGCTATAATTTTACTTGGATCAAGTGAAATTCCTTCCTTTGATACGATGTGACCAAGGAAATTCACTTCTTCTTGCCATAATATACATTTGGAAAATTTAGCTTTTAGGACGTTCTTTCTCAGAATTTCCAACACTTGTTCCAAATATTTCTCATGCTCCCTAGCAGACTTGGAGAAGATTAAAATGTTATCAATGAAGGCCAGTACGAATTTATTCAAGACTTCTCTAAATATTCTGTTCATTAAATCGACGAAATAAGCTGGAGTGTTACATAAGCAGAACGACATTACTAACCACTCATAAAATATGCTTGGACCTCTGAAAGCTGTCAAAGGAACACATTCTTTGGCAATACACAGTTGATGGAAACCTGTAGCTAGGTCCATATGGAAAATACTTGTGCTCCATTCAACTGATCCAACAAATCATCGATGCGGGGTAATGGATATTTATTCTAGAGCGTCTGCTTGTTGAGGTCTCGGTAATCAACACATAGTCGGAGAGTACCGTCTAACTTCGGAACAAATACTACGTCTGCTCCCCAATTAGAGATGCTCGGTCTGATAAGACCTTTCCGTAGCAATTGTCGAGTTTGATCTCCCAATTCTTCCTTTTCCTTCAAGGTCATTTTTCGAATTGATTGCACTACTGCCCTTGCATTCAGAATTAGCTCAATTTTGAAGTCAATTTCTCTTCGTGTCGATAAGCTATCAACTTCTTCAAACACATCTGCATAATTTTTAACGATAGGAATATTTTCTAATAAAGTGGGAGTAACTTCTAGCGCGGACCAAAATTCTTTTCTATCTGAATCTGAGCTGTGGCATGGTATAATAAGATCTCCCAACTTCGTTTTAACTTTAACTATTCTTTCGGAACATTTCACTTCAGCCTCATATTTCGTGAACCATTCTAATCCAAGGATACATCGAATTCAGAAAAATTAATGACAATCAAATTAATAGGAAACCGGTAGAAATAATAGGAGACGGGCACTCTACAATATGAACTGAGAACAAGAGATCCTCCTATCGGATTACGAAATCTAGTCGATTCCTTAAGGTCTCTTATTTTTTACTTTAACTTTTTAATGGTGTTACTTGAAATGAAACTACGTGATGCACCAGTGTCAAATAGTACTGAAACAGGAATGTTTTTAATAGTAAGGTTACCATCCAAAACATCAGGTTTACGTGCTTCCGGAGAAGAAGCCGGCGGATCTTCTCTGCCATATGCATGAGCTACCTGGGAGTTCTTGAGCAATGGACAATTTTGCTTGATGTGCCCCTTCTTCTGACAGTTAAAGCACTCCCTATTATCCGGGCGGTTCTGGCTAGGACCAAATTGACTTGTCTTCTGCCATTTCGGGGCGTTGCATTCATTGGCCCAATGCCCTCTTTGGCCACAGTTATGGCAATTGCATTTTCGGTCGATTATTTGGTTGCAGCTTTGTAGTTGCTATGTTGCTTGACTCGGGTTGCTTTCAAGAAGACTTCCGTTTGTTGGTAGTTTGGTTCTTCGCACGGTCTTCTTAAGAGTTCCTCTTATCCAAACTTTCATTGTTGCATGCCATCTCTGCCATCTCGGCAAATGGAAGCTTAATGTGCCTCATTGTTCTACTTTGGTACCTACGCTGGAGTCCATGGATGAATCGCTTGTTCTTCTCCTTAGAATTCTGAACAACCTCAGGCGCATAACGGGACAATTGGGTGAACTTTTTGAGATATTCCTGAATCGTGCGATCCCTTTGTTGGAGATTAGCAAATTCGTCGTGTAGATGCTCGATCTCCTGCTCAGGGATGAATTTCTCTTCGAACAGCACTTTGAATTGAGCCCATGGTATCTCTATCTCTAGCTTATCTAAGGTGATGGACTCCCACCATAATAGCGCTTCGCCCTTAAGCAACCAGGCGGCCATAAGTCTCTTTCGATGATCCTCAAGTCCTAAGCCAGCGAAGATGCGCTCGCATGACTTTAACCAAGCTAGTGCTTCAGCTACTGTACCGTCGTCTGAGAATGGCAAGCCACCAAGATTTCTATATTTCTTAGCCACCTGATCGAGATCAAATGGTTGTGGGGGCAGTGGTTGTGGTACTACAGCCTCAAGAATAGGCTAATTCTGAGCAGTTGGGATTTCACCCCTTCCTTGGCCTCGACATGCTCTCCCTCTACCTCTAGCTCTAGTAGCCAGGTTAGTCAGTTCTGTATAAGCAAGAAAAGAGTCAGGTTCACAGAAATGATAATTTTAAGGAATGGTAAAAGCAGAAGAACATAAGGAAAACAATGATGTACTGATCAAATTATTATGCTATTCTGCTATGCTCATTTTAGGACATTACTAATCCTATCTCTAATGCGCTACTTGCCTTAGAACACTACTGATTCTATTTTTGACGAGGTGTTTAATGTGTTTAATTCCAGAACTAAGATTAACCAAAGATCTGATACCAGGTGTGAACACCAAAGTCCCGAGTCACTGAATTAAGGATAATCATTCAGAATATAACACATTAATCAACATTAGCAGGTTACAGATAATAGCATAAACATGAAATAGAATAACATACATCAATATGACAACATAATCATAAAATGTAATAAACATCAGAGTAGCACAATTATAGGATACAACTTAGTGCATAAAGGAAATGATCAGTCTACATCAAGATCACTGAGACATATACATCAGATAATACATAATAGAGATAAATCGGTCTACATCACGATCAGTGGTACACATACATAAGAGCATACAGACGGAAATGTCAATAGCCAAAATACAGAGAAAGCTAGTCTTTGCCATCTGCCAAAAACGTACTTCATGCTATAGTGCTAAGCCAAAATACATCCTGCAATCTGTCACTGGGCTTCCCATTTGAAATTAAGGGCACCAGAGTTTGCAAGTGGAAACAAACTACGAGTCAGTCATGGGACTGGTATGAGAAATCTACTTAACTGGTTAAACAATAATAATAAGGCAAATCATAGAATCACGCCGCTAATGCGAAACGGGTTTCCTCTGGTAATTGCCAGTGCATGAAATAAAGTAAATCTTTTGAACAACGCAATGCTTTTTATAAAAATGAAGCCATTATAAGACTCAATGCAATGCATGCCGGAGGATAGAGTTTTACCTTATAATGGCCAAAATATGCTTGATACGTATAAAACAAAATCATTTGATATTATCACTAGTGCATATATGTTTCAAAAGCAATTTCAATCATAATGTATCCATCATAGATGGCATGGGTACCATATATCATGTTGCCATATATAGGTTTACAATCAAACCGTAGTGCCATATTGAAAATTGGATTTCCGTCATGAGTCGAGGCAAGGTGATGTACTCCTCACCGGCTTCGAGACACTCTAGTAAATTTCTCAGGATTCCCTGCAGGGAACCCTTGGATCCTCCCAGGCCAGTCCTCCCTTACGTTTGAGGATTAATTTTTCCTGAACACACGTTTCCTGGTCCTATAGGACCTATCCGTCGACTCCGTATTAACTGATATAACCAAGGTGCCTCACATTCCAACTACCACATTGGTAAAAATATAATAAATGTCTGGACTCCATACCATGACACCACCCATAGCTAGAAAGAAACATCATGTTCTCCTTGGGTCCCTTATCCCGTTTTTGACTCATACCGAAGTGTGAGGTTCGCGAAACAACAATATACACAAAGTTGTGCTATATTAAAGTCGTGCTTTGATCATCAACCACAAGACTTTTCTTTTTAACAAAAGCCTTGATCATTTGCATCTTTGCGTGCCACGTTGTCAATCCATACCATACCATTGATGTTTACCGACATACAACCTCTGAGCTCGTACGTCTCAGAGAAGGGCGTTAAGTAAGAGAATAAATTCTCCGCCATCAAACAGATGTATATTTAGTAGAGATAACCGAATACAACACAGAATACACGTCAGACACACATCCATTTTACAAGTCCATTCTGGGTCTGAAAGAAACCGGAGACACCTTATTCCTCGTTCCATATGTCCAATACGGAAGAGAGGCCCTCGCACATCCGAACGATCAACAAGTACGTCTAGACCACTACCACTGTAACCTCGTCAAGGGAGCTACCCATATCTAAGGCATCAGTAGCAATCCATACGATGTGAAGATCACCGGTCTTGCACCATCTTCATATCTTCGACTTTTAATCGTCGATCAATTATTTGAAATGAGAATTAACTCGGCCTTTTCAAATAATTCACGTATATATAGAATTAAAATCAATTCTTTCTATGGTTAAACTATTTGACATCCACATTTCAGTTCATTAATATAATTTTCATGTCAGACACATCCAACTATCAAAATATCTGATAAACCAAGTAAAATCGGTTTATTTCCATTCCATATCTCTATATATATTTTATAACAATTTATCGCTATTTTTATTTAATTAAAAATAGTCCATTTTAATTAAACAATGCTTCAGGACATAACGTGGCCCTGGCGCTGTTTTTCTCCAAATTTGATTTACACATTTCACACAATCCAACCGTTGGATCTTAACAAAGTTAATACCGTTGGAAAGATCTTTCCAAAGCGAACCCAACGGTTTCAGTTTTGGGAAAATCCGACGGTCGATCTCTCGATATAATCAATTAAATTTATGATTTCAAAACACGAACTGCAGCTGTAGCAACCCGAACTTCCCCGGTAAGGAAAGCACGAATTACTTTGAGGACAAGACAAATCAGAACACAAATAGAAGAACATTTCATTGTTTATTACAACAATTTCCATCAGACTACAAGAATATACAGAGTATGAACAAATATTACACATTTGACAAATATCAGAGATTACAATAAATTACCTAGCAGCGGAAAACAATACAAAACACAACTGAAAGTAACACACGGGTACAGAGCTTTCCGAGCATCGTTCCAGTTGTAAATCAGGATCCTGTGAATATAAATCTACAAAACCAAAACTACTAGCTGCCCGTGCGGAAAATAGGGGCACCCAGAGTTCAGGTTAAAACAATAAACTCCAGATCAGTCATGTGACTAGTGTGAGAACTAAAACAGTTATTAATCTTTATTTTTAAAGTTAGGAAAATCAAGGGACCACGCCGTATAACACGGAACAGGTTTCCTCCCAAGAATACCAGTGCATAAAACAAACAGCGCAATGCTAAATAAAGAAAAGTGAAGCTATTATAAGATCCAGGTCCCATCACACAATGCAACGCAAGCCGGAGGATAGGGTTCTACCTTATAATAGCCAAAGAATGCTTGATACGTTTAAAAACAGATTATTTTGATATTACTATATGTGTATAGTGCCAAAACAATTTCAATCATAAGTATCAATCATAGGCGGCATAGCTACCATCTACTATGTCGTCGTACTAGGTTCTACAAATAAAACCGAATTATCACGTATTGGAAATTGGATTCCATCATGAGTCGAGGCAAGGGGCAAGCTCCTCTCCGTTCGAGACACTCTAGCAAATGTCTCAGGACCACACACAACGATCCTTGGATCTTCAGGGCCGGTCCTCTCTTACTTTTGAGGATTAGTTATTCCTGAACACACGTTTCCCGGTCCTATAGGACCTATATATAATGGTCTGTACGTCGGCTCACATAGTGCCAGTTATCGACTATATATTCGAGGCGCCTCGCATTCCAACAACCACACAGGAGAAAAGTATATAAATGTCAGCCAGTTTAAGCACCAAAACCACCAATAGCTAGAAAGAAACGTCGTGCTCTCCCTGCAGTCACTATCCCGTTTTTGACTCATACCGAGGTGTGAGGCTCGCGAATTCACGCTATACACAAAGCTATGCCACACAGGCTGTGCTTTGATCATCAACCACAAGACTTTTCTTTTCAACAGAAGCCTTGATCATCGGCCACTTAGGCGTGCCACACGGGCAATTCACTCCATGCGACTGATGTCCATCGATATACAGCCTCTGAGCTCGTACGTCTCAGAGAAGGGCGTTAAGCAAGAGAATAAATTCTCCGCCGCTAAACAGATGTATATTTAATAGAGATCAATCAGCACAGAATAAAATCCAATGTCGGACACACAGTCCATTTACAAGTTCGTCCTGGGTCTGAACGAAACAGGAGGCACTTTCCTCGCATATCCATCGATCTCCAAGTACGTCTGCACGATCACCGACTGATTCCCTCCTCTTGGGTGTACAACCCAATCAAGATCATCAATAATCATCCAAACGATGTGAAGACATCCGGTCTTCAACCACCGTCTTCATCTTCGACATATCGTCGAATCGGTTATTCAGAATGGGTATAAACCCGGCCTTTCAGAATAACCCGCGTATATAATTAACACGTGTTACACAAACACAACATACACCTCATTCTAATTCAGAATATTCTTTTATTCAGATATTCACATTCTTAGGGAAAGGTTACCATTAATTTTATCAAAGATAATTTCTTCTAAATTTATTCTTTAATCTTCCTTTGGATATCATTCCAAACCATGTTAAGGTTTTCCAAACTAGTCGGGATTAGCGAACCACACCGAAGTAATTATTTATTTTATTTCCCAATCCCAACCTATTTATCCCATGGAGCAAAACTGGTAATACTCCATATCTAACACCACTGTGTTATCGGTAAAATTAATTACCATTTCACGTTCAAATCTAATCAAAGATTTAACTATCGCTTTAGAGAAAAACTGGTGATACTTCATTCTCGATCACTTTCCAAATTTGATAATTTAAATTATCAATTCACATTTCAATCTAATTACAAATTCGTTAAAACTCCACTTAGTTTTAATCTTCTCAAAAATCAATATCCTGTCTTTAACTGGGTTAAAGAACCAATGTCATCTAAAACACGGTTCACGAAAAACCCAAAATCACATTCAAATTCAATTCCAATTAAATATCATTTAATTGGTACGCTTCATTAAATCTAAATAGAAAGATTTAATCTTTTCTACACTGGGTCCAAGAACAGTGTTATTCAAGACACCATTCACGACGAACCCAAAATCCCATTTGCTATTAAATACAAGGCTCTGAATAGAAAATATATCGGCTTATATTCCATATCAAATTCTGAAACCAACAAATATCGTATTGGAAATAACGATATAAATATATCTTTCAAATTTCCGCAACCATATCTGTATAATCACGAAATAAAACATCGAAATATTCCGAAGATAATTTCAATTCAAATCCATTCCAATTCGCATATTGGAAATTCTGATTATTTTTAAAACCACTTTCAAATTCAATTTATTTGAAAATAATGGATTATAATTCCAGTTCAAAACTATTTCATTTCGATAAAAACTATTTCTATCTTTACAAATGTGGAATTTTTCATCCTAGTTCTTTCCAATTCATATACTATGATTTGACACAAATTACTAATATTTTTAATAATTTTATCAAGGCCCGTACAGTCGGTTTTCAATAACGGCCACCGAACTACACTTACAGCGACCTTTTCCGAATTTGTTTTGGACATAATTCCAAATCCAACCGTTAGATTTCAAATTTCTAATATTCATTGGAATGTTCTTTTCGATACGAACCCAACAGTTCCGGTTTCAGGAGAATCCGACGGTCGGATCTCCCGCAACATCAATTCGAAGTCAATGGTCTAAATTCGCGAACGGCAGCGGCGCGGCGCGTTCTATTCAGGCCTTTTAATATATATATATATATATATATATATATAATATCATATATATCGTCGATTTAATTCAAAATGTATTTTATAAATCGTTTTAAATTCGTTTTCGAAACGATTTCAATTTCATATTCAATTTTGAGTCAAAATTGAATATTCCACATCATCGATATACAAATGATAATATTTTCAAAATGTTATATTTTGAAATCACTTCCTTTTCTATATTCATTATAAAAATGAGTATAATCGATATAAATATTGCTCGCGTCAAAATGGCGCATCTTTAATCAACACGGCTTTATATATTTCAATAAATTCGTTATTCTCTTCAACAAATGAATATTTATTCTATTCAACACATGAATCTATATTTCTTTCAACATATGAATATTCTCAACACATGAGTACTGTCAACACATGACTATTTTTGTTATTTAATATATTTTATAAAATCATGATAAAGATTTAAATTTTATTGTTTAAAATATTTTACTCAACACATGAATATTTTCAGCACATTAATATTCTCAACACATGAGCATCGTCAACACATGACTATTTATTCTATTCAACACATGAATCTTTATTTTATAATATTCTTTATTTTCCCAATTGGAATGAGGCCCAATCAAATTCCATATAATGTTAATTATATGGATTCCATACAATACATGTATATAATAGCAACGATAAATAAACAACCATCATCCAAAGTGCACCACATAACTGCACAAGCATTAAATATAAATAATTAACGCTTACACAGTCTGTCGACCAATCGATCGACATACAACTAAATAATTGGGATTAGTGTACGTCAAATATCATCCCAACACCCGTGTGGGGTTTCAATCCACAAACACCGAATATTATTTGTGCAGTCGGGCGACGTGTAAAATTTATCGTCCCAATCAATGTCCTTCAAATAGGTGTACATAAACAAACCTTCCGGTTTGTAAATGGATTTATTTATTCACATTCACGTTAAAAATTATATTTTTAACGATAATTAATTTATTTTCAGCACATGAATGTTTTATTATTCATTTCACATCAACATCACAAACAAACTTCATGACACATCAAACAAGCATACAAGTCGTCCATGGTCTGTGGACGACGGGTGTCGGGTGCTGCTAAGCACCGTCTGCATCCTAGTATATATTTTAACTAGAAAACAAGATTTAAAGTGAGAAGTTCTCATCGACAAGCTAAACCAACCGCCACGACTCTTCTGATGTAGAAATCTTCGTCGTGCTCGCCTTTTGTCAATTTCATTGTCCGTCGTCACTACATATATAAAAATCACTTTTTTATATTGTTGCTATGTATATAAAAATTCTATTTTTATACCGCTACTATATAGATAAAAATTCTATTTTTATAACGGTGTTCATATAATAAAGATTATATTTTTATCACGCTATTCTCTATATAAAAATTATATTTTTATATATCTACTTCTAATATAAAGATCGAATTTTTATATCATCGCTATAAAAATCACATTTTTATTTCAACACATATATAATAAAAATCCGATTTTTATTATGCTACATAAATAAAGGTTAAATTTTAACTATCCATATAATATAAAAATCGTATTTTTATTCTTTCTACACTATAAAAATCTTATTTTTACATTGCTACTTCGATAAAGATCACATCTTTATTATTTCTACTATATAAAGATCGCATCTTTATTATTTCTACTATATAAAAATCTTATCTTTCTTTGCTAATATCACATATAAAAATCATATCTTTAGAACTGAAATTTAAAAATAATGTTATCATTTACTTTAAAACAAAACTGATTTTATTCATTACCATTCATTAACAAAAACTGAAGAAAAATAAAAATGTAAATAAATAATTAAATCTTACTGTGGAAACGAGGGGCATGGCGGCGTTGGATGTTGTAGGCGGATCGGGGGGAGGTGGCTCTCGCGGTGGGCGGTTTTGTGAGGGGGGAGGGGGGCTGCGTCGATTGGGAAGAGAGAGGACAAGAAACGGAGGAGATGGCGGAAGAGGCAGAGAAGGACGGAGGAGAAGAGAGGGGGGTGTTGCGGCGGTGGCGCCCCACCTTGAGGCGTCGGCGAAGTAATCGGGAGGGGGGGGGGGGGCTGTGAATCGCGATCCCCCCTTTTCTTTTCTTTTCTTTGATGGATTTTGAAATGATTTCGAATGGGGGGGCCTGAGAGATAATAGAGGGTTTTTTTAATTTATTTATTTAATTATTTGATTTCAAAAAGCAACTTTTGATTTCGAACT
This sequence comes from Allium sativum, assembly GCA_030737875.1. NCBI lineage: Eukaryota > Viridiplantae > Streptophyta > Magnoliopsida > Asparagales > Amaryllidaceae > Allium > Allium sativum. The sequence continues at coordinate 320,214,331 of CM060921.1, forward strand.
CGAAATCGAACCCACCGACTGTTGTTCATAGCTAATTACCCCCACTCCGAATACATTGGGATATGTATCGTAGGCTGATTTGACCGTTTCGATCAGTTTTCATCAAAATCCGAATATAACTCTATATATTGAATTTGAACGCACATTTCAATTTACTGGGGCCCCGTATGGACTTTAAAAATTCCCGAAAAATATTTTCTAGCTTCGTATTGACGATACGGTCCTAACAAAACTAATTTCATCAAATTCTGAGACCGTTTGAAAAATGGCCATTTTCCAGTCGATTAAAATCAACTTAAACTGGTCAAACGCGTTTTCCTTTGCCACGCTCACATATTGATTCGAAAAATTATGAATTTTGGAATCTAGCCATAATTTGACGTCTCGGATCCAACAAAAGTGGTTTCTTCGAAAACCGAGGTCATTTGCAAAATTTCCATTTTCAAGGGCCAGAATTCCACAGCGACCATTCTGAATTTTCAACTGGACGTAACTTTTGATCCCCACTATGAAATTTCAATTTTTCAGATTCGTTGGAAAGATATTCTCAATTAGATTCTAATATTTTTGGTTACGCCAAAATCCGATTTATTATGAATCCTACACATTCATTTGAAATTTGAAATCGAATTTTCAAACTACCGCGCCATTTTCAATTCCTTTTATAATTTAAAATAAATATTTATATTCTAACGACGATTCAAATAAATATATACATTCAAATTCTATTCAAAATAAATTTCTCGTTGATATTATTTAAAATAAATCATTTTAAATATTCAAAATTCACTAAAATTGCCAAAATAAAATTTTTAAATTGGCTCCGAATTTCCGGGTTATTACAATCTCCCCCACTTAAAACTTTTCGTCCCTAAAAAGGAACGAAGCTGAAAGTTGTTTAACTAATCAACTCAACTTCCATTATTTTCATTATGGCTTAAGTTCTTCAACTTTTCAGTTTCTAAGAACTTTTCAAATTTTTCAAAAATTTGGCTAACACCCTAAATTTTCGAAAAATTTCGCCATAACCTCCCCTGCACCGGGGACTTCGGTATATTTAATATAGCCTGCCATGGCCTTCTTCAGTCCAAAAGAAAAAGAAAAAGCCAAGCGGCTAGCCAATCGGCTCATAAAATCATCCAAAACCCAAGAAATTAGTAAACATGTACCTATTTGTCGGGCAAACAATTTTTATTCTTCTGCTCTAGCCTCCTTGCTATGACCTGTTCAATGTAAGTACATGTATATGCATGCAATTGTAATCATTTCTCAATACAGTTCAATATTTGGTTCAATTTGGCTAAAGGTTCAAAATTTCAAACAAATAAACAAACAACACAACCAGCAATCAATTAATTGATTAGCTTTTCAAATTCATAATTTTGATATATATACAGAAAATCATGTTTTTGATGCCAATTCACAACAATAAACCTATCTAGTTTTGGTACTCACACCAGTCTAATGGAAATATATAGATATCCCACCTTCGAAACACGAACATAAATACTGATGATGTGGCCACATCACCAGAATTATCCCTGGGTGTCTTGAATGTGATCTATATCTATCCAGTATATTAAAACTTCGAATATACGTTCAGGACGCGTATATGCAAAATCTTTATATACTCGATTGTCCAAATTCAATACAAATAAAATATTCAAATACGTATACTTGGTTTAAATTTTCAAAACAACATTTGCTTTCAATTTTATATTTGAAAAATATACTCTTCATACTCATTCTAGGATACTACTGATCCCATCTCTAACGAGTAATTCTCATTGGATATTGCTAATCCAATTTCTGATGAATTCTTTCGTTTGCTTCTAATGTGTCTTGTTCTCGAGCTCTGTAAACCAAAGCTCTGATACCACTCTGTAGCGACCCGAACTTCCCCGGTAAGGAAAGCACGAATTGCTTTGAGGACAAGACAAATCAGAACACAAACAGAAGAACATTTCATTGTTTATTACAAAAATTTCCATCAGACTACAAGAATATACAGAGTATGAACAAATATTACACATTTGACAAATATCAGAGATTACAATAAATTACCTAGCAGTGGAAAACAATACAAAACACAACTGAAAGTAACACACGGGTACAGAGCTTTCCGAGCATCGTTCCAGTAGTAAATCAGGATCCTGTGAATATAAATCTGCAAAACAAAAACTACTAGCTGCCCGTGCGGAAAATAGGGGCACCCAGAGTTTAGGTTAAAACAATAAACTCCAGGTCAGTCATGTGACTGGTGTGAGAACTAAAACAGTTATTAATCTTTATTTTTAAAGTTAGGTAAATCAAGGGACCACGCCATATAACACGGAACGTGTAACATCCCACCTCCGCTAGGGTCACTCACAAAGGGAATGCACTAGTTTTGGTGGAGTATTATCTAGGTAAACATACATAGAGATATCACAAGGCAGAACATAAATATAGCAGTGGTAGAAATTAAAAACCAAATTTTTATTTCTTTCAAGAAAAGAGTCAAAACCTCATATATCCAAGGTACAAATTATTCCATTACATCAAGTTCCAAATAAAGAAGCATAAACTTAAGATAACAAAAGTAAACTATTCCCCATAAATAGCAGAAGCAGCCATAGCATAACTCAAGACCAAACCGTACATGAGCGGACAGAAAGCAAGTTAAATCCAAGCTAAGAGCTAGTGTTTCCTCCCTGAGAACCTGGGGAGGAGGGGGGGGGGACGAAAGAAAAAGAGGCGAAAGAAAAAGGGTCAGTCATAAGACTGGTAAGCCCTAGTGAATTTCAGTATAACAACTAGTAAAGGTAACATGACATGTGAAAACTGGAACTAAACATAAGGATGATAACAGGACTGATATGATGATTAAGATAACAAGATAAGTCAAGTCTAGCATCGCATATTCAAGATTCGCTGCACCAACTGTACTAGTGTTCTAACCCATGTCAAGTATTAATCATGAAATGATCCCTTGGCCCAATATCATGAAGTGACCCATTACGGGGTCCCACGGTACGATCTATTAATCGATCGGCTCCCTACAAGTTCTAGCTCGTCATGTGTCTATGTCATACGGCCCTATCCTGAAATGTAGTCACCTGTGCTAGGTCCACCATAGGGTGTATCAAGCCCTATGGTGCCAACCATCGACATGAATCAAGCACGCACAGTGTAAACCTACTGGTGCCCAATGCCTGCTTTTTCAACTCCGGACTACGTGCACGACCATAGTCCACCTGAACCTACAATGGCGCACCTACTCAGCCATCGTTTTGGTCGCTTACAATCAGCCCAGTAATCGTGCCCCACCCTGCCTAGTCCAAGGGTATCGTGATACATCTAAGTGGGTTACTGCTGAAAAGGACCGCGTAACTAGGGTTTCTAATGGGTTAAGTTTTGTCATTCAAATTCGTGACTTAACCCTATCCAAAATCATGCATCAAGTTGGTTAAGTGTGTTCAAGTGGTTCATGACTTAACCCTATCAAATCATAATGTCAAATTGGTTAAGTATATTCAAGTGGTTCATGACTTAACCCTATCATGTGGCATTAATTCATTAATGCACCCCAAGCTCTCACATTAGACTAATTGTTGTGGTCACTGGATTTGTCGGGCAGTTTCGGGCAGATTTACACCACAACATAGCCTAACCTCGGGTTTTACATGCGATATGACAACCTACCCACATTGGATCCTATTGTTTGCAGTCACTGGATTCGCCGGGCGGTTCCGGGTAGATTTACACTGCAAACTCAACCCAACCTCGAGTTGCCCATTTTCAAGTTTATCTAAGTGCCATGCCCATGTTCAAGTTTTCATGTCAAAATTCATGTCGAGTTTTCATGTCAGGTTTCATGTAAATTTTATGTCAAGTTCTTGTCCATATACAGGTTCAAGTTATAATAACGTTCATGTTCAAAGCCAATTCATGTTTTACCTAATCTACCCAAATCGTATTCCCATCGCACATAAACTCGAATCGACACAAATAAATCTAATTAGAGAATAACATAAAAAGGGACGGGTATAAGGTGGCAAAAGTGATTACTAGCGTAGCATGGTATGACTTGATATAAATGATTATAACATTACTAGCATATGGAATATCGGCCTCAAACATAAAGATTCCAAATCTAGCAAAATTAGGTACTAGTCAAGATAACAGTTGACATAAGGTGATAGTATAGTCATGGTAACGGCTGACATAAGATGATAGTAAAAAACTTGTGACTAATAGCAGATTCAACATTGTAGGCATGATAATATGAGGGTTTTTCTTTTTGATTTACAACATGAATAGGCCCCAAATCAATGTCATAGTAATATACCCAAAAGTCAAGATCCAAGATGAACAAGAATGGATGTAAAACAGTCATCATACACATGTCCAATTTCAATTTACAACAAATTCATATTACGTTTACAGTTTAAATCTAAGTAACTGGGGCTTACAGATCGTGGTTCGAGAATTAGAAAAAGAAAGTCGATGTTGAATCTTTATATGCTTAGTCAAGTCCTAACAAAAATCCCCAAATCAGCAATTCACTTAATGTAGTTTCGACGTAGAAGAAGTAGTCCCTTTCTCTAACTTTTCAACCAGAATTAGAGCAGCATAAGGTCAGAGAGAATTTTGTGTAGAGAGACTAGTGTTAGGGGCTGTTTATATAGGGTCAGGTCAACGAATGTAGACAGAAACGAGGCCAGAAACATCAAAGTGAATCCAGCTTCAAAAGTGGGCTAGGCCACCAGGTCGACCCCCAGGTCGACACTATGGTCGACCTGGTCCTGGGCAGGTCGACTCTATGGTCGACCCCCAGGTCGACCTGGTCCTGGGCGGGAAATTTCCCGCCCAGTCTGTTCTGTGGTTTGAATTCGAAATTTGAATTCGAATTCTGAGCTGTTTTGAACTTGAAATTTTCTGAAAACTTCGAAGGGTCATAACTTGGTCATACGGACTCCGATTTTCGAAAACTCGGACTCGTTTCCAAGCAGAATTTCGAGACGAACGCAATGGCGTAACCCGTTTCCCTTGATTCTCATTTTAAAAATTAATTCTGCCTAGATTTATAGTTATAACACGTTATCAAAATACGGGTTGTTACATTCTCCCCTCCTTAAAGGATTTCGTCCCCGAAATCTCTAGGTTAGGGAGGATGTGTCCTACCATCCATCACCCATCTACTCAAAACATCATCCACAGGTTACCATTTTCCTTAAAAGATTTCTAGTGCTGTATGAAAGTGTGTGTATATGTACTTATCTAATGCAAAAGATCAGGCGGTTACTGATTCAGTAGACCTCCTTAATGCAAAATATGTTAGTGTAATGAATCCAACATGTATGCAAAAATTCCTAACATACTTTATGAGTGCACAAACATTCATTCATATGCAACATCCAAGTGATAGCATAACAAGTTCCATCCATGTACAAGTATAAGCACTCATGCATATGCAACATGAAAATGTGACTGAGCCGATCTAGTGCCTAATGTGTGTCATGCATCCGTTAGTCATCACTTGCAAACACTTGCAACCATTTGCAAACATCAACCATAACATGTTTCAATCACATGTTTACATCCATATGGTTCTACCTAAGGTTCTCAAGATAAGATCGAGTAGATAATAAGACAAACGTAGGTAGTAAAAGCATGATACGAAAAAGGTTTTCAAGTTTATAGGAAAAGAGATCGAGAATGTACCCTCAAAAAGAAATGGGTAAAGCGCGCGTATCTTCTCTTCGGTTTCCCAAGTTGCGTCTTCTTGGGCTTCACTCCACTGAACTTTAACTAGCTTGACTTCTCGATTCCTTAGCTTCTTGATCTCCGTTCCTAAGATACGAATCGGAACTTGCCTCAATGTTGCTTCTTTTTCCACTTCTATGTCTTCAAGGATGCTTGGCTCGACCACTTCGGCCGACTCATGCAAGCACTTTTGGAGGTGCGAGACGTGAAAGACATTGTGTACTCCAGCCAGCTTCTCGGGTAAGTCTACCTTATATGCCAACTGTCCAATCCACTCTGTGATAGGGAACGGTCCTACGAACCTTGGTGCCAGCTTTCCAACTGCTCCAAAACGAACTACATTGCATAAAGGAGAAACTTTTATAAAGACCATATCTCCGACTTTGAACTCTAGGTCTGTCCTTCTATTGTCCGCATAAGATTTTTGTCTATCTTGGGCCGTTTTCATCCGTCTTCTTATCAACTCAACCTTCTCAGAAGTGTCCCTTATCATTTCGGGCCCAAGTATAAGCCTGTCTATCGTCTCCCACCAACAAGTTGGCGATTTGCATGGTCTTCCATACAGGGCTTCGAACGATGCCATTCCGATGCTAGCTTGGTAACTATTATTATATGCAAACTCTACGAGAGGAAGATGGTCTTCCCAGGTACCACCAAAGTCAAGAATGCATAGGCTCAGGAGATCTTCTAGTACCCTATTTACCTTTCGGTTTGTCCATCCGTCTGTGGGTGATAGGCCGTGCTTAAACTCAGTCGTGTACCCATGGCTTCTTGCAGACTATTCCAAAACTGGCTAGTGAAAATCGGATCACGATCACTAACTATACTAGAAGAAACCCCGTGCAACCGTATTATCTCTCGAAGGTAAATAGACGCTAGCCATGATGCGGTCCTCTTGCTTTTCACCGGAATGAAGTGAGCACTTTTCGTGAGTCTATCAACTATGACCCATATGCTAGTATTTCCCCTTCCTTGACTTAGGCAGTCCATCCACGAAATCCATCGAGATACTCTCCCATTTCCATTGCGGAACCTCCAAAGGATGTAATAGCCCACCGGGCTTCTTCGACTCGGCCTTTACTTCTTGGCACACTATGCACTTCGAAACGAACTCTGCCACGTCCTTTTTCATTCCAGCCCAAAAGAAAATGCGTTTCATATCTCTGTACATCTTATCCCCTCCAGGATGTATGGTCATCTTCGAGTGATGCGTCTCTTCGAGAACTTTCCTTATTAAGTCTCCACTTGTGGGACACATAGCCTTCCATCACGCCTTAGCCATCCCTTGTCATCTATGGCATACCTACTAAGGTGACTTGATATCTCACCACTAATCAGCTTGTCCATGATTTCGACTATCTGTGGGTCTTCCTTCTATGAAGTCCCTACTTGATCTAGAAGTGTAGGTCTCAACTCAAGAGATGCTAATGTAGCAGTCAATGGCTCAACAGCAGGTGTAAAATCAAAGGTTGCTATAAACTCAAGACTTTTCCTTTCAACAAACAAGGGGCTCAAAGTCAACCTTTTTATACTTAGCGCATCCGCCACCACGTTACCCTTGCCAGGGGTATAAGCTATATCGAAGTCATATGATGCCAAGAATTCCATCCACCTCTGTTGTCATAGATTCAAATCTTTCTGTGAGAAGAGGTACTTAAGCGATTTTTGGTCGGTATACAGCTCGAACCTCTCCCCAAGAAGATAATGGCGCCAAGATTTAAGTGCAAAAATGATCGCCGCCAACTCCAAGTCATGTGTGGGATAGTTCTTCTCATGAACTTTAAGTTGTCTACCCCCGTAGCATATTACTCTTCCTTCTTGCATTAGGACAGTGCTTAATCCCGTGCCGCACGAATCTGTGTACACCGTAAACACCTTGCCTCCGTCAGGTAATGCCAAAACTGGAGCTGTGATGAGGGCTCTCTTGAGTCTCTGAAAAGCAGCGTCACACTCTATGTCCCATGCAAAAGCTAGGTTCTTATTTGTTAACTTAGTAAGAGGGGCTGAAATCTAGCGAAGTCCTTAATGAACTTCCTGTAGTTGCCCGCCAAACCGAGAAAGCTCCTCACCTCCATTGCATTCTTAGGAATTTTCCAGTCTTGTACCGCAACTACCTTTGCGGGGTCCACGACTATGCCTTGCTTAGAAACTACATGTCCAAGAAACCGAACTTCCTTCCTCCAAAAATGGCATTTGGAGAACTTAGCCTTTAACTGGTGTGCTCTAAGCGTTTCCATGACTTCCTTGAGATGTCTAGCATGCTCTTCTTCATCTTTTGAGAAGATCAAAATATCATCCACAAAAACTACCACAAACATGTTAAGGAATTCCCGAAACACCCTACTCATCAAATCTACAAAGTACGTAGGTGCATTTGTTAACCCAAACAGCATGACGAGCCATTCGAAGAAACCATCTGGAGTCCTAAACGCAGTTTTGTCAATGCTATCCTCAGCCACTCTAAGCTGATGGAATCCTGTGGCTAGATCGAGTTGAGAGAAAACAGATGCTCCCACAAGCTGGTCAAACAAATCGTCGATTCTTGGTAGTGGGTGCCTATTCTTCTTTGTCAGCTTGTTTAACTCACGATAATCTACGCATAGACGAAGCGATCCATCGGCCTTAGTAGCGAATACCACCGGAGCACCCCATTCAGAAATGCTTCGCCTTATGAAATTTTTCTCAAGCAACTCCTCAACTTGTTTACTGAGCTCTCTTCTTTCTCACGGGGAATGAAACTGGTTTGGCATTATCAACAAGATAAATTCAGAAGTCTATCTCGCGTTTAGGAGGTAACCCCCTTACCTCATCAAAGACATCTGGATATTCTTGGACCACTCTTACATATTGCAAATTATCGAAGGACGAGTCAAGAGATTCAAGATAACACAACATGACCGAACCCTTAGGGTTACAAGAAATTTCAAGGGTATTGCCAAGGCGAGTCATGATCCTTACTACCCTTCATTCACAATCAAGAATGGCTCCATAATCGGACAGCCAATCCATACCTAGGATCAAACCGTATCCCATAAATCCGAGAACATAAGCATTACACGTGAATTCTACGCTTAAGATAGAGATCCTCAAATCCACACACATCATAGATAAATGGGCGGAGCCCCCAATTGGATTTGAAACTATAATGGGATCCTCAACCAGACTAGCACTTAGGTGCAGATTTTCAACAATATCAGAAGAAATAAAAGTATGCGATGCGCCAGAGTCAAATAAGGTTCGAACAGGAAAGTCATAAATGTAAACAAGGCTATCTACAGAAATATTACTACCTCGGTCAAGAGTTGGAGTGGTGTTGAGTGCATGCAACTGCCCTCCAGAAGGTCCTGCTCGCTGGGTCTGCCCTTGCCCCTGTCCTTGCTTCTTAGGGAAATCCTTGCTGATGTGTCCAGTATCTCCACAATGAAAGCATTCACCCAACTTTCTCTTCTTCTTTCTACAGTCTTTAGCTAGATGTCCCGTAATACCACAAAAGTTACACTTCCTTGTCACACGTGGTTTGTTGTTGCTCTTGTTATTCTTGTTGCCTCCCTTCTTGAAGTCAACTTTCTTATTCTGAGTCTCATTAGGCTTAACCTCCTTCTTGTTGTTCTTGTCTTCCTCATGAAGTAGTGCCATATCCACCAAGCTTTCAAAGGTCGCCCCCATGGGTATATGAGTTATGGCCAAACTGTGTAGTGGCTCGTTCAATCCTCGAGCAAAGCGTACAGCCTTTTTCTGGGTCGTGTTAACCAAGTCCAAACCGAACCGAGCAAGCTGATTAAACTTATTCACGTACTCCCTAACAGACATGTCCCCTTGCTTGAGTGCTAGGAACCTCTCGATCTGAAGGTTCTCTTCTGCTGACGATAAGAATTTAAGCCCAAACCTCTCTCTAAAGTCTGCCCAAGTCTCAACTGGACTGGTAGCGTTGGTGACTTCCCACCAAAATGCAGCTTCCTCTATCAACAACCATGCTGTCAATTGAACTTTCCTATGGTCCTCCACATCAAAGATAATAAACAAGTCTTCCGTCTCATTTAGCCAGTTTCGTGCCTCAACAAAGGTTTCAGTTCCAACGAATTTCTTGCCGCCCATTGCTTTAAAGTCTTTGCATATTTTGGCAAAGGTGGTACTAGGAGGAGGAGGAACCGCGGCCACTCGAGGAGGAGAAGGAGGGATGTCTGCCGGGCCTGCGCTGTTGGCCCTGACTTCTAAGTACCTTCGGAACCATCCAGGTACGGGTATTCCTTCAGGAAGGTTAAGATCTGACATGCTGAAAAACGAAAAGAAAAAGATTTAAACGAGGAAACAAAGGAAAGTGCCAATGGCTTTTTGGGGAATAGCCTTTTTAAACATAAATTTCGAGACGAACGCAATGGCGTAACCCGTTTCCATTGATTCTCATTTTAAAAATTAATTCTGCCTAGATTTATAGTTATAACACGTTATCAAAATACGGGTTGTTACAGAACGGGTTTCCTCCGAAGAATACCAGTGCATAAAACAAACAGCGCAATGCTAAATGAAGAAAAATGAAGCTATTATAAGATCCAAGTCCCATCACACAATGCAACGCAAGCCGGAGGATAGGGTACTACCTTATAATAGCCAAAGAATGCTTGATATGTTTAAAAATAGATTATTTTGATATTACTATAAGTGTATAGTGTCAAAACAATTTCAATCATAAGTATCTATCATAAGCGGCATAGCTACCATCTACTATGTCGCCATACTAGGTTCTACAAATAAAACCGAATTATCACGTATTGGAAATTGGATTCCATCATGAGTCGAGGCAAGGGGAAAGCTCCTCTCCGTTCGAGACACTCTAGCAAATGTCTCAGGACCACACAGTGATCCTTGGATCTTCAGGGTCGGTCCTCTCTTACTTTTGAGGATTAGTTATTCCTCAACACACGTTTCTCGGTCTTATAGGACCTATACATAATGGTCTGTACGTCGGCTCACATAGTGCCAGTTATCGACCATATATTCGAGGCGCCTCGCATTCCAACAACCGCACAGGTGAAAAGTATATAAATGTCAGCCAGTTTAAGCACTGACACCACCACTAGCTAGAAAGAAACGTCATGCTCTCCCTGCAGTCACTATCCCATTTTTGACTCATACTGAGGTGTGAGGCTCGCGAATTCACGCTATACACAAAGCTATGCCACACTGGCTGTGCTTTGATCATCAACACAAGACTTTGCTTTTCAATAGAAGCCATGATCATCTGCACTTAGGCGTGCCACACTGGCAATTCACTCCATGCGACTGATGTCCATCGATATACAACCTCTGAGCTCGTACATCACAGAGAAGGGCGTTAAGCATGAGAATAAATTCTCCGCCGCCAAACAGATGTATATTTAATAGAGATCAATCAGCACAGAATAAAATCCAATGTCGGACACACAGTCCATTTACAAGTTCGTTCTGGGTCTGAACGAAACCGGAGGGACTTTCCTCGCATATCCATCGATCTCCAAGTACGTCTGGATGATCACCAACTGATTCCCTCCTCTTGGGTGTACAGCCCAATAAGATCATCAGTAATCACCCAAACATGTGAAGACTTCCGATCTTCAACCACCGTCTTCATCTTCGACATATCGTCGAATCGGTTATTCAGAATGGGTATAAACCCGGCCTTTCAGAATAACCCGCGTATATAATAAACACGTGTTACACAAACACAGCATACGCCTCATTCCAATTCAGAATATTCTCTTATTCAGATATTCACATTCTTAGGGAAAGGTTCCCATTAATTTTATCAAAGATAAATTCTTCTAAATTTATTCTTTAATCTTCCTTTGGATATCATTTCAAACCATGTTAAGGTTTTCCAAACTAGTCGGGATTAGCGAACCACACCGAAGTAATTATTTATTTTGTTTCCCAATCCCAACCTATTTATCCCATGGAGCAAAACTGGTAATACTCCATATTTAACACCACGGTGTTATCGGTAATATTAATTACCATTTCACGTTCAAATCTAATAAAGATTTAACTATCGCTTTGGAGCAAAACTGGTGATACTCCATTCTCGATCACTTTCCAAATTTGATAATTTAAATTATCAATTCACATTTCAATCTAATTACAGATTCATTAAAACTCCACTTAGTTTTAATCTTCTCAAAAATCAATATCCAGTCTTTAACTGGGTTAAAGAACCAATGTCATCTAAAACAGGGTTCACGACAAACCCAAAATCACATTCAAATTCAATTCCAATTAAATATCATTTAATTGGTACACTTCATTAAATCTAAATAGAAAGATTTAATCTTTTCACACTGTGTCCCAGAATAGTGTTATTCAAGACACCATTCACGACGAACCCAAAATCCCATTTGATATTAAATACAAGGCTCTGAATAGAAAATATATCGGCTTATATTCAATATCAAATTCTGAAACCAACAAATATCATATGGGAAATAACGATATAAATATATTTTTCAAATTTCCACAACCATATCTGTATAATCACGAAATCCAACATCGAAATATTCCGAAGATAATTTTGATTCAAATCCATTCCAATTCTTATATTGGAAATTCTGTTTATTTTTAAAACCACTTTCAAATTCAATTTATTTGAAAATAATGGATTATAATTCTAGTTCAAAACTAGTTCATTTCAATAAAAACTATTTTTATCTTTACAAATGTGGAATTTTTTGTCCCAGTTCTTTCCAATTCATATATTATGATTTCACACAAATTATTAATATTTTTTATAATTTTATCAAGGCCCGTACAACCGGTTTTCAATAACGTCCACTGGAGTGCACTTACAGCGACCTTTTCCAAATTTGATTTGGACATAATTCCAAATCCAACCGTTAGATTTCAAATTTCTAATATTCGTTGGAAAGTTCTTTTCGATACGAACCCAACGGTTTCGGTTTCAGAAGAATCCGACGGTCGGATCTCCCGCAACGTCAATTCAAAGTCAATGGTCGAAATTCGCGAACGGCCGCGGCGTGGCGCGTTCTATTCAGGCCATTTAATATATATAATATATATATTATATATATTATCAATTTCAATTCAAAACATATTTTATAAATCCTTTTAAATTCGTTTTCGAAACGATTTCAATTTCATATTCAATTTTGAGTCAAAATTGAATATTCCACATCATCGATATACAAATGATAATATTTTCAAAACGTTATATTTTGAAATCACTTCCTTTTCTATATTCATTATAAAAATGAGTATAATCGATATAAATATCGCTCGTGTCAAAATAGCGCATCTCTAATCAACACGGCTTTATATATTTCAATAAATTCGTTATTCTCTTCAACAAATGAATATTTATTCTATTCAACACATGAATCTATATTTCTTTCAACACATGAATATTCTTAACACATGAGTACTGTCAACACATGAGTACTGTCAACACATGAGTACTGTCAACACATGAATATTCTGAATTGTCAACACATGTATAACTGAATTTTCAAGGGCCAGAATACCCGCTATGAAATTTCGATTTTTCGGATTCGTTGGAAAGATATTCTCCATTAGATTCTAATATTTTTGGTTTCGCCGAAATCCGGTTTATTTTAAATCCTACACATTCATTTGAAATTTGAAATCGAATTTTCAAACTACCGCACCATTTTCAATTCCTTTTAAAAATTAAAATAAATATTTATATTCTAACGACGATTCAAATAAATATATACGTTCAAATTTTATTAAAAATAAATTTCTCGTCGATATTATTTAAAATAAATCATTTCAAATATTCAAAATTCACTAAAATTGCGAACATGAAAATTTTAAATTGGCTCAGAATTTCCGGGTTATTATAGCAGCGGTGCGATTCATTTTATTTTAACTTATATATATATATATAAATCATTCTGCCATTGTTTTTCCTTAGATTTGATATAAACATTTCACACAATCTAACTGTTGGATCTCAACAAATTTTATATCGTTGGAAAGATATTTTCGAAGCGAACCCAACGGTTTCAGTTTCAGGGAAATCCGATGGTCGGATTTCTCGGTATAATCGTTTAAAATCATGATTCCAAAATGCAAACTGTAGCTGCGTGGTTCATTTTATTTTAATTTTTATATATATATATAAATATAATTCATTCGACGATTTCCAAACCGTTTTCACTTAAAAATTTTGGCTAATGCCTTTAAATTTCGAAAAATTTCGCCATAACCTCCTTTGTACAGGGAGGGGTTTGGAAATTTATTGGGATGTATTAGCTACCCAATAAATCCAGTATATAATCACACACACAATTTTTAGTGTCCTATTCTATGCCCGAGAGAGTATGTAAAATTACTCCAGAGATAAATCTCGTCACCTCGTCCAGTATTGGAAAATAAATAATCCATGTGCCATATCTAATAACCAGAGAGACGTGATTATTGTCAAGTCTACACCCGTGTGGGGTTTTTATTTTAATCTGACAATTTATCGTTATATTTATTTTTTCCATATCAGTCCTCAGTTCAACCTGTAATTCAATCATCGCCATACGAACATCTCGCTCGTATGGTAATCTCAACCTCGTCATATAAGCTCTAAATGCTTATATGGAATATGATATGCTATGACATCAATAGTTCGTCTTCGGTTCAGCCTGAAATGTGGTCCTTGCCATACAAACATCTCGCTTGTATGGTAATTCCAACCTCGTCATACAAGCTCCAAATGCTTGTATGGAATGTGATAGAGTATGTTATCTTCACGAAGTATGCCATGTAGTGTAGTTCAAAATTAATTATTATTATCCTATGGCAACGTTTATAATCTCACACAGAATAACCAGCGCACTGCATCTAATGGCATTCACAGGAGTTGATATATAAATAAAATTGCACAGCCAACTCATTAAGTTTTACCTATTTATCGGGCACAGATGTAAATTCTTTACTCAACAGCAAATCCATTTACCTGTTTAGCATTTATATATATATATATATATGCATATCTACGCTAAAATAATATTTTTAGCGAACAAATATTTATTTTCATACAAGACTATTTTTAACACTTCATATACATGTTAAAAATATTATTTTCAATCAACAAATATTTGTTTCAACACATGGTTATTTTTAGCACTTCATATACATGTTAAAAATATTATTTTCAATGAACAAATATTTATTTCCACACATGGCTATTTTTAACACTTCATATACATGTAAAAATATTATTTTCAATCAAAAAAATATTTATTTCAACCTTTGGTTATTTTTAAAGGTTCTTACATGCAATAAAAAGGTGATTTTTATTGTTCAAACATTTTATTTCAAACATGAATATTTTTAGCGATTCATATATATACAATAAAAATGTGATTTTTATTGTTCAAACAGTTTACTTCAAACATGAATATTTTTAGTGATTCCTATATACTATAAAAATGTGATTTTCATTGTTCAACCAATTTATTTCAAACATGAATATTTAATAACACTTGAATATTTTCTAACACATGAATTTTTTAGAAAATTTTGGCATTACAACGGCAGGGTATTTAGCACCGGCACCGTGTCCAGCACGGCTCCTCTGCTATCCCAGTACTCGCGGTGATCCAAGGGGTTTGTTTCAATGATTTCTACAATATCATTCATTTTCACAACACAATGGATTTTCACAAACACAACCAATTTCGTTGCTATCAACCATTCACAATCACCACCAAATTTCACAACACAATCAATTTCCACAACACAATAAATTTATATCGTCCGTGGTCTGGATGAGGGAAGTATATATATGTATATATATATATATATTTATTTATTTTCCATTTCAAATTTATTTCAATTCCATTCAACGCACATATGATTTATACAACGTATATATAACTTATATATCACATATATAATTTATACAATGCTTGTATGTAAGATATACAACGCTCATATAATTTATGCATCGATTATATAATTTATACATCGCTATTCCATCCCAATTTGAATTTAGAAATCTCACTTTGGGTTTCACTCCTTCTAGTTTTTGTAGAGAGCTCCAAATGCATCCTAGCCTCTTATAGAATGTAGTGTATGCTGTCACGGTCCCAGTGTCCCTTGTTTCACTGGATTTTGACAACATACGAAAAATATATGGTTTTTATTAATAAATCATGCTTTCAACCCTTTAAAGCATTATAAACCTTTAAATAAAACCAAGCCGTTACCTCAGTAGAAAGGTTCCGAACTAGGTTTTGATTTTCCACACAAACCGTTGCACGAGGACAAAATCGAAGTATACCACATCGAGAAAGGAGAGGAGACGCGCCTGAAGTCGGTGGTGCAGCTATGATGGACGCAGCAGACAAGGGACAACGGCGGTATGAAGTCGACAACTTCAGGGTGGTGGTTCTCGAGATTCGCGCAACGATACGGGGTGTAGTGGGTACAGATTTGAAGAGGAGGAGATCTACAAAGTCCCTAACTAAAGCATTTGATTTTATTGAGTAGATTCGCCGGAATCGAGGACAGAAGGGAAGAACACTAAATCGTCGTCGACTGTTATAGGGTTACGGGTTTTTGATTTTATCCTGGAAAATAAAATAATGAATGGAATAATATGATTGGTCCATTTATATATTTATTCCAAAAATAGGATTTTCTAATCCGAGCTCCAAATCAAACCCAACGAATGACGCCCCTAGCTAAATACCCCCATTCCATACACAATGAAATATATTTCGTAAGCCCATTCAATTGTTTCGGTCAATTTTTCGGCAAATTAAAATATAAAACATTCAAATTTGGATTTGAATGTACATTTTAATTCGCCGGGGCCACGTACTGATTCCAAAAATTCCCGAAAAATAAATCTTGCTATGTTGGGACGATATGGTCCCAACAAAATTAATTTCGTCGAATTTGGAGACCGTTTGAAAAACGGACTTTTTCCGGTCGATCCAATTCAAACTGAAATTACCAAATGCGTATTCCTTTGTCACGCTCACATATTAATTCCAAAAATTATGGAATTTGAAACCTAGAAATAATTTGATATTTCAGATCCAACCAAAGTGGTTTCGTTGAAAAAGGAGGTCATTTGCAAAATGTCTATTTTTACGGGCTATATTTATATTAAATTTCATAGCGACTATTCTGAATATTAAACTGGCTATAACTTTTTATTCCCGCTATGAAATTTCAATTTTTCAGATCCTTAGAAAGATATAATTAAACAGATTTTAATATTTTTAGTTTTACTGAAATCCGATATATTTTGAATCCAGTACATTTAGTCAAAGTTCAAAGTAGAATTTTCAAACTGCCGCGCCATTTCAGGATGGTTATATAATTAAAATAAATTTATCCGTTCCAACTTCGATTTAAATAATTTTTTAGTCGTTATTATTTAAAATAAATCATTTAATTATTTCAAATCATTAAAATAGCCAAATTTAAAAAATTAGGTTGGTTCTGATTTTCCGGGTTGTTACAAGTAGAATCATGGTCAAGCCTAAGTGTTCCCACCCTGAGAACCTGGGGGGAGGGTGGAAACAAAAGAAAGAAGAGGAAACATAAAAATCTAGCAAATCTAGTTACTTTTAGCAATTAAATAAATAAAAGTAGCATGACACGCATATAAAGTGGATAAGAAAGATGACATCACAAAAGGTAAGTATGACAAGGTAACAAAATAGAGTGTATACGTTTCCCTAATGATTACTATGCACTATTACTAGTATAACCAGAATGAGATGATCCCTTTCACTATAAGGTGGTAGACTTAGGCATATGTACAAATGTACCCTAACTACTACCCTAATCAATTGGCTCCCTTATCCGCATGGATACTCTGTGCCGGCCCCACCGTAGGATGTATCACGTCTTAAAGTGGCAACCCTTCGCTGAGATGCACATCCCCATATCTACAAGTGTTGTAACACCCCGAATTCTCTAAGAATGTTAATATTAACAAATTCAAGAACACTTAATTTTTAGAAGAAGAATTAAGTGAAATGGGTTGCGCTATTACGCTCATCTCAAAATTTTGGTCAAGATAGACATTTGGTTTGCATAAAACGGTTACCTTATGAAGAAGTTATTAAGCCTTGAAGTTTGTATGCATATGAGAAATATATATATATATATATAGATATATATATAAAAAAAAAATATGCAAAAAAGTTCAAAACAGCGAATCGGGAGGGGGAATAACCGAACCGGTCCATTTTGGAGGTCGAGCCGAGCCTCGCTGGGTCGACTAGGGGTTGATTCAGGGTGTTTGGCTGTCAACCCGTCGGCCGATTCGCTTTAAGGTAGATGTGGCATCTGATTGGTTCTGATGGACTTCTTGCTGAGTCATTAGGGCTGATGTGGCTATTCAATCTTATCTGAATGACTTAGATTTGCTCTAGGTTAATCTGACGATTCCTATCAAATCAAACTTCTATATAAGCAACCTAAATCTAAACCCTAAGCCACACAAAAATTATTCCTGGAGCCATCATGCCGTCAATGGTGAACCTAGAATTGCCATCATCTCTTTCAACTCAAAGGCAAGACAGAAGCTACATGTAAATATGTAGGATAAACATGAAAAATTACATGGCATAGATTGGTTCATGAAATGGTATATTTAGTATACCATTAATTCTGAGCATAATTAAAAGGATAATTATGGCATAATTAAATTGGGAATAATTTACATATGGAATTTGTCATAAATAAGAAATATATAAATTTAGAAAAGACGAATATGCCTAACCCGAGGTTAGACTGAGTTGTGGTATAAAACTGCCCGGAACTGACCGGCACATCCAGTGACCACAACAATACCTGTCTAGTGTGGGTGGTTTGTGCATTGAGCCCCAAAAGGACCCGAGGTTAGACTGAGTTGTGGTGTAAAACTACCTGGAACCGACCGACATATCCAGTGACTACAACAATACCTGCCTAATGTGAGTGGTTGGTGCTTTAATAAAGCTAAGTCAAGATTTGGTAGGGTTAAGTCAATTAAGGAAACACTTAACCAATTCAACATGTTAACTAAACTGATGGGTGAGGTTAAGTAAATTTAGAACACTTAACCGTTATAACATGTTAATTAGACAAGTGGGTGAGATTAAGTAAATTTAGAACACTTAACCGTTGTAACATGTTAATTAGACAAGTGGGTGAGGTTAAGTAAATTTAGAACACTTAACCGTTATAACATGTTAATTAGACAAGTGGGTGAGGTTAAGTAAATTTAGAACACTTAACCGTAATAACATGTTAATTAGACAAATGGGTGTGGTTAAGTAAATTTAGAACACTTAACCTTTATAACATGTTAATTAGACAAGTGGGTGAGGTTAAGTAAATTTAGAAATACTTAACCAATATAACTTGATTTATGGAAAGGTTAAGTTAAAATAAGAGGGCAACACTTAACTAATATAACTTTATTTGTAATAGGGTTAAGTTAACACAAGAAGGCAACACTTAACCAAAGTAACATGACACGTAGGTGGGTTAAGTTAACTTGAATTGATTTATGACACTTAACCAATACAATAAGATGAATACGCGGGGTTAAGTTAACAAGAAATACTTAACCAATATAACTTGATGAACGAACGGGGTTAAGTTAATAGGAAACACTTCACCGATCCAACATGATAAGTAAGGAGGGTCAAGTTAATAAGAAATGCTTAACCAACATGACATGATGAATGAGTGGGTTAAGTTAACATGATCGGACAACACTTAACTAATATGGCGTAATGTGCAGAAGGGTTAAGTACATATCGGGTTGGTGGGTAATATTAGTAAATATAGGCCCACAAAACTTAACCATTAAATAAACATGCTTGAATCAGTGGAAGAGTTAAGTACAAATCGGGTTGGTGGGTAGTATTAGTAAATATAGGCCCACAAAACTTAACTATTAAATAAACATGCTTGAATCAGTGGAAGGGTTAAGTACATATCAGGTTGGTGGGTAAAATTAGTAAATATAGGCCCACAAAACTTAACTATTAAATAAACATGCTTGAATCGATGGGAGGGTTAAGTACATCTCGTGTAGGTGGGTAATATTAGTACATATAGGCCCACAAAACTTAATCGTTTATTAAAAATACTCGAATCGATGGGAGGGTTAAGTACATATCGGGTTGGTGGGTAATATTAGTAAATATAGGCGCACAAACTTAACCGATAGGAAACCCTAGTAATGGGGATCTATTTTAGCAGTAACCCACATGGATGTATCACGGTACCCTGAACTAGGCAGGGTGGGGCACGATTACTGGGCTGATTATAAGCGGTCAAAGCAGCGGCAGGGGGTACATCAGTGTAGGTTCCGACGGTTTACGGGTGTGCACGTACTCCGGAGTGGGAAAAAGCAGGCACTGGGTACCAGTAGTTATACACTGTGCATCTTGAATCGTGTCAGGTCGCTATCATAAGGATTGATACACCTTATGGTGGGATCAACACAGGGTATCTACACGCAAGAGAGGGCCGATTGACACAGACACATGGAACATGAATACAAGTAGGGAGCCGATCGATAGGGTAGTAAGGGTACATCTAACGTGTTCATGGCAATTAGGCTGATTGAGGTGGAATCCTCACGATAGATGTACACCTGAAGGCTACCACAATTACGGGTGTTGGGATCACGATTATCATTTTATACAGATTACTAGTTGGGACACTAGTTAGGTGGTGCAAAGATAAATACAGAAATCAGATTAACAGAGTAGTAGCGAAGCAGAGAAAAAGTAGAAGCGCATTCAGTTCACCTTGCACTTATCTTGTCTTTAGTTACCTTGTTTTTATGGTATTGTCCTATTTTCGGTTTATTCATGTCATGATCCTTTATCTTTTTTTGCATACTAAAAGATCACTGGACTTACCAGACTTGTGTCTGAACTAGTTTGTTTTTTGCCTCTTTTCTTCCGTTTCCCCCCAGGTTGTCAGGGAGGGAATAGCTCAGCCTAACTTGGACCTCTTCTCTTTCTAAGCTTGAAGATTAGTTGGTGTATCGCTTTGGACTCTCTCTCTTTTCCACTACTATGGCTGGTTCATGCTTTATCGGGGAATATCATTGTTTTTATGCTTCTTTTATTCTTGGAAGTTTTTAAATCAAGACAGAAGTTCTATGTATTACATTTAAGTATGATTGAGGAAATTGTTGTAAAAGCTTGACTGAATTAAGTTTGTTTATAAAATGACTTTATTTTCCGCTGCTTTATTTGTCTGTCTTGTAATTTATCTGCATCTTTTACCTATAATTCTCCACCGAAGTTAAGGCATTCCCTCTGTGAGTGACCTTAACAGAGATGAGGTGTTTCACTTGGTATCAGAGCTGAAGGTTACCAGATCAGATAAAAGATTTGAATTTTTTTTTCAAAACGGTTTTAAAAGAAGCAGTTTCAAAAGAAAAGTTTTGTTTTAAAGGCGTATTCCCCAAAGCCATATGCACTATCTTTTGATCCTCTGTTTGAATCCTTGTTTCCTTCTTTCGTGAGTCTCCGGGGCTCCTGGCTTTCTGGGAGGTAACCTAATCGTGGCATGGTTCCATTGGCTCGACGAGATTACGACACCTGCCAAAGGGCAAACAAGTGCCCAACTTCCATCGATAGCCGTAGTAGTTTCACCTGCGGCTAATTTTCTTTCGAGCTTTGTAGGATTCTCCGTGCGATGGAGGCAGCTTTCGAGAGACCTGTCAACAAGTTACACAAGGATGGCAAAGATGAGAATGAGGGAGTTTGGCTAAGGAGCACAACACAAGGATGAAGGACTCATGGATATGGACTTGGTTCACAAAGGAGGGGAGAAAAGAATAGTAAACCTAAAACAAGAGGAAGTATCTTTATTTTGATATAACGGGTCGTATAATTAAGGGAAAGGGCAAGAACAAAAGACAGGATTTTCCGGAAGGCAAGTGCATGCTCTCACCACCAGCATACCTGTGAGAGAGGTCGTAAGGTTTCTTTTGAAAAGTTTAGTTTTTCTTCTTGATCATCCTGCTAGTACTTTTCCTGATTTTTGCGCTTCGCCTTTGTTTATATCTACTTCCATATTTGAGTCTCTGCACTCTAGAGCTTGTATAGTAGAGGATCCTATTATTTTCTCACGTCCAATTTGTGGTTCGACTCATTTATCTTTGGTTTGTAAGGATTTGAGATACTTATGTTTTTTGTTTCATGGGCTTTGGGTTGATTCTAGGCATGGATTAGTTAGCTAGTAATTGTGAAAGGAGGATAGTTAGACTTTCGACTTGCCTCGGGAATACCCTCAAAATTTCGTGCGGTCCTAAGGGATCAGTTTGTCTTAGCTACCTAGAATCAATTTATGTATTTATCGACGATTTTCGATCCGTTAGAGTAGTCCATGTGTACGCATATTTTTTTATTAAGGTTAGGAGTTTTCCCCCTAAAAACTCGAGATAGACTTCCGCATATATCCAGTTGACAATGCAAAGCCAGTTATGTGATCAATGATAGTTTCAGAGCAGGATTGGCGAGGATAGCCAGAGTTGGTTAAGTTCTCAATTGTTTGGTTGTTTTACTAGTATCATCTCACATAAATCGTCCAAATTTGGAGGAGGTATTCCTTGGGTGCTTGTCTGATATTGGTTTAGGCCTTTGGGGCTTGTACTTGAGGGATGCCAAGTTCGACTAGGATGGTTTGCGTGAGAGATATCAACCCTCAGAATTGTGACATAAGGGATAAGCTAAGTAGAAGAGAGACCTTTAATCATCTTAGTATATACACTTGGTATCATGGTTAACTTCTTTTTATCTTGGAAAGATAGTTTGACAACATTGGATACCATCTAGCATAGTAAATGATCGAGGCCCTATCTTTACTAGTGGGTTTTGGAAATGGAGGTCAAGAAGCTTCACAATCATGAAGTTAAATTAGTTAAGGTACAGTGGAGTGAAGATCAAGAAGACGCGACGTGGGAGACTGAAGATAAGACACGTGCATCATACCCTTTTTCTTGAGGGTATATCCTTGATCTCTTTTTCTAGGAATTCCATGCATGTTTGTTTCTATCTTTTTAGGTATATCCTCTAGGTCATATCTTCAATCCTTAGGTAGAAGCCAATGGATGTAAACATGTGTTTAAAACATGTTATGATTGGTGGTTGCAAGTGGTTGCTAGTGGTTGCTCGTGGATACATATACACACATTAGGCACTGGATCGGCTTAGTAACTTTCATATTGCATGTGCATGAGTGAATATATATATATATATATATATATATGAACTGAAACTTGATGTGTTATCTCATGGATGTTGCATTTGTAAGAACGATTGTGCACTCATGTAGAAGTTATAAAGTACGATTAGGAATAATTGCATACATGATGGACTCATGGCACTGACATAATTCGCATTAAGGAGGTCACCTGAATCAGTAAACCACCTGATTTTGCATTAGATAAGGACATGTACACACACTATGCATATGATCATGAAAGCATTAGAAATCTTTTTAAGGACAATGGACGCCTGTGATTAAATGGTTGAGCAGATGGATGTTGGATGTTAGGATATGCATTCTTCTTAACTTGAAGATTTCGGGCACGAAATCTTTTAAGGAGGGGAGAATGTAACACCCCGAATTTTCTGAGAATATTAAAATTAACAAATTCAAGAACACTTAAATTTTTAGAAGAAGAATTAAGTGAAATGGGTTGCGCTATTACGTTCGTCTCAAAATTTTGGTCAAGATAGACATTTGGTTTGCATAAATCAGATACCTTATGAAGTAGTTATTAAGCCTTGAAGTTTGTATGCATATGAGATATATATATATATATATATATATATATACACACACACACATTAAATAAATAAATATGCAAAAAAGTTCAAAACAGTGAATCGGGAGAGGGAATAACCGAACCGGCCCATTTTTGAGGTCGACCCAAGCCCCGCTGGGTCGATTAGGGGTTGGTTCAGGGTGTTTGGCTATCAACCCGTGGGCTGATTCGCTCTAAGGCAGATGTGGCATCTAATTGGTTCTGATGGACTCCTTGCTGAGTCATTAGGGCTGATGTGGCTATTCTATCTTGTCTGAATGGCTTTGATTTGCTCTAGGTTAATCTGATGGTTCCTATTAAATCAAACTTCTATATAAGCAACCTAAATCTAAACCCTAAGCCACACAAAAATTATTCCAAGAGCCGTCATGCCATCAATGGTGAACCTAGAATTGCCATAATCTCTTTCAACTCAAAGGCAAGATAGAAGCTACATCAAAATCAAATCAAAACTAATCTAATTCAACTAAGTGAATTCAACGATCTATGTCAAAGGCGAGCAATTCAGTTTCAGGATACAGATCCCTGAAATCAAGTTTTTTCTTTTGATTGTAAGTGTAGTTATCTTTCAGATGTGAATAAATTAAAAACATGATTTGTAATGAATTGTAAAATAGAATTGTATCAAGTTGTATGTGATGCTGATTCATGTTTATTCATGTCTATTCTATCATATATGCCTATGAACTATTATGGTCTATCGAACCTGTCATGTTATGTGGAAATTGTTGAGTAAACCTATGATGTTGTACAGGAATTTGGGAATGAAGTTATCATATGCAAGTTTGGTGATATTATGATACATACAAGTTTTAGGCTAAGTCATGTCATTTATGCCAAATTGTTTAGAGCCATTATGCGTACATGTTTAATCTGCGACCTTATATGTTTAGATCTACAACTTTATATGTTAGATCCATATACCTTTATGATAGATCTAATTTGCAAGTTCACCACTACATGCCAAGTTTAACTTGTATAGTTTTATGTAAATTCATATGCTTGTGGTTCATGTTGCATAGATCAAATTTGCAAGTTCATAGTTAAAAGTATATTGTTCTATGCCAAATCCATGTGACATATGTGTAGTTAGATCCATACTTTTGTATGATGTTGGAATGTTGCAAAGTTCCTCTTTTCCCCTTTTTGTTTTATAAGTTAGGCTAAAATATCGACCCTAACATTCTATGTAATTTTTGCGAACGTACAACGGGGGTAACATTGGGAAAACATGAAATTACATGTAATTGGCATGTTTGACACACAAGCATGATAAGTGGCATGAAAATGGTATAATCTATATACCTTAAATTTTGAACGTGATTTAGACGGAAAGTGGGCCATGACAATAATTGATTTATTATTTACATGTAAATATGTAGGATAAACATGAAAAATTACATGGCATAGATTGGTTCATGAAATGGTATATTTAGTATACCATTCATTGTGAGCATAATTAAAAGGATAATTATGGCATAATTAAATTGGGAATAATTTACATATGGAATTTGTCATAAATAAGAAATATGTAGATTTAGAAAAGACGAATATGCCTAACCCGAGGTTAGACTGAGTTGTGGTGTAAAACTGCTCGGAATCTAATGTGGGTGTTTAGTGCATTGAGCCCAAAAAGGACCTGAGTTTAGACTGAGTTGTGGTGTAAAACTGACCGGAACCGACCGACACATCAAGTGACCACAACAATACCTGTCTAATGTGAGTGGTTGGTGCTTTAATAAATCTAAGTCAAGATTTGGTAGGGTTAAGTCAATTAAGGAAACACTTAACCAATTCAACATGTTAACTAAACTGATGGGTGAGGTTAAGTAAATTTAGAACACTTAACCGTTATAACATGTTAATTAGACAAGTGGGTGAGGTTAAGTAAATTTAGAACACTTAACCGTTATAACATGTTAATTAGACAAGTGGGTGAGGTTAAGTAAATTTAGAACATTTAACCGTTATAATATGTTAATTAGACAAGTGGGTGAGGTTAAGTAAATTTAGAACACTTAACCGTTATAACATGTTAATTAGACAAGTGGGTGAGGTTAAGTAAATTTAGAACACTTAACCTTTATAACATGTTAATTAGACAAGTGGGTGAGGTTAAATAAATTTAGAAACACTTAACTAATATAACTTGATTTATAGAAAGGTTATGTTAAGATAAGAGGACAACACTTAACCAATATAACTTGATTTGTAGTAGGGTTAACACAAGAATGCAACACTTAACCAAAGTAACATGACAAGTAGGTGGGTTAAGTTAACTTGAATTGATTGATGACACGTAACCAATACAACAAGATGAATACATCGGGTTAAGTTAACAAGAAACACTTGACCAATATAACTTGATGAACGAACGGGGTTAAGTTAATAGGAATCACTTAACTGATCCAACATGATAAGTAAGGAGGGTCAAGTAAATAAGAAATGCTTAACCAACATGACATGATGAATAAGTGGGTTAAGTTAACATGAGCGGGCAACACTTAACTAATATGGCGTAATGTGCGGGAGGGTTAAGTACATATCGGGTTGGTGAGTAATATTAGTAAATATAGGCCCACAAAACTTAACCATTAAATAAACATGCTTGAATCAGTGGAAGGGTTAAGTACATATCGGGTTGGTGGGTAATATTAGTAAATATAGGCCTACAAAACTTAACCATTAAATTAATATGCTTGAATCAGTGGAAGGGTTAAGTACATATCGGGTTGGTGGGTAATATTAGTAAATATAGGCCCACAAAACTTAATTATTAAATAAACATGCTTGAATCGATGGGAGGGTTAAGTACATCTCGTGTAGGTGGGTAATATTAGTACATATAGGCCCACAAAACTTAATCATTTATTAAAAATGCTTGAATCGATGGGAGGGTTAAGTACATATCGGGTTGGTGGGTAATATTAGTAAATATAGGCCCACAAACTTAACAAATAGGAAACCCTAGTAACGGGGACCCATTTCAGCAGTAACCCACATGTATGTATCACGGTACCCTGAACTAGGCAGGGTGGGGCACGATTACTGGGCTGATTATAAGCGGTCCAAGCAGCGGCAGGGGTACGTCAGTGTAGGTTCCGACGGTTTACGGGCATGCACGTGCTCCGAAGTGGGAAAAAGCAGGCACTGGGTACCAGTAGTTATACATTGTGCATCTTGAATCGTGTCGGGTCGCTATCATAAGGATTGATACACCTTATGGTGGGACCAGCACTGGGTATCTACACGTAAGAGAGGACCGATTGACATAGACACATGGAACATGAATACAAGTAGGGAGCCGATCGATAGGGTAGCAAGGGTACATCTAACATGTTCATGGCAATTAGGTTGAGGTGGAATCCTCACGATAGATGTACACCTGAAGGCTACCACAATTACGAGGGTTGGGATCACGGTTATCATTTTATATAGATTACTAGTTGGGACACTAGTTAGGTGGTGCAGAGATAAATATAGAAATCAGATTAACAGAGTAGTAGCGAAGCAGAGAAAAAGTAGAAGCGCATTCAGTTCACCTTGCACATATCTTGTCTTTAGTTACCTTGTTTTTATGGTATTGTCCTATTTTCGGTTTATTCATGTCATGATCCTTTATCTTGTTTGCATGCTGAAAGATCACTGGACATACTAGACTTATGTCTGACCTAGTTTGTTTTTCGCCTCTTTTCTTCCGTCCCCCCCAGGTAGTCAGAGAGGGAATAGCTCAGCCTAACTTGGCCTTTTCTCTTTCCAAGCATGAAGATTAGTTGGTGTATCGTTTTGGACTCTCTCTCTTCCACGGCTATGGTTGGTTCATGCTTTATTATGGAATATCATTGGTTTTATGCTTCTTTTATTCTTGGAAGTTTTTAAATCAAGACAGAAGTTCTATGTATTACATTTAAGTATGATTGAGGAAATTGTTGTAAAAGCTTGACTGAATTAAGTTTGTTTATAAAATGACTTTATTTTCCGCTGCTTTATTTGTCTGTCTTGTAATTTATCTGCATCTTTTACCTATAATACTCCACCGAAGTTAAGGCATTCCCTCTGTGAGTGACCTCAACGGAGGTGGGGTGTTTCATGTGTCATGGTCAACTCATCCCCCTTGGCCTGGCCCATGCACGTACGTGACCCGGTCGGTTTGCGCAGCCCACACCGTCCTCCACATTTTGATCTCTTACAATCGCCCAGTAAGCATGTCCCACTCTGACCTAGGGCAGAGTAATCGTTTTGATACTTATTAAGGGCTACTGACTGAAACAGGTCCCCCACACAATATGATACAAGCTCTTCCCTATGTCTTGTGTCCCCACTAGGATTTCTATCGGTTATTTATACAACATAACCATACCATTTCTACAAGTTATGCTTACCGTAAAAAGGTGTCTTTAATTACATAACTTCAACATTTTCAAAGGTTATGCTTACCACAAGGTGTCTTTAATTACATAACCTATCAGGTTAATTTCATGGGCCTATATGTGAATATTACCCACCCCCTCAAATTTACTTAACCCACACTTTGTTCAACCAAAATTACCTAACCCCAATTTAAGTTCATACAATCCCTATGGATTCAACTAGGTTAAGTATTTAAGGTTTATTACCATATTTCCATTTATGGTTGCAATATGCTAGACCACCCACATTAAGTCTACCATTTGTGGATGCTGGACATGCCGGGCGGGTCCGGACAGACTTATTCCACAAATCGGGCCAACCTCGTGTCTTAGCACATTTCGTATTTGTGCACTTAGACCTCTCACATTAGATTCAACACTTGCCATCGCTGGATATGCCTGTCGGTTCTGGCCAGACATCCATCGCAAGTGCTACCTAACCTCGTGTCATAAGTGCAGTTACAGTTTCTAATTACTGTAATCCTAAGCATTTCATTATTATCCAATTTTTCACCTATGTCATTATGGGTTATAGGTTTCATGCCCCTTTTTCCCCAATTATGTTCATAATGAATTATATATCCAAATTCATATTAATTATTCAAGTTATGCCAATTCTAATGTTTTCCCCTGTTTCCTAACTAACGCATTCACATAAATTTGGCGGCATGCCTATGCTAGAATGTTGCCTGGCCATAAACAATAAAAGGGAAAGGTGATGGGAAGATGACAATAGTGATTATTCTAACCTAACTGGCATAAATATATATACTGACATAGCGGAAAGGTGGACATATAAGAATGGTTCTTGCAAACTTGTGATAATTAAGCTAGTTCTGGCATAGTAGGAATGTCATAATAAGTACAATATGATCTAAATAACAATTTAGATGTCCAACTAGTTCAGATCCAATATGACAGGCATAAGGTGATCTAAATAATAAGCTAGATTGAAAATCCAAAGTAGATATATCCTGATAAAGATTTAGATCCAAGTTATAGTATGTCATAACAACATAAATCCACAAGTTGCGATAGATCCGATATGATAAAGATTGAGATCCAAGTCATAACTAATTCAGAATGTCATAGATTCACAATTTACAGGATTTGGTATAATTCAGTCACAAGAATGGACCCAAACTATAGTCGTATCATGTTTACTTTTAACCATTTAAATCTAAAAGAAACTAAACTCACAGTGTTTGGATTTAGAAAATAGAAGAGGAATTGTTGGTATTGAATCTCATATCTATACTTGAATCTCTAACTGATTAGCTCTAGTTGATTGTTGTTGAAGAAAAGGATTCGATTCAGTTCAGGAACCGACAACATTTGGCTTCCATTGATTTTCAGTGTAGAAAACAAGAGAAATGAGTCTTTATTTATAGCTTCCAGTCTCCAGAATTCAACTGCCACCTCAGCGCTAGGGGGTGGACCCCCCTTTATGGGGTCGGCCCCCTTATGGGGTCGACACCCTTGGGCTGGGAATTTTACTGCCTACGGGATTTATGAAATTTGAACTAAATTTTGGTTTTCTGGATAGGTTTGAACTGTTATATATATATATATATATATATAGTTATCTTGCGCGTATACAAACTTCAAACTTTTATAACTTCATACGATGTTCGTTTTATGTAAACCAAATTTCCATCTTGACTAGAATTTCGAGATAGACGCGATGGAGCAGTCCATTTCTCTTAATTCTGAATATTAAATTAATTATTATTTAATTTATCTTCTCTTAGTGTTGTTAAAATACGAGGTGTTACATTCTCCCCTACTCAAAGGATTTCATCCTTGAAATCTCTAAGTCAAGAAGAATGCATACCCTACCATCCATCACCCATCTACTCATCCACCAATCGCAGGTATCCATGGTCCTTAAAGACTTCTAATGCTTCATATGAACATATGCGAAGGTGTGGTATATGTCCCAATACTAATGCGAAGATCAGGCGGTCTACTGATTCAGTCGACCTCCATAATGCAATGTATGATAGTGACATGAGTCCAACATGTGTGCAATAATCTTATCATGTAAGTTCTACATAGTTGCACAAACATTCGTCCAAATGCAACATCCATATAATGATACATTCAATTTCATCCATAAAAGAAAAGAAAATGCACACACATCCATATGTAGTATGAGAGTGATTGAGCCGATCTAGTGCCTAATGTGTGTGTATATGCATCCACCAGCAACCACTGGCAAACACTTGCATCCATCAAATATAACGTGTCTCAAACACATGTTTACGTCCATGGGATTCCTATCTAAAGGTCGGAAATTCTATCGATAGGACCTACTTAGATGATAGAAACAAGCACAGATAAACCTTTAGATAAAGGAGTTAAGAACATACACTCGAAAAGAAAAGGGTACGAGGCACAAAACTTGTCTTCGGTCTCCTAAGTTGCATCCTCTGGGTTATCTCCCCATTGAAACTTTATCAACTTGATTTCTTTGTTGCGTAGCTTCTTAACTTCCGATCCAAGAATACAAGAAGGAACTCGTCTGACTGTTGCCTCCCATTCTACCTCTACCTCCACCAATACACTCGGCTCAACTACTTCCTCTGTAACGACCCGTATTCTACACATCATAGGATTGTAGAATATTTATTTCTTTCCCATATGAAGTCGTATGGTCATGTAACTTTGGGAAACATCTACTAGAGTCATTTCCCATGTTCATGATTTTTGTCGATTTTTAAATGACCATTTTGCCCTTAGTTAGCACTGTTTTGGCCATAACTTTTGATTGGAAAGGAATTTTGACCTGAAACCACTTCCATTGGATTCGTTTGATGGTTTAGCTTTCCGTAGAGTGGTCATAATAGCCAAACGGACTTACCGTTTGGGAGATATGGCTGAAATAAGGTTTGAAGGGTGAAAAACTGCTTAACCGGGCCAAATTGGGTGATTAGTGAGTAGGCCCATAACCCATTTCGGGATTAGGGTTATGGGGAGGCTGAAATGAGATAGAGGATCATTCCATTTCAGTTTTCTAGTCTCCGCTTATCACCAAGGAACCCTAAAAATGGCCTCTAACCTCTAAATCACCTTTTTGTCAAGGATTTGGCTTAGCAACCTCTAATCAAGGAAGATCTTCACCAAAGCAACATAGGAGCTGCTGTTTGACATTGAGATTCACATCAAATCAGAGAATTATTTCAGATCTTAGTTTATTTGTGGCTAAGGTGAGTGATTTGCATAGTTTTGCACTAATTATGGCTAATTAGGGGTGATTAGTGTTAATTAGCGAATTTAAACATGATAAAATTCGGGAAAAATGTTCATAAATTCTTAAATGATGTTTTAGACCTCTGATATGAATTTGGGTTAATTTGGTTAAGTTTTGCTAATCCTATCATTAGTTTCACCTAAACATGCTTAGGGGGAGATATGGGATGTTGGGGTATGTTTGATCCATTTTAACCTATTATATTGATGTTTTGATGTTTGTAGTTGATTATGCATGTTGCTATGACTGTATGAAATGCATTGTGATTGATTTCAATAGTCAGAATGGTTGAAAATGTCGTCGAATGGCGTAAACACTTGCTGGAACAATTTCATAAAATAGTGCAGGGTTCGGATCGGATCGGATATGGGGCTCGGATCAGATATGTTGAACTGGGCAAGGAGCCCGATCGGATCGGAACCTGACACTTGGGAAAAAGTGGCAAAAAGGAAGGCCACGCTAGCTGAACTGGGATCGGATCGGATCGAGGAGGACGGATCGGATCAAGGAGGACGAATTGGATCGAGGAGGACGAATCGGATCGAGGAGGACGGATCGGAGTGAAGGCATGAGGATGGATCGGATAGGAGCATGTGAAGGACGAGGACACGGATCGGAACGGAGGCACGAGCTGGAGGGGAGATGACACCCGACCCGACTCGAGGTAAAGCACCCGAACCGAACTGATGGAGGACAACCGACCCGAACCGCACCAGGAGAAGACCCGACCCGAACCGCACCAGGAGAAGACCCGACCCGAGCCAATGAAGGATATCCGACCCGAACCGATGGCTTGAAGAGGACCGGATCCGACCAGTATTGACCAATAACCCGAGATGCAAAGGTAGTCCAATATGGGAAGTTAGAGCTCATGATCCAGTTGGGAACCAATGAGTTCACTTCATGGTTGGGCTTTGCTGCGAGACGTGTGCTAAGGAGTTGTCGATGCTCATAACTTCGATTCACCACTAAAAATGGATGATGGGCTACTTATCAGTGCAGTAGGTTCATTATGACATGAGGGGCAAGGTGATGGTAGCAAGACTACGTTATCAGTGCAGTAGGGTCAATATGACCTGAGGGGCAAGGTGATGCGTAGTAAGACTATGAGCCAGTGCAGTGGGGTCATTACGACTCCATGGGGCAGAGTGGACATAGTAAAGGATTAGTAAGACTATGAGCCAGTGCAGTGGGGTCATTACGACTCCATGGGGCAGAGTGGACATAGTAAAGGATTAGTAAGGCTATGAGCCAGTGCAGTGGGGTTCTTGTGACTCCATGGGGCAAAGTGGACATAACAAAGGATTAGTGACTACGTTATCAGTGCAGTGAAGCCATTTATGACTTCATGGGGCAGAGTGATCGTAGCAAGGTATGTTGGGTGATCGAAGTGGTGAATATCGTACGCTTTACGCACTGAGTGAGAGATGTGAGGATGGATGCTATGTTTGATTGTTTGCCATCATTATGACATGCACACCTCCCCCACCTCCGTATCCTTACACCGTTTGATATGGTACCTTAGAGTATTGTACAGTATGTAGTGCTAACTCTTTGGTTGCAGGTCCAGGTATGTTTTAGTCTACCTGTTATTGTTCACTTTAGATGCTTATCTCTCATACCAGGCTTTATGTCTGACCCAGAGTTTTATGTCTCCTCTTATTACTCTGGGTGCTCACACGAGCAGACTAGAGACAGGTTAGCTGGTGATGCGCGAGTAGCTGATTCGGAGGCGGGCATGAGGCTTCCACGTATGATATATATATATATACACATTCTCCCTGTGTCGTTGGTGGTCGCTACTTGGGCATTAGTAGTGTACCTCCTTATCTTTCTTTTGCTTTGAGACAGTTTGAAAGTTGTAATAAGCTGTATTTTGGATTTCCGCTGCTATGATGTTTAGTTCTGATTTTCAGCTCATGCACTGTCTCTCCTGTTTTATGTCAAGTATGTTATTATTATATTTTGTTCTATGCGCTGTGATACATTCTACATGTTCTTTGTATGTTCATTTCCTTCTTCCTTTTCCTTCTGACGACCCGTTCCGTGCTAACTGGACATGTGTACAGCGCACTTTTGGAGTAAATGTCGGTTGGGGCGGGGCGGGCCGTCACACTTGGTATCAGAGCTCTAGGTTGCGTAGTTAACCTAGGGAAAGACACTAGGGAGAGATAGTACGTATACGAGAGCGCGTATTTGTGATTATTTTGGTTTTCAAAAACTATATATATATACTATTAGTAGTATAAGAATGAAGTCGTACTGCACTAGCA
Organism: Allium sativum; assembly: GCA_030737875.1. NCBI lineage: Eukaryota > Viridiplantae > Streptophyta > Magnoliopsida > Asparagales > Amaryllidaceae > Allium > Allium sativum. Next base: position 320,247,826 of record CM060921.1, read on the forward strand.
CCACTATGGGGTCGTTAATCGTTTCCCTTTTTCAGATTGACGATGAGCCGAGACACGAGGGGTGCTAGTAGAGGGACCAACCAAGGGAATGCCACTGACATGAGGGCGATGTTTACTAACCTCATGAGAGACATGCTCAGAGAAGTGCAAGGGGCAGTTCCCAATCCCGGAGTTGGTGTTGGCCCAGTAGTGCAGGCGCCTAGGGTCGATTTCGCCAAGTTGTGCAAGGATTACACTAATCTTGGTGGAAAGCCGTTCCACGGAACGGAATCGGCCACGGATGTTCAAGATTGGATGGATAGCTGTGATCGTATCTTTGATGACTTGGGTCTTGAGGATGCGATGAAGAGAAGGCTAGCGTCTCGTCAGCTGCAAGGGCGAGCGATGAATTGGTGGAATGCTATTAGAACAGCTACTCTAGAGGATCAGGTTACTTGGGATCAGTTCAAGGCTCGCTTTAGCGAGAAGTTTATTCCAGCTGCCCAGAAGTCATTGTTGTTTAAGAGGTTCTTGGAACTCAAGCAGAACGGAAGGGCAGTTTCTGACTATATTGCTGAGTTCGACACTTTGTCGAAGTATGGACTGTCTCTTATCGACACTACTGAGAAGAAGAATGAGAAGTTTATTACTGGTTTGGATGGATACTTGGGGGAAAGGCTTATCAACCACATCGATGAGACTTTTGAATCGATCGTGGGGAAAGCTTTGAGATCAGAGAGCCTTTACCCTAAGTCAAAGACTGAGGCTACATCTGCAGAAGGGCCAAAGCCGCAAGCAGGCGGTGGAGGCAAGAATAACTCTCAGAATAAGAGGAAGAAGGACCAATCTAAAGGTGGCCAGAAAAAGAGCAAGAAGGATGTTGAGTGCTTCAGCTGTGGTAAGAAGGGCCATTATGCTAAAGATTGTCGGGCCAAGCCAGCGGATAAGAAGTGCTTCAACTGTGGTCAAGTGGGACATTTCAAGGATAAGTGTCCGCAACCTCTTAAGGAGAAGCAGATTGTGAAAGCATATGCTATTGATGTTGTTCCTTCTTCGTCGAATGCCCCAACTGCGGCGGAGAAAGGAAAGAATGTTGTTATTCAAGGTATGCTTTCTATTTATGATGTACCAGTTCGAGTTTTGTTTGATAATAGGGCTTCCCGTTCCTTCATATCTAGTGACCTGGTAGATAGGTTGGGACTGGAACCCGAGATAGTCGATAGACCATTGGTTGTGACGAACCCGATTGGTGGTTCGACTAGCCTTAGTATGATTTGCAGGAATTTGGTCTTATCGAGTCATGGATGTATGTTTGTATGTTATTGCTTTGTTTTGGGCTTTACTGGGTATGGCATTATATTGGGAGTCGATTGGCTCCAAAGATACGGGGTGGTGGTAGACTGTGAGGGCTTTTTGGTGACAGTGAGGGCGGATGATGGGCGGAGGGTAGTGTTTGGTAGTCTACCTAGTGATGGGGTTATGGCTAGTTTTGTAAATTCCCTCGACATCCCGCAGGATGAGTTGTCAGATGTGCCCGTGGTTGGCCAGTATCCGGACGTCTTCGAGGAGGTGACCGGGCTTCCCCCACACCGAGAGATTGAGTTCCGTATTGATTTAGTGGAAGATGCCAGACCTATAGTGATGCCACTTCGTCGTATGGCACCAAGGGAGCAGCGAGAGCTCGGGGTGCAAGTCGGCAATCTTTTGAAGAAGGGATTTATTAGAAGGAGTGTCTCCGAGTGGGGAGCACCAGTTGTGTTTGCCACTAAGGCAAATGGTTCCCTTCGGTTGTGTGTGGACTATCGCGAGTTGAATAAGGTGACGAGGAAGAATAAGTATCCTCTACCGCGGATAGATGATTTGTTTGATCAACTGGAAGGAGCTAGAGTGTTCTCCCAGTTGGACCTCGCGACAGGATTTCATCAGCTTAGAGTAGCAGATGAGAGTATTCCGAAAACGGCATTTAGGACGCCGTCTGGATTTTATGAGTGGTTGGTTATGCCATTTGGGTTGACCAATGCACCAGCCTATTTTGTGGATCTTATGAATCGAGTATTCAAAGATCAGTTGAATAAGTTTGTTCTTGTGTTCGTGGATGATATCCTTGTTTACTCAAGGACAGAGCAGGAACACAAGGGACACTTGAGGATAGTGATGGAGGTGTTGAGGAAACACCAATTGAAAGCGAAATTCTCTAAGTGTCATTTTTGGAGAAGGGAAGTAAGATTCTTGGGTCATGTTGTTTCAGAGAGTGGTATTGCCGTGGACCCTGCGAAGGTGGCTACGGTACAGGATTGGCCTATACCCAAGAATGTAACAGATGTGAGAAGTTTCTTGGGATTAGTTGGATATTATCGTAAGTTTATCCAGGACTTCTCCAAGATAGCAGCACCGTTGACTCAGTTGACTAAGAAGAATCAGTCCTTCGTCTGGGACGAAGTGTGTGAGGATGCCTTCAAGAGTCTAAAGGAGAAGTTGACGCGTGCACCAGTGTTAGTCATTCCTAAAGGGAGTGAAGAGATGACGGTATACACGGATGCTTGTGGTACCGGACTGGGGGCAGTATTGATGCAAGAAGGTATGGTTGTAGCTTATGCTAGTCGACAGCTAAAGCCGCATGAGAAGAAGTATCCTACCCATGATTTGGAATTGGCAGCGATTGTATTTGCGCTGAAGATGTGGAGACACTATCTCTTGGGAGAAAGATTTGAGTTGTTTACCGATCATAAATTGTTAAAGTATCTCTTCTCCCAGAAAGATCTGAATCTTCGTCAGCAGAGATGGTTAGAGTTCTTGGCTTCGTATGATTTTGATATCGCATACACACCTGGGAAAGGTAATGCGGTAGCCGATGCCTTGAGTAGGAGACATGCCAGTTTAGGGGCTATGTTTCTTGAGTGGAAGCAACTGGAGTATATCGCGGGGTTTGATTTCAGACCAAGGTGCGAATTGGATCCAGTTATGCTAGCTAGTTTGATGATCAGTCCCACTTTGATAGAGCGGATTGGTTCCAGCCAGAGGAACGATCCTAATCTATTGGAAATCATCTCCAAGTTAGAGATGAACATCGACGGTGAGGAGATGAATGTGTATGGGCTTGATCGAGATGGATGGCTTAGAAGGAATGGAAGGCTAGTTGTGCCCAACGTGAATGGTTTGAGAGATGAAGTGCTTAGAGAATGTCATCACTCAAAACTGACTATACATCCCGGTGGTAATAAGATGTATCGAGACATGAGACAGACTTACTACTAGGAAGGAATGAAAAGAGACGTTGGGAAGTTTATATCCAAATGCATGAATTGCCAGCTAGTTAAAGCCGAGTAAAAGAAGCCTAGTGGGTTGTTGCAACCATTAGAAATTTCCGAATGGAAATGGGAGCAAGTCTCGATGGATTTCATCGATGGTTTACCAAGGACTAGATCGGGATATGATAGCATTTGGGTAATTGTGGATCGATTGACTAAGAGCGCAAGATTTATACCAGTCAAATCGACCAGAACGGCAACCAAGTTGGCAGAATTGTATATGAAGTGGGTAGTGAGATTTCATGGAGTACCCAAAAGCATCGTGAGTGACCGAGACCCGTTGTTCACTAGTGGATTTTGGAAGAGCTTACAAGAGGCTCTAGGGTCAGGATTACATCTCAGTTCCTCATATCATCCTCAGACCGACGGTCAGACGGAGAGGGTGAATCGTATATTAGAAGATCTCTTGAGAGCATGTATATTGGATTTTGGTGGATCATGGGATGACCATTTGCATCTAGTAGAGTTTGCATATAATAATAGCTACCAATCCAGTATCGGTATGGCTCCATATGAAGCTTTGTACGGAAGACCGTGCAACTCACCATCATGTTGGATAGAGACTGGCGAGAAGTTTGTGCTTGGACCAGATGTGGTGAGAGAAACTTCCGATAAGATCAAGATCATTCAGCAACGAATGAAAGCTGCCCAAGATAGGCAGAAGAGTTATGCTGATAAGAGGAGAAGAGACTTGAAATTCTACGTTGGCGAGTTGGTGTTTGTCAAGATCTCTACGTTGAAGAGCGTGATACGATTTGGAAGGAGAGGCAAATTAGCACCAAGATTTGTTGGCCCATTCCCTGTTCTTGAATTAGTCGGGAATTTGGCATATAGAGTTGGCTTACCAGAGAAAATGGCGGGAGTTCACAATGTATTTCATGTTTCCCAACTAAGGAAGTTCGTCCACGACTCAGATATGACTATTTCACCTGATCAGTTAGAAGACTTCGAAGTAGAACCCGAGGCGGTTGGGAACCGCAAGCCGATCTGTATTGTGGGGAACGATACGAAGCAACTTCGAAGGAAGGCGGTGAAGCTAGTCAAGGTTCAGTGGGGCGAGGACGGGAATGATTGTACTTGGGAGACAGAGGAGAGCATTAGGAAGGCATATCCAGTACTCTTTGCCTGGTAAGATTTACTTTGCGATTTAGTTATTCTGCATGCTAGGATAGACTTATTTTACTTGTTTTGCATGTTTGATGATTGTTTTATGATTGATAGGCATGCGGGACCTTTGTGTGTGTTTTGATTAGGGAATTTCGGGGGCGAAATTTCTTAAGGGGGGGAGAGTGTAACGACCCGTATTCTACACATCATAGGATTGTAGAATATTTATTTCTTTTCCATATGAAGTCGTATGGTCATGTAACTTTGGGAAACATCTATTAGAGTCATTTCCCATGTTCATGATTTTTGTCGATTTTCAAATGACCATTTTGCCCTTAGTTAGTACTGTTTTGGACATAACTTTTGATTGGAAAGGAATTTTGACCTGAAACCACTTCCATTTGATTCATTTGATGGTTTACCTTTCCGTAGAGTGGTCATAATAGCCAAACGGACTTACCGTTTGGGAGATATGGCTGAAATAAGGTTTGGAGGGTGAAAAACTGCTTAACCGGGCCAAATTGGGTGATTAGTGAGTAGGCCCATAACCCATTTCGGGATTAGGGTTATGGGGAGGCTGAAATGAGATAGAGGATCATTCCATTTCAGTTTTCTAGCCTCCACTTATTACCAAGGAACCCTAAAAATGGCCTCTAACCTCTAAATCACCTCCAAATCACCTTTTTGTCAAGGATTTGGCTTAGCAACCTCTAATCAAGGAAGATCTTCACCAAAGCAACATAGGAGCTGCTGTTTGACATTGAGATTCACATCAAATCAGAGAATTATTTCAGATCTTAGTTTATTTGTGGCTAAGGTGAGTGATTTGCATAGTTTTGCATTAATTATGGCTAATTAGGGGTGATTAGTGTTAATTAGCGAATTTAAACATGATAAAATTCGGGAAAAATGTTCATAAATTCTTAAATGATGTTTTAGACCTCTGATATGAATTTGGGTTAATTTGGTTAAGTTTTGCTAATCCTATCATTAGTTTCACCTAAACATGCTTAGGGGGAGATATGGGATGTTGGGGTATGTTTGATCCATTTTAACCTATTATATTGATGTTTTGATGTTTGTGGTTGATTATGCATGTTTCTATGACTGTATGAAATGCTTTGTGATTGATTTCAATAGTTAGAATGGTCGAAAACGTCGTCGAATGGCGTAAACACTTGCTGGAACAGTTTCAGAAAATAGTGCAGGGTTCGGATCGGATATGGGGCTCGGATCGGATATATTGAACTGGGCAAGGAACCCGATCGGATCGGAACCTGACACTTGGGAAAAAGTGGCAAAAAGGAAGGCCACGCTAGCTGAACTGGGATCGGATCGGATCGAGGAGGACGAATCGGATCGAGGAGGACGGATCGGATCGCGGAGGACGAATCGGATCGAGGAGGACGAATCGGATCGAGGAGGACGGATCGGAGTAAAGGCATGAGGATGGATCGGATAGGAGCATGTGAAGGACGAGGACACGGATCGGAACGGAGGCACGAGCTGGAGGGGAGATGACACCCGACCCGAGGTAAAGCACCCGAACCGAACCGATGGAGGACAACCGACCCGAACCGCACCAGGAGAAGACCCGACCCGAACCGCACCAGGAGAAGACCCGACCCGAACCAATGAAGGATACCCGACCCGAACCGATGGCTTGAAGAGGACCCGATCCGACCAGTATTGACCAATAACCCAAGATGCAAAGGTAGTCCAATATGGGAAGTTAGAGCTCAGGATCCAGTTGGGAACCAATGAGTTCACTTCATGGTTGGGCTTTGCTGTGGGACGTGTGCTAAGTAGTTGTCGACGTTCATAACTTCGATTCACCACTAAAAATGGATGATGGGCTACTTATCAGTGCAGTAGGGTCATTATGACCTGAGGGGCAAGGTGATGGTAGCAAGACTACGTTATCAGTGCAGTAGGGTCAATATGACCTGAGGGGCAAGGTGATGCGTAGTAAGACTATGAGCCAGTGCAGTGGGGTCATTACGACTCCATGGGGCAGAGTGGACATAGTAAAGGATTAGTAAGACTATGAGCTAGTGCAGTGGGGTCATTACGACTCCATGGGGGCAGAGTGGACATAGTAAAGGATTAGTAAGGCTATGAGCCAGTGCAGTGGGGTTCTTGTGACTCCATGGGGCAAAGTGGACATAGCAAAGGATTAGTGGCTACGTTATCAGTGCAGTGAAGCCTTTTATGACTTCATGGGGCAGAGTGATCGTAGCAAGGTATGTTGGGTGATCGAAGTGGTGAATATCGTATGCTTTACGCACTGAGTGAGAGATGTGAGGATGGATGCTATGTTTGATTGTTTGCCATCATTATGACATGCACACCTCCCCCACCTCCGTATCCTTACACCGTTTGATATGGTAGCTTAGAGTGTTGTACAGTATGTAGTGTTAACTCTTTGGTTGCAGGTCCAAGTTCAGGTATGTTTTAGTCTACCTGTTATTGTTCACTTTAGATGCTTATCGCTCATACCAGGCTTTATGTCTGACCCAGAGTTTTATGTCTCCTCTTATTACTCTGGGTGCTCACACGAGCAGACTAGAGACAGGTTAGCTGGTGATGCGCGAGTAGCTGATTCGGAGGCGGGCAGGAGGCTTCCACGTATGATATATATATATATATATATATATATATATACACACACACATTCTCCCTGTGTCGTTGGTGGTCGCTACTTGGGCATTAGTAGTGTACCTCCTTTATCTTTCTTTTGCTTTGAGACAGTTTGAAAGTTGTAATAAGCTGTATTTTGGATTTCCGCTACTATGATGTTTAGTTCTGATTTTCAGCTTATGCACTGTTTCTCCTGTTTTATGTCAAGTATGTTATTATTATATTTTGTTCTATGCGCTGTGAGACATTCTATAGGTTCTTTGTATGTTCATTTCCTTCTTCCATTTCCTTCTGACGACCCGTTCCGTGCTAACTGGACATGTGTACAACGCACTTTTGGAGTAAATGTCGGTTGGTGCGGGGCGGGCCGTCACATCCTCGGTATCGTGCAAACACTTTCGCAAGTGAGAAATGTGGAAAACATCATGAACACCGGATAGTCTCTCTAGCAACTTTACTCTGTAGGCCATTTGGCCAATCCTTTCTGTTATGGGAAATGGCCATACGAATCTTAGAGCCAGTTTCCCTATAGACCCAAAGCGAATCACGTTCCTTAGAGGTGACACTTTAATGAAAACCATATCTCTTACTTCAAATTCAATATCAGTCCTTCTCTTTTCAACGTAGGATTTCTGCCTGTCTAGAGCGGTCTTCATTCGCCGCCTAATAAGATCTATCTTCTCAGACATTTCTCCCAACATATCTGGTCCAAGCAATAGTCTTTCTGTAGATTCCCACTAACAAGTCAGTGATCTACATGGTCGTCCGTATAAGGCTTCAAAAAGTGCCATGCCAATACTTGTTTGAAAGCTGTTGTTGTAGGCGAATTCTAATCAAGTAAGATGTTCTTCCCAAGTACCTCCGAAGTCTAGAATACACAGCCTCAAAAGATCCTCTAGAACTCTGTTCACCTTCTCCTTCTGTCCATCGGTTTGAGGATGGTAAATGTAACACCCCCACCTCCGCTAGGGTCACTCAAAAAGAGAATGCACTAGTTTTGGAGGGGTATTATCGAGATAACATCACAGAATTATCACAAGACAGAACATAAATAAATAATTAAGTAAACATCGAAAGAATTTATGAGTAAAACAGAACTTCATTTTATTCCAAAATAAACCATGTCTCTTACAAACATTTCAAATAACAACTTCATTACAACTGTCTTGTAATAATAGCCAAAGAAGCAATAACTTAAAAACAGAAAAACAACTTATTCCCCAAGTGCAGTAAAAAGAAGCAGCCATAGCAAACCGTACATGCTGAGCCAAAGCAAGTGATATCCAGGCTAAGAGCTAGTGTTTCCTCCCTGAGAACCTGGGGGGGGGGGGGGAACGAAAGAAAAAGAGGCGAAAGGAAAAGGGTCAGTCATAAAGACTGAGTAAGTCCTAGTGACTTTCAGTGTAAAAACGGTTAAAACAACATGTCATGTATGAACTGGAACTAAACTTAAGAATGGTGTCAAGGTGAACAAGAAAGACTAAGGTGATCATGATAAGTCAAGACAAGTCAAATAAAGCATCACATGTTCAAGATTCGTTGCATCGACTGTACTAGTATACTAAGCCCATGTCACAAGTTAATCACGAAATAAATCCCACGGCCCAATATCATGAAATGACCCTAAAACGGGGTCTGACCTAAGTACGGGGTCCTACGGAACGATTATCTAGTCGATCGGCTCCCTACAAGTTCTAGCGCTTCTCGGATTCAGGGTTTACGCTACCCAGGGCCACTGGGGTTTATGCTACCCTAAAATCTAGCTCGTCAAGTGTCCGTGTCATACGGCTAATCACGAATGTAGTCACCTGTGCTGGGTCCACCTTCGGGTGTATCAGCCCCTAGGGTGTCAACCCCTGACACAATTCAAGATGCACAGATAAATCTACGGATACCCAGTGCCTGCCCCAGAATACGTGCACGATCGTAGTCCACCGAACCTACACTGGAGTACCCCACTGCCGTCGTTCACCTCTTACAATCAGCCCAGTAATCGTGCCCCACCCGGCCTAGCCCCAGGGTACCTTGATACATCTAGAGGGTTACTGCTGGAAAGGGTCGTCTCTAGGGTTTCACCTAATAGATTAAGTCATGTAATTCGTGACTTAACCCGCCTAACAGACTAAGTCATGTAATTCGTGACTTAATCCTTTTCCAGTCTAGTCATGTCAAGATGGTTAAGTATGTCATTTAAATTCGTGACTTAACCCGCCTATGTGTCATGTCAAGTTGGCTGAGTGTTGTCGTTTCAAGTTCATGACTTAGCCCTTACAAATCATGTTCAAGTTGGTTAAGTTATCTTTCCATGTTCATGACTTAACCCTAATTGGCATTGATTGATTCGTTAATGCACGGAACCACTCACATTGGATCCTATTGTTCGTAGCCACTGGATTTGTCGGGCGGTTCCGAGCAGGTTTACGCTACGAACTCAACCCAACCTCGGGTTTTCAAGCGCGACATGACCAACTACCCACATTGGATCCTATTGTTTGTAACAACTGGATTTGCCGGGCGGTTCCGGGAAGATTTACGCTACAAACTCAACCCAACCTCGAGCTGGCCACTTTCTTGTTTTCTAAAGTCATGCCCATGTTCTTATCAAATTCATGCTATTTTCATAGCATGTTCATATGTCAATTTCGTGCCCAACTAAGGCATGTTCATGTCAAGTTCGTGCCAACTAAGGCATGTTCAAGTCAAGTTATGGTATGTTTCAAGTCAAGATATGGCATGTTTCAAGTCAAGTTTTCGTGCCATATTTCAATTTACTACCTATGCCAAAATTTCATGTTTTGCATTTATAACTATTTCATGTATGCCTATTCAACCCAAACGCATCCCCAACGTATGAACGTGATTCGATAGCAAGTATATTCCAACACATGAATAAGGGAAATAACATCAAACATGTGATAGGCATATGTGACAATAGCATAGCTTGCATAAATTTTTTTTGGCTATAACATGGTTTCCATACTAGCATAATGATAACTTGTGATAATAATGATTCCAACTTTACATCATAACCTAGCAATTCCCAATTTGTCATTAACATGATAGGCATATTAACATCACAGGCATAGTTTTATTAACATCGTAGGCATGGTTTAATTAGCATCATAGGCATGGTTTAATCAACATAAGGATTTCAATGAACATAATGATTCCATGGACATGTATTAGTTCAACTTGCAATATAATTAAGCCCAAGTGATTCATAACAACATCAACATCATGATAAGTTTAACTTGCAACATTAACATAGCAATATTCCCAAATTATGATTCAAAGTTAAACAATATAAACATGGATTAACAATAGTTCCTAAATCCGGTTTCAATTCATAGCATGTCCATGTTATTTTAGCGTTTTTGCCTAAAAAGTGACATAGAACTTACAATATGAAGCAAGCAATCCAAATCAAATTTTCAAATCAAATAGCCCCAAATCCGTTGTCTAAAGCGTCGTAGTTGTTGTAGCTTCTAGTTGTAGCCTTCAAGAATCGTCCTTCGTCTTCTTTAATTTTGTTCTTTGTATTTTTAATTTAGAGTTTTAGGTTTAATGGCGGCTGCATGAGGCTATAATGAAATAGTATGATTTAGGCTAGGTCTTAGGGTCTTTAAATAGTTGTAGGAAATTGATTTTAGCCTTTAGATTAACCCTAGAATAGATCTGAGCCATCCAAAATCGTCACAAGCCCCCAAAACAAGACCCAGGAGCCAAAACAGGTGCACCAGGCCAACCTGGCCGACCAGGGAGGTCGAAACACAGGTCGACTCTAGTGTCGACCTGGTTGGGGGGAGGTCGACCCTAGTGTCGACCCCCCTGTCGACCTGTCTGGGTGGGATTTTTCCCGCCTACCCTGAATTCTGAAAATTTGAATCTGTTTTTGAATTTGAATTTTTCGTGAAACTTTGCGAGGCCATATCTCGATCATACGGACTCCGATTTACAAAAACTCGGACTCTATTTCGCGTATTTTTCCGAGACGAACGAAATGGCATTCCCCGTTTCCCCTGATTCAGACTTTAACATTTAATTCTGCCCTGTTTTAAGTTATAACGTGTTGTTTAAAATACAGGTTGTTACATTCTCCCCTCCTTAAAGGATTTCGTCCCCGAAATCTTCAAGTTAGAAAGGATGTATCCTACCATCCATCATCCATCTACTCAAAGCATCATCCACAGGCAACCATTGTCCTTAAAAGATTTCTAATGTTGTATGAACATATGCAGAAAGTGTGTGTATATGTTCCTTATCTAATGCAAATGATCAGGCCTGATTGATCTTCTCAAATGTAAAATATGTTTAGTGCCATGAATCCACATGTATGCAAATAGTCCTAGTCACATAAACACTATATGTGTGCACAAACATTCATCCATATGCAATATCCACATACTAACACATTAAATTTCATCCATAAACAAGTATAAACACTCATGCATATGCAACATGAAAATGTGTCTGAGCCGATCTAGTGCCTAATGTGTATTCATGCATCCACGAGCAACCACTTGCGACCACTTGCAACCATTTCGCAATCATAACATGTTTCAATTACATGTTTACATCCAAAAAGATTCTACCTATGGTTCTCAAGATAGGATCGAGGAGAGAAACAAGATAAAACAAAGCATCTAGAAAAAGAAGTTAAAGATGTACCCCCAGAAGGTCCGGTCTGCTTCTTAGGGCAGTCCTTGCTGATGTGTCCAGTCTCCCCACAATGAAAACATTCACCTTGCTTTCTCTTCCTCTTTCTACAATCCTTGGCTATGTGCCCTTCCATACCACAGAAATTGCATTTCCTTTTATCACGTGAGTTGTCGTTCTTGCCTCCTTTCTCGGAGTCTACCTTCTTATTCTGAGAATCGTTGGGCTTGACCTCTTTCTTGCCCTTCTTATCTTCCTCATACAGTAGGGCCATATCCACCAAGCTTTCAAAGGTCGCCCCCATGGGCACATGAGTCATGGCCAAACCATGTAGTGGCTCGTTCAAGCCTCGTGCAAAACGTAGCGCCTTTTTCTGAGGAGTGTTGACTAACTCCAATCCGAAGCGAGCAAGCTGATTGAAACGGTTCACATATTCTTTAACTGTCATATTTCCTTGTTTAAGGGCCAGAAACCGTTCCATTTGGAGACTCTCCTCTGCCGATGACAAGAACTTAAGCCCAAATCTCCCTCTAAAGTCCGCCCAAGTCTCAATGGGACTAGTAGCGTTGGTGACTTCCCACCAATAAGAAGCTTCCTCTTTCATGAGCCACGCCGCCAACTGTACTTTCTTATTGTCCTCTACCTCAAAGATAACAAACAAGTCTTCAGTTTCCTTCAACCAATTCCATGCCTCAACAAAAGTCTCAGTTCCTAGGAAATCCTTTCCGCCCACGGCCTTAAAGTCCTTGCATATCTTTGAAAAAGCGGTTTCTCGCGGAGGTTGAGGAGGATGAGGAGGAGGATTGGCTGGGCCTGTCACATTAGCCCGAGCCTCGAGGAAACGACGAAACCAAGTAGGTATATTGACACCCTTGGGAAGATTAAGATCGTCGGCCATGATAAGTTGAAAACGAAAAAGGAAAAGATTCAAATGGGGAAACAAAGATAGTGCTAATGGCTTTTTGGGGAATAGCCTTTTAAAATAAACCAATTTTTCTTGAAAATTGCTTCTTTGTAAATGATTTTGATAAAAAAATTCAAAAGGTTTTCAAAACTTTTGCCCAGTCTTGGTAACCTTCTGCTCTGATACCAAATGTAACACCCCCACCTCCGCTAGGGTCACTCAAAAAGAGAATGCACTAGTTTTGGAGGGGTATTATCGAGATAACATCACAGAATTATCACAAGACAGAACATAAATAAATAATTAAGTAAACAACGGAAGAATTTATGAGTAAAACATAACTTCATTTTATTCCAAAATAAACCATGTCTCTTACAAACATTTCAAATAACAACTTCATTACAACTGTCTTGTAATAATAGCCAAAGAAGCAATAACTTAAAAACAGAAAAAACATCTTATTCCCCAAGTGTAGTAAAAAGAAGCAACCATAGCAAACCGTACATGCTGAGCCAAAGCAAGTGATATCCAGGCTAAGAGCTAGTGTTTCCTCCTTGAAAACCTAGGGGGGGGGGAACGAAAGAAAAAGAGGCGAAAGGAAAAGTGTCAGTCATAAAGACTGAGTAAGTCCTAGTGACTTTCAGTGTAAAAACGGTTAAAACAACATGTCATGTATGAACTGGAACTAAACTTAAGAATGGTGTCAAGGTGAACAAGATAGACTAAGGTGATCATGATAAGTCAAGACAAGTCAAATAAAGCATCACATGTTCAAGATTCGTTGGATCGACTGTACTAGTATACTAAGCCCATGTCATAAGTTAATCACGAAATAAATCCCACGGCCCAATATCATGAAATGACCCTGAAACGGGGTCTGACCCAAGTACGGGGGTCCTACGGAGCGATTATCTAGTCGATCGGCTCCCTACAAGTTCTAGCGCTTCTCGGATTCAGGGTTTACGCTACCCAGGGCCACTGTAGTTTATGCTACCCTAAATTCTAGCTCGTCAAGTGTCCGTGTCATATGGCTAATCACGAATGTAGTCACCTGTGCTGGGTCCACCTTCGGGTGTATCAGCCCCTAGGGTGTCAACCCCTGACACGATTCAAGATGCACAGATAAATCTACGGATACCCAGTGCCTGCCCCAGAATACGTGCACGACCGTAGTCCACCGAACCTACACTGGCGTACCCCACTGCCGTCGTTCACCTCTTACAATCAGCCCAGTAATCGTGCCCCACCCGGCCTAGCCCCAGGGTACCTTGATACATCTAGAGGGTTACTGCTGAAAAGGGTCGTGTCTAGGGTTTCGCCTAATATATTAAGTCATGTAATTCGTGACTTAACCCGCCTAACAGACTATGTCATGTAATTCGTGACTTAATCCTTTTCCAGTCTAGTCATGTCAAGATGGTTATGTATGTCATTTAAATTCGTGACTTAACCCGCCCACGTGTCATGTCAAGTTGGCTGAGTGTTGTCGTTTCAAGTTCATGACTTAGCCCTTACAAATCATGTTCAAGTTGGTTAAGTTATCTTTCCATGTTCATGACTAAACCCTAATTGGCATTGATTGATTCGTTAATGCACTGAACCACTCACATTGGATCCTATTGTTCGTAGCCACTGGATTTGCCGGGTGGTTCTGGGCAGGTTTACGCTACGAACTCAACCCAACCTCGGGTTTTCAAGCGCGATATGACCAACTACCCACATTGGATCCTATTGTTTGTAGCAACTGGATTTGCCAGGCGGTTCCGGGCAGATTTACGCTACAAACTCAACCCAATCGAGTTGGCCACTTTCTTGTTTTCTAAAGTCATGCCCATGTTCTTATCAAATTCGTGCTATTTTCATAGCATGTTCATATGTCAATTTCGTGCCCAACTAAGGCATGTTCATGTCAAGTTCGTGCCAACTAAGGCATGTTCAATTCAAGTTATGGTATGTTTCAAGTCAAGTTATGGCATGTTTCAAGTCAAGTTTTCGTGCCATATTTCAATTTACTACCTATGCCAAAATTTCATGTTTTGCGTTTATAACTATTTAATGTATGCCTATTCAACCCAAACACATCCCCAACGTATGAACGTGATTCGATAGCAAGTATATTCCAACACATGAATAAGGGAAATAACATCAAACATGTGATAGGCATATATGACAATAGCATAGCTTGCATAAAAAAAATTTGGCTATAACAAGGTTTCCATACTAGCATAATGATAACTTGGCATAATAATGATTCCAACTTTACATCATAACCTAGCAATTCCCAATTTGTCATTAACATGATAGGCATATTAACATCACATGCATAGTTTCATTAACATCATAGGCATGGTTTAATTAGCATCATAGGCATGGTTTAATCAACATAAGGATTTCAATGAACATAATGATTCCATAAACATGTATTAGTTCAACTTGCAATATAATTAAGCCCAAGGGATTCATAACAACATCAACATCATGATAAGTTTAACTTGCAACATTAACATAGCAATATTCCCAAATTATGATTCAAAGTTAAACAATATAAACATGGATTAACAATAGTTCCTAAATCCGGTTTCAATTTATAGCATGTCCATGTTATTTTAGCGTTTTTGCCTAAAAAGTGACATAGAACTTACAATATGAAGCAAGCAATCCAAATCAAATTTTCAAATCAAATAGCCCCAAATCCGTTGTCTAAAGCGTCGTAGTTGTTGTAGCTTCTAGTTGTAGCCTTCAAGAATCGTCCTTCGTCTTCTTTAATTTTGTTCTTTGTATTTTTAATTTAGAGTTTTAGGTTTAATGGCGGCTGCATGAGGCTATAATGAAATAGTATGATTTAGGCTAGGTCTTAGGGTCTTTAAATAGTTGTAGGCAATTGATTTCAGCCTTTAGATTAACCCTAGAATAGATCTGAGCCATCCAAAATCGTCACAAGCCCCCAAAACAAGACCCAGGAGCCAAAACAGGTGCACCAGGCCGACCTGGCCGACCAGGGAGGTCGACACACAGGTCGACCCCCAGGTCGACTCTAGTGTCGATCTGGTTGGGTGGAGGTCGACCCTAGTGTCGACCCCCCTGTCGACCTGTCTGGGCGGGATTTTTCCCGCCTACCCTGAATTCTGAAAATTTGAATCTGTTTTTGAATTTGAATTTTTCGTGAAACTTTGCGAGGCCATATCTCGATCATACGGACTCCGATTTACGAAAACTCCGACTCTATTTCGCGTATTTTTCCGAGACAAACTCAATGGCACAACCAGTTTCCCCTGATTCAGACTTTAACATTTAATTCTTCCCTGTTTTAAGTTATAACGTGTTGTTTAAAATACGGGTTGTTACAGTAAACGGTGCTTAAGAATAATTGTGTACCTAATGCTTCTTGCAAACTCCTCCAAAATTCACTAGTGAAGACGGGGTTACAATCACTTACGATGCTGGAAGGTACTCCATGTAGACGGACTATCTCTCGAACATACACTGCTACCAACCAAGCTGTCGTCCTCTTAATCTTAACTGGAATAAAATGAGCGATCTTAGTAAGCCTACCCACCATGACCTAAATACTGGTGTTGCCTTTCTTATATCTAGGCAAACCATCTATGAAATCCATTGAGACACTCTCCCATTTCCATTGCGGAACTTCCAAAGGATGAAGTAGACCACCGGGCTTCTTTTGCTCAGCTTTAGCTTGCTGACAATCTAAACATTGAGAAACAGATTCTGCCACATCTTTCTTTATCCCAGCCCAAACAAAAACTCTCTTCATATCCCTATACATCTTATCACCTCATGGATGGATTGTCATCTTAGAATTATGGGCTTCTTCTAGGACTATCTTTATCAAGCTCCTAATTCTAGGAACACAGAGCCTTCCATCTCGTCGCAACCACCATTTATCGTCTGTGGAGTATCTTCTGAGGTGACTAGAAGTCTTCCCTTTACTGAGCCTATACAAGATGTATGAAATCTATAGATCATTTCGCTATGAAGCTCCTATCTGATCCATAATAGTGGGTCGTATTTAACCAGGCAAAAGCTCGGCGGAGGGTCTAAAGTTAATCGCTGATATAAACTCCAAGCTTTCCCTTTCTGTAAACAAAGGACTTAAGACCATCCTCTGGCTACTCAGTGCGTCTGCCACTACATTACCCTTGCCACGGGTATAAGCCATCTCAAAGTCATAAGAAGCTAGGAACTCCATCCACCATTGTTGCCTTAAATTAAGATCTTTGTGCGAGAACAAATACTTGAGAGATTTATGATCGGTGTACAACTCGAACCTCTTTCCAAGCAAATAATAACGCCACATCTTAAGCGCGAATACTATGGCAGTTAGCTCTAAATCATGGGTAGGGTAGTTCTTCTCACGAACTCTCAATTGTTTACCTCAGTAACACACTACCTTCCCTTCTTGCATCAGAACCGCATCAAGCCCTGTACCACATGCATCAGTGTAAACTGTAAACACTTTGTTCCCATCGGGAAAGGTCAAGACTGGGGCTGTTGTCAGAGCCCTCTTCAGTCGTTGGAAAGCAACATCATAATCTATATCCCATGAGAATGCCAAGTTCTTCTTCGCCAGTCTGGTGAGTGGGGATGATATCTTTGAGTAGTCCTTAATGAACTTCCTATAATAACCTGCCAACCCTAGAAAGCTTCTCACATCCGTTGCATTCTTTGGAATCTGCCAGTCCTGAACTACAACCAACTTTGCGGGATCCACTGCTATCCCATTTTTGGAAACAACATGCCCTAGAAATCTCACATTTTTTCTCCAAAAATGGCATTTGGAGAACTTTGCCTTAAGCTGATGTGCACGGAGGGTGGGCATGCTCTTCTTTGCTCTTTGTGAATATCAAGATGTCATCAACAAAGACCATGCCAAATTTATTTAGAAACTCCTAAAACACCCTACTCATCAGATCAACAAAATAGACAGGTGTATTTGTCAGCCCAAAAGGTAATACAAGCCATTCGAAGAAACCATTTGGAGTCCTAAAAGCGGTCTTATCTATATTGTCCTCAGCCACCCTCAACTGATGAATCCTCGTGGCCAAGTCTAACTGAGAAAATACCGAGGCACCAATAAGCTGATCAAATAAATCATCAATCCTTTGGAGCGGGTGTCATTTCTTCTTGGTGAGTTTATTCAACTCTCTGTAGTCCACACACAAGCGAAGTGAACCATCTTCCGAATACAACTAGAGCACCCCATTCAGATATGCTTTGCCTGATAAACCCTTTCTCAATTTTCTCCCTTGCTTTCTTACTCAGCTCCCTCCTTTCCCTTGGAGCCATATGGCGCACTGGTACTACAACTAGATTTGTATTGTCCACCAAATATATACGGAAATCGATCTCGTGCCTCGGATGCAAACCTTGTACCTCATCAAAAACATCATAATAATCTCGAACTATTGGAATAAATGGCAAATCATTGATAGATGCATCGAGAGACTCTAGGAAACTGAGTATAACAGACCCCTGTGGGTCACAAGAAATCTCGAGGCTCCTCCCATGACAAGTCAGAAGCCAAACGACCCTCCTTACACAATCCAGAATGGCACCATATGTGGTAAGCCAATCCATACCTAGAATCAACTCATAGCCCGTAAAACCGAGCACATTAGCGTCACACTCAAATTCAACGCCCAAGATAGGTTTCCTCAAACCCCGACAAATCATAGACAGATGAGATGAACCACCAATGGGGTTTGAGATAACAACAGGATCCACTACCATACTAGTATTTTAGTGCAGAGATTCAACCACAGAACTAGATATAAATGAGTGTGAAGCACCATAATAAAAAAGAGTTCTAATAGGATGACTGGAAATAGAAATCAAATCTTCCACAGAAATTTTTCTACCTCTATCCGTTGCACTGGTCGCGAGAGCATTTACCTGCCCAACAGCAGTTCTTGCCCTTTGACCTTGTCCCTGTTTCTTCGGGCAGTCTCTAGCAAAGTGTCCGACCTCTCCACAATTGAAGCAAGAATTCTTCCTCCTTTTACTGTCCTTCACCAAGTGACCTTCTCGCCCACAACTATGATACTTCCTCTTATCCTTAGCCTGGTCATTCTTTCCGCCTTTCTTTTGTTGTTGTTGTTACTACTACCCTTTTCTGAGCCATACCTTCTTGTTTTGCTTTGTTTCCTCATCCTTTACTTCCTTCTTTTATCCCTTGTCTTCCTCATGCATCAAGGCCATATCAACAAGCCTTTCAAAAGTAGCTCTCATTGGAATATGGGACATATCTAACCCATGAAGGGGTTCATTCAGCCCTTTAGCAAACCGCAGAGCTTTCTTATGCAGAGTGTCCACCAGTTCCAATCCAAACCTTGCTAGCTGGTTGAATTTGTTCACATAATATTTAACAGTCATATTTCCTTGTTTGAGCGCCAAGAACCTCTCCATTTGCATGTTTTTCTTAGCTTGAGAAAGAAACTTCATTTCGAACCTCTATCTAAAATCATCCTATGTCTCCACCGGATGTCCAGCTTGGATAACTTCCCACCAAAGAGAAGCTTCATCTTTCAGTAACCAGGCAGCTAACTGAATCTTCCTTAAGATTACAAACAAGTCCTCAGTCTCCTTGAGCCAATTCCTTGCCTCTACGAATGTCTCGGTTCCATGGAATGGCTTTCCTCCCATGGCACGAAAATCTTTGCAGATTTTGGAAAAGTTGTCCGCACGTGGAGGAGGAGGAGAGGGAACAACGAGTGCAGCTGGGGGAGCAACGTTTCCTTGGCCTTCCGCAGGCGCCGTGGCCTCCAGATACCTACGGAACCAGCCTGGTATCGAAACACCCTCTAGAATATTAGGTTCCCCATACATGGTGAAAAAGAAAAGGAAAGAGATTCAGACAAGGGATCGAAAGATATTACTTATGGCTTTTTGGGGAATGTTTTTCAAAACAGACTTTTCTTTTTGAAAAATGCTTTCTTTAAAATCCTTTTTGAAAATAATTTTCAAAAACTTTAATCTTATATGGTAACCTTCAGCTCTAATACCAAGTGTGACACCCTACGTCCATTAATGTCACTCATTAAGAGAATGCATTAAGTTTTGTGAAGCGTTATAGGCAAACAGAAACATTACAAGACAGATATAAAAGCAACAACAAAATTCAAATTTTTATTTCAAACATAAACAGTAACATCGTGGTCCAAAATATCACAAGTCTGAAACTACATAAAAGCTATTACAAAAATATAAAACTTTCTATCTTGTTCCATCAGAGTACATAAAAAGCATAATTTCCCAGAAAGAGACAAAGCCATAGTAGAGATAAGAACTTGAGAAATACTTCAAGAGTAGCTCCTAGCAAGACAAAAGAATAATCACGATCAAGCCTAAGTGTTCCCACATTGAGAACCAGGGGAAACAGAAGAAAGAAGAGGAAACAATAAGGGTCAGACATAAAGTCTGGTAAGTCCAGTCACTTTTAACAACTAAATAAATAAAATTAGCATGACAGGCATATAAAATGGATAAGAAAGATGACATCACAAAAGGTAAGTATGACAAGGTAACATAATAGAGTGTATACGCTTCCCTAATGATTACTCTGCACTATTACTAGTATAACCAGAATGAGATGATCCCTTCCAATATATGGAGGTACACTTAGGCATCCGTACAAATGTACCCTAACTACTACCCTAATCGATCGGCTCCCTAATCTGTGTAGGTACTTTGTGCCGGCCCCACCGTAGGATGTATCACATCCTAAGTGGAAACCCTTCGCTGATATGCACAGCCCTACATCTACAGGTGTCACGGTCGTCATATCCCCTTATGCCCAACCCATGCACGTACGTGACCCAGTTGGTTTGCGCCGCCCACACCGTCCTCCATGTTTGGATCTCTTACAATCATCCCAATAAGCGTGTCCCACTCTGACCTAGGGCGGAGTACTTGTTTTGATACTTATTAAGGGTTACTGACTGAAACGGCCCCCCTACACAATAATCTCTCCCCCTTGTTTTTTATCTCCACTAGGATTTCTATCGGTTATGTTTACCACATAACCCTACCATTTCTATAAGTTATGCTTACCCTAAAAGGGTGTCTTTAATAATAGAACTTCAACATTTTCACAGGTTATGCTTACCACTTGGTGTCTTCAATTATGTAACCCTATCAGGTTAAGTTCGTGGGCCAATATGAGAATATTACCCACCCTCTCAAATTTACTTAACCCACCCTCTGTTCAACCAAATTTGCCTAACCCCAATTTAAGTTCATACAATCCATATGGATTCAACTAGGTTAGATATTTAAGGTTTATTACCATATTTCCATTTATGGTTGCAGTATGCTAGACCTCCCACATTAAGCCTACCATTTGTGGATGTTGGACATGTCGGGCGAGTACGGGCATACTTATTCCACAAATCGGGCCTAACCTCATGTCCTAGCACATTTCGTATTTGTGCACTTAGACCTCTCACATTAGATTCAACATTTGCGGTTGCTGGATATGCAGGTCGGTTCGGGGCTGACTTCCACCGCAAGTTCTATCTAACCTCGTGTCATAAGTGTAGTTATAGTTTCTAATTACTGTAATCCTAGGCATTTCATTATTATCCAATTTTTCACCTATAGCATTATAGGTTTCATGCCCCTTTTCCCCCAATTATGTTCATAGTGAATTATATGCCCAAATTCATATTCATTATTTAAGTTATGACAATTCTAATGTTTTGCCCCATTCCCTAACTAATGCATTCACATAAATTTGGTGGCATGCCTAGGCTAGAAAGTAGGCTGGCCATAAACAATAAAAGGGAAAGTTGATGGGAAGATGACAATATTGATTATTCTAACATAACTGGCATAAATATATATACTGACATAGTGATAAGGTAGACGTATATGAATGGTTCTGGTTAACTTGTTATAATTAAACTAGTTCTAGCATAGTAGGAGTGTTATAATAAGTGTAACAAGATCTAAATAACAATTTAGATGTCCAACTAGTTCAGATCTAGTATGATAGGCTCAGCGTGATCTAAATAATAAGCTAGATCTAAAATCAAAAATAGATCTATCCTGATAAAGATTTAGATCCAAGTCATAGTATGTCATAACAACATAAATCCACAAATTGCGATAGATCCGGTAGGATAAAGATTGAGATCCAAGTCATAACTAATTCAAAATGTCATAATTCACAATTTGCAATAGATCTGGTTAATTCAGTGACAAGAATGGATCCAAACTATAGTCGTATCATGTTTACTTTTAACCATTTAAATCTAAAAGTAACTGAACTCACAATGTTTGGATTTTAGAAGATAAAAGAGGAATTGTTGGTGTTGAATCTTAGATCTATACTTGAATCTCTAACTGATTAGCTCTAGTTGATTGTTGTTGAAGAAAAGGATTCGATTTAGTCCAGACACTGATAGCATTTGGCCTCCACTGATTTCCATTGTAGAAAACAAGAGAAATGAGCCTTTATCATAGCTTCCAGCCTCTAGAATTTGAGTGCCACCTCAGCTGTAGGCGGGTCGACCGCCCTTTATGGGGTCGGCACCCCTGGGCGGGAATTTTACCGCCTATGGGATTTTCGAAATTTGAACTGAAATTAGGTTTTTAGGATAGGTTTAAACTGTTATGTATATATAATTATCTTGCGCGTATACAAACTTCAAACCATCATAACTTCTTCATACGGTGTCCATTTTACGTAAACCAAATGTCTATCTTGAACACAATTTCAAGACGAATGCAATGGCGCAGTCCGTTTTCCTTAATTTTGAATGTTAAATTATTATTTAATTTATCCTCATTTAGTGTTGTTAAAATACAGGGTGTTACATTCTCCCCTACTCAAATGATTACATCCCAGAAATCTCAAAGTCAAGAAGAATATACATCCTACCATCCATCACCCATCTACTCATCCACCAATAACAGGCATCCATTGTCCTTAAAGACTACTAATGCTTCATATGAACATATGAAAAGGTGTGTGTATATGTCCCAGTACTAATGCGAAGATCAGGCGGTCTACAGATTCAGTCGACCTCCTTAATGCAATGTATGATAGTGACATGAGTCCAACATGTATGCAATAATCCTATCATGTAAGTTCTACATGGGTGCACAAACATTCATCCAAATGCAACATCCATATGATGATACATTCAGTTCATCCATAAAAGAAAAGAAAATGCACACACATCCATATGCAGTATGAGAGTGATTGAGCCAATCTAGTGTCTAATGTGTGTGTGTATGCATCCACCAGAAACCACTAGCAAACACTTGCATCCACTTGCATCCATCAAACATAACATGTCTCAAACACATGTTTACATCCATGGGATTCCCGTATAAAGGTCGGAAATTCTATCGATAGAACCTACTTAGATGATAGAAACAAGCACAGATAAAACTTTGGAAAAAGGAGTTAAGAACATGCCCTCGAAAAGAAAAGGGTACAAGGCACGAATCTTTTCTTTGGTCTCCCAAGTTGCATCCTCTGGGTTATCTCCCTATTAAACCTTTATCAAATTGATTCCTTTATTGCGTAGCTTCTTAACTATCGATCCAAGAATATGGAAAGGAACTTGTCTTACTTTTTCCTCCTGTTCTACCTCTACTTCCTCCAATACACTCGGCTCAACTACATCCCGGGTAACGTGCAAACACTTCCGCAAGTGAGAAACGTGGTAAACATCATGAATGTCGGATAGTCTCTCTGGCAGCTTTACTCTGTAGGCCATTTGGCCAATCCTTTCTGTTATGGGAAATGGCCCTATGAATCTTGGAGCCAGTTTCCCTATAGACCCAAAGAGAACCACATTCCTCAGAGGTGGCACTTTAATGAAAACCGTATCTCCAACTTCAAATTCAATATTAGTCCTTCTCTTTTCAACGTAGGATTTCTGCCTATCTTGAGCGGTCTTCATTCGCCGTCTGATAAGATCTATCTTCTCGGATGTTTCTCTAACCATATCCGGTCCAAGCAATAGTCTTTCTGTAGATTCCCACCAACAAGTCAGTGATCTACAGGGTCATTCATATAAGGCTTCAAAAGGTGCCATGCCAATACTTGTTTAAAAGTTGTTGTTGTAGGCGAATTCTACTAATGGAAGATGTTCTTCCCAAGTACCTCCAAAGTCAATACACAGCCTCAAAAGATTCTCTAGAACTCTGTTCACTCTCTCCGTCTGTCCATCGGTTTGAGGATGATAAGCGGAGCTTAAACATAACTGTGTACCTAATGCTTCTTGCAAACTCCTCCAAAATTCACTAGTGAAGATGGGGTCACAATCACTTATGATGCTGGAAGGTACTCCATGAAGTCAGATTATCTCTCGAACATATAATGCTGCCAACCAAGCCACCGTCCTTTTACTATTAATAAGAGTAAAATGAGCGCTCTTAGTAAGCCTATCCACCATGACCCAAATACTGGTGTTGCCTTTCTTCGATCTAGGCAAACCATCTATGAAATCTATCGAGATGCTCTCCCATTTCCACTGTGGAACTTCCAAAGGATGAAGTAAACCACTGGGCTTCTTTTGCTCAGCTTTGAGTTGCTGACAAACTGAACATTGAGAAACAAACTCTGCCACATCTTTATTCATCCCAGCCTAAACGAAAACCCTCTTTATATCCCTATACATCTTATCACCGCCTAGATGGATAGTCATCTTAGAATGATGGGCTTCTTCTAGGACTATCTTTTTCAAGCTCCCAATTCTAGGAACACAAAGCCTTCCATCTCGTCGCAGCCACCCTTTATCGTCTGTGGAGTATCTGCTGTGGTGACTAGAAGTCTCACCTTTACTGAGCCTATCCAAGATGTCAGAAATCTATGGATAATTTCGCTACAAAGCTCCTATCGGATCCATAAGAATGGGTCGTATTTCCAGCGATGCAAACAAACCAGGCAAAAGCTCGATGGAGGGTCTAAAATTAAATGCTGATATAAACTCCAAGCTTTTCCTTTCTGCAAACAAAGGACTTAAGACCATCTGCTGTCTACTCAATGCGTCTGCCACTACATTACCCTTTCCAGAGATATAAGCAATCTCAAAGTCATAAGAAGCTAGGAACTCCATCCATCTTTGTTGCCTTAAATTAAGATCCTTCTGTGAGAACAAAGACTTGAGAGATTTATGATCGGTGTACAACTCGAACCTCTCTCCAAGAAAATAATGACGCCACATCTTAAGCGCGAATACTATGGAAGCTAGCTCAAAATCATGGGTAGGGTAATTCTTCTCATGAACTCTCAATTGTCTACCTCCATAACACACTACCTTCCATTCATGCATCAGAACCGCACGAAGCCCTGTACCACATGCATCAGTGTATACTGTAAACACTTTATTCCCTTCGGGCAAGGTCAAGGTTGGGGCTGTTGTTAGACCCTTTTTCATTCGTTGGAAAGCAACATCACAATCTATATCCCACGAAATTGCAAAGTTCTTCTTCGTCAGTCTGGTGAGTGGGGCTGATATCTTTGCGAAGTCCTTAATGAACTTCCTATAATAACCTACCAACCTCAAAAAGCTTCTCACCTCCATTGCATTCTTTGTAATCTGCCAGTCCTGAATTGCAACCACCTTTGCAGGATCCACTGCCATACCATCTTTGGAAACCACATGCCTTAGAAATCTCACCACTTTTCTTCAAAAGTAGCATTTGGAGAACTTTGCCTTAAGCTGATGTGCACGGAGGGTTTTCAAAACTTCCCTCAAATGCTGGGAATGCTCTTCTTCTCTCTTTGAGAAGATCAAGATGTCAACAACAAAGACTACAACAAATTTATTTAAAAACTCCCGAAATACCCTACTCATCAGATCAACTAAATAGGCGGGTGCATTTGTCAACCCAAACGACATTACATGCCATTCGAAGAAACCATCTTGAGTCCTAAAAGCGGTCTCATCTATACTGTCCTCAGCCACCCTCAACTGATGAAACCCCGTGGCCAAGTCTAACTGAGAAAATATCGAGGCACCAACAAGCTGATCGGAAAAATCATCAATGCATGGGAGCGGGTGTCTATTCTTGTTGAGTTTATTCAACTCTCTATAGTCCACACACAGGCGAAGTAAACCATCCGCCTAAGTCGCGAATACAACTAGAGCACCCCATTCAGATATGCTTCGCCTGATACACCCTTTCTCAAGTAGCTCCCCTACTTGCTTACTCATCTCCCTCCTTTCCCTCGGAGCCATATGGCGCATTGGTAATGCAACTGGCTTTGCATTGTCCACCAGATATATACGGAAATCGATCTCGCGGCTCGGAGGTAAACCCTGTACCTTATCAAAAACATCAGAATAATTTCGGACTATTGGAACATATTGCAAATTATCGATAGATGCATCAAGAGACTCTAGGAAACTAAGCATAACAGACCCTTGTGTGTCACAAGAAATCTTGAGGGTCCTCCCATGACAAGTCAGAAGCCTAACGACCCTCCTCGCATAATCCAGAATGGCACCATACGTGGTAAGCCAATCCTCCCTAGAATCAACCCATGGCCCATAAACCCGAGCACATACGCATCGCACTCAAACTCGATGCCTAAGATAGATATCCTCAAACCCCAACAAATCATAGAAAAATGAGCCGAACCACCAATGAGGTTTGAGACAACAACGAGATCCACTACTATACTAGTATTTAAGTGCAGAGATTCAACCATAGAACTAGAAATAAATGAGTGTGAAGCGATAGAATCAAAAAGAGTTCTAATAGGATGACTGGAAATAGAAATCAAACCTTCCACGGAAATTTTTCTACCTCTATCCGGAGCATTGGTCGCGAGAGAATTCACTCCCCTCCAGAAGTTCTTTCCCTTTGACCTTGTCCCTGTTTCTTCGAGCATTCCCAAGAAAAGTGTCCAACCTCTCCACAATTGAAGCAAGAATTCTTCCTTCTTTTACAGTCCTTCACCAAATGACATTCTCCCCCACAACTATGACACTTCCTCTTATCCTTAGCCTTGTTATTCTTTCCCCCTTTCCTTTGTTGTTGTTGCTGCCCTTTTTTGGGCTGTCCCTTCTTGTTTTGCGTTGTTTCCTTAGCCTTTACTTCTTTCTTTTCTTTCTTGTCTTCCTCATTGTGACACCCCATATCCGTTAATGTCACTCACTAAGGGAATGCATTATGTTACATGAAGCGTTATGTGTAAACAGACACAAAATATTACAAGATAGATATAAATAAGATAACAACGGATTTTCAATTTTTTATTTCAACATAAATCATCACATCGTGGTTCAAAATACCATAAGTCACAAAAACCATTATAATAAGGTAACTATTGCCTTGTACCATCAGAGTACATAAATATGTAAAAAGCATAATTCCCCAAAAAAGAGCTAAGCCATAGTAAAGAGAAGAACTTGAGCTATACTTCAAAATCAGCTCCAACAAGATGATAACTGAGTCTTGGCTAAGCCTGAGAATTCCCTCCCTGTGAACCTATGGGGTGGAGGGACGGAAGAAAGAAGAGGAAACAAAAATGATCAGACATAAAGTATGGCGAGTCCAGTTACTTTTTAGTAAGTAAATAAGTAAAAGTAGCATGAAAGGCATATAAATTGGATAAGAGAGATATAACTACATAAAAGTAGATATGACAAGGTAAACAGGATAAGGGGGTGTACGCTTCTAATGATTACTCTGCACCATTACTAGTATAACCAAAATGAAATGATCCCTTCCACTATAAGCTGGTAGACTTAGGCATATGTCCGAGTGTACCCTAACTACTACCCTAATCGATCGGCTCTCTAATCCACTAGATACTCTGTGCCAGCCCCACCGTAGGATGTATCACTTTCTAAAGTGGCAACTCTTCGCTGATATGCATAGCCCCATATCTACAGTTGTCACGGTCATCTTATCCCCCTCTGTCCGGCTCATGCACGCACATGTCCTGGTCGGTTTACGACGCCCATGCCATTCTCTACGTTTATATCTCTTACAATCAGTCCAGTAAGTGTGCCCCTTCTTCGACCTAGTTCGGAGTACATGTTCGATACCTACTCTGGGATACTAGCTGAAACGGGTCCCACACAATATGATACAAGTTTTTCCCCCTTGTCTTTTATCCCTACTAGGTTTTAATTGGCTTGTATACCACTAGGTGTCTTCATTTACAAAACCATATCATTTCTACAAGTTATGCTTACCCTAAAAGGTGTCTTTAATTACATAACTTTATTATTTCCTCCGGGTATGTATACCACCAGGTGTCTTTAATTACATAACCTTATCAGTTTAAGTTTGTGGGCCTATATTTCAATATTACCCACCCCCTCTGATTTACTTAACACACCCGCTGTTCAACCAAATTTAATTAACCCCAAATTTAGTTCATATTCACACAATCCCTCTGGATTTACTAGGTTAAGGATTCTAATTCATTACCATGTCCATTTATTGTTATAATGGGTAAGACCTCCTACATTAGGCCTACAACTTGTGGATGCTGGATATTGCGGTTAGGTCCGGGCAGACTTCTTCCACAAGTTTGGCCTAACCTCATGTCTTAGCCCGTTTCGTATTTGTGCACTTAGACCCCTCACATTAGATTCAACATTTGCGGTGGCTGGATATGCCGGTCGCGTCCGTGCAGACACCACAAATGCAATCTAACCTCGTGTCATAAGTGTTGTTATAGTTTTCTAATTACTATAATCCTAGGCATTTTAATTATTATCCAATTAATTATATGTAATGACCCAGATTTTTGGTTGATTAATTTTAAATATTTAATATGGTTTTAAATATATATAGTTGATAATATAAATTAATTTTTATATTTAGTTATCGATTTAATAATCGAATATAATTTAATTTAGAATATATCGAATTATTGTAATTCGAAATATAATTGAAATCGAAGTTAAAAACTGAATCAAAATGATTTAGATGATAAATAGGAATTTTATTTGACTATAAACAATAATAATAAATTATTATCGAGAAATTTATTTCTAAATTTAAATTCTATTTTATTAATTTATTATGATTATTTTATACATATACATTCAAATTAAATTTCAAAATATTTATGCGGAGTTCAGAATAGGGTTATTACATTGAAATGTCGTTCGGTACGTTATAATAGCGGTTCAAGATTTAAATTAATGGACCCCGAGATATTTGTAATGGATAAGATCGAATCGAATCGAAGATCAAATCAAAATCTGTTTATAAGTAATAAAGATCTCTTTATTTCAACTCACATTAAATTAAAATCAAATCGATATTAATAGCGATTGTACTTTGTTGTACTTAAAGCCTATACCTCGCTTAAACTAATTCTTCATTGCTAAGTATTCCTGTCTATATAAATGCAACCCCTCCTTGTTATTTTTCTACTTCGTTCTTCAGAAGGAAAAAAATGCATTCCCTTTTCAAATCGAAACCGCGAAATCCTCGTTACAAAATTCATTTTAAAAATTAGGATTTTTGTTCCTTCCTCAACATCATAATCATCGTGAGTTTACCAATATGGGTGTGATGCCCACCAGTACTACAAATTCGAACAAAATCCTCTAAAATCAAACTGCAAATCAAAAGTCAAAGTCTTGTTCTACAATAAATCTAGCGAGCGCGCAAGAGATTTCGGAGGCTCGATATTCGAGCGACGACCTAGGGCAGGGGGTTTGCTAGATATTTGGGCGGGGCTTGGTGAAGTAGCGAATCACGACGTTGGTGCGGGCCTGTGGTTGGGGATGACGATGTTGTTCTAGTGTTCGATTGAAGTAACACTGCGATTTTGGAAATGCATTCAGTGGAAAAATGGGAGATCTCGAGTTCGAGCGTTCGCGAGGGGAGTGTGAACGTGATGATTTGGAGTCATGCGATTTTTTCTAATGTTGAGGAGGGGGTGACAAAAACAAGTCAGTGAATGTGGCTCTGTATATTTTTTGATGCAAGAGTGGAAACTAGAGTTCGAGTTATGTGATGTAGAGGTTAATGGCAGTCTTTGATTTAAAATGCTGAAGGTAAGAACAACGGGAAACCGAAATTTGAATTGGTGATTGCGGTTGGGGCAGGACGTGGAAGTGGTTTGTTGGTGATTTTATGGAGAGAGTCTAAGGCAAATTAAATATGGTACTTTCTGTAGCATGTTGGAGTAGATAAAATTCATCGACACTGGGTGAAGCAGGTGATCCGCAATGAGATTCAGGGCATGAGGCAACAGTGTTTGGGTAGGTGTCGGTTTTGATTTTACAAGCTGTGGGAAGTCAGACCCGGTGTAGTTGGCATTGTTGAGGCATTAGAAAGCGGGGAGGCATCAAATGATTGTTATGATATAGTTCGACGTTGAGAGGAAGTTTTGTGAAAGTAATAGGTAATTTTAATTAATTACTTAACTATTAATTTACTAAATTAATAACATTTAAATTTGATTTAAGGGAAGGAGCAAGATGTGCGTGGATCTTGCAAATGCGGGTTTGAATAATTACTAAGGAGGAAGATTATAAAGTACATTAATAAGGTATTAATCGTTGTTTATTCATAATTTGGATTTAAGCAGGATGAAAGATAATTTAAGTAGTTAGTGAATTCTAATTTAAAATCCAATTCGGATAAACTGAAATGGGTTAACTTATTCAATTTTGGTCAGAACGGAACAAGGTTTGTCGCGTTACGATCATAGAGATGAGATGTACATTCGGAATTTGAACTCATTAGAACTTGCGCTTGCTAAGATTTCAGTTAATTTCAAATGATGTTTGAATTTCAAAGTGAATCTAGATCGTCGATCGAATTTTAAGGTGAGTAACTCTCACTCTAAAATTTATTTTAAATTTATTTTATCGTTAAAATAAATTGTTGGTTGCTTGGATGCATTTATAAATTGTTTATCAATATTGGCAATTAATATACAAATATATTAGTTATTTAGGCTTGGTGTTTGTGGCTATTATATAGATATTGGTGATTCGATTCCTGTAGTAATATTAGCAGATGACCCTATATGCCCCAAGCTATGATAGTGGATAACCTTCTATACCGCGATATCCTGCCTTGAAGCAGGATGGGTATTATTTATATTGTCTAACGTTTGTGGGTGCAGGAAAACAGGTTGGAGGGATCCAACTGGATTCCTCAAAAATATTATTATCTATTTGTTATCATATATATTATTATATATGATGTGTTTGAAAACCTGTGGTTGATAAATTGAGTTTTTTTGATTTGTTGAACGTCACTGGCTCGGAATGTTGATTTATAAAAATATACCGTGAAAAGGATATTCTGAGATTTAAAAGGAAAAAACTATTTTTAAAATAGAATTTGAATTTCGAATGGACTATAAAGGTGTTTACTTGTTTGAATAAGTAAAACAGGTATTGAATTTATAAACGGTGTTTATAAATGAAATGGATCATTGGATAATTGGGAATTTAAATTCAAGTGTGAATTTAAATTAGAATTGGAAATCGTTTTAAATAGAAAACTATGAAATATATTCTGATATTCGGAATGTAAATTTAAATTGGATAACTAAATTAGATTTATGTCGAATTTATAAAATAAATTGTATCCAGAAAGGATAATGGAATTTTATTTGATAGAAACTATAATAAAATATGTAAATTAGTTATATGAATAAGTTATAATAAATAGAATATTCCAAAATAAGATTTTGGGTTTTAAAATGGTTTTTTTAGTGGAACTTGTTGAATATATAAAGAAAGTAAATTTATAAACGCTGTTTATGAATGTAGGAATTAATTATCAAGAGATAATTTTTAATTTTAAATTCAAGAATGAATCTAAAAGAGAATTTTGAAATCATTTCGAAAAGAGAATGACGGCTTTTATTTTGGAATTCAGGATATAAAATGAATTGGGTTTCAAATGGATTTGAAATGGAAATTTGTTTTAATATATAAAACAAAGAAGTTG
This sequence comes from Allium sativum, assembly GCA_030737875.1. Lineage (NCBI taxonomy): Eukaryota > Viridiplantae > Streptophyta > Magnoliopsida > Asparagales > Amaryllidaceae > Allium > Allium sativum. The sequence goes on from CM060921.1 coordinate 320,279,341, forward strand.
AATTTATAAATGATATTTGTAAGTCTGGTGAAAATAAATTATCATGAGATAAGTAGCAGTTCAAATTCAAATATGAATTGGAAAGTGTTAGGAATTGGGATGATTGATTATATTTCAGAATCCAAAATATGAATTTGAATTGAGAAAAATCCAATGAATTTATAAATGAAATTCGATTTATATCGAATTTTATAAAATAATTAGTTAGAGGGATTTGGAATCGAAATTGGCTTTTATAAGTGAATTGGGTTAGTAAATTCATATTCGAAATCGAATATGAAATTGGAGTGAAACTGGAGTGAAAATGGAATTCAATTGGTTCATAAGCAAATTAAAATCATGTATGAACGTGATATGTTTAATTAAAAAGTGAAATAGGCAAAGAGCTAATTTAAAGAATAAATTAGCAAATTAAATTAAAATAATTGGATTGAGTTAGAATAAATTGGGAATGGACGTATATAGGTTAAGCAGGTTCGGAATGAAGTATATGAAGATTATAATTTGTGCGCCCGACAAAAAGGTACACGTTTAAATTCCATATGAGATTTTATGTGCCAATCGGCAAGCCACTTGGCTTTTTGATATTCCTTTTGAATGGAAAGGGCCTAGAGAGGCGAGTTGAGGTTTGAACTATCGACTGGTACAAATAAGGTTATGGCGAAATTTTCCGGAAATCTAAGGAGCTATTTTTAAGAAAATTTGATAGTTAGAAATCAATGTATCGATATATATATATATATATATATATATATAGAATTCGATAAGGAAATGAACTAAATATAGAATATTATAAACAAAAAGAAAATCTGTGAATTTAAATCGAGTAAAAATAGGAAAAGAAATGTATATACGTTTTAGAAATGGGAAATTGTTTTAGTATGGTATTGATTATTCGAGTTAGCAGTCTTGTCTGTTTTGAAGTTAATAATATTTTCAGTCAAGGTTTGAGAGGTAATTATACCCCAACTTGATTGATTTCATTATTAGCTGATAATTAGCAAGATTCAGTATCGGAGAGAAATGTTTAAAGAGATTTAGTCGAATGCGGTATTTTAGGTTGTTGTAACGATGTTTTACATAACATTTGTTTTAACCCAATAAATGGAAATTTTGGAAATATAATAGTAAATATTTCCTAAGTCTAAAAATAAATGGTCGTGAAAAAAATAAGTAATTGGAATATTTTCCAAATATTAATAAAAGATATTTTCTAAGTATAGAAAATAAAAGAAGGTGAAATATGGGAATGTTTTCCAAATAGCGTAAGAGGCTAAGATGATTGTTGAAATATTTGGTTAACAAATATTGATAAGGAAATGGAGTAGTGATTTTATTAATGAATGAAATATTAATTAAGAGGCCCGGTGATTTGTTTGATGGTTGGAATGTTTGTTTATTTTTCTTCGATAGTTAAATAACCGACTATCGAAGTATTTGCCAATATCGTTGTCAATATGGAGAGATCGGTTGGATTATTATCTGAGAACCACCCCGTATTGGCAGTAGCGTTGCGAATCAGATTATATGAAGATAATCAAAGACGGAGTAAAGTGCAAGAGCTTTTTCTATTAATGGAAATTGTGCCTTTGGTTTCGTTCAATCCCAGAACGAACGTATATAGACGAATGTCTGACAAATTATTTCCAATGATCGAATATGTTGGTCTGTATAAATATATATGGTGGCGGAGGATTTATTCTCTTAGCATAATATCCAGAATATATTTGTGCAAATCAATTAGTGATTAACGGATCTGACAATGTGGCATTCAAAGTGATTGTGCTATCAATGAATGATAAGAAATCGTAGCCTCAGGCCTCAACAACCGGGAAATGACAAAAATCGGGCAGGCAACATGGCAATGTGGGTCGCTCCCATTAGGGTGTATAATCACCTATCTAGAGAAATTCCTTTTTAATCTATAATCTATTCGATGCTGTCCCATTCGGGAAACGGTTGCTGATCCCAACTGTTGGTGATATACATTCGATACACTCAAGCGAAATGAGTGGTCGGTCACGTGTGGGCCGGGTTGCAAGATGTTCTTGTTGAACCTAGTATATTCCTCTCTAGAGATACACTATCGGAAGGTGGTTCCATACCTTGTCATAGTCGGAATCCAATCTCCAATAAGCGCCATGCGGTCTTTGATTTATACTATATATGGAGCGTGAGATGCAAGCGTTCCGCTAGATTCTATTTATTTGATGTAGACATTATATCATAGGATTTGATATCAAAAATACTTTGGGTTATCGTAAGGTAAAAACCATCTGTGTTTATGTGTGGATCGGTCTTACGATTATCATTTCTTTCGACGGGACTTTTAAAGTTAAACAAATGATTGGAGTTTACTCAAACCAGTCCCATGACTGACCCAGAGTTTATTTTGTTTGTTTTCCTTAAACTCTTGGGTGCTTAAATTTGTACAAGCAGTCAAATAGTCCGGATTTTTCAGATTCACTTGGAAGAGCAAAAAGCAGGAGGCTTCACCTGTTAGCTATAGACTATCATATTTCCATTGTGTACTATGTGGTATCTGGAAATACGTGTTTATAACTGTTCCAGGAATAACTGTTGTGCTCTGATGATGGTATGTATATAAAGTTACTGAATTGGATTTCAAAGTTTATGTTACCTAATATATTTTATTCGTTCCGCTGTGAGTTTGTGATCTTTATTTTCTTCTATTCTAATATTTCTTTCTATTTCTCATCTTCTAACTTCTTTCTAATAATGATTCGTATTTCTGTGCAATTTGGGTTGGACGTGTGATGTTATTAGTCAACTCAGATAGTATGGATTTGCGGGCCGTTACAGTTGGTATCAGAGCTTAGGTTGAGCGAATACCTAGGCTTGGGTGGCATGTGCTCATTAGAGGTAGGGTCAGCAGTACCCTAGAATGAGTTGAGTGTATATACATATGAGAGAGCATATTTGTTATTTGATATAAAAATTGTTTTATATTGTGTTGGCTAGTCTGTTAAGTGGTTTTTGAATTCTGATCGAATCGTGGGACGCCAAAAAGTCGATAGGAATTTCTAAACACTTGAACAAAAAATTTCGACATGATATTATTTTAAGTGGGTAAATGAAATAAATTTACTCAAAAATTCTATTTTCGAATAGAAAAAGAATAATTTTCTAAAAATTATTATATTATATGGATGTGCTGGTTGTTATAATTATAATCAAACGAGATTATAAGGATTGGAAAGGTTATAGTAACCGAATATAATCTGTATAAGAATCTAAAATACAAATGAGATGGATTAAAATTAAATTCAAACTAGAATTTGGAATTTAGTCCCGAGAAATTGGAAAATATTTTCTGAAGTATATTAAAATAATATAGCTTTGTTTTGGAAGGATTTTGGATTGAAAACCATTTTTAATGGATTTTTGAAAGTGATAAAGCATTGAACTCACTTCAGTGGCTGGAAAATAATTCTGATGATGATCGCGACATCATCAGTGTTCATTTTTGAGTTTCTAAGTGATGGATTGCTACCTTAGAAAAGTTTTTGATGGAAATTTGTTTGAAAGAAAACTAGTTGGTTTGAATATTCAAATGTTTTGAATTTGTGAAGGAAATAAATATATTTATATATTTATGGGATTTCAAAAGTTTTTGAAATAAAAATCTAGGAATTTGAATTCTGGAGTTAAAATTTAACTTCAGCAAGTTAAATGGATCAAGGTGAATAAATTAATCAGAATCAATTTGAATGAGATTAAATGCATATGAATGGGATATGAACTAATTGTGAATATACTGATTGTTAATCATTCAGATTAAATGAATATAAGTATATATGGTATGCTATATGAACGAAAACCAAAAATTGGTGGAACTAAAGTTGTAGAAATGCGAATAGTTGAATTTCAACATAAGCAAAATGATTCAGATGATATTAAATTATCGATTTAATAATCAAATATAATTTAATTTAGAATATATTAAATTATTGTAATTCGAAATATAATTGAAATCGAAGTTAAAAACTGAATCAAAATGATTCAGATGATAAATAGGAATTTTATTTGACTATAAACGATAATAATTAATTATTATCGAGAAATTTATTTGTTTCTAAATTTAAATTATATTTTATTTATTTATTATGATTATTTTATACATATACGTTCAAATTAAATTTCAGAGTATTTACTGTGGAGTTCAGAATAGGGTTATTACATTGAAATGTTGGTCGTTACGTTACAACAGCGGTTCATGATTTAAATTAATGGACCCCGTGATATTTGTAATGGATAAGATCGAAATCGAATCAAAGATCAAATCAGAATCTATTTAAAAGAAATAAAGATCTCTTTATTTCAACTTACATTAAATTAAAATCAAATCGATATTAATAGCGATTGTACTTCGTTGTACTTAAAGCCTATACCTCGCTCAGACTAATTCTTCGTTGCTAAGTATTCCTCTCTATATAAACGCAACCCCTCCTTGTTATTTTTCCACTTCATTCTTCAGAAGGAAAAAATTTCATTCACTTTTCAAATCGAAACCGTGAAATCCTCATTACAAAATTCATTTTAAAAATTAGAATTTTTGTTCCTTCCTCAACATCATAATCATCGTGAGTTTTCCGATATGGGTGTGATGCCCACTAGTACTACAAATTCGAACGAAATCCTCTAAAATCAAACTGCAAATCAAAAGTCGAAGTCTTTTTCTTCAATAAATATAGCGAGCTCTCAAGAGATTTCAGAGGCTCGATATTCGAGCGACGACCTAGGGCAGGGGGTTTGCTAGCTATTTGGGCGGAGCTTGGTGAAGTAGTGAATTACGACATTGGTGCGAGCCTGTGTTTGGGGATGACGATGTTGTCCTGGTGTTCAATTGAAGTAACACTACGATTTTGGAAAAGCATTCAGTGGAAAATGGGAGATCTCGAGTTCGAGCATTCGCGAGGGGAGTGTGAACGTGATGATAAAGATTGGAGTCATGCGATTTTTTCTGATGTTGAGGTGGGCGTTACAAAAACAAGTCAGTGAATGCTGCTCTGTGTATTTTTGGATGCAAGAGTGGAAACTAGAGTTCGATTTAGGTGATGTAGAGGTTAACGGCGGTATCTGATTTAAAATGCTGAAGGTAAGAACAATGGGAAGCCGAAACTTGAATTGGTGATTGCGGTTGGGGCAGGAAATGGAAGTGGTTTGTTGGTGATTTTATAGAGAGAATCTAAGGCAAATTCAATATGCTACTTTCTGTAGCATGTTGGAACAGATAAAATTCATCGACATTGGGAGAAGCAGGTGATTCACAATGAGATTCAGGGCATGAGGCAACAGTGTTTGGGTAGGTGTCGGTTGTGATGTTACAAGCTGTGGGAAGTCAGACCCGGTGTAGTTGGCATTGTTGAGGCATTAGAAAGCAGGGAGGCATCAAATGATTGTGATGATATAGTTCGACGTTGAGAGGAAGTTTTGTGAAAGGAATAGGTAATTTTAATTAATTACTTAACTATTAATTTTCTAAATTAATAATATTTAAATTAGATTTAAGGGAAGGAGCAAGATGTGCGTGGATCTTGCAAGTGCGGGTTTGAACAATTACTAAGGAGGAAGATTATAAAGTAGATTAATAAGGTATTAATCGTTGTTTATTCATAATTTGGATTTAAGCAGGATGAAAGATAATTTAAGTAGTTAGTGAATTCTAATTTAAAATCCAATTCGTATAATTTGAAATGGGTTAACTGATTCAATTCAGGTCAGAACGGAACAAGGTTTGTCACGTTATGATCATAGCGGTGAGATGTACATTCGGAATTTGAATTCATTGGAACCTGAGCTTGCTAAGATTTCAGTTAATTTCAAATGCTATTTGAATTACAAAGTGAATCTGGATCATCGATCGAATTTTAAGGTGAGTAGTTCTCACTCTAAAATTTATTTTAAATTTATTTTTATTGTTAAAATAAATTGTTGGCTGCTTGGATGCATTTATAAATTGTTTATTAGTATTGTCTATTAATATATAAATAAGTTAGTTATTTAGGCTTGGTGTTTGTGGCTATTATATAAATATTGGTGATTGGATTCCCGTAGTATCATTAGAGGAGAGCTTGTATCATGTTGTGTGGGACCCATTTCATTCAGTAACCTGGAGGGGTATCAAAGTAAGAACTCCGTACTAGGCGGGGAAGGGGCACACTTACTGATTGATTATAAGAGATCCAAAATGAGACGGATGGTGTGGGCGGCGCAAACCGACCGGGGACATGTGCGTGCATGGGCCGGGCAGAGGGGGACAAGACGACCGTGACACCAGTAGGTATAACTGTGCAAACCTTAGGTTGCCACTTTAAGGAAGTGATACCCCCTAGTTGTGGTATCAGCACAGGGTATCTACAGAGTAGGGAGCCGATTGATTAGGGTAGTGGTTCGGGTATACTCGGACGTATGCCCTAAGTCTACCAATTTATAGTAGGAGGGTAGTGGGTACGACTAGTTGAGATAGGAGCAGGCGACACCTATGACAACAGCTAGGAATACACGGAACTACCACCATCGTTATCATTAGCGAAAGGGATCATCCCATCTTGATTTGACTAGTAATAGTGCAGAGTAGTTAGTAGTGAAGCATGCATACACCTTACCTTATTTGTCCTGTCATACCTGTCATATGTACCATGAATCCTCTTATCCACTTTTATTCCTATCATGTTTACCTTTATTTATTTACTGGCTAAAAGTTACTGGACTCACCAGACGTATGTCTGACCAAGTTTTTTTTGCCTCTTTTCTTCCGTTTCCCCCCAGGTTCTCAGGGAGGAAACATCCAGGTTTAGTCAGGATTTGGATATCGTCTTCCAGGAGCTACTTCTGAAGTATGGCTCAAGTCTATGTCTCTTATATGGCTTGCTCTTTAATATGGGGAATGATGTTTTTATTTTAAATACCTATGTACTCTGATGATGTAAGACAAAAGTGTTTTAATGGTTTTATGACTCATGGTATTATGTAACAAATTATTTTGGTGATTTAATAAAGTTGTTTATTTTCCGTTGCAAAATTTTTATATATGTCTTGTGATATTCTGTGTCTGTTTACCAAAAATGCTCCACTAAAGTTAAGGCATTCCCTTTGTGAGTAACCTTAATGGAGGTGGGGTGTTGCAAAACCAGAATCCTGTGAATAAAAATCTACAAAACCAAAACTACTAGCTGCCCGTGGAAAATAGGGGCACCTAGAGTTTAGGTTAAAACAATAAACTCCAGGTCAGTCATGTGACTCGTGTGAGAACTAAAACAGTTATTAATTTTATTTTAAAGTTAGGTAAATCAAGGGACCACGCCGTATGACACGGAACGAGTTTCCTCCCAAGAATACCAGTGCATAAAACAACAGCACAATGCTAAATAAAGAACAATGAAGCTATTATAAGACCCAGATCCCATCACACAATGCAACACAAGCCGGAGGATAGGGTTTTACCTTATAATAGCCAAAGAATGCTTGATACTCTAAATTTCATCTTTTATTACTACTATAAGTGTATAGTGTCAAAACAATTTCAATCATAAGTAATAGATGGCATAAGTGCCTTATACCACTATGTCGCCATATATAGGTTCTACAATCAAAACCGCAAAGTCACGTATCGGAAGTTAGATTTCCATCTGTGAACTGAGGCAAGGGATCGTCCTCACCGCTTCGAGGCGCTCTGACCCTCCCCTTAGGTCAGAGCTCGAGTGACCTTTGGATAGCCAGGGCCGGTCCAACGATGTGGATTAAAATGCCTGAACACTGCGTTTCCCCGACCTTTGGGGCATAAATGAGTCCTATGACTCCATCGGCTCCACGTAGTCATCGATATATCTGAGGCGCCTCGCAATCCAACAACCACACAGGTGAAAATAATATAAATGTCAGGGCTGGTAGGTCACTGACACCACCCTAGGTAGAAGGAAACGCATGCCCTCCCTGATATCCTCTCCCGTTTCTGGTTCACAACCGGGGTGTGAGGCTCGCGAGTTAATGTTATACACAAAGCTATGCCATACAGGCGGTGCTTTGATCATCAACCACAAGACTTTGCTTTTCAACAAAAGCCTTGATCCTTTGCATCTCAGCATGCCATACAGGCAATTCACGCAATGTAACTTATGACTATCAATCACACAGAATGAAATCCAATGTCAGACACACAGTCCATTTACAAATCCGTTCTGGGTCTGAACGAAACCGGAGGAACCTAATTCCTTGCATATCCATCGATCTCCAAGTATGTCTGGACGATCACCAACTGATTCCCTCCTCTTGGGTGTACAACCCAATGAAGATCATTAGTAATTATCCAAACGATGTGAAGACCTCCGGTCTTCGACCACCGTCTTCATCCTCGACACCTCGTCGAATCGGTTATTCAGAATGGGATAAACCCGGTCTTTCTGAATAACTCGCGTATATAATAAACAAGTGTTACACAAACACAACATACGCCTCATTCCAATTCAGAATATTCTTTTATTCAAATATTCACATCTATAGGGAAAGGTTCCCATTAATTTTATCAAAGATAAATCCTTTAAATTTATTCTTTAATCTTCTTTTGAATATCAATTCAAACCAAATTATGGTTTATCCAAACTAGTCGGGATTAGCAAACCTTACCGAAGTAATCATTTTGTTAAATTTCCCAACCGCAACCTATTCATCCCATGAAGTAAAACTGGTCATACTTCATATCTAACACCACGGTGTTATCGTTAAATTTAATTACCATTTCACGTTCAAATCTAACTAAAGATGTAACTATCGCTTGGAGCAAAACTGGCGATACTCCATTCTCGATCATTTCAATCTAATTAAAGATTCATTAAAACTCCACTTGGTTTTTATCTTCCCAAAAATCAATATTAATGAGGGAAATCATATCCTGTCTTTAACTGGGTTAAAGAACCAATGTCATTTAAAACATGGTTCACTATATACCCAAAATCACATTCCATTCCATCAGCCTTTAACCGTAAATTAGCAAGTGAACAATTCCCCAAGTGTAACACCCCATATTTTATGAGAATATTAAAATAACAAATTAAAGAATAATTTATTTGAAAAAGAGGAATGAGAAAAGAATGATGTTTAACATTGTTCTAAGGTTTGTAAGCAAAAGACTTAGTAGCTCATTTGGTTAGAACATGTGACGTGCATACAAGAGGTACAGAGTTCGATCCCCGCCAGCGCCATATTTTTGTTTTAGGGGAATGGCTAAAAAGTGGCTTGGTGTGAACGCAGTTCAAAAAGTGGTTTAGTGTGAAAATGGTTAATTATGAAGAAGTTATTAAGCCATGAAGTTTGTGTGCATATGAGAGAAATATATATATATATATATATATTAAATAAATAAATATTCAAAAAAAGTTCAAAACAGCGAATCGGGAGGGGAAATAGCCGAACCGCACCATTTTTGGAGTCGACTAGAGGTCAATCCAGTGAGTTTGGCTGCCAACCCGTGGCTCGATTCGCCCTAAGGTCTGATATGGCATCTAAGTGGTCCAGATAAATTCTAGGTTAATCCTAAGGCCTAAATAACTTCCTACACCTATATATACACCCTAAGACCTAACCCTAATTCATAAATATTATCTATGACACCATTATGTTGTCAAATTATCTCTTAAACCCTAGCCGTCGCCTCTAATTCAAATCTCAAGTGTTCAACTTCAACTCAAATTGAAGATTAGAGCTTCTACAACAATTCAAGAGGATAAATCAGCAACACCGCAACATTTCTACACCAATTTCAGTGCATAATTCTATTCTTTAACCACGAAAGGTGAGTACAGTGATTTTCACAATATAATGGGATTATAAGTAACATGATGAAGTTGTAAAGAGGATTCATATGTATGTTTGTAATTTAAGTCTCATCCAATTCTTCACCTTTTTGATTCATGTCATCATATGCCTATGTTTCTATATAAAGTTCATACCTTTATCAGTTTATTCATGTTGAATCTATCATTATGCCTCTATGCCAGTTTACATGCCCCTTTATTTCATGATGTTATGTTAATTCCAATTTTCTGTGATTTGATTCTCTCTACTCATCCCTATTCCTTTTATTTTTGGATCTAGGCTACGTTCGAGCCTATGTTAAAAATACGCGCGAATGCAAATACGTGGGAACGATGGGAATATGTGAAATGGATATTATTGGATATTTTGGATAATTGGATAATATGTGAAATTGGCATATTTGGGTATGAATTACATGGAATTGATGAAATTGCCTATAATTGTAAATTTGTAATTGAGGCTAATTAATTTGTAATTAGTGACAATTTGGAATAGGCAATATTATAAACATGATTATATGTTTAATTGGATATACATGGCATGAAAATTGGGTATGGGTGAAATACGATTATTAATAAACCTTTGACACGAGGTTAGGCGCAATTGTGGCGTAAGACTTCCCGGAACTGCCCGGCAAATCTAGCTTCCACAATTGGACGTCTAATGTGAGAGGTCAAAGGAATGAATTCTAGGCGCAACGGTTAATGACACGAGGTTATACCCGGTTTGTGGCGTAAGACTACCCGGAACCGCCCGACAAATCCAGCGGCCACAAAGCGTTCGGTCTAATGTGGGAGGTCATGCACCGTTCGTCATAAGGAATGAATTAAGGAATACTAACCATAATAAGACATGGGTATGGTTAGAGGGTTAAGTGGGGTGACATGTAAATTATGACATGTAAATATGGACTTAACCGGTATAAGATAAGACATGTAAATTATGACATGTACGTATGGACTTAACCATAGCATGTGTAAGACATGGACATTTAAATTAAAATGGTTAAGTGGGAGAAAAACCTAGTGGGGACCAAGCATAGGTGGGAGGCTTGTGTAGGATGGGGGACCCGTTTCAACCGGTAACGTGTTTGAGTATCTAATTGGGCCCGGTACTAGGCCGGGGTTGGGGCACGCTTACTGGAATTGAATGTAAGAGGTCAAAACGTGAATAGCCGTGGCAATGCGAGTCCAACGGGTTCATGTGCGTGCATGGGTCCGGGATGGTAGGTAAGAAATTGTTTCATCGTGTAGGTATGGCCGTGCATTTTATGTTGGTATCGAGGTTGCCACTTTGGGGAGTGATACACCCCACTGTGGGGCCAGCACAGGTGCCTACGGGGTTTAGGGAGCCGATCGAATGGGTAGGGTACCTTAGTGGTGGTAGGAGCAAGCCGGCGCCTATGATAGCAGCTAGGTACAAGTAACTACCAAGTTTGTCATGTGGGTACAGTTAGTGGGAAGGGATCAACCTTTAGTAAATAGAGACTAGTAGATGTGCTGTGTAATTAAGTGATGTGGTGTAACTTAGCAAAAGTGCAGTGTAACGAAATACATATTGGTTGAGTTGGATAAACCTTTGGGTGCTAGTCTGATGTTGACTTCGGTCTTCGGGATTAGTACTTGGAGGGTTGTTCGCTTAGCCAAGGTGTAGGATTGTCTTAGTACTTAGGAACGAAATCATCTTGTCCATACTTTTTATCTACCTTATCGATGTTACAGCCATATCATGATGCCTATTTATGTCTTGATCATTTACCTTACCTATTATTTGTTAAAATTACTGGACTTGCCAGACTTTATGTCTGACCCGTTTTGTTTCCACCTGTTTTCTTTCCTTCCCCCCCCCCCCCAAGGTTTGCAAGGAGGGAATACTACAGCTTAGTGGCGATTTCTTTCAGATGCTTGAAAAGAGTAGATGTATCGCTTTGGACTCTCTCATCTTTATGGCTTTGCTTATGCTCAGTGGGGATTTATGCATTTATGTTATTTAAGTATTTGCTTCTTTATGTACTTTGAAGTTTTTGGAAAAGATAATTGATCCTGTTGTAATGGTTTTTGGAGACTACTTATGTAAGCTTGTTTTGAAGTTATGATGCAATGAAATAAGTTTTATCTTCCGCTGTGTTTTATTTATTTATTCTTGTAATTTATCTGTTTTATACTACTATAACGCTTCATGACATTAATGCATTCCCTTTGTGAGTGACATTAATGGCCATGGGGTGTTACACGTGGTATCAGAGCTATGGTCACAAGAACAGATAAAAAGTTTAGAAAAGTGTTTTCAAAAGTATTATTTTTATAGAAAGTATTTTCAAAAACTTGTTTTAAAGAAGCTATTTTCAAGGAAAGTTTACTTTAAAGAGCATAATCCCCGTAAGCCATACATCTCTCTTTCACTTCCCCTGTTTTGAAACTCTTTCTTTTTCTTTTAAGCATGTCTGGAGCATCTGAGATACCAGAGGGTGTTCATGTACCTAGTTGGTTTCGTCAATATCTCGAGGCTAGGGCCGCTGCCGCGGGACCAGCCGATGTTCCTCCTCCTCCTCCCCCCGCTCCAGTCATTCCTCCGCGTAGAGATGCTTTCTCCAAGATATGTAAAGACTTTCGTTCGATGGGTGGAAAACCTTTTAGTGGGGCTGAAATGTTCGTTGAAGCTAGAAATTGGTTGAAAGAAGTGGAGAATCTATTTGGCATTTTCGATTTGGACGATTGTAAGAAGGTCCAATTGCCTGCTTGGTTGATGAAGGACAAAGCTTCGTTTTGGTGGGAGGTTACAAATGGAGAGCGTGCTGTAGAGATGTGGGCAGATTTTAGGGGAAGGTTTGAGTTGAAATTCCTTTCTCAAGCCGAGGAGAGTATGTACATGGAGAGGTTCTTGACATTGAAGCAGAAAAACTTGCCGTGAAGGAGTATGTGACCGAATTTAATAAGTTGGCGGGATTTGGGCTAGAGTTGGTGAATACGCCTCACAAGAAGGCCTTGAGGTTTGCAAAAGGGCCTAAATGAACCGCTTCACAGTTTGGTTATGTCCCACATTCCAATGGGGGCTACGTATGAAAAGCTTGTTGATATGGCATACATGCATAAAGAAGAGAAGGGTGTAAGTACTTTTAGGCCGCAAGATAAGAAGGAGGACCAAAGAAAGCCCAACAACAAAAGAAAGGTGGTAAAGAAAAGAGGAAGTGTCACAACTGTGGGATACTCGGCCATTTGAAGAAAGACTGTAGGAAGAAGAAGAAGTTCGCTTGTTATCATTGTGGTGATCCAGGTCATGCTATCAAGGACTGTCCTAAGAAGCAAGGGCAGAGGGCAAGTTCTACTTCGGGAGGGCAGGTTCATGCTCTCATGGCTCCGGGGCAGGAAGAACGTAGAAAAATTTCTGTTGAAAGTTTGATTTTCTTGTTTGATCATCCTATCCGTACTTTATTCGATTCTGGCGCATCACATTTGTTTATCTCTACATCATTAGTTAAAACACTGCACTTAAATACTAGTCTCGTTGTGGATCCCATTATAGTCTCAAATCCTATTGGTGGGTCGGCTCATTTATCCATGGTTTGTAGGGATTTGAGATTGTCTATCTTAGGCGTTGGTTTTGAATGTAATGCTTTTGTGCTTGGTTTCATGGGCTATGGGTTGATTCTAGGGATGGATTGGCTAGCCAGACATGGTGCCATCCTAGATTGTGAACCAAGGGTAGTAAAACTGTTGACTCGTAGTGGAAAGACCCTTGATATTTCTTGTGACCCTAGAGGATCGGTGATGCTTAGTTATCTTGAATCACTTGATGCATCCTATGATGATTTACATTCTGTTCTTATAGTCTGTGAATATGTTGATGTCTTCGATGAGGTGAGAGGTCTACCCCCAGAACATGAGATAGACTTTCGTATTTATCTTGTAGACAATGCAAAACCCGTGTCTCTGCCAGTACGCCACATGGCTCCTCGTGAGAGGAGGGAACTCAATAAGAAAGTATGGGAGTTGCTTGAGAAGGGGTTCATAAGATGTAGTATATCGGAGTGGGGTGCTCCAGTAGTATTTGCCACGAAGGCGGATGAGTCCCTTAGACTTTGTGTGGACTATAGAGAACTTAATAAGCTAACTAAGAAGAATAGGCACCCACTGCCGAGGATTGACGATCTCTTCGATCAGTTAGTTGGCGCCTCAGTGTTTTCGCAGTAGGACTTAACCACTGGTTTCCATCAGTTGAGAGTGGATGAGGATAGCATAGACAAGACTGCCTTTAGGACTCCGGACGGTTTCTGTGAGTGGCTTGTGATGCCCTTCGGTTTGACAAACGCCCCCGCATCCTTTGTTGACTTGATGAGTAGGGTGTTTAGGGAGTACCTTAATAAATTCCTGGTGGTATTGGTGGATGACATCTTGATCTTTTCTAAGAATGAGGAAGAGCATGCCCTACATCTTAGGGAAGTGTTGGAGATCCTTCGAGCGCATAACCTTAAAGCTTAATTTTCTAAATGTCACTTTTGGAGGAAGGAAGTGCGATTCTTAGGGCATGTGGTTTCCAAAGAAGAAATAACTGTGGGTCCCGCGAAGCTGGTGGCCATCCAAGATTGGAAGGTCCCTAAAAATGCTACCGAGGTGAGGAGTTTCTTGGGGTTGGCTGGCTACTATAGGAAGTTTATCAAGGACTTTACAAAGATATCAGCCCCATTGACACGCTTGATGAAGAAGAACCTAGTTTTCACATGGGACGTAGATTGTGATGATGTGTTCCAACGTTTAAAAAGAGCTTTGACCACAGCCCCAGTCTTAGTGTAGCCAGATGGGAGTAAGCCATCTACCGTTTATACCGATGCTTCTGGGACAGGACTAGGCGCAGTCTTAATGCAAGAGGGGAGGATAATAGCCTATGGAGGAAGGCAGTTGAAAGTGCATGAGAAAAATTACCCTACACATGACCTAGAGTTGGCCGCTATTGTTTTCGCGCTTAAGTCTTGTCGCCATTATCTTCTTGACGAGAAATTCAAATTGTTTACAGACCATAAATCGCTAAAATACCTGTTCTCTCAGAAGGACTTGAACTTAAGGCAGCAAAGGTGGATGGAATTCTTAGTGTCCTACGATTTCGAGATAGCATATACCCCTAGCAAGGGTAACGTGGTGGCAGACGCCTTAAGTAGGAAAAGGTTGTCTTTGAGTCCGTTGTTTGTTGAGCGGCGAAGCTTAGAGTTTATCTCTATGTTTGACTTTAGACCTTCCATTGACTTTGTACCCAGTTTGCTAGCATCCTTAGAGGTCATACCTATGCTTTTGGGACGGATTGGTAAGGCACAGCCAGATGACCCACAGTTGGTTGAGTTAGTCGAGAAGCTCATAAGGGGGGAGTCATCGAGCCATCTCAGTAGGTATACCCTAGATGACAAGGGTTAGTTACATAGGGATGGTATACTTTGTGTACCACGAGACGAGAACTTGAGGAAGACCATTCTTGATGATGCACATCATTCGAAGATGACCATTCATCCCGGCGGGGACAAGATGTACATGGACATGAGACGAGTTTACTTTTGGGCAGGTATGAAGAGGGATGTGGCCGAGTTTGTCGCTAGAAGCTTGGTATGCCAACAAGTAAAAGTAGAGCAAAAGAAGCCGGTGGGTTGCTTCACCCATTGGAGGTCCCACAATGGAAGTGGGAGAGTGTCTCGATGGACTTTGTTGATGGGTTACCACGATCGAGGAAGGGTAATATGGGGATTTGGGTCGTGGTATACAGACTTACTAAGAGCGCCCATTTCATTCCTGTGAAGAGTAAGAGGACTACTCCATGGTTAGCCTCCGTATACATTCGAGAGATAGTTCGTTTGCACGGTGTTCCTTCTAGCATAGTGAGCGATCGTGATCCTATATTTACTAGCGAGTTTTGGTAGAGCTGGCTTAGAGAGGTGGAAATAGAGCATGATGCGACGATTCGACGAGCTCCTACATGCATTCTTAGGTCAGAGATTAAGAAGTTGAGGAATTTAGAGGTCAGGCTAGTCAAAGTGCAATGGGGAGATGATGAGAGCGACGCTACTTGGGAGACGGAAGAGAAGATGTGTTCATTGTACCATTTTCTTTTCGAGGGTATGTCTTTTAATTTCTCCTTTATCTCTTAGCTTGTACTTGTTCTATCTTTAGTATGTCCTCTCACTAGTATCTTTGACTTTTAGATAGGGTAGTCCTATGGTTGAAACATGTGTTTGAGACATGTTATGTATGGTGAATGCATGTGGATGCAAGTGTTTGCTAGTGGTTGCTCGTGGATGCATATACACACACTTTAGGCACTAGATCGACTCAGTCACTTTCATATTGCATATTGCATATTGCATATAAATGGATGTATTTAGTAAAATGAATGTACGTTGAATGTGTGTATCATATGGATGTTTCATTTAAATGAATGGTTGTGCACACATGTAGTAATGATATGTCCAGGGCTCTTTGCATACATGATGGATACATGGCACTATCATTATTTGCATTAAGGAGGTCGACTGAATCAGTGGAACGCCTGATTTTGCATTAGTATACAGACATATACACACACTATGCATATGTACATGAAAAGCATTAGAAATCTTTTAAGGGCCATGGTTGCTAGTGGTTAATGGTTAAGTAGATGGATGATTGGATGGTAGGATACGTTCTTCTTGACTTAGAGATTTCAAGGACGAAATCCTTTAAGTAGGGGAGAATGTAACACCCCATATTTTTTGAGAATATTAAAATAACAAATTAAAGAATAATTTATTTGAAAAAGAGGAATGAGAAAAGAATGATGTTTAACATTGTTCTAAGGTTTGTAAGCAAAAGACTTAGTAGCTCATTTGGTTAGAACATGTGACTTGCATATAAGAGGTATGGAGTTCGATCCCCGCCAGCGCCATATTTTTGTTTTAGGGGAATGGCTAAAAAGTGGCTTAGTGTGGACATAGTTCAAAAAGTGGTTTAGTGTGAAAATGGTTAATTATGAAGAAGTTATTAAGCCATGAAGTTTGTATGCATACGAGAGAAATATATATATATAGATATATATAAAAAATAAATAAATAAATTTTCAAAAAAAGTTCAAAATAGTGAATCGGGAGGGGGAATAGCCTAACCGCATCGTTTTTGGAGTCGACTAGAGGTCAATCCAGGGTGTTTGGCTGCCAACCCGTGGCCCGATTCGCCCTAACGACTGATACGGCATCTGAGTGGTCCAGATCAATTCTAGGGTTAATCCTAAGGCCTAAATAACTTCCTACACCTATATATACACCCTAAGACCTAACCCTAACTCAAAAATATTATCTATGACACCATTATGCTATCAAATTCTCTCTTAATCCCTAGTCGCCGCCTCTAATTCAAATCTCTAGTGTTCAACTTCAACTCAAATTAAAGATTAGAGCTTCTACAACAATTCAAAAAGATAAATCAGCAACACCGCAATGTTTCTACACCAATTTCAGTGCATAATACTATTCTTTAACCACGAAAGGTGAGTACGGTGATTTTCACAATATAATGGGATTAAAAGTAACATGATGAAGTTGTAAAGAGGATTCATATGTATGTATGTAATTTAAATCTCATCCAAGTCTTCACCTTTTTGATTCATGTCATCATATGCCTATGTTTCTATGTAAAGTTCATACGTTTATCAGTTTATTCATGTTGAATCTGTCATTATGCCTCTATGCCAGTTTACATGCCCCTTTATTTCATGATATTGTGTTAATTCCAATTTTCTGTGATTTGATTCTCTCTTCTTATCCCTATTCCTTTTATTTTTGGATCTAGGCTACCTTCGAGCCTATGTTAAAAATACGCGCGAAGGCAAATATGTGGGAACGATGGGAATATGTGAAATATGGAAAATTGGATATTATTGGTTATTTTGGATAATTGGATAATATGTGAAATTGGCATATTTGGGTATGAATTACATGGAATTGATGAAAGTGCCTATAATTGTAAATTTGTAATTGAGGCTAATTAATATGTAATTAGTGACAATTTGGAATAGGCAATATTATAAACATGATTATATTTCTAATTGGATATACATGATATGAAAATTGGGTATGGGTGAAATATCATTATTAATAAACCTTTGACACGAGGTTAGGAGCAACTGTGGCGTAAGACTGCTCGGAACCGCCCGGCAAATCCAGCTGCCACAATTGGACGTCTAATGTGAGAGGTCAAAGGAATGAATTGTAGGCGCAACGGTTACTGACACGAGGTTAGACCCGGTTTGTGGCGTTAGACTGCCCGGAACCACCCGGCAAATCCACGGCCATAAAGCGTTCGGTTTAATGTGGAAGGTCATGCACTGTTCGTCATAAGGAATGAATTAAGGAATACTAACCACAATAAGACATGGTTATGGTTAGAGGGTTAAGTGGGGTGACATGTAAATTATGACATGTAAATATGGAGTTAACCAGTATAAGATAAGACATGTAAATTATGACATGTAATTACGGACTTAACCATAGCATATGTAAGACATGGACATTTAAATTAAAATGGTTATGTGGGAGAAAAACCTAGTGGGGACCAAGCATAGGTGGGAGGCTTGTGTCGGATGGGGGACCCGTTTCAACAGTAACCCGTTTGAGTATATAATTGGGCCCTATACTTGGCCGGGGTTAGGGCACGCTTACTGGACTTGAATGTAAGAGGTCAAAACGTGAATAGCGGTGGCAAAGCGAGTCCAACGGGTTCATGTGCGTGCATGGGTCCGGGCTGGTAGGTAAGACATTGTTTCATCGTGTAGGTATGGCCGTGCATTTTATGTTGGTATCGGCGTTGCCACTTTGGCGAGTGATACACCCTATTGTGGGGCCATCACGGGTGCCTACGGGGTTTAGGGAGCCGATCGAATGGGTAGGGTAAGGGTACATTAGCGGCGGTAGGAGCAAGCCGACACCTACGATAGCAGCTAGGTACAAGTAACTACCAAGTTTGTCATGTGGGTACAGTTAGTGGGAAGGGATCAACCTTTAGTAAATAGAGACTAGTAGATGTGCGGTGTAATTAAGTGATGTGGTGTAACTTAGCAAAAGTGCGGTGTAACGAAATACATGTTGGTTGAGTTGGATAGTCCTTTGGGTGCTAGTCTGATGTTGACTTCGGTCTTCGGGGTTAGTACTTGGAGGGTTGTTCTCTTAGCCAAGGTGTAGGATTATCTTAGTACTTAGGAACGGAATCATCTTGTCCATCCTTTTTGTCTACCTTATCTATGTTACAGCCATATCATGATGCATGTTTATGTCTTGATCATTTACCTTACCTATTATTTGTTAAAATTACCGGACTCGCCACACTTTATGTCTGACCCGTTTTGTTTCAATCTCTTTTCTTTCCTTTCCCCCTCCTCAGGTTTGCAAGGAGGGAATACTACAGCTTAGTGCCGATTTCTTTCAGTTTCTTGAAAAGAGTAGATGTATCGCTTTGGACTCTCTCATCTTTATGGCTTTGCTTATGCTCAGTGGGGATTATGCATTTATGTTATTTAAGTATTTGCTTCTTTATGTACTTTGAAGTTTTTGGAAAAGACAATTGATCCTGTTGTAATGGTTTTTGGAGATTACTTATGTAAGCTTGTTTTGAAGTTATGATGCTATGAAATAAGTTTTATCTTCCGCTGTGTTTTATTTATTTATTCTTGTAATTTATTTGTTCTATACTACTATAACGCTTCATGACATTAACGCATTCCCTTTGTGAGTGACATTAACGGCCATGGGGTGTTACACCAAGTATTAACCCAGAAGGCCGAAACCAACATCAGATAAATACCCAAGAAACCATTCAACTTAACTTATCTCCAGTTAATTTCTGATTTTCTTAACTCCATTGGGTCTAAGAACAATATTATTAGAGATACCATTCACGACAACCCAAATCACATTCCATTAACGATGGAATCTTCATGGAAAACAAATCGATATATATAATCGATATAAACTTCCATATCCGACTAACAATATAAATGGAATAATGGCAAAGCCTTTTAACTTCCATATATATTAGCAGTCCTCATCCACATAAATTCACTTCGATTATTACCAAATCGAATTCCATTCCATTCCAAATTATTTTATTCAATTGGAAAACTTTACTTTGGAAAATCTCTTTTAAATCTTAACAAAAGATTTATAAACTCCAAATCACATTTAACTGTAAATCGGGTTAAAGAACGAATGTCGTTAAAACAGAGTTCACAACAAGCCCAACTCACATTCCATTAATTATCGGGTTATAGAACAAATGTTATTTAAAACACCATTTACGATAAACCTAAAAATCAATTCCAATTCAAATCCAATCAAATATTATTTAATTGGTATACTTCATTAAATCTAAATAAAAAGATTTAATATTTTTTTCTCAACAAGGTTAAAGAACAGTGTTAATGAAAACACCATTCACGACAAACCCAAATCCCATTTGATATTAAATATAAGGCTCTGAATAGAAAATATATCGGCTTATATTCAATATCAAATACTATAACCAACAAATATTGTATTGGAAATAACGATATAAATATATCTTTCAAATCTCCATAACAATATCTGTATAATCACGAAATCCAAGATCGAAATATTCTGAAGACAATTTCGATTCAAATCCATTTCCAATCTATATATTGGAAATTCTGGTAATTTTTAAAACCATTTCAAATCCAATTTATTTATTTAAAAAATAAATGGATTATAATTCTAGTTCAAAACTAGTTCATTTCAATAAAAATCTATTTTTATCTTTTTAAATATGGAATTTTTCATCTCGATTCTTTCCAAATCATTTCTTATGATTTTACACAAATTATTGCTGTTTTTAATAATTTTATCAAGGCCCATATAGTCGATTTCCATAAACGGCCATCGAACTGCATTTACAGCGAACTTTTCCAAATTTGATTTGGACATAATTCCAAATCCAACCGTTAGATTTCAAATCTCTAATATTTTTAGAAAGCACTTTTCGGTACGAACCCAACGGTTCCATTTTTAGGAGAATCCGACGGTCGGATCTCCCGTAATATCTGTTCGAAGTCAATGATCGAAATTCGCGAACCACCGCAGCGCGGCACGTTCTATTCATGCCATTATATATATATATAATATTATATATATATATATAATATTATATATATTTCGTCGATTTCCATTTAAAACGTATTTTATAAATCATTTTAAATTCGTTATCAAAACGAATTCAACTTCTTATTCAATTCCTAATCAAAATTGAATATTCCATATCATCGATATAAAAATGATATTATTTTCAAAACATTATATTTTGAAATCAATTCCTTTTCGGTATTCATTATAAAAATGAATAAAATCGATATAAATACCGTTCACGTCTAAATGGCGTCAATCTAATCAACACGGCTATATATATTTAAATATATTCGTGTCCATCCCAAATCGGACATCAAAATCATATTTTGATCTTTTACTGAATGTTATTTAAAATATTCGTTATTTTAAAATAATCATTATTTTAAAATATTCATTCTTGCTGAACTGGAATCAGACAAAGTTAATTACCATATAATTTGATTATATGGATTTCTCACAACAAATGTGTATAACAACAAGGAAAACAACAATCCATCATCTAGAGTGCGTTCTACACTGTATAAGCATCAGATATAAATATTTAATGCTTACAACAGCTTGTCAATCAATCGATTGACATACAGCTAATTATTGGGATTAGTGTATGTCCCATTTCATCCCAATACCTGTGTGGGGTTACAATCCACAAACACTGAATATTATTTGTGCAGTTGGGCGACGTGTAAAATTTACCGTCCCAATCAATACCAGTCAAATAGGTGTACATAAACAAATCGTTCGATTTGTAAATGAATATTTATTTATTCACATTCACGTTAAATTTATATTTTTAATGATAAATAATTTATTTCAACACATGAATATATTTCCATCCATTCCACCTTCCAATCAATTTTCACCACACAACAAAATTAAACTAGTCGTCCATGGTCTGTGGACAACGGGTGTCAGGTGTTGCTAAGCACCGTCTGCATCCTAGTATTATTTCAACTAGAAAATAAATTAAAAGTGAGAAGTTCTCACCGAGGGTTCCACTCCTCCATTCTATCTTTCTGAACGGTTCAGATTGGGATTTGATTTCAGTCGATTCCAATGCACTCTTTTCCATGATGTACATAGTAAAAACCACATTTTTATAACGCTACTCCGCATATAAAAATTCTATTTTTATACCGCTACTATATAGATAAAAATTCTATTTTTATATACATAAAATTTTATTTTTAAACGAACTCCTTTCCTATAAAAATCGTATTTTTATTTTCATGTCAAACGTATAAAGATCAAATCTTTATCTTCCAAAAATTATATTTTTACATAACTAAAAATCGTATTTTTACTTCCTCTACATAATAAAAATCATATTTTTATACCTTCTACATAATAAAGATCGAATTTTTATTTCTATTCTATTCACATAAAAGCCACATTTTTATTCGCTACCAACTTAAATAAAAATCATAACTTTTTATCGTCATTCATATATGAAAAATCATATTTTTATATGTAAAAATCCCATTAATGTATTCATAAATAAAATAAAAATAAAAATAAAACTTACAGCGTTGATCGAAGAGGGAGGAGGGTGTTGTCTGCAGCGAATAGTGGAGGAGGAGGTGTTTATTGCAAAACAAAAATTAAAAATCAGATTTTTTTATTGGTGAGGGACCCAGGGTCGGAGATGGAGGGTACTAGGGGGGTGGCGCTGGGCAGTGGGTGGCGGCGCCAGGGTGGGGGAGGCCTGGGATGGCCGACGGCGGGGGTATTTAGGCTAGGAGCGGCCTTTTGGGCTAGGGGATTGGGGGGATCGATTTTGGGGAAGCGCTAGTGTGGGAGGAGGAGAGGGGGTAGGGGGTTCGGCTGTAGGTGGTGGCGGCGCCGTCGTGCGCGGTGGCTCAATCGAGGAGGGGGGAAACGGGAAAGCATCGGTTTTTTTTCTTTTCTGAATCTAATGGGAGGGAGAGAGAAGGTATGGGGGTGAGGGCTTATGTGGAAAATTATTGTTTATTTTATTTTATTTTATTTTTTTAAGAGTTGACTTTTATTTCGAACTCGGAACGAGACCCAACGACTGTCGTCCCTAGCCAATTACCCCCATTTCGAACACAATGAGATATGTATCGTAAGCCAATTCCATCATTTCGATCAGGTTTCATCAATTTTAAAATATGAATTAGTATATATTCAATTTGAACACACATTTTAATTTACTGGGGCTAAATACGGACCCCAAAAATTCCAGAAAAATTATTTCTAGCTTCGTATTAACGATATGGTCCTAACAAAACTAATTTCATCAAATTTGAAGACCGTTTGAAAAATGGTCATTTTCCAGTCGATTAAAATCAACTGAAACTGGTCAAATGCGTTTTCCTTTCGCCACGCTCACATATTGATTCAGAAAATTATGCAAATTGGAATCTAGCAGTAATTTGACATCCCGGATCCAACAAAAGTGGTTTGGTTGAAAACAGGTCGTTTGCAAAATGACTATTTTTAAGGGCTATATTTCCATAGCGACTTTTCTGAATTTTCATCTGGACATAACTTTTTATTCCCGCTCTGAAATTTTGATTTTTTGGATTCGTTGGAAAGATATTCTCAAATAGATCCTAATATTTTTGGTTTCGCTAAAATCCGGTTTATTTTGAATCCTGTACATTCATTTGAAATTTGAAATCGAATTTCCAAACTACCGCGCCATTTCCAATTCCTTTTATAATTAAAAATAAATATTTATATACTAACGAGGATTCAAATAAATATATACGTTCTAGTTCTATTCAAAATAAATTTCTCGCCGTTATTATTCACAATAATTCATTTTAAATACTCAAAATTCGCTAAAATTGCAAAATAAAATTTTTAAATTGGCTAGGATTTCCGGGTTATTACAATCTCCTAAATTTAAAACTTTTCATCCCCGAAAAGGAACAAAGCTGAAAGTTGTTTTACAAACCAACTCAACATTCATTATTTTCATTATGGCTTAAGTTCTTCAACTTTTCAGTTTCTAAGAACTTTTCAAAATTTCAAAAATTTGGCTAACACTTTAAATTTTCGAAAAATTTCGCCATAACCTCCCCTGCGCGGGAGCATCGGAAAAATCCTGAAATTGCCATACAGGCCTCTCCAATCCAAAAAGAAAAAGAAACAGCCAATCGGCTCATAAAATCATCAAAAACCCCCAAGAAGTACAATAAACATGTACCTATTTATCGGGCAAACAATTTTATTCCTCTTCTTAGCTTCCCTGCTATGACCTGTTCAATGGATACACATGTATATGCATGCAATTTCAAATAATTTTCAATTCAGTTCAATATTTGATCAATTTCGTTATATGGTTCAAATTCTAATTAATCAAAACAATAATAAAACAACACAATCAGCAATCAATTAGTTGATTATCTTTTCAAATTCATAACTTGGATACATAGTCAAAAAATTGTTGTATATAACAGTGTTGTATACACAATTATATGTTTTTTGTTTGATGATAAAAACCAAATTTATTTTATTATTGAATGTGTTGATTTACTACACAACAAACAGAAATATAGTATTTCTATTTAAATAAAAATAACTGTACAGAAATTTGAACAATCACACAGTATTTTATTTAAATAAAAATATTTTATTTCAATATCAAAAAGTACATCTTTTTACTCCACTATTTGACATACTACATTTCATTCATACAACTACTTTTATATTCACATATACAGACAATTATACATTGACACTGTTATTTTTACTGTCTTCCATCTTATGTCTTCACAAGCTCCAGTCAAGTCCTGTCTTCATACCTGTCACAAGAAACGCACACACACAGTAGACTACAACAAAAATAAATTCAAATACAACCAAATAAAAATTTAGTTTTAAATTTTATTTGCCTCATAATTACGGTGTGTTTCTCATCACCTTTCTAGACTTGGTCTGATATGCAGGGACAGAAAAACTCATCTGGATGGCTGCATATACACACGTGTATACACGTGTGCACTGCCACGCCAATCCAGTGTCGCGACTGAGGAGTAGCCACATGGACCATCTCGACTCAGCGCAATATACTCATGAACATGAACAAAGTCAAAAGCAAATGGCCGAGGACATAGTCAAAGTAAAATGGTCGACAAGTCAACACACAAGAGAGTCATAGGCAAGTCAAACATGAATGAAACGTAGTGCAAATAAAAAGTAGCAATGAAGATTGAAAAAAAAATAGCATAAATACAAATATCAAAGAAGTAGCACAGTTCAAAACAACATGTATAACGCAGCAATACAAATGAAGACATGGTGCAATACAGGCAAGACAAAAGAAGTACATGCATAGGGGCCGAGCACAAGAAGTATGATCAACACAGTGTTTTACAACAAGTTCAAGTGTTCATAGAAACATGGGCAAGGTGATACATGAAAGCAACAGTCCAGTCATACATGAATACATGGATCAGAATTGGTACAACACATATAAACAAGGCAATGTCAAGTTCAAGTGCAAAAACAAAATTGCAAAGTCTAGTACCATTTTAAATTTCATAGGGATTGTTAAACTCTAGCAACAGTTCAAATTTCTAAAAATCCAAGTGACAGTTCATCAAGGTACAAACATGGACAGAGCAATATGAAGTGAAAAGCATTACTCAAAGTCAGGTGGAGACCACATAACAGTGAACAAGTGAAAGCATGTCTCAAGGAACAAGGATAGAGTGCACAAGCAGAAGGCCACAGGAACAAAAAAAATAGCTGGAAGGTTTAAAATGGTCGATCCAGAGTCAAACAGATGGTGCATACAAGTTTGAACACCAACAAGTAGGACATGTAAGAAGCACAAGTATAATCAAAGTAGTATCTGTTCTTATATAAGTATGAAGTATCAGTTCAAATCTGTTTACAAGCATTGGCCAATCAAGTTTGTTCGAAGCAATACAAAAGGGGTTCATGAAAAAACAAAGCAAGTCACACTCTAATAAATCAGAGTTTAATTCTGGAGTATATATGAAAAATATTAGCAAGATTTAAATTCCAAGATTCAAGCAAAAGCATTCCAGAAAATTCGGCAATCACAAAGTAGCAAGGAAAGTTTTTTTTTTACTGTTTCCAGAAAGAAAGGCATATATGGCAAAAAATTCATGAATTAGTCACAGCAAAATTTAAGGGATTAACTCAAAGTCGAACCACTCTAGAATAATTCAAGGACGAAAAGAATTCAAGCCAAAATCTACTCAAATATCGCCGCCAAGTCGTTCACAAAATCAGAGCACATATATCGGATTTTAATCCTTTATATATACACCTATCATCATCGGCTTAAAACCCATTCAAGATCATGTACAAATAAAGCATAAAATCGAATAGTAAAACCATACTAGAAATCGAGAAAAGCTTGAATCTGAATCATAGCCTATAAATTCAATCGAAGAAGATACAAGCTGCCAGAGATTGAAGCTAAGAAGAATCGAACAACAGAGAACTGATTTTCATCAACCAGCGATCTCGATTTAGTGCTTTCAGAGAAACCCTAGTTTTTAAGCCGCCATTTCTATTTCTAGAAAGAGACAAAGGAAGCTTGGGCTAAACAAAGTAAAGTGGTGGAGCAATGAAATAAGGGAGCCGCCTTTTTCCTCTTATGTTAAAAAGGGGATAACCCTAAACCTTTAAACTCCTAGGGTTTTATTTTTTTTTGTTTTAAAATTCAAATTTCATTCCTTAAAGTCAATAACTACTAGTGTTTGTAGTTGGAAAAATCACAACTTAATGGATCGAGTTGTGTCAAGGTCTTGAGCGTAGGGTTTAAACAGTCGGGAGCGAAGGTTGCTAGCTTACAAGAGTCTGTAAGCGAAGAGATTGTTTATAATTCCTAGTAGAAACCTTGAATGCAGCAGTAGGCACAGTTTTGCCGAAGCTGGGTATTTTATGTGTGTGATTTTTCTTCCTGCAATTTATTATTTTATTTTAAAATTTATTTAATTTACGATAAAACCTATTCACCCCCCCCCCCTCCAGGGTTAATTTAGATCCTACAAGTGGTATCAGAGCGGGTATTTTTAACTCTAGAGTCATGAATTTGTCAAACAACGCTTTTTCTGAGGGTCAGTCCATAGCTAGGCCACCAATGTTTAATGGAACCGATTATGCCTATTGGAAAGCTAGGATGAAAATTTACTTAAGTTCTGTCGATTATGATGTATGGGATATTATTGAGACAGGCTACAAACCTCCCATTACGATTATTAATGATATTGAAATTCCTAAGCCAAAAGATAAGTGGGATGCTAAGGATAAAAAATTATTCTCAACTGATGCCAAAGCAATGAACGCTTTAATTTGTGCTCTTGATAAAACTGAGTTTAACCGTATATCTCACTGTTCAACTGCGCAGGAAATTTGGCATACTTTGGAAGTTACACATGAAGGAACATCTCAAGTCAAGGAATCTCGTCTCACACTACTCTGCAACGAATATGAAAATTTCACGATGCGGAAAGACGAAGATATAAAAGAGATGTATGGTCGATTTTCCACACTGATTTATAATGCAAGGGCTCTTGGTAAAGTCTACACTGAAGTAGAATTAATACGCAAGATACTGAGAGTACTGCCAATGAATTTCGAAGCTAAAGTAACTGCCATTCAAGAATCAAAAGATCTAAATAAGTTGAAAATAGAAGAATTGATTGGAAACTTGATCGCTTATGAAATGGAGCTAAAAGCCAAAGAAGGACGCGATGAGTCAGAATCAAAGAAAAAGACAATCGCTCTAAACAGCACTGTTGAAAGTAATGATGAAGCTGAGAATCCCATTGAAGAATTGGCAATGGTTCTTAAAAAATGGTCTAACAAGAAATACAAGTCACGAAAGAAGAATTCAAAATCCAACAAATCCAAGAATTCAGACAACTCA
Source organism: Allium sativum (assembly GCA_030737875.1). Lineage (NCBI taxonomy): Eukaryota > Viridiplantae > Streptophyta > Magnoliopsida > Asparagales > Amaryllidaceae > Allium > Allium sativum. Next base: position 320,307,189 of record CM060921.1, read on the forward strand.
GACGATGAAGTGATATGCTACAACTGCAATAAACCAGGCCATATCAAACCAAATTGTCCGCTACTTTAGAAAGACAGAAAGAAGAAGAAGAAGAAAAAGAAAGCTTTTGCAGCTACATGGGATGACGAAGAAGGAGAAGAAGAAGACTCTGACAGCAATAAAGAGGAAGCCAATTTGTGTCTTACGGCACAGTCAGATTCAGAAATTAGTGAAGAGGATTCCACTGAGGTACCAAATTACTCTTATAAAGATTTAATTCTAATGTGTCATGATCTTACCAAACCGTTGATTCTCTTGAGCTAAAAGTTAAGAAATTAAAATCTGATAGGTTAAAATTAGTTCACGAAAACAATAGGTTAGAAACTGAGCTTAAAAAGGTAACAAACCTTGATTGTGAAAACTGCAAGTTTTTAAAACAAGAGCAAATAGAATTTGAAGCAAAGTTTGAGAAATTAAAAAAGGAATACTTGGCTTTAAAAGAAAATGATGACACAAAAAGAAAGAATTTCATCAACAGATGCACTTCTCTTGTAAATGAAAATGCAGCACTTAAAACCAAAATAAAAAATCTTGAAATAGCATTAAGTAAGTTTTCAAAAGGGGAAAAGTCATTTAGGATGCTGCTTGGAAATCAATTATATGCTAATAATAAGAAAGGGTTAGGATTTGGGAAAACACATATTAATATGAATAATAATGCAAAAGGTGGAAGTGTTTTTCCTAAATGTATAAAATGTGGAAAAATTGGACATAGCTATGAAAAATGTCAAAATAGGAACAATAATAAAAAATTCATACAAATTTGGGTTCCAAAAGGGTCGACAAGTAATTGTAATAGATTTGGATTTGATAAGAACAAACAAATTTGGATTCCAAAAGGATCTGTTGTTCAAAATCAAAATTTTTCAGTTACTAATTTTATTAGACCTATGAGTTTCTCTAGGTCATTCTCTTCTTCTCATGTGTAGGTATGTTGGCGGGCTAAGGAATAACAAGAATGGTACTTGGATTCAGGTTGTTCCAAACATATGACAGGAAATAAATTAAAGTTCCTTAGCCTTGAAAAACATAAAGGAGGAAATGTGATAATGGACGATAACAGAAAGTGCAAAATTATTGGTAAAGGTAAAGTAGGTAATAGTACTTTCTCCTTAACTGATGTTTTATATGTTGAAAACCTACATCATAATCTCATTTCCATAAGCCAACTATGTGACAAAGGAATGAGTGTGATATTTGATAATGAATCTTGAAAAATTATTGAAAAATCCACAAACAGTATTGTGTTCACGGGAAAAAGAAAAGGAAATGTTTATACAATTTCATTTGATGATTTGACTCTCTCATGATGTTTAGTAGCTACGGATGAAAAAGTTTTCTTATGGCATAGGAGATTGGGTCACGCTAGTATGAGTCTCTTGGAAAAACTTGAATCAAAAGAATTGGTAAGAGGACTACCACATCAGAAATATAAAAATAATAAAGTGTGTAAATCATGTGCTATGGGAAAATTCAGTCGTTCATCATTTCGTCCCAAAAACATTGTTAGTACTAATATGGTACTTGAATTGATTCACATGGATTTATTTGGACCAAATGAAATTGCTAGCTTGAATGGAAAACGTTATTGTTATGTGTTGGTTGATGATTATTCTAGATTTACATGGGTTTATTTTCTAGCCAAAAAATCCGAAGCTTTTGATTACTTTTCAAAGTTTGCAAAACTCGTTCAAAATGAATAAGGTGTTTCAATAAAAGCTTTAAGAAGTGATCACGGTGGTGAATTTGAAAATTTGGATTTTGAAAATTTTTGTGAAGAAAATGGTTTTAAACACGAATTTTCTGCTCCTCGAACACCCCAACAAAATGGGGTAGTCGATAGGAAAAATCGTACATTACAGGATGTAACACCCCGTGGATTCTATAACTGTGAAACTCACAAATTAAAGTATAATTAATTTCAAATCAAAGAACTAAGGGAAACGGGATACGCCATTGCGTTTGTCTCGGAAATATACGCGAAATAGAGTCTGAGTTTGCGTGAAACGGATATCGTATGAAGAAGTTATGGACGAACGAAGTTGGGCGAAAAACCGGAAAAGGGTCAGAATGCACTGGCGCACTTGGGAAGTGCGCCAGAACAAAAATGCACTGGCGCACTTGTGAAGTGCGCCAGTACATTTTTGACCTGGCGCACCTGCCAAGTGCGCCCAGGTCAAAAATGACCTGCTGGCCAGGTCTGGTCTAGCCCTGGCTGGCCAGGTCTGTGTTTGGCCGATTTTCAGAAGCTTGCTTTGTCATTAGGGCTAGGTGGCAGGTTCTAATTGGTCTCTCTTTCGAATGAATGGCTACGATCAATCCAAGCAACATCGATGGTCCTAATCAGTTCATAAACTCTATAAAAATGACCCTAGACTCAACCTAATCTATTCATTCAAAAATAAGAACAAGGCCATCATGCTGCAGAGGAACGACTAGGAGTAGCCACCAAATTGGAGAGAGGATTAGGAGGCAAATTCTAAAGCATTAAGCAACTTAAACAAATCAAATCAATAAGGAATCGCATCTTCAAATCCCTAAATTGAGAATTCGCCACACAATTGTAAGTAGAGTATTATTTTGGTATGAACAAACAACTGTGTTGGTTTGTATACTCGATTTGTGGTGATAAAGTAATTCATAATTGTGCGTTACTATGATTCTTATCGATTTGGAATATTGTATACGTTTGGATATTCTCAAATTATGTTATTCATTATAAAAACTACATGTTTGCGGTAGTTTTATGCAAGTATACGTTTGGAATATTCGCAAATTATGTAATCCATGTTGAAGTTACATGTATGTAGTTGTTTAATTGAAATTCATGCAAGTTTGGGGTTTTGCTACTATGCCATCATAATGTGTATTTTTATACAAAAATCATTTTGTGAGTAATTGGAGCAAATTTGGGTTATTATAATCCATATGAAATTATGTTGAAAATTTGGCATCATGATCTATGTATTAGGCTATACTTTTGTACTAGAAAACCTCTTTATGAACTTATGAATATGACTACGCAATGTTTGATATTTTGCATAATTGAAAACCATGTTAGGTCTATATTGTTAACAAGAATTATATGATGACATATGTGGTACATAGCTAGGTTAGATTCAAAATCCCATTTGCAAGTTTGCATGACTAAAGTAAAAATCATGATTTCATGTTAGAAATATTTATGCCATAAGTATATGTGTACCATGGTTATGTGAATAGATTTAAAATCATGATTAAGTTGGAATAATTCAAGTTGAACTAGACTTTTGTATTAGTAACAAAAGTAGACACCTTTGTAAACACGTAGTAACCTTATGAACATGATTTGCTTATGTTTGACATTATGCCTAAAGAAAAATATAGGTTTATGTTGTAGTTAAGACTATGTGCCAATAATGATATCCAATTTAGATTCTAACTTAACTACAAGTTTACATGCTTTGATTCATGTCACTTATGCTTTATGACCAAAGTATACATTATTGCTATGCAAGTACACCAGTTTCTGATTTGTAGTTCCAACGTTATGTTGCAAGTTCATGCGTTCACATTCCCCTTTAGTGTATGAACGTTTTAAGCCTCCCCTTTTTCTCATGGCTAAGTTGGGCTTAAAAGCCTAAGCCCAACATATATAATAAACGAGCGTATTAAACGGGGGTAAATAACGTTGGGCCAAATTAATTAATAAATGAAAATATAAAGAAAAAGGGGCCCAAATTCGAGTATGGGTTGGGCCCATGATTGGTGTAAATCTCTACACCATTAGCTTAATAATGGGCCGCAAATATTTACATATAAGAAAATAAAGAAGAAAGACAAAATATGTAAATGTAGAACATACGATGTGTTTAACCCGAGGTTGGATTGAGTTGTGATGTAAACCTGCCCGGAACCGCCCGGCTGTCCAGTAGTCACAACAATACCTATCCAATGTGGGAGGTTAAACATAGAGCCCAATAAGGACCCGAGGTTAGACTGAGTTGTGGCGTAAGACTGCCCGGAACCAACCGGCAACAGGCAGCCACAACAATACCTGTCTAATGTGAGAGGTCAAGGCTTTAATAAGACAATTAAGGCTGAGTCAGGATTGTTAGGATTAAGTGGACTAAAGACTTAATCAAAATGGAACATGCTAAACTAAACAAACTGATTGGGGGTTAGGTTAGAAAACACTTAACCAACTTAGCATGTTGGATAGAGATAGAAAACCTAGTAACGGGGGACCCTTTTCAGCAGTAACCCTATAAGGTGTATCATGATACCCTGAAACTAGGCAGGGTGGGGCACGATTACTGGGCTGATTGTAAGAGGTCAAATCGACGGCGGTGGTGTAGCAGTGTAGGTTCTAACGGGGTGCGGGCGTGCACACACTCCGGCGCAGAAAAATAAGGCACTGGGCACCAGTAGCATACCTGTGCATTCTAGGGTTGTGTCGAGCCGCCGCCATGGGACTTGATACACCCCATGGTGGGACCAGCATAGGTAACTACAACATCGGGGGCCGTAAGACACATGTAACTATGCGAGTAGGAGCCGATCATCGTAAAATGGATCACTTCACCCTGATTATGGGGTGCCTGTTGGGAACTAGTTTATATGGGTTCAGAGATTAACATGGGGTACGATAGTATATTCGACCCTAGATAACTTAACTAAGTTTATAGTGCTTTCCCACTTCTTGTTTATACTTATCATACCCAGTTCTTTATTCATAGACAGAATAGTCCTAGACTTACTCAGGCTTTATGTCTGACTCTACTTTTCTTTCGTCTTCTTTTCTTCCGTTTCCCCCCCCCCCCCCCCAGGTCCACAGGGAGGGAACACAGCAGCTTGACCAGCCTTAACATCCAGCTTGAAGAGGAGAAATGTATTGCTTGGACTTTTTCGTTTTGAACTATGGCTTTGGACAACCACTATGGGGCTTTTGCAGTTTATCTATGTTTTCTTTATGCTTCTTTAAATAATGTAATCAAGACAGATTATGAAAGTGTTATGTTATGTTTTTTTGGAAAAGATGTAAGACAATTATGGTGAAGTTGTTGTAGCACGTATTTGCTTTTATGAAATAAAAGTTGCTGTTTTCCTGCTGTTTACAAATATGTGTTCTTATATCTGTCTTGTATATCTGTGACTTATACTTAAAAACCTCCACCAAAATTAGGGCATTCCCTTTGAGAGTGACCCTAACGGAGGTGGGGTGTTTCACTTGGTATCAGAGCATAGGTTTACCAGATAAGATAGTAAGTTTTGAAAATTTATTTTCAAAAAGGAGATTTAAAGAAGCATTTTTAAAAGATAAAAATATTATTTTATTTTAAGAGGCAAAGTCCACTCCCCAGCCATAGGTACTATCTCTTATCCTTCGTTTTGAATCTATCCTTTTTGTTTCAGCATGTCCGAAGAACTTAACTTGCCAGAAGGGGTGCCAATACCTGGTTGGTTTAGGCGGTTCTTAGAAGCAAGGGCCACTCAGCCAGGTCCTACCGTTCCTCCTCCCCCAGCTGCAGGAAATCATCCAGCTGCAGCAGCGCCTCTTCCTCCACCTCCTCCACGGGGAAACACGTTTGCTAAGATATGTAAAGATTTTAAAGCTATGGGAGGAAAGGATTTCCATGGAACTGAGTCCTTCGTGGCAGCTAGAAATTGGCTGAAAGAAACTGAGGACCTATTCATCATCTTTGAGGTAGAAGATAGACAGAAAGTACAACTGGCAGTGTGGCTATTAAAGGGCGAGGCTTCCTACTGGTGGGAAGTCACTAATGCTGAAAGACCAGTGGAGACATGGGAGGACTTTAGGGCAAGGTTTGAGACTAAATTTCTCTCAGATGCGGAAAGAAGTTTGCAGTTGGAAAAATTCTTATTTCTTAAGCAAGGGAACAAGACAGTCAGAGAGTATGTGAATCAGTTCGATGAGCTGGCTAGGTTTGGGCTTGACCTAGTCAACACCCCGCACAAGAAGGCTCTCCGTTTCGTCAAAGGGTTGAATGAGCCATTACACAGTTTGGCCATGACCCATATACCCATGGGAGCCACGTATGAAAGACTGGTGCAAATGGAATTGCTGAACGAAGAGGATAAGGGCAAGAAGGAGACAAAGGCAGAAAGCTCTCAAGGGAAGAAAGAGGGTTTGCAGCCTAAGAAGACAGACTTTAAGAAGGGCGGGAAAGGCAACAAAGAGAAGAGGAAGTGCAATTTCTGTGGCAAAGTGGGGCACTTAGTAAAGGACTGCCGGAAAAAGAAGGCCAAGGAGAATGGTGGGTGCTTTTCTTGCGGTGAGACGGGCCACAGGGCTAAGGACTGCCCAAAGAAACGAGGACAGGGGCAGAGGGCTGGATCCACCTCAGGGGCACAAGTTCATGTGCTAGAAGCGCCACCTTTGCAACAGCGAGGTATAAATACTTCTGTAGAAAGTGTAGTTTATCTTTATGATCACCCCGTTCGCACTTTATTTGATTCTGGCGCATCACACTCCTTTATCTCGTCTGCTTTAGTAGAATCTCTACACCTAAAAACTAGTATGGTAGAGGACCCCTTAATTGTTTCAAACCCAATTGGGGGCCCAGCTCATTTGTCTATGATCTGTTTGGGATTGAAAATTTCTATTCTAAGCGTAGAATTTCAATGTAGTGCCTTTGTTTTGGGCTTTTCGGGGTATGGTTTGATTTTGGGTATGGATTGGCTATCCGGTAATGGGGCCATCCTTGATTGTGAGAAAAGGGTTGTCAGGCTCCTAACCCAGCTCGGTAATACTTTGGAAATTTCTTGTAATCCCTCATATGCGGTTATGCTTAGTTATCTTGAATCGCTAGATGCCTCTGTTGAAAATTTGCAATCAGTTAGAGTGGTTCGGGAATATCCGGATGTCTTCGAAGAGGTGAAGGGCTTGCCTCCGAAGCAGGAAATAGACTTCCGCATATATCTTGTAGATAATGCAAAGCCCGTTGCGTTGCCCGTTAGACACATGGCTCCGCGGGAGAGGAAAGAGCTCAGTAAACAGATTAAAGAGCTTCTAGAAAAGGGGTTCATTAGGAGGAGCATTTCAGAATGTGGCGCTCCAGTGGTGTTCGCTACAAAGGCGGATGGTTCACTCCGTCTATGTGTTGACTATAGGGAGCTCAACAAGCTAACGAAAAAGAATAGGCACCCTCTCCCTAGAATTGACGATTTATTTGACCAGCTTGTAGGAGCGTCTGTTTTCTCCCAACTCGATTTAGCAACCGGTTTTCATCAGCTAAGGGTGGCTGAAGATAGCATCGATAAAACGGCATTCAGAACCCCAGACGACTTCTTTGAATGGCTTGTCATGCCTTTCGGCTTGACAAATGCACCTGCTTACTTCGTAGACCTGATGAGTAGGGTATTCAGAGATTTCCTCAACAAGTTCGTAGTGGTCTTCGTAGATGATATCCTTATCTATTCAAAGAGTGAAGAGGAACATGCTCAACACTTAAGGGCAATCATGGAAACTTTGCGAGTCCATCAACTAAAAGCCAAATTCTCCAAATGCCACTTTTGGAGAGAAGAGGTGAGGTTCCTTGGGCACATAGTATCCAAACAAGGGTTAGCAGTGGACCCTGCTAAGGTAGTGGCGGTACAGGATTGGAAGACACCAAGGAATGCAACTGAGGTCCGAAGTTTTCTAGGACTAGCAGGTTTCTATCGAAAGTTCATAAGGGATTTTGCGAAAATCTCAGCCCCGCTCACGAAATTGACCAAGAAGAATCTAGTGTTCAATTGGGACATGGATTGCGAGTTTGCTTTCCAACGACTGAAAAGGGCTCTTACAACAGCCCCAGTTTTGACGCTGCCAGATGGGAGCAAGATGTTCACTGTTTATACGGATGCATGTGGGACAGGGCTAGGCGCCGTCTTAATGCAAGAAGGAAGGGTAGTAGCTTATGGCGGGAGGCAGTTGAAGGTGCACGAAAAGAACTACCCAACCCATGATCTTGAGTTAGCCGCCATCGTTTTTGCACTAAAGTCTTGGCGACACTATCTCCTAGGTGAGAAGTTCGAACTTTACACTGACCATAAATCGTTGAAATATCTTTTCTCGCAGAAAGATCTTAACTTGAGGCAACAGAGATGGATGGAGTTTCTTGCCTCGTATGATTTCGAAATCTCCTACACTCCGGGCAAAGGCAACGTAGTGGCAGACGCGTTGAGCCGAAAGAAATTGACCCTAAGCCCGTTGTTTGTTGAAAGACAAAGCCTAGAGTTTATAGCCAGCTTCGACTTTAGGCCCTCCTCCGATTTCGTACCAGGCTTGCTAGCATCTCTCGAAGTACGGCCAACTTTAGTGGATTCAGTAGGGACAGCGCAACGCGAAGACCCTCTGCTTGTGGAAATAATTGATAGGCTAATTATGGGTGAGATTTCAAGTCACCTCAACAGATACTCCATCGACGATAAAGGTTTGCTAAGACGAGACGGAAGACTGTGCGTCCCACAGACAAAAGATTTAATAAAGAAGGTTCTCGAGGAAGCACATCACTCCAAGATGACGATACACCCAGGCGGAGATAAAATGTACAAAGACATAAAAAGGACTTTCTTCTGGAACGGCATGAAAAAGGACGTGGCAGAATTCGTTTCTAAGTGTATGGTGTGCCAACAGGTTAAGGAGGAACAGAAAAAGCCTGGCGGACTACTACATCCTCTAGAGGTCCCGCAGTGGAAGTGGGATAGCATATCAATGGACTTCATCGATGGGCTGCCTAGATCTAGGAGAGGCAACACTAGCATTTGGGTAATAGTGGATAGGCTTACTAAAAGCGCCCAATTTTTACCTGTTAAAAGTAAAAGAACTGCCTCATCCCTAGCATCACTTTACCTCAAAGAAATCGTTCGACTCCATGGAATACCATCCAGCATTGTTAGTGACCGAGACCCCATCTTCACCAGTGAGTTTTGGCGGAGTCTGCAAGAAGCAGTGGGAACGAAGTTATGCTTGAGCACAGCCTATCATCCCCAAACCGACGGCCAAACAGAAAGAGTGAACAGAGTTTTGGAGGACCTTTTAAGACTGTGCGTCCTTGACTTCGGAGGGACATGGGAAGACCACCTTCCTTTGGTGGAATTTGCCTACAACAACAGTTATCAAGCAACCATCGAAATGGCGCCCTTCGAAGCTTTATATGGAAGACCGTGTCGATCGCCCACTTGCTGGTGGGAGTCTACTGATAAGCTCATACTTGGACCAGATATGATCCGAGAGACTTCAGAGAAAGTAGACTTAATACGAAGAAGGATGAAGACGGCCCAAGACAGACAAAAGTCCTACGCCGACAAGAGGAGAACCGACCTTGAATTTGAGGTTGGGGACAGAGTTTTTCTTAAGGTATCTCCGCTAAGGAACGTTGTTCGTTTTGGAACCACAGGAAAGCTAGCGCCAAGGTTCGTAGGGCCATTCCCTATCATCGAGAAAATTGGGAAAATGGCCTATAGATTAGAGCTACCCGAGAAACTGGCCGGAGTTCACAACGTTTTTAACGTTTCACATCTCCGGAAATGTCTACATGAGTCTGCTGAAGTGGTAGAGCCAAATATCCTCGAAGAGGCCGAAGTGGAACGCGAAGCAACCATAAGAAAAGTTCCAACCCGCATACTAGGAACGGAAGTGAAGAAGCTACGCAACCGCGAAGTCAAACTCGTCAAAGTTCAGTGGAGCGACGCCGAGGGAGACGCGACTTGGGAAACTGAAGCTAGAATACGCACAGCCTACCCTTTTCTTTTTGAGGGTACATCCTTGATCTTTCTTTTTCCTTAAGTTGCGCTTTTATCTTTTAGGTATATTTCCTCGACCTTATCTTTTAGGTAGAAACCTTTTGGATGAAAACATGAAATGGAAACATGTTATGGATGATGGTTGCAAGTGGTTGCAAGTGATTGCTAGTGATAGCTCGTGGTTGCATATACACACACAATCTAGGTTTTAGATCGGCTCAGTCACTTCATATTGCATATGCATATATGTTTGCATTCGTATATGGTTGAACTTTAATGTGTTGTCATATGGATGTTGCATTTGTATTGAATGATTGTGCACTCATGTAGAATCATGAATAGGAAAATTTGCATACATAATGGATTCATGGCACTTACATAATTCGCATTAAGGAGGTCAACTGAATCAGTAGACCGCCTGATTTTGCATTAAATAAGTACATGTACACACACACTTCGCATATGATCATGAAGCATTAGAAGTCTTTTAAGGACAATGGATGCTCGTGTTTGATGGATGAGTAGATGGATGTTTGGATGTTAGGATATGCATTCCTCCTAACTTGAAGATTTCGGGGACGAAATCCTTTTAAGTGGGGGAGAATGTAACACCCCGTGGATTCTATAACTGTGAAACTCACAAATTAAAGTATAATTAATTTCAAATCAAAGAACTAAGGGAAACGGGATACGCCATTGCGTTCGTCTCGGAAAAATACGCGAAATAGAGTCTGAGTTTGCGTGAAACAGATATCGTATGAAGAAGTTATGGACGAACGAAGTTGGGCGAAAAACCGGAAAAGGGTCAGAATGCACTGGCGCACTTGGGAAGTGCGCCAGAACAAAAATGCACTGGCGCACTTGTGAAGTGCGCCAGTACATTTTTGACCTGGCGCACCTGCCAAGTGCGCCCAGGTCAAAAATGACCTGCTGGCCAGGTCTGGTCTAGCCCTGGCTGGCCAGGTCTGTGTTTGGCCGATTTTCAGAAGCTTGCTTTGTCATTTGGGCTAGGTGGAAGGCTCTAATTGGTCTCTCTTTCGAATGAATGGCTACGATCAATCCAAGCAACATCGATGGTCCTAATCAGTTCATAAACTCTATAAAAATGACCCTAGACTCAACCTAATCTATTCATTCAAAAATAAGAACAAGGCCATCATGCTGCAGAGGAACGACTAGGAGTAGCCACCAAATTGGAGAGAGGATTAGGAGGCAAATTCTAAAGCATTAAGCAACTTAAACAAATCAAATCAACAAGGAATCGCATCTTCAAATCCCTAAATTGAGAACTCGCCACACAATTGTAAGTAGAGTATTATTTTGGTATGAACAAACAACTGTGTTGGTTTGTATACTCGATTTGTGGTGATAAAGTAATTCATAATTGTGCGTTACTATGATTCTTATCGATTTGGAATATTGTATACGTTTGGATATTCTCAAATTATGTTATTCATTATAAAAACTACATGTTTGCGGTAGTTTTATGCAAGTATACGTTTGGAATATTCGCAAATTATGTAATCCATGTTGAAGTTACATGTATGTAGTTGTTTAATTGAAATTCATGCAAGTTTGGGGTTTTGCTACTATGCCATCATAATGTGTATTTTTATACAAAAATCATTTTGTGAGTAATTGGAGCAAATTTGGGTTATTATAATCCACATGAAATTATGTTGAAAATTTGGCATCATGATCTATGTATTAGGCTATACTTTTGTACTAGAAAACCTCTTTGTGAACTTATGAATATGACTACGCCATGTTTGATATTTTGCATAATTGAAAACCATGTTAGGTCTATATTGTTAACAAGAATTATATGATGACATATGTGGTACATAGCTAGGTTAGATTCAAAATCCCATTTGCAAGTTTAAATGACTAAAGTAAAAAATCATGATTTCATGTTAGAAATATTTATGCCATAAGTATATGTGTACCATGGTTATGTGAATAGATTTAAAATCATGATTAAGTTGGAATAATTCAAGTTGAACTAGACTTTTGTATTAGTAACAAAAGTAGACACCTTTGTAAACATGTAGTAACCTTATGAACATGATTTGCTTATGTTTGACATTATGCCTAAAGAAAAATATAGGTTTATGTTGTAGTTAAGACTATGTGCCAATAATGATATCCAATTTAGATTCTAACTTAACTACAAGTTTACATGCTTTGATTCATGTCACTTATGCTTTATGACCAAAGTATACATTATTGCTATGCAAGTACACCAGTTTCTAATTTGTAGTTCCAACGTTATGTTGCAAGTTCATGCGTTCACATTCCCCTTTAGTGTATGAATGTTTTAAGCCTCCCCTTTTTCTCATGGCTAAGTTGGGCTTAAAAGCCTAAGCCCAACATATATAATAAACGAGCGTATTAAACGGGGGTAAATAACGTTGGGCCAAATTAATTAATAAATGAAAATATAAAGAAAAAAGGGCCCAAATTCAAGTATGGGTTGGGCCCATGATTGGTGTAAATCTCTACACCATTAGCTTAATAATGGGCCGCAAATATTTACATATAAGAAAATAAAGAAGAAAGACAAAATATGTAAATGTAGAACATACGATGTGTTTAACCCGAGGTTGGATTGAGTTGTGATGTAAACCTGCCCGGAACCGCCCGGATGTCCAGTAGTCACAACAATACCTATCCAATGTGGGAGGTTAAACATAGAGCCCAATAAGGACCCGAGGTTAGACTGAGTTATGGCGTAAGACTGCCCGGAACCAACCGGCAACAGGCAGCCACAACAATACCTGTCTAATGTGAGAGGTCAAGGCTTTAATAAGACAATTAAGGCTGAGTCAGGATTGTTAGGATTAAGTGGACTAAAGACTTAATCAAAATGGAACATGCTAAACTAAACAGACTGATTGGGGGTTAGGTTAGAAAACACTTAACCAACTTAGCATGTTGGATAGAGATAGAAAACCTAGTAACGGGGGACCCTTTTCAGCAGTAACCTATAAGGTGTATCATGATACCCTGAAACTAGGCAGGGTGGGGCACGATTACTGGGCTGATTGTAAGAGGTCAAATCGACGGCGGTGGTGTAGCAGTGTAGGTTCTAACGGGGTGCGGACGTGCACACACTCCGGCGCAGAAAAATAAGGCACTGGGCACCAGTAGCATACCTGTGCATTCTAGGGTTGTGTCGGGCCGCCGCCATGGGACTTGATACACCCCATGGTGGGACCAGCATAGGTAACTACAACATCGGGGGCCGTAAGACACATGTAACTATGCGAGTAGGAGCCGATCATCGTAAAATGGATCACTTCACCCTGATTATGGGGTGCCTGTTGGGAACTAGTTTATATGGGTTCAGAGATTAACATGGGGTACGATAGTATATTCGACCCTAGATAACTTAACTAAGTTTATAGTGCTTTCCCACTTCTTGTTTATACTTATCATACCCAGTTCTTTATTCATAGACAGAATAGTCCTAGACTTACTCAGGCTTTATGTCTGACTCTACTTTTCTTTCGTCTTCTTTTCTTCCGTTCCCCCCCCCCAGGTCCACAGGGAGGGAACACAGCAGCTTGACCAGCCTTAACATCCAGCTTGAAGAGGAGAAACGTATTGCTTGGACTTTTTCGTTTTGAACTATGGCTTTGGACAACCACTATGGGGCTTTTGCAGTTTATCTATGTTTTCTTTATGCTTCTTTAAATAATGTAATCAAGACAGATTATGAAAGTGTTATGTTATGTTTTTTTGGAAAAGATGTAAGACAATTATGGTGAAGTTGTTGTAGCACGTATTTGCTTTTATGAAATAAAAGTTGCTGTTTTCCTGCTGTTTACAAATATGTGTTCTTATATCTGTCTTGTATATCTGTGACTTATACTTAAAAACCTCCACCAAAATTAGGGCATTCCCTTTGAGAGTGACCCTAACGGAGGTGGGGTGTTTCACAGGAATTGGCTAGATCTATGTTAAGTGAATATAATTTGCCATTGACTTTTTGGGTAGAGGCAGTTAATACATCCTGCCATGTAATGAATAGAGTAATGATAAGACCAATACTCAACAAAACATCCTATGAATTATGGTTTGACAGAAAGCCTAACATTTAATATTTTAGAGTTTTTGGATGCCCTTGTTATCTTCTTAATACAGGTGATCATCTTGGTAAGTTTGAATCAAAGGCCGATGAGGGAATTTTCATGGGTTACTCTTCAAAAAGCAAGGCTTATCGAATCTTCAACAAACGATCAAAAACTATTGTTGAAACCATAAACGTGAAATTTAATGAATCAGATCTGGATACGATGGACAAAGAGAAAAACGATGAGGGAATTACATATGAAGGTGAAAAAGAAAATAGCAAAGAGAAGACTGGCAGTGATGATCCAACAAAACAAACATTTGAAGTTGAGAAGTTGAAATTCAAAGCCAACCATCCTCCAGAATTGGTAATAGGAAATCCAATGGCAGGTATACAAACTCGTTCATCATTTAATAAAGATATCTGTACTTTTTGTATTCACAGTTGTTTTATCTCTGAAATCGAACCTAAAAATGTTGAAATTGCACTTAATGATGAAAGTTGGATTTTAGAGATGCAAGAAGAACTTAATCAATTTGAACGGAATAAAGTTTGGAAATTAGTTCCTAGACCGAATGACTATCCAGTAGTAGGAACTAAATGGGTGTTCAAAAATAAATTTGATGAATCCGGAAATGTAATTAGAAACAAAGCTAGGTTGGTTGCAAAAGGATATAATCAAATTGAAGGCATTGATTTTGATGAGACATTTGCACCAGTAGCTAGGTTAGAAGCCATTAGAATTTTTCTCAGTTTTGCATGTTATAAAGGTTTCAAACTTAAACAAATGGACGTAAAAAGTGCGTTTTTAAATGGAGAATTAAAAGAAGAAGTTTTTGTGGAACAACCCCCTGGTTTTGAAAATCATGGATTTCCAAATCATGTATTTAAACTTGAAAAAGCATTATATGGTCTTAAACAAGCTCCTAGAGCTTGGTACGATTGTTTAAGTGCATATCTTTTGGAAAATGGTTTTAAAAAAGGCAGTGCTGACACTACATTATTTCTATTACATGAAGGTGATAATTTTTTAATAGTCCAAATTTATGTTGATGATATTATATATGGTGCTACTAATGACTGTTTGTGTGAGAAATTTGAAAAAGTCATGCAGGATAAATTCGAAATGAGCTTAGTAGGTGAATTAAAGTACTTCCTTGGATTTCAAATCAAACAAAGCACCAAGGGTATTTTCATATCACAAACAAAATACATTGCTGAATTGCTGAAAAAATTTGGACTAGAAAATGCAAAACCACTCAGAACTCCGATGAGTCCTTCAACCAAGCTTGACAAAGACGAGAAAGGAGTTGCAGTTGATCAGAAAAAATACCGTGGAATAATTGGTTCACTTCTTTATCTCACTGCATCTAGGCCTGATATTATGTTTGCTGTTTGTTTATGTGCACGCTTTCAATCTAATCCAAAAGAATCTCACTTAAAAGCCACAAAAAGAATATTAAGATATCTTTTGCACACACACAAATTTGGTTTATGGTACCCCGCATGCAATAATTTTGAATTAATTGGATATTCTGATGCTGATTATGCTGGATCCCTTGTTGATAGAAAAAGCACTAGTGGGACTTGTTTTATGCTAGGACACTCGTTAGTCTCATGGTCAAGTCGAAAACAAAATTGTGTTGCTTTGTCCACAACCGAGGCTGAATACATTGCTTTAGGAAGTTGTTGTGCACAAATACTATGGATGATCCAAACTCTTTCATACTTTGGTCTAATTTATAAAAAAGTACCACTAAAATGTGACAGTAAAAGTGCTATAGACTTGTCTAATAATCCTGTTCACCATTCACGCACTAAACACATAGATGTGAGACATCATTTTATTAGAGATCACAGTTCACGAGAAGATATTTGTATTGAGTTTATTTCAACTGACTGTCAACTTGCTGATATCTTTACAAAACCTCTTCCCGAAGATAGATTTTCACGATTACGCTTAGATTTGGGAATTATAGAAATTGATTGATCATTATCCATTTTTTTAAAAATTTCTTAAATGGTTATTCGAGAGTCAAAAGATTGATCATTTGAACTATTTTGGAACTCATTGAAAATTATATCAGATCTTGGAATTGTGATGAATATTGACTATAATATTTTTTATCATGAGGAAATATTTTTAAATCTCATAATGATTGGACAGATTTTATAATACTTTTGAATTAGAGCTTATTTTACGACCATCCTCTATATCTACCATACTTCTGCCACTCATCATGGTTTTATTTAATTTGGGGAGTTCTAATTATTCTTGGAATTTAGGAATAAATAAATGAATAAATAAATAAATAATAATAATTTATCCTTGGTACTCACTCCCATTTAAAAGTCCTCGCGGTTATGCGTGGGTCAATTACCTTAATCTCTATGTGCTTCCATTCTCACTTAAAAGACCTTTGGGCTGTGCATGGATGGAACTCATCAGAGAGGATAAAGTTAAGTTACTACTAACCCCATTTAAAAGACCTTTGGGCTATGCGTGGTTAGGAAGTGCTTAACACATTTTTTTAAGCATATTTAAAATCTTTAAATTTTATATTCAAATATTCAATTTTTATTGAACTCTCCTAATTCTATAAAATCCATAGTAAATCCATTCATTTTGAAAGTGAAATTTGTCTCTGACTCAAAGAATATTATGATTTCTGTTTGATTCAATGAGATTTACGATATACTATCCTCTTGATCTGAATTTATATTTCTAGTTTATATTCATCACTGTTTTAATTTCTGTTATTCTTTTGATGATAACAAAAGGGGGAGAATGGTCAAGATTTTGATGGATGAGTAAGCATTTATAGAATATTTTTGAAATTGGGTGATTGATTAATTTATTTCAAAATTTTCAAATCTATGCATCAATAAGGGAAGCTTAGTTGTAGGGGGAGCATACAAATAGGGGGAGTAATATACTTCACGTTTCAAACACATTCAAAATCTTTTATTTGTTTGTCATCATCAAAAGGGGGAGATTGTTGTATATAACAGTGTTGTATACACAATTATATGTTTTTTGTTTGATGATAACAACCAAATTTATTTTATTATTGAATGTGTTGATTTACTACACAACAAACAGAAATATAGTATTTCTATTTAAATAAAAATAACTGTACAGAAATTTGAACAATCACACAGTATTTTATTTAAATAAAAATATTTTATTTCAATATCAAAAAGTACATCTTTTTACTCCACTATTTGACATACTACATTTCATTCATACAACTACTTTTATATTCACATATACAGACAATTATACATTGACACTGTTATTTTTACTGTCTTCCATCTTATGTCTTCACAAGCTCCAGTCAAGTCCTGTCTTCATACCTGTCACAAGAAACGCACACACACAGTAGACTACAACAAAAATAAATTCAAATACAACCAAATAAAAATTTAGTTTTAAATTTTATTTTCCTCAGAATTACGGTGTGTTTCTCATCACTTTTCTAGACTTGGTCTGATATGCAGGGACAGAAAAACTCGTCTGGATGGCTGCATATACACACATGTATACACGTGTGCACTGCCACACCAATCCAGTGTCGCGACTGAGGAGTAGCCACTTGGACCATCTCGACTCAGCGCAATATACTCATGAACATGAACAAAGTCAAAAGCAAATGGCCGAGGATATAGTCAAAGTAAAATGGTCGACAAGTCAACATACAAGAGAGTCATAGGCAAGTCAAACATGAATGAAACATAGTGCAAATAAAAAGTAGCAATGAAGATTGAAAAAAAAATAGCATAAATACAAATATCAAAGAAGTAGCACAGTTCAAAACAACATGTATAAGGCAGCAATACAAATGAAGACATGGTGCAATACAGGCAAGACAAAAGAAGTACATGCATAGGGGCCGAGCACAAGAAGTATGATCAACACAGTGTTTTACAACAAGTTCAAGTGTTCATAGAAACATGGGCAAGGTGATACATGAAAGCAACAGTCCAGTCATACATGAATACATGGATCAGAATTGGTACAACACATATAAACAAGGCAATGTCAAGTTCAAGTGCAAAAACAAAATGGCAAACTCTAGTACCATTTTAAATTTCATAGGGATTGTTAAACTCTAGCAACAGTTCAAATTTCTAAAAATCCAAGTGACAGTTCATCAAGGTACAAACATGGACAGAGCAATATGAAGTGAAAAGCATTACTCAAAGTCAGGTGGAGACCACATAACAGTGAACAAGTGAAAGCATGTCTCAAGGAACAAGGATATAGTGCACAAGCAGAAGCTCACAGGAACAAAACAAATAGCTGGAAGTTTTAAAATGGTCGATCCAGAGTCAAACAGATGGTGCATACAAGTTTGAACACCAACAAGTAGGACATGTAAGAAGCACAAGTATAATCAAAGTAGTATCTGTTCTTATATAAGTATGAAGTATCAGTTCAAATCTGTTTACAAGCATTGGCCAATCAAGTTTGTTCGAAGCAATACAAAAGGGGTTCATGAAAAAACAAAGCAAGTCACACTCTAATAAATCAGAGTTTAATTCTGGAGTATATATGAAAAATATTAGCAAGATTTAAATTCCAAGATTCAAGCAAAAGCATTCCAGAAAATTCGGCAATCACAAAGTAGCAAGGAAAGTTTTTTTTTACTGTTTCCAGAAAGAAAGGCATATATGGCAAAAAATTCATGAATTAGTCACAGCAAAATTTAAGGGATTAACTCAAAGCCGAACCACTCTAGAATAATTCAAGGACGAAAAGAATTCAAGCCAAAATCTACTCAAATATCGCCGCCAAGTCGTTCACAAAATCAGAGCACATATATCGGATTTTAATCCTTTATATATACACCTATCATCATCGGCTTAAAACCCATTCAAGATCAAGTACAAATAAAGCATAAAATCGAATAGTAAAACCATACCAGAAATCGAGAAAAGCTTGAATCCGAATCATAGCCTATAAATTCAATCGAAGAAGATACAAGCTGCCAGAGATTGAAGCTAAGAAGAATCGAACAACAGAGAACTGATTTTCATCAACCAGCGATCTCGATTTAGTGCTTTCAGAGAAACCCTAGTTTTTAAGCCGCCATTTCTATTTCCAGAAAGAGACAAAGGAAGCTTGGGCTAAACAAAGTAAAGTGGTGGAGCAATGAAATAAGGGAGCCGCCTTTTTCCTCTTATGTTAAAAAGGGGATAACCCTAAACCTTTAAACTCCTAGGGTTTTATTTTTTTTGTTTTAAAATTCAAATTTCATTCCTTAAAGTCAATAACTACTAGTGTTTGTAGTTGGAAAAATCACAACTTAACGGATCGAGTTGTGTCAAGGTCTTGAGCGTAGGGTTTAAACAGTCGGGAGCGAAGGTCGCTAGTTTACAAGAGTCTGTAAGCGAAGAGATTGTTTATAATTCCTAGTAGAAACCTTGAATGCAGCAGTAGGCACAGTTTTGCCGAAGCTGGGTATTTTCTGTGTGTGATTTTTTTTCCTGCAATTTATTATTTTATTTTAAAATTTATTTAATTTACGATAAACCCTATTCACCCCCCTCTAGGGTTAATTTAGATCCTACAAAAATCACATTTATGTTGCCAAATCACAACAATAAGCCTTATCTAGTTTTGGTTCTCACACCAGTCAATTGGAAATATATAAATATCACACCTTCGAAACTCGAACATAAACTGCTGATGCTACGTAGTCATCAACAGAATCATCTCCGGGCGACTAGAGTGTAACTCTATATCTGTCCAGTATATTAAAACTTCAAATAAACGTGGATCAGATATATATGCAAAGTCTTTATATATTGGATTGTCCAAACCAATATAAAAATAATATTCAAATACGAATGATTGATTTAAATTTTCAAAACAAAAATCATTTTCATTTTTATTTGAAAACAACACCCTTCACACTCGTTCTAGGATACTACTGATCCTATTTCTAACGAGTCATTCTCATTGGATATTACTAATCCAATCTCTGATGAATTATTTCATTTGGTTCTAACGTGTCTTGTTCTCCGGGTTCTGTAAACCAAAGCTCTGATACCACTGTAACAACCTGTAACTTCCCCGTAAAGTAAAGCATGAATTGCTTTGAGAACAAGCCACATCGGAACACAGACAGAAGAACATTTCATTGTTTATTACAACAATTCCATCAGAATACAAGAATATACAGAGTATGAATAAATATTATACATTAGAAAAATTTCAGAGATTCAATTTACATTACATAGAGGCGGAAAAATAATACAAAACACAACTGATAGTAATACACGGATGCAGATCTTTCCGAGTATCATTCCAGCTGTAAACCAGAATCCTGTGAATATAAATCTGCAATACCAAAACTACTAGCTGCCCGTGCGGAAAATAGGGGCACCCAGAGTTTAGGTTAAAACAATAAACTCCAGGTCAGTCATGCGACTGGTGTGAGAACTAAAACAGTTATTAATTTTTATTTTAAAGTTAGGTAAATTAAGGGACCACGCCGTATGACATGGAACGGGTTTCCTCCCAAGAATACTAGTGCATAAAACAACAACGCAATGCTAAATAAAGAACAATGAAGCTATTATAAGACCCAGGTCCCATCACATAATGCAACACAAGCCGGAGGATAGGGTTTTACCTTATAATAGCCAAAGAATGCTTGATACGCTAAATTTCATCTTTTATTATTACTATAAGTGTATAGTGTCAAAACAATTTCAATCATAAGTATCAATCATAGACGACATAAATGCCCCATACCACTATGTCGCAATATATAGGTTCTACAATCAAAACAGCAAAGTCACGTATTGGAAGTTGGATTTCCATCTGTGAACCGAGGCAAGGGATCGTCCTCATCGCTTCGAGACGCTCTAGCCCACCCCTCAGGTCATAGCTCGAGTGACCTTTGGATCGCCAGGGCCGGTCCGCCGATGTGGATCAAAATGCCTGAACACTGCGTTTCCCAGCCCTTTTGGGCGTAAATGAGTCCTATGACTCCATCGGCTCCACATAGTCACCGATATATCCGAGGCGCCTCGCAATCCAACAACGACATAGGTGAAAATAATATAAATGTCAGGGCTGGTAGGTCACGGACACCACCCTAGCTAGTAGTAAATGCATGCCCTCCCTGATGTCTTCTCCTATTTCTGGTTCACAACCGGGGTGTGAGGCTTGCGAATTAACGTTATACACAAAGCTATGCCACACAGGAGGTGCTTTGATCATCAACCACAGGACTTTGCTTTTCAACAAAAGCCTTGATCCTTTGCATCTCAGCATGCCACACAGGCAATTCACGCCATGCAACTGATGGCTATCAATCACACAGAATGAAATCCAATGTCAGACACACAGTCCATTAACAAGTCCGTTCTGGGTCTGAACGAAACCGGAGGAACCTTATTCCTCGCATATCCATTGATCTCCATGTATGTCTGGACGATCACCAACTGATTCCCTCCTCTTGGGTGTACAACCCAATCAAGATCATCGGTAATTATCCAAATGATGTGAAGACTTCCAGTCTTCGACCACCGTCTTCATCCTTGACACCTCATCGAATCAGTTATTCAGAATGGGATAAGCCCGGTCTTTCTGAATAACTCGCGTATATAATAAACAAGTGTTACACAAACACAACATACGCCTCATTCCAATTCAGAATATTCTTTTATTCAAATATTCACATCTATAGGGAAAGGTTCCCATTAATTTTATCAAAGATAAATTCTTTAAATTTATTCTTTAATCTTCTTTTGAACATCAATTCAAACTAAATTATGGTTTATCCAAACTAGTCGGGATTAGCGAACCTTATCGTAGTAATCATTTGTTAAATTTCCCAACCCCAACCTACTCATCCCATGATGTAAGGTTGGTCATACTTCATATCTAACACCACGGTGTTATCGTAAATTAACATTTCACATTCAAATCTAATTAAAGATTTAACTATCGCCTGGAGCAAAACTGGCGATACTCCATTCTCGATCATTTCAATCTAATTAAAGATTCATTAAAACTCCACTTGGTTTTAATCTTCCCAAAAATCAATATTAATGATTGTTTAACTTGGGAAATCATATCCTGTCTTTAACTGGGTTAAAGAACCAATGTCATTTAAAGCATGGTTAACTATAAACCCAAAATCACATTCCATTCCATCAGCCTCTAACCGTAATTTAGCAAGTGAACAATTCCCTAAGTATTAACCCCGAAGGCCGAAACCAACATCAGATCAATACCCAAGAAACCATTCAACTTAACTAATTTCCAGTTAGTTTCTGATTTTCTTAACTCCGTTGGGTCTAAGAACAGTATTATTAAAGATACCATTCACGACAACCCAAATCACACTCCATTAACGATGGAATCTTCATGGAAAACAAATCGATATTTATAATCGATATAAACTTCCATATCCGACTAACAATATAAATGGAATAACGGCAAAGCCTTTTAAATTCCATATATATTAGCAGACCTCATCCACATAAATTCACTTCGATTATTACCAAATCGAATTCCATTCCACTCCAAATTATTTTATTCAACTGGAAAACTTTACTTTGGAAAATCTCCTTTAAATCTTAACAAAAGATTTATAAATTCCAAATCATATTTCACTGTAAATCGGGTTAAAGAACGAATGTCGTTAAAACACAATTCACAACAAACCCAACCCAGATTCCATTAATTATTGGGTTATAGAACAATGTTATTTAAAACACCGCTCACGATAAACCCAAAAATCAATTCCAATTCAAATCCAATTAAATATTATTTAATTGGTATACTTCATTAAATCTAAATAAAAAGATTTTTTTCTCAACTGGGTTAAAGAACAGTGTTAATGAAGACACCATTCACGTCATACCCAAATCCATTTGATATTAAATACAAGGCTCTGAATAGAAAATATATCAGCTTATATTCAATATCAAATACTA
This sequence comes from Allium sativum, assembly GCA_030737875.1. Classification (NCBI taxonomy): domain Eukaryota; kingdom Viridiplantae; phylum Streptophyta; class Magnoliopsida; order Asparagales; family Amaryllidaceae; genus Allium; species Allium sativum. The sequence continues at coordinate 320,329,990 of CM060921.1, forward strand.
TAGCCAACAAATATTGTATTGGAAATAACGATATAAATATATCTTTCAAATCTCCATAACAATATCTGTATAATCACGAAATCCAAATTGAAATATTTCGAAGACAATTTCAATTCAAATCCATTTCCAATCTATATATTGGAAATTCTGGTTATTTTTAAAACCATTTCAAATCCAATTTATTTATTTCAAAAATAAATGGATTATAATTCTAGTTCAAAACTAGTTCATTTCGATAAAAATCAATTTTTATCTTTTCAAATATGGAATTTTTCATCCCAATTCTTTCCAAATCATTTCTTATGATATTACACAAATTATTGCTGTTTTTAATAATTTTATCAAGGCCCGTACAGTCGATTTCCATAAACGGCCATCGAATTGCACTTACAACGACCTTTTCCAAATTTGAATTGGACATAATTCCAAATCCAACCGTTAGATTTCAAATATCTAATATTCGTTAGAAAGCTCTTTTCGATAACCCAAAGGTTCCGGTTTTAGGAGAATACGACGGTCGGATCTCCCATAATATCTGTTCGAAGTCAATGGTCGAAATTCACGAACTGCCGCAGCGCGGCACGTTCTATTCAGGCCATTATATACATATATATATATTATATATTATATATATATTATATATTATATATATATCGTCGATTTCCTTTTAAAACGTATTTTGTAAATTGTTTTAAATTCGTTTTCAAAACGAATTCTACTTCATATTCAATTCCAAATCAAAATTGAATATTCCATATCATCGATATACAAATGGTAATATTTTCAAAACATTATGTTTTGAAATCAATTCCTTTTCGATATTCATTATAAAAATGAATAAAATCAATACAAATACTGTTCACGTCAAAATGACGTCAATCTAATCAACACGGCTATATATATTTAAATATATTCGTGTCCATCCCAAATCAGACATCAAAAACATATTTTGATCTTTTACTGAATATTATTTAAAATATTTGATATTTTAAAATAATCATTATTTTAAAATATTCATTCTTTCTGAACTGGAATCAGACAAAGTCAATTACCATATTATTTGATTATACGTATTTCACACAACAAATGTGTATAACAACAAGGAAAACAACAATCCATCATCCAGAGTGCGTTCTACACTGTATAAGCATCAGATATAAATATTTAACGCTTACAACAGCTTGTCAATCAATCGATCGACATACAGCTAATCATTGGGATTAGTGTATGTCCCATTTCATCCCAATACCCATGTGGGGTTTCAATCCACAAACACTGAATATTATTTGTGCAGTTGGGCGATGTGTAAAATTTGTCGTCCCAATCAATACCAGTCAAATAGGTGTACATAAATAAATCGTTTGATTTGTAAATGAATATTTATTTATTCACATTCATGTTAAATTTATATTTTTAACGATAAATAATTTATTTCAACACATGAATATATCTCCATCCATTCCACCTCACAATCAATTTTCACCACACAACAAAATCAAACAAGTCGTCCATGGTCTGTGGACAATGGGTGTCGGGTACTGCTAAGCACCCTCTGCATCCTAGTATTATTTCAACTAGAAAATAAATTAAAAGTGAGAAGTTCTCACCGAGGGTTCCACTCCTCCATTCTATCTTTCTGAACGGTTCTGATTTCAGTCGATTCCAATGCAGTCTTTTCCACGCTTTATATAGTAAAAATCACATTTTTATAACGCTACTCCATATATGAAAATTCTATTTTTATGCCGCTACTATAAAGATAAAAATTCTATTTTTATATACATAAAATCTTATTTTTAAACCAACTCCTTTCCTATAAAAATCGTATTTTTATTTTCATGTCAAACGTATAAAGATCAAATCTTTATCTTCTAAAAATTATATTTTTACATAACTAAAAATCATATTTTTACTTCCTCTACATAATAAAAATCATATTTTTATACCTTCTACATAATAAAGATCGAATTTTTATTTCTATTCTATTCACATAAAAGCCACATTTTTATTTGCTACCAACTTTAATAAAAATCATAACTTTTTATCGTCATTCATATATGAAAAATCATATTTTTATATGTAAAAATCCCATTAATGTATTCATAAATAAATAAAACAAAAATAAAAATAAAACTTACAACGTTGATCGAAGAGGGAGGAGGGTGTTGTTTGCAGCGAATAGTGCAAGAGGAGGTGTTTGTTGCAAAACAAAAATTAGAAATCGGATTTTTTTTATTGGTGATGGACCCGGGGTCGGAGATGGGGGTACTGGGGTGTGGCGCTAGGCAGTGGGTGGAGGCGCAAGGGCAGGGGAGGCCTGGGATGGCCGACGGCAGGGGTATTTAGGCCTGGAGCGGCCTTTAGGGCTAGGGGATTGGGTGGTTCAATTTTGGGGAAGCGCTGGTGTGGGAGGAGGAGAGGGGGTAGTGGGTCCGGTCGTGGGTGGTGGCAGCGCAGTCGTGCACGGTGGCTCAATCGAGGGGGGCGACGGGAAAGCATCGGTTGTTTTTTCTTTTCTGAATCTAACGGGAGGGAGAGAGAAGGTACGGGGGGTGATGGCTTATGTGGAAAATTATAGTTTATTTTATTTTATTTAATTCTTTTAAGAGTTGACTTATATTTCGAACTCGAAACGAGACCCAACGACTATCGTCCCTAGCCAATTACCCCCATTTCGAACACAATGAGATATGTATCGTAAGCCAATTCCATCATTTCGATCAGTTTTCATAATTTTAAAATATGAATTAGTATATATTCTATTTGAACACACATTTTAATTTACTGGGGCCACATACGGACCCCAAAAATTCCAGAAAAATTATTTCTAGCTTCGTATTAACGATACGGTCCTAACAAAACTAATTTCATCAAATTTGAAGACCGTTTGAAAAATGACCATTTTTCAGTCGATTAAAATCAACAGAATCTAGTTAAACGCGTTTTCCTTTCGCCACGCTCATATATTGATTCAGAAAATTATGCAAATTGGAATCTAACAATAATTTGATATCCCGGATCCAACAAAAGTGGTTTCATTGAAAACAAAGATCGTTTGCAAAATGGCCATTTTTAAGGGCTATATTTCCATAGCGACTTTTTTGAATTTTCAACTGGACATAACTTTTTATTCCCGCTATGAAATTTTGATTTTTTGGATTCGTTGGAAAGATATTTTCAAATAGATCCTAATATTTTTGGTTCCGCTAAAATCCGGTTTATTTTGAATCCTGTACATTCATTTAAAATTTGAAATTGAATTTCCAAACTACCACGCCATTTCCAATTCCTTTTATAATTTAAAATAAATATTTATATTCTAACGACGATTCAAATAAATATATACGTTCTAATTCAATTCAAAATAAATTTCTCGTCGTTATTATTTAAAATGATTCATTTTAAATACTAAAAATTCGCTAAAATTGCCAAAATAAAATTTTAAATTGGCTCGAATTTTCGGGTTATTACACTATGGGAATGCATTAAGTTCCATGAAGCGTTATAGGTAAACGGACACAGAATATTATAAGACAGATATAAATAAATATGATAGTTGCGGATTTTCAAACTTTTATTCCAACATAAATCATCACATCGTGGTTCAAAATACCATAAGTATGAAAAACCATTACAATAAGATAACTACTATCTTGTACCATCAGAGTACGTAAATATGTAAAAAGCATAATTTCCCAAAAAGAGCTAAGCCCTAGTAAAGAGAAGAACTTGAGCAATACTTCAAAACCTGCTCCAACAAGATGACAACCGAGTCTTGGCTAAGCCTGAGAATTCCCTCCCTGCGAACCTGGGGGGCGGAGGGGGAGGAGCGGAAGAAAGAAGACGAAACAAAAGGGTCAGACATAAAGTCTGGTGAGTCCGGTTACTTTTAGTAAGTAAATAAGTAAAAGTAGCATGACAGACATATAAAGGGGATAAGAGAGAGATAACTACATAAAGGCAGATATGACAAGGTAAACATGATAGGGGTGTACGCTTCTAATGATAACTCTGCACCATTACTAGTATAACCAGAATGAAATGATCCCTTCCACTATAAGCTGGTAGACTTAGGCATACGTTCGAGTGTACCCTAACTACTACCCTAATCGATCGGCTCCCTAATCCGCGTAGATACTCTGTGCCGGCCCCACCGTAGGATGTATCATGTCCTAAAGTGGCAACCCTTCGCTGATATGCACATCCCATATCTACATGTGTCACGGTCGGCTTATCCTCCTTTGCCTGGCTCATGCACGCACATGGCCCGGTCGAATTGCGCCGCCCACACAGTTCTCCACGTTTGGATCTCTTACAATCAATCCAGTAAGCGTGCCCCTTCTCCAACCTTGTTCAGAGTACATGTTTGATACCTTCTCCGGGTTACTGGCTGAAACGGGTCCTACACAATATGATACATGATCTCCCCCTTGTCTTGTATCCCCACTAGGTTTTCATTGGCCATGTGTGCCACAAGGTGTCCTTATTTACATAGCCCTATCATTTCTACAAGTTATGCATACCCTAAAAGGTGTTTGTAATTGCATAACTTTATTATTTCCTTCGGTTATGTATACCACTAGGTGTCTTTAATTACATAACCATATCAGGTTAAGTTTGTGGGCCTATATTTAAATATTACCTACCCCCTCAGATTTACTTAACCCACCCATTGTTCAACCAAATTTACTTAACCCCAAATTTAGTTCATATTCACACAATCCCCACAGATTTAGTAGGTTAAGGATTCCAATTCGTTACCATGTCCATTTATGGTTATAATGGGCTAGACCTCCCACATTAGGCCCATAATTTGTGGATGTTGAATATGCCGGTCGGGTCCGGGCAGATTTCTTCCACAAGTTGGGCCTAACCTCGTGTCTTCGTCCGTTTCGTATTTGTGCACTTAGACCCCTCACATTAGATTCAACATTTGTGGTTTCTGGATATGTCGGTTGGGTCCGGCCAGACTTCCACCAAAAATGCAATCTAACCTCATCTCATAAGTGCTGTTACAGTTTTCTAATTACTGAAATCCTAGGCATTTTAATTATTATCCAATTAATTATACCTATGTCTTTATAGGTGTTCATGCCCATTTACCCAATTATATTCATAATGGATAGTATGTCCAAATTCATGTTCGTCATTCAAGTTATGCCAATTCTAATGTTTTTCCCCATTCCTTAACTAATGTATTCGCATATAATTCGCGGCATACCTAGGCTAGATAATATCCTAGTAATAAACAATAAAAGGGAAAGGTGATGGGAATATGACAAAGGTGATTGTTCTAACATAAATGGCATAATCATATACTAACATAGTGATAAGGTGAACATATAAGCATAGATCCAGTGAAATGGTGATAGTTAACTAGTTTTGACATAGCAAGCATATTAAGATAAGCATGACAAGATCTAAATATTAATTTAGATGTCCAACAGGTTCAGATCTAGTATGATAAGTACAAGGAGATCTAACTAATAAGCCAGATCCAAGTAATAATTTAGATGTCCACATAATTCAGATCCAATAGTTAACAGTAGATCTGACACAAATAAGGTTTAACATCCACATTATAGAATGTCATATAAGTTACAATAGATCCGACTAGACAGATATTTAGATCCAAGTTATAACCAATTCAGAATGTCATATGTTCAAATTTACAATGGATCTAGTACAATTTAGTCACAGGAACAAATCCAAACTATAGTCATATCAGGTTTACTTTTAAATATTTAAATCTGAAAGCAACTAAGAACTCACAGTGTTGAGATTAGAAAATAGAACTAGAAAAGAAGCTTGTTGAGATGTGGATCCACTTGAATCTTTAACTGATTAGCCTTATTTGATTGTTGAAGAAGATAAAGAATCCAATTCAGTTCAGCCACCGACAGCATTTGGCCTCCATGGAATTCCATTGAAGAAAACAAGAGAAATGGACCTTTATATATAGCTGCCAGACTCAAGAAACCGACTACCACCTCAACCGTAGGGGGTACAACCCCCCCTTAAAGGGTCAACACCCCTCCTATGGGTTCACTCCCCTACGTAGGATTTTTCCCGCTTCCCCCACTTTCTATGATTTTGAATTTTGAACTGAAAATTTTGAATTCTTGGGTCCTATATATGTATATATAATTTTTCTATGTGTATACAAACCTTCACAACTTCCTCATATATTGTCCGTTTTATGCAAACCAAATGTCTATTTTAACCAGAATTTCGAGACGGGCGCAATAGCGCAGTCCGTTTCCCTTAATTCTGAATATTAAATTAATTATTATTTAATTTTCCCTCTTTAATGTTGTTAAAATTTTGGAGTGTTACACTCATGCATCAAGGCCATATCGATAAGCCTTTCAAAAGTTACTCCCATTGGAATATGAGACATAGCTAACCCATGAAAGGGTTCATTTAGCCCTTTAGCAAACCGCAAATCTTTCTTATGCAGAGTGTCCACCAGTTCCAATCCAAACCTTGCTAGCTGGTTGAATTTGTTTACATAATCTTTAACAGTCATGTTTCCTTGTTTGAGCGCCAAGAACCTCTCCATTTTCATGCTTTTCTCTGCTTGAGAAAAAACTTCATTTTGAACTTCTGTCTAAAATCATCCATGTCTCCACCGGACGTCCAGTTTGGGTAACTTCCCACCAAAAAGAAGCTTCATCTTTCAGTAGCCAGGAAGCTAACTGAATCTCCCTTCGATCTTCCACTTCAAAGATTACGAGCAAGTCCTTGGTCTCCTTGAGCCAATTCCTTGCCTCTATGAATGTCTCGGTTCCATGGAATGACTTTCCTCCTATAGCACGGAAATCTTTGCAGATCTTTGAAAATTGTCTACATGCAGAGGAGGAGGAGGAACAACGGGTGCAGCTGGGGAGGAACGTCTCCTCGGCCTTCGGCAGGCGCCGTGGCCTCCAGATACCAACGGAACCAGCCTAATATCGTAATGCCCTATGGAATATTAGGTTCCCCAGACATGCTGGAAAAGAAAATGAAAGAGATTCAGACAAGAGACCGAAAGATATTACTTATGGATTTTTGGAGAATGTTTTTCAAAGCAGAGTTTTCTTTCTGAAAAATGCTTTCTTTAAAACCCTTTTTGAAAATATTTTTCAAAAACTTTTATCTAATTTGGTAACCTTTAGCTCTGGTACCAAATAGGACATCCCACGTCCGTTAATGTCAGTCATTAAGAGAACGCATTAAGTTTCGTGAAGTGTTATAGGTAAACAGATATAGAAATATTACAAGATGGATAAAAAAGCAACATCGGAATTCAAATTTTTATTTCAAACATAAATCATAACATCGTGGTACAATATAACACAAGTCCGAAACTACATAAAAGTCATTACAAAATTATAAAACTTTCTATCTTGCTCCATCAGAGTACATAAAAAGCATAATTCCCCAAAAAGAGACAAAGACATAGTAGAGATAAGAACTTGAGCAATACTTCAAGAGCGGCTCCTAGTAAGATAAAAGCAGAATCGTGGTCAAGCCTGAGTGTTCCCGCCCTGAGAACCTGTGGGGGGGGGGGGGAAGGAAGAAAGAAGAGGAAAAAAAAGGGTCAAACATAAAGTCTTGTAAGTCCAGTTACTTTTAGCAAGTAAATAAACAAAAGTTGCATGACGGGCATATAAAGTGGATAAAAAAGATGACATCACAAAAGGTAAGTATGACAAGGTAACATAATAGAGTGTATATGCTTCCCTAATGATTACTCTGCACTATTACTAGTATAACCAGAGTGAGATGATCCCTTCCACTATAAGGTGGTCGCCTTAGGCATACGTACAAATGTACCCTAACTACTACCCTAATTGATCGGCTCCCTAATCCGCGTAGATACTCTGTGTCGGCCTCACCGTAGGATGTATCACGTCCTAAAACCTTTCGCTGATATGCACAGCCCCATATCTGCAGGTGTCATGGTCGTCTTATCCCCCTCTGCCCAGCCCATGCACACACGTGACCCGGTCGGTTTGAGCCGCCCACACCATCCTCCACGTTTGGATCTCTTATAATCAGCCCAGTAAGCATGCCCCACTCTGACCTAGGGCGGAGTACTCGTTTTGATGCTTATTAAGAGTTACTGACTGAAACGGGTCTCCCACACAATATGATACAAGGTCTCCCCTTGTCTTGTATTCCCATTAGGATTTCTATCGGTTATGTATACCACATAACCCTACCATTTCTACAAGTTATGCTTACCTTAAGAAGGTGTCTTTAATTACATAACTTCAACATTTTCACAAGTTATGCTTACTACAAGGTGTCTTCAATTACATAACCCTATCGGGTTAAGTTCGTGGGCCTATATGTGAATATTGCCCACCCCCCAGATTTACTTAACCCACCCTCTTTTCAACCAAATTTACCTAACCCCAATTTAAGTTCATGCAATCCCTATGGATTCAACTAGATTAAGTATTTAAGGTTTATTACCATATTTCCATTTATGGTAGCAGTATGCCAGACCTTCCACATTAAGCCTACCATTTGTGGATGCTGGACATGTCGGGCGGGTCTGGGCAGACTTATTCCACAAATCGGGCCCAACCTCGTGTCTTAGCACATTTCGTATTTGTGCACTTAGACCTCTCACATTAGATTCAACACTTGCGATCGCGGGACATGCAGGTCGGTTCCAGGCAAACTTCCACCGCAAGTGCTATCTAACCTCGTGTCATAAGTGCAGTTCCAGTTTCTTATTACTTTAATCCTAGGCATTTCATTATTATCCAATTTTTCACCTATGTCATTATAGGTTTCATGCCCCTTTTTCTCCATTTATATTCATAGTGAATTATATGTCCAAATTCATATTCATTATTCAAGTTATACCAATTCTAATGTTTTCCCCTGTGACACCCCACGTCCGTTAATGTCACTCACTAATGGAATGCATTAAGTTTCGTGAAGCATTAGGTAAATAGACACAAAATAATTACAAAACAGATATAAATAAGATAGCAGTGGAAATTTAAATATTTATTTCAACATAAATCATAATACCGTGGTCCACAATACCATAAGTCACAAAACCATTACAATAAAATAACTTCTGTCTTGTATCATCATAGTACATAAGAATTAAAAAACATAGTTCCCCTATTGAAAGAGTTAAGCCATAGTAGAGAGAAGAACTTGAGCCATACTTCAGAAGTAGCTCCTAGCAAGATGATATCTGAGTCCTGACTAAGCCTGAGTGTTTCCTCCCTGAGAACCTAGGTGGGGGGGGGGGGGGGGGACAGAAGAAAGAAGGAGAAAGAAATGGATCAGAGATAAAGTCTGGCGAGTCTAGTTACTTTTAGCTAGTAAATAAATAAAAGTAACATGATAGGCATATAAAGTGGATAAGAGAGGTCACTACATAAACGGTAGGTGTGACAAGGTAAACAAGGTAAGGTGTATACACTTCTCTAATGATTACTCTACACTATTACTAGTGTAACCAGAATGAGATGATCCCTTCCACTATAACGTGGTAGACTTAGGGCATATGTCCAAAATATACCCTAACCACTACCCTAATCGATCGGCTCCCTACTCCGTAGATACTATGTGCCGGCCCCACGGTAGGATGTATCAGGTCCTACAGTGGCAACCCTTCATTGATATGCACAGCCCCATATCTACTGGTGTTACGGTCGTCTTATCCCCATCTGCCCGGATCATGCACGCACATGGCCCGGTCTGTTTGCGCCACATACACCGTCCTCCACGCCTGGATAACTTACAATCAGTCAGTAAGCATGTCCCCTCTTCGCCTAGCACGGAGTATTTTATTTGATACTAACTCCGGGTTACTGACTGAAATGGGTCGCACAAAATATGATACAAGCTCTCCCCTTTGTCTTGTATCCCCCACTTGGTTTTTCACAGACTATGTATACCACTAGGTGTCCTTAATTAAATAGCCCTATTCAGTTATGCTTACCCTAAAGGTGTCTTCAGTTACATAACTTTATTATTTTCTCTGGTTACGTATACCACTAGGTGACTTTAATTAATAACCATATCGGGTTAAGTTCGTGGGCCTATATGTAAATATTACCTACCCCATCCAGATTTACTTAACCCATCCACTATTCCAATCAATTTACTTAACTGTAACCTTTGTTTAATATCATACAATTGTTATGGATTAGATTTGGTTAAGTAGTCCAATTCATTATCATGTCCATTTACGGTTTATAATGGGCTAGACCTCCCACATTAGGCCTACAACGCGTGGATGTTGGATATGCCGGTCGAGCCCGGGCAGTCTTATTCCACAGTTGGACCTAACCACGTATCTTAGCCAGATTCGTACTTGTGTACCTAGACCTCCCAAGGTTCAACATTAGTGGTCGCTGGATATGCCGGTCGGGTCTGGGCAGACTTCCACCACTAATGCAACCTAACCTCGTGTCATAAGTACAATTACAATTCCTAATTGTAATTACAAGACATTCCATTATTAATTAATTAATTAATCCTTTCCCTTTATAGGTGTTAATGCCCGCTTTACCCAATATTTGAATTATATGTCCAAAAAATTTCATATTCAAATTATGCCATTATTAACCCTTTTTCCCCCATTCCTTAACTAGCGTCCTCACAAAATTGGCAGCATGCCTAGGCTAGGCAATAGCCTAGTCATAAACGATAATAGGGAAAATAACCAGAGTGATCATCTTGGCATGAACATAAACTAGCATAATAATTGTAACGACAAAGAATTTCGCTCGATCTGAATCGAGCGTTAAACCGACAAAGACCGTTCGAAACCCCTGATCGTTTTGAGAACAGGACAAATTGGAACGCAAACGGAAGAACATTTCATTGTATATTACAACAACTCCATCAGATACAAGAATATACAGAGTATAATTGAATAAAATACATTCGATGAATATCAGAGATTACAATAAATTACATAGCAGCGGAAAATAATACAAAAACACAACTGAAAGTAATACATGGATACAGAGCTTTCCGAGCATCGTTCCAGCTGTAAATTAGGACCCTGTGGATATACATCTACAAAACCAAAACTACTAGCTGCCCGTGTGGAAAATAGGGGCACCCAGAGTTTAGGTTAAAACAATAAACTCCAGGTCAGTCACGTGACTGGTGTGAGAACTAAAACAGTTATTTAAAACTTTACTTTAAAGATAGTAATTCAAGGGACCACGCCGTATAACACGGAACGGGTTTCCTCCCAAGAATACTAGTGCATATAACAAAACAACGCAATGCTTTTTGAAAAAAAATGAAGCTATTATAAGACCCAGGTCCCATTACACAATGCAACGCAAGCCGGAGGATAGGGTTTTCCCTTATAATAGCCAAATAATGCTTGATACGTTTAAAAAAATCATTCGATACTATTATAGGTGTATAGTGTCAAAACAATTTTCAATCATAAATATCAATCATAGGCGGCATGGGTACCATCTATCATGTCGCCATACTAGTTCTACAATTAAAACCGCAATATCACGTATTGGAAATTGGATTCCGTCATGAGTCGAGGCAAGGGGCAAGCTCCTCTCCGATTCGAGACACTCTAGCAAATGTCCCAGGACCCCACTCTGATCCTTGGATCTTCAGGGCCGGTCCTCACCTAACTTTGGAGGATTAGTTATTCCTGAACACACGCTTCCCGGTCCTTACAGACCTATATCCGAGGCACCTCATATCCAACAACCACACAGGTGAAAAGTATATAAATGTTAGGGCTGGTAGGTCACTGACACCACCCTAGCTAGAAAGAAACGTCGTGCTCTCCCTGCAGTCACTATCCCGTTTTTGACTAATACCGAGGTGTGAGGCTCGCGAATTCACGTTATACACAAAGCTGCGCCACACAGGCCGTGCTTTGATCATCAACCACAAGACTTTGCTTTTCAACAGAAACCCTGATCAATTGCCTCTTACGTGTGCCATACTGGCAATTCACTCCGTGCGACTGATGACCATCGATATACAACCTCTGAGCTCATACGTCTCAGAGAAGGGCGTTAAGCAAGAGAATAAATTCTCTGCCGCCAAACAGATGTATATTTAATAGAGATCAATCAACACAGAATAAAATCCAATGTCAGACACACAATCCATTTACAAGTTCGTTCTGGGTCTGAACGAAACCGGAGGCACTTTCCTCACATATCCATCCATCTCCAAGTACGTCTGGACGATCACCGACTGTTTCCCTCATCTTGGGAGTACAGCCCAATCAAGATCATCAGTAATCACCCAAACGATGTGAAGACTTCCGGTCTTCTACCACCGTCTTCATCTTCGACATATCGTCGAATCGGTTATTAAGAATGGGTATAAACCCGGCCTTTCTGAATAACCCACGTATATGATAAACAAATGTTACACAAACACAACAAACACCTCATTCCAATTCAGAATATTCTTTTATTCACAAAATCACATTCTTAGGGAAAGGTTCCCATTAATTTTATCCAAGATAAATTCTTCTAAATTTATACTTTAATCTTCCTTTGGATATCATTTCAAACTAGTCGGGATTAGCGAACCACACCGAAGTAATTATTTATTTTATTTCCCAATCCCAACCTATATATCCTATGGAGAAAACTAGTAATACTCCACATCTAACACCACGGTGTTATCGGTAAAATTAATTACCATTTCACGTTCAAATCTAATTAAAGATTTAACTATCGCTTTGGAGCAAAACTGGTGGTACTCCATTCTCGATCACCTTTCAGATTTGATAATTTAAATTATCAATTCACATTTCAATCTAATAAAAGATTCATTAAAACTCCACTTAGTTTTAATCTTTTCAAAAATCAATATCCTGCCTTTAACTGGGTTAAAGAACCAATGTCATCTAAAACACGATCCACGATAAACCCAAATCACATTTGATATTAAATACAAGGCTCTGAATAGAAAATATACCGGCTTATATTCAATATCAAATTCTGAAACCAACAAATACCGTATTGGAAATAACGATATAAAATATATCTTTCAAATTCCCATAACAATATCTGTATAGTCACGAAATCCAATATCGAAATATTCCGAAGATAATTTCAATTCAACTCCAGTCCAATCCACGTGTTGGGAATATTGATTATTTTTAAAATCACTTTCAAATTCAATTTATTTATTTCAAAAATAAATTGATTTTTATTCTAGTTCAAAACTAGTTCATTTCGATAAAAAACTATTTTTATCATTTCAAATATGGAATTTTTCAGCCCAATTTTTCCCAAATCATTTCTTATGATTTTACACAAATTATAGATATTTTTAATAATTTTATCAAGGCCCGTACAGTCGATTTCCATCAACGGCCATCGAACTGCACTTACAACAACCTTTTTCAAATTTGATTTGGACATAATTCCAAATCCAACCGTTAGATTTCAAATTTCTAATATTCTTTGGAAAGCTCTTTTCGATACGAACCCAACGGTTCCGGTTTTAGGAGAATCCGACGGTCGGATCTCCCGCAACGTCAACTCGAAGTCAATGGTCGAAATTCGCGAACTGCCGCGGCGCGGCGCGTTCTATTCAGGCCATTATATATATATAATATATATATATATATATTATATATTTCGTCGATTTCCTTTTAAAACGTATTTTATAAATCATTTTAAATTCGTTTTCAAAACAATTTCAATGCTACATTCAATTTCAAATCGATTTGATTTCAATTCAATTCGAATTCATTTCAATTCAATTTAAATTCTAATTCGTTTCAATTCAATTCAATTTGAATTTACCTTCTATTTACTTCAATTCGAATTCATTTCAAATTGATTTCGATTCAATTTCAGTTCGTTTTAAATTTCATTCAAAACGATTTCAATTCGTTTTTAATTCAATTTCAATTTAATTCAATTTGAATTCATTTCTATTCAGTTCGAATTCAAATTCACTTTCTATTCAATTCGAATCGAATTCATTTTCTATTCGATTCGAATTCATTTCAAATTGATTCAATAAAATTTCAATTTGAATTTTAATCTAATTTAATTTGAATTTCATTTCAAAATATTAAAATTTGAAATCACTTTTCAATATTCATTATAAAATGAATAAAATCGATATAAATATCGTTCACGTCAAAATAGCGCAACTCTAATCAACACGGCTTTATATATTTCAATAAATTCGTTATTCTATTCAACAAATGAATATATATATTCCATTCAACACATGAATCTATATTTCTTTCAACACACGACTAATCTCAACACATGAGTACTGTCCACACATCACTATTTTTGTTATGTAAAATATTTTATAAAATTATGGTATCTATCGTTTGATTTTCAATTAGACTCCACCGTGAAGTAGTTCTAATTTTAAATATGATAAAGATGTAAATTTCATCGTATAAAATATTTCACTCAACACATGAATAGTTTCAACACATGAATTTTCCTTTATAATAATCATTATTTTTCCGATTAGAATGAGGCCCAATCAATCACCATATAACGTTAATTATATGGATTCCATACAACACATGTATATAATAGCAACGATCAACAATCAACCATAATCCAAGGTGCACCACACAACTGCATAAGCATCAAATATAAATAATTAACGCTTACACAGCCTGTCGACCAATCGATCGACATACAATGAAATAGTTGGGATTAGTGTACGCCAACTTTCATCCCAACACCCGTGTGGGGTTTCAAATCAACAAACTCAGATTTTTTTTATTTGTGCAGTTGGACGATGTGTAAAATTTATCGACCCAATCAATATCAGTCAAATCAGTGTATATAAACAAATCGGCTGATTTGTTTATAGATATCCATTTATTCACATTCACGTTAAAAATTGTATTTTTAACGATAAAATATTTTACTTCAACCATCTACAATTTATTATCGATTTCACATGAACATCACAAACAATTTTCACAACACATCAATCAAACAAACAAGCCATCCATGGTCTGTGGATGACGGGTGTCGGGTGCTGCTAAGCACCGTCTACATCCTAGTATATATATATAAGTAGAAAAAGAAATTGAAGAGTGAGAAGTTCTCACCGATAGCTATCCCAATTCCACGACACTTCCTATGTAGAAATCATCGTCATTCTCGCCTTTCGTCACTTTCGTTGCCCGTAGCCACTACATATATAAAAATCGAATTTTCACTTCGCTATTCAATATATAAAAATCTAATTTTTACTTCGCTATTCAATATATAAAAATCGAACTTTTACTTCGCTATTCAATATATAAAAATCGAATTTTTACTTCGCTATTCAATATATAAAAATCCCATTTTTACTTCGCTATTCAATATATAAAAATCCCATTTTTACTTCGCTATTCAATATATAAAAATCCCATTTTTACTTCACTATTCAATATATAAAAATCATAACTTTATTGAAATAAAATTCATATATATTTTTCCTATATAAAAGAATCAGATTTTTATGTAATTAAACTAAATTAAATCAGATTAAAACTATAAAGATCGTATTTTTATTATCTACATTGCTATTTAAAAATCAGATCTTAACACCTTTAACTAAATAAATTCATAACCTAAGTAATTAAATTAATTACCTTTCATTGCATCGTTCGTCGGAGCAGCTAGGGCGCGGTGGCGGTGGCCGGAGGTTGCTGGACGTGGCGCGGGGTGCTAAGGCTTTGGGGGTTTCGGGCTTTTGGGGTCTCGAAGGCGAGGGGGAGGAGCGGTGGAGGCGCGGAGGGTGTTCGACGTGGGCGTCGGGGTTAGGGAGGTCGGTCGGAGGCGGCTCAGGCGGGTGGTGGGCCAAGGGGGCGCGGCTTGACTGCATCGATGGGTTCTAGGGGGGAGAATCGAATGGAGGAAGGCTGGAGCAGTGGGGGGGGCATCTTGGGTGGCGGCGCCGGAGGTGCGCCGCCCCTGGTGGCCGCGGCGGCGGTCTTCCCCGACCGTCGTTCGCCCTCTTATTTTTTTTTTTTTTTTCAATTCATTCGATTTGAACGAGAAAAGCAAAGGGGGGGCAGCGATTTTGAAGGGGATGAGAGGAAGCTTTTAATTTTTAATTATTTTAATTATAAAAAGTTGACTTTTTCATACGACCTCTAAACGAGGCCCACCGCCTGTCGTCCATAGCTAATTACCCCTATTTCGAACACAATGGGATATGTATCGTAGGCTGATTCGATCATTTCGATCAGTTTTCGTCAAAATCAACATATACTTCTATATATTGAATTTGAATGCGCATTTCAATTTACCGGGGCTACATACTAACTCTAAAAATTCCTGAAAAATATTTTCTAGCTTTGTATTGACGATACGGTCCTAACAAAACTAGTTTCGTCGAATTTTGAGACCGTTGGAAAAATGGCCATTTTCCAGTCGAATAAAATCAACTAAAACTAATCAAACACGTTTTCCTTTGCCACGCTCACATATTGATTCGAAAAATTATGAAAATTGGAATCTAGTAATAACTTGACATCACGGATCCAACAAAAGTGGTTTCGTCGAAATCCGAGGTCATTTGCAAAATTCCCATTTTTAAGGGCCTGAATTCCATAGCGACTATTCAGAATTTTCAACTGGACATATCTTTTGATTCCCGCTATGAAATTCCAATTTTTCGGATTCGTTGGAAAGATATTCCCAATTAGATCCTAATGTTTTTGGTTTCGCTAAAATCCGGTTTATTTTGCACCCGGTACATTCAATTGAAGTTTGAAATCGAATTATCGAACTACCGCGCCATTTTCAATTCTATTTATAATTATATATAATTATTTATATTCTAACGACGACGTATATAATATATACGTTCGATTTCATTCAAAATAAATTCCTCGTCGATATTATTTAAAATAATTCATTTTAAATGTTCAAAATTCGCTAAAATTGCCAAAATAAAAATTTTAAACTGGCCCAGATTTTCGGGTTGTTACAATAATAAGGTGAACATACATACTGGCATGGACATGAAATTGTCATCATAACAAGATGGACATAATACTAATGAACGATTGGCAGTCAATTCATTCTAACATAACTATGATGTCACAATAAGCATAATATAATCTAAATTCAATTTAGATGTCCAATAGGTTTAGATCTAACATGATAACACAAGGTGATAAATTAAATCACCTAATTAAGGTCTAGAGGTTAAAATAGATCTAAAATGATAACATAAGGTGATAAATTAGATCACATAATTCAGATCTAGAGGTTAAAATAGATCTAACACCACTAGGGTGACATAATAGCATGTTTAGATCTAAATATGAGTTCTCACGTCCAATTTACAACATATATAAGTTGATCACAATATAATAGATGAACGGTGATTTATATACAGAGTTAGATCTAACCAATGTTGCAAATGTCAAAATTAATAGGTTTACATTCACCATAACATAGTTACAAGTCAAGATCCACATAGGCAATATAATATAATAACAACAATTGCATTAGATCTAAAGAATAAGATCTATCATGACATAGTATAAGATCTAACAATATCATAGATTCAAGGTTTACATCGTATCCAAATCACAATCTTTCATAATTTACTTCTATTCATTTAAACCTAAAAATAACTAGAAACTCACAACATTAGGTTTAGAGAATACAAAAAGAATGGATCTTGGATTTCTGGATTTGATTTGCCTTAGTTGATAGAAGAAGATTAGGGATCTAGTTCAATTCACACACCGGCAGAGCTTAGCCGCCATTGATTCTTTGTGAAGAGAACAAGAGAATTGAGGTATATTTATAGCTGCAGAACCCTCTGGAACCGACTGCCACATAAGCCCTAGGGTGAATCAGGTTGCGGGTCGCCTCCAACTTGGAAAAAGGCCCGGATACCCAAAAACTTCTATGGGCGCACTTTACAGGTGCGCCAGTGTAAAATTTCCTTAGCGCACTTGTGAAGTGCGCCAGTTATACCTAGTTTGATTTTCAAATTTTTATCGTCCGTACCTTCTTCATATGTTATCCGTTTTACGCAAACTAGGTGTCTGTCTTGACCAGAATTTCAAGACAGACGTAATGACGTAGTCTGTTTCCCTTAATTCTTAATATTAAATTAATTATTATTCAATTTGTCCTCTTTAATGTTAATAAAATAACGGGGTGTTACATTCCCCCCTACTTAAAGGATTTCGTCCCTAAAACCTCCAAGTTGAGAAGAATGCATATCCAAACGTCCATCATCCATCTACTCATCCATCAATCACTGGCATCCATTGTCCCTAAGGATTTCTAATTCTTACTTGAATATATGCAAAGGTGTGTGTATATGTCCCAATCCTAATGTGAAGATCAGGTGGTCTACTGATTCAGTTGACCTCCTTAATGCAGTGTATGTTAGTGTCATGAATCCAATATGTATGCAAATAAGCCTATTATAACATGTAAGCTCTATATGTGTGCACACTCATTCGTCCAAATGCAACATCCATATGAAAGTTCATCCATCTCCATACATAAAAGAAAAGAAAATGCACACACATCCATAAGCCGTATGAGAGTGATTGAGCCAATCTAGTGCCTAATGTGTGTATATGTATCCACAGGTAACCACTAGCAAACACTTGCATCCACTTGCATCCATCAATCATAACATGTATCAAACACATGTTTACATCCATAGGATTCCTATTTAAACGTCAAAAAATACTATGGATAAGATATGCTCAAATGCCAGAAACAAGTACTGATAAAGCCTTGGAAAAAGGAGTTAAGAACATACCCTCGAAAAGAAAAGGGTACGAAGCACGAATCTTGTCTTCGGTCTCCCAAGTCGCATCCTCAGGGTTATCTCCCCATTGAACCTTTAGCAACTTGATCTCTTTATTGCATAGCTTCATAACTTATGATCCCAGAATACGGGTAGGGACTCGCCTGATTATCGCCTCCCGTTCCACTTCAACTTCTTCTAGCACACTCGCTCAACGATTACTGCGATGTCATGCAGGCACTTCCATAGATGGGAAACGTGGAAAACATCATGAACACCAGATAGTTTGTCTGGGAGTTTTACGCTATAGGCCATTTGACCAATCCTCTTGGTTATGGGAAATGGTCCCACATTCCTAGGTACCAACTTCACTACTGATCCGAAGCGAACCACATTCCTCAGAGATGACACTTTGATAAAAACCAAGTCTCCTACTTCATATTCGAGGTCGTTCCTTCTCTTGTGTACATAGGATTTCTACCTATCTTGAGCTGTCTTCATCCGCCATCGAATAAGGTCAATCTTTTCGGACGTTCCCCTAACCATATCTGGTCCAAGTAATAATCTCTCTATAGACTCCCACCAACAAGTTGGTGATCTGCAAGGTCGTCCGTACAATGCTTTGAAGGGTGCCATGCCAAAGCTAGCTTGATAATTGTTATTATAGGAAAACTCTACTAAAGGAAGATGATCTTCCTAAGTCCCTCCGAAGTCTAGGATACACAGCCTCAGAAGATCTTCAAGAATCTTGTTCACCCTCTCTATATGTCCATCGATTTGAGGATTATAAGTGGTGCTCAAACACAACTGTGTACCTAATGCTTCTTGCAAGCTCCTACAAAATTCACTGGTGAAGATGGGGTCACGATCACTCACGATGCTGGAAGGTACTCCATGAAGACGAACTATCTCATGCATATAAATTGCTGCCAACCATGGTGTCATCCTTTTACTCTTAACTGGAATAAAGTGAGCGCTCTTAGTGAGTCTATCCACCACAACCCAGATATTGGTGTTGCCTTTCTCCAATCTAGGCAAAATATCTATGAAATCTAAAGAGACACTCTCCCATTTCCACTGCGGAACCTCCAACGTATGAAGTAATCCACCGGGCTTCTTTTGCTCAGCTTTGACTTATTGGAAAACTAAACATTGATAAACAAATTCGACCACATCTTTCTTCATCCCAGCCCAAAAGAAAACCCTCTTCATGTCCCTGTACATCTTACCACCGCTTGAAAGAATGGTCATCTTATAATGGTGAGCTTCTTCTAGGACTGTCTTTATCAAGCTTCCAGTTTGAGGAACACAAATCCTTCCATCTCGTCGCAATCACCCCTTTTCATCTATGGCATATTTGCTGAGGTGTCTAGAAGTCTCCCCTCTTCTGAGCTTATCTATGATGTCTAGAGTATGTGGTTCACCTTGTTGCGAAGCTCATATCTGATCCATAAGAGTCGGTCGTATCTCCAAGGATGCAATCAAATCAGGCAGAATCTCGATGGAGGGTCTAAAATCAAAAGTTGATATGAAATCCAAGTTCTTTCTTTCCACAAACAAAGGACTCAGGGCCACTCTCTGCCTACTTAGTGCTTTTGCAACCACATTACCCTTGCCAGGGGTATAAGAAATATCAAAATCATAAGAAGGTTGAAACTCCACCCACCGCTGTTGCCTTGAATTGAGATCCTTCTGCGAGAACAGGTACTTGTGAGATTTATGATAGGTGTATAACTCGAATTTCTCTCCAAGTAAATAATGACGCCACGTCTTTAACGCAAACACTATGGCAGCTAGCTCTAGATCATGGGTGGGGTAGTTCTTTTTATGAACTCTCAACTGTCTACCCTCATAACACACTACTTTCCCTTCTTGCATTAAAACCGCACCAAGCCCTGTACCACACGCATCAGTGTAAACAATAAACACCTTATTCCCATCAGGCAAGGTCAAGACTGGGGCTGTTGTCAGAGCCCTCTTCAATTGTTGGAAAGCAACGTCACAGTCTATATCCTATGAGAATGCCAAGTTCTTCTTCATCAGCCTGGTGAGTGGGGCTAATATCTTTGCGAAGTCCTTAATGAACTTCCTATAGTAACCTACTAACCCAAGAAAGCTTCTCACCTCGGTTGCATTTTTAGGAACCTGCCAATCTTGCACTGCAACCACCTTCATGGGATCTATAGCTATCCCTTCTTTAGAGACCGCATGCCCTAAGAATCTCACCTCTTTTCTCCAAAAAATGGCATTTGGAGAATTTTGCTTTAAGATGATGGTCACGGAGAGTTTTCAAAACTTCTCTCAAATGCTGGGCATGCTCTTCTTCGCTCTTGGAGAAGATCAAAATATCATCAACAAAGACTATGACAAATTTATGTAGGAACTCCCGAAACACCCTACTCATCAAATCAACAAAATAGGCGGGTGCATTCGTCAGCCCAAAAGACATAACTAGCCATTCAAATAAACCATCCGGTGTCCTAAAGGCAGTCTTTTCTATGCTGTCCTTAGACACGCTCAAATGATGGAACCCCATGGCCAAGTCTAACTGAGAAAATACCGAGGCACCAACAAGCTGATCAAATAAATCATCAATTCTCGGAAGCTGGTGCCCATTCTTCTTAGTGAGTTTATTCAGTTCTCTATAGTCAACACACAAACGAAGCGAACCATCCGCCTTGGTTGCGAATACTACTGGAGCACCCCATTCGGATATGCTTCATCTTATAAACCCTTTCTCAAGCAGCTCCCCTACTTGCTTACTCGACTCCCTCCTTTCCCTTGGAGCCATATGGCGCACGGGCAATGCAATTGGCTTTGCATTGTCCATTGCATTGTCCACCAAATATGTACGAAAGTCGATCTCGTGCCTCAGAGGTAAACCCCGAACCTCATCAAAAACATCGGAAAAATCTCGGACTACTGGAACAGATTGTAGATTTTCGATAGATGCATCAAGAGACTCTAGGAAACTAAGCATAACTAACCCTTGTGGGTCACACAAAATCTCGAGGGTTCTCCTATGACAAGTCAGAAGCCTAACAACCCTCTTCTCACAATCTAGAATGGCACCATATGTGGTATGCCAATCCATTCCTAGAATCAACCCATAGCCCATAAACCCAAATATGCGTCGCATTCAAACTCGACGCCCAACACAGATATTTTCAAATCCCAACAAATCATAGATAAATGAGCTAAACCACCAATCGGGTTTGAAACAACTACGGGATCCACTACCATACTAGTAACAGAGATTCAACTACAGAACTTGATATAAATGAATGTGAGGCACCAGAATCAAAAAGTGTTCTAATAGGATGGTTTGAAAGAGAAATTAAAGCTTCCACGGAAATTTTTCTACCTCTATCAGGAACATTGGTCGCAAGAGCATGCTCCTTCCCTCCATAATTTCCTTCCTTTTGACCTTGTCCCTATGATCCCATTTCTTCGGGCACTCTTAGCAAAGTGTCCGGCCTCTCCATAGTGGTAACAAAAGTTCTTCCTTCGCTTACAGTCTTTAACTAGATGACCTTCATTCCCATAATTGTGACATTTTCTCTTATCCTTGCCTTTATCATTCTTCCATCCTTTCTTCTACTGTTGTTGTTGCCCCTTCTTGGGCCACACCTTCCTATTTTGCGATGTCTCCTCAGCCTTCTTTTCTCCCTTGTCTTCCTCATGCATTAGGGCCATATCGACAAGCTTATCAAAAGTGTCCCCCATTGGAATATAGGACATGGATAAACCATGCAGAGGCTCATTCAACCCTTTAACAAACCGCAAATCCCATTTGTGCAGCGTATCCACCAACTCTAAACCGAACCTTTCTAGCTGGCTGAATTTATTCACATACTCTTTTACTGTTAAGTTTCCTTGTTTGAATGCTAAGATTCTCTCCATTTGCATGCAACTTTCGGCTTGGGAAAGAAATTTCATTTCGAACCTTTGTCTAAAATCTTCCCAAGTTCCTACTGGATGTCTAGCCTGAGTGACTTCCTACCAAAATGAGGATTCGTCCTTCAGTAGCCAGGCGGCTAACTGAACCTTCCTTCTATCTTCTACTTTAAAGATTATGAATAAATTCTCAGTCTCCTTGAGCCAATTCCGAGCTTTATGAATGTCTCGTTCCCATGGAATGGCTTACCACCCATAGCATGGAAGTCCTTGCAGATCTTGGCGAAGTTATCTGCTCTTGGAGGGGGAGGAGAAGGAATGACTGGTGCAACTGGGGAAGGAACATTTCATTGGCCTTCGGCAGGTGTCGTGGCCTCTAAGTATCTATGGAACCATCCAGGTATTGTGACACCCTCTGGGATATTAGGAATGTTTTGTTCCCCAGACATGCTGACAAAGGAAAAAGGAAGAAATTTAGATAAAGGACCGAAGTATACTACATATGGCTCTTAGGGAATGTTTTTCAAAACAATTTTTTCTTTATGAAAATGCTTTCTTTTAAAACCTTTTAGAAATAATTTTAAAAAACTTTGATCTAATCTGGCAACCTTCAGCTCTGATACCAAGTGTGACACCCTACGTCCGTTTGTGTCACTCACTAAGGGAATGCATTAACTTTCGTGAAGCATTAGGTAAACAGACACAGAATAATTACCAAACAGATATAAATAAGATAGCAGCGGAAACTTAAATTTTTATTTCAAAATAAATCATAATACCGTGGTCCACAATACCATAAGTCACAAAAACCATTACAATAAAATAACTTCTATCTTGCATCATCAGAGTACATAAGAATATAAAAACATAATTCCCAAATTGAAAGAGTTAAGCCATAATAGAGACAAGAACTTGAGCCATACTTCAGAAGTAGCTCCTAGCAAGATGACATCTGAGTCCTGACTAAGCCTGAGTGTTTCCTCCCTGAGAACCTATAGAGGGGGGACGGAAGAAAGAAGGAGAAACTAAAGGGTCAAACATAAATTTTGGCGAGTCTAGTTACTTTTAGCCAGTGAATAAATAAAGTAACATGATAGGTATATAATGTGGATAAGAGAGGTCATTACATAAATGGAAGGTGTAACAAGGTAAGGTGTATACACTTCTCTAATGATTACTCTACACTATTACTAGTGTAACCAGAATGATATGATCCCTTCCAATATAAGGTGGTAGACTTAGGGTATATGTCCAAAATATACCCTAACCACTACCCTAATCGATCAGCTCCCTACTCTGTAGATACTCTGTGCCAGCCCCATGGTAGGATGTATCACGTCCTACAGTGGAAACCCTTCACTGATATGCACAACCCCATATCTACTGGTGTCACGATCGTCTTATCCCCCTCTGCCCGGCTCATGCACGCATATGGCCCGGTCGGTTTGCGCCGCCCACACCGTCCTCCACGTTTGGATATCTTACAATCAGTCAGTAAGCATGTCCCCTCTCCACCTAGTATGGAGTACTTTATTTGATACTAACTCCGGGTTACTGATTGAAATAGGTCCCACACAATATGATACAAGCTCTCCCTTTTGTCTTGTATCCCCCCACTAGGTTTTTCACTGATTATGTATACCACTAGGTGTCTTTAATTACATAGCCATATTCAGTTATGCTTACCCTCTGGTTATGTATACCACTAAGTGTCTTTAATTACATAACCTTATCGGGTTAAGTTCGTGGGCCTATATGTAAATATTACCCACCTCCTCCAAATTTACCTAACCCATTCACAATTCCAATCAATTTACTTAACCCTAAACTTAGTTCAATATCATACAATCCCTATGGATTAGATTTGGTTAAGTAGTTCAATTCATTACCATGTCCATTTATTGTTTATAATGGGCTAGACCTCCCACATTAGGCCTACAACGTGTGGATGCTAGATATGCCGGTCGGGTCCGGGCAGTCTTATTCCACAATTGGGCCTAACCTCGTGTCTTAGCCCAATTCATATTTGCGTACTTAGACCTCCCACATTAGGTTCAACATAAGTGGCTACTGGATATGCCGGTCGGGTCCGGGTAGACTTCCACTACTAATGCAACCTAACCTCGTGTCATAAGTACAATTACAATTCCTAATTGTAATTACTAGACATTCCATTATTAATTAATTAATCAATTAATTAGGCCTTTCCCTTTATAGGTGCTAATGCCCGCTTTACCCAATAATTTGAATTATATGTCCAAAAATGTTTATATTCAAATTATGCCATTATTAACCCTATTTCCCCTGTTCCTTAACTAGCGCCCTCGCAAAATTGGCAGCATGCCTAGGCTAGACAATAGCCTTGTCATAAACAATAATAGGGAAAATAATGAGAATATAACCAAAGTGATCATCCTGGCATAAACTAGCATAATAATAAGGTGAACATACATACTGGCATGGACGTGAAATTGTCATCATAACAAGGTGGACATAATACTAATGAATGGTTGGCAGTCAATTGATTCTAACGTAACTATGATGTCAAAATAAGCATAGCAAGATCTAAATTAGCAATTTAGATGTCCAATTGGTTTAGATCTGACATGATAACACAAGGTGATAAATTAGATCACCTAATTTAGATCTAGAGGTTAAAATACATCTAACATAATAACATAAGGTGATAAATTATATCACATAATTCAGTTCTAGGGGTTAAAATAGATCTAACACCACTAGGGTGACATAATAGCATGTTTAGATCTAAATATGAGTTCTCACGTCCAATTTACAACATATCTAAGTTGATCGCAATATGACAGGTGAAAGGTGATTTACATACAGAATTAGATCTAAACAATGTTGCAATTGTCAAAATTAATAGATTTACATTCACCACAACATAGTTACAAGTCAAGATCCACATAGGCAATATAATATAATAACCACAATTGCATTAGATCTAAAGAATTAGATCTATTATGATAGAGATAAGATCTAACAATAGCATAGATTCAAGGTTTACAACGTACCCAAATCACAGTCTTCCTAATATACTTCTATTCATTTAAACCTAAAACCAACTAGAAACTCACAACGTTAGGTTTAGAGAATAGAAAAAGAATGGATCTTGGATTTCTAGATTTGATTTGCCTTAAATGATAGAAGAAGATAAGGGATCCAATTCAATTCACACACCTGTAGAGTTTGGCCGCCATTGATTCTTTGTGAAGAAAACAAGAGAATTGAGGTATATTCATAGTTGCAGAACCCTCTGGAACCGACTGCCACATAAGCCCTAGGGTGAATCAGGTTGTGGGTCGCCTCCCACTTGGAAAAAGGCTTGAATACCCAAAAACTCCTATGGGCGCACTTTACAGGTGCGCCAGTGTAAAATTGCCTTATCGCACCTGTGAAGTGCGCCAGTTATACCTAGTTTGATTTTCAAACTTTTATCGTCTGTAACTACTTCATATGTTATCCGTTTTACGCAAACTAGGTGTCTATCCTAACCATAATTTCAAAATGGACGTAATGACGTAGTCTATTTCCCTTAATTCTTAATATTAAATTAATTATTATTTAATTTATTCTCTTTAATATTAACAAAATTACGGGGTCCCCATTCCCTATCTAACGCATTCGCATAAATTTGGCATCATGCGTAGGCTAGAAAGTAGCCTAGCCATAAACAATAAAAGGGAAAGGTGATGGGAAGATGACAACAGTGATTATTCTAACATTACTGGCATAAATATATATACTAACATAGTGATAAGGTGGACATATAAGAATGGTTCTAATGAACTTGTGATAATTAAACTAGTTCTAGCATAGTAGGAACATCATAATAAGTATAACAAGATCTAAATAACAATTTAGATGTCCAACTAGTTCAGATCCAATATGATAGGCACAAGGTGATCTAAATAATAAGCTAGTCTAAAACAAAAGTAGATCTATCCTAATAAAGATTTCGATCCAAGTCATAGTATGTCATAACAACATAAGTCCACAAGTTGTGATAGATCCGATATGATAAAGATTGAGATCCAAGTCATAACTGACTCAAAATGTCATAGATTCGCAATTTACAATAGATCTAGTTTAATTCAGTCACAAGAATGGACCCAAACTATAGTCGTATCATGTTTACTTTTAACCATTTAAATCTAAAAGTAACTAAACTCACAGTGTTTGGATTTTAGAAGATAGAACAGGAATTATTGGTGTTGAATCTCAGATCTATACTTGAATCTCTAATTGATTAGCTCTAGTTGATTGTTGTTGAAGAAAAGGATTCAATTCAGTTCAGACACCGGCATCATTTGGCCTCCGTTGATTTTCAGTGTAGAAAAGAAGAGAAATGAGCCTTTATTTATAGCTTCCAGCCTCTAGAATTCGACTGCCACATCATCCCTGGGGGGTCGATCCCCCTTTATGGGGTCGACCTAGGGGTCGACCCCCCTTATGGGGTTGACACCCCTACTTTGGGGTCGACACCCTTGGGGCGGGAATTTTACCACCTATGGGATTTTCGAAATTTGAACTGAAATTTGGTTTTCTGGATAGGTTTGAACTGTTATAATATATATATATATATATATATGTATATATATAAAATTATCTTGCATGTATACAAATTTCAAACCTTCATAACTTCTTCATACGGTGTCCATTTTACGTAAACCAAATGTCTGTCTTGACCAGAATTTCGAGACGGACACAATGGCGTAGTCCGTTTCCCTTAATTTTGAATATTAAATTAATTATTATTTAATTTATCCTCTTTTAGTGTTGTTAAAATATGGGGTGTTACATTCTCTCTTACTCAAAGGATTTCGTCCCCGAAATGTCCAAGTCAAGCAGAATGTATATCCTACCATCCATCACCCATCTATTCATCCACCAATCCCTTAAAAACTTCTAATGCTTCATATGAACATATAAAAAGGTGTGTGTATATGTCCCAACACTAATGCGAAGATCAGGCGGTCTGCTGGTTCAGTCGACCTCCTTAATGCAATGTATGATAGTGCCATGAGTCCAATATGTATGCCACCTCAGCCTCCATAATTTGACTGCCACCTCAGCCCTATGGGGGTCGACCTCCCCTTATGGGGTTGACACCCCTACTCTGGGGTTGACACCCCTGGGGCGGGAATTACACCGCCTATAGGATTTTCGAAATTTGAAATGAAATTTGGTTTTCTGGATAGGTTTGAACTGTTATATATATATATATATATAATTATCTTGCGCGTATACAAAATTCAAACCTTCATAACTTCTTCATATGGTGTCCTTTTATGTAGACCAAATGTCTATCTTGACCAGAATTTCGAGACGGATGCAATGGCGCAGTTCGTTTCCCTTAATTCTGAATATTAAATTAATTATTATTCAATTTATCCTCTTTTAGTGTTGTTAAAATACGGGGTGTTACATGTACTAATTTCTGAAAGATTTGGAGAAGAAGAAAATGGAGAAGCATTGGGATTGTCTTAGAAAATATGAGTTGGAGGCTAGGCCCTTCTAGTCTTTTTATAGGTGTACAGAAGATTCTGGTCTGTCGGATTAAATAAAACAAAATCCAAAACATACAAGTGGAAAATATAACTTTAAATGGCTCAGTACTATGTCTACTCACCTCTAAGATGTGTCGACCCCTGGGTCAACTCACCCATTGTCTGGGTCGACCCATGACCTGTGCTATTAACGTTAACTTTGTTGATATTAATTTATTGTTTAATATTGCTGATAATGTTTCTTTCATTTTTACATATTGCTTATGTAATTTATTTCCCTCCATTTATAATGTATAGTCAACATTTGAATTTCAAACCTATGCGCATATATATATATATATATATATATATGCATATAACTATTCAAATCTTTGTCTTTTAATAGCTACTCAATTAAAGTCATTATTAACACTATCAATTCATCTATTTCTTTCTTTTAACACATATTCAAATTTCAATTGCAGTTATTCTCTTGCTTATTTTTCATTCATTCCACATTTATTAATTTTCATTCTTAAATTACATTTTGTTTCAACTTTTGAATTTATGTGTATATATTTACGCTCAATCTTCATTTCTTGTCAAAGTTAAAACAACGTTATGCTGACAATTATTTCTTACCATTTTGATTGATTGCAAGTTACTAATGGATTTCATATTCATATATATATATATATATATATATATATATATATATATATATATATATGCACCTATACATGTATATATGTATTTACTCACCTATATATATAATTTTTCTTATACGTTCATATATGTATGTATATATATATATATCTTAGAACATGCATTTCTTCAGCTGTCCTTCTAAAATTAAAAACATGACGTTGGCGAGACTCGAACTCTTGACCTCCGCCTTCGTAAGTGCGTGTCTTACCAACTCACCTACTTATTATCTTATTCACAAGACTAAAAACATCGGTATTTATTGTTCTTATTTGATTTCTTCTTATATCTTTTTTATCACATTTGTTCTAAAACTTCATCTAAAGATATCTTTTCCGTTTTAAATTCATTTTCTACAAACCATAGGCCTAAATTGATCAAAAAATTGCATGGACACAACGATGCTAGTCCCAATGATCAAATTTCGAAAATTTTACAAATTTTTATTTTGTTATTTAATTAAAATTAGGACGTTACATTCTCCCATCGGGCTAAAAAAGTTAGTTCTCGCATAATTTACAACCATTATGTGTGCATCCAATTTTGCAATCATCTATGCACTTGAACAAAGTGTAACACAACATAATAATACATGGGTGCATTGAATGCCTAATCGGTACCTTGTATATTAATGCAATTATTCTTGAAAACACGATGCACACATCCTAAATATACTGGAAATTTCAATATGAATGCAATATTTTGAAATTCAAAATACTTTTTCATCCTAAATTTCCTACACTCTTATAGAGCAAGGGCGTAGTTCATCCAATTTTGCATCCAAACCCTACCAATCAACTTCAGACTTTTAATTTTTTAGAAAATTTTAATTTTCTAAATTTGACTTCTTATGTTATAAAAAGGTAGAAAACGGAAAAATTCACTTCTTCCGTTTTTTTATGTATCTTTTCTATTTGTACTTGAATTTTATGCAACTATTATTAATGATTTCCTATCTTCCTATCCAATCATAGTTTACATAAGAGAATTTTATTTGTTATAAAATTTTCTTTTCGAACTTACTTCGGAAAAATTCATTTTTTCCTCGCAATTTTCTATTTTTCTCAGTTGTCATATTCGTTGATTTATTTGGATTTGTTCTTTTCTTTTAGTTATATCATCACCTTTTCCTTAGCGCATTTTACTTAATCCACCGATCTAAACTTAATTTTAAATAAGCCTTCTAATTCTTTCAAAACTAAAATAGGAAAACAAGAACACTACACAGCTACTACGAAGGGATAAGAACCGTAGGACCATGTCCCCGCTGATAAAGAAAAGTCCAAACCACAGGATCTAAAACACTCATTAGCCCTTACCATCCACTTGTCACAACTGATCCTTACTGTGTACTAATAGTATTTTCCAAACAACGACCTAGGCTCTACAGTTCTTATGCACTCTACGAGAATTTATTATTATTCCAAAATAATTCTCGTTATCTACTTTATAGTCTCAAAAATATTCTCCGCTATTCCTAGGTACTAATCCTTACCTATTATTTAAAAACGTGGTTTGGCTTTATCACCTTTTTTTTCAAAAATATGAAAGCTTTAAAATTTTATTTTCCATTATTGAAGCTTATGTTTGCCAAATCATAAAAAAATGGCACCTCATGAAAAAACACAAGTTCTTTTCACATCAAAAAAACTGAGTAGAGAAGAATAACTATTTCTCAATTAATTTCATAACTCATTTTTACTACACTAGTTCAATTACTTACAACTAGGTGCCAACATCTACTCTATTCTCAATTTTTAACAACTTATTTTGTCCAACTGCCAAAGTTTATGTCTAAACAATTGTAAAAAATTATTGTCAAAAGAATGAAAATTTTCAAAATTTTCCTTACCGAAAATTTTGGTTTTTAACAAAATGCAATCTTTTCTATGTTTCGTAATTTAATTCTTTCATACTTTATACTTTAAAAACTATCGAGCTCAACATGCTCTATAATATACACATTTTTCTAAAAGAATTTATTTGAGATAAAAAAATTCATTAAAAATCACCATTTCCAAAACTCAATATGTACTTTTCAAATATGTTTCTTACATATATTTTTTCAAACGTCAAAACTACCTCTTTTTGTTATAAAAATTGTTTCTACACAACTTAGCTAGTACATATTTTAAAATTGTAAACTTTTAAGATCAAAACTTGAAAAACACCATAACTATGACCCAAAATCGTTTTTTTGAAAAATCTTCAAGTTCTTAAAAGTTAATAATGGGGCTAGATTCAAATTGGGTTTCTAACTTACTTAGATTTTTTTAAACATTACCACAAAGCCCCTCAAATATATGTAAATATATTTCTAGTCCATTTTCCTTTTTACTCTTTCCTAATTATAAGGTTCTACTGTAAACCCACTAATCCGAAATACTAATATTTCGGATACTAACATGTGGGATGCATTTTTTTTCTATTATAAAACTTATTGTACACTTTTTCAACCAAACCACTTAAGGGTCTTTTATTCTCAAATTTCCATAATCATTTCTTTAGCGTATATAACTGATATCTCAACTCTTTCCATATACCACCCTTTCTATTTAGTGGGTTCCTTTATGGATCTAGGCATGTATATATATAATATATTTATATTTTAAAGATACAAATACGCCCACTCCCTATCTGTACTTAGGAATCTTAAAACTAAGTTCTGATATTAGATGTAACAACTCGAATTTTGATAGACTGATTTTTCTTCTTCAAACATCCTAATCTATCGAAGCTTGAGTTGGCATGTTTGGTATTCTGCAGAAATTACAGAGGTAATAAATACGTCAAAGCTCATTAAAACATCTCACAGTGGGATTGATAAAATATAATAATCAAATATTACCTTACCAAAACAATAAAACTGTCTAATAAGTTTCCATAGGCTATCAAATCTTTGTCATAAATTTAACCTGCGAGTATGTTTTGAGACGGGGATCTAAACACAAAGTTCTGGTAAGAGGACAAGTTATACACCCTGAAAACCCTATATATATATATATCATTCAGTTATGTTTTCTTAATTATTAGGTTATTGAGTTAACATCACACAAGGCTCTGCACTCACGCCAGACCCATCTACTCCCCAGTGTATTAAACCTAATAAAGTATTTATGTAGCTATACCCAACATCTCAAGGTATTCCCCATAGTACCCTCCTCGTACGGTCTCTGTCGTCACGCCACGGAAGCGTATACGCACGTAATGCAGAACCACCATCGGTATGCCAAGTAAGCGTATGGATCCTTATATCCTAACTCCTTGGTTGAATCACATCTAAACACAAAGTAGTGGCCTAATGTCTAAAATGCACCACCCAGTGCATGTATATAGACCCTCACGCGAACGTACTTCCAACTATTACCCGAGTCCCATAGTAGGGCTGGATCCAATGCGCAAAAATCGATCAGGAGCTTTTATTATCTGTAAAGGACAACTTCAGTAGGCTTAAAATATAGATATTCATGTATGTTATATCTTTCCAAGGTTTCTTTGGACCTACTCTGGACCCTACGTAAGATAATGAAAGACTTCCCTAATAGCTAAGTGACGTGCCCCTGAGAACCAATCTAAGCATCCATTTGGCGTGTCCTTCATCCAGTGTCCCAATAGTGAAAGATGATTGGCCTCTTGGTTTATCTCTAGTCTTTCTGCATTCCACTAACTGCCGATGACAGGTATCCGATGATTACTATCATTAATTTTGTCCTGGCACTATTATAAAACAGGTCGTTTGCATCGGTTGTTTAAGCCTATTTGCAACTGTTCTAAAACCGTAGCAAATGTGATCGTTGTAACAGGTGTAAACTTCTTGCGACAGTTGTAAAACCGTCGCAATACACTCGTTCTTGCGACTGTTATTTTCGAATAACCGTTGCTGTAGACTAATTTATTCGCGATGATTTTTTAATAACAGTAGCAACAAATCGATATTTAGCTCCGAAATTTTGACCTAATGCGACATGTTTCTAAATAACCGATGCAATAAGTTAACATTTGCAACTGTGTTTTATTTACAACCGTAGCTAGAACGTTAATCATTGCTACTTTTTTTTTAACAATCGATGCAAAATAGTAACTTACGAATTCAAAAGGCTAATCCAATCACATTTCATCTCAGCCATTTTGATTGTTAGTTGTCCATACAATTCAACATTTCCAAGCTTATATAATATACGAGCAGATCACAAAATGTGTGGATACAACAAATACATACACAGTTCACAAAATCTTATATCATTTGAAAAACAAACATTAAAGCATGCAACCATACAACAAAATTAGTTTGCACGAATCAACATTTATCTTATTTTAGAACTTAAATTTACATTCAGACACATCAACTACTCAATACCATCCATGCTATTCATAGCTCTTTGGAAGAAGATTTAAAGTAAATAACTGTCATACAGGCCATTATCATTATATCAACCAAAGTAAAGAATAACAATCATTAGATGAATCTCATTTTGGTATTTTTCAAAAATAACCTGGCTTTCGAGGATCCCATACTCTCAATATGTGATCAGAACCACCTGTAGCAATGAATGCAGGTCCCTCTCCTCCAACATCAATGAAGTTTAATGCTTTATCGGAATGCTGTATACAACATGCACCAAGATCAGATATACAATAACCAATGCAACACAAATTAGCAACTAATGAAAATGGATGGCCAGATATATGTTCAGAAGTAGACCCACTGAATATTTTTTCACGATGTATATACATAAAATGATGAATAACAAGTTCATGAAAGCATATAAGTTGCAACCAGTTAAACCTGCATATCATGCTGAATGGGCAGTTTCCTGTTTCAACATCCCAGCCTCTAAGACCTGACCGCACAACGAAAGAAACACAATCTGTGTCCTGTAGTAGTTAATGCAGCAAAATCCTGGTAATATGAAATTATCCAACTTCATCATTGCCAATGAGATGTAATTTCTAATTTAGTAAAATTATAGGTGAATTATAATGAACTAGACGCTTGCTGTAAGTGATGAAACAAGTAAATAGTTTCAAAGCATGCAACATTAATTGGAAGGCTAGACTGTTAGGCATCTGTTAATTGACAAAAGAAGTGAAAGAAAATATTTTTCATGAGGTTGTTTAATCTTTTCCCAAAAAAAATCACAATCTTTTTGAAATAAAACATTTTTCCAGCAGAAACTGATTAACTTAGAAAATTTTGAATATTTCAAATACTTTCCAAACTAAAAGTATTGGAATCCAAATTTATTAGCAAAGTGGAATCAACATAGAAAAAATGGTTTAAGATACTTCAGGGAGTTACTTGGGGTGATATTCGATACTCAGTATACAATATATTTTAGAAAACATCAACATTTCCATATATTTTTTTGCATTAAAGACTTTTAATTTGTATCGCTCCAGTAAGCTAAATCTCCATATCGATCAGTTCGATGTATAAATATAGCAAATCAAATATCTGTATCAGTCTGTTTGATAATTTTTAAATTGAAAAATATCACACTATGATCAAAACTTGTTTCAAATTTCAATCCAAGTACAACAACATACCTACTAGAATGGTGTAAGCTTTCTAGTAAGAAAAATATCACTGTGATCAAAACTTGTTCCTGCATTGTCAGGTAAGAATCTAGGAAGTAAACTTTCATACTTGTTGAATGGTGTATATATTAGCATACCTATGAGAATAGGACAAAGAAAAATGTCTGAATAAATCTAGTGATGCAAAAATGAATCAAACACGAAATTAATGACCAAGTATGATGTTCAGTACTTCTCAATTTATAGGGTAAGATGGCTTATGTCCCATAAACCAGCTCATGACCGATAACCCCACCTGATATATGTTGTATTCTTATGTAATGAGAGAAGTACAGAATGAGGCATGACATACTTCCTAGACTTAACATCGAGTACCATTAGTGCTTTTACTCCACTTGTATCATAATAACACAAGCCAGAAGCTCAAGGAAGAACTTGTAACAGTCTTATTCAAAAAAAAAAAAGAACAAAAAAAAAAAAAAAAAAAAAAAAAAAAAAGAAGAAGAAGAAGAAAAAGAAAAAACTTTCCAAACCAGTCTTAGTTTTGGAAGAACAAAAACATTAATAGCAGTTCCGAAAGCAAATGAAGCAGCAGCCACCAATATTAGGAACGCAAGGATCAACAACTTCAAAAGCAACATCAGTTGCAGCTAATAATATGAGAGCAAGTTTAAACATGAAAGGGTTACTCAAGCTTGTGTACATCATCGGCGTCAACTTATTCAGTTATTCACAAGCAACTCCCTGCAATTAAAAAGCCTACATGGGACACACGACACATTAGAACGACTTGTCCCTTGAGACTCAAGCTTGCTTACATCTATCACTGAAAGAAAAGTGTGCAGTTGATTTGTAACGATAATGTTTTATTGCTGAAATATTGTATAATTGATACTCAATGATACAGAGACTGTCTAATATACATACATGTTGTAATTGGGCTTCGGCCCACTATGCTAAGCTCGGCAAGCCCATGTAACATAAGTATTTGTAACCGATACTATTCCTTAACCGATTCATTTTATTCCTTTTACTATCACATGTCTAAACACTACACATCGATTATTAAACCATGGAATCTATTACATATTCACATATGCCAGTAAAGCATAGAATAAAGCATTCCTTTCAAGAGCGTTGTTTCAAATGGTCCTGTAAAGGAGTGTTGATCTGTATTTATGCATATGTGTGTGTATTGTGCAATGTATGAAAGAAAGCAAGCTACCTTGACTGTGCATGGGAAAAATTGGCTGCAATTTGATTTATATTTATGCAGATATACTACCAAATTTTTTACTGAATGCAAAACTTCTGAATCTAAAAACAGAGGACTAAATAATTTTACATAAGCCATGTTGTTTATTGATAAGAAAAATTCTCCATCTCCAAAAGGCAACATTATTTCTTAAAATGGTAGGATAATACAAAGCGGTTGTTTTTCACTGCATATCTCTAGAAAACAAAAGAAGATATTTTTTCTTTGAAATATCAGTGAATTTATTGCTTGGACTGATGAAAAAAGATGTAAGAAGTTAAAAAAGAAAGATATAGATTAAAATACCAAATGGAGTAGTTAGAACTTTGGACGATACATTGAATATTTCTAGGTTACATAGATATCATCATTGGTCCAATTAGACTTCACAGGTAGTATATATTTGTCAACAGAAGGCGTTATCAATGTGTGTTTGCATGGGAGATAAATGTTTTGGATTATTCCATCTGCCTTGAGAAAACTTATTCCTTGAGTTAAGGAGCAATTTACATGGGAAAAGGGACATCGAAAAGAGTTTTGTTCTACTCTACAAAATAGTGATGCTGACAATATATTTTAAAACTTCATACCATGATGAATTGAAAATCCATATAAGTGAAGATATCAAGTTGGCATCAGTTGAAATTCTGAAAAGAAATGTTTTTATTATGTTTTGATGCGGAAGCAACGTTTGTATTTTTACATACCATTCTCGTCTGTACAATAACTTGTATTATATAGGCTAAAAGAAATATTGGGCTTGGCCCAAAAACTAAACGAGAAAATATAAAAGACAATTTTACATAGTGAGCCGTCATTCTCATTTGCCCCCTTCAAACCCTACTTAGGGTTTGCTCTCGACAGAAAAAATGGCGGCTCTTTTATCATCGACGCCTCCAATTGATGGACGATCTTCCTTCAGGCAGGCCTCCACGACAGATGAATCCAGCTAAGCTTGAGTTTAAAACGCTCAAGACCTCTGGGTTTGTTGAGAAAGGTTTGAATTGATGAATCAGAGTTGATCTATGTCGATTCTGAAGAAAACCTGTCTGAGGGAGTTGATCTGACAACAATCGGAGGCTCTATCAACAAGCGAGATTTATTCTTCGTTATACGTCTGGAACATAAATCAATCTGTCGGATCTTTGAGCTTTATTGACCACATCGACGTTCAGTTCTTCTTTGAGCTTGATGAAGCTAGGCTTTGACAAGGGTTTTGTAAGTATATCTGCTTTTTGATTCGCAGAAGGTATGTATCCAATTTTTAACTTTCCTTTGATAACTTGTTCTCTGATAAAATAGAGATCTAGCTCAATATGCTTTGTTTTGGAATGTAACACTGGATTTGAAGATAATGAGATTGCACTAACATTATCACACCATACTGTTGGATGTTTAGATGAAGTAACCTTTAATTCACTTAACAACGACTGTATCCACATGACTTCTGCTGTACAACTTGCTACACTTCGAAATTCAGCTTCAGTGCTTGATCTGGAAACAGTGTTTTGTTTTTTTGCACACCAAGACACTGGATTTTGACCTAAAAATATATAGAAACCTGATGTCGATTTTCTGTCATCACAGTCTGTTCCCCAATCTGCATATGCATATGCATTAATGTTTAATGAATTACTTGTCTTTAGGATTAGACCATGATCTATAGTTCCTTTGAGATATCTGAGAATTCTTTTGATTGCTTTCCAATGATTATCCAATGGATTTTGCATATACTAGCTTACTTTATTAACACTATAGGCTATGTCTGGTCTAGTTATTGTGGCATATTGGAGAGCCCCAACAATGCTTCTATAAAATTTTCCATCTTGAAATGATTCTCCTTTATGTTTAGATAATTGTGTGCTAATAACCATTGGAGTAGGTAAAGAATTGGCCTTATTCATCTGAGCTCTGTGAAGTATTTCTGATATATATTTCTTCTGACTAAGTTGAATTTCTGAATCACATGTTCTTTTGACCTCTATTCCCAGAAAATAGTTTAAGTCACCCAGATCTTTAATTGAGAATTCTGAATTCAACATGTGGGTTATGTTCTTGATTTCATCAATACTGCTTCCTGTAACAATAAAATCATCAACATAAATAAGTATATATGTTACAGTAGTATCAGTAATTTTAATAAATATTGAATTGTCTGATTTAGAAGATATGTAGCCATAGTTGACTAGAGTAGCCTTGAGCTTGTCAAACCAAACTCTTGGTGCTTGCTTTAAGCCATAAATGGCCTTATTCAGCTTGCACACTAAATTCTTGTTTTCATGCTGAATAAATCCTTGAGGTTGCTCCATGTATACTTCATCCTGCAATTCACCATTAAGAAAGGCATTATTAACATCCAATTGCTTGATGCTCCAATTTCTATACAAAGCAATAGTTAATATGATTCTTATTGAAACTGGTTTCACAACAGGTGAAAATGTTTCTGAAAAATCAAATCCATACTGTTGTGAATACCCTTTTGCAACTAATCTTGCTTTGTATTTGGAAATTGAACCATCTGCATTCTTTTTTAATTTATAAACCCATCTACAGCCAATAATATTTTTATGATCTGGTTTTTCTACCAATATCCAAGTTCCTTTGTTGATTAAAGCATTGTACTCATCCTGCATGGCTGAATTCCAGTTTTCATTCTGAACTGCTTCATAATATGATGATGGTTCTTCTATATCAGCAGTAGTATTATAAATTTTTGGTTTGAAAATACCACTTTTTGCTCTAGTAATCATAGGATGCCTATTTTCAGCTTCTCTGACTGTAGTGACTTGATTGCCTTCATCTCTTGCTGTTGTACTTGGGCTTTCATTCGTAATATTATTGTCTTCAGCTTGATCAATATGAGTTCCACTAACACATTGTCCTTGTTGTTCTGCACCATGATCACTGCTGAAAGTAGATTGCTCTTGACCTGGCCTACTTGAGGGCATGGTGTGTTGAGAGCTAGTATTGGTGTTATGTTGTTCATGATGAGCAGGCACCAATACTTCAATTTCATCTGGTATGTCAATTCTAACTTGTCTAGCACTTACAGCTTTATTTGAAATACTCTCTTTTATTTTGCCAAAAGGATATACATGTTCATTAAATCTTACATGTCTAGAAATATAAATTCTCCCATTTTTATCTAGACATTTATATCCTTTTTGTTTAGAGCAATAACCCAAAAATGTACAGGCAGTCGACCTGTAGTCTAATTTATGATTATTATATGGTCTTAAGCAAGGAAAACATTCACATCCAAACACCTTCAAATGTTTATAATCAGGTGTAATTTTAGTCAACATTTCTTGAGGACACTTGAACTTTAACACCTTAGTAGGCATTAAGTTAATCAAGTGAACTGCAGTATAAAAAGCATCTGCCCAGTATTTAAATGGCATTGATGCTTGAGCAATTAATGTTAATCCTGTCTCAACTATATGCCTGTGTTTCCTCTCTATTAGGCCATTCTGTTCAGAAGTATAGGGACAAGTTGTTCTATGGCTGATACCTTTTCTTTCAAAAAAAGTTTTTAGTGGTAAAAACTCTCTACCACCATCTGTCTGAAAAATGTTTACCCTATTTCCAGTACTGTTTTCAACTTTATTAATAAATTGAATAACAACACTACTGGTTTCAGATTTTGATTTTAACATGTAAATCCAGACAAATCTTGAGTAAGCATCAATAAATGAAATATAATACTTGTGCCCATAATTAGAACTAATATGTGTTGGACCCCATAAATCTGTGGCAATTAACTCAAGTGGTCTAGTGTATGTGGTTTGTGAGTCTGGAAATGCAAGTTTATGACTCTTTCCCAATTGACAAGCATTGCAAATATAAGATTCCGGGACTTGATTAACAGAGATATTATTATTCAACATGACATGTCTGGTAATTTTAACACTAGGATGTCCTAGCTTACAATGCCACATATCAAATTCCTTGAATCTATTAGAATCATTAGTAACAGACATTATACATTTATCACATTCATGATTAGAGTCAATAGATCTATAGTCAAACTTGTATAATCCCCCACTTTCTTTACCCTGCAAAAGAATTTTATGTGTCAGTATGTCCTTGACAATACATGCATTTGGGTAAAATTCAAAAAAGACATTGTTGTCTTTAGCAAATTGGGAAACACTCATTAAATTTTTCTTTATTGAAGGAACTCTCAATAAGTTTTTTTAAAAATAATTTCCTGGTTCCATCTAAACTTGCATTTCCAGTGTGTGTTATAAGTGCAAGTTTACCATTACCAACAGTAAGATTTTGCATACCTTTGTACTCTTTGTTTCCCAAGTTTAAATTGCTTAAGCTGTTTGTTACATGGTTGGTTGCACCTGAATCTGGGTACCAGCAATCATCTGACACATCATCACTTGTTGTAGCTTCAGTATTTTGAATTTCTGCTTGAGTTTTACTACCATCTTTTGTAGTGTTGACCAGATTTGCACTAGAACTGCTTTGTTGTGAGGGTGTGTAATTAGAATTGTACCTGAAATAATATTTGCTTGCACTGTGTCCCACTTTTTCACATATTTGGCATCTAGTTTTGTTATTATTATTGCTTCTGCCACCTCTTCTACCTCTGCCAGACCAACCTCCTCTTTGATTATTGGCTTGGTTTCTTGAATTATTTGCCTTTTCTTGATTCTTGCCTTTACCATATGTTGTGTAGTTAACAGATAAATCTGAACCAATATTTTTCTTGTGCTCAATTCTTCCTTCATGTGATAATAAAGTAGAGTGAACATACTGTAGTGAGGGTGTTGGATCCATTGACAGTATAATTGCTGTGACTGCTTCATATTCATCATCTAAACCACTCACAATTGCAATAACTTGTTCAGATTCAGGTATTCTTTGACCTGCTGAGTTTAACTGATCACAAATGTTTTTTACTTTGAGTAAATACTCATTCATTGATGATTCACCTTTCCTTATACTGTGCAACTGCCTTCTATAGTGCATGACCCTTGCTGAAGATTGATTTGAAAAATTTCTTTGTATAGTTTCCCAGACTTCTTGAGCTATTTTGACTCCAATAAGTTGTGGTAATATTGCTGGTCCAATAGAAGACATTAACCATGCACACACCAAACCATCTTGTCTCTGATGCATAACATATTCAGGATTACTCACCAACCTGTCTTCACTGTCTCTAATAAACTTGGGTGGAACAATTTTTGTTCCAAGAATGTAATCTTCTAATCCATATGCTCTAACTGCTGTTTCAACCTGTAATTTCCATAACAGGTAATTTGTTTCATCAAGATGAGTTGAGATCAATTGGCTTTGCGGTTTGATGATAGTTTTCATCAAATCTTGGATTGGATCACTCTGAGTTTGATGACCTCTATTGCTGGAACCTTGAGCACTGGAAACTTGTGGGCTTGTTGGATTTATATTTGAAGGATCAGTTTCTACC
The DNA here is from genome assembly GCA_030737875.1 of Allium sativum. NCBI lineage: Eukaryota > Viridiplantae > Streptophyta > Magnoliopsida > Asparagales > Amaryllidaceae > Allium > Allium sativum. The sequence continues at coordinate 320,371,076 of CM060921.1, forward strand.
ATGATGACAAAATGATAAACACTGATTCCAAAAAGGTATAGAAAGGAATTGTTATCGGAAGCTTTGAATTGTAAGGTATTTCAAGAAATCTCTTTGTTGAACATGATGCAACTCAGATTGCTTAAATGATGATGAAAGAACAGATTAAATCTGACAAGAATAGGTAAGAAAGAACTGATAAGCAATCTGTGATGGCACTGATTCAAATATGATGATTTCTTGGTGCTTTCTGATCAGCTTCTTGATCACAATTCTGGACTGTCACAAGCTTTAGGATTGAATCAAGATGCAGTTCAGACTAGATTGGCGAGGCACTTGATTCTTGAATAAAGCCACAACCTTCAAGGGATAAGTTGTAACTTTGATGAAGGGAGATCCAAATGATGAATTTTATCTGATGGATCGCCTGAAAGAGCAACACTACTGATGATCTTTCACCTGAATCAGACTTGGCTCTGATACCAAGTTGAAATTCTGAAGAGAAATGTTTTTATTATGTTTTGATGCGGAAGCAACGTTTGTATTTTTACATACCATTCTCGTCTGTACAATAACTTGTATTATATAGGCTAAAAGAAATATTGGGCTTGGCCCAAAAACTAAACGAGAAAATATAAAAGACAATTTTACATAGTGAGCCGTCATTCTCATTTGCATCCCTTTCAGAGACTAACTGCCAATGATTGCTGACGTCAAATGGTTCTGCAGTTACACCAAGTATGTGCTATCACGGACCAAGGGGAACTAGGACAATATGCAGACTAATTTGAGATTATGAGATATGTAGCTGGTAAAATTAAACCCACTGTTTTGCTTTTGATTATAAATAACATGACCGTATTACCATGATTAAGCACATAGGTAATACAAAAAGATATTATTTTAAAAATGCTTTACTTGAAACCCATTTGAAGCTCTAACATAGGAAGACCAGTCTTTGAAAATAAATAATTATTGTTGCGAGTTTCTTTTCCGGTTGTTAAAAAAGCAGCAGCAGTTGGCTCCAATCAATGATAGTTGGCTGGTGGTTTAAAAGGTAAAAATGAAAAAGGAAAAAGATGGAAAACTGTTAAACGTCATCGCCCCCTCCATCCTATAACAAAAAATAACAACCAAAAACCACCAGCACACTTCAACCAACACCACAGTTAATGAAAATAAGGAATTTAAGGCAACATGATCTCGATGCATGCAAATTTATCATGTAAGTTGTATGTGAAACTTCACCATTTGCATTGTGACCATGCTTATGGAAGCAGTTCGATCTTTTCATTTCTCTGCCTATTCATTCAACCCATTAAACATTGTTTTAACCTACCCTAAATTTAAGTCACTCCTTTATTGGGAGATATATACTGATAGTTTACTTAGCAGCTTATCCCGGGTTGTTCCAGTAGTTACTATATAACAAATTTTCACTATTAAAAAATTAGTATACTGAGCTTATACACAGAGTTTAAACAAGTATATGAAATAGATTCCACACGCGCGCGCACATACATATAAATATAAAGAGATAGGATCAGAAGCACCCCAAATAGTACAGCACCCCTATAGCCCCTGATTTCCACCACACAATTTCGTTTCTCTCTTTTCCCACTAACTCTCTCTCTATTCGCTAATTTATTTTAATGTAAATACTTGGCTAATATTAAAGGGCAAATGGGATGCCAAATAATAGGATTGCCATGGATCCTCTCTCTCATATATATATATATATATATATATATATATATATATATATATATATATATATGGTCGCCTGTAGGTTCAATGAGAATTATTTTGCAAAAGGAAAGTAATATACAAGAAGCATATCTTTTTTTCAAATAACAAGTCATGCTTTGTTATAAGGACTTTTTACCCATGTAGCCCTGTTTAAAAATAGTATTACACATATAGCCATGTTTCAGAAGTTATTACAAATATAGGCCTGTTTGTGTTAACAAAGGTAAGTTCTGAAAACTCGCATTCGTTAAAATACAAAGGCGAGTTTCCAAAACTCGCCTTTGTGTTTTACCCACACAGCCAACTTCAACACAACCCCATATTAGAACGATTGTATATTAAAATCGACGCTCAGTTTATACTATATGAAAATCCTGCATAAACTATTAATAAATCGTTATGGTTTATAAACGATTCCACAGCAACTTTCTGAAGATTTGATTTGGACATAGCTAAAGATACGTACTATGAAATCTTCATTTTTCTCTTCCGTTATAAAAATATAGTTCATTAGATTCTAACGTTTCTTGTTTCAAAGAAATCCGACTTTGAGCGAATCACATATATTTAGTTAAAGTTCAATGCGTATAACTACGAACTACCACGACGCTACTAGCCCGTTTTTAATTATACCGTAAAGTGTACATTCAAATGGAGCGAATTTCATAAACCGAATAACAACAAATATTAACTAAAACACTGATTACAAGACATCATAACCCCGAAATAAGTACTAAAACTTAGGAGACAACATATGCTAACACGAGAGCAGATACTTTATCTTAGAATACATCAAATGCTAATTAGGAAAATAGTACGATAACCAAACTACATCTGACGTTGTTCTTGGGATGTGAAGCGGCTTAATCATCACGGTTAAGGCGCAACTGTTCAGAAACGTTACGGAGTTGTCTATTCTGTTATTCAAGTTCGTTTGCATATCTTATTCCCCTTTGCCCTATCGGTTCGTCTATCCATTCCGTGTAATTGCACCCATTCGGATAGGCTGTACATTGCAGAATGCGACGACCAATATCGTTGCCATCTGCTCGAACCACAACTTCAACTGGATAACCGCAGTAGCAACAAACTTGATAAGAGTCACCTTCCTGTTCAGCAGGGATTGGAACATGTGGTACTTGATAAGAACCAACTTCTTGTCATGGTACAACGACGGACTGTTCATGCATGTGTTGAACGTTTGGTACTTGGGCTTGATGTGGAGGTTGGACGGGCCGTCGTTCGGATGGTGGTCCAAGCAGAGCGTCCAGTTCGTTTAGAAACTCAAGTTCATCTACAAGCGCCTGAAGTTCCATTCGTTCGTACGCCTCTTCCTCAGAGTCTGGAGATGATGGCCAAGAAGACATAGTTGTGGTAAAGCACAGAGTGGTTTGAAACTAAGTTGTTGGAGTGAGATAAGTTGTGAGTACTTCGACAGAGATATATAGCTGCGTAGTGTACAAGTGAATAAAGGGTAAAACAAATAATGATGTGAAAGGTCACTGGTACAGTTTGCTTTACGTGTTGCACGGCACTGTTTCGTCTGGCGTAATACTGTAGGGAATATGACTAGTTGTATCAGGAGTGATTCAGCACTACTTGGTTTAAGGACAGTGAGAGTACCTATGATAGCCTACAGCTTCACCGCTTGGCACCTTCCGATAGGGTTATGAGGCAGTTCGACATGAGGCAGCATATACCGGATGATGCACCGCCTTACATTGAGGGCTACACCGCGCAGGACTTTCAGATGTATCGTGCTATGTGGGATGCCCGCGATAACAGTATTGAGTTTGAGAGGGATCCCCCCATATCCGTGGCGAAGTACATGAGGTGGTTCTGGAATGTAACACGACGCTACGTCCTTACTCCCAGAGTCGATACTGCGGTAGCACCGTACGTTCCTAGAGCACCACTGGAGAGAAACGTGGTAAGTCGATGTGTGTACCATTAAATACATTCAGCTTCATTTATCCATTCTATCTAATTTTCTTTTAAATGTGCAGGTTGCTGGTATTAACAGTGCATGGGAGGATGCTGAGAAGCTTAGAGGGAAACAGACCGACGACGAGGGTCGGGCAATGTGCACGAACATACAGAAGATTCTAGACGTGATTTTGTGCAGAAACAAACTGGATCGGCCGAAACCACCATCTCCTCCACCTCCTCCTCCTGCAGGTCCTCCTCCTCCTGCAGGTTCTCCTCCACCTCCAGCAGCGCATGAAGAAATTGTGAATGGCCCATCTCAGCCTGCACCTACATTACCACGTACCAGCAGTGCACGACGCACTAGGAGCAGCAGCGGCAGTGGTTCGTCTTCAACTTCCACACCATTGGTCAGGCGGCCGTGGCGAACCTAGTGCACATTTGATTGTTCTAACTGATAGTGTTTGAATTTGCTATATTTTGGTACGTTTATTTATTTCGTATCCATGGATGAACCTAGTGCATGTTTTTGTTTTGTGTATGAACTTGTTTTGGTACGCTTATGTAAGGACCCGTTACTTCCCCGTGAAGGAAAGAGCGGATACTTTGAGAACAACACACAAATGAACGCAGACGGAAGAACATTTCATTGCTATTACAACAATTCCATCAGATACAAGAATATACAGAGTATAATTAGATAAATTACATTCGATACATATCAGAGATTACAATAAATTACATAGCAGCGGAAAAATATACAAAACACAACTGAAAGTGATACACGGATACAGAGCTTTCCGAGCATCGTTCCAGCTGTAAATCAGGATCCTGTGAATATAAATCTGCAAAATCAAAACTACTAGCTGCCCGTGTCGAAAATAAGGGCACCCAGAGTTTAGGTTAAAACAATAAACTCCAGGTCAGTCATGTGACTGGTGTGAGAACTAAAACAGTTATTAAAACTTTATTTTAAAAGAGAGTAATTCAAGGGACCACGCCGTATAACACAGAACGGGTTTCCTCCCAAGAATACCAGTGCATAGAAAAGACAACGCAATGCTTTTTCGAAAAATGAAGCTATTATAAGACCCAGGTCCCATCACACAATGCAACGCAAGCCGGAGGATAGGGTTTTCCCTTATAATAGCCAAACATGCTTGGTACGTTTAAAACAAATCATTTGATGCTATTGTAAGTGTGTAGTGTCAAAACAATTTCAATCATAAATATAAATCATAGGCGGCATAGCATCCCATGCTACTATGCCGCCATACTAGTTCTACAATTAAAATCGCAATACACGTATTGGAAATTGGATTTCCGTCATGAGTCGAGGCAAGGGGCAAGCTCCTCTCCGCGTTCGAGACACTCTAGCAAATGTCCCAGGGCTACGCACTCTGGGCAACCCTTGGATGCTTCAGGGCCGGTCCTCACTTATGTTAGAGGATTAGTTATTCCTGAACACACGTTTCCCGGTCCTTACAGACCTATAATCGAGGCGCCTCATCCAACAACCACAAAGGTGAAAAGTATATAAATGTCAGGGCTGGTAAGTCACTGACACCACCAAAGCTAGAAAGAAACGTCGTGCTCTCCCTGCAGTCCGTATCCCATTTTTGACTCATACCGAGGTGTGAGGCTCGCGAATTCACGTTATACACAAAGCTACGCCACAAAGGCCGTGCTTTGATCATCAACCACAAGACTTTCCTTTTCAACAGAAGCCTTGATCATTGCATCTTAGCGTGGCACACGGGCAATTCATGCCACACGACTGATGTCCATCGATATACAACCTCTGAGCTCGTACGTCTCAGAGAAGGGAGTTAAGCAAAAGAATAAATTCTCCGCCGCCAAACAGATGTATATTTAATAGAAATCAATCAACACAGAATTAAATCCAATGTCAGACACACAATCCATTTACAAGTCCGTTCTGGGTCTGAACGAAACCGGAGGCACTTTCCTCGCATATCCATCCATCTCCAGGTACGTCTGGACGACCACCAACTATTTCCATCCTCTTGGGTGTACTGCCCAATCAGGATCGTCGGTAATTATCCAAACGATGTGAAGACTTCCGGTCTTCGACCACCGTCTTCATCTTCGACTTATCGTCGAATCGGTTATTCAGAATGGGTATAAACCCGGCCTTTCCGAACAACCCGCGTATATTAAAAACAAATGTTACACAAACACAACATACGCCTCATTCCAATTCAGAATATTCTTTTATTCACAACATCACATTTTTAGGGAAAGGTTCCCATTAATTTTATCCAAGATAAATTCTTTCAAATTTATCCTTTAATCATCCTTTTGATGTCGTTGCAAACCAAATTATGGTTTTCTGAACTAGTCGAGATTAGCGAACCACACCGAAGTAATTATTTATTTTATTTCCCAATCCCAACCTATTCATCCCATGAAGCAAAACTGGTGATACTCCATATCTAACACCATGGTGTTATCGGTAAAATTAATTACCATTTCACGTTCAAATCTAATTAAAGATTTAACTATCGCTTTGGAGCAAAACTGGCGATACTCCATATCGCTCATTTCTAAATTTGATAATTTAGATTATAGATTCACATTTCAATCTAATTACAGATTCATTAAAACTCCTTTTACTGGGTTAAAGAACTAGGTGTTATTTAAAACACAGTTCACGACAAACCCAAATCACATTCTATTTATTATCGGGTTAAAGAACTAGTGTTATTTAAAACACCGTTCACGATAAACCCACAAATCAATTCTAGTTCAATTCAAATCAAATATATTAGGAATTCCGATTATTTAAAACCCCTTTTTAAATCTAATTTATTTATTTAAAAATAAAAACCCGGGTTTTAAATTGAGTTCAAACTAGTTCATTTCGATAAAAATCTATTTTTATCTTTTCAAATATGGAGTTTTTCATCCCAATTTTTCCCAAATCATTTCTTATGATTCTACACAAATTATTACTATTTTTAATAATTTTATCAAGGCCCGTACAGTCGATTTCCATCAACGGCCATCGAACTGCACTTACAGCGACCTTTTTTGAACTTGATTTGGACGTATCTCCAAATCCAACTGTTAGATTTCAAACTTCCAATATTCGTTAGAAAACTCTTTTCGATACGAATCCAACGGTTCCGGTTTTAGGAGAATCCGATGGTCGGATCTCCCGTAATGTCCGTTTGAAATAAATGGTCGAAATTCACGAACTGCCGCGGCGCGGCGCGTTCTATTCAGGCCATTATATTATATATATATAATATATATAATATATATTTCGTCGATTTCTATTTAAAACGAATTATATAAATAGTTTTGAATTCGTTTCAAAAACAATTTCAACTTCCATTTCAATCCAAAGCAAAATTGAATTCTTCTTTATAAATTCGTTTTAAAATTCATTTCTATTCAAATTTCAATTTGAATTCATTTCAATTCGCTTTCTATTCAATTTGAATTCGTTTTCAATTCAATTCAATTTCAAAGTCGTTTTCTATTCGATTCAATTCAAATTGGTTTTCTATTCGATTCAATTCAAATTGGTTTTCTATTCGATTCAATTCAAATTGGTTTTCTATTCGATTCAATTCAAATTGGTTTTCTATACAATTCAATCCAAATTGGTTTTCTATTCGATTCAATCCAAATTGGTTTTCTATTCGATTCAATTCAAATTGGTTTTCTATTCGATTCAATTCAAATTGGTTTTCTATTCGATTCAATTCAAATTGGTTTTCTATTTGATTCAATTCAAATTGGTTTTCTATTCGATTCAATTGAAATTGGTTTTCTATTCGATTTCAAAATCACTTTTCATATTCATTTCGAAATCACTTTATATTCAATTCATATTCATTTCGAAATATTCGATTTCGAAATCTCTTTTCAATATTCATTTTAAAATGAATAAAATCGATATAAATATCGTTCACGTCAAAATGGCGTCAATCTAATCAACTCGGCTGCATATATTTCTATTTTCAAATATTCTATTTCAAATATTTCTATTTTATAGTGATAAAGATATAAATTTTATTATTAAAATATTTCGTTCAACACATGACTAATCTCAACGGATGAGTACTATCAACACATGAACCTTTATTTTATAGTATTCTTTATTTTCTAAATTGGAATAAGGCCCAATCAATCACCATATAATATTAATTATATGGATTTTCATACATCACACGTATATAATAGCATTGAAAAATAATCAACCATCAACCAAAGTGCACTACACTGTATAAGCATCAAATATAGATATCTAACGCTTATAACAGCATGTCAATCAATCGATCGACATATTTAATCAATCAGGATGAGTGAACTTCAAATTTCATCCCAACACCCGTGTGGGGTTTCAAATCAACAAACACAGATTTTATTTGTGCAGTTGGGCGATGTGTAAAATTTATTGATCCAATCAATATCAGTCAAATCAGTGTATATAAACAAATCGGTCGATTTGTTTATAAATATTTATTTATTCACATTCACGCTAAAAATTATATTTTTAACGATAAAATATTTTATTTTAACACATGGATTTTTATTCAGTTCATTTATTCAATAAAATGATATTTTTATTTTTCTAACTTATTTTAGAAAATTTCGGCGGCAAAACGGCACGATACTAGAAACGGGACGAGGCCTAGCCTTATCCCCGGTCTAGTGAAGGCCCACGCCATTCACACATCAATCAAATCCATTCATTTCACCAAACAATTCAATTCAAAAAAAAAATATTCTAACTAACTACACAACCAAACAATTTAACAAACAAGTCATCCATGGTCTGTGGATGACCGGTGTCGGGTGCTACTAAACACCGTCAGCATCCTAGTATATATATAACTAGAAAATGAAATTGAAAGGTGAGAAATTCTCACCAATAGCTATCCAATCCCACGACTCTTCTTTGATAGAAAACTTCATCTTTATCGCATTTTTGTCATCTTCGTTGCCCGTAGCCACTACATATGTAAAAATCGAATTTTTACTTTGTTATTCAATATATAAAAATCGAATTTTTATTATACTATTCAATATATAAAAATCGAATTTTTACTTTGTCATTCAATATATAAAAATCGAATTTTTACTTTGTCATTCAATATATAAAAATTGAATTTTTACTTTGCTATTCAATATATAAAAATCGAATTTTTTACTTTGCTATTCAATATATAAAAAATCGAATTTTTACTTTGCTATTCAATATATAAAAATCGAATTTTTACTTTGCTATTCAATATATAAAAATAAAGATTTCGCCTTTATAAAAATAAAGATTTTGCCTTTATAAAAATAAAGATTTCGCCTTTATAAAAATACCACTTTATTTCAACGTATATATAATAAAAATCAGATTTTTATTTTGCTACATATACAAAGATGATATTTTTATATTCTCTATCTCATAAAGATTACATTTTTATAGTTCCTACTATGTAAAAATCATATTTTTAACCCACTACATATGTAAAAATCACACCTTTCTCCATTTAAAAATCTCGTCTTTTCTATTTTAAAAATATCGTCTATTTCATTTCAGAACTATGCTAAATCAGTAAATTAACTAAACTAATTACATTAAATAGACAAAGACAAATAAATAAATAAATTATTTATAAGTACCTTTTTTTCCACTGTTTATCACGTCGAGGGGGGGGGGGTCTTCGCTGCTGCGCCGGACTCGGGGTCAGGTGGTGGTGGCCACCGCGAGGCTGATGTGGAGCGGAGCAGGGGGTTTCGAACTGAAGAGGGGGGGTTTGGGCTTCGCGTTTGGTCGGAGGGGTGATGGCAAGTGGGGGAGGGAGGGATCGAAGGCGAAAGGCGGCGGTGAGGGGGAGTTCGACGGGGAGGAGCGAATTGGAAATCGCTCGTGAGGTTTTTTTTTCTACGATCTGAAATCGAAATGAAGAGGGGGGGCCAAAACGGGATTAAGGGGAAGAGGGAAAGGATTTTTTTTATTTTATTTAATTATTTAATTCAAAAAGTTGACTTTTACATACGACCTCGAAACGAGGCCCACCGCCTGTCGTCCATAGCGTTTCACCCCCATTCCGAACACAATGGGATATGTATCGTAGGCTGATTTGGCTGTTACAATCAGTTTCCGTTGAATTTACATTTAAATCACTATATTGAATTTTAAACGTACATTTCAAATTACCGGGGTCACATACTAACTCTAAAAATTCTCGAAAAATATTTTCTAACTTCGTATTGACGATACGGTCCTAACAAAACTAGTTTCGTCGAATTCTGAGACCGTTGGAAAAATAGCCAATTTCCAGTCGATCAAAATCAACTGAAACTAGTCAAACGCGTTTTCCTTTGCCACGCTCACATATTGAATCGAAAAATTATGAAATTTGGAATCTAGCAATAATTTGACATCACGGATCCAACAAAACTGGTTTCGTCGAAATCCGAGGTCGTTTGCAAAATGTCTATTTTTAAGGGCCTGAATTCCATAACGACTATTCAGAATTTTTAACTGGACATATCTTTTGATTCCCGCTATGAAATTTTGATTTTTCGGATTCGTTGGGAAGATATTATCAATTAGATCCTAATGTTTTTGGTTTCACTAAAACCCGGATTGTTTTGCACCCGGTACATTCAATTGAAGTTTGAAATCGAATTATCGAACTACCGCGCCATTTTCAATTCTATTTATAATTATATATAAAATTATATTCTAACGACGACGTATATAATATATACGTTCTAATTATATTCAAAATAAATTTCTCGTCGATATTTATTTAAAATAATCTATTTTAAATAGTCAAAATTCGCCAAAATTGCCAAAATAAAAAATTTAAACTGGCTCAGATTTCCGGGTTATTACAATCTCCCCCACTTAAAACTTTTCGTCCCGAAAAGGAACAAAGTCGAAAGTGGTTTGATTAATCAGCTCTACGTTCGATCTGGCTTCCATTCTCCAACTTTTCAGTTTCTGAGAATTTCCAAATTTTCAAAAATTTGGCTAACACCCTAAATTTTCGAAAAATTTCGCCATAACCTCCCCTGCACCAGGAGCCACGGGAAAATCCCGAAATTGCCATACAGGCCTTCTGATCTCAAAAAGAAAAAGAAAAAGCCAAGCGGCTAGCCAATAGGCTCATAAAATCATCATCACCCAAACAAAACAGCAAATTATAGTAAACATGTACCTATTTGTCGGGCAAACAAATTTTATTCTCTGCTCTAGCCTCCTTGCTATGACCTGTTCAATGTAAGTACATATATATATGCAAGCAAATGCGACCAATCTTCAATATAGTTCAATTAGGCATAATGGTTCAAAATTATCAAACAAATAGACAAACAACACAAACATCAATCAATTAGTGGATTAGAGTTTTCAAATTCATAATTTTGATATATATATACAAAAATCATGTTTTTGATGCCAATTCACACAATGTGTTCTAACTATATAAGTTTTCGTTCTCACACCAGTCTAATGGAAATATATAGATATCAAACCTTCGAAATTCGAACATAAATACTGATGATGCACGTGCTATCATCAGTACCATCTCCGGGCGTCTAGGATGTGACTCTATATCTATCCAGTATAGTAAAACTTCGAATATACGTTCATGACGCGTATACGCGAAATCTTTATATACTCGATTGTCCAAATTCAAAATAAATAAATTATTCAAATACGTATAAAGCGATTTAAATTTTCAAAACAAAGTTGTTTACATTTGGAAAATATACTCTTCACACTCGTTCTAGGATACTACTGATCCTATCTCTAACGAGTCATTCTAATTGGATATTACTAATCCAATATCTGATGAATTCTTTCGTATGGTTCTAATGTGTCTTGTTCTCGAGCTCTGTAAACCAAAGCTCTGATACCACTGTAAGGACCCGTTACTTCCCCGTGAAGGAAAGAGCGGATACTTTGAGAACAACACACAAATGAACGCAGACGGAAGAACATTTCATTGCTATTACAACAATTCCATCAGATTCAAGAATATACAGAGTATAATTAGATAAATTACATTCGATACATATCAGAGATTACAATAAATTACATAGCAGCGGAAAAATATACAAAACACAACTGAAAGTGATACACGGATACAGAGCTTTCCGAGCATCGTTCCAGCTGTAAATCAGGATCTTGTGAATATAAATCTGCAAAACCAAAACTACTAGCTGCCCGTGTCGAAAATAAGGGCACCCAGAGTTTAGGTTAAAACAATAAACTCCAGGTCAGTCATGTGACTGGTGTGAGAACTAAAACAGTTATTAAAACTTTATTTTAAAAGAGAGTAATTCAAGGGGCCGCGCCGTATAACACGGAACGGGTTTCCTCCCAAGAATACCAGTGCATAGAAAAGACAACGCAATGCTTTTTCGAAAAATGAAGCTATTATAAGACCCAGGTCCCATCACACAATGCAACGCAAGCCGGAGGATAGGGTTTTCCCTTATAATAGCCAAACATGCTTGGTACGTTTAAAACAAATCATTTGATACTATTGTAAGTGTGTAGTGTCAAAACAATTTCAATCATAAATATAAATCATAGGCGGCATAACATCCCATGCTACTATGTCGCCATACTAGTTCTACAATTAAAATCGCAATACACATATTGAAAATTGGATTTCCGTCATGAGTCGAGGCAAGGGGCAAGCTCCTCTCCGCGTTCGAGACACTCTAGCAAATGTCCTAGGGCTACGCACTCTGGGCAACCCTTGGATGCTTCAGGGTCGGTCCTCACTTACGTTAGAGGATTAGTTATTCCTGAACACACGTTTCCCGGTCCTTACAGACCTATAATCGAGGCGCCTCATCCAATAACCACAAAGGTGAAAAGTATATAAATGTCAGGGCTGGTAAGTCACTGACACCACCAAAGCTAGAAAGAAACGTCGTGCTCTCCCTGCAGTCCATATCCCATTTTTGACTCATACCGAGGTGTGAGGCTCGCGAATTCACGTTATACACAAAGCTACGCCACAAAGGCCGTGCTTTGATCATCAACCACAAGACTTTGCTTTTCAACAGAAGCCTTGATCATTGCATCTTAGCGTGCCACACGGGCAATTCATGCCATGCAACTGATGTCCATCGATATACAACCTCTGAGCTCGTACGTCTCAGAGAAGGGCGTTAAGCAAAAGAATAAATTCTCCGCCGCCAAACAGATGTATATTTAATAGAAATCAATCAACACAGAATAAAATCCAATGTCAGACACACAATCCATTTACAACCGGAGGCACTTTCCTCGCATATCCATCCATCTCCAGGTACGTCTGGACGACCACCAACTATTTCCATCCTCTTGGGTGTACTGCCCAATCAGGATCGTCGGTAATTATCCAAACGATGTGAAGACTTCCAGTCTTCGACCACCGTCTTCATCTTCGACTTATCGTCGAATCGGTTATTCAGAATGGGTATAAACCCGGCCTTTCCGAACAACCCGCGTATATTAAAAACAAATGTTACACAAACACAACATACGCCTCATTCCAATTCAGAATATTCTTTTATTCACAACATCACATTTTTAGGGAAAGGTTCCCATTAATTTTATCCAAGATAAATTCTTTCAAATTTATCTTTTAATCATCCTTTTGATGTCGTTGCAAACCAAATTATGGTTTTCTGAACTAGTCGAGATTAGCGAACCACACCGAAGTAATTATTTATTTTATTTCCCAATCCCAACCTATTCATCCCATGAAGCAAAACTGGTGATACTCCATATCTAACACCATGGTGTTATCGGTAAAATTAATTACCATTTCACGTTCAAATCTAATTAAAGATTTAACTATCGCTTTGGAGCAAAACTGGCGATACTCCATATCGCTCATTTCTAAATTTGATAATTTAGATTATAGATTCACATTTCAATCTAATTACAGATTCATTAAAACTCCTTTTACTGGGTTAAAGAACTAGGTGTTATTTAAAACACAGTTCACGACAAACCCAAATCACATTCTATTTATTATCGGGTTAAAGAACTAGTGTTATTTAAAACACCGTTCACGATAAACCCACAAATCAATTCTAGTTCAATTCAAATCAAATATATTAGGAATTCCGATTATTTAAAACCCCTTTTTAAATCTAATTTATTTATTTAAAAATCAAAACCCGGGTTTTAAATTGAGTTCAAACTAGTTCATTTCGATAAAAATCTATTTTTATCTTTTCAAATATGGAGTTTTTCATCCCAATTTTTCCCAAATCATTTCTTATGATTTTACACAAATTATTACTATTTTTAATAATTTTATCAAGGCCCGTACAGTCGATTTCCATCAACGGCCATCGAACTGCACTTACAGCGACCTTTTTCGAACTTGATTTGGATGTATCTCCAAATCCAACTGTTAGATTTCAAATTTCCAATATTCATTAGAAAGCCTTTTTCGATACGAACCCAACGGTTCTTCTTTTAGGAGAATCCGACGGTCGGATCTCCCGTAATGTCCGTTTGAAATAAATGGTCGAAATTCACGAACTGCCGCGGCGCGGCGCGTTCTATTCAGGCCATTATATTATATATATATAATATATATTTCGTCGATTTCTATTTAAAACGAATTATATAAATAGTTTTGAATTCGTTTCAAAAACAATTTCAACTTCCATTTCAATCCAAAGCAAAATTGAATTCTTCTTTATAAATTCGTTTTAAAATTCATTTCTATTCAAATTTCAATTCAATTTGAATTCATTTCAATTCGCTTTCTATTCAATTTGAATTCGTTTTCAATTCAATTCAATTTCAAAGTCGTTTTCTATTCGATTCAATTCAAATTGGTTTTCTATTCGATTCAATTCAAATTGGTTTTCTATTCGATTCAATTCAAATTGGTTTTCTATTCGATTCAATTCAAATTGGTTTTCTATTCGATTCAAATCAAATTGGTTTTCTATTCGATTCAATTCAAATTGGTTTTCTATTCGATTCAATTCAAATTGGTTTTCTATTCGATTCAATTTAAATTGGTTTTCTATTCGATTCAATTCAAATTGGTTTTCTATTCGATTCAATTCAAATTGGTTTTCTATTCGATTCAATTCAAATTGGTTTTCTATTCGATTCAATTCAAATTGGTTTTCTATTCAATTTCAAAATCACTTTTCATATTCATTTCGAAATCACTTTATATTCAATTCATATTCATTTCGAAATATTCGATTTCGAAATCTCTTTTCAATATTCATTTTAAAATGAATAAAATCGATATAAATATCGTTCATGTCAAAATGGAGTCAATCTAATCAACTCGGCTGCATATATTTCTATTTTCAAATATTCTATTTCAAATATTTCTATTTCAAATATTTCTATTTTATAGTGATAAAGATATAAATTTTATTATTAAAATATTTCGTTCAACACATGACTAATCTCAACGGATGAGTACAGTCAACACATGAACCTTTATTTTATAGTATTCTTTATTTTTTAAATTGGAATGAGGCCCAATCAATCACCATATAATATTAATTATATGGATTTTCATACATCACACGTGTATAATAGCATTGAAAAATAATCAACCATCAACCAAAGTGCACTACACTGTATAAGCATCAAATATAGATATCTAACGCTTATAACAGCATGTCAATCAATCGATCGACATATTTAATCAATCAGGATGAGTGAACTTCAAATTTCATCCCAACACCCATGTGGGGTTTCAAATCAACAAACACAGATTTTATTTGTGCAGTTGGGCGATGTGTAAAATTTATCGACCCAATCAATATCAGTCAAATCAGTGTATATAAACAAATCGGTCGATTTGTTTATAAATATTTATTTATTCACATTCACGCTAAAAATTATATTTTTAACGATAAAATATTTTATTTTAACACATGGATTTTTATTCAGTTCATTTATTCAATAAAATGATATTTTTATTTTTCTAACTTATTTTAGAAAATTTCGGCGGCATAACGGCACGATACTAGAAACGGGACGAGGTCTAGCCTTATCCCCGGTCTAGTGAAGGCCCACGCCATTCACACATCAATCAAATCCATTCATTTCACCAAACAATTCAATTCAAAAAAAAAATATTCTAACTAACTACACAACCAAACAATTTAACAAACAAGCCATCCATGGTCTGTGGATGACGGGTGTCGGGTGCTACTAAACACCGTCAGCATCCTAGTATATATATAACTAGAAAATGAAATTGAAAGGTAAGAAATTCTCAACAATAGCTATCCAATCCCACGACTCTTCTTTGATAGAAAACTTCATCTTTATCGCATTTTTGTCATCTTCGTTGCTCGTAGCCACTACATATGTAAAAATCGAATTTTTACTTTGTTATTCAATATATAAAAATCGAATTTTTATTATACTATTCAATATATAAAAATCGAATTTTTACTTTGTCATTCAATATATAAAAATCGAATTTTTACTTTGTCATTCAATGTATAAAAATCGAATTTTTACTTTGCTATTCAATATATAAAAATCGAATTTTTACTTTGCTATTCAATATATAAAAAATCGAATTTTTACTTTGCTATTCAATATATAAAAATCGAATTTTTACTTTGCTATTCAATATATAAAAATAAAGATTTCGCCTTTATAAAAATAAAGATTTCGCCTTTATAAAAATACCACTTTATTTCAACGTATATATAATAAAAATCAGATTTTTATTTTGCTACATATACAAAGATGATATTTTTATATTCTCTATCTCATAGAGATTACATTTTTATAGTTCCTACTATGTAAAAATCATATTTTTAACCCACTACATATGTAAAAATCACACCTTTCTCCATTTAAAAATCTCGTCTTTTCTATTTTAAAAATATCGTCTATTTCATTTCAGAACTATGCTAAATCAGTAAATTAACTAAACTAATTACATTAAATAGACAAAGACAAATAAATAAATAAATTATTTATAAGTACCTTTTTTCCACTGTTTATCACGTGGGGGGGGGGGGGGGTCTTCGCTGCTGCGCCGGAGTCGGGGTCAGGTGGTGGTGGCCACCGCGAGGCTGACGTGGGGCGGAGCAGGGGGGTTTCGAACTGACGAGGGGGGGTTTGGGCTTCGCGTTTGGTCGAAGGGGTGATGGCGAGTGGGGGTGGGAGGGATCGAAGGCGAAAGGCGGCGGTGAAGGGGAGTTCGACGGGGAGGAGAGGATTGGAAATCGCTCGTGAGGTTTTTTTTTTGTTTCTTCGATCTGAAATCGAAATGAAGAGGGGGGGCCAGAACGGGATTAAGGGGAAGAGGGAAAGGATTTTTTTATTTAATTATTTAATTCAAAAAGTTGACTTTTACATACGATCTCGAAACGAGGCCCACCGCCTGTCGTCCATAGCGTTTCACCCCCATTCCGAACACAATGGGATATGTATCGTAGGCTGATTTGGCTGTTACAATCAGTTTCCGTTAAATTTACATTTAAATCACTATATTGAATTTTAAACGTACATTTCAAATTACCGGGGTCACATACTAACTCTAAAAATTCTCGAAAAATATTTTCTAGCTTCGTATTGACGATACGGTCCTAACAAAACTAGTTTCGTCGAATTTTGAGACCGTTGGAAAAATGGCCAATTTCCAGTCGATCAAAATCAACTGAAACTGGTCAAACGCGTTTTCCTTTGCCACGCTCACATATTGAATCGAAAAATTATGAAATTTGGAATCTAGCAATAATTTGACATCACGGATCCAGCAAAACTGGTTTCGTCGAAATCCGAGGTCGTTTGCAAAATGTCTATTTTTAAGGGCCTGAATTCCATAGCGACTATTCAGAATTTTCAACTGGACATATCTTTTGATTCCCGCTATGAAATTTTGATTTTTCGGATTCGTTGGAAAGATATTATCAATTAGATCCTAATGTTTTTGGTTTCACTAAAACCCGGATTGTTTTGCACCCGGTACATTCAATTGAAGTTTGAAATCGAATTATCGAACTACCGCGCCATTTTCAATTCTATTTATAATTATATATAAAATTATATTCTAACGACGACGTATATAATATATATGTTCTAATTATATTCAAAATAAATTTCTCGTCGATATTTATTTAAAATAATCTATTTTAAATATTCAAAATTCGCCAAAATTGCCAAAATAAAAAATTTAAACTGGCTCAGATTTCCGGGTTATTACAGCTTATTAATTGGATAACCCTGTTTTTTATGAATTTGCTTTGTGTATGAATTTGCTTTGTGTTTGAAACTGGTGCTTGTGTTGGTTGAAGCCTCAATGTAAGGCGGTTTGAAACTTGTGCTTGTGTTTGTGTATGAATTCACTGTTTCTGATGTGCAGGGTTTATCTGAAGGCGAGTTTTGGAAACTCGCCTTCGTGTTTTAATGAAGGCGAGTTTCCAAAACTCGCCTTCAGACACCATGTACACCGAAACAGGTCTACATTTGTAATTACTTTTAGAACGTGGCTCTTTCAATTATTGTTTTGTAAAACAGGCCTACATAGGTAAAAACTCCTTGTTATAAAGCCAAACTATGAAAATAAGCTTACCATTCAATCGGCCAGCAAATAGCCTCAAACCAGCATCTACTAGGAGCTGACATGTGTAATTTGCATACGACATCATCACAAATCTTTATTTTTGTCAGGATTTCAAGTGCAGGTAATTCTGCATATACCAACAGTTATTATGGTTAGATGAGCAAAATCTTCTTCACAGAATGAATGCTTTTTTACATACTGAATAACTGAGCCCACAAGTGAGAAAACAAGCAAGTAATCTTTGGTTCTTAATGGGAACTACAATGTTAAATTAAATGTTCATAGCTAAAACAATAGCCATGCCTTAATTAGACTAAAGAAACATTGGAAAAAGAAGGCGATACACTTGATATTCTATGACACCAAATCACTTTTATATGATGATGCTAGCCAAGTCTAGCTGTGGACAAGAGTAAAACATGAGGAAACTGTAAAAATAAAAGGTTGATATACAACTATCACAGATTTAATAGGCAGCTTACACCCTAATACTTCAAATCAGTCAAAATCTAGCATGTCGGCATTATAAAACATGCTAAAGTCCTATTTTCCACTAACAAAAATCATTACCAATATCATTGGGACCTAGAAAAATCAAAACTAATATAGGAGATCTACGAGTAAACATGTGTTAAAACAGTAACCATCAAATAATCACTCTACACAAGTGATAATTATTCTTGAATGTGTTAAATATGAATATCTTTGCAACCCACAACGGTTTCTTCTAAACAGCTGATTTTCAAGTTACCCATTAATTTCGATTGAATATATTCAATCATTAGTCAGCTTCGTTGGAGTCATACACACATGGCCCTATGGGTGGGCATTTCAGCTCTAACAAGAATATGTAGAAAACAATGAGGCACTATAATTGGATTTGAACTAGAGAAGCATATGATATACGTGCATACAAGGACAGTGCATTTTCCAGAATAATCTGAGCTAGCAAGTTCATTTATCTCTCTAATACTCGAAACTCCATTCAAAGGATCAGGTTCTGCACCATCTTTTTGATCACTACTTGAAAGTGGAAACACCAATCCAAATTAATGTCCATCGTTCTCTTTAGTTCTTCCCCTTTTTGCGTTAACTGAATACAAACCACTACCAATTATTTAAGTATCAAAGGCAAAAACAATTGTCCCAGCTATAGCAATTAGGGTCAAATTTTCGATTAAAGAGCCTCTAATGTTATGAGAGGCGGTTTAAGATTTGCCTCTGTAAAAGGGGTCCCTAATGAACAATTGAGGCGGATTGCATCTTAATGCCCCTACAGTTAATGTGCCACGCAAGGGCTGACAGCAAAAAAAGAGGCATTTATACCAGCCTCTAATAGTTCAAAACCAATTGGGGCGAAAATGTAAGCCACTAAAGTTCTGGTAGGGGACCAAATATTATAAACAAGTTAGGACAAATAGAACCGCCTCTACTAATATGAAAACTAACAGAGGCTAATGCATGCGCCAAATATATATTTATTCAAATACAACATAGTGGCAGCTACAAGTGCCCCAAATAGTGTGTGTGTACACACACACACACACACACACACACACACACACATATATATATATATATATATTAATACGAGATACACCCCCATTACACATGAAACACAGTTAACTAAAAAGTGAAGCAAATGATATTTTATTCAAAATGAACATCACACAATAATATTTCACATAACAACTTCAATCATCAATCTACAAAATCACACAGCAAGGTACCTGATATTTCACTCAAAATAAACTAAGCCATATTACTATTATGAGAAGAAATCTGTTAACAAAAAACTGCATTTTCGCAGAAAATGATGTAATTCAAAACAAACAGAAACCATGCTCGCAGCAAGATTTGTTACTGTTTACACAAAACTGCAGCTCAATATTTGCTGCAATACAAAGTTTTTAATCAAGCATAATGTAGAAAATCTAAACTTGCCTCAGAGCACACATTTTAACAAGACTATTGCAAAAATGAAGCTTTATCCAGCTTACATGAGAGATCTTCTCCATCGGAACAAATCAACAACGGTCTCCAGCTCATGACAGACTGCGTACAAAAACAATCGGTTAAAAATATTTATCGACTCACCATCGTATTTTATTGCAAATGCATACAAATAAGCAATGTTAATTCTTATATGCAGGTCGACAAGCCTACAAAGCCTGAAATGGTTTCACAAAATCAAAAGCAAAACCAGTGCCTGATGAAGATGGGTTTATTCCAGTTATCTCTAAGAAATATAATGGAAGGATATAAGCATTGAATATCATAACCTGTGAACTTTGCTGACTTATGGCATAACCATATTTATGTATTGCACACATTATCATTTTTGTTGTGAACTGTACAAGTTCCCATGAACATCAAGAAATTTGTATCCCCGTAGAATTTTTAGTTTGTTTAGTGTATTTATGTATCCAAAAAAAAAAAAAAGAGCAATGTTAATTCTTTTGCATGGGTACAATCCAAACAGGTAAAAACATAATAGCATTCATGTTAGTTCAAGGCAATATGATTTTGGGTGTAAATGCAGAGTTTTCTATATTTACCTAAGGCTTGTAATGAAATCTAGGCTAATAATATCTAAAACTAGAATAAGAATATGCATGAAAATTTTAAATGTAACTAGAAAAAAATAAGGAAATAGTTCTCACCATTTCTCAAATTATTGACGGCATGCTAGGATTCCACCATAGATTATCTGCCATACAACAAGATCTTGCTTAGTTGTATCAAATAAAAAAAATTATGAGAAAGCATATTTGTTCTACAGTGATGGGATAACGCTTTAAAAAATGCATTTTATCCCTATTTTTATTTTCAGTTATCCTTAACGTGATTTAGTTACACCTTTTTATTTTCAGCAATTCAAATAGTGTGATAACAAATTTACAATACCTATTTCATGTAGCATGTAATACAAAAAATGAAATTTTTTTATTGATACAGCTACTAAGCAAACCTAGTCATAGGTCTTTGGGTGGCCGTTTACATCATCTTTGGTTTTTACAATCGAAGCATGCGAGCTTCAGTTTCAAACTGAAGCAGCTTCAGAGCTTCAGTCTGTTCAAACTAAAGCAAGTTCAGTTTCAAACTGAAGCATTGGTGCTTCAGTTTTTAAAACTGAAGCGGCTTCGGTTTCTTCAAACTAAAGCGCTGGTGCTTCACAGTATACTCAAATTTTAACTAATCTATGTTATAATATCTCACAAGCAACTTATTTTCTGACCACAACTTTCAAAATTTAAGTTTCACAAAAACCACAACAAAATGATTAAAGACATGACAACAGTGTTATTTTTCTCAAAAAGTACCGACACAAAAAATAAACTACATTGGGTGTAGATGGTAATGACAAAACAACCATATAGTTGTTGATGCACAATAGATTTTATCTTTCAATCTTTTGGCAAGCTCAAATATCAATTATTTTTTCTCCAACATTGATCACTTTGTTGAAAATCAAGAAAAAATATATAAATGAAAATGGAGAGTGATTCTGAAATAAAGCATGAAATAATACTTACCAGCTCTTATCAGTTTCATTATTTCTTGAAAGCACAACTTGTTCCGTAAGAACAGTCGTCCCATTGAGCATTGATGTAAACTCTCCAAGTGTATATGACATTTATGGGTAGAAAGAAGGATAATATGCCGTCGGGTTAAGGAATTGACCACCAGATGATGGAAATTGATAATGTCCAAACTGCGGGTGTGGCATATATTGCTGAGCACTTCCATTATGTGGAAAAGATTGTTGTTGTGGTAGTAGTTGATGTTGAACTCTAGAGAACTGAGAAGCATTTGGCTGATTTTGAGTAGGTGATTGTTCCGATCGATGCTATGATGGAGAACGATGTTGAGACAATGATTGTTCTGACATGAAATTTGATGGTTGTCGTTGTGAAGATAAAAGCATACATTTTAGCTCTTATATCTCCTTACTTTGCTTTTCTATCTCCTTACTTTGCTTTTCACACATGTTTTTTAGTTCTAAACATGTCGACTCTAAAGATGCATATTCCCTTCCTTTGCACGATTTACGAATCGATGATACTGGTTAAGTTTGTTGTACCCAAGGCACCATGTTGGGTGTCACTAATCTCCATAACAACGAACTCTATTATGTGTCTCAAACCCCATCGTCGCAACATATGCTTGCACTCTCAATTCAGGCGTCTCTTCACCATGGACGGCTACTAATTGATTTAATCATGTGACATTTTGGCTTGTATCAATTTCCATTAAATACCATTCAGTGTACTTTACTAATAAAAACCAAATTCAAAGTATTTAGCCAAATAAAACATGATGAGTATCATTAACTAAATAGCAAAAATAATTTTGAATTTTCATACGAATATCATTTAGAATATAATGAGCACAATTACAGAGTAAGTTCTAAAATATTTGGTTAAGAAAAATAAAGTTGTTATAGGAATATCTTTTAACATGTATTGTTTTACATAAACAGTAAAAGTTTATATGCTACTGTATACGAATAAATGCAAATGATAAATGAAATTACTGCGGTTTGCTCTGATGCTACATCCACCTAACTTCTATTCTTATCTTTTCTTCTATGAACCAACTCATATGCTTCAATGGGGTATGGATCACGATTATGCTTTTCCTTCTATTATTTAAAAAAAAATGAGTATGTTTGATCGATAGTTTTTTTTTCTATTACGACAGTTCGCAGTACTTATAAATTAAAATTGTTGCCATAATGAAATATCATTTGATGTTACATATTTTTTGTTTACATGATTTTTTTTCAAAATTGTTATATTGATAAAAAAATATCCCTTTTATTTTTTATGTTTTGAGAGTTAATAATGGTATACGGAAAACAATCTAACTCCTCCTTTGCCAGTTAATCAATGCAACGACTAATAATTGTATATCTTCTTCCTATATTCCTTAGTATCGAAGTTAAAAACAAAAACTCAAAACCCCAAATCAAACCAAACGGACTTTTAGTTTATATTTTTTATGCCAAAAAATATCTCGGAAACCATGAACATCTATCACAGCTGTTTTTCTCTAAAGATATGTATAGAAAAGTGTTTACAATGCACTATAGGTGTTTCACGGTTAATATGGACGAATAGACTAATAAGGAATCCTTTTTTTTATGAATACGATGATATAGCCAACACCGCATAGAGCTTATCACAGCCGCTGTGGGAAATCACAGGGATATCTTACTCTAGTTTTATAAAATAGCTTGACCATGAAAAATTCATAAGAAAATCACGGGGAAGGCTGTCGTCCAACATTCATATTTGGTACACTCTGCACCACCTTTTCTTTCTAACCGCTCTTCAGCATAAGTAATAATTAACATATTGAGGGCCACAGCTACAAGTGGATGCAAGCAATATGCAGTACTGATATGAACCAGTGGCATATGATATGCTGCCTGTTTTTCAACTTCAGTTTTTTTTACCCTATCCAATTGGAAATTAAACCTAGCTTTCTTTATATATTCTTGAACATATGAAATGTAGAGGAATATGACTTGTCTGAACAACTTATAGCTTTTGACTGTTATCCAAATCATATATGCGACGCAACTATCCGACCTTTAATTTGTAGTCTTCATTGATTCTTTATTTTTTAATCTAAATTGATAAATGATGAATGGCACACTATTCAATACATGGCCACTTGTTTGTGGATTGAGTGCCCTTGAAATTCAGTTTTGTGATTAACATGACTTTGTGATGTTTAATACTTGCCAAATGACTCTATGATGTCTCTACAACAAGCAGTTTAACCATGTACATTACTAATACAAACAGTGAGACAACCACCCTTCTTTCTATTTTTATGTTTATTTTTTATTTTTCTAGACAAGTCTAGATAGCTTGAAAAAGACAAACACCTTCCTACAGTCCTTCCTACAGTATGTAGGTTTGGTGACCTTTGTTGTTGCATTATATAAATACATTCTCATTTAGAGTGATGTAATTCTGGAGTATAAGATAAAATGAGCTGGCTTCATATATGACAACTCTTTTTGTGTATCTACAACAAATACATTCGAGTGAGATAACTGGTGTCATAAGTCAAAGGTGAGATTGCCGAAATTCTTTAAATTACATGGGAAAAAAGGCTGCTAATCCTGATTTTGTGTAAGGGACAAGATAACTCGAAAATACACATAATTTTTAGAATATCAAGAGCAAACCTACCACAAAATGAGATGAAATTATAACCCTATTTCATACGCAGCACAAAGAGCACAACTTAATTATACCCATACATTATCATAACTTTCGATGAGCATAGCGAAGATGAGCTCACAAAAAGCGAGGCCTATGTTGCCATCGAATCATATCTCTCTGGAACATGCACAGAGCATGCAAAACGACTGAAGGCAAATGAAGGAAAAAACAGTGATGATCTTGTGTTAAGCATGGATGAATTAGAAGAGGTTAGTGATGAATTTCAAGGTGTTCAAGTGAAGTGGCATTCAAGGAAAATTGAACCAAATCATACCTTCCTATTGTTTCCCCGAAACGATGATTCAAGATATTACCAGTTAGTCTTCCACCAGTCTCACAGAAAAATTATCAATGGTGGCTACCTCAAATACGTAATGGAACAAGGTAAAGCAATGCAACTAAAAAAGAAAAGGAGGAGGCTTTACACAAACAGCTCAAAATTCGACGACGAACGGAGGAAGCAAAAATGGAGTCATGTCCCATTCGAGCACCCCGCCATTCGATACGGTTGCACTTAATCCAAAGATAAACAACGTGATAGTTCAATATTTACTAAGTTTAACAGCAAGGATTACTACTCGAAAGTAGGAAAAGCATGGAAACGTGGGTATCTTCTGTATGGCCCCCCAGGAACTGGGAAAACAAGCATTATAGCAGCAATGACTAATTTGATGGACTATGATTTCTACAACTTAGAACTGTCAGCAGTTAAGGATAACACTGGTTTAAGGAAACTATTGATCGAAACCACAGGTAAGTCGATTATAGTGATTGAAGATATTGATTGTTCTTTGGACTTATCCGGGAAGAGGAAGAATAAGAAGAAAGAAGATGAGGAGAAGTCAGTCGAGCACAGACTGAAAGAAAGATGGATAATCAGATAAGGAGGAAAGTAAAATTACACTTTCAGGGCTACTTAACTTCATTGATGGTTTATGGTCACCTAGTGGCAACGAAAGACTGCTTGTGTTTACGACTATGTGGAGAAGCTGGATCCAGCACTTGTAAGAACAGGAAGAATGGACATGCATATTGAGCTTTCTTATTGCAGGTTTGAAGCATTTAAAGTTCTGGCAAGAAATTATCTGGGGGTTGATGATCACGAATTGTTTGAAGACGTTAAGGAACTAATCAAGAAGAAAAATATTACACCTACCAACGTAGCTGAAACTTTGATGCCAAAGAGTCTTGCTGCAATTGAAGATCGAGTCATCGAAAAATGTTTGAAGAAATTGATTGAAGCTCTAAAAAACTACAAACTTAAGCATAAAGTAGAACAAGCTAATGGAGAAGTTGCATCTACTGAAGAAGCAAAGGGATAGAGGAGCCGTATGTTTAAGTTGGGGATTCGGCGTACTATACGTGTTCATCGCTTATAGCTTAATGAGTTAGACTTATTAGTGACATTATGTAGTAAGGGCATTACAGGCACTACAGTTAACTATATCATCAATCTTATGTTTTTCTTTTTTAAAAAAACAAAACAAAACAAAGAGCACAACTTAAAAATTAATTTGTGGAGCAAAAGATTGTTTTCCCAATGTTTTGTGTAAAATATAAATGCCATTTTTAAATCACATACTTGAAAATGCTATAATATTAGCCAAAGCTGACAGGTATGTCAATATTTGTTAACTTTTTTCCCTTCTTTCCTTCTTTCTTCCTTATTTTTTAATTTAATTTTGCTTCTTAACAGCATCTAATGGTAATGATCTGCTCATAACAACTAAAATAACCAATATTGCTTGTTTTGCACTTATCGAAAATACACATTTATTAGGATACCCAACTCATTAAAAAAAATAGAAGTATGTCAACTTACAAATTTTTCCATGTGCCTTGCAAAGGTCATCGACCCACCCGTGTGACTCGCCTTTAATTTCTTTCGATTCACAACATTTCTCTCAACTTTAATCTATCAAGAAAATTAATTTTTTAAATTGATAAAGTAAAGCGAAAC
Source organism: Allium sativum (assembly GCA_030737875.1). Lineage (NCBI taxonomy): Eukaryota > Viridiplantae > Streptophyta > Magnoliopsida > Asparagales > Amaryllidaceae > Allium > Allium sativum. The sequence continues at coordinate 320,397,496 of CM060921.1, forward strand.
CATAGAAAAACAGCAAAATAGCTAAGATTGCAAAGGACATCAAACACAAGAGAACTTACCTTATTTTTAGGATCATTGTCCCAATAGTTGACAATGTTTCTCCATTGTTCACCATCCACTCGGTCGCCTCCACAAACAAAACGCGACGGAGAGCTTACATATGGAGTGTAATATTTTCTTTTTAACTCGGCTCTATTATTTCTTATCCTTTTGGACAGCCGTTTTAGCAGTGTATAGCGAATTGCAGGGATATAGGGAATATTTTCGGTGCGCTAATCAATCGTATCCTTTAATGGAAAAAAGAATGTACAAACTTATAAGTAAGGAATTGAAATGTATATTGATTAAAAATTATAGTTATAACAGTGCTTTATAAATTACAAAACCCAACTTAACATACCGATATGATTTTCCAAATTTTATCCATTTTTGCTTCATCATATGATCGCCAATCGATAGGTGATAAAGGAAACAAATTGTAATTTCTTGCCAAGTTACCTAGATATCTGATTAACCTAGCATCCTTTGGAACAACGCACAAACCATCTTTCATGAATTCTATCTTCTCTTTGCCCGACTTTCCCCAAACGGGTTTGTTATAGCCACGTCCTTTTCTTTTTAATGATCCTACAAATAACAATTGGTAGTAACTCAAAAAGAATATTTTCATGTATTTTTTAAACAAGTATTATATGATATGTCGATATGTTTACTTATCTTGTACAAACTTGAAATAATAAAAACATCTAATGTACCATTGTTTCCACGGTCACCATTTTCGCATATGTCATCATCTTAACTTAAATGATTCTCCTGACTGGAATCCGAATCTGCATCTAAGAAATTATAAATGGAAACACAATCATGTTCATCAAATCAATTCAAAATAAGAATCTACCAAATTAGTACTCCAAAAAAGCAATTCAAATTACAAAATCATGTCTGCCACAATTATATTGGAGAGGCAAACCTATTTAGTGAGAAAGTTTGCATGAAAAATCACCTACATACCATGTGCACATAGGTGTTCATGTATTGTTTTGCTTGTATATCTTTTCAACGCTATAATGTAGAAGAAGAAAAATGAGAAAATCCGTACTGTGGTACAACAAAAATAACAAAAAAGAACATGACATGCATATTTTAGGTACCTGCAAAAAATGTTGAAAAATAAATATGCATAGCATTTTCATTTAAAATTAAATATACAATGTTGAAAAATAAATATACAATGTTGAAAATAAATATTTTAGGTACTTGCATAAAATTTTACTAGGTGCTTGCTTGGAATGCAAATATATTCATTTGATTTGTAGAAAAAGAACATATAAAAATAGGCATCGACAGCTAGGACATTGAAAGAGAATGTTAATAAGTCTATTTTTTGCCTTAAGTCTATTTTTTTAAAGTTGATAACTGTTCCTTTTATGTAAAATAATTAGTAGTTAAAAACAAATTAATATTCGCGCACCAGAAAAATGTTATTAAGTACTAAATAGCTTGATGTATAGGCTTTAAGACAAAAATAAGCCTCTACAATAGGTTTTGTTGGAAAATAAACTAGAGGACGAAACTAATGAAATGGTGATTTTTAATAAGAACTGAGACAATACGAAAACCTATTATCATGTATACAAACATTGACCCAAAATTGCAAGGACAAAATTTTTGTTTTATGGGATAAAAAAGCTTTGAATGTGCCAGTTATACATAAAAGTGAACAATATATTACTTGATATATCAAAAACATACTACGCATGATTTTCATAAGCACTTTTGTGTGTGCATTGTCAACTAGAAAAGAGAATTAGATTGTGTGAATAAAAGAGAAAAACAACGTGATCAACTTACCATTGGTAAACATGTGTATAATGAATATGTATTTAGCATATTATAGTTGGGATCTATTCCGTTTATATCATAGTTGGGTTGACATGAATGATTGCACCTTAACACAAGAAATATACAAGGATTTAGTTTTACATTTCGTTCATAAAAGTCACCATCTTTGTATACTTGTCTTAACATCTTGCCTATCTTAATGGGCTGCTTCACTCTTTTGCTGTTGATAAGTAAATGAAAGTGCTACATATTAATGCGCGTCAATACAAAATTTTAATTGTAATTGCTTAATATATGTTTATATTTAAATAATATCAGGAGGAACTTTTAATAAGTCAAAAAACAATTAAAATTATTGATAAAATCTGCTGAATAATGAGTCCAAAAAGCGTTAAGAGATTACTATTTTGTTTTTTTGAAATAAGTAAATTTCACGTAAGTGATCTTTACTTTTCTGATCACTTATTACATTCGGTTCCAATTATACCTCCACGTTGAACAAAGTTTGTAATTATTTCAATCATAATTTAGTTAATTTATAATTTTTCTTACCAGGTCAGATGATTAAACATCATCAAACATAACTTCGATTTTGTTTTAAGTTTCATCTCTTTCCAAAGTTCCATCTCATTCTACATTGAGGTGAATTTTTGGTACATTTTGATTTTAGTTTTTGCTTTATGGTTTCCGATCAATGGAAACAAATATACAAAAAAATGAAAGTTAAAAAAAAAGTGATGACAACCTACCGGAAAGTTTGAATGCAAATTTTAAGTTACCATACGATGAAATCTGATTGCCACATTTAAACACCTTTTGTATGAACCTGTGCTTCACAAATGATGATCATAATAATCCCATTTTTAAAATCTATCATTTTTAGTGTCCAAACTTACAACTGCCTTTACTTCAAAGGTGGAATATTTGAATATTTGAAATGTGCAATATTTTAAGTTACTTATGTTACTTAAATTTTAAATTGATTAATAAATTATAAACATATTATGTTCTTAATTTTCAAATTTGCGTTTACTTTCAAAAAGGTCATGAATTTGTTTTTGTTTTGTTTTCACGATTATAAATTTTGTATAAATTAGGTTCATATCATTAAACATACATATTGGCTTGACATAAGCACTAACACGTGCTAATTGCTTTTGCTGTCATCATTATGTTGACCAAAGAAACATTTGCAGCATTCAAACTTCAATGGAAAATATTTTTTGCCATTATATAAGACATAATAACCAAATTTCTGATGGTCTCAACATTAAATCATGTATGCTTCGGATTTATATTACGACAAAATTATATTTCACAAATACAGATGTCTAACATGTAATATTTTTGCTGTTTTACATTGAAATTCTACATAACTTGTGTGCAAATGTAATTTGCATTTATGCATACAACTTATGTGCAGATGTTATAATCCATTTGCAAACAACTTGCAAGTTATAAAAAGTAACATACAACACATGATCAATGATCAAAATAAATTCACAAACATTAGAAGAAGAAGAACATAAAATAACTAGTGAATTCAGACATTAACAACCAATAGAAGAAGAAGAAAATATGTATTTTCTGTATGAATAGGGAGCATCATTACTCAAGCATTGAGCTACTTTGTTTAAACAAATAAAAACGCAGTTTGAAGTGCACAAAGTGGTCAGGAACTTGGCCCGTTTTGCAATATCGTCATTACATCAAAAGCAGTTAGGGCTTTGCTAATCAATATAGTGAAAAAAAATAGTATCCTAAATAAATTACATACCTATGCTAATGAATTTCCCGATTAAAAAAGAGGAAGAAGCTTGCAACAATTTCTGGATCAAAGGAGAGCGAGAAATCTCTAAAGGAAAAAAAGGAATTGGTCATTATGTAGTAAAAAGGAAAGAGCGTGGGAACAAATTAGAAAAAGCGTGGGAAATTAGAAAAAAACGAGGGAACAAATTAAGTGAAAATCACTAATTACCTGGTGAAAATTTTGCCGCCATGTGAGGAGTATTTTTGAGAATTGGGGCGGCTACTTTTTCCCGAGAACGTAATAGCAGAGGCTAAATTTATTTCCGCCTGAATTGCACAGAGGAGGAGGGTATATTTGTCCTCTAAAATGTATAGTAAAAGCTGGAACGAACTGTGCCCTTATTTGTCCATTATTAATGGCGAAACTGCTATTTAGCCGCCGATTAGGGCCCCTAATACATAAATAATTGGTAGTGAAAATTAAATCGAACAGGGTTTCAAGTACTCATTCAAATAAATATTTTTCTTATTTCTAAGAATAGTAGTAGTTAAGATCATATACTGGAGATCATACCGTAAAAGTATCTTTTTTATAGGCTAGCTCATGTCGCTAGCCGGGCAGCGCACCTATTCCTTGCCAGGCCCAGATCCAGCTAAGTGTGAAGGACCGTGTTGACACCAGCGTCCCATTCTATTGCAGTATACACACAGGCACATATTTGCTGCTGCTTTTTTTTGGAAGCAGGAGCTATTACCCCTCAGCGGTGGTCCGACTTCTTGTATTTTTTCTTCTGCCTGCATAACATATTTATATCGAAGGAATATTATTAAGAAAATTTTGCAAGTTTTCAGTTTCACTTGCATACATATAATCAAATTGGCACCCTTATTTATAACGTAGGTCTATGATATAAATATTGAACCATACGTACTCGTACACAAGGATATTGCTGTAGCACTCCGTATTTTCTGTGAATATTAAAATTAACAAATCTAAGAACACTTAATTTTTAGAAGAAGAATTAAGGGAAACGGGTTATTCCATTGCGTTCGTCTCGGAATGCTTGAGATAGAGTCCGAGTTTGCGTGAGTCGGACTATGTAAGAAGAAGTTATGGAGTTCAGAAGATTTCAAGAATAAACAGAAAATAATAATTAAATAATAAATTCAGTTCAAAATTCAAAATTCGGACAGAACAGGTTGAGCGGGAAAATTCCCACTCAGGGTGTCAACCACCCCCAGGGGGAGTCGACATAGGCGTCGACCCCCCTATAGGGGAGTCGACATAGGTGTCGACCCCCCCCCCCCCCTCTAGGGAGTCGACCCCTTTGAGATATGCTTCCTGTGACAAATTTCTTTAGTCTTGAGCTGATCTAGCCTTCTCTGATTGGCCAATGACTAATTTCTGAGGCGCTAGGGCTTATGTGTCGTGCTATGGTAGGCTGGATGACACATCTCTTTGGTTTGATGGCTCTGATTTCTCCTAGACTAATCTAAAGGCTAGAATTAATCCTAGAGATCTATATATACATAGCCAAATCTAGACCCTAACCTCATAACCCTAAGACTATGGTGTCGTCATGTTGTTCGTCTACAAGCTAGCCTAGCCTCCTTCATCTTCTCCTAACTAGAAAAATAAATCCAAACTAGTAATCGATAGAAGAACTTCAAATCAAATGTCTACATCAAAGGATAGCTTTTCAAATTCAGAAATCAGATCCCAGAATACAGGATTCATCCTTTTTTTGTAAGTTTAATTATTATATAGATTTAAACATCTAATAGAAATCATGACTGTAATAATCGGATCTAGAACGATGTCTAGTTATGATTGTGCCTATCCTGTTGTCTAATCTAAATTGCTTATGCCAATAAGACTATTTTGATTGATATAATGGCACCTATCATGCCTATGAGACTGTTGGACTGACATAATAGAACCCATCATGCCTATGAGACTATTGGACTGACATAATAGAACCTATCATGACTGTGAGACTGTTGTGATTGATAGGATGGAACTTTTCATGTTGTACAACCTGTGCCTATGAGACTATTGTGATTTATCAAATGGGACTTATCATGTTGTACATTAAATTAGTAATTCTCGTAAGTCCAATTCTATTTAATCTTTATACCTATGGTGTGAATTGCTTAGCTTGTCTACACATAGTGTTAATGTACAACATTGAAACATGATTCTTGAATTTGGTACATCTTTACATGCCTATTTTTCCTTTTGTCAATTCTTATGCTCCTTCTCTATTTTCCCCCTTTTTACTTGCTTTTGTGAATACTAAGTTCATTCAGAACTTAGATTGAATCTTGTTGTACGTGCGATTATAACGTGGGGAAAGTTGGGTATAATTTAATTTAATAAATTTTGTACATAGCTTGGGAATGTGGCTTAAACATGTATTTACAAGACTTGTGGAAAATTTGACGCATAGATTTGGGCACATATGACAAATATGTAAATTGGCTAAAGATGAACATGCCTAACCCGAGGTTAGATTGAGTTGCGGTGTAAGACTGCCCGGAACAGCCAGGCACATCCAGCTACCGCAACAATATAAATCTAATGTGAGATGTTAGTGCATAAAGGCCCAAAAACCCGAGGTTAGATTGAGTTGCAGTGTAAGACTTCCCAGAACCGCCCGTCACATCCAGCGACCACAACAATATATATCTAATGTGAGAGGTTGGTGCTTTAATTAATGAAATAAAGCTAAGGAATAGACAGACTGAGAATGGTAGGGTTAAGTTAATTAAGTCAACACTTAACCAATACAACATGTTAACAAAACAGATAGGTGAGGTTAGGCAAATTTTGAGAACACTTAACCGTTATAACATGCTGATTAGAAAACCCTAGTGAAGGGGACCCATTTCAGCAGTAACCCACATAGATGTATCACGGTACACTGAACTAGGTAGGGTAAGGCACGATTACTGGGTTGATTATAAGCAGTCAAAAATAGCGGCGGGTGGTGCAGTAATATAGTTCTGACGGAGTATGGGCGTGCACGTACTCCAGAGTGGAAAAGCAGGCATTGGGCATCAGTAGTATACACTGTGCATCTTGAATCGTGTTGGGTTGCCATCATGGGAAGTAATACACCCCATGATTGGGGCCAGCATAGGAATCTACACACGAGCGGGGCCGAATGACACAAGTGAGAAATGCATGCGAGTAGAAGCCGATCGGGAAAGGGATCACTTTGTTATGAACACATGATGGTAGTTGAAACATTCGTAGTAGGTGCAGAGAAATGGAAATGAGTGCGCTAGTATATTCAGTTTATCTTACCTTATCTTATGTTATCTTATTTCTATTGTATTGTCCCATATTTAGTTTATTCATGTCATGATTCTTTTACCTGTTTACATGCTGAATAATCACTGGACTTTCCAGATTTATGTCTGACCTGTTTTCTTTCACCTTCTTTTCTTCCGTTCCCCCCCCCCCCGGTCCGCAGAAAGGGAATACTTCAGCTTAGTTTAGACCTTTTCCAGTTTGAAGAGAGTAGATGTATTGCTTGGATTCTCTCTTCTTGGGCTATGGTTGTGGTTACACTTTTATTGGGGATTTATGCTGCTTTACTACTGTTTTATGCTTCTTTACGTACTTGGAGTTTTAAATCAAGACAGATGTTTCATTGTAATAATTTAGAAGTTGGATTTTGAGACAATGCTTGTAATGTTTTGACTGAACCATGATATTTATGAAATAATTTTAGTTTTCCGATGTTTATATGTCTGTCTTGTAAATTATCTATGTCTTTTACCTAAAATGCTTCACCAAAGTTAATGCATTCCTTTGTGAGTGACCTTAACGGAGGTGGGGTGTTTCAATTGCTATTCTACCATAAATTGTTAAAATAAAGTTTTATTGCAAAAGATATATCAAACTCCTATATTGCACAACATTCTTTTTTAATACAAAAGATATATCATACTCTTTGTGTCTGAAGCAGCACATAACCTCCCTTTCTGTAGGGCATAAGTAGATGAACACATGAGGTTCATAGTTACCCTGTCTCTATCTTCGATAACCGCATGACCCCATCCAATTAAAACATAGTAAGACCTTCTCGACCTGTTTGTGACCTGAATCAGGTTCTCTGGTCTAATGTCCCCAGGCTTGATGCCTGCAGAAGAGGTTGCAGAAAGAGAGGATAGACAGTCGTGACAACATTTTAAAGCTTCATTAGGCGTGAAAACGTTATTGGATATCAAACCCAATAAAGTTTGACCATAAGGCAAGGTTACGAAGATTGAAGTCCCACACCAAGGGTGGTCACACCTGCCTTTGGATCCAGGCTTGTTGCATCGACCTGGATGAATGACCCGACCCGATGCAACAATTTGAGGTGGGTACTTGCTAGAAATGCCTCTCTATTTCATGACAACCAGAATTTTAGCATGTCTATGAACTCAATACCATTGGTTCATATCCTCCCATTTCAGTTCGAAGTACGAAGGGCTTGAACCAATGTACAAAAGAAAAGTTTTTCAGGCTCTGCTACAGGGGACGCGCTATAGAATGGGAGGTCCCCATATGTTAATATTTCATTTATTTGAAATCCATTTTGGTAATTGGAATCCTCAAACCATATAATGGATCCTTTTTCAACCTTTAACAGGTCCCTAGGTTCAATTCTAATAGACCCATTTTGAACTTCAACTATTTCGGGTGAGGCGCTTCTTTGCTAGTAGAAAAACAAACCGTTTTCACTACTTTTGATAGTATTTGAATCTAGTAACTGCCTCTCGGTTCTATGATTTTGTAGTAAAGAACCATGCTCGATGGCCAAATCGTGTAAGGAGTATTTGGGCATTCCGAACAATTGAACTATGGAGTGGAAGGTCGCTAAAAGAACCCTTAAGTTACCAACATAACTCCAATTACAATTGCCGAGCTTATTCCATATGCGATCGATAGGAGAAACACTGATATTTGCATGTGTTTTTATCCAATTGGCGGCACATTCATATACATTATAAACCTCATATTCTAACTTGTCCAAATTTCTATCAACTTTTACAACCCCACCATATTGTGAATCGACTAGAAGCACGAAAACGCAATTTGAGGTTCGAGCTATGGTTTTAGACTTGCTTTGAGTTCGATAAATCAATACACGCAGAGCAAAGAACAACGCTTCTCCGATATCATATGAGATGGTTGTTGTCCGCTCTACTGCATTACAAGGTTCCCAATTTCAGGTCTTAATAAGGCTAGTTCGAGGATTTGGTCCCACATACCATAGGAGTTTTTAGAGTTTTTCAAGACTATAGCTGTTGCACAAAGGCCTTTTTGATTTCTAGAAGCTATGGCTTTTTCAGCAGGGTAGAATTTAGAGCTTGAGTTGTGAATGCAGGAAATAGAGAAAGGAAGAGGAGCTTCATGACCCCAAAAACACTCCCATATTCCCTTCACAGATGCTTGTAAAAAAAATTCGAGCGCAAGGTGAGTTGTTGCTTCGATATCATCGGGGGTGGAGGTGTGTAGAGCGTTTGGCATTCGAATGAGTTGTCTGAAAGAAAAGCTTTCGAGGGAGTAATCGAAGATTTGGAGCTCAGTGAGTTCGAAAGTGACTTCGAATGAAGGCTTCCAGAAGCAGAACTCTTCCTCGTTTCCTGAAAGCCAATCTTCGAGGTGTGCTATGAAGATTTTGTTGTCTAAGAAACTGCAAAGGAATTCTTTTCGGTTGGAAGAAGATGCATGGACCTGGCTACCTGTCAACAAATAACTGATTATACAAGGCAGAAAAGATGTAGCATTTTTAATGATGGATTATGTTTTTGAGAAACTATGAAGTGTAACATAACATCCATAAACAGTTGCTATTTCTTTTCAATCATTTACTATGATAGAAGTTGCAAAATGGAGGCAATGAATATCACCGCTCCATGCAGTCAAAGTGAAAACTATTTCAACTAACCATTCCAATTTCAAAATATGGACTTATTATAAGTTCCAAAATTATCTTTTAAAAGCAGACATTCAGGTTCAGAACAAAATAAAGTTTGAACATAAGCTACTTCTGCCATGGTCGCAAGGCTTTAAAAAAAACAGGTCGAGTGCTGCGAATATTACTCAAAATCGAGTCAAACAAGGATATCACTAAGCACTATTAAATACTTGATGGATATTATAAGAGGACGAAAAAAAATGGAACAACTCTAACCGATTAGGCATGAATATGGAAGGAATATAAACCATAGATAGCATGAAACTTCTTAACAATTGGACCAGCCAATTCACTGGAGACCATAGAAACTCGAAGGAGAAAGAGCGATGTAACTGGGAATGTATATGATGCGAAATTAAAAAATATCGTCATCACTATCTTCCTCGCTTTTTTGAAAATTAGGGATTCCTTCAGATCGAAACTCCTCCGAAAATTAGGGATTATATCTGAATTGCAAAATTTGATTCTACGGATGTTTTCCTTAAGATTTGAATTATGAGAAAAGCAAAATGATTTATTGTTAATATTCTTTCTAAATCTACACGTGTTCAGTGGATCTTTTGGTTAGTTTTGGAATTAGCTTTCCATCCCGTGATTGTGATTAATTAGCGACTGTGTTATATTCAAGGGTCGCAAAATAATACTTCACCACTTCCGACCCCATTTCATTTGCCGCCAATTTAAATATAACCATCGCAAATTATAAATATTTGATACTATTTTAAACAAAACCGTCGCCAATTTGTCTTCTATATCATTTTTCTGACAACCTGCTACGGTTTGTAACTAAAACAGTCGCACATAACCATATTTGCTACTGTTTTTAGCTAAACTGTCGCAAATAAGGCGCCGCAAACAAGCATTTTTGTACTAGTGTGACCAACCTCTCCTACTAGCAAGGCTAACCGCCGAATCACCCAATGCCATCCGCCACAGCTTCTGACTGCCGCTCACTAGTAGCAGTCAAGGTACACTCACTGGATGGTATCATACAAACAAAACCTCTATGGGAATAACCCGAAGTCTACCACAGAGGACAATCATGGAGTACTGTACCACGTTCCACAAAAGACACGTGCTTACCTCCGGTACTGTCAAATAATCAGTTGGACATGCTCCTCTCGTGTCTCCAAACACCGCGATGTTCTACCCCTTTGGGTTCTTCAACCCTTTTAATCTCTAATTATGTGTTTGCTTTACCTCATCGCATTTGCGGATTAACTGCATATTTACTTTTTTCAAGTTACTTGGTTTATTAGCACACAATTAGATGCTTAACTTCTTTAATCAGCCCTATGTCGCCGGAGCGAACTTTTGCTTATTATTTATTACGTGTATTAGACTTTATAAATCTACCAATAACAAGTCTACTTTATTCTTTCTTATTTAATCATAACTTTATCTTGAACTGTTATCACAACTGTTGTTGCGAGTTTACTTATTAACTTAGTTCCCAAAGGTTTATTAATAAGTTCTCTTTTCTTTATTAAGTATAACTTACATTATAGTTCTACTTATCCCTAGGACAATCCTACCTAAAATACTTCATTCCCATTCATATAATTAATAATAATAGGATATATTCCCCGTTCATCACATTTTTCCTTGGTTCCTTAACATTAACCGAACTTTTACTGTTGTAACATTCATTTATTTACCATCTTGTATATTCTCATTATTTCAGGAAAATATTTCACACACCTCATTAGATTCATTAGTGGAAAGATATAAAGATCTATTTCCATAACGCACGTCAATTAAGATCTGTAGTTGCAAGCTATTTTTTGACGTACATTTATAATTCATTTGATTAGTGTGCAATATGTAAAAGAATCCATATTTCACACTAATCCATTTTTCCTTTCTTTTCTTGCAACTACTTTCAAAGCAATTTATCCATTATGGAAATGTATTCATTTTCCCCAAAATTCAACTAACTCAGTCCATTACTGATTTTCCCTTTTTTTATTTTCTGAGTTAGATGTTAATTCCTATTTTTCATTTACCGTTTCCAATTACTACAAATTTCTATATAAAATTAGGCATATCTGTTCTTCTACCATTACTTCGATAATTCATTGCAGTCCCCTTTTTCAACATATCCAATTCATTATTGAATAAAAATCTCAATAACATATGCGTAATTATTATCAAATTTACCATTTCAGTATTACAATAATTCTTAACCCAAACATAGAATTAATAGAATAAATTTGTACAACAAAAATATTCTTAGAGTACACAGAAATAGATTATATCTCAATTACCACAAAGTTCAATTACTTATCACGTTAAGAATTACAAGGAATGTAAATGATAAATATACCTTTACCAAAAGGTATAACTAAATCCAGTCACCTGACTGCTTTCCAATACTTGAATTTGCCTCAGATCTGCTATTTTGTGGTATTTCTATTTGATCTAATATTAATATAACCATGGATTTACAAATCTGATGCTAAAAGAAGAAGGAAAGAAAGAAACCTTAATTATTCAGATACACAGGATTTACCTCACGTTGACAAGAAATATGAACACTATAGTGTAGATCTATAATCTTTGTCTTCAAATCTTGAATCTGAATTACTATAAAACCTAATATTCTAATTTCCAAAAGATTTGGAGAACAAAGAAAATGGTAGACATAGGCATTGTCGCAGAAAATATGAGTTGGAGGTTTAGCTCTGCTAGTCTATTTTTAGGTGTACCGGGGATTCTAGTCTGTCCGATTAAATAAAATAAAGTCCAAAATGTACAAGTGGAAATTATAACATTAAATGGCTTGGTACTCTGTCGACCCATGACCTAGGACATTAACGTTAATTTTACAGATATTAATTTCTTGTTTGATGTTGCTGATAACATTCTTTTCTTTCTGTATATTGCTTATGCAATATATTTCCTTCCATTTATAATGTATATTATATATATATATATATATATATATATATATATATGCGTATAACTATTCAAATCTTTGTCCGTTAATAGCTGCTAAATTAATGTCATTATTAGCTCTATCAATTCACTTTTTTCTTTCTTTTAACACATATTCAAATTATTGCAGCTATTCTCTTGCTTATTTTTCATTCATTCCACATTTATTAGTTTTCAATCTTAAATTACACTTTAATTTCAGCTTTTGAATTCATGCGTATATATTTACACATAATCTTCATTTCTTTTCAAAATTCAAACGACGTTATGCCGACATTTATTTCTTACCATTTTGATTGATTGTAGGTTACTTAAGGACTTAATATTCATATATATATATATATATATATATATATTCATACATATATATATATATATATATAAGTGTGTGTGTATATATATATTTACATATACGTACACATGTGTGTGTATATATATATTTACTCACCTATATATATATGTATAATTTTTCATGTATGTTCATATATGTGTGCGTGTGTATATATATATACATATACATATCTTAGAACATGCATTTCTTTAGCCGTCCCTCCAAAATTAATAACATGACGTCGTTGAGACTCAAACTCCTGACCTCTTCCTTCGTAAGTGCATGTCTTACCAGCTGGCCTACTTATTGTTCCATTCACAAGACTAAAAACATCGATATTTATTGTTCTTATTTTAGTTCTTCTTATACCTTCTTTTTCACATTTGTTCTAAAATTTCATCTAAAGATATCTTTTTCGTTTTAAATTCGGTTTCCACAAACCATTGGTTTAAATTGATCAGAAAATTGCTACGGACAAAATGATGCTATTCCCGTGATCAAATTCTGAAAATTTTACAAATTTTTTATTTTGTTATTTAATTAAAATGTGGGGTGTTACATTCTCCCATCCTTGGTAAATTTCATTTCCGAAATTTGGCATGGGCAAAATAAAGTAATTTCTCGCATAATTTACAACCATCACGTGTACATCCAATTTTGCAACTATTTGTGCACTTAAACAAAGTGTAACACAGCATAATAATACATGGGTGCAATGAATGCCTAAGCAGTACCTCCTATGTGAGTGCAAATTTTGCCGATATTAATTTATCGTTTAATGTTGCTGATAGTGTTTCTTTCTTTCTGCATATTGCTTATGCAATTTATTTCCTTTCATTTATGATGTATATTCAACATTTGAATTTCAAACTTATGCGCATATATATATATATATATATATATATATATATATATATTATAACAACCCGTATTTTCAATAACCTGTTATAACATAAATCGAGGCAGAAATAAATTCTAAAATCTGAATCAAGGGAAACGGGCTATGCCATTGCGTTCGTCTCGGAAAAATACACGAAATAGAGTCCGAGTTTTCGAAAATCGGAGTCTGTATGACCCAGTTAAGGCCCATTGAAGTTTTCAGAAATTTCCATGTTAAAAACAGATTTAAATTTTAAATTAAAAACAAGGATTAGGGCTAACTGGTGTCAGGCGGGAAAACTCCCGCCAGGACCCCCATGTCGACAGGCATGTCGACAGGGTCCCCAGGGTGTCGACAGCCCTGTCGACACAGGGTGGCCGGGCAGTTTTGCCTGGCGCACCATTTTTGATTTGGGTCTGGTCTTGTGGCTTGGTTCTAGAGAATTCCGAAATCTGACGGACCTAAACTAACCTAGGGTTAATCCTAGGGCTAAAAACACTCTAATCTTCTATAAATAAGCCCCTAATCCTACCCTAAAACCCTATTATTCATTCTAGCAACCAAACTATGTCAAATTGAATTCTCAAATGGCCTCCACTTAAAAACCCTAGCCTCCAACCTCTTCATAAATCATTCCTATGAAGATTATGATGTTCATACAAGCATTTCTAAGTTGTATGAATGATCATTAGCTTGCATACATCATCAAGTTGCAAGTTTTATTTGCTAAGCTAGAGTTTTTGGGATTTTTGTTAATTGGAGCTTTGTTTTGGGTTTTTATGCTTGCATAAAGGGCTTCTCAATCTTTATTAGTAAATTTGTGTCTTCATAATATTTGTAAGCCCTCTTACCTTCATTTTAGAAACTCTAAAGTTAATATGTGATGAAAGTTGGGATTTATGCATGTTTAATAAGTTATGCATGCTTATGCGAGTTCACTATGCTATGTTATGCATGTTTAATAAGTTATGCATGCTTATGCGAGTTTACTATGCTATGTTACACATGTTTGATAAGTTATGCATGTTTATGCAAGTTCACTATGCCATGATTTGCAAGTTTAACAAGTTATGCATGTTTATGCAAGTTCACTATGCCATGATTTGCAAGTTTAACAAGTTATGCATGTTTATGCAAGTTCACTATGCCATGATTTGCAAGTTCAACAAGTTATGCATGTTTATGCAAGTTCACTATGCTAAGTTATGCAAGTCCAACATGTTATGCATGTTTATTATGATATGTAAGATTCCTCATGTATGTTGTGCCAAGTTCCCTCTTTCTATCCTTTATGCGTTATGACGAATATGTAAGCGATAGAATGACGTTGGGGGGGTTTGGGTAAAACTTAAAATACATAAAAATATGAGATTGGGAATTTACCTATTAAGTTAGGTCTACCCCTTGGGAATTTACCTATTAAGTTAGGTCTACCCAAGTATTTGTTAAACTTGTAATTATATTTTGAAATTAAAGTGGACATGACACTTAGAAAACATAAGTATGGCCAACTCGAGGTTGGGTTGAGTTTGTAGCGTAAACCTACCCGGAACCAACCGGCTTAACTAGTTGCTACAAACAATAGGACCCAATGTGAGAAGTTGGTCATGTGTACCTTGGACCCGAGGTTAGACCAAGTTGTGGTGTAAAGCTACCCGGACCCGCCCGGCTTAACTAGTAACCGCAACAAAGTCTAATGTGAGAGGTTAAGGTACAATTAAATTAATGCCTCATGATTAGGGTTAAGTCATGGCCCACTAATACTTAACCAATTTTGGGGATACGAGGGATTAAATGGGGTTAAGTGGTGAACTGTTGGTTACACTTAACTAATTTAATCCATGATTAGTGAGGGGTTAAACCACACTTAACCCTCTTAGAAAACCCTAGCAACGTGGTCTGTTCCAGCAGTAATCCCAGTTTGGTATCATTCACAACCCTAGAGGCTAGGCTAGGGCGGGGCACGATTACTGGACTGATGTAAGCGACCAAAGCGACGGCTGAGTGGTACAGCGGTGCGGGTCCAGGCGGGCTACGGACGTGCACGTAATCCGGTGTTGGACAAACTCGAGGCACGGGTACCAGTAGGTTTAGACTGTGCATTATTGCTTAGGTGTCTGGGGTTGACACCCGAGGGCTTGATACACCCGAAGGTGGACCCAGCACAGTCTGACTACAACCATATGTGGGCCGTATGGACCCCAACACTTGACGTGTTAGGTTTATAGGGAGCCGATCGACTAGACCGTTGGGCTGGACCTTGTATTAAGGTCACCTCATGCAATTGGGCCAAAGTTTGGGCTGAGGGATCAATACCTGTTATGTTAGTTTGCTAGTACACTGTGGTGCAAAGCTTAATCTTCTTTATGTGATGACACCTTTATCTGTTACCAGTATGTTCATCTCAGTTTCCATCATGATGTTAGCTTTATTAGTTTTTAGACTGATCGTAGTAGGGCTTACCAGTCTTTTTGACTGACCTGTTTTCTTTCGCTTCTTTTCTTCCGTTTCCCTCCCCCCCCCCCCCCCAGGTTCTCAGGGAGGGAACAGTGGTGCTTAGCTTGGATCGCTTGCTTGTTCGCTGGATAGCTCATGTACGTCTGGACATTGAGCTCGCTATGGTTTATCATCTTTATTTTGGGGATAGCACTATGTATTTCAGTATTTCTGTTTATGATGTACTAGACATGTTTATTTTGGCAGTTGACTTTATGATGTACTAAGACTTGTTTTGAGATGGTTTGAGATATTCCGCTGTTTTATTCTCACTTACTCTGTTTTACATATATATTTATGTTCTTGTTCTGCCTTGATATATCATTATGCATGCTTACCCAGTTCTAACGCCCCCCAGAAGCTAGTGCCCCCGAAAGAGTGACCCTAGCGGAGGTGGGGTGTTACAAATTTGGTATCAGAGCATATGGTTTACAAGAAAGAACAAAAAGTTTTTAAAAGACTTTTGAAAAACTATTTTCAAAACAAGTATAAAGTATTTTCCAAAGAAAAGTCTAGTATTTTAAAAAGGCTATTCCCCAAAAAGCCATTAGCGTTATCCTTCGTTCCCTTGACCTAATCTTATCTTATCCTTCATTTCAGTATGGCTGAGAATCTTGCCATCCCGGATGGAGTAAACGTACCACTCTGGTATAGGAGACTTCTAGAAGCTAGGGCGGCAGCTGACCCCGCAAACCCTACTCCCACTCCTCCTCCTGTAGTTGAGAATCCTCCCCCTAATGTCCCTCCTCCGGTGGTTCCTGTTCCTCCTCCCGTTGCTAATGTTCCTCCTCCTCCAGTTGCTGAGGCTCCTCTTCCTCCTCCTCCCCCTCAGCATCCCCAGGTTGAGTTCACGAAGGTTTGCAAAGACTTCAAGGCGATGGGAGGCAAGAATTTCCTAGGCACGGAATCTTTTGTTGAAGCTAGGAATTGGCTGAAAGACACTGAGGACTTATTTGCTATCTTTAGGATTGATGACGAAAGGAAGATCCTATTGACGGTGTGGCTTTTGAAGGACGAAGCAGCCTATTGGTGGGAGGTCACCAATGGGACGAGGCCTGTTGAGACTTGGGCCGATTTGAGGGCTAGATTTGTGGCCAAGTTTCTATCTTCTGCTGAGGCGAATTTACAGATGGAGAAGTTCATTGCATTAAAGCAAGGTGATATGTCTGTCAAGGAGTATGTGAACAAGTTTAATCAGCTGGCCCGTTTTGGTTTGGATATGGTGAACACTCCTGAGAAGAAGGCTCTTCGATTTGCTAGAGGGTTGAATGAGCCGCTGCAGGGCTTGGCGATGTCACATATTCCGCATGGGGCTACTTTTGAGAGTTTGGTCGATATGGCTCTACTTCAGGGAGATGGAAAGAAAGAAGACAAGTCGAGTGATACTCAAGCAAAGAAGACTGATTCTCAGGGTAAAGGCAATCAAGGTGGTCAAAGCAGTCAGGGGAATCAGAGCAAGAACAAGAAGGGGAACAACAACAAAGGCAAGGGAAAGTGCAATTACTGTGGTATGCCTGGACACTTTGCTAAGGATTGTAGGAAGAAGAAAAGGAAGCTTAGTGGTGGATGTTTTTCCTGTGGTGAGACTGGACACTTCAGCAAGGAATGCCCGAAGAAGAAAGGGCAGGGTCAGACTCAGCATGCTGGACCTTCAGGAGGGCAAGTTCATGCTCTCAATACCGCTCCAGTTCCCGATCGAGGTAGTGTTTCTGTTGAGAACCTTGTTTATGTTTCCGATCTTCCAGTTCGTACCTTGTTTGATTATGGTGCATCACATAGCTTTATTTCATCTGATCTTGTTGATAGTTTGCACCTTAGTACTAGCTTAGTGGATGATCCCGTTTGTGTTTCGAATCCCATTGGGGGTTCTGCTCATCTATCTATGATATGTGAGGATCTGAGGATCTCTATACTCAGTGTAGAGTTCTTGTGTAGTGTGTATGTTCTTGGTTTCAGGGGATACGGATTGATATTGGGCATGGATTGGCTGTCCAGATATGGAGCCATTCTTGATTGTGAGCATAGGGTTGTGAGGCTTGTGACTCGCCTTGGCAACACCTTAGAGATTTCATGCAATCCGAAGGATCCCGTCATGTTGTGCTATCTTGAATCTCTCGACTCGTCAGAGGAAACCCTTCAGTCTGTAAGGGTGGTCCGAGATTATCCAGATGTTTTTGAAGAAGTTAAGGGGTTGCCCCCTAAACGAGAGATTGCTTTTCGCATTTATCTGGTGGATAATGCTAAGCCTGTTTCTTTGCCCGTTCGGCACATGGCTCCGCGTGAGAGACGGGAGCTCAGCAAGCAAGTAAAGGAGTTGCTTGAGAAGAACTTCATCAGACGAAGTATATCCGAATGGGGAGCGCCTGTGGTGTTTGCTACTAAGGCAGATGGTTCTCTTCGACTTTGTGTGGACTATAGGGAATTGAATAAGCTGACTAAGAAGAACAGACACCCGTTACCGAGGATCGATGATCTCTTTGACCAGCTTGTCGGTGCTTCTGTTTTCTCT
This sequence comes from Allium sativum, assembly GCA_030737875.1. NCBI lineage: Eukaryota > Viridiplantae > Streptophyta > Magnoliopsida > Asparagales > Amaryllidaceae > Allium > Allium sativum. The sequence goes on from CM060921.1 coordinate 320,416,218, forward strand.
CAGCTTGATCTTGCTACTGGATTTCATCAGCTCAGAGTGGCTGAAGATAGTATAGACAAGACTGCATTCAGAACTCCAGATGGATTCTTTGAATGGCTTGTTATGCCGTTCGGTTTGACGAATGCACCCGCGTATTTTGTGGACTTGATAAGTAGGGTGTTTCGAGAGTTCTTGAACAAGTTTGTCGTGGTCTTTGTGGATGATATTCTGATCTTCTCCAAGGATGAAGAAGAGCACGCGAGGCATCTTGTAGAGGTGATGGATACGCTTAGAGCGCATCAGTTAAAGGCCAAGTTCTCCAAGTGTCACTTTTGGAGAAGGGAAGTTAGATTCCTTGGGCATATCGTATCCAAGCAAGGCTTAGCGGTGGATCCCGCTAAGGTGGTTGCAGTTCAGGATTGGAAGACTCCAAGGAATGCAACCGAGGTAAGAAGTTTTCTAGGTCTTGCGGGTTTTTACCGGAAGTTCATCAAGGACTTCGCGAAGATATCTGCTCCTCTTACTAAGTTGACGAAGAAGAACTTAGTTTTTGCTTGGGATATGGATTGTGAGCTTGCTTTTCAGAGACTCAAGAGAGCCCTTACCTCAGCACCAGTTCTAGCTTTACCCGATGGTGGTAAGATGTTTACCGTGTACACTGATGCTTGTGGCACGGGATTGGGCGCCGTTCTGATGCAAGAAGGCAGAGTTACATGTTTTGGTGGTAGGCAACTTAAGGTGCATGAGAAGAATTATCCCACTCATGATCTAGAGCTGGCAACGATAGTATATGCACTCAAGGCTTGGCGTCATTATCTTCTGGGAGAGAGATTTGAGCTGTATACTGATCATAAGTCTTTGAAGTATCTCTTTTCGCAGAAGGATCTGAACTTGAGGCAGCAAAGATGGATGGAATTCTTGGCGTCCTACGATTTTGATATAGCCTATACCCCTGGCAAGGGGAATGTTGTAGCGGATGCGTTGAGTAGAAGAAGGTTGACACTAAGTCCTCTATTTGTTGAGATGAAGAATTTAGAGTTCTTGGCAACCTTTGATTTCTCTTTGGCGGTTGAGTCGATGACCGGTTCTTTAGCATCTCTTGAGCTCAGGCCTACACTTCTGGATCAAGTTGGGGCTTCGCAGAAGGAAGACCCTCAGATAATTGAGATTATGGATAGGCTGATTCGAGGGGAGACATCTAGTCACCTTGCTCGATATTCTATAGATGATAAGGGTTGGCTGAGGAAAGACGGAAGGCTTTGTGTTCCGATGGTAGAAGACTTGGTGAGGAAAGTTCTTGATGAAGCACATCGCTCCAAGTTGACTATACATCCGGGTGGAGATAAGATGTATAAGGATATGAAGCGCATTTTCTTCTGGCCTGGAATGAAGAAGGATGTGGCAGAGTTTGTCTCTAGATGTGTTGTTTGTCAGAGAGTAAAAGCCGAGTCGAAGAAGCCCGGTGGGCTATTGCATCCTCTAGAGGTCCCGCTATGGAAGTGGGAGAGTATTTCTATGGACTTTATTGATGGGCTTCCAAGGTCAAGGAAAGGGAATACGAGCATTTGGGTCATTGTAGATAGGCTTACGAAGAGTGCTCATTTCATTCCGGTGAAGAGCAAAAGGACCGCATCTGGACTAGCATCAGTATATCTTCGTGAGATAGTACGACTACATGGAGTCCCTTCCAGCATAGTCAGTGACCGAGACCCCATCTTTACTAGTCAGTTCTGGAACAGTTTGCAGGAAGCTATGGGCACGAGGTTGAACCTGAGTACGGCTTATCACCCACAAACGGACGGTCAGACAGAAAGGGTGAATATGGTACTTGAGGACTTGTTGAGGCTTTGCATTCTGGATTTTGGTGGTGCTTGGGAAGACCATCTCCCTCTTGTTGAGTTTGCATATAATAACAGTTATCAGGCAAGCATAGGGATGGCACCATTTGAGGCTTTATATGGGAGACCGTGCAAGTCACCTACATGTTGGTGGGAGACTACAGAGAAGCTTATACTTGGACCTGACATGATTAGAGATACATCCGAGAAGGTCGAGTTGATTAGAAGATGGATGAAAGCGGCCCAAGACCGACAGAAATCCTATGCTGATAAGCGAAGATCCGATTTGGAGTTTGATGTTGGGGATATGGTTTTCGTAAAGGTTTCTCCTTTACGGAATGTGGTCCGATTTGGAGCTGTTGGGAAGTTAGCACCGAGATTTGTTGGACCCTTCCCTATCATAGAGAGAATTGGGAAGATGGCTTATAAAGTGCAATTGCCCGAGAAGCTGTCCGGAGTGCATAATGTCTTTCATGTCTCGCATCTCCGAAAGTGCCTACATGAGTCCGCTGAGGTGGTTGAACCTGGCATTCTTGAAGACGTGGAAGTAGAGAAAGAGGCAACTTTGAGTAGAGCTCTGATTCGTATCTTGGGGACGGAGACCAAGAAGCTAAGGAATCGAGAGGTCAAGCTGGTGAAGGTTCAATGGGGTGAAGCCGAAGAAGACGCAACTTGGGAAACCGAGGAGAAGATGCGTGGGCTTTATCCATTCCTTTTTGAGGGTACACTCTCAATCTCTTTCCTTTGTTAGCATGTCTTTGCTATCCATGTTTATCTAGTTATCGTGCTAATCTTGTCATGAGAACCTTAGGTAGAAACCCTTTGGATGAAACATGTGTTTGAGACATGTTATGTTTGATGGTTGCAAGTGGTTGCAAGTGTTTGCAAGTGGTTACTCGTGGATGCATGATACACATTAGGCACTAGATCGGCTCACACACTCCTCATACTGCATGTGCATGAGTGTTTATGTTTATTCTTGGATGAAATTTGTATGCCATCACATGGATGCTGCATATGGATGTATGATTGAGCACGCATGTAGATATTATACATTATGTTAGGGATTTGCATACATATGGATACATTTCACTAACATATTTTGCATTGATCTTTGCATTAGATAAGTACATATACACACACTTTTGCATATGTTCATACATCATTTAGAATCTTTTTAGGACAATGGTTGCTCGTGGATGATGTTTTGAGTAGATGGATGTTGGATGGTAGGATATGTTCTTCCTAAACTGAAGATTTCGGGGACGAAATCCTTTAAGGAGGGGAGAATGTAACAACCCGTATTTTCAATAACCTGTTATAACATAAATCGAGGCAGAAATAAATTCTAAAATCTGAATCAAGGGAAACGGGCTATGCCATTGCGTTCGTCTCGGAAAAATACGCGAAATAGAGTCCGAGTTTTCGAAAATCGGAGTCCGTATGACCCAGTTAAGGCCCATTGAAGTTTTCAGAAATTTCCATGTTAAAAACAGATTTAAATTTTAAATTAAAAACAAGGATTAGGGCTAACTGGTGTCAGGCGGGAAAACTCCCGCCAGGACCCCCATGTCGACAGGCATGTCGACAGGGTCCCCAGGGTGTCGACAGCCCTGTCGACACAGGGTGGCCGGGCAGTTTTGCCTGGCGCACCATTTTTGATTTGGGTCTGGTCTTGTGGCTTGGTTCTAGAGAATTCCGAAATCTGACGGACCTAAACTAACCTAGGGTTAATCCTAGGGCTAAAAACACTCTAATCTTCTATAAATAAGCCCCTAATCCTACCCTAAAACCCCATTATTCATTCTAGCAACCAAACTATGTCAAATTGAATTCTCAAATGGCCTCCACTTAAAAACCCTAGCCTCCAACCTCTTCATAAATCATTCCTATGAAGATTATGATGTTCATACAAGCATTTCTAAGTTGTATGAATGATCATTAGCTTGCATACATCATCAAGTTGCAAGTTTTATTTGCTAAGCTAGAGTTTTTGGGATTTTTGTTAATTGGAGCTTTGTTTTGGGTTTTTATGCTTGCATAAAGGGCTTCTCAATCTTTATTAGTAGATTTGTGTCTTCATAATATTTGTAAGCCCTCTTACCTTCATTTTAGAAACTCTAAAGTTAATATGTGATGAAAGTTGGGATTTATGCATGTTTAATAAGTTATGCATGCTTATGCGAGTTCACTATACTATGTTATGCATGTTTAATAAGTTATGCATGCTTATGCGAGTTTACTATGCTATGTTACACATGTTTGATAAGTTATGCATGTTTATGCAAGTTCTCTATGCCATGATTTGCAAGTTTAACAAGTTATGCATGTTTATGCAAGTTCACTATGCCATGATTTGCAAGTTTAACAAGTTATGCATGTTTATGCAAGTTCACTATGCCATGATTTGCAAGTTCAACAAGTTATGCATGTTTATGCAAGTTCACTATGCTAAGTTATGCAAGTCCAACATGTTATGCATGTTTATTATGATATGTAAGATTCCTCATGTATGTTGTGCCAAGTTCCCTCTTTCTATCCTTTATGCGTTATGACGAATATGTAAGCGATAGAATGACGTTGGGGGGGTTTGGGTAAAACTTAAAATACATAAAAATATGAGATTGGGAATTTACCTATTAAGTTAGGTCTACCCCTTGGGAATTTACCTATTAAGTTAGGTCTACCCAAGTATTTGTTAAACTTGTAATTATGTTTTGAAATTAAAGTGGACATGACACTTAGAAAACATAAGTATGGCCAACTCGAGGTTGGGTTGAGTTTGTAGCGTAAACCTACCCGGAACCGACCGGCTTAACTAGTTGCTACAAACAATAGGACCCAATGTGAGAAGTTGGTCATGTGTACCTTGGACCCGAGGTTAGACCAAGTTGTGGTGTAAAGCTACCCGGACCCGCCCGGCTTAACTAGTAACCGCAACAAAGTCTAATGTGAGAGGTTAAGGTACAATTAAATTAATGCCTCATGATTAGGGTTAAGTCATGGCCCATTAATACTTAACCAATTTTGGGGATACGAGGGATTAAATAGGGTTAAGTGGTGAACTGTTGGTTACACTTAACTAATTTAATCCATGATTAGTGAGGGGTTAAACCACACTTAACCCTCTTAGAAAACCCTAGCAACGTGGTCTGTTCCAGCAGTAATCCCAGTTTGGTATCATTCACAACCCTAGAGGCTAGGCTAGGGCGGGGCACGATTACTGGACTGATGTAAGCGACCAAAGCGACAGCTGAGTGGTACAGCGGTGCGGGTCCAGGCGGGCTACGGACGTGCACGTAATCCGGTGTTGGACAAACTCAAGGCACGGGTACCAGTAGGTTTAGACTGTGCATTATTGCTTAGGTGTCTGGGGTTGACACCCGAGGGCTTGATACACCCGAAGGTGGACCCAGCACAGTCTGACTACAACCATATGTGGGCCGTATGGACCCCAACACTTGACGTGTTAGGTTTATAGGGAGCCGATCGACTAGACCGTTGGGCTGGACCTTGTATTAAGGTCACCTCATGCAATTGGGCCAAAGTTTGGGCTGAGGGATCAATACCTGTTATGTTAGTTTGCTAGTACACTGTGGTGCAAAGCTTAATCTTCTTTATGTGATGACACCTTTATCTGTTACCAGTATGTTCATCTCAGTTTCCATCATGATGTTAGCTTTATTAGTTTTTAGACTGATCGTAGTAGGGCTTACCAGTCTTTTTGACTGACCTGTTTTCTTTCGCTTCTTTTCTTCCGTTTCCCCCCCCCCCAGGTTCTCAGGGAGGGAACAGTGGTGCTTAGCTTGGATCGCTTGCTTGTTCGCTGGATAGCTCATGTACGTCTGGACATTGAGCTCGCTATGGTTTATCATCTTTATTTTGGGGATAGCACTATGTATTTCAGTATTTCTGTTTATGATGTACTAGACATGTTTATTTTGGCAGTTGACTTTATGATGTACTAAGACTTGTTTTGAGATGGTTTGAGATATTCCGCTGTTTTATTCTCACTTACTCTGTTTTACATATATATTTATGTTCTTGTTCTGCCTTGATATATCATTATGCATGCTTACCCAGTTCTAACGCCCCCCAGAAGCTAGTGCCCCCGAAAGAGTGACCCTAGCGGAGGTGGGGTGTTACATATATATATATATATATATATATATGCCTATAACTCTTCAAATCTTTGTCCGTTAATAGCTACTCAATTAATGTTATTATTAACGCTATCACTTCATTGATTTCTTCCTTTTAATACATATTCAGATTTCAACTCCAGCTATTCTATTGCCTATTTTTCATTCAATCCACATTTATTACTTTCCATTCTTAAGTTACACTTTACTTTCAATTCCTGAATTGATGCATATTTATTAATGCACAATCTTCGTTTATTTTAAAAATTCAAATGGCGTTATGCCGACATTTATTTCTTACCCATTTTGATTGATTGTTGGTTACTTATGGATTTCATATTTGTAACGACCTACCATTTAAGATGACATTTAACCACACATGTCTAACTCATATAGCACAGGAATGAGGATGGTTAGGAGAAAGAAGTTAGAAGGTGAGAAAAGAAAGAAAGAAATATCAGAATAGAAGAATAAGAAGAACAGAATCTCACAACGGAACGAGTAGAATATAATGCATCAATACTCTATACACAAAGAAAAAATTGCATATATGTCGATGCAACATTAGAGTACACCACAAGAATACAACACACACAGTAGAAATAAATTTATACCAAAAAATTTGGAAATACATCTCGACTCCAGCTCCTCTTTAGAATCTGCAAGTAAACCTATCCTGGAAATATACCCGGTCTAACCCGAGCACATTTGAAGCAAAGCAAAGTTCACCAGTATCATTCTGGAATACTTTCACTAACAAATTCATATAACATTCAACTTTCTTAACTTTAGAAAATCCTTTGGAAAGAACGGATCTCGTAAGACATGACCATATATAAATATGGCACGTGTTTTTACCTTACGATAACCAAAACACTTTTTATATCAAAATTTTATGATATTATAATAATGTCTATCAATCCACGAATAAATAGGAAAGTAGCCGGAAAGCATGCATCTCACTTTCCAACATACTCAATATACAACAAAAAAGTACGACTTGTATTAAAGTTTGGCTTTGCAACATGACAAGGTATGGCACCTCCTTCAAATCAGTGTACCCTGGAGGGTATGCACTAGGGTTCAACAAAAACATCTTCCAACCCAGCCATACATGATCGACCAATTAATCAGCTTGGGTGTGTCGAATGTATATGACTAATGGTTGTGATTAGCAACCGTTACCAAAGCTTACAACAGCGATAAAATAAGAAGCAATTGAATTTTCTATAGATATGTGATAATACAACCTAATTGGTATGACCCACATAGTCATGCTTCCTGTCCGATTTATGTCATTTCTTGATTGATGAGACCTGAGGCCACGATTACCTTTCAGAACATAAATTAAACTTTGAATTCCACATCGTCAGATCCGTCAATCACAAATTGACATGGACAAATATGCTATGGGTGTTAAGCTAAGAGAAGTTGTCTTCTTCACCACCATACTTGGTATATTTGTAAAAATCAACGTACATAATCTTAGGAAATACTCTGCCAGACATTGGTCTATACTAGTTTGTTATGGAACTGAATGAAACTAAAGATACCTTAGAACAAGTGGTTTACTGCCACGAGTTCGACCTCGGTAATTAACCAAAGACATCAGTGAGTAAATCTCTCGCTTCGAAGATCTATTTCTTCAATTCATTTCATAATATCCCTGCGATGTTAGTTCTCGAACGCAAAGTTGGTTCTAAGTGGTTGTGGGTCTAGTTACCATCTCGATCTCTTCGAACTAACTCCAAAATCATAATTTCATCGATAGTTGAGTTTTTATCTATCCAATCATAACAATACAATCAAGTACTTCAGCAGCTCAGGCCTTTTTACTTAAATTATTTCGTTAAAACCATTTCATCGATTCTTACAAATAGATTTCATAAACTTGTCTTAACAGATCTTCATTTTTTGTTATTTTGAAAACATATACATACACTTATACTTTAGAATAAACGTATATAGCAAACTCCTCTTTAATTTTACCAATTTAATTCCCTTTCTTTGGAATTACTGTTATATTTTCACAAAGCCCTTTTCCATTTCCTTTACTTTGGAAATATCATATATGTGTATATATATATATGTATAGGCAAATATCAATATTTTATTTTGGTTTCACATATTTGAACATCAATCAATCAATATCCGATTGATTCCTATTTAATTATTATTTATTCAAATTCCAAGTTCCAAATCTGTTTTATTTAATTTCGATATCATTCTTAATTTATTAACACTTAACCAAGTTATGTTTCAATTCAAATTTTCAATTCAAATTTGAATTCCATTCAAATTGATCAAACACACAAACACATATCTAAATAATTTGATAAAATTATTTCTTTTCTATACAAAAACATAGTTTGGGTAAAATTATTTCATTTAACCTCTTTTCAAAACAATATTATATCCATTGCCAGTTCAACGCTTCTCGACACTTGAACTGATCAATCAACACAATACAGAACATTTGTATCTAAAATTTACAAATACGCACTCATATATGTATACACTCAATCTCGATCTAGGGTATTACTAACCTAGATTACTCGACAGAGATGGGATTATTCATAGAGCCATGGTTTTTACTAAACCAATAGCTCTGATACCACTGTAACGACCTAGCAAAAGAATTCGATGCCCGAATTTTGACAATAATACATAAACCCGTATTACTTGCAAAACTCAAGTATCGAAAACACCAAATAATTATTAGAAAGAAATTAGAGGGTGAAATAAGAAAGAAATAAATGTTAGAATAGAAGAAGAAGAAGAACCAACACAACACAAAGTCTCACATCGCAGCGGAACAAAATATAATACAGAAATAAATCTTTATTGAGAGCTTAAAAAAAACTTACAATCATCAGAGTACATTACACATCTGGACAGTTATAGTAACCTGTCCTCATATACAATCACACAGCGGAATAGTAGCTATATAATATCATACGTCTAAACTCTTCTAGCTCGTCTCTTCACAGCATTTGCTAACCTGAACCTGTACAACCCAGTCTAACCCAAGCATTACAAACACCGAGTCAGTCTGGTGGACCAGAGTGGAAAAAACTCGCAAAGCATTAAGGGGAATCAACTTGATTTTGAAGTTCAAAAATCTTTTCGAAAGAAAAGGATAATCATAAGACCAAATCCACACATAAATACGGACGGTTTTTATCTTTAAACCAAAACATTTTTGAAATAAATATCTTTTCTGATATTATAATATTGTCTAAATACAAGTAAATAGCAATTTAGCGGAACACTTGCATATCACGCTGCAAATATATAGTATACAATCAAAACCGTAGGCGCTTATTGGTGATTGGATTCCGACTATGACAAGGTATGAACCACCTGCCGATAGTGTATCTCTGGAGGGGAATACACTGGGTTCAACAAGAATGTCTTGCAACCCGACCCATACATAATCGGCCACTCATTTCGCTTGAGTGTATCGAGTGTATGTCACCAATGGTTGGACTCAAACCACCGTTTCCTGAATGAGACAACATCGAAATAGATTAAAGAAGGAAAAGGAATTTCTCTAGATAGGTGATTACACACCCTAATGGGAGCAACCCACATAGCCATGTTGCCTGCCCGATTTTTATCATTTCCCGGTTGTGAGGCTTAAGGTTTAAATTATCTTCTGAAACATCTGGTCACCATTCACTTTGAATGACACATTGTCAGATCCACTATAAAAAATCACTAATTGACGTCCACAAAAACACCCGGGTTGGGAGCGACCCAACTATGGTACGTTTGAAGAAACCAATGTACGCAATCCCTTTGGAAATACTCTGTCAGAAATCTGTCCATACAAGTCATCCAGGAACAGGATGAACCGAAGGTACTTTCCTACCAAATCTAAGAAATCACCCTATAGATTGGTAGCGAGTAGTCCTTTTAATCCGTAGATTCCAACCACGATAGAACCACAGTACATCTTTGGCTGCAGACCAAAGATTATTAGCAGTTCTTCCGTTTATGAAATTCTACGGTCTTCAACGCTCCATCTCAACCATCTTCTGATATCTTCACATATTTGTGTGATTAACCTAAAACCCCCGTTCCGTGGAATCAAGGATAATCATTGGAATATAACACACAAACAATAACAGAACAACAGTAATATAGAATTACAGCAGATGGTGTACATTAGAGTTACACTGGAAATAATATCAACATCAGAGTTACATAGTATAATAGGATCATACTTGGTATAAAATACAGTTTTCAGCTTAATATAAAATGTCTGATCAATATAATAGAAATGTTAGAATCCGTCTTCATCTCCATAGCTATCCAGAGTGAGTTTGCTAAAACCTGAATACAAGATTGTCCGTGTCGAAAAGAGGGCACCCGAGTTTGCAAAGTGAAACAAACTACGAGTCAATCATGGGACTGGTATGATAAATCTTACTTAAACCAATTTAATAATAAGGCTAATCACAGGACCACGCCGTTAACGCAGAACGGGTTTATTCAATTGGATTGCCAGTGCGTAAATAAAGCAAATCATTTAAACAATGCAATGCTTTTTAGAAAAATGAAGACACTATAAGACTCAAGTCCCATCACATAATGCAACACAAACCGGAGGATAGAGTCTTACCTTATAATGGCCAAAATATGCTTTATACGTATATAGAAAATTTGATATTATTATTAATGTCTATATGTTTCAAAAACAATTTCAATCATAAAGTATCAATCATAGACGACATAACTACCATATACTATGTCGCCATACTAGTTTTACAATCAAAACAGCATGGTGTCATATTGGAAGTTGGATTTCCATCATAAACCAAGGCAAGAGATCGTCCTAACCGAATTCGAGACAATCTAGCCCATGTCTCAGGATACAGCCGCAACTGCACCTAGGAGTAGCAAGGCCGGTCCACAAATACTTTAGTGGATTAGTTATTCCTGAACAATATGTTTCCCCGCCTTATGGGGAGTAAATCAAGAGCCACTAGGGGCTTAAATCTGAGGTGCCTTATTCCATCATCCACATAAGTAAAAATGCCTGGGCTCCATACCATGACACCACTTCTAGCTAGAAAGAAATGCATGTCCTCCTTGCCATCCTCTCCTGTTTCTGGTTCATACCGGGTTGTGAGGCTCACGAATCAATGCTATACACAAAGCTATGCTAATAAAAGCCATGCTTTGATCATCAACCACAAGGCTCTGCTTTTCAACATAAAAAGCCTTGATCATTTGCATCTTGGCATGCCACATTGAAAATTCATGCCATGCAACTTATGTCTATCAATATATAACCTCTGAGCTCGTACGTCTTAGAGAAGCATGTTAAGAAAGAAAATAAGTTTTCTGCCACCAAACAAATATATATATTTAATAGAAATCAATCAGCACAGAATAAAATCCAATGTCAGACACACATCCATTTACAAGTCCGTTCTGGGTCTGAACGAAACCGGAGACAACTTATTCCTCGTTCCATATGTCCAATACAGAAGAGAGGCTCTCGCATATTCGTACAATCAACAAGTACGTCTAGACAACTACCACTATAACCCTTTCAAGACAGCAACTCCAATCAATGGCACCAGTAGTCGTCCATTCGATGTGAAGATCGCCGATCTTCAACCACCGTCTTCAAATCTTCAACTTCTAATCGTCGATCAATTATTTGAAAAGAGAATTAACTCGGCCTTTTAAAATAATTTGTGAATATATGTATAATTCAAATCATTTCTTTTCATTCCAAATCATTTATAATATTTTATAATGATTTATCGCTATTTTTGTTTATATAAAAATAGCCCATTTTAATTAAATGACGCTTCAGGTCATTATGTGGCCTTGGCGTTGTTTTTATCAATATTGTAGTTACATATTTCTCAAAATCTAACCATTGGATCTTAGCAAATTTTATATCCTTGGAAATATCTTTCCAAAGCGAACCCAACAGTTCCAGTTTTGAGAAAATCCGATAGTCGGATCTTTCGGTATAATCGTTTAAAGATACGATTCCAAATCGCGAACTACCGCGTGCGATTCGTTTTATTTTTAATGTGAACATATTTTATCAAACTAGGAATCCTATTTTTATTGACCGTTCTTTTACATTAAAAAATTAGTTTTTTTTAATGTGAACAATTTTATCAAACTATGAATCCTATTTTTAAAGATCATCTTTTACATTAAAAATGTAATTTTTAATGTTACATCATTTTTATCAAACTAGAATCTTTTTAATGATTCATTTTTGCATTTACAATATAAATTTTAATGTAAACATTTTTTCAAACAATAAGTCTTTTTAATGATTCATTTTTACATTAACAATGTAAATTTTAATGTAAAATCATTTTTAACTCAAAGTTTAATCTTTTTAATGAACCATTTATACATTAAAAATTTAATTTTTTTATGTTAACACACTTTAATCAAAGTTGAATTCTTTTTAATGAATCCTTTATACATTAAAAATGTAATTTTTAAAGTTAACACATTTTAATCAAAGTTGAATTCTTTTTAATGAATCTTTTATACATTAAAAATGTAATTTTTATTGTTAACACGTTTAAACAAGTTGAATTCTTTTTAATGAATCCTTTATACATTAAAAATGTAATTTTTAATGTTAAAAGCATTTTTCAAACAATGAATCTTTTTTTTATGATTCCTACATACATTAAAAATGATTTTTTTTTTATGTAAAAACATTTTTATCAAAAATGAATATTTTTAAAGATTTAATCTTTACCTTAAAAATGTAATTTTTAATGTGAAACTATTTTTTTACCAAACATGAATCTTTTTAATGATTCAACCTTTACCTTAAAATGTAATTTTTAATGTTAAACTATTTTTATCCAACTATGAATATTTTTCATGAATCATTATTACATTAAAAAGGTAATTTTTATGTTAAACTATTTTTTTATCCAACTATGAAAATATGCATATTTCATATATAAAATAAAATTGTAATTTTTATTTTCAAACGATTCTATTTCAAAACATGAACATTTTACATATTTTGTTCATACAATAAAAATGTGATTTTTATTGTTCAAACAATTTTATTTCATACATGAACATTTTCCAATACATGAATATTTCAGAAAATTTCGACATTATAATGGAAGGGTAATTAAAACCGGCATCGTCCCTAGTGCGGCTCCTCTGCTATCCTAGGCCTCGCAGCGATACAAGGGTTTTATTTTCACAACACTGTGAATTTTTCACAATCACATCCAATTTTGTTTCAACCACAATCAATTACATATAACAACAATCAATTTCACACCACAGTACAAACAAGTCGTCCATGGTCTGTGGATGACGGTTCGGGAGTCACTAAACTCCGTCTGCAACCTAATATAATTTTATTTATTTATTTTTGAATTCAGATTGCTCACATTGGTTTTTATTCCTTCTAAAATTGCAGAGAGCTCCAAAAATTTTCCGGTCTCTTCTAGAATGTAGAAGACGTTGTCACGATCATAATGCTTCCTGTTTCATCGGATTTCATCACCGTATGAGAAAGTTATGGATTTTAAAATATTATATACATTGAACGGTAATTAAATATTAATTAAATAAAATATAATTAGCTTAATACCCTGTTCCTCATCGTTCTTCTTCTATTTCTGCCGAACCCAACTCATGTAGACTAGGGTTTAGTTTTGCATGTCCTTCGAGGCGCCGACCGCCGATCTAACTGCACCACTTCCTCCATCGTTCCATCGCCTCCCTGCGCTACCAACCCCGCGCCACTCGCACCCTTCTGGTGCCTCAATAATCCAGTCGACGACTGAGGGTTTGGACCCCAAATTCGCACAAATTATTTCACGAAAACCAATCTCAACCGTATGGATTGAGGCGATTAAAAATCTCTACAATTTTCGCTTTCAAACCAGGATTTAATTCGATTTCATTTGGCCATTATCGAAGGAGAAAGACAGGAGAATATCGGCCATTTATTTTGTCTATGGCAGCGGCAGAAATGATATAGCGTTAGGGCTCTTTTTATTTTAATATATATATATATATATATTATTTAATATAATTTTAATTCACAAATTATTTGTTTATCGGTCTGGACTCCAAACGAGGCCCAACGACTGCCGTCCCAAGCTAATTACCACTATTTCGGACACAATGGACTAGGTCTCATCATCCCATTTGATAGCTTCAGTCCATTTTTCTTTAAATTAAAATATAAAATATTTAATTATTTAATTTGATCGTATATTTTAATTTACTGGGGCCATATACTGACTCAATGTAACAACCCGAAAAATATGAGCCAGTTTAAAATTTTTAATTTGACTATTTTAGTGGATTTTAAATATTTAAAATACATTATTTTAAATAATAACGACGAAAAGTATGTTTGAATTGATGTTTGAAAATAAATATAATTATTTTAAATTATAAACAAGGCCTGAAATGGCACGGTAGTTTCAAAATTTCAATTCAAACTTTGACTGATTGTATCGGGTGCAAAATAAACCGGATTTTAGTGAAACCAAAAATATTTAAATCTGTTTATGATTATCTTTCTAACGAACCTGATGGATCGAAATTTCATAACGAGAATCAAAAGTTATGTCCAAATGAATTTTCAGAAAGGTCGCTGTAGAGAATATATAGCCCTTGAAAATAGACATTTTGCAAACGACCTCAGAATTCGACGAAACCACTTTTGTTGGATCCGGGATGTCAAATTATTGCTAGGTTTCAAATTCCATAATTTTTGAAGTTAATATGTGAGCGTGGCGAAGGAAAATGTGTTTGGTTGATTTCAGTTAAATTGGATCGACCAGAAAATGGCCATTTTTCAAACAGTCTCAGAATTTAACGAAACTAGTTTTATTGGGACCGTATCGTCAAAACATAGCTAGATTTATTTTTTGGGAATTTTTAGAGTCCGTATGTGGCCCCGGTAAATTAAAATGTGTGTTTAAATTAAATATATATTGATTTATATTTTAATTTAAAAGAAAAACTGATCGTAATTGCCGAATTGGTTAACGAAACATATCCCATTATGTTCAGAATGGGGGTATTACGTTAGGGGCGACAGTCGTTGAGTTTGATTTGGAGTTCATAACGATAGATAAGTAATATTGGAATTTAATATTATTAAAATATACTATATATATTATTTCTAAGCTAAACCCTAATCACAACTTCATAGCCGCCGTTTAACATCAAGGGACGAAATCCCTCCAGATTTCAGACCAGAAATTCTTCAAATCTACTTCATGTTTGATCATCTTCCCAAAGCAAAAATCAACGAGCTATCCTAGATCTTCAAGACCATATCAAGTTGATCGAGAGTACGGGAGTATTCAGTTGGAATTTCGGCCTTAAACAACCGTCATTTGAGGCTGTTTCTAGCGAGCTCCGGGGGGGGGGGGGAGTTGACAACCATTCACGGCGGTGGGAAAGGAAAGCAGGGGCGTTCGAGGTGTGGCATTGGATCAAGGTCAAATGCCTCTGGTAGTGTGCGATTTTAAGTCAACTCTGACGACTTTGGGGTTTGTTCGGTCCAGGAGAGTTAAACGGGGAAGAAAGGATTAGTAAAGTAATTAAGGGATTTAATTAATTAATTATTGTAATCAATGTATATAATGCTATATCTCCTTCATACGAGGTCGGAATGACGAACGGTCAGTTGCGTTGGATTTGTCTTGAGAAGCACTACATTTCAGAATTGGCTAGAATGAAAACGAAGCCAGGTTAAATTTTCAAATTCAAATCCAAACTGAACAGAATTCAGAAATAAAAACCACTATGAGAATTCTCTCACTTTAAATTTTCTGTACAGTTATTTATTTTGTAACTGCATATATGAACTGCTCCCCATCGTCCACAGACCATGGACGACTTGTTTGATTGTATTCTGTGTGAAAATTGATCGTGATGTGAAATGAAGTAAATATATATATATATATATGAAAAGTGGAAATATCGTATATATTGAAAGTGAAAATATCGTATATATTGAAAGTTAAAATATCGTATATATTGAAAAGTGAAAATATTATATATATGAAAGGTGGAAATAATATATATATATATATATGAAGTGAAAACGATGTATATATGAAATGAAAACGATATATATATATATATATATATATATATATATATATGAAATGTGAAAATGATTTGATTGTTAAAAATATAATTTTTAACACATGTATACACTGTATAAAATTGTCGTGTATATGGAATATTCAATTTTGATTAGAAACTGAATATGAAGTTGAAATCATTTTGAAAACGAATTTAAAACGATTTATAAAATACGTTTTAAAAAGGAAATCGACAAAATATATATTATATATATAATATAATGGCCTGGATGGAACGCGTCGCGTTGCGGCAGTTCACGAATTTCGACCATTAACTTCGAACGGACATTATGGGACATTCGACCGTCGGATTCTCCTAAAACGGAACCGTTGGGTTCGTATCGAAAAGAGCTTTCTAATGAATATTGGAGATTTGAAATCTAACAGTTGGATTTGTAATTATGTCCAAATCAAATTTGGAAAAGGTCGTTGTAAGTGCAGTTCGATGGCCTTTGATGGAAATTGACTGTACGGGCCTTGATAAAATTATTAAAAATATCAATAATTTGTGTAAAATCATAATAATTGATTTGGAAAGAATTGGGATGAAAAATCCCATATTTGAAAAAATAAAAATAGATTTTTATCGAAATGAACTAGTTTTGAACTAGAATTATAATTCCATTTAATTTTAAAATAAATAAAGTGGATTTGAAATGGTTTTAAAAATAACCAGAATTTCCAATATATGAATTGGAATGGATTTGAATCGAAATTATCTTCGGAATAATTTGATGTTGGATTTCGTGATTATACATATATGGTTCTGGAAATTTGAAAGATATATTAATATCGTTATTTCCAATACGATATTTGTTGGTTTCAGAATTTGATGTTGAATATAAGCCGATACTATTTTCTATTCAGAGCCTTGTGTTTAATATCAAATTGGATTTGGGGTTTGTCGTGAACTGTTTTTAAATGACATTAGTTCTTTAACCCGCGTAAAAGCAGGATTAATTTCCAAAAAGTAGAACAATCAATATGAAATGATTTTAGAGATGAAACCAATTGGGGTTTGAATAAATCTTTAATTAGATTTGGATGAATGAATGGTGATTAAATTTACCAAAACACGTGATGTGATTAAACCAAATTTACTTAGTTGTTGATATTGATTGTGGTTGATTGATTGTTTGGATGGTGCTCGACCAGTTTATGAGCAGCATATGCCTTTACATTTAGCATTGGGTTGGGTAAAGATATCTGTGTGCTAACACCTTGTGAAACACTTCACGATTTGACGATAAGGTGTTTAGTGATGTTGTGTTCATTTCAAATTTAATGAATGATTGTGAAATGATATATTTTTCTTAAGTGAAAAGAAATGTATTCCCGATTTTGGATAGGGAATGTTTTATAAAAAAGAAAGGATTTCGAGGCCTAAAACCCGATGATTGCGAAATGATTTGTAAATGTATTATGGTTTTACATTGTAGTTCATCACATATTGGATTAGTTACTATTAATGATGTATCTGTTTGGTGGCGGAGAATTTATTCTCTTGCTTAACACCCTTCTTTGAGACATACGAGCTCAAAGGTTATGTGATTAATAGTGACTGATCATATGTGTTAATTACTGATGTGAAGTACTATATTTTGAAAGTACTTGTGATTATTATGTTGTGAAATGATTTTCCCTACTTCGGGATATGAAATGATTTAGTATGTGGCTAAAGATTCGGGTAACCCAGAGACTAAAAGTATGGGTGAGAGGGCGGTGTATGCTCTCCATGTGTGGGAGGTGCATCGTTGGTGTAGCCTGCTCCTGTGTGGGGTAGGTGCACATTTATATATATCGAGTTGCTAGGTGCATACCCTTTGCCTTGTCGATGGGGAGCACGATATTTGGTTGCATACTTGTTTGTATGCATTGTTATGTTTTGGAATTCATATTTCCAAACGATTTGATTTGAGATCCCGAAGTGAAATCTACTTTGATATAGAAAGTTAGATAGGTATTTCAAATGATTTGAAATAAGAAATCGGGAATAAAATCCAAAGGAATAATTTCTGTAAATTGAATTGGATTTGGAAAATCTAAGTGGTGATTAATCTAAATGGGTAGATTGGGATATTGCATGTTGATTGATGCATAGTAGATCCATATCTATATTACCGATTGTTGTATATACAATGGCATTCATGGGGGTAAACCCGTTCCGCGTTAGCGGCGTGGTCCTATGATTTGTCTTATGATTAAATAAGTTAATTTTAACTGTAGAGTTTCTCACACCAGTCCCATGACTGGCCTGTAGTTTGCTTTTCCCTTGCAAATTCGGGTGGCCCTATTTTCCACATGGGCAATCGAGTAGTTTTATTTTGCAGATGTATTGAGCAGGATTCTGGATTGAAGCTTTAAGCTGTATCCAGTGCTTTTATCGTCTTCCGCTGTGTTATTTTATATTTCCGCTGCATTGTATTACATTTATTGTAAATAAATCTTCCGCTGTATTATATTTCGATATACTTTCATATATTCTGTACTCTAATGTAACATTATTATGATGTTTATAGTAGTCTTCTTTTATTTGTTCTGATGTGTTGTATGCCCAGAGTTAGCATATGCGGGATTCGAACGGTCTTGGTTGATTTAGCGATCGATTAGGTCCGGGCGAAAAACTGTGTCGTTACACTCAAAAATTCCCAAAAAATAAGTCTTACTATGTTTTGATGATACGGTCCTAACAAAATTAATTTCTTCGAATTTGGAGACCGTTTGAAAAATGGCCATTTTCTGGTCGATCCAATTTGACTGAAATCGACAAAACACGTTTTCTTTTGCAACGCTCACATATTAATTCCAAAAATAATTAAATTTGGAATCTTGCAATAATTTGACATTCTGGATCCAATCAAAGTGGTTTCGTCGAAAACGGAGGTCGTTTGTGAAATGGTTATTTTTAAGGGCTATATTTATATTAAATTCCATAACGACTATTCTGAATATTTAACTGGCCATAACTTTTTATTCCGACTATGGAAATTTCAATTTTTCACATCCATTAGAAAGATACTGTTAAGTAAATTCAAATATTTTTGGTTTTATTAAAATCCGATTTATTTTGGATCCTGTACATTCAATCAAAGTTCAAATTCAAATTTTCAAACTACCGCGCTATTTCTAACTCCTTTTAAAAATTAAATAAATATATTCATTCTAATTTTGATTTAAATAAATTTTAAATCGTTATTATTTAAAATTAATCATTTTAAATTCAAAATTCATTAAAAATAGCTAAAATAAAAAATTTAAATTGGTTCTGATTTTCCGGGTTGTTACAATTTGTTGGTCGAAATGGTTTTCGAATATAAATTCGATCCCGGTCTTTCTGTACCAACAATCGTATTGGACAGATTTGATAGTAGGTTATTTAACTATCAAAATAAATAGTGATTCAATCATGATAATCTAATGATTTCACTTGTTCGGTATTCAACATCACTTGGCCTTTTAATTAAAACAAATGTAAATTTAAAACTCTTAAATATTTTTTTATTACACATTTAGTTTCTCGCTTCTTATTTAGCATAAGATTTTTCTTTAAACAAATTCATTTTATTACTTAGGAAAATCCTATATCATATCCAGTTTTCTATTTTCACTTCCAAAACATTAACCACTTTATTATCTAATATTGGGAAATCAATTCCACTTATTACTCGTAAAACATTGTTACGAGATATCTTTTATTCATTACTTGAAACAACAATCCATGCTTATCTTTATAGAATAGAACTCAACTTTACATTTCCTTTCTAACTCAAAAATATTGTTATATTTTCACGCAACCCTTTTTTATTTCCCTTTTACTTTGGAATCATCATTATATATATATATATATATATATATTTCAAATTTTCACCAAAACTGTTGCGTTATTATTTCTGTAATGGAAAAATAAATTATTACTAACCTCCTTCCCCATTACAACTAATATCATCCCCAGATAATCCTGATGTCATTCAAGTTGGGGTATTTTGATTACCTCTCATACCTTGATCAAAAACGTTTATATCTTAAGATAGATACGAGTTGTAAACTAAAAATTAATTCTAATATCAACACAAAATCCATTTAACTATGTTATTCAAAATACGGTTTCATAAAACCTTCTTATCATTTTAAAAATCTCTTTCTCGAATATAACCATTATTTCTTAATTCAATAATTAAATAACTTATTATAAAACACCACCTTTTAACCTCTACCTCTTTAAACAAATTCATTTTTTATAATTCGGGGTTAGTTATACAACCCTATGACCCACTCCTTCTTTACCCAAATTCACTTCTACCAATCCTTTTCCAAATCCATTCAACCATTTCTGCTTTTAAAATCATATTTAAATTCCCTAATTTTACTATTAAGTCACATTAATTTAAAAATAACACTTTACCACCTCACCTCTTTTATAAACTTCACTTATATAATTCTGATTTAACATAAACCCTTTTCATCTCAATTCCCTTTAACTAAATTTGGCTATTAAGTAAACATTTGATCAAGCTATCGTATTCGCTTGAAATTCCTTTTATAACTTACAAAACTCAGGGTTAAAATAAAACCTGTTCATAACTCCTTTCACCATTCAATTAGATCTCATTTCAATTCCGATTACTCTTTAAATGAATTTCAATTAAAAATTAGTCCTTTAAATTGTTACTATTAATCAGGATAATAATTTACTTTGATCTTTAACCACTTCGGTAGTTAATTTCTTTATTAACTAAAATAAATAGTAATTCCCTTTTTTTAAAAAACTTACTAAAGTTAAAACAATATTCATTAAACTATTTTATTCAAAACAAACTAATTTAATAATCGATCTTAATTAAAAACGGTCGATTTATCCAACACAAAACACGGTTATCTCGTTAACCGATTCCAATTTAATTCTCATTTTAAATTAATTAATAATGTAATTAATTTAAATGATTCCATTTAATTGTTTCTTAAAACAAGGATCCAACTTTTAACTGTTAAGTAAATTTCTATTCATTTACTTATAGATCAGATTAACACCAGAATTTACTTTATAAAATCAATTAATAATAAATTATAAACTCAAATAATAAATAATAAATATTTATTTCCTTTAACAAACCTTTATTCAAATTAACATAATTCAAAATCTATATCCAGTTATAAAATAAATTTTAAAACTTCAGTTCTATCGATTCACCTGATGGTAAATCAATATAAACAAAGTAATTTATTCTTAGGCCATTTACTGTCGATTACTCAACCAATATTCCCCATTAGTTAAAACAACACAAAGATTACATTTCCAATCAACTATCAATAATCAAATCAATCACCCAATTAGGACAGTTCATATATTGACAATATGAAAACAAAAAATGTCTAATATATTTGAGGAATCCGGTTGGATCCCTCCAACATGTTCTTCCCTGTATTCAAATGGGTTATCTCAAATCAAATCATTCAATTCCATTTAGCTGATAATTTTTATAGCAGTAAATAACGACTATTCAACATCGACCAATTAACAAAACAATTAAACACGTTTATTTTATAAATGTGACCAACATGCTAAGTTACCTCCATTGGTTCCAATCGTTAGAATAATGATTTGGTATTTTACTGAAATTAAACGATGGTTTAATTTCGTCGGTTAAATCAACAAATGAATATATAATTAGAAAACCATTAGCAACTAGAGCACACAAAATAAAAACCCAACTTATACAAAATACAAGTGGGAAGCACTAAGTGAATTTAACTCATCTTGATTTGATTTATCACTTAAGCAATTCAGTTTAATTAAATTAAATATATGTTTAATTTAAATAAAAATTCCAGTCAGTTCCAGCTTTATCCAAAACAGTTCCAAAATGTAGCATTCATCGGCATGGTTCCAACGCAACTCGTTTGGTCCATTTCTGTTCACATATATGAAAACTATACGATTATAAATATGCAATTAAATTTATTTAATTAATTCTTAATGGATTAGCTAATTACTTTTTATATATCAATATATAACTGTTCAAGTGCCGATATTTCACTTTGTTCTCCAGGCCTGACAAAGTTGCTCCCTTCACGCACTACTATTTTCGATCTAAAATATGAAACAAGTTCAATTAATTTTATTATTAAATATTATATAAGACTAATTACTTTACATTAATCTTCCCGTTCGTTCTGTAACATGATGCTTCCTTTAACATCACACGTCCGATTTCATTCCAACGTTTTTCCTAGATTAAAAGTAACCAAGGGGGTTTAATAAATTTGCAACTAAATTAATACTTAATTAAACATTAACTTAGGTTTTAATTTCTATACTTATCATCAGTAATCGGCCGATGCTCCTTCACTTTGGATTCCCTCTTGTTCTCTGTTGTATTGTGCTCTCCATCCTATATTATACTGCTGCATGGTTCTTCGAATGATTGCTCCTTCACGTGTCTTCACTCGTCCATGGACCAACATCTCCATGTGTACGGCCTTTACGCCACAGGAAATAATTGGAGACCGATTCATTTTGGTTCGAAAAACATGGTCCATCCTTAAGTCTTCGTTCCCCCCTTTTTTAGGTTAGTATTGCTGCCATCGTTTTAAAAAAAAGCTTCCACCATCCTTCAACCCTGCTGCGCCACCACCTCGTGCTCGGGGATGATCGAAGTAGGACAGAAGGTGCTCCTTACCCTCCACAACTGCCGCCATAAGCCACAACCTACTAATCGTTGTCTTGCACTTGTATTTGCCCCAAAACCCGACATTGGTTCGAACAAGATTTCGACCATCTTACTATGCAAAAATCCATCACAACTGTTCAAGGGGTAAATCTCAATGCCCTGAATGATATTGCTATTAATTATTTCTAGAATTCATGAATGAAATTAGAGATCGACGAGGAGAGGAATCAGATAATTTCATCCATTCGTTTTTGTTAAAGATAGCGGTCATGTTGTTGACCACGCAGATAATAGTTGACGCCCAAAAATAGGGTTTGACACACACACACACAATCACACACACACACATATAGTGTAAGGATGGATAGTTTTAATATTAATTTATTACAAAACGAAACTTAACCGTGAAGTTTCACTCAAAACACCAACATACAACCTCAGTTTTTGACAACAAAAAAGCAACCCTAGCATAAAAAAATATTCCGGACCCGATGGGACATATTTCGTCCAATTCTGAGGTCATTTGTGAAAAGTCCTTTATAATTATTGATGAAAAATCCAGCATTTAAAATTCCTAAAATTACAAAAAAAAATCCAAAAAATTGAAACCTTGATACTTTACTACGGATCCAATGAAATTTATTTCGTTAAAATTGGAGTTCATTTGGCCAGCCGTTTATTCGTTTGAAGTTATCCCTGTCTGAATTGACAAAAACAATATAAATGATTAAGGCGTTTATCATTGCCACAATCACACAGTAAGTCCAATTGACATGAAAATTAAAATTTTACAATAATTAATTAATACAAATCCAATGGCACCAGTTTCGTTGCATTCCGAGACTGCTTCTCGGTACGCTATTTTTATATGCACCCCAATGCTATTTTGGACACCCAATTACCCGGTCTCTAAAAATAACAAATTATATGCCTATCCTGACTTTAATTGTCAATACGAACTAAACGGAACTTGTGACGGCCCGCCCCGCACCAACCGACATTTACTCAAAACGTTCGCTGTACACATGTCCAGTTAGCACAGAACGGTCGTCGAAAGGAAAGGAAGAAGACGAAGAATCTACACGGAACCTGTAGAATGTCTCATAGTGCATGGAACAAAATATAATAACAACATACTTGACACAAAACAGGTGAGACAGTGCATAAGTTGAAAACAAACTATCATAGCAGCGGAAAATCCAAATACAGCTTATGTTCCACATCATCATTATTACAACTTTTCAAACTGTCTCTAGAGGTAAAAGCAAGATAAGGGAGGTACACTACTAATGCCCAAGTAGTGACCACCAACGACACAGGGAGAATATCTATATATATCATACGTGGAAGCCTCTTGCCCGTCTCCGAATCCGCTACTCGCGCATCACCAGCTAACATGTCTCTAGTCTGCTCGTGAGAGCACCAAGAGTAATAAGAAGAGACATAAAACTCTGGGTCGGACAAAAAGTCTGGTATGAGCGATAAGCAGCTAAACAGAACAATAACAGGTATACTAAACCATACCTGAACCTGGACCTGCAACCAAAGAGTTAGCCCTACATATTGTACAACACTCTAAGGTGCCAATGAATAAATGGTGTAAAGGTAACGGGGGTGGGGTGTGCATGTCATAGTGAAGGCAAACAATCAAGCATAGCAACCATCCTCACATCTCTCACTCAGTGCGTAAAGCGTACGTTATCCACCGCTTCGATCACCTAATACTTGCTATGATCACTCTGCCCCATGAAGTCACAACGGCTTCACAACACTGATCCATAACCACTAATCCTTTGCTATGTCCACTTTGCCCCCATGGAGTTGCAACGGCCCCACTGCACTGGCTCATAGCCTTACTAATCATTTACTATGTCCACTCTGCCCCATGGAGTCGCAACAGCCCCCACTGCACTGGCTCATAGTCTTACTACGATCACTTTGCCCCTCGAGCCATGATGACTCTACGGCACTGATACGTAGCCCATCATTCCTTTTTAGTGGTGAGTCGAAGTTATGAATGTCGACAACTCTTTAGCACACGTCCCGCAACAAAGCCCAATCATGAAGTGAACTCATTGGTTCCCAACTGAATCCTGAGCTCTAACTTCCATTTGGACTACCTTTGCATCTCGGGTTATTGGTCATCATCGGATTGGTCTTCACTTAGTTCATGATTATCATATAGGCTCGGGTTCATCTCAATTCATAGCACCCTCTTTAGATCGGTTCGGATCGGATAGCCTCCCCCAACGGTTCGGATCGGATGACTTCCTGCATCGGTTCAGATCGGATAGCCTCCCCCATCGGTTCGGATCGGATAGCCTCCCCATCGGTTTGGATCGGATGACTTCCTCCATCGGTACGGATCCTTCTCCCCAAGCACTCCAGGTCAGTTCGAGCCTCTCGAGTTTCTCCATAGTGTATTGGTTCGGGTCGGAGTTGCACACAAGGGCAGATCAGGTTGGGATTCAGGTCCAGATCGTCTCGTGAATACAACAACTGAGAGGGCGGTTCGGTTCGGGCTCTTTTCTCCGATCCGATCCGGGTTGGCCAAATTCCTGCACTTATTTCCAGCGAGTGTTTTACGCCATTCGACGGCGTTTTCGACCATTCTAAATCAATCACAAAGCATACCATACAGTCATAGCAACAAGTAGAAGTGACCTAAAACATCAACACATAAAAATGATAGCTTAAAATGGATCAAACATATCCAAAACCCCATATTTTCCCTTAAACATGTTCAAGCATAATTAACGATTGGATTAGCAAAACTTAACCAAATTAACTCAAGTTCATATCAGAGGTCTAAAACATCATTTAAAAATTTAAAAATATTTTTCCAGATTTTTATCATGTTTAAATTCGCTAATTAACACTAATTACCCTTAATTCACCATAATTAGTGAGGAACTATGCAAATCACTCACCTTAGCCACAAATAAACCTTAGATCTGAAATAAATCTCTGATATGGCGCGAATACCAATGCTAAACATCAGCTCTAATCTTGATTTGGTGAAGATCTCCCTTGATTTGGTGTTGCTAAGCTTAATCCTTGATTAGAAAGTGATTTGGGGGTGATTTAGAGGTTGGAGGCCATTTTTAAGGTTTCCAAGAGGTAAGTGGAGGCTAGAAAACTGAAATGGAATTAAACCCTAACTCTTTTCAGCCTCCCCATAACCCTAATCCCAAAATGGGTTATGGGCCCATTCACTAATCATCCTATTTGGCCCAGTTAAGCAGTTTTTCACCTTCCAAACCTTATTTCAGCCATATCTCCCAAATGGTAAGTCCCTTTTGCTATTATGACCACTCTATGTAAAGGTAAACCATCAAACGAACCTAGTGGAAGTGGTTTTAAGTCAAAATTCTTTTCCAATCAAAAGTTAGGGCCAAAACGGTATCTGCTAGGGGGCAAAACGGTCATTTAAAAATCGACAAAAATCATGATCATGGGAAATGACCCCAATGGTCGTTTCCCAAAGCCACATGACCATACGACTTCATATAAGAAAGAAATAAATATTCTATGGTCCTCCGATGCGTTGAATGCGGGTTGTTACATTCTCCCCTCCTTAAGAAATTTCACCCCCAAAATTCCCTAACTAAAACACACAAAGGGTCCTGCATGCCTATCAGCCATAGAACAACAATCAAACATGCAAAACAAGCAAAACAAGTCTATCCTAGCATGCAGAATAACTAAATTGCAAAGTAAACCTTACCAGGCAAAGAGTTCTGGATACGTCCTCCTAATGCTCTCCTCTGTCTCCCAAGTACAGTCATTCTCGTTCTTGTCCCACTGAACCTTGACTAGCTTCACCGCCTTCCTTCGAAGTCGCTTCGTATCATGCTCGACAATATTAATTGGCTTGCGGTTCTCAACCACCTCGGGTTCCGCTTCGAAGTCCTCTAACTGATCAGGTGAAATAGTCATATCTGAGTCGTGCACGAACTTTCTTAGCTGGGAAACATGAAATACGCTGTGAACTCCCGCCATCTTCTCTGGTAATTCAATTCTATATGCCAAATTCCCAACTTGTTCGAGAACTGGGAATGGGCAAACAAATCTTGGTGCCAACTTGCCTCTCCTGCCAAATCGTATCACGCTCTTCAACGGAGAAATCTTGACAAACACCAAGTCACCAACGGAGAATTTTAAGTCTCTTCTCCTCTTGTCAGCATAACTCTTCTGCCTATCCTGGGCAGCCTTCATCCGTTGTAGAATGATTTTAATCTTATCTGAAGTTTCCCTCACCACATCTGGTCCAAGCACAAACTTCTCGCCGGTCTCTATCCAACATGATGGTGAGTTGCACGGTCTTCCATACAAAGCTTCATATGGAGCCATACTGATACTAGATTGGTAGCTATTATTATATGCAAACTCTACTAGATGCAAATGGTCATCCCATAATCCACCAAAATCCAATATACAAGCTCTCAAGAGATCTTCCAATATACGATTCACCCTCTCTGTCTAACCGTCGGTTTGAGGATGATACGCGGTACTGAGATATAATTCCGACCCTAGAGCCTCTTGTAAGCTCTTCCAAAACCCACTAGTAAACAACGGGTCTTGGTCACTCACAATGCTTTTAGGTACTCCATGAAATCTCACAACCCACTACATATACAATTCTGCTAACTTAGCTGCCGTTCTGGTCGATTTGACTGGTATAAATCTTGCACTCTTAGTCAATCGATCCACAATTACCCAAATGCTATCATGTCCCGATTTAGTCCTTGGTAAACCATCGATGAAATCCATCGAGACTTGCTCCCATTTCCATTCGGGAATCTCTAATGGTTGCAACAAACCACTAGGCTTCTTTTGCTCGGCTTTAACTAGCTGGCAATTCATGCACTTGGATATAAACTTCCCAATGTCTCTTTTCATCCCTTCCCAGTAGTAAGTCTGCTTCATGTCTTGATACATCTTATTACCACGGGGTGTATAGTCAGTTTTGAGTGATGACATTCCCTAAGCACTTCATCTCTCAGACCATTCACGTTGGGTACAATTAGTCTTCCATTCTTTCGAAGTCATCCTTCCCGATCAAGCCCATACAAATTCATCTCCTCACCGTCGATATTCATCTCTAACTTGGAGATGATTTCCAATAGATTAGGATCATCCCTCTGGCTGGAACCAATCCACTCAATCAAAGTGGGTCTGATCGTCAAACTAGCTAACATCTCTGGATCCAATTCGCACTTTGGTCTGAAATCATACCCTGCGATATACTCCAGTTGCTTCCATTCAAGAAACATAGCCCCTAAACTAGCATGTCTCCTACTCAACGCATCGGATACCGCATTGCCTTTCCCAGGTGTATATGCGATATCGAAATCATACGAAGCCAAGAACTCTAACCATCTCTGTTGTGGGAGATTTAGATCCTTTTGAGAGAAGAGATACTTTGACGATTTATGATCGGTAAACAACTCAAATCTCTCTCCCAAGAGATAATGTCTCCACATCTTCAACTCAAACACGATCGCTGCCAGTTCCAAACCATGGGTAGGATACTTTTTCTCATGCGGCTTTAGTCGTCGAATAGCATAAGCTACAACCCTACCTCCTTGCATCAATACAGCACCTAGTCCGGTACCACAAGCATCCGTGTATACCGTCATTTCTTCATTCCCTTTAGGAATGACTAACACTGGCGCACGCGTCAACTTTTCTTTTATACTCTTGAATGCATTCTCACACACTCCGTCCCAGACGAAGGCTTGATTCTTCTTAGTCCATTGAGTCAACGGCGCTGCTATCTTGGAGAAGTCCTGGATAAACTTACGATAATATCCAGCTAACCCCAAGAAGCTTCTTACATCTGTTGCATAGGCCAATCCTGTACCGTAGCCACCTTCGTAGGGTCCACGGCAATACCATTCTCTGAAACAACATGGCCCAAGAATCTCACTTCCCTCCTCCAGAAGTGACACTTAGAAAATTTCGCTTTCAATTGGTGTTTTCTCAACACCTCCATCACTATCCTCAGATGTCCCTTGTGTTCTTCCTCCGTCCTTGAGTAAACAAGGATGTCGTCTACGAACACAAGAAAAAACTTATTCAATTGATCTCTGAACACCCGATTCGTAAGATCCACGAAGTATGCTTGGTCAACCCAAATGGCATGACCAACCACTCATAGAATCCAGAAGGCGTCCTAAATGCCATTTTTGGAACACTCTCAGCCGCTACTCGGAGCTGATGAATCATGTCGCGAGGTCCAACTGGGAGAACACTCTTGCTCCTTCCAGTTGATCAAACAAATCATCTATCCGCGGTAGAGGATATTTATTCTTCCTCGTCACCTTATTCAACTTGCGATAGTCCACACACAAACTAAGGGAACCATCTTCCTTAGTGGCAAACACAACTGGTGCTCCCCACTCAGAGACACTTCTTCTAATAAACCCCTTCTTCAAAAGATCGCTTACTTGCACCTCGAGCTCTCGCTGCTCCCTTGCTGCCATACGACGAAGTAGCATCACTATAAGTCTGGCATCTTTCACTAAATCAATATGGAGCTCAATCTCTCAGTGTGGTGGAAGTCCGGTCACTTCCTCGAAGACGTCCGGATACTGGCCAACCACGTGCACATCTGACAACTCATCATGCGGGATGTCGAGGGAATTTATAAAACTAGCCATTACCCCATCACTGGGTAGACTACCAAACACTACCCTCCACCCATCATCCGCCCTAACTGTCACAAAAAAGCCCTCACAGTCTACCACCACCCCTATCTATGGAGCCAATCGACCCCCAATATAATGCCATACCCAGTAAAGCCCGACACAAAGCAGTCACAAACAAACATACATCCATGACTCGATAAGACCAAATTTCGGCAAATCATACCAAGGTTAGTCAAACCACCAATCGGGTTCGTCACAACCAACGGTCTATCGACTATCTCGGGTTCCAGTCCCAACCTATCTACCAGGTCACTAGATATGAAGGAACGGGAAGCCCCAGTATCAAACAAAACTCGAACAGGTACATCATGAATAGAAAGCATACCTTGAATGACGACATTCTTTCCTTTCTCCGCCGCAGTTGGTGCATTCGACGAAGAAGGAATAACACCGATAGCATATGCTTTCACAATCTACTTCTCTTTAAGAGGTTGTGG
Organism: Allium sativum; assembly: GCA_030737875.1. Classification (NCBI taxonomy): domain Eukaryota; kingdom Viridiplantae; phylum Streptophyta; class Magnoliopsida; order Asparagales; family Amaryllidaceae; genus Allium; species Allium sativum. Next base: position 320,446,134 of record CM060921.1, read on the forward strand.
ACATTTATCCTTATGATGTCCCACTTGGCCACAGTTGTAGCACTTCCTATCCGTTGGCTTGGCCCGACACTCTTTGGCATAATGGCCCTTCTTACCACAGCTGAAGCACTCAACATCTTTCTTGCTCTTTTTCTGGCCATCCTTAGTTTGGTTCTGCTTCCTCTTGTACTGAGCGTTATTCTTGCCTCCGCCGCCTGCTTGCGGCTTCAGCCCTTCTGCAGATGCAACCTCAGTCTTTGACTTAGGGTAAAGACTCTTTGATCTCAATGCTTTCCCCACAATTGATTCAAAAGTCTCATTGATGTGGTTGATAAGCCTTTCCCCCAAGTATCCGTCCAAACCAGTAGTGAACTTCTCATTCTTCTTCTCAGGAGTATCGATAAGGGACAATCCATATTTCGACAAAGTGTCAAACTCAGCAATATAGTCCTAGACTGCCCTACCATTCTGTTTAAGCTCCAAGAACTTCCTAAACAATTCCGACTTCTGAGCAGCTAGGATAAACTTGTCGCTAAAGCGAGCCTTAAACTAATCCCAAGTAACCTGATCCTCTGGAGTGGCTGTCTGTAACGTCCCGTATTTTAGGGGGTCAAATATCTCATTTATTTATTTTAAATATTTTAAATATTAATTGTTTTAATATTTAATTCGAAGATGAACGTTATATATTATAAGTAATGTTTGAGTAAAAAAAAAAACTTGAAATATAACCGCTATGGACTCATTTACAAATGATAAAGTTATAAATATATAGAAACCTGCTATCATTTTAGAATCGTATAAAATGTACTTAAACTATTATATATATATATATTTATTTATTTCTTGTAACAAGTTAAAATAAGGTTTTTACTTAGGAGAGATTTAGATAACTCAAATAAATTGTGGTTTCTTTTATCGAAGCAAACACATTAGAATGAAATGTTTACTAGAATTTTAAAAACCTTTTAATACAGCTATAAGACTATCCTATATTAGGCATAGTAAAGATGGGATTCTTATTTGTTACATTTTTATATAATCGGTTAAAATAATTTTCAGGTAAACAAATTAAATTTTTAACTAAACAACAATTCCATTTAGATCAGAATGGACACGAAATCTAGGATTAGTTGTAATATAAAAACATACAGGCAAAACAAATACGTAAAGGAAACAGATCATACATAGTAAAGCCACAGTAAGACGTTTTTCTCCATATAGACAGTAAACAAGAACGGATATTGAAGCCAATGAAATCAGTAATAGGAACAACCAAAATAAATATATGAATACATTTATACCATCAATCGAGACAGCAAATATACAGAAAATCTTATATAAGATCAGTTCAAAATCTGCAACTTTTATAGACAAGTCGATAGTTTTTTTTTACACAGACAATATGTACAGCAGAATTTCATTGTACAATATGAATTGACAATTCAAATGATGAATGCATAGCCTTGCTGCTTAAGCTATAGGAACAGCTCGATATGGGAGCAACTAGTACAAGGAAATCCTATTTGCAAATCTTCAACCTATACTGATAAGCACCGCAACCATCAAGGTCTCCGTCACCAGAAATCCGTCCTGTAAAGAAAGAAAAAGGAGAGCTATGAGTCGCTAGAAATTATGAATAGGTATAGGTGTATATAAAAATAAAAATAGAAGAAGAAATAAATGCAACAAAATAAAAAATAGATATATATATATATATATATGTATATGTATGTATGTATGTATGTATCAACGAACAGAAAGAGAATCAAATCTTTAGACCGAATTCATACAACACTGAAACAGCTAATGGATACATCATATATACGGCAGATTTGTATAATCAAAGCATAGTGAATGAACTATTATAGAACAGTAGGCAACAGCTAAGGTCTATGCAAGATAGCTATAAATCAGACAATCAGAAACAGCTAATATATATTGATATAAACATAAGAATCCCATATACAAATCCACAAGGATTGTTCATCCATGCCTCAAGTATAGGCCGTACATGTCACAATTTCAAAATTTTCAAAATGGAAATGACAATACAAATAGCTTCATAGCTCCTACATATGAATAGCTCAATTGTGGTATACGGCTGAAAAGAAATAGCACATGATGATGTAACAAAAACCTTCACACATCTCTGCTAAGTACACACAACTATCAATATATCAATCACCAACAGTTCGGCCTTACATCACAGCTAAAACGAGTAGGATAGCACCTAGGATTTTGGCACAACTTAGTCTAGCTAGGATTTAACCATTCGTAAATCACTGTTTTCCTTTCTAGTATAAATACAGATTGGGTTCTAAAACGAGATGAACACAGTTTGAACAAAAACCGAATTAAACCCACAAAAGAAACCAAAACAGAAATCAAAATTTGGAGAAAAATACTTAGCTGGGGTGGCGACAGGTTACAGAAACTAAACGATTAGGGTTTGGTCAGCCTTCGTCTTGAATCGATCGTCGAAGGTCCTTCGAAGGTGCGGAAGGGGGATCGATGGACTAGGGGGTCGGAATCTGGACGGCGTCGTCTCTGGTGGAACCGACAGCTACTGGCCGAAGGAAAAAGGAGATCGGCCATGGAAGTTTACATCGTGGAGTAGGGTTTCTTTTCTTTGTGGCGGCTACGGTTTTTGAGAATGGAAGGGCACCGAGGGTTTGAGGGATAAAAGGGAAGCGGGTGGGTTCATTTCGGGTTGGGCTGGATGAGGCCCAAGTCCTCCTTTTTATGGTAAACCCAAGTTTAATTAAAAGTTTTAAAATTCAAATAGCTTATGACTTTGATTATCAATTTAAAATGCATACGAAATCAGATTCAAACGAAACGAAAAACACCGTGACCCTGAAGACGAGTATGGCACGATGGATAAGGACTGAGCAGGGCAGGTAGCAGCTGATTTTTTTTCAAACGAATTAAACGCTGTTTAATTCGACTAAAACGAGCTGATCTATCGACGAACCAATCAAGTTGAGTTAATTCTCACACCTTCTGGAATACTGTGATGTGATACATTCACAGTAAAATATATTTTACAGTTAACAGTTTAAATTGGTTGATTGGATGCGATGGATGCAAATGGGTTGTTATTGTCTGATTGGTTGCAGTTGTTTATTTATTTAATTCGTATATTTTTGTCCAACTGACATCTGTGATGCAGAGAAGGACAGATTGGAGGGATCCAACCGGATTCCTCAAATTAACTGTATTTTTGATTTGTTGTGTGCATACAAATGAATTATTCACCCTGACTGACACCACACCCTGTTTAAAAGTTAATGGTTGAATATATATTCACCCGTGTTGTGTTAAAATCAAACGACAGTGTTGATTTGCTAATTGGCAGTAAATGGCCCTAATGTGTAGTTTTAACGTTGTTCGACTGTTAAGTGAACTGACGTGTTTTAAAGTTATAAATTTATTTATAACTGGATTAGAGTTATTCAATTATTTTATATGGGTATTAAATTTGGAAAATTATATATATATATTTTAAACCGAGTTAAAGGAAATTATTTAAATGTTTAGACCAGTTGTAACAATAGAAACCCAAGAGATTTACCTACGAGTTGGTAAAACAAGATATTTGTTTTTAAACAATTAAATAGTGATTTTTAAATTAATTAAGTTATTTAATTAATTTAAAAGGGGAAATGACAAGGGTAATCAGTTAACTGCTAACTGATATGTATTGTTGATAAAACCAAATGTTTTGGTTGAAATTAAAATGAATTAAATTGATTTAAATTCTCTGAATATTCGTTAAACTTGACGAAGGGTTTGAAGTGTTAGTTAATCTTCGATTTACTAAAATCAAAAGGAAAAAAATCAAATTTGTTAGTGAACGGAGTAAGTCATCATTTAATCAACTTTAAAAAGTGATAATTATTCTATATCAAAGTTAACTATTTTTGTATGGTTAATATTGAAGTTAATTATTATTTTAATTAATAATAACTAAAGCAAATGACATTTAAATTGGCATTCAATGGAAAAGTGATTAGTTGGAGTTAAGGCTTGGTCAAGGAAGGTAATAAGAATTGAAAAGGGATGTATAATCAAATTATTCAAACAAAATTGGTAAATGTAGTTCGTAAGTGAATATAGAGTTTAAACAAGATTTTTCCCAAGTGGTTAAATTGGGAAAAAGGTGGACTCAATTGAAATAAATGTTTGTGAAAGATGAAATAAGTGAATAATGTTTGAGTAAAGATTATGGTTCGTGAATATTTACTTAATTCAAGGAATTAAGTAAAGGGGTCTTTGAACGAGAAATTCAAATGTGAGAAACAGGTTTAAAACCAGATTTGAAATCAAAAGGGAAATGGGAATTTGATGTAATGGTTTTAAGAGAGATGATAATATATTTGAAATATGGTAATGGTAAGGGTTTAAAACGAAATATAAGAAATGTTAAATTTTGTATAAGGAAATCCAAGCAAGGTTTGAAAAAGGTTTGAAAACCAAAATGATAAGTAAAGGGTTGTGGTTGGAACGAGGACTTGCTCAATCAAACGAACTAAGCAAGAGGATTTTTGAAAGAGGATTTCTAATAAAGAAAACGATGTTGTAAAACTAGATTGAAATCAAAGTGGCAAATGAGATTGGAATATCAGTGGTTAAGTTACAAACTGGTATTATTTTGAGATAAGGACGTTGTCGATCAAGGTCTGAGAGGTAAATAGAATACCCCAACTTGAACGGCTTCGTTATTATCAAGGAATGATATTGGTTTGAAACGAGTGAAAGGTGGTGTGATTAACGTGATGTCCCATACGTGAAGTACTAAAATGATTGCAGGGTTTTGGGAAATAAATAATATCGTAATATTAGTTTTCAAAAGAAATAAGAATAATGATTTCAAATTACTTTGAACATTTGTTATTCAACTCGAATTGAGCGAGTATAGTATTTGAAATAGAATTAATCAGACATAGTCTTTCAGGAAGTATTGCCATTGCGTACGACTGCTAGCGTAATTCGCAGGGCTACAGATAGCCTACGGCGGTCGGATGTTTCCTGAGGGAATCAAGCGTAACCATTGTGATCGCTGCGATCTAGAATCGAGCGAATGGAATTAAGTCAAGTATAAATTAATCAATAGTAATAATCAAGTCAAGTTAATCCAACGAATTAAATAAGTCGAGTTAGTCAGGTTGGAGTTTATCAATCAAAGTAAAGCAGTCAGAGTTAATCAGAGAGAATTTGGTTAAATACATTTTAAGAAATCAAGTCGTGTTAAGTGCTGAATCAGAAAATTGACGTTATTCACACATTTGTTATTCGATAGTTAAATCACCGACTATCGAAGTTGACCAATACGCTTGTTGGTATGGAAAGACCGGGATCGAATCCTTATTCGAAAACCATTCCGACCAACAATACGTGAAGATTTCGGAAGAGGATCGTGATGGAGCATTGAAGACCATAGATCTTCATAAGTGGAAGAACCACTAACAGTATCTGAGTCGACGCAGAGATATACTGAGGATCTGTCATGGTTGAAATCTGTGGGTTGCAAGGACTTCTCGCTACTGATCCGTGGGGTGATTCCTATATGTGATGCAGTAGGAGAGTGCCTTCGGTTCATCCTGTTCCTGGATGACTTGTATGGACGGATGTCTGACAGAGTATTTCCAAAGGAATTACATGCGTTGATTTCTCCAAACGTACCATAGTTGATGGCGGAGAAATGGTTATTCTCTAGCCAGATAGCTAGAGTATGTTTGTGGACGTCAATCAAGTATGATCTGGCGGACCTGATGATGTGGCATCCAAAGTATATGATGACCAGATGTGTTCTGACCTCAAGCCTCATCAACCGGGAAAGGACAAAAATCGGGCAGGCAGCATGGCTATGTGGGTCGCTCCCATTAGGGTTTATGACCACCTAAAATTTCCTTTTTCTTCTTGAATCTATGTTCGATGTTGTCCCTATTCGGGAGGCGGTTGCTGATCCCAACTGTCGGTGGTATACATTCGATACACTCAAGCGAAATGAGTGGTCGGTCATGTGAGGGCCGGGTTGCAAGACGTTCTTGTTGAACCCTGTGTATTCGCCTCTAGACGTACACGTGCGGAAGGTGGTCCCATACCTTGTCATGGTTGGAAACCCAATATCCAATAAGCGCCCGCGGTTTTGATTGTATACTATATATGGGGAGCGTGAGATGCAAGCATTCCTCTAGATTGTTATTTACTTGTGTTTAGACATTATGATAATAATCAGATCAGTATTGATTTCGAAAATGGTTTGGGTTATAGTAAGGTAAAAACCGTCCATGTTTATGTGTGGACTGGTCTTACTATTATCCTTTGATTTCGAAAGAATTTTCCAAAGTTAAGCAAGGGTGTGTTGTGTGAATTTATCACTGATAGTATTCCAGACTGACCCGGTGTATTTTGTTTTAAACCAAATGTGCTCGGGTCAGACCGAGTATGTTCCAGGTTAGATTTCGCTTGGAATTTCAGGAGCTGGAAGCAGGAGGCTTCACCGCTAGTTATATAAATTATTATTCCGCTGTGACTGATATATGTGTACTCTGATGATTGGTATGTATATACTATTTCTTTGTATAAAGAGATTTGACATTATAATTTATTCGTTCTGTTGTGAGATTCTGATGTGTTCTTCTTCTTCTTTCTTCTATTCTAATATTTCTTTCTTTCTTTTTCTCACCCTCTAATTTCTTTCTCATGACAATCCAGTGTTTTCGATGCTTGAATAGTCGACACGGTGATTTGATGTCGATATTCGGGGTCGAAAAATCCCTGGGTCGTTACACTGTCTTAATAGCATTCCACCAGTTCATCGCTCGCCCTTGCAGCTGACGAGAAGCTAGCCTTCTCTTTATCGGATCCTCGATACCCAAGCCGTCGAAGATACGATCACAGCTATCCAACCAATCCTAAACATCCGTGGCCGACTCCGTTCCGTGGAACGGCTTCCCACCAAGGCTAGTGTAATTCTTGCACAGCTTGGCAAAATCGACCCTAGGCGCCTGCACTATTGGACAACCACCATTACCAACATTGGGAGCTGCCCCTTGCACATCCCTAAGCATGTCTCTCATGAGGTCAGTAAACATCGCCCTCATGTCAGCAACATTCCCCTTATTGGCTCCTCTACCAGCACCTCTAGCGTATCGGCTCATCGTTCAATTTGTAAAGAGAAAACGATTAACCATCTCCATAGTGGTGCTAGTGCAGTGCGACTTCATCCTTAACTATACTAATAGTATATATATATATAGCTTTTGAAAACCAAAGTAATCACAAATTCGCACTCTCATATACGTACTATCTCTCCCTAGTGTCTTTCCCTAGGTTAACTACGCAACCCAGAGCTCTGATACCAAATGTGACGGCCCGCCCTGCACCAACTGACATTTACTCAAAACGTGCGTTGTACACATGTCCAGTTAGCACGGAACGGTTGTCAGAAGGAAAGGAAGAAGACGAAGAATCTACGCGGGACCTGTAGAATGTCTCACAGCGCATGGAACAAAATATAATAACAACATATTTGACATAAAACAGGTGAGAAAGTACATAAGCTGAAAACAAACTATCACAGCAGCGGAAAATCCAAATACAGCTTATGTTCCACATCATCATTATTACAACTTTTCAAACTGTCTCTAAAGGTAAAAGCAAGATAAGGGAGGCACACTACTAATGCCCAAGTAGTGACCACCAACGACACAGGGAGAATATCTATATATATCATACGTGGAAGCCTCATGCCCGCCTCCGAATCCGCTACTCGCGCATCACCAGCTAACCTATCTCTAGTCTGCTCGTGAGAGCACCCAGGGTAATAAGAAGAGACATAAAACTCTGGGTCAGACAAAAAGTCTGGTATGAGCGATAAGCAGCTAAGCAGCTAAGCAGAACAATAACAGGTATACTAAACCATACCTGAACCTGGACTGCAACCAAAGAGTTCGCACTACATACTGTACAACACTCTAAGGTGCCACTGAGTAAATGGCATAAAGGTAATGGGGGTGGGGGTGTGCATGTCATAGTGAAGGCAAACAATCAAGCATAGCAACCATCCTCACATCTCTCACTCAGTGCGTAAAGCGTATGATATCCACCACTTCGATCACCCAATACTTGCTATGATCACTCTGCCCCCATGAAGTCACAAAGGCTTCACTGCACTGATCCATAGCCACTAATCCTTCGCTATGTCCATTTTTCCCCATGGAGTCGCAACGGCCCCACTGCACTGGCTCATAGCCTTACTAATCCTTTACTATGTCCACTCTGCCCCATGAAGTCGCAACGGCCCCACTGCACTGGCTCATAGTCTTACTACGATCACTTTGCCCCTCGAGCCATGATGACTCTACTGCACTGATACGTAGCCCATCGTTCCTTTTCAATGGTGAATCGAAGTTATGAACGTCGACAACTCCTTAGCACACGTCCCGCAGCAAAGCCCAATCATGAAGTGAACTCATTGGTTCCCAATTGGATCATGAGCTCTAACTTCCATTTGGACTACCTTTGCATCTCGGGTTATTGGTCATCATCGAATTGGTCTTCACTTAATTCATGATTATCATATTGGCTCGGGTTCATCTCAATTCATAGCACCCTCTTCAGATCGGTTCGGATCGGATAGCCTCCCCCATCAGTTCGGATCGGATGACTTCCTCCATCGGTTCGGATTGGATAGCCTCCCCCATCGGTTCGGATCAGATGACTTCCTCCATCGGTTCGGATCCTTCTCCCCAAGCACTCCAGGTCAGTTCGAGCCTCTCGAGCTTCTCCATAGTGTATTGGTTCGGGTCGGAGTGGCACACAAGGGAAGATCAGGTCGGGGTTCGGGTCCAGATCGTCTCGTGAATACAACAACTAGGAGGGCGGTTCGGTTCAGGCTCTTTTCTCTGATCCGATCTGGATCGGCCAAATTCCTGCACTTCTTTCCAGCGAGTGTTTTACGCCATTCGATAGTGTTTTCGACCATTCTAACTATTCTAATCAATCACAAAGCATACCATACAGTTATAGCAACAAGTAGAAGTGACCTCAAACACTAAAACATAAATATAATAGGTTAAAATGGATCAAACATAGCCAAAACCCCATATTTTCCCTTAAACATGTTCAAGCATAATTAACGATAGGATTAGCAAAACTTAACCAAATTAACCCAAGTTCATATCAGAGGTCCAAAACTTCATTTAAAAATTTATAAATATTTTTCCAGATTTTTTTCATGTTTAAATTCACTTATTACCCTTAATTCACCATAATTAGTGAGGAACTATGCAAATCACTCACCTTAGCCACAAATAAACCTTAGATCTAAAATAAATCTCTGACATGGCGCGAATACCAATGCTAAACAGCAGCTCTAATCCTGATTTGGTGAAGATCTCCCTTGATTTGGTGTTGCTAAGCTTAATCCTTGATTAGAAAGTGATTTGGGGGTGATTTAGAGGTAGGAGGCCATTTTTAAGGTTTCCAAGAGGTAAGTGGAGGCTAGAAAACTGAAATGGAATGAAACCCTAACTCTTTTCAGCCTCCCCATAACCCTAATCCCGAAATGGATTATGGGCCCATTCACTAATCACCCTATTTGGCCCGGTTAAGTAGCTTTTCACCTTACAAATCTTATTTCAGCCATATCTCCCAAATGGTAAGTCCGTTTTGCTATTATGACCACTCTACGGAAAGTTGAACTATCAAACGAACCTAATGGAAGTGGTTTCAAGTCAAAATTCCTTTCTAGTCAAAAGTTATGGCCAAAATGGTATCAGCTAGGGGCAAAATGGTCATTTGAAAATCGAAAAAAATCAAGATCATGGGAAATGACCACAATGGTCGTTTCCCAAAGCCACATGACCATACGACTTCATATAAGAAATAAATAAATATTCTACGGTTCTCCGATGCATAGAATGCGGGTTGTTACAGAACTGGTTCATGGCTTAATTCGATCGTCTGCTTAAGTTATATCCAAATAACCCTCTATTAAATTAAATTAATTTAATTTAATTACGCGCTATAGAAAATAACTGGGCGTTTACAGCTACCGTGGTCACATACGACATCAGTGTGCCACGTAATTTAATACTATGCAATAATCCAACGTTACGGTTTTAACGAAACTAATTTCATTGAAAGCGGACTCTATTTGCAAAATGGTCATTTTGAAGGCCTATAATTTAATAACGATTTCCATAGCGACTATTTTAAAATTTGATTTAGCCGTAACTAACAATCTATAACACGAAATCTGAATTTTTCTCTTCCATATGAAAATTATAATCAACACGATTCCAACGTTTCTTGTTTCACAGAAATCCGATTTTATCGGATTCTGTATATTCAGTTGAAGTTCAAAACTCCATATTACAAATTGCCGCGCCATTTCGAGCTCGATTTATAATTATATAAATATATAACGTTCAAACTTCGTTTTAGTAATGAATTTAATATTAAAATCCATTAGTATTTCAAATATAATATTTAAAATAATAAATTAAATTAAATATTTGACTGCCAAAAATACGTGTCGTTACAGTGAAAGTTTACATGCAAAAATACAAGTGTTCTTACACTTGTCTTAAGGACAGAAAGTGATCTTTTGGTAGCATTTCCTTTAAAATACGATCAAAACTAAGGGCAACACTTAGTCCTAATGCTACTAATTCATGTTATAGTTTGATAAATCCTGATCGAACGACAAATAGTATTAATAAATCTAAACTTATTAATAATCATTCTCATTTATACGTCAAATAACTTCTATCATATAACTTATTAAATATTCTTATCCATATATATTTATGTCAAATTTAAAGTAAGTAATAAAAATTCCAATTTTAAATTGGTTAAAAATTCTGGATCGTTACAGCCATGATGATTGGATTAAATGAAGGGGGATGGAGCTGTTGCAAGAAGACATGCTCGAAAATGTATTGGCTTAATATCAATACATGTGATTTATTACGAAGACCCCGTGCTACAAAGGACAACATGAACCCGTAGTTACTCGGTCTGCTTTTGAAGATGTTGAATGGAGAATCAGCATGGACAACTAGATTTGAAGTATTAAAGGTAATTTATTTTGATATGAGTTTCATTTTTTATTTTCATTATTCTTCATATTCAAGAATTTTCTAATACATAATTTAGGTCCTTGGTATAAAGGGTGCCTTGAATCTCCATTAACATAAGTGAAATAGCCATTTATTACCTTATAAGTACTCATACCAAAATCAACAATTAATGCTGATCAATAATTTAGGTTCTTATAAGATTTTTTTAATTTGTAAACTTATCCTAAATTGTTAATCTTACGCAAGCTCAAGAAAATGTCTTTCCCATTGTAATTTGCAAAAAGGATGTTAACTCATTATTACGAAAAATGTGGTTTCTCCTTCAAATTATTGTTGGGTGTCACAGCTGGATCACGTATATAGTACATGTACATTCATGTGTTATTGGCCATAACTGTGTAGAGGTTTCTCTACTTAACCTTATATCATAGCCATTATATACTGTAATTTATATACTAAACTTCAAAGTAAAACAACATAATCATGGAAGTCTTCACATGGTTATTGATATGATAAGCAACATCATCATAGTTAGAGCAGCAGCATGTTCAATGTTATCATCACAGCTGTAATGCATTATATCCCTTTTATGTCCAAATTCTATATTTAGTACATATGTAACTGAACAAAGAATTAAAGTTTAGTCGGTAATATACAAGATTATATAGTTGTCATCTATATTGATAATATCCTGTATATTGTATCATGCAGAAGTAAGAGTTTATCATGTACTGCTTAACTATAATGAATGGATGTGTATGTTTCTTGCATTCTGGTTTGGCCATATCTCCCACTGTAATGAAAGAAAGCTCTTCGTATAGACTATGTAGTTTAGATGAATTATGTTCATGCAAACATAGCAATAGAGAAAAGGCACGAAATAATGTCATTAGAACCAAAGTTGAGTGGGTTTGTTGACCACAGTTATTACATAGCAATGTAAGAGTGAAGGCACGAAATAATGTTCATACAAACACGGTTACTACTTTGTTCCTTTGAGGATTTCTATGTATATTTTTTGAAAGTAAATCTCAGTTTTATCTTACCTATTGTCATATGTGCATGTTCATATGCAATTATTTTTACTGTTCATTTGTTAAAATAGGTTTGCGCCCTTCATATATCGTTCATGAGGATACCTAAGAGCATGATAACATCGACCAAGATTAGGAAAAGGGAAACTTGGCTATGTAGGGATTGTAGTGTTATATATAGTTAAATTTTTTTCCTTTGGAAAGGAATCCAGAAAGGATATTAGAGCTTTTGCAAAGGTACAACATATGGTAGTCATGCATGAAACTAAGGTAAATATTCTATTTTTATTGATTGTATTACTTGCCCAAATTATATTATAGTCATTTTAATACTCATCGAAGTTTTGGTTGTCAAACCGCATAGATTAACTTTGTGTTTGTATTTGTCATTGTGACAAATATCCTCTATTTCTCTTTCCCATTTTAAATAAAAACATAATTACTATAAAAGTACATTTCAATCAAAAAAAGAATCTATAAATATCATAGTACTTTCGCCTATGGTTAGTAATAATTTTCAAAGGTTTGAATTTTAGTAATTTTGATTGTATATATTTTGTGTTTGATGAATTATATATAAAGTCTAAAGATGAAAAAGTATGAAAATATATGTTGCTTAATCCACTGAACAACTTCAATTTTTTTATGGAGTTATACCTCCATGTATTTATATCTCAAATTTGTAATTCGAATGGTTTTCATTCTCTAATTTTGTAATTTTTTAATCTCAGGGGAAGCATATAAGTGGAATTGGAGTCAAATATTGTTAGTAGTTCATACTACACGTGCGTGAACAATTATGCTTGTTAATAATCTTTTGAACAGTATATGCATGAAATGAGCCAGCTGCAACTTGGATATAAAACACATGTATTAATGGTTCATGTTTTATACTTGCCTTCTTATAACTACATATGCGTGAGCAGTTTTGAATTTCAATTCTTCGGATAACCCTTTGCCTTGATTATAGATTTACGTTCGTAATAGTTATGGCATGTGTATATTCTGTTTGAGGTTAAACGTAGGATGTGCTGAACTTTCTTCGCTTTTGCATAGGATAGGCTGAATTTGTAGTATTCTATATCAAATATTACTTATTAGTAGTTAGATCCGAAAAAACACAAGTATCTGTGAATATGTTTACACATACAGTTTTTCATTGCAATCTGTAACTAAACATATCTATGACGACCCAAATTTCCGGTACATTTTGAGCTGACAAAACAACACCAGTCCAACTCAAACTGTACTGGAAACCCAGATGTCAATTGAAAGAAATTAGAGGATGAGACAAGAAAGAAAGAAATATTAGAATAGAAGACATAAGAAGAAGAAACACAACAGAATCAGAGTCTCATATCGCAGCGGAACAAAATATAATATATAAATAGTCTTTATTGAGAGCTTAAAACAAAACTTACAATCAAAGTATATCATTACATCTAGAAAGTTATAATAATCTGTCCTCATATAAAATACACAGCGGAATAAATATGAACACATATGAACTCCTCCAGCATGTCTTCTAAACTTCGTAGTATCCGATAACCTGGACCTGTACAACCCGGTCTAACCCGAGCATTACAAACATCGGGTCACTCTGGTTAACCAAAGTGAGAAAAACTCACAAAGTTTTAAGGGAATCATCCAAGTTGATTTTAAAGTAAAAATCTTTTCGAAAGAAAGGATAATCGTAAGACCAAATCCACGCATAAATACAGATGGTTTTTACCTTACGATAACCCAAAATGTTTTGAAATCATATATATCATCTGATATTATAATAGTGTTTAAATAGAAATAAATATCAATCTAGAGGAACGCTTACATCTCACGCTCCACGTATATAGTATACAATCAAAACCGCGGGCACTTATTGGAGATTGGATTCCGACTATGATAAGGTATGGAACCACCTGCCGATAGTGTATCTCTAGAGGCGAATACACTGGGTTCAACAAGAATGTCTTGCAACCCAGCCCATACATGACCGACCACTCATTTCGCTTGAGTGTATCGAATGTATATCACCAACGGTTGGGATCAGCAATCGTTTCTTGAAAGGGACAACATCAATAGATTAAAGAAGCAAAAAGAATTTCTCTAGATAGGTGATTATACACCCTAATGGGTGCGACCCACATAGCCATGCTGCCTGCCCAATTTTTGTCATTTCCCGTTTGTGAGGCTTGAGGCTAGGATTTTCCTTTGGAACATCTGGCCATCATTTACTTTGAATGCCACATTGTCAGATCCGTCAAATCACTAATTGACATCCGCAAATATACTTTGGGTTTTAAAGAAGGGCCATTCTTTGCCACCACTCGGTATATTTGTAAAAATCAACGTACGTGATTTTTAAGAAATACTCTATCAGACATTCTTCCATACAAGTCATTCAGGAACATGATGAACCGAAGGCACTCTTGAAATAACGCGGAAATCCGAGCCAATTTAAAATTTTTGTTTTGGCAATTTTAATGAATTTTGAATATTCAAAATGAATTATTTTAAATAATAACGACGAGAAATTTATTTTGAATAGAATTAGAACATATATATTTATTTGAATCGTAGTTAGAATATAAATATTTTATTTTAATTATAAAAGAAATTGAAAGTGGCGCGGTAGTTTGAAAATTCGATTTTAAATTTCAAATGGATGTATAGGATTTAAAATAAACCGGATTTTAGTGAAACCAAAAATATTAGAATCTATTTGAGAATATCTTTCCGATGAATTTGAAAAATTGAAATTTCATAGCGGGGATAAAAAGTTATGCCCAGACGAAAATTCAGAATAGTCGCTATGGAAAATATAGCCCTTAAAAATGGAAATTTTGCAAACGACCTTGTTTTTTGACGAAACAACTTTCGTTCGATCCGGAATGTCAAGTTATTGCTAAATTCCAAAAATTATAATTTTCTGAATCAATATGTAAGCATGGCAAAAGAAAACGTGTTTTGATAGTTTCAGTCAATTTCGATCGACCAGAAAATGGCTAGTTTTCAAACGGTCTCAGAATTTGATGAAATTGGTTTTTTACGACCATATCATTAATACGAAGCTAGAAACTATTTTTATAGAATTTTTAAAGTTAGTATGCAACCGTGATAAATTGAAATGTACGTTTAAATTAAATATATAATGATTTATAATTTATTTTAAAGCAAAACAGATCAAAACGATAGAATTGGCTAAAGGGGCATATTCCATTATGTTCGGAATTGGGGTATTACGCTAGGGACGACAATCGTTGGGTCTCGTTTGGTGTTCGAATGGAAAGTCAACTTTAAGGGAGAATTAAATTAAATTAAATTATATATAATAATACCCTACCTAACTCTACCTCTCTCTCTCTCTCTTCTTTAACATTCAGAGATAAAATAAAAAAAAACCGCGATGTCTTCCTCGTCTCGACCGTCGCACCCCTCCTCCCCACCACCGTTCGCCAACACCTCGACACTGTCGCCGTTCCCCCCCCCCCCCCCCCCCCCGCCCCGACCACCTCCCTTCTTCTCCGCCTTCCTCCTTCTCTCTCCTTGCCCCATTTAAAACCCTAATCCCACACAGTCCCGCTGACCGCCACGCCCCACCTCTGTACGACCGCCACGGCCACCTGAAGCCCTGTCGCCCCTCCTAGGCACCATCGCTGACGCCAGCCATCCTCCCCTCTCCACGCAGCCTCCTGTAAGTTTTTTTTTGTTTATTTATTTAAGGTAATTGATTTTAAAAGAAGAAAAATCAGTTTTGTTTTAGATAAAAATAAATAACATTGATAATTTTCAGTTTTAAAAATATATGAAGCATAGTTAAAGGTATGATTTTTATTATTTATAAAGCTATGATTTTAACTATTTATAAAGCTTTG
Source organism: Allium sativum (assembly GCA_030737875.1). NCBI lineage: Eukaryota > Viridiplantae > Streptophyta > Magnoliopsida > Asparagales > Amaryllidaceae > Allium > Allium sativum. The sequence continues at coordinate 320,462,115 of CM060921.1, forward strand.
GTTTTTAACAATGGAAAGAAATGATTTTTAAAATGAGAAGACAAGATTTTTATATGAAGAAAGAAAAGATCTTTATTTGTTTAAAGATAAGATTTTGAAAATAGGAAAAATGTGATTTTTAACGATATAAAAATATAGTTTTTATATGTAGAATGACCATATGAAAATATGAGTTCTGCAGAAAAGTTTTAGAATAAAGATATGAACTTTATTTTATACGAGGCGAAATAAAGATTAGATTTTTATCATGAAAACAAAGTAAAAATATATTTTTTATATAAGTAGAGACATAAAAAATACGATTTTTATATATGAAGCGGGATAAAAATTCGATCTTTATATAAGAAGCGGAGAAATAAAAATATAATTTCTATATAAAAGAAGCGTGGTAAAAATATGATTTTTATGTATGTAGCGTTGAAATAAAAATGTGATTTTTAATAATCAACTGCGTGAAACAGATGCCGATGGATCAGACTGAAATCAAAACGAAATCTGAGCCGTTCAGAGATAAAGAATGGCGGAGTGAAACCCTCAGTGAGAACTCGTCACTTTTATTTTAATTTCTAGTTTGAAATATATACTAGGATGCAGACAGTGCTTAGCGACACCCGACACCCGTCGTCCACAGACCATGGATGACTTGTTGTTTGATTGATGTGTTGTGAAATTCTATTGTGTGATGTGGAATAAATAAATATTTTATAGTTAAAAATATTAACTTTAACGTGTATATAAAATAAATATTTATAAACAAATCGGATGATTTATTTATGTACACCCATTTGACTGATATTGATTGGGACGATAAATTTTACACATCGCCCAACTGCACAAATAAAAATTTGTGTTTGTTGATTTGAAACCCTACACGGGTGTTGGGATGATATTTGGCATATTGTAATCCCAATTATTTAGCTGTATGTCGATCGATTGGTCGACAGACTGTGTAAGCGTTAATTATTTATATTTAATGCTTATGCAGTTGTGTGGTGCACTCTGGATGATGGTTGATTATTTATCGTTGCTATTATATACATGTGTTGCAGGGAATCCATATAATTAACATTATATGGTAATTAATTGGGCCTCATTCCAATTTGGAAAATAAAAGAAAATTCATGTGTTGAATAAAATATATATTCATGTGTTGAATAAAAGAAAATTTATGTGTTGAATAAAATATATATTCATGTGTTGAATAAAAGAAAATTCATGTGTTGAATAAAATATATATTCATGTGTTGAATAAAAGAAAATTCATGTGTTGAAGAAAATATTCATTTGTTGAATAGAATAACGAAGTTATTGAAATATGTAAAGCCGTGTTGATTAGATTTGCGCCATTTTGATGTGAACGTTATTTATATCGATTTTATTCATTTTTGTAATGAATATCAAAAAGTAATTGATTTCAAAATATAATGTTTTGAAAATATTATCATTTATATATCGATGATATGGAATATTCAATTTTGATTAGAAACTGAATATGAAGTTGAAATCGTTTTGAAAACAAATTTAAAACAATTTATAAAATACGTTTTAAATGGAAACTGATGAAATATATATAATTTATAATTTATATATATATATATAATGGCCTGAATAGAATGCGCCGCGCGGCGGCAGTTCGCGAATTTCGACCATTGACTTCGAACAGGTATTACGGGAGATCCGACCGTCGGATTCTCCTAAAACTGGAACCGTTGGGTTCGTATCGAAAAGATCCTTCTAAGAATATTATAGATTTGAAATCTAACGGTTGGATTTGGAATTATGTCCAAATCAAATTTGGAAAAGGTCGCTGTAAGTGCAGTTCGATAGCCGTTTATGGAAATCGACTGTACGGGCCTTGATAAAATTATTAAAAATATTAATAATTTGTGTAAAATCATAAGAAATGATTTGGAAAGAATTAGGATGAAAAATTCCATATTTGAGAAGATAAAAATAGATTTTTATCGAAACGAACTAGTTTTGAACTAGAGTTATAATCCATTTATTTTTGAAATAAATAAATCGGATTTGAAAGGGTTTTAAAGGTTACCAGAATTTCCAATAATTGAATTGGAGTGGATTTGAATCGAAATTGTCTTTGGAATATTTTGATGTTGGATTTCGTGATTATACAGATATTGTTATGGAAATTTGAAAGATATATTAATATCATTATTTCCAATACGATATTTGTTGGTCGTAGAATTTGATATTGAATATAAGCCGATATATTTCCTATTCCGAGCCTTCTATTTAATATCAAATGGGATTTGGGTTTATCGTGAACGGTGTTTTAAATAACACTTATTCTTTAACCCGATAATTAATGGAATGTGAACTGGATTTATCGTGAACTGTGTTTTAACGACATTCATTCTTTAACCCGATTTACAGTGAAATGTGATTTGAAATTTATAAATCTTTTGTTAAGATTTAAAGGAGATTTTCCAAAGTAAAGTTTTCCAATTTAATAAAATAAATTGGAATGGAATGAAATTCGATTTGGTAATAATCGACGTGAATTTATGTGGAGGAAGACCACTAATATATTTGGAATTTAAAAGGCTTTGACGTTATTCCATTTATATTATTAGTCGGATATGGAAGTTTATATCGATTATATATATCGATTTGTTTTCCATGAAGATTCCATTGTAAATGGAATGTGATTTTGGGTTTATCGTGAACCGTGTTTTAAATGGCATTGGTTCTTTAACCCAGTTAAAGATAGGATTTATTTCCTGGATTTGAATAATCATTAAGTAATGATTTTTGGAAATTAAAAATAAATTAGAGTTTTAATGAATCTTTAATTAGATTGAAAAGCGAATTTGATAATTAAAATTGTCAAATTCAAGAAATGATCGAGAACGGAGTATCATCAATTTTTCTTCAGGAGATAGTTAAATCTTTAATTAGATTCGAACGTGAAATGGTAATTGAATTTACCAATAACACCGTGGTGTTAGACATGAAGTATTACTAGTTTTACTTCATAGGATGGAATTGGTAAATTAAAACAAATGATTACTTCAGTAAGGTTCGTTAATCCCGACTAGTTTGGATAAACCATAATTTGGTTTGAATTGATGTTCAAAGGCGGATTAAAGAATAAATTTAAAGAATTTATCTTTGATAAAATTAATGGGACCTTTCCCAAAGTATAAGAATATTTGAATATTATGAATTGGAATGAGGCGTATGTTGTGTTTGTGTAACACTTGTTTATTATATACGCGAGTTATTCAAAAAGACCGGGTTTATCCCATTCTGAATAACTGATTCGACGATGTGTCGAGGATGAAGATGGTGGTCGAAGACCGGAGGTCTTCACATCGTTTGGTTGATTACTGATGATCTTGATTGGGCTGTACACCCAAGAGGAGGGAATCAATTGGTGAACGTCCAGACGTACTTAGAGATCGATGGATATGCGAGGAATAAGGTTCCTCCGATTTCGTTCAGACCCAGAACGAACTTGTATGGACAGTGTGTCTGACATTGGATTTTGCTCTGTGTTGATTGATCTCTATTAAATATACATCTGCCTGGTGAAGGGGAATTCATTCCCTTACTTCACCCTTCTCTGAGACGTACGGGATTAGAGGTTGTATATCGATAAACATCAGTCACATGGTGTGAATTGCCCGTGTGGCATGCCTAATTGGCAATTGATCAAGGCTTCTGTTGAAAAGAAAAGTCTTGTGGTGGATGATCAAAGCACCACCTATGTGGCATAGCTTTGTGTAACGTTAATTCACGAGCCTCACACCCCGATTGTGAACCAGAAACGGGAGAGGACATCAGGGATGGCATGTGTTTCCTTCTAGCTAGGGTGGTGTCAGTGACCTACCAGCCCTGACATTTATATTATTTTCACCTGTGTGGTTGTTGGTTTGCGAGGCGTCTCGGATATATCGGTGACTATGTGGAGATGGAGTCATTTGGCTCATTGACACCCCAAAGGGCGAGGAAACGCAGTGTTCAGGCATTTCAATCCACATCGGTGGACCGGCCCTGATGATCCAAGGGTCACTCGAGCTCTGGTCCTGAGACACGGGCTAGAGCGTCTCGAATCGGTGAGGACTATCTTTTGCCTTGGTTCATAGAAGGAAATCCAACTTCCAATACGTGACATTTGCGGTTTTGATTGTAGAGCCTAGTATTGGCGACATGATATATGGTACCCATGCCATCTATGATTGATACTTATGATTGAAATTGTTTTGACACTATACACTTATAGTAATAATAAAAGATGAAATTTCACGTATCAAGCATTCTTTGGCTATTATAAGGAAAAACCCTATCCTTCGGCTTGTGTTGCATTGTGTGATGGGACCTGGGTCTTATAATAGCTCCACCGTTCTTTATTTAGCATTGCGCTGTTTGTTTTATGCACTGGTATTCTTGGGAGGAAACCCGTTCCGCGTTATACGGCGTGGTCCCTTGATTTACCTAACTTTAAAATCAAAAGAATAACTGTTTTAGTTCTCACACCAGTCACATGACTGACCTGGAGTTTATTGTTTTAACCTAAACTCTGGGTGCCCCTATTTTCCACGGGCAGCTAGTAGTTTTGGTTTTGCAGATTTATATTCACAGGATCCTGGTTTACAGCTGGAATGATATTCGGAAAGCTCTGTATCCGTATATTCTTTTTAGTTGTGTTTTTGTATTATTTTCCGCTACTATGTAATGTATTGTAATCTCTGATAATTACTGAATGTATTTTATTTGTTCATACTCTGTATATTCTTGTATGCCGATGAAATTGTTGTAATAAGGAATGAAATGTTCTTCTGTTTGCGTACCGATGTGGCTTGTTCTCAATTCAAACCGTGCTTTCCTCCACGGGGAAGTTCGGGTCGTTTTATTTGGTATAAGAGCTTTGGTTTACAAAGCTCGAAAACAAGACATATTAGAACCGAACGAAAGAATTCGTCAGAAACTGGATTAGTAATATCCAATGAGAATGACTTGTTAGAGATGGGATCAGTAGCATCCTAAAACGAGTGTAAAGAGTGTCGTTTTTAAAAAATAAAAGTGAAAACAAGTTTCATTTTGAAAATTTACTTTAATCATTCGTATTTGAATATTATTTTTATATTGATTTGGACAATCAAGTATATAAAGATTTTGCGTATACGTCTGATCTGCGTGTATTTGAAGTTTTAATATACTGGACAGATATAGAATCACACTCTAGTTGCCTAGAGATAGTTCTGATGATCGCTATAGTACGTAGATCATCAGAATTTATATTCGAGTTTCGAAAGTGAGATTTCTGAATATTTCCATTTGACTGGTGTGAGAACCAAAACTAGATAGGGCTTGTTGTTGTAATTTGGCATCAAAAATATGATTTTCTGTGTGTGTGTATATATATATATATATATATATATATCAAAATTATGAATTCGAAACATTAATTCACTAATTGATTGATGGTTGTGTTGTATGATTATTGTTTTGATTAATTAAAATTTTGAACCATCTAGCCTAATGGAACCAAATTTAGAACTGTATTGAAAATTGTTTGAAATTGCATGCATATACATGTGTATCCATTGAACAGGTCATAGCAAGGAGGCTATAGAAGAGGAATAAAATTGTATGCCCGACAAATAGGTACATGTTTATTGTATTTCTTTGGGTTTGGATGATTTTATGAGCCGATTGGCTAGTCGCTTGGCTGTTTCTTTTTCTTTTTGGATTGGTGAGGCCTGTATGTAAATTTCGGGATTTTCCTGGTGCTCCAGTGCAGGGGAGGTTATGGCGAAATTTTTCAAAAATTTAGGGTGTTAGCCAAATTTTTGAAAAATTTGAAAAGTTCTTAGAAACTGAAAGGTTGAAGAACTTAAGCCATAATGAAAATAATGAAAGTTGAGTTTATTAGTAAACAACTTTCAGCTTCGTTCCTTTTCGGGGACGAAAAGTTTTAAGTGGGGGAGATTGTAATAACCCGGAAATCCGAGCCAATTTAAAATTTTTATTTTGGCAATTTTAATGAATTCTGAATATTTAAAATGAATTTTAAATAATAACGACAAGAAATTTACTTTGAATAGAATTAGAACGTATATATTTATTTGAATCGTCGTTAGAATATAAATATTTTATTTTAATTATAAAAGAAATTGAAAGTGGTGCGGTAGTTTGAAAATTCGATTTTAAATTTCAACTGTATGTACATGATTCAAAATAAACTGGATTTTAGTGAAAAACAATATTAGAATTTATTTGAGAATATCTTTCCAACGAATCTGAAAAATTGAAATTTCATAGCGGGGATAAAAAGTTATGCCCAAATGAAAATTCAGAATAGTCGCTATGAAAAATATATCCCTTAAAAATGGAAATTTTGCAAACGACCTCGGCTTTCGACGAAACCACTTTTGTTGGATCCGGGTTGTCAAGTTATTGCTAGATTCCAAAATTCATAATTTTCTGAATCAATATGTGAGCGTGGCAAAAGAAAACGTGTTTTGACAGTTTCGATCAATTTCGATCGACCAGAAAATGGCCAGTTTTCAAACGGTATCAGAATTTGATGAAATTAGTTTTATTAGGACCGTATCATCAATACGAAGCTAGAAACTATTTTTTCTGGAATTTTTAAAGTTAGTATGTGACCGTGATAAATTGAAATGTGCGATTAAATTAAATATATAATGATTTATAATTTATTTTAAAGCAAAACAGATCGAAACGATAGAATTGGCTAACGGGACATATCCCATTGTGTTCGAAATGGGGGTATTACGCTAGGGACGATAGTCGTTGGGTCTCGTTTGGTGTTCGAATGGAAAGTCAACTTTAAGGGAGAATTAAATTAAATTATATATAATAATACCTCACCTAACTCTACCTCCCTCTCTCTCTTCTTTAACATTCAGAGATAAAATTAAAAAAAACCCGCGATGTCTTCCTCGTCTCGACCGTCGCGCCCCTCCTCCCCACCACCGTTCGCCAGCACCTCGATGCTGTCGCCGCTCCCCCGGACCACCTCCCTTCTTCTCCGCCTTCCTCCTTCTCTCTCCTTGCCCCATTTAAAACCCTAGTCCCGCTGACCGCTACGCCCCGCCTCTGTACGACTGCCACTGCCACCTGAAGCCCTGTCGCCCCTCCCATGCACCATCGCCGACGCCAGCCATCCTCCCCTCTCCACGCAGCCTCCTTTAAGCTCTTTTTTTGATTATTTATTTAAGGTAACTGATTTTAAAAGAAGAAAAATCGGTTTTGTTTTAAATAAAAATAAATAACATTGATTATTTTCAGTTTTAAAAATATATGAAGCATAGTTAAAGGTATGATTTTTATTATTTATAAAGCTATGATTTTTATTATTTATAAAGCTTTGGTTTTTAACGATGGAAAGAAATGATTTTTAAAATGAGAAGACAAGATTTTTATATGAAGAAAGAAGAGATCTTTATATGTTTAAAGATAAGATTTTGTAAATAGGGAAGATGTGATTTTTAACGATATAAAAATATAATTTTTATATGTAGAATGACCATATGAAAATATGAGTTTTGCAGAAAAGTTTTAGAATAAAGATATGAACTTTATTTTATATATGGCGAAATAAAGATTCGATTTTTATCATGAAAACAAAGTAAAAATATAATTTTTATATAAGTAGAGACATAAAAATACGATTTTTATATATGAAGCGGGATAAAAATTCGATCTTTATATAAGAAGCGGAGATATAAAAATATAATTTCTATATAGAAAGAAGCGTGGTAAAAATATGATTTTCATGTATGTAGCGTTGAAATAAAAATGTGATTTTTAATAATCAACTGCGTGAAACAGATGGCGATGGATCAGACTGAAATCAAAACGAAATCCGAACCGTTCAGAGATAAAGAATGGCGGAGTGGAACCCTCGGTGAGAACTCCTCACTTTTATTTTAATTTCTAGTTTGAAATATATACTAGGATGTAGACGGTGCTTAGCAGCACCCGACACCCGTCGTCCACAGACCATGGATGACTTGTTTGTTTGATTGATATGTTGTGAAATTCTATTGTGTGATGCGGAATGAATAAATATTTTATAGTTAAAAATATAATTTTTAACGTGTATATAAAATAAATGTTTATAAACAAATCGGATGATTTGTTTATGTACACCCATTTGACTGATATTGATTGGGACGATAAATTTTACACATCGTCCAACTGCACAAATAAAAATCTGTGTTTGTTGATTTGAAACCCCACACGGGTGTTGGGATGATATTTAGCGTATACTAATCCCAATTATTTAGCTGTATGTCGATCGATTGGTCGACAGACTGTGTAAGCATTAATTATTTATATTTAATGCTTATGCAGTTGTGTGGTGCACTCTGGATGATGGTTGATTATTTATCGTTGCTATTATATACATATGTTGTAGGGAATCCATATAATTAACATATGGTAATTGATTAGGCCTCATTCCAATTTGGAAAATAAAAGAAAATTCATGTGTTGAATAAAATATATATTCATGTGTTGAATAAAAAAAAATTATGTGTTGAATAAAATATATATTCGTGTGTTGAATTAAAGAAAATTCATGTGTTGAATAAAATATATATTCATGTGTTGAATAAAAGAAAATTCATGTGTTGAAGAAAATATTCATTTGTTAAATAGAATAATGAAGTTATTGAAATATATAAAGCCGTGTTGATTAGATTTGCGCCATTTTGATGTGAGCGATATTTATATCGATTTTATTCATTTTTATAATGAATATCGAAAAGTAATTGATTTCTAAATATAATGTTTTGAAAATATTATCATTTATATATCGATGATATGGAATATTCAATTTTGATTAGAAATTGAATATGAAGTTGAAATCATTTTGAAAACGAATTTAAGACGATTTATAAAATACGTTTTAAATGAAAATCAACGAAATATATATAACATATTATATATATGTATGTATATATATATATATATAATGGCCTAAATAGAACGCGCCGCACGGCGGTTGTTCCCGAATTTCGATCATTGACTTCGAACAGATATTACGGGAGATCCGACCGTCGGATTCTCCTAAAACCGGAACCATTGAGTTCATATCGAAAAGATCTTTCTAACGAATATTAGAGATTTGAAATCTAACGGTTGGATTTGGAATCATGTCCAAATCAAATTTGGAAAAGGTCGTTGTAAGTGTAGTTTGATGGCCATTTATGGAAATCGACTGTATGGGCCTTGATAAAATTATTAAAAATAATAATAATTTGTGTAAAATCATAAGAAATTATTTGGAAAGAATTGGGATGAAAAATTCCATATTTGAAAAGATAAAAATAGATTTTTATCGAAATGAACTAGTTTTGAACTAGAGTTATAATCCATTTATTTTTTAAATAAATAAATTGGATTTGAAAGGGTTTTAAAGGTAACCAAAATTTCCAATAATTGAATTGGAATGGATTTGAATCGAAATTGTTTTTGGAATATTTCGATGTTGGATTTCGTGATTATACAGATATTGTTATGGAAATTTGAAAGATATATTAATATCGTTATTTCCAATACTATATTTGTTGGTCGTAGAATTTGATATTGAATATAAGCCAATATATTTCCTATTCAGAGCCTTGTATTTAATATCAAATGGGATTTGGGTTTATCGTGAATGGTGTTTTAAATAACACTTGTTCTTTAACCCGATAATTAATGGAATGTGAATTGGATTTGTTGTGAACTGTGTTTTGACGACATTCGTTCTTTAAACCGATTTATAGTGAAATGTGATTTGAAATTTATAAATCTTTTGTTAAGATTTAAAGGAGATTTTCCGAAGTAAAGTTTTCCAATTTAATAAAATAAATTGGAATGGAATGAAATTCGATTTGGTAACAATCGAAGTGAATTTCTGTGGAGGAAGACCACTAATATATCTGGAATTTAAAAGGATTTGTCGTTATTCCATTTATATTATTAGTCGGATATGAAAGTTTATATCGATTATATATATCGATTTGTTTTCCATGAAGATTCCATTGTAAATGGAATGTGATTTTGGGTTTATCGTAAACCGTGTTTTAAATGACATTGATTCTTTAACCCAGTTAAAGATAGGATTTATTTCCTGGATTTGAATAATCATTAAGTAATGATTTTTGGAAATTAAAACTTAATTAGAGTTTTAATGAATCTCTAATTATATTGAAAAATGAATTTGATAATTAAAATTATCAAATTCAAGAAATGATCGAGAATGGAGTATCACAAGTTTTGCTCCAGACGGTAGTTAAATCTTTAACTAGATTTGAACGTGAAATGCTAATTGAATTTACCGATAACACCATGGTGTTAGATATGAAGTATTACCAGTTTTACTTCATGGGACGAATAGGTTGGAATTGGGAAATTAAAACAAATGATTACTTCGGTAAGGTTCGTTAATCCCGACTAGTTTGGATAAACCATAATTGTAAGAACCCGTAACTTCCCCGTGAAGGAAAGAGCGGATACTTTGAGAACAACACACAAATGAACGCAGACGGAAGAACATTTCATTGTTATTACAACAATTACATCAGATACAAGAATATACAGAGTATAAAAGAATAAATTACATTCGATAAATATCAGAGATTACAATAAAATACATAGCAGCGGAAAATAATACAAAGCACAACTGAAGGTGATATACGGATACCGAGCTTTCCGGATATCATTACAGCTGTAAACCAGGATCCTGTGAATATAAATCTGCAAAACCAAAACTACTAGCTGCCTGTGCGGAAAATAAGGGCACCCAGAGTTTAGGTTAAAACAATAAACTCCAGGTCAGTCATGTGACTGGTGTGAGAACTAAAACAGTTATTTAAAGCTTTACTTTAAAGATAGTAATTCAAGGGACCACGCCGTATAACACGGAACGGGTTTCCTCCCAAGAATACCAGTGCATAGAATAAACAACGCAATGCTTTTTCGAAAAATGAAGCTATTATAAGACCCAGGTCCCATCACACAATGCAACGCAAGACGGAGGAAAGGGTTTTCCCTTATAATAGCCAAACATGCTTAGTACGTTTAAAACAAATCATTTGATACTATAATAAGTGTATAGTGTCAAAACAATTTCAATCATAAATATCAATCCTAGGCGGCATGGGTACCATCTATCATGTCGCCATACTAGTTCTACAATTAAAACCGAATCACACGTATTGGAAATTGGATTTCCGTCATGAGTCGAGGCAAGGGGCAAGCTCCTCTCCGCGTTCGAGACACTCTAGCAAATGTCCCAGGGCTACGCACTCTGGGCAACCCTTGGATGCTTCAGGGCCGGTCCTCACTTACGTTAGAGGATTGGCAATTCCTGAACACACGTTTCCCGGTCCTTACAGACCTATAATCGAGGCGCCTCGCATTCCAACAACCACATAGGTGAAAAGTATATAAATGTCAGGGCTGGTAAGTCACTGACACCACCAAAGCTAGAAAGAAACGTCGTGCTCTCCCTGCAGTCCGTATCCCGTTTTTGACTCATACCGAGGTGTGAGGCTCGCGAATTCACGTTATACACAAAGCTGCCACGTAGGCGTGCTTTGATCATCAACCACAAGACTTTGCTTTTCAACAGAAGCCTTGATCATTGCATCTTAGCGTGCCACACAGACAATTCATGCCATGCGACTGATGTCCATCGATATACAACCTCTGAGCTCGTACGTCTCAGAGAAGGGCGTTAAGCAAAAGAATAAATTCTCCACCGCCAAACAGATGTATATTTAATAGAAATCAATCAACACAGAATAAAATCCAATGTCAGACACACAATCCATTTACAAGTCCATTCTGGGTCTGAACGAAACCGGAGGCACTTTCCTCGCATATCCATCCATCTCCAGGTACGTCTGGAAGACCACCAACTATTTCCATCCTCTTGGGTGTACAGCCCAATCAGGATCGTCCGTAATTATCCAAACGATGTGAAGACTTCCGGTCTTCAACCACCATCTTCATCTTCGACTTATCGTTGGATTGGTTATTCAGAATGGGTATAAACCCGGACTTTCCGAACAACTCGCGTGTATTAAAAACAAACGTTACATAAACACAACATACGCCTCATTCCAATTCTGAATATTCTATTATTTAAATATTCACATCTTTTGGGAAAGGTTCCCATTAATTTTATCCAAGATAAATTCTTTAAAATTTATCTTTTAATCTTCCTTTGGATGTCATTTCAAACCAAATTATGGTTTTCTGAACTAGTCGAGATTAGCGAACCACACCGAAGTAATTATTTATTTTATTTCCCAATCCCAACCTATTCATCCCATGAAGCAAAACTGGTAATACTCTATATCTAATACCTCAGTGTTGTCGGTAAAATTAATTACCATTTCACGTTCAAATCTAATTAAAGATTTAACTATCGCTTTGGAGCAAAACTGGCAATACTCCATTCTCGCTCATTTCTAAATTTGATAATTTAAATTATAGATTTACATTTCAATCTAATTGCAGATTCGTTAAAACTCCTTTTACTGGGTTAAAGAACTAGGTGTTATTTAAAACACAGTTCACGACAAACCCAAATCACATTCTATTTATTATCGGGTTAAAGAACTAGTGTTATTTAAAACACCGTTCATGATAACCCCATTTCAAATCCAATCAAATATATTAGAAATTCCGATTATTTAAAACCCCTTTTTAAATCTAATTTATTTATTTAAAAATAATTGGGTTTTAAATTTAGTTCAAAACTAGTTCATTACGATAAAAATCCATTTTTATCTTTTCGAATACGGAGTTTTTCATCCCAATTTTTCTCAAATCATTTCTTATGATTTTACATAAATTATTACTATTTTTAATAATTTTATCAGGGCCCGTACAGCCGATTTCCATCAACGGCCATCGAACTGCACTTACAGCGACCTTTTTCAAATTTGATTTGGACGTATCTCCAAATCCAACCGTTAGATTTTGAATTTCAAATATTCGTTAGAAAGCTCTTTTCGATACGAACCCAACGGTTCCGGTTTTAGGAGAATCCGACGGTCGGATCTCCCGTAATGTCCGTTTGAAATAAATGGTCGAAATTCACGAACTGCCGCGGCGCGGCGCGTTCTATTTAGGCCATCATATTATATATATAATATATATTTCGTCGATTTCTATTTAAAACGAATTATATAAATAGTTTTAAATTCGTTTCAAAAGCAATTTCAACTTCCATTTCAATTCAAATCAAAATTGAATTCTTCTTTATAAATTCGTTTTAAAATTCATTTCTATTCAATTCAAATTTCAATTTAATTTGAATTCATTTCAATTCGCTTTCAATTCAATTTGAATTCGTTTTCAATTCAATTCAATTCCAAAGTCGTTTTCTATTCGATTCAATTCAAATTGGTTTTCTATTCGATTCAATTCAAATTGGTTTTCTATTCGAATCAAATTCGTTATATATTCAATTGAAATCAAATTCGTTTTCTATTCAATTCACTTCGAAATTGTTTTCAATTCATTTCGAAATCGTTTTCAATTCAATTCATTTCGAAATCGTTTTCAATTCAATTCATTTCGAAATCGTTTTCAATTCAATTCATTTCGAAATCGTTTTCAATTCAATTCATATTTCATTTCAAAATATTCGATTTCGAAGTCACTTTTCAATATTCATTTTAAAATGAATAAAATCGGTATAAATATCGTTCACGTCAAAATGCCGTCAATCTAGTCAACACGGCTTCATATATTTTTATTTTCAAATATTCTATTTCAAATATTTCTTTTTCAAATATTTCCCTTTCAAATATTTTTATTTCAAATATTTCCATTATTAAAATATTTTGTTCAACACATGACTAATCTCAACGGATGAGTACAGTCAACACATGAACCTTATATTATATAATATTGATAAAGATGTAAATTTTATTATTAAAATATTTCGTTCAACACATGACTAATCTCAACGGATGAGTACAATCAACACATGAACCTTATATTATATAATATTCTTTATCTTCTAAATTGGAATGAGGCCCAATCAATCACCATATAAAATCAATTATATGGATTTTCATACATCATACGTATATAATAGCATTGAAAAATAATCAACCATCAACCAAAGTGCACTACACTGTATAAGCATCAAATATAGATATCTAACGCTTATAACAGCCTGTCAATCAATCGATCGACATATTTAATCAATCAGGATGAGTGAACTTCAAATTTCATCCCAACACCCGTGTGGGGTTTCAAATAATCAAACACAGATTTTATTTGTGCAGTTGGGCGATGTGTAAAATTTATCGACCCAATCAATGTCCTTCAAATAGGTGTACATAAACAAACCGTCCGGTTTGTAAATGAATATTTTATTTTATTCACTTCCACGTTAAAAATTATATTTTTAATGATAAAATATTTTATTTCAACACATGAATTTCTATTCAGTTCATTCTTTAAATAAAATGATATTTTTATTTTTCTAACTTATTTTAGAAAATTTCGGCAGCATAACGGCACGATACTAGAAATAGGACAAGGCCTAGCCTTATCCCCGGTCTAGTGAAGGCCCACGCCATTCACACATCAATCAAATCCATTCATTTCACCAAACAATTCAATTTCAATCAAATAATCTAACTAATTTTTGCAATCAAACAAACAAGTCCATGGTCTGTGGACGATTGTGTCGGGTGCTACTAAGCACCGTCTGCATCCTAGCATATATATATAACTAGAAAAGAAATTGAAAGGTGAGAAATTCTCACAGATAGCTATCCAATTATCTTGACTCTTCTTTGATAGAAATCTTCATCGTTATCGCATTCTTGTCATCTTCGTTGCTGTAGCCACTACATATGTAAAAATCGAATTTTCACTTCGCTATTCAATATATAAAAATCGAATTTTACTTTGTTATTCAATATATAAAAATCGAATTTTTATTATCATGCTATATAGATAAAAATTCTATTTTTAAATTGCTACTATATAGATAAAAATTATATTTTTACCTCGCTATTCTCTATATAAAGATTTCGCCTTTTCAAATATATCCTTATAAAAATCACATTTTTATTTTTCTACATATATAAAGATGATATTTCAAATATTCCTATCATGTAAAGATTATATTTTTAATTCTCTACATAAACAAAAATCATATTTTTATTACTTTAAAAATCACTTTTATTTCCTAGCTAATGAACGAATAAAAATCATAGCTTTGCTTTAAAAATAAAAACATGTTTTTATTTTCACTTCTATATAGAAATCACGCCTTCTTCTATATAAAAATATTTTCTTTACGATGTTAAAAATCAAATCTCTACCTTATTAAAAATCGTATCTTTACTTCAATAAAAATCGAATTTTTATTTTATTAAAAATATAAACTTTCCTAAGTAAAAATATTACTTTTTACTACTAATGAAAAACAAAGAAAATCATAAATTCCCATATCTTCAAAATCATATTTTCATAAACTGATAATCATGTTTTCTATACCTAAAAATTATATTTTCCATAACCTAAAAATTAGATTACTTACAGAGTTTTTTGGGTTTCGATTTGGTAGAGAAAATGGGGGAAAAGGCGGCTGCTGGCACTCGACAAGAGGAGGAGTGGTTCTTCTTGTTCGTAGTCGGAGAAGCGGTGCCAGGGTCTGCGCGGAGGAAGGGGGCGGAGGCTGCATCGCGTCCGAGGTGGGGTCGGGGTGTGGTCTGGCACCTGCGGCGGGCGGGAGGGGGTTTCGTGGGGGGGGGGGGGTCACGCTCGAACTGGAGGGGATGGGGGAGGCGCGGTCGAGCCTGGCGGAGGGCGCTCGTCGGTGGAGGTCGGCGAGGCTGAGGAGGAGCTGGGGAGGGCGATGGTGGCAGGCGCGACGTGGAGGGAGGGGCGGTGAGGTCGTCGATCGGATTGGGGATCGGGGTTTTTTTCTTTTTTCTTTTTTTTATTTCTGTTTAAATGAACAAAGGGGGGGGCAGCGTATAAGGGAAGAGGGTGAGGAGAGAGAGAATTTTAATTTAATTAATTTAATTGCAAAAAGTTGACTTTTATATACGACCTCTAAACGAGGCCCACCGCCTGTCGTCCATAGCGTTTCACCCCCATTCCGAACACAATGGGACATGTTTCGTAGGTTGATTCGATCGTTTGAATCAGTTTCCGTTGAATTTACATTTAAATCACTATATTGAATTTTAAACGTACATTTCAAATTACCGGGGTCACATACTATCTCTAAAAATTCCTAAAAAATATTTTCTAGCTTCGTATTGACGATACGGTCCTAACAAAACTAATTTCGTCGAATTCTGAGACCGTTAGAAAAATGGCCAATTTCCAGTTGATTAAAATCAACTAAAACTGGTCAAACGCGTTTTCCTTTGCCACACTCACATATTGATTCGAAAAATTATGAAATTTAAAACCTAGCAATAATTTGACACTGCGGACCCAACAAAAGTGGTTTCGTCGAAATCCGAGGTCGTTTGCAAAATGTCTATTTTAAGGGCCTGAATTCCATAGCGACTATTCAGAATTTTTAACTGGACATATCTTTTGATTCCCGCTATGAAATTTCGATTTTTCGGATTCGTTGGAAAGATATTATCAATTAGATCCTAATGTTCTCAGTTTCACTAAAATCCGGATTGTTTTGCACCCGGTACATTCAATTGAAGTTTGAAATCGAATTATCGAACTACCGCGCCATTTTCAATTCTATTTATAATTATATATAAATATTTATATTCTAACGACGACGTATATAATATATACGTTCGAATTATATTCAAAATAAATTTCTCGTCGTTTATTATTTAAAATAATTCATTTTAAATATTCAAAATTCGCTAAAATTGCCAAAATAAAAATTTTAAACTGGCTCAGATTTCCGGGTTATTACAATAATTTGGTTTGAATTGATGTTCAAAGGAAGATTAAAGAAAAAATTTAAAGAAATTATCTTTGATAAAATTAATGGGAACTTTTCCCAAAGTATAAGAACATTTGAATAAAAGAATATTCTGAATTGGAATGAGGCGTATGTTGTGTTTGTGTAACACTTAATTATTATATACGCGAGTTATTCAGAAAGACCGGGTTTATCCCATTCTGAATAACTGATTCGACGATGTGTCAAGGATGAAGACGGTGGTCGAAGACCGGAGGTCTTCACATCGTTTGGGTGATTACTGATGATCTTGATTGGGCTGTACATCCAAGAAAAGGGAATCAGTTGGTGATCATCCAAACGTACTTGGAGATTGATGGATATGCGAGGAATAAGGTTCCTCCGGTTTCGTTCAGACCCAAAACGAACTTATATGGACTGTGTGTCTGACATTGGATTTTGCTCTGTGTTGATTGATTTCTATTAAATATACATCGGCCTGGTGAAGGGGAATTCATTCGCTTACTTCACCCTTCTTTGACACGTACGTGATCAGAGGTTGTATATCGATAGACATCAATCGCATGGTGTGAATTGCCTATGTGGCATGCCTAAGTGGCAATTGATCAAGGCTTCTGTTGAAAAGCAAAGTCTTATGGTGGATGATCAAAGCACCGCCTATGTGTCATAACTTTGTGTAACGTTAATTCGCAAGCCTCACACCCTGGTTGTGAACCAGAAACGGAAAGAACATCAGGGAGGGCATGCGTTTCCTTCTAGCTAGGGTGGTGTCAGTGACCTACCAGCCCTGACATTTATATTATTTTCACCTGTGTGGTTGTTGGCTTGTGAGGCGCCTCAGATATATCCGTGACTATGTGGAGCCGACGGAGTCATTTGGCTCATTGACGCCCCCAAAGGCAGGGAAACGCAGTGTTCAGGCATTTTAATCTACATCGGTGGACCGGCCCTGACGATCCAAGGGTCACTCGAGCTATGATCCTGAGACATGGGTTAGAGCGTCTCGAATCGGTGAGGACTATCTTTTGTCTCGGTTCATAGATGGAAATCCAACTTCCAATACGTGACATTTGCGGTTTTGATTGTAGAGCCTAGTATTGGCGACATGATATATGGTACCCATGCCGTCTATGATTGATACTTATGATTGAAATTGTTTTGACACTATACACTTATAGTAATAATAAAAGATGAAATTTCACATATCAAACATTCTTTGGCTATTATAAGGTAAAACCCTATTCTCCGGCTTGTGTTGCATTGTGTGATGGGACCTGGGTCTTATAATAGCTTCATTGTTCTTTATTTAGCATTGTGCTATTTGTTTTATGCACTGGTATTCTTGGGAGGAAACCCGTTCCGTGTTATACGGCGTGGTCCCTTGATTTACCTAACTTTAAAATCAAAGAATAACTGTTTTAGTTCTCACACCAGTCACATGACTGACCTGGAGTTTATTATTTTAACCTAAATTCTAGGTGCCCCTATTTTCCACGGGCAACTAGTAGTTTTGGTTTTGCAGATTTATATTCACAGGATCCTGGTTTACAGCTGGAATGATATTCGGAAAGCTCTGTATCCGTTTATTCTTTTCAGTTGTGTTTTTATATTATTTTCCGCTGCTATGTAATGTATTGTAATCTCTGATTATTACCGAATGTATTTTATTTGTTCATACTTTGTATATTCTTGTATTCCGATGAAACTGTTGTAATAAGCAATGAAATGTTCTTCTGTTTGCGTCCCGATGTGGCTTGTTCTCAATTCAATCCGTGCTTTCCTCCACGGGGAAGTTTGGGTCGTTTCAACTCTCCTACCGCATCCTATGAATCACCCTATAGATCAGTAGCGAGTAGTCCTTGCAAATCCGTTGATTTCAATCACGATAGAGTTACAGTATATTTCTGGCCGCTAAACCATAGATTATAAGTAACTCTACCATTTTACGAAGATCCACGGTCTTCAATGTCTCCATCTCGACCAGTATTTGATATCTTCAATATTTCGTGTTTGTTGCACGGAATGGTTTTCGATTATAAATTCGATCCCAGTCTTTCCTTTCCAACAATCGTATTGGCTAAATCTGATAGTCGATTATTTAACTATCAAATAAACAACCATTCAATCATGAAAATAAAAATAGATTTACTGGTTTAGTACTCAGCATCACTTGGCTCATTTAATTATAAATTAATTAATAAACAGTTATTTTAAACTTCTAAAACATTCTATATTTTAAAACATGGTATTCGATTCTCATTTCAATATATTAATCTTCTCAGAACCATTTCAATCTAATATTTAATACGTATTTAATAATTATATCTGATTTCTATTTTACTATTATTTCAAAACATTAATTACAACACCATTTATTATTTATCATCGATTCATCTCGTCATTTTAAAACAATCGTTACGACCTCTCCTTTGGTTTCCTTATTTGAACACTATACTCGTCACTTATCTTTTTAGAATAAACCCATTCTGAATCTCATCTTTTACTTTGAAAAAATCATTATATTATCACAAGTCTCTGTTATTTCCTTTACTATGGAAATACCATTTTATATTCTCAAGCCCGATCTGATTTCCCTTTATTTTGGAATCCCTTATTTTTCGCTTCTAATCCACTTAACCGTTTCCCGGTTTTAAATATTGTCTTGATTCTATTTATTTCACCTAATCCCATTATTAAGTAACGTCGATTTGGCTTCACATTCCCTTTGTAAATCATGTTTATAAAACTTAGGTTTAAGATAAATCCCCACTCACCTTGATTCCTTCTTTACTTAAATCAAATATTACGTAAACATTTATTTAAGCTATCTCATTTGCTTAAAATCCCTTTTTATTAAATTGGTTTATAAAACTCGGTTTTATAATAAATTTCGTTCACAACTCCTTTCCCAACTCAATCAGGTTTCAATACCACTTTAATTTCTCAATTAGATGAATTTCATTGAAACATTAACCCTACTAAATTATAATAACAATAATTTACTTCTTCGTTAACTACCATAGAAATAGTTAAGTTCTTTATTAATAAATAAATAGTAAATCTCTTTTTAAAATCTTATTAAATTAAAACCAATATTTATTAATCTATTTCATTAGATTAATGCAAAACAAAACTATCAAATAACTGGTTCCAATTAAATCCGTTGACTTCGTCAATTTAAACTATAATTATTTCGTCAATCAACTCCAATTAACCTTCTTTTAGATTAATTAATAATATAATTAATTATTTTATTTAATTGTCTCTTGAAAATAATTAATCCAAGTCTTAACAATTATGTTAATTTCCCTTGTCTGTTTATAAACCTTATTAACAAAAGAATCGATTTATAAAGTCATTTGATAATTACTTAAAAAATTAAATAATAAACAATACATATTAATTTTCTTTATTAAACCTTATTCAAAATAATAGCTTTCCAAAATTTACCTTCAATTAAATAAATTTTGTAACTTCCTCACCGTCAATTCATCTGATGGAAATAAAATGATATATTTTTGGACCACCTGCTACCAACTATTCAACCAATACCGTCTATAGGTTAAAACAGAATAAACACTGAATTTAGATTCAGTAATCAATGATTCAATCCATCATCCAATCTTATGGGTTAAACAGTCCATGAAAATAAACAATAAATTTGAGGAATCAAGTTGGATCCCTCCAACCTGTTTTCCTTGCATCCAAATATGTTATCTCAACAATATCATTTATTCCAATAAACAGGTATAATATTCAAAAATCACACAATAACAGCAATCCAAACAATCATCTATAAATTTAACACGTTTATATTATTATAAATGTGACCAATGAAGTAAATTACCTCCATCGGTTACAACCGTTAAAAATAACAATTTGATTTAAATTAAACGAACGTTTAATATAATCGGTTCAGTCACCGCATATATATTCATCATCCATCAACCAAATACAATTATAGCATACAAATATTTAAACCCGACTTATATTAAATATAAGTAAGATAAAAACTGAGTGAATTGAACTCACCTTGATTTGTCCATCGCTGAAAAAGTCTGGTCTAATTAAATTAAACTGACGTTTAATTTAATTAAAAATCCCAATAGCTGTCAACTCCTTCCAAACCAGTTTCATCTGTCGCTCGTTGATATGGATTTGATGCCACTTGTTTTGTTCAATACCGTTGCTGTATGACACGGTTATAAATCAAATACGGTATTATGTTTTAAAATTCTAATATTAATGAAACCTAAATAATATATATTTTTTATTATCAATTTCTACTTTACGTTGTAAATAACATGAATTAACATTTTTAAATTCTAACAGCTAGGCATATGGGAACGTTCCGGCAACATTAGCAATTCTGTATTGGGATCTGCTAGGGAGCCCGAAATTCAGGGTGCAATTATATACGAAAATGTATCCTACGCACGTAATTCAAGGGTGAAAGTTTACTGTGCGTGCAAGATCATTCCCGCTCCTTTCGGGTTTTTGATGTTTCGGGCTTTATAGCAATTCTGTTTTGTATTAGGCATCATACTAACCGTATACAGGCCGTGTCAAAGCTTGTGTATATGCTTGCTATTTGGGGCAGTTTTGAAAACTTAACTAGGCATATTTCAACCCATACCCAGGCACTGCATGATTTAACTTAACGGCTCGATTTTACGTAAAAATGGTCATGTTTTAATATATGTACATAAGTTAAAATAGTTAGGCAAATGAAATTTTATCTGGTCTAAAAAACAAAACCGTATTACTTGTTTAGAAAATGTGCCACGTGTAATATGCGGTTTATATAAATCATCGATTACTTTAAAACTAGGTAGGGTTAGGCAATTGAAACCAATTGTGTAGGCATAATTAGGCTCACGTAACAGGAGATTTGGCAATATAAAATAATTTGGGTACTGGATTGGGCATGTTATAGTCATCATCAGGGGCCACGTTACCTTATTTATATGTATACTATAAGCACCGGGCATGTTAAAGGATTTAGGTAAATTTTAAGGGTGCGTTCTTAACGAACGTGAGCGTGGCATTTGAGCGTGTCATTTGAGCGTGATACTGTAGCGAAGTGGAAATATGTTTTTAGCTACGAACGGGGTATTTGAGCGTGGTATTTTAATTGTTAATTTGTTTGTTTTGAGTTAATTAAATACTAATTTCGGTTGAACAAAATGACTACATTTCATTACACAAAAAAAAATACAAACATAAATACGACAGAAATACAATAACACGATGACATGAACTTCCTACTTATTGCGTTTGTCTGCAAGCCCTCTAATCAACCAGCTTTTCGCTATCTCATCCGGAAGATCCGGAAGAGCAGTGAACATATCATTTATTTTTGGGTCCAACACAAATAATAGTGCGTCTGCAATATCAAACTCACCCGTTGCTCCAAGACGTTGCATACGAGCTTCCGTATTTGCATAAGTTGTAGAACTTCCCGTTGATTCCATTAATCACCATCCCCTTCAGCTAATCACCGCTAATCACCATCCCCTTCAGCTAATCACCAGTAATCACCCTTCCATTTAACAAAACAGCCCCTAATCTTCCCCACCTACCCGCTAATCTTTCCTCTCCTCCCCCTAATTACCCACGCTCAAAGCTGAAAGCAGCTCCCTGCTACTTCCGCTCAGCGTGCCTTTGAGCGGGGCAAATCCCACTCAAACGTCCGACGCGTCGGCGCAGCCACGACTGGATGTGGCACGCTCAAAGCTTGCGAACGGCACCTAACACTTAACTAAGGCCACATTATAACTGGAAGTTAAGTTAGATGCACACAAAAGTACCGGTTAGGCACTATTAAATGGAATAGGCACATTTACAATTTTCCAGGTCCCGTTGTATTATTAATGACTTACATAATATATATTACTAAACCATGAACCATGGCTAGGCATGTTTTAAAACTAGTTGGTTTATTAAACACCAACTTGACACTAGTAAACAAACTGCCAAGCTACTTTAATTAACCAAATAAACAGGGCTAGGTTCTAAAATAAAATTTGGCATGTTATACATTCTTAAATATATATTAGTTTTAAAACCCATCTTACGTTAACTATGGACTAAAATCTTTAACTATATTTAGAACTGGGACTTACCAAAATGTGAGCCCAACAATAAAACAACCCCAACTCCTACAGTATCCATCTTCCTCCTGTAACACTCGCCACTCCCCTCCCCCACGGTACCACCGTGTGTACACAGGAGCTTCCCCTTCCCTTTGCTACGAAACCGCAGTCACCTTCGTACACCGTACCACTCTAAACACCACCACCTTGACAGTTGACAGTCACACAACTCCATGCCATACGTACTCAGTGGTGCCATCGCTCCCATCTCGACCGTCCATAATTGGCATGCACCAGCCTATCCACGTAAGCAAGTCTCCTCCTACTTCTGCCTCATCATTCTAAGATTCCTCCCCCCATTTTTTCGAATTCTGCTCTCCTTTCCCAAAGTTCTGTTTCCCTTCGAAAGTCGAAACTTCCCTCTGTTTCCACACTTATCTACTGTTTGTGCACGTCTCCCTCCTACCGCACCCATGCACCTTCAACACCTTGCATGCGCCACATCACCTCATCAGTACACTGCCTCGCCACTTCATCAGGCCACCCCTCCCCTCGAACTTCCAACCAAAACACCACCACTTCGCATCCGAATACCCACACGCAAGCAGCTTCATGTGAACATCCCCCCACTTTATATAAATACATTTACAAGGCGGCTTTTCGCTTTGCAGGAAATATTTGGTTTCGAGTGTTATTAGTGAGTAGAGTTCGTTCGTTTTTGTGCTGTGAAGCCGAGGGGTATTTATAAGTATATAACGAGCAAGCTTGGTGGCCACGAAAACTTGGCAGTCACGATTTAGGATTTATAGCTTTGCAGTGCAGATTAGCTTTCCGTGAGTTTGTGCAGTTGATTTGAAATTACAGCGGAAGAGTAGTTTTAGCTTTAAATCTTATGGAGGAAGACTCAAGTCAAGTTACATACTTCAATTTGATATTATAATACATACTGAAATATATGGAACCACTTGCTTTAGAATGAAGGCTTAGTTGAAATGAAGTCAGAAGCTGTTTGATATGTGATGCGTGATGTGCGCAAGGACGGAGATTTGAAAACACATGCACTGTATTTTTAGATGTACAGCACCCCAACAACCCCTTGATTTCCACAACACATTCTCGTTTCTCTCTCCTTCCATTAACTCTTTCTTTACCCACTAACTTATTTAAATATAAATAAATGGTTATTAATGAGGGGCAAATGAAGAGCGTTCAATGACACCCCAAATAGTGAGCATCCATTTGTCCCTCTTTCTCCACATCTCATTTATTATAAATTATGTTAGTGGAAGGAGAGAGAAGTAGTGGAGGGAGAAAGAAAATAAATGTGTGGTGGAAATCAAGGGACATTTAGGGGTGCTGCACTATTTGGGGTGCCATTGAACGCTCGTGTGTGTGTGTATATATATATATATATATATATATATATATATATATATACATATATATATATATATATACACAGAGAGAGAGAAAGAGAGAGTTTATATTAATACAGCGGAAAAATATATGAATTTACACATAAATTAATGTCTATTCGAGTTCCTTCTCCCTCTATTTCCTCCACCACCACGGTTGCCTTCTCTTCTCCAATTGCTCATGCCCTTAAGATTTTCTCTGTACCATGCAATAATCGGATGCAATTACCAAGTATTTACATGTTAGAGTTTCTTCATACAAACTCTTGTTTAAAAATCCATGGTCTGGGTAACAACAACAGTGACTACGACTTGACATGCACATTAAGTGAGAGGTACCAAATTCCTACAGTTGTCACAAGAGTCTCTCATCCTGATTGGCTTCACTATGCTGTTGGTTTGGTTGCTCCTAACTACTGGAAAGGCAAGCTCAGTCGTAGGCCTGTTCTTGAATTGTATTTTTATCTTATTTCTTTAATTGCAATTATGTTTGTAATTCAATATTAATCCGCAATATAATGCACATTAATGTGAATATTAATTGTATATGCTTCTTTAAAGGGTACTTTGAAAGGATGGACAACGCCATTTCTGAGGCCAAACAGTTATCACAGCAAGTTAACCAACATCTGTTAAGTGAGTATTAGGTAAAAGGTATTGATGAGCCAATATTTTGTAAACGGAAAGCATACCACTTATAGGACACTCAGTAGGAGGGTGGCTAGCGCGAGTCTACATGCAAGAGTTCAAACCATCAAATATGTCTTTACTTCTACTCTTGGAACCCCTCACTTGTACGATATTGCATCTGTCAAGATATATATTCATGTCATATTCAACACAAAATAAGATTTAAAACAAAATGAAAACAGTACTCTGCCCAAGGCTTGCTCAAGCCAAAAGAAATAAACAGATTGATAGCAAATAGGAGTACCAAAGCATTATAGTTATCTATAAAGGTGATCTCTGTGTCCACCATGGTCAAGTCTTTGTTTGTAGTAAAATGAGTAGTCATATATAAGAACAATACAAAAGCTTGTCTATAAATCCACTAACGACAGACAAATTTAACTGCAGCTTCTACCATAAGATTTAGGCAAAGCGACATGTATAGTAATAAATAAATGAAGAAAGGTATTGAAATGCAAGTTGCATTCAAACATAGAAAAACACCAGTATTCAATTGGACAATAAGAGAAAGAGATCGTACTAAATATGGCATTTGGTTTTAGTTATTCCGAGAGTGATAATTTTGGTTGGTTGATTTGTTGTTCCGTTATACTGTGAATGCCTGCTTTTTCTTAAGGGTCGTTTTGACAAATAACTGGCACTACCTTACACTGAGTACAGTTTTACAAATAAAAAAAAAAAAAAAAAAAAAAAACGAGAATATACTTAATACTATTTACAGACAAGTACATTGATTAACATAACACATACTGATAATAGCCTGGAAAACCACAGAAACGTACATAATTTAACCTTAGGATATATGAACAAAATAAGAACTAAATGTGAGCAAAATATGCTGAACATGATCATGAACTATTTTGGCCTAACCAGCAAAAACTTCACTGTGCCATCTTCTTTAGCAACAAATTGTCTGTCTTCCAAACCTTTCAAGCATAGATAAAAGGATTATATATATACAGGGGCGGCTATTGGGACACAAAATTAGACACAAACTTGGAGACACAAATCCTTAACCGTTGGATCTTTTTGTCTTTATGTGGAGAGGTGTAATTCATGGGGTGATCCAATGGTGGAGATTAGTTGTGTCACCAATTGTGTCTAAATTTCGTGTCCCAGTAGAATTTCCCATATATATATATATATATGTATATATATATGTATATGTATATGTATGTATGTATCATGGCATAAATTCTATAAATATTAAAGGTAACATTTGCAAGAAATGAAGGCAATAATTAAGAAAAAGGCAGAGGCTATGTTTAAACAATAGGAAATTTGCAAGAGGCAAACAACCAGAACAAAGAATCTACATTTGCAATAGAATTTCTCAAATTATCCCTCACATCTTGCATTCTACTTGTGTAAGATTAAGTTTATATGCACATTTTAAAAGGATAAAGACAGAATGTACATTTAAGAAAGTGATCATGTGCTACATCAGCGAAATAGGTGCACACTCAAAATCAGATCCCTGTGAGTAAGAATGGTAATATTCAAATTGTATGTATGTACATAAGGAAAAATATAGGAAGAAAGGTATTTTTGAAGTTGGAACCTCACTGCAAGCACCGAATACACAAGAAGGAGACGTAGATGTAATAGGATCAAAGGCACCAAGGAAACACACTGTTGATTTACTCAACCTGACAAGAAATAATATGAACAAAAACCAAGTACAGATAACATATTGAATACATTCACTACAAGAATAATACGGATTTCCGACGGCTGAAAACCGTCGGCGGCCGTCGGAAATGGTCGGAAGTCGTCGGAAATCCCCGTCGCAATTAAAGGCGTCGGTACACAGTGTTTCCGACGGTTTTCGACGGCTGTTGTCGAATATTTTTCCTACGTTTTCCTACGGTTATCGTCAATTTCCGACGGCTTTCGACGGCCGTCGGAAACCGTCGGAAACCGTTAGAGACGTTTGCCTGGAAGCCGTCGCAAGCCGTCGGAAACCGTTATAAACATTTGAACCAGTGAGCCGTCGGAAGCCGTCGGAAATACTGCTGCTTTTTTTTTACATTACAGCTGTTATTTAACCATCAAACCCACATTCCACTCAATTCAGTAATTCAGACCGTCGGTCTTTAACTCCATCACAACATTTCATACACAAACCATCAAAACCACACCATTTCAACCAAAAAATCATCAAAACCAAACCAATTCAACCAAAAATTCATAAAAACGATAAAAAAATGTATAAAACATAACACTTCTACGATTGCACACTATATAATACATCACATTTACTACATCAATCCACCACATCTTGTCTACCATCAAAATACATACGAAATGTCAACCAATGTTCAGTCATACACCCCATATATATATAGCGCATCTCTAGTCATATATGTACATATGTCAAACTAAAAAAACATACCTAACAAGCAACATCACTGGTCGTCCTCCTCTGCAGAGCCAGCTGATGAAGGAAAGCGTCCATACTGCCGCTCGAACTCTGCTATGCGTCGATCCACTATCTGAGTCATCTCAATGGCTTGGCGGCGATTCTGTTCCTCAAGCTGTGCCACCCTAGCTCTCAAGTCCTCGATCTCTGCGGCGTCCATAGCTTCTCTAGCATGTCTGGCCCGTGCCTGCTGACTGGTGGACTGTAACAATTATTTAAAATTCTTTTACTCATTTACAATTATTTTAATAATCTGCATGGCGTAAAAATATGTAATTAAAGAGTTCGGAGTAATACATTATAATCTTCGTTGACATAAAAAGGTTATCGACTATATCATTACATTCTATATCATCTTTTAACTATTATGGTAAATAAGACCATAAATGAACCTATTCCAAGCCAACGCATAACACTGATTATAAAACGTTTTATAAATTACAATAACATAGTTAATGCTTACTTGTTGGTATCAAATGTTAAAGAAATTTGATATGCTTTAAATTATAACAACAATTAATGACAGGTGTGATATCACATGTTAAAGAAATTTGATATGCTTTAAATGACATAATTTAATACCGTAAACTATGCACTTCATCGAGTTAATTTAGAGCAATAATTATTGATCTCTCAAATGATAACATTGAATGCACGCAACATTGGTATCATGAAAGGTATATTTGTCACAAAATTAAAGAACTTGAGGCTTAAGCTTTCTAGATAAAAATAAAACGCATAAAAATTAAACTAAACTAAAAATGTTTTACCACTTGATTTCCAAATCCATATCGTCTGTTACGCGTCTGTGGATCCATCACTGACTGGAAGATAATGTCCTCCTCGTCTGTAGTAAGCTGCTCCTTTCCAGTCTCAGCTAGACGCAACTGACGTTTCTCCATGAACTTCTCCTGCAAGCCCAATAGGAATGTATATAAAATTAATATCATGATATCGTATTTTATATTAATTTAACAATTACTACATAAACTTCTACATAAAATGAAATCTTACGTGACTCTTCCTGGATTTCTCGTCATGCCATGAGTATGTGATGTTCCCGTCTGAGTCGACATGCTCTATGGCATGCGTACGTGTGAACACATCCATATAGGAGACTGGACCCTGCCCCTCAGCCTCCTGAATTAGATTATTAAACACAATTATTAAATGTTCAAAACTATATACAGCATAATAAGTCGCATTTAAAAAAAATTACCAACTCCTGCCGATACTGCTGGAATGACTTGGATCCTCCTCTATGCGTGACTGGATTTTTATTCCTATTCGCGCTGTTTCTTTGTGACTCCGCCTTCACATTTAAAATTTTATATTTATCAGTCTAAATATTTTAATATTTCTTAAAAAAAAATTAGTACACTAACCTTCGCTGTATCACTATCCCAATACTTCAGAAACCCACTCCAAACATTATCTCCCATCCACGTAGGTTTTTTCCTATTTTTTTTCATTGTTGATATGGCATCTTTATAGTTTTTCCTCATCTTTTGCATCCAATACGTCCTAGCCAATGCCAAATCATCGGTCTGTATATCAACCTCAGCCTGTATTTCACGTTAAACAAACATTAGTAGTAAAATATGTACAGTATATCTCAGCGATTAACATAAATTATATTGCAAAAAATATAAAAGAAAATACTTACTAGCACATCCTGCCAAATGACCTCCTGAATGTGAGGTGGTATCAAATCCCACTTAGGCCAAAATCCCGATATCCTTGCCTTATATGCTGCTGTCGAAGCGGTCAAAATAGTCTTCGAAGGCTGAAAATCGAAAGTCCTGCATTAAATGTGAAAAACATATAAGTGTGCTGTATAAAATAATAAACATGCAAAATAAAGTTTAATTTTTACCCAGTACTCGTAGGAACTAAGGACACGGCTGGACGCACGTGGGGATGCGATCCAGAACCCTCGCCTGACGAATTTCCTCTAGATGACATACCTGTCACATAAAATCATTTCAAAGATCTAAGCTAACTTAAACAAACGATATAAGCTGCTAAATAAGTGACATAAAAGATGCAAAAAATGACATAAAAGAGAAATTGTTTTTACCTGTATTTGATTTGGTCTCATATTCCAAAGATTAACATTTTTACATTATTGCAGATTTAAGACAAATAAATAAGCAAAACTGCATATGACACAAAAGATGTAAAAAACGATCATAAAAGTTAAAAATTTAATAGAGTTACATGAATTGCAAAATAAGCTGGGTTTACAACATAATTACATTACAATAGATAGATAGTACTCGATCATCATCTATATCAATCATCATCTTCTTCAGATTCAAATTCATCCTCAGATTGCATACTATCTTCCTCCGCACTCTCAAACGCATCTACCAAAGTATTTGCCTCATCGATTAGAGGTCCGAAATCTGCATGATCATCTTCAATTATTATTTCATTGTTCTGTTCGAGTTCTGCCTGATAGGCTCCTTCATCTGGAATATTCTTCCCATCAAACGTAAATCTGGCCTTTGTTTTAAAAACCGCCGACCAATCTGCTTTATCTCTTTTTAGAGACGGGTAAGGTGCATAATAAACCTGTAATGCTTGTTTGGCTAGTACAAAAGGATCGTACTTGTAATAACGCGATGTATGCTTTATTTCAATCAGATTACAATCCTTATGTACATTAATCCCAGAACCCGGAACATTGCTAAACCAATCGCATTTAAATAGAAACACCTCCTCTGCGGGTCGTGAGAAATATGTCAATTGCAAAATTTGTGTTAAAACGCCATAAAAATCTTTGATGTGATTCTCAGGATCGTCACTGCCTTTAACGAATACACCAGTATTGTTCGTTGATTTTTCAGCACCGTATTCTTTTGTGTTAAATTTATATCCATTAACAAAATATATTGGATATGTCTTAACCAATCTTTTTGGTCCCATTGCAAGATGTTTCAACCCTTCATCAACAACACAATTTTTGGGTTCATAAACATAATTTGTAAACCAAGCAGAAAATTCTTTACTGATATCTCCATTTGGATGTTCACGTTCATAAACGCTGTAAATAGAAATAGTGTTTTGCATTAGATTATACACACGTAAAGATGTAGAAATAAAAATGCAGTAATTGATATTTCAGATTACCTAACGAATGGTGCAACTTCAGCACAATTTAGAAGAATATAAGTGTGAGCTACATGAACATCTTTATCATTTAGCCAGACGTCAACACATTTTCCAGAAGGTCGACCGTGTTGTCTAAAAATAGACAAAACTGTTTGAGACGATTCTTGTTCGTCTCCTTCGTCGTTTCTTGGAACACTTTCAAATGATATATTCACATGATCACTGAAATAATGAGAGAAAAAGAACGAAGCTTCTTCTTCGATGTAAGATTTACATATCGAACCTTCAACTCGTGCTTTTTGTCTCACTTTTTTCTTCAAATGATTCAGATACCTATGCAATATTAATTTACATTATTTAATAGTTTTAAATTCAATTAAATTAATCGTTAATATGTCTATGTTTACCTCTCGAATGGATACATCCATCCATATTGGACAGGACCTCGATATCGTGCTTCAGTTGGAAGGTGAACAGGTAAATGTTCCATTACATTAAAAAAACCTGGTGGGAATATTTTCTCTAATTTGCAAAGCAATATTGGAATATCTACCTCAAATTTACGTAAACGTTCCACTTTCAAAGTAGTTGAACAAAGTTCTTTGTAAAACAAACTAAGCTCCGTTATTACCTTCCAAACTTTTAACGGCAGTAGTTCTTTGAACATAACTGGGAATAGATGCTCCATCATAATATGACAATCGTGGCTTTTCATTCCGCTCAATTTACCATTTTTGAAGTCAACACACCTACGAAGGTTTGAGGAAATCCCATCAGGAAATCGTAACCCTTCAACCCATTTTAAAACAACGTTAACCTGATTATTATCTAATTCATAACATGCTTTGGGTTTTTTACTGTCATTAGGTTTCATATGAAGCTCGGGACGTTTGCATAATTCTTCTATATCGCGCCTTGATTTCAAATCATCTTTAGTTTTCCCTTTAATATTCAAAATCGTGTTAAACACATTATCAAATACATTTTTCTCATTATGCATCACATCAATGTTATGACGAAGCAGAAGATGTTTCCAATACGGCAACTCCCAAAAAATAGACTGTTTGCACCAATTATGATAAATCGATTTGCCTTCAATTTCTGTTTGAACTCCAGTTTGATATATCTTTGGATGATTTCGAACCATTTCACATATTTCTTCGCTAGTCCATAACGTTGGAGGTTGTCTGGTTTCTACTCTATTAACCAAAAAGTTTTTCTTGTCTGCTCTAAAAACATGATTTACATGGAGAAAACATCGATGACAGTCAAACCATGAAATTTTCCTACCATGCGGTAAGGAAAACGCTCGTGTCTCTTCCATGCAATATGGACATGATAGACGACCAGCAGTACTCCATCCTGAAAGCATTGCATATGCAGGAAAATCACTTATAGTCCACAACAAAGAAGCAAACATGCGAAAAATTTTCTTCTTTGAAACATCGTACGTTTCTACTCCTTCGTTCCACAATGTTTTTAATTCTTCAATTAACGGTTGTAAATAAACATCAATTCCTTGTGCTGGATCATCGGGCCCAGGAACAATAACAGTAAGAAACATATATTGTGTTTTCATACACATCCATGGAGGTAAATTATAAGGTGTGATGATAATGGGCCATGATGAGTATTTAGAACCAAACTGAGAAAATGGTGAAAACCCATCCGTACATAATCCTAGTCTGACATTACGACTCTCCACTGCAAAATTGGGATAAGTTTTATCGAAATGCTTCCATGCTTCCCCATCGGCTGGATGGGTCAACGTACCTTCTTGCTCCGATCTCACCTTATGCCATCGCATATGAGATGCAGTTGCAGAAGATGCATATAATCTTTGAAGCCTTGGAGTAAGAGGTAAGTAATGCATACGTTTATATGGAACTTCCTTTCCCTTCTTTTTTCGTGGTTTATATCTTTCTTCATTACAAATTTTACAATTTCTAAGGTTTACGTCATCTTTCCAAAACAACATACATCCTTTTACACATGTATCTATTTTTTGATAAGGTAAACCAAATGCCGACATAAGTTTTTTAACTTCGTAGTGATTTTCACACATTAAATTATCCGGCGGCATGTGCCTTTTTGCAGCTTGTACAATTGCTGTGAACCCAGCTTCAGTGATGTTGTATTTAGATTTCATCGCAATGTATTCCGCGATTACCGATAGCTGAGTGCCGCTTGTACAACCATCCCAAATAGGTTTCTTAGCATTATCCAGCAAATCATAAATTTTCTTAGCTTCAATATTCGGTTCTTCATCATTTCCATCGTCGTCGTCGGCTGCAATCATAGGAAACATAGATCGAGCTGCATCTTCCACCATATTTTCAATACGGGTCGTGCTAACATTTTCTTCAACAAGATTGTCTACCTCAGTCTCAACAGGAGTATTTGATACAACTTCTCCATGACGATCCCAAAAATAATACTCGGGTACGAATCCGTTTTTGCACAAATGGACTTTCACAACATCGGGTAACAAATATTTCAAATGTTTACACTTGCTACACGGACAACGAATTCCAGGTTCGCTTCCATTATTACTTAAAGCAAAGTCAACAAAGACATTTATACCATTATAAAAATCTTCTTTTATTGAACCTCTCTGTCCTCTTCTTTGGTACATCCAACTCCTCCGATCAACAAAATAATCAATCATTTTTCCTAGTTGAGAAATTCAGTCATAAGTCCAAAATTTAATATTTATTTAAGAATTCAAATTACAAAAAAAACTTGTACTTATGGTAATAAAACGCACGTATATTGCAATATTTTCATTTTTAAGGAATATATTTTTAATATTAAAAATATATTAATTCTATAGCGTTTTGATCCATATGTATTTTATATATTAATTCCATAGCGTTTTTCTGAAATTTTGATTTTGTCGTAACTTACAAATTATGAATTAAAATCTCAAATTCTTATATCCGTTAGAAAAAAAAATTCAATATGGTCCTAGCGTTTCTTGTTTCGTCCAAATCCGATTTAAAATGAATTTTATATAATTTTCCAAAGTTCAAAATTAAATTTTGAAACCACCGCGCCATTTTAGTCTTGGAATATAAATTATTTTAATTTATAAAATCTAACTTAAATAACAAAAAATCAATCGTTGTTATTTAAAATAAATAATCTTAAATATCCATAACCCAACACAGTTAAATTTGACACTTTTTTTAATGCAATTCTTTTACATGGTCAGGCATCCTACTTCCCATTATAAACACAGTAAACATTTACAATTGTGTATTACTTCGTTTCAAACGATTCAACAAAATTTCGGCAGCATTTCCCTTTTGTTTCCTGCACTGTACACATGTACGCAGGAAACAAAAGGGAAAATGGAACCAAAATTTTGTGAATCTTTTGAAACGAAGTAGTATACAAAATGTAGATGCTTATTGCGTTTATAACTTGTCCAATACAAGGACAAATCCAACAAATATTGTACCAGATGAATATAAACGGTCGTTTTTTAATTTAAAAAAAACAACTATTTATATAACGATCATGTACAACACTCGTCGGACGGGGCCGAAAACACTCTAGGGGATATTACTCAATTATATGTGCGTATATTAATATAAAGTACGTTTTACTGCAACGAAAAAATATTTTATATTTTATCACATCTGCTAACATTTCAATCAACTTAAAACAATATTATTACCGTCGATTCAATAGGCACACAACTAGAATTTAGAATCATGCGTTTTTGTGCATAAATCAAAATTTGCACGATGTACTTTTCATAGTTCATCCATTCAATTATTCGTATGTCAAATAACACGTGCAAGAATGACGAGCGCATAACAGCACACATGTACAAAAATATCCTAAATTATACAACGACATAAACAATCTAAATTGAAACACATACACACACTTAAACCAATTTGTAAATATCTGGGATTTTAAACAATTTTTTATGACCACTACAAACAACAATATATCCAAAACATGCCTAAATTTTGATGTCAAATACACAAATATGCAAATATTTAACATAACTTTTTCAATTTCAGTGTAGCAAATGAAACACACATATAATATGATGATATAACATACTACAACACCATAGGAACCAATTGCAATCAACAATTAAGCTTAATTTACTAATTTTACCAAATTTAGGTTTAGGTCAAAAATTGAAATTTTAACCAAAAAACGAATTATACCTTAAATTGATGTTGCTGGAAGATTGAGGAGGAGTCGGGAGTGATCTGGACGTGAAAAATTTGGTGTTTGGAGGTGGAAAATCGCGATTTTGATGGTGTAAGGGTTGGAAATTCGGCTGGAAAATGGGTGTTTGAGGAGGGAGGTGAAAAATTCTGTTCGGCTGGAAGAAGATAATACGTTTATAATCGACGGTTTCCGACGGCCGCCGACGGCCCGTCGAAAGCCGTAGGAAAAAGCCGTCGGAAACCGTCGATATGGGCCGTCGAATTTAAGCTCCTTTCTTGTAGTGATTATTATATTAGCGAGATGGCAACTATTGAAAGATAAGCATAACTCATTATCTAAAGCACAACATTAATCTAGCAACAGACTGCTCAGAATCATATTGTTTGCAAAATAAAATCATACCTCACACAATCAACATTTTCAACTAGGTACGACCATAAATCCTCAGAACACTTCTTCCCAGTGGTGCACCATTTGATGAGTTTGTTTCAAAAAACGGACCATATTTTGCAAAGAACGTGTTGAACAAGCAACTATAATATTAGTGCAAAGAGGTAGAACAAATAATATTAATAAATAGAACAAATTAAAACAAACGTACAAAGAAGAGAATGTTAACGTGAGTAAAACCACGTAAACTGTGGTGATGGGAGGTTAATTAGAAATGGGATTATTGGAGGCAGCAACATTTTCATATGATGGATTTGAACTAATCGCTCTTTAGCATGGATTATTACATTTATTGCAATAAATACATATGAAGAAAGAGCCTGTATACAAGTTGAAATGCATTATTTTGATTGACCATTCACAAAAGAATAACAACTTGTTTAACTGTTCTTTCTTGCTATTAACACTAATAATAAATAAATACATAACATGTATAATTAAGACACATGAAAATTAGTTACCTAGAGCTTCATAGTATAGTTATAGAAAACAAGAATTAATTGCTTAGTTTAGATATAATTGATAAAATAACATATATCTGTACAAAAAATCAAGTGGAATACCTCATTGGTAGCTTATAGGCAAATTGATAGAATTGTAGCACTTTTGCGCAATCTCTTCTAAACTCTTCATATGCAGCAACCTAATGTTAATTAAGAAAATATGCATGTAATTTAAGCTTCTTATGAGGTCTAGCAAATGATAAAAAATAATACAAAAAATAAAATCACACTGCTTGAAGAATAAAATGAACAAAAAAACATACAAAAAGATTAACAAAGGTTGTACAAAAACAATGTTAACCGAATGAAAGCTTCATAGCTTAGAAGTAATCATTCCACTTAATTTAACATTTCAGATGATCAAACAAATATATATTGCATAACAGATCCTTTAAGAGGAAGAGTAATCATGTTCTTTGAACCAACAAGTAAGACAAAAGCCAAGTTGAGCCACCAGTAAGTAAGATATAGGTAGTTTGTTCTCATTATGTCATGTAGATGTAGTAAGATTTCCCACAAATGCAAATAGACAAATGAAGCAATTTTGTAGAATTAGAGGCTGAAGATTCAGGTTTACAAAAAGTTCTAATTCCAGTCCAGATGACTAAAAAGTTATATAAAATTGAACATGCGAAGTGTTAGTCAGTATGGCTTGAACAAAACCGAACATACGAAAAGTTAAAACTAACATGATATCCTATATTGCATGTAACAAAAAAGGTTCTTGCACAAGAACGAGAATGATTCAATACTATTATGTAGCAGTGCACAAATAGCTATAGCAAACTTATAGTTTAAAAATAAATTGTATTAACATTGTAAATAAAAGTTAACACAAATTTGATGCAAAAACCGAGAAACTTTTTTTGTTTAAACTAATCGACGTACCGAAATAAAAAAAAGAGTAAAGTTAGTGTTTCGATTGGATCCCAAATGCGAGCGAGATTTGATGCAAGCGCAAATGAGAGGATTGAGAGCGCGGGTTAACTAATATGATCTAATAATTATCTTTCACCATGCTTTCCAACTCCACCAGGTTTAAAGGAAGCAGTTGCAAATAAAAAGCGACTGTGCTATTGGGAGAATAAAAAAAGTTGCATGTTACCAACTCCTTCGGGTTTGAAGAAAGCAGTAGCAAATAAAAAGCTACAGTTTCCATCTCCATTGGGTTTCACTGTATATATAATTTAGCACTACTGTTCTTTATATCTATCTTTATGTAAACTAGGAGAATTAAAAAATTCCTTACACCCTTCAAAATGGTGATTCAATAACCAAATAACATATAGCAGATTAATACGTAACAGAAAATTGGAAAAACTTGCAGTTACCCAATGGCATGTAGTAGTTACCTAATCATGGGAATTTAACCCTTTGATTGATTTAAAAAGTTATTGGGACGGTCTAAAAAGAATCATTTTAGTTCCTACAGTGAATAATTACCCAATCATGGAAATTTAACCCATTGATTGATTTATTTCCATAACAGTTGTTCTCCAACTTTCTTACATGCCAAAATCACCCTTTTACATTTTTCCAGTGGACCCAAACACATAATTCCATTAAAATGAGCAATAGGATCCCCAGTTGCAAGAATTTTGGAAAGTAGATAAAGTGCTATTTGTCAATATCATGAATATCATTCAATTCACTTTAATTTCCAGTAGATATTGTTACAATTTGACCCCATTAATTAAACAATATTGAACATTTTGTTCAATATCAGGTGAATATAGTAATAATTCATTTTGTGTTACTGAAAGTTTGAAATCAACGACTGGTGCTCACTTGATGTAATTGAGAGGATATCATGTATGGTTAGGCTAGGTATTCCCAGCATCCCATATTTGGTAAACAAACAATTTCAATTAACTAATGTAGCATGCATCAATGAGTAACAAAATATGAAATCCCTAAAACTACGTCTTTTTTCAAAGAAGATAAAAAAATTGATCCGAAATTCATCAAAAACTGTAAAGAAAAAATATCTTAAATTGCCAAAATTTTGTTATACATACATACATACATACATACATATATATATATATATATATATATATATATATATATATATATATATATATATATATATATATATATATTGATGAATTTTGGATCAATGAGTAAACAAAAAAGACAAAATTTCAGAAATTTAATATTTTTTATGCATGTTTAACATTTGAAGCTTATTTATACATACAAATTTAGAGCATATGACTCCATGTTTTCAAAATCTTTTGCATAATAAACAAATATAGTCGATCCAAGATATAATATGTTAAATCGTAACATGCTTTATTGAAATTTTTAAGTAAAATAGTACCTTAATAGGATATAATAAATTAATCCCCTAATTGCTAGCAATCATTAGTTTTGCAATCAAATAAATATAGCAGACTGAAATTGGTAAGCTGGAATTTCGCTAAAGCAATAAGTTTTAAAATCATTACATAGCATAATAAATTCAAACCGCAATTAGCATTATACCAATTACCAATGTTGTACTATAATTAAAGCATGTTATCTCACGAGACTTGGTAATTCACATATTCACATTCGCAAAATTAACATAACTAGTGTGTAACCCGTGCGTTGCACACGATAATATTATAAAGTATAGATTTTAAAATTTTAATATTAAAATTGGAACTTTATTATACATCACACGATAAAATCGACAAATCAAATATAATATACATTATTGTTGTTGTTTATAGCGTTGTGTAACTTATATTTTTTTGAAGTAAAACAATAATTTTATTGTTCTTACTACTATGACCAAGTATTTTTGTTGAAATTGACATATTATAATTTTTTTTAGATAAGTTATCAAATATTATTTAACTTATTTCTTTTATATATGTTAAATTTGAAAACATGTAATTAGTTAAAGTATATTGACTTAAGAGTAAATAATATGAATAGATTGAGAAGGATTTTGTAAAAGATTGCTGAGAATTTAATGCAGAGTTATTTGAAGTTAAAAATAGAACTTTTGGATGTTGTGTATGATAAATTTTGGATGTTGTGTATGATAAACTTATTGTTTATGTACATATACGGTTAAAGTTAATTTACAAATTAACTTTGTTATTATTGTTTAAGTACATAAATTTATGTATGTGATCTATATATTTATGTAGTTAAACTCAAATTTTTCATTGTTTTTTTAGTACATGTGTGTATACATATACGATTGATATACAGATTATTAAAATATTTTAAATTTACAATTTCATAAGTAATTTAAATATGTGTATCCAAACATGAAAGATTGGTAAACAGTAACTATAGAAATATAAAAATATCGATATTTAAAGTTAAAAACATAATTCAAAAATGCAGATAAATTTATTGAGACAAAAGAATAATAAATTATTTTTTCTAATGTTATTCATATAAAATATTTATGATATCTGAATTATATATATCTTTATATTTAAATGAAAACTCTATTTAATTGCTTTTCTTAATATGAATATGACATACAAATTGAAACATCACATTTGCGGATTTATTAGATGAATTAATGAATATTTATTAATTAAATTTACTCTAATAAAATAAAACCACTATCAATGCATCGTTGTTAAAAATATTAATATTTTTAAAATTCTCGTGCATGAAAAACGACAATGGGATGGACACCAAAAAGTGAGGAATTATGCATTAACAAATAGCATATATGTGTATTTATGAAATTAAATATGTACCTTACATGGGAAAGTTGATTTAATTGTTAGTTGTTACTCTTTTATCTTATTATTCTGTTGAATTTTGTTGAAAGAGGCAAAACTACGAAGATTAAACTTGGTTACCAATAAAATATAACATACATATGATTTTTGATTCCACATGACTATTGGCGATTTATTTGGACACATCAAC
This sequence comes from Allium sativum, assembly GCA_030737875.1. Lineage (NCBI taxonomy): Eukaryota > Viridiplantae > Streptophyta > Magnoliopsida > Asparagales > Amaryllidaceae > Allium > Allium sativum. Next base: position 320,501,822 of record CM060921.1, read on the forward strand.
ATGACTACAACAAAATGGATCAACATAATTGAATAGGCTAGCAAAATTATGAAGCAAGCATTCTCTATGTATAAGCTTAGTTTGTAAATAGCAGTGGAACAAAAGATGGACAAAGCTGATAAGACAAAAATAAGTACAAAAAGAACATAGCATACATCTGATACTAAAGTGTACAAAGGGGTTCGTAAAAAAATGGAAAGCAAAAACCTTGAAATTAAGCACACAATTCCTAAAGTTAAGCTGCAGCGCACGAAGTAAAAAAGTAGTGATGGATATCAACATACTGAACCAGTGAAATTTCTTTCTTCTGTTTGCTTGTCCAACAACCTGTTGCATGTTGAGTCTGACTGAGGAGGAAGGTTATCATCTTGTTGGAAAACATTGTCAATATAAAGATGATGGACACAATAATGTAAATTAAAAATAATCCTAAGCAAATTAAAACTGTAGTACTGCAGCTTACAACAGACTATAAACAATGAAACTTCAAATAGAGTTAACTTGTATGAATTTTTAAATAGGAAAATTCATCATCTAGTAATGGATATCTTCTTTCCACATTGGCCTTTTGCATTGGAAGAATTGCTAATTGCTCTCTAGGTCTAGACCAACAATATAGAGAAGACTCAAAATATACATTGTTATATTAACATAATCACATGTACCAATTAGACGATACAAATTTCATACCAATTAGCTATAAACAAAAACAAATGGAAATATAGAAGACCACCGGTCGTATGCACCCAAAAAAGATAGAATTAATACAAAAAATCCAAAATAAAAGTTGATAGTAAAGGGGGAAATGGTCAAACCTGATATTATAGTCGAGCATGAACACCTGAATGCATCCAAATATTAAATGTGGATTAATTATATTAAATCCAAAAGTTGTAAAATATAATATTACTCTATAGCACATCGATATGTAGTTATAAATCAAAAGGTTCAAAATATAGTTTTAGCGATCTTGAAAGGTCAAAATAAAAAATCGAAATTTCCTTTCGAAATGGTTTCATATTCTATGTTTTATTAGGTATCTTTGTTTAACTTATAGAATCTTGAATTTGAGTCTTCAAATTTTGAGCCATGGATTTTTTTTTTTTTGGAATATAAACACCCAAATCATTACAAATGTTGATAATTAGCCAATCTAGAGCATTAAACCATCTAGCATTCTAATTGTCCCAAAACTTTATTGTAAATTTATGTTCAAAATATATAATCATTCTTTTTAAGTTAATAAATTTTGTATTCAAAAATCTTAATTTTTTTCAATACACAAAAATTTAAGTTTCAGCATATTTAATGATTTCTTAAAATTCCTTTTCCAACCACTTAAATTGTAAGAATATCGAACTTATAGAAATTGAACATGTCAAACTTCTGTATTTTAGAAATATGGTATTTGTTAACAAAGAATCATTGTTCTTGATATTAATTAATTTGAAAAGCGGTCAAACATAAAATATGAAAAAAAATCGTTTATGATTTTAGTAGTTCAAAATTTATTTTATCAATTTTAAATGCATATATATTTCAAAATTTGAATTTCAATATGAATAGACTCAAATTTTGTAAGGGTTTTTATATGTCCAAAAATGCCATGACTCAAAAGTGGGAAGTTTCAAATTTAAAAATCCAAAATCTAAGCATCGTATCTCACGCCAAAAATTTTGGAATGGACTAACACAGAATTTAAACTATTCATACAGAAGTTCAAATTTTGATATTTATATGCTTTTAACATCGATAAGCTACATCTCAAACTGTCTTCATAATATTCAAATTTTAAATATAACAATTTAAATCATTTAAGACCAATTTAAATATAAACACTTTTAAGACCAATTTAAATCATTTATCAAAATATGGCAGTAAATATAACATTCAAATATTTTCCAAGTCTAGGGAAAACAGTATAATAATATTTAAGACGACAACAAAACAATAATTTGAATATTTTTTATTGTTAGATACCGAGACAGACATTTATGATGACTAATATAGAGAACTATTGTCAGTGAGCTTTAACCATGTGACCAATTAAGAAAACAACGATTAATTCTGCTCTTTACATATTTTGACAAAAGAATCCACTAAATCGTTTTTTTTTTATAATTCCATTATATTTTATTCTCATTATCGAATTTTAGAAAATTTCTATGAAAGACAAAAGAAATATTTAACTTACACTGGCATAAAGTAATCGTCATGTATCATTTTTCTTATGCGTAAATTTGTTATTGTTAGAATTCAGATCCAGAGAAAAGAGAGAGATGAAACGGTAAACAAGTAAAAGGCTACATCTTTATTGATTTGCTGATTGCTATTACAAAATAAGATAATTGATTTTCTGAATACAATGCTAAATCATATATTTATAGGCTACATCTATTCTCTAGAATATTCCTAGCATATTCTTTATTCTGTAGCATATTCCCTAGCATATCTCTTGGCATATATTCTAACATCCCCCCTCAAACTCACGATGCGGAGAATCGTGAGTTTGCCAAATAGAAGCTGCGAAGAAACTGTCAAATAGAAGCTGCCACAAGAAGTAGAGAAGAAACAGCCAAATAGAAGCTGCCACAAGAAGTAGAGAAGAAACTGCCAAATAGAAGCTGCCACAAGAAGTAGAGAAGAAACTGCCAAATAGAAGTTTACCACATAGAAGCTGCCAATAGAAGTAGAGAAGAAACTGCCAAATAGAAGTTGCCAAATAGAAGTTGCCAAATAGAAGTTGCTAAGAGAAGTAGAGAAGAAACTGCCAAATAGAAGTTTGACACATAGAAGCTGCCAATAGAAGTAGAGAAGAAACTGCCAAATAGAAATTGCCAAATAGAAGCTGCCAAAAGAAATAGAGAAGAAACTGCCAAATAGAAGTCTGCCAAATAGAAGCTGCCAAGAGAAGTAGAGAAGAAACTGCCAAATAGAACTGCCAAGAGAAGTAGAGAAGAAACTGCCAAATAGAAGCTGCCAAAAGAAGTTGCGAAGAAACTGCCAAATACCAAATACCGAATACTCAACATCAACTAAAACAATCTTCAATCTGATCGGTAAGCAAAAGATCTGAGCGGCCAAATGACAAAACTGGTCCCCGGATGAGTTTATATGTTTGCATCCCCCAAACATATCAAACGAAAACAAAAGTAAACCAAAATGGGATGGTTTTGTATGTTTGCATCCCCCAAACATACAAACAAAAAAACAAAACCAAATCAATAGGGATGATCAGCATATGTTTGCATCCTCCAAACATACCTGCAGTACCACCTACCACCTTCAATCAACGTCAATTGCCCTCCTAATAAACAGGGTTACCGATACAGACAACAATACATACAATACCATCTGTCATCACACAGAACACCAACCAGTCACGTACAATCAACAATCACCCACAAGTCATAGTCGCAACTCAAACCACAGTACCATCAAATACCAGTTCAAAACCATCAACTACAGACAAACAGAACCAACCTTACAGTGAACAGACAAACCTGCTACAGTCTACACAACCCACGTTTCCATTTCAAACATCTCCAACATCCTCCCACCAAGCTCCACCGAACTCGCTAACCTCCAAACCAGATCGGTCTCATCACGCAACTCCAATACCCAAGCTTGCCAAAACCGACAACCTAATTCTTAACACCATTTATCAAAAAACCCAAACTAATACAAAACCAATACACAAACTTCCTCACTGCTCCATCTTCTACAGCCTGCGTCTCCTATACATACATCTCACCATAGCATCAATTCTCCAACTACAAACCATCCAAACTCCTCCACCATACTGTGCCCGCAAATCCTCCACCCCATATTGTCACACTGCTTTCAACGACAGTTCCAATACCACATACTTCATACACACCTCTTCAAAATATCGCCCAGGCCACACTTTCACCCTCAACATCCACTCCTAAAACATCAACAACCATCATAAAGACCAACCATACAATACAACACCATGCCAAATACCATGCTCCAGCTTCTCATCACACAATCACCATTCAAGAACTACAACTACTCCTACTGCAAACTGCCCGAAGCGCAAGCCTCATCACGCATTGCATCAGGAAACTGGAATCCCCTCTCACCAAATCACCATACTGTTTCCGATCATCACCATCTCCCAGGTCAAAACGCCGGTACCATATCCACTACTACTGCCCCATCTCAGCAACCAGACCACACCACACCCGACAACAATTCAACAGCTAGCGCCCCTTCTCAGACATCATACACCTCGCAGCCGCACTTCAGAAACAGACACCACACTTGCAGCCAAACCCTCCAACCCACACCACATCAGCACGCACAACCACCATCTGCCATGTCAAATCACTACAACCAGTAACGCCCCCAGTCAAAATCTCCATCAACTTCATACACCTCCCAAAAATCAAAACCCGCAGTCAACATCATCTCCGCAACAGCCAAAAACCCTCCAAATCACGAGATTCACCACCGAGTTCCTGTCCAAATCGCAACCACTTGCATGCGACGATCTCTGATTCGTCTCGTAACTTCCTTCCCTCACCGCACCATGGTATCAGATTGCGCCGCCTCTCCACCCCCAGCCTCCCACCGTGGCAACCTCATGGACCAGATCTGAACCAAGATTTTCGGGCTTCCTTTGATTTTAGCGGAGATCGGCGATTTGGAGCTTGGATTCAGATTTATGTGGCAATGCGAAGGAACAACGTCCAGGTGGTTTTGATTGAAGGAATAATTTGAAGAAATCCGATTCAATTGGAAGTATTAGAGTAGTTTCAGTCATTTATTCTCTCTCTCTCCCTCTATAACCTCGCTCTGATACCATGTTAGAATTCAGATCCAGAGAAAAGAGAGAGATGAAACGGTAAACAAGTAAAAGGCTACATCTTTATTGATTTGCTGATTGCTATTACAAAATAAGATAATTGATTTTCTGAATACAATGCTAAATCATATATTTATAGGCTACATCTATTCTCTAGAATATTCCTAGCATATTCTTTATTCTGTAGCATATTCCCTAGCATATCTCTTGGCATATATTCTAACAGTTATAAATAATGTAATTGCACTATAAGATTAAAACTAAGACATGGAAGATAATATTGAAATTCGAGAGTAAATCTACAATGGTGATGATGCCTACTTGTAAACTAAGCTAGACCATTTGAAAGATTTGGATGTTCCAACTACGCCGAATGAAGTGGTCTATTCTCGGAGTAGTCAAGTCAAACTATACATAATGCATGGTAAGATTTTCGATCTAGCAAAATACAATGCTAGCAAACACAAAGCCAAAACAAAAATAGATATATATTTTTATGTTGTGTACTTTAATTTGAGTAAATTTTTATGTATATCTTTATCTATTACAATACAAACTCTACATTGACAAAACTGCTTTCTATTAACCAATTCATTGTGCAATTTCTCAAACTCATGTTTTATCTAGACAGGTTATTGAGAACTTATTTTCATATACACTCTTGTTGCTCAATTTTAGTTGAAATTATCATTTAATAACTTAACTCACTTTCTTAGATCATGATTCTAGAATATGATCTAAAAGGTAGAAACATATTTTCAAGAAAATATATGTTACTCACTTGCCTGGAAAGGAGAAATGAAAAGTTTGAATGTTGGACTGCAAATCCAGAAGAATAATAGTAGAAAAGTTAAACAACCTGTATAAGAAAAAGAAAAAAAAGTAAATCAACCACCAATGTGAATAACCGATAGAAAGAGTAGGTCGCTAATACTATGCCATATAATTATTATAAGCACTTAACATATTTCTTTTGTGAGTCTAGCATATTTGGATTCAAAAGGTTCCCAAGCCTTATTACCCATAGTAAAAGAGAAATTTTAAGCTACGTTAGATAATAGTTAATTGGATGCACTTATGACATAAACCAAAACTATAATCATTGGAAGTAAAAAAGTTGAGTCAGACAATGGAACCATGGTATTATGCTATGTAAACGTTTACTTGTTCAAATTTGATCAAGTATTAGAGTAATCTGGTTTAATTATTGTTTTATTTAATTTAAGAAAAAAAATCAGTTCTAAAATGGATGTAGTCTTTCTTGTTCTTACCATATTTACCTTGGTTTGATGTCTCTCATTTAGTTGTTATGGCCTTTTGCTGAAAAAAGCTCGGTTTAGTTTCCCTTCTCCTACCACATGTTGTTCAAAATCTCCCATGGTAGTACATCTTTATGCATGTTTTATGATAGAAAACAAATAAAAAAAAAACTAAAAATATTATATACCTTGAATCAGTCGAATATTCATAGAGCTTCCCTTTAGAAGGGAAAATAATGAGGGCAACTTCGGCATCACAAAGAACAGAAATCTCGTGAGCTTTCTTCATCAAACCGTTTCTTCTTTTAGAGAAGGTCACTTGCCTATTAATCTAGTTCTCTATTCTTTTCAGTTGTACTCTTCCTCTTCCCATTTTTATTCTATTTTCTCTTCTTCTCTTTTCTTAATCAGTATCTTTCAATTCTTGATAAATTTCGTTCACAAAAAGAAGAAGACTGATTTTATGTTAAATGAGGTAAGAAAGCAAGTGGTCACGTTTAATGTGGAAATTATGTTAAATGAGCTAATGTGCTGATGGAGCTGGTGTGTGAAGCAGGCTGCTGCTCGGTGCTGGGAAGGAGGCGCTGCAGGGTTCGGACAGAAGGGACATGGGTTTTGGGTGGCGGCGAAATAAGATAGGTGGGCGGCAGTGACCAGTCGGACCAATTTGATTGTCAGGTTTTGAAAAGTTGCACAAAAATTGTGGAAGAAAGAATTAGATCCGAGGAAGGAGGGATTTGTGAAGAAAAACTGCATTGAGATAAAAAGCAACTGGCATTCATAGGTAACGCGGTATTCTCTGGAATATCAAAAGAATTGCCTACAAACGCGTTCTATATTAAACTGAAGGAAGATTATAATTAGTCAAAATCAATGCTGTTAACTGCAATGCGCAAGTTCTGCAACATTAAATAGATCATACTCGGTAAAAATCAAAGATTAAATAAATCATTTATGTTTAGATAAAAGTAGAAATATTCAATTTCAAATGAAGATATATTTTTAGAATTATTAATAAAGATATTGTTGTATTATTTTGATTTAATAAAAGTATCTTTAGAGTTTTAAGGAGAATTGAGAGAATGGAGAAAATTAAGGAGAATAGAGAGAATGGAGAGAATTAAGGATAGAGTTTGAAATTCTTTTGCTTTACTATTATTTAATAGATTTGATTGAAGCTAATTAATACAGAATTAATGACTTTCGAATGTAATTTAGTGAAGAGCAATTCTAATGAAAGTCGCTTCATATACGCAGTCGCCTGCACTTGCGTTTCCCCATCGGTCACATTTTCTCACTAATTTTTATTTATTTTCTTATCAACATTTAATAGGTCCCAACTGAAATATTGTAACCAATAATGTGGCGAGTGCTGATGCAGTCACTTCAGAGTGAGTGATGCTAGCATTTGTCTTTAGTGAATTTGTAGTCCATTTTTGTCAGCCTATATTCTCTTTAAGATTCAAAATTTAATAAAACATCTATTGTAATGAAAATCGAGAAGCTAATAAATTCATGTTACCATTACCTGAGTTGATTTGGGACCTTGATTTCATGGAATCCTTTCTTGATGGCGTGTAAGATTTAAGCTATGAAACTGTTTTATTTATGCTGAGTGGTCTTGAAAATCTAGGTATTGAGAATGATTTGGGAGAAACTGTTTTATTTACGTTGAGTGGTCTTGAAAATCTAGGTATTGAAAATGAGTTGGGAGCTTGGAATTAGGGTTTCAGATTAACACGACGTAGAAGAAGAAAGTCCTTTTTATTGCAAGTCATCGATTTGAGAATCTAATCTGAGGGTAAATAGGAAAGTTGAACGGAGGAAGTCAGAGAACTAAAACGAAGCGAAATGGGAGGAGGAAACACAGGGAAGAACACGTAAGACACAAACGAGAGAAAACAGGCGTGAGGAGGAAACACAGGAAAGAACACGGAAGATACAAGCGGGAGAAAACAGGCATTAAATTTTGGTTCAGACGAAAATTGAGCAACACCCACCCTAACGGTCGATTTGACTCTCCCTAACGGTCGGTTTGAGATTATATATGTCTGTAGTATGTACTTCACGTTTTCATGTGCTGTTGGATTGAAAAGGAAAGAAATGGGTATTTTCAAGATAGACTTCATTTAGGGTAGGTAATTTACCAAAATTTGCTTAGACATGAAGGAAATATGATATTATATATATTTTCATTTGTTTTCTCCCTTATACGTTTGTTCATATTCACATGCGGCTGCTTAAATCTGATCCTACCGCTATTTACGAGGAACAATATATATACGCACCGCTGTATCCGAACTCCAAACACAAAGAGAATAGACATACTACTATGCCTTACCATTCCGGTTCCAATAAATTTCGTTTCGTTGAAAACAGAGGTTGTTTGAACACAAAGCTATTTATAAGACCTGCATAGTATATCGAACAATTTCCCGTGTGTGAAGCATGTGCCTCGGCATAAGGTAAGCAACACATTGATTTGAACGTTCTATTTCGTATGATTATTATTTAATTTCATTATCAATTATCGTTGAGGGTTTTATACCCGTACCGATATACATGAATTTCGAATAGTAAATTGCGGAATGCTGCGACGTTTCGAGTTCGTTTTATAATTATATATAAATTTAACGTTCAAATATCGTTATATAAACGAATTATATATCATTAAATCCATTTACAATTGCAAATCGATATTTAAAATAATAAAATATATTAAATATCTAACTTCCAAAAATACAGTACGTTACAATATCCAAATCCAATTGTGAATGTGCAATGAATATTTGTGAACCACTTCTTGGAAAAGTTCCATTTAGCAACAAATTTCATTGCAATTAGTAACTAAACTTGCCAAAATTGATGCATGCATGTTTTGACAGCTGATAAACCGACTAAATTATATAATTGAACATTTACATTAGTTATTTGTCTCTTTTGATTTTTCCCTTTTTCCTTCCCATCTTTGTGTCCGATATCCCAAATTGATCTATATTTTGCTTTTGAATTCAATATTATATAATAATATTACATTTAAGAAGTGGATATGTTGGATGAAATGGAAAAAAGTCTACTTTCTTTTGCCTGCGTTGAAAAGGTAAGTGTAGTGACCCGCATTTTTAGCTGTTGAATAATTTATTTATTTATTTATTAAATATCGATTTATCGATATCGACAACGGGAATTAAATAATATTGAATTTTTAATTAATAATTATAAGCAACTTCCTATTTGGAGTATTTCGCACCCTGAAATCAACATTTTGAAGTTTCAAAATATGAGTCCATCTACCAGTATTATTATATTTTTGGAACCCTAACACCTCGCTGATTACAACGGTATATTTATTTCTGTCCGTACATAAGTAGAATTTTACGTAACAGAGTACGCTCGATATTATAACTCAAACAAACAATACATGTTGGACTGTGGTTGATGCTCGCGTTAGGAGGGCCGATTGTATTGCCTTAGCAAATGAGTGGTTGATGATCGCGTTAGGTGGCCATTCATTTTCAGAACAAATACATATGGCACTCGTGGTTACACATTTCAAAATAAAGGCATATAAATACCCCTCTTTAGAAAACCTTAAGACCTAATTTCATTTTTTCTGGTCAAATTTGCGTCGTCGCTCCTTCCTTTTTTCTTAAAGCAAAACTTGAGTTTTAAAAATGAAAATCAATTCAAACAAAATTCTATAAATCACTATATTTATGTGTTGAATTCATACTTCCTTTCTCTTCATTTCCATACTAAAAACATTGGGTTCGACGTCTTATTCTTCTCGCTGGAAATTAGGAGCGAAAACTTAGGGTTAGCAAGCAATTTCAAACCTTAACGTTTTAGCCGATTTCGAGTTGGGATTTGAGATCAGTGATGGAAATGACAAAGTTGTATGAGTTTTTTTGGGGTTGTTGGTTGAGCTTTTGCTCGCGCGCAACCTGGAAGGTGCGTAGTTGGCTGCCGACGCAGCAGCTATGAGAGGATCGGACTTTGAACTGGGGAGTGAAGGAGGTATGGTTTTCGAAGGAGAGTGAGGTGATGTGGTCGGATTCCAATTCGGTTGTGTGAAGGTGGATTGAAGAGAGTGTCGGCTGTAGGTGTTCTTCCTGGAACCGTGTTGTTGAAATTGGGAGGAAGAAGCAATTAGGTGTGGCCTAATTATGGTTATCACATGATTAAGGTATTTATTTAATAATTGGTTTAAAGGATGATGATTTGGTTGCGTGAGAACGATGAGCAAAGGGTATGGGCCTGTAAATCCTCTTGACTAAGTAATGAACATCCTTAAGTAATTTAGTTGCTTAACTAATTAATTAAGAATTAAATTATTTTAAAATCGTTAGTGATAGACTGTACGCTGTAATTTGTGCAGAACTTTGGAACAAAATGCAAAGTGGGGCAAGTTTCTAAGTACAGCAGTACAGGACGTGAAGAACATGGAAATGATAATACGATGGAGCAAGTATCGGGTATGGGAGACATTACAAACGGATGCACTAGTATTTTTGTAAACATGGTGATAGAAGAACGTAGGCAAAACTGATGGATCTAGTTGTGAACAAAATGGGAAATGGGCCGATATTTTGAGGATCCGTTGGGATCGTATGAACGGATACTTCGCAATGAAGCTGACTGGAAGTGGATTTGAGCTCGTTTGTATTTACGGCGAAATGAACTGTTTGATTCAAATCAAACAACAGTTTATCGTTCTTTAACGATGAACTGCTAATGTGAGTAAATATCACCAACTCTGAACAGTTTATAATTTCATGTTGTATCTTTAGAACTGTTAGAAATTGTCTGATTTACTGTGTGTTGATTGTTTGATTGAACTGCCATTCAGTTAGTTAAATTTCTATATTGATTCTGTTTAAACAGAATGTATCATATGGAACTGAAAGTGATGTTATCTATATTGTCTAACATCTGTGGATGCAGGGAAACAGGTTGGAGGAATCCGACTGGATTCCTCAACAGTTATTTTATCGTTTTTCATATATTTTAATATATGATGTGAATTATAACATGTTGTTGATTGTGTATGTATGGACGATATTGAACCCCGTGATTTGATATGATTGAATACCATAACATACCGAAATGTTGATAAGGAGATTTTCAAAGTGATTTTGAAAATAGAATATTTATAAAGTGGAATATTTATAAATAAGAGATATTTATAAATTTAAATATTTATAAATAAGGAATATTTATAAATTGGGATATTTATAAATAGGAGATATTTTAAAAAGGAAAATAAATTTAAAACATTTCTTTTTGAATGGAAAGGCCTGTGTGGTGAGTTTGGGGATTTTCCCGATGCTCCCGATACAAAGGAGGTTATGGCGAATTTTCCCGGGAATTTAAGGAGTTAGAATATTTTCAAGAATAAATTTGAAAAGGGAATATTTGTAAATCATTTACAAATAGAATTGAAAGGAAATGTTGTAAAAAGGAAATCATTTTTAAAGTGTAGAACCGTTATTTAAAAGTAAATCTTTTCAAATGAATAAAATGTTGTTAAAAAGGAAATCTTTATAAAGTGAATAAAGTTAGTTAATCGAATATAGACATTCGAAAGGAGTTAATCGAATATGGTATTCGAAGTTAGTTAATCGAATATGGTATTCGAAGTTAGTTAATCGAATATAGACATTCGAAAGGAGTTAGTCGAATATGGTATTCGAAGTTAGTGAATCGAATATGGTATTCGAAGTTAGTTAATCGAATATAGACATTCGAAAGGAGTTAATCGAATATGGTATTCGAAGTTAGTTAATCGAATATGTTATTCGAAAGGGGTTAGTCAAGTCGAGTTAGTCAAATAGAGTTAACCAGTTAGAGTTAATCAGTTAGAGTTAACCAATTGGAGTTAATTAGTTAGAGTTAATCGATTAGAGTTAAAACGAACTAGAGTTAATCAAATATAGTTATTTGAGACGGAGTTAGTCAAACATAGTATTCAGGGTAAGTTGCCATCTTGTACGACTGCTAGCGTAATTCGCAGGGCTGTAAATAGCCTACGGCGGTCGGATGTTTCCTGAGGGAATCAGGCGTAACGATTGTGATCGCTGCGATCTAGAGTCAAGCGAATGGAGTTAAATAGAGTTATCAAATATTAGTTATTCGAATGGAGTTGAATAGAGTTAAATGGAGTTAAATAGAGTTATCGAATATTAGTTATTCGAATGGAGTAAATGGAGTTAAATCGAATATTAGTTATTCGATAGGAGGTAATCAAGTTGAGTTAAATAAACCAAGTTAGTCGAGCCTAGTTAATCGAATCGAATTGGAAGTTAAGTTAGTCGAGTTAAGTTCGTCGAGTTAAATAAATCGATGTTAGTTTCATCGAAAGGAGTTATCGATGTTAGTTTCATCGAAAGGAGTTATCGATGTTAGTTTCATCGAAAGGAGTTATCGATTATAGTTTAATCGAAGTGAGATTTTCAAATATGAGATATTTGAAAAGGAAGAGTTATCAAATATTAGTTATTCGAAGAGAGATTTTCGAATATCGTTTATTCGAGAAGGAGTTAATCGAATATAGGTTATTCGAAGAAGAGTTAATCAAATAGAGATTTCTCGAAGAGAGTTAATCGGCAAATTCGATTATATCGAATTTGGGAAAGTACTTATACTTTCCAGTGTTTAAATAGAGATTTATTTATTTATAAATAAATAAGTGTTAGGTTAATTATTCACTAATAAGAATAGAAGTTATAATTAAAGTTAGATAATTCGAAAGTAGGGATTATAACGTTATCGTCATAACCAATGTTTTAAATATAGAAGTAGATTAGTAAAATTGGACCCGAGAAAGACGTAAAGAAGTTGTTAAAGATTAAAAGATAAACTTTGACCATTTTGAAGTTATAACGTTGTTCAGTTAAGGTCTGAGAGGTAATTATACCCCAACTTGAGTGACTTCCTTCTTAACTAAGAAATGGTAAGGTTTGATCGTAAAGGAGTTTTGGAAATGTTTTCCAAACGAGAATCAGAAATGTTTTCTGATAAAAGAAAAATAAGAATTTAGAATATAGGGAAACAGGAGATAAGTAAATAAAGGAACTAAAGAGATTAATGTTAAAAGATGTTTGTTCGATATAATTTCCATCTGGGAATAATATCGTTGTTTGCACACTTGTTTTTCTTTGATGGTTAAATCACAGACTATCGAAGTTTGACCATTTTAACGTTGTTAATATGGGGAGACCGGTTGGATTTTTATACAAAGAACCACTCTGTATTGGCATAAGCGTCGCAAATCATATATGCCAAAGATAATTGAAGACAGAGTAAAATGCAAGGGCTATCCTGTTTACAGAATAGTGCCTTCCGTTTGTCCAGTCCCAGGACAACTTGTATGGACGAAGGTCTGACAGAGTATATCCCATGGATCGCGTAAGTTGATCTGTTCAAACATATTCACGTTTGGTGGCGGAGGAATTCGTTTCTCTTAGCTGTATACCCGTGTTATTTTTGGATAAGTCAATTTGTGATTTGGCGGGTATGACGATGTGACATTCTAAGTGAATGAAGATGGATGTCTGACAGAGTATTTCCAGACGATTACGTACATTGATTTCTTCAACCGTACCAAGAGTGGAAGCGGAGAAGGAAACTTCTTTAGCTAACACGTAATGTACTGTTGTAGACGTCAATTAGTGATTCTCGATGGATTTGACAATGTAGCATTCGAAGTGAATCTGATGTAATGAAAAGCGTAGCTTCTAGCCTCATCATCCGGTAAATGACAGAAATCGGGCAGGCAGCATGGCTAAGTCGGTCGCACCGAAGTAGGGTGTATAATCACCTATCTAGTGAATATTCATTTGTTTCTTAAATCTATCAATGCTGTCCCATATATATACGGGAACGGTTGCTGATCCCAACCGTTGGTGATATACATTCGATACACTCAAGCGAAATGAGTGGTCGGTCATGTGTGGCTGAGTTGCAAGATGTTCTTGTTGAACTCTAGTGTATCGTTCCTAGAGTACACTGATCGGAAGGTGGTTCCATACCTTGTCATAGTTGGAAATCCAATCATCCAATACGTGCTTGTGATTTTGATTGTATATTATATATGTAGTAACGTGAGATGCAAGCGTTTCTGCTAGATTGATATCTATTTGTATTTAGACATTATTATAATATCAGAATGATATTACTTTACAAAGTTGTTTGGATTCTCATAAGGGAAAAACCCGTTCCGTTATGCGGCGTGGTCTTGTGAGATATCCTTTATTTAATCAAGTATTAAATTGTTTTACTCATACCAGTCCCATGACTGACCCGGAGTTTATTTTGTTGTTTTCCCTAAACTCTTGGGTGCCTAAATTTATACGGGCAGTCAAGTAGTTGGGATTTTTCAGATACACTTGGATAGCTTGGAGCAGGAGGCTTCAGGATTCTATAGCTATTATTATTTCCGCTGTTGTTGTAAGTGTTGTACTCTGATAAGTGTTATTGTATACATATATTGATGTTATTTCAAAGATATGTTATGTTATATTTTATTCGTTCCGCTGTGAGATTCGTGTTTACTCTGATGATGATGTTCTTCTTCTTCTGCTATTCTATAAGTTCTATCTTATCTATTCTCACCTTCTAATTTCTTTCATTAATTACCGGGATTTTTCGATGTTTTGGTTATCGACGTTGAGCTTACGTCGATAACCAAAGTCACTCAAAATCCGGGTCACTACAGTAAGTCCAATTAGTAATTGTCTTATGGAGTCAAAACTTTGGAGCAACATTGAAGATATAACTGGCAAAAGTGGCATTGTTGTTGTAATATATATATATATATATATATGTATGTATGTATGTATATGTATATGAATGTTGTGAGGATACTTTTATTAGTTCTATGTTTAGTCCCACATCATGGGAATAAGCTAAAGATCAGCTCCAAAAGCCTATATATAAAGGAGCCATTGTAATAGAAAGAAGACACATCTGAATGAATTGAAATGTCCTCTCTCCCTTGTTTCTTCTGTTTTGTGTTCATTTTATAACACGTTATCAGCACAAAGCTCTATTAGTGCTATTGTTAGAAATATCCTACATCTATATTTATGGATCTATCATGTAAGTTATTTTTTTATGTTTTGAAATCATATAGATCTACATATATGAACTTGTTGTATCTTCTGCTTAGATGTGATCCATACTTCTAGATCACTTTTCTTTTTCAGTTTTTATAGATCTAGGTTCTATTTTAGTGGATCTAAACTTTTTAGATCTAATTAATTTTTAACTTAGTGGTTTTTAGATATCCACCTATTCATATTTGATCTGGTATTATGGTATACCAAATATTTTTTTAATGAAGATCCATTCATTTTCTTTTTATAATATTATATATGGATCTTTTACCCCATATGCCACACATAAAGCATCTTCATTTGCTACTTTATCTCTTCAATAACAGAGAAGCCATTGCTAATAGGTATTCATATATATAAATAGCAAGCTGCTTGTTAGCCAACATATGTATAACTGTGGCCATTATTTTTGTTATGTAACATGGTGTATGGCTCCTTGACGGTTTGTATTGTTTTATTATTGTAATAAGTTCATTGTAACTGCATAGAGAAAGACTTGCAGATTTAGATATTTTTTTATGGTTCCATTATGTAATATATTCAATTTATTACATGCATGTCTACGGTCGTATTCTATTTTACGAGATCTGCATATTTTTTTTATGATATATCAGTACTACAGTTTCATCATTTTGTCTGTTCGTTAATTTGTTAATTCGTTTTGATAATTATAGAACATGTATACTGATATATGAATTTTGTTTAATTAAGCATCTGCAATTATTATTTTGTGTAGTTCACAAAAATGTCAAACACTGAAATCCATTTACAATCTCAATACTTAGAGAATACCATTAAAAATGGTAATGATATGTCCCAGAAGAACAAAACAAAGGCTTTGATATTTTTAAGACGCCATATTCACGATGATCTAAAATCAGAATATTTAACTGAAAAAGATCGTCTCTACTTATGGAACTCCCTGAAGGAGTGTTATGACCACTAGAAGACTGTCATACGTCCAAACACAAGGTAAGAGTGGTTGAACCGGAAATTCACATGCAAATGACCTGAAGTTCATATGACCTAACAAGGAACCTGCAGTTCATATGCAAACAAGGAACCTAAAGTTCATATTCAAACGAGAAACATGAAATAAAGCATATAATTGCATATAATATTTGCATATAGCAAATGACCTGTAAAAGGAAAGGATTTGAAAAATTAATGAAAGGAAAAATTTCAACAAAAAGGAAAAAGCCTTATATTTCAACTTTATGCTACATGTAATCTCTTGAAGAAACTTATTGTTGGAGGATATCATTACATTTATAATAAATACTATTTTCTTGAAGAAAAACAGTAAAAGTGACTCTCGTATGTGAAAAAAAGGGAACTTTCCAGAAAAGTTGCTTCAATTTAAATTACATAATAACAATATATGAATTATGATAAAACTTGAAGTTTTATTATAGTCATTTTGGAACATATTATATTTCTAGAAGAAATATTTCATTGTTTCCTAGGAAAACTTTTATAAAAAAAAATATGCATCCTGAAGATCATATTAAGTTAATATCTAAATATTGATCTTAATTTTGTACACCGGAAGTGAATGCAAAAATAATTTTTGTCATTACATGGAAAATTTAGAACATGCAGTTTCTAAAAAGGCAAGAAGCAATTTGATATAAAAAGAAAGATCTAAAAGATCTTTATATGAGTTGTATAATTTGAATAAAAAAAATGTAATTTTTTTATGTTTGTGAATTTTATGTATAAATTTACAAGTTTTTCATATCATTCATATTGAAAAATGAGAAATTTTTTTTGAATATGAGACATGTATTTTATTTTTGTTTATAGTTGTGAATTTTATGTACAGATCTGTAAATTTTTGAACCATTAATGTTAGAGAATATAAAATATTGATTATGTGATTGATAAATATATTATATTAAGTTCTTGTCATAAATGCATTGAATGCTAGGGAATGCATTGTTATGATAATATATTATATTACCTTATTGTCATAAATGCATTGAATACATTAGTTATTGTTAGTTAATTGATGTAAGTTTGTATTTGGAATAAGAATAAACATATGTATTATTATTCAATGTATTTAGCTAGTAATAACTAATGCTATAGAAGAAAGGATAGAACCACAACCTGAAGTTGTGCAAAGAAAATATTTATACTGGAAGTTGTATAACTCAAAGTCTTGGACCTGAAGTCTTGCATTATATATATATATGTATGTATATGTATTTGTATATATATAAACATTTTTGATAAAGTATAGAAGTTTAAAATCTTGTCAATTAGCAAAAATGTAAAATCTTCTAAATTAAAAGTATGTTAAAAGATTAAGAACCAGAAGTTCATCATCTATATAATAAAATTCCCCCCTTGGACAAACAAAAAGACAAAGAGTGGTTCGGATTTAATCCCACAAAAAAAATCCACCGTCCTAATTTAAACATATCCCCTGATATTTTGATTGCCACCTCATCCGCATTTTCCTTATATTGATTGATGTAATTCTTGCTGCTAACCATATTTGCTATGCCAAGCATTTCTTCATTTATTAACACATTAATATTAAATTTATATTGTATTAAGAATATTTGCCCACTTTTGAGATGCATAATAACATACGAACTATATAAATATGGCATATTTAAAGTGGAAAATAAGGAGAAGGAAAAACTTAACAAAAAAAAGTGAAAAGTATGGAAAGTTTAAAATTTAATGAGAAGGCCAAATGATAGTGTAAATGGGAAAATGTTAGTGGGCCCCCTGAATTCCACATTTAGTGTAAATGTGTCATTCTCCCTAATTTTGAAAGTTCCCATACTTTTCATCAAAAAGTTTCCAAAGTTTTTCCTTTAAAAGAAAATCCTCATATTTAAATATGTATTATTGGCAGAGGCACATGAATAAAGGAGCATTAAGCATATAAAGAAGGATGAACTATTTTTTTTTCCTACTGCGTATTTAATATGACGAAGATGCTGGAATTGCATTTCTCTCCACTGTCTTTCTACTTCTCCTAACCTAAAATGTATTTCATCTTTTATTTAATATAAACTGTGTGAAGTTATTACTGTAAATTAAATAATTGCAGACTAATTGTCAAATAGAAAAAACGTGCACACTTATATGAAAGGTAACTCATTTACTGTGTCATTGCTTGATTTAATTATTCTATTCACTGCTTGCTTCAAATTAAAAAATTACTCCAAACCACCGGTTAATTGTTTTATCGATTTGTCGTATACTCACCATTAAATTGACATATAATCAAACAGAATGATTATGTATACATGTTATGTAAATTTGTTTCGTGTAACACACCTTTTAAATTTTCAACTTGCTAATTACTACAGCTAGAGGAAATGGATTTAGAGTTGCTTCATCTTTATGCCTCTCTACGTACTTCATCTTCCTTCTTCTCATAAGTTAAATAATTAGCTCTTCAAATATTATGTCGCTTAATGGAAAGGTTAATTTCTCCGTATAGAAATCAAATTGTGTTTATTAGTTTTTACATATTTTTCGTTTAATAATAATTACTTACATTAAAGCTTTAGATGCCATATAAAGCTAATTACAACATATGTAATTATACTAGCCTCGGTTATGAAAATTAAATTAAATAATTTCCTTCAACAACTTTGCATTTTGGTTGAATTTATGCGCTCATTTTGGCAACTTCTAAAACTGCTAACAAAATGTTTTTGGTAAATAAACATAATAAAAATCAAATTAGTCCTTTAATTGATTCTCATTTGTGTTGTTCTCCATTTTTTCAACAAGTGTTTCAGATTCAATCAATAATTTTATTCCCATTTATTTTAGTTACTATCCATTGACAAAAATTTCAATTATTATCTGTTGGTAACCAAAAATAAATATGTTTTCACATTGACTTTTGGGGGTTTACCATGTTAAAATCCATTTTCATTTTGCACTTCAGGAAACATTGATTAGTAAAATTCTCTTCAAATCAAAATGCAGTAAAATCAATTATCATGTCCACTGCAAATTGTACCTGATTTTAGGACTGATCACTTTTGAATTTTACTGAATAGAACTTAATATGATGTTAACAAGACAAATTAGAATTTTGACGCCAGTAGATTCATGTCTATAATAAATTTGACGATCCTTATGAAGGAAAATCTATGCCAATTATAGTTCATTTATTAGTAACATGTTGTTTGTTAGCCGTAATATTCATAAACTATGCTCAATTGTAGCTGTCATTCCTATATTATGTAATATATGTCAGTTTAAATGACTGTATTGATTAATAGTCATCGAAAACTCATAGAAATAGGATTACTATTTGGAATATCCTACAAATTTAAGT
Source organism: Allium sativum (assembly GCA_030737875.1). Lineage (NCBI taxonomy): Eukaryota > Viridiplantae > Streptophyta > Magnoliopsida > Asparagales > Amaryllidaceae > Allium > Allium sativum. The sequence goes on from CM060921.1 coordinate 320,521,346, forward strand.
TGTTATATTTTTTTGTTTTGCACCAAAGATTTATTTACAACTAAAACTATAAGTTCATCTGAAAATTATTGTGGCTTTTTTTTGTATTTTGCTAAAGTTCACTATATCAAGTAATTATTATGTTAATCAAAGAAATAAAAGCTAATTATCAATGATTTTTTTCCTTTAATAACTTTGCACTTTGGTTGAATTTATGCACTCATTTTGGCAACTTCTAAAACTGCTAACAAGATGTTTATGGATAAATAAACGTAATAAATCTCAAATCACCTTTAATTGGTTCTCATTTGTGTTCAGTTCTCAATTTTTCAACAAATGTTTCAATTTTAGTCAATAATTTATTCCCATTTATTTTAATTACTATCTGTTGACAAATTTTTTTTGGCTATTATCTGTTGCTAACCAAAAACAAATATGTTTACACATTGACTTTGGGGTTTACCATGTTAAAATCTATTTTCATTTTGCACTTCAGGCAACATTGATTAGTAGAATTCTCTTCATATCAAAATGTAGTAAAATCAATTATCATGTCTACTGCAGATTGTACCTGTTTTTGGACAGGTCATTTTTGAATTTAATTGAATAAACCTTAATATGATGTTAACAAGACAAATTAGAATTTTGACGCCAGTAGATTTATGTCCATAATAAATTTTATGTTCCTTATGGAGGAAAATCTATGCCAATTATAGTTGATTTATTAGTAACCTATTGTTGTTTGTTGGCCATAGTATTCATAAACTATGCTCAATTGTAGTTGTCATTCCTATATTATGTAATATATGTCAGTTTAAATGACTGTATTGATTAATTGTCATCGAAAACTCATACAAATAGGACTGTTTGGAACATCCTACAAATTTAAGTTGTTATATTTTTTGTTTTGCACCAAAGATTTATTTACTACTAAAACTATAAGTTCGTCCGAAAATTATTGTGGCCTATTTTTTTTGCTGAAGTTTACACTTTTTCTATATCATGTATTATGTTAATCAAAGAAATAAAAGCTAATTATCAATGATTTTTCTTTTGTATACTTTGTGTTGTTAAAGTGGTAGGTGCATAAATGTGAACATTGTTCTCATCAAAATGCCCTTTTTTATATCTTTATGGTAATTGTCATATTTACAAAAAATGGTAAGCAAGTTATTTTACAGTATAACATTCCTTTTTTCACCGTAAATACTTTCCATATTTACTTTCTTCATATATACACATAAAACCATAAATAAACAAGATTAAGAATATGTCATGCATTCAAAAATGTATTTCTATAGCAAACCTTCACCCACTTCACCTCTTTCAAACGTTGGTTTGCAGTCCCACCACCTGCTGTGTGTGCTAGAATACATATCAGATTAATGCCAATACACTATATTGTACATAGGTGGATATTGAAACTGAAAAATGTAAATTTAGTTCATGTTCTGTTGTGTACCTTCATCCACAGTATCATATTGACGCAGCACATATGAGGACTAAAGTTAAAGTTGTTGCTTCTATTACTGTTATGCTTGCTTTTTGCAATGGTGACCAGACTATTTTTTAACCTAAAAGCGTTAGAGTAAAGATAATATTATATCACAAATGCAGAGTTGACAATCCTTTTGATGTTTTTTGAGCTTGCACTGGATTTTATTTTTGTATTTTTATATGAAGCTTAAAGTCTTTATATCCATCAAGCCTTCAACAAAAAAATTTCAGCTTTTTGTTGGTCTAATTTGCCAAAGAACTTATACTTCACACCTGAATGGAGACTTTTTCCTAATGTATTTGAAGGTTTGATTTATTGTTTGACATGTATGATATAAAAGAAATAAGTCACTTAATTCAGTGCTTATGTATAGGCCTGTAAAAGATAGCGCAAAATTATGGTTTACAAGTTTTTTGGCAGCTTCTCTGGACCATACAAAGCGAGAGATTGCAAAAGCAAGATGACATAGTAAGACACGAATACTTGAGCTCTCAACTGGCAGATATATGAAATAATAACCTATGTGCGTTTCTTCTTTAATGTGAAGCTATCTATTCATCCGTTATCATATATTGTTCTGTTTATGTATGCACATTCAAATATGTTTACTTCTCCTCTAATGGGAAGTTTGCATGAGAACAACTTCAATTGACCTGTTATTTATATTTGCCAACAAATCTAATTTTGTTGAAGTTGATTTTTTTTGTCAATATTATTAATTAGGCATTATATATGATTATTGCATGGTTTATAAGATTAATTTTTTCACTTTAGTTTTAGAATAATTGTTATGAAATGTTATTTTTTCAATCATAGTTCCAACATATCTTTCGTTGTTCAGAAAGATTTATGTAAGACATATTTAATGCACACCGGTATTCATACTCTTGTTTATATAGTAACGTTGGTATTTTCTTATAAGAGGATATTTACTGTTTGATTTGTAAATAGACGTATTTAATGCACACTGATATTTATACTGTTGCACGTTGCATGTTATGGTGCCACCATACACCATCTTGAACTATGCTGACTTTTTAACTACTACAGTTTTTTATCTCCATCTTAAGAATGCTATTTTTTTACTACTTACTGTTCTTTTGTTTCAATCATTTTGGTTGGTAACTATTGTTCACTTTGTTATAGTGCAGTTAATTTCGTATGACATAACCTTTTATTTCTATGCATATGCTTTTTTCAATTTCGTACTCATATTTCTATGCTCACTGTGTTCAATCAATGCAAATTAACACATACATGGTTGTTTAATTCATCATTTCATATATACATCTTTCCATCAATTGAATAGAGATACATGAAATTTGACACAGTTCACACCATGTAACACCCCACTCCCGCAATGGTCACTCGCTAAGGGAATGCCATAACATCGGTGGAGTATTTTAAGTGAATATAGAACAGAGAAATTACAGCAAGACAGATATAAGTAATACTTGAAAATTTAAAACATCACTTCATTGCAGCGGAAAGTAAAACATGTTTGGTTACATCACAAAACCATAATAAGAGTCAAGTACAAAATATCCATCCTGATTAATAAAAATACATAATCCCAATACATGAACTGATAGCCATAAAAGAAAAGGGTAAGCTGAGCTCTACATCTAGGGTCCAAGCTCCAAGAGAGTAATAAAAGCAGCCTGATCAAAACCCACTCGTGCTGGGCCCACTCCGAGAACCTGAGGGTTGGGAAAAAGATAAAAACAACGGGGTCAGACATAAGTCTGAGCGAGTCCTATAACTTTAACAATGCAATCATTAAAGTAATTAGGGTATGATATAACTTGGTACGGTGTGACTGGGGATAAATGACTACACTCAGTAGTCAATCAGACTTAGAATGAACTAAGATAACGATAAAGACGCATTTACCCACCCAAGGATAATTACTACACCGCACCACACCAGTCATTTCCTACTTAAAGGCTGATCCCTCCCAAGGACTTAGTAAATTTACCCAGTAGTTTCGTGTACCCCTAGCTGACTACATAGGTGCCGCCTGCCCCTATCTCCACTAGGTGTACCCACTACTCCCAAGCGATCGGCTCCCTACCGTAGATACCCGTGCTGGCCCCACAATGGGGTGTATCACTCCCCATAGTGGCAACCCGATACAACAAATGGTGCACGGCTTATATCTACACGATGCAACAACGTCTTACCTACCAGTCCGGGTCCACACACGCATATGAAACCCGTTGGACTTGCGTTGCCACCGCTACCCCGTTTTGGCCTCTTATAGTCAAGCCCAATATGCGTGTCCCGTCCTCTTATAGTCGAGCCCACAAAGATACGTTTGGGATATTGGTTGAAATGGGCCCCCACAAGCTACCCACCTAAGCTTGTCATTTCTAGTGTATACCACTTAACCCTTTAATCATGTTTTAATTACATGTTCCACTTTGGTTAAGTATTCTAATCGTATTTTTCTATTGCCACCCAAGGCAACCACTAGATTTCCACATGCCACCCAAGGCACCCACTTAACCCCTCATGTCCCTCTACATGCTAATATGGTTAAGTGTTTCTTAATTAATTAATTAATTAAGATCATGACCTCATAAAGACCTCTCACATTAGACCATCTTTCATGACTGCTGGATATGCCGGTTGGGTCCGGGCAGACTTCCGTCATAGAAAGGGTCTAACCTCGTGTCTTTACTTTAATCATGTATTTAATTTATGACTAAGACCTCTCACATTGGGCCAATCATTTGTAGCTGCTGGATTGCCGGTTGGTTCCGGGCAGACTTCCGCTACAAAAGGGTCCAACCTCGTGTCTTAGTTGATTAATTACACCTAATTAATCACCCCCATAATTTGTATTAATTATCCCTGATTAATTACACATTTTTAAGAATATGGGTAGACCTAACTAAATAGGTAAATTCCCAATTCCATAGTATGGGTAGACCTAACTTAATAGGTAAATTCCCAACTCCATAATATGGGTAGACCTAACTTAATAGGTAAATTCCCAATTATGTCCATTCATTTTATGTTATGCTTAAGCATACCAACTTTACACATTTTTTTTTATTAACATGCATATTAACCCCATCGTTTCCCACGTAATTCGTTCTCATGACATGTCATATAAATGGGGAGTTTCATTATAAATGTGATGGGTTCAATCTTAGCACAACGTTGGCATTTAAAAGGTGTCAACTTGCATCACAACATTAAACCCAACTAGCATAAATCATTAACCCAAACTTGCATATGAACTTGCATATAAACTTGCATATGAACTTGCATATAAACTTGCATATGAACTTGCATATAAACTTGCATATGAGCTTGCATATAAATTTGTATATGAGCTTGCATAACATGTCATACATAGAGGCAACCTTGCATATGTTATGCATATCATAAAAAGAGACAAACTTGCATATGAACTTGCATACAAACTTGCATATAAACATGCATATGAACTTGCATATAAACTTGCATATAAACATGCATATAAACTTGCATATGAACTTGCATATCATGTCATACATAGAGGCAACCTTGCATATGTTATGCATATCATAAAAAGAGACAAACTTGCATATGAACTTGCATACAAACTTGCATATAAACATGCATAACATGTCATATCATAAAAAGAGACAAACTTGCATATGAACTTATAACATATGACAACCACAACATGCATAAATCCTCATTTACATCCATAGCCTCCTAATATCCTATCCTAATTAGTTTAGCAATTGCTTGCTAAAGGCATAGGAACTCACAAATAACTAATTAGCACTCCAATGAGGAAGATTAAGTTGCTAGAGTGGATTTGAACTTGATTAGACTTGATTTGAGATGCCAACTTCCTCTCAAATTTGGTGGAGGCTCCTTCTAGTTTTGATTTGACGGCATGAGGCCCTTGAATCTATTTTTAGTATGAATTAGGGTAGTGTTAGGGTGTATTTATAGATTAGGCTAGTGTTTTAGGCCATTAGATTAACCCTAAATTAGATTAGGACCATCAGATCTCGGAAGCTTCTAGAGAACAACCCAAAACATAGCCAAACCCTAAAATGGTGCACCAGGTTAAACTGGTCGAGCACCCCCTGTCGACACCCAAGTCGACAGGGCTGTCGACTTGGTCCTAGCCAAGTCGACTGCCCAGTCGACAGGGCTGTCGACTTGGGTAGGTAGGCGGGAATTTTTCCCCCCTGCGCCCAATGGCTCCAATTTCGAAATTTAAACCTGAATTTTAAATCTGTTTTGAACTTTGAATTTTCTGCAAACTTCATTGGGCCATAACTGGGCCATACGGACTCCGATTTACAAAATTTTGGACTCTATTTTGCGTATTTTTCCGAGACGAACGCAATGACGCAGCCCGTTTCCCCCAATTTTCACATCTGAGATTATTTATTCTGCAATTAGTGAATTTTAGCATTAACTGAAATTCGGGGTGTTACACACCATGTCCAAACTGTAGCCACTAGCTATACATGAATCATTTACTAGAAAATTTAATGTCTAGGGTTGAATCCTAACAAATACATGTATCATTTACATTATATTTCTCACTACCATACAACACGTTCTCATACCTTATTCATAAATGCAAACTACAACACTTGAAAGTTTATGCTTCCGTGCATTGCACGGGTTTCCACTCGTAAATTTATAAAATTGATATGCATATGTATGTGTGTGTATATATATATATATATATGCATAGGAACTCGAAGTTCCTCAATTAATGAATTTGAAATACTTCATAATTTAAAAGCCTGAAACTTTATTCAAACCGTATGAAATAATAACATTACACTTCTTAGTTAAATCATGTGAGACAATGATAAAGCATCCAAAGATTGCACAATTTTCAAAATGAGTTGTATCTTGCTTATATATTTATATTTACATATCGTATTGAATAATAAATCTTAACAATTCGAAGTTGTTATATATACTATTTGGACCAGAAGTTCAACATAGTTGAACCAGAAGTTCAATACAGTGGAACCAAAAGTTCAATACAGTGGAATTATAAGTTCAATTCAGTTGAACCAGAAGTTCAATACAGTTTAACAAACATGAAATTGCATATTATTTGAACCAGAAGTTCAATATAGATAAACAACTTGAAGTTGTTCATATATTTCATTTGAACTAGAAGTTCAATACAATCTAATCAGATATTTTGGATATTATGATATGATATTTAAGATTCGCATTGATTTTGCTTGATAAGAAAAAAATCAATGATTGGAAACTTATGAACAATTTGTTCTAAAGTAAGTAACTCGAATGAGAAAGAATATGCAAATCAATTACATATGTAATACGTGGACGCACGTATATCCACATATATGCAAAAAAAATATTAACAACCTGAAGTTGTCATGAGCTCATATTAAAAATTGTGCATATATTATTTAATATTTCAGAAAGTCGATTAACATCAATATTGATTGACCTGAAGTCGTCTACATGTTCAAATGATAGAAAATTCCCCCAAGTCATCAAATCAACGAAAGGGAATAAGCAATGCAATATGAATGCATCTTATCAATTAATAAGAGCATTATCCTCCTACATTTGAAATACATCTAATGTATTTGCTAGCTATGATGCTATAATGGATCAAAAATGAATCCAAAGTAGGTTTATTATTTAAAGTGACAATGTTTGTCAACATTGATGGGGAGGATAAAGGAATCATCGATGTTAAATATTTGCTAACATATAGAATTATGCAAAGTATTAAGTAACTTGCATAAATTATCAATTATGTCCCTAATAGACTTTCTCCAATATACATTTGAATCCCCGAAGGATCAAAATGTGTAAATCACAGTTGAAAATATGGTATAAAAGTCAGTTCAAAATATCTTTGGAGTAAGTTATAAAGATGCAAAATAAAGGAGGTGAGTGTTCCTGAAGAAACACTTAAAGGTGCTTTGAAAGAAACCCATGACATGATTGTCAAAATAGCCCCAGAAGTGGTCTAGGTACCTAAAGCGAGATAAGTTTTGAGATCTCAATAAATTATGTATAGAACTGACAAGAAATAATCATCGACGATAAATTAATAAAAAATAAAGTGCTTATATTTATAAATGAATTAAAACTCCCATATTAGAGAGAAATAGGACTAGCCATCATGAAATTCTCCTAAATAAGATATATGGACCTGTAGTCCATAAGATATGAACCTGTAGTTCATAAGATAAAATTAGAAATATATATAATGACAAAAACACACGGAAGTTGCTGAAGCACCATAGAGTGTCAACAACATGGTAAGTGCCATGAGCATTATATTTTCAGAGATAATTGAATTGATTAAAGTGGTGAAAGTGTTTAAAACACTTACAATACCCTGAATGTATAAACGATAAAAGTATACAAATTCTAGAAGAATTTAAATAACTTTGGTAGTGATAAAGAGCAAGAAATATAGATTACAACATTCTTTTAAGTATTGTTGTGATGAAAATCTTGAAATAATTCATGATGAGTAGATCACTTCCTGCTTTCAAGAAATGTTGTAATAAAACTCTTAATATCCATTGAAGTGGTAGTTGCGATATGCAAAAATTATTATAATATATAAGTTCCTGAAGAACATAAAGAGTATAAAGAACATGTCCGATAGATTACAGCATTCTTCTAAGTATTGTTGTAATGAAAATCTTGATATACTTCAAGATGAGTAGATTACTTCCTGCTTAGTGTTGTTGTAATGAAAGTTGTCTCACTCATCAAATGTGTATTGCAATATTCAAGCCCGATTGAAACAGAAAATTATAAGCGCCTGAAGTGTATTCATAAATAAATATTAGTATCATACAAATCACAAAAGGGAGGTGTTTTAAATAAGAAAGCATGCCTGAAGCATGGAAATGCACATGAAGTTTTAAAAGAAAAACTTCATTAAGAAGTATTTGTAAGCAATTTGAGTTATTGAAAGAAGAATACAAATTCAGAAAAAATTATTAAATCAGGGGGAGCATCCATAAATATGAAATAATGCACTCTTTTTCCTTAACTAAGTTTTTACCCACCAGGTTTTCTTAGTAAGGTTTTAATGATGCATGGGTCATGATCTAGAAGTATCAACCCAAAGGTAACATACAAAAATAAGTTATAATGTACTCTTTTTCCTTATTTAAGATTTTTCTGACTGGGTTTTTCTTATTAAGGTTTTAACGAGGCATAACATTGATCCAGAAGAATCATACTACTTTTGACGTAGTAAATATGACATTGCATATTGTACTTTTTTTCCTTTACTAAGATTTTTCCCATCGGGTTTTTCTTAGTAAGGTTTTAACGAGGCAACATTTTGATCCAGAAGGATCAAACATCTTTTGATGTAGTAAACTATTACTTATGAAGATAAGGCAATTTGCATGGCTCAAATTCAAGTGAATTATATCAAGGCTGATAGGATGGAGAAAATTTATTCTAAATTTTTCTTCACACATGAATGAAAGGATAACAAGAATGAAGAGAAACAAATTCAGTTCAAGAAAAGCGGGTAGATCAATAGACTACATCAATAGACTAATTGAATAATGAGTTATAAATAAGGGGGAGCATATAAAATTATGCTATAATGTACTCATTTCCTTCACTAATATTTTTCCCACTGGGTTTTTGTTAGTAAGGTTTTTAATGAGGCATTATCTTGATCTTGAAGTATCAACCCTTACGGTAACATTGTAAAACATGTTACCTAAGGAGGAAATAAATTTTGCACTCTTGTCCTTGTTTATGATTTTTTCCATAGGGTTTTCATAAAAAGGTTTTTAATGAGGCATTGTTTTGATCCTGAAGCGTCAAACACTTTTGAGGAATATCATTTTAATATAATATTCATAATGTCAGACGTTGTACTCTTTTTCTCGTTCAAGGCTTTTCCCATTGGGTTTTCCTGATAGAGTTTTGAAGGCAACAAACAATAGTTGTATCGACTGAACAGATATATGCAAGCAAGATAATAATAAGGGGAAGAAATCATCATATATGTTTTAAAAGGGACAACTTCAAGTTAGCAGAGCATTCAAGTTTTTGAAGACGCATATTCAAGGGGAGTGTTGTAATATATATATATATATATATATATATATATATATACGAATGTTGTGAATATGCTTTTATTAGTTCTATGTTTAGTCCCACATCATGGGAATAAGCTAAAGATTAGCTCCAAAAGCCTATATATAAAGGAGCCAATGTAATAGAAAGAAGACACATCTGAATGAATTGAAATGTCCTCTCTCCCTTGTTTCTTTTGTTTTGTGTTCATTTTATAACAATTGTTCTATTTTATTTTATATTAATCAGTGTTTTATTTGGGGACCTACTATCCATGAGGCAACACAACCTCAAATGATAGCAACCATATGCAAAGGAGCAAGGAGTGAGACTCTTACTAGTATATTGTTTTTATTAATTAAAAGATGAGGTTCATTTTGTTAAACATGATTTTATTATTTGTGCATTGTATAAAGGATGAAAGAGAGTACAATATTAAAACATTTAAAAGCAATTTGCTAATACATGGCAATTCATATATATATATATATCAAACATAAAGAACAAAATCAAAGATTCATTAGACAATAAATATGTCAAATTTATATCGCATTAATAATATTATATTTATATATTAAAACAGTTAAAACAATATGTTTTTACATGGTAATTCATAAACCTTTTTTTCAAATGTGGAGGACAAAATCATGAAGTCATTAGTCATCAAATATGTTAAATTTATGTTGCCTTAGTTATAACATATTTATTAACCATAACTATCATGTCCTATTTAATTAAATGTACCAACGTCATTAATACAATTAGTTACTTCCATATTTTGCACATTAATTTACAAAATCTTTGAATTTCCCATTATCAGCATAATTTTAAAATACAATGAAATATTATTTACCAAGTTAGACAAGAGACATGCTAAGTTGCCTTCAAGATAAACCCATTTGTTGGGTATTCCAGCCCATATTTGACGTAATTTTATGCAGATATATTTGGCATAATTTTATGCAGGCATATTTGGCATAATTTTATGCAGGCATATTTGACATAATTTTATGCAGACATATTTAGCATATCTTTTTATGCAGACCATGCTTAATTTGTGGGTGAGATTTATTGGTTTTGTCTTTTTCCCAGATTTGTTGTGCAAGCATGCCTTTTGTGCAACAATATCTTTTCTTTTCAGGAAAGACATTTGGGAGATTACTCACATTTTTTGTATGCACATTAAAAGAAAAGAGGGTTAATATAACCAGATCTGGTCACGTAAGGCAGTAGCAGTTTTTGGTCATTTTATCATCTTCTTCAAGGTGTTTTGGTCTTCAAGATTGAGCTTTATTCTTGCTGATTTACCGCTGGCCTGAAGTGCACACATAGGGTGTTCTCTTACACCTTTTTCATCTCTTATTGTTTTTGGATTCCGGTGATTATAAGCGAATCTTTTGTAAACATTTTGGGGCTGTTATCCCTTTTTGGTTTATAAATAAGAGAAGAGGGTAGACTCCTTAAGAGGTCTCGTGGTTTTTACTCTTCACATCGAAGAGGTTTTCCACGTATAAAATCTTGTGTCTTGCTATTTTACTTTCATCGTATCTTTTTTATTTGAATGGTGTGTTGATTGATTGTCTTGTGTGTGATATTGTGGGTGTAGCTTGAAGTATCCCCTAATCGATCCTATCAAATTGGTATCAGAGCTTGAGGTAGGTTATTTATCACACTATGGAGTCGAGCAGTCATAGCTCAATGATTAATTTGACATCAACCAACTATTCTATTTGGAGACCTACGATGGAAGACTTGTTATATTGCAATGATTTACATGACCCATTTGAAACCGTCACTAGTTCGAGTGGTATTATCTCTAAACCTTCTAAACCCGATAAAATGGAAGAGAATGAATGGATAAAGCTGAAAAGGAAAACTTTAGGAAACATTAGACAATGGGTTGACATTAGCATTTTTAACCATGTGCCACAAGAGACTGATCCATATGATTTGCGGAAGAAATTAGAAGGTTTTTATGAGAGGAAAACCGCCCATAACAAAGCTTCATTGATTAAAAGTCTTGTTAATCTAAGTTGAAAGGTGGAAAGTCAGTTTCTGAGCATCTTAGTGATTTCCAAGACATTATTAACAAGTTGACAACTATGAAGATCATTTTTGGTGATAAATTGCAAGCTTTGTTCTTATTGAGTTCTTTGCCAGATAGTTGGGAAACTATAGTTGTGACCATTAGTAATTCAGCTCCAAATGGTGTGCTATCTTTCGATGTGATTAAAGAAAGCATGTTTAATGAAGAAATTAGAAGAAAGGAGATTGGAGTTGACAATTCACAAGCTCTTGTTGTGGAGAATAGAGGAAGAATCAAGAGCAAAGGACCCAAATGCCGTGATAACTCAAGAGGAAGATCCAAGTCTAGTGATGGAAAGAATCACTTCATATGCAACTATTACAAGAAGCCTGGCCATATTAAAAAGTATTGCTTTCGTTGGAAAAGAGAACATGGGAAGAAGAGTGATTTTCAGAAAGAAAGCGATGATAAAAATGTTGCAGCAGTAGCCTCTAAAAGTGATGATGATATCACTTTAATTTGCGCAACTAGTGAATGTCATCATGTTAGCAGTATAGATTCTGAGTGGCTGGTTGATACAGGTGCTTCATATCATTGTGTTCCTAAGAGAGAGTATTTTTTTGAAATGTCAAGCAGGTGATTTTGGCAGTGTCAAAATGGGTAACCAGAGTTCAGCAAGCATAGTTGGGATTGGTGATATTCGTGTGAAGACAACTGTTGGATGCATGCTTACATTGAAATGTGTACGTCATATTCCGGATTTGCGTCTTAATTTGCTTTCAGCTCATATTCTTGATCAAGAAGGCTTTCGTCACACATTTAAGAGTGGAAAGTGGAAATTATCCAAGGGATCCATGACAATTGCAAGAGGCGAGTTGTGTTGTTCTTTGTACAAGACATATTTGACTGTATGTTTTGGTGAGCTCAATGCAGTGGAAGAAAAAGATTCTCCTAATTTGTGGCATCGAAGATTGGGACACATGAGTGAAAAGGGTTTGAAATGTTTAGCAGGTAAATCTCTTATTCCTGTCAATACTACAATTTCTCTTAACCCTTGTGATCATTGCTTAGCAGGAAAACAACATAGAGCTTCTTTTGCTAGAAAGTCTACAAGAAAGCAGGCTAAGTTGGAGCTTGTACATTTGGATGTATGCGGTCCTATTGAGGTTGAATCCAATGGTGGCAACAAATATTTTGTCACTTTTATTGATGATGCTACTAGAAAGACATGGATTTACATTTTGAAGACCAAAAGCCAAGTGTTTGAAACTTTTCAGAAGTTTCATGTTATGGTGGAAAGGGAGACAGAAAGCAAGTTGAAGTGCCTTCGTTCAGACAATGGTGGAGAGTATACTTCACATGAGTTCAAGAATTATTGTATGCAATATGGTATTCGACATGTGAAGACAGTTCCCGGAACTCCCCAACACAATGGTGTAGTTGAGAGGATGAATAGAACCATTGTGGAGAAGGTGCGATGCATGTTGAAGATGTCTGATCTACCAAAGTCATTTTGGGCTGAAGCAGTGAATACATCAGTTTATCTGATCAACCATTCTCCATCTATTCCATTGGGGCTTGACATTCCAGAGAGAGCATGGAAGGGATGTGATCCTGTATATACACATCTTAGAGTATTTGGATGCAAGGCATACATGCATGTGCCAAAAGACCAAAGATCAAAGCTGGATTCCAAGACTAATCCATGTGTTTTTGTTGGCTATGGTGATGAAGAGTATGGGTTCAGGCTATATGATCCAGAAAAAGGAAAGGTTGTAAGAAGCAGAGATGTAGTGTTCTTTGAGCATGAAAAATGTGCAGAACTTTTGAGTGCAAGGTATCATACTAGCTCAGATTTTTTTATTGATACTACTGATGTTTCTTTGTCCCCTACTCGTGGTTTTGTTGAACAGCTAATACAGGCTGATCTTGATGCAACACATGAAGGTGTTGATGATGCACAGCTTGATGGTGCACATTTTGATGATGTTCATGATGAAGCTCAACCAAATGGAGAAGTGGCTTATGAGCAGGGGGAGCAAATTGCCCCACAAGTGGATGATGCTCAAGTTAGAAGGTCAACCAGAGAACATAAACCATCTACAAGATATCCAAGCACAGATTATATCTTAGTTACAGCTGATGGTGAGCCCGAGAGCTTCCAAGAAGTGTTGTCTAGTCGAGACAAAAATCTTTGGCTTGAGGCTATGAAAGAGGAGATGGATTCTTTGATGAAGAATCGGACTTTTGAGCTAGTGAAACTTCCAAAAGGCAAGAAAGTTTTGAAAAACAAATGGGTTTTCAAGAACAAGAAAGATGGTGAGAAGATAGTAAAGCGCAAAGCTAGATTGGTAGTCAAAGGATGCAATCAGAAAAAAGGCATTGATTTTGATGAGATTTTTTCACCAGTTGTCAAGATGACTTCTATCAGAACCATTTTGGGTTTAGCAGCAAGTTGTGACCTTGAATTGGAACAACTTGATGTAAAAACCGCATTTTTACATGGTGATTTGCAGGAAGAAATCTACATGGAACAACCTGAAGGATTTGAATAAAAGGGAAAAGAAAAACTTGTTTGCAAGTTGAAGAAGAGTCTTTATGGACTTAAGCAAGCACCAAGGCAGTGGTATCACAAATTTGATTCATTTATGACAAGCAATGCTTACAAGAGGACTGTTGCAGGTCCTTGTGTGTATTTTAGAAAGTTTCCTGGCGATATCTTCATTATTCTTCTTTTATATGTGGATGACATGTTGGTAGTTGGACAAAACTTAGAATTGATTAGCAACTTGAAGAAAGATTTGTCCAAGTCATTTGACATGAAGGACATGGGTCCTGCAAAGCAAATCTTAGGCATAGAGATTGTTCGTGATAGAAAAGCTAGGAAGTTGTAGCTATCTCAAGAAAAAATATACTGAACGTGTGCTTGAAAGGTTCAATATGAAGCATGTTAAGCCAGTTTGTACACCACTCGCATCTCATTTTAAGCTAAGTAAGAGGGATTGTCCAACAACGGAGAAGGAAAAAGCAAGTATGTCTTCTATTCCTTATTCATCTGCAGTTGGTTCATTGATGTATGCTACGGTGTGCACTAGGCCAGATATTGCACATTCTGTTGGTTCGGTGAGTAGATACTTATCCAATCCTGGTAAAGTTCACTGGGATGCAGTAAAGTGGATTTTCAGATATTTGCGTGGTACTTCTAGATTTTGCTTATGTTTTGGAGGTAGCAAACATGTTCTTGAGGGGTATACAGATGCAGACATGGCTGGTGATGTTGATAGTAGACAATCTACCTCAGGTTATGTGTTCACATTTTCAGGGGGAGCCATTTCTTGACAATCCAAGTTACAAAAGTGTGGGGCTTTATCTACAACCGAGGCAGAGTATATAGCAGCTGTGGAAGCAAGTAAAGAGATGCTTTGGTTGAAGAGGTTCCTTCAAGAGTTGGGTTTGCAACAAGAAGAGTATATAGTATTCTGTTACAGTCAGAGTGCTATGGATTTGAGAAAGAATTCCATGTATCATGCACGCACTAAGCATATTGATGTTCGGTATCATTGGTTAAGAAATGTGATTGAAGAAAATATGCTCAAGTTAAAGAAAATTCATACAAACAAGAATGGTGCAGATATGTTGACTAAAGTGGTTCCAGGAAACAAGCTTGATGTTTGTAGCAAGCTTGTGGGAATGAGTTTCAAATGATGATTGAAGCATGCACATCTTCCCCAAATTGGGCTGGAGGAGGAGATTGTTGGGTATTCCAGCCCATATTTGGCGTAATTTTATGCAGGCATATTTGGCATAATTTTATGCAGACATATTTGGCATAATTTTATGCAGGCCATGCTTAATTTGTAGGTGAGATTTATTGGTTTTGTCTTTTTCCCAGATTTGTTGTGCAAGCATGCCTTTTGTGCAACAATATCTTTTCTTTTCAGGAAAGACATTTGGGAGATTACTCACATTTTTGATATGCACATTAAAAGAAAAGAGGGTTAATATAACCAAATCTGGTCACATAAGGCAGTAGCAGTTTTTGGTCATATTATCATCTTCTTCAAGGTGTTTTGGTCTTCAAGATTGAGCTTTATTCTTGCTCGATTCACCGTTGGCTTGAAGTGCACACATAGGGTGTTCTCTTACACCTTTTTCATCTCTTATTGTTTTTGGATTCTGGTGATTAGAACGAATCTTTTGTAAACATTTTGTGGTTGTTTTCCCTTTTTGGTTTATCAATAAGAGAAGAGGGTAGACTCCTTAAGAGGTCTCATGGTTTTTACTCTTCACATCGAAGAGGTTTTCCATGTACAAAATCTTTTGTCTTGCTATTTTACTTTCATTGTATCTTTTTTATTTGAATGGTGTGTTGATTGATTGTCTTGTGTGTGATATTGTGGGTGTAGCTTGAAGTAACCCCTAATCGATCCTATCACCATTGATATCTAAATAAAGAGTTAGTTTCTAAATTTGCATTTTGTCCACTACTAAATGAGCGATTTATCGATAAGGCCAATTTGTACGTGTAAATTACTTATGAATGTTTTAGGCCAGCTACCAGGAAGGAATTGAGCAAAGCCGTCAAGAGAGAATTAAGGGAAATTTATAACAAATTGGCCTAAAACAATCGATAAGGGGAATTGAGCAAAGCCGTCAAGAGAGAGGAGTTTAGAGACGAATCAAATTAAGAAGAAGACCAAAGCTTAATCAAATTAATCAGCTCAACGTTAATCCACCCAAAGGAACGCATCTCAATTTCAGAATTCAGAATCCAGAATTCAAGATTCTGCATTCGTTGTAAGTATAGTGATCTTTCAGAATATGAATAAAAACTGTGACGTGATTCGATGTAAATGAAAATAGAATTGTGTTATTATATGATAATGATATAAATTCTGTGTATTGTAATGATTCTGTCATGACTTGTGTATTGATATTTGTGGCCTAAATTGATTGATGTAAGCCTATTGAACAATTGTATATAAAAACAATGGCACTTGCAAGTTTGTGGCAAAAACTAGAATTTGATCCCTTTATGTTTATGTCTATGGCATGGACTATATACATTCTCTAAGTCTAAGTTAATGCTTATGTAAACATGTTCTAGATTTGAGACCTTTTTTGCCTACATGATCCAAAACCTATGAACACATTCTTAAGTTTATTTGCAAGTATAATTGGATCTATGTTAAGTATCATTTGGGTTACATAAACTATGCAAGTTCATGTTGAAATAGGCTATATGATTGATGTTAAAATTGAAAATTTTGGTGAATATACAACATGCTAGTTTGTAGTTGACATTATGCCAAGTAAAACATGTTTAAACCCAAGATTGTATAAGCCTAAACTATGCCATTTCATATGTCACCTACTTAGTTATACTTTGATTTGAATGCAAGTTCACATGACCCATAATTTATGTTAGCATCGCTAAATTGCAATTTCATGCGCCATACACCTTTATGTATTGTAAAATATTACATGTTCTTGATTTCTCCTTTTTCTTACGTTTAGAAAGTTGGGCTGAATTGTGTTGAGCCCAACACTTGTTATAATGTTGCGAGTGTACAAACGGGGGTAATAACATTGGGTGTAAAACATGAAAAAAAAATGTTGGCATGGTTGGCACATGCCAACGACAATGAAATTTAAGCGGTATGAATTGTTATACCCAAGAATAAAGGTCATGACATTTACATGTAATTGAGAAGTGATAAAATATGTAAATTTAGAAAACACGGCATGCTTAACCAGAGGTTGGATTGAGTTGTGACGTAAACCTGCCCGGACCCGCCCGGCTATCCAGTAGTCACAACAATACCTATCCAATGTGGGTGGTTAAGCATTGAGCCCAATAAGGACACGAGGTTAGACTGACCTACGGTGTAAACCTGCCCGGAACCGACCGGCACATCCAGTAACCGTAGCAATATCTGTCTAATGTGAGTGGTCAGGTGCTTTAAGTGGCTAAGGACAGATGGTAGGGTTAAGTCAACTATAAACACTTAACCAAATTCAACATGTTAACAAGAATTGATGGGAGGGGTTAGGTAAATACAGACACTTAACCACTTAACATGTTTGACTAGAAAACCCTAGTAACGAGGGACCCGTTTCAGTAGTAACCCAAGTTAGGTATCACGGTACCCTGAAACTAGGCAGGGTGGGGCACGATTACTGGGCTGATTGTAAGCGGTCAAAACGAGGGCGGTGGGTGCAACAGTGTAGGTCTGACGGGGTACGGGCGTGCACAAACTTCGGAGCAGACAAACAGGGCACTGGGGGCACCAGTAGTACAACCTATGCCTTCTAGAATTGGGTCGGGGCCGCCGCCATGGATCTTGATACACCCCATGGTGGGACAAGCATAGGTATCTACAATTCTTGGGGGCCGTGTGACACATATTTACGCGAGTAGGAGCCGATCTTTGGAAAACGACGATCACTTCACCCTCAGCATGGGGTGCCAGTTAGAATAAGCTCTAGTAGGTGCGGAGATATAGTGTGTGTGCGATAGTACATTCGATTCTAAACGACACTTCCTTAGATTGTGACACTTTCCTGTTTTCAGTTTATATCTATCATGCCCTTTTACTTATTCACATACTGAAGAGTTACTAGATTTACTCAGGCTTTATGTCTGACTCTATTTTCTTTTCGTCTTCTTTTCTTTCGTTTCCCCTCCCCCCAGGTCCACAGGGAGGAAACAACCCAACTTAGTACTCTTTTGCAAGCTTCAAGACCGTAGACGTATGGTTTGGATCTCTTTTGCTCGGACCATGGCTTTGGATATCACTATGGGGATTTTTGTTACTTTTATTTATGTTTTTATGCTTCTTTAAGAATCAAGACAGTAATGAGGTTGTAATGATGGAAGTATTTTGAGACAATTATGGAAAGGTTTTGTTTGAACACGTATTGATGAAATAAAAGTCTATTTGGTTTCCGCTGTTTAAAATATGTGTATTTATATCTGTCTTGTGTTTATCTGTGGCTTTTACTTATAAACTTCCACCAAAGTTAAGGCATTCCCTTTGTGAGTGACCTTAACGGAGGTGGGGTGTTTCACTTGGTATCAGAGCATAGGTTTACCAGATAAGATAAAAAAATTTGAAATTGTTTCCAAAAGAAAGTTTAAGGAAGCATTTTTCAAGAAAAAGCGTTATATTTTTAAAGAGGCATAATCCCCCAAAGCCATGTGCACTATCTCTCTCTATCCTTTGTTTTGAATCTTTCCTTTCTGTTTCAGCATGTCTAGGGACCTTACTCCCCAGCTACAGATGCTTTTACTCCTCCTCTACGAGAACCAGCAAACGGAAGAATTGCCGAACAAGAAGACGGATAATAGTCAAGGAAGAAAGGACCACAACAATAATAACAAGACACGTGAGAAAAGAAAATGTTATTTCTATGCATTGTTGGACATGTGGTGAACGACCGCAGAAAGAAGAAGAGGAAGATGAGTTCTACTTGCTTCCATTGCGGTGAGGCTGGACACATGGCTAAGGACTGCCCAAAGAAGCGAGGGCAGGGACAGAAGGCTAGATCCACTTCAGGGGGTCAGGTTAATGCGCTAGTGGCACCTCCGTAGGAACGAGGTAGTAATATTTCTGTAGAAAGTGCAGTCTATCTTTATGATCATCCAGTTCGCACGCTTTTTGACTCTAGCGCATCACACTCCTTTATTTCATCTGCCTTAGTAGAATCTCTGCATCTAGACACTCGTATGGTAGAGGATCCCTTAGTAGTTTCAAATCCAATTGGGGGCTCCGCTTACTTGTCAATGGTTTGTTTGGGTTTGAAAATCTCTATTCTCAGCGTTGAGTTTAGTTGTAATGCCTTTGTTTTGGGCTTCTTGGGATATGGTTTGATCTTAGGCATGGACTGGTTATCCAGTAATGGTGCCATTCTTGATTGTGAGAAAAGAGTAGTTAGACTCTTGACTCGGCTTGGTAACACTCTAGAAATTTCTTGTAATCCCTTGAATGTTGTTATGCTAAGTTATCTAGAGTCACTTGATGCTTCTGATGAGAATTTGCAGTCAGTTAGAGTAGTCCGGGAATATCCGGATGTCTTTGAGGACGTGAAAGGCTTACCTTCGAGGCGGGAAATAAACTTCCGCGTATATCTTGTGGATAATGCAAAGCCTATAGCTTTACCTGTCAGACACATGGCTCAAAAGGAGAGAAAGGAGCTTAGTAAGCAGGATAAAGAACTTCTCAAAAAAGGGTTCATTAGACGAAGCATTTCGAAATGGGGTGCTCCAGTGGTGTTCGCAACCAAAGCGGACGGTTCGCTTCGCCTTTGCGTCGACTATAGGGATTTAAAAAAAACCAAGAAAAATAGGCACCCTCTTCCCCGAATCGACGATTTGTTTGATCAGCTTGTAGGAGCGTCGGTCTTCTCCCAACTTGATCTGGCTACTGGGTTCCATCAGCTAAGAGTAGCTGAAGACAACATTGATAAAACGACGTTCAGGACCCCAGACGGTTTCTTCGAGTAGCTTGTCATGCCTTTCGGCTTGACAAACGCACCCACTTATTTCGTAGACTTAATGAGCAGAGTGTTCAGAGAATTCCTCAACAAATTTGTGGTCGTCTTCGTAGATGATATCTTAATCTTCTCAAAGAATGAGGAAGAACATGCTCAACATCTGAAAGAAATCATGGATACTCTCCGTGCACATCAGCTAAAAGCCAAATTCTCCAAGTGCCACTTTTGGAGAAAGGAGGTAAGATTTCTGGGGCATATAGTGTCCAAAGAGGGGTTGGCTGCGGACCCCGCGAAAGTGGTGGCAGTGCAAGATTGCAAGACACCAAGAAATGCAACCGAAGTCCGAAGCTTTCTTGGGCTAGCCGGTTTTTACCGAAAGTTTATTAGGGATTTCGCTAAAATCTCAGCTCCACTCACAAGGCTAACGAAGAAGAATCTGGCGTTCACTTGTGATTTGGACTGCGAGTTTGCTTTCCAACGATTAAAAAGGGCTCTCACAACAGCCCCTGTTTTGACTTTGCCAGATGGAAGCAAAATGTTCACAGTATATACGGATGCTTGTGGTACCGGGCTAGGCACTGTTTTGATGCAAGAAGGGAGGGTAGTAGCTTATGGTGGAAGGCAATTGAAAGTTCAGGAAAAGAACTACCCAACCCACGATCTTGAGTTAGCCGCCATCGTCTTTGGGCTTAAGTCTTGGCGCCACTATCTCCTAGGTGAGAAGTTCGAATTATACACTAACCATAAATCGTTGAAATATCTCTTCTCGCAGAAGGATCTTAACTTGAGGCAGCAAAGATGGATGGAGTTTCTTGCCTCGTATGACTTTGAAATTTCCTATACTCCCGGCAAAGGCAACGTAGTAGCAGACGCGTTGAGCCGAAAGAAACTGACCTTAAGCCCTCTCTTTGTGGAAAGGAAAAGCTTGGAGTATATAGCCAGTTTTAACCTTAGGCCCTCCTCGGATTTTGTACCGGGTTTGTTAGCATCTCTCGAAGTACGCCCTACTCTCTTGGACTCAATAGGGGCTGCACAACGTGAAGACCCTCAGCTTGTTGATGTGATTGATAAACTCATTAAGGGTGAGACTTCTAGCCACCTCAGTAGATATGCCATCGATGATAAGGGTTGGCTGAGGCGAGATGTAAGATTATGTGCCCCACAAGCAAGGGAGTTGACAAAAAAGGTTCTCGAGGAACCTCATCATTCCAAGATGACTATACACCCTGGCGGTGATAAGATGTACAATGATATAAAAAGGACTTTCTTTTGGAGCGGCATGAAAAAGGACGTGGCAGATTTCGTTTCTAAGTGCATGACCTGCCAACGGGTCAAGACGGAACAAAAGAAGCCTAGAGGACTACTTCATCCTTTAGAGGTCCCACAGTGGAAGTGGGATAGCATTTCAATGGACTTCATTGATGGACTACCTAGGTCGAGAAGAGGCAATACTAACATTTGGGTAATAGTGGATAGGCTTACTAAGAGCGCCCACTTCATACCTATCAAGAGTAGAAGGATTGCCTCATCTCTAGCATCTCTTTATCTCAAGGAAATAGTTCGACTCCATGGGATACCCTCCAGCATTGTTAGTGACCGAGACCCTATCTTCACAAGTGAGTTTTGGCGGAGTCTGCAAGAAGCTGTAGGCACACAGTTATGTTTGAGCACGGGCTATCATCCCCAAACCGATGGCCAGACAGAAAGGGTGAATAGAGTTTTAGAGGATCTTTTGAGACTTTGCGTTCTTGACTTTGGAGGGACTTGGGAGGATCACCTTCCTTTAGTGGAATTTGCCTACAACAACAGCTACCAAGCTACCATAGGCATGGCGCCCTTCGAAGCCTTATATGGAAGACTGTGCAAATCACCAACTTGTTGGTAGGAGTCTACAGATAAACTTATACTTGGGCCGGACATGATTCGAGAGACTTCGGAGAAAGTGGACTTGATACGAAGGAGAATGAAGACTGCCCAAGACAGACAGAAATCCTACGCCGACAAAAGAAGGATCGACCTTGAGTTTGAGGTTGGGGACAAGGTTTTCCTTAAGGTATCTCCTTTAAGGAACGTCGTTCGCTTTGGATCCACAGGAAAGCTAGCACCAAGATTTATAGGACTGTTTCCTATCATCGAGAAGGTTGGGAAGATGGCCTATAGATTAGAGCTACCCGAGAGACTGGCCGGAATTCACAACGTCTTTCATGTTTCTCACCTCCGGAAGTGTTTGCATGAGTCTGCGGAAGTGGTGGAACCTAGCATTCTAGAAGAAGCCGAAGTGGAACGTGAAGCAACTGTG
This sequence comes from Allium sativum, assembly GCA_030737875.1. NCBI lineage: Eukaryota > Viridiplantae > Streptophyta > Magnoliopsida > Asparagales > Amaryllidaceae > Allium > Allium sativum. The sequence goes on from CM060921.1 coordinate 320,543,729, forward strand.
AGGAGAGTTCCAACCCGCATCTTAGGAACTGAAGTGAAAAAGATACGCAACCGCGAAGTCAAACTCGTTAAAGTTCAGTGGAGCGACGCCGAGGAAGACGCGACTTGGGAAACTGAGGACAAAATACGCGCTGCCTACCCTCTTCTTTTTGAGGGTACATCTTTGATCTCTCTTTTTCCTTAAGTTATGCTTTATCTACCTTTTTAGGTATATCTCATCGGTCCTTTTCCTAACTCCTTAGGTAGAAAACAAATGGATGCAAACATGTATTTGAAAACATGTTATGGATGATGGCTGCAAATGGTTGCTAGTGATTGCTAGTGTTTGCTCGTGGATGCATATACACACACCCTAGGTTTTAGATCAGCTCAGTCACTTCATATTGCATATGCATATATGTATTCTCATTTGTATGTGGTTTAAACTTGATATGCTGTCATATGGTTGTCGCATTTGTATGAATAAGTTGTGCACTCATGTAGAATTATGAGTAGGAAAAATTTGCATACATAATGGATTCATGACACTTACATGATTCGCATTAAGAAGGTCAACTGAATCAGTAGACTGCCTGATTTCTGCATTAGATAAGGACATGTACACACACTATGCATATGATCATGAAGTATTAGAAGTCTTTTAAGGACAATGGACGCATGTGTTTGTTGGTTGAGTAGATGGACGGTTGGATGGTAGGATATACATTCTTCCGAACTTGAAGATTTCGGGGATGAAATCCTTTTAAGGGGGGAGAATGTAACACCCCGTGAATTCTATAACATTAAGCTTCACAAATTAAAGTGTAATTAATTCTAAATGAAAAAATTAATGGAAATAGGTTAATCCATTGCGTTCGTCTCGGAATTCTTCTTGAGATAGAGTCCGAGTTTGCATGAATCGGACTCCGTATGAAGGAGTTATGACCTTCGGAAGTTTCAGAATAAAATTTAAAATTCAAACAGCTCGATTTCAAATTCGAAATTTTAAAAACAGGTTCAAACTAGGCTGGGCGGGAGAATTCCCGCCCAGGGACCAGGTCGACCACAGGGTCGACCATGGTGTCGACCTGGTCACCCCAGGTCGACCATAGTGTCGACTTGGGTGTCGACCTGCCAGTCGACCTACCTGGTCGACCTGGCTAGCTGGGTCTAGCTCTGGCTCGAATTTCTATGGCTTGGTGTGTCATTAGGGCTGACATGTCACCTTTTGATTGGCTCTTTGAACTTTATATGGTCTAGATTCCTCCTGTCTTCATCTGACGGCTTAAAACAATTTAAAAATCTATAAATACACCCTAAGTCTCAACTAAAAATTTACACAAAAATATAAGATTGGATTCGTCATGCTGCCAGGAAGGAATTGAGCAAAGTTGTCAAGAGAGAGGAGCTTAGAGACGAATCAAATTAAGAAGAAGACTAAAGCTTAATCAAATTAATCAACGCAACGTTAATCTACCCAAAGGAACGCATCACAATTTCAGAATTCAGAATCCAGAATTCAAGATTCTGCATTCGTTGTAAGTATAGTGATCTTTCGGAATATGAATAAAAAATGTGACATGATTCGATGTAAATGAAAATAGAATTGTGTTATTGTATGATAATGATATAAATTTTGTGTATTGTAATGATTCTGTCATGACTTGTGTACTGATATTTGTGGCTTAAATTGATTGATGTAAGCCTATTGAACAATTGTATATAAAAACAATGGCACTTGCAAGTTTGTGGCAAAAACTAGAATTTGATCCCTTTATGTCTATGGCATGGACTATATACATTCTCTAAGTCTAAGTTAAGGCTTATGTAAACATGTTCTAGATTTGAGACCTTTTATGCCTACATGATCCAAAACCTATAAACACATTCTTATCTTTATTTGCAAGTATAATTGGATATATGTTAAGTATCATTTGGGTTACATAAACTAGGCAAGTTCATGTTGAAATAGGCTATATGATTGATGTTAAAATTGGACATTTTGGTGAATATACAACATGCTAGTTTTGTGGTTGACATTATGCCAAGTAAAACATTTTTAAACCCAAGTTTGTATAAGCCTAAACTATGCCATTTCATATGCCACCTACTTAGTTATACTTTGATTTGAATGCAAGTTCACATGACCCATAATTTATGTTAGTATTGCTAAATTGCAAGTTCATGCGCCACACACCTTTATGTATTGTAAAATATTACATGTTCTTGATTTCCTCTTTTTCTTACATTTATAAAGTTGGGCTGAATTGTGTCGAGCCCAACACTTGTTATAATGTTGCGAGCGTACAAACGGGTGTAATAATGTTGGGTGTAAAACATGAAAAAAAATATGTTGCCATTGTTGGCACATGCCAACGACAATGACATTTAAGCGGTATGAATTGTTATACCCAAGAATAAAGGTCATGACATTTACATATAATTGAGAAATGATAAAATATGTAAATTTAGAAAACACGGTATGCTTAACCCGACGTTGGATTGAGTTGTGACGTAAACCTGCCCGGACCCGCCCGGCTGTCCAGTAATCACAACAATACCTATCCAATGTGGATGGTTAAGAATTGAGCCCAATAAGGACCCGAGGTTAGACTGAGCTACGGTGTAAACCTGCCCGGAACCGACCGGCACATCCAGTAACCGTAGCAATATCTGTCTAATGTGAATGGTCAGGTGCTTTAAGAGGCTAAGGACAGATGGTAGGGTTAAGTCAACTATAAACACTTAACCAAATTCAACATGTTAACAAGAATTGATGGGTGGGGTTAGGTAAATACAGACACTTAACCACTCAACATGTTTGACAAGAAAACCCTAGTAACGAGGGACCCGTTTCAGCAGTAACCCAAGTTAGGTATCACAGTTACCTGGAACTAGGCAGGTTGGGGCATGATTACTAGGTTGATTGTAAGCGGTCAAAACGACGGCGGTAGGTGCAACAGTGTAGGTCTAACGGGGTGCAGGTGTGCACACACTTCGGAGCAGACAAACAGAGCACTGGGGGGCACCAGTAGCATAACCTATGCCTTCTAGAATTGTGTCGGGGCCGCCACCATGGGTCTTGATACACCCCATGGTGGGACCAGCATAGGTATCTACAATTCTTGGGGGCCGTATGACACATGTTTACGCGAGTAGGAGCCGATCTTTGGAAAATGGCGATCACTTCACCCTCAGCATGGGGGTGCCAGTTAGAATAAGCTTAAGTAGGTGCAGAGATATAGTGTGGGTGCGATAGTACATTCGATTCTAAACGACACTTCCTTAGCTTGTGACACTTTCCGGTTTTCAGTTTATATCTATCATGCCCTTTTTCTTATTCACATACTGAAGAGTTACTAGATTTACTCAGGCTTTATGTCTGACTCTATTTTCTTTTCGTCTTCTTTTCTTTCGTTCCCCCCCGGTCCACAGGGAGGAAACAACCCAGCTTAGTACTCTTTTGCAAGCTTCAAGACCGTAGACGTATGGTTTGGATCTCTTTTGCTCGGACCATGGCTTTGGATATCACTATGGGGATTTTTGTTACTTTTATTTATGTTTTTATGCTTCTTTAAGAATCAAGACAGTAATGAGGTCGTAATGATGGAAGTATTTTGAGACAATTATGGAAAGGTTTTGTTTGAACACGTATTGATGAAATAAAAGTCTGTTTGGTTTCCGCTATTTAAAATATGTGTATTTATATCTGTCTTGTGTTTATCTGTGGCTTTTACTTATAAACCTCCACCAAAGTTAAGGCATTCCCTTTGTGAGTGACCTTAACGGAGGTGGGGTGTTTCACTGATACCAAATGTAACACCACACCTCCGCTAGGGTCACTCACAATGGGAATGCACTAGCTTTGGTGGAGCATTATCTAGGTAAACATACACAGAAATATTACAAGATAGAACATATAAAACAGCGGAAGAAGAACCAAATTTCATTGCTTTAAAATCTAGAAAGGTCTAAAGCCTTTTACATCAAAATGCTATTAAATCCATTACCTCGAAATCTTTCTTGCAATAGTAAAGAAGCATAAAACCATAGTCATAAATCATTCCCCAAGTAAAATAGTAAAGCAGCCATAGCCAAGAAAGGTCCATGCCATATATGATGATCTTGAAGCAGAAAGAAGTCCAAACTAAGTTGTAGTGTTTCCTCCCTGCGAACCTGTGGGGGGGGGGGGGGGAAGAAAAAGAGGCGAAACAAATTGGGTCAGTCATAAAGACTGAGTAAGTCCTAATGGCTTTCAGCATAAAAATAGGTGAAGATAATAAGGGATGAATAAACTGAAAGTAAACATAAGGATGATGACAAGATAGGATAGTTAAACTAAGATAACAAGATAAACTAAGATAAATTATGCTAACCAGATAAACTATGGTAACAAGATAAACTGTGCTAACCAGATAAACTACGTATAACATCGCATGTTTAACATTCTCTGCACCGACTGTACTAGTACCCCAACCCATATCACCCTTTCCATGTATATGTACAGTCCCTAGCTGTATATCGTACGGGTTTCATCATGTATTTCTATACTACTTCAACGTAGTGCCACCATTCTTGAAATCGTTTGGACTGCCACCCTTGTTCTGGCTAGGTTTCCTTATCATGAACTATCGCATGTTCAACTAGGATTTATGCCACCTAGGACCACTAGGGATTATACTACCTATTGAACGTTTTCTAGATTCGATTAGGGTTTATGCCACCTAGGACCACTAGGGATTATGCTACCTAACGAACAACACCCTTTTCCACGTAACGATCTATTAATCGATCGGCTCCCTACAAGTCCTAGCTCGTTCATGTGTCTGTGTCGTATGGCCTAATTACGAAATGTAGTCACCTGTGCTAGGTCCACCATAGGGTGTATCAAGCCCTAGGGTGCCAACCACCGACACGAATCAAGCACGCAAAGTGTAAACCTACCGGTGCCTAATGCCTGCTTTTCAACTCCGGACTACGTGCACGACCATAGTCCGCCTGAACCTACAATGGCGCACCAACTCAGCCGTCGTTCTGGTCGCTTACAATCAGCCCAGTAATCGTGCCCCACCCTGCCTAGTTCCAGGGTACCATGATACATCTAGTGGGTTACTGCTGAAAAGGACCGCATAACTAGGGTTTTCATCCAGCAGGTTAAGTGTTGTCATTTAAATTCGAGACTTAACCCGTCTACGTGTCATGTCAAATTGGCTAAGTGTTGTCGTTCAAGTTCATGACTTAGCCCTACGAATTATGTGTCAAGTCGGTTAAGTATGTTCAAGCGGTTCATGACTTAACCCTATCAAATCATCGTGTCAAATTGGTTAAGTATATTCAAGCGGTTCATGACTTAACCTTATCAAATCAATGTGTCAAATTGGTTAAGTATATTCAAGCGGTTCATGACTTAACCCTATCAAATCAACGTGTCAAATTAGTTAAGTATATTCAAGCGGTTCATGACTTAACCCTATCAAATCAACGTGTCAAATTGGTTAAGTATATTCAAGCGGTTCATGACTTAACCCTATCAAATCAATGTGTCAAATTGGTTAAGTATATTCAAGCGGTTCATGACTTAACCCTATCAAATCAACGTGTCAAATTGGTTAAGTATATTCAAGCGGTTCATGACTTAACCCTATCAAATCAACGTGTCAAATTGGTTAAGTATATTCAAGCGGTTCATGACTTAACCCTATCAAATCAACGTGTCAAATTGGTTAAGTGTCATTAGTCTAGTCATATTACTTAACCCACCCATTGGTTTGATTAACAGTTATGTTGGTTAAGCCCACATTTATAAGTTTTACATGTTCTTAACTCATACCGGTTAGGTCCACATTTACATGTCAAATTTCCATGTCATCCCACCTAACCCTCTAACCATACCCACGTCTTATTATGGTTAGTATTAATTCATTCATTATGACGAACGAATCATGACCTCTCACATTAGATCGTGCATTTTGTGGCCACTGGATTTGCCAGGCGGTTCCGGGCAGATTTACACCACAAATTGAGTCCAACCTCATGTCCTAAATCGTTACGCCTACAAATTCTACCTTCCCCTATTTATTTTCTTTCGATGAACCTAGGTCAATTTCGGACCTAGGCCTAAACCGCGATTTGCGTACGATTGAATACGGGGAAATATGGGAATGTTGTCTATATTGGATATACATGTTTGGTAAAATTGATGGCATAACATGAAATTGGAAATTTGGAATATTGTCAATATAATTGAAATTGCAAGCTTGGCCATTGGCATAATTAAATTGGCATGAAGTGGGCATAATGAATTAGCATGTAAATCAAATCACGAGTTCGGGCCTATGTAAATTAAATCAAAAGATTAGGTTTATGATTGGGCATAAGTAGAATTGGGACTTTGAACCTAAAAGCAATTGTAAACTTGATAATTGGCATAAATATGTATTATGAACTTGGGTAGTTGGCGTGTGTTGTAATAAAAAGATTATATTTTGAGATAACTACATCATGAATCATGATTTGGGTTTATTTGGACATGAAACTTGATACATGCAATCTTGGCTGGAACTTGATATGGGTAAAATGGCATAAACTTGGCATACATATAATAGGCAAGAATTGGGTGTATGTAAACTGACTAGAATTGGGTGTGTGTGTGTGTATATATATATATATATATAAATTGGCATGTAATTTTGGAACTTGGGCATATGTTTATTAATATGTAAAGTTGGGAATTTGATACATGAAAATGACTGTGTATTGGATAATTGACTTGAACACGAACATGAACATTTCTATATGTTAAACACATGAACTAATATTGGGGTTTTGGGGGGAAATACGACCATTAATGAACCTTTGACACGAGGTTAGATCCGGTTTGTGGTGTAAATCGTATTGATGAAATAAAAGTCTGTTTGGTTTCCGCTGTTTAAAATATGTGTATTTATATCTGTCTTGTGTTTATTTGTGGTTTTACTTATAAACCTCCACCGAAGTTAAGGCATTCCCTTTGTGAGTGACATTAACAGAGGTGGGGTGTTTCAGTTGTTATAGTGTGTTAGCAAAGGTGTAATCGAAAACTTCATTGGTTATTTTGCATTATAATAAGCTTGAGTTATTTTGGGCCAGCTAACAATTTATGTATTTATCGATTAACTTATACAAAGTTTTGATGATATTAATAGTTTCCAAAATGTAGCGTTATTTAGGGAAGGGATTAACAATTTATGTAGTTTGAAGTTTTCTGACATTACTAAAATTACGTCATCATATATTTTTACCAAGCGAAAGATGGAAAAATACTTGAACAAATTGCAACACTGATATTCTCCAAATGAAAAGAATATCATTTTTTTATTCAAAATAAATCCTTTTCTTTTCTAACATGGGTGATACTTATGCTTGTATTCCAAGTAAACAATAATAAAGTTAATTTACAAATAATTACCATCGTTTATGTACATAAACAGTAAATTTATCGAACATTACGTTAAAAAAATAAGACTATTTTTTACTTAAAATAACGCTACAATAAGACCTATATAATTTTGTTATAAAATCCTTGTCAATTTATTTTATTTGCTCTTAAGATAATATATTTTAACCAATTACATAATTTCAAAGTTAACGTATTTTTAAAAGAAATAAACAGTATATTTTAATATATCTAAAATAATTAAAATATGTCTTGCCAAAAATAATAATAATTAAAATATGTAAGTTTCAGCATAAACACATGCTCATAGTAGTAAGAACAATAAAATTATTAGTTTTTACTTTAAACAAATAAAAGTTGCATAATACATATCTTATATAAACAACATCAACAACAACAATAATCTATAATTTATTTATTTTGTCAGATTCATCATACGTTATATAATAAAGTTCCATTTTTAAGAACAAAAATTCTAAATACTATTTTTATAATATTATCGTGTGCAACGCACTAGTTGAATTGCATTCAAAATGCGACTTTATCAAATTATGACCTATAAATTCGCCAATCCGTAACACAAAAGACATGTCAGTTGTATGATTTGGCACATATAGATCAGAAATGATAGGATTTTTTTTAAATGGTCATTAAATGCCTAATAATGCCATACAGATGACGAAATTAAAAAAGTGGAGTTTATCTTATCGTAGATGAATCATATTAACTGATTTCATGCATGAGGTTTACCAATTTCTTCTGCTTGCCTGTTTCAATATAATAGAGACTTCAACTGCCCTCTCCAGTTCGTTATCGGAGTATGCCATGATTTACGTCTACACTGGTCGCTCTGTCTGCTTCCAAGTTCATCTTAATTTGACCTTCTTACTGCCATAGAATTAACGTCTTCTGCTATCTACTTCTAATCTATATCAAGTTAGGTTTGATTGTTTTTGTTCGGCCAGCTATTTTCGTTCATAAGATCGATGTGCTGGTAGCTTGTTGCGGTTATTTTCATCTTCCCCCTTTTATGTGTTTTTGAGTTGGTTTTTTATCATGTATTCGTACACTGGGTTGTGCCTAATATTCCAAACTCTCTGTTTATATTTTGTTAATAACATTACGATGTCCTATTGACTGCAGGTAATTGTATTAAGTTTTTATTCTCTCTCAATTCAAAAAAGACAAATAAGCATGAAACACTAACATGAGGAACATCCAATCTTCTTAAAGACATGCGATGGTAGTCGAGGTTTAGCACGGACATACAAGGGATGCCTCCTAAGCAGACTGTTCTCCTCTTCATCAAAGTCAAGCTTGTCGACACTAGGTGGCAAGCTCCAATCGAACGCTTGAATCAGCCTAGCAAACAACATATAGGTCATAAGCGTTCCAAGTTCATAACCTATGCATCCACGCCTGCCTCTCGCAAAGGAGACGAACTTCAGCTCTTGTTCAACAATTGTGATTTGATCAAGATCGCCCTGCATATGTCGTTCTGGATTGAATTTTAACGGATCTTCCCAAACGTGTGGGTTCCTTCCGAGTCCAATCCTATTTAGTAACACATGTGTCCCTTTAGGGATAAAGTAGCCTGAAACTTTAGCATCACTGATTGCTACATGTGGGACATTGAACGCTGTCACCGGGTATAGCCTCGTTGCTTCTCTAGCAATAGCTCTTATGTATGGTAGTTGTGCAAAATCCGACTCTTGCACTAGTCTGTCTTTTCCAACTGCTCTATCAATCTCTTCCACTGCCTTTTTGTATAAGTTGGGTTTGTCGATCAAATGTGCTAATCCCCATTCTACAAAATTTGGTGGGTTGTCCACTGTAGCATACACGGCATCCTACATATATACATACATATACGTATTTTGTATTTGACAAAGTGAAAAGCATGCATGCATGATAAAAGATCAATATTTATAGGAGGCAGTTATTGATAGCATACCACACATTGTGCTTTGATCTCCTCTCCATTTAGCATTGGTTTTCCATCCTTGTCTTTGACGGTGATGAAGGCATCAAGAGCATCCTCCACCTTCTTTTTCTCTCCAGTCTCCCACATCTTCATCCTTGCATCAATGATTGGATCATGAATTGAGTTCATTATCTTTAGATTTCTTTTAAGTCTACGCTCGTACCCTTCTATGTCAAGCCATCTAAGCCATGGGATGAAGTCGTTTGTGCAGAATGAGAAGATGAGAGATACAATATCCAGTGCTGTTTCCACATGTTTGGTCTCCACATCGTTTAGCCTTCCATCAAACCATCTTAGACCAAATAACATTCTTCTTATAATATTACCACTGTAGTAACGTGATAACCATCTAACATTTATGATGTCGTCTTTTTTATTTTTAACTAGTTGATCATATATGAAACCGACCAAGTGATCAGCCTCTTCGGTTCTTAGACTCACATCGTTGTTTAATTTAGTAGGTGAAAGAAGCTCGCAAGCCATGATTCTACGCATCTTCTTCCACTGGTCTCCGAACGGGGCAATCACAACAGATAAGTAATTCCCTCTCCCTGCCATAAAATATTCAAGACTTTTATAATTCATACATGCTTGTATCTCGAACTAAAAGATTGCGTATATTCAAATAATAAATTACCAATATGTTCAGAAGACATAATCTTGGGCCTTGATGCAAACAAGGCATCATTGTCCTTAAGAAAGTCAAGGGCAATCTTTGAAGAGTTGATGACGACAACAGATGTTTTTCCAAGGCGAACATAAGTTATGTCTTTGCCATCACAAATCCGAAGCATCCATCTAAAATAAGGTTTGTTTAACCACATTGTAACTATGCTTCCCAGGATTGGCCATCCAATAGGTCCTGGTGGTAAGGGATCACCTTTCTTCTTCCTATACTCTACTTTAAAAAGGAAGAGATATAATAAGGTTAGAGAAGAAAGAATCAAGGAAATGAAATGGATCATCATGGAATGGCTGAATAAAGAGTGGAAAAAACAAAGGAGTTGTGAAGCATTTATAGCCTGGTCTGAACGATAATTTTAGTGTTAATTTTAGTATTTTATTTTTATGCATATGTATATGTATCTGGATTGCCACCTCTTTCTATTTGATAAAATCAAATTCATGAATCTCAAGCTGTTAATCATTATTAGACAGAAGGTATCAAAGGATTTATTTTTTACTGTTTATATCAATACACTTCCATTAAATATCCTCTTACCTAATGTTTAATTAATAGTTCATGAATATGACAAAACTGAATTACACGTTACTGGGGAATACATAATAGTCACAAGACTCACAACAGCTCATGTATTGGTCATTAATTAAGTTATTTTGTCTCTATGTTTTGGTTAATTAAGACATACTAGTCACCAATATATTTATCTCAAAATTCAGGTCTTTAAAAATTTGGAGAATCAAAATTTGTCTTAAATCATTTAGAAACTACTTGGATACAAATTATTCTGTCAATAATCTAATTACAAAAGACCAAAACTATAATCACTAATGGATCACTAACCACTTAAACATTATTAATGTTCATGACATTCAAAAATGCATTCATCTAGCCAAACATATATAACTAGTACAGGAACTTATGTTTTCAAAATATAGATACATCACGTATTCTAATCATATTTGAACATCAAGATACAACAGGAACATGATTATCATGAATAAACACATTTATCATCATAATTGATCGTCCGTATACAAAGATAATTGCAGCATACATTATATAATTCAAACTACCAAGGTTTTACAATATCCAAATTATAAGCAAGATTATCACGTCCATATAGCAACAAAAAAACTAACAAAATTGCACATTCTTCAGCAGATGTGGTAATTGATAATTTGATACAGAAGTTCTTTAGACCTCTTTTCGTTTTATTATTCTTGTTTCTTTACTTGTTCTCCAACTCAATGTGATAGCTTGAGCTTTTCTGTCTCTCTTTGCTTCTTCTTTTTTTCCCCATTATTTCTTTTAATTAAGCAGCCATCCAAGTCTGCATAAACATCATTCAATTATCCAAGTTCAGAAATTAAGCTAATGCAGGTAGGAGACGAACATATGAAACATTTGCACTGTCCTGCCTTAAGTACAAATCTGAACCTTGCAAGACTTCATATAGACCTGATAATTGATCAGCTTTTTGTAACAAATTTTCTTAATTTAATCCTCAAATTAAGCTGTACTGAAACCTAAATATCCGTAAAAGCAACTGACAGAAATGGTTCCTCATTATGCTTATAACAATGCAACAACATGTCTTTCATTATTTTAAATTTTAACCATCTCAGAAGGAAACAGGAATTTGTTTACTTTTGATGCTTTAACAAGCTCACTTAACATTCAGTCTAATTGATCAACATCTTTTTGTTTATTTTTAATGACGCCGTCTTTAACTCATAATAAAATTTCACTTGACATTTGACGAAATGTTCTCGAACTCATATTGATCATTGGATAATTCAAACAAAAGGCATATACAAAGCTATAATCTAGATCTAGGTTGTTGTGAGCATTTGACCAGCATGTTGCGATGTAGGTACAAGTAACAATAATATTCAAAATATTAAGTTGAGATGATGGCTAGTGCTAGCGTTAGGATAATTTTTTGATAAATTTTCTTAAACAGGTTAAGTAATTAACCAATAACTAGTATGAGACCCGTGCTTCGCACACGGCAGTTTTGGAACAACGTAGCGTTGATGTAGTGATGATTGTCTAATTATGACAGGGGATAGGCATGTCATATTTAGTTGAACACATGAAATATTATTCTGGGATTAAAATCAACTTGGTAACCAATTCCTTAATTAATGTCTCCTTCCTTACGTAACACAGCCGACAATGAAGTTCTTAGGCTGGATTATTATGTCAAGGTTTTGACTTCAGAGTTCAACGAAATGTTTGGAACATCATATCCTCCTTCGAGTTATCTTCTCAAGTGGCCAATGATGCGCCTATTCCGGTGAATGTTTATCCGTATATCTCATACAATGGGAATAACGATGAATATGCACTGTTCACTTCTTCTGGAATTGTGGTATCTAATGGACACCATAAACATCAAAATCCATTTGATATCACTGATAATGCGCTTTACTCTGCTTCGGAGAAGATGGGTGCATCTATTATTCCTGATGTTTTTTCCGACAGTGGTTGGCCATCAACTAATGGAGATCTGATGTTACTAATGAAGGCAGTGCGAGGAGTTGGAAGGATGAACCCATTGCCATTTCTGGTAATCTAATTTAAAGCAAACAGCATAATGGATGGAAGACTAAGACGGGGAAGGAATGAGATATAAAAAATTTGGGTTAGAAGTGTTAGAATTGCGTCGAATATTGTTAAGGAGGAATGATGGGTTGGAATCAATAGTATCAGAGATTTATTGTGAAGATTTGGCGGAGAAAAATTATTATTAGTGCAGTGTTGTTTATTTTGAAATTAGTATCAAATAGGAATGCCGCATCGACGTTGAATAGGATTGTCTTTGAAACCGGTTGTACTGTAAGCTTAATTTTTGTCGATGACTATTATTATCTTTGCCATGAGAAAATTCCAAGTTCAATTGGTCCAATTTGTAGACATACTATTACTGTATTACAGTCATTATTTGTTGATTCTTTTACATTTCAACGAATTTATAATATTCATGGAAGTGCAGACAGTCAAATAGAGAATACTACCACTCAAATCGTTGAACAAGCACGGTAGAAAATAAAAAGGTAAATAAGGCGAGAGCTTCTGAAACACGCAGCTTGTACAGTCAAAGTAGGATTAACGGAAAACAACTTTGCTATAATACCGGAACTATTTTTCCGGTATTTCTAGGAAAATAGAGAATTTTGAGGGCAGATGATTTTATTTGGTTCCTGCATTTTTATTTCACATTCGGTTATTTTACCCTATTTTCATTCGGATAGAATAACATTTTTGATATTGAAATATTGCACTTCCTTCATCAGTCTTTTACTCTTTATATATATGTGTAGTTCGGGTATTATAGCAAAGTTGTTTCAATATTCATGTACGTCACAACTACAGTTGTAATATCATAACATTGATTGTATTATCAATGGGTTGAAGATAACCTGTAGTTTTTTATTTTGTTTACAACATCCAGTGGGATCTAAATATGGCAATTACTTGTTTGCTAGTAGGTAACAAAATAGAATTTTTTTTTAATCGTGGCATTAAAGAGTAAAAAACAAACAGTAGGCTCATGCAATAAAAGAAAAGGTAAGGCTCCCCAAAACAGAAATGAATATAAACTAATGTGCATTAAACGTTGCAAAGAACTTGAAAGCATGGCTCCTTAATTGGGGCACACACATGATATACAAATGTTTTCAGCGAAATGTAGTTAAGGAAATTCCCTTAGGCACTAACATCAGTTACCCATAGATACAAATTAAAGTGAGTGTTAGTAGTTGTAGTAGAGGAAATAGTTGAATAGTTGTTGTGGATAAATGATTGAAATAGTTGAATAGTTGAAAGAAACTTTGATGGAGAAATTACTCAATGGTTTTTGTAATACAACAATTTTATTGCTTATAGTTTTTGCTACAACCTTACAATGTGCCCATACTCATATTTATAGGCATCTCATAACAATTATGTAGAATTCTCTAGAGAGAACATTCTACCTTCATCAAGTAATTTATTTAATAATAATACATAAGAATATTCTAGATACAATACTCTAGATAAAGCAAGAAATACTTATTTAATAATACAAAGCAATTTATTAATCTCTTGAGAATTCTAGAAATTTGTATTATCTTCAATACTTTGGAATTCTCTAGAAATTTGCAGCATTCTCAATACTCCTCCTTGATGCAAATTTCGGATACTCCAAGCATAGTTCGTAGTTGCTTAAATCTTGTTCTTGGCAGTGCCTTTGTGAAGATGTCTGCAACTTGATCTTCTGTTCTGCAGTACTTGAGCTGAATTTCTTTTGCCGCTTCTGCATCTCTGATGAAGTGATACTTGATAGCTATATGCTTAGTTCGATTATGATGAACCGGATTCTTTGTGATTGCTATTGCTGATTTGCTGTCACAGTAGATTGTAGTAGGTTGATCTTGATGCTCACCTATTTCTTCAAATATCCTCTGAAGCCATATAGCTTGGCTTGTTGCTTCCGCTGCTGCCACATATTCTGCTTCAGCTGTTGATTGTGCAACTGTTGCTTGCTTCTTTGATGCCCATGAGAGTATTCCTGATCCAAGTGAAAAGGCATAGCCCGACGTGCTTTTCATGTCATCTACTGAACCTGCCCAATCACTATCAGTGTAGCCAATCAACTTTGAGTTGGTTATGGTCTTGTACCATATTCCATACTCCTTTGTTCCTTGCAAATATCTTAAAACTCTTTTAGCAACTCCAAGATGAATTTGACTTGGACTTTGCATGAATCTTGATAGAAGACTTGTAGCGTACATGATATCCGGTCGCGTAGCAGTAAGATATAAAAGACTTCCAATCAAACTTCTGTAGCGAGATGCATCAGCTTCTGGGGCTCCGTCATCCTTTTGCAACTTCTCATTTGTTACGAGTGGAGTAGCTATTGGTTTGCAATCATTCATTCTAAATTTCTTTAATAGTTCTTCGGTATATTTCTTTTGAGAGATAAATATACCTTCCTTATGTTGTTTCACCTCGATGCCAAGGAAGTAATTCATCAAGCCAAGATCGGTCATCTCGAATGTTTTCATCATGTCTTCTTTAAATGCAGTTATCATCTTCATATTGTTTCCCATGTAGATAAGATCATCTACATATAGAGAGACAATGAGAGTATATACCGACCTTGTGTCTTGATGTATAATGTAGGCTCACTCTTGCTCCTCCTAAATCCTTGATTAATGAAGTATTGGTCGATTCTATTGTACCATGCTCGAGGTGCTTGCTTCAAGCCATATAAAGCTTTTCTTAGTCTTAGCACTTTGTCTTCATTGCCCTTACTTATGAAGCCTTGTGGTTGCTCCACATAGATCTCTTCTTCTAATACTCCATTTAAGAAGTCTGATTTGACATCTAGTTGAAAAACATTCCATCCTTTCTGAGCTGCAAGAGCAACTAAAGCTCTAATTGTGTCCAGACGTGCAACTGGAGCAAATGTCTCATTATAGTCGACTCCATATTGTTGCGAGTAGCCCTTTGCTACGAGCCTAGCCTTGTGTTTTTGTATTGAGCCATCTGGATTTAGCTTTGTCTTATAAACCCATTTCACTCCAACGATTTCTTTATCTTTAGGACAATCTACAAGCTCCCAAGTATTATTCTTTTCAATTATTTTTATCTCTTCTTCCATTGCTTTGATCCATACTTCTTGTTTAGATGCTACTTCATAGCTTTCGGGTTCAAATATAGCCATGTTGCAAGTTTCATATATATCTACCAAAGATCTAACTCTTCTTGGAGTAGACTCTGGTGAAGAAGTTTGTTGTTGAGAAGGTGAAAGGGGCGTACCTGGTTCTTCTGTTGGTTCTTCCATTTCTTCCACTTCTACATCTTCATGAGATTGATGTACTGGAATAGAAATGTTTCTTTTTTCAACTTTTTGTTCATCCCAATTCCAAGAAGCATTCTCATCAACTTCGACATCTCGACTAATTGTCAGTTTCTTTGTTTGCAAGTTATAAACTCTATATCCTTTTGATTGTGTGCTATATCCCAAAAAGATTCCTCGTATGGTCTTCTCTTCTAGTTTGTGTCTCTTTTGGTCTGGAACATGTATGTAGCAAATCGATCCAAAAATTCTTAGATGATTGGCTGTTGGCTTTCGTCCACTCCATGCCTCTATAGGAGTCTTGTCTTCAACTGCTCTAGTTGGACATCGGTTGAGTATATAGACAGCAGTATAAACTGCTTCTGCCCAAAAAGTGTTGGGTAAGCCCTTCTCCTTCAGCATTGATCTTGCCATCTCCATGACTGTGCGATTTTTTCTTTCAGATACTCCATTTTGTTGTGGAGTATATGCAACTGTAAGTTGCCTCTCAATGCCTTCATCATCACAAAATTTATCAAACTCATGGGAGTTATACTCTTTACCACGATCACTTCGAAGCTTCCTTATACGTTTTCCACTTTGATTTTCGACAAGAGCTTTAAACTTCTTGAATATTCCAAAGACTTCTGATTTTTCTTTAATGAAGTAGACCCATGTCATTCTAGAAAAATCATCAATAAAGAGAATGAAATACCTGTTGTTATGAAGTGAAGGTGTTCTCATTGGTCCACAAACGTCGGTGTGAATTAACTCCAACAAGTCTTTTGCTCTCCAAGTGCTTCGTGATGGAAATGATGATCTGTGTTGCTTTCCGAGAAGACATCCTTCACAGGCTTCATTATTTTCTTTTATGCATGGAAAATCTCTCATCATATTCTTTTGATACAACAATTTCAAGGCTTGAATGTTGAAGTGGCCAAATCTTCGATGCCATAACCATGAATCATCAACTTGTGCTTTCATGGCTATATTAGTAGCATATTTAAAACTTATTGGAAAACTTCTATTTCTCTTCTCCATTTTTACTTGAGCTATCTCTAGTCTTTTATTGTTGTTATCATATATTTTGCAAATGTCTCCTTCGAAGTGAAGAGCGTAGCCTTTCTCCATCATCTGACCAATGCTCAACAAATTTTCTTTTAAATTTGGAACAAGTAAAACATCTTTGATAAATTTTGTACCTTTCTTTGTTTCCACCATAACAGTGCCTCTGCCTTTTGATTCCACGACGGTGCCATTCCCCAATCGTACTTTTACTTTGATAGTATCATCAATATCCTTGAAGATGCTCCCATCTTTAGCCATGTGATTGCTGCAACCGCTATCCAAGTACCAGTTTCCTCCATTTTCTTCACTAAAATCTTGGGTAGCATAAAAAAGATGTTGATCTCGATCATATTGATGTTGTTCTCTGTCATGCTCTTCAATGAAATTTGCTTGATGCTTATTTAGGCTGAAACAATTCTTCTCCAAATGTCCAAATTTCTTACAGTGTCGACATTGCGGCTTTCCACGATTCCGACAGAACTTCTCCAAGTGATTTGTCATCTTACAAATTCCACATGGAGGATATTTGCCTTGTTTATTCTTTGAGAAATTTCTAGCATTTCCTTTGTTTCTAGAATCTTCTCCATCATTCTTATTTTCTCCATATGCTTTATTTTGGGATGATAGCTTGAGTTTCGACTGAAAAGCATTTTCAATCGAGTCTTCATCATGCCTGCTCATTCTTTGTTCAAATGCTTCAAGGGAGCCCATTAATTCAGTCACCGATAAGGTAGACAAATCTTTAGTTTGCTCGATCGTAGTCACGATTGAGTCATACTTACGGGAAATTGAAATTAAAATTTCTCAACAATCCTCTTGTCAGGAATATTATCCCCATAAACTCTTATTTGACTAACTATTTCTTTTATTTTGGAGTAATAATCCTTTACGGTATCCGACTCCTTCATTTTTATTAATTCAAACTCACGCCTTAATGTTTGAAGTTTAATGGCGCGTACCTTTGCACTTCCTTGAAACTCCTCCTGTAATGTGGTCCATGCTTCTTTGGCGTTTGAAGCTCCCATTATTCTAGGAAAGATAGCGTCGGTCACCGCTTGTTGTAGAAAACTTAACGCTTTTGAATTTTTTAGTTTATTTTCCTTTATCTCCTTTTTCTGAGCTTGGCTAAGAGTTGAAGTATCTTCAGGAATAGTGAACCCTTCATCTACAATATCCCATAGATCTTGAGAGCTAAGAAATGTCTTCATTTTTATGCTCCAAAAATCATAATTTTCACCGGCAAAAATAGGGACAGAAGGTGATGGAGATTGAGCAATGTTTACCATAGCTTATAATTGTTGCAATGTTTTTTCGCCCAATATGCGAACGAACGAAGCTCTGATACCACTTGTTAGTAGTTGTAGTAGAGGAAATAGTTGAATAGTTGTTGTGGATAAATGATTGAAATAGTTGAATAGTTGAAAGAAACTTTGATGGAGAAATTACTCAATGGTTTTTGTAATACAACAATTTTATTGCTTATAGTTTTTGCTACAACCTTACAATGTGCCCATGCTCATATTTATAGGCATCTCATAACAATTATGTAGAATTCTCTAGAGAGAACATTCTACCTTCATCAAGTAATTTATTTAATAATAATACATAAGAATATTCTAGATACAATACTCTAGATAAAGCAAGAAATACTTATTTAATAATACAAAGCAATTTATTAATCTCTTGAGAATTCTAGAAATTTGTATTATCTTCAATACTTTGGAATTCTCTAGAAATTTGCAGCATTCTCAATAGTGAGAGACATGGACATATTTAAGGTAGCGAAATAGATATGCATTTGCTGTTCTTGTAAAAGAAAATAGTTACTAATAAAGGATTGTCTTATAATCATAAATTCAAATGGTTACTTAACATAAGCACGATGAAATGGAACTCACAATGACATAGAAGAGAAACATTAACAAAAATTCAATTTAGCGATGCATATTGCTGTTCACCAATTTTTCTTTTAAAAGTAAATAAATAAATAAATAAAGCAATGCAACTTCATATAAAACTCACCTAAGTTCCACTATGTATGCAGTATGCAATGGTTTCAATGATTTATTCATCTAAATATGGTTGTCCTAAATTTCTTGTACTATAGAAGCCTTTGAGTGCAGACCCTATAGGGAAAAGTGCAAGGAGAAGAAGAACAAAAAGCAAATGAAATTTTTTCGTATGCAATGATAGAGCATTTATGCATGTGTTAATAATTTGATGTACGTTGAATTTGGTCGAATGACAAATATTATATTTGTAGTAATCTACTCTTTGCCTTCTAAAGAATGATGCTTAACGTGAATGGCATTGATCATCCAAGTTATAGTCAAAATGACCGATTTGACCATGCATAGCAGCGTGCCTAACATTTTTCATGGATTTGCTAACATCTCAATTTGAAAACATATATGGCACCATACAATTTACTTCTTTGATTTGGGCATGTTGTAATGGGTTGCAACTACATCAAAAATGGAATGGTTATGGATAGAAATCAATCCTCCTAGGCTCTTAAGTTAGAGACAACTCAATTTTATTTTACACTTCAGTTATCAGATCTATACATAACACATAAATATTAACATCACACATAAACCACACATCAATAGAATAACTAAAGCAAAGTGAGGTAGGGATAAGAAACAGTTTTTTATTTATGATTTTTTAGGAGTAATAAAGAGAAAGGGTTGAAACCCGGAATGACATGCTAAGACTTTACCATATGCATACGCTAAGATCAGCCACTTATGTAGTGCTCGCGGACCAAGCTAGGTGCATTAGGGAGAGTTTTACGACTCCAGTCGGTTTCTCTTCTGAACAAATTGAAAAAAAAAAAAGGAAGAAGAAGAAGAAGAAAGGGTTGAGAAACTCTCCTAGCAAGGGAATTCAATGTTAAACGATACGGCGTCAGTTAAATTTTTACAAACACCAATTACACTATATCGAGGTTCAATTTAATGAAAAAAAATCAAATAATGGTTGAACAACTTCTGCAATTCAAAGTATCGTCGGTCAGTCGAAATTTAATTTGGGTAATAGATGAACAAATCAACATATATAAACAGGGTATATCAATCGCGGTAAGGTCGGATTATGCAAAATGAAGACTGTCGGTCAAATGAAGTAAATTAAATGACAACTTAAGAGATAAAAATATATTAATACATGAAAAATTGACTCCATTTTCGAAATAATTAAACTGTAAATTAGTAATTATCAGCATGTAGTTGATAATTGGTCTGAATACTACTGGAAATCTGCAATTCAACTATTGTGATTTGGATGAAATGGTGATAACAAAATAGAATTTAAAATATTAATTAAGGTTTTCTCTATTTCTAGAATTCTGCGTTGTGTTGAATTTGATGTAACAACCTCTTCATGTTAAAGCTGTGTAAAAGACCTAAAATACGTGAAGAGATGCAAGTTCATCAGAGTCCGGCGAAGTGTTCACCAGAGCAGCTTCCTAACATGGCCACTGATAAGAACAACAAAGATCAATCACTAGAAGCAGCAGATAGTAGAAGAGGAGAGCTTAAAGTGAGTGTGCATGTCCCTGTGTCATGTGCATGTGTACAGCAGTAATATATGAAGAAATGCTAACCCATGTCTTTGATCTGTATTAATGTATAAATCTTGATGTTTCTGAATATAGCCGTTGTGAGTAAGGCTATATAAGGACCAACCATGTATTATTCTGGATATGAAAAGTACAACAAACAGTTTGTTTTCTGTTCGATCAAATTATTTCTGCTTTCTTCTCTTATATACATTATCTTCAATTCTTATCTGTTACTCAATCTTTTCCCTCTGATCTTCTCTGAACCTATCTCTGATCTTTTGGAAACCCTAAACCCCAAATTCTATCTTAATCCTTAACCTAAATTCACCCTAATTTCCCTCTTATATTCCTGTACATTGTTTATGTCATCACCAACCTGGCATATTATCACTCAACCCCTCTCGAATGGCCATTGACACTGCAACTTCAGAAGCAAGTCATAACAAATTGGTATCAGAGCACCAGTCCGAGCATGATTCAGACCCTCGGACGTCTGATCAACACCACACCATTTTGGGATACTTTTACAAACAACCGAGTTTTGTATCAAAATTTTATTGTTAAAGTAGCAGAGTGAGGTAGGGATAAGAAACAGTTTTTTATTTATGATTTTTTAGGAGTAATAAAGAGAAAGGGTTGAAACTCGGAATGGCATATATGCTAAGAGTTTACCATGTGCATACGCTAAGATCAGCCACTTATGTAGTGCTCGCGGACCACGTTAGGTGCACTAGGGAGGGTTTTACGACTCCTGACGGTTTCCCTTCTGAACAAATTAAAAAAAAAGAAGAAGAAAGGGTTGAGAAACTCTCCTAGTAAGGGAATTCAATGTTAAACGATACGGCGTCAGTTAAATTTTTATAAACACCAATTACACTATATCGAGGTTCAATTTAATGAAATTAAATCATATAATGGTTGAACAACTTCTGCAATTCAAAGTATCGTCGGTCAGTCGAAATTTTGGGTAATAGATGAACAAATCAACATATATAAACAGGGTATATCAATCGTGGTAAGGTCGGATGATGCAAAATGAAGACTGTCGGTCAAATGAAGTAAATTAAATGACAGCTTAAGAGATAAAAAATATTAATACTTGAAAAACTGACTCCATTTTCGAAACAATTAAACTGTAAATTAGTAACTATCAGCATGTAGTTCATAATTTGTAGAAGTCTGAATACTACTGGAAATCTGCAATTCAACTTAGGGGTGGGCATAAACCGCACCGCAATACGGAAACCGACTAGACCGGACCGTATAAACGGTGCGGAAAACCGCACCAGATTCTCTTTCTAAAGCTAACAACCCAAACCAAACCGACCTGCAATGATACGGTTCAGTTGCGGTTTGAACTTTTACCAAACCCTATTAAACCGAACCGAACCGCATAGCTACACCGGTAATGTTACGATAAAAAATTAACAAATTCCTATCTAACTTTTTATTTTAATTATATATATTCTATTTTTAGCGTATGTTGTAATTATATCAGTTCAAGATAACATTATGTTTTTTAACCTTCAGGTGACACAACGTCATACAATCATAACACTACAACAAAACACCATATTACAACTTTAAATTTACAACGGTACGTAAAGCACAGTTGTAATAAATATTTTTTTACAACAGTGCAAAACACACTATTGTAATAAATGTTTTTTACAACTGTGAAATAATCACTGTTGTAATAAACATATATATCACAACTTTTCATTTTATTGGTTGTAATAGAGATGCCTAGTGCAAACTTCATGTTTATAATATCTATATTTAATAACTAATTATATTGATATTTAATAATAATACTTAATAATAATAATTAATAATAAACTTAGGAATCAATAATATTTGTCAATTATTATTAAATAATTAATAGTTAATAATAGTAATTTTTTTAGTAGTTAATGTATGTTAGCTAGCTACTTTATTAATTAATAGTAACATAAGCTTGTAATAAGTATTACTCTCGATTATAATTAACTAAGTAGAAAATAAGTAAAAGTTAATTAATTAATAACTATTATTAATAAGTAATATTTGATTTGGTAGTAACTATTTCAGCAGTTTTAATAAATATAATTTTGGCAAATTTGTTTGTTCAGCAGTTAACAACCGCGCTATCGTTTGTGCGCTTTTAATAGATTTTTCTTATTTGCATGTAAACTTAATGTTGTAAGTAGTCCATGGCATTGCTTATGATCTTCCGGCTTTTGACAATTTTAATTACAAAGTAATATTTAATATTTGGCAATTAAATTATATTGTGCCACATTTCAAATTAATAATTATTGTTTAGTCTTAGTTATTAATTATTATATATTTGTATTTAATTTTTACTGTTTATTAAAATCTTATTTATTATTTAATATAAATTTTATATTTATTGTCAATATTTTCATGAATTCAAAGCATAATGTTGAAAACATTTTTTGAGAATAGTGGAACATAACTCAGCTCCAAACGGATTTCTCACCTCCCCGACACTTAACAAAATTTCCATCGGTTCTTCAATTAATCTTCCCACTGTGTGGATGAAACGTTGTGCCTTTTGACATTGGTTCACAACATTTCTATCGTATTCCATCATATTCCTTTTCCATCCGTTCACAACATTTCCTTTTCCATTCACAGTACATTTCCTTTTCCATCGTATACCACCGCAAACCCTAATTCCCCTTTCGATAATCAGGCGGCATAACGATCTCCTCCACTTCACATCGCCACTGCTCGATCGCCGCTGCTCAATCGCCACAGCTCTCAATTTCCGTTGTCCACTGCTCGATCGCCTACGTATCTTGTCTGCGTTCTCTCGCTGATAAATTTTTATTCGTTGTTTCAATTGCATGTGATTGTAATTTTACTATTTCCCTCCGCTATTGCATTCGTGTAATTTTACTGTTTCCCTCTCGCTGATAATCATGAGAACGCTCCCCGTCAGTATTTCCCATATATCCAATCCCTTACACATGCAAAGCTTGACCAACTTTTTCGCTCATGCTACTGTGTCATATTGATTGTAACAATGCTCCTTTTAGGTTGAACTTTGTATATAATTTGATGACAAACCTCAATAATGACCAAGAAACTGATGCAAGTTTATAGGGTATGTTGTATTTTCACTTATTTTATTTATATTTATGCTAAGGAAAGCTGAGGAAGTCATAGAGATGAATTAGTTGTTGACTGAATAGCTATTATAAAGTTCAGATTGTAATGTAAGATGTAAAAATTAATTGTGCTGAAACTGTTAGTTTCCATGTGAAATCATAACAATTCATTGTCATTAATACTGTACATTTCCTTCTTAATCTGTCCATTTCTTGACAAATTACAATGGCAAACATCTACATTTCCATTGCTGCTTATTTTTCCCTTCTTTACTACCCATTACGTTTCTTCGATCTCACCAAACCCTGTCATCCATTTATTATTTGTTTATTTTCATCTCCATATTTCTTCATCCAACTGTAACTCCTGTCAATTTGCAATCACATTCGTTTTGGACCTGAAATATGAAATTCGATCTTATATAAGCATATACACGTGCGCATAAGTATAAACATGTATTTGGTCATACGTTAAGTTTGTATATTTAGTTTATGATATTGACTTTTTGAATTTTACGGGTTTGGGTATTTGCCATAAACGATGAGTATGTTAGAATGACCAAAGTTTGTTCACTTGCATTTCATACTTTGTACTGCGGTACTGACTTTATAGGCTGGAATATATACACATTATACCAGCATTATTTTTGTATATAGTCAGGATTAAGTTCAACCACAAAAAGCACGGGTTAATACTGGTTAATCATTTATTAAATATACACCTATACATATACATATATACATATATACATATATATATATATATATATATATGTAATTGGCGAGACCTTAAACCAGGTTCATATATGTATATGCTGTTAAGACGGGGTAATATATGTATATATGTCACACTATATATGTAATTGGCGAGACCTTAAACCAGGTTGAAAACTGAATATATGTCACACTATATATTAGGTAGAAACTTGTAGGCATGTTAGTTTAGCATGTACCCCGCTGCCCTGGCATGTTAGTGGGAAGAATTAACAGGTTATTTCATTACTTGAAGTTGTCAATTGATGTTGAAGATCGTAATAGGTGGAGGCCTCTGAAGTTGACCCATGTACTATCCACTTAATGTAGAAATAGATTGCTTATTCGTGCACAGCTAAGTTGTGGACAACGCCATAAAAGCTATTTAACTGCATAAATAGTCTGCTTATTGGCTCACACCTACCTCTGGACGGCAACATGAAAGCTATTTACATAAAGAACCAACTATAAAAATACATAATTTAAAGAAGAATTAATACAAATTTTCATTTGAATTAGTTAGATATTAAAATATGCAGCCTAGAAAAATAGTTCAAAGATTTAAGGAAATATGGCTAGATACAACAATGTAGATAGTAACTAAGTGATTTAATGAGACATGTTGAAGACATATCTGTTTTTGCCCAGTTTGGTTTTGCAAGTTTAGAACAAAGGAACATCCCTTACGATTGGGTTAATAGGATGCTCCATGCATCAACCTGAGTAGCCAGGTGAAACTTGAAAAAACATATGCAAGTATGATAATTTTAGTTACAGTTAAGATTTGATGATTTTTGTATTTGAGATGATAAAATGAATGTTGTAACATGCAATTCGGATAGAATAATTGAGGCAGAAAAATTGAAATGATTTGTATTATCGAATGGTACTCGTACAGCCTAAACAGGCAAATATGTATAAACATTATTGGGCTTGATAAACAAATGCAAACGGCCCAAGTCCATGATAAACAAATGGATGTTGTAGGCATGTTAGTTGAAAACTGAAAATACACCTGTAGCATAAGTATGCTTGTATATCCTTGGGGCTAGTCATCTAGGTGGAGATAGGATGATCAATGGGTTGGTTGCCATGGAGTTATCTCTATTATGTGATGTACGTTGCGTACACTTTCCAGTTATGTTAGTTATGGTCTACTGACATGAGATAGATTCATAATGAGAGAAATATAAATAAACATAAACCATGGAGAAAAACAACAGAGCAGTAAATAAGAAACTATCAACTTCATTACTAAGTTTGGAAACAACCGTTATTAAATTTGGAAATGAGATATGAAAGAGAGAGAGAGAGAGAGAATAAGGATATGGATGTATAAAACTATCAACTTCATTACTAAGTTTAACCAATTCATTAATGAACTGTTGAATCATATATGATCATTTCCAGTAGGTCCGAAAATTAGAGGCGTTGTTTTACCAAGATGGACAAAGCATGGGTCAATCTACCAAGGTTTCATCATTTTGGTTGTTACTTCCATAGTTATAAGTAGTGTGATGCTAAGGGCACATCATTTTTTTCTTACTAATACCACGAATAAAAATAATAAGTACAACAAATTTTATGTGCTTCCTAATACCATTATAAATGAATATAAGTATTTATGAATGAGTTTGGTGTTAGGAAGCATGTAGTATAAATTTTTGGTATTAGCAAGAAGAAAACGAGGTGCCTTAGCATCACACTATAAGTATTTTAGAATGAGTATTAATACTTTTTTGTTTTGTAGAATGACAAGCGAATATAGGCAAGCTGTGGAAAATTTTGTATATGGGCATGCTGCGAGTGAAGGGAATCCCGAAAAAATTAGATGCCCATGCCATAATTGTAGGAATCTAATTTAGCAAACATCAAGGGAAGTTGTGTCACACTTGATTTGTTTTGGAATGGACCCAACCTATGACATATGAATTTTTCATGGAGAAAAACGACGATCACAAAATAAAAGTGAGACTGATACTTATAGAATGTATGTTGATGCGCAAATCTATGATGAGGAGGTAGAAGCCAATGTTGAAGAAATACATGGGGAAGGTATTAAGGAAATGATGGAGAATGCCGAAATTCCTTTGTATCCCGGTTGTGCAAGCCACACAAAGTTGTCTGCTACAGTACTTCTTTTCAAGCACAAAGCGCGAAATGGTATATCAGACACGGCTTTTACAGAGCTTCTTAAACTTCTAAAGGATATGTTGCCTAAAGAAAACATGCTTCCCGATTCTACATATGCAACAAAGAAGTTGCTTAAGTCATTTGGTTCAGGCTATAAGCAGATACATGCATGTGTAAATGATTGTTGTTTATTTAGAAAAGAGCTTGCAAATAGTGATTTCTGTCCTAAGTGTGGTAAGTCTCGCTGGAAAAAAAAAAACAAGACTACTAAAGATGGGAAGCAAACCAAAATACCTATGAAGGTTTTGAAATACTTCCCATTGATACCAAGACTGAAAAGAATGTTTGCATCCCCAGAAACATCAGAACAACTAAGATGGCATAGCGGTCATAAGAGTGAAGACGGTAAATTGCGCCATCCAGCGGATTCTACTCAGTGGGCTACGATTGATAGAATGTATCATTCTTTTGCTTCCTATCCACGAAATTTCAGACTTGGCTTTGCATCTGATGGTTTTAATCCTTTTGGTGATTGGAATTGTGGATATAGTTGTTGGCCAGTGTTTCTTGTTGCTTACAGCTTTCCTCCGTGGCTTTGTATGCACAAAGATAATATGATGCTATCTTTGTTAATTCCTGGTCCACGACAACCGGGAAATGACATTGACGTATACTTGCAACCACTTATTGAAGATTTGAAAAAATTGTGGGATAAAGGAGTGAAAGTGTACGACGCTTACAGTCGTAGTGAATTTAGATTACATGCTATTCTTATGTGGACAATCAATGATTTTCCAGCTTACGGAAATTTAGCTGGTTGCACTGTAAAAGGTAAGAGAGCATGTCCTATTTGTGGTGTCAATACCTGCTCAATATGGCTACTATTTAGTAAAAAGTGTGCATACAAAGGTCATAGATGATTCCTTGAACCTAACCATGAGTATCGTCAACGGAAAAACTTATTTGATGGAACTATAGAAAATAGACAAAGGCCGCAGATACAAACTGGTGTTCAAATCTTTGATGATGTTCAAGATATTATTAATGATCGGGGGAAAAAATTAAAAAAGGAAGAGAAAGGTGAAAGGAAAAGGAAAACTATGATGAAAAAAGGATGTAAAATGTGGAAGAAGAGGTCCATTTTCTTTGACTTGCCTTATTGGAAGGTGAAATTTAACTAGAAACGCATTGGTTTTCATTTTCTATTCATGTTTGCTACTTAGTTCTTAATTATTTTTGTTTTGTCAATTTTTAGGCACTTCCTTTGCGGCATAATCTAGATGTGATGCATATTGAGAAAAATATTGGTGAAAGTATTATTGGTACATTGCTTGATATCAAAGGAAAATCAAAAGATGGCCTCAAATCACGCCAAGACCTAGAAGCAACGGGCATTAGAAAAAAATTGCATCCTATAGACATTGGAAATAAAGTATTGCTCCCAGCTGCATCGTGCACCTTATCCAAACAAGAAAAAGAGATCTTTTATAGTAGAATGAAGAACTTGAAAGTGCCTGATGGATATAGATCAAATATTGGAAAATGTTTTGCAAAAGAAGACAAGATATCAAACCTTAAGTCTCATGATTATCATGTATTGATACAACAACTATTGTCCGTCGCATTAAGAGGACTTCTACCTACAGGGATAAGGAATGCACTACTACGACTATGTTCATTTTATAATGACATATGCCAAAGAGTGCTTGATAGGGATAAACTAGAA
Source organism: Allium sativum (assembly GCA_030737875.1). Classification (NCBI taxonomy): domain Eukaryota; kingdom Viridiplantae; phylum Streptophyta; class Magnoliopsida; order Asparagales; family Amaryllidaceae; genus Allium; species Allium sativum. Next base: position 320,571,999 of record CM060921.1, read on the forward strand.
TTAATGGAGTATCAAGTTGCATTAACACTATGTGATCTAGAGAGGTACTTTCCCCCTTCCTTTTTCGATATCATGATTCACTTAACAATACATTTAGGGAGAGAAGCAAGAATCTGTGGGTCGGTCCAATATCGATGGATGTATCCATTTAAGAGGTAATATTTATTATAAATAATTGACACTTAAAAGTATGTATAGTTATGAAAGTAACTTGTTTATACATTTTGGTTATAGATATATGAAAATATTAAAAGGATAGGTTAAAAATCAAGCACGGCCTGAAGGGTGCATTGCTGAGCGCTATGTTGCCGAAGAATGTATGAAATATTGCTCTGGATATATTAAAGATGCATTACAAATTGGAGAGAGGAAAAACCGAAATGAAGTGGAACAAAATGATTTTATACTTGAGGGGCGTCCTATTTCCAAAGGAAAACCTACTACAGTCGATGAGGAGGTGTTTAATGCTGCTCATCGATACGTTTTGTTTAATACGGAAGAAGTAGAGCCGTATTTAGAGTAAGTATAAGTCCAACTTAACTATGACATACAAAATAAATTAGATCCTTAATTACATTTATGTATGCAGAATGCACAAAGAGGAGCTAAAATGTTTGAATCCTCATCTTGCACAAGACGATTTGGAACTGTCAAAATTGCAATCGGAGACTTTTAATTGTTGGTTTGGACAAAAGGTTGATAGTTGTATCTTAAAAAACTATTAACGATGAAAGTAATAGATCAACATAAATCTTTATTAATGTATTGTATTTGTCCAGGTTAGAGAGGATAGACGTATATCCAATGTCAGTAACATAATAAAATGGCTTTCATATGGACCTCGTTCGCAAATAATTTCTTACTCTGGCTATATTGTTAATGGTTGACGTTTTCATACGAAAGACTATGAGAAGGCTACACAAAATAGTGGTGTTTCCATTGAGGCAAGTACTGTTTGTGTAGATGGGTCTATTGAAAAAGTAATATATTATGGGGTCTTGCGTGAGATTTTCTTGTTGGATTATCGTCAATTTCGAGTTGCCTTGTTTAAATGTGATTGGGCAAATATGTATCGTGGAGTCAAAGTTGAAGATGGATTTACATTGGTCAATTTGCATCAATTTCAAATAAGTTTGAAAGCGACCCGTTTATCTTAGCAACACAAGCGGTTCAAGTTTTCTTCTCTAGAGAAGGTAGTTCTTCAAATTGGTATGTTGTGTTGAGAGCACCCTCTAGAGGGTTTCATGAATTGGAAAAATACGATGAGGATGAAGAATCAACTAGTAAACCATTGGATGAGTCACAACTTGATGATAGAGACGTAGATAATGGAGATGAAAGTTACATAAGGGAGGGTTGTAACGGTATTTTGGTATGTTATAAGCGTATTTTATTGATTTTTATTTTATTTTATGCATGTTCATGTATACTATAAAATGTGTTGTTAGATGGTAAAAAAAAAATCTCTGATATAGATTGACATCTTAGCGTGTATCAAAATGATTTTATTTTCTATTGTACATGTTCTTTGCATGTGTATTTTATTTTGTACATGGCTGTTACAAAGTAGTGCTATATTTAGTGTGATGTTCTAATCCTTTGTAAATCGTTATGTTTTTTTATAGGTCGACGAGAAAGATTGATCTTGTATTATCGACAAGGAAGATGGTGCTACACGATGCAGAGGTATTCAAGTTACATATGCATTTTTTACCACATGCTTTTTTTACTTTAGCCTTATTTTGTTTCTTTTGGTACGTTGTGTTGAGGTATTCAACCATCGATGCACATACAATATTTCAAAAAAAAAACATTCACAGTATTAATTAAAAACGGAAAGAATTCCACTTTTTATTTCTCACGTTCCACTTGAATTGATTTTGGGTGTGAGAAAACATGAAAAGTTAGAGTTTTCCTTGGTAAAAGCGAGAGTTTATACTAGATTATTTTTGAATTACTTGGTAAAAGCGAGAGATTTCCTTGAATGTGTATAAATTTAAGTTTATACTAGATTATTTTTGAATAACTTGCAAAACTGTGTATTTTTTAAATAATTATAAAACATCATTACTCATTCAGAAAATATGTTTACATACATTTATTTTGCAAATACCATTGAAATAGGTAAATTGGTGTTTTATTTTGATACACATGTATCTCTTCTTCATTACAAATTGATGCACCTTTGTATTTGTCTTTGATTCCCGTGCGAGACAATATATCCTAATTAATAATATTAATAAAAATACAATTTTTTGATTTAATTATTAAATTTAAAATACAATTTTTTGACTCAATTATCAAATGAAATATTTTATGTATAAATTTGAGAGACAGTTTGGATAAGTTCTTTGTTAAGTTTCAAAATACATAAACCATCATTGTCGAAAAACATATGAATATTACGTCCATCTTTTTCGAAAATCATCAAAAAAACATTACATATAAACGTAAAATACTACCAAACTTCAGAACTTAATTCATTTCAATTATAAACATCTGTGTATTTATGTTAGAAAAGTATAAAAAAGCACAAAAATGAACAGAAAAATCAAGATTTAGCAAAACTTTTAGGAACTGATGTAGTTTGTTGAAAAATTGCAGACATTAACCTGATTATAGCAAAATTTTGCATATATTTATGTAATTTTTTCTAAATGCTTTAAAATTTTACATTTAATGTTGATATTTATTCAGCATTGCATTATTGCAGAAAAATCATTAAAAACTTAACGTAAATTGCATACAAATGACTTTTGAAAAGGTATATGTCTTGTATAAAGTTTGATTTAAAAACAAGTCGCTTATTTTGACTTTACTAAAAACAAGTTCTTATGTGGAATTCTGTACAAAAAATAATACTGGATTATTACATTTAGTCAAGAAGGAATTTATGACATCTTAAAACAGAAAGGTTCTAGATAACTTTGTTTTTGATAATAATGTCGTTTAAGTCATATGCTTTGATCTATGCTATTTGTTTGGCCAAAAAAATTCTGCTAAGTTAATTTGAATAGTATAGCTCATTATGAGAATCGACCGAGTAGAATAAAACTTAGTCTTTGCTGGTAGTTTAAATTTCATGATTAGTCGAATAGAATATAACTATTGACTGTAAACTGCTTGAGTGATAGAATTTTGTAACGTGGCCGTATTGTTTGTCCTATTGACCGGTGAACCCATTTGGATATGAAATTTCGTAATAACTTGTTTATGCATCATTGTGGGTGCTAAGCTCCAAATTTGAATTTGTTTTTAGTTATGAATTAACATTTTTCTTTCTTTGTTTAATTTCAAAATATTACAATTTTTATAACTTGGTATTAAGGTTATTAATTTCTGTATTTTCCATATCAATACTTGTTTTTTGTCTTTCATTATCAGAATTCAAGTTAATTTGCTTTTCAAGTCATTTAGTAAGCCAGCATTTTGATATGATAAAAATTTACACTTTTTTTTAAATAATTTCTAATTTCTCTTCTAAAATAGTTTTCTCATCTAATAACATTTCAATTTCTGATTATGCTCTATTTAATTTTCCATTATATTCTTTATTCGATAAATTTAATTCCAAGCATTGCCATAAAGTTCAATATTAATTTCTAAAACCTCATCGTAAGTAAGTTCAAGATGTATATCATTGATGTTTTCCATGAAACGAGCATTGGCTTGTTAAAAATCATTATCCTGTCACTTTTGAAAGACAAAGAGAAAGAATCATCTCAAATCACTTGAAAATCGTGTTCTTCTTTTTAAAATTTTGAAACTTGCTTTTCCTCTTGTTATCATTGAGCAATGGACACTATTTATTTATATGCCTAAATTTACCATTTGCATAGAAGTTAACTGATGCTTGTTTTGAATTCCCCTCTTCTCATGACCAATAATTTTACTAAATTTTTTAAACTTCTAGTAGTCCTTTGCAGTGAGAACTATTTCATTTTTATCCAAGTTAAAGTGGCAGCATTTGTTTGAAATGTTAAATTTATTTGGTCGAATCTTTGCTTGCCAATAAGTTAGCTTCATATGATATCAAATTGCAGTTTATTCTTAACTTTGAGTTGACAAAGATCTTTGGCTTCTTCAATTGATAATATTTTTTTCTCAATTAGAAGTCAAAAATACAAAATTCTTGCAACTAAATCAAACCTAGTGAACTTGACTCCTAGTACAATGAGGTCATGTTGAATAGTTTGAACTCCTCCATAAATATTGGTGATAGAGACATTTGTCTTCAGTTTGAATGATGAAAATTGACTTTGTAATTTGGAAATCATTGTCTGCCTAATAATAGTTGTATCTTCATGTGTAACTTGAAGTGTATACCAAATATCATAAGCTCTTCAACATAACATGTTTTATGAAAATTTATTTTTATCAAGTGAAAAAAGTAATACATTGATAACTCTGGCATTGTTAATGGCCTCAGTCTTTTGTGTATTTATACCTTGCAAAGTCCTGCATTGATTAAAACTATAATCCAGTATTATTTTTCAATGTATATATATATTATATTTTAGATTACAGCTATAGCACCTATTTAACAATTGCTTATTTTTGTTTATTGATGTATTATAATTAGCGGGCATCCATTTGTATCTATTAATGTAGATGTTTGATATCTAAAAATGACTTTTGATGTTGCCTATTTCATACTTTGAGTTGCCTATTTCATACTTCGAGTTAGATCAGCCTCTTTTATCGCTACTTGTCTGTTTTTAAACACCACGGTTACAAAGACTTAACTACTGAAGACTGACTTCAGATTTTTATTTTTAGAGCTCAAAAGTAGGAAGCAAAAGAGCAAAAAAGCAAAAATTAGCTGCACTAGCTGATGCTGAGAGGATGGTTGGGATTAGAATCATCGATCAGCCAAATGGACAACTTCCGTTGCTTCGTGATTTAAATATTGCTATAAGAAGATCTCCTCGAAAGCATGTTGAATACCCAATACACACTACTCCTCGTAAAACTGGAAGCAACCTTGGCTACACTACAAAACATATGCAGCCCCCTCCTCCTTCCAGTAGCATCCCCGTCGACAATTCAAACCCGATTCAGCCCCCTCCTTCCAGTAATAGCCCCGTCGACACTACAAACCAGATTCATCCCCCTCCTTCCAGTAACAGCCCCTTCGACAATACAAACCCAGAACAGCCCCTGTCCGTCAACTAAACTTCCAGCAAACTACAGCCACCTCAGATTCCAGTCCAAATGAACTTCAACTGGATTCTACTGAAGGTAATAGATCGACGCAAACTAGAAAAAAGAGGGGCATAACGATGTTGAAATCACTAGCTGTTATCCCGGATGAGAAGCCAGATGTTGAATTTAATGAACGCGGACAAGCAATAGGTACTAATTCCAAACTTTTATCGTCATATATTGGTACTCTAGCAAGGGAGATGGTGCCTTTTACCATTAGCTCGTGGAGGAAAGTCGATGATGATTTGAGGGATGATCTGTGGACTTGTATACAGGTATTGATATTTGACTTGTATATACCAGCTATTGGCGATAACATGAGCAAGTGAATAATAAATTATGGCTTTCAATTATTTTTAATTTAACTGACTCTATATTATTTATTATAGTACCTATATGTCTCAACATTCAAAGCAAAATATTATATATTTGTTGTAGTTCTCTCTATGTGCAGTATGCACTATGCACATGCCTGTGGTACAACATTGCATTTTGCAATACTGTTAGAGACTAATCTGCATTTTTTTCTTTGGGATGCAGTCAAGATTCCAGGTAGATATAGTGTATAAGGATTACTTGTTAATGATAATAGGACAGCGATGGAAGGAGTCGAAATCAAGGTTAGTTGCAGCTATCAAAAAAGCGTCTCAAAATCCCGACTCTACCAATACTTTAGCTGCCCTAAAACCGTTTAATATAAAGAGCGCTGACGAGTGGAATGCTTTTGTAAATGAAAAATTGTCAGAAAAGTTTGAGGTGGTTATTTTTGTCTGATTGATTGTAACTGTTAAATATATTACATTTTCCTATATCATATTTATTTAATTGATCTTATAGGCAACAAGCCAAAGATTCAAAAGTATTAGAGAAAAGAATAAACTTCCGCACACCATGAGCAGAAAAGGTTATGTAAGATTGGAAGAAGAAATGGTAAAAAAAAATTGTTAAAGCAATTTTTATTTGTTATCATTTGTACATTTTTAAGCTGTTAATTAAGCTATTTTTGCAGAAAAAGGAAAAGGCAACATCTAGTATCACTAGAGACGAATTGTGGTGCAAAGGCCACACTAGAAAAGATGGAAAACATCTGAATTCAGTTATTGCCGAATGGATAGTAAGAAAAAGTTCAAATATACAATATACGAAACTGTTGCTATTGTTAATGTAGTTTTAATTTTAATTTCTAAATATTGGTTGTTTTTGAATTTGTAGTCTAAGATAACAGAGCATCATAATGTCGCAAGTTAGGATTCTTGTAACACCCCGCATTTTTAATATAATTAAAAATGTTTATATGCATGATAGTGATATGCAGTTTAAATTAATACATACGTTGAAAAGAAGAAAATTTATACGATAACAATGTATGTAACAGAAAAAGATAATAAAATAAAGATACTTAATTTAAATATCAGGAATTAAGTAAAAGAGATGTCATCATTGCGTTCGCCTCAAAATTCTGGTTCAGATGGATACCAAGTTTGCATAAAACGGATAACATATGAAGAAGTTGTAAGCCGCAGAAGTTTATATACGCTTAGGATAAAATATATATATATATATATATATATATATTTCATATGCATTGACATATTTAAGGAAAAAAAAAGTAATATACAATAAGGAATGCGCGTTTAAAGAGGAGAATGGAAATACATTCATATGCGCGTTCATAAATTTAGTTTAAATTGTAGAGACTATCATGCACTTAAAAGGTTCAATGTATTTGAAAAAAAAGAAAGCATTAAGTACTCTTTTTGGAACCGACAGAGGTTGAAATAAATGTGGCATGTTTTTCGATTTAAATGTTTGGAGACTAGATGCATGCACCTGTGATTAAGGAGACTAGATGCATGCACCTACGATTATTTATAGCAAACATGTAAATAAAAATAAAAATAAAAAAAAGTTAATGCATAATTATGACATTAATAAATTGGTTTGAGGTTGACTAAATGTTAAGTATTTGGTATTATATATATATATATATATATATATATATATATAAGAGGCAACACTAATTCGAGATTAGGGGGTTTGTTTTACTGGTAAGAAATGAAATTGGTAAATTAAAGACATTAATGTTATATTTAGGGATAATATAACGGTTACATTAAATATGGAAAAAGAGAGTACATGTAGTAAATGCATTTAGGCATTTCAAATATGACATGAATAGAGAAACAATGAATAAATAGCCATCAATAATGGCTATGAGAAGGATAAAATAAAAATAAAAAGGTATTAAATTCCCTTTAGTAAAATAGTTAACACATACTATATTTTCTACGATTAAAAATAAAATAAAAATAAAGGCATAGTTGGATACCATATTTGCTAAGAACATGAGTGTAAGTAAACGTTTGGTATTTATTTACATAAATAAATAATAATTATGTTAAAAAGGTAGAGAAAAATAAATTGTTGCCTTGTTTAAATAAAAGAAAAAGGGAAACAAATTTTATACGGTTAAGGTATAAACAAAGGAATGGTTTTGCTAAATATATCTTCATGAATGTTCTTTAACAAATAAAAGAGGGCTAGATTCGTAGTTTGGCACCTATATAAACAACCCTAAGCTCATTGTAAACTTCACAACAATTCGTGGCGAAGCCATTGCTCCCTTCTCTCTCATTTTCTTCTTCTCCAAAAGATCTTGGATCTATTCTCCCCTCTTTTCTCTACAACATCTATTCTTTAAAATAAAAAGAATAAGATCTAGAACAACAATGAAATAGAAATGATATTCAAAGCTAAAGAGAAAATAATGGATTCAGATTTGCGAATTTATGCCGCAAAGAGAAATCAAAGATGATTCAAAAACAGAAATCCAAGCTAAGCAAAAGAGGGAAAACAATACTAGAGTTATCTAGTACTCATTTTGAAGACGACAAGCAATGTGAGTGGTTTATAATACAACTTTTGTATTAGATTATTATTTATCGTTCAAACATTCCCCATGTAAAACATGCGATGAAATTATTGCGAAAGATTGGACCTGTAATGTTTTCATATGTTAAATTATTATATGGTCACGTTCCTCCTTTTATCCTTCCCTCTTTATTTCTTTATAATTAGGCTATCTCGAGCCTAGATCTATCATGAAATGAATACGATTGAATATTGCGAACGAAAAGGGGAAACACTAGATTTTGGGATATGACATAAATTGGAGAGTTTGGTTATGAATTTCAAAGGGGTTTGTGTATAGTATACCATTAGCAAGGTTTGAATGTGTAAACCAAGTTGGGAAGTATAAGTATGAACACGATTTGGGTTTTAGCATAAGATTGTCATCATTGAAAAAATTTGAACTTGTTAATTAGCCTATGACACTAGAATAAAACATGGATTTGAATTTGGGATTTAATATGTTAGTCATATTTTTATAGGACTCGAACTTATTCAAAAATATGAATACCATTGGAAATAAATGATTTGGAATTGGTAAATTTGAATAAAAGTTGGGTAATTGGGTTACATGTAATTTGGTATGAATCAACATTAAATTGGTCTAATTAATGACCACTTGAATAGGCTTAAAAGTAAATTTAAACTGCATAACATGAAATTTGGGGGTTTGGGTGAAATACGAATATTAATAAACCTTTGACACGAGGTTAGGCGCAATTGTGGTATAAGACCGCCCGGAACCGCCCGGCAAATCCAGCTGCCACAATTGGACGTCTAATGTGAGAGGTCAAAGGAGGAAATTTGAGCGTAACGGTTTATGACACGAGGTTGGACTCAAGTTGTGGCGTAAGACTGCCTGGAACCGCCCGACACATCCAGCAGCCACAAAATGTTAGTCCAATGTGGGTGGTCATACATCGTTATGGCATAATGAATCCATTAAGGAATACTAACCATATAAGACATGTGGGTGACAAGGGTATGGTTAGAGGGTTAAGTGGGTACATGTAAGTATAAGACTTAACCGTAGTAAGACATGTGTAAAATATGGAAACAATAATAATAAAAAGGTTAATCCGAACTAATGACGGAATATGGGGAATGATAAATAACCTATTACAAATTTGAATAAGAAAAAAAAGGACAATAGGTTAGACTTGTCCTAGGGACAAAAGGGGAAAATATGACTTATGGGATACGATAAGTTATAAGAACGAAATAGGAAAGAATAAGATAACTTGTATGAGGAGATATACTTAATTATAAATTAAGCGGTTTGAAAAGGAAGAAGAAGTAAATTTTGAATCATATATGTTGGTTGGGTAGAGTAATTCCCAAGGTGTCAGTCTGATGTTGATCGCGGTCTTCGGGGCTGGTATTTAGGGGGTTGTTCCCCCAATCAGTATATATGTGGGATAAGGTATACTTAACAATGAATTAAATATAACATGTTGTTATGACCCAAAAAGGGAATAATTTATGAAATTTAAAGACAACATGTTATAAGGCTTATCAATGGACTTAAGTAAGTTAAGTATAAATTCAGTTGATAACCAATGGTAAACATAAACTAAGTATCAAACCTTGGTTAAGAGAATCAAGTAATAAACCTTAGTTAAAATAACTAAGTAGATAACGAGAAAGAAAACTAAGTAGTAAACCTTAGTTAAAGTGGACTAAGTTGTAAACCTTAGTTAAGAAAAATGAACGATTGATAGAACTAAGTAGTAAACCTTAGTTAAAAGGACTAAGTAGTAAACCTTAGTTAAGAAAACGACGATTCAGGAAACTAAGTAAACCTTAGTTAAAAACTAAGAGGGCTAAGTAGTAAACCTTAGTTAAAGAAACTAAGTAGTAAACCTTAGTAGAACATGAGAAGGAGCGTACGGCCGTCTGATTTTAAAGAAGGCTCCAACGAATTGGGTTACGAAGCCCGAGGCTTCGAGGGGACGTGAGGGCACTCTTGGTATCCCTCTGTGAGGCTGCAGATGATCCTCCTGGGCTCACAGAGGTTAAGGTCTGCGTTAGAAGAACCAAGGGTATGACTTGGTTGCAATAAACGGCAACCTAAAGACTAGGATGGACCAGCGTGTTTCGGCGAGACCAGTAGCCCTGTGATAGCAACTCGTCGTCTACCTACCATCTTAAGTCAGTCGAGATACGCACAGCGGAAAGGCGGAGAACTCCTACGAACCATATACTTGCTATCTAGTTGTGGTTGGCTATAGGTTAGTGGGGGCATAGAGGGGCCGACATATAGTTCTCGTTTTTCAAGGATGGCCTTTCATTAGTTGAGGGAGGGGTCGAATGGGACCATAGCCACTAGAAAAATAGACCTTAGCATCTGCATCGACAGACAACTTAAAGCTCCCGACCGAGTTCCGTGTTTCTTGACTTGCCCTGCCACGGGACTCGGGTAGCGCATATAGAGTACATGTGCATCTAGTCATCGAAAAACGGTTCACGATACTTACGCGGGGAAGGTCTAGGAACATATATCGCTCTGGGTAGTGTGTCCTAGACTAGAGGGCATATTTCGTTAGGTAGCGTAATCCCTAGTAGCCCTAGGTGGCATAAACCCTAACCGAATTAAGGAAATGTGGCAGTCCAAACAATTACGGAAATGGTGGCACTACGCTGAGGTAGTATATAGTTACGTAATGAAGTCCGTACGATAAATGGAAAGGGACTGTACACATACATGGAAAAGATAATACGAGTAGGGGGTATCCACTTATACGAGATATTAGGTTAATATACTAGTATGTGAATAAGAACGACATGAGTTTAGCCTTAGGTGCTAATGACGAGATTAACCTAATAACTAAAAAAATATACGGAATGGTATATGTAGTGTTACACAGAAGTTTATTATAAGTCCTCTCACAAAGAACTTATGTTCTGACACCCTCCTCATTACATACGTCCAGGTTAGGTTCATGACAGAGATGGTATAGCTTTGGATACTGGTTAGACAATATGATTTATAAGGTAAAACTATTTTTGAATATATTATATTTTAATTCCTTCCGCTTTGAGATGCTCTACGAGTTCTGACATGTTTCTTTATCTCTGTCTTTTTCTGCAGGATACCAGAGCACCCAACTGGGGTTTTGATAGATCGAATTTGAAAAATTCGGTCTGTTGGAATCCGGGTTGTCACAATACTCAGGGAGGAACATCAGTTACTAAAGATGGCGTGTTGAAGCTTTTTGGTCAGGAACATGGAGGACGTGTAAGAGGGCTTGGTTTTTGGGTTGTACCATCTCAGCTTCGTATTCGATGTAACTTATCAGGTGAAGTACATGCATTGTGAAACCAAGTTGGTGGCTTGGAGAACAAAGTACAGGAGCTTACTTCAATGTTGATGGTAAGTGTTAATTAGAAATTTATTTTAACGGCGATTTTTCCTGTTTTCCTGTTTATTAGAAACCAAGTTATTGTCGCAAGCAGGTGTGGCTATTGCCCACAGTTTGCTGCCAAATTCATTAGTTTTAAGATTAGTTTTAAGATTTTTCCTGTTTTCCTGTAGTAAACCATCATCTGAAAGGGAAATGAACTGTTCTTAAATTTATGGCTTCCCACTTGTGCTAGTTTTATATGACCATAATCATATTTATTTTGTGCTAATATTATATGACCTATGTATGTACAATGAACCATACCCTGTATATAGCCTATATATTTTGGATCCTCCTTGTTCATTCAATCATTTTAAAATCCCTCATGAACTTTTTCATATTTATATACCTCATAGAGGCAATATGTTTAAAATCAAAGGAGTGATAAGAAATTTCCGGCCCTTTCAGAGCCAGTGATCAAAACGAGCATTTTCGATGATTTGCATTAACTTGTGATTTTGAAGGATTCAAACTTTTGAAATAAACTAAACCATTTAGAAAAATTCCTAAGAACCAGTAAACTGTTTAAAAATATGCGTTGATGCCAGGACAAACACGAAGTCAATTATGAGGTGACGTAGCTGATGTGTATTCATTATGGGTTCTTTTGAATTTATCTAACATGATAAATTTGATATTTTAAGTTTACAATGATTAATATTTGATTTGAAGGTAGAATCCAATGCTATGATGCTTGTTGTGAACCAACAGCAAACCATCCACTTCATAAGCGTCATTGTCAGTAGATGACGCTTATGTGATGGGAACAGAATGTATAATTTATAGTTTAGGGGGACTTTTATTTATATAATTGAACTGATATATGTATTTATAGTTGAGTATAATTTTCAGTCCATGCAATCTTTACAGGAGCTAAAAGAAAAGCAAGCAACTAATGCGGGAATTCCAGCAACTCCTGATCCTAATATGCCTCAGATACCCTTTTTTATTGGTATAATTGATAGAAAGCTGTAACATTTAATGATCTACAGAATTGGAATATTGCTGTTAAAATGCATCAACCTTTTTTTGACAACGCAAATTTAATTCTTTGGTGACATGTTTGGTGAACATTGAAATGCTTTTAACCAGGGCTGTGAAATTTTTGGGTGATTTTATGGACAGTAAATGGAGGGGGTTGGGTATTGTTAAAAAGGTATTTCGACGGGGGTTGGGTAAATTAAGAAATGGGTAAAATGAGCCCCTAATATGGCACTGTCTTATGTGGATAGTGGATACCAGATCTTCCTTAAATCTACAATGTTTGGAAAGAATTTCAAAACACTTTATTTTTACAGATTCAGAAACGCCAAGAAAGCACAACAAATTCAAGTTTTTTCATCCTCTTCTCCTTGCTTATGTCTTACAACACTTTCGTTTTGAGATTACAAATTCAATGCTCTCATCTTTGCGGTCAATTCAACAGATTGTTTGAATCGGTCTCCACAGTATTACCACAATTAATTAAGAAGAGTAATCCTCTTGACTTCATAGTAATTTGAAAGTCGATTTTTTTTAACTCGCAGCACCAATTTGTTTGTTTAAATGATCGGTGAATGCAAATAACGTGTTAACCAAAATATTGTCGCTTTGCCACTTCATCATATATCTAAAGTCCACACCAACATATATGTGTTATATAATGATCCAGAATTGGATTGGCTTAGGTAGATTTTTTTTTAAATGGAAATGGAGTAAAATTACACTGCAAGCAGTTTTTTATTTTTATGGAAAAAAAGGGGAGAGAGGGATACAGCATGCTACATGCACACAGTGCGTTCCCAGTTTTCTCAACCTTGTATATCTTGACCTTCTGTTGATCATTTAAATGACCTCTTATGGTTTTTAGGGGAATATATAAGACCTGAATTGCTCCTGTCTGCTTCTCCTCCTCCTGAATTCACTTGTCTTCAGCGATTTTGTTAGTGAGTTACATCGCTGAGTGACAGCACTGGGTAAATAATGGAATACAAATACATTTCATTTACCTGTGAAGTAAATACATTTTAACCAAATCTATTAATTATTCTTAACTGTTTCATTTCGGGGTTTGTAGTACAAGTCTTATTCTCTTCAGTTCCTGAAAATAAGTCAAGAGTAGGATCCAAATCTATTAATTTAACCAGTAACCATTAATATACTGCTTGCGTTCAAATATTTATATGCTAAAACAGAAGAGAAAAGAATAAAGGGGGAGTTTTGCACTGATTTTAAGATACTGCTTGTGTTGAAATTTGTTAATTAATATACTGCTTAAGTTTAATATACTGCTTGAGTTTAACTAACAGAAGAGAAAATCTGTTAATTAATATACTGCTTGTGTTCAAATTTTTATCTGCTAAACCAGTAACCATTAATAATTACCACTTTATTCAATTAGTTTTGCATTGATTTTTTGCACTGGGTAAAGGGAGGAGTCATTTTTCAGTTCATTCACAATATTGTTATACTGAACTTATTATTATTATTATTATTTTTGCAGTCACACCGTGGAAGTAATAACTTGACAGCTCAACAGAAACAAATTGCACAGCAAGCAGCTGAAAATGAAATGCAAGCAGTTGAAAATGAGGCCAGCAAAACCGCTCGACAGACCAGACAAAGTGGAAAGAAAGCTGAAAATGAATAGGGTAGAAGACCAGTTCTGCAGTATACACAACTTGGAAATCACGCTGAAAACAATCACGCTAAAGAAAATGAGGGCAGAAAATGTAAAATACTGAATTCGGACAAACAAGTAGTTGCTGAAGGAAGATTGGCATCCACTGATCCAGAAGCTTTGGTGCACTTTAAAAAAATTGGAACGCAGGGTTGGAAAATTTGGATTGATGTGGCGGTGGATGCAGAAGCTTTCTTGTGGAGGCCGACTCCCGAAATGACTACAATTGGAGAAGCTGTTGGATCGACTGTGGCCTGGAATAAAAATTATGTTGCCTTCAGCTAGAGTGCTTTCGTAGGGTATGCAACCTTTTGTAGACAAAACTTCATCTTTCTTATGTATATTTTGGGCTAGATCATATGTATTTTGAAACGGTTATGTGTTTGGTGACGGGTTAAGTTGGTGATGCATGTACTACGTACGTTTGTTTTATGTTGATCGAATATTATGTCAAGTAATATATATGAATGATTCCATGTAGTAATTTTTGTTGCATTGAAATGTGAATCATATTAGTATTAATATATATGAATTTGTTTTACTAGTCAGGTTTATATAAATTATAACAGAAAAAAGTTGTAATAAGCCATGTTACAACGGTGTAAAATGTTGTAATAAGCCATGTTACAATGGTGTAAAAATGTTGTAATATTAAGGAACTTACAACGGTGTTAAATGTTGTTATATCTACGATCTCAAGATATTACAATATCTACAACAACAGGGATAAAAGTTGTAATACAGCTTATTACAATGGTGCAAAAATGTTGTTATATCTATGATCTCACAGTATTACAATATATACAACAACGGGGATAAAAGTTGCAATACAGTTTATTTCAACGGTGACAAAAGTTGTTATACGTATGCTCTTACTTTACTACAAAATATACAACAACGGAGAACTAGAGTTGCAATACAGTTTATTTCAACGGTGACAAAAGTTGTTATACGTATGCTCTTACTTTACTACAAAATATACAACAACGGAGAACTAGAGTTGTAATAAAATTTATTACAACGGTAAATAACTGCTGTTAAATATCCCTATTACAACGGTGTTCCAACGGTGTAGAAAAATTGTAATAGATTTGAATATACTACAACTTCTGCATACACGACGGTGGAGGCACCGTTGTAAAATGATATTACAACGGTTTTGCACCGTTATTATAGGGTGAATTTGTTGTAGTGTAATTTTATTACTGATGGAAGTAATTCTCTTGTTTCATTTTTACTACGAGTTCAAACCGGACCAAACAAAAACCGGATCGTATTACATCGAAATCGAACCGAAACCGAACCATTTGAATGGTTAGTATAATGGTTTGTATTTTTGATTAACCGTTTGATGCGGTGCGGAAGCGGTTTGAGCTTCAAACCGCACCGAACCGAACTGCGCCCACCCCTAATTCAACTATTGTGATTTGGATGAAATGGTGATAACAAAATGAAATTTAAAATATTAATTAAGGTTTTCTCTATTTCTAGAATTCTTCGTTGTGTTGAATTTGATGTAACAACCTCTCCATGTTAAAGCTGTGTAAAAGACCTAAAATACATGAAGAGACGCAAGTTCATCAGAGTCTGGCGAAGAGTTCACCAGAGAAGCTTCCTGACATGGCCACTGATAAGAACAACAAAGATCAGTCACTAGAAGCAGTAGATAATAGAAGAGGAGAGCTTAAAGGGAGTGTGCATGTCCTTGTGTCATGTGTCATGTGCATGTGTACAACAGTAACATATGAAGAAATGCTAACCTATGTCTTTGATTTGTTTTGATGTATAAATCTTGATGTTTCTGAATATAGCCGTTGTGAGTAAGGCTATATAAGGACCAGTCATGTATTATTCTGGATATGAAAATTACAATAAACAGTTTTTTTTCTGTTCGATCAAATTACTTCTGCTTACTTCTCTTATATACATTTTCTTTAATTCTTATATGTTACTCAATCTTTTCCCTCTGATTTCATCTGATCTTCTCTGAACCTATCTCTGATCTTCTAGAAACCCTAAACCCCAAATTCTATCTTAATCCTTAACCTAAATTCACCCTAATTTCCCTCTTATATTCCTGTACATTGTTCATATCATCACCAACCTGGCATATTATCACTCAACCCCCTCTCGAATGGCCATTGACACTGCAACTTCAGAAGAAAGTCATAACAAATTTGTATTAGAGCACCAGTCCGAGCATGATTCAGACCCTCGGACGCCCGATCAACACCACACCACTTTGGGATACTTTTACAAACAACCGAGTTTCGTATCAAAATTTCATTGTTAAAGTAGTAGAGTGAGGTAGGGATAAGAAACAGTTTTTTATTTATGAATTTTTAGGAGTAATAAAGAGAAAGGGTTGAAACCCGGAATGGCATGCTAAGAGTTTACCATGTGCATATGCTAAGATCAACCACTTGTGTAGTGCTCGCGGACCAGGCTAGGTGCACTAGGGAGGGTTTTACGACTCCGGTCGGTTTCCCTTTTGAATAAATTTAAAAGAAGAAGAAGAAGAAAGGGTTGAGAAACTCTCCTAGCAAGGGAATTCAATGTTAAATGATACGACGTCAATTAAATTTTTATAAACACCAATTACACTATATTGAGGTTCAATTTAATGAAAAAAATCATATAATGGTTGAACAACTTCTGCAATTCAAAGTATCGCTGGTCATTCGAAATTTTGGGTAATAGATGAACAAATCAACATATATAAACAGGGTATATCAATCGTTGTAAGGTCGGATGATGCAAAATGAAGATTGTTGGTCAAATGAAGTAAATTAAATGACAGCTTAAGAGATAAAAAATATTAATACCTGAAGAATTGACTCCATTTTCGAAACAATTAAACTGTAAATTAGTAATTATTAGCATGTAGTTGATAAGTGGTAGAAGTCTGAATACTACTGGAAATCTGCAATTCAACTATTGTGATTTGGATGAAATGGTGATAACAAAATGGAATTTAAAATATTAATTATGGTTTTCTCGATTTCTAGAATTCTGCATTGTGTTGAATTTGATGTAACAACCTCTCCATGTTAAAGCTGTGTAAAAGACCTAAAATACATGTAGAGATGCAAGTTCATCAGAGTCCGGTGAAGAGTTCACCAGAGTAGCTTCCTGACATAGCCACTGATAAGAACAACAAAGATCAGTCACTAGAAGCAGCAGATAATAGAAGAGGAGAGCTTAAAAGGGGTATGCATGTCCCTGTGTCATGTTCACGTGTATAACAGTAATATATGAAGAAATACTAACCTATGTCTTTGATTTGTTTTGATGTATAAATCTTGATGTTTCTGAATATAGCCGTTGTGAGTAAGGCTATATAAGGACCAGCTATGTATTATTCTGGATATGAAAATTACAACAAACATTTTGTTTTCTGTTCGATCAAATTACTTCTGCTTTCTTCTCTTATATACATTATCTTCAATTCTTATTTATTACTTAATCTTTTCCCTCTGATTTCATCTGATCTTCTCTTAACCTATCTCTGATCTTCTGGAAACCCTAACCCCAAATTTTATCTTAATCCTTAACCTAAAGTCACCCTAATTTCCCTCTTATATTCCTGTGCATTGTTCATATCACCACTAACCTGGCATATTATCACTCAACCCCCTCTCGAATGGCCATTGACACTGCGACTTCAGAAGCAAGTCATAACAGTTGATCAGGCAGTAACGGGAAAAAAAAGTAATGGAAGGTATAGTGTAGGAGTGGTTGTTTGTTTTGTAGATCATGTGTAAAGAAGTCTAAAAATAGGCGAAGAGTAATGAGATGTCAGTAATTTGAAATAGTGGAATAAAAGCACTGCCACATCAGTTTGGTTGTTATGTGCTTTCATGTTTAAGTAATAGATAATTCAAATTTTTTTTTGGGAAAAAAGGATCAACAACGGTTGGAAAAATGACAAATAAGTGCCAAAAAGCCAAACATTATATGATAATGAGGTAGCAGCATCCAGATTTGAATGTAAGAGAAAAGTATGATGTAAGATGGAAAATATGAAAAGTTATAGCAATGACTGCATATAATAATTAAGTGATATATGGGTTTTATTTATTGAATATTCGATTAATAGGGGGAAAATGGCAACCGACTTCTTTTCTCAATCTAAATCTCGCTCAAAAGAAAAATTAATCTTCGATTCATATAACAGATCCACCAGATTCTAATCTCTCCCAATTACATGCAGATCGATTTCGATCCAAATCATTCCGAGAAATTATTCGAAGCCCATATCTTGAATCAAGGCAAGATTTTCCAGATCTGTTTATGAAAGATCAGATAGACTCTCAGGCTAGCAATTCCAAGGTAAATTTTACACATACTAGGTCCTAGTTAGAAGCCATTAAAGAAAATAAATCTCTCAAAGTGCAGTCCAGTTAAATTATTATGAGCCAGAGATAATAGACAACGTTAGACATGCAGTAATCAGTGAAAATTTGGTTAAAACAACGAGTGACAAATGGGTAAATTCAATTGTGTTTTATGTTTATGGTAGAAAACCTTATTATAATTACCTTAAAGACTATATTGATAGAAATTGGGGATTAAAAGGTAATTATAATCTGTACTCTAGATACAATGGGTTCTACATCATTTAGTTTGAGCTAATTGAAGATTGTGATAGAGTGCTTGCTACTGGTCCATATTTTTATAACAAAAGATTGATATTTATAAAAAAAAATATGTTCTCGGTATGAAATTAGCTAGAGAATTTCTCAAGTCAGTTCCCATATGAATCAAATTTCCTAATCTAGACTTAGATTTATGGTTAACTGAAGCTATAAGTAGGATAACTTCTACTCTAGAATATCATATTAGAATGGATGCTGTGACTGAGGACGTTTCTCGAATCTCATATGCAAGAGTATTAGTAGAAGTTAAAATAGACTTTAAATTCCCCGAAATGGTTCCTGTACTATATTTTAATGGGGATTTGGTTTGGCAAAAAGTATAATATGAGTGCAAACCGGATGCATGTACTAATTGCAGAGTATTTGGACACTCCAGTATTTCATGCAAATCAAATAGAATGTGGATTCCTAAAGGTAGTGTCACACTTGATAATAAAATGGATGTTGATGTGGCTATTAATGAAAAAGACATGGTTAGGCAAAATAATCAAGTGGGAGATTTAGGAGGGAATAAATGATGAAGAATAGCAGATAGAAGTGTTAATTATAAGTTAACAAGGCATGATCTTCATATAAGAAAGAAATTTGATGAGAAGAATTTCAATCCATTTAATATTCTGGTAAGGGAAATAGACGGCATGCAGGAAACATATTTGAAAAATTTAAAAGTTGGAGATACAGTAGGGATGTCAGCTAATTCTAATGAAGGTGAAAGGATAATTCAAGACAAAGAGGTAGTACAGAATTCAAAAGATAAATCTAAGAAAGATATGTGTGAAAATAACAAAGTTGAATTCAGAGATAAGGAAGTTGAGATGGTTGAAAAGAAAGATAAGGATATTAAAATGGATAACTTTGGGGTTAGTAGTGATTTTCAACATGTCGAAGAAGTTGTAAGTAAAGATTTTCTTATAGAAGAATCTGATAGTTCTTATAGTTCGTATAGTTCTATAAACAATTTTAAAAAGAGGAGAATGAAATTTAAACCTAGTAAATATAATATGGGTAAAAGTTTTTAACCGATGAACCTTTGGTGGAGGAAAAATCCAGAATGCGTTAATCTTGTACATCAATTCCCAAATCGGTCCAAAACTAGAAAAGAAAAAGGAGGAGGTAATCTAGGTGGAGTAGCTAATGGAGGTGTAGTTAAAAAATGAATGATTTGGGATTTCTTTTAAATGTCATTGTATGTTAGCTTGTTCTTCAGTTTTTATAGTCTGATACTCATGTTTTGGAGTATAATGCATGTTCTGAAGATATGCGGATGTGCTTATGTTTTGTGAGTTCTCAGTTGCCTTTTATTGTTTGATCTGATCTGGAGTTTAAGAATAGTTTCTAGAGTATGATCCAATGGAGTATTGACTGAAGGTGCCTTAGTGTTCGTTCTTCCATTGCCCAATCTTTCAGATGTTTGAATGATGTTTACCTTTATCTTTATTTGGATTTACTCTTCAATGTTGGTATTGCTTCTTATTTGTGGGCCTTCTTTGAATATGTTGAAATATTTTGGAGCTAATGGCCTTAGTGGATTGATCAATTTTTGTTGGGTTTAGTTTTGCATGATGTAATGCGTGGATTAATTCAGAGTTATTCTGTCTTGGTCTTCTATGTGGATTATCTGGTTGGGCCTTTTTGGACCTCGTGGCTTCTAAAGTGCTAAAGCCTTTTTATGGGCTTTGTGGTTGTAATATTATATGTAGTATTTGTCTGTTGTGTAATCTGTGTTTGATTTAAATCTGTTTTGAGCTGGTTTTAGTCTATGTTGTAAAGTATTCGTTTATAGTTGTTGTATTTGTAACAACTCAAAACATTTGTACTTTCTCCTTTGTTATATAAGTACCCTTTTGTTCTATATAAAAAAATTAAGTGATATATCATTTTCTTTAATATGAAGTTAATCCATGTCAGGCCAAAAAAGGAATAGTGGGTGGTTAATTAGATAGTTTTGAGTTTTATTATGTATTCATTTGTAAATCATTCATTTTTTTTCTCATAACTGTCTAATTGTGGATTTTGTTTGTATAGTCAGAGTTTAGGTTGGCAACTCTTGTAATGTACATTGTAATAGTTTCATAGTGTAAACAATATTTTACTTGCCTTAAAAAAAAGGGATAGTTGAAAAAAAAAAGATACTAACCGAAAATTTATTTTTCTTCTTAAAACACCTCTTCGATAACCTATAATTAAAGTGACCAAAGAAGCATTTCAATTTTCATGATTCAGGAATAGAAGTACTGCTCCTTCCGTGATCAAGAATAAAATCACCATTTCGTTAATAACAACCATTGACACATTCAGCTGAGAGACAAATCTTTAGTATTGTAATATTTATGTGTTCATGAATACGATTACTCAACTAACTAAAATTCTAAAGCAAGCTATGAAAATAACAAATAAAGCAATCCATAACACCTTAGTGCAATAAGTGATATACCAGTGAATAAAGCATTTAGCTTATGATAAGCAGGAAGGTAAAGTACCCATGAAGAATGGAGATGAAGGTAAATCCAATTGAGCTCTTCTTGGTGTAGTAATTACGCTTGTAAAAGTGCTATTACACATAACAAATTTTAAGTGAATGTAATGTGAATCATGTTAAGTAATAGAATGTCCATTTATAAGAGAGTAGAAGATAAATTATCAAAATGCAAATAATGCCATGAAAATAATTGTTGATGTAAAGTTTAACATAGTAATTATGTTACCTTTTATGTGTTAGTGAATATTTTTCCAATTTGCTTCGTTAACAATTGACCATTTTACAACAATAGCTTAGTTCAACTTATATTAAAGTAGTCAAGGAATACGCATTCAGCTTAGGAGAAGATGGAAGAAATATAAGTGACTATGTGTTAAAATTACAACTTTCTGTATATACTATTTACGCTTGCACTTTATTTTTGTCTCTTGAACCTTGCAAAAATGATGCATAGTGAAATTTTAATTTGAATGTAAGAATCAAAATTAAATCATGCAAAAAGAGTTACAGTACGTAGCATTTGTATCAAAAAAAGGCAAAAGCACTGTAATTTTGAAATACTGAAGTTAATCATAAAATTTTAACTCAAATACTAACAAATTTAAGATTGTTCTCTATATAAGTAATGTAGCAGCACTAATACAAATTTCAAGCCCAATGAAGATTAGATGATAGAATGATGCACATAGCTATTAGGAACAGATGTATAGAAAGATGCTATGAAATTAATAATACATATACCTATAAGACCACTGGTTGGTTCACCCGAAAAAGCAATCCTGGTTGCATCAAAATATCGATAGCAATACTAACTCTTCTCTTCTCACAACCACTAACACCTCTCAAATGCTAGTTTCCATTTACAGTATCTTCACAATCTTGCAAGCCCATGGTAATAGTAGTTCCTTCAACCAAAGCTATTTTTTCATCAGTAGGCATACTATTAGGCAACCTTATCCTGGCAGAATACATGATTGTCTCTCTTACCGGCAGTGTCCCAAATAGGTTATCATCATGTGCTATGTATTTTTAAGAGATAACTAACATCATTTAATATAATAAACATTTTTGTTGATAAAATATGTAATAAATCAATCAGGCACACATCAACATCAGAAGATAACTTAGTTTTCTACTATTTAACAAAATAGACACAGAAAGAAGAGCATTAGTAGCGAGGCAACTCGCAAGAGAATAACGAAGAGCAGAAAATCAAAAAAAAAAACATCCATCTTCTACTCTTGCTCCAATCCAAAATCGGCTTCTATTAATAGCTTCCATACATAGCTTCCAAAATGAACTTAACTATTAACCTGAATACTAGGTTTCCCATGTGGAAATAAGGGCGCTCGAGTTTGCAAGGAAAAAACAAAATTACCGGTCAGTCATTAGACTGGTGTGAGAAACCAAAAACAGTTTTGTTTACAAAGGTAGTAAGGTAAATGATAAGACCACCTCGCTTAACACGGAACGGGTTTCCCCTTATGAACACTAGTGCATAAAACTCGCGATGCTTTCCGAAAATGAAGCTATCATAAGACTCGCATCCCGTTACACAATGCAAAAACACACCATTAGGAATAAGTTTTACCTTATGATAACCAAATTTGCTTGATATGTGAAAATTATTCGATATTATCATTAATGTCTATCTTTGAAAACCTTTTCAAAATTCATGTATAAATCTCAGCAGACATAAGTACCATATGTTATGTCTGCATACATAGGTTTCAACTAAAACCGTAAAGGCGGAACGATGTAGTAGATGATGTATTTAAGGCAGCGAAAAGTGGTAATTTTATTAGCAGGTTGACGCGATGGAAGATAGATAAAACAAAGGAAGGTAATGGCGACGGTTGGGGTGTAAGGGAAATCAGTTTGATGCGATGGAAGATGATGTATATCCCTGATTTAAAGAGAAGGAATGATTTTTGGGGAAAGAAACGAAGGAATCAATTTCATCATTTCATTACGTAATAGAAATTGGGAGAAGAGAAAGCGGTTTGGCAAATTGAGAAAAGGGAAATCAGTTTTCAGGTGGTTTTAAAGGAAATAGAAGGAAAAGCAGTGAGTTGCGCGAGATAATAGAATGGCATGAATGTTAGGCAATTGCAATGTATACAGAGACTATACCCTGTTTTTCTGTTTAAATAATAGATCTAATATACTGACCCTTGGAACACCTTGAATCGAAGAATTATAGTCTCCAGCAAGTTCTCCATGTTTGTCCTTGTAAGCAACTTGCTCAAACTGTAAGGCGTAGGACATCTTCTAACAGATGATTTAAACACTTCTAAACAAAACCACTCTCTATTGTCTCTTAAATATATCTTTCAAGAAGAAGCAGGACTGGTAGCTTCTACCCATTAAGTTACTACATGTCAAGTTATATGAATTTAACTAGCGAACCATAAAAATTTAATCTAATCAAATATATGAGTATTTTTTAGGCAAATGGATGCTACAAATTAAAATTAATCAGATACATTAAAATGGGGGAAACTAACTGTTTCACTTCCCATCATTCCCTTCTTCTACATCAAATAATTTCATTTTGAATTAAGGAAGTTTATCCATGAATTTGAGGAAAAAGGTGCCAGACGATTGAATGCCCAAAAAATGGTTTGTGCTGCAGTCCTAAATTGACAGTGAGGGGAAAGTGGGTATTGGGTACATTTTATTTAGCATCTTTTAATCGTTGAAGAAAATGGATACTCGAGATTATATCCTCTAGAAAATAGGGATTAAAAGACAAATTAATACCAATTAGAAACATAATATTAGTCTTTAGTTTCATTATTTGTGGCAACTTAATTTTGTCTCTAGCATATTTCATAGTAAAGACAAAATTTTAATGAGTGCCTGATTTTTGTCTCAATTATTACCTATTTTTGTAGTAATGAACTTTCAAAATACACTTAATGCTACCTGGCGGGTTCAAATTTTTGTGCAAAAGAACAAAAAACAAAGAATCCAAGTGCGTGAAACAAAAAATATTTGTTTGATATCCTGCAAATAAACAAAAATATTTTGAGGAGGGATATTAAAATATGAAATTACCAAAATATTGACACTCCCAAGAAAAATGTCTCTAAATAGCCTTAATTCCGTCTTCTATTTAACCTGTGGTTTATTTTGAGGAGTGGGTCAAAACAACCGTTCTGTTGAATGATGTTTGACACTTTCCTATGGAATAGAAAAGCGTAAATTTTGAAATAAATTACTGCAAGCGCATAGGTGTGTAGTATGCAGGTCAAATATAGGGATGAAAATTAAATTTTAAACATTTTGTGGGCGAGTTAGAAGAATTTGGAGATTTGATCGAAAATAATAAAAATTGAAATTGCAAATTGGTTCAGAACAAATCTAATTGAACCGATGACCAAATTACAATTGTCTATTAAAAACAAATTAAAACTACGACTGAATTTACTACAGATCCGAATCTAATTGGATCTATAATAAATCCAATGGTTAACTAAGAAAAATAAAACAGAATACTGAAAATAAAATTGCAGAACAAAAATAAACAAACAGAAAAGTAAAATTAGGATTACTGTTGAATCTAATCAGACGGTCAATCACTAATGAGAAAAGTAAATTGCAATAGTAAACCGTGCTCTACCAAATCTGATTGAATAGTCGACACAAATTTACTAGACCTAAGAGGAGTATAGAAGAAGAAAAGAAAATTCTCAATTCGAGGATGAAGTTTACAATGAGAATACATGGGTATTTATAGGATAGATAGCCAACATAAACCCTAATACAATCACAAATGGGCCTTAGTTAATTCTAGTAAATTTGAGCCTTTCCTCTTGCTTCCTTGACAATTCTTCATTGATTTGTGATATGCATAGCCTTTCTACCAATTATTTTCTTGTCCAAAAAGCAATTTGATGTGAGATCTTCATCGATAAGTCTTCATATATAAATACACATCATTTTGATCTCTATTTTATGACTGCATGTGACTTAATATATACAAAAGATAAGATATAAAAGCATAAAATAAACACATTTTCATGTCAATCAAATGCCCCTACACTTATTTTTACTTGTCCTCGAGTAAAACAAAATGAAAAACTAAACTAGGTAGGTCACACTTTCGTGGGAAACGCGATTGCATTGAGCATGTGCAACAAGCCGTTAAACCTCTAGGTGTCCCTGTAGGACGAGTGGTGTCTCGTGAGGGTTTTCAGCGGATACTACCCACAAAATCCGAATGCAATATGCTATGGTTCTAATGCAACTACATGAGTGCAATGGACATATGCAAATGAAAACAAAATTGGAAACATGACTTGTTTCAGAAAAAGTGGTACAACAAGGAAAATTAACAATTTCTGGTCAGTTGATTTTATTTTAGATATCTCACCACGTCACAAATTTCCAACATAATTCAAGTATTCAAATGTTAAATTCTAGTTTGGCCAGTTGGTTCAGTTGTTAATATCGCGCAGCCATGAAATAAAATCTTAGTTTGCTTGTCATAGTTCGCAAAGTGGTATTCTAATTTCCTTGTGTATGACTAGTCCAATTAATAAGGTCAAGAAGTGCTTAGGCATCCTTTCTTATTCTCTATCTCTGTAAAAATTAAAATTTATGATTTATTATGCACACCTAACCTAAAAGACCAAGGTATACTGCTCACGCACTACCTCGGGAACTGACGGAGAGTTGGGAAAGAGCTTGGCGGATTGTGCAGATCGACGTTGACTTTGTCAGCAAGATGTTGACAATCCTTAGGTGTCCGACTCATAAAATGAGACTAAGGTATACCGATGCTGACTTTGTCAACAAAACGTCAGAAACATCTTGGCGGGTTTTCACACCAACGCTAGATTTACAAGCAATATTGGATACCCTTGGATTACTACTACTATTATTATCGAATATAAGAAGAAGAAAGAGTTACGCGAATCCAGCGCAACACAGCTAAGTTGTAAAGATTCATAAAGTCAATATAAGTATTTTAAGTCCTCCACTCATTAAACAAAGACTACAATTTAGAATAGACTTCATGGCCATCACCTAAGAATCTCCCTATGTACCAGTTCACTATTATCGCTTGGAATGGAACTTTTCATTATATTTCTTATTCGATCTTAGTTGAGAGATAAAATAACTATCAACTGATTAACAATTGTTAACTTATTTTTTTTCAATCCAAATGAGTCGTATTTTCGAAAAAATGGTATGCTATTATGATCTAAAATGTATGATGATTCTATCTAAATGCATGAAAACGAAAAAGAAAAAAAAAGGATGCAATGGAGACTCCTCTCACACTTGAACAAAATAGCGTCCACACTGTAAATTTATTTTCCTAAATTTGAAAGATAGTACCCAAAGGTGGATCAAATGCAAAATGATTTGTAAAACGAAATGCAATTTAACCACTATATGCGAATGAAAATCATATGCAAAATGAGATTTACGATGATGAATGTTTTGTGAAGAATCAAAATTCCTTTTCCCCACACTTTCCTCTGTCAAAAATAATGCATGATGATTTATTATTTGATTTGTAAGGTACAATAGGCATATTAGTGAATTCTAAAATGAAAATCTTTCCCATGCAAATTTTTTCGTGACAATGATTTTAACCATTTAGATGAACATTAGAAAATCGCATAAACATAAGTTTTCAACAACAATTTCATTCGATGGTATGGAATTAGGATTATCTTCAAGACGTTCCATATATTCATTCTCGTCATTCAAAAGTTTAAGTTCATCTTCGAAAAGTTCTTTGAAAGACATCATGGACAATTCTATTGAAGTATGAGAGGCTTTCTGAAATGGTAAATCTGTCGTGTCATCAACAGTAGTGTAACGTCCCGAAAATTTCGTCAACAAGAATAAGAAATTAGTTAGAGATTTAATTATTAATGATCAATTTGATATTGATTCTTGGGTTTAAAAATCAAATATATTGTTGTGCATGTATTAAAATTCAATATTTAAACCAGAATGGGTGTTTGGAATCAAATATGTACAGTTAAATACTGGAATTGGAAATTGATTGGATATATGCATCGAATTTGAATTATGAGGGGAAAACATAAAGTGTTGAATTTAAAATAATTAAATAAACAAATAAACGCAGTGGACGTCAATCGAATGGAAAAATTTATATGTGGAAATTGGCTTGAATTTGGGTATATTTGTGTATATAAAGGAACTAAAACATAACGTTTCAAAAACTTGAATCGAGCAGAGTTATTATTGGACAACTAGAATAAAATCAGCAAACCATAACTAATAAAATATCATTGCACACAAATGGAGTCAAATTAGAATTAAATTAAATTTATTGAATTCGAAATATTGAAATGAAGGAGTACATATAAATTTTGTCATAATTGGTGACTGTGTTTTCGGTACGAATATGGAGCGTTCAATGCCAGTTCTTAGTGTAGTTAAATATTAAGTTAAACCTTCCGCAAATATTATATACCCAAATACCACCTACCCCAGAAATCTCGCGTCGACCTACATCCGATATCGCATATTGTACCCTAAAGCCTATGATTTTACGTCGTTTTTATCTTCCCCATTTCGTCTCTATGAATCGCACCCTTCATTCCCCAAATTCCTCAGAAGCAAAATCCCTAAATCAAAGAAGAAAACCATTTTGTTCTCTTTTGAATTTTTAATAGCCGAAACTTTTCTCCAAAATTGTTCCTCCTTCCTTAGCCCTAATCAAAGTGAAACCCTCAATTGAAGACTTGTTTTCCCATAAATTTATTCTCCTGTCCAAGCCCTACTTCACCACCTTCACCATCTCGCACAATCAAGAATCAACACCGTCGAAGCCACTGTTCTCGCTTCCTTGATTTGACCTCCAGTTATTTCATGGAAAAGTCAAACTCTCTTTATGCTCCAAATCCATTGCGTCAGCTCAATAACTCCGCAGCTTGAACGCTTGCCGTGAGCTTCAGCTCCGGTTGCTCCATTTGTTTAAGATGAGCATCTCACTCACGATTTATCTTGTTTCTAAGTAAATTGAGTTCACGTTAAACTAAATATAGGTAGTTGTTGATTCTGATTGAGTTGGCTATCTTGAGTACTCTCCCAAAATTGATGATTGCATAACTTATATAATCATGTGTTTCCCTGTTTTAAACTTTGCGTCTTCAGTCAAAATGATGACAAAATATCATAATAAGTTGATTGAATAATGGGTGAAGTTGAATGCACAATTGAAGTTGCTAGTGAATGTGTTTTGCAATTGCTGCTTAAATCATTTGCAGATTCATAACCCTCTAGTTTGCATGTTACGTTTCTTACTGTGCAGGGGCCCAAAGATGTTGGGGTATTTGACATTATCTTCTTGACATAAATCTCAATGTTTATTCAATAGATGTTGGTCCGCGTTGAACATTGTATGGTGGTTAATGTTTTGATGCAATTAAAATCATATGGAAAATAGATTTAATGTCTTGATACAATTAGAATTATAATTGAAGTTTCAGCAGGATATGTGCATTACTGTTAACTAAAGTATGCTTATTTGGTTGGTCATAAAACTAAGTTTATGTTGTGTTGGAAACTTGAGTCAAGAAGGAAAATGTTCTAATTTCATAAGTGCCACTGCATGTGATTCTATGGCATCATCTTAAATTAACCGTATGAACCTTAAATGTATGCATGTGGTATTATTTCTATGATATGATGTTTGTAGGCATCCTTAATATATTGGTTGTCAAGTTGGATGGAACAAAGCAGTTCTTGTTAAAATTTAAAACTTGTGATAAGGGCCATTAAATATTTGGAACTCATATCAAGTTAAATATTGTAAAGTATTTATTAAGAAATACCTTACAAGGTAATACAGTTGGTAAACCTTTCCATTGGTCTTAAAATTTCAATATTAGCTTGTTGTAAAATAAGCAACATTAATTGAAAGAGGTGGTTTGCCTTGTTTATTTATTAGTCTATAACAGCAGACAAAAACCTTGGTTATTTTCGATATTTTATTGTTATGTTAGCTTACATGGACCAAAAATATCTATATCCATATGTACCCCTGCACTGCTATAGTTTTTCTGACATGGTGTAGCCCTACTGCATATATGTATTTGCTCGTATATTGAACCAATATATATAGTAAAGTCTATATGTCAAACCTGGACAAAAGCATATAACTTGGAATTAAAACCAGTGATCAAGTTCAAAACAACAATAACGTATTGGTGAGTAAATAACCCCCAACTTCCTTGCTGTTTTATATACACCTTAGTTTTCTCGAGCCATATGGGTGCTATGTATTTATCATATGTAATCCAAATATTTAAGTTGTTTAAGAGTTTAATCCCTGGGAGAAAGGAAATTAAGACAAGAAGTTTGAAAACCAGACAAGGACAGTAACATAGTAACATATGTGAGTAACTTCATTAAGTTCTCAATTGAAACTATATGTTGATTACTGGATACAACTGGTTCAATGATCTAAACAGATCACAAAGAAAGAAAAATGGAAGTAACGTATTAAAACTTGGATACATGGTTCTGTGATTGGCTTGTAAATCCTGTAACATGACATTGTGCTGCAGTTTTTGATAATTTCTGGAAACCTAATTCATTTTGCCATATATCCAATCGAACACTGAAAATCTTCCTAGTAGTGTCTTCACTTGCCAAAATTTGGTTTACTATTGCACATTATATAATGTCCTGCACTATTGTGAACTTATTCATTTTGCATTAGCCTGTGTGCACCATCTGCTACATACATATTTGCAATGCATTGGTGCACCTGAACTTGGCATCTTTGCCGTGCGCATTCATTTACACATTTGTCTACGGTCTTGTAGTACCCATTCTTGGTCTGCCTATGCTCTACTTGAATGCATGCTAACCATAAATATGTACATATATACACCTGAAATTTGGACATGTTGGATGAGTTTTTCCTGTGTGTCCTACCACCTATGTGTAGTTTGCCTTGGTCCTTGATATTAATCTTACTACGTTACTGTGTTATCTTTGTACCCTTGTTGCCCTGTTTGATTTCATATCCATCCATGCTTTGCATTTTGCATCACACTGGTTATTTTCTTGTTTTCGGAATGCTGAGGCAGTGCACACACATACTTGTACATGTGTGTATATGCAGGCTCCTGGAATTGCGCAAACCATTATTCAATTCGATTTGGGAAGCTGAGGCGGTGTGCGCGTATATACAAATATATACACATGCACTCGCAAGCGCCGAAGTCATTCGTCCTTGATCTAGATACACTGATATGAACATATTCGACAACCATTTATTTTATATATGACATAAATGTTGAGATTTACTGTTATATTTAGTTTTCTATTGAAATTACTTTACTTGAACTATGATTAATCCTGACTCGAGTGTTTTATGTTTTTGCACGGAACTCTCGGGTCAGACCCGAGTGTTACAGATTTTAAAGATCACAGTTTAGGATTTGAAGATTTGCGAAGCTAGAGTTCCGAAGACATGCGCTCTCTGAAGATTTCAAACAGTAATGCATTTTTTCCTTGTATTCGAAGTATATTTTAAAATTCCGCTGTACATAACATCTTGTATTAAACTCTGTTTAATATATAAAAGTTTATTTTGCTGTTAAATATTGTGTTATTTATTTATTTTGTGTTTTCTATGTTGGTTCTGTTTTAAACTCTGTAAGCTAAATAACGATCTGTTGATTTGAACGTTATAAGTTGGTTTAATCACCAATTTGAAGCGGTCAAAAAAGGCAGGATGTTACAAGTGGTATCAGAGCTTTGGTTTATTCAAAGCATAGACTATCGGGTTTAAAATGAATAAGATCGACACTAGAAAAAGCGGATTTTGAAAATAAAAAGGTTACGAAATAAAATTTTGAGAGTATAAATAATTTTTAGTTAAAATTTGGAAGAAAAATCATTTTGAAAGTATTATTTTGAAACTGGTGTTTAAAAAAAACTTATACAACGAAAATTTATATACATATATATATGTATATAAATAAAAAAAATTGTGATTTAAATTTTTCGGAATCCCCAGTCTTCGGAAGTCTTCAAATCCAGATTTGCGAGAGTTTTCTTCGATAAGTCCCCCTTAGATTTGAATCTCGAATCCATCGTCGAATGGTATCATATAAAAGAATTAATAAATTAACTTCTCTAAGGGTGTATTTAACAATCGAAGACAACTGAAATTTATTGAAAGTAAGAATTCCGATGGGAATTTTAATGCAAAAGAAATTGTTTAAAAGAATGGAACAATGAATTTGATTTTTATATTCAGTATAAATAAATGATAATAAAATCTGGAATGTTATATTGGAATTCGATTATGTTAAATTGCATTACTAACTTAGCGAGATAAATTACAATTCGTTTTAAACCAATAAGGTATAATGGAATATGTGAATTCGATAGTAAGATAGGAACATGTTAATTAATAAACAAGATGTGAATGGTAATTGAGAGTTTTAAATTGTGGGAATCGTAAATGAAGTGAAGCGAGATATGAATAAGGATTTTAAAGAGATGTGAACCATATTTAAATGAAATCAAAGGTGATTTGATTCATATTAAAAAAGGGAAATAATATAAAGAGAATTGAGGAAAAGATAATGGTGTGAGAAGATTAGTTGAAGCTCGTAAATTTTTGGAAATTACGATAAATAAGGATGACGAATACCATAGAGACAGTTATGCAAGAAGACAATCATCGCTGGTTGTAGACGCCAATTAATAAAATTTTTGGAATCTCTATTTGTAAAAGTGCAAATGATTTTATAGAAGGGTTGTTGGAATTTAAAGCGATAATATAGTGAAAATCGCATTGATGATATCAACTTATTAATTAGTAAAGAAACGATGGTTTGAAACTGTATAGGCTTATTCTCGTCTTCCTTGTGAGTTCCATCGAAATGGAATAAGAAATAACGAATTTGAGAGAATTAAGCCGCTAAAGGAGATGAAAAGGAATGTATTTCATCCAGCCAAATAAATGATCGGTGAAGGAGATGAAAAGGCGTATTCGGAATGAAACCAGAGTGTGAATTAAATTGCATTTCAATCTGGACTGAAATTAAGGAGATCATTCGATTTGAGTAGAGAATTCGATTCCGGAATATTTTGAAATTGATTGTTTTGAAAATCAATATTAGCAGTATATATATTATCAAATAGAAATTTTGGAGAAAGACCATTTTGGTAGCTTTGCTGTTTATTTATTTTGGACAAAGCAACTTGATTATTGAAGCATGATTCGATATATAGTTTTTGAATATTTGAAACAAAGTTTGGAATTGATTATCGGGCTGGGTTGAATGGTAATCCAATATGTTGAAATAATGAATTTGTACATCTTAAGAGATATTTGATGGGAATAATTAAATTCGTGATTTGCTATTACGGAATTGGAAAATAAATTGCCGATTATTGAATAATTAAATCTTTGTAAATGAAGATTTAAATTTTAAGTTGAAATGAATTGGTCAACTATTTTAAAAGATTAAAAGATTGAAAAATAAAATAAAACAAGAGGAAGAATTAAATAGTAATTGAATTTGAATTCGAGTTTATTAATACAAGGAGGTATGAAATTTGACACTTAATAGATTTGAAATGAAAAAGAAAATCGGAAACATTGGAATTAAGTAATGAACTTGATAATTGGAATTTGGAAGAGAATTTGGATTGTAACAAGTAAGTTTATAAAATTTGATTTTGGAAAGATAGCTAAATTGATTCAGAGATAAATTTTGAAATTGAAGGGAATTTGAGGATATTCAATTTTAGATTGTAGATACATAAGATTTTGGAACTTATATGAGAAATGTATAAGAATACAACGAAGTCGAGAACTACTGGATGGAAAGATAATCCATTTGAAAGGAGATATTATATAACAAAATTTATATAAGAACGAAGGATTGAAAAATATGATTTGGAAAATGCGTTGAGAAAATTTTACAAGTACGAGATATGCGAAAGGTAACAGAAGTACTATATGTACATAATATTATATGTTTTCAAAGCAAAATAAGGAAAATACCTTCCTTCTCCTATGAATTTTGAGCTTGGTAAAATGTGCTGCTGGTGGTAGTAGGTTGTCCGGACATAAAACTCGAGTTGCCTGAAAGAACACGATCGTTTAGCGTAATTCGCAGGGTCGTAGATGGCCTACAGTGGACGGATGTTTCTTGAGGGAATCAAGTGTAACCATTGTGTCTGCTGTGATCTACAGTCGTGTATAAAGGCGTAATCCACAGAGCTGTAAACGCTTACGGGTATGGATGTTTCCTGGGGGAACTAGGCATAACCATTGTGTACCTGCGGTATCCATGGCATATATACAAGTGAAAGAGATGTAACCACTAGAGTTACTAAAGGTAGAAAGGAGCCATGAGATGTTTGAGATATCTTGGTGATAGTGAGACACCTGTTTGATGCAGCAATTTGTCTTCGTGATTTGATTAGTCCTCGTAACTTGATATATTCTCCTCATTTGATAATTTGATTTTGTGACCCTGAGATAGAGCAGTCAAAGCCCAATGACCTCGAATTTTCTCTTGATTCTTAAATATCTTCTGTTGATTTGTCCATGATGAAATTCGCAGGGAAGTGAATTCCTTTGGATACATATGTTTTCTGGGGGGATCCATATGAAACCATTGTGTATCTGCGATTCATGAACAATCAACATATCAATATCACCTTGGTACTTTCCGTATCTGTTTTTAAAGGAATTTTTGAAATAATTTTCACTAGGATTTGAAACAAGGATATTTAGTACTTGAAGATTTTAGTCGTGCGCCCGACCAGCGTATGCCTAACATCCATGAGAACGACAATAGACTTGTCAGGCTTCGGGTTATCAAATAGTTTAAATAAATAATTTGAAATTAAAATAAGTTGGTGAAGAGAATTTTGAACTATTTTCAAATCCCTTGCCTTGTAACAATAATGCAGATGTTTTTGCATGAATTTCGTGTTACGTATAAAGATTATAAAAGAATTTAAAAGTTAAAAACAATTTCAAGTCGACAATTTGTGACTTGAATAGAAAATGATAATCACACTCTTCAATGAGTGTTGGGAAAGAATGAATGGATTAAATATATGGATATGTGGTTGAACTTATGAAACGATGGATAAGTCAATATTGACAGAAGAAATTTTGAATCTCTCAGAAGATTAGATGAGAAATTGATAAATATCTCAAGATAATTTGAAATGGAAATTGGTATAAGAAAAATGAATATAATATAAAGAGCATAAACAAAATCCGATTCGGAAGATAAAGAAAATTGTGGTGGATCAAAATGGATTTCAAAGAGGGAAATTTTGATTTTCTGAGTAAATTGAATATGATGGATAAACTAAAGAGGATCGATGATTGCAATATTGATATTTAATTTAGTTGTAGAAAAATTACGCACGAATATGAAAATTTAAAGTATACATTCGTATAAATATAACGATCTCTCCTTTTCGGGAACGAAAATTTTTAAAGGGGGAGAGATTGTAATGTCCCGAAAATTTCGACAACTAGAATAAGGAATTAGTTAGAGATTTAATTATTAATGATCAATTTGATATTGATTCTTGGGTTTAAAAGTCAAATATATTGTTGTGCATTAATTAAAATTCAATATTTAAACCAGAATGGGTGTTTGGAATCAAATATGTACCGTTATATACTAGAATTGGAAACTGATTGGATATTTGTATCGAATTTGAATTTCGAGGGGAAACCATAAAGTGTTGAATTTAAAATAATTAAATAAAGAAATAAACGTAGTGGACATCAATCGAATGGAAAAATTTATCTGTGGAAATTGGCTTGAATATGGGTATATTTGTGTATATAAAGGAACCAAAATGTAACATTTCAAAATTTTGAATCGAGTAGAGTTATTAAGGGACAAACGAAATAAAATCAGTGAACCATAACTAATAAAATATCATTGTACACAAATGGATTCAAATTAGAATTAAATTAAATTTATTGAATTCAAAA
The DNA here is from genome assembly GCA_030737875.1 of Allium sativum. Lineage (NCBI taxonomy): Eukaryota > Viridiplantae > Streptophyta > Magnoliopsida > Asparagales > Amaryllidaceae > Allium > Allium sativum. Next base: position 320,607,310 of record CM060921.1, read on the forward strand.
TATTGAAATGAAGGAGTACGTATAAATTTTGTCATAATTGGTGACTGTGTTTTCAATACGAATATGGAGCGTTCAACGTCAGTTCTTGGTGCAGTTAAATATTAAGTTAAACCTTCCGCAAATATTATATACCCAAATACCACCTACCCCAGAAATCTCGCGTTGTCGCACATTGTACCATAAAGCCTATGATTTTACGCCATTTTTTATCTTCCCTATTTCATCTCTATAAATCACACCCTTCATTCCCCAAATTCCTCAGAAGCAAAATCCCCAAATCAAAGAAGAAAACCATTTTTTTCTCTTCTGAATTTTTAATGGCCGAAACTTTTCTCCAAAATTGTTCCTCCCTCCTCAACCCTAATCAAGGTGAAACCCTCAATCGAAGACTTGTTTTTCCAAAATTGGAGTTGATAGTGAATGTGGTTTGTAATTGCTGCTTAAATCATTTGCAGATTCATACCCCTCTAGTTTGCATATTACATTTCTTACTGTGTAGGGGCCCAGAGATGTTGGGGTATTTGACATTATCTTTGAGACCGTACTCTTGACATAAATCTCAATGTTTATTCAATACATGTTGATCAGCGTTGAACATGATATGGTGGTTAATGTTTTGATACAATTAAAATCATATGGAAAATAGATTTAATGTCTTGATACAATTAGAATCATAATTGAAGTTTCAGTAGGATATGCACATTACTGTTAACTAAAGTATGTTTGTTTGGTTGGACATAAAACTAAGTTTATGTTGTTTTGACAATTTGAGTCAGGAAGGAAAATGTTCGAATTTCATAAGTGCCACTGCATGTGATTCTATGGCATCATCTTAAATTAACAGTATGAACCTTAAATGTATGCATGTGGTATTATTTCTATGATTTGATGTTTGTAGGCATCTTAGTATATTGGTTGTCAAGTTGGAAGGAACAAAGCAGTTCTTGTTAAAATTTAAAACTTGTGAAAACGGCCAGTAAATATTTGGAACTCATGTCAAGTTAAATATTGTAAAGTATTTATTAAGAAATACCTTACCATGTAATACAGTAGGTAAACCTTTCCATTAGTCGTAAAATTTCAATATCCGCTTGTTGTAAAATAAGCAAAAATTATTTGAAAGAAGTAGTTTGCCTTGTTTGTTTATTAGTCTATAATAGCAGACAAAAACCTTGGTTATTTTCGATATTTTATTGTTATGTTAGCTTGCATAGACAAAAAATATCTATATCCATATGTACCCCCACACTGCTGCAGTTTTTCTGATATGGTGTGGCCCTGCTGCAAACATGTATTTGCTCGTATATTGAACCAATATATATAGATAAGTCTGTATGTCAAACCCGGACAAAAGCATATAATTTGGAATTAAAATCAGTGATCAAGTTCAAAGCAACAATAATGTATTGGTGAGTAAATAACCCCCAACTTCCTTGCTATTTTATATCCACCTTAGTTTAGTCGAGCCATATGGATGCTATGTATTTATCATATGTAATCCAAATATTTAAGTTGTTTAAGAGTTTAATCCCTGGGAGAATGGAAATTAAGATAAGAGGTTTGAAAGCCTGAAATGGCAAGGACAATAACATAGTAACATATGTGAGTAACTTCATTAAGTTCTCAATTGAAACTATGGGTTGATTATTGGATACAACTGGTACGATGGTCTAAACATATCACAAAGAAAAAAAAATGGAAGGAACGTATTAAAACTTGGATACATGGTTCTGTGATTGGCTTGTAAACCCGATAACATGACATTGTGCTGCAGTTTTTGATAATTTCTGGAAATCTAATTCATTTTTCCATATATCCATTCGAACACTGAAAATCTGCCTAGTAGTGTATTCACTTGCCAAAATTTGGTTTACTGTTACACATTATATAATGTCCTGCATATTATGAACTTTTCCATTTTGCTTCAGCCTGTGTGCACCATCTGCTGCATACGTATCTGCAATGCATTGGTGCACATGAACTTGGCATCTCTGCCTTGCGCATTCGTTTACACATTTGTCCACAGTCTTGTAGTACCCATTCTTGGTCTGCCTATGCTCTACTTGAATGCATGCTAACCATAAATATGTACATATATACACCTGAAATTTGGACATATTGGATGAGTTTTTCTTGTGTGTCCTACCACCTATGTGTAGTTTGCCTTGGCCCTAGATATTGATCTAACTACGTTACTAGGTTATCTTTGTACGCTTGCTGCCATGTTTGATTTCATATCCATCCATGCTTTGCGTTTTGTATCACACTGGTTATTTTCTTGGCTCGGGATGCTGAGGCTGTAATAACCCGGAAATCCGAGCCAATTTAAAAATTTTATTTTGGCAATTTTGATGAATTTTGAATATTTAAAATGAATTTTTTTAAATAATATCGACGAGAAATTTATTTTGAATAGAATTAGAACGTATATATTTATTTGAACCATCGTTAGAATATAAATATTTATTTTAAATTATAAAAGGAATTGAAAATGGCACAGTAGTTCGATAATTCGATTTCTATATTCAAATGAATGTATAGGATTCAAAATAAACCGGATTTTAGCGAAACCAAAAATATTCGAATCTAATTGAGAATATCTTTCCAATAAATCCGGAAATCTGAAATTTCATAGCGGGAATCAAAAGATACGTCTAGTTGAAAATTCAGAAAAGTCGCTGTGGAATTTATATATATTTTAATATATATAAAGGCCCTTAAAATGGAAATTTGGCAAACGACCTCGGTTTTCGACGAAACCACTTTTATTGGATCCCTGATGTCAAATTATTGCTAGGTTTCAAAATTCATAATTTTCTGAATCAATATGTGAGCGTGGCGAAGTTAAACGTGTTTTAACAGTTTCATTCAATTTCGATCGACCAGAAAATGGCCATTTTTCAAACGGTCTCAGAATTTGACGAAATTAGTTTCGTTTGGATCGTATCATCAATATGAAGCTAGAAATAATTTATCTGGAATTTTTAGAGTTAGTATATGGCCCCAGTAAATTGAAATGTGCGTTCAAATTGAATATATATAGATTTATATTTGAATTTGAACAAAAACTGATCGTAACGATTGAATTGGCCTACGTGACATATCCCATTGTGTTCGGAATGAGGGTAATTAGCTAGGGACGACAGTCGTTGGGTCTGGTTTTGAGTTCGTATTCGAAAGCACATATATAGGAATTAAATATAAAATAAAATGAATATTAAATTATTCCCTCCCATCCCTTTTTCTCCCCTTTTACCCGGTCAAACCTTCCCCCCTCCCTCATTCAAATCAAACCCGAAAGAGAAAAAAAAGGAAAAAAACGAACGGAGCTCGACGCCATCGCTCCTCGTAGCCGCCACACCACCGTCGGAGCGCCGCCGGAGTTGATCATCGAACCCCCTTCACCATCGACCCTCCCTCCAAGCTCCTTCTCTCTCCTCTTCTTCCAATAAAACCCGTAACCCCCTCTTACCCCCAAAACCGATCTGAATCCCCCTACCCCCTCCTTGATAGAGACCGCCTCCGACTGCCACCACCGGCGCCAGTCAACCCCACCACCAACCTGAATCCGTGAGCGAGCCCTCTCCTCCGTTCGACGGTGCGTTTTCTGATTTTTCTTTAATTATTTTGAAACAAATTTGATTTTCTAAATTACATAAAGTTAGGATGTTTATTTACATAGATCTATGATTTTTAATCGTATAAAAACTAGATTTTTTATTGTAGAAAGATGCGGTTTTTAACATCAGAAAGATGCGGTTTTTAACATCATAAAGATGCGGTTTTTAACATCATAAAGATGAGGTTTTTAACATCATAAAGTTCGTATTTTTAATCATACAAAGATTTGATTTTTGTAATATAAAATTTTGATTTTTATATATAAGTTAACAAAGTAAACATATGATAAAGATTTGATTTTGAAATGATTAAAAATATAATTTTTATATATTATGATAATAAAAATATAATTTTTATATATATTGTAGCGAAAAGATTTGATTTTTTATGTAAAGAAAGGTTCGATTTTTAATTAGTGAAAGAAATGATTTTTATAAAGAGAAAAGATAAGATCTTTATATGAATATCATTAGAATAAAAATTAGATTTTTATATATATGAAGTGAAGATAAAACATCGATTTTTATATATATGAAGTAGCGATAAAAATTCGATTTTTATATATATGAAGTGGAAATAAAAATATGATTTTTAAGCACATGTAGCGTTATTAAAAATGTGATTTTTATATATGAACAGTGTAAAAAGGATGCGTTGGAATTTCGAACAAATTTAAACCGTTCAGAAATAAAGAATGGCAGAGTGGAACCCCAATGTGAGAACTCCTCACCTTTAATTTATTTCTAGTTTGAAATATATACTAGGATGTAGACGGTGCTTAGCAGCACCCGACACCCGTCGTCCACAGACCATGGATGACTTGTTTGTTTGATTGCTGTGTTGTGAAATTTGATTGTGTGATGTGGAATGAAATAAAATATTTTATAGTGGAAAATATTTTATAGTTAAAAATATGATTTTTAACGTGTATATAAAATAAATAAATATAAACAAATCAGAGATTTGTTTATATACACTGATTTGACTGATATTGAAAGGGACGATAAATTTTACACATCGCCCAACTGCACAAATAAAAATCTGTGTTTGTTGATTTGAAACCCCACACAGGTGTTGGGATGATATTGACGTACACTAATCCCAATGGTTTAGTGGTATGTCGATTGTTTGATTGACAGACTGTATGAGCGGCGATTAGTTATATTTAATGCTCATGCAGTTGTGTGGTGCACTTTGGATGATGGTTGATTATTTATCGTTGTTGTTATATACATGTGTCGTATGGAATCCATGTAATTAACCTTATATGGTAATTGATTGGGCCTCATTCCAATTTAGAAAATAAATTCATGTGTTGAATTGAAAATAAATTCATGTGTTGAATTGAAAATAAATTCATGTGTTGAATAGAAAATAAATTCATGTGTTGAATAGAAAATAAATTCATGTGTTGAATTGAAAATAAATTCATGTGTTGAATTGAAAATAAATTCATGTGTTGAATAGAAAATAAATTCATGTGCTGAATTGAAAATAAATTCATGTGTTGAATAAAAAATAAATTCATATGTTGAATAGAAAATAAATTCATATGTTGAATAGAATAAACATTCATGTGTTGAATAAAAGCCGTGTTGATTAGATTGACGCCATTTTGACGTGAACGATATTTATATCGATTTTATTCATTTTTATAATGAATATAGAAAAGAAAGTGATTTCAAAATTTAACATTTTGAAAATATTATCATTTGAATATCGATGATGTGGAATATTCAATTTTGACTAGAAATTGAATATGAAGTTGAAATCGTTTTGAAAACGAATTTAAAACGATTTATAAAATACGTTTTAAAAGGAAATCAACGAAATATAATATAATATAATATAATTTAATATATATATATATATTATATAATGGCCTGAATAGAACGCGCCGCGCCGCGGTAGTTCGCGAATTTCGACCATTGACTTCGAGTGGACATTGTGGGACATCCGACCGTCGGATTCTCCTAAAACCGGTACCGTTGGGTTCGTATCGAAAAGAGCTTTCTAACGAATGTTGGAAATTTGAAATCTAACAGTTGGATTTGGAATTATGTCCAAATCAAATTTGGAAAAGGTTGCTGTAAGTGCAGTTCGATGGCCGTTGATGGAAATCGACTGTACGTGCCTTGATAAAATTATTAAAAATAGTAATAATTTGTGTAAAATTAGAAGAAATGATTTGTGAAGAATTGGGATGAAAATTTCCATATTTGAAAAGATAAAAATAGATTTTTATCTAAATGAACTAGTTTTGAACTAGAATTATAATTCTATTTATTTTTAAAATAAATAAAGTGGATTTGAAATGGTTTTGAAAATAACCAGAATTTCCAATAATTGAATTGAAATGTATTTGAATCGAAATTGTCTTTGGAATATTTCGATGTTGGATTTCGTTATTATACAGATATTGTTATGGAAATTTGAAAGATATATTTATATCGTTATTTCCAATACGATATTTGTTGGTCGTAGAATTTGATATTGAATATAAGCTGATATATTTTCTATTCAGAGCCTTGTATTTAATATCAAATGTGATTTGGGTTTGTCGTGAATGGTGTCTTCATTAACACGGTTCTTAAACCTAGTTGAGAAAAAGATTAAATCTTTTTGTTTAGATTTAATGAAGTGTACGAATTAAATGGTATTTAATTGGAATTGAATTGGGATTGATTTTTGGGTTTATCGTGAACGGTGTTTTAAATAACACTGGTTCTTAAACCCGATAATTAATGAAATGTGATTTTGGGTTTATCGTGAACCGTGTTTTAAATGACATTGGTTCTTTAACCCAGTTAAAGGCAGGATGTGATTTCCCAAGATAAATAATCATTAATATTGGTTTTTGTAATGGCGCGTTTTATTAGCTGTCGAATAATTAATTTATTTAATTATTAAATATCGATTGGGCGATATCGATGACTTGAATTAAATAATATTGAATATTTAATTAAAATAAATAATATAATAATATATTATAATGTCGAAATAATCGGAAATCACCGAATTCACAATACTGTGTGAATTGGATCAGCTAAAATATTTAATTCAGTTTAGAATTGAATTTGAATAACGAATCGATTTAATAATCGACGTTAAAACGTATTAATTATATTATAATTAGAATAGAGCGCGTAACGACGCGGCAGTTCGCTATTTGGCGATTTAGACTTCAACTGAGTATACAGGGTTCGTTTTAAATCGAATTGCTGTGAAACAAGAAACGTGTGGAGCTGGTGGAGTATATCTTTCTAGTGGAAGAGAGAGATCGGGATTCGTCGTGTAGATTTTGAGTTACGTCCAAATCAAATCCTCAAAGATGCAGCGCCCTGACCATAACGATTTAAATATATTTAATTATAAGGATTTAAATAAAATTGAGCGTCGATATAACTCTGACGAGGTAGTATCGAGCTGTAAATACATACAGGAATATTCTGGAGCTGTGTGGTATGCCACTGTGAATACAGACGATAATAATTAATTAATTTGAAATAATTAATTTAATTATATTTAAATATATTTATATATTTAAATAGGTTATTTAGAGCGTTAAAAATAGCCACATTTGCATACGAAGTCGGAATTCAACGAAACTAGTTTTGTTGGATCCGCAATATCAAATAGTTGTTCGATGTCAAGTTTCGTGATTTTTAGAGTCACTGTGTGACCGTGGGGATTTTTAGAGTGAGAAATGATCAGTATTTCGATGGTTAAAAATACGCTGTGTGAGCATACAGAGTCGGAATTCGACGAAACCAGTTTCGTTGGGACCGTAATGTCGAACTGTAGCTGCATGTCCAGTTTCGTGATTTTTAGGCATCGTGTGAGAGCACACGGATTTTTAGAAGGCGGATATAAGGAGAAAATCGAGAAAATAAATTAAGAAAATCAAATTGAAAATATCCTCCCCATTTTTCTTTGATTCACAGAAGGCCACACAGCCTGTATTCCTATCCACAAATGCCACCAACCCAGAGAAGACTATATAACCCATATGAACCCAACGCAGTAAACATTTTTCCATCATTCTAAAATCATATACAATGCAAATAAATTTGTGTAAAATCTATAGTTTGTATGTCTGGTTTCGTATGAGAATGAGCTTCAGTCTGGTGTCTACCTCAGTGTGTGCGATCCACTTTCACGCCTGCTCGAAAATCACTCAGCAAGGCTAGGGTTCATCGATTCAAGAGGTGGAGTGACCGATTCGAAATTCAAGTATGATAATCGGGTTCCTGACATCGAGGCGCAGCTAGCAGAGGTTTTCGAGGGAACTCCGGTCACCATTGATGGACTGCGACGTCCAGGGATAGGCTACAGGCGGGATTTTTGGGTAGCGTCGAGTTCCGTCTGGGGGTGGTTGTCGGGTGAGGCTCGTGATGGGCAACTCAGTGGGGGAGGCGGCGACGGTCATCGATGGCCGAGGTGGCGATGGGAGGAGGTCAAAAGAAAGGTCAACGGCGGATGTTTTATTTACTGGAAATCGAAATCAGTTTGGGGGAGAAGTGGATGTAACCGGGTATGGGTTTATATGGATGGGAGTTGGGCCGGGATTGAGTGGGTAAGGCCCAACTTAAAATATTTTAGTTCTAATTTAAATTTAAAGTGTATTTACTTGTTAATGCAATATCTCATCCATACGAGGTCGGATTTGTGAACCGTAAGTTGCGTTGGGATCGTGGGGACGAACACTCCACAATGGAACTGACCGCGAGTCAATTGGAGTCCATTACAATTTATAGCAAAATAAATTGTCTGAATCAAGCGATGGTTATCGTCATTGACGATGATCGTTCAATGTGAGTAAAACTCACCAACTCTAAATAGTTCTATTTTTACAGTGTATTCTTAGAACTGTTAACTATTGTCTGTTTGACTGTGTGTTGACTGTTTGATTGAACTGCTAGTCAGTTAGTGGAATATATATATATATATATATATATAAACCGATAAATATTTATATGCTGATTCTGCTTATCAGAATATTATACCAGTGTTGTCTAACATGAAACAGGTTGGAGGAATCCAACTGGATTCCTCAGTAGTTATTTTTACTGTAATTTACGTATTGTGATATATAAATGTGATATATATAATCTATTGTGATTATGTGTGGTTGGACGATATTCATCGTTGTTAGATGATGTGTTAAAAACCATAAGAAATACCAGGATATAGGAAAGAGATTTTCAAACTATAATTTGAAAATAATTTATTTATATAAAATCGATGGATTTTATATTATAAAGAAGAGGGGATTTTGAGTATAAAGGAAAATATTGGTTAATCAAGTATAAAGGAGAAATATTTGTTAATCGAGTATAAAGGATTAAACAAAGTAATTGGTTAGGTTGACCAAAGCAAGTTAGTCGGGTTAAACAAAGTAATTGGTTAGGTTAACCAAAGCGAGTTAGTCGAGTTAATCAAAGTAATTGGTTAAGTTAACCAAAGTAAATTAGTTAAGTTAAACTAAGCGGTGAATCAAAGTGAATTTGTTAAGTTAAACTAAATGATTAATCGATGTGAATTAGTTAAGTTAAACTAAAGTATTAATCGATGTGAATTAGTTAAGTTAAACTAAGTGGTTAATCAAAGTGAATTAGTTAAGTTAACTAAGTGGTTAATCGAAGTAAATTAGTTGATTTAAACTAAGTGAATCGGCTAGAGTTAATCAACGTGAATTAGCTAAGTTAAACTAAGTGGATTAGTTCAGTTAATCGAGACGAGTTAACCAGTTAGGTTAAACCAGTTAGAGTTAACCAGTTAGAGGTGACCAGTTAGAGTTAACCAGTTAGAGTTGACCAGTTAAAGTTGACCAGTTAGAGTTATCCAAGTAGAGTTAATCGAGTAGCGTTGTCGAATATCACTTATTCGAAGAAGAGCTATCGAATATAGTCTATTCGAGTGGAGAAATCAAATGTTATTCATTTGAGAAGAGTTATCGAATATTATTTATACGAAGAGGAGTTATCGAATATTGGTTATTCGGAGTTAGTTAATCCAAAGGAATTATTCGAAGTTAGTTAATCCAAAGGAGTTAGTCGAAGAGTTAATCCTAAAGAGTTATTCGGAGTTAGTTAATCCAAAGGAGTTATTTGAAGTTAATTAATCCGAAGGAGTTAGTCGAAGAGTTAATCCTAAAGAGTTATTCGGAATTAGTTAATCCAAAGGAGTTAGTCGAAGAGTTAATCCTAAAGAGTTATTCGGAGTTAGTTAATCCAAAGGAGTTAATCGAAGAGTTAATCCGAAGGAGTTAGTCGAAGAGTTAATCCAAAGGAGTTATTCGGAGTTAGTTAATCCAAAGGAGTTATTCGGAGTTAGTTAAAGCAAATAGAGTCAACCCAATAGGGTCAGCCCAATAGAGTTAAACACGTAAGAGTTAATTGAATATTAGTCATTCAATTTGAGTTAATCGAATTTAGTTATTCGAGAAGAGTTAAATCGAATTTAGTTATTTGAAAGGAGTTAATCAATTTGAGTTAAGTTAATCGATTAGAATTAAGTTAATCGAGTTAGAGTAAATCGAATATTAGTTATTCGAATTAGTTATTCGAAGGAGTTAATCAATTAAGTTATTCGAATGAGTTATTCGAAGGAGTAAATCAAATTAAGTTAATCGATTAGAGTTGAGTTAATCGATTTGGGTTAAGTTAAGTTATCGAGTTAAGTAACTGAGTTAAGAAATCGAGTTGAGATAATCGAGTTAAGAAAATCAAGTTGAGTTAATCGAATAAGTTATTCGATAAGAGTAAATCCATTTAAGTTAATCGGATGTTAGTTATTCGATAAGAATTGACACATTTAAGAAAATCGAATATTTGTTATTCGATAAGAGTTAATGAAATAGAGCCAACCAAGAAGAGTTATTCGAATATTAGTTATTCGATTGGAGTTAATCGAAATAGAGTTTATCGAATATAAGTTATTAAAAAGGGAGAGTTAATCGAATAGAGATTACCCGAAAGAGAGTTATACGTCGAATTCGATTATAGCGAATTCAGGAAAGTACTATTTACTTTCCAGGGTTTAAATCAAGATTTAGTTCTTGATTTAGAAATTAGGTGTCTGTTAAATTATTCGAGTTAGGAAATAAATTTATAATTTAGGTTAGATATTTTAGGGGTAGGAATTATAACGTTATAGTTATAATCAAACACTGTCATATAAGAAGTGGATTCGTAACCTGAATCCGAGAATTTGCGTAAACAGATGATTGTAAAAAGTGAGTGATGAGCTTCATCTATTTCACAGTAAAGGACGTTGTTCAATTAAGGTCTGCGAGGTAATTATACCCCAACTTGATTGACTTCAGAATTGATAAAGGAATAGTTGTGGTTCGATCTAAAAGGTTGATTAGGAATAAAGTTAAGGAATAAGCGATAAATGGATTAAGCGAAACGATGTTTTATACAACGTTCATTTGAAATCCGTAAATGAGTTTTGGGAACGTTTTCCAAATATAATCAGATATGTTTTCTAAACATAGAAAATGAAATGTTTTCATGATAAGAATTTAAGAAATAGAGTTAAGCAAATTCAGAAACTAACTGGAGAGGGTAAGTTGAACGGTTTTCTAAGTGACGATCTGATGTTGGTTTCGACCTTCCGGATTGATACTTAGAGAATTGTTCTCATACTAGTTACAGTTAGGGACTGATAGTTGCGAAATAATAGTGATGTGAAAATAAGCTATGGAAATGTTTTCCAATGATTAATAACATATATTTTCTAAATATATGAAATAAGGAAATATGAACATATGATGATTGATCGATCGAATTCCCATTTAGAAATAAGATCGTTGTTTGTACACCGACATGTTTTCATTTGATAGTTAGATCACAGACTATCAAAGTTTTTACCATTTTAACGTTGTTAATATGGAGAGACCGGTTGGATTATTATCCAAAGAACCACTCTGTATCGGCATAAGCGTTGCGAGCAATATATGCCAAAGATAAATTGAAGACGGAGTAAAGTGCAAGGGCTGTTGTATAAGTCTTAGATAACAGTGACTAAGATGGATATACTGAATAGTGCCTTCGGTTTGTCCAGTCCCAGGACAACGTATATGGAAGAAGGTCTGACAGAGTATATCCAATGGATCGCGTAAGTTGATCTGTTCAAACGTATTCACGTTTGGTGGCGGAGGAATTCGTTTCTCTTAGCTGTATACCCGTGTTATTTTTGGATAAGTCAATTTGTGATTTGGTGGGTATGACGATGTGGCATTCAAAGTGAATGGTGATCAGATGTTCTGAAGATAGACGTAGCCTCTAGCCTCACAACCAGGAAGTAACAAAAGTTGGGCTAGGCAGCATGGCTAGTTGGGTCATCCCCAAGCAGGGTGTATTGTCACCGATCTAGAGAATATTCATATTTATACTTCTTTTTGATTCTGTATCTTCGGATGACGGTTTGATGGCCTATAACCGTGGTGGCAATATATTCGCGACACTCAAGCTAAATGAGTGAGCGATCATGTGTGGCCGGGTTGCAAGACGTTCTTGTTGAACCTTGAGTGTATCACCTCTAGAGTACACTATTCAGAAGATGCTCCCTTACCTTGTCTGTTGGAATCCATTCTCCGATAAGTGCCCTGCGGTTTATGATTTTACACTATGTATGTAGAACGTGAGATGCAAGCGTTTCTGCTAGATTGATACCTATTTGTACTTAGACATTATTATAATATCACAATGATATTGCTTGTCAAAGTTGTTCAGATACTCATAAGGGAAAAACCCGTTCCGTATTCACGGCGTGGTCTTATGAGATATCCTATACCTGTTTAAAACTATTTTACTCATACCAGTCCCATGACTGACCCGGAGTTTATTTTGTTGTTTTCCCTAAACTCTTGGGTGCCTAAATTTGTACGGGCAGTCAAGTAGTCAGGATTTACAGATACACTTGGAGAGCTTGGAGCAGGAGGCTTCAGGATTATAGCTATTATTATTCCGCTGTGTTGTTAAGTGTTGTACTTTGAAATGGTATGTATATACGAGTACTGATTTGTATTTCAAAGTTATGTTATATTTTATTCGTTCCGCTGTGAGATTCGTGTTTACTCTGATGATGTAAGTTCTTCTTCTTCTTCTATTCTATTAGTTCTATCTTTTCTTCCTCACCCTCTACTTTCTTTCACTAACGTCTCGGAATTTTCGACTCTCGAGGAGTCGAAAATTTCCAGCCGTTACAGTTTTTGGGAAGATTAAAACCAAGCGGGGTTTTAATGAATCTTTAATTAGATTGAAATGGTCGAGAATGGAGTATCACCAGTTTTGCTCCAGGCGATAGTTAAATCTTTAATTAGATTTGAACGTGAAATGGTAATTGAATTTACTGATAACACCGTGGTGTTAGATATGAAGTATTACCAGTTTTACTTCATGGGATGAATAGGTTGGGATTGGGAAATAAAATAAATGATTACTTCGGTGTGGTTCGCTAATCCCGACTAATTTGAATTGAAATTCAAAGGAAGATTAAAGAATAAATTTGAAGAATTTATCTTTGATAAAATTAATGGGAACCTTTCCCAAAGTATAAGAATATTTGAATAAAAGAATATTCTGAATTGGAATGAGGCGTATGTTGTGTTTGTGTAACACTTGTTTATTATATACGCGAGTTATTCAGAAAGACCGGGTTTATCCCATTCTGAATAACTGATTCGACGTGGTGTCGAGGATGAAGACGGTGGTCGAAGACCTGAGGTATTCACGTCGTTTGGGTGATTACTGATGATCATGATTGGGCCGTACACCGAAGAGGAGGGAATCAGTTAGTGGTCGTCCAGACGTACTTGGAGATCGATGGATATGCGAGGTACAAGGTGCCTCCGGTTTCATTCAGACCCAGAACGAACTTGTAAATGGACTGTGTGTCTGACATTGGATTTTATTCTATGTGATTGATTTCTATTAAATATATGTGTTTGGCGGCGGAGAATTTATTCTCTTGCTTAACGCCATTCTCTGAGCCGTACGAGCTCAGGGGTTATATATTGATGGATATCAACCGCACGGAGTGAATTGCCTGTGTGGCATGCTTAAGTGGCAAATTGATCAAGGCTTCTATTGAAAAGCAAAGTCATGTGGTTGATGATCAAAGCACGGCCTGTGTGGCATAGCTTTGTGTAGCATTGATTCGCGAGCCTCACACCCCGGTTGTGAACCATAAACGGGAGAGGACATCAGGGAGGGCATGCATTTCCTTCTAGCTAGAAGTGGCGTCAGTGGTTTTACATGCCCTGACGAGTTTGACTTATGTGGTTGTTGTTGTTGCGAGGCGCCTCAGATATATCGATGACTGTATAGAGACGATGGAGTCATTTGGCTCATTTACGCCCCAAAGGGCGGGGAAACACAGTGTTCAGGCATTTGAATCCACATCGGTGGACCGGCCCTGACGATCCAAGGGCCCACCTGAGTCTGGGTCCTGAGACATAGTAGGCTAGATTGTCTCGAATCGGTAGAGGACTATCTTTTGCCTCGGTCCACAGATGGAAATCCAACTTCCAATACGTGACTTTATGGTTTTATTTGTAGAGCCTAGTATGGCGACATAGTGGGATGGGGCACTCATGCCGTCTATGATTGATACTTATGATTGAAATTGTTTTATACACTATGCACTTATAATAGTATCAAATGATTTGTTTTTAGCGTATCAAGCATTATTTGGCTATTATAAGGTAAAAAACCCATCCTCCGGCTTGTGTTGCATTGTGTGATGGGACCTGGGTCTTATAATAGCTTCATTTTTCTTTATTTAGCATTGCGCTGTTTGTTTTATGCACTGGTATTCTTGGGAGAAAACCCGTTTCGTGTTATACGGCGTGGTCTCTTGATTTACCTAACTTTAAAAATAAAGATTAATAATTGTTTTAGTTCTCACACCAGTCACATGACTGACCTGGAGTTTATTGTTTTAACCTAAACTCTGGGTGCCCTTATTTTGACACGGGCAGCCAGTAGTTTTGGTTTTGCAGATTTATAGTCACAGGATCCTGATTTACAACTGGAACGATACTCATAAAGCTCTGTATCCGTGTATTACTTCTAGTTGTGTTTTGTATTATTTTCCGCGGTAATGTATTTAAATGTAATTTAAATCTTTGATTTTTTCTATGTAAAATTTATTCATACTCTGTATATTCTTGTAATCTGATGAAATTGTTGTAATATACAATGAAATGTTCTTCTGTTTGAGTTCCGATGTGGCTTGTTCTCGAAGTATCCGCTCTTTCTTAACCGGGGAAGTTACGGGTCTTCACAGTTGGTATCAGAGCTTTGGTCTACAGAGCTCGAGAACAAGGCACATTAGAACCAAACGATAGAATTCACCAGAGATTGGATTAGTAATATCCAATGAGAATGACTCGTTAAAGATAGGATCAGTAGTATCCTAGAACGAGTGTGAAGAGTATATTTTTGAAATATAAAAAGAAAAACAAATTTTGTTTTGAAATTTAAATCGTATTATATGTATTTGAATAATTTATTTTAAATTGATTTGGACAATCTTGTATATGAAGATTTTGCATATACGCCTAGCTAGCATGTATACGAAGTCCCAAATATGCAGGATAGATATAGAATCGCACTCTAGTAGCCCGGAGATGTTCTGATGGTGGTTCAAAACATCATCAGCATTTATGTTCGATCTTCGAAAGTGGGATGCCTATATATTTCCATTAGACTGGTGTGAGAACCAAAGCTAGATAGGGCCTATTGTTGTGATTTGGCATCAAAAATCTGATTTCTTAGATATGTATCAGAGTTATGTGATTGAAAAGATAATCAACTAATTGATTGATGGTTGTGTTGTTTGATTATTGTTTGATTAATTAAATGTTGAACCTTTAGCCAAATTATATCAAATGTTGGACTGAATTGAAAATTGTTTGAAATTGCATGCATATACATGTACTTACATTGAACAGGTCATAGCAAGGAGGCTAGAGTAGAAGAATAAAATTGTTTGCCCGACAAATAGGTACATTTTACTAATTTATTGGGTTCTGGATGATTTTATGAGCTGATTGGCTAGCCGCTTGGCTGTTTCTTTTTCTTTTTGGATTGGTGAGGGCCATGGGAGGCTATTTGAAATATCCCGAAGTCCCCGGTGTAGGGGAGGTTATGGCTAAATTTTTCGAAAATTTAGGGTGTTAGCCAAATTTTTGAAAAATTTGAAAAGTTCTTAGAAACTAAAAAGTTGAAGAGCTCATAAGGAAAATAATGAAAGTTGAGTTGGTTTGTGAAACAACTTTCGGCTTCGTTCCTTTTCGGGGATGAAAAGTTTTAAGTGGGGGAGATTGTAATAACCCGGAAATCCGAGCCAATTTAAAATTTTTATTTTGGCAATTTTGATGAATTTTGAATATTTAAAATGAATTATTTTAAATAATATCGACGAGAAATTTATTTTGAATAGAATTAGAACGTATATATTTATTTGAACCGTCGTTAGAATATAAATATTTATTTTAAATTATAAAAGGAATTGAAAATGGCACGGTAGTTCGATAATTCGATTTCTAAATTCAAATGAATGTATAGGATTCAAAATAAACCAGATTTTAGCGAAACCAAAATTATTCGAATCTAATTGAGAATATCTTTCCAATGAATCCGGAAAATTGAAATTTCATAGCCTGGATAAAAAGATACGTCCAGTTGAAAATTCAGAAAAGTCGCTGTGGAATTTATATATATTTTAATATATATAAAGGCCCTTAAAAATGGAAATTTGGCAAACGACCTCGGTTTTCGACGAAACCACTTTTGTTGGATCCGTGATGTCAAATTATTGCTAGATTAAAAAATTCATAATTTTCTGAATCAATATGTGAGCGTGGCGAAGTTAAACGTGTTTTAACAGTTTCAGTCAATTTTGATCGACCAGAAAATGGCCATTTTTCAAATGGTCTCAGACTTTGACGAAATTAGTTTTGTTAGGACCGTATCGTCAATACGAAGCTAGAAATAATTTTTCTGGAATTTTTAGAGTTAGTATGTGGCCCCGGTAAATTGAAATGTGCGTTCAAATTGAATATATATAGATTTATATTTTAATTTGAACGAAAATTGATCGTAACGATCGAATTGGCCTACATGACATATCCCATTGTGTTTGGAATGAGGGTAATTAGCTGGGGACGATAGTCGTTGGGTCCGGTTTTGAGTTCGTATGTGAAAGCACATATATAGGAATTAAATATAAAATAAAATAAATATTAAATTATTCCCTCCCATCCCTTTTTCTCCCCATTTACCCGGTCAAACCTATCCCCCTCCCTCGTTCAAATCAAACCCGAAAGAGGAAAAAAATGAACGGAGCTCGACGCCATCGCTCCCCGTAGCCGCCACACGGCCGTCAGAGCGCTGCCGGAGTTGATCGCCGAAACCCCTTCACCATCGACCCTCCCTCCAAGCTCCTGCTCTCTCCTCTTCTTCCAATAAAACCCGTAACCCCCTCTTACCCCCAAAACCGATCTGAAACCCGCTACCCCCTCCTTGTTAGAGACCACCTCCGACTGCCACCACAGGCGCCAGTCAACCCCACCACCAACCTGAATCCGTGAGCGAGCCCTCTCCTCCGTTCGACGGTGATTTTTCTTTAATTATTTTGAAACAAATTTGATTTTCTAAATTACATAAAGTTAGGATGCTTATTTACATAGATCTATGATTTTTAATCGTATAAAAACTAGATTTTTTATCGTAGAAAGATGAGGTTTTTAACATCAGAAAGATGAGGTTTTTAACATCAGAAAGATGCGGTTTTTAACATCATAAAGATGCGGTTTTTAACATCATAAAGATGAGGTTTTTAACATCATAAAGTTCGGATTTTTAATCATACAAAGATTTTATTTTTATATATAAGTTAACAAATTAAACATATGATAAAGATTTGATTTTGAAATGATTAAAAATATAATTTTTATATATGTATGATAATAAAAATATAATTTTTATATGTATTGTAGCGAAAAGATTTGATTTTTTATGTAAAGAAAGGTTCGATTTTTAATTTGTGAAAGAAATGATTTTTATAAAGAGAAAAGATTAGATCTTTATATGGATATCAATAGAATAAAAATTCGATTTTTATATATATGAAGTGAAGATAAAACTTCGATTTTTATATATATGAAGTAGCGATAAAAATTCGATTTTTATACATATGAAGTGGAAATAAAAATATGATTTTTAAGCACATGTAGCGTTATTAAAAATGCGATTTTTATATATAAACAGTGTAAAAAGATGCGTTGGAGTTTCGAACAACTTCAAACCGTTCAGAAATAAAGAATGGCAGAGTGGAACCCCAATGTGAGAACTCCTCACCTTTAATTTATTTCTAATTTGAAATATATACTAGGATGCAGACGGTGCTTAGCAGCACCAAACACCCGTCGTCCACAGACTATGGATGACTTGTTTGTTTGATTGCTGTGTTGTGAAATTTGATTGTGTGATGTGGAATGAAATAAAATATTTTATAGTGGAAAATATTTTATAGTTAAAAATATGATTTTTAACGTGTATATAAAACAAATATTTATAAACAAATCGGAGATTTGTTTATATACACTGATTTGACCGATATTGATTGGGACGATAAATTTTACACATCGCCCAACTGCACAAATAAAAATCTATGTTTGTTGATTTGAAACCCCACACAGGTGTTGGGATGATATTGACGTACACTAATCCCAATGGTTTAGTTGTATGTCGATTGTTTGATTGACAGACTGTATGAGCGGTGATTAGTTATATTTAATGCTCATGCAGTTGTGTGGTGCACTTTGGATGATGGCTGATTATTTATCGTTGTTATTATATACATGTGTCATATGGAATCCATGTAATTAACCTTATATGGTAATTGATTGGGCCTCGTTCCAATTTAGAAAATAAATTTATGTGTTGAATTGAAAATAAATTCATGTGTTGAATTGAAAATAAATTCATGTGTTGATTTGAAAATAAATTCATGTGTTGAATAGAAAATAAATTCATGTGTTGAATAGAAAATAAATTCATTAGTTGAATTGAAAATAAATTCATGTGTTGAATTGAAAATAAATTCATGTGTTGAATAGAAAATAAATTCATGTGTTGAATTGAAAATAAATACATGTGTTGAATAGAAAATAAATGCATGTGTTGAATAGAAAATAAATTCATGTGTTGAATAGAATAAACATTCATATGTTGAATAAAAGCCGTGTTGATTAGATTGACGCCATTTTGACGTGAACGATATCTATATCGATTTTATTCATTTTTATACTGAATATAGAAAAGAAAGTGATTTCAAAATTTAACGTTTTGAAAATATTATCATTTGTATATCGATGATGTGGAATATTCAATTTTAACTAGAAATTGAATATGAAGTTGAAATCGTTTTGAAAACGAATTTAAAACGATTTATAAAATACGTTGTAAAAGGAAATCGACGAAATATAATATATATATATATATATATATATATATATATAATATAATGGCCTGAATAGAACGCGCCGGGCCGCGGCAGTTTGCGAATTTCGACCATTGAATTCGAGTGGACATTGCGGGAGATCCGACCGTCGGATTCTCCTAAAGCTGGAACCTTTGGGTTCGTATCGAAAAGAGCGTTCTAACGAATATTGGAAATTTGAAATCTAAAGTTGGATTTGGAATTATGTCCAAATCAAATTTGGAAAAGGTCGCTGTAAGTGCAGTTCGATGGCCGTTGATGGAAATCGACTGTACGGGCCTTGATAAAATTATTAAAAATAGTAATAATTTGTGAAAATCAGAAGAAATGATTTGTGAAGAATTGGGATGAAAATTTCCATATTTGAAAAGATAAAAATAGTTTTTTATCGAAATGAACTAGTTTTGAACTAGAATTATAATTCTATTTATTTTTAAAATAAATAAAGTGGATTTGAAATGGTTTTGAAAATAACCAGAATTTCCAATAATTGAATTGGAATGGATTTGAATCGAAATTGTCTTTGGAATATTTCGATGTTGGATTTCGTGATTATACAGATATTGTTATGGAAATTTGAAAGATATATTTATATCGTTATTTCCAATACGATATTTGTTGGACGTAGAATTTGATATTGAATATAAGCCGATATATTTTCTATTCAGAGCCTTTATTTAATATCAAATGTGATTTGGGTTTGTCGTGAATGGTATCTTCATTAACACTGTTCTTAAACCCAGTTGAGAAAAAGATTTAATCATTATATTTAGATTTAATGAAGTGTACCAATTAAATGGTATTTAATTGGAATCGAATTGGGATTGAGTTTTGGGTTTATCATGAACGGTGATTTAAATAACACTGGTTCTTTAACTCGATAATTAATGAAATGTGATTTTGGGTTTATCGTGAACCGTGTTTTAAATGACGTTGGTTCTTTAACCCAGTTAAAGGCAGGATGTGATTTCCCAAGATAAATAATCATTAATATTGGTTTTTGGGAAGATTAAAACCAAGTGGGGTTTTAATGAATCTTTAATTAGATTGAAATGGTCGAGAATGGAGTATCACCAGTTTTGCTCCAGGCGTTAGTTAAATCTTTAATTAGATTTGAACGTGAAATGGTAATTGAATTTACCGATAACACCGTGGTGGTAGATATGAAGTATTACCAGTTTTACTTCATGGGATGAATAGGTTGGGATTGGGAAATAAAATAAATGATTACTTCGGTGTGGTTCGCTAATCCCAACTAATTTGAATTGATATTCAAAGGAAGATTAAAGAATAAATTTAAAGAATTTATCTTTGATAAAATTAATGGGAACCTTTCCCAAAGTATAAGTATATTTGAATAAAAGAATATTCTGAATTGGAATGAGGCGTATGTTGTGTTTGTGTAACACTTGTTTATTATATACGCGAGTTATTCAGAAAGACCGGGTTTATCCCATTCTGAATAACTGATTCGACGTGGTGTCGAGGATGAAGACGGTGGTCGAAGACCTGAGGTCTTCACGTCCTTTGGGTGATTACTGATGATCTTGATTGGGCCGTACACCCAAGAGGAGGGAATTAGTTATTGGTCGTCCAGACGTACTTGGAGATCGATGGATATGCGAGGTACAAGGTGCCTCCGGTTTCGTTCAGACCCAGAACGAACTTGTAAATGGACTGTGTGTCTGACATTGGATTCTATTCTGTGTGATTGATTTCTATTAAATATATGTGTTTGGCGGCGGCGAATTTATTCTCTTGCTTAACGCCCTTCTCTGAGACGTACGAGCTCAGGGGTTAGATATTGATGGATATCAACCGCACGGAGTGAATTGCCTATGTGGCAGGCCTAAGTGGCAAATTGATCAAGGCTTCTATTGAAAAGCAAAGTCTTGTGGTTGATGATCAAAGCACGGCCTGTGTGGCATAGCTTTGTGTAGCGTTGATTCACGAGCCTCACACCCCGGTTGTGAACCAGAAACGGGAGAGGACACCAGGGAGGGCATGCATTTCCTTCTAGCTAGAAGTGGTGTCAGTGGTTTTACACGCCCTGACGAGTTTGACTTATGTGGTTGTTGCTGTTGCGAGGCGCCTCGGATGTATCAGTGACTGTGTGGAGCCGATGGAGTCATTAGGCTCATTTACGCTCCAAAGGGCGGGGAAACGCAGTGTTCAGGCATTTTAATCCACATCGGTGGACCGACCCTGACGATCCAAGGGCCCACCTGAATCTGGGTCCTGAGACATGGTAGGCTAGATTGTCTCAAATCGGTAGAGGACTATCTTTTGCCTCGGTTCACAGATGAAAATCCAACTTCCAATACGTGACTTTGCAGTTTTATTTGTAGAGCCTAGTATGGCGACATAGTGGGATGGAGCACTCATGCCGTCTATGATTGATACTTGTGATTGAAATTATTTTATACACTATGCACTTATAATAGTATCAAATGATTTGTTTTTAGCGTATCAAGCATTCTTTGGCTATTATAGGGTAAAAAACCCATCCTCCGGCTTGTGTTGCATTGTGTGATGGGACCTGGGTCTTATAATAGCTTCATTTTTCTTTATTTAGCATTGCACTATTTATTTTATGCACTGGTATTCTTGGGAGAAAACCCGTTCCATGTTATACGGCGTGGTCCCTTGATTTACCTAACTTTAAAAATAAAGATTAATAACTGTTTTAGTTCTCACACCAGTCACATGACTGACCTTTAGTTTATTGTTTTAACCTAAACGCTGGGTGCCCTTATTTTGACACGGGCAGCTAGTAGTTTTGGTATTGCAGATTTATATTCACAGGATCCTGATTTACAGATGGAACGATACTCGGAAAGCTCTGTATCCGTGTATTACTTCTAGTTGAGTTTTGTATTATTTTCCACTGCGATGTATTTAAATGTAATTTAAATCTTTGATATTTTCTGTGTAATATTTATTCATACTCTGTATATTCTTGTAATCTGATGAAATTGTTGTAATATACAATGAAGTGTTCTTATGTTTGAGTTCCGATGTGGCTTGTTCTCGAAGTATTCACTCTTTCCTAACCAGGGAAGTTACGGGTCTTCACAGTTGGTAACAGAGCTTTGGTTTACAGAGCTCGAGATCAAGGCACATTAGAACCGAACGAAAGAATTCATCAGAGATTGAATTAGTAATATCCAATGAGAATGACTCGTTAGAGATAAGATCAGTAGTATCCTAGAACGAGTGTGAAGAGTATATTTTTGAAATATAAAAAGAAAAACAAATTTTGTTTTGAAATTTAAATCGTATTATACGTATTTGAATAATTTATTTTAAATTAATTTGGCCAATCTAGTATATGAAGATTTTGCATATACGCCTAGCTAGCGTGTATACGAAGTCCCAAATATGCAGGATAGATATAGAATCACACTCTAGTAGCCCGGAGATGTTCTGATGGTGGTTCGAAACATCATAAGCATTTATGTTCGAGCTTCGAAAGTGGATGCCTATATATTTCTATTAGACTGGTGTGAGAACCAAAGCTAGACAGGGCATTTTGTTGTGATTTGGCATCAAAATTTTGATTTTTTAGATATGTATCAAAGTTATGTGATTGGAAATATAATCAACTAATTTATTGATGGTTGTGTTGTTTGATTATTGTTTGATTAATTAAATGTTGAACCTTTAGCCAAATTATATCAAATGTTGGACTGAATTGAAAATTGTTTGAAATTGCATGCATATACATGTACTTACATTGAATAGGTCATAGCAAGGAGGCTAGAGTAGAAGAATAAAATTGTTTGCCCGAGAAATAGGTACATTTTACTAATTTATTGGGTTTTGGATGATTTTATGAGCCGATTGGCTAGCCGCTTGGCTGTTTCTTTTTGGATTGATGAGGGCCATGGGAGGCTATTTGAAATATCCCGAAGTCCCCGGTGCAGGGGAAGTTATGGCGAAATTTTTCGAAAATTTAGGGTGTTAGTCAAATTTTTGAAAAATTTGAAAAGTTCTTAAAACTAAAAAGTTGAAGAGCTTAAGCCGTAAGGAAAATAATGAAAGTTGAGTTGGTTTGTGAAACAAATTTCGGCTTCGTTCCTTTTCGGGGACAAAAAGTTTTAAGTGGGGGAGATTGTAATAACCCGGAAATCCGAGCCAATTTAAAATTTCTATTTTGACAATTTTGATGAATTTTGAATATTTAAAATGAATTATTTTAAATAATATCGATGAGAAATTTATTTTGAATAGAATTAGAACGTATATATTTATTTGAATCGTCGTTAGAATGTAAATATTTATTTTAAATTATAAAAGGAATTGAAAATGGCGCGGTAGTTCGATAATTCGATTTCTAAATTCAAATGAATGTATAGGATTCAAAATAAACCGGATTTTAGCGAAACCAAAAATATTCGAATCTAATTGAGAATATCTTTCCAATGAATCCGGAAAATTGAAATTTCATAGCGGGAATCAAAAGATACGTCCAGTTGAAAATTCAGAAAAGTCGCTGTGGAATTTATATATACTTTAATATATATAAAGGCCCTTAAAAATTAAAATTTGGCAAACGACCTCGGTTTTCAACGAAACCACTTTTGTTGGATCCGTGATTTCAAATTATTGCTAGATTTCAAAATTCATAATTTTCCGAATCAATATGTGAGCATGGCGAAGTTAAACGTGTTTTAACAGTTTTAGTCAATTTTAATCGACCAGAAAATGGCCATTTTTCAAACGGTCTCAGAATTTGACGAAATTAGTTTCGTTAGGACCGTATCGTCAATACGAAGCTAGAAATATTTTTTCTGGAATTTTTAGAGTTAGTATGTGGCCCAGATAAATTGAAATGTGCGTTCAAATCGAATATATATAGATTTATATTTTAATTTGAATGAAAACTGATCGTAATGATCGAATTGGCCTATGTGACATATCCCATTGTGTTCGGAATGAGGGTAATTAGCTAGGGCGACAGTCGTTGGGTCCGGTTTTGAGTTCGTATGCGAAAGCACATATATAGGAATTAAATATAAAATAAAATAAATATTAAATTATTCCCTCCCATCCCTTTTTCTCACCTTTTACCCGGTCAAACCTACCCCCTCCCTCGTTCAAATCAAACCCGAAAGAGAAAAAAAAACGAACGGAGCTCGACGCCATTGCTCCCCGTTGCCCCACACCGCCGTCAGAGCGCCGCCGGAGTTGATCGCCGAACCCCCTTCACCATCGACCCTCCCTCCATGCTCGTGCTTTCTCCTCTTCTTACAATAAAATTCGTAACCCCCTCTTACCCCCAAAACCGATCTAAAACACGCTACCCCCTCCTTGATAGAGGCCGCCTCCGACTGCCACCACCGGCGCCAGTCAACCCCACCACCAACCTGAATCCGTGAGCGAGCCCTCTCCTCCGTTCGACAGTGCGTTTTCTGATTTTTCTTTAATTATTTTGAAACAAATTTGATTTTCTAAATTACATAAAGTTAGGATGCTTATTTACATAGATCTATGATTTTTAATCGTATAAAAACTAGATTTTTTTATCGTAGAAAGATGAGGTTTTTAACATCAGAAAGATGAGGTTTTTAACATCATAAAGATGCGATTTTTAACATCATAAAGATGCGGTTTTTAACAACATAAAGATGAGGTTTTTAACATCATAAAGTTCGGATTTTTAATTATACAAAGATTTGATTTTTGTAATATAAAAATTTGATTTTTATATATAAGTTAACAAATTAAACATATGATAAAGATTTGATTTTGAAATGATTAAAAATAAATTTTTTATATATGTATGATAATAAAAATATAATTTTTATATATATTGTAGCGAAAAGATTTGATTTTTTATGTAAAGAAAGGTTCGATTTTTAATTAATGAAAGAAATGATTTTTATAAAGAGAAAAGATAAGATCTTTATATGGATATCATTAGAATAAAAATTCGATTTATATATATATGAAGTGAAGATAAAACTTCGATTTTTATATATATGAAGTAGCGATAAAAATTCAATTTTTATATATATGAAGTGGAAATAAAAATATGATTTTTAAGCACATGTAGCGTTATTAAAAATGTGAATTTTATATATAAACAGTGTAAAAAGGATGCGTTGGAATTTCGAACAACTTCAAACCGTTCAGAAATAAAGAATGGCGGAGTGGAACCCCAATGTGAGAACTCCTCACCTTTAATTTATTTCTAGTTTGAAATATATACTAGGATGCAGACGGTGCTTAGCAGCACCCGACAACCGTCGTCCACAGACCATTGATGACTTATTTGTTTGATTGTTGTGTTGTGAAATTTGATTGTGTGATGTGAAATTAAATAAAATATTTTATAGTGGAAAATATTTTATAGTTAAAAATATGATTTTTAACGTGTATATTAAATAAATATTTATAAACAAATCAGAGATTTGTTTATATACACTGATTTGCCTGATATTGATTGGGACGATAAATTTTACACATCGCCCAACTACACAAATAAAAATCTGTGTTTGTTGATTTGAAACCCCACACATGTGTTGGGATGATACTGACGTACACTAATCCTAATGGTTTAGTGGTAGTCGATCGTTTGATTGACATACTGTATGAGCGGTGATTAGTTATATTTAATGCTCATGCAGTTGTGTGGTGCACTTTGGATGATGGCTGATTATTTATCCTTGTTATTATATACATGTGTCGCATGGAATCCATGTAATTAACCTTATATGGTAATTGATTGGGCCTCGTTCCAATTTAGAAAATAAATTCATGTGTTGAATTTAAAATAAATTCATGTGTTGAATTGAAAATAAATTCATGTGTTGAATAGAAAATAAATTCATGTGTTGAATAGAAAATAAATTCATGTGTTGAATAGAAAATAAATTCATGTGTTGAATTGAAAATAAATTCATGTGTTGAATTGAAAATAAATTCATGTGTTGAATTGAAAATAAATTCATGTGTTGAATAGAAAATAAATCCATGTGTTGAATTGAAAATAAATCCATGTGTTGAATAGAAAATAAATTCATGTGTTGAATAGAATAAACATTCATGTGTTGAATAAAAGCCGTGTTGATTAGATTGGCACCATTTTGATGTGAACGATATCTATATCGATTTTATTCATTTTTATAATGAATATAGAAAAGAAAGTGATTTTAAAATTTAACGTTTTGAAAATATTATCATTTGTATATCGATGATGTGGAATATTCAATTTTGACTAGAAATTGAATATGAAGTTGAAATCGTTTTGAAAACGAATTTAAAACGATTTATAAAATATGTTTTAAAAGGAAATCGACAAAATATAATATATATATATATATATATATATATATATATTATATAATGGCCTGAATAGAACGCGTCGCGCCGCGGCAGTTCGCTAATTTCGACCATTGACTTCGAGTGGACATTGCCGGAGATCCGACCGTCGGATTCTCCTAAAACCGGAACTATTGGGTTCGTATCGAAAAGAACTTTCTAACGAATATTGGAAATTTGAAATCTAACAGTTGGATTTGGAATTATGTCCAAATCAAATTTGGAAAAGGTCGTTGTAAGTGCAGTTCGATGGCCGTTGATGGAAATCGACTGTACGGGCCTTGATAAAATTATTAAAAATAGTAATAATTTGTGTAAAATCAGAAGAAATGATTTGTGAAGAATTGGGATGAAAATATCCATATTTGAAAAGATAAAAATAGATTTTTATCGAAATGAACTAGTTTTGAACTAGAATTATAATTCTATTTATTTTTAAAATAAATAAAGTGAATTTGAAGTGGTTTTGAAAATAACCAGAATTTCCAATAATTGAATTGGAATGGATTTGAATCGAAATTGTCTTTGGAATATTTCGATGTTGGATTTCGTGATTATACAGATATTGTTATGGAAATTAGAAAGATATATTTATATCGTTATTTCCAATACGATATTTGTTGGTCGTAGAATTTGATATTGAATATAAGCCGATATATTTTCTCTTCAGAGCCTTTATTTAATATCAAATGTGATTTGGGTTTGTCGTGAATGGTGTCTTCATTAACACTGTTCTTAAACCCAGTTGAGAAAAAGATAAAATCTTTTTATTTAGATTTAATGAAGTGTACCAATTAAATGGTATTTAATTGGAATTGAATTGGGATTGAGTTTTGGGTTTATCGTGAACGGTGTTTTAAATAACACTGGTTCTTTAACTCAATAATTTATGAAATGTGATTTTGGGTTTATCGTGAACCGTGTTTTAAATGACATTGGTTCTTAAACCCAGTTAAAGGTAGGAGGTAATTTCCCAGGATAAATAATCATTAATATTGGTTTATGGCAAGATTAAAACCAAGTGGGGTTTTAATGAATCTTTAATTAGATTGAAATGGTCGAGAATGGAGTATCACCAGTTTTGCTCCAGGCGATAGTTAAATCTTTAATTAGATTTGAACGTGAAATGGTAATTGAATTTACCGATAACACCGTGGTGTTAGATATGAAGTATTACCAGTTTTACTTCATGGGATGAATAGGTTGGGATAGGGAAATAAAATAAATGATTACTTCGGTGTGGTTCGCTAATCCCAACTAATTTGAATTGATATTCAAAGGAAGATTAAAGAATAAATTTAAAGATTTTATCTTTGATAAAATTAATGGGAACCTTTCCCAAAGTATAAGAATATTTGAATAAAAGAATATTCTGAAATGGAATGAGGCGTATGTTGTGTTTGTGTAACACTTGTTTATTATATACGCGAGTTATTCAGAAAGACCGGGTTTATCCCATTCTGAATAACTGATTCGACGTGGTGTCGAGGATGAAGACGGTGGTCGAAGACCTGAAGTCTTCACGTCGATTGGGTGATTACTGGTGATCTTGATTGGGTCGTACACCCAAGAGGAGGGAATCAGTTAGTGGTCGTCCAGACGTACTTGGAGATCGATGAATATGCGAGGTACAAGGTGCCTCCGGTTTCGTTCAGACCCAGAACGAACTTGTAAATGGACTGTGTGTCTGACATTGGATTTTATTCTGTGTGATTGATTTCTATTAAATATATATCTGTTTGGCGGCGGAGAATTTATTCTCTTGCTTAACGCCCTTCTCTGAGACGTACGAGCTCAGGGGTTATATATTGATGGATATCAATTGCATGGAGTGAATTGCCTGCGTGGCATGCCTAAGTGGCAAATTGATCAAGGCTTCTGCTGAAAAGCAAAGTCTTGTGGTTGATGATCAAAGCACGGCCTGTGTGGCATAGCTTTGTGTAGCGTTGATTCGCGAGCCTCACACCCCGGTTGTGAACCAGAAACGGGAGAGGACATCAGGGACGGCATGCGTTTCCTTCTAGCTAGAAGTGGCATCAGTGGTTTTACACACCCTGACGAGTTTGACTTATGTGGTTGTTGTTGTTGCGAGGCTCCTCGGATATATCGGTGACTGTGTGGAGTTGATGGAGTCATTAGGCTCATTTACGCCCCCAAAGGGCGGGGAAACGCAGTGTTCAGGCATTTTAATCCACATCGGTGGACCGGCCCTGACGATCCAAGGGCCCACCTGAGTCTGGGTCCTGAGACATGGTAGGCTAGATTGTCTTGAATCGGTAGATGACTATCTTTTGCCTCGGTTCACAGATGAAAATCGAACTTCCAATACGTGACTTTGCAGTTTTATTTGTAGAGCCTAGTATGGCGACATAGTGGGATGGGGCACTCATGCCGTCTATGATTGATACTTATGATTGAAATCGTTTTATACACTATGCACTTATAATAGTATCAAATGATTTGTTTTTAGCGTATCAAGCGTTCTTTGGCTATTATAAGGTAAAAAAACCCATCCTCCGGCTTGTGTTGCATTGTGTGATGGGACCTGGGTCTTATAATAGCTTCATT
Organism: Allium sativum; assembly: GCA_030737875.1. Taxonomy (NCBI): domain Eukaryota; kingdom Viridiplantae; phylum Streptophyta; class Magnoliopsida; order Asparagales; family Amaryllidaceae; genus Allium; species Allium sativum. The sequence continues at coordinate 320,636,344 of CM060921.1, forward strand.
TTTCTTTATTTAGCACTGCGCTGTTTATTTTATGCACTGGTATTCTTGGGAGAAAACCCATTCTGTGTTATACGGCGTGGTACCTTGATTTACCTAACTTTAAAAATAAAGATTAATAACTGTTTTAGTTCTCACACCAGTCACCTGACTAACCTGGAGTTTATTGTTTTAACCTAAACTCTGGGTGCCCTTATTTTGACATGGGCAACTAGTAGTTTTGGTTTTGCAGATTTATATTCACAGGATCCTGATTTACAGCTGGAACGATACTCGGAAAGCTCTGTATCCGTGTATTACTTCTAGTTGTGTTTTGTATTATTTTCCGCTGCGATGTATTTAAATGTAATTTAAATCTATGATATTTTCTGTGTAATATTTATTCATACTCTGTATATTCTTGTAATATAATGAAATTGTTGTAATATACAATGAAATGTTCTTCTGTTTGAGTTCCGATGTGGCTTGTTCTCGAAGTATCCGCTCATTCCTAACCGGGGAAGTTACAGGTCTTCACAGTTGGTATCAGAGCTTTGGTTTACAGAGCTCGAGAACAAGGCACATTAGAACCGAACGAAAGAATTCATCAGAGAATGGATTAGTAATATCCAATGAGAATGACTCGTTAGAGATAGGATCAGTAGTATCCTAGAACGAGTGTGAAGAGTATATTTTTGAAATATAAAAAGAAAAACAAATTTTATTTTGAAATTTAAATCGTATTATACGTATTTCAATAATTTATTTTAAATTGATTTGGACAATCTAGTATATGAAGATTTTGCATATACGCCTAGCTAGCGTGTATACGAAGTCCCAAATATGCAGGATAGATATAGAATCGCACTCTAGTAGCCCGGAGATGTTCTGATGGTGGTTCGAAACATCATCAACATTTATGTTCGAGCTTCGAAAGTGGGATGCCTATATATTTCCATTGGACTGGTGTGAGAACCAAAGCTAGATAGGGCCTATTGTTGTGATTTGGCATCAAAAATCTGATTTTTTAGATATGTATCAGAGTTATGTGATTGAAAAGATAATCAACTAATTGATTGATGGTTGTTTTGTTTGATTATTGTTTGATTAATTAAATGTTGAACCTTTAGCCAAATTATATCAAATGTTGGACTGAATTGAAAATTGTTTGAAATTGCATGCATATACATGTACTTACATTGAACAGGTCATAGCAAGGAGGCTAGAGTAGAAGAATAAAATTGTTTGCCCGACAAATAGGTACATTTTACTAATTTATTGGGTTCTGGATGATTTTATGAGCCGATTGGCTAGCCGCTTGGCTGTTTCTTTTCTTTTTGGATTGGTGAGGGCCATGGGAGGCTATTTGAAATATCCCGAAGTCCACGGTGCAGGGGAGGTTATGGCAAAAATTTTACAAAATTTAGGGTGTTAGCCAAATTTTTGAAAAATCTGAAAAGTTCTTAGAAACTAAAAAGTTGAAGAGCTTAAGCCGTAAGGAAAATAATGAAAGTTGAGTTAGTTTATGAAACAACTTTCGACTTCGTTCCTTTTCGGGTACGAAAAGTTTTAAGTGGGGGAGATTGTAATAACCCGGAAATCCGAGCCAATTTAAAATTTTTATTTTGGCATTTTTGATGAATTTTGAATATTTAAAATGAATTATTTTAAATAATATCGACGAGAAATTTATTTTGAATAGAACTAGAACGTATATATTTATTTGAACCGTCGTTAGAATATAAATATTTATTTTAAATTATAAAAGGAATTGAAAATGGCGCGTTAGTTCGATAATTCGATTTCTAAATTCAAATGAATGTATAGGATTCAAAATAAACCGGATTTTAGCGAAACCAAAAATATTCGAATCTAATTGAGAATATCTTTCCAATGAATCCGGAAAATTGAAATTTCATAGCAGGAATCAAAAGATACGTCAAGTTGAAAATTCAGAAAAGTCGCTGTGGAATTTATATATATTTTAATATATATAAAGGCCCTTAAAAATGGAAATTTGGCAAACGACCTCGGTTTTCGACGAAACCACTTTTGTTGGATCCGTGATGTCAAATTATTACTAGATTTCAAAATTCATAATTTTCTAAATCAATATGTGAGTGTGGCGAAGTTAAATGTGTTTTAACAGTTTCAGTCAATTTTGATCGACCAGAAAGTGGCCATTTTTCAAACGGTCTCAGAATTTGACGAAATTAGTTTTGTTAGGACCGTATCGTCAATACGAAGCTAGAAATAATTTTTCTGGAATTTTCAGAGTTAGTATGTGGCCCCGGTAAATTGAAATGCGCGTTTAAATTAAATATATACATATTTATATTTCAATTTGAACGAAAACTGATCGTAACGATCGAATTGGCCTACGTGACATATCCCATTGTGTTCGGAATGAGGGTAATTAGCTTGGGATGACAATCGTTGGGTCCGGTTTTGAGTTCGTATGCGAAAGCACATATATAGGAATTAAATATTAAATTATTCCCTCCCATCCCTTTTTCTCCCCTTTTACCCGGTCAAACCTGCCCCCTCCCTCGTTCAAATCAAATTTAAAAGAGAAAAAAAACGAACGAAGCTCGACGCCATCGCTCCCCGTAGCGTCCACACCGCCGTCAGAGCGCCGTCGGAGTTGATCGCCGAACCCCCTTCACCATCGACCCTCCCTCCAAGCTCCTGCTCTCTCCTCTTCTTCCAATAAAACCCGTAACCCCCTCTTACCCCCAAAACCGATCTAAAACCCGCTACCCCCTCCTTGATAGAGACCGCCTCCGACTGCCACCACTGGCGCCAGTCAACCCCACCACCAACCTGATTCCGTGAGCGAGCCCTCTCCTCCGTTCGACGGTGCGTTTTCTGATTTTGCTTTAATTATTTTGAAACAAATTTGATTTTATAAATTACATAAAGTTAGGATGCTTATTTACATAGATCTATGATTTTTAATCGTATAAAAACTAGATTTTTTATCGTAGAAAGATGAGGTTTTTAACATCAGAAAGATGAGGTTTTTAACAACAGAAAGATGCGGTTTTTAACATCATAAAGATGCGGTTTTTAACATCATAAAAATGAGGTTTTTAACATCATAAAGTTTGGATTTTTAATCATACAAAGATTTGATTCTTGTAATATAAAAATTTGATTTTTATATATAAGTTAACAAATTAAACATATGATAAAGATTTGATTTTGAAATGATTAAAAATATAATTTTTATATATGCATGATAATAAAAATATAACTTTTATATATATTGTAGTGAAAAGATTTGATTTTTTATGTAAAGAAAGGTTCGATTTTTAATTAGTGAAAGAAATGATTTTTATAAAGAGAAAAGATAAGATCTTTATATGGATATCATTAGAATAAAAATTCAATTTATATATATATGAAGTGAAGATAAAACTCCGATTTTTATATATATGAAGTAGCGATAAAATTCGATTTTTATATATATGAAGTGTAAATAAAAATATGATTTTTAAGCAGATGTAGCATTATTAAAAATGTGATTTTTGTATATGAACAGTGTAAAAAGGATGCGTTGGAATTTCGAACAGTTTCAAAACGTTCAGAAATAAAGAATGGCGGAGTGGAACCCCAATGTAAGAACTCCTCACCTTTAATTTATTTCTAGTTTGAAATATATACTAGGATGTAGACGGTGCTTAGCAGCACCCGACACCCGTCGTCCACAGACCATGGATGACTTGTTTGTTTGACTGCTGTGTTGTGAAATTTGATTGTGCGATGTGGAATGAAATAAAATATTTTATAGTGGAAAATATTTTATAGTTAAAAATATGATTTTTAACGTGTATATAAAATAAATATTTATAAACAAATCAAAGATTTGTTTATATACACTGATTTGACTGATATTGATTGGGACGATAAATTTTACACATCGCCCAACTGCACAAATAAAAATCTGTGTTTGTTGATTTGAAACCCCACACGGGTGTTGGGATGATATTGACGTACACTAATCACATTGGTTTAGTGGTATGTCGATCGTTTGATTGACAGACTGTATGAGCGGTGATTAGTTATATTTAATGCTCATGCAGTTGTGTGGTGCACTTTGGATGATGGTTGATTATTTATCGTTGTTATTATATACATGTGTCGTATGGAATCCATTTAATTAACCTTATATGGTAATTGATTGAGCCTCATTCCAATTTAGAAAATAAATTCATGTGTTGAATTGAAAATAAATTCATGTGTTGAATAGAAAATAAATTCATGTGTTGAATAGAAAATAAATTCATGTGTTGAATTGAAAATAAATTCATGTGTTGAATTGAAAATAAATTCATGTGTTGAATTGAAAATAAATTCATGTGTTGAATTGAAAATAAATTCATGTGTTGAATAGAAAATAAATTCATGTGTAGAATAGAAAATAAATTCATGTGTTGAATAGAATAAACATTCATGTGTTGAATAAAAGCCGTGTTGATTAGATTGACGCCATTTTGACGTGAACGATATTTATATCGATTTTATTCATTTTTATAATGAATATAGAAAAGAAAGTGATTTCAAAATTTAACGTTTTGAAAATATTATCATTCGTATATCGATGATGTGGAATATTCAATTTTGACTAGAAATTGAATATGAAGTTGAAATCGTTTGAAAACGAATTTAAAACGATTTGTAAAATACATTTTAAAAGGAAATCGAAGAAATATAAAATATATATATTATATAATGGCCAGAACAGAAGGCGCCGCGCTAGTTCGCGAATTTCCACCATTGACTTCGAGTGGACATTGCGGGACATCCGACCGTCGGATTCTCCTAAAACCAGAACCATTGGTTTTGTATCGAACAGAGCTTTCTAACGAATATTGGAAATTTGAAATCCTACAGTTGGATTTGGAATTATGTCCAAATCAAATTTGGAAAAGGTCGCTGTAAGTGCAGTTCGATGGCCGTTGATGGAAATCGACTGTACGGGCCTTGATAAAATTATTAAAAATAGTAATAATTTGTGTAAAATCAGAAGAAATGATTTGTGAAGAATTGGGATGAAAATTTCCATATTTGAAAAGATAAAAATAGATTTTTATCGAAATGAACTAGTTTTGAACTAGAATTATAATTCTATTTATTTTTAAAATAAATAAAGTGGATTTGAAATGGTTTTGAAAATAACCAGAATTTCCAATAATTGAATTGGAATGGATTTAAATTGAAATTGTCTTTGGAATATTTCGATGTTGGATTTCGTGATTATACAGATATTGTTATGGAAATTTGAAAGATATATTTATATCGTTATTTCCAATACGATATTTGTTGGTCGTAGAATTTGATATTGAATATAAGGCGATATATTTTCTATTCAGAGCCTTGTATTTAATATCAAATGTGATTTGGGTTTGTCGTGAATGGTGTCTTCATTAACACTGCTCTTAAACCCAGTTGAGAAAAAGATTAAATCTTTTTATTTAGATTTAATGAAGTGTACCAATTAAATGATATTTAATTGGAATTGAATTGGGATTGATTTTTGGGTTTATCGTGAACGGTGTTTTAAATAACACTGGTTCTTTAACCCGATAATTAATGAAATGTGATTTTGGGTTTATCATGAACCGTGTTTTAAATGACATTGGTTCTTTAACCCAGTTAAAGGCAGGATGTGATTTCCCAAGATAAATAATCATTAATATTGGTTTTTGGGAAGATTAAAACGAAGTGGGGTTTTAATGAATCTTTAATTAGATTGAAATGGTCAAGAATGGAGTATCACCAGTTTTGCTCCAGACGATAGTTAAATCTTTAATTAGATTTGAACGTGAAATGGTAATTGAATTTACCGATAACACCGTGGTGTTAGATATGAAGTATTACCAGTTTTACTTCATGGGATGAATAGGTTGGGATTGGGAAATAAAATAAATGATTACTTCAGTGTGGTTCGCTAATCCCGACTAATTTGAATTGATATTCAAAGGAAGATTAAAGAATAAATTTAAAGAATTTATCTTTGATAAAATTAATGGGAACCTTTCCCAAAGTATAAGAATATTTGAATAAAAGAATATTCTGAATTGGAATGAGGCGTATGTTGTGTTTGTGTAACGCTTGTTTATTATATATGCGAGTTATTCAGAAAGACCGGGTTTATCCCATTCTGAATAACTAATTCGACGTGGTGTCGAGGATGAAGATGGTGGTCGAAGACCTGAGGTCGTCACGTCGTTTGGGTGATTACTGATGATCTTGATTGGGTCGTACACCCAAGAGGAGGGAATCAGTTAGTGGTCGTCCAGACGTACTTGGAGATCGATGGATATGCGAGGTATAAGGTGCCTCCGGTGTCGTTCAGACCCAGAACGAACTTGTAAATGGACTGTGTGTCTGATATTGGATTTTATTCTGTGTGATTGATTTCTATTAAATATATATCTGTTTGGCGGCGGAGAATTTATACTCTTGCTTAACGCCCTTCTCTGAGACGTACGAGCTCAGGGGTTATATATTGATGGATATCAATCGCATGGAGTGAATTGCCTGTGTGGCATGCCTAAGTGGCAAATTGATCAAGGCTTCTGTTGAAAAGCAAAGTCTTGTGGTTGATGATCAAAGCACGACCTGTGTGGCATAGCTTTGTGTAGCATTGATTCGCGAGCCTCACACCCCGGTTGTGAACCAGAAATGGGAGGGGACATCAGGGAGGGCATGCATTTCCTTCTAGCTAGAAGTGGCGTCAGTGGTTTTACATGCCCTGACGAGTTTGACTTATGTGGTTGTTGCTGTTGCGAGGCGCCTCGGATATATCAGTGACTTTGTGGAGCCGATGGAGTATTAGGCTCATTTACTCCCCAAAGGGCAGGGAAACGCAGTGTTAAGGCATTTTAATCCACATCGGTGGACCGGCCATGACGATCCAAGGGCCCACCTGAGTCCGGGTCCTGAGACATGGTACGCTAGATTGTCTCGAATCGGTAGAGGACTATCTTTTGCCTCGGTTCACAGATGAAAATCCAACTTCCAATATGTGACTTTGCGGTTTTATTTGTAGAGCCTAGTATGGCGACATAGTGGGATGCGGCACTCATGCCGTCTATGATTGATACTTATGATTGAAATTGTTTTATACACTATGCACTTATAATAGTATCAAATGATTTGTTTTTAGCGTATCAAGCATTCTTTGGCTATTATAAGGTAAAAACCCTATCCTCCGGCTTGTGTTGCATTGTGTGATGGGACTTGGGTGTTATAACAGCTTCATTTTTCTTTATTTAGCATTGCGATGTTTATTTTATGTACTGGTATTCTTGGGAGGAAACTCGTTCGGTGTTATACGGCGTGGTCCCGTGATTTACCGAACTTTAAAAATAAAGATTAATAACTGTTTTAGTTCTCACACCAGTCACATGACTGACCTGGATTTTATTGTTTTAACCTAAACTCTGGGTGCCCTTATTTTGACACGGGCAGCTAGTAGTTTTGGTTTTGCAAATTTATATTCACAAGATCCTGATTTAAAGCTGGAACGATATTCGAAAAGCTCTGTATCCGTGTATTACTTCTAGTTGTGTTTTGTATTATTTTCCGCTGCGATGTATTTAAATGTAATTTAAATCTATGATATTTTCTGTGTAATATTTATTCATACTCTGTATATTCTTGTAATCTGATGAAATTGTTGTAATATACAATGAAATGTTCTCCTGTTTGAGTTTCGATGTGGCTTGTTCTCGAAGTATCCGCTCTTTCCTAACCGGGGAAGTTACGGTCTTCACAGTTGGTATCAGAGCTTTGGTTTACAGAGCTCGAGAACAAGGCACATTAGAACCGAACGATAGAATTCATCAGAGATTGGATTAGTAATATCCAATGAGAATGACTCGTTAGAGATAGGATCAGTAGTATCCTAGAACGAGTGTGAAGAGTATATTTTTGAAATATAAAAAGAAAAGAAAAAATTGTTTTGAAATTTAAATCGTATTATACGTATTTGAATAATTTATTTTAAATTGATTTGGACAATCTAGTATATGAAGATTTTGCATATATGCCAAGCTAGCGTGTATACGAAGTCCCAAATATACATGATAGTTATAGAATCGCACTCTAGTAGCCCGGAGATGTTCTGATGGTGGTTCGAAACATCATCAGCATTTATGTTCGAGCTTGGAAAGTGGGATGCCTATATATTTCCGTTAGACTGGTGTAAGAACCAAAGCTAGATAGGGCCTATTGTTGTGATTTGGCATCAAAAATCTGATTTTTTAGATATGTATCAAAGTTATGTGATTGAAAAGATAATCAACTAATTGATTGATGGTTGTGTTGTTTGATTAATTAAATGTTGAACCTTTTGCCAAATTATATCAAATGTTGGACTGAATTGAAAATTGTTTGAAATTGCATGCATATACATGTACTTACATTGAACAGGTCATAGCAAGGAGGCTAGAGCAGAAGAATAAAATTGTTTGCCCAACAAATAGGTACATTTTACTAATTTATTGGGTTCTAGATGATTTTATGAGCCGCTTGGTTGTTTCTTTTTCTTTTTGGATTGGTGAGGGACATAGGAGGCTATTTGTAATATCCCGAAGTCCCGGTGCAGGGGAGATTATGGCGAAATTTTTCGAAAATTTAGGGTATTAGCCAAATTTTTGAAAAATTTGAAAAGTTCTTAGAAATTAAAAAGTTGAAGAGCTTAAGCCGTAAGGAAAATAATGAAAGTTGAGCTGGTTTGTGAAACAACTTTCGGCTTCGTTCCTTTTCGGGGACGAAAAGTTTTAAGTGGGGGAGATTGCAATAACCCGGAAATCCGAGCCAATTTAAAATTTTTATTTTGGCAATTTTGATGAATTTTGAATATTTAAAATGAATTATTTTAAATAATATCGATGAGAAATTTATTTTGAATAGAATTAGAACGTATATATTTATTTGAACCGTCGTTAGAATATAAATATTTATTTTAAATTATAAAAGGAATTGAAAATGGTGCGGTAGTTCGATAATTCGATTTCTAAATTCAAATGAATGTATAGGATTCAAAATAAACCGGATTTTAGCGAAACCAAAAATATTCGAATCTAATTGAGAATATCTTTACAACGAATCTGGAAAATTGAAATTTCATGGTGGGAATCAAAAGATATATCCAGTTGAAAATTCAGAAAAGTCGCTATGGAATTTATATATATTTTAATATATATAAAGGCCCTTAAAAATGGAAATTTGGCAAACAACCTCGGTTTTCGACGAAACTACTTTTGTTGGATCCATGATGTCAAATTATTGCTAGATTTCAAAATTCATAATTTTCTGAATCAATATGTGAGCGTGGCGATGTTAAACGTGTTTTAACAGTTTCAGTCAATATCGATCGACCAGAAAATGGCCATTTTTCAAACGGTCTCATAATTTGATGAAATTAGTTTTGTTAGGACTATATCATCAATACGAAGCTAGAAATAAATTTTCTGGAATTTTTAGAGTTAGTATGTGGCCCCAGTAAATTGAAATGTATGTTCAAATTGAATATATATAGATTTATATTTTAATTTGAACGAAAACTAATCGTGGCCTTTGTGACATATCCCATTGTGTTCGGAATGAGGGTAATTAGCTAGGGACGACAGTCGTTGGGTCCGGTTTTGAGTTCATATGCGAAAGCACATATATTGGAATTAAATATAAAATAAAATAAATATTAAATTATTCCCTCCCATCCCTTTTTCTCTCCTTTTACCCGGTCAAACCTACCCCCGTCCCTCTTTCAAATCAAACCCTAAAGAGAAAAAAAGAAAAAAAACGAACGGAGCCCGACGCCATCGCTCCCCGTAGCCGCCAGAGCGCCGCCGGAGTTGATCGCCGAACCCCCTTCACCATCGACCCTCTCTCCAAGCTCCTGCTCTCTCCTCTTCTTCCAATAAAACCCGTAACCCACTCTTACCCCCAAAACCGATCTGAAACCCGCTACCCTCTCCTTGATAGTGACTGCCTCCGACTGCCACCACCGGCGCCAGTCAACCCCACCACCAACCTGAATCCGCGAGCGAGCCCTCTCCTCCGTTCGACGATGCGTTTTATGATTTTGCTTTAATTATTTTGAAACAAATTTGATTTTCTAAATTACATAAAGTTAGGATGCTTATTTACATAGATCTATGATTTTTAATCGTATAAAAACTAGATTTTTTATCGTAGAAAGATGAGGTTTTTAACATCAGAAAGATGAGGTTTTTAACATCAGAAAGATGCGGTTTTTAACATCATAAAGATGCGGTTTTTAACATCATAAAGATGAGGTTTTTAACATCATAAAGTTCGGATTTTTAATCATACAAAGATTTGATTTTTATATATAAGTTAACAAATTAAACATATGATAAAGATTTGATTTTGAAATGATTAAAAATATATTTTTTATATATGTATGATAATAAAACTATAATTTTTATATATATTGTAGCGAAAAGATTTGATTTTTTTTGTAAAGAAAGGTTCGATTTTTATTTAGTGAAAGAAATGATTTTTATAAAGAGAAAAAATAAGATCTTTATATGGATATCATTAGAACAAAAATTCGATTTTTATATATATGAAGTGAAGATAAAACTTAGATTTTTATATATATGAAGTAGCGATAAAAATTCGATTTTTAAATATATGAAGTGAAATAAAAATATGATTTTTAAGCACATGTAGCGTTATTAAAAATGTGATTTTTATATATGAACAGTGTAAAAAGGACGCATTGGAATTTCGAACAACTTCAAACCGTTCAGAAATAAAGAATGGCGGAGTGGAACCCCAATGTGAGAACTCCTCACCTTTAATTTATTTCTAGTTTGAAATATATACTAGGATGTTGACGGTGCTTAGCAGCACCCGACACCCGTCGTCCACAGACCATGGATGACTTGTTTGTCTGATTGCTGTGTTGTGAAATTTGATTGTGTGATGTGGAATGAAATAAAATATTTTATGGTGGAAAATATGTTTTTTAACATGTATATCAAATAAATATTTATAAACAAATCGGAGATTTGTTTATATACACTGATTTGACTGATATTGATTGGGACGATAAATTTTACACATTGCCCAACTGCACAAAAATAAAAATATGTGTTTGTTGATTTGAAACTCCACACGGGTGTTGAGATGATATTGACGTACACTGATCCCAATGGTTTAGTGGTATGTCGATCGTTTGATTGACAGACTGTATGAGCGGTGATTAGTTATATTTAATGCTCATGCAGTTGTTGGTGCACTTTGGATGATGGTTGATTATTTATCGTTGTTATTATATACATGTGTCGTATGGAATCCATGTAATTAACCTTATATGGTAATTGATTGGGCCTCATTCCAATTTAGAAAATAAATTCATGCGTTGAATTGAAAATAAATTCATGTGTTGAATCGAAAATAAATTCGTGTGTTGAATTGAAAATAAATTCATGTGTTGAATAGAAAATAAATTCATGTGTTGAATTGAAAATAAATTCATGTGTTGAATTGAAAATAAATTCATGTGTTGAATAGAAAACAAATTCATGTGTTGAATTAAAAATAAATTCATGTGTTGAATAGAAAATAAATTCATGTGTTGAATTGAAAATAAATTCATGTGTTGAATTGAAAATAAATTCATCTGTTGAATATAAAATAAATTCATGTGTTGAATTGAAAATAAATTCATGTGTTGAATAGAAAATAAATTCATGTGTTGAATAGAAAATAAATTCATGTGTTGAATGGAATAAACATTCATGTGTTGAATAAAAGCCGTGTTGATTAGATTGACGCCATTTTGACGTGAACGATATTTATATCGATTTTATTCATTTTTATAATGAATATAGAAAAGAAAGTGATTTCAAAATTTAACGTTTTGAAAATATTATCATTTGTATATCGATCATGTGGAATATTCAATTTTGAATAGAAATTGAATATGAAATTGAAATCGTTTTGAAAACGAATTTAAAACGATTTATAAAATACATTTTAAAAGGAAATCGACAAAATATAATATATATATATATATATATATTATATAATGGCCTGAATAGAACGCGCCGCGCCGCGGCAGTTTGCGAATTTCGACCATTGACTTCGAGTGGACATTGCGGGAGATCCGTCCGTCGGATTCTCCTAAAACCGGAACCATTGGTTTCGTATCGAGAAGATCTTTCTAACGAATATTGGAAATTTGAAATTTAACGGTTGGATTAGGAATTATGTCCAAATCAAATTTGGAAAAGGTCACTTTAAGTGCAGTTCGATGGCCGTTGATGGAAATCGACTGTACGGGCCTTGATAAAATTATTAAAAATAGTAATAATTTGTAAAAAATCATAAGAAATGATTTGTGAAGAATTTGGATGAAAATTTCCATATTTGAAAAGATAAAAATAGATTTTTATCGAAATGAACTAGTTTTGAACTAGAATTATAATTCTATTTATTTTTAAAATAAATAAAGTGGATTTGAAATGGTTTTGAAAATAACCAGAATTTCCAATAATTGAATTGGAATGGATTTGAATCGAAATTGTTTTTGGAATATTTCAAAGTTTGATTTCGTGATTATACAGATATTGTTATGGAAATTTGAAAGATATATTTATATCGTTATTTCCAATACGATATTTGTTGGTCGTAGAATTTGATATTGAATATAAGCCGATATATTTTCTATTCAGAGCCTTGTATTTAATATCAAATGTGATTTTGGTTTGTCGTGAATGGTGTCTTCATTAACACTGTTCTTAAACTCAGTTGAGAAAAAGATTAAATCTTTTTATTTAGATTTATTGAAGTGTACCAATTAAATGGTATTTAACTGGAATTGAATTGGGATTGACTTTTGGGTTTATCGTGAACGGTGTTTTAAATAACACTGGTTCTTTAACCCGATAATTGATGAAATGTGATTTTGGGTTTATCGTGAACCGTGTTTTAAATGACATTGGTTCTTTAACCCAGTTAAAGGCAGGATGTGATTTCCCAAGATAAATAATCATTAATATTGGTTTTTGGGAAGATTAAAACCAAGTGGGGTTTTAATGAATCTTTAATTAGATTGAAATGGTCGAGAATGGAGTATCACCAGTTTTGCTCCAGGCGATAGTTAAATCTTTAATTAGATTTGAACGTGAAATGGTAATTGAATTTACCGATAACACCGTGGTGTTAGATATGAAGTATTACCAGTTTTACTTCATGGGATGAATAGGTTGGGATTGGGAAATAAATTAAATGATTACTTCGGTGTGGTTCGCTAATCCCGACTAATTTGAATTGATATTCAAAGGAAGATTAAAGAATAAATTTAAAGAATTTATCTTTAATAAAATTAATAGGAACCTTTCCCAAAGTATACGAATATTTGAATAAAAGAATATTCTGAATTGGAATGAGGCGTATGTTGTGTTTGTGTAACACTTGTTTATTATATACGCGAGCTATTCAGAAAGACCGGGTTTATCCCATTCTGAATAACTGATTCGACGTGGTGTCGAGGATGAAGACGGTGGTCGAAGACCCGAGGTCTTCACGTCGTTTGGATGATTACTGATGATCTTGATTGGGCCGTACACCCAAGAGGAGGGAATCAGTTAGTGGTCGTCCAGACGTACTTGGAGATCGATGGATATGCGAGGTACAAGGTGCCTCCGGTTTCGTTCAGACCCAGAACGAACTTGTAAATGGACTGTGTGTCTGACATTGGATTTTATTCTCTGTGATTGATTTCTATTAAATATATATCTGTTTGGCGGCGGGGAATTTATTCTCTTGCTTAACGCCCTTCTCTGAGACGTACGAGCTCAGGGGTTATATATTGATGGATATCAATCGCATGGAGTGAATTGCCTGTGCGACATGCCTAAGTGGCAAATTGATCAAGGCTTCTGTTGAAAAGCAAAGTCTTGTGGTTGATGATCAAAGCATGGCCTGTGTGGCATAGCTTTGTGTAGCGTTGATTCGCGAGCCTCACACCCCGGTTGTGAACCAGAAATGGGAGAGGACATCAGGGAGGGCATGCGTTTCCTTCTAGCTAGAAGTGGCGTCAGTGGTTTTACACGCCCGGACGAGTTTGACTTATGTGGTTGTTGTTGTTGCGAGGCGCCTCGGATATATCGGTGACTATGTGGAGCCGATGGAGTCATTTGGCTCATTTATGCCCCAAAGGGCGGGGAAACGCAGTGTTCAGGCATTTTAATCCACATCGGCGGACCGGCCCTGACGATCCAAGGGCCCACCTGAGTCTGGGTCCTGAGACATGGTAGGCTAGATTGTCTCGAATCGGTAGAGGACTATCTTTTGCCTCGGTTCACTGATGGAAATCCAACTTCCAATACGTGACTTTGCGGTTTTAATTGTAGAGCCTAGTATGGCGACATAGTGGGATGGGGCACTCATGTCGTCTATGATTGATACTTATGATTGAAATTGTTTTATACACTATGCACTTATAATAGTATCAAATGATTTGTTTTTAGTGTATCAAGCACTCTTTGGCTATTATAAGGTAAAAACTCTATCCTCCGGCTTGTGTTGCATTGTGTGATGGGACTTGGGTCTTATAATAGCTTCATTTTTCTTTATTTAGCATTGCGCTGTTTATTTTATGCACTGGTATTCTTGGGAGAAAACCCGTTCCGTGTTATACGGCGTGGTTCCTTTATTTACCTAACTTTAAAAATAAAGGTTAATAACTGTTTTAGTTCTCACACCAGTCACATGACTGACCTGGAGTTTATTGTTTTAACCTAAACTCTGGGTGCCCTTATTTTGACACGGGCAGCTAGTAATTTTGGTTTTGCAGATTTATATTCACAAGATCCTGATTTATAGCTGGAACGATACTCAGAAAGCTCTGTATCCGTGTATTACTTCTAGTTGTGTTTTGTATTATTTTCCGCTGCGATGTCTTTAAATGTAATTTAAATCTATGATATTATCTATGTAATATTTATTCATACTCTGTATATTCTTGTAATCTGATGAAATTGTTGTAATATACAATGAAATGTTCTTCTGTTTGAGTTCCGATGTGGCTTGTTCTCGAAGTATTCGCTCTTTCCTAACCGGGGAAGTTACGGGTCTTCACAGAGGCAGTGCACACACACACTTGTACATGTGTGTATAAGCAGGCTCCTGGAATCGCGCAAACCATTATTCTATTCGATTTGGGAAGTTGTGCGTATATAAAAATATATACACATGCACTCGCAAGCGCCGAAGTCGTTCGTCCCTGATCTAGATACACTGATATGAAAATATTCGACCACTATTTATTTTATATATGACATAAATGTTAAGATTTACTATTATATTTAGTTTTCTATTGAAATTACTTTACTTGAATTATGATTAATCCAGACTCGAGTGTTTTATGTTTTTACATGAAACGCTCGGGTCAGACCCGAGTGTTACAGATTTTAAAGATCACAACTTAGGATTTGAAGATTTGCAAAGCTAGGGTTCTGAAGACAAGCGCTCTCTAAAGATTTAAAATAGTGAATATTTTTTTCCTTGTATTCGAAGTATATTTTAAAATTCTGCTCTACAGACATCTTATATCAAATTCTGTTTAATATATAAAAGTTTATTTACTGTTAAATATTGTGTTATTTATTTATTTTGTGTTTTCTGTGTTAGTTATTTTTTGAACTCTGTAAGATAAATAACGATCCATCGATTTGAATGTTATAAGTTGGCTTAATCACCAATTAGAAGCGATAAAAAAGGCAGGACGTTACAAGTAGTTTCTATCATGTCGATTTGTCCTGTTTCGGAATCTTGGCCATTCGAAGAAAAAGGTGTCGACACGGGAAGTGAAGGAGGTAAAGGTATGAAAGATGGGTTGTTAGGACTGCCAATATTCAAAGAAGAGATGTTGGGATTGCCAACATTCGAGAAAGATGGAGATTTGGATGGTTCACATGAATTGGCAATAGTTGCCATAGCGAGAGTGTCTCGAATGATTATCGGGATTGCCAGCGTTATTGTCAGTTTTTTTTTGGACCTAAGGGTAATAGCCGAGTTCACTGAATTATGTTTTTCGTCCTCACAAGAGTTCACATTATGAGAATTATATTTTGGATTCACCTCGAGTTGACTAGGCAATTTTCCTTTCTGATTACTTTTCATTAGTTCCTTCATCATATTTATCATTTGTTCGAGTTTAGCATCTCGATTATTTATTAGTTTCTCTAATCGAACAATTTCATGTGAAGCTTCAAATAGTGAAGGAGACTGAGTTGATGATTGAAAGTTAGAATTCCTATATTGTTGACTCGAAGGCTTAGATTGAGGTGAAATTTGAGGATTGGAAATTGGGATTTGGTAATTCGAATCTGGTATCATGGCGACATTATTAGGACCAGACCATGAGAAGTTTGGATGATTTCTCCAACTATGGTTATATATGGATGAGTAAGTACTATTTTGAGCTACGACATTGACATTTCTTGAGGATAATAATGGGGTTGTCCATCTATAATTTGAGGAGTTTGAGTTTCTAAGGGAAATTCGTGACCATTTTCAGAACTAGTCAATTTTGGTACTCCTTGAATAAAAGAATGGTTAAGCTCAAAATTTCCATCACCGGGTGGAAACATAATGACAGAAGGTTGAACAGTCCTAGTTGGGTAACATCGATCTCGAAGAGATAAGGATCTATCCATTTCGACATTAAGATTTTGAAAGTTTTGATTTATTCAATTTTTATCCATCTCATTATAAAAGTTTTGATTTATCCGGGAACCCCTAGGAGAATTATGGTAGCTAACACTTTTCTTGGTCATCATTATCGAATATAGAAAATCCAAAATTAAGGTTGACACAAGAAGCTCTTTTTACAAAATAGACAATGTACTCAAGTATATCTTATTAGTTGATAATCTTGATTTGAAGGGGGAAGAGGGTCTTATGGTCGTTCACGTATAGTATAAGTACTAAGGGATACAACCAATGTTTCTCGGGTAGTATGCAACCTTTTTGCTAGAAATTCAATAAATTGAACTAATATATTTCCGCGATCAAACCCTTAAGAGGACCAATTTCACAAAATACACTCTTGTAGCTAAATATTTTGAATTATCTAGTCAGATTCTATTGTTGAAAAACAATGAGAATGATGATAGTAGTTATGGCAATTTCAGACAACCACAACAATCGGATAATAACAGTTGCATAAATTAAAAAGTTTGTACAAGCAAGCTGCTGCCCCTGTAGAAATTTTTTACAAACAATTTCTATATTTTTAAGCAACTGCAACACCTGTAGAGTTAAAAATTTTGTATAGTGAGGTAGGCAGTCCGTCCAAAGATATTGAGTAGCACTAACAATTCAAATCAACATGTTTACAAATCGCCTGACTGTTGAATTCCCTATTTGATTGCTTCAACACTATCTTTTTCTTTGAATTTTGAATTTGGTCCTTTGTGGCTTTTTTTTAAAACAAAACAAAACATTAAAAAAATCAAAATAAAAATCTAGATCAACAAGTTGAACAATTTGAACCACTAACTCACAAAACAAAATAAACCATGGCAACTAATTTGGAGTCGACTGTACAAGGAAAAGGATTCTTTTAAATAAAGAAATCACAAATAAACCCTGCTAAATGGACAATCGAGGAAGCTTAAAAAATTATTTCTTCTCACTGACCACAAACTAACGAAAAGAATAGGCAGGCATACCAATACGAGAGCATAAAGAATCAGGCCCTAAAATACTCTGACGCCCCCTATAAATATCAAAAATAACTATGAGTCTCGCCCAAATATAACACGCCTCCAATCAAAGAAGAAAATCACGCACTGAAAATTTTGAGGCTAGGCAAAAAAAAAAAAAAAAAACCCAACCTACTCAAGGAAATAATTAACACAGAAAATAAGTTGCCCTTTTTTCTCTTTTCCAAAATCGATTTAAAGGGAACAAAATAAAAAAATCAAAGGTTAGGGCTTTCGAATCAGATGTGGGATTTTGAATTGTGAGTTCGAAATCAATGAGTTCGATTCTTCTTTGCGGGTTCTGCATAACTGATGGTTTTAGGGGTGGATGAAGAAAGGTCCAATGGTTGCGGTAGTGATGGGTTTGGAGTTCATTTCGGATGCGCATTAATGTGGGTGATTGTGGAATCTCGAAAGTGGGAAGGCTCTGAATATGGTGTGTTGAGGCGTTTTGTTTGGAGTGTGGGTATGACGCTTAGGTAGTTCGATGGTGAAAAACTTGTTGGTGATCGTTATAGTGGGGATGTGTGATCGAGAGGCAAATGGTTTTTGAGGTATGCGAGTTTGTATTTGTTGATCAAGTTGTGGTGATTAGGAAGATGGACTGATTGGTGTTTGAAGGATGGACGTTTACAGTGTGGTTTTGTGAGCATCATCTTGTTTTTGCTTCTGAAGTCTGGTCTCTGGCATTTCTAATGGTGGTATTGTATCAGGAATTAGGAGGAACTGTAACACCCCGTATTTGCTGTGAACTTAAGAATTACAAATCTAAGTGTAATTAAAATATAAAATAAGAATCAGGGAAAGCGGGTTGCGCCATTGCGTTCGTCTCGGAATTCTTCTTGGAAACGAGTCCGAGTTTGCAAGAATCGGAGTCCGTATGAGGGAGATATGACCCTCCGAAGTTTCAGGAATTTTCAGAATCGAAAATAGCTCGAAATTCGAATTCAAAATTCGAATTCAAACCCAGAAGCGGGTTGGGCGGGAAATTTCCCGCCCAGGACCCAGGTCGACTAGGGAGTCGACCCCCCCCCCCCCCGACCAGGTCGATTGGGGAGTCGACTGGCCAGTCGACCCCCCCGACCAGGTCGACTGGGTAGTCGACCTGGGGGTCGACCTGATCCCCGAACCTGGTTTTGGGCCTAGGTGCATTCTTATGTATTTTTTCTTGTTTTCTGCCTAGATTTGTCTACCTAAACCTATTTAAACAGCCCCAAACCTAGCCTTCTCTACACACAATTCTGTTCTGCTTCTGTTCTGCCTCTGTTCTATATAAAAATAAAAATGGCGTCGCTACTCTGCTGGAATCAAAACTAGAAGCTAATCAACATCAACCTAAGCAACTCAATTCAAACTAGAGATTAAAGCTTCTGCAACAATTCTACTACAACTAAAGTTCTTTCTTTAATCCAACCAAGGCAAATACAGTTATTTTCCGATATAAACGTTAATTCTGATTGTGACATGAATTGTAAATCTAAATCTGAGGTTATGTCCGTTCTGTTCTGTTTAAATCTATCTTATTCTGTATCTCTTTCTTCTTTCTGTTCTATAGCCAGGCTACCCCAAGCCTGCGCCAATCTCCTAAGAGATTGACGCACGAACGCTAAAATGTTTGGGACAAATAATGAATGTGGCATAATTGGACATGGCTAATCTGTGACTGATTTAAGAAAAAGGACATAGGTTGTAAACTAGATTTAGATCTATGCATATTCTGTGAATTGGAAGAAGAGGAACCATGGTATGTTAACATGTGACTTGAGACATTGGACATAACACATATTTTTGAATTAAGATATGTTATAACTAGATTGTTGGGCATATTGTTTATATAACAATTCATGATTTGAAAGAGAATATGACTTAGGTGTGAAGATCTATATTAAGATTTGATAACTATCAAATGTGAATAACACCTAGGTAGGAGATTTTTGAATATATGACATGCATTGAAATCGATGGCTATATTTGGTATAATTTATATGTGAATCTTTTGTACTAGGCATGTTGAACTAAATTGGGACATGTAAATTATGACCATAATCTATGACATGTAAATTCAATGCAAACGTGGGGGTATATGATCATAGTGTGAATCATGACAACTATTTAGGCATGTAAACTTAGGCCAAATTTACAATTAGGCAAGATATGTAAATGAAACTTTAGGGAATGATTAAATCTGTTATATTGCCTAATCTGCTAGTTTTGTTGCCTAATCTGCTAGTTCTGTTATATTGCCTAATCTGCTGGTTCTGTTATATTTCCTAATTTGCTAAGTTCTGCTATATTGCCTAATCTGCTAGATCTGTTCATCTGCTAAATCTGTCATCTGCTAAATCTGTTGAGAATGCCTAATCTGATATATACTAAATCTACTAAATTGCTTAATCTGCTAAATCCGTTAAGTCGCCTAATCTGCGAAATCTGTTATCTGCTATATCTGTTGAGTTGATATATTTAGTCTGTTATTGACATAATCTGAATTGGCTATAGTTATAAATGATCGACATGTACATTAGGTGTGGGCATAAATGGTAAATTATTAATTAATTGGCCGCAAAGATAAACATGGCTAACTCGAGATTAGAATGAGTTTGCGGCGTAATCCTGCCCGGCACATCCAGTGGCCGCAAACAATAGGTTCTAATGTGAGAAGTTAGTCATAACGTGCTTGAAACCCGAGGTTAGACTTAGTTTGCGGCAGAAATCTGCCCGGAACCAACCGGCCTAACCAGTAGCCGCAAACTGTCAGTCTAATGTGAGAGGTCTGGGCATTAATATTTAATTAATGAAAATCTGAGATAAATATGATGTCTAAAACGTGTTGGGTGGATAGGGTTAAACCAACTGGACTAATATATATAATAAACCCGTTCATGAATCTGTAGGCCCAATACAAAGTTAGACAAATCTGAAATTCTGTTAAATCTGTACATCTGATCCATTAGTCTGAAAACTTGTTGATTTGATTTTCTGATATGTGAACTAGTAAATCTGATCTCTGTATGTCTGAACTTGTAAACAAGTTAATCTGAAATCTGTTAGTCTGGGGACACAAGGTTAGGAGGGAATTTACTTGTGTCATCTGTTGTTTGGGACCCATATTATTCAGTACCCTTTCAGGTATCAAAACTTTGACCCAATAGTAGGTAGGGTCCGGGCACGCTTAATGAACTAATTATAAGCGGTTCATTCTGATAATGGCGAGGGGTGTTGATGGTGCTTTCCAACCGGGTCATGTGCGTGCATGGATCCCGGTCTGCCTCTGAGGATGTAAGACGCCATGACATCTGTAAATAGGCCTGTGCCAATTGGTTGTCACTTTAGGGAGTGATACACCCTACTGTGGGGCCGACACAGGGTATTTATGTATTAGGGAGCCGATCGCTTTGGGTTGGGTTTTAGGGTACACTTAATTCTGTCTATTTCTGTTGGTACCGTCTGTTTCTGTTGGGTGGTAACACCTGTATGTTTCTGCGTGGTACCGTCTGTTATGGTGGTAATGGCCCATTACTAGTGTACACCTAATTCTATATTCTATTTCCGTAGGGATTAATCTGTTTCTGTTCGTTTCTGCTGGGGTGGTAAAGGCCCATTATTAGCATTCTGTTTCTGTCCGTTTCTGTTGGGGTGGTAAATGCCCATTACTAGCATTCTCTTCTGTGGAAATTATTCTGTACCCGTTTCTGTTTCAGTTTGGACATTAGGGTGACACCTAATTCTGTTATACTAGTATTAGTGCAGAGAAGTGTAAAGAAATAGCTTATGTCATTCTGTTCTTCTGTAATATCCGCAACACCTGTTACCGTTATCTCTCATCCAGTTATATTTTCATGTCATGTTATTATTATCTGTTCATAACTGAAAATCACTGGACTTGCCAGACTTTTTGTCTGACTGTAACAACCCGGAAAATCTGGGCCAGTTTAAATTTTTTATTTTGGCAATTTTAGCGAATTTTGATTATTTAAAATGAATTATTTTAAATAATATCGACGAGAAATTTATTTTGAATAGAATTCAACGTATATATTTATACGCGTCGTCGTTAGAATATAAATATTTATATATAATTATAAATAGAATTGAAAATGGCGCGGTAGTTCGATAATTCGATTTCAAACTTCAATTGAATGTACCGGGTGCAAAATAATCCGGATTTTAGTGAAACTAAAAATAATGGAATCTAATAGTGAATATCTTTCTAACGAATCCGAATAATCAAATTTTCATAGCGGGGATCAAAAGATATGTCCAGTTGAAAATTCTGAATAGTCGCTATGGAATTCAGGCCCTTAAAAATGGACATTTTGCAAATGACCTCGGATTTCGACGAAACCAGTTTTGTTAGGACCGTATCGTCAATACGAAGCTAGAAAATATTTTTCGAGAATTTTTAGAGTTCATATGCGACCCCGGTAATTTGAAATGTACGTTTAAAATTCAAAATAAGGATTTAAATGAAAATTCAACAGAAACTGATTGTAACGATCAAACCAGCTTACGATACATATCCCATTGCGTTCGGAATGGGGGTATTTAGCTATGGGCGACAGTCGTTGAGTTCAGATTGGGGTTCGTTTGAAAAGTCAACCTTTTAGTAAATTAAAGAAAAATAAAATAAAATTAATATATATATTTTCTCCTTATACCCCCCCCCCCGATTCATTTCAGAAACAAAAAAAAAACCCTAGATACATATCGACAGCCGCCCCCCCCCCCTGAAGCGCCGCCGCCCATCACCGCACCCCCGCCCTCCCTCGACGAACTCCCACCGAAGCCACCCTCCCTCGACGAACTCCCACCGAAGCCCCCCCCCCCCC
The DNA here is from genome assembly GCA_030737875.1 of Allium sativum. Classification (NCBI taxonomy): domain Eukaryota; kingdom Viridiplantae; phylum Streptophyta; class Magnoliopsida; order Asparagales; family Amaryllidaceae; genus Allium; species Allium sativum. Next base: position 320,658,911 of record CM060921.1, read on the forward strand.
CCACGTTCGCGATGCTGAAGCCGACAGCCCCCCCCCCCCTGAAGTGCCGCCGACGACGTCTTCACCCCCCCTTTTCTTCAAATTGCTGTAAGTGTTTTATCGTATTTTATTTTTATTTTAATTCGTTAAAACTAATTTCGATTTTAGGTATAAAAATAAAATAAAAAACTAATTTTAAAAGCATTTTAAAACTGAATTTTTGTAAAGTATAAAAACTGAATTTTTGTAAAGTATAAAAACTGAATTTTTATAAAGAAGATTAAAACTGATTTAAAAAGAAAAGAATTTAAAACCTGATTTTATTTTAAGAAAAAAGATTTGAACTTTAAAACTGATTTTTATTTAGTAGAAGAAATAAAAATATGATTTTTATATTTTTAAAGTAATAAAAATACGATCTTTATATTTTTAAAAGAATTAAAAATATAGTCTTTACTATATAGATGATGTAAAAATATGATTTTTGGTTAGGTAGAGGATTAAAAATGTAATTTTTACATGATAAGAAGATTAAAAATATCATCTTTATATGTGTAGAAAAAAATAAAAATGAGATTTTTATAAAGACGAAATCTTTAAATTTGAAAAGGCGAAGTCTATATTTTTATAAAGGTGAAATCTTTATTTTAGAAAAGGGAAATCTTTATATGGAAAATAGCGTGATAAAAATATAATTTTTATCTATATGACATAGTAGTAAAAATTCGATTTTTATATATTGAATAACATAGTAAAAATTCGATTTTTACATATGTAGTGAATACGGGCAACAAAGCGACAAAGGAGAGATTGGCGAAGATTTTATGCAAGGAAGTGCCGTGGAGCTTGGATAGCTATATGTGAGAACTTCTCACCTTTCAATTTAATTTTTCTAGTTATATATATACTAGGATGCAGACGGTGCTTAGTAGCACCCGACACAATCGTCCACAGACCATGGACTTGTTTGTTTGACTGTTTGGTGATTGATTGCGATATTGGTTTGAATGTGGTTTGTGGTGTGAAAAACCGAATCGATAAATTGGTTAGGATTAGACGTGCGCCGTTATAAGGCGAAGGAGTAAGGCTAGGTTAGACTCTTACTCCAAATTTTGTGGTTTGCATAATAAATTGATTTGATTGATGTGTGAATGGCGTGGGCCTTCACTAGACCGGGGATAAGGCTAGGCCTCGTCCCGTTTCTAGTATCGTGCCGTTATGCCGCCGAAATTTTCTAAAATAGGTTAGAAAAATAAAAATAGCATTTTATTTAAAGAATGAACTGAATAGAAATTCATATGTTGGAATAAAATGTTTTATCGTTAAAAATATAATTTTTAACGTGAATGTGAATAAATAAAATATTCATTTGCAAACCAGACGGTTTGTTTATGTTCACCTATTTGAAGGACATTGATTGAGTCGATAAATTTTACACATCGCCCAACTGCACGAATAAAATATTTGTTTGATTGTTTGAAACCCCACACGGGTGTTGGGATGAAATATGAAGTTCACTCATCCTGATTGATTAAATATGTCGATCGATTGATTGACATGCTGTTATAAGCGTTAGATATCTATATTTGATGCTTATACAGTGTAGTGCACTTTGGTTGATGGTTGATTATTTTTCAATGCTATTATATACATGTGTTGTATGAAAATCCATATAATTAACATTATATGGTAATTGATTGGGCCTCATTCCAATTTGAAAAATAAAGAATATTATAAAATAAAGGTTCATGTGTTGACAGTACTCATCCATTGAGATTGGTCATGTGTTGAACGAAATATTTTGATAATAACAACTATTTTGAAAAAGAAATATTTGAAAAAGAAATATTTGAAAATAAAGGAATATATGAAGCCGTGTTGATTAGATTGACGCCATTTCGACGTGAACGATATTTATATCGATTTTATTAGATTTCGAAATGAATTGAATATATAACGATTTCGAAATGAATTGAATTGAAAACGATTTCGAAATGAATTGAATATATAACGATTTCGAAATGAATTGAATATATAACGATTTCGAAATGAATTGAATAGAAAACGATTTCGAAATGAATTTGAATTGAAAACGATTTCGAAATGAATTGAATATATAACGATTTCGAAATGAATTGAATTGAAAACGATTTCGAAATGAATTGAATATATAACGATTTCGAAATGAATTGAATAGAAAACGATTTCGAAATGAATTGAATATATAACGATTTCGAAATGAATTGAATTGAAAACGATTTCGAAATGAATTGAATATATAACGATTTCAAAATGAATTGAATAGAAAACGATTTCGAAATGAATTGAATATATAACGATTTCGAAATGAATTGAATAGAAAACGATTTCGAAATGAATTGAAAACGATTTCGAAATGAATTGAATTGAAAACGATTTCGAAATGAATTGAATATATAACGATTTCGAAATGAATTGAATAGAAAACGATTTCGAAATGAATTGAATATATAACGATTTCGAAATGAATTGAATAGAAAACGATTTCGAAATGAATTGAATATATAACGATTTCGAAATGAATTGAATAGAAAACGATTTCGAAATGAATTGAAAATATAAACGATTTCGAAATGAATTGAATTGAAAACGATTTCGAAATGAATTGAATATATAACGATTTCGAAATGAATTGAATATATAACGATTTCGAAATGAATTGAATTTAAAACGATTTCGAAATGAATTGAATTGAAAACGATTTCGAAATGAATTGAATTGAAAACGATTTCGAAATGAATTGAATTGAAAACGATTTCGAAATGAATTGAATTGAAAACGATTTCGAAATGAATTGAATTGAAAACGATTTCGAAATGAATTGAATTGAAAACGATTTCGAAATGAATTGAATTGAAAACGATTTCGAAATGAATTGAATTGAAAACGATTTCGAAATGAATTGAATTGAAAACGATTTCGAAATGAATTGAATTGAAAACGATTTCGAAATGAATTGAATTGAAAACGATTTCGAAATGAATTGAATTGAAAACAATTTCCAAATGAATTGAATTGAAAACGATTTCGAAATGAATTGAATTGAAAACGATTTCGAAACGAATTGAATTGAAAACGAATTCAAATTGAATTGAAAGCGAATTGAAATGAATTCAAATTGAATTGAAATTTGAATTGAATAGAAATGAATTTTGAAACGAATTTATAAAGAAGAATTCAATTTTGCTTTGAATTGAAATGGAAGTTGAAATAGGTTTTGAAACGATTTTAAAACTATTTATATAATTCGTTTTGAATAGAAATCGACGAAATATATATTATATATATTATATATATAATATAATGGCCTGAATAGAACGCGCCGCGGCCGTTCGTGAATTTCGACCATTTATTTCAAACGGACATTACGGGAGATCCGACCGTCGGATTCTCCTAAAACCGGAACCGTTGGGTTCGTATCGAAAAGAGCTTTCTAACGAATATTAGAAATTCAAAATCTAACGGTTGGATTTGGAGATACGTCCAAATCAAATTCGAAAAAGGTCGCTGTAAGTGCAGTTCGATGGCCATTGTTGGAAATCGACTGTACGGGCCTTGATAAAATTATTAAAAATAGTAATAATTTGTGTAAAATCATAAGAAATGATTTAGAAAGAATTGGGAAGAAAAACTCCATATTTGAAAAGATAAAAATAGATTTTTATCGAAATGAACTAGTTTTGAACTAGAATTACAATTCTATTTATTTTTAAATAAATAAATTGAATTTGAAATGGTTTTGAAAATAACCAGAATTTCCAATGATTGCATTGGAGTGGATTTGAATCGAAATTGTCGTCGGAATATTTCGATGTTGGAATTCGTGATTATACAGATGTTGTTATGGAAATTTGAAAGATATATATTTATATCGTTATTTCCAATACGACATTTGTTAGTCGTAGGATTTGATATTGAATATAAGCCGATATATTTTCTATTCAGAGCCTTGTATTGAATATCAAATGTGATTTGGGTTTATCGTGAATGGTGTCTTCACTAACACTGTTCTTGAACCCAGTTGAGAAAAGATTAAATCTTTTTATTTAGATTTAATGAAGTGTACCAATTAAATGATATTTAATTGGAATTGAATTGATATTGATTTTTGGGTTTATCGTGAACAGTGTTTTAAATAACACTCGTTCTTTAACCCGATAATTAATGAATGTGATTTTGGGTTTATCGTGAACCGTGTTTTAAATGACACTGATTCTTTAACCCAGTTGAAGATTAAAACTAAGTGGGGTTTTAATGAATCTTTAATTAGATTGAAATGATCGAAAATGGAGTATCACTAGTTTTGCTCCAGGCGATAGTTAAATCTTTAATTAGATTTGAACGTGAAATGGTAATTGAATTTATCGATAACACTGTGGTGTTAGATATGAAGTATTACCAGTTTTACTTCATGGGATGAATAGGTTGGGATTGAGAAATTAAAATAAATGATTACTTCGGTAAGTTTCGTTAATCCCGGCTAGTTGAATCGAAATTCAAAAGAATAGATTAAAGAATAAATTCAAGGAATTTATCTTGGATAAAATTAATGGGAACCTTTCCCTATGAATGTGAAATTTAGAAATTGACTGTCGGTTAGCCAAACAGAATGGTTTTCTGGATATTGATCTGATGTTGGTTTCGGCCTTCGGGGTTAATATTTGGGGAATTATTCTTTTGATTAATTTACGGTTAGTGACCAATGAATTGGAATGAGGCGTATGTTGTGTTTGTGTAACACTTATTTAAAATATACGCGAATTATTCGGAAAGACCGGGTTTATCCCATTCTGAATAACTGATACGACGATAAGTCGAAGATGAAGACGATGGTCGAAGACCGGAGGTCTTCACGTCGTTTGGGTGATAACTGATGATCTTGATTGGGCTGTACACCCAAGAAGATGGAAACAGTTGGTGATCCTCCAGACGTACTTGGAGATCGATGGATATGCGGGGTACTAGGTGCCTCCGGTTTCGTTCAGACCCAGAACGGACTCGTAAATGGACTATGTGTCTGACATTGGATTTTAGTCCGTGTGATTGATCTCTATTAAATATATATCTGCTTGGCGGCGGAGAATTTATTCTCTTGCTTAACGCCCTTCTCTGAGACGTACGAGCTCAGGGGTTATATATTGATGGATATCAAACGCATGGAGTGAATTGCCTGTGTGGCATGCCTAAGTGGCAATTGATCGAGGCTTCTGTTGAAAAGCAAAGTCTTGTGGTGATGATCAAAGCACGGCCTTTGTGGGGTAGCTTTGTGTAACGTTTACTTCGCGAGTTTCACACCCGGTATGAACCAAAAACGGGAGACGGACCTCAGGGAGGACTTGCGTTTCTTTCTAGTTAGAAGTGGCGTCAGTGGTTTTACACGCCCTGACGAGTTTGACTTATGTGGTTGTTGCTGTTGCGAGGCGCCTCAGTTATATCGGTTTTGGCCGATGCTTCTGGTCGGCTGACGGACCAGACTTACACCCCATAGGGTGGGGAAGCGTAGTGTTCAGGCATAATAATCCACATCGGTGGACTGGCCCTGTCGCTCCAAGGCTTGCCTGCGCGCTTGCCTGTGGCTCGGGCTAGAGAGTCACGAATCGGTTGAGGACTATCTTTTGCCTCGGTTCATAGATGGAAATCCAACTTCCAAATACGTGACATTTGCGGTTTTAATTGTAGAACTAGTATGGCGACATGATATATGGTACCCATGCCGCCTATGATTGATACTTATGATTTGAAGTTGTTTTATACACTATGCACTTATAATAGTATCAAACGATTTGTTTTTAAACGTATCAAGCATTCTTTGGCTGTTATAAGGGAAAACCCTATCCTCGGCTGCGTTGCATTGTGTGATGGGACCTGGGTCTTATAACAGCTTCATTTTTCTTTATTTAGCATTGCGCTGTTTGTTTTATGCACTGGTATTCTTGGGAGGAAACCCGTTCCATGTTATACGGCGTGGTCCCTTGATTTACCTAACTTTGAAAATAAAGATTAATAACTGTTTTAGTTCTCACACCAGTCACATGACTGACCTGGAGTTTATTGTTTTAACCTAAACTCTGGGTGCCCCTATTTTGACACGGGCAGCTAGTAGTTTTGGTTTTGCAGATTTATATTCACAGGATCCTGGTTTACAGCTGGAATGATATCCGGAAAGCTTTGCATCCGTATATCTCATTCTAGTTGTGTATTGTATTATTTTCCGCTGCTATGTATTTAAATGTAATTTAAATCTCTGATATTTCTGTGTAATATTCATTTATACTCCGTATACTCTTGTAATCTGATGCATTGTTGTAATATACAATGAAATGTTCTTTTATATGCGTTCTGTTGTGGCTTGTTCTCGAACTATCCGACGCTTTCCTTTACGGGGAAGTAACGGGTTTTTACACTGACCCTTGTTGTTTCGCCTCCTTTCTTCCGTTTCCCCCCCCAGGTTTTGTAGAAGGAGTACTCTAGCCTGATCCAGATTTCTTCCGCTTGAAGTGCTTAAAGTATGGCTTGTCTTCTTCTGTGGGTATTATGATTTTAAACTATGCATTCTGAAGGCTTTTGTATAAGACTGATATTTTGTACTTGAATTCTGATATTGTGATTTGAAAGGATGTAACCAAGCTTATTTCGGTTTCTGTTGTAATAAAGTTATAAATTTTTCAAGTACTATTTTATCTGTCTTGTAAGTTTTTGTTCTGTTTACTAAAATGCTCCACCAAAGTTAAGGCATTACCTTTGTGAGTGACCTTAACGGAGGTGGGATGTTACACTTGGTATCAGAGCTGAAGGATACCGGATTTGATAAAAAGTTTTGAAAACTATTTTCAAAAAGGATTTAAAAAGGAAGTATTTTCAAAAGTAAAGCTTATTTTTGAAAAACATAATCCCCAAAAGCCATATATCTATCTTTTGATCCTCTGTTTGAATCTTTGTTTCCTTCTCCGGGGCTCCCGGCTTTCTGGGAGGTAACCTCATCGCGGCATGGTTCTATAGGCTTGATAAGACTACGACACCGGTCAAAGGGCAAATAAGCGCCCGACTTCCATCTGTAGCCGCAGTAGTCTCACCTACGGCTAATTTTCTTTCGAGCTTTGTAGGATTTTCCGTGCGATGGAGGCCGCTTTCGAGGGACTTGTCAACGTGTTACAAAAGGATAATAAAGTTGAGAATGTGGGAGTTTGGTTAAGGAGCACAACCCAAGGATGAGAAACTCATGGATATGGACTTGGTTCACAAAGTAGGCAAAAAGGAAACACAAAAGAAGGAAGAAAACTATGATGATAAAGGAGGAGAAATGTGCTTTACTTATGGAAGCTTGACTCATCTGAACAAGGATTGCCAAAAGAGGAAGGACACTCACTTCAACTGTGGTGAGATGGGACACTTCACTAGGGACTGCCCGAAGAAACGGGGGCAAGGACAGAGGACATGACCTACTTCGGGAAGGAAGGCGAATGCTCTCATAGTTGGTGGATAGGGTATAAGTAGGAAAATTTCCGTAGAGAGTTTAGTTTCCTTATCTGATTATTGAGTTAGAACTCTTTCCGATTATGGCATTCTGATTTCGTAGTCGAGTCTCTGCACTTTAACACTAGTATTGTTTCTGATTCCACTGTAGGGTCAAACCCATAGGGGTTATGACTCATCTGCTTGCGATAGATTGGGGTTTGAGAGATATCTGTGTTAGGCGTCAAGTAGGACGCATACATTCAGGGTTTTATCATGCTTAGTTCGGTAACCTGATCTGTACCAGTAATCTGTAAATATCTGAATATTCCCGATAAGGTTAAGATTTCCAGTTTTGACATTATCTAAAGAGGGTAATCCTCTGGGTGTCAATTTGATGTTGGTTTCGGTCTTCGGGGCCGATACTTAGGACCCATGTCTATTGGGAACCAAGTTTTTGTTTTATCTGTACTCGCTTCCATCGTTTGACTGTATCCTATCGATCGAATCTTCGAACTTTAGGTAGAAACTAATGGGTGTAAACATGTGTTTGAGACATGTTATGTTTGATGGTTGCAAGTGGATGCAAGTGGTTGCTAGTGGCTGCTCGTGGATGCATATACACACACTAGGCACTAGATCGGCTCGAAAACACTCTCATACTGCATATGGATGTGTGAGCATTTTCAATTTTTGTGGATGCAAAATTATTGACTCAGCACATGGATGTTGCATATGATAGAATGGTTGTGCACTAATATAGAAATGATATGTATCAAGTAGGAAAATTGCATACATGTTGGACTCATGGCACTGGCATAATTCGCATTAAGGAGGTCAACTGAATCAGTGGACCGCCTGATCTTTGCATTAGATAAGGAACATATACACCCACTTTTGCATATGTTCATACAACATTAGAAGTTTCTAAGGACAATGGACACCAGTGATTGATGATTGAGTAGATGGATGTTGGACGGTAGGACACATTCTTCTTAACTTGAAGATTTCGGGGACGAAATCCTTTAAGGAGGGGAGAATGTAACACTCCGTATTTTCTGTGAACTTAAGAATTCCAAATCTAAGTGTAATTAAAATATAAAATAAGAATCAGGAAAAGCGGGTTGTGCCATTACGTTCGTCTCGGAATTCTGCTTGGAAACGAGTCCGAGTTTGCAAGAATCGGAGTCCGTATGAGGGAGATATGACCCTCCGAAGTTTCAGGAATTTTCAGAATCGAAAACATCTAGAAATTCGAATTCAAAATCCGAATTCAAATCCAGAAGCGGGCTGGGCGGGAAATTTCCGCCCAGGACCCAGGTCGACTGGGGAGTCGACTAGGTAGTCGAACCCCCCCCCCCCCGACCAGGTCGATTGGGGAGTCGACTGGGCAGTTGACCCCCCCCCCCCCCGACCAGGTCGACTGGGCAGTCGACCTGGGGGTCGACCTGGTCCCCGAACCTGGTTTTGGGCCTGGGTGCATTCTTATGTATCTGGTCTCGTTTTCTTCCTAGATTCGTCTGCCTAAACCTATTTTAACAGCCCCAAACCTAGCCTTCTCTACACACAATTCTGTTCTGCTTCTGCTCTGCCTCTGTTCTATATAAAAATAAAAATGGCGTCGCTACTCTGCTGGAATCAAAACTAGAAGCTAATCAACATCAACCTAAGCAACTCAATTCAAACTAGAGATTAAAGCTTCTGCAACAATTCTACAACAATTAAAGTTCTTTCTTTAATCCAACCAAGGCAAGTACAGTTATTTTCCGATATAAACGTTAATTCTGATTGTGATATGAATTGTAAATCTGAATCTGAGGTTATGTCTGTTCTGTTCTGTTTAGATCTATCTTATTATGTATCACTTTCTTCTTTCTGTTCTATAGCCAGGCTACCCCGAGCCTGCGCCAATCTCCTAAGAGATTAACGCACGAATGCTAAAATGTTTGGGACAAATAATGAATGTGGCATAATTGGACATGGCTAATCTGTGACTGATTTAAGAAAAAGGACATAGGTTGTAAACTAGATTTAGATCTACGCATATTCTGTGAATTAGAAGAAGAGGAACCATGGTATGTTAACATGTGACTTGAGACATTGGACATAACGCATATTTTTGAATTAAGATCTGTTATAACTAGATTGTTGGGCATATTGTTTATATAACAATTCATGATTTGAAAGAGAATATGACTTAGGTGTGAAGATCTATATTAAGATTTGATAGCTATCAAATGTGAATTACACCTAGTAGGAGATTTTTGAATATATGACATGCATTGAAATCGATGGCTATATTTGGTATAATTTATATGTGAATCTTTTGTACTAGGCAAGTCGAACTAAATTGGGACATGTAAATTATGACCATAATCCGTGACATGTAAATTCAATGCAAACGTGGGGTATATGATCATAGTGTGAATCATGACAACTATTTAGGCATGTAAACTTAGGCCAAATTCACAATTAGGCAAGATATGTAAATGAAACTTTAGGTAATGATTAAATCTGTTATATTGCCTAATCTGCTAGTTCTGTTGCCTAATCTTCTAGTTCTGTTATATTGCCTAATCTGTTGGTTCTGTTATATTGCCTAATTTGCTAAGTTCTGCTATATTGCCTAATCTGCTAGATCTGTTCATCTGCTAAATCTGTCATCTGCTAAGTCTGCTGAGAATGCCTAATCTGTTATATACTAAATCTGCTAAATTGCTTAATCTGCTAAATCCATTAAGTCGCCTAATCTACGAAATCTGTTATCTGCTATATCTGTTGAGTTGATATATTTAGTCTGTTATTGACATAATCTGAATTGGCTATAGTTATAAATGATCGACATGTACATTAGGCGTGGGCATAAATGGTACATTATTAATTAATTGGCCGCAAAGATAAACATGGCTAACTCGAGGTTAGAATGCGTTTGCAGCGTAATCCTTCCCGGAACCGCCCGGCACATCCAGTGGCCGCAAACAATAGGTTCTAATGTGAGAAGTTAGTCATAACGTGCTTGAAACCCGAGGTTAGACTCAGTTTGCGGCAAAAATCTGCCCGGAACCAACCGGCCTAGCCAGTAGCCGCAAACTATCAGTCTAATGTGAGAGGTCTGGGCATTAATATTTAATTAATGAAAATCTGAGATAAATATGATGTCTAAAACTTGTTGGGTGGATATGGTTAAACCAACTGGACTATTATATATAATAAAGCCGTTCATGAATCTATAGGCCCAATACAAAGTTAGACAAATCTGAAATTCTATTAAATCTGTACATCTGATCCATTAGTCTGAAAACTTGTTGATTTGATTTTCTGATCTGTGAACTAGTAAATCTGATCTCTGTATGTCTGAACTTGTAAACAAGTTAATCTGAAATCTGTTAGTCTGGGGACACAAGGTTAGGAGGGAATTTACTTGTGTCATCTGTTGTTTGGGACCCAAATTAGTCAGTACCCTTTCTGGTATCAAAAGTTTGACCCAACAGTAGGTAGGGTCCGGGCACGCTTACTGAACTAATTATAAGCGGTTCATTCTGATAATGGCGAGGGGTGTTGATGGTACGTTCCAACCGGGTCATGTGCGTGCATGGATCCCGGTCTGCCTCTGAGGATGTAAGACGCTGTGACATCTGTAAATAGGCCTGTGCCAATTGGTTGTCACTTTAGGGAGTGATACACCCTACTGTGGGGCCGACACATGGTATTTATGTATTAGGGAGCTGATCGCTTGGGGTAGGGTTTTAGGGTACACTTAGTTCTGTCTGTTTCTGTTGGTACCGTTTGTTTCTGTTGGGTGGTAACACCTGTCTGTTTCTGCGTGGTACCGTCTGTTAGGGTGGTAAAGGCCCATTACTAGTGTACACCTAATTCTACATTCCGTTTCCGTAGGGATTAATCTGTTTCTGTCCGTTTCTGCTGGGGTGGTAAAGGCCCATTATTAGCATTCTGTTTCTGTCCGTTTCTGTTGGGGTGGTAAAGGCCCATTACTAGCATTCTCTTCTATGGAAATTATTCTGTACCCATTTCTGTTTCAGTTTAGACATTAGGGTGACACCTAATTCTGTTATACTAGTATTAGTGCAGAGAAGTGTAAAGAAATAGCTTATGTCATTCTGTTCTTCTGTAATATCCGCTACACCTGTTACCGTTATCTCTCATCCAGTTTTATTTTCATGTCATGTTATTATTATCTATTCATAACTGAAAATCACTGGACTTGCTAGACTTTTTGTCTGACCCTTGTTGTTTCGCCTCCTTTCTTACGTTTCCCCCCCAGCTTTTGTAGAAGGGAGTACTCTAGCATGATCCAGATTTCTTCCGCTTGAAGTGCTTAAAGTATGGCTTGTCTTCTTCTGTGGGGATTACGATTTTAAACTATGCATTCTGAAGGCTTTTATACAAGACTGATATTTTGTACTTGAATTCTGATATTGTGATTTGAAAGGATGTAACCAAGTTATTTCGGTTTCTGTTGCAATAAAGTTATAAAATTTTCAAGTACTGTTTTATCTGTCTTGTAAGTTTCTGTTCTGTTTACTAAAATGCTCCACCAAAGTTAAGGCATTCCCTTTGTGAGTGACCTTAACGGAGGTGGGGTGTTACACTTGGTATCAGAGCTGAAGGATACCAGATTTGATAAAAAGTTTTGAAAACTATTTTCAAAAAGGATTTAAAAAGGAAGTATTTTCAAAAGTAAAGCATATTTTTGAAAAACATAATCCCCAAAAGCCATATATCTATCTTTTGATCCTCTGTTTGAATCTTTGTTTCCTTCTCCGGGGCTCCCGACTTTCTGGGAGGTAACCTCATCGCGGCATGGTTCTATAGGCTTGATAAGACTACGACACCGGTCAAAGGGCAAATAAGCTCCCGACTTCCATCTGTAGCCGCAGTAGTCTCACCTACGGCTAATTTTCTTTCGAGCTTTGTAGGATTTTCCGTGCGTTGGAGGCCGCTTTCGAGGGACTTATCAACGTGTTACACACGGATAATAAAGATGAGAATGAGGGAGTTTGGCTAAGGAGCACAACCCAAGGATGAGAAACTCATGGATATGGACTTGGTTCACAAAGTAGGCAAAAAGGAAACACAAAAGAAGGAAGAAAAGTCTGATGATAAAGGAGGAGAAATGTGCTTTACTTATGGAAGCTTGACCCATCTGAACAAGGATTGCCAAAAGAGGTAGGACACTCACTTCAACTGTGGTGAGATGGGACACTTCACTAGGGACTGCCCGGAGAAACGGGGCAAGGACAGAGGACATGACCTACTTCGGGAAGGTAGGCGAATGCTCTCATAGTTGGTGGATAGGGTATAAGTAGGAAAATTTTCGTAGAGAGTTTAGTTTCCTTATCTGATTATTGAGTTAGAACTCTTTCCGATTATGGCATTCTGATTTCGTAGTCGAGTCTCTGCACTTTAATACTAGTATTGTTTCTGATTCCACTGTAGGGTCAAACCTATGGGGTTATGACTCATCTGCTTGTGATAGATTGGGGTTTGAGAGATATCTGTGTTAGGCGTCAAGTAGGACGCATACATTCTGGGTTTTATCATGCTTAGTTCGGTAACCTGATCTGTACCAGTAATCTGTAAATATCTGAATATTCCCGATAAGGTTAAGATTTCCAGTTTTGACATTATTTAAAGATGGTAATCCTCGGGGTGTCAATTTGATGTTGGTTTCGGTCTTCGGGGCCGATACTTAGGACCCATGTCTAATGGGAACCAAGTTTTTGTTTTATCTGTACTCGCTTCCATCGTTTGACTGTATCCTATCGATCGAATCTTCGAACTTTAGGTAGAAACTAATGGGTGTAAACATGTGTTTGAGACATGTTATGTTTGATGGTTGCAAGTGGATGCAAGTGGTTGCTAGTGGTTGCTCGTGGATGCATATACACACACTAGGCACTAGATCGGCTCGAAAACACTCTCATACTGCATATGGATGTGTGAGCATTTTCAATTTTTGTGGATGCAAAATGATTGACTCAGCACATGGATGTTGCATATGACTGAATGGTTGTGCACTCATATAGAAATGATATGTATCGAGTAGGAAAATTGCATACATGTTGGACTCATGGCACTGGCATAATTCGCATTAAGGAGGTCAACTGAATCAGTGGACCGCCTGATCTTTGCATTAGATAAGGAACATATACACACACTTTTGCGTATGTTCATACAACATTAGAAGTTTCTAAGGACAATGGACGCCAGTGATTGATGATTGAGTAGATGGATGTTGGACGGTAGGACACATTCTTCTTAACTTGAAGATTTCGGGGACGAAATCCTTTAAGGAGGGGAGAATGTAACACCCCATATTTTCTGTGAACTTAAGAATTACAAATCTAAGTGTAATTAAAATATAAAATAAGAATCAGGAAAAGCGGGTTGCGCCATTCCGTTCGTCTCGGAATTCTGCTTGGAAACGAGTCCGAGTTTGCAAGAATCGGAGTCTGTATGAGGGAGATATGACCCTCCGAAGTTTCAGGAATTTTCAGAATCGAAAACATCTCGAAATTCGAATTCAAACCCAGAAGCGGGCTGGGCGGGAAATTTCCGCCCAGGACCCAGGTCGACTGGGGAGTCGACTGGGTAGTCGACCCCTCCGACCAGGTCGACTGGGGAGTCGACTGGGCAGTCGACAACCCCCTCTCCCACCAGGTCGACTGGGCAGTCGACCTGGGGGTCGACCTGGTCCCCGAACCTGGTTTTGGGCCTGGGTGCATTCTTATGTATCTGGTCTCGTTTTCTTCCTAGATTCTTCTGCCTAAACCTATTTTAACAGCCCCAAACCTAGCCTTCTCTACACACAATTCTGTTCTGCTTCTGCTCTGCCTCTGTTCTATATAAAAATAAAAATGGCGTTGCTATTCTGCTGGAATCAAAACTAGAAGCTAATCAACATCAACCTAAGCAACTCAATTCAAACTAGAGATTATAGCTTCTACAACAATTCTACAACAATTAAAGTTCTTTCTTTAATCCAACCAAGGCAAGTACAGTTATTTTCCGATATAAATGTTAATTCTGATTGTGACATGAATTGTAAATCTGAATCTGAGGTTATGTCTGTTTTGTTCTGTTTAGATCTATCTTATTATGTATCTCTTTCTTCTTTCTGTTCTATAGCCAGCCTACCCCGAGCCTGCTCCAATCTCCTAAGAGATTAACGCGCGAATGCTAAAATGTTTGGGACAAATAATGAATGTGGCATAATTGGACATGGCTAATCTGTGACTGATTTAAGAAAAAGGACATAGGTTGTAAACTTGATTTAGATCTACGCATATTCTGTGAATTGGAAGAAGAAGAACCATGGTATGTTAACATGTGACTTGAGACATTGGACATAACGCATATTTTTGAATTAAGATCTGTTATAACTAGATTGTTGGGCATATTGTTTATATAACAATTCATGATTTGAAAGAGAATATGACTTAGGTGTGAAGATCTATATTAAGATTTGATAACTATCAAATGTGAATAACACCTAGGTAGGAGATTTTTGAATATATGACATGCATTGAAATCGATGGCTATATTTGGTATAATTTATATGTGAATCTTTTGTACTAGGCAAGTTGAACTAAATTGGGACATGTAAATTATGACCATAATCCGTGACATGTAAAGTCATTGCAAACATGGGGTATATGATCATAGTGTGAATCATGACAACTATTTAGGCATGTAAACTTAGGCCAAATTCACAATTAGGCAAGATATGTAAATGAAACTTTAGGGAATGATTAAATCTGTTATATTTCCTAATCTGCTAGTTCTGTTGCCTAATCCGCTAGTTCTGTTATATTGCCTAATCTGCTGGTTCTGTTATATTGCCTAATTTGCTAAGTTCTGCTATATTGCCTAATCTGCTAGATCTGTTCATCTGCTAATTCTGTCATCTGCTAAGTCTGCTGAGAATGCCTAATCTGTTATATACTAAATCTGCTAAATTGCTTAATCTGCTAAATCCGTTAAGTCGCCTAATTTGCGAAATCTGTTATCTGTTATATCTGTTGAGTTGATATATTTAGTCTGTTATTGACATAATCTGAATTGGCTATAGTTATAAATGATCGACATGTACATTAGGCGTGGGCATAAATGGTAAATTATTAATTAATTGGCCGCAAAGATAAACATGGCTAACTCGAGGTTAGAATGAGTTTGCGGCGTAATCCTGCCCGGAACCGCCCGGCACATCCAGTGGCCGCAAACAATAGGTTCTAATGTGAGAAGTTAGTCATAACGTGCTTGAAACCCGAGGTTAGACTCAGTTTGCGGCAGAAATCTGCCCGGAACCAATCGGCCTAACCAGTAGCCGCAAACTGTCAGTCTAATGTGAGAGGTCTGGGCATTAATATTTAATTAATGAAAATCTGAGATAAATATGATGTCTAAAACGTGTTGGGTGGATAGGGTTAAATCAACTTGACTAATATATATAATAAACCCATTCATGAATCTGTAGGCCCAATACAAAGTTAGACAAATCTGAAATTCTGTTAAATCTGTGCATCTGATCTGTTAGTCTGAAAACTTGTTGATTTGATTTTCTGATCTGTGAACTAGTAAATCTGATCTCTGTATGTCTGAACTTCTAAACAAGTTAATCTGAAATCTGTTAGTCTGGGGAAACTAGGTTAGGAGGTAATTTACTTGTGTCATCTGTTGTTTGGGACCCATATTAGTCAGTAACCCTTTATGGTATCAAAACTTTGACCCAACAGTAGGTAGGGTCCGGGCACGCTTACTGAACTAATTATAAGCAGTTCATTCTGATAATGGCGAGGGGTGTTGATGGTGCGTTCCAACCGGGTCATGTGCGTGCATGGATCCCGGTCTGCCTCTAAGGATGTAAGATGCCGTGACATCTGTAAATAGGCATGTGCCAATTGGTTGTCACCTTAGGGAGTGATACACCCTACTGTGGGGCCGACACAGGATATTTATGTATTAGGGAGCCGATCGCTTGGGGTAGGGTTTTAGGGTACACTTAGTTCTGTCTGTTTCTGTTGGTACCGTCTGTTTCTGTTGGGTGGTAACACCTGTCTGTTTCTACGTGGTACCATCTGTTAGGATGGTAAAGGCCCATTACTAGTGTACACCTAATTCTACATTCTGTTTCCGTAGGGATTAATCTGTTTCTGTCCGTTTCTGCTGGGGTGGTAAAGGCCCATTATTAGCATTTTGTTTCTGTCCGTTTCTGTTTAGGTGGTAAAGGCCCATTACTAGCATTCTCTTCTGTGGAAATTATTCTGTACCCGTTTCTGTTTCAGTTTAGACATTAGGGTGACACCTAATTCTGTTATACTAGTATTAGTGCAGAGAAGTGTAAAGAAATAGCTTATGTCATTCTGTTCTTCTGTAATATCCGCTACACCTGTTACCATTATCTCTCATCCAGTTTTATTTTCATGTCATGTTATTATTATCTGTTCATAACTGAAAATCACTGGACTTGCCAGACTTTTTGTCTGACCCTTGTTGTTTCGCCTCCTTTCTTCCGTTTCCCCCCAGGTTTTGTAGAAGGGGGTACTCTAGCCTGATCCAGATTTCTTCCGCTTGAAGTGCTTAAAGTATGGCTTGTCTTCTTCAATGGGGATTATGATTGTAAACTATGCATTCTGAAGGCTTTTGTACAAGACTGATATTTTGTACTTGAATTCTGATATTGTGATTTGAAAGGATGTAACCAAGCTTATTTCGGTTTCTGTTGTAATAAAGTTATAAATTTTTCAAGTACTGTTTTATCTGTCTTGTAAGTTTCTGTTCTGTTTACTAAAATGCTCCACCAAAGTTAAGGCATTCCCTTTGTGAGTGACCTTAACGGAGGTGGGGTGTTACAGGAACAACAGTGGAATTAAGGATTAAGGCTATGGTGATCACAGAAAAGTATGATCAACACAGTATAAGCCGGAGGTGAAGATTGGATCAGCACCAACTGGTACTTCAGAAATCAGAGAATCACACAAGAAAATCTTAGAAATTACAATGATTAACTCATGTTGGAGAAGAGAGAATTAAAGACAGGATTACAAGATAGAATGAGGTGAAAATGAGATATTTTTATTACTGAAGTTTTGCATATCTGTTTAAAGGGCTTAAGGCACTTATTTATAGTGGCAATACATCACTTAGTTGCCAAGAATTACAAACATGCCATGAAAACCCTAATTTAATCTCATTACATAATGGTGCATGTGCACAACACACACACACACACACACACACTTTTATTTATTTTTCTGACTAAAATTCAACGCTGGAAATTATCCTGGTGTACATCTGCATCCCTTCTAACATCAATTTTCTCTAGCATTAATTGTGTCTCGAGTTTTTCCATTGTGTTTGAATAATTTTCTCTCACAGTTTTATGCCTATATAATAATTTTCTCTCACAGTTTTATGCCCATAAGGTGTTTGACTAAATGTTGCACCATGACAACTTTCATGACAATTATGTTTCTTGAATATCTATAGAACCATTGCAATGCTTCTTTTCTTAAGTTGTATGAGCATAAGTGTACCCATTCATGAGGATCTGTTTCATTGTACCTAAAGAAATTCTCCACTTGTCTTAACCAATCAACAGCTCTGTCGTCACCGCAAAAGGTAGGAAAATCAATCTTGAAATTGATTTTTGAACAATCTTTGGAAGTACTCATCATAGTGTCATCACGTCTGGTATTAGTTGTTGTTGTTCTTGGATTGTGCTCAGTATTTAATCTGGTGTTAACTTCTGTATTTCTGAGTTGTGTAACATCCATGCTTGAATTTTCAGTTCTTGCAAGAAGAGGCTGGCTGGCATTCGGAGATACATAAGTATTTGATCTGATTTGTTGAATGCTTCCTTGTTGTTTGTGAATGTAAAGTCGAATGGGTGTATCAGGTGATTTTTATCATTCAGTAGAGAAATTTTTTTGCCAAGGATTCTTGCATGTCTTCCATTTTTTCATTGAGATCACCCATCTTTTCTTTGACTTCTTGATTCTGATCTAACAAATGTTGTGTAGTTCTTTCCAGTTTCCTCAAGCTATTGTTGGTCCTGTTATTAAACATGCTTTGTCTATTCCAGAGTTCGTCTTGTGATAGCTTGGTGGCATCTGTGTCTTCAAGTTGAGATGATGCTTCACTGGCTTCAAGAATTGTAGGATCAAGATGGCGAGGGTCGGTATTCATCTCACCAGATGACTCTGATACCAATTTGTGAGCATCATCTTGTTTTTGCTTCTGAAGTCTGGTCTTTGGCATTTCTAATGGTGGTATTGTATCAGGAATTAGGAAGAACAGCAGGGGAATTAAGGATTCAGGCTATGGTGATCACAGAAAAGTATGATCAACACAGTGTAAGTTGGAGGTGAAGATTGAATCAGCACTAATTGGTACTTCAGAAATCAGAGAATCACACAAGAAAATCTTAGAAATTACAAAGAATAACTCGTGTTTGAGAAGAGAGAATTAAAGACAGGATTGCAAGACAGAATGAGGAGAAAATGAGATACTTTCATTACTGAAATTTTGCATATTTGTTTACAGGGCTCAAGGCATTTATTTATAGTGGCAATACATCACTTAGTTGCCAGGAATTACAAATATGCCATGAAAACCCTAATTTAATCTCATTACATACTGGTGCATGTGCACAACATACACACACTTTTATTTATTTTTCTGACTGAAATTCAACGCTGGGAATTATCCTGGTGTACATCTGCATCCCTTCTAACATCAATTTGCTCTGGTATTAATTGTGTCTCGAGTTTTTCCATTGCATTTGAAGAATTTTCTCTCACGGTTTTATGCCCATAAGGTGTTTGACTAAATGTTGCACCATGACAGGTTTTTTTGCATGGGAAATTTGAGGCAGGTTGTGTATCGTGTATTACCAATCTGGGGTATTCTGTTTGTGATTAAGAGATGGTGCAGGTTGATTCCTGTAGTTGGAGCGGTTTGCGACAATGGTATGGTTGAGTTAAATTTTTGGCAGGGGTGCATGTGGGATGATTATGGCAGAAAACTGCTATTGATGATGAAACAATGATGGTGATGATTTTTTTTGTGGATTATAGTATAGGAAGGGAGGTTCGTGATCAACTATAAAATTGGATATTTGCGGTCAATTCTAAAATGGGATTTTTGTGGTCAAAGTGGATTGTCTGATAAGTGAATTGATGGTGTTTCGTGGCAAGACAAGGAGTTGGTGAAGGTAATGGCCTAGACTAGGGTGTTCTTCGGAGAAGGGTATTGATGTTGGGTGAACTGTGTTTGAACGTGGGATGAGGGGAAAATTTTGTTTTAGGTTTTGTTGAATTGGAATACGGGATGACATACGTGGATTCATTATTTGATGGATTACTGTTTGAATTTGTGATTATGGTTATGAAGATGATTGAGAAGAACCGGAAAGAAATCAAGCACAAGAAAGAGAAAAAAAATGCAAAAAGTTTTATTTTTGGAACTTGTAGAGGAAGAAAGGAAATATTATGCAGAAGAAAATGAAAATAAAATTGGCAAAGAAATTGAAAATGAATTGACAAGTTTTATTTTTTTTCTCTTGGCTTAGAGATTGGAGTATCAACTTGTAGAACCAAATCAACCAATCAAAAATTTTCTCCTATATATACAAGAAATCAAATGGAAAAATAAAAATAAAAACTAATATGAATCAGAAATTAAATAAATAATAAAATTCATTGTTTACGTCCCGGGCAATAACTCCAAAAACTTGTTTGACCCTTTCCTATGGAAGCATAAATTTTGAAATAAATTACTGCAAGCGCACAGGTGTTAGTATGCAGGTCAAACATAGGACGAAAATTAAATTTTATTATTCATATATTTCGTGGGCGAGTTAGACGAATTTTGAGATTTGATTAAAAGCAATGAAAATTGAAGCTGCAAATTAGTTCAGAACAAATCTAATTGACCCGATGACCAAATTATAATTATCGATTGAAAACAAATTAAAACTACGATTGAATTTACTACAGATTAAAATCTAATCGGATCTATAATAAATCCAATGATTAACTAAGAAAAATAAAACATAATACTGGAAATAAAATTGTAGAACAAAAATAAACAAACATGAAAATAAAATTAAGATTACCGTTGAATCTAATCAAACGGCCAATCACCAATGATAAAAGTAAATTGCAATAGTAAACTGTGCTTTATCAAATCTAATTGAACAGACGACACAAATTTACTGGACCCAAGAGGAGTATAGAAGAAGAAAAGAAAAATCTCGATTCAAGGATGAAGTTTACAATGAGAATACATGAGTATTTATAGGATAGGTAGCCAACCTAAACCCTAATACAATCACAAATGGACCTTAGTTAATTCTAGTAAATTTGGGCATTTCCTCTTTTCCACTTGCTTCCTTGGCAATTCTTCATTGATTTGTGTTATGCATAGCCTTTGTACCAATTATTTTCTTGTCTAAAAAGCAATTTGATGTGAGATCTTCATCTTCAAGTCTTTATATATAAATACACATCATTTTGATCTCTATTTTCTATTTTTCTGACTGCATGTGGCTTAATCGGCATATCTGTAAAAGTGAACCCAAGTAATATTTATTTGTATATGAAAGATAAGATATAAGAGCATAAAATAAACACATTTTCATGTCAATCGATTGGTAAAGTATACAATTTTATATATAATACTACATTTACTGTTCGTTTACCATTTTTGTTATATTAAGTTTATTAATGTTATTGAGACCTCAGATACTGCACTCCTCTATTACCCAGTAGATCTGACCTAATATTTAATAAACAATAAATGTATGCAAATATTCCGCTTAGATAACCTCGATCCTGAATACCAATCATAGTATCTTCCAAAACTACCTCATTAGGATTTCATCATCTCACTACGGAGCGCATAAGCTTCATCTACAGTGGACCGCCATATGCTTACACTATAGACGTCCTAATGTATACTATGAGAACATGTAGGCTACATTCGCAATAGACTCTCTTACACTTACACTATAGATGTGCACATCATCGTCCTATCATGAGTACTCTTTCTGAATCCCGCTAATAGGCCGTCTTATTATCCACGTTGGTCTATCTTTTTTCATATCGTGGACCGGCTCCACGAGGCCTCATATTTCTATTAGGGTTGTATCTCTTGAGATTAATTAATAGCTTTTCCCCTAAGCAAACAATCTAAATAAATCGAGTACCATTGCTTATCCTCTACCAAGCGTATTGATAGTGAAAGATTGCCTGGACCAATAAGCATAACTCATGTCCTTCCCCGTTCTCGTTGTCCATTCGATGATATCTAGTAATCATATGACTATTATCCTTTAGGTTCCCCTACATGCATTGACCTATTTGTTTACCTTGCCATTTATTGACTTTTTAAACTACTTAAAGAAGTTAAGGCAACACCTCCTTGATACGCCCTTACAGACCTTAACTCTGATGGACCACTCTGTGCCTACATTTAACGACTATCCCTGGGTATTCCTGTTTTCGTGTCGCGTGATATCCAAAATGATCTGTAATGAAATGCAACTCAATTAGATACATGTCAGGCTAACAATAGTCATATTTAAACATTTAATACAAAATTACAGTTTAACTTCTCTCTTTATTAGACCATACGTTTGACGTTCTTTTCTTATACATTTAATTTAACTTTCATTCAATCTAACTTTCATTCAATTTCATTAACTTTTTCTATTTCATTGTCCTATCATTATCTTTTACTTAGGTCTCTAGGTATCATAATGACAATCTTTGTCTTTGTGTTTAAGCTTCTACCTATCATAATGATAGTCATTTTTATTATCTTTCAGTTAAGCCTCTACTTATCATAAGTATAGTCATTATTGTTGTTTTTCATTTAATTTCATTTACCGTTCTTATTTCATTATTGAATTCATCAAGTATCAAACTTGGATATTATCTTTTTCATTATATTCTTCGATGTTTATCAGTTTTTATTTCTCTTAATATTTTACTTTTGGAGCTAGTCATATTTCAGTGAGTTGGTAGTTAAGTTTCTATAGTTTATTTCCATATTTTAGTATAAATTAGGTCTTTGCTCGATGCTTCGTAATTACAAGTCATTTTATTCTTTTATTTGGGAGTATGCAGTACAAAATACAGTAGTCACTCCTATTATGTAAAATCGTTTCTACCTCTAAATTCTTTTGTTTCTATTATACACCCATCGCACTTTCTTAATCTGGAATATAGAAGTTTTCCTACATTTTCCAACAAAACTAAAATATCTGTTGTTTTCCAAAATGTATTGCAGGTTGATTTCTTTGAATTACCTCATGAACCTAGGCATATTGAATGTTAATATAATTTTACAATAACGTCCACATCTTTTATTTAAGTCCAGATTCATGTACATGTAATAACTTGTATTTTTAATCATTTGAAAATTTTAAATAAAATGTAAAATTTTAATTTTGATTTTAATTGCCTGAATTAAAATTTTATTAATTTAAATTATATTCAAATTAATTTAACTACAATAATATGAAACAATTATCAATTAATAATGTATATTCTTTGTTAAATTACTCGAATGAGGTCTGAATATGATAATTTCAAACATTAAGTTTGATTGTAATATAATTGATGTAAAATTTTAAAATCTAAAAGGTAGCGATGTAATTTGAAATTAGCAAGTTCATATCAAAATACACATGTTTTTTGTTTAATTAAATGAGTGGTTTAATGGAATCAATATAATATTTTGAAGAAAATAAGTTGAACGTTTATTTCAATGTTAGTATAACTCGATAAAAAAATGAAAATGAATATATGGAGTTACTTCGACTTGGTATACTCATGTCACTCGGATCAATGCAAATATACGGAGATGTGATCGGAATAACTAGATCGGCATGGAGAAGGAAGATACTCGCACCTCAGATCGGCATGCTTGGATCTGTATTTATCCAGGACATTCCACTTTCCCCACTCTGGACTTGGTCTCTTTGTAATCCTATTCTCATCCTTATTATTCTGGTCGAAATGACCTTAATTATCCCCATAAATAGAGATGGATTTGGAAATTTTGAGGCACTCTTTTTGACATTTTGGTACTCATAAGAAGGGACTTTGTCGTTTCTAACACTCACTCTTTTACTCTTTACATTTCTATAATCCAAAGGGGTTGTATTTGCAATTGTATAGTACAATTAGTAAAGATTGCACCATAGTGGACACAGGAACGATTTGTCGAACCACTATAAATGTTGTGTTCTTTTATTTTATCGCACTTTGTGTCTGAACAGATATTGTTATTTTGTGATTATTACTTGGCATTTAGGTGTTGTGTCCGATCGAGCAGAAAAAACATCAACATTTTAGTGTATCAGGTAGGGATGACCCCCTTCTTCTAGCTTATGGAATTGGATTGTTCAAGGATTCGTCTATGGTAAAAAGAAAGAAGACAGATGCTACTACACAGGCTAATGATGCTAGATTGTAAGGAAGTCAGGAGGCTTCCTCTGTTGGGAATCCCTTCATCTATCTAACTCGGTAAAAGATGATTGAGTGATTAAGGGAATGGAATCACACCTAGAACGACAAGATTGACTTCTCATACCGCAAGAGGAGATGATGAACACATTTCTTTCAAAAATTGATGCACTCGGAAGGCCAACAGGACAAGAAACAGCTTCAGGAGTGGGCCCCAATGGCACGTAGGTGATAGGTTTAGGGTCTCAGGCATCCCTCTTAAACTCTACTCGGATAGGTATTAATCCCTGGACCGCTGCCTAGTTGAGTCCAGCTTGGGGACAATTGGCTCTTGATGCACTGGATTGTCGCACTTAAGATACTGGTTTGGGAAGCTTGGCAACATGCATAGATTTAGATGGTGATGGAATCACTATAGCCATGTACTTCGGCTTGGTACCGAACTGGCTCATAGGGTCGATGTCCATCTGAACACAAGTGTCGGCATGACATACTTCTTTTTTTGAATTGAACACCAAGGAATTGGTGTATGAATGGATGATTGACGGTAGATTCTTGATAATGGAAATTGAATTATTGTAACACCCCACACCCGCTAAGGTCACTCACTAAGGGAATGCCTTAACTTCGGTGGAGTATTTTAAGTGAATATAGAACAGAAAAATTACAACAAGACAGATATAAATAATACTTGAAATTCAAAACATCATTTCATTGCAGCAGAAGATAAACATGTTTGGTTACATATCAAAACCAACTAAAACAAGAGTCAAGTACTAAATATCCATCCTGATAAACATAAGTACATAATCCCACTACATAAACAATAGCCATAATAGAAAAGATAAGCTGGGCTTTACATCACGGTCCAAGCTCCAAAAGATAGATAAAGCAATCTGATCAAAGCCCACTAGTGCTAGGCCCACTCTGAGAACCTGAGGGTTGGGAAAAGATAAAAACAACGGGGTCAGACATAAGTCTGAGTGAGCCCTATAACTTTAACAATACAATCATTAAAGTAATTAGGGTATGATATAAACTTGGTACGGTGATGACTGGGGATAAATGACTACACTAAGCAGCCAACTAGACATAGGATGAACTAAGATAACGGTAAAGACGCATCTACCCACCCAAGGGTAATTACTAACTGCACCACACCAGTCATTCCTACTTAAAGGTTGATCCCACCCAAGGACTTAGAAATTTTAACTAGTAGTTTCGTGTACCCCTAGCTGACTACATAGGTGCCGTCTGCCCCTATCTCCACTAGGTGTACCCACTACTCCCCAAGCGATCGGCTCCCTACCGTAGATACCCGTGCTGGCCCCACAGTGGGGTGTATCACTCCCCAAAGTGGCAACCCGATACAACCAACGGTGCACGGCTTATACCTACACGATGCAACAACGTCTTACCTACCGGCCCGGGTCCACACACGCATATGAAACCCGTTGGACTTGTGCTGCCACCGCTAACCAGTTTTGGCCTCTTATAGTCAAGCCCAGTACGCGTGGCCCGTCCTCGACATGGGTCGAGCCCAATAAGATACATATGGGTTACTGGTTGAAATGGGCCCCCACAAGCTACCCACCTAAGCTTGTCACTTTTTCTAGTGCATCCCACTTAACCCTTTAATCAAGTTTAATTACATGTTTCCACTTGGTTAAGTATTCTAATCGTAATTTCTATTGCCACCCAAGGCAACCCACTAGATTTCCACATGCCACCCAAGGCACTTACTTGATTTCCACATGCCACCCAAGGCACCCACTTAACCCCTCATGCCCCACTACATGCTCATCTGGTTAAGTGTTTCTTAATTGATTAAGAACGTAACCGCTGTAAAGACCACTCACATTAGACTATCTTTTATGGCAGCTGGATTTGCCGGTCGGGTCCGGGCAGCCTTACGCCATAACCGAGCCTAACCTTGTGTCTTTACACTTGTCACGTATTTAGTTTATGCCTAAGACCTCTCACATTGGGCCAATCATTTGTAGCCGCTGGATTTGTCGGTCGGTTCCGGGCAGTCTTATGCTACAAAAGGGTCCAACCTCGTGTCTTAGTCGATTAATTACACCTAATTAATCACCCCCATTTTTGTATTAATTATCCCTAATTAATTACAAATTTAACGATGTACATAATTGACTCAATTATGTCCATCCACTTTATGGTATGCATAATCATACCAACTTCACACCATTTCATTAACATGAATATTAACCCCATCGTTCCCCACGTAATTCGCCAACATGACATACTTAAGAGGGAAGATTCATCACAAATACAATGGGTTCAACTTGCATAACATTAGCATCAACATGGGTTTTAAAGGTGTCAACATGCATCTAGCATCAAACCCAACTAGCATAAATAATCAACCCAAACTTGCATGAATCACATATGTCATAAAGAGGATAACTTGCATAAGCTACTTATGTCATACAAAAGGGTAAACTTTCATATGTATGTATGACATACAAAGGGGTTAACTTGCATATGTATGCATATCATACAAAGGTGTAACTTGCACATGTTACTTGCATATAATCAAACACCAAACTTGCATAACATGTCATATATGAACTTGCATATAATCAAACACCAAACTTGCATAACATGGTGTCATAATGGATCAATGTTTATCATAGTGATTTGCATAACTAGCATCATGAACATATAGCATAAAACTTGCATAACTTGCATATCATCGTGAACACATAGCATATGACTTGCATAACTTGCATAACATCATGAACACATAGCATATGACTTGCGTAACTTGCATAACACATAGCATATGACTTGCATAACTTGCATAACATCATGAACACATAGCATATAACTTGCATAACTTGCATAACATCATGAACACATAGCATATGATAACATAACTTGCATTGATCCACATACATAACCATAACCTCATTATATCCTATCATAATTAGTTTAGCAATTGCTTGCTAAAGGCATAGAAACTCACAACTTGTTGATTAGCACTTCAATGATGAAGATTAAGTTGCTAGAGTTGATCAGAAGTTGATTTGGGAAGCTATCTTCTTCTACAATTTGATGGAGGCTACTTCAAGTTGCATTTTGACGGCATAACGACGTTGTATCTATTTTTAGTATGAATTAGGGTAGTCTTAGGGTGTATTTATAGAATTAGGATGTAGTATAGGCCCTTAGATTAACCCTAGATTAGGTTAGAGCCGTCAGATTTCGTCACAAGCCCCAAAACCTAGCCCAAATCCCAAATCAGTGCACCCAGGTCACACAGACCGACAGGGGGGATCGACCCATGGGTCAACCCCTAGCGGGGGGGTCGACACCCTCTGTCTGGCGGGAATTTTCCCGCCTCTTCTGAACTGTGAAATTTGAATATTTTAAATCTGTTTTGAATTTCTGAAAACTTCTTCGGGCCTTAACTGGGTCATACGGACTCCGATTTTTGAAAACTCGGACTCTATTTTGCGTATTTTTCCAAGACGAACGCAATGGGATAGCCCGTTTCCCCTGATTCAGATTTTAAAAATTTAATTCTGCCCTGTTTTATATTATAGCAAATTATTCAACATACGGGGTGTTACATTCTCCCCTACTTAAAGGATTTCGTCCCCGAAATCTCTAAGTCAAGAAGAACGTATCCTACCAACCAAACAACCATCTACTCAAACCATCAAACACTGGCATCCATTGTCCTTAAAGTTTCTAATGCTGTATGAACATATGCAAAGAGTGTGTGTATATGTTCCCTATCTAATGCAAAATCAGGCGGTCTACTGATTCAGTTGACCTCCTTAATGCAAACCATGATAGTGCCATGCATCCACTATGTATGCGAAAGAACCCTATCGACACATATTATCTCTACATGTGTGCACAACCATACACCAAAATGCATCATCCATATGATAACACAATCATTATACATCCATTAATATAGCTACCTACACACAATTATATGCAATATGCAATATGAAGTGACTGAGCCGATCTAGTGTCTAAAGTGTGTGTATATGCATCCACGAGCAACCACTAGCAACCACTTGCATCCACACGCATCCATCAATCATAACATGTCTCAAACACATGTTTCAACCATAGGTTTACCCTATCTAAATGTCAAAGGTACTAATGAGTGGACATACTAAAGATAAGATAAGTACTAGACAAACGATAAAGGAGAAGTTAAAAGACGTACCCTCAAAAAGGAATGGGTACAATGAACGCATCTTCGCTTCTGTCTCCCAAGTAGCATTGCTCTCATCCTCTCCCCATTGCACTTTGACTAGTCGAACCTCTCTGTTTCTCAACTTCCTAATCTCTGACCCAAGGATGCGGGTAGGAGCTCGTCGAATAGTCGCATCACGCTCTACCTCCACTTCTCTAAGCAAGCTCGGCTCTACCACCTCTACGGTCTCATGTAGGCACTTCCTCAAATGTGACACATGGAATACGTCATGTACCCCACTAAGTCTCTCAGGTAAATCCACCCTATATGCCATCCGTCCAATCCTTTCCTTAATAGGAAACGGTCCTACAAATCTTGGTGCTAACTTCCCAACGGACCCAAAGCGAACAACATTCCGTAATGGAGATACTTTGACAAAAACCATGTCCCCAACATCAAACTCCAGATCCATCCTCCTCTTATCCGCGTAAGATTTCTGCCTATCTTGCGCTGCTTTCATCCTTCTTCGAATCAAATCAATCTTTTCTGAAGTCTCTCTAACCATATCGGGCCCAAGCAAGATCTTATCCGTAGATTCCCACCAACATGTAGGTGATCGACAAGGCCTTCCATAAAGAGCTTCAAAAGGAGCCATGCCAATACTAGACTGAAAGCTGTTATTATACGCGAACTCCACCAATGGAAGATGCTCTTCCCATGTACCTCCAAAATCTAAGATACAAAGCCTCAAAAGGTCTTCCAGAACACGATTCACCCTCTCAGTCTGGCCGTCCGTCTGAGGATGATATGCGGTGTCAAACACAACTGAGTCCCTACCACCTCTTGCAAACTCTTCCAAAACTCGCTAGTGAAGATAGGATCTCGATCACTCACTATGCTAGAAGGTACCCCATGCAATCGAACTATCTCTCGAAGGTAAACTGAAGCTAGCCATGGAGCAGTCCTCTTGCTCTTCACGGGTATGAAATGGGCGCTCTTAGTAAGTCTGTCTACCACAACCCAAATTCCCGTATTACCCTTCCTCGATCTCGGTAACCCATCAATAAAATCCATCGAGACGCTATCCCACTTCCATTGCGGAACTTCCAATGGGTGAAGCAACCCACCAGGTTTCTTTTGCTCCTCTTTCACTTGTTGGCACACCAAGCATCTAGCGACATACTCGGCCACATCTTTCTTCATACCGGCCCAAAAGAAAACTCGCTTCATGTCTTGGTACATCTTGTCCCCACCGGGATGAATGGTCATCTTTGAATGATGCGCATCATCAAGAATAGCCTTCCTCAAACCCTCGTCTTGCGGTACACAAAGTCTACCGTCTCTACGCAAGCACCCCTTATCGTCTAGGGTGTACCTACTCAAATGGCTGGACGAATCCCCCCTTATGAGCCTCTCTACCAACTCAACCAATTGTGGGTCGTCCCACTGTGCCTCACCAATCCGTCCCAAAAGAGTAGGTCCGACCTCTAAGGATGCTAGCAAACCGGGTACAAAGTCAATGGAAGGTCTGAAATCAAACATCGAGATAAATTCCAAGCTTCGTCGTTCCACGAACAAAGGACTCAAGGACAACCTTTTTCTGCTTAAGGCGTCTGCCACCACGTTACCCTTGCCAGGGGTATACGCTATCTCGAAATCATAGGATGCTAAGAACTCCATCCACCTTTGCTGTCTCAAGTTCAAATCCTTCTGAGAAAACAAGTACTTCAATGATTTGTGGTCAGTGAACAGTTCGAATCTCTCGCCAAGAAGATAATGGCGCTAAGTCTTAAGCGTAAAAACAATAGCGGCCAACTCTAAATCATGGGTAGGGTAATTTTTCTCATGCTTTCTCAACTGCCTTCCACCGTAGGCTATTACCCTTCCCTCTTGCATTAAGACTGCGCCCAGTCCTGTCCCACAAGCATCGGTATAAACAACAAATGGCTTACTCCCATCTGGCAACACTAAGACTGGAGTTGTGGTTAAAGCCCTCTTTAACCGTTGGAACGCATCATCACAATCTACGTCCCATGCAAAGACTAGATTCTTCTTTGTCAAGCGAGTTAATGGGGCTGATATCTTCGCGAAGTCCTTGATAAACTTCCCATAGTAGCCAGCCAACTCCAAGAAACTCCTCACCTCGGTAGCATTCTTCGGAACCTTCCAATCTTGAATGGGTACTACCTTCGCGGGATCCACAGCTATCCCTTCCTTGGAGACCACGTGCCCCAAGAACCGCACTTCCTTCCTCCAAAAGTGACATTTAGAGAACTTAGCCTTAAGGCTATGCGCTCGAAGAGTCTCCAACACTTCCCTAAGATGT
Source organism: Allium sativum (assembly GCA_030737875.1). NCBI lineage: Eukaryota > Viridiplantae > Streptophyta > Magnoliopsida > Asparagales > Amaryllidaceae > Allium > Allium sativum. The sequence continues at coordinate 320,689,383 of CM060921.1, forward strand.
AGGGCATGCTCTTCTTCACTCTTAGAAAAGACTAAGATATCATCCACAAAGACCACCACGAACTTATTAAGGTACTCCCTGAACACCCTACTCATCAAATCAACAAAGTATGCAGGGGCGTTCATCAAACCAAATGGCATCACAAGCCACTCAAAGAAACCATCCGGAGTCCTAAAGGCAGTCTTGTCTATGCTATCCTCAGCCACTCTCAACTGATGAAACCCCGTGGCCAAGTCCAACTGCGAAAACACTGAGGCGCCAACCAACTGATCAAAAAGATCATCAATCCTCGGCAATGGGTGTCTATTCTTCTTTGTGAGCTTGTTGAGTTCTCTATAGTCTACACAAAGTCTAAGGGACCCATCCGCCTTCGTGGCAAAAACTACTGGAGCACCCCACTCCGATATACTTCGTCTTATGAACCCCTTCTCAAGCAACTCCCCTACTTGCTTATGGAGTTCCCTCCTCTCACGAGGAGCCATGTGGCGCACTGGCAAAGATACTGGTTTAGCATTGTCCACCAGATATATTCGGAAGTCTATCTCCCGCTTCGGAGGTAAGCCCTTCACCTCCTCAAACACATCCGAGTATTCCCGGACCACTCTAACAGATCGCAAACTCTCGACCGAAGCGTCAAGCGATTCAAGATAACTTAGCATAACAGAATCCATGGGATTACAAGAGATCTCGAGAGTGTTCCCCAAGCGGGTCATGAGCCTAACAACTCTCCTTTCGCAATCAAGAACGACACCATTACTGGATAACCAGTCCATGCCCAAAATCAACCCATAGCCCGTGAAGCCTAAAACAAAAGCATCACATCTAAACTCAACGCTAAGTATAGAAATCTTCAAACCCAAACATATCATGGACAAATAAGTGGAGCCCCCAATTGGGTTTGAAACAACCAAGGGATCATCTACTAGACTGGTGTCTAAGTGCAGTGACTCAACTAATGATGATGAGATAAACGAATGCGATGCGCCAGAGTCAAACAAAGTATGGACAGGATGATCAAACAGAAAAACCAGACTTTCAACGGAAATAGTTCTACCTCTTTCCTGAATCGGTGGAACCGCGAGAGCCTGAACTTGCCCTCTTGCCTGACCTGGTGCCATAAGAGCTTGCACCTGTCCTCCTGAGGTAGATCCCGTCCTTTGCCCCTTCTTAGGGCAGTCCTTCACTAGATGCCCTGCTTCGCCACAGTGGAAGCAGCCAGTCTTCTTCTTCTTCCGACAATCTTTGCTTAGGTGGCCTGGTGTCCCGCAATTGAAACACTTCTTCTTTCCCTTGCCACCATTTCCTTTCCCACTCTTGTTTTGTTGTTGCTGTTGAGGTCTCTTCTGATCTCCTTTCTTCTCGGGTGCCTTATTAGCATTGGGACCCTTCTCTTCCTCATGCATGAGTGCCATGTCTACTAGCTTCTCAAAGGTGGCCCCCATAGGGATGTGAGTCATAGCCAATCCATGCATTGGTTCATTCAAGCCTTTAACGAACCTCAAAGCCTTCTTCTCCGGTGTATTCACCATGTCTATGCCAAATCTTGCTAGCTGATTAAACTTGTTGACATATTCCTTTACTGATAGGTTTCCTTGCTTTAGAGTCAAGAACCTTTCCATATACAAGTTTTCCTCCGCCCTTGAGAGAAACTTTGCCACAAACCTTTGCCTGAAATCCGCCCAAGAGTCAACAGGGCGCTCTCCATTAGTGACTTCCCACCAGAACGAGGCCTCTCCCTTCATTAACCAAGCAGCTAACTTGACTTTCTTTCCTTCTTCCATCCCAAAGATATCTATCAACTCTTCCACTTCCTTAAGCCAATCTCTAGCTTCCACCAAAGTTTCTGATCCTTGAAAAGGTTTCCCTTCCATAGCCTTAAATTCCTTGTAAGTCTTAGCAAAAGTATCCGTGCGAGGAGGAGGAGGGGGAGGAAGATCGGGTGCTACTGTTGGTGGAGGAACATTTGCTGGACCCGCAGTGGCGGCCCTAGCCTCCATCAACCTCCTATACCATACTGGTATCGCTACACCCTCCGGAAAGTTAAGATCTTCAGCCATGTTGAAACGAAAAAGGAAAGATTCAAAACGGAGATTTCAAAAGATAAAGATATGGCTATTGGGGATTATGCTTTTCTTTCAAAAACTTTTCTCTTAAAAGACATGTTTTTGAAAATACTTCTACCAAAAATGTTTTTAGAAAAATAATTTTCTAAAAATTTTATCTGTTCCGGTAACCTTCGCTCTGATACCACGTGTAACACCCCACACCCGCTAAAGGGAATGCCTTAACTTCGGTGGAGTATTTTAAGTGAATATAGAACAGAAAAATTACAACAAGACAGATATAAATAATACTTGAAATTTAAAACATCATTTCATTGCAGCAAAAGATAAACATGTTTGGTTACATATCAAAACCAACTAAAACAAGAGTCAAGTACTAAATATCCATCCTGATAAACATAAGTACATAATCCCACTACATAAACAATAGCCATAATAGAAAAGATAAGCTAGGCTTTACATCACGGTCCAAGCTCCAAAAGATAGATAAAGCAATCTGATCAAAGCCCACTAGTGCTAGGCCCACTCTGAGAACCTGAGGGTTGGGAAAAGATAAAAACAACGGGGTCAGACATAAGTATGAGTGAGCCCTACAACTTTAACAATACAATCATTAAAGTAATCAGGGTATGATATAAACTTGGTACGGTGATGACTGGGGATAAATGACTACACTAAGCAGCCAACTAGACATAGAATGAACTAAGATAACGGTAAAGACACATCTACCCACCCAAGGGTAATTACTAACTGCACCACACCAGTTATTCCTACTTAAAGGGTGATCCCACCCAAGGACTTAGAAAATTTAACTAGTCGTTTCGTGTACCCCTAGCTGACTACATAGGTGTCGTCTGCCCCTATCTCCACTAGGTGTACCCACTACTCCCCAAGCGATCGGCTCCATACCGTAGATACCCGTGCTGGCCCCATAGTGGGGTGTATCACTCCCCAAAGTGGCAACCCGATACAACCAACGGTGCACGGCTTATACCTACACGATGCAACAAGGTCTTACCTACCAGCCCGGGTCCACACACGCATATGAAACCCGTTGGACTTGCGTTGCCACCGCTAACCCGTTTTGGCCTCTTATAGTCAAGCCCAGTACGCGTGTCCCGTCCTCGACATGGGTCGAGCCCAATAAGATACATATGGGTTACTGGTTGAAATGGGCCCCCACAAGCTACCCACCTAAGCTTGTCACTTTTTCTAGTGCATCCCACTTAACCCTTTAATTATGTTTAATTACATGTTTCCACTTGGTTAAGTATTCTAATCGTATTTTCTATTGCCACCCAAGGCAACCCACTAGATTTCCACATACCACCCAAGGCACTTACTTGATTTCCACATGCCACCCAAGGCACCCACTTAACCCCTCATGCCCCACTACATGCTTATCTGGTTAAGTGTTTCTTAATTGATTAAGAACGTAACCGTTGTAAAGACCTCTCACATTAGACTATCTTTTATGGCAGCTGGATTTGCCGGTCGGGTCCGGGCAGCCTTACGCCATAACCGAGTCTAACCTCGTGTCTTTACACTTGTCACGTATTTAGTTTATGCCTAAGACCTCTCACATTGGGCCAATCATTTGTAGCCGCTGGATTTGCCGGTCGGTTCCGGGCAGTCTTATGCTACAAAAGGGTCCAACCTCGTGTCTTAGTCGATTAATTACACCTAATTAATCACCCCCATAATTTGTATTAATTATCCCTAATTAATTACAAATTTAACGATGTACATAATTGACTCAATTGTGTCCATCCACTTTATGGTATGCATAATCATACCAACTTCACACCATTTCATTAACATGAATATTAACCCCATCGTTCCCCACGTAATTCGCCAACATGACATACTTAAGAAGGAAGATTCATCACAAATACAATGGGTTCAACTTGCATAACATTAGCATCAACATGGGTTTTAAAGGTGTCAACATGCATCTAGCATCAAACCCAACTAGCATAAATAATCAACCCAAACTTGCATGAATCACATATGTCATAAAGAGGATAACTTGCATAAGCTACTTATGTCATACAAAAGGGTAAACTTGCATATGTATGTATGACATACAAAGGGGTTAACTTGCATATGTATGCATATCATACAAAGGTGTAACTTGCACATGTTACTTGCATATAATCAAACACCAAACTTGCATAACATGTCATATATGAACTTGCATATAATCAAACACCAAACTTGCATAACATGGTGTCATAATGGATCAATGTTTATCATAGTGATTTGCATAACTAGCATCATGAACATATAGCATAAAACTTGCATAACTTGCATATCATCATGAACACATAGCATATGACTTGCATAACTTGCATAACATCATGAACACATAGCATATGACTTGCATAACTTACATAACACATAGCATATGACTTGCATAACTTGCATAACATCATGAACACATAGCATATAACTTGCATAACTTGCATAACATCATGAACACATAGCATATGATAACATAACTTGCATTGATCCACATACATAACCATAACCTCATTATATCCTATCATAATTAGTTTAGCAATTGCTTGCTAAAGGCATAGAAACTCACAACTTGTTGATTAGCACTTCAATGAAGAAGATTAAGTTGCTAGAGTTGATTAGAAGTTGATTTGGGAAGCTATCTTCTTCTACAATTTGATGGAGGCTACTTCAAGTTGCATTTTGACGGCATAACGACGTTGTATCTTTTTTTAGTATGAATTAGGGTAGTCTTAGGGTGTATTTATAGAATTAGGATGTAGTATAGGCCCTTAGATTAACCCTAGATTAGGTTAGAGCCGTCAGATTTCGTCACAAGCCCCAAAACCTAGCCCAAATCCCAAATCAGTGCACCTAGGTCACACAGACCGACAGGGGGGGTCGACCCCTGGGTCGACCCATGGGTCGACCCCTAGGGGGGTCGACACCCATGTCGACCCCTGGGTCGACACCCTCTGTCTGGCGGGATTTTTCCCGCCTCTTCTGAACTGTGAAATTTGAATATTTTAAATCTGCTTTGAATTTCTGAAAACTTCTTTGGGCCTTAACTGGGTCATACGGACTCCGATTTTCGAAAACTCAGACTCTATTTCGCGTATTTTTCCGAGACGAACGCAATGGCATAGCCCGTTTCCCCTGATTCAGATTTTAAAAATTTAATTCTGCCCTGTTTTTATTATAGCAAATTATTCAACATACGGGGTGTTACAATTATGGATGTGATTCGTTGGTTTTCTTGAGGCAGAATGTATTAAGCAGGTATAGACTATGTTAACTGCAATCCTTTCTCTCAGAATATCAGGAATTCATGAAACCCACTGGACTTCAAACTACCGGTACTGGGTATTATGATTATAGTAAGGATCTTACTATTTATCTTATGTGCTACATACGGGAAACAAAAGTGCTACCGACATTGGACAATATCATGGAAAAGTGCTTTCCACTATGCCTAGTGGATATTGATGCCATATGGTTTAGGTAGTTGAAGTCGGAATCAACTAGTAGTTGGAATACTTTAATTAAAAGGTTTATCGAACAGTTAAGAATGCACATGTCTCTACCCAAGAATGTCGTGACTCTTACAAGGACCAAGCAGAGGACTGGAGAGACTCTACGCTCTTTTTAGAAAGATTTAATGTTGTGATCGCGTCGGTGGATCGACGTGAACCATATATAATGCTTATGGCTACTATCTCTAGAATATAGGATAAGTCGAACTATGAGATTTCACTAGAAAGGGATGCATCAAGGGACCTTAATGAACTCTATTTTGATGCAGATAGATTTCTACGGGAAGAGGATGTGAGAGATGACAATGAATTTTCGAGGTTAATATGGCTAAGGGTAGAGAACTGTTTGGATCTAGCAAAGGAAAGGAAAAGGACAAAGGAAAAACCTCAGTTGGGAATAATCAGAATGTTCGAAAAGGAGAGAACCTGAATTCCCTTCATATATAGAGCTCACCGCTTCATTAGAAGACATCTATATGTCTGTTCTTAAGGTATATCCATTCGTACAACCTTCCAAAAGGAAGCCAACACAAAGAAAAATGGGAATTTGGAAAACACTGTTTGTTTCAAAAATTGGATGATCACAATACAAAAATGTTTTGCTATTTGTGGGATATGTTTGGAGAGCGTGTCAGATGTAGAGAGCTGGCATAGTATGTTAGGAATCGAACAGTAGTAGCGGAACAAGTACAATAGTCTATTGCCCCCCGAACCAAGAACGAGCCAAGACCTAGATTTCATGCATGGATTCTCAATTAATTGGGATTTTTCTGGACTCTGGATTCTTTGGATATTTGGCTTCTTGGATTTTAGTTCTTTGGATTTTGGTTTTAGGATAGCTATGCCGGTCCACCCATGTACGAGGATAGGATTAATCCCTAGGCATGTTCTTTACCCACAATAAACCATCCACCCTCTTAAACAGTAAATTTGCAATTAAAAATGACTAAGTTGACTCATCCATGTAAACTATTAATATTTAACCCTTTGGCGTGTTCTACATCAAAAATAAACTATTAGGTTCTTTCTTTGATTTGTAATAACTTAGTACTTTTGGAATTTTAATAAAATTTACTTCGCTTGTATGGGTCATGTTTGTGAAGTGTGAAATTGAAAATCGAAATTTCAAACATAAATAAACTGGTCCCTAAGTATGGATTATGCATGGGAAGAGTCAGTCCATCTTGTCGGGACTTGGCGAGATTGCCCGGTCAGGGATTGGGCATGGACTGTACTCGATTGGATATGAATTATTTTGTAAAGACTTGGCAAGGTAGTTTACTTGGTTTTTTACAAATATGGATTGTACCCCCATTGTCTAGGCCCAGAGAGGCCATAAATTTCAAATATGAATTTTAGATATTCTTGATTTCGGATTTCCCAGATTTATTGAATTGATTTGGGTTTTCGGATACTTGGATTCCTCAATTGTAGATTTTGGATATTTTGGATTTGGTTTTCTCTTACAATACGATCCAGGGTGATCATGGGATTCCATGGCTTTCATATTGGAATTTCTATAGATTTTAGATTTTGGTTTTCAATTAATATGATCTAGTGCAATCGCTGCTTTTTGGATATTTTATCTTTGGTTATTAGTTTTCTATTTGGACATCTCTTGGATTATGGCTTCCAGATTCATGGATTCCGAATTATTCAAAACATACATTCCATCAAAAGATATTTTTGTATGGTGAGTGTTGACAAGTCATTTTACAAGGCTATCACGCTTTGGACTTGGGGATGTCTGAGTGCTAAGGACTAGAGTAGGGACTTAGGCGAACTTGGAAAAACTAGGTTGGAGTCATGGAGTTGGCAGAAATTTGGAAGTTGGAAGGAAATAGCACCAGATCAGTAGGAATCACTACCATTGGAATCAGCATGAATCCCAAGGCTTTAGGATCGATATAACTCCCACTCATGGGATTGATATTACTTCAAGTTTCTAGATTGGCATTACTCCGTGATGGTTCAGATTGGAATTCCACTTCTCTCTTCAGGTCGCTGTTACTTCGGATCGGCATACTCAAGTCACTTGGATTGGTGCAGATATATGGAGATGGGATTGAGACAACTAGATTAGCATAGCTAAGGAAGAAATTCTCACCCCGAGTCGGCATGCTCTGATCGGTATCGATCTAGATCCTGATCGGTACCGATCCGAGATATTTTGTAGTGGCCAATCCGGGACACTCCATTCTCCCCATTTTGAACTTGATCTCTTCGTGATCCTATTCTTATGGCTATAATTTTGGCCGAATCGAGCTTAATTGTCCTTATAAATAGATATTTGTTCAGATATCTTGAGGTATTCTTTTTAGCTTTTTGGCACTCATACACAGGGACTCTACCACTGCCAACACTTGCTCTCTTACTCTTTACACTTCTGTAGTCCAAAAGGACTGTATTTGTAATCTTACACTATAATTAGTAGATTACCTCATAGTGGACGTAGGCACGATTTTTCGGGCCACTATTAATACTGCGTTCATTTAGTTTACTGTACTCTATGCCTAGATTGATAATTTTTATTCTATGATTATCACCTGTCATTGATTGAGCAAAATCAACGCCAAAACTAATCCTTTTCCATAATGTCAGTATTTAACAATAAATTTTGGAATCTCTTAATCACCTATTAATGGTGATTATCAGATTGATCTAAACTAAGATTAAAATTCAACCTTTTCAAAGTATATTGAATTGCATATCGTCATGAATCTTGTGATGAATGGAATCAGTGTACTATTGTTTTTTCGTTTTGAAGTTCTATTCGATTATGACTTATGGTCAAAGTGGAAATTTTGAAACTCTGTTGGCTAAATTAGGAAAATTAGATTTGAATATCAATGGACATAATGGAGAAATGGCTATTGAAGAGGTTATCGATCGAGTTCATATAGTGGTGGTTGTTTGGCCTTAAGATGAAGAGGCAGTGGGAATTAGTGGGTTGGGGTTTGAAAACCCTAATATGTTGGTGGCGGAGTAAGGTGTTTTGGATGGTTGGAGGGGAGGTGAAGGTGTGTTGGAGGTGGAGCTCATTGAGGCATGTAGATTGGAGGTGGCACGGCTATCTCTGATGGTCGAAGGTAGTGATATTAGATGATTAAGTTTTGGTTTTTTGGACATAAGGTATGGGTTCGAACCCGTGACATTTTGAGCGGGAGATGAACGGTGATTGAGGTGACGTGTCAGCTCGTGTTCAGTTGAGTTTGTTTTAATTTAAATTTAAATTCAAACATTCTAACGCTGATAAGTTTAAATATGAAGTTTGATTTACGTGAGTTTTCTCCTTTCACTACAAGAAATTATACTTTTAGTTACATTATATTGTTGCGTTTGAACATTAAGTGCATCTATTTGGTTAACCCCACTATAATTGTTGCGTTTTATCACCAGGCATGATTTATTTCTCGTTCCCGCTTGCTATTTATCTTTCCTTGTATATTAAAACAATACAGAACCCTAAAACTTATCTAACTCGTCTCCTCTTCCCAAATCCTTGAAATATAACCCTAAAATTTACTTCTTCGTTAGATTGACGGTTTACAATTCACCAGCCTCTGTATCTTGCTGCATTAATAACTTCTCTCCTCTCTGGTTTCCATCCTTAGTATCACAATTAACGACCACAAACTATCATAGCCTCCGACGTGCTGGCCGTTGTAGCCGTAGTCGCAACTTTTGTTGCCTTACTAGCTGCCCTGAGAAAGCCACCTCATCGTATCCAAAGGCACGTCGAAAACAAAGCAGTAGCCTTACTGGTGCACTGGAATAGTGTGAGTTCTAAGTTCTAACATTAATTCTTAAAGATATTTTATTGTATATTTCGACACGATGCCTAATTTTTTCGATTGAAAATTCTTGTTGAATTGAATGAAATCCCTATTTTTTTCCAAATTTGTTTGCACTTTCATACAAACTATTTTCTAATTTTTGATCAAGTTTTTTTAGTTGTGTAACATTTTCACTTGTAATTGCAATGTTAAGTATGTATATTTCTATTAATCACTTGTAGTAGTAGCTTAAAACTTAATACAAAAGCACTTATAGAAGTAGTTTAAAACCTAATACAAAAGCACTTATAGAAGTAACTCAGTCGCCAATGGGTAGTTCAAGCTTCAAATAAAGTAGTTCTAAGCAAAATAAGCATATATAGCTTACTTACTCGTTGTGATTGTACACATATTTTTTAATTTTGCTGACCTTGGAAGAAAGGAGGGTGCTTATAATCTATTGCAATTTCCTATGAAATATGTTTTGAGCTTAGCTGAAGTCTTAATCCATGGGTAGCCTATTTAATAACTGTGATGGTCAGTCATAATTTTAATCCAATTTTAAAAAAGATTTTTTTTTTTAAAACTTTTGCATGTAAGAAGACATCCGTCTAAGTGGTCAGTTGTTCGAAAACACTAACTTGGGAAGCACTTGTCCTATGGATTTGGAACACTAGGCTTTGGGCCCATTCGAGCTATACTTGGAGCAGGTTATTCCTTTGGCGTCACACATTTTCGTACAATATTGCTTGTGTTTCTTCCTCATTGCAAATTGAAATAGTTAGTAACCTTTTTTATTGTGTAAAATCTATCTTCGTTTGTTTTGTAATATATATCATGTACTACGTTTGTTATGATCTCTTGTTGCTATATTTGATTCATTAGTGAAAAGACATAATGAGAATTCAAGCATTTACCATTGCATTAGTGCGAAAATAATCTACTAAGTGTAATAAGTTAATAACAACGAGGTTAAACAGCCATTGCACCTTGTTCATGATACTTCAATTCAGTTAACTAAGATATCATCGAGACTCATGGCCCATTTTTTATATTGCCATTTATGTTAATTTGCAAATACATGACTTAAAATAATTAAAATAGCTAGTAACTATAACTTATAAATTAATTTTGTGTCATATGTGTGTAGTAGATTCCATGCCTTCACGATAACACTACAACAAAAGACACCATATTGCAACTTTAATTTTACAACGGTGGTAAAATCACCGTTGTAGTAAATGTTTTTTACAACTTTTTTTTAGAAAAGTTGTAATAAACTTATTTTTAACAACTGTGTTATTTTGATAGTTGTAATAAAAGCATATCACAACTTTTATTTTTTGTCTGTTGTAATATATGACTACACCACAACAAAAATAGCATATTAATAATTAATAAAAATAATTCGATAATTAATAAAAATATTAATACTCAATAACTATTGTTTAATAATAATAATAAATAGTTTATTTGAAAATATGTAATAACTAATATTAACAATTTCTTTTTGCTATATAATAATTAATAAATAATAATTATGTATTATTATTAGAAATAAAAAATAAATAAATAAAAATTAGTTTTTGTAATGAATAATTACTTTTAGTAATCAATAAATAAGAAGTAAGAATCACTAATTAAGAAGTAACAATTAAATAATTACTTTTAAATATTTTAATAAAAATTTCAATCAATTTATATAATATTCTATTACATTTTTTTCAAAAAAAAAATATAAGATTAATAAATAGCTATTATATATCATTTAACTTACCATATTAAATAACTTTCAAAATAGTAATTAGTGGACGAGATTAGTGGTCCACCCCTCTGTAATAAAGTCCTTTTACAACTTTTTTCTGACTGTTGTAATAGATTATCATATTTAACACTTTTTTAATTGTTTAGCGCTACTAATATATTATTTACATCGATGGACCTTTAAATTTTTAATTCCCGCCTTCGTTTACAACGTTGGACCTCCAAACTTTTAATTCCCGCCTTCGTTCCTCAAATTTTTCGATTGCCGCACCTTAACTTTAATCGCTGCATCCTTATCTCGTCCCTTCAATTTTCTTCCTTCATGCGCCTCATTCCCCAAAAAAAATCCTTCTCTTTTTTTTTCATCTCAACTCCACGGCAACAAACAGAGACCCCCACCCGCAACATCCTCGCTACTCAAATTCATCGCAAGCTAACCGAAATCCATGTCGTACCCAAGCCTCTCAGATCCACGAACGACGAACGACGAAGAACTCGACCCGGCTGCAAATCGCGTGAAGGAGAAAGAAGAACTCGTGCAAACATAAGGTGAAACGAAATGCAAGATGCAAAATAAAGATCGAATTTGACAGATCTGAAATAGGTAACTCTATTTCAAAATTATCCTCTTTAGTTCGCTCTTGTTTTTTTTTCAGCATCAGAGTAGTTATTAGCCATGATTCTACAATTTGTTGTTTTGACCTCCATGATTAAGAAACAAAGCTATATGCTTTTTTTTTTTGAATTATTGGACTGCGCTAGAAAAAGAATGCAAGAGGATAGAATTTTCATCAGGAGCACTTTACTGTAGGTTCCAGAAGTGTGTTTGTTGCTTGTTGATGATGCGAATATGAGCACATATTTTACTTAACTGATGTTATTTAAACATCTAGAAATATACGATAGTCAAAATAAATCCTATTCCTATAATTGAATCTGGATTGTGGAAGCCAACATAATTGTTTTTAAAGCTTTTGCGCAAGCTATGTCTTGCTCTCAGATCCCTGCCTTCTATATTGTATTCGATTTTCTAAAAAACATGGGGACAAGTGGTAACAGCTTATGGGAATTTCAGTTGTGGAGAAAGGATATTGTAGCTGCGTTAAATGTCGTTGGCTAGCGCTTGGGCTGCAGTTTACAAACCATCAGTTTCATCCATGTATACAACGTGTTTGGTGGATTGCTTGACATAACCTTTAACAAATTTGTTCATGTTTGTGGTTTTTTTTTAGTTTCATTCTAAGATTTTGAAATTACTGCCAAATACAGTTCAGCATAACAGGTTCAAATAATTACATATCTCTCGGACCTTGCGATTATATTCACGCTTGTTTTCTGTAATGGATGGGATTTTCGACCCAGAAAATCAACATAAATACACTGTTAATTTTTCGAGCATCGAAAATACCAGGACATTAGTAGGAGTATTTAGAGGGTGAGAAAGAAAAGATAGAACTACTAGAATAGAAGAAGAAGAAGAAGAAGAAGAAGGACGCTGAACAGAATCAGAGTAAACACGAAACTCACAGCGGAATAATAAAATTGTATTATATTACATAATCTTGAAATACAAATCTGGATATACATACCATTATAAGAGTATAACTCATATACATCACAGCGGAAATAATCTCTAACTAATTAATGGTGAAGCCTTCTAGTTCCAGCTCCTCCAAGTGAATCTGTAAAATCCTGAAACACTTGACTGCCTGTACAAATTTGGGCACCCAAGAGTTTAGGGAAAACAAACAAAATAAACTCTGGGTTCAACAAGAACGTCTTGCAACCCGGCCACACATGACCGCTCACTCATTTAGCTTGAGTGTCACGAATATATTGCCACCACGGTTGTAGGCCATCCAACCGTCATCCGAAGATACAGAATCGAAAAGAAGTATAAATATGAACTTTCTCTAGATCGGTGACAATACACCCTGCTTGGGGATGACCCACCTAGCCATGCTGCCTAGCCCAACTTCTGTCATTCCTGGTTGTGAGGCTAGAGGCTACGTCTATCTTCAGAACATCTGATCACCATTCACTTTGAATGTCACATTGTCAAATCCGTAATCACACATTGATTACACAAATGCACACTGGGTGTAAAATAAAGAGAAGTTACCTTCTCCCCACCAACTTGGTATATTCGCAAAATCAACGGCATGACCGTTGGAAATACTCTGTCAGACACTCGTCCGTACAAGTTGTCCTGGGACTGGACAAACAGAAAACACCATTCTGGAACTGGACGACCCTTGTATTTAACTCCGTCTTCAATTATCTTCAGCATATCTAATCGCACGCTTATGCCTACACGGAGTGGTTTAAGATAACCTATCCAACCGGTCTCTCCGTATTGACAATGATGGTCAAACACTTCGATAGTCGGTTATTTAACTATCGAAGTAAAAATAACATCCATTTAAATGATCAACTAAACACACACAACCACGGGCACCTTTTATTTAACCTTCGTTTTTATTATTCGAATTCCAATATCTTACCAGATATTTTCAAATCCCGTTTTAGCCTTTTCATATTTCTTGGAAAAACATTTCCAGTTATTTAACTCTTATTTCCCATTTTCCAGAAAATATACGTTATTAACGTACGAAACATTTTCATTCTTTTCACATTCTTTATTTCTATACTTGGATAATCTACCCTATTTCTATTGGAAAATATTTCCAATTTCCTTTTAACCTTTTGATCGGCCCCACGTTCATTTTTAAAATATTATTCACTTTAAAAGGTGAATATCATACTATAGTAGAAATCTGAACATCTTTATCAATTAACTTCTTTATTTAGAAAATCGATATCATTATCTCGTTTACTGAAATCTCTTTCACACTTTATATTTCCAATCCACTTTATAAACTCTGTTTCTAAGTCGATTTCTTATCAAATAAATATCGAGTTTATAACTAAATACTGAATCCTATCCTATTAACATTTCTTTGTTTAAAACTAAATGTTAATTATCCTATCGGTTTATAATTCCTAAAATAATTTACTTTAATACATTCGACTTCGTTGAATTATTGTTTAAACCCGAAGGGTTTTGATTCTAATTACATTTCGAACATCGAAATGTTGTCATCGTTTCCTAACACGATTCCCCAACTTCTCCTTCTAAACTAATTCTGATATTCCTTTGGACAAACTCCTTTTCTTATTTCTTTAAACAAAGTGGATTTCAAACCAACTGTGACATTTCCTAAGAAGTGCTGCTATATATAAAAATCATGCTTAAGTTTGGTTAACAACGCTAATTTATCGCTATAGTTCTAAACTAGCCATATGCTGTAATATTCTCCTTTTTAACTAATCTTGACATACAGTCACGCTTAAGCCTAATCAACAGCGTTTATTTTATCGCTATAGTTCAAACTTGTCATACGCTGTAATATTCTCTTTATAAATAATTTCAACATTACAGTCACACTTACCTTATTTACAGCGTTATTTTATCGCTATAGTTCTAAGACTTTCATATGCTGCCATATCCCTTTTATACTAATCTTATCATCTATCTCCGTCACAAACTGATATCATTCCTCGATAATAGTGGAGCCGTTCAAGTTGGGGTATTCTATTTACCTCTCAGACCTTGATCGACAACGTTCTTACTTTGGAACAGATATAAGTCTGTATTCTAATCTCTTATTACTTATAATATTCATCAAATCGTATTTCCTTGGTTTACTTTGGAATATGGTTTTATAACATCATATTCATACTTTGAAATCTTCGTTGTTTATTATTATTTATTTTTAAACATTTACTCTTCGCTTTCATTTCATTCCATCGTTCTATTTATAACTTCTTAAATTAAAAGGGTAATTAATCCCATTAATCTTGATTAATTTATTTCTAAACTGTTTTCATTAGATTAACTAAAATCCAATTAATCTAATAATCATTTTCCCAAATAGCAGTTGATTAAATCAACTTCATTCCATCAGTAAATTCTTTAACTGATTTTAATTACTTCTCAACATTAGATTAATATAATTAATCTAATAATATTCTAAAATGTTTATCTTAAATATAATTATCCAAATATTTAATTGTCGGATAATTTCGGCTTTATAAACTCATTTAAATGTCAACAATCGTTTTATTTTACTTTACAAAACGAACTCTAAATTACTGGTTTATAATAGAACTTCTATTATGCTTTAATTATAAAAATATAATTTTTATAATTAACTTCGTTGATTTGCCTGACGGCCAATCAACTTCTTAACAAAACGACGGGTTCACGGTCGACTGTTATCACTTTCTAAATCGATATCGTTTATTTATTTATTGAAACAGATGTTGAATTTTCGTTCAATATCAATATTCACACGGGGTTTTAAATGTAATTCGGGTTCAAACAGTGCATATGAAACAAACAGTACATATAAATATCGAGAAATCCGGTCGGATTCCTCCAACCGGTTTCCGCATCCACAAATGTCAGTCAGCACAATTTACACTAACTCTATACTAGGGGATATTCAATCGATGGAATCAGTGTCCAACCGATGGTGTGTACATATGTGACGGTATATAATATTCAACCAAATTACTGGTAATTTACCTAATCGACCATCACACAACATTCAAACAACATTAAAATATAATTAAATATTTAAAATAAATCAGAGTTAGTGATTTTACTCACCTTCGCGCGTTAACCGTTAAATAATGATTTGCGTCGGTACCCCGGATCAGACGTTATAATTTCCAACGAGCTCCAACTGTTCCGGATCAATTTCAATGCATAGTCTGCGTCCATTTTATCTCACGTATTCTCATGCCCACTTGAAACAACAATGCCTTCTTCTTGAACACAACAAAACCCACGTTTCTCCACTCAATCATCTTCACGTCTGAAGACAGCCCGTGCTCCCACACTTCATATGGCAACCTCGAACTACAGTTCTACTTTGCAACCGCCTGCACTTCTTAATTCTCCATCACCGAAAATTTTCCTTCCTCTTGACACAAAAGAACCAGCTAGCTCCCCTATGCAACTATCCACGCATGCACAACACCCAGGTTCTACCCCTTATACGTACACATTTCATGAAACCACCAATGTCTTCACATTCAATTTACTTATGAACTCCTCCACTCAACGCGACACGTCCTGTCGCTGCTAAAGACCCATAAACACCGTACTGGATCATCCCTCTCGAGCTCTACACAGTGCACCCATCCAGAAACTATACCATCGATCCTGTCGGAGCCACCATACTCACCCCTTTCACTGCTGAAGATGAAAGATCACCGTAGCCCATTCATGTGCATCCTCTTTCGAACACAACTCTTCACGGCAACCCCTTCCCCCTTCTCCATGCAAAAGCATGCACACAGCGCTCCTTGTTGATTCCGCCGAGAGCCTCCTGCCGTTACATGCTACTACACGTCTGACAGCATAGCAAGGCCTTTCGATTTAGTTTAGAATGGAAGTTTTTATTTGTTGTTGTTGTTTCGATCTCTCTCATTTTTCAGATGATCCAGAAGACAAT
Organism: Allium sativum; assembly: GCA_030737875.1. Classification (NCBI taxonomy): domain Eukaryota; kingdom Viridiplantae; phylum Streptophyta; class Magnoliopsida; order Asparagales; family Amaryllidaceae; genus Allium; species Allium sativum. Next base: position 320,706,044 of record CM060921.1, read on the forward strand.
GAAGGCAGCCTATATTTATACATTTTCCAACCCTTAATGGCGAAGTAATAGGACGTGCATAGAGTTTGTAGAGATATAGGGGTAGGTGACTGTTGATTCCTTCATATGTAAGTATTAGCGGTAGGGGTAGCTAGGTCTAAAGGGAGCTTAGTCATTAAGTAAATGAACAAATTGGCAGGCACTGTAGAGTATGGGTCTGTAGCTTCGTAGTTTGTCTATATATTATTTATTTAGTATGTCGGTAGACATATATATATTTTCCATTTATATACTTCAGTGCTAGTCTATACGAAAAGGAAGAACTCTATATTGCTTGGGTATGGGTATTCTAGGATAGGTTTGTACTCTGCGCAAAATATATATATAATACTTTTCTTAGCTTAGTACCGTTACAACGTGTATACAGCTAGGTTCGTCAGCATTACTTAATGGCCAAGTTTTAGATATACTTTATAGCTAAGTTTGGTACAAAAGAAGTGAATACCCTTTGAGAACATGTGCAAAACCAAATAGGGATGGCCATGCGTGTTTTAGGGAGATGCGGCATGGTATTTCTTTTCCATATGTTGACAATTTAAGGTAGGTAAACTTCCTGAAATCTTTAGTTTTAGGGTGCATGTATTTTATGTTTACATTTTTAGTCTACCCTGTTACGTAAGATTTCATTCATGTCTGAGTCGCTACGGACAGAAATAAGGATACGGTCGTGTCCAGCGAGGTGTCACGATCCCAAAAATACAATAATACCGGTAGATTGACTCGTATTTTGAAATCCCGAAATACCGATACAGGGTGCACAATACCCCAAATAAAAAGTTGCTTATTTAATTAATTAAAAATTATAGTAAAATTCTAAAAATTAAATTATCACTGTGCCTCAAAAGAACCTTGTCCCGATTTGCATCCGATATCAAGTTATATTCAAATAACTGTTACGGTCGATATATGATTTCACAGCGACTTTTCGAATATTTGATTTGGACATATCTTGCAGTATATACGATGAAATCCTGATTTTTCGCTTCTATTAGAAAGATATAGTTCAACAGATTCCGACGTTTCTCGTTTTGAAGAAATCCGATTCAAAACGAGTCCGGTACACTCAATTGAAGTTCAGAACGTTAAATTATGAACTGCAGGGTCGTTCTGAGCTCGATTATAATTAATATATATTTATATACGTTCAACTTCGTTTTAATTAAAATATAAATCCACTTATATTCAGAATTCAATATTTAAACTGATTTAAATATTCAAATTCAAACCGACCAAAAATGCGGGACGTTACATTTTCACTGAACATTCTTACTGCTTCTGAGTTTGCAAGAGAGTTCGGGTTTGGGTCGCGGAGAAGAGAATATATGTTTGTGGTAATTTAAAAAATACTCAAATAGATAATGTAGTTGTCATCTTGAATCTTGCATGTTGAATTTGAAGGATTTGGATCCTTATAGACTGCATGTTGCATTAGTGTGTTTCTTTCATGAAAAAAAACAAGGACCGGATATAAAACATTGAAAGTGTTATTGCGCTTGTGGGATGAGGAGAAAGAGAGTTCGGGTTTGGTTCAGAATTCCCTTGCCCAAATAAAATGTTTGTTCTTGATAATTTGTATATGGTTTCATGGCATTTTTCACAAATTTTCTATTTTTCTGTGTTAACGTCCAATTAAAGTCCTTTCTCATATCGTTAGCTCATTTATACTTTTTTCGGTTTTATAAAGTTGCAAGTTCATGGAAGCCTGAAAATATCATTCATAAAGTGATTGAAGGTCAGTTAAAGAAATACTATGAAGATGTATTACTGGAACATAAGGACATTATGGATGATGGTGTAAAGATTCAGGTAACTTGTACATAACAGTTGTAGTAGATTATGGATGATGGTGTACTCCTGTAGGATATGCAATTTTTTGTGGATAACTTGTGCTTGTACTAAGTTGCTTTGTAACGGTCAAGTATGTAATAATGTACGAAATATTGTCTAAAACTTATTGTTTGTAATACTGAATATTTGAGTATTTTAATAAATTAGTTTGCAAATAACTGTAATATCGGATTTGCTTATGGAGTATTGCTTTATTTAGTGTTTTGTTCTTTTCAGTTGCAAAAGATGTTTATTTTTTTTAAAACCCAAATGTCAATCACAACGGTGCATAATAGTTGTAGTATATTTTATTACAACGGTGCATAACTGTTGTAATAAAGTTTATTACAACGGTGGAAAAAAGTTGTAAGATATACATATTACAACGGTGTTGCAATAGTGCAAACAAGTTGTAAAAGATATTAGTCTATTACAACTTCTTAATACACGACGGTTTGCCCACCGTTGTAAGATGTATATTACAACGGTGTTCCACCATTGTAATAAGGTCATTTTGTTGTAGTGTAAGTATGCATACCATTTGTAGGATGTGGACACATGCATAATTAGGGTTGTTGACTCATCAGAATCAGCTCCTATTATAAATGCACTAAAGAGAAGAAATCAAAATCTAACATGCATGCTTAACACTCGTCACCATACCGATCATACCGGTGGCGACATGGAGTTAAAAGCAAGGTATGGAGCGAAGGTATGTGTTTTAGTTATACAAGCTTGTAATTTGACCTCGCTAATCATTGAATCAACATGACATCAGTTTGTAGCCATGCAATAACATTTATTCACATAATGATTGGTGATTGTAGGTGGTAGGTTCAAACAAGGTGAAGGGAATAATAGCTGGCATTAGTAAATTTCTTGAAGGTGGAGAGACATGGATGTTTGCAGGGCATCAAGTGCTCATGATGGAGACTCCTGGTCATACAACTGGTCATTACTCATTTGCTCAATTTTCTTTATCCACTATCATAATTTGTGCCTCCATATTTGACTTTTTGTTTTAAACTACAATCGACAAAAAACCACTTAAGACACATTTTCCACTTCACAAAAAAACTTCTTAAAGGTAAATAATGCAAAGTTGCATTCAAACTCTTTAGAACAGACAGACTCTTATATGGGGCTGATGGAATATTTGTCAATAAGGTGCAGAGGGTCTCAAATTTTTTATTTTTTATTTTGAATTTGTTCAGCAGGGAAACCGACCAGAATCGTAAAACCTTTCCTAGTGCGCCTATCCTATCTCATATAATATATATATATATATATATATATATATATATATATATATATATATATATATATATGTGTGTGTGTGTGTGTGTGTGTGTGTGTGTGTGTGTGTGTGTGTGTGTGTGTGTGTCTGTATAATATATATATACATAGGTTCTAACACACACTCTGAAGGAGCAAGAATGCAAAGTTGCATTCAAACTCCTTAGAACAGACAGTCTCTTGTAATGGAGCTGATGGAATATTTGTCAATAAGGCGCAGTGGGTCTCGTTTAATTTATTGATATGCATATGCTCAGTTTGTAAGTAAGAACAGAGTTGAGATTAATTATAGTATAAAATTTTTAATGTATTGACTCCTTTAATGCTAATATTATTAGTGCTGAAATTGTTTGGTTTCTTGATGAGTTTCATTATCTGTACAATTTATCACAGAGTAGGCTAGTCTTAAGAAATTGTAACATTCCAGATACCATTCTAATTTGAGAAAACCTGAAAAGTTCTGGAATTGCATTGGACACATTATGCGCAAAGAAGGCATATTTATCTTTTAATTTTACCATATTCGTTTGATTTGCATTGGACATGTTATGCACCAATTGCATGCATGAATCATTTTTGTTAGGTTTTATGATGATGACTTAATGAGGGTTATTCCCTCTTTAAATTTATATTTTGGAATTTTTGGACTGAGTTAGAACTTATAATTCACATAAGTCGGAAGTTCTTAAACGTTCAGTATCGAAAAAAAATTGTGGCCTTAAAAGATTCACTACTCAGCATTTTAAATGTTTTCTTTTGCATTTATTGATCATAGGTTAATGTTTGATATTATTTAATGGATTAAACCATTGAAGTTTTTTGGGAACATTAGGTGTGAGGCTTATCTTTTTATTGTATTCCCGAGTTGACCTTAGTTATCGTGTTAGACATAGATAAAAAAGCCTACAATATCAAGCTATGTAACTGTGTCAAAATAGGTTTTATGGGTAGTTTCCTTTGTTCTAAAAACACAGGCCTTGGAATTTCAAAGTTTGAAGAGGGTATATATAAGAGAGGAAAAAGACTCTTGTATGCTAAATTCTGTAAATAAGTTTTACTACCTTTGGTTTACTCAACTACTATACCAAGTAGTGTAACTTTACTCCTATTTGTTTCAATCCGTTACAATACAGAAAGTAAAAATAGTTTTAACCATGCCTATACATTAAAGAAATTAGTTTATTTTCAGTTCCTTAAATATTTGGGTTAAGTTTAAAGAAGATCACTTCTGTTTCAGTAGCCATCAGCTAAGGCCAGTCCAATGTAGCCAATCTCTTAATCAACAATATTCTCTCCCTCTTCTACTTGTACAATTTCTCTATTGTGTACTATTCTCCTTTTTCAGATTGCTCGCTACTTTCCTATTTATATAATTTACATTGTTCGGATTGCTCGCTACTTTCCTATTTATATAATTTACATTATTCTGTCTTTCGGTCAATCGAAGTGATTCTTGTTTTCCTCCTTTTGTCATATTTGTCTTAGCATTAGGCACTTTTTGGGGTTTTAAAGATTTAGACTGATTAAGGTTGTAATATGGTATAGTCTATTTTTCCAAGCTTTTTCCTTTCAATTTAGGAATGTTTTTATTGCTGATTTTGACGATGCCTCCATATTTTTCATTACTATTTAGCCACAAGATGATAATGGAAACGCACAGTTACTATTTAGCCAAGAGACGATCCCTCCATATTCTAACTTTCTTTACTCGTATGTTAACGCACAGTTATTATTGTTCTTCCCAGTTTTGCATTCTAACATTGTATTTACCTATTTTAAGTGATAGTACAAATATACTATTTTAAAAATAAAAACATCAGTATAAGTTTTGCGCATTAATTTGTCATTATAAACAAAAATGATCTATAGCACGAGAGGATAAATAAAACATTAGTATAATGTTTGTGTACTATTTTTACAAAGCTATAATTTCAAATAAATTGTCCTTGCAAATATTTATAGACTTATATTTGTCATTTGCATATGTTTTCTCATGCTCACCGCTTGCTGTCAATTTATATATATTATTATTTCTTAATGTTGAATATTATAAAGACTTCAAAAAAAGAAATTCATGTTATATCATATATGTACCAATTGATTAGAGCCGATGCAGGGTTGACACCGTACATTTCATTTTCGAGAAAAAATGATACACAGCTTATAGGTTGTATAATGCTTCTTGAGTTTGACAAAGATATTTTTATATTTCTATAGCTGAATGTATATGGTTGACAAATAATAATGTGTATAAGTAATAAGACAAGAAAGATAGGTTTCTAAATATATTTTATTTGAACTCTTTTTAAGTTAGGTAAATAAAGTAATTCAAAAAGTTTCCATCATAGAAACAATATATTGGAATTCATGGAAGTTAAAGAAAGATAATTCATATGACAAATATTATTTTTACAAGTATAAAATGATCAAATGGTATAACTGGTTAGGAAATACATTGAAGGCAACAAATACGTTTTCACACTCTGTAATAAGACATTTGATTTCAAGCACGGATATGGTTATTCAAATTTGATGCTTGTAATTCTTACACGGCAATAAACTTTAACCAAAATTGGAAAATATTTTTGGCACCATCACTTTGGTATCAAGCCTTAGCTAAAGATATCGAAAAATTGAAATAAGAAATTGGAAATGTTGGAAACTAGACAATTCATACCCTATTATTCAGAGTATAGAATAAAAAATAGCTAGAGTTTGATGGAACTTTACGTATTTCCAGAATTTAGGTGGTAATTTTTCTTAATACTTCATGAAAACTACTTACAAAGTTATGTGAAGGGTACAATAAAAAAACAGTTAGAGGTAAATGAGATTTATTTTTACCTTATGGTTTGATCTCCAAAACTGATGGCAATGGCATACATGAGCAAACATAAGCACAGAAATATGGTATGTTTGTTATACTTTGCCAATCTTGGGGATGATTCCTTGATTTTTCTAAAGTGGCGTATAATATCTTATAGTATATGTTTGAATGTTTGCCAATACAGTGTACAGGTGATCCGGAAAATAATTATATGAACTTTAAGGATAGATTATTAGAGGGTAAGAAATTTTGTTTTAAATCTTTTATGGTATGCAGAGATAGAAATACTTCTGCATTTATTTAAATTCATGCAATCCTTGCCCCATATTCATCCAGGAATAGCAAACCATATTTTTGATGAAAATATTAATCTTGATATTTTTTTCCATTTTTACCGATTGCTTTATATTAGGTATAATATGTATGGGTATTATTTGTTATTCAGTTTCTGCTAAATACTAATTCAATCAAGCTACTGGTAGTACGTATTATGTACTTCATAAAAAGAAAATATCTGGATCTTTAAACCATATTATCATTCCATTTTATATAAGTTAAGATTTTATTCTGAGTTTTCTCCTGTTTTCAGCTAGTTGCCAAAATTAGAGGAACAGAAAAAGTCCATTCCTTTACTCATGTTGTTAATACTAATAAAAAATCTATAGGCCAGAAGTGTACTGTAAGATACATGTGACTTTGGATAAATGCACGGTTATTACTTTAGTGTGGTGCTTGTGCCACCCCAATATATTCTTCCTGATACCACGACTAAAAAATACCACAAGAATTCTTATTACACTCTTCTTAATACCAAACATTTAAAAAATAGGGACTATCACAATGTTTTACCCTATTTCTGTTTTGCTCGATATTCATTTGTCCTCATTTGTAAAATCGATCAACGAGCTAAAGCCTAGGTCTATAACCGATCAACGAATTCGATGCCGCAATATACAAAATACGTGAATAAGGTTTGAATTAAGCAAGGTAGAAGAGGAAGTGAGAAATTAGGGTTTTCAGATCACTAAACAATTGAGAGATTACCGTACTAAGACCATAACCAACAATCCGTTCTATTCAGTAATTCTCTCTCTTGTTTTGCAACTGGTCCAACGAGCCGAGCAACCAGAAGGGCGGAAGCAGCCACGTGCTAGCCACAGAAGGGTTTACAACGGCAAAGAGTATGCCGTTATAATGTTATAACAACAAACTCTATGTCGGTTTAACATTATAACAGCAAACACTTTGTCGTTATAAAGTTATAATGGCAAAGTGTTTGCCGTTATAAACCCGAACCCAGAAAGCCCCCCTCCTCCCCCATGCCGCCCTCTCCTCTTCATTCTCCTTCCCCAATTTCCAAACCCGAAAAACCCATATCATTCCCCATTTTTCACCCAAATTTTTCCACCAATCCATCAACTTTTAACTAAATTAACTATTGTATTTGAGATATTCGTTCGAAAATATGGCTAGATTACTAAAAAAATTTGCCAAAAAATTCATGCACGGCGACGTTGGTGGCACCGGGGGTAGTGGAGCAGGCGGGAATGGTGTAGGGGGTAGTGGCGAATAACCAGTCACACCGTACATGCCTGGAATAGAAGACTTGCTTGCAGCTGCCGAAAACATGGAGAACCAAGAACTAGGGGCGCATGAGGAAGGCGGTCGTCGTGGACGCGGCGGCCGTAGGGGCGGACGAGCGGGCAGGTCGCGTAGGGGTGTGGGATAGGTTTCCACTAGACAGGACGATCTCGATGGGAGGAAAATTAGGAGGAGCGAGCGGTTGGTAAGGTGGTCGGTTTGGACAATTTGAATACGGCGAGTAGCCATATTCGTGAGATGGCTGCAACGATTGATGCTGTTGGACTGAACGTTGCATGGCATATGCTGATGAGTGCGGTTGGGGCTTGGGTTTCTTCTTGATTACAGCTTTTTTTCCGGTTCACTTGGGTGTCGAAGTAGACATTTTTTTGGTTGTAGAAGTTGAAGTTGAGAAGGTGGTGTGGTCGTGTGGAAGAAGAAGGAGGTAGGTTGGTATATAGGAGAGGGAATGCACTAATCGTTGGGGTACAACGGCTATAAAATATAACGGCAAAGTGTTTGCCGTTATAAGTTTATAACGGCAAACTCTTTGCCGTTATAAATTTATAGCGGCAAAGAGTTTGTTGTTATAAACTTATAACGACAAACACTTTGCCGTTATGTCCACCAACCCTTGTCCAGTGCACCAGCCACCAACGAGCTCCAGAGCAGCCACAGACTAGCCACGGGTGACTGAACAAGCCACACCTGGTTGCTCCGTGGCTTGTTTAGTAACTGAACAAGCCATTGTTGGTTGTGCTCTAATTTGAATTTTTCCACGAGAGATGCAAGAAGACATCGGTTACTTAAGATTAGGGTTTTTAAATTAGCTTAGTACGTGATTAGTTCGGCAAATAATGATTGAGTGAGAGATTAAAATGAAAAGGTAATGTGGTATTAGGAAGCATACAAGATTTAATGAGTTTTATGTTATTAATTGCGGTATTATGAAGAACATTTTGGGGTGCCCTTAGCACCACACTTACTTTATTATTTCCATTCACTGATTTTCTTTAACTTTCATATTTAATCAACGAAAAGTTATTCTTTAAATTAGGAAGAGAAAGAAATGACACTTTCTCAAACTTGTTATTGATAATTTGTCAAAAGAGGGAGTATGAAGCTACTGAAGCAAAGGAGAGAGGTGTTTGATAATAGTTACTAGAAAAAAAACTGTCATTGCAATATATAATGCTTGTTCATTAGTGTTTACTGTTTTTATTACAAAATTATGATTTGAGATGATATTCCAGCAAATCAAGTTTTATGTGTGTTAACTTTTCTTATCCGTTCATAGTTTTAAAATGAAAGTTAATGACGAAAAAACAACCTGCATCTTTGTTTGCTACAATAGGTATAAGTCCATATTTTCCCTTACAAATAGGCAACCAAAAAAATGAACCTGTATCAACTTTGGGCTAAAGATGTAGGCATAACTGAAAATAGATATGGTAGAAGATCAAAGAATGCTTGTGCTAACTTGTTAGTTAGTTGCATGTTCATCTCTATATTGTATTCTTTGATGGTTGAAAATACATAGTTTTCCGTTTATAGTGGCTCTTCATATGATTTTCTGTTAACAGTGGCTCTCCATATTATTTTTTGTTAACAGTTGAAAAACCATAGATATGTTAAAAATGCCTCTCCATATTACTTTCTGTTTACATTGGGAACTTCTGAAATAGAATGACAGAAATCTCAAACTCATATAAACTAAGGAATCATAAATAGCTAAGAACATCTCTATGAAATTTGACATTCTTATTGAATCATGTAATTTGACACAAGCTAATGCCTTTTTATTACAGGTACAAAATAATATGGTATTGAAAACATTTAGCCAAGCAAAGTAATAAAAATAGTTGCTTGCATTGGAGATCTTGTTGCTGGTACTTTGTTTACGAGTTGAGCTGTGTTAGCCCTCTTTTTGGCACTAATCTTATCGGGCCAAAACCAAAGCCCAAACGCACAACCAAATACAAGTTGCGCTCCAAGAGGCCCATCAGGGACGCTACATCAAGCAATGGCATATCGGCCCAAATTCAACTCAGTCAGATTGACTGCGCATTACCTGAAAAATCGCTCACCAGGACGACCGAGTCTCTTGCTTTCAGAAGGAACTCGTCGACCGATTATCTCGGACCAGCGTGGAGAATTTCTACAGAGCTAGTCCACTTAATATCCTGACTTCCAAGGAGATAAAGGCGGTCAACCATATGCGGGCAAAGCTCTGCTTTTGGTATACCTCTCCATGGATGCCACGTCGGCCATAACTTCCGAGGATACTATTTATGAGCAGTGGAATCAGTCTTCCAGCCGCAATTCGAGCCAATGGATGGATTCCACGTATCTGGACCTTCCCGAAATGGCCGGACCATTTCGCAACAGCCCAAGCAACATTTTCCACCTATAAATACCTCCAAGCTTAAAGAGGACGAGAACAACTTCTCTTGGCCAGAGGGCTTCCTTCAAACTTTTCATCTCTACTCTACTCCAGAATCTTAATCTCTAGAAAGGAAGAAAGGAAAATAGTCATTTTCTTTCTTTTCTCCAAACAGAAAAAGCATTGTATTTGTAATAAAAAAAGAGAGAAATAATATATAAAGTGGACGTAGGCATTGTCTTTGCCGAACCACTATAAAACTTCCGTGTGTTCTCCCCGTTCTTTCACTTTTTATTGCATATTTTATCTTTATTCATGTGTAGACCACACAATTGGGGGTTGATTGTCACTAGTGACCAACTTTTGACGTCAACACTTTGGCGCGCCAGGAAGGGGCAGCGCACCGACACCGCCATCGAGCTCCTACTTATCCCAGGTCCTGGTGAACAAACGAAAGAAAGATGCAACATCCTCTCATCCCGCAAACGCCGATGCAGCTGATGCCGATGCTGCAGAAGTAAGCCACGAAGTTTCCTCTCATGACAACATGTCCCAATTCCTTACTCGGGACGACATGGATAAAATCATGGTCGAACTCAGAAACCATATGACATCTCAGGGTAAAGTCCTCGAACGACAACAGCAGTTGATGGATCACCTTCTCGGTCGACTGGAAACAGGGTTAAACGCTTCAACATCAATTCCTCCATCGACCGAAGCTGGGGCAATAACCGATCTTCGGTCTGCACGAAATCAGGCCACTGATCAGGCTACACCTTTATTTCATCCTGGTTTGGTTCCACCAACCGACCGATCCCAGCCGAGAATATTGCTTCCAACGACCAGCGCGGTTGCAACAACAGAACCTCAGGAGGAAGGCGACCAAGATCTAGGTCGTCTGACAAATATGCCTCCACTCTTTGGAACATCTCGACCTATCGAATCAGTCGAGCTATCCCCGGGTCCCTCAGAATCAACACCATTCCCATTACAACCCGGGATCTTGCCGTAGACCAGTTTAACCACTCTTTCTCTTCAACGAAGAGTTGGAGTAGCCTTTCCTTCGAACGAGGGGAGCCACCCTACCATGCTAGTCCTCACCGTAGCGGAAGAAAACGCTACCGTAGACCCTCCTAACCTCGCTTCAAACGGGGGCAACCCTGGTCCCCGAACATCACATGCTATGCTGGATCAGCCTAGACCTTTAGCTACAAATATGGCTCGATCCACAACTCATCAGGTTCCAGAGGGGCCATTCTACCCAGAACAACCCGCCAGATCTCGCCTTCCCTCACACCTTCACTCAACTCTCGGAGGTCGAGCCCAGCCAACGACCACCCTTCTGAGCATGCTTTTGCCAGATCCTCGTACAGAACCCCCTCAGGATGCATAGTTAAGTTTATGGCAACGACTCCTCGGAGATGGGAGTCAGCTTGCAAGCATCATCCGACGTTTCACTCGGGGCAATTCTTCGCAGCAAGACATAAACAATGTCAATCGCAGCCCCTTCACTAGAGAAATCAGAAATTCTCGAAACCCTCCAGACTTCAGGTTCCCTACCATCGAACCATACAACGGTCGCACTGACCCGACCATTCATCTTATGTGATACATGCGACATATGGAAGTACTTGGTGCATCGACCAACTTCATGGCTAAGTGCTTTCCACTCTTTTTCACAGATATAGCTGGTATGTGGTTTAGGCAGCTAACAACGGAGTCGATCAGTAGTTGGAATACTCTGGTCACCCGCTTCATCGAGCAACTTCGAGTGCATATCTCTCGACCGAAAAGTGTCATGTTTCTATCTACCATCAAACAGCGATCCGGAGAGACGCTAAGATCCTTCCTCGATAGGTTCAACGCAGCCGTAGCATCTGTCGATCGACCCGAGCCATCGATGGTGTTGATGGCAGCCATCGCGGAAGTTCAGAAGAGATAAGAATTCTCGAACTCCTTAACTAGGGATCCTCCCAAAGATATAGATGATTTCTATTCCGAGGCCGAAAGATTCCTCCGACAAGAGGATGCCAGCCTTGAGATGGAGAGCCTTGAAGTTTTAGTAGCCAAACAACAAGGTCCACTCAACGACAATGGCCAGAATAAAGGAAGAGGAACAGCCCCGGAAAAGGATAAACGCAATGTACGACCTCGAAATGAAAACAAATATAATCAGTACACCGAGCTCAATTCCTCTTTGCTCGATATCTATCTCGATATGCGCGAGTCCTTCCCCACTCCAAGGCCACCTCAACGAGAACTGACCCAGATGGAACTTGACTCTGGCAAGCATTATATATTCCACAACATAGCTGGACATAATACAAATGATTGCCAACATCTGCGCGATCTCATCGAAGGGCGAGTCAGAAAAGGGGAACTCGCTGAGTATGTCAAAAATCGCGCCTCGGCCATGCCGCCGCGACCTTCTGCCCAAGCTCCTCAGGCTGGTCTGCAAGATCCTAGAAATGGAAAGGACCCTGAGACTAGCACTCGCGGCATTATCATTAATTAGATTTTTTATCTTTTCTCTCGATGTATTTCTTTAAATAATAGGGATGCTTTGATGCTATGTAATCAATCGCTGTCCTCGTAGATTTTCTTTGTAATAGATGCTTAGCAGTTATGAACTTTACTTTTTACAAAAGTAGATCGACTGTTGTAAAATTTCTAAGCCGAACCAGATTAGTGTTCGCCATTAACCCGAGCATGGTTAATGCTCGCCCCCCTATTCTATGTGGTTAGCGCGAAAGCCCACCACTACTTCAAACACCTACTCTTTCAAGTGAGAAAGGTTGCTTTTTCTTAAACGCGAGTGTGGATTACACTCTCTTTCTTTAAACCATGAGCGTGCATAGCTCGTTAAACTAACCAACCCAACATGAGTTGAGCATGAGAAACACTTGCACTAAGCCGAGTATGGTTTATACTCGCCACTAAGCCGAGTATGGTTTATACTCGCCACTAAGCCGAGTATGGTTTATACTCGCCACTAAGCCGAGTATGGTTTATACTCACCACTAAGCTGAGTATGGTTTATGCTCGCCACCAAGCCGAGTATCGTTTATGCTCGCCACCTTCTAAAGCCAAGTGGAACAAAATGCTCGACCCATGGTTTGTTTTGTATTTGCAGGAACCAACTTTTGTACCAGTGGCGATCATCACCTCGGCCTTAATATGGTTTCCGATAGTTATTGGTTTTCTTGCCTTAATACGACCTGGCATGGTTGTCGGATTTCTTGTCTTAATACAACATCGGACCGTCGGTTTTCTGGCCTTGATATGGTCCAATGCGACCATAGCAGATCGAGCGTTTGTGCTTCAGTTCATATTTCAGAATACACCTCCCTCTGTCGATGAAGATATATTCTGAGGGGCAAAGTGTTAGCCCTCTTTTTGGCACTAATCTTATCGGGCCAAAACCAAATCCCAAACGCACAACCAAATACAAGTTGCGCTCCAAGAGGCCCATCAGGGACGCTACATCAAGCAATGGCATATCGGCCCAAATTCAACTCAGTCAGATTGACTACGTATTACCTGAAAAATCGCTCACCAGGGCGACCGAGTTTCTCGCTTTCAGAAGGAACTAGTCGACCGATTATCTCGGACCAGTGTGGAGAATTTCTATAGAGCCAGTCCACTTAATATCCCAACTTCCAAGGAGATAAAGGCGGTCAACCATATGCGGGCAAAGCTCTGCTTTTGGTATACCTCTCCACGGATGCCACGTTGGCCACAACTTCCGAGGATACTATTTATGAGCAATGGAATCAGTCTTCCAACCGCAATTCGAGCAAATGGATGGATTCCACGTATCTGGACCTTCCCGAAATGGCCGGACCATTTCGCAACAGCCCAAGCAGCATTTTCCACCTATAAATACCTCCAAGCTTAAAGAGGACGAGAAAACCTTCTCTTGGCCAGAGGGCTTCCTTCAAACTTTTCATCTCTACTCTCCTCCAGAATCTTAATCTCTAAAAAGGAAGAAAGGAAAATAGTCATTTTCTTTCTTTTCTCCAAACAGAAAAAGCATTGTATTTGTAATCAAAAAAAGAGAGAAATAATATATAAAGTGGACATAGGCATTGTCTTTGCCGAACCACTATAAAAATTCTGTGTGTGCTCCCCGTTCTTTCACTTTTTATTGCATATTTTATCTTTATTCGTGTGTAGACCACACGATTGGGGGTTGATTGTCACTAGTGACCAACTTTTGACGTCAACAAGCTGAGAAGCACTGAACTTGCCCAATGCTGTCAGGGAACATGATGGGTTTTAGGTAATGTTTTACCCACTTAGATAATTTTTTGCATTGTGGTCTTAACATCAGCATTATTCACCTTTTTTTCCACACTTTTCTTTGTTTTCAAGTCATTGTGCACTATTGTATTAGCTTTCCTTCCTATTTACAGAAAAATATGTGTATAAGAATTCTTTAGTTTTGTGCTGCATTGTCACTTTCTCGTATTCGTTTAGTTTCTGGTTTTAGGTAGTTTCCATCAGTCCCAATTTTCACTTGTTTCTCTCTGCTCACTCTTCTGCATCTTTTCTTTCCAAAAAAAATATTTGAATTTATATCTGTCTCCATCTTATCAATAGTTTATATTTTTGCTTTAATGCTTTTTGTCTTTGTCTCCATTCTCATCAGTAGTCTGCATTCTTATAAGTAGCTTCCATTTTTGCTTTAATGTTTTTTTGGTTTGTACACTACGTTTTTGTTCTTTAGCAATGCTTCTGTTTTTCAATTCATATCTCACAACTCTTCATTTCAACCAAATTAACGACAACCAAAACAAAAGGAGAAAGTTTGCTTTTATTCTAATATCTAAGACTGAAACTTTTGTTTCAGCTGTCTCACATGGTCTTGTTTTATTTATTCCCTGTAAAGCTTTTGTTTCCATTTTCGTTTTTATTTCTCACTCTTTTTGTTTCCTTTAGCATTTGCAACTTGTTTTAATTTAGCATAGTTCAACAACGCACATCTAAAAAGTACCATCATTGCATTTCATTTTCTGTTTAATTTTACAAACAAATTCTATTTTTTACATTTGCATAATCCTGTCAGCCTCATTATCATTCACGTTTCTACAAGTTCTTCGTTTACAAACATTTCACTCAATCCAAATTGCACACTTCAACTCTGCAAACACATCACAACCTGAAATGATGGAATTATTTACGTTGTTAAGAAAATGGTGGAATTCATGGAAATCCTGGTTTTAGTCTTGGTCACTAAACTGTATGTGCTGATGTTAAGACGAAAATGCTTTGTCAAGATGAATTGGCTTTCGTTAGTTGTAGTAATCTTCATTAAGTCATCATCGTTTGATTTGCCATAACAATGTCCTGGGCTGTAATTAACCAGGTAAATCATTTCAGGACTCTTCATGTTTAAATTCTTGTTATAGTTGGATGTAATGGAAGTAGGTGCATTTGAAATGTTATGAAATAAGATATGCATCTTGCTTTTGTCCACATTTGGACCAATTTGCAATTGGCACCTATCAAATCATGGTCATGTATGATTAAATTCTTCCCTGGAACCAGTTCCATAAATTTTGTTCAATTTGGAATTTATGTAGAATTGCATGGACCTTTTTTTTTTTTTTGGGTTAATCACATTATGAAAGGTTTATATAACTGATGAACAAAACTAGAACATTTACAAAAACATGGATCCATGAGTACTAAAGTTATGAATATGACTATAGCTGATTAAAGTGGTGATCTTTATGATAATGCAACAAGAGACACGTAAAAGATTTGTTGACTAATTCCAACTTTATGAGTCTATGAAAAATGTTAGACGTCATCAGCTTTGGTTGAACACAAATAAGTGAACCCTACAAAATTATTTCCATTGTTTTTCTTGGTTGGTTGTTCATAAAATAATTTACCTTGATTATCGCTTTAGATAAACTTTTATTATGTTGCTATGATTAGTAATGTTTTAAATAATTACTTAGACTAGTTTAGTCGTTTATGTATATTATATCTATCATGTAGTCGCTTCGGATTACCATTAGAAAGTACATAACACTAAATGAAAATACTTAAATTATATATTCACGTTTTATCTTAAAGAGTAATAAATATTTCTAACATGAAACATAAAAAAAATAGTTCGGTTGAACTGGTTAATCAACCGTTTAACCAAAACTAAGGATGGCTGTGAATTTTAAAATCTTGATCCGCTGAGGCAATGGATTGTTTGAGGTGGCCTCTGCTTTAAATGGACCAAGTTGGTCCATTAGTACCTTTAGTAGGGGAGATTTTACTTATAAATCACTCAGTACCTTTAGTAGGGGAGCTTTTACTTATAAATCACAGTATCCACTACTTTAATTTTAAACGGTTAGATTTTATTATGTTTTATATCCATTTGGATATTGTCCATCAAATATTTTTCTTCGTAAGTGGTATGATATTGCTAGGTACCTAAAATTCTCACATGCAGTATTGGTGGAATGTAAGTGCAGTAAAATGTATAAAATACTTTAATAGGAAACGTTTGAAAATGAGGTGAGAGTTTTATAAAAAGAAAGGAGAATAAACTATGCACTAAGAAGGCACGGAAATACAATTTCAGTATCATATCAAAACAGAGTCAATTATAAGTTGAATTATTGGCCGCAAGAACTGTTACAAATCTCGCAAATAAGCATTCATATGAAGATTTAATATGATGAAACATATTTTGATATGATGCATACTAGTATAATAAGAGATGTCATATAGTTAACAGAATAAGCTTGGTTGATATTTCCATGTCAAGTATAGTTATATAATATGAAACATTATTTTTATTACTGGTTTAAACTAGGCAATTGGTGTGCTCTGTTGTGCCTATATCAGAGATGAATAACTAGGCAATTGGTGTGCTTTGTCATATATAATTTATGCATTTTGCATATTTATGTAATTCTGACTGTTGACCATTATACTTGTATGTAATTCTTACCGTTGACCGTTATACTTATGTACAGGTAATTAGATTTCCGAAGTTAAGAACAACTACATCAAAGAACTGGTGGTGGTTAAGCTATGAACAAGACTTTAACTATTATTTTGTTTGTACTAGTCGTGTAGACTTGTTTGTAAGCAGTTGTGGTATGTGGATTCACTTATCTTGTCGAAATACTACTATTGTGATGATTATGGGTGTTATATTTGATATTGCGAGTAATTTGTTTTTATAAGTATTTAAATATGGTGTTATTGATTTTAGTTTGAAATCGATACTCATATGATTATTTGTTTTAATATTTCTATTATATATAAGCTATTGATGGAAGTGTTACAAGCTATTAACAGTAAATAACCGTAATTAAAATGTGGTGTGCATCAGTAAGTTTTAGTAGCGTTGAAAAAGTGCTACAAATGTAATTTACAAAGGATATTGTAGCTGAAATGAAACGCAACAAAAACATATAGTAGGATTGAAAAACCGCTACAAAAAAATTGGGAAATGATGCAAGTATCACTTTAGTAGCATTTTTAACCAGCTACCAAAAAACCTTTTGTAGGGTTTCTAAAACGCTACTATGTTCATTTTCTGTTGCGTTTATTAAAACGTAACAAAAACTTTCAGACTTTTAGTTGCATGTCGTATCGCAGCGTTCTCTAAAACGCTACTACAAGTTTTGGTAGCGTTTTTTCAATGCTACCAAAAGTCAATTCAGGTGTAGTGTATTTGGGATTGTAACAACCCTCTTGGAATGGGCCAAAATTGCAGGTCGTTCTAAATGGATCGCGGGTTCCTATAGGGAAATGGTATAACAGATATAACAGAGCATACCAAAACGAAATCAGAATCTCACATAGTGGAAGAGATTAAATATAATAACAGAAAATAGATGTACCTTTAATTAAAATCATCATAAATGTCGGTTACAACGAGTCTCATGCAACAATGGATACATCAATAATAATTATCCCCATATAATGATGTTGCCATAAATGATGACTAATAGCTATGGATCCTCCATCGCCAGGCTCTACCTCTAAGGTTTCATTGATCCAAGTGTTCCCACCAACTATCATGTTTATATGTTAAGAGGAGGGAGGTCAGAATATAAAGTTCTTATGAATGAAAATCCCATAAGTTTTAAGGAATACTATCTCCTATACTTGGCAGTATAAATTCTTTACGGTATGTCTACGCAATCAACCACACACAACTAAACGTATGAGGAGGACATATTCATAGTCTCTTAAAGCGTATGTAAATTTAAGGGCATACATCCCTATAGTCACTTGATACCCCACAAATAAATCTAAGGGCAGACATCCTTATAGTTCTTAATACCCTACGAGGCGGGCTACACCTAGTCACTTAAGGCCATTATCTAATTTATTAAGGGAGGACATCGTTAAGTAACTTAATACCCATGGCGGAACGCTAGCCACTAAGACTTCGTACCTAACGTCAATGTCATTAAATATATACTCTCCTTGTAGGTCGAGAAATAATAACAACCACTTAATAACAACTTAAGGTAGGAGCGTGACACCATTTAAGACCCTCATGGCGGACCATCTTGTTACTATCTAGTTGTACCTACGGGTGATCTCCTAGCCACTTAATACTTCCCCTAAACGGTGGTTCCTTTAGGCTTTTTATATAAGTCGTCTTAGGTTATCCCTTACTATGCCCCTTAATAAGTAGTGGACATTACTTAGAGAACTACCCACTCATACGCTATCATCTAATAAAACCATTTAATACCTTATATTCAAGAGAAGGTGGACAACCACTAAAACCTCAAAGGGCGGGTCCCATGACTTGGGTCCAAAACCAAGGAGTGAACCATAGGAACAGACCTAATCCTAATCGCTTAATATCTAACAAGAGGTAGGTCAGCCACTTAATACCTTTCTCTAAGGAAGGTTTACGTCACACACAAATATATATATATATATATACACACACACACACACACACACACTCTAGACGTCTCACATTAGGGTGTCCACTTGTAGATGCTGGATTTGCCGGGCAGTTCCGGACATGCTTCTACTATAAGCCGGACCTAACCTCGCATCATAGTGTAATAATTATAATGGCCCATGGCACCTAGATCTCTCACTTTAAGCATTCTTACTTGTAGATGCTGGATATGCCAATTAGTTCCGGGTAGGCTTCTACTACAAGTAAAGGTTAACCTCGTGCCTGTGTGTCATTTAATATGATTTAAGTCATTAACTCACACATATGCATACAAATTCCTACGAGGACATTGAAATTTTATTTCATAATTTAAACTTATTTATTACGCACTTAATACATGTTAATATTACGTTTGATTATGCTATATATATGTATATGTACATGTATACGTATATGTGTGTGTCTATGTGTGTGTGTGTGTGTGTGTATATATATATATATAAATTGTGACAATGCCCCCACTTGACCCCTGGGATTCGACACTAATACATATTGTATCGACATTCCAAGTACCCGAAGAGAAGATTGCCTTTAGTGATTAACACATTGTAACAGCGGGAATAAACATTGCATTACCACTTCGTAATGTACAACATATTACACTAGGAATACATCAGAGTTAATACAAACTACAAGGTCCAGCATAGTTCAGAACAACGGAAATAATAAATAAGTATATAATGAAAGTAGTAACATGATAGGGTCTTCAGAGGAAATCCCAAAAAAAAAACATCCAGCTTTTGCTCTTGCTCCAATCCAAAATCGGCTTCTATAAATAGCTTCCATACAGCTTCCAAAATGAACTTAACTATTAACCTGGGCACTAGATTGTCTGTGTGGAAATAAGGGCACCTGAGTTTCAAGGGAAAAACAAAACTACTGGTCAGTCATGTGACTGATGTGAGAAACCAAAAACAGTTGTGTTTACAAAGGTAGTAAGGTAAATCATAAGACTACACCGCTTAATACGAAATGGGGTTTCCCCTTATGAATACTAGTGCACAAAAACTCGCAATGCTTTCCAAAAATGAAGCTATCATAAGGCTCGCATCCCATCACACAATGCAAACACACACCATTAGGAGAAAGTTTTAACTTATGATAACAATATTTGCTTGATATGCGAAAATCATTTGATATCATCATTAATGTCTATCTTTGAAAACCTTTTCAAAATAAATGTATAAATCTTAGCAGATAGAGGTACCATATATTACGTCTACATTCATAAGTTGCAACTAAAATTGTAAAGGCTCGTATTGCAAGTTGGGTTACATCAATGACCAAGGCAAAGGATCATCCTTAACTGCAATTTGGGTACACCTCTAGCGGGATGTCCCAGAATCAACAAATATTCCTTTTGTATCGGAAAAGCCAACCCATCTATACTAGGTGTAGTTCGAGTTTCTCCTAAACATAATGTCTTTTGGTCATTGTCAACCGTTATCCGAGGTGCCTCGATCTGTCATCTACTAAGTAAATTTCCTGGGCTCCATGCCATAGCATCACTTTCTCAATTAGAAGGAAATGTTTTTCCTTAACTCTGCTGTACTTCATCCTCTTTTGGCTCATTACCGGGTTATGAGGTCGCGAAGTCACATTCCACCAAGCTCTTCTTTGTAACAAAAGCTTTGATCTATCTAACAGCAACACCTAGCATGCCGCACTAGCAATTCACAACATATAATCAGTGCCTATCAATATATAACCCTCAAAGTATATATGTCTCGGAGGAGGGTGTTAAGCTAAGAGGATAGATCATCCGCCGCCAACTGATGTATCATCAATAGAAACCAATTGGTTATGTCGTAAAATAAAATGTCAGACATATATCCAATACAAATTCGTTTTGGGTTGTGAACGAAACCAAAGGCACCTTATTCCTCGTCCAATAGAGAAAAAAGGCCTTTACACCGGACAATCTACAAGTACGTCTGGACCACAACCACTTTATAACCTTAAATTGGAGATACCCAAGGCATAAACAAACAGCCCATTCAATATGAAGATTATTGATCTTCCATCGTCTTTGATATCATCAATTCCTCTAACTCACAATATAATTATTCGAAATGAGTTGAACCCAGTTTTTTTGAAATAATTAGCATCAAAACAATATCCTTTTGGATTATTGGATCCCCAATTAAGTCTCCATTAATTTGAAAATGTTTCATAAGATTGGATCTTATTCTTAAACTTGGTTGAGTCATTAGACTTCCAAAATCATCCTCAAAATTCTTTATTAACCATATAAAATGGTTTACCAAGGTTTAGATTCAATTTGGGAACGTAAAACCTTTAATCTCAAAACGTGACTTAAAATCGTTAAAAAAGACGTTGGAAAATGGCCTATTCCTGATCAATTGGTTTTATTACTCAAAAT
Source organism: Allium sativum (assembly GCA_030737875.1). Lineage (NCBI taxonomy): Eukaryota > Viridiplantae > Streptophyta > Magnoliopsida > Asparagales > Amaryllidaceae > Allium > Allium sativum. The sequence goes on from CM060921.1 coordinate 320,727,333, forward strand.
CTCATATATTTGGTTCAAAACTCTTTTAAATCATGTATGATGATTTACCGTAATTTATATCTAATTTTAATATTTTAAAAATAGATAATTTCATCAAAATCCAATTTCAGGTCCCATACTGCACTAACGCTGTTTTTATTCAAATTCGATTTGAAATTACATCAAGATCTAACCGTTGGGTTATAGAAAATTCTTTTGTAATCGAAAACTTTTTTCATTTCGAATCAAACAATTTTTGTTTGGGAAAAATCCGATGGTCAGATCTCCCGATATGTCAATTTGAAGTCAATGGTCGAAATTTGTGAACTTCCGTTGCGTGACTAGTTCTATTCAGATCTAACTTTGACTTATATTTAAAATCAAGTCGAATTGCCTCTTAAATAATTTATTAGTTATATAAAACCTATATAGTAACTTTTGAAAACTATATTTCCAATTGTCAACTTCAAATTGAAATATTCCATTAACTAAATATTATAATATTATTTAAATCATTAGAATAATATGATTTTTCAAACCTCTTCTTTTGAAACCCAAAGTTTCTTGAAACCCATTATAAGGATAAATAAGATAGTCTGAAAAATAAAATCTAGTTAAAACATTTTCTAAATATCCGAACCGAAGTTCTCTTTTCAAAGTTACTATTCATTTCAAATTTAAAAATTGAACATGCTATAATTCAGCTTTAACTATTTCAAATCAATTTCTTTCCTTTACAAATGTTTATCATAATGACTTTAACTTCATTTCTATCAAAAGTTGGATATCATATTCGGACTTTATTTTTCACTTATTATTTAATTAATAAAATATTCAATTAAATTACTTTATTGAATAGAAACTTAACCTTTAACCCAATAATCCAACTTTTTGGGTATAATTAGTTATAGTAACATATACCATATCACAAACAACCATTATAACATTCAACACCAATGAAATAAGGTTCATTAACCTAGCAAGTTAATATCAAATAAGTCATTACTATTTAATAGAGTATTCAACAACCAAATAAGGTTCATATCCAAAGTCAGTCATCCAATATCCACACAAATATCATCATAGGGTGTTACTTACTTAAGTGTTATGTGATTATCACTTAAAAATCAAATCTTTACTTCACTAATCATCATTTAATTCCAAACATGATCTAATATTAACAACCATATACTACTTAGCCTTTTTATACATAGTTTCTCACCAAATTATCCACTCATTTGTAATTTCAAATATAGGACTCCTTTGCAATCCAGATCAAATCTGGTAGCCTTCTAACGTCACCGTAAGTTATCAAAATCCAAACGGACAGAGATTCAATGCGTATAGGATTTATAGAATGTATTTGAATATATATCGGTACATATTGGGTTTCGGTGACAAAAGGTCAGATCTTTGGGCTTAGAGGGGCACATCCTAGGGGTTGGTTCCATGGGTTGGGCAGTAGCAGGTTGATAGGTCAGGCTTTCGGCTATAATGGGCTGATTTGGGTAGGAGGGGATGTAAAGGAGGTGGCTTTATGGTGTTTTAATGGGTTTAAGGGGTGTTTGGTGGTGTTTTTGGATGGTGGGATACACAACAAGAAGGAAGAGGGGCGTGCTGACATGGCATGCCAGGGGGAGGGGAGAATGGTGGCTAGGGAGCTGGGGAGGGGGGGTCCACGATCATAGGGAGGAGAGAGAATAAGGGGGAGAAAATGGAGAAGGAAAGGAAGGAAGGAGAAGTAAATGAAATGGTCACCTATTTATACACAAACACAAGGGCTCTAAGTGCAGAAAACACATGGCTATGTGTCAACACAAGAGGAGATTGTGTAGTGGTGGAGTAATGGGCATTTTGATAATTTTCCAACCAAGGTTCTAATTAAATTAGTTCATGAATTATCTCTTGTGCCAAGTCTTATTTTTTGTGCCTACTTAACATCATTATCATGCTATGTCATCATGGAGTGGAGTGTAAGTAAGAGAGGACGAGGTGTTAAGAAGGGAGAAGGCTTAGGAATTAGTGAATAAGAGTTATTTGATTTAATTTAAGCTTGAGTTTAATTAAACGACTTTTCCCTGTTTTCAAATCACATTATTAAATTACAAATCCGATAGATGCAAAATTTGAAATCATACCATATTTCATAGATACGGATCTAATGAAAGTGGTCTCATCGAATTCTGAGATTGTATGCAAAATGATCAATTTTGGGCTACTAAAATAATACTAAACTATCGAATTTTAATATATTCATTTTTTAATTCAAATTTAAAAGTTCACTAATCCTGTTTTAAATTTAGAAAAAATTAAAATAAATTAGAAATAATTTTCAATAATTTTTAGGTTCAGATTAAATATTTAATTGTTTAAAAATCCATTTATATACATATTATATTAAAATTCTTACTTTTAAATTGACTAAAATTTTAGCTCATTCTAATCTCCCCTACTTAAAGAATTTCGCCCTCGAAATTGAAATGAAAGAGATACTGAATGGAAATGATATCCAAGTAATGAGCTTACCTCGCAAATGAGTTATCCTCAATATCCACTCTACACCGGGGTTAAGACTTCTGTATACTATCTTCTATCCTAAGTGCAATCCCTCGGATCACCACTCCATTATACTTTAACTAATATCACCGTCTTGTTCCTCACTTCCTTTACATCTTTGCCAATGATAATTAAAGGCTCTCTTGGAACTGTCAACTCTGGTGTGATCTCTAAGTCTTGTTGTGCAACTTGTTCAATGATCAAATCAGGATCATGAACATACCTTCGAAGATAGGAAATATGAAAAACATTATGTACCCTTGACAACTATTCATGCAGCTGAGTTTTGTAAGCCAAGGTTCCAATCTTTCTAATATCAGGACATGTCTAATATATGTGGGCGATAACTTCCCAGTCTTTCCAAACCTGATGACTCCTATCAGTGGAGAAATTTTCAGAAATGCCTAGTCACCCACAAAGAATTCCAAGTCTCTTTTCCATTGATTAGCATAACTGTTTTGCCCTCTTTCAGCTACTTTCAATTTCTTTTTAATGAAGTCCACTTTCCCAGTTGCTTCACGGATCATTTCTGGACCTAATGCAAGCCTCTCCAGACTCAATCCAACATGCTAGAGACAAGCAAGGTTGACCATATAACGCCTCGAATGGCGACATACCTATACTTGCCAGGTAACTGTTGTTGTAGGAGAACGCTATTAGATGCAAATTATCTTATCAAGATCCTCCAGAATCAAGAATGCAAGCTCTCAACAGATCTTCCAAAATCCCGATTTACTCTTTTTGTTTGCGAATCTATGTGGAGATGGTAAGGACTAAGGAGTCCTCAGATTTAACTTCATTCCTAACAATGACTGAAGTGCTCCCCAGAAATGACTAGTAAAGATCGGATCTTGTTCACCTATTATACTACAGGGTATTCGTGCAATCGAACAATCTCTTTTATATACAGGTATGAGAGACTGTCAGCTGTTCTCGTTGGCTTTACTGGAAGAAAATAAGAACTCTTTGTCAGAGAATCTACAATAACCCGGATCCCTTCATCTGGTTATAGGCAACCCATCGATAAAATCCATCGATATTTGGTCCAACTTCCACTCAGGAATCTCCAATGGTTGAAGTAATCCAACAACCTTCTACTTATCGCTTTTAACTTATTGACAAGTTGGGCATCTGCTAACATAGATTGAGATGCCCCTCTTTATCGACTTCCACCAAAATGTACGCTTCAAATCTTGGTACATTTTGTGGATACCTGGATGGATACTTAACTTGAATTTATGACACTCATCCTACTTCTCTTTTGAGCTTCGGGATGTTTGGAACTCAAATACACTTATTCATTCTTAAAACTCCACGATCATTAATCTTAAAACTTGACCTTTCACCCTTTTCAATATCTTCACAAATTCTCTGGATGAATTCGTCTTCCTTCTGTTCGTCGGCAATTTCCCTAATCATTATGCGAGTAATAACCAACGAGTAATAATGCCATGTTTATGCTAAGTGCATCTGCCACAACATTAGCTTTCCGTTGAGTATAAAGTATATCCAAATCATATGTTGCCAGAAACTCTAACTAGTGCTATTGCCTCATGTTCAAATCCTTCTGAGTAAAAAAGTAATCTAATGATTTATGACCATTACACAGCTTGAACGTCTCACCCAACAAATAATGTCTCCAAATCTTCAAAGCAAATACAATATCAAGCAATTCCAAATCACGAGTTGCATACTTCCTCTCATGCAGTTTCAATTTCCTACTAGCATAAGCAATTACCCTACCTTCTTTCATTAGTACCGCACCAACTCCTTCTTTACAGGCATTTGTATAAATAGTCAATCCTTTATTTTTACCCTAACAATCCTTTTCAAATAATTAAAATTAGCTTCATATAGGGTTAGTCAATCCATCCCAAGTATAATATCAAAATTAGTGAAATCCAAGATAATCAAAATAAAGGGAAATCGATAATCGGTATAAGAAATGGGCACTTTATAGTGCAAACACAGGTGCGTGGGACCTCCTATCAAATTTCTAAGGAAAACGAGCTTCTCAATATATTTGGGTTTTAGATTTAATTCCTTAACCTTTTTGCTTGATATAAAACTATGCGAGGCACCAGTGTCAAAGAATGCTTTAACTGGTATATTTTTAATAGAAAGTTTACCTTTAAGAACTTCCTTTCCCTTCACGTCCGATGTGGTGGATGGTATATCTTCAACAACATAAACATGTGCTACCTCTGTCTTCTTCATCAATGGATAGTTTTTCGCAATGTGGTCAATCTTATGGCAACTGTAACATTCTCTAGAATCTTGAGCTTATTGCTATGGTTCTTGATAAATCCTTTTCGGCTTCTCAGGGTTTTTTCCATCAGTCAACAAATGCCTGTTTTTATCACAATTATAACATATGACATTCTTCACCAATCCTTCTTGGATTTCTTCTTTTTATTATCTGATTCTGACTTCTTGCCTCAAATTTTCTCTTCTTCCATGAATTGTCCTTTTTGTTATCCTTACCTTCCACGACATTCTGTTTGTCTAAGGATACAAAGAGATACCCATATCCACTATATCCATAAATGATGCTTTCACATGAGTCATCGTTCTGTTTTGGTACTTCCTTTTCAACCCTTTGATAAACCTTTTGTTCTTCTTGATCAGATTATGGATCAGTTCCAGCATAAAACGAGAAAGTTCATTAAACTTATTCAAATATTCCTTAATAGTCATATCTCCTTGCTTCAAGTTGGAAAATTCATAGTATAAGCGAGCTATTCCTTCAGATGGTATAAAAATTCTTTCAAAAACTTTCTTGAAGCATTCCGAAGAGAATTCCTTTTCGGGTTCTTCCAATGTAACTGTCTCCCACCAGACTAAGGTTTCACCCTTTAGTGACCAAGTTGCCAAATACATCTTCTGCACATTATTAAGCTTCAAGCCTTTAAAAATTCTTCCACATGTACACAACCATTCATGGGCCTCAAAAATTGATTCTCTTCCAAGGAATTGTTGTCCTCAAAGATTCTTGTATTTCTTTGATAAAACTTTCAGATCCGGCTCTTGATGTTCTTGCATAACTGCATCGGCTTTTGTTACTACGGGGGTTTGACTATTAGCTGTGGTGCTACCCCTTCTCTTACCTGGTCTTCCTCGTCTTCTACTCATTTTCCACTAACTTCATAGTAAGAAAAGAGTTAGGCATGCAGAAAATATATCTTAGGGAACATGATAAAGGATAAGAATAGATACGAATGAAATCTGTCTTAACAAATGGTGTTTTCTCTAGCTGTACTCATTCCAGGGTGTTACTAACCCTATCTCTAATGAGTTACTCATCCTAGAATACTACTGATTTTATCACTGACAAATCCTTTAATGAGTATTACCCCAGAACTAAGGTTAAGCCTCAGCTCTGATACCATATGTGACGATCCACCCTATTGGCCCTTGAATTTCGACGTTAATACATCCTATATCGACATTCCAAGTACCAGATGAATAGATTCCCTTTAGAGTATAACACATTAGGTAACAACGGAAATAAACATTTCATTACATAATCATAATGTACAACATATTACACTAGAAATGTATCAGAGTTAATACAATCGACAAGGTCCAACATAGTTCATGAAACACCCCACCTCCATTAAGGTCACTCACAAGGGGAATGCCTTAACTTTGGTGGAGGGTTATGCGTACAAGACACAAATTTTTTTACAATACAGATAAATTTAAGCAGCGGAAATCAAAAATTTATTGCATACGTAGTTTAATACAAAAGCATTACATCAAATTGTCTCAAAATTACTTCCAAAACATTACAACATAACCTATGTCTTGATTATTAAGTAAAGAAGCATAAACCAAAAGTAAAAATGCATAAATCCCCAAGGATAATGTCCAAGAGCCATAGCCAAGGTGAGAGAGAGTCCAAATCATACATCTACTTTCTTGAAGCTTGCAAAGAGTCTGACTGAGCTGCAGTATTCCCTCCCTGTGGACCTGGGGGGGGAGGGGGGGAACGAAAGAAAAGAAGACAAGAGAAAATGGGTCAGACAATAAGTCTGGTAAGTTCAGTGATTACTAGTATTTAAACAAGGAAAGGGATCATGACAGTGATAACAGAACATAGGACAATACCCTAATATAAGATAAGAGGGACGTGTGATCGCACCCATTACTATAGTCTCTGCACCTACTTAACTATGGGTTCAACCAGCCTATGTGTTCATAACAAACGATCCCCTTAATGATCGGCTCCTACTCGCATGCATTCATGTCCTGTGTCACTCGGCCCTGCTTGATTGTAGTCACCTGTGCTGGTCCCACCATGGGGTGTATCAGTCCCTCTGGTGGCAACCCGACACGATTCAAGATGCACAGTGTACACTACTGATGTCCAGTGCCTGATTTTTCCACTCCGGAGTACGTGCACGCCCATACTCCGTTGGAACCTACACTGGCCCACCAACCACCGACATTTTGACTGCCTATAATTCAGTCCAGTAATCGTGCCCCACCCTGCCTAGTTTCAGGGTACCATGATACATCTATGTGGGTTACTACTGAAATGGGTCCCCGTTATTAGGGTTTTCTAATCAACAAGTTTATTTGGTTAAGTGTCCAAGTTTACCTAACCCAGCCCATTCGTTTTAGTTAACATGTTGAATCGGTTAAGTTTTTTCCTAATTTACTTAACCCTACCAATCCTGACTTAGCTTTAATTTATTAAAGCACCGACCACTCACATTAGACAGGTCTTGTTGTGGTCACTGGATGTGTCGGTCGGTTCCGGGCAGATTTACACCACAACTCAGTCTAACCTCGGGTTCTTTTTGGGCTTGATGCACTAACCACCCACATTAGATAGGTCTTGTTGTGGTCACTAGATATGTCGGTCGGTTCTGGGAAGATTTACACCACAACTCAGTCTAACCTCGGGTTAGGCATATTCGTCTTTTCTAAATTCATATTTTTATATTTTTCTATATATGTCAAATTTCTTTATGTAAATTAATTTTAGTTTACTCATGCCATAATTATCCTTTCAAATATTGCTCACAATAAATGGTATATCAAATATACCATTTTATGAACAAACCTATGCCACGAATTTTCATGTTTTCCCATCGTTGTCCCCGTAGAACGTACGCATGAATTACGTAAAATGTTGGGCTAACAAATTAGCCCAAACCCATAAACAAAACGGGGTAATAATCAAGGAACATGACATAAACATAAAATAGCATACATTAAACTTATCACATGTAACTTGGCATAGATGTATCATTATCTCAACTAAACAGGTAAAGGTGAACTTGTGACTAAGTCATGTAAACTTGATATGGGTCTAACATGGAGGTTTAACACATAAACAAGGTTTTAAACCACAATTTAACATACTAACTTATGTATGTCAAAAACATAAGAAAGCTACTCTAACTATTTTTAAATTGCAACTTAGCATGATAACTTATGTGTGTTAAGCATAAGAGGATTGCAATTCCAACTTTTTACAACATAAATAGATTCAACTTGACATGGTTCTAACTATTCATGAATGTTAATCTACATGTAAGCATGTGATGTAGATCCTAGACTTGCAAATAACCATCAAATTACAACATGACATGTTTCACCATTTTGTTGGCATAATAAGTTCTTTATCCAATCGTAATAGATTCCAATAACATACAATGTTGTACATCACCCAAGCATATAGACATGAAATATACAACTTGTTCATCGCCATAAGCATATAGACATGAAATATACAACATGTTCATCGCCACAAGCATATAGACATGATTAATTAGAACGATACTTTAAGATAGACGAGAATCAACTCTTATACATAGGCCTCATACTATACCCCAATTACAACATGTCATGATTTAATCGAAAGAATATTTAAATCCACGTAACAACTAACCTACAAACTAAAAGAAATTCTTGCGTTCTGAAACTAAATTCTGAAATTGGAGATGCGCGCCTTTGATGAAGATCGTTGAATTAAACTAGTTTTAATTTGATTCTTGATTCAAGTTCTTTAACTCGTCTTTTGAATTGAAAATGGTGACAGCTACTCCAAGTCTTCTACTGATGGCATTTCAGTTCTAGGATTATTTTTCTGTGTGTTTCTAGGTTAGGCATTGAGTTGTTTATATAGAATTTCAGTTTGATTATAGCCGTCAGATGAACCTAGGGTTAAACACAGCCGCTCAGACCAGATCAAGACCATCCAGGAACCCTAGTCACTCAGCAGCAAGTCATCAATCGTTCAAATTTCATATCTGGCCGGGGGCCCAGGTCGACCCTAAGGTCGACCTCTATGGGGGAGATCGACACTAGGGTCGACCTGCCTGGGCGGGAGTTTTCCCGCCCAGCTCGCTTCTGACTTCTTTTTGAATTTTGAACTTGTTCTTTCTAGCTATTTGAAATTATTTGAATTTTCTGAAACTTCTGACAACCATAACTTCTTCATACGAAGTCCAATTTACGAAAATCGGACTCTGTCTCAACCAGAATTCCGAGACGAACACAATGGTGTAACCCGTTTCCCTTAATTCTCACATTTTAAATTAAGTATTCTAGGATTCATTATTATAACATTAATAGAAAAGACGGGGGTGTTACATTCTCCCCTCCTTTTAGGATTTCGTCCCCGAAATTCCCAAGTCGAGAAGAACTTATATCCTACCATCCAAACACCCATCTACTCATCCATCGAACACAGGCATCCATTGTCCTTAAAAGATTTTATAATGCTTCATGATCATATGCATTGTGTGTATATGTCCTTATCTAATACAAAATCAGGCGGTCTACTGATTCACTTGACCTCCTTAATGCAAATTATGTCGGTGCCATGAGTCCATTATGCATGCAAATTTTCCTACTCAAAATTTCTTACATGAGTGCACAACCATTCATACAAATGCAACGTCCATATTATAACACATCAAGTTTTAATCCATAAACCAATATATATATATATGCATATGCAATATGGAAGTGACTGGTAATTCCTAATGTGTGTGTATATGCATCCACTAGCAACCACTAGCAACCATTTGCAACCAATTGCAACCATCAATCATAACATGTTTCAATTACATGTTTACATCCAAATGGGTTCCTACCTAAGGATAAAGGATAGGAGATACACCTAAAAAAAAGATAAATACGAGAATAAACTTGAGGAAAAAGAGATTAAAGATGTACCCTCAAAAAGAAAAGGGTAGGCTGCGCGTATTCTGTCCTCAGTTTCCTAAGTCGCGTCTTCCTCGGTGTCGCTCCATTGAACTTTGACGAGCTTAACTTCACGGTTGCGTAGCTTTTTGACCTCTGTTCCCAAGATACGGGTTGGAACTCTCCTCACAGTTGCTTCTCGTTCAACTTCGACTTCCTCCCATGTTCCTCCGAAGTCAATAATGCATAACCTCAAGATGTCTTCTAATACTCTGTTGACTCTTTCCGTTTGGCCATCGGTTTGAGGGTGATAGGCCGTGCTTAAGCATAACTGTGTGCCTACAGCCTCTTGTAAACTCTTCCAAAACTCGCTCGTGAAGATAGGGTCTCGATCACTCACTATGCTGGAGGGTATCCCATGGAGTCGAACTATCTCCTTAAGATATATGGATGCTAGAGATGAGGCAGTCCTTCTACTCTTGACGGGTATAAAGTGAGCGCTTTTTGTGAGCCTGTCCACTATAACCCAGATGCTAGTATTGCCCCTTCTTGATCTAGGTAGCCCATCTATAAAGTCCATCGAGATGCTATCCCATTTCCATTGTGGGACCTCTAGGGGATGGAGCGGACCACCAGGCTTCTTCTGCTCCGCCTTGACATGTTGGCATATTAAACACTTAGAAACAAATTCAGCTACGTCTTTCTTCATGCCATTCCAAAAGAAAACTCTTTTGATATCTTTATACATTTTGTCTCCGCCTGGGTATATGGTCAGCTTGGAAAGGTGTGCCTCTTCTAGAACCGCCTTTACCAAATCCCATACTTGTGGGACACATAGTCTCCCATCTCATCTCAACCAGCCCTTCGCATCAATGTAGTATCTATTGAGGTGACTAGAAGTCTCACCCCTAATTAATTTGTCCATCACTTCGGCTAGTTGAGGGTCTTCTCTTTGTGCGGCCCGATTGAGTCTAATAGAGTTGGTCGCACTTCTAATGTTGCTAGCAAGCCAGGTACAAAGTCAGTGGAGGGTCTGAAGTTAAAGCTTGCTATGAACTCCAAGCTTTGCCTTTCCACAAAGAGAGGGCTTAAGGTCAGTTTCTTTCAACTTAAGGCATCTGCTACTGCATTGCCCTTGCCAGGAGTGTAGGAAATCTCAAAATCGTACGAGGCAAGAAACTCCATCCATCTTTACTGCCTTAAGTTGAGATCTTTCTGCGAGAATAGGTATTTCAACAATTTATGGTCAGTATACAGTTCAAATTTCTCAACTAGGAGATAATGGCGCCAAGACTTAAGCGCAAAAACGATGGCTACCAACTCTAGGTTGTGGGTTGGGTAGTTTTTCTCATGTACTTTAAATGCCTTCCACCATAAGCCACTACCTTCCCTTCTTGCATTAGAACAACGCCTAGTCCTGTTCCGCACGCATCTGTGTATACTGTAAACATCTTGCTTCCATCAGGCAATGTCAGAACCGGGGCTGTTTTTAGAGCCCTTTTCAAACGTTGGAAAGCAATATCGCAATCCAAATCCCAATTGAAAACTGGGTTCTTATTTGTCAATCTTGTTAGTGGAGCTGAGTTTTTTGCAAAATCTTTGATGAACTTTCGATAAAAGCCTGCTAGCCCGAGAAAGCTTCGGACTTCGGTTGCGTTTCGAGGAACCTTCCAATCTTGCACAGCAACCACTTTTGCGGGGTCTACAGCTATCTCCTCTTTGGACACCACGTACCCAAGGAACCTAACTTCTTCTCTCCAGAAATGGCATTTGGAGAATTTCGCCTTCAACTGGTGTGCACGGAGAGTATCCATGACTTCTTTTAGATGCTGAGCATGTTCTTCCACATTCTTTGAGAAAATCAAAATATCGTCTACGAAGACCACCACAAACTTATTGAGGAACTCTCGAAACACCCTGCTCATTAAATCAACGAAGTAAGCGGGTGTGTTTGTCAAGCCGAAAGGCATGACAAGCCACTCGAAGAAACCATCGGGAGTTCTGAACGCGGTCTTATCAATGCTGTCTTCAGCTACTCTTAGCTGATGAAACCCGGTAGCTAAATCTAATTGGGAGAAAACCGTTGCACCTACAAGTTGATCGAACAAATCATCTATTCTTGGAAGTGGGTGTCTATTCTTCCTGGTCAGCTTGTTTAGCTCCCTATAATCAACGCACAGGCGAAGCGAACCATCAGCTTTGGTTGCGAACACTACCGGAGCACCCCATTCAGAAATTCTCCGTCTTATGAACCCCTTTTCCAGCAGCTCTTTGATTTGCTTGCTGAGCTCCTTTCTCTCCCTTGGGGCCATGTGTCTAACGGGTAAAGCAACGGGCTTTGCATTATCAACAAGGTATATGCGGAAGTCTATCTCCCGTTTCATAGGTAAGCCCTTTACCTCTTCAGAAACATCCGAGTATTCGCGGACTATCCTTACCGACTGTAAGTTCTCAACAGACGCATCAAGTGATTCTAGATAACTAAGCATGACAGAGTTCATGGGATTACAAGAAATTTCGAGAGTGTTACCGAGACGAGTCATGAGTCTAACCACTCTCTTTTCACAATCGAGGACGGCACCATTATTGGATAGCCAGTCCATGCCTAGAATCAACCCATAGCCCGTGAAGCCCAAAACAAAGGCATTACATCTAAATTCAACTCTTAGTATAGATATTTTATAATCCAAACCATTGACATATAAGCTGAGCCCCCAATTGGATTTGAAACAACCAAGGGATCCTCTACTATACTGGTGTCTAGGTGCAGAGATTCTACTAAAGCAGTAGATATAAAAGAGTGCGATGCGCCAGAATCAAATAGTGTACGTACAGGATGATCAAAAAGATAGACTAAACTTTCGACAGAAATATTTCTACCTTATTCTTGCGGAGGTGCCGTGAGAGCGGGAACTTGTCCTCCAGATGATGGTGCAGCTCACTGCCCTTGCTTCTTTGGGCAAGCCCTAGCCATGTGTCCTGTTTCACCACAGTGGAAACAACCACCCATCTTCCTTTTCTTCTTCCTGCAGTCTTTGACCAGATGTCCAGGAATGCCATAGAAATTACATTTTCTCTTTTCATGGGGTTTTTTGTACTTCCCGCGTTTCTTTGAATTGGCCTTCTTGTTTTGCGACCCTTCCCCTTCTTATCTTGAGGCACTTCCGCTTTTGCCTCATTCTTGCCCTTGCCTTCCTCATGTAAGAGTGCCATGTCCACTAACCTCTCGTAAGTAGCCCCCATAGGTATATGGTTCAAAGCCAAGCTGTGAAGTGGCTCATTCAATCCCTTGACAAAATGGAGAGCCTTTTTATGAGAAAGTCCAGTCCAAATCGGGCCAGCTGATTGAATTGATTGACGTACTCCTTGACCGTCATACTTCTTTGTTTAAGAGATAAGAACTTTTCCAGCTGTAAACTTCGTTCAGCTTGTGAGAGGAATTTCATCTCAAACCTTATCTTGAAATCCATCCATGTGTCAACAGGTCTTTCAGCGTTAGTGACTTCCCACCAATAGGAAGCTTCGTCTTTGAGCAACCATATAGCCAACTGTATCTTCTGCCTATCGTCCACCTCGAAGATAACGAACGGATCCTCAGTTTCTTTGAGCTAGTTCCTTGCTTCTACGAATGATTCAGTTCCCTTGAAATCCTTTCCACCCATGGCCCTAAAGTCTCTACAAATCTTTGAGAAAGCATTTGCACGAGGAGGAGGAGGAACTGCTGCAGCTGGAGGAGGAATATCTGCTGGGCCTGCGTCATTGGCTCTAGCCTCTAAGTACCTCCTGAACCAGCCAGGTATTGGTACACCTTCTGGAAGGTTAAGATTCCCACACATGCTGAAACGAAAAAGAAAAGATTCAAAATGAAGGATAGAAAGATAGTGCATATGGCTTTGGGGATTATGTCTTTTTAAATTTAAAATAACACTTTTCCTTGTAAAATGCTTCTTTATATTTCTTTTTGAAAAATAGTTTTCAAAAACTCTTATCTGATCTGGTAAACCTTTGCTCTGATACCAAGTGAAACACCCCACCTCCATTAAGGTCACTCACAAAGGGAATGCCTTAACTTTGGTGGAGGGTTATGGGTACAAGACACAATTTTTTTTACAAGATAGATAAATTTAAGCAGCGGAAATCAAACATTTATTGCATACGTAGTTTAATACAAAAGCATTACATCAAATTGTCTCAAAATAACTTCCAAAACATTACAACATAAACTTTGTCTTGATTATTAAGTAAAGAAGCATAAACCAAAAGTAAAAATGCATAAATCCCCAAGGATAATGTCCAAGAGCCATAGCCAAGGTGAGAGAGAGTCCAAATCATACATCTACTTTCTTGAAGCTCACAAAGAGTCTGACTAAGTTGCAGTATTCCCTCCCTGTGGACCTGGGGAGGGGGGGGGAATGGGGGGAAACAAAAGAAAAGAAGACGAGAGAAAATGGGTCAGACAATAAGTCTGATAAGTTCGGTGATTACTAGTTTTTAAACAAGGAAAGGGATCATGACAGTGATAACATAACATAGGACAATACCTAATATAAGATAAGAGGGACGTGTGATCGCACCCATTACTATAGTCTCTGCACCTACTTAACCATTGGTTCAACCAGCCCACGTGTTTATATGAAACGATCCCCTTAATGATCGGCTCCTACTCACATGCATTCATGTCCTGTGTCATTCAGCCCCGCTTGATTGTAGTCACCTGTGCTGGTCCCACCATGGGGTGTATCAGTCCCTCTGGCGGCAACCCGACACGATTCAAGATGCACAGCGTACACTACTGATGTTCAGTACCTGATTTTTCCACTCCGGAGTACGTGCACTCTCATACTCCGTCGGAACCTACACCGGCCCACCAACCGCGGACGTTTTGACCGCTTATAATTCAGTCCAGTAATCATGCCCCACCCTGCCTAGTTTCAGAGTACCATGATTCATCTATGTGGGTTACTGCTGAAATGGGTCCCCGTTACTAGGGTTTTCTAATCAACATGTTTATTTGGTTAAGTGTCTAAGTTTACCTAACCCAGCCCATTCGTTTTAGTTAACATGTTGAATCGGTTAAGTGTTTTCCTAATTTACTTAACCCTACCAATCCTGACTTAGCTTTAATTTATTAAAGCACCAACCACTCACATTAGACAGGTCTTGTTGTGGTCACTAGATGTGCCTGTCGGTTCTGGGAAGATTTACATCACAACTCAGTCTAACCTCGGGTTCTTTTTGGGCTTGATGCACTAACCACCCACATTAAACAGGTCTTGTTGTGGTCACTGGATATACCAGTCGGTTCCGGGCAGATTTACACCACAACTCAGCCTAACCTCGGGTTAGGCATATTCGTCTTTTCTAAATTTATATTTTTATATATAAGTCAAATTTCTTTATGTAAATTAATTTTAATTTACTCATGCTATAATTATCCTTTCAAATATTTCTCACAATAAATGGCATATCAATTATACCATTTTATGAACAAACCTATGCCATGAATTTTCATGTTTTCCCATCGTTATCCCCGTAGAACGTACGTATGAATTACATAAAATGTTGGGCTAACAAATTAGCCCAAACCCATAAACAAAACGGGGTAATAATCAAGGAACATGACATAAACATAAAATAGCATACATTAAACTTATCACATGTAACTTAGCATAGATGTATCATTATCTCAACTAAACAGGTAAAGGTGAACTTCTGACTAAGTCATGTAAACTTGATATGGGTCTAACATGGAGGTTTAACACATGAACAAGGTTTTAAACCACAATTTAACATACTAACTTATGTATGTCAAAAACATAAGAAAACTACTCTAACCATTTTTAAATTGCAACTTAGCATGATAACTTATGTTTGTTAAGCATAAGAGGATTGCAATTCCAACTTTTTACAACATAAATATATTCAACTTGACATGGTTCTAACTATTCATGAATGTTAATCTACATGTAAGCATGTGATTTAGCTCCTAGATTTGCAAATAACCATTAAATTACAACACAACATGTTTCACCATTTTGTTGGCATAATAAGTTCTTTACCCAATCGTAATAGATTCCAATAACATACAATGTTGTACATCTCCCAAGCATATAGACATGAAATATACAACATGTTCATCGCCATAAGCATATAGACATGAAATATACAACATGTTCATTGCCACAAGCATATAGACATGATTAATTACAACGATACTTTAAGATAGACGAGAATCAAATCTTATACATAGGCATCATACTATACCCCAATTACAACATGTCATGATTTAATCGAAAGAATATTTAAATCCACGTAACAACTAACTTACAAACTAAAAGAAATTCTTGTGTTTTGAAATCTGAATTCTGAAATTGGTGATGCGCGCCTTTGATGAAGATCGTTGAATTAAACTAGTTTTAGTTTGATTCTTGATTTAAGTTCTTTAACTCGTCTTTTGAATTGAAGATGGTGATGGCTACTCCAAGTCTTCAATGACGGCATTTCAGTTCTAGGATTATTTTTCTGTGTGTTTTTAGGTTAGGCATCGAGTTGTTTATATAGAATTTCAGTTTGATTATAGTTGTCAGATGAACTTAGGGTTAATCACAGCCGCTCAGACCAGATCAGGACCATCCAGAAACCCTAGTGACTCAGCAGAAATTCATCAATAATTCAAATTTCAGATCTGGCCGGGGGCTAGGTCGACCCCCAGGTCGACCCTATGGTCGACCTCTAGGGGGGAGGTCGACACTAGGGTCGACCCCCTGGTCGACCTGCCTGGGAGGGAATTTTCCCGCCCAGCTCGCTTCTGACTTCTGTTTGAATTTCGACCTTGTTCTTTTGAGCTGTTTGAAATTATTTGAATTTTCTGAAACTTCTAACATCCATAACTTCTTCATACGGAGTCCAATTTACGCAAACTCGGACTCTATCCCAACCAGAATTCCGAGATGAACACAATGGCGTAACTCGTTTCCCTTAATTCTCACATTTTAAATTAAGTATTCTAGGATTCATTATTATAACGTTAATAGAAAATACGGGGTGTTACAGTTCAGAACAACAGAAATAAGAAATAATACATAACGGAAATAGTAACATGATAGAGTCTTCAAAGAGAATTCGAAAGGAACATCCATCTTTTACTCTTGCTCCGATCCAAAACCAGCTTCTATAAGTAGCTTCCATACATAGCTTCCGAAATGAACTTAACTATTAGGCTGCTCTTGTGGGAATAAGGGCACCCGAGTTTGCAAGGGAAGAACAAAACTAAGGGTCAGTCATGGGACCGGTGTAAGAAACCAAAAATAATTGTGTGACGAACCAAACTTCCTAGTCAAGGAAAGCATGGATTTCTTTGAGAACAACACACATCAGAACACAAACTGAAGAACATTTTATTGCTGATTACAAAAATTACATCAGAGTACAAGAATATAACAGAGTATGAAAATTTAATTACACAATAAAAATTCAATAATATCAGGGATTTAAAATACATTTAAATAGCAGCGGAAAATATTACAAATACACAACCGAAAGGAATACGCGGATACAGAGCTTTCCGAATACTGCTTCAGCTGTAAACCAGGATCCTGTAAATATATCTGCAAAAAGCTACTCGACTGCCCGTGTGGAAAATATGGGCACCCGAGTTTGCCAGTGAAAACAAACTACAGGTCAGTCATGGGACTGGTATGAGAAATCTTAACTAAACTTATCTAATAATAAGGCTAATCACAGGACCACGCTGCTAATGCGGAACGGATTTATTCCATTGGATTGTCAGTGCATAAAATAAAGTAATACATTAAACAACGCAATGCTTTTTAGAAAAATGAAACCATTATAAGACCCAAGTCCCATCACACAATGCAACGCAAAACGGAGGATAGGGTTTTACCTTATAATGGTCAAAAGATGCTTGATACGATAAAACGGATTTAATATTAGTGTGTATATGTTATATAAAAACATTTCAATCATAATGTATCAATCCTAGACGGCATGGGTACCATATATCATGTCGCCATACTAGTTCTACAATCAAAACCGCAAGGTCGTATTGGAAGTTGGTTTTCCATCATGAGTCGAGGCTAGGGGCAAGCTCCTCTCCGATTCGAGACACTCTAGCAAATGCCTCAGGATCCCCCGCAGTGAACCCTTGGAGCGGTAGGGTCGGTCCCCGCCTATTGGCAGTGGATTGGTTATGCCTGAACACACATTTCCCGGTTCCTTTGAACCTATAATATGACCACTATCGGCATATAAAAATCCGAGGCGCCTCAAAATCCATCATCCACATAAGTAAAATGTCAGCCAGTTTAAGCACTGACACTACCACTAGCTAGAAAGAAACGTGTGCACTCCCTAAGGTCCATATCCCGTTTTTGACTCATACCGCGGTGTGAGGCTCGCGAAGTCACGATATACACATAGCTATGCCGTAATAGGCTATGCTTTGATCATCCCACAAGGCCCTGCTTTTCAACAAAAGCCTTGATCAATTGCATCTTGGCGTGCCACATTGACAATTCACGCCATGCGATCAATCACTATTAATATATACCAGGGTGTTAAGTAGAGAATAAATTCTCCACCACCAAACAGATATACATTAATAGAAATCGATTTAATTCACATGGAACGAAATCCAATGTCAGACACGCATCCATTTACTAGCTTATGCTCTGGGCCTGAGCGAAAACCAAATCCGAACAATCAACAATAGTCCGGACGGCCACCACTGAAGCCCCTTCAAGGTAGCTACTCCCATCATGGGTCTCAGTAGCAACACATCCATTCGATGTGAAGATCGTCGGTCTTCAACCACCGTCTTCATATTCGACTCTTCATCGTCGTAGTAATTATTCGGAATGGGTTAAACCCGGTCTTTCCGAATAACTCTCGTATTTTTATAATAAAAAGTCGAGTACTATAAAAACACATCCAACACCACATTCCAATTCAGAATTATTCTTCTAATGAATTATTCGCATTATCTTATCAAAGATAAATTCTTCAAATTTATTCTTAAATCTTTCTTTTAAAGATTTATTAAAACTCCAATTTGGTTTTAAATATCAAAAATCATTATTCAATGATTATTTAAATTTAAGAAATTAATCTTATCTTTAACTGGGTTAAAGAGCTAATGTCATTTTAAAACATAGTTCACGGTAAACCCAAAATCATCTTCCATAAGAGATGGAATCTTCAAAGAAATCAAATCAATATATGATCGTTATAAATTTCTATATCTGACCAATAATATAAATGGAATAACGGCAAAGCCTCTTAAATTCCATATGTAGTATCGGTCTCCTTTTACAGAAACTGATCTCGGTTATTATTAATTCGTCATTCAACTCCAATTTAATATATTAAATTGGAAAACTTGGACTTTGGAGAATTCCCATTTTAAATCTTAATAAAAGATTTATAAAATTCCAAAACATATTTTCACTGTCAGTTGAGTTAAAGAACACATGTCATTTAAAAACACGGTTCACAATAAATCCAACTTATGTTTTACTTTATTCCAATTACTAGATATAATTGAATTTTTTTAATAATCTTAAATTAAAAGATTATTCTTTTCATATAGGGTTTAAGGACAGTGTTATTAAAGACACTATTCACGACAACCCAAAATCCAATTTATTTAATTTCAATTAAATATTGACAAATTGGAAAACTTCATTAAATCTAAATTTAATGATTTATTCTAGTTAATAACTAGTTCATTTCAATAAAGATATATTTTCCTAAAATATATTCCTTTTCTAAGATATTTTCTAAAATATACTTTTTCTAGAATATTCTTTATTGGAATGTGACTCAATCAACAACCATATACTGCATGAAATCAACAATCAAGATGAATAATTATCAAACATCCAAATAATAGCCAAAGTGGATTCTACACAAAACATTGGGATTAGTGTAGACCAAATATCATCCCAACACCCGTGTGGGGTTTCATCCAACAATCAAATAAAAATTATTTTTGCACTTGGGCGATGTGTAAAAATTATCAACTCAATCACATAAACAAGTCGGATGACTCGTAAATGGAAGTGTAATATTCAATTTAAATAAACTAACTACATATTCAACACATCAAACACTTCAACATCACAGACATATATTTCAGTTCTTTCTTTATTGTGAACAATTGACAATAAAAATCTAGTCTTTAAATTCAATTATTTTATTGTAAATAATGTTACAGTAAAATCAAGTCTTTAAATTCAATTCTTTTTAAAGTGACAAAAATGTCTCTTTTATTCCAATGATTTTATTTACATCTAAAATGTGAATAAAAAGGCACTTTTAATTCTAAGTTTTTATTCACGTCTAAAATGTGAATAAAATATACTTTCCAAATTCATGTATCTTATTTATATGTAGAATGTAAAAAAAAATGTTCCATTCTAATATATGTCTCTTTTACATACAAAAATGTAAATAAAATATTCTTTTCTTTTACATGTCTTATTTACAAAAACAAATGTAAATAAAGTATTCTTTTCTTTTACATGTCTTATTTACAAAAAAACAAATGTAAATAAAGGTATCATCATAAATTTGTCCTTTTAGTATAAATAAACATTTCTAACATAAATGGTCTTTTTAATCTAAATAAACATTTCAAACAAAAATGGTCTTTTTAATCTAAATTAACATTTCTAACAAAAATATCGTTTCTAATAAAAATGGTGTTTTTATTCTAAATGACATTCCCTAGCAAAACGATGTTTTTAATCTAAGTAAACATTTTGACATAACACGAACTAATCAAAATGTTATTCAAATAAAACATTCCTACTTAAAATGACAATTTTATTCTCATGCTACACTTTATAATAAAAATGTATCTTAATTTCAATGCAACAATTTATGCTAAAAATGTTATTTTTATTCTAACTTCTCATCTGTAACAAAAATGGTATTTTTGATCCTAAGAACCATTCCTAATAAAAATGTTCTTTTAATCATATTAAACATTTCTTAACAAAATGTTCTTTTAATCATATTAAGCGTTTCATTAAAAATGTATATTTTAATGAATTCATGTTAGGTTAAAACATGAACATTTTCCTTATTTATATACTAATTCAACAGGATGATAGAAATTGATATTTCATTTTGTTGAAAATTCTAACTCAACAAAATGCCTAAAAATGTGTATCTCATTTTTGTTGAAAATTCCAGTTCAACAAAAGGACTAAAAAGTGATTATTCATTTTTGTTGAAAATTCTATTTCAACAAAATGATTAAAAATGATAGTTCTTTATTGTTAACAATTCTTATTTTAACCAATATAAATAGAAGTGACAATTCATATTATTAACAATTCAATTTTAAGAAAATGAATACAAATGATTCATTCATTTTTGTTGACCATTCCAGTTTCAACAAAAATGATTCTCATTACAATAAAAATGCAATCCTTATTGTCTGGCCTTTTCTAATATTTCATATTACAATAAAAAAAAAATTGGTCTACTCTTTTCTAATGTTTCATATTACAATAAAAATGTAATTTCCTTATTGTCTACTCTTTTCTGATGAAACATTTTATAAGGAAATGTTATTTTATTTCCAATATGATTATTCTAACATAAAAGATATTTTTATTCTAATATGACCATTTATATAAAAAGTATTTTTATTCTAACATGACAATTTATATAAAAAGTATTTTTATTCTAATATGACAATTTATATTGTTGATTCTACTTTAAAAAAAATGATTAATTTAATCGATAAATCAATATGACAATATCATCAAACCAAATCAGATCATACCAAATAGCATCACTCAAAATCAGCAAAAATCAACAAGCAACAAATACAACATCATACATCACAGATCTGAATTAAATTAAAATACACACATGGAATTTAAATAACGAAAGATACTTAAATTTTAATTATTTAAAAAAAAATCTCACATTGCTTTTAAATTTCCTCAAATTTTGGTTTGCTCTGTTTCAGTCCTAGTCAGTTCTGTGCTGTAGCATTTTTCATTGCGAATCCAACGCTTCTGAAATCGTTCGATTTCGTTTCTGTATGAAGAAGTTATGATAAATAACGCGTTGGATAATTTATTAAGATAATTAATTAATTAACAAATGAATTACATCAACTATTTTGGGTTAATCCTTTCTTCACCGTTCTCTATTTTCTGAAACCCATCAATTTGGGAAAACCCAACTTCGCCATCTTCTGATCATCGTCGATCCATCCACGCTCACCCCGATGCTGATCGGCCACCACCATTTGAACCCCCTTCGCAAGAGCCACCTCCACCCGAAAGCTTGGCACGCTCGCACCCCCCATGGCCTCCCAATTCTTGTCTAAGCGGCGCCACTTCCCGACCGTGGTCTGGCCAGAACGAAACACTAAACCCGATCATAACCGTTGATAATGAAGATCTCGTTGAGCTCTTTAATTTCCATTTTGTGATTTCGAGAATGGGTTTGTGGATTAAAAGAAAAAGGAGAAGGAAGATCGTGGCTTTTCTGCCGTTCAATTCTATTCCTGGCGGCTGTAAAGAGATGGACTAGGGTTATGCGTATTTGCCAAGAGTATATATAGAGTATATTATACTATTTAATTAATTAATAAAAAAAATAGTCCGTTAATCCGTACAGACTCCAAATCCAGCCCAACAAGAATTGTCCCTAGGAAAATACCCACGTTACGGACGCAATGGGCTAGGCCTCGTCAGCCCGTTTGATCACCTCCAGCTTGTTTTCTTTAATTTAACATATAATTCATTTATTTATTTAATTCAATCTTACATTTAAATTCACCGGGGCCACATACGACCTCTAAAAATTCCAGAAAAATTATTTCTAGTTATGTTTTGACAATACGGTCCTAACAAAACTAATTTCGTCTAATTCTGAGACTGTTTAAAAAATGGCCATTTTCAGGTCGATTAAATCTGACCGAAACTGACAAAACACATTTTCCTTTGCCACGCTCACATATTAATTCGAAAAATTATGAAAATTGAAACCTAGCAATAATTTGACATTCCGGTTCCAACAAAAGTGGTTTCGTCGAAAACCGAGATCGTTTGA
The DNA here is from genome assembly GCA_030737875.1 of Allium sativum. Lineage (NCBI taxonomy): Eukaryota > Viridiplantae > Streptophyta > Magnoliopsida > Asparagales > Amaryllidaceae > Allium > Allium sativum. The sequence goes on from CM060921.1 coordinate 320,750,127, forward strand.
AAAATGACTATTTTTAAGGCCAATATATTTAATTAAAATATATATAAATTCTACAGCGACTTTTCTAAATTTTAAACTGGACATAACTTTCTAACTATATAGTGAAATTTCAATTTTTCAGACTCATTAGAAAGATATGATTAAACAGATTTAAATATTTCTTGTTTCGCTCAATTCTAATTTAAAATGAATCCTGTACAGTCAGTCAAAGTTCAAATTCAAATTTTCAAACTGCAACGCTGTTTTAAACTCCTTTTATAATTGAATTGAATTTATTCGTTTTAAAATAAATTTTTAGTCGTTATTATTTAATATAATTTATTTTAAATATTAAAAATCCATTAAAATTTCTAAATTAAAAATTTTAAATTGGCCCCAAAATTCCGGGTCGTTACAATCGTCCCCACTTAAAATCTTTTCGTCCTCGAAAAGGAACGTAGCTAAAAGTTGTTTAATCAACTAACTTTATTAAATTTCTATTTACTGTTTTCAATAATTTTATTAGTTAAAGTAATTATCATTCCAATAAATTTTTTTTGGTTTGCTAAACTAATAATCAAACATCGCAACCATCAATCCATTAGGTAATTAACTTTTCAAATATGTATAACTTTTATATATAGTCAAAAATCATATTTTTAGTGTAAATCACAGCAATGTGTACTAACTAAGTGTTGGTTCTCAAACCAATCAATGGAAATATATAGAAATCCCACTTTCGAGACTCGAACATAAACTCTGATGATGATGCATCAACCATCAGAATCATCTCCGGGCGACTAGAGTGTGATTCTATATCTATCGAGTATATTAAAATTTCGAATATCCGTTAATTACTCGTATATTCGAAATCTTTATATACTCGATTGTCCACATTAAAATATAATATACTCAAATACGTATTTTTAGATAAAATTTTCAAAACTAAATTTGTTTTTACTTTTATTTTTAAAGAAAATAATACTCTTCACACTCGTTCTAGAATACTACTGATCCCATCTCTAACGAGTTATTCTCATTGGATATTACTAATCCAATCTCTGATGAATTCTTTCGTTCGGTTCTAATGTGTTGTGTTCTCGAGCTCTGTAAACCAAAGCACTGATACCACATGTGACGACCCAAACTTCCCAGTCAAGGAAAGCATGGATTGCTTTGAGAACAACACACATCAGAACACAAACTGAAGAACATTTTATTGCTGATTACAACAATTACATCAGAGTACAAGAATATAACAGAATATGAAAACTTAATTACACAATAAAAATTCAATAATATCAGGGATTTAAAATACATTTAAATAGCAGCGGAAAATATTACAAATACACAACCGAAAGGAATACGCGGATACAAAGCTTTCCGAATACTGCTTCAGCTGTAAACCAGGATCCTGTAAATATATCTGCAAAAAGTTACTCGACTGCCTGTGTGGAAAATATGGGCACCCGAGTTTGCCAGTGAAAACAAACTACAGGTCAGTCATGGGACTAGTATGAGAAATCTTAACTAAACTTATCTAATAATAAGGCTAATCACTGGACCACGCCGCTAATGTGGAACGACATTATTCCATTGGATTGTCAGTGCATAAAATAAAGTAATACGTTAAACAACGCAATGCTTTTTAGAAAAATGAAACCATTATAAGACCCAAGTCCCATCACACAATGCAACGCAAACCGGAGGATAGGGTTTTACCTTATAATAGTCAAAAGATGCTTGATACGATAAAACGGATTTAATAATAGTGTGTATATGTTATATAAAAACATTTCAATGATAATGTATCAATCCTAGACGGCTTGGGTACCATATATCATGTCTCCATACTAGTTCTATAATCAAAACCGCAAGGTCGTATTGGAAGTTGGTTTTCCATCATGAGTCAAGGCTAGGGGCAAGCTCCTCTTCGATTCGAGACACTCTAGCAAATGCCTCAGGATCCCCCGCAGTGAACCCTTGGAGCGGTAGGGCCGGTCCCCGCCTATTGGCAGTGGATTGGTTATGCCTGAACACACGTTTCCCGGTTCCTTTGAACCTATAATATGACCACTATCGGCCTATAAAAATCCGAGGCGCCTCAAAATCCATCATCCACATAAGTAAAATGTCAGCCAGTTTAAGCACTGACACTACCACTAGCTAGAAAGAAACGTGTGCACTCCCTACGGTCCATATCCCGTTTTTGACTCATACCGCGGTGTGAGGCTTGCGATGTCACGATATACACATAGTTATGCCGTAATAGGCTTTGCTTTGATCATCCCACAAGGCCCTGCTTTTCAACAAAAGTCTTGATCAATTGCATCTTGGCGTGCCACATTGACAATTCACGCCATGCGATCAATCACTATTAATATATACCAGGGTGTTAAGTAGAGAATAAATTCTCCACCACCAAACAGACATACATTAATAGAAATCGATTTAATTCACATGGAACGAAATCCAATGTCAGACACGCATCCATTTACTAGCTTATGCTCTGGGTCTGAGCGAAAACCAAATCCGAACAATCAACAATAGTCCGGACGGCCACCACTGAAGCCCCTTCAAGGTAGCTACTCCCATCATGGGTCTCAGTAGCAACACATCCATTCGATGTGAAGATCGTCGGTCTTCAACCACCGTCTTCATCTTCGACTCTTCATCGTCGTAGTAATTATTCAGAATGGGTTAAATCCGGTCTTTCCGAATAACTCTCGTATTTTTATAATAAAAAGTCGAGTACTATAAAAACACATCCAACACCACATTCCAGTTCAGAATTATTCTTCTAATGAATTATTCGCATTATCTTATCAAAGATAAATTCTTCAAATTTATTCTTAAATCTTTCTTTTAAAGATTTATTAAAACTCCAATTTGGTTTTAAATATCAAAAATCATTATTCAATGATTATTTAAATTTAAGAAATTAATCTTATCTTTAACTGGGTTAAAGAACTAATGTCATTTTAAAACATAGTTCACGGTAAACCCAAAATCTTCTTCCATAAAAGATGGAATCTTCAAAGAAATCAAATCAATATATGATCGTTATAAATTTCTGTATCTGACCAATAATATAAATGGAATAACGGCAAAGCCTCTTAAATTCCATATGTTGTATCGGTCTTCTTTTACAGAAACTGATCTCGGTTATTTTTAATTCGAATTTCATTCAACTCCAATTTAATATATTAAATTGGAAAACTTGGAATTTGGAGAATTCCCATTTTAAATCTTAATAAAAGATTTATAAAATTCTAAAACATATTTTCACTGTCAGTTGAGTTAAAGAACACATATCAATTAAAAACACGGTTCACAATAAATCCAACTCATGCTTTACTTTATTCCAATTACTAGATATAATTGAAAAAATTTAATAATCTTAAATTAAAAGATTATTCTTTTCATATGGGGTTTAAGGACAGTGTTATTAAAGACACTATTCACGACAACCCAAAATCCAATTTATTTAATTTCAATTAAATATTGACAAATTGGAAAACTTCATTAAATCTAAATTTAATGATTTATTCTAGTTAATAACTAGTTCATTTCAATAAAGATATATTTTCCTAAAATATATTCCTTTTCTAAGATATTTTCTAAAATATACCTTTTCTAGAATATTCTTTATCGGAATGTGACTCAATCAACAACCATATACTGCATGAAATCAACAATCAAGATGAATAATTATCAAACATCCAAATAACAGCCAAAGTGGATTCTACACTAAACATTGGGATTAGTGTAGACCAACACCCGTGTGGGGTTTCATCCAACAATCAAATAAAAATTATTTGTGCACTTGGGCGATGTGTAAAAATTATCAACCCAATCACATAAACAAGTTGGATGACTCGTAAATGGAAGTGTAATATTCAATTTAAACAAACTAACTACATATTCAACACATCAAACACTTCAACATCACAGACATATATTTCAGTTCTTTCTTTATTGTGAACAATTGACAATAAAAATCTAGTCTTTAAATTCAATTCTTTTATTGTAAACAATGTTACAGTAAAATCTAGTCTTTAAATTCAATTCTTTTTAAAGTGACAAAAGTGTCTCTTTTATTCCAATGTTTTTATTTACATCTAAAATGTGAATAAAAAGGTACTTTTAATTATAAGTTTTTATTCACGTCTAAAATGTGAATAAAATATACTTTCCTAATTCATGTATCTTATTTATATGTAGAATGTAAAAAAAAATGTTCCGTTCTAATACATGTCTCTTTTACATACAAAAATGTAAATAAAATATTCTTTTCTTTTACATGTCTTATTTACAAAAACAAATGTAAATAAAGTATTCTTTTCTTTTACATGTCTTATTTACAAAAAAACAAATGTAAATAAAGGTATCATCATAAATTTGTCCTTTTAGTATAAATAAACATTTCTAACATAAATGGTCTTTTTAATCTAAATAAACATTTCAAACAAAAATGGTCTTTTTAATCAAAATTAACATTTCTAACAAAAATGTCGTTTCTAATCAAAATGGTGTTTTTATTCTAAATGACATTCCCTAGCAAAACGATGTTTTTAATCTAAGTAAACATTTTGACATAACACGAACTAATCAAAATGTTATTCAAATAAAACATTCCTACTTAAAATGACAATTTTATTCTCATGCTACACTTTATAATAAAAATGTATCTTAATTTCAATGCAACAATTTATGCTAAAAATGTTATTTTTATTCTAACTTCTCATCTGTAACAAAAAAGGTATTTTTAATCCTAAGAACCATTCCTAATAAAAATGTTCTTTTAATCATATTAAACATTTCTTAACAAAATGTTCTTTTAATCATATTAAGCGTTTCATTAAAAATGTATATTTTAATGAATTCATGTTAGGTTAAAACATGAACATTTTCCTTATTTATATACTAATTCAACAGGATGATAGAAATTGATATTTCATTTTGTTGAAAATTCTAACTCAACAAAATGCCTAAAAATGTGTATCTCATTTTTGTTGAAAATTCTAGTTCAACAAAAGGACTAAAAAGTGATTATTCATTTTTGTTGAAAATTCTATTTCAACAAAATGATTAAAAATGATAGTTCTTTATTGTTAACAATTCTTATTTTTACCAATATAAATAGAAGTGACAATTCATATTATTAACAATTCAATTTTAAGAAAATGAATACAAATGATTCATTCATTTTTGTTGACCATTCCAGTTTCAACAAAAATGATTCTCATTACAATAAAAATGCAATCCTCATTGTTTGCCCTTTTCTAATATTTCATATTACAATAAAAAAAATATAATTTTTTTTTGTCTACTCTTTTCTAATGTTTCATATTACAATAAAAATGTAATTTCCTTATTGTCTACTCTTTTCTGATGAAACATTTTATAAGGAAATGTTATTTTATTTCCAATATGACTATTCTAACATAAAAGATATTTTTATTCTAATATGACCATTTATATAAAAAGTATTTTTATTCTGACATGAAAATTTATATAAAAAGTATTTTTATTCTAATATAACAATTTATAATGTTGATTCTACTTTAAACAAAATGATTAATTTAATCGATAAATCAATATGATAATATCATCAAACCAAATTAGATCATACTAAATAGCATCACTCAAAATCAGCAAAAATCAACAAGCAACAAATACAACATCATACATCACAGATCTGAATTAAATTAAAATACACACATGGAATTTAAATAACGAAAGATACTTAAATTTTAATTATTTTAAAAAGAAAGAAATCACACATTGCTTTTAATTCAGATCTGAAATTTCCTCAAATTTTGGTTTGCTCTGTTTCAGTCCTAGTCAGTTCTATGCTGTAGCATTTTTCATTGCGAATCCAACGCTTCTGAAATCGTTCGATTTCGTTTCTGTATGAAGAAGTTATGATAAATAACACGTTGGATAATTTATTAAGATAATTAATTAATTAAAAAATGAATTACATCAACTATTTTGGGTTAATCCTTTCTTCACCGTTCTCTATTTTCTGAAACCCATCAATTTAGGAAAACCCAACTTCGCCATCTTCTGATCATCGTCGATCCATCCACGCTCACCCCGATGCTGATCGGCCACCACCATTTGAACCCCCTTCGCAAGAGCCACCTCCACCCGAAAGCTTGGCACGCTCGCACCCCCCATGGCCTCCCAATTCTTGTTAAAGCGGCGAAACTTCCCGACCGTGGTCTGGCCAGAACGAAACACTAAACCCGATCATAACCGTTGATAATGAAGATCTCGTTGAGCTCTTTAATTTCCATTTTGTGATTTCGAGAATGGGTTTGTGGATTAAAAGAAAAAGGAGAAGGAAGATCGTGGCTTTTCTGCCGTTCAATTCTATTCCTGGCGGCTGTAAAGAGATGGACTAGGGTTATGCGTATTTGCCAAGAGTATATATAGAGTATATTATACTATTTAATTAATTAATAAAAAAAATAGCCCGTTAATCCGTACAGACTCCAAATCCAGCCCAACAAGAATTGTCCCTAGGGCCACATAAAAAATAGGGCCACATACAACCTCTAAAAATTCCAGAAAAATTATTTCTAGTTATGTTTTGACGATACAGTCCTAACAAAACTAATTTCATCTAATTCTGAGACTGTTTGAAAAATGGCCATTTTCAGGTCGATTAAATCTGACCGAAACTGACAAAACACATTTTCCTTTGCCACGCTCACATATTAATTCTAAAAATTATGAAAATTGAAACCTAGCAATAATTTGACATTCCGGTTCCAACAAAAGTGGTTTCGTAGAAAACCGAGGTCGTTTGAAAAATGACTATTTTTAAGGTCAATATATTTAATTAAAATATATATAAATTCTACAGTGACTTTTCTAAATTTTAAACTGGACATAACTTTCTAATTATATAGTGAAATTTCAATTTTTCAGACTCGTTAGAAAGATATGATTAAACAGATTTAAATATTTCTTATTTCGCTCAATTCTGATTTAAAATGAATCCTGTACAGTCAGTCAAAGTTCAAATTCAAATTTTCAAACTGCAGCGCTGTTTTAAACTCCTTTTATAATTGAATTGAATTTATTCGTTTTAAAATAAATTTTTAGTCGTTATTATTTAATATAATTTGTTTTAAATATTAAAAATCCATTAAAATTTCTAAATTAAAAATTTTAAATTGGCCCCAAAATTCTGGGTTGTTACAAATTGTGTTTATAAGGGTAGTAAGGTAAATCATAAGACCACGCCACTTAACATGGAATGTGTTTCCCTTTATGAATACTAATGCACAAAAAATCGCAATATTTTTCAAAAATGAAGCTACCATAAGACTCACATCCCATCACACAGTGAAAATATACACCATTAGGAGCAAGTTTTACCTTATGATAACCAAATATGCTTGATACGCGAAAATTGTTTGATATTATCATTAATGTCAATTTTTTAAAACCTTTTCAAAATAAATGTATAAATCTTAGCAGACGTACGTACCATGTATTACGTCTACATACATAGGTTGTAACTAAAACCGTAAAGGCTCGTATTGGAAGTTCAGCTCCATCAGAAACAAAGGAAAAGGATCTTCCTTAACCGAAATTTGGGTACAACTCTAGCGGGATATCCCAGGATCAACAGATGGTCTTTCTGTATTGGCAAAGCTGGCCCACATATAACAGGTGTAGTTCAAGTTTCCCCTGAACATAATGTCTCTCAGTCGTTGTCGACCATTATCCGAGGTGCCTCGATCTATTCCACTAAGTTAATTCCCTGGGATCCATATCATAACATCACTTTCTCAACTGGAAGGAAACGTTTGTCCTTAACTCTGTTGTACTTCATCCTGTTTTAGCGCATTATCAGGTTGTGAGGTCGTGAAGTCACGTTCCACAATTCTCTTCTTTGCAACAAATACTTTGATCTATTTGCCAGTAGCACTTAGCATGCCGCACTGCCAATTCACAACATATAGTCGGTGTCTATTGAAATATAAACCTCTGAGTACATATGTCTCAGAAGAGTGTGTTAAGCTAAGAGGATAGATCCTCTTCCACCAACTGATATATCATCAATAGAAACCAATTGGTTATGTAATAAAATACAATGTCAGACATACATCCAATACAAGTTCGTTTTGGGTTGTGAACGAAACCGAAGGAACCTTATTCCTCGTCCAATAAAGGAGAGATCTTTGCAAATCCGAACAATCTACAAGTATCTCCGGACTACTACCACTTAACCTTATAATGGGAGCTACCTAAGGCATCAACAAACAGTCCATTCAATGTAAAGATCCCTGGTCTTCCATCGTCTTCAATATCATCGATTCCTCTAACTCATCGTAAAATTATACGAAATGGGTAGAACCCTGTCTTTTCGAAATAGTTAGCGTTAAAACTAAATACTTTTGTATTATCGAATCCCCAATTAAGTCTCCTTTAGTTTGAAAATGTTTCGTAAGAATGGATCTTATTCCTAAACTTGGTTAAGTCATTAGACTTCCAAAATCATCCTCAAAATTGTGTATTGACCATATAAAAAGGTTTGCTAAGGTTTAGATTCAACTTGGGAACTTAAAAACTTTAATCTTGAAACGTTATTTAAACCATTACAAAAGGCATTGCAAAATGGCCTACTCATGATCAACTAGTTTTATCACTCAAAACCTCATATATTTGGTTCAAAACTCTTTTAAATCATTTATGATGATTTATCACAATTTATCTCTATTTTTAATAATATAAAAATAGCTTATTTCATTAAAATCCAATTTCGGGTCCCAAACTACACTAGCGTTGTTTTTATTCAAATTTAATTTGAACTTATATCTAGATCCAACCGTTGGGTTATAAAACTTTCTTTTGCCTTTGAAAACTCTTTTCATTCTAACCAAGCGGTTTTCATTTCATGAAAATTTGATTGGTTGGATCTCTCGTTACATCAATTTGAAGTCAATGGTCAAAATTAATGAACTGTCACTACACGACTAGTTCTATTCAGATCAATTTTTGGCTTATATTTAAAATTAAGTTGAATTGCCTCTTAAATGGTTTATTAATTATATAAAACAAATATAATAACTTTTGAAATAATATTATTTTTCAGACCTCATTTATGAAACCCAAACTTTTCTGAAACCCATTACAAAACTAAATAAGATAGTATGGAAAATAAAATCTTGTTAAAACCTTTTCTATATATCCAAACTGAACTTCACTTTTCAAAGTTACTATTCATTTAAAAATTAAAATTTGAACATGCTATATTTCGATTTTAACTTTGTCAAATCAATTCCTTTCTTTTACAAATGCTTATCGTAATGACTTTAACTTCATTTCTATCAAAAGTCAGATATGAATTTTGAACTTTTATTTTTCACTTATTAATTAATAAAATATTCAATTAGATTACTTTATTGAGTAGAGACTTAACTGTTAACCCAATAAACCAACCTTTTGGGTATAATTAATTACGGTAACCGATACCATATCACAAACAACCATTATAACATTCAACATCAATGAAATAAGGTTTCAGTTAGAGAATATGCCATGCGAAGAGATATGGTGAGAAATAAGTGTTAGAGAATATGCCAAGAGATATGCCAGAGAATATGCTGCAGAATAAAGAATGTGCTAGGAATATTCTAGAGAATAATTGACCCTATAAATATAGGGATTAACATTGTAATAGCCATCAAGTCAATCAATAAAATGTAGTCTGCAATTGTTCATTGCTTTGTCTCTCTCCTCTCTCTGATCTAAAATTCTATCATGGTATCGGAGCCGGGGGAGAAGGAGAGAGATATGTATATATATTGCTAAAAAATAAAAAATAAAAAAAATCTTGCTGCTGCTTGCGGATTTTTTTTTAGTTTGCCGTTTATTGTGGCTATTCCCCCTGCTGATATATTCTTTTGCTGATGGATCTATTATGATAACAGCCAGTCATCTTCCATTAACCTCCAGTGGTTGGTCCACTTTTAAAACCAATATACTCTAGTGGTTGGTCCACTTTAAAAACCATTATTGAGTGTGGTCCACTTTAAAAACCATTTTAAAAACCATTATTGAGTGTGGTCCACTTTAAAAACCATTTTAAAAACCATTATTGAGTGGTTGGTCCACTTTAAAAACCGTTTGTTAAAAGATTGAAAAGTTGATGACGGCGTCTGAGGCGATGTTGAAGTAACAGTTTCTATTTGGCAAACTCACGATTTTCAGCATCGTGAGTTTGAGGGGGGGTGTTAGAGAATATGCCATGCGAAGAGATATGGTGAGAAATAAGTGTTAGAGAATATGCCAAGAGATATGCCAGAGAATATGCTGCAGAATAAAGAATGTGCTAGGAATATTCTAGAGAATAATTGACCCTATAAATATAGGGATTAACATTGTAATAGCCATCAAGTCAATCAATAAAATGTAGTCTGCAATTGTTCATTGCTTTGTCTCTCTCCTCTCTCTGATCTAAAATTCTATCACATTAACTTAGCAAGTTAATAACCAATAACCCATTACAATTTAATATAGTATTCAACAGCCCAATAAGGTTCATATCCATAATCAACCATTTAATATATATCATTATAGTGTGTTACTCACTTAAGTGTCATGTTATTATTACTTAAAAATCAAATCTTTACTTCACTAATCATTATTAAGTCCAAACGTGATCCGATATTAACAACCATATACTACTTAGCCTTTTGTGTACTTAGTTTCTCACTGAATTACCCACGCCTTCGTAATTTCAAACGTTGGACTCCTCTGCAATCAAGATCAAAGCTGGTAGCCTTCCGGCACCACTGTAAGTTCTCGAATTACAAACGAATAGAGCTTTGACGCGTACAGTTTTATAGAATGTATTTGAATATATATGGGTATATATTAGGTTTCGGAGAAAAAGGTCGGATCTTTGGGCTTATAGGGGCATGACCTAGGGTGGTCTCCACAATTTGGGCTTCAACGGGATGGTGGGGTCCGGTTTTGGGCTGTAGTGGGCTGATTCGGGGAGGAATGGTGTAAAAGAGGTGGCTGATGTGCACGTAAATGTGCACATTTATATTCAAACTTTATTCTTATTTTAATTAAATAAACAACATAATTGGCTATTTTTACATGTTTTAAACCAAAATCCTAAAATTCTCAGATTGTCATGCATTCATCCTCATTTAAGGTGTAAAACGGTAAATTGTGCATGTTTTAATTTGTGATATCATTTACTTGTTCCATATTGTTGTCTCTTGTAGGAATTTAGGTGCAAAAATGATGGCTGCATGTGAAGTTATAAAGAAAAGCATGCATATACACAAGAGGATATGGAATTAATTCATATACTACTTAGTGGAGGATCCCACCCACTCTCACTCTTTCTCTTAAGCTTTAATTAGAGAGTAACTGAATGAGACAAAAGGCTTCATGCATTCTACATGACTTAGTGGCTAAACCAAGATTAGAAGCTTCATGAAGGGGTATTTTTGATAGTCCCCAATAAAAGTGATTAAGGTTTTAAGGTTTCAAACATGTATATATACCCCTTTATGTAATGTAAATAGGGCCTCTTCTTCTTTAGTTGGTTAGCCGATAGGATCAAAAGAATTTTTTTCTTTCTTTCATGGCTTCTTAGCCATATTCTTTTATGTAATCTCTCTTTTTAGTGCAATTTTAATTAGCTGTCTTTTAATTACATGTTCTTTTCTTTTATGCAAGTAGCTTAGAGTTATTTTATGCAAGTAGTCAAGATTTATTTTATGCAATCTACTTTTGTTGTCATGATTACATATATTAGAGGCTAATCCCTTTCAGCATAGGGGTAATGAAGCTCTCTTGATTATGTAGATGCAACATAATTTGTTTATTCATGCTCTCTTTTTGTGCTTCATGTCATGTTGATGTTATTGGTTTTGTGTTCATTATTGAATTTGATAGCCTATATTATTGACAACAAATAAGGCTATACTTAGTCATGTGTTCACTAATTACCTCTTCATCTGCATATGATGATGGTGATTAAGTGGAGGTTGAAACAAAAATTTGATAGTCTATAGTTCTAATTAATAGTTCATTGGCCATTCTTAAAATATATTTCAATTTTAACTTGTTCATTTTTCATTTGAACTTGTATGGAGATTTAGTGGGTATGTTATAGTTTGATAGTTTATGTTGTGCTAATTAATAACATGAATAAACTACACTTATAATAATCATATCAACTAAATTCATTTATAACCAAGAAAAGAGAGATCAAGGTTTCATGTTATGTTGATTCATGTGATCTAGAGAGTGGATTTATTCCTAAGTTGTTATTTAACTCTCATATTACTATTTAACTTAGTTTGTTAGTTTAGTGTAGTTGTAGTTAGTTAGTTAGTTGAATCTTCACTCGACTTTGGTTTAATTTGATTGGATATAATTAAAATTATTTCTTTCCACGTGGATCGACTCGTACTCGCTAACATACTACAAGTGTACGCCGTGCGCTTGCGGTTTATTACATTTTGCGATGGTTTTCTAATTTGATAGAAAATCCGTCGTCGAAAAAGTTTTTAGCGCCGTTGCCGGGGAAAAAAATTAATTTTGATTTTATTCTTCGAGTTAATTTTTTTGTTTGCTTTTCTTCTTTACAAAAAAATGAAAAATGAAAAAAAATATTGTGTTATTTTGTTTTGTTTGCTCTTGTTTTAATTGAATTTGTGTGTGTTTGTTGCATTTGTTGTGTTTAACATTTAAGTTTAAAAGAAAAAAAAATCACTTTTTTGCATTTCTTGTTTGTGTCGTTTTCATTTAGTCTTACTTCTCTTTTCCAAAAAAAAGTATATCAAGAAGGTTTTTGTTTCTTATCTCAAATCTTTTTTTGTGTTTGTGCATTTCTTTTGTTGTTCATTTTAGTCCTTGTTTTTGTGTCTTGTTTCGATTTTGATAATTGTGGCTTTTTGTGTTTTTGTTTCTTTGTATATTCAAAAAAAGGGGGTCAGTTTGCATTTCACACTTCCCATTTTAGAAGGAAAAAAAAAAGAAAAGTCATTAACAGTTTTTGCTCTCTGTTGAATATTTTCAATTATGTGGCCTGAGCACTAAACTGCGGCTTCTTGTCCTCTGGTTCCCTATTTTCTATGTAAATTCATTGTGTTTCTTAATTTTAGTTTCTGTTTCATCTTTGCTTTTTTTTAAATATTCTACAACAAGTTTTTGTGAAACGACCCAAACTCGCCCTTACGGGAAAGCCCGGATTTAGTTGAGAACACGAAAAATCAGAACACAAACAGAAGAACATTTCATTGCTTATTACAATAATTTACATCAGAGTACAAGAATATAAAAGAGTATGAATAAATAATATGCATCAGAAAAATATCAGAGATTTAAATTACATTTAAATAGTAGCGAAAAAATAATACAAAACACAACTGAAAGAAATACACGGATACAGAGCTTTCCGAATATCGCTTCAGCTGTAAACTAGGATCCTGTGAATATAATATCTGCAAAACCAAAACTACTAGCTGCCCGTGTGAAAATAGGGGCACCCAGAGTTTAGGTAAAAACAATAAACTCCAGGTCAGTCATGAGACTGGTGTGAGAACTAAAACAGTTATTAACTTCTTTACTTTAAAAGTTGGGTAAATCATAGGACCACGCCATATAACACGGAATGGATTTACTCCACATGAATCTTAGTTTAAAATAAAACAACGCAATGCTTTTTGGAAAAATGAAGCTATTATAAGACTCAGGTCCCATCACACAATGCAACACAAGCCGGAGGATAGAGTTTTACCTTATAATAGCCAAACATGCTTGGTACATTTAAAACAAATTATTTTGATATTACTATAAATGTGTAGTGTCAAAAACAGCTTCAAATATAAATGTATCAATCATAGATGGCATGGGTACCATATATCATGTCGCCATACTAGTTCTATAATCAAAACCGCAAAGTCACATAGTGGAAGTTAGATTTCCATCATGAACCAAGGCAAGGGATCGTCCTTACCGAATTCAAGACAATGTAGCCTGTGTCTCAGGATAAGTACTCGGTCAAGCCCTTAGGAGCCACAGGGCCGGTCCACACATATGTTAGTGGATTATATATAATTCCTGAACAATACGTTTCCCCGCCCTATGGGGCGTAAATCAAGAGCCATTAGGGACTCAAATCCGAGGTAACTCGCTAACCATCATCCACATAAGTAAAAATGTTTGGGCTCCATACCATGACACCACTCCTAGCTAGAAAGAAACACACGTTCTCCCTGGATCCTTCTCCCGTTTCTGGTTCATATCGAGGTGTGAGGCTCGCGAAGTAACGCTATACACAAAGCCATGCTAATTAGAGTTGTGCTTTTATCATCAACCACAAGGCTCTACTTTCAACAAAAGCCCTGACCATTTGCATCTTAGCATGCCACATTGACAATTCATGCCATGCAACTGATGTCTATCAATATATAACCTCTAAGCTCGTACGTCTCAAGAGTAAGGTGTTAAGCAAGAGAATAAATTCTCCGCCACCAAATAAATATATATTTAATAGAAATCAATTAGCACAAAATGAAATTCAATGTCAGACACACATCAATTTACAAGTCCGTTCTGGGTCTGAACGAAACCAGAGGCACCTTATTCCATGTCTCATATGTCCAATACAGGAGAGAGTTCCTCGCATATTCGTTGATCTCCAAATATGCCTGAGCGATCACCACTTATTACCTTGTCTTGGGTGTACAGCCCAATCAAGATATCAGTAATCATCCAAACGATGTGAAGACCTACGGTCTTCAACCACCATCTTTATCGTCAACTTTTAATCATCGTAGTAATTATTCAAAATTGGTTGAACCCGGTCTTTCCGAATAACTCACGTATTTTATAATCAATATTCAAGTGCTATAAAAACACATCATACGCCTCATTCCAATTCAGAATATTCTTTTAATAAAACATTCACATTATTAGGGAAAGGTTCCCATTAATTTTATCAAAGATAAATTCTTTTAAATTTGTTCTTTTAATCTTCCTTTGGATATTAATTCAAACCAAATTAAGGTTTATAAGCTAGTTGGGATTATCGAACCATACAGAAGTAATCATTTCTTTTATTATCCCAATCCCAACCTATTCATCTCATGGAGCAAAATTGGTAGTACTCCATATCTAACAACCACTGTGCTATTGGTAAAATTAATTACCATTTCACGTTCAAATTTAATTAAAGATTTAACTATCGCCCGGAGTAAAACTAGTGGTACTCCATTCTCGATCATTTCAAGAATTCGATAAATTTAATTATCTCATTCCTATTTCAGCCTTAATTAAAAATTTATTTAAACTCTAGTTTGGTTTTAATATGAAAAATCATTACTTTATGATTATTCAACTTTAAGAAATTAATATTATCTTATCTTAACTGGTTTAAAGAACTAATGTCATTTAAAACACAGTTCACGATAAACCCAAAATCATCTTCCATCAGATATGGAATCTTCACAGAAATCAGATCAATATATAATCGATATAAATTTCCGTATCAGACTAATAATATAAGTGGAATAAAGCAAAGCCTTTTAAATTCCATATATAGCAATGGTCTTCATTCACAGAAGCTCATCTCGATTGTTCTCAAATCGAATTCCATTCAATTCCAATTTAATATATATTAAATTGGAAAACTTTACTTTGGAAAATTTCCATTTAAATCTTATTAAAATATTTATAAATCCCATATTATATTTCATTATTAATTGGGTTAAAGAACAAATGTTATTTAAAAACACAGTTCACAATAAACCCAATTCACATTTCATTTTATTCCAATTACTAAATATAATTGGAAATTCTAATAATCTTAATTAAAAGATTTATTATTTTCACACGGGGTTTAAGGACAGTGTTATTTAAGACACCATTCACGACTACCCCGAAATCCAGTTCTTTAATTCAATTCCAATTAAATATTAGTTAATTGGAAAACTTCACTAAATCTTAATTTAAAAGATTTATTCTTTTCTCAACTGGGTTTAAGAACAGTGTTATTTAAGACACCGTTCATGACAAACCCAAAATCCATTTCATTATTAAATATAAGGTTCTGAATAGAAATTATATCGGCTTATATTCAATATCAAATTCTAAAACCAACAAATATTGTATTGGGAATAACGATATATATATATATATATATATATATATATATCTTCCAAATTTCTTACAATATCCGTATAACAACAAAATTCAATATCGAAATATCCCGAAGATAATTTCCACTCCAATTCATACTTTTGAAAATTCTGGTTATGTTAAAACCATTTACAAATCCAATTTATTTAAAAACATTGGATTATTATTATAATTAACAACTAGTTCATTTTGATAAAAATATATTTTTATCTTTTCAAAATTGGAATTTTTCATCCAAATTCTTTCGAAATCATTTATTATGATTTTACACAAATTATTGATATTTTTAATAATTTTATTCAGGACCTTTCAGCCGATTTCCAAAAACGGTCATCGAACTGCACTTACAGCGACCTTTTCCAAATTTGATTTGGACATAATTCCAAATCCAACCATTAGATTTCAAATCTCTTATATTCATTAGAAAGCTCTTTTCGATATGAACCCAACGGTTCTAGTATTAGGAGAATCCGACGGTCGGATCTCCCGTTACATCAATTTGAAGTTAATGGTCGAAATTCGCGAACGATCGTTGCGCGGCGCGTTCTATTTAGGCCATTATATATATAATATGAAACAACCTGGAAACTCAGAACCAACTAAAAAAATTTATTTTGAATATTTAAAATGATTTATTTTAAATAATAACGACTGAAAATTTATTTTGAATAGAACTAGAACATATAAATTTATTTAAATCGAAGTTAGAATATAAATATATATTTTAACTATAAAAGGAACTGGAAATGGCGCGGTAGTTTGAAAATTTGATTTCAAATGAATGTACATGATTCAAAATAAAGCGGATTTTAGTGAAACCAAAAATATTTAAATCTGTTTGAAAATATCTTTCTAAGAATCTGAAAAATTAAAATTTCATAGCGGGAATCAAAAGTTATGGCCAATGGAATATTCATAATAATCGCTATGAAATTTAATATAAATATAGCCCTTAAAAATAGACATTTTGCAAACAAATTCGATTTTTGACGAGACCAATTTGGTTGGATCCGAAATGTCAAATTATTGCTAGATTTAAAATTTCATAATTTTTGGATTTAATACGTGAGCGCAGTAAATTTAAACGTGTTTTGTCAGTTTGAATTTGAATTGGATCGACCAGAAAATGGCCATTTTTCAAACGGTCTCCAAATTCGACGAAATTAATTTTGTTAGGACCGTATCATCAAAATGTAGCTAGATTTATTTTCTGGAATATATAGAATCAGTGTTTGGCCCCGGCAAATTAAAATGTACGTTCAAATCTAAAACTGAATGTTTTATATTTTAATTTGAATAATAACTGACTGTAACAGTCGAATGGGCTTACGAAACATATTCCATTATGTCCGGAATGGGGGTATTTAGCTAGGGGCGATAGTCGTTGGGTTTGATTTGGAGTCCGTATGGAGTAAGGGGTATTTTCGGATTTAAAATGAATTAAAAATTAAATATAAACTAATTGCCCAATCACGTTCATCCTCACTTTTCTCATTCAGAAAAAACCGTATATCCTCTAGCGAACAGAGGCTAAGGTTCAAAACTTCCCCAGTCTGATTCCGGACAAACCACTCACCAAAATCGAAGGCTCCAGTTGAAGATTTTGAAGTGCATCCCTCCCTCTTCAAATCAGTACCAACCACGCCTCCTCTCTTCGCGTGAGCAAGGAGAATCGATGCCCTGAAGTGGCCGACTGTTAACCGCCACCGTGACTTCCCCTTGTCGTCGATCTGAGCAAGGCCACTGGCGCCGGAAAGCTGGTTTGAAGCTCTACTCTGTGGTATGGTCTAATCGGCTTCACGCGCAACAGATTCGACGTAAAATCTAAACCTAGATTTGAACATCTTTGAAAGGTATACGGTTTATTTTAATTAAACTTTTTATAACGTATAAAAGCGTTGCGATTCATGATTTTAGAATAAAAATCATATCTTTTTCGTTTATGGTCCAAATCCAGCGAAACAAGAGGCATCGGGACGGTGACAACGTCTTCTACATTCCAGAAGAGACCAGAGAATTTTTGGAGCCTCCTACAATTTTAGGAGTGGAACCCAATGTGAGAACTTCTCACTATAATTTCTTGTACGGTTATTTATTTATTTTATAACTTCTTATATGAACTGCTCCCCGTCGTCCACAGACCATGGATGACTTGTTTGATTGTATCGTGTTGTGGAAATTGATTGTATGGAATAAAATATTTGAATAATAAAAATATCATTTTTATTGAATGAATAAAATATATATAATATTCATGTATGAAATAAAATATTTGAACAATAAAAATATAATTTTTATTGAATATATGAACCATATAAAATGGTCATGTGTTGAAAATAAATATTCATTTACAAACTGGACGGTTTGTTTATGTACACCAATTTATTTGATATTGATTGGGACAATAAAGTTTACACATCGCCCAACTGCACAAATAATAAACAATATTTGTTGTTTGAAAACCCTACACGGGTATTGGGATAATATTTGACATACACTGATCCTAATAATTAGTTGTATGTCAGTCGATGGGTTGACAGACTGTATAAGCGTTATTTATTTATTTTAATGCTTATACAGTTGTAGAATGCACTCTGGATGTTGTTTGAATTTTGAATGATCGCTTATCACTATTGTTGTATATATATGATGTTGAAATCCATATAAATAAAATTATATGGTAATCGATTGAGTCTGATTCCAGTTCAGAATTAATGAATATTTTAAAATAATTTAGTGAATATTGAAATGTGAAGCCGTGTTAAGTAGTTAAACGCCATTTGAACACGAACGGGAATTTTGTCGATTTTATTCATTTTATAATGAATATCGAAAAGTGGTTTCAAAATCAGATATTTTGAAAATATTATCATTTTAATATTGAAATGATATGGAAAATTAAATTTTGATTTAAATTTGAAAATCAAATTGAAATCTATTTGAAATGAATTTGAAACGAATTTATATGGAATATTCAATTTTGATTTGAATTTGAAAATAGATATGAAATCGTTTTAAAATGAATTTAAAACTAATTTATATAAAGAATATTCAATTTTGATTTGAATTTGAAAGTCAAATTGAAATCATTTTGAAATGAATTTAAAACGAATTAAAATGGAATTGAAATCAATTTGAAATAAATTTTAAACGAATTGAAATCGATTTGAAAGGAATTTAAAATGAATTTATATTGGAATATTCAATTTTGATTTGAATTTGAAAATGGAATTGAAATCGTTTTAAAATGAACTTAAAACGATTTTATAATGGAATATTCAATTTTGATTTGAAATTGAAATGGAAGTGGAAATCGGTTTTAAAACGATTTAAAAAATTCGTTTTAAATGGAAATCGACGAAATATATAGTATATATATATTATAATGGCCTGATTAGAACGCGTCATGCAGCGACCGTTCGCGAATTTCGACCATTAACTTCAAATGGACGTTACGGGGTATCCGACCGTTGGATTCTCCTAAAACTGGAACCGTTGGGTTCGTATCGAAAAGAGCTTTCCAATGAATATAAGATATTTGAAATCTAACGGTTAGATTTGGAGATATGTCAAAATCAATTTCAGAAAAGGTCGTTATGGATGCAGTTCGGTGGCCGTTATTGGAAACCGACTGTACGGGCGATATTAAAATTATTAAAAATATGGAAAAATTATGTAAAATCATAATAAATGATTTGGAATGAGTTTTGATGAAAAATTCCATTTTTGCAAAGATAAAAATATATTTTATCGAAATGGACTAGTTATTAACTAGAATAACAATTTATTTATTTTTTAAAATAAATAAATTGGATTTGAAAATGGTTTTAAAATAACCAGAATTTTCCAAAGAATAAATTGGAATGGAAATAATCTTCAGAATATTTCGATATTAGATTTCATGATTATACGGATATTGTTGAGGAATTTGGAAGATATATATATATATATATATATATATATATATATATATATATATATATATATATCGTTATTCCAATACGATATCCGTTGGTATCAGAATTTGATATTGAATATAAGCCGATATATTTTCTATTCAGATCCTTGTATTTGATATCAAATTGGATTTTGGGTTTGTCGTGAACGATGTCTACCTTAACACTGTTCTTTAACCCAGTTGAGAAAAGAATAAATCTTTAAACTAAGATTTAGTGAAGTTTTCTAGTTAATTAATACCAGTACGTTAGGCACATCCGTTGGACGTGTGCAAAGATAATCAAGAGTAAATTTATGAATTGTGAAATCTTAGCCATATGCATTGATAACGTGTTAATACAAATAAATACGTGAGTTAACTTTTGTATACTCTGAAATATATGAACTTATATGCACATATAATGTGTTGATACGGCTATGCTTGTATTGTCGCTGAAGACATTTCAAATATAACATTGCATATCATTAAAATAACGAAATATAACGGAAAAAAAGTAGCCTTAGAACAATGTAATAAAGCTACTAAAAAGAAATTCAGTCAGTGTTTTATGAACTAAAATAAAAGGAAGTAACATCAATGTCCCTCGAAACACATCAAAGATGACAAAATTATCTCTTATAGTTATACATTATAGTGACAACATGCAAAACAGTAGAACTTAAATTTAGTCCTACTAAAGGAGTAAAAAGAGCAAATACAATGCACTCATGCTGTCATGCATGGTTGAATCACTAATGACGAAAATGGTAATAAAATATTAATTAGTTATAAAAGATTTTTTAAAACCATACTATTTTTATTGCTCTAACTTTAAAACACCAACAAATAAAATATTAGATATAAAGAAGGAAAAAAACTTATCAGTATTAATATATTTATAGTATTAAAGATTTTTTAAGAAAAAAAATCTCATTTAAGATACATATTTGGGTAAACTGAATCAACTTATGGAGAAAATAACTCATTTAAAAACATATCTACAGGAAAATGAATATAAAATTAGAAATAACCTCATACAAACCTAATTTACGACTATTTATAATAGATTTGACAATATATATTTAGTAAGAAGCTATTGAATGCTTGCATAAATCTTTTCCATGTAGATTATTTGTTGCCTTTTTCAATGCAATAAAAAGAGACAACCAATCACTCACCATAATCACTCCCACAACCATTTTTTAAAAAGAGCAACTAACCACTTTCCACAATCCATCAGATCTATGAAATAAGAAATGATTTATATTCCTAATTTCACATAGACTAAAAGATCTTGAAAATCTACTTAAATATGAAATATAGTATCATCAAAATTCAACCGTGACGCCCCTTAATCAAAATTGAGGTGCCAATAACAACTCACATATTTTCACTCCGTAGTAAAGAATTTATAAAATTTTATACAACGCCCACATATTCTTTTTTGAGTGATAGCTCAAATTTCAAAACTTCAACTTGTGCCTAGTTTCGTTTTATTTTCAACTATATAAAGACCTTCAAGCTTTTCGAAGTATTTTTCTTTTCTTTTTTCCTTTCTGGGTTTAGCTCTTTTGTCTACTCCAACTTGTGCAGGCCTTACATTCAAACAACATGCGTTGCACAGATACGTTATGTCTACTTTGGTTAGCCATCTTCATCCCTTCATTCAAAAAAATAAACATAAATCTTGTGAGTCGTACTAACAAACACATGCTAAGAATAGAGTATGCTAGCATATAAGTTAACCCAAAATTTCATGCATAAGAATTTCTTCATGATTAATTATCAGTATCAAATTAGCAATTGATTTTATACTTTGAATAGTTAGTAAAAAAAATAGTATACATTGTATTCTACATATCTAGAACTGTTACACATTAGATTCAAATGCATGTGTCAACTTTTACATGTTTGGTACCTTAGATAAAAGAGAGCTCTCATAAGTAAAACCGTAAAAAAAAACTTCAAGGGCATGAAATGCGGTTCAGCAAGAGAAAGGGTAATCTCAATCTAGAAATATTTAGTGCATTTAGATTATAAGCAATGATGTTATCTTTAAAATATAATACCGTATACAACAAAAGTAATTTTTTTTTTTCATTGGTCATATACTTCCACTTTTCATGCCCAAACTAATAAGAAAGATGGAATGTGAAAGCTCAAACCATCATTGTCAAACCATCTTATCAAACAACATGGTAAATTTTTTTAATCAGATTTATTTGCACATCTAAACTTAACATGATCCATTGATTGCTTTTAAGATTTATTAGTATGAAACTGTTGAAATGCTACAACATGATTTGCTAAGTGTTTTCTATATTGAGTTCAATGTTTAGGCAAAATAGCAGATGCATTAGAAAAGCAATATAGCGCTAATATTTGACTTCCACTGCATTGGTAATCCACAGGGCTATTGATAAGAAATCATATGGGTAATAAATAAATGTTACAAAATATCTCTATGCAGTATAGGAAATTATGAGTTAGTAGATTCGAAAAATCATATAGGTAAGAAATCAAACATATTGTGATGACCATGAAAACTGCAGGCCAAACGTAGGTTCATGCCATACATAAAATGGTTAAATTAACACACACTGTGTGTGCAACATCAAATTGCAGGTAACGTACGAAGAAGATGAGTTTAATTTATGTTAAATTATCTCTTTGCTAACAAACAAAGTTATATTCGTAGCATAGATGCCCAACTATGTAAAAAAAAAAAAGAGCTGTTAGAACCAAAAGAAGAAAACAAGAGAGGAAATAATGCATTAACCACACAAAAATTTACATCAGGCAGATCAAAAGTTGGTTCAAATTATTGAAATCAAACAACACAGCTCTATCCGTTTAGTCATGAAGAACCAACTTATTATTGTATTACTTTCACTTTTATACATGCTTACACATTCAAAGAAATATAAGTTTGATGTTCGTACCAATAACCTTACATTTTCAATGATGGCAAATACACAAATTATAATAAAAATTTAAAAGGTTTTTTCCTTTTGGTTTAGAATATGGAAATATTCAGAAAAGAAATCACTGGAATTGAATTGTGTTCTCTATGAATTTTTTGGAATGTAATAGTAATAAATGCAAATATTATACACTGGAATTGCTCTCTTCCTTTTGGAAGACCACACATTTTTGCTCAAAAAAAAAATTAAACACTGGAATTGAATTTAAGGTTATAATATAATGAGACAATCTAACTTGTAGGAGAAATATTTTCTTTGTAAACGATTTACAGGTATTTGAAAACTGTGCCTATTTTTGTATCATGTAAGAAGTTTTGTATAGGAAGTTAGGAACTGTAATTAATTCATGGGAAAAAAAGCAACTCGCTAAAGAAATTTTGTTTGATGCATATGCTGTTTAGTTTATGGAAAAATGGTATTATTTGAACAATAATAGTATGTACAAACAAATAAAAAAGCAAGTGACATAAATGAAACTGAAAATGATATGTAGTAGCATAGATACTAAAAACAGTTCCTGCAGAAATGCTTCAGCTTCACCTATTAAAAACGAATTAGTGTAAACATATTTTGTACCATACACAATTGTATGCACGATTAGTGAAAATAAATATGATGAATAATTTTTTTTCTTTCAAAAATATCACTACAAACATGATGCCAATTTGGTTAATACACCTTAATAATGAGAAAGCTAGAATAATAACACGGTCAAAGCTAGAATAAGAGCAGATGTATAAAGTCACAAAACCATATACAGAGCATATTAAATCCTTAATAAATGCATATAGATGTCTGTGATATCGTCTTTGTGTAAATATAAAAAACAAACTTTTACCTAATTGTAAAAAAATGTAGAAATGTAGGAATCATTTTAATAGATTCCTAATTGAAAAAAAATGTACAGAAATGCCATAGAAGAGATGCGAGGATCACAGTTGTTAAGGCGCACGCTTAAGCGCGCCTAGGCGCGCCTAAGGCTCAGGCGCAGACGTTGCGCCTCGCTGCCCTACAAGGCTCCTTGGCTAACTGAGGCGCAAATAAAGCGCGCTTTTTGCGCTTTTTCTCGAGGGGCTGAAGCTCAAACAAGCGCGCCTCGAGAAATAATATATTTTATGTCAAGTGCACATTCGTTTGGACCCGATCTGACTCTCAACTATCAAATTCGAACAGTTTTGTTGGATTTTTAGGGGTTTTCATTTTGTTTTAATACATTTGACACTAAAAAGCTTCTGCTGCATATATATGTATGTATATTAAATATAAGCAGCAGTTTTTTTTAACTGTTTTTCATTTAAACTAATTAGTTTAAAGGTTTAAACTTTAATCTAAACTTGTTAGTTAATTTACTGAGTTATGTTTTAAATTTTAAATTAAAATTCAGATATATTTTTAAATTTATTGAGTTATGTATTAATTTAAAGTTTAAAGAGTTATGTTTTAAACAATTAAATTTATTGAATTTGTGATCGTTTTAGTTTCGAAATTGCATTTGTGACTTCGTAGCTACTGATCTATGTTTTTTATCACTAAATTTATCATTTCTAGTAGCATTTTGTAGTGCAGTTTTTTTCTAGCAAAAAAACTCATACTTGTATAAAAGTCGCACAAAAAAGCCCAACGCTCAAAAAAGCTCAGGGCTCAAGCCTTGCGCCATTTTGCGCCTTTGCGCCTTAACTACTATGGCGAGGATTAGAAAATTAAATTCAGTATAAACATGTACAGAACAAAAAGGTGTTGAAAATCCTTAATTAAATCCAGAACCAAAAGCTACAAATGGGCAGAGTATTAATTTTTGTCAACGGTGGAAGTGAAAAAAAAGGGTGAACGAACCTGCTCCATGCCCATCAGTAATCCGCAGAGTCTATGCTAGGTGATTTCCATGTTAATCCAGCAGGACGTTGGCATATTCATGTGAATCCATCACCTGATTACCATAATAACAGTAAATAACTTAATAGGAGCGAAAGATGAGTGATAATGGTATGATAACAGAAATACAAAGTAAAAAATTTGGCGTGAAAATAGGAATTTGAAGAAAATAAGCATAATAAATCAGTATGAAAATGTAATAAAAAAGGAATGAAGCTACCAAATTAAAATAAAAAAAAGCTAAAAACATACATTAAAAAAACCGGTGTCCGTAAGTTCATTGCCTTGGCAGTTGTTCTTTTTTCCATTCGGATTCCTCTCTTTCAGCATGTTTTAATAGCTGGCTGTATTTGGATGATCGTTGAACTATTGGAAATAGAAATATCTGGAAATAACTTGAAGCAAATTCGACGGTTGGGGCCATAGCAATCCAAGGCAACCGATTTGGATGAAGTTAGATTTAAATTGGCGATAATGAAGTAGGGGGAGCTATCAATGAAGCATAACCGAAAATCATCATACCTTTTACCTTAATTAATAGTCTATGTTCCTCAACTCGAGCGACTCATTATCAAAACTTCAATTTTTTTCTCTTTTTCTTCTAACGACCCTGCACAAATTTGGCATCCAAAGGTAAATGACTATCAGATTTTTTTGCATTTGAAATTTAAAATTAATACTTTGAATCATTTATTATCCAAATGAACAATTCACGCAATTCAATAAGCTTCAACAACTCAACTATTTGCTCAGAAGTGATACATCCAATAATAGGAACTCAATGATTGTATGCATCGTGGTTGTATGCATATTTATATTTTATATGGGAACATAATGATATCCTAATGGTTATCTGCCATCACTCATACTGACTGCAACCAAAAATAAATACTGCTTTCAGTCACATAAAAGGTTAGAAGCAATAGCAATGCACATAGAAAATTAGAAGCAGTAGCAACAATTTGACAATAAAAAGCAAGCCTTAACAAAAGATTCATCACCTTCTTTCCATTAGGAACATGCTCTTATGTTCTGTTGGGTTCTTAAATGGAGATGGGATGCTTATGTAGTTCTAACAACTTCCACCTGCTTGGGTGGTTCCCGTGTGGCACATCTTTGAGAACCTAAAGTGGATGGGAAGGTGTGCTGCTACAACCGAGGATGTTTCCAATATAGAGTATCCTTTGTTTATTTATTTTCCTTTATTTTATTATTTATTATTACACAGAAAGTATTGAAACATGCGAGGCAATGTTACCGATAGAAACTCGTTACAAAGGGAAACAACAAAGAGAAATAACCATTGACTTCTTATTTTTAATACAGAAAGAGTGGAAATGTGATTAGAAATTATATACACACTAGAAGTATGTATAAAGATCAGAACAAATTCATATATTCTGCATCAAAGGATCGCTTGAACTTAGGCACAATTCAACAAAGCTAAAGACAGAAAAGGGAAATACAACACCCTGTAAAGAAGTAGCAGTCTATATTTTTTTGTTTTGATGCATCATGCACAATTCATCAAACATAAGACATACATTATCCAAAGGTACATATGTAATCACAGCGGAAAGCACCATAACCTAAGCATCTCTTTCAGCTTAAAGTAAAATTGTAACAATACAAAATTAAAAAAAAATAGCATTCAAAACGTGCATACTCTAATTTATTTTGTATATTAAAATCAACCAAAGATAAAAAATTGAAGTAATCAAAATGCAGAGCACCAATACCTAAGCATCTTTTTCATCTTGTCAGCAACAGACGGTCTATCAGCCGATGCCGAACAAAGCAAGTGACAAATGGAAAATGAGGAATGGTCAAATGGGTGAAGAATGGCGCAAGATCCTTCGAAAATTAGTATGCTTACCACAATTTTAAAGGACTTCTTAGATATTTCAAAAGCTTCAATAACTCCAGATCCACCTCCTACACCAAGTAAAACCTGCAAAATCGATCTGCCAGAAACCAATCGCCAACCCTAGACATCACCGCAAGTTCACCATTGATAGCCCTAGCCACGATGCTTCTTCCATCGCCAATGTCATCGCCTACAATACTCCAGAGTGGCACCGCACCAAAAATTACACGTCGTTCAATTGCCAAATCCTCTTCAAACTCGAACAATTCCAACTCAGATCCACTCAGTAAAACCTAAACCAACCAATAGATCTTAAGCCGATGAACCCAACGAAACCATTTTTATGAATTTTCATTAGCCATAGATCGAGATCGATTATGGTTTACTGGCAGAAAATAGAAGACGAGGGAAGCACGAAAATGAAGAGAAGAAAGAAATAGAAAAAAAAACGTAAGAGCTGAAGTTGATGAAGGAGAAATATGTCGGTATTCTTACTGAATGAGAACATGGGAGAAATGAGGAAGTGGGATGAGAGAAATATGTCGACACTGGATTACAACGTGGAAGAATGTCCAAAACAGCCCTGTCTTGTTTCGAATAATTGAAAGCGAAATTTAGAGATTTCAAAAACTTCATTTCAAGGTATTCTCATTATAATATATAGATTTAATTGGAATTGAATAAAAGAATTGGATTTTTGGGTTTAGCGTGAACGGTGTTTTAAATAACACTTGTTCTTTAATCCAATTTACAGTGAAGAATATGATTTGGAATTTATAATCTTTTAATTAAGATTAATGGAATTTTCCTAAGTAAATATTTCCAATTTAATATATTAAATTGGAATTGGAATGGAATTCGATTTGGTAATAATCGAAGTGAGTTTCTGTGGAGGAAGACTATTAATACATATAGAATTTAAAAGGCTTTGTCGTTATTCCATTTATATTATTAGTTAGATATGAAAATTGATATTGATTATATATTGATATGTTTTCGTGAAGATTCCATGGTTAATGGAATGTGATTTTGGGTTTATCGCGAACCGCGTTTTAAATGACATTGGTTCTTTAACCCAATTGAAGACAGGATTACATGTCTAACATTGTATTTCGATACTGTATTCGTTGATCTCTGCTAAATATATATTTGTTTGGTGGTGGAGATTTTATTCTCTTGCTTAACACCCTTCTCTAAGACATATGAGCTTAACGGTTATATATCAGCAGAAATCAATGGTACGGTGTAGATTGTCGATGCGGTATGTTTGATTTCCCAAAGTTAAATAATCATTAATATTGATTTTTGGGAAGATTTAAACTAAGTGGAGTTTTAATGAATCTTTAACTAGATTGAAAATTGAATGTGATAATGAAAATTATCAATTCAAGAAAATGATCGAGAATGGAGTATCACCTGTTTTGCTCCAAACGATAGTTAAATCTTTAATTAGATTTGAACGTGAAATGGTAATTAAATTTTACCGATAACACCGTGGTGTTAGATATGGAGTATTACCAGTTTTGCTCCATGCGATGAATAGGTTGGGATTGGGAAAACAAATAAATGATTACTTCTGTAAGGTTCGCTAATCCCGACTAGTTTGAAATAATGAAATCTTTTGTAATGGTATTCAGGGGAAGATTATATAATAAATTTAAAAGAATTTATCTTTGATAAAATTAATGGGAACCTTTCCCTAGAGAAATGAATATTTGAATAAAAGAATATTCTGGATTGGAATGAGGCATATGTCTTGTTTTTATAGCAATTGTTTATAAGATACGCAGTTATTCGGAAAGACCGGTTTTAACCCATTCTGGATAACCGATACGACGAAAAGTCGAAGAGATTAAAGATGATGCAAGACCGACGATCTTCACATCGAATGGATGGGTTGCTACTGATGCTCATGATTGGAGTAGCTACCTTGAAGAGGCCACTGTGGTAGCCTTCCGAACGTACTTGTTGATTGTACAGATATGCGAGGGCCTCTCTCCTGTATTGGACATACGGGACGAGGAATAAGGTGCCTCCGGTTTCGTTCAGACCTAGAACGGACTTGTAAATGGATGGTGTGTCTGACATTGTATTCCTTTATACTGTATTTGTTGGTCTCTACTAAATATATAGCTATTTGGTGGTAGAGAATTTATTCTCTTGCTTAACACCCTTCTCTGAGACGTACGAGCTCAGAGGTTATATATCGGCAGAAATCAGTGGTACAATATGGATTGATAGTGTGGCATGCTGAGATGCAATAATCCAAACTTTTGTTGAAAAGCAAAGTTTGGTGGATGATGATCAAAGCACAGCTTTGTGTAGCATTAATTTGCGAGCCTTACACACTGGTATGGTGGCAAACTGATGGTTATATCAGTATGCTTTCGAGATAAGGATAGACATCCTACGGGTTGTCATGAATTCGGTCGACCGAGGTTACTGGGTGTGGTCGCTCCACAACAGTAGGGATTGGGCACACCTCCCGATTCCCAAATGGATAGAGTTAGCGGTGTTTTCCAATGCTTGGACATAAGCCGCTGTAACAACCCGAAAAATCAGAACTAATTTAAATTTTTTATTTTGGAAATTGTAATGAATTTTGAATATTTAAAATGCTTTATTTTAAATAATAATGACTAGAAATTTATTTTGAATAGATTTAGAATGTATAATTTTATTTAAATCGAAGTTAGAATATAAATATTTATTTTAATTATAAAAAGGGATTGGAAATGGCGTGGTAGTTTGAAATTTCGATTTCAAACTTCAAATGAATGTACAGGATTCAAAATAAACCGGATTTTAGTGAAACTAGAAATATTTGAATCTATTTGAAAATATCTTTCCAACGAATCTGAAAAATCCAAATTTCATTGCGGGAATAAAAAGTTATTCCCAGTTGAAAATTCAAGATAGTAGCTATGGAAAATATAGCCCTTAAAAGTGGATAATTTGCAAACGACCTCCATTTTCGAAGAGACTACTTTTGTTGGATCCGGAATATCAAATTATTGCTAGATTCCAATATTCATATTTTTTGAAATCAATATGTGGGCTTGGTGAATTTAAATGTGTTTGGTCAATTCAGTTTGAATTTAATCGACTGGAAAATGATTGTTTTTCAAACGGTCTCCAAATTTGATGAAATTAGTTTTGTTACGACCGTATCGTCAAAACATAGCCAGATTTATTTTTTTGGAATTTTTGGAGTCAGTATGTGGCCTCGGTAAATTAAAATGTACGTTCAAATTCAATGTATACTGATTTATATTTTAATTTAAAGAAAAACTGATTGTAACAGTCGAATCAGCTTGCGGGACATATCCTGTTGTGTCCGGATTGGTGGTAATTAGCTAGGAGCGACAGTCGTTAGGCTCGAGTTGGAGTTCGTTTTAAAAAGTTACTTTTTGGGGAAATTAAATAATTTATAAAGCACCCCCCACTTTCTCTTTCCGGATCGATTCAAAAAAAAATAAAAAATGGGGGAACGACATAAGAAAACCGTTGCTAGAGCCCTGGCCTCGCCGCACCGCCATGCCCCTCTCTGCCTCACCCCCTCCGATCCTCCTCCTTCTTCCTCCTCTCTTCATTCTCGCTCTCCCTCCTCGTCTAGCCAAAAACCAACGTTGCTTCCCCCTTTGAAACCCTAACCACCCACTGCACCACCAACCCGCCACCGCCAGCCACAATCTCCCCCCTCTTCTCCAGACCCGCATAGCACCTCCTCCCGCCACCCGGTTCGAATGTGAACCCCCACCAAACGCTGTAAGTAATTTAATTTATTTTTAAATTAAACACCATTGATTTACTTTTAGTTTTTATATATGAAAAAACAACATTGTTTTAAAAATACGAACAAATTAGAAAAGCAATGATATATATTTATAAAGTTTATATTTTTATTTATAAAAAGAATATATTTTATTTATTTATAAAAAGATTACATTTTTATAAATGAAAAGATTATACTTTTCTTTATAAAATATAAGATTTTCATGAAGGAAGTAGCGAATATAAAAAGATAAGAATTTCATAAAGGAAGTAGTGAATATAAAAATTCGATTTTTAGTATGAAGTACCGATAAAAATTCGATTTTTATTATGAAGTACTGATAAAAAATCAATTTTTATATATATGAAGTAAAAATAAAAATATGTTTTTTATAATAGAGAATATAAAAATATTATTTTTATATAAGTAGCAAATTAAAAACATGATTTTTATTTATTTGAATGAAGCGATATAAATATGATTTTTATAATATAAACATCGTTTTAAAAATGTGACCTTTATAATGTAAACATCATTATAAAAAGGTGATTTTTAATATAAAAATCGGGTGAAACAGATAGCGACGGAACCGATAGGAATCAAATCCGAACCGTTCAGAAATAAGGAATGGAGGAGTGGAAACCACGGTGAGAACTTCTCACTTTAATTTATTTTCTAATTAAAATACATACTAGGATGCAGACGGTGCTTAGCAGCACCCGACACCCGTCGTCCACAGACGATGGACGACTTGTATGGTTTTATTGTGTTGTGGAAATTGATTGTGATTATGATATGTAATGGAAAATATTCATGAGTTGAAATAAATAGTTTATAGTTAAAAATATAATTTTTAACATGTATATGAATAAAATAAATATTCATTTACAAATTAAACGATTTGTTTATGCACACACATTTGACTGATATTGATTGGGACGATATATTTTACACATCGCCCAGCCGCACAAATAATAATCAGTGTTTGTTGTTTGAAAACCCCACACGGCTATTGGGATGATATTGGACATACACTAATCTCAATATTTAGTTGTATGTCAATCGAAAGGTTGACAGGCTGTTGTAAGCGTTAATTATTCATATTTAACGCTTATCCAGTTGTGTAATGCACTCTGGATGATGGTTGACTGTGTTTGATTATTGTTGTGTACATGTGTGTATGAAATCCATATAAATAAAATTATATGGTAATTGGCTGTGTCTGATTCCAATTCAGAAAGAACGTATATTTTGAATTAACAAATTTTTTAAATTAATGAATGTTTTAAATTAATGAATATAGAATATTTTAAAATAATGAATATTTTAGAATAATATTCAATAATGGATCAAAATATGATTTTGATGTCCGATTTGGGATGGACACGAAAATATTTAAATACATGAAGCCGTGTTGATTAGATTAACGCCATTTTGACGTGAACGATATTATATCGATTTTATTCTATTTTATAATGAATATCGAAAAGGAAGTGATTTCAAAGTCTAATGTTTTGAAAATATTATCATTTATATATTAATGATATGGAATAATCGATTTTGATTTGAAACTGAATATGAAGTTGAAATCGTTTTGAAAACGAATTTAAAACGATTTATAAAATACGTTTTAAATGGAAATCGACGAAATATATAATATATATATATTATATATATTTAATGGCCTGAATAGAACACGCCGCGCCGCGCCACGGCAGTTCGCGAATTTCGACCATTGACTTCGAATGGACAACACGGGAGATCCGACAGTTGGATTCTCCTAAAACTGGAACCATTGGGTTCGTATCGAAAAGAGCTTTCGAACGAATATAAGGGATTTGTAATCTAACAGTTGGAATTGGAATTATGTCCAAATCAAATTTGGGAAAGGTCGCTGTAAGTGCAGTTCGATGACCGTTTATGGAAATCAACCGTGCGGGCCTTGATAAATTGTTAAAAATATCAATAATTTGTGTAAAATCATAATAAATGATTTGGAAAGAATTGGGATGAAAAATTCCATGTTTGTAAAGATAAAAATATATTTTTATCGAAATGAACTAGTTATGAACTAGAATTATAAATCTAATATTTTTAAATAAATAAACTGGATTTGAAATGGTTTTAAAAATAACTAGAAATTTCCAATATATGAATTGGAATGGATTTGAATCGAAATTATCATCGGAATATTTCGATATTGGATTCCGTGATTATACGAATATTGTGGAGGAATTTGGAAGATATATATATCGTTATTCCCAATACGATATTTGTTGATTTTAGAATTTGATATTGAATATAAGCCGATATAATTTCCATTCAGAGCTTGTATTTAATATCAAATTGGATTTTGGGTTTGTCGTGAACGGTGTCTTCACTAACACTGTTCTTAAACCCAGTTGAGAAAACATTAAATCTTTTTATTAAGATTTAATGAAGTTTACCAATTAATTAATATTTAATTGGAATTGAATTGGAATTTGTTTTTGGATTATCGTGAACAGTGTTTTAAATAACATTCGTTCTTTAACCCGATTAACAACGGAATGTGATTTTGGGTTTGTCGTGAATAGTGTCTTAAATAACACTGTTCTTAAACCCCATGTTGAAAGAATAAATCTTTCAATTAAGATTTAAAGAAGAATCACCAATTAGTTAATATTTAATTGGAATTGAAAATGGAATGTGAATTGGGTTTATTGTGAACTGTGTTTTTATCGACATTCGTTCTTTAACCTGATTTACAGTGAAATGTGATTTGGAATTTATAAATCTTTTTATTAACATTTAACGGGAATTTTCCAAAGTAAAATTTTCCAATTTAATATATTAAATTGGAATTAAATGGAAGAGGATTTGGGTTTAATATATATATTGATCTGTTTTCCGTGAATATTCCATTTTTATTAAACGGGAATTTAATATATTAAATTGGAATTGATTTGGAATTTAATGTATATATTGATCTGTTTTCCGTGAAGATTCCATTTTTATGGAAGAGGATTTGGGTTTATTGTGAACCATGTTTTAAATTACATTAGTTCTTTAACTCAGTTAAAGACAGGAGTACATGTCTAACATTGTATTTCGAACTGTATGGTTGATCTCTGGTGAATATATATCTGTTTGGTGGCGGAGAATTTATTCTCTTGCTTAACACCCTTCTCTAAGACGTACGAGCTTGGAGGTTATACATCGGCAGAAATCAATAGTACGGTGTAGATTGTCGATGCGGCATGTTTGTGTTTCCAAAGTTAAATAATCATTAATATTGATTTTTAGGAAGATTAAAACTAAGTTGAGTTTTAATGAATCTTTAATTAGTTTGAAATGTGAATAGATAATTTAAATTATCACATTTCGGAAATGATCGAGAGTGGAGTATCACCAGTTTTGCTTCAAGCGATATTAAATCTTTAATTAGATTTGAACGGGAAATGGAAGTTAAATTTACCGATAACACCGTAGTGTTAGTTATGGGGTAATACCAATTTTTCTCTATGGGATGAATAGGTTGGGATTGGGAAATTAAATAAATGGTTACTTCGGAAAGGTTCGTTAATCCCGACTAGTTTGGAAAACCTTAATATGGTTTGAATTGATATTCAAAGGAAGATTAAAGAATAAATTTAAAAGAATTTATCTTTGGTAGCATTAATGGGAACTTATCCCTAAGAATGTGAATATTTGAATAAAGGAATATTCTGAATTGGAATGAGGCGTATGTTGTGTTTTTATAGAATTTGTTTATTATATACGCGAGTTATTCGGAAAGGCCAGGTTTATACCCATTCTGAATAACTGATTCAACGATAAGTCAACGATGAAGACGGTGGTTGAAGACCGGAGGTCTTCACATCGATTTGATGATTTCTAATGTCTTGATTGGGTTGTACACCCATGACGAGGTAATAAGTGGTGATCGTCCAGACGTACTTGGAGATCGACCGGATATGCGAGGACCTCTCTCTTGTATTGGACATATGGGACAAGGAGTAAGGTGCCTCCGGTTTCATTCAGACGCAGAACGAACTTGTAAATGGATGTGTGTCTGACATTGGATTTTATTCTGTGTTGATTGATCTCTATTAAATATATATCCGTTTGGCGGTGGAGAATTTATTCTCTTGCTTAACGCCCTTCTCTGAGACATACGAGCTCAGAGGTTATATATCGATAGACATCAGTAGCATGGTGTGAATTGCCTACGTGGCATGCTGAGATGCAAATGATTAAGGCTTATGTTGAAAAACAGAGTCTTGTGGTTAATGATCAAAGCATGGCTTTAATATAGCATAGCTTTGTGTATAGCGTTAATTCGCGAGCCTCACACCTCGGTAGGAGTTAAAATTGGGATAAGGGAACCCAAGGAGGACATGACGTTTCTTTCTAGCTATGGGTGGTTTCGGGGTTTTGCAAGCCCTGACATTTATGTTATTTTTACCTTTGTGGTTGTTGGAATGCAAGGCGCCTCGGATACAGAGCCGATGGATATAGGTCCGATAGGATCGGGAAACGTGTGTTCAGGAATTGCCAATCCACTAACGTAAGTGTGGACCGGCCTTGGAGGATCCAGGGGTTGCCCAGAGTGTGCAGTCCCGAGACATTTGCTAGAGTGTCTCGAAGCGGAAAGGAGTACATCCCTTGCCTCGACTCATGACAAAAATCCAATTTCCAATACGTGACATTCGATTTTATTTGTAGAACCTAGTATGGCGACATAGTGGTATGGGGCACTATGCCGTCTATGATTGATACATTTATATTTGAAGTTGTTTTCATACACTTTACACTATAATAGTATCAAAATGATTTGTTTTAAACGTACCAAGTATGTTTGGCTATTATAAGGTAAAACTCTATCCTCCGGCTTGCGTTGCATTGTGTGGTGGGACCTGAGTCTTATAATAGCTTCATTTTTCCAAAAAGCATTGCGCTGTTTGTTTTATGCACTGGTATTCTTGGGAGGAAACCCGTTCCGTGTTATATGGCGTGGTCCCTTGATATACTATATTTTAAAGTAAAGTTTTAAATAACTATTTTAGTTCTCACACCAGTCACATGACTGACCTAGAGTTTATTGTTTTAACCTAAACTCTAGGTGCCCCTATTTTCCACACGGACAGCTAGTAGTTTTGGTTTTGCAGATTTATATTCACGGGATCCTGGTTTACAGCTGGAATGATATTCAGAAAGCTCTGTATCCGTGTTTCTCTTTCAGTCGTGTTTTGTATTATTTTCCGTTGCATTGTAAATTTGTAAATCTCTGATATTTATCAAATGTATATTATTTGTTCATACTCTGTATATTCTTGTACTCTGATGTAACAACCCGGAAAATCAGAACCAATTTAAATTTTTTAATTTGGCTATTTTAGTAGATTTTGAATATCTAAAATAAATTATTTTAAATAATAACGACCAAAAATCTGTTTGGATCGAAGTTATAGCGAATATATTTATTTTAATTATAAAACAAGGCCTAAAATGGCGTGTGTAACACCCCGTAATTTTAAAACAGGACATAAGAGATAATTAAAAAATAACTAATTATTAAAAGAAGAATTAAATGAACGGGTTACACCATTGCGTTCGTCTCGGAATTCTGCTTGAGATTGAGTCCGAGTTTGCGTAAAACGGATACCGTATGAAGAAGATATGGATGAACGAAGTTTGGCAGAAAAACCGGAAGTCGACCAGAATGCACCGGCGCACTTCACAAGTGCGCCAATACAAAAATGCACTGGTGCACCTGCCAAGTTCGCTCATACTGATCCAGCACAGAATTCTGGAGTGTTCTGTGATGATGTGTCTTCTTCTGAGTAGCCGGATGATGTGTATTTGAGCTGGGTAGTTCTGATGGACTCCTAGTTCATCTAAGGGCTCTAAATAATCCTAGACATCTATATATGCGTAGCTAAACCTAAATCCTAACATCATTACCCTAAAACTATGGTGCCGTCATGATGTTCGTCTACAAGCTAACCTAAGCCTCCATTCATTCTCTCCAAACTAGAAAATCAAATCCAAACTAGTAATTGATTAAGAAGAACACCAAATCAAATCTAAATTAGAAGAACAAATAGTCTACTTCAAGGGAGAGCTATTCAGTTTCAGAATACAGATCCCAGAATTCAAGACCGTTCTGTAATTTGTAAGTTCACGTTAC
Source organism: Allium sativum (assembly GCA_030737875.1). NCBI lineage: Eukaryota > Viridiplantae > Streptophyta > Magnoliopsida > Asparagales > Amaryllidaceae > Allium > Allium sativum. The sequence goes on from CM060921.1 coordinate 320,786,907, forward strand.
TTTCAGAAATAAAAGATAATTGTGATTCTGACATTGTAATAAATCTAGATCTGAGATTATGCCTATTTCTATCTGTCTTTCTATATCCATTAGATCTATCTCATTAATAATATTATGTCCATTCTTTGCCTCTTCTTTCCTTCTTCCCTTTTTGTTTTATAGCCAGGCTACTGCGAGCATGAGCCGGATCTCATAAGAGATAAACGTACGTTGGAAATAAAATTGGGCATAAAATATGATTTGGACATGACCAGTGCTAAAATTTGGGGAAAATATTAAATTGTGTATAATTGGGCATAATTGAGTTGTAACTGGTTTGAGGACATAACACATGTTGTATTCAAAACATAAAGTGTATCGAACATATGACTTGATATTTGAGACATAAAGTATTGGACATATGACTTGAGATTTGAAGCATAAAGTATTGGACATCTGACTTGAGATTTGATGCATAAAACATATTGAACATATAACTTGGGATTTGGGGCGTAAATTGAACTGTAAACATGTAAGTTCAAGTTATTTTCAGATATAAACACCTAATAGTGATTTTGGCATATAATGAAATGGATCTAAGTCCATGCTTGATGATAAGACAAATCTTTTAGATTAATTCCTATCTTTCTATTGAATCAATGATTTACATTCCTAGGAAGTTATTATTCAATCATGTCTGTCTTTGTTGGACATCTGGTATATAATCCTTCTAGGTTCATGATGTTATTTATATCAGATCTAAATGTCTATGAGGTTATTTCTGTCAGTTTGTTTCAGATCTATCTTTGTTATACCCCAACTCTAACAGATCTGTAATCCTCTTTGGTCCAAAATATTTGACAGATCTATTATTTTAATGCCTGTTTTATATGTACTCTCGTTTATGTTCCTCTTTCGTCCCGTTTATTTTATGAATCTAGATTAACCTCGAATCTAGACTGAAACTTATCATACGTGTGATTGGAATGCGGGGGTAATGGGGAATAGTCTATTTGGTAATGGTGGAACATAATTTTGTAACTTATGATTTGGGGCATAATTTGTCTTTGTTGTGAACTTGGGGTAAATTGAAATTTGGCGCAAACTGTAAATTGGAATATTATTCTAGATTGGGCATAACCATTGGTTGAGACACCAAAGAATAATGTATATTGGGGTGTTGGGGCGTGACTATTAGTATAAACTTGGGAAGATTAGGTGTAGCCTATTTTGAGTAATAACTCGAAATTGAATTTGGGAGCCATAAACTGCAATTAGCTTTGTTGGGCATAACTTGAGAATTGGAGTATGACTGGTCGGGATAATTAGCATATAAATCTAGACTTGGACATTTATGGAAAATGTGGCATAATCTAAAATTGACAACAATTGTGAATAATTTACATATAATCTATAAATATGTAAATTAGTGAAAAGATGAATATCCTAACCCGAGATTAGATTGAGTTGTGGTGTAAAACTGCCCGGAACCGCCCAACACATCCAGTAACCACAACAACATCTATCCAATGTGAGAGGTTAGTGCGTAATGCCCAAGAAAAACCCGAGGTTAGATTGAGTTGTGGTGTAAAACTGCCTGGAACCGCCCAGCACATCCAGTAACCGCAACAACACATATCTAATGTGAGAGGTTGGTGCATTAATAAATCAATTAATACTAATGAACAAGATGAATGAGTAGGGTTAAGTAATGAGAAACACTTAACCAATATAACAATATGGATGACTAGGGTTAAGTTAATAGGAAACACTTAACCGGTATAGCATGATAAATGGAAATGGTTAAGTTAACACTTAACCAATATAACTTGATTTGTGGTAGGGTTACGTTGACACAAGAAGGCAACACTTAGCCAAAGTAACATGACAAGCAGGTGGGTTAAGTTAACTTGAATTGATTGATGACACTTAACTAATACAACATAATGAACACGTGGGGTTAAGTTAACAAGAAAACACTTAACCAATATAACTTGATGAACGAACGGGGTTAAGTTAATAAGAAATACTTAACCAACATGACACGATGACTGGGTGGGTTATATTAACATGAATGGACAACACTTAACCAATATGACATAATGTGCGGGAGGGGTTAAGTACATATCAGTTTGGTGGGTAATATTAGGAAATATAGGCCCACAAACTTAACCGTTAAATAAACATGCTTGAATCGATGGGAGGGTAAAGTACATCTCGTGTAGGTGGGTAATATTAGTACATATAGGCCCACAAACTTAACCTTTAAATAAACTATGGGAGGGTTAATTACATCTCGTGTAGGTCGGTAATATTAGTACATATAGGCCCACAAACTTAACCGTTAAATAAACATGCTTGAATCGATGGGAGCGTTAAGTACATCTCATGTAGGTGGGTAATATTAGTACATATAGGCCCACAAACTTAACCGTTAAGAAAACATGCTAGAATTGATGGGAGGGTTAATTACATCTCGTGTAGGTCGCTAATATTTGTATATATAGGCCCACAATTTTAACCAGCAGAAAACCCTAGTAACGGGGACCCATTTCAGCAGTAACCCACATAGATGTATCATGGTACCCTGAAACTAGGCAGGGTGGTGCACGATTACTGGGCTGATTATAAGCAGTCAAAATAGTGGTAGGGGGTACATTAGTGTAGGTTCCGACGGATTACAGGCGTGCACGTACTCCGGAGTGAGAAAAAGCAGGCACTGGGTACCAGTAGTTATACACTGTGCGTCTTGAATCGTCTCAGGTCGCTATCATAAGGATTGATACACCTTATGGTGGGACCAGCACAGGGTATCTACATGCAAGAGAGGGCCGATTGACATAGAAACATGGAACATTTATGCAAGTAAGGAGCCGATCGATAGGGTAGTAAGGGTACATCTAACATATTCATGGAAATTAGGCAGATTGAGGTGGAATCCTCACGATAGATGTACACCTGAAGGCTACCACAATTACGGGGATTGGGATCACGTTATCATATGATCATTTTATGTAGATTACTAGTTGGGACACTAGTTAGGTGGTGCAGAGATATAAAAATCAGAATAACAGGGTAGTAGCGAAGCAGAGAAAGAGTAGAAGCGCATTCAGCTTATCTTGCCTTATCATACCTTATGCTTATCCTATGTTATCTTGTTATCCCTGTTATCATGGTATTGTCTTATATTCAGTTTATTCGTGTCATGATAATTTTGCCTGTTTATATGCTGAAAGTCACTGGACTTACCAGACTTATGTCTGACCCAGTTTTGTTTCGCCTCTTTTCTTCTGTTCCCTCCCTAGGTTCACAGGGAGGAAATGTTACCACTTAGCTCAGTTTTCTTTCCAAGCTCGAAGATAGTCGATGTATTGATTTGGACTCTCTCTTCCACTACTATGGTTGGTTCATGCTTTATTGGGGAAAATCATTTTTGTTTTTATGCTTCTTTTATACTTGGAAGTTTTTAAATCAAGACAGAAGTTCTATGTTTTACATTTAAGTATGATTGAGAAAATTGTTTGTAAAAGCTTGACTGAATTAAGTTGTTTATAAAATTACTTTATTTTCCGCTGCTTTATTTGTCTGTCTTGTAATTTATCTGCATCTTTTACCTAAAATGCTCCACCAAAGTTAAGGCATTCTCTTTGTGAGTGACCTTAACGGAGGTGGGGTGTTTCACTTGGTATCAGAGCTGAAGGTTACTGGATCAGATAAAAGATTTGAAAAATTATTTTTAAAACGGTTTTAAAAGAAGCATTTTCAAAGGAAAAGTTTTGTTTTAAAGGCATATTCCCCAAAGCCATATGCACTATCTTTTGATCCTCTGTTTGAATCCTTGTTTCCTTCTTTCCTGAGTCTCCGGGGTTCCTAGCTTTCTGGGAGGTACCCTCATCGCAGCATGGTTCCGTAGGCTTGATAAGACTACGATATCTTTCAAAGGGCGAAGAAGTATCCAACTTCCATCTATAGCCACAGTAGTTTCACCCGCGGCTAATTTTCTTTCAAGCTTTGTAGGATTTTCCGTGCGATGGAGGCAGCTTTCGAGAGACTTGTCAACGTGTTACACAAGGATAGTAAAGATGAGATTGAGGGAGTTTTGCCTAGGAGCACAACCCAAGGATGAGGAACTCATGGATATAGACTTGGTTCACAAAGGAGGTAAAAAGGAAAGATTAGTAAAACCTAAAACAAGGGGAAGTGTCTTTATTATGGTACAACAGGTCATATAATTAAGGATAAGGGCAAAAACAAATGACAGGATTTTCAAGAGGGCAAATGCATGCTCTCACCGCCAGTGTACCTGAGAGAGAGTAGTAAGGTTTCTATCGAAAGAGTTTAGTTTTTCCTTTTTGATCATCCTGTTGGTACTCTTTTGATTTTAGCGCTTCATATTCGTTTATATCTGCTTCCATAGGTAAGTCTCTGCACCCTAGAGCTTGTATAGTAGAAGATCCCGTTATTGTCTCAAATCCAATTTGTGGTTCGGCTCATTTATCTTTGGTTTGTAAGGATTTGAGATACTTATGTTTTTGGTTTCATGGGCTATGGGTTGACTCTAGGCATGGATTGGTTAGCTAGTAATTATGAAAGGAGGGTAGTTAGACTTTCGACTTGCCTTGGGAATACCCTCAAAATTTCATGTGATCCTAAGGCATCAGTTTGTCTTAGCTACCTAGAATCACTTTATGTATTTATCGACGATTTTCGATCTGTTAGAGTAGTCCATGAGTACACAGATGTTTTTGATTAAGGTTAGGGGTTTGTCCCCTAAAATGTGAGGTAAACTCCCACATATATCTAGATGACAATGCAAAGCCAGTTATGCGATCAACGATAGTTTTGAAGAAAGATTGGCGAGGATAGCCATAGTCGGTTAAGTGCTCAATTGTTTGGTTGTTTTGCTAGTATCATCTCACATAAATCGTCCAAATTCGGAGGAGGTATTCCTTGGGTGCTTGTCTGATATTGGTTTAGGCCTTTGGGGCTTGTACTTGAGGGATGTCAAGTTCGACTAAGATGGTTTGCGTGAGAGATATCGACCCTCAGATTTGTGACATGATGGATATGCTAAGTAGAAGAGAGACCTCTAATCATCTTAGTATATACATTTGGTATCATGGTTAACATCTGTTTATCTTGGAAAGATAGTTCGACTACATTGGATACCCTCTAGCATAGTAAGTGATCATGGTCCTATCTTTACTAGTGGGTTTTGGAAATGGAGGTCAAGAAGATTCACAATCATGAAGTTAAATTAGTTAAGGTACGGTGGAGTGAAGCTCAAGAAGATGCAACTTAGAAGACTGAAGACTAGATATGCGCATTTTACCCTTTTTGAGGGTATATTGTAACACCCCGCATTTTTAAGTATAATTAAAAATGAAATAAAATATATGAAAATATGCTTATGATAGGTAAATAATGGTGATGCATAAGAAGAATTAATTAATACATGAAAGAGAAGAAAAATTAGTTCGATAACGGTGTGTGTAACGGAAAAGATAGTAAAATAAGGATAATTAATTTAAGGAATTAGGTAAAATGGACATCACCATTGCGTTCCTCTCGAAATTTTACATGAAATAGGGTCCGAGTTTTTGAAAATCGGAGTCCGGATGAAGAAGTTATGGCCTGTAGAAGATTCAGAAGGTTTCGGTCAGCACAGAACTGGGCAGGTCGACCTGGGGGCCAGGTCGACCAGGGGGTCGACCTGAGAGTCGACCTCCCCCATGGGGGTTGACTATAGTGTCGACATCCCCCCCTACAGGTCGACCTGGTCGGCCTGTTTCGGTCTAGAACACGTTTTTGAAGCCCAGGGACGATTTTTGATGGTCCGAATTGGTTTTAGGGTTAATCTGATGGCTGAAATGAATTGCTACACCTATAAAAACAACCTAAGACCTAGCCTTCTATACACACAATTCTGCTTCTTCTCTGCCTCTGTTCTAAATAAAAATAAAAATGGCGTCGCTACTCTGCTGGAATCAAAACTAGAAGCTAATCAACATCAACCTAAGCAACTCAATTCAAATTAGAGATTAAAGCTTCTACAACGATTCTACAACAATTAAAGTTCTTTCTTTAATCCTACCAAGGCAAGTGCAGTTATTTTCCGATATAAACTTTAATCATAATTGTGACATGATTGTAAATCTGAATTTGAGATTGTGTATGTTCTGTTCTGATCTATTTTATTCTGTATCTCTTCTTCTTTCTGTTCTATAGCCAGGCTACTACGAGCCTGCGCCAATCTCCTAAGAGATTAACGCACGAACGCTAAAATGTTTGGGACAAATAATGAATGTGGAATAATTGGACATGGTTAATCTATGACTGATTTAAGAAAAAGGACATAGGTTGTAAACTAGATTTAGATCTATGCATATTCTGTGAATTGGAGAAAGAGGAACCATGATATGTTAACATATGACTTGAGACAAAGAAAATATGGCTTAGGTATAAAGATTTACATTAAGGTAGGACATCTATTAAATGTAAATAAACACCTAAGTAAGGGATCTTTGGGATATATGACATGCATAGTAATCGACGGTTATATTTGGTATATGACCATAGTGTGAATCATGACAATGATTTAGGCATGCTTAGGCCAAATTTAAAATTAGGCAAGATATGTTTGTGAAACTTTAAGGAATGATTAAATCTGTTATATTTGCCTAATTTGCTAGCTTTTCTATATTGCTTAATCTGCTAGTTCTGTTATATTGCTTAATCTGCTAGTTCTGCTCTACTGCCTAGTCTGCTAGATTTGTTCATCTGCCAAATCTGTCATCTGCTAAGTCTGTTGAAAATGCTAGATCTGCTAGTTTGCTTAATCTGCTAAATCCGTTAAGTCGCCTAATCTGAAAAATCTGTTATCTGCAATATATGTTGAGTTGATATAATTAGTCCGCTATTGACATAATCTGAATTGGCTATAGTTATGAATAATTGACATGTATATTAGGCGTGGGTATAAATGGTAAATCATTAATTAATTGGCCGCAAAGATAAACATGGCTAACTCGAGGTTAGAATGAGTTTGCGGCATAATTCTGCCTGGAACCGCCCGGCATATTCCAGTGGTCGCAAACAATAGGTTCTAATGTGAGAAGTTAGTCATAACGTGCTTGAAACCCGAGGTTAGACTCAGTTTGCGACAGAAACCTGCCCGAAACCAACTGGCCTAACCAGTAGCCGCAAACTGTCGGTCTAATGTGAGAGGTTTAGGCATTAATATTTAATTAATGAAAATCTGAGATAATTATGATGTCTAAAACGTGTTAGGTAAGGTTAAACCAATTGGACCAATGAATCTGATAAAACCGTTTCGTGAATCCGTAGGCCCAATACAAAGTTAGATAATCTGTAACCAGTTAATCTGTAAGTCTGTTAATCTGTAACTAGTTAATCTGTAAGCCTGTTAATCCGAACATCTGATCCGTTAGTCTGAAAACCTGTTAACTTGATTGTCTTATCTGTGAACTAGTTAATCAAAATTTTGTATGTCTGAAACTTGTAGACAAGTTAAGCTGAAATCTGTTAGTCTGGGGACACAAGGTTAGGAGGGGAATTACTTGTGTCATCTGTTGTTTGGGACCCATATTAGTCAGTAACCCTTTCTGGTATCAAAACTTTGACCCAACGGTAAGTAGGGTCCGGGCACGCTTACTGAACTAATTATAAGCGGTTCATTCTGATAATGGCGAGGGGTGTTGACGGTGCGTTCCAACCGGGTCATGTGCGTGCATGGATCCTAGTCTGCCTATGAGGATGTAAGACGCCGTGACATCTGTAAATAGGTCTGTGCCAATTGGTTGTCACTTTAGGGAGTGATACACCCTACTGTGGGGCCGACACAGGATATTTATGTATTAGGGAGCCGATCGCTTGGGGTAGAGTTTTAGGGTACACTTAGTTCTGTCTGTTTCTGTTGGTACCGTCTATTTCTGTTGGGTGGTAACACCTGTCTGTTTCTGCGTGGTACCGTCTGTTCGGGTGGTAAAGGCCCATTACTAGTGTACACCTAATTCTACATTCCGTTTCCGTAGGGATTAATCTGTTTCTGCTTCTGCCTGTTTCTGATCGGGTAGTAAAGGCCCATTATTAGCATTCTGTTTCTGTTAAATTATTCTGTACCCGTTTCTGTTTCAGTTTAGACATTAGGGTGACACCTAATTCTGTTATACTAGTATTAGTGCAGAGAAGTGTAAAACAATAGCTTATATCATTCTGTTCTTCTGTTATATCTGTTACACCTGTTACAGTTATCTCTCATCCAGTTTTATTTTCATGTCATGTTATTATTATCTGTTCATAACTGAAAATCACTGGACTTGCCAGACTTTTTGTCTGACCCTTGTTGTTTCGCCTCCTTTCTTCCGTTTCCCCCCAGGTTATCCAAGGAGGGAATACTTTAGCTCGATCCGGATTTCTTCTGCTTGAAGTGCTTAAAGTATGGCTTGGCTCTGTATAGCTTCCGTTCTATGGGGATTATGATTTTAAACTATAAATTCTGAAGGCTTTTGTACAAGACTGATATTTTGTACATGAATTCTGATAATGTGATTTGAAAGGATGTAACCAAGTTTATTTCGGTTTCTGTTGAAATAAAGTTATAAATTTTTCAAGTACTATTTTATCTGTCTTGTAAGTTTCTGTTCTGTTTACTAAAATGCTCCACCAAAGTTAAGGCATTCCCTTTGTGAGTGACCTTAACGGAGGTGGGGTGTTACATATATCCTTGATTCCTCTTTTTCTATAAAGTTTATTTGAATGCTAGTCTTTATCTTTTAAGTATATCCTCTCGGTCCTATCCTCAATCCTTAGGTAGAAGCCAATGGATGTAAACATGTGTTTGAGACATGTTATGTTTGGTGGATGCAAGTGGTTGCAAGTGTTTGCTAGTGGTTGCTCATGGATGCATATACACATATTAGGCACTAGATCGGCTCAGTCACTTTCATATTGCATATGCATGAGTGAATTTTTATACATATGAATTGAAACTTGATGTGTTATCATATGGATGTTGCATTTGTATGAATGATTGTGCACTCATGTAGAAGTTATAAAGTATGTTTAGGAATAACTGCATACATGATGGACTCATGGCACTGACATGATTCGCATTAAGGAGGCCAACTGAATCAGTAGACCGCCTGATTTTGCATTTGGGTAAGGACATATATACACACTATGCATATGTTCATGAAAAACATTAGAAACCTTTTTAAGGACAATGGATGCATGTGATTGAATGGTTGAGTAGATGGATGTTGGATGGTAGGATATACATTCTTCTTAACTTTAAGATTTCGGGGACGAAATCATTTAAGTAGGGGGGAATGTAACACCCCGTAATTTTAAAACAGGACATAAGAGATAATTAAAGAATAACTAATTATTAAAAGAAGAATTAAATGAAATGGGCTACTCCATTGCGTTCGTCTCAGAATTCTGCTTGAGATAGAGTCTGAGTTTGTGTAAAACGGATACGTATGAAGAAGATATGGACGAACGAAGTTAGGCAGAAAAACCGGAAGTCGACCAGAATGCACTGGCGCACTTCACAAGTGCACCAGTACAAAAATGCACTGGCGCACCCGCCAAGTGCGCCCATACTGATCCAGCACAGAATTCTGGAGTGTTCCGTGATGATGTGTCTTCTTCTGAGTGGATGGATGATGTGTATTTGAGTTGGGTGGTTCTGATGGACTCCTAGTTCATCTAAGGGTTCTAAATAATCCTAGACATCTATATATACGTAGCTAAACCTAAACCCTTACATCATAACCCTAAAACTATGGTGCCGTCATGATGTTCGTCTACAAGCTAGCCTAAACCTCCATTCATTCTCTCCAAACTAGAAAATCAAATCCAAACTAGTAATCGATTAAGAAGAACATCAAATCAAATCTAAATTAGAAGAACAAATAGTCTACTTCAAGGGAGAGCTATTCAGTTTCAGAATACAGATCCCAGAATTCAAGAACGTTCTGTAATTTGTAAGTTCATGTTACTTTCAGAAATAAAAGTTAATTGTCATTCTGACATTGTAATAAATCTAGATCTGAGATTATGCCTATTTCTATGTGTATTTCTATATGCATTAGATGAATCTCATTGATATTATTATGTCCATTCTTTGCCCCTTCTTTCCTTCTTCCCTTTTTGTTTTATAGCCAGGCTACTGCGAGCCTGAGCCGGGTCTCATAAGAGATGAACGTACGTTGGAAATAAAATTGGGCATAAAATATGATTTGGAATGACCAGCGCTAAAATCTGGGAAAAATATTAAATTGTGTATAATTGGGCATAACTAAGTTGTAACTGATTTGAGGACATAACACATATCGTATTCAACACATAAAGTGTATCAAACATATGACTTGCGATTTGAGGCATAAATTATTGGACATATGACTTGAGATTTGAGGCTTAAAGTATTGGACATATGACTTGAGATTTGAGGCATAAATCATATTGGACATATAACTTAGGATTTGGGGCGTACATTGAACTGTAAACATGTAAGTGCATGCTTGATGATAAGACAAATCTTTTAGATTAATTCCTATCTTTCTATTGAATCAATGATTTACATGCCTAGGAAGTTATTATTCAATCATGCCTGTCTTTGTTGGACATCTGATATATAATCCTTCTAGGTTCATGATGTTATTTATGTCAGATCTATATATCTCTGAGGTTATTTCTGTCAGTTTGTTTCAGATCTATCTTTGTTATACCCTAACTCTAACAGATCTGTAATCCTCTTAGGTCCAAAATATTTGACAGATCTACTATTTTAATGCCTGTTTTATCCTCTTTCGTCCCCTTTATTTTACGAATCTAGATTAACCTCGAATCTAGACTGAAACTTATTATACGTGCGATTGGAATGCGGGGGTAATAGAGAATAGTCTATTTGGTAATGGTAGAACATAATTTTGTAACTTATGATTTGGGGCATAATTTGTCTTTGTTGCGAACTTGGGGTAAATTGAAATTTGGCGCAAACTGTAAATTGGAATATTAATCTAGATTGGGCATAACCATTGGTTAAGACGCCAAAGAATAATGTATATTGGGGTATTGGGGCGTGACTATTAGTATAAAATTAGGAAGATTAGGTGTAGCCAATTTTGAGTAATAACTCGAAATTGAATTTGGGAGCCATAACCTGCAATTAGCTTTGTTGGGCATAACTTGAGAATTGGAATATGACTGGTTGGGATAATTAGCATATAAATCTAGACTTCGACATTTATGGAAAATGTGGAATAATCTGAAATTGACAACAATTGTGAATAATTTACATATAATCTATAAATATGTAAATTAGTGAAAAGATGAATATGCCTAACCTGAGGTTAGATTGAGTTGTGGTGTAAAACTGACCGGAACCGCCCGGCACATTCAGTTTCCCCAACAACACATATCTAATGTGAGAGGTTAGTGCATCATGCCTAAGAAAAAACCGAGGTTAGATTGAGTTGTGGTGTAAAACTGCCCGGAACCGCCCGACACATCCAGTAACCGCAGCAACACATATCTAACGTGAGAGGTTGGTGCAATAATAAATCAATTAATGCTAATGAACAAGATGAATGAGTAGGCTTAAGTAATGAGAAACACTTAACCAATATAACAAGATGGATGACTAGGGTTAAGTTAATAGGAAACACTTAACCGGTATAGCATGCTAAATGGAAATGGTTAAGTTAACACTTAACCAATATAACTTCATTTGTGGTAGGGTTAAGTTGACACAAGAAGGCAACACTTAGCCAAAGTAACATGAAAAGTAGGTGGGTTAAGTTAACTTGAATTGATTGATGACACTTAACCAATACAACATGATGAACACATGGGGTTAAGTTAACAAGAAAACACTTAACCAATATAACTTGATGAACGAACGGGGTTAAGTTAATAAGAAACACTTAACCAACATGACACGATGACTGGGTGGGTTAAGTTAACATGAATGGACAACAGTTAACCAATATGACATAATGTTCGGGAGGGGTTAAGTACATAATGGTTTGGTGGGTAATATTAGGAAATATAGGCCCACAAACTTAACCGTTAAATAAACATGCTTGAGTCGATGGGAGGGTTAAGTACATCTCGTTTAGGTGGGTAATATTAGTACATATCGGCCCACAAACTTAACCGTTAAATAAACAGTCTTGAATCGATGGGAGGGTTAAGTATATCTCGTGTAGGTGGGTAATATTAGTACATATAGGCCCACAAACTTAACCGTTAAATAAACATGCTTGAATCGATGGGAGGGTTAAATACATCTCGTGTAGATGGGTAATATTAGCACATATATGCCCACAAACTTAACCGTTAAGAAAACATGCTAGAATCGGTGGGAGGGTTAATTACATCTCGTGTAGGTGGGTAATATTTGTATATATAGGCCCACAAACTTAACCAGTAGGAAACCCTAGTAACGGGGACCCATTTTAGCAGTAACCCACATAGATATATCATGGGACCCTGAAACTAGGCAGGGTGGGACATGACTACTGGGCTGATTATAAGCGGACAAAATAGCGGCAGGGGGTACGTTAGTGTAGGTTCCGACGGATTACGGGCGTGCACGTACTTCGGAGTGGGAAAAAGCAGGCACTGGGTAACGACCCGAACTTCCCCAGTAAAGAAAGCGCGGATTGCTTTGAGGACAAGACGAATCAGAACACAAACAGAAGAACATTTCATTGCGTATTACAACACTTCCATCAGAATAAAAGAATATACAGAGTATGAATAAATATTACACATTTGACAAATATCAGAGATTTAAATTACATTTAAATACATAGCAGCGGAAAAATAATACAACACACAACTAAAAGTAATACACGGATACAGAGCTTTCCTAGTATCGTTCCAGCTGTAAATCAGAATCCTGTGAATAAAAATCTGCAAAACCAAAACTACTAGCTGCCCGTGTCGAAAATAAGGGCACCCATAGTTTAGGTTAAAACAATAAACTCCAGGTCAGTCATGTGACTGGTGTGAGAACTAAAACAGTTATTAATCTTTATTTTTAAAGTTAGGTAAATCAAGGGACCACGCCGTATAATTTGGAACGGGTTTCCTCCCAAGAATACCAGTGCATAAAAACAAACAGCGCAATGCTAAATAAAGAAAAATGAAGCTATTATAAGACTCAGGTTCCATCACACAATGCAACACAAGCCGGAGGATAGGGTTCTACCTTATAATAGCCAAAGAATGATTGATACGTTTAAAAACACATTATTTTGATATTACTATAAGTGTATAGTGTCAAAACAATTTCAATCATAAGTATCAATCATAGGCGGCATAGCTACCATCTACTATGTCGCCATACTAGGTTCTACAAATAAAACCGAATTATCACGTATTGGAAATTGGATTCCATCATGAGTCGAGGCAAGGAGCAAGCTCCTCTCCGTTCGAGACACTCTAGCAAATGTCTCAAGACCACACACAGCGATCCTTGGAATCGGTTGGGCCGGTCCTCTCTTACTTTTGAGGATTAGTTATTCCTGAACACACGTTTCCTGGTCCTATAGGACCTATATAATGGTCTGTACGTCAGATCACATAGTGCCAGTTATCGACCATATATTCGAGGCGGCTCGCATTCCAACAACCACACAGGTAAAAAGTATATAAATGTCAGGGCTGGTAGGTCACAGACATCACCCATAGCTAGAAAGAAACGTCGTGTACTCCCAACGGTCCGTATCCCGTTTTTGACTCATACCGAGGTGTGAGGCTCGCTAATTCACGCTATACACAAGGCTATGCCACACAGGCCGTGCTTTGATCATCAACCACAAGACTTTGCTTTTCGACAGAAGCCTTGATCATTTGCCACTTAGGCATGCCACACAGGCAATTCACTCCATGCGACTGATGTCCATCGATATACAACCTCTGAGCTCGTACGTCTCAGAGAAGGGCGTTAAGCAAGAGAATAAATTCTCTGCCGCCAAACAGATGTATATTTAATAGAGATCAATCAACACAGAATAAAATCCAATGTCAGACACACAGTCCATTTACAAGTTTGTTCTAGGTCTGAACGAAACCGGAGGCACTTTCCTCGCATATCCATCGATCTCCAAGTACGTCTGGATGATCACCAACTGTTTCCCTCCTCTTGGGTGTACAGCCCAATCAAGATCATCAGTAATCACCCAAACGATGTGAAGACTTCCGGTCTTCAACCACCATCTTCATCTTCGATATATCATCGAATCGGTTATTCAGAATGGGTATAAACCCTGCCTTTCTGAATAACCCGCGTATAAAATAAACAAGTGTTACACAAATACAACATACGCCTCATTCCAATCCAGAATATTCTTTTATTCAAATTTTCACATTCTGAGGGAAAGGTTCCCATTAATTTTATCAAAGATAAATTCTTCCAAATTTATTCTTTAATCTTCCTTTGGATATCATTTCAAACCATATTATGGTTTTCCAAACTAGTCGGGATTAGCGAACCACACCGAAGTAATTATTTATTTTATTTCCCAATCCCAACCTATTCATCCCATGGAGTAAAACTGGTAATACTCCATATCTAACACCACGGTGCTATCGGTAAAATTAATTGCCATTTCACGTCCAGATCTAATTAAAGATTTAACCATCGCTTCGGAGCAAACTGGTGATACTCCATTCTCGATCATTTCAATCTAATTAAAGATTCATTAAAACTCCACTTAGTTTTAATCTTCTCAAAAATCAATATCCTATCTTTAACTGGGTTAAAGAACCAACGTCATCTAAAACACGGTTCACGATAAACCGAAAATCATTTTCCATTGTTAATCGGGTTAAAGAACAGGTGTTATTCAAAACACCGCTCACGATAAACCTAAAATTCCATTTGATATTAAATACAAGGCTCTGAATAGAAAATATATCGGCTTATATTCAATATCAAATTCTGAAACCAACAAATATCGTATTGGAAATAACGATATAAATATATCTTTCAAATTTCCACAACCATATCTGTATAATCACGAAATCCAACATCGAAATATTCCGAAGATAATTTCGATTCAAATCCATTCCAATTCAAGTATTGGAAATTCTGATTATTTTTAAAACCACTTCAAATCCAATTTATTTATTCAAAAATATTGGATTATATTTCTAGTTCATAACTGGTTCATTTCGATAAAAATACATTTTTATCCTTTCAAATGTGGAATTTTTCATCCCAGTTCTTTCCAATTCATATATTATGATTTTACACAAATTATTAAATTTTTTTTAATAATTTTATCAAGGTCCATGCAGTCGGTTTTCAATAACGGCCATCGAACTGCACTTACAGCGACCTTTTCCAAATTTGATTTGGACGTAAATCCAAACGCAACCGTTAGATTTCAAATTTCTAATATTCATTGGAAAGCTCTTTTCGATACGAACCCAAAGGTTCCAGTTTCAGGAGAACCTGACGGTCGATCTCCCGCAACGCCAATTCAAAGTCAATGGTCGAAATTCACGAACTGCCGCGGCGCGTTCTATTCAGACCATTATATATATAATATATATTTCGTTGATTTCCTTTTTAAAACGTATTTTATAAATCGTTTTAAATTCGTTTTCGAAACGATTTCAACTTCATATTCAATTTCGAATCAAAATTGAATATTCCTCCTCATCGATATACAAATGATAATATTTTCAAAGCGTCATGTTTTGAAATCACTTCTTTTTCTATATTCATTATAAAAACGAATATAATCGATATAATTATCGTTCGCGTCAAAATGGCGCATATCTAACCAACACGGCTTTATATATTTCAATAACTTCGTTATTCTATTCAACAAATGAATATCTATTCTATTCAACACATGAATCTATATTTCTTTCAACACATGAATATTCTCAACACATGAGCCTCGTCAATACATGACTATTTTTGTTATTTAATATATTTTATAAAATTATGATAAAGATGTAAATTTTATTGTTTATAATATTTTACTCAACACATGAATATATATTTTATTCTATTCAACACATGAATCTTTATTTTGATATTCCTTATTTTCCCAATTGGAATGAGGCCCAAGCAATTACCATATAATGTTAATTATATGGATTCCATACAACACATGTATATAATAGCAACGATAAATAATCAACCATCATCCAAAGTGCATCACACAACTGCATAAGCATTAAATATAAATAATTAACGCTTACACAGTCTGTCGACCAATCGATCGACATACAACTAAATAATTGGGATTAGTGTACGCCAAATATCATCCCAACACCCGTGTGGGGTTTCAATCCACAAACACCGAATATTATTTGTGCAGTTGCGCGACGTGTAAAATTTATCGTCCCAATCAATGTCCTTCAAATAAGTGTACATAAACAAACTGTCGGTTTGTAAATGAATATTTATTTATTCACATTCACGTTAAAAATTATATTTTTAATGATAATTAATTTATTTCACCACATGAATGTTTTATTATCCATTTCACATCAACATCACAAACAAACTTCACAACACATCAAACAAGCATACAAGTCGTCCATGGTCTGTGGACGACGGGTGTCGGGTGCTGCTAAGCACCGTCTACATCCGAGTATATATTTTAACTAGAAAATTAAATTGAAAGCGAGAAGTTCTCACCGATTAGCTAAACCAAACACCATGACTCTTCATATGTAGAAATCTTCGTCGTGCTCGCCTTTTGTCAATTTCATTGTTCGTAGCCACTACATATATAAAAATCACAATTTTATATTGTTGCTATGTATATAAAAATCACATTTTTATACCGCTACTATATAGATAAAAATTCTATTTTTATTACCGCTACTATATAGATAAAAATTCTATTTTTATTACCGCTACTATATAGATAAAAATTCTATTTTTATTTTGCTTCTATATAATAAAAATTATATTTTTACTTCACTAAAAATCATATTTTTTATTTCGCTGTATAAAAATACGATCTTTCTTGCTAATCAAAATCTAACCTTTTTGTTAATAAAAATATAATCTTTCTTGTTAACAAAAATAAAATTTCTTCGCAAATAAAAATCATTTCTTTACTTATCAAAAATCAAAGCTTTTCTCTTCATAAAGATCAAATTTTTCTTATGCTAAAACGTATATAAAAATCTGATTTTTCCTTAGCTATAACATATATAAAAATCCCAACTTTCCTATTATAAAATTTCATCTTTATATTTATAAAGATCTCACCTTTATATTTATAAAAACTAAACTTTTCGATTCAAAAATCTAAATTCTTCGATTCAATAATCTAATCTTTATCACTTTAAAAAAAATCAAATCTTTATCGCATAAAAGTCTAATTTTTATCGTGTTAAAAATGTAATCTTTATCCTATAACCATATAAATAAAAACCCACTACAACAAAAAGGGCCTTTCATAGCGTTTGAAAAACGCTATTATAGCCTAACATAGCGTTTCAGAGAACGCCATGTAATGACATGCTATCTTAGACTGTCAACTTTAAATAGCATAGAGAAAAACGCTATTAAAAATGTGTCTTCTATAGCGTTTTATCATTGCTATTAAACATAAACGCTATATGATTTGATAGCCAACAGCAACCTAATATAGCGTTTTTGCCTAATTTTTATAGCGTTTATCGGACTTCTACGATAGCGTTTTTTGTATTTCTATAGCGTTAGTTTCTATAATTCTATAGCGTTTAGACGTAAATTTGAATAACATTTACTATACTTTTTCATAGCGTTTTAAAAACGCTATAATATCACATGCAAATCTATAGCATTTACTTTTGTATATCACAATTTCAGCTCTTTCGTTAATTTTAAATAGCACATATCATTCAAACAACTTTCATATATATCATTTTTTTTACCGCTTTCAAAAAAAAAAAAACTTTCATATATATCATTACCTATTTCTCATATGTATCCAAACACAACACATTTTGCAAACAAACATTTAAACTACAACATAATATTTCATACATATCATTGAAACACCATCATATATTCAAACTTAATATTTCATGCATATAATTCAAATTACTTTACATATCCAAACTCAACAATTCATACAAACAGTTTGTTCAACTCTTTCATATCCATAATACGTCATATATATACTTGGGTTAACAAGTTACTTACAAATAGTCAAATACTTTATTTAATCTTGCTTTGCTTTTGATATTTTGTCCAAAACATAAGCAATTTGACCCTGTCACAACAAAAATAAGCAATACTAAAGTCTCTCTCTCTCTCTCTCTCTCTCTATATATATATATATATATATATATATATATATAGACACATACACAGAGACACAACATTACTGAAAGATGATTCAAGAGGAAAAAAAGAATGAAAATGCAAAAAAAAAAAAAAGTAGCATGGCAAGTAGCACAGCAGCAGTCAATTACCAAAGTTGTTCCAAAATACAATGCACCAATTCCCATTCCACAAAGAACTGAATCCCACCTACAGAGAATGAAACCTGCATGCATTCATATAAACAAACTTAAAATGTATTCTTTAGTAACAATATATCTTCCAATAAATACCAATATTTGAATTCCCATGTTTATACCACGTGTTAAACATTTGCACACAGATTATTCCAAAACAACTTAAAAAAATTAATAGCGATGGAATCCTGGAAGCATGGAGATGACATAAAGACTGAAGACTATTTATGACTCAAGACTAAGTGGTCCACATTTTAAAGCAATGTCAATATCCGTCAGCTTGCTTCGCAAAATACCAAAGCCATTTATGTGTACATATCATCCTACCTTTATCCATTTGTAAGGATAGATCCAACTCGATTGTCATCGCAGTAATTGATTTATAACTATGGAGATATTATCATCCTATCTTTATTGATTTAATTTGTCTAACCTTGTACTTGAATCAAAAATATATTACACATCTCCATCCAAAATTGCAATGCACACAAATCACTTGCAAACCCAAGCAACACCATAACTTTTCAACCGCACTACAACTTACGTCCACTCAAATCACAGACCCACCTGGAAAACAGTCACGTCACCTAGAAAATAGTCATGTGGAAAACTTAGACACTTCAATGTATTCCCACAGCCATGTACATCTCCTATTAATTTCCACAACCAGCAATCTTCACTTCCCTACAGTACCCATAGGCACACAGCTCTACTCGCGACTATTGACAGTTTTTTACTTAAATTTTTTACCTGTACATAGTTTTTGATAATAAAAATAAAAGATCTTTTTACCAGTCCATTAGCTATTATTACTATTTCTTACACCTCTGTACATATTCAAGAAAAAAATGTTTTTTTTATTTATGAACAAATTAAAGTATGATGAACCCAATTTTATGATTAATGTACATCCCCCCCCCCCCCAAACCAAAAATATAGCCCCCCTCCCCCAAGGGCAAAAAAAAACACGAAATATACTGTAATGGTGAATTTCTCCAGACTGATGCATCAGTGACGCTGGCCTTACCAAGGCATACAATAATTACCCCAAACTGTGAACATAAACAGAAAGGAATCATTAATTTTATTTGGGATAACCAAACCAATTCCATATGTCTCTGTTATAGCACAGCATCTTGGATAGGTTTTGAAGTCTACAGCAAGTATGCACAGGCATGTTGTCAACACCTAAGATATATCATTGTCCTCGATATATGATTACATAGATATAAAAGTAAATCAAACCCATTTGAGTTTCCAGTGTTCACAGCAGGACTAATTTATCTTTTTCCATTCACTTGGCAATTTTAGAATCACAAATGACCCCAAATGTTTCCACTGTTTCCAGTGTGGTAGCTTGTCAACTATTGTGTACTCTAGAGCAACACACTCGCTATTTCATGTGACAAGTTACAATAACAGTACCAGATTACCCTAAAATGACCCCAAATGCGTGTGTATTTGGAATAGTATAAAGCTACTTTGCCCACTTCATTCAGAACATTACCACATGTTCGAACAACTTGTTCTAACCTAAACCAACTACTTGATGTCAAATGCATGAAAATTCAAACCTAAACCAAACTAAAATATGTAACAATTCAAAGATGATACATAATAAAATATGAGCTTCAAATCTGGAAGTTAATAAATATTGGATTGCGAGCATGAAATATTTAATTTAAATCATTCAGTAAAAATACATATATTAATGCTTACCTCAGCGGACATTCACTTATTATTTTTCTTTTAAACCTTCTTGTGCTCCTTCTCATATTCATTTCTAAAAAGAAAAGAAATTTCAAACAGTTAGTGATATAGCCATCTTCCTTGCTAGATGGAGGAAAGGCTTCTCAAAATTGTAGTTGTTCTTGGCAGGTACTTCATCGCACTGTAGACTCTGAAGCATCCATGCTAGCAACTAAAACATCTCATTAACTCAATTGGAGAAGTAATAAAACCCAATACAGTTATGTAGACAGAGGCATCACCAGAGCATCAAAAATGTAGTTATGAAAAAACAACCTTTTTGTAGTGGTTGTGTAAAAACCCGTTACTTCCCCGTGAAGGAAAGAGCGGATACTTTGAGAACAACACACAACAGAACGCAGACGGAAGAACATTTCATTGTTATTACAACAATACCATCAGATACAAGAATATACCGAGTATAAATGAATAAATTACATTCGATAAATATCAGAGATTACAGTAAATTACATAGCAGCGGAAAAATAATACAAAGCACAACTGAAGGTGATATACGGATACAGAGCTTTCCGGATATCATTCTAGCTGTAAACCAGGATCCTGTGAATATAAATCTGCAAAACCAAAACTACTAGCTACCCGTGCGGAAAATAGGGGCACCCAGAGTTTAGGTTAAAACAATAAACTCCAGGTCAGTCATGTGACTGGTGTGAGAACTAAAACAGTTATTTAAAGCTTTACTTTAAAAGAGAGTAATTCAAGGGACCACGCCGTATAACACGGAACGGGTTTCCTCCCAAGAATACCAGTGCATAAAACAACAGCGCAATGCTAAATAAAGAAAAATGAAGCTGTTATAAGACCCAAGTCCTATCACACAATGCAACGCAAGCTGGGGGATAGGGTTTTCCCTTATAACAGCCAAAGCATGCTTAATACGTTTAAAACAAATCATTTGATACTATAATAAGTGTATAGTGTCAAAACATTTCAATCATAAATATCAATCATAGGCGGCATAGCTACCATCTACTATGTCGCCATACTAGTTCTACAATTAAAACCGAATTACATGTATTGGAAATTGGATTTCCATCATGAGTCGAGGCAAGGGGCAAGCTCCTCTCCACGTTCGAGACACTCTAGCAAATGCCTCAGGGTTACGCACTCTGGGCAACCCCGGATCCTCCAAGGCCGGTCCTCACTTACGTTAGAGGATTGGCAATTCCTGAACACACGTTTCCCGGTCCTTATAGACCTATAATCGAGGCGCCTCGCATTCCAACAACCACATAGGTGAAAAGTATATAAATGTCAGGGCTGGTAAGTCACTGACACCACCATAGCTAGAAAGAAACGTCATGCACTCCTTGGTTCCTTATCCCGTTTTTGACTCATACCGAGGTGTGAGGCTCGCGAATACACGCTATACACAAAGCTACGCCACAAAGGCCGTGCTTTGATCATCAACCACAAGACTTTTCTTTTCAACAGAAGCCTTGATCCATGCAACTCAGCATGCCACACAGGCAATTCATGCCATGCGATTGATATCTATCGATATACAACCTCTGAGCTCGTACGTCTCAGAGAAGGGCGTTAAGCAAAAGAATAAATTCTCCACCGCCAAACAGATGTATATTTAATAGAAATCAATCAACACAGAATAAAATCCAACGTCAGACACACAATCCATTTACAAGTTCGTTCTGGGTCGGAACGAAACCGGAGGCACTTTCCTCGCATATCCATCCATCTCCAAGTACGTCTGGACGACCACCAACTATTTCCATCCTCTTGGGTGTACAGCCCAATCAGGATCGTCAGTAATTACCCAAACGATGTGAAGACTTCCGGTCTTCAACCACCGTCTTCATCTTCGACATATCGTCGAATCGGTTATTCAGAATGGGTGTAAACCCGGACTTTCCGAACAACCCGCGTATATTAAAAACAAATGTTACACAAACACAACATACGCCTCATTCCAATTCATTAGTCACTAACCGCAAATTAGCAAGAGAACAATTTCCCAAACATTAACCCCGAAGGCCGAAACCAACATCAGATCAATACCCAGGAAACCATTCTTCTTAGCCAACCTACAGCTAGTTTCTAAATTCCACATTCTTAGGGAAAGGTTCCCATTAATTTTATCCAAGATAAATTCTTTAAAATTTATCCTGTAATCTTCCTTTGGATGTCGTTTCAAACCAAATTATGGTTTTTCTAAACTAGTCGAGATTAGCGAACCACACCGAAGTAATTATTTATTTTATTTCCCAATCCCAACCTATTCATCCCACGAAGCAAAACTGGTAACACTCCATATCTAACACCACGGTGTTATCGGTAAAATTAATTACCATTTCACGTTCAAATCTAATTAAAGATTTAACTATCGCTTTGGAGCAAAACTGGTAATACTCCATTCTCGTTCATTTTCTAAATTTGGAAATTTAGATTACGAATTCACATTTCAATCTAATTGCAGATTCGTTAAAACTCCTTTTACTGGGTTAAAGAACTAGGTGTTATTTAAAACACTGTTCACGACAAACCCAAATCACATTCTATTTATTATCAGGTTAAAGAACTAGTGTTCTTTACAACACCGTTCACAATAAACACATTTCAAATCCAATCAAATATATTAGAAATTCCGATTATTTAAGACCCCCTTTTAAATCTAATTCATTTATTTAAAAATAATTGGGTTTTAAATTTAGTTCAAATATGTTCATTTCGATAAAAATCTATTTTTATCTTTTCAAATATGGAGTTTTTCATCCCAAATTTTCCCAAATCATTTCTTATGATTTTACACAAATTATTACTATTTTTAATAATTTTATCAAGGCCCGTACAGTCGATTTCCATCAACGGCCATCGAACTGCACTTGCAGCGACCTTTTCCATATTTGATTTGAACGTATCTCCAAATCCAACCGTTAGATTTTGAATTTCTAATATTCGTTAGAAAGCTCTTTTCGATACGAACCCAACGGTTCCGGTTTTAGGAAAATCCGACGGTCGGATCTCCCGTAATGTCCGTTTGAAATAAATGGTCGAAATTCACGAACTGCCGCGGCGCGGCGCGTTCTATTCAGGCCATTATATTATATATAAATATATATAATAAATATTTCATCGATTTCTATTTGAAACGAATTATATAAATAGTTTTTAAATTCGTTTCAAAAACAATTTCAACTTCCATTTCAATTCACATCAAAATTGAATTTTTCCTTATAAATTCGTTTTAAAATTCATTTCTATTCAATTCAAATTTGAATTCATTTCAATTTGTTTCCAATTCAATTCGAATTCATTTTCAATTCAATTCAAATTCGTTATCTATTCAATTCGATTCGAATTCGTTTCGTTTGCTATTCAATTGAAATCAAATTCGTTTTCCATTCAATTCGAATTTATTATCTATTCAATTCATTTCGTTTTCAATTCAATTCAAATTCGTTTTCAATTCAATTCAAATTCGTTATCTATTCAATTCAATTCGAATTCGTTATTTATTCAATTCAAATCGAATTTGTTTCCTATCCTATTCAAATTCAATTGATTTTCTATTCTATTCAAATTCAATTGATTTTCTATTCTATTCAAATTCATTTGATTTTCTATTCTATTCAAATTCATTTTCTATTCAAATCAAATTTGTTTCGTTTTCTATTTGAATCAAATTCATTATATATTCAATTGAAATCAAATCTGTTATATATTCAATTCGAATTCAATTCGTTTTCAATTCAATTCGAATTCGATTCTTTATATATTCAATCCATTTCGAAATCGTTTTCTAATCAATTCAAATCAAATTTGTTTCCTAATCGATTCAAATCAAATTTGTTTTCTAATCGATTCAAATCAAATTTGTTTTCTATTCAATTTAATTCAAACTTCATTTCAAAATATTCGATTTCGAAATCACTTTTCAATATTCATTTTAAAATGAATAAAATCGATATAAATATCGTTCACGTCAAAATGGCGTCAATCTAGTCAATACGGCTCAATATATTTCTATTTTCAAATATTCTATTTCAAATATTTCTTTTTCAAATATTTCTATTTCAAATATTTTTATTTCAAATATTTCTATTTGTCAACACACGACTAATCTCAACGAATGAGTACCGTCCACGTGTGACTATTTTTGTTAAAATATTTCGTTCAACACATGACTAATCCCAACGGATGAGTACAGTCAACACATGAACCTTTATATTATATTGATAAAGATGTAAAATTTATTATTAAAATACTTCGTTCAACACATGACTAATCTCAACGGATGAGTACAGTCAACACATGAACCTTTATTTTATAATATTGATAAAGATGTAAAATTTATTATTAAAATACTTCGTTCAACACATGACTAATCTCAACGGATGAGTACAGTCAATACATGAACCTTTATTTTATAATATTCTTTATTTTCTAAATTGGAATGAGGCCCAATCAATCACCATATAATATTAATTATATGGATTTTCATACATCACACGTATATGATAGCATTGAAAAATAATCAACCATCAACCAAAGTGCACTACACTGTATAAGCATCAAATATAGATATCTAACGCTTATAACAACCTGTCAATCAATCGATCGACATATTTAATCAATCAGGATGAGTGAACTTCAAATTTCATCCCAACACCCGTGTGGGGTTTCAAGCAATCAAACACAGATTTTAGTTGTGCAGTTGGGCGATGTGTAAAATTTATCGACCCAATAGATGTCCTTCAAATAGGTGTACATAAACAAACCGTCCGGTTTGTAAATGAATATTTATTTATTCACATTCACTATATTCATATTCACGTTAAAAATTATATTTTTAACGATAAAATATTTTTATTTTAACCTATGAATTTCTATTCAGTTCATTCTTTAAATAAAATGATATTTTTATTTTTCTAACTTATTTTAGAAAATTTCGGCGGCATAACGGCACGATACTAGAAACGGGACGAGGCCTAGCCTTATCCCCGGTCAAGTGAAGGCCCACGCCATTCACACATCAATCAAATCAATTTTATTTCACCAAACAATTCAATTCAAACCAAATATTCTAACTAACTACTCAACCAAACAAACAAGTCCGTGGTCTGTGGACGATTGTGTCGGGTGCTACTAAGCACCGTCTGCATCCTAGTATATATATATATATATATATATATATATAACTAGAAAATGAAATTGAAAGGTGAGAAATTCTCACCGATAGCTATCTAACCATCTCGACTCTTCTTTGATAGAGATCTTCATCGTTATCGCATCTTTGTCACCTTCGTTGCCCGTATTCACTACATATATAAAAATCACACATTTTTATATTTTGATGTCTTTAAAATAAAAATCACATTTTTATTTGTTCACTTTCAATTTGAAAATCATATTTTTATAATCGCTTCATACATTTAAAAAATCGAATTTTTACTTTGCTATTCAATATATAAAAATCGAATTTTTACTTTGTTGTTCAATATATAAAAATCGAATTTTTACTTTGTTGTTCAATATATAAAAATCGAATTTTTACTTTGCTATTCAATATATAAAAATCAAATTTTTAATGCTACTATATACATAAAAATTATATTTTTATCACGCTATTTTTCATATAAAGATTTTGCCTTTTTACATATAAAGATCTCGCCTTTTTAAACTTAACATTATAAAAATCACATTTTTATTTTGCTATACATATAAAGGTGATATTTCTAATATTCCTATCATGTAAAAATTATATTTTTACATCTTCTACACAGTAAAGATTATATTTTTAACACTTTAAAAATATAAAAATCATATTTTTAATACTTTAAAAATATAAAAATCACATTTTTTTAATTGAATAAAAAAATCTTTTCTACCTCTTCCTTATATAAAAATCATATTTTTATAAATAAAAATATAATCTTTTCAATTCTAAAAATCAAATCTTTATATATACTTTATTTTCAGCTTTTCTAAATGCCAATTCATATATAAAAATACTGATTTTTTTCCGTTTGCTAACCATATATAAAAGAAATAAATAAATAAAATCAAAACAAATAATAAAAACTTACTTTTCCGTTCGAGGGGGGGGGGGTCCACTGCGCCTGAGGTGGTCGGAGGTGCTGGCGAGGCTAGGGGGGCGCCTGAGGCGGCGGACTGTGGGCCAGGGGGGTGCGGTTTGCTGTCGACGCGGGGAGGACGGGGGTTGGGGCTCGCGATGGGTATCAGGGGATTCGTGACTGGGGGGGCTGTGGCGGTTGTCTTCATCGAAGGGAGGAGGGAGGAAAGGTGGAGGGGAGGCAGGGGGGGTCGCGATAGGGGGTGGGTCTGGTGGGGCTTCAGGCGTCGATCGAAGAGGGGGGTGGGGGTACCTGCGGCGCGATGTCGATTGGGGGGGGGGGGAGGAGGCGATGCAGCGGCGACTCCCCCCCGTCGATCTCGTCTCCCTTTTTTTTTCAATCGAAAATGATTTCAGAAAGGGGGGGGCAGAAGGTAATAGGAAAGGAGAGAGAAGGATTTTTTTTTATTTAATTCTAAAAGTTGACTTTTACATATGACCTCTAAACGAGGCCCACCGCCTATCATCCATAGCGTTTTACCCCCATTCCGAACACAATAGGATAGGTATCGCAAGCTGATCTGATCGTTTCGATCAGTTTCTGTTTAATTTACATTTAAATCACTATATTGAATTTTAAACATACATTTCAAATTACCGGGGTCACATACTAACTCTAAAAATTCTCGAAAAATATTTTCTAGCTTCGTATTGACGATACGGTCCTAACAAAACTAGTTTCGTCGAATTCCGAGACCGTTTGAAAAATGGCCAATTTCCAGTCGATTAAAATCAACTGAAACTGGTAAAACGCGTTTTCCTTTGCCACGCTCACATATTGATTCGAAAAATTATGAAATTTGGAATCTAGCAATAACTTGACACTGCGGATCCAATAAAAGTGGTTTCGTCGAAATCCGAGGTCGTTTGCAAAATTTCAATTTTTAAGGGCCCGAATTCCATAGCGACTATTCAGAATTTTCAACTGGACATATCTTTTGATTCCCGCTATGAAATCTTGATTTTTCGGATTCGTTGGAAAGATATTCCCAATTAGATCCTAATGTTTTTGGTTTCACTAAAATCTGGATTGTTTTGCACCCGGTATGTTCAATTGAAGTTTGAAATCGAATTATCGAACTACCGTGCCATTTTCAATTCTATTTATAATTATATATAAATATTTATATTCTAACGACGACGTATATAATATATACATTCTAAATATATTCAAAATAAATTTTCTCGTCGATATTATTTAAAATAATCTATTTGAAATAGTCAAAATTCATTAAAATTGCCAAAATAAAAATTTTAAACTGGCTCAGAATTTCCGGGTTATTACAGGTTGATAACTTTATTTGCTTTCCTTTTTTCTAATTGAGATACTCTTGTATATGAAATGAACGGAGATGGTTCTGCTAAGCTATAACGTCGTACGCCTTTTATCTACTGTTGAAATACTTCACCATAATGATTATTGCAATGAGTTCAGAACAATTCTGAAAGTAAAAACAAACTTAATTTTTGGGATAACAATAAGAGAACTATAAACATTTATGACAGGTGTATGAACAAAAAGAAAAGAAAAACAAACTTTATTTAAAGAAATGGCGTAACATAGTTGACAAGAAAGACAAATTTTAGACCAAATCACGGTTATAAACAAAGGGTAAACATTTATTCATAAAACCAATCAACCAACCAAACCAATTACGTTTATATGATTTGATATAATTTTGTTGATTTTGATTCCTATTTTTAGTTTATTGTTTAGTTTTTTTCTTAATATTTAAAATTCAAACAAACCAGATAAACCAGTGCCAGTCCAACGAAGAAGCATTTTCCCTTGAAAAATCGAGCTCTGCCCAGTGCCAGTCCTATTAGGCAGTCTACCACCTACATAACAAAGCAAGCTCACTGAATATGCCTCTGGTGTCTGCATGGAAGAAGCAGCGGGTTAGTGCTTCTAGTTTTGTTAGTTTCCAATTTGGGGTTGTGCCTTCTGTGCAAAACGTGAATGATTTAGCTGTCAGTCCTATTACTGTGGCAAATATCTTGGATTTGCATGGAAATAAAGTGAATTTGGTGGGTAGAAATGAAGTTAGTTGGTGGGTGGAAATGAATTTAGTCATGAGGTTTTGAGCAAGGATGCTGGTTGAACTCCAGATGCTTTGATATACTGCATGAATGGAAAAAACTGATGCTTTTATTAATATGGAGCGTATTTCTTATATTCCCTGTAATAACGATGTATCCATTAATGGTTGTAGTGCTCCAAAAAATAAAAATAAAACGACGTATCCATTATGGTAAGAATATGTAGGGGGTGTTTGTTTTTCTGTCGTTAATCGAGTACATTCCAGCAACATCACCTCCACCAGCAGAACCTATAGTAGGCATAAAAGCAGAAAACATACATTAACCAGTCAGCACCAGTAGCCACAGGAGGTGGAATCGATGGTTCAGCCCAATCTGGATCACCAGCAGCCCATTGGTCATTTGCTCTCATCCCAGTGTATTCAGCCGCGCTGTCCTCACGTTGTTTTGTTTTTTCTGGATCTCTAAAGAAGAAGAGAACAACCTGAACATATTTATATTTTAAATAATTCCAGTATAAGATTCAACCATACAGCCCTAAAGATTTAAGAAAGTCATTATTCTCTTTAACCTTCACTTCGGAGAACTCTTAGAAAATTCAATATGGTTAGCCTCGCCTTTCGGTCCAAACAAGTTCATAAAGTGTAAATCCATATAGAGTTAACAACAGGTTGGATATAGATTTCTAGTCTGAGAATAAATAGAATGCACAATAATCCAGCATCCCTAACGCACCAAGTGACTTAGCAGCTGCTAGTTTGCGTGTGAAGCGAATGAATAAATTGTGCATTATAATCAGGTGCATCATGTAGGGTGAAAGAGTGATTTCGTACTTCATATGAGTTTGTATAATGAACATTAGGTAGGACATGCTTTAAAGGTAAAAGCCATGTGCAGTAAGTAGTACCTTACAAATAGATGTAATATTCCCGTTGCTTGGACAACTTTTAATCCCAAAGTAATATGCAAATGTTGGAACACCATTGGAAAGAATACCCATCCGATTTAAGTCGCACATTTCCGCACCCTTCATTTTCTGATGCTATAGCAATACCATAACTAAATTGCCTAGGAAAAAATTATGTGATATATCAGATAGTACATTATGCACAATACGTGAATTATCTATTTTTGTTTCTAAGATATAGTAGAAAAAAATATAATATCCCAAATAAAAAATTCATATTTCACACAGTTATACGACGTACCATATTTGAAAACACGTCACGATCCCCAAATCATCTCATCTTCATCGTCATAGCCATCTAAATAATTAAATCTCTCCTCCAACTGAAAAATCCCAGGTTAAATTACTACCTCACAAATTTAAATAATGGTCGGTTTTAGTGGAGACAAAACTGCACCTTTCTTTGGATTCCTTGGCGTCGCCGCTGCTCCAGTATTTTCATGCATGGAAACAGCATATGGAACAGCAAAGAGTGGGGTAGCTGTAGCATCAATGGGAGTGATGAGGCCTGAGTTCGTAATGAAATCGATTGTTCCTGTTGTCATGGCTGGAATTCTTGGAATTTACGGACTGATTATTGCTGTTATTTATCGCTACCAGGATCATTCCTAAGGCAATGTCATATTTACTTATTTGATGGGTATGCTCATCTCTCTTCTGGATTGGCTTGCGATCTTGCTGGTTTGTCTGCTGGAATGGCAGTTGGGATCATTGGTGATGCTGGTGTTAAGACCAGTGCAAGCAACCAAAGCTATTTGTTAGTATAATCTTGATCCTGATCTTTGCGGAAGCTCTTGCTTTGTATAGTCTCATTGTCAGTATCATCATGTCTTCTCGTACTGGACAATCCCGTGCTGATTAATTTCGCATCATTGCTTTTGTTTTCTGGATGTTTCTGTGTACTGTATTTTGTTGCAGGGCTTGTTACTAAAATAGAAGTCAGGTTCAATAAAAAAAAATCAAGTACTTGCACTATTTAAAAAATGTTGTAATCGTTGATTTAAAACTTTGTAATGTGAGATGCTGGCTGATATTATTTTGTTTTGTAAAAAAAATAAATTTTGAAAACACATTTATAACAGAAAAAAAACCAACAGTAATTACCTTGACGGCAAAAGGAGATTTTTTTTTTCTATAACACATTTATACACATAGTAAGAATAAATTATTGCTTCAAGGACAATGTTTTCTATAAATAAAAAACTGATGAGTAAATATACATCGAGCGTTGAATGTTGTGTATAAATTGCTGAATATTGAGGTCATTATTTATAAATTATTTATACATGCACATGTTTAACGATATATGCCTTATAGACATGGTTAATGATATAAATAATTGCTTCAAGGACATTATTTTCTATAATAGCAATAATTCAAAAAAAAAAACTAACAGTAATAACTATCCCAAATAAAAACTTGGTATTGCATACAGTCGTTATTTAGCAATGCTCTCACCTCTTTTTTTTTCTACAAGTTACCCTGGTGCTGGACCACTGGTTCAAATAGCCGTGCATTTTTCTGCAAGTGTTACACTGGCACTGTTTCAGATTACTCCAGTGTAATTTGCTGAAAAGTTATTTTTACTGTGCTATCAATACAAATTATATTTGTCTACTAAAATTGCAAAAAATTAACTGTATTGTAGCATTTTACAATATGACTAAGCCTTGTGATAATTTTTGAAAATAGATAGAAACGGTTGAAGTTCTTAAGGTCATAACAGATTTATTACTTTAAACTCGCGCCTCTGCAAATATAACTAGCTACCATATCTCTATCCTCTAAATTCATGTCGCACGTAACTATTCCAAGCTTTCAAATCTTGGATTTCTGAAGTAGAATTCCTGGATTGACATCTCGATCTATATCTTAGGTGAAATGGGTGTGCGTGTAACAATTAAAAATCATGTTTGAAATCTAGTTTCGCCTAAGTGAAAATAGTGGATCGCGGATGAGATGAAGGAGATTTAAAACTTTGAGTTACTATTCGCATCCAAATCAACCGTTAGTAATAAATTAACAAACTAACAGTAAAATGTGTAAATGAAGTATATAAGTGTAGTTCAAACTAATGGAAATCCAGTTTGAGGCTATGCGAACTGAGGCGATAGAGTTGCGGTTCCGTTTTGTTCTTTTTGAAATGAAATTCCAAGATTCTACATAATTTCACATTGATTTACGCAAATATTTCATGAGTGATACTACATAGACAGTAAAATATGCTGAAAAGTTTACTTAACAGATTTTAAAAATAAACCGATGAATTTAAAATTATTATGTGTGAAATAAAAAGTATATACTTAACTAATAATTGAAACATTGTGAACGAATGCATGTGTTTTGTTCCCAACTATCTGAATATATTTCTATTTCAAAATGAATTAAGTAATTTCAATTCAGAAGAAATACAACAGGTGTATGAATATGTCAATTCAGATTAACTCAAGCATACAAAACATGAACAGGCACACCTTGATTTGATAAAGTCACTAAAAGCCATGAACATAGGATCCGAGAGCATTAGCTCATCATCAGTCAGCAAATCCTTAAATTCGCCCATAAAGGATGTAGCACGTACTGCAGCCAATGCCCGAAAAACTGTAGCAGCAAAACAAAGCGCTAATCCTGTTCAAGATATGCCACTCAACAAAAGCAATACTTGCACTGATTCAAATTCAAATTTACCTGCTTCGAATGGGTCAATCAATGGTCTAGCGCCTGACTGAATATCTGTAAACTAATAAAAAAATAAAAAAAATATTGCTTCAAGGTAAGTGTTTCTTCCATGTAAAAATATTTGAATGATCCAAGTATAAGTAATTGGATATACATTTTATTTTTTGCAGCATTGATCCTTGACAATAATTGCGGTCGGCAACAGCAGTTTATTGTAGAAGTACCAGATACGACAGCTATACCTTTTGTATTTCTGTCAAAATAACAAATAGTAACAGTAACAATAATCCACATTGCAATGAAATCACGATATTATGCTACATGTGAAGGCTGAATTGAATGAGTGCAATTTGTGATTAACTATAAGCGCTAAGCATAAAAATAACCCTGGAGTTCACCCAAGTCTGGATTGTCATAAATGTTATGAGTAAAATCAAATAACTATAAAAAGCGTAAATATGTGTTGCCTAAAAATCATTTATTTTATTTGATCAACATTTATTTATTATTTTATCATGAGTGATGTAAATATCTAATTATTTTGTTAATAAACTGTCAAAATCAAACAAACAATATTATAGTTCAGCGAAATACCAAAATTCATTTACAGCAAAATGTAAACAATAACTATGATCAAGGCCCAAAAGGAAATGACTTACCGATTTTCATTCCTGGTTGAAACAAATAAGTCTATTGATAATGAATTCACATAAAAATCAATCATGCGTTCAACATCTTTGTCGTTTGATACTGTGATAAGAGTATGTTTGTTAAATGGAAGGAAATATTTGACAGTTGCGTTGTTGCTATCAATGCCAACCATATTGGCTATTTCCACCTTTAGAACATTAAAATTGTGAGTCTCATCTGATATTGGTTGCATGAGTAAATTGGAAAATGGAAAATGGCAACAATTGCTTGTGCTCTCATGATCAATTCTTGGTTGCATTCATCCACTCCCTTCCAAAATATAAGAATGTGTCAGTATTTCTCCATTATAGCCTAAACCATACTTCCACGAGGGAAAGGATTATTTTGTCAGATCCTATTATTTAGCAATGCTTTTAAGGAAGATGAAAGATAGAGAAACCTGTCCTTGAAGCAATAACTTATACTTACTATGTGTACAAATGTGTCATAGAAAATAATTTTTTCACAAATAAAATCATGTCCTTATTTTCTGAGTGTGTGTATATATACATCGAGTTTTTTATACACGGGCATTACTTTTATGAGTGTGTATATATACATCGAGTGCTTCAAGATCATATTAAAAAAGAAATAATAATAATAATAATTCTAACAAAAACTGATCTTGAATCTAACCATAGAAGACATAATGTATTGACCTTATACAGATATTCCAATACCTCTCGATACATTCAACTAAAACTTATTTGGTCATATGCTTACCAAACAGTTGAATCAACCAAGCTGTAATTATCAATTGTAGATGGATTAATGTCCAGTACCATGTTAAAAATGAGAAGATTCGAGATAATCAGATTTTACCTTCCATTGCAAAATTGTTGATGTCCTCATTGATTTAATATGTTTTATTGTATTACATGTATCAACGAGAACGATGAACGCAAAGAAGCGAGTAACTTATCGTAATTTTTTCACTTACATTTTATATAATCTTTGTTACCTCCTATGTAGCCTTTCAGATGGAAGTGTTGCCTTTGTGTTTTACATATTGTGTTGTAAAAGAGGTTTTCTTGTGTGATTTCAACATTCTTTAGCCACTCAAATGATCAATGACCCTATGATTTATCCTCTATGACCCAAGCAGTTGCTTGACAATTGCTGAATTTATGGCAGATGGAGGTTATTATACCCTCGTAAATGTAATGTCTATGTATAAATAATTTATATCATTAACCATGTATACAAGGCATATATCATTAACCATGTGTATAAATAATAACCGTGTGAAAAAAATAGGAAAAGGGAAAAAAATCTGTAATCAATCAACAAACTTTAACAATAGTTGTCTATATAAAAGCATAACAATGTCAAGAATTAAATGACATGTTCAAATAAGTATACATCTTAAAATTTTGTGTCTATAAGAACAATAATTAATACTTACTGTGTTGAGACTTCCAAATCTCTAACAAACCTGACTCCTCTGAGCCTTTGCATCATTCTTAGCCAACTCCATCTCCTTTCATCGCCACTTTACCATCCAAACAAAAGACCAGAGCGATAGACTGTGACAACGACCAAACATTTCACATCTTATATAGTCATTGATTCAATCATCTTGCAGGCAACATGTTAATTAATTACCTTAAAATCTTGACTATTTGATTAGCTTGAAACTTAAGGGTCATAGCATAACTAAGTAGTGTAATAATCCGTAAACATGCGAGAGAAGAAATTAGTGAATAGATGAAGAATCAGAAGTAGGGAAAAATCATAAAAACGATGTTGCAGTACCTCTCACGGCAATTCGAATTGGAGAGGCGTGGATGTAGCGATCTAGGAAGTTTAAACGATCCCCCACTGTTTAAGGACTGGGATAGACGACTGGAACCAACGATAGTTAGGGTTTCGGTAAGTACTGCATAAATATTGATAACCCAAACAATTGGACCGATCGACACTAGCAAATGATTGGGATCGACAACGACTAGGGTTCGGCGAGAGGCTATGTGAAAGTTGATGAGACGAGCGGTTGGATTGGCTTTACAGAAGCGAGTAGGTGAAATTAGTAGAAAGGAGAAAGAAACCGTAAATTGCTAATAGAATGAAATAATATTTCCCGCACAAATTAATTATTTGCCGCCTTTTTATTTGGTATAGCCTCGAAAAACATGGATATACCGATTGTATAGCGTTGAATTGCTTGCTTGCATCGGGTTGGAATGAGAAAAAAGCGGGAGCGCTGTTTATAGATGCTATCAGAGGTTAATTTTCTTGTAGTGACCATACCTTTTTATTAATAAAAATCTTTACTTTATAAAAGTAAAAAATCTAACCTTTTTATGTCAACGCCATACTTTATTATAAAAACTGATTTTTAATCCAACGTTCTATAAAAGAACTGATTTTTAAAGAATTTTTAAAAATTAAAACTAATTACAATGAGGAAGAACTAACTGTCGAAGGGGAAGAATGGCGCTGGAGATCTGCAACGTGACGGAGGTTCCGGTCAGCGTGGCCGCGGTGGTCAAATCGAGGTGGTGGCGCTTGTCTTTGCTATGGGGGGGGGGGGAGGTTTAATCGAGGAAAGAGGATGGAGGGGGGTTTGTGGTGTTGTACAGGGGGGAGGGGGTGCTGCTTGTAGGCGGCGGCGGCATGGGAGGGGTCGGGGTGTTCAATGTCGGCGGCGGCGCAACCTGTAAGGGGAGGCATTGGCGGGTTTTTGAGGGCACAGTTTCAATTCGACGAGGAGAGGGAGGAAGGGGATCGGGGAAAGGAGGAGGGGGCCAAACATTGGAGGAGGCGCGACGGGGAGGGGGGGGACTGGTCGGAGGGCGGTAGTGCGATAGGGTCTAGGTTTTTTTTCTTTTCGATTTTCAACTGGTCAACGGGGAAGAGAGGAAAGGATATGGGGGGGTTTAATTATAATTATTTATTTTATTTTATTTCAAAAAGCAAATTTTTATTTCAACCTCGAAATCGAACCCACCGACTGTCGTCCATAGCTAATTACCCCCATTCCGAACACAATGGGATATGTATCGTAAGCTGATTCGATCATTTCGATCGGTTTCCGTCAAAATCAAAATATAACTCTATATATTAAATTTGAACGCACATTTCAATTTACCGGGGCCACATACTAACTCTAAAAATTCCCAAAAAATATTTTCTAACTTCGTATTGACGATACGGTCCTAACAAAACCAATTTCGTCAAATTTTGAGACCGTTTGAAAAATGGTCATTTTCTGGTCGATCGAAATTGACTGAAACTGTCAAAACACGTTTTCTTTCGCCACGCTCACATATTGATTCAGAAAATTATGAATTTTGAATCTAGCAATTATTTGACGTCCCGGATCCAACAAAAGTGGTTTCGTCGAAAACCGAGGTCGTTTGCAAAATTTCCATTTTTAAGGGCCAGAATTCTATAGCGACTATTCTGAATTTTCAACTGGGCATAACCTTTTATCCCCGCTTTGAAATTTCAATTTTTTGGATTCGTTGGAAAGATATTCTCAAATAGATTTAAATATTTTTGGTTTCGCTAAAATCCGGTTTATTTTGAATCCTGTACACTCATTTGAAATCCGAAATCAAAATTTCAAACTACCGCGCCATTTTCAGTTCCTTTTATATTTAAAATAAAATATTTATATTCTAACGACGATTCAAATAAATATATACATTCTAATTCTATTCAAAATAAATTTCTCATCTCTATTATTTAAAATAATTCATTTTAAATATTCAAAATTCATTAAAATTGCAAAAGTAAAAAATTTAAATTGGCTCAGAATTTCCGGGTTATTACACTGTGCATCTTGAATCGTGTCGGGTCGCTATCATACGGATTGATACACCTTATGGTGGGACCAGCACAGGGTATCTACATGCAAGAGAGGGGCGATTGACACAAACACATGGAACATTTATGCAAGTAAGGAGCCGATCGATAGGGTAGTAAGGGTACATCTAACATGTTCATGGCAATTAGGCAGATTGAGGTGGAATCCTCATGATTGATGTACACCTGAAGGCTACCACAATTACGGGGAATTGGATCACGTTATCATATGATCATTCTATATAGATTACTAGTTGGGACACTAGTTAGGTGGTGCAAAGATATAAAAATCAGAATAACAAGGTAGTAGCGAAGCAAAGAAAGAGTAGAAGTGCATTCAGTTTATCTTGCCATATCATACCTTATGCTTATCCTATGTTATCTTGTTATCCTTATTATCATGGTATTGTCTTATATTCAGTTTATTCATGTCATGATAATTTTGCCTGTTTTTATGCTGAAAGTCACTGGACTTACCAGACTTACATCTGACCCAGTTTTGTTTCGCCTCTTTTCTTCCATTCCCCCCTAAGGTTCACAGGGAGGAAATGTTACCACTTAGCCCAGTTTTCTTTCCAAGCTCGAAGATAGTCGATGTATTGCTTTGGACTCTCTCTTCCACTGCTATGGCTGGTTCATGCTTTATTGGGGAATATCATTTTTGTTTTTATGCTTCTTTTATACTTGGAAGTTTTTAAATCAAGACAGAAGTTCTATGTATTACATTTAAGTATAATTGAGAAAATTATTTGTAAAACCTTGATTGAATTAAGTTGTTTATAAAATGACTTTATTTTCCACTGCTTTATTTGTCTATCTTGTAATTTATCTGCATCTTTTACCTAAAATGCTCCACCAAAGTTAAGACATTCTCTTTGTGAGTGACCTTAAAGGAGGTGGGGTGTTTCCGCGTGGCAATTTGAAAATTTGAATTCGAACTTTGACTAACTGTACCTGATGCAAAATAAAACGGATTTTAGTGAAACTAAAAATATTTAAATCTGTTTATGAATATCTTTCTAACGAATCTAAAAAATTGAAATTTCATAGCGGGAATCAAAAGTTATGGCCAAATGAATTTTCAGAAAGGTCGCTGTGTGTAACACCCCACCTCCGCCAGGGTGGCTCTTGCAAGCACTCTGACTTTGGAGGGGCGTTTGTACCGGGTAAACATGTATAATGATATATCAAGGCAGAACAAGAACATATGTATATATGTAAACAGAGTAAATAAGATAAGTAAAACAGCGGAAGATTTCAAACTATTTCAAAACAAGTTTGGTACAACATAATGTCAACTTTCCAAATACACAAGTCTAGATAAAAACAACATCACTGAAAAACTGAAATACATAAGTACTATCCCCAAAATAAGTGATAACCATAGCTACCTTCATGTCAAGACCGTACATGAGCTAAAATCCCACAAGCAAGCGATCAGAAATCCAAGCTAAGCTCCAATATTCCCACCCTGAGAACCTGGGGGGGGGGGGGGAACGGAAGAAAAGAGGCGAAAGAAAACAGGTCAGTCAAAAAGACTGAGTAAGCCTACTACAATCAATGTAAACTGATAAAGTTAACTGGCATGAGAAGCAGGGATGAACATAAGGATAACAACCTACTAGCATGATGATTAACTAACAAGGTAGATAAAGGTGTCATCGCATAATCAGGTTTAAGGTTTTTGCACCACAGGTGTACTAGCAAGCTAACATGATTTGAATAAACAAGTATTGATCCCTTGGCCCAAGCTTTGGCCCAATAACGTGAAGTGACCCTAATACGAGGTCCAATAACATGAAGTGACCCTAATACGAGGTCCAATAACATGAAGTGACCCTAATACGAGGTCCAATAACATGAAGTGACCCTAATACGAGGTCCAACCAAACGGTCTAGTCGATCGGCTCCCTATAAGCCTAACTCGTCACGTGTTGGTGTCAATACGGCCCAAACATAATTGTAGTCAGACTGTGCCGGGTCTACCCTTCGGGTGTATCAAGCCCTAGGGTGTAAACCCCTGGACACCATAAACATAAGTGCACAGTCTCGATCTACTGGTACCCGTGCATGTTTTCTCCGGCTACGGACTATGTGCACGACCATAGTCCGTCCGGAACTACACCGGCGTACCACCCTGCCGTCATTTTTGGTCACTTACCTCAAGTCCAGTAATCGTGCCCCCTCCCTAGCCTAGTCCCTAGGGTCTTAATGATACGAACTTGGGATTACTGCTGGAGTGGACCCCTATTGCTAGGATTTTCTAGTGGGTTAAGTACGGTTTAACCCTCTTGCTAATCATGGATTAACTTGGTTAAGTGTAACGATGAGTTCACGACTTAACCCTGATTAATCTACCAAGCCCGCATTGATTAAGTATTAAGTGGACCATGACTTAAACCCTAATCATGAGGCATTAATTAATTAATGTGCCTTAACCTCTCACATTAGACTTCGTTGCGGTTACTAGTTAAGCCGGTCGGTTCCGGGTAGCTTTACACCACAACTTGGTCTAACCTCGGGTTCAAGGTACAACATGACCAACTTCTCACATTGGGTCCTATTGTTTGTAGCAACTAGTTAAGCCGGTCGGTTCCGGGTAGGTTTACGCTACAAACTCAACCCAACCTCGAGTTGGTCACACTTATATTTTCTAAGTGTCATGTCCATCATGTTTCCAAAACATGTTACAAGTTTTCAAGAATTTGGGTAGACCTAACTTAATAGGTAAATTCCCAATGGGTAGACCTAACTTAATAGGTAAATTCCCAATCTTATGTTTTTATGTCTTTTAAGTTTACCTAACCCCAAACGCAATCCCATCGCTTACATATCGCAATAGCGCATAAAGGATAGAAAGAGGGAACTTGGCATAATCATGACATAAAGGTGTTGAAGCCACAAGTTTAACATGGTGGCATATGAAATGTACACATGTTCATATACTTGCATATTACATTTTAGGCCTCAAAAGCATGCATAAAACCAAACTTAGCATATTGGTGATACATGGTGATAAATGACATGTAGAAATGGCCATAAGTTCGCATTTAGCCTCACATGCAAGTTATCATAAGAGATATGATAACTTACATGTTGCCAAAATGCAACCTTTAGCATAAAGCTTGAAGCTTTAGGCTCATAAACCCAAGATAAGCTTGCATAACATGATAACATGAGTAAGATGATCAACCCAAACTTGCATACATAACATGGCAACTTGCATATCATAACATAGCAAACTTGCATAACATAACATGGCAACTTGCATATCATAACATAGCAAACTTGCATACATAACATGATAGACTTGCATAACACATCATAGTAAACTTGCATATCATAATGATCAAACACAACTTGCATCATTCATTAACTTTAGAGTTTAAATATGAAAGTAGAAAAGGGCTTACAATGCTTATGAAGACTCAAATGAGTATAAGCAAATATAAGATTGAGACAAAGCCCTTATGCAATCAAATAAACCCAAAATGCAAGCTCCAATAGAAAAACCCTTGAGCAAAAATGATCAAAACCCTTGCTTTATGATGTAAATATGGAAACTTGACTTGAATGCAAGCTAATGACACTCATACAAGCTTGAAAACATTTGTATGCATGGAAAATCTCTCATAGAAATAACTTAGGAATTTTATGAAGAGAGTGGAGGCCATGAGAGGAATGATTTTGCCATAGTTTAGTTGTATGAGTGAATAATGTTGATTTAGGCTTAGGTTAGGGTCTTATTTATAGAGATTAGGATTAGTTCTAGCCTTAGGATTAAACCCTAATTCCAATCTCAGCCCTTAAAACCGAATCTGGCCCCAAAACCTAATCAAAACCCCAAAATGGTGCACCAGGCAAAACTGCCCGGCTGAACCAAGTCGACACCCAAGTCGACAGGGTTGTCGACTTGGGCCTAACCATGTCGACTGCCCAGTCGATAGGGCTGTCGACATGGGTGGTCTGGCGGGAAATTTCCCGCCTGCGCCCAACTGCCCTAATTTCCAAATTCAAACTTGAATTTGAAATCTGTTTTTACTTTGAATTTTTCTGAAAACTTCGTTGGGCCTTAATCGGGTCATACGGACTCCGATTTTTGAAAACTCGGACTCTATTTCGCGTATTTTTCCGAGATGAACGCAATGGCATAGCCCATTTCCCTTGATTCAGATTTATAAATTAAATTCTGCCTCGATTTACGTTATAACAGGTTATTGAAAATACGGGTTGTTACATTCTCCCCTCCTTAAAGGATTTCGTCCCCGAAATCTTCAAGTTAGGAAGAACGTATCCTACCATCCAACATCCATCTACTCAAAACATCATCCACGAGCAATCATTGTCCTTACAAGATTCTAAATGTTGTATGAACATATGCAAAGGTGTGTGTATATGTACTTATCTAATGCAAATATCATCAATGCAAATTATGTTAGTGAAATGAATCCATATGTATGCAATTCCTAACATAATGTATAACATCTATATGCGTGCACATAACATACATCCATATGCAACATCCATGTGATAACACAAAAATTTTCATCCATAAATAAGCGTAAACACTCATGCATATGCAATATGAGGAGTGTGTGAGCCGATCTAGTGCCTAACGTGTATAATGCATCCACGAGTAACCACTTGCAAACACTTGCAACCACTTGCAAACATCAAGCATAACATGTTTCAAACACATGTTTCATCCAAAGGGTTTCTACCTAAGGTTCTCATGACAAGATTAACACGATAAACTAAATAAACATGGATAGCAAAGAGAAAGATATGCAAACAAAGAAAAGAGATTGAGAGTGTACCCTCAAAAAAGGAATGGATAAAGCCCACGCATCTTCTCCTCGGTTTCCCAAGTTGCGTCTTCTTCGGCTTCACCCCATTGAACCTTCACCAACTTGACCTCTCGATTTCTTAGCTTCTTGGTCTCCGTCCCCAAGATACGAATCGGGGCTCTCCTCAAGGTAGCCTCTTTCTCCACTTCCACATCTTTCAGAACACTTGGCTCAACAACCTCTGCTGATTCATGTAAACACTTCCGGAGATGCGAGACATGAAAAACATCGTGTACTCCGGCAAGCTTCTCGGGCAACTCCACTCTATAAGCCATCTGCCCGATCCTCTCTATAATTGGGAATGGTCCAACAAACCTCGGTGCTAACTTCCCACCGGCTCCAAATCGGACCACATTCCGCAAAGGAGAAACCTTCATGAAAACCATATCCCCAACATCAAACTCCAAATCAGTTCTTCGATTATCAGCATAGGATTTCTGTCGGTCTTGGGCCGCTTTCATCCGTCTCCGAATCAACTCGACCTTCTCGGATGTATCTCTGATCATATCAGGCCCAAGTATAAGCTCATCTGTAGTCTCCCACCAACATGTAGGCGACTTGCACGGCCTCCCATATAAAGCTTCAAATGGTGCCATCCCTATGCTTGCCTGATAATTGTTATTATATGCAAACTCAACAAGAGGAAGATGGTCTTCCCAAGTACCACCAAAATCCAGAATACAAAGCCTCAACAGATCCTTGAGTACCCTATTCACCCTTTCGGTTTGACCGTCCGTCTGTGGGTGATAAGCCGTACTTAGATTCAACCTCGTGCCCATAGCTTCTTGCAAGCTATTCCAGAATTGACTTGTAAAGATTGGGCACGGTCACTGACTATACTAGAAGGGACTCCATGTAGTCTCACAATCTCACGAAGATATACAGACGCTAGCCAAGATGCGGTCCTCTTGCTCTTCACCGGAATGAAATGAGCACTCTTCGTAAGTCTATCCACAATAACCCAAATGCTCGTATTCCCTTTCCTTGACCTTGGTAGCCCATCGATAAAATCCATGGAAATACTCTCCCACTTCCATAGTGGAACGTCTAGAGGATGCAATAACCCACCGGGCTTCTTCGACTCGGCCTTAACTTGCTGGCAAATGATACATCTAGAGACAAACTCTGCCACATCCTTCTTCATCCCAGGCCAAAAGAAAATGCGCTTCATATCTTTATACATCTTATCTCCGCCCGGATGTATAGTCAACTTAGAGCGATGCGCTTCCTCAAGAACTTTTCTTACTAAATCTTCTACCATTGGAACACATAACCTTCCGTCTCTCCTCAGCCAACCCTTGTCATCAATAGAATATCGAGCGAGATGACTAGACGCCTCTCCTCGAATCAGCTTATCCATAATCTCAACTATCTGAGGGTCTTCTCTCTGCGAAGCCCCAACTTGATCAAGAAGGGTAGGTCTGAGTTCCAGAGATGCTAAAGAACCGGTCATCGACTCAATCGCCAAAGAGAAATCAAAGGTTGCCACATACTCTAAATTCTTCATCTCAACGAATAGAGGACTCAGAGTCAACCTTTTTCTACTCAATGCATCTGCTACCACATTCCCCTTGCCAGGGGTATAAGCTATCTCAAAATCGTAAGACGCCAAGAATTCCATCCATCTTTGTTGCCTCAGATTCAGATCCTTCTGAGAAAAGAGATACTTCAATGACTTGTGATCGGTATAAAGCTCAAATCTTTCTCCCAGAAGATAATGGCGCCAAGCCTTGAGTGCATATACTATTGCTGCCAACTCTAAGTCATGAGTGGGATAATTCTTCTCATGCACTTTGAGTTGCCTACCGCCAAAGCATATCACTCTTCCTTCTTGCATCAGAACAGCTCCTAACCCCGTGCCACATGCATCGGTGTATACTGTAAATAACTTCCCTCCATCGGGCAAAGCTAGAACAGGTGCTGATGTGAGAGCTCTCTTGAGCCTATGAAAAGCAAGCTCGCATTCTATGCTCCAAGCAAAAACTAAAATTTTCTTCGTCAATTTAGTGAGAGGAGCGGAAATCTTCGCGAAGTCCTTGATGAACTTCCGGTAAAAGCCTGCAAGACCTAGAAAACTTCTCACTTCGGTTGCATTCCTTGGAGTCTTCCAATCCTGAACTGCAACTACCTTAGCGGGATCCACCGCTAAGCCTTGCTTAGATACTATATGCCCAAGGAATCTAACTTCCCTTCTCCAAAAGTGACACTTGGAGAACTTGGCCTTCAACTGATGCGCTCTAAGCATATCCATCACCTCCACGAGATGCCTTGCGTGCTCTTCCTCATCCTTAGAGAAGATCAGAATATCATCTACGAAGACCACGACAAACTTGTTCAAGAACTCCCTACTCATCAAGTCCACGAAATATGCGGGTGCATTAGTCAAGCCGAACGACATGACAAGCCATTCGAAGAATCCATCTGGCGTTATGAACGCAGTCTTGTCTATACTATCTTCAGCTACCCTGAGCTGATGGAATCCAGTAGCAAGATCAAGCTGAGAGAAAACAGAAGCACCGATAAGCTGGTCAAAGAGATCATCAATCCTCGGTAAGGGGTGTCTGTTCTTCTTAGTCAGCTTATTCAACCCTCGATAGTCAACACAAAGTCGGAGAGAACCATCTGCCTTGGTAGCAAATACCACAGGCGCTCCCCATTCAGATATACTTCGTCTAATGAAGTTCTTCTCAAGCAACTCCTTCACTTGCTTACTTAGCTCCCGCCTTTCACACGGAGCCATGTGCCGAACGGGAAAAGAAACCGGCTTTGCATTATCCACTAGATAAATGCGGAAATCAATCTCTCGCTTAGGGGGCAACCCCCTAACTTCATCGAAAACATCCGGATACTCTCGAACCACTCTCACAGACTGAAGAGTTTCCATTGACGAGTCGAGTGATTCAAGATAGCACAACATGACGAGACCTCTCGGATTACAAGAAATTTCTAAGGTGTTTCCGAGGCGAGTCACGAGCCCCACAACCCTATGCTCACAATCAAGGATGGCTCCATATCTGGACAACCAATCCATGCCCAATATCAATCCGTATCCCCTAAAACCAAGAACATAAGCACTACACAAGAACTCTACACTCAGTATAGAGATCCTCAAATCCCCACATATCATAGACAGATGGGTGGAACCCCCAATAGGATTTGAGACACAGACGGGATCATCTACCAAGCTAGTACTAAGGTGCAAACTATCAACAAGATCATATGAGATAAAGCTATGCGATGCACCAGAATCAAACAAGGTACGAACTGGAAAATCAGAAATATATACAAGGCTCCCAACAGAAATACTACCTCGATCGGGAACTGGAGCGGCATTGAGAGCATG
Source organism: Allium sativum (assembly GCA_030737875.1). Taxonomy (NCBI): domain Eukaryota; kingdom Viridiplantae; phylum Streptophyta; class Magnoliopsida; order Asparagales; family Amaryllidaceae; genus Allium; species Allium sativum. The sequence goes on from CM060921.1 coordinate 320,831,639, forward strand.
AACTTGCCCTCCTGAAGGTCCAGCACACTGAGTCTGACCCTGGCCTTGCCCTTGCTTCTTCGGGCAATCCTTACTGAAATGTCCAGTCTCACCGCAGAAAAAGCATTCACCATTCTTCCTTTTCCTCTTCTTACAATCCTTAATAAGATGCCCAACTGAACCGCAATAATGGCACTTCCCCTTGTTGTTCTTGCCCTTGTTGTTGTTCCCCTTGTTGCCTTTACTCTTGTTCTTGTTCTTGTTCTGATTGCCTTGACTGCTCTGACCACTTGGAGTACACTGATTTCCTTTCCACTGGGAATCAGTCTTCTTGGCTTGAGTATCATTCATCTTGATCTCTTTCTTGACATCTCCCTGAAGTAACGCCATATCAACCAAGCTCTCAAACGTGGCCCCATGGGGAATATGTGACATAGCCAATCCCTGCAATGGCTCATTCAATCCTCTAGCAAAACGAAGAGCCTTCTTCTGAGGAGTACTCACCATATCCAAGCCAAAACGAGCTAACTGATTGAACTTGTTCACATATTCTTTGACAGACATATCTCCTTGTTTCAAAGTTATGAACCTCTCCATTTGCAGATTCTCCTCAGCAGAAGATAGAAACTTAAGCACGAACCTTGCCCTGAAATCGGCCCAAGTCTCAACAGGCCTAATACCATTGGTGACTTCCCACCAATAAGCGGCTTCATCCTTCATAAGCCAAACCGCCAACACGATCTTCCTCTGATCGTCTAACCCAAAGATGGCAAATAAATCCTCGATCTCTTTCAACCAATTTCTGGCCTCTACAAAAGTCTCAGTGCCTTGAAAGTTCTTGCCACCCATTGCTTTGAAATCTTTGCAAGTCTTTGCGAAGTCAGCTTGAGGATGCTGAGGGGGAGGAGGAAGAGGAACCTCAGCGACAGGAGGAGGAGGAACATCAGCGACAAGAGGAGGAGGAACATTAACTACTGGAGGAGGAGGAGGAGGGACATCTGCGGGGCCGGCTTCGGTTGCCCTAGCCTCCAAAAGTCTCCTATACCAAACGGGTACGTGTACTCCCTCCGGAATAGCAAAGTTATCGGCCATACTGAAAACGAAGAAAAAGACAGATTCAGAATGGAGAAAAATGAAGGAATTTTGCTAATGGCTTTTTGGGGAATAGCCTTTAAAATAAACTAGACTTTTCTTTGGAAAATACTTTATACTTGGTTTTGAAAATAGTTTTCCAAAAGTTTCAAAAAACCTTTTTGTTCCTTCTCCTAAACCATATGCTCTGATACCAAATGTAACACCCCACCTCTGCCAGGGTGGCTCTTGCAAGCACTCTGACTTTGGAGGGGCGTTTGTACCGGGTAAACATGCATAATGATATATCAAGGCAGAACAAGAACATATGTATATATGTAAACAGAGTAAATAAGATAAGTAAAACAGCGGAAGATTTCAAACTATTTCAAAACAAGTTTGGTACAACATAATGTCAACTTTCCAAATACACAAGTCTAGATAAAAACAACATCACTGAAAAACTGAAATACATAAGTACTATCCCCAAAATAAGTGATAACCATAGCTAGCTTCATGTCAAGACCGTACATGAGCTAAAATCCCACAAGCAAGCGATCAGAAATCCAAGCTAAGCTCCAATATTCCCACCCTGAGAACCTGGGGGGGGGGGGGGGAACAGAAGAAAAGAGGCGAAAGAAAACAGGTCAGTCAAAAAGACTGAGTAAGCCCTACTACAATCAATGTAAACTGATAAAGTTAACTGGCATGAGAAGCAGGGATGAACATAAGGATAACAACCTACTAGCATGATGATTAACTAACAAGGTAGATAAAGGTGTCATCGCATAATCAGGTTTAAGGTTTTTGCACCACAGGTGTACTAGCAAGCTAACATGATTTGAATAAACAAGTATTGATCCCTTGGCCCAAGCTTTGGCCCAATAACGTGAAGTGACCCTAATACGAGGTCCAATAACATGAAGTGACCCTAATACGAGGTCCAATAACATGAAGTGACCCTAATACGAGGTCCAATAACATGAAGTGACCCTAATACGAGGTCCAACCAAACGGTCTAGTCGATCGGCTCCCTATAAGCCTAACTCGTCACGTGTTGGTGTCAATACGGCCCAAACATAATTGTAGTCAGACTGTGCCGGGTCTACCCTTCGGGTGTATCAAGCCCTAGGGTGTAAACCCCTGGACACCATAAACATAAGTGCACAGTCTCGATCTACTGGTACCCGTGCATGTTTTCTCCGGCTACGGACTATGTGCACGACCATAGTCCGTCCGGAACTACACCGGCGTACCACCCTGCCGTCGTTTTTGGTCACTTACCTCAAGTCCAGTAATCGTGCCCCCTCCCTAGCCTAGTCCCTAGGGTCTTAATGATACAAACTTGGGATTACTGCTGGAGTGGACCCCTATTGCTAGGATTTTCTAGTGGGTTAAGTACGGTTTAACCCTCTTGCTAATCATGGATTAACTTGGTTAAGTGTAACGATGAGTTCACGACTTAACCCTGATTAATCTACCAAGCCCGCATTGATTAAGTATTAAGTGGACCATGACTTAAACCCTAATCATGAGGCATTAATTAATTAATGTACCTTAACCTCTCACATTAGACTTCGTTGCGGTTACTAGTTAAGCCGGTCGGTTCCGGGTAGCTTTACACCACAACTTGGTCTAACCTCAGGTTCAAGGTACAACATGACCAACTTCTCACATTGGGTCCTATTGTTTGTAGCAACTAGTTAAGCCGGTCGGTTCCGGGTAGGTTTACGCTACAAACTCAACCCAACTTCGAGTTGGTCACACTTATATTTTCTAAGTGTCATGTCCATCATGTTTCCAAAACATGTTACAAGTTTTCAAGAATTTGGGTAGACCTAACTTAATAGGTAAATTCCCAATGGGTAGACCTAACTTAATAGGTAAATTCCCAATCTTATGTTTTTATGTCTTTTAAGTTTACCCAACCCCAAACGCAATCCCATCACTTACATATCGCAATAGCGCATAAAGGATAGAAAGAGGGAACTTGGCATAATCATGACATAAAGGTGTTAAAGCCACAAGTTTAACATGGTGGCATATGAAATGTACACATGTTCATATACTTGCATATTACATTTTAAGCCTCAAAAGCATGCATAAAACCAAACTTAGCATATTGGTGATACATGGTGATAAATGACATGTAGAAATGGCCATAAGTTCGCATTTAGCCTCACATGCAAGTTATCATAAGAGATATAATAACTTACATGTTGCCAAAATGCAACCTTTAGCATAAAGCTTGAAGCTTTAGGCTCATAAACCCAAGATAAGCTTGCATAACATGATAACATGAGTAAGATGATCAACCCAAACTTGCATACATAACATGGCAACTTGCATATCATAACATAGCAAACTTGCATAACATAACATGGCAACTTGCATATCATAACATAGCAAACTTGCATACATAACATGATAGACTTGCATAACACATCATAGTAAACTTGCATATCATAATGATCAAACACAACTTGCATCATTCATTAACTTTAGAGTTTAAATATGAAAGTAGAAAAGGGCTTACAATGCTTATGAAGACTCAAATGAGTATAAGCAAATATAAGATTGAGACAAAGCCCTTATGTAATCAAATAAACCCAAAATGCAAGCTCCAATAGAAAAACCCTTGAGCAAAAATGATCAAAACCCTTGCTTTATGATGTAAATATGGAAACTTGACTTGAATGCAAGCTAATGACACTCATACAAGCTTGAAAACACTTGTATGCATGGAAAATCTCTCATAGAAATAACTTAGGAATTTTATGAAGAGAGTGGAGGCCATGAGAGGAATGATTTTGCCATAGTTTAGTTGTATAAGTGAATAATGTTGATTTAGGCTTAGGTTAGGGTCTTATTTATAGAGATTAGGATTAGTTCTAGCCTTAGGATTAAACCCTAATTCCAATCTCAGCCCTTAAAACCGAATCTGGCCCCAAAACCTAACCAAAACCCCAAAATGGTGCACCAGGCAAAACTGCCCGGCTGAACCAAGTCGACACCCAAGTCGACAGGGCTGTCGACTTGGGCCTAACCATGTCGACTGCCCAGTCGACAGGGCTGTCGACATGGGTGGTCTGGCGGGAAATTTCCCGCTTGCGCCCAACTGCCCTAATTTCCAAATTCAAACTTGAATTTGAAATCTGTTTTTACTTTGAATTTTTCTGAAAACTTCGTTGGGCCTTAATCGGGTCATACGGACTCCGATTTTCGAAAACTCGGACTCTATTTCGCGTATTTTTCCGAGACGAACGCAATGGCATAGCCCGTTTCCCTTGATTCAGATTTATAAATTAAATTCTACCACGATTTACGTTATAACAGGTTATTGAAAATACGGGTTTTTACACTGTGGTGTTTATATAGCCCTTGAAAATAGCCATTTTGCAATTGACCTCCGTTTTCGACAAAACCACTTTTCTTGGATCAGGGATGTCAAATTATTGCTAGGTTTCAAATTGCATAATTTTTGGAGTTAATATGTGAGCATGGCGAAGGAAAATGTGTTTGGTTAATTTTAGCCAATTTGGATCGACAAGAAAATGGCCATTTTTCAAACGGTCTCCAAATTCGACGAAACTAGTTTTGTTGGGACCGTATCATCCAAACATAGCTAGATTTATTTTTCTAGGATTTTTGGGATCAGTATGTAGCCCCGGCAAATTGAAATGTACGTTCAAATCAAATATGGAATGTTTTATATCTTAATTTGAAGAATAACTGACTTTAACAGTCGAATGGGTTTACGAAACATATCCCATTGTGTTCGAAATAGGGGTATTTAGCTAGAGGCGACAGTCGTTGGGTTTGAATTGGCGTTCTTATGGAGCGAAGGGTATTTTCGGATTTAAATAAATTAAAAATAATTATTAAAACCTTTGGCCAATCATAATTCTCCATCTCAACTCTCTATCCCTGATACTCCAGGTCGCGACGGTGGAAATCATCCCAGCCTTCTCTCCTCAATTCGATCAATCCGTGCAATAAAATCACAGGCTCCAGTTAGGAAATTTGTAGATCTTCCCATTCTCTTCAAATCCATATATGGTTTGAGATTTTTCATTGAGTGTCGTGAGAGAATCACCCTCGTGAAGTTCGGACCTTCGAAGACCCACCGCCGCTCTGATTTTCAACTGCACCTGACCGCCCTACTGTAACGCCCCGCCTCTATACCCACTATCGTCCAGTTCATTTCAGAGAAATGTCATAGACCATAATGGAGAATGAGGTTTTTGAAGAGCGACCGATTGTATGATTACTCCATGTGAGGAATGCACATCAAATTCTGATACCAATCAAAATTTCGACATGACCATTGGGCACATAGGGAAACTACACAATGGCTATAAATAATCCGAAAAGCAGTACAAAATAGACAACAACAACGATGTATAAATGTCTCATAGCCAATCATAGAATAATCATATCAAAAAGGCGGAATAGATATGAATAAACCAAGGATGTGTACAACAAGATAGTGGTCAACAAATATCCACTAATCCCAAAAGAATAGATACATGCACCATGATCTAAACAAAAGAATATGTACACAACAAGTGAAACGACAAAGGTACAAAAGTACATAAAACTTTGGAGACAGAGTAGCAAGCTGAAAAAGGAAGATCAACCCTGCGAGGAGTCCCAGAGGAGTACCTAAAAAGACTCGGTCTGACCCGAGTATTATTTATAGGAATAAATAATAAACGAGTTAGTCTAGCTGTACTTATCAAATAAACTGAGATAATAAGAGATATAATAAAGGATGACATGATTCTAGTAATAATATCTAATCATAAATAAATATGAAACATTGCATGTCAACACAATCACGAAATGACAATGGAATGTCAGCACACAAATATCTCTAAATAATCTCCTAGCTAATGTAGAATGCAACGTTCAAATAATAGCGCACGATAGGAAATGAGAGGGGAATGCCAAACATAAATCATATCGACGTGCATCGCATCAATGTAAACATAAATCAAATTGACGCACATCGCATCAAAGTAATCAAGAATTAGAAATCACTTGGAAATCCAGAAAACATCATAAAGAGGCCTGTCGCAAATGAGAAACGATCTCTAGGTAGCGAACCCGTATGTTTGAGCCGAAGCTCCCCACGAAACCGGGTCGTGACCCTGGAGAGTGAAATCCAAGAATCGTAAATCCCACTAGGGCGATCAAGGACCACAAAAACATAAATCATAAAAGTTGGACCCAAGTCCCAGAAGTGAAATCGAAGAATCGTAAATCCCACTCGGGCGATCGAGGACCACAAAAACATAAATCATAAAAGTTGGACCGAAGTCCCAAAAGTGAAATCCAAGAATCATAAATCCCACTAGGGCGATCGAGGACCACAAAACGCAAATCATAGAAAGTTGGACCAAAGTCCCATAGGTGAAATCCAAGAATCGTAAATCCTACTAGGGTGATCGAGGATCACAAAACATAAGTCATAAAGGATCACATCGATCCGGGTGAGTATAAATTACACCGGGTTAGTGAATATAAGAAAATAGTTAAATGTCCCATAACCACTCGCTATTCTTGAATATTTACAAACTTGTTGTTGGTTCATACTCAAAACAACATGAATCATCACGTCGTGTTCGAACGCACGAGTCCAAGAGTTATTCTCGAATTAAACATATAAGGGGTCATAGTCCTCAGTTTTACTAAGGTAAATAAACTAAATTTCTCGTTCGATCGAGTAATCCGACGTGACAATGTACACGAGCACGATTGCCGAAGCGAATCGATCAAGGAAATTCACGTTGCAATAACGTAAATTCAAATCACAAATCATCAAATATAAATTCGATAAATCGAATAAATATATAGCTTGTTAGTGAATCCAGTGACATTAATAAACGGTTAGAAATCACCCTGGAGCGACAGGAAACAAAGACATAAAATCAGGTGTCGCAGATCAAAGAGAGATCACCAAGGTGATCGCTAATGCGTAAATAACATTACAACAACATACAGGAAATCAAAGGGATAACAATTGTAATTTCGATCAACGAACGAATTGAAATCCCAAACTAGCACCCGAAGGTTTTAAACTACATCAGAATAGACTCGAAGGATATCGAGTCGATAATTCACGTTTTAGAGTCGTGAATCATAATCGAACTAATATCGAGGGTCAAAGCCAAATTAACAAGTAAATAGATTCAAATTACTCCAAAATTAGTTTCATTTCGAAGCTCTTGTCGATACAGTTCCAATGCATCTTTCTTCGCTGAATTCCGAGTTTGTATGAAAAAGTTATGATCGTTTTAAAGTGGATAATTATTTCACCCCTTTATTTTTCACTGTTCGGTTATTTACATTGGATGTTTTCTTCCACCAAAAATTCCCATTAGCTCTAGATCACTTTAAATTAGTTTCATTGGAAATCTCTCGTCGAGATGTTTCCAACACACCTGATTTTGCTCAATTCCGAGTTCATATGAAAAAGTTATGGCTGTTTAAAGATTGATTTTTTTTAACTGTTCGGCCATTAATGGAAGACCAGGAGCCATTCCCACGGCCATTAATGGCCGAACGGCTATTAAACACCCAACTGTTTTACAATTGTATCCCCATAGTGATACCGGCTAATGCCCGAAGGTCTGTGATGTTATATATACATGCAAATGAGGTGTCTATAACTCACCGAAGCAACTCATAACACCAAATTCACACGCACAAACATTCACACAAGAGATTTGCAATGATTCTTGATTATAAACTCCAAAATGATTAAATTATCCAACCAAAGTAATCAAATGAGATATAAGTGAATTGTGAAGTCTTAGAACTTGCCGGAGCGACAACGGGGCTTCACAATATCACCAAATCAACTAGTAGCTTATGAATTAGATTGTATGGACAATTCTAATCATAATTTTCAACTCAATGAAACATAAATACATGAAATCGGCTAAGTTACACTAGCCTAACCAATTCACAAGCACATGCAAACTCATACGAACACTAAATTACACTTGTACAAGCCAATGGCTTGTGGCATAGATGTGAGTTCAAAAAGAACTCACCTTGGTTTCAAATGACGAAGAACAAGCTCCAATTCAAGCAAAGAACCCACCTTTCTTCATTAGCTTCTCCAAAATCACCTCATGACATAAATGTAGACTCATGTGTGTTAAAGCGCAACCGAAATTGAGAGGAGTATAAGGTAGAGAGGGAGAGTAGAGAGCTTACCTATGTCTTAGAATTGGATTTGCAAAAGAATTGAGCTCTAGATTGGAAGCCCTAGCCTAGGTAATTTCTATTTCCCTTTCCACTCTCCATTTTTATTTCTTTTGAAGGCTTGGAAGAGAATGGAGAAGGAGGGGGCTGATTTGGGGGTTATATGATGAGCTAGATTAGCTCAACCAAGCCCTAGCCAAGGTGCCAATTTTTACGAACTCGAAACATATCGATGCTTATAGTCAAAAAAGTCGTAAACGATGATCCGGACTCAATGGAAGTGGTCCCAAGTCCTAATTTTATCGTTTGTGAAATACGACATTTTGAGTGACACATCGGATACGACGATAGATTTAAATAAAATATTTAAATCTATTATCATGGAATGAGCGGGTTGTTACAGACTTTCCCCCTTAAAAGAATTGCGTCCCCTCAATTCCTTAAGAATGAAGTAATAGGTAACAACCAAAAATAATACCACAGAGTGGTACCACAAGAACCGACATGAAATGAAAAGATGACACCAACGGCTAGGTGTGATCCCAATTTCGTCTCGCAAGATCATAAAAGCTGGAGTTCAATCTCAAACTTCATTACCCATGAAGGTAGTCATCCCAAATGGGTAAAATAATTCCAGAAAAATTCATAAGCGCTATGAATTCAAATAGACTCGCCTTTCTTCATATGATTCTCAAGGGAATGAGAATCAACAGAATGCACAAAAACCAAGCGAATCTAATTTGGAATTTCAAGAAGCGACGGTGTCCTACAGACATGAGATATCAATAGTAGATATTTCTCTTAGGATATGAGATAGGAATTTATGATGGTTGACTAACCCATCCCAAACTCAATCACGACGATGTAGCGAACATCGAACCCGAGCGCTTTAGTCATGTGGTAAGGTGGCTAACACCAACAAAAGCACAACACAGAGATTCCAACGAATTTAGCTAAGGAAAGCAATTTTCGAAGGAATAATCAATTTTAATATCAATGATTCAAGGTTGGTAACATAATACCAATGAACTACTCGGGGAAATCGATTTCTAACCTGGTACTAAATCTCATTTAGTAACCATAAAGATGAATCATTAGGAATTATACGAAATTCCCAACATTCAGAAACTTGAGTATCGATTTTATAAAAGCAGAAAGATCGAGAAGATGATGGATAAGTAGTGCACAACTTACCACTTCGGGACAACAGGATTTAAGATAATTTTCCGCCAAAAATCTCAAATCGCAAAAACATCAGTAATAAATCAAAGAAGCAATAGACAATTTCTATAACAAGATGAGATTAAACTAAAGAGGTTGTAATCCCCAAAAATTTTGATTCACAAGGGTTAACAATCGTGTAGAGACAATTGTCGACCCAAATGATTCAAACTAACATGGGATGAATATCAAAAGAGCTCTTCCTTTCGATATTCATTTCTAAGAACAACGCAAGGCTAAGTCCATAAGTGAATTGACTATAGCACTTCCGGATGATCAAGTAGATCATAGATTCGAGGAAAGGAATTATTGAGGTTGTCGTGGATCGCAAAACCCAAACCTTCCCTCCCCAATGGGGACTCCTATTCTCTCGAGTGATCGTTCACTAGAGAAGAGGAGAAGACCCATGGAATCACAAGAATACTAAATTCTCTTTAGCAAATCGAAACAAGGATTAAGAATTAGACGAGATTCTCAATCACTAAGAATTCTCGAAAATCAAAGATCTGAAATCCAGCAACAAGAGACAAATGAATAACTCTTTGGGTTGTTCCTAGAGTTATTTAATTTACTCAAAGAAAAGATTCAAGATAATTTCTAATTAAAAATCTTGAACCACTCAAATTCTTGGAATTGATTCAAGGAAATCTAGAAATAAATTATCTAGAAAGATAACAAACGATTACGAAAAATCACAAGAATCCAAAATATTATTATTTTGATTAACTTATTAATGGTTAATTTAATTTTAGGGATCATTTCAAATGTCGGATTGTCACATAATGGTGTTTAGGAATTCCAAACTACAACAAGGCGTCCCATATCTTGTTCGAGATCCTTAATGCACCCGATGGACAAGTTAACACAAGAAAGTCCTCACAATTTCTAACGTTCACGCGAATCTCGTGAAAATATAAAAATTCAATGAATCATTTGGGATGGAATAAAGGAAATAAAATTCCTTTATCAACTTATGAATAAAACACAATTGATATCTTTTGATAACGAAGAATACGGTCGACGTACATCAAAAGAACATAAATAAAACAATCTCTGAACAAGGAAAATGACATTAAGGAATTATTGACACGTACCTTGACTTAAGAAGAGGGATCACAAGAAGCGGGATGCTTTCCCCCCGTTCTTGATCTTGAGTTTGGAACGCAACGAGGTAACACAAATGTATCATTGCGCATTCGTTGAGTTAATTTAGCACAAATGCTTGGTATCTCACACCGGCACTACGAGGCAACAAATGAGTTGTTTTAGCCCGAAGGCTTGGTGATCTCACACCGAATTAGAACTATATAGATGACAACAAGGGAGTAGATTTAGTCACAAAGACATGGTATCTCTATACCGATCGACAAGTGATCAATAGACCATGTTAGGTACATAAAGACGTACGAAACAATCTTAACTAGAAATCAAGAAATATCAGGATCAAAGGCGCTTACGACGTGTGTAACGACGCACAAGAAAGATATCCAATGATCAATCAACTACAAGGATCATAAATGATCAATAAGATAATTGTGATACATAATAGGCCAAACAGATAACGATTAGCAACTTGAGTCAAAGAATGAAACAGAAGCACCACTAGAGCGCACAGACCCTAGATGGACTATAGAAGTCAACCCGAAGGGACAAGTCGATAAATATTCTAAAAGACTAAAAATAGGCCACTTGAGACATAATCACCCCTCCCGTGGGAGGTACACCGGGTGAACCAGCACTTGCAAGGCTATGACCAACTATTTCGCTTCTTTAAGGAAAAAGGAGGAAAAAGTCAGTCTCACGTTGAATTCAAACGATACAAATTCAATCTAAATGAAATCGTATAAGGAGATAAGCTATGATGGGTCTTAAGACTCTAACTAAAACCCTAAAGCACGATTCCCGAGAGAGGCTTAAGACAATACCATCGTCATACTATCTTACAATGTTCCGGAAAGTGGCTCCGATACCAGCTGTAACGCCCCGCCTCTATACCCACTATCGTCCAGTTCATTTCAGAGAAATGTCGTAGACCATAATGGAGAATGAGGTTTTTGAAGAGCGACCAATTGTATGATTACTCCATGTGAGGAATGCACATCAAATTCTGATACCAATCAAAATTTCGACATGACCATTCGACACATAGGGAAACTACACAACGGCTATAAATAATCCGAAAAGCAGTACAAAATAGACAACAACAACGATGTATAAATGTCTCATAGTCAAACATAGAATAATCATATCAAAAAGGCGGAATAGATATGAATAAATCAAGGATGTGTACAACAAGATAGTGGTCAACAAAGATCCACTAATCCCAAAAGAATAGATACATGCACCAAGATCTAAACAAAAGAATATGTACACAACAAGTGAAACGACAAAGGTACAAAAGTACATAAAACTATGGAGACAGAGTAGCAAGCTGAAAGAGGAAGATCAACCCTGCGAGGAGTCCCAGAGGAGTACCTAAAAAGACTTGGTCTGCCCCGAGTATTATTTATAGGAATAAATAATAAACGAGTCAGTCTAGCTGTACTTATCAAATAAACTGAGATAATAAGAGATATAATAAAGTATGACATGATTCTAGTAATAATATCTAATCATAAATAAATATGAAACATTGCATGTCAACACAATCACGAAATGACAATGGAATGTCAGCACACAAATATCTCTAAATAATCTCCTAGCTAATGTAGAATGCAACGTTCAAATAATAGCGCAAAATAGGAAATGAGAGGGGAATGCCAAACATAAATCATATCGACGTGCATCGCATCAATGTAAACATAAATCAAATTAACGCACATCGCATCAAAGTAATCAAGAATTAGAAATCACTTGGAAATCCAGAAAACATCATAAAGAGGCCTGTCACAAATGAGAAACGATCTCTAGGTAGCGAGCCCATATGTTTGAGCTGAAGCTCCCCACGAAGCTGGGTCATGACCCCGGAGAGTGAAATCCAAGAATCGTAAATCCCACTAGGGCGATCGAGGACCACAAAAACATAAATCATAAAAGTTGGACCGAAGTCCCAGAAATGAAATCGAAGAATCGTAAATCCCACTAGGGCGATCGAGGGCCACTAAAACATAAATCATAAAAGTTCGGCCGACATAAACATAAGTGAAGACTCATGAGTGTTAAAGCGCACTAAAAATCCGAAATTGAGAGGAGTATAAGGTAGAGAGGGAGAGTAGAGAGCTTACCCATGTCTTAGAATTGGATTTGCACAAGAATTGATCTCTAGATTGGAAGCCCTAGCCTAGGGAATTTCTGTTTCCCTTTCCACTCTCCATTTTTATTTCTTTTGAAGGCTTGGTAGAGAATGGAGAAGGAGGGAGCTGTTTTGGGGGTTATATGATGAGTAGGTTATAGCCATGGTGCCAATTTTCATGAACTCGAAACATATCGATGCTTATAGTCAGAAAGGTCGTAAACGATGATCCGAACTCAATGGAAGTGGTCCCAAGTCCTAATTTTATCGTTTGTGAAAAACGACATTTTTAGTGATATATCGGATACGACGATAGATTTAAATAAAATATTTAAATCTATTATCATGGAATGAGCGGGTTGTTACACCTACCCTCGTTTTGTGCACCCTTCCGAGTACTTCAAGGTGGCGCAACCTGATTTCAGTCTCGAGCAACGGTTTGGGTAAAAATCCATGACCTAGTTTTGAAGATCGAGATGAGGTAAGGCTGTTTATTTTCTAAAGGATTATAGCACTTTAAAGCGCTACAAATTGTGATTTCACTGTAAAAATCATATCATTTTGCTGTGTTGTCGAAATCCAGTGAAACAAGAGACACCAGGATCATGTGGGCGTCTTCTACATTCTAGAAGAGACCGGAGAATTTTTGGAGCTTCCTACAATTTTTGGAGGAGTGGAACCCAAGGTGAGATTTCTAAATTATAAACGATATGGAATGACGATGTATAAATTTTACGATCGATATATAAGTTATATAGGCGTCGAACACCTCATGTATAAGCGTTGTATAAGTTGTATGTGCGATGTATAAGTTATACATGCGTTGTAAAAATTATATGTGAGTTGAAATGAAATTGAAATGAAAGTGAAATATATTTATATACATATATATATATATATATATATATATATATATATATATATATATATACACTCCTCTCGTCCACAGACCATGGACGATATATATTGGTTGTGATTGTTTGGATTTTGTTTGATGTGAAATTTGGTGAATATGACGAATGGTTGATTTGATTATGGTTGTTTGTGGTTGAAAACAAATAGGATTAGTTTATGGAAAAATTCGTCTACATACGAACTAGATTATTGAAATCCCTATTGTCAAAAGCTGCGAGGCTTTAAAGTAGAGCGAGAAGCCGTACTCGGGACGGTGCCGGTTTTAACTACCCTACCGTTATGCTGATGAAATTTTCTGAAATATTCATATGTTTGATTAATATTCATGTGTTGGAAAAACATTCCTTTTTGTAATAAATTGTTCAAATGATTAAAATAACATTTTTATTGAATATATGAAGTGAAATGGTTTGAACGATAAAAATCACATTTTTATAATATATATGAATCGCTAAAAATCTTCATCTTTGAAATAAATTATTTTAACAATAAAAATCACATTTTCATAATATATATGAATCGCTAAAAATCTTCATTTTTGAAATAAATTGTTTTAAAAATAAAAATCACATTTTTATAATATATATGAATCGCTAAAAATCTTCATTTTTGAAATAAGTTGTTTTAACAATAAAAAATCACACATATATATATATATATATATATATATATATATATATGAAGTATGAAAAATAGTCATGTGTTGAAATAGATATTTGTTGGACAAAAATATTATTTTTACCACATATATGAAATGAAATAGCGTGGAAATCGAAGAACGGATTATATATATATAATTAAAATAAATCAAATAACGAAGCCGCAGTTCGTATTTTGAAACCGTGATTTTAAACGATTGTACCGGGAGATCCGACCATCGGATTTTCCCGAAACCGAAACCATTGGGTCCGCTTTAGAAATATCTTTCCAACGACACCAAATTTGTAAAGATCCTACGGTTAGATTTTGTGAAATGTTAAATTCAAATCCGAATGAAAACAACGCCGAATGGATTATATTAATATATATATAAATATAATTAAATTAAATCGAATAACAACGCTGTAGTTCGTATTTTGAAATCGTAACTTCAAACGATTGTACCGGGAGATCTGACCGTCGGATTTTCCCAAAACTGGAACCGTTGGGTCCACTTTGAAAAGATCTTTACAATGATATAAAATATGTAAAGATCCAACGGTTAGATTTTCATATATGTGTAAATCAAATCTGAAGAAAAACAGCGTCATGGCCGTGTTATGCCCTGAAGCGTTGTTTGAACAAATTGGCTATATTTAAATAAATAAAAATAGCTATAAATCGTTATAAAATATTATAAACAATATGGAATGGAAATAAACTGAATTTATTTGGTTTATAGGATATTTGATGGTTGAATGTGTTTGATGTGAAAATTACATTAATGAACTGAATTATGGATGTCAGATAATTTAACCATTGAAATGAATTGATTTGAAATTCTAAATATACGTGAATTATTTTAAAAGGACGAGTTAATTTTCATTTCAAATAATTGATCGACGGTTAGAAGTCGAAGATATGAAGACGGTGCAAGACCGATGATCTTCACATTGAATGGATGGCTACTGATGCCTTTGATGGGAGTTGTTGCCCTGAAGGGGTTACAGTGGTGGTTGTCCGGACGTACTTATTGATCATTCGGGTGTGCGAGGGCCTCTCTTCTGTATTGGACATATGGGAGAGGAATAAGGTGCCTCCGGTTTCGTTCAGACCCAGAACAGACTTGTAAATGGATGTGTGTCTGACGTTATAGATTGACAACGTGGCATGCTGAGATGCAGTGATCAAAGCTTTTGTTGAAAAGCATAGCTTTGTGGTTGATGATCAAAGCAGGGCTTCGAATAGCTAGATTTGTGTTTAGCGTTGATTCGCGGGCCTCACACCCCGGTATGAGCCAGAAATGGGCGAGGACCTCAGGGAGGACATGTGTTTCTTTCTAGCTAGGAGTGGTGTTTTGGGTTTTACATGCCCGAGAATTTTACTTATATGGATGATGGATAGCGAGGTGCCTCGGTTATTTCGGTCGCCCCAGGGCCGATGGTTTGGTCAGTATATGACCAGTTTACGCCCCATAGGGTGGGGAAACGCAGTGTTCAGGCATTTTAATCCACTCCATGTGGACCGGCCCTGACGATCCAAGGGCCCACCTGAGTTTGGGCCCTGAGGCTCAGGCTAGAGAGTCTCGAAGCAGTAAGGACGATCCCTTGACTTGGTTCATGATGGAAATCCAATTTCCAAATACGACATCTTGCGGTTTTGATTGTATACCTATATATGGCGACATGATATATGGTACCCATGCCGTCTATGATTGATACTTATGATTGAAATTGTTTTTGAAACATATAAACACAAGTAGTAATATCAAATGCTTTTGTTTTATTCGTATCAAGCATATTTTAGCTATTATAAGGTAAAACACTATCCTCCGATTTGTGTTGCATTGTGTGATGGGAATTGAGTCTTATAATGGATTCATTTTTATAAAAAGCATTGCGATGTTTAAATGATTTACTTGTTTCAAGCACTGGCAATACAATGGAGTAAACATGTTCCGCGTTAGCGGCGTGGTCCTGTGATTGGCCTTAGTATTAATTAAGTTAAGTAGATTTCTAATACCAGTCCCATGACTGACTCGTAGTTTGTTTCACTTGCAAACTCGGATGCCCCTATTTCTACACGGGAAACCTTGTATTTAGGTTTTAGCAGGCTCTTTCTGGATAGCTATGGAGCTGAAGATGGATTCTATCACTTCTTTCTTTTATGTTGTTCAGCTCCTGTTGTACATATTATGTTTTGATTCCGCTGTAGACATTTTATGTAAAGCTGAAACTGTATTTTGTACTAAGTGTGACCCTGTATACTATGTAACTCTGATGATTGTGTTTATCCAGTGTATTCTGTTGTACATTATCTGGTGTATTTATATATTTCTATTATGCTGTTATTTGTTTATGTGTTATATTTCAAAGATTACCCTTGCCACCGTGGAACGGGGTTTGGGGTCGTCACAACTGATGTAATAAGCAATGAAATGTTCTTTTCTTTGTGTTCTGATTTGTCATGTTCTCAACTCATCCTGGCTTTCCTTTACGGGGAAGTTCGGGTCGTGTCAGTTTGGCATTAGAGCTTTGGTTTACAGAGCTCGAGAAAAAGACACATTAGAACCAAACGAAAGAATTCATCAGAGATTGGATTAGTAATATCCAATGAGAACGACTCGTTAGAGATAGGATCAGTAGTATCCTAGAACGAGTGTGAAGAGTAGTGTTTTTAAAATAAAAATGAAAAACAAATTTTGTTTTGAAAAATTCAGTCTAATTATATGTATTTGATTATATTATTTTATATCGATTTTGGACAATCAAGTATATGAAGATTTTGCATCTACGCCTTGCAAACGTATATTCAAAGTTTTAATATACTGGATAGATATAAAATCACACTCTAGTCGCCCGAAGATGATTCTGATGATTACCCGAGTATCATCAGAATTTATGTTCGAGTTTCGAAAGTGGGATTTCTATATATTTCCAATTGACTGGTGTGAGAACCAAAACTAGATACGGTCTATTGTTGTGACTTGGCATCAAAAATGGATTTTTTTTATATATAAAAAATTATGAATTTGAAAAGATAATCAACTAATTGATTGCTGGTTGTCTTGTTTGATTATTGGTTTGATTAATTAAAATTTGAACCATTAAACAAAATTGAATCAAATATTGTACTGAGTTGGAAATTGTTTAGAAATGCATACATGTATATATACAGATTGTTGAACAGGTTATGGATAAACTACTAAGAAGAGAAATACAATTTTATGCCCGACTAATAGGTACGTGTTTACTAGTTTTCTTTTCTTTTAAAGAGTTTATGAGCTAAGGCTGGCCGTTTGGCAATTTTCTTTTCTTTTAAAGAGTTTATGAGCCTAAGGCTGGTCGTTTGGCAATTTTCTTTTCTTTTGAAGAGTTTATGAGCCTAAGGTTGTCCGTTTGGCAATTTTCTTTTCTTTTAAAGAGTTTATGAGCCTAAGGATGGCCGTTTGGCAATTTTCTTTTCGTTTGAAGAGTTTATGAGCCTAAGGCTGGCCGTTTGGCAATTTTCTTTTCTTTTAAAGAGTTTATGAGCCTAAGGCTGGCCGCTTGGTATTTTCCTTTTTCTTTTGGGTAGGTGAGGGCCCTGTGTGGCTAGTTGCGGTTTTAAATGTCTCCCCGTACAAAGGAGGTTATGGCGAAATTTTTCAAAAATTTAGGGTGTTATGGCCAAATTTTTGCAGAATTTGAAAATTCTTAGAAACTGAAAAGTTGAAGAATGAAAGCCAGAATGAAAGCTGAGTTGATTGGATAAACAACGTTCATCTCAGATCCTTTTTGAGGACAAAAATATTTTAAGTGGGGGAGACTGTAACAACCCGGAAAATCAGAACCAATTTAAAATTTTTATTTTGGCAATTTTAATGAATTTTGAATATTTTAAATGCTTTATTTTAAATAATATTTACTAGAAATTTATTTTGAATAGAATTAGAATGCATAATTTAATTTAAATTGAAGTTAGAATATAAATATTTATTTTAATTATAAAAAGGAATTGGAAATGGTGCGGTAGTTTGAAATTTCGATTTCAAACTTCAAATGAATGTACAAGATTCAAAATAAACCGGATTTTAGTGAAACCAAAAATATTTGAATCTGTTTGAAAACATCTTTCCAACGAATCTGAAAAATCCAAATTTCATAGCGGGAATAAAAAGTTATGTCCAGTTGAAAATTTAGGATAGTCGCTATGGAAAATATAACCGTTAAAAGTGGAGATTTTGCAAACGACCTCCATTTTTGACGAGACCACTTTTATTGGATCTGGAACGTCAAATTATTGCTAGATTCCAATTTTCATAATTTTTGGACTCAATATATGGGTGTGGTGAATTTAAACGTGTTTGGTCAATTTAGTTTGAATTTAATCGACTGGGAAATGATCTTTTTTCAAACGGTCTCCAAATTTGACGAAATTAGTTTTGTTAGGACCGTATCATCAAAACATAGCCATATTCATTTTTCTGGAATTTTTGGAGTCAGTATGTGGCCCCGGTAAATTAAAATGTGCATTCAAATTCAATATTTACTGATTTATATTTTAATTTAAAGAAAACTGATCGTAATAGTCGAATCACCTTGCGGGACATATCACATTATGTCCAGAATGGGGGTAATTAGCTAGGGGCGACAGTCGTTGGGCTCGAGTTGGAGTTCGTTTTAAAAAGTTACTTTTTGGGGAAATTAAATAATTATAAAGCACCCCCACTTTCTCTTTCCAGATCGATTCAAAAGAAAAAAAAGAAAAGAAAGAAAGAGGGGAATGACGAAAGAAAACCGCCGCCAGAGCCCTGGCCTCGCCGCGCCGCCATGCCCTCCTCCGATCCCCCTACTTCTTCCTCCTCTCTCCATTCTTGCTCTCCCTCCTCGTCTAACCAAAATCCGACGCTGCTTCCCTCCTTGAAACCCTAACCACCCACCGCGGCACCAACCCGCCACCGCCAACCACAATCGCCCCCCCTCTTGTCCAGACCCGCACAACACCTCCTCCCGCCACTTGGTTCGAATGTGAACCCCCACCAAACGCTGTAAGTAATTATATTTAATTTTAAATTAAACACCATTGATTTATTTTTAGTTTTTATATATAAAAAAACAACAACATTGTTTTAAAGATACAAATAAATTAGAAAAGTAATGATATATATATTTATAAAGTTTAGATTTTTATTTATTAAAAGAATAGATTTTTTTTATTTATAAAAAGGTTACATTTTTTATAAATGAAAAGATTATACTTTTCTATATAAAAAGATAAGATTTTCATAAAGGAAGTATTGAATATAAAAAGATAATATTTTCACAAAGGAAGTAGCGAATATAAAAATTCTATTTTTATTATGAAGTAGCGATAAAAATTCTATTTTTATTATGAAGTACCGATAAAAATTCGATTTTTATATATATCAAGTAAAAATAAAAATATGTTTTTTTTATAATAGAGAATATAAAAATATTATTTTTATATATGTAGCGAATTAAAAACATGATTTTTATTTATTTGAATGAAGCGATAAAAATATGATTTTTATAATATAAACATCGTTTTAAAAATGTGACCTTTACAATGTAAACATCGTTATAAAAAGGTATTTTTAATATAAAAATCGTGTGAAACAGATAGCGATGGAACCGACAAGAATCAAATCCGAACCGTTCATAAATAAGGAATGGAGGAGTGGAACCCACGGTGAGAACTTCTCACTTTAATTTATTTTCTAGTTAAAATATACTAGGATGTAGACGGTGCTTTGCAGCACCTGACACCCATCGTCCATAGACCATGGACGACTTGTATGATTTTATTGTGTTATGGAAATTGATTGTGATTGTGATATGTAATAGAAAATATTCATGTGTTGAAATAAATATTTTATAGTTAAAAATATAATTTTAAACATGTATATGAATAAAATAAATAATCAGTTACAAATCAAATGATTTGTTTATGTACACACATTTGACTGATATTGATTGGGACGATATATTTCACACATCGCCAAACTGTACAAATAATAATCAGTGTTTGTTGTTTGAAAACCCCACATGGGTATTGGGATGATATTGGACTTATACTAATCCCAATACTTAGTTGTATGTCAATCGAGAGGTTGACAGTCTGTTGTAAGCGTTAATTATTCATATTTAACGCTTATGCAGTTGTGTAATGCACTCTAGATGATGGTTGACTGTGTTTTTTTATTGTTACGTACTTGTGTGTATGAAATCCATATAAATAAAATTATATGGTAATTGGTTGTGTCTGATTCCAATTCAGAAAGAACGAATATTTTAAATTAACGAATATTTTAAATTAATGAATGTTTTAAATTGACGAATATATAATATTTTAAAATAATATTCAGTAATGGATCAAAATATGATTTTGATGTCCGATTGGGACGGATACGAAAATATTTAAATATATTTAGCCGTGTTGATTAGATTAACGCCATTTTGATGTGAACAATATTATATCGATTTTATTCATTTTTATAATGAATATCGAAAAGGAAGTGATTTCAAATCTAGTGTTTTGAAAATATTATCATTTATAAATTAATGATCTAGAATATTTGATTTTGATTTGAAATTGAATATGAAGTTGAAATCATTTCGAAAAAGAATTTAAAACAATTTATAAAATATGTTTTAAATGGAAATCAATGAAATATAATATATATATATATATATTATATAATTAATGGCCTGAATAGAACACGCCGCGCCGCGGTAGTTTGCGAATTTCGGCCATTGACTTCGAATGGACATTACGGGAGATCCGACCGCCGGATTCTCCTAAAACTGGAACCGTTGGGTTCGTATCGAAAAGAGTTTTCCAACGAACATAAGAGATTTAAAATCTAACGGTTGGATTTGGAATTATGTCCAAATCAAATTTGGGAAAGGTCGTTGTAAGTGCAGTTCGATGACCGTTTATGGAAATCGACTGTGTGGGTCTTGATAAAATTGTTAAAAATATCGATAATTTGTGTAAAATCATAAAAAATGATTTGGGATGAAAAATTCCACGTTTATAAAGATAAAAATATATTTTTATCGAAATGAACAAGTTATGAACTAGAATTATAAATCCAATATTTTTAAATAAATAAATTGGATTTGAAATGGTTTTAAAAATAACCAGAAATTTCCGATATATGAATTAGAATTGATTTGAATCGAAATTATCATCGGAATATTTCGATATTTGATTCTGTGATTATACGAATATTGTGGAAGAATTTGGATGATATATATATCGTTATTCCCAATACGATATTTGTTGATTTCAGAATTTGATATTGAATATAAGCCGATATAATTTCCATTCAGAGCTTGTATTTAATATCAAATTGGATTTTGGGTTTGTCGTGATCGGCGTCTTCACTAACACTGTTCTTAAACCCAGTTGAGAAAACGTTAAATCTTTTTATTAAGATTTAATGAAGTTTACCAATTAATTAATATTTAATTGGAACTGAATGGGAATTTGTTTTTGGATTATCGTGAACGGTGTTTTAAATAACATTCGTTCTTTGACCCGATTAATAATGGAATGTGATTTTGGGTTTGTCATGAATGGTGTCTTAAATAACACTGTTCTTAAACCCCGTGTAAAAAGAATAAATCTTTCAATTAAGATTTAAAGAAGAATTACCTATTAATTAACATTTAATTGGAATTGAAAATGGAATGTGAATTGGGTTTATTGTGAACTGTGTTTTTAACGACATTCGTTCTTTAACCCGATTTACAGTGAAATGTGATTTGGAATTTATAAGTCTTTTTATTAAGATTTAACGGGAATTTTCCAAAGTAAAGTTTTCCAGTTTAATATATTAAATTGAAATTGAATGGATTTCGATTTGATAATAATCAAAATGAGCTTCTGTGGAGGAAGACTATTAATATATATGGAATTTAAAAGGCTTAATCGTTATTCCATTTATATTATTAGTCGGATTCGGAAATTAATATCGATTATATATTGATCTGTTTTCTGTGAATATTCCATTTTTACGGAAGAGGATTTGGGTTTATTGTGAACCATGTTTTAAAAGACATTAGTTCTTTAACCCAGTTAAAGACAGGAGTACATGTCTAACATTGTATTTCGAACTGTATGATTGATCTCTACTGAATATACATCTGTTTGGTGGCGGAGAATTTATTCTCTTGCTTAACACCCTTCTCTAAGATGTACGAGCTTAGAGGTTATATATTGGTAGAAATCAATAGTACGGTGTAGATTGTCGATGCGACATGTTTGTGTTTCCAAAATTAAATAATCATTAATATTGATTTTTGGGAAGATTAAAACTAAGTGGAGTTTTAATGAATCTTTAATTATACTGAAATGTGAATAGATAATTTAAATTATAAAATTTGGGAAATGATCGAGAGTGGAGTATCACTAGTTTTGCTCCAAGCAATAGTTAAATCTTTAATTAAATTTGAACGGGAAATGGTAATTAAATTTGCCGATAACATCGTGGTGTTATTTATGGGGTAATACCAGTTTTGCTCCATGGGATAAATAGGTTGGGATTGGGAAATTAAATAAATGGTTACTTCAGAAAGGTGCGTTAATCCCGACTAGTTTGGAAAACCTTAATATGGTTTGAATTGATATTCAAAGGAAGATTAAAGATTAAATTTAAAAGAATTTATCTTTGATAACATTAATGGGAACATATCCCTAAGAATGTGAATATTTGAATAAAGGAATATTTTGAATTGGAATGAGGCGTATGTTGTGTTTTTATAGCACTTGTTTATTATATACACGAGTTATTCGGAAAGGCCGGGTTCATACCTATACTGAATAACTGATTCGACGATAAGTCGACGATGAAGACGGTGGTTGAAAACCGGAGGTCTTCACATCGTTTGGATGATTACTGATGTCTTGACTGGGTTGTACACCCAAGACGAGGTAATAAGTGGTGATCGTCTAGATGTACTTAGAGATCGACCGGATATGCGAGGACCACTCTCCTGTATTGGACATATGGGACGAGGAATAAGGTGCTTCCGGTTTCGTTCAGACCCAGAACGAACTTGTAAATGGATGTGTGTCTGACATTGGATTTTATTCAGTGTTGATTGATCTCTATTAAATATATATCTGTTTGGCGACAGAGAATTTATTCTCTTGCTTAACGCCCTTCTCTGAGACGTATGAGCTCAGAGGTTATATATCGATAGACATCAGTCGCATGGCGTGAATTCTCTGTGTGGCATGATGAGATGCAAATGTTCAAGGATTCTGTTGAAAAGCAGAGTCTTGTGGTTGATGATCAAAGCACAACTTTAATATAGCATAGCTTTGTGTATAGCGTTAATTCGCGAGCCTCACACCTCGGTATGAGTTAAAAACGGGATAAGGGAACCCAAGGAGGACATGACGTTTTTTGTAGCTATGGGTGGTGTTGGGGTTTTGCAAGCCCAGACATTTATATTATTTTTACCTTTGTAGTTGTTGGAATGCGAGGCGCCTCAAATATATCGGTTTCTACGGAGCCGATGGATATAGGTCCGATAGGGCTGAGAAACATGCATTCAGGAGTTGCCAATCCACTAACGTAAGTGTGGACCGGCCTTGGAGGATCCAGGGGTTGCCCAGAGTGTGCAGTCCCGAGACATTTGCTAGAGTGTCTCGAAGCGGAAAGGAGTACATCCCTTGCCTCGACTCATGACAGAAATCCAATTTCCAATACGTGACATACCGTTTTATTTGTAGAGTCTAGTATGGCAACATAGTGGTATGGGGCACTATGCCGTCTATGATTGATACATTTATATTTGAAGTTGTTTTCATACACTTTACACTATAATAGTATCAAAATGATTTGTTTTAAACGTACCAAGTATATTTGGCTATTATAAGGTAAAACTCTATCCCCTGGCTTGCGTTGCATTATGTACCTGAGTCTTATAATAGCTTCATTTTTCCAAAAAGCATTGCGTTGTTTGTTTTATGCACTGGTATTCTTGGGAGGAAACCATTTTCGTGTAATACGACATGGTCCCTTGATATACTATATTTTAAAGTAAAGTTTTAAATAACCGATTTAGTTCTCACACCAGTCACATGACTGGCCCGAAGTTTATTGTTTTAACTTAAACTCTGGGTGCCCCTATTTTCCATATGGGCAGCTAGTAGTTTTGGTTTTGAAGATTTATATTCACAGGATCCTGGTTTACATCTGGAATGATATTCAGAAAGCTCTGTATCCGTGTATCTCTTTCAGTTGTGTTTTGTATTATTTTCCGCTGCATTGTAAATTTGTAAATCTCTGATATTTATCAAATGTATATTATTTGTACATACTCTGTATATTCTTGTACTCTGATGTAAATTATTGTAATAAGCAATGAAATGTTCTTCTGTTTGTGTTCTGATTTTTCGTGTTCTCAACTCAATCCGGGCTTTCCTTTACGGTGAAGTTCGAGTCGTGTCAGCCGCGGTAACTTGTTTCCTGGGTAGTGCGGATGTGCATTACGGCGTTTTCGCATGCCTGCGATGTAAGCCGTTGGGAATTGTACTACGCTTTATATCTTTCGGATCAGGAGCCACCGGTATGGAAATCCAAACTTCCAATACGACATTTTGCGGTTTTGATTGTATACAATATATGGCAACATAGTGGGATGGGGCGCTCATGCCGTTTAGGATCGATACATTTATATTTGAAGTTGATTCTTCACTTATAGTAATAATAAAATATTTGTTTTAAAACGTTCCAAGCATATTTGGCTATTATAAGGTAAAAATCTATCCTCCGGCTTGCGTTGCATTGTGTGATGGGACCTGAGTCTTATAATAGTTTCATTTTCTTTATTTAGCATTGCGTTGTTTTTTTAGGCACTGGTATTCTTGAGGGTAAACCAGTTCCGTGTTATACAGCGTGGTCCGTTGATTTACCTTATTTTAAAAGTAAAGTTTTAAATAGCTGTTTTAGTTCTCACACCAGTCCAACGAGTGACCTGGAGTTTATTGTTTTAACCTAAACTCCGGGTGCCCCTATTTTCCACACGGGCAGCTAGTAGTTTTGTTTTTGCAGATTTAATTATACAGGATCCTGGATTTACAGCTGAAGCTATATTCAGAAAGCTTTGTATTCGTATATGCCTTTCAGTTGTGTCAGTTGTTATTTTCCGCTACGCATTGTATTTATACATTTTATTTTCGCTGCTTTGTATATTAATCTCTGATATTTTTCTATGTAATATTTATTCATACTCTGAATATTATTGTATTCTGATGTAACTGTTGTAAATAGCAATGAAATGTTCTTCTGTTTATGTTCCGATTTGTCTTGTTCTCGAAGCAATCCGGGCTTTCCTTTAAGGGGAAGTTTGGGTCGCTACACTTGGTATCAGATCTTTGGTTTACAGATCTAAAGAATATGACATATTAGAACCGAATGAAAGAATTCATCATAGATTGGATTAGTAATATCCAATAAGAATGACTCGTTAGAGATGGGATCAGTAGTATCCTAGAATGAGTTGGAAGAGTGTTATTTTTAAAATCAAACTAGATTTTGAAAATTTATATCTTAAAATACGTATTTGAATATTTATTTTATATTGAATTTGGACTATCGAGTATATAAAGATTTTGAATATACGCGTATTCGAAGTCTCGAATCTACTGGATAGATATAGAATCACACTCTAGTCGCCAGGGGGTGATTCTGGTGATTGACATGCCATCACCATTATTTGTGTTCGAGTTTCGAAAGTGGGATATCTATATATTTCCAATCGATTGGTGTGAGAACCAAAACCTTATTTTTAATTTATTGTTTGGAATTTGACACTGAAAATATGATTTTTGATTATATATATAAAAGTATACATTTGAAAATTTAATCAATAAATTGATTGCTGGTTGTGTTGTCTGATTATTAGTTCCACTAAATAAAAATATTGGAATAATAAATCCAATATGAAAGTAATTAAAACCAATAAGAGAACAAGAAAGTTAATTTTTCCAAATCAAGTCAAATATTGAAGTAAATTGAAAATCGAATGGAATTGCATACATCTATACATGTATATAATGAACAGGTCATAACAGGGAAACTAAGAAGAGGAACAAAATTGTACACCTGACAAATAGGTATGTGTTTACTAAATTTTTTTCTTTTAAAGAGTTTATGAGCCAAAGGCTGGCCGCTTGGCATTTTCTTTTTCTTTTAAAGAGTTTATGAGCCTAAGGCTGGCCGCTTGGCATTTTCTTTTTCTTTTAAAGAGTTTATGAGCCTAAGGCTGACCGCTTGGCATTTTCTTTTTCTTTTGGATTGATGAGGGCCCTGCGTGGCTAGTTGTGGTTTTAAATGTCTCCCCGTACAACGAAGATTATTGCAAAAAAATTCAAAGATTTAGGGTGTTAGCCAAATTTTTGAAAAATTTGAAAATTTTTAGAAACTTAAAAGTTGAAGAATGAAAGCCAAAATTAAAGTTGAGTTAGTTAAATAACTTTCAGCTCCATTCCTTTTCGAGGATGAAAAGATTTTAAGTGGGAGAGATTGTAACAACCCGGAAAATCAGAACCAAATTAAAATTTTTATTTTGAAAATTTTAATGAATTTTGAATATTTAAAATGATTTATTTTAAATAATAACGACTGGAAATTTTTTCTAAACAGAATTAGAACGTATAAATTTATTTAAATCGAAGTTAGAATATAAATATATATTTTAATTATAAAAGGAATTGGAAATGGCGCGGTAGTTTGAAAATTTAATTTCAAATTTCAAATGAATGTACATGATTCAAAATAAAGCGGATTTTAGTGAAATCGAAAATATTTAAATCTGTTTGAAAATATCTTTCTAACGAACTTGAAAAATTGAAATTTCATAGTGGGAATCAAAAGTTATGGCCAGTGGAATATTCAGAATAGTTGCTATGAGATTTAAGATAAATATATCCCTTAAAAATAGACATTTTGCAAACGACCTCCGTTTTCGATGAAACCACTTTTGTTGGATCTAGAATGTCAAATTATTGCTAGGTTTAAAATTTCATAATTTTTGGATTTAATATATGAGCGCAGTAAATTTACACGTGTTTGGTCAGTTTAAATTTGAATTGGATCGACCAGAAAATGGCCATTTTTCAAACAGTTTCCAAATTCGACGAAACTAATTTTGTTAAGATCGTATTGTCAAAACTTAGCCAGATTTATTTTTTTGGAATTTTTAGAATCAGTATATGGCCCCAGCAAATTAAAATGTACGTTCAAATCTAAAACTGAATGTTTTAGATTTTAATTTGAAGAATAACTAACTGTAACAATAGAATGGGCTTATGAAACATATTCCATTGTGTCCGGAATGGAGGTATTTAGCTAGGGGCGAAAGTCGTTGGGTTTGATTTGGAGTTCGTATGGAGTAAGGGGTATTGTCGGATTTAAAATGAATTAAAAATCAAATATAAACTAATTAGCCGATCACGTTCATCCTCACTTTTCTCGTTCAGAAAAAAACTAGTATACCCTCCAGCGAACGGTGGCTAGGGTTCAAAACTTCCCATCCCGATTCCGGCCAAACCACTTACCAATATCAAAGGCTCTAGTTGAAGATTTTGAAGAGCATTCCTCCCTCTTCAAATCAGTAACAACCACGCCTCTTCTCGTCGTGTGAGTAAGGAGAATCGACTCCCTGAAGTGGCCAACTATCAACCGCCACCGTGACTTCCCCTTGCTGTCGATCTGATCAAGGCCACTGGCGCTGGAAAGCTGGTTTGAAGCTCTACGCTGTGGTATGGTCTGATCGGCTTCAGGCGCAACGGATTCGACGTAAAATATAAACCTAGATTTGAACATCTTGGAAAGGTATACTGTTTATTTTGATTAAACTGTTTATAACGTATAAAAGCATTGCGATTTATGATTTTAGAATAAAAATCATATCTTTTTCGTTTATGGTCCAAATCCAGTGAAACAAGAGACATCAAGACGGTGACAACGTCTTCTACATTCTAGAAGAGACTAGAGAATTTTCGGAGCCTCCTACAATTTTAGAAGGAGTGGAACCCAACGTGAGAACTTATCACTATGATTTCTTGTACAGTTATTTATTTTATAACTGCTTATATGAACTGCTCCCCGTCATCCACAGACCATGGACGACTTGTTTGATTGTACCGTGTTGTGGAAATTGATTGTATGGAATAAAATATTTGAATGATAAAATATCATTTTTATTGAATGAATAAAATATATAAAATATTCATGTATGGAATAAAATATTTGAACAATAAAAATATAAGTTTTATTGAATATATGAACCATATAAAATGGTCAGGTGTTGAAAATAAATATTCGTTTACAAACTGGACGGTTTTCTTATATACACCAATTTATTTGGTATTGATTGGGATGGTAAATTTTACACATCGCCCAACTGTACAAAAATAAATAGTATTTGTTGTTTGAAAACCCCACACGGGTATTGGGATAATATTTGACATACACTGATCCCAATAATTAGTTGTATGTCAATCGATGGATTGACAGACTGTATAAGCGTTATTTATTTATTTTAATGCTTATACAGTTGTAGAATGCACTTTGGATGTTGTTTTAATTTTTAATGATTGCTTATCATTATTGTTGTATATGATGTTGAAATCCGTATAAATAAAATTATATGGTAATTGATTGAGTCTGATTCCAGTTCAGAATTAACGAATATTTTAAAATAAAATTCAGTGAATATTGAAATGTGAAGCTGCGTTAAGTGGCTAAGCGCTATTTTAACACGAACGGGAATTTTGTCGATTTTATTCATTTTATAATGAACATCGAAAAGTGATTTCAAAATCTGATATTTTGAAAATATTATCATTTTAATATTGAAATGATATGGAAAATTAAATTTTGATTTAAATTTGAAAATCAAATTGAAATCAATTTTAAATGAATTTAAAACGAATTTATATAAAATATTAAATTTTGATTTGAATTTGAAAATAGAGTTGAAATCATTTTAAACTGAAATTAAAACGAATTTATATAAAGAATATTCAATTTTAATTTAAATTTGAAAATCAAATTGAAATCATTTTAAAATGAATTTAAAACGAATTGAAATGGAATTGAAATCGATTTGAAATGAATTTAAAATGAATTGATATTGGAATATTCAATTTTGATTTGAATTTGAAAATGGAATTGAAATCGTTTTAAAATGAATTAAAAACGAATTTATAATGGAATATTAAATTTTGATTTAAATTTGAAATGGAAGTGGAAATCGTTTTTAAAACGAATTTAAAATGATTTATAAAATTCATTTTAAATTGAAATCAACGAAATATATAGTATATAAATTATATATATTATAATGGCCTGAATAGAATGCGCCGCGTAGCGATCGTTCGCGGATTTCGACCATTAACTTCAAATGGACGTTACGGGAGATCCGACCGTCGGATTCTCCTAAAGCCAGAACCGTTGGGCTCGTATTGAAAAGACCTTTCCAATTAATATAAGAGATTTGAAATCTAATGGTTAGATTTGGAGATATGTCCAAATCAATTTCAGAAAAGATCGCTATGAGTGTAGTTCGATGGCCGTTATTGGAAACCGACTGTACGGGCGATATTAAAATTATTAAAAATATGGAAAAATTATGTAAAATTATAGTAAATGATTTGGAAAGATTTTTGATTAAAAATTCCAGTTTTGCAAAGATAAAAGTATATTTTTATCGAAACGGACTTGTTATCAACTAAAATAATAATTTATTTATTTTTAAAAATAAATAAATTGGATTTGAAAATGGTTTTAAAGTAACCAAAATTTTCCAAAGAATAAATTGGAATGGATTCGGAATGGAAATAATCTTCGGAATATTTCTGTATTGGATTTCGTGATTATACGGATATTGTTGAGGAATTTGGAAGATATATATATATATATCATTATTCCAATACGATATCTGTTGGTTTCAGAATTTGATATTGAATATAAGCCGATATATTTTCTATTCAGAGCCTTATATTTGATATCAGATTGGATTTTGGGTTTATCGTGAACGGTGTCTTCCTTAACACTGTTCTTTAACCCAGTTGAGAAAATAATAAATCTTTCAACTAAGATTTAGTGAAGTTTTCCAGTTAATTAATATTTAATTGGAATTGAATAAAAGAATTGGATTTTTGGGTTTATCGTGAACGGTGTTTTAAATAACACTTGTTCTTTAACCTAATTAACAATGAAGAATATGATTTGGAATTTATAATCTTTTAATTAAGATTAATGGAATTTTCCAAAGTAAAGATTTCCAGTTTAATATATTAAATTGGAATTGGAATGGAATTTGATTTGGTAATAATCGAAGTGAGTTTCTGTGGAGGAAGACTATTAATACATATGGAATTTAAAAGGCTTTGTCGTTATTCCATTTATATTATTAGTCAGATACGAAAATTGATATCGATTATATATTGATCTGTTTCTGTGAAGATTCCATGGTTAATGGAATATGATTTTGGGTTTATCGTGAACCATGTTTTAAATGACATTGGTTCTTTAACCTAGTTAAAGACAAGATTACATGTCTAGCATTGTATTTCGATACTGTATTCGTTGATCTCTGCTAAATATATATCTGTTTGGTGGCGGAGAATTTATTCTCTTTCTTAACACCCTTCTCTAAGACGTACGAGCTTAGAGGTTATGTATCAACAGAAATCAATGGTACGGTGTAGATTGTCGATGCGACATGTTTGATTTCCCAAAGTTAAATAATCATTAATATTGATTTTTGGGAAGATTAAAACTAAGTGGAGTTTTAATGGATCTTTAACTAGATTGAAAAGTGAATGTGATAATTAAAATTATCAATTCAAGAAAATAATCAAGAATGGAGTATCGCCAATTTTGATCCAAATGATAATTAAATCTTTAATTAGATTTAAATGTGAAATGGTAATTAAATTTTACCGATAACACCGTGGTGTTAGATACGGAGTATTGCCAGTTTTGCTCCATGGGATGAATAGGTTGGGATTGGGAAAACAAAAAAATGATTACTTCGGTAAGGTCCGCTAATCCCGACTAGTTTGGAAAACCTTAATTTTGTTTAGAATTGAAAAGATAATGAAATATTTTATAATGGTATCCAAGGGAAGATTAAGGAATAAATTTAAAAGAATTTATCTTTGATAAAATTAATGGGAACCTTTCTCTAGAAAATGAATATTTGAATAAATGAATATTCTGGATTGGAATGAGGCGTATGTCGTGTTTTTATAGCACTTATTTATAAGATACTCGAGTTATTCGGAAAGACCGGGTTTAACCTATTCTGAATAACTGATACGACGAAAAGTCGAAGAGATTAAAGACGGTGCAAGACCGACGATCTTCACATCGAATGGATGGGTTGCTACTGATGCCCATGATTGGATTAGCTACGTTGAAGGGGCTACAGTGGTAGCCGTTCGGACGTACTTGTTGATTGTACGGATATGCGAGGGCCTCTCTCCTATATTGGACATACAGGACGAGGAATAAGGTGCCTCCGGTTTCATTCAGACCTAGAATGGACTTGTAAATGGATGGTGTTTCTGACATTGTATTCCTTTATACTGTATTTGTTGATCTCTGCTAAATGTATATCTGTTTGATGGCGGAGAATTTATTCTCTTGCTTAACACCCTTTTCTGAGACGTACGAGCTCAGAGGTTATACATTGGCAGAAATCAGTGGTATAATATGAATTGATAGTGTGGCATGCTGAGATGCAGTGATCCAAACTTTTGTTGAAAAGAAAAGTTTGGTGGATGATGATCAAAGCACAGCTTTAATATAACACAACTTTGTGTAGCACTAATTCGCGAGCCTCACACACTGGTATGGTGACAAACTGATGGTTAGATCAGTATGCTTTAGAGATGAGGATAGGCACCCTACGGGTTTGTAATACCCCGTATTTCTGTTAATTTTAATGTTCACAAATTAAAGAATAACTAATCTCAGTTGTGAGAATTATGGGAAACGGGTTGCGCCATTGTGTTCGTCTTGGAATTCTGGTTGAGATAGAGCCCGAGTTTGCGTGAATTGGACTTCGTATGAAGAAGTTATGGCCATCGGAAGTTTCAGAAAATTCAAAATAGATTTCAAAAATTCGAATTTCAGAGTCAGATGGGCTAGGCGGGAAATTTCCCGTCAGGCCCAGGTCGACCTGAGGGTCGACCTACCCTCACCAGGTCGACCATAGGGTCGACATGGGGGTCGACCTACCCCTCCCCCCCGGGCAGATTTGATTGATGACCTGTTTATGACTCTATGCTGAGTCATTAGGGTTTCTAATCTGCTCTAAATGGCTGGGGTTAATTCTGGGTTGATCGGACGGCCTAAATTAATCCTAAACTCTATAAAAACACATGTAGACTCAAACCCTAAAATCAAATTAAAATTAAAGCCATGGCCTCCATGCCGTCACCTTGCGACCTAGAATAGCCGCCACCAATTAGAGAGGAAGAAAAGCTAATCAAATTCAATTCTAATCTAAACTACAACAAATTGTCTTCTTCAAAGGAAAGCTAATTCAACTTCAAAACTCAGATTTCATAACTCAAGACCTTCTTTGGGTTGTGAGTTCGATTTCTTTAATAAAATAATTAACAATTTAATTGGATTGAGCTATGATGAGGATTATATGGTTATGTTGTGAATTATTGACCGCATGTTATAATCTATGTTATAAAATTGTGATGTTATCATCTATGTTGTAAATTCTATGATGTTATCACCTATGTTGTAAAGTTGTGACGTTATCATCTATGTTGTAGTTCTATGATTGGCTTATGTATAATCAATTCATGATGATGTTTCATATGCTAGTTTGTTATGTTGTTGGAACTAATTCATATGATAAATCATATGTATGTATGCAAGTTAGGATGTTAATTGAGACATGGATCATATGCAATTTAGTGAGAATTATATTTATAACCTTACATGTTTCATGACATCTATTTTATGTGTAAATTGGATCTAAAGTTAGGTTATGACATGTGTGAGTTATATGCTAGTATACAAAATTCTGCATGCTAGTTTACATGTTTAGATGTAAGTTTACACCATCGTTATGTTGCATAAAACACATATGCAAGTATATATGTTTGGGGTATGAATCATGTAGTGTAATTTTGTGGTTATTGCCTATGCAAGTTTGTACCTTATGATTAGATCTATGACATACATGGTTTATGCAAGTTTGTGATTATTACCTAAACAAGTTTACACCTTTAGATTTAGATCTATGACATATGTAGTTTTATGCAAGTTTGTGACTTTGGCCTATGCAAGTTTTTAGATGTAGAACTTCATTCACACATGCAAGTTCACCCCTTATGTTTAGATCTAGTTTTATTTATATGTATGTTGTGATGTTTTCTCTTTATTCCATAAGTTAGACTATTCGAGTCTAACGTATATTTTACGTTAAACGAACGAACGTACAACGTGGGGCAATGGGATAATATTAAAAGATTTAATATTGAGAATTGGCATAAATGCCTTAAAAGGCATAGAATTAATTTGTGGTGAAAATTGGTATGATTTTGCATACCATAAATAGATGGACATAATTGAGTCAATTATGGACATAGTTAAATTTGGAATTGACTGATAATTTGAATAGGGAAATTAATTCAAATTGGGGGATAATTACTTATGTGTAATTAATCACTTAAGACACGAGATTAGGCTCTTTTATGGTGTAAGACTGCCCGGACCCGCCCGGCAAATCCAGCTGCCACAAATGCCAGTCTAATGTGGGAGGTCTTAGGCATAAATTAAATGCGTAACAGTTGTAAAGACACGAGGTTAGGCTCGTTTGTCGTGTAAGACTTCCCGGACCCGCCCGACAAATCCAGCTGCCACAAATGTTAGTCTAATGTGGGAGGTCTTTATAAGGTTACGATCTTAATGAATTAAGAAACACTTAACCAGATAAACATGTAGTGGGACATGAGGGGGTTAAGTGGGTGCCTTGGGTGGCATGTGGAATCTAGTGGGTGCCTTGTGTGGCATTTGAAATACAATTAGAAATACTTGACCAAAATTTGAAACATGTAAGTGAACATGAATAAGAAGAGGGTTAAGTGGGATGTACTAGAGGGGACCAAGCTTAGGTGGATAGCTTGTGTCAAGTAATGGGGGCCCGTTTCAACCAGTAACCCATACGTATCTTTGTGGGCTCGACCCAGGTCGAGGACGGGACACGCATACTGGGCTTGACTGTAAGAGGCCAAAACGGGTTAGCGGTGGCAACGCAAGTCCAACGGGTTCATGTGCGTGTGTGGGCCCGGGCTAGTAGGTAAGACGTTGTTGCATCGTGTAGGTATAAGTCGTGCATTGTTGGTGGTATTGGGTTGCAACTTTGGGGAGTGATACACCTCACTGTGGGGCCAGCACAGGTATCTACGAGTTAGGGAGCCGATCGCATGGGGGCAGTGGGTACACCTAGTGGAGATAGGGGCAGGCAGCACCAATGAAGGCAACTAGGGGTGCACGAAACTGCCATTATCATTATTAAGTTTTGTAGGCGGGATCAACCTTTAGGGTGACTAGTGGTGGTGCAGTATAGTAATTATCTTATAGTGATTTAGGTGTGCCTTTAACGTTATCTTTGTTCATATTATTTCCTTGTTTACTCCGTCATAGTCAATTGTTCACAGCCATTTCCTTATTTTCCAACTTATGCCTTAGCCTAGTTATTTTGGTAATTATATTGTTAAAGTTATCGCACTCGCCAGACTTTATGTCTGACCCACTTGTTTTCCACCTCTTTTCTTCCTTTCCCCCCCGATGCTCAGGGTGGAACTAGCACCAGTGGAGCTTGATTTTGGACAGTTGTATCTCTTGCTTTTAGAAGTTGCTTGGATCGCTGAAGTAAAAGTTCAGCCTATCTTATTTATGTCTATTTTGTGTTGGGGTTATGTCTTTCAATTTACGTACTCTGATTTAGTCAAGATGGATATTATGTACTTTGACTCTGGTTTTTGATGATGTAATCAAACTTATGTGTTTACCGCTGCAATGAATAAAGTTTTAAATTTTTAAGTACTGTTTATATCTGTTTTGTTGTTAAGTTTCTGTTCTATACTCACTTAAAACGCTCCACAGAAGTTGATGCATTCCCTTTGTGAGTGACATTAATGGACGTGGGGTGTTACACGTGGTACCAGAGCTGAAGGTTACTTGAACAGATATGAATTTTGAAAAACTGTTTTTCAAAAACACTTTTATAAAGAAGTACCTTCAAAAATATGTTTTAAGGAAAGTATTTTTAAGAGAAAAGCTTATTTTAGAAAGCATAACCCCAAGAGCCATATATCCTTCCTTCGGTTCTTTTGTATCGAATCTTTCCTGTTTTGTTTCAGCATGTCTGGAATTCCCGAGATACCCGAGGGGATACCAATACCAGGATGGTTTAGGAGGTATTTGGAGACTAGGGCCACCACCGCAGGCCCAGCAAATGCTCCTCCTCCTCCTCCTCCTCCTTGTGTCGATACTTTCGCAAAGATATATAAGGACTTTCGGGCAATGGGTGGAAAACCATTTCACGGGATGGAGACATTTGTTGAAGCTCGAAATTGGCTAAAGGATGTGGAAGAATTGTTTGGGATCTTTGAAGTGGAAGATGGAAGAAAGGTCCAGTTAGCTGCCTGGCTAATGAAGGATGAGGCCTCGTTTTGGTGGGAGGTCACTAATGGAGAGCGTCCAGTTGATACATGGCCAGATTTCAGGCGGAGGTTTGAAGCAAAGTTTCTCTCACGGGCTAAAGAGAATTTATACATGGAAAGGTTTTTGGCATTGAAGCAAGGGAATCTGTCAGTGAAAGAATACGTCAACAAGTTCAATCAGTTGGTGAGATTTGGCATGGACTTGGTGAATACACCAGAAAAGAAGGCCCTGAGATTTGTTAAGGGTTTGAACGAGCCGCTTCATGGGTTAGTTATGACCCACATCCCCATCGGGGCTACCTTTGAGAGACTAGTTGACATGGCGCTTATGCATGAAGAGGAGAAGGGCGCCAATGCTAATAAGGCACCCAAAAAGAAAGGGTATCAAAAGAAACCGCAACAGCAACAACAAAACAAGAAAGGTGGTAAAGGAAACAATGGTAAGGGAAAGAAAAGATGCTTTAACTGCGGGACACCAGACCATCTAAGCGAAGACTGTAGGAAGAAAAAGAAGACTGGTTGTTTCCACTGTGGCGAAGCTGGACATCTAATTAAGGACTGCCCAAGGAAAGGGCAGAGGGCAGGGTCTACCTCTAGAGGACAGGTGCAGACTCTTATGGCACCAGGGCAGGCAAGGGGGCAAGTTCAGGCTCTCGTGGTCCCAACGCAGCAAGAACGAGGTAGAGCAATTTCCGTTGAAAGTTTAATTTTTCTGTTTGATCATCCTATCCGTACTTTATTCGATTCTGGCGCATCACATTCGTTTATCTCTACATCATTAGTTGAAACACTGCACCTAAATACTAGTCTAGTTACGGATCCCTTTGTAGTCTCAAATCCTATTGGTGGTTCGGCTCATCTTTCTATGATTTGTCGGGATTTGAGAGTGTCTATCTTGGGCGTTGAGTTTGAATGCAACGCCTTTGTTCTTGGCTTCATGGGCTACGACTTGATTCTAGGTATGGATTGGATAACTAGATATGGGGCCATCCTAGATTGTGAAAGAAGGGTTGTTGACTCGTTGTGGAAAGACCCTTGATATTTCTTGTGACCCTAGAGGTCCAGTAATGCTTAGCTACCTAGAATCCCTTGACGCATCTGATGATGATTTACATTCTGTTCGTATAGTCCATGAATATGTGGATGTCTTCGATGAGGTGAGGGGTCTACCTCCAAAACGTGAGATAGACTTTTGAATATATCTAGTAGATAATGCAAAGCCAGTTGCATTGCCAGTGCGCCATATGGCTCCAAGAGAGAGAAGAGAACTCAGTAAGCAAGTGAAATAATTGCTTGAGAAGGGGTTCATAAGACGTAGTATATCGGAGTGGGGTGCTCCAGTAGTATTTGCCACGAAGGCAGATGGGTCCCTTAGACTTTGTGTGGACTATAGAGAACTTAATAAGCTTACTAAGAAGAATAGGCACCCACTATCGAGGATTGATGATCTCTTCGATCAGTTAGTTAGCGCCTCAGTGTTTTCGCAGTTGGACTTAGCCACGGGTTTCCATCAGTTGAGAGTGGCTGAGGATATCATAGACAAGACTGCCTTTAGGACTCCAGACGGCTTCTTCGAGTGGCTTGTGACTCCAGACGGCTTCTTCGAGTGGCTTGTGATGCCCTTCGGTTTGACAAACCCCCCCCCCCCCCGCATACTTTGTTGACTTGATGAGTAGGGTGTTTAAGGAGTATCTTAATAAATTCGTGGTAGTCTTTGTGGATGACATCTTGATCTTTTCCAAGAGCGAGGAAGAGGATGCCCTACATCTTAGGGAAGTGTTGGAGACCCTTCGAGCGCATAGCCTTAAAGCTAAATTTTCTAAATGTCACTTTTGGAGGAAGGAAGTGCGATTCTTAGGGCATGTGGTTTCCAAAGAAGGGATAGTTGTGGATCCCGCGAAGGTAGTGGCCATCCAAGATTGGAAGGTCCCTAAAAATGCTACCGAGGTGAGGAGTTTCTTAGGGTTGGCTGGCTACTATAGGAAGTTTATCAAAGACTTTGCAAAAATATCAGCCCCATTAACACGCTTGACGAAGAAGAACCTAGTTTTCACATGGGACGTAGATTGTGATGATGCGTTCCAACGTTTAAAGAGAGCTTTGACCACAACCCTGGTCTTAGTGTTGCCAGATGGGAGTAAGCCATTTACCGTTTATACCGATGCTTGTGGGACAGGACTAGGCGCAGTCTTAATGCAAGAGGGAAGGGTAATAGAGAGAAATTACCCTACTCATGACCTAGAGTTGGCAGCTATTGTTTTCACGCTTAAGTCTTGGCGCCATTATCTTCTTGGCGAGAAATTCGAATTGTTCACTGACCAAAAATCGCTAAAATACTTGTTCTCTCAGAAGGACTTGAACTTAAGGCGGCAAAGGTGGATGGAATTCTTAGCGTCCTACGATTTCGAGATAGCATATACCCCTAGCAAGGGTAACGTGGTGGCAGACGCCTTAAGTAGGAAAATATTGTCCTTGAGTCCGTTGTTTGTTGAGCGGAGAAGCTTAGAGTTCATCTCTATGTTTGACTTTAGACCTTTCACTGACTTTGTACCCGGTTTGCTAGCATCCTTAGAGGTCAGACCTACGCTTTTGGGACGCATTGGTGAGGCACAGTGAGATGACCCACAGTTGGTTGAGTTAGTAGAGAAGCTCAAAAGGGGGGAGTCATCGAGCCATCTCAGTAGGTATACCCTAGATGATAAGGGTTGGTTACGTAGGGACGGTAGATTTGTGTACCACGGGACGAGAATTTGAAGAAGACCATTCTTGATGATGCACAACGTTCGAAGATGACCGTCCATCCCGGCGGGGACAAGATGTACATGGACATGAGACAAGTTTACTTTTGGGCCGGTATGAAGAGGGATGTGGCTGAGTTTGTCGCTAGATGCTTGGTGTGCCAACAAGTAAAAGCAGAGCAAAAGAAGCCCGGTGGGTTGCTTCACCCATTGGAGGTCCCACAATGGAAGCGGGAAAGTGTCTCGATGGACTTTATTGATGGGTTACCGAGATCGAGGAAGGGTAATACGGGGATTTGGGTCGTGGTAGACAGACTTACTAAGAGCGCCCATTTTATTCCCATAAAGAGTAAGAGGACTGCTCCATGGTTAGCCTCCATATACATTTGAGAGATAGTTCGTTTGCACGGTGTTCCTTCTAGCATAGTGAGCGACCGCGATCCTGTCTTTACTAGCGAGTTTTGGAAGAGCTTGCAAGAGGCGGTAGGGACTCAGTTATGTTTGAACACCGCATACCATCCTCAGACGGACGACCAGACTGAGAGGGCGAATCGTATTCTAGAGGACCTATTGAGGTTGTGTGTCTTAGATTTCGGAGGTACATGGGAGGAACATCTTCCGTTGGTGGAGTTCGCATATAATAATAGCTTCCAGTCTAGCATTGGCATGGCACCGTTCGAGGCTCTTTATGGACAGCCGTGTCGTTCGCCTACATGTTGGTGGGAATCTACAGATAAGATCTTACTTGGGCCCATGATTAGAGAGACTTCAAAAAAGATCGATTTGATTCGAAGGAGGATGAAGACGGCGCATGATAGGCAGAAATCTTATGCGGACAAGAGGAGGACAGATCTTGAGTTTGATATTGGGGACATGGTCTTTGTCAAGGTGTCTCCATTACGGAATGTTGTTCGCTTTGAGTCCGTTGGGAAGTTAGCACCAAGGTTCGTAGGGTCGTTTCCTATTAAGGAGAGGATTGGACAGATGGCGTATAGAGTGGAGTTGCCCGAGAGACTTAGTGGTGTACATGATGTATTCCATGTATCACATTTGAGGAAGTGCTTGCACGAGACCGCAGAAGTGGTAGAACCGAGCTTGCTTAGAGAGGTAGAGATAGAACGTGATGCGATGATTCGACGAGCTCCTATGTGTATTCTTGGGTCGGAGATTAAGAAGTTGAGGAATCGAGAGGTCAAGCTAGTCAAAGTACAATGGGGAGATGATGAGAGCAACGCTACTTAGGAGATGGAAGAGAAGATGCATTCGTTGTACCCTTTTCTTTTTTAGGGTATGTCTTTTAATTTCTCCTTTATCGCTTAGCATGGACTTATTTTATCTTTGGTATGTCCTCTCGCTAGTATCTTTGAACTTTAGATAGGGTAGTCCTATGGTTGAAACATGTGTTTGAGACATGTTATGTATGATGGATGCATGTGGATGCATGTGTTTGCTAGTGGTTGCTCGTGGATGCATATACACACACTTTAGGCACTAGATCGGCTCAATCACTTCATATTGCATATTGCATATAAATGTGTGTGCATATTTAAGTAATGGTTGTATAATGATTGTGTTATCATATGGATGTTGCATTTTGGTGAATGGTTGTGCACACATGTAGAAATAATATGTATCGATAGGATTCTTTCGCATACATAATGGACGCATGGCACTATCATGGTTTTCAATACGGAGGTCAACTGAATCAGTAGACCGCCTGATTTTGCATTAGATATAGAACATATACACACACTTCTTGCATATGTTCATACAGCATCAGGAATTTTATAAGGACAATGAATGCCTATGTTTGATGGTTGAGTAGATGGTTGTTTGGATGTTAGGATATGCATTCTCCATAACTTGGAGATTTCGGGGGTGAAATCCTTTAAGGAGGGGAGAATGTAACACCCCGTATTTCTGTTAATATTAATGCTCACAAATTAAAGAATAACTAATCTTAGAAGTGAGAATTAAGGGAAATGGGTTGCGCCATTCTGTTCGTCTTGGAATTCTGGTTGAGATAGAGTCCGAGTTTGCGTGAATTGGACTTCGTATGAAGAAGTTATGGCCATCGGAAGTTTCAGAAAATTCAAAACAGATTTCAAAAATTAAAATTTCAGAGTCAGATGGGCTAGGCGGGAAATTTCCCGCCAGGGCCAGGTCGACCATAGGGTCGACTTACCCTCACCAGGTCAACCATAGGGTCAACTTACCCTCACCAGGTCGACCATAGGGTCGACCTGCCGCCCCCAGGCAGATTTGATTGATGACCTGTTTATGACTCTATGCAGAGTCATTAGGGTTTCTGATCTGCTCTGAATGGCTGGTGTTAATTCTGGGTTGATCGGACGGCCTAAATTAATCCTAAACTCTATAAAAACACATGTAGACTCAAACCCTAAAATCAAATTAAAATTAGAACCATGGCCTCCATGCCGTCACCTTGCAACCTAGAATAGCTGCCACCAATTAGAGAGGAAGAAAAGCTAATCAAATTCAATTCTAATCTAAACTGCAACAAATTGTCTTCTTCAAAGGAAAGATAAGTCAACTTCAGAACTCAGATTTTAGAACTC
Organism: Allium sativum; assembly: GCA_030737875.1. Lineage (NCBI taxonomy): Eukaryota > Viridiplantae > Streptophyta > Magnoliopsida > Asparagales > Amaryllidaceae > Allium > Allium sativum. The sequence continues at coordinate 320,872,954 of CM060921.1, forward strand.
AAGACCTTCTTTGAGTTGTGAGTTCGATTTCTTTAATAAAATAATTAATAATTTAATTGGATTGAGCTAAGATGCAGATTATATGGTTATGTTGTGAATTATTGACTGCATGTTATCATCTACGTTGTAAAATTGTGATGTTATCATCTATGTTGTAACTTCTATGATGTTATCACCTATGTTGTAAAGTTGTGATGTTATCATCTATGTTGTAATTCTATTATTGCTTATGTATAATCAATTCATGATGATGTTTCATATGCTAGTTTGTTATGTTGTTGGAACTAATTCATATGATAAATCATATGTATGTATGCAAGTTAGGATGTTAATTGAGACATGGATCATATGCAAGTTAGTGAGAATTATATATATATAACATTACATGTTTCATGACATCTATTTTATGTGTAAATTGGATCTAAAGTTAGGCTATGACATGTGTGAGTTATATGCTAGTATACAAAATTCTACATGCTAGTTTACATGTTTAGATGTAAGTTTACACCATCATTATGTTGCATAAATCACATATGCAAGTATATATGTTTGGGGTATGAATCATGTAGTGTAAGTTTGTGGTTATTGCCTATGCAAGTTTGTACCTTTTGATCAGATCTATGACATACATGGTTTATGCAAGTTTGTGATTATTACCTAAACAAGTTTACACCTTTAGATTTAGATCTATGACATATGTAGTTTTATGCAAGTTTGTGACTTTGGCCTATGCAAGTTTTTAGATGTAGAACCTCATTCACACATGCAAGTTCACCCCTTATGTTTGGATCTAGTTTTATTTATATGTATGGTGTGATGTTTTCTCTTTATTCCATAAGTTAGACTATTCGAGTCTAACGTATATTTTACGTTAAACGAACGAACGTACAACGTGGGGCAATGGGATAATATTAAAAGATTTAATATTGAGAATTGGCATAAATGCCTTAAAAGGCATAGAATTAATTTGTGGTGAAAATTGGTACGATTTTGCATACCATAAATAGATGGACATAATTGAGTCAATTATCGACATAGTTAAATTTGGTATTGATTGATAATTTGAATTGGGAAATTAATTCAAATTGGGGGATAATTACTTATGTGTAATTAATCGCTTAAGACACGAGATTAGGCTCTTTTATGGTGTAAGACTGCCCGGACCCGCCCAGCAAATCCAGCTGCCACAAATGCCAGTCTAATGTGGGAGGTCTTAGGCATAAATTAAATGTGTAACAGTTGTAAATACACGAGGTTAGGCTCGTTTGTGGTGGAAGACTTCCCGGACCCGCCCGGCAAATCCAGCTGCCACAAATTCCAGTCTAATGTGGGAGGTCTTTATAAGGTTATGGTCTTAATGAATTAAGAAACACTTAACCAGATAAACATGTAGTGGGACATGAGGGGGTTAAGTGAGTGCCTTGGGTGGCATGTGGAATCTAGTGGGTGCCTTGGGTGGCATTTGAAATACGATTAGAAACACTTAACCAAAATTTGAAACATGTAAGTGAACATGAATAAGAAGAGGGTTAAGTGGGATGTACTAGAGGGGACCAAGCTTAGGTGGATAGCTTGTGTCAAGTAATGGGGGCCCATTTCAACCAGTAACCCATACGTATCTTTGTGGGCTCGACCCAAGTCTAGGACGGGACACACATACTGGGCTTGACTATAAGAGGCCAAAACGGGTTAGCGGTGGCAACCCAAGTCCAATGGGTTCATGTGCGTGTGTGGGCCCGGGCTGGTAGGTAAGATGTTGTTGCATCGTGTAGGTATAAGCCGTGCATTGTTGGTGGTATCGGGTTGCCACTTTGGGGAGTGGTACACCCCACTGTGGGGCCAGCACGGGTATCTACGAGTTAGGGAGCCGGTCGCATAGGGGTAGTAGGTACACCTAGTGGAGATAGGGGCAGGCGGCACCTATGAAGGCAACTAGGGGTACACGAAACTACCATTATCATTATTAAGTTTTGTAGGCGGGATCAACCTTTAGGGTGACTAGTGGTGGTGCAGTATAGTAATTATCTTATAGTGGTTTAGGTGTGCCTTTAACGTTATCTTTGTTCATCTTATTTCCTTGTTTACTCTGTCATACTCAATTGTTCACAGTCATTTCCTCATTTTCCAACTTATGCCTTAGCCTAGTTATTTTGGTAATTATATTGTTAAAGTTATCGCACTCGCCAGACTTTATGTCTGATCCCCTTTGTTTCCACCTCTTTTCTTCCTTTCCCCCCAGGTGCTCAGTGTGGAACTAGCACCAGTTGAGCTTGATTTTGGACAACTGTATCTCTTGCTTTTAGAAGTTGCTTAGATCGCTGAAGTAAAAGTTCAGCCTATCTTATTAATGGCTATTTTGTGTTGGGGTTATGTCTTTCAATTTATGTACTTTGATTTAGTCAAAATGCATATTATGTACTTTAACTCTGGTTTTTGATGATGTAATCAAACTTATGTGTTTACCGCTGCAATGAATAAAGTTTTAAATTTTTAAGTACTGTTTATATCTGTCTTGTTGTTAAGTTTCTATTCTATACTCACTTAAAACGCTCCACAGAAGTTAATGCATTCCCTTTATGAGTGACATTAATGGACGTGGGGTGTTACAGGGTTGTCATGGATTCGGTCGACCAAGGTTACTGGGTGTGGTCGCTCTACACTAGTAGGGATATGGAACACCTCCTGGTTCCCAGATGGATAGAGTTAGCGGTGTTTTCCAATGCTTGGACGTAAACCGCGGTAACTTGTTTCCTGGATCGTGCGGATGTGCATTACGACGTTTTCGCATGCCTACGACGTAAGCCGTTGGGAATTGTACTACGCGATAGATCTTTCGGATCAGGAGCCACCAGTATGGAAATCCAAACTTCCAATATGACATTTTGCGGTTTTGATTGTACACTATATATGGCGACATAGTGGGATGGGGCACTCATGCCGTCTAGGATTGATACATTTATATTTGAAGTTGATTTCTTCACTTATAATAATAATTAAAGATTTGTTTTAAAACGTACCAAGCATATTTGGCTATTATAAGGTAAAACTCTATCCTCCGGCTTGTTTTACATTGTGTGATGGGACCCGAATCGTTTAATAGCTTCATTTTTCTTTATTTTGCATTGCGTTGTTTGTTTTAGGCACTGGTATTCTTGGGGGTAAACCCGTTCCGTGTTATACGACGTGGTCCCTTGATCTACCTTATTTTAAAAGTAAAGTTTTAAATAACTGTTTTAGTTCTCACACCAGTCCAATGACTGACCTGGAGTTTATTGTTTTAACCTAAACTCTAAGTGCCCCTATTTTCCATACGGGCAGCTAGTAGTTTTGGTTTTGCAGATTTATTTATACAGGATCCTGGATTTACAGCTGGAACTATAATTGGAATGCTTTGTATTGGTATATGCCTTTCAGTTGTGTCTGTTGTTATTTTCCGCTACGCATTGTATTTATACATTTTATTTCCGCTGCTTTGTATTTTAATCTCTGATATTTTTCTATGTGATATTTATTCAAACTCTGAATATTCTTGTACTCTGACGTAACTGTTGTAAATAACAATGAAATGTTCTTCTGTTTGTGTTCCGATTTGTCTTGTTCTTGAAGCAATCCGGGCTTTCCTTTATGGGAAAGTTTGGGTCGCTACATAATATATATATTATATATATTTGTCGATTTCCATTTAAATCGTATTTCATAAATCATTTATATATTTCTTTTAAAATGATTCCAACTTTATTTTCAGTTTTAAATTAAAATTGAATATTCTATATCTTTATCATATTAAAATGATAATATTTTCAAAATATTAGATTTTGAAATCACTTCTTTTCAATATTCATGATAAAATAAATATCTCGATCGATAAAAAGGGCGTTTAACCACATAACTATTTTTATTGTTCCAAATTTTTTATTCAAAACATGAATATCTAATATGGTTTATACATTCTATAAAAATAATATTTTTATTGTTCAAACATTTTATTCTCATTAACTTGTTAAAGATGACATCTTTAATGTACAAAAATATAATTCAACAAATGATTATTTTATTTTCATTAACATGTTAAAGGTAACATTTTTAATGTACAAAAATATAATTCAACAAATGATTATTTTATTTTTTATTCATACAATAAAAATGTGATTTTTATTGTTAAATCATTTTATTTTAAAATATTCTTTATTTTAAAAGATTCTTTACTTTAAAAATATTCTTTATTTAAAAAGTCCTTTATTTAAAAATGTTCTTTATTTCTGAATCGGAATGCGACTCAATCAATTACCATATAATTTCAGTTATATGGATTTCACACATCGCATGTTTGCAACAATAATGATAAATAATCGTCAAACAATCCATTCACATCCAAAGTGAAATTTATAACTGTGTGAGCATTAAAATAAATAAATAACGCTCATCACAGACTGTCAATCCATCGATTGACATACAATTAAATATTGGGACTAATGTACGCCAAATATCATCCCAATACCCGTGTGGGGTTTACAAACAACAACAGTGAATTTAAATAAATTATTGGTTAACAAATTTAACCAATTCTAATTCAGATTGAATTATTTTTAAACTTAACCAATTTTCACTGTTTTAAATTATAAATAAATATTTATTGTTTAATTCCAACTACCACAATAATGTTAACATTAATTTTAACACGTTCAACATTTCAACATCACAAACAATATACAATACAGTCAATTTAAATCGTCCATGTTCTGTGGATGAGGGAGGTGATCTAACAAGCACCGTATACAGTTTATAATGATTAAACTGAAAAAAATCTAAACTGGCAATTCTATGTATATTTCAGTTATGAAAATAAATATATAACTGTGCAGAATTTTTTTAGTGAGGAGTTCTCACCTTAACTGGTTTCGAAATCGTTATTAAAACGATTATTTTTATAAAATAAAGCAGGCGTTCAATTTTGTCAACCATCCTTGGTGCTTCTGTTTCTGTCCCAGTCAGTTCTAAAATGTCGGCCTTGAATTTACGGTCTCAACGTAAATGATTTCGTTTGATTCTGATTTAATATGACAAAATTATAGCATTTTAAACATTTGCAATTTAATTAAATAACTAATATAATTAATTACTTTAATTAACCTTTAATCAACTCTTAATCCTCCTTCCACCAGTAAAACTGCTCCAGAACTGTTCGAAACCCATACATCGATCGTCACTTCCCGCCTGCGCGCCGCCCCAGAAGTCACTGACCTCCGATCCACGATGACCCCTTCGACCGCCGTCATGTGCGCTGCCTCCTCCCCAAATCCTAGTGAACTCGGTTCTCCCATAGGCATGAAACCTTGTCCAAAGTCGCCCACTTTGAGCTCGAATTACGAGCAAATCTGATCACAAAACTTCATCACCACCGTTGATTATAAAGATCGAAAGGTGGTCTTCGATTTTCTCTTTGGAACGATAGATTGATTCGCCATGGATTAAACGATTTTATTGATGGAAGTATGGAGATCGTTGGCCCTCCATTTTGAGTGACGGCGGCCAAAGAATAGGGTTAGGGTTTAATTGGTTAGGGTATTTATAGAAAATATATTTTAATATTTAATTCCAACTTTTATTTGTTTATCACTGTTAACTCCAAATCAAACCCAACGACTGTCACCCGTTGCTAAATACCCCCATTTCGGACACAATGGAATATGTTTCATAACCCAATTCGGCTGTTACGATCAGTTTTTATCGAAATTAAAATATAAATCAATATACATTAAATTTGAACATACATTTTAATTTACCGGGGCCACATACTGACTTCAAAAATTCCAGAAAAATTATTTCTAGCTTCGTTTTAACAATACGGTCCTAACAAAACTAATTTCGTCAAATTTGGAGATCGTTTGAAAAAAATAGCATTTTCTGGTCGATCCAATCCAATTTAAATTGACCAAACACGTTTTCTTTTGCCACGCTCACATATTAATTCCAAAAATTATGAAAATCGGAATCTAGCAATAATTTGACATTCCGGATCCAACAAAGGTAGTTTCGTCGAGAACGGAGGTCGTTTGCAAAATGGCTATTTTTAAGGGCTATATATTATATTAAAATATATATAAATTCCACAGCGACTTTTCTGAATTTTAAACTGGTCATAACTTATAATTTATGAACTGAAATCTCAGTTTCTTACATTCTTAGAAAGATATTATTAAACAGACTCAAATATTTCTGGTTTTCCTGAAATCCGATTTATTTTGAATCTTGTACATTCAATTGAAATTAGAAATCGAATTTTCAAACTGTCGCGCCATTTCAGGCCCGTTATATAATTAAAATAAATTTATTCGTTCTAACTTCTATTTAAAATAAATCTTTAGTCGTTATTATTTAAGATAAATTATTTTAAATATACTAAATCCATTAAAATATCTAAAATTAAAATTTTAAATTGGTTCAGAAATTCCGGGTTGTTACAATCTCCCCCACTTAAAATCTTTTCGTCTTCGAAAAGGAACGGAGCTGAAAGCTGTTTAACTAACCAACTCAACTTTCAATTCTAATAAATTTCAATTCAGTTCAATATTAAATTCAATTTAGCTAAATTTATCATTCTTTTATATATTGGTTTTATTAATTATCATTCCAATAATTTTAATTAGTTAAATTAATTTACCAAACATCACAACCAGCAATCAATTAGGTGATTAAATTTTCAAATATATATAACTTTTATATAGTCAAAAATCATATTTCAGTGAAAATCATAACAATAAACTCTAACTAAGTTTTGGTTCTCATACCAATCAATTGGAAATATATAGATATCCCACTTTTGAAACTCGAACATAAACACTGATGACGCTAGCAACCATCAGAATCATCTTTGGGCGACTAGAGTGTGATTCTATATCTATCTAGCATATTTGAGGCTTCCAATATACGTTAATTATGCGTATATTCAAAATCTTTATATACTCGATTATCCAAATTCAATATAAAATAAATATTCAAATACGCATAATTGATATAAAATTTTAAAATTAAATTTGATTTTTTTATTATATAACACTCTTCAAACTCATTCTATGGTATTACTAACCCCATCTCCAACGAGTCATTCTCATTGGATATTACTATACCAATCTCTGATGAATTCTTTTGTTTGATTCTAATGTGTCTTGTTCTCGAGCTCTGTAAACCAAAGCTCTGATACCAAAATGAAATGACCAAACTCGCCCTTACAGAAAAGCCCGGATTGAGCTGAGAAAACGACAAATCAGAACACAAACAGAAGAACATTTCATTGCTTATTACAACAATTTACATCAGAGCACATGAATATAAAAGAGTATGAATAAATAATATACATCAGAAAAATATCAGAGATTTAAATTACATTTAAATAGTAGCGGAAAAATAATACAAAACACAACTGAAAAAAATACACGGATACAGAGCTTTCCGAATATCGCTTCAGCTGTAAACTAGGATCCTATGAATATAATATATGTGAAACCAAAACTACTAGCTGCCCGTATGAAAATAGGGGCACCTAAAGTTTAGGTTAAAACAATAAACTCTAGGACAGTCATGGGACTGGTGTGAAAATTAAAACAGTTATTAACTTCTTTACTTTAAAAGTTGGGTAAATCATGGGACCATGCTGTATAACACGAAACGGGTTTACTCCACATGAATCTTAGTTTAAAATAAAATAACGCACTGCTTTTTGGAAAAATGAAGCTATTATAAGACTCAGGTCCAATCACACAATGCAACGCAAGCCGAAGGATAGAGTTTTCCCTTATAATAGCCTAACACGCTTAGTACGTTTAAAACAAATTATTTTGATATTACTATAAATGTGTAGTGTCAAAAACAATTTCAAATATAAATGTATCAATCATAGACGACATGGGTACCATATATCATGTCACCATACTAGTTCTACAATCCAAACCGCAAAGTCACGTATTGGAAGTTGGATTTCCATCATGAACCAAGGCAAGGGATCGTCCTTACCGAATTCGAGACAATCTAGTCCAAGTCTCAGGACAAGAACTCAGTCAAGCCCTTAGGAGCCACAGGGCTGGTCCACACATATGTTAGTGGATTATATATAATTCCGAATAATAAATTTCCCCACCCTACGGGGTGTAAATCAAGAGCCACTAGGGACTCAACTCCGAGGTACCTCGCTAACCATCATCCACATAAGTAAAAATGTTTGGGCTCCATACCATGACACCAATCCTAGCTAGAAAGAAACACATGTTCTCCCTGGACCCTTCTCCTGTTTCTGTTTCATACCAGGGTGTGAGGCTCGCGATGTAACGCTATACACAAAGCTGTGCTAATTAGAGCTGTGCTTTGATCATCAACCACAAGGCTCTGCTTTTCAACAAAAGCCTTGATCATTTGCATCTTGGCATGCCACACTGAAAATTCATGCCATGCAACTGATGTCTATCAATATATAACCTCTAAGCTCGTACATCTCAGAGAAGGGTGTTAAGCAAGAGAATAAATTCTCCACCACCAAGCAGATATATATTTAATAGAAATCAATTAGCACAGAATGAAATCCGATGTCAGAGACACATCCATTTACAAGTCCATTCTGGTTCTGAACGAAATCGGAGGCACCTTATTCCTCGTCCTATATGTCCAATATAGGAGATAGGTCCTCACATATCCATTGATCTCCAAGTATGCCTGAACGATCACCACTTATTACCTTGTCTTGAGTGTACAGCCCAATCAAGACATGAGTAATCATCCAAACGATGTGAAGACCTCCGGTCTTTAACCACCGTCTTCATCGTCGACTTTTAATCATCGTAGTAATTATTCAGAATGGGTTAAACCCGGTCTTTCTGAATAACTCGCGTATTTTATAATCAATAATCAAGTGCTATAAAAACACATCATACGTCTCATTCCAATTCAGAATATTCTTTTAATAAAATATTCACATTATTAGGGAAAGGTTCCCATTAATTTTATCAAAGATAAATTCTTTTAAATTTGTTCTTTTAATCTTCCTTTGGATATTAATTCAAACCAAATTAAGGTTTATAAACTAGTCAGGATTATCGAACCATAACAAAGTAATCATTTCTTTTATTATCCTAATCCTAACCTATTTATCCCATGGAGCAAAATGGGTAATACTCCATATCTAACACCCACTGTGTTATTGGTAAAATTAATTACCATTTCATGTTTAAATCTAATTAAAGATTAAACTATCACCGGAGTAAAACTGGTGGTACTCCATTCTCGATCATTTCAAGAATTCGATAAATTTAGTAATCTCATTCCTATTTCAGCCTTAATTAAAAATTTACTAAAACTCTAGTTTGGTTTTAATATGAAAAATCAATACTTTATGATATTTCAACTTTAAGAAATTAATTTTATCTTGTCTTAACTGGGTTAAAGAACTAATGTCATTTAAAACACAGTTCACGATAAACCCAAAATCATCTTCCAACAAATATGGATTCTTCGCAGAAATCAGATCAATATATAATCGATATAAATTTCCTTATCAGACTAATAATATAAATGAAATAACGGGAAAGCCTTTTAAATTCTATATATAGTAACGGTCTTTATTCACAGAAGCTCATCTCGATTATTCTCAAATCGAATTCCATTCAATTCCAATTTAATATATATTAAATTGGAAAACTTTACTTTGGAAAATTTCCATTTAAATCTCATTAAAAGATTTATAAATCCTAAATTATATTTCACTATTAATTGGGTTAAAGAACAAATGTAATTTAAAAACACAGATCACAATAAACCCAATTCACTTTTCATTTTATTCCAATTACTAAATATAATTGGAAACTCTAATAATCTTAATTAAAAGATTTATTCTTTTCACACGGGGTTTAAGGACAGTGTTATTTAAGACACCATTCACGACAACCCCAAAATCCAATTCTTTTATTCAATTCCAGTTAAATATTAATTAATTGGAAAACTTCACTAAATCTTAATTTAAAAGATTTATTCTTTTCTCAACTAGGTTTATGAACAGTGTTATTTAAGACACTATTCTCGACAAACCAAAAATCCATTTCGTCATTAAATATAAGGTTCTGAATAGAAATTATATCGGCTTATATTCAATATCAAATTCTGAAACCAACAAATATTGTATTGGGAATAACGATATATATATATATATGTCTTTCAAATTCCTCACAATATCCTTATAATAACAGAATCCAATATCGAAATATCCCGAAGATAATTTCCACCCCAATTCATACTTTGGAAAATTCTGGTTATGTTAAAACAATTTACAATTCAAATTTATTTATTTATTTAAAAACATTGGATTATTATTCTAATTAATAACCTGTTCATTTTGATAAAAATATATTTTTATCTTTTCAAAATTGGAATTTTTCATCCAAAATCTTTCCAAATCATTTATTATGATTTTACACAAATTATTAATATTTTTAATAAATTTATTAAGGCCCTTTCAGTCAATTACCATAAACGGTCATCGAACTGCACTTACAACAACCTTTTCCAAATTTTGATTTGGGCATAGTCCCAAATCCAACCGTTAGATTTCAAATCTCTTATATTCATTGGAAAGCTCTTTTCGATACAAACCCAACGATTCCAGTTTTAGGAGAATCCGACGATCAGATCTCCTGTTACATCAATTTGAACTTAATGGTCGAAATTCGCGAACGGTAGCTGCGCGACGCATTTTATTCAGGTCATTAAATATATATAATATATATATTATATATATTTCATTTATTTCCATTTAAATTGTATTTCATAGATCATTTATATATTTGTTTTAAAGTGATTCCAACTTTATTTCCAATTTTAGATTAAAATTGAATATTATATATCTTTATCATATTAAAATGATAATATTTTCAAAATATTAGATTTTGAAATCACTTCTTTTCGATATGCATTATAAAATAAATATCTTGATCGATAAAAAGGGCTTAACCACATAACTATTTTTATTGTTCCAAAAATTTTATTCAACACAAGAATATCTTATATGGTTTATACATTCTATAAAAATGATATTTTTATTATTCAAACATTTTATTCTCATTAAATTGTTAAAGATGACATCTTTAATGAACTAAAATATAATTCAATAAATGATTATTTTATTTTCATTAACATGTTAAAGGTAACATTTTAATGTACAAAAATATAATTCAACAAATGATTATTTTATTTTTTATTCATACAATAAAATGTGATTTGTATTGTTAAAAATTTTATTTTAAAATATTCTTTATTTTAAAAGATTCTTTACTTTAAAAATATTCAGTATTTAAAAAGTCCTTTATTTAAAAATGTTCTTTATGTCTGAATCGGAATGTGACTCAATCAATTATAATATAATTTCAGTTATACGGATTTCACACATCGCATGTATGCAACAATAATTATAAATAATCGTCAAATAGTCCATTCACATCCAAAGTGAAATTTACAACTGTGTGAGCATTAAAATAAATAAATAAAGCTCATCACTGACTGTCAATCCATCGATTGACATACAATTAAATATTGGGACTAGTGTATGCCAAATATCATCCCAATACCCATGTGTGGTTATCAAACAACAACAATGAATTTAAATAAATTATTGATTAAAAAATTTAACCAACTCTAATTTAGATTGAATTATTTTTAAACTTAACCAATTCTCACTATTTTAAATTATTAATAAATATTTATAATTTAGTTCGAACTGCCACATTAATGTTAACATTATTTTTAATACGTTCAGCATTTCAACACCACAAACTACATACAATACAGTCAATTTAAATTGTCCATGGTCTGTGGATGAGGGAGGTGATCTAACAAGCACCGTATACAGTTTATAATGATTAAAATGATAAAAATCTAAACTGGCAATTCTATATATATTTCAATTATGAAAATAAATAAATAACTGTGCAGAATTTTTTTAGTGAGGAGTTCTCACCTTGACTGGTTTCGAAATCATTATTAAAACGATTTTTTTAATAAAATCAAGCAGAAGTTTAATTTTGTCAACAATCCTTGGTGCTTCCGTTTCTGTCCTAGTCAGTTCTGAAATGTCGGCCTTGAATTTACGGTCCCGACGCAACTGATTTCGTTTGGTTCTGATTTAATATGACAAAGTTATAGCATTTTAAACATTTACAATTTAATTAAATAATTAATATAATTAAGTACTTTAATTAACCTTTAATTGACTCTTAATCCTCCTTCCATCAGTAAAACTACTACAGAACTGTTCGAAACCCATACATCGATCGCCACTTCCCACCTGCGCGCCGCCTCAGAAGCCGCTGACCTCCGATCCACGATGACTCTTTCGACCGCCCCACATACGCTGCTCCCTCACCAAATCCAAGTGAACTTGGTTCTCCCAATTGGCATGAAACCCGGTCCAAAAGTCATCCAATTTGAGCCCGAATTACGAGCAAATCTGACAATAAAACTTCATCACTACCGTTGATTGTAAAGATCGAAAGGTTGTCTTTGATTTTCTCTTTGGAACGATGGATTAGTTCGCCATGGATTAAACGATTTTATTGATGGAAGTATGGAGATCGCTGGCCCTCCATTTTGAGTGACGGCAGCCAAAGAATAGGTTTAAGGTTTAATTGGTTACGGTATTTATAAAAAATATATTTTAATATTTATTTCCAACTTTTATTTGTTTATCGCGATTAACTCCAAATCAAACCTAACTACTGTCGCCCCTAGCTAAATACCCCCATTCTGGACATAATGTTATATGTTTGATAACCCAATTCGGCTCTTACGATCAGTTTTTATCGAAATTAAAATATGAATCAATATACATTAAATTTGAACATACATTTTGATTTGCCGGGGCCACATACTGACTTCGAAAATTCCAGAAAATTTATTTCCAGCTTTGTTTTAACGATACGGTCCTAACAAAACTAATTTCGTCGAATTTGGAGACCATTTGAAAAATGGCCATTTTTTGGTTGATCCAATTCAACTAAAATTGACCAAACACGTTTTCTTTTGCCACGATCACATATTAATTCCAAAAACTATGAAAATTGGAATCTAGCAATAATTTGACTTTCCGGATCCAACAAAAGTGTTTCGTCGAAAACAGAGGTCGTTTGCAAAATGGCAATTTTTAAGGGCTACATACTATATTAAAATATATATGAATTCCATTGCGACTTTTCTGAATTTTAAACTGGACATAACTTATAATTTATAAAGTGAAATCTCAGTTTCTTACATTCATTAGAAAGATATTATTAAACAGATTCAAATATTTCTGGTTTTCCTTAAATTCGATTTATTTGGAATCTTGTACATTCAATTGAAGTTAGAAATCGAATTTTCAAAATGCAGTGTCATTTCAGGCCCATTATATAATTAAAATAAATCTATTCGTTCTAACTTCGATTTAAAATAATTTTTAGTTGTTATTATTTAAAATAAATTATTTTAAATATACTAAATCCATTAAAATATCTAAAACTAAAATTTTAAATTGGTTCAGAAATTCCGGGTTGTTACATTTTGTTTACACAATACATATTCGACATCATTCACCAAGCTGCATTTTCATTTCAAACTCAAACTGTTTTACAGTGTCTACGCTTTTGTGCATTTCTAACTCAAACTGTTTTACTGTTTTACAGACTCAAACTTGAACTGTTTTGTACATTTCCCTCTTCCTACAGTCATCTAACACTGCTCATCACCCACCAGTCACTACAAACAAGCCTTCCTCCTCAAGCACTCCACTGGTCACACAATTCACCAGTTCCCCTTCAAAAACTAACTTCAACGGACACAACAGCTTTACCTCTTCTTCAACTCCCAACTATTTACTGTCAAATTTCCATACAACCAAAAGTGCTCATACTTCTCCACTACATCAATTTCAAACATTTACAGGCAGTCAACAAGCATTAAGCACCACCTTACACAAAGACACTCCTTACTCCACACCATTACCAGAACATTCACAATACACTCGAAATTCCATCCTTCTACCATTGTTCATTTGCACATCCTCCTCAAACTCACTACAATCTCCCTCAGCACACACATTCTTCTCAACATAACTCCCTCTGCACGCAGCGGCTACCTCTGAAGCAAACATCCTCACTTCTTAACCACCTTCACAAACGGCGGACCCCAAAATCTCTTCACTAATAGCGAACTCCATCATCAATAGTCAGAACCACTTCTTCCACAAGCTTGAAGCCCATCTACCATACACAATCCAAAAAGACAGTTCCGACAATTCCAGCCTTGCTCGTGACCTCAGAAAATCATCGGAACCCCAAATCGAACCGCCTACATCCCCCAACTGCCACCCACACAAATCCGAAGCTCAAAACACTTCGATTGGAACCTACACCCGAAATCGAAACTCTAGGCTACCTGTGTTTCTCCCCAAAATTGCTGCAGTGACACACGAATCGCCTCATAATCGAACCCGAAATCATCTCCAGCTTGAGCCTCCAAATCACTCACGAACCCAACCAGAAACCCTTGGTTAGGATGTCGATTTCACAGTAGAGCTCAATATTTTTTTTCTTCCCCTTTTTATTTAAATATTTCTCGAATTCTCTTTTACCGCTTGGTTTTTCTTTTAATCAATTTGAATAGGGGCTCAAGGCTGACACTTTTGGTTTAATTGCGTTTTATTCGAGTAGTATACCCTTGGACCCAATTGGCGTGGGCCGGGTGTAATATTTGAGTGAATTTGAATTGTATATTTTCTTTTGATTCGATTCTGCCCCTTTGCTATGGTTATTCAAACCGGGAATTCCTTTTTGTACTTTCATTTTATCTGAATTGTCTTTTTGAATTGAATTTTAAGTGAGTTTTAGTCTGGTTGGATTTTCTCTACAAACTCAATTTCAGGTTCTTAGAAGAAAATCAAGGACGGCTTGCTCTACATTGCATTGCTTGGAAAAATTGTGCCGCTTGCTAATTCTAAAAATTGCCATGCTAAAAAGAATTTTTCCACTAAAAAAAACAAAACTTGCTAATAATTCTACCTGCTTTGGTATTGTGTTCCAAACTCTATTTTTATTTTGCTTGCATTATTGTTTGCTTGCATTTGCATTAAAGAAAAATTCAAAAAAAATAAAAATTCATTTGTAGTTGCATTGTTAATACACGTTTAATTTCTGATTTGCATTCATCTCATTTTATTTTTATTTTTTAAGGCATTATTATATAATGAAAAATTGGTTTCTTTCCGACGAATTTTTTCTCGATGTCTAGGCTATGGCAGAGTAATAACCGTTTATAAATATTATGGTGATTCGTAAATATTGTATCAATTGTTCCGTTGAAGGTACTTAAACCTTCGGTTGCATTGCTAAGGTAATTCCTGGTGCACTGATAACTCCTGTCCGTTAGCTGGCTGAGAAATCTTTTGTTGAAATTAATCTAACCGTCATTATATAATTTTAGAAAATTTGTAAACAAGTAAATTGCATTCATATAGTTGCATTACGTTCATGCATATATAAAAAAACAAAAAAAAATTCAAAATCCGAAAAGAAAAAAATATTTTCCATTTGTAAATAACTTCTTTTCATTTTTATTTAAGCATTTTGTTTAAAAAAAATATTCAAAACTGCAAAAAAAACACACAATTTTCTTTTGTGAATATTTCCGTTTCTCTTAAAAAAGAAAATTCAAAAAAAAAACCATTTCTTTTGAAAATGTCTCAATTTCCTTATTCTTACAGATTTTACGATAGTTGTGAAAATCAATATATTCCATATAATTTTATACCAAATTCATATGGATATTTTAATAACAACTATTGTACGAACAATTTGGATTTTGCACTACCAACTTTTCAAAATTTTCAAAATAACTCTGATTTTGCACTACATAATTTTCGAAATAATGATCAACCTTCAACTCTTGAAACACAAATTGAATCTTTACTTGAAATGCGCACACAACAAAATCAAAGAATAAATGAATGGTGTAATTCATATTCGTACAACAATTTAAGTCAAAGTTTTCAAAATAATCAAAATTTGAATTCACTTCCAAATTCAAATGATTTTGATTGTAACCCTTGCCAAATCAATTTTGAACTCCAAATTGAATTTCATATTCAAAATGAAAAGTGAATAACGTTTCAAATGATTTTGGCAATGAGAATAATTTCAATTGTGGTGCAAATGAAAACTTTTGTTCTCAAGAAATTTCAATGTGTGATGATTCGAATAATAATACATCTTTTACCAAAATCGATGATTTTCAATTAATGACTTTCGAAATTGAAAATAACGATCTTAACGAATTTGTTAATGATACGGTAATTGATTTGGATTTCAATTCTTTTGCGGGGGTGAAACAAAATGTAGAATTTGGTCTTCCTTTTTCTGAAAACTTAAAAATAACAACTTTTGACTTTGAAAATGATATAAGTAATGAAGTTGTTAATAATTCAAAGGATGATGAACTAAATATAAACAAATTTTTTGGGCTTTTCGTCGATGAGTTGAATTCTAAACGAGTAGATTTGAATCACCATTTTGATTTTGAAATTAATAATTCTAAATAATTTTTCAATGATAATTTTGAAATTCAATTTGGTGAAATTAAACATGAAATTCAATCAATTATTCAATCTACCGCAAGAATCACTGAAAATAAACTAACTCATTCGATTTTTAATAAAATGACATTTGTTTTTCCAAATCTACTTCTAACTTCGGAAGTTTTTAACGAATTGGTTTTTCGAGCTTGAGCTGTGTCTCTCATACTTGAAGAGACAAATGAACCGGTTTGTAGAAGACCGTTTCATTTACTTCTTGTCAATATATTTTCTGATATACTGTAAATATTTGTTTCCTTTCTAATGTAAATATAGCGCATATATTCAAAATTTTCTTTTCTTTTCTTCTCTCCTTCCACTTGGGTTGACCGTGGGGACATAGTCAAAATCAAATGTGGGGAGAGTTTCATATTTATTTTGGTTTTGCAAAGATTTCGCTTTTCTTTTCTTTTTTAGTACAGAAAAACAAAAAAAAACAAAAAAAATTAATTTTAAAGGGCACGATGAAGTAAATATACGGTTTTGGTCGTACGATTAAAATATTTGAAATTTTACTTCTCTTAACGGATAACGAATGAAATGTTTGAATTATGAGCAAATTACTGTAACTGGTGTATAGGGAGATTCATAGGTGATGAGTATAAAATGTTTTCTAAATTGTAGCCTGATTAAATGAATATTTGATTTAGATTACGTGCGGTAACATTTTAGATAGTTTAAGGAAGTTGTGCTAAGATATTCTAGCTAAACTCTCTTAAATATATAGAAAAAAAAAGAAGAAGAAAAAAGAAATTAAAAAGAGAAGAATATGTATATAATAATCCAAGGGTATCCAACATTGCTGGTACATTTGGCATTGGTGGGCAAACCCGCCAAGCTCTTTCCGACACCTTGATGACAAAGTCAGCGTCGGTATACCTTGGTCTCATTTTATGAGTTGGACATCTTAGGATTACTGACCTTCACGTAAGTCGTAATGCAGTGTAGGAGTGGTATACCTAGGTATTTGTAAATAATAATAATGTAAATATTTTGTAATAAAGAGAGAGTTAGCACTTGAAAGCCAAGCACACTCTTCACTTATTTGACCTAACTTGTTAATCAAAAGTAAATAAAGATGCCATTTTACGATTATTGATATCGATTACATAATTCATTTCATATTTGCACTATGTTTCTACCAAAACAAGTAGCCAAGTTGGAGGAGTTTGTAAGGATAACCGGACTTTTGTTTGAAGTTTTGAGTAGTAATGGACTTAAATTTCATAGTGACGACCCAAACTTATATTAACTCCTTCGTGTTAAATTTAAAAGTAAATTGTCCATTTGTAAATATTCTTTTTAAAACTCGCATTCATCTTGTAAATATTTTCTAATCTTGCATTTGGTAAATATTTTTTGCATTTAACATTTGGATTTTGTGGGTAGTATTTGCTGAAAACCCTCACGAGACAACACTCGTCCTACTGGGGACACCCAAAGGTTTAACGACTTGTTGCATATGCTCAATGCAATCGTGCTCCCTACGAAAACGGATTTACCCTAGTTATTTTTTATTCGAGGACGAATAAAAAGATAAATGTGGAGGTATTTGATGTACACGTAAATGTGCACATTTATATTAAAAAATTTATTCTTATTTTAATTAACTAAACAACATAATTGGCTATTTTTACATGCTTTAAACCAAAATCCTAAAATTATCAAATTGTCGTGCATTCACTCTCATTTAAGGTGTAAAATGGTAAATTGTGCATGTTTTAATTTGTGATATCATTTACTTGTTCCATATTGTTGTCTCTTGTAGGAATTTAGGAGCAAAAATGATGGTTGCATATGAAG
This sequence comes from Allium sativum, assembly GCA_030737875.1. Lineage (NCBI taxonomy): Eukaryota > Viridiplantae > Streptophyta > Magnoliopsida > Asparagales > Amaryllidaceae > Allium > Allium sativum. Next base: position 320,891,390 of record CM060921.1, read on the forward strand.
TTATAAAGAAAAGCATGCATATACACAAGAGGAGATGGAATTAATTCATATACCACTTAGTGAAGGATCCCACCCACTCTCACTCTTTCTCTTAAGCTTCAATAAGAGACTAATTGGATGAGACAAAAGGCTTCATGCATTCTACATGACTTATTAGTGGCTAAACCAAGATTAGAAGCATCATAAAGGGGTATTTTTGGTAGTCCCCAACAAAAGTGATTAAGGTTTTAGGATTTCAAACATGTATATATACCCCTTTATGTAATGTAAGTAGGACCTCTTCTTCTTTGGTTGGTTAGTTTGTAGGTTCAAAAGCAAAAGTTCTTTCTTTCTTTAATGGCTTCTTAGCCATTTTCTTTTATGTAATCTCTCTATTTAATGCAATTTTAATTAGTTGTCTTTTGATTACATGGTTTTTTCTTTTATGCAAGCAACTTAGATTTATTTTATGCAAGTAGTCTAGATATATTTTATGCAATCTACTTTTGTTGTCATGATTACATATATTAGAGGCTAATCCCTTTCAACTTAGGGGTAGTGAAGCTCTCTTGATTATGTAGATGCAACATAATTTGTTTATTCATGCTCTCTTTTTGTGCTTCATGTCATGTTTATGTTGTTGGTTTTGTGTTCATTATTGAATTTGACAGCCTATATTGTTGACACCAAATAGGCTATGCTTAGTCATATGTTCACTAATTACCTCTTCATCTACATATGATGAAGGTGATTAAGTGGAGGTTGAAACAAAAATTTGATGGTCTATCGTTCTAATTAATAGTTCATAGGCCTTGCTTAAAATATATTTTAATTTTAACTTGTTCAATTTTCATTTGAACTAGTATGGAGATTTAGTTGGTATGTTATAGTTTGATAGTTTATGTTGTGCTAATTAATAGCATGAATAAACTATACTTATAATAATCATATCAACAAAATTCATTTATGACCAAGAAAAGAGAGATCATGGTTTCATATTATGTCGATTCATGTGATCTAGAGAGTAGATTTATTCCTAAGTTGTTATTTAACTCTCATATTACTATTTAGCTTAGTTTGTTAGTTTAGTGTAGTTGTAGTTAGTTAGTTAAATCTTCACTCGACTTTGGTTTAATTTGATTGGATATAATTAAAATTATTTCTTTCCCCGTGGATCGACTCGTACTCGCTAAGTTAGTTAGTTAAATCTTTACTCGACTTTGGTTTAATTTGATTGGATATAATTAAAATTATTTCTTTCCCCGTGGATTGACTCGTACTTGCTAATTTACTACAAGTGTACACCGCACGCTTGCGATTTATTACACTTCGCGGTGGTTTTCTAATTTGATAGAAAATCCGTCATCGAACAAGTTTTTGGCACCGTTGCCATGGAAAGAATTTAATTTTGATTTTATTCTTCGAGTTAATTTTCTTGTTTGTTTTTCTTCTTTACAAAAAAAGAAAAAAAATTGTTGTGTGATTTTGTTTTGTTTGCTCTTGTTTTAATTGAATTTGTGTGTGTTTTGTGCTGCATTTGTTGTGTTTAACTTTTAAGTTTAAAAGAAAAAAAATCACTTTTTTGCATTTCTTGTTTGTGTCATTTTCATTCAGACTTACTTCTCTTTTCCACAAAAAAAAGTATATGAACAAGGTTTTTGTTTCTTATCTCAAAAAAATTTGTGTGTTTGTGCATTTCTTTTGTTGTTCATTTTAGTCCTTATTTTTGTGTCTTGTTTCAATTTTGAGTAATTGTGGTTTTTTGTGTTTTTCTTTCTTTGTTTATTAAAAAACGGGGGTCTATTTGCATTTCACACTTCCCATTTTGGAAGGAGGAAAAGAAAAGTCATTAATAGTTTTTGCTCTCTATTGAATATTATCAATTTTGTTCCCTGAGCACTAAAATGCAGCTTCTGGTCCTCTGGTTCCCTATTTTCTATGTAAATTCATTGTGTTTCTTAGTTTTATTTTCTGTTTCATCTTTGCTTTTGTTTTTTTTTACATTCTACAACATTTTTTTGTTCACACAATACATATTCGACATAATTCACCATGCTGCATTTTCATTTCAAACTCATACTCTTTTACAATGTCTACACTTCTGTGCATTTCTAACTCAAACTGTTTTACTGTTTTACAGACTCAAACTATTTTGTACATTTCCCACTTCTTGTAGTCATCTAACACTGCTCATCACCCAACCTGTCACTACAAACAAGCCTTCCTCCTCAAGCACTCCACTGGTCACGCAATTCACCAGTTCCCCTTCAAAAACTAACTTCAACGGACACAATAGATTTACCTCCTCTTCAGCTCCCAACTATTTACTCTCAAATTGCCATACAATCAGAAGTGCTCATACTTGTAACACCCCGTGAATTCTATAACGTTAAGCTTCACAAATTAAAGTATAATTAATTATAAATGATGAAATCGAGGGAAATGGGTTACGCCATTGCATTCGTCTTGAAATTCTGCTTGAGATAGAGTCCAAGTTTGCGTAAAACGGATATCGTATGAAGAAGATATGGACGAACGAAATTGGGCAGAAAAACCAGAAAATGGGTCAGAATGCACTGGCGCACTTGTGAAGTGCGCCAGAACAAAGTTGAACTGGCGCACTTGGGAAGTGCGCCAGTACAATTTTGGCATGGCGCACCTGCCAAGTGCGCCCAGGTCAGAATGACCTGCTGGTCAGGTCCTGGCTGGCCTGGTCAGGGTCTGGTCGAATTCTGAGGCTTGGCTGAGTCACTAGGGCTTACATGTCACTTTCTGATTGGCTTCTCTTGAGATGGATGGTCTGGATTCACTCTAGCTTCATCGACGGCTCTAATTAGATTGAAATTCTATAAATACAACTCAAGTATAACCCTAAATTCACACAAATAATAGAATACAAAAGCCGTCATGCTGCTGGAAAGGAACTAGGAATGGCCGTCAATTAGAAAGCCTAGAAACAAGCCAACACTAAAGCCTAAGAGACGAATCAAATTAAGAAAAAGATTAAAGTTTAATCAAATCAATCAACGCAATGTTAGTCTACCCAAAGGAGCGCATCTCAGTTTCAGAATTCAGAATCTAGAATCCAGAATTCAAGATTCTGCATTCGTTGTAAGTATAGTGACCTTTCAGAATATGAATAAAAACTGTGATGTAATTCGATGTAAATGAAAATAAAATCGTGTTGTTATATCGTATAAATTTTGTGTATTGTAATGGTTCTATCATGACTTGTGTATTGATGTCTGTGGCATAAATTGATTGATGCAAGCCTATTGAACAATTGTATATGAAAACAATGGCACTTGCAAGTTTGTGGCAAAAACTAGAAATTGATCCCTTTTTGTATATGTCGATGGCATGGACTATGTATATTCCCTTAGTCTAAATTAGAATTTATGTAAACATGTTATAGACCTTTTATGCCTACATGACCCAAAAACCTATGATATCATTCTTATGTTTATTTGCAAGTACAACTGGATCTATATTAAGTATCATTTGGGTTTCATAAACTATGCAAGTTCATGTTGAAATAGGCTATATGATTAGATGTAAAAAAAATTGTACATTTTTGTGAATATACAACATGCTAGTTTTGTGGTTGATATTATGCCAAGTTAAACATGTTTAAACACAAGTTTGTATTAGCCTAAACTATGCCATTTCATATGTCACTTACTTAATCATACGTTGATTTGAATGCAAGTTCACATGACCCATGTTATATGTTAGTTGAATCGCCAAATTGCAAGTTCATGCGCCACACACCTTTATATATTACATGGTCTTGATTTCCTTTTTTTCTCGCGTTTATAAAGTTGGACTGAATTGTGACAAGCGCAACACATGTTATAACGTTGCGAACAAACGGGGGTAATAACGTTGGGTGTAAAATATGAAAATATATTTTGGCATGTTTGGCACATGCCAACGATTATGACATATAAGCGGTATGAATTGTTATACCCAAGAATGAAGAACATGAAATTTACATATATAATTGAGAAGTAATAAAATATGTAAACTTAGAAAACACGATATGCTTAACCCGAGGTTGGATTGAGTTGTGATGTAAACCTGCCCGGACCCACCCGACTGTCCAGTAGTCACAACAATACCAATCCAATGTGGGTGGTTAAGCATTGAGCCCAATAAGGACCCGAGGTTAGACTGAGCTACGGTGTAAACCTGCCCGGAACCGACCGGCACATCCAGTAACCATAGCAATACCTGTCTAATGTGAGTGGTCTGTGCTCCTAAGAGGCTAAGGACAGATGGTAGGGTTAAGTCAACTATAACACTTAACCAAATTCAACATGTTAACAAGAAATGATGGGTGGGGTTAGGTAAATACAGACACTTAACCACTTAACATGTTTGACTAGAAAATCCTAGTAACGAGGGACCCCTTTCAGCAGTAACCCAAAGTTAGGTATCAACGGTACCCTGAAACTAGGCAGAGTGGGGCACGATTACTGGGCTGATTATAAGCGGTCAAACGACAGCGGTGGGTGCACAGTGTAGGTCTAACGGGGTGCGGGCGTGCACACACTCCGGAGCAGACAACCAGGACATTGGGGACACCAGTAGTATAACCTATGCCTTCTAGATTTGTGTCGGGGCCGCCACCATGGGTCTTGATACACCCCATGGTGGGACCTGCATAGGTATCTATAATTCTTGGGGGCCGTATGACACATGTTATAGTGAGTAGGAGCCGATCTTTAGAAAATGGGGATCACTTCACCCTCACCACGGGGTGCCAGTTAGAATAAACTCAAATAGGTGCAGAGATATAGTATGGGTGCGATAGTACATTTGACACTTCCTTAGCTTGTGACACTTTCCTATTTTTAGTTTACATCCATCATACCCTTTTCTTATTCACATATTGAAGAGTTACTAGATTTACTCAGGCTTTATGTCTGACCCTATTTTCTTTTCGTCTTCTTTTCTTTCGTTTCCCCCCAGGTCCATAGGGAGGAAACAGCTCAACTCAGTCAGACTCTTTACAAGCACCAAGAACGTAGATGTATGATTTGGATCTTTCTTGCTCGGATAATGGCTTTGGATATCAATATGGGGATTTTTGTCACTTTATTTATGTTTTCATGCTTCTTTAATAATCAAGGCAGTTATGAGGTTGTAATGTTGGAAGTATTTTGAGACAATTATGGAAATCTTTTGTTTGATACACGTATTGATGAAATAAAAGTTTGCTTGGTTTCCGCTGTTTAAAATATGTGTATTTATATCTGTCTTGAGTTTATCTGTGGCTTTTACTTATAAACCTCCACCAAAGTTAAGGCATTCCCTTTGTGAATGACCTTAATGGAGGTGGGGTGTTTCACTTGGTATAAGAGCATAGGTTTACCAGACAAGATAAAAGTTTTTGAATTTTTTTTTTGAAAAGAAAGTTTAAAGAAGCATTTTTTTAGAAAAAGTGTTATATTTATAAAAAGACAAAATCCCCCAAAGCCATGTGCCCTATCTATCCCTCTCTATCCTTCATTTTGAATTTTTCCTTTCTGTTTCAGCATGTCTGGAGACCTTAACCTTCCAGAAGGAGTGCCGATTCCCGACTAGATTAGGAGGTACTTAGAAGCAAGGGCCAATGGCGCGGGCCCAGCAGACATCCCTCCTCCAGTGGCCGCGGTTCCTCCTCCTCCGCCTCCTCGTGGAAATACCTTCGCAAAAACATGTAGAGACTTCAAGGCTATGGGTGGAAAAGACTTTTATGGGATATAATCTGTTGTTGAAGCAAGAAACTGGTTAAAGGAGACTGAGGATTTGTTTGTCATCTTTGGAGTGGATGACAGGCAAAAGATACAACTTGCGGTGTGGTTACTTAAGGATGAAGCTTCCTATTGGTGGGAAGTTACTAATGCTCAGAGGGCGGTGGAAACATGGGAAGACTTCAGGACAAGGTTTGAGATGAAATTCCTCTCCCAAGCCGAAAGAAGCCTGCAAATGGAAAAGTTTCTAACTCTTAAACAGGGAAGCATGACGATCAGGGAATATGTTAATTAGTTTAATCAGCTGTCCAGATTTGGGCTAGACTTAGTAAACACCCAACACAAGAAGGCACTTCGCTTCGTCAAGGGTTTGAATGAGCCTCTACACAGCCTTGCCATGACCCATGTATCCACGGGAGCGACTTATGAAAGCCTGGTGGACATGGCGTTGCTACACGAGGAAGACCACGGCAAGAAAGAAACTAAGGGGGAAGAGAAGAAAGAAGGTCTACAAGCAAAGAAAACAGACTTCAAGAAAGGAGGGAAGAACAATAAGCCCCGTGAGAAGAGAAGGTGCAATTTCTGTGGCATTGTGGGCCATATATCAAAAGACTGCCGGAAAAGGAAGGCGAAGATGGGTGGTTTCTCCCATTGTGGAGAAACTGGGCACCAGGCTAAGGACTGCCATAAGAAGAAAGGGCAGGGACAGAAAGCCGGATCCACTTCAGGGGGTCAGGTTCATGCGCTAGTGGCACCTCAGCAGGAACGAGGTTGTAATGACCCGGGTTTTTGTCGACTTTGGTTATCGCCATAAACTCAATGATGACTAACCAAACATCGAAAAATACCGGTCATTAATGAAAGAAATTAGAGGGTGAGGAAAGATAAGATAGAAACTTAGAATAGAAGAAGAAAAGAAGAACACAACATCAAAGTAACACGAACCTCACAGCGGAACAAATAACATATAATATATATAACATAACTTGAAATATACATCTGTATTTGAATATACATCATTATCAAAGTACATCACTTACAACACAGCGAAAATAAACTATAGTTATATGATCCTGAAGCCTCCTGCTCCAGCTCTTCAAATATATCTGTAAATCCTGACTACTTGACTGCCCGTACAAATTTAGGCACCGAAGAGTTTAGGGAAAACAACAAAATAAACTCCGGGTCGGTCATGGGACTGGTATGAGTAAAATAGTTTTAAACAGTTTGAACAAGTAAACGATATCTCATAAGACCACGCCGTATAACGGAACGGGTTTTTCCCTTATGAGAATCCAAAATATCTTTATATCAAAAACCTTTTGATATTATAATAATGTATATCAACCACAATATATTAATCATCTAGCAGAAACGCTTTCATCTCAAGTTCTACATATATAGTATACAATCAAAACCGCAAGCACGTATTGGGTAATGGATTTCCAACTATGACAAGGTATGGACCCACCTTCCGATCATTGTACTCTAGGAATGATACACTGGAGTTCAACAAGAACATCTTCCAACTTAGCCACACATGACCGACCACTCATTTCGCTTGAGTGTATCGAATGTACATATCAAATGGTTGGGATCAGCAACCACATTGATAGATTAAAGAAGCAAATAAATATTCTCTAGATAGGTGATTATACACCCTACTTCGGTGCGACCAACTTAGCCATGTTGCCTGCCCGATTTCTGTCACTTACCGGATGTGAGGCTAGAAGCTACGCTTATCTTTTCACATACCACATCTTCATTCACTTAGAATATCACATCGTCATACCCTCTAAATCACAAATTGATTTCCCCAAAATACCACGGGTATAAGCTAAGAGAAACAAATTCCTCCGCCACCAACGTAAATACGTTTGAAACGATCAACTTACGTGATCTATCAGATATACTCTGTCAGACCTTCGTCCATACAAGTTGTCCTTGGATTGGACAAACCGAAGGCACTATTCAGTATATCCATCTTAGTCACTGTTATCTAAGACTTACACAATAGCCCTTGCACTTTACTCCGTCTTCAATTATCTTTGGCATATATGATTCGCAATGCTTACGCCAATACAGAGTGGTTCTTTGGATAATAATCCAACCGGTCTCTCTATATTAACAACGTTAAAATGGTCAAAACTTTGATAGTCGGCGATTTAACTATCAAATGAAAAACACGTGTGCAAACAACGATATTATTTCCAGATGATAAATTATATCGATCAGTCATCATTTAACATATATATATATATATAATTTCCTTATTTCTATGTTTTGAAAATATACGTTATTATCAGTGGAAAACATTTCCATTGTTTATTCACGCATCACTATCATTTCACAACTATCAGTCCCTAACCATAAACTAGTAGGAGAATAATTCTCTAAGTATAAACCCCGAAGGCCGAAACCAACATCAGATCGATACTCCGAAAACTATTCAACTTAACTAATCTCTTGTCAGTTTCTAATCTTGTTTAACTCTATTTGATTAACTCTAGTTCGTTTTTTACTCTAATCGATTAACTCTATTGATTACCTCTAACTGGTTAACTCTAACTGATTAACTCCTTTCAAATAAACTATATTCGATTTACTCCTTTAACTCTATTCGAATAAATTATATTTGATTAACTCCTTTAACTCTATCTGATTAATTCTAACTCCTTTTATAATATCGTATTTATTTTCTAAATAAATATTCTCCTTTATAATCTCCTATTTATTTTCTAAATAAATACTCTCAAATTATTTCCTTTATAAAATCGGTCGATTTTATAAAATTCCTTTATTCCAATATACGTGGAAATATTCCCTTTTACATCCCAGGGTTTCTCATGATATTTAAAATATCGAATAATAAGGATCAATATCATTCTAACACACATAATCCATAACAGATTATATAACACATCATATATCACAATATATGAAAAACAGTAAAATAAATGTTGAGGAATCCTGTTGGATTCCTCCAACCTGTTTCCCTGCATCCACAGATGTTACATAATAAAATCAACATCACTTTCAGTTCCATATGATATATTCTGTTAAACAGAATCAAATATAGAAATTCAACTAACTGACTAGTAGTTCAATCAAACAGTTAACACACAGTAAATCAGACAATTTCTAACAGTTCTAAAAATACAACATGAAATTATAAACTGTTTAGAGTTAGTGAGATTTACTCACTTTGGTAGTTCATCGTTAAAGAACGATAAACTGTTTGTTTGATTTGAATCAAACAATTTATTTCGCCATAATTTGTAACGAACTCCAATCGACTCGTGGTCAGTCCCATTGTGTAGTGTCCATCCATACGATCCCTGCGGATCTGACTTCGTCCAATTCCTTTTATCATCTTCCATTTTCACACAGTATTACCACCGTCAGTTCTCAAGCATTTCCATCCCTTTTCACTTCTATACCACACATCCAAATTTTCACCAATATGAAGACAGACTTCACCAAACTATTCTCGTACCCGAGCTCCATCTTCTTCTTGTTTACAATCCGTCCTCATCTCACCATAACACACAAACTATGACACCCCCTGACTTTCAAAAACACGCACCAAATTTCTCTCAAGCCATTACTGAACCCTTCACACTCCCATCTGTGCTGCAGCAAACACAAAAATCCCGTCCTCCTTCCTGTTACATTCCCAAATCAATTTCAACTCCTCTTGCTGGAGATGATCACCCATTCTTCACGTACCACAAACCCAATCAAAACAAATGCCCAAACAATATTCACCGTTCACAAATACATAGTATCGAACATCTTCTATCTGGGTTTGAAAACACAGACTGCTCAGTCCTTCGAAACACTGTTGGCCTCGACTTACATCGTCGGATCTCCATCGGGACTGACCCCGTCCTCTGCCACTCTACGAGCTCGAGAATCCCCTGTGTCTGACCTTGCTTCGACACCCACAACCACAGCAAATCCTCCACGAAATCCACTGTTCTCGACGTTGATTCGGACCACCTACGGACACCGGACATCCGGCGGCTTCACCTGAACCCAACGCTCCTCTCAGCGAACAAGATTTCGTTCTGACAACGTCTCTAACCATTATTTGTAAACAGAAAATTTAAGGAGAACGAAAGAAGGGTTCGGTTGTTTATTTCAGTGGATGGCGGCGTGAAAATCTCACTGACCAAATGACCTAGGGTTAAGTTCCTAAGGGTATTATATAGGAAGTATTACTGTTGGTTGGTTATTATATTGATATGTGTTTTCTTAGTGGCCAAGGAAATAGAAAGGAATTAAATAAAACAAATACTTCTTTGCTAAGGAAAAGGTACACGCTCCTAGCTGTAGAGACGTTACTTCTTTGCTTCATAGGAAAGGGACGTGAGGTTACCTTACACGCTTCTAGTTGTAGAGTTAAAGGGCGGCTTGTTTCCATCAGTTGTGTCATTTCTTAGTTAATTACAGCGTGTGTTCATGTATGGTTCAACGTTCTATATTTTTCTTTCCACTGCCTCTCATCCTTTTGCATCAACATACATCACTAAGTATACCCATTAAATGAACGCTTGGTGCAAGCACAGAATACGTTAACAACATGGATTGTTTAATTTGTTTTAAGTTTACAAAATTCCGGTACCACATTACATAGAACTTCGTCCACATACAAATTGGTATTGACAGAGATAAAGATACCATTGTGACCAGTAAGGTACCATGATTTCAAATATATAATAACACCGGTAGTTTAACTCATATTGTAACACCTCAAATGTTGATTACAGGGTGCAAAACACTTCAAATAAAAAGTTGTGTATTTAATTAATTAAAAATTACAGTAAAATTATAAAAATTAAATTATCGTTATATCCCAAAAGAACCTCGTCTAAATTCAAACCCGATATTCAAATATTTTTAAATAACCGTTATGGCCACGAACGAATATACCGCTATTTTTCTGAATATTTAATTTGGACATAACTCAAAATCTACACGACGAAGACCCGATTTTTCTCTTCCATTAGAAAGATATACTCCACCAGCTCCACACGTTTCTTGTTTCACAGAAATCCGATTTAAAACGAACCCTGTATACTCAATTGAAGTTCGAATCGCCAAATAGCGAACTACCGCGTCGTTACGCGCTCTATTTTAATTATATTAAAATTCTACGTTCAAACTGACGTCGAATTAATATATTCGTCAATATAATTCAACTCTAAGCTGAACTAAATCCTAGGGATGACCCAGTTCACAGAATATTGTGATTTCCAATATTTTGATTATTTCTGAATTAAATATATTATTCTATTATTTAATTTAATTAAATATTCACTATAATTTAATTAACGATGATTTAATTCCCTAAATCACTATTTATATAATTAAGTAAATTAATTATAATACCTCTGACAATGCGGGTCATTACATTCTTCCCCACTTAAAATAATTTCGTCCTCGAAATTGCTAAGTTAGAGGACGACCCTATCTATTTGGTAAAAGCTTATCGGTTTACCCCTTATCTCTTGTTTCTCTGAACCAATTAATATCGATTAAAATATTAATTCCTTCCGACTAACTAAAATTTTCAAAAATTCTGAAAATTTTCTAACACTTTAAATTTTCGGAAAATTTCGCCATAATCTCCTTTATACAGCCCTATCGGTAAAACTCCAACTCGCCTCTCTAGGCCATCTCTAACCCAAAAGAAAATCAAACAGCCAAGCGGCTTGCCAATTCGGCTCATAAATCTCATGCTTATATCAAATATAAACTTGTACCTTTTTGTCGGGCATATCAACTCTATCACTTCACCTGTTTATCAATCCAACATATACCAATGTTATCCCAATCAAACTCCAATCAGTTTTTAGCCCAAATCCAACCATTCGCTTATACCTAAGTTGAATTTCATTTCAAACTCAAGCACTATTCTTGATTTCAAATCCATAACTCACCGGTCCAATATAATTCCAGATTATCTCTAATCAAGTCTAATTCTACTTGACACAAATCTATTTCAAATGATTTTCACTTACTGGCTTTTAATTCAATCCCAATTCTATTGGATTTTACAAATTTTACTTTAATTTGTTTAAATTCAAACAACCTTTTCTTCCTGGAAGTTTTTAAACAGTTTACCTCTTTCAAAAATCAAAATTTCCTCTTTGAAATTCAACACAACTTGTTTTCCCAAAACAAATTCAAAACAAAATCCTTGGTAGTAATCCGTCACTTACATACTCGAAAATGAACACCGATGATGTCATGATCAACATCGGAATCTATTTTCCAGCTATCAAAGTGAGTTCAATACTATATCACTTTCAAAACCCATTTTTAAACATTTCCACCTTGAAATCAATTCCAAATATCCTTTTACAATGTTGTAAACAAATTTAAAATCTTCCAGGATCTTAAAATTCACATATATTAAATCCATATTCATTTACAAACACCTTTCTCATTTCTGGGATTTTAAATTCAAATTCTGATCTAAATTCAGATTTAATTCATTTCAATTTCATATAATTCACTTGTATAAATTCTGATTGGTTATATATAACCATTTCACATTTTATAATCTTATCTGATTATAATTACTACCAACACATCCTATATATGATAATATATCACATATCCATATTGTGTCGGTCCATCGTATTCAAGTGTTTATTTACTCCTACCGATACAGTGGATCAAACTAATCGACCAGAACTCATAAACAACTCAACCAATGAATCTCCACAATATAAAACCATTTTTATATCAAATACAAATACGCACTCGTATATATACACTCAACTCAATCTAGGGTATTACTAACCATATCTCTACCGAGTCACGCCACAGAGCCAAGGTAATTCTTAACTTATGCTCTGATACCAACTGTAATGACCCGGGTTTTTGTCGACTTTGGTTGTCGCCATAAACTCAATGATGACTAACCAAACATCGAAAAATACCGGTCATTAATGAAAGAAATTAGAGGGTGAGGAAAGATAAGATAGAAACTTAGAATAGAAGAAGAACACAACATCAGAGTAATACGAACCTCACAGCGGAACGAATAACATATAATATATATATAACATAACTTGAAATATACATCTGTATTTGAATATACATCATTATCAAAGTACAACGCTTACAACACAGCGGAAATAAACTATAGCTATATGATCCTGAAGCCTCCTGCTCCAGCTCTTTAGATATATCTGTAAATCCTGACTACTTGACTGCACGTACAAATTTAGGCACCCAATAGTTTAGGGAAAACAACAAAATAAACTCCGGGTCAGTCATGGGACTGGTATGAGTAAAACAGTTTTAAACAGTTTGAACAAGTAAACGATATCTCATAAGACCACGCCGTATAACGGAACGGGTTTTTCCCTTATGAGAATCCAAAATATCTTTATATCAAAAACCTTTTGATATCATAATAATGTCTATCAACCACAATATATTAATCATCTAGCAGAAACGCTTTCATCTCATGTTCTACATATATAGTATACAATCAAAACCGCAAGCACGTATTGGGTAATGGATTTCCAACTATGACAAGGTACGGAACCACCTTCCGATCAGTGTACTCTAGGAACGATACACTGGAGTTCAACAAGAACATCTTGCAACTCAGCCACACAATACCGACCACTCATTTCACTTGAGTGTATCGAATGTACATCACCAACGGTTGGGATCAGCAACCGTTCCCGTATATATATATGGGACAACATTGATAGATTAAAGAAGCAAATGAATATTCTCTAGATAGGTGATTATACACCCTACTTCGGTGCAACCGACTTAGCCATGCTGCCTGCCCGATTTCTGTCATTTACCAGATGTGAGGCTAGAAGCTACGCTTATCTTTTCACATACCACATCTTCATTCACTTAGAATGTCACATCGTCATACCCTCTAAATCACAAATTGATTTGCCCAAAAATACCACGGGTATAAGCTAAGAGAAATGAATTCCTCCGCCACCAACGTAAATACGTTTGAAATGATCAACTTACGTGATCTATCAGATATACTCTGCCAGACCTTCGTCCATACAAGTTGTCCTGGGAATAGACAAACCGAAGGCACTATTCAGTACATCCATCTTAGTCACTGTTATCTAAGACTTATACAATTGCCCTTGCACTTTACTCCGTCTTCAATTATCTTTGGCATATATGATTCACAACACTTATGCCAATACAGAGTGGTTCTTTGGATAATAATCCAACCGGTCTCTCCATATTAACAACGTTAAAATAGTTAAAACTTTGATTGTCGGTGATTTAACTATCAAATGAAAAACACGTGTGCAAACAACGATATTATTTCCAGATGATAAATTATATCGATCAGTCATCATTTAACATATATATATATACATATATATTTATAATTTCCTAATTTCTATGTCTTGAAAATATATGTTATTATCAGTGGAAAATATTTCCATTGTTTATTCACGCATCACTATCATTTCACAACTATCAGTCCCTAACCGTAAACTAGTAGGAGAATAATTCTCTAAGTATAAACGCCGAAGGCCAAAACCAACATCAGATCGATACTCAGAAAACTATTCAACTTAACTAATCTCTAGTCAGTTTCTAATCTTGTTTAACTCTATTTCTTTAACTCTATTTGATTAACTCTAGTTCGTTTTTTACTCTAATCGATTAACTCTATTTGATTACCTCTAACTGGTTAACTCTAACTGATTAACTCCTTTCAAATAAACTATATTCGATTTACTCCTTTAACTCTATTCGAATAAATTATATTTGATTAACTCCTTTAACTCTATCTGATTAATTCTAACTCCTTTTATAATATCGTATTTATTTTCTAAATAAATATTCTCCTGTATAATCTCCTATTTATTTTCTAAATAAATATTCTCAAATTATTTCCTTTATAAAATCGGTCGATTTTATAAAATTCCTTTATTCCAATATACGTGGAAATATTCCCTTTTACATCCCAGGGTTTCTTATGATATTTAAAATATCGAATAATAAGGATCAATATCATTCTAACACACATAATCCATAACAGATTATATAACACATCATATATCACAATATATGAAAAACAGTAAAATAAATGTTGAGGAATCATGTTGGATTCCTCCAACCTATTTCCCTGCATCCACAGATGTTACATAATAAAATCAACATCACTTTCAGTTCCATATGATATATCCTGTTAAACAGAATCAAATATAGAAATTCAACTAACTGACTAGCAGTTCAATCAAACAGTCAACACACAGTAAATCAGACAATTTCTAACAGTTCTAAAAATACAACATGAAATTATAAACTGTTTAGAGTTAGTGAGATTTACTCACTTTGGCAGTTCATCGTTAAAGAACGATAAACTGTTTATTTGATTTGAATCAAACAATTTATTTTGCCATAATTTGTAACGAACTCCAATCGACTCGTGGTCAGTCCCATTGTGTAGTGTCCGTCCATACTATCCCTGCAGATCTGACTTCGTCCAATTTCTTTTATCATCTTCCATTTTCACACAGTATTACCACCGTCAGTTCTCAAGAATTTCCGTCCCTTTTCACTTCTATACCACACATCCAAATTTTCACCAATATGAAGACAGACTTCCCCAAACTATTCTCGTACCCGAGCTCCATCTTCTTCCTGTTTACAATCCGCCCTCATCTCACCATAACACACAAACTATGACACCCCCTGACTTTCAAAAACACGCACCAGATATCTCTCAAGCCATTACTAAACCCTTCGCACTCCCATCCGTGCTGCAGCAAACACAAAAATCCCGTCCTCCTCCCTATTACATTCCCAAATCAATTTCAACTCCTCTTGCTGGAAATGATCACCCATTCTTCACGTACCACAAACCCAATCAAAACAAATGCCCAAACAATATTCACCGTTCACAAATACATAGTATCGAACGTCTTCTGTCCAGGTTTGAAAACACAGACTGCTCAGTCCTTCGAAACACTGCTGGCCTCGAATTACATCGTCGGATCTCCATCGGGACTGACCCCGTCCTCTGCCACTCTACGAGCTCGAGAATCCCCTGTGTCTGACCTTGCTTCGACACCCACAACCACAGCAAATCCTCCCCGAAATCCACTGTTCTCGACGTTGATTCGGACCACCTACGGACACCGGACCTCCGGCGGCTTCACCTGAACCCGACGCTCCTCTCAGCGAATAAGATTTCGTTCTGACAACGTCTCTAACCATTATTTGTAAACAGAAAATTTGAGGAGAACGAAAGAAGGGTTCGGTTGTTTATTTCAGTGGATGGCGGCGCGAAAATCTCACTGACCAAATGACCTAGGGTTAAGTTCCTAAGGGTATTATATAGGAAGTATTACTGTTGGTTGGTTATTATATTGATATGTGTTTTCTTAGTGGCCAAGGAAATAGAAAGGAATTAAATAAAACAAATTCTTCTTTGCTAAGGAAAAGGTACACGCTCCTAGCTGTAGAGATGTTACTTCTTTGCTTCATAGGAAAGGGACGTGAGGTTACCTTACACGCTTCTAGTTGTAGAGTTAAAGGGCGGCTTGTTTCCATCAATTGTGTCATTTCTTAGTTAATTACAGCGTGTGTTCATGTATGGTTCAACGTTCTATATTTTTCTTTCCACTGCCTCTCATCCTTTTGCATCCACATACATCACTAAGTATACCCATTAAATGAACGCTTGGTGCAAGCACAGAATACATTAACAACATGGATTGTTTAATTTGTTTTAAGTTTACAAAATTCCGGTACCCCATTACATAGAACTTCGTCCACATACAAACTGGTATTGACAGAAATAAAGATATCGTTGTGACCAGTAAGGTACCATGATTTCAAAAATATAATAACACCGGTAGTTTAACTCATATTGTGACACCTCAAATGTTGATTACAGGGTGCAAAACACTTCAAATAAAAAGTTGTGTATTTAATTAATTAAAAATTACAGTAAATTCTAAAAATTAAATTATCTTTATGTCCCAAAAGAACCTCGTTTAAATTCAAACCCGATATTCAAATATTTTTAAATAATCGTTATGGCCACGAACGAATATACCGCTGTTTTTATGAATATTTAATTTGGACATAACTCAAAATCTACACGACGAAATCCCGATTTTTCTCTTCCACTAGAAAGATATACTCCACCAGCTCCACACGTTTCTTGTTTCACAGAAATCTGATTTAAAACGAACCCTGTATACTCAATTGAAGTTCAAATCGCCAAATAGCAAACTGCCGCATCGTTACGTGCTCTATTTTAATTATATTAAAATTCTACGATCAAACTGACGTCGATTGAATATATTTGTCAATATAATTCAACTTTAAGCTGAACTAAATCCTAGGGATGAACCAGTTCACAGAATATTGTGATTTCGATTTTTTGATTATTTCTGAATTAAATATATTATTCTATTATTTAATTTAATTAAATATTCACTATAATTTAATTAACGATGATTTAATTCCCTAAATCACTATTTATATAATTAAATAAATTAATTATAATACCTCTGACAATGCGGGTCGTTACAGAGGTAGTAATATTTCTGTAGAAAGTGTAGTTTATCTTTATGATCATCCAGTTCGTACACTTTTTGACTTTGGCGCATCACACTCTTTTATTTCATCTGCCTTAGTAGAATCTCTGCACCTAGACACTAGTATGGTAGAAGATCCCTTAGTAGTTTCAAATCCAATTGGGGGCTACGCTTACTTGTCAATGGTTTATTTGGGTTTGAAAATCTCCATTCTCAGCGTTGAGTTTAGTTGTAGCGCCTTTGTTTTGGGCTTCTCGGGACATGGTTTGATCTTAGGCATGGACTGGTTATCCAGTAATAGTGTCATTCTTGACTGTGAGAAAAGAGTAGTTAGACTCTTGACTCGGCTTGGTAACACACTAGAAATTTCTTGTAATCCCTTGAATGCTGTTATGCTTAGTTATCTAGAGTCGCTTGATGCTTCTGATGAGAATTTGCAATCAGTTAGAGTAGTCCGGGAATATCCGGATGTCTTTGAGGAAGTGAAAGGCTTACCTCCGAGGCGGGAAATAGACTTCCGCATATATCTTGTGGATAACGCAAAGCCTGTAGCTTTACCTGTCAGACACATGGCTCTAAGGGAGAGAAACGAGCTCAGTAAGCAGGTTAAAGAACTTCTCGAAAAGGAGTTCATTAGACGGCACATTTCGGAATGGGGTGCTCTAGTGGTGTTCGCAACCAAAGCAGACGGTTCGCTTCGCCTTTACGTCGACTATAGGGAGTTAAACAAATTGACCAAGAAAAATAGGCACCCTCTTCCCCGAATCGACGATTTGTTTGATCAGCTTGTAGGTGCGACGGTCTTCTCCCAACTTGATCTGGCAACTGGGTTCCATCAGCTAAGAGTAGCTGAAGACAGCATTGAGAAGACAACGTTCAGAGCCCCAGATGGTTTCTTCAAGTGGCTTGTCATGCTTTTCGGTTTGACAAACGCACCCGCTTATTTTGTAGACCTAATGAGCAGGGTGTTCAGAGAATTCCTCAACAAATTTGTGGTTGTCTTCGTAGATGATATCTTAATCTTCTCAAAGAGTGAGGAAGAACATGCTCAGCATCTGAAATAAATCATGGATACTCTCCGTGCACATCAACTAAAAGCCAAATTCTCCAAATGTCACTTCTGGAGAAAAGAAGTAAGGTTTCTTGGGCATATAGTGTCCAAAGAAGGGTTGGCTGTGGACCCCGCGAAAGTGGTGGCAGTGCAAGATTGGAAGACACCAGGAAATGCAACCGAAGTTCGAAGCTTTCTTGGGCTAGCCGGTTTTTATCGAAAGTTTATTAGGGATTTCGCGAAAATCTCAGCCCCACTCACAAGGCTAACAAAGAAGAATCTGGCGTTCGCTTGGGATTTGGACTGTGACATTGCTTTCCAACGATTAAAAAGGGCTCTTACAATAGCCCCAGTTCTAACTCTGCCTGACGGAAGCAAAATGTTCACAGTATACACGGATGTATGTGGAACGGGACTAGGCATTGTTCTAATGCAAGAAGGAAGGGTAGTAGCTTATGGCGGAAGACAATTGAAGGTTCATGAAAAGAACTACCCAACCCACGATCTTGAGTTGGCCGCCATCGTCTTTGCACTTAAGTCTTGGCGCCATTATCTCCTAGGTGAGAAGTTTGAATTATACACTGACCATAAATTGTTGAAATATCTCTTCTCCCAGAAGGATCTTAACTTGAGGCAGCAAAGATGGATGGAGTTTCTTGCCTCGTATGATTTTGAAATTTCCTATACTCCCGAAAAAGGCAACGTGGTAGCAGACGCGTTGAGCCAAAAGAAACTGACCCTAAGCCCTCTCTTTGTGTAAAGGCAAAACTTGGAGTATATAGCCAGTTTTAACTTTAGGCCCTCCTCGGATTTTGTACTGGGTTTGTTAGCATCTCTCGAAGTACGCCCTACTCTCTTAGACTCAATAGGGGCTGCACAACGTGAAGACCCTCAGCTTGTTGATGTGATTGATAAACTTATTAGGGATGAGACTTCTAGTCACCTCAGTAGATACGCCATCGATGATAAGGGTTGGCTGAGACGAGATGGAAGATTATGCGTCCCACAAGCAAGGGAGTTGATAAAGAAGGTTCTCGAGGAAGCACATCATTCCAAGATGACTATACACCCTAGCGGTGATAAGATGTACAAGGATATAAAAAGGACTTTCTTTTAGAGTGACATGAAGCAAGACGTGGCAGATTTCGTTTCTAAGTGCATGACCTGCCAACGGGTCAAGGCGGAACAAAAGAAGCTTGGAGGACTACTTCACCCTCTAGAGGTCCCACAGTGGAAGTGGGATAGCATTTCAATGGACTTCATTGATGGACTGCCTAGGTCGAGAAGAGGCAACACTAGCATTTGGGTAATTGTGGATAGGCTTACTAAAAGCGCCCACTTTATACCTATCAAGAGTAGAAGGACTGCCTCATCTCTAGCATCTCTTTATCTCAAGGAAATAGTTCGACTCCATGGGATACCCTCCAGCATTGTTAGTGACCGAGACCCTATTTTCACAAGTGAGTTTTGGCGGAGTCTGCAAGAAGCTGTAGGCACACAGCTATGTTTGAGCACGGCCTATCACCGCCAAACAGATGGCCAGACGGAAAGGGTGAATAGAGTTTTAGAGGATCTTTTAAGACTTTGCGTTCTTGACTTTGGAGGGACGTGGGAGGATCACCTTCCTTTAGTGAAATTTGCCTACAACAACAGCTACCAAGCTACCATCGGCATGGTACCCTTCGAAGCCTTGTATGGAAGACCGTGCAAATCACCAACTTGTTGGTGGGAGTCTACAGATAAGCTTATACTTGGGCCAGACATGATTCGAGAAACTTCAGAGAAAGTGGACTTGATACGTAGGAGAATGAAGACAACCCAAGACAGACAGAAATCCTACGCCGACAAAAGAAGGACCGACCTTGAGTTTGAGGTTGGGGACAGGGTTTTCCTTAAGGTATCCCCTTTAAGGAACGTCGTTCGCTTTGGATCCGCAGGAAAGCTAGCACCAAGATTTGTAGGACCGTTCCCTATCATCGAGAAGATTGGGAAAATGGCTTATAGAGTAGATCTTCCTGAAAGATTGGCTGGAATTCACAACTTCTTTCACGTTTCTCATCTCCGGAAATGTCTATATGAATCAGCAGAAGTGGTGGAGCCAAGCATTCTAGAAGAAGCCGAAGTGGAACGTGAAGCAACTGTGAGGAGAGTTCCAACTCGAATCGTAGGAACTGAAATCAAAAAGCTACGCAACCGCGAAGTGAAGCTCGTTAAGATTCAGTGGAGTGACACCGAGGAAGACGCAACTTGGGAAACTGAGGATAGAATATGCGCGGCCTACCCTTTTCTTTTTGAGGGTACATCTTTGACCTCTCTTTTTTCTTAAGTTGTGCTTGTATCTATCTTTTTAGGTATATCTCCTCGATATTATCTTTATCCTTAGGTAGAAACCCCTTTGGATGAAAACATGTATTTGAAACATGTTATGGTTGATGGCTGCAAGTGGTTGCTCATGGATACATATACACACACAACCTAGGTCTTAGATCGGCTCAATCACTTCATACTGCATATGCATATATGTGTTCATATTTGTACAAGGTTGAAACTTGATATGTTGTCATATGGATGTCGCATTTGTATTGATGGTTGCGCACTCATGTAGAATTATGAGTAGGAAATTTTTTTGCATACATAATGGATTCATGACACTTACATGATTCGCATTAAGGAGGTCAACTGAATCAGTAGGCCGCATGATTTCTGCATTAGATAAGGACATGTACACACACTATGCATATGATAATGAAGCATTAGAAGTCTTTTAAGGACAGTGGATGCCTGTGTTTGTTGGTTGAGTAGATGGACTGGTGGATGGTAGGATATACATTCTTCCTAACTTGAAGATTTCGGGGACGAAATCCTTTTAAGGGGGGAGAATGTAACACCCCGTGAATTCTATAACGTTAAGCTTCACAAA
Source organism: Allium sativum (assembly GCA_030737875.1). Lineage (NCBI taxonomy): Eukaryota > Viridiplantae > Streptophyta > Magnoliopsida > Asparagales > Amaryllidaceae > Allium > Allium sativum. The sequence continues at coordinate 320,912,648 of CM060921.1, forward strand.
TTAAAGTATAATTAATTATAAATGATGAAATCAAGGGAAATGGGTTACCTCATTGCGTTCGTCTCGAAATTCTGCTTGAGATGGAGTCCAAGTTTGCGTAAAACGGATATCGTATGAAGAAGATATGGACGAACGAAGTTGGGTAGAAAAACCAGAAAACGGGTCAGAATGCACTGGCACACTTGTGAAGTGCGCCAGAACAAAGTTGAACTGGCGCACTTGGGAAGTGTGCCAGTACAATTTTGGCTTGGCGCACCTGCCAAGTGCGCCCAGGTCAGAATGACCTGCTGGTCAGGTCCTGGCTGGCCTGGTCGAATTCTGAGGCTTGGCTGAGTCACTAGGGCTTACATGTCACTTTCTGATTGGCTTCTCTTGAGATGGATGGTCTGGATTCACTTTAGCTTCATCGACGGCTCTAATTAGATTGAAATTCTATAAATACAACTCAAGTCTAACCCTAAATTCACACAAGTAATAGAATACAAAAGCCGTCATGCTGCTGGAAAGGAACTAGGAATGGCCGTCAATTAGAAAGCCTAGAGACAAGCCAACACTAAAGCCTAAGAGACGAATCAAATTAAGAAGAAGATTAAAGTTTAATCAAATCAATCAACGCAACGTTAGTCTACCCAAAGGAGCGCATCTCAGTTTCAGAATTCAGAATCCAGAATTCAAGATTCTGCATTCATTGTAAGTATAGTGACCTTTCAGAATATGAATAAAAACTGTGATGTGATTCGATGTAAATGAAAATAGAATCGTGTTGTTATATCGTATAAATTTTGTGTATTGTAATGGTTCTATCATGACTTATGTATTGATGTTTGTGGCATAAATTGATTGATGCAAGCCTATTGAACAATTGTATATGAAAACAATGGCACTTGCAAGTTTGTGGCAAAAACTAGAAATTGATCACTTTTTGTATATGTCGATGGCATGGACTATGTATATTCCCTTAGTCTAAATTAGAATTTATGTAAACATGTTATAGACCTTTTATGCCTACATGACCCAAAAACCTATGATATCATTCTTATGTTTATTTGCAAGTACAATTGGATCTATGTTAAGTATCGTTTGGGTTTCATAAACTATGCAAGTTCATGTTGAAATAGGCTATATGATTAGATGTAAAAAAATTGTACATTTTTGTGAATATACAACATGCTAGTTTTGTGGTTGATATTATGCCAAGTTAAACATGTTTAAACACAAGTTTGTATTAGCCTAAACTATGCCATTTCATATGTCACCTACTTAGTCATACTTTGATTTGAATGCAAGTTCACATGACCCATGTTATATGTTAGTTGAATCGCCAAATTGCAAGTTCATGCGCCACACACCTTTATGTATTACATGTTCTTGATTTCCTTTTTTTCTCACATTTATAAAGTTGGGCTGAATTGTGACAAGCCCAACACATGTTATAACGTTGCGAAAAAATGGGGGTAATAACGTTTGGTGTAAAATATGAAAATATATGTTGGCATGTTTGGCACATGCCAACGATTATGACATATAATCGGTTTGAATTGTTATACCCAAGAATGAGGAACATGAAATTTACATATATAATTGAGAAGTAATAAAATATGTAAACTTCAAAAACATGATATGCTTAACCCGAGGTTGGATTGAGTTGTGATGTAAACCTGCCCGGACCCGCCCGGCTGTCCAGTAGTCACTACAATACCTATCCAATGTGGGTGGTTAAGCATTGAGCCCAATAAGGACCCGAGGTTAGACTGAGCTACGGTGTAAACCTACCCGGAACCGACCGGCACATCCAGTAAACGTAGCAATACCTGTCTAATGTGAGTGGTCTGGTGCTCCTAAGAGGCTAAGGACAGATGGTAGGGTTAAGTCAACTATAACACTTAACCAAATTCAACATGTTAACAAGAATTGATGGGTGGGGTTGGGTAAATACAGACACTTAACCACTTAACATGTTTGACTTGAAAATCCTGGTAACGAGGGACCCGTTTCAGCAGTAACCCAAAGTTAGGTATCAACGGTACCCTGAAACTAGGCAGGGTGGGGCACGATTACTGGGCTGATTGTAAGCGGTCAAACGACGGCGGTGGGTGCACAGTGTAGGTCTAACGGGGTGCGGGGGTGCACACACTCCGGAGCAGACAACCAGGACACTGGGGACACCAGTAGTATAACCTATGCCTTCTAGATTTGTGTCGGGGCCGCCACCATGGGTCTTGATACACCCCATGGTGGGACCAGCATAGGTATCTACAATTCTTGGGGGCCGTATGACACATGTTAACGCGAGTAGGAGCCGATCTTTAGAAAATGGGGATCACTTCACCCTCACCACAGGGTGCCAGTTAGAATAAACTCATGTAGGTGCAGAGATATAGTATGGGTGCGATAGTACATTCGACACTTCCTTAGCTTGTGACACTTTCCTATTTTTAGTTTACATCCATCATACCCTTTTCTTATTCACATATTTAAGAGCTACTAGATTTACTCAGGCTTTATGTTTGACCCTATTTTCTTTTCGTCTTCTTTTCTTTCGTCCCCCCCCCCCCCAAGGTCCACAGGGAGGAAACAGCTCAACTCAGTCAGACTCTTTACAAGCACCAAGAACGTAGATGTACTATTTGGATCTTTCTTGCTCGGATAATGGCTTTGGATATCACTATGGGGATTTTTGTCACTTTATTTATGTTTTCATGCTTCTTTAATAATCAAGGCAGTTATGAGGTTGTAATGTTGGAAGTATTTTGAGACAATTATGGAAATCTTTTGTTTGATACACGTATTGATGAAATAAAAGTTTGTTTGGTTTCCGCTGTTTAAAATATATGTATTTATATCTGTCTTGAGTTTATCTGTGGCTTTTACTTATAAACCTCCACCAAAGTTAAGGCATTCCCTTTGTGAGTGACCTTAATGGAGGTGGGGTGTTTCAATACTTCTCCACTACACCCATTGCAAACATTTCTAGGCAGTCAACAAGCATTAAGCACCACCTCACACGAAGCCTCTCCACGCCATCACCACAACATTCACAATACACTCAAAATTCCATCCTTCTCCCACAGTTCATTTGCATATCCTCCTCAAACTCACTACATTCTCCTTCAGCACGTACATTCTTCTCAACATAACTCCCTTTGCATGCAACAGCTATCTCTCAAGCAAACATCCTCACTTCTTAACTACCTTCACATGTAGCGGACCCCAAAATCTCTTCACTACTTACAGCGAACTCCACCATCAATAGTCAACACCAGTTCCTCCATCGAACAGTGGCTTTCAGGAGTTTAAGGAGGTGTTTGGTGGTGTTCTTGGGTGGTGGGATTTACGACAAGAAGGAGGAGGGGCATGCTGATGTGATAGGACAGGGGGGACGGGAGGACGGTGGCTGAGGCACGAGTAGGGTCCACGACCGTGGGGTGGAGAGAGAATAAGGGGGAGAAAAGGAGAAAATGGAGAAGGAAAGAAAGGAAGGAGAAAAAAGGAAATGGTCATTATTTATGTACAAACATAAGGGTTCTAGTGCAAAAAACCCATGCCTAGGTGTCAACACAAGAGGAGATGGTGTAGTGGTAAAGTATTGGGCTTTCGATAATTTTTCAACTAAGTTCTAATTGAATTAGTTAGTGCATTATCTTTTGTGCCAAGTCTTATATTTTGTGCCTACTTAACATCATTATCATGCTATGTCATCATGGAGTGGAGTGTAAGTAAGAGAGGATGAGGTGTCAAGACGGGAGGAGGCTTAGGAATCAGTGAATAGGATTGATTTGATTTAGTTTAAGCTTGAGTTTTAATTAATCGACTTTTATGTATTTTCAACTCGCAGGTCAAACCGTAAGTCCGATCGATACAAAATTTGAAATCCTACCATATTTCATAGATACAGATCCACTGAAACTAGATTCGTCGAATTTCGAGACTATTTGAAAAAATGGTCAATTTTTGGACTACTAAAATAATACTAACCTATCAAATTTTAATATATTCGAATTTAATTTAATTTTAAAAGTTCACAAATCCTATTTTAACTTTAGAAAAATATAAAATAATTTTAGAAATCATTTTCAATCGTTTTAGGTCCAGATTAAATATTTAATTGTTTGAAATCCATTTATATATATATATATATATATCAAAATTATTATTTTTAAGTTGACTAAAATTTCAGGTCGTTACATATATATAAATAGGCGCGAATTATGAGAATGAGATTAACGTCCTAACCATGTTTTAGATGTCATTCCCTAACAAATTAAAGCTGCACAAGTTCATTTCCTAAATTTCTATTAATCATGTCATAAACATGCATATTATTATATAAAAATTAAAATAGGAAAATAAAAATATCATTACAAATCTTGTAGTCCAGGTTTGATTGTATTATCTCAATAATAAAAGATAAACAAAGTGCAATATTTTCCAATATATATATATATATAATCTCCATTTGGGACAGATTCACCTTTTATGTTAATTTTTATTCAAAATCTTAATACTTTAGTAACTTGTGAATAATACATTCAAACGTTCTGTTTTAAAATAGATGTTTAAACCTATTCGATTCAAAATACTCAAAGTCTTAACCTATTGTAACAAGGCTACACATAAAAATAAATATAACCTAAATAGAGAACTATACAACACCAAAATTCATTTCTTTTATTATCTTAATAATCCAAACCCACATATACAAATAGATTGACCATCTGCGTAACAATTAAAATATAGGGAATTTAGAGGATGTCTAATACTATATTTTCATTTAGATCCAAATTCCCTTAGTCATATAAATCAATATCCACACTATGAAATTGAGAAAATAGCAGACTGATGTCATTTCCACTCATGGAGATTTGTAGAAGAGATTAGTGGAAAACTGGTATAGAATATCTCAAAAATCTGGATTATCATCCATCGATGAAACGAACTCTAACTTCCCCTAAAATATATATATAAGAGAATCAAAGATTAGAATCTAATATATATATATATATATATATATATATATATATATATAACTTAATTCCTGAGTTTACACATAAGAATTCAAATTTAGGCAGATAGAAATTTAGATCTAGAAAGATAGGATTTAGAAGAAGAACCTAACCTAAGGTCTGGAATTAAGAAATGGAGAAAAAAAAGTGGAGGCACAAGAATGAAACGAAGAATAGGATTTGGGTAAGGCTAGGAAGGTGGTATATATATTTGAAAGTGTTAATAAAGACTATAGGATCTATTAGATTAAATCTAGGTAGTTCGTATATGCAAATTTATATAAACCCTCCCACAAAAATAAGCCATCACCACCCTAATTCACCCAGAGCGATCGACCCCTTTGTTATACTACACCATATATGCTGATTAGGTTGTGTTTTTAGCCGTATCTAAAGCTGTTGGGCACGGTAAACAGCCGTATCAAAAAGTGGCGTGTTAAATTATTAGATAGGCTTTAACCCGTATCTCAATGGATTAACATACGGTTATTAGCCGTATCTAAAGTGTATGTAGATACGGATAAAAACCGTATCTTATACACACACACACACACACACACACACACATATATATATATAAAAGCAGAAACTGCAGCACATATTATCTGTAACACAAAGCATATATAACACAGGATACACTAGTTCACAATTGTAACAGTAAACAAAACATTTGTATGAAATATTTCATTAAATTACAATATATAATGATACATGCTATTTGATTACATTACAATAAATAAGTACACGCTGTTTCATTACACTAAAGAAGATACATAATGTTACAATACAATAAGCTGTGATAAATACCTGAAACGCCGTCGTGAGTTTGTTGAATCAATGCTTCCTTCAAGATGAACATCCACCAAAACTTTGCATTCTATCCAAGACATGAAGGAACCCTTCAGGAAGATTAACACACCATTCTGTCCAAGGCCTGGTAATAAGTTAGCTTGGACAACATAGAGCATGTACACTACAAAGACCTGTAAAAAAATGCAAACCGCATAGTTTAGGATAGGATATATGTCCACATTATTATTTTCATTAGTAGCTGATTATTGCAAGTCTACAACATTTTTACTTGTTCAGTCGAGATTGAGTCTCGATTAAAGACAGTTGTTAAAGCTTAATTAAAGAGCAATATAGAGGATATATCCACATTATTATAATTCTCATTATTGTCACTTGGCTGCAATGTAGATATAACATTGCATTAGCAAGTTCTACGAGTGGTCGCCCTTAACCAGCCCTATTCAGAGCTTCAAACATGGACTCATACTCTAGTTTTGACCCGATCTAAAATCGTTTCTGGTTACAACTTTGAGGCTAAAAGAATTAATGAATTCCGACTTGATATGAAAGAGTTATGGACACTCAAAAATGGACCAGGCCATGTTTGCAGCAACAAAACGTGCACTTGCAAAATCTTGTGGCCGAATTGATCTCGCCGCAAAGGTTATAGATATCAAACGAAGTATTTTTTCACATAAATTTTCATGTATCTATACCATAACACATAAATTTTCATAGAAAAAGTGAGATATTACCTGAAGTTTAGATCAACAAACTCACATCCATGCTTATTAGCTTCATCCAAATGACGGAGGCTACATGCTACACACACATATTATATTAATAGTCAACTTCTATTTTTGCACGTAAGTTGACTAACAAAAATGATTTATTACATGAGCACAAAGAAACTTGGTTCAATGCAGCAAGTCATAAATGGAAAAGCAGTTTTACGCCTTTACTCACACGCAGTGTGACACACATGACACACCAAACAAATTGACTAAATCTCAAACTATAAATGCCATTCTATTTTCATTCATGCATCCATCACCGACATTTCTACTCAATCACACAAATTTCCCAATATCAATTACCAGATACATGCAGCTCAGTCAACAGAACTAGTATGCTTTAGTTCTCAAACCAAATCATACACATGCACTTCAGATTAGTTATAAGGATCAGTGTACATGGTGCAATAATACACACTGCAATAATACACAAAAATGAGCAGGGCAGCACAATCAAAAGTGTCTGAATTCAAGGTAGACAAATACAGCACAAGTAAATGATAGCAAATACACTGCCGAACTATAATACTGGGGATAATACCCAATTTATACACAATAGCAGCATATTAAACCCAATTCGTATTAAAATTAAACCCAATTCATATTTAAATTTAACGGTGATCTAGTACTCACCTCTAGAGCGGACGAGAATGATGGACAGCGGTGGACTGAGGCTTCGCCGGTCAGCTGAAGGCATCGCGAGATGATGATAACTCATGGACTGCGGTTGATCGATTATTGACAAAGGAAGTCGATCGAGTACCAAAACCCTAATTTGGGTATTCAGTGGCCTCCATTGCAAAATAAAAAGAGGGATTATTTGGCCGAAAGTTTTGATAAGGCAAAACTTGATCATGCCTATGTACAGGTACCGAGGGGGGGGGGGAGAGGGGAATTTGATACGAATTTCATACGGTCCAAAGCCGCATCAAATGAACTAATCCGGGACTTCGTTGACGGACGGTCAAATTAAGGGTGTTTAGGGTGGTGCGGATCACAAAACTTAGTTTGATACGGATTTGAGCACTGTCAAATTTGATACGGCTTATAGCCCAATTTTACGCCCGCATCCTGGTGTGCCAAATTGGCTGATATGGTGTAGTGTTAGGAGAGGTCGACCGCTTGTAGTCGACCACTTTGCTAGGAGTGGTCGACTGCTTGTGTTTTGATTTTTCCAGGAAAGTTAATTTCCTGGTTTATTGCCTAATTTATTAAACTTTTATTTATTATATTGATTTCTTTCCTTTACTTGCTTATCCTTGTCCCCTATTGTATATAAATATATACACACAAATTTGAATTCAATTGGAGTATTCTTTTTCATGCTAATATTAATTACTATATTTTAGATAAATATACATTTATTTATTTGAAATTTAAACCATGTATGCTAATATTTATGCACAATTTATTTTTTTAGTATCTTTCATACAAAGACTCCTTTGTCAAAAAATAAAATATGAAAACGGATCATAATCTCACCACGAATTATAATACTTTCATGGCTCAATTACCAATGAGTCAAAATTTCATTTCTTAGCCCATTAACTTATTACTGATTATTATTAATTTTAAATTAAATTGTCCTATGTCTATTTTGAGGTATATTTTACTGGTGCATTATATTCTTCTCCCCTTAAAAGAGATTTCGTTCCAAAATCTTTTTGAGGGAGCAAAGAAACAACTCATTTTAACAAACGCGTTATACGCCCAAATTATTTATTTAAAATCCAATAAACATCCATGACTCGACGTGATTATGCACTGCAGGCTTGCTATAGTGAGCTTAGTCCTAGCGTGTATGTGTAGTAAGTGATGCTGAATGTATGCAGAACATCCCGACAGGCATATGTTATCTTCATGAGTGCTTGGTTCATTTGTATTGCAAACATCTTCTACCATCCAATCTACCAGCCATAATGCAACCAAATAGTCCTAAATTTTCAAGAAAGGCTACAAAACTTTTAAATTCTCATGCCTAGTCTCGAATTTTCTCCATCTAATGTACTCTAATCAATCTAACTATGTATTATGGAGCCTTGAAATCCGATAATCCACAATATCTATGGTAGCACGAGACTTCCAAGGTTTCGTCTTTGTCCCCATTTCTTGATTAGACCCAATCAAGTTTGTTGTACTGTAAAGGTATCTTAATAAATAAAATCTTTATGTGCTCCTATCATCAATAACATCATATACCCCTTAACTTTGGGGAAATCCAAAATATAATGCCGACTCCTATAACTCCCTACGTCCATTAATGTCACTCACTAAGGGAATGCATTAACTTTCATGGAGCGTTATAAGAGTATAGAACAGAACATCATAAGACAGATATATAAAATGGTATTTAAAATTCGAAATTTATTTATTGCAGCGGAAAAGCAAAACATGTTTGATTACAACATCAAAACCTCATACTAAAGCCAAGTACACAAATATCCATCTTGAACAAAATTATTATCAGAGTGCATAAAAGCAAAACCATAATCTCACTCTAAATAACCATAATGAAAAAGAGATATAGCTGAGCATTACTTTCAATACTTCCAAGAACTTCAAGAATAAAGAGATCTGAGTCAAGCTTCACTAATCCCACCTAGATAACCTGGGGGGAGGGGGGAAGAAAGAAAAGAGGCGAAACAAAAAGGGTCAGACATAAGTCTGGCGAGTCTAGTGACTTTAACAATATAATCAGTAAAGTAACAAGATACGAACATAAACTGGATATAAGAGATGACTGTAACATAAGCAGATATGACAAGGCAAACAAGGTAGGCAAGATAGAACATCAACTGCGCTCCTAACCACTATAAGATATGCTCTGCACCGTACCAACATACTAGTTACATACTAAAAGATGATCCCTCCCTACTAATCATAATAATGGTAGCTTCGTGTACTCCTAGCTTCTCTCGTAGGTGCCCACTTGCTCCTACCACCACTAGTCGTACCTACTACCCTCCCCATTCGATCGGCTCCCTAACCTTGTCGATACCAGTGCTAGTCCGACAATAGGGTGTATCACTCCCTAAGGTGGCAACCCCGATACTACTGAAATGCACAGCTTATACCTACACGATGCAACAACGTCTTACTTACGAGCTCGGACCCACGCACGCACATGACTCCGTTGGACTTGCATTGTCATCGTTAACTCTTTATTGACCTCTTACAATCAACCCCGGTAAGCGTGTCCCCTTGTCCTCGACCTAGTTCTAGCTCATATAGATACTAAAATGGGTTACTGGTTGAAAAGGATCCACATACTTGACACAAGCTTCCCTCCTAAGCTTGGTCCCTACTAGGCATTCCCACTTAACCCCTCTTTATCCCCATGTCTAATCACATGTCTCATCTAGGTTAAGTGCTTTTATTATGTTTCACATGCTACCCATGTTACCCACTTTACCCTTTATTATCCTCATGTCTAATCACATGTCTTATCTTCGTTAAGTGTTCATTAATTCATTATAACTGTAATCTAGCGAGACCTCCCACATTAGATTACCATTTTGCGGTTGCTGGATATGTCGGGCGGTTCCAGGCAGGCTTATACCGCAATCCAAATCTAACATCATGTCTTTGCATTATTACGCATCTAATTTCTGCCTTTGACCTTTCACATTAGATTACCGTTTGCGGTTGCTGGATATGCCGGGTGGTTCCGGGCAGGCTTATACCGCAATCTGAATCTAACCTCGTATCTTAGGCGTTCATTATCACTTTTCTTGATTCAAGTCCCAATTTCAAATCTTGGATTATAATATATTCCAATTACCCATAATTTCCTATCTAAATTATGTTTATAATTTTAATCCAAATTATGCCTATAATCTCATGTGTACAAGTTATGCCAAATTATGCCCAAACCAATTTCCATAGCCATCAACAATTTATGCCAAATCTCATTTTATTACATATTTCCCAACTTTTCCCAATCATTCCAACGTTATTCGTACGTAAATCTCAATGCAATATGCTTAGGCTCGAAGTTAGCCTAATATCAAAAGGAAAAAAGGAAAAGAAGAAGGGAAGAGAATCAAACATTAAAATCGGCATAAACATATAAATAGGCATGTGAAATGAATAACGATAAAATAGATCAGACAGGCATATAATAATAGCAATTGGGTATGAATCTGAAGGATAAATTAAAAAACTTGATATGATTCATCTTATTTATAGGTATATACATTAGATCCAATTTACAATCCTATCACAATTACTTTTTAATTTAATTATATGTGAAAGTGACATAAACTCACAGCAATAGGATTCTTAGAAAAGAGAATTAGGCTTTGTTGTTTGTAGATCTGATCTTGAATAACCTCTTCTTTGATTGTTGAAGAAGAAAAACTAAATTAATTTGAGATGGAGCAGCAGCATGGAGGCGCCATGGATTAGGGTTGAATGAGATTAGGGTTAGGTTTAGGTGTTTATTTATAGGTGTATTAGGTGAATTAGGACCTATAGATTAGATTAGAGACCATCAGAACCACTCAGATTAAAAAGACACATCATCAGGGAACTCTCTAGAATTCTGCATATCTGGGCTTGGCCTGGGCGCACTTCTCAGTTGCGCCAGTGCATTTTGTTTCTAGCGCACGTCACAAGTGCGCCAGTTGTTCTAACCCATTTCCCTGATTTTTTTGACAAACTTCCATTGTCCATAACTCCTTCATACTCTATCCGTTTTACACAAACTCGGACTCTATCTCAAGCAGAATTTCGAGACGAACACAATGGCATAACTCATATCACTTAGTTCTTCTTTTAAAAAAATTAAGTATTCTTTAATTATCCCTATGTCATGTTTTAAAATTACGGGGTGTAACATTTTCCCCCTACTTAAAGAATTTCGCCCCCAAAATCTCGAAGCTGAAAGGAATGTTTGTCCTACCATCCATCATCCATCTACTCATCCAACAATCATGGGCGTCCATTGTCCTTAAAAGATTTCTAATGCTTTCATGAACATATGCAAAGTGTGTGTATATGTCTTTATCCTAATGCAAAATCTGGCGGTCTACTGATTCAGTTGACCTCCTTAATGCAAAACATGATAGTGCCATGCGTCCATTATGTTTGTAAAAAAATCCTAATGATATATATCATTTTTATATGAGTGCACAACCATTCATCCAAATGCAACATCCATATGATAACACATTCAATATACATCCATTAATTTAAATATGCATACTCATCCATAAGCAATATGAAAGTGATTGAGCCGATCTAGTGCCTAATGTGTGTGTAAATGCATCCACGAGCAACCACTAGCAAACATTTACATCCACTTGCATCCACCAAACATAACATGTCTCAAACACATGTTTACAACCATAGGATTTTCTACCTAAAGATCGAAGATATAATCGAGAGGATACACTAAACGATAGAACAAGTATAAACAAAGCGGTAGAAAAAGGAGAAGTTAAGGACATACCCTCAAAAAGGAAAGGGTACGATGCACGTATCTTGTCTTCCGTTTCCCAAGTCCCATCTTCTTAATCATCTCCCCATTGGACTTTAACCAACTTGACCTCTCGGTTGCATAATTTCTTGACCTCCGATCCAAGGATGCATGTAGGAATTCGTCTAACCATGGCATCTCGCTCTAATTCCACTTCTCTAAGCATGCTCGGCTCTACTACTTCCACGGTATCGTGTAAACACTTCCTCAAATGCGACACGTGAAATACATCATGAACACCACTAAACTTCTCAGGTAACTTCACTCTGTAGGCCATTTGTCCAATTCTTTCTGTAATGGGGAATGGCCCTACGAATCTTGGTGCCAATTTCCCTACAGATCCAAAATGAACTACATTCCTCAATGGTGATACTTTAATAAAAACTGTGTCTCCAACATCGAACTCAAGATCGGTTCGTCTCTTATCCGCGTATGACTTTTGTCGGTCTTGTGCCGTCTTCATGCGTATTTGAATCAAGTCTATCTTCTCCGAAGTTTCTCTAACCATCTCTGGCCCAAGCAAAATCTTATCTATAGATTCCCACCAATAAGTTGGTGATTGGCAAGGTCATCCATTTAGAGCTTCAAAAGGTGCCATGCTCGGATAGCTGTTGTTGTAGGTGAACTCTACTAATGGAAGGTGTTCCTCCCATGTCCCTCCAAAGTCCAAGATGCATAACCTCAAAAGATCTTCTAGAATCTGATTCACTCTTTCTATTTGGTCATCTTTCTGAGGGTGATAAGCGGTGCTCAAACACAATTGCGTCCCGACCGCCTCTTGCAAGCTCTTCCAAAACTCACTAGTGAAAATGGGATCTCGATCGCTTACGATACTAGAAGGTATGCCGTGTAGATGAGCTATCTCTCGGAGATAAACATATGCTAACCATGCCGCTGTTCTTTTACTCTTAATGGATATGAAATGGGCGCTCTTGATAAGTCTATCTACTACTACCCAGATCCCCGTATTACCCTTTCTTGTCCTCGCCAACCCTTCGACGAAATCCATGAAAACACTTTCCCATTTCCACTGTGGAACCTCTAAAGGGTGAAGCAAACCATCAGGCTTCTTTTGCTCAGACTTGACTTGCTGGCACACTAGGCATCTAGAAACGAAATCAGCCATATCCTTCTTCATTCCGACCCAAAAGAAAACTCGCTTCATGTCCTTATACATCTTGTCACCACCGGGATGTATGATCATCTTAGAACAATGTGGTTTTTCAAGGATTGTCCTTCTCAAACTCTCGTCTCATGATAAGCAAAGTCTCCCATCCCCACGCAACCAACCTTTTTCATCTATATCATACCTACTAAGATGACTCGAATACTCCCCTCTTATGAGCTTGTCTACTATCTATATCAACTGTGGGTCATCTCGCTATGCCGCACCCATTTGTCCCAAAAGCGTAGGTCGCACCTTTAATGATGCCAACAAACCGGGTACATAATCGATAAAGGGTCTAAAGTCAAAGGTAGATATATACTCTAAACTCTGCCGCTTGACAAACAAAGGACTCAAAGTCAACTTCTTTCTACTCAAGGCATCAGCTACAACTTTACCCTTGCCAGGGGTATATGTAGTCTCAAAATCGTAGGATGCTAACAACTCCATCCACCTCTATTGCCTTAAGTTTAGATCTTTTTGAGAGAACACATATTTTAGTGACTTATGGTCTATATACAACTCAAACCTCTCACCAAGCAAGTAATGGCGCCAAGACTTAAGCGCAAAAACTATGGCAGCTAATTCTAAGTCGTGGGTAGGGTAATTCTTCTCATGGACCTTCAACTGCCTTCCACGATGACATATCACCCTTCCCTCTTGCATCAATACTGCGCCAAGCCCTGTCCCGTAAGCATCGGTATACACTGTGAATGGTTTACTCCTATCTGGAAAAACTAAAACTGGAGCTGTTGTCAATGACTTCTTCAAACGTTGAAAAGCATCGTCACAGTCAACAACCCAAGAAAAGGTCAAATTCTTTTTCGTCAACCGTGTAAGTGGGGCTGATATCTTCGCAAAGTCCATAATGAACTTCCTATAATAGCCTGCCAAACCAAGAAAACTTCTTACTTCTGTTGCATTCTTAGGAATATTCCAGTCTTGGATTTCCACTACCTTCGCGAGATCCACTATTATCCCTTCTTTAGAGACTACATGCCCTAGTAATCTTACCTCCTTCATCCAAAAAGGACATTTGGAGAATTTAGCCTTAAACTGATGTACTCGAAGGGTCTTTAAAACTTCCTTAAGATGTAAGGCATGCTCTTCCTCGCTTATAGAGAAGATCAGGATATCATCCACAAAGACTACCATGAACTTGTTTAGAAACTCCCTAAACACCCTACTCATCAAGTCCACGAAATATGCGGGTGCATTCATCAAACCAAAAGGCATGACGAGCCATTCAAAGAAAACATCTGGAGTTCTAAATGCAGTCTTATCTATGCTTTCCTCAGCCACCCTTAGTTGATGAAATCCTGTAGCTAAATCTAACTACGAGAAAACCGAAGCACCAACCAACTGATCAAACAAGTCATCTATCCTCGGTAATGGGTGTCTGTTCTTCTTTGTGAGCTAATTCAGCTCCCTATAGTCCACGCACAATCTAAGCGAACCATCAGCCTTTGTGGCAAAAAAAACTGGAGCACCCCACTCCGAGATACTTCTTCTTATGAACCCTTTCTCAAGTAACTCTTTCACTTGTTTGCTAAGCTCCCTCCTTTCTCTTGGAGCCATGTGGCGCACATGTAATGCAACTGGCTTTGCATTGTCCACCAAGTATATACGGAAATCTATCTCGTGTTTTGGAGGTAAGCCCCTAACCTCCTCAAAGACATCTGCATACTCACGGACTACTCGAACAGATTGCAAATCATTAATAGTTGTGTCAATAGATTCTAGGTAGCTAAGCATAACAGAACCCTTAGGATCGCATGAGATATCGAGAGTATTCCCTAAACTAGTCAACAGTCTAACTATCCTCTTTTCACAGTCGAGAATGGCACCAAACCTGGCTAGCCAATCCTTTCCTAGAATCAACCCATAGCCTGTGAAACCAAGCACATAAGCATTGCATTCAAACTCAACGCCGTACACAGATATTCTCAAATCCCGACATAACATAGACAGATGAGCCGTAACCCCAATAGGATTTGAGACAACAACGGGATCCACTACTATACTAGTATCTAGGTGCAGAGACAGAAGCATATATAAACGAATGTGAAGCGCCAGAATCAAACAAAGTACGTACAGGATGATCGAAAAGGAAAATCAAACTTTCAATAGAAATGTTTCTACCTCTCTCTTGCGTAGCTGCCATGAGAGCATGAACATGCCCTCCACAAGTAGATCTTGTCCTCTGTCCTTGCCCTTGTCCTTGCCTTCTTGGGCAGTCTTTAATCATATGTCCTGCCTCACCACATTGGAAGCAACCAGTCCTCTTCTTCTTCCTGCGGTCCTTCTTCAAATGGCCAGGTATTCCATAATTGTGACACTTTCTTTTATCTGAACCCTTGTTATCCTTACTGCCCTTCTTTTGTTGTTGTTGTTGTGCCTTCTTTGGATCCCCTTTCTTATCCTGTGCCTTATCTACATTAGCATCTTTCCCCTCTTCATGTATCAACGCCATATCAACAAGATTCTCGAAAGTAGCCCCCATAGGAACGTGGGACATAGCCAACCCGTGTAATGGTTCATTCAGACCCTTGGAAAATCTTAAAGCCTTCTTATGTGGTGTATTAACTAATTACATACCAAATCTTGCTAACTGGTTAAACTTGTTAACGTACTCCTTCAAAGACAAACTCCCTTGTTTCAAAGCCAAGAACCTCTCCATATATAAACTCTCCTCTGCTTGTGAAAGAAATTTCAACTCGAACCTTGGTCTAAAATCCAACCATGTCTCCACTGCACGTCCTCCATTAGGTACTTCCCACCAAAAGAAAGCTTCATCTTTCATCAACCAAGCAGCTAGCTGAACCTTCCTTCCATCGTCTATCTCAAAGATACCAAACAAGTCCTCCACTTCCTTGAGCCAATTCTGAGCCTCAACAAATGTCTTAGTTCCATAAAACGGTTTTCCATCCATCGCACAGAAGTCTTTGCATATCTTATAAAAAGCGTCTACACGGGGAGGAGGAGGAGAAGCGGTTGCAGCTGGAGGAGGAGGAACGTTTGCTGGGCCTGCGGCAGTAGCCCTAGCCTCCAGATACCTTCTGACCCAGCCTTGTATCTATACGCCCTCGGGTATATCGGGTTCCCCAGACATGCTAAAAGGAAAAAGGAAGAGATTCAAAACAGAGATTCGAAAGAAAGATATATGGCTTTTGGGGATTATGTTTTTCATAATAAACCTTTCCCTTGAAATCTTTTACCTGTTCTAGTAATCTTCAGCTTTGATACCATGTGTAACACCCCACGCCCATTAATGTCACTCACTAAGGGAATGCATTAACTTTCATGAAGCGTTATAAGAGTATAGAACAGAACATCACAAGACAGATATATAAAATGGTACTTAAAAATTCAAAATTTATTCATTGCAGCGGAAAAGTAAAACACGTTTGGTTACAACATCAAAACCACATACTAAAGCTAAGTACACATATATCCATCTTGAACAAAATTATTACCAGAGTACATGAAAGCAAAACCATAATCCCACTCCAAATATCCATAATGAAAAAGAGATAAACCTGAGCATTACTTTCAACACTTCCAAGCACTTCAAGAAGAAAGAGACCCGAGTCAAGCTTCACTAATCCCACCCTGAGAACCTACCGGGGGGGGGGGGAGAAAGAAAAAAGGCAAAACAAAAAGGGTCAGACATAAGTCTAGTGATTTTAACAATATAATCGGTAAAGTAACAGGATAAGAACATAAACTGGATATAAAAGATGGCTCTAACATAAGCAGATATGACAAGGTAAACAAGATAGGCAAGATAGAACATCAACTGCGCTCCTAACCACTATAAGATATGCTCTGCACCGTACCAACATACTAGTTACATACTAAAAGATGATCCCTCCCTACTAATCATAATAATGGTAGCTTCGTGTACTCCTAGCTTCTCTCGTAGGTGCCCACTTGCTCCTACCACCACTAGTCGTACCTACTACCCTCCCCATTCGATCGGCTCCCTAACCTTGTCGATACCAGTGCTAGTCCGACAATAGGGTGTATCACTCCCTAAGGTGGCAACCCCGATACTACTGAAATGCACAGCTTATACCTACCAGCCCGGACCCACGCACGCATATGACTACGTTGGACTTGCATTGTCATCGTTAACTCTTTATTGACCTCTTACAATCAACCCCGGTAAGCGTGTCCCCTTGTCCTTGACCTAGTACGAGCTCATATAGATACTAAAATGGGTTACTAGTTGAAAAGGGTCCACATACTAGACACAAGCTTCACTCCTAAGCTTGGTCCCTACTAGGCATTCCCACTTAACCCCTCTTTATCCCCATGTCTAATCACATGTCTCATCTAGGTTAATTGCTTTTATTATGTTTCACATGCTATCCATGTTACCCACTTAACCCTTTATTATCCTCATGTCTAATCACATGTCTTATCTTGGTTAAGTGTTCATTAATTCATTATAACCATAATCTAGCGAGACCTCCCACATTAGATTACCGTTTTGCGGTTGCTTGATATGTCAGGCGGTTCCGGGCAGGCTTATACCGCAATCCGAATCTAACCTCGTGTCTTTGCATTATTACGCATCTAATTTCTGCCTTTGACCTCTCACATTAGATTTCCGTTTGCGGTTGCTGGATATGCCGGGCGGTTCCGGGCAGGCTTATACCGCAATCCGAATCTAACCTCGTATCTTAGGCGTTCATTATCACTTTCTTGATTCAAGTCCCAATTTCAAATCTTGGATTATAATATATTCCAATTACCCATAATTTTCAATCTAAATTATGTTTATAATTTTAATCCAAATTATGCATATAATCTTATGTGTACAAGTTATGCCAAATTATGCCCAAACCAATTTCCATAGCCATCAACAATTTATGCCAAATCTCATTTTATTACATATTTCCCAACTTTTCCCAATCATTCCAACGTTATTCATATGTAAATCTCAATTTAATATGCTTAGGCTCGAAGTTAGCCTAATATCAAAAGGAAAAGAAGAAGGGAAGAGAATCAAACATCAAAATCGGCATAAACATATAAATAGGCATGTGAAATGAATAACGATAAAATATATCAGACAGGCAAATAATATTAGCAATTGGGTATGAATCTGAAGGATAAATTAAAAAACTTGATATGATTCATCTTATTTATAGGTATATACATTAGATCCAATTTACAATCCTATCACAATTACTTTTTAATTTAATTATATGTGAAAGTGACATAAACTCAGAGCGATAGGATTTTTAGAAAAGAGAATTAGGCTTTTTTGTTTGTAGATCTGATCTTGAATAACCTCTTCTTTGATTGTTGAAGAAGAAAAACTAAATTAATTTGAGATGGAGCAGCAGCATGGAGGCGCCATGGATTAGGGTTGAATGAGATTAGGGTTAGGTTTAGGTGTTTATTTATAGGTGTATTAGGTGAATTAGGACCTATAGATTAGATTAGAGACCATCAGAACCACTCAGATTAAAAAGACACATCATCAGGGAACTCTCTAGAATTCTGCAGATCTGGGGTCGGCCTGGGCGCACTTCTCAGTTGCGGCAGTGCATTTTTTTCTGGCGCACATCACAAGTGCGCCAGTTGTTCTAATCTATTTTCCTGATTTTTCTGCTGAACTTCCATCATCCATAACTCCTTCATACTCTATCTGTTTTACACAAACTCGGAATCTATCTCAAGCAGAATTCCGAGACGAACGCAATGGCGTAACCCATATCACTTAGTTCTTCTTCTAAAAAAATTTAGTATTATTTAATTATCCATATGTCATGTTTTAAAATTACGGGGTGTTACATTCCCCCCTACTTAAAGGATTTCGCCCCCAAAATGTTGAAGCTGAAAGGAATGTTTGTCCTACCATCCATCACCCATTTACTCATCCATCAATCACGGGCGTCCATTATCCTTAAAAAATTCTAATGCTTTCATGAACATATGCAAAGTGTGTGTATATGTCCTTATCCTAATGCAAAATCCGGCGGTCTACTGATTCAGTTGACCTCCTTAATGCAAAACATGATAGTGCCAGGCGTCCATTATGTATGTAAAAGAATCCTTATGATATATATCATTTCTATATGAGTGCACAACCATTCATCCAAATGCAACATCCATATGATAACACATTCAATATACATCCATTAATTTAAATATGCATACTCATCCACAAGTAATATGAAAGTGATTGTGCCGATCAAGTGCTTAATGTGTGTGTAAATGCATCCACGAGCAACCACTAGCAAACACTTACATCCACTTGCATCCACCAAACATAACATGTCTCAAACACATTTTTACAACCATAAGATTTTCTACCTAAAGATCGAAGATATAATCGAGAGGATACACTAAACGATAGATCAAGTATAAACAAAGCGGTAGAAAAAGGAAAAGTTAAGGACATGCCCTCAAAAAGGAAAGGGTACGACTCACGTATCTTGTCTTCCGTTTCCCAAGTCGCGTCTCCTTAATCATCTCCCCTTTGGACTTTAACCAACTTGACCTCTCGGTTACGTAATTTCTTGACCTCCGATCCAAGGATGCATGTAGGAATTCGTCTAACCATGGCATCTCGCTCTAATTCCACTTCTTTAAGCATGTTCGGCTCTACTACTTCCGCGGTATCGTATAAACACTTCCTCAAATGCGACATGTGAAATACATCATTAACACCACTAAGCTTCTCAGATAACTTCACTCTGTAGGCCATCTGTCCAATTCTTTCTGTAATGGGGAATGGCCCTACGAATCTTGGTGCCAATTTCCCTACAGATCCAAAATGAACCACATTCCTCAATGGTGATACTTTAATAAAAACTGTGTCTCCAACATCGAACTCAAGATCGGTTCGTCTCTTACCAGCGTATGACTTTTGTCGGTCTTGTGCCGTCTTCATGCGTCTTCGAATCAAGTCTATCTTCTCCGAAGTTTCTCTAACCATCTCGGGCCCAAGCAAAATCTTATCTATAGATTCCCACCAATATGTCGGTGATTGGCAAGGTCATCCATTTAGAGCTTCAAAAGGTGCCATGCCGATACTAATCTGATAGCTGTTGTTGTAGGTGAACTCCACTAATGGAAGGTGTTCCTCTAATGTCCCTCCAAAGTCCAAGATGCATAACATCAAAAGATCTTCTAGAATCCGATTCACTCTTTCTGTTTGGTCATCTTTCTGAGGGTGATAAGCGGTGCTCAAACACAATTGCGTCCCTTCCGCCTCTTGCAAGCTCTTCCAAAACTCACTAGTGAAAATGGGATCTCGATTGCTTACGATACTAAAAGGTATGCCGTGTAGATGAGCTATCTCTCGGAGATAAACGGATGCTAACTATGTCGCTGTTCTTTTACTCTTAACGGGAATGAAATGGGTGCTCTTGATAAGTCTATCTACTACTACCAAAATCCTCGTATTACCCTTTCTTGACCTCGCCAACCCTTCGACAAAATCCATGGAAACACTTTCCCATTTCCACTGTGGAACCTCTAAATGGTGAAGCAAACCATCAGGCTTCTTTTGCTCAACCTTGACTTGTTGGCACACTAGGCATCTAGAAATGAACTCAGCCACATCCTTCTTCATTCCGACCCAAAAGAAAACTCACTTCATGTCCTTATACATCTTGTCACCACCGGGATGTATGGTCATCTTAGAACGATGTGGTTCTTCAAGGATTGTCCTTCTCAAACTCTCGTCTCGTGATACGCAAAGTCTCGCATCCCCATGCAACCAACCTTTTTCATCTATAGTATACCTAATAAGATGAATCGAATACTCCCCTCTTATGAGCTTGTCTACTATCTATATCAACTGTGGGTTATCTCACTATGCCATACCTATTTGTCCCAAAAGCGTAGGTCGCACCTTTAATGATGCCAACAAACCGGGTACATAATCGATAGAGGGTCTAAAGTCAAAGGTAGATATATACTCTAAACTCTGCCGCTTAACAAACAAAGGACTCAAAGTCAACTTCTTTCTACTCAAGGCATCAGTTACAACTTTACCCTTGCCAGGGGTATATGTAGTCTCAAAATTGTAGGATGCTAACAACTCCATCCACCTCTGTTGCCTTAAGTTTAGATCTTTTTGAGAGAACACGTATTTTAGTGACTTATGGTCTATATACAACTCAAACCTCTCACCAAGCAAGTAACGGCGCCAAGACTTAAGCGCAAAAATTATGGCAGCTAATTCTAAGTTATGGGTAGGGTAATTCTTCTCATGGACCTTCAACTGCCTTCCACGATGACATATCACCCTTCCCCCTTGCATCAAAACTGCACCAAACCCTATCCCGTAAGCATCGGTATACACGGTGAATGGTTTACTCCTATCTGGCAAAACTAAAACTGGAGCTGTTGTCAATCCCTCTTCAAACATTGAAAAGTATCGTCACAGTCAACATCCTAAGAAAAGGTCAAATTCTTTTTCGTCAACCGTGTAAGTGGGGCTGATATCTTTGCAAAGTCCTTAATGAACTTCATATAATAGCCCGCCAAACCAAGAAAACTTCTTACTTCTGTTGCATTCTTAGGAATATTCCAATTTTGGATTTCCACTACCTTCGCGGAATCCACTACTATCCCTTCTTTAGGGACTACGTGCCCTAGGAATCTTACCTCCTTCCTCCAAAAGGGACATTTGGAGAACTTAGCCTTAAGCTGATGTACTCGAAGGGTCTCTAAAACTTCCTTAAGATGTAAGGCATGCTCTTCCTCTCTTATAGAGAAGATCATGATATCATCCACAAAGACTACCACGAACTTGTTTAGAAACTCCCTAAACACCCTACTCATCAAGTCTACGAAATATGCGGGTGCATTCATCAAACCAAAAGGCATGACGAGCCATTCAAAGCAAACATCTGGAGTTCTAAATGCAGTCTTATCTATGCTTTCCTCTGCCACCCTTAGTTGATGAAATCCTGTAGCTAAATCCAACTGCGAAAAAACCGAAGCACTGACCAACTGATCAAACAATTCATCTATCCTTGATAATGGGTGTTTGTTCTTCTTTGTGAGCTTATTCAGCTCCTTATAGTCCACACACAATCTAAGCGAACCATCAGCCTTCGTTGCAAAAACAACTGGGGCACCCCACTCCGAGATACTTCTTCTTATGAACCCTTTCTCAAGTAACTCTTTCACTTGTTTACTAAGCTCCCTCCTTTCTCTTGGAGCCATGTGGCGCACAGGCAATGCAACTGGCTTTGCATTATCAACCAAGTATATACGGAAATCTATCTCGCGTTTTGGAGGCAATCCGATTGTAACCTCCTGTCTTAGGCGTTCATTATCACTTTCTTGATTCAAATCCCAATTTCAAACCTTGGATTATAATATATTCCAATTACACTTAATTTCCAATCTAAATTATGTTTATAATTTTAATCCAAATTATGCCTACAATCTCATGTGTACAAGTTATGCCAAATTATGCCCAAACTAATTTCCATAGCCATCAACAATTTATGCCAAATCTCATTTTATTACATATTTCCCAACTTTTCCCAATCATTCCAACGTTATTCGTATGTAAATCTCAATGCAATATACTTAGGCTCGAAGTTAGCCTAATATCAAAAGGAAAAAGGAAAAGAAGAAGGGAAGAGAATCAAACATCAAAATCGGCATAAACATATAAATAGGCATGTGAAGTGAATAACGATAAAATAGATCAGACAGGCATATAATAATAGCAATTGGGTATGAATCTGAAGGATAAATTAAAAAACTTGATATGATTCATCTTATTTATAGGCATATAAATTAGATCCAATTTACAATCCTATCACAATTAATTTTTAATTTAATTATATGGGAAAGTGACATCAACTTACAGTAATAGAATTCTTAGAAAAGAGAATTAGGCTTTGTTGTTTGTAGATCTGATCTTGAATAACCTCTTCTTTGATTGTTGAAGAAGAAAAACTAAATTAATTTGAGATGGAACAGCAGCATGGAGGCGCCTTGGATTAGGGTTGAATGAGATTAGGGTTAGGTTTAGATGTTTATTTATAGGTGTATTAGGTGAATTAGGACCTTTAGATTAGATTAGAGACCATCAGAACCACTTAGATTAAAATGACACGTCATCAGGGAATTCTCCAGAATTCTACAGATCTGGGCTCGGCCTGGGCACACTTCCAAGGTGCGCCAGTGCATTTTTGTCCAGGCGCACTTCACAAGTCCGCTAGTTGTTTTGACCCATTTCCTGATTGTTCTGCCAAACTTCCATCGTCAATAACTCCTTCATACTGTATCCGTTTTACAAAAACTCGGAATTTATCTCAAGCAGAATTCCAAGACGAACACAATGGCATAACCCATTTCACTTAATTCTTCTTTTAAAAAATTAAGTATTCTTTAATTATCCCTTATGTAATGTTATAAAATTACGGGGTGTTACAACTCCTAACCCTTCACAAGCTACCTAATCAAATTAGTATTTCTCCAAAGTCTAACCATAAATTTGGTTCATGTAGAATTTGTTAATGGTTATCCCATTAACACATTGGTATTTTATGTGGCACCCTCGAAATTCTTTAAGAATGCCCACTAATTACCAAAAAGAAAATCACATTACTTTGTAACACCCCATAAAAATATACCTAAAAGAATTTAAGATAATCTAATAATTAATAAACAATGAAAACAAACAACATAATAATAATATATTAATGGGATGAAAAATGGAATTTTACAGAATTAGGAATTTATCCATAAAAATATTGTAGTTGTATTCGTGGCGAGATTCTGGTCGAAATTCATATATAATATGTCTAAATCAGAGTTTGTATGAAGGATTTACATTTAAAAGATGTTGCACGTAAAAATGCACATTTATATTCACATATTTATTCTTGTTTAATCAAATAAATTAACATTTTTGGGTATTTTATATGATCAAATCATGTTTTAAATATTTCCAAAATCATCACTCATTTTGGGGGAAAAAGTGTCACTTATGCATGTTTTAATTTGTGAAATCATTTACTTGTTCCTTATAGTTGTCTCTTATAGGAATTTAGGAGCAAAAATGATGCGTACACATGAAGATATGAAGAAATTCATGCATATACACAAGAGGAGGCAAAGAAGTAATTCATTCTATGGAAAGTGGAAGACCCTATCTCTCAACTAACCCACTTACCCTTAAGCTTCATATTAGAGACTAACTGGATGAGACAAAAGGCTTCATGCATTCTACATGACTCATTAGTGGCTAAGGCAAGAGAAGAAGCTTCATAAAGTGGGAATTTTGGGGATTTCCCATTATGAGTGATCAGGGTTTTCGATCATGTATATGTATCCCCTTTATGTTTATGTATATCCTCTCCTCTTTTATCCTCTTCTTTAGTTTAGTTGAGAGGGGAAAAGCTCTATTTATATTTCCTTGCCTACTTAGCCATTTTCTTTTATGTAATTTCTCTTTTTGATGCAATTTTATTTAGTTGTCTTTTATTTATATGTTCTCTTCTTTTATGCAAGTAGCTTAGATTTATTTTATTCAACTAGAATAGATTTTCCTTTATTTTTCTCTCATTTTCTTTTTTTATTGTTCTATGTTGCAATCTACTTTTGTTGTTAGAATAACAAACACGAGAGGCTAATCTCTTTGATTTAGGGGTAATGAATCCCTCTTGATTATGTAGATGGAACATATTTTGGTTTTTATGATCTCTTTTTATTCTTAATGGAATGGTTGAAGTAGTAATTACATTGTTGTTTGAGTTTTGGTTTTGATAGTTTATGTTTCTTGATAACAAAATAGGCTATGCTTAGTCAACATAAACACAAGATTGCCTCTTCATCTACATATGAATATGGTAATTAAAGTGTGATTGAGATTCAAAATTTGATACTCTATGTTACTAAACTAATAGTAAATAGAGTATGCTAAAAGTAAAATTTAGTTTCACTTTTTTGTCATCTCATGAAAGTATAATCGTGGATTAGAGAGTGTATTAGAGTTTGACGGTTTAAATGTGTTCTCTAATGACACATTAGGCTGTGCTTATGATAAATGCACTATCTAATTACACAAAAGATCCAATGAGAGATCATGAAATCATTGTATGTTGATTTATGTGGTCATGAGGGTGATGTCAACTCTAAATAGCTTTCATTTCATATTTAGCTCCCAACTTAGTTTCTAGTTTTAATTAGTTTTTGTTAGTTAAATCAATCCAAAGTTTGTTTTAATTTGATTGTATATAATTAAAATTATTTCTTTCTACATGGATTGACTCGTACTCACTAACGTACTACAAGTGTACGCCGTGCGCTTGCGGTTTATTACACTTCGCGACGGTTTTCTAATTCAATAGAATTTCCGTCATCGAACAAGTTTTTAGCGCCGTTAACGGGGAAGGAATTTGATTTTAATTCTATTCTTCGGATTAACTTTCTTGTTTATTTTTTGTCTTTAAAAAAAAAAGATTGTGTGCGTTTGTTTTGTTTGTTCTTGTTTCAATTGCATTTGTGTGTATTTTGTTTTGCATTTGTCATGTTTAAGTTAAAAAAAAATCAGTTGTTTGCATTTCTTGTTTGTGTGTTTCCATATAAAAAAGTAATGCATTTGTTTGATCCATTTTGTGTTATTATTTTCATTTGATTTTTCTTTTTTTCTCTTGCTGTTTGAAAACTGCTTCTGTTTTAATTGCTGCTGTTTTTTTTGAAGTTCTTTGTTTGAATGTTTATGATTTGATTTTGTTAGATGCTTCTGTTTTTATGTATGCTTTTGCAGTATGCATATGTGCACAGTTCTGTTAAAAAAACTTATAGAGACAAAATTTTAATTTCCATTCATCGATCATTTCAAAATTACATTACAAAAACAGCTCATTCACTACTGCTCATCTGCACTCGTTCACTCAAACTTACATTTATGTTCCTATCCTATTTCTACAAACCATTTTCTTCCTCGACCATTTAATTGCCACCACCATCATCCCCTGCCCCTCCTTCAACTCGACATCTTCACTCAACCCCAGCAATTTCTCCACTGCACTAAACCCAATATCTTCTTACACCATTTATTTGCATTATCACAACACCCTCTACCTCTTTAACCAACAAATAACTCCACCATTTCATACAACTGACCTACCCCGACAACACTTCTCTGCTTCAGCCATCACTTGCACTCCACTACTACTGCACCCAATACAACCACACTCTCTATCACCATTTTCAGGCCATTCACCAAACGCATTTCTGCCTAAACTACACTTACCACCAAACACTCATCAGTTCTCTCCCAAACAAACAACCCATATCATTCATTCCTCCCTCATCATAGAAAGGCCACGAACTTTAACTGCCACCCATTGGTAAACATTCTATCTACTATACCCAACCAGACAAAGAAACCAAGTACATACACTGTTAAACCACTCCTTCATCACCTACCACCAGTACAAACTAGCTACCACTGTTCAATTTTCCTCTCCTAATATATACTGCTTCAACATATAAGCACACTACTTACCACTTCATACACTCCAGCTTTACCAGCATAAAAAAATCCATTCTCATCAGTACATTTATCATTTCATTTACAATCTCCTTGACTGCAAATCACTTTAGATCGCCAATTATCTGAACTAAATCAAAAACATGAGTATTCCCACCTCTCTGAACCCTCAACTACAAGATTGAGTCAACCCAAAACCATACTCTAGCCATCTTCAACCTACACTGCATTACCATCTAAACTCCCAGAACTCGCCAATCTCCTTATCACCTCACTGCTCCTAACTGGCAAGACAACCATCACGCCCTACCTAAAATCTGCACCTCAATCGTTTACTCTCCACAAACTTTCAGTCTCTAATTCACCGAAACCATTTCCGCAATTCGAACACAAAACCAACTCAAACCTCAATCCACCACCTAAATCGAAAATCCCCAAACAACTTCGCTAAAACTCTATTCCACAACTACTCCACAGGATCTTCCTTCACTCGAACAACCAGAACCAGCTCGCATCGTTGGTACTCTTGAAATTGATTTCAGAATTGAGGTTTGACTTAATTTTTTTCCCATGATTCTGAAAGTTGATTTCCCTTTGATAGTTGAGTGGTGAGGACTGAGCAGTGTACTTAAGATTAAGTTTAGAAAGTGTGGGGGATTATGGGCTTGGTTAACTTCATTTTAGTTGCCATTTTCAATTTTTGTTCTAGTCAATTTTTTTCTTAGTGTATTTTTCTTTGAAGCCATGGATTTTTTATATTTAAAAAAAACACTTTTTCCCATTGTTTTTGTTTGCTTTTCTTTAACGTAAAAAAAAGCTTTCTTCTTTCATTTGTATAAAAAACTTTTTAATGTTACGGAAAATCAATCAAAGAATTGTTTGGAAAAATTTGCTTTGGTCTGCTTGAATTGCTTGGAACTGCTTTGCTTGCTCTAAATCCGTGCTTGCTTTAAAATAAAAAAAAATTGCTGCTAAAAATTCTGCATGCTTAGGCATCGTGTTCTAATCTCCATTTTAATTTTCCTTACATTGTTGTTTCCTTGCATTTGCATTAAAAAATCCAAAAACAAAACAAAATAAAAATTCATTCGTTGCATTGTTAATACACATTTAATTTCTGTTTTTCATTCATCCTATTTTGTTTTTATTTAAGTACATATTATATTTTGACAACTTGATTTCTTTCAAATGATTTATTTCTCGGTGTCTAGACTACGACAGAGTAATAACAGTTTATAAATGTTACAGTGATTCGTAAAAATTATAGCAGCTGTTCCTATGAAGGTACTTAAACCTTCGGCTGCATTGCTAGGGTGATTCCTGGTGCATTGATAACTCATGTCGTTAACTGGTTGGGAATTTTTTTTGTTGAAATTAATCTAACCATCATTATATAGGTTTAGAAAAATTGTAAATAAGTAATTTGCATTCATATAGTTGCATTAGATTCATGCGTGTATATAAAAAGAAAACCAAAAAAATCCAAAATCTAAAAAAAATCTTTTGTGAACATTTCTTTTCTCTTAAAAAATATAAATTCAAAAAAAAAACTTTCTTGAAAATGTCCCAATTTCCTTGTTCCTACGGATTTTACGATAGTTGTGAAAATCAATATAATCCATATAATTTTGCATCAAATTCATATGGATATTTTAATAACAACTATTGTACAAACAATTTGGATCTTACAACACCAACTTTTCAATTTTTTTGAAATAATCCTTATTTTACACCACCAAATTTTCAAAATGATGATCAACCATTAAGTCTTGAAATAAGTACTCAAGCTTTACTTGAATTAAGTCAAAACTAAATAAAGCTTATAATTCATTAATGTGCAACAATACAAGTCAAAGTATTCAAGATAATCAAAAGACAATACGGGGGTATTTCAAACTAATCCAAATTTTGCACCACAAAATTTTAAAAACGATGATCAACCCTCAATTGTTGAAACAAATATTCAAGCTTTACTTGAATCAAGTCAAAGATTAAATGAAACCTGTAATTCATACTTGTGCAACAATTCAAGGTAAAATTTTCGAAATTCAATTCCAAATTCAAATGATTTTGATTATAACCCTTGCCAATTCATTTTTGTATACCAAAATGACTTTCAAATTCAAAATGGAAATGTGAATAACTTTTCAAATGATTTTGGCTATGGGAATAATTTCAACTTTGGTGCAACTAAAGATATTTGTTCTCAACAATCTTAAATTGGAAATTCTAAAATAAATAATCATGAATTTTGTGACGGTCTGCCCCGGACCAGCCGACATTTCTCCGAAATGCGCTGTGCCGATACCCGACCAGCACGGGACGGTCGTCAAAAGAAAAGAAGAATGACGAACAATTATCAAAGAACCTGTAGTATATCTCACAACGCACAGAATAAAATATAATAATAACATAACTTGACATAAAATAAGCGAGATAGTGCATAAGCTGAAAACAAAACCATCATAGCAGCAGAATCTAAAATACAGCTTATGATCCAATACCTTTATTACAACTTCAAAATACTATCTCTAAAGCAAAATAGAAAAAGTACACTACTAATGCCCAGAGTAGTGCCCAGCTACAGCACAGGGAGAATATATATATATATATATATATATATATATATAAATATCGTACGTGGAAGCCTCATGCTCGTCTCTGGTACAGCTACTCGTGCAACCACCTAACTTGTATCTAGTCTACTCGTGTGAGCACCCAGAGTAATAAGAAGAAACATAAAGCTCTGGGTCAGACAACAGTCTGGTATGAGTGGTAGCTAGTATACATCTCTAAGATGAACAAATAACAGGTATAAGAAGTCAAACCTGAACCTGGACCTACAACCAAAGAGTTAGCACAACAGGATGTACAGTACTCTAAGGTAACACTAAAATAAAGTGTAAAGATAATATGGAAGTGTGCATGACATGGTGATAGCAAACATCAAACATAACAATCATCCTCACATCTCTCACTCAGTGCGTAAAGCATACGATATCCACATTTTGGTCACCCAATCCTTTGCTATGATCACTTTTCCCTTGGGAATCACAATAACCCCATTGTATTGATCCATAGTGTAACACCCCACGTCCATTAATGTAACTCGCAAAGGGAATGCATTAACTTCCATGGAGCATTTTAAGTGAATATAGAACAGAAAATCACAACAAGACAGATATAAAGCAGTACTTGAAAATTTAAAACTTTATTTATTGCAGCAGAAGGTAAATATGTTTGGTTACATCATCAAAACCATAAACCAAAGTCAAGTACATCATATCTATCTTGATAAAACAAAGTACATAAAGTGAAAGACATAATCCCCAACATCAAAATAGCCATAAATAAAGAGAAGCTGAACTTTACTTCAGCGATCCAAGCAATCTTCTAAAAGCAGTCCAAAATCAAGCTCCACTGGTGCTAGTTCCAACCTGAGCACCTGGGGGGAGGGGGGGAAGGAGAAAAGAGGAGGAACCAAAGGGGGTCAGACATAAAGTCTGGCGAGTGCGATAACTTTAACAATATAATTAACAAAGTAACTAGGCAAAGGCATAAGTTGGAAAATAAGGAAATGATCGTGAACCATTGAGTATGGCAGAGTAAACAAGGAAACAAGATGAACAACGATATCGTTTAAGCGCAGCTAAACCACTATAGGATGATTACTAAACTACACCAACACTATAGGATAATTGGTATACTGCACCACTACTAGTCACCCTAAGGTTGATCCCGCCTACAGACTTAATAATGATATTGGTACTTTCGTGCACCCCTAGCTGCCTTCATAGGTGCCGCCTGCCCCTATCTTCACTAGGTGTACCCACTACCCCAAGCGATCGGCTCCCTAACTCGTAGATACCCGTGCTGGCCCCACAGTGGGGTGTATCACTCCCCATAGCGGCAACCTGATACCACCAATGATGCACGGCTTATACCTACACGATGCAACAACGTCTTAACTACCAGCCCGGGTCCACACACGCATATGAACCCGTTGGACTTGCGTTGCCACCGCTAACCCGGTTTGGCCTCTTACAGTCAAGCCCAGTATGCGTGTCCCGTCCTCGGCTTGGGTCGAGCCCACAAAGAGACGTATGGGTTACTGGTTGAAACGGGCCCCCATTACTTGACACAAGCTATCCACCTAAGCTTGGTCACCTCTAGTACATCCCACTTAACCCACTTCTTATTCATGTTTCAATTTTGGTTAAGTGTTTCTAATCGTATTTCCAAATGCCACCGAAGGCACCCACTAGATTCCACATGCCACCCAAGGCACCCACTTAACCCCCTCATGTCCCACTACATGGTTATCTGGTTAAGTGTTTCTTAATTCATTAAGACCGTAACCTCATAAAGACCTCTCACATTAGACTGGCATTTGTGGCAGCTGGATTTGCCTGGTGGGTCTGGGCAGTCTTACACCACAAAAGAGCCTAACCTCGTGTCTTTACAATTGTTATGTATTTAGTTTATGCCTAAGACCTCTCACATTAGACTGGCATTTGTGGCAGCTGGATTTGCCGGGTGGGTCTGGGAAGTCTTACACCACAAGAGAGCCTAACCTCGTGTCTTAGGCGATTAATTACTCCTAATTAATCATTCCCCAAATTTGAGTTACTTTGCCTATTCAAATTATCAATCATTTCCAAATTTAACGATGTCCAAAGTTGACTCAATTATGTCCATCCATTTATGGTATGTAAAATCATACTAGTTTTCATCGCAATTATATTTTATGCCTTTTAAAGCTTTTATGCCATTTAATATTATCCCCTTTACCCCACGTTGTACGTTTGTTCGTTTAACGTAAAATATACGTTAGACTCGAATAGTCTAACTCATTAAATAAAGAGAAATCATCACAGTATACACATAATTAAAACATAGATCTAACATATGGGTGAACTTGCATATGTGAATGATGTTCTACATCTAAAAGTTGCATAGGCCAAAGTTACAACTTGCATAAACAACATATGTCATGGATCCAAATCTAAAGGTGTGAACTTGATGAGATAATGGCCACAAACTTGCATAAACAACATATGTCATGGATCCAAATCTAAAGGTGTGAACTTGATGAGATAATGGCCACAAACTTGCATAAACAACATATGTCACGGATTCAAATTCTAAAGGAGTAAACTTGCATAGATAATAACCCTAAACTTGCCTAACATGATTCATATCCAACTCATAAACTCACATATGTGATTTATACATTGCAACAATGGTGCAAACTAGTATCTAACATGTAAACTATCATGTAGAATTTAGCATATAACTCACACATGTCATAGCCTAACCTTCAATTAAATTTTCACATAAACTAGGTGTCATAACCATGTAAGGTCACATATAATTCTACCCAACTTGTATATGATTCATGTTTGAATCAAAATCTAAACTTGCCTACATATGATTTATCATATGAATCAACATAACCAAACTAGCATATGAAACATGATGATTTGATTGTATATAAAATTACAACATGGGTGATAGCAACATAACTTTACATCATAAATGATAGCACCACAACATAACGTCATAGAGATTTTAATCACAATCCTACAACATAATTACAACATGCAATCAATACTTCATATCACATCCATACAATCCGCATTATATCTTAATCCAATTAAATTACTAATTATTTTGTTAAAACTATCGAACTCACAACTCAAAAGCAGTCTTGAGTTCTGAATTCTGATTTCTGGAGTTGAATTAGCTCTCTTTTGAAGAAGATTCGCTATTAGGGTTGAGTAGTACGGATTTGATTTGCTGTTCTTCCTCTTTAATTTGGTGGCGGCTGCTCTAGGTTTCAAGACAACAGCATGGCGGCCATAATTTCAGTTTTAATTCTGATTTAGGGTTTGAGTCTATGGGTCTTTTTATAGAGTTTAGAATTAATTTAAGCCGTCAGATGATCTTAGTGTTAATCGAAACCACTCAGTCAAGATAGTGTGACACCTCAGCCCTAATGACTCAACAAGGAGTCAGAAAGGACTCAGCAACATGGGTCAGCCTGAACCAGAAAGCTGTGCAGGCCTCTGCCTCGGCCAGGGCGCACTTGGCAGGTGCGCCAGTGCAAATTTGTACTGGCGCACTTCCCAAGTGCGCCAGTGCAATTTTTTTTCTTTTGCCACCAATCTTCGTTCGTCCATAACTCCTTCATCCGGTACCCATTTCCCGCAAACTCGGACTCTATTTCAACCAGAATTCCGAGACGAACACAATGGCGCTACCCCATTCCCATAATTCTCACATCTGGGATTAATTATTCTTTAATTTAGTTAATTCGATTATTCAAAAATCCGGGGTGTTACATTCTTCCCTCCTTAAAGGATTTCGCCCCCGAAATCTCCAAGTTAAGCAGAATACATATCCTACCATCCAAACAACCATCTACTCAACCATCAAACACGGGCATCCATTGTCCTTATAAAATTTCTAATGCTGTATAAACATATGCAAGAAGTGTGTGTATATGTTCCTTATCTAATGCAAAATCAGGCGGTCTACTGATTCAGTTGACCTCCTTAATGCAAACCATGATAGTGCCATGCGTCCATTATGTATGCGAAAGAACCTTATCGATACATATTATTTCTACATGTGTGCACAACCATTCACCAAAATGCAACATCCATACGATGGTACAACCATTACTTAAATATGTACACACATTTATATGCAATATGAAGTGACCGAGCCGATCTAGTGCCTAAAGTGTGTGTATATGCATCCACGAGCAACCACTGGCAACCACTTGCATCGACATTCATCCATCATACATAACATGTATCAAACACATGTTTCAACCATAGGACTACCCTATCTAAAGGTCAAAGATACTAGTGAGAGGACACACTAAAGATAAGATAAGTACAACGTAAGCGATAAAGGAGAAATTAAAAGACATACCCTCGAAAAGAAAAGGGTATAATGAATGCATCTTCGCTTCCGTCTCCCAAGTAGCGTTGCTCTCATCATCTCCCCATTGCACTTTGACTAGTTTGACCTCTCGATTCCTCAACTTCTTAATCTCCGACCCAAGAATGCACGTAGGAGCTCGTCGAATCATCGCATCACGCTCTATCTCCACCTCTCTAAGCAAGCTCGGCTCTACCACTTCCGCGGTCTCGTGCAAGCACTTCCTCAAATGTGATACATGGAATACGTCGTGTACACCACTAAGTCTCTCGGGCAACTCCACTCTATACGCCATCTGCCCAATCCTCTCCTTAATAGGAAACGGCCCTACGAACCTTGGTGCTAACTTCCCAATGGAACCAAAGCGAACGATGTTCCGTAATGGAGACACCTTGACAAAGACCATGTCCCTAACATCAAACTCAAGATCTGACCTCCTCTTGTCCGCATAAGATATCTGTCAATCTTGCGCCATCTTCATCCTCCTTCGAATCAAATCGATCTTTTCCGAAGTCTCTCTAATCATATCGGATCCAAGCAAGATCTTATCTGTAGACTCCCACCAACATGTAGGCGAACGACACGGCTGTCCATAAAGAGCCTCGAACGGTGCCATGCCAATGCTAGAATGAAAGCTATTATTATATGCGAACTCTACCAACGGAAGATGTTCCTCCCATGTACCTCCGAAATCTAAGACACACAACCTCAATAAGTCCTCTAGAATACGATTCACCCTCTCGGTCTGGCCGTCCGTCTGAGGATGATATGCGGTGCTCAAACATAACTGATTCCATACCTCCTCTTGCAAGCTCTTCCAAAACTCACTAGTGAAAATAGGATCGCAGTCGCTCACTATGCTAGAAGGAACACCATGCAAACGAACTATTTCTCGAATGTATACGGAGGCTAACCATGGAGCAGTCCTCTTACTCTTCACGGGAATGAAATGGGCGCTCTTAGTAAGTCTGTCTACCACGACCCAAATCCCGTATTACCCTTCCTCGATCTTGGTAATCCGTCATAAAAGTTCATCGAAACACTTTCCCACTTCCATTGTGGGACCTCCAATGGGTGAAGCAATCCACCGGGCTTCTTTTGCTCTTCTTTTACTTGTTGGCACACCAAGCATCTAGCGACATACTCAGCCACATCTTTCTTCATGCTGGCCCAAAAGTAAAATCGTCTCATGTCCATGTACATCTTGTCCCCGCCGGGATGAATGGTCATCTTCGAACGATGTGCATCATCAAGAATGGTCTTCCTCAGATTCTCGTCCCGTGGTACACAAAGTCTACCGTCTTTACGCAACCAACCCTTATCATCTAGGGTATACCTATGGAGATGGCTCGATGAATCCCCTCCTTTGAGCTTTTTTACTAACTCAACCAACTGTGGGTCATCTTGCTTTGCCTCACCAATCCATCCCAAAAGCGTAGGTCTAACCTCTAAGGATGCTAGCAAACCGGGTACAAAGTCAACGGAAGGTTTAAAGTAAAATGTAGAGATGAACTCTAAGCTTCGCTGCTCAACAAACAACAGACTCAAGGACAACCTTTTTCTACTTAAGGCGTCTGCCACCATGTTACCCTTGCCAGGGGTACATGCTATCTCGAAGTCGTAGGATGCTAAGAATTCCATCCACCTTTTCTGCCTTAAGTTCAAGTCCTTATGAGAGAATAAGTATTTTAGCGATTTGTGATCAGTGAATAATTCGAATTTTTCGCCAAGAAGATAATGACGCCAAGACTTAAGCGCGAAGATAGTAGCGGCTAACTCAAGTTCATGTGTAGGGTAATTTCTCTCGTGTACTCTCAATTGCCTTACACCATAGGCTATTACCCTTCACTCTTGCATTAAGACTGCGCCTAGTCCTATCCCACAAGCATCGGTATAAACGGTAAATGGCTTACTCCCATCTGGCAACACTAAGACTAGGGCTGTGGTCAAAGCTCTCTTTAAACGTTGGAACGCATCATCACAATCTACGTCCCACATGAAAACTAAGTTCTTCTTCGTCAAGCGTGTTAATGGGGCTGATATTTTTTCGAAGTCTTTGATGAACTTCCTATAGTGGCCGACCAACCCTAAGAAACTCCTCACCTCGGTGGCATTTTTAGGAACCTTCCAATCTTGGATGGCCACTATCTTCACGGGATCCACAGCTATCCCCTCTTTGGAAACCACGTGCCCTAAGAATCGCACTTCCTTCCTCCAAAAGTGACATTTAGAAAATTTAGCTTTAAGGATATGCACTCGAAGAGTCTCAAACACTTCCCTAAGATGTAGGGCATGCTCTTCTTCGCTTTTAGAAAAGATCAAGATGTCGTCCACAAAGACTACCACGAATCTATTAAGGTACTCCCTAAATAACTACTCATCAAATCAACAAAGTATGCGGGGGCGTTTGTCAAACCGAAGGGCATCACAAGCCACTCGAAGAAACCGTCTGGAGTCCTAAAGGCAATCTTGTCTATAATATCCTCAGCCACTCTCAACTGATGGAAACCCATGGCTAAGTCCAACTGCGAAAACACTGAGGCGCCAACTAACTGATCGAAGAGATCGTCAATCCTCGGCAGTGGGTGTCTATTCTTCTTAGTAAGCTTATTAAGTTCTCTATAGTCCACACAAAGTCTAAGGGACCTATCTGCCTTCGTGGCAAATACTACTGGAGCACCCCACTCCGATATACTATGTCTGATGAACCCCTTCTCAAGCAATTCTTTCACTTGCTTACTGAGTTCCCTTCTCTCTCTTGGAGCCATGTGGCGCACTGGTAATGCAACTGGCTTTGCATTATCCACTAGATATTCGAAAGTCTATCTCGCATTTTGGGGGTAAACCCCTCACCTCATCGAAGACATCAGCATATTCACGGACTATGGGAACAGAATGTAAATCATCATCAGATGCGTCAAGGGATTCTAGGTAGCTAAGCATTACTGGACCTCTAGGGTCACAAGAAATATCAAGGGTCTTTCCAGAACGAGTCAACAATCTAACTACCCTTCTTTCACAATCTAGGATGGCCCCATATCTAGTTAGCCAATCCATACCTAGAATTAAACCGTAGCCCATGAAGCCACGAACAAAAGCGTTGCATTCAAACTCAACGCCCAAGATAAATACTCTCAAATCCCGATAAATCATAGAAAGATGAGCCGAACCACCGATAATATTTGAGACTACTAAGGGATCAGTAACTAGACTAGTATCAAGGTGCAGTGTTTCAACTAATGATGTAGAAATAAACGAATGTGATGTGCCAGAATCGAATAAAGTACGGACAGGATGATCAAACAGAGAAACTAAACTTTCGACGGAAATTGCTCTACCTCGTTCTTGCAACGGTGGGACCACGAGAGCCTGAACTTGTCCACATGCCTGCCCTGGTGCCATAAGAGCTTGCACATGTCCTCCCGAGGTAGACCTTGCCCTCTTCCCTTTCTTTGGGCAGTCCTTAATAAGATGTCCTGCCTCGCCACAGTGGAAACAACCAATCTTCTTTTTCTTCCTACAATCTTTGCTTAGATGGCCGGGTGTCCCACAGTTAAAGTATCTTTTCTTTCCCTTAGCATTGTTGCCATTGCCACCTTTCTTGTTTTGTTGTTGCTGTTGCGGTTTCTTTTGATCCCCTTTCTTCTCGGGTGCCCTATTAGCACTGGCGCCCTTCTCCTCTTCATGCATGAGCGCCATGTCAACTAGTCTCTCGAAGGTAGCCCCTATGGGAATGTGGGTCATAGCCAACCCATGAAGCGGCTCGTTTAAACCCTTAACAAATCTTAGAGCCTTCTTTCTGGAGTGTTCACCAAGTCCAAGCCAAACCTTGCCAATTGGTTGAATTTGTTGACGTACTCTTTCACCGATAGATTCCCTTGCTTCAGCGCTAAAAATCTTTCCATGTATAGATTCTCTTCAGCCTGCGAGAGAAATTTCGCCTCAAACCTCTGCCTAAAATCTGGCCATGTATCGAATGGACGTCCCCCTTAGTGACCTCCCACCAAAACGAGGCCTCATCCTTTATTAGCCAGGCAGCTAGCTGGACTTTTCTTCCATCGTCCACTTCAAAGATTCTAAACAATTCTTCCACCTCCTTTAGCCAGTTACGAGCTTCAACAAATGTCTCCATCCCGTGAAAAGGTTTTCCACCCATTGCTCTAAAGTCCTTACATATTTTAGAAAAGTATCGACGCGAGGAGGAGGGGGAGGAGTATTTGCTGAACCTGCAGTGGCGGCCCTAGCCTCGAGATATTGACGAAACCAACTGGTTACATGAACACCCTCTGGTATCTCAGATGCTTCAGACATGCTGAAACGAAAAAGGAAAGATTCAATATAAAAGAACCGAGGGAAAGATATATGGCTCTTGGGGTTATGCTTTCTAAAATATACTTTTCTCATGAAAATACTTTCCTTAAAACATACTTTTGAAAGTACTTCTTTATAAAAATGCTTTTGAAAGACAGTTTTTTTTAAAATTCATATCTGTTTTGGTAACCTTCAGCTCTGATACCACGTGTAACACCCCACGTCCATTAATGTCACTCGCAAAGGGAATGCATTAACTTCCATGGAGCATTTTAAGTGAATATAGAACAGAAAATCACAACAAGACAGATATAAAGCAGTACTTGAAAATTTAAAACTTTATTTATTGCAGTAGAAGGTAAATATGTTTGGTTACATCATCAAAACCATAAACCAAAGTCAAGTACATCATATCCATCTTGATAAAACAAAATACATAAAGTGAAAGACATAATCCCCAACATCAAAATAGCCATAAATAAAGAGAAGCTGAACTTTACTTCAGCGATCCAATCAATCTTCTAAAAGCAGTCCAAAATCAAGCTCCATTGGTGCTAGTTCCAACCTGAGCACCTTGGGGGGGGGGGGGAGGGAGGAGAAAAGAGGAGGAAACAAAGGGGTCAGACATAAAGTCTGGTGAGTGCGATAACTTTAACAATATAATTAACAAAGTAACTAGGCTAAGGAATAAGTTGGAAAATAAGGAAATGATCATGAACCATTGAGTATGGCAGAGTAAACAAGGAAACAAGATGAACAACGATATCGTTTAAGCGCACCTAAACCACTATAGGATGATTACTAAACTACACCAACACTATAGGATAATTGCTATACTGCACCACCACTAGTCACCCTAAGGTTGATCCCGCCTACAGACTTAACAATGATATTGGTAGTTTCGTGCACCCCTAGCTGCCTTCATAGGTGCAGCCTGCCCCTATCTCCACTAGGTGTACCCACTACCCCCAAGCGATCGGCTCCCTAACTCGAAGATACCAGTGCTGGCCCCACAGTGGGGTTTATCACTCCCCAAAGTGGCAACCCGATACCACCAATGATGCACGGCTTATACCTACACGATGCAACAACGTCTTACCTACCAGCCCGGGTCCACACATGCATATGAACCTGTTGGACTTGCGTTGCCACCGCTAACCCGGTTTGGCCTCTTACAGTCAAGCCCAATATGCGTGTCCCGTCCTCGACTTGGGTCGAGCCCACAAAGATACGTATGGGTTACTGGTTGAAACAGGCCCCCATTACTTGACACAAGCTATCCACCA
Source organism: Allium sativum (assembly GCA_030737875.1). Lineage (NCBI taxonomy): Eukaryota > Viridiplantae > Streptophyta > Magnoliopsida > Asparagales > Amaryllidaceae > Allium > Allium sativum. The sequence continues at coordinate 320,951,921 of CM060921.1, forward strand.
AAGCTTGGTCCCCTCTAGTACATCCCACTTAACCCACTTTTTATTCATGTTTCAATTACATGTTTCAATTTTGGTTAAGTGTTTCTAATCATATTTCCAAATGCCACCCAAGGCACCCACTAGATTCCACATGCCACCCAAGGCACCTACTTAACCCCCTCATGTCCCACTACATGTTTATCTGGTTAAGTGTTTCTTAATTCATTAAGACCGTAACCTCATAAAGACCTCTCACATTAGACTGGCATTTGTGGCAGCTGGATTTGTCGGGCGGGTCCGAGCAGTCTTACACCACAAAAGAGCCTAACCTCATGTCTTTACAATTGTTACGTATTTAGGTTATGCCTAAGACCTCTCACATTAGACTGGCATTTATGCCAGCTGGATTTGTCGGGCGTGTCGGGGCAGTCTTACACCACAAAAGAGCCTAACCTCGTGTTTTAGATGATTAATTACTCCTAATTAATCATTCCCCAAATTTGAATTACTTTCCCTATTCAAATTATCAATCATTTCCAAATTTAACGATGTCCATAATTAACTCAATTATGTCCATCCATTTATGGTATGTAAAATCATACCAATTTTCACCACAATTATATTTTATGCCTTTTAAAGCTTTTATGCAAATTAATATTATCCCCTTTACCCCATGTTGTACGTTTGTTCATTTAACGTAAAATATACGTTAGACTCGAATAGTCTAACTCATGGAATAAAGAGAAAACATCAAATTATACACATAATTAAAACATAGATCTAACATAGCGGTGAACTTGCATATGTGAATGATGTTCTACATCTAAAACTTGCATAGGCCAAAGTTACAACTTGCATAAACAACATATGTCATGGATCCAAATCTAAAGGTGTGAACTTGATGAGATAATGGCCACAAACTTGCATAAACAACATATGTCATGGATCCAAATCTAAAGGTGTGAACTTGATGAGATAATGGCCACAAATTTGCATAAACAACATTTGTCATGGATCCAAATCTAAAGGAGTAAACTTGCATAGGTAATAACCCTAAACTTGCATAACATGATTCATATCCAACTCATAAACTCACATATGTGATTTATGCATCGCAATAATGGTGCAAACTAGTATCTAACATGTAAAGTATCATGTAGAATTTAGCATATAACTCACACATGTCATAGCCTAACCTTCAATTAAATTTTCACATAAACTAGGTGTCATAACCATGTAAGGTCACATATAATTCTACCCAACTTGTATATGATTCATGTTTGAATCAAAATCTAAACTTGCCTACATATGATTTATCATATGAATCAACATAACCAAACTAGCATATGAAACATGATGATTTGATTGTATATAAAATTACAACATGGGTGATAGCAACATAACTTTACATCATAAATGATAGCATCACAACATTACGTCATAGAGATTTCAATCACAATCCTACAACATGCAATCAATACATCATATCACATCCATACAATCCGCATTATATCTTAATCCAATTAAATTATTAATTATTTTGTTAAAACTATCGAACTCACAACTCAAAAGCAGTCTTGAGTTCTGAATTCTGATTTCTGGAGTTGAATTAGCTCTCTTTTGAAGAAGATTCGCTATTAGGGTTGAGTAGTACTGATTTGATTTGCTGTTCTTCCTCTTTAATTTGGTGGCGGCTGCTCTAGGTTTCAAGACAACAGCATGGCGGCCATAATTTCAGTTTTAATTCTGATTTAGGGTTTGAGTCTATGGGTCTTTTTATAGAGTTTAGAATTAATTTAAGCCGTCGGATGATCTTAGGGTTAATCGAAACCACTCAGTCAAGATAGGGTGACACCTCAGCCCTAATGACTCAACAAGGAGTCAGAAAGGACTCAGCAACATGGGTCAGCCTGAACCAGAAAGCTGTGCAGGCCTCTGCCTCGGCCAGGGCGCACTTGGCAGGTGCGCCAGTGCAAATTTGTACTGGCGCACTTCCCAAGTGCGCCAGTGCAATTTTTTTTCTTTTGCCACCAATCTTCGTTCGTCCATAACTCCTTCATCCGGTACCCATTTCCCGCAAACTCGGACTCTATTTCAACCAGAATTCCGAGACGAACACAATGGCGCTACCCCATTCCCATAATTCTCACGTTTGAGATTAATTATTCTTTAATTTAGTTAATTCGATTATTCAAAAATCCGGGGTGTTACATTCTTCCCTCCTTAAAGGATTTCGCCCCCGAAATCTCCAAGTTAAGCAGAATGCATATCCTACCATCCAAACAACCATCTACTCAACCATCAAACACGGGCATCCATTGTCCTTATAAAATTTCTAATGCTGTATAAACATATGAAAGAAGTGTGTGTATATGTTCCTTATCTAATGCAAAATCAGGCGGTCTACTGATTCAGTTGACCTCCTTAATGCAAACCATGATAGTGCCATGCGTCCATTATGTATGCGAAAGAACCTTATCGATACATATTATTTCTACATGTGTGCACAACCATTCACCAAAATGCAACATCCATATGATGGTACAACCATTACTTAAATATGTACACACATTTATATGCAATATGCAATATGAAGTGACTGAGCCGATCTAGTGCCTAAAGTGTGTGTATATGCATCCACGAGCAACCACTGGCAACAACTTGCATCGACATTCATCCATCATACATAACATGTATCAAACACATGTTTCAACCATAGGACTACCCTATCTAAAGGTCAAAGATACTAGCGAGAGGAAACACTAAAGATAAGATAAGTACAAGGTAAGCGATAAAGGAGAAATTAAAAGACATACCCTCGAAAAGAAAAGGGTATAATGAACGCATCTTCGCTTCCGTCTCCCAAGTAGCGTTGCTCTCATCATCTCCCCATTGCACTTTGACTAGTTTGACCTCTCGATTCCTCAACTTCTTAATCTCCGACCCAAGAATGCACGTAGGAGCTCGTCGAATCATCGCATCATGCTCTATCTCCACCTCTCTAAGCAAGCTCGGCTCTACCACTTCCGCGGTCTCGTGCAAGCACTTCCTCAAATGTGATACATGGAATACGTCGTGTACACCACTAAGTCTCTCGGGCACTCCACTCTATACGCCATCTGCCCAATCCTCTCCTTAATAGGAAACGGCCCTACGAACCTTGGTGCTAACTTCCCAATGGACCCAAAGCGAACGACGTTCCGTAATGGAGACACCTTGATAAAGACCATGTCCCTAACATCAAACTCAAGATCTTACCTCCTCTTGTCCGCATAAGATATCTGTCAATCTTGCGCCATCTTCATCCTCCATCGAATCAAATCGATCTTTTCCGAAGTCTCTCTAATCATATCGGATCCATGCAAGATCTTATCTGTAGACTCCCACCAACATGTAGGCGAACGACACGGCTTTCCATAAAGAGCCTCGAACGGTGCCATGCCAATGCTAGAATGAAAGCTATTATTATATGCGAACTCTACCAACGGAAGATGTTCATCCCATGTACCTCCGAAATCTAAGACACACAACCTCAATAAGTCCTCTAGAATACGATTCACCCTCTCGGTCTGGCCGTCCGTCTGAGGATGATATGCGGTGCTCAAACATAACTGATTCCATACCGCCTCTTGCATGCGCTTCCAAAACTCACTAGTGAAAATAGGATCGCAGTCGCTCACTATGCTAGAAGGAACACCGTGCAAACGAACTATTTCTCGAATGTATACGGAGGCTAACCATAGAGCAGTCCTCTTACTCTTCACGGGAATGAAATGGGCGCTCTTAGTAAGTCTGTCTACCACGACCCAAATCCCCGTATTACGCTTCCTCGATCTTGGTAATCCGTCATAAAAGTCCATCGAAACACTTTCCCACTTCCATTGTGGGACCTCCAATGGGTGAAGCAATCCACCGGGCTTCTTTTGCTCTTCTTTTACTTGTTGGCACACCAAGCATCTAGCGACATACTCAGCCACATCTTTCTTCATGCCGGCCCAAAAGTAAAATTGTCTCATGTCCATGTACATCTTGTCCCCGCCGGGATGAATGGTCATCTTCGAACGATGTGCATCATCAAGAATGGTCTTCCTCAGATTCTCATCCCGTGGTACACAAAGTCTACCGTCTTTACGCAACCAACCATTATCATCTAGGGTATACCTATGGAGATGGCTCGATGACTCCCCTCCTTTGAGCTTTTCTACTAACTCAACCAACTATGGGTCATCTTGCTGTGCCTCACCAATCCGTCCCAAAAGCGTAGCTCTGACCTCTAACGATGCTAGCAAACCGGGTACAAAGTCAACGGAAGGCTTAAAGTCAAACATAGAGATGAACTCTAAGCTTCGCCGCTTAACAAACAACGGACTCAAGGACAACCTTTTTCTACTTAAGGCGTCTGCCACCACGTTACCCTTGCCAGGGGTATATGCTATCTCGAAGTTGTAGGATGCTAAGAATTCTATCCACCTTTGCAGCCTTAAGTTCAAGTCCTTCTGAGAGAATAGGTATTTTAGCGATTTGTGGTCAGTGAATAATTCGAATTTTTCGCCAAGAAGATAATGACGCCAAGACTTAAGCGCGAAGACAATAGCGGCTAACTCAAGGTCATGTGTAGGGTAATTTCTCTCATGTACTCTCAATTGCCTTCCACCATAGGCTATTACCCTTCCCTCTTGCATTAAGACTGCGCCTAGTCCTGTCCCACAAGCATCGGTATAAACGGTAAATGGCTTACTCCCATCTGGCAACACTAAGACTGGGGCTATGGTCAAAGCTCTTTTTAAACGTTGGAACGCATCATCACAATCTACGTCCCACATGAAAACTAAGTTCTTCATCGTCAAGCATGTTAATGGGGCTGATATTTTTGCGAAGTCTTTGATGAACTTCCTATAGTAGCCGGCCAACCCTAAGAAACTCCTCACCTCGGTAGCATTTTTAGGAACCTTCTAATCTTGGATGGCCACTATCTTCGCGGGATCCACAGCTATCCCTTCTTTGGAAACCACGTACCCTAAGAATCGCACATCCTTCCTCCAAAAGTGACATTTAGAAAATTTAGCTTTAAGGCTATGCGCTCGAAGAGTCTCCAACACTTCCCTAAGATGTAGGGCATGCTCTTCTTTGTTTTTAGAAAAGATCAAGATGTCATCCACCAAGACTACCACGAATCTATTAAGGTACTCCCTAAACACCCTACTCATCAAATCAACAAAGTATGCGGGGTTGTTTGTCAAACTGAAGGGCATCACAAGCCACTCGAAGAAACCGTCTGGAGTCCTAAAGGCGGTCTTGTCTATGCTATCCTCAACCAATCTCAACTGATGGAAACCCATGGCTAAGTCCAACTGCGAAAACACTGAGGCGCCAACTAACTGATCGAAGAGATCGTCAATCCTCGGCAGTGGGTGTCTATTCTTCTTAGTAAGCTTATTAAGTTCTTTATAGTCCACACAAAGTCTTAGGGACCCATCTGCCTTCGTGGCAAATACTACTGGAGCACCCCACTCCGATATACTTCGTCTGATGAACCCCTTCTCAAGCAATTCTTTCACTTGCTTACTGAGTTCCCTTCTCTCTCTTGGAGCCATGTGGCGCACTGGTAATGCAACCGGCTTTGCATTATCCACTAGATATATTCGAAAGTCTATCTCGCGTTTTGGGGGTAAACCCCTCACCTCATCGAAGACATCAGCATATTCACGGACTATGGGAACAGAATGTAAATCATCATCAGATGCGTCAAGGGATACTAGGTAGCTAAGCATTACTGGACCTCTAGGGTCACAAGAAATATCAAGGGTCTTTCCAGAACGAGTCAACAATCTAACTACCCTTCTTTCACAATCTAAGATGGCCCCATATCTAGTTAGCCAATCCATTCCTAGAATAAAACCGTAGCCCATGAAGCCAAGAACAAAAGCGTTGCGTTCAAACTCAACGCCCAAGATAAATACTCTCAAGTCCCGACAAATCATAGAAAGATGAGCCGAACCACCGATGGGATTTGAGACTACTAAGGGATCAGTAACTAGACTAGTATCAAGGAGCAGTGTTTCAACTAATGATGTAGAAATAAACGAATGTGATGCGCCAGAATCGAATAAAGTACGGACAGGATGATCGAACAGAAAAACTAAACTTTCGACGGAAATTGCTCTACCTTGTTCTTGCAGCGGTGGGACCACGAAAGCCTGAACTTGTCCCCTTGCCTGCCCTGGTGCCATAAGAGCTTGCACCTGTCCTCCCGAGGTAGACCCTGCCCTCTGCCCTTTCTTTGGGCAGTCCTTAATAAGATGTCCCGCCTCGCCACAGTGGAAACAACCAGTCTTCTTTTTCTTCCTACAATCTTTGCTTAGATGGCCGGGTGTCCCATAGTTAAAGTATCTTTTCTTTCCCTTAGCATTGTTGCCTTTGCCACCTTTCTTGTTCTGTTGTTGCTGTTGCGGCTTCTTTTGATCCCTTTTCTTCTCGGGTGCTTTATTAGCATTGGCGCCCTTCTCCTCTTCATGCATGAGCGCTATGTCAACTAGTCTCTCGAAGGTAGCCCCCATGGGAATGTGGGTCATAGCTAACCCATGAAGCGGCTCGTTTAAACACTTAACAAGTCTTGGAGCCTTCTTTCTAGAGTGTTCACCAAGTCCAAGCCAAACCTTGCCAATTGGTTGAATTTGTTGACGTACTCTTTCACCGGTAGATTCCCTTGCTTCAGCGCCAAAAATCTTTCCATGTATAGATTCTCTTCAGCCCGCGAGAGAAACTTCGCCTCAAACCTCTGCCTAAAATCTGGCCATGTATCGACTGGACGTCCCCCATTAGTGACCTCCCACCAAAACGAGGCCTCATCCTTCATTAGCCAGGCAGCTAGCTGGACTTTTCTTCCATCATCCACTTCAAAGATTCAAAACAATTCTTCCACCTCCTTTAGCCAGTTACGAGCTTCAACAAATGTCTCCATCCCGTGAAAAGGTTTTCCACCCATTGCTTTAAAGTCCTTACATATTTTAGCAAAAGTATCGACGCGAGGAGGAGGGGGAGGAGTATTTGCTGGACCTACAGTGGCGGCCCTTGCCTCGAGATATTGACGAAACCAACCGGGTACATGAACACCCTCTGGTATCCCAGATGCTTCAGACATGCTGAAACAAAAAAGGAAAGATTCAATATAAAAGAACCGAGGGAAAGATATATGGCTCTTGGGGTTATGCTTTCTAAAATATACTTTTCTCGTGAAAATACTTTCCTTAAAACATACTTTTGAAAGTACTTCTTTATAAAAATGCTTTTGGAAGACAGTTTTTTTTTAAATTCATATCTGTTCTGGTAACCTTCAGCTCTGATACCACGTGTAACACCCCACGTCCATTAATGTCACTCGCAAAGGGAATGCATTAACTTCCATGAAGCATTTTAAGTGAATATAGAATAGAAAATCACAACAAGACAGATATAAAGCAGTACTTGAAAATTTAAAACTTTATTTATTGCAGTAGAAGGTAAATATGTTTGGTTACATCATCAAAACCATAAACCAAAGTCAAGTACATCATGTCCATCTTGATAAAACAAAGTACATAAACTGAAAGACATAATCCCCAACATCAAAATAGCCATAAATAAAGAGAAACTGAACTTTACTTCAGCGATCCAAGCAATCTTCTAAAAGCAGTCCAAAATCAAGCTCCACTGGTGCTAGTTCCAAGTTGAGCACCTGGGGGGGGGGGGAGGAGAAAAGAGGAGGAAACAAAGGGGGTCAGACATAAAGTCTGGCGAGTGCGATAAATTTAACAATATAATTAACAAAGTAACTAGGCTAAGGCATAAGTTGGAAAATAAGGAAATGATCATGAACCATTGAGTATGGTAGAGTAAACAAGGAAACAAGATGAACAACGATATCGTTTAAGCGCACCTAAACCACTATAGGATGATTACTAAACTACACCAACACTATAGGATAATTGCTATACTGCACTACCACTAGTCACTCTAAGGTTGATCCCGCCTACAGACTTAACAATGATATTGGTAGTTTCGTGCACCCCTAGCTGCCTTCATAGGTGTCGCCTGCCCCTATCTCCACTAGGTGTACCCACTACCCCCAAGCGATCGGCTCCCTAACTCGTAGATACCCGTGCTGGCCCCATAGTGGGGTGTATCACTCCCCAAAGTGGAAACCAGATACCACCAATGATGCACGGCTTATACCTGCACGATGCAACAACGTCTTACCTACCAGCCCGGGTCCACACACGCATATGAACCCGTTGGACTTGCGTTGCCACCGCTAACCCGGTTTGGCCTCTTACAATCAAGCCCAGTATGCGTGTCCCGTCCTCGACTTGGGGTCGAGCCCACAAAGATACATATGGGTTACTGGTTGAAACGGGCCCCCATTACTTGACACAAGCTATCCACCTAAGCTTGGTCCCCTCTAGTACATCCCACTTAACCCACTTCTTATTCATGTTTCAATTTTGGTTAAGTGTTTCTAATCGTATTTCCAAATGCCACCGAAGGCACCCACTAGATTCCACATGCCACCCAAGGCACCCACTTAACCCCCTCACGTCCCACTACATGTTTATCTGGTTAAGTGTTTCTTAATTCATTAAGACCGTAACCTCATAAAGACCTCTCACATTAGACTTGCATTTGTGGCAGCTGGATTTACCGGGCGGGTCCGAGCAGTCTTACACCACAAAAGAGCCTAACCTCGTGTCTTTACAATTGTTACGTATTTAGTTTATGCCTAAGACATCTCACATTAGACTGGCATTTGTGGCAGCTGGAGTTGCCGGGCGGGTCCGGGCAGTCTTACACCACAAAAGAGCCTAACCTCGTTTCTTAGACGATTAATTACTCCTAATTAATCATTCCGCAAATTTGAATTACTTTCCCTATTCAAATTATCAATCATTTCCAAATTTAACGATGTCCATAATTGACTCAATTATGTCCATCCATTTATGGTATGTAAAATCATACCAATTTTCACCACAATTAAAATTTATGCCTTTTAAAGCTTTTATGCCAATTAATATTATCCCCTTTACCCCACGTTGTACGTTTGTTCGTTTAACGTAAAATATACGTTAGACTCGAATAGTCTAACTCATGGAATAAAGAGAAAACATCACAATATACACATAATTAAAACATAGATCTAACATAGGGATGAACTTGCATATGTGAATGATGTTCTACATTTAAAACTTGCATAGGCCAAAGTTACAACTTGCATAAACAACATATGTCATGGATCCAAATCTAAAGGTGTGAACTTGATGAGATAATGGCCACAAACTTGCATAAACAACATATGTCATGGATCCAAATCTAATGGTGTGAACTTGATGAGATAATGGCCACAAACTTGCATAAACAACATATGTCATGGATCCAAATCTAAAGGAGTAAACTTGCATAGGTAATAACCCTAAACTTGCATAACATGATTCATATCCAACTCATAAACTCACATATGTGATTTATACATCGTAACAATGGTGCAAACTAGTATCCAACATGTAAAGTATCATGTAGAATTTAGCATATAAGTCACACATGTCATAGCCTTAGCTTCAATTAAATTTTCACATAAACTAGGTGTCATAACCATGTAAGGTCACATATAATTCTATCCAACTTGTATATGATTCATGTTTGAATCAAAATCTAAACTTGCCTACATATGATTTATCATATGAATCAACATAACCAAACTAGCATATGAAACATGATGATTTGATTGTATATAAAATTACAGCTTGGGTGATAACAACATAACTTTACATCATAAATGATAGCATCACAACATAACGTCATAGAGATTTCAATCACAATCCTACAACATAATTACAACATGCAATCAATACTTCATATTACATCCATACAATCTGCATTATATCTTAATCCAATTAAATTACTAATTATTTTGTTAAAACTATCGAACTCACAACTCAAAAACAGTCTTGAGTTCTGAATTCTGATTTTTGGAGTTGAATTAGCTCTCCTTTGAAGAAGATTCGCTGTTAGGGTTGAGTAGTACTAATTTGATTTGCTGTTCTTCCTCTTTATTTTGGTGGCGGCTGCTCTAGGGTTCAAGACAACAGCATGACAACCATAGTTTCAGTTTTAATTCTGATTTAGGGTTTGAGTCTATGGGTCTTTTTATAGAGTTTTGAATTAATTTAAGTCGTTAGATGATCTTAGGGTTAATCGAAACCACTCAGTCAAGTTAGGGTGACACCTCAGCCCTAATGACTCGGCATGGTGTCAGAAAGGACTCAGCAACATGGGTCAGCCTGAACCAGAAAGCTGTGCAGGCCTCTGCCTCGGCCTGGGCGCACTTGGCAGGTGCGCCAGTGCAATTTTTTTTCTTTTGCCACCAATCTTCGTTCGTCCATAACTCCTTCATCCGGTACTCGTTTCCCGCAAACTCGGACTCTATTTCAACCAGAATTCCGAGACGAACATAATGGCGCAACCCCATTCCCATAATTCTCACGTCTGAGATTAATTATTCTTTAATTTAGTTAATTTGATTATTCAAAAATCCGGGGTGTTACACATAGCCACTAATCCTTCTCTCAGTGGTGAATCGAAGTTGCGGATACCGATAACCCCTTTGCACATGTCCCGCAGCAAAGCCCAACCATGAAGTTAACTCGTTGATCCCCATTTGGATCCTGAGCCATAACTTCTCACTTGGACTACCTTTGCATCTCTGGTTTTAGTCATTATCTCGGTTCAAATGTGCTTTGTGCTCCAGTCATCATCGGCTCGGTTCGTGACCATCACTTGGGTTTGGTTCGTATGAAGCAAGTTCGCGGTTCGTGCTCCTCCTCCATCCTGCTTGGTTTGTAGGTCCTCTCATCGGTTCATGGTGCACCCCCTAGTTCGGGTCATGGTCTCCTCCAAGCACCAGGTCGGCTCGTGGTTCTGAAGCGCTAGAGGTTTGGGTCAGGCCCCATGGTTCGGTTCAGATATACCACACTCAAGCTTTCTTTTCGGTTCGGTCTGCTCCACTCGATTCGGTTCGGATATATAGTGTTCGAGTTCTCCATTTGGTTCAGTTCGAATGAAACGTTTCAGTTCGGCGCTTCCTCCCCATCTCCAGGTTCCGATCCAGTCCTTTCTTCCACCTCTGATCCGACCCCAATTCCCGATCCGATCCTAACTTAGTTCATATGGCCTTTCTTGTTGCTATGCTTTTCCTCTTGTGCTAGGTTCCGATCCGGTTCGATTTCTCTGCTCAGTTCTCCGATCCGACCCGATCCTATAACCCGATCCGATCCGAAATCCTGCACATTTTCCAACGAGCATATCGTCCATTTTCGTCATATGACGGCGTTTTCAACCATTCTAACTTTACTAAGCAATCATAAAACATTTCAAGCAGTAGTAGCAACATATAAGATCAATCAACAAGGTCAAAACATCAAGCATATAGGTCATTTAAGATCAAACATACCCCAAAAGCATGATTTTCCCCTTAATCCCCTTAAGCATGTTTTAACTGTAGGATTAGCAAAATATGTCCAAATTAACCCATATTTCTAATAGAGACATAAAATAATATTTAAGAATTTCTAAATATTTTTCCATATTTTTCTGAGTCATAATTTCACTAATTACCCACAATTAGCCGTAATTAATGTAAAAGTATGCTAATCACTCACATTAGCCACAAATAATTTATAGATCTGAAGTCTCCACTGATTTGGCTCGAATTCCTATGCAACACAGCAACTCTAACTATGATTTGATGCCATTTTGACTTGACTTGATGTTGATTAGCTTAATCCTTGATTAGAAAGTGATTATAGGTGGTTTAGAAGGTGGAAATCATTATTAGGGTTGAAGAGAAAGTTTGTGGCGGCTCAAAAATGACAAAGGAGGGTTTCTCTAGCCCCAGTCAGCCCTTATATAACCCTAATCCCGAAATACCCAATGGGCCTAGCTGCTAATTACCTATTAAGCCCGTTTAAGAAGTTTTTCCATCTTCAAACCTTATTTCAGCCATATCTCCCAAATGGTAAGTCCGTTTGATCAATGTAACCACTCTATGAAAGGTAAACCATCATCAGAATCCAATGGAAGTGGTTTCAGGTCAAAATTCCTTATCAATCAAAAGTTATAGGCGAAACAAGATTCACTAGGGGCAAAACGGTCATTTAAAATTCGGTAAAAATCATGAACATGGGAGATGACCCCAGCAGTCGTTTCCCAAGGCTGCATGACCATACGACTTCATACAAAAGAGAAATAAATATTCTACGATCCCCTGATGCATAGAATGCGGGTCGTTACATTCTCCCCCCCCCCCCCTTTAAGAAATTCCGTCCCCGAAATTCCTTAACCAAAACATACAAAGGTTCCTGCATGCCTATCAATCTTTTACAAGCAACCAAACATACATAATAGCCCAATAATTCTATTCTATCATGTGGGATAACTAAATCGCAATTAAAACCTTACCAGGCAAAGAGTTCTGGATATGTCTTCCTTATATTCTCCTATATTTCCCAAGTACAGTCACTCTCGTTATCTCCCAACTGGACCTTCATTAGTTTCACCGTCTTTCTTTGAAGTTGCTTCGTATCATACTCTATATTATGAATCGGCCTGTGGTTCGCAACTGTCTCGGGTTCCACCTTAATATCATCCAACTGCTTCAGTGAAATAGTTACATCGGGGCCGTGCACAAACGTCCTTAACTGGGAAACCTGAAATACGTTGCGAACTCTTGCCATCTTGTCAGGCAATCCAACTTCGTACGCCAAATCCCTAACTCACTCGAGAATAGGAAATGGACCTACAAACTTTGGTACTAACTTACCTCTCCTACCAAAACGAATCACAATCTTCAATGGAGAGATCTTGATAAATACTAAGTCGTTAACGAAGAATTCCAAACTGCTTCGTCTTTTATCAGCATAACTCTTTTGCCTATCTTGGGCAGCCTTTATTCGCTGTTGAATAACCTTGATCTTATCTAAAGTTTCTCTTACTACATCTGATCCAAGCCCAAATTTTCTCACCGGTTTCCAATCAACATGATGGTGAGTTGTACGGTCTTCCATACAAAGCTTCTAATGGAGTCATACCAATACAAGTCTAATAACTATTATTATATACGAACTCAACTAGATGCAAATGGTCATCCCCAGACCCTCCAAAATCCAACATACAAGCTCTCTAGAGATCCTCTAATATGCGACTCACCCTCTCAATCCATTAATATTGGGTACAACCAGTCTAATTGAGCGATAAAACAGCTAACTAACATCATCAATAAATTATACGAGAATAAGCTGATAAACCATCAATCTACCAATCACATTACTAGAGAAGAACTCCAAGCCCAACTCCCCACATTCGACAGTGACATCCTTTATAACAAAACATTTCAACCTCACATCAAGATAAAACCAGAATGACCTATTCAATCCTAGCAATCAAAAGCAATCAAACAACAGCACTCGTTACGTTCAGTTTATACATATCACATGGACCATCCTAACCGAATTCAACATCCCTCAAGTACAAGCCCCAGTGGCCTAAACCAATATCAGACAAGCACCAAAGAAACATCTCCTTCGACATTGGACAATCCACGTGAGACGGTTCAACAAAGAAACCAATCACTCATAACCGACTTTGGCCATCACTGTGAATCCTGATTTGAAACCATCGTTAATCGTATGACTGGCTATGTCACCATACCATCCATCAAGGGCCAATGATGAACCCAGTTCTAATCAGGATACTGCATGTCCAATGTACATTTGCCTTCCAGAGACAACTATGCCCATCTAATAGGTCCAGGGTATTCGACTAGTCCAAACTTGTCGTGCCCCTACTGCACCCTTGCTTTGAGCCCATTTGAACTTACGACAACAATAATCCCTTCATAACTCTCGTTGGCATCGCCGGCGACTATCCATAAACTCAGACCCAGTCTCGAGTATCCATTACCCACCAATTCAAGTCCAATATGAGTCGTCTTCCTACTCGTTGCATCTCCAAGATCAAGGAACAACCATTATTTACGAGTTCAAGTCCAACTTGAATCGTCCTAACCTTCGTTGCATCTCCACGACCAACGAACCCCTCTTATCACTTAAAAATTTCCCCATTGAATTTCCTCCGAAGTTATTACCATTCTTGAATCAAAGAGAACATCAACATAAGGTCCTAAACAATCCATAGCATTCATCGAATAAGTCCTATCTATCACCTGCTAAAACCATGAATACGTCGATACCTATATGACTGGTCCAACCAATCTCAAAGCTAATGGAATCCCGGCCTCAAACCGGACTACCGTACGTCCAACGTACGTTTATCCTCAAAGGATAACTAGATCACGTCCAATGGATCCAAGGTAAACAGGCTTCCCCAGATACCCCTGCTTTGAGTCAGCTTAGAACACTCCAAACTATCGATGATTCCTTGGCACTCCATCTGAAGAGCTATCCAAAATTCCATCTTCAACTCGAGTCCCACCCAAGCTAATCCATTTTCTTGCAGCCTTCTCGAGTCCAACTCGAGTCATCTCATAGCCCTACCGAGTCCCACCTGGGGCAGTCCATATCATCGAACAGTCTTGTCTTGTCACGACTGCACATCACTCCTCGAGTAAACTAAGATATCATTCAATGGAAGTCACAACAACTACTTATATCTCTCAGCCTCCCTAACTCCAGCTATCATCACTATCACTAGGTAGGTACCCAAAACCACTCTATACCTTTGGAGCCAATCGACTTCCAAAATAATGCCAAATCCAGTAAAGCTCAAAACAAAGCAATCACAAGCAAACATACATCCATAACTCGATAAGACCAAATCACGACAAATCATGCAAAGGCTAGTCGAACCACCAACCGGTTTTGTCACAACCAAAGGTCTATCGACAATCTCGGGTTCCAATCCCAACCTATCTACTAGGTCACTAGATATGAAGGAATGTGATGCCCCCATATCAAACAATACTTGAACAGGAACATCATAAATAGAAAGCATACCTTGAATAATGACACCCTTTCCCTTCTGTGTCGCAGTTGGGGCATTCGACGAAGAAGGAACAACGCTGATAGCATATGCTTTCACGATCTTCTTCTCTTTTAGAGGTAGCAGACATTTATCATTAAGATGTCCCACTTGGCCACAGTTGAAACACTTCCTTTCCCCAGGCTTTTCCCGATAATCACTGGCGTAGTGGCCCTTCTTACCACAACTAAAGCACTTTCCATCTTTCTTATTCTTCTTTTTATGACCATCTTTGGTTTGTTCTTGTTTCCTCTTATTCTGGGAATTATTCTTGCCTCCACCGCTTGCCTGCGGCTTTGGCTCCTCTGCAGATGTAATAGCAACCTCGGTCTTTGACTTAAGTTAAAGACCCTCTGATCTCAATGCTTTCCCCACAATTGATTCGAAAGTCTCATCAGTGTGGTTTACAAGTCTTTCTCCCAAGTACCCATCTAAGCCAGTTACGAACTTCTCGTTCTTCTTGGCAGTATCAATAAGAGATAATCCATATTTCGATAAAGTATTGAACTTAGCAATATATTCTGAGACTGCCCTACCATCTTTCTTTAGCTCCAAGAATTTCCTAAACAATACCGACTTCTGAATAGCTGGGACAAACTTATCACTGAAGCGAGTCTTAAACTAATTCCAAGTAACTTGATCCTTTGGAATAGCTGCTTTAATAGCATTCCACTAATTCATTGCTCGTCCTTGAAGTTGATGGGATGCTAGTTTTTTCTTCATTGCATCTTCAATTCCCAAATTCTCAAATATGCGCTCACAACTATCAAGCCAATCTTGAACCTTTGTAGCTGATTCCGTTCCGTGGAACGGCTTCTCACCAAGACTAGTATAATCCTTGCATAGCTTGGCGAAATTGGCTCTAAGCGCCTGCACTACTGCACCACCACCGTTAGCAGCATTAGGAACTGCTCCTTGAACATCCCTAAGCATCTCTCTCATGAAGGTGGTAAACATCGTCCTTATATCAGGAACATCCCTATGGTTTGCTCCTGAACCTGTACTCCTCGTATATCGGCTCATCATTCAATCTGTAAAGAGAAAAAGATTAACCATCTCCTTAGTGATGCCCGTGCAGTGCGACTTCTTTCTTAGATATACTAATAGTATATAATATAGCTTTTGAAACCAAAATATCACAAATACGAGCTTTCATATACGTATACTATCTTTCCCTGATGTCTTTCCCTAGATTAACTACGCAATCTAGAGCTCTGATACCAAATGTGAAGGCCGCCCCGGACCAGCCGACATTTCTCCGAAATGCGCTTTTCCGATGCTCGACCAGCATGGGACGGTCGTCAAAAGAAAAGAAGCAAGAAGAAGAACTAATAAAGAACCTTTAGTATATCTCACAGCATATGGAATAAAATATAATAATAATATAACTTGACATAAAACAGATGAGACAATGCATAAGCTAAAAACTAAATCATGATAGTAGCGGAATTTAAAATACAGCTTATGATCCAATACCATTACCTGTCTCTGAAACAAAATAGAAAAGGTACACAACTAATGCCCAAAGTAGTGACCAGCTACAACATAGGGAGAATATATATATATATCATACGTGGAAGCCTCCTGCTCGTCTCCGGTACAGCTACTCGTGCAACCACCTAACATGTCTCTAGTCTACTCGTGTGAGCACCCAGAGTAATAAGAAGAAACATAAAATTAGGGGTCAGACAAAGTCTGGTATGAGTGGTAGCAAGTATACATCTCTAAGATGAACAAATAACAGGTATAAGAAATCATACCTGAACCTGGACCTGCAACCAAAGAGTTAGCACAACAGGATGTACAGTACTCTAAGGTTACACTAACATAAAGTGTAAAGATAATATTTGAAGTGTGCATGACATGGTGATAGCAAACATCAAACATTGCAATCATCCTCACATCTCTCACTTAGTGCGTAAAGAATACGATATCCACACTTTGGTCACCCAATCCTTTGCTATGATCACTTTGCTCTTGGGAGTCACAATAACCCCATTGCATTGATCCATAGCCACTAATCCTTCTCTCAGTGGTGAACCGAAGTTGTGAATACCGATAACCTCTTTGCACACGCCCAGCAGCAAAGCCCAATCATGATGTTAACTCATTGACCGCCACTTGGATCTTGAGCCATAACTTCTCACTTGGACTACCTTTGCATCTCAGGTTTTAGTCATAATCTCGGTTCAGATGTGCTTAGTGCTCCAGTCATCATCAGTTCGGTTCGTGACCATCACTTGGGTTCGGTTCGTGACCATCACTTGGGTTCGGCTTGTATGACTTAACGATTCACGGTTCATGCTCCTTCTCCATCCTGCTCGATTCATAGGTCCTCTCATTGGTTCGTGGTGCATCCCCCAGATAGGGTCTTGGTCTCCTCCAAGCACCAGGTCGGCTCGTGGTTCTAAAGCGCTAGCTGTTCGGGTCATGCTCCATGGTTCAGTTCAGATATACCACACTCAAGCTTTCTATTTGGTTCGGTCTTGTGACACTCCACATCCGTTAATTTTACTCATTAAGGGAATGCATTAAGTTTTGTGAAGCGTTATAGGTAAATAGACACAAAATAATTACAAGATAGATATAATTAAGAGAGCAGTGGAAATTTAAATTTTTATTTCAAACATAAATCATAATACTGTGGTCCACAATACCATAAGTCACAAAAACCATTACAATAAAATAAATTATGTCTTGCACCATCAGAGTACATAAGTATATAAAAAGCATAATTCCCCAATTGAAAGAGTTAAGCCATAGTATAGACAAAAACTTGAGCCATACTTCAGAGGTAGCTCCTAGCAAGATGATATCTGAGTCATGACTAAGCCTAAGTGTTTCATCGCTGAGAACCTGGGGGAGGGAGGAATGGAAGAAAGAAGGAGAAACAAAAGGGTCAGACATAAAGTCTAGCGAGTCTAGTTACTTTTACCCAGTAAATAAATAAAAATAACATGATAGGCAAATAAAGTGGATAAGAGAGATCACTACATTAATGGCATGTGTGACAAGGTAGACATGGTAAGGTGTACACACTTCTTTAATGATTACTCTGCACTATTACAAGTATAACTAGAATGAGATGATCCCTTCCACTATAAGTTAGTGGACTCGGGGAATACGTCCGAATGTACCCTAACCACTACCTTAATCGGTCGGCTCCCTACTCCGTAGATATCATGTGCTGGCCCCACAGTAGGAGGTATCACTTCCTAAAGTGGCAACCCTTCATTTCCCAAGATGTGCACAACCATATCTACTGGTGTCACGGTCATCTTATCCCTCTCTGCCCGGCTCATGCGTGCCACTTCTCCACCTAGCACGGAGTACTTTATTTGATAACTACTCCGGGTTACTGACTGAAATGGGTCCCATACAATATGATACAAGCTCTCCCTTTTGTCTTGTATCCCCACTAGGTTTTTCACAGACTATGTATACGTGTCTTTAATTACATAGCCCTATGTCAGTTATGCTTACCCTAAATGGTGTCTTTAATTACATAACCTTATTGGGTTAAGTTCGTGGGCCTATATGTAAATATTACCCACCCCCCTAATTTACTTAACCCACCCACTACCCATCCAATTTTACCTAACCATAACTTAAGTTCATAATCATACAATCCTTATGGATTAAATTAGGTTACGCAGTCCAATTCATTACCATGTCCAATTATGGTTATAATGGGCTAGACCTCCCACATTGGGCCTATAACGTGTGGATGTTGGATATGCCGGTCGGGTCCGGGCAGTCTTATTCCACAGTTGGGTCTAACCTCGTGTCTTAGCCTGATTCATATTTGCACACTTAGATCTCTCACATTAGGTTCAACATTAGTGGCTGCTGGATATGCCGGTTAGGTCCGGGCGGACTTCCACCACTAATGCAACCTAACCTCGTGTCATAAATACAATTAAAATTCCTAATTGTAATTACTAGACATTCCATTTTTATCCAAATCTACCTATGTCATTATAGGTGATTATTTCTCTTTTTATCCCCATTTTAATTATATGTCCAATAATGTTCATATTCAAATTATGCCAATATTAAACCTTCTCCCCCATTCCCTAACTAGCGTACTCATAAACTAACGGCATGCCTAGGCTAGACAATAGCCTAGTCATAAACGATAATAGGGAAAATAATGGGAATATAACTAAAGTGATCATCTTGGCATAAACATAAACTAGCATGATAATAAGTTGAATGGACATGTAATTAACATCATAATAAGGTGGACATAAAACTGATGAACTGGTGGCAGTTAATTGATTCTAAAGTAACTATGATGTCACAATAAGTATAGTAAGATCTAAATTAGAAATTTAGATGTCCAATTGGATTAGATCTAACATGATAACACATGGTGATAAATTAGATCACGTAATTCAAATCTAGAGGTTAAAGTAGATCTAACGCCATTAGAATGACATAATAGCATGTTTAGATCTAAATATGGGTTCTCATATCCAATTTACAACTTATCTATGTTGATCGCAATATGACAGGTGAAAGGTGATTTACATAAAGAATTGGATCTAACCAATGTTACAACCGTCCAAATTAACAGATTTACATTCACCACAATATAGTTACAAGTCAAGATCCACATAGGTAACATAATAGAATAATCACAGTTGCATTAGATCTAAAAGTGTAGGTCTATTATGATATAATATAAGATTTAACAATAGCATAGATCCACAGTTTACAACATATCTAGTTCACAGTCTTTCATAATTTACTTTTATTTATCAAAACCTAAAAGCAACTAGAAACTCACAATGTTAGGTTTAGAGAATTGAGAAAGAACGGATCTTGAATTTCTGAATTTGATTTGCAAAGTACGTTGTTGTAGAAAACAGTTCCGTCTCAGTTCGTTCCCGGTAGCATATAGCCTTGATAATTTCCAATGAAGAAAATAGGAGAATAGGAAACATATATATATATATATATAGCTGCCAGACCCACTGAAATCGAGTGCCACGTCAGCCCTAGGGGTGTTGACACCCCTGTGGGTGGATCAACACGTAGGTCGACACCCCTTAAGGGGGGGGGGGTCAACCCCAGGAGCGGGATTTTTGCCGCCTTATAGAATTTTTCAAATTCGAACTGTTCTGGATAAAAATTTGACTCATCTCTGACCCATGCATATATATATATATAATATCTTTCTACGCATATACAAACTTAACACCCTCATAACTTCTTCATACAGTGTCCGATTTACGCAAACCAAATGTCTATCTTAACCAGAATTTCGAGGCGAACGCTATGGTGCAGTCCGTTTCCTCTAGTTTTGAATATTAAATTAATTATTATTTAATGTATCCTCTTTAATGTTGTTAAAAATTCGGGGTGTTACATTTTCCCCTACTCAAAGGATTTCATCCCGAAATCTCTAAGTTAAGAAGAATGCATATCCTATAATCCATCATCCACCTACTCATCCACCAATCACTGGCATCAATGCAAAAATTAGGCGGTCTACTGATTCAGTTGACCTCCTTAATGCAATGTATGTTAGTGCCATGAATCCAATATGTAAGAAAATAATCCTATTATATCATGTGAGTTCTATATGTGTGCACATTCATTCGTCCAAATGCAACATCCATATGCTAACTCATCCATTTCCATCCATAAAAGAAAAGAAAATGCAAACACATCCATATGCAGTATGTGAGTGATTGAGCCGATCTAGTGCCTAATGTGTGTGTATATGCATCCACAGGAAACCACTAGCAAACACTTGCATGCACTAGCATCCATCAAACGTAACATGTTTCAAACACATATTTACATCCATAGGATTTCTATCTAAAGGCCGAAAAATACTATGGAAAAGATATACTTAATTGACAGAAAGAAGTACTGATAAAGCTTTGAAAAAGGAGTTAAAAACATACCCTCGAAAAGAAAAGGGTACGAAGCACGAACCTTGTCTTCGGTCTCCCAAGTTGCATCCTCTGGGCTATCTTCTCATTGAACCTTTAGCAACTTGATCTCCTTATTGCACGGCTTCTTAACTTTTCATTCAAGAATACGTGTAGGGGCTCGTCTGACTGTCGCCTCCCGTTCCACTTCTACTTCTTCCAACATACTCGGTTCAACAACTTCTGCGGTGTCATGTAGTGTAACACCCCATAATTTTGATAACATTAAATAGGATAAATTAAATAATAATTAATTTAATATTAAGAATTAAGGGAAACTGAATACGTCATTACGTCCATCTCGAAATTATGGCTGGATAGACACCTAGTTTGCGTAAAACGGATAACATATGAAGAAGTTACGGACGATAAAAAGTTGAAAATCAAAACCAAATTATGAAGAATAGTTTTTGGGTGTTAGGGCCTTTTCCCAAATTATGAGGCAAACTGCGACCTGATTTACCCTAAGGCTTATGTGGCAGTCAGTTCCAGATGGTTCTACAGCTATAAATGTATAACTATTTCACATATTTTTTCATTAGAAGTCATGGCGGCCAAACTCTACTGGAGTCTGAATTGAACTAGGGTCTCTCATCTCCTTCTATCAACTAAAGCATATCAAATTCTAATATTCAAGCATAGACTCAGCACCAACTTCTTTTCTATCATCTTAGCAATCCAATCCAATGAGTTGTAGTTGCATTTAGGTTTAGATATTAATAGTGAATCATGAAAGACTGTGATTTGGATACATTGTGAACCTTGAATCTATGTTATTGTTAGATCGAATGCTATATCATGATAGATCTATTTCTCTAGATCCAATTCAATTATGATTGTTTTACTATGTTATGATTAGAGATCTTGGTTTGTAACTGTATTATGGTTAATATAGATCTGCTAATTTGGACAGTTATATCATTGGATAAATCTAATCATTCATGTAAATCATGAACATATGTCACCATGAATTGGTTAGGATTGGATCTAAACCTTTATCTTAAATGTAACTTTTATAATATGCTATGATACAGATGTGTGTAGATCTGTATCTAAATTAGTAGATCTAATTTATGTGGACATTGAAACTGTTAGATGGATCTAGATTGTCAGCTTATGTTATCATGTTAGATCTATTTTATGCGATCTAACCTGTCACCTTATGTTATCATGTTAGATCTATTTTATGTGATCTAAATTGTCACCTTATGTTATCATGTTAGATCTATTTTATGTGATCTAAACTGTCACCGTATGTTATCATATTAGATCTATTTTATGTGATCTAAACTGTCACCTTATGTTATCATGTTAGATCTATTTTATGTGATCTAAATTGTCACCTTATGTTATCATGTTAGATCTATTTTATGTGATCTAAATTGCCACCTTATGTTATCATGTTAGATCTATTTTATGTGATCTAAATTGTCACCTTATGTTATCATGTTAGATCTATTTTATGTGATCCAAATTATCACGTTGTTATAATGATAATTTCATGTCCATGCCAGTATGTGTGTTCACCTTATCATCATACAAGTTTATGTTTATGCCAAGATGATCATTTTAGTTATATTCCCATTATTTTCCTATTATCGTTTATGACTAGGATATTGTCTAGCCTAGGCATGTTGCTAATTTTGTGAGGGCGCTAGTTAAGGAACAGGGGAAAAAGGGTTTAAAATGGCATAATTTGAATATGACCATTTTTGGATATATAATTCAAACTATTGGGTAAAATAGGTATTGACACCTATAAATGGAAAGGATTAATTAATTTACTAATTAATAAAAAATGGAATGTCAAGTAATTAAAATTTGCAATTATAATTGTAGTTATGATACGAGGTTAGGTTGCATTAGTGGTGGAAGTCTTCCCGGACCCGACTGGCATATCCAGCAGCCACTAATGTTGAACCTAATGTGGGTGGTCTAAGTACATAAATACGAATCGAGCTATGACACGAGGCTAGGCCCAACTGTGGGATAAGTCTTCCCGGACCCGACTGGCATATCCAACATCCACATGTTGTAGGCCTAATGTGGGAGGTCTGGCCCATTATGAAACCATAAATGGACATGATAGAGAATTGGACTACTTAACATAAGTTAATCCATAGGTATTGTATGTACTTAAATTTAAGTTCAGGGTTAAGTAAACATGGTTTAGGCGTGGGTTAAGTAAATCTGAAGAGGGGATGGGTAATATTCACATATAGGCCCACAAACTTAACCCTTTAAGGTTATGTAATTAAAGACACCTAGTGGTATACATAACCGGTGGAAAATAGGAAAGTTATAAGACATCTTTTAGGGTAAACATAACTTGTAGAAATGATAAGGTTATGTATTAAAGACACCATAGGTAAGCATAACCGGTTGGAAGATTGGGGGTTATGTATTAAAGACACATGTAGGTAAGAATAACCGATAGAAAGATTGGAGTTATGTAATTAAAGACACCCTTTAGGGTAAGTATAACTGGTAGAAATAAATAAGGCTATGTAATTAAAGACACCTAGTGGTATACATAGTCAGTGAAAACCTAGTGGGGGATACAAGACAAAGGGAGAGCTTGTATCATATTGTGTAGGACCCATTTCAGTCAGTAACCTGGAGTAGGTATCAAACAAAGTACTCCGTACTAGGCGGAGAAGGGGAACGATTATTGACAAATTGTAAGAGATCCAAATGTGGAGGACGGTATGGGCGGCGCAAACCGACCAGGCCATGTGCTTGCATGAGCCGGGCAAAGGGGAAAAGACGACCGTGATAGTTGTAGATATGTGCACATTATTATGATGAGGGGTTGCCACTTTAGGAAGTGATACCTCCTACTATGGGCCAACACAAGGTATCTAGGAGGGTTAGGGTGCCAATCAATTAGGGTAGTAGTTAGGATACATTTGGACGTATACCTAAGTCTACCACCTTATTGTTGAAGCGATCACCTCTTTCTGGATATACTAGTAACAATGCAGAGTAATCATTAGAAGCATATACACCTTATCCTGTCTACCTTGTCACACCTGCCATTTATGTAGTGATCTCACTTATCCATTTTATATGCCTATCTTGTTACTTTTACTTATTTACTGGCTAAAAGTAACTAGACTCGCCAGACTTTATGTCTGACCCTTTTTATTTCCTCTTCTTTCTTCCGTTTCCCCCTAGGTTCTCAAGGGAGGGAATTCTCAGGCTTAGTCAGGATTCCGCTATCGTCTTGCTTGCAGCTTCTAGATGTATTGCTCAAGCTTCTATCTTTGCTACTATGGCTCATGATTTGGGGATAATTCTTTCTTTGTTATTGTACTCTGATATTTAAAGTACAAGACAGAAGTTTTAATGATATACTGAGTTTATGTATTTTCAGAAATATGGTGTAATCGTGCTTTATGATTAATAAAAGTTTTTAATTCCGCTGCTATTTTATCTTTCTTGTAATGTTTCTGTTATGTTTACCTATAATGCTTCACGAAACTTAATGCATCCCCTTAGTGAGTGACATTAACGGACGTGGGGTGTCACACTTGGTATCAGAGCTAAAGGTTACTAGATTAGATAAAAGTTTTTGAAAATTATTTTCAAAAAAGGTTTTAAAAGAAAGCATTTTCAAAAAGAAAAGTCTGTTTTGAAAAACATATTCCCCAAAGCCATAGGAAATATCTCTCAATTCTCTGCTTGATTCCTTTTTCTTTTTGTTCGGGGAACCGATTCTTCCTGAAAGGTGTCCCCATTCCGACATAATGTCGTAGGCATGTTTAAACTGCGGCACAAGTCGAAGGGCAATGAAGTGCCTAACCTCCATCTATAATTGCAATAGTATAACCTATGGCTAATTTTCTTGAGCTTCGAAAGATTTCTATGCGAGGGAGGCAATTTTCGAGAGACTTATTAGCTTGTTACACAAGGATGGTAAAAAGGAGAACATGGGAGTTAGGGCTAAGGAGCACAGCCTAAGAATGAGAAAAATGATGGCCCAGGAAGAGAACACAGATAAAATTCAAATAAATCTGAAAGGAAGAAGTTAAGATTGAGGAAACACAAAATAAAAAGGTATGGTCCAAGAAAAGACATTAACAACAGCAGAAGAAGGGCGGAAAGAATGACAAGGGTAAGAGGAAGTGCCATAGTTGTGGGCGGGAGGGTCACTTGGCTTAGGACTGCAGGAAAAAGGAAGAATGCTTGCTTCGTTTGTGAAGAGGTTGGACACTATTCTAGGGAGTGGCTAAGGAAGCAAGGGCAAGGTCAAAGGACAGGAACCTCTGGAGGGGAAGCAAATGCTCTCATGTCTAGTGCACCAGATAGAGGTAGGAAAGTTCCATGGAAGGTTTGATTTCTCTTTCCGGTCACCCTATTAGAACCCTTTTGATTCTGGCGCTTCATACCCGTTTATATCTAGTACTGTAATTGAATCTCTGCACTTAAATACTAGTATTGTAACACCCCATATTTGTAAGATAATAAAATAAGAATAACTTAATTAAATAATGAGAATTAAGTAAAACGGACTGCGCCATTGCGTCCGTCTCGAAATTCTGGTCAAGATAGACACCTGGATTACGTAAAACGTACATCATATAAGAAGTTATTAAGCCTAGAAGTTTGTATACGCACAAGAGAAATATATATATATATATATATATAAACAAATTAAAATATAAAATAAAGAATAAAATAAGGATTGCATGTAATAAATACATGCACTGAAAAAAATGTAATGCATACATTGAAAGAAAGAAAGAATTGGTTGCATGCAATGTAAATATATTGCATGCACTGTTTTGCAAACATAATGCATTAACATTAAAAGAAAAATAAAAGAAAAAGATCCATGCAATAGTTTAATTAAAGTATTGTAACTAACATGAAAAGAGAAGTAAGGGGAGAACAATAATTATCATTGTTCTAAGACTTATTAACAAAAGACTTCATAGTTCAGTTGGTTAAGGCATTGAATTTGTAACATGGAGGTCAGGGGTTTGAACCCCGGCGGCGGCATAATTTTTATCTTTGTTTTAGAGAGGGCCAAATGAACATGCAAATATATGTACGTATACAAATTAAAATTTTGAAAGGATAAGAACATACATATAAGGAAATAAAGAAAATATATGTATATATGTGAGAATATATATATATATATATATATATATATATATGCAGGAATATATGTATACGAAAGATAAAATTCAAGAGAAGGCTACAGTCAATGAAATATGGCAAGAATCAAATAATGGTGCAACATCGTTTGAATTTTGAAAATAAAACGAAAGTTGTGCGTATATATATATATATATACGCGTAAAATGATCGTTAGAGGAATTGTATACATATAAGAATATTTCATATGAATAAAACAGTTAAATAAATTCTAGAAATTCAAAAGTTTGAAAATCAAATTTCTGTGCCAAAACAATTCAAACATTCGAAATTCAAATTTCTGCGCCAAAACAGCTTGCGGGAACCAATGCTGACTCAGCACTACGTGTACGATAAGATTTGGCTAGATTCATCTGCGAACCTGGATTATTTTCTTAACTGGGTTCAATGCTAACTCAGCGCGGCATGTACGATAAGGTCTTGAGCACCTATAAATAAGACCCTAGACCTAACCCTAAACATCATAATTCAGCAGCTACGCTGGAGCTCTGCCATGGCTCTCTCTCTCTTCTCAAATCTATTCTGAAATTAAAATGTTAGTCTACGAGGATTATGAATTCAGATCTGGAAGAGGGAATCAACGTTAATAAAAAGATTATTGAATCATGAAAGTAAGGTAAACCTCTAAGAGACAATCTATTCAAATTATATCTCTTTCCCTTCTCTTTTCATGAAATAATAAATCCATGGTCATTAGGTCGTGAATCAAATTAAAGGGAAAAGGAAAACCATGGATGGTAGAACAGATCAGATCCAAAATTTGGGGAAAGCATAAAGGTGAGTGGGTTTAAGCTATAGCCTTTAGATAATGTTATGAATATCGTTTAGCATTCCCCTTTTTAATAAATTGTGAAATAGCCAGTTTAATTATAAATTGCTGTTGTAATGAATTGAAATGTTGATATGAATATGTTAGGAAATTCCTATGTTGAATTGGCTAAGTTATTGAATGATTACATGTTGGAGAAAATAAACTTGTTAGGATATGAATAGCCAATTCAGCAATTGTAATTACATGCTTTACTTGGGACATATTATTGATTGAACGACATGTTAAAATAATTACCCGATTGAATGTTTACATGACCTAGTAGAATTAAACATATGTTGAAAATGACATGCGACAAAATATAGGCAAAAATTGGATGACAAGTAAATTAGATTACTGTAAACTATATTACAGTAAAAAGGATAATAAGTCTAAAATTTTCACGTAATGAACATAACATATATTATGTTTTGAGATTTTAATTTGGAAGCGCAATTTGATATGAACATAAGTGATTGAATAGAAAATGAATATGCCTAGGATTACAATTAGAAATTGTAAATACACTTATGGGACGAGGTTAGGTTGCATTAGTGGCAGAAGTCTGCCCGGACCCGACCGGCATATCCAGTAGCCACTAATGTTGAACCTAATGTGAGAGGCCTAAGTGCAAGAGTTAACAACATGTGCTAAGATACGAGGTTAAGTCAGCTTGTGGTAGAAGTCTGCCCGGACCCGCCCGGCAAATCCAACGTCCACAAGTGTAGGCTTAATGTGAGAGGCCTAGTGCTTATATATATATACATGTATATAAAAAGATATGAATAAATGGCAAGGATGGTAATTAAATTTCTAACTCAGAAAATAAGAAAGGAAGGGATGTAATGAACCGAGTTAGTGTGATAGGAGGGAAAAGTGATGTATTTCCCAAAATGACTTATTTCTGAAAACGATGTTGCAAGTAAGTCACAATAAATATAGAATAGTAAAGAAATTACTTTCTACCACGGATTTAGATGGGAAAACATTATGAAAATAAATCATTGATTCCTTCTATCAAACTGATAAGGTGCATGAAGTGTTTTCCTTAATATAGTAATGAACATATGTTATAGAGAATGAACAATAATGGTTTACAACAGTAAATGGTTTAGAACGGGAACGATAATAACATATTATAAATAAATAAAATTAATGAAAATGTTGTATAATAGGTAGACTTGTCCTAGGGACAAGTGAATATTATAACTTAGGTTATAATAAACTAGTAAGGGAATGGGATAACTGGTGAATTAAGTTAAGTGACACTTAATTGTAAATTAAGTAATCAGAAAAGGGGAAAACCTAAAACCAGTTAAGAAAAGGGGGGAAAATATATTGTACTTAATTATAAATTAAGTAGTCTGAGAGTCTGAAACCCATTGGTAAGAATAACATGTTTAGACTTGTCCTAGGGACAAAGGGAAATTATAACGTAGGTTATAATAAATGGATAGAGAAACTTATTAATGGGCCTTATTTAATAGAACTAAGTTAATAAGTAAACAACGGTAAGTCGTATTGACGACGTAAAGTGGAATTATGATTAAATGTGAAAGGATGAGGAAAACTTGTGAAATGAAATAAGTTATATTTAATCATAAATGGTAAGTGACATGTTAATTGGAAACATGTGAATTGGATATACTTAATTACATATTAAGTAAAACATGTTATTGAAATCAAATAAGAATATAAAAGGGATTGTGGATCACATACCTTGGGCTACAATCTAGAGAATAACATGTTGTAAGCTTATTAATAAACTAAAATGAATTAAGTTGTATGACTGAAATTAATAAGCAAGAGAAACTTGGTAATTTGAATAAGAATTCAATATGAATTGGAATAACCAAGTTAATTGGAACCCTGGTGAGTTGAGACAAGCGCATAAAAGAATGGTTAGACGTAGGGTGTAATGACATATAAAACTGGGGCGCTTGGACTAGTCCATATGTTAGAGGATGAATAACCATAAGGGGTAGATCATCGGGGTGTCAAAAGACACAAAGAGGAGAGCATGTCCATCTAGATATTCTTGTAGGCTCCAACGGACTGGATTAAGAAGCACGTGGCTTCCGGGGACATAGGGTACTCTTGGTATTCCTCTATGAGTGGAAGATGATCCGCCTGTACTCACAGAGGTTAGGTCTGCGTAGGTGAACCAATGAGTATGCCTTGATTCCAATAATAAGGGGCAACCAAAAGACTAAGATGGACCAGCGTGATTCGGCGAGACCAGTTAGTGCCCTGTGATAGCCACTCATCGTCTACCTACCATCTTCAGTCAGTACGTAAAGTAGAAAGGCGGAGAACTCCAAAAGACCATATACTTTGCTATGTAGTTATGGGTGAGGTTGGCCAATAGGTTTGAAGGGAATAGGGGGCTAGGGTTAAGTTCTCATTCTTGATATTCTTGGGTTCCTTTCATTAGTTGAGGGAGGGGTCTAGTGGGACCCTAGCCACTGTAAAAGAAGACCTTAGCATCTGCAATCGGCAGATATCTGAAAGCTCCCGACTGAGTTCCGTGTTTCTTGATTAGCCCTGCCACGGGACTCAGGTGCACATATAGAGAACATGTGCAGTAGACATCGAGAACGATTGACGATACGTACGTGGGAAAGTCTAGGTACACTCATGTCGCTTTGGTTGGGGTATCATAAGACTAGAGGGCATTATTCGAGGATGGAACCTAATTCGATCGAATGGTTCAAAGATGGCAATCCGAACGCTTACGTAATATAGAAATATTGGTTCTTTGCAGACGTAGCGTTGACATATATACAGAAATCCGTACGAGATTCGTGCGTAGGATTAGGGACTACTATATTCCTACGATGATACGGTGGAGACCGTGCGAGTAGGGTACCATGGGGTGTACCTTAGTTGGGGGTAGCTACATATACACTGTATTAGGTTAATCTACAAGGAAGTAAATGGGTACGACGTGTGTGTAAGCCTTGAGTGCTGTTAACCCAAGTAACCTAATAAATAAGAAAATATGATTGAACGGTATAGGTAAGATTATCCAAAGTGTATAGTTTAAATCCAGTCACCAGAACTTGTGTTCTGACGCCCTCCTCATAACATACTCGCAGGTTAGATTGTAGCAGAGACATGATAGCTTTAGATACTGGTTAGGAAGTATTAATAATATGGTAAGGCTATGTTATGATTATACTATATTTTATTCTTTCCGCTGTGAGATATTTTTATGAGCTCTGACATGTTTTATCTCTGTCTTTTCTACAGGATACCAGAGCAAACCAACTCGCGTTTCGATAGATCGGAATTTTGAAAAAAAATCGGTCTATCGAAATCGGGGTTATCACATCTAGTATCAGAGCTTAGGTTTAGAATTCCTATATAAATAGTGAGTGAACGTATTTGTATTTTTAAAAATATAAATATATTATATATATACCTAGATCCATAGAGGAACCCACTAAATAAAAAGAGTATAATATGGTATGAAATGGGATGTTTGTTTTGTACACTAAAGGAATGAATAAGGAAATTTGAGACCCTTAGGAGGTTTGGTTGGGAAGTGTACAATATACTTTGTACGAAAGGAAAATAAATCCCATATGATTAGTATTTTGGAAAAGTTGAACAGAGAAAATGGATTAGGAATATATATAGTTGAGAAAATTGACCTTGGGGAGTGTCTAGGAGAGCCTAGAAAAATTGGAAACCAGCTTTGAGTCTAACCACTTTATTAACTTTTAAGAACTTGAGATCATAAAAGTTTGAAAAAAAAACGGTTTATGATGTTTTCAAGTTTTAATCTTAAAAGCTATAGTTTTAAAATATGTAAAGAAGTACATATTGAGTTTTAAAGTAAAATTCTCTCAGTAAAAGGTGCATATTATAGAGCATGTATAGCTCGCTAGTTTTTTTAGCTATATTCCATACAAGAATTTTTAATCAAGAAAGTTTTGAAGTCTCTATTCTTTTGACAATTATTTTTGATAAATTGTTTAAAAGAGAATTTTGTTGGGTGGGTAAAAATAAGTTGTAGAAACTGAGAATAGAGTGGATGTTGGCACCTTGTAGTAGGAGACTGAACTGACCTTATAGGTAAGAACAAGTCATAAACCCGATTAAGGAAAATAGTTGTTTGTATTTACTCCAGTTTTGCGATTTGAATTTTTTTTTTTGCAATATAAGACCCAAGAAAAGCTACAACAATGAAAATTTTCTTATGTGGGATGTGCTTGGACAGAAAAATAGGAAATATTTATATATTGTTTCATAAAATCCAAGTACAGTCGGAAAAAAGCATATAAAAAAATGGAAGGTGTGAAATTTTCCATTTTCCACCTTTTTGTAACATAAAAAATCGAATTTAGAAAATTAGATTTTTCTGAAATTCAAAAAATAAAGTTGGTTGGTAGGATTATCGATGCAACAATTGGATGAACTATGTTCTTACTCAGCAAGAGTATGGGAAAATTTGATGAAAAAGCATTTTGATTTTCAAAATATCGCATTCATGTAGAACTGCCAGTATATCTAGGATGTGAGCATCATATTTTAAAAGGATTTTTGAGAAATTTGCATACACATATGAGGTACCGCTTAGGCATACATGTATTATTATGTTGTACTTCACTCTGCACAAGTGCACAATGTTAGCTAAAATTGGATGCACACATGATGGATGTATATTATGCGAGGGGTTAATTGATTTTACCCTTATTAAATTTCGAGGATGAAATTTCCAAAGGTCGGGAGAATATAGCACCCCGTATTTGTAAGATAATAAAATAAGAATAAATTGATTAAATAATGAGAATTAAGTAAAACGGACTGCGCCATTGCGTCCGTCTCGGAATTCTGGTCATGATAGATACCTGGTTTACGTAAAACGTACATCATATGAAGAAGTTATTAAGCCTAGAAGTTTGTATACGCACAAGAGAAATATATATATATACAAACAAAATAAAATATAAAATAAAGTATAAAATAAGGATTGCATGTAATAAATACATGCACTGAAAAAAAATGTAATGCATACATCGAAAGAAAGAAAGGATTGGTTGCATGCAATGTAAATATGTTGCATGCACTGTTTTGCAAACATAATGCATTAACATTAGAAGAAAAACAAATGAAAAAGATTCATGCAATGACTTAATTTAAGTATTGTAACTAAAATGAAAAAGAGAAGAAAGGAGAGAACAATAATTATCATTGTTCTAAGACTTATTAACAAAAGACTTCATAGTTCATTTGGTTAAGGCATTGGATTTGTAACATGGAGGTTGGGGGTTTGAACCCCGGCGGTGGCATAATTTTTATCTTTGTTTTAGAGAGGGCCAACTGAACATGCAAATATATGTACGTATATAAATTCAAAATTTGAAAGGATAAGAACGTACATATAAGGAAATAAAGAAAATATATGTATATATGTGAGAATATATATATATATATGCAGAAATATATGGATATGAAAGATAAAATTCAAGATAAGGCTACAGTCAATGAAATATGGCAAGAATCAAATAACGGTGCAACATCGTTTGAATTTTGAAAGTAAAACGAAAGTTGTGTGTATATATATACGCGTAAAATGGTCGTTAGAGGAATTGTATACATATAAGAATATTTCATGTGAATAAAACAGTTAAATAAATTCCAGAAATTCAAAAGTTCGAAAATCAAATTTCTGCACCAAAACAGTTCAAACATTCGAAATTCAAATTTCTACGCCAAAACAACTTGTGGGACCCAATACTGACTCAGCACTGCATGTACGATAAGATTTGGCTAGATTCATCTGCGAACCTGGACTATTTTGTTAACTAGGTTCAGTGCTGACTCAGTGCTGCGTGTACAATAAGGTCTTGAGCACCTATAAATAAGACCCTAGACCTAACCCTAAACATCATAATTCAGCAGCTACGCTGGAGCTCTGTTATGGCTCTCTCTCTTCTCAAATCTATTCTGAAATTAAAATGTTAGTCTAGGAGGATTATGAATTCAGATCTGGAAGAGGGAATCAACGTAAATAAAAAGATTATTGAATCATGAAAGTAAGGTAAACCTCTAAGAACCAATCTATTTAAATTATTTCTCTTTCCCTTCACTTTTCATGAAATATAAATCCATGGTCGTTAGGTCGTGAATCAAATTAAAGGGAAAAGGAAAACCATGGATGATTGAACGGATCAGATCCAAAATTTGGGGAAATCTTAAATGTGAGTGGATTTAAGCTATAGCCTTTAGATAATGTTATGAATATCGTTTAGCATTCCAATTTTTAATAAATTGTGAAATGGCCAGTTAAATTATAAATTGCTATTGTAACGAATTGAAATGTTGATATGAATATGTCAGAAAATTGCTATGTTGAATTGGCTAAGTTATTGAATGTTTACATATTGGAGAAAATAAACTTGTTAGGATATGAATAGCCAATTCAGTGATTGTAATTACATGCTTTACTTGGGAGATATTATTGATTGAACGATATGTTAAAATAATTACCCAATTGAATGTTTACTTGTCCTAGCAGAATTAAACATATGTTGAAAATGACATGCGACAAAATTTAGGCAAAAATTGGACGACATGTAAATTAGATTACTGTAAACTATATTATAGTAAAAAAGATAATATGTCTAAAATTTTCATGTAATGAACATAACATTTATTATGTTTTGAGATTTTAATTTGGAAGCGCAATTTGATATGAACATAAGTGATTGAATAGAAAATGAATATGCCTAGGATTACAATTAGAAATTGTAAATGCACTTATGGCACGAGGTTAGGTTGCATTAGCGGCAGAAGTCTGCCCGGACCCGACCGGCATATCCAGCAACCACTAATGTTGAACCTAATGCGAGAGGCCTAAGTGCAAGAACTAACAACATGTGCTAAGACACGAGGTTAAGTCAGCTCGTGGTAGAAGTCTGCCCGGACCCACCCGGCAAATCCAGCGTCTACAAATGTAGGCTTAATGTGAGAGGTGGAACATCCCACCTCCGTTAAGGTCACTTACAAAGGGAATGCCTTAACTTTGGTGGAGCTTTTTAAGTAAAAGATGCAGATAAATTATAAGACAGCGGAAAATAAAGTCATTTTATAAACAATGTGGTTTAGTCAAGCCTTTACAATAGTTGTCTCAGTCATACTTAAAGGTAATATATAGAACTTCTGTCTTGATTTAAAAACTTCCAAATATAAAAGAAGCATAAAAATAACAATGATATTCCCCAATAAAGCATGAACCATCCATAGCAGTGGAAGAGAGAGTCCAAAGCAATACATCGATTATCTTCGAGCTTGGAAAGAAAACTGGGCTAAGTGTTAACGTTTCCTCCCTGTGAACCTGGGGGGGGGGGAGGAATGGAAGAAAAGAGGCGAAACAAAACTAGGTCAGACATAAGTCTGGTAAGTCTAGTGACTTTCAGCATATAAACAGGCAAAAGCATCATGACATGGATAAACTGAATATAAGACAATACCGTGAGAACAAGGATAACAAGATAACATATGATTAGTATAGATATGATAAGGCAAGATAAAATGAATGCGCTTATACTCTTTCTCTGCTTTGCTACTACTTTTTTATTCTATTTTTTATATCTATCTCTGCACCACCTAACTAGTGTCCCAACTAGTAATCTATATAAAATGATAATATGATCACGTGATCCCAATCCCCGCAATTGGGTAGCCTTCAGGTGTACATCTATCGTGAGGATTCCACCTCAGTCTTCCTAATTGTCATGAACTTGTTGGATGTACCCTTACTACCCTATCGATCGGCTCTTTACTTGCACTAATGTTCCATGTGCCTGTGTCAATCGGCCCTCTCTTGCGTGTAGATACCCTGTGCTGGTCCCACCATATGGTGTATCAATCCTTATGACAGTGACCCGACACGATTCAAGATGCACAGTGTATAACTATTGGTACCCAGTGCGTGCTTTTTCCCACTCCGGAGTATGTGCATGCCCGTAAATCGTCGGAACCTACACTAACGTACCCCCTGCCGCTGTTTTGACCGCTTATAGTCAGCCCAGTAATCGTGCCCCACCCTGGCTAGTTTCAGGGTACCATGATACATCTATGTGGGTTACTGCTGAAATGGGTCCTCGTTACTAGGGTTTCCTGCTGGTTAAGTTTGTGGGCCTATATATACAAATATAACCCACCTACACGAGATGTACTTAATGCTCCCACCGATTCTAGCATGTTTTCTTAACGGTTACGTTTGTGGGCCTATATGTACTTATATTACCCACCTACATGAGACATACTTAACCCTCCCATCGATTCAAGCATGATTATTTAAAGGTTAAGTTTGTGGGCCTATATGTACTAATATTTCCCACCTACACGAGATGTACTTAACCCTTACATCGATTCAAGCATGTTTATTTAACGGTTAAGTTTGTGGACCTATATTTACTAATATTACCCACCAACCTGACATGTACTTAACCCTCCCACACATTATGTCATATTGGTTAAGTGTTGTCCATTCATGTTAACTTAACCCACCCATTCATCGTGTCATGTCAGTTAAGTGTTTATTATTAACTTAACCCCGTTCGTTCATCAAGTTATATTGGTTAAGTGTTTTCTTGTTAACTTAACCCCACGTGTTCATCATGTTGTATTGGTTAAGTGTCATCAATCAATTCAAGTTAACTTAACCCACCTACTTGTCATGTTCCTTTGGTTAAGTGTTGCCTTCTTGTGTCAACTTAACCCTACCACAAATCAAGTTATATTGGTTAAGTGTTGCCCTCTTATTTTAACTTAATCTTACCACAAATCAAGTTATATTGGTTAAGTGTTTCTTATTACTTAACCCTAGCATTCATCATGCTATACTGGTTAAGTGTTTCCTATTAACTTAACCCTAGTCATTCTTCTTGTTATATTGATTAAGTGTTTCTCATTAACTTAACCCTAGTCATTCATGTTATATTGGTTAAGTGTTCCTATGAACTTAACCCTAGTCATTCATCTTGTTCATTAGCATTAATTGATTTATTAATGCTCCAACCTACCACATTAGATATGTGTTGTTGCAGTTACTGGATGTGCCGGGCGGTTCCGGGCAGTTTTACACCATAACTCAATCTATCCTCGGGTTTTTCTTGGGCATGATGCACTAACCTCTCACATTAGATAGGTGTTGTTGTGGTTACTGGATGTGCCAGGCGGTTCTGGGCAGTTTACACCACAACCCAATCTAACCTCTGGTTAGGCATATTCATCTTTTCACTAGTTTACATATTTACAGATTATATTGTAAATTATTCACAATTGTTGTCAATTTCAGATTATGCCACATTTTCTATAAATGTCCAAGTCTAGTTATATGCTAATTATCCCAACCAATCATATTCCAATTCTCAAGTTATGCCCAACAAAGCTAATTGCAAGTTATGGCCCCCAAATTCAATTTCGAGTTATTACTCAAATTAGGCTACATCTAATCTTCCCAAGTTTGTACTAATAGTCATGCCCCAATACCCCAAGTTCGCAACAAGTACAAATTATGCCCCAAATCATAAGTTACAAAATTATGTTCCACCATTACCACATAGACTATTCCCCATTACCCCCGCATTCCAATCACACGTATAATAAGTTTCAGTCTAGATTTGAGGTTAATCTAGATTCATAAAATAAAGGGGACGAAAGAGGAACATAAATGAGAGTAGGCATAAAACAGACATTAAAATGGTAGATCTGTCAAATATTTTGGACCTAAGAGGATTACAGATCTGTTATAGTTGGGGTATAACAAAGATAGATCTAAACTGGCAGAAATAACCTCATAGACATATAGATCTTATATAAATAACATCACGAACCAAAAAGGATTATATGTCAGATGTCCAACAAAGACAGGCATGATTGAATAATAACTTCCTAGGCATGTAAATCATTGATTCAATAGAAAGATAGGAATTAATCTAAAAGATTTGTCTTATCATCAAGCATGGATTTAGATCCATTTCATTATATGCCAAAATCACTATTAGGTGTTTAAATCTGAAAATAACTTGAACTTACATGTTTACAGTTCAATTTACGCCCCAAATCCTAAGTTATATGTCTAATACTTTATGCCTCAAATCTCAAGTCATATGTCCAATACTTTATGCCTCAAATCTCAAGTCATATGTCCAATACTTTATGCCTCAAATCTCAAGTCATATATCCAATACTTTATGTTTTGAATACAACATGTGTTATGTCCGCAAATCAATTACAACTCAATTATGCCCAATTATACACAATTTAATACTTTTCCCAAATTTTAGCGTTGGTCATGTCCAAATCATATTTTATACCCAATTTTATTTCCAACGTACGTTCATCTCTTATGAGATCTGGCTCAAGCTCGTAGTAGCCTGGCTATAAAAAAAAGGGAAGAAGGAAAGAAGAGACAAAGAATGGACATAATATTATCAATCAGATAGATCCAAAGGATATAGAAAGACAGATAGAAATAGGCATAATCTCAGATTCAAATTTATTACAATGTCAGAATCACAATTAACTTTTATTTCTTAAAGTAACGCGAACTTACAAATTATAGAACGGTCTTGAATTCTAGGATCTGTATTCTGAAACCGAATAACTCTCCCTTGAAGTAGACTATTTCTTCTTTTAATTTAGATTTGATTTGATTCTTAGAAAATAGTTGTTGAAGTCGTTGAATTAGCCTTTAAAACTTTACTTGAATTCTACACTTGATTTCCACGAAGAGCTTTAGCAGCATAACCCCATCTTTGATTTATTTTGATATGAATTAGTGTAGAGTATAGGCGTAATGAAGTTGTGTAGAGAAAACTGTAGCCTTAGGGTGTTTATATAGCATAGGGATCAACGAATCCGGTCAGAACGGGCATCCAAATGCATAAAAATGGATCTGGAAATAGGGGTGGAGGTCGACCCCGAGGTCGACCCCCTGGTCGACCTGTGTGACCTAGGCCGACCCCCAGGTCGACCCCCTGGTCGACCTAGGTCCTGGGCGGGAAATTTCTCGCCCAGCCCGGGTGTGTGATTTGAATTTCTAATTTCAAACCTGAGCTGTTTTATTTAAATCTCTGAAACTTCTGAAGGTCATAACTTCTTCATTCGGAGTCTGATTTACACAAACTCGGACTCTATTCCTAGCAGAATTTCAAGACGAACGCAATGGCGTAACCCTTTTTCCTTAATTCTCGCATTTATAATTAGGTATACTTTAATTTGTTACTTTAATATTCACTGAAAATACGGGGTGTTACATTCTCCCCTCCTTAAAGGATTTCGTCCCCGAAATCTTCAAGTTAGGAATAACATATATCCTAACATCCATCTACTCAACCATTCAATCACAGGCATCCATTGTCCTTAAAAGGTTTGTAACGCCGTATGAACATATGCAGAGTGTGTGTGTATGTCTCTTATCTAATGCAAAATCAGGCGGTCTACTGATCCAGTTGACCTCCTTAATTCGAATCATGTTAGTGTCATGAGTCCATCATGTATGCAATTATTCCTAATTATACTTTATAACTTCTACATGAGTGCATAGTCATTCATACAAATGCAACATCCATATGATAACACATCAAGATTCAGTTCATATATATAAAAATTCACTAATGCATATGCAATATGAAGGTGACTGAGCCGATCTAGTGCCTAATGTTTGTATATGCATCCACGAGCAACCACTAGCAAACACTTGCAACCACTTGCATCTACCAAACATAACATGTCTCAAACACATGTTTACATCCATTGGCTTCTACCTAAGGATCGAGGATAGGACCGAGAGGATATACTTAAAACATAAAGACTAGCATGCAAATAAACTTTACAGAAAAAGAGGAATCAAGGATATACCCTAAAAAAAGGTATGATGCGTGTATCTAGTCTTCAGTATTCTAAGTCGCATCTTCTTGAGCTTCACTCTACCGTACCCTAACCAATTTAACTTCACGATTGCGAAGCTTCTTGACCTCCATTTCCAAAACCCACTAGTAAAGATAGGACCTTGATCACTTACTATGCTAGGGGGTATCCAATGTAGTCGAACTATCTTTCCAAGATAAACAGATGTTAACCATGATACCAAGTGTATATACTAAGATGATTAGAGGTCTCCTTTCAACTTAGCTTATCCATCCTATCACAAATATGAGGGTCGATATCTCTCACGCAACCCATCCTAGTCAAACTTGACATCCCTCAAGTACAAGCCCCAAAGGCCTAAACCAATATCAGACAAGCACCCAAGGAATACCTCCTCCGAATTTGGACAATTTATGTAAGATGATACTAGCAAAACAATCAAACAATTTGAGCACTTAACGGACTCTGGCTATCCTCGGCAATCTTGCTCCAAAACTATCATTGATCGCATAACTGGTTTTGCATTGTCATCTAGATATGTGGGAGTCTACCCCACGTTTTAGGGGACAAACCCCTAATCAAAAACATCTACGTACTCATGGACTACTCCAATGGTTCGAAAATCGTCGATAAATACATAAAGTGATTCTAGGTAGCTATGACAAACTGATCCCTTAGGGTCGCATGAAATTTCGAGGGTATTCCTGAGGCAAGTCGGAAGTCTAACTACCCTCCTTTCACAATTACTAGCTAACCAATCCATGCCTAGAATCAACCCATAGCCTATGAAACCAAAAACATAAGTATCTCAAATCCTTACAAACCAAAGGTAAATGAGCCGAACTACCAATTGGATTTGAGACAAAAATGGGATCTCCAGCTATACAAGTACTAAGGTGTAGAGACTCAACTATTGAAGAAGATATAGGTGAATGTGAAGCACTAAAATCAAAAGAGTACTAACAGGATGATCAAAAGGAAAACTAGACTTTTTCAATAGAAACTTTACTACCTCTCTCTCAGGTATGCTGGTAGTGAGAGCATGCATTTGACCTCCAGACAATCCTGTCTTTTGTTCTTGCCCTTGTCCTTATATGACCCGTTATACCATAATAAAGACATTTCCTCTTGTTTTAGGTTTTTCTATTCTTTCCTCTTACACCTTTTTCTTTTTACCTCTTTTGTGAACCAAGTCCATATCCACAGGTTCCTCATCCTTGGGTTGTGCTCCTTAGCAAAACTCCCTCAGTCTCATCTTTACTATCCTTGTGTAACACTTTGACAAGTCTCTCGAAAGCTGCCTCCATCGCACGGAGAATCCTACAAAGCTCGAAAGAAGATTAGTCGCAGGTGAAACTATTGCGGCTATAGATGGAAGTTGGGCACTTATTTGCCCTTTGACAAGTGTGTAATCTCGTCGAGCCTACGGAACCATGCCGCAATGAGGTTACCTCCCATAAAGATAGGAGCCTCGGAGAATCAGAAAAGAAGGAAACAGAGGATCAAAAGATAACGCATATGGCTTTGGGGAATATGCCTTTAAAACAAAACTTTTCTTTTGAAAATGCTTCTATTAAAACCGTTTTGAAAATAATTTTTCAAATCTTTTATTTGATCCGGTAACCTTCAGCTCTGATACCAAGTGAAACACCCCACCTCCGTTAAGGTCACTCACAAAGGGAATGCCTTAACTTTGGTGGAGCATTTTAGGTAAAAGATTCAGATAAATTACAAGACAGACAAATAAGACAGAGGAAAATAAAGTCATTTTATAAACAATGTGGTTCAGTCAAGCTTTTACAATAGTTGTCTCAATCATACTTAAAAGTAATATATAGAACTTCCGTCTTGATTTAAAAACTTCCAAATATAAAAGAAGCATAAAAATAACAATGATATTCCCCAATAAAGCATGAACTAGCCATAGTAGTGGAAGAGAGAGTCCAAAGCAATACATCGACTATCTTCAAGCTTGGAAAGAAAACTGGGTTAAGTGGTAACATTTCCTCCCTCAAAACCTTGGGGGGGGAGGGGGAACAGAAGAAAAGAGGTGAAACAAAACTAGGTCAGACATAAGTCTAGTAAGTCCAGTGACTTTCAGCATATAAACTGGCAAAAGAATCATGACATGGATAAAATGAATATAAGACAGTACCGTGAGAACAAGGATAACAAGATAACATACGATTAGTATAGATATGATAAGGCAAGATAAACTGAATGCTCTTCTACTCTTTCTCTGCTTCGCTACTACTTTGTAATTCTAATTTTTATATCTATCTATGCACCACCAAACTAGTGTCCCAACTAGTAATCTGTATAAAATGGTAATATGATAACGTGATCCCAATCCCCGCAATTGTGGTAGCCTTCAGGTGTACATCTATCGTGAGGATACCACCTCAGTCTGCCTAATTGCCATGAACATGTTGGATGTACACTTACTATCCTATCGATCGGCTCTTTACTTGCACTAATGTTCCATGTGTCTGTGTCAATCGACCCTCTCTTGTGTGTAGATACCCTGTGCTGGTCCCACCATAAGGTGTATCAATCCTTATGACAGCGACCTGACACGATTCAAGATGCACAGTGTATAACTACTGGTACCCAGTTCCTGCTTTTTTCCACTTCCGAGTACGTACACGCCCGTAAACCGTCGGAACCAACACTAACGTACCCCTTGCCGATGTTTTGACCGCTTATAATCAGCCCAGTAATCGTGCCCCACCTTGCCTAGTTTCAGGGTACCATGATACATCTATGTGGGTTACTGCTGAAATGGGTCCCCGTTACTAGGGTTTCCTGCTGGTTAAGTTTGTGGGCCTATATATACAAATATTACCCACCTACACGAGATGTACTTAACCCTCCCACTGATTCTAGCATGTTTTCTTAACGGTTAAGTTTGT
Source organism: Allium sativum (assembly GCA_030737875.1). Lineage (NCBI taxonomy): Eukaryota > Viridiplantae > Streptophyta > Magnoliopsida > Asparagales > Amaryllidaceae > Allium > Allium sativum. The sequence continues at coordinate 320,993,683 of CM060921.1, forward strand.
GGGCCTATATGTACTAATATTACCCACCTACATGAGATGTACTTAACCCTCCCATTGATTCAAGCATGTTTATTTAACGGTTAAGTTTGTGGGCCTATATGTACTAATATTACCCACTACACGAGATGTACTTAACCCTTCCATCGATTCAAGCATGTTTATTTAACGGTTAAGTTTGTGGGCCTATATTTACTAATATTACCCACCAACCCGATATGTACTTAACCCTCCCGCACATTATGTCATATTGGTTAAGTGTTGTCCATTCAAATTAACTTAACCCACCCATTCATCATGTCATGTTGGTTAAGTGTTTCTTATTAACTTAACCCCGTTCGTTCATCAAGTTATATTGGTTAAGTGTTTTCTTATTAACTTAACCCCACGTGTTCATCATGTTGTATTGGTTAAGTGTCATCAATCAATTCAAGTTAACATAACCCCCACCTACTTGTCATGTTACTTTGGCTAAGTGTTGCCTTCTTGTTCAATTTAACCCTACCACAAATCAAGTTATATTGGTTAAGTGTTTCCCTCTTGTTTTAACTTAACCTTACCACAAATCAAGTTATATTGGTTAAGTATTTCTTATTACTTAACCCTACCATTCATCATGCTATACTGGTTAAGTGTTTCCAATTAACTTAACCCTAGTCGTTCTTCTTGTTACATTGGTTAAGTGTTTCTCATTAACTTAACCCTAGTCATTCATGTTATATTGGTTAAGTGTTCCTATAAACTTAACCCTACTCATTCATCTTGTTTATTAGCATTAATTGATTTATTAATGCACCAAACTCTCACATTAGATACGTGTTGTTGCGGTTACTGGATGTGCCAGGCGGTTCCGGGCAGTTTTACACCACAACTCAATCTAACCTTGGGTTTTTCTTGGGCATGATGCACTAACCTCTCACATTAGATAGGTGTTTTTGTGGTTACTGGATGTGTCAGGTGGTTCCGGGCAGTTTTACACCACAACCCAATCTAACCTCGGGTTAGGCATATTCATCTTTTCACTAATTTACATATTTACAGATTATATGTAAATTATTCACAATTGTTGTCAATTTCATATTATGCCACATTTTCCATAAATGACCAAGTCTAGATTTATATGTTAATTATCCCAACCAGTCATATTCCAATTCTCACGTTATGCCCAACAAAGCTAACTACAAAAGTTATGGCCCCCAAATTTAATTTCGAGTTATTACTTAAATTAGGCTACATCTAATCTTCCCAAGTTTGTACTAATAGTCATGCCCCAATACCCCAAGTTCGCAACAAGGACAAATTATGCTCCAAATCATATTTTGTTCCACCATTACCAAACAGACAATTCCCCATTACCCCCGCATTCCAATCGCACGTATAATAAGTTTTAGTCTAGATTCGAGGTTAATCTAGATTCATAAAATAAAGGTGTAACACCCCGAAATTTTCTGTTAACTGTAACTTAAATTAAAGTATAATTAATTCCAAATGATGGAATTAAGGAATATGGGTTACGCTATTGCGTTCGTCTCGGAATTCTGCTTGAGATAGAGTCCGAATTTGCGTAAAATGGATACCGTATGAAGAAGATATGGACGAACAAAGTTGGGCAGAAAAACCAAAAACGGGTCAGAATGCACTGGCGCACTTGGGAAGTGCACCAAAACAAAATTACACTAGCGCACTTGGGAAGTGCGCCAGTACAAATTTGCACTGGCGCACCTGCCAAGTGCGCCCAAGCCAGAAAACTTGCTTGGTCAGGCCCTGGCTGGCCTGGTCGGGTTCTGGTCGATTTCTGAGGCTTGGCTGAGTCACTAGGGCTTACATGCCGCTTTCTGATTGGCTTCTCTTGAGATGGATGGTCTGGATTCATTCTAGCTTAATCGACGGATCTAATCAGTTTAAAATTCTATAAATACAACTCAAGTCTTAACCTAAATTCACACAAATAATATAGAACTAAAGTCGTCATGCTGCTGGAATGAAACTAGGAGTGGCCGTCAGTTAGAAAGCTTAGAGACAAGCCAATACTAAAGTAAAACACGAATCAAAACAACGTTAGTCTACCCAAAGGAAAGCATATCATATTCAGAATCCAGAATCCAAGTTCATCGTTTGTTGCAAGTATAGTGATTTTTCCGATAAGAATAAAACTAAGACTTGATTCGATGTAAATTGGAAGTGGAATTGTGCTATTATGTAACGACGATGTTAATTCATATCTATGTATTGAAATGATTGTGTTGCGAATGAAATTGGGATGTTTGTGGTATAATTAAGATTGATGTTGATCCTATTGTACTTTTAGAATGACAACAACATCACAAGCAAGTTGTAAAGTTCATGTTTATGTGATTATATAGGTTGTTTGTGATTAAAACCTCATGTATATACTTTATGCTAGAACCTTTATGCCTAAATGGTTATGTTCATATACATGTCCCTATGTTTATACAAAAGTTACAAGTTCCTAATTGGATCCATGTCAAGATCCACTTTAGTACATGTTTCATGTTGTAATTAGATATGCGATTGGATCTAGTTCACACCCTTGTCATAAAGTTATACATATTTATGAAAATGCCATATTCTTGTCATATGCTAGTGATGTTCGATGTTATGCCTAGATCCAAAAACAAGTTTAGACTTATGTTATCTAAATCATATGCTAAATTATGTGACACCTATTTGGATAAATACCTATTTCAATGCAAGTTCACATATACGTTGATTTAGGCTATGTTGCAAGTTCACATTCATGTTGACTATTTTGCAAGTTCACACCTATGATGTTCATATTGACTTTGCCAAAAATGCCAAATTTACACCTATGTCATGTTTATCTTTATGAATTCCCTTGTGCTAATTTGTATGCGATAAATTACGCTAAGTTTTTAGCCTAATATTATATGTTAAAAACTATGCGAACGAAAATTAGGCTAAGATTGTTAGCCTAATGTTTAAACGGGGTAACGTTGGGAATATTAGAAAAACTTGTCATAAAAATATATGAAATTGGCATGTTTGTCACATGCCAAAAATTGGTGGCATTTAAACGGTATAAATTCTTATACCAAAAATGTTAAACTTGGAATGTGGGCCATAACATTTAATTGTTGACAAATTTACATATATTAAGTAATAAAGACAAATATGTAAATTTAGAAAATATGAATATGCTTAACACGAGGTTGGATTGAGTTGTGATGTAAATCTGCCCGGACCCGCCCGGCTCTCCATTAGTCACAACAATACCTATCCAATGTGGGTGGTTAAGCATTGAGCCCAATAAGGACCCGAGGTTAGACTGAGTTACGGTGTAAATCTGCCCGGAACCGACCGGCACATCCAGTAACCGTAACAATATCTGTCTAATGTGAGTGGTCGGTGCTTTAAAAAGCTAAGGATAGACAAGTCAGGATGGTAGGGTTAAGTTAACTAAAACACTTAACCAATTCAACATGTTAATTAAACTGATGGGTGGGGTTAGGTAAATACAGACACTTAACCACTTAACATGTTTGACTAGAAAACCCTAGTGACGGGGACCCATTTCAGCAGTAACCCAATTAGGTATCATGGTACCCTGAAACTAGGCAGGGTGGGGCACGATTACTGGGCTGATTGTAAGCGGTCAAAGCGACGGCGGTGGGTGCAACAGTGTGGGTTTTAACGGAGTGCGGGCGTGCACACACTTCGGAGCAGAGAAATAGGGCACTGTGGGCACCAGTAGTATAACCTATGCATTATAGTATTGTGTCGGGCCGCCACCATGGGACTTGATACACCCCATGGTGGGACCAGCATAGGTATCTACAATCTTTAGGGGCCGTAAGACACATGTAATTATGCGAGTAGGAGCCGATCTTTAGAAAAAGGGGATCACTTCACCCTCAGCATGGGGTGCCAGTTTAGAACTAATACATGTAGGTGCAGAGATATAGTATGGGGTGCGATAGTATATTCGATTCAAACTGCTTTTCTTAGTTTATGACACTCTCCTATTTCCAGTTTATACTTATCATGCCCTTATTCTTATTCTCATACTGAAGTGTCACTAGACTTACCAGGCTTTGTGTCTGACCCTATTTTCTTTCGTCTTCTTTTCTTCTGTTCCCCCCCCCCCAGGTCCACAGGGAGGAAACAACTCAGCTTAGTCAGACTCTTTGCAAGCTTCAAGATAGTAGATGTACGGTTTGGACTCTTTTGCTTTGGCTATGGCTGTTGGACACAATCATGGGGATTTATGCAGTTTTAATTATGTTTTATGCTTCTTTATTTAATAACCAAGACAGAAATAATGATTTAATGTTTTTGGGAGTTATTATGTGACAGTTATGGAAATGTTTTGTATGAACACGTATTTATGAAATAAAAGGTCTGTTGTTTTCCGCTGCTTATATATATGTGTTTATATCTGTCTTGTGTTTTATCTGTGACTTTTACTTACAAACCTCCACCAAAGTTAAGGCATTCCCTTTGTGAGTGACCTTAATGGAGGGTGGGGTGTTTCACTTGGTATCAGAGCACAGATTTACCAGACTAGATAAAAGTTTTTGAAAATATTTTCAAAAAGAAGTTTAAAGAAGCATTGTTTTCAAGAAAAGCGTTGTTTTTTTTTAAAGGCATAATTCCCCAAAAGCCATATGCACTATCTCTTTATCCTTTGTCCTGAATACTTTCCTTTTTGTTCCAGCATGTCTGGAGATCTTAACCTTCCAGAGGGAGTACCGATCCCTGGCTGGTTCCGAAGGTACCTAGAGGCTAAGGCCAATGGTGCGGGCCCAGCAGACATTCCTCCTCCAACAGTGGCAGCGGTTCCTCCACCTGCTCCTCCTCCTCCTCGTGGAAATACCTTCGCTAAGATATGTAGAGACTTTAAAGCTACGGGTGGAAAGGACTTTTATGGAACTGAATCCTTTGTAGTAGCAAGGAACTGGCTGAAGGAGACCGAGGACTTGTTCATCATCTTCGAAGTTGACGACAGGCAAAAGATACAGCTAGCAGTGTGGTTGCTGAAAGATGAAGCTTCCTACTGGTGGGAAGTTACCCATGCTGAAAGGCCAGTAGAGACTTGGGAAGATTTTAGGATGCGATTTGAGATGAAATTCCCCTCCCAAGCTGAAAGAAGCCTGCAAATGGAGAAGTTCCTGACCCTTAAACAAGGAAGTATGACAATAAAGGAGTATGTAAATAAGTTTAATCAGCTGGCCAGATTTGGGCTGGATTTAGTAAACACCCAACACAAGAAGGCCTTTAGCTTCATCAAAGGCCTGAATGAACCTCTACACAGCCTTGCTATGACCCATATACCCATGGGAGCGACCTATGAAAGCTTGGTGGACATGACGCTACTACATGAGGAAGATAAAGGAAAGAAAGAGGCAAAGGTGTAAGTGCCTCAAGAAAAGAAGGAGGGTTTACAGGCTAAGAAAACAGACTTTAAGAAAGGCGGGAAGAACAACAAATCCCGTGAAAAGAGAAAGTGCAATTTCTGTGGCATTGTGGGACATATAGAAAAAGACTGCAGAAAGAAGAAGGCAAAGATGAATGGTGGTTGCTTCAGTTGTGGAGAGACTGGACACTTGGCTAAGAGCTGCCCAAAGAAGCAGGGGCAGGGACAGAGGATTAGATCCACCTCAGGGGGACAGGTTCACGCGCTGGTGGCACCTCTACAGGAACGAGGTAGAAATATTTCTTTAGAAAGCTTAGTTTATCTTTTTGATCATCCAGTTCACACTCTCTTTGATTCTGGTGCATCACACTCCTTTATTTCATCTTCTTTAGTAAAATCTCTGCACCTAGACACTAGTATGGTAGAAGATCCCTTGGCTGTTACGAATCCAATTGGGGGCTCAGCTTATTTGTCGATGGTTTGCTTGGATTTGAAAATCTCTATTCTAAGTGTTGAATTTAGATGTAGTGCCTTTGTTTTGGGCTTCTCAGGATATGGACTGATCTTAGGCATGGACTGGTTATCCATTAATGGTGCCATTCTTGATTGTGAGAAGAGAGTGGTTAGGCTCCTGACTCAGCTCGGTAACACTCTAGAAATTTCTTGTAATCCCTTGAATGCTGTTATGCTTAGTTATCTAGAGTCGCTTGACGCTTCTGTTGAGAATTTGCAGTCGGTTAGAGTAGTCCGGGAATATACGGATGTCTTTGAAGAGGTGAAAGGCTTACCTCCGAAGCGAGAAATAGACTTCTGCATATATCTTGTTGATAATGCAAAGCCTGTAGCTCTTCCTGTTAGACACATGGCTCCAAAGGAGAGAAAGGAGCTCAGTAAGCAAGTTAAGGAGCTTCTCGAGAAGGGGTTTATAAGGCGGAGTATCTCGGAATGGGGTGCTCCAGTGGTGTTCTCCACCAAAGAAGATGGTTCACTAAGTCTTTGTGTGGACTATAGGGAGCTAAACAAGCTGACTAAAAAGAATAGACACCCGCTTCCCAGAATAGACGATCTGTTTGATTAGCTTGTAGGTGCGTCGGTCTTTTCCCAACTTGATCTAGCTACTGGATTCCATCAGCTAAGGGTAGTTGAAGATAGTATTGATAAAACGGCATTTAGAACCCCAGATGGTTTCTTCGAGTGGCTTGTCATGCCTTTCGGTTTGACAAACGCACCCGCTTATTTCGTGGACCTAATGAGCAGGGTGTTTAGAGAATCCCTCAATAAGTTCGTGGTGGTCTTCGTAGACGATATTTTGATCTTCTCAAAGAATGAGGAAGAATATGCTCAGCATCTAAAAGAGATCATGGATACTCTCCGAGTTCATCAGCTAAAAGCCAAATTCTCCAAGTGCCACTTTTGGAGAGAAGAAGTAAGATTTCTTGGACATATATTGTCCAAAGAGGGGTTAGCCATGGACCCCGCGAAAGTGGTGGCAGTGCAAGATTGGAAGACACCAAGAAATGCAACTAAAGTCCGAAGCTTTCTTGGGCTAGCCGGTTTTTACCGAAAGTTCATTAGGGATTTCGCGAAAATCTCATCTCCACTCACAAGGCTAACAAAGAAGAATCTGGCGTTCACTTGGGATTTGGATTGCGAGTTTGCTTTCCAACAATTAAAAAGGGCTCTCACAACAGCCCCAGTTCTGACTTTGCCGGATGGAAGCAAAATGTTCACAGTATATACGGATGCTTGTGGTACGGGGCTAGGCGCTGTTCTGATGCAAGAAGGGAGGGTAGTAGCTTATGGTGGAAGACAATTGAAAGTGCATGAAAAGAACTACCCAACCCACGATCTTGAGTTGGCCGCCATCGTCTTTGCGCTTAAGTCTTGGCGCCATTATCTCCTAGGAGAGAAGTTCGAATTATATACTGACCATAAATCGTTGAAATATCTTTTCTCGTAGAAAGATCTTAACTTGAGGCAGCAAAGGTGGATGGAGTTCCTTGCCTCGTATGACTTTGAAATTTCCTATACTCCTGGCAAAGGAAACGTAGTAGCAGACGCGTTGAGCAGAAAGAAGCTGACCCTAAGCCCTCTCTTTGTAGAAAGGAAAAGCTTGGAGTATATAGCCAGTTTTGACTTTAGGCCCTCCTCAGATTTTATACCTGGTTTATTGGCATCCCTAGAAGTACGACCCACTCTTTTAGACTCAATAGGGGCCGCACAACGTGAAGACCTGCATCTTGTTGATGTGATTGATAAACTAATTAGGGGTGAAACTTCCAGTCACCTCAATAGGTACTCCATCGATGATAAGGGTTGGCTGAGACGGGATGGAAGGCTATGCGTCCCACAAGCTAGGGATTAAGTGAAGAAGGTTCTCGAGGAGACCCATCGTTCCAATATGACAATACACCCAGGTGGAGATAAGATGTACAAGGACGTAAAGAGAGTTTTCTATTAGAGCGGCATGAAGAAGGACGTGGCAGATTTCGTTTCTAGGTGCATGACATGTCAATAGGTCAAGGCGGAACAAAAGAAGCCTGGAGGACTGCTTCATCCTCTAGAAATCGCGCAATGGAAGTAGGATAGGATTTCAATGGACTTTATTGACGGGTTTCCTAGGTTAAGAAGAGGCAATACTAGCATTTGGGTAATAGTGGACAGGCTTACTAAAAGCGCCCACTTTATACCTATCAAGAGTAGAAGGACTGCTTCATCTCTAGGTTCTCTTTACCTCAAAGAAATAGTTCGACTCCATGGAATACCCTCCAGCATAGTGAGTGACAGAGATCCCATCTTCACGAGCGAATTTTGGCGGAGTTTGCAAGAAGCTGTCGGCACACAGTTATGGTTGAGCACGGCCTATCACCCCCAAACTAATGGTCAGACAGAAAGAGTGAATAGAGTACTAGAGATCTTCTAAGACTGTGTGTTCTTGACTTTGGAGGGACTTGGGAGGATCACCTTCCTTTAGTGGAATTCGCCTATAACAACAGTTACCAAGCCACCATCGGTATGGCGCCCTTCGAAGCTTTGTATGGAAGACCTTGCCAATCACCAACTTGTTGGTGGGAGTCTACTGACAATATTATAATTGGGCCAGACATGATTAGAGAGACTTCAGAAAAAGTGGACTTGATACGAAGGAGAATGAAGACGGCCCAAGACAGACAGAAATCCTACGACGACAAAAGAAGGACCGACCTTGGGTTTGAGGTTGGGGACATGGTTTTCCTTAAGGTATCTCCCTTAAGGAACGTCGTTCGCTTTGGATCCGCAGGAAAGCTAGCACCAAGATTTGTAGGACCGTTCCCTATCATCGAGAAGATTGGGAAGATGGCTTATAGAGTAAACCTGCCTAAAAGGTTGGCTGGAATTCACAATGTCTTTCACGTTTCTCATCTCCAAAAATGTCTACATGAATCAGCGGAAGTGGTGGAGCCAAGCATTCTAGAAGAAGCCGAAGTGGAACGCGAAGCTACTGTGAGGAGAGTTCCAACTCGAATCGTAGGAACTGAAGTGAAAAACAACGCAACCGCGAAGTCAAGCTCGTTAAAGTTTAGTGGAGCGACGCCGAGGAAGACGCGACTTGGGAAACTGAGGACAGAATACGCGCAGCCTACCCTTTTCTTTTTGAGGGTACATCTTTGATCTCTCTTTCTCCTTAAGTTGTGCTTGTATCTATCTTTTTAGGTATATCTCCTCGATATTATCCTTTATCCTTAGGTAGAAACCCCTTTGGATGTAAATATGTATTTGAAACATGTTATGGTTGATGGTTGCAAGTGGTTGCAAGTGATTGTTAGTGGTTTCTTGTAACACCCCACCTCCGCTAGGGTCACTCACAAAGGGAATGCCCTAGTTTTGGAGGGGTATTATCTAGTAAACAGGCACAGAGATAACACAAGACAGAATATAGATAAAATAGAATATATAAAGCAGCGGATATAAACTTTAAAACCAAATCTCATTACTGAAAAATAGAGTCAAAACCTCTTACATCAAAATGCCAAGTCATTATTTCATTACATCAAGTTCTAAAGAAGCAAAGTACTTAAAACAACATAAGTAAAATATTATTCCCCAAAAAGTGCATGAGTGCAGCCATAGCATAGCTCAAGACCAAACCGTACATGAGCTGTCAGAAAGGAGTTTCCTCCCTGAGAACCTTGTGGGGGGGGGGGGAGGGGGGGGGGAACGAAAGACAAAGAGGCGAAAGAAAACGGGTCAGTCAAAAAGACTGGTAAGCCATAGTGACTATCAGCATAGAAACTAGTAAAGTTAACAAGACATGAATAAACTGGAATTAAACAAAGGAATGATGATAAGTCTGACATGATAACTAAGCTAACAAGATAACTCAAGTCTAACATTGCGTATTCAAGGTTCGCCATACCAACTATATTGGTATACTAATCCCGTGTCAACTATAAATCAAGAAATAATCCCTTGACCCAAATCGTATCCCCAACGTTCGTGAATTCGAATCAAGGCAATATATGTAACTAGGGAATAACATAACAAGGATGGGTATAAAGTGGCAAAGGTGATTTCAAGGCAAGCATGGCGTAACTTGAGATATGATCATAACATCACTGGCATATGAAATACGGTGATAAACATAGCAATAAATGACATAAGATGATAATCCTAAACTTGTGACTAGCAATAGTTTCAACATCACAACATCACAGGCATGTTAAAATAATGATAGGGTTTAGGTTATGACATGAACATGCCCCTAAATCAAGTTCTTATCAGTATTCCACAAATCAAGGTTCAATATGAACGATACTAGGTTCAAGGTGAATAGATCTAGGGTCAACAAGAGTAGATCTAAAATAATAGATCAAAAAGGAATAGTCAAAGATCAAAGATATACAAGAGTAGGTCTCAAGTAGTTATCATGTTTATGTTCAACTTCAATTTACACATGTCCATATTAAGTTTAGAGTTTAGATCTAAGAGTAACTGGGGCTTACAGATCGTGGTTTTTGAGAACTAAGAACATAAATTGTCGTAGGATCGTTGTTGAGATGTTGATCTATTCCCTTGAATTGTTGTAGAAACGCTGGCCTTCGATTTGGATCTAGTTTGAATGTTTAAGCTTCAAGTTGGAGGCGGCGGGCATGGTTCAAGAGGAGACTTAGCAGCATAATGGTGTTAGAAAGATTTGTTGTGGATTAGCCTAGGTCTTAGGGTGTTTTTATAGTTGCAACTACTAGTTTAGGCCATAGGATAAACCCTAGAATCGATCTGAACCACCAAAAATCGTCATAGCCCTCAAACAAGCCAACAGGGTCAAGCAGGAGCAGCCAGGCCCAAACCAGGTTCGGGGACCAGGTCGACACCCAAGTCGACTGCGCAGTCGACCTGGTCCTGGGGGTGTCGACTGCCCAGTCGACTCCCCAGTCGACCTGGGGTGCTGGGCGGAAAATTTCCCGCCCAGTCTGTCTGGGTTTTGAAATTCAAATTTGAACTCGAATTCGAACTGTTTTGAACTCTGAAAATTTCTGAAACTTTGGGGAGCCATAACTTGGTCATACGGACTCCGATTTTCGAAAACTTGGACTCGGTTTCATGTAGAATTCCGAGACGAATGCAATGGCGCAACCCGTTTCCCTTGGTTCTTATTTTAAAATTTAATTCTGCCTAGATTTATGGTTATAACACGTTATCAAAATACGGGTTGTTACATTCTCCCCTCCTTAAAGAATTTCGTCCCCGAAATCTCTAAGTTAGGAAGAACGTACCCTACCATCCATCATCCATCTACTCAAAACATCATCCACAAGCAAACATTGTCCTTAAGAGATTTCTAATGCTGTATGAACATATGCAGAAAGTGTGTGTATATGTTCCTTATCTAATGCAAATGATCAGGCCTGATTGATCTTTCTAATGCAAAATATGTTTAGTGTCATGAATCCAACATGTATGCAAATAATCCTAGTCACGTAAGCACTATACGTGTGCACAAACATTCATCCATATGCAACATTCATATGATAACACATTCAATTTCATCCATAAATAAGTATAAACACTCATGCATATGCAATATGAAAATGTGTCTGAGCCGATCTAGTGCCTAATGTGTGTTATGAAACCATGAGCAATCACTTGCAACCACTTGCAACCATTCACAAACATCAAGCATAACATGTTTCAAATCCATGTTTACATTCATAGGATTCTACCTAAGGTTCCCAAGACAGGATCGAAAGGATATACAAGATAAAACAGAGTATTTAGGGAAAAGAAGTTAAAGATGTACCCCTAGAAGTTCCTTCTTGTGGGGCTTGCCCTTGCTTCTTAGGGCAGTTCTTGCTGATGTGTCCAGTTTCACTGCATTGAAAACATGCTCCTATCTTCATCTTCTTCTTTCTACAATCCTGGACTATATGCCCCTCAATACCAAAGAAGTGGCATTTTCTTTTCTCGTGTGTCTTGTTATCATTCTTGTTGTTGATGTTCTTGCCTCCTTTCTGGAAGTCTTTCTTCTCGTTCTAAGACTAATTCGCCTTATCACTCATACCTTTCCTATGTAACATGTTAACAAGCCTCACGGAAACTATCTCCATCGTACGGAAAACCCTCTACGAAGTTAGAAAGAAGATTAGCCGCAGGTAAAACTACTGCGACTACAGATGGAGAAAAGAAAGGAAAAGAGATTCAAACAAGGAATCAAAGGATAGTGCTGATGGCTTTTGGGGAATAGCCTTTAAATAAAACAAGACTTTTCTTGAAAAATGCTTCTTTGTAAGTGGTTTTGAAAATAGTTTTAGAAGGTTTTAAAAACTTTTGCCCAGTCTGGTAACCATCTGCTCTGATACCAAATGTAACACCCCACCTCCGCTAGGGTCACTCACAAAGGGAATGCCTTAGTTTTGGAGGGGTATTATCTAGTAAACAGGCACAGAGATAACACAAGACAGAACATAGATAAAATAGAGTATATAAAGCAGCGGATATAAACTTTAAAACCAAATCTCATTACTGAAAAATAGAGTCAAAACCTCTTACATCAAAATGCCAAGTCATTATTTCATTACATCAAGTTCTAAAGAAGCAAAGTACTTAAAACAACATAAGTAAAATATTATTCCCCAAAAAGTGCATGAGTGCAGCCATAGCATAGCTCAAGACCAAACCGTACATGAGCTGTCAGAAAGCAAGCAAAGTCCAAGCTAAGAGCTAGAGTTTCCTCCCTGAGAACCTTGTGGGGGGGAGGGGGGGAACGAAAGACAAAGAGGCGAAAGAAAACGGGTCAGTCAAAAAGACTGGTAAGCCATAGTGACTATCAGCATAGAAACTAGTAAAGTTAACAAGACATGAATAAACTGGAATTAAACAAAGGAATGATGATAAGTCTGACATGATAACTAAGCTAACAAGATAACTCAAGTCTAACATTGCGTATTCAAGGTTCGCCATACCAACTATACTGGTATACTAATCCCGTGTCAACTATAAATCAAGAAATAATCCCTTGGCCCAATATCGTGAAGTGACCCAATTCGGGGTCCAACGGTATGATCTAATCGATCGGCTCCCTACAAGTCTAGCTCGTCGTGTGTCTGTGTCATACAGCCCTATCACGAATGTAGTCACCTGTGCTAGGTCCACCATAGGTGTATCAAGCCCTAGGGTGCCAACCACCGACACGAATCAAGAATGCACAGATAATCCTACTGATGCCCAATGCCTGCTTTTTCAACTCCGGACTAAGTTCACGACCCTAGTCCGCCTGAACCTACAATGGCACACCAACTCAGCCGTCGTTCTGGTCGCTTACAATCAGCCCAGCAATCGTGCCCCACCCTGCCTAGTCCCAGGGTACCGTGATACATCTAGTGGGTTACTGCTGAAAAGGACCGCGTAACTAGGGTTTCGTTCAGCAGGTTAAGTTGTCATTTAAAATCGAGACTTAACCCCATCTACGTGTCATGTCAAATTGACTAAGTGTGTCGTTCTAGTTCAAGACTTAGTCCTACGAATCATGTGTCAGGTTGGTTAAGTGTGTTCAAGCGGTTCATGACTTAACCCTATCCAATCAACGTGTCAAATTGGTTAAGTATATTCAAGTGGTCCATGACTTAACCCTATCCAGTGGCATTAATTTACTTAATGCACCCCTAACCTCTCACATTAGACTTGGTTATGGTTACTGGATGTGCCGGGCGGGTCCGGGTAGTTTTACACCATAATCTAGTCTAACCTCGGGTTTCGAGTGCGATGTGACCAACTACTCACATTGGGTCCTATTGTTTGCAGTTACTGGATTTGCCGGGCGGTTCCGGGAAGATTTATACTGCAAACTCAACCCAACCTCGAGTTGGCCTCGTTCAAGTTATCTAAGTGTCATGTCCCAAATTCATATTTTCAAGTATAATTTCATGTCAAGTTCATGTTCCTATCCAAGCTCAAGTTATAACGATATTCATGTTTTCAAGTTCATACTAAATTCAGGTTTTCCTAAACTACCCAAATCGCATCCCCAACGCTCGTGAATTTGAATCAAGGCAATATATGTAACTAGGGAATAACATAACAAGGATGGGTATAAAGTGGCAAAGGTGATTTCAAGGCAAGCATGGTGTAACTTGAGATATGATCATAACATCACTGGCATATGAAATAGGGTGATAAACATAGCAATAAATGACATAAGATGATAATCCTAAACTTTTGACTAACAATAGTTTCAACATCACAACATCACAGGCATGTTAAAATAATGATAGGGCTTAGGTTATGACATGAACATGCCCCTAAATCAAGTTCTTATTAGTATTCCACAAATCAAGGTTCAATATGAACGGTACTAGGTTCAAGGTGAATAGATCTAGGGTCAACAAGAGTAGATCTAAAATAATAGATCAAAAAGGAATAGTCAAAGATCAAAGATATACAAGAGTAGGTCTCAAGTAGTTATCATGTTTATGTTCAACTTCAATTTACACATGTCCATATTAAGTTTAGAGTTTAGATCTAAGAGTAACTAGGGCTTACAGATCGTGGTTTTTGAGAACTAAGAACAGAAATTGTCGTAGGATCGTTGTTGAGATGTTAATTGTTAGATCAAAAAATGGCTCTAACACCCAAATTGTCGTATTTTGAGCATAGGATATGAAGAAATAATCGAAAAATAGAGAAAAAAGCAAGACAACGAGATTTTTATAGTGGTTCGGCGTTAACGAGCCTACGTCCACTTCATATTTTCTTATTTCACTCATGGATTACAATTACAATGAATATTGTCTTTTAATCACTTGAATTCAATGAATAATTCTCTCTGAATCCATTGAATTTATTGAGGAAGATGGTGGTTATTCATGGAGAAGTGTTGGCTATGGCAGCCATGGATGAGGAGATGCCAAAAGTCCCTTGAAAATGCCCTCTGAAGGTGTATTTATAGCTGTAGGAAAGCTCCTGGGAGGACTGGTTCGTGATGGGGTACGTGGCAGGTGATCCAGAAAAATAGGAGAGCCAGTAGCCTTGAGAATAGGTCAAAACAAGCTACGTTTGAACAGGTCCGAAGGTCGGATTGCGGTCATGGGTCGGATCGCGGTCATGGTTCGGATCGCGGTCATGGGTCGGATCGCGGTCATGGGTCGGATCGCGGTCATAGGTCGGATCGGATCGCGTAGGCAAGGGCGGATCGGATCGCGGTCATATGTCAGCTTACACCCGTTTACGGAAATGGGCGTAACTTTCAAACCGTAAGTCCGATTGAGCCAAACCAAAGCTCAAACTGAAGCTAATTCAAAGGGCTACGAGTATATGAGGTGAATAGATCCAAATGAGGTCATTTGATAGGGGTTTCGGGCCAGTTTATACTGATGTTGTGATTTTGACCAAACTGCCTTGTGTCTTCTGATGATGCTTCCAATGCCGGAGAGCGATGTTATCCAGAGATTCCATATGAGACAGCATTTACCCAGAGGTATGTCAACATGATCTTTGCTTTGGGTAGCCTGGTCACAAAGCAGGCTAACATTTTGCCCCCCAAAGTACATCTTATCGAGGATGAGATGTGCTTTGAATATGTTGAGCTAAATCTTTCTGGAATATCATTTGTCCTTGAGAAGGCTTTATCCAATTGTTGCATTGCTTCCATTGGAGCTAATCAGGCTAAGTTCTATGAGAGGAGTATTCGAGACGATCAAGAAATTGTTTAAACCTTGTCAAATCGAAAGATCTAATTCATCCGTCAGTAGTCATGCTAAATTGTCGGCTCCCGAGCGTGATCCTACACGCATAGGTCGTCGCCAAACAACATCATCACTCTATGCAAGCTAAGCGCGTGGTAGGGTTGGACTTTCTTTTACATATGAGTCAATAAATGGAGTAGCCACCTAAATCATGGGGCGATGTAAGAACCTTTGGGCTCTAAGCTACCAACTGGACTGTTGGCATAAAGCACATCAGAATCAACATATGAATTTGTCATTTGTACTCAAGTTCGAACTATCTTGATATCTTGATATTAATCTAGGATCTTAAAATCGCATTGAATCGTAACAGTAAGGAATTCAAAAGCCATGATCACTCTGGATCGTAGTCGAGAGAATCCACAATTGTTATGGATCATTTCTTAATCCAATATTCACATATGAAGTAGTCAGTAAGGGATGTTGTTAAAATTATGTGGACCAGTGCCTATAGGATCGTCACCATCGCGAGGCAGTAGATAGGTTTGTCACACCTTCCATTCGGTGTAGTTTGAGTCTTTAAGTTCACATTCGATCCACAAGCTAGCTCACTTGGTCGGCAAAGATGAGTAAGATTGTACTCCGGAGGCATGACATACATGTTTTGAATCCCATTTCATACCAGGATTGTCTTCAAAGTTAGTCTATGAACCGACACTTGTGCTCTCAGTGCCATCGGAGGACAAGCGAGGTCAGTACTTATGCCCCCAGTATCGATGGCGGTTGAGTTGAGTCAATAAGGCATTTAATCTTGAAGATTTTATACTTCCTGTCATTGCATCTGGTAAGAGTTGCAGGTTCAACAATCTTAGTCGACCCAGGTCATTCTGTACTGTTTCTCAATTTAGCAAAAATCGGAATTGTATATGCGAATGGTTGAACCACATTTGCTTTGATATCATCTCTTCTCTTTAGTCAGATAGTGAGGATTGCGTCATCGGGCATCAGCGACTTCGGTTACTCTCATCAGATCAGTAGTGGAGTCAAGTAAGGTTGTTGAATGCGAGTGAATAAATGTCGTTATGAAGTTAGTTGGGCCCCACCGTTTATGCTTCAGCATAGTCCGAAATGGTTATCACAGTCTTATTGAGTCTCTTTCTCATGCTCGGTTCAATTGTGCTTGACAAATAAGATCATGGGCTCAATAAGTGATATAGATTCACTTTGGAATTGCACATTCTTGTCATTGTTTTCCAGGGCTTTTCCTTTGTCCTTATCAGTTCGGGAGTTGGATGATGCTCCATCCTTTATCATAAAAGCATTGAGATTTTCTATCTCGACATTAACACCTTCTTATCATAAAAGTATGTCCACCTCAGGATTGAATTCACCAAAGCTTCTAAACAACTCTCGTTAGAGAGAAAATTTAAAGTACGGGGGAATAACAGGGGATCCTGACGTCCCACGTGTGAGGGCTGTAATTGTTGTTATCCATATCATCTCGAGAAGTGCCGCCTCTCGAGAGGTGCCGAATCAGACTAGCGAGCTGGTTGCCATCAAAGAATTGATGCACATTATCAAGATCCTGGCTGGTGCCCCCAGCATCGAATCTGAGATTACAAAGGGGGTCTTTGCTGATTTCTTGTTTCCACGTCGATATTGCCCCCGGGTCATGGTTCGAGTCATTCGACCTGACCGGGTTCCTGTTTTTCGAATTGTTGCGTTCTTTCTTAGAGCTGAGTATGAAATGTCGCTCGAGTATTCATTCGAGTTGGAGTTAAAACTGGTCGTGCATGATCGGAGTTTGTCACAATTCTTGCATTCTCATCAAGGATGTTGCAGGTAGCTGTTCCATTGCCCGTGTTTCCATCCATGACGTAGGGAATCGAAACCGCATGTTGCGCGCCTGCTGATTGGTTTGTGTTCAACCCAAGCTGATGGTTGATATCTGACTGTGCCAAGTTCGTCACTACCTGAACTTCAATTTTATCATTTCCAGCGAATTGATGATTGTTGCTCGGCCTTCCAGTTCATTCCTGAAATAGGTGAAGGTCGGCCTCGGGCTTCTTGATTCATGTGCCCCCTATCCACAGGGTTTTTTGTTGAGCAGTACACTTCGAATTCACGTCTTCTCTGGATTCATGTTCACTTCTCGCATCAAGAGCCGGAGTTGAGTGCAAAAATGAATTGTTGGTATTCAGCCCATGCTAGGCCCTAGTCTCCCATCCAAGCTCCGAGGACAGAAATCAAGCGGTAAAGGGTCAGATTGTAGTCGCCTCGTGTGCTCCCGTTTGCTCTTTGCATCAAGGGAAAGGTCGAGGACGAAATGGTTGCATCATGTTCAATTATTACGTGGGATATATCCAGCCTTATCTGAGCTACCCATTCTGGAAGTAAGTTGGGATCAGCAGATGGACGTTCTCTTTGCATCTGCTTTCTGGTCTTCAAGGGGCCTGCATCATCCTTCTGGACGCGACCCTTTGTTCGTTTTCCATTAGCACGTTGACATCACTGCGAGTGAGGCCCTCGCGTTCTTGACTAGTTATCTTTTGTAAACCTGCGTTTAGTAATAAAAATTCTGTTCCTTTCGCATTGTCTTGTACTTGCGAATGGGCAAATAAGTCATGGAGCGTTATAAGTAGTCTACGCAATTATAAATGAAAATGCACTAAAGTAGTATGTGTGTATAGGTATGCTCCCAATCAATCATTAACTTTGTGCCTGGCCAGGGCTTTGTTGAGGATTGATTAGGACCTTAACTGTTTTGCCCCCATGTACGGGCATGGAGGATCCGGGCTCGGAGTTCAGTCAGTCCCCCGACACTCTGGCGGGGTAGGAGCCATTGTGGCGCTAAGTCTCTAGCGCTTTTATACTCTCTCTGGAGTTCGAACTCAGCTTTCAATATGCTCCCCAATCCTTCAGTGGGGTAGGAGTTCTAGCTTGTTTCATGATATGCTCAACGATCCTTCAGCAGAGCAAAAATTATGGGTGGTGCTGAGTCTCCAGCACCTTTCTCAGTGCTTAATCATAGATGCTTTTATACTCTCCTGGCGGTCGCCAAGGTTAGAGTTCGAACTCAGCTGTTCTATCGCTCCCCAATCCTTCAGCGGGGTAAGAGTTCTTTCTCAGCGCTCAATCAGAGACGCTTTTATACTCTCTCTCTCTCTCTCTGGAGAGTTAGAGTTCGAGCTCAGCAATTCATTCGCTCCCCGATCCTTCAGCGGGGAAGGAGCTCTTTCTCAGTGCTCAATTAGAGACGCTTTTATACTCTCTCTCTGGAGAGTTAGAGTTCGAGCTTAGCAATTCATTCGCTCCCCGATCCTTCAGCGGGGAAGGAGCTCTTTCTCAACGCTCAATCAGAGACGCTTTTATACTCTCTCTGCTCTGGAGAGTTAGAGTGCAAGCTCAGCAATTCATTCGCTCCCCGATCCTTCAGCGGGGAAGGAGCTCTTTCTCAGCGCTCAATCAGAGACGCTTTTATACTCTCTCTGCTCTGGAGAGTTAGAGTGTTGTCGAGGCGGTTCCCATCATGGTGCACCTTCGCGCCTTGTGGACGTCATCTTCGCGTCCTTTATACTCTCTCTCGAATCATGAGAGTTAGAGTCATGGATCGAGCGGTCTTCAATCAGGCACGCCCTTCAAACTCATCCAAGGTTTATATTTTAATCCAAGCTCTGAGGATTAAAGTCAGACAGACAAACAGTTGGAAAACGTTTGCCAAGGCTCTGCGTTCCTCCGAACAGTCTTTGGGAGGATTGGTTGGCACCAAACTTTGGGTACCTGCGTCATTCATATCACACGAGTTAGTCATGTCAATAACACGGAAAGCATGTGAAAGTAAATTGCATGATTGAAAAGTGAGCATATCAAGGGGCAGTATTGCCTCCTTTATTTGAATTCATGTAATCCGGTGGCGTCGAGCATAGGATCGAGCCATGTAGGCGGTCACACCGCGTTCATCTGGAGTTGGACTACGACTTTGCGATTCAATGATTTATGTACAATTGTCTTGCGGTCTGCCACATGTAAGCCAAGGATTGGATGATCATTCCGAATCCACCTTGAGCTATATGACTTTCTTTAGACGGAGGGCATGACTTTGCTAGCGAGCAGTTCAGTCGGGCCCGTTATGGAAGTGCTCTATAATTCTACATGCGGGTGTTAAAAGTCTGATCGATACCAGATCCAAGGTACCTACACCATCCGCATATTATTTCATCTGAGTTAATTACATCAATAACTCATAAAGGATGCAAATATAAGAGTCAATGTTATAGAATAATCCTGTTAAAGGAATGAGTATCATTCTGAGTGAAAAATGGCATTGCATCTTCATTGCAGGTCCATTTTGCTTCGCCCTATCTCTGCTAATGAAGGGCTGCCAAAGTCTTTTAGTTGATGAGGAATCCTTTTTCAAATTATCATGGGGGCGGCAGTCCCAAAAAATGAATAGACCTTGATCAGGGTCTTGAGATGGCAAAGGCGACTAAGTAGGTACTATAAGCGAGTGATGAGGTCGCATCTCTTTTTGAATCGCCTCTTTTCCCCCTATGCTAAGGGTAAGGATAGAGTGTCAGGAAGTCATGACTGTATCGCTAATGGTAGCACATCGTCGCATTGGTGCTAAGACATAGGATAATGCTACTGGTGAGATAATCATATCTCACCAATTTGCTGATATGCCCTCGATCCCATATCGGGGACAAGGGTTGGTGCGCCGACAATCAACCAGCATTCATGCGTAAGCATTCTAGATCTTCAACTTGCTCACTTTCAGGAAAGACTAAGTCAATTGGCTAGGCAAATTCTTGATGTATCAGCTCTGAATTAGATGATGTAATCTCGAGCAATTTATGCTCAAATCTGTAGTTGCCCCCAGCCTTAGGGGAGTGAGTCACTTGGCAGATAATCGATGAAAAGAGTAGGAGTATGAGTCTTCACTTTCTACTTCAGAACGCCGTTCGCCAGAAGTTTCATTCATGTACATCTCCCATCTAATGGGTGGCTGATTGGTGATTTGGTCGAATCATTCAGGGCGGTGAATTCGGCAATTGCACTCGTTGGTGTTTGTTTTGGGACAACCTTCCAAGAAAAATAGGCAATGTCGAATTGCATGTCATATCTCGAGGCATAAAAAACGATTGCACGCCTTTCACTTCACCTTGTCAGATGCATTCTGTGCTGTAGGAAGTTTATCATGGAGTTAACCATGACTCTCTTCTGGGTTTGATCTCCAACGTTGGATCAACTTCCATCTGATCAATGGTTGTATTTCATAGTGTCTTGATGGGGATCATCTCTATCTTTTCTATATTGTCGGACCCTTCTAACTTGGCCGGATTATCCGCCTTCTGATCTTCTGCTCGCAGGACATGAGATATGTTGTAACGTTCCAATTCGTCCAACAACTCTTCTTCCGGTTCTAGGTAAGCTGCGAGTGGTGGTTCCTTCGTCTGGAATTCCTTTCGAGCCTGGCGAACAGCAATGTGAAAGTCAAAAAATATGCTTAATGCCAATATTCCCCACTCCTTAGCGAGTTTCAATTCGATAATCAGGGTGACGTCTTCGGAGCCGTTGTTAGTAGCGGAGAATTTCAACCGCAAGGCATAGTAAATTGACCGCCCTTTAGGGGTTATTAATAAGACACCGGCGTCGGACAATCAATCATTCTTTGCACCGTCTGATTACATCTTCCAGGTGCATCTTCTACATCTGCCACATCCTCTTCGGGAGTGGTACATTCAGCGATGTAGTCGGTTAATGCTTGCCCTCGTATGGACTTCTTTAGGAGGGAGTTGAGATCAAACTGGTTTAGCTCTATGTCCCGATCAAGCAATTTTCCAGATGCCTCAGGTCATTGCAAGACCTGTCGTAGCAGTTAGTGAGGGTGCATACCATCGGATGAACTTGGAAGTAATGGGGGAGCTTTCTTAGAGCAATCAGCAAGCTGTAGACGAGTTTTTCAATCTTTGGGTATACCACGACTACCTTCTTGCTCACATTATTGACTAGTTTTCAGACCTTATCCTCCTTACACACAAGTGGTGACAACTTTCATGCCAAGCTTCAGATGCCTTTAATTCCTTGTTGTTCATGGCTAACTATGAGGCCTTTAGGTTCATTCTAGATATTCATCTCTGTCAGATTCGAAACATGGTAGGTTGACCGCTCGGACTCCATAAGACTATCACCTACATGGACTTCCATGGGCCTTGCACTTTGGTTGTGGACCATATAATTCAGTAAGCACTGGTAAGTTGCCTCGGCATCCTTCGGTCCGAATGCCAATCCCATATAACAGTACAGTTCGAGGTCAATGATAAAACATGTTTATTCATGATCAGGCACATGCACAAGAATTTGGTTGTAAGCTGCGCACCCGTCCATGAGAGGGATACATTCATGTCTAGTCATTGAATCCACAAGCTGATCAATTCTGATTGACGGGATGCTTCCTTTTGGGCGAACTTTGTTCAAATCTAAGAAATCAATGCGTGTGCGCCATTTTCCATTAGCGTTCTTGAAAAGGACGGGATTTGATATCCAAGCGGGATGTGTGGCACATCATATAAAACCATTGCCTCTCAACATTCCGACTTCTTCTTTCATGGTAGATGCTTTCCCTGGATCGAGCATACGTCTTGTTTGCTTGGCAAGAACACACTTCAGGTTTATTCTCAACAAATGACTGATAAACTATGGTAAAATCCTGCGAATATTAGCATAGGTCCAAGCGAACACATCCAGGTTTGCCTGCAGAAAGCATGTCAGTTCCTTCGTTCGGAAGAGGTCTAAATGAGATCCGATTTCAAGACCTTAGTCAGGTCGACGTCACCAATTGGAACGCGTGTAGTTGCGTCATTAGATGTCACCCTTCTGCATCCCGAATGATGATCCTTGCTGGGATCTAGATCTTCAGACAGATCCTTGGGCAATTCCTCTTGTGATGCTCCCATTATTCGCAATATTGATACCTCCTTCACACTCCATTTCATCTAGAGGGGAAGCATCTTTGGGTTTCATGCCATCTTTGTTGCGTAGCATGGCCCATCCAGCTGAATAGTCGGCTTCTCCAATAACTTGGTCACCACAAACCATTCCCGCTCCATCTTCGGTTGGCATATTTAGCAATAGGCTCTAGGGTGCAATGTAGGCTCTGAATTCTGTTGGAGCTGGTCTGTCTGAATCTTGATCAGATGAGCTTGAACATGATAGCATAGCTTGTGAGGCTTCAAGTAAGGTTCGTATATCCTATCACAACTGTTGTATGAAGTGGAGAGCTAATGGTTGATTCATATTTGCGTTGATCTTAAATTCTCATTTCTTGACCAATGTCATATGGTGGCTGGGGAGCAGTCAAGTTGTTATCATCCCAGCAATGATCCATATATCCAATCACGGCCTACGGAGGTTCAATTGGTTCCTAACTCTGGGGACCAAAGTACATCGATCTAACCCTTGGACACGTGGAAATCAATCTATCTCGACGCGATTGACGGCAAATAGGTGAACCGTAGGACATACGTTTTTCACCATGCCATTCAAGCAAAGGGTAACTTTGTAGTGCTAGGGTCCTTACTTGGCGTTGGGTATCCCATTATTGAGAATCATGGTCATTGGGATCTTTTGAGTCATCCTCAGGATAGTATCCGGATTGCTCTATGTCAATGTCATCTGGGATTTCGCTTGTAGGACAGGTTCAAGTCACGTAAACTAGGTGATCACTATTCGCTCAGGAGCATCATCAGTTGCATTTGGGAAATATGCACACCATTGGAGCTTTGGAAGAGGAGGTTGCCAAGAGATAATCATTATCTCGTATACCGTCATAGCCAGTGTGCCGAATCTTTCCAATAGCTCCTCACATTGAATAACATCAGTATTAAGTGTTATGGCTCTAGAAAGAATCCTCAGAATACCTACCGAATCTTGGTCGATAAGCATTTGTGATAATTGTGGGTCAAAATGTATTCCGAGCCGAAGGCGAGCCATGCTCCGAGCCGAAGGCGTGGCTGTCAGCGGGTCCGGGCGCAGCGCCGGCGGGGGTCCGGAGCCCCGCAGTCCCGGCGGCGATCGACCTAACCGGTTAGGTCGAAAATGTGGGCACCGCAGGATTTTTTCGATTTTGGAAGACAGAGCCTTTTCTGAAATGATCTAAAAATTGCATTTTTTCCAAAAAATGTCACTTTTTTGGGTCGGATCGCGACCCTTGTTCGTCACCACTTTTCTGGGTCGCGGTTCGCTACTGTCGTCTGGTTCGTGGCTCGGATCGTCAATTAATCAATGTCTTCGGATCGGATCGCGAATCCTACACCAGGTCGGGTCGTGAAGGTCACTCTGGGCCCGGGTCGTGGAGGTCGTTCCGCGAACCGCGAATCGGATCGTGATGGCTCTTTGGGCTTCGTTCGTGGAGGGCGTTCCGCGAACCGCGAATCGGATCTTGATAGCTCTTGCGATCCGCGAACCGCGAACCAGTTCGTGATACCCCTTGCGATCCGCGAACCACGAACCAGCCACCTGCTCTAACCTGCTCCTGTGCATTTTCTTTATTATCCTTATTTGGTCGTGAAGCTTGTGAACCCTTAGCTTTTTTTTCGAAGGCATGAAGCTCTGATTTTCTGAAATCAACGAAATATTCAAAAATGGTAGAAACGCGGACTGTTTTCTTCGAACTTTCAAATCCAAATAGTAGAATAACAATCCGATAGGTCCTGAATTCGGTTCTCAGTGAAAGCACCAAAATGTTAGATCAAAAAATGGCTCTAACACCCAAATTGTCGTATTTTGAGCATAGGATATGAAGAAATAATCGAAAAATAGAGAAAAAAGCAAGACAACGAGATTTTTATAGTGGTTCGGCGTTAACGAGCCTACGTCCACTTCATATTTTCTTATTTCACTCATGGATTACAATTACAATGAATATTGTCTTTTAATCACTTGAATTCAATGAATAATTCTCTCTGAATCCATTGAATTTATTGAGGAAGATGGTGGTTATTCATGGAGAAGTGTTGGCTATGGCAGCCATGGATGAGGAGATGCCAAAAGTCCCTTGAAAATGCCCTCTGAAGGTGTATTTATAGTTGTAGGAAAGCTCCTGTGAGGACTGGTTCGTGATGGGGTACGTGGCAGGCGATCCAGAAAAATAGGAGAGCCAGTAGCCTTGAGAATAGGTCAAAACAAGCTGCGTTTGAACAGGTCCGAAGGTCGGATCGCGGTCATGGGTCGGATCGCGGTCATGGTTCGGATCGCGGTCATGGGTCGGATCGCGGTCATGGGTCGGATCGGATCGCGTAGGCAAAGGCGGATCGGATCGCGGTCATATGCCAGCTTACACCCGTTCACGGAAATGGGCGTAACTTTCAAACCGTAAGTCCGATTGAGCCAAACCAAAGCTCAAACTGAAGCTAATTCAAAGGGCTACGAGTATATGAGGTTAATAGATCCAAATGAGGTCATTTGATAGGGGTTTCGGGCCAGTTTACACTGATGTTGTGATTTTGGCCAAACTGCCTTGTGTCTTCTGATGATGCTTCCAATGCCGGAGAGCGATGTTATCCAGAGATTCCATATGAGACAGCATTTACCCAGAGGTAAGTCAACATGATCTTTGCTTTGGGTAGCCTGGTCACAAAGCAGGCTAACATTAATCGATTCCCTTGAATTGTTGTAGAAACGTTGACCTTCGATTTGGATCTAGTTTGAATGTTTAAGCTTCAAGTTGGAGGCGGCGGGCATGGTTCAAGAGGAGACTTAGTAGCATAATGGTGTTAGAAAGATTTGTTGTGGATTAGCCTAGGTCTTAGGGTGTTTTTATAGTTGCAACAACTAGTTTAGGCCATTGGATAAACCCTAGAATCGATCTGAATCGCCAAAAACCGTCACAGACCCTCAAACAAGCCAACAGGGTCAAGCAGGAGCAACCAGGCCCAAACCAGGTTCGGGGACAAGGTCGACACCCAAGTCGACTACGCAGTCGACCTGGTCCTGGGGGTATCGACTGCCCAGTCGACTCCCCAGTCGACCTGGGGTGTTGGGTGGGAAATTTCCCGCCCAGTCTGTCTGGGTTTTGAAATTCGAATTTGAACTCGAATTCGAACTGTTTTGAACTCTGAAAATTTCTGAAACTTTGGGGAGCCATAACTTGGTCATACGGACTCCGATTTTCGAAAACTCGGACTCGATTTCATGCAGAATTCCGAGACGAACGCAATGGCGCAACCTGTTTCCCTTGGTTCTTACTTTAAAATTTAATTCTTCCTAGATTTATGGTTATAACACGTTATCAAAATACGGGTTGTTACATTACTCGTGGATGCATATACACACACACCCTAGGTTTTAGATCGGCTCAGTCACTTCATACTTCATATGCATATATGTATTCATATTTGTAAGTGGTTGAAACTTGGTATGTTGTCATATGGATGTCGCATTTGTATTGATGGTTGCGCACTCGTGTAGAATTATGAGTAAAGACAAATTTGCATACATAATGGATTCATGACACTTACATGATTTGCATTAAGGAGGTCAACTGGATTAGTAGACCGTCTGATTTTGCATTAGTTAAGGACATATACACACACTGTGCATATAATCATAAAGCATTAGAAGTCTTTTAAGGACAATGGACGCCTGTGTTTGTTGGTTGAGTGGATAGACGATTGGATGTTAAGACTTACGTTCTCCTAGACTTGAAGATTTCGAAGACGAAATCCTTTAAGGAGGGGAGAATGTAACACCCCGAAATTTTCTGTTAACTGTAACCTAACAAATTAAAGTATAATTAATTCCAAATGATGGAATTAAGGAAAATGGGTTACGCCATTGCGTTCGTCTCGGAATTCTTCTTGAGATAGAGTCCGAGTTTGCGTAAAACGGATAACGTATGAAGAAGATATGGACGAACAGAGTTGGGCAGAAAAACCAGAAACGGGTCAGAATGCACTGGCGCACTTGGGAAGTGCGCCAGAACAAAATTGCACTGGCGCACTTGGGAAGTGCACCAGTACAAATTTGCACTGGCGCACCTGCCAAGTGCGCCCAGGCCAGAAAACTTGCTTGGTCAGGCCCTGGCTGGCCTGGTCGGGTTCTGGTCGATTTCTGAGGCTTGGCTAAGTCACTAGGGCTTACATGTCGCTTTCTGATTGGCTTCTCTTGAGATGGATGGTCTGGATTCACTCTAGCTTCATCGACGGCTCTAATCAGTTTAAAATTCTATAAATACAACTCAAGTCTAAACCTAAATTCACACAAATAATATAGAACTAAAGCCGTCATGCTGCTGGAATGAAACTAGGAGTGGCCGTCAGTTAGAAAGCCTAGAGACAAGGCAATACTAAAGTAAAATATGAATCAAAACAACGTTAGTCTACCCAAAGGAAAGCATATCAAATTAAGAATTCAGAATCCAGAATCCAAGTTCGTCGTTCGTTGTAAGTATAGTGATTTTTTCAATGAGAATAAAACTAAGACTTGATTCGATGTAAATTGGAAGTGGAATTGTGTTATTATGTAACGACGATGTTAATTCATATCTATGTATTGAAATGATTGTGTTGCGAATGAAATTGGGATGTTTGTGGTATAATTAAGATTGATGTTGATCCTATTGTACTTTTAGAATGACAACAACATCACAAGCAAGTTGTAAAGTTCATGTTTATGTGATTATATAGGTTGTTTATGATTAGAACCTCATGTATATACTTTATGCTAGAACCTTTATGCCTAAATGGTTATGTTCATATACATGTCCCAATGTTTATACAAAAGTTGCAAGTTCCTAATTGGATCCATGTCAAGATCCACTTTAGTACATGTTTCTTGTTGTAATTAGATATACGATTGGATCTAGTTCACACCCTTGTCATAAAGTTATACATATTTATGAAAATGCCATATTCTTGTCATATGCTAGTGATGTTCTATGTTATGCCTAGATCCAAAAACAAGCTCAGACTTATGTTATCTAAATCATATGCTAAATTATGTGACACCTATTTGGATAAATACCTATTTCTATGCAAGTTCACATATACGTTGATTTAGGCTATGTTGCAAGTTCACATTCATGTTGACTATTTTGCAATTTCACACCTATGATGTTCATATTGACTTTGCCAAAAATGCCAAGTTTACACATATGTCATGTTTATGTTTATGTATTCGCTTGTGCCAATTTGTATGCGCTAAATTAGGCTAAGTTTTTAGCCTAATATTATATGTTAAAAACTATGCGAACGAAAATTAGGCTAAGATTGTTAGCCTAATGTTTAAACGGGGTAACGTTGGGAATATTAGAGAAACTTGTCATAAAAATATATGAAATTGGCATGTTTGTCACATGCCAAAAATTGGTGGCATTTAAATGGTATAAATTCTTATACCAAAAATGTTAAACTTGGAATGTGGGCTATAACATTTAATTGTTGACAAATTTACATATATTAAGTAATAAAGACAAATATGTAAATTTAGAAAATATGAATATGCTTAACACGAGGTTGGATTGAGTTGTGATGTAAATCTGCCTGGACCCGCCCGGTTGTCCAGTAGTCACAACAATACCTATCCAATGTGGGTGATTAAGCATTGAGCCCAATAAGGACCCGAGGTTAGACTGAGTTACGGTGTAAATCTTCCCGGAACCGACTGGCACATCCAGTATCCGTAATAATATTTGTCTAATGTGAGTGGTCGGTGCTTTAAAAAGCTAAGGACAGACAAGTCAGGATGGTAGGGTTAAGTTAACTAAAACACTTAACCAGTTCAACATGTTAATTAAACTGATGGGTGGGGTTAGGTAAATTCAGACACTTAACCACTTAACATGTTTGACTAGAAAACCCTAGTGACGGGGACCCATTTCAGCAGTAACCCAATTAGGTATCATGGTACCCTGAAACTAGGCAGGGTGGGGCACGATTACTGGGCTGATTGTAAGCGGTCAAAGCGACGGCGGTGGGTGCAACAGTGTGGGTTCTAATGGAGTGCGGGCGTGCACACACTTCGGAGTAGACAAACAGGGCACTGAGGGCACTAGTAGTATAACCTATTCATTCTAGTATTGTGTCGACCCGCCACCATGGGACTTGATACACCCCATGGTGGGACCAGTATAGGTATCTACAATCTTTGGGGGCCGTAAGACACGTGTAATTATGTGAGTAGGAGCCGATCTTTAGAAAAAGGGGATCACTTCACCCTCAGCATGAGGTGCCAGTTTAGAACTAATACATGTAGGTGCAGAGATATAGTATGGGGTGCGATAGTATATTCGATTCAAACTGCTTTGTCTTAGTTTATGACACTCTCCTATTTCCAGTTTATACTTATCATGCCCTTATTCCTATTCTCATACTGAAGAGTCACTAGACTTACCAGGCTTTATGTCTGACCCTATTTTCTTTCGTCTTATTTTCTTCCATTCCCCCCCCAAGGTCCACAGGGAGGAAACAACTCAGCTTAGTCAGACTCTTTGCAAGCTTCAAGATAGTAGATGTACGGTTTGGACTCTTTTGCTTTGGCTATGGCTGTTGGACACAATCATGGGGATTTATGCAGTTTTAATTATGTTTTATGCTTCTTTATTTAATAACCAAGGAAGAAATGATGATGTAGTGTTTTTGGGAGTTATTATGTGACAGTTATGGAAATGTTTTGTATGAACCCGTATTTATGAAATAAAAGGTCTGTTGTTTTCCGCTGCTTATATATATATATGTGTTTATATCTGTCTTGTGTTTTATCTGTGACTTTTAATTACAAACCTCCACCAAAGTTAAGGCATTCCCTTTGTGAGTGACCTTAATGGAGGGTGGGGTGTTTCAAAAGGGGATGAAAGAGGAACATAAACGAGAGTAGGCATAAAACAGGCATTAAAATGGTAGATCTGTCAAATATTTTGGACCTAAGAGGATTACAGATCAGTTAGAGTTGGGGTATAACAAAGATAGATCTGAAACAAACTAACAGAAATAACCTCATAGACTTATAGATATGATATAAATAACATCATGAACCAAAAAGGATTATATATTTGATGTCCAACAAAGACAGGCATGATTGAATAATAACTTCCTAGGCATGTAAATCATTGATTCAATAGAAAGATAGGAATTAATCTAAAAGATTTGTCTTATCATCAAGCATGGACTTAGATCCGTTTCATTATATGTCAAAATCACTATTAGGTGTTTAAATCTGAAAATAATTGAAATTACATGTTTACAGTTCAATTTACGCCCCAAATCCCAAGTTATATGTCTAATACTTTATGCCTCAAATCTCTAGTCATATGTCCAATACTTTATGCCTCAAATCTCAAGTCATATGTCCAATACTTTATGTTTTGAATACAACATGTGTTATGTCCTCAAATCAGTTGCAACTCAATTATGCCTAATTATACAATTTAATACTTTTCCCAAATTTTAGCATTGGTCATGTCCAAATCATATTTTATGCCCAATTTTATTTCCAACGTACGTTCATCTCTTATGAGATCTGGCTGAGGCTCGCAGTAGCCTGGCTATAAAACAAAAAGTGAAGAAGGAAAGAAGAGACAAAGAATGGACATAATATTATCAATGAGATAGATCCAAAGGATATAGAAAGACAGATAGAAATGGGCATAATCTCAGATCCAGATTTATTGCAATGTCAAAATCACAATTAACTTTTATTTCTGAAATTAACGTGAACTTACAAATTACAGAACGGTCTTGAATACTGGGATCTGTATTCTAAAACTGAATAGCTCTCCCTTGAAGTAGACTATTTGTTCTTTTAATTTAGATTTGATTTGATTCTTAGAAAATAGTTATTGAAGTCGTTGAATTAGCCTTTGAATCTTTACTTGAATTCTAAACTTGATTTCCACGAAGAGCTTGAGCAGCATAACCCTGTCTTTGATTTATTTTTATATGAATTAGGGTAGAATGTAGGCGTAATGAAGTTGTGTAGAGAAAACTGTAGCCTTAGGGGTATTTATATAGCATAGGGATTAAGGAATCCGGTTAGAACGGGCGTCCAAATGCAGAAAAATGGATCTGTCCTCGGATCTGGAAATAGGGTGGAGGTCGACCCTGAGGTCAACCCCCTGGTTGACTTGTGTGACCCAGGTCGACCCCTTGGTCGACCTAGGTCCTGGGCAGGAAATTTCCCGCCCAGCCCGGGTGTGTGATTGGAATTTCGCATTTCAAACTAGAGCTATTTTATTTAAATCTCTAAAACTTCTGAAGGTCATAACTTCTTCATAGGAGTCCAATTTATGCAAACTCGGACTCTATTCCAAGAAGAATTTCAAAACGAATGCAATGGCGTAACCCATTTTCCTTAATTCGCAAATTTATAACTAGGTATACTTTAATTTGTTACTTTAATGTTCATTGAAAATACAGAGTGTTACAAGAGGTCTAGTGCTTATATACACACACACACACACACACACATGTATATAACAAGATATGAACAAATGTCAAGGATGGTAATTAAATGTCTAACTCAGAAAATAAGAAAGGAACGGATGTAATGAACTGAGTTGGTGTGATAAGAGGGAAAAGTGATGTATTTCCCTAAATGACTTATTTCAGAAAATGTTGTTGCAAGTAGGCCACAATAAATATAGAAAAGTAAAGAAATTACTTGCTACCACGGATTTAGATGGGAAAATGTTATTAAAATAAATCATTGATTCCTTCTATCAAACTGATAAGGTGCATGAAGTGTTTTCCTTAATATAATAAGGAACATATATTACAGAGAATGAACAATAATGGTTTACAACAGTAAATGGTTTAAAAAGGGAATGATAATAACCTATTATAAATAAATAACATTAATGAAAATGTTGTATTATAGGTAGACTTGTCCTAGGGACAAGTGAATATTATAACTTAGGTTATAATAAACTAGTAAGGGAATGGGATAACTGGTGAATTAAGTTAAGTGACACTTAATTGTAAATTAAGTAATCAGAAAAGGGGAAAACCTAAAACTAGTTAAGAAAAAGGGGGGAAATATATTGTACTTAATTATAAATTAAATAGTCTAGGAGTCTGAAACCCGTTGGTAAGAATAACATGTTTAGACTTGTCCTAGGGACAAGGGGAAATTATAACATATGTTATAATAAATGGGTAGAGAAACTTATTAATGGGCCTTAGTTAATAGAACTAAGTTAATAAGTAAACAACGGTAAGTCGTATAGAAGACGTAGAGTGGAATTATGATTAAATGAGAAAGGATGAGGAAAACTAATGAAATGAAATAAGTTATATTTAATCATAAATGGTAAGTGACATGTTAATTGGAAACATGTGAATTGGATATACTTTATTACACATTAAGTAAACATGTTATTGAAATCAAAGGGATCGTGGATCACAGACCTTGGGCCACAATCTAGAGAAAAAAATGTTGTAAGCTTATTAATAAAATTAAATGAATTAAGTTGTATGACTGAAATTAATAAGCAAGAGAAACTTGGTAATTTGAATAAGAATTCAATATGAATTGGAATAACCAAGTTAACTAGAAACCTGGTGAGTAGAGACAAGCGCGTAAAAGAATGGTTAGACATAGGGTCTAATGACATATAAAAATGAGGCGCTTGGACTAGTCCATACGTTAGAGGATGAATAACCATAAGGGGTAGATCATTGGGGTGTTAAAAGACACAAAGAGGAGTGCATGTCCATCTAGATATTCTTGTAGGTTCCAACAGATTGGGTTAAGAAGCACGTGGCTTTGGGTGATGTAAGGTACTCTTGGTATTCCTCTATGAGTGGCAGATGATCCACGTGTACTCACAGAGGTTAGGTCTACGTAGGTGAACCAATGAGTATGCCTTGATTGCAATAATAAGGGGCAATCAAAAGACTAAGATGGACCAACGTGATTCGGCGAGACCAGTTAGTGCCCTATGATTACAACTCGTCGTCTACCTACCATCTTCAGTCAGTACGTCAAGCGGAAAGGCGGAGAACTCCAAAAGACCATATACTTTGCTATCTAGTTATGGGTGAGGTTGGCCAATAGGTTTGAAGGGCATAGGGGGCCGGGGTTAAGTTCTCATTCTTGATATTGTTGGGTGCCTTTTATTAGTTGAGGGAGGGGTCTAGTGGGACCATATCCACTGTAAAAGCAGACCTTAGCATCCGCAATCGGCAGATATCTAAAAGCTCCCGACCGAGTTCCGTGTTTCTTGATTAGCCCTACCACGGGACTCGGGCGCACATATAGTGAACATGTGCAATAGACATCGAGAACGATTGACGATACGTACGTGGGAAAGTTTAGGTACACTCATGTCGCTCTGGGTGGTGTATCATAAGACTAGAGGGCATTATTCGAGGATGGACCTAATTTGATCGAATGGTTCAAAGATGGCAGTCCGAACGCTTCCGTAATATAGAAGTAGTGGTTCTTTGCAGATGTAGCGTCGACATATATACAGAAATCCGTACGACATTCGGGCGTAGGATTAGAGACTGTATATTCCTATGATGATACGGTGGAGACCGTGCGAGTAGGGTACCATGGGGTGTACCTTAGTTGGGGGTAGCTACATATACACTGTATTAGGTTAATCTACTAGGGTTGTCTAAAAGTATGGTAGTAGATCCCGTAGTTGTTTCAAACCCAATTGGTGGTTCAGTTCATTTATCGATGATTTGTCAAGGTTTGAAAATATCTATGTTTGGCCTCGAGTTTGAATGTAACGCGTATGTGCTCGAGTTTATGGGCTATGGGTTGATTCTAGGAATGGATTGGCTTACCAAATATGGTGCCATTCTGGATTGTGACAAGAGGGTTGTTAGGCTTCTGACTTGTCATGGGAAGACCCTCGAGATTTCGTGTGACCCAGAAGGGTCAGTTATGCTTAGTTTCCTTCAGTCTCTTGATGCATCTATCGACTATCTACAATCTGTTCCAGTAATCCGAGATTTTTCTGATGTTTTTGATGAGGTTCAGGGTTTACCTCCGAGGCACAAGATAGATTTTCATATATATCAGGTGGACAATGCAAAGCCAGTTGCATTACCAGTGCACCAATGGCTCCAAGGGAAAGGAGGGAGCTGAGTAAGCAAGCAGGGGAGCTACTTGAGAATGGGTTTATCAGACGAAGCATATCTGAATGGGGTGATCTAGTAGTATTCGAAACTAAGGCGGATGGTTCGCTTCGTTTGTGTGTTGATTATAGGGAGCTGAATAAACTCATTAAGAAGAATAGGCACCTGGTTCCGAGGGTTGATAATTTATTTGATCAGCTTGTTGGTGCCTTAGTATTTTCACAGTTAGACTTGGCCACGGGGTTCCATCAGTTGAGGGTGGCTGAGGACAACATAGATAAGGCTGCCTTTAGGACTCCGTACGGTTTCTTTGAATGACTAATTATTCCTTTTGGGTTGATGAATGCACCTGCCTATTTTGTCGATCTGATGAGTAAGGTGTTTCGGGAGTTCCTAAATAAATTTGCTATAGTCTTTGTCGATGATATTTTGAT
Organism: Allium sativum; assembly: GCA_030737875.1. Taxonomy (NCBI): domain Eukaryota; kingdom Viridiplantae; phylum Streptophyta; class Magnoliopsida; order Asparagales; family Amaryllidaceae; genus Allium; species Allium sativum. Next base: position 321,027,749 of record CM060921.1, read on the forward strand.
CTTTTCCAAAAGCGAAGAAGAGCATGCCCAACATTTGAGAGAAGTTTTGAAAACTCTTCGTGACCATCGGCTTAAAGCAAAATTCTCCAAATGCCATTTTTGGAGAAAAGAGGTGAGATTCTTAGGGCATATGGTCTCTAAAGAAGGGATAATTGTAGATCCCGCAAAGGTGGTTGCAATGCAAGATTGTTAAGTTCCTAAAAATGCAACTGAGGTGGGAAGCTTTCTTGGGTTAGCAGGTTACTATAGGAAGTTCATTAAGGACTTCGCAAAGATATCAGCCCCACTCACCAGGCTGACGAAGAAGAACTTGGCATTCTCATGGGATGTAGATGTGACGTTGCTTTCCACTGACTGAAGAGGGCTCTGACAATAGCCCCAATCTTTACTTTACCTTATGGGAATAAAGTGTTTACCTTTTACACTGATGCATGCGGTACAGGGCTTGGTGCGGTTCTAATGCAAGAAGGGAAAGTAGTGTGTTATGGGGGTAGATAGCTGAGAGTTCATGAAAAGAACTACCCCACCCATGATCTTGAGCTAGCTGCCATAGTGTTTTCATTAAAGACATGGCGTCATTATTAATTTGGAGAGAAGTTCGAGTTATACACCGATCATAAATCTCTCAAGTATTTGTTCTCGTAGAAGGATTTCAATTTAAGGCAACAACGGTGGATGGAGTTTCTAGCTTCTTATGATTTTGAGATTTCTTATACCCCTGGCAAGGGTAATGTGATGGCAGATGAACTAGGTAGGCAGAGGGTGGTCCTGAGTCCTTTGTTTGTGGAAAGAAAGCACTTATAGTTCATATTAGCTTTTGATTTTAGACGCTCCATCGAGATTTTGCATGATTTGTTTGCATTCTTGGAGATACGACCGACTCTTATGAACTAAGAGCTTTGCAACAAGATGACCCGCAGATTGTAGACATCATGGATAAGCTCAGAAGAGGGGAGACTTCTAGTCACCTCAACAAATATGCCATAGATGAAAAGCGGTGGTTGCGACGAGATGGAAGGCTTTGTGTTACTCAAACTAGAAGCTTGATAAAGGCAGTCCTAGAAGAAGCCCACTATTCTAAGATGACCATTCATCAAGGCAGTGATAAGATGTACAAGTACATGAAGAGGGTTTTATTTTGGGATGGGGGTGAAGAAAGATGTGGCCGAATTTGTTTCCAGTGTTTAGTTTGCCAGCAAGTCAAAGCTGAGCAAAAGAAGCCGGTGGTTTACTTCATCCTTTGGAGGTTCCTCAGTGGAAATGGGAGAGCATCTCTATGGATTTCATAGACGATTTGTCCAGATCGAAGAAAGGCAACACCAGTATCTGGGTTGTGGTAGATAGACTTACTAAGAACGCTCACTTTTTTCCAGTTAAGAGTAAGAGGACGACATCATGGTTAGCAACAATTTATGTCCGAGAGATAGTTCGTCTTCATGGAGTTCCTTCCAGTATCATGAGCGATCGTGACCCCATCTTTACCAGCGAATTTTGGAGAAGCTTGCAAGAAGCATTAGGTACACAGTTGCATTGATCACCGCTTATCATCCTCAGACCGATGAGCAAACGGAGAGGGTGAAAATAATTCTAGAAGATCTTTTAAGGCTGTGTATCCTAGACTTCGGTGGGACTTGGGAAGAGCATCTTCCTTTTGTAGAGTTTGCCTATAACAACAGCTATCAGGCCAACATTGGCATGGCACCCTTCCAAGCATTGTACGGACGACCCTGTAGATCACCAGTTTGTCGGTGGGAATCTATAGAAAGATTATTACTTGGACCAGATATGGTTAGAGAAACGTCCGAAAAGATTGACCTTATTCGACGGCGGATGAAGATAGCTCAAGATAGGCAGAAATCCTATGCAGACACGATAAGGACTGACCTCGAATTTTAAGTAGGAGACTTGGTTTTTTATCAAAGTGTCACCTTTGAGGAATGTGGTTTGCTTCGGATCGGTAGGGGAGTTGGCACCTAGGTTTGTGGGACCATTTCCCATAACCGAGAGGATTGGCCAAATGGCTTACGATGTAAAGCTTCTTGAAAATCTATTTGGTGTTCATGATGTTTTCCACGTTTCTCATCAGCGGAAGTGCTTGCATGACACCGCGGAAGTTGTTGAGCTGAGTATAGTGGAAGTGGTAGAAGTGGAACATGAGGCGACAGTCAGGCGAGTTCCTTCCCGTATTCTTGGATCAGAAGTTAAGAAGCTACGCAATAAAGAGCTCAAGTTGCTAAAGGTTAAATGGGGAGATTACCCAGAGGATTCGACTTGGGAGACCGAAGACAAGATTAGTGCTTCGTACCCTTTTCTCTTTAAGGGTATGTTCTTAACTCCTTTTTCCAAAGCTTTATCAGTACTTGTTTCTATCATTTGAGTATATCCTATCCATAGTATTTTCGACCTTTAGATAGGAATCCTATGGATGTAAACATGTGTTTGAAACATGTTATGTTTGATGGATGAAAGTAAATGCAAGTGTTTGTTAGTGGTTGCCTGTGGACGCATATACGCACACATTAGGCACTAAGATCGGCTCAATCACTCTCATACTACATATGGATGTGCATGCATTTTCTTTTCATATATGGATGGAAATGGACGAATTAGCATATGGAAGATGCATTTGGACGAATGAGTGTGCACACATATAGAACTCACATGTTATAATAGGATTATTTGCATACATATTGGATTCATGGCACTAACATACATTGCATTAAGGAGGTCAACTGAATCAGTAAACCACCTAATCTTCGCATTAGTGTTAGGACATATACACACACCTTCGCATATATTCATAAAAGAATTAGAAATCCTTAAGGACAATGGATGCCAGTGATTGATGGATGAGTAGATGGATGATGGATGGTAGGATATACATTCTTCTCAACTTGAAGATTTCGGGAACGAAATCCTTTAAGTAGGGGGGAATGTAACATCCATAATTTTTTTAACATTAAAGAGGATAAATTAAAGAATAATTAGTTTAATATTAAGAATTAAGGGAAACTAACTACGTCATTACGTCCGTCTCGAAATTCTGGGTGGGTTAGACACCTAGTTTGCGTAAGTTATGGACGATAAAAAGTTGAAAACCAAAACCAGGTATAATTGGCCCATTTGCCAAGTGCACCAAGGCAATTTTGCAGTGGCGCATCTGTAAAACGCGCCCAGCATAGTTTTTTGGTATTCGGGCCTTTTCCTAAATGGCGAGGTGACAATTTACCCTAGGGCTTATGTGTCAGTCGGTTCTAAAGGGTTCCGCAGTTATAAATATATAGCTATTTCACATATTTCTTCATTAGAAGTCCTGGCGGCCAAACTCTGTCGGAGTCTGAACAGAACTAGGTCTCTCATCTCCTACTATCAACTAAAGCATATCAAATTCTGAGATTCAAGCATAGACTCAGCACCAACTTCTTTTCTATCATCTTAGCAATCCAATTATAGTGAGTTATAGTTGCTTTTAGGTTTAGATAAATAATAGTGAATCATGAAAGACTATGATTTGGATACGTTATGAACCTTGAATCTATGTTATTGTTAGATCAAATGCTATGTCATGATAGATCTATTACTCTAGATCCAATTCAATTATGATTGTTTTACTATGTTATTATTGGGGATCTTGGTTTGTAACTATATTATGGTTAATATAGATCTGTTAATTTGGACAGTTATATCATTGGATAGATCAAATCATTCATGTAAATCATGAACATATGCCACCTTGAATTGGTTAGGATTGGATCTAAACCTTTATCTTAAATGTAACTTTTATGATATGCTATGATGCGGATGTGTGTAGATATATTTCTAAATTAGTAGATCTAATTTATGTGGACATTGAAATTGTTAGACAAATCTAGATTGTCACCTTATGTTATCATGTTAGATCTATTTTATGCGATCTAAACTGTCACCTTATGTTATCATATAAGATCTATTTTATGTGATCTAAATTGTCACCTTATGTTATCATGTTAGATCTATTTTATGTGATCTAAATTGTCACCTTATGTTATCATGTTAGATCTATTTTATGTGATCTAAACTATCACCTTATGTTATCATGTTAGATCTATTTTATATGATCTAAATTGTCACCGTATGTTATCATATTAGATCTATTTTATGTGATCTAAATTGTCACCTTATGTTATCATGTTAGATCTATTTTATGTGATCTAAATTGTCACCTTATGTTATTATGTTAGATCTATTTTATGTTATCTAAATTGTCACCTTATGTTATCATGTTAGATCTATTTTATGTGATCTAAATTATCATCTTGTTATGATGACAATTTCATGTCCATGCCAGTATGTATGTTCACCTTATTATCATACAAGTTTATGTTTATGCCAAGATGATTATTTTAGTTATATTCCCATTATTTTCCCTATTATTGTTTATGACTAGGCTATTGTCTAGCCAAGGCATCTTACTAATTTTTTGAGGGCGCTAGTTAAGGAACGAGGGAAAAAGGGTAAAAATGGCATAATTTGAATATGAACATTTTGGACATGTAATTCAAATTATTGGGTAAAATAGGTATTGACACCTATAAAAGTAAAGGATTAATTAATTAAAAATGGAATGTCTAGTAATTACAATTAGGAACGTAATTGTACTTATAACGCGAGGTTAAGTTGCAATAATGGTGGAAGTCTGCCTAGACCCGACCGGCATATCCAACAACCATTAATGTTGAGCCTAATGTGCGAGGTCTAAGTACGTAAATACGAATCGGGCTATGACATGAGGTTAGGCCCAACTATGGAATAAGTCTGCCCGGACCCGATCGGCATATCCGACATCCACATGTTGTAGGCCTAATGTGGGAGGTCCAGCCCATTATGAAACCATAAATGGACATGGTAAATAATTGGACTACTTAACCTAAGTTAATCCATAGGGATTGTATGAAATTAAATTTAAGTTAGGGGTTAAGTAAATAAGGTTGAGGGGTGGGTTAAGTAAATCTGAAGAGGGGATGGATAATATTCACATATAGACCCATAAACTTAACCCGTTAAGGTTATGTAATTAAGACACCTAGTGATATAAATAACTGGTGGAAAATATGAAAGTTATAAGACACCTTTTAGGATAAACATAACTTGTAGAAATGATAGGGTTATGTATTAAAGACACCTATAGGTAAGCATAACCGATTGGAAGATTGGGGGTTAGGTATTACAGACACCTGTAGGTAAGCATAACCGGTAGAAAGATTGGAGTTATGTAATTAAAGACACCCTTTAGGGTAAGCATAACTGGTAAAAATAAATAAGGCTATGTAATTAAAGAAACCTAGTGGTATACATAGTCAGTGAAAACCTAGTGGGGGATACAAGACAAGGGGAGAGCTTGTATCATATTGTGTGGGACCCATTTCAATCAGTAACCAGGAGTAGGAATCAAACAAAGTACTCCGTACTAGGCGGAGAAGGGGCACGCTTACTGACTGATTATAAGAGATCCAAACGTGGAGGACGGTATGGGCAGCGCAAACCGACCGGGCCATGTGCGTGCATGAGCCCGGCAAAAGGGAAAAGACGACTGTGACACCTGTAGATATGGTTGTGCACATTATTACGACGAGGGGTTGCCACTTTAGGAAGTGATACCTCCTACTATGGGGCCAACACAAGGTATCTACGAGGGTTAGGGAGCAGATCGATCAGGGTAGTAGTTAGGATACATTTGGACGTATATCTAAGTCTACCACCTTATAGTTGAAGGGATCGTCTCTTTCCGGATATACTAGTAACAATGCAAAGTAATCATTAGAAGCATATACACCTTATCCTGTTTACCTTGTCACACCTTCCATTTATGTAGTGATCTCTCTTATCCACTTTATATGCCTATCATGTTACTTTTATTTATTTACTAGCTAAAAGTAACTAGACTTACCAAACTTTATGTCTGGCCCTTTTTGTTTCCTCTTCTTTCTTCCGTCCCCACCCACCCCCCAAGGTTCTCAAGGGAGGGAATTCTCAGGCTTAGTCAGGATTCTGCTATCGTCTTACTTGGAGGTTCTAGATGTATTGCTCAAGCTTCTATCTTTGCTACAATGGCTCATGATTTGGGGATTATGCTTTCTTTGTTATTGTACTCTGATATTTAAAGTACAAGACAAAAGTTTTAATGATGTACCGAGTTCATGTATTTTCAGACATATGGTGTAACCATGCTTTATGATTAATAAAAGTTTATAATTCCGCTGCTATTTTATATGTCTTGTAATGTTTCTGTTTTATTTACCTATAATGCTTCACGAAACTTAATGCATTCCCTTAGTGAGTGGCATTAACGGGCGTCGGGTGTCACATGCAGGAACTTCCGCAGATGGGAGACGTGGAAAACGTCATGAACACCGAATAGATTTTCTGGGAGTTTCACTCTATAGGCCATTTGGCCAATTCTCTCGGTTATGGGAAATGGTCCTACAAACCTAGGTGCCAAGTTCCCTACTGCTCCGAAACGAACCACATTCCTCAAAGGTGATACTTTGATAAAATCTAATTCTCTTATTTCGAATTCGATGTCAGTTCTTCTTTTGTCTTCATAGGACTTATGCATATCTTGAGCTTTCTTCATCCGCCGTCGAATAAGGTCAATCTTTTTGGATGTTTCCCTAACCATATCTGGTCCAAGTAATAATCTTTTTGTAGATTCCCACCAACAAGTTGGTGATCTACAGGGTCGTCCATACAATGCTTCAAAAGGTGCAATAACGATGCTAGCTTGATAACTGTTGTTATAGGCAAACTCTACTAAAGGAAGATGCTCTTCCCAAGTTCCTCCTAAGTCTAGGATATACAGTCTTAAAAGATCTTCAAGAATTCTGTTCACCCTCTCCATCTGCCCATCGGTCTGAGGATGATAAGCGGTGCTCAAACAAAACTGTGTAACTAATGCTTCTTGCAAACTCCTCCAAAATTCGCTAGTAAAGATGGGGTCACAATCGCTTACGAAGTTGGAAGGTACTCCATGAAGACGAACTATTTCACGAACATAAATTGTTGCCAACCACGATGCCGTCCTCTTACTCTTAACTAGAATAAAGTGAGCTTCTTAGTGAGTCTATCTACCACCAACCAAATACTGATATTGCCTTTATTTGACCTAGGTAAACCACCAATGAAATCCATAGAGACGCTCTCCTATTTCCACCGCGGAACCTCCAACGAATGAAGTAATCCACCGGGCTTCTTTTGCTCAGCTTTGACCTGCTAGCAAACTAAACACTGAGAAACAATTTCGGCTACATCTTTATTCATCCTAGCCCAAAAGAAAACCCTCTTCATGTCTTTATTCATCTTGTCACCACCTGGATGAATAGTCATCTTAGAATGGTGGGCTTCTTCTAGGACTTCCTTTATCAAGCTTCCAGTTTGAGGAACAAAAAGCCTTCCATCGCATCGCAACCACCCCTTTTCGTCTATGACATATCTACTGAGGTGACTAGATATCTCCCCTCTTCTGAGCTTTTCCATGATGTCCAAAATTTGTGGGTCACCTTGTTGCGAAGCTCCTATTTGGTCTATAAGATTTGGTCGTATCTCCAAGGATGCAAACAAATCAGGTAAAACCTCGATGTAGGGTCTAAAATCAAAAGCTGATATGAACTCCAAGTTCTTTCTTTCCACAAACAGTGGACTCAGGGCCATCCTCTGCGTACTTAGTGCGTCTGCCACCACATTACCCTTCCCAGGGGTATAAGCAATTTCAAAATCATAAGAAGCTATGAACTCCATCCACCGTTGTTGCCTTAAGTTAAGATCCTTCTGTGAGAATAGATACTTGAGAGATTTGTGATCGGTGTATAACTCGAACCTTTCTCCAAGTAAATAATGACGCCACGTCTTTAACGCGAATACTATGATAGCTAGCTCTAGATCATGGATGGGGTAGTTCTTCTCATGAACTCTCAATTGTCTACCCCTATAACATACTACTTCACCTTCCTGCATCAGAACCACGCCAAGCCCTGTACCGCACGCATCAGTGTAAATAGTAAACACTTTACTTCCATCAGGCAAGGTCAAGACTAGGGCTGCTGTTAGAGCCCGCTTCAGTCGTTGGAAAGCAACGTCACAGTCTATATCCTATGAAAATCTCAAATTCTTCTTTGTCAGCTTGGTGAGAGGGGCTGATATCTTTGCGAAGTCCTTAATGAACTTCCTATAATAACCTGCCAACCCAAGAAAGCTTCTCACCTCGGTTGCATTTTTAGGAATCTGCCAATCTTGCACTACAACCAACTTAGCGGGATCTACAACTACCCCTTCTTTGGAGACCACTTGCCCTAAGAATCTCACCTCTTTTCTCCAAAAATGGCATTTGGAGAACTTCGCCTTAAGCTAATGGTCATGGAGACTTTTCAAAACTTCTCTCAACTGTTGGGCATGCTTTTCTTCGCTTTTGTAGAAGATCAAAATATCATCAACAAAGACTATGACAAATTTGTTTAGGAACTCCCGAAACACCCTACTCATCAGATCGACAAAATAGGCAGGTACACTCGTTAGCCCAAAAGGCATCACTAGCCATTCAAAGAAGCCGTCCGGAGTTCTAAAAGCAGTCTTATCTATGCTATTCTCAGCCACCCTTAACTGATGGAACCCCATAGCCAAGTCCAACTAAGAAAATATCGAGACACCAACAAGCTGATCAAATAAATCATCAATCCTCGGAAGCGGGTGCCTATTCTTTTTGGTGAGCTTATTCAACTCTCTATAGTCAACACACAAATGAAGCGAACAATCCGCCTTAGTTGCGAATACTGCTGGAGCACCCCATTCAGATATGCTTCTTCTGATAAACCCTTTCTCAAGTAGCTCCCCTACTTTCTTACTCAGCTCCCTCCTTTCCTTTAGAGCCATGTGGTACACTGGTAATGCAACTGGCTTTGCATTGTCCACCAGATATATGCGGAAGTCGATCTCATGCCTTGGAGGTAAACCCCGTACCTCATTAAAAACATCGGAATAATCTCAAACCACTGGAACAAATGGCAAATCATCTATGGATACATCTAGAGACTCTAGAAAGCTAAGCATAACTGACCCTTGGGGGTCACAAGAAACTTCGAGGGTCTTCCCATGACAAGTGAGGAGTCTAACAACCCTCTCTCACAATCCAGAATGGCCCCATACGTGGTAAGCCAATCCATTCCTAGAATCAACCCATAGCCCATAAACCCGAGCACATAAGCGTCGCACTCAAACTCGACGCCTAACACGGATATTTTCAAACCCCGACAAATCATCGATAAATGGGCCGAACCAGCAATGGGGTTTGAAACAACTACGGGATCTACTACCATACTAGTAATTAAGTGCAGAAATTCAACCACAGAACTAGATATAAATGAGTGTGAAGCGCCAGAATAAAAAAGTATTCTAACTGGATGGTTTGAAAGAGAAACTAAACTTTCTACGGAAATTTTTCCACCTCTTTCAGGAGCACTGATCGTGAGAGCATGCACCTGCCTACCAAAAGTTCCTGCTCTTTGACCTTGTCCCTGCGATCTCTATTTCTTTGGGCACTCTTTGGAGAAGTGTCCGACCTCTCCGCAATTGAAGCAATTGCCCTTCCTTCTCTTACAGTCTTTGATCAAGTGACCCTCCTTTCCACAATTGTGACATTTTCTCTTATCCCTGCCTTTGTCATCTTTCTTTTCTCCCTTGTCCTCCTCATGCATTAGGGCCATATCAACAAGCTTTTCAAAAGTGGACCCCATTGGAATATGGGACATGGCTAACCCATGAAGAGGCTCATTCATTCCTTTAGCAAACCGCAAAGCCCTTTTGTGTGGTGTATCCATCAACTCTAACCCGAACCTTGCTAGCTGGTTGAACTTGTTCACATACTCCTTCACCGTCAAGTTTCCTTGTTTGAGTGCTAAGAACCTCCCCATTTGTATGCTTCTCTCAGCTTGGGAAAGAAATTTCATTTCGAACCTTTAACTATAATCTTCCCAAGTTTCCACCAGAAGTCCAGCTTGGGTGAATTCCCACCAAAATGTGGCTTTGTCCTTTAATAGCCAAGCAGCTAACTGAATATTTCTTAGATCCTCTACAAAAGTCATCAGTCTCCTTAAGCCAGTTCCTAGCTTCTACGAATGTCTCGTTCCCATGGAATGGCTTACCTCCCATAGCACGGAAGTCCTTGCAGATCTTGGTGAAGTTATCTGCTCTTGAGGGGGAGGAATGACTGGTGCAGCTGGGGGAGGAACGTCTTTTTGGCCTTCGGCGGGCGCCGTGGTCTCCAAATACCTATAAAGCCATCCGGGTATTGTGATGCCCTCTGGGATACTAGGAATGTTTTGTTCCCCCGACATGCTAAAAAAGGAAAAAGGAAGAAATTTAGATAAAGGACCGAAGGATATTACATATGGCTTCTTGGGGAATATTTTCAAAACAGACTTTTCTTTCTGAAAATACTTTCTTTTAAAACCTTTTTGAAAAATAAAATTTCAAAAAATTTCATCTAATCTGGTAACCTTTAGCTCTGATACCAAGTGTGACACCCCACGTCCGTTAATGTCGCTCACTAAGGGAATGCATTAAGTTTCGTGAAGCGTTATAGGTAAACAGACGCAAAATAATTACAAGACAGATATAAATAAGATAGCAATGGAAATTTAAATTTTTATTTCAAACATAAATCATAATATCATGGTCCATAATACCATAAGTCTCAAAAATCATTACAATAAAATAACTTCTGTCTTGCACCATCAGAGTACATAAGTATATTAAAAGCATAATTCCCCAATTGAAAGAGTTAAGCCATAGCAGAGACAAAAACTTGAGCTATACTTCAGAAGTAGCTCATAGCAAGATGATAGATGAATCATTACTAAGCCTGAGTGTTTCCTCCTTGAGAACCTTGTGGGAGGGGGGAATAGAAGAAAGAAGGAGAAATAAAAGGGTCAGATATAAAGTCTGGCGAGTCTAGTTACTTTTAGCCAGTAAATAAATAAAAGTAACATGATACGCATGTAAAGTGGATAAGAGAGATCACTATATAAATGACAGGTGTGACAAGGTAGACATGGTAAGGTGTATACACTTCTCTAATGATTACTCTGCACTATTACTAGTACAACTAAAACGAGGTGATCCCTTCCTCTATAAGTTGGTAGACTTAGGGTACATGTCCGAGTGTACCCTAACAACTACCCTAATCGATCGGCTCCCTACTCCGTAGATATCCTGTGCTGACCCCACAGTAGGAGGTATCACTTCCTAAAGTGGCAACCCTTCATTTCCCAAGATGTGCACAACCATATCTACTGGTGTCACCGTCGTCCTATCCCTCTCTGTCCGGCTCATGCACGCACATGGCCCGGTCGGTTTGCGCCGCCCACACTGTCCATCTCATTTGGATCTCTTATAATCAATCAGTAAGTGTTCCCCTTCTCCGCCTAGCATGGAGTACTTTATTTAATACCTACTCCGGGTTACTGACTAAAATGGGTCCCACACAATCTGATACAAGCTCTCCCCTTTATCTTGTATCCCCATTAGTTTTTTCTTCGACTATGTATACCCCTAGGTGTCTTTAATTACGTAGACCTATGTCAGTTATGCTTACCATAAAGGGTGTCTTTAATTATATAACCTTATTGGGTTAAGTTCGTGGGCCTATACATAAATATTACCCACCCCCCTCTAATTTACTTAACCCACCCACTATCCATCCAATTTTACTTAACCCTAACTTAAGTTTATAATCATACAATCCTTTTGGATTAAATTAGGTTAAGCAGTCCAATTCATTACCATGTCCAATTATGGTTATAATGGGCTAGACATCGCACATTAAGCCTACAACGTGTGGATGCTGGATATGTTGGTCAGGTCCGGGTAGTCTTATTCCACAGTTGGGTCTAACCTCGTGTCTTAGCCAGATTCATATTTGCACACTTAGGCCTCTCACATTAGGTTCAACATTAGTAGCTGCTGGATATGTCGGTCGGGTCCGGGCAGACTTCCACCACTAATGCAACCTAACCTCGTGTCATAAGTGCAATTACAATTCCTAATTGTAATGACTAGATATTCCATTTTTATTCAAATCTACCTATGTCATTATATGTGATTATTTCTCTTTTTATCCCCATTTGAATTATATGTCCAATAATGTTCATATTCAAATTATGCCAATATTAACCCTTCTCCCCCGTTCCTTAACTAGCATACTCATAAACTGGTGGCATGCCTAAGCTAAACAATAGCCTAATCATAAACGATAATAGGGAAAATAATGGGAATCTAACTAAAGTGATCATCTTGGCATAAACATAAACTAGCATGATAATAAGGTGAATGGACATGTAATTAACATCATAACAAGGTGGACATAAAACTGATGAACTGGTGGCAGTCAATTGATTCTAACATAACTATGATGTCACAATAAGCATAATAAGATCTAAATTAGCAATTTAGATGTCCAATTGGATTAGATCTAACATGATAACACAAGTTGATAAATTAGATCACATAATTCAGATCTAGAGGTTAAAGTAGATCTAACACCATTAGAGTGACATAATAGCATGTTTAGATCTAAATATGGGTTCTCATGTCCAGTTTACAACTTGTCTAAGTTGATCGCAAGATGACATGTGAAAGGTGATTTACATAAAGAATTGGATCTAACCAATGTTGCAACTGTCCAAATTAATAGATTTACATTCACAACAATATAGTTACAAGTCAAGATCCACATAGGTAACATAATAGAATAATCACAGTTGCATTAGATCTAAAAGTGTAGATCTATTATGACATAGTATAAGAATTAACAATAGCATATATCCATAATTTACAACATATCCAATTCACAGTCTTGCACAATTTACTTTTATTTATCTAAACCTAAAAGCAACTAGAAACTCACAGCGTTAGGTTTCGAGAATTGAGAAAGAACGGACCTTGAATTTCTAAATTTGATTTGCAAAGTACGTTGTTATAGAAAACGGTTCCATCTCATTTCGTATCCCGACAGCATATGGCCTCTACGATTTCCAACGAAGAAAATTGGAGAATAGGACACATATATATAGCTGCCAGACCCCTGAAATTGAGTGCCATGTCAGCCCTAGGGTGTCGACACCCTTGGGTGGGTCGACCCGTAGGTCGAAACCCCTCTAGGGGGTCGACCCCTAGAGTGGGATTTTTTCCGCCTTATCGAATTTTTCAAATTCAAACTGTTCTGGATAAAATTCCGACTCATCTCTGACCCATGCGTATATATATAATCTTCCTGCGCGTATACAAACTTTAAATCCTCATAACTTCTTTATATGTTGTCCGTTTTACGCAAACCAAATGTCTATCTTGACCAGAATTTCGAGAAAAATGCAATGGTGCAGTCTGTTTCCTCTAATTCTGAACACTAAATTAATTAATATTTAATTTATCCTCTTTAATGTTGTTAAAAATTCGGGGTGTTACAGGTCTACTTCACTCGATTCGATTCGGATATACGGTGTTCGAGTTCCCCATTCGGTTTGGTTCGAATGAAACATTTCGGTTCGGCGCTTCCTCCCCATCTCTAGGTTCTGGTCCAGTCCTTTCTTCCACCTCCGATCTGACCCCAATTCCCGATCCGATCCTGCCTTAGCTCATATGGCCTTCCTTGTTGCCATGCTTTTCCTCTTGTGCTAGGTTCCAATCCGGTTCAGTTTCTCTGCTCAGTTCTCTGATCCGACCCGAGCCCCATAACCCAATCCGATCCGAAACCCTATATATTTTCCAGCGAGCATATAACGTCCATTTTTGCTATACGGTGGCATTTTCAACCATTCTAACTTTACTAAGCAATCAAAAAACATTTCAAACAGTAGTAGCAACATATAGGATCAATCAACAAGGTCAAAACATCAAGCATGTAGGTCATTTAAGATCAAACCTACCCCAAAAGTATGATTTTCTCCTTAATCCCCTTAAGCATGTTTTAACTATAGGATTAGAAAAATATGTCCAAATTAACCCATATTTCTAATAGAGGCATAAAATAATATTTAAGAATTTCTAAATATTTTTCCATATTTTTCAGTGTCATAATTTCGCTAATTATCACTAATCACCCCTAATTAGCCGTAATTAGTGTAAAAGTATGCTAATCACTCACCTTAGCCATAAATAATTTATAGATCTGAAGTCTCCACTGATTGGGGTCAAATTCCGATGCAACACAGCAGCTCTAATTCTAATTTGATGCTATTTTGACTTGATTTGATGTTGATTAGCTTAATCCTTGATTAGAAAGTGATTGGAGGTGGTTTAGAAGGTGGAAACCATTGTTAGGGTTGAAGAGAAAGTTTGTGGCAGCTGAAAAATGACAAAGGAGAGTTTCTCTAGCCCTTGTCAGCCCTTATATAACCCTAATCCCGAAATACCTAATGGGCCTAGCTGCTAATTACCCTATTAAGCCCGTTTAAGTAGTTTTTCCATATTCAAACCTTATTTAAGCCATATCTCCCAAAAGGTGAGTCCGTTTGATCAATGTGACACTCTACGAAAGGTAAACCATCATCCGAATCCAATGGAAGTGGTTTCAGGTCAAAATTCCTTATAAATCAAAAGTTAAAGGTGAAACAAGATTGGGCAGGGGCAAAACGGTCATTTAAAATTCGGTAAAAATCATAAACACGGGAAATGACCCCTGTAATCGTTTCCCAAAGCTGCATGAATATTCTACGATCCCCCGATGCGTAGAATGCGGGTCGTTACAAATTTAATTTTATGAGAAAACTTACATGGATTTGTTGTATGAAACATATTTTAAATTTCGTGAGAAGCACAATCAAATTCGAATGTTTGAGATTCGAGTAATAATCCACTTTTGCCCACAATCGACAAACAAGTTAATTATAAGTTTAATTTTTTTGAGAAAATGAATGAAATTGATGATAGTTACACGGATTTGTTGTATGAGAACTATTTGAATTTCCATGAGAAATACAGTCAAATCTAAACGTGTGACGATTCGAATAATAATCCATCTTTTACCAAAATTGACAATTTTCAAATAATGACTCTCGAAAACGAAAATAACGATCTTAACGAAGTTGTTAATAATACGCTATTTGATTTGAATTTCAATTCTTATGAGAAGGTGGAACAAAATATAAAATTTGACCTTTCATTTTCTAAAAATTTGAAAACAACAACTTTGGACTTTGATAATAATATGTGCATTGAAGTTATTGATAATTCACTAAAGGTGTTGAAAATATTTTTTTTTGGACTTTTCGAAAATGAGTTTAATCTTAAAGATGTAGATTTGAATCACCATTTTGATTTTGAAATCAATAATTCTAAATAAATTTTCAATGAAAATTTTGAAATTCAAATTGGTGAAATTATACTTGAAATTCAATCCATCGTTCAATCTTCCCCAAAAACCATCAAAAACAAACCAACTTATTCGGGTTTTAATAAAACGACATTCATTTTACCAAATCTACATTCAACATCGAAATTTTTTACGATTTGGTTTTTCAAGCTTAAACTATGTTTTTCATACTTGAAGAGACAAATGAATCGGTCTTTGGAAGATCGGTTCATTTACTTCTTCTCAATATAATTTCTAATATACTGTAAATAATTTTTTTTGTTTTTTTTAAAAATAGGGTATATTTTCAATATTTCCTTTTTCTTTTTTTCTCCTTCCACTTGGGTTGCCTGTGGGCACACAGTCAAAATCAAGTGTAGGTGGATTTTCATATTTATTTTGGTTTTGCATAGATTTCACTTTTCTTTTCTTTTTTTATCCCAAAAAATATATCAAAAAAGGCATTTTAATTTACTTTTAAATAGGCACTATGAAGTAAACATACGATTTTGTTCGTACGATTAAAATGCTTGGATATTTCTCTTAAATGATAATGAAAGGAAAGTTTGAATTATGAGCAAATTTAGTGTAACTGGTATATAGGGAGATTCGTAGGTGATTAGTATGAAATGTTTTCTAAATTGTAATCCGATTAAGTGAATGGTTGATTTAGACTACTTGCAATAACATTTTAGATCTTTTAAGTGACGTTGTGCTAAGATATTCTTTCTTAACTCTCTCTCACTTTCAAAAAAAAAGAAAAAAAAAAGAAAGGAAAAATGAGAATATATTTATAATAATAAAATGAAAGAAAAAAAGATAATATATATATAATAATAATAATCCAAGGGATCCAACATTGCTAGTACATCTAGCGTTGGTGTGCAAACTTGCCAAGCAGATATGTCCTAACTCTCACGTAAGCTGTAGTGCAGGGCATTGGTATACCTTGGTCTCATTTCATGAGTTGGACATCTAAGGATTACCGACCCTCACGTAAGTCGTAATGCAGTGTAGGGGTGGTATACCCAGGTATTTGTAAATAATAATAATGTAAATATTTTTCATAATAACGAGATAGTAAGAACTTGAAATCCAAGAACCTTCTTCACTTATTTGACCTAACTTGTTAACCAAAAGGAAATTGAGATGACATTTTATGATTGTTGATATCGATTATAGAATTCATTTCATATTTGCACTACGTTTTCAACCGAAACAACTGGCCAGTGGAGGAGTTTGCAACGATAACCTGAATTTTGTTTGAAGTTTTGAGTAGTAATAGACTAAAATTTTATAGTGACAACCCAACTTGTATTAACTCCTTCATGTTAAATTTAAAAGTAAATTACACCTTTGTAAATACTCTTTTAAAAACTTGCATTCATCTTGTAAATATTTTCGAATCTTGCATTTTATAAATATTTTTTGCACTTAACATTTGGATTTTGTGGGTAGTATCACTGGAAACCATCACGAGACAAAACTTGTCCTATTGGGGACACCCAAAGGTTTAACGGTTTGTTGCATACGCTCAATGCAATCGTGCTCCCTACGAAAACGAATTTATCTAGTTTTTTTTCTTTATTCGAGGACGAATAAAAACATAAGTGTGGAGGTATTTGATGTGCACGTAAAAACGCACATTTATATTCAATATTTATTCTTCTTTAATTAAATAATTTAACATTTTTTGGTATTTTATATGATCAAATCATGTTTTAAATATTTTCAAAATCATCATTCATTTTAGGAAAAAATGGTCACTTGTGCATATTTTCATTTGTGAAATCATTTACTTGTTCCTTTTAGTTGTTTCTTGTAGGAATTTAGGAGCAAAAATGATGCATACACATGAAGATATAAAGAAATGCATACGTATACACGAGAGGTGGCAAAGAAATAATTTATTATATGGAAAGTGGAGGACCCCACCTCTCAACTAACTCATTTACTCTTAAGCTTCGTATTAGAGACTAACTGGGTGAGACAAATGGCTTCATGCATTCTACATGACTCATTAGTGGCTAAGACAAGATTCAAAGCTTTATGAAGTGGGCATTTTGAAGATTTCCCATTATGAGTGATTAGGATTTTAGATCATGTATATGTGCCCCCTTTATGTTCATCTATATTCTCTCCTCTTTTCTCCTCTTCTTTAGTTTAGTCAAGATAAGCAAAGCTCTCTTTTTATTTACATGGCTACTTAGCCATTTTCTTTTATGTAATCTCTTTTTTTAATGAAATTTTAATTAGTTGTTTTTTATTTACATGATCTTTTATTTTATGCAAGTAGCTTAGATTTATTTTATGCAAATAGAATATATTTTCCTTTATTTCGCTCTTTTTTCTTTTGTTTTTGTTTTATGTTGCAATCTACTTTTGTTGTTAGAATAACAAACATGGGAGGCTAATCCCTTTGATTTATGGGTAATGAAGCCTACTTGATAATTTAGATGCACCATATTTTGGTTTTTATGATCTCTTTTTATGCTTAATGGAATGGTTGGAGTAGTAATTACATTATTGTTTGAGTTTTAGTTTTGATAGTTTAAGTTTGTTGACAACAAAATAGGCTATGCTTAGTCAACATGAACACATGATTGCCTCTTCATCTACATATGAATATGGTAATTAAAGTGTGACTAAAATTCAAAATTTGATACTTTATGTTACTAAATTAATAGTAAATAGAGTATGCTTAAAGTAAATTTTAGTCTCACTTTTGTTGTCATCTCATGAAAGTATAATTGTGGATTAGATAGTGTATTTGAGTTTAACGGTGAAAGCGTGTTCTCTAATGACACATTTGGTTGTGCTGATGATAAATGCACTAACTAATTACACAACAGATCAAATGAGAGATCATGAAATCATTGTATGTTGATTTATGTGGAGTTAACACAAAATTTTTTAATAATCAAATATGAAGAAGTGGATGCTTTAAAGCCGAAAGGATAAATGGGGTTTCGGATAGCGAAACTAGGTTCATGGGGGAAAAGACCAAATCCGAGGATTCATCGGAAGCAAAGTCCGAGATCCAACAACAAAGTCATAGGACAAAAAGGGAAAAGCCGAAAGCAGGCACTAGCGGTCAAGAAGAATCAGAATACAATAATACCAATCCAATATTGACAGTTGGAGATAGAAAGTAGTATAGAATATTTCGAAAGGTCATGACAGGGGAAAGATCAAGGTCAATATGAAAAGGAAGATACCGAGAGGGTAATGCCGACACTGAATGGGATGCAGAATAACAATTGTGGAAGCATACACCTGATGCCGAAAGTATATAATCCAAGACGTAAGCAGAAGAAGGAAAGAGCCTACCGGTGCATAGTTGACACCAACACCAAAATCTAGAGCCATCTTCAACATCATCGAAAGGTATTTTGGAAGCCCACCTTTATAACTAAAGACAAACACATATGCCAGAAGCCGGAACCAGCTCCCTTTACCGCTATCGAAGACTTCATAATCCACTACTTAAGCAAAGAGGTATAGAGACGAATCGAGACCGGAGGTCCCGAAACCGAAAGCCATCAAGGTCAAGAATAACTTTCGAGACCAAACCATTAGAAGGCATGGTACCGAAGCCACACCCGAGAGTCCAAGATTGATATTGCAAAGACAAAGAAGCATCCATGAAGACATTTAATAGGAAGAAAGGCGGCCAAAACCTTTCTGCTGGAACTGGAGTTCACAAGAACAGCCGTAACCCTGTTTCCGCATTTAAGAAGGTCTTATGCTGAGCCCACAACAGAAGGGGTTCAGGAACCGACAGCAGAAGGGGTTCAGAAACCGGCAACGTGGTCTAGAAAGCTAGAGACAACTAGAGGAAGCTTGAGTAAGCTAGAGGAAGCTTGAGTAAGCTAGAGGAAACTAATGAAAGGATGATGACAAAAGGGGTAAAGCCAGAAAAGGACAAAAACGACAGCAGAAGGTATTATAATATAAGTTTTATTAAGGCAATTTTGTTATATATATATATTGTAAATAACATTTTGTTTCGGTAATACCAATATTTTGGAAATAATTGATGTTTATACTTTAAGATTTTATAAAATATATATTTTGAAGAAAAAAATTAAAGATGTAGATTTTGTAAGAAATTGATTTTATCTTGATTGAATAATATTATTTTTTTTATTTGATTTAATAATAATATTATTTTTATAATTATCAAGGATTGAGGTTGAATTTTTAATAAATAAATAAATGAGTGGGAAGTGAGATAAATTTTCCTTACTTAAATTTTTTATTTATGACTTAAAATATATTATTTATAATATATGATTGAAGATTTGGTATATATTATGTTTAAGTATAGAAAGATGTTTTGATTATTTATTAGACGTTAATAATTGGCCTATTGAGTACTTAGTGATTTGGGTATACATCTGATCAACGTATATGTTAAATCCTATATGTATTAGATATATATAGAGTGACACTCTTGTCGCTTGAAAATGATTCTGATGATGACCGCGACATCATTAATATCTATTTTCAGGTTTTGAAAGTGGGATAAATACATTTAGCCAATCGAGACATCAAGTGAATACTTAAAACTATTTTGAAATGTTGAAAAAAAATAACTTTTGATTTATATATGCATTTCTAAATATATATAGGGATGCAGATATGAACCATTTGGTTTAAACATATTAATTACTTAACTACTATTTCCCTACCTCGTTCCTTTTCGGGGACGAAAAGGTTGAGTGAGGGAGATTGTAACATCCTCAAATTTTAAGTATATTTTATTTAATGATATTTTGTTGTATTTATTTTATTTGTTCGGGTTTTATTAAACCAAATTTATTTTCTATTTTATAAAACAAATGATTTTTTTTGATATGAATACAATTTAATAATACAATTCAGTATTTGCTATTTTAGAATCTTATTTATGGTAAATATTAATCGAGTTATTTATTTGAATTCATTCTTGAATTTTTACATAAATATTTAATTCATATAATTATACCATCCGTTTTCAATATGGAATTATATCTTTAATTTAATTTCAATTCGTATTGATTATTGTTGATGTAAATATAGTAAAATTTTAATTGTCAGATTCTTTTTCCTTTGATATCATCAATTATTGATTGCAAAATTGTTGTTAATTTTATATTGCCAAAACCGTTTGTTTCTTTGAATTAATAAATTTATATCATTTTCTTTTATTTATGAACACTATTTGCATCTTTAAAATTCAATGTTCATTTATTACTGTTATTTATTTCCTTACGCCTTCGTTGATTCCAAAATTTAAACCATTCATTCCTTAATGTTATAATCTGTTCGTTTCCTTTTATCTTATTTTTTTTTCAATTGGTAAATGAAATTTGCAAACAATTTAATTCTTGTTTCTATTTTAACCGCACCATTAGCTTTTGAAATTTCAACAAAACGATTGTTTTGAATGACAAGCATAAATTCTGTGCATTTATTATTCCAAAAGAACCGTTCCATTTCCAAACTTAATGCCTAAAGAATCGTTCAAATGCTTTTGTACCTGGTGTATTAAACTGATCCACTCATTATTCCTTCCTTCAGATCTACCCATTTTTCTTCCTATTCTTTTGCTTAGAAAATGGCAGACAAAACCAATTTTTCTCTCGCTCAACGCGTCCAGTACACTGCCTGACCATACCCACCAGTCCCTCCCACGCCTCGCACTGTCAGTTTTCCTCCGCCCTCCACAGCTGTTCAGCCACCCGAACCTAAGTTCATAGCCCGAGCCCCTTCCTCCTTGAGCCACTGAACTCACCTGGAGATCCACCAAGTCCTGAGCTTCTATCAAGTCCTCTGCGCTATCACCACAAAACTGAACTGCTCTTCATCAGTAGCCACCCATGCTGTCTGCCCCACTTCTCCCAGCTCCACCACCTAAAACCAACCACCCCTCCACCTAAAATCAGCTCCAACCATGCATCGACTAATAGCCTCAGCCCGCGCTACCATTCCAGCACCCTTCCACGTCCACGCCTAACTGAAGTCGCCCCTCTCCTCCACGAAGATGTCGATAACCCACTGTCGCCAACCCCTTCGACTGCTCCCACTGAACCCGAGCCCATGCCGACCCTCCCCTTTCAGATCTCGGACCGAAGCTAACCCCACTAGCTCGCCTCCCTTCAGTTCATCCAACCCTTGCTGAGCAGTTTGCCTGAAAGCACCAATCCATTCACTCCCATTTTCCACCTTGCATGAGTTTATATATATATATGTATATTTATATAAAAAAAGTGTATTGTTTTTAAAGTTTGTTGTGTTGCTTTCTAATATATAGAAAAGGAGTTTTTGCTGTTCCCAGAGTTGTTGTGTGTGTGAGTTTGTATGTTGTGTTGTGTGTGTTACCTAGTGCATTCTTTATGTGTGAGTGAGGATTTGTTGTGATTTCGTTGGTGTATGTTATATACAATAGATATGTATACAATTTAATGTTTGTGGAGTTTATTTTAAAAGAAATTTTTCACATGTTATTTTCATGTGTTAATTTGTTTGAAAATTTATTAGTTTTGGAAATATATGTAAATAAGTTTAAGTTTATCAATTCGTGTGTGTTTATACATGAATACATATATATATATATATTCATATAACGTGGTTTCAGTGTGCGTTAAATTTTATATATACATAATGGTTTCGGTATATGTCGAATTTCATATATATATATATATATATATACGTTACAAAAAAATTCTGTGTTTGTGTGAATATGTACATATATTTATTTATACTATTTCGGAAAAAAAATTGTTGTGTTCATTTTTAAACTGAGTTTGGCATTGAGTTTCGGAATCGTCCCAAAACCCGATAACCGTACCGATCCGTCGAGAAATTCCCTAGCCTCCTTCAATAAAAATAAAATAATCTTGGGTGGTTACCAAGTTGAATTCATTTCGAATCATGCCTGGATATCGTCGTTTCAAATTCATGTCAATCTGTTGTCGTCTCCTTCTCTATGCCACAAAAGTGAGTTTATCTCACACCTGACTCACATTATTTCATAGATGTTAGATCAACTAAATGAACTGTTATGAAATGTATAGGATTGCCAATAGAAATTGTTTGTTTAAAATATACACTTGCATATGTGACATGATATTCATATGACTTGCATGTGCACTGATTATATATGACTATGATGTTATTGATGATCTGTGATGATTTGATGTTGTAGATACCCCTAATTTAAGAAAAATCACTAAAGGTTGAAATGATACATACCCTAATGGACATTAGATTAGGAAAAAATCGTTATGGGTTGAAATGATAGACATGAATGATTTTATTGAATTTGGGATTGCAAGTTGAAATGATAGACCCGTAGAAATGTTATAAATTGTGGGTCGAAATGATAAATATCCGTATCACTTGACCATAGCGTAGAAAACTATATACGGACACCGTTGGTCATGTTTTCGGAGTAAAATGATTTGGAATTTGATTTTAAAATAATAAATTAAGATTTTATATTTTAAAGATTTTAAAACTTAAGTTTTCTAAACTTTAAATTATATGTTTTAAAATGATTTTATGAGTAAATATGATTTAAATATTTATTTAAGATTTTTACTTATAATTTATTTATTTTAAACCATATAATTTAATCATATATGTATTTTAAACTTTAAATTATATATTATATTAAATTATTCTTTTTAAAACCCATTTCAAAATTATTTTAAACTTATACATATGTTATAAATCTATTTTCTATATAAATTTATAACTTATATATATATATATATATTTCAATGCTTATTTTTATATATTTTATAAACTTTAAAAAAAAGATGGATAAGTTAAAAATCGCGATTTAAATTCAAGATTTAAAGATTTAAATTCATATAACTATATTTGACTTAATGAATGGACTTATATAAGATACGAAATTGAATTCGAATTGACATGAACTTTTAGTAGAGATGAATTAGAGCTGGTTTAAAATGTGAACTTACAAGAGATGAACTTGAATTGTGTAATTGTTTTGAAATTGAATTTCAAAATTTAAGGAAAGAATTTTAATCTATAATGGATATGAAATGAATTTGATTTTAAATCAACTAAATGTGAGTTTGAATTGACATAAATATTGAACTTTATAGGAAATGAACGTGAACTGCGCAATTAATTAGAATTTGAATTTACAATTGATATGAATATATGAATTCGATTATAAATTGACTGAATATGAATTGAAATACTTTTACACATGGAATTAGTTCATAAACTTTTTGGTTTAATTAAAGAAATTTCTTAAATCAATTTATTTCAAGATATGATTTTATAAAATGGCCACGGTGTGAAAAATGTAAACGTTTGGTTGTTAAAGAGACCGAGATCGGATATTCACTCTTTGCCAATACCGAAAACCACTTTAACAACTGTGTACGTGGTGGAGTTCCAGAATGAACTAGGATGGTTTGGTGGCGATTACTAGATTTGAAGAAAGAGAACGATGATGGATAACCTTGACCTTTAGGTCATAATTAAAATGACTAAAACAGGGCTATACTAGACCAAGTGGGGTTAGCTACCTCCGTCGGCAACACTTCTTCCTTTATTACTATAGTCCCTCGGTTTGGTTGATTTGATTTGATCCGCATCCATGATTTTGGAGTGTTATTCGAGGTGGGCTGTAGTCGCGGCTATGCGTTACCACCAGTTCGGGGGTGCAACTAGTATATTCCTACTCTGGGCATTCCTCATGTGCCTTGTCATATTATCCTGATCGAGACCCCTACGATTTGATTTGTACCGTACCTATGGAGTGCCCTCTGATAGCCACTACGTTATTGTGGACTTTACGGTATCTGTATAGACTACGGTATTATAAACAGTATAAGGGTAAAAATCTAATCCCGCTTATGCTATTTTAATATGTTATATTTAACCATAGACACTATTATAATAGTGTATTATATTATATGATATTAGTTTAATGGATCCTTAGAGGATGGTGATCCCAAACATCCTTTAAGTTACTGATGCATTTCATTGAACACTTCATTTGAGTTGATTTAGTTCCATGAGAATGTTAGTCCTGATCCGAGTTGTTTTGCTTTGCATTATTGCTCGGGTCAGATCGAGTATTGCAGTGTTAAGATTTCACCTTTTGAAGCTAGGGACTACTAAAGATATTACCTCTATTTATTGTCTCTGGTTATTTCCCCTTTTTATTAGAAATTATTGTATTTAGACTTTAGCTATATTTAATTTTGTAACTCTGATATTATGTATAAATTTTGATTTTTATTTGGTAGCTTCATGAACTACTATTGTATATTTTATTTATTCCGCTGCGAGATATTCTGTTTTTCTATGTCTATGATTATTTGATTTATTCTATTTACCTCAGAAGCTAATAACATTCTGTCATTTCGAACAGTTCAAGTAGGTTTAATTACCAGCTCGAAGTGGATGAAAGATGGTATGTTACATATATGATTCTCGTATATAGATCTGTAGTAGAATCGAAGAACGATGATTTCAACATTCAAATTAGTATTACCTCTCCTCCAAAATCTATGTGAGTGGAAATAATACTTATTTCGGCTAAATTCTACATTTTATAAATTTTCATATTGATTTGTGTGCCTAAGGAGGTTTGGTTTCACGATAACATCATGATGAAAAACCCCCAAATCTCCTATTTTATATATATTGCAAAGTTGTCAATCGATATTTTGGGTTTGTGAATTGTTTGGGTTATGTATGAAAAATAGTTTGGTGAATTATTATTTTTTTAACTAGATTTACCTCTTTTAAATTAAAAAGGTGTTTGTGATGTAAAAGATTAAGATTTGTTTGGTTTTATCATTTGAATAGGTTTATATTTCCATTTTAAAATGGATAATTTGAACATATTCAGATTTGAAATAATCAAATGTTAATGTTTTTATGTGCAACATAGAAAAAAGGTAATTTGAATTAAATAGAGGTTATGTATATATGTATGCGTACTCAAACACATATATATGTAATTAACACCTTGTTCCTATTTCATTACCAAAATTGTTCTAACAAATCTAGAATACAAGTTTGGATAGTATTGTTGTAACACCCCACATTCCTTAATGTCACACACATGAGGATTTCATTAAGAAAGTATGGAGTATTATAGGTATAAAGACATAAAACATCACAGAGACTAAGATTTCACAAGATATAAGAATAAATTTACAACGAAAGAAAACTTTCATTCAATCAAACAGTTACAAATTGTCATGTCTAAAACCTCAGTCAAAAACAACATCGCCATAAAATAACGTTGTCCCCAAATATAGCCAAAAAGATACAACCTAACCTTGGAAAGAGAACAGGTAGAAATCCAACTTGTAGAAACCCATCGTGACAAAGATAACAAATAAATATGAACTATACGCTTTCTCCCTGTAAGCCTGGGGGAAAGAAAGAGAAAGGAAGAAAGGAAAATGGGTCAGTCATAAAGCCTAGTGAGCTGCTGGGATTACCAGCCAAACTTACTGAGTTAAGTAAAACATATAACCAGTTTTTCTAGCAACATAAACAGGTGGATGTCTATACATGTCTAAAGGTGAACAATAGCTGATATGAACTAATAACAAGGAATAACAACTCTTATACAAAGACAATGATGATAATAATCAGATCAGGCAGACTAACTGTTTTTCACTTCTACTAGAATATCAGGATTAGGTGTTACTCTTTTTCTTTAGTATGTAAAATAAAACATTTGCTCCCAAGAACTCTAAAATAGTACACGTTGGTTTCTTATTGTAAAGAAGTTCATATCATTCTCTATTAGTTAATGGTATAATTAAAATTCTATTCAAGATATAACAAGTTATAGCAAATGCTTCAGCCCACATGTTTCTTGGTAATTACTATCAGAATGCATAGTTCAAGCACACTCTTGAATCATTCTATTCTTAGCTTAATTACCCGATTTTGTTGCGGAGTTCCTAGAAGGGAGAAATCACGAGTAGTTCCTTTTTTATTACATAATTTATCAAAATTTCCATTTTCAAATTCTCCACCATAGTCACTATGTATAGTTTTGATTTTTAAAGAAAATAAATTTTGAATTCTTTTTCCAAAATTTTTATATAATTCAAAAGCATCACTTTTATGTTTATGAAATAAAGTCCAGGTGTATCTGGAGCAATCATCGAAAATAACGAAATCATAATTACTGTGATTTATTGACTTAATTTAAGATAGACCAAATAAATCTATATGGAGTAATTCTAAAGGTTTTGACATGGAAACCTCATCTTTTGGTTTAAATGAATTTTTCTTAGCTTACCTAGTTGACGGGCATCATATATACTATGTATTTTAAAACTCATCTTTCGAAGGCCTCTCACTAAATCTAGTTAGGATATTTTAGAAAGGAGTTTGAAATTTTGGATATCCTAATATTTTATGCCAAATCACAACATCACTCATAGTAGTCAAAAGACAAAAGTTGTCAAATGAAATTTCATACTCATAACATAAATATGTTTCTTTCAAATTCCTTCAAAAATTATATTTGAATTATTATCTTCGATGTAGCACTTATTTTTTCAAGTTTAATTTTATAATATTTATCACATAGTTGACTTATACTAAGTTAGTTGTGTTTCAAATTTCTAACTAATAAAACATCAAAAATAGTAGGAGTTTACAATTATTGACATTACTGATGCCAATCACATATCCTTTCGAGTTATCACCAAAATAAATCATTTCTCCATCTTCGCAAACTATATTATTTAATACATCTAGGTTTCCAGTCATATGCCTTGAACAACCATTATTGAGTATCTATTTTTCTTTCTTAATTTGCACAGTTTGTCCGTTGAGTGTTGAATCATCAAGAGCCACATAAAATATTTGTTTTTGTATAATACACCAATTCAATTGTTAATTTGATTTTTCAAAATAATTAAATGTAGACTCATGAAACAATGATGATTGAATATTTTTGAACTACTGTTAAAATATTTTCCGAAATTTCCATTTTAAACTTCAAAAATCAGATTATTAGTTATTGGGAAATGCAGATTAAGGATCTTAAGGCGAACTTAACACTTCAGAGGGGGAGGGGTAAACAGTATTTAATGGAATTTTACAATTTTTATGAAATCATTATGAATTAATCAGAAACAGATGCAAATCACATATTTGTAACAATCACAGAATCAAACACAGATGCAAAATAAAAAGTAACAGACGTATTGGAAAGAGCACACCAAGATTTTTATACTGGTTCAGAGTTACCCAACATCCAGTCCAACTTAACTCTGGGTTGATGCGGATCTCTTTTCAATACAATCTTCTAATTACAATCCTCGATTTCTTTGACGACCCCTAAACCCCGTACGACGGTGGCAAGGGTAATCTTTGGAATATAACACATAAACAGATAACAGCAGAACAGAAATAAATAAATACACCAGATAATGTACAATAGAATATACTAGATAAATATAAACATCAGAGTTACACAGTATACAGGATTATACTTAGTACAAAATACAGTTCAGCTATACATAAATGTCTACAGCGGAAACAAAACATAATATGTACAATAGGAGCTGAACAACATAAAAAGAGATAAATGGTAGAATCCATCTTCAGCTCCAGCTATCTAGAAAGAGCCTGCTAAAACTTGAATACAAGGCAGCCCATGTAGAAAAAGGGGCACCCGAGTTTGCAAGTGAAACAAACTACGAGTCAGTCATGGAACTGGTATGAGAAATCTACTTAACATATTTTATAATATGGCTAATCACAGGACCACGCCACTTTCGCGGAACGGGTTTACTCCATTGGATTGCTAGTGCTTTCAAACAAGTAAATCTTTTAAACATCGCAATGCTTTTTATAAAAATGAAGCCATTATAAGACTCAGTTCCCATCACACAATGCAACGCAAACCGGAGAATAGAGTTTTACCTTATAATGGCCAGAATATGCTTGATACGAATAAAACAAAAGCATTTGATATTATTACTAGTGTTTATATGTTTCAAAAACAATTTCAAATCATAAGTATCAATCATAGATGGCATTAATGCCCCATACCACTATGTCGCCATATATAGGTATACAATCAAAACCGCACAGTGTCGTATTTG
Source organism: Allium sativum (assembly GCA_030737875.1). Classification (NCBI taxonomy): domain Eukaryota; kingdom Viridiplantae; phylum Streptophyta; class Magnoliopsida; order Asparagales; family Amaryllidaceae; genus Allium; species Allium sativum. Next base: position 321,056,243 of record CM060921.1, read on the forward strand.
GAAATTGGATTTCCGTCATGAACCAAGGCAAAAGATAGTCCTTACCGACTTCGAGACTCTTTAGCCCGAGCCTCAGGGTCAGAGCGCATCGACCCTTGGATCGTCAGGGCCGGTCCACCGATGTGGATTAAAATGCCTGAGCACGGCGTTTCCCCACCCTTTGGGGCGTAAATGAGCCAAATAACTCCATCGGCTCCACATAGTCACTGATATATCTGAGACGCCTCGCAATAGCAACAACCACACAGGTGAAAATAATATAAATGTCAGGGTTGGAAGGTCACTGACACCACCCTAGCTAGAAGGAAACGCATGTCCTCCCTGAGGTCCTCTCCCATTTCTGGTTCATACCGGGGTGTGAGGCTCGCAAATCAACGTTATACACAAAGCTATGCCACACAGGCCGTGCTTTGATCATCAACCACAATACTTTTCTTTTCAACAGAAGCCTTGATCATCTGCCACTTAGGCATGCCACTTAGGCAATTCACTCTATGCAACTGATTTCTATCGATATATAACCTCTGACCTCGTACGTATCAGAGAAGGGCGTTAAGCAAGAGAATAAATTCTCCGCCGCCAAACAGATATATATTTAATAGAGATCAATCAGCACAGAACAAAATCCAATGTCAGACACACAATCCATTTACAAGTTCGTTCTGGGTCTGAACGAAACCGGAGGCACTATATACCTCGCATATCCATCGATCTCCACGTACGTCTGGACGATCACCACTTATTATCTACATTTCGGGATGCCTCCCAATCAAGACATCAGTTATCATCCAACCGAGGTGAAGATCTCCGGTCTTCAACCACCGTCTTCATCATCGACTTCTTATCACCGATCACTTATTTGAAACGAGATTTGACTCGGCCTTTTCAAATAATTCACGTATCTTTAGAATTTAAATCAATTCATTGCAATTGTTAAATTATTCGACATCAATAATTCTGTTCTTAATTGTAATTTTCACGCCAAACACATTCAACCATCAAATATCTAATAAACCGGGTAAATTCGGTTTATTTTCCATTCCATATCATTTATAATATTTTACAACGATTTATCGCTATTTTTATTCATTTAAAAATAGCCAATTCATTCAAACGGCGCTTCAGGCCATAACGCGGTCGTGGCACTGTTTTTCTTCAGATTTGATTTACACATATCTGAAAATCTAACCGTTAGATCTTCACAAATTTTATATCATTAGAAACATCTTTTCAAAACGAATCCAACGGTTTCAGTGTTGGGAAAATCCAACGGTCGGATCTCCCGGTACAATCGTTTGAAGTTTCAATTTCAAAATACGAACTGTAACGTCGTTATTCGATTTAATTTAATTATATTTATATATATATATATATATATATATATATAAATATAATCGATTCTGGTGCTGTTTTTCTTCAGATTTGAATTAAACATTCCAGACAATCCAACCGTTGGATCTTTACAAAGTTGGTGTCGTTGGAAAGATATTTCCAAAGCGAACCCAACGGTTTCAGTTTCGGGAAAATCCGATGGTTGGATCTCCCGCACTAATCGTTTGAAATCACGGTTTCAAAGCACGAACTGCAGCCTCGTTATTCGATTTATTATATATATATTTATAATTCATTCTTCGATTTCAAAACCATATTCACTTCATATTTTTGATAAAAATGATATTTTTATCCAACAGATATATATTCCAACTCATCACCATTTTTAACACTTCATATTCACAATAAAAATGTAGATTTTATTGTTCAATCTATATATTCAACACATGAATGTTTTCGACTTCACACCTACAATAAAAATATGATTTTTATCGTTCTAGTCCTTTATTCAACACATGAATTTTCCTATAGTTCATATATATAATAAAAATGTAATTTTTATTATAAACCAATTTATTTCAAAACACGATTATTTTATACAGTATATATATATCATAAAGATGTGATTTTTAATGTAAAACAGTTTATTTCAAAACACGATTATTTTATGTAGTTTATATATATCATAAAGATGTGATTTTTAATGTAAAACAATTTATTTCAAAACTCGATTATTTTATATAGTTTATATATAAGGTAAAAATGTTATTTTTGGTGTTAAAACAATTTATTTAAAACACTAATATTTTATATAGTCCTTATATATGATAAAAACGTTATTTTTATTTTTCAAAGAATTTATTCAATACATGGACTCCATTCAACTCATGAATTTTATTCAACCCATGAATTTCTATTCAACACATGAATTTCCATTTCAACACAATGTTTTTTATAAAAATGAAGCCATTATAAGACTCAGTTCCCATCACACAATGCAACGCAAACCGGAGGATAGAGTTTTACCTTATAATGGCCAAAATATGCTTGATACGAATAAAACAAAAGCATTTGATATTATTACTAGTGTTTATATATTTCAAAAACAATTTCAAATCATAAGTATCAATCATAGATGGCATTAATGCCCCATACCACTATGTTGCCATATATAGGTATACAATCAAAACCGCACGGTGTCGTATTTGGAAATTGGATTTCCGTCATGAACCAAGGCAAAAGATAGTCCTTACCGACTTCGAGACTCTCTAGCCCGAGCCTAAGGGTCAGAGCGCATCAACACTTGGATCATCAGGGTCGGTCCGCCGATGTGGATTAAAATGCCTGAACACTGAGTTTCCCGCCCTTTGGGGCGTAAATGAGCCAAACGACTCCATCGGCTCCACATAGTCACCGATATATCTGAGACGCCTCGCAACAGCAACAAGCTCACAGGTGAAAATAATATAAATGTCAGGGCTGGAAGGTCATTGACACCACCCTAGCTAGAAGGAAACGCATGTCCTCCCTGAGGTCCTCTCCCGTTTCTAGTTTATACCGAGGTGTAAGGCTCGCGAATCAATGTTATACACAAAGCTATGCCACACAGGCCGTGTTTTGATCGTCAACCACAAGACTTTTCTTTTCAACAGAAGCCTTGATCATCTGCCACTTAGGCATGCTACACAGGAAATTCACTCTATGCGACTGATTTCTATCGATATATAACCTCTGAGCTCGTACGTCTCAGAGAAGGGCGTTAAGCAAGAGAATAAATTCTCCACCGCCAAACAGATATATATTTAATAGAGATCAACCAGCACAGAACAAAATCCAATGTCAGACACACAGTCCATTTACAAGTTCGTTCTGGGTCTGAACGAAACCGGAGGCACTATATACCTCGCATATCCATCGATCTCCACGTACGTCTGGCCGTTCACCACTTATTATCTATATTTCGGGATGTCTCCCAATCAAGACATCAGTTATCATCCAACCGAGGTGAAGATTTCCGGTCTTCAACCACCGTCTTCATCATCGACCTCTTATCGCCGATCAATTATTTGAAATGAGATTTAACTCGGTCTTTTCAAATAATTCATGTATATTTAGAATTTAAATCAATTCATTTCAATGATTAAATTATTCGACATCAATAATTCTGTTCTTAATTGTAATTTTTACGCCAAACACATTCAACCATCAAATATCTAATAAACCTGGTAAATTCGGTTTATTTTCCATTCCATATCGTTTATATTATTTTACAACGATTTATCGCTATTTTTATTCATTTAAAAATAGCCAATTCATTCAAACGGCGCTTCAGGCCATAACGCGGCCGTGGCACTGTTTTTCTTCACATTTGATTTATACATATCTGAAAATCTAACCGTTGGATCTTCACAAATTTTATATCATTAGAATGATCTTATCAAAACGAATCCAACGGTTTCAGTTTGGGAAAATCCGACGGTCGGATCTCCCGGTACGAACGTTTGAAGTTTCGATTTCAAAATATGAACTACAGCGTCGTTATTCGATTTAATTTAATTATATATATATATATAAATATAATCGATTCTGGCGCTATTTTTCTTCAGATTTGAATTAAACATTCTAGACAATCCAACCGTTGGATCTTTACAAAGTTGGTGTCGTTGGAAAGATATTTCCAACGCGAACCCAATGGTTTCGGTTTCGGGAAAATCCGATGGTCGGATCTCCCGCACTAATCGTTTGAAATCACGGTTTCAAAACACGAACTGCAACCTCGTTATTCGACTTATTATATATATATATATATAAATAAAATTCATTCTTTGATTTCAAAAGCATATTCACTTCATATATTTGATAAAAATTATATTTTTATCCAACAGATATTTATTCCAACACATCACCATTTTTAACACTTCATATTCACAATAAAAATGTAGATTTTATTGTTCAATCTATATATTCAATACATGAATGTCACACCTACGATGAAAATATGATTTTTATCGTTCTAGTCCTTTATTCAGCACATGAATTTTCCTATAGTTCATATATATAATAAAAATGTAATTTTTATTGTAAAACAATTTATTTCAAAAAACGGTTATTTTATACAGTTTATATATATCATAAAGATGTGATTTTTAATGTGAAACAATTTATTTCAAAACATGATTATTTTATGTAGTTTATATATATCATAAAGATGCGATTTTTAATGTAAAACAATTTATTTCAAAACACGATTATTTTATATAGTTTATATATAAGGTAAAAATGTTATTTTTGGTGTTAAAACAATTTATTTAAAACACTAATATTTTATATAGTCCTTATATATGATAAAAACGTTATTTTTATTTTTCAAAGAATTTATTCAATACATGGACTCCATTCAACTCATGAATTTATTCAACCCACGAATTTCTATTCAACACATGAATTTATATTTCAACACATGATTTTCTATTCAACACATGAATTTTATTTCAACACATGAATTTAAATCAAACACAGAAATATTTCAGAAAATTTCGGTAGCATAACGGCAGGGTAGTTAAAACCGGCACCGTCCCTAGTGCGGCTCCTCGCTCTACCTTAAAGCCTCGCAGCTTTTGACAATGGGGATTTTTAATATCTAGTTCGTACGTAGACGAATTTTCGCATATACTAATCCTATTGGGATTTCAATCACAATCAATCACTTCAAACCAACCATTAATGATATTCACCAAATTTTCACATCAACCAATAATCCAAACAATATCACAACCAATATATATCGTCCATGGTCTGTGGACGAGGGGAGTGTATGTGTATATATATATATATATATATATATATACACATATACGTATACAACTATATTTCGATTTCATTTCAACATCATTTCAATTTATTTCAATGCATATATTATTTTTTCAACGCATATATAACTTATACATCGAACATACAACTTATACAATGCTTATACATGAGGTGTACAATGCTTATATAACTCATACTTCGACTATATAATTTATACATCGTTGTTTTCCATATCGTTTATAATTCAGAAATCTCACATTGGGTTCCACTCCACCAAAAATCGTAGAATGCTCAGAAAAATATCCGGTCTCTTCTAGAATGTAGAAGACGTCCGCACGAGTCCACTGTCTCTTGTTTCACTGGATTTTGACAACATAGCAAAAAGATATGATTTTTAGAAGTTTACAAAGCTTTTAAATGTGGAAATCGGTTTAATTAAACCAAAACAATACCTTTCAGCAGAGGTTCAAAACTAGTTTTGATGATTACTTCTAAATCGCTGCACTTGGACGGAATCGGGTTATGCAGCATGGTAGAGCCTAGAGAGGCGCACGTGCGCCAGGAATGGGGTCCACTTCGGTGGCCTAAGGAAGCTTCAGCGGCAGTTGAAAGTCGGGGTCTTTGGCGAGGTGATCTCTCAATTCATGCAACGAAAAAATACCACTCTTGTATGGATTTGTAGTTCGAAAAAATCTGTTCAAAATCCCCTTTTGAATCACTAAATTTCACTGAGAGAATCGAAAGTTATGAGAGAGGAAAGATTTGAAGCCTTTCCATCGATCGCTTGAAGGTTTTACGGATTTGGTTCGTGGTCAACGCGGAGTGGAAGAAAGAATATGATTGGCCAGTGTATATATTTAAATATTTATTTATTTTAAAATCCAAAAATACCCCTCTTCACATAGTAACTCCAATCCAAACCCAACAACTGTCGTCCCTAGCTAAATACCCTTATTGCGAACACAATAAGATATGTTTTATAGGCCCATTCGACTGTTTCAATCAGTTTCTCTTCAAATTAAAATATAAAACATTCAATATTTGATTTGAACGTACATTTGAATTTGTCGGGGCCACATACTGATCCCACAAATTCCAGAAAAATAAATCTAGCTATGTTTTGACGATACGGTCCCAACAAAACTAGTTTCATCGAATTCTGAGACCGTTTGAAAAATGGCCCTTTTCTGGTTGATCCAATTTAACAGAAATCGACCAAACATATTTTCCTTTGCCACGCTCACATACTAACTTCAAAAATTATGAAATTTGAAACAAGCAGTAATTTGACATCCCGGATCCAGCAAAAGTGGTTTCGTCGAATTCTGAGGTCGTTTGCAAAATGTTTATTTTCACAGGCTATATAAATTCTATAGCGACCTTTCTGTAAATTCATTTGGCCATAACTTTTGATTCCTACTATGAAACTTTGATTTTTCAGATTCGTTAGAAAGATATTCACTAACAGATTTAAATATTTTTGGTTTCACTAAAATCCGTTTTATTTTGCACCCGATACAGTCAGTCAAAGTTTGAATTTAAATTTTGAAACTACTGCGCCATTTCAGGCCTTGTTTATAATTAAAAATAATTATATTTATTTTAAAACATCGATTCAAACACACTTTTTGTCGTTATTATTTAAAATAATTTATTTTAAATATCTAAAATCCACTAAAATAGCCAAATTAAAAATTTTAAATTGGCTCAGATTTTCCGGGTTGTTACAATTTCACAGGACATGAAGTACACCCACCTGTATCTAGAGTATAGTGAGATCCAATTGATTTCCAGGCAACATTCACACACAGTTGATTTGTACGGGCTACAACCATATCCCTTCATTATCAGTTTCGATAGAAGACTCAATAGATCTTTGATCGTGCAATATTTGATTATAGGAACTTCTATAACTCTAAATAACACTTGTATTTTTTAGAAAGTTTGATAGAGAATCAAACTAGAATTGAATTGGTTTAATTATCTTTAAAATTCGGTGGAGTTTAGTTATAGAAATTTGAAATTTAAGAGAAAAAATGGAGAAAAAGAGAGAAGAAGTACATGAATTTAGTTATAAAATTTCGAATTTAGAAGCCTTTTATAATGGTTCAACAATCAAATCCTTTCAGAAAAAGATTCAAACCAATAGAGACACCTTTTGAAATTTTAAAATTAAAAATAGCGGTAACCATGTCGACATGGGGGGTAGTACATGTCGACATGCCTTAGGGAAATTTTGAAATTTGATTTTTTTTTTTAACAATGTAAATGATGTTGAAATAAATAGATGTTCTAGTGTTTAAACATACTATAGTTCTATATAATTAAAGAGTAAAAATATAAGTTCAAATTGTGTAATTATAATATATAAAAAGATTATTTAAAACTTATATAAATCTATAAATATAACTATATAGAAAATGTTTTTAAAACAAAGATATATAAAAACTTTAACTATGAATATAAGGAATTGAACCTTAAGTAAAATATATATAAAAACCAAAATATAATTAAGTAAATATTTGAATTAGTTAAAAACTAAGATATAAGTAATCAAATCTAAAATATTCAAATTAGTAGTTGGATTTAAAATCCAATAAAATTAAAAGATATAAATTTTTTAAATAGGAAGTAATTTTGAAATCAATTTGACAGTAAGAGATAAGAAGATTTAAAATGGTAGGAGATTTGAAAATAGAAACTCAGTGCTATTACAGAGTTTTAACAAAAATTCTTGAAACGTCCCGTATTTTTGATAGTAAGATATTTCATTTATTATATTATATTAAATATTGATTTGGAATTTTATATGAATTTAAAATAAATAGTTCATTTATATAACGAATTTTAATCTTTTAATTTATATATAATTATAAATCGAGCTCACAATGTCGTGGTAGTTCGTAATTTTGAGTTTTGAACTTTAACTAAATATATATAATCCAATATAAGTCGAAATTCAGTGAAGAAAAGAATCATCCGAATCTATTTGATTATAAATTTCTAACGAAAGAGAAGTATGGAGATATCATATAATAAATTGTTAGTTATGTCCAATTCAAACTTTCAAATAGTCGCTATGGAATCGTTTATAAATTATAACAATTAATTTAATAAATTTAATTCTATTTGAAAGGAGATTATTGATAACTTGAGATAACAATCGAATTAAGGCATGAAACGAATTCCGTTAAATTCGTAATGACGTTTAGATTAGAATAGATATATTGTTTGTTATTTTTGGAGACCGAGTATTTTGGTGCCCAAAATAGCATTGTTTTACACGTAAAATAGAATAATCGATTGTTAAATGAACTTCGGTTTCAACAAAACAAAATTTATTGAATCTGCAGTGACTTATTATTGTAGCATCTCAAGTTTCAAGTTATTTGGATTTATTTTGTGATCGTAGGCAATTTAAACCCGTGATTATTCATCTGTGAATTATAAAGGGATTTTCACAAATGACATCGGAATTCGACGAAACCTGTCCCATCGTATCCAAAATATTTTCTATGCTAGGATTACGAGTTCCATCTCGATCAGATATCATATGTGGTAGTTTTATCGCGTTACTTCGTGGTGAAATTTTGATTAATAATTTAATAATAATTGTACATCCCTATAAATATACAATTCAGTTCCACCATAACCCTAAATTCAGTCAACATTAATATGCATGGTCAACCACACTCTGAGCCGCCTTCAAATAATTGAACGACCAAAATGTTCACAATTTCTTCCTCTAAATTCACAAAATCCATGCCTTTAATTCCTAATTCTCCAATAGAAAATATATAGATCTACGTGAGCTCTTTATTTCGAGCGATTGTAACGATCCAAGATTTTCAACACTTTTAAATATGAATTTTATTTGAAGTGGTATTTAGAAATTGAATTTAATCTATTTTAACTTAGTTTGGTATTGATTTTTATAAGTGTGAATTTAAATTTTAATATTTGAATCTAGATAATTTTGATTTAATGAAACATAATTATTGTTTTAAAACTAATTGAAATTGTTGAATGAACAATTGCATATAAATGATTTAGATGTTTAACCTGAAATATTTAATTTATTTATATTTTAGTTTGGTTTTGAAAACTAATTTGAGAATTGTATTTGAAATATATTGAATACCCTATTTTGTTGTATATACTTGGTACAAATAGATAGTATCCACCTTGAAAAATAAATATTATTCATCTTTGCCCCTTGTTTGGAACTAGCTGAAGTTTCAATGCCACTTATTCAAATTTGTCTAAGATTCCAAAGCATGTCTTCGTTGTTCTAACGTTCCACTGTTTCTTCTTTAATTTTTCCTGTCCCCTTCTTTCATTTCTTTATCCCCAAAATTGGAAGAAACCAAAGGCTGTGCCTTTACCTCAGATCGAAATTAATGGCCATCGGGCGATTCCGCATCTTCCCTCCGCCACCATATACCATCCGCCTCTTCTTCCTTGTCTCGAATCCATGCCCTTGACACTGCCGCCATCTCTCTGCCTCCCACCTCTTCCCTTTGCAACCACTCACTGCAGCCACCCTGAGCTTCCCCGAAATCCTCCTCGACCTGAGCTTTGCCCTTCGCATGATCCAAGCGGCGGAACCCTCAGCCAAACCTACCTTAATCCACGTACCCAAGCCGCGCACATGAACCCCTCCTTGCTCAATCACCTACGCGCCTGTCAGATGGTGAACACCATGACCACTTCTGTGGCCAACCCACAACCGAAGCCGTCGTTCTTCGCCTTAACCCATCGGTGCAGGTGAGTTTTATGGCTCGCGTTTCTTTTGTTCGAAAGTTTTAGGTTCAACGTTTAACTAAAATGTTGCGGTAGAAAAAACTTACATCTAGATCTTTTTGCAATGATTTTGGGGGCTGTTTTATTGACATTTTGATCATGCATAATGATGAAATGGATTAAAAATATGTCCACTTACTTCACACAAGTCTAACCTTGTTTTCAAAGCTTTGGTTGTTGTGAGTTCATTTGTCTCCATTTCATTTTTCCTTACTGGGATAGTATATTGGCATGTATATATACTTAGGTATACATGTGAGTTAGTTAGCTTCCAGTTTAGAAGGGATGGTTCATTATTTTAACGCAACAGAGTAAGGAAAAGAGGGAGCCTTCTCTCTTTTTAGAAAATTTTGTTCCCTTTTAAAACATTTGTAAACTCTCCTTTCATTCTTTACATACAAAAAAAAAATGAATTTTTTTCTCTTTAGCTCCATTTGTCAGGTTCTTTCTAAATAAGCATAAATATTCCTCATTTTCACTTTCTGGCATCCTCTTTGAATCACACGCATGACACAAATTCAACACCATTTCTTTACTTTGATTTGTTTTTCCTGGTGGCATATTATTTACGTGTGTGTGAGGGTGGCATGCAGGTGTATGCCGTGTGTGTGATGTTGTGTGGGTGTAAAAATTTATATATTTACAAACATGTATATGCATATCATATATGTGTTGACAGTATTTTAAAAGTCACATGGTCAGTTTGCATGCTAGCTCGTGAGCATAGTAGTGGGTTGTGTCAATTTAAATACTTTGTTTAGTGTGCGTGTGAGAGTTTTATATACATTTGCATGGATGCATCATGCATGTGAGCATGTTTGTGTGTGCGTGAGTGCGTGTGTAATTGTTTGTGCAGTGCGTACTATACGTGTATGTATGAGTTGCATACGTGAATCAAACTTTACATACTGGGGCTGCATACATGCTAGAATTTAACTATTATATTTATATTTCGGTATTTTATTATAGCTGATTTACTTGAATACAACCTGACCCGAGTTTTTGTTTTGCTAGGATCGGGGTCGAACCTGAGTATTTACAGCTTAAATTTGAAGTGTACAACGGTGAAGATTCGAGAAGATGCTTGCGCTGCAAACCCGACCAACTGTAAACTTTATTTTTTTAATTCATTTATATATTTTATATTTTTCTATTGTACCAATTTTGTAAAACTCTGATATTTTTGTATATAAAATTTTCTTCATGAGATATACTGGTGTCTTCTGTTTTGTGATTCTGTGTGATTTATTCTATTGAACCCGGTAAGCTAAATAACTATCTGTCATTTTGAATGTTTCGAGTTGGTTTAGTTACTGACTTGGAGCGGTCAAATTGGAATGTCATTACAGTTGGTATCAGAGCCTGATTTGACAAAGCTCAGCTTATCGGGTTTAAAAGCTCATTAGAGATAGGATAGAAATATCCTAGAATGAGTGGAATTATCACAAGAATCACTGTAGAGAAAGCGTATTTTGAAAATATAAACTATTTTGAAATTTAGTAAATCGTTTTGCAAAGTGTAAATGTTTTGAAATATAATTTATGATAAGAGTTTTGGGTAATTTATTGGACGTCAAGATTGGACTGTCAAGTATGTAAGGATTTTGCATATACGCCTGATCAATGTATATACGAAGCCCAATATATACTAGATAAATATAGAATTGCACTCTAGTCGCCCGAGGAAGATTCTGATGATTCATGTATCATCATCAATATTTATTTACGAGTTTCGGAAGTGGGATGATTGAATGATTCCGATTGAAACGTTGATAAATACTTAAAACCATTAGATAAGTGTTTGAAAATGTTTTGACAAATTAATATTGACTAGAACTGATAAGAAAATTTTAAATAAGTTATGCATTCCTGGTTTGTTGAGTACAAATTAAATTTTCCAATGAATTAAATGAAATTGTGGATAATTTGGAAAATTAGAAATAGGCAATGGAAGTTTTGGAATATAATTCTGCCTCTTCGCTTGCTGTTGTGTTTGTTTTTCCTCGACTTGCCTTCATCTTTCGCTTACTGATTCGAACCATTCGTGCTTAAATTTTTGAAACTGTCCAAATCTTATCCTAATCCTTTGCCTTGCTTTGACAAATTTACGGACAAGTGGATTTTGAAAAAATAATATTTATTTGAGAATGTGGTTTTCAAAAATTTTAAAATCGATTTCTAATGTTTTAGAATATTTTGGAAGCAAAATTTGTTTGAAATGTAGATACTGGGTCTGAGTAGCGCAGTGAGGCGTGGAGATATTTTCAAATAATATAGTTTCAAGAGATTTTCGACTATTTGAATAATGTACCTTTTCAAATAAGATTTAAATATTTGAAACTGAAATGAATAAAAATCTTATATTTTGTGCAAATGATTTTGGAAATGAAATTTGAAAAGGAAAGCTATACAACTTTATGAATCTCTTAGAAAATGTTATCTTACGTGTAGTTGGAAATCTTATTTCATGAAGCTGGATATAATTTAAAATTTAAATGATTCTTAATGTCTTTGATTTAGAAATTTGACGTGCTTGAAATGTTTGAATAAGATCGTTGTTTTCGAAAATGTGAAAACTTGAGTTGTGTACTTGAAATTGAAATCATATTTTCAAGTTATCAAATTTGATTTCTATGTTTGAATGAAATTATTTTTCGGAATATGGAAATATAGTTTATAAGATGGATTGCAAACATAGAAATTTCGACGACTTGAAATCCCGATATTTTGAAATGTTTGAAAAACAAAATTATATATGATTTGGAAGTTTTTGTAAATTATTATTTCGAAATGCTTGACTTTAGGGTATGAAATGAAATGATTTGTTACTGAGACTTGAGTAACCCGTGACTAAAGAAAGGTATAACGTGAGTGTAAGCCCTTGATGATTGTCTGCTATGGGGTCCGGAGAGACATCATTTATATATATCGATGCGGGCATAGGTCGTGCCTAGTGGCCATGTCATTAGGAGAAACGTCTTGACTTGGGACATAAATGTTTTTATGTCGTTGATCTTAAAATATTTGATTCAAAATGATTTTGAAATCCCGAAGCAAGTATGATTCGATATAAAAAGAAAATTACAAGATTTCAAATGACTTGAAAATGAAACAGGGACTTTAATTCGAAGAAACGATATCATGCTTTGATTTTCAAATTTTAAATTCTATTGTTTATTTTGTTTTAAAATCTAATAGGGTATCAGTAAATATATTGTTTTATAAATATATGTGTATGGTTTTAACAATCTCTCCTTGTCGAGGACGAAAAGTTTTAAGGGGGGAGATTGTAATGATCCAGGATATTCAACACTTTAAAATATGATATTTATTTGAAGTGGTATTTAGAAATTAAATATAATCTATTTTAATTTAGTTTGATACTGATTTTTATAAGTGTGAATTTAAATTTTAATATTTGAATCTAGATAATTTTGATTTAATTAAACATAATTATTGTTTTAAAAACTTATTGGAATTGTTGTTTCAACAAATGCATATAAATGATTTGGAATTTTAATTTGAAATATTTAATTTATTTACATTTTAATTTTGTTATGAAAATTAATTTGAGAATGGTATTTGAAATATATTAAATACCCTATTTCGTTGTATATACTTAGTATAAATAGATGGTGTCCACCTTGAAAAATATATTTTATTCATCTTTGCCACTTGTTTGGAACTAGCTGAATTTACGATGCCACTTGTCCAAATTTGTCTGAGATTCCAAAGCGTGTCCGTGCTGTTCTGACTTTCCACCGTTCCTTCTTTAATTTGTCCATCCCCTTCTTTCATTTCTTTATCCCCAAAACTGGAAGAAACCAAAGGCTAAGCCTTTTCCTTAGATCGAAATTAATGGCCATCGGCCGATTTTGCATCCGCCCTCCGCCACCATACACCATCTGCCTCTTCTACCTTGCCGCAAATCCACGCCCTTGACACTTCTGCGATCTCTCTGCCTCCCACCTCTTCCCTTCTTAACCACTCACCGCAGCCACCTAGAGCTTCCCAGAAGCCCTCCACGATCTGAGCCTCACCCTCCGCTCGATCCAAGAGGCGCAACCCTCAGCTAAATACACTTTGATTCACGTACTCAAGCCATGCACACGAGCCCCTTCTTGCTTGATCACCTGCGCGCCTATCAGATGGTAAACCGCCAATACCACCGCTCCCACCAACCCAAAGTGAAGCCTCCGTTCTTCGCCTTAACCCATCGTTGCTGGTGAGTTATATGGCATGCATTTCTTTTGTTTAAGAATTATAAGTTTAGCATTTAACTAAAATGTGACGGTAGGAAAAACTTGCATATAGATCTTTTTGCAATGATTTTGGGGGTTGTTTTATTAACATTTTGATCGTGTATACTAATGAAATGGATTACAAACATGTCTACTTACTTTTGCACAAGTCTAACCTTGTTTTCAAAGCTTTGGTTGTTATGAGTTCATTTGTCTCCATTTCGCTTTTCCTTGCTGGGATAACATATTGGCATGTATATATACTTAGGTATACATGTGAGTTAGTCAGTTTCTAGTTTTAAATGGGATGTCTCATTGTTTTAACACAACAGAGGAAGGAAAAGAGGGAGCCTTCTCTCTTTCTAGAACTTTTTTTCCCTTTTCAAACATTTTTACACTCACCTTTCATTCTTTACACACAGAAAGAAATGAAAACTTTTCTCTTTAGCTCCATTTGCCAGTTTCTTTCTAAGTAAGCATAAATAATCCCCATTTTCACTTTTTGGCATATTTTTTGAATCACACGCATGACACAAATTCAACACCACTTCTTCACTTTGTTTTGTTTTTCTTGTTGGCGTATTATTTAGTGTGTGTGAGGGTGGTGTGTAGGTGTATGTTGTGTATGTGATGTTATGTCGGTGCACAGATTTATATATTTACAAAATTGTGTATGTGTATCATATATGTGTTGAGAGTATTTTAAAGGTAACACGATCAATTTGCATGCTAGCTCATGAGCATACTAGTGCGTTGTGTCCAAGGTTTTAAATCTCGGATATTGATCGTGTTTCGTCTTGGGGATTTTATAGACTCCCTCTCGTACCGGGGGTGATCTCGGACGAGAAGAGTCTAACTTGGGAGTTCGTCTCGGATTTTCATCTCGGGTCTGAAAGTTCATATCGGTACAATCTCGGGGTACATGATATGTTAAAAACGATATTTTAACAAAATGATTTTTATGAATGCTATTAAAAACATAGTAACTTAAACTTAAAATGCAAAATAACTTTATTATTCTTTATTTTGCGAAAGATCATTCATATTTTAAATCGTAATATGCTTAAAATAGAAATATTGTTAGACAGGAAACACTAAAAGGATGCAAAACATTAAAAAAAATCAGCATAAATAGACCATAAAATACATAATTTCATAAGTAACATGCATTTAAAAAGATGAATATGAAAATCATAAGCATTGTAAAACATATACGAACATACAATATAGTAATTTAACATGCAAAACGTAAAATAACAAAAGATCATTATGGATGGATTTGAGTTTTTTAATTATATTTCTAGTTCAGGCACAAATTTAAATTTTAACCAAGAAAACTAAGATCTCGGACGATATTCCAGTATTTCGTCTCGGTCGATATATCATTCGATTTTGCAATATCTCGGGCGATATATTCGAAAGGAGATTTAGAGTGATATTTGCTGTTTCGTTTTGAAAGGAGCCCAAAATAAGATCTCAGAGGAGATCCCGGGCGATATTTACGAGATTTGAAATAGTGGTTGTGTCAATTAAATACTTTGTGTAGTGTGTGTGCGTGTGTATAAGAGTTTAATATACATTTGCATGGGTGCATCATGCGTGTGAGCATGTTTGTGTGTGCATGAGTATACATGTATGTAGGCATGTGTAGGTATTTGTGCAGTGCATACTGTATGTGTATGTATGAGTTGCATACGTAAACCGAATTTTACATACTAGGGATGTAACACCCTGAAATTTTAACGAAACTAAAGATGATGGATCAAATAATAATTAGTGTAAAATACACTGTTAACAATGAATTAAGGAAAGCTTCATTAAATATTCAAAATTAAGTAAAATGGACTGCGTCATTGCGTCCATCTCGGAATTCTGGTCAAAATAGACACCTGGTTTGCGTAAATCGGACAGCGTATGAAGAAGTTATTAAGGTTTAAAGTATGTATACGCACAGGAAGGATATATATATAATAAATTTAGAAATTCAAAAATGGGTCTAGAAATTTGAAATTCGGTTCAAAATTTGAAATTTGGGAAGGTGGCAGATTTCCCGCTCAGGTGTGTCTACCCACTCAAAGGGGGGTCGACCCATAGATCGACCCACTCATAGGAGGGTCGACCCACCCCTGACAGTTCTGGGCGAAATACTTCATTTTATATCTGGGCACCTTTTTGAGCAAGATTCATTGAACCCTAGCCTATATAAAGGACCATAAATCTAGGTTTTATTCTTCTAAAAATAATGCTAATGGCGAAGCTCTGCTGCAACGAAAATTAAAATGGCCTTTCTTCTTCTGAATCAATTGAAAGAAGATTGTACATATTCGAAGATTGCTACAACAAATTCAGCGATGGCTACAACAACTTATTCAACATGTTCTTCGCAGTAATTTGGATCCATTTCCTTAGATCTATTCACTGTGAATTCATGTTATTTTTAGATCTAAATATTTAAATAGTAATCTTGATATGTACGTAAAAATTGGATCATGAATCGGTGCCTAATCAGGTCTATTATGACATAACTATCAGATCAGCTTTTATATGTTCATACTGCTGCCATGTTAAATCTTGTCATAATATGCCTATTCAGTTTATGCCTATTTTTATCAGTTTATTATTGATTCGTTATTATGCATGTTCGCGATTCTCTTCTCTCCCTCATTTTCCCTTTTTGTTTTTATATAGCCACGCTACCTTAGAGTCTAGGCCTAACGCTGAAAAATGCGAACATGGGAAATTAGAAACGATTGGGAAAGACATAATTTGGGGCATAATTGGTATTGGAAAATATGGATCTAAATTTAAGCATATGTTGGAAAATATAATTTGAGCATAAATTGGGACATGGGTAAGTACTGATTTGGGACATAAATTGGGACGTATGTGAATATGAATTTTAGGCATATATTGGAAAGTATGCGAATATGGATTTGGGTATAACTTGTATTGACATGGGCGAATATAGACTAGGGACATAAACTGAAAAATATGTAGAGTTGAGTTTGTGCATAACACACACACACACACACACACACACACACACACACACATATATATATATATATGCCTTGACATATAACTTGGGAAAAAAGGCATATGGTGCATAATTAAAAGGTGAATTGAAAAGGGGTGCAAAAGTCTATGATTTGAATAGTGAATTGGGCATATAATTAAATATGGAGAAAAAGAGAAATAATCACCTATAATGACATAGGTAGATTTGGATAAAAATTGATTGTCTAATAATTACAATTAGGAATTGTAATTGCACTTATGACACGAGGTTAGGTTGCATTAGTGGTGGAAGTCTGCCGGGACCTGACCGGCATATCCACTTGCCCTAATGTTGAACCTAATGTGAGTGGTCTAAGTGTGCAAATACGAATCGGGCTAAGACACGAGGTTAGACCTAGGGCTGTCAATGGGTCGGGTTGGGTCGGGTACGGGTCGGGTCAAGTTGTGTTCGGGTTGAGTTCGGGTCGGGTCAGCTCAACCCGTTTATTAAATGGGTCGGGTTCGGGTTGACCCATTTATAATCGTGCGGGTTTCGGGTTTGATTAGTGTAACCCGTTAAGAAAAATATTTGTATAAAAAACTTTGCGGGTTTCAAATGATGGCTGCATTTGATCGAGTCTTTGTAGCATAAATTATGAAAGAAAAAGGACTATGCTACAATGAAGTGCTCATAGAATCTCGAGACGATGCTCGAGTCTCGAGACGATGTTGTTGCTAATGCTTTTTCCTGGTGCCGCCATTGTTCTTCGATCTGATGCACGATTTCAGAAGGATATCATAGAATCTAGGGCTCGGTGTAAAAAGGAAAGAGGAAATTGAAGTCTGAAGGAGTAAAGAGGTAGAACCGCATTAATTAGAATGACTGAATGAGTGGATGCTCGGTAATTGGTAAATTAGGGTAAAGAGACAAATGGGTAGTGGACTGGGCTGGTCCTATGTTTTGTAGATTATAGAGTAATAAAAATATGCTTTATATTAAACGGTTCATGACGGGTTCACGGGTTGGGTCGGGTCAACCTGTTTATTAAACGGGTCATTGCGGGTTGACCTGAAATTGACCCGCTTATAAATGGGTCGGGTCGGGTTTTTATCGTGCGGGTTACGGGTCGTGTTAGAAATTGATAGCCCTAGTTAGACCCAGTTGTGGAATAAGACTGCCCGGACCCGACCGGCATATCCAGCATCCACACGTTGTAGGCCTAATGTCGGAGGTCTTGCCCATTATAACAATAATTGGACATGGTAATGAATTGGACTACTTAACGTAATTTAATCCATAAAAATTGTATGATTGTGAACTTAAGTTAGGGTTAAGTAAAATTGGATGGGTAGTGGGTGGGTTAAGTAAATCTGAGGGGTTGGGTAATATTTACATATAGGCCCATAAACTTAACTCGATAAGGTTTTGTAATTAAAGACACCCAGTGGTATACATAACCGGTGGAAAATATAATAAAGTTATGTAACACCCCACATCCGTTAGTGTCACTCACAAAGGGAATGCACTAAGTTCTGTGGAGCATTTAGGGTAAAAGATGCAGATAAATTACAAGACAGACAGAAATTAAACAGCGGAAAATAAAACTTTGCTTTATTGATAAAATAGTTTGTACAATGGTTTCTTTACAATATCAGAGTATCATCTGTCTTACAAAATAAAGAAGCATAAAAAACAACATTTATATTCCCCGATTTTAGCAAGAACCAGCCACAGCATCTGAAAAGAGAATCCAAGCAAACTTCGACAAATCTTCAAGCTGGGAAGAGTGGCAGTCCAACTTAACCTGAGCTAAACTATTCCCTCCTTTACTACCTGGGGCGGGGGGAACGGAAGAAAAGAAGACGAAAGAAAAACAGAGTCAAACATAAAGCCTGAGTAAGTTCAGTAACTTCTAGCATGTGAACATGGAAAAACAAAACGACATGAATTAATTGAATACAAGATTACGCCATGACGATAGGGTCAACAAGATTAGAAGAGGTAATCACAAGATATGCTAAGATAAGATAACTGGATACGCTTTAATGCTTTCGCCGCTTCGCTCTAATACTTCGCCGCTTCGCTATTTCCTTGTTATACTGATTTCTATATCTCTGCACCCCTAACTAGTGTCCCAACGTTAACTTGATCCCAATCCCTGTATTTTCCATTGCCTTCCGGCATACATTCATTATTTATTACCTAGATCGAATCTAGGGTTTTCTATCAAGTGCTTTCTAGATTTAACTAGAGTTTACGCTATCTGCTGAACGCTTCTCGGATTCAGGATTTATGCCACCTAGTCCAACTAGGGATTATGCTACCTGTCGAAAGATGCCCCCAAGTCTAGGACACACTACCTGGAGTGGTATATGTTCCTATACTTCCCCACGCCTGTATCACGAATCGTTATCACTTGTCTAGATGCACATGTCCTGTAATTTGTGACCCGAGTCCTGTGTCAGGGAAAATCAAGGAATACAGAACTCGGTCGGGAGCTTTCAGATATCTGCCGATGCAGATGCTAAGGTCTGTTTTTATTCCAGTGGCTATGATCCCACTTGACCCCTCCCTCAACTAATGAAAGGCACCCTTTGTAAAATGAGAACTATACGCCGGCCCCCGGTGCCCCACTATCCTATGGCCATCCTCACCCATAACTAGATAGCAATTATGGTCTTTTGGAGTTCTCCGCCTTTCCGCTTCACGTATCTCGACTGACTCAAGATGGATGGTAGACGACGAGTTGCTATCACAGGGCTACCGTTTTCTCGCCGAATCACGCCGGTCCATCCTAGTCTTTAGGTTGCCATATATATTGCAACCAAGGCATACCCCTGGTTCTTCTACGCAGACCTTAACCTCTGTCAGCCCAGGAGAATAATCTGCCGCCTCACAGAGGGATACCAAGAGTACCCTCACGTCCCCTCGAAGCCTCGGGCTTCGTAACCCAATACGTTGGAGCCTTCTTTTTACTCAGACAGACATTCGCTCCTTCCCGTGTTATACTAAGAATTACTACTTAGTTTTACTAACTAAGATTTACCACTTAGTTTCCAGAATCGTTGTTTTCTTAACTAAGGTTTACTACTTAGTTCCATTTCCCGTCAATTTCGATTAGTTAAGTGTCATTAGTCAATTCAAGCCGACTTAACCCTCTTCATTTATCCTGTCAAACTGGTTAAGTGTTATCAGTAATTCATGTTGACTTAACCCCACCACAAACCAAGTTATATTGGTTAAGTATTTCTTATTACTTCCTTACCCATTCACCCTGTATTGGTTCAGTGTTCCTTTTTAACTTAACCTTGCCCGTCTGTTTTAACTAACCTGCTATTAACGGTTAAGTATTATCCCTTCATGTTTTAGACTTAACCCTATTCCTTTATCAAAATATGATGGTTAAGTGTTCAAGTTTACTTAGCCCGACGGTCTAGCCCAGCTAACATATCAAATTGGCTAAGTGTATTAAATCTTACTTAACCTCAACCTCTAGTCTAGTTAACATGTTAATTTGGCTAAGTGTATTAACTTTACTTATCCCCACTTTCTAGACTAGTTAACATGTTAATTTGGCTAAGTGTTTTCTTAGTTACTTAACCTCTACAAATCTTGTCTTGTTACCATGAGTTTGGTTAAGTGTCCCTGTGGACTTAGCCCTCCGTTCTAGCTTAACTGTGCTTAAGTTGGTTAAGTGTTCCTATGGACTTAACCCTCCCATTCTAGCTTAACTGTATGAACCTAACCCCACCTACCAGTCTTGTTATCATGTTGAGTTAGTTAAGTGTCTTAGTTAACTTAACCCTAGCATTCTTGTTCTAGCTTTAACTAAATAAATTAAAGCCACAACCACTCACATTAGACAGATATTGTTGCGATTACTGGATGTGTCGGTTGGTTCCGGGCAGGTTTACATCGCAACTCAGTCTAACCTCGGGTTAGGCCTATTCGTGTTTTCTAGTTCAAAGGGTTTTGATTAATTTTCAAATCAGGTTTTGAAAGTAACCATCCCGTCCGTCGGATCAGTTAGGGATAGCCAGGGAGAGCAGGAAACTTGTATTTTCCAAAGTCAAGCCTAGACACTAGCCTCTCTGTCACCCTAGAACTTTCTGGTGTGTCATTAAAAGAGATGTCGTTAATAAACCTTTAATTTGTCTAAATTAGTATTTCCTCATTTAGGACAAATTCTATAAGTAAATTATTCCTAATTTACTTATTTCCCAATTGCTCTTTTTATCAACATTTATTCTTATGGCCCATTCTCCCCTCTATATCATATTTATGCCCTTTTGGTATGTAAACTATACCAAATTAAGTGTCACTAACCATGATTTTGCTAAACCTGATAGTTATTCCCAACTATGGCCAATTTCACATTTATGCCAATATGCTTACCGTGCCAAATTAGCTAATCCAATTCCGATTCAACATTCTGATTCACGTCAAACTAGACTTATTACTCTAGTTCACTATTCATGTAAATACTAGATTTACACGTCAATACAAGATTCAAATTACACATCTTATAATTCATGTCAAATTTATCCAATTTGCATTTCTATGAACATGCCATAATACATGTTCCCAATTTATGCCAATTTCCAAGTTAAACTAGGTTTTAGTAAATTTCATATTTTGCCCCAAATCGCATTCCCACCGTTCGTACAATCGTGTTTCAATCTAGATTATAGATAAATCTAGATTCGTAGCAAATAGGGAATGAACCAAAGATTGCTATGAAAAGGATAGATATAACAACTGGCATAAAATGGTTTTGAATAATGACGTAGGTTCAAGAACATGGGTAGACCTAACTTAATAGGTAAATTCCCAAGGTCTAAAACCAAGAATAGACAGAGTAGGTTCAAGAACATGGGTAGACCTAACTTAATAGGTAAATTTCCAAGGTCTAAAACCAAAGAAAACCAAGGACAGGCAGAATAAATAATCGGTTTTAGACCCAATCTCATAATCACAAAACTTAAGCAACCCTTTCCTAGTCATGAATCATAGGTGTTTAATCACAGACGTCCTTGTTATGTCATAGGTAATAGTTTATGTATTCTAATCAGAAGGCACAGTATTAGTCAAGGAAATAATCCTCATAGTCACAGTCACAGTCATAGGCAAGGTTCGTAGTCATAGGCAATGTCCATAGTCATAGGCAATGTTCATAGTCATAGGCAATGTTCATAGTCATAGGCAATGTTCATAGTCATAGGAAAATGTTCATGGTCATAGGCAAATGTTCATGGCCATAGGCAAATGGTTTTTAAGGTCCATAGTTTCATAGTCACGGTCTTATTTGTCCTCGAATCATAACAGTTCTTAATTAGGTTCAAGAGTATAGGCACTGATTTGAATAGAGAGAGAGAGATTTGGCATATTCTTTTATTCCTTTAATTTCATGTCACGAACAGAGAAAAACGTTCAAATCTAGAAATAACCGACTTACAGAGATTAGATTAGAACAGAAAGATGGCGTTGCTAAGATTCGTAGAAAAACAGTCGTTGAAGTCGTATGGTCCTCCTCTTGAATCCTAGCTTGACCTGAACCTCTTCTTGAAAATCTTTTAGCAGCATTTCCTTGTCTTGGTTTATTTTATATTTATTTATATATTTTAGAGGAGGAGGAGAAGCCATGGCTAACAAGAATCTTTGCAGCATAAAGGTAGAAAAGAATTGTGAATAGAGAAGAAGACCAGGGCTGTTTATATAGTGTTAGGCGGACGGACCTGGTCAGAAAACGTGACCAAATACAGTAGAACGAACCAGGTGCAGAAAACTGGAAAAAGCGGGCAGGTCGACACCCATGTCGACTGGGTAGTCGACATGGGGGCGGGGGTGTCGACTGTGCAGTCGACACCCCTATCGACTTGACCTGGGCGGGAATTTTCCCGCCCTACCCCCTGCGCGTTTGAATTCGAATTTAACTCTATTTTAAACTGTTTTGAACTTGGAATTTTCTGAAAACTTTGACGGGCCATATCTTGGTCATACGGACTCCGATTTTCGAAAACTCAGACTCTATTTCGCGTATTTTTCCGAGACGAACGCAATGGCACTGCCCGTTTCCCTTGATTTTGAATTTAAGTTTTTAATTCTTCCTTGATTTGCGAATCTTAGTGTTACAGAATTACGGGGTGTTACATTCTCCCCCACTTAAAAGGATTTCGTCCCCGAAATCTCCAAGTTAGGAAGAATGTGTCCTACCATCTAATCACCCATCTACTCAACCATTCAATAAAAGGCATCCATTGTCCTTAAAAGATTTCTAATGCCTTCATGTTCATATGCATAGTGTGTGTATATGTCTTTATCTAATGCAAAATCAGGCGGTCTACTGATTCAGTTGACCTCCTTAATGCGAATCATGTCAGTGCCATGCGTCCAATCATGTATGCAAGCATCCCTAGTTATGTAAATACTACATGCGTGCACAGCCATTCATCCATATGCAACATCAATATGATGACATATCAATTTCAACTTACAAACAAATACATATCTGTAAATGCAATATGAAAGCGTCCGAACTTGATCTAGTGCCTAATGCGTATGCATATGCATTCACGAGCAACCATTTGCAACCACTTGCAACCATTCAACCATAACATGTTTCAAATACATGTTTACATTCATTGGCTTCTACCTAAGGATCGATGATACGTCCTAGAGGATATACTTTGGAAAGAGAGAAACAATTATGTGTAAAGCTCCTACAAACAAAAGAAATCAAGGATGCACCCAAGGAAAAAGGGTATGACGCCAGTATCTAGGCTTCTTAAGCTTTACTCCACTGTATCTTAACTAATTTAACTTCACGATTGTGAAGTTTCTGACCTCCATCTGTAAAGTAAACAGATGTCAACTATGATACCAAGTGTATGTACTAAGATGATTAGAGGTCTCTCCTCTTAGCTTATCCATCACACTATAACTATGAGGGTAAAAAGGTCACTACGCACTTTCTAGAGTGCCTGCCACAACTATTCATTTCTCACGCAAACCACCCTAGTCGAACTCGACATTCCTCAAGTACAAGCCCCAAAGGCCTAAACCAATATCAGACAAGCACCCAAGGAATATCTCTTCCGAATTTAGACGATCTACGTGAGATGATATAAGCAAACTCGATAGCTACTCTCAAATCCCTACTAACAAAAAATAAATTGGTTGAACCACCAATTGGATTTGATACTCTAGTGGGATCTTTCTACTATACAAGTACTAAGGTGCAGAGACTCAACTATGGAAGTAGACATGAACAAATGCGAAGCGCTAAAACCGAAAGAGTACGAACAGAAAAACTAGACTCTTCCAACAGAACTTTACTACCTTTCTCCAAGGTACGCTTAGAGGTGAAAGTATGTACTTGCCCTTTTAAAAATCTTGTTCCTCGTTCTTGCCCTTGTCCTGAATTATATGCCCTATTATACCCTAGTAAAGATACTTCCTCTTGTCTTAGGTTTTATAATTCCTCATCCTTGGGTTATGCTCCTTAGCCAAACTCCCCTTCCTCTTCCGTGTGTAATCATGTTGACAAATCTCTCGAAAGCTGCCTCCATCGTAAAGAATCCCCTACAAAGCTTGAAAGAAAAGTGGCTGCAGGTGAAACTACTACGGCTATAGATGGAAGTCGGGCACTACTTTGCACTTCGATGAGGTTACCTCCCAGAAAGCCAAGAGCCCCAGAGACTCAAGAAAGAAGGAAACGAGGACTCAAACAGAGAATCAAAAGATAGTGCTTATGGCTTTGGGGAATATGCCTTTTAAAACAAAACTTTTCTTTTGAAAATGCTTCTTTAAAAACTGTTTTGAAAAATAATTTTTCGAATCTTTATCTGATCCGGTAACCTTCAGCTCTGATACCACGTGTAACACCCCACGTCCGTTAGTGTCACTCACAAAGGGAATGCACTAAGTTCTGTGGAGCATTTAGGGTAAAAGATGCAGATAAATTACAAGACAGACAGAAATTAAACAGCGGAAAATAAAACTTTGCTTTATTGATAAAATAGTTTGTACAATGGTTTCTTTACAATATCAGAGTATCATCTGTCTTACAAAATAAAGAAGCATAAAAAAACAACATTTATATTCCCCGATTTTAGCAAGAACCAGCCACAGCATCTGAAAAGAGAATCCAAGCAAACTTCGACAAATCTTCAAGCTGGGAAGAGTGGCAGTCCAACTTAACCTGAGCTAAACTATTCCCTCCTTTACTACCTGGGGGGGGGGGGGGAACGGAAGAAAAGAAGACGAAAGAAAAACAGAGTCAGACATAAAGCCTGAGTAAGTTCAGTAACTTCTAGCATGTGAACATGGAAAAACAAAACGACATGAATTAACTGAATACAAGATTACGCCATGACGATAGGGTCAACAAGATTAGACAAGGTAATCACAAGATATGCTAAGATAAGATAACTGGATACGCTTTATTGCTTTCGCCGCTTCGCTCTAATACTTCGCCGCTTCGCTATTTCCTTGTTATACTGATTTCTATATCTCTGCACCCCTAACTAGTGTCCCAACGTTAACTTGATCCCAATCCCTGTATTTTCCATTGCCTTCCGGCATACATCCATTATTTATTACCTAGATCGAATCTAGGGTTTTCTATCAAGTGCTTTCTTGATTTAATTAGAGTTCACGCTATCTACTGAACGCTTCTCGGATTCAGGATTTATGCCACCTAGTCCAACTAGGGATTATGCTACCTGTCGAACGATGCCCCCAAGTCTAGGACACACTACCTAGAGTGGTATATGTTCCTATACATCCCCACTCCTGTATCACGAATCGTTATCGCTTGTCTAGATGCACATGTCCTGTAATGTGCGACCCGAGTCCTGTGTCAGGGCAAATCAAGGAATACAGAACTCGGTCGGGAGCTTTCAGATATCTGCCGATGCAGATGCTAAGGTCTGTTTTTATTCCAGTGGCTATGGTCCCACTTGACCCCTCCCTCAACTAATGAAAGGCACCCTTTGTAAAATGAGAACTATACGCCGGCCCTCGGTGCCCCACTATCCTATGGCCATCCTCACCCGTAACTAGATAGCAATTATGGTCTTTTGGAGTTCTCCGCCTTTCCACTTCACGTATCTCGACTGACTCAAGATGGATGGTAGACGACGAGTTGCTATCACAGGGCTACCGTTTTCTCGCCGAATCACGCCGGTCCATCCTAGTCTTTAGGTTGCCATATATATTGCAACCAAGGCATACCCCTGGTTCTTCTACGCGGACCTTAACCTCTGTGAGCCCAGGAGAATCATCTGCAGCCTCACAGAGGGATACCAAGAGTACCCTCACGTCCCCTCGAAGCCTCGGGCTTCGTAACCCAATTCGTTGGAGTCTTCTTTTTACTCAGACGGACATTCGCTCCTTCCCGTGTTATACTAAGAATTACTACTTAGTTTTACTAACTAAGATTTACCATTTAGTTTCCAGAATCGTTGTTTTCTTAACTAAGGTTTACTACTTAGTTCCATTTCCCGTCAATTTGGATTGGTTAAGTGTCATTAGTCAATTCAAGCCGACTTAACCCTCTTCATTTATCCTGTCAAACTGGTTAAGTGTTATTAGTAATTCATGTTGACTTAACCCCACCACAAACCAAGTTATATTGGTTAAGTATTTCTTATTACTTCCTTACCCATTCACCCTGTATTGGTTCAGTGTTCCTTTTTAACTTAACCTTGCCCGTCTGTTTTAACTAACCTGTTATTAACGGTTAAGTTTTATCCCTTCATGTTTTAGACTTAACCCTATTCCTTTATCAAAATATGATGGTTAAGTGTTCAAGTTTACTTAACCCTACGGTCTAGCCTAGCTAACATATCAAATTGGCTAAGTGTATTAAATCTTACTTAACCCCAACCTCTAGTCTAGCTAACATGTTAATTTGGCTAAGTGTATTAACTTTACTTATCCCCACTTTCTAGACTAGTTAACATGTTAATTTGGCTAAGTGTTTTCTTAGTTACTTAACCTCTACAAATCTTGTCTTGTTACCATGAGTTTGGTTAAGTGTCCCTGTGGACTTAGCCCTCCGTTCTAGCTTAACTGTGCTTAAGGTTGTTAAGTGTTCCTATGGACTTAACCCTCCCATTCTAGCTTAACTGTATGAACCTAACCCCACCTACCAGTCTTGTTATCATGTTGAGTTGGTTAAGTGTCTTAGTTAACTTAACCCTAGCATTCTTGTTCTAGCTTTAACTAAATAAATTAAAGCCACGACCACTCACATTAGACAGATATTGTTGCGATTACTGGATGTGCCGGTTGGTTCCGGGCAGGTTTACATCGCAACTCAGTCTAACCTCGGGTTAGGCCTATTCGTGTTTTCTAGTTCAAAGGGTTTTGATTAATTTTCAAATCAGGTTTTGAAAGTAACCATCCCGTCCGTCGGATCAGTTAGGGATAGCCAGGGAGAGCAGGAAACTTGTATTTTCCAAACTCAAGCCTAGACACTATCCTCTCTGTCACCCTAGAACTTTCTGGTGTGTCATTAAAAGAGATGTCGTTAATAAACCTTTAATTTGTCTAAATTAGTATTTCCTCATTTAGGACAAATTCTATAAGTAAATTATTCCTAATTTACTTATTTCCCAATTACTCTTTTTATCAACATTTATTCTTATGGCCCATTCTCCCCTTTATATCATATTTATGCCCTTTTGGTATGTAAACTATACCAAATTAAGTGTCACTAACCATGATTTCGCTAAACCTGATAGTTATTCCCAACTATGGCCAATTTCACATTTATGCCAATATGCTTACCGTTCCAAATTAGCTAATCCAATTCCGATTCAACATTCTGATTCACGTCAAACTAGACTTATTACTCTAGTTCACTATTCATGTAAATACTAGATTTACACGTCAATACAAGATTCAAATTACACATCTTATAATTCATGTCAAATTTATCCAATTTGCATTTCTATGAACATGCCATAATACATGTTCCCAATTTATGCCAATTTCCAAGTTAAACTACGTTTTAGTAAATTTCATATTTTGCCCCAAATCGCATTCCCACCGTTCGTACAATTGTGTTTCAATCTAGATTATAGATAAAACTAGATTCGTAGCAAATAGGGAATGAACCAAAGATTGCTATGAAAAGGATAGATATAACAACTGGCATAAAATGGTTTTGAATAATGACGTAGGTTCAAGAATATGGGTAGACCTAACTTAATAGGTAAATTCCCAAGGTCTAAAACCAAGAATAGACAGAGTAGGTTCAAGAACATGACCTAACTTAATAGGTAAATTTCCAAGGTCTAAAACCAAAGAAAACCAAGGACAGGCAGAATAAATAATCGGGTTTAGACCCAATCTCAGAATCACAAAACTTAAGCAACACTTTCCTAGTCATGAATCATAGGTGTTTAATCACAGACGTCCTTGTTATGTCATAGGTAATAGTTTATATTTTCTAATCAGAAGGCATAGGTTTAGTCAAGGAAATAATACTCATAGTCACAGTCATAGGCAAGGTTCGTAGTCATAGGCAATGTCCATAGTCATAGGCAATGTTCATAGTCATAGGCAATGTTCATAGTCATAGGAAAATGTTCATGGTCATAGATGTAACAACCCGAATTTTAAACAACGTATTAAGACAAGAATCAAGGCAGAATTAAATGTTAATATCTGAATCAGGGAAAACGGGTTGTGCCATTGCGTTCGTCTCGGAAAATACGCGAAATAGAGTCCGAAATTTCGTAAATCGGAGTCCGTATGACCGAGATATAGCCTCGCGAAGTTTCTCGAAAAATTCAAATTCAAAACAGATTCAAAATTTCAGAAAATCGGGGTAGGCGGGAAAAATCCCGCCCAGACCAGGTCGACCAGGGGGTCGACCTCGGTGTCAACCTCTGTGGGACCAGGTCGACTGAGGAGTCGACCCTAGGGTCGACCAGGGGGTCGACCTGCCTGGTCGGACCCAGGCAACCTGGTGCACCTGTTTTGCTGTTTGGCTCGGTTTTGGAGGCTTGTGACGATTTTTGAGGGCTTGGATCTATCCTTGGGTTAATCTAAGGGCCTAAACTACTCCTAATCTCTATAAAAAGACCCTAAGCCTACCCTAAACCCCTCATAATTCACTCATGCCACGAAGTGCTTCCCAAATGCCGAGTGATCATGGCCTCCACCTCCAACTCCAAGAGACTATGCATGCAAATCGGATCCGAATTGAAAGGTGCAAGCTTGCTACACCAAATCGAGGCCAAATCAACATTGCTATGGCGATTTAATGACGATTCTTCATCAAAGGAGCCACCTTTTTTGTCAAAACGATTCATGCTCCTAGCCCTCTTGCCACGCTATGTAAGTTCTAGCTACTTCGAGATGTTAACGGTAGTTTAATCATGGCATGGAATAAAATGTGGTTAAACATGAATGCTATAACCTATGCGAGCCTAGTTTGCTCCTTTATCATGAACATATGACTTTGGGCTAAGTTGTAGCGACTTAATCATGCCACTCATGTTATGTATAACCTAGTATATCTTGCAAGTTTGAATCTTTGTCTATGGAATGCTAGCATGAACCTTTGGGAACCTTTTGACTTGTGAAACATTGGCAAAGATTTGACTTTGGGGCTTATGCATGTAAATGAACCCAAACCCCTTATGTATCATGCATGTGTGTGGCCAAATCCGCTTATGAAACTATGCATGCTTGTGGCCAAATTCTCTTATGATAATATGCATGTTTGTGGCCAAATTCCCTCATGATACTATGCATGTTTGTGGCCAATATGTTGGCATAATACCATACTATTTGACTCGCTTCCACTTGGGTTGGAAATACGTTTGGGTGGCTTAGGAAAAACGTGGGTATGACATGAAAAAACTTGACATGGGGCTTACATGAGAACATGACATTCATGATACATTTAAATATGGTCATGACACGTGGGAAAACATGGAACTTGAACTAGACATGGGTGGGTTGTAAGTGTAGAAAGACACTAGACCAAACATGAAAGTGGCCAACTCGAGGTTGGGTTGAGTTTGTAGCATAAATCTACCCGGACCCGCCCGGCTTAACTAGTGGATACAAACAATAGGATCCAATGTGAGAAGTTGGTCATGTCACGCTTAAGACCCGAGGTTAGACTAGGTTGTGGTGTAAAACTACCCGGACCCGCCCGGCTTAACTAGTAACCACAACAAAGTCTAATGTGAGAGGTTGAGAGTGCATTAATTAAATTAATGCCACATGATAAGGTTAAGTAAATTTGACTAATGGCACTTAACCGATATGACATGAATGGGTAGGTTAAGTGGGACCAGGCTTAATTTCTTAATGACACTTAACCATACAAGACAATTAGGGGATGGGGTTAAGTAATTTACGCTTAACTAATCCGACTGGGTAATTAGATGGGGTTAAGTAATCCATGCTTAATTAATCTAAACACGGAAAATTCGATGAGGTTAAGTAATCCATACTTAACTAATCTAACACGGTAATTAGATGGGGTTAAGTAACTTAGACTTAACTAATCTAAAACATGGTAATTAGATGGGGTTAAGTAACCTTCACTTAACTAATCTAAACACGGTAATTTGATGGGGTTAAGTTAAACACTTAACCAATCTAAACTTGGTAATTCAATGAGGTTAAGTAACCAATACTTAACCAACTTAACACGGTAATTTAATGGGGTTAAGTAACTTATACTTAACCAATTATACACGGTGATTTGATGAGGTTAAGTAACCTATACTTAACCAATCTAATAGGTGGACCTGATAGGGTTAAGTCACAAGACTTTTAAAATTAGGCTTAACCACTGTAATACGATTAGTGGATGGGGTTAAGCTAACCCATACTTAACCAATCCGACTCGATAATCTGATGGGATTAAGATAATCTATGCTTAATCAATCTAACATGATAATCTGATAGGGTTAAGACAAATAAATACTTAAACAATTTGACTTGATAAGGTTAAGTCATGAGCTTCTTGGTACACTTAACCAACCTGTAGGGCTAAGCCTTGAACTTGAGTACTTAGCCAATCTTGACATGATTCGTAGGCGGGTTAAGTCATGAACTTGGATAACAACACTTAACCCATTTGAAAATACCCTAGCTTAGGGGACTAGGTTAGAAATCGTAGTTAACAAGGATAGCGGAAAGAGGAGCTAAGTGGTAAACCTTAGTTAAGGGTAACTAAGTAATAATTCTTAGCCAAGGACATGGGACTAGTTCATGAATAGATGAGTAACCCGGTACGGTAGGTCATCGCTTAAAACATGAGGGGGAGCAAATTATCTGACTTAGATAAGGGCTCCAACGAACTGGATGACGAAGCGGTAGCTTCGGGGGACGTGAGGGTACTCTTGGTATCCCTCTGTGAGGTGGCAGATGGTCCATGAAACCCGGCCTCACAGGGGTTAAGGTCTGCGGTAGAAGAGCCAAGAGTATGCCTTGGTTGCTATTCGAGCGACCTAAAGACTGGGATGGATTAGCGTGGAGTCGACGATACTTGATTTTGCCCTGGATAGCATGTTGCCGACTACCTACCATCTTTAGTCAATCGTGTACGTACGGAAAGGCAGGGAACTCCCAACAGACCATATACTGGCTATCGAGTTATGGGTGAGGTTGGCTATCTGGAAGTGGGCATCGATGGGCCATAGTGTAGTTCTCATACATGATTTTTCTTGGATTTCCTTTCAGTAGTTGAGGGAGGGGTCACGTGGGACCATAGCCACGGGTATAAAAACAGACCTTGATATCTGCATCAGCAGACGACTTAAAGCTCCCGACCGAGTTCCGTATTTCTTGGTTTGCCCTGGCACGGAACTCGGATGGCACATTGAGGAACATGTGCGCCTAGACTGGAAAACGTTTCACGATACATATGTGGGATAAAGGGCGCGGTTGACGGGTGGCATAATCCCTAGTGGCCCTAGGTGGCTGAACCCAAACCGAGACACGGAAACGTTCATTAGGTAGCATAATCCCTAGTGGTCCTAGGTGGCATAAATCCTAAGTGAACGCGCGATAGTACATGGTAAGGAAACATAACTAGATCAAGGGTAGCATTCCAAAATAACCTCAAGGATAAAACGTTTACATGGGAAAGCCCGTATGGCCTACGGCAAAGGACTGAACTTATACATGGAAAGAAACATACGAGTTGGGAAAACCTACATATGCTATATATTAGGTTGACATGGACCATTACATGACATTGGGCAAGGGACATTCATAGTTAACACATGACGCGGGTTGGGATACTAGTACAAGAGGTGCAGAGCAAATATACATGTTAGGACCATGAGAAATATACATGATAGATACCGTGGGACGTTATACAGGATAGATACCTCGGGATATTATACTTGATAGAAACCGGACGATGTGATACCTTGACTTATCATGACACCGTAGTTTATCATGATATCTTAGTTTACCTTGCTACAGTAGTTCAGCCTGTTTTAGTTTATCTATCTTGTAGTCATCCTTATGTTTACTTTCAGTTTATGCATGTCATGTTACCTTTACCTGTTTTTATACTGGAAGTAGATAGGACTTACTAGTCTTTATGACTGACCCCGTTTTCTTTTGCCTCTTGTCTTCCGTTCCCCCCTCCCCCAGTTTTTCAGGGAGGAAACACTGTTATCTAGTTCGGACTTCTTCTACTTGAAGGTCATCACGCATGGCTTGGACTTTTCTTGGCTATGGCTACTTTACTGTTTTACTTGGGGAATAATTTATGAAATGGTTTATGCTTCTTTACTATTGCAAGACTGGTTTTGATGTATTCTGATGTAAAAGGCTTTAGACCTTATTTTATAAGGTAATGAAATTTGTTTTACTTCCGCTGTTTTATATATGTATGTTCTGTCTTGTAATATTTCTGTGCATGTTTACCTTGATAATGCTTCACCAAACCTAGTGCATTCCCTTGTGAGTGACCCTAGCGGAGGTGGGGTGTTACATTTGGTATCAGAGCAGAAGGTTACCAGACTGGGCAAAAGTTTTTAAAACCTTCTGAAAACTATTTGAAAAACCGTTTACAAAGAAGCATTTTTCAAGAAAAGTTTTTAAAGGCTATTCCCCAAAAGCCATTAGCACTATCCTTTGATTCCTTGATTGAATCTCTTTTCCTTTCTTTCCTCCATCTATAGTCACAGTAGTCCTAACTGTGGCTAATCTTTGTCTAGCCACGTAGGTGTTTTCCGTACGATGGAGGTGGTTCTCGAGAGACCTGTTGCCGTGATACAATTAGGGAATAAGAGTAAGGATAAAGGACGCGAGCTTAAGGATGAGCAATTGTTAGTATGGCTTAGTCCATCAAGGAGGACAAGGACAAGATCATCAGAGAGGGCAATTGTACGCTCCCATTTCTAGGGTATCTAAAAGAGGTGGTACCGTTTCTGGTAAAGGTTTAGTCGTTCTTTTCTATCATCCTGTCCAGACTTTGTCTTGATCATCGTATCATTTAAGTCTGCTTGGATAGTTGATTCTCTGCACCTTAGTACTAGCATGGTAAAGGATCCCAGTTTTGTCCCAAAATCTGGTTGGAGAGTCGGTCCATTTATTCATGACTCATTGGATTTGAGAACGTCTATGCCAAGTGTTGAGATTAGAAGCAATACTTCTATTGTTGAGCTATGGATGGATTCTAGGGGTAAAGTGGTTATCCAGCAAGGGATACCATTCTCGGTTTTGAAAAGAGGGTAGTCAGACTCTTGGCTTGCTTTGGTAATACCTTCGAAGTCTCGTGTAACCTTTTGGGTTCTGTCATTGTTAGTTACCTAGAATCTCTTATCGGAAATCTCTGATCCAATCGAGTAACGTCCGCCAATAAGACGGATGGTTCATTCCGCTTGAGCATGGGTTATAGGAATCACCCGAGTAAGTGCACGTGGTAACATGGATTGGCATCGGTAAACGAGATCCAGAATTCACTAGTGAATTTTGGAGAGCTTGCATGAGTACGCAGATATGTTTGAACCGAGCATACTAGGGAAAGAATAAGTGAAAGTGGAACGAGAGGCGACAGTGAAAAGAGTTCCAACTCATACCTTGGAAATAGGAATCAAGGAGCTATGAAAATCATGAAATCAACGGTGGTCAAGGCACACTGGAATTAAGCTCAAGGAAATGCGGCCTAAACGCGCGCATCATATCACTTTAAGAGTATATCGTTGATCCTTGGTTCACCTGTAGAGCTAACTGCATGTTATCGCTTGGTGGATATCCTCTCGGTCCTGTTTCTGTTACAAACCCCGTAAGGAGTTTGTCTTGTTTATCCCCTCGATCTTATCTTGGGAACCTTAGATAGAACTCTATGGATGTAAACATGTATTTGAAACATGTTATGATTGACATGGTTGCAAATGGTTGCAAGTGGTTGCTCGTGGATGCGCGAATACACATTAGATACTAGATTGACGCGGTCACATTTCACGTTGCATATGCACGAGTATTTATACTTGTTTATGGATGAAATTGAATGTGTTATCATGCGGATGTTGCATATGAATGAATGTTTGTGCACGCATATAGTACTTATATGACTAGGACTATTTGCATACATGTTGGACTCATGGCACTAAACATATTTTGCATTAGAAAGATCATTCAGGCCTGATCATTAGCATTAGCTAAGGAGCATATACACACACGTTTTGCATATGTTCATATGGCATTAGAAATCAGCTAAGGACAATGTTTGCCTATGGATGATGTTTTGAGTAGATGGATGATGGATGGTAGGATGCATTCTTCCTAACTTGGAGATTTCGGGGACGAAATCCTTAAAGGAGGGGAGAATGTAACAACCCTAATTTTAAACAACGTGTTAAGACAAGAATCAAGGCAGAATTAAATGTTAAAATCTGAATCAGGGAAAACAGGTTGCGCCATTGCGTTCGCCTTGGAAAAATACGCGAAATAGAGTCCGAAATTTCGTAAATCGGAGTCCGTATGACCGAGATATGGCCTCGCGAAGTTTCACGAAAAATTCAAATTCAAAACATATTCAAAATGTCAAAAAATCGGGGTAGGCGGGAAAAATCCCGCCCAGACCAGGTCGACCACGGGGTCGACCTGGGTGTCGACCTGGGTGGGACCAGGTCGACTGGGGAGTCGACCCCAGGGTCGACCTGCCTGGTCGGACCCAGGCAACCTGGTGCACCTGTTTTGCTGTTTGGCTCGGTTTTGGAGGCTTGTGACAATTTTTGAGGGCTTGGATCTATCCTAGGGTTAATCTAACGGCCTAAACTACTCCTAATCTCTATAAAAAGACCCTAAGCCTACCCTAAACCCCTCATAATTCACTCATGCCACGAAGTGCTGCCCAAATGTCGAGTGATCATGGCCTCCACCTCCAACTCCAAGAGACTATGCATGCAAATCGGATCCGAATTGAAAGGTGCAAGCTTGCTACACCAAATCGAGGCCAAATCAACATTGTTATGGCGATTTCATGACGATTCTTCATCAAAGGAGCCACCTTTCTTGGTCAAAACGATTCATGCTCCTAGCCCTCTTGCCACGCTATGTAAGTTCTAGCTACTTCGAGATGTTAACGGTAGTTTAATCATGGCATGGAATAAAATGTGGTTAAACATGAATGTTATAACCTATGCGAGCCTAGTTTGCTCCTTTATCATGAACATATGACTTTGGGCTAAGTTGTAGCGACTTAATCATGCCACTCATATTATGTATAACCTAGTATATCTTGCAAGTTTGAATCTTTATCTATGGAATGCTAGCATGAACCTTTGGGAACCTTTTGACTTGTGAAACATTGGCAAAGATTTGACTTTGGGGCTTATGCATGTAAATGAACCCAAACCCCTTATGTATCATGCATGTTTGTGGCCAAATCCTCTTATGAAACTATGCATGCTTGTGGCCAAATTCTCTTATGATAATATGCATGTTTGTGGCCAAATTCCCTTATGATACTATGCATGTTTGTGGCCAATATGTTGGCATAATACCATACTATTTGACTCGCTTCCACTTGGGTTGGAAATACGTTTGGGTGGCTTAGGAAAAACGTGGTATGACATGAAAAAACTTGACATGGGGCTTACATGAGAACATGACATTCATGATACATTTAAATATGGTCATGACACGTGGGAAAACATGGAACTTGAACTAGACATGGGTGGGTTGTAACTGTAGAAAGACACTAGACCAAACATGAAAGTGGCCAACTCGAGGTTGGGTTGAGTTTGTAGCATAAATCTACCCGGACCCGCCCGGCTTAACTAGTGGCTACAAACAATAGGATCCAATGTGAGAAGTTGGTCATGTCGCGCTTAAGACCCGAGGTTAGACTAGGTTGTGGTGTAAAACTATCCAAACCCGCCCGGCTTAACTAGTAACCACAACAAAGTCTAATGTGAGAGGTTGAGAGTGCATTAATTAAATTAATGCCACATGATAAGGTTAAGTAAATTTGACTAATGGCACTTAACCGATATGACATGAATGGGTAGGTTAAGTGGGACCGGGCTTGATTTCTCAATGACACTTAACCATACAAGACAATTAGGGGATGGGGTTAAGTAATTTATGCTTAACTAATCCGACTGGGTAATTAGATGGGGTTAAGTAATCCACGCTTAACTAATCTAAACACGGTAAATTCGATGAGGTTAAGTAATCCATACTTAACTAATCTAACACGGTAATTAGATGGGGTTAAGTAACTTAGACTTAACTAATCTAAAACATGGTAATTAGATGGGGTTAAGTAACCTTCACTTAACTAATCTAAACGCGGTAATTTGATGGGGTTAAGTTAAACACTTAACCAATCTAAACTTGGTAATTCAATGAGGTTAAGTAACCAATACTTAACCAACTTAACACGGTAATTTAATGGGGTTAAGTAGCTTATACTTAACCAATTATACACGGTGATTTGATGAGGTTAAGTAACCTATACTTAACTAATCTAATAGGTGGACCTGATAGGGTTAAGTCACAAGACTTTTAAAATTAGGCTTAACCATTGTAATACGATTAGTGGATGGGGTTAAGCTAACCCATACTTAACCAATCCGACTCGATAATCTGATGGGATTAAGATAATCTATGCTTAATCAATCTAACATGATAATCTGATAGGGTTAAGACAAATAAATACTTAACCAATTTGACTTGATAAGGTTAAGTCATGAGCTTCTTGGTACACTTAACCAACCTGTAGGGCTAAGCCTTGAACTTGAGTACTTAGCCAATCTTGATATGATTCGTAGGCGGGTTAAGTCAATAACTTGGATAACAACACTTAAGCCATTTGACAAAACCCTAGCTCAGGGGACTAGGTTAGAAATCGTAGTTAACAAGGATAGCGGAAAGAGGAGCTAAGTGGTAAACCTTAGTTAAGGGTAACTAAGTAATAATTCTTAGCCAAGGACATGGGACTAGTTCATGAATAGATGAATAACCCGGTACGGTAGGTCATCGCTTAAAACACGAGGGGGAGCAAATTATCTGACTTAGATAAGGGCTCCAACGAACTGGGTGAAGAAGCGGTAGCTTCGGGGGACGTGAGGGTACTCTTGGTATCCCTCTGTGAGGTGGCAGATGGTCCATGAAACCCGGCCTCATAGGGGTTAAGGTCTGCGGTAGAAGAGCCAAGAGTATGCCTTGGTTGCTATTCGAGCGACCTAAAGACTGGGATGGATTAGCGTGGAGTCGACGATACTTGATTTTGCCCTGGATAGCATTTCGCCGACTACCTACCATCTTTAGTCAATCGTGTACGTACGGAAAGGCAGGGAACTCCCAACAGACCATATACTGGCTATCGAGTTATGGGTGAGGTTGGCTATCTGGAAGTGGGCATCGATGGGCCATAGTGTAGTTCTCATACATGATTTTTCTTGGATTGCCTTTCAGTAGTTGAGGGAGGGGTCACGTGGGACCATAGCCACGGGTACAAAAACAGACCTTGATATCTGCATCAACAGACGACTTAAAGCTCCCGACCGAGTTCAGTATTTGTTGGTTTGCCCTGGCACGGAACTCGGATGGCACATTGAGGAACATGTGCGCCTAGACATGGAAAACGATTCACGATACATACGTGGGATAAAGGGCGCGGTTGACGGGTGGCATAATCCCTAGTGGCCCTAGGTGGCTGAACCCAAACCGAGACACGGAAACGTTCATTAGGTAGCATAATCCCTAGTGGTCCTAGGTGGCATAAATCCTAAGTGAACGCGCGATAGTTCATGGTAAGGAAACATAACTAGATCAAGGGTAGCAGTCCAAAATAACCTCAAGGATAAAACGTTTACATGGGAAAGCCCGTATGGCCTATGGCAAAGGACTGAACTTATACATGGAAAGAAACATACGAGTTGGGAAAACCTACATATGCTATATATTAGGTTGACATGGACCATTACATGACATTGGGCAAGGGACATTCATAGTTAACACATGACGCGGGTTGGGATACTAGTACAAGAGGTGCAGAGCAAATATACATGTTAGGACCATGAGAAATATACATGATAGATACCGTGGGACGTTATACAGGATAGATAACTCGGGATATTATACTTGATAGAAACCGGACGATGTGATACCTTGACTTATCATGACACCGTAGTTTATCATGATATCTTAGTTTATCTTGCTACATTAGTTCAACCTGTTTTAGTTTATCTATCTTGTAGTCATCCTTATGTTTACTTTCAGTTTATGCATGTCATGTTACCTTTACCTGTTTTTATACTGGAAGTAGATAGGACTTACCAGTCTTTATGACTGACCCCGTTTTCTTTCGCCTCTTGTCTTCCGTCCCCCCCCCCAGGTTTTCAGGGAGGAAACACTGTTATCTAGTTCGGACTTCTTCTACTTGAAGGTCATCACGCATGGCTTGGACTTTTCTTGGCTATGGCTACTTTACTGTTTTACTTGGGGAATAATTTATGAAATGGTTTCTGCTTCTTTACTATTGCAAGACAGGTTTTGATGTATTCTGATGTAAAAGGCTTTAGACCTTATTTTATAAGGTAATGAAATTTGTTTTACTTCCGTTGTTTTATATATATATATGTTCTGTCTTGTAATATTTCTGTGCATGTTTACCTCGATAATGCTTCACCAAACCTAGTGCATTTCCTTGTGAGTGACCCTAGCGGAGGTGGGGTGTTACAATAGGCAAATGTTCATGGCCATAGGCAAATGGTTTTTAAGGTCCATAGTTTCATAGTCACGGTCTTATTTGTCCTCGAATCATAACAGTTCTTAATTAGGTTCAAGAGTATAGGCACTGATTTGAATAGAGAGAGAGATTTGGCATATTCTTTTATTCCTTTAATTTCATGTCACGAACAGAGAAAAACGTTCAAATCTAGAAATAACCGACTTACAGAGATTAGATTAGAACAGAAAGATGGCGTTGCTAAGATTCGTAGAAAAACAGTCGTTGAAGTCGTTTGGTCCTCCTCTTGAATCCTAGTTTGACTTGAACCACTTCTTGAAAATCTTTTAGCAGCATTTCCTCGTCTTGGTTTATTTTATATTTATTTATATATTTTGGAGGAGGAGGAGAAGCCATGGCTAACAAGAATCTTTGCAGCATAAAGGTAGAAAAGAATTGTGAATAGAGAAGAAGACCAGGGTTGTTTATATAGTGTTAGGCGGATGAACCTGGTCAGAAAACGTGACCAAATACAGCAGAACGAACCAGGTGCAGAAAGCTGGAAAAAGCGGGCAGGTCGACACCCATGTCGACTGGGCAGTCGACATGGGGGGGGGGGGGTTGGTGTCGACTGTGCAGTCGACACCCCTGTCGACTTGACCTGGGCGGGAATTTTCCCGCCCTGCCCCCTGCGCGTTTGAATTCGAATTTAACTCTATTTTATACTGTTTTGAACTTGGAATTTTCTGAAAACTTTGACGGGCCATATCTTGGTCATACGAACTCCGATTTTCGAAAACTCGGACTCTATTTCGCGTATTTTTCCGAGACGAACGCAATGGCGCAGTTCATTTCCCTTGATTTTGATTTTAACTTTTTAATTCTTCCTTGATTTGCGAATCTTAGTGTTACAGAATTACGGGGTGTTACAAGTTGTGTAATTAAAGACACCCTTGTATGGTAAGCATAACTTGTAGAAATGATAG
Source organism: Allium sativum (assembly GCA_030737875.1). Taxonomy (NCBI): domain Eukaryota; kingdom Viridiplantae; phylum Streptophyta; class Magnoliopsida; order Asparagales; family Amaryllidaceae; genus Allium; species Allium sativum. The sequence continues at coordinate 321,096,590 of CM060921.1, forward strand.
AATTAGATATGCATAATAATCTGCTAAGTAAACAACGATAAGTTTTAGTGATGGTGTAAATTGAATTTATGATTAAATGAGAAAGAATGAGGAAAACATGTAAAATAAATAAGTTATATTTAATCATAAATAGTAAGTGACATGTTAATTAGGAAACATGTGAATTAAGATATACTTAATAACTTATTAAGGAGAACATGTTATTGTAACGATGTAACCAAACAAGAATATAAAATAGATTGTGGATTATAGACGTTTGGCCACAATCTAGAGAATAACATGTTGTGGGCTTATTAATAAACTTAAATGGATTAAGTTTTATGATTGAAATTAATAAGCTAGAGAAACTTGGTAAATTGGAATAAGAATCCAATATGAATGGGAATAACCAAATGGGAACCGGGTAAGGTAAGGCAAGCGCGTAAAAGAATGTTTAGACATTGGGTCTAACAACATATTAAAGAAAAGCGGTTGGACCAGTCCGTACATTTGAGGGTGAATAACCTAACGGGGTAGATCATCGAGATGTTATAAGACCCAAGGGGAGTGCACATTTATCTGATTGTTATGACGGCTCCAAAGGACTGGAAGGGGAAACAAGCGGCTTCCTGAAGTACGTAAGGTGCTCCTAGTAGTCCTTTGTGCGGTGACAGATGTCTTAGGCTATACTCGCAGAGGTTGGGTATGTGCGTAACTACTAGGTGGGTGGGCCTTGACTGCAGATGTAGCTATGCAGTCAGAATGCTGTGACAAGGTGACATTAGGGTGATTTTACGATTGGCTCACGAGGAGGTAGGGAGGGTCACTACCAACAAGGATAGTAGACTGTTGGATATACGTCATCGACAGCTAGTGGGATGCGAAAAGACTAGAGCTAAACCCAAGATATCATTTCACCTTTCACTATCGAGGTACGAGGTTGAGGGTGGACGCCACATGGATGTTTAGATTGTTTGTATTAGGGGCGGTCGCTTAGCTCTTGTAGTCTTTACTAGTTGAGGAAGGGTCCGAGATGGGCCCATAGCCACCATGGAAAACAGACCCGAGGAATATATGTATTTGGAGGCACTTAAAGGCGACCTGTACAAGTATGGAAAAGCTCCCGACCGAGTTCCGTGTTTCTTGTTTAGCCCTGCCATGGAACTCGGTGCACATTAGAGGACGTGCGATAGAGGCATTGAGCTTCAATTACAGTACATACGTGGGACAGTCTAAATACATGCATATCTTCTTTGGATGGTTTATCGTAGACTAGAGGGCATTATTCCAATATGGAATCTGATTCTATCGATGGTGGCAGTCCGTACGCTTGCGTAGCATAGTAATGAAAGATATATGCAAAATGTAACATTTTATATAGAGATCCGCATGTCACTCTGGCGTAGGATGAGGGACTGCGTTCATTATGGTAAAGACTGTGCGACTGGGGTACCATGGGGTGTATCTCAATATTGAGAGATAGCTACATATATTGTATTAGGTGAATCCATGGGAAAGTAAATGGGTATGATGTGCGCATAATTCTTGAGTGTTATTAACCCAAATAACCTAATAATCAAGAAATAATGGAACGGTATTAGTGGGGATCATTTTACTTCTGATATACTAGTATCTGCGCGGTGCAGAGAAATGTATTTAAGAAGCGCAATATATCATTTTCATCTTATCTTGCTCAATTTACATTGTTATTGTTATTGTTATCTTATTCTTCCAGTTTTATATACCTGCCATGATACTTTTATTTATTTATATTTAGAAGTAACTTGACTCGCCAGACTTTATGTCTGACCCTTGTTGTTTCATCTTCTCTCTCTTCCATTCCCCCTCCCCCCCATGTTCTCAGGGTGGAAGTGCTTAGAGTTGATTTGGATTTTTTTAGTTTAGCTTGGATTTTGGATATAAATGTACTGCTCTGAATTCTTGTCAACTCTCTTATGGCTTTGCAAGGGAAATATGGTTTTATGCTTTTGTACTCTGATATTTTTGGCAAGACAGATTATTAATGTAATCAGTTACTTATGATGTAAACTCAGTATTTGGGACCATGGTGTTTTGATTAAAATAAAGTTTTTAATTCCGTTTCTATTTTACATGTCTATCTTATGCTATTATGTTCTTATTTACCTATAATGCTTCACAAAACTTAATGCATTCCCTTAGTGAGTGACATTAACGGACGTGAGGTGTCACATTTGGTATCAGAGCATGTGGTTATAAAACCGGATAAAGTATTTTGAAAATGGTTTTCAAAAAGGTCTCAAAAACAAAGTATTTTAAAATAAAAAGTCTGTTTTTGAAAAGCATATTTCCCAAAGCCATAAATATCTTTTCAATTCTCCACTTGATTTCTTTTCCTTTTTTTTGATCCGGGAACCCTTTCCTCTTGAAAGGGTATCCCTATGTTGGCATGGTTCTGTAGGCATGTTAAAACTATGGTACATGCCGAAGGGAAAAGAAGTGCCCAACCTCCATCTTTAGCCGCACTGGTTTCACCTACGTCTTATTTTCTCTCAAGACTCGTAAGGATTTTCGTGCGATGGAGGCAACTTTCAAGAGACTTGTTAGCATGTTGCACAAGGACGGTAAAAAGGAGAATAAGAGAGTTGGGGCTAGGAAGCACAACCCAAAGAAGAAAAGAGGAAATACCATAATTTCGAAATGGTAGGTCATCTGAAAAAGGATTGTAGAAAGAGGAAAGGTGTTGTTACTACTTTGGTAAGGCGGGACACCTTATTAAGTAGTGCCCAAAGAGACAAGGACAAGGCCCAAAGGCAGGAACTTCTAGAGGGCAAGCTAATGTTCTCATAGCTGGTGGACAGGATAGAGGTGGGAAAGTTTCCATCGAAGGATTGATTTCTATTTCTGATCATCTTTTTAGGATTATTTTTTTGGCGCTTCACATTCTTTTGTATCTGATCTTTTAGTTGAGTCTCTGCACCTAGATAGTAGTATGGTTTTGGATCATGTTATTGCCTCAAACCCCAGTGGAGGTACGGCTCATTTATCGATGATTGGCCAGGGTTTGAGAGTCTCTGTGTTAGGTGTCGAGTTTGATTGCAACACATATGTTCTTGATTACATAAGGTACAATTTGATTCTAAGGTGGATGGGCTAACCGTATATGGAGCCATTCTAGATTGTGAGAGGAGGGTTGTTAGACTTCTGACTTTCCATAGAAAGACTCTCGAGATTTCTTATGACCACAAAAGGGTCTATCATGCTTAGTCTCCTATAACCTATTAATATATCTATCGATGATTTGCGACATGTGGCTCCTAAAAGAAAAGAGGGACCTTTCTAAGCAAGTAGGGGAGCTATTTGAGAAGAGATTTGATAGGTAAATTATATCGGAATGGGAAACCTATTGAAGATAGTCCTTGAGGATGCCTATCATTCTAAGATGACTATTCATTCAAGAGGCGATAAAGTGTATAGAGTTCAAGGTAGCTGAGCCAAACTTGCGAGAGGAAGTGAAAGTAGAGAAGGAAGCAATGATTGGACGAGTTCCGACTGACATACTTGGATTGGATTTTAAGAAATTTTGCAACAAAGAAGTGAAGCTAGTAAAAGTGCAATGGGGAAAGGACTACGAGAACACTACTTGGGAGGCTGAAGACAAGATTCGCGCTTCATATCCTTTCCTTTTTGAGAATATGTTCTTAACTTCTTTTTCCAAGCTTCGAATTAATACTTGTATCTATCGTTTCAATATTTCTTATCGATCGAGTCTTTAGGTAAAAAAAAACTAATGAATGTAAATACATGTTTGAGACATGTTATGTTTGATGGATGCAAGTGGTTGCTAGTGATTGCTCGTGAATGCATATACACACACAATAGGCACTAGATTGGCTCAATCACTTACATTTTGCATATTGATGTGTGTACATTTTAAATTTTATGGATGAAAATGGGTTTATCATTGCATTGATGTTGCATTTGGATGGATGATTATGCACACGCATAGAGCTTACATGTTATACTAGGATGATTTCCATGCATTTTGGTTGTATGGCACAAACATACATTGCATTAAGGAGGTTAACTGAATCAGTAGACCGCCTGATCTTTCGCATTAGTTTACAGACATATACACACACTATTGCATATGTTCATAAAAGCATTAGAAATTCCTTAAGGACGATGGATGCATGTGATTGCTAGATGGATGTATGATTGTTGGATGTTAGGATATACATTCTACTTGACTTAGAGATTTCGACGACAAAATCCTTTGAGTAGGGGAGAATGTAACACCTCGAAATTTTAACGACACTAAAGATGATGGATTAAAGAATAATTAGTGTGAAATACACTGTTAACAATGAATTAAGGAAAAACTTAATTAAATATTCAGAATTAAGTAAAACGGATTGCGCCATTGCATCCGTCTCGAAATTTTGGTCAAAATAGACACTTGGTTTGCATAAATCGAACACCGTATGAAGAAGTTATTAAGGATTGAAGTTTGTATATGCACAGGAAGAATATATATATATATATATATATATATATATATATAATAAGTTCAGAAATTCAAAAATGGGTCTAGAAATTCGAAATTCGGTTCAAAATTCGAAATTTGGGAAAGCGAAAGATTTCCCGCTCAAGTGGGTCTACCTACTCAAAGGGGGTCGACCCACTCAAAGGGGGGTCAACCCACCCTGACAAATCTGGGCGAAATACTTTGTTTTGTATCTGGACACCTTTCTGAGCAAGATTCATTGTACCCTAGGCTATATAAAGGACCCTAAACCTAGATTTTATTCATCTAAAAATAATGCTGACGGCGAAGCTCTACTGCAACGAAAATTAAAATGGACTTTCTTCTTCTAAATCAACTCAAAGAAGATTATACATACTCGAAGATTGCTACAACAAATTCAGCGATGGGTACAACTACTTATTCAACATGTTCTTTGCAGTAATTTGGATCCATTTCCTTAGATCTATTCACTGTGAGTTCATGTTATTTTTAGATCTAAATATTTAAATAGTAATCTTGATATGTATGTAAAAATTGGATCTTGAATCAGTGGCTAATCAGTTCTATTATGACATAACTATCAGATTTTCTTTTATATGTTCATACCGCTGCCATGTTAAATCTTGTCATAATATGCCTATTCAGTTTATGCCTATTTCTATCAGTCTATTATTGATTTGTTATCATGCTTGTTCTTGATTCTCTTCTCTCCCTCTTCTTCCCTTTTTATTTTTATATAGCCAGGATACCTTCGAGCCTAGGCCTAACGCTGAAAAATGCGAACATGCGAAATTGGGAACGATTGGGAAAGACATAATTTGGGGCATAATTGGTATTGGAAAATATGGATCTAAATTTAGGCATACGTGGGAAAATATAATTTGAGCATAAATTGGGACATGTGTAAGTACTGATTTGGGACATAAATTAGGACGTATGTGAATATGAATTTCAGGCATACATTGGAAAATATGCGAATATGGATTTGGGTATAACTTGTATTGAAATGGGCGAATATGGACTAGGGACATAAATTGGAAAATATGTAGAGTTGGGTTTGTGCATAACATATATATATATATATATATATATATATATATATATATATATGTATATGCCTTGACTTATAACTTGGGAAAAAAGCATATGGTGCATAATTAAAAGGTGAATTGAAAAGGGGTGCAAAAGTCTATGATTTGAATAGTGAATTGGGCATATTATTAAATATGGAGAAAAAGAGAAATAATCACCTGTAGTGACATAGGTAGATTTGGATAAAAATGGAATGTCTAGTAATTACAATTAGGAATGGTAATTGCACTTATGACACGAGGTTAGGTTGTATTAGTGGTGGAAGTCTGCCCGGACCCGAACGGCATATCCAACAACCACTAATGTTGAACCTAATGTGAGAGGTCTAAGTGTGCAAATACGAATCGGGTTAAGACACAAGGTTAGACCCAACTGTGGAATAAGACTGCCCGGACCCGACCGACATATCCAGCATCCACACATTGTAGGCCTAATGTGGGAGGTCTAGCCCATAATAACCATAATTGGACATGGTATTGAATTTGACTACTTAACCTAATTTAATCCATAAGGATTGTACGATTATGAACTTAAGTTAGGGTTAAGTAAAATTGTATGGGTAGTGGGTGGGTAATATTTACATATAGGCCTATAAAATTAACCCGATAAGGTTATTTAATTAAAGACACCTAGTGGTATACATAACCGGTGGAAAATATGATAAAGTTATGTAATTAAAGACACCCTTGAAGGGTAAGCATAACTTGTAGAAATGATAGAATCAGATATGCGTAATAATCTGCTAAGTAAACAATGATAAGTTGTAGTGATGGTGTAAATTGAATTTATGATTAACTGAGCAAGAATGAGGAAAACTTTTAAAATAAATAAGTTATATTTAATCATAAATGGTAATTGACATGTTAATTAGGAAACATGTGAATTAAGATATACTTAATAACGTATTAAGGAGAACATGTTATTGTAATGATGTAACCAAGCAATAATATAAAATAGATTGTGGATTACAGACCTTGGGCTACAATCTAGAGAATAACATGTTGTGGGCTTATTAATAAACTTAAATGGATTATGTTATATGATTGAATTAATATGCTAGAGAAACTTGGTAAATTGGAATAAGAATTCAATATGAACGAGAATAACCAAGTTAAATGGAAACCGGGTGAGGTAAGGCAAGCGCGTAAAAGAATGTTTAGACATAGGGTCTAACAACATATTAAAGAAAAGTGTTTGGACCAGTTCGTACGTTTGAGGGTGAATAACCCAACGGGGTAGATCGTCGAGGTGTTATAAGACACGAGGCGAGTGAACATTCATCTGATTGTTATGGTGGCTCCAAAGGACTGGAAGGGGAAGCACGCGGCTTCCTGAAGTACGTAAGGTGCTCCTAGTAGTCCTCTGTGCGGTGACAGATGTCATAGGCTGTAGTCGCAGAGCTTGGGTCTGCGCATAACTACTAGGTGGGTGGGCCTTGACTGCAGATTTAGCTATGCCGTCAGAATGCTGTGACGAGGTGACACTAGGGTGATTCGACAGTTGCCTCACAAGGACGTAGAGAAGGTCACGACCAGTAAGGATAGTAGACTGTCAGATATCCGTCATCGACAACCAACGGGATGCGAAAAGACTAGAGCTAAACCCAAGATATCATTTCACCTTTCGCTATCGAGGTACGGGGTTAAGGGTGGACGCCACATGGATGTTTAGATTGGTTGTATTAGGGGCATTCAATTAGCTCTTGTAGTCTTTACTAGTTGAGGGAGGAGCCGAGGTGGGGCCATAGCCACCATGGAAAACAGACCTGAGGAATATATGTATTTGGAGGCACTGAAAGGCGTCTAGTACAGGTATGGAAAAGCTCCCGGTCGAGTTCCGTGTTTCTTGTTTAGCCCTTCCACGAAACTTGGTGCACATTAGAGGATGTGCGATTGAGGCATCGAGCTACACTTACATTACATACGTAGGACAGTCTAGATACATGCATATCTGCCCTGGTTGATGTATCATAGACTAGAGGGCATTATTCCGATATGGAATCTGATTCGATCGATGGTGGCAATCCGTATGCTTGCGTAGCATAGTAATGACAGATATATGCGGAACGTAACGTTTTATATAGAGATCCGTACGTCACTCCAACGTAGGATGAGGGACTACGTTCATTACGATAGAGACCGTGCGAGTGGGGTACCATGTGGTGAGATATTGAGAGACAGCTACATATATTTTATTAGGTGAATCCATGGGAAAGTAAATGGGTACGATGCGCGCATAAGTCTTGAGTGTTATTAACCCAAATAACCTAATAATCAAGAAAGAGTAATGGAACGGTATTAGTAGGTATCATTTTACTTCTGATATACTAGTATCTGCACGGTGGAGAGAAATTTATTTAAGAAGAACAATATATCATGTTCATATTATCTTGCTCAGTTCACACTTGTTATTGTTACTGTTATCTTGTTCTTCAAGTTTTATATACCTGCCATGATACTTTATTTATTTATATTTAAAAGTAACTAGACTCGCCAGACTTTTTGTTTCCTCTTCTCTCTCTTCCGTCCCCTCCCCCCCAGGTTCTCAGGGTGGAAGTGCTTAGAGTTGATTTGGATTCTTTCAGCTTAGCTTGGGTATTGGATACAAATGTACTACTTTGACTTCTTGTCAACTCTCTTATGGCTTTGCAAGGGGAATATGGTTTTATGCTTTTGTACTCTGATATTTTTGGCAAGATAGATTATTAATGTAATCAGTTACTTATGTTGTAAACTTAATATTTGGTACCATGATATTTTGATTTAAAAAAAGTTTTTAATTCCGCTGTTATTTTACATGTCTGTCTTGTGCTATTATGTTCTTATTTACCTATAACGCTTCACGAAACTTAATGCATTCCCTTAGTGAGTGACATTAATGGACGTGGGGTGTCACAAGGAATGCGTACATGTTTGAATTTAGCTATTATATTTATATTTCAGTATTTTATTATGGTTGTTTTACTTAAATACAACCTGACCCGAGTTTTTATTTTGCTCGAGTCAGGGTCAGACTTGAGTATTTACATCTTTAATTTGAAGTGTACGACGGTAAAGATTCGAGAAGACACACGTGCGCGCAAACCTGACCAACTGTGAACGTTATTTTTTTAAATTCCTGTTTGTATTTTATATTTTTACCCTATACCAATTTGGTAAAACTTTGATATTTTTGTATATAAAATTTTCATTGTGAGATATACTGTTGTCTTCTGTCCTGTGATTCTGTGTGATTTATTCTGCTAAACCCGGTAAGCTAAATAACAATCTGTTGTTTTGAACATTTTGAGTTGGTTTAATTATCGACTTGGAGAAGTCAAAATGGCAGGTTGTTACAGCGGTCGTGATCGGTTCTTGTGTATTGCGGTGATCGGAACAGCATTCGAAAGCGGAGGTGTTCATAAGGCGATTTCTGACCAAATGGGGCACCAGTTTGGTCAATAATCACAGCTAGGGTGGAGGTAACTAAGGCGCATGGACCAGTGATCTTTGATGATATTCTGATGGTTGGAAATGGGTTGCGTGATTGATGTTTGTGCGGGCATTGGGGTATGGAGCAGGAATTTTTCAGAGAATGAAGGAATCAATATAAGTTGAGTTGTTATTTCAAAACGTGGAAGGCAAGAAACAGGTGGGCTTCATGTGTGAGCATCATGCGTGATGGTTTTGCACTAAGGAGAAGGGGTTCTCACTTTTCACAAAGGCAAAAGTACGACCCATGCTTTCATATTCAAAGGAATCTGGATGTTTATTTAATCAAAATAAAAGATATAAAAAGAAAATAAAAAACGTAGCAGCTGGAAGGATTAGTTTGGACCGCTTTCTTTTCAAAAATGAAACAAATGTAAAGGATTAGTTTGGGCCACCTTTTCCAGAGAAACCTATGTTAGGATTATTCGTGAACAAATGAGAAGACAACAGTAGGTAAATCTGGATTAGGCTATTCATTTTGAAGGGGGCCCTCCTGTCTAGTTATTAACCAAGTGTAAGTAGAATATAATTAGAAGTTAAGTATTAATATAATATCGTATGCCCTAAAACCTAAATAAATGTTTTAATTAGTTAATTAAGGTTAATATAAGGTGACTAATTATATTAAATGGTAACTAGTTTAATATAAGGTTAATAATATTAATTATAATCGTAAACTAAAACTTGAATAACTTTTTGTTACTAGAACAGAATGGAATAAAGCAAGTTCTGTCGGGATCACGGTAATGAGTAGAACATTATGGAACTAATCTGGACAATGCAGGAGACGACTGGCATTTATAGTTAAAATTAAATGACTGTTTAATATAACTGTAACCGAATCAAATCAAACAAAAGTGAGTATAACTCACTCATTTTTTACCCACTTATATTTTATATAGGTCGGGGTTTAATTTATGTGTTATGGTTGATAATTTTTTGTGGTGTGCTGAATATTATTTATATATTTGATGAATTGGTTGATTTAAACATTCGTTTATTTTTAAACGAAATCAACCGTTATTTTAACGATTATTTCCAAACTAGGTAACTTACCTTATCGGTTACGTTTATAATAATATAAACGTATTAAATAAAAATATGGATGGTTGGATTATAGTCAATTATTTATTATTGACTATTACATCTGTTTATTGAATTGAATAATATTATTTGAGGTAACGTATTTGGATGCAGGGAGAAACAGGTTTAAGGGATCCAACATGATTCCTCAAATTTTGTAACAACCCGAAATTTCTAAACCAATTAATTTTTTTTATTTTAGCTATATTAATGGGTTTTGATTATTTAAAATGATTTATTTTAAATAATAACGGCTAAAAATTTATTTAAATTGAAGTTAGAACGAATAATTTTATTTTAATTATAAATAGAGTTTGAAATGGCACGGTAAATTAAAATGCATGTTTAAAATTCAACATATTGATTTGTATTTTAATTTTGATGAAAACTAATTAAAATAGTCGAATTATCTTACGAAACATATCCCATTATGTTCTGAATGGGGGTATTTAGTTAGAAGCAACAGTCGTTGAGTTTGACTTGGAGTTTGGGGCAATAAACAAGTAAATTTGGAATTAAATAATAATATAAAACTATATATATACATCCCTTTGAAGTCCAAACCCTAGAAACTAAAGCCGCAGTCATCATTCTCCAGCCCCCAATTGCGATCAACACACCAAATCGCCTGAAATTGAAACCCAATTCAATTCCAATCCACACTGAATTAGATCTAGGTTCTAAAGCAAAAATCGAAGTACTCCTTCCCTTCTTTACATCCATGCCCATCTGATTAATTTTCTTGTTACGATTTTGGTGTAATAACTGCTCAAACTCGAGCAGTTCGAATGAGAGTTGCGGGTTTTGGGGTGTTCGAGTTCGACACCTTCGATGGGGTTTGGTGGCGGCACTAGCGCGCTTCTTGGGATGCTCGCTGATGGTGGTCTAACTTCACGATGTGACGGCGCGAGGTGAAGTTTTGGTGCATGTTTTAGGTGGAGTCGGGTTCCAGAATAATGATAGAGGAAGATGAGTAAAACGATGGGATTAAGGTTGTAATTTAATTAATTAATTATATAATTATTCTATTATGTAATCAAATGTTTAAAGTATTGTATCTTTTTCATACCACATCGGATTCGCGAACCGTTGGAAGCTTTAGAATCATCTCAGCTGGAACTACACAGTGGAACAAATCCGGAAAAATTCAAAAGCACTTGGAATTTATAATAAAATTAAACATCTGTTTAATTCTATTAAAACGAGTTGTATTAACACCGAATAAAATCATTAGTTAAAGAATGGCGGAGTGGAACCCAATGTGAGAACTCCTTCTCACTCAAAATAATTTTATCGTGTTATTGTATTCATGTATAAAAATATATAGAATTGCCAGTGTAGATTTTTATCAGTTTAATCATTATAAATTGTATATGATGCCTGTTAGCTCACCTCCCTCGTCCACGGAACACGGACGAGTTAATTGACTGTATTGTGTGTTGTTTGTGATGTTGAAATGTTTAACATAATAAAAATAATGTTAACATTAATGTGGTAGTTGAAAATAAATTATAAATACTTATTTATAATTTAAACATTGAATTTTTTTTAAGTATTGTTAGATCCAAAAATGGCTCTAACACCCAAATCAGAAATAATTCTATGGTAATGAAATCGAAAACAAAGAAGAAACACATGGTTTTTAGTGGTTCGACGTTAAATAGCCTACGTCCACTTTCTACTCTTTGAATTGATGACTTGAAAACAAATACAACAATGATTTTCACTCAATTTCACTCATACAATGTATGAATTCACTCAATCTCCTCTGAAATATGCTTTTAAATGATGATTGCAATTTGAAAATGATGACGAAATTCAGATAGCTAAGGAGTTTGAGTTCTGAAAATGCCAAAAGATCCTTTCAAATGTGCCTTGGTGGTGTATTTATAAGCGGAAAATGCTTCTGGAATGACTTCGGTTCGGATCCACGTGGAGCCTATCCCATTAATATCGGGTCTGGATCTCTTAAGATGGTGCCAGCAAATCAATTTGGTGGGTGAACGTGGGGGAATAGTCTTCTAACTGCTCCGAGTCTTTAGGGAACGTGGTCTGTAACTACAGCAGCTCCCTGCGATCGGATCGGGTATGTAGAGGAGAAAGGGGTCGAATCGGGGTTCTCTGAACCGATCCAGTCATGTTCTCATTCTTCTATTTTCTGTTCCACATAACCTCAACTTGTCTACGAAGGTCCGATCTGATCCGATCTTCCAAGGAGGGTTTCTCATTTGATCTTCCAATTTTGTGTAGCCTAGTTCACAAAATAGGCTAACATTTTGCCCCCTCGAACTACGTTTCTATTGAAGATAGAGTGTGCTTCGAAATAGTCTGACTATTGGTTTCTGAACCAACCGTTGAGTAATTGCTTCCATTCGTTTGTAGGGATGTGCTGCTTCATTAATTCACTTCTTTTGCAGTCTATAAATACACCATAGGATGTGCAAGTCGCTTCCTTCATTTCAAATAACTTTAAGAACCCTTCTTGATGTCCAGAAGCTCCTCCAGGTAAACTTTTGTATGTTTTCCTTTAAAATCATTGCTTCTTCTTTGGAGTTAATTTCATATGTTGAGTTAATACCTGGGATTGTGCTTGGGTTCAGATCTGATCCAAATGATCCTCCTTGCATACTGACGCCATTAAGCTAATGGGCCAAATAACCATAGGCCTGCCTTCCGGTCCGATCGGAATAAGATGACACGTTGGCAAGAATACAAAAGGTCGTTCCATGTTTATATAAATTCACTATCTCTCCCTTTTTCCTTCTTTTCTTTTTATTCCCTTCGCTTTCCAGGTTTCACTCAAAAGATAAGAAAAACCCTAGCTCTTTAAATCTTCAGAATTCCTCTTTAATCTTTGAATCGATTACATAGGTTGGTCAAAAACTTCGATTAATTACTTTTTAACTGATTCTCATTTGAATTTTAGAAGTAATTTGAGTGAATTTATGTTCAACGTCATACCAAGCGTGGCGCGGTGTCTTCTCTCTCCTCGCCGTCGTCGTTGGTGGCCTTGTTACCACCTCGAGGCATTGGTGGATGGGATTTGGCTTATGGGTATTTTGCCGTGACAAATTTCCCAAAAATGCATGAGTCTTTGGAAGGAGATAGGTTCGGTGTTGATGGAGAAAAGAAGGAGAAGAAGAGAGAAAGGAATAGGATCGTTTCGGAGTGGGAGGCACAAGAGGGAGGAGAAAAGGATTCATCTAGCCGGGTCGGGTTGGTGGAACTGATGGCAACCGCAGAGGAAAGTTGAATTGGGAGGATGGGCTTGAAGGCATAAGGGAGGTTCGGTTCGGGGTCAACTGAACCGGTCGTAATCACCTTCTCTAGAGCTCCTCCGATCCGATCTGATGCAGTGAAATATTCGAATTTGTCTGCTGATTATCTGGGCACTCGATCCGATTTCAATACAGCAAAGGGGACTTGAGCCGACCCGATCACAACATGTACACCCGAACCAACCTGAAGCTTTAACTTCCGAACCGATCCAAGAGAACTTGTTAAAAAATATTTCAGCTAACTTAACCAATGTTGGCCGTGGTCAATAACTTTATGGACAGTTAGGATAGAGCCTTTCTGACTTGACTTTTGGACTGCTTGTAAATGCATAACTGCATTGTTCATCTTTGCACTGCAATTCTTTACTGGATTATCTAGTGTCATTGCATATACACTTGTACACTTTAGCTCACACACATGCATAGGGGAACACGGGCAAATTTACTCTAACTCTCACTATTGCTTCTTCAATAGCTTAACGACCATGGTAGAAAGACACTCATCTAGACTAGCTGAAAGGAGAGACGCTGCCAGATCATCCGAGAATCCACCTGTCAAGGATGTATCTTCCACCTCAGACTCAAGATGGAATAGTGAAGGCCCAGACTACGAGATGGAAGTTAATAATAGTGAAGCATCTTCTGGAGGCGATGTCTCTCTCGGCGAAGAAGAAGAAGGCGAGATAGGAGATAATCGTGCCCCTGACGAATTTAGGGATGTGGTTATTTTGGACTTGCCTAAAGATTCAGTTGAGTTGACAATTGATAACGATAGACTAATACGGATACGCCTCAAGCATGGGATTCTTCAAGGAGATACCCTTTTACCCTCAAAAACAGATCGTCCCCATAATCCACCAGAAGGATATATGGCTATTTCCAGACTAATGTGTCTTGTTGGAGCGATACCTCCATTCCCACCATTCATAGTCGATTTCCTGAGACAGTTAAGGATTGCCCCCATGCAGCTTCTTCCCAATTCTTACGCCTATTTGTATACCATGTACATAGCCTATAGAGAAGTTCTTGGTGAAGAGTAGACTTTTGAAGATGTTCATTTCTTTTACAACTTCAAACATCGAAACAACGACACTCCGTCCTTTGTATATTTCGAATATGTGCCAAAAAGGAAAATTAGCACTGTTCTGTTTAGTAGCAATGTTGGGGATCCAAAGCCTGAGTGGTTTTACATTAGGCATTAGCCAGGGTGCGCCAGAAGGTGGCTCAAGTCAAGTAAGGACATCAATGTTTTAAATTTCAGACCTCGAAAACATACTAACGTCGCTTGTTTTTACTTGCAGTTCCTAATCCGCTGCAAGAAAAACATCCAATACAATTTGATCGCTTGAACCGTCTACTCAACGGTGATAAAAAATTCTTGACCATCAAAGAGGGTTTGGTGGATGAATATCTTCATAGGCATCGTCTTGTTGCTATAACTCGTAGCATAAGGCATGGGGAAGGCTCTTACGTGTACATAACCCCAGTTGATATTATTCCTGAGGTAGAAGATAGCTCGAAAAATGCAACGGTACCCCTTATGGACTCTCCTTCTCCTTCTTTGACTCAGGATGACGAACAGGCGAATATAGCTGAAAAGGACAAAGATAAATATTTTACTCCTAAAGACGTAGCTATGCCTGAAAGGCCAATCTCTCCGAAAGAGTTACCATTAATCAGTCCTTTAGGAGATAAGACTACAGTTGATGACCCTATGTATCAGGATTTAGGAAATCTTCCCTTTCCCGAAACCTTTTATACTGCAGATGACTTTGCGGCCAATCCTCTTGCTTTCACTTCTGAAGAAGAAGTTACTCCAGTAAAGCCCAAGGAGACTGCTCATACCGGCCTCAGTCTGGGCACTGGTTTGTCTTAGGGAAATCACCACTTTGGGAAACACACTATACTCTAGTACCGCACGTCACAGCACTCGAGTTTTATGTTAATGTTGACTCTAATATTCCTTTATTTCTTCTTATAGGTCAAATGGGGAGGCAGCGATATCATATGCGAGATGTTCATTCGAGTATGCCCCCAATATATCCCGATGAGAGGCATGATCGACATGAAACTAGGGGTAGAGACGATAGGAGGGATCGACTTTCAAAGCCTTAACGACCTTCCCGTTCTCAATCCCCACATCGCAAAGGTTTAGATAAACACAAGAGCCTTCCTTCACATCATGAGAAAGATAAGTACAGCACTAAGCCTCCTGCTCCATCTAAGGGCATGATTCCTCAAAATGATACCCCAAGGCAAGTTCTTGATCCAAAAGGGAAGCAACCAGAATCGGGGAAGGATGCAGGAAAGAAATGACCCATTACGAAGTTACCTCGTCGCATTGTTGACATAACTACCACAAGGTCGGTTATTCTCAATGACGAGAACCAGGCTAGACTGGAAGTTCTGAGGTAGAAATTTCCTGAACACCATTTAGGGCTCATGCACTTTATCCCAAAACTACAACCGGTAAAATCTGATTGGGCCAACGATGTCAAGGCTACCATAAATTTCGTGGGTGAACAATATAAAGAGATGAAGAAGTATGCAAAGATTCTTTCTAATATTATCAGTGACCTGATGGCAGACATAAAGATCATGGCCGACGCTGCTGAGTATGATGCGAGGGCCATTGAAACCTCTGAGAAAGATCTAGAGGATGCCCAAGCTAAGCTTTCCCTTGTACAACGCGATGCAGATAACTATAAGAAGCAGCTCGGGGAATTACAAAAGCGCTATCATTCCGAGCTTGAATCCCATAGTCAGGAGCATGTCGATTTAAAGAAGCAGGCCGAGGATGCCAAATCTGAGAATACTCGTCTTGCTCAAGAGAAAGCAGATTTAATCAGAAAGAATGTAGAGCTCGAGACTAAGTTATTGGAAGCTGAGACGAGGATGGCTCTTACTGAAGGAAATGTAAATATGGCTTTGCAGCAAGTTGAGGAAGTCAACGAACAACTGAAAGACGCTCAAAGGGAGATTGACGAGAGTGGTGAAACCATGGTCGGATTCTTTGCTCAAGTGATTCATCACCGAGACCTTGCTTGGCTTAAGGACTACCCCACTCCCCTTGTGTATGCATGGGACCAACTGGTCGAATGGGAGAAAGCAGAACTTGGAGTGGATTCGATTGGCGAAAATAAGCTTATGGAGACATTTCTTAGAGGTGAGGAACCAGTGCGCTTGGCCGAAGGGCGAAGACTTATTGCTGATGCTATGGAGGAAGAGAAGCTTCAGGCCAAAGAAAAAAAATACCATCGAAGCCGACACCTCTTTTGTTACAGCTGAAGACATTTGAGTAGAGGGATATGACCCGGAAAGGTCAGGAATTTCTGAGGTTTCCCTTTTGTCTCCTATAACCGAGTCTACCTCCGACATTACTGCAGCTCAAGTCGAGAAGTCTACTGAAGGTATTTCTACCTTTTCGCCTTAATTCATCAAAGCCATTTCAACCTTTGGTCATATTATCGAACAGACTATTGAAGACCCCATGTTTACTCCTGGGTTAATAACTGTTGCTTCTCGCTCTCTAGGTACTAAGCCAGTTGAAAGGGCCGACGATTTGCAAAAGACATCTCCGGGTAAAAAGTCTACTGAATAGACCCAGGAGAAGCAGGATAAAGTCGCTACTACAGAACCTGGGAAGGGTGACAAAGGCGAGAGAAAGGCAGTTGTCGACAAGGCTCCTATACCACCTAACACCGAAACTCCTCATGATGATGAAATAATAGTTACTTTGAAAGATGATAGTGGTAATGACGGGCATGATGAAGACCCTGACGTTATTATAAATGGGGATGTAGGGAATGTCGATGATCTGACTTTGGCAGAGATGAAGGCCAAGCAAGATAAGTGTGTGCAGTTGAAAGTTGAGGAGATAGATCCTGAAAATCTTAAATCTCTTGTGACAGTACATCCTGGGTCAAGATTAGTTGTTAAACTTTCAACTAGATCGATCACTGAGGAACTTGCGAAAAAATCTTCTATTGATCCCAGTGCCATTGTCCCGGGGAAGAAGAAACCGAAGCGTATTTTCACTGAGACTTAGAAAGAAGAGAAGGAAAAGCTCAAGGATGCCAAGAAGGCAAAATCCACTCCGAAGTCCAAGTGAAAACGAATTTTGTCTTTTGTTTTGATATTCCACTAGTCCGTTATTGTTGTAGCGAGCGCAAACCTCGCATCTTTTGCTTAGTTTTTCTGTATAAACTCACATATTTGTGAATAAAGTAGTTTGTTCCCTGTAATGTCAAATATTTGTGAATCTATTATTTAAGTAAAAATGCAGATAAACAACATGTCATATCACAGTTATACAACAAAGTCATGATAAAGGGAACATGTGTATGTATATGCCCCCAATCAATCTTGAATAGACTGATTAACTAAGGCTTATGCGAGATTGATTAAATTCAACATCCAGTTGCCCCCTATACTCTAGCGGGGCTAAATTTCTTTTGTCGTTGATGTTTATTCTTCTAGCACCTTTATACTCTCCTATCACATAATTAGGTTAGAGTACTATCGAGGCGGTCTCTTATCGGGGTGCACCTTCACGCCTCACGGGACTTCGTCTTTCCGTCCTTTATACTCTCTCTCGATTCATGAGAGTTAGAGTTAGGAGTGTCGTCTTCCCATTCCTTCTATCTTATTATGCAAACGGTCATTTCATTCGCTCCTACACACGAATTATCTCCAAATTTTCAAGTCCAATTTAATGTTTTGTGTTTCATAGTCATGATAGAGTAATCATTAAGGATAGGAATTATGTAGGAAAATAAATGACACACGATATTTTTATAGTGGCTCAGCTAAGTCGTAGCCTACATCCACTTCATAACCCTTTATTCGGGTAAACGGACTTTTTAAGGCAAGTTGTGCCTTTTTACATAGTCTACAAAAACAAAAAGGGAAACATTGCATATATAACCCAGATATCACCGCAAGTGCTGAGCATTCCAAGCTCTGGGAATCTCCTCGTTATCCATTGTCGTTAGCTTGAAGGCTCCTATCAAGCTTCCGTTGGATGGCATATGGTCCTTCCCACTTTGGACCCAATTGGATTGAAGGCAGGAAGATTCGTTTTAATACTAAGTCCCCTGGTTCGAAAGTTCTGAAGCGAACTTTTCGGTCATAATAACGTGTTACTTGGTGTCGATGTCTTGAGGCACGGAAGTCAGCTTCATCTATTTTTTCTTCAACTATGTCAAGAGCTCTAGGAGGAGTGCTCTATTCGTCATTGGGTCATAGTATGTTACCCTATGAGAGGGGACTTCGAGCTCCGCCGGGATCACTGCCTCCGACCCGAAGGAGAGTGAGAAGGGAGTATAACCAGTTGCCATCTTAATGGATGTCCTGTAGTGAAACACCCCACCTCTGTTAGGGTCACTCTCAAAGGGAATGCCCTAATTTTGGTGGAGGTTTATAAGTATAAGTCACAGATATACAAGACAGATATAATAACACATATTTTTGAACAGCGGAAAACAACAACAACTTTTATTTCATCAAAATACGTGTTACACAAACCATGCCATAATTGTCTTACAATTCTTCCAAAAACATAACATCTTCATAACTGTCTTGATTACATTATTTGAAGAAAACATAAATAAATTGCATAAGTCCCATAATTGTTGCCCAAAGCCATAGTACAAAACGAAAAAGATCCAAGCAATACATTCTTTCTCTTTAAGCTGGATGTAAAAGCTGGTCAAGCTGCGGTATTCCCTCTATGAGAACCTTGGGGGGGGGGGGGACGAAAGAAAACGAGGCGAAAGGAAAAGGGTCAGTCATAAAGACTGAGTAAGTCCTAGTGACTTTCAGTGTAAAAACGGTTAAAACAACATGTCATGTATGAACTGGAACTAAACTTAAGAATGGAGTCAAGGTGGGCAAGATAGACTAAGGTGATCATGATAAGTCAAGACAGGTCAAATAAAGCAGCACATGTTCAAGATTCGTTGCATCGACTGTACTAGTATACTAAGCCCAGGTCACAAGTTAATCAGGAAATAAATCCCACGGCCCAATATCGTGAAATGACCCTGAAACGGGGTCTGACCCAAGTACGGGGTCCTACGGAGCGCTTATCTAGTCGATCGGCTCCCTACAAGTTCTAGCTCATCAAGTGTCCGTGTCATACGGCTAATCACGAATGTAGTTACCTGTGCTGGGTCCACCTACGGGTGTATCAACCCTAGGGTGTCAACCCCTGACACGATTCAAGATGCACAGATAAATCTACGGATACCCAGTGCCTGCCCCGGAATACGTGCACGACCGTAGTCCACCGAACCTACACTGGCGTACCCCACTGCCGTCGTTCACCTCTTACAATCAGCCCAGTAATCGTGCCCCACCCTGCCTAGCCCCAGGGTACCTTGATACATCTAGAGGGTTACTGCTGAAAAGGGTCGTGTCTAGGGTTTCGCCTAATAGATTAGGTCATGTAATTCGTGACCTAACCCGCCTAACCGATTAAGTCATGTAATTCGTGACTTAATCCTTTTCCAGTCTAGTCATGTCAAGGTGGTTAAGTATGTCATTTAAATTCGCGACTCAACCCGCCTACGTGTCATGTCAAGTTGGCTAAGTGTTGTCGTTTCAAGTTCATGACTTAGCCCTACAAATCATGTTCAAGTTGGTTAAGTTGTCTTTTCATGTTCATGACTTAACCCTAATTGGCATTAATTGATTCGTTAATGCACCGAACCACTCACATTGGATCCTGTTGTTCGTAGCCACTGGATTTGCCGGGGGTTCCGGGCAGGTTTACACTACAAACTCAACCCAACCTCGGGTTTCAAGCGCGATGTGACCAACTACCCACATTGGATCCTATTGTTTGTAGCAACTGGATTTGCCGGGCGGTTCCGGGCGGATTTACACTACAAACTCAACCCAACCTCGAGTTGGCCACTTTCTTGTTTTCTAAAGTCATGCACATGTTCTTAGCAGATTCGTGCTATTTCCATAGCATGTTCATATGTCAACTTCGTGCCCAACTAAGGCATGTTTCAAGTCAAGTTATGGCATGTTCAAGTCAAGTTTTTGTGCCATATTTCATTTTCTACTTATGCAAAATTTCACGGTTTATGATTATAATCAATTCAAGTTTTGCCTATTCTACCCAATCGTATCCCCAACGTATATAAACGTACTTCGTTCACAAGCATAAACAATTCAAGAGATAAAGGGGAATAACACCAAACATGTGATAGGCATATGTGACAATTCCAACATCACTTGCATAATAAACAGGCTATAACATATCACATGGTTTCAATACTAGCATGATGATAACATGGCATAGTAATGGTTCCAACTTAGTTTAACATGATGATTTCAACTTTACATCATAGGCATAATAATCATTGCGAGCATAATAATAATTTTATTACAAACATGAAACATTAAAGGCATGGTAATTCTAATAGGCATAGTGGATTCCAATTTAGCATTTTTATCTAGCATTATAAACATAATGATTCCAACTTTTCATCATAACCTAGCAATTCCCAATTTGTCATTAACATGATAGGTATATTAACATCACAGGCATAGTTCCATCAACATCATAGACATGGTTTAATTAGCATCATAGGCATGGTTTAACCAACATAAAGATTTTAATAAACATAGTGATTCCATCGACATGTATTAATCCAACTTGCCATACAATTAAGCCCAAGTGATTCATAACAACATCAAAATCATGATAAGTTTAACTTGCAACATTGACATAGCAATATTCCCAAATTATGATTCAAAGTTAAACAATATAAACATGGATTAATAATAGTTCCTAAATCCGGTTTCAATTCATGGCATGTCCATGTTATTTTAGCGTTTTTGCCTAAAAAGTGACATAGAACTTACAATATGGAGCAAGTAATCCAAATCAAAATTCCAAATCAAATAGCCCCAAATCCATTGTCTAAAGCGTCGTAGTTGTTGTAGCTTCTAGTTGTAGCCTTCAAGAATCGTCCTTCATCTTCTATAATTTTGTTCTTTGTATTTTTAATTTAGAGCTCTAGGTTTAATGGCGGCTGCATGAGGCTAAAATGAAATAGTATGATTTAGGCTAGGTCTTAGGTTCTTTTTATAGTGTTTGCGAGTTGATTAGGACCGTCGATGGAGCTTGGTTTAATAATAGCCGTTCATTTGAAGGAGAGACCAACCGGGAGCTGACACCTAGCCCTAGTGACAAGGCAAGGCTCAGAGAATCGACCAAACACAGACCAGGCCAGCCAGGGTGGGCTGGGTTCGACCTGGCTCAGGGGCCAGGTTGACACCCCAGTCGACACCATGTCGACTTGGCAGTTGACACGGGTTACCCAGGTCGACTGCCCAGTCGACCTGGCTAGCCCCTGGTCGACTGCCAAGTCGTCCTGGGTGACTTGGGTGGGAATTTTCCCGCCCTGGCCAATTGGGCCCAATTTTGAATTTTAAATTTGTTTTTCTGAGCTGTTTTCATCTGTTCGAATTTTAAACTGAATTCTGAAACTTCCAGAGGCCATATCTTCTTCATACGGAGTCCGTTTTACACAAACTCGGACTCTATCTCAAGCAGAATTCCAAGACGAACGCAATGGCGTATCCCTTTTCCCTTAATTCTTTGATTTGAAATTAATTATACTTTAATTTGTGAATTTCACTGTTATAGAATACACGGGGTGTTACATTCTCCTCCACTTAAAAGGATTTCGTCCCCGAAATCTTCAAGTTCAGGAAGAATGTATATCCTAACATCTAAACATCCATCTACTCATCCATCGAACACGAGCATCCATTGTCTTTAAAAGACTTCTAATGCTTCATGATCATATGCGAAGTGTGTGTGTACATGTACTTATCTAATGCAAAATCAGGCGGTCTACTGATTCAGTTGATCTCCTTAATGCGAATCATGTAAGAGCCATGAATCCATTATGTATGCAAAATTTTCTATTCATGATTTCTACATGAGTGCACAACCATTCATATATAATTGCAACATCCATATGACAACACACTAAACTTCATCCATATATGAATAAATACATTTATGCATATGCAACATGAAAATGTGTCTGAGCCGATCTAGTGCCTAATGTGTATTCATACATCCACGAGCAACCACTTGCGACCACTTGCAACCATTTTGCAATCATAACATGTTTCAATTACATGTTTACATCCAAAAAGATTCTACATATGGTTCTCAAGATAGGATTGAGGAGAGAAACAAGATAAAACAAAGCATCTAGAAGAAGTTAACGATGTACCCCCAAAAGGTCCGGTCTGCTTCTTAGGGCAGTCTTTGCTGATGTGTCCAGTCTCCCCACAATGAAAACATTCACCTTGCTTTCTCTTCCTTTTTCTACAATCCTTGGCTATGTGCCCTTCCGTACCATAGAAATTGCATTTCCTTTTATCACGTGAGTTGTCGTTCTTGCCTCCTTTCTCGGAGTCTACCTTCTTATTCTGAGAATCGTTGGGCTTGACCTCTTTCTTCCCTTGAGAGTTTTCTGCCTTTGTCTCCTTCTTGCCCTTATCTTCTTCATTCAGCAATGCCATCTGCACCAACCTTTCATACGTAGCTCCCATGGGTATATGGGTCATGGCCAAACTGTGTAATGGCTCATTCAACCCCTTGACAAAGCGGAGAGCCTTCTTGTGCGGGGTGTTGACTAGGTCCAGTCCGAACCTAGCCAGCTCATCGAACTGATTAACATACTCTTTGATTATCATATTCCCTTGCTTAAGAAATAAGAATTTTTCCAACTGCAAACTCCTTTCAGCATCTGAGAGAAATTTAGCCTCAAACCTCGCCATAAAGTCCTCCCATGTTTCCACCGGTCTTTCTGCATTGGTGACTTCCCACCAGTAGGAAGCCTCGCCTTTAAGTAGCCATACTGCCAGTTGTACCTTCTGCCTATCTTCTACCTCAAAGATGATGAATAAGTCCTCGGTTTCCTTTAGCCAATTCCTAGCTGCCACGAAGGACTCGATTCCATGAAAGTCCTTTCCTCCCATAGCTTTAAAATCTTTACATATCTTAGCAAAAGTATTTCCTCGCGGAGGAGGTGGAGGAAGAGGTGCTGCTGCAGCTGGATGATTTCCTGCAGCTGGAGGAGGAGGAACGGTAGGACCTGGCTGAGTGGCCCTTGCTTCTAAGAATCGTCTAAACCAACCAGGTATTGGTATACCCTCTGGCAAGTTAAGTTCTTCGAACATGCTGAAACAAAAAGGATATATTCAAAACGAAGGATAAAAGATAGTACCTATGGCTTTGGGGGACTTTGCCTTTTTAAAATATAACATTTTATCTTTAAAAATGCTTTCTTTAAATTTTCTTTTGAAAAAAAAACTTTTTATCTTATCTGGTAAACCTATGCTCTGATACCAAGTGAAACACCCCACCTCCGTTAGGGTCACTCTCAAAGGGAATGCCCTAATTTTGGTGGAGGTTTATAAGTATAAGTCAAAGATATACAAGACAGATATAATAACACATATTTTTGAACAACGGAAGACAACAACAACTTTTATTTCATCAAAATACGTGTTACACAAACCATGCCATAATTGTCTTACAATTCTTCCAAAAATATAACATCTTCATAACTGTCTTAATTACATTATTTAAAGAAAACATAAATAAACTGCATAAGTCCCATAATTGCTGTCCAAAGCCATAGTCCAAAACGAAAAAGATCCAAGCAATACATTCTTTCTCTTTAAGCTGGATGTGAAAGCTGGTCAAGCTGCGGTATTCCCTCCTTGAGAACCGGGGGGGGGGGGGGGAACGAAAGAAAAAGAGGCAAAAGGAAAAGGGTCAGTCATAAAGACTGAGTAAGTCCTAGTGACTTTCAGTGTAAAAACGGTTAAAACAACATGTCATGTATGAACTGGAACTAAACTTAAGAATGGAGTCAAGGTGGGCAAGATAGACAAAGGTGATCATGATAAGTCAAGACAAGTCAAATAAAGCAGCACATGTTCAAGATTCGTTGCATTGACTGTACTAGTATACTAAGCCCAGGTCACAAGTTAATCACGAAATAAATCCCACGGCCCAATATCGCGAAATGACCCTGAAACGGGGTCTGACCCAAGTACGGGGTCATACGGAGCGCTTATCTAGTCGATCGGCTCCCTACAAGTTCTATCTCATCAAGTGTCCGTGTCATACGGCTAATCACGAATGTAGTCACCTGTGCTGGGTCCACCTTCGGGTGTATCAGCCCTAGGGTGTCAACCCCTGACACGATTCAAGATGCACAGATAAATCTACGGATACCCAGTGCCTGCCCCGGAATACGTGCACGACCGTAGTCCACCGAACCTGCACTGGCGTACCCCACTGCCGTCTTTCACCTCTTACAATCAGCCCAGTAATCGTGCCCCACCCGGCCTAGCCCCAGGGTACCTTGATACATCTAGAGGGTTACTACTGAAAAGGGTCGTGTCTAGGGTTTCACCTAACTGATTAGGTCATGTAATTCGTGACCTAACCCGCCTAACCGATTAAGTTATGTAATTCGTGACTTAATCCTTTTCCAGTCTAGTCATGTCAAGGTGGTTAAATATGTCATTTAAATTCGTGACTTAACCCGCCTACGTGTCATGTCAAGTTGGCTAAGTGTTGTCGTTTCAAGTTCATGACTTAGCCCTACAAATCATGTTCAAGTTGGTTAAGTTGTCTTTTCATGTTCATGACTTAACCCTAATTGGCATTAATTGATTCGTTAATGCACCGAACCACTCACATTGGATCCTGTTGTTCGTAGCCACTGGATTTGTCGGGCGGTTCCGGGCAGGTTTACGCTACGAACTCAACCCAACCTCGGGTTTCAAGCGCGATGTGACCAACTACCCACATTGGATCCTATTGTTTGTAGCAACTTGATTTGCCGGGCGGTTCCGGGCAGATTTACACTACAAACTCAACCCAACCTCGAGTTGGCCACTTTCTTGTTTTCTAAAGTCATGCACATGTTCTTAGCAGATTCGTGCTATTTCCATAGCATGTTCATATGTCAACTTCGTGCCCAACTAAGGCATGTTTCAAGTCAAGTTATGGCATGTTCAAGTCAAGTTTTCGTGCCATATTTCATGTTCTACTTATGCCAAATTTCACGGTTTATGATTATAATCAATTCAAGTTTTGCCTATTCTACCCAATCGTATCCCCAACGTATATAAACGTACTTTGTTCACAAGCATAAACAATTCAAGAGATAAAGGGGAATAACACCAAACATGTGATAGGCATATGTGACAATTCCAACATCACTTGCATAATAAACAGGCTATAACATATCACATGGTTTCAATACTAGCATGATGATAACTTGGCATAGTAATGGTTCCAACTTAGTTTAACATGATGATTTCAACTTTACATCATAGGCATAATAATCATTACGGGCATAATAATAATTTTATTACAAACATGAAACATTAAAGGCATGGTAATTCTAATAGGCATAGTGGATTCCAATTTAGCATTTTTATCTAG
Organism: Allium sativum; assembly: GCA_030737875.1. Classification (NCBI taxonomy): domain Eukaryota; kingdom Viridiplantae; phylum Streptophyta; class Magnoliopsida; order Asparagales; family Amaryllidaceae; genus Allium; species Allium sativum. The sequence goes on from CM060921.1 coordinate 321,122,504, forward strand.
CATTATAAACATAATGATTCCAACTTTTCAACATAACCTAGCAATTCCCAATTTGTCATTAACATGATAGGTATATTAACATCACAAGCATAGTTCCATCAACATCATAGACATGGTTTAATTAGCATCATAGGCATGGTTTAACCAACATAAAGATTTCAATAAACATAGTGATTCCATGGACATGTATTAATCCAACCTGCCATACAATTAAGCCCAAGTGATTCATAACAACATCAAAATCATGATAAGTTTAACTTGCAACATTGACATAGCAATATTCCCAAATTATGATTCAAAGTTAAACAATATAAACATGGATTAATAATAGTTCCTAAATCCGGTTTCAATTCATGGCATGTCCATGTTATTTTAGCGTTTTTGCCTAAAAAGTGACATAGAACTTACAATATGGAGCAAGTAATCCAAATCAAAATTCCAAATCAAATACCCCCAAATCCGTTGTCTAAAGCGTCGTAGTTGTTGTAGCTTCTAGTTGTAGCCTTCAAGAATCGTCCTTCGTCTTCTATAATTTTGTTCTTTGTATTTTTAATTTAGAGCTCTAGGTTTAATGGCGGCTGCATGAGGCTAAAATGAAATAGTATGATTTAGGCTAGGTCTTAGGTTCTTTTTATAGTGTTTGCGAGTTGATTAGGACCGTCGATGGAGCTTGGTTTAATAATAGCCGTTCGTTTGGAGGAGAGACCAACCAGGAGCTGACACCAAGCCCTAGTGACAAGGCAAGGCTCAGAGAATTGACCAAACACAGACCAGGCCAGCCAGGGTGGGCTGGGTTCGACCTGGCTCAGGGGCCAGGTCGACACCCCAGTCGACACCGTGTCGACTTGGCAGTCGACACGGGTTACCCAGGTCGACTGCCCAGTCGACCTGGCTAGCCCCAGGTCGACTGCCAAGTCGACCTGGGTGACTTGGGCGGGAATTTTCCCGCCCTGGCCAATTGGGCCCGATTTTGAATTTTAAATTTGTTTTTCTGAGCTGTTTTCGTCTGTTTGAATTTTAAACTGAATTCTGAAACTTCTGGACGCCATTTCTTCTTCATACGGAGTCCGTTTTACGCAAACTCGGACTCTATCTCAAGCAGAATTCCGAGTCGAACGCAATGGCGTATCCCGTTTCCCTTAATTCTTTGATTTGAAATTAATTATACTTTAATTTGTGAATTTCACTGTTATAGAATACACGGGGTGTTACATGTAGGCAGATAATGTTTCTAACCACAAAACTTATCATCTTCCTTGTCGTGATCATGGTTAAGGGTACGGATTCCACCCATTTCGTTAAATAATCCATGACGATGATCGTGTACTTTGCTCCTCCTTTGGCGATGGGTAACACTCCAATAATATCAATTCCCTACATGGCAAACGACGATGGGCTTACCATTGACTTAAGCTGGGTTAGAGGTGCTTTAGGGACTTTGGCGAATCTTTGACATTTATCGCAGCGTCGTGAATAATCACCTGCGTCTTTATTCACGGTAGTCCAAAAATATCCATGCCACGATACTTTCTTTGCTAGAGTCTAGCCCACGGTGTGATCTCCACACTCACCTTCATGTACTTCCTGCAGTACACATCTGATCTCGTCATGTGCGATACATCGTAGCAGGGGCATGGAAAACCCTTGGCAATAAAGGACGTCGTCCTGTAAAACGTATCTTGCAGCCTTACATGTTACAGCTCGTCTTTCACTTTTCTTCAATGGGAGAATTCCATTCTTGAGGAAGTTATTGATTAGTGTCATCCACGATTCCCACTCTAGCTCATTTTCTAGGGCTAGTTCCACCTCCATTAGGTCGAAACTCGGTGACTCCAATATCTCTATTGGAACCATTTCAGTTTCTTCAGGGTTGTCAGAACTTGCTAGTTTTGCCAACCGGTCTGCTTTCTGATTCTCTGCTCTTGGAATGTGTGTTATGCTGTAACGCTCCAAATTGTCCAATAACTCCTTTACTTTTCTATGATAAGTAACAAGCCGAGGTCCTTTGGTAACAAACTCTTCCTGTACCTGGCCGACTACTGTCTTGGAGTCACAGCATATATCTAGTGTCTGCACTCCTAATTCCTTGGCGAGCTTTAGCCCGGCAATCAGGGCTTCACACTCGGAATCGTTATTGGTAGCAGGAAATTCTAATAGCAGGGCGTAGTAAATAGATCATCCTTCAGGAGTGATTAAAACAACTCCGGCGCCGGATCTTCGATCATTCTTGTCCCAGTCCATATATAACTTCCACGGATTGAGCTCTAACTCTTGTTTTGAAGCAACAAACATGTCGTCCACTATATCCTCTTCAGGTATCATGAATTCTGCTATGAAATCGGCTAAGGCCTGCCCCCTTATTGATTTCTACGATTGAAAATTCAAATCGAATTGGCTCAACTCGATGTTCCATTTAAGTAATCGCCCTAATGCTTCAGGTCTTTGTAGCACCTGCCTTAAAGGTTGATCAGTATATACAACTATCGGGTGAGCTTGAAAGTAATGGCGGAGCTTTCGGGAAGTAATCAGGAGGCTATAAGCAAGCTTTTCTATTCTTTTATAATTACGCTCTGCGGTGGTATACAAGCCTCTGGACTTTATCTTCTTCACGCACCAACGATGTGCTGACGGCATGAGACGATACCGCCAGGTAGACAAACAAACCCTCATGTTCTACGGGTTTTGATAATATTGGAGGCTTCTTTAATAGATCTAATAGGTTCTAGAAAGCCTCAACACAATCGGGAGTCCACTCAAAATTATGTTTCCCTCGTTTTACCAGATCGAAGAAAGGTACACACTTATCTATGGCTTTGGAGACAAACCTGCTCAATGTAGCAACTTTTCCGGCTAGGCTTTGAACATCCTTAATCTTTCGTGGTTCTTCAATATTCCTTATTGCTGCTATATGACTAGGATTTATCTCAATCCCTTAAGAGCTCACGATAAACCTGAGTAATTTCCCAAATGCGACCCCAAACGAACATTTTAGAGGGTTCAACTTCATCCCATACCTTTCGGAGAATGCCGAACATTTCCGCTAAGTCTTTTGTATGGTCGGAAGATTGTCTAGACTTCACAAGCATGTCGTCCACATAAACCTCCATGGTTTTTCCGATTTGATTATTGAACATGCGGTTGACCAAGCGTTGATATGTGGCTCCTGCATTCTTTAATCCAAATGGCATTACCACATAACAATATAACCCCAAGTCTATGATGAAACTTGTGTGCTCCTGATCTGGTATGTGCATGGGAATTTGATTGTATCCTGAATAGGCATCCATAAAGGATACAAGCTCGTGTCCGGCTGTCGAGTCCACAAGTTGATCAATCCTAGGAAGAGGAAAGCTATCTTTCAGACAAGCCTTGTTCAAGTCAGAGAAGTCAATGCACGTATGCAACTTCCCGCTAGATTTATTGACCAGGACAGGATTATATATCCAGTCGGGATATTTCGAGTCCTTAATGAATCCATTATCCTTCAATTTCTCTACCTCTTCCTCTAAAGTTGCTGATCGCTCTGGGCCTAACATTCGTCTCTTCTACTTGACTGGTGGGTGTTTTAGATTGATGCTCAAAGAATGGCTCATAATAGCAGGCAAAATCCCACACACGTCAGCGTGAGTCCAGGCAAACACAACTAAGTTTGCCTTCAAGAAATCAGTTAACTCTTTCGCTCGAATTGGATCTAGCTGTGATCCGATCTTCAATACTTTTGTCGGATCCGCATTATCAATGGATATATCTACTGTTGTCTCGTTGGTAATCGCCTTTTTGTCCTCGGGTTCCCTATCCTCTCTGGGATCTATATCCTCGAGCACATCTAAGGGTGACTCTCCTGGGGCTGGACCCCTTAATTGCTATGCTGAGTTTTCCTTCGAAGAGGGAGAAACATCCTTGGGTTCTATATTCAACCCCTTCATTAGCATCTTCAACTCTGTCATGTAGCATGCTCGTCCCGTAGCTTGGTCACCTCTCATCACCCCTACACCTGTGTTAGTTGGGAATTTAAGCAGTAAGCACCATGGTGCAATATATGCTCTAAACTCTGCGAGGGCCGATCGACCCAGGAAGGCATTGTAGAGCGACTCAACTTCCAAAACTACAAATGGTAGGATTCTCACTCTCTGGCGATCTCCTTGTCCAAACGTCAATGGTAATTCTACGTAGCCCATCGGAGCCGTTGATGCCCCATTGAAGCTCCATATCCATACTTCGCAGGGCTTTAAGTCTTTCGCTTCGAGTCTCATTTGTTCAAAGGCATTCTTAAATAGGATATTAACTGAGCTTCCGATTTCCACCAACACCTTATGGACTAATGCGGGGCCGTGGTAATTACCAACGGGTCTTCAGTTGGTGACTGAATTCCGGTATCATCTCTACCATGGAATATAACGTCGTCTGACATTGTCTTTTGTTGTTTCATTGGAGTGATGTCTTCGAGGTTACTGCATTCTCCTACCTCAAAGTGCTTAGCAGCATTAACATACTGATCCATTGCTTTAAAACTATGGCTAGCCAGATGGGGACCACCTATAATAGTATTGATAACGATTCCTTTACCTTTCTGCTGGGCTGTGGGTTTGGAAGTAGGTTGATTTTGGTTCGGAGTTTGCCCTCCTTGCCCACGTCCCGAGGGGCAACCTTATACTCGTCTAGCTTCCCTTCCTGCAACAATTTCTCAGCTACATCTCTCAAATGACGGCATTTATTGGTAGAATGACCGTGGGTTCCATGGAACAAACAAAACTTTCCCGTAGCAATCTCTTTTTCTGTTGAGTCCCTAGGTGGTGGCCTTTTATATTGCAATATGTTGTATGTGTCTAGATAAATGTTTTCCAATGTGTCATTCAATGGCGAATAGTTCTCAAAAGTCTGGAATCGAGGTCTTTTGCTGGAGTTGTTCCCTTGGTTCCTATTCCTCCTATTTTCGTTTCTATTCCTGTTGTTATCTCTGTTCTGGTTGCCGATGTTCACCTCAACCTTCCCAGAACTGTCACCGGATTGCTTCACAACAACATTACATTGGATGCCTTCCCTCAAGGCCCCTTCAGACTTTATCTTTCTATTTTCATAAGCTTCTTCTCGCCTTAAGCGAATATTGGCCTTTTCGTAGAACAATTCCCTAGTGGGGGTGGTTTTCTAGATAGATAATCCCCGAATTCTGTGTCCGGGTCGACTCCTTCAACTAAGGCCACTAAAATGGTGGGCTCGTGAGGATCATTGACTTCGGTAATAGTCAGGTTGAAACGATCTAAATATGATTTCAAAGATTCTCCTGGAGCTTGCTTAATCCTTGACAATTCTATGACGCTTTTAGATTTTTGAGCGTGAAGTCAAAACTGGTTCATGAAGCGTTCACTCAATTATGTGAAAGTTGATATCGACCATGGAGGGAGTCGGGTGAACCACATTAACGCCACATCTTCTAGATAATTCGGGAAGGCCTTGCATTTTACAGCATCTAGAGCCGCTGCGGCATTCATGAACCATGCATACCTCATCAGATGCTGTCCTGGGTCGGTTCTCCCTGAATACTGATCTATTTGAGGCAATTTTAATCGCCGAGGGAACTGGAAGTCCAATATATCATCTGTGAAGGGGGTGTGACTTCTCTCAATGCCCCAGTCCTCATTAGTGTATTGTCGGCTTTCGGACATGATTTGCCGCACCATTGCCCATACATCGGCATTTGTTAACGTTTGCACAGGTTCTCTAGGCCTAATATTTGGATTACCCCTATGTTCCTGATTAGGGGATATCCTCCTATTTCTGACGGCAGCTGCTCTACTCTGTTCCCTCCACTCTCGGTCATTCAGAGGAGGAAGGGGTTTGAGAAGTTGTTGTTGCGTAGGATTAGTAATATTAGGATCCCGGGGAAGAACGTGGGATCCACGCATGGGTAGCAACATTGGTTCTTTCAGGCTCGGGTCATCGGGTTCTAACACACGAGCATCATCTTCACGGGATCCCAAGGATCCAAAGGTCAACTAATCAAGATTTTGAGGTCGCTCAAGTGGCCTTCTTTCACGAGGATGTCCTTCATCTGAAGAAGATGAATAGTCTGCAACAAGACGACATGTTGGAGAAGGTGTCTTTTGCCTCCGGAGTTCATTGAGTTCCCTACTCATGGTGATCATGTTCTCTTGCATGCGAAGACTGTCACGTTTATGGGCTTCCAACGCATTTCTGGTACTCTCAAGCATGTCAAGAAAACGCGAAAAATTCCGGTGCATGATGGGTGCAGACGGAGCAGGTTTATCACCAGTCGTCGCGGCCGACATCGGAGCATTGGTGGGTGCTCGAGTAGATGTACCAGTTTCAGTCTCATTTGGTTTGGATCGGAGTAGGGTGCTGGAGTCAGATCAGTTCTGAGGGGGGATCTAAGCAGCTCCAGCACTTCCAGTTCGGTTCGGATTCTCTGGATTAGCTCGGTTCGGAATATCTGGTTCTGATCGGATTGTTCCAGAGCTCTATCCCCGCGACCTCGTCAATACGATGGCTTGTTGATCTTCTCTAGCAAGCACCTTGCACTTCTTTTCCTTTTCCCTTAGCCATAATGTTCAATTCTTCGGTAATTAATTAGCAAACACTTGAAAATATTGGAAATAGAGGATTAACTTCTTTGAACTTGAAGGTCCAAATAGTAAAACGATAATCCCAAAAAGTAGAGAATTCAAAGATTTCTCAGTAAAAGCACCAAAATGTTAGATCCAAAAATGGCTCTAACACCCAAATCAGAAATAATTCTATGGAAATGAAATCGAAAACAAAGAAGAAACACACGGTTTATAGTGGTTCAGCGTTAAATAGCCTACGTCCACTTTCTACTCTTCGAATTGATGATTTGAAAAAAAAATACAACAATGATTTTCACTCAATTTCACTCATACAATGTATGAATTCACTCAATCTCCTCTGAAATATGCTTTTAAATAATGATTGCAATATGAAAATAATGATGAAATTCGGATAGCTAAGGAGTTTGAGTTCTAAAAATGCCAAAAGATACTTTCAAATGTGCCTTGGTGGTGTATTTATAGGCGGAAAATGCTTCTGGAATGACTTCGGTTCGGATCCTCATGTAGCCTATCCCATTAGTATCGGGTCCGGATCTATTAATATGGTGCCAGCACGTCAAGTCAGTGGGTGGACATGGGGGATTGGTCTTCTAACTGCTCCGAGTCTTCAGGGAACGTGGTCTGTAACTGCAGCAGCTCCTTGCGATCGGATCATGTATGTAGAGGAGAAAGGGGTCGGATCGGGGTTCTCCGAACTGATCTGGTCACGTTCTCATTCTTCTGTTTTCTGTCCACATAACCTCAACTTGGCTGCGAAGGTCCAATCCAATCCGATCTTCCAAGTAGTGTTTCTCTTAGTCAACATTCTTCACTATTTGATCTTCCAATTTTGTGTAGCCTAGTTCACAAAATCGTCTTACAAGTATAAAGATAATTCAAACCAAATTACAATTGGTTAAATTTGTTAACCAATGATTAATTTGAATCGACTATTGTTGTTTGAAAACCCCACACGGGTATTAGGATGATATATGACTACACAAATCCCAAGTGATTAGTTTGTATGTCGATCGTTTGATCGACAGGCCATTGTAAGAGTGAATTATTTATTTACGGCTTACACGGATTATAAATACACATTGGATGAATTTGGATGTGATAGTTGTTTGCAACTGTCGTTGGATGTTTATGAGATATGTAATCCATATAAATTTATTTATATGGGTATTGGTTGAGATTCTATTCCAATCCAGAATAAATAGGAATATTTTTACAAAATAATATTCAATGAAAATAGAAAGTTGTTTTTGATGTCCGATTTTTGATGGACGCCAAAATATAAAAATAATGAAGCCGAGTCAAGTAGAAACCGCTATCCTAACTCGAACGGATTTTATATCGATTTTATTCATTTTTAGAATTAATATTGAAAAGATTGAATTTCAAAAACTGACCTTTTGAAATTATTATCGTTTTGAAATTATCAGAATATAAGAGGTTTTAATTAAATTAGAAATGGAAATGAAATCGTTTTAAAATGAATTTATTAATGTTTTATATAATATTTTTTCAACGATATATATACACATACATATATATACATACATATATATATATACATACATACATACATACATACATACATATATATATTATGTGGCGTGAATCGAACGCACTGCGCAGTGACCGTTCGCGAATTTCGGTCGTTAACTTCAAACTGATGTAACGGGAGATCCGACCGTCGGATTCCCCTAAAACCAGAACCGTTGGGTTCGTATCAAAAAGATATTTCCAATGAATATAAGAGATTTAAATTTGAATGGTTAGATTTCAATTTATGTCCATATCAATTTCAAAAAAGGTCGCTATGGATGCAGTTCGGTGGCCGTTATTGGAAACCGACTGAAATGGCGATAATAAGATTTATTAAAATATAAATAAATTATGTAAAATCATAATAAATGGTTTGGAAAGATTTTGGGATGAAAAATTCCAAATTTGAAAAGATAAAAGATATTTTTATCCGAATGAACTAGTAAATAACTGGAAATATTAATTGCATGATTTTTGCAAAATAAATAAATAATGGGATTTGAGAATGGTTTTATATAACCAAAGCATTTCCAATAAATAAATTGGAATGGATTTGAAATGGAATTTATCTTCGGATATTTCTAAATGGGATTCCGTGGCTATACGGATGTTGTTATGAGAGTTGGAAAGATACAAATATTGTTATTCCCAATACGATATCCGTTAGTTTCAGAATTTGATGTCGAATATAAGTCGATATAATTTCTATTCAGAGCCTTGTATTTAATATCAAATTGGATTTTGGGTTTATCGTGAATGATGTCTTTATTAACACTGTTCTTAAACCTAGATGAGAAAAGAATAAATCTTTTAAATAAGATTTAGAGAAGTTTACCAATTAATTAATACTTAATTGGAATTGAAAAGGAATGTGATTTTGGGTTTATAGCGAACGGTGTTTTAAATAACATTTTTCCTTTAACCCAATTAACAGTGAAGAGATGATTTGGAAGTTATAATTCTTTTTATTAAGATTTAATGGAAAATTTCCAAAGTAAAGTTTTCCAACTTAATATATTAAATTGGAATTGAATGGAATTTGATTTGGTAATAATCAAGATGAGCTTCTGTAAAGGAAGACTGTTGGTGTATATGGAATTTAAAAGGATTTGCCGTTATTCCATTTATAGTATTGATTTGACACGGAAATTTATATCGATTATACATTGATCTGTTTTCCATGAAGATTCCATAGTTAATGGAAGATGATCTGGGTTTATCATGAACTATGTTTTAAATAACATTGGTTCTTTAACCCGGTTAAACACAAGAATAATTTTTCCCAATGTTGAATAATCATTAAGAAATGATTTTCGAGATTAAAACCAATTTAGAGTTTTAATGAATCTTTAATTAGATTGGAATGTGAATGGGGTGATTAAATTCTCCAAATTTAAGAAATGGTCGAGAATGGAGTACCACCAGTTTTACTCCATGCGATAGTTAAATCTTTAATTAGATTTGAATGGGAAATGGTAATTGAATTTACCGATAACACAGTGGGTGTTAGCTATGGAGTATCTCCAGTTTTACTTCATGGGATTAATAGGTTGGGATTGGGAAAATTGTAGTGACCCGGAAATTTCGACTCTCGAATCCGGACATTTATACACTCCATGTCCTAATTCAAGTGTCGAAATCCCAGAAATCTAATAGAAAGAAATAAGAGGATGAGAAATAGAAAGAAAGAAAGTTAAGAATAGAAGAAAGAAGAAGAACAATAACACACAGTCTCACATCGCAGTGGAATAAAATATAATACAGAAATAAATCTTTATTGAAAAACTTGAAATAATACTTACAATTCATCAGAGTACAGTAGTCATTCATCACACCTGGACAGTTATAACAGCCTGTCCTCAATTATAACACACAGCGGAATAATTTCTATATATGTATCATAAATCTGAACTCCTCCAGCTCGTCTCCTGAAATTTGTATCTTACTCTGAACCTGTACAACTCAGTCTGACCCAACAGGTTCTGACCCGAGCATTACAAACGCACAGGTCAGTCTGGTGAACCAACGTGGAAAAAAAACTCACTAAATTATTGGTAGCATCCAACTTGATTTTAAAGTTAAAAATCATTTCGAAAGAAAAGGATAATCGTAAGACCAATCCACACATAAACACGAACGGTTTTTACCTTACGATAACCCAAACCATTTTTGAAAATCAATATCTTGTTGTGATATTATAATAGTGTCTAAATACAAATAAATAAAATCTAGCAGAACGCTTGCATCTCACGTTCTACATATATAGTATACAATTAAAACCGCGGGCGCTTATTGGAGAATGAATTTCCAACTATGACAAGGTATGGGACCACCTGCCGATAGTGTATTTCTAGAGACGAATACACTGGGTTCAACAAGAACGTCTTGCAACCCAACCCACACATGACCGACCACTCATTTCTCTTGAGTGTATCGAATATATTGTCACCTACGGTTTCTAGCAACATAACTGTTTCCGGGAGATACAGAAGCGAAAGGAGTAACAAATATGAATATTCTCTAGATGGTGACAATATACCTTAATGGGTGCAACCCACATAGCCATGCTGCCTGCCCGATTTTTTTGTCATTTCCTGGTTGTGAGGCTTGAGGTTATAATCATCTTTTTAGATCATTTGACCATCATTCACTTTGAGTGCCACATCGTCAGATCCGCAAGAAAATCACTAATTGATGTCCATAAAATACTCTAGTAGTTAAGCTAAGAGAAGTGCCCTTCTCCACCACCAACAATAGTACGCTTGAAGAAATTAACGTACGTGACTCTTACAGAAATACTATGTCAGACATTCATCCATACAAGTTGTCCTGGGTCTGGACAAACCGAACGCACCCTCCTACCACATCCTAGGAATCACCCTATAGATCAGTAGCGAGAAGTCCTTGCAATCCGTAAATTCCAACCACGACAGAACCACGGTATATTTCTGGTCGCTAAACCAGAAATTTTAAGTAGTTCTTCCGTTTTATGAAGATTTACGGTCTTCGAATGCTCCGTCTCGATTAACGTCTCATATATTCAATGTTTACGTATTTGCTAGTCGGAATGGTTTTCGAATATAAATTCGATCCCGGTCTTTCCGTACCAACAATCACTTTAGGCCAGATTTGATATTCGGTTATTTAACTATCAAATAAAAACAACCATTCATCCATAAAAAGAAAAATGGAATTTATTGATTCAATATTCATCTCTTTAATTAATCATTCGTTGATTTGACTTCTTAATTATCACAACACTTTGAAATACTCACTTATATTCTTATTAATATATAAGAATATTCGAAACCAGTTCATCTTTAAAATACTTCAAAGACGTTTTTCTCATTTTTGTCATTAGTCCTAGCCGTACACTAGAATAATTCCTGAAGTATCAACCCGGAAGGTCGAAACCAACATTAGATCGATACTTACGAAAACTATTCATTTCAATTAATCTCATGTTAGTTTCTAATTCCATCGAATTCATTTCTTAATTTCTAACGAATAGAAATTCCAATGTTAATCATCATTTTAAATGAGATGATTATCTCGAATTATTCAAATATATTTTCCTTATAAATAACATTTACAAAACTTTGCTTCGACCTTTATAAAATATAACCGTAAGGGTTTGATTTGCAAATGTTTGCTAAGTATTTATTTTAAAACAAGATTTTCTTATAACGATAAAATTCATTAACCAATTACCTTTCGTTTCACATTTGTAACCCAGGTTTTATCAAGTCTTTATTCCACGAGTAATCTTTACAAACATCTACATATATTTATCTCAGTCCATTTTTATTTTAAATAAAACTTTATTCCATTTGTAATTTCTATTCTAAAATATTCATATATAACTATCATTTGCAAATTCTAATAATATTAACTATTTACAAACCATATGTAAAATTCTTTAATATAATCTTTATTATATTTTTTTCCTAAATTAGTTCTACTTAAATTCAATTAGAATTTAAGAACTCTTCCTAACTTCCCTTCTAACCAATTTACATTTGCAAACCATTTGCATTAATCCCCTATTCACTTTATCTGTGAATGAAATTCATTCTTGGCTTACTCGGTCAACTTGATTTCATATTTGAAATTTCAAATTTCAAATACCAATTTATAACTTCTGGTTGTTTCAAAAATCTCATTTACAATTTTCGATGTAATGGAAAAATCCTAATCCATTTAAAATATCGGTTTTATACCTGAGTTCTATTTACTTCTAAATTCACAATATAGTTATCCAAATTCTCAATTGTTTTCATTTCTTTATAAACGCCGTTTATAAAATCTACTTCTCTTTCATTTAGAAAATAAATCTTTACTTTTACATTTTATTCATAGATTCGTTCTCTAAATAAATATTCATATTTGGAAATAGATTTCCTTCATATACCTTTATAATTTCAATTTCTATTTTAAAATTTCATCTATTTCCTAGGATATCCAAAATCAAAGGTCCATGTTATTTCCAAAAATCCAAACATATCATGAACTAATCGTAGGTCACAAATCATGTCATATATCAGTATATATTTGGAAACAAATAAAATAAATGTTGAGGAATCCAGTTGGATCCCTCCAACCTGTTTTTCCTGCACCCACAGATGTTAGTCAACAATAATAATACCCATCCTGCTTCGAGGCAAGATCTCGCGGTATAAAAGGTCATCCACTATATATATTGTGGGGGACATAGGGAAATCATCCGCTAATGGTACTGCAGGCATTATCCAATCACCAATCACCAATATTATTATTATATAATATATTATACTATTATAACTTTATATCGATCAATTATCAGCCAACAAGCAATAAAATAAATTTGAACTATTAAAAATAGTTCCCAATAATTTAACTGAGTGAGTTTAACTCACCTCGATTTTTTTCCTTTTGCTGAATATCCCGTTTTATTTTCGTATCGTCTCAGCCACTACTCATCTTGAATGAATTATTTACCTATGATTATATATATTTATTAAATGATTAATCTATTAAAATTAACTACTTGCATAATTGATTAATTTATTCTAAGTGAATTTAGATTTCTAAATAACATATACCTTTCTGCCGGAACAATCATGAAGCCGACTCAATCCGTTTTAGATCCCCAAAAACTGACTTCTATGACTTCGGCATAGCATCGAACACTTTATATTTCTTTCTACCATTCATACCCACCGTTTACTACTGCTTCAAACCATCAGCCGTGTATACTGCCTCCTCCCTTGCATTTATGGTATCGAACTCCTTCTCAACCAGCAGTAAATAAACTCCACCTAACACCCCCTGTCTCAACACCGTACCCAAATCTCACCAGATTTTTACTGTGCATTATTTCAATGGTGTCTTCACTTTTCATCTCACCACCAACTCCAATCACCCACTGCTCCAATCGACAACACTTCACCCTTTCAGCATGCATCCACCATCATGGAACATAATCACATACCCAAACTCACCAAAACACAGTCCGAAACTTCAGATCGTACCCGTAAAAATTCCATTGCCAATCCCTTCCTTTACTAATTCACAGTACTTAGTTCAAACCGTACCTTGATAAAATCGAACACAGTAAAACTGTAATGCCCGTGTTCCAACCCTCAAACCAAACTCCTCTTCATGCAATGGCGCGCTCTCGTTCTACCCCCGTCAGTATCTTGTACCACCCCAATTCAACAAAAGTGGGAATCGAACACCACTTCGCTCCATGATAACAGCCCTGTCCCCTACCTCGTTCGACTATCTAAACTCCCAAACTACCCATATCGACATCGGCAACCCCAACAAACCACCACATCGCACCCTTCCTGAATAACCGCACCTTCAACATTGAGTCAGTCCCCATATCTCGTGATGATGATCGTCTTCGTGTCGAGCTCCGGTGCTTTCTACGATTTGAATCGCGATCTAGGATTTGATCTCCCTTTTTTTATTTAAGAACGGTGGATCGATCTGAACAACAAAAAGGGGAAAAAAGGAAGCGAACAGTTTGGTTTGATTTGAGAATGACTGAGTTAGGAAGGGTTGCCCCCTTTATATAGTGCGAAGGTAAAAGGATAAGGAGAACGTCGATTTCAGCTGGTACATGTAGAGTTAGGCGTTGACATTAGGAGGAAGTAGACTTGCAGAAAATTTTGAAAGGAAAGAACGAAGGTGATGGTGAAAGAACGATGAAGCTAAGTTAGAGTAGCTTTGCAGAATTTTCTTCATATGAAAGGAACATGACGTAGCTGAAAAGAGGTGAGAGAGCAGCTACGTTAGGATAGGGTTCAGAAGAAACTTAGTTTGAAAGGAGTAGGGAGTACGTGATTTTGACAAGAGAAGGGTAGCTATTTAGTATAGGCTAACAGAAGAAACTTCGTTGGAAAGGAATAGGGTGATAGCTAAAAATTTGTCAGTGTCGTACGAGAGATAGGCCGGCTTAATATACATTTTAAATTTTGTTTGGGGTTAAACTAGTGTGATTCTACCTTATTTAAAATATCATATGTATTCGAACTCTTATTTGAGCGCAACAAACGATATTCATAGGGTTGTACCACCGTTCTGAACACACTGGAACGTGTTTCGTGGTCCAATTCGACCGTACAGAGAAGATATTAATTTAAACAGCCATTAAAAAAACAAATTCGATTAAATATAAATTGGCTCAAATATAAAAATTGTTAATAATTTATTATTGTCATATATATTTACAAATTGAATTCATAAACTTTCAGAATAAACTAATATGAGTTTTAATCTCAATATTTCATTCTCCAGCTAAACCAATATTAAATTGATTTCAAACACTTTATATTTAACAAATAAAAATACACTTATTAAATAAATAAACCCTACATAAATCTCCAAATTAAATTCAAATCAAATATTTAATTATTTTAATCGTTCAACGTTAACCGTCGAAAAATACGGGACGTTACAATCCTTCCCCCTTAAAAGAATTTCGTCCCCGAAATTACTAAGTAGAAAAGTTGCTACATCTTATTCACTTCCCACGATCCACCCACGCAACTCGACACTGATCTCAACATCCTTAGTCTCCAACAACCAACTCATCAGTTCACTCAAAAATCCTTAACTTCAATTTCCAATTGAACCTTAACTTTTTGCTAACAAAAACTTTCAAATTTGTTGAAATTTTTTCTAACTCCCTAAATTTTCGAAATTTGTTGATCGGTACAACTACAAAATGCCTCTTTGGGCCTTCCCCAATCAAAAAGAAAATCAAAAAGCCAAGTGGCTTGCCGATTCGGCGCATAAAACCTCATATTGAATTAAACATGTACCTTTTTGTCAGGCAACCCATAATATTCTCATACTTGCTTCCATCTCGTAAACCTGCTCAATCATATGCACCTGTATTTCCAATTGATTCTAAACAATTTATCTTTTACTTCTGATTTACTGATCCATCCATTTATTTGGTTTTCTTGCATAACTAGTTAGTTTAAACGTCCATGTTCGCATACATGTACCTTTGTTATTAAACAAGTCAAGTTTTATTTATAATTCCAGTCCCAGGTTTGATTTCTCAATATACGAGTCCACTTACATTTGAGTTCAAATTTTCAATTGAACTTAATTTGATCATATTCAATTATTTCTATTCGAATAGGATTTACTTCAATTCATTCCTTGTCTTACTCGACATATTCTAATTATATGTATCGAGCTCCATTTGGATTATCAATAATCAATTTATTGGCATTTCAACTTGTTTTTATGAATTTTCCTTCCATATTCATTTATTAGCTCAACTTTCAAGTTATCAAAGGAAATCAAATTTTAATCTCTTAAAATTTTTCCATTTAAATTCATAAATTGTTTTAATTTATAAATGATTTCATAGCGACCTTTTGAAAAATTGATTTTGACATAACTCAAAATCTATAATGTGAAATCTCAATTTTTCTCTTTCATTAGAGAGTTATAATCCCATAGATCCGAACGATTCTTGTTTCAAAGAATTCCGACTCATATTGAATCCTATATATCTAATTGAAGTTCAAATCGTCATTTTACGAACTACTGTGACACGGCGAGTTTATTTTTAATTTAATATAATATCAATTCCAATTCAAATCCATTTCAACTTGTTTTTAAGACAAGTTCTGATTCATTCAACTCATTTCATTGGAATTTTCTTTTTTAGCATCCAATTTATTCATATAACTTCATAAGTTGTTGGTGGATTCCTATCCGACCAATCTAACAATCAATCAGCAAACAACGCACAACAAATTGAACTCATATTCAATTTTAATATTTCCTTGTTTGTATTTACCTCGGCTCGACGTAATATTTTATCATTCAGTTAATGTCAGATTAATTTCTAATCTAATATTATTTATGATTTCATTAGCTTACAATATATAATTTCAACTTTTAATTTTTATTTCAAAAATCTTTGTTATATCATCTTGTTATAGTAAACTATTCCAATTTCATTCAAACAAATCAATCAACAATCAAATTTCAATATAATATAAGAAAACTATTTTAAATAAATAATTTGGGAAAAATTATTTCATTTACCCTTTTTTTTCAAAACAATATTGCGTCAGTCACCAGTTCAAAATTGAACCGATCAAATAACACAATACAAAACATTTTTATAAAATCTACAAATACGCTCTCATATATACATCACTCAAACTCAATCTTGGGTATTACTAACCCCATATCTATCGAGTTATACCACAGAGCCAGGGTTATTCCTAAACCATTGCTCTGATACCAAATGTAGCGACCCGGAAATTTCGACTCTTGAATCCAAACATTTATACACTCCATGTCCTAATTCAAGTGTCGAAATCCAGAAAGCTAATAGAAAGAAATAAGAGGATGAGAAATAGAAAGAAAGTTAAGAATAGAAGAAAGAAGAAGAACAATAACACACAGTCTCACATCGCAGCGGAATAAAATATAATACAGAAATAAATATTTATTGAAAAACTTGAAATAATACTTACAATTCATCAGAGTACAGTAGTCATTCATCACACCTGGACAGTTATAACAGTTTGTCCTCATTTATAACACACAACGGAATAATTTCTATATACGTATCATTAGTCTGAACTCCTCCAGCTCATCTCCTGAAATTTATATCTTACTCTAAACCTGTACAACTCGGTCTAATCCAATAGGGTCTGACCCGAGCATTACAAACGCACAGGTCAGTCTGGTGAACCAGCGTGAAAAAAAAACTCACTAAATTATTGGTAGCATCCAACTTGATTTTAGAGTTAAAAATCATTTCGAAAGAAAAGGATAATCGTAAGACCAATCCACACATAAACACAGACGTTTTTTACCTTACGATAACCCAAACATTTTTTGAAAATCAATATCTTGTTGTGATATTATAATAGTGTCTAAATACAAATAAATAAAATCTAGCAGATCTCACGTTCTACCAATATAGTATACAATTAAAACCACATGCGCTTATTGGAGAATGGATTTCCAACTATGACAAGGTATGGGACTACCTACCAATAGTGTATCTCTAGAGACGAATACACTGGGTTCAACAAGAACGTCTTGCAACCCGGCCTACACATGACCGACCACTCATTTCTCTTGAGTGTATCGAATATATTGTCACCTATGGTTGCTAGCAACATAACCGTTTCCAGGAGATACAGAAGCGAAAGAAGTAACAAATATGAATATTCTCTAGATGGTGACGATGTACCTTAATGGGTGCGACCCACATAGCCATGCTGCCTGCCCGATTTTTTTGTCATTTCCCGGTTGTGAGGCTTGAGGTTATAATCATCTTTCTAGATCATTTGACCACCATTCACTTTGAATGCCACATCTTCAGATCCGCTAGAAAATCATTAATTGACGTCCATAAAAATACTCTAGTAGTTAAGCTAAGGGAAGTGCCCTTCTCCGCCACAAACTATAGTACGTTTGAAGAAATCAACGTACATTACTCTTACAGAAATACCCTGTCAGACATTCGTCCATACAAGTTGTCCTGGGCCTGGACAAACCAAAGGCATCCTCCTACCACATCCTTGGAATCATCCTATAAATCAGTAGCGAGAAGTCCTTGCAATCCGTAAATTCCAACCACGATAGAACCACAGTATATTTCTGTAACGACCCAGAAAATCTGAACCAATTTAAAATATTTAAATTGGCTAAAATAATGGATTTTAAATATTTAAAATAAATATTTTAAATAATAGAGATGAAAAGTGAGTTGAATCGACAATTGAAAACGAATATAATTAATTATAATTATAAACAAGGCCTGAAATGGTGCTGCAGTTTCAAAAATTGAATTCAAACTTTGTCGGACTGTACCGGGTGCAAAACAAAACGGATTTTAGCGAAACCAAAAATATTTAAATCTGTTAGTGAACACCTTTCTAACGAATCTGAAATATCGAATTTTCATAACGGAAAGCAAAAGTTATGGCCAAATGAATTTTCAGAAAAGTCGCTATGGAATTTATATAGCCCGAGAAATTGGCCATTTTACATACGACCTCGGAATTCGACGAAACCACTTTTGTTGGATCCGGGATGTGAAGTTATCGCTAGGTTTCAAATTTCATAATTTTTGAGGCTAGTATGTGAGCGTGGCAAAGGAAAACGTGTTCTGGTCAATTACAGTTAAATTGGATCGACCAGAAATGGGCCTTTTTGCAAACGGTCTCAGAATTCGACGAAACTAGTTTTGTTAGGACCGTATCGTCAAAACATAGCTAGATTTATTTTTCTGGAATTTTTCGAATCAATTTGTGGCCCTGGCAAATTGAAATGTACGTTCAAATTAAATATTGAATGTTTTATATTTTAATTTGAATGGAAACTGACTGAAACAGTCGAATGGGCCAACGAAACATATCCCATTGTGTTCGGAATGGGGGTAAAACGCTAGGGACAACAGTCGTTGGGTTTGGATTAGAGTTCGTGTTTGAAAGAGGGTATTTTCGGATTTTTAAAAATGTATAAATAAACAAAAAAATATCATTGGTCAGAAAATCTATTTTCTCTCTCCCCGTCGTCGATAGCAGGCGGAACTTCTTCAATCCCTTCTCTCCTCAATTTCTCTCAATCCGCTCAAAATTAGACCTCTATCCTGTTGAGGATTTTGTAGAGCTAGACAAGACCTTCAAATCCATAGCAAGTTTGGATTTTTCTCATTGAGTATTCTTCGAGTTACGGGTCCCCGAAGTCGCGACGTTCGAGTCACCGCCGCCTCAGTCGATCGAACGCCACCGCACCCCCCTGCGCTGGAAGCTCTCTCCTCCCTCTTCGACCTCATGCAACCCGATTCCAATATCGTGCAACGGTTTGGGCGAAATATCAAAACCTAGTTTTTAAGAAAATAGAGGTATACGGCTATATATATTTTTTCAATCGTTTTAACACCTTTAAACCCTTGCAAACTTTGAAAATCATATCTTTTTCGTTTCTTGTCGAAATTCGATGAAACAGGAAACATCGTGACCGTGTGGACGTCTTCTACATTTTAGAAGAGACCGCATATTTTTCTGAGCCTTCTGCTATTTTTGGTGGAGTGGAACCCAATGTGAGATTTCTAATTTATAAACGATATGGAAAACGACGATGTATAAATTATATAGTCGATGTATGGGTTATATAAGCATTTTACACCTCATGTGTAAGCGTTGTATAAGTTGTACGTTCGATGTATAAGTTATATATGTGTTGTAAAAATTATATATGTGTTGAAATGGAAGCGAATTGCTATATATATATATATACGCCCCTCGTCCACAAACCATGGACGATATTTATTGATTGTGATTGGTGTGAAAATTGATTGATAGCGAATGGTTGTTTGGGATTGTTTGTGGTTGATATTGATTGATTGTGGTTTAAAAATACCCATTTGTGGTTGAGAAATATTTGGTTGAAACCACATAGGATTAGTTTGTGGAAATGAAATAAATATATACATGCCGCCTGCGTGCGAACTAGATGCATGATCCCCATTGTCAAAAACCGCGAGGTTTTAAGGTAGAGCGAGGAGCCGTACTAGGGACGGTCCCGGTTTTAACTACCCTGCCGTTATGCTGCCGAAATTTTGAATTATTTTCATTTGCTGAAACTATATTTATTCATTGAATAGAAAACCTTCATGTGTTGAATCGATATTCATTCGTTGATTAGAAATTCATGTGTTGAATGGTCTTCGTGTTTTAAATATAAAAATCACATTTTTATCTATGTATATGAACTATAGAAAACCTTCATGTGTTGAATCGATATTCATTCGTTGATTAGAAATTCATGTGTGGAATGGTCTTCGTGTTTTAAATATAAAAATCACATTTTTATCTATGTATATGAACTATAGAAAAACTTCATGTGTTGAGTCGATATTCATTCGTTGATTAGAAATTCATGTGTTGAATGGTCTTCGTGTTTTAAGTATAAAAGTCACATTTTTATCTATGTATATGAACTATAGAAAACCTTCATGTGTTGAATCGATATTCATTCGTTGAATAGAAATTCATGTGTTGAATGGTATTCATATTTTGAAATAAATTGTTTATAATAAAAATCACCTTTTTATCATCTATATGAACTATGTAAAATAATCTCGTTTTAAAATAAATTGTTTTATAATAAAAATCCTATTTTTATTACCCATATAAACTATATAAATAATAGTGTTTTGAAAAGAATTGTTTTACAATAAAAATCACCTTTTTATTATATACATGAATTGTTGAAATGTGAAGTATTAAAAATAGCCACTCGTTCAAATAAATATGCATGAGTTGAAATATTCATTAATTAGCTAATGATATGATTTTTTCCTATGCATGCAACATTAGAATTAATGGTGTTTTTAAGCCAAATTGAATCAAATATGAAGTTGAATGGAAAATGATAAGTGATAAGAACTGTATATATGTACATGCATATTTATTGAACAGGTTACAGCAAAGGGGCTAGAGAAGAGGAATAAAATTTTGTGCCCGACAAATAGGTACACATTTACCGTTTTGTTTGGGTGATGATTTTATGAGCCTGTTGGCTAGCCGCTTGGATTTTTCTTTTTCTTTTTGACATTAGACGCCCGTGTGGCTATTTGGGAATTTTCGCATCCCCTCCCGTACAAAGGAGGTTATGGCGAAATTTTCCAAAATTTAAAGGCGTTAGTGAAATATTTGAAGTGAAAACGATATTGAAATTGTTGAATGAACTATATTTATATAAATATATAAATATAAATAAAATTAAAACGAAACGTGGCCGTGTAGTTCGTGTTTTGAAACCGTGATTTCAAACGACTAGTGCGGGAAATCCGACCATTGGATTTTCCCGAAACCGCAACCGTTGGGTTCGCCTTGGAAATATCTTTCCAACGGCACCAACTTTGTAGAAATCCAACGGTTAGATTTTCAGATATGTGTAAATCAAATCTGAAGAAAAACAGCGCTAGGATCGATTACATTTATATATATATATATATATATATATATATATATAATTATGTTTAATCGAATAACGACGCTGCAATTCGTATTTTGAAATCGAAACTTCAAACGATTGTACCGGGAGATCCGACCGTCGGATTTTCCCGAAACTGGAACCGTTGGATTCGTTTTGAAAAGACCTTTCTAATGATGTAAATTGTGTGAAGATCCAACGGTTAGATTTTCAGATATGTGTAAATCAAATCTGAAGAAAAACAGCGCCACGGCTGCGTTATGGCCCGAAGCGTCGTTTTGAATAAATTTTCTATTTTAAAATAAATAAAAATAGCGATAAATCATTATAAAATATCATAAACGATATGGGATGGAAATAAACTGAATTTGCTCGATTTATGTGGTATTTGATGGTTGAATGTGTTTGGTGTGAAAATTACATTAAAGAACAAAATTGGTGTTGTCGAATGATTTAACCATTGAAATAAATTGATTTGAAATTCTAAATATACGTGAATTATTTGAAAAGGCCGAGTTAATTCTCATTTCAAATAATTGACCGACGATTGAAAGTCGGAGATGAAGACGGTGATCGAAGACCGGAGATCTTCACCTCGTTTGGATGGTAACCGAGGTCCTGATTGGGAGGCATCCCGAAATATGGATAATGAGTGGTGATCGTCCAAACGTACGTGGTGATCGATGGGTTTGCGAGGTATTTAGTGCCTCCGGTTTCGTTCAGACCCAGAACGGACTTGTAAAAGGACTATGTGTCTGACATTGGATTTTATTCTGTGTTGATTGATCTCTATTAAATATACATCTGTTTGGCGGTGGAGAATTTATTCTTTTGCTTAACGCCCTTCTCTGAGACGCACGAGCTCAAAGGTTGTGTATCGATGGACATCAGTCGCATGGCATGAAGTGCTAGTGTGGCATGCCTAAGTGGCAAATGATCAGGGCTTCTGTTGAAAAGCAAAGTCTTGTGGTGATGATCAAAGCACCGCCTGTGTGGCGTAGCTTTGTGTATAATGTGAATTCGCGAGCCTCACACCCCGGTATGAACCAGAAACGGGAGAAGGACCTCAGGGAGGGCATGCGTTTCTTTCTAGCTAGGGTGGTGTCAGTGACCTACCAGCCCTGACATTTATATACTTTTCACCTATGTGGTTGTTGCTGTTGCGAGGCACCTCGGTTTGATCGGACGATCCGGGTCCGATGGAGTCATTCGTTGGCTCGTTTACGCCCCAAAGGGCGGGGAAACGTATTGTTCAGGCATAATAATCCACATCGGTGGACCGGCCCTAACGATCCAAGGGGCAGTTGCGGCTGTTCCGGAGGCTCGGGCTAGAGAGTCTCGAAGTCGGTAAGGACTATCTTTTGCCTTGGTTCATGACGGAAATCCAATTTCCAAATACGTGACTGTGCGGTTTCGATGGTATATATATATATATTTGGCGACATAGTGGCATGGGACGCTCATGTCGTCTATGATTGATAGTTATGATTCAAATTGTTTTTGAAACATATAAACACTAGCAATAATATCAAATGCCTTTGTTTTATTCATATCAATCATATTTTGGCCATTATAAGGTAAAACTCTATCCTCCGGTTTGCGTTGCATTGTGTGATGGGAACTGAGTCTTATAATGGCTTCATTTTTATAAAAAGCATTGCGATGTTTAAAAGAAAGATTTGTTTTAAAGCACTGGCAATCCGATAGAGTAAACCCGTTCCACGAAAGTGGCGTGGTCCTGTGATTAGCCATATATTAAATGTGTTGAATAGATTTCTCATACCAGTCCCATGACTGACTCGTAGTTTGTTTCACTTTCAAACTCGGGTGCCCCTTTTTCTACACGGGCAGCCTTGTATTCAGGTTTAGCTGGCTTTCTCTGGATAGCTGGAGCTGAAGATGGATTCTATCATTTATCTCTTTTTATGCTGTTCAGCTCCTATTGTACATATTTTGTTGTTTTCTGGTGTAGACATTTATGTATAGCTGAACTGTATCTGTACTAAGTAAGATCCTGTATACGGTGTAACTCTGATGATTTTGTTTATCCAGTATATTCTATTGTTCATTATCTGGTGTATTTATTTAATTCTGTTCTGCTATTATCTGTTTCTGTGTTATATTCCAAAAGATAACCCTTGTCTCCGTCAGTACGGGATTTGGGGTCTTCAAAACGTGGTATCAGAGCTTTGGTTAAGCTTAGTTCTGGAATATAACATATTAACGAACTCGTCAGTAATAGAACCAGTAGTGTTCTAGGATGGGCAACTCAATAAAGATAGGATCAGTAATATCCTAGTATGAGTAGCAGAATGAAATAACACCTGGATAGGCAAATATTTTGAAATATCTTTTCTGTTGACCTGACACTTTGTCTGTTATTTGCAGAAGAACTAGAAAATGAGTGCCAGAAAAAGAAGAAGTGATACTGACCCGGATATAGAAGCTCTATTTATGAAATATAGAAATCTGGGTGGAAAACCCTTCACGGGTGAAGAATCGATTATGAGAACACAAGCTTGGATTCGTTCGACTGGGAAGATTTTCGATGGATTAAAGCTGAGGGATGACCAGAAAAGATTACTGGCCTCTTGGGAACTCAAAGACGAAGCTTTATTCTGGTGGGATTCTGTTGTTAAAGATAATCCAGAAGGTGATATCACCTGGGATAGATTCAAAGCGATTTTCCTGGAAAGATTTACTCCTCCAGAAGCAATTGAGCGCCTATGTGATGAATTTTCTTATTTGATACAAGGAGATATTACCATTCCTGAATATCATAAGAAATTCAATGAACTTTCCCACTTTGCTCCTCATCTAATTGAGAATACGAAGAGAAAGAATCTGAGATTTATTTACGGGCTTCAAAGGAAATATCAGAACAGTGTAATGAGGAACGTGAAGCTCCCCTTTTCTGAAATGATATACACGGCTTATCAGTACGAAGATTTAGAAAAGATAGGTATGTTATAGTACGAAGAGGAAGTCAGCTCTAGTAATAAAATTGAGTCTGAAACTGATCGTCCTAAGGCCAGTACAATGTCTGAGGTCAGTAAGAAGCCCAGTACCAAGAGAAAAAGGGCCAAATCTGAGAAGAAACCAGTAACGACAACTGTATGCTCTAACTGCAATAAGCAAGGACATCTCTCGATAAGTTGCCGATCTCTAAAGAAACAAAGAAAGGAAGGACCTAAATCAAAGAACAAGGTTAAAGAAAATAGAAAGTGTAATCTTTGTCATCAAGATGGTCACGTAAAGCAAGACTGCTGGCTGTCGAAAAAGACCAATGAGGCTCAGGTAAATGAAGTGGCAGAAACTTCTGAGCCCTCAGCTATTCAGGAAAGGCCAGATGTTTTAGAAGGCATGCTTACTGTCAAAGATATTCTAGTTAAAGTGTTGTTTGACACAGGCGCGTCACGAAGCTTCATTTCGAAGGATGCAGCTAAGAAACCGGATTTAAATTTGAAAAAGCTCAAGGAACCAATGACTGTCCAGAATCCGGTTGGGGGTTCCATCGATCTCAGTTGGGTTTGTGGAGTGCCGGTTTCTTTCTCTCGTTATCGGTTTCCTACCATCGCGGTCGTCATGAATTTTAAAGAGTTTGATCTTATCTTGGGGTTAGACTGGTTGACCAAATATGAAGCTGAAGTCAAATGCGCTGATAGAGTCGTAAAGGCAAAGATTAAATCAGGTGATTATATAACCATTCCCTGTGAAGGTCAGAATGCTAATAGAAAAGACTTCTGGGCAGCTTTGAATGTTTCTCCAGCCCGAATAGAAAATATCCCTGAAATCATAGAGAATATTCTCGACCTAGTGAAAGATATTCCTATCGTCAAGAACTATGCGGATGTGTTCGAGGAAGTTGTTCGCTTACCTCCGCAGAGAGAAATAGATTTCAAGATCGCTTTGATTCCTAATGCAAGGCCGGTAGTTCACGCTATTCGAAGAATGTCCTTGAAAGAGAAGGAGGAATTAGACAATCAAACACGACAGCTCGTATGGAAAGGTCTGATCAGGCCTAGTTTCTCTGATTGGGGAGCAGCAGTGGTTTTTGTCCCAAAATCTGACGGTACTCTACGGTTATGTGTGGATTATCGTGATTTGAACAAACAGACAATAAAGAACAAATATCCATTGCCGCGAATAGATGATTTGTTGGATCGTCTAAATGGAGCACAAGTATTTTCACGAATGGACCTAGCTACAGGCTTCCATCAACTTCGAATTGCCGAAGAGTGTGTTCCAATGACAGCATTCAGAGGTCCAGACTTGTTCTATGAGTGGTTAGTAATGCCGTTCGGCTTATGTAACGCTCCATCTTACTTCGTCGATCTGATGAATAGAGTGTTCAGAGGAGTTTTGAATCAATTTGTTCTGGTTTTTATTGATGATATTCTAATCTTCTCTAAATCGAAGGTCGAACATGAAAAGCATCTGGAACAGGTTCTAGAAATCCTTAGAAGGAATGTATTGAAAGCAAAGTTTTCCAAATGTATATTCTGGCAAGATGAAGGGAAATTTCTGGGCCACGTCGTATCGAAAGAAGAAATTGCTGTGGATCCGAGCAAAATCACAGCTATTCAGAATTGGAAACAGCCCAGTACCCCCACTGAAGTCCGTAGTTTTCTTGGATTGGCTAGCTATTACCGGAAATTCGTTAAAAACTTTTCGAAGATATCTGGTCACTTAACGAAGCTTACAAGGAAGCATTCTAAATTCAAGTGGACTCCAGAATGTGAAGAGGCTTTTGAGGAGCTAAAGTTAAGATTAACGACCGCTCCAGTGTTAACCATCATCGATGGCAACCAGGATTTAAAAGTCTGGACTGATGCTTCTTGAGAAGGCCTTGGTGCAGTGTTAATGCAAAGGGGTCAAGTGATCGCTTATGCTAGCCGTCAGTTGAGGCCACATGAAAAGAACTACGTAACTCATGATCTTGAGTTATTGGCTATAGTATTCGCTTTGAAAATCTGGAGACACTATCTGTTGGGTGAGAGATTTGAACTGTTTACAGATCATCAGTCATTAAAGTATCTGTTCACCCAGAAAGACCTGAATCTGAGACAGCAACGTTGGCTAGAGTTCCTTGCAGCATATGATTTTGAGATTCTATACACTCCAGGGAAAGCCAATGTCGTGGTCGATGCGTTAAGCCGAAAGAATGAAATGATCGCCAGTTTCATCATTGCGACTTCTTTGATTGACAAGATATCGGCTCTCCAAAAAGACGACCAATTTATCAAAGGAATGAGTCAGCAAATTCGTGAAGGCAATGCTTCAGATTTCCAGCTTGACAGGGAAGGGATTCTGAGGTTAGAAGGACGAATCTGTGTTCCAGAAATTCCTGAACTCAGAAGGGATGTGCTAGATGAATGTCACAAATCTAAGCTCAGTATCCATCCGGGTGTGAGTAAAATGTATAACGATATAAAGCGCACATTCTGGTGGAAGTCGTTAAAGAGAGACATCTCGATATATGTTAGTCGATGCCCTACTTGCCAACTAGTCAAAAGCGACCAACAGAAACTGGCTGGATTGTTACAACCGCTAGAAGTTCCTGGTTGGAAGTGGGAACATATTTCTATGGATTTCATTGATGGTCTGCCCAGAACCAGAAAAGGGAATGACAGTATTAGGGTGATCGTAGATCGCTTCACGAAGACCGCCCATTTCATACCTGTAAGATCAAACAGAACTGCTCAGAGTCTGGCGCAGATATACTTCAGGGAAATAGTTAGACTGCATGGAGTGCCGCTCAGTATAGTCAGTGATAGAGATACAATATTCACTAGCAAATTCTGGGAGGCATTTCAAGTCGAACTGGGAACGAAGTTGAACTTAAGCACCGCTTATCATTCTCAGATAGACGGTCAGACTGAGAGGGTGAACCGTATTTTAGAAGATCTATTGCGGGCTTGTGTTATAGATTTCGGTAAATCATGGGAAGATCATCTGCATTTGGCTGAATTCTCTTATAACAACAGCTACCAGGCGAGTCTGACAATGTCGCCATTCGAAGCATTATATGGTAGACCGTGCCGATCTCCTGCTTGTTGGGTCGAACCCGGTAATAGACTTGTATTGGGGCCTGATATGATCCGAGAAGCCTCCGACAAAGTCGATTTTATTAAGAAGCGATTACTCGCCGCTCAAAGCCGACAAAAGGGCTATGCCGATAGAAGAAGAAGAGATATATCCTTTCCTGTTGGCGACTATGTATATTTAAAAGTATCGCCGTTGAGAGGAGTTATCCGGTTCGGTAAAACTGGAAAGTTGGCACCCAAATTCATTGGTCCGTTTCCTATTCTGGAACGGATCGGAACTCTCACTTATATGGTCAAATTGCCTGATTAGTTGCCTGGAGTTCATGATGTATTTCACATATCTCAACTTCGAAAGCACGTTCATGATCCAGACTTGATCGTGGAGGAAGCAGCTCAACAAGATATTGAAATTACTCCAGAATTAGCTGTGAGAAGGGAGCCGCTAAAGATTATCGGCAAAGAAACCAAAGAATTGAGGAACAAGAAGGTTCACTTAGTCAAAGTGCAATGGAGTGGAGATCCACGAGATTGTACTTGGGAAACTGAGGAGAGCATTCAGAAAGCCTATCCTAGATGCCGAGTAGATATCTCTGATTGACTCCGGTGCAAGGTATATTTACCATACTTTGCATTACCAATTAGTTCTCTATTCTGTTGTTATTTTCTTTCCATGAATGTGCACTTTTAATTCTATAGTCTGAATGATTTTAAAGGAGAATAGGAGTTAATTTGTATAGTCTGAAAAGTTGAAAACAATTGGATTAGTTGTTTGTGCTGTGTGATAGTAAATTAGATTAATTAGATTATTGAAACGATAGCTAATTTAATTAATAAGAATAATGGTAGAATTTATTCGATTAAATCATACATTGAACTGATTGGAAAATAAATAGAAATATATATACATGTGTATTATATATGTTTGAACAGGTAAATGGATTAGCTGTTGAGTAAAGATTTTATTTGCATGCCCGACAAATAGGTAAACCTTAATGAGTTGGATGCGAAATATTATTATATCAACTCCTGTGAATGCCATTGGATGCGGAGTGCTGGTTTTTCTGTGTGAAATAATAAACGTCGCCATAGGATAGTAACAATTAATTTTGAACTACATTACATGGCATACTTCAGAAGATAGGCATACTTCATCATATACCACATAAGCATTTGGAGCTTGTGTGACGAGGTGGAAGATTTACCATACGAGCGAGAGGCTTGTATGGCGATGACTATATTTTACAGGTTGAACTGATGACTGATATGGACTATTTAAATTGTAACGATTAAATTGCCAGATTAATAAAAACCCCACACGGGTCTGGAGTTGACAATAATCACGTCTCTCTAGTTATTAGATACGGCACATGGACTATTTATTTCCCATACGGGGCAGGGTGACGAGAATTTATTCTCTGGAGTTATTATCAATACATGCTCCCCTGTAAATACCAGAATATATCACTATAAATATGTGTATGCTTATTAGGATTTATTGGGTACCTAATACGGCCCAATAAATTTCCAAACCTCTCTCCGTACAAAGGAGGTTA
The DNA here is from genome assembly GCA_030737875.1 of Allium sativum. Lineage (NCBI taxonomy): Eukaryota > Viridiplantae > Streptophyta > Magnoliopsida > Asparagales > Amaryllidaceae > Allium > Allium sativum. The sequence goes on from CM060921.1 coordinate 321,151,700, forward strand.
TGGCGAAATTTTTCGAAAATTCCGGGTGTTAGCCAAATTTTTGAAGAATTTGAAAATTCTCAGAAAATGAAAAATTGGAGAATTGAAGCCAGATCGAACGTGGAGTTGATTAATCAAACCACTTTCGACTTTGTTCCTTTTCGGGGACGAAAAGTTTTAAGTGGGGGAGATTGTAACGACCCAGAAAATCTGAACCAATTTAAAATATTTAAATTGTCTAAAATAATGGATTTTAAATATTTAAAATAAATATTTTAAATAATAGAGATGAAAAGTGAGTTGAATCAACAATTGAAAACGAATATAATTAATTATAATTATAAACAAGGCCTGAAATGGTGCTGCAGTTTAAAAATTGAATTCAAACTTTGTCGGACTGTACCGGGTGCAAAACAAAACGGATTTTAGCGAAACAAAAAATATTTAAATTTGTTAGTGAACACCTTTCTAACGAATCTGAAAAATCGAATTTTCATAACGGAAAGCAAAAGTTATGGCCAAATGAATTTTCAGAAAGGTCGCTATGGAATTTATATAGCCCGAGAAATTGGCCATTTTGCATACGACCTCGGAATTCGACGAAACCACTTTTGTTGGATCCGAGATGTGAAGTTATCGTTCGGTTTCAAATTTCATAATTTTTGAGGCTAGTATGTGAGCGTGGCAAAGGAAAACGTGTTCTGGTAAATTACAGTTAAATTGGATCGACCAGAAATGGGCCTTTTTTGCAAACGGTCTCAGAATTCGATGAAACTAGTTTTGTTAGGACCGTATCGTCAAAACATAGCTAGATTTATTTTTCTGGAATTTTCCGAATCAATTTGTGGCCCTGGCAAATTGAAATGTACGTTCAAATTAAATATTGAAGGTTTTATATTTTAATTTGAATGGAAACTGACTGAAACAGTCGAATGGGCCTACGAAACATATCCCATTGTGTTCGGAATGGGGGTAAAACGCTGGGGACGACAGTCGTTGGGTTTGGACTAGAGTTCGTGTGTGAAAGAGGGTATTTTCGGATTTTTAAAAATATATAAATAAACAAAAAAATATCATTGGTCAGAAAATCTATTTTCTCTCTCCCCGTCGTCGATAGCAGGCGGAACTTCTTCAATCCCATCTCTCCTCGATTTCTCTCAATCCGCTCAAAATTAGACCTCCATCCTATTGAGGATTTTGTAGAGCTAGACAAGACCTTTAAATCCATAGCAAGTTTGGATTTTTTCACTGAGTATTCTTCGAGTTACGGGTCCCCGAAGTCGCGACGTTCGAGTCGCCGCCGCCGCCGCCTCACGCGATCGAACGCCACCGCACCTCCTGCGCTGGAAGCTCTCTCCTCCCTCTTCGACCTCAGGCAACCCGATTCCAATATTGTGCAACGGTTTGGGCGAAAGATCAAAACCTAGTTTTGAAGAAAATAGAGGTATACGGCTATATATATATTTTCAACAGTTTTAACACCTTTAAACCGTTGCAAACTTTGAAAAATCATATCTTTTTCGTTTCTTGTCGAAATTCGATGAAACAGGAAACATCGTGACCATGTGGATGTCTTCTACATTTTAGAAGAGACCGCATATTTTTCTGAGGCTTTTGCTATTTTTTGTGGAGTGGAACCCAATGTGAGATTTCTAATTTATAAACGATATGTAAAACGACGATGTATAAATTATATAGTCGATGTATGGGTTATATAAGCGTTGTACACCTCATGTATAAGCATTGTATAAGTTGTACGTTCGATGTATAAGTTCTATATGCGTTGTAAAAATTATATATGTGTTGAAATGGAAGCGAATTGCTATATATATATATATATATATATATATATATATATATATATATATATATACGCCCCTCGTCCACAAACCATGGACGATATTTATTGATTGTGATTGGTGTGAAAATTGATTGATAGCGAATGGTTGTTTGGGATTGTTTGTGGTTGATATTGATTGATTGTGGTTGAAAAATACCCATTTGTGGTTGAGAAATATTTGGTTGAAACCACATAGGATTAGTTTGTGGAATTGAAATACATATATACAGGCCGCCTGCGTGCGAACTAGATGCATGATCCCCATTGTCAAAAACCGCGAGGTTTTAAGGTAGAGCGAGGAGCCGTACTAGGGACGGTCCCGGTTTTAACTACCCTGCCGTTATGCTGCCGAAATTTTGAATTATTTTCATTTGCTGAAACTATATTTATTCATTGAACAAAAAACCTTCATGTGTTGAATCGATATTCATTCGTTGATTAGAAATTCATGTGTTGAATGGTCTTCGTGTTTTAAATATAAAAATCACATTTTTATCTATGTATATGAACTATAGAAAACCTTCATGTGTTGAATCGATATTCATTCGTTGATTAGAAATTCATGTGTTGAATGGTCTTCGTGTTTTAAATATAAAAATCACATTTTTATCTATGTATATGAACTATAGAAAACCTTCATGTGTTGAATCGATATTCATTCGTTGATTAGAAATTCATGTGTTGAATGGTCTTCGTGTTTTAAATTTAAAAATCACATTTTTATCTATGTATATGAACTATAGAAAACCTTCATGTGTTGAATCGATATTCATTCGTTGAATAGAAATTCATGTGTTGAATGGTATTCATATTTTGAAATAAATTGTTTATAATAAAAATCACCTTTTTATCATCTATATGAACTATGTAAAATAATCTTGTTTTAAAATAAATTATTTTATAATAAAAAACCTATTTTTATTACCCATATAAACTATATAAAATAATAGTGTTTTGAAAAGAATTGTTTTACAATAAAAATCACCTTTTTATTATATAAATGAATTGTTGAAATGTGAAGTATTAAAAATAGCCACTAGTTCAAATAAATATGCATGAGTTGAACTATTCATTAATTAGCTAATGATATGATTTTTTCCTATGCATGCAACATTAGAATGAATGGAGTTTTTAAGCCAAATTGAATCAAATATGAAGTTGAATGGAAAATGATAAGTGATAAGAACTGTATATATGTACATGCATATTTATTGAACAGGTTATAGCAAAGGGGCTAGAGAAGAGGAATAAAATTTTGTGCCCGACAAATAGGTACACATTTACCGTTTTGTTTGGGTGATGATTTTATGAGCATGTTGGCTAGCCGCTTGGCTTTTTCTTTTTCTTTTTGACATTAGAAGCCCGTGTGCCTATTTGGGAATTTTCCCAGCCCCTCCCGTACAAAGGAGGTTATGGCGAAATTTTCCAAAATTTAAAGGCGTTAGTGAAATATTTGAAGTGAAAACGATATTGAAATTGTTGAATGAACTATATTTATATAAATATATAAATATAAATAAAATTAAAATGAAACGTGGCCGTGCAGTTTGTGTTTTGAAACCGTGGTTTCAAACAACTAGTACGGGAAATCCGGCCATTGGATTTTCCCGAAACCGCAACCGTTGGGTTCGCCTTGGATATATCTTTCCAACGACACCAACTTTGTAAAAATCCAACGGTTAGATTTTCAGATATGTGTAAATCAAATCGGAAGAAAAACAGCGCCAGGATCGATTATATATATATATATATAAATATAATTATGTTTAATCGAATAACGACGCTGCAGTTCGTATTTTTAAATCGAAACTTCAAACGATTGTACCGGGAGATCCGACCGTCGGATTTTCCCGAAACTGGAACCGTTGGATTCGTTTTGAAAAGACCTTATTAATGATGTAAATTGTGTGAAGATCCAACGGTTAGATTTTTAGATATATGTAAATCTCATCTGAAGAAAAACAGTGCCACGGCCGCGTTATGGCCCGAAGCGTCGTTTTGAATAAATTGGCTATTTTAAAATAAATAAAAATAGCGATAAATCGTTATAAAATATCATAAACGATATGGAATGGAAATAAACTGAATTTGCTCGATTTATGTGGTATTTGATGGTTGAATGTGTTTGGTGTGAAAATTACATTAAAGAACAAAATTGGTGTTGTCGAATGATTTAACCATTGAAATAAATTGATTTGAAATTCTAAATATATGTGAATTATTTGAAAAGGCCGAGTTAATTCTCATTTCAAATAATTGACCGACGATTGAAAGTCGGAGATGAAGACGGTGATCGAAGACTGGAGATCTTCACCTCGTTTGGATGGTAACCGAGGTCCTGATTGGGAGGCATCCCGAAATATGGATAATGAGTGGTGATCGTCCAGACATACGTGGTGATCGATGGGTTTGCGAGGTATTTAGTGCCTCCGGTTTCGTTCACACCCAGATCGGACTTGTAAAAGGACTGTGTGTCTGACATTGGATTTTATTCTGTGTTGATTGATCTCTATTAAATATACATCTGTTTGGCGGTGGAGAATTTATTCTTTTGCTTAACGCCCTTCTATGAGACGCACGAGCTCAGAGGTTGTGTATCGATGGACATCAGTCGCATGGCATGAACTGCTAGTGTGGCATGCCTAAGTGGCATATGATCAGGGCTTCTGTTGAAAAGCAAAGTCTTGTGGTGATGATCAAAGCACCGCCTGTGTGGCGTAGCTTTGTGTATAATGTGAATTCGCGAGCCTCACACCCCGGTATGAACCAGAAACGGGAGAAGGACCTCAGGGAGGGCATGCGTTTATTTCTAGCTAGGGTGGTGTCAGTGACCTACCAGCCTTGACATTTATATACTTTTCACCTATGTGGTTGTTGCTATTGTGAGGCGCCTCGGTTTGATCGGACGATCCGGGTCCGATGGAGTCATTCGTTGGATCGTTTACGCCCCAAAGGGCGGGGAAACGTATTGTTCAGGCATAATAATCCACATCGGTGGACCGGCCCTGACGACCCAAGGGGCAGTTGCGGCTGTTCCGGAGGCTCGGGCTAGAGAGTCTCGAAGTCGGTAAGGACTATCTTTTGCCTTGGTTCATGAAGGAAATCCAATTTCCAAATACATGACTGTGCGGTTTCGATGGTATATATATATATTTGGCGACATAGTGGCATGGGACGCTCATGTCGTCTATGATTGATAGTTATGATTCAAATTGGTTGAAACATATAAACACTAGCAATAAAATCAAATGCCTTTGTTTTATTCATATCAATCATATTTTGGCCATTATAAGGTAAAACTCTATCCTCCGGTTTGCGTTGCATTGTGTGATGGGAACTGAGTCTTATAATGGCTTCATTTTTATAAAAAGCACTGCGATGTTCAAAAGAAAGATTTGTTTTAAAGCACTGGCAATCCGATGGAGTAAACCCGTTCCACGAAAGTGGCGTGGTCCTGTGATTAGCCATATATTAAATGTGTTGAATAGATTTCTCAGACCAGTCCCATGACTGACTCGTAGTTTGTTTCACTTTCAAACTCGGGTGCCCCTTTTTCTACACGGGCAGCCTTGTATTCATGTTTAGATGGCTTTCTCTGGATAGCTGGATCTGAAGATGGATTCTATCATTTATCTCTTTTTATGCTGTTCAGCTCCTATTGTACATATTTTGTTGTTTTCCGCTGTAGACATTTATGTATAGTTGAACTGTATCTGTACTAAGTAAGATCCTGTATACGGTGTAACTCTGATGATTTTGTTTATCCAGTATATTCTATTGTTCATTATCTGGTGTATTTATTTAATTCTGTTTTGCTATTATCTATTTTTTTTTATATTCCAAAAGATAACCCTTGTCTCCGTCAGTACGGGATTTGGGGTCGTCACAATTTCTAGCCGCTAAACCAGAAATTTTAAGTAGTTCTTCCGTTTTATGAAGATTTACAGTCTTCGAATGCTCCATCTCGATCAACGTCTCATATATCCAATGTTTACATATTTGCTAGTCGGAATGGTTTTCGAATATAAATTCGATCCCGGTCTTTCCGTACCAACAATCACTTTAGGCCAGATTTGATAGTCGGTTATTTAACTATCAAATAAAAACAACCATTCATCCATAAAAAGAAAAATGGAATTTATTGATTCAATATTCATCTCTTTAATTAATCATTCGTTGATTTGACTTCTTAATTATCACAACACTTTGAAATACTTACTTCTATTCTTATTGATATATAAGAATATTCGAAACCAATTCATCTTTAAAATACTTCAAAGACGTTTTTCTCATTTTGGTCATTAGTCCCTAGCCGTACACTAGAATAATTCCTGAAGTATCAACCCCGAAGGTCGAACCAACATCAGATCGATACTTACGAAAACTATTCATTTCAATTAATCTCATGTTAGTTTCTAATTCCATCGAATTCATTTCTTAATTTCTAACGAATAGAAATTTCCAATGTTAATCATCATTTTAAATGAGATGATTATCTCAAATATTCAAATATATTTTCCTTATAAATAACATTTACAAAACTTTGCTTTGACCTTTATAAAATATAACCCTAAGGGTTTGATTTGCAAAATGTTTGCTAAGTATTTATTTTTAAACAAGATTTTCTTATAACGATAAATTTCATTAACCAATTCCCTTTCGTATCACATTTGTAACCCAGGTTTTATCAAGTCTTTATTCCACGAGTAATCTTTACAAACATCTACATATATTTATCTCAGTCCTGTTTTATTTTAAATAAAACTTCATTCCATTTGTAATTTCTATTCTAAAATATTCGTATATAACTATCATTTGCAAATTCTAATAATATTAACTATTTACAAACCATATGTAAAATTCTTTAATATAATCTTTATTATATTTTTTTCCCAAATTTGTTCTACTTAAATTCAATTAGAATTTAAGAACTCTTCCTAACTTCCCTTTTAACCAATATACATTTACAAACCATTTGTATTAATCCCCTATTCACTTTATCTGTGAATGAAATTCATTCTTGGCTTATTCGGTCAACTTGATTTGAAATTTGAAATTTCAAATTTCAAATACCAATTTGTAACTTCTGGTTGTTCCAAAAATCTCATTTACAATTTTCATTGCAATGGAAAAATCCTAATCCATTCAAAATATCGGTTTTATACCTGAGTTATATTTACTTCTAAATTCACAATATATTTATCCAAATTCTCAAATGTTTTCATTTCTTTATAAACGTCGTTTATAAAATCTACTTCTCTTTCATTTATAAAATAAATCTTTACTTTTACATTTTATTCATAGATTCGTTTTCTAAATAAATATTCATATTTGGAAATAGATTTCCTTCATATACCTTTATAATTTCAATTTCTATTTTAAAATTTCATCTATTTCCGAGGATATCCAAAATCAAAGGTCCATGTTATTTCCAAACATCCAAACATATCATGAACTAATCATAGGTCACAAATCATGTCATATATCAATATATATATATATATGGAAACAAATAAAATAAATGTTGAGGAATCCAGTTGGATCCCTCCAACCTGTTTTTCCTGCACCCACATATGTTAGTCAACAAAAATAATACCCATCCTGCTTCGAGGCAGGATCTCGCGGTATAAAAGGTCTTCCACTATATATATTGTGGGGCGCATAGGGAAATCATCCGCTAATGGTACTGCGGGCATCCGCTAATGATACTGCGGGCATTATCCAATCACCAATCACCAATATTATTATTATATAATATTATTATATAGTATATTATACTATTATAACTTTATATCGATCAATTATCAGCCAACAAGCAATAAAATAAATTTGGACTATTAAAAATAGTTCCCAATAATTTAACTGAGCGAGTTCAACTCACCTCGATTTTTTCCCTTTTGTTGAATATCCTGTTTTATTTTCGTATCGTCTCAGCCACTACTCGTCTTGAATGAATTATTTACCTATGATTACATATATTTATTAAGTGATTAATCTATTAAAATCAACTACTTGCATAATTGATTAATTTATTCTAAGTGAATTTAGATTTCTAAATAACATATACCTTGCTGCCGGAACAATCATGAAGCCGACTCAATCCGTTTTAGATCCCTAAAAACTGACTTCTATGACTTCGACATAGCATCAAACACTTTCTATTCATTCTTTCTACCATTCATACCCACCGTTTGCTACTGCTTCTAACCATCAGCCGTGTATACTGCCTCCTCCCTTGCATTTATCGGTATCAAACTCCTTCTCAACCAACAGTAAATAAACTCCACCAAACACCCCCTGTCTCAACACCGTACCCAACTCTCACCAGATTTTTACTATGCATTACCTCAACAGTGCCTTCACTTTTCATCTCACCGCCAACTCCAACCACCCACTGCTCCAATCAACAGCACTTAACCCTTTCAGCATGCATCCACCATCCCGGAACATAATCACATACCCAAACTCACCAAAACACAGTCCCCAAACTTCAGATCGTACCCGCAAAAATTCCATTGCCAATCCCTTCCTTTACTAATTCATAGTACTTAGTTCAAACCGTACCTTGATAAAATCGAACATAGTAAAACTGTAATGCCCGTGTTCCATCCCTCAAACCAAACTCCTCTTCATCCAATGGCGTGCTCTCGTTCTACCCCCGTCAGTATCTTGTACCACCCCAATTCAACAAAAGTGGGAATCAAACACCACTTCACTCCATGATAACAGCCCTGTCCCCTACCTCGTTCGACTGTGTAAACTCCCAAACTACCCAGATCGACATCGGCAACCCCAACAAACCACCACATCGCACCCTTCCTGAATAACCGCACCTTCAACATTGAGTCAGTCCCCAGATCTTGCGATGATGATCGTCTTCGTGTCGAGCTCCGGTGCTTTCTGTGATTTGAATTGCGATCTAGGATTTGATCTCCCTTTTTTATTTAAGAACGGTGAATCGATCTGAAGAACAAAAAGGAAAAAAAAGGAAGCAAACGGTTTGGTTTGATTTTGAGTATGACTGAGTTAGTGTGACGAACCCAAAACCCCGATACACGGTGTTAAGGATAATCATAGGAATATAACACATTAATCATCATTAGCAGATCACAGATAATAGCATAAACATAAAATAGAATAATTTACACACATATGACAGCGGAATCATATAGATATCACCACATCAGAGAGCACAGTGCAGGATACAACTTAGTGCATAATAATACATAATCAGTCACCATCGCAAGAGGCGGAATCATACATAAAGAGTACACAAAATAAATATCAGTCTACATCGCCAATGGCGGAATCATAATACAAATACTATAATGGCGGAAAGAGTCAAAGTCAGCACGGTGTAGTCAAGCCTCGCCATGAGCCAAAAGTGCACCAGATACCTGTAACTAGGCTGCCCGTGTGAAAATGAGGGCACCCGAGTTTGCAAGGTGAAACAAACTACGAGTCAGTCATGGGGCTGGTATGAGAAATCTACTTAACATATTAACAACAATAATAAAGCAAATCAAAGGACCACGCCACTTTCGCGGAACGGGTTTACTCCAATGAGTGCTAGTGCATGAAATAAAGTAAATGATTAAATCATCGCAATGCCTTTTATAAAATGAAGCCATTTCTCAGGTCTCGTCACACAATGCAACGCAAGCCGGAGGATAGAGTTTTACCTTATAATGGCCAAAAATGCTTCATACGAATAAAACAAAAGTGTTTGATATTATTACTAGTGCATATCTGTTTCAAAAGCGATTTCAACCATAAATATCAATTATATGCGGCATAAATGACCCATACCACTATGTCGCCGTACTAGTAATACAATCACATCCGAAATTTCGTATTGGAAACTGGATTCCTTCATGAGTCGAGGCAAGGGGCAAGCTCCTCTCCGTTCGAGACACTCTAGCAAATGCCTCGGGACCGCACACAGCAATCCCTGGATCCTCCAAGGCCGGTCCTCTCTTACTTTTGAGGATTGGCAATTCCTGAACACACGTTTCCCGGTCCTTGCAGAGCTATAATCGAGGCGTCTCGTATTCCAACAACCACACAGGTGAAAAGTAGATATAAATGTCAGGGCTGGGAGGTCACTGACACCACCATAGCTAGAAAGAAACGTCGTGCACTCCTTGGGTCCTTCTCCTATTTTTGACTCATACTGGGGTGTGAGGCTCGCGAATTCACGTTATACACAAAGCTACGTCACACAGACCATGCTTTGATCATCAACCACAAGACTTTGCTTTGCAACAAAAGCCTTGATCATATGCCACTTAGGCATGCCACACAAGCAATCCACTCCATGCAACTGATTTCTATCAATACATAACCTCTGAGCTCGTACGTCTCAAAGAAGGGCGTTAAGCAAGAGAATAAATTTTCCGCCGCCAAACAGATATATATTTAACAGAGATCAATCAGCACAGAACAAAATCCAATGTCAGACACACAGTCCATTTACAAGTTCGTTCTGGGTTTGAACGAAACCGGAGGCACCAATTCCCTCGCATATCCGTACAATCAACAATATGTCTGGACGGCTACTACTTCAGCTCCTTCAAGGTAACTACTCCGATCACGAGCATCAGTAGCGCCCATCCATCCAATGTGAAGATCATCGGTCTTCAACCGTCTTCGACTCTTCGACTTCTCAACGTCGATCGATTATTTGAAATGAGAATGAACTCGACCTTTTCAAATAACCCACGTATATTAAGATTTTCAAATCAATTTATCACATGGTTAGACTATTCAACATTCACATTTCACTTCTTTAGTTATAATCTTCATGTTAAATACATTCAACCATCACATATCAAGCCAACACAACAAAATTGGTTTATTTCCACTCTATATCGTCTATAGTATTTTTTAACGATATATTGCCATTTTTATTTATTTAAAACGGCCATATTTAATTAAACGACGATTCAGGTCTGGCCAATGCACTGGCGTTGTTTTTCACTAAATTTGTTTTACACATATCTGAAAATCTAACCGTTGGATCTTCACAAATTTTATATCATTGGGAAGATCATTTCAAAACGAATCCAACGGTTTCAGTTTTGGGAAAATCTGACGGTCGGATCTTCCACACTAGTCGTTTGAAGTTACGATTTCAAATTACGAACTACAGCGTCGTTATTCAATTTAATTTTATTATATATATATATAAATATAATCGTTTCTGGCGCTGTTTTTCTTCAGATTTGAATTAAACATTCCAGATAATCCAACCATCTGATCTTCACAAAGTTGGTGCCGTTGGAAAGATATTTCCAAGGCGAACCCAACGGTTGCGGTTTCGGGAAAATCCAATGGTCGGATTTCCCGCACTAGTCGTTTGAAATCACGGTTTCAAAACACGAACTGCATGGCCACGTTTTGTTTTAATTTTATTTATATTTATATATTTATATAAATATAGTTCTTTAAAAAATTCCTATATCGTTTTCACTTCAAATATTTCACTAACGCCATTAAATTTTGGAAAATTTCGCCATAACCTCCTTTGTACGGGAGGGGCTGGGAAAATTCCCAAGTAGCCACACGGGCGTCTCATGTCAAAAGGAAAAAGAAAAAGCCAAGCGGCTAGCCAATAGGCTCATAAAATCATCACCCAAACAAAACAGTAAATGTGTACCTATTTGTCGAGCACAAAATTTTATTCCTCTTCTCTAGCCTCTTTGCTATAACCTGTTCAATAGATATGCATGTACATATATGCAATTCTTATCACTTATCATTTTCCATTCAACTTCATATTTGATTCTGTTGGCTCGCTTTTTGACCAAGCCATCCAGGATCATTCATAAAAGGAAAACAAGAAACCAAGTCCCCCAAGAAATTGGAGAAATAGATCGCACTCCATCGTCTCGCCCAGAAATGGATCGCACTCCATCGTCTCGCCCAGGAATGGATCGCACTCTATCGACTCGCCTAGGAACGGATTGCTCCCATCTCGTCAACGAACGGCACCTCCAGGCGATCCGATCCAAATTTATATATTGTTGCCCAGAACGATCCGATCCGATCCCTTGGTACGTACCGAATCCTCTGACCCGTTCAACCACGAGCTGGTCTTCAGCGATCCGAATCGCACGGATCTGGCGACACGTGTTCCTAACTGTCATCTGGACCAATTCTCCCCGTCTGCACGATCCGATTTTCAAGCAAGTCACGACACCTGTTCACAACGGCTAGTTTGACTGTTTCTTCAATGGTGGCGATGCGATCCGATGATCTCGGGATTCGTGCCACGTGTCCGCGATCCGCCTGACAAAATCAGCTATAAATAGCCCAGAGCTTGGCATTTTTCGGGATCCTTTTGGCAATAGTGAGTACTGAATCTGCCATTGTTGTCAAACCACTGAAATATTGAGAGAAATCACTGTTGTACTAGCTTTTAAAGCATAATCAATAAGATATAAAGTGGACGTAGGCTCGTTAACGCCGAACCACTATAAATTCTGAGTGTTATTTTTCTTTTTCCTCGTTCCTCATTTAAAATTCTCTACAGTTCATAACAATTTGGGTGTTAGGTCCAACTTTCGATCTAACATTTTTGGTGCTTTCACTGAGAGACTCAGTCTTAAAGTTTCGTCATTCGTTTCCTCGAAGATTCCAGCGATTCGGACATCATGGCTGGAAAAAGATCTAAAGTTTCGCAGACCAACGAAACGATTGAGGAGAGTGTACACGAACTGGGCAACGAAGAGACTCTGGATCGCGGAGCGCAGGGGGCGATCCGATCTGACGAAGACACCTCTTTCCGAGTCGATGAGAACGAGACGATCCGTGCTACTGAAGGGGTTGTTACTCGATCCCGGGGCAACACCTCGCAGCCTCCGCGCACCACGACCACGAGTTGATCTCAGGGGGGCGCAGCGAACCGCCCTCCACGAACCGCAGCTACCCGAACTGATGGTCAGAACACAACTCGACCTGGAAAAGAACCTATGACCCACTCCTATCGTCCTGAAACCTCTGCTCGACCCGGTTCAAGCTCTTTGCGCATAAGAGAGAGTGGTGATGACCACTATGATCCTGCCGCTCCTGTCACTGAGGGGGATCTCTCTCGCTTCGTCGAAATGTGGGATAGGTTGTTTGATGAGTTGGCCGCCCAAAGGTAGGAAAGTTCTATCCTACGGCAAAACCTGACGGCTATGGATAGAAGACTTGATGAGCTAGCAAGGCAAAGAACATCGCCGGTTCGTCCACTCACCCCAGTATATTCCTCTTCATCTGAAGAATCGCCGAGACCTCCGTAGCGACCGTATGAAAGAGCCGAAAACGTAGAACAGCTTCGGTTCGGGACCCTGCCCTCACAAGAAGAAGAAGAACTAGGGGAAGGACCCACAAACCGTAATATGAATGGTCAAGCAACGACCCTCAGGACTCGAGGTGTGAACAGTCCAGTGCGTGACAGACCACCTCAGCCCCATCGCCGCACGCATACTCATGATAACAGGGGGCAGCGAAGCCCCGTCCGAGCCCCAGATTTTGTGGCTACTCCCCGAAGAGAGATCAGAGAACCTCGTCGGGCCAGAGGCACTGACCCTGAACCTCCTTTGACTAGTGCAAACGTTGCAGCCATGGTTCATCAGATTTTGGCCGATAGCCGTGGACAGCGGAACGAAGATTGGGGGATTGACCGCAGTCATACCCCTTTTACTGACGATATTTTGGATGCAACTTTTCCAAGGCGTTTCAACATGCCACAAATGAACCGATATGTAGGAAGATCTGATCCTGTTCAGCACCTAATGAGATACTCTTGGTCGATGACTGCTGCCGCCGCTTCTGACGCGGTTAAGTGTAAAGCGTTTCCCATATTCCTTGAAGACGTGGCTTTGCTATGGTTTACTCGCCTGCCGGCGAGATCGATTTCTAGCTTCAGGGAACTAAGCGAGAAGTTCGTAGAACAATTCCGTATCTACGCACAGAAGACGAAAAGCGTGATCGATTTATTCCTTGTCAAACAGCGACCAGGCGAAAGCCTAAAGATGTACCTGGATCGTTTCAATTTGGCCGCCACTGAGGTTAAAGATCCTCATGAGCCGACCATTGTCGCAGCACTAATTGATGGAGTGGATAAGGACACTGAATTTGGGAGGTACTTGGCAGGCAAACCACCCCACACCAGAGAGTTATTCTATGAGAAAGCCAATGTACATCTACGCCGGGAAGAGGTATACGCAAACCGAAAGCTTAAAACAACTGATAAGGAAGAAGTTCAGAGCAATGTCGCCATCAAACAGACTGGAGACAGCTCGGGGAAAGTTGAGGTTAATGTCGGAAATCAGAACCAGGGTGGTCGCCGACCAGGTAACAACAATAACAATGCTAACGGCAACAACCGGAAGAGGGGCCGAGGGAACGACTCCCAGAGAAGGACTCGTCCCAGGGCCTTTGAAAGTTATACACCCATAAATGATACTCTGGAAAATATCTTCATGGATGTGTATGAAGTCCTCCAGAATAAGAGGCCACCTCCTAGAGAGTCGACAGAAAAAGAGCGTGAGACAGGGAAGTTTTGCCTCTTTCATCAAATCCACGGCCATTCGACGAATGAATGCCGTCACCTGAGGGACGTAGTCGAAAGGCTGCTTCGAGAAGGGAAGCTAGACGAATACAGAGTAACGCCTAGGGACAGGGGGCAAGCAGTGCAGGCCCCGAATCAGAATCAAAATCAACTTGCTGCTAGGCCAACTGCTCAGCAAAAGGGAAAGAATATTGTAATCAACACCGTGATCGGTGGGCTTTACCTTGCTGGACACAGTTCCAAAGCTTTAGATCAATACGTCAACGCAGCCAAACAACACCTCGAAGTGGGGGAATGTAGCAACCCCGAGGACAGTATCCCGGTGAAGCAGCAGAAAATGATGACTGATGACGTTGTTTTCCGAGAACGAGAAAGCATCGGAGTCCATGCTCCAACTGAAGATCCACTTGTAATTACGATACCCATTGGGCCAGCCGCTGTTCATAAGGTTCTGGTGGACAACGGGAGTTCCGTTAATATTCTTTTCAAAAAGGCCTTTGACCAGATGAATCTTGAGATAAAAGACTTGAAGCCCTGCCAAGGATGGATCCGTGGATTCAACGGAGCATCCACTGCACCTATGGGTTATGTAGAATTGCCAGTTACACTTGGGGAAGGAGAACGCTAGAGAGTGAGAATCCTTCCCTTTGTGGTTTTGGATGTCGAATCGCCCTACAATGCCTTCTTAGGCCGACTGGCCCTCGCAAAGTTCAGAGCCTGTATAGCCCCCTGGTGCTTGCTATTGAAGTTCCCCACAGAAGCTGGCATTGGTATCGTCAGAGGGGATCAAGTTGCTGTGCGAGCGTGTTATGTTGCTGAACTAAAGTTGCTTCGCAACGGCGGGGATATCGAAACTAAAGGCACTCCTCCCCTTTTGGGGGCGGAAACCTTATAGCAACCAAAGAGGATAATTGTTGGAAAGTTTCCTAGAGTGATGCCCGAGGATATAGATCCCAGAGAGGATCAAGAACCCGGGGGCAGAACGGCAACTCCCAACGAGGCAACTGTGGATGTGCCAATAGATGACAGTGACCCGGAGAAGGTCCTTAAGATTGGATCCCAGTTAAGTCCAACTCTTGCCGAAGAATTGACGACTTTCTTAAAGAACAACCTGGATGTATTCGCTTGGACCCATGCGGACATGTGCGGGATATCCCCATCAATCATGAGCCACTCTTTGAGCATTAACCCCAAACATCCTCTAGTAAAGCAAAAAAGGCGAATGTTGGGCCCGGTGAGGTCCGCGGCCTTGAAAGAAGAGGTTGGAAAGCTAAAGAGTAATGGGTTTATCAGAGATTCAACTTACCCAGACTGGATTTCGAATCCAGTCCTGGTAAAGAAGGCCAACGGGAAGTGGCGAACGTGTATCGACTTCTCGGATTTAAACAAAGCTTGTCCCAAAGATAGTTTCCCATTACCTCGAATTGACCAATTGGTAGACTCGACGGCAGGTCACGAGCTTCTCTCATTCATGGATGCTTATTCAGGATACAACCAAACTCCAATGCATGTTCCGGATCAAGAGCATACTAGTTTTATCACTGATCTGGGATTATATTGTTACATAGTAATGCCCTTTGGTTTGAAGAACGCAGGCGCTACGTACCAACGTTTGGTCAACAGAATGTTTTATAACCAAATCGGAAAAACAATGGAAGTATACGTCGACGATATGTTGGTTAAATCCAAGCAATCCTCTCAACACACTACTGACTTGGCGGAGATGTTCGGCATTCTTCGAAAGTATGGGATGAAACTCAATCCCACCAAATGTTCATTCGGTGTTGCTTCTGGAAAATTCTTAGGATTCATTGTCAGTTCGCGCGGTATCGAGATTAATCCGGACCAGATCACGGCAATCAGGAACATTCAGGAGCCTAGGAAAATTAGGGATGTGCAAAGCCTTGCCGGAAAAGTGGCTGCACTAAGCAGATTTATCTCCAGGGCTACGGATAAGTGCATCCCATTCTTCGAATTAATAAAGCAAGGAAAACACCACTTTAAATGGACACCTGACTGCGTAGAAGCGTTTCAGGGTTTCCTCAGACACTTGGAGAAACCTCCAATTCTATCTAAACCAATAGACCACGAGGATTTATTCGTGTATTTGGCAGTATCATCTCATGCAATCAGCTCAGCGT
Organism: Allium sativum; assembly: GCA_030737875.1. NCBI lineage: Eukaryota > Viridiplantae > Streptophyta > Magnoliopsida > Asparagales > Amaryllidaceae > Allium > Allium sativum. The sequence goes on from CM060921.1 coordinate 321,168,219, forward strand.
TGGTAAGGGAAGAGGAAAAGGTCCAAAGACCTGTGTATTATGTGAGCAAAAAATTGACAGCAGCAGAGCGTAATTATCCACGGATAGAAAAATTGGCGTATAGTTTACTGATTGCCTCCAGAAAACTTCGGCACTACTTTCAGGCGCATCCTATTACCATATATACTGATCATCCACTCAAGCAAGTTTTACAGAGACCGGAGGCATCTGGAAGGTTACTCAAATGGAATATTGAGTTAAGTCAATTTGACTTGAACTTTCAGCCCAGACGATCAATTCGGGGGCAAGTGATAGCTGACTTCATAGCAGAGTTCACCGTTCCTGAAGAAGACATAGCAAACGAAGAAGTGGAACCCTCAAAGTTACTTTTCGACCCTAATGTCTGGAGATTATATACTGATGGTGCTAGGAACAACGAAAGATCCGACGCTGGAATAGTGCTTGAAACCCCCGAGAAACGATTGATAACCTATGCCATCCGAATGGAGTTTCAGGCCACCAACAACGATTCTGAATATGAAGCTCTGATAGCTGGATTGAGGATTGCAAAGGAGCTAGAAGTCACAAAGCTGAACATCTTCTGCGACTCCAAGTTAGTTGTGAACCAAGTCACCGGAAGATTCCAAGCTAAAAGTGCAAGATTGATTCTATACTTAAAGAAAGTGAAAGAACTGCTGAATGAGTTTGATCACTACAGCATATCTCACATTCCGCGGTCAGAAAATTAGCAGGCAGACAAGTTGGCAAAGATGGCTAGTTCTAACGATCCTGAAGTGATTGCGCTAGCCCCCGTTGAAGTACTTCGATCCCCCAGCGCTGATCAGATGGAAATCGACCTAGTACTAGAGACGGAACCAGAAAGGGAATCCTGGATGACCCCTATAAAGAATTTCCTAATGGATGGAACGCTTCCGACCAAGAAAAGCGAGAGGCGTAAAGTGATTCGTAAAGCCGCCCGATACGTATTGCAAGGCGGAGTTCTTTATAGGCAAGGGTTTTCAATGCCCCTCCTTCGGTGTATTGCCCACGATGACATCAAACGTGTGCTGCAAGAAGTCCACGAAGGCGAATGTGGTGACCACACTGGAGGGCAAACTTTGGCGAAAAAGATATTGCGGCATGGTTACTTCTGGCCTACCATAAACAAGGATGCAGTAAGATATGCACGACGATGTGATGCATGCCAGAGATTTTCAAAGATACCTAGAGCACCTCCAAGCCAGTTAAAAACAATGATGAGTCCATGGCCATTTGCTATGTGGGGAATTGATATCATAGGAAGTCTCCCCATAGCAAGGGGCGGAGCAAAGTTTGCTATTGTAGCCATAGATTATTTCACTAAGTGGGTCGAGGCAGAACCACTAACTACAATCACAACTAAACGAGTGATCAACTTCATTGTGAGAAACATTATTTGCCGATTTGGAATTCCAAAGATTGTGATAACAGACAACGGAACTCAATTTGATAGTGCTGAATTCAGAAACTTCTGCCAAAAATATCACATCGAGAATCGATACACCTCCGTGGCACACCCACAATCAAACGGGCAAGTCGAAGCTGCAAATAAAGTAATTAAGTCCATTCTGAAAAGAAGAATGAAGCGGGCTAGAGCTATGTGGGCTGATGAATTGCCCTTGGCACTATGGGCTCACAGAACGACATATAAATCAGCGACCGGACATACCCCGTTCTCCCTCGCTTTTGGAACGGAAGCAGTCATCCCGATTGAGATAAAGGTACCTTCTCATCGGGTGACCTATTATGATCCAATGACCAATAATGAATTGCTCCTTGAGTCCCTGGATATGATCGAAGAAAAGAGGGATGAAGCCGACCTGCGTGCTCTGAGATGCAAGCAACAGGTCGCCAGATATTACAACAAAAAGGTCCGAGTCCGGACCTGGGAACCCGGAGACTTGGTTCTGAAACGTGTCTTTCCACCCCCAACTCATATGGGAGCGAAGTGGGAAGGACCGTACTCTATTCTCAGCAAGCTTGATAACGGAACCTTCAAGCTGGCAACCGTAGATGGAAAGGAAATCCCCAGAGTGTGGAATGCCCAACATCTACGGCCATATCTAACATGAGAAGTTTCAAATCTATTCTTTTGCTTTGTTAAAAAACTATGTACAGGGCATGACTTGCCTAGAACAGTCTAATTCCTTAAAGCAAGAGATTATAAAGTGGACGTAGGTCATGATTCGACCGAACCACTATAAAAATACTGTGTGTTATTCGCCTTTATTTGCATCTTTATTTATTTGCCAATTTGTTTTTATGAAAATCAATTTGAATAATCCAGGTGCCCGAAGTCTGGTGCCAACCGTTCCTTCCATAGACTAATCGGAGAAACCCAAAGCTTTGGCAGAGGCTTCAACTGCTTGTCCGACTAGCTTTAATCCACAGAATATGGATTAGAGCATACCCCAAGGATGAGCTTGATGAGAATGCGTCATTGCAGGCTGCTTAATCCGTAACTCTAACTCTCCAGAGAGAGAGAGAGAGTATAAAGGCGTCTCCGATTGAGCGCCGAGAAAGAGCTCCTTTCCCGCTGAAGGATCGGGAAGCGAGTGAATCGCTGAGCTCGAACTCTAACTCTCCAGAGAGAGAGAGAGTATAAAGGCGTCTCCGATTGAGCGCTGAGAAAGAGCTCCTTTCCCGCTGAAGGATCGGGAAGCGAGTGAATCGCTGAGCTCGAACTCTAACTCTCCAGAGAGAGAGAGAGAGTATAAAAGCGTCTCCGATTGAGCGCTGAGAAAGAGCTCCTTTCCCGCTGAAGGATCGGGAAGCGAGTGAATCGCTGAGCTCGAACTCTAACTCTCCAGAGAGAGAGAGAGAGTATAAAAGCGTCTCCGATTGAGCGCTGAGAAAGAGCTCCTTTCCCGCTGAAGGATCGGGGAGCGAATGAATCGCTGAGCTCGAACTCTAACTCTCCAGAGAGAGAGAGAGTACAAAAGCGTCTCCGATTGAGCGCTGAGAAAGAACTTATTCCCTGTTAAGGGAATGAGGGTTGACTGAACTACTGATACCCCATGAAATCTCTTTTACCCCCGTACTCAGAAATAGGGGGCAACTTGCTGGTAGTACTAATTTATCCCTGGTAAACCCGAGTCAGATGCTACGGTAGCAACTGATTAAGGGGGGGGACCAGGCACTCATATGCAAACGCTAAACTTTGATATAACAGTGTAACACAGCATGAACATTCTTCTTCCTGTTGATTGACTGACTTGTAATTATTAATAGTTGGCTAACGACTAAACATGGAAAGTTTCTATGAATACAGGTACACAATGATGTGAAGAGAAACAAATCCTTGTTTATGTACTACGAGTCAGCAAAATGGAAAACAATCTAGAAACAAAAGTGAGGACCAGTATCACAATTACACTTCCTGGCCAGTGAAAAACCTAAAGACAAAATATCAACAAACTACAAACATCTTATTTTTGCTTTGATTTATTCTCTTGCTTCTGCCTCTCCAGCCTCTCCTTGTCGGCTTCAGAAGAATCCCCCTTCTTCCTCTTCCGCTTGTCCACAAGGGGAGCATCTGACTCCTCTGAGACCTCCGCCTCTTTTCTCTTGCTTCTACAGGAGAGGGAAGTCGGGAAGTCATCGGGATTTGCAAAGTGAAGCTGCCGGCTGGCGGACTTGGACTGGATTTTCACAATCGTCCCGGTTTTGGGATCAAATTATGCAAGAGGGACTATGTCCAAAGCCTCATCCCTCACCTTCTTTGAAGCCAACCCTTTCTCTTGTCTGGCTTTCCGGCTGGCCAGGGGCTCTTCATCATCATCATCATCGTCGGCCTTTTTGGAGCCGGTAACGTCCTCTTCGTCATCCACATGACGACCATCCAAGTCTTTTAAAGCTTCGATAGTCTCGGCATCCTTGGGTACATCGGGGCTAGCTGCCGGGATGCTTCCTTCTACTGTTGTGATCTCTACTCGCTCTGAAACATCGATATCAGCACCCGGCAGGGCAGTCTCTTTCTCCACTTCTCTCTCTTTTCCAGCGCTCTTGTCGACGGGCTCGCCACCTGCATTACGAGAGACACTCATTACTAATTCAATGGGTTGTCGTGCTAGACGATGACAATTCGCAATCGCTTTAGCAAATTGCGGGGAAACGAGAGAGATACCTTCAGCAGATGCTCCCTCTTGAGTGGATCCGGATGCTCCAACAACCACGGGAGTTAGGCCTAAGGGAATTAGCGGATCGTCAGGTTGGTACTCCTCAACTTCGGAGGTTTTAGACTTCGCGGCGGAGCTGGAACCTTCGTCAATTTTGCTTTTACCTTTAGCCATGGTTCTCTCCTTCTCCATTTCCGCCAAGATTAGGCGACGACCCTCTGCCAGGTCCTCGGGCTCGTGGTCTCTTAGGATGCTCTTCATCAATTCATCCTCGTTGATTTCTTCGACACCCAGTCTGTGTTTTTCGCCCTCCACGATGGCATCCCATAAGTTAGCCAAAGTAACATGATAATCCGGGATCCATGAGATATTGCGAGTTTTGAGAACCTGGCCAAGGAAATCAAAAATCATCTCCTCAAACCCCTCGATTTCTTTCTCTTTTTCAAGGAGTTTGTTGTTGGAGGCAGTGGCCATTTCAATGGCGCTATCAACGTTCTTTTCGGCAAGAGCTGCCCGTCTCTCCGCGTCTGCCACCTGATCGTTCAAGATCACTTTTTCCGCCTCTGCCAGAGCCAACCTTTCTTTTAGACTCGCTTTTTCCGCCTCCCAAGCAGCCTTCTCAGTCTCAAAATGGCCTTGTGCCGTTACCAATTCGATGTTGGCCATTCTGAGGTCTTCAACCTCCTTTTTTAAGGCCATTTTTTCCTGGCTATTGGAATCCAGTTCTGAATGAAAGCGTTGCTTGGCATTTTCTAATTCAGTTTTATAGTTTGCAGCGTCTCTCTGTGCCAAAGCGAGCTGGGCTTGAGCGTCTTCCAGGTCCTTCTCTAATTTTGTCCTAGCCCTTTCGTTATTTTCAAGTTTTGCTTTAGACCTGTGAGCTTCTATTTCAAGTGTTCGGATGACTTCCGAAAGATTAAGTGCGTGCTTTTTCATCATCTCGTACTACTCGGCCACGTGACGGATATGCCCGATAACTTCTTTATCCCAGTTTTTAGGGACCGGTTCCAAGGCAGGAACAAAGACCATCCTATCAAAGAACATTCCCGGAAATTGTCCCCGTAGCTTTTCCAGCCTACCTTGGATTTCAGGACCGTGAACGTAATCCCGTGAACCGGAGGCAGCTAACTCTGGTTGGCTGGTGGGGACAATGTTACTTCTCTCCTGCTCAGTTTCTTTGGATGAATCTCTGTCCCCATCTTTGGATTCGTGATGCCTTTTGGACGACCGACTGTGGGAAGGCGCACTCTTTGGAGGAGTCAACTCTTTTGGAAGTGTCTTTCCCTCGGTCGGAATTGTCGGATGACTCGAAGGCCTGGTAGAGGTTGATTTGGGTGGAGATCGAGGTTGCGAAGAGCTCGGCCTATGAGGGGGACCGCGAGGGCGCTCAGTACCCGGACGAAGGCTGGGGGTGCCTTCGCGAAGAGAACGGTATGAATAGGATTTCCTGCGGGACATCGCTCCTGTAAAAAGAGAAGAAGAGTATATTATAACTTTGAATATCCACAATATAATAGTGCACGGTCAGGCAGTGTGTGTGAGGTGTGCATCCCATATAATTCCCCCTAACAGACCCGGGCCTGGAGACAGGCTCATCTGACCCATTTCTCGTCCCATTGTTGAATCAGTCGCCTCTTCGGGAGCAGAAAAGAAAGGTTCCTCACCGAAGTCTTTTTCTGTGTATTCAATGTCGGGTAGAGGGATTTTATTCAGCTCATCGAATAACTGTTCTTCTGTCAAGTCGTCATCACCGACAGTTTCCATTGGAGCAGAGGTAGGGATCTCCTTCGACACATCACCACGGGACTCATCCCCTCTGTATATATTCAAGTCTTCGTCGTCTTGGATGACTATCGGAGAAGGACTTTTGCGAAATTTAGTTGTTTCCACCGCTTGTGAGGTTCCCTCTCCTTCCGTTCGGGGCACATATTTATAAGGTTTGCCACCGGTCCCAAGGCCAAATTTTCTATCCAGAAGGCGATGCTTATGAAGGTTGTCATCGGTAATGCATTTTTTAATCCTTAAAAAGTCGGATCTGCTTTGCAAAAGAATGGACAACCGGTTGTTGTATAATGCACCCTCTGTTTTCGGGAAGACATGATCTGTTTAAGACAAAGGAAAAAGCGGAAGAATGTTATTACTTAGACTCCTTAAGCAAGATATTCAGCTAGGCGATCAAAGTTTACTTGATTTGAGCCATCTCCGTGAGCATCCAGCCTGTTTTCTTATGTAAAACCAGTCGGACTTAGGATCCCCGATGTTGCTGTATCCGTCGTACAGAACTTTCCTGTTCGCCACTGATTCGAAAAAGCAAAAGTTTGGAGTTGCAGAAGAACGGTGCTTGAAGAGAAAGAAGAACACCAGATCTCTGAATTTAAGTTCGGCATGCAAGATCTCCGCATAAGCAACATATAAAGAGTATAGAGATGCGTAGGCGTTTGGATGAAGCTGCATCGGGGCAATGCCTAGTCGTCTCAGAGTTTCGATGACAATTGGGGGGAACGGAGGAATAGCTCCTACTAGACACATTGTTCGACTGATCGACATGTACCCTTCCGGTGCTAGATGGGGTCTATCTTCGCTTCCAGGTGTCAGGACATCGTCCCAAGGAATGCCGTGTCTTAAGCAGATTCTCTTGAGTTTTATCTCGTCAAGCTTGGACGCTAAAGAATCAGAGAATTTATCTATCCCGACTGCGCCTGGAATTTCGTCCGGAGCTCGCTCGTCAAACTCAGAGTTGTTACTGGATGAAGTACTTTCTGTCGGATCTGATTCTGTAGCTTCATACTCAGATCCGGAATCTTCACCTCCTGGATTGATTGGAGGAATTTGAGGATTATACTGCTCAGGAGTCTCGGATTCCGTTTCGGCTACAGATCTTGAGGAAGAGTGATCGTTCGACATTGCTGCTAGGACGAGAAAATATGAACGATAAGATTAACACTACCCGTCCCCCGTGTGTGCTTGTGTGTGCGCATTATTAAAAACAATAATAAAGCATGAAAGCAGTCAAGGTTATCAGAAGTCGTTAGTCGTCATATGCAGTCAAATTATGAGGTCATTTAGTCCAGAAAGACCAACATCAAGGCTCTATCCTAACTGTTCAGAGTTTTATAGTGACAAGGCGTTGATTAAAGTCTGAAATTTCTTCGTATCGCTAGCCATGAGACGGATCGCATGGCAGAGGGATCGCCCCCCTTCGACTTGCATGGCAGAGGGATCGCCCCTTTCCGGATCGTAGGGCAGGGAGATCGCCCCTCATCGAATCGCCGGACGAAGGGATTGCTCCCCCACGAACCGTTGTGACTGCCACGATACGACCCTTTGTTGCCACCTCAATCTTTCGTCTCGCCACTCGCTTTCGTCTTCAATCCTTGACCACGATCCGAGTCAGCCTTCCTTCCCCTTCGGCCTCCTTCTTCTTCCTCTTCTCCTTCCCATCCTCAAGTTCTGAGCTCCACGCTCAATGGCCGTGGCGACTTGGTAATTTGTTCAGAAAATTGCGGATTTCTATTGTTTCTCCCTCGAATCAGCTGTAAAAATTCAGGAAAGTAATATGAGAATGCTTTCTATGAAGTTACCTTTCTAAAGACTAAGAGAATACTTGGATTTTCGAAAGTTTTAAAAAGTCGGGTTCGTTTTTCAATGGCTAACGCGAGACGATTCGGCAGAGAGAAAGAAGAAGGAGAATGAAGAGGGGAGCGTCGACTTATATAGGCAAAGAAGGTGACCGTTTGTCTCCCCTCCTTTGTCTTATTCGGTCCACGAAGCACCATACAGGCCACGATCCAAAGATGGAATCGCATAGAAGCCCACGGACCGCTTTGAAATGATGGCCCACAAAACTCAAAGCCCGACACGGCTCGAAGGAAGATACGCCCCGTTTCGCACGAGAGCCTAGGAACTCGGCACGAGACGAGCAGATGACCAAATCGGACCGTGTCGTCCTATGGCGATCCGACTCATACGTGTGTCGATTTGAACCAATGCGACTGTTGACTTACATCCCTTCAGGAGAGGGTAAATAAGAATCTTCGAAGCATGTTCCATCATCAATAAAACATACTTCGAGGGGGCAAAATGTTGGCTCGCTTTTTGACCAAGCCATCCAGGATCATTCATAAAAGGAAAACAGGAAACCAAGTCCCCCAAGAAATTGGAGAAATAGATCGCACTCCATCGTCTTGCCCAGAAATGGATCGCACTCCATCGTCTCGCCCAGGAATGGATCGCACTCTATCGACTCGCCTAGGAACGGATCGCTCCCATCTCGTCAACGAACGGCACCTCCAGGCGATCCGATCCAAATTTATATATTGTTGCCCAGAACGATCCGATCCGATCCCTTGGTACGTACCGAACCCTCTGACCCGTTCAACCACGAGCTGGTCTTCAGCGATCCGAATCGCACGGATCTGGCGACACGTGTTCCTAACCGTCATCTGGACCAATTCTCCCCGTCTGCACGATCCGATTTTCAAGCAAGTCACGACACCTGTTCACAACGGCTAGTTTGACTGTTTCTTCAATGGTGGCGATGCGATCCGATGATCTCGGGATTCGTGCCATGTGTCCGCGATCCGCCTGACAAAATCAGCTATAAATAGCCCAGAGCTTGGCATTTTTCGGGATCCTTTTGGCAATAGTGAGTACTGAATCCGCCATTGTTGTCAAACCACTGAAATATTGAGAGAAATCACTGTTGTACTAGCTTTTAAAGCATAATCAATAAGATATAAAGTGGACGTAGGCTCGTTAACGCCGAACCACTATAAATTCTGAGTGTTATTTTTCTTTTTCCTCGTTCCTCATTTAAAATTCTCTACAGTTCATAACAATTTGGGTGTTAGGTCCAAATTTCGATCTAACAGATTCACTTTGGTTTAAAAACACCATTCATTCTAATGTTGCATGCATAGGCAAAAATCATATCATTAGCTAATTAATGAATATTTCAACTCATGCATATTTATTTGAACAAGTGGTCATTTTTAACACTTCACATTTCAAAGATGATAATTTTGGCGAACTAAAATATATTTCAACAGATGACTATTTTATTTAGTTCTTATGCATGTTAAAAATAATATTTCTTTCACAAATATTTATTTCAACGCTCGCATATCTTTAGCATATCACATATATGATAAAAATGATATTTTTATCATTTAAAATATTTGTTCAATAAATGAATGTTTTTAGCACTTTATACTTTTAATAAAAGTGTAATTTTTATTGTTCGATCTTTTTTTTCAACACATGAACTTTTCCAATACACACACTTCTCAACACATGAGCATTTCCACACATGGATATTTTATATATGTTGTTCATATAAGAAAGATGAAATTTTTATTGTTGAAACTATTTATATATAAGGCGAATATTTTACATACTTCATATATATTATAAAAATGTGATTTTTATTGTTTAACACATCATTCATTCACACATGAATTTAATTTTCACACGTCACTTCTCAACACATGAGCATTTCCACACATGGATATAGTTTCAACACATGACTTTAATTTCAATGCATGAAGATAATTTCAACATATGAAAATAATTCTAACACATTAATATTATTCAAAATTTTGGCAGCATAACGGCAGGGTAGTTAAAACCGGCACCGTCCCTAGTACGGCTCCTCGCTCTACCTTAAAACCTCACGGTTTTTGACAATGGGGATTCATGCATCTAATTCGCACGTAGGCGACATGTTTTATTTTTATTTCCACAATTATTTCCAATTCATTTCAATCACCAATGGGTATTTTTCAACCACAACCAATCAATATCAACCACAAACAATTATTCAACCATTCGCATTTTTCATCCAATGTTTCACACCAATACACAACAATAAATATCGTCCATGGTTTGTGGACGAGGGGAGTATATATATATATATAATTTCTATATTTCACTTGCATTTCAACACATATATCAATTATTCTATGCATGTATACTTCGCTTATATAGCTTACACAACGCATGTACATGAGGTATACAACTCGGGTATAATTTATATTTTGCTTATATAATTTATACATGACATTTTCCATTCAAATTCATTTAATTTAGATTTCTCACATTGGTTTTCGGAGTGCTAAAAATCGTAGATGACTCAGAAAAATCCGCGGTCTCTTCTATGTGGTAGAGAGCCTCCTTGCGGTCCCGATGTTTCCTATTTCATCGAATTTCGTCAACACACCATAAAGATATGATTTTTCAAAGTTCAAACATCAAAAAGGACTCACCTTTATTGTTGGTTCAAACAAGGGTTTCGGATTTTCTCGAAATCCGCTGCGTATTGGGACGTCGGAGGTGATGATGTGGAAGAGGGAGGAAAGGGGAGTCGGCGCAGGGTGGTTTGAGGTTGTTCGGTGGTCGGATCTGCTCGTGGCGGCGATGGGAAGTCGCGACGTTCGTGGCCGTGGATCTCGTCGATGCGGTGATGGTAAGCGTCGAGGTGGGGTCGGATTTGAAGAGTGGAGGGAGGCGCGTCGACTGCTAGTGGTGGCGAAGGCTGGAATCGCTTGTGGCGGCGGCGATTTGGAGGAGAAGTGGCGAACGACGTGAATCGTCGGTCGAGAGAGAGGCGGCTAGGTTTTCTGACGTTTTTTTATATTTAAAAATAATGAAAGGAAAATTCTGATTGGCCCATGGTTTTAATAAATTTTTAAATAGTGTTTCTCCACACGGACACCAATTCAAACCCAACGACTATCGTCCCTAGCTAATTACCCCCATCCCGGACACAATGGGATATGTTTCGTTGGCCAATTCGACTGTTACAGTCAGTTATTCTTCAAATTAAAGTATAAAACATTTAATTTTTAACTTTGAACGTACATTTCAATTTTCCAGGGCCACGAACTAATTCGAAAAATTCCGGAAAAATAAATCTAGCTATGTTTTGACGCTACGGTCCCAACAAAACTAGTTTCGTTGAATACTGATATCGTTTGAAAAATGGCCATTTTCTGGTCGATCCAATTTAACAGAAATTGACCAAACACATTTTCTTTTGCCACGCTCACATACTAGCTTCAAAAATTATGAAATTTGAAATCTAGCAATATTTTGACATCCCGGACCCAACAAAAGTGGTTTCGTCGAATTCCGAGGTCGTTTGCAAAATATCTATTTTCCAGGGCTATATATTCTATATAGCGACCTTTCTGAAAATTCATTTGGCCATAACTTTTGATTCCCGCTATGAAACTTCGATTTTTCAGATTCGTTAGAGTGGTATTGATAAACAGATTTAAATATTTTTGGTTTCACTAAAATACGTTATATTTTCCACCTTGCACAATCAGTCAAAGTTTGAATTCAAATTTTCAAACTGACTCACTATTTCTAATTCACTATTTTATTGAAATATTCTATTTCAATTGTTCAAATTCCTTTGAAATAACCAATTTAAAACTTTTAAATTGGCTCGTATTTTCCGGGTTGTTACAATCTCCCCCACTTAAAACTTTTCGTCCTCGAAAAGGAAACAACAGTAAAGTAGGAAACAAAATGTAAATGCAAAGTATTGTAAAGGTACCTTGCACCGGAGTTAGTCAGAGATGTCCACTCTGCATTTGGGGTAAGCTTGCTTAATGCTTTCCTCAGTCTCCCAAGTACAGTCTCTAGGATCACTACTCCACTGCACTTTAACTAAATGAACCTTTTTGCTTCTAAGTTCTCTAGTTTCTTTGCCAATAATCTTTAATGGCTCCCTTCTGACTGCTAATTCTGGAGTTATGTCTATATCCTGTTGCGCTGCTTCTTCTACAACAAGATCCGGATCATGCACATGTCTTCTAAGTTGTGATACGTGAAATACATCATGCACTCCAGGCAACCAATCTGGTAATTGAATCATGTAAGCAAGAGTTCCAATTCGTTATAGTATAGGAAAGGGACCAATAAATCTCGGTGCCAACTTCCCAGTTTTGCCAAATCTGATTACTCCTCTCATCGGAGAAACTTTCAAATAAACATGGTCACTAACAGCAAATGTCAAATCTCTTCTTCTAGAATCTGCATAACTTTTCTGTCGGTTTTGCGCGGTTCTCAATCGCTTTTTGATGAAGTCGACTTTATCAGATGCTTCTCTAATCATATCGGGTCCTAACACAAGTCTATTGCTAGGTTCTACCCAACATGCTGGAGATCTGCACGGTCTGCCATATAATGCTTCAAATGGCGACATTCCCAAACTTGCTTGATAGCTATTGTTATATGAGAATTCTGCCAGATGCAAGTGATCTTCCCATGACCCACCAAAATCAATTATACAAGCCCGCAATAAATCTTCCAGAATTCTATTCACCCGCTCAGTTTGGCCATCTGTTTGAGGGTGATAAGCGGTGCTCATATTCAGTTTCGTTCCCAATTCTGTCTGGAAAGCCTCCCAGAATTTGCTAGCAAATATTGGGTCTCTATCACTGACTACGCTGATGGGAATTCCTTGCAGCTTAACAATTTCTTTGAAATATATCTATGCAAGACTTTGAGCGGTTCTATTGGATCTGACAGGTATGAAATGGGCAGTCTTCGTGAAGCGATCTACGATTACCCAAATGTTGTCATTACCTTTCCTGGTTCGCGACAAACCATCTATGAAATCCATGGAAATTTTTTCCCATTTCCATCCTGGGACTTCCAACGGTTGCAACAATCCAGCTAGCTTCTGTTGGTCGCTCTTGACTAATTGACAAGTAGGGCATCTGCTAACATACAAAGAAATATCCCTCTTCATTGCCTTCCACCAGAAAGTGCATTTGATATCGTTGTACATTTTATTCACACCAGGATGGATGCAAAGTTTGGATTTATGGCATTCATCTAGCACTTCTCTTTTGAGCTCAGGAATGTCGGGAACACATATTCTTCTATTCAATCTCAGAACTCCCTCACTATCCACTTGGAAACTAGAGCCTTCGCCCCTTTGAATCCTTCTTATCATCTCTTTCACAAAATTGTCACTTTTCTGAAGAACAGATATTTTATCAATCAATCCTGGCATAATTATAAGATTGGCAATGATTGCGGTTTTTCTACTAAGCGCATCCGCTACAACGTTAGCCTTCCCCGGCGTATACAGGATATCAAGATCATACGCTGCAAGAAATTCTAGCTAACGCTGCTGTCTCAAATTCAGATCTTTTTGTGTGTATAAATACTTCAATGATTGATGATCTGTGTATAGTACAAATTTCTCGCCCAATAAATAATGCCTCCGGATTTTCAACGCAAAAACGATAGCTAGCAACTCAAGATCATGAGTTACATAATTCTTCTAATGCGGTTTCAGTTGGCGGCTTGCATAAGCGACTGCTTGGCCTCTTTGCATTAACACTGCACCAAGACCTCTAATAGAAGCATCTGTCCAAACCGTTAAATCCTGATTGCCATCAATAATGGTTAACACTGGAGCAGTTGTCAGTTTCGATTTCAATTCCTGGAAAGCTTCTTCACAGTCGGAAGTCCACTTAAATTTCTCATGCTTCTTCGTAAGCTTCGTTAACGGACCGGATATCTTCGAAAAATCCTTAACGAACTTTCAATAATAACTAGCCAACCCTATAAAACTTCTAACATCTGTTGGTGTAGTGGGTTGTTTCTAGTCTTGAATCGCTGTTATTTTGCTTGGATCTACAGAAATCCCTTTCTTTGACACGACATGGCCAAGAAACTTCACTTATTCTTGCCAGAAGACACATTTAGAGAATTTGGCTTTGAAGACGTTCTTTCTTAGAATCTCCAATACTTGTTCTAAGTGTTTTTCATGCTCGGGTTTTGATTTGGAGTAGATTAAAATATCATCGATGAATACGAGGACAAATTTATTCAGAACTCCCCTGAACACTCTATTCATTAGATCGTCAAAGTATGCTGGAGCGTTGCACAGGCCGAACGACATTACTAACCATTCATAAAATATGCCTGGACCTCTGAAAGCTGTAAAAGGAACACACTCCTCTGCTATTCTCAATTGATGAAAACCTGTAGCTAGGTCCATTCGGGAAAATACTCTCGCCCCATTTAATTGGTCTAGCAGATCATCGATGTAGGGTAATGGGTATTTGTTTTTGAGCGTCAGTTTGTTGAGGTCTCGGTAATCAACACACAATCGAAGAGTACCGTCTGACATTGGGACAAACACAACAGCTGCACCCCAATTAAAAAAGCTAGGTCTGATTAGACCCTTCCACAATAGTTGACGAGTTTGATCGCCTAATTCTTCTTTTTCCTTTGGAGTCATTCTGCGAATTAGATGTACCACTGGTCTGGCATTGGGAATTAGATCGATTCTGAATTCTATTTCTCTTTGCGGAGGTAAGTTTTCGACTTCTTCAAACACATCCGCATAGTTTCTGACAATAGGAATCTTTTCTAAGGAAGTGGGGATAACTTCTAATGCAGATCAAAATTCCTCCCTATCTGGATTCGAACCATGGCATGGTACAGTAATATATCCAAGCTTCGTTCGAATTTTAACGATTCTTTCCACACAATTTACTTCAGCTTCATATTTCGTTAACCAATCAAGCCCGAGAATGATATCGAATTCGGGAAGGTCCATAACGACTAGATCAAAAGGAGACTTGTAGAAAGAATAAGAGGCTGGCACTTTACAATATGAACTGAGAATAAGAGATCCTCCTATCGGATTATGTACTTCAACCGATTCTTTAAGCTTTCTTTGTTTTAACTTTAATTTGTGAAGTGTGTTACAAGCAATAAAACTACGTGATGCACCCGTGTCAAATAATACAGAAACATGAATATTTTTAATTGTAAGGGTACCTCCCAAAACATCGGGTTTACCTGCTCCATCGGAAGTAGCTGGCGGGATCAACCCGTCATACACGTGAGCTACTGTGGCCTTCTTCAGCAAAGGACAGTCTTTGACAAGATGACCCGTCTTGCGGTAATTAAAGCAGGAGCGAGGGTCCTGAGAGCCCTAGCTTGAACCTTGTGAATTTGTCTTCTGCTGTTTCGGGGCTGTGCAAACATTAGAGAAGTGCCCCATCTTGCCACAATTATAGCAGCTTCCTTTTGGCGGCCTGCCAGTCTGTGGTTTCGAGGATGCTACTTGGCTTGACTCAGCTTGATTCACAGCAGGCTTGCGTTTATTTCCGGCTTGGCTTTTAGCGCGATCCTGCTCTAGGTGCCTTTGGTCAAGGTCTTCGTAGTTGCACGTCATTTCCACCAATTCATTAAATCCCAGCTTGATGTGGGCCATTTCTCTATCATGGTACTGTCGCCTCAGCCCAAGGATGAACCTCTTATTCTTGGACATTGCAGTGGCGACAAGCTCCGGAGCATAGGGGGACAACTGTGTAAATTTATTCAGATATTCCTGCACCGAAAGATCCCCCTGCTGGAGGATGGCGAAGTCATCGTGCTTGCGTTCTAGTGCTTGGTCTAGGACATATTTCTCCTTGAAGAGTTCTTTGAATCCATCCCAGGTTCTACCAGCTTCTCTATTCCTGGCGGTGAGAGATTCCCACCATAGTTCAGCTTCTTCTTGCATAAGCCAGGCACCCATAATAGCTTTATCTTGATCTCCAAGCCTTAGGCCTTCTAGTACCTTCTCGCATGTTTTGAGCCATGCAAGGGCCTCTATTACAGTGCCAGTTCCCGAGAAGGTCTTGCCTCCTAGGTTTTTGTATCTCTTAGCTACGTGGTCCAGCTCGAAGTATTGAGCGGCCAATGGTTGTATCAAGGGTCCTTCTTCAACTGGGACTTCTCCTCGTCCTCTGCCACGGCCAGCACGACCTCCTCTAACAGCGGCTGCTCGGGTAGCCATTTTTCAAATTCTGTATAAGCAAGAAAAGAGTCAGCCTACAGAAACAATAATTTATTGTATGGTTAAGCAGAAAACTTAAGAAAAGATAACGATGGACTGATCAAGTTGTTTTTGCTATTCTGCATGGCTCATTCTTGGACATTACTAGTCCTATCTCTAATGAGCTACTCGCCTTAGAATACTACTGATTCTATTTTGATGAAGTGTTTAATGTGTTAGACTCCAGAACTAAGGTTAACCAAAGCTCTGATACCAGCTGTGACGATCCCAAAACCCCGTTACACGGGGTTAAGGATAATCATAGGAATATAACACATTAATCATCATTAGCAGATCATAGATAATAGCATAAACATAAAATAGAATAATTTACACACATATGACAGCGGAATCATATAGATATCACCACATCAGAGAGCACAGTGTAGGATACAACTTAGTGCATAATAATACATAATCAGTCACCATCGCCAGAGGCGAAATCATACATAAAGAGTACACAAAATAAATATCAGTTTACATCTCCAATGGCGGAATCATAATACATATACTATAACGGCGGAAAGAGTCAAAGTCAGCACGGTGTAGTCAAGCCTCGCCATGAGCCAAAAGTGCACCAGCTACCTGTAACTAGGCTGCCCGTGTGAAAATGAGGGCACCCGAGTTTGCAAGGTGAAACAAACTACGAGTCAGTCATGGGACTGGTATGAGAAATCTACTTAACATATTAACAACAATAATAAAGCAAATCAAAGGACCACGCCACTTTTACGGAACGGGTTTACTCCAATGAGTGCTAGTGCATGAAATAAAGTAAATGATTAAATCATCGCAATGCTTTTTATAAAATGAAGCCATTATAAGACTCAGGTCCCATCACACAATGCAACGCAAGCCGGAGAATAGAGTTTTACCTTATAATGGCCAAAAATGCTTCATACGAATAAAACAAAAGTATTTGATATTATTACTAGTGCATATCTGTTTCAAAAGCGATTTCAATCATAAATATCAATCATAGGCGTCATAAATGACCCATACCACTATGTCGCCGTACTAGTAATACAATCACATCCGAAATTTCGTATTGGAAACTGGATTCCTTCATGAGTCGAGGCAAGGGGAAAGCTCCTCTCCGTTCAAGACACTATAGCAAATGCCTCGGGACCGCACACAGCAATCCCTGGATCCTCCAAGGCCGGTCCTCTCTTACTTTTGAGGATTGGCAATTCCTGAACACACGTTTCCCGGTCCTTGCAGAGCTATAATCGAGGCGTCTCGTATTCCAACAACCACACAGGTGAAAAGTAGATATAAATGTCAGGGCTGGAAGGTCACTGACACCACCATAGCTAGAAAGAAACGTCGTTCACTCCTTGGGTCCTTCTCCCATTTTTGATTCATACCGGGGTGTGAGGCTTGCGAATTCACGTTATACACAAAGCTACGTCACACAGACCATGCTTTGATCATCAACCACAAGACTTTGCTTTGCAACAGAAGCCTTGATCATATGCCACTTAGGCGTGCCACACAAGCAATC
This sequence comes from Allium sativum, assembly GCA_030737875.1. Taxonomy (NCBI): domain Eukaryota; kingdom Viridiplantae; phylum Streptophyta; class Magnoliopsida; order Asparagales; family Amaryllidaceae; genus Allium; species Allium sativum. Next base: position 321,185,716 of record CM060921.1, read on the forward strand.
CACTCCATGCGACTGATTTCTATCAATACATAACCTCTGAGCTCATACGTCTCAGAGAAGGGTGTTAAGCAAGAGAATAAATTCTCCGCCGCCAAACAGATATATATTTAACAGAGATCAATCAGCACAGAACAAAATCCAATGTCAGACACACAGTCCATTTACAAGTTCGTTCTGGGTTTGAACGAAACCGGAGGCACCAATTCCCTCGCATATCTGTACAATCAACAATATGTCTGCACAGCTACTACTTCAGCTCCTTCAAGGTAGCTACTCCGATCACAAGCATCAGTAGCGCCCATCCATCCAATGTGAAGATCGTCGGTCTTCAACCGTCTTCGACTCTTCGACTTCTCAACGTCGATCGATTATTTGAAATGAGAATGAACTCGGTCTTTTCAAATAACCCACGTATATTTAGATTTTCAAATCAATTTATCACATGGTTAGACTATTCAACATTCACATTTCAGTTCTTTAGTTATAATCTTCATGTTAAATACATTCAACCATCACATATCAAGCCAACACAACAAAATTGTTTTATTTCCACTCTATATCGTCTATAATATCTTATAACGATATATCGCCATTTTTATTTATTTAAAACGGCCATATTTAATTAAACGACGATTCAGGTCGTGCCGATGCACTGGCGCTGTTTTTCACTAAATTTGTTTTACACATATCTGAAAATCTAACCGTTGGATCTTCACAAATTTTATATAATTAGGAAGATCATTTCAAAACGAATCCAACGGTTTCAGTTTTGGGAAAATCCGACGGTCGGATCTTCCACACTAGTCGTTTGAAGTTACGATTTCAAATTATGAACTACAGCGTCGTTATTCGATTTAATTTAATTATATTTATATATATATATATATATATATATATATATATATATATATATATATATATATAAATATAATCGTTTCTGGCGCTGTTTTTCTTCAGATTTTAATTAAACATTCCAGACAATCCAACCGTCGGATCTTCACAAAGTTGGTGCCGTTGGAAAGATATTTCCAAGGCGAACCCAGCGGTTGCAGTTTCGGGAAAATCCAATGGTCGGATTTCCCGCACTAGTCGTTTGAAATCACGGTTTCAAAACACGAACTGCACGGCCACGTTTCGTTTTAATTTTATTTATATTTATATATTTATATAAATATAGTTCATTCAAAAATTCCTATATCGTTTTCACTTCAAATATTTCACTAACGCCTTTAAATTTTGGAAAATTTCGCCATAACCTCCTTTGTACGGGAGGGGCTGGGAAAATTCCCAAGTAGCCACACAGGCGTCTCATGTCAAAAAGAAAAAGAAAAGGCCAAGCGGCTAGCCAACAGGCTCATAAAATCATCACCCAAACAAAACAGTAAACGTGTACCTATTTGTCAGGCATAAAATTTTATTCCTCTTCTCTAGCCTCTTTGCTATAACCTGTTCAATAGATATGCATGTACATATATGCAATTCTTATCACTTATCATTTTCCATTCAACTTCATATTTGATTCACTTTGGTTTAAAAACACCATTCATTCTAATGTTGCATGCATAGGCAAAAATCATATCATTAGCTAATTAATGAATATTTCAACTCATGCATATTTATTTGAACAAGTGGTCATTTTTAACACTTCACATTTCAAAGATGATAATTTTGGCGAACTAAAATATATTTCAACACATGACTATTTTATTTAGTTCCTATGCATGTTAAAAATAATATTTCTTTCACAAATATTTATTTCAACGCTTGCATATCTTTAGCATATCACATATATGATAAAAATGATATTTTTATCATTTAAAATATTTTTTCAATAAATGAATGTTTTTAACACTTTATACTTTCAATAAAAATGTAATTTTTATTGTTTGATCTTTTTTTTTTCAACACATGAACTTTTCCAATACACACACTTCTCAACACATGAGCATTTCCACACATGGATATTTTATATATGTTGTTCATATAAGAAAGATAAATTTTTCATTGTTGAAACTATTTATATATAAGGCGAATATTTTACATACTTCATATATATTATAAAAATGTGATTTTTATTGTTTAACACATCATTCATTCACACATGAATTTAATTTTCACACGTCACTTCTCAACACATGAGCATTTCCACACATGGATATAGTTTCAACACATGACTTTAATTTCAACGCATGAAGATAATTTCAACATATGAAAATAATTCTAACACATGAATATTATTCAAAATTTCGGCAGCATAACGGCAGGGTAGTTAAAACCGGCACCGTCCCCAGTACGACTCCTCGCTCTACCTTAAAACCTCGCGGTTTTTAACAATGGGGATTCATGCATCTAATTCGCACGCAAGCGGCATGTTTTATTTTTATTTCCACAAATATTTCCAATTCATTTCAATCACCAATGGGTATTTTTCAACCACAACCAATCAATATCAACCACAAACAATTATTCCACCATTCGCATTTTTCATCCAATGTTTCACACCAATACACAACAATAAATATCGTCCATGGTTTGTGGACGAGGGGAGTATATATATATATATAATTTCTATATTTCACTTGCATTTCAACACATATATCAATTATTCTATGCATGTATACTTCGCTTATATAGCTTACACAACGCATGTACATGAGGTATACAACTCGTGTGTAATTTATATTTTGCTTATATAATTTATACACGTCATTTTCCATTCAAATTCATTTAATTTAGATTTCTCACATTGGTTTTCGGAGTGCTAAAAATCGTAGACGACTCAGAAAAATCCGCGGTCTCTTCTATGTGGTAGAGAGCCTCCTTGCTGTCCCGATGTTTCCTGTTTCATCGAATTTCGTCAACACACCATAAAGATATGATTTTTCAAAGTTCAAACATCAAAAAGGACTCACCTTTACTGTTGGTTCAAACAAGGGTTTCGGATTTTCTCGAAATCCGCTGCGTATTGGGACGATCGGAGGTGACGACGTAGAAGAGGGAGGAAAGGGGAGTCGGCGCAGGGTGGTTTGAGGTGGTTCGGTGGTCGGATCTTCTCGTGGCGGCGATGGGAAGTTGCGACGTTCGTGGCCGTGGATCTCGTTGACGCGATGATGGGAAGCATCGAGGTGGGGTCAGATTTGAAGAGGGGAGGGAGGCGCGTCGACTGCTGGTGGTGGCGAAGGCTGGAATCGCCTGTGGCGGCGGCGATTTGGAGGAGAAGTGGCGAATGACGTGAATCGTCGGTCGAGAGAGAGGCGGCTAGGTTTTCTGACCTTTTTTTAATTTTAAAAATAATGAAAGGAAAATTCTGATCGGCCCATGGTTTTAATAAATTTTTAAATAGTGTTTCTCCACACGGACACTAATTCAAACCCAACGACAGTCGTCCCTAGCTAATTACCCCCATTCCGGACACAATGGGATATGTTTCGTTGGCCAATTCGACTGTTACAGTCAGTTATTCTTCAAATTAAAGTATAAAACATTTAATTTTTAACTTTGAACCTACATTTCAATTTGCCAGGGCCACAAACTAATTTGAAAAATTCCAGAAAAATAAATATAGCTATGTTTTGACATTACGGTCCCAACAAAACTAGTTTCGTTGAATTCTGAGATCATTTGAAAAATGGCCATTTTCTGGTCGATCCAATTTAACAGAAATTGACCAAACACATTTTCTTTTGCCACGCTCACATACTAGCTTCAAAAATTATGAAATTTGAAACCTAGCAATACTTTGACATCCCGGACCAGACAAAAGTGGTTTCATTGAATTCCGAGGTCGTTTGCAAAATATCTATTTTCCAGTGTAACACCCCGTAATTCTGTTAATAATAATATTCACAAATTAAAGAATAACTAATCCCAGACGTGAGAATTGTGGCAAACGGGTTACGCCATTGTGTTCGTCTTGGAATTCTGGTCGAAATAGAGTCCGAGTTTACATGAATTGGACTTCGTATGAAGAAGTTATGGCCATCGGAAGTTTAAGAAAATTCAAAACAGCTCGCAGGAAATTTAAATTCGAACTGAAAGTGCAGAAGAGGGCTGGGCGGGAAAAATTCCCGCCCAGGCAGGTCGAATGGGGAGTCAACACCAGTGTCGACCTCCCCCACCCCCCCAGTTCGTCGACTACCATGTCGACCTCCCCCCCCCCCCAATAGGTCGACTATAGTGTCGACCTGGGTGTCGACCTGGTCAGTCGGTTAGGGTTTTGACTGAGCCCAGTTCTGAGCTGCTGATGTGTGTTTAGGGCTGAGTTGGCAAATTAAACGATTCAGTTTAGTTCTGAGTTGATCTGACGGTCTAAATAAATCCTAAACTCTATAAATACCTAGGTAGTCTCTCACCCTAATTCATATGAAAAATAGAATAGTTACCGTCATACCGCCGCCATGGAACTCAGTGGAGCCGCCGCCAACTAAGAAGGAAGAAAAGCTAATCAAAACCTAAACCTACTCAACTCTAAAGCAAATCAAGACTCTCTTTTCTTCTCTAATTGTGAGTATGATGATCTTAACAAGATTATTATTATTTTAATTAGGTTAAGTCATGAATGGATTATGAGTAGATGATGTGAATTGTCATATATGTTGTTATAAACCTTATACTATCATGTATGTTATAAATCCTATGCTATGTGGTGATGATATCCTATATGTTGTAAATCATGCTATGATGATGTTATGTATGTTGAGAGTTTCTATGCTAAGTTGTGATGAATCATACATGTTAAAAAGCCATGATGTTACTATCTATGCTAATTAGTCCATGTTAATCAAATCATGATGTTGATATTATTTGGGCTATGTTGATCTATATGACAAGTCACATATGCAAGTTTAGGTTGATTAGCAAAAGTTATGAACATATGCCATGACATCTATTATGACACCTAGAATTATGCTATGACATATGTGAAATTCTATGCTAGTTCACACCATCATTATGTTGCCTAAAACCCCATATGCAAGTTTGTACATAAATTTGGGTTATGATCATATCATGTAAATTGTGACATTTAACAAGTTGACACCTTTAGATCCTTAACATGTGTAGTTTATGCAAGTTTCACCCTATTATGATTGGATTATTTTATTTGGCTATATGTTGTGATAATTTAACTTTGTGCTATGAGTTATACTATTCGAGTCTAACGTATATTCTGCGTTGAATAAGCGAACGTATAAACGTGGGATAGGGGTAATGTTAAGGATTTAATATAAAGAAGTTGGGGTGCAATTGATATGATTTTGCATGCCATGAATGGATGGCCATAATTGAGTCAATTGTGGGCATCATTAAAAGTGGACTTAATTAATAATTTGAATAGGGAATTATTAAAACTTGGGTAAAAGATTATAAGTGATAATCAATGCTTAGGACACGAGGTTGGACTCGTTTGTGACATAAACCTGCCCGGAACCACCCGACAAATCCAGTGGTCACAAATGTCAGCCCAATGTGAGAGGTCCTAGGCCTAAACTAAAGCATAACAGTTGTAAAGACACGAGGTTAGACTCTTTTAAGGTGTAAGATTGCCCGGACCCGCCCGGCAAATCCAGCTGCCATAAATGCCAGTCTAATGTGAGAGGTCTTTATGAGGTTATGGCCTGAATGAATTAAGAAATACTTAACAAGATAAACATGTAAGGTGGGACATGGGGGTTAAATAGGTGCCTTGGGTGGCATGAGGAATCTAGTGGGTGCCCTTAGTGGCATGTGAAATACGATTAGTAAGACTTAACCAAACACACATGTAAATGAACATGACTAAGAGGGTTAAGTGGGATATACTAGTGGTGACAAGCTTAGGTGGGTAGCTTGTGGGGGCCCATTTCAACCAGTATCCCAAACGTATCTTTGTGGGCTCGACCAAAGTCGAGGATGGGACACGCATACTGGGTTTGACTATAAGAGGCCAAAACGGGGAGCGGTGGAAATGCAAGTCCAACGGGTTTCATATGCGTGTGTGGACCCGGGCTGGTAGGTAAGACGTTGTTGCATCGTGTAGGTATAAGCCGTGCATTCTCAAGTTGTATCGGGTTGCCACTTTAGGGGAGTGATACACCCCACTGTGAGGCCAGCACGGGTATCTACGAGTAGGGAGCCGATCAAAAGTGGGTAGTGGGGTACACCTAGTGGAGATAGGGGCAGACGGCACCTATGTAGTCAGCTAGGGGTACGCAAGGCTATTTATAAAGTTTCTGTGTGAAGCAAGTGGGATCAACCTTTAGGGTGACTGGTGCGGTGCAGTGTAGTAATGTGCGGTGCAGTATAGTAATTATTCGTTAGTAATTAGGTATGCCTTTAACGTTATCTTTCACGTTATCTTTATCTGCTCATTCCATACCTAAGAGTTCATAGACATTTACTTGTCTTCCAGCTTATGCCTTAGTCTGGTTATTTTGATAATAGTATTGTTAGAATTATCATACTCGCCAGACTTTATGTCTGACCCCCTCCATTCCTATCCTTTTTCCCCCTCCAGGTCCTCAGGTTGGGCCTAGCTCTAGTGGAGTTTGATTGGATTGCTTCATCTCTCTTTGGAAAGCTTGGACCGTTGAAGTAAAGTCCAGCTTGTTATCTTCTTTAATGGCTATTTGTGTAATGGGGTTATGTATTTTGTTTATCAAGATGGATATTGTACTTGACTCCGATTTATGGTTTTATGATGTAATAAACATGTTTAAATTCCGCTGCAATAAAACGAAGTTTTAGTTTTCCAAGTACTACTTATTATCTGTCTTGTTGTAATTTTTTTGTTCTATATTCACTTATAACCTCCATGGAAGTTAATGCATTCCCTTTGTGAGTGACATTAATGGACGTGGGGTGTTACACGTGGTATCAGAGCTTAAGGTTACCAGAACAGATAAAATTTTTAGAAAACCTATTTTTCTAAAGTATTTTTATAAGAAGTGTTTTCAAAAACATGTCTTGATGAGTAATTTAAAGAGGAAAGTTTTTATGAAAAACATAATCCCCAATAGCCATATCTTCATCTTTCGAATTCTCCATTTTGAATCTTTCCTTTTTCGTTTCAGCATGGCTGAAGATCTTAACCTACCTGACGGTGTAACGATACCAGGATGGTATAGGAGGCTATTAGAGGCTAGGGCCACCGCAGGTCCGGCCAATGTTCCTCCACCACCAGTTGCACCCGTTCCTCCTCCTCCTCGTGTAGATACTTTTGCAAAGACGTGCAAGGAATTTAAGGCTATGGGTGGAAAACCTTTTCAAGGGTCAGAAACGTTTGTGGAAGCTAGAGATTGGCTTAGGGTGGTGGAAGAATTGCTAGAGATCTTTGAAGTAGAAGAAGGGAGGAGAGTTAAATTAGTAGCTTGATTAATGAAAGGGGAGGCCTCGTTCTGGTGGGAGGTCACTAATGGGGAGCGTCCTGTTGATTCTTGGGCGGATTTCAGACGTAGGTTTGAGGCGAAGTTTCTCTCAAGGGCAGAAGAGAATCTATATATGGAAAGGTTCTTGACATTGAAGCAAGGAAGCTCATCAGTAAAAGAATATGTTAACAAATTTAATCAGTTAGCAAGGTTTGGCTTAGACTTAGTGAACACGCCGGAGAAGAAGGCACTGAGGTTCGTTAATGGGTTGAATGAACCATTGCAAGGGTTGGCTATGACCCACATCCCTATGGGGGCCACCTTTGAGAAGCTTGTAGACATAGCACTCATGCACGAGGAGAAAGGCGCTAAAGCTGATAAGGCACCCGAGAAGAAAGGGGATCAGAAGAAACCTCAACAGTAAAACAAGAAGGGTGGTAAAGACAATAATGGCAAGGGAAAGAAGAAATGCTTTAACTGTGGGACACCAGGCCATCTCAGCAAGGATTGCCGAAAGAAAAAGAAGACTGGCTGTTTTCACCGTGGCGAAGCGGGACATCTAGTGAAGGACTGCCCAAAGAAGGGGCAGAGGGCAGGAGCTACCTCGGGAGGACAGGTGCAGGCTCTTATGGCACCAGGGCAGGCAAAGGGACAAGTTCAGGCTCTCGCGGTCCCACCGCTGCAAAAACGAGGTAGAACCATTTCTGTTGAAAGCTTAGTTTTTCTGTTTGATCATCATGTCTGTACCTTATTTGATTCGGGCGCATCGCATTCGTTTATCTCTACATCATTAGTTGAATCACTGCACTTAAACACCAGTTTAGTAGAGGATCCCTTAGTTGTTTCGAATCCAATTGGGGGCTCAGCTTATTTGTCCATGATGTGTTTGGATTTGAAAATTTCTATACTTAGCGTTGAGTTTAGATGTGATGCTTATGTGTTGGGCTTCACAGGCTATTGTAACAACCCGTGAAATGCGAGCCAATTTGAAAATTTTATTTTGGCGATTTTAGCGAATTTTGATTATTTAAAATGAATTATTTTAAATAATATCGACGTGAAATTTACTTTGAATATAAATCGAACGTATATATTATATACGTCGTCGTTAGAATATAAATATTTATATATAATTATAAATAGAAATGAAAATGGCGCGGTAGTTCGATAATTCGATTTCAAACTTCAATTGAATGTACCGAGTGCAAAACAATCCGGATTTTAGTGAAACCAAAAACATTGGGATCTAATTGATAATATCTTTCCAACGAATCCGAAAAATCAAAATTTCATAGCGGGAATCAAAAGATAGGTCCAGTTGAAAATTCTGAATAGTCGCTATGGAATTCAGGCCCTTAAAAATAGGCATTTTGCAAACGACCTCAGATTTCGACGAAACCACTTTTGTTGAATCCGGGATGTAAAGTTATTGCTAGGTTTTAAATTTCATAATTTTTCGATTCAATGTGGGAGCGTGGCAAAGGAAAACGCGTTTGACCGGTTTCAGTTGATTTTAATCTACTGGAAAATGGCCATTTTTCTAACGGTCTCAGAATTCGACGAAACTAGTTTGGTTAGGACCGTATCATCAATACGAAGCTAGAAAATATTTTTCTGGAATTTTAAAAGTTCGTATGCGACCCCGGTAATTTGGAACGTACGTTTAAAATTCAATATAGTGATTTAAATGTAAATTCAACGGAAACTGATTCAAATGATCGAATCAACCTACGATACATATCCCATTGTGTTCGGAATGGGGGTAATACGCTATGGACGACAGGCGGTGGGCCCCATTTAGAGGTCCTATGTAAAAGTCATTTTTAGGTTGAATTAAAATAATTAATTAATAATTAAATAAAATAAAAACCCCCCTTTTTTCCTTATCTTCTGCCCCCCCCCCCCACCAAAATCATTATTTCGATCAAAAAAAAAAAAACCCGAACGAACGAAGACGGAGACCCGCCCGCCGCCTCCTCCCTGGGCCACCACCGGCCATCGCTTCCCCCTCCTCGATCCTCAGCCTCGCCGACCTCCACCGACGAGCGCCCTCCGTCCAAACCCCCTCCTCGCGCCGCTCCTCTTTCCACTTTCCTTCTCGCGACGCGCCCCTCTCACCTAAACCCTAACCGCCGAGATGAAGACCGCCGCCTTCACACCCCGCGTCGCCCCGCTACCACCAGCGACCTCCCACCGCATCCCTCCACCTCGAGACTGACGATAAATAGTAAGTTTTACTGTTATATTTTTATTTTCTTTTGTTATTTATTCATGTCTATGAAAACCAGATTTTTATAAATTTTATAGCATATAAAAAGTAGAATTTTATATATAAGTATAGCATAAATAAATTGGATTTTTGTTTATTAGAATTGCATATAAAGAATGGATCTTTATTGTTTGAAAAGTTTGAAAGCTTATATTTTTATATAACATGAAGTTTAGATTTTTATATACGAAAAGATACGATTTTTTATATATGAAGTGGAAAATAAAAATATGATTTTAATAAGGAAAAGATACGATTTTTAATAATGTAAAAATATGATTTTTATATATTCAACTTAGAAATAAAATACCATGGTTTTAGAAATAGCAAGAGAATTGCTTACATTATAGAAGTAGCGATAAAAAAAATTCTATTTTTACATGTATGAAGTGTCGTTATAAAAATTCGATTTTTATATATTGAATAGCATACTAAAAATTCGATTTTTATATATATTGAATAGCATACTAAAAATTCGATTTTTATATATTGAATAGCATACTAAAAATTCGATTTTTATATATTGAATAGCGAAGTAAAAATGTGTGATTTTTATATATGTAGTGGCTACGAGCAACGAAGATGACGAAGTTGCGATAGCGATGAAGATTTCTATCAATGAAGTGCCGTGGAGCTAGGATAGCTATATGTGAGAATTTCTCACCTTTCAATTTCCTTTCTATTTATATATATATACTAGGATGCAGACGGTGCTTAGTAGCACCCGACACAATCGTCCACAGACCATGGACTTGTTTGTTTGGTTGCATAGATTAGTTATATGATTTGATTTGAATTTGGTTGTTTGGTGATTTGATTGATGTGTGAATGGCGTGGGCCTTCACTAGTCCGGGGATAAGGCTAGGCCTTGTCCCGTTTCTAGTATCGTGCCGTTATGCCGCCGAAATTTTCTAAAATATGTTAGAAAAAAAATATCATTTTATTTAAAGAATGAACCGAATAGAATATTCATAGGTTGAATAAAATGTTTTATCGTTAAAAATATACTTTTTAACGTGAAAGTGAATAAATAAATATTTATAAACAAATCGACCGATTTGTTTATATACACTGATTTGACTGATATTGATTGGGACGATAAATTTTACACATCGCCCAACTGCACAACTAAAATATGTGTTTGATTGTTTGAAACCCCACACGGGTGTTGGGATGAAATATGAAGTTCACTCATCCTGATTGATTAAATATGTCGATCGATTGATTGGCAGGCTGTTATAAGCGTTAGATATCTATATTTGATGCTTATACAGTGTAGTGCACTTTGGTTGATGGTTGATTATTTTTCAATGCTATTATATGTGTGTAATGTATGAAAATCCATATAATTAACTTTATATGGTAATTGATTGGGCCTCATTCCAATTTGAAAAAAAAAGAATATTATAAAATAAAAGTTCATGTGTTGACAGTACTCATCCATTGAGATTGGTCATGTGTTGAACGAAATATTTTGATAATAACAACTATTTTGAAAAAGAAATATTTGAAATAGAATATTTGAAAATAGAAATTTAGGAAGCCGTGTTGATTAGTTTGACGCCATTTTGACGTGAACGATATTTATATCGATTGAAAACGATTTCGAAATGAATTGAATTGAAAACGATTTCGAAATGAATTGAATTGAAAACGATTTCGAAATGAATTGAATTGAAAATGATTTAGAAATGAATTGAATTGAAAACGATTTCAAAATGAATTGAATTGAAAACGATTTCGAAATGAACTGAATTGAAAACGATTTCGAAATGAATTGAGTTGAAAACGATTTCGAAATGAATTGAATTGAAAACGAATTCAAATTGAATCGAAAGCAAATTGAAATGAATTCAAATTGAATTGAAATTTGAATTGAATAGAAATGAATTTTGAAACGAATTTATAAAGAAGAATTCAATTTTGCTTTGAATTGAAATGGAAGTTGAAATAGATTTTGAAACGAATTTTAAAACTATTTATATAATTCGTTTTGAATAGAAAATCGACGAAATATATATTATATATATTATATATATAATATAATGGCCTGAATAGAACGCGCCGCGCCGCGGCAGTTCGTGAATTTCGACCATTTATTTCAAACGGACATTACGGGAGATCCAGCCGTCGGATTCTCCTAAAACCGGAACCGTTGGGTTCGTATCGAAAAGAGCTTTCTAACGAATATTAGAAATTTGAAATCTAACGGTTGGATTTGGAATTATGTCCAAATCAAATTTGAAAAAGGTCGCTGTAAGTGTAGGTCGATGGCCGTTGTTGGAAATCGACTGTACAGGCCTTGATAAAATTATTAAAAATAGTAATAATTTGTGTAAAATCATCAGAAATGATTTAGAAAGAATTGGGATGAAAAACTCCATATTTGAAAGGATAAAAATAGATTTTTATCGAAATGAACTAGTTTTGAACTAGAATTATAATTCTATTTATTTTTAAAAGAAATAAATTGAATTTGAAAAGGGTTTTAAAAATAACCAGAATTTCCAATGATTGCATTGGAGTGGATTTGAATCGAAATTGTCTTCGGAATATTTCGATGTTGGAATTCGTGATTATACAGATGTTGTTATGGAAATTTGAAAGATATATATTTATATCGTTATTTCCAATACGACATTTGTTAATCGTAGAATTTGATATTGAATATAAGCCGATATATTTTCTATTCAGAGCCTTATATTGAATATCAAATGTGATTTGGGTTTGTCGTGAATGGTGTCTTCACTAACACTGTTCTTGAACCCAGTTGAGGAAAGATTAAATCTTTTTATTTAGATTTAATGAAGTGTACCAATTAAATGATATTTAATTGGAATTGAATTGGTATTGATTTTTGGGTTTATAGTGAACAGTGTTTTAAATAACACTTGTTCTTTAACCCGATAATTAATGGAATGTGATTTTGGGTTTATCGTGAACCGTGTTTTACATGACACTGATTCTTTAACCCAGTCGAAGATTAAAACTAAGTGGAGTTTTGATGAATCTTTAATTAGATTGAAATGATCGAAAATGGAGTATCACCAGTTCTACTCCAGGCGATAGTTAAATCTTTAATTAGATTTGAACGTGAAATGGTAATTGAATTTACCGATAACACTGTGGTGTTAGATATGAAGTATTACCAGTTTTACTTCATGGGATGAATAGGTTGGGATTGGGAAATTAAAATAAATGATTACTTCGATAAGGTTCGCTAATCCCGACTAGTTTGAATTGAGATTCAAAAATAGAATAAAGAATAAATTCCAAGAATTTATATTGGATAAAATTAAGGGGAACATTTCCCTATGAATGTGGAATTTAGAAACTAACTGTCGGTTGGCCAAGCAGAATGGTTTTCTGGATATTGATCTGATGTTGGTTTCGGCCTTCGGGGTTAATATTTGGGAAATTATTCTCTTGATTAATTTACGGTTAGTGACTGATGAATTGGAATGAGGTGTATGTTGTGTTTGTGTAACACTTATTTAAAATATACGCGAGTTATTCGGAAAGACCGGGTTTATCCCATTCTGAATAACTGATACGACGATTAGTCGAAGATGAAGACGATGGTCGAAGACCGGAAGTCTTCACGTCATTTGGGTGATTACTGATGATCTTGATTGGGCTGTACACCCAAGAAGATGGAAACAGTTGGTGATCGTCCAGACGTACTTGGAGATCGATGGATATGCGGGGTACTAGGTGCCTCCGGTTTCGTTCAGACCCAGAACGGACTTGTAAATGGACTGTGTGTCTGACATTGGATTTTAATCCGTGTGATTGATCTCTATTAAATATATATCTGTTTGGCGGCGGAGAATTTATTCTCTTGCTTAACGCCCTTCTCTGAGACGTACGAGCTCAGGGGTTATATATTGATGGATATCAAACGCATGGAGTGAATTGCCTGTGTGGCATGCCTAAGTGGCAATTGATCGAGGCTTCTGTTGAAAAGCAAAGTCTTGTGGTGATGATCAAAGCACGGCCTTTGTGGCGTAGCTTTGTGTAACGTTTACCTCGCGAGTTTCACACCCGGTATGAACCAAAAACGGGAGACGGACGTCAGGGAGGGCATGCGTTTCTTTCTAGCTAGAAGTGGCGTCAGTGGTTTTACACGCCCTGACGAGTTTGACTTATGTGGTTGTTGCTGTTGCGAGGCGCCTCGGTTATATCGGTTTCGGCCGATGCATTCTGGTCGGCAGACGGACCAGACTTACACCCCATAGGGTGGGGAGACGTAGTGTTCAGGCATAATAATCCACATCGGTGGACCGGCCCTGAGGATCCAGGGGGCAGTTGCGGCTGTTCCTGAGGGGCGGGCTAGAGCGTCTCGAATCGGTTGAGGACTATCTTTTGCCTCGGTTCATAGATGGAAACCCAATTTCCAAATACGTGACATTTGCGGTTTTAATTGTAGAACTAGTATGGCGACATGATATATGGTACCCATGCCGCCTATGATTGATACTTATGATTTGAAGTTGTTTTATACACTATGCACTTATAATAGTATCAAATGATTTGTTTTAAATGTATCAAGCATTCTTTGGCTGTTATAAGGGAAAACCCTATCCCCCGGCTTGCGTTGCATTGTGTGATAGGACCTGGGTCTTATAACAGCTTCATTTTTCTTTATTTAGCATTGCGCTGTTTGTTTTATGCACTGGTATTCTTGGGAGGAAACCCGTTCCGTGTTATACGGCGTGGTCCCTTGATTTACCTAATGATTTAAAATAAAGATTAATAACTGTTTTAGTTCTCACACCAGTCACATGACTGACCTGGAGTTTATTGTTTTAACCTAAACTCTGGGTGCCCTTATTTTGACACGGGCAGCTAGTAGTTTCGGTTTTGCAGATTTATATTCACAGGATCCCGGTTTACAGCTGGAACGATATCCGGAAAGCTTTGTATCCGTATATCTCTTCTAGTTGTGTATTGTATTATTTTCCGCTGCTATGTATTTAAATGTAATTTAAATCTCTGATATTTCTGTGTAATATTCATTTATACTCTGTATATTCTTGTAATCTGATGCATTGTTGTAATATACAGTGAAATGTTCTTTCGTATACGTTCTATTTTGTCCTGTTCTCAAAACGATAGGGCGTTTCGACCGGTCTGGGTCGGTTTAGCGACTGGTTCGGACCGAGCGAAATTCCTTTTCGTCACATTTGGTATCAGAGCTTTGGTTTACAAAGCAGAGAACAAGGCACGTTAGAACCATACGAAAGGATTCATTAGATATTGGATTAGTAGTATCCAACGAGAATGACTCGTTAGAGATGGGATCAGTAGTATCCTAGAACGAGTGTGAAGAGTATATTTTTCAAATGAAAACAAAACTTGTTTTGAAATATAAATCAATTATTCGTATTTGGTTATTTATTTATATTGAAGTGGACAATCCAGTATATATAGATTTTGCGTATACGTCTGATCCGCGTGTATTCAAAGTTTTAATATATTGGATAGATATAGCATCACACTCTAGTCGCCCGAAGATGATATTGATGATAGCGATCGCATCATCAACATTTATGTTCGAGTTTCGAAGGTGTGATTTTCTATATATTTCCATTAGACTGGTGTGAGAACCAAAACTAATATAGCTAGAATACATTGTTGTGATTTGGCATCAAAACATGATTTTCTTTATATATATCAGAGTTATGAATTTGAAACTCTAATTCACTAATTGATTGATGTTTGTGTTGTTTGTTTAATTGTTTGATAATTTTGAACCATTATGCCTAATTGAATCAAATATTGAATTGTATTAAAAATTGGTCGCATTTGCTTGTATATACATATACTTACATTGAACAGGTCATAGCAAGGAGGCTAGAGCTGAGAATAAAATTTGTTTGCCCGACAAATAGGTACATGTTTACTACATAATTTACTGTTTTGTTTGGGTGATGATGATTTTATGAGCCTATTGGCTAGCCGCATGGCTTTTTCTTTTTCTTTTTGAGATCTGAAGGACCGGGGAAGCTATTTGAAATTCCCCGATGCTCCCGGTGCAGGGGAGGTTATGGCGAAATTTTTCGAAAATTTAGGGTGTTAGCCAAATTTTTGAAAATTTGAAAATTCTCAGAAACTGAAAAGTTGGAGAATGAAAGCCAGATCGAACATAATGTTGAATAATCAAATCACTTTCGACTTTGTTCCTTTTCGGGGACGAAAAGTTTTAAGTGGGGGAGATTGTAACAACCCGTGAAATGCGAGCCAATTTGAAAATTTTATTTTGGCGATTTTAGTGAATTTTGATTATTTAAAATGAATTATTTTAAATAATATCGACGTGAAATTTACTTTGAATATAAATCGAACGTATATATTATATACGTCGTCGTTAGAATATAAATATTTATATATAATTATAAATAGAATTGAAAATGGCGCGGTAGTTCGATAATTCGATTTCAAACTTCAATTGAATGTACCGGGTGCAAAACAATCCGGATTTTAGTGAAACCAAAAACATTGGGATCTAATTAATAATATCTTTCCAACGAATCCGAAAAATCAAAATTTCATAGCGGGAATCAAAAGATAGGTCCAGTTGAAAATTCTGAATAGTCGCTATGGAATTCAGGCCCTTAAAAATAGGCATTTTGTAAACGACCTCAGATTTCGACGAAACTACTTTTGATGAATCCGGGATGTAAAGTTATTGCTAGGTTTTAAATTTCATAATTTTTCGATTCAATGTGGGAGCGTGGCAAAGGAAAACGCGTTTGACCGGTTTCAGTTGATTTTAATCGACTGGAAAATGGCCATTTTTCTAACGGTCTCAGAATTCGACGAAACTAGTTTGGTTAGGACCGTATCGTCAATACGAAGCTAGAAAATATTTTTCTGGAATTTTTAAAGTTCGTATGCGACCCCGGTAATTTGGAACGTACGTTTAAAATTCAATATAGTGATTTAAATGTAAATTCAACGGAAACTGATTCAAATGATCGAATCAACCTACGATACATATCCCATTGTGTTCGGAATGGGGGTAATACGCTATGGACGACAGGCGGTGGGCCCCGTTTAGAGGTCCTATGTAAAAGTCATCTTTAGGTTGAATTAAAATAATTAAATAAAATAAACCCCCCCCCCCTTTTTTCCTTATCTTCTGGCCCCCCCACCAAAATCATTATTTCGATCAAAAAAAAAAAAAATCCCCCGAACGAACGAAGACGGAGACCCGCCCGCCGCCTCCTCCCTGGGCCACCACCGGCCATCGCTTCCCCCCCCTCGATCCTCAGCCTCGCCGACCTCCACCGACGAGCGCCCTCCGTCCAAACCCCCTCCTCGCGCCGCTCCTCTTTCCCCTTTCCTTCTCGCGACGCGCCCCTCTCACCTAAACCCTAACCGCCGAGATGAAGACCACCGCCTTCACACCCCGCGTCGCCCCGCTACCACCAGCGACCTCCCACCGCATCCCTCCACCTCGAGACTGACGATAAATAGTAAGTTTTACTGTTATATTTTTATTTTCTTTTGTTATTTATTCATGTCTATAAAAACCAGATTTTTATAAATTTTATAGCATATAAAAAGTAGAATTTTATATATAAGTATAGCATAAATAAATTGGATTTTTGTTTATTAGAATGGCATATAAAGAATGGATCTTTATTGTTTGAAAAGTTTGAAAGCTTATATTTTTATATAACATGAAGTTTAGATTTTTATATACGAAAAGATACGATTTTTTATATATGAAGTGGAAAATAAAAATATGATTTTAATAAGGAAAAGATACGATTTTTAATAATGTAAAAATATGATTTTTATATATTCAACTTAGAAATAAAATACCATGGTTTTAGAAATAGCAAGAGAATTGCTTACATTATAGAAGTAGCGATAAAAAAATTCTATTTTTACATGTATGAAGTTTCGTTATAAAAATTCGATTTTTATATATTGAATAGCATACTAAAAATTCGATTTTTATATATATTGAATAGCATACTAAAAATTCAATTTTTATATATTGAATAGCATACTAAAAATTCGATTTTTATATATTGAATAGCGAAGTAAAAATGTGTGATTTTTATATATGTAGTGGCTACGAGCAACGAAGATGACGAAGTTGCGATAGCGATGAAGATTTCTATCAATGAAGTGCCGTGGAGCTAGGATAGCTATATGTGAGAATTTCTCACCTTTCAATTTCCTTTCTATTTATATATATATACTAGGATGCAGACGGTGCTTAGTAGCACCCGACACAATCGTCCACAGACCATGGACTTGTTTGTTTGGTTGCATAGATTAGTTATATGATTTGATTTGAATTTGGTTGTTTGGTGATTTGATTGATGTGTGAATGGCATGGGCCTTCACTAGTCCGGGGATAAGGCTAGGCCTTGTCCCGTTTCTAGTATCGTGCCGTTATGCCGCCGAAATTTTCTAAAATATGTTAGAAAAATAAAAATATCATTTTATTTAAAGAATGAACCGAATAGAATATTCATAGGTTGAATAAAATGTTTTATCGTTAAAAATATAATTTTTAACGTGAAAGTGAATAAATAAATATTTATAAACAAATCGACCGATTTGTTTATATACACTGATTTGACTGATATTGATTGGGACGATAAATTTTACACATCGCCCAACTGCACAACTAAAATTTGTGTTTGATTGTTTGAAACCCCACACGGGTGTTGGGATGAAATATGAAGTTCACTCATCCTGATTGATTAAATATGTCGATCGATTGATTGACAGGCTGTTATAAGCGTTAAATATCTATATTTGATGCTTATACAGTGTAGTGCACTTTGGTTGATGGTTGATTATTTTTCAATGCTATTATATGTGTGTAATGTATGAAAATCCATATAATTAACTTTATATGGTAATTGATTGGGCCTCATTCCAATTTGAAAAAAAAAAGAATATTATAAAATAAAAGTTCATGTGTTGACAATACTCATCCATTGAGATTGGTCATGTGTTGAACGAAATATTTTGATAATAACAACTATTTTGAAAAAGAAATATTTGAAATAGAATATCTGAAAATAGAAATTTAGGAAGCCGTGTTGATTAGTTTGACGCCATTTTGACGTGAACGATATTTATATCGATTGAAAACGATTTCGAAATGAATTGAATTGAAAACGATTTCGAAATGAATTGAATTGAAAACGATTTCGAAATGAATTGAATTGAAAACGATTTCGAAATGAATTGAATTGAAAACGATTTCGAAATGAATTGAATTGAAAACGATTTCGAAATGAATTGAATTGAAAACGATTTCGAAATGAATTGAGTTGAAAACGATTTCGAAATGAATTGAATTGAAAACGAATTCAAATTGAATCGAAAGCAAATTGAAATGAATTCAAATTGAATTGAAATTTGAATTGAATAGAAATGAATTTTGAAACGAATTTATAAAGAAGAATTCAGTTTTGCTTTGAATTGAAATGGAAGTTGAAATAGATTTTGAAACGAATTTTAAAACTATTTATATAATTCGTTTTGAATAGAAAATAGACGAAATATATATTATATATATAATATAATGGCCTGAATAGAACGCGCCGCGCCGCGGTAGTTCGTGAATTTCGACCATTTATTTCAAACGGACATTACGGGAGATCCGACCGTCGGATTCTCCTAAAACCGGAACCGTTGGGTTCGTATCGAAAAGAGCTTTCTAACGAATATTAGAAATTTGAAATCTAACGGTTGGATTTGGAATTATTTCCAAATCAAATTTGAAAAAGGTCGCTGTAAGTGCAGTTCGATGGCCGTTGTTGGAAATCGACTGTACAGGCCTTGATAAAATTATTAAAAATAGTAATAATTTGTGTAAAATCATCAGAAATGATTTAGAAAGAATTGGGATGAAAAACTCCATATTTGAAAGGATAAAAATAGATTTTTATCGAAATGAACTAGTTTTGAACTAGAATTATAATTCTATTTATTTTTAAAAGAAATAAATTGAATTTGAAAAGGGTTTTAAAAATAACCAGAATTTCCAATGATTGCATTGGAGTGGATTTGAATCGAAATTGTCTTCGGAATATTTCGATGTTCGAATTCGTGATTATACAGATGTTGTTATGGAAATTTGAAAGATATATATTTATATCGTTATTTCCAATACGACATTTGTTAATCGTAGAATTTGATATTGAATATAAGCCGATATATTTTCTATTCAGAGCCTTATATTGAATATCAAATGTGATTTGGGTTTGTCGTGAATGGTGTCTTCACTAACACTGTTCTTGAACCCAGTTGAGGAAAGATTAAATCTTTTTATTTAGATTTAATGAAGTGTACCAATTAAATGATATTTAATTGGAATTGAATTGGTATTGATTTTTGGGTTTATCGTGAACAGTGTTTTAAATAACACTTGTTCTTTAACCAGATAATTAATGGAATGTGATTTTGGGTTTATCGTGAACCGTGTTTTACATGACACTGATTCTTTAACCCAGTCGAAGATTAAAACTAAGTGGAGTTTTGATGAATCTTTAATTAGATTGAAATGATCGAAAATGGAGTATCACCAGTTCTACTCCAGGCGATAGTTAAATCTTTAATTAGATTTGAACGTGAAATGGTAATTGAATTTACCGATAACACTGTGGTGTTAGATATGAAGTATTACCAGTTTTACTTCATGGGATGAATAGGTTGGGATTGGGAAATTAAAATAAATGATTACTTCGGTAAGGTTCGCTAATCCCAACTAGTTTGAATTGAGATTCAAAAATAGAATAAAGAATAAATTCCAAGAATTTATCTTGGATAAAATTAAGGGGAACATTTCCCTATGAATGTGGAATTTAGAAACTAACTGTCGGTTGGCCAAGCAGAATGGTTTTCTGGATATTGATCTGATGTTGGTTTCGGCCTTCGGGGTTAATATTTGGGAAATTATTCTCTTGATTAATTTACGGTTAGTGACTGATGAATTGGAATGAGGCGTATGTTGTGTTTGTGTAACACTTATTTAAAATATACGCGAGTTATTCGGAAAGACCGGGTTTATCCCATTCTGAATAACTGATACGACGATTAGTCGAAGATGAAGACGATGGTCGAAGACCGGAAGTCTTCACGTCGTTTGGGTGATTACTGATGATCTTGATTGGGCTGTACACCCAAGAAGATGGAAACAGTTGGTGATCGTCCAGACGTACTTGGAGATCGATGGATATGCGGGGTAATAGGTGCCTCCGGTTTCGTTCAGACCCAGAACGGGCTTGTAAATGGACTGTGCGTCTGACATTGGATTTTAGTCCGTGTGATTGATCTCTATTAAATATATATCTGTTTGGCGGCGGAGAATTTATTCTCTTGCTTAACGCCCTTCTCTGAGACGTACGAGCTCAGGGGTTTTATATTGATGGATATCAAACGCATGGAGTGAATTGCATGTGTGGCATGCCTAAGTGGCAATTGATCGAGGCTTCTGTTGAAAAGCAAAGTCTTGTGGTGATGATCAAAGCACGGCCTTTGTGGCGTAGCTTTGTGTAACGTTTACCTCGCGAGTTTCACACCCGGTATGAACCAAAAACGGGAGACGGACGTCAGGGAGGGCATGCGTTTCTTTCTAGCTAGAAGTGGCGTCAGTGGTTTTACACGCCCTGACGAGTTTGACTTATGTGGTTGTTGCTGTTGCGAGGCGCCTCGGTTATATCGGTTTCGGCCG
Source organism: Allium sativum (assembly GCA_030737875.1). Lineage (NCBI taxonomy): Eukaryota > Viridiplantae > Streptophyta > Magnoliopsida > Asparagales > Amaryllidaceae > Allium > Allium sativum. The sequence continues at coordinate 321,207,041 of CM060921.1, forward strand.
ATGCATTCTGGTCGGCAGACGGACCAGACTTACACCCCATAGGGTGGGGAGACGTAGTGTTCAGGCATAATAATCCACATCGGTGGACCAGCCCTGAGGATCCAGGGGGCAGTTGCGGCTGTTCCTGAGGGGCGGGCTAGAGCGTCTCGAATCGGTTGAGGACTATCTTTTGCCTCGGTTCATAGATGGAAACCCAATTTCCAAATACGTGACATTTGCGGTTTTAATTGTAGAACTAGTATGGCGACATGATATATGGTACCCATGCCGCCTATGATTGATACTTATGATTTGAAGTTGTTTTATACACTATGCACTTATAATAGTATCAAATGATTTGTTTTAAACGTATCAAGCATTCTTTGGCTGTTATAAGGGAAAACCCTATCCCCCGGCTTGCGTTGCATTGTGTGATAGGACCTGGGTCTTATAACAGCTTCATTTTTCTTTATTTAGCATTGCGCTGTTTGTTTTATGCACTGGTATTCTTGGGAGGAAACCCGTTCCGTGTTATACGGCGTGGTCCCTTGATTTACCTAATGATTTAAAATAAAGATTAATAACTGTTTTAGTTCTCACACCAGTCACATGACTGACCTGGAGTTTATTGTTTTAACCTAAACTCTGGGTGCCCTTATTTTGACACGGGTAGCTAGTAGTTTCGGTTTTGCAGATTTATATTCACAGGATCCCGGTTTACAGCTGGAACGATATCCGGAAAGCTTTGTATCCGTATATCTCTTCTAGTTGTGTATTGTATTATTTTCCGCTGCTATGTATTTAAATGTAATTTAAATCTCTGATATTTCTGTGTAATATTCATTTATACTCTGTATATTCTTGTAATCTGATGCATTGTTGTAATATACAGTGAAATGTTCTTTCGTATACGTTCTATTTTGTCCTGTTCTCAAAACGATAGGGCGTTTCGACCGGTCTAGGTCGGTTTAGCGACTGGTTCGGACCGAGCGAAATTCCTTTTCGTCACAGCTATGGGCTAATTTTAGGAATGGATTGGTTATCCAGAAATGGGGCCGTTCTTGATTGTGAAAGGAGAGTAGTTAGGCTCGTGACTCGCCTTGGTAATGCTCTCGAAATCTTTTGTAGTCCCATAAATTCCGTTATGCTAAGTTATTTAGAATCGCTTGAGGCGTCTGAGGAAAATCTACAATCTGTTAGAGTGGTCCGAGGATATTCGGATGTGTTTGAGGAGGTGAAGGGCTTGCCTCTGAAGCGGGAGATAGATTTTCGAATATATCTTGTGGATAATGCGAAACCAGTATCTTTGCCAGTGCGCCACATGGCTCCACGTGAAAGGAGGGAACTTGATAAGCAAGTGAAGGAGTTGCTTGAGAAGGGGTTCATAAGACGAAGTATATCGGAGTGGGGTGCTCCAGTAGTATTTGCCACGAAGGCGGATGGGTCCCTTAGACTTTGTGTGGACTATAGAGAACTTAATAAGCTTACTAAGAAGAACAGACACCCACTGCCAAGGATTGACGATCTCTTCGATCAGTTTGTTGGCGCCTCAGTGTTTTCGCAGTTGGACTTAGCCACTGGTTTCCATCAATTGAGAGTGGCTGAGGATAGCATTGACAAGACTGCCTTTAGGACTCCGGATGGTTTCTATGAATGGCTAGTGATGCCCTTCGGTTTGACAAACGCCCCCGCATACTTTGTTGATTTGATGAGTAGGGTGTTTAGGGAGTACCTTAACAAATTCGTGGTAGTCTTTGTAGACGACATCCTGATCTTTTCTAAGGATGAAGAAGAGCATGCCCTACATCTTAGGGAAGTGTTGGAGACCCTACGAGCGCATAACCTTAAAGCTAAATTTTCGAAGTGTCACTTCTGGAGGAAGGAAGTACGATTCCTAGAGCACGTGGTTTCCAAGGAAGGGATAGTTGTGGATCCCGCGAAGGTGGTGGCCATCCAAGATTGGAAGGTCCCTAAAAATGCTACCGAAGTGAGAAGTTTCTTGGGGTTGGCTGGCTACTATAGGAAGTTTATCAAAGACTTCGCAAAGATATCAGCTCCATTGACACGCTTGACGAAGAAGAACCTAGTTTTCACATGGGACGTAGATTGTGATGATGCGTTCCAACGTTTGAAGAGAGCTTTGACCTCAGCCCCAGTCTTAGTGCTGCCAGACGGGAGTAAGCCATTTACCGTTTATACTGACGCTTGTGGGACAGGACTAGGCGCAGTCCTAATGCAAGAGGGGCAGGGTAATAGCCTATGGTGGCAGGCAGTTGAGAGCGCATGAGAAAAATTACCTTACACATGACCTTGAGTTGGCCGCTATTGTTTTCGCGCTTAAGTCTTGGCGTCATTATCTTCTTGGCGAAAAATTCGAATTATTCGCCGATCAAAAATCTTTAAAATACTTATTTTCTCAGAAGGACTTGAACATAAGGCAGCAAAGGTGGATGGAGTTCTTAACATCCTACGACTTCGAGATAGCATATACCCCTGGCAAGGGTAACGTGGTGGCAGACGCCGTAAGTAGAAAAAGATTATCCTTAAGTCCTTTATTTGTTGAGCGGCGGAGCTTAGAATTCATTTCGATGTTTGACTTTAGACCTTCCGTTGACTTTGTACCCGGTTTGCTAGCATCCTTAGAGGTCAAACCTACGCTTTTGGGACGGATTGGCGAGGCACAGCGAGACGACCCGCAGTTGGTTGAGTTAGTAGAAAAGCTCAAAGGAGGGGAGTCATCAAGCCATCTCTGTAGGTATACCCTAGACGATAAGGGTTGGTTACGTAGGGACGGTAAACTTTGTATACCAAAAGACGATGACCTAAGGAAGACCATTCTTGATGATGCACATCGTTCGAAGATGACCATTCATCCCGGCAGGGACAAGATGTACAAAGACATGAAGCGAGTTTACTTTTGGGCCGGTATGAAGAGGGACGTGGCCGAGTATGTCGCTAGATGCTTGGTGTGCCAACAAGTAAAAGCGGAGCAAAAGAAACCCGGTGGGTTGCTTCACCCATTGGAGGTTCTACTATGGAAGTGGGAGAGTGTCTCGATGGATTTTGTGGATGGATTACCGCGATCAAGGAAGGGTAATACGGGAATTTGGGTTATAGTAGATAGACTTACTAAGAGCACACATTTCATTCCTGTGAAGAGTAAGAGGACTGCTCCATGGTTAGCTTCTGTATACGTCTGAGAGATAGTTCGTTTGCACGGTGTTCCTTCTAGCATAGTGAGCGACTGCGATCCTATTTTCACTAGCGAATTTTGGAGAAGCTTACAAGAGGCGGTAGGGACTCAGTTATGTTTGAGCACCGCATATCATCCTCAGACGGACGGCCAGACTGAGAGGGTGAATCGCATTCTAGAGGACCTTTTGAGGCTATGTATCCTAGACTTCGGGGGTACATGGGAAGAGCATCTTCCATTGGTGGAGTTCGCATATAATAACAGCTTTCAGTCTAACATTGGTATGGCACCATTCGAAGCTCTTTACGGATGGCCGTGTCGTTCACCTACATGTTGGTGGGAATCTACGGATAAGATCTTACTTGGGCCTGATATGATTAGAGAGACTTCGGAGAAGATCGACTTGATTCGAAGGAGGATGAAAGCAGCGCAAGATAGACAGAAATCTTATGCGGATAAGAGGAGGACAGATCTCGAGTTTGAAGTTAGGGACATGGTCTTTATCAAAGTGTCTCCATTACGGAACGTTGTTCGATTTGGGTCCGTTGGGAAGTTAGCACCAAGGTTCTTAGGGCCGTTTCCTATTAAGGAGAAGATTGGACGGATGGCGTATAGAATGGAGTTTCCCGAGAGACTTAGTGGTGTCCACGACGTATTCCTTGTGTCACATTTGAGGAAGTGCTTGCACGAGACCGCGGAAGTGGTAGAGCCGAGCTTGCTTAGAGAGGTGGAGATAGAGCGTGATGCGACGATTCGACGAGCTCCTACGCGCATTCTTGGGTCAGAGATCAAGAAGCTGAGAAATCGAGAGGTCGGACTAGTCAAAGTACAATGGGGAGATGATGAGAGCAACGCTACTTGGGAGACAGAAGAGAAGATGCGTTCGCTGTACCCTTTTCTTTTCGAGGGTATGTCCTTTAATTTCTCCTTTATCGCTTATCTTGTACTTATCTTACCTTTAGAGTATCCTCTCGCTAGTATTCTTGACCTTTAGTTAGGACATTCCTATGGTTGAAACATGTGTTTGAGACATGTTATGTATGATGGATCCAAAGTGGATGCAAGTGTTTGCTAGTGGTTGCTCGTGGACGCATATACACACACTATTAGGCACTAGATCGGCACATATACACACACTATTAGGCACTAGATCGGCTCAGTCACTTCATACTGCATATTGCATATAAATGGATGTATTTAGTAAATGGATGTATGATGATTGTTTTATCATATGAATGTTGCATTTAGATGATGATTGTGCACGCATATAGAGGTAATATGTAGCATTAGGGAACTATTGCATACATAATGGACGCATGGCACTATCATGATTTGCATTAAGGAGGTCAACTGAATCAGTGGACCGCCTGATTTTGCATTAGATATGGACATATACACACACTGTGCATTTAAACATGAAAGCATTAGAAGTCTATAAGGACAATGGATGCATGTGTTTGATGGTTGAGTAGATGGACGATTGGATGTTAGGATATACATTCTTCTTGACTTGAAGATTTCGTGGTCGAAATCCTTTAAGGAGGGGAGAATGTAACACCCCGTAATTCTGTTAATATTAATATTCACAAATTAAAGAATAACTAATCTCAGACGTGAGAATTGTGGGAAACGGGTTGCGCCATTGTGTTCATCTCGGAATTCTGGTCGAAATAGAGTCCGAGTTTGCGTGAATTGGACTTCGTATGAAGACGTTATGGCCATCGGAAGTTTCAGAAAATTCAAAACAGCTCACAGGAAATTTAAAATTTGAACTGAAAGTGCAGAAGCGGGCTAGGCGGGAAAAATTCCCGCCCAGGCAGGTCGACTGGGGAGTCGACACCAGTGTCGACCTCCCCCCCCCTCCAGGTCGACTACCATGTCGACCTCCCACCCCCCCCTCCCAGGTCGACTATAGTGTCGACCTGGTCAGTCGGCTAGGGTTTTGACTGAGCCCAGTTCTGAGCTGCTGATGTGTCTTTAGGGCTGAGTTGGCAAATTAAACGGTTCAATTTAGTTCTGAGTTGATCTGATGGTCTAAATAAATCCTAAACTCTATAAATACCTAGGTAGTCTCTCACCCTAATTCATATGAAAAATAGAATAGTTACCGTCATACCGCCGCCATGGAACTCAATGGAGCCGCCGCCAACTAAGAAGGAAGAAAAGCTAATCAATACCTAATTCTACTCAACTCTAAAGAAAATCAAGACTCTCTTTTCTTCTCTAATTGTGAGTATGATGATCTTAACAAGATTATTATTATTTTAATTAGGTTAAGTCATGAATGGATTATGAGTAGATGATGTGAATTGTCATATATGTTGTTATAAACCTTATACTATCATGTATGTTATAAATCCTATGCTATGTGGTGATGATATCCTATAGGTTGTAAATCATGCTATGATGATGTTATGTATGTTGAGAGTTTCTATGCTAATTTGTGATGAATCATACATGTTAAAAAGCCATGATGTAACTATCTATGCTAATTAGTCCATGTTAATCAAATCATGATGTTGATATTATTTGGGCTATGTTGATCTATATGACAAGTCACATATGCAAGTTTAGGTTGATTAGAAAAAGTTATGAACATATGCCATGACATCTATTATGACACCTAGAATTATGCTATGACATATGTGAAATTCTATGCTAGTTCACACCATTATTATGTTGCCTAAAACCCCATATGCAAGTTTGTACATAAATTTGGGTTATGATCATATCATGTAAGTTGTGACATTTAACAAGTTGACACCTTTAGATCCTTCACATGTGTAGTTTATGCAAGTTTCACCCCTATTATGATTGGATTATTTTATTTGGCTATATGTTGTGATAATTTGTCTTTGTGCTATGAGTTAGACTATTCGAGTATAACGTATATTCTGCGTTGAATAAGCGAACGTATAAACGTGGGGTAGGGGTAATGTTAAGGATTTAATATAAAGAAGTTGGGTTGCAATTGATATGATTTTGCATGCCATGAATGGATGGCCATAATTGAGTCAATTATGGGCATCATTAAAAGTGGACTTAATTAATAATTTGAATAGGGAATTATTAAAACTGGGGTAAAAGATTATAAGTGATAATCAATGCTTAGGACACGAGGTTGGACTCGTTTGTGACGTAAACCTGCCCGGAACCGCCCGGCAAATCCAGTGGTCACAAATGTCAGCCCAATGTGAGAGGTCCTAGGCCTAAACTAAAGCATAACAGTTGTAAAGACATGAGGTTAGACTCTTTTATGGTGTAAGACTGCCCGGACCCGCCCGGCAAATCCAGCTGCCATAAATGCCAGTCTAATGTGAGAGGTCTTTATGAGGTTATGGCCTGAATGAATTAAGAAATACTTAACAAGATAAACATGTAAGGTGGGACATGGGGGTTAAATAGGTGCCTTGGGTGGCATGAGGAATCTAGTGGGTGCCCTTAGTGGCATGTGAAATACGATTAGTAAGACTTAACCAAACACACATGTAAATGAACAGGATTAAGAGGGTTAAGTGGGATATACTAGTGGTGACAAGCTTAGGTGGGTAGCTTGTGGGGGCCCATTTCAACCAGTATCCCAAACGTATCTTTGTGGGCTCGACCCAAGTCGAGGACGGGACATGCATAATGGGTTTGACTATAAGAGGCCAAAACGGGGAGCGGTGGCAACGCAAGTCCAACGGGTTTCATATGCGTGTGTGGACCCGGGCTGGTAGGTAAGACGTTGTTGCATCGTGTAGGTATAAGCCGTGCATTCTCAAGTTGTATCGGGTTTCCACTTTAGGGGAGTGATACACCCCACTGTGGGGCCAGCACAGGTATCTATGAGTAGGGAGCTGATCGAAAGTGGGTAGTGGGGTACACCTAGTGGAGATAGGGGCAGACGGCACCTATGTAGTCAGCTAGGGATACGCAAGGCTATTTATAAAGTTTCTGTGTGAAGCAAGTGGGATCAACCTTTAGGGTGACTGGTGCGGTGCAGTGTAGTAATGTGCGGTGCAGTATAGTAATTATTCGTTAGTAATTAGGTATGCCTTTAACGTTATCTTGCACGTTATTTTATCTGCTCATTCCATACCTAAGAGTTCATAGACATTTACTTGTCTTCCAGCTTATGCCTTAGTCTAGTTATTTTGATAATAGTATTGTTAGAATTATCATACTCGCCAGACTTTATGTCTGACCCCCTCCATTCCTATCCTTTTTCCCCCTCCATGTCCTCAGGTTGGGCCCAGCTCTAGTGGAGTTTGATTGGGTTGCTTCATCTCTCTTTGGAAAGCTTGGACCGTTGAAGTAAAGTCCAGCTTGTTATCTTCTTTAATGGTTATTTGTGTAATGGGGTTATGTATTTTGTTTATCAAGATGGATATTGTACTTGACTCCGATTTATGGTTTTATGATGTAATAAACATGTTTAAATTCCGCTGCAATAAAATGAAGTTTTAGTTTTCCAAGTACTACTTATTGTCTGTCTTGTTGTAATTTTTCTGTTCTATATTCACTTATAACCTCCATGGAAGTTAATGCATTCCCTTTGTGAGTGACATTAATGGACGTGGGGTGTTACATCCAGGGCTATATATTCTATATAGTGACCTTTCTGAAAATTCATTCGGCCATAACTTTTGATTCCCGCTATGAAACTTCGATTTTTCAGATTCGTTAGAAAGGTATTGATAAACAGATTTAAATATTTTTGGTTTCACTAAAATCCGTTATATTTTCCACCCTGCACAGTCAGTCAAAGTTTGAATTCAAATTTTCAAACTGACTCACTTTATCTAATTCACTATTTTATTGAAATATTCTATTTCAATTGTTAAAATTCCTTTGAAATGACCAATTTAAAAATTTTAAATTGGCTCGTACTTTCCGGCTTGTTACTGTAACGACCCGAGGTTTTCGGCCCCGAAAACCGATATAAATACCTTTACCGTACCTTATACCGATCCTCCAAACACCGAAAACACCGGAGCGTCTAGAAAGAAGTTAGAGGGTGAGATAAGGAAGAAAGAAATATTAGAATAGAAGAAGAAGAAATATCAACACAACACAGTCTCACATCGCAGCGGAACAAAATATAATACAGAAATAAATCTTTATTGAGAGCTTTTTAAAAAAAATACTTACAATATCAGAGTACAACATATATCTGGACAGTTTTAATGATCTGTCCTCATACACACAGCGGAATAGTAATCATATCATATATCTGAACATCTTCAGCTTGTCACTGGACTTCACGGTACCTGATAACCTAAACCTGTACATCCCGGGCTAACCCGAGCATTTACAAAACACCGGGTCAGTCTGGTGAACCAGAGTGAGAAAAACTCGCATAGCATTAATGGTATCACACAACTTGATTTTAGGGTTAAAATCATTTCGAAAGAAAAAGATAATCGTAAGACCGAATCCACACATAAACACGGACGGTTTTTACCTTACGATAACCCAAAACAGTTTTGAAATCAATATCTTGTCTGATATTATAATAGTGTCTAAATACAAGTAAATATCAATCTAGTAGAACGCTTGCATCTCACGCTCTAGGTATATATATATATATACAATCGAAAACCGTGGGCGCTTATTGGATATTGGATTTCCAACTTGACAAGGTATGGGACCACCTTCCGCACGTGTATCTCTAGAGGCGAATACACAGGGTTCAACAAGAACGTCTTGCAACCTGGCCCTCACATGACCGACCACTCATTTCGCTTGAGTGTATCGAATGTATATCACCGACGGTTGGGCTCAAACCACCGTCTCCCGATAAGGGACAGCATCGAAATAGATTAAAGAAGCAAAAGGAATTTCTCTTGATAGGTGATCATACACCCTAATGGGAGCGACCCACATAGCCATGCTGCCTGCCCGATTTTTTGTCATTTCCTGGTTGATGAGGCTTGAGGTCAGAATACATCTGGTCATCATATACTTTGGATGCCACATCATCAGATCCGCCAGATCACACTTGATTGACGTCCACAAACATACTCTAGCTATCTGGCTAGAGAATAACCATTTCTCCGCCATCAACTATGGTATGTTTGGAGAAATCAACGCGTGTAATTCCTTTTGGAAATACTCTGTCAGACATCCGTCCATACAAGTCATCCAGGAACAGGATGAACCGAAGGCAAATCTCCTACTGCATCTCATATAGGAATCACCCCAAGGATCAGTAGCGAGAAGTCCTTGCAACCCGTAGATTCCAACCACGACAGAACCACAGTTTATCTCTGGTTGCGCTAACCAGAGATTTTTAGCGGTCCTTCCGTTTAAGAAACCCATGGTCTTCACTGCTCTATCTCGATCATCTTCCGATCTCTTCACGTATTTGTTGGTCGGAATGGTTTTCGAATATAATTCGATCCCGGTCTTTCCATACCAACAATCGTATTGGCCAGTTTCGATAGTCGGTGATTTAACTATCGAATAACAACAGTGTGAACACAACACTTGGCACAACTCGACCACTTTAAAATATACTCAACGATATAAACAAATCTTTCTCTGATTAACTCTGCTTGACTTACTTTGATTTGGTTAACTTTACTTTAAACACTATATTCGATCAACTCTAATTGAATACAAATATTCACTATAATTTGAAATCAATATTCTTTTCCCTTTGAAAAACTAATATTGCGATATTATATATATATTTTCCAAAACCTGCATTAGAGTCGATCTTCCTCGAATAAGATAAAACTCATTCAACACTTCCACTCGCATCAAACTAATACCGTTCCTTGATAATAGTGAAGCCAACCAAGTTGGGGTATTTTAGTTACCTCTCAGACCTTGATCGACAACCCTCTTACCTCAGAAAAATATTAGTTCGACCACTAATCACCAAAATCCCATTTTTCCCTTCTGATTCAAGTTTGGTTTTTATAAAATCGTTCGTATACTTGAAATCCTCATGTACAGTCTTCCTACTTAATTCCTTCATTTAAATAAACACCCTTTAAAAACACCACTTTAACTCCAAGTAACCTTTCCTTATAATTCTTTGATTTATAATATAAATCCCTCGACCAATGATTTGATCTCCATCCATTTACCTTCTATAATAAATTTTATCGCCCCTTTTTCTAAATCTCCTTGTCAATTACTCACTGGTTAATTAAATTTCTTTTTTTCTTCAAACTTGTTTCAAACTTGGATTTTCAAACCCCTTTTGATAAAATTCTTACTTGGCATTGAATTGACTCCACCACTTTGAATCGTTTTAAATTAAAGAATAATTTTCTTTAACATCTACTATATTAAAATATAGTCAACTTTAGTCTTAACCAAATAAAAAGCATTTTTATCTTGTTTACACGTTTACTCAATAATAACTCAGGTTATTTACAATAACCAATTCAATTATTCCTTTAGATTTTTGTTAATCGAAGATTAACTAATATTCAACACTATTTGATAAACTTAAATGAATATTAAACCAATATCTATTTCCTCTGTCCATTCTACTTGAAACAGGGGATTTACCACTCATACACACCAGTTAGCGATTAACTGAATTCCAATGGTCTTTTACCTTTTCTTAAATTAATTCATTAACTTAATTAATTAAAGTCACATTTTAATTGTTCGAAAACAATTATTTCCCTTTTGACCAACCCACAGAAATTTCTTGAGTTCTGCTTCTCAACTGATCTAACCCTTTTAACCAATTTCCTTGATAACTTGATTTAATACATTTAATTTAAATTCCCGATTTAAATACTCGTATAAAACAATTAAATAACTTTAATTCAGTTATAAATGAATTTATACTTTTTAAAATACGTCAATTCGGCTGACGAGTCGAACAACGTTAAAACCCCACATCTGACCATTTACTGCCAACTATCACATCCATTAGCATCCAAGTCAAACAAGTTCAACAACTTCAAACACGTTTATAAACGTGATCAACCCAAGGAGTTACTTTGTTAGGGGTTGTCCCCAACAGTTAAATTTAAACGATCGATGATCAACAGTATATATATATCTAACAGTCAACCACAATCAAGCAGAACACGCAAGAATAAAATACCCAGTTTATATAAAATATAAACGAGGAGGCTGAGTGAGTTTAACTCACCTCGGTTGGAATTTGTCGATAACAGGACTGTTCTGATCAATTAGACCGACGTTTTAAATTTGAATAAAATTCCAGATACTTCAGATCCGGACTGCGCCTGCTCCATCTCGAAGTGCTCGACTCCACGGTCCCAACGATATCTGACCGCGCGTAAAACTGACAACGTATGTTCGAGAAATCATCAAAACAAGGTTATAAAAGAAATTTAAATTTAAATCATGGATTTTCTTTTTAATTAAATTTGGGCTTTTACCTTACCCTTGGCCCAAAACCCGAACCCGCTTTGCTTAAAACCCTCCCACCGATCCTACAGCAAGCCGCCTCCCTCATTTTTATCTCTAAACCAAAATCAACGAAAACCCTAAACCTAATCCCCCTTTGATTTCGACAGTAAAAATGGCGTCGACCCCCCTCTGTTCTTCCGCAACCACGAAATTTCCTCGCACCCCTCCACGCTCCACCTCCTACCTGCTGTCTCACCGAACCCACCCAGCAACCATTATTCGTTCATCATCTCAATCCTCCAGAACGAAGCGTCTTCCTCACTCCATTTAAGCTAAGTTTTCTTTTTACTTGATTTTTTTCTTGCTGTAATATTTTGTTTGGTTTTCTTTTCTGGTTGTTTTCGCAATTTCTTCTTTACTGTATTGGTTTGGGTTGTCTTTGGGGTGATGAAACACTTCTGTTTGGATCCGTATTTATAGTAGTGGGTTTGATTAGATAAGTATCGTGTCCATTCTTAGCTCAACATAGGTGATTTAGCTAAAATCCTTAGGCCATACGTTTTCGTCACCTTCGTTGTACGGTTTTTGATGGCAGTTTGATGGTGCTTGTTCGAATGGATATTGATTTAGCTACAGCTATGAATTGTTACTTCAATAGGAGATTTGGAACCTGTATATTAGATTTGGGTTCGGATTTTTAAATATATGAGACCAGCGATATGAAATTTCCACATATATGAATATACATATATATACAAACTGTTTGGTTGTCAGTACAGATTGATATTTGTTTTATATTTTTAAATACATGGAACAGTGATTGAAATGTTCCCTGTATATATGAACAGGTAATATTTTTGTTTGATTCCATCTGTACGGATTTATGTATAAAATACATACACATCGGTTTTCCCTTCCTAGCTGATCTTTCCTATATAGCTGTTTAGCTATGTGTTGTTAATTCAAAACAGAAATTTTCAGACTGTACTAAAGGTTTGTTCGGATTTTGTAAAATATATTCATATGTTTGGCTCTCTCTCTTAGCTGTTCTTGTACCCTATGTGGTTGTTTTGATTTATTGCCATTGATGGATCTTCTTTTCTAGTCCTTCTTTGTGTTGTCTTAATCAGCCGTATGAATTTGAAGATATATATTTATTTTGTTCATTGATTTGTCTATCGGGGTTCATACTATATATAGCTGTTCAGCTAGCTGTTCATATATTTCTCTCTCTTTTATTTATTTTCCTTTGCTGTTCAATACTATCATGGATCACCCTTTTAATGGGTTTTTCTTCTTTCATTTTTTTCCGCAGATCCAAGTTGGCTGAGGTGGATTTACTAATTCTAGAAAAGATCAAGGCTGCTGATTGTAAAAATAAAATAAAATAAAAATGATATCCTTTTGGGTATCTGCATTGTTTGTGCTTGTCATTACTGTATATGAATTTATAGATGTAGTCCATTACTGTATATTGAAACGAGTATATATACATATTTGTATCGATCTTGGTGTTATTTTCTATTGTCTTAAGCTTGTTATAGTTCAATGTCCCAATCTCTTGTATTACTGTTGGAATATTTATACCTATATATATTAAATGGTGTTTTTCATTGGTTTATAACAAAGAGCTTTAACAAATGGACATGATCTAAAAGTAAAGACCAGCCATGGTAGCCAACAGAAAAGAACTTTGGTAAACAAATATAATCGTGTACAGCCGCTGATTGATATCACTTCGAAATGTGCAAATTTCCGGTTCATCGCTCATTGCTCCACTATTTGCAGAGATGAAGTTGCTCAAACATAATGTTGTTTAAGAACTGATTTTTAACTTGTTTATTTAGTTAAACCAACATCTCAAATTTCAATTAGTAAAGGATTCAAACTCGATATAAAATTCTAGTTTTTTAAAAAAAAATCCAACTATATAAAATAAATAAATAATTCCTATATATACTCGAAATATTAAAAATCCATTATCTTTCAAAATAATATATAAACACATTTAAATATTCGAATTTAGATGACGCAGAAAATCCGGGACGTTACATTCTTCCCCCCTTAAAATAATTTCGTCCTCGAAATTGCAAAGTAAGAAAAATGCTAGAAACCCGTTAATTTCTAAACCAATTTATTTTAATTTAAAACCAATTCAACCAAATAAATTGAATTTTACATCGGTCTAACATATTTCAATCATTAATCAGTTCGATTGATTATTATTAAATCTCAATTCTAAATTCCACATTAATTTTATTTAATATAATTTACTCAAATTCCAAATTTTTATTTGTTTAATTTCAATATTATTATTCTTAATTTCATCCCAGTTAACCAAGTCTACACCCCAATTCGAATTTCGAACCAATTTCATTTGAAACCACCTTTCCCACTTTTGGAAATTTCAATTCCAATTTAAATTTTAAATTTCAGATTTTATGGATCTGCTATTATATAATACGAATTCTAATTGGTTATCTATATAACCATTTCAATTATAGTCAACCAACACATCCAATATACTATAATATTTCCAATATATATATATTCTTTATATCCAAATATAATTTGGGTAAATTTTTTCATTTACCCACCCTCAAAACATATTATGTCGGTTTGTCGTACTTAAGCGTTTAGAAATCCCTATCGATACAGTGGATCAAACTGATCGACCAGAACTTATAAACAACCCAACCAACAAATCTCCACAATATAAAACAAATTTTTATAAATCTACAAATACGTTCACTCGTATATATACTCACACTCAATCTAGGGTATTGCTAACCCTATCTCTATTGAGTCACACCACAGAGCCAAGGTTATCACTAAACCAATAGCTCTGATACCACTGTAACGACCCGAGGTTTTCGGCCCCGAAAACCGATATAAATACCTTTACCGTACCTTATACCGATCCTCCAAACACCGAAAACACCGGAGCGTCTAGAAAGAAGTTAGAGGGTGAGATAAGGAAGAAAGAAATATTAGAATAGAAGAAGAAGAAATATCAACACAACACAGTCTCACATCGCAGCGGAACAAAATATAATACATAAATAAATCTTTATTGAGAGCTTTTTAAAAAAAATACTTACAATATCAGAGTACAACATATATCTGGACAGTTTTAATGATCTGTCCTCATACACACAGCGGAATAGTAATCATATCATATATCTGAACATCTTCAGCTTGTTACTGGACTTCACGGTACCTGATAACCTGAACCTGTACATCCCGGGCTAACCCGAGCATTTACAAAACACCGGGTCAGTCTGGTGAACCAGAGTGAGAAAAACTCGCATAGCATTAATGGTATCACACAACTTGATTTTAGGGTTAAAATCATTTCGAAAGAAAAAGATAATCGTAAGACCGAATCCACACATAAACACGGACGATTTTTACCTTACGATAACCCAAAACAGTTTTGAAATCAATATCTTGTCTGATATTATAATAGTGTCTAAATACAAGTAAATATCAATCTAGTAGAACGCTTGCATCTCACGCTCTAGGTATATATATACAATCGAAAACCGTGGGCGCTTATTGGATATTGGATTTCCAACTTGACAAGGTACGGGACCACCTTCCGCACGTGTATCTCTAGAGGCGAATACACAGGGTTCAACAAGAACGTCTTGCAACCCGGCCCTCACATGACCGACCACTCATTTCGCTTGAGTGTATCGAATGTATATCACCGACGGTTGGGCTCAAACCACCGTCTCCCGATAAGGGACAGCATCGAAATAGATTAAAGAAGCAAAAGGAATTTCTCTAGATAGGTGATCATACACCCTAATGGGAGCGACCCACATAGCCATGCTGCCTGCCCGATTTTTTGTCATTTCCTGGTTGATGAGGCTTGAGGTCAGAATACATCTGGTCATCATATACTTTGGATGCCACATCATCAGATCCGCCAGATCACACTTGATTGACGTCCACAAACATACTCTAGCTATCTGGGTAGAGAATAACCATTTCTCCGCCATCAACTATGGTATGTTTGGAGAAATCAACGCGTGTAATTCCTTTTGGAAATACTCTGTCAGACATCCGTCCATACAAGTCATCCAGGAACAGGATGAACCGAAGGCAAATCTCCTACTGCATCTCATATAGGAATCACCCCAAGGATCAGTAGCGAGAAGTCCTTGCAACCCGTAGATTCCAACCACGACAGAACCACAGTTTATCTCTGGTTGCGCTAACCAGAGATTTTTAGCGGTCCTTCCGTTTAAGAAACCCACGGTCTTCACTGCTCTATCTCGATCATCTTCCGATCTCTTCACGTATTTGTTGGTCGGAATGGTTTTCGAATATAATTCGATCCCGGTCTTTCCATACCAACAATCGTATTGGCCAGTTTCGATAGTCGGTGATTTAACTATCGAATAACAACAGTGTGAACACAACACTTGGCACAACTCGACCACTTTAAAATATACTCAACGATATAAACAAATCTTTCTCTGATTAACTCTGCTTGACTTACTTTGATTTGGTTAACTTTACTTTAAACACTATATTCGATCAACTCTAATTGAATACAAATATTCACTATAATTTGAAATCAATATTCTTTTCCCTTTGAAAAACTAATATTGCGATATTATATATATATTTTCCAAAACCTGCATTAGAGTCGATCTTCCTCGAATAAGATAAAACTCATTCAACACTTCCACTCGCATCAAACTAATACCGTTCCTTGATAATAGTGAAGCCAACCAAGTTGGGGTATTTTAGTTACCTCTCAGACCTTGATCGACAACCCTCTTACCTCAGAAAAATATTAGTTCGACCACTAATCACCAAAATCCCATTTTTCCCTTCTGATTCAAGTTTGGTTTTTATAAAATCGTTCGTATACTTGAAATCTTCATGTACAGTCTTCCTACTTAATTCCTTCATTTAAATAAACACCCTTTAAAAACACCACTTTAACTCCAAGTAACCTTTCCTTATAATTCTTTGATTTATAATATAAATCCCTCGACCAATGATTTGATCTCCATCCATTTACCTTCTATAATAAATTTTATCGCCCCTTTTTCTAAATCTCCTTGTCAATTACTCACTGGTTAATTGAATTTCTTTTTTTCTTCAAACTTGTTTCAAACTTGGATTTTCAAACCCCTTTTGATAAAATTCTTACTTGGCATTGAATTGACTCCACCACTTTGAATCGTTTTAAATTAAAGAATAATTTTCTTTAACATCTACTATATTAAAATATAGTCAACTTTAGTCTTAACCAAATAAAAAGCATTTTTATCTTGTTTACACGTTTACTCAATAATAACTCAGGTTATTTACAATAACCAATTCAATTATTCCTTTAGATTTTTGTTAATCGAAGATTAACTAATATTCAACACTATTTGATAAACTTAGATGAATATTAAACCAATATCTATTTCCTCTGTCCATTCTACTTGAAACAGGGGATTTACCACTCATACACACCAGTTAGCGATTAACTGAATTCCAATGGTCTTTTACCTTTTCTTAAATTAATTCATTAACTTAATTAATTAAAGTCACATTTTAATTGTTCGAAAACAATTATTTCCCTTTTGACCAACCCACGGAAATTTCTTGAGTTCTGCTTCTCAACTGATCTAACCCTTTTAACCAATTTCCTTGATAACTTGATTTAATACATTTAATTTAAATTCCCGATTTAAATACTCGTATAAAACAATTAAATAACTTTAATTCAGTTATAAATGAATTTATACTTTTTAAAATACGTCAATTCGGCTGACGAGTCGAACAACGTTAAAACCCCACATCTGACCATTTACTGCCAACTATCACATCCATTAGCATCCAAGTCAAACAAGTTCAACAACTTCAAACACGTTTATAAACGTGATCAACCCAAGGAGTTACTTTGTTAGGGGTTGTCCCCAACAGTTAAATTTAAACGATCGATGATCAACAGTATATATATATCTAACAGTCAACCACAATCAAGCAGAACACGCAAGAATAAAATACCTAGTTTATATAAAATATAAACGAGGAGGCTGAGTGAGTTTAACTCACCTCGGTTGGAATTTGTCGATAACAGGACTGTTCTGATCAATTAGACTGACGTTTTAAATTTGAATAAAATTCCAGATACTTCAGATCCGGACTGCGCCTGCTCCATCTCGAAGTGCTCGACTCTACGGTCCCAACGAATCTGACCGCGCGTAAAACTGACAACGTATGTTCGAGAAATCATCAAAACAAGGTTATAAAAGAAATTTAAATTTAAATCATGGATTTTCTTTTTAATTAAATTTGGGCTTTTACCTTACCCTTGGCCCAAAACCCGAACCCGCTTTGCTTAAAACCCTCCCACCGATCCTGCAGCAAGCCGCCTCCCTCATTTTTATCTCTAAACCAAAATCAACGAAAACCCTAAACCTAATCCCCCTTTGATTTCGACAGTAAAAATGGCGTCGGCCCCCCTCTGTTCTTCCGCAACCACGAAATTTCCTCGCACCCCTCCACGCTCCACCTCCTACCTGCTGTCTCACCGAACCCACCCAGCAACCATTATTCGTTCATCATCTCAATCCTCCAGAACGAAGCGTCTTCCTCACTCCATTTAAGCTAAGTTTTCTTTTTACTTGATTTTTTTCTTGCTGTAATATTTTGTTTGGTTTTCTTTTCTGGTTGTTTTCGCAATTTCTTCTTTACTGTATTGGTTTGGGTTGTCTTTGGGGTGATGAAACACTTCTGTTTGGATCCGTATTTATAGTAGTGGGTTTGATTAGATAAGTATCGTGTCCATTCTTAGCTCAACATAGGTGATTTAGCTAAAATCCTTAGGCCATACGTTTTCGTCACCTTCGTTGTACGGTTTTTGATGGCAGTTTGATGGTGCTTGTTCGAATGGATATTGATTTAGCTACAGCTATGAATTGTTACTTCAATAGGAGATTTGGAACCTGTATATTAGATTTGGGTTCGGATTTTTAAATATATGAGACCAGCGATATGAAATTTCCACATATATGAATATACATATATATACAAACTGTTCGGTTGTCAGTACAGATTGATATTTGTTTTATATTTTTAAATACATGGAACAGTGATTGAAATGTTCCCTGTATATATGAACAGGTAATATTTTTGTTTGATTCCATCTGTACGGATTTATGTATAAAATACATACACATCGGTTTTCCCTTCCTAGCTGATCTTTCCTATATAGCTGTTTAGCTATGTGTTGTTAATTCAAAACAGAAATTTTCAGACTGTACTAAAGGTTTGTTCGGATTTTGTAAAATATATTCATATGTTTGGCTCTCTCTCTTAGCTGTTCTTGTACCCTATGTGGTTGTTTTGATTTATTGCCATTGATGGATCTTCTTTTCTAGTCCTTCTTTGTGTTGTCTTAATCAGCCGTATGAATTTGAAGATATATATTTATTTTGTTCATTGATTTGTCTATCGGGGTTCATACTATATATAGCTGTTCAGCTAGCTGTTCATATATTTCTCTCTCTTTTATTTATTTTCCTTTGCTGTTCAATACTATCATGGATCACCCTTTTAATGGGTTTTTCTTCTTTCATTTTTTTCCGCAGATCCAAGTTGGCTGAGGTGGATTTACTAATTCTAGAAAAGATCAAGGCTGCTGATTGTAAAAATAAAATAAAATAAAAATGATATCCTTTTGGGTATCTGCATTGTTTGTGCTTGTCATTACTGTATATGAATTTATAGATGTAGTCCATTACTGTATATTGAAACGAGTATATATACATATTTGTATCGATCTTGGTGTTATTTTCTATTGTCTTAAGCTTGTTATAGTTCAATGTCCTAATCTCTTGTATTACTGTTGGAATATTTATACCTATATATATTAAATGGTGTTTTTCATTGGTTTATAACAAAGAGCTTTAACAAATGGACATGATCTAAAAGTAAAGACCAGCCATGGTAGCCAACAGAAAAGAACTTTGGTAAACAAATATAATCGTGTACAGCCGCTGATTGATATCACTTCGAGATGTGCAAATTTTCGGTTCATCGCTCATTGCTCCACTATTTGCAGAGATGAAGTTGCTCAAACATAATGTTGTTTAAGAACTGATTTTTAACTTGTTTATTTAGTTAAACCAACATCTCAAATTTCAATTAGTAAAGGATTCAAACTCGATATAAAATTCTAGTTTTTAAAAAAAAAATCCAACTATATAAAATAAATAAATAATTCCTATATATACTCGAAATATTAAAAATCCATTATCTTTCAAAATAATATATAAACACATTTAAATACTCGAATTTAGATGACGCAGAAAATCCGGGACGTTACAGTTACAGTTAGGAAGGGTTGCCCCCTTTATATAGTGCGAAGGTAAAAGGATAATGAGAACGTCGATTTCAGCTGTACATGTAGAGTTAGGCGTTGACATTAGGAGGAAGTAGACTTGCAGAAAATTTTGAAAGGAAAGAACAAAGGTGATGGTGAAAGAACGATGCAGCTAAGTTAGAGTAGCTTTGCAGAATTTTCTTCATATGAGAGGAACATGACGTAGCTGAAAAGAGGTGAGAGAGCAGCTACATTAGGATAGGGTTCAGAAGAAACTTAGTTTTAAAGGAGTAGGGAGTACGTGATTTTGACAAGAGAAGGGTAGCTATTTAGTATAGGCTAACAGAAGAAACTTCGATGGAAAGGAATAGGGTGATAGCTAAAAATTTGTCTGTGTCGTATGAGAGATAGGCCGGCTTAATATACATTTTAAATTTTATTTAGGGTTAAACTAGTGTGATTCTACCTTATTTAAAATGTCATATGTATTCGAACTCCTATTTGAACACAACGAACGATATTCATAGGGTTGTAACACCGTTCTGAACACACTGGAACGTGTTTCGTGGTCCAATTCGATCGTACAGAGAAGATATTAATTTAAACTGCCATTAAAAAAACAAATTCGATTAAATATAAATTGGCTCAAATATAAACAATTCTATTGTTAATGATTTATTATCGTCATATATATTTACAAATTGAATTCATAAACTTTCAGAATAAACTAATATGAGTTTTAATCTCAATATTTCATTCTCCAGCTAAACCAGTATTAAATTGATTTCAAAAACTTTATATTTAACAAATAAAAATACTCTTATTAAATAAATAAACCCTACATAAATCTCCAAATTAAATTCAAATCAAATATTTAATCATTTTAATCGTTCAACGTTAACCATCGAAAAATACGGGACGTTATAAAAATAAATTAAATGATTACTTTGGTAAGGATCGGTAATCCCGACTAGTTTTATAAACCTTAATTGGTTTGAGTTTGTTAAAAGATAAAATAAAATCTTTTGGGAATGATATTCAAAGGAAGATTAAAAAAGAAGTTTAAAGGAATTTATCTTTGATAAATTAATGGGAACCTATCGCAGATGATATGAATATTTTAATAAAAGAATATTCTGGATTGTAATGAGATGTGTATGTGTTATCTCTATTTATCACATGATTATAAAGATACGCAAAGTTATTTGGAAAGACTGGGTTTAAACCATTCTGAATAACTATTACGACGATTAAAAGTCGAAGATATGAAGATGGTGCAAGACCGAGAATCTTCACATCGAATGGATACTACTGATGCCCTAGATGGTGTTGCAGCCTTGAAGGGGTTATAGTGGTAGTTATCCGGACGTACTTGTTGATTGTTCGGATGTGCGAGGAGCCCTCTCCTGTATTGGACGTATGGGACGTGGAATAAGGTGCCTCCGGTTTCGTTCAAACCCAGAATGGACTTGTAAACGGATGTGTGTCTGACATTGGATTTCATTATATGTTGATTGATTTCTATTAAATATATATCTGTTTGGTGGCGGAGAATTTATTCTCTTGCTCAACACCCTTTCTGAGACGTACGAACTTAGAGGTTATACATTGATAGACATCAGTCGTATGGCGTGAATTGTCAGTGTGGCATGCTAAGATGCAATGATCAAGGTTTTTGTTGAAAAGAAGAGTCTTGTGGATGATTATCAAAGCACAACTTTAATTAGCATAACTTTGTGTAATGTTAATTCGCAAGCCTCACACCCCGGTATGAACCAGAACAGGATGAGGGACAGCAAGGCGAGCAGGCGTTTCTTTCTAGCTAGAAGTGGTGTCATGGTATGGATCCCAGACATTTTTACTAATGTGGATGATAGAAAGCGATGTACCTCGGATTTGAGTCCCTAGTGACTCTAGATATGGTCGACATACTGACCAGATTTTATGCCCCATAGTGCAGGGAAACGCAATGCTCAGGAGTAACCCTAATCAACCGAGGAAAGGTGGGTCGACCCTTCCGCTCCCAGGTGTAATTGCGGCTGAGTCCTGAGACATGGCTGGCTAGATTGTCTCGAATCGGAAGGAGATATCCCTGGCCTTGGTTCATGATGGAAATCTAATTTCCAATACGTGACTTTTCAGTTTTAGTGGTAAAACTAGTATGGCAACATAATATATGGTACCTATCCCATCTTTGATTGATACATTTATATTTGAAGTTGTTTTGACACTATGCATTTATAGTAAAATCAAAATTATTTTTTTTTTAAACGTACCAAGCATATTTGGCTATTGTAAGGTAAAACATTATCCTTCGGCATGCGTTGCATTATGTGATGGGACCTAAGTCTTATATTCATTTTTCCAAAAAGCAATGCGTTGTTTATTAAATCATTTTGTTTCAAGTTTTGGTATTCACATGGAGTAAACCCATTCCGTGTTATACAGTGTGGTCCTATGAATTAACCTTTTGTAAAGTAAAAGTTTGATAACTGTTTTAAGTTCTCACACCAGTCCCATGACTGACCCGGAGTTTATTGTTTCTACCTAAACTCTAGGTGCCCATATTTTCCACACTGGCAGCTTGTAGTTTGGTTTTGCAGATTTCTATTTAAACAAGATTCTGGATTACAACTGGAGATATATTCGAAAAGTTTTGTATCCATGTATTTCTTTCAGTTGTGTTAGTTGTTGTATTTCCGATATGCTTGTTATTTATACATTTTTATTTCCGCTGCTATGTAAATTATTAATCTCTGATATTGTAATCCCGTTGTGTAATATTTATTCGTACTCTGATATTCTTGTACTTAGATGCAATTGTTGTAATAACAATGAGATGTTCTGTTGTTTGCGTCCCGATGCGTCGTGTTCTCAACTCAATTCGAGTTTTCCCGTACCAGGGAAGTTTGGGTCGTTTCAAATTTATTGTTTATTTTCATATTATCGGTATATGAACCATATGACCACCTGATTAAATAATTGATTTGTTTATGGATTTTTGAAATGTAATTCAATGTTTGTTATGATATTAACCAATGGGCTATATTGGTTGAGTAATTGGCATCAGATGGCTTGATAATCAATCGTTTTGAAAATGTTGATTTACCGTAGTTATAAAATTTATTTTATAACTGAAGATAGATTTGAAATATATTTATTTGAATAAAAGTTTGGAATCTAATAATTTGAATAAAAGTTTGTTTAAAAGGAAATTTATATTTTTTATTTAAGTTTATAAATAATTATTACATGTTTTTATAAATTAAATTCTTATAAGATTTATAAGCAGTTGAGCAGAAATTAAAGTAACGGTTAAGAATTGGATTAATCGTTCTATAATACAATTTAATGAATTTATTTAAATTAATTATGTTATCAATTAATTTAAAGAAGACTTAGTAGAATTGATTAGCAAGATAATCATGGTTTGAGTTGACAAAGCCAATTATTTTAATTGGAATTAGTTATTTGATTAATTTACTTTTAATTAATGAAATGGGGTAATTCAACTAATAAATTTTTTAATCTTAATAAGACTTTGAAGGGAATTTTTTATTTATTTTAGTTAATAAAGCAATTAACTAATTTTACAATAGTTAATGCTGAAGTAAATTTATTATTTTAATTTAGGAGATTACCTTTTGAAATGAAAATCATTTAAGTAAGTGATCGAGATTATAATGAAATATAGTTAACTTGTGAAAACAGTTTATGATCGGGTTTTATGTTAAAATCGAGTTTCCATGGATGAAGTTATAAAAGGGATTTTAAGAAAATACGACAACTTAAAATAAACATTTACTCAATATTTGAATTAAGTAAAAAAGAAATGAGGTAAAAAGGTTTTTTATATCAAACCAGAATTTTATAAACAAGTTTTATAAAAAGAGATGAGAAGTCAAAGTGTTGATTTTGAATTGGCGATACTTAATAATGAAATTAAGTGAATGAATGGAACTGAAACGAGATTTCAAAGTGGAAATGGTCGAATGTATTAGAAATGGAATAGTTTGGGTTAATAACGAGTTAAGACAAGAATTAGAACCCAACAGTAGATTATCTAGGTTATTTTCTAAGTATTAATCTGATGTTGATTTCGGTCTTCGGGGTTGATACTTAGGGGATTAATCTCTTATCAATTTACGTTAAGGGACTAATGAATGTTGAGGTATAGAAATGCAAGAATAAGAAATAGAAACGTTTCCAACTTTGAAAAGGAAATAAAAGGCTTGAGAAAATGAGATTTCCAAAGAAAAAGGAAATAAAAGATTTAAGAATATATATTATGGGATTTCCAAAGTAACGGAAATAAAAAACTTGAGAATAGGTATGTATATATACATAATGATATATCCAATATAAAGTAAATAAAAGTAAATTGTGTGAAAATATATTGATGTTTTTGAGAGAAAAAGGAAATGAAAAGTGGAGTTTTGGAATGCGTTAATTCTAAAGGAACAAGGGTTGGTTATTTTTTTCAAGCTAAGGAATAAAATAGATTTCGTAACATTATTTTATGAAAAATAAGTTGAGCTGATTTCCCAGTAACAGAAAATGAATAATGATGTGAGAAATGTTTTAAAAAAAATAATGGAATAGGAAATTTGATATGAGTATAGGATATTTTCCTTGAAGTTAACTAGTTTTGAGGATAATATTATGTTAAATAAGAAGCGAAAAGCTATGTTGAAATATCGGAAAGATTTTAAGTTTTAATTTAATTATTTGTTTAATAGCTTTAATTAAAGAAGTCAAGCGATGCCGAATACTGAACCAGTAAATCTATTTTTATTTTTATTTTTATGATTAAATGGTTGTTTATTTGATAGTTAAATAACTGACTATCAAATTTGGCATATACTATTGTTGGTACAGAAAGACCGAAATCGAATTTATATTCGAAAAACATTCTGAACCACCAAAAACGTAAATGTACAAGATATCAGATGTTGATCAAGATGGAGCATTCGAAGACCGTGGATCTTCATATAATGGTAGAACTACTTAAAATCCTTGGTTTAGTGACCTGAGATGTACTGTAATTCTATCGTGGTTGAAATCAATGGATTGCAAAGACTACTCGCTACTAATCTATAGGGTGATACCTAGGATGTAGTAGGAGGGTACCTTCGGTTCATCCTATTTCTGGATGACTTGTATGGACGAATGTCTGATAGAGTATTTCTTAAGAGTCATGTACATTGGTTTTTACAAACGTACTTCTGTTGGTGGCGTTAACACCCAAAATATTTTGTGTACGTTAACTAGTGATTTGATGGATCTGACAATGTGGCATTCAAAGTGGATGGTGATATGTTGTTCTAAACATAATGTTAAACCTCAAGCCTCTTCAACCGAGAAATGACAAAAATCAGGTAGGCAGCATGACTAAGTGGGTCGCTCCTAATTAGTGTATCTAATCATTTATCTAGATAAAATCTATTTCCTCCTTTAATTTATTTCGATGTTGTCCCTTATCGAGAAACGGTGGGTTGCACCTAACCATTTGTGATATACACTCGATACACTCAAGCGAAACGAGTGACTGGTCATGTGTGGCCGGGTTGCAAGATGTACTTGTTGAACCCAGTGTATTCCCCTCGAGAGATACATTATCGGAAGGTAGTTCCATACCTTGTTATAATTGGAAATCCAATCTCCAATAAGAGCCCGCAGTATTTGATTTTATATTACGTATGTAGAGCATGAGATGCAAGCGTTCTACTAGATGGTTATTTATTTGATTTACACACTATTATAGTATCAGAATAAGATATGATTTCAAATTGTTTTGGGTTATCATAAGGTAAAAACCGTCCGTGTTTATATGTGGACCGAGTATCCTTTTCTTTCGAAAAGAAATGTTTTGACATTAAAATCAAGTTGGATGATGCCTATAAACTTAGCGAGTTTTCTCACCTTGGTTCACCAGACGGATCCAGCGTTTGTAATGCTCGGGTCAGACTGGGTTATACAGGTTAAGGTTTGGGATGCTATGGACTTTAGAAGACATGCTGGAGGAGTTCAAATGTATGATATATATCAGATTAAAATAACTGTCCAAATGTATTAATGTACACTGATGATTGTAATTTTTATTTCATAGCTCTTAATAAAGATTTCTTTTTGTATTATATTTTATTCCACTGCGATGTGAGACTTAGTGTTGTGTTGGTTAGCTGGTTATTTTTCTTCTTTTATTCTAATATTTCTGTCTTTCTTATCCCACCCTCTATTTTCTTTCGTTAACTATCTGGGGTTTTCCATACTTGAGTTCTGGTAAGTAATAATAGTATATGTATTACTTTTGGAATTCGGGCATCGAAATCCCTATGTCGTTACAGTGGTATCAGAGCATGAGGTTTAGTAATAATCTTGGCTCTGTGGCATAGCTCGATAGAGATGGGGTTAGTAAGACCCTAGATTGAGTTTGAGTGTATATACATAAGAGCGCGCATTTGTAGATTTTATAAAAATGTTATATATTGTGTTATTTGATCAGTTTGATTTTGAACTAGCAACTGGCATGATATTGTTTTGTAATGAGGGTAAATTAAATAATTTTGCCCAAATTATATTTTTTTATACAAAAGAAATGATTTATATCAAATTATTTAAATAGTGATTTGTTTGATTGATTTGAATGAAATTCAAATTGGATTAAAAATTTGAATGGTCTAATATAACCCGAAGAGATTTCAGATATGGAATTTTTGAATGAATATTTTAAATTGTAGATAAATTGAATCAAAATTTAACTTAAAAATACGTTAAATAAAATTTAAAGGAGTTGGATGATATTTGAAATAAAATCAGGATATTAAATTTAAAATTGAAGTGAATTAATTATAAAATTAATTAGTTAGTTGAATATGAATTGGAATTAACTTAGTTGAATGAAGTCAATAATGAATAGTAATTATGGAAATCAATCAGATATTAATCGATTGATAAACAAAGTGAAGATAACCAAGGTACATATAAATTGAATGTTAATTCAATTGATTTGGTTAAGTTGATTGTGCAATCGTTGTTGATTGATTGTTGATGGTGTGTTAGATTGGTTGAATATAATTCATCTATGATTAGTAAAAAGATGAATGAATGGGAAGTTAAAGGAATGAATTTCAGTATTATAAATTGGAATGGAATCACCTATGAATTGAAACTGAATGATTCAACCCTGCATTTGCACCTGAATAATGTTATATGTTTGATTTTGAAAATCTATATGGTTGTGCTTGTTAATCAGTGAAATATTATTGAAGAATTACATGTAATTATTACTTACATGTTGAATGTAGTTAAGTACAGGTACCAGGAGTTTTTGAGGATTAATTTTGGTGCGTATATTGCATGTAAATTGAGCAAATATGCTCAATAAAGCTTATATAAGGTATGCCTATGCGAAATTATGAATTTTTGAATTTTGTTTTCCAACCGTGTGGGTCGATATATATATATATATATATATATATATATATATATATATATATATTATTTGTTTCTACGATATCGCAGAATTCCCTTCGTACAGGGGAGACTGCCGAATTTTTCCAGGAATTTAAGTTGTTAGAAATTTTCAACATTTTTCAAAAATTTTATTTACAATAGTCAATTGGTTTTCTATTTGAAATAAATAGGATTTCAGGAAAGATAATGGGTTATAACATTTCTTCTACCTTAGTAATTTCCGGGATGAAATTCTTTTAAAGAGGGAGGAATGTAACATCCCATATTTTTAGCAGTCAGGTATTTAATATATTTTATTATATTAAATATTGATTTGGAATTTTAAATGGATTTAAAATATATAATTCATTTATATAACAAAGTTTAATCGTTTAATTTATATATAATTATAAAACGAGCTCTTAATGTCGTGGTAGTTCGTAATTTTGAGTTTTTAACTTTAACTGAATATAAAGAATCCGATATAAGTCGAAATTCTGTGAAATAAGAATCATCTGAATCTATTTGATTACAATTTTCTAATGAAAGAGAAATATGGAGATTTCATATTATAGATTGTGAGATATGTCCAATTCAAATTTTCAAATAGTCGTTGAGGAATCGTTTATAAATTATAACGATTAATTTAAAATTTTATTTCGATTTGAAAAGAGTTTATTGATAGCTTGAGATAACAATCGAATTAAGCCACGAAATGAATTCCATTGCATTAGTAATGACGTTTAGAGTCAGAATATATATATTGTTTGTTATTTTTGGAGACAAGGTATTTTGGTGTCCAAAATAGCGGTGTTTTACGCGTAGAATAGAATAACCGAATGTCAAATGAACTCCGTTTACAGCGAAACAAATTTTATTGAATCCGTAATGATTTATTTTTGTAGTGTCTCAAGTTTCAAGTTATTTGGATTTATTTTGTGATCGTGGGCAATTTAAACGCATGATTTTTCACTATGAATTATAAAGGGATTTTCACAAATGACCTCAGAATTTGACGAAACCTGTCCCATCGTGTCTAGAATATTTTTCTATGCTAGGATTACGAGTTTCATCTCGATCGGATATCGTATGTAGTAGTTTTATCGCATTACTTCATGGTGAAATTTCGATTAATAATTTAATAATATTTCTGCCCCCATATATATACAATCTAGTTCCACCGTATCCCTAAATCCAGTCAACATTAATATGCGTGGTCAACCTCACTCTGAGCCACCTTCAAACAATTGAACAACCAAAAATGTTCACGATTTCTTCCCCCTAAATTCACAAGATCCATGCATTTAATTCCTAATCCTCCAACAGAAAATATGTAGAGCTAGGTGAGCTCTTCGTTTTGGGCAGTCGTGATTGATTCTTATGTACTATGATGATCGGAACAGCGTTCAGAAGCGGAGGTGTTCGTGAGGCGATTTCTGACCAAAAGGGGCAACGGTTTGGTCAATAATCACGGCGAGGGTGGAGGCAACTAAGGCGCACAGACCAGTGATCTTTCATGATATTCCGATGATCGGAAATGGGTTGCGTGATCGATGTCTGTGCGTGCGTTGGGGCATCAAGCAGGAAGGTTTCAGAGAACGAAGGAATAAATATAAGTAGGGTTATTATTTCAAAACGTGAAGGCAAGAAATAGATGGACTTCATGTGTGAGCTTCTGCGTGATGGTTTTGCACTAAGGAGTAGTGGTTTTAACTTTTTACGAAGGCAGAAGTACAATCCATGCTTTCATATTAAAAGGGATCTGCATGTTTATTTAATCAAAATAAAAAATATAAAAAGAAATTTTGAAAAAAACGTAGCAATCGGAAGGATTAGTTTGGACCGATTTTTGTCCAGAAAAGAAACAAATGTGAAAGATTAGTTTGGGCCACCTTTTTCAGAGAAACCTATA
Organism: Allium sativum; assembly: GCA_030737875.1. Classification (NCBI taxonomy): domain Eukaryota; kingdom Viridiplantae; phylum Streptophyta; class Magnoliopsida; order Asparagales; family Amaryllidaceae; genus Allium; species Allium sativum. The sequence goes on from CM060921.1 coordinate 321,236,252, forward strand.
TTGGGGGTATTCGTGAACAAAGGAGAAGAAAGTAGTAGCTAAATCTGGATTGGGATATTCATTTTAAAGGGGGTCGGCCTGTCCAGTTATTAACCAAGTGTAAGTAGAATATAATTAGAAATTAATTATTAATATAATATTGTATACCCTAAAACGTAAATAAACGTTTTAATTAGTTAATTAAGTTTAATACAAAGTGATTAATTATATTAAATAATAATTAGTTTAATATAAGGCTAATAATATTAATTGAAATCGTAAACTAAAACTTGAATACAATTTTGTTATTGGAAAAGAACGAAACGAAGCAAGTTGCTTCGGGATTGGGGTAACGAGCAGAACATTATGGAACTAATTTGGACAATGCAGGAGACGACTGGAGTTACAGTTAAAATTAAACGACTGTTTAATTCAACTGTAACTAAATCGAATCAAATCAAAGTGAGTATAACTCACTCATTTTTTACCCTCTTATATTTTATATAATTCGGGATTTAATTTATGTGTTATGGTTGACAATTGTTTGTTGTGTGGTGAAAATTATTTACATGTTGGATGAATTGGTTGATTTAAATGTTCGTTTACTTTTAAATGATATCAAATCATTATTTTAACGATTATTTCCAAACGAGGTAACTTACCTTGTTGGTTACATTTATAATAATATAAACATATTAAATAAAAATATGGATGCCTGGATTATTGTTAATTATTTATTGTTGACTATTACATCTGTTTATTGAATTGAATTATATTATCTGAGGTAACTTATTTGGATGCAGGGAGAAATAGGTTGGATAGATCTAACTGGATTCCTCAAATTTATTGTTTATTTTCGTATTACCATTATATGAACCGTATGACAAACCCGATTAAGTGATTGATTTGTTTATGGATTGTTGAACCGTAATTCAAAATTTTTTGCGATATTAACCAATGGGTAGTATTGGTTGAGTAATTGGCACCAGATGGCTTGATAAGCAATCGTTTTTAAAATTTTGATTTACCGTCAGGTGAATCGACAGAAATGAAGTTATAAAATTTATTTTATGACTAAAGATAGACTTGAAATCTATTTATTTGAATAAAAGTTTGGAATCTAATAATTTGAATAAAAGTTTATATAAAGGTAAATTTATATTTAAATTTATTATTTAAGTTTATAGATAATTATCACATGTTTCGTAAATCAAATTCCTATAAGATTTATAAGCAGTTGAGTAGAAATTAAAGTAATGGTTAAGAATTGGATTAATTGTTCTAAGAAACAATTAAATGATGTTATTTAAAATAATTATATTCTTAATTAATTTAAAGAAAACTAACATGAATTGATTAGCGAGATAATCATGGTTTGAATTGATGAAGCCAATTATTTTAATTGGAATTAGTTATTTGATCAATTTACTTTTAATTAATAAAATAGGATAGTTCAATGAATAATTGCTTTAATCTTAATAAGACTTTAAAGGGAAAATCATTATTTATTTTAGTTAATAAAGCAGTTAACTAATTTTACAATAGTTAATGCTGAAGTAAGTTTATTATTTTAATTTAAGAGATTACCTTTTTAAATGAAAATCATTTAAGTAGGTGATCGAGTTTATAATGAAATATAGTTAAATTGTGAAAAAAGTTTATGATTGAGTTTTATGTTAAATCCGAGTTTCCATTGATGAAGTTGTAAAAGGGATTTTAAGCGAATACGATAGCTTAATATAAACATTTACTCAATATTTGAATTAAATAAAAAGAAACGAGGTAAAAATGGTTTTTATATTAAACCAGAATTTTATTAACAAAATTTGTAAAAAGAGATGAGAAGTCAAAATGTTGATTTTGAATTTGCGATACTTGATAATGAAATTGAGTGAATGAATGGAATTGAAATGAGATTTCAAAGTGGAAATGACTGAATGAATTAGAAATGAATAGTATGGCTTGATAATGAGTTAAGACAAGAATAAGAACCCAACTGGTGATTGGTTGAGTTATTTTATGAGTATTAATCTGATATTGATTTCGGTCTTCGGGGTTAATACTTAGGGGATTATTCTCTTTCCAATTTACAGTCAGGGACTAATGAATGTTGAGATATAGAAATGCAGGAATAAGAAATAGAAACGTTTCTAACTTTAAAAAGGAAATAAAAGACTTGAGAAAATGAGTTTGTTAAAGGAAAAGGAAAAAAGATTTAAGAATATATGATGGGATTTCCAAAGTAACGGAAATAAAAAGACATAAGAATGGGTGTATATATATATATATGTATATATTGATATCTCCAATATAAAGTAAATAAAAGAAAATTATGTTAAAACATAATGATGTTTTCGAGGGAAAAAGTAAATGAAAAGTGGAGTTTTGGAATGCGTTTATTCTAAAGGAACAAGGGTTGGTTATTGTTTTTAAAACAAAGAAATCAAAGAGATTTCGTAACATTATTTCACAAAAAATAAGTTAAGATAATTTCCCAGTTATAGAAAAGAATAATGGTGTGGCAAATGTTTTGAAAAAGATAATGGAATAGGAAATTTTATATAAGTATAGGTTATTTTTCTAAGTATTGAAATTAAATAGTATTGAGGTTAATCTTATGTTAAATAAGAAATGAAATGCTATGTTGAAATATCAAAAAGATTTTAAGTTTTAATTTAACCATTTGTTTAATAATTTCAATTAAAGAAGCCAAGTGATGCCGAATACTAAACCAATAAATCTATTTAGATTTTTACAATTGAATGGTTGTTTATTTGATAGTTAAACAACCGACTATCAAATATAACTTATACAATTGTTGGCACGGAAAGACCGGGATCGAATTTACATTCGAAACCATTCTGAACCAGCAAAAACGTAAATGTACAAGATATCAGATGTTGATTAAGAGGGAGCATTTGAAGACCGTGGATCTTCATAAAACGGTAGAATTACTTAAAATCCCTGGTTTAGCGGCCAGAGATATATTGTAATTCTATCGTGGTTGAAATCTATGGATTGCAAGGACTACTCGCTACTGATCTATATGGTAATACCTAGGATGTGGTAGGAGGGTATCTGTAACAACCCGTAAAATGCGAGCCAGTTTGAAATTTTTATTTTGGCGATTTTAGCGAATTTTGAATATTTAAAATAGATTATTTTAAATAATATCGACGAGAAATTTATTTTGAATATAATTTGAACGTATATATTATATACGTCGTCGTTAGAATATATAATAATTATATATAATTATAAAAGGAATTGAAAATGGCGCGGTAGTTCGATAATTCGATTTCAAACTTCAATTGAATGTACCGGGTGCAAACCAATCCGGATTTTAGTGAAACCAAAAATGATAGGATCTAATTGTGAATATCTTTCCAACGAATCCGACAAATCAAGATTTCATTGCGGGAATCAAAAGATATGTCCAGTTGAAAATTCTGAATAGTCAGTATGGAATTCAGGCCCTTAAAAATTGACATTTTGCAAACGACCTCGGATTTCGACGAAACCAGTTTTGTTGGGTCTGCAGTGTCAAGTTATTGCTAGGTTTCAAATTTCATAATTTTTCGAATCAATATGTGAGCGTGGCAAAGGAAAACGTGTTTGACCAGTTTCAGTTGATTTTAATCGACTGGAAATTGGCCATTTTTCAAACGGTCTCAGAATTTGACGAAACTAGTTTTGTTAGGACCGTATCGTTAATACGAAGCTAGAAAATATTTTTATTGAATTTTTAGAGTTAGTATGTGCCCCCGGTAATTTAAAATGTACGTTTAAAATTCAATATAGTGATTTAAATGTAAATTCCACGGAAACTGATCGAAATGGTCGAATCATCTTACGATACATATCCCATTGTGTTCAGAATGGGGGTGAAACGCTATGGAGGATAGGCGGTGGGCCTCGTTTCGAGGTAGTATGAAAAAGTCAACTTTAGGTCGAATTTAATAATTAAATAAAAAAATAAAAATAAATAAGAAAACAACCCCTTTCCTTTATCTCTGCCCCCCCCCCCCCCGATTAAATTCATTCAACAGAAAAAAAAACCCCGAATCCCTAATCGGTCGAGCCCCTTTTCCCCCTCCGCCTCGTCACCAATGGCGGACCACCAACCGCAACCCCCAATCGAACCCCCCTCTCCTCCGCAATCCCGTTACTCCCCCCCCCCCTTTCTTTTTGCGAGTCCCGTTACTCCCCTTTCCCCCTCGTAATAGCCCGACGCAACCACTTCATCCCCGAACCACCACCGCCGGCTGCTGAAGGTCCTCCCCGCGCCACCGCACTGGAAGCCGCTCCACCCCTCCTCCTCCCTCTTCATCTAAAAACCGTGAGTTTCTTTTAAACCTTAGTTGATTTAGTTTTTATTTATAGTTTATATGATTTTAAAATTAAAGTCTATATGATTTTGAAAACTGAAATTATCTTTAAATTCAGTTTTGTTTTAAATAATTAAGAAAGATTAAATTTGTTATAAGACTGTAATGATTTTTATTAGGGTTTTAAACTGTTTTTATAAAAAGATTTAAAACTGATTTTAAAATAAAAGTAAAAACTGATTTTATAAGATTTTAAAACTGATTTTAAAATAAAAGTAAAAACTGATTTTATAAGATTTTAAAACTGATTTTAAAATAAAAGTAAAAACTGATTTTTTAGAAAAAGGTTTGAACTTTAAAATTGAAAAGATCGGGTTTTTAGAATAGGAAAGATCATATTTTTAAAATAGAAAAGGCGAAATTTTTATTGGGTAGAAGAAAAAAAAAATATGATTTTTATATATTGAACTTCGAAATAAAAATTCGATTTTTATATATTGAATAGCGAAGTAAAAATAGGATTTTTATATATTGAACTTCGATAGAAAAATAGCATTTTTATATATTGAACTTCGATAGAAAAATAGGATTTTTATATATTGAACTTCGATAGAAAAATAGGATTTTTATATATTGAACTTCGATAGAAAAATAGGATTTTTATATATTGAACTTCGATAGAAAAATAGGATTTTTATATATTGAACTTCGATAGAAAAATAGGATTTTTATATATTGAACTTCGATAGAAAAATAGGATTTTAATATATTGAACTTCGATAGAAAAATAGGATTTTTATATATTGAACTTCGATAGAAAAATCGGATTTTTATATATTGAACTTCGATAGAAAAATAGGATTTTTATATATTGAACTTCGATAGAAAAATAGGATTTTTATATATTGAACTTCGATAGAAAAATAGGATTTTTATATATTGAACTTCGATAGAAAAATAGGATTTTAATATATTGAACTTCGATAGAAAATAGGATTTTTATATATTGAACTTCGATAGAAAAATAGGATTTTTATATATTGAACTTCGATAGAAAAATAGGATTTTTATATATTGAACTTCGATAGAAAAATAGGATTTTTATATATTGAACTTCGATAGAAAAATAGGATTTTTATATATTGAACTTCGATAGAAAAATAGGATTTTTATATATTGAACTTCGATAGAAAAATAGGATTTTTATATATTGAACTTCGATAGAAAAATAGGATTTTTATATATTGAACTTCGATAGAAAAATAGGATTTTTATATATTGAACTTCGATAGAAAAATAGAATTTTTATATATTGAACTTCGAAATAAAAATATGATTTTTATATATTGAATAGCGAAGTAAAAATATGATTTTTATATATTGAATAGCGAATTAAAAATAGGATATTTATATATTGAACTTCGATAGAAAAATAGGATTTTTATATATTGAACTTCGATAGAAAAATAGGATTTTTATATATTGAACTTCGATAGAAAAATAGAATTTTTATATATTGAACTTCGAAATAAAAATATGATTTTTATATATTGAATAGCGAGGTAAAAACTCGATTTTTACATAGGTAGTGAAAGCGGGCGACGAAGGTAGCAAAAAGGCGAGAACGAAGAAGCTCTATATCAAAGTAGAGTCAAGATGATTGGATAGCTATCGGTGAGAATTTCTCACTCTTCAATTTATTTTTCTAGTTATATATATATACTAGGATGCAGACGGTGTTTAGTAGCACCCGACACAATCGTCCACAGACCATGGACTTGTTTGTTTGGTTGCATAGATTAGTTGGATATTTGAATTGAAATTGAGTTGTTTGGGTGAATTGAATGAATTTGATTGATGTGTGAATGGCGTGGGCCTTCACTAGACCGGGGATAAGGCTAGGCCTCGTCCCGTTTCTAGTATCGTGCCGTTATGCCGCCGAAATTTTCTAAAATATGTTAGAAAAATAAAAATATCATTTTATTTAAAGAATGAACTGAATAGAAATTCATATGTTAAAATAAAATGTTTTATCGTTAAAAATATAATTTTTAACGGGAATGCGAATAAATAAAATATTCATTTATAAACCAGACGGTTTGTTTATGTACACCTATTTGAAGGACATTGATTGGGACGATAAATTTTACACATCGCCCAACTGCACAAATAAAATCTTTGTTTGATTGTTTGAAAACCCCACACGGGTGCTGGGATGAAATTTGAAGTTCACTCATCCTGATTGATTAAATATGTCGATCGATTGATTGACAGGCTGTTATAAGCGTTGAATATCTATATTTGATGCTTATACAGTGTAGTGCACTTTGGTTGATGGTTGATTATTTTTCAATGCTATGATATACGTGTGTTGTATGAAAATCCATATAATTAACTTTATATGGTAATTGATTGGGCCTCATTCCAATTTGAAAAATAAAGAATATTATAAAATAAAAGTTCATGTGTTGACAGTACTCATCCATTGAGATTGGTCATGTGTTGAACGAAATATTTTGATAATAAAATTTACATTTTATCAATATAAAATATAAGTTCATGTGTTGACAGTACTCATCCTTTGAGATTGGTCATGTGTTGAACGAAATATTTTGATAATAAAAACTATTTTGAAAAAGAAATATTTGAAATAAAATATTTGAAAATAGAAATTTATGAAGCCGTGTTGATTAGATTGACGCCATTTTGACGTGAACGATATTTATATCGATTTTAAACGATTTCGAAATGAATTGAATTGAAAACGATTTCGAAATGGATTGAATTGAAAACGATTTCGAATTGGATTGAATTGAAAATACGATTTCGAATTGAATTGAATTGAAAACGATTTCGAATTGAATTGAATTGAAAACGATTTCGAATTGAATTGAATTGAAAACGATTTCGAAATGAAATGAATTTAAAACGATTTCGAAATGAATTGAATTGAAAACGATTTCGAAATGAAATGAATTGAAAAAGATTTCGAAATGAATTGAATTGAAAACGATTTCGAAATGAAATGAATTGAAAACGATTTCGAAATGAATTGAATTGAAAAAGAATTCAAATTGAATTGAAAGTGAATTGAAATGAATTCAAATTGAATTGAAATTTGAATTGAATAGAAATGAATTTTTAAAACGAATTTATAAAGAAGAATTCAATTTTGATTTGAATTGAAAAGGAAGTTGAAATTGCTTTTGAAACGAATTTAAAACTATTTATATAATTCGTTTTAAATTGAAATCGACGAAATATATATTATATATATTATATATATAATATAATGGCCTGAATAGAACGCGCCGCGCCGCGGCAGTTCGCGAATTTCGACCATTTATTTCAAACGGACATTACGGGAGATCCGACCGTCGGATTCTCCTAAAACCGGAACCGTCGGGTTCGTATCGAAAAGAGCTTTCTAACGAATATTAGAAATTAGAAATCTAACGGTTGGATTTGGAGATACGTCCAAATCAAATTCGAAAAAGGTCGCTGTAAGTGCAGTTCGATGGCCGTTGATGGAAATCGAATGTACGGGCCTTGATAAAATTATTAAAAATAGTAATAATTTGTGTAAAATCATAAGAAATGATTTGGGAAGAATTGGGATGAAAAACTCCATATTTGAAAAGATAAAAATAGATTTTTATCGAAATGAACTAGTTTTGAACTAGAAATATAATTCTATTTATTTTTAAATAAATAAATTGAATTTGAAAAAGGGTTTTAAAAATAACCAGAATATCCAATGATTGCATTGGAGTGGATTTGAATCGAAATTGTCTTCGGAATATTTCGATGTTGGAATTCGTGATTATACAGGTGTTGTTATGGAAATTTGAAAGATATATATGTATATCGCTATTTCCAATACGACATTTGTTAGTCGTAGAATTTGATATTGAATATAAGCCGGTATATTTTCTATTCAGAGCCTTGTATTGAATATCGAATGTGATTTGGGTTTGTCGTGAATGGTGTCTTCACTAACACTGTTCTTGAACCCAGTTGAGAAAAGATTAAATCTTTTTATTTAGATTTAATGAAGTTTACCAATTAAATAATATTCAATTGGAATAGAATTGATATTGATTTTTGGGTTTATCGTGAACAGTATTTTAAATAACACTTGTTCTTTAACCCGATAATTAATGGAATGTGATTTTGGGTTTATCGTGAACCGTGTTTTAAATGACACTGATTCTTTAACCCAGTCGAAGATTAAAACTAAGTGGAGTTTTAATGAATCTTTAATTAGATTGAAAAGATCGAAAATGGAGTATCACCAGTTTTGCTCCAGGCGATAGTTAAATCTTTAATTAGATTTAAACGTGAAATGGTAATTGAATTTACCGATAACACTGTGGTGTTAGAAATGAAGTATTACCAGTTTTACTTCATGGGAAAAATAGGTTGGGATTGGGAAATTAAAACAAATGATTACTTCGGTAAGTTTCGTTAATCCCGGCTAGTTGAATTGATATTCAAAAGTAGATTAAAGAATACATTCAAGAATTTATCTTTGATAAAATTTATGGGAACCTTTCCCTATGAATGTGAAATTTAGAAACTAACTGTCGGTTAGCTAAGCAGAATGGTTTTCTGGATATTGATCTGATGTTGGTTTCGGCCTTCGGGGTTAATATTTGGGGAATTATTCTCTTGATTAATTTACGGTTAGTGACTAATGAATTGGAATGAGGCGTATGTTGTGTTTGTGTAACACTTATTTAAAATATACGCGAGTTATTCGGAAAGACCGGGTTTATCCCATTCTGAATAACTGATACGACGATAAGTCGAAGATGAAGACGATGGTCGAAGACCGGAGGTCTTCACGTCATTTGGGTAATTACTGATGATCTTGATTGGGCTGTACACCCAAGAAGATGGAAACAGTTAGTGATCGTCCAGACGTACTTGGAGATCGATGGATATGCGGGGTACTAGGTGCCTCCGGTTTCGTTCAGACCCAGAACGGACTTGTAAATGGACTGTGTGTCTGACATTGGATTTTAGTCCGTGTGATTGATCTCTATTAAATATATATCTGTTTGGCGGCGGAGAATTTATTCTGTTGCTTAACGCCCTTCTCTGAGACGTACGAGCTCAGGGGTTATATATTGATGGATATCAAACGCAAGGAGTGAATTGCCTGTGTGGCATGCCTAAGTGGCAATTGATCGAGGCTTCTGTTGAAAAGCAAAGTCTTGTGGTGATGATCAAAGCACGGCCTTTGTGGCGTAGCTTTGTGTAACGTTTACTTCGCGAGTTTCACACCCGGTATGAACCAAAAACGAGAGACGGACTTCAGGGAGGGCATGCGTTTCTTTCTAGTTAGAAGTGGCGTCAGTGGTTTTACACGCCCTGACGAGTTTGACTTATGTGGTTGTTGCTGTTGTGAGGCGCCTCGGTTTGATCGGACGATCCGGGTCCGATGGAGTCATTCGTTGGCTCATTGACGCCCCAAAGGGCGAGGAGACGTATTGTTCAGGCATTTTAATCCACATCGGTGGACAGGCCCTGACGATCCAAAGGCTTGACTGAGTACTTGCCTGAGACACGGGCTAGAGCGTCTCGAATTCGGTGAGGACTATCTTTTGCCTCGGTTCATAGACGGAAATCCAATTTCCAAATACGTGACATTTGCGGTTTTATTTGTAGAGCCTAGTATGGCGACATAGTGGGATGGGGCGCTCATGCCGCCTATGATTGATACTTATGATTTGAAGTTGTTTTATACACTATGCACTTATAGTAGTATCAAATGATTTGTTTTAAACGTACTAAGCATGTTTGGCTATTATAAGGGAAAACCCTATCCTCGGCTGCGTTGCATTGTGTGATGGGACCTGGGTCTTATAACAGCTTCATTTTTCTTTATTTAGCATTGCGCTGTTTATTTTATGCACTGGTATTCTTGGGAGAAAACCCGTTCCGTGTTATACGGCGTGGTCCCTTGATTTACCTAATGATTTAAAATAAAGATTATTAACTGTTTTAGTTCTCACACCAGTCACATGACTGACCTGGAGTTTATTGTTTTAACCTAAACTCTGGGTGCCCCTATTTTGACACGGGCAGCTAGTAGTTTTGGTTTTGCAGATTTATATTCACAGGATCCTGGTTTACAGCTGGAACGATATCCGGAAAGCTTTGTATCCGCATATCTCTTCTAGTTGTGTATTGTATTATTTTCCGCTGCTATGTATTTAAATATAATTTAAATCTCGAATATTTCTGTGTAATATTCGTTTATACTCTGTATATTCTTGTAATTTGATGCATTGTTGTAATATACAATGAAACGTTCTTTTATATGCGTTCTGTTGTGGCTTGTTCTCGAACTATCCAACGCTTTCCTTTACGGGGAAGTTGCGGGTCTTTACACGTGGTATCAGAGCTTTGGTTTACAAAGCTTAGAGAACAAGGCACATTAGAACCTTACGAAAGAATTCATCGGATATTGGATCAGTAATATCCAATTAGAATGACTCGTTAGAGATAGGATCAGTAGTATCCTAGAACGAGTGTGAAGAGTATATTTTTCTAATGAAAACAAATTTTGTTTTGAAAATTTAAAATCAACTATTCGTATTTGGTTATTTATTTATTGATGTGGACAATCCAGAATATATAGATTTTGCGTATACGTCTGATCCGCGTGTATTCAAAGTTTTAATATATTGGATAGATATAGAATCACACTCTAGTCGCCCGGACCTGATTCTGATGATTGACGCGTCATCATTAGTAATTAGTTTCGTGTTTCGAAGGTGTGATTTTCTATATATTTCCATTAGACTGGTGTGAGAACCAAAACTTATATAGTTAGAATACATTGTTGTGAATTGGCATCAAAAACATGATTTTTGTATATATATCAAAATTATCAATTTGAAAAGCTAATCAACTAATTGATTGATGGTTGTATTGTTTGATTACTGTTTGAATAATTAAAATTTGAACCATTATGCCTAATTTGATCAAATGATGAATTGTATTGAAATTTGGTTGCATTTGCTTGCATATACATATACTTATATTGAACAGGTCATAGCAAGGAGGCTAGAGCCAGAGAATAAAATTTGTTTGCCCGACAAATAGGTACATGTTTACTACATAATTTACTGTTTTGTTTGGGTGATGATGATTTTATGAGCCTATTGGCTAGCCGCTTGGCTTTTTCTTTTTCTTTTTGAGATCTGAAGGACCGGGGAAGCTATTTGAAATTCCCCGATGCTCCCGGTGCAGGGGAGGTTATGGCGAAATTTTTCAAAAATTTAGGGTGTTAGCCAAATTTTTGAAATTTTGAAAATTCTCAGAAACTGAAGAGTTGGAGAATGGAAGCCAGATCGAACGTAGAGTTGAATTATCAAACCACTTTCGACTTTGTTCCTTTTCGGGGACGAAAAGTTTTAAGTGGGGGAGATTGTAACAACCCGTAAAATGCGAGCCAGTTTGAAATTTTTATTTTGGCGATTTTAGCGAATTTTGAATATTTAAAATAGATTATTTTAAATAATATCGACGAGAAATTTATTTTGAATATAATTTGAACGTATATATTATATACGTCGTCGTTAGAATATATAATAATTATATATAATTATAAAAGGAATTGAAAATGGCGTGGTAGTTCGATAATTCGATTTCAAACTTCAATTGAATGTACCGGGTGCAAACCAATCCGGATTTTAGTGAAACCAAAAATGATAGGATCTAATTGTGAATATCTTTCCAACGAATCCGACAAATCAAGATTTCATTGCGGGAATCAAAAGATATGTCCAGTTGAAAATTCTGAATAGTCGCTATGGAATTCAGGCCCTTAAAAATTGACATTTTGCAAACGACCTCGGATTTCGACGAAACCAGTTTTGTTGGGTCCACAGTGTCAAGTTATTGCTAGGTTTCAAATTTCATAATTTTTCGAATCAATATGTGAGCGTGGCAAAGGAAAACGTGTTTGACTAGTTTCAGTTGATTTTAATCGACTGGAAATTGGCCATTTTTCAAACGGTCTCAGAATTTGACGAAACTAGTTTTGTTAGGACCGTATCGTTAATACGAAGCTAGAAAATATTTTTATTGAATTTTTAGAGTTAGTATGTGCCCCCGGTAATTTAAAATGTACGTTTAAAATTCAATATAGTGATTTAAATGTAAATTCCACGGAAACTGATCGAAATGGTCGAATCATCTTACGATACATATCCCATTGTGTTCGGAATGGGGGTGAAACGCTATGGAGGACAGGCGGTGGGCCTCGTTTCGAGGTAGTATGAAAAAGTCAACTTTAGGTCGAATTTAATAATTAAATAAAAAAATAAAAAAATAAAAAAAAGAAAACAACCCCTTTCCTTTATCTCTGCCCCCCCCCCCCCGATTAAATTCATTCAACAGAAGAAAAAAAACCCGAATCCCTAATCGGTCGAGCCCCTTTTCCCCCTTCGCCTCGTCACCGATGGCGGACCACCAGCCGCAACCCCCAATCGAACCCCCCTCTCCTCCGCAATCCCGTTACTCCCCCCCCCCCCTTTCTTTTTGCGAGTCCCGTTACTCCCCTTTCCCCCTCGTAATAGCCCGACACAACCACTTCATCCCCAAACCACCACCGCCGGCTGCTGAAGGTCCTCCCCGCGCCACCGCACTGGAAGCCGCTCCACCCCTCCTCCTCCCTCTTCATCTAAAAACCGTGAGTTTCTTTTAAACCTTAGTTGATTTAGTTTTTATTTATAGTTTATATGATTTTAAAATTGAAGTCTATATGATTTTGAAAACTGAAATTATCTTTAAATTCAGTTTTGTTTTAAATAATTAAGAAAGATTAAATTTGTTATAAGACTGTAATGATTTTTATTAGGGTTTTAAACTGTTTTTATAAAAAGATTTAAAACTGATTTTAAAATAAAAGTAAAAACTGATTTTATAAGATTTTAAAACTGATTTTAAAATAAAAGTAAAAACTGATTTTATAAGATTTTAAAACTGATTTTAAAATAAAAGTAAAAACTGATTTTTTAGAAAAAGGTTTGAACTTTAAAATTGAAAAGATCGGGTTTTTAGAATAGGAAAGATCATATTTTTAAAATAGAAAAGGCGAAATTTTTATTGGGTAGAAGAAAAAAAATATGATTTTTATCTATTGAACTTCGAAATAAAAATTCGATTTTTATATATTGAATAGCGAAGTAAAAATAGGATTTTTATATATTGAACTTCGATAGAAAAATAGGATTTTTATATATTGAACTTCGATAGAAAAATAGGATTTTTATATATTGAACTTCGATAGAAAAATAGGATTTTTATATATTGAACTTCGATAGAAAAATAGGATTTTATATTGAACTTCGATAGAAAAATAGGATTTTTATATATTGAACTTCGATAGAAAAATAGGATTTTTATATATTGAACTTCGATAGAAAAATAGGATTTTTATATATTGAACTTCGATAGAAAAATAGGATTTTTATATATTGAACTTCGATAGAAAAATAGGATTTTTATATATTGAACTTCGATAGAAAAATAGGATTTTTATATATTGAACTTCGATAGAAAAATAGGATTTTTATATATTGACCTTCGATAGAAAAATAGGATTTTTATATATTGAACTTCGATAGAAAAATAGGATTTTTATATATTGAACTTCGATAGAAAAATAGGATTTTTATATATTGAACTTCGATAGAAAAATAGGATTTTTATATATTGAACTTCGATAGAAAAATAGGATTTTTATATATTGAACTTCGATAGAAAAATAGGATTTTTATATATTGAACTTCGATAGAAAAATAGGATTTTTATATATTGAACTTCGATAGAAAAATAGGATTTTTATATATTGAACTTCGATAGAAAAATAGGATTTTTATATATTGAACTTCGATAGAAAAATAGAATTTTTATATATTGAACTTCGAAATAAAAATATGATTTTTATATATTGAATAGCGAAGTAAAAATATGATTTTTATATATTGAATAGCGAATTAAAAATAGGATTTTTATATATTGAACTTCGATAGAAAAATAGGATTTTTATATATTGAACTTCGATAGAAAAATAGGATTTTTATATATTGAACTTCGATAGAAAAATAGAATTTTTATATATTGAACTTCGAAATAAAAATATGATTTTTATATATTGAATAGCGAAGTAAAAACTCGATTTTTACATAGGTAGTGAAAGCGGGCGACGAAGGTAGCAAAAAGGCGAGAACGAAGAAGCTCTATATCAAAGTAGAGTCAAGATGATTGGATAGCTATCGGTGAGAATTTCTCACTCTTCAATTTATTTTTCTAGTTATATATATATACTAGGATGCAGACGGTGTTTAGTAGCACCCGACACAATCGTCCACAGACCATGGACTTGTTTGTTTGGTTGCATAGATTAGTTGGATATTTGAATTGAAATTGAGTTGTTTGGGTGAATTGAATGAATTTGATTGATGTGTGAATGGCGTAGGCCTTCACTAGACTGGGGATAAGGCTAGGCCTCGTCCCGTTTCCAGTATCGTGCCGTTATGCCGCCGAAATTTTCTAAAATATGTTAGAAAAATAAAAATATCATTTTATTTAAAGAATGAACTGAATAGAAATTCATATGTTAAAATAAAATGTTTTATCGTTAAAAATATAATTTTTAACGGGAATGCGAATAAATAAAATATTCATTTATAAACCAGACGGTTTGTTTATGTACACCTATTTGAAGGACATTGATTGGGACGATAAATTTTACACATCGCCCAACTGCACAAATAAAATTTTTGTTTGATTGTTTGAAAACCCCACACGGGTGTTGGGATGAAATTTGAAGTTCACTCATCCTGATTGATTAAATATGTCGATCGATTGATTGACAGGCTGTTATAAGCGTTGAATATCTATATTTGATGCTTATACAGTGTAGTGCACTTTGGTTGATGGTTGATTATTTTTCAATGCTATGATATACATGTGTTGTATGAAAATCCATATAATTAACTTTATATGGTAATTGATTGGGCCTCATTCCAATTTGAAAAATAAAGAATATTATAAAATAAAAGTTCATGTGTTGACAGTACTCATCCATTGAGATTGGTCATGTGTTGAACGAAATATTTTGATAATAAAATTTACATCTTTATCAATATAAAATAAAAGTTCATGTGTTGACAGTACTCATCCTTTGAGATTGGTCATGTGTTGAACAAAATATTTTGATAATAACAACTATTTTGAAAAGAAATATTCGAAATAAAATATTTGAAAATAGAAATTTATGAAGCCGTGTTGATTAGATTGACGCCATTTTGACGTGAACGATATTTATATCGATTTTAAACGATTTCGAAATGAATTGAATTGAAAACGATTTCGAAATGGATTGAATTGAAAACGATTTCGAAATGGATTGAATTGAAAACGATTTCGAATTGAATTGAATTGAAAATACGATTTCGAATTGAATTGAATTGAATTGAAAACGATTTCGAATTGAATTGAATTGAAAACGATTACGAAATGAAATGAATTGAAAACGATTTCGAAATGAATTGAATTGAAAACGATTTCGAAATGAAATGAATTGAAAACGATTTCGAAATGAATTGAATTGAAAACGATTTCGAAATGAAATGAATTGAAAACGATTTCGAAATGAATTGAATTGAAAACGAATTCAAATTGAATTGAAAGTGAATTGAAATGAATTCAAATTGAATTGAAATTTGAATTGAATAGAAATGAATTTTTAAAACGAATTTATAAAGAAGAATTCAATTTTGATTTGAATTGAAAAGGAAGTTGAAATTGCTTTTGAAACGAATTTAAAACTATTTATATAATTCGTTTTAAATTGAAATCGACGAAATATATATTATATATATTATATATATAATATAATGGCCTGAATAGAACGCGCCGCGGCAGTTCGCGAATTTTGACCATTTATTTCAAACGGACATTACGGGAGATCCGACCGTCGGATTCTCCTAAAACCGGAACCGTCGGGTTCGTATCGAAAAGAGCTTTCTAACGAATATTAGAAATTAGAAATCTAACGGTTGGATTTGGAGATACGTCCAAATCAAATTCGAAAAAGGTTGCTGTAAGTGCAGTTCGATGGCCGTTGATGGAAATCGACTGTACGGGCCTTGATAAAATTATTAAACTTAGTAATAATTTGTGTAAAATCATAAGAAATGATTTGGGAAGAATTGGGATGAAAAACTCCATATTTGAAAAGATAAAAATAGATTTTTATCGAAATGAACTAGTTTTGAACTAGAAATATAATTCTATTTATTTTTAAATAAATAAATTGAATTTGAAAAAGGGTTTTAAAAATAACCAGAATATCCAATGATTGCATTGGAGTGGATTTGAATCGAAATTGTCTTCGGAATATTTCGATGTTGGAATTCGTGATTATACAGGTGTTGTTATGGAAATTTGAAAGATATATATGTATATCGTTATTTCCAATACGACATTTGTTAGTCGTAGAATTTGATATTGAATATAAGCCGGTATATTTTCTATTCAGAGCCTTGTATTGAATATCGAATGTGATTTGGGTTTGTCGTGAATGGTGTCTTCACTAACACTGTTCTTGAACCCAGTTGAGAAAAGATTAAATCTTTTTATTTAGATTTAATGAAGTTTACCAATTAAATAATATTCAATTGGAATAGAATTGATATTGATTTTTGGGTTTATCGTGAACAGTATTTTAAATAACACTTGTTCTTTAACCCGATAATTAATGGAATGTGATTTTGGGTTTATCGTGAACCGTGTTTTAAATGACACTGATTCTTTAACCCAGTCGAAGATTAAAACTAAGTGGAGTTTTAATGAATCTTTAATTAGATTGAAAAGATCGAAAATGGAGTATCACCAGTTTTGCTCCAGGCGATAGTTAAATCTTTAATTAGATTTAAACGTGAAATGGTAATTGAATTTACCGATAACACTGTGGTGTTAGAAATGAAGTATTACCAGTTTTACTTCATGGGAAAAATAGGTTGGGATTGGGAAATTAAAACAAATGATTACTTCGGTAAGTTTCGTTAATCCCGGCTAGTTGAATTGATATTCAAAAGTAGATTAAAGAATAAATTCAAGAATTTATCTTTGATAAAATTTATGGGAACCTTTCCCTATGAATGTGAAATTTAGAAACTAATTGTCGGTTAGCTAAGCAGAATGGTTTTCTGGATATTGATCTGATGTTGGTTTCGGCCTTCGGGGTTAATATTTGGGGAATTATTCTCTTGATTAATTTACGGTTAGTGACTAATGAATTGGAATGAGGCGTATGTTGTGTTTGTGTAACACTTATTTAAAATATACGCGAGTTATTCGGAAAGACCGGGTTTATCCCATTCTGAATAACTGATACGACGATAAGTCGAAGATGAAGACGATGGTCGAAGACCGGAGGTCTTCACGTCATTTGGGTAATTACTGATGATCTTGATTGGGCTGTACACCCAAGAAGATGGAAACAGTTAGTGATCGTCCAGACGTACTTGGAGATCGATGGATATGCGGGGTACTAGGTGCCTCCGGTTTCGTTCAGACCCAGAACGGACTTGTAAATGGACTGTGTGTCTGACATTGGATTTTAGTCCGTGTGATTGATCTCTATTAAATATATATCTGTTTGGCGGCGGAGAATTTATTCTCTTGCTTAACGCCCTTCTCTGAGACGTACGAGCTCAGGGGTTATATATTGATGGATATCAAACGCATGGAGTGAATTGCCTGTGTGGCATGCCTAAGTGGCAATTGATCGAGGCTTCTGTTGAAAAGCAAAGTCTTGTGGTGATGATCAAAGCACGGCCTTTGTGGCGTAGCTTTGTGTAACGTTTACTTCGCGAGTTTCACACCCGGTATGAACCAAAAACGGGAGACGGACCTCAGGGAGGGCATGCGTTTCTTTCTAGTTAGAAGTGGCGTCAGTGGTTTTACACGCCCTGACGAGTTTGACTTATGTGGTTGTTGCTGTTGTGAGGCGCCTCGGTTTGATCGGACGATCCGGGTCCGATGGAGTCATTCGTTGGCTCATTGACGCCCCAAAGGGCGGGGAGACGTATTATTCAGGCATTTTAATCCACATCGGTGGACCGGTCCTGACGATCCAAAGGCTTGACTGAGTACTTGCCTGAGACACGGGCTAGAGCGTCACGAATTCGGTGAGGACTATCTTTTGCCTCGGTTCATAGACGGAAATCCAATTTCCAAATACGTGACATTTGCGGTTTTATTTGTAGAGCCTAGTATGGCGACATAGTGGGATGGGGCGCTCATGCCGCCTATGATTGATACTTATGATTTGAAGTTGTTTTATACACTATGCACTTATAGTAGTATCAAATGATTTGTTTTAAACGTACTAAGCATGTTTGGCTATTATAAGGGAAAACCCTATCCTCGGCTGCGTTGCATTGTGTGATGGGACCTGGGTCTTATAACAGCTTCATTTTTCTTTATTTAGCATTGCGCTGTTTATTTTATGCACTGGTATTCTTGGGAGAAAACCCGTTCCGTGTTATACGGCGTGGTCCCTTGATTTACCTAATGATTTAAAATAAAGATTATTAACTGTTTTAGTTCTCACACCAGTCACATGACTGACCTGGAGTTTATTGTTTTAACCTAAACTCTGGGTGCCCCTATTTTGACACGGGCAGCTAGTAGTTTTGGTTTTGCAGATTTATATTCACAGGATCCTGGTTTACAGCTGGAACGATATCCGGAAAGCTTTGTATCCGCATATCTCTTCTAGTTGTGTATTGTATTATTTTCCGCTGCTATGTATTTAAATATAATTTAAATCTCGAATATTTCTGTGTAATATTCGTTTATACTCTGTATATTCTTGTAATCTGATGCATTGTTGTAATATACAATGAAACATTCTTTTATATGCGTTCTGTTGTGGCTTGTTCTCGAACTATCCGACGCTTTCCTTTACGGGGAAGTTGCGGGTCTTTACAGTATCTTCAGTTCATCCTATTCCTAGATGACTTGTATGGACGAATTTCTAACAGAGTATTTCTTAAAAGTCAAGTACATTGTTTTTTTACAAACGTACTTCTGTTGTTGGCGTTAACACCCAGAATATTTTTGTGGACATCAATTAATGATTTGACGGATCTAACAATGTGGCATTCAAAGTGAATGGTGATATACTGTTCTAAAGGTAGTGTTAAACCTCAAGCCTCTTCAACTGAGAAATGAGAAAAATCAGGCAGGCAACATGGCTAAGTAGGTTGCTCCTAGTTAGGGTGTATAATCACCAATCTAGAGAAAATCCATCTCCTTTTTTTAACTATTTTGATGTTGTCCCTTATCGGGAAACAGTGGGTCGCACCCAACCGTTTGTGATATAAATTCGATACACTCAAGCGAAATGAGTGGTTGGTCTTGTGTGGCCGGGTTGCAAGATGTTCTTGTTGAACCCAGTGTATTCCCCTCTAGAGATACACTGTCGGAAGGTGGTTCCATAACTTTTTATAATTGGAAACCCAATCTCCAATAAGAGGCTGCGGTGTTTGATTTTATATTATGTGTGCAGAGCATGAGATGCAAGCGTTCTAGTAGATGGTTATTTATTTGATTTAGACACTATTATAATATCAGAATAAGATATGATTTCAAAATGTTTTCGGTTATCATAAGGTAAAAACTGTCCGTGCTTATGTGTGAACTGGTCTTACGATTATCCTTTTCTTTCGCAAAGAAATGTTTTGACTTTAAAATCAAGTTGGATGATGCCTATAAACTTAGCGAGTTTTCTCACTCTAGTTCACCAGACTGATCCGACATTTTTAATACTCGGGTTAGACCGGATTTTACAGCTTTAGGTTTGGGATGATATGGACTTCAGAAGACGTGTTGGAGGATTCCAAATGTATGATATATATATCTAGTGTGTTTTTCACTCTGTGTTGTATATGAGGACATATTAAAACAACTGTCCAAATGTATTGATTTACTTTGATGATTGTAGGTTTTATCTCAAAGATCTCAATAAAATTTCTCTTTGTATTATATTTTAGTCCGCTATGATGAGACTTAATGTTGTGTTAGTTAGTTGATTCTTCTTCTTCTTCTATTCTAATATTTTTTCTTTCTTATCTCACCCTCTATTTTCTTTCATTAACTATCTGGTGTTTTCCATACTTGAGTTCTGGCAAGTAATACTAGTATATGTATTATTGTTGGAATTCGAGCATCGAATTCCTCAGATCGTTAGAATTCTAGACTCAATAACTTATCTTGTTTTTTTGAACTCTTAACCTCTTGAGTTTTCAATCTTGAGATAAGAAGATTTAAAATAGTAGGAGGCCTAAAAATAGAAATTCAGTGCTATTATAGAGTTTTAACAAGAATTCTAGACTCTATAACTTCTCTTATTTTCTTGAACTCTTAAATTCTTGAGTCTTCAATCTTGAACTCGTCTTCTTTGAAATCTTTAATCTTGAATCTTTAAACTGTACAGTCTTCAAATCAATACCTGTAAATAATTCCTGCATATTCACTTATATATATATATATATGTAATAATGTTAGTATATATTTTATATTAATAGTTATAATAAGGTTGTTGTCATCATATCTATCATCACTATCATCTCAGCCCCTTAGAATATCCCCTCGTTTTGATGATGAGAACCTTTATTTATAAAAAATACATACCTGATTCATTGATTTTCCAATTATTCCCCCTTACTCCAATAACTTCTCCTGAAATTACTAACTCCCCCTCAGTCTAAGCCTAACTTCCTCTTACTCTAAACCTATTTTATAATTCAACCCCTTTGTCATCAACATTAACAATATACTTGTAATTAATTTTTAATACTCCACTAAACTATCATAAGACTTATTCTATACTAAGGAATAATTCTAATATTCAATACCATGTCTAAAACTATGTCACCACTAAAACATGATGTTATAATTATACTAATTTTTTTATTATAATATTCATTATATAATACATGTAAGTGTACAACGAATATGAGTGAATACACGAATATTAGCGAATATACAAAATTAAACTATACAACAATATTTACGAACACTCAAAACCTATCCATTGAGTATTTTCTATGAGATTTATACATTGGACAATCTGGATAATAGAGAATCTTTTTCCCACTTTGACTGATTACATTTCCATCCTTATCAAAACACACCTCGACAACGCAGATGACTCGATCATCTCCATCCATTTGAACTACTTGTTCTTCTTGTTCTTCTTCTTCTTCTTCTTCTTTTACATCTTCTTCTCCACCTTCCATAGGAATACGAACTTGAATGTTAGACGAGCCATTGTCGATAACAATAGGATTAGAATGGTTATACAGTAGGAATAGTTTTGCAGATCTCTAATGATTTTCCCTTATTTATCTTGTTCTCTTGCCATTCGTAGCTGCATTTGTTGAATTTCAACGAGCATTTCAGTATATCCTTTATAGATTCTTCCAATTTGATTACTCATGCAAGCGCAGATCGTCGTAATGGACCTTGAAGAGAAGTAGGAAAGGAGAAACTGTTGTTTTGGTTGGAATTTTATGAAGAGATCATTATTATTTTATTTTAGAAGTTTATTACAGAGAAGAATTAGTGAAAAAACAGGAATTTTCGAAATTGAGAGTTTTAGTAAGTGTGAAAACTGATGTTGGAGAAAATTTTAATTTTGAAAACTTACTATTACATGTCGTCATAGGGCAGTACATTTTGACATGTCTTATATAATTCTGAAAATTTTAAATTTTCCTATATTTTAATATATATGCACACATTAATATATATAGTTATTCTTTTTCAGTTACTGAGAAAATACCTAATTCTCTCTTAATTTAGTAAACATTGCTTCAGTCAAGGGTTTAGTTAAAATATCTACAAGTTGATTCTCTATTGTAATGAATTCTAGTGAAATATTTTCTTTAATTACATTATCTTTAGGAAAATTATGTCTAACGTCAATATGTTTTGTTCTACATGATGAGAATGATTTTAGATAAATTTGTCACACTCATATTTTTGTAGTTGATTGGTGATTTGGTTACATTTAATCCAAAATCTTTTAGAGTTTGTTGCATATAAATTACTTGAGAACAAGCTAAAGCAACCAAAATTTAATATCTTCATCGTTAAGAATCCTAAAGATTCATACATATAAATCTTTTAAAGTTGTTGCATATCTTCATCCAGTAACCTAGTGATCGCAACATCAATTTGCATATCTTTATCATGAAGAACCTTTCTAACAATGTTTACATTTTTCAAAATTTCATAGCAATTGCATAATCGAAACAAGAACCCAACATTTTCAATCTTATTTGTTACAAGACTTCTTACTTCACTCTTCGCCATAAAATTCTTGGTGTTATTTGACAAAGAAATTAGAGCATCCGTTATCTCCATGCTTCGAGATCTTATAGATTTTTCTAATTCAGTGTGACTTTCCTAAAGTGTGTTTGATAATGGCTTAGCCATACAACCTGATATATGATCTTTAAAAACTTTTCATCTCTGTGTAGATGAAGAAAATATATTAAACATTCATTGGATCAGTCCAAAATTTATTAGATACTTTTGAATAAGATTTACCATATCACATAGCACAAGATTAAGATATGACAACCAAAAGGTTTGTAGAAAGATCTTAGATTAATTTATGTTAGTGTTTCTTGCACCTCTTTGTGCTTTCCTTTCATGTTTGATCCAATATCATAATCTTGTTATTTGATATTATAGATACCAAGCTTAGTATCTTCTAATACTCCTTCAAACCTTTTGAAATGCCCAAATCCAATGGTGCCATCTACTTTTAGAAGTTCAATAAAAAAACACTTCTACCATTGTAGGATTAGTTTGAACATTAACACATCTTATTACAAGAAATATCTTTCGGCATGACTAATATTTGAAGTGTAGTCTAACATAACTGAAAAATACTTAGCTTTTCTATTCTCGTTTAAATTTCATTTTTAATTTCATACTCTATTGTGAATATTTTCTCATTTTGAATTTTATGCCTAAGATAATGTATATGAATTTCTTTTTGTTCATCCGTCGAATATGTTTCTGAGTAATTGGATCAAATTTTGTTATCAATTCAATTAAATTTCAAAAAGGACCATTACTTTTTTCGTAAATCTTTCATTCATTCCATGAAATTCCAAATTAATAAAATAAAGCATTTTCACAATAGTAAATGTTCTTATCGACACTTCTTCCAATGTTCTTTTTCTTTATTTATTTGATCTACTACACTCTGGTCAATGGTTGCTTTTCAATCATGTTTCCAACTCAATCCAACTTCTTACATTTAAAAGATGATTTTTACTACTTTCATCATTTACAATCTAGTACTGAGATTGTGCCAATCATTAATTCCTTCAATAGCAAGATGAATATTCGTCAATAGATTTGTGAATACCTGCAACAAAAGAAAAATATTTATTAAGAAAATTCGAATATACTAACCAGTTCCTATCTTTTTTCCCTATTAGGAAAATGTTTGACATATAATATAAAGAGAAAATGTCTATTAATAGCATTTTTTTGGAAAATCATAATCACTATCTTTTATAACTCGTAAAGGATCCCTTTCATCCCCAAGTCCCTTAAATTACAATTAGTTATTTCCGTGTTGCGGGATTAATTGAAACTACACTAACATTCACCATATATGATGATGAATCAATGTTTACTTTGTCTCGATCATATTTTCATTGTAATGTTCGCGCATTAAAATATCATAATCAATGTTGTCATCGTTCTCATCTAGAACAAGTGTATTATCCACATTCAAACACAAACTTTCTACTGGACTACTTTTGATTAAAAATTTACTAAGAGTGCCTTTCTAGGAACTAATGAGATCCTCTAGCCTTCCTTTTCTAACCCTTCTTATGTGTCTAAATTTTTGTTTATGCTTTTTAAACACTATAAAAGCAACATTGAACAATCCATATGTTAATGATTATAATAATGACAAAATAAAAATAAATTATGAAAATATAATCTACTTGTTATAATTTATAAAAAAAATTCAATGATGGTTTGAAGCAAAAGATCTTTTTAACTAATCGATCGAACTAGAATCCTTTACATGCAACTTCCCATGAAAACATAGTTATTTATCGACTAGTTTTACCTTAACTAGCAATTAAACAATTCATTAAGTACCACCAGTTACGAATTAGTCATAATTAATTATCATGACATGTTGGAGCTATAAATTTATCATTAAATTAATATGCTACGACAAATCTAAAATTAAAACATAAGAGAAAAAATGGATTTGCAACTCAGACTTAACATAGATGTTGTCGTTCATAATTTGATTAATTACATTTTACAACTTAGGCTTAGCAAGTAAACTGTTGACGAGCAAAATTGTTGCAGGCCAACACCCAATGTGAGTGTGTGAATAATTATCAGAATAAGCAGTAAATAATGTAAATGCGAGGAGACACAGCTTTTATAGTGGTTCGGCACTAACGCCTACGTCCACTTTATAATTCGCATTCATCATTCCTTTGATCGATTACAAGAGATGTTACAATATTTATGTACAAAGCCATATGTATGATGAAATTGGAATGAGTCGTCCTTATTCTTCGTTGAAGTGAGTTGGCTTAGTCAACTGCAGGCAAGGTAGGCTTTAATGTCCAAGAGGTCTAGAGGCGGTGTAACAAGGCTTGCTAGTCTTCAAGTGTTGAAGGAAAACATGCATGTCATGTTTTAGGTCTTTATCCCATCTCCCATGGCTATGGTGAAGGTGTTGGAGGCCACTAATGAGTGTTTGGAGCTCTCAATGTCCAAAAATTCCAAGGGAGAAGGATCCATTTGAAGGCCAAGGCTTGGGGTATTTATAGGAAGGAGGATAGGTGGGAGTAGATGAGCAGCGGGGCCCACAACAGTAATTTTCGCACCCATAACGAGTCATGTGCAAGAAATTCGCAACTCCTGTTGCGGGCTCAAAATTTCGTACCCCTGCCTGGGGGTCGAAATTTCGAACCCACCAGGGGGGTCGAAATTTCGAACCCACCTGTAAAAACCCGTAACTTCCCCGTAAAGGAAAGCAGCGGATAGTTCGAGAACAAGCCACAACAGAACGCAGACGGAAGAACATTTCATTGTATATTACAACAATGCATCAGAATACAAGAATATACAGAGTATAAATGAATATTACACAGAAATATCAGAGATTTAAATTACATTTAAATACATTGCAGCGGAAAATAATACAATACACAACTGAAGGAGATATACGGATACAAAGCTTTCCGGATATCGTTCCGGCTGTAAACCAGGATCCTGTGAATATAAATCTGCAAAACCAAAGCTACTAGCTGCCCGTGTCAAAATAGGGGCACCCAGAGTTTAGGTCAAAACAATAAACTCCAGGTCAGTCATGTGACTGGTGTGAGAACGAAAACAGTTATTAATCTTTATTTTAAATCATTAGGTAAATCAAGGGACCACGCCGTATAACACGGAACGGGTTTCCTCCCAAGAATACCAGTGCATAAAACAACAGCGCAGTGCTAAATACAGAAAAATGAAGCTATTATAAGACCCAGGTCCTATCACACAATGCAACGCAAGCCGGGGGATAGGGTTTTTACCTTATAATAGCCAAAGAATGCTTGATACGTTTAAAACAGATTATTTGATACTATAATAAGTGCATAGTGTATAAAACAACTTCAAATCATAAGTATCAATCATAGGCGGCATGAATGCCCCATAACACGATGTCGCCATATATAAGTTTACAATCAAAACCGCAAGACGTCGTATTGGAAGTTGGGTTATCATTTATGGTATGAACCGAGGCAAAAGATAGTCCTCAACCGATTCGAGACAATCTAGCCTACCATGTCTTAGGATCAGAGCTCGAGTGACCCTTGGATCGTCAGGGCCGGTCCACCGATGTGGATTAAAATGCCTGAACACTACGTTTCCCCGCCCTTTGGGGCGCAAACGAGCCAACGAATGACTCCATCAGACCCGGATCGTCCGATCTAACCGAGGCGCCTCGCAACAGCAACAACCACATAAGTCAAACTCGTCAGGGCGTGTAAAACCACTGACGCCACTTTTAGCTAGAAAGAAACGCAAGTCCTCCCTGAGGTCCATCTCCCGTTTTTGGTTCATACCGGGTGTGAAACTCGCGAAGTAAACGTTACACAAAGCTACGCCACAAAGGCCGTGCTTTAATCATCAACCACAAGACTCTGCTTTTCAACAGAAGCCTTGATCATATTGCCACTTAGGCATGCCACACAGGCAATTCACTCCATGCGTTTGATATCCATCGATATATAACCCCTGAGCTTGTACGTCTCAGAGAAGGGCGTTAAGCAAGAGAATAAATTCTCCGCCGCCAAACAGATATATATTTAATAGAGATCAATCACACGGACTAAAATCCAATGTCAGACACACAGTCCATTTACAAGTTCGCTCTGGGTCTGAACGAAACCGGAGGCACCTAGTACCCCGCATATACACCGATCTCCAAGTACGTCTGGACGATCACCAACTGTTTCCATCTTCTTGGCTGTACAGCCCAATCAAGATCATCAGTAATCACCCAAACGACGTGAAGACTTCCGGTCTTCGACCACCGTCTTCATCTTCGACTTATCGTCGTATCAGTTATTCAGAATGGGATAAACCCGGCATTTCCGAATAACTCGCGTATATTTTAAATAAGTGTTACACAAACACAACATACGCCTCATTCCAATTCATTAGTCACTAACCATAAATTAATCAAGAGAATAATTCCCCAAATATTAACCCCGAAGGCCGAAACCAACATCAGATCAATATCCAGAAAACCATTCTGCTTGGCTAACCGACAGTTAGTTTCTAAATTTCACATTCATATGGAAAGGTTCCCATTAATTTTATCCAAGATAAATTCTTTATATTTATTCTTTAATCTATCCTTTTGAATTTCGATTCAACTAATCGGGATTAACGAAACTTACCGAAGTAATCATTTGTTTTAATTTCCCAATCCCAACCTATTTATCCCATGAAGTAAAACTGGTAATACTTCATATCTAACACCTCAGTGTTATCGGTAAATTCAATTACCATTTCACGTTCAAATCTAATTAAAGATTTAACTATCGCCTGGAGCAAAACTGGTGATACTCCATTCTCGACCATTTCAATCTAATTAAAGATTCATTAAAACTCCACTTAGTTTTAATCGTTAACTGGGTTAAAGAATCCGTGTCATTTAAAACACGGTTCACGATAAACCCAAAGTCACATTCATTATTTATCGGGTTAAAGAACAAGTGTTATTTAAAACACTGTTCACGATAAACCCAAAAATCAATATCAATTCAATTTCAATTAAATATTATTTAATTGGTACACTTCATTAAATCTAAATAAAAAGATTTAATCTTTTCTCAACTGGGTTCAAGAACAGTGTTAGTGAAGACACCATTCACGACAAACCCAAATCACATTTGATATTCAATACAAGGCACTGAATAGAAAATATATCGGCTTATATTCAATATCAAATTCTACGATTAACAAATGTCGTATTGGAAATAACGATATAAATATATATCTTTCAAATTTCCATAACAACATCTGTATAATCACGAATTCCAACATCGAAATATTCCGAAGACAATTTCGATTCAAATCCATTCCAATGCAATCATTGGAGATTTTGGTTATTTTTAAAACCCTTTTCGAATTCAATTTATTTATTTAAAAATAAATAGAATTATAATTCTAGTTCAAAACTAGTTCATTTCGATAAAAATCTATATTTATATTTTTTCAAATATGGAGTTTTTCATCCCAATTCTTCTCAAATCATTTCTTATGATTTTACACAAATTATTACTATTTTTAATAATTTTATCAAGGCCCGTACAGTCGATTTCCATCAACGGCCATCGAACTGCACTTACAACGACCTTTTTCGAATTTGATTTGGACGTATCTCCAAATTCAACCGTTAGATTTCAAATTTCTAACATTCGTTAGAAAGCTCTTTTCGATACGAACCCAACGGTTCCGGTTTTAGGAGAATCCGACGGTTGGATCTCCCGTAATGTCCGTTTGAAATAAATGGTCGAAATTCACAAACTGCCGCGGCGCGGCGCGTTCTATTCAGGCCATTATATTATATATATATATATATATATATATATATATATTATATATATATTTCGTCGATTTCTATTTAAAATGAATTATATAAATAGTTTTTAAATTCGTTTCAAAAGCAATTTCAACTTCCATTTCAATTCAAATCAAAATTGAATTCTTCTTTATAAATTCGTTTTAAAATTCATTTCTATTCAATTCAAATTTCAATTCAATTTGAATTCATTTCAATTCGCTTTCAATTCAATTTGAATTCGTTTTCAATTCATTTCAATTCCAAAGTCGTTTTCTATTCGATTCAATTCAAATTGGTTTTCTGTTCGTTTCAATTCAAATTGGTTTTCTATTCGATTCAATTCAAATTGGTTTTCTATTCGTTTCAATTCGAATTCGTTATCTATTCAATTCAATTCGAATTCGTTTCGTTTGCTATTCAATTGAAATCAAATTCGTTTTGTTTTCTATTTGATTCAAATTCAAATTTCATTTTAAAATATTCGATTTCGAAATCACTTTTCAATATTCGTTTTAAAATGAATAAAATCGATATAAATATCGTTCACGTCAAAATGGCGTCAATCTAATCAACACGGCTTCATATATTTCTATTTTCAAATATTTCGTTTTCAAATATTCCTATTACCAAAATATTCGTTAATATCAAAATATTTCGTTCAACACATGACCAATCTCAACGGATGAGTACAGTCAACACATGAACATTTATATTATATTGATAAAGAAGTAAATTTCATTTTTAAAATATTTCGTTCAACACATGACCAATCTCAACGGATGAGTACTGTCAACACATGAACCTTTAATTTATATTGATAAAGATGCAAATTTTATTATTAAAATATTTCGTTCAACACATGACCAATCTCAACGGATGAGTACTGTCAAAACATGAACCTTTATTTTATATTATTCTTTATTTTTCAAATTGGAATGAGGCCCAATCAATCACCATATAATGTTAATTATATGGATTTTCATACATCACACGTATATAATAGCATTGAAAAATAATCAACCATCAACCAAAGTGCACTACACTGTATAAGCATCAAATATAGATATCTAACGCTTATAACAGCCTGTCAATCAATCGATCGACATATTTAATCAATCAGGATGAGTGAACTTCAAATTTCATCCCAACACCCGTGTGGGGTTTCAAACAATCAAACGCATATTTTATTTGTGCAGTTGGGCGATGTGTAAAATTTATCGACCCAATCAATGTCCTTCAAATAGGTGTACATAAACAAACCGTCTGGTTTGTAAATGAATATTTATTTATTCACATTCACGTTAAAAATTATATTTTTAACGATAAAACATTTTATTCCAACATATGAATTTCTATTCAGTTCATTCTTTAAATAAAATGATATTTTTATTTTTCTAACTTATTTTAGAAAATTTCGGCGGCATAACGGCACGATACTAGAAACGGGACGAGGCCTAGCCTTATCCCCGGTCTAGTGAAGGCCCACGCCATTCACACATCAATCAAATCAATTTTAATTCACAAACAATTCAATTCAAATCAAATCAAACAAACAAGTCCATGGTCTGTGGACGATTGTGTCGGGTGCTACTAAGCACCGTCTGCATCCTAGTATATATATATAACTAGAAAAAGAAATTGAAAGGTGAGAATTTCTCACAAATAGCTATCCTAGCTCCACGGCACTTCATTGATAGAAATCTTCATCGCTATCGCATCTTCGTCATCTTCGTTGCCCGTAGCCACTACATATATAAAAATCGAATTTTTACTTCGCTATTCACTATATAAAAATCACATTTTTACTTCGATGTTCAATATATAAAAATCACATTTTTACTTCGATGTTCAATATATAAAAATCACATTTTTACTTCGATGTTCAATATATAAAAATCACATTTTTACTTCGATGTTCAATATATAAAAATCACATTTTTACTTCGATGTTCAATATATAAAAATCACATTTTTACTTCGATGTTCAATATATAAAAATCACATTTTTACTTCGATGTTCAATATATAAAAATCACATTTTTACTTCGATGTTCAATATAAAAAAAATCACATTTTTACTTCGATGTTCAATATAAAAAAATCACATTTTTACTTCGATGTTCAATATATAAAAATCACATTTTTACTTCGATGTTCAATATAAAAAAAAATCACATTTTTACTTCGATGTTCAATATAAAAAAATCACATTTTTACTTCGATGTTCAATATAAAAAAATCACATTTTTACTTCGATGTTCAATATAAAAAAATCACATTTTTACTTCGATGTTCAATATAAAAAAAAAAATCACATTTTTACTTCGATGTTCAATATATAAAAATCGAATTTTTACTTCGCTAAAAATCATATCTTTTATATGTTAAAAATTTAATTTTTATCGCTACTTCTATACGAAGATTATATTTTTATTTTCCCCCTTCATGATAACAAAAATCTCAACTTGATTAGCATAAAAATCTAAACTTTTTCATAGATAAAAATATAAACTTGTCATGTTTAAGAATATTGGATTCTTTTCTTTTCTAATGTAATTTTTATAAAACAAAACTGATTTAAATTAAAAACTAAATTAAGTAAAACTATTTTTTTTCATTATAAAATCTATTTACACTAAATAAATTAAAATAACTAAATCAGGGAAGCTTACAGGTTTTCCAGCGAGAGGGGGGGGGGTTTACGGTTGCGAGCTCGGAGGAGGGGAGGCAGGGGGTCGCGGCGGTCTGCAGAAGAGGAGAGAGGAGCGACGGTGGAGGTGCGACTGTCGGAGGGGAAGGCGGTGGCGAAGGCACGACAGTGGCAATCGATGGAGGCGGTTTGGAGTTCCTGGGTTCACGCGAGGGGGAGGGTTGACGAGTGGAGGGTGGCGGCGGCTTCAAGGGGGGGGGGGGCGGTGCGGCGAACCTCGACGGTGGCGGCTCCGGCTAGGGCAGGCGCGATTTTCCTTTTCTCTTTTTTTTTTTTTTTTTTTTTTTTTTTTGAAAACTGAATTGATTCGAACGTGGAAAACAGGGGGGCCAGAGGTAATAAAAGGGGAAGAGGGTTATAAAATTTTATTTAATTATTATTTTTTCTAAAATGTTGACTTTTTCCATACGACCTCTAAACGAGGCCCACCGCATGTTGCCCATAGCGTATTACCCCCATTACGAACACTATGGGATATATATCGTAGGCTGATTCGATCGCTTCGATCAGTTTCCGTTAAATTTACATTTAAATCGCTATATTGAATTTTAAACGTACATTTCAAATTACCGGGATCACATACTAACTAGAAAAATTCCTGAAAAATATTTTCTAGCTTCGTATTGACGATACGGTCCTAACAAAACTAGTTTCGTCGAATTCTGAGACCGTTGGAAAAATGGCCAACTTCCAGTCGATTAAAATCAACTGAAACTGGTCAAACGCGTTTTCCTTTGCTACGCTCACATATTGATTCGAAAATTTATGAAATTTGGAATATAGCCATAATTTGACACTGCGGATCCCACAAAAGTGGTTTCGTCGAAATCTGAGGTCGTTTGCAAAATGTCCATTTTTAAGGGCCTGAATTCCATAGCGACTATTCAGAATTTTCAATTGGACATATCTTTTGATTCCCGCTATGAAATCTCGATTTTTCGGATTCGTTAGAAAGATATTATCAATTAGATCCTAATGTTTTTGGTTTCACTAAAATCCGGATTGTTTTGCACCCGGTACTTTCAATTGAAGTTTGAAATCGAATTATCGAACTACCGCGCCATTTTCAATTCCTTTTATAATTTAAAATAATTATTTATATTCTAACGACGACGTATATAATATATACGTTCGAATTATATTCAAAATAAATTTCTCGTCCATATTATTTAAAATAATCTATTTTAAATAATCAAAATTCGCTAAAATTGCCAAAACAAAAATTTTAAACTGGCCTAGATTTTCGGGTTGTTACACCACTGGTGAGGTGCGAAATTGATAGTGGATGAGGCGAAAATAGTGTTGTCGAGGGAGTCAAAGTTTCTGAATGTGAAGTGAAGGAATCCGCGGTTCTGCTGGTCCGAAGTGAAGGAATCTGAGCTTCCGACATGGAGAAAATCGGATGAATCGGGCGGTGCCCATAGTTTCGACCTAACCGGCTAGGTCGATTGCCGCCGGGACTATGGGGCCCCCGACCCCCACCGGCGCTACGCTCGGACCCGCTGGACGACTCGCCTTCGGCTCGGATGACGACTTGACTAAGAATCCATTGGGCTCGATAGAGGCTTCAGGTTTCCATGTGTTTACGACACGACTTCGACCCAACTGCTTTGTGCTTTTTGATGCTTGAGCACGTCGTTCGCCAAATACTTGGTGTGTGACAGCTTTGACAAAAAAGCATGTCAACATAAACCATATACAATTAAATAGTCAAAATACAAAATTTAGCTATCCAAATCACATGGTAATGATATCCTTATTCACAGATGATAGTTGCTGAAGGACAACATGGCATACGTGATTTTCATAATAGCAAAACAAAAACATAGATGTTGTTTATAAACCACACGCAATTAAATATTTAAAACATACAAATCCAAATTGTGTACCTAAGGTCCTTTAGATTCAATTTCAACTAAAACCGCCATGCCTTCTTGGAGCCTTGGATAATCGCGATTTGGATCAGCACCATTTGGAGATGGATATTTGTCGTTCACTGATTTTTTGCTTTCATGGTTTGTATCGGTGATTCAATGATTGGGGTTTCATGATTCAGATTCGTGTTTCGTGACTTTGCTGATATGCAAATAAAATTTCTTTTGTTTTCTAATTATGTATGACCGATCAAATGGTGCCCTAGTTTATTAGAAGCCCTAAGTGGTAGCTTTTCCTGCTTTAGCGAAGGTTCGAGTCTAGGGATTTAGTTGTGGATCTAAATTTATTGTCCGTTCATACTCTTATTGCTCATATGTAATGTTTTTTGGGAAAGATTTAAGATCGGTTATTTCTTGAAAAGATGTTCATTTTTCTTTTGATGTTCAAATTTTTGTTGATTCACATATAACAAATTATGTGTACGAAGTATACTATTGTAGTTTTTAATTAAGCAGAAATATTGATTTATCATCCGAAATAACTTAAACCAAAAATTTATGAAGTAAACAAATTTTTTGGAATCTAAAAGAATAGGAACCTAAAGTTCAAATGTACAAAGATAAAAAGTTAAACCTTTCATAAGCAGAAATAAAATTTTGAAGAAAATAAGTGCATTGAATATTTCACTATAGCAAAGGACTTAAGGTTTCACAAAAAGGAAAGGATTTCAAAATTCTATGTGGGAAGGACTTTAATGGAAAGCTAATGCCTAGAAGAACTTATATACAGAAAATATACTCAAATCTTATGTTACATAAAATTTCTTGAAGAAATTTAGCTTTAGAAGAGATCATTACATTTATAATATACACTATTTTCTTTAAAAAATAAAAATAGTAGATTGACTCTTATACATGAATTAAAACATCTTCTAGAAACATTGCTTCAATTTGCAATATACAATAGTAATATGTAAGTTAAAATAAAATTTTGAAGTTTTATTATAGTAATTTTGGAACATGTAATAATGAAACATTTTCCAGAAGTTTATGTTTTGGACCATGTAACCATTATTTCCATCCTTTTTCCTTCATAAATATATAAATGTACTTATTACGGTAATAAATTATATTAGTATACTATCATAAATGCATGAAATGCGTAGTTACAGTAAATTAAATTAAACTATATTGCTTATTATTTCATATTTTTTGATAAATAATATTAAAATAATGGAAAAAAATAAGTTTGAATTACAACTTGAAGTTGTGTATAAAAAAATTTGAGGAAAAACTTATAACACTCCAGATTCCAAGACCTGTCGTCTTGAATTATGAAAAAAATTAACTAGTAAAATCTGTGAATTTGAAATTTATATATTTATTCTTAATAATCCATATATATAAGCTTCTAAGCTAGAAGTTTGCAAATGGTTTGAGAACCTAAAATTTATCATAAATTAATGAGATGAAGTTTTCGTTGATATAAACTTAATACTTTGTGGAAAGTCTATGACATTTAAGTTTGTTGTTCCAAAATAAGCTAGAGGAGATAAACAACACTGTAATATAAGTTAATGAAATTGAATTCAATAGATTTAAAAATCTCCAAACGAGTTTCATCTCACTTAAATATTTTCTTTTACATATCATATAAATTAATTTCCCTAAGAGTAAAAATTAATTATTATTTTAGCCTCAGAATGGAATTTTATCATTCGAAAATTATGAGTTTGAATGACGTTTCGATTAATATTCCTTCCCCTTTCATTTCATTTCATATGTTTTAGTTAGTTTGAATTATTTTCCTTTATTATTTGCTTTCAATTATTGGGAAGTGTACATAATTAACTTGTTTTTTTTTTTGCAATGCTGAGTTTATTTCATTTAAATGTGCATAGCTCCAGTTTAATTATTCTCTTTGTTGCTTTCTTATTGCAACTACAACCCAAACCTGAAGTTTGAGTGAATACATTTTAGCCATATTAAAAGAATGGCTAATTAAACTCTATTGCCAAACCTGGGTTTTAATACAATTATTTTGTATCCATTTACAAAGCTATTTAATTGAAGAAATACACTTTATTATTCTCCAAAAGGGTAACTCATATAAAACATTTTTTTTTATGGATGCATGTATATACGTTAATCCCTTGAAAAAAATGTTATAGAGTTTTATTTAAATTTATATTGTAAAATTAACATCCTAGAAATGAAGTTATAAATATTCTATTTTTTATAAATAAAAAAGAAGCGCTATATTGCTTGAAGGAATGTCTTATGAAACTTTAGAAATAATTATATTAGTACAACTTCAAAAGATACATTATATAAAAATACTGTTGTTAATAGTTTTTCTACAAGCAGTTATAGATTGGATTTGGATACCTAGATCATTTATTCATCATGGATGATTTCCTAAAGAGATGGTCGGATTTCTCAGACTCGAGAATAGATAAAGATTTGGAACAATGGACGACCTGATCAACCGGATGTGACACAGAATTGGCGAAAGTGTGATGACCCCAAAACCCGTACTGACGGTGTTAAGGGTAATCTTTGGAATATAACACATAAACAGATAATAGCAGAACAGAAATAAATAAATACACCAGATAATGAACAAATAATACACTGGATAAACGTAATCATCAGAGTTACACAGTATACAGGATCATACTTAGTACAAATACAGTACAGCTATACATAAATGTCTACAGCGGATACAAACATAATATGTACAATAAGAGCTGAACAGCATAAAAAGAGATAAATGATAGAATCCATCTTCAGCTCCAGCTATCCAGAACAAGCCTGCTAAAAACCTGAACACAAGGCTGCCCGTGTAGAAAAAGGGGCACCTGAGTTTGAAAGTGAAACAAACTACGAGTCAGTCATGGGACTGGTATGAGAAATCTACTTAACACATTTAAAATATGGCTAATCACAGGACCACGCCACTTTCGTGGAACGGGTTTACTCTAGTGGATTGCCAGTGCTTTAAAAGAAATAATTCTTTTAAACATCGCAATGCCTTTTATAAAAATGAAGCCATTATAAGACTCAGTTCCCATCACACAATGCAACGCAAAACGGAGGATAGAGTTTTTACCTTGTAATGGCCAAAATATGCTTGATACGAATAAAACAAAAGCATTTGATATTATAACTAGTGTTTATATGTTTCAAAAACAATTTCGAATCATAAGTATCAATCATAGACGACATTAATGCCCCATACCACTATGTCGCCATATATAGGTATACAATAAAAACCGCACAGTCTCGTATTTGGAAATTGGATTTCCGTCATGAACCGAGGCAAGGGATCGTCCTCACCAAATTCGAGACATTCTAGCCCATGTCTCAGGATCAGAATGCATCAACCCTTTGGATCGTCAGGGCCGGTCCACCGATGTGGATTATTATGCCTGAACACTACGTTGCCCCGCCCTTTGGGGTGTAAATGAGCCAACGAATGACTCCATCGGTCCCGGATCGACCGATATATCCGAGGCGCCTCGCAACAGCAACAACCACATAGGTGAAAATAATATAAATGTTAGCCAGTTTAAGCACCGACACCACCTCTAGCTAGAAGGAAACGCATGCCCTCCCTGAGGTCCTTCTCCCGTTTCTGATTCATACCGAGGTGTGAAGCTCGCGAATTCACGTTATACACAAAGCTACGCCACACAGGCGGTGCTTTGATCATCACCACAAGACTTTGCTTTTCAACATAAGCCTTGATCACTGCATCTTAGCATGCCACACAGGCAATTCACACCATGCAACTGATGGCTATCAATCACACAGAATAAATTCCAATGTCAGACATACCATCCATTTGCAAGTCCGTTCTGGGTCTGAACGAAACCGGAGGCACTATATACCTCGCAAACCCTTCGATCTCCACGTACGTCTGGACGATCATCACTCATTATCCATATTTCGGGATGCCTCCCAATCAGGACATCAGTTACCATCCAAACGAGGTGAAAATCTCCGGTCTTCGACCACCGTCTTCACCTTCGATTTCTTATCGTCGATTCGGTTATTCAAAATGGGATAAACCCGGTCTTTCTGAGCAACTCGCGTTAATAATAAACAAGTGCTACACAAACACAACATACACATCATTTCAATTCATTAGTCACTAACCGTAAATCAGTAAGAGAACGATTTCCCAAATATTAACCCCGAAGGCCGAAACCAACATCAGATCAAAACCCAGGAAACCATTCGACTTAGCTAACCTTCAGTTAATTTCTAAACTTCACATCCCATATCGTTTATAATATTTTATAACGATTTATCGCTATTTTTATTTATTTAAAAATAGCCAATTTATTTAAACGACGCTTCAAGCCATAACGCGGCTGTGGTGCTATTTTTCTTCAGATTTGTTTTACACATATCTGAAAATCTAAACGTTGGATCTTCATAAAATTTACATCATTAGAAAGAAATTTTCAAAACGAATCCAACGGTTCCAGTTTTGGGAAAATCCGACGGTCGGATCTCCCGGTACAATCGTTTGAAGTTTCAATTTCAAAATACAAACTACAGCGTCGTTATTCGATTTAATTTAATTATATATATATATAATCGATTCTGGCGCTGTTTTTCTTCAGATTTGAATTAAACATTCCAGACAATCCAACCGTTGGATCTTTGCAAAGTTGGTGTCGTTGGAAAGATATTTCCAAAGCGAACCCAACGGTTTCGGTTTCGGGAAAATTCGATGGTCGGATCTCCCGCACTAATCGTTTGAAATCACGGTTTCAAAACACGAACTGCAGCTTCGTTATTCGATTTATTTTAATTATACTTATATATATATATATATAATATAATCGATTCTTCGATTTCAAAACCATATCCTTTTCATACATTTGATAAAAATGATATTTTTATCCAGCTGACTTTTATTTCAACACCTCACAATTTTTAACTATTCATATATATGATAAAAATGTGATTTTTGTTGTAAAACAATTTATTTCAAAACATGACTATTTTATATAGTTCGCATAGATGGTAAAAATATGATTTTTATTATAAAACAATTTCTTTCAAAACACGGCTATTTTATATAGTTCATATAGATGATAAAAATATGATTTTTATTATAAAACAATTTATTTCAAAACACAAATACCATTCAACACATGAATTTCCATTCAACGAATGAATTTCAATTCAACACATGAAGGTTTTCTATAGTTTATATATATAGATAAAAGGTGATTTTTATTGCAAAACAATTTATTTCAAAACACGACTATTTTATATAGTTCATATAGATGATAAAAATATGATTTTTATTATAAAACAATTTATTTTAAAGCACGAATACCATTCAACACATGAATTTCCATTCAACGAATGAATTTCTATTCAACACATGAAGGTTTTCTATAGTTTATATATATAGATAAAAAGGTGATTTTCATATTTAAAACATGAATACCATTCAAAACATGAATTTCTATTCAACGAATGAATTTCAATTCAACACATGAAGGTTTTCTATAGTTTATATTGCAAAAAGGTGATTTTTATTGCAAAACAATTTATTTCAAAACATGAATGTCGTTCAATAGATGAATTTCTATACAGCACACCAATATAGTTTCAACACATGAAAATAATTCTAACACGTGAATATTATTCAAAATTTCGGTAGCATAATGGCAGGGTAGTTAAAAGCGGGGTCGTCCCTAGTACGGCTCCTCGCTCTACCTTAAAGCCTTGCAGCTTTTGACAATGGGGATTCATGCATCTAGTTCGCACGCAGGCGGCATGTATATATTTTTCATTTCCACAAACTAATCCTTTGTGGTTTCAACCAAATAATTTTCCACCACAAACGGGTATTTTTCGACCACAATCAATCAATTTCAACCACAAACAATTATAATCAACCATTCGCTATCAACCAATTTTCACACCAATCACAATCAATAAATATCGTCCATGGTTTGTGGACGAGGGGTGTGTGTGTATATATATTTATATTATATAAGCATTTCACTTCTATTTCAACATGTATATAATTTTTACAACGCGTATATAACTTATACATCGAACGTAC
This sequence comes from Allium sativum, assembly GCA_030737875.1. Taxonomy (NCBI): domain Eukaryota; kingdom Viridiplantae; phylum Streptophyta; class Magnoliopsida; order Asparagales; family Amaryllidaceae; genus Allium; species Allium sativum. The sequence continues at coordinate 321,275,466 of CM060921.1, forward strand.
AACCTATACAACGCTTATACATGAGGTGTACAACGCTTATACAAGTCATACATCGACTATATAATTTATACATCATCGTTTTCCATATCATTTATAATTTGGAAATCTCACATTGGGTTCCACTCCACCAAAAATAGCAGAATGCTCAGAAAAATATGCGGTCTCTTCTAGAATGTAGAAGACGTCCACACGAGTCCACTGTCTCTTGTTTCACTGAATTTCAACCACAAACGAAAAAGATATGATTTTTTATAAGTTGATCGTATTTCGTAGTGCTTTAAAGTTCTATAGAATAGTTTAAAATATATAAACTGTATACCTCAGCAGGATGTTCGAAACTAGGGCACGAATTTGCGATCAATCCACGATGTTTCAGGACGATCGGACTTCGCCACGGTGGGGAGCTTCGAACGACGCGCCTGAGGGGACCCACCCTGATGAACTCGACGCTGGATCCAGGGAGATGCGGCGCTTCGAAGTCAACGACTTCAGGTGCCCTGATCTCGAGAAACGCGCCACAATAAAATACCTAACCACTATAGATTTGAAGATCCGAGAACCCTCTACAAAATCTTCAACTAGAGCAAAGGATTTCGTTGAACGATTGGGAAGTTAGTGAGGAGAGAAGAATCGAATTGGTTCCGCCATTGACTGATGAGGTTATCGGGTTTTGTCGGGGGAGAAGGAAGAATGTGATTGGCTGGGGTTTTTTATTTATTTATTTTTAAAATCCCAAAAATACCCCTCTTCACATACTAACTCCAATCCAATCCCAATGACTGTCGTCCCTAGCTAAATACCCCCATTCCAAACACAATGGGATATGTTTCGTAGGCCCATTCGACTGTTTCAGTCAGTTTTCCTTCAATTTAAAATATATAACATTCAATATTTGATTTGAACATACATTTCAATTTGCCAGGGCCACAAACTAATTCGAAAAATTCCCGAAAAATAAATCTAGCTATGTTTTGACGATACGGTCCCAACAAAACTAGTTTCGTTGAATTCTGAGACCGTATGCAAAATGGCCCATTTCTGGTCGATCCAATTTAACTATAATTGACCAAAACACATTTTCCTTTGCCACGCTCACATACTTGCTTCAAAAATTATGAAATTTGAAACCTAGCAATAGTTTAACATCCCGGATCCAACAAAAGTGGTTTCATCTAATTCTGAGGTCGTTTGCAAAATGGCCATTTTCACGGGCTATATAAATTCCATAGCGACCTTTCTGAAAATTCATTTGGCCATAACTTTTGCTTTCCGCTATGAAACTTCGATTTTTCAGATTCGTTAGAAAGGTATTTACTAACAGATTTAAATATTTTTGGTTTCACTCAAATCCGTTTTGTTTTGCACCCGGTACAGTCAGTCAAAGTTTGAAATGAAAATTTGAAACTGCCGCGCCATTTCAGGCCTTGTTTATAATTAGACTTAATTATATTCGTTTTCAAATGTCGATTCAAACTTACTTTTCATCGTTATTCTTTAAAATATTTATTTTAAATATTTAAAATCCACTAAAATAGCCAATTTAAAATTTTTAAATTGGTTCAGATTTTCCGGGTCATTACAATCTCCCCCACTTAAAACTTTTCATCCCCGAAAAGGTACAAAGTCGAAAGTGGTTTGATTAATCAACTCTACGTTCAATCTGGCTTCCAATCTCCAACTTTTCAGTTTCTGAGAATTTTCAAATTCTTCAAAAATTTGGCTAACACCCGGAATTTTCGAAAAATTTCGCCATAACCTCCTTTGTACGGGGTGGGGTTTAGAAATTTATTGGGCCGTATTAGGTACCCAATAAATCCTAATAAGCATACACATATTTATAGTGATATATTCTGGTGTTTACAGGGGAGCGTGTATAGATAATAACTCCAGAGAATAAATTCTCGTCGCCCTGTCAAAGCCTGAGGGAGTGTGTATTTTAATTGCTCCAGAGAATAAATTCTCGTCACCTCATCCCGTGTGGGAAATAAATAATCCATGTGCCGTATTTAATGACTAGAGAGACGTGATTATTGTCAACTCCAGACCCGTGTGGTTTTTTTTATTAATCTGGCATTTTATCGTTACAATTTTATATGGTCCATATCAGTCATCAGTTCAACCTGTAAAATATAGTCCATAGCTGTCATCAGTTCAACCTGTAATATATAGTCATCGCCATACAAGCATCTCGCTCGTATGGTAAATCTTCAACCTCGTCACACAAGCTCCAAATGCTTGTGTGGTATATGATGAAGTATGCCATCTTCAAGAAGTATGCCATCTTCAAGAAGTATGCCATCTTCAAGAAGTATGCCATGCAGTGTAGTTCAAAATTAATTGTTACTATCCTATGGCGAGATTTATTATTACACACAGAACAACCAGCACTCCGCATCCAATGGCATTCACAGGAGTTGATATAATAATATTTCGCATCCAACTCATTAAGGTTTACCTATTTGTCGGGCACGCAAATAATTTCTTTACTCAACAGCTATTCATTTACCTGCTCAAACATATATGATGCACATGTATATATTTCTATCTATTTTCATATCAGTTCAATACATGATATAATCGAATAAATTCTACCATTCATTCTCTTATTGATTAAATTAACTATCGTTCTAATAATTTAATTAATCAAATCTACTATCACACAACACAAACAACAATCAATTTGTTTTTAACTTTTCAAATATATACCTTTTTATATGTTCAAAAATTATATTTCTAAAACCAGACTATATATATAATCACAAATACGTTATTTATAAACATATAACTCTCGACTCATTTTGGGGCACTTCTGACCCCATCTCTAACGAGTTATTCTGATTCTGCTGTACTCATACTAGGATATTACTGATCCTATATGTAATGAGTTACTCGTCGTAGAACACTACTGGTTCTATTTCTGACGAGTTCGTTCATATGTTATATTCCAGCACTAAGCTTAAACAAAGCTCTGACACCACGATATGACGACCCCAAAACCCGTACTGATGGTGTTAAGGATAATCTTTGGAATATAACACACAAACAGATAATAGCATAACAGAAATAAATAAATACACCAGATAATGAACAAATAATACACTGGATAAACGTAATCATCAGAGTTACACAATATACAGGATCATACTTAGTACAAATACAGTTCAACTATACATAAATGTCTACAGCGGATACAAACATAATATGTACAATAGGAGATGAACATCATAAAAAGAGATAAATGATAGAATCCATCTTCAGCTCCAGCTATCCAGAACAAGCCTGCTAAAAACCTGAACACAAGGCTGCCCGTGTAGAAAAAGGGGCACCCGAGTTTGAAAGTGAAACAAACTACGAGTCAGTCATGGGACTGGTATGAGAAATCCACTTAACACATTTAAAATATGGCTAATCACAGGACCACGCCACTTTCGTGGAACGGGTTTACTCTAGTGGATTGCCAGTGCTTTAAAATAAATAATTCTTTTAAACATCGCAATGCCTTTTATAAAATGAAGCCATTATAAGACTCAGTTCCCATCACACAATGCAATGCAAACCAGAGGATAGAGTTTTTACCTTATAATGGCCAAAATATGCTTGATACGAATAAAACAAAAGCATTTGATATTATAACTAGTGTTTATATGTTTCAAAAACAATTTCGAATCATAAGTATCAATCATAGAAGACATTAATGTCCCATACCACTATGTCGCCATATATAGGTATACAATCAAAACCGCATAGTCTCATATTTGGAAATTGGATTTCCGTCATGAGCCGAGGCAAGGGATCGTCCTCACCGAATTCGAGACAATCTAGCCCATGTCTCAGGATCAGAACGCATCAACCCTTTGGATCGTCAGGGTCGGTCCACCGATGTGGATTATTATGCCTGAACACTACGTTTCCCCGCCCTTTGGGGCGTAAATGAGCCAACGAATGACTCCATCGGTCCCGGATCGACCGATATATTCGCGGTGCCTCGCAACAACAATAACCACATATGTGAAAATAGTATAAATGTCAGCCAGTTTAAGCATCGACACCACCTCTAGCTAGAAGGAAACGCATGCCCTCCCTGAGGTTCTTCTCCCATTTCTGGTTCATATCGGGGTGTGAGGCTCGCGAATTCACGTTATACACAAAGCTATGCCACACAGGCGGTGCTTTGATCATCACCACAAGACTTTGCTTTTCAACAGAAGCCTTGATCACTGCGTCTTAGCATGCCACATAGGCAATTCACACCATGCAACTGATGGCTATCAATCACACAGAATAAATTCCAATGTCAAACACACCGTCCATTTGCAAGTCCGTTCTGGGTCTGAACGAAACCGGAGGCACTATATACCTCGCAAACCCTTCGATCTCCACGTACGTCTGGACGATCACCACTCATTATCCATATTTCGGGATGCCTCCCAATCAGGACATTAGTTACCATCCAAACGAGGTGAAAATCTCCGGTCTTCAACCACCGTCTTCACCTTCGATTTCTTATCGTCGATTCAGTTATTCAGAATGGGATAAACCCGGTCTTTCTGAGCAACTCGCGTATATAATAAACAAGTGCTACACAAACACAACATATGCATCATTTCAATTCATTAGTCACTAACCGTAAATCAGTAAGAGAACGATTTCCCAAATATTAACCCCGAAGCCCGAAACCAACATCAGATCAAAACCCAGGAAACCATTTGACTTAGCCAACCTTCAGTTAATTTATAAATTTCACATCCCATATCGTTTATAATATTTTATAACGATTTATAGCAATTTTTATTTATTTAAAAATAGCCAATTTATTTAAACGACGCTTCAGGCCATAACGCGGCCGTGGCGCTGTTTTTCTTTAGATTTGTTTTACACATATCTGAAAATCTAGCTGTTGGATCTTCAAAAAAATTACATCATTAGAAAGATCTTTTCAAAACGAATCCAATGGTTCCAGTATTGGGAAAATCCGACGGTCGGATCTCCCGGTACAATCGTTTGAAGTTTCAATTTCAAAATACAAACTACAACGTCGTTATTCGATTTAATTTAATTATATATATATATAATCGATTTTGGCGCTGTTATTCTTCAGATTTGAATTAAACATTCCAGACAATCCAACCGTTGGATCTTTGCAAAGTTGGTGTCGTTGGAAAGATATTTCCAAAGCGAACCCAACGGTTTCGGTTTCGGGAAAATCCGATGGTCGGATCTCCCGCACTAATCGTTTGAAACCACGGTTTCAAAACACGAACTGCAGCTTCGTTATTCGATTTATTTTAATTATATTTATTCATATATATATATATATAATATAATCGATTCTTCTATTTCAAAACCATTTCCTTTTCATACATTTGATAAAAATGATATTTTTATCCAGCTGACTTCTATTTCAACACCTCACTATTTTAAACTATTCATATATATGATAAAAATGTGATTTTTATTGTAAAACAATTTATTTCAAAACATGACTATTTTATATAGTTCGCATAGATGGTAAAAATATGATTTTTATTATAAAACAATTTCTTTCAAAACACGACTATTTTATATAGTTCATATAGATGATAAAAATATGATTTTTATTATAAAACAATTTATTTCAAAACACGAATACCATTCAACACATGAATTTTCATTCAACGAATGAATTTCAATTCAACACATGAAGGTTTTCTATAGTTTATATATATAGATAAAAGGTGATTTTTATTGCAAAACAATTTATTTCAAAACACAACTATTTTATATAGTTCATATAGATGATAAAAATATGATTTTTATTATAAAACAATTTATTTTAAAGCACGAATACCATTCAACACATGAATTTCCATTCAACGAATGAATTTCTATTCAACACATGAAGGTTTTCTATAGTTTATATATATAGATAAAAAGGTGATTTTCATATTTAAAACATGAATACCATTCAACACATGAATTTCTATTCAACGAATGAATTTCAATTCAACACATGAAGGTTTTCTATAGTTTATATATATAGATAAAAAGGTGATTTTTATTGCAAAACAATTTATTTCAAAACATGAATGTCGTTCAATAGATGAACTTCTATACAGCACACCAATATAGTTTCAATACATGAAAATAATTCTAACACATGAATATTATTCAAATTTTTGGCAGCATAACGGCAGGGTAGTTAAAACCGGGGTCGTCCCTAGTACGGCTCCTCGCTCTACCTTAAAGCCTCACAGCTTTTGACAATGGGGATTCATGCATCTAGTTCGCACGCAGGCGGCATGTATATATATTTCATTTCCACAAACTAATCCTATGTGGTTTCAACCAAATAATTTTCCACCACAAACGGGTATTTTTCAACCACAATCAATCAATTTAAACCACAAACAATTATAATCAACCATTCGCTATCAACCAATTTTCACACCAATCACAATCAATAAATATCGTCCATGGTTTGTGGACGAGGGGTGTGTGTGTATATATATATATATTATATAAGCATTTCACTTCTATTTCAATATGTATATAATTTTTACAACGCGTATATAACTTATACATCGAACGTCCAACCTATACAACGCTTATACATGAGGTGTACAACGCGTATACAAGTCATACATCGACTATATAATTTATACATCATCGTTTTCCATATCGTTTATAATTTAGAAATCTCACATTGGGTTCCACTCCACCAAAAATAGCAGAAGGCTCAGAAAAATATGCGGTCTCTTCTAGAATGTAGAAGACGTCCACACGAGTCCACTGTCTCTTGTTTCACTGAATTTCGACCACAAACGAAAAAGATATGATTTTTATAAGTTGATCGTATTTCGTAGCGCTTTAAAATGCTATAGAATAATTTAAAATATATAAACCGTATACCTCAGCAGGATGTTCGAAACTAGGGCACGAATTTGTGATCAATCCACGATGTTTCAGGACGATCGGACTTCGCCACGGTGGGGAGCTTCGAACGACGCGCCTGAGGGGACCCACCCTGATGAACTCGACACTGGATCCAGGGAGATGCGGCGCTTCGAAGTCAATGACTTCAGGTGCCCTGATCTCGAGAAACGCACCACAATAAAATACCTAACCACTATAGATTTGAAGATCTGAGAACCCTCTACAAAATCTTCAACTAGAGCAAAGGATTTCATTGAACGATTGGGAAGTTAGAGAGGAGAGAAGAATCGAATTGGTTCCGCCGTTGACTGATGAGGTTATCGGGTTTTGTCGGGGGAGAAGGAAGAATGTGATTGGCTGGGGTTTTTAAAAAAAAATCTCAAAAATACCCCTCTTCACATACTAACTCCAATCCAATCCCAACGACTGTCGTCCCTAGCTAAATACCCTCATTCCGAACATAATGGGATATGTTTCGTAGGCCCATTCGACTGTTTCAGTCAGTTTTCCTTCAATTTAAAATATATAACATTCAATATTTGATTTGAACGTACATTTCAATTTTCCAGGGCCACAAACTAATTCGAAAAATTCCCAAAAAATAAATCTAGCTATGTTTTGATGATACGGTCCCAACAAAACTAGTTTCGTCGAATTCTGAGACCGTTTGCAAAATGGCCCTTTTCTGGTTGATCCAATTTAACTATAATTGACCAAAACACATTTTCCTTTGCCACGCTCACATAATAGCTTCAAAAATTATGAAATTTAAAGCCTAGCAATAGTTTAACATCCCGGATCCAACAAAAGTGGTTTCATCGAATTTTGAGGTCGTTTGCAAAATGGCCATTTTCACGGGTTATATAAATTACATAGCGACCTTTCTGAAAATTCGTTTGGCCATAACTTTTTCTTTCCGCTATGAAACTTCGATTTTTCAGATTCGTTAGAAAGGTATTCACTAACAGATTTAAATATTTTTGGTTTCACTCAAATCCGTTTTGTTTTGCACCTGGTACAGTCCGTCAAAGTTTGAAATGAAAATTTGAAACTGCCGCGCCATTTCAGGCCTTGTTTATAATTAGAATTAATTATATTCATTTTCAAATGTAGATTCAAACTTACTTTTCATCATTATTCTTTAAAATATTTATTTTAAATATTTAAAATCCACTAAAATAGCCAATTTAAAAATTTTAAATTGGTTCAGATTTTCCGGGTTCGTTACAGAAAGTTTGGAAATACAAATAAAAGGATCCATATCAGTTTTTTTGGGTCAGTGTATAGCCCTAGGATCTATATGAATTGAAGTAGAGAAAAGTTGGATAGAAACAATAATCAGGATCCAATTAACATTTTTGGCTCAACTCAAAGGAGTTGAATCAGCTAGTGTTGATCACCTTTGGATTAGATTAATGGAACCACTTTGGTTTGACAAGGATAAGAGGAGGAAGGGAAGTAACGAATTAGATCGGGTTGACTACATTCGAATCAAACCAGATCAGTATTATTCCAGATTGTCATAGATCAGTAACAATCCAAACCCTAACTTTTGCTGATCTGTTACAAACTCCTAGGACTTGGTCGTGCGACTCTTTTGGTTTCTCCATGAATTTTCAAATCGATCTGGATTCACCTACGGCTATAAAAGAGCTTCTTCTTCTCTTTGGATGTAAAAACTTTGCCATTTTTGAGAGAGTAATTATCAAATTTGTATTCATTTATTCTTAATTATAATAACCATACCCGTAATCGATAGTATAAACAAGATTAGTACAAGTGGATGTGGGCCAATGCTCTGCCATTTTTGACGTCAACATTTTTGGTGTGATAGGAAGGGCATTCTTGGATCAAAAACTTAGGATTTAAACTTGCAGAAGCTTGAAATAACGACGAAAAGGAAAAATTACACGGGGCCTTGGACTAAAGGGACTATACAGGAGGGAAATTTGAAGCCTGCCTCAGATGGAAATAGTTCCGTGTAGTTGATTAGGGAGCATATGGACAATGTTACGAATCAAATGCAAGCTAATTTGGTTAGGTAAGTAATTATGTTGAAGAGGCAGAATGTAATGATAGCTACTTTCCATCAAAAATTTGGACAAGCTAGAAAATGTGACAATTAGAGCCTAGGCACCGTAGTTGGTCCCAGTAGACATGAAACAACATTCAACATAGGGTCAGGCCCAAATAAACTGATCCGAGTCAGTACCATTTTGAATTCTCTGGTTGACATTGATCATGTTTAAGAAGGAGAAAAACCCTAGGTACTTATGGAGATGGGTATGGCATTAGTAAGAATCAATATCTGGAAACTAAAGCAGGAAATCAGGCGTGAGGAGAAGGATTGGGGAAGGCGCGGATGACACCCATTCAAGGAACCCGGGTCGAACCCAGACCGAACCTCAGATCGGTATCGATCCGAATGAGACCACCAAAGTGGAACATCCTAGTTAGTGGATCTTAGTATTAAGACAGCATATGCTAGTGTTAGTGACCGGGGGAATATCCTGGACATGACGATAAGTTTCTTGATATTATTCAATGGCCTATGAGAGGAAGTCTGATTCATAGAGATATGGATAACGTGCATCCAAGCCAATTCTTTTTGAATACTAGGAACTCGAGAAACACCAGAGGACTTCAAACTTAGATTTATGAAATCTTACAATGGTAGGACGGATCTAATCGTTTATTTGATGAGGTACATGAGGCACATGCAACTGCTAAGTGCATCTAAAAAGGTTGTAGCTAGATGCTACCCACACTTCCCATCAGGCATTGCATTTCTATGGTTTATGTAGTTTAAACTGGATCGGTCAATGGTTGGATGGATTTGGCTTGAAAATGTATGAGACAATTTTAGATCCATGTCAACCAACCCATGAATGTAATGAATCTCACAACAATAAAGTGATGGAAAAGAGAGTCACCATAAGCATTTTTAGTAAGGTTTAACATGATGACATATATGGATCGATCGGATCCATCAGTGGTATTGATGGCATATTATCTGATGTTTTGGATAATAGACTTCAATGTATCACTGTAATGAGATCCCCCAGCGGTTCTCGTGGAATTCTATCATGAGCGGGAGTATACTTGTGTTAAGAGGATGAAAAGAAAATAGAGAATCAGTGGAAGTAAGTGCAATCAAGGATGAAGGAGCATCAAGATCATATTATGATAAAGGAACAAGAAAACACAAAGCTCAAGATGGAAATGGAAGATTAAAAAGGAAAAGGAGAGAACATAAGTTCTCCCCTTATTCAAATATATTAGTGATTTAGAAACTATTTATGTGGACACAAATGAACGTCTTTCATATCGAAAATTGGCTAAAAGAGAGCCTTTGAAATACAGGCGAGTAATTATAAAATACTTTTTTTCATGAAAGGACGGTGTTACCACGAAATTCATACTGGCGATACCAAAACCAAGGTAAGATGAAGGGGTACCACAATAGAGTCGACATCAAAGTAGAAGCTTGGAAAATGTTCGATTGGTACTAAGGTAGGAGACTTGTAGAGATGGAATTGTTGGATCTAGATTAACCCTAGAGGGGGGTTGAATAGGATTTATCACAGTTTTTCACTGAATTAAAAAACTGATAGGATATTAAAATAAAAAACAAATCACAGAATGCAGCAAAAATAAAAGTGCAAAAAATAAATCACACACAGATATACCCAGCATCAGCAAAATCCTGCCTACTGCTGCATTCCTAAGGTTTCTTACTAGGTAAAAGAACAGATCCCGCATACAAGACCATGTACACTCGCGAACCCCTCGCTCCTATTCTAATCCTATGCTCAAAACCCTAGACTAGTCTATATCCACTAGACCAGATTTCCCCCTAGTTTTACAAACACTAGTAAACTGTCAGTTAACCCCCTAACTGAATCCCCTAGAATTTTACAGACTCTAGAACTGTTCGGACTGTTTCAACTCAAATTACAAATGATAATACAAAATTAAAAACCCTAGCCCATATGAAATTAAATTAAAACACATAAACTTAGCCCATTTTCACATGGCCAGCCCATTTGCATTTTCTTTGGTCTGATCTCCCTTCTGCTCTGAAGAAAAAATAATACGGCCAGCTTCAATGGCTAGGGTTTCTCTAGAAATCTAAATCTCGATCGCGATTCTGATAAATTGATGCTTTGAGGATGAAAATCCTTTGCTTGGCTTGTTGATAGATCTGGTCTTTGTCTCTGGCTCTCGTTGATTTGAAGTTGATCGATTAATCGTGAGTAATTTGGATTTTCTTGTTTTTAAATTCTTGCGAGTTGCTTTTTGTTTCGATCGATGAATAGCCAGTGATGAATAGAGTGTATTTAAATAGGATTATCAAATCCTTTATCTCTCTGATTTCGTATAAAACGACATAGCTGATTTTTCCTCGAATTGATTGATTTCCTCTTTTGATTTATGGATTTGATTGAATACAAGATCTCCTCTTTTGGTCCCTCTGGTTTAAATTGCTTGCGTGTATTTGGACATGAATTCAGGAAATTATTTGTTGCCTTATATTCCTTCGTGAAAATTTTGGAAACCCTTAATTGACACACTGCCAAAACTAGTGCATTTGAAAAACTGGAAACATTTTCTTAGCTTGACTTGCATTCAAAAATCCATATTTGATACTTGCCACAAATGAAACATTCCCTTGTATGTAAGAATGAATACTTGCTAAATTTTCTGGTTTCTGGAAACTGTTAAATACTTGCCAAATATGTCCACTGTGATTTTTCCTGTATGATTTTATGCCCGATTGATTTACTTGTTTCCTATTTTGTTGTTTGATAAAATTGCTGTGAATTCCATTGTGTGATGACTGAATTAATTCTACCCAAAATTAGTCACATGTATTTCAGGAAACAAACAATGTGATTTGTGGCCTTTTAAAACAAATGTTATTCTTGCCAAGAAAAAAACAATCCATTAAACGATGCTCGTCAATCTTAAATTTCTGAACTTTAATCTTCTGCATGTCTTGAACCAATTTCTGGAAACATATATTTGTTGGTGCATTCAGTTTTGTCCAGTCTTGTATATATGAAACTTAAGACAGGACACTTCTTTACATGTTGAAGTCTGAAAAGTAATCAATTGGTTTGTAACACATTCACATGAGTTCCTGGAGCATGTCTCTGATCATAACACCTCTGGAATCAATTTTAAAACTATTTTGACACATACTGAATGACATCAATATCCATATAAATTTGAAGTTGGAAAACTTGCTCGACCATTTATGTATATGTCCACCACCTTAAATGATGTTATGCACTTGATATTGCTACTACACTTAATCTTGTAGTCATACCATTTTAGAAACTTCTGCACCCTTGTGTATGTGCACATTGCTACTGTATTGAGCCATGTATAGTTATATCATCATTGCTTGTACACATACATCCATACTGTAAAACTGCTGCTTTCACACATTTCCATATTCACTAGAGTTGCAGTTGCCATCCATTCATCACTATGCAACTATGTGTATAATAGATCATGTATTAACCAATTTGTTGCTGTATAAACATGATTGGTCTTACACTTGAATAATCCTTGTCACCTGTGAAACTTGTATTTGTGATGCTTCATCCATAAAAATACTTGCTGAACCAATCTTGTCTATGCTGCTATTATGTATGACAATGTCTCCATTTTGTTAATCCCTTGCGCTGTCATCTGCTTTGACATGCTTGCTGACACATTGACTTGCACATGTATCATGCTGAAATATCATGTGATCCATGCTTCCATGATGTTGTTGTGTTGATCTCATCCACTTTGTTTGCTGTTGCACTTCTTAACCATCCTTCTAAATGCTTCTTTACTGATTTGTGTATAGTCATTGCTGCTGCACTATTGAACTCGACCCCATGAGTTTGAAAACTGCACTGAAATCATACTGTTATGTTGAATTGAGTATTTCACATGCATGTCCACTGTTTGTTTTGATTTTCTTGTATCAATGGCCTAGCTGCATATTCAACAGACTGGTTGTTATTTCCATGTTGACTTGTGGTGCATTAGCTTGTGCTTGTGCTTGTCCATACATTAGACTGCCTTGTTTATTAAACTTGACCATTCATGTTTTATTTTGCTCGTCCATATACGCATTGAGTCGAGATGGTCCACGTGGCTGCTCCTCAGCTGCTCACTGATTGGCGAGGCAATGCACACGTGTCTATTTATATATGTGTGTATATGCAGCCATCATACAAGATTTCCTATCCTTGTACTATACATATACAAACTGACTAAACACAGATGAAGCAGATTAAGTCATGAAAAATGATGAGAAACACACCAAAATTCTGAGGCAAATAAAATTTTAAAAATAAAATTTGTATCTATGTGTATTCAGTATTATTTCTATTGGAGTGTACTATGTGTGTGTTTCATGTGACAGGTAAGTGGGTGATGAATGGATTGACAGTGAAGATGCTATGAAGACAGAAGATAGAAGACAAAAATAGTTTGTAAATGTGTATATAAGTGAATGGAGTCGTACAGAGTGGCTGAGTGATATAGTGAGGAGATGATGGAACAAATGTAATGAATTGTATGTATGTATGTATGTATGCATGTATGTATGTATGTATGTATGTATATATATATATGAAATGAAGTGTATCAGTGAAGTGTTCAAATAGTGGAGTATAAAATTTATACTATTTGATATTGAAATAAAATATTCTATTTAAATAAAATACTATGTGAATATTAAATTTTTGTACAGTTGTATTTTATTTAAATAGAAATATTATATTCCTGTCTATTGTGTATTATACCATTATAGTTACAAACACATATAATGATAAAATATATTTGTTTGTTATCGTCAAACAAAAATCATATAATTGTGTATACAACACCGTTATATACAACAATCTCCCCCTTTTGAAGATGACAAACAAATATTAAGATTTTGAATACAGTAAATGTGTTTGACTGTGAAGAACATAACTCCCACTATTTGAAAGCTCCCCCAACAACAGATACTCCCCCTATAACTGTGCATGAGTGAAATGAATAATAATGAATTTTCAAAATTAAAAATATTTATAAAATATTCACTCATGAATCAAGATATCAACCTATTCTCCCCTTTTTGTTATCATCAAAAGGATTCAGAAATTAAAACATAGATGAAAAATGACTAAAAATATAATTTTAGCTTAAGAGGAAGAACAGTCATCATAAATCTCAGTCAGTCGAACAAAAATCATAATATTCTAAGAATTAGTGGCTTATTTCACATTGCAGAGAATGACAAATTTACGATGAAATTCATAAATAATGGAGAGATTTCAAAAAACATGATTTTCAATTATTTTCAAAAGAATTTTATAAAATAGAGCATAAAAACAATGATGAAATTTGGACTATAATTAACAATTCAATTTAAGTGACAAAATCGTATAATCTCAAATCCCAATATCTATCAATCAACAAATCATAATATTTCATAAGATTTCAACACATTTCACAAAATAGAAGATGGATTGATAAGCTAGTTTTTACACACCAAGGAGAATTTCATATAAATTTTTATTTATTCAAATTATTTTCATTTTCTTTTCTTTTTATTTAAGAGCACACTGACCACGTATAACCAGATCTTGGATCTTTAAATGAGATCAGTTGCAGCTTAAATATAAGTAATCTCATAACCATGCATAACTAGAGCTTGGATTTTTAAATGAGGTTAGAGAAACACTTATGTATTAATTTTATTTATCAATTTCAGCTACAAAAGATAAACACCTTAGTATATAAAACTAAATGGATGATAGAAATGTGGTAGGTACAGAAATGGTTTGTGAAACAAATTTCTAAATTAATCATATTATGAAATATGCTCGGATCATTGAAAATTTTCAATTGTCACTAATTCTGAAAAATAACATAGTCCCATTTCTATCACAAATATTTCCACTATTTATTCAAAAAGATTTTTAACAAATATTAAACTCCCCATATTAATATAAAAAACATGATGGATGGCAGAGTAATGGTAGATAAAGAAGATGATCGTAAAATAATCGCCAATACAAAGATATTATAATAATTATTCAACCATTATGAAAATCTAAATAAAATCTCCTCTTGTTGTGAAATATACTGCAGTCATAATTCTTCACAATTTCAAAATCTGATAATAATTTTAATACAGTTCAGTTTAATCATTGATTTCAATTTCTGAACGAATAATCAATAAATAATTTTAAAATTTAAAATCAATTACAAGAGGGATTTGAATGATCTATACAAGACAAGAGAGATTAACAAAATATATACAAAAAATATTCAACACTTCTAAACTGATACCACTTAATGTCTCTATTCATAAGGATTTTAAAAACGGCACTGGAGACGAACAAATTAGATATCTCAAACAACAAAATCATAATCACAAAGCTAAAGCAAGCACGGTTAAAAATCAAGCAATTTAATTTCATCTATCAGAGCATGGTATATATTTGATATCGAAATAGGCAGTCACCAAACAATTTCAAAAGTTGTTCCTTCTATCAGAGCAGCAGACCAAAATTTTTATCAAAGCAAGCAGTTACCAATTTTCAATATTAAGGCAGCACAAACAGTTTCAAAGAAGAACTTGTCAGGATGACAGACACATAAGATGATTCATGATTTAAGATTAAAAATACCGTTTATTTTAAATCATTTGATGGAATATGAAGATATCAAGATTTAATGAATCAATCACACCAGATTATAAATTTCTGATTCAAGATATGTGTGTGATTCAATAAATCAATAATTTCAAATGATTTTAAACAAACAAATATTCAAATCAAATAATCATGAAATAGCAGTGAGTTTTAAGGCCTGATTTCCAAAGAATTTTCCACAAGTATTTTCTGACAAGTACACGAGAAATTTAAGATCATTTACATCAAGTTTGAGAGGTATTTATGATCCAAAAAAATAAAAAATAATATTTGAAATCACTTGAATCAATGTCAAATTTGAGATATAATTAATCAGTCACACAAGATTGATAATTTTAAATTTTAGAGGTGTGTGATATTCAGAATGTCAATAATTTCAGATGATTTCAAACAAATAAATTTAAACAATAATGATCATGAATAAAGATGAGATTCAAGGTGTATCGCTGTAATTCAAGACAATTCAAACTATCCAAGCCAATTTGAAAATCAATGAAATTATCATAACTGAGAAATAGCAGTGTGAAATTTCAATTGTTTTTCAGATCTTCAAAAATTTAGAATTCAAATTAACAGTGTTCAAGATATGACAAGAATACATCAACATTGTTATGAATTCAGAAAACAGAAAATAAACTTCAAAACAATTGCAGATATTTACAAATTTATATTCAAGATCTGGAAAAGATTAAAACATCAGAGTTTTATGTAAAAGAAGCAAATTTCCAGAAAAATTTGACTTTTGCAATTGGAAGTTAATGAAGCTCAAAAAGGAAACAACAAAAAAGTGTGGCAATGAAAATCAAAGATAAAAAAGAAGAGGTAGAAGGAGGAATAAACAAAGAAAATAAATATTTACAAAGGTGAGTTCAGAGATCATACATAAAATCGATGTAAACCATAATCTCTGACTTAATAAATGTGGCTAAGGAACTGTGAATGATTCTATGATATGTAGCAGTTTGAATCCAATTTTTCTTTAGCTATGCAGTTCCTTAGCCTCCTTCAGTACCAAACTATTAGGAGGATTGAGTGGTCTAACAAAAGTAGTAAAACCACTCACAGTTATGTTCGTACGTTTTGGTACCCAAACCTGTTTGTATAATAATCCATTCAAATCTATCTTCGTACCCTTTGGAACCCAAATCTATTTGAATTTAATGAAGTTTGTTTTATTTCTTTTTGGGATCCAAAATTGTTCAACTGGATTATTATAAAACAAATTCACATCACGTTTATGATTCAAAAAACCTTTGCGATTATTAGAGTTTGAATTTTCACATCGATTCTTTCCAAAGCAGTTTAAAGGATTTTTAAAATCATTTGAGTTCTGATTTTCAAAAACATTACTTTTCTCAAAGCAAAGACCACTTTTATTTCTAGATAAAAAATGATTTTTCAACAACATATTGAGATATTTTTCACCATCAGAAAATTAAGTCAATGTTGTTTCAAGTCGTCGAATTTCAGTTTTAAGATCACTATTTTGCTTTCATTAAATCTGAACAACAATTTTTAGTGATCTTACATCTTTCAAAATCAGATTTCAAAACCAAATTTTCATCATTAAGCAATTTAATTTTGGTTTAAGACTCAGCAATTTCAAATTCAAATTGTTTTCGACTCTCATAATCAAATTTCTTGAGTTTTTCAATCTCGATTTCTAGCTCATTCAGAATAGACTCGGTTTTCAACAAGCTTTGATTTTCAGCAAAATATATTTGGAATTTTCGGTCGTTTTAAAATTTTCAAATTCTTTTTGCAAACAATTGTTTGTGCTTTCAAGCTCTATCTTGTTCTCTTTTAAGATCAGAATTTCATTCTCAAGTTTTTGGATATTTTTATTTTGACGAACAAGATCATTTTTCAAATTTAAACAATTTTTGCAATTAGAATTTGAAGACTTCTTAACGTTTTTAAGCTTTGATTCCAAAAGATTATTTTTGCATATCAACTTAAGTATTTCATATTTCAGAATTTTATTTTTAGATTTTAGATTCTCAACAGATTCAGTTAAATCATTTAAACGATGAGTTAAATTTTTATAAGAAAGATCTTTTGTTGAGTCTACATCAGAATTTCCATCTGTACAACCTGTTAAGCCTAAATCTGAAACTGAGTTGACATTCTAGGGTTTTGAGCGGTTGTCTTCTTTTCCATATAGCATGTTGAGAGTTGTCCAGATTTCCTGCGCAGTCAAATAATGGGAGATAAGCCTATATTAGACATCATCAATATAAGAATATAAAGTATGAGTAGCGCGAAAATTAAATTCAATATCAACCCTATTTACAATATCATACCTATTTATAATATTATTCCAACATTTAATATCAACAGATTGTAAATAGGATTCCATTTTTGATTTCCAAATCAAAAAATCCGTACCATTCAAAATAGATGGAATACGACTGGACTAACTCTCAGAGGACTAACAACTAGGATGACCCATTACTCTAGAGTTAATGAAATAACCTGCTCTGATACTACGTGTTGGATCTAGATTAACCCTAGAGGGGGGTGAATAGGGTTTATCATAGTTTTTCACTGATTTAAAAAACTAACATGATATTAAAATAATAAACAAGTCATAGAATACAGCAAAAATAAAAGTGCAGAAAATAAATCACACACAGATATACCCAGCTTCGGCAAAAATCTACCTACTATTGCATTCCTAAGGTTTCAACTAGGTAAAAGAACAGATCCCGCATACAAGACCATGTACACTCGCGAACCTCTCGCTCCTATTCTAATCCTACGCTCAAAACCCTAGACTGGTCTATATCCACTAGACCAGATTTTCCCCTAGGTTTACAGACACTAGTAAACTGTCAGTTAACCCCTAATTGAATCCCCTAGAATTTTATAGAATCTAGAACTGTTTGGACTGTTTCAATTCAAATAACAAATGACAATACAAAATTAAAAACAACTTTAAAAACCCTAGCCCTTATGAAATTAAATTAAAACACATAGACTTAGCTCCTTTTCACATGGCCGACCCATTTGCATTTTCTTTGGTCCGATCTTCCTTTTGCTTTAAAGAAAAAATATGGCGGCTGGCTTCAAAGGCTAGGGTTTATCTGGAAATCTAAATCTCGATCGCAATTCTGATAAATTGATGGTTTGAGGCTGAAAATCCTTTGCTTGGCTTGTCGATAGATCTGGTCTTTGTCTCTGGCTCTCGTTGATTTGAAGATGTTCGGATAATCATGAGCAATTTGAATTTTCTTGCTTTTAAATTCTTGCGACTTGCTTTTGGTATAAAATGACTTGGCTGATTTTTCTTTGAATTGCTTGATTTCCTCTTTTGATTTATGGATTTGATTGAATACAAGATTTCCTCTTTTGGTCCCTCTAGTTTAAATTGCTTATGTGTATTTGGACATGAATTCAGGAAATTATTTGTTGCCTTATATTCCTTTGTGAAAATTCTAGAAACCCTTAACTGACACACTGCCAAAACAGGTGCATTTGAAAAACTGGAAACATTTTCTTGGCTTGACTTGCATTCGAAAATCCATATTTGATACTTGCCACAAATGAAACATTCCCTTGTATGTAAGAATGAAAACTTGCTAAATTTTCTGGTTTCTGGAAAATGTTAAATACTTGCCAAATATGTCCACTGTGATTTTTCCTGTATGATTTTCTACTCGATTGATTTACTTATTTCCTGTTTTGTTATTTGATAAAATTGTTGTGAATTCCATTGTGTGATGACTGAATTAATTCTGCCCAAAAATAGTCACATGTATTTCAGGAAACAAACAATGTGATTTGTGGGCTTTTAAAACAAATGTTATTCTTGCCAAGAAAAAACAATCCATTAAACGATGCTTTCCAATCTTGAATTTCTAAACTATATGAAACGATAAGGAATTTCGCTCGATCCGAATCGATCGCTAAACCGACCAAGACAGTTCGAAACCCCTGATTGTTTTTAGAACTCGTCAAATTGGAACACAAATAAAAGAACATTTCACTGCTTATTACAACAATTCCATCAGAATATAAGAATATCACAGAGTACGAAGCAATATTACACAATTGACAAATATCAGAGATTTAAATTATATTACTACAGCGGAAAAATAATACAATACACAACTGAAAAAGATATACGGATACAGAGCTTTCCGGATATCATTCCAGCTGTAAACCAGGTTCCTGTGAATATAAATCTGCAAAACCAAAACTACCAGCTGCCCGTGTGGAAGATAGGGGCACCCATAGTTTAGGTTAAAACAATAAACTCCAGGTCAGTCATGTGACTGGTGTGAGAACTAAAACAGTTATTAATCTTTATTTTAAAGTTAGGTAAATCAAGGGACCACGCCGTATAACACGGAACGGGTTTCCTCCCAAGAATACCAATGCATAAACAACAGCGCGACGCTAAATAAAGAACAATGAAGCTATTATAAGACCTAGGTCCCATCATACAATGCAACACAAGCCGGAGGATAGGGTTTTACCTTATAATAGCCAAAGAATGCTTGATACGCTAAATTTCATCTTTTATTTTTACTATAAGTGTATAGTGTCAAAACAATTTCAATCATAAGTATTAATCATAGATGGCATGGGTACCATATATCATGTCGCCAATACTAGGCTCTACAATCAAAACCGCGAATGTCACTTATTGGAAGTTGGATTTCCATCTGTGAACTAAGGCAAAAGATAGTCCTTACCGAATTCAAGACGCTCTAGCCCGCCCCTTAGGCAAGTACTCAGTCAAGCCTTTGGATCGTCTGGGTCGGTCCACCGATGTGGATTAAAATGCCTGAACACCGCGTTTCCCCACCCTATGGGGTGTCAATGAGTCCAATGACTCCATCGGCTCCACATAGTCACCGATATATCCGAGGCGCCTCGCAATCCAACAACCACATAAGTCAAACTCGTCAGGGCATGTAAAACCACTGACGCCACTTCTAGCTAGAAAGAAACGCTTGTCCTCCCCGAGGTCCTTCTCCCGTTTCTAGTTCACACCGGGGTGTAAGGCTCGCAAATTAATGCTACACAAAGCTGTACCACACAGGTTGTGGGTTGATCATCAACCACAAGACTCTGCTTTTCAACAGAAGCCTTGATCATTTGCATCTTAGCATGCCACACAGGTAGACCACTCCATGCAACCGATATCCATCAATCACACAGAATGATATCCAATATCAGACACACAGTCTATTTACAAGTCTGTTCTGGGTCGAAACGAAACCGGAGGCACCTTGTACCTCGCATATTCATCGATCTCTAAGTACGTCTGGACGATCACTAACTGATTCCCTCCTCTTGGGTGTATGGCCCAATCAAGATCATCAGTAATTATCCAAACGACGTGAAGACCTCCGGTCTTCAACCACCGTCTTCATCTTCGGCTAATTGTCGTATTAGTTATTCAGAATGGTATAAACCCGGTTTTTCCGAACAACTCGCGTATTTTATAAACAAGTGTTACACAAATACAACATACGCCTCATTCCAATTCAGAATATTCTTTTATACAAATATTATTATACTTTGGGAAAGGTTCCCATTAATTTTATCAAAGATAAATTCTTTAAATTTATTATTTAATCTTCTTTTGAATATCAATTCAAACCAAATTATGATTTATCCAAACTAGTCGGGATTAACGAACCTTACCGAAGTAATCATCTATTTTAATTTCCCAATCCTAACCTATTCATCCCATGAAGTAAAACTGGTAATACTTCATATCTAACACCATGGTGTTATCGGTAAATTCAATTTCCATTTCACGTTCAAATCTAATTAAAGACTTAACTATCGCCTGGAGCAAAACTGGTGATACTCCATTCTCGATCATTTCAATATAATTAAAGATTCATTAAAACTCCACTTGGTTTTAATCTTCCCAAAAATCAATATTAATGATTGTTTAACTTGGGAAATCATATCCGGTCTTTAGCTGGGTTAAAGAACCCATGTCATTTAAAACACGATTCACTATAAACCCAAAATCACATTCCATTAATTATTGGGTTAAAGAACAAGTGTTATTTAAAACACCGTTCACGATAAACCCAAAAATCAATTCAAATTCAATTCCAATTAAATACCATTTAATTAGTATACTTCATTAAATCTAAATAAAAAGGTTTAATCTTTTTCTCAACTGGGTTTAAGAACAGTGTTAATGAAGACACCATTCACGACAAACCCAAATCCCATTTGATATCAAATACAAGGCTCTGAATAGAAAATATATCGGCTTATATTCAATATCAAATTCTACGACCAACAAATATCGTATTGGAAATAACAATATAAATATATCTTTCAAATTTCCATAACAATATCTGTATAATCACGAAATCCAGCATCGAAATATTCCAAAGACAATTTCGATTCAAATCCTTTTCCACTTTATATACTGAAAATTCTGGTTATTTTCAAAACCATTTCAAATCCACTTTATTTATTTTAAAAATAAATGGGATTATAAGTCTAGTTCAAAACTAGTTCATTTCGATAAATATCTATTTTTATCAAATCAAATTTGGAATTTTTCATCCCAATTCTTCACAAATCATTTCTTATGATTTTACACAAATTATCAATATTTTTAATAATTTTATCAAGGCCCGTACAGTCGATTTCCATCAACGACCATCGAACTGCACTTACAACGCCCTTTTCCAAATTTGATTTGGACATAATTCCAAATCCAACCATTAGATTTCAAATCTCTAATATTCGTTAGAAGGCTCTTTTCGATACGAACCCAACGGTTCTGGTTTTAGGAGAATCCGACGGTCGGATCTCCCGTAACGTCCATTCGAAGTCAATGGTCGAAAATCGCGAACTGCCGCAGCGCGGCGCGTTCTATTCAGGCCATTATATATAATATATATATATATATATATATATATATATATATATCGTCGATTTCCTTTCAAAACGTGTTTTATAAATCGTTTTAAATTCATTTTCGAAACGATTTCAACTTCATATTCAATTTTGAATCAAAATTGAATATTCCACATCATCGATATACAAATGATAATATTTTCAAAACGTTATATTTTGAAATCAATTCCTTTTCGAAATTCATTATAAAAATGAATAAAATCGATATTAATACCGTTCGTGTCAAAATGGCGTCAATCTAATCAACACGGCTTTATATATTTCAATAACCTCGTTATTCTATTCATAACATGAATATTTCCTTCAACACATGAATTTTCTTTTATTCAACACATGAACATATATTTTATTCAACACATGAATTTTCTTTTATTCAACACATGAATATTCTTTTTATTCAACAAATGAATCTTTATTTTATTCAACACATGAATATTCTTTTTATTCAACACATGAATATATATTTTATTCAACACATGAATTTCTTTTTATAGTATCCTTTATTTTCCAAATTAGAATAAGGCCCAATCAATTACCATATAATGTTAATTATATGGATTTCCTACAACACATGTATATAATAGCAACGATAAATAATCAACCATCATCCAGAGTGCACCACACCACTGCATAAGCATTAAATATAAATAATTAACGCTTACACAGTCTGTCAACTCATCGATTGACATACAACTAAACAATTGGGATTAGTGTACGTCAAATATCATCCCAATACCCGTGTGGGGTTTCAAATCAACAAACACAGATTTTTATTTGTGTAGTTGGGCGATGTGTAAAAGTTATCGTCCCAATCAATATCAGTCAAATGGGTGTATATAAACAAATCGTTCGATATGTAAATGAATATTTATTTTACTTCAACACATGAATATATATTTTATTTCAACACATGAATATATATTTTATTTCAACACATGAATTTTATTTTATTCAACACATGAATATATATATTTTATTTCAACACCTGAATTTTATTATATTCAACACATGAATTTTATTCTATTCAACATATGAATTTTATTCTATTTGACACATGAATTTTTACTTTCCATTCCACCTCACAATCAATTATCACATAAACAAATCAATCCAAACGCAATCAAACAAACAAGTCATCCATGGTCTGTGGACGATGGGGAAACAGTTCATATATGCAGTTATAAAATAAATAACTGAACACAGAAAATTGTAGTGAGGAGTTCTCACCGTGGGATCCACTCCTTCATTCTCTATTTCTGAACTGCTGAACCGTTTAGATTTGTTTGAAATTCCAATGCAGTCCTTACCACGCTGTTCATAATAAAATCACATTTTTATTATGATGTTCTATAAAAATCATATTTTTATTACTCTACCAATATAAAAATCATATTTTTATTCTTTCTATAATATAAAAATCATATTTTTATTCTTTCAATAATATAAATAATCACATTTTTATTCTTTCTATAATACAAAAATCATACTTTTATTCTTTTTATAATATAAAAATCATATTTTTATTCTTTCTATAATATAAAAATCATATTTTTATTCTTTCTATAATATAAAATTCATATTTTTATTTTGCTACAATACAACAAAAAAAACTGATTTTTTTTCCTCTTTTTACAACCAATTTCATTGAGCAGTTAAAGATAAATGAACAAAAATAGCAAATGAAAAGGATTTGGGGTTGAGGAGGGCGCAAGTCTGCCGGGGACGTCGCAGTTAGGTGCTCGCGGGTTGGCGGATTTCCAATCTCCCATCGGAGAACCAATTTGGGCACCCTGGCCGTTGGTGTTGGGGGAGTTCCATCCGTCGCGCGCCGACGTCGAGGGGAGGAGGCCAGGTGGTGACTGCGGCGGAGGGGTGTGGGACCAAGCGTGGTCTCAATTTTGGGGGTGTTCGTGTGTGTGGGGGGGGGGGGGAGGGGGGGTTTCGGGTATCGCGCGTTGGAGGGAGAAGGGGGAGGAAGTGGCGGCGGTCAGCTCGGCGGTGGGGCGGGATCGGATTCGGCGGAGGCAATGGAGCCGGGGGGAGGTTCGCGCTGTAGATCGTGATTTCCATTTTTCATTTTTTTAAGTGAAGTCAACGGTAGGAAGGGGGGTTAAGGAGAAATATAAATATATATATTTAATTAATTTTCACTATAAAGTCACTTTTTCATTCGACCTCTAAACGAGACCCAACGACTGTCGCCCCTAGCTAATTACCCCCATTCCGAACACAATGGGGTATGTTTCGTAACCCAATTCGCTTGTTACGATCAGTTTCCATTCAAAATATAAATCTATACATTGAATTTGAACGCACATTTCAATTTACCGGGGCCACATACTAACTCTAAAAATTCCCGGAAAATATTTTCTAGCTTCGTATTGACGATACGGTTCTACGAAAATTAATTTCATCAAATTCTGAGACCGTTTGAAAAATGGCCATTTTCTGGTCGATCAAAATTGACTTAAAATGTCAAGACATGATTTCTTTTGCCACGCTCACATATTGATTCAGAAAATTACGAATTTTGGAATCTAGCAATAACTTGACATCCCGGATCCAACAAAAGTGGCTTCATCGAAAACCGAGGTCGTTTGCAAAATTTCCATTTTTAAGGGCCAGAATTCCACGGCGACTATTTTGAATTTTCAACTGGGCATAACTTTTTATCCCCGCTATGAAATTTCAATTTTTCGGATTTGTTGGAAAAATATTCTCAAATAGATTCCAATATTTTTCATTTTGCCAAAATCCGGTTTATTTTGAATCCTTCCCATTCATTTGAAATCTGAAATCGAATTTTCAAACTACCGCGCAATTTTCAACTCCTTTTATAATTAAAATAAATTATTTATATTCTAACGACGATTCGAATAAATATATACATTCTAATTCTATTCCAAATAAATTTCTCGTTGTTATTATTTAAAATAATTCATTTTAAATATTCAAAATTCACTAAAATTGCCAAAATAAAAATTTTAAATTGGCTCGGATTTACGGGTTATTACAATCTCCTCCACTTAAAACTTTTCGTCCTCGAAAAGGAACGAAGCTGAAAGTTGTTTTACAAATCAACTCAACTTTCATTATTTTCATTATGGCTTAAGTTCTTCAACTTTTCAGTTTCTAAGAACTTTTCAAATTTTTCAAAAATTTGGCTAACACCCTAAATTTTCGAATTTTTTTGCCATAACCTCCCCTGCACCGGAAGCTTCGAGATATTTCAAATAGCCTCCCATGGCCCTCACCAATCCAAAAAGAAAAAGAAACAGCCAATCGGCTCGTAAAATCATCAAAAACCCAAGAAATACAATAAACATGTACCTATTTGTCGGGCAAACAATTTTATTCCTCTTCTCTAGCCTCCTTGCTATGACCTGTTCAATGTAAGTACATGTATATGCATGAAAATGCGACTAATTTTCAATACAATTCACTATTTGATACAATTTGGCTAAATGGTCCAAATTTTAATTAATCAGCCAATAATCAAACAACACAATCAACAATCAATTAGTTGATTAACGTTTCAAATTCATAATTTTGATACATAGTCCAAAAATCAGATTTTTGATGCCAAATCACAACAAATAATCCTATGTGAGTTTTGGTTCTCACACCAGTCTAATGGAAATATATAGATATCTCACTTTCGAAACACGAACATAAATCCTGATGATGGAGCTCCATCATCAAAATCATCTCCGGGCGACTAGAGTGTGATTCTATATCTATCCAGTATATTAAAACTTCGAATACACGTGGATCAGACGTATATACAAAATCTTTATATACTTGATTGTCCAAACCAATACAACTAAATATGCAAATACGTATAATTAATTTAAATTTTCAAAACAAACTTTGTTTTCAATTTTAAAAATATACTCTTCGCACTCGTTCTAGGATACTACTGATCCTATCTCTAACGAGTCATTCTCATTGGATATTACTAATCCAATCTCTGATGAATTCTTTCATATGGTTCTAATGTGTCTTGTTCTTCAAGCTCTGTAAACCAAAGCTCTAATACCAAATGAAACGATAAGGAATTTCGCTCGATCCGAATCGATCGTTAAACCGACCAAGACAGTTCAAAACCCCTAATTGTTTTGAGAACACGACAAATCGGAACACAAACAGAAGAACATTTCATTGCTTATTACAACAATTCCATCAGAATATAAGAATATCATAGAGTATGAATCAATATTACACAATTGACAAATATCAAAGATTTAAATTACATTACTGCAGCGGAAAAATAATACAATACACAACTGAAAGAGATATACGGATACAGAGCTTTCCGGATATCATCCCAGCTGTAAACCAGGTTCCTGTGAATATAAATCTGCAATACCAAAACTACTAGCTGCCCGTGTGGAAGATAGGGGCACCCAGAGTTTAGGTTAAAACAATAAACTCCAGGTCAGTCATGTGACTGGTGTGAGAACTAAAACAGTTATTAATCTTTATTTTAAAGTTAGGTAAATCAAGGGACCACGCCGTATAACACGGAACGGGTTTCCTCCTAAGAATACCAGTGCATAAACAATAGTGTGATGCTAAATAAAGAACAATGAAGCTATTATAAGACCCAGGTCCCATCACACAATGCAACACTAGCCGGAGGATAGGGTTTTACCTTATAATAGCCAAAGAATGCTTGATACGCTAAATTTCATCTTTTATTATTACTATAAGTGCATAGTGTCAAAACAATTTCAATCACAAGTAATAATCATAGACGACATGGGTACCATATATCATGTCGCCAATACTAGGCACTACCATCAAAACCGCAAATGTCACGTATTGGAAGTTGGATTTCCATCTGTGAACCAAGGTGTAATGACCCGAAAATCCGGTCCAATTTGAGCTGACTAAATAACACAAGTCCAACCCCAAATTGCACTGAAAATTCAAGAAATTTATAGAAAGAAGATAGAGGGTGAGGATAGATAAGATAGAACTAGTAGAATAGAAGAAGAAGAAGAAGAAGAAGAAGAACATCATCATCAGAGTAACACGAATCTCGCAGCAGAACGAATAAAATATAACATAACTTTTGAAATACAAACAGTATATGTATATGATAACATTTCAGAGTACAACAATTACAACAACAGCGGAAATAATACTAGCTATAAAATCTTGAAGCCTCCTGCTCCAAGCTCTCCAAGTGTATCTGTAAAATCCTGAACTACTTGACTGCCCATACAAATTTAGGCACCCAAGAGTTTAGGTAGAACAAAACAAAGTAAACTCCGGGTCAGTCATGGGACTGGTATGAGTAAAACAGTTTAAAACAATTTGGACAAGTAAAACGATATCTCATAAGACCACGCCGTATAACGGAACGGGTTTTTCCCTTATGAGAATCCAAAATATCTTTATATCAAAAACCTTTTGATATTATAATAATGTCTATCAACCGCAATATAATAATCATCTAGCAGAAATGCTTTCATCTCACGTTCTACATATATAGTATACAATCAAAACCGCAAGCACGTATTGGGTAATGGATTTCCAACTATGACAAGGTATGGAACCACCTTCCGATCAGTGTACTCTAGGAACGATACACTGGAGTTCAACAAGAACATCTTGCAACTCAGCCACACATGACCGACCACTCATTTCGCTTGAGTGTATCGAATGTACATCACCAACGGTTGGGATCAGCAACCGTTTCCGTATATATATATATATATATATATATATATGTATATATATATGGGACAACAATGATAGATTAAAAGAAGCAAATGAATATTCTCTAGATAGGTGATTATACACCCTACTTCGGTGCGACCGACTTAGCCATGCTGCCTGCCCGATTTCTGTCATTTACCGGATGTGAGGCTAGAAGCTACGCATATCTTTTCATATCATATCTTCATTTACTTGGAATACCACATCGTCATACCCGCCAAATCATTATCGATTTCTCTAACGGTATCACGGGTATGAAGCTAAGAGAAACGAATTCCTCCGCCACCAAACGTAATACGTTGAAGAGATAAACATATATGATTCGTTGGGAATACTCTGTCAGACATTCGTCCATACAAGTTGTCCTGGGACTGGACAAACCGAAGGCACTATTCAGTACATCCATCTTAGGCACTGTTATCTAAGACTTATACAATAGCCCTTGCACTTTACTTCGTTTTCAATTTTCTTCATCGCATTTGATCACAACGCTTGTGTCAATACGGAGTGGTTCTTCGGATAATAATCCAACCGGTCTCTCCATATTTACAACGTAAAATGGTCAAAACTTTGATAGTCTGTGATTTAACTATCAAATGAAAACATGTCCGTGTACAAACAACGATCTAAATTCCAAATGGAATTATCGACCCAATCATCAAAACATATATATATATATATATATATATAGTCATATCTCCTTATTTTCTATATTTAGAAAATATTCGTTATCAATGTTGGAAAACATTTCCATTGTTTATTTACGTATCACTATCCTTCCACAACTATCAGACTCTAACTATAAACTAGTAAAAGAACAATTCTCTAAGTATAAACCCCGAAGACCGAAACCAACATCAGATCCACACTCAGAAAACGATTCAACTTACTAATCTCTAGTCAGTTTCTAATCTTGCTCAACTTTATTTCTTTAACTCTATTCGATTAACTCTAACTGATTAACTCAAATTCGAATAACCTATATTCGATTTACTCCTTTAAATAACGTTTATCCATTTATAAAGATTAATCTTGCTCAACTCTATTCGATTAACTCTAACTGATTAACTCAAATTCGAATAACCTATATTCGATTTACTCCTTTAAATAACGTTTATCCATTTATAAAGATTTACTTTTAGTAACGGTTCTTCACTTTTAAAATGTCCTTTTTATAACGTTTCTCCACTTATACAGATTTCCTTATAACAACGTTTAATTACTTATAATGATTTCCTAATAACAGCGTTTAATCACTTATAATGATTTCCTAATAACAGCGTTTTATCACTTATAATGATTTCCTATAACAGCGTTTAATCGCTTATAATGATTTCCAATAACAGCGTTTAATCACTTATAATGATTTCCTAATAACAGCGTTTTATCACTTATAATGATTTCCTATAACAGCGTTTAATCACTTATAATGATTTCCTATAACAGCGTTTAATCACTTATAATGATTTCCTAATAAATATCCCTTATATTCTTTCTATTATATTATCCCAATAAACATCCCTCTTTATAAAATCCTTTGATTTTATAAATAAATTCTCCTTTATAAAATCCCTTGATTTTATAAACAAATTCTCTTTAACAAGTTTAAAATCTCATTTTATAACAAATATCCCTTATATAAAACCTCTTTGATTTCCTAAATAAATTTCCTTTTATAATATCATATTTATTTCCTAAATATTTCCCCTTTTTCATTTATTCTATTTTCTGAATAAATATTCCTTTATAAATTCTATTCACTTCCTAAGTTAACATCTTTCTTTATACTTCTATTTACTTGCTAAGTAAATAATCGTTTGACACTTCCATTTCAATACACAGTTTGAAAAATTCCCTTTTTACTTTCCAGTATTCATTTTGGTATTTAAAATACCGTACAACTATAATTAAAATCATCCACACATATAAAATCAATAACCGATTTTATATCACAGCATATATCACAATATATGATAAACATTAAAATAAATGTTGAGGAATCCAGTCGGATTCCTCCAACTGTTCCCCTGCATCATAGATGTTAAACCATAAAATTAACATCAACTTCATTTCAGTATGAAATGTTCTGATAAGCAATATCAATATTTAATGGTATATATATATACATATATATATATAATTTCAACTAACTGACTAGCAGTTCAATCAACCAATCTACACACAACAGTCAATCAATATCTAACAGTTCTAAAAGTACATTATAAAAATATAATTGTTCAGAGTTGGTGAGTTTTACTCACTTTGTCCATAATCGTTAAATAACAATTTACGAATGTCAGTTTGATTCAGAGGTTGGATTTTCCCGTAAATCGAGACGAGCTCCAAAACATTCCAATGTGGTTCCATGTTGTAGCATACGTCTGTATGATCCTATCGGATCTTGTTTTCGAAAGTTCTTTGTTTTATCTTCAGCCCATAATTCTTTGATCTCCATACCATTACAACTCAGAACAAGACTCCATCCTAATTCATGTAAAAATCTCGACTACAGCCATATGAACCCACCAACATCTTTCCTTCCACACTAACAACGTCAGCTCCAACATGATGTTCACCAACATCAAACCTTCCGCCTCCAAACAATCAACCACCTACTCATGTAAAAACCCCCACCTCCACTCGTTCTCAACACCTATCCTCCCTCTTCTCACTTAATCCTTCACGGTCCACGTTCATCAGTTTACTACTGCCTTATTCCTCCATGAACGCAACCATCCCCTATTAACCCAGCACGTTAGTCCCCATATTTATAACCCTGCCATGATCATTAAATACTTTAAAATGCAATTAATTAGTTTTTAAATAGGGTAATAGTTGGTAATAACTATGTATCATCCTCCTTTCTCGTTCCTGTTAATCGCACCATACAGCTACTTTGAATCCACTACTGCTCCCAACTTCCTTCTCCAATAACACTCCAGAATACTACTTGTTCCCGAACCACGTACAATACCAAGTTTGGCCACCGCACCTTCATTCTTTGATCAGACCTCATCACAACATACTCCACTCATCTTCACAGCGAGACTTCACTGCTTCTTTAACGCCTTTGCTGAACTCGATTTCCATCCATCACCGAAATCCCTTTCAGCATCGTTCAAAAATGTCGAGGGCCGACTTCATGCTCTGTTCAAACATCGAACCCTCACCAACCTTCCTTACCTAATTAACTTCCATCACGCAACGTGACTGACTCAAAACACTACACAAGAAAAATATCTGTTGCGCTCAATACTGATGACCGGAACCCATCACTCTCTACCGGCGTGCGCGCTTCACTGTTCTCGCCCTTCGATTTCAGTGCCGACGTCCCAAGCATCCCCGTTCGATTTCAGTTTTCCAGTAACTGCCGTGGCTTTCGAGTACCCATACAGCCACCGTCGTTTACCCTTTCAGATCACAATCGCACAGATGCTAAATCTTGTGTAGCTGAACGTTATTCTAATTGAAGGTATCTTGATTAGATATGTGGTTTTGGAGATAGAATGAAAATGAAATCTGTATCAGTTGTTTGTCCATTTTTTTTGTGAAAGTGGAGGCGCAAAAATCCTTTTGACCACGAAATTGTGTTGACTGCAGCAATTAGGTTAAACGTTGGGCTTTTATAGAGAAGATAATTTGGACCAAAAAAAATGATTATTATATTATGTTGAAACTTAACGATGAAGTCTCGTACAAAAATAACCACGTACGATCTCTGTTTTTGACAAACTAAGCTATTCCTAGCATAGAAAAATATTCCGGATCCAATGGGATAGGTTTCGTCGAATTCCGACACCGTTTGCGAAAATCCTTTAGAAAATATCGATGAAAAACACCAAGCATTAATTCCTTAAAATTACAGAAAAAATCCTAAAAATATGAGGCGTTGACGTTTCACTAGACCTCTTCCTAAGGTTTCATATGAAACTTGTTTCGTTGAATTTCGAGTTTATTTGACCAGTTAACCATTCAGTTTAGTTTGTTTTAAGTTAAAAACATAGTGTACCGTACTATGAAATATTCTATTCACGTAGGGACTGTTATGGACAGAAACAAAAATACCATTGAAATGAGTGATGTGCTCTGGTCCCAAAAATGTAATAATACCGGTAGATGAACTCATATTGTGAAATCCCGAAATGTCGATACAGGTGCCAAATACTCCAAATAAAAAGTTGCTTATTTAATAAATTAAAAATTACCATAAAATTCTAAAATTTAAATTATCACTACTTCCCAAAAGAACCTTGTCTAAATTCAAACCCGATCTCTAGTTATATCGAATAAACCGTTACGGTCGATAAACGATTCTATAGCGACTATTTTAAAATTTGATTTGGACATATCTCAAAATCTACACGACGAAATCCCCATTTTTCTCTTCCATTAGAAAGATATACTCCACCAGCTACGTATGTTTCTTGTTTCACAGAAATCCGATTTAAAACGAACTCTATACATTCAGTTGAAGTTCGAATCGCCAAATTACGAACTGCAGCGCCATTTGGAGCTCGATTATAATTATATTAAAATTCCACGTTCTAACGTCGACGATTAAAAATATATTTGTTATTTAAATAATTAAATAAGTTAATTATTACACCGTCAAATATCCGGGTCATTACATTCTTCCCTACTTAAAATAATTTCGTCCTCGAAATTGCTAAGTTAGAGGACGACCCTATCTATTGGAATTCCTAAGATTTGTTTACCCCTTATTTCTGATTTCAACTGAACCAATTAATATTGGCTAAAATATTAATTCCTTCCGACTAACCTAAATTTTCAAAAATTCTGAAAATTTTCTAACACTTTAAATTTTCAGAAAATTTCGCCATAACCTCCTTTGTACAGCCCTAACGGTAAAACCACAACTCGCCTCTCTAGGCCTTCTCAGCCCAAAAGAAAATCAAACAGCCAAGCGGCTTGCCAATTCGGCTCATAAATCCCAAACTCATATCAATTATAAACTTGTACCTTTTTGTCGGGTATATCACTATATCCTTTCCATCTGCTATCAACTTAACATATATTAATGTCATCTCAATCAACTCAAATCGATTGATCCTCAAATCCAACAATTCGGTCATATCTAAACCAAATTCCATTCAAACTCCAATCTCAAATTTCAAACTCTCAACTTACCAACTCCATTTCATATTCACTTATTTCAAGTTAAATCCCAATTTATAAATCACTTTTACCAGTTTACCTATTTAACTCATAAGTTAATTTAATTTCCGAATTTAAATTCCTGGGTTTTTCAAATCATTTGAAATCATAATAACAATTCAAAATCCTTTGAATTCCTGAATAACTTGTTTTTGCAAAACAATTTCAAAACAAAATCTTTGGTAGTAATCCGTCACTTAGCAACTCGAAAATTACACCGATGATGTATCGATCCATCATCGGAATTATTTCCCAGCGATTAAAGTGAGTTCAATACTATATTCCTTTCAAAACCACTTTTAAACACTTTCCATTTTGAAATCAATCCTAGATATCCTTATCAAAACAAATTTAAAACCTCCCAGGATTTTAAAATTCACGCATACTTAATCCAGATTCAATTACAAACACTGATCTGAATTTCCAGTTTTAAATTTCAATTCTGACTTTAATTTCAGATTTAATTCATTCGTAACACTTATACGAATTTTGATTGATTATTTATAACCATTCCACTTTTATAATCTTATTCGATTTAATAACAACCAACACATTATAATATATCCAATATATATACTTGGGTAAAATTATTTCATTTACCCTCTTTTCAAAACCTACCATGTCGGTTCATCGTATTCAAGTGTTTAGTAACTCCTATCGATATCGTGGTGCCCCACTATCGACCAGAATTCATAAGCCACTCAACCAGTAAAGCTCCACAATATAAAACAAATTTTTATATCAAATAACAAATACGCGCTCATATATATATATATATACACTAAATCTCAGTCTAGGGTATTACTAACCCCATCTCTACTGAGTTACGCCACAGAGCCAAGGTATAACTTAACCTTAAGCTCTGATACCAACTGTAATGACCCGACAATCCGGTCGAATTTGAGCTGACTAAATAACACAAGTCCAACCCCAAATTGCACAGAAAGTTCAAGAAATTTATAGAAAGAAGATAGAGGGTGAGGATAGATAAGATAGAACTAGTAGAATAGAAGAAGAAGAAGAAGAACATCATCATCAGAGTAACACGAATCTCGCAGCGGAACGAATAAAATATAACATAACTTTTGAAATACAAACAGTATATGTATATAATAACAATTCAGAGTACAACACTTACAACAACAGCGGAAATAATACTAGCTGTAGAATCTTGAAGCCTCCTGCTCCAAGCTCTCCAAGTGTATCTATAAAATCCTGAACTACTTGGCTGCTCGTACAAATTTGGGCACCCAAGAGTTTAGGTAGAACAAAACAAAGTAAACTCCGGGTCAGTCATGGGACTGGTATGAGTAAAACAGTTTAAAACAATTTGGACAAGTAAAACGATATCTCATAAGACCACGCCGTATAACGGAACGGGTTTTTCCCTTATGAGAATCCAAAATATCTTTATATCAAAAACCTTTTGATATTATAATAATGTCTATCAACTGCAATATAATAATCATCTAGCAGAAACGCTTTCATCTCACGTTCTACATATATAGTATACAATCAAAACCGCAAGCACGTATTGGGTAATGGATTTCCAACTATGACAAGGTATGGAACCACCTTCCGATCAGTGTACTCTAGGAACGATACACTGGAGTTCAACAAGAACATCTTGCAACTCAGCCACACATGACCGACCACTCATTTCGCTTGAGTGTATCGAATGTACATCACAAACGGTTGGGATCAGCAACCGTTTCCGTATATATATATATATATATATATATATATGGGACAACATTGATAGATTAAAAGAAGCAAATGAATATTCTCTAGATAGGTGATTATACACCCTACTTCGGTGCGACCGACTTAGCCATGCTGCCTGCCCGATTTCTGTCATTTACCGGATGTGAGGCTAGAAGCTACGCATATCTTTTCATATCATATCTTCATTTACTTGGAATACCACATCGTCATACCCGCCAAATCATTATCGATTTCTCTAACGGTATCACGGGTATGAAGCTAAGAGAAACGAATTCCTCCGCCACCAAACGTAATACGTTGAAGAGATCAACATATATGATTTGTTGGGAATACTCTGTCAGACATTCGTCCATACAAGTTGTCCTGAGACTGGACAAACCGAAGGCACTATTCAGTACATCCATCTTAGGCACTGTTATCTAAGACTTATACAATAGCCCTTGCACTTTACTTCGTCTTCAATTTTCTTCATCGCATTTGATCACAACGCTTATGTCAGTACGGAGTGGTTCTTCGGATAATAATCTAACCGGTCTCTCCATATTTACAACGTAAAATGGTCAAAACTTTGATAGTCTGTGATTTAACTATCAAATGAAAACATGTCTGTGTACAAACAACGATCTAAATTCCAAATGGAATTATCGACCCAATCATCAAAACATATATATATATATATATTTATATATATTCATATTTCCTTATTTTATATATTTAGAAAATATTCGTTATCAACGTTGGAAAACATTTCCATTGTTTATTTACGTATCACTATCCTTCCACAACTATCAGACTCTAACTATAAACTAGTAAAAGTACAATTCTCTAAGTATAAACCCCGAAGGCCGAAACCAACATCAGATCCACACTCAGAAAACGATTCAACTTACTAATCTCTAGTCAGTTTCTAATCTTGCTCAACTCTATTTCTTTAACTCTATTCGATTAACACTAACTGATTAACTCAAATTCGAATAACCTATATTCGATTTACTCCTTTAAATAACGTTTATCCATTTATAAAGATTTACTTTTAGTAACGGTTCTTCACTTTAGAAATGTCCTTTTTATAACGTTTCTCCACTTATACAGATTTCCTTATAACATCGTTTAATTACTTATAATGATTTCCTAATAACAGCGTTTAATCACTTATAATGATTTCCTAATAACAGCGTTTTATCACTTATAATGATTTCCTATAATAGCGTTTAATTACTTATAATGATTTCCTATAACAACGTTTAATCACTTATAATGATTTCCTAATAACAGCGTTTTATCACTTATAATGATTTCCTATAACAGCGTTTAATCACTTATAATGATTTCCTAATAAATATCCCTTATATTCTTTCTGTTATATTATCCCAATAAACATCCCTCTTTATAAAATCATTTGATTTTATAAATAAATTCTCCTTTATAAAATCCCTTGATTTTATAAACAAATTCTCTTTAACAAGTTTAAAATCTCATTTTATAACAAATATCCCTTATATAAAAACTCTTTGATTTCCTAAATAAATTTCCTTTTATAATATCATATTTATTTCCTAAATATTTCCCCTTTTTCATTTATTCTTTTTTCTGAATAAATATTCCTTTATAAATTCTATTCACTTCCTAAGTAAACATCTTTCTTTATACTACTATTTACTTGCTAAGTAAATAATCGTTTGACACTTCTATTTCAATAAACAGTTTGAAAATTTCCCTTTTTACTTTCCAGTATTCATTTTGGTATTTAAAATACCGTACAACTATGATTAAAATCATCCACCCATATAAAATCAATAACCGATTTTATATCACAGCATATATCAGAATATATGATAAACAGTAAAATAAATGTTGAGGAATCCAGTCGGGTTACTCCAACCTGTTCCCCTGCATCACAGATATTAAACCATAAAATTAACATCAACTTCATTTCAGTATGAAATGTTCTGATAAGCAATATCAATATTTAATGGTATATATATATAATTTCAACTAACTGACTAGTAGTTCAATCAACCAATCTACACACAACAGTCAATCAATATCTAACAGTTCTAAAAGTACATTATAAAAATATAACTATTCAGAGTTGGTGAGTTTTACTCACTTTGTCCATAATCGTTAAATAACGATTTACGAATGTCGGTTTGATTCAAAGGTTGGATTTTCCCGTAAATCGAGACGAGCTCCAAAACATTCCAACGTGGTTCCATGTTGTAGCATACGTCTGTATGATCCTATCAGATCTTGTTTTCGAAAGTTCTTTGTTTTATCTTCGGCCTATAATTCTTTGATCTCCATACCATTACAACTCAGAACAAGACTCCATCCTAATTCATGTAAAAATCTCGACTTCAGCCATATGAACCCACCAACATCTTTCCTTCCACACTAACAACGTCCGCTCCAACATGATGTTCACCAACATCAAACCTTCCGCCTCCAAACAATCAACTACCTGCTCACGTAAAAACCACCGCCTCCACTCGTTCTCAACACCTGTCCTCCCTCTTCTCAGTTAATCCTTCACGGTCCACGTTCATCAGTTTACTACTGCCTTATTCCTCCATGAACGCAACCTTCCCCTATTAACCCAGCACATTAGTCCCCATATTTATAACCCTGCCATGATCATTAAATACTTTAAAATGCAATTAATTAGTTTTTAAATAGGGTAATAGTTGGTAATTACTCTGTATCATCCTCCTTTCTCGTTCCCGTTAATCGCACCATACAGCTACTTTGAATCCACTACTGCTCCCAACTTCCTTCTCCACCAAACACTTCAGAATACTACTTGTTCCCGAACCACGTACAATACCAAGTTTGGCCATCGCACCTTCATTCTTTGATCAGACCTCATCACAACATACTCCACTCATCTTCACAGCGAGACTTCACTGCTTCTTTAACACCTTTGTTGAACTCGATTTCCATCCATCACCGAAACCCCTTTCAGCATCGATCAAAAATGTCGAGGTCCGACTTCTTGCTCTGTTCAAACATCGAACCCTCACCAACCTTCCTTACCTAATTAACTTCCATCACGCAATGTGACTGACTCAAAACACTACGCAAGAAAAATATCTGTTGCGTTCAATATTGATGACCGGAACCCATCACTCTCTACCGGCGTGTGCGCCTCACTGGTCTCACCCTTCGATTTCAGTGCCGACGTCCCAAGCATCCCCGTTCGATTTCAGTTTTCCAGTAACTGCCGTGGCTTTCGAGTACCCATACAGCCACCGTCGTTTACCCTTTCAGATCACAATCGCACAGATGCTAAATCTTGTGTAGCTGAACGTTATTCTAATTGAAGGTATCTTGATTAGATCTGTGGTTTTGGAGATAGAATGAAAATGAGATCTGAATCAGTTGTTCATCCATTTTTGTTTGTGAAAGTGGAGGCGCAAAAATCCTTTTGACCACGGAATTGTGTTGACTGCAGCAATTAGTTTAAAAGTTGGGCTTTTATAGAGAAGATAATTTGGACCAAAAAAAAATGATTATTATATTATGTTGAAACTTAACGATGAAGTCTCGTATAAAAATAACCACGTACGATCTCTGTTTTTGACAAACTAAGCTAGTCCTAGCATAGAAAAATATTCTGGATCCAATGGGACAGGTTTCGTCGAATTCTGACACCGTTTGCGAAAATCCTTTAGAAAATATTGATGAAAAACACCGAGCATTAATTCCTTAAAATTACAGAAAAAATCCTAAAAATATGAGGCCTTGACATTTCACTAGACCTCTTCCTAAGGTTTCGTATGAAACTTGTTTCGTTGAATTTCGAGTTCGTTTGACCAGTTAACAATTCAGTTTAGTTTGTTTTAAGTTAAAAACATAGTGTCACGTACTATGAAATATTCTGTTCACGTAGGGACTGTTATGGACAGAAACAAAAATACCATTGAAATGAGTGATGTGCTCTGGTCCCAAAAATGTAATAATACCGGTAGATGAACTCATATTGTGAAACCCTGAAATGTCGATACAGGGTGCCAAATACTCCAAATAAAAAGTTGCTTATTTAATTAATTAAAAATTACCATAAAATTCTAAAATTTAAATTATCACTACTTCCCAAAAGAACCTTGTCTAAATTCAAACCCGATCTCTAGTTATATTGAATAAACCGTTACGGTCGATAAACGATTCTATAGCGACTATTTTAAAATTTGATTTGGACATATCTCAAAATCTACACGACGAAATCCCCATTTTTCTCTTCCATTAGAAAGATATATTCCACCAGCTTCGTCCGTTTCTTGTTTCACAGAAATCCGATTTAAAACGAACTCTGTACATTCAGTTGAAGTTCGAATCGCCAAATTACGAACTGCAGCGCCATTTCGAGCTCGATTATAATTATATTAAAATTCCACGTTCTAACGTCGACGATTAAAAATATATTCGTTATTTAAATAATTAAATAAGTTAATTATTACACCGTCAAATATCCGGGTCATTACATTCTTCCCCACTTAAAATAATTTCGTCCTCGAAATTGCTAAGTTAGAGGACGACCCTATCTATTGGAATTCCTAAGATTTGTTTACCCCTTATTTCTGATTTCAACTGAACCAATTAATATTGCCTAAAATATTAATTCCTTCCGACTAACCTAAATTTTCAAAAATTCTGAAAATTTTCTAATACTTTAAATTTTCAGAAAATTTCGCCATAACCTCCTTTGTACATCCCTAACGGTAAAACCACAACTCGCCTCTCTAGGCCTTCTCAGCCCAAAAGAAAATCAAACAGCCAAGCGGCTTGCCAATTCGGCTCATAAATCCCAAACTCATATCAATTATAAACTTGTACCTTTTTGTCGGGTATATCACTATATCCTTTCCATCTGCTATCAACTTAACATATATTAATGTCATCTCAATCAACTCAAATCGATTGATCCTCAAATCCAACCATTCGGTCATATCTAAACCAAATTCCATTCAAACTCCAATCTCAAATTTCAAACTCTCAACTTACCAACTCCATTTCATATTCACTTATTCCATTAATTATCGGGTTAAAGAACAAGTGTAATTTAAAACATCATTCACGATAAACCCAAAAATCAATTCAAATTCAATTCCAATTAAATACCATTTAATTGGTATACTTCATTAAATCTAAATAAAAAGATTTAATCTTTTTCTCAACTGGGTTTAAGAACAGTGTTAATGAAGACACCATTCACGACAAACCCAAATCCCATTTGATATCAAATACAAGGCTCTGAATAGAAAATATATCGGCTTATATTCAATATCAAATTCTAAGACCAACAAATATCATATTGGAAATAACGATATAAATATATCTTTCAAATTTCCACAACAATATCTGTATAATCACGAAATCCAACATCGAAATATTCCAAAGACAATTTCGATTCAAATCCATTTCCACTTTATATATTGGAAATTCTGGTTATTTTCAAAACCATTTCAAATCCACTTTATTTATTTTAAAAATAAATGGGATTATAATTCTAGTTCAAAACTAGTTCATTTCGATAAAAATATATTTTTATCAAATCAAATTTGGAATTTTTCATCCCAATTCTTCACAAATAATTCTAGTACTATCGATTTCCATCAACGGCCATCGAACTGCACTTACAGCGACCTTTTCTGTAAGGACCCGTAATTTCCCGGTAAGGAAAGAGCGGATACTTTGAGAACAACACACAAAAGAACGCAGACAGAAGAACATTTCATTGTTATTACAACAATTCCATCAGATACAAGAATATACAGAGTATAAATGAATAAAATACATTCGATAAATATCAGAGATTACAATAAATTACATAGCAGCGGAAAATAATACAATACACAACTAGAAGAGATATACGGATACAGAGCTTTCCGGATATCAGTCCAGCTGTAAACCAGGATCCTATGAGTATAAATCTGTAAAACCGAAACTACTAGCTGCCCGTGTCAAAATAAGGGCACCCAGAGTTTAGGTTAAAACAATAAACTCCTGGTCAGTCATGGGACTAGTGTGAGAACTAAAACAGTTATTAATCTTTATTTTTAAAGGAATTTAATTCAAGGGACCACACCGTATAACACGGAACGGGTTTCCTCCCAAGAATACTAGTGCATATAACAAAACAGCGCAATGCTTTTTGGAAAAATGAAGCTATTATAAGACCCAGGTCCCATCACACAATGCAATGCAAGCCGGAGGATAGGGTTTTCCCTTATAATAGCCAAACATGCTTGGTACTTTTAAAAAAAATCATTTGATACTATAATAAGTGTATAGTGTCAAAACAATTTCAATCATAAATATCAATCATAGACGGCATGGGTACCATATATCATGTCGCCATACTAGTTCTACAATTAAAACCGCAATGTCACGTATTGGAAATTGGATTTCCGTCATGAGTCGAGGCAAGGGGTAAGCTTCTCTCCGTTCGAGACACTCTAGCAAATGTCTCAGGACCACACACAGCAATCCTTGGAATCGGTTGGGCTGGTCCTCTCTTACTTTTGAGGATTGGCAATTCCTGAACACACGTTTCCCGGTCCTAACAGACCTAATATCGAGGCGCCTCATCCAACAACCACACAGGTGAAAAGTATATAAATGTCAGCCAGTTTAAGCACTGACACCACCCATGGCTAGAAAGAAACGTTGTGTTCTCTCAACGGTCCGTATCCCGTTTTTGACTCGTACCGAGGTGTGAGGCTCCCGAATTCACGCTATACACAAAGCTACGCCACACAGGCCGTGCTTTGATCATCAACCACAAGACTTTGCTTTTCAACAGAAGCCTTGATCAATTGCCACTTACGCGTGCCACACTGGCAATTCACTCCATGCGACTGATGTCCATCGATATACAACCTCTGAGCTTGTACGTCTCAGAAAAGGGCGTTAAGCAAGAGAATAAATTCTCCACCGCCAAACAGATATATATTTAATAGAGATCAATCAACATAGAATAAAATCCAATGTCAGACACACAATCCATTTACAAGTTCGTTCTGGGTCTGAACGAAACCGGAGGCACTTTCCTTGCATATCCATCGATCTCCAAGTACGTCTGGACGATCACCAACTGATTCCCTCCTCTTGGGTGTACAGCCCAATCAAGATCATCAGTAATCACCCAAATGATGTGAAGACTTCCGGTCTTCGACCACCGTCTTCATCTTCGACATCTCATCGAATCGGTTATTCAGAATGGATATAAACCCGGCCTTTCTGAATAACCCACGTATATGATAAACAAATGTTATACAAACACAACAAACGCCTCATTCCAATTCAGAATATTCTTTTATTCACAAAATCACATTCTTAGGGGAAAGGTTCCCATTAATTTTATCAAAGATAAATTTTTCTAAATTTATTATTTAATCTTCCTTTGGATATCAATTCAAACCATATTATGGTTTTCCAAACTAGTCGGGACTAGCGAACCACACCGAAGTAATTATTTATTCTATTTCCCAACCCCAACCTATATATCCCATGGAGCAAAACTGGTCATACTCCATATCTAACACCATGGTGTTATCGGTAAAATTAATTATCATTTCATGTTCAAATCTATTTAAAGATTTAACTATCGCTCTGGAGCAAAACTGGTGGTACTCCATTCTCGATCACCTTTCAGATTTGATAATTTAAATTATCAATTCACATTTCAATCTAATTAAAGATTCATTGAAACTCCACTTAGTTTTAATCTTTTCAAAAATCAATATCTTGGCTTTAACTGGGTTAAAGAACCAATGTCATCTAAAACACGGTTCACGATAAACCCAAAATCACATTCAAATTCAATTCTAATTAAATATTATTTAATTGGTACACTTCATTAAATCTAAATAGAAAGATTTAATCTTTTTCTCTACGGGGCTTAAGAACAGTGTTAATGAAGACACCACTCACGACAAACCCAAATCACATTTGACATTAAATACAAGGCTCTGAATAGAAAATATATCGGCTTATATTCAATATCAAATTCTGAAACCAACAAATATCGTGTTGGAAATAACGATATGAACATATCTTTCAAATTTCCACATCCATATCTGTATAATCACAAAATCCAACATCAAAATATTCCGAAGATAATTTCGATTCAAATCCATTTCAATTCACGTAATGGAAATACATGGTTATTTTTAAAACCACTTCCAAATTCAATTTATTTATTTCAAAAATAAATTGATTTTAATTCTAGTTCAAAATTAGTTCATTTTGATAAAAATCTATTTTTATCTTTTCAAATGTGGAATTTTTCACCCCAGTTCTTCCCTAATCATTTCTTATGATTTTACACAAATTATTACTATTTTTAATAATTTTATTAAGGCCCGTACAGTCGATTTCCACCAATGGCCATCGAACTGCACTTACAGCGACCTTTTCCAAATTTGATTTGGACATAATTCCAAATCCAACCGTTAGATTTTCAAATTTCTAATATTCATTGGAAAGCTCTTTTCGATGCGAACCCAATGGTTTCGGTTTCAGGAGAATCCGACGGTCGGATCTCCCGCAACGTCAATTCGAAGTCAATGGTCAAAATTCGCGAACTGCCGCAGCGAGGCACGTTCTATTCAGGCCATTTAATATATATAATATATATATATATATATATATTATATATTTCGTCGATTTCAATTCAAAACGTATTTATAATTCGTTTTCAAAACGATTTCAACTTCATATTCAATTTCGAATCGAAATTGAATATTCCACATCATCGATATACAAATGATAATATTTTCAAAACGTTATAATTTGAAATCACTTCCCTTTTTATATTCATTATATAAACGAATAAAATCGATATAAATATCGTTCGCGTCAAAATGGCGCATCACTAATCAACGCGGCTTTTTGTATTTCAATCACTTCGTTATTCTATTCAACAAATGAATATTTATTCTATTCAACATATGAATCTATATTTCTTTCAACAC
Source organism: Allium sativum (assembly GCA_030737875.1). Lineage (NCBI taxonomy): Eukaryota > Viridiplantae > Streptophyta > Magnoliopsida > Asparagales > Amaryllidaceae > Allium > Allium sativum. Next base: position 321,319,600 of record CM060921.1, read on the forward strand.
ATGACTAATCTCAACAAATGAGTACCGTCAACACATGACTATTTTATTTTACAATCTTCTTTATTTTCTCAATTGGAATGAGTCCCAATCAATTATCATATAATGTTAATTATATGGATTCCATACAACACATGTATATAATCACAACGGTAAATAATCAATCATCATCCAAAGTGCACCACACTGTACAAGCATCAAATATAAATAATTAACGCTCACACAGTCTGTCAACCAATCGATCGACATACAATGAAAGAATTGGGATTAGTGTATGCCAAATATCATCCCAACACCCGTGTGGGGTTTCACATCAACAAACACACATTTTTATTCACACACACGTTAAAAATAATATTTTTAATGATCAAATGTTTTTAACTATATAAATATTTTATTTCTTTTCACATCACACAATCAATTTTCAAAACACATCAAGCAATCAAACATACAAGCCATCCATGGTCTGTGGACGACGGGTGTCGGGTGCTGCTAAGCACCGTCTGCATACTAGTATATATTTTAACTAGAAAAGAAGATTTAAAGTGAGAAGTTCTCACCGAGAGCTAATCATAACGCCTCGACTCTTCTTATGTAGAAGTCATCGCTGTTCTCGCCTTTTGTCACTTTCGTTGCTTGTAGCCACTACATATATAAAAATCACATTTTTATATTGTTGATATATAGATAAAAATTCTATTTTTACACCGGTGTTCATATAATAAAGATTATATTTTTATCACGCTATTCTATACATAAAGATTTCGCCTTTTCAAATATAAAGATCCCGCCTTTTCAAATATAAAGATCTCGCCTTTTCAAATATAAAGATCTCGCCTTTTCAAATATAAAGATCTCGCCTTTTCAAATATAAAGATCTTATTTTTACTATCTATATAATATAAAAATCGTATTTTTATACTTTTTATAATATAAAAATCATATTTTTAACTTTCCTATGAAATAAAAAATTATATATTTTTTCTCTACTTTATAAAAATCATATCTTTACATTCCTACTACTATAAAGATCACATCTTTATTACCCTACATTATATAAAATCATATTTTTATTTCATTAAAAATCACTTCTAGTTTCAGTAAAAAAACAGTGTTCTATAACTAAATTAATTATATAAATTACATAGAATGAAAATAAAAAGAAATAAAATAAATTAAACAGAAAACTTACTGTATATTTTCCGAGAGGGGGGGATTGATACGCGCGCGTTCGTCGGAGGATGGTGGAGGGTCGGAGTGGGCTACGCAGGTCGTGGCGCGGGTCTGCGCGCTGGTGCTCGGCGCGATGATTGGAGGGAGGGCTTTGGGGTCTCGCGAGTGGTGGTTTGGGCGTGGGATTCAACGGAGGAAGGAGAACGGAGGTTGAAGAGGAGGAGAAGGGGGCGGCGAAGGCGGGGCTCCCCTTGGCGGCGGTGGGCATCGACGATGGGGAGGCTCGGTTCCTCCCCAGATCGATTCGATCCCTTTTTTTTAGAAAATGAATTTTTAACGGGGGGGGGGGGGGCTGAGGGGTTAAAAGGAAGAGAGATTTTTAATTTTTTTTTTTATTTATTTAATTATTTAAATTTAAAAAGTTGACTTTTTATTTCGACCTCGAAACGAGGCCCACCTTCTGTTGCCCATAGCTAATTACCCTCATTCCGAACACAACGGGATATGCCACGTAGGCTGATCAGATCGTTTCGATCAGTTTTCGTCAAAATCAACATATAACTCTATATATTGAATTTGAACGCGCATTTCAATTTACTGGGGCCACATACTAACTTGAAAAATTCCCAAAAAATATTTTCTAGCTTTGCATTGACGATACGGTCCTAACAAAACTAATTTCATCGAATTCTGAGACCGTTGGAAAAATGGCCATTTTCCAGTAGATTAAAATCAACTTAAACTGGTCAAACGCGTTTTCCTTTGCCACGCTCACATATTGATTCGAAAAATTACGAAATTTGGAATCTAGCAATAACTTGACATCGTGGATCCAACAAAAGTGGTTTCGTTGAAATTCGAGGTCGTTTGCAAAATTGCTATTTTTAAGGGCCGAAATTCCATAGCGACTATTCTGAAATTTCATCTGGGCATATCTTTTGATTCCCGCTATGAAATTTTGATTCTTTGGATATGTTGGAAAGATATTCTATATTAGATTCCATTATTTTTGGATTCACTAAAATCCGGTTTATTTTGCACCCGGTATGTTCAATTGAAATTTGAAATCGAATTATCGAACTACCGCGCCATTTTCAATTCCTTTTATATTTATAAATAATTATTTATATTCTAACGACGAAGTATATAAATATACGCTCGAATTCCATTCAAAATAAATTTCTCATCGATATTATTTAAAATAATTCATTTTAAATATTCAAAATTCGCTAAATTCGCCCAAATAAAAATTTTAAACTGGCTCGCATTTCCGGGTTGTTACATTCTCCCCCACTTAAAACTTTTCGTCCTCGAAAAGGAACGAAGCCGAAAGTTGTTTAACTAATCAACTCAACTTCCATTATTTTCGTTACGGCTTAAGTTCTTCAACTTTTCAGTTTCTAAGAACTTTTCAAATTTTTCAAAAATTTGGCTAGCACCCTAAATTTTCGAAAAATTTCGCCATAACCTCCCCTGCACCGGGGACTTCGAGATATTTCATATAGCCTCCCATGGCCTTCTTCAACTCAAAAAAAATGAAAAAGCCAATCGGCTCATAAAATCATCATCACCCAAACAAAACAATAAATTATGGTAAACATGTATTTATTTGTCGGGCAAACATTTTTATTCTTCTGCTCTAGCCTCCTTGCTATGACCTGTTCAATGTAAGTACATGTATATGCAAGCAAATGCGACCAATTTTCAATACAGTTCCATATTCGGTTTAATTAGGCTATATGGCTCAAAATTTCAAACAAATAGACAAACAACACAACCATCAATCAATTAGTGGATTAAAGTTTCAAATTCATAAATTTGATATATATACAGAAAATCATGCTTTGATGCCAAATCACAACAATGTATCTATCTAGTTTTGTTCTCACACCAGTCTAATGGAAATATATAGATATTACACCTTCGAAACTCGAACACAAAGACTGATGATGTCGCGACATCACCAGAATTGTCCCCGGGCGACTAAAGTGTGATTCTATATCTATCCAGTATATTAAAACTTCGAATATACGTTCATGACGCGTATATGCAAAATAATCATATACTAGATTGTCCAAATTCAAAATAAATAAATATTCAAATACGTATAAAATGGTTTAAATTTTCAAAACAAAATTGTTTTCATTTGAAAAATATACTCTTCACACTCGTTCTAGGATACTACTGATCCTATCTCTAACGAGTCATTCTAATTGGATTTTACTAATCCAATATCTGATGAATTCTTCCGCATGGTTCTAATGTGTCTTGTTCTCGAGCTCTGTAAACCAAAGCTCTGATACCAAACTGAGAGGACCCGTAACTTCCCCGGTAAGGAAAGAGCGGATACTTTGAGAACAACACACAAAAGAACGCAGACAGAAGAACATTTCATTGTTATTACAACAATTCCATCAGATACAAGAATATACAGAGTATAAATGAATAAAATACATTCGATAAATATCAGAGATTACAATAAATTACATAGCAGCGGAAAATAATACAATACACAACTAGAAGAGATATACGGATACAGAGCTTTTCGGATATCCTTCCAGCTGTAAACCAGGAACCTGTGAGTATAAATCTGCAAAACCGAAACTACTAGCTGCCCGTGTCAAAATAAGGGCACCCAGAGTTTAGGTTAAAACAATAAACTCCAGGTCAGTCATGGTATTGGTGTGAGAAATAAAACAGTTATTAATCTTTATTTTTAAAGGAAAGTAATTCAAGGGACCACGCCGTATAACACGGAACGGGTTTCCTCCCAAGAACACTAGTGCATATAACAAAACAGCGCAATGCTTTTTGGAAAAATGAAGCTATTATAAGACCCAGGTCCCATCACACAATGCAACGCAAGACGGAGGATAGGGTTTTCCCTTATAATAGCCAAACATGCTTGGTACGTTTAAAACAAATCATTTGATACTATAATAAGTGTATAGTGTCAAAACAATTTCAATCATAAATATCAATCATAGACGGCATGGGTACCATATATCATGTCGCTATACTAGTTCTACAATTAAAACTGCAATGTCACGTATTGGAAATTGGATTTCCGTCATGAGTCGAGGCAAGAGGCAAGCTCCTCTCCGTTCGAGACACTCTAGCAAATGTCTCAGGACCACACACAGCAATCCTTGGAATCGGTTTGGTCGGTCCTCTCTTAGTTTTTAGGATTGGCAATTCCTGAACACACGTTGCCCGGTCCTAACAGACCTAATATCGAGGCGCCTCATCCAACAACCACACAGATGAAAAGTATATAAATGTCATCCAGTTTAAGCACTGACACCACCCAAAGCTAGAAAGAAACATCGTGTTCTCCCAACGGTCCGTATCCCGTTTTTGACTCATACCGAGGGGTGAGGCTCACGAATTCATGCTATACACAAAGCTACGCCACACAGGCCGTGCTTTGATCATCAACCACAAGACTTTGCTTTTCAACAGAAGCCTTGATCAATTGCCACTTACGCGTGCCACACTGGCAGTTCAATCCATGTGACTGATGTCCATCGATATACAACTTCTGAGCTCGTACGTCTCAGAGAAGGGCGTTAAGCAAGAGAATAAATTCTCGGCCGCCAAACAGATGTATATTTAATAGAGATCAATCAACACAGAATAAAATCCAATGTCAGACACACAATCCATTTACAAGTTCGTTCTGGGTCTGAACGAAACCGGAGGCACTTTCCTCGCATATCCATCAATCTCCAAGTACGTCTGGACGATCACCAACTGATTCCCTCCTCTTGGGTGTACAGCCCAATCAAGATCATCAGTAATCACCCAAACGATGTGAAGACTTCCGGTCTTCGACCACCGTCTTCATCTTCGACATCTCGTCGAATCGGTTATTCAGAATGGGTATAAACCCGGCCTTTCTGAATAACCCACGTATATGATAAACAAATGTTACACAAACACAACAAACGCCTCATTCCAATTAAGAATATTCTTTTATTCACAAAATCATATTCTTAGGGGAAAGGTTCCCATTAATTTTATCAAAGATAAATTCTTCTAAATTTATTCGTTAATCTTCCTTTGGATATCATTTCAAACCATATTATGGTTTTCCAAACTAGTCGGGATTAGCGAACCACACCGAAGTGATTATTTATTTTATTTCCCAACCCCAACCTATATATCCCATGGAGCAAAACTGGTCATACTCCATATCTAACACCACGGTATTATCGGTAAAATTAATTATCATTTCACGTTCAAATCTATTTAAAGATTTAACTATCGCTCTGGAGCAAAACTGGTGGTACTCCATTCTCGATCACCTTTCAGATTTGATAATTTAAATTATCAATTCACATTTCAATCTAATTAAAGATTCAATGAAACTCCACTTAGTTTTAATCTTTTCAAAAATCAATATCTTGTCTTTAACTGGGTTAAAGAACCAATGTCATCTAAAACACGGTTCACGATAAACCCAAAATCACATTCAAATTCAATTCCAATTAAATATTATATTATTGGTACACTTCATTAAATCTAAATAGAAAGATTTAATCTTTTTCCCTACTGGGCTTAAGAACAGTGTTAATGAAGACACCATTCACGACAAACCCAAATCACATTTGACATTAAATACAAGGCTCTGAATAGAAAATATATCGGCTTATATTCAATATCAAATTCTGAAACCAACAAATATCGTGTTGGAAATAACGATATGAACATATCTTTCAAATTTCCACAACCATATCTGTATAATCACAAAATCCAACATCGAAATATTTTGAAGACAATTTCGATTCAAATCCATTTCAATTCACGTAATGGAAATACCTGGTTATTTTTAAAACCACTTCCAAATTCAATTTATTTATTTCAAAAATAAATTGATTTTAATTCTAGTTCAAAACTAGTTCATTTTGATAAAAATCTCTTTTTATCTTTTCAAATGTGGAATTTTTCACCCCAGTTCTTCCCAAATCATTTCTTATGATTCTACACAAATTATTACTATTTTTAATAATTTTATCAAGGCCCGTACAGTCGATTTCCACCAATGGCCATCGAACTGCACTTACAACGACCTTTTCCAAATTTGATTTGGACTTAATTCCAAATCCAACCATTAGATTTCAAATTTCTAATATTCATTGGAACGCTCTTTTCAATACGAACCCAACGGTTTCAGTTTCAGGAGAATACAACGGTCGAATCTCCCGCAACGTCAATTCGAAGTCAATGGTCGAAATTCGCGAACTACCGCAGCGCGGCGCGTTCTATTCAGGCCATTTAATATATATAATATATATATTATATATTTCGTCGATTTCAATTCAAAACGTATTTATAATTCGTTTTAAATTCGTTTTCAAAACGATTTCAACTTCATATTCAATTTCGAATCGAAATTGAATATTCTACATCATCAGTATACAAATGATAATATTTTCAAAACGTTATAATTTGAAATCACTTCCCTTTGTATATTCATTATATAAACGAATAAAATCGATATAAATATCGTTCGCGTCAAAATGGCGCATCACTAATCAACGTGGCTTTATATATTTCAATCACTTCGTTATTCTATTCAACAAATGAATATTTATTCGATTCAACACATGAATCTATATTTCTTTCAACACATGACTAATCTCAACAAATGAGTACCTTCAACACATGACTATTTTATTTTACAATCTTCTTTATTTTCTCAATTGGAATGAGGCCCAATCAATTACCATATAATGTTAATTATATGGATTCCATACAACACATATATATAATCACAACGGTAAATAATTAATCATCATCCAAAGTGCACCACACTGTATAAGCATCAAATATAAATAATTAACGCTCACACAGTCTGTCGACCAATCGATCTACATACAATGAAAGAATTGGGATTAGTGTATGCCAAATATCATCCCAACACCCGTGTGGGGTTTCACATCAACAAACACACATTTTTATTCACACACACGTTAAAAATAATATTTTTAACGATCAAATGTTTCTAACTATATAAGTATTTTATTTCTTTTCACATCACACAATCAATTTTCAAAACACATCAAGCAATCAAACATACAAGCCATCCATGGTATGTGGACGACGGGTGTCGGGTGCTGCTAAGCACCGTCTGCATCCTAGTATATATTTTAACTAGAAAAGAAGATTTAAAGTGAGAAGTTCTCACCGATAGCTAATCTAAACGCCTCGACTCTTCTTATGTAGAAGTCATCGCTGTTCTCGCCTTTTGTCACTTTCGTTGCCCGTAGCCACTACATATATAAAAATCACATTTTTATATTGTTGCTATATAGATAAAAATTCTATTTTTACACCGGTGTTCGTATAATAAAGATTATATTTTTATCACGTTATTCTCTACATAAAGATTTCGCCTTTTCAAATATAAAGATCTCGCTTTTTCAAATATAAAGATCTCGCCTTTTCAAATATAAAGATCTCGCCTTTTCAAATATAAAGATCTCGCCTTTTCAAATATAAAGATCTTATTTTTACTATCTATATAATATAAAAATCGTATTTTTATACTTTCTATAATATAAAAATCATATTTTTAACTTTCCTATGAAATAAAAAATTATATATTTTTTCTCTACTTTATAAAAATCATATCTTTACATTGCTACTACTATAAAGATCACATCTTTATTACCCTACATTATATAAAATCATATTTTTATTTCATTAAAAATCACTTCTAGTTTTAGTAAAAAAAACAGTGTTCTATAACTAAATTAATTATATAAATTACATAGAATGAAAATAAAAAGAAATAAAATAAATTAAATAGAAAACTTACTGTATATTTTCCGAGAGGGGGGGATTGATGCGTGCGCGTTCGTCGGAGGTTGATGGAGGGTCGGAGTGGGCCACGTAGATGGTGGCGCGGGTCTGCGCGCTGGTGCTCGACGCGGTGGTTGGAGGGAGGGCTTTGGGGTCTTGCGAGTGGTGGTTTGGGCGTGAGATTCAACGGAGGAAGGAGAACGGAGGTTGAAGAGGAGGAGAAGGGGGCGGCGAAGGCGGGGCTCCCCTTAGCGGCGGTGGGCATCGAAGATGGGGAGGCGCGGTTCCTCCCTAGATCGATTTGATCCCTTTTTTATTTAGAAAATGAATTTTTAACCGGGAGGGGGGGGGGGGGTTGAGGGGTTAAAAGGAAGAGAGATTTTTAATTTTTTTATTTATTTAATTATTTAAATTTCAAAAAGTTGACCTTTTATTTTGACCTCGAAACGAGGCCCACCTCCTGTCGCCCATAGCTAATTACCCCCATTCCGAACACAATGGGATATGCCACGTAGGCTGATCCGATCGTTCCGATCAGTTTTCGTCAAAATCAACATATAACTCTATATATTGAATTTGAACGCGCATTTCAATTTACTGGGGCCACATACTAACTCGAAAAATTCCCGAAAAATATTTTCTAGCTTCGCATTGATGATACGGTCCTAACAAAATTAATTTCGTCGAATTTTGAGACCGTTGGAAAAATGACCATTTTCCAGTCGATTAAAATCAACTAAAACTGGTCAAACGCGTTTTCCTTTGCCATGCTCACATATTGATTCGAAAAATTACGAAATTTGGAATCTAGCAATAACTTGACATCGCGGATCCAACAAAAGTGGTTTCGTCGAAATCCGAGGTCGTTTGCAAAATTGCTATTTTCTAAGGCCGAAATTCCATAGCGACTATTCTGAAATTTCATCTGGGCATATCTTTTGATTCCCGCTATGAAATTTTGATTCTTCGGATTCGTTGGAAAGATATTCTCTATTAGATTCCATTATTTTTTGTTTCACTAAAATCCGGTTTTTTTTGCACCTGGTATGTTCAATTGAAATTTGAAATCGAATTATCGAACTACCGCGCCATTTTCAATTCCTTTTATATTTATAAATAATTATTTATATTCTAACGACGACGTATATAAATATACATTCGAATTCCATTCAAAATAAATTTCTCGTTGATATTATTTAAAATAATTCATTTTAAATATTCAAAATTCGCTAAATTCGCCAAAATAAAATTTTTAAACTGGCTCGCATTTCCGGGTTGTTACATTTTCCAAATTTGATTTGGACATAATTCCAAATCCAACTGTTAGATTTCAAATCTCTAATATTCATTAGAAAGCACTTTTCGATACGAACCCAACGGTTCCGGTTTTAGGAGAATTCGACGGTCAGATCTCCCGTAACGTCCATTCGAAGTCAATGGTCGAAATTCGCGAACTACCGCAGCGCGGCGCGTTCTATTCAGGCCATTATATATAATATATATATATTGTTTATTTTCTTTCAAAACATATTTTATAAATCGTTTTAAATTCGTTTTCGAAACGATTTCAACTTCATATTCAATTTCGAATCAAAATTGAATATTCCACATCATCGATATACAAATGATAATATTTTCAAGACGTTATATTTTGAAATCAATTCCTTTTCGATATTCATTATAAAAATGAATAAAATCGATATAAGTACCATTCGCTTCAAAACGGCATCAATCTAATCAACACGGCTTTATATATTTTAATAACTTTGTTATTCTATTCAACACATGAATATTTCCTTCAACACATGAATTTTCTTTTATTCAACACATGAATATATATTTTATTCAACACATGAATTTTCTTTTATTCAACACATGAATATTCTTTTTATTCAACACATGAATATATATTTTATTCAACACATGAATATTCTTTTTATTCAACACATGAATATATATTTTATTCAACACATGAATTTTCTTTTTATAGTATCCTTTATTTTCCAAATTAGAAGGAGGCCCAATCAATTACCATATAATGTTAATTATATGGATTTCCTACAACACATGTATATAATGGCAACGATAAATAATCAACCATCATCCAAAGTGCACCACACCACTGCATAAGCATTAAATATAAATAATTAACGCTTACACAATCTGTCAACCCATCGATTGACATACAACTAAACAATTGGGATTAATGTACATCAAATATCATCCCAATACCCGTGTGGGGTTTCAAATCAACAAGCACAGATTTTAATTTGTGCAGTTGGGCGATGTGTAAAATTTATCGTCCCAATCAATATCAGTCAAATGGGTGTACATAAACAAATCGTTCGATTTGTAAATGAATATTTATTTTACTTCAACACATGAACATATATTTTATTTCAACACATGAATATATATATATATATATTTCAACACATGAATATATATTTTATTTCAGCACATGAACATATATTTTATTTCAACACATGGCTATATGTTTTATTTCAACACATGAATTTTATTCTATTCAACACACGAATATATATATATTTTATTTCAACACATGAATTTTATTATATTCAACACATGAATTTTATTCTATTCAACACATGAATTTTATTCTATTCGACACATGAATTTTTACTTTCCATTCCACCTCACAATCAATTTTCACACAAACAAATCAATCCAAACGCAATCAAATAAACAAGTCATCCATGGTCTGTGGACGATGGGGAAACAGTTCATATATGCAGTTATAAAATAAATAACTAAACACAGAAAATTATAGTGAGGAGTTCTCACCGTGGGATCCACTCCTTCATTCTCTATTTCTGAACTGCTGAACCGTTTGGATTTGTTTGAAATTCCAATGCAGTCCTTACCACGCTGTTCATAATAAAATCACATTTTTAATATGATGTTCTATACATTAAAAATCATATTTTTAATACTCTACCAATATAAAAATCATATTTTATTCTTTCTATAATATAAAAATCATATTTTTATTCTTTCTATAATATAAAAAATCATATTTTTATTCTTTCTATAATATAAAAATCATATTTTTATTCTTTCTATAATATAAAAATCATATTTCTATTCTTTCTATAATATAAAATTCATATTTTTATTCTGCTACGATACAACAAAAAAACTGATTTTTTTTCTCTTTTTACAACCAATTTCAATGAACACTTAAAGATAAATGAACAAAAATAGCAAAAGAAAAGCTTACAGGGTGGATTTGGGGTTGAGGAGGGCGCAATTCTGCCGGGGACGTCGCAATTAGGTGATCGCGGGTTGGCGGACTTCCAATCTCCCATCGGAGAACCAATTTGGGCACGCTGGCCCTTGGTGTTCAGGGAGTTCTATCCGTCGTGCGCGAGCGTCGACGGTAGGAGGCCAGGCGATGACTGCGACGGAGGGGTGTGGGACCAGGCGTGGTCTCGATTTTGGGGGTGTTCGTGTGTGTGCATGCGGGGGTGGGGGGGAGGTTTCGTGTATCGTGCGTTGGAGGGAGAAGGGGGAGGAAGTGGCGGTGGCCAGCTCGGCGGTGGGGCGGGGTTCGGCAGAGGCGATGGCGGGAGGGGGGGTCGCGCTGTAGACCATGATTTCCATTTTTCATTATTTTTTAAGTGAAGTCAACGATAGGAAGGGGGTTAAGGAGAAATATAAATATAAATATATATATATATATATATATGATTAATTAATTTTCACTATAAATCACTTTTTCATTCGATCTCAAAACGATACCCAACGGCTGTCGCCCCTAGCTAATTACCCCCATTCCGAACACAATGGGATATGATTCGTAACCCAATTCGCTTATTACGATCAATTTCCATTCAAAATCAAAATATAAATCTATACATTGAATTTGAACGCACATTTCAATTTACTGAGGCCACATACTAACTATAAAAATGGCCATTTTCTGGTCGATCAAAATTGACTTAAAATGTCAAAACATGATTTCTTTTGCCACGCTCACATATTGATTCAGAAAATTACTAATTTTGGAATCTAGCAATAACTTGACATCCCGGATCCAACAAAAGTGGTTTCGTCAAAAACAGAAGTCGTTTGCAAAATTTCCATTTTTAAGGGCCAGAATTCCACGGCGACTATTCTAAATTTTCGACTGGGCATAACTTTTTATCCCCACTATGAAATTTCAATTTTTCAGATTTGTTGGAAAGATATTCTCAAATAGATTCTAATATTTTTGGTTTTGCCAAAATCCGATTTATTTTGAATCCTGCACATTCATTTGAAATTTGAAATCGAATTTTCAAACTACCGCGCCATTTTCAACTCCTTTTATAATTAAAATAAATTATTTATATTCTAACGATGATTCGAATAAATATATAAGTTCTAATTCTATTCAAAATAAATTTTTCGTCGTTATTATTTAAAATAATTCATTTTAAATATTCAAAATTCACTAAAATTGCCAAAATAAAATTTTTAAATTGCCTCGAATTTCCAGGTTATTACACTATAATCTTCTACTTGTCTTGAACCAATTTTCTGGAAACATATATTTGTTGGTGCATTCAGTTTTGTCTAGTCTTGTATGTATGAAACTTAAGACAGGACACTTCTTTGCATGTTGAATTCTGAAAAGTATTCAATTGGTTTGTAACACATTCACATGAGTTCCTGGAGCATGTCTCTGATCATAACACCTCTGGAATCAATTTTAAAACTGTTTCGACACATGCTGAATGACATCAATTTCCATATAAATTTGATGTTGAAAAACTTTCTTGACCATTTATGTATATGTCCACCACCTTAAAATATGTTGTGCACTTGATATTGCTACTATACTTCATCTTGTAGTCATCCCATTTTAAAAACTGCTGCACCCTTGTGTATGTTGCTACTTTATTGAGCCATGTATAATTATATCATCATTGCTTGTACACATACATCCATACTGTAAAACTGCTACTTTCACAAATTTCCATATTCACTAGGGTTGCAGTTGCCATCCATTCATCACTATGCAACTATATGTATACTAGATCATGTATTAACCATATTGTTGTTGTATAAACATGATTGGTATTACACTTAAATAGTCCTTATCACCTGTGAAACTTGTATTTGTTATGCTTCATCCATAAAAATACTTGCTGAACCAATCTTGTATATGCTGCTATCATGTATGACAATGTCCCCCTTTGCTAATCCCATGTGATGTCATCTGCTTTGACATGCTTGCTGACACATTAACTTGCATGTGTATCATGCTAAAATATCATGTGATCCATGCTGCCATGATGTTGCTTTGTTGAACTCATCCACTCTGTTTGTTGTTACACTTGCTTAACCATCCTTGTACATGCTTCTTTACTGATTTGTGTATAGTCATTGCTGCTGCACTACTGCACTGATATCATACTATTATGTTGACTTGAGTATTTCACATGCATGTCCACTGTTTGTTTTGATTTTCTTGTATCATTGGCCTGGCTGCATATTCGTCAAACTGGTTGTTGTTGACTTGTGGTGCACTAGCTTGTGCTTGTGCTTGGCCATACATTAGATTGCCTTGTTTATTAAACTTGACCACTCATGTTTTATTTTGCTCGTCCATATACGCACTGAGTCGAGATGTCCATGTGGCTACTCCTCAGTTGCTCGCTGATTGGTGAGGTAGTGCACACGTGTATATTTATACACGTGTGTATATGCAACCATCAGACAAGATTTCCTGTCCCTGTACTATACATATACAAACTGACTAGACACAGATGAATCAGATCAAGTCATGAAAAATGATGAGAAACACACCAAAATTCTGAGGAAAATAAAATTTTAAAAATAAAATTTATATTCGCGTGTATTCAATATTATTTCTATTGCAGCGTACTCTGTGTGTGTGTGTGTTTCATGTTACAGGTAAGCAGGTGATGACTGGACTGATAGTGAAGATGCTGTGAAGACAGAAGATAAAAGACAAGAGTAGTGTGTAAATGTGTATATAAGTGAATGGAGTCGTACAGAGTGGCTGAGTGATGTAGAGAGGAGATGATGTAACAACTGTATTAAATTCTATGTATATAAATATATATATATATGAAATGAAGTGTTCAAATAGTGGAGTATAAAATTTGTACTGTTTGATATTGAAATATAATATTCTATTTAAATAAAATACCATGTGAATATTAAATTTCTATACAGTTGTATTTTATTTAAATTAAAATATTATATTCCTGTCTGTTGTGTATTATACCAGTATAGTTACAAACACATATAATGATAAAATATATTTGTTCGTTATCATCAAACAAAAATCATATAATTTTGTATACAACACCGTTATATACAACATTCTCCCCCTTTTGTTGATGACAAACAAATATCAAGATTTTGAATACAGTAATGTGTTTAACAGTGAAGAACATATCTCCCACTATTTGAAAGCTTCCCCTGCAACAGAGACTCCCCCTATAACTGTGCATAAGTGAAATGAATAATAATGAATTTTCAAAATTAAAAATATTTATAAAATATTCACTCATAAATCAAAATCTCAACCCATTCTCCCATTTTGTTATCATCAAAAGGATTCAGAAATTAAAACATAGATGAAAAATGACTAAAAATATAATTTCAGCTTAAGAGGAAGAACAGTCATCATAAATCTCAATCAGTCAAACAAAATTCATAATATTCTAAGAATTAGTGGCTTATTTCACATTGCAAAGAATGACAAATTTACGATGAATTTCATATATAATGGAGAGATTTCAAAAAACATGATTTTCAATTATTTTCAAAATAATTTTATAAAATAGAGCATAAAAAAATGATGAAATTTGGACTATAATTAATAATTCAATTTAGGTGACAAAATCGTATAATCTCAAATCCCAATATCTATCAATCAACAAATCATAATATTTCATAAGATTTCAACACATTTCACAAAATAGAAGATGGATTGATAGGTTGGTTTTTACACACCAAGGAGAATTTCATATAAATTTTTATTTATTCAAAATATTTTCATTTCTTTTCTTTTTATTTAAGAGTACTCTGACCACGCATAACCAGATCTTGGATTTTTAAATGAGATCAGTTGCAGCTTAAATATAAGTAATCTCATAACCATGCATAACTAGAGCTTGGATTTTTAAATGAGGTTAGAGAAATAGTTATGTATTAATTTTATTTATCAATTTCATCTACAAAAGAAAAATTCCTTAGTATATGAAACCAAATGGATGATAGAAATGTAGTACGTACAGAAATGGTTTGTGAAATAAATTTCTAAATTAATCATATTATGAAATATGCTCAACTGTACTGGGATCATTGAAAATTTTCAATTGTCACTAATTCTGAAAAATAACATAGTCCAATTTCTATCACAAATATTTCCACTGTTTATTCAAAAATATTTTTAACAAATATTAAACTCCCCACATTAATATGAAAAACATGATGGATGGCAGAATAATTGTAGATAAAGAAGGTGGTTGTGAAATAATCGCCAATTCAAAGATTATAATAATTTTTCAACCATCATGAAAATTTAAATAAAATCTCCTCTTGTTGTGAAATATACTGCAATCATAATTCATCACAATTTCAAAATCTGATAATAATTTTAATACAGTTCAATTTGATCATTGATTTAAATTTCTGAATGAATAATCAATAAATAATTTTAAAATTGAAAATCAATTACAAGAGGGATTTGAAAGATCTATACAAGACAAGAGGGACTAAAAAAATATATACAAAAAATATTCAGCACTTCTAAACTGATACCACTTAATGTCTCTATTCATGAGGATTTTAAAAATGACACTGGAGACGAACAAAGATATCTCAAACAACAAAATCATAATCACAAAGTCTTAGCAGGCACGGTTAACAAATCAAAGAATTTAATTTCATTTATCAGAGCATGGTATATATTTGATACCAAAACAAGCGGTCACCGAACAATTTCAAAAGTGGTTCCTTTTATCAGAGCAGCATACCAAATTTTTTATCAAAGAAAGCAGTTACCAATTTTGAATATTAAGGCAGCACAAATAGTTTCAAAGCAAAACTTGTCAGGATGACAGTCACATAAGATGATTCATGATCTAAGATTAAAAATATCATTTATTTTAAATCATTTGATGGAATATGAAGATATCAAGATTCAATGAATCAATCACACCAGATTATAAATTTCAGATTCAAGACATGTGTGTGATTCAATAAATCAATAATTTCAAATGATTTTAAACAAACAAATATTCAAATCAAATAATCATGAAATAGCAGTGAGTTTTAAGGCCAGATTTCCAAAGAATTTTCCACAAGTATTTTCTTACAAGTACACGAGAAATTTCAGATCATTTACATCAAGTTTGAGAGGTATTCATGATCCAAAAAATATATATTTGAAATCACTTGAATCAATGTCAAGTTTGAGATAAAATGAATCAATCACACAAGATTGATAATTTCAAATTTTAGAGGTGTGTGATATTCAGAATATCAAGAATTTTAGATGATTTCAAACAAATAAATTTCAACAATAATGATCGTGAATAAAGATGAGATTCAAGATGTATCACTGTAATTCAAGACAATTCAAACTATCCAAGCCAATCTGAAAATCAATGAAATTATCACAACTAAGAAATAACAGTGTGAAAATTCAATTGTTTTTTAGATCTTCAAAAATTTAAAATTCAAATTAACAGTGTTCAAGAAATGACAATAATACATCAACACTGTTATGAATTCAGAAAACAGAAAATAAACTTCAAAACAATTGCAGATATTTACAAATTCATATTCAAGATCTGGAAAAGATTAAAACATCAGAGTTTTATGTAAAAGAAGCAAATTTCTAGAAAAATATGACTTCAGCAATTGGAAGTTAATGAATCTCAAAAAGGAAACAACAAAAAAGTGTGGCAGTGACAAATCAAAGAAAAAAAAGAAGAGGTAGAAGGAGGAATAAACAAAGAAAATAAATATTTACAAAGTTGAGTTCAGAGATCATACATAAAATCGATGTGAACCAGAATCTCTGACTCAACAGATGTGGCTAAGGAACTATGAATGATTCTATGATATGTAGCAGTTTGAATCCAATTTTTCTTTAGCTATGCAGTTCCTCAGCCTCCTTCGGTATCTAACTATTAAGAGGATTGAGTGGTCTAACAAAAGTAGTAAAACCACTCACAGTTATATTCGTACGTTTTGGTACCCAAACCTGTTTGTATAATAATCCATTCAAATCTATCTTCGTACCCTTTGGAACCCAAATCTGTTTGAATTTAACGAAGTTTGTTTTATTTCTTTTTGGGATCCAAAATTGTTCAATTGGATTATTGTAAAACAAATTCACATCATGTTTATGATTCAAAAAACCTTTGCGATTATCTGACTTTGAATTTTCATATTGATTCTTTCCAAAGCAGTTTAAAGGATTTTTAAAATCATTTGAGTTCTGATTTTCAAACACATTATTTTTCTCAAAGCCAAGACCACTTTTATTTCCAGATGAAAATTGATTTTTCAACAACATATTCAGATATTTTTCACCGTTAGAAAATTTAGTCAATGATGTTTCAAGTCATTGAATTTCAGTTTTAAAATCACTGTTTTCTTTCATTAAATCTGAACAACAATTTTTAGTGATCTGACATCTTTCAAAATCAGATTTCAAAACCAAATTTTCATCATTAAGCAATTTAATTTTGGTTTGAGACTCAACAATTTCAAATTCAAATTGTTTTCGACTCTCAGATTCAAATTTCTTAAGTTTTTCAATCTTAATTTCTAGCTCATTCAGAATAGACTCAATTTTCAACAAGCTTTGATTTTCAACAAAAATATATTTGGAATTTTCAGTCGTTTTAAAATTTTCAAATTCTTTTCACAAGCAATTGTTTGTGCTTTCAAGCTCTATCTTGTTCTCTTTTAAGATCAGAATTTCATTCTCAAGTTTTTGAATATATTTTTTTTGACGAACAAGATCATTTTTCAAATTTAAACAATTTTTGCAATTAGAATTTAAAGACTTCTTAAAGTTTTTAAGCTTTGATTCCAAAAGATTATTTTTGCATATCAACTTAAGTTTTTTAGATTTCAGAAATTTATTTTTAGATTTTAGATTCTTAGCAGGTTCAGTTAAATCATTTAAACGATGAGTTAAATTTTTATAAGAAAGATCTTTTTTTGAGTCTACATCAGAATTTCCATCTGTACAACCTATTAAGCCCAATTCTGAAACTGAGTTGACATTCTGGGGTTTTGAGCGGTTGTCTTCTTTTCCATATAGCGTGTTGAGAGTTGTCCAGTTTTCCTACGTAGTCAAACAATGGGAGATAAGGCTATATTGGACATCATCAATATAAGAATATAAAGTATGAGCAGCGCGAAGATTAAATTCAATATCAACCCTATTTACAATATCATACCCATTTATAATACTATTCCAACATTTAATATCAACAGATTTTAAATAGGATTTCATTTCTGATTTCCAATTCAAAAAAATATGTACCATTAAAAATAGATGGAATACGACTGGACTGACTCTCGGAGGATTGACAACTAGGATGACCCATTACTCTTGAGTTAATGAAATAACCTGCTCTAATACCACTTGTTGGATCTAGATTAACCCTAGAGGGCGGGTGAATAGGGTTTATCACAGTTTTTCACTGAATTAAAAAACTGACAGGATATTAAAATAATAAACAAATCACAGAATGAAGCAAAAATAAAAGTGCAGAAAATAAATCACGCACAGATATACCTAGCTTCGGCAAAACCCTGCCTACTACTACATTCCTAAGGTTTCTACTGGATAAAAGAGTAGATCCCGCATACAAGAACATGTACACTCGCGAACCCCTCGCTCCTATTCTAATCCTACGCTCAAAACCCTAGACTGGTCTATATCGACTAGACCAGATATTCCCCTAGTTTTACAGACACTAGTAAACTGTCAGTTAACCCCTAACTGAATCACCTAGAATTTTACAGACTCTAGAACTATTTAGACTGTTTCAATTCACATTACAAATGACAATACAAAATTAAAAACAACTTAAAAAACCCTAGCCCTTATGAAATTAAATTAAAACACATAGACTTAGCCCCTTTTCACATGGCCGGCCCATTTGCATTTTCTTTTGTCCGATCTCCCTTTTGCTTTGAAGAAAAAATATAGCGGCCGACTTCAAAGGCTAGGGTTTCTCTAGAAATCTAAATCTCGATCACGATTCTGATAAATTGATGCTTTGAGGCTGAAAATCCTCTACTTGACTTGTCGATAGATCTGGTCTTTGTCTCTGGCTCTCGTTGATTTGAAGATGATCGAATAATCATGAGTAATTTGAATTTTCTTTCTTTTAAATTCTTGCAAGTTGCTTTTGGTTTCGATCGATGAATAGCCAGTGATGAATAGAGTGTATTTAAATAGGATTATCAAATCCTTTATCTCTCTGATTTCGTATAAATGACTTAGCTGATTTTTCCTTGAATTGGTTGATTTCCTCTTTTGATTTATGGATTTGATTGAATATAAGATTTCCTCTTTTGGTCCCTCTGGTTTAAATTGCTTGCGTGTATTTGGATATGAATTTGTTGCTTTATATTCCTTTGTGAAAATTCTGGAAACCCTTAATTGACACATTGCCAAAACTGGTGCATTTGAAAAACTGGAAACATTTTCTTGGCTTGACTTGCATTCAAAAATCCATATTTGATACTTGCCACAAATGAAACATTCCCTTGTACGTAAGAATGAATACTTGCTAAATTTTCTGGTTTTTGGAAACTGTTAAATACTTGCCAAATATGTCCACTTGATTTTTTTCCTGTATGATTTTCTGCCCGATTGATTTACTTGTTTTCTTTTTGGTTGTTTGATAAAATTGCTGTGAATTCCATTGTGTTATGACTGAATTAATTCTGCCAAAAAATAGTCACATGTATTTCAGGAAACAAACAATGTGATTTTTGGTCTTTTAAAACAAATGTTATTCTTGCCAAGAAAAAACAATCCATTAAACGATGCTTGCCAATCTTGAATTTCTGAACTATAATCTTCTGCATGTCTTGAACCAATTTCTGGAAACATATATTTGTTGGTGCATTCAGTTTTGTCCAGTCTTGTATATATGAAACTTAAGATAGACACTTCTTTGCATGTTGAAGTTTGAAAAGTAATCAATTGGTTTGTAACACATTCACATGAGTTCCTAAAGCATGTCTCTGACCATAACACCTCTGGAATCAATTTTAAAACTGTTTTGATACATGCTGAATGACATCAATTTCCATATAAATTTGGACTTAAAAAACTTGCTCGACCATTTATGTATATGTCCACCACCTTAAATGATGCTATGAACTTGATATTGCTACTACACTTACTCTTGTTGTCGTCCCATTTTAAAAACTGCTGCACCCTTGTGTATGTGCACATTGCTACTGTATTGAGCCATGTATATCATCATTGCTTGCACACATACATACATACTGTAAAACTGCTGCTTTCACACATTTCCATATTCACTAGAGCTGCAGTTGCCATCCATTCATTACTATGCAGCTATGTGTATACTAGATCATGTAATAACCAATTTGTTGCTATATAAACAGGATTGGTAATACACTTGAATAATCCTTGTCACCTGTGAAACTTGTATTTGTGATGCTTCATCCATAAAAATACTTGCTGATCCAATCTTGTATATGCTGCTATCATGTATGACAATGTCTCCATTTTGCTAATCCCTTGCGCTGTCATCTGCTTTGACATGCTTGCTAACACATTAACTTGCATATGTATCATGTTGAAATATCATATGATCCATGCTGCCATGATGTTGCTATGTTGATTTCATCCACTCTATTTGCTGTTGCACTTGCTTAACCATCCTTGAACATGCTTCTTTACTGATTTATGTATAGACATTGTTGCTGCACTATTAAACTCGACCCCATGTGTTTGAAAACTGCAATGAAATCATACTGTTATGTTGACATGAGTATTTCACATGCAAGTCCACTGTTTGTTTTGATTTCTTGTATCAATGGCCTGGCTGCATATTCATCAGACTGGTTGTTGTTACCATGTTGACTTGTGGTGCACTAGCTTGTGTTTGTGCTTGACCATACATTAGATTGCCTTGTTTATTAAATTTGACCATCCATCTTTTATTTTGCTCGTCCATATACGCACTCAGTCAAGATGGTCCACGTGGCTACTCCTCAGTTGCTCGCTGATTGGCGAGGCAGTGCACACGTGTATATTTATACACGTGTGTATATACAGCCATCAGACAAGATTTCCTGTCCCTGTACTATACATATACAAACTGACTAGAAACAGATGAATCAGATCAAGTCATAAAATGATGAGAAACACACCGAAATTCTAAGGCAAATAAAATTTTAAAAATAATATTTATACTCGCATGTATTCAGTATTATTTCTATTGCAGTGTACTGTGTGTGTTTCATGTGACAGGTTAGCATGTGATGACTGGACTGACAGTGAAGATGTTGTGAAGACAGAAGATAGAAGACAAGAATAGTGTGTAAATGTGTATATAAGTGAATGGAGTCGTACAGAGTGGCTGAGTGATGTAGTGAGGAGATGATGTAACAAATGTGCTGAATTGTATGTATATAAATATATATATGAAATGAAGTGTATCAGTGAAGTGTTCAAATAGTGGAGTATAAAATTTGTACTGTTTGATATTGAAATAAAATATTCTATTTAAATAAAATACTGAGTGAATATTAAATTTCTGTACAGTCGTATTTTATTTAAATAGAATTATGCCTGTTGTGTATTATAGCAGTATAGTTACAAACACATATAATGATAAAATATATTTGTTTGCTATCATCAAACATAAATAATATAATTGTGTATACAACACCGGGAATCGGTATCGATAGCAAAATATTTAAGAGGAGCAAATCCAACACAAAAAGAGGCGTAGAGCCGGCACCAGGAAGTGGAGTCATAACAAGTGGAGTCGAAACTGAAATAGAAAAACTGGGAATGCAGAGTCGATTCTAAGGATATAGGGGGCATCATCAAAGATAGCATCAAAAAAATGACTTTGCAAATATGCTGTCAGCACCAACATAGGGGAACAAACAGCTTGGTGCTAAAACCAAGAAAAGAAAGGAATGTAGGCATGTTGTCGACGCCAACATGTAGTGAGTAGTTATCTTGGTTTCAACAATGAAGAATGAACGCAAATGCATAAAGCTGATACCAAGATAAGGAAAGCAATATATGTACAAGCCGATACCAAAGACATGAAGACAGAAATATGAAACGGAAGCCCCGTAAGATGAGTCATGGATTTGGTGTTCAAAAGTGAAAGCAGCAAAGGCAGTGGAGCGATACTCAGCTGTTGGATGAAAGCATAGAGGCGATGCCCAGAAGTGAAAGTAACAAAAGATTAAGGTTGGTACTGAAGCCAGAAAGCGCTGACATAGGCCGATATTAGGAGGTTGACACAAAATGGGGGTTTCCCACATGATTTCTATAGAAGGGGGTCTGAATCCTCTATAAATAAGTTACTAAGGGGTCACATTTTTGGGGACTTTTCTCATTTCCAAAATCTTGTACTCAATTCTAAGATACTAACTCTAATTTGGAGATCAAATTGAGTATTTCTTTTGTAATCTTCTATGTATTTAATCAATTGATCAATAAAGGAAATACTTAGCATCTACAATCAATTGCACTTGTATTTCAACTACCAATTTGGATTCAAAACCTTAATCTGGGAGTAATTACCAAACCGACCTCAATGAACATTCTAGCTTCAACCAGCCACGCACTTATGAAATCCTTATCCCAAGATAACTTTGTTTCCCTAAGTATTGTAATCATGATACTCATCTCTTGAAGGAAGAGTAACTAATCTTCAAACTTGGGACATTGGTATCTAAGAAAGGGAGAACTAAGTCAATCTTGGAAAACTAGATTACACTAAGGTCCACAACGATAAACCTACATTCAAGTGTTGACGATTTTTATCGTTAACATTTTAGCTCTAGAAAATATGCTTGAACCTCTGATCCTCTAGATAACTTACCACATCCCTAATTATTCCATCCTATCGGTTAGGCATTGAAGAGCTAGACCATGGATAAAAGGTCTCAACAAGGGTCTTATGAACCTCGAATTACTACTTCGGACATCATTGATCTGAGAGCTATTGAAGAACAAAGGCTAAGAATGAAAGCTTTGGAAATCATGGATAAGAAAAGGGAAGTAGAACAGTATAATCCTGATCATTGGAGCATTAACCCTTACCATATAGAACCAACCCTTATTCTTTATTTAAGTGGCGCTACATCAACGGAATATAGCCTATTCTCTAGCAAGAAAGAAGCCATCCAGCCACAAGTTAAGGGAACTATATTTGAGCAAGAAATAATAAAGGATTTCAACCGCTTTAATTTGAAATGGTCTAAGAAAGTTGCACTTCATCCTCAAGATACATTGAAAAGAAGGCTTGAAAATAAAGATGAAGCAACAAAGATGAGTAACAAAAGGGTTAAGTTCCGTTGTCGAAAGGAAATCTTTGAGTCAAGACTACCTAAAGAATGCAGCCTTAACACATCTATTGTGGATATCTATTTCCTAACCAAATAGGAGCTTACCTTTTGGCCATCATGAAAGAAGAAACCCAAATATGAAAGGAAGTTAGGAGGGCCATATTGCCACTATCATATGATGAATGGACATGAAACCAACCATGACAGAGTTCTCAAAGGCATGATTATCAAGTTCTTTAATCAAGTCCAATTGTACAAACTTGTAAAAACACTTAACCAGATCCAATAAATGATTCCATGAAGAAAGAATGTCTACGCATTCAGAAGTATGAAAAATAAAATTTGGAACTACCCGAAATTGGTAAAGCTACCTACGATGGTAGAAAAACCTTGTCCGTGCCAAGATCGCCAGAGCAAGGCGTCTCCTGGAGGGAAGCAGTGTGTAAACCTTTAGTCGTACCCAAACTAGAAAGGGTCAGGTTAAAGCATCAAAAGAGTAAGCCTTTGTCCACACTAGCAATAGCCAGGCTGGAGGATCTAAACCTTTAACCGTGTCATTAACAGCTAGGTTAAGGAACCTCTTTGAGGGAGTTGGGTGTAAGCCTTTATCATCATCCAAAAAAGAAAGGGCCGGGCTAAAGTATTACAAACCCTGATCTGCGCTTACAATAGCCAGGGTAAGGCGCCTCTTGGAGATGGTGGGTGTAAGACTCTATCAGCGCCTACAATGACCAAGGTAGAACATCAAAAGAGTAAGCCTTTATCTAATATAAAACAACTAATCCCTTATTCATGTCTACAATAGCCAAGTTAAGGTGCCTCCTAGAGGAAGGTCGGGTAAGTTCTTGGGACCTTCTTGAGAATAAGCGAGCCAAGCGCACCAGACACACAAAGCCCCGAGAGTTGCTCACAAGGCTTAAATGCCCAACCAAAGCCCAAGAAGTGGCTCACAAATCAAATTAGAGCCCAGAGAGTGGCTTGCAAGGCTGAAATGGCGACTGAAAGAAGAAATTATAAATACCTAAATATGGATTTCGAGTCTTCTATTTATATTACCATAAGTGGATGTAATATTCCGGAATTTTTAGTTAAGTTTAATTTGGGATTTTTATTGTATAATTCGGATTTTCTGAATATAATTTGATTTTATAAGGTTTAAGTACAGATTTTAATTTTGAATAAGTATCTTGTTTTATTTATAATTATGATTTTGTAAAGGAAAACTTATTTTAACGGTTATATTTAATTTATAAGATATCATATTTCAATATTACTATGTAATGATATTATCCAATTTTGATAATGATAAAAGAATATGATTTTGACTAAGAATAAGTTATTTTTAAAACTATATATATTAGTGTATACAAATGATTTTATTTATTGAATATTAACAAGTAAGATTATTAGATATAATGGTCTTATTTTTGAAGTGAAAATATTATTTATTTAACTATGATAACCTATAGTTTTGATATTTATATAATTAAGACCTATAAATGCTACATTAATGAGTATGGCTAAATTAGGCACATTTATAAGTGTCACAAAAGTGTTGCCAATTTTAATAAATTTATTTAAGCCTTGAAATAAGGATGAAGATGATGTGTCCTATTATGTGTTTAAATGCATACAATGGTGTTCATAAGGAGAGCCATGTGTCCATGAATAAATTGACTATTTTACCCTTGAAATTATACTATATAAGGAGATCAAAACTCCATTGTATCACTCACCTCAGCCATGAACAATATCTGATGCAGTTAGCTTCCTCACGTCCTTCTTCCGCTTTCTTGTTTTCACATTCCAGTAAATGGAAATTCTTGTTTCCACTCAATAAAAAATCCATATCTCTCAATTTATTCATCTTTGGCTTGAAAGATCAACACGAATGTTGTTCGGATCGTCGTTTCTGATTTTTTAGAAATTGACGGATCCAGATTTCATTGACAAATGAGAGAGAAATCTCTGATTTACAAAGAATGTAGGAAATGGGTTGCAAAATTCGAAAAATTGTATCTCCTAATCCAGAGAGAATTAGATCGCGCCATCTGCGCCGTTACGATCAGTAGGAGATGTATTTTTCAAGAAAAAATGTTGCGATTCCGTGTCAATGATCGAAAATGTTGAAAACTAGGTTTAAAGTTCGTCGGAGAATCAAGTGGCGATTGGCGAAAGGGAGTGTGGCGTGATGATGAGGAAGGAGAGGGCTTTGACGTGGTGTAATTTGGGGGAATGCGGTGGAAATTTGGGGTATGCGACATGTTTGGTTCACGCAAATGTTTACAGTATCTCACGGCCATTAGAGTGATCGCATTTCGATGCGGAGGACCGGATTCGATGTGAAGGTGTGCAGTTAGAAGAGGAAGTGGAGAAAATTTCGCTGATGGTCTTGGTTTAAGTACAGTGGAGGTTTTGGATGGTGTACGTGCACACCACCGTGCACGTGAAAGTGGGTTACAGGGATTCATCGCAAGGACAAGAGAAAGAAGAAGAGGAAAGTTATAGGCTGGTTTTGGTGAATGAAGAAAAATGGGCTTTGGGCTTTGGGTATGTTTTATTTAATTTATTCTTTAGTTTAATCTAGTTTATAACTTTAAACATTAATATCTCATTCAATTTTAATCCAATCGACTCGCCGTTGGGTCCGATAGAATCGTATCAGAAAATAGAACCCATTGATATATAATTTTGGTGATTTTTTTAAGTATAAATTATAATAAAAATAAAATAAAAGTCCGTGTATAACTGTATATCACAACTGTCAATATTAATTTAATTTCACTATTAAAATTAGCAGGGAAATCACCAGCTGCTAATAGAAGTGGACTTAAAGCAGTACGAGTAATGATTGCAGTGTTTGTTGGCTTGTTCGCCCTGGTAATGGAGATTTTGGAGCCATAATGGTGAGAACTAGTAATTTAATTGTTTATTTAAATTGGTAGTGATTGAATAATTATAATTAGCTGTGATTAATTATAATTAGTCAATGATAATTGGTTGAATATGGATGTTATTGTTTGAATGGATGTGCATGTAATTAGATAACACACTGAACACTGATAAGTATTATTAACCGAACGCTTGTACACAACTGAAATGTTTATTTATTGGTTGTGATTATAATTCATGTTCATCTGATTTATATGGTTGATTGATTGGGTTAACTTTGATTGCATGAAAACACTAACACACCGTAGTTGTGGAATTATACAGGTGATTGATTTAATCTTCCTTCCATATAAATACAATTTGAAATCTAATTTGAACTCTATTTTGAAACTATTCCAACGAACGAGATGGTTAATTCGAAATCTAATTTGAAATATATTTGAAACTATTTTTCCAAAAGAATTGGAAATATAAATACAATTTGAATCATTATATGGCTTGAATAGAACGCGCTGTAGTGCGACAGTTCGTAAATATCGATTTCAAATAGTTATAACCTGAATGTTATAAATCAAATTGACTTGAAATGGAAAATGTTGGATTTATATTAATTATGGTTTTTGTATAAAAGAGAAAATTTCCAATTTCAACGTATGGTTTTCAAGTTATGTTTAAATTAAAATTTGAAAAGGTCGTTATACATGCAGTTTGGTGACCACAGCGAGAAATCAAATTAAACAGGTTTATAAAATTATTTTAAAATGGAGGAAAAATTATGATAAATCTTACTTTATAAATTTAAAGTGATTAGAACTAAAATATTTGAATTTTGAATGATTTGGAATCTATTTGATTTAAATGACTATTTTACAGCAGCACTTTTAGTAACTTTCCAAATGTTATTATTACAGTTTCAAAGATAAATTGGTTTTGATGTTATAAATCATGAGCCATTATTTAAAATGGTTAAAAGGATTTGTAAATAGTTTGGAAGGGTTTTAAGTGATTAAATGTTTGTATATGGAATTATTTATTGATTTTAAAATTTGGAATTTAAAAGGAAATGAGTTGGGTAGAGTTTGTTGTTAGATATTTGATATGCAACTCCAGGGTTGGACGAATACTATCAGAAACATCAAAAAATGGTTGCATCAAGATTTTGATAGCATTCGCCAAATTTGTGAATTGATATCAAATATAAGTCGATTAAATTCTATTTAAACTTATGTTTGAATATCAATTGTTCGGATTATCGTAAATGAAAATTTCAATCCAAATAAAGATTGGTAAATTTGAAGACTTAAGATCGGGAAATGAAGATGTATGTTTTGGAATATAAGGGAACAAAGAAGTATGTTTAAGTATAAAGATCGAAGAATTTTGTTTTGAAATATAAAGTTTGGTAAGATGAATATTTGATCTCTAAGAAGGGTAAAAATGGTAATGAGATTTATGAAATTTAAAGTAAATCCAACTTTGAATTGTAAATGAGTTTATAACTATTTGGAAGGAGATTTGGATTGAAAAACCTGCATAAACTGTAACTAGTTTTTTAAAGTATGCTTATTACTTGGAAAGAATGGAATCGAATATATGTTCGAAAACTATTCAAAGTAATAATACGACATTATGAAGCCATTCAAGACTTGTTAAACGACGAATGAAGACTGGGAATCTTTGAATTGTTTAGATTGATTGCTGATGTCTTGGTTGGGCTGATCCCCCGATACGAGATTATAAGTGGCATGAGGTTTGAATATATTTGGAGATTTTCGGATTGTTCCATTTAGACCTAGAACAAACTTGTACGGGTTGTGTGTCTGACATTGTAATTGACTGCGTAGCACTAATCTCTGTTAAACATATATCTTCTTGGTGCTGGAGAATTTATTCTCTTGCTTAATACCCTTCTCTAAGACGTATGAGCTTAGAGGTTATATATTAATGGAAATCAATTATGCGTTGTGAATGGACAATGTGGCATACTTAAGTTATGTGACGAGCTATGTATGATCAAATCATGGCATATTTAAGCATAGCTTTGTGTATATCGTGACCTCAGTAAGCCTCGCAACCCGGTAAATGGCCAAAACAGGAAGAAATGCAGAAGGGTTATGGGTTTTTCTCTCCTTCTAGATAAAAGGTGTACTATGGTATAGAGCCCAGGTATTAACCTATGTGGCAAAAACATCTGCTTTTGTGGTTGTTGTTGGGGCGCGCTCAGAAAGGTCGGTAACGGCCGAGAGATGACGCACTCAGGCGTACTCTAAGTTACCTAGTTATAGAGGTAACTCAGCCTTGTGTTGGCATGAGGAGCATCAATTGATCCTCGTACATCCCTCTAGAGGTGTTCAAAATTCAGTTTGGAAGGAAGTCCTTTGCTTGGTCATTGTTGGAAACCCAATCTCCGCTACGAGCCCGTATGATTTTGATTGTATACTATATGTCAGTATAGTATATGGTACCTATGATGGCTAAGATTGATACATTTACTTTCGAAATTGTTTTCACACTATATTATAGTATTAAAAGAGGATTTTCACGTATCAAGCATTTTTGACTATCATTAGAAGAAACCTCACCCATGTGTGCGTTTTCATTGTATGTGTGCCACGCAACCTTACGGTAGTTTAATTTTCCAAAAGTCTTTGCGAATTCCTATGCACGGGTATTCACATGGAGTAACCCGTTCCGCTTTAGCGGCGTGGTCCGTTGAATTACCCAACTTCAAAATGAATCCTAAGTAACTACTGTTTTTGAGTTCTCACACCAGTCCCACGACTGACCTGGAGTTTATTGTTCCCACACCTAAACTCTGGGTGCCCATACTTTTTCTCGGGCAGCCAATAGCTTACTTTGTTGGTTCAGCTTTCAGAGTTGGATTCAGGGTTGGAGCTAGAACTATATTTTGGATTTTCCTAGTCCGTTGAAGAGTTTATTTCCGCTGAGCTTATGTTGTACTCTGATGTTCCTAGTAGCTCTGATGTAATATTTGTTATGGGAATGAAAAGTTCTGTTTTTTTGTGCAAATATATTAGTACCTATAACCATCCGTCTTTGTGAACAGTTTAAGTTGGTTTACTTACCGACGAGAACCGGTCAGAAAGGCGGGTCGTTACATTTTGGTATCAGAGATTTGGTTTATACAAAGAAATGGGTATGACATATTTGAACAAAAGTAAGGACTAATTAGAGTTATAATATCCATTAGAGGTAGGGTTAGAAGTAACCCATAATGAGATTTGGGAATATTATTTTGAGAGAGCGTCCTTTATCATAAAACCAAGGTGTTTTTGAATTAGAATGAAATTTATGGGTCGAAATTAACTTATGGAATTATTCGAAACTTTCCTCAACTCATAAATTGGTAGGCATTTATAATCTTATATGGGAATAAATAACTTAAGTGAGTAAAACCCATAAAAGGGAAATCAAGGGAATGTTATGTTGCACCGGAACTTAAATAAAAATTCATTTGTCTGTTAATAATTTATGGATTGGTAAATAAGAATAAGAATGACCCAGGTTAGGTTAATTAAGTCCCTTGATTATTTTAATTAGATACTAGAATACTTTGGGTAAGGAATTCAAAGTATGAACACTAAATGAGCATAAATTTAACTTGTAAATGGACTAATACGAGATTGGAAACAATTTGAATTAAACTTGAAATAGAATGAGTGTTCTCGAAATATAATTCTACCTCTTCGCTTGTCGTTGTGTTTTGCTTGACCCATCATCATCTTTTGATTTTCATTATCTTCCCGATTGCCATGCTTGAGTTTTTAATTGTCCAATTTTATTTCTGAACTCTTCCTTTTGCCTTGTCTTGATGAAACTATGGATAATGGATTAATGAAGTAGTTTTGAATTTGAAACAAATATTTTGAATTGTCCCTGAATTTGAACTTGAATATGTATTAAGTGCAAAAGAGGTTCAAATGATGAATTTATCTAAAATGTTATTTTTGCAAGAAAATTGGATGATTAGGGAAAAAGATTATTTATTTGAGAATTTGGATTCAATTTTTTGTTGAAATCTAACCAATTTGAAGTATGACCACTTAGTTTTATAGTTTGACTTAAATTGTTAAGTAAACCATGGGTTCCATAACTTTAGCCGATAAGTTAGAAAAATAGTTTCTAAACTTTAAATTTCTTTAGGGTCGTAGATATCTAAGTACTAGACAGTATCTATCCCAGTTTCTCCTTTATGGTAGTGGTAGCAGCTCTAGGTCTAACTCAGAAAATTTGATTGTAAACATGACCAGTGATGACACTAGAAATCATGAGATTATAGAATATCTACTTTTAACGAGAATTAGACAGAGTATCTTGAGAATAATATGGGCCTTGAATCTGACCATTACCTTCCCGATATGTTAAGAGATAAATTCGAATTTAAAATTGGTTAAGGAGTTTAAATTTACTCGTCTTCCTTTTCGAGGACGAAAAGTCTTAACGGGGATGAATGTAATATCCTAGAATTTTTAGTTAAGTTTAATTTGGGATTTTTATTGTATAATTTGGATTTTCTGAATATAAGTTGATTTTATAAGGTTTGAGTACAGATTTTAATTTTGAATAAGTATCTTGTTTTATTTATAATTATGATTTTGTAAAGGAAAACTTATTTTAACGGTTATATTTAATTTATAAGATTTTATATTTCAATATTACTATGTAATGATATTATCCAATTTTGATATTGATATAAGAATATGATTTTTGATGAAGAATAAGTTATTTTTGAAATCTATATATAATAGTGTATAAAAATGATTTTATTTATTTAATATCAATAAGTAAGATTATTAGATATAATGGTTTTATTTTTGAAGTGAAAATATTATTTATTTAATTATAATAACCTATAGTTTTGATATTTTTATAATTAAGACCTATAAATGCTACATTAATGAGTATGATTAAATTAGACACATTTATAAGTGTCACAAAAGTGTTGCCAATTTAAATAAATTTATTTAAGCCTTGAGATAAGGATGAATATGATGTGTACTATTATGTATTTAAATGCATGCAAAGGTGTTTGATATATACGTAAATGTGTATATTTTATCCGCTTATTTATGTTGTTTTACCTTTTAAATAATTGATACTGTGTATTTATAGTTGTGTTTCTAGATTATTTATGGTGAATGGATTAATGCACTTAATTGTTGAAAAGCTTGGAGAATTGGTGTAAGAAGAGTGTTGATTTTGAGAGCTAGATTAAAGCTTGAAGAAATGTTTGTTGTTTAACTACTTTCTGCCGCATATTTAAAGATTCCATGTCTTTAAAAAGATAGCTTGTCGCAGATGTTATGAAGTTCCTATTCATTCTCAAAACAGTTGGAGTTGATGCCATTTGATGCCCGCAAGCTAGATTTGTTGTAGTGTGAGTATTTGTGTTTTATGAATCAAACACAATTGAATTAGTGTATTAATGTGTGTGTGTGAATAAGATACTAATTTGTTAATAATGTTGTAATAGTGTGATAAGCTAAAATGCCTAAAGTAATATACATTTTGGGATAAAAAGTGAAAGATTGGATTAAAATTGAAATAAATAAGGTTGGGCAGCAAAATTGGTTAAGAAAGGAGGATTATAGTGAAATTTTTCCCACCCTTATCCTTTGTCTGAGAAAACATCACGTTCTTTCTTTGGGATCCTCTTCTTCTTTCGGTGAAAAAGAGCAAAGAGAAATATGGCTTATTCCTCTTTAAATCTTCATGCATGCTAAGAATCTCAAGTGCAAATTAAATCTAGCTACTCTATAATCTATTCTCTAGTCAATTTCAGCCCAAAGTATTCTTCAATGAAGAGAAGATTAAGATCTGCAAGCTTCAAGAAGCTAGGCTGCTGCATTTCCTCTTTTACAATTCTATGCTCCGATTTGGCCTCCAATAGCTCCAAATCAATGGAAATCTTGCCTCTAATCCAATCAAGGTGAGTCGCTGGACTCACCCTTTCTAGTTTATATTGTTTTAGTTTTATTTGTTGAATCAATTTACTGTCCATATAAAATATGTAGCTTTTCCGAGTCATTGGTCATTTGTTGCTGTGCTGAAATCACATTGAAACCCCATGTTTGAGCCTTCATAACTTTTTGATCCTTGAATGTTTTTGCATGATTCTTTTTGCATATCGTTGTACATCTTATTGTGAGTATATGTGCATGTTTTAGTATCATTTTGAGTTAATTTGGATGGGTAAACAGGTCACCAAAGTAGAGGTTTTGCTGAGATATTGACCAGGAACGAAACAACGTCCAGGTCCAACTTATGGGTGATGTATCTCCTTCGTTGTTAATATGAATTGATTGATTCTTTTTTTGTTTTGAAGTATGTAATCTTGTCCATAAGGCTGAAAATTTTGATGCCATTTGATTTGATTTGAATGGGTAAACAAATTGCTAAATTTGGGTTTCGTCGTGACTGTTCATCTTGTTCTAATTGTTGAAATCACAGTCGAAGTGTAACTTTGGGCTGTTATAACTTTATGATCATTGATCTGTTCTAGACCATTCTTTTTTTCTATAAAGCTTGAGTATTTTTCTTCTTACCAGCAAATTTTTAGTTCAACCCGAGATGGCCAGTTCAAACCTGGTCCAAAATTTAGTCGCGGAAGTGATTTCAGCCCAGGCTGAAATTCAGTCCAGGTGCATGTTTGGAGCTTTATAACTTCTTCGTGCGATGTTGGAATTCAGTGAATCCTTTTTGAGTTAAAACCAAAGTCTTTCTATTTTGTTCATATCAAATTTTAGACCGTTCGAAGATCTTTTGGTCAATCGAAACGACCTTGAAAGTGGCAATCTGGCTTTGGTTTCTTGGTGTATTTCATGTGTAACGACCCGGAAATTCTGGGCCAATTTAAAAATTTTATTTTGGCAAATTTAATGGATTTTGATTATTTAAAATGAATTATTTTAAATAATAACGACGGAAAATTTATTTTCGACGAAATAAAAACGAATAATTTTAATTTAATTATATAACGAGCCTGAAATGGCGCGGTAGTTTGAAATTTCGATTTCAAATTTCAAATGAATATACAGAATTCGTTTTAAGTCGGAATTGAGCGAAACAAGAAATATCTAAATCTGTTTGACGATATCTTTCTAAGGGATGTAAGAAACTGAGATTTCGCTTTAGAAGTTGAGAGTTACGCCCATTTTAAAATTCAGAAAAGTCGCTGTGGAATTTATATATATATTAATATATATAAAGGCCCTTGAAAATCGAATTTTTGCAAATGACCTCGGTTTTCGACGAAACCACTTTTGTTGGATCCGGGATGTCAAATTATTGCTAGGTTTCAAAATTCATAATTTTTGGGATTAATATGTGAGCGTGGCGAAGTAAAACGTGTTTTAACAGTTTCAGTTAATTTCGATCGACCAGAAAATGGCCATTTTTCGAACGGTCTCAGAATTTGACGAAATTAGTTTTGTTAGGACCGTATCGTCAATACGAACTAGAAATAATTTTTCTGGAATTTTTAGAGTCAGTATGTGGCCCCGGTAAATTAAAATGAACATTCAAATTCAATATATACTGATTTATATTTTAATTTTGATGAAAACTGATCGAAACGATAGAATTGGCTTACGAAACATATCCCATTGTATTCGAAATGGGGGTATTTGGCTAGGGGCGGCAGTCGTTGGGTTTGGTTTGGAGATCGTGGCAATAAACAAGTATTATTGAGATTAAAATAATAATATAATATTTATATATAACACAAAATCGGTCAAACCCTAAGTCAAAAACAAAATCGTGGTCAACCCGGAGTATATCGCTCCTCCACCGAATCAAGGGCAGCTATTGATCGAAACTTCCTCCTCCAATAATTCAAAATTCTTTCAACGATTTCAGAAGCTTCTGGAGGCAAAATCAGAGAGCTTCGCACGATCTTTGATTTCATACAAATTTGATTGAATTACTTGAAGTATTGGGCTCAATATTCGCCCTCAAAGAACCGCTGTTTGGGCTCGATTTTCATGGACATGGGACCACCGAGCTGCGTGGATTTTGGGGAGGTGGAGGAACAAGGCTCGGCCGTCGAGATGGTCATCACCGATCGAGTTCAAGTGCTTCGTGGAGGCTGCGATTTTGAGCCCTAGGAAGTTGGTTTTGGGTTTTTACGAACTGGAGTATACTGAAGGAAGAAGAGAAAGTAACAGACCACGATTTGAATTAATCAAGGTAATTAGATATTTAATTATATTATTATTTCTATTTAATGTAATTAACATTCAAACCCTTATAACTTTGTCAAACTGAATCAGAAATCAGTGAAATTGGGTGCGTTAGACTCGCATCGACGGGAACTATGCAATGGAATAGATCAGAACAAGTTCAGAAGCAGTCAGGAATTTTGACTAAATTAAATTCAGTGTTCAATTCAATTGAAAATAATCGTTTTAACGATTTCAGAACCGACCACGGTGAGAATTCTCTCACTTTAAATTTTTTGTTTAGTTATTTATTTCGTAACTGCATATATGAACTGTTCCCGTCGTCCACAGACCATGGGCGACTTGTTTGTTTGGTTGCATTCTGTGTGAAAATTGATGTGAACTGAATTATATATATTAGAAGTGTATGAAATATATATATTGAAAGTGAAAATATCGTATATATTGAAAAGTGAAAATATCGTATATATTGAAGGTGAAAATATCGTATATATTGAAAGTGAAAATATCGTATATATTGAAAGTGAAAATATCATATATATTGAAGGTGAAAATATCGTATATACATGAAAGTGAAAATATCGTATATATTGAAAGTGAAAATATCGTATATATTGAAAGTGAAAATATCGTATATATTGAAAATGAAAACGATATATATATGAAATGAAAACGATATATATATATATATATGAAACGTGAAAATGATTTGATTGTTAAAAATATAATTTTAAACATGTATATATACACTGTATAAAATTGTCATGTATATGAAATATTTGATTTTGATATAAAGTAGAAAATGAATTCAAATTGAATAGAATAGAAAATGAATTCGAATTGAATAGAATAGAAAATGAATTCGAATTGAATAGAATAGAAAATTAATTCGAATTGAATAGAAAATGAATTCGAATTGAATAGAATAGAAAATGAATTCGAATTGAATAGAATAGAAAATGAATTCGAATTGAATAGAATAGAAAATGAATTCGAATTGAATAGAATAGAAAATGAATTCGAATTGAATAGAATAGGAAATGTATTATATGATACATTGTGGTTCATCGCATATTCGATTAGTTGCTATTGATGATGTATCTGTTTGGTGGTGGAGAATTTATTCTTTTGCTTAACACCCTTCTTTGAGACGTACGAGCTCAAAGGTTATGTGATTAATAGTGACTAATCATATGCGTGAATTACTGATGTGAAGTACTATATTGTGAAAGTACTTGTGATTATTACGTTGTAAAATGATTTTCCCTACTTCGGGATATGAAATGATTTAGTATGTGGCTAAAGAGTCGGGTAACCCTGAGACTAAAAGTATGGGTGAGAGGGCGGTGTATGCTCTCCATGTGTGGGAGGTGCATCGTCGGTGTAGCCTACTCCTATGTGGGGTAGGTGCACATTTATATATATCGAGTTGCGAGGTACGTACCCTTTGCCTTGTCGTTGGGGAGCACGATATTTGGTTGCATACTTGTTTGTATGCATTGTTATGTTTTGGAATTCATATTTCCAAACGATTTGATTTGAGATCTCGAAGTGAAATCTACTTTGATATAGAAAGTTAGATAGGTATTTCAAATGATTTGAAATAAGAAATCGAGAATAAAATCCAAAGGAATAATTTCTGTAAATTGAATCGGATTTGGAAAATCTAAGTGGTGATTAACCTAAATGGGTAGATTGGGATATTGCATGTTGATTGATGCATAGTAGATCCATATCTATATTTCCGATTGTTGTTTATACACTGGCATTCATGGGGGTAGACCCGTTCCGCATTAGCGGCATGGTCCTATGATTAAATAAGTTAATTATAATTGTTTTAGAGTTTCTCACACCAGTCCCATGACTGACCTGTAGTTTGCTTTTCCCTTGCGAACTCGGGTGCCCCTATTTTCCACACGGGCAGTCGAGTAGTTTTATTTTGCAGATGTATTGAGCAGGATTCTGGATTGAAGCTTTAAGCTATGTCCAGGCATTTACAGTCTTCCGCTGTGTAGTTTATATTTCCGATGTGCATTGTATTACATTTGTGTAAATTTATCTTCCGCTGTGTATTATTTCCGATATACTCTGATATTATGTACTCTGATGTAACATTATTATGATGTTTATAAAAGTCTTCTGTTATTTGTTCTGATGTGTTGTATAACCAAAGTTAGCGTATGCGGGATTCGAACGGTCTTGGTCGGTTTAGCGATCGATTAGGTCCGGGCGAAATCCGTGTCGTTACATTATGCCTTGGTGTAAATTTGGACGTCCTTCCTTAAGTGTTTTCTTGCTTTTCTTGATATAGTTTTAAGCCATTCTTTTTTTGTTATATTTTGGCTCACTTTATTAATGGAGAAGCCTAAATTATCACTAATACATAGTTTAGGTTTCATGAATTCAGTGATTGAGTTTTGATGAGTTTTATGGACACATTGCACGTTTTAAACTAGTTTTCCGATATTTGCATAAATAACATATTCTTATACGTTGCTTATTAACAATTCTTGAGTAAAGAGTTGTATATCTTGTGTTATTTATCCTTTATACTGATTTATAAACTAGATTGACCCGTGTGTGTATTCCTCGAGTCAGACCAAGATGTTTCAGGTGTAGCTGCAGAGCTTGGGTTAGCGAGTTCTCTTTGGCATGTCTTCACTATAGCTACTTTCATTCGAGATCATGTAGTTGAGATACTTATTCTTGTGATAGTATCATGTTGTATAAGTATCAAAGTTGTATATATTCTTCTTGTAGCACATGTACTGGTTGTACTCTAACGATGTAATATTGTGTAACGGTTCTATGGACTGTGGCTGTGTTTTTATATGCACTATGTTCTGAACTGATCCTATAGCCACGGTGGAACTGTATTATGTAAGGATTAAGTATGTCGAGCATCTCGAAAAAAATTACGAGCTCTTTCTCGATGTGCTTAAGACTTGCTAATGCAAATCTACGAGTGGTCACCCTTAACCAGTCGTATTCTCCACTCTAATAGACAATATTACCTAATAATGCTCTTTATTAGGGTGAGTCTCAGGGTAGGGTGTCACAGACAAGTTATATCGTTTAGATCTTATAAATTATAGTTTTAAATAAGAATGTCCTTTTCAAATAGATATAGTTTGAAATTTTATCCAAGCGCTAGGTGTGTTGAGATTTATCAAAATTGACGATTTAAATTAACACTGGTTTCGACTTTTCTTTTAATATGCTTAGAATTTTAATTTTCACTTTAAAATTAATGTTTTCAAGGATAATTTTTAGAAATGTTTCCATTCAAATATCTAAAATGCGAAAACCAAGCATAAGTACAAGTTTTGAAGTTTAAAGGTTTTCTATACGGATATAGAAAGAAATTTCCGTAAACAATATCGCTTATGTGTAAAATAATTAGTTATACTCTTATAATTAGAGGTCGAAGTATAAAAACTTTCCCTATCTCGAAGTTTGAAAAACATTGTCTAGAGGATGCCTAGGGGTAATACTACCACGACTTGTCCGACTCAATTTTTAACCAAGAGAGAGTATAAATTTGGGATCGATAAATAATGGCAAGAGAATGTGATTTAGTTTCCATTTACGATAATTTTTTATTATTCATGGTAGTTGATTTAACAACTGTAGGTTCAGCTTTCTTGAAGTGTATCATCAAATTAAAACGATTTGTTGCTCTTTGAGCACTGCTATTCTTTGTTGAAATGCCTAAATCAAAAGAGCGAGTGGAATTAAAGCTATGTGGGGTTGCTCCCATTAGGGTATTATTACATATACTATATATTGGATTTGGTTTTGTTTGCGCATAGATGTGAAATACTCAGATTTTTCATATTTTTTGCGGGGTCCGGCTTGAACGTTTCCGAGAGCCGTTGGAGTTCTCATTCTATTCTAGAGGTATACTTTCAGTCAAGGGAGCTGAGTCTCCTAGTCATTATTTGTTTAAAAAAAAATTCATTCGATTCTTAAATTACAATTTTTCCTATTTTTGATTTGCATTAAGAAGGTGTAAATCCTTCACGATGTTTAATTAGTTAAATCCATGGTGATATTAGATGTTATTTGAAGTAGCAGTAGTAAGCAGTATAGTCAACTTATTCCGGGAAAATTAACTTTTTCCTTATTCGATCCAAATTTTTGGATTAGTTCCTTTGTTTCCATGGAAGAGTGTCATGCGCTTTTCTCAATGTGGTGTTGTTAAGTTATTACTTATATGTTGAATTTTTTTTACATATGACACCATTTCTGGTTGTTTCGGTGATTTTGTTTATGTTGATTCTTTTTTAAATATGTTGTTCTTGTGAGGTAAAAAACCTGTTTAGCGGTCAACGGCGTGGTCTCATAGAATATTGAATGTTTTATATTACTTGAGTTTTCTCGTGTTGGTATTTTAGATAGATCCGTGTATTATTTCATTATAATGCTTGGGTTTATAATGCTCGGGTCAGACCAAGCTTGTTTCCATGATTCTTCTATTGGATGTTGGACTCCTGGAGTGTAGCTAGAAGTTTACTTGTCGTGGTATTTTATTTCTATTGTATTTAATTTTACCTATCAGCATTTGTAAGGTCGGAATTTTATAACTGTCCTGCTGGTAGGATTTGTATTTAACTCTAATATACATTGTATCTTGGAGTGACAGCTCATCTATCATTATTATTATTATATGTTGTCGTTTCCAATGTCAGATTCTATGTTTCTTCTATTCTTTTTATTATTATTTTTACCCTAGCATTCTACGTTTTCGACGATTGGACATTCGACATTAAATTACATTGGTCGTATTTAGTTTCAACTTTCGATGATTGGGAAGGTGGGTTGTTACACGTCAATACTCTATATTTAAAATATGAAAACTTGATAGATAAAAGTCCAGGCAACCCCAGCTCCCATGAATTTCTCCATTAAATTTGCAATAGCTTATAATAATGTTTTGAATGAAATAATAATAATTTGTGACTTAAAACCATTTTTCAGATAAGTTTGGCGATATCAATCGTACTCAAATAACCTAACATTATTTAATTCAATTTTTAATTAATTCACTATTATTTATATAAGCAGGCACATATGTAAAAAATACTATAATTAGAAATTTACAACTAATATCCCTCATCAAAATTAACATTGGTAATCCATACTAATTTTATACCAAAATGAGAATTATTTTGCTAAACATATATCAATAGAAATGTTCATCCAATCATTTAAATAGTATTTTTTTTCTAGGTAGATGATACCAACCATATAATTAAGTTAACTATGTTATAAATAAACAATGTAATCAAATCAATATTATTTATCGATTTCATATATGACTCAACACTTGAAATGGCCTTTACACGTAAACATATATCAAACAACATTTAATATCAATTTGAGATGATATATTGTGATCTAATTCAAGCAAGCTGATAACATTTCAAGATGTTATATCGCAACTCTAGATCAATTCACAATCAACTAATTTAACAAACAAATAAGCAATTAACAAAACAATAATTTTAACCAAACAAAACAGTTAGCAATTTTAATAACCTAGAATCTACTTAATGATATACTAGTTAATCAATGTAATAACCCGGAAATCTGGGCCAATTTAAAAAAATTTATTTTGGCAATTTTAGTGAATTTTGAATATTTAAAATGAATTATTTTAAATAATATCGATGAGAAATTCATTTGAAAAGAATTAGAACGTATATATTTATTCGAATCGTCGTTAGAATATAAATATTTATTTATATATAAAAAAGGAATTGAAAATGGCGCGGTAGTTCGATAATTCGATTTCAAAATTCAAATGAATGTACCGGGTACAAAATAAACCGGATTTTGGCAAAACAAAAAATATTTGAATCTAATTGAGAATATCTTTCCAACGAATCCGAAAAATCAAAATTTCATAGCGGGGATAAAAAGTTATGTCCAGTTGAATTTTCAGAATAGTCGCTATGGAATTCTGGCCCTTAAAAATGGAAATTTTGCAAACGAACTCGGAATTCGACGAAATCACTTTTGTTGGATCCGCGATGTCAAATTATTGCTTGGTTTCAAATTTCATAATTTTTCGAATTACTATGTGAGCGTGGCAAAGGAAAACGTGTTTGACCTGTTTCAATTGATTTTAATCGACTGGAAAATGGCCATTTTTCAAACGGTTTCAGAATTTGATGAAATTAGTTTTGTTAGGACCGTATCGTCAATACAAAGCTAGAAAACATTTTTCTGGAATTTATAGAGTTCGTATGTGGCCCCGGTAAATTGAAATGCGCGTTCAAATTCAATATATAGAGTTATATGTTGGTTTTGACGAAAACTGATCGAAACGATCGAATCAGCTTACGATACATATCCCATTGTGTTCGGAATGGGGGTAGTTAGCTAGGGACGACAGTCGTTGGGTTTGATTCTGAGTTCGAAAGAAAAAGTTACTTTAGGAGAATTTAAAATAAAATTAAATAAATTAAATATATATTACTCTCCCTCTCCCCTCTCCTTTAGTCAACAGCAGGTCAAAATAAAAAAATAAAAAAAAGGAAAAAGGAAGAAAACCCGCCGATCTCGATCTCGCCCCCTACCCCCGTTCAGTCCTCCGCCGCCGTGGGTGGCGCAACCACCCACCCTCCGACTTCTCCCCTCTTCTACCCCTCCGTCTTCTCCCTTCGCCCCTCTTCTCCCTTAAAGCCCGCCCAAACCGATACCGCAGCTCCGCCCCCTCCACCCTCTGACCAACGTCGACGAAACCCCCCTCCCCTGCGAGCAACCTCCGACCATTCCTCCCTCCCTTGCGAAAATTCAATTCCTCCTTGAAACCTAAATCGCAGCGCGAGCAACTTGGAGGCCTCGAGTCGAGAGTGAAGGCCGGAGCAAGGAGGCGCCTCGTAGTTCATATCATCACTGGCAGCGGCCAACAGCGAGGAACTGGAGAGAGGAAGATAACAGTGGGGGGGTAAGGTTTAACTAATTTTAATTTAATTAAATAGTGTTGTAAAAATTATATTTTTGTATGAAAGGGGTAGTGGTAAAAATCAGATCTTTGTATGAATGGAATTGATGTAAAAAATTGATTTTTAAATCATATATATAACATTGTATATAAAGATGAGATTTTTACTTACATAAAGATTTGAATTTTCACT
The DNA here is from genome assembly GCA_030737875.1 of Allium sativum. Lineage (NCBI taxonomy): Eukaryota > Viridiplantae > Streptophyta > Magnoliopsida > Asparagales > Amaryllidaceae > Allium > Allium sativum. The sequence goes on from CM060921.1 coordinate 321,361,406, forward strand.
AGAATAACATTGATTTTTGAACTAGAATAACATTGATTTTTTTTTCTTTTTTGAACTAGAATAACATTGATTTTTTGAACTAGAATAACATTGATTTTTGAACTAGAAGAGATACGATTTTGATAAATAAAAAGATTCGATTTTTATTTATAGAAAAGGTTAGATTTTTATCCTAATGAAAGATTATATTTTTATGATAATCAAGATTAGATTTTTATCATAGGAGAAGATTTGATTTTTGATTTATAAAAAAATCGGATTTTTATCATAAAGAAAGCGATATAAAAATATGATTTTTATATTATAGAAAGAATAAAAATATGATTTTTATATTATAGAAAGAATAAAAATATGATTTTTATATTATAGAAAGAATAGAAATATGATTTTTATATTGGTAGAGTATTAAAAATATGATTTTTAATGTATAGATCATCATATTAAAAATGTGATTTTAATATGAACAGCGTGGAGAAGACTACGTTTAAAGTACGGGCAAATCCAGACTGTTCTGAATTTCAGAAATTTCTATGGAGGAGTGGAACCCTCTGTGATAACTTCTCACCTTTAATTTAATTTTCTAGTTAAAATATATATACTAGGATGCAGACGGTGTTTAGTAGCACCCGACACCCGTCGTCCACAGACCATGGGCGGCTTGTATGCTTGTTTGTTTGATTTTGATGTGTAGTTGATTGTGTGATGTGATGTGAAATAAAATATTTATATAGTTAAAATATTTTATAGTTGAAAATAGAATTTTTGACGTGTATATAAAATAAATATTTATAAACAAATCGGAGATTTGTTTATATACACTGATTTGATTGATATTGATTGGGACGATAAATTTTACACATCGCCCAACTGCACAAATAAAATCTGTGTTTGATTGTTTGATACCCCCACACGGTTATTGGAATGAGATTTGACGTACACTAATCCCGATTGTTTAGTTGTATGTCAATCGATGGATTGACAGACTGTGTAAGCGTTAATTATTTATATTTAATGCTTATACAGTTGTGTGGTGCACTCTAGATGATGGTTGATTATTTATCGTTGTTATTTTATACATGTGTTGTAGAAAATCCATATAATTAACATTATATGGTAATTGATTGGGCCTCATTCCAGTTTCGAAAAAGGAAGTATTCGAATAGAAATATTTGAAAAGAAATATTTGAACTAATATATTTGAAAATAGAAATATATGAAGCCGGGTTGATTAGATTGACTCCATTTTGACGTGAACGATATTTATATCGATTTTATTCATTTTCATAATGAATATAGAAAATGAAGTGATTTCAAATTCTGATATTTTGAAACGAATTGAATTAGAATTAAAACTGACTAGAATTGAATTCGAATTGAAATCAAATTAAAATGAATTCGAATTAAATTGAAAAGAATTGAATTCAATTTGAAATTGAAATTGAATTCAAATTGAAATTGAATTGAAATTGAAATTGAATAGAATTGAATTCGAATTAAATTGAAATAAATTGAAATTCGAATTGAAATGAATTGAAATTCGAATTAAATTGAAATTGAATTGAAATCGATTTGAAATGAATTTAAAACGAATTTATATTGGAATATTCAATTTTGATTTGATATTGAATATGAAGTTGAAACCGTTTTGAAAATGAATTTAAAACGATTTATAAAGCACGTTTTAAATTGAAATCGACGAAGTATATATTATATATATTATATATAATATAATGGCCTGAATAGAACGCGCCGCGTCGCGGCAGTTCGTGAATTTCGACCATTGACTTCGAATGGACATTGCAGGAGATCCGACCGTTGGATTCTCCTAAAACCGGAACTTTGGGTTCGTATCGAAAAGAGCTTTCTAACGAATATTAGAAATTTGAAATCTAACGGTTGGATTTGGAATTATGTCCAAATCAAATTTGAAAAAGGTCGTTGTAAGTGCAGTTCAATGGCCGTTGATGGAAATCGATTGTACGGGCCATGATCAAATTATTAAAAATATTAATAATTTATGTAAAATCATAAGAAATAATTTGTGAAGGATTGGGATGAAAAACTCCATATTTGAAATGATAAAAATAGATTTTTATCGAAATGAACTAGTTTTGAACTAGAATTATAATTTTATTTATTTTTAAATAAATAAATCGAATTTGAAAAGGGTTTTAAAAGTAATCAGAATTTCCAATAATTGACTTGGAATGGATTTGAATCGAAATTGTTTTGGAATATTTCGATGTTGGATTTCGTGATTATACATATGTTGTTATGGAAATTCAAAAGATATATTTATATCGTTATTTCCAATACGATATTTGTCGGTCGTAGAATTTGATAATTGAATATAAGCCGATATATTTTCTATTCAGAGCCTTGTATTTAATGTCAAATGTGATTTGGGTTTGTCGTGAATGGTGTCTTTATTAACACTGTTTTTGAACCCAGTTGAGAAAAAGATTAAATCTTTTTATTTAGATTTAATGAAGTGTACCAATAAAATAATATTTAATTGGAATTGAATTGGTATTGATTTTTGGGTTTATCGTGAACAGTGTTTTAAATAACACTTGTTCTTTAACCTGATAATTAATGGAACGTGATTTAGGGTTTATCGTGAACCGTGTTTTAAATGACACTGATTCTTTAACCCAGTTAAAGATTAAAACTAAGTGGAGTTTTAATGAATCTTTAATTAGATTGAAAAGATCGAGAAAGGAGTATCACCAGTTTTGCTCCAGGCGATAGTTAAATCTTTAATTAGATTTGAATGTGAAATGGTAATTGAATTTATCGATAACACTGTGGTGTTAGATATGAAGTATTACCAGTTTTACTTCATGGGATGAATAGGTTGGGATTGGGAAATAAAATAAATGATTACTTCGGTGTGGTTCACTAATCCCGACTAGTTTGAATTGATATTCAAAGAAGATTAAAGAATAAATTTAAAGAATTTATCTTTAATAAAATTAATGGGAACCTTTCCCAAAGTATAAGAATATTTGAATAAAAGAGTATTCTGAATTGGAATGAGGCGTATGTTGTGTTTGTGTAACACTTGTTTAATATATACGCAATTTATTCAGAAAGACCGGGTTTATCCCATTCTGAATAACTAATTCGACGTTGTGTCGAAGAAGAAGACGGTGGTTGAAGACCGGAGGTCTTCACGTCGTTTGGGTGGTTACTGATGATCTTGATTGGGCAGTACACCCAAGAAGATGGAAACAGTTAGTGATCGTCCAGACGTACTTGGAGATCGATGGATATGCGGGGTACTAGGTGCCTCCGGTTACGTTCAGACCCAGAACAAACTTGTAAATGGACTGTGTGTCTGACATTGGATTTTAGTCTGTGTGATTGATTTCGATTAAATATATATATTTGGCGGCGGAGAATTTATTCTCTTGCTTAACGCCCTTCTCTGAGACGTACGAGCTCAGGGGTTATATATTGATGGATATCAAACGCATGGAGTGAATTGCCTGTGTGGCATGCCTATGTGGCAGATGATCAAGCCTTTTGTTGAAAAGCAGAGTCTTGTGGTTGATGATCAAAGCACGGCCTGTGTGGCATAGCTTTGTGTAACGTTGATTCGCGAGCCTCACACCCCGGTTGTGAACCAGAAACGGGAGAAGGACCTCAGGGGGGACATGCGTTTCTTTCTAGTTAGAAGTGGCGTCAATGGTTTTACACGCCCTGACGAGTTTGACTTATGTGGTTGTTGCTGTTGCGAGGCGCCTCAGATTTATCGGTGACTATGTGAAGCCGATGGAGTCATTTGTTGGCTCATTTACGCCCCATAGGGCGGGGAAACGTAGTGTTCAGGCATTATAATCCACATCGGTGGACCGGCCCTGACGATCCAAGGGGCGGTTGTGGCTGTTCCTGAGGCTCGGGCTAGAGAGTCTCGAATCGGTTGAGGACGATCCCTGGCCTCGGTTCACAGATGGGAATCCAACTTTCAAATACATGACATTTGCGGTTTTGATTGTAGAGCCTAGTATGGCGACATGATATATGGTACCCATGTCGTCTATGATTGATATTTATGATTTGAAGTTGTTTTATACACTATGCACTTGTAATAGTATCAAATGATTTGTTTTTAACGTATCAAGCATGCTTTGGCTATTATAAGGTAAAACCCTATCCTCTGGCTTGCATTGCATTGTGTGATGGGACCTGGGTCTTATATTAGCTTCATTTTTCTTTATTTAGTATTGCGCTATTTTTTTATGCACTGGTGTTCTTGGGAGGAAACCCGTTCCATGTTATACGGCGTGGTCCCTTGATTTACCGAACTTTAAAATAAAGATAAATAACTGTTTTAGTTCTCACACCAGTCCCATGACTGACCTGGAGTTTATTGTTTTAACCTAAACTCTGGGTGCCCTTATTTTGACATGGGCAGCTAGTAGTTTTGCTTTTGCAGATTTATATTCACAGGAACCTGGTTTACAGCTGGAACGATATCCGGAAAGCTTTGTATCTGTGTATCTTCTTCAGTTGTATTTTGTATTATTTTCCGCTGCTTTGTAATTTATTGTAATCTCTGATATTTATCGAATGTATTTTATTTGTTAATACTCTGTATATTCTTGTAATCTGATGGTATTGTTGTAATATACAATGAAATGTTCTTCTGTCTACGTTCCTTTGTGGCTTGTTCTCGAACTATCCGCGCTTTCCTTACCGGGGAAGTTACGGGTTTTCACAGTGGTATCAGAGCTTTGGTTTACAAAGCTCAGAGAACAAGACACATTAGAACCATACGAAAGAATTCATTAGATATTGGATTAGTAATATCCAATGAGAATGATTCGTTAGAGATGGGATCAGTAGTATCCTAGAACGAGTGTGAAGAGAAGTGTTTTTGAAAAAAAAAGTGAAACCAAATTTTGTTTTGAAAATTAAAATCAATTGTTCGTATTTGATTATTTATTATATATTGAATTTGGACAATCCAGTATATAGAGATTTTGCGTATACGTCTGATCCGCGTGTATTCGAAGTTTTAATATATTGGGTAGATATAGAATCACGCTCTAGTAGCCCGGAGATGATTCTGATGATTGACTAGTCGTCATCAGTATTCATGTTCGAGTGACGAAAGTGAGATTTCTGTATATTTCCATTAGACTGGTGTGAGAACCAAAATTAGATAGGGCTTATTGTTGTGTTTTGGCATCAAAAATGTGATTTCTGACTATGTATCAAAGTTATGAATTTGAAATGATAATCAACTAATTGATTGATGGTTGTGTTGTTTGATTATTGGTGGATTAATTAAAATTTTAACCATTTAGCCAAATTGACCAAAAAGTGAATTGTATTGAAAATTAGCCGCATTTGCATGCACACACATGTGTATCCATTGAACAGGTCATAGCAAGGAGGCTAAAGAAGAGGAATAAAATTGTTTGCCCGACAAATAGGTACATGTTTATCATAATTTACTGTTTTGTTTGGGTGATGATGATTTTGTGAGCCGATTGGCTAGCCGCTTGGCTTTTTCTTTTTCTTTTGGATTGAAGAAGGCCTTGGGAGGCTATATGAAATATCCCGAAGTCCCCGGTGCAGGGGAGGTTATGGCAAAAAATTTCGAAATTTTTGGGTGTTAGCCGAATTTTTGAAAAATTTGAAAAGTTCTTAGAAACTAAAAAGTTAAAGAACTTAAGCCGTAGCAAAAATAGTGAAAGTTGAGTTGATTTGTAAAACAACTTTCGGCTTCGCTCCTTTTCGGGGAAGAAAAGTTTTAAGTGGGGGAGATTGTAATAACCCGGAAATCTGGGCCAATTTAAATTTTTTTATTTTGGCAATTTTAGTGAATGTTGAATATTTAAAATGAATTATTTTAAATAATATCGACGAGAAATTCATTTGAAAAGAATTAGAACGTATATATTTATTCGAATCGTCGTTAGAATATAAATATTTATTTATATATATAAAAGGAATTGAAAATGGCGCGGTAGTTCGATAATTCGATTTCAAAATTCAAATGAATGTACCGGGTGCAAAATAAACCGGGTTTTGGCGAAACCAAAAATATTTGAATCTAATTGAGAATATCTTTCCAACGAATCCGAAAAATCAAAATTTCATAGCGGGGATAAAAAGTTATGTCCAGTTGAATTTTCAGAATAGTCGCTATGGAATTCTGGCCCTTAAAATGGAAATTTTGCAAACGACCTCGGAATTCGACGAAACCACTTTTGTTGGATCCGCGATGTAAAATTATTGCTTGATTTCAAATTTCATAATTTTTCGAATTAATATGTAAGCATGGCAAAGGAAAACGCGTTTGACCTATTTTAGTTGATTTTAATCGACTGGAAAATGGCCATTTTTCAAACAGTCTCAGAATTCGACGAAATTAGTTTTGTTAGGACCGTATCATCAATACGAAGCTAGAAAATATTTTTTTGGAATTTATAGAGTTCGTATGTGGCCCCGGTAAATTGAAATGCGCGTTCAAATTCAATATGTAGAGTTATATGTTGGTTTTGACGAAAACTGATCGAAACGATCAAATCAGCTTACGATACATATCCTATTGTGTTTGGAATGGGGGTAATTAGCTAAGGACGACAGTCGTTGTGTTCGATTCTGAGTTCGAAAGAAAAAGTTACTTTAGGAGAATTTAAAATAAAATTAAATAAATTAAATATATATTACTCTCCCTCTCCCCTCTCCATTAGTCAACAGCAGGTCAAAATAAAAATAATAAAAAAAAAGGAAAAAGGAAGAAAACCCGTCGATCTCGATCTCGACCCCCCCCCCCCCCCCGTTTAGTCCTCCGTCGCCGCGGGTGGCGCAACCACCCACCCTCCGACTTCTCCCCTCTTCTACCCCTCCGTCTTCTCCCTTCGCCCCTCTTCTCCCTTAAAGCCCGCCCAAACCGATACCGCAGCTCCGCCCCCTCCACCCTCTGACCAACGTCGACGAAACCCCCTCCCCTGCGAGCAACCTCCGACCATTCCTCCCTCCCTTGCGAAAATTCAATTCCTCCTTGAACCCTAAATCGCAGCGCGAGCAACTTGGAGGCCTCGAGTCGAGAGCGAAGGCCGGAGCAAGGAGGCGGCTCGTAGTTCCGATCATCACAGGCAGCGGCCAACAGCGAGGAACTGGAGAGAGGAAGATAACAGTGGGGGGTAAGGTTTAATTAATTTTAATTTAATTAAATAGTGTTGTAAAAATCAGATTTTTGTATGAAAGGGGTAGTGGTAAAAATCAGATCTTTGTATGAATGGAATTGATGTAAAAATTTGATTTTTAAATTATATATATAACATTGTATATAAAGATGAGATTTTTACTTACATAAAGATTTGAATTTTCACTAGAATAACATTGATTTTTGAACTAGAATAACATTGATTTTTTTGAACTAGAATAACATTGATTTTTTTTCTTTTTTGAACTAGAATAACATTGATTTTTTGAACTAGAATAACATTGATTTTTAAACTAGAAGAGATACGATTTTGATAAATAAAAAGATTCGATTTTTATTTATAGAAATGGTTATATTTTTATCCTAATGAAAGATTATATTTTTATGATAATCAAGATTAGATTTTTATCATAGGAGAAGATTTGATTTTTGATTTATAAAAAGATCGGATTTTTTCATGAAGAAAGCGATATGAAAATATGACTTTTATATTATAGAAAGAATAAAAATATGATTTTTATATTATAGAAAGAATAAAAATATGATTTTTATATTATAGAAAGAATAGAAATATGATTTTTATATTGGTAGAGTATTAAAAATATGATTTTTAATGTATAGAACATCATATTAAAAATGTGATTTTAATATGAACAGCGTGGAGAAGACTACGTTTGAAGTACGGGCAAATCCAGACTGTTCTGAATTTCAAAAATTTCTATGGAGGAGTGGAACCCTCTGTGAGAACTACTCACCTTTAATTTAATTTTCTAGTTAAAATATATATACTAGGATGCAGACGGTGTTTAGTAGCACCCGACACCCGTCGTCCACAGACCATGGGCGGCTTGTATGCTTGTTTGTTTGATTTTGCTGTGTAGTTGATTGTGTGATGTGATGTGAAATAAAATATTTATATAGTTAAAATATTTTATAGTTGAAATTAGAATTTTTAACGTGTATATAAAATAAATATTTATAAACAAATCAGAGATTTGTTTATATACACTGATTAGACTGATATTGATTGGGACGATAAATTTTACACATCGCCCAACTGCACAAATAAAATCTGTGTTTGATTGTTTGAAACCCCACACGGGTATTGGGATGAGATTTGACGTACACTAATCCCGATTGTTTAGTTGTATGTCAATCGATGGATTGACAGACTGTGTAAGTGTTAATTATTTATATTTAATGCTTATACAGTTGTGTGGTGCACTCTGGATGATGGTTGATTATTTATCGTTGTTATTTTATACATATGCTGTAGAAAATCCATATAATTAACATTATATGGTAATTGATTGGGCCTCATTCCAGTTTCGAAAAAGGAAGTATTCGAATAGAAATTTTTGAAAAGAAAATTTTGAAATAGAATATTTGAAAATAGAAATATATGAAGCCAAGTTGATTAGATTGACGCCATTTTGAGGTGAACGATATTTACATCGATTTTATTCATTTTCATAATGAATATAGAAAATGAAGTGATTTCAAATTCTGATATTTTGAAACGAATTGAATTCGAATTAAAACTGACTAGAATTGAATTCGAATTGAAATCAAATTAAAATGAATTCGAATTAAATTGAAAAGAATTGAATTCAAATTGAAATTGAATTCAAATTGAAATTGAATAGAATTGAATTCGAATTAAATTGAAATAAATTGAAATTCGAATTAAATTGAGTAGAACTGAAATTCGAATTAAATTGAAATGAATTGAAATTCAAATTAAATTGAAATTGAATTGAAATCGATTTGAAATGAATTTAAAATGAATTTATATTGGAATGTTCAATTTTGATTTGATATTGAATATGAAGTTGAAACCGTTTTGAAAATGAATTTAAAACGATTTATAAAGCACGTTTTAAATTGAAATCGACGAAGTATATATTATATATAAAATATAATGGCCAAAATAGAACGCGCCGCGTCGCGGCAGTTCGTGAATTTCGACCTTTGACTTCGAATGGACATTGCGGGAGATCCGACCGTCGGATTCTCCTAAAACTGGAACCGTTGGGTTCGTATCGAAAAGAGCTTTCTAACGAATATTAGAAATTTGAAATCTAATGGTTGGATTTGGAATTATGTCCAAATCAAATTTGAAAAAGGTCGCTGTAAGTGCAGTTCGATGGCCGTTGATGGAAATCGACTGTACGGGCCTTGATAAAATTATTAAAAATATTAATAATTTATGTAAAATCATAAGAAATGATTTTTGAAGGATTGGGATGAAAAACTCCATATTTGAGATGATAAAAATAGTTTTTTATCGAAATGAACTAGTTTTGAACTAGAATTATAATTTTATTTATTTTTAAATAAATAAATCGAGTTTGAAAAGGTTTTTAAAAGTAATCAGAATTTCCAATAATTGAATTGGAATGGATTTGAATCGAAATTGTCTTTGGAATATTTCGATGTTGGATTTCGTGATTATACAGATGTTGTTATGGAAATTCAAAAGATATATTTATATCGTTATTTCCAATACGATATTTGCTGGTCGTAGAATTTGATAATTGAATATAAGCCGATATATTTTCTATTCAGAGCCTTGTATTTAATGTCAAATGTGATTTGGGTTTGTCGTGAATGGTGTCTTTATTAACACTGTTCTTGAACCCAGTTGAGAAAAAGATTAAATCTTTTTATTTAGATTTAATGAAGTGCACCAATTAAATAATATTTAATTGGAATTGAATTGGTATTGATTTTTGGGTTTATCATGAACAATGTTTTAAATAACACTTGTTCTTTAACCTGATAATTAATGGAACGTGACTTAGGGTTTATCGTGAACCGTGTTTTAAATGACACTGATTCTTTAACCCAGTTAAAGATTAAAACTAAGTGGAGTTTTAATGAATCTTTAATTAGATTGAAAAGATCGAGAAGGGAGTATCACCAATTTTGCTCCAGGCGATAGTTAAATATTTAATTAGATTTGAACGTGAAATGGTAATTGAATTTATCGATAACACTGTGGTGTTAGATATGAAGTATTACCAGTTTTACTTCATGGGATGAATAGGTTGGGATTGGGAAATAAAATAAATGATTACTTCGGTGTGGTTCACTAATCCCGACTAGTTTGAATTGATATTCAAAGAAGATTAAAGAATAAATTTAAAGAATTTATCTTTAATAAAATTAATGGGAACCTTTCCCAAAGTATAAGAATATTTGAATAAAAGAATATTCTGAATTGGAATGAGGCGTATGTTGTGTTTGTGTAACACTTGTTTATTATATACGCAATTTATTCAGAAAGACCGGGTTTATCCCATTCTGAATAACTAATTCGACGTGGTGTCGAAGAAGAAGACGGTGGTTGAAGACCGGAGGTCTTCACGTCGTTTGGGTGGTTACTGATGATCTTGATTGGGTTGTACACCCAAGAAGATGGAAACAGTTAGTGATCGTCCAGACGTACTTGGAGATCGATGGATATGCGGGGTACTAGGTGCCTCCGGTTACGTTCAGACCCAAAACGAACTTGTAAATGGACTGTGTGTCTGACATTGGATTTTAGTCTGTGTGATTGATTTCGATTAAATATATATGTTTGGCGGCGGAGAATTTATTCTCTTGCTTAACGCCCTTCTCTGAGACGTACGAGCTCAGGGGTTATATATTGATGGATATCAAACGCATGGAGTGAATTGCCTGTGTCGCATGCCTAAGTGGCAGATGATCAAGGCTTTTGTTGAAAAGCAGAGTCTTGTGGTTGATGATCAAAGCACGGCCTGTGTGGCATAGCTTTGTGTAACGTTGATTCGCGAGCCTCACACCCCGGTTGTGAACCAGAAACGGGAGAAGGACCTCAGGGGGGACATGTGTTTCTTTCTAGTTAGAAGTGGCGTCAATGGTTTTACACGCCCTGACGAGTTTGACTTATGTGGTTGTTGCTGTTGCGAGGCGCCTCGGATTTATCGGTGACTATGTGAAGCCGATGGAGTCATTTGTTGGCTCATTTACGCCCCATAGGGCGGGGAAACGTAGTGTTCAGGCATTATAATCCACATCGGTGGACCGGCCCTGACGATCCAAGGGGCGGTTGTGGCTGTTCCTGAGGCTCGGGCTAGAGAGTCTCGAATCGGTTGAGGACGATCCCTGGCCTCGGTTCACAGATGGGAATCCAACTTTCAAATACGTGACATTTGCGGTTTTGATTGTAGAGCCTAGTATGGCGACATGATATATGGTACCCATGTCGTCTATGATTGATATTTATGATTTGAAGTTGTTTTATACACTATGCACTTGTAATAGTATCAAATGATTTGTTTTTAACGTATCAAGCATGCTTTGGCTATTATAAGGTAAAACCCTATCCTCCGGCTTGCATTGCATTGTGTGATGGGACCTGGGTCTTATATTAGCTTCATTTTTCTTTATTTAGCATTGCGCTATTTTTTTATGCACTGGTGTTCTTGGGAGGAAACCCGTTCCGTGTTATACGGCGTGGTCCCTTGATTTACCGAACTTTAAAATAAAGATAAATAACTGTTTTAGTTCTCACACAAGTCCCATGACTGACCTGGAGTTTATTGTTTTAACCTAAACTCTGGGTGCCCTTATTTTGACACGGGCAGCTAGTAGTTTTGCTTTTGCAGATTTATATTCACAGGAACCTGGTTTACAGCTGGAACGATATCCGGAAAGCTTTGTATCAGTGTATCTTCTTCAGTTGTATTTTGTATTATTTTCCGTTGCTTTGTAATTTATTGTAATCTCTGATATTTATCGAATGTATTTTATTTGTTAATACTCTATATATTCTTGTAATCTGATGGTATTGTTGTAATATACAATGAAATGTTCTTCTGTCTACGTTCCTTTGTGGCTTGTTCTCGAACTATCCGCGCTTTCCTTACCGGGGAAGTTACGGGTTTTCACAGTGGTGTCAGAGCTTTGGTTTACAAAGCTCAGAGAACAAGACACATTAGAACCATACGAAAGAATTCATTAGATATTGGATTAGTAATATCCAATGAGAATGATTCGTTAGAGATGGGATCAGTAGTATCCTAGAACGAGTGTGAAGAGAAGTGTTTTTGAAAAAAAAAGTGAAACCAAATTTTGTTTTGAAAATTAAAATCAATTGTTCGTATTTGATTATTTATTATATATTGAATTTGGACAATCCAGTATATAGAGATTTTGCGTATACGTCTGATCCGCGTGTATTCGAAGTTTTAATATATTGGGTAGATATAGAATCACGCTCTAGTAGCCCGGAGATGATTCTGATGATTGACTAGTCGTCATCAGTATTCATGTTCGAGTGACGAAAGTGAGATTTCTGTATATTTCCATTAGACTGGTGTGAGAACCAAAATTAGATAGGGCTTATTGTTGTGATTTGGCATCAAAAATGTGATTTCTGACTATGTATCAAAGTTATGAATTTAAAATGATAATCAACTAATTGATTGATGGTTGTGTTGTTTGATTATTGGTGGATTAATTAAAATTTTAACCATTTAGCCAAATTGCCCAAAAAGTGAATTGTATTGAAAATTAGCCGCATTTGCATGCACACACATGTGTATCCATTGAACAGGTCATAGCAAGGAGGCTAAAGAAGAGGAATAAAATTGTTTGCCCGACAAATAGGTACATGTTTATCATAATTTACTGCTTTGTTTGGGTGATGATGATTTTGTGAGCCGATTGGCTAGTCGCTTGGCTTTTTCTTTTTCGTTTGGATTGAAGAAGGCCATGGGAGGCTATATGAAATATCCCGAAGTCCCCAGTGCAGGGGAGGTTATGGCGAAATTTTTCGAAAATTTAGGGTGTTAGCCAAATTTTTGAAAAATTTGAAAAGTTCTTAGAAACTAAAAAGTTAACGAACTTAAGCCGTAGCGAAAATAGTGAAAGTTGAGTTGATTTGTAAAACAACTTTCGGCTTCGCTCCTTTTCGGGGATGAAAAGTTTTAAGTGGGGGAGATTGTAATAACCCAGAAATCTGGGCCAATTTAAATTTTTTTATTTTGGCAATTTTAGTGAATTTTGAATATTTAAAATGAATTATTTTAAATAATATCGACGAGAAATTCATTTGAAAAGAATTAGAACGTATATATTTATTCGAATCGTCGTTAGAATATAAATATTTATTTATATATATATAAAAGGAATTGAAAATGGCGCGGTAGTTCGATAATTCGATTTCAAAATTCAAATGAATGTACCGGGTGCAAAATAAACCGGATTTTGGCAAAACCAAAAATATTTGAATCTAATTGAGAATATCTTTCCAACGAATCCGAAAAATCAAAATTTCATAGCGGGGATAAAAAGTTATGTCCAGTTGAATTTTCAGAATAGTCGCTATGGAATTCTGGCCCTTAAAATGGAAATTTTGCAAACGACCTCGGAATTCGACGAAACCACTTTTGTTGGATCCGCGATGTCAAATTATTGCTTGGTTTCAAATTTCATAATTTTTCGAATTAATATGTAAGCATGGCAAAGGAAAACGCGTTTGACCTATTTTAGTTGATTTTAATCGACTGGAAAATGGCCATTTTTCAAACAGTCTCAGAATTCGACGAAATTAGTTTTGTTAGGACCGTATCATCAATACGAAGCTTGAAAATATTTTTCTGGAATTTATAGAGTTCGTATGTGGCCCCGGTAAATTGAAATGCGCGTTCAAATTCAATATGTAGAGTTATATGTTGGTTTTGACGAAAACTGATCGAAACGATCGAATCAGCTTACGATACATATCCTATTGTGTTTGGAATGGGGGTAATTAGCTAAGGACGACAGTCGTTGTGTTCGATTCTGAGTTCGAAAGAAAAAGTTACTTTAGGAGAATTTAAAATAAAATTAAATAAATTAAATATATATTACTCTCCCTCTCCCCTCTCCTTTAGTCAACAGCAGGTCAAAATAAAAAAAAAAGGAAAAAGGAAGAAAACCCGTCGATCTCGATCTCGCCCCCCCTCCCCCCCCCCCCCCAGTTTGGTCCTCCGCCGCCGCGGGTGGCGCAACCACCCACCCTCCGACTTCTCCCCTCTTCTACCCCTCCGTCTTCTCCCTTCGCCCCTCTTCTCCCTTAAAGCCCGCCCAAACCGATACCGCAGCTCCGCCCCCTCCACCCTCTGACCAACGTCGACGAAACCCCCCTCCCCTGCGAGCAACCTCCGACCATTCCTCCCTCCCTTGCGAAAATTCAATTCCTCCTTGAACCCTAAATCGCAGCGCGAGCAACTTGGAGGCCTCGAGTCGAGAGCGAAGGCCGGAGCAAGGAGGCGGCTCGTAGTTCCGATCATCACAGGCAGCGGCCAACAACGAGGAACTGGAGAGAGGAAGATAACAGTGGGGGGTAAGGTTTAATTAATTTTAATTTAATTAAATAGTGTTGTAAAAATCAGATTTTTGTATGAAAGGGGTAGTGGTAAAAATCAGATCTTTGTATGAATGGAATTGATGTAAAAATTTGATTTTTAAATTATATATATAACATTGTATATAAAGATGAGATTTTTACTTACATAAAGATTTGAATTTTCACTAGAATAAATTGATTTTTGAACTAGAATAACATTGATTTTTTTGAACTAGAATAACATTGATTTTTTGTCTTTTTTGAACTAGAATAACATTGATTTTTTGAACTAGAATAACATTGATTTTTAAACTAGAAGAGATACGATTTTGATAAATAAAAAGATTCGATTTTTATTTATAGAAATGGTTATATTTTTATCCTAATGAAAGATTATATTTTTATGATAATCAAGATTAGATTTTTATCATAGGAGAAGATTTGATTTTTTATTTATAAAAAGATCGGATTTTTTCATGAAGAAAGCGATATGAAAATATGATTTTTATATTATAGAAAGAATAAAAATATGATTTTTATATTATAGAAAGAATAAAAATATGATTTTTATATTATAGAAAGAATAGAAATATGATTTTTATATTGGTAGAGTATTAAAAATATGATTTTTAATGTATAGAACATCATATTAAAAATGTGATTTTAATATGAACAGCGTGGAGAAGACTACGTTTGAAGTACGGGCAAATCCAGACTGTTCTGAATTCCAGAAATTTCTATGGAGGAGTGGAACCCTCTGTGAGAACTTCTCACCTTTAATTTAATTTTCTAGTTAAAATATATATACTAGGATGCAGACGGTGTTTAGTAGCACCCGACACCCGTCGTCCACAGACCATGGGCGGCTTGTATGCTTGTTTGTTTGATTTTGATGTGTAGTTGATTGTGTGATGTGATGTGAAATAAAATATTTATATAGTTAAAATATTTTATAGTTGAAATTAGAATTTTTAACGTGTATATAAAATAAATATTTATAAACAAATCAGAGATTTGTTTATATACACTGATTTGATTGATATTGATTGGGACGATAAATTTTACACATCGCCCAACAGCACAAATAAAATCTGTGTTTGATTGTTTGAAACCCCACACGGGTATTGGGATGAGATTTGACGTACACTAATCCCGATTGTTTAGTTGTATGTCAATCGATGGATTGACAGACTATGTAAGTGTTAATTATTTATATTTAATGCTTATACAGTTGTGTGGTGCACTCTGGATGATGGTTGATTATTTATCGTTGTTATTTTATACATGTGTTGTAGAAAATCCATATAATTAACATTATATGGTAATTGATTGGGCCTCATTCCAGTTTCGAAAAAGGAAGTATTCGAATAGAAATTTTTGAAAAGAAATTTTTGAAATAGAATATTTGAAAATAGAAATATATGAAGCCAAGTTGATTAGATTGACGCCATTTTGAGGTGAACGATATTTATATCGATTTTATTCATTTTCATAATGAATATAGAAAATGAAGTGATTTCAAATTCTGATATTTTGAAACGAATTGAATTCGAATTAAAACTGACTAGAATTGAATTCGAATTGAAATCAAATTAAAATGAATTCGAATTAAATTGAAAAGAATTGAATTCAAATTGAAATTAAATAGAATTGAATTCGAATTAAATTGAAATAAATTGAAATTCGAATTAAATTGAGTAGAATTGAAATTCGAATTAAATTGAAATGAATTGAAATTCAAATTAAATTGAAATTGAATTGAAATCGATTTGAAATGAATTTAAAATGAATTTATATTGGAATATTCAATTTTGATTTGATATTGAATATGAAGTTGAAACCGTTTTGAAAATGAATTTAAAACGATTTATAAAGCACGTTTTAAATTGAAATCGACTAAGTATATATTATATATATAATATAATGGCCTAAATAGAACGCGTCGCGTCGCGGCAGTTCGTGAATTTCGACCTTTGACTTTGAATGGACATTGCGGGAGATCCGACCGTCGGATTCTCCTAAAACTGGAACCGTTGGGTTCGTATCGAAAAGATCTTTCTAACGAATATTAGAAATTTGAAATCTAACGGTTGGATTTGGAATTATGTCCAAATCAAATTTGAAAAAGGTCGCCGTAAGTGCAGTTCGATGGCCGTTGATGGAAATCGACTGTACGGGCCTTGATAAAATTATTAAAAATATTAATAATTTATGTAAAATCATAAGAAATGATTTGTGAAGGATTGGGATGAAAAACTCCATATTTGAAATGATAAAAATAGTTTTTTTATCGAAATGAACTAGTTTTGAACTAGAATTATAATTTTATTTATTTTTAAATAAATAAATCGAGTTTGAAAAGGTTTTTAAAAGTAATCAGAATTTCCAATAATTGAATTGGAATGGATTTGAATCGAAATTGTCTTTGGAATATTTCGATGTTGGATTTCGTGATTATACAGATGTTGTTATGGAAATTCAAAAGATATATTTATATCGTTATTTCCAATACGATATTTGCTGGTCGTAGAATTTGATAATTGAATATAAGTCGATATATTTTCTATTCAGAGCCTTGTATTTAATGTCAAATGTGATTTGGGTTTGTCGTGAATGGTGTCTTTATTAACACTGTTCTTGAACCCAGTTGAGAAAAAGATTAAATCTTTTTATTTAGATTTAATGAAGTGTACCAATTAAATAATATTTAATTGGAATTGAATTGGTATTGATTTTTGGGTTTATCGTGAAAAATGTTTTAAATAACACTTGTTCTTTAACCTGATAATTAATGGAACGTGATTTAGGGTTTATCGTGAACCGTGTTTTAAATGACACTGATTCTTTAACCCAGTTAAAGATTAAAACTAAGTGGAGTTTTAATGAATCTTTAATTAGATTGAAAAGATCGAGAAGGGAGTATCACCAGTTTTGCTCCAGGCGATAGTTAAATCTTTAATTAGATTTGAACGTGAAATGGTAATTGAATTTATCGATAACACTGTGGTGTTAGATATGAAGTATTACCAGTTTTACTTCATGGGATGAATAGGTTGGGATTGGGAAATAAAATAAATGATTACTTCGGTGTGGTTCACTAATCCCGACTAGTTTGAATTGATATTCAAAGAAGATTAAAGAATAAATTTAAAGAATTTATCTTTAATAAAATTAATGGGAACCTTTCCCAAAGTATAAGAATATTTGAATAAAAGAATATTCTGAATTGGAATGAGGCGTATGTTGTGTTTGTGTAACACTTGTTTATTATATACGCAATTTATTCAGAAAGACCGGGTTTATCCCAATCTGAATAACTAATTCGACGTGGTGTCGAAGAAGAAGACGGTGGTTAAAGACCGGAGGTCTTCACGTCGTTTGGGTGGTTACTGATGATCTTGATTGGGCTGTACACCCAAGAAGATGGAAACAGTTAGTGATCGTCCAGACGTACTTGGAGATCGATGGATATGCGGGGTACTAGGTGCCTCCGGTTACGTCCAGACCCAGAATGAACTTGAAAATGGATTGTGTGTCTGACATTGGATTTTAGTCTGTGTGATTGATTTCTATTAAATATATATCTGTTTGGCGGCGGAGAATTTATTCTCTTGCTTAATGCCCTTCTCTGAGACGTACGAGCTCAGGGGTTATATATTGATGGATATCAAACGCATGGAGTGAATTGCCTGTGTGGCATGCCTAAGTGGCAGATGATCAAGGCTTTTGTTGAAAAGCAGAGTCTTGTGGTTGTTGATCAAAGCACGGCCTGTGTGGCATAGCTTTGTGTAACGTTGATTCGCGAGCCTCACACCCCGGTTGTGAACCAGAAACGGGAGAAGGACCTCAGGGGGGACATGCGTTTCTTTCTAGTTAGAAGTGGCGTCAATGGTTTTACACGCCCTGACGAGTTTGACTTATGTGGTTGTTGCTATTCCGAGGCGCCTCGGATTTATCGGTGAATATGTGAAGCCGATGGAGTCATTTGTTGGCTCATTTACGCCTCATAGGGTGGGGAAACGTAGTGTTCAGGCATTATAACCCACATCGGTGGACCGACCCTGATGATCCAAGGGGTGGTTGCGGCTGTTCCTGAGGCTCGGGCTAGAGAGTCTCGAATCGGTTGGGGACGATCCCTGGCCTCGGTTCACAGATGGGAATCCAACTTCCAAATACGTGACATTTGCGGTTTTGATTGTAGAGCCTAGTACGGAGACATGATATATGGTACCCATGCCGTCTATGATTGATATTTATGATTTGAAGTTGTTTTATACACTATGCACTTATAATAGTATCAAATGATTTGTTTTTAACGTATCAAGCATGCTTTGGCTATTATAAGGTAAAACCCTATCCTCCGGCTTGCGTTGCTGTAAAGACCCACAACTTCCCCGTTTGGGAAAGAGCGGATAGTTCGAGAACAAGCCACAAAAAAACGTAGATGGAAGAACATTTCATTGTATATTACAACAATGCATCAAATTACAAGAATATACAGAGTATAAACAAATAAATATTACACAGAAATATCAGAGATTTAAATTACATTTAAATACATCGCAGCGGAAAATAATACAATACACAACTAGAAGAGATATACGGATACAAAGCTTTCCGGATACCATTCCAGCTGTAAACCAGGATCCTGTGAATATAAATCTGCAAAACCAAAACTACTAGCTGCCCATGTCAAAATAAGGGCACCCAGAGTTTAGGTTAAAACAATAAACTCCAGGTCAGTCATGTGACTGGTGTGAGAACTAAAACAGTTAATAATCTTTATTTTTAAAGTTAGGTAAATCAAGGGACCACGCCGTATAACACGGAACGGGTTTCCTCCCAAGAACACCAGTGCATAAAACAAACGGCGCAATGATAAATAAAGAAAAATGAAGCTAATATAAGACCCAGGTCCCATCACACAATGCAACGCAAGCCGGAGGATAGGGTTTTTACCTTATAATAGCCAAGAATGCTTGATACGTTTAAAACAAATCATTTGATACTATTATAAGTGCATAGTGTATAAAACAACTTCAAATCATAAGTATCAATCATAGACGGCATAAGCGCCCCATCCCAATATGTCGCCATACTAGGCTCTACAAATAAAACCACAAAAGTCACGTATTTGGAAATTGGGTTTCCATCTATGAACCGAGGCAAAAGATAGTCCTCAACCGATTCGAGACTCTCTAGCCCGAGCCTCAGGACCCAGACTCAGGTGGGCCCTTGGATCGTCAGGGCCAGTCCACACGGAGTGGATTAAAATGCCTGGACTATATGCTAGTCTGCCCTATGGGGCATAAATGAGTCCACTGACTCCATCGGTTCGAGAACGACCGATTTAACCGAGGCGCCTCCAAATCCAACAACCACATGAGTCAAACTCGTCAACCAGTTCAAGCACTGACGCCACTCCTAACTAGAAACCAGCATATGTCCATATCCCTGATGTCCGTCTCCAGTTTTTGGTTCATACTGGGGTGTGAGGCTCGCGAATTCACGTTACTCAAAGCTGTGCCACACAGGCTGTGCTTTGATCATCAACCACAAGACTTTGCTTTTCAACAGAAGCCTTGATCATTTGCATCTTAGCATGCCACACAGACAAACCATTCTATGCAATCGATATCAGTCACAGAGAATGAAATCCGATGTCAGACACACGGTCCATTTACAAGTCCGTTCTGGGTCTGAACGAAACCGGAGGCACTTTCCTCGCATATCCTTCGATCTCCAAGCACATCTGGACGATCACCAACTGTTTCCATCTTCTTGGGTGTACAGCCCAATCAAGATCATCAGTAATCACCCAAACGACGTGAAGACCTCCGGTCTTCGACCATCGTCTTCATCTTCGACTTATCGTCGTATCAGTTATTCAGAATGGGATAAACCCGGTCTTTCCGAATAACTCGCGTTTATTTTAAATAAGTGCTACACAAACACAACATACGCCTCATTCCAATTCATCAGTCACTAACCGTAAATTAATCAAGAGAATAATTTCCCAAATATTAACCCCGAAGGCCGAAACCAATATCAGATCAATATCCAGAAAACCATTCTGCTTGGCTAACCGACGGTTAGTTTCTAAATTTCACATTCATAGGGAAAGGTTCCCATTAATTTTATCCAAGATAAATTCCTTGAATTTATTCTCTAATCTTCTTTTGAATTTCGATTCAACTAGTCGGGATTAATGAACCTTACCGAAGTAATCATTTGTTTTAATTTCCCAACCCCGACCTATTCATCCCATGAAGTAAAACTTGTTATACTTCATATCTAACACCACGGTGTTATCGGTAAATTCAATTACCATTTCACGTTTAAATCTAATTAAAGATTTAACTATCGCCTGGAGCAAAACTGGTGATACTCCATTCTCGATCATTTCAATCTAATTAAAGATTCATTAAAACTCCACTTAGTTTTAATCGTCAACTGGGTTAAAGAATCAGTGTCATTTAAAACACGGTTCACGATAAACCAAAACCACATTCCATTAATTAGCGGGTTAAAGAACGAGTGTTATTTAAAACGATGTCCACGATAAACCCAAAAATCAATATCAATTCAATTAAATATTATTTAATTGGTACACTTCGTTAAATCCAAATAAAAAGATTTAATCTTTTCTCAACTGGGTTCAAGAACAGTGTTAGTCAAGACACCATTCACGACAAACCTAAATCACATGTGATATTAAATACAAGGCTCTGAATAGAAAATATATCGGTTTATATTCAATATCAAATTCTACGACCAACGGATATCGTATTGGAAATAACGATATATATATCTATATCTTTCAAATTTCCATAACAACATCTGTATAATCTCGAAATACAACATCGAAATATTCCGAAGAAAATTTCGATTCGAATCCATTCCAATGCAATCATTGGAAATTCTGGTTATTTTCAAAACCATTTCAAATTCAATTTATTTATTTAAAAATAAATAGAATTATAATTCTAGTTCAAAACTAGTTCATTTCGATAAAAATCTATTTTTATCTTTTCAAATATGGAGTTTTTCATCCCAATTCTTCTTAAATCATTTCTTATGATTTTACACAAATTATTGATATTTTTAATAATTTTATCAAGGCCCGTACAGTCGATTTCCATCAACGGCCATCGAACTGCACTTACAGCGACCTTTTCCAAATTTGATTTGGACATAATTCCAAATCCAACCGTTAGATTTCTAATTTCTAATATTCGTTAGAAATCTCTTTTCGATACGAACCCAACGGTTCCGGTTTCAGGAGAATCCGATGGTCGGATCTCCCGTAATATCCGTTCGAAGTCAATGGTCGAAATTCGCGAACTGCCGCGGCGCGGCGCGCTCTATTCAGGCCGTTATATTATATATATATAATATATATATAATATATACTTCATCAATTTCCTTTTAAAACGTATTTTATAAATCGTTTTAAATTAATTTTCAAAACGATTTCAACTTCTTTTCAAATTCAAATCAAAATTGAATTTTTCCTTATAAATTCGATTTAAATTCATTTCAAATTGATTTCAATTCAAATTGATTTCTAATTCAATTTCAGTTCGTTTTCAATTTAATTCAATTTCAATTCGAATTCATTTCTATTCAATTTCAATTTGAATTCATTTATATTCAATTCAATTCAAATTCGTTTTCTATTCAATTCAATTCGAATTCGTTTTCAATTCAATTCAATTCGAATTCGTTTTCTATTCAATTCAATTCGAATTCGTTTTCTATTCAATTCAATTCGAATTCGTTTTCTATTCAATTCAATTCGAATTTGCTTTCTATTCAATTCAATTCGAATTCGTTTTCTATTCAATTCAATTCGAATTCGTTTTCTATTCAATTCAATTCGAATTCGTTTTCTATTCAATTCAATTCGAATTCATTTATATTCAATTCAATTCAAATTCATTTTCTATTCAATTCAATTCGAATTCGTTTCTATTCAATTTCAATTCGAATTCGTTTTCTATTCAATTCAATTCGAATTCGTTTTCTATTCAATTCAATTCGAATTCGTTTTCTATTCAATTCAATTCAATTCGAATTCGTTTTCTATTCAATTCAATTCGAATTCGTTTTCTATTCAATTCAATTCGAATTTGTTTTGAATTTCAATTCTTTTCAAAATATCAGATTTTGAAATCACTTTCGATATTCATTACAAAATGAATAAAATCGATATAAAAATCGTTCACGTCAAAATGGCGTCAATCTAATCAACATGGCTTCATATATTTCTATTTTCAAATATTCTATTTCAAATATTTCTTTTCAAATATTTCTATTCAAATATTTCTATTTCAAATATTGAATGAAGCCCAATCAATTACCATATAATGTTAATTATATGGATTTTCTACAACACATGTATACAATAACAACGATGAAAAATCAACCATCATCCAAAGTGCATTCTACACTGTATAAGCATCGAATATAAATATTTGACGCTCATAACAGTCTGTCAATCAATCGATCGACATACAACTAACTATCGGGATTAGTGTATGTCATATATCATTCCAATACCCGTGTGGGGTTTCAAACAATCAAACACAGATTTTATTTGTGCAGTTGGGTGATGTGTAAAATTTATCGTCCCAATCAATATCAGTCAAATGTGTGTATATAAACAAATCGTCTGATTTGTTTATTTTTATTTCATCTCATATACACGTTAAAATTTCTATTTTTAACTATAAAATATTTTAACTATATGAATATTTTATTTTATTTCATATCACATCACACAATCAACTACACATCAAAATCAAACAAACAAGCATACAAGCCGTCCATGGTCTGTGGACGACGGGTGTCGGGTGCTACTAAACACCGTCTGCATCCTAGTATATATATATAACTAGAAAATTAAATTAAAGAGTGAGAAATTCTCACAGAATAGCTAATCCCATCCCACGGCTCTTCTTACGTAGGAAATCTTCACCGTTCTTGCCCTTCGTTACTTTCTTTGTCCACATTCAATACATATATAAAAATCGAATTTTTATCTTCACCTCATATATATATAAATCAAATTTTTATCTTCATTTCATATATATAAAAATCAAAATTTTACTTTGCTATTCAATATATAAAAAACGAATTTTTACTTTGCTATTCAATATATAAAAATCAAATTTTTTCTTCGCTATTCAATATATAAAAATCGAATTTTTTCTTCGCTATTCAATATATAAAAATCGAATTTTTACTTCGCTATTCAATATATAAAAATCGAATTTTTACTATTTTAAAAATCTAATATTTTTTATTAAAAATCTAATCTTTTCTATTTAAAAATCTCCACTATATTTGCTATTCAGACGAGTAAAAATCATTCCTTTTACACATTAAAAATCACTCCTTTCTCATAATAAAAAAAACTAAATTTTTCCTAATACAAAAATCTAAACTTTCCTATTTTATTTAAATATACAAAATCTGATTTTTTTTTCCTACCATAAACATCTAACTATTTAAAAGAAAATAATGAAAATAAATAATGATAAATAAATAATAAAAAACAAGAACTTACAGGGGGCTTTTTCTAACGGGGGGGGGGGGTTCAGAGGTGCGTGGATCGAAGAGGCTAGGGGAGGAGAGGGGAGACTGCGAGGTGGAGGAAGAAGGAGGAGAAAGAGTGCAGTGGTGGCGCGCGTGGACTGGGGTTGCGTAGGTTTTGGGCTCGGAGGGCTTAGGGTTTCAGGAAACGACGGAGGGAGGAGGGCTTAGGCGTCGTCGATGGCAGGGGTGGGGGTCGGAGGCGGCTAACGTCGGCGGTAGGCCACGGGGAAGGGCGCGATGTTTAATTGTTTTTTTTTTCTTTTTTTTTCTCATCTGAATCGGGTTTGGGGAAATGGGGCGGGCCAGCGGTTTTGAAGGGGGGGAGAGATATATTTTTTTTTTAATTTTTTATATTTAATTATTTCAAAAAGTTGACTTTTTCATACGACCTCTAAACGAGGCCCACCGCCTGTCGTCCATAGCGTATTACCCCCATTCCGAACACAATGGGATATGTATCGTAGGATGATTCGATCGTTTCGATCTGTTTTCGTTGAAATCAACATATACTCTATATATTGAATTTGAACGCATATTTCAATTTACCGGGGTCACATACGAACTCTAAAAATTCCATAAAAATATTTTCTAGCTTCGTATTGACGATACGGTCCTAACAAAACTCGTTTCGTCGAATTCCGATACCGTTGGAAAAATGGCCATTTCCAGTCGATTAAAATCAACTAAAACTGGTCAAACGCGTTTTCCTTTGCCACGCTCACATATTGATTCGAAAAATTATGAAATTTGAAACCTAGCAATAATTTGACACTGCGAATCCAACAAAAGTGGTTTCATCGAAATCCGAGGTCGTTTGCAAAATTCCCATTTTTAAGGGCCTGAATTCCATAGCGACTATTCAGAATTTTCAACTGGACATATCTTTTGATTCCCGCTATGAAATTTCGATTTTTCGGATTCGTTGGAAAGTTATTCTCAATTAGATCCTATTATTTTTGGTTTCGTTAAAATCCGGATTGTTTTGCACCCGGTACATTCATTTGAAGTTTGAAATCGAATTATCGAACTACCGTGCTTCCTTTTTATAATAATAAATAATTATTTATATTCTAACGACGAACTATATAATATATACGTTCGAATTCTGTTCAAAATAAATTTCTCGTCGATATTATTTAAAATAATTCATTTTAAATAATCAAAATTCGCTAAAATTGCCAAAATAAAAATTTTAAACTGGCCCAGATTTTCGGGTTGTTACAATCTCCCCCACTTAAAACTTTTCGTCCCCGAAAAGGAACAAAGTCGAAAGTGGTTTGATTAATTAACTCCACGTTCGACCTGGCTTCCATTCTCCAACTTTTCAGTTTCTGAGAATTTTCAAATTCTTCAAAAATTTGGCTAACACCCTAAATTTTCGAAAAATTTCGCCATAACCTCCCCTGCACCGGGAGCCACGGGAAAATCCCGAAATTGCCATATAGGCCTTCTGATCTCAAAAAGAAAAAGAAAAGGCCAAGCGGCTAGCCAATAGGCTAATAAAATCATCATCACCCAAACAAAACAGTAAATTATAGTAAACATGTACCTATTTGTCGGGCAAACAAATTTTATTCTCTGCTCTAGCCTCCTTGCTATGACCTGTTCAATGTAAGTACTTGTATATGCCAGCAAATGCGATAAATTTTCCATAAAATTCACTATTTGGTACAATTTGACTAAATGGTTCAAATTTTAATTAATCCAACAATAATCAAACTAAACAACCATCAATCAATTAGTTGACTAGCATTTCAAGCACATAATTTTGTTACATAGTCAAAAATCACATTTTTGATGCCAAACCACAACAATAGGCCCTATCTAATTTTGGTTCTCACACCAGTCAATAGGAAATATATAAATATCACACCTTCGAAACTCGAACACAAATTCTGATGATGTAGCTACAATCATCGGAATCATCTCCGGGCGACTAGAGTGTGAATCTATATATATCCAGTATATTAAAACTTCAAATACACGCGGGTCAGACGTATATGCAAAATCTATATATACTGGATCGTCCACATCAATATAAAATAAATAATCAAATACGAATAATTGATTTAAATTTTCAAAACAAAATTTGTTTTCATTTTCAAAAACATACTCTTCACACTCATTCTAGGATACTACTGATCCCATCTCTAACGAGTCATTCTAATTGGATATTACTAATCCAATATCTGATGAATTCTTTCGTATGGTTCTAATGTGTCATGTTCTCTGCTTTGTAAACCAAAGCTCTGATACCAAATGTAAAGACCCGCAACTTCCCCGTTTAGGAAAGAGCAGATAGTTCGAGAACAAGCCACAAAAAAACGCAGACGGAAGAACATTTCATTGTATATTACAACAATGCATCAGATTACAAGAATATACAGAGTATAAACAAATAAATATTACACAGAAATATCAGAGATTTAAATTACATTTAAATACATCGCAGCGGAAAATAATACAATACACAACTAGAAGAGATATATGGATACAAAGCTTTCCGGATATCATTCCAGTTGTAAACCAGGATCCTGTGAATATAAATCTGCAAAACCAAAACTACTAGCTGCCCGTGTCAAAATAAGGGCACCCAGAGTTTAGGTTAAAACAATAAACTCCAGGTCAGTCATGTGACTGGTGTGAGAACTAAAACAGTTAATAATCTTTGTTTTTAAAGTTAGGTAAATCAAGGGACCACGCCGTATAACACGGAACGGGTTTCTTCCCAAGAACACCAGTGCATAAAACAAACAGCGCAATGATAAATAAAGAAAAATGAAGCTATTATAAGACCCAGGTCCCATCACACAATGCAACGCAAGCCGTATGATAGGGTTTTTACCTTATAATAGCCAAGAATGCTTGATACGTTTAAAACAAATCATTTGATACTATTATAAGAGCATAGTGTATAAAACAACTTCAAATCATAAGTATCAATCATAGACGGCATAAGCGCCCCATCCCACTATGTCGCCATACTAGGCTCTACAAATAAAATCGCAAAAGTCATGTATTTGGAAATTGGGTTTCCATCTATGAACCGAGGCAAAAGATAGTCCTCAACCGATTCGAGACTCTCTAGCCCGAGCCTCAGGACCCAGACTCAGGTGGGCCCTTGGATCGTCAGGGCCGGTCCACACGGAGTGGATTAAAATGCCTGAACTATATGCTAGTCTGCCCAATGGGGCATAAATGAGTCCACTGACTCCATCGGTTCGAGAACGACCGATATAACCGAGGCGCCTCCAATTCCAACAACCACATGAGTCAAACTCGTCAGCCAGTTCAAGCACTGACGCCACTCCTAACTAGAAACCAGCATATGTCCATATCCCTGATGTCCGTCTCCAGTTTTTGGTTCATACCGGGGTGTGAGGCTCGCGAATTCACGTTACTCAAAGCTGTGCCACACAGGTTGTGCTTTGATCATCAACCACAAGACTTTGCTTTTCAACAGAAGCCTTGATCAATTGCATCTTAGCATGCCACACAGGCAAACCATTCTATGCAACCGATATCAGTCACAGAGAATGAAATCCGATGTCAGACACACAGTCCATTTATAAGTCCGTTCTGGGTCTGAACGAAACCGAAGGCACTTTCCTCGCATATCCTTCGATCTCCAAGCACATCTGGACGATCACCAACTGTTTCCATCTTCTTGGGTGTACAGCCCAATCAAGATCATCAGTAATCACCCAAACGACGTGAAGACCTCCGGTCTTCGACCATCGTCTTCATCTTCGACTTATCGTCGTATCAGTTATTCATAATGGGATAAACCCGGTCTTTCCGAATAACTCGCGCATATTTTAAATAAGTGTTACACAAACACAACATACGCCTCATTCCAATTCATCAGTCACTAACCGTAAATTAATCAAGAGAATAATTTCCCAAATATTAACCCCGAAGGCCGAAACCAACATCAGATCAATATCCAGAAAACCATTCTGCTTGGCTAACCGACAGTTAGTTTCTAAATTTCACATTCATAGGGAAAGGTTCCCATTAATTTTATCCAAGATAAATTCCTTGAATTTATTCTCTAATCTTCTTTTGAATTTCGATTCAACTAGTCGGGATTAACGAACCTTACCGAAGTAATCATTTGTTTTAATTTCCCAACCCCGACCTATTCATCCCATGAAGTAAAACTGGTTATACTTCATATCTAACACCACGGTGTTATCGGTAAATTCAATTACCATTTCACGTTTAAATCTAATTAAAGATTTAACTATCGCCTGGAGCAAAACTGGTGATACTCCATTCTCGATCATTTCAATCTAATTAAAGATTCATTAAAACTCCACTTAGTTTTAATCGTCAACTGGGTTAAAGAATCAGTGTCATTTAAAACACGGTTCACGATAAACCAAAACCACATTCCATTAATTAGCGGGTTAAAGAACGAGTGTTATTTAAAACACTATCCACGATAAACCCAAAAATCAATATCAATTCAATTAAATATTATTTAATTGGTACACTTCATTAAATCCAAATAAAAAGATTTAATCTTTTCTCAACTGGGTTCAAGAACAGTGTTAGTCAAGACACCATTCACGACAAACCCAAATCACATTTGATATTAAATACAAGGCTCTGAATAGAAAATATATCGGCTTATATTCAATATCAAATTCTACGACCAACAGATATCGTATTGGAAATAACGATATATATATCTATATCTTTCAAATTTCCATAACAACATCTGTATAATCTCGAAATCCAACATCGAAATATTCCGAAGACAATTTCGATTCAAATCCATTCCAATGCAATCATTGAAAATTCTGGTTATTTTCAAAACCATTTCAAATTCAATTTATTTATTTAAAAATAAATAGAATTATAATTCTAGTTCAAAACTAGTTCATTTCGTTAAAAATCTATTTTTATCTTTTCAAATATGGAGTTTTTCATCCCAATTCTTCCAAAATCATTTCTTATGATTTTACACAAATTATTGCTATTTTTAATAATTTTATCAAGGCCCGTACAGTCGATTTACATCAACGGCCTTCGAACTTCACTTACAGCGACCCTTTCTAAATTTGATTTGGACATAATTCCAAATCCAACCGTTAGATTTCAAATCTCTAATATTTGTTAGAAAGCTCTTTTCGATACGAACCAACGGTTCCGATTTCAGGAGAATCCGACGGTCAGATCTCCCGCAATATCCGTTCGAAGTCAATGGTCGAAATTCGCGAACTGCCGCGGCGCGGCGCTTTCTATTCAGGCCGTTATATTATATATATAATATATACTTCGTCGATTTCCTTTTAAAACGTATTTTATAAATCGTTTTAAATTCGTTTTCAAAACGATTTCAACTTCTTTTCAAATTCAAATCAAAATTGATTTTTTCCTTATAAATTCGATTTAAATTCATTTCAAATTGATTTCAATTCAAATTGATTTCTAATTCAATTTCAGTTCGTTTTCAATTCAATTCAATTTCAATTCGAATTCATTTCTATTCGATTTCAATTCGAATTCATTTATATTCAGTTCAATTCAAATTCGTTTTCTATTCAATTCAATTCGAATTCGTTTTCAATTCAATTCAATTCGAATTCGTTTTCTATTCAATTCAATTCGAATTCATTTTCTATTCAATTCAATTCGAATTCGTTTTCTATTCAATTCAATTCGAATTCGTGTTCTATTCGATTCAATTCGAATTTGTTTTCTATTCAATTCAATTAGAATTCGTTTTCTATTGAATTCGAATTCGTTTTCTATTCAATTCAATTCGAATTCATTTATATTCAATTCAATTCGAATTTGTTTTCTATTCAATTCAATTCGAATTCGTTTCTATTCAATTTCAATTCGAATTCATTTTCTATTCAATTCAATTCGAATTCGTTTTCTATTCAATTCAATTCGAATTCGTTTTCTATTCAATTCAATTCGAATTCATTTTGAATTTCAATTCTTTTCAAAATATCAGATTTTGAAATCACTTTCGATATTCATTATAAAATGAATAAAATCGATATAAATATCGTTCACGTCAAAATGGCGTCAATCTAATCAACACGGCTTCATATATTTCTATTTTCAAATATTCTATTTCAAATATTTCTTTTCAAATATTTCTATTCAAATATTTCTATTTCAAATATTGAATGAAGCCCAATCAATTACCATATAATGTTAATTATATGGATTTTCTACAACACATGTATACAATAACAACGATGAAAAATCAACCATCATCCAAAGTGCATTCTACACTGTATAAGCATCGAATATAAATATTTAACGCTCATAACAGTCTGTCAATCAATCGATCGACATACAACTAACTATCGGGATTAGTGTATGTCATATATCATCCCAATACCCGTGTGGGGTTTCAAACAATCAAACACAGATTTTATTTGTGCAGTTGGGCGATGTGTAAAATTTATCGTCCCAATCAATATCAGTCAAATGTGTGTTTATAAACAAATCGTCCGATTTGTTTATTTTTATTTCATCTCATATACACGTTAAAATTTCTATTTTTAACTATAAAATATTTTAACTATATGAATATTTTATTTTATTTCATATCACATCACACAATCAACTACACATCAAAATCAAACAAACAAGCATACAAGCCGTCCATGGTCTGTGGACGACGGGTGTCGGGTGCTACTAAACACCGTCTGTATCCTAGTATATATATATATATATAACTAGAAAATTAAATTAACGAGTGAGAAATTCTCACAAAATAGCTAATCCCATCCCACGACTCTTCTTATGTAGGAAATCTTCACCGTTCTTGACCTTCGTTACTTTCTTTGTCCACATTCACTACATATATAAAAATCTAATTTTTATCTTCACCTCATATATATAAAAATCAAATTTTTATCTTCATTTCATATAAATAAAAATCAAATTTTTACTTTGCTATTCAATATATAAAAATCGAATTTTTACTTCGCTATTCAATATATAAAAATCGAATTTTTTCTTCGCTATTCAATATATAAAAATCGAATTTTTTCTTCGCTATTCAATATATAAAAATCGAATTTTTACTTCGCTATTCAATATATAAAAATTGAATTTTTACTATTTTAAAAATCTAATATTTTCTATTAAAAATCTAATCTTTTCTATTTAAAAATCTCCACTATATTTGCTATTCAGACGAGTAAAAATCATTCCTTTTACACATTAAAAATCACTCCTTTCTCATAATAAAAAAATCTAAATTTTTCCTAATACAAAAAACTAAACTTTCCTATTTTATTTAAATATACAAAATCTGATTTTTTTTTTCCTACCATAAAAATCTAACTATTTAAAAGAAAATAATGAAAATAAATAATGATAAATTAATAATAAAATAAAAAGAACTTACATGGGCCTTTTTCTAACCGGGGGGGGGGGGGGTTCAGAGGTGCGTGGATCGAAGAGGCTAGGGGAGGAGAGGGGAGACTGCGAGGTGGAGGAAGAAGGAGGAGAAAGAGTGCGGTGGTGGCGCGCGTGGACTGGGGTTGCGTAGGTTTTGGGCTCGGAGGGCTTAGGGTTTCAGGAAACGACGGAGGGAGGAGGGCTTAGGCGTCGTCGATGGTAGGGGTGGGGGTCGGAGGTGGCTAACGTCGGCGGTGGGCCACGGGGAAGGGCGCGATGTTTAATTGTTTTTTTTTCTTTTTTTTTTCTCATCTGAATCGGGTTTGGGGAAATGGGGGGGCAGCGGTTTTGAAGGGGGAGGAGAGATTTTTTTTATTTATTTAATTAATTTCAAAAAGTTGACTTTTTCATACGACCTCTAAACGAGGCCCACCGCCTGTCGTCCATAGCGTATTACCCCCATTCCGAACACAATGGGATATGTATCGTAGGCTGATTCGATCGTTTCGGTCTGTTTTCATTGAAATCAACATATACTTTATATATTGAATTTGAACGCGTATTTCAATTTACCGGGGTCACATACGAACTCTAAAAATTCCATAAAAATATTTTCTAGCTTCGTATTGACGATACGGTCCTAACAAAACTAGTTTCGTCGAATTCCGAGACCGTTGGAAAAATGGCCATTTTCCAGTCGATTAAAATCAACTAAAACTGGTCAAATGCGTTTTCCTTTGCCACGCTCACATATTGATTCGAAAAATTATGAAATTTGAAACCTAGCATTAATTTGACACTACAGATCCAACAAAAGTGGTTTCGTCGAAATCCGAGGTCGTTTGCAAAATTCCCATTTTTAAGGGCCTGAATTCCATAGCGACTATTCAGAATTTTCAACTGGACATATCTTTTGATTCCCGCTATGAAATTTTGATTTTTCGGATTTGTTGGAAAGATATTCTCAATTAGATCCTATTATTTTTGGTTTCGTTAAATTCCGGATTGTTTTGCACCCGGTACATTCATTTGAAGTTTGAAATCGAATTATCGAACTACCGCGCCATTTTCAATTCCTTTTTATAATTATAAATAATTATTTATATTCTAACGACGAACTATATAATATATACGTTCGAATTCTGTTCAAAATAAATTTCTCGTCGATATTATTTAAAATAATTCATTTTAAATAATCAAAATTCGCTAAAATTGCCAAAATAAAAATTTTAAACTGGCCCAGATTTTCGGGTTGTTACAGTTGCATTGTGTGTTGGGACCTGGATCTTATAATAGCTTCGTTTTTCTTTATTTAGCATTGCGCTATTTGTTTTATGCACTGGTGTTCTTGGGAGGAAACCCGTTCCGTGTTATACGGCGTGGTCCCTTGATTTACCGAACTTTAAATTAAAGATAAATAACTGTTTTAGTTCTCACACCAGTCCCATGACTGACCTGGAGTTTATTGTTTTAACCTAAACTCTGGGTGCCCTTATTTTGACACGGGTAGCTAGTAGTTTTGGTTTTGCAGATTTATATTCATGGGAACCTGGTTTACAGCTGGAACGATATCCAGAAAGCTTTGTATCCGTGTATCTTCTTCAGTTGTATTTTGTATTATTTTCCGCTGCTTTGTAATTTATTGTAATCTCTGATATTTATCGAATGTATTTTATTTTTTAATACTCTGTATATTCTTGTAATCTGATGGTATTGTTGTAATATACAATGAAATGTTCTTCTGTCTGCGTTCCTTTGTGGCTTGTTCTCGAACTATCCGAGCTTTCCTTACCGTGGAAGTTACGGGTTTTCACAATCAACGAGGTAAGTCTTATTTACTATTATTATAGTTGTTGCTTCCATGTTCTCGTTTAGTTTAATTTCGAAATGCATTCAAAATTAACCAAAGTTCACACTAGTTCTTAAGCATGAAATGGGCGGATAACACAACATACCAAAAAAGGGAAAATTTAGAGAATGGGAAATAATGGAGGGATATATCGAAGATACAATTTTAGTTTAATAAGTGATGTTGTGACCTCAACACTATTTACATCATTTGGTTATAAATGATAGCTTCCAAAAGTATTTTCTTTTTTTATATTTTTAGGTTGTCATTGCAAGTTGTCTCCGTTGGTTATTGTAAAAGGATTTGATGTAGTAAAAGAAAATATCTCTATTTTGTCTCTATGTTGAATTTAAGTATTTAAAATCACTTGATAAAAATATATAGAAAAGTAAGAAAATAAATATAAATAAATTATAGGGATACTCAACTAGAGATAAACCATAAGCCAGACTGGAAGTTATCGAATGAATTAGGATAAAAGACTATAGAGAATGAGGAATTTAATCCCAAAACTCTGAAATCATGAAAAAGATAGAATTTTACTCACAAAATGATATCTTCATGAAAATGAATTAAATATGTGGAATTAATAAGAGGAAGAAGGTGACATAATTTATTTCCATTAGAAGCTTTATTTAATTGTAGTGTCTCCAATGCAATTTTGTGGAGTTACGGTTAGCATCCTTTATGTGATATAGACCTTTGCCTTACTAGTAAATTTTGGAAGAGTTTGCTCGTTGCTTTAGAAACTAGCTTGAGGGACTAGTTTTAGAAACTTAATTAAGCCTTTGGACCACTCATCACTTGAAGATTAGTGGACAGACCACTACAACGAATTATATTGACTCGGGTACAGCAAGAGAAATTCTAGCGGGAGGCATAAGTAACTCATTCAAAGCATTTCATTGGCAAACTTTTCCCTTAAAATTATAATTTTGGTTGTATCATGGTTGCTAGATTCGATGGTTAGCGAAGGTTGACACACTTTCCGACTTTGCACACATATAGAAATCATTATGCATGTTTGGGGTATTTGCATATATATATTTACATGACATGGTCATACACTCACACTAGAGTTGAGATTATTTTAGTATGTCTTCAGTACATAATCACACTGCACTATTGGTTGGGCATGTGTATATATAAACAACTTGGTTGTATAATGTGGATGTTATTGCGATTTGCATTATTCATCTCATGAAAGCTTTAGGGATAAAATCCTTTTAAGAGAGGAAAAATATTACACCTTGTGACACCCTACGTCCGTTAATATCACTCACTACGAGAATGCATTAAGTTTCGTGAAGCATTATAGGTAAACAGACACAGAATAATTACAAGACAGATATAAATAAGATAGCAGTGGAAATTTTAAATTTTTATTTTAGACATAAATCATAATGTCGTGGTCCATAATACCATAAGTCATCAGAGTACATAAGAATATGAAAAACATAATTCCCCAATTGAAAGAGTTAAGCCATAGTAGAGGCAAGAACTTCAACCATACTTCAGAAGTAGCTCCTAGCAAGATGATATCTGAGTCCTGACTAAGCCTGAATGTTTCTCCCTGAGAACCTGGGGGGAGGAACTGAGGAAAGAAGGAGAAACAAAAGGATCAGACATAAAGTTTGGCGAGTCTAGTTACTTTTAGCCAATAAATAAATAAAAATAACATGATAGGCATATAAAGTGGATAAGAGAGATCACTACATAAATGGCAGATGTGACATGGTAGACAGGGTAAGGTGTATACACTTCTCTAATGATTAGTCTGCACTATTACTAGCATAACTAAAATGTAATGATTAGTCACAAGTGCAATTACAATTCCTAATTGTAATTACTAGACATTTCATTTTTATCTAAATCTACCTATGTCATTATAGGTGATTATTTCTCTTTTTATTCCCATTTGAATTATATGTCCAATAATGTTAATATTCTAATTATGCCAATATTAACCCTTCTCCCCCGTTCCCAAACTAGCATATTCGTAAACCGATAATAGAGGAAATAATGGGAATATAACTAAAGTGACCATCTTAGCATAAACATAAACTAGCATGATAATAGGGTGAATGGACATGTAATTAACACCAGAACAAGGTGGACATAAAACTGATGAAGTGGCGGCAATCAATTGATTCTAACATAATTATGATGTCATAATAAGCATAATAAGATCTAAATTAGCAATTTATGTCCAATTGGATTAGATCTAACATGATAACACAAGGTGATAAATTAGATCAAATAATTCAAATCTAGAGGTTAAAGTAGATATAACACCATTAGAATGACATAATAGCATGTTTTGATCTACATATAGGTTCTTATGTCCAATTTACAACTTATCTAAGTTGATCGCAATATGACATTTGAAAGGTCATTTACATAAAGAATTGGATCTAACCAAAGTAACAACTGTCCAAATTAAGAGATTTACATTCACCACAATATAGTTATAAGTCAAAATCCACATAGGTAACATAATAGAATAAACACAGTTGCATTAGATCTAAAAGTATAGATCTATTATGACATAGTATAAGATTTAACAACAGCATAGATCCACAGTTTACAACATATCCAATTCATAGTCTTTCACAATTAACTTTATTTATGTAAACCTAAAAGCAACTAGAAACTCACAGCATTAGGTTTAGAGAATTGAGAAAGAACAAATCTTGAATTTCTGAATTTGATTTGCAAAGTACGTTGCTGAAGAAAACGGTTCCATCTCAGTTCGTATCCCAGTAGCATATGGCTTCCATGATTTCCAATGAAGAAAATAGGAGAATAGGACACATATATATAGATGCCAGACCCCCTGAAACCGAGTGCCACGTCAGCCCTAGGAGTGTCGACACCCCTGTGGATGGGTCGACCCATAGGTCGACACCCCTTAAGAGGGGTCGACCCCTAGGTCGGCACCCCTCTAGGGGGGTCGACCCTTTAGAGTGAGATTTTTGCCGCCTTGACCAATTTTTTGAATTCGAACTGTTCTGGATTAAATTATGACTCATCTCTGACTCATGCGTATATGTATAATCTTTCTACGCGCATACAAACATAAAACCCTCATAACTTCTTCATACAGTGTCCGTTTTACGCAAACCAAATGTCTATCCTGACCAGAATTTTGAGACAAACATAATAGTGCAGTCCATTCCTCTAATTCTGAATATTAAATTAATTAATTTATCCTCTTAATGTTGTTAAAAATTCGGGGTGTTACATTCTACCCTGCTCAAAGGATTTTGTCCCGAAATCTCTGAGTTGTGAAGAATGCATATCCTACCATCCATCATCCATCTACTCATCCACCAATCACTGACATCCATTGTCCTTAAAGATTTCTAATTCTTATATGAATATATGCAAAGGTGTGTGTATATGTCCCAACACTAATGCGAAAATCAGGCGGTTTACTGATTCAGTTACCTCCTTAATGCAATGTATGTTAGTGCCATGAATTCAATATATATGCAAATTATCCTACTATAACATGTTAGCTCTATATGTGTGCACACTCATTCGTCCAAATGCAACATCCATATGCTAATACATTCATTTCCATCCATAAAAGAAAAGAAAATGCACACACATCCATATGCAGTATGAAAGTGATTGAGCCAATCTTAGTGGCTATTGTGTGTATATGTGTCCACAGGCAACCACTAACAAACACTTGCATCCACTTGCATTCATCAAACATAACATGTTTCAAACACATGTTTACATCCATAGGATTCCTACCTAAAGACTTGTAACAACCCAGAATTTGGGGCCAATTTAAAATTTTCATTTTAGAGATTTTAAGGGTGATTAATAAATTATTTTAAATAAAAACAACTAGCAATCTGTTTTAATTGAATTTAATATGAACATATTTAATTTAATTATAAAAGGAATTAGAAATAGCACGGTAGTTTGAAAAGTCAAAGCTGAACTTTGACTGACTGTACAGGATGCAGGATGAATCGGATTTTGGTGAAACCAAAAATATTTAAATTTGTTAATAAATATCTTTCTAACGAATCTGAAAACTCGAAGTTTCATAGCGGGAATCAAAAGTTATGGCCAAATGAATTTTCAGAAAGGTCGCTATAGAGATTATATCGCCCTTGAAAATAGACATTTTGCATACGAACTCGGAATTCGACAAAACCACTTTTGTTGGATTCGGAATGTCAAATTATTGCTAGGTTACAAATTTCATAATTTTTGAAGCAAATGTGTGAGCATGGAAAAGGAAAATGTGTTTTGGTCAATTACAGTCAAATTGGATCGACCAAAAAATGGCCATTTTCCAAACGATCTCAGAATTTGACGAAATTAGTTTTGTTAGGACCGTATCGTCAAAACATAACCAAAAATAATTTTTCTGGATTTTTCTGAGTTAATTTGTGACCCCGGTGAATTTTTACGTACGTTTGTAATTAAAATAAATGATTTATATTTTAAAACTGAAAAACGGAGGCCAAGATGACCAGTTGGGCTAACGGGGCAGGTCAAGATGAGTCCGGAACGGGGGCTAATGGGTAAGAACGACAATCGTTGGGCCTAATTCTGAGTTAGTGGCCAAACGGACCTTTATTGGGTAATTAAGGATTAAATAATCATTAGTTAAACCTAATATTATATTATAAATATACATCGCTACAGTACATCTTCTTCCCTCGTCGATTTCAGCCGCAACAAAACCCATTATACATCAAAATTTCACACTCTGATTTCTCCTTCGTTTCTCAACGAAATCCTTCGCCGTAACTCACGTTTCGAAGAGATTTTCGAGCTCTTCGAATACATACTGAACACAGCCCGTCTCGTCACCTGAAATCGCCGCACCAACCACCCGAATCCGCCGTTGTTCGGCCTCCCCCACCCCCACCAGGCGCGACCGCAACCCACCCCCCTCTGGTCGAACATCCACCTCTCCTAGCCCTTCCACCTCCAATAATCCGTTCGTAAAACCATTGTCTATATCTCCAGAAAATTGAAATCAAAGTTTTGAACAAAAAGGTATGAAATCTATTTCAGAATTTGCCACGCTTTTGTCTACGGCTACTGCAGTTGTTAAAAGTAAAAATCATTCAAAAATTGAAATTAATTCATACGAAATCCAAACTGGAAAATTTTCAGATTTTGCAAGACCGTGACGACAAATAGAGGTTGCTGAAATCAAGTGCGACCATTTTCTGAATTTATTTGGATTTTTCATTCCGCTTTAATCAAGGTGAGATTCTATTTTAAAATAATTAAATTAGTTAAATTATTGGTTGTTATCTAATTAATTGAATGGTGAATGAAGTAGATCTGGTTGTGCTGAAAATTTGATGATGTTTGTTATGTTGTTATGATGGATAATCGTAGTTCCATATGTATTCATCGCTTTTTATTGTTGCCACTATTATTTTATTTGAATTGATCTAGTTTATCAATTCATAATGAAATCATGATTTTCCACTTCTTATGTTATCACTCTCATTTTGTTTTTACTTGTATTGATCAGATTATCAGGTCAACATAGAAATAAACATTTCATTTTTATATGTTATGAAAGATGAGATATTAGAACGGTAAAATAAAAATGACATTTTTATATGTAATTTAGATGTGGATTAGAACGGTAAAATAAAAATGACATTTTTATATGTAATTTAGATGTGGATTAGAACGGTAAAATAAAAATGACATTTTTATATGTAATTTAGAAGTGAATTAGAATGGTAAAATAAAAATGACATTTTTATATGTAATTTAGATGTGGATTAGAACGGTAAAATAAAAATGACATTTTTATTTGTAATTTAGATGTGGATTAGAACGGTAAAATAAAACTGACATTTTTATATGTAATTTATATATGAATTTACACCGTATGATTAAAAATTACATTTTTCTATGTAATTAAAATATGAGTTTGCATTGTATGATTAAAAATTACATTTTTCTATGTAATTAAAATATGAGTTTGCATTGTATGATTAAAAATTACATTTTTCTATGTAATCAAAATATGAGTTTGCACTGTATGATTAAAAATTACATTTTTCTATGTAATTAGATTAGGAGTTTGCATCGTATGATAAAAACTACATTTTTATATATAAGTAAAACATGAATTTCCGTCGTATGATAAAAATTACATTTTTATATGTAACATAGGATGAGATTTACAATGTAAATTAAAAATTACATTTTTGTAATGTAAGAAGTAGGATTCACATTAAAATTAAAAATTACATCTTTATATGTAATTAGAAATAGAATTTACATTGCAAATTAAAAATTACATTTTTATATGCAATTAGAAGATAAGAATTTGCGGTGTAATAAAGATTACATTTTATATATGTAGTTAGAAGTTGGGACTAGCATTGAAAATAAAATTACATTTTTATCATGTAGTTAAAGATTAGAATTTACATTGTAGATAAAAACTACATTTTTATTGTAATTAGAAGACGTGAAATTTGCATTTAAAAAAAAATTCATCATTGAATTATAATTTACATTTCTCATGTAAATAAAAGGATGGAGGAATGAAAGAATGGAAGTGGGCATCGTAATTTACATTTCTATGTAAACAAAAAGGTTAAACGTTTTATATTTACATGTTTATGTAAAAATATAATTAAAATTAAACGAATCGAGCACGGTAGTTCACATTTTGAAATCATATCTTTAAACGACTACACCAAAAGATCCGACCGTCAGAATTTCTCAAAACTGAAACCGTTAGGACCGTCTTGGGAAAATCTTTACAACGATATAAACTACGCTAAGATCCAACGGTTAGATTTTAAGAAATGTGAAAATCAAAATTGGTGGAAAGCAGCACCATAGTCGCCCATTGACTCGAGGCATCGTTATATTAAATTTAATTATTTTAAATAATTAAAAAAGGAATTAATCGTTATAAAACGATATTAACGAATAGGAAAGATTTTAAATATGTATATATATACGTGGATTATTTGGAAAGTCCGAGTTCTCTCATTCCAAATAATCAAACGACGCTAAGAATCGAAGTATGAAGACGGCATACGAAGACCGTGAATCTTCCATCGAGAGGACGATGATCGAGGCCCTGATTTGATTTGCTCCCAAATCAATGGTCATGGTCATTGCCCAAACGAACATGTTGAATTCACGGGTTTGGTTTTCGCTCAGACCCAGAGTATAAGCTAATAAATGGATTGTGTGTCTGACATTGTACTCCATTAAATATCGTGTTATTAATTTTCTGTCGAATGTATGAATGTTTGGTGGTGGAGAATTTATTCTCTTGCTTAACACCCTTTCATATACTTCAACAGAGGATTGGTAGTGCAATATGGAGAGACAGTGTGGCATACTAAGATGCAACGATCAAGGTTTATTGTTGAAAAGCAGAACCTTGTGGAGATG
This sequence comes from Allium sativum, assembly GCA_030737875.1. Lineage (NCBI taxonomy): Eukaryota > Viridiplantae > Streptophyta > Magnoliopsida > Asparagales > Amaryllidaceae > Allium > Allium sativum. Next base: position 321,402,203 of record CM060921.1, read on the forward strand.
ATCAAAGCACAACTTGGATAAACATAGCTTTGTGTATTACGTAGCTTCACGAACCTCACAAACCGGTGGAGTCTAAAACGAAAGAAGGGAACGTAGGGAGAGCAACACGTTTCTTTCTAGATAGAACTAGTGTCGGTGCTTAAACTGGCTGATATTTTACTTATGTGGATGATGGAATGAGGCGCCTTGGATGATAGGTCCTATAGGATCGGGAAACGTGTGTTTATGAATAACTAATCCACGAAGCTGTACGTGTGGACCGGTCCTGCAGCTATCCAAGGGTCCACTGCGGGGATCCTGAGACATTAGCTAGAGTGTCTCAGATCTGTAAGGACCTCCTCCCTAGCCTTGACTCATGTTGGAAACCAAATTCCAAATACGACCCTACGAATTTGATTGTATTACTAGTATGGAGGCATAGTAGTATGGGGTATTATGTTTCCTAGGATTGATACATTTATTTTGAAATGTTTTTATATACACTAATAATAATATTAAACTTGTATTTACCGTATTTAGCATATTTAATCACCATAAGGTAAAACCCTATCCTTTGGTTTGCGTTGCATTGTGTGATGGGACTTGGGTCTTATGGTGATTCCATTTTTCTCAAAAGCATAGCGTTGTTTTACGAATCACTTGTTGTTTGTTATGTCACTTTAAATCATGCACGGCAATCCATTAGAGTGAACCAGTTCCGCGTTAGCGGCATGGTCTTTGGATTTGCCTTATTAGTAGTAGTTAAATTAGTTATGAATTCTCACACCAGTCCCATGACTGACCTGTAGTTTGTTTCACCTTTGCGAACTCGGGTGCCCTCTTTTCCACATGGGCAGCCAAGTAACAGGTTTGGCTTTCTTTGGAGTTGCAGTCTTTGGAGCTTTCTTGGTGTTGCTTATTTAGAGTGCTTATGTTGGACCACGAAGACTATCTATCATTTACCTTTTGTTACACTTATCTTCAGTCATACAGACTTATTTTATTTCTAGTTGTTCTATTTTGAAGTTGGAACTTATTTCCTTTGCTAAGACTTGATGTAATAATTTAAAACTCTGTGACTGTGGGATTCTGTGTTTGATGACATTCATATTCCGCTGCTATGATGCTGTTATTCTATAGTTTTCCTAAGCTATGTTGTATTTGTGATCTGTATTGTTATATTTATGTTGTATTCCAAATGATTATTCCTTACTTTCATTCCATGGAAGTTTGGGGTCATCACAGTTGGTATCGGAGCTTTGGTTAACCTTAGCTTTGGAGTATAACATATTTATAGCAATTCGTTAACATAGAATCACTAATATTCTATGGCGAACAGTTCGTTAGAGTTACATAATAGTCAGTCATTTTATCGCCGTCCTTTTCCTATCCTTTTATCTATATCATTTCTTAAAATCACCATTACAGTTGTTCTGACTCTTTCCTGGATCGTACAGAACTAACTAAAAATGAGTATCGCTGCCGCTAGAGCCGCTAGAGCTAGAGTAAGGAGGCAAAATGTTGCTGGAACTGAGGAGGCCATAGTTCAACAACCACCACCACCGTACCCCTTTGATTTGGATAAGGTGGCGAAGAAGTTCAAAAACCTAGGTGGAGTTCCATTCACCGGTACAGAGACCGTGGTACAGGCTCAGGCATGGCTAAAAAATTGTGAAAAGATATTTGGAGGACTAGAGCTAGATGATCAGAGGAAGAGATTCACTGCTGCATGGCATCTCCAAGGCGAAGCACAGAATTGGTGGGAAGTGGTCAACATTGGAGGCGACGAAGATAATATGACTTGGGCCAGGTTTAAGGAGCTTTTCAATGATAAATACATTCCAAGGCAAGAGGTAGAAAGACTGCATGACGAGTTCGCCAATCTGAAGCAAGGCGACAAGACCATCTCAGAATTCATACGAAGATTTGAAGACCTCTCCCGCTATGCCCCTGAATTGATTCAGGATGACCTTCAGAAGAACAAGAGGTTCATAAATGGGCTTGCGAGAAATTATATCGATAGAGTCACTGCCCACATCGACCTTTCTTTCAATAAGCTGGTGGAGTTTGCTTGTCGATATGAGGAGAATGATAAGAAGAATTCTCAATAGGATAGAGAGAGGAGCTTAGCCTACAACAATAGAAAAAGAAAGCAAACCGAGAAGAAGACTGAAGGAAGCGGTTCTGGAGCTGCTAAGACTCATGATAAGTCTAAGGTGCAATGCTACAACTGCCAGAAGTATGGACACTACAGCAAGGACTGCAGAAATCCAAAGAAGGCCAGAAGTGATGACACTAAAGAATGCTATAACTGGCACAAAAAGGGGCATATCAAACCTAATTGTCCATTGTTGAAAGGAGCTCAGATTGCACATGTGTATGAGGGGGCAAGTGCACCACCTTCCTCCGCACCTACTTCTTTTGAAGGAGCAGGTAAGCATGATGTTTTAGATGGTACCATTTCTGTTAGAAACATTCCTGTTACTACTTTGTTTGATACGGGTGCATCGAGGAGCTTTATATCTAGCAACACGGTTAAGAAATTGAAATTAAAACCAAGAAATCTTAAAGAGCCAATTAATGTTCATAATCCTGTAGGAGGTTCTACCACTCTAGATTCATTTTGTAAAGTGCCTGTATCCTACTCCTGTTTCCAATTTCCATTTAACTTGATCATTATGAATTTTTCTGAGTTTGATATCATCCTTGGTTTGGATTAGCTAACACAATATGACGCTGAGGTGCTATGTTCAGAAAGAGTGGTAAGGGTGAAAACAGGATTCAGGAACACTGTTACTATACCTTGCCATGGGCCAAAATCTGATAGAAAGGCATTTTGGTCTTCTCTGGAGATCACTCCTATTTCTTTAGAAAATATTCCCTTGGTTAGAAATTACGCGGACGTATTTGAAGAAGTAGACAGCTTCCCCCCGCGGAGGGAAATCGATTTCAGAATTGATCTTGTCCCAAATGCAAGGCCTGTAGTTCATGCTATCAGGAGGATGACCCCTAAAGAAAAAGAAGAGTTGCAAACCCAAACTAAGCAGCTCTTATGGAAGGGACTAATCCGGCCCAATTTTTCCAATTGGGGTGCAGCTGTGGTGTTTGTCCCCAAGTCTGACGGTACTCTACGGCTCTGTGTGGATTATCGCGATCTTAACAAGCAAACTTTGAAGAACAAATACCCTTTGCCTCGCATAGATGATTTAATGGACCAATTAAATGGAGCCAAGGTGTTTTCAAAGATGGTCCTAGCCACAGGTTTCCACCAACTCCGCATAGCCGAAGAATGCATACCTTTGACCGCCTTTAGAGGTCCTGACATATTCTACGAATGGTTAGTAATGCCGTTCGGTCTATGCAATGCTCCTTCCTACTTTGTTGACTTGATGAATAGGGTCTTCTGAGATGTCCTAAACAAATTCGTCCTAGTTTTCATTGATAATATTCTAATCTATTCAAAAACTAAGAAGGAGCATGAAGGGCATTTAAGGGAAGTGTTGGAAATTCTGCGAAGAAATGTTTTAAAAGCAAAATTTTCCAAATGCACATTTTGGCAAGTGGAAGTAAAATTCTTGGGCCATGTTGTGTCAAAAGAAGGAATTGCTGTTGACCCAAGTAAAATTGCCGCCATTCGAGATTAGAAGCAGCCCAGTACACCCACTGAAGTAAGAAGCTTCCTAGGATTGGCTTGATATTACAGGAAATTTGTCAAAGATTTCGCCAAGCTGTCTGGCCCATTAACAAAGCTCACCAAGAAGCATACCAAGTTCAATTGGACATCGGATTGTGAGGAGGCCTTCCAAAAGCTAAAAGTGAGTTTGACAACTGCTCCTGTACTAACCATCATCAATGGCAACCAAGATTTAAAAGTCTACACCGATGCTTCTCAAAGTGGTGGTCTTGGTGCGGTACAGATGCAAAAAGGCAAAGTTGTTGCATATGCAAGTCATCAATTAAAGCCGCAGGAGAAAAATTATCGTGTCCATGACTTGGAGTTGTTGGTCGTAGTCTTCGCTTTGAAAATTTGGAGACATTATCTTTTGGGCGAAAAATTTGAATTATTCACAGACCATCAATCTTTGAAATATCTCTTTGATCAAAAGGATTTGAATTTAAGGCAGCAACGGTGGCTAGAATTTCTTGCGGCATATGATCTTGACATCTTATATACGCCGGGAAAAGCCAATGTTGTGGCGGACGCACTTAGTAGAAAGAATGTCATCGTCGCAAGCCTCATCATTACCCCTTCTTTGATTGATAAAATTTCTTCTCTTCAGAAAAATGATGCTTTAATTCAGAAAGTGATTGAAAGAATCCAAGAAGGTGAAAATATGAATTTTCAAATAGATGGCAAGGGAGTTCTTAGATTACACGGGCGGATCTGTGTTCCAAATATCCCCGAGCTCATAAGGGAAGTTTTAGATGAAGGTCACAAATCAAAGCTTAGCATCCATCCAGGCGTAAGCAAGATGTATCGAGATCTTAAGCACACGTTCTGGTGGAAAGCTATGAAGAGGGATATATCCATTTATGTGAGTAGATGTCCTACATGCCAACAAGTAAAAAGTGATCAACAAAAGCTTGCGGGATTGTTCCAACCATTGGAGGTTCCAGATTGGAAGTGGGACCAAATCTCTATGGATTTTATAGATGGTATGCCCCGCACTAGGAAAGGAAATGACATCATATGGGTGATCATGGATCGCTTCACAAAGTCCGCTCATTTCATGCCTGTCAAGTCCACTAGAACTGCTCAAAGTCTGGCGCAAATTTATTGCAAAGAAATAGTTAGACTACATGGGTAATAAAACTAAATCTTTCCTTTTCATCATTATCTGAATGAAGATTTTCATTTTCTAAATTAAATAATAATATTTTGTTTTAAACAGAGTTCCTAGTAGTATTGTTAGCGATCGTGATCCTATCTTTTCTAGCAAATTTTGGGAGGCATTCCAAAATGAGTTGGGAATGAAGTTAAATCTTAGTACCGCATATCACCCTCAGACTGACAGCCAAACTGAGAGGGTGAATCGCATTCTTGAGGATTTATTGCGAGCTTGTATACTCGATTTTGGAGGCTCTTGCGAGGATCACTTGCATCTAGTTGAATTCTCATATAACAATAGCTATCAAGCAAGTTTGAAAATGTCCCCATTTGAAGACTTATATGGTAGGCCATGTAGATCGCCAGCGTGTTGTGTTGAAAAAGGAAATCGTCTTGTTTTAGGTCCATACATGGTTCGAGAAGCGTCGGACAAAGTTGATTTTATTAAAAAGCGATTATTGGCCGCCCAAAGTAGACAAAAGAGCTATGCAGATGTAAGAAGGAGAGAATTGGCTTTTGAAGTGGGTGACTATGTCTATTTGAAAGTTGCTCCAATGCGAGGTGTAATCTGTTTTGGAAAGACAGTAAAATTAGAACCTAAATTCATCGGTCTCTTTCCTATTCTTGAGAAGATTGGCACCCTAGCTTACAGAATTCAGATGCCCGACTGGTTGCCTGGAGTGCACGATGTATTCCATGTATCTCAACTTTGAAGGCATGCCCATGATCCGGATCTGGTTGTGGAGGAAGCTGCACAACAAGATTTGGAGATTACCCCAAGCCTTGCAGTGAAAAGGGAGCCTCTGAAAATTATTGGCAAAGAGACTAGAGAGCTGAGAAATAAAAGAATTAACCTAGTCAAGGTGCAATGGAGCGGTGATCCTAGAGACTGCACTTGGGAAACTGTGGAGAGTATCAAACAGGCCTACCCCAAATGCAGAGTGGATATCTCCGATTAATTTATTTTTTGAGGTAAGGTTAATCATTTCAGCATTCTCCATATTGGTCCCTAATCTTCTATTTTCCTTTTTCCTTTTCGAGGACGAAAAGTTCTTAAGCGGGGGAGATTGTAACAACCCAGAATTTGAGGCCAATTTAAAATTTTCATTTTAGAGATTTTAAGGGTGATTAATATATTATTTTAAATAAAAAAAACTAGCAATCTGTTTTAATTGAATTTAATATGAACATATTTAATTTAATTATAAAAGGAATTAGAAATAGCACGGTAGTTTGAAAAGTCAAAGCTGAACTTTGACTGACTGTACAGGATGCAGGATGAATCGGATTTTGGTGAAACCAAAAATATTTAAATCTGTTAATAAATATCTTTCTAACGAATCTGAAAATCGAAGTTTCATGGCGGGAATCAAAAGTTATGGCCAAATGAATTTTCAGAAAGGTCGCTATAGAGATTATATCGCCCTTGAAAATATACATTTTGCATACGACCTCAGAATTTGACGAAACCACTTTTGTTGGATCCGAAATGTCAAATTATGGCTAGGTTTCAAATTTCATAATTTTTGAAGTTAATGTGTGAGCGTGGCAAAGGAAAATGTGTTTTGGTCAATTACAGTCAAATTGGATCGACCAGAAAATGGCCATTTTCCAAACGATCTCAGAATTTGACGAAATTAGTTTTGTTAGGACCGTATCATCAAAACATAACCAAAAATAATTTTTCTGGATTTTTCTGAGTTAATTTGTGACCCCGGTGAATTTTTACGTACTTTTGTAATTAAAATAAATGATTTATATTTTAAAACTGAAAAACGGATGCCAAGATGACCAGTTGGGCTAACGGGGTAGGTCCAGATGAGTCCGGAACGGGGCTAATGGGTAAGAACGACAGTCGTTGGGCCTAATTCTGAGTTAGTGGCCAAACGGACCTTATTGGGTAATTAAGGATTAAATAATCATTAGTTAAACCTAATATTATATTATAAATATACATCGCTACAGTACATCTTCTTCCCCCGTCGATTTCAGCCGCAACAAAACCCATTATACATCAAAATTTCAAACTCCGATTTCTCCTTCGTTTCTCAACGAAATCCTTCGCCGTAACTCACGTTTCGAAGCGATTTTCGAGCTCTTCGAATACATACCGAACACAGCCTATCTCGTCGCCTGAAATCTCCGCACCAACCACCCGAAGCCGCCGTCGTTCGGCCTCCCCCACCCCCACTAGGCGCGACCGCAACCCACCCCCCTCTGGCCGAACATCCACCTCTCCGAGCCCTTCCACCTCCAATAATCCGTTTGTAAAACCATTGTCTATATCTCCAGAAAATTGAAATCAAAGTTTTGAACAAAAAGGTATGAAATCTATTTCAGAATTTGCCACGCTTTTGTCTGCGGCTACTGCAGTTGTTAAAAGTAAATATCATTCAAAAATTGAAATTAATTCATACGAACTCCAAACTGGAAAATTTTCAGATTTTGCAAGACCGTGACGACAAATAGAGGTTGCTGAAATCAAGTGCAACCATTTTCTGAATTTATTTGGATTTTTCATTCCGCTTTAATCAAGGTGAGATTCTATTTTAAAATAATTAAATTAGTTAAATTATTGGTTGTTATCTAATTAATTGAATGATGAATGAAGTAGATCTGGTTGTGCTGAAAATTTGATGATGTTTGTTATGTTGTTATGATGGATAATCGTAGTTCCATATGTATTCATCGCTTTTTTTTGTTGCCACTATTATTTTATTTGAATTGATCTAGTTTATCAATTCATAATGAAATCATGATTTGCCACTTCTTATGTTATCACTCTCATTTTGTTTTTACTTGTATTGATCTGATTATCAGGTCAACATAGAAATAAAAATTTCATTTTTATATGTTATGAAAGATGAGATATTAGAACTATAAAATAAAAATGACATTTTTATATGTAATTTAGATGTGGATTAGAACAGTAACATAAAAATGATATTTTTATATGTAATTTAGATGTGGATTAGAACGGTAAAATAAAGATGATATTTTGATATGTAATTAAGATGTGAATTAGAACGGTAAAATAAAAATGACATTTTTATATGTAATTTAGATGTGGATTAGAACGGTAAAATAAAAATGACATTTTTATATGTAATTTAGATGTGGATTAGAACGGTAAAATAAAACTGAAATTTTTATATGTAATTTATATATGAATTTACACCGTATGATTAAAAATTACATTTTTCTATGTAATTAAAATATGAGTTTGCATTGTATGATTAAAAATTACATTTTTCTATGTAATTAAAATATGAGTTTGCATTGTATGATTAAAAATTACATTTTTCTATGTAATTAGAATAGGAGTTTGCATCGTATGATAAAAACTACATTTTTATATTTAAGTAAAACATGAATTTCCATCATATGATAAAAATTACATTTTTATATGTAATTTAGGATGAGATTTACAATGTAAATTAAAAATTACATTTTTGTTATGTAAGAAAGAAGTAGGATTCACATTAAACTTAAAAATTACATCTTTATATGAAATTAGAAATAGAATTTACATTGCAAATTAAAAATTACATTTTTATATGCAATTAGAAGATAAGAATTTGCGGTGTAATAAAGATTACATTTTTATATATGTAGTTAGAAGTTGGGAACTAGCATTGAAAATAAAATTACATTTTCATCATGTAGTTAAAGATTAGAATTTACATTGTAGATAAAAACAACATTTTTATTGTAATTAGAAGACGTGAAATTTGCATCGCATAGAAAATTACATTTTGATGTAGTTAGGAAGAAGAGTTGGACATAAAATCAAATTTATCTTTTCAATATAATTTTAAAGATAACGAATGGCACGGTTATGAAAATTACATTTTTAATGTAATTTAAAAAGGTTAAAATCTTTCAATATAATGTTAATTTCATTTACAGTGTAATTTAAAAAGAAAATCTTACAATGCAATTGAAAGATAGGAAGTTTACATTATAATGTTAATTATACTTATAATGTAATTAAAAGGGGGAATTATATTTACATTTAAAAAAAAATTCATCATTGAATTATAATTTACATTTCTCATGTAAATAAAAGGATGGAGGAATGATAGAATGGAAGTGGGCATCGTAATTTACATTTCTATGTAAACAAAAAGGTTAAACGTTTTATATTTACATGTTTATGTAAAAATATAATTAAAATTAAATGAATCGAGCGCGGTAGTTCGCGTTTTGAAACCGTACCTTTAAATGACTACACCAAAAGATCCGACCGTCGGAATTTACCAAAACTGAAACCGTTAGGACCGTCTTGGGAAAATCTTTACAACGATATAAACTACGCTAAGATCCAACGGTTAGATTTTAAGAAATGTGAAAATCAAAATTGGTGGAAAGCAGCACCATAGTTGCCCATGGACTCGAGGCATCGTTATGTAAAATTTAATTATTTTAAATAATTAAAATAGGAATTAATCATTATAAAACGATATTAACGAATAGGAAGGATTTTAAATATGTATATATATATGAGGATTATTTGGAAAGTCTGAGTTCTCTCATTCCAAATAATCAAACGACGCTAAGAATCGAAGTATGAAGACGGCATACGAAGACCGTGAATCTTCCATCGAGAGGATGACGATCGAGGCCCTGATTTGATTTACTCCCAAATCAATGGTCATGGTCATTGCCCAAACGAACATGTTGAATTCACGGGTTTGGTTTTCGCTCAGACCCAGAGCATAAGCTAATAAATGGATTGTGTGTCTGACATCGTACTCCATTAAATATCATGTTATTAATTTTCTGTCGAATGTATGAATGTTTGGTGGCGGAGAATTTATTCTCTTGCTTAACACCCTTTCATATACTTCGACAGAGGATTGGTAGTCTGATATGGAGTGACAGTGTGGCATACTAAGATGCAACGATCAAGGTTTCTTATTGAAAAACAGAACCTTGTGGAGATGATCAAAGCACAGCTTGGATAAGCATAGCTTTGTGTATTACGTAGCTTCACGAACCTCACAAACCGGTAGAGTCTAAAATGGGAGAAAGGAACGCAGGGAGAGCAGCACGTTTCTTTCTAGATAGAAGTAGTGTCGGTGCTTAAACTGGCTGATATTTTACTTATGTGGATGATGGAATGAGGCGCCTCGGATGATATGTCCTATAGGATCGGGAAACGTGTGTTCAGGAATAACTAATCCACGAAGCTGTATGTGTGGACCAGCCCTGCAGCTATCCAAGGGTTCACTGCGGGGATCCTGAGACATTAGCTAGAGTGTCTCGAATCGGTAAGGAGTTCCTCCCTATCCTTGACTCATGTTGGAAACCAAATTCCAAATACGACCCTACGAATTTGATTGTACTAGTATGGAGGCATAGTAGTATGGGGTACTATGTTTCCTAGGATTGATACATTTATTTTGAAATGTTTTTATATACACTAATAATAATATTAAACTCGTATTTACCGTATTTAGCATATTTAATCACCATAAGGTAAAACTCTATCCTCTGGTTTGCGTTGCATTGTGTGATGGGACTTGGGTCTTATGGTGATTCCATTTTTCTCAAAAGCATAGCGTTGTTTTACGAATCACTTGTTGTTTGTTATGTCACTTTAAATCGTGCACGGCAATCCATTAGAGTGAACTCGTTCCGCGTTAGCGGCATGGTCTTTGGATTTGCCTTATTAGTAGTAGTTAAATTAGTTATGAATTCTCACACCAGTCCCATGACTGACCTGTAGTTTGTTTCACCTTTGCGAACTCGGGTGCCCTCTTTTCCACATGGGCAGCCAAGTAATAGGTTTGGCTTTCTTTGGAGTTGCTGTCTTTGGAGCTTTCTTGGTGTTGCTTATTTAGAGGTGCTTGTTAGCCTACTTTGTGAACTAGGCAACACAAAGTCAAGAAATCAGACATTGAAGAGCATTTTTAATTAGAAGACTTCAGTTCGGATTGGAGAAGACACTACAACCTAGATTGGACAGCAGCAATTGTTCGGGTCGGGTCAGAGCAACATATCGGTTCGGGTCGGATAGAATCTTCTGTTCGGATCGGTGAACTGCTGCTGAGGAAATTGGTAAGATATATCTAATCGGATCGGAGGGCAACATAATCTCAATTGGATCGGAAAGCCACCTGTTTGCCACGGAAATGGATCGGAGCGGAGCAGATTAGAGAAGAAGAGAGTGTTGCATTCAAGCCAATCCGGGTCGGATCGGGTATCCCGATCCGAACCCCTTATCTATGCGTCTCCGACCCGAGCCCATGTTCCATATTATTCTCCTGCAAAAGCGCCTGGATATCCGGACCGGCTGTGACCAGTTCCTACCCATAACGTTCGTTACTTTGATGCGTTGTCAACACAATAATTCATCCGAACCCGAAGCTAATGGGATGGACGACACGTGGCCCCGACCCGGATCAAGTTTTGAGCAAATTCACACCTATAAATACCCCGTCTGGAGACAAAGAAAAGGATCTTTTTCTGGCACTTCAAGAATTCAACCACCTCCATAATCCGAACTCCAATACTCCCGGAAAATCCAAATCATCTTTCATTATTTGTTTTAGTCAATTGAGTGAATATAAGTGAGTTGTGAGTGGAATCAAGTGAATCTTACATTGTATTTGCAACTGAATCATTGAATATAGTAAAAGATAAGTGGACGTAGGCATTTCTTCGCCGAACCACTATAAATCCTGTGTGTTCATCTTTATTTTTATCTCATTTCATTTTGCTTTTAATCAATTTGGGTGTTAGAACCAATTTTTGGTCTAACATTTTGGTGCTTTCACTGAGAATCCTCATCTAAATTCTTTATTTTCCGGGATCTCTTTCTACTTTTTGGACCGTTGAGTTCAAAGAAGTGAATCCTTAAGTTTCTCCGCTTTTTTATATTTGTTGAAGTGATTGTCAAAGACTCATGGCCAAAGGAAAAGGCATGGAAGTTCAGTCTGTTCGAGGAAATGGAGCTGGCGAAGATCAGCAAAATGCTGTAGTAACAAGGTCGCGGGGGCAGAGTTCAGCAGCAGGAAGAACCAATGCAGGAAATCCGAGCCGCCGGCAGGGGGAAAGCTCCGATCCGATCCGGGTAGGAGATTCTGAAGCAGTGCATTCCCCCAATCTGAACCGACCCGAGCTGCTTGCCACCTACCGATCCGACCAGGCTCCCCAACTCCGAACCGACCCGACCTCCTACCTCCGATCCGACCCGATCCTTGGTGAAGCTGGATCCTCTACTCGACTCCCTACGAATGCTCCAATTCCAGCCACCAGGGTTGGTGATCAGGTCAACCCATCTACGCCCATCACTCAAGGAGATTTCTCGCGCTTGCTTGACATGCTTGAGAGCACAAGGGAGGCTATGAAAGTTCACGAGCGCACTAATCTCATGATGCAGGAAAATATGAGGCTCATGAGTCGGGAGATTAGTGAACTCCGTCGACAGAGAACTCCATCACCGGTTCGTCACACACCAGTGGATCAATCTTCATCTTCCGAGGAAGAGCGGCCCCGTGAACGAAGGCCACTCGAACGACCTCAGAACGTGGAGCAGCTGACATTTGGATCTTTGGGATCTCGTGAGGATATTGCACGAGCCTTAGGAAACAATGACCCCACTCGGGGGCAAAGACTCTAGTCCCCTCCTCCCGAGATCGACCGGGAGCGCAGGGTACGTAATCGAGCAGAGGCAGCTTGAAGAAGAAGGGCATCTCCTGAACAAGAGCCCAGAAGGAACTCGGATACTAGGGCTAGGGAACCTGAGCGGCCCCTAACTAATGCTGATGTACAGGCAATGGTTCGCCAGATCATGTCCGAGAGCCGGAATTATACAAATGAAGATTATGGCATTGAGCGAAGCCATACTCCCTTCACCGACGATATCCTCGACTTCCAATTTCCCCGACGCTTTAACTTGCCACAGATGGACAAGTACAACGGAAGGACTGATCCGGGACAGCATTTGATGCGGTATTCGTGGCTCATGAATGCTGCTGCCCCTGATGAGGTGAAGTGCAAAGCATTCCCAATCTACTTAGAAGATGTGGCACTGTTCTGGTTTACCCGACTTCCTCCTCGTTCGATTTCGAATTACAAGGAACTAATCGAGCGTTTCATGAACCAGTTCCGACTCCATGCCCGAAATTCCAAAAGTGTTATTGAATTATCGAGAATCAAGCAGGCACCAGGAGAATCTTTGAGGGCATATCTTGATCGTTTTAACCAAGCTGTAACCGAGGTCAGTGACCCGCATGAGCCCACTATTCTGATGGCATTGAAGGAAGGAGTCGATCCTGAATCTGAGTTTGGAGACTACCTTTCTGGGAAAACACCCTCCACAAGGGAGATATTTTACGAAAAAGACGATATTTATCTAAGGCGAGAGGAGGCCAGGGCAAACCGAAAGAGAAAGTCTGAGACGGCTTCAAAGGAGAATGTGTAGAGTAATATCGCCGTGAAGCAGTCTGGGGAAAGTTCTGGCAAGGTTGAAGTAAATGTAGGAAACAAGGGTGGAAACGGCAATACTGGAAGCGGGGGAAACAACAACAATAACCGTAATTCGAGCGATAACAGAAGAAACAGAAATAGGGGAAGTGACCCTAACAAAAGACCCCGATTCCAGAACTACGAGAATTATACACCATTGAACGACACCCTGGAAAATATTTACCTGGATACGTACAATGTGTTACAATACAAAAGACCGCCACCTCGTGATTCGACCGAGGAAGAAATGGCGACAGGGAAGTTTTGTTTGTTTCATGGAACTCACGGGCATTCAACTAACGAATGTCGGCATTTGAGGGATGTGATTGAGAAACTGTTGCATGAAGGAAAGTTGGATGAGTACAAGGTTGCCCCGAGGGACAGGGGGCAAGGAGTGCAGGCTCCAAAACAGATTCTACCTGCTCCCAAGCCTACAGCACAGCAGAAAGGTAAAGGAATTGTTATCAACTCCATAGTAGGCGGACCTCACCCAGCAATCCGAAGTTTCAGATCAATGGATCAATATGTGAATGCTGCCAAGCATCTAGACGTGAATGAAGGTGATGATTCGGAAGATGTCACCCCCATAAAACAACAGAAGACCATGTTTGACGACGTGGTATTTCGCAGCCGAGACAATACAGGGATACAATCACCCACCAATGATCCGTTGGTTATTACTACCACCATTGGGCCGGCCTTGGTCCATAAGGTATTAGTAGACAACGGAAGTTCCGTTAATATTTTGTTCAAGAAGTCATTTGATCAGATGAAGCTAGAATCTGAAGATCTGAAGCCTTGTGAAGGATGGATCAGAGGCTTCAATGGGGCGTCGACAGCTCCCATGGGATACATAGAGTTGCCCGTGACCCTGGGGCAAGGAGAACGTAGAAGAGTGCGGATGCTTCAGTTCGTAGTATTGGACGTAGATTCGCCTTATAATGCATTTTTGGGGAGGCCTGCCCTCGCTGAATTCAGAGTTTGTATCGCCCCTTGGTGCTTGTTACTTAAGTTCCCAACCGAAGCCGGAACTGGAGTAATGAGAGGGGATCAAGTTTCCGGACGGGCCTGCTATGTGGCCGAACTAAAGATGTTGATGAAAGGACTTAACGTTGAGAGTAAGGATGCCTCGTCTCCCTCAAAGGGGGGCTCGGCATAACAATTAGAGAGATTGACCCCGAGGGAGTTGCCCAAAGGAAAACCTGAAGACCTGGATCCCAGAAAAGACAAGGAACCAGAGGCTAGGAATGCAACTCCTAATGAAGCGACGGTGGAAATTCCTATTGATGAAGCTGATCCGACAAAAGTTTTGAAGATTGGTTCTCAATTGGATCCACGTCGAGCTAAAGAACTAACGGACTTTTTGAAGGCAAACTTAGATGTGTTTGCCTGGACCCATGCTGACATGTGTGGGATATCGCCATCCATTATAAGTCACAAATTGAAAGTAAATCCGAAGCATCCGCCTGTGAAGCAAAAGAGACGCATGCTGGGCCCAGAGAGGTCGGCTGCTCTCAAAGAGGAAGTAGAGAAGTTGAAGCAGAATGGATTTATTCGAGATTCGACATATCCCGACTGGATATCGAATCCCGTCTTAGTAAAGAAGCCAAACGGAAAGTGGCGGACTTGCATTGACTTTTCAGATTTAAACAAAGCTTGCCCAAAAGATAGTTTCCCACTTCCCAGGATTGACCAGCTTGTAGACTCGACAGCAGGTCATGAACTTCTCTCTTTCATGGACGCATATTCTGGATATAACCAAATCCCTATGCACGTGCCAGATCAAGAACACACGAGCTTCGTTACGAATTTGGGATTATATTGTTATGTTGTAATGCCATTCGGACTGAAAAACGCTGGAGCCACTTATCAGCGCTTGGTGAACAGAATGTTTTATAATCAAATAGGAAAAACTATGGAAGTTTATGTGGATGACATGCTTGTCAAATCGAAACAGTCCTCCAGCCATACGCAAGACTTGGCGGAAATGTTTGGTATCCTGCGAAAGTACCGGATGAAATTGAATCCTCTGAAATGCTCATTTGGAGTGGCATCGGGAAAGTTCCTTGGCTTCATTGTGAGTTCCCGAGGAATTGAAATCAACCCTAGCCAGATAGCAGCGATTAGAAACATCGAAGAGCCGAGGAGAATTAAAGACGTCCAAAGTCTTGCAGGGAAAGTAGCGGCACTGAGTAGATTCATCTCCAAAGCCACAGACAAATGTGTTCCGTTTTTTGATTTGATTAAAAGAGGAAAGAAGAACTTCGAGTGGACTCCGGACTGTGTTGAGGCCTTTCGAAATTTATTGGAACTGCTAGAGAAACCACCGATTTTATCAAAGCCCGTAGATCACGAAGAATTGTTTGTTTACTTGGCAGTCTCGGCTCACGCCGTTAGTACAGCCCTGGTTCGAGAAGAAGATAAAGTACAAAGGCCAGTGTATTATGTAAGCAAGAAATTAGCAGCGGCAGAGCGCAACTACCCAAAAATTGAGAAGCTTGCTTACAGTCTCCTGATCGCATCTCGAAAACTTCGTCACTATTTCCAAGCCCATCCAATAACCATATACACCGACCAGCCCTTAAGGCAGGTGTTGCAGAGGCCCGAAGCATCGGGAAGGTTGATCAAATGGAACATAGAACTAAGTCAGTTTGATTTGAATTTTCAACCACGAAAGTCAATCAGGGGGCAAGCTCTAGCAGACTTTATTGCGGAGTTCACCATTCCAGAGGAGGAAATAATCAATGACAGAGTGGTTAAGTCCGAGGATGAGCTAAAGATAAATCCGTGGAAACTATATACAGATGGAGCCAAGAACGACCGAAGGTCCGGAGCTGGAATCGTCTTAGTTACTCCCGAAGGACGGTCGTTATATTACGCCTTGCGATTAGAATTTTCGGCGACTAACAATGACTCTGAATACGAAGCCCTGATTGCCGGGCTAAAACTTGGTAAAGACCTCGGAGTAAAAATGTTAGACATATTTTGTGACTCTAAAATTGTTGTTTGCCAAGTGCGAGAGGAATTTGTGGCTCGAGGACCTCGACTTATCGCCTACCTCGGGAAAGTGAGAGAGCTATTGAATAGCTTAGAGCGGTACAATATAACGCACATTCCCAGAGTTGAAAACCAGAAAGCAGATAGACTGGCAAAGCTGGCTAGTTCCGACAATCCAGAAGAGACTGAAATAATTCCAATTGAAACATTGGAATCGCCAAGCTTTCAATCAATGGAAATTGAATTCGCTTTTGAAGCGGAACCAGAGAAGGAGTCGTGGATGACTCCAATTAAGAATTTCCTTAAGAATGGGACACTCCCATCGAAGAAGAGTGAGAAAAGAGCTGTAGTTCGCAAAGCTACCAGGTATGTCATACAAGATGATACTCTCTATAGGCAAGGATTTTCTATGCCCCTGTTACGATGTATAGCACACGACGACATCAAGCGTGTACTAAGAGAAGTACACGAAGGTGAGTGTGGAGATCATACAGGAGGTCAAACTTTAGCAAAGAAGATATTGCGGTACGGATACTTCTGGCCTACGATCAATAAAGATGCAGCTGATTATTCACGACGCTGCGATAAGTGCCAGAGATTCGCTAAAATCCCCAGGGCACCGTCGACCCAACTTAAATCAATGGTGAGTCCTTGGCCATTTGCCACGTGGGGAATTGATATCATTGGAGTTCTACCAATTGCTAAAGGAGGAGCTAAGTATGCAATAGTGGCCGTGGACTATTTTACGAAGTGGGTGGAAGCCGAGCCCTTGACCAAGATCACGGCAAGAAAGGTGATAAGTTTTGTGGTCAGAAATATTATATGCCGGTTCGGGATCCCAAGGACGATTATAACTGACAACGGGACCCAATTTGATAGTACTGAATTCAGAAATTTATGTCAGAAGTATAAGATAGACAAGCGATATACTGCAGTTGCCTATCCGCAGTCAAACGGGCAAGTAGAGGCAATAAACAAAGTAATAAAATCCATCCTCAAGAAACGGTTAGAGCGTGCAAAGGCAAGATGGGTTGACGAATTGCCCCTAGCTTTGTGGGCATATCGAACAACATTTAAGACAGCCACCGGTCATACCCCTTTCTCTCTCTCCTTTGGCTCAGAAGCAGTAATTCCAGTTGAACTGGAAGTTCCTTCCCACAGGGTGACATATTATGACCCGATGACGAATCGGGCGCTCTTACTTGAGTCTCTTGATGAAGTCGAAGAGAAAAGGGATGAAGCGGATTTGCGTGCGGCAAGACATCGACGTCAGATGGCACGCTATTATGACAAAAAAGTTCGCCTCAGGACTTTTGAACCAGGAGATTTGGTGCTAAAGAGAGTTTTTCCATCCCTTCCTCACCTCGGCTCAAAATGGGAAGGACCCTTTGTCATCCAACGGAAGCTTGAAAAAGGAACCTTCAAGTTAACGACCGTAGATGGCGAAGAAGTCCCTCGAGCATGGAATGCCCAACACTTAATGCGGTATTTGGATTAGAAATGTTGTACTCTTTGTTATTTTTCCTGTGAACCCTGTAATAAGGCACGACTTGCCTTGGGAAAATCTGACGATATGAATAAAGGACTATAAAGTGGATGTAGGCTACGACTTAGCTGAACCACTATAAAAATATTGTGTGTTATTTACTTTTATGCATTACATATATATACATTTGTTAATTATTCTGTTGTAGGTATGAAATACAGGATGACTCACAGCCTAAAAAGGGTTGAACACAGTTTTGACACAAAAAGAAGCACAACGACTATTTGTGCGCTAAGACATAAAAGAATGAGAAAACGACATTCTTAACTCTAACTCTCCAGAGAGAGAGAGAGAGAGAGTATAAAAGCGTCTCCGACTGAGCACTGAAAAAGAAGTTCTCTTCCTAACTCTAACTCTCCAGAGAGAGAGAGAGAGTATAAAAGCGTCTCCGACTGAGCGCTGAAAAAGAAATTCTTCTCCTAACTCTAACTTTCCAGAGAGAAAGAGAGTATAAAGGCGTCTCCGACTGAGCGCTGAGAAAGAAATCTTCCTCCGTTGAAAGACCGGGGAATAAATAGATGACTGAGCTCGAACTCTAACTCTCAAAAGAAAGAGAAAGAGTATAAAAGAAATGCCAGAGAAAGCGACAGGTACCGACGGCACAGGAAGTGCTATCCCGTCAGAGAATCGGGAGCATTCAGATTGCTCGGCTAAGCATTAAATAGTTTGTGGGAATTGACTGGGGACACGTATGTATACGCATATTTCCCCCCTCCACAACTTCGTTTCACAACTATAGACATGCATTTTTACATAAGTGCAGAACTACTAACAAATAAACATTGCAAAAAGTGAATTATTTTTATTTACAAATGAATGAATTTGTACAGGGAAATAGCTAAAAAAGAAAATGCAGGAGCTACTTTTGTAGCAGCAATTATTGATTCACAAAAATGCTAAAAAGATACAGGGCAATCCACTATTTAGATTTGGAATGAGCCTTGGATTTCTTGGCGGCTTTCTCCGCATCCTTTGCTTCTTTCTCAGCTTCGGTCAAGATTCGTTTTGACTTCTTTTTTCCTGAAGATGCGGTACTGGAGCCAGTAGACTTCTTCACGAAGGGCAGGGCACTGGAATCAAGAGAAGAATTTTTAGCAAGTTCTTCTGTAATAGATCTAGTTGAGAGCTTAACAACTAACCTTGATCCCGCATCCACAACTGCGAGGGGCTTGAGGACCTCAGGGTCTAGTTCTTCGGCCTTTAATTGCAAGCGCTTGTCTTGATCAGCCTTCATTGCAGCCAAGGTAACGTCATCAGCACTTTTTGACTCCCCAGTTATTGCAACTTCTGGTTCCTCTTCATGCCCCCCGTCTCCGCCGTCGTCCTTTAAAGCTGCAATCATTTCTTCATCATGGGGAGTGGAGACCTTAGTTGGCTCACTTCCTTCTCCCAAGTCTATAGAAGCAGCCTTGTCTTCCCCTTTTTTGGCCCTATCTGCGGGCTTTGTCCCAGTGGCAGCTCCTTGAGCTACATCTGTCTTTACGGATGATTCAACACCTGCAGAATGAGAAGCAACGGTTATCAACTCAGGCGAAAACAATGGGTCTCTCATCGATTGTTCAATCACGTGGCGAAAGGTAGAAATAGCTTTGGCAAATTGAGGAGAAAAGATAGGGATACCTTCCGAAGACTTCTCAGCGGGGGTGACTACTACCTCTGGGGCTATTTCAGAAATAGGGGATAGCAGAGTTGTTCGGGGAATTCCCGGATTTTCGAGATCATACCCTTCTACTTCAGGAGTTGCAGGGGCAGAAGAAGAGGAACCAGCTTCGAGAATGGTTTTTTGTTTAGACTTCCATCTCTCTTCTTCCATGGCCTCAGCAATAAGGCGGCGCCCTTCAGCTAGGCGCTCCGGTTCATCATCTCTCAAGTATTTCTCCATCAGCTTATCTTCATCGAGGGAATCGACCTTAAGTTCCTCTTTTTCCTACTCGACGATTTGATTCCATACTTGAACTAGAGTGGATGGATAGTCCTCGATCCAAGAAATGTTTCGGCGACGAATAATACGTGCGAAGAATTCAATCATTAGCTCGCCGAAACCCTGAATATCAGCCTCCGCCTCTGATAGTTGCTTGCGGGCTTCCTCCGTAGATTTAATAGCACACTCTACATTGCCCTCGGCCAAGGCAGCCCTATTCTCTGCCTCCAACAGCTTTGAAGCCAAGTCGGCATTCTTCTTTTCTAATTCAGCACTCCTCTCTGCTAACTCGGCATTTTTCCGTTCAAGCTCAGCATAAGCAAGGTGTGTCTTAGCAGCATCTGATTTGGCCTCGTCAGCTTGCTTTTTTAATTCAGAACGCTCGTGAGTGTGAGATTCAAGCAAATCGTGGTAACGCTTTTGCATGTCCTCGAATTGTTGTTTGAAATTAGAAGCGTCCCTTTGAGCGACCGCTAGCTGAGCTTGAGTGTCTTCCAAATCTTTTCCCAGAGCTTTTAAGGCCTTAGCATCCTCCTCCGCGGTCTTTTGCATTGAATCGGTATTTGTGATTAGAGTGCGGATGATTCTAGAAAGATTGCGTGAATATTTAAACATCTCAGTATATTGTTTTTGCACCGCATCAATTTTTGCTTTGGCCTCATCTGCCCAATTAGACGAAATAGGTTCAAGGGCAGGTAAAAAAGTCAAAGTCTCGAAGTAGTGCTCGGGAAATTGCTCCACCAAATATGCCCGCTTTTCCGCAGTTGCCGCATCTGGTGGGGGAGGAGCGGGGATCGATAATTCGGTGTCCCTATGAGAAGAGGATTCGGTAGTCTCTTTGTCTGTCCTAGGTCGTTTAGTAGCAGGGACCTTGTGCTTACTTCGAGACCCAGTTTCTTTTGGAGGAGTTCTTTCTCTACTGCGCTTTTCATGGGAAGAAGTGGAGTCTTTAGATGGTGGTCTGTCCTCTTCCCTGCGGCTTGGATAGCCCTTATATTTCTCTTGTTCCGGTCGAATTGGTGAGCGGGAACGTGAGGGTCGAGAGCGATAGGGATCATAAGGTCTTCTCTCCTCCCTACCACGATCATCCCGGCGATCATACTCGACATCCTGAGGAGGATTGGACATGCTGCGACGAAGCTTTCTTATATCGTAGTAGGATCGAGACATTGTACCTACACGATAAAACGAACAAAATTTAGAATTAATGGATTCACGAGGAAAGAGGTGCAATGAAGGCTAATGTCGTTATATAAAGTGCATCCTAAGTGGTGTGTTTCCCCCCAACCAACCTGAGTCTGAAGCTAGACTAGTACGGGCAGGCTCTTTGGCCTTAGCGGGAGTGGTCTCTTCAGAAGAGGTGAAGACTAAAGGATCCTTCCTGAAATCCTCTGAAGTGTATATAGTCTCAGGTAAGGGGAGATCCCCCAAACCCTGAAATATTTGCTCATCAGTACTAGGGGCATCTCCCTCGGAAGCGTGAAGTGGTGACTCTTGGGAGGATTTTGACTTTTCTAAAGAAGTAGTTTCCTCAGGGGAAATATATCCTTCACGATGCTTTTCGGCCAGATTAGCCAATTCATCATCTTGTGTAGAAGATGGAGAAGGTGAAGTGTGAAGAGGCGCTGTAGGAATTCCTGAGCCGTCTCCTGTCTCTGGGACTACCTCCACGGGAGGAATGTATGCGTATGGAACCGTCCCATGACCAATGCTACGAAAAACAGACAACAGCCCATGAAAGTGAAGGTATTCGTCCTTAAGGGTTTCGTCGATAGTCAAGAATTTCTGATCGCCATTGAGGAGTCGGTGCATCCGGTCGAAGAACACCTGGTCTGATATCTGTTTGGGATTGTCAACTGCAAACAAAAAGGAAAACAAGTCAAGGTGATGATTCAAATGTATAGAGCCCGGATTTAGAAAATCAGTGCTTTACTTGATTTTGTCCACCTCCTGGCGCATCCAGACTGTCGCTTCACGTAGAACCATTCTAGTCTGGAATCTCCAGCTTTACTGCTAAATGGTGCAGAGATTATCTTCCTTTTTGGGACTGATTCAAAGTAGCAGAAGGATGGAGTCTCTCGAGTCCGATGCTTGAAATTATAGAAGAAGTGCACGTCATCGAACGTGAGCTCTATGCCTAAGATTTCACGATATGCTATGTACAAGGTGTGCAGATAGGCATATGAATTGGGGTGCAATTGCATGGGGGCAATCCGCATTTGTCTTAAAAAGTCCACAGTGAAGGGAGAGAATGGAGGAATGGCACCGACCATGCACATCAATCGAGTGACCGTCATATATCCTTCTGGAGGGTTGTGGGGACGGTCAGAGCGTGAAGGCACTAGAGTGTCCCTTTTCATTATTCCATACTTTAAGCAAATTCGAACAAGTCGATCGTTGTCGATTGTCGATTCAACGGAGTCTGGAGGTGATTCCAATATAATGGCTGATTCAAATTCGTCAGGGGCTCGATTGTCACCGATCCCTCCTTCCTCCTCAAAACCCAAAGAAACCTCGTTCTCTGAAGACGCCTCGTTGCTTTCTCGATTTCCAACCCCGTAGTCTGGACCCTCACTGTCCCATTCTAGATCAAAAGAAGAAGATATATCCTCAAGAGTGATTTTGTTAGAAGTTTCCGGGGCTTCTTTCCTCTCAGCTAGTCGGGAAGAGCGTCTGGGCCTCATTGTCATAGAACTATTGAAGAAGCAATAGCACGGATTAGAGTAAATTAGCCCATACCCCCCTGTGTATGTGTGTGAACTAAAATGTGTGCAGCGAATGTGAGAAATGCAAAGTAAAAGTACAACAATGTAAGACGAAACTTTGAAGAGAAAGTGATAGTCAGAGTAGTTCTTAATGTTCACTTATGTCCGCAAGGCACTATCCTAACTGTTCGTGAAGTTGGAAGTAATATCTTTTAAATAGTTGGACGAGAGTTTATGTTTTAGATTGAGTAGTGTTCGGTTCGGATGCAGACACCAGGTTCGGATCGGATGAGCAAAGGCCCATACTCAGAAAGATATATCCGGATCGGTTCGGAGATTGACACCCGGAGCGGGTCGGATTAACTTGGATAACCAGACCCCTATTCTCTCTTTTGTTTTTCAACCGGGTCCGATCCGAGCGCATAAGTCTTGACCTTCATTGTATTCGTAGATCCGACCCGACCAGGTCAAACAGGTTAAGACCCGTTTCTTGGCCCTATTGCTCCGACCCGATCCGGCTCTGTGAATTTCTCTCTTTTCCTTTTTCTCCTACTGTTCCCCTATCCGAACCAATCTTCTTCAGTTTTCTTCCTCTTCCTCCTCTTAAATAGCGAACCCAACTCAAATTCCCGAGACTTAATTAAAATCGAGAGATTAGACACTTAAGTATTCAATAACGAGTTTCAATACCCTCCTCTAACGCCTCGAAATGGCGTCGATGCCATTAACGACGAAGGCGGAGGATGAAGGGAACTGCGGCGATGGAACCAGTCGATTATTATGTTAGAATCGTTCAAACTAACCGCGGATGCAAATTAAAAGCGATTATGGCAGCAAGATTCAAGATTACAAGACTACCTATATATTTAATTCGAAGATGGAAGCGAAAATTTTGAAGTTTCTTGAAAAGACTAAGGCTTCGATGTGGAATCGGTTCGGATGAGCAAAAACAGTGAATGAAAGAAAAGAAGAGAGATGAAGTAAATTTATATAAAATACAAGCTGACTATTCGTATTCCCGATCGGACCGGTTCGAAAAGCCCAATGACGCAGCTTGGCCCACTAATACATTGCAGAGAAGAAGGAAATCAGTTCGGGTCGGAGCCCAAAGCAGAAATCCGTTCGGGTCGGAATCCGAACCGAACGGGATGAAGAACGACAACTTGGCATGTGAATTCAAAAGGAAGGATGAAGTTTTTGTGCTATGGCAGTCAAAGCATGCTCCGTTTCCAACAGAAGCATCCTTTGAGGGGGCAAAGTGTTAGCCTACTTTGTGAACTAGGCAACACAAAGTCAAGAAATCAGACATTGAAGAGCATTTTTAATTAGAAGACTTCAGTTCGGATT
The DNA here is from genome assembly GCA_030737875.1 of Allium sativum. Classification (NCBI taxonomy): domain Eukaryota; kingdom Viridiplantae; phylum Streptophyta; class Magnoliopsida; order Asparagales; family Amaryllidaceae; genus Allium; species Allium sativum. The sequence continues at coordinate 321,426,001 of CM060921.1, forward strand.
GGAGAAGACACTACAACCTAGATTGGACAACAGCAATTGTTCGGGTCGGGTCAGAGCAACATATCGGTTCGGGTCGGATAGAATCTTCTGTTCGGATCGGTGAACTGCTGCTGAGGAAATTGGTAAGATATATCTAATCGGATCGGAGGGCAACATAATCTCAATTGGATCGGAAAGCCACCTGTTTGCCACGGAAATGGATCGGAGCGGAGCAGATTAGAGAAGAAGAGAGCGTTGCATTCAAGCCAATCCGGGTCGGATCGGGTATCCCGATCCGAACCCCTTATCTATGCGTCTCCGACCCGAGCCCATGTTCCATATTATTCTCCTGCAAAAGCGCCTGGATATCCGGACCGGCTGTGACCAGTTCCTACCCATAACGTTCGTTACTTTGATGCGTTGTCAACACAATAATTCATCCGAACCCGAAGCTAATGGGATGGACGACACGTGGCCCCGACCCTGATCAAGTTTTGAGCAAATTCACACCTATAAATACCCCGTCTGGAGACGAAGAAAAGGATCTTTTTCTGGCACTTCAAGAATTCAACCACCTCCATAATCCGAACTCCAATACTCCCGGAAAATCCAAATCATCTTTCATTATTTGTTTTAGTCAATTGAGTGAATATAAGTGAGTTGTGAGTGGAATCAAGTGAATCTTACATTGTATTTGCAACTGAATCATTGAATATAGTAAAAGATAAGTGGACGTAGGCATTTCTTCGCCGAACCACTATAAATCCTGTGTGTTCATCTTTATTATTATCTCATTTCATTTTGCTTTTAATCAATTTGGGTGTTAGAACCAATTTTTGGTCTAACAGTGCTTATGTTGGACCACGAAGACTATCTATCATTTACCTTTTGTTAAACTTATCTTCAGTCATACAGACTTATTTTATTTCTAGTTATTCTATTTTGAACTTGAAACTTATTTCCTTTGCTAAGACTTGATGTAATAATTTAAAACTCTGTGACTGTGGGATTTTGTGTTTGATGACATTTATATTCCGCTGCTATGATGTTGTTATTCTATAGTTTTCCTAAGCTATGTTATATCTATGATCTGTATTATTATATTTATGTTGTATTCCAAATGATTATTCCTTACTTTCATTTCGTGGAAGTTTGGGGTCATCACAAGACTGAAAAATACTATGGATAAGATATACTCAATTGACAGAAACAAGTTCTGATAAAACCTTGAAAAAGGAGTTAAGAGCATACCCTCGAAAAGAAAAGGGTACGAAGCAAGAATCTTGTTTTTGGTCTCCCAAGTCGCATCCTCTGGGTTATCTCCCCATTGAACCTTTAGCAACTTGATCTTCTTATTGCGCAGCTTCTTAACTTCTGATTCCAGAATTCAGGTAGGGACTCATCTGATTGTCGCCTCCTGTTCCACTTCTACTTCTTCCAGCATACTCGGTTCAACAACTTCTGCGGTGCCATGCAGGCACTTCTGCAGATGAGAGACGTGAAAAATGTCATGAACACCGGATAGATTTTCCGGGAGTTTCACTCTATAGGCCATTTGGGCAATTCTTTTGGTTATGGGAAATGGTCCCACAAACCTACACAACACCAAAATAGCCAATTTGAAATGGTTATAAAATGCTACTAAAAATTTTAGAAACACTTTTTAGGTGTTGCAGATTAGTATGCTGCATATTTTTGAAACACCTATATCATGTTTTAGATTGTCAAATCGAAATACTTATTGAGTGTTTCAAATTGATAGATTGCAACACGGTGAGTGTTTCAAGTTGATAATCAGCAACACTTAGTGAGTGTTTCAAATTGATAATCAACAACACTTGAGAGTGTTTCAAGTTAATAACCAGCAACACTGGGTGAGTGTTCCAAGTTGATAATCAGTAACACTTACTAAGTGTTTTAATTTGATAATCAGCAAAACACTTGCTGGGTGTTTCGAATTGATAATTTGCAACACTTAATAAGTGTTTCAAGACGATAACCTGCGATACTTGCTATATGTTTCAAATTGACAATGAAAAATACTTGGTGTACGTTTCAAACTGATAATTTGTCATACCACCGATGTGCTACGAATTCAAGATATAAAAATCATTTTAAAATATGCAATTAATACCTTCAATAACATAAATAGATTCAATCATTCTCCAAACTAGAAGCTATAAATGTTGAAAAGAAATTCCATAGGCAAATTTACATAAATAAATTACTATAAGATAAAGATAAACCATATCTTCAAAGGAACAAAAAGATACAAATATACCGCAAAAGATCCAAGTTACACAACAATCACGAGCTTGATAATATCACAAAATACTTAATAATGATAACAAACTTGCTCGTAAACGCTTTCTACACACCTTGATTTATCAAATTATCCCTTTGAAATCCATATCACAAAAAAAAGCATATTCAGTAATATAGTCTCCATATAATTATAAAGCAATTACAACAACCAAGAACGTTAATACATAAAAGAAAAAAGAACTAATGCATTAAATTAAATCAAAGCTCGATTTCAAAATCGAGTCTAGAGTCAATTTCAAAATGAAACTAAGTCCAATATCCGGTTTTGGTTCTATTTTTGGTTCCAGATTTTAAATTGAAGTTGAGAATTGAGCTGAGTTGCAGTTTCGATACGCCCTGTCAGGACTGAGTTTCCATTTTAGTTTCAGTTTTAACATCATTCTTCACACTAATGAATAGTACATTACATGAATTTTACATAATATGTCATGTATGAGTTTATTATATAATACGATTCATTCTCAAAATTTGTTTGGTAGGAATGAACTTAGGCAGTGTTGAAGTGAACATGTAAAGCGAATAATCCTTTCATGGATCATCATAGGTGATTTCAACGCCATTATTTTTAGCCAAGACAGAATGAATCAAGGAATACATAATTCTTTTGGGGACCCAGACTTTTAAAAATGCATATATCCTACCAAATTGACAGAACCCAAACTTTGTGGAAACCATTTTATATGGCTAGGAGGTCTTAATTTCTCAATCCACAACAAAATTGAGACAGTATTTGTGAATCAAATCTGGAATCTCGTAGGTTTAATGCCAAATTCCTATTCAGATATAATAACTCCTGGCATTTAAATCCTATATATCATAGTATAGTACAGAGTTCCCTTTACATTCATTTGAAAGGTAGTTGACACGACCTGAACTTCCCCGTGAAGGAAAGCACGGATTGCGTTGAGGACAAGACAAATCAGAACGCAGACGGAAGAACATTTCATTGTATATTAGAACAATTCCATCAGATTACAAGAATATACAGAGTACGAATAAATATTATACAACAGAAAAATATCAGAGATTACAATAAATTACATTGCAGCGGAAAAACAATATAAAACACAACTGAAAGTAATACACGGATACAGAGCTTTCCGAGCATCGTTCCAGCTATAAATCAGGATCCTGTGAATATAAATCTGCAAACCAAAACTACTAGCTGCCCGTGTGGAAAATAGGGGCACCCAGAGTTTAGGTTAAAACAATAAACTCCAGGTCAGTCATGGGACTGGTGTGAGAACTAAAACAGTTATTTAAAACTTTACTTTAAAAGATGGTAACTCAAGGGACCACGCCGTATAACACGGAACGGGTTTCCTCCCAAGAATACTAGTGCATATAACAAAACAACGCAATGCTTTTTGGAAAAATGAAGCTATTATAAGACCCAGGTCCCATCACACAATGCAACGCAAGCCGGAGGATAGGGTTTTCCCTTATAATAGCCAAACATGCTTGGTACGTTTAAAACAAATCATTTGATACTATAATAAGTGTATAGTGTCAAAACAATTCAAATCATAAATATCAATCATAGGCGGCATGGGTACCATCTATCATGTCGCCATACTAGTTCTACAATTAAAACCGCAATATCACATATTGGAAATTGGATTTCCGTCATGAGTCGAGGCAAGGGGCAAGCTCCTCTCCGATTCGAGACACTCTAGCAAATGCCTCAGGACCCCACTATGATCCTTTGGAACCTCCAAGGTCGGTCCTCTCTTACTTTTGAGGATTAGTTATTCCTGAACACACGTTTCCCGGTCCTTACAGACCTTTATCCGAGGCGCCTCGTATCCAACAACCACTCAGGTGAAAAGTATATAAATGTCAGGGCTGGTAGGTCACTGACACCACCATAGCTAGAAAGAAACGTCGTGCACTCCTTGGGTCCGTATCCCGTTTTTGACTCATACCGAGGTGTGAGGCTCTCAAATTCACGTTATACACAAAGCTACGCCACACAGGCCGTGCTTTGATCATCAACCACAAGACTTTGCTTTTCAACAGAAGCCTTGATCAATTGCCACTTACGCGTGCCACACTGGGAATTCACTCCATGCGACTGATGTCCATCGATATACAACCTCTGAGCTCGTACGTCTCAGAGAAGGGCGTTAAGCGAGAGAATAAATTCTCTGCCGCCAAACAGATGTATATTTAATAGAGATCAATCAACATAGAATAAAATCCAATTTCAGACACACAATCCATTTACAAGTTCGTCCTGGGTCTGAACGAAACCAGAGGCACTTTCCTCGCATATCCATCCATCTCCAAGTACGTCTGGACGATCACCAACTGTTTCCCTCATCTTGGGTGCACAGCCCAATCGAGATCATCAATAATCACCCAAATGATGTGAAGACTTCCGGTCTTCAAACACCGTCTTCATCTTCAACATCTCGTCGAATCGGTTATTCAGATGGGTATAAACCCGGCCTTTCTGAATATCCCACGTATATAGTAAACAAATGTTACACAAACACAACGAACGCCTCATTCCAATTCAGAATATCCTTTTATTCACAAAATCACATTCTTAGGGAAAGGTTCCCATTAATTTTATCCAAGATAAATTCTTCTAAATTTATTCTTTAATCTTCCTTTGGATATCATTTCTAACTAGTCGGGATTAGCGAGCCACACCGAAGTAATTATTTATTTTATTTCCCAATCCCAACCTATATATCCCATGGAGAAAACTGGTAATACCCCACATCTAACACCACGGTGTTATCGGTAAAATTAATTACCACCTCACGTTCAAATCTAATTAAAGATTTAACTATCGCTTTGGAGCAAAACTGGTGGTACTCCATTCTCGATCACCTTTCAGATTTGATAATTTAAATTATCAATTCACATTTCAATCTAATTAAAGATTCATCAAAACTCCACTTAGTTTTAATCTTTTCAAAAATCAATATCCTGTCTTTAACTGGGTTAAAGAACCAATGTCATCGAAAACACGATCCACGATAAACCCAAATCACATTTGATATTAAATACAAGGCTCTGGATAGAAAATATATCGGCTTATATTCAATATCAAATTCTGAAACCAACAAATATCGTATTGGAAATAACAATATAACATATATCTTTCAAATTCCCATAACAATATCTGTATAGTCACGAAATCCAACATCGAAATATTCTGAAGATAATTTCGATTCAACTCCAGTCCAATTCACGTATTGGGAATATTGATTATTTTTAAAATCACTTTCAAATTCAATTTATTTATTTCAAAAATAAATTGATTTTAATTCTAGTTCGAAACTAGTTCATTTCGAAAAAAATCTATTTTTACCTTTTCAAATGTGGAATTCTTCAGCCCAATTTTTCCCAAATCATTTCTTATGATTTTACACAAATTATAGATATTTTTAATAATTTTATCAAGGCCCGTACAGTCGATTTCCAACAATGGCCATCGAATTGCACTTACAGCGACCTTTTTTCAAATTTGATTTGGACATAATTCCAAATCCAACTGTTAGATTTCAAATTTCTAATATTCATTGGAAATCTCTTTTCGATACGAACCCAACGGTTCCGGTTTTAGGAGAATCCGACGGTCGGATCTCCCACAACGTCAATTCGAAGTCAATGGTCGAAATTCACGAACTGCCGCGGCGCGGCGCATTCTATTCAGGCCATTATATATATAATATATATATTTCGTCGATTTCCTTTTAAAACGTATTTTATAAATCGTTTTAAATTCGTTTTCAAAACCATTTCAACTCTATATTAAATTTCAAATCAAAATTGAATATTTCATATCATTACTATATAAATGATAATATTTTCAAAACGTTATATTTTGAAATCGCTACCCTTTCAATATTCATTTTAAAAACGAATATAATCGATATAAATATCGTTCGCGTCAAAATAGCGCAACTTTAATCAACACGGCTTTATATATTTCAATAAATTCGTTATTCTATTCAACAAATGAATATTTATTCTATTCAACACATGAATCTATATTTCTTTCAACACACGACTAATCTCAATAAATGAGTACTGTCTACACACGACTATTTTTGTTATGTAAAATATTTTATAAAATTATGGTATCTATCGTTTGATTTTTAATTAGACTCCACCGTGAAGTAGCTTCTAATTTAAAATATGATAAAGATGTAAATTTTATTATTTAAAATATTTTACTCAACACATGAATCATTTCAACACATGAACATCGTCAACACATGACTATTTTTATATTCAACACATGAATTTTCTTTTATAATATTCATTATTTTCCCGATTGGAATGAGGCCCAATCAATTACCATATAACATTAATTATATGGGTTCCATACAACACATGTATATAATAGTAATGATAAACAATCAACCATCGTCCAAAGTGCACCACACAACTGCATAAGCATCAAATATAAATAATCAACGCTTACACGGTCTATCGACCAATCGATCGACATACAATTAAATAATTGGGATTAGTGTATGCCAAATATCATCCCAACACCCGTGTGGGGTTTCAAATCAACAAACACATATTTTTATTCGTGCAGATGGGCGATGTGTAAAATTTATCATCCCAATCAATATCAGTCAAATCGGTGTATATAAACAAATCTGCCGATTTGTTTATAAATATTTATTTACTCACATTCACGTTAAAAATTATATTTTTAACGATAATTAATTTATTTCAACACATTAATTTATATTATCAATTTCGCATCCACATCACAAACAAATTTTCACAACACATCAAACAAACAAGCCATCCATGGTCTGTGGATGACGGGTGTTGGGTGCTGCTAAGCACCGTCTGCATCCTAGTGTATATATATATAACTAGAAAAAGAAATTTAGGGTGAGAAATTCTCACCGACTAAATAATCCAATCATCTCGACTCTTCTTATGTAGAAGTCATCGCTGTTCTCGCCTTTTGTCACTTTCGTTGTCCGTAGCCACTACATATATAAAAATCACATTTTTATATTGTTGCTATGTATATAAAAATCATATTTTTATAATCACTTCATATGGATAAAAATTCTATTTTTACACCGCTACTATATAGATAAAAATTCTATTGTTACATCGCTACTATATAGATAAAAATTATATTTTTACATCGCTACTATATAGATAAAAATTCTATTTTTACATTGCTACTATATAGATAAAAATTCTATTTTTACATTGCTACTATATAGATAAAAAGTCTATTTTTACATTGCTACTATATATATAAAAAGTCTATTTTTATAACGCTCCTCTCTACATAAAAATTGCATTTTTACTTTGCTATTCAATATTTAAAAATCGAATTTTTACTTTGCTATTCAATATATAAAAATCGAATTTTTATATCATCGCTATAAAAATCACTTTCACACTTCAACGTATATATATATAAATAAATAAATAAAAAAGATCACAACTTCTCTTAACTAAAAATAAAATCTTTACATTTTTAAAACAAAAATCAAAACTTTGTCTATAGTAGAAATTAAATCTTTGTTTATAAATAATATAAAAATCCTAACTTTCCTTATACTATGCTTTACATTCTTGAATAAAACCAGAAAAAGGAAAATGAAGTAAAATAAAATAATAATAAAAAACTTACAGTTCATTTTGAAAAGGGGGCGAGAGGGGGTCGGGCTCGCGTCGGTCAGTGGATGGAGGAGGGGGGGTTTCGAGTTCGGGGAGGTCGGGGGAGGCGAGAGGGAAGATCGGAAGGGTGGAGGTGGTCGGGGGTTCGCAGGTTCAGGGAGATTGGGGGAGGCTCCAGCGGAGAAAGAAGGGAGAAGGGGGTGGAGATGAGGCGGAGGAGGGAGGTCAGGGGGCGCCGCGCCTCCTGGCGGCGGCGGCAATTGAGGGGGGGTGCGATGATCGCCTGGCGCGATTCTCTCTTTTTCTTTTTTTTTCTTTTTCTTCTGATTCGATTTCTGAATTAAATCGGGGGGGGGGGCTGAGAGGATGTAACAACCCGGAAAATACGAGCCAATTTAAAAATTTTAAATTGGTGATTTCAAAGAAATTTGAACAATTGAAATAGAATATTTCAATAAAATAGTGAATTGGAAATAGTGAGTCCGTTTGAAAATTTGAATTCAAACTTTGACTGACTGTGCAGGGTGGAGAATATAACGGATTTTAGCGAAACCAAAAATATTTAAATCTGTTAGTCAATACCTTTCTAACGAATCTGAAAAATCGAAATTTCATAATGGGAATCAAAAGTTATGACCGAATGAATTTTCAGAAAGGTCGCTATATGGAATATTTAGCCCTCGAAATTTGATATTTTGCATACGACCTCGGAATTCGACGAAACCACTTTTGTTGGGTCCGGGATGTCAAACTATTGCTAGGTTTCAAATTTCATAATTTTTGAAGCTAGTATGTGAGCATGGCAAAAGAAAATGTGTTTGGTCAATTTCTGTTAAATTGGATCGCCCAGAAAATGGCCATTTTTCAAACGATCTCAGAATTTGATGAAACTAGTTTTGTTGGGACCGTAGCGTCAAAACATGGCTAGATTTATTTTTCTGGAATTTTTCAAATCAGTTTGTGGCCCTGGCAAATTGAAATGTACGTTCAAAGTTAAAAATTAAATGTTTTATACTTTAATTTGAAAAATAACTGACTGTAACAGTCGAATTGGCCAACGAAACATATTCCATTGTGTCCGGAATGGGGGTATTTAGCTAGGGGCGATAGTCGTTGGGTTTGAAAAGGAGTTCGTTGGAGAAAACACTATTTAAAAATATAATAAAACCATCGACCAATCATATTTCTCCATTCATTAAAAATAAAATAATAAAAAATCTCAGAAACCCTATCCTTCAGTTGCTCTCGACGATCACCGTCGTTCCAACCTTCCAGCCCATTTTCCGTTCGCCTCCGACACTTCCAGACGCCGCCACCGCCACCCCTCGACTCGTCTCCGCCCCCTCGTCAGATCTGACCCACCCACGACCTCCCTCGACGCCTCCTCCGCCTAAATCGAGGACAGAAAACCCGCCACTTCCTGGCACCGCCGCCGACGATCCCGACCACCGTACCCCCTCAAACCACCATCGACCGATAGCCCTCTCCTCCCTCTTCCACGTCCAACCCGCCGATCATCCCCTCATGCCTCGGTTCTCGCGAAAACCGCAAACCAATTTTTGAGCCATCGTGAAAGGTGAGTTCTTTTTGATGTTTTCACTTTGAAAAATCATATCCTTTTAGAGTGTTGATGAAATTCGATGAAATAGGAAACATCGGGACCGCAAGGAAGCTCTCTACCACATAGAAGAAGCCGCGGATTTTTCTGAGTCATCTATGATTTTTAGCACTCCGCAAACCAATGTGAGAAATCTAAATTAACAGAATTTGAATGGAAAATGTCATGTATAAATTATATAAGCGAAATATAAATTACACACGTGTTGTATACCTCATGTACATGCGTGGTGTAAGCTATATGAGCAAAGTATGAATTATACATGCATAGAATAATTGATATATGTGTTGAAATGCAAGTGAAATATAGATATATATATATATATACTCCCCTCGTCCACAAACCATGGATGATATTTATAGTTGTGAATTGGTGTGAAATATTGGATGAAAAATACGAATGGTTGAATAATTGTTTGTGGTTGATATTGTTTGGTTGTGGTTGAAAAATACCCATTGGTGATTGAAATGAATTGGAAATATTGGTGGAAATAAAAATAAACATGCCGCCTGCATGCGAATTAGATGCATGAATCCCCATTGTCAAAAACCGCGAGGTTTTAAGGTAGAGCGAGGAGCCGTACTAAGGACGGTGTCGGTTTTAACTACCCTGCCGTTATGCTGCCGAAATTTTGAATAATCTTCATGTGTTTGAATAATTTTCATATGTTTAAATTATTTTCATGCGTTGAAATTAAAGCCATATGTTGAAACTATATCCATGTGTGAAACTGTTCATGTGTTGAAAAGTGATGTGTGAAAATTAAATTCATGTGTGAATGAATGAAGTGTTTAAACGATAAAAATCACATTTTTATAATATATATGAAGTATGAAAAATATTCGCCTTATATATAAATAGTTTCAACAATAAAAATTTCATCTTTCTTATATGAATAACATAAATAAAATATCCATGTGTGGAAATGCTCATGTGTTGAGAAATGTGTGTAGTGGAAAAGTTCATGTGTTGAATAAAAAGATCGAACAATAAAAATTACATTTTTATTGAAACTATGAAGTGTTGAAAACATCCATTTGTCAAATAAATATTTTAAATGATAAAAATATCATTTTTATCATATATGTGATATGCTAAAGATATGCGGACGTTGAAATAAATATTTGTGAAGAAATATTATTTTTAACATGCATAGGAACTAAATAAAATAGTCATGTGTTGAAATCTATTTTAGTTCGCCAAAATTATCATCTTTGAAATGTGAAGTGTTAAAAATAGCCACTTGTTCAAATAAATGTGCATGAGTTGAAATATACATTAATTAGCTAATGATATGATTTTAGCCTATGCATGCAACATTAGAATGAATGGTGCTTTTAAACCAAAGTAAATCAAATATGAAGTTGAATGGAAAATGATAAGTGATAAAAATTGTATATATGTACATGCATATTTATTGAATAGGTCATAGCAAAGGGGCTAGAGAAGAGGAATAAAATTTTGTGCCTGACAAATAGGTACACATTTACTGTTTTGTTAGGGTGATGATTTTATGAGCCTGTTGGCTAACCGCTTGGCTTTTTCTTTTTCTTTTTGACATGAGACGCCCGTGTGGCTATTTGGGAATTTTCCCAGCCCCTCCCATACAAAGGAGGTTATGGCGAAATTTTCTGAAATTTAAAGGCGTTAGTGAAATAATTGAAGTGGAAACGATAAAGGAATTTTTGAATGAACTATATTTATATAAATATATAAATATAAATAAAATTAAAACGAAACGTGGCCGTGCAGTTCGTGTTTTGAAACTGTGATTTCAAACGACTAGTGCGGGAAATCTGACCATTGGATTTTCCCGAAACCGCAACCGTTGGGTTCGCCTTGGAAATATCTTTCCAACGGCACCAACTTTGTAAAGATCCGACGGTTGGATTGTCTGGAATGTTTAATTCAAATCTGAAAAAAAACAGCACCAGAAACGATTATTTATATATATATATATATATAAAAAAAATATAATTAAATTAAATCGAATAACGACGCTGCAGTTCGTAAATTGAAATCGTAATTTCAAATGGCTAGTGTGGAAGATCCGACCGTCGGATTTTCCTAAAACTGAAACCGTTGGATTCGTTTTGAAATGACCTTCCTAATGATATAAAATTTGTGAAGATCCAACGGTTAGATTTTCAGATATGTGTAAAACAAAATTAGTGAAAAACAGCGCCAGTGCATCGACGCGACCTGAAACGTCGTTTAATTAAATTTGGCCGTTTTAAAATAAATAAAAATGGCGATGTATCGTTATAAAATACTATAGACGATATAGAGTGGAAGTAAACCAATTTCGTTGTGTTTGCTTGATATGTGATGGCTGAATGTATTTAACATGAGAATTATAACTAAAGAACTAAAATGTGAATGTTGAATAGTCCAACCATGTGATAAATTGATTTGAAAATCTAAATATACGTAGGTTATTTGAAAAGGCCGAGTTCATCTCATTTCAAATAATCGATCGACGTTGAGAAGTCGAAGAGTCGAAGATGGTTGAAGACCGACGATCTTCACATTGAATGGATGGGCACTACTGATGCTCGTGATTGGAGTAGCTACCATGAAGGAGCTGAAGTAGTTGCCGTCCAAACATCCTGTTGATTGTATGGATATGCAAGGAATTGGTGCCTCCGGTTTCGTTGAGACCCAGAACGGACTTGTAAATGGACTGTGTGTCTGACATTGGATTTTGTTCTATGATGATTGATCTCTGTTAAATATATATCTGTTTGGCGGCGGAGAATTTATTCTCTTGCTTAACGCCCTACTCTGAGACATACGAGCTCAGAGGTTATATATTGATAGAAATCAGTCGCATGGAGTGGATTGACTGTGTGGCACGCCTGAGTGGCATATGATCGAGGCTTCTATTGCAAAGCAAAGTCTTGTGGTTGATGATCAAAGCATGGTCTGTGTGACGTAGCTTTGTGTATAACGTGAATTCGCGAGCCTCACACCTCGGTATGAGTCAAAAATGGGAGAGTGACTACAGGGAGAGCACGACGTTTCTTTCTAGCTAAGGTGGTGTCAGTGACCTACCAGCCCTGACATTATATATACTTTTCACCTGTGTGGTTGTTGGAATGCGAGGCACCTCGATATAGGTCTGTAAGGACCAGGAAACGTGTGTTCAGGAATAATTAATCCTCAAAAGTAAGAGAGGACCGACCCTGAAGATCCAAGGATCATAGTGGGGTCCTGGGACATTTTCTAGAGTGTCTCGAATCGGAGAGGAGCTTGCCCCTTGCCTCGACTCATGAAGGAATCCAATTTCCAATACGAAATATGCGGACGTGATTGTATTACTAGTATAGCGACATAGTAGATGGTAGCTATGCCGCCTAGGATTGATATTTATGATTGAATTTGCTTTTGAAACATATATACACTAGTAATAATATCAAACACTTTTGTTTTATTCGTATGAAGCATTTTTTGGCCATTATAAGATAAAACTCTATCCTCCGGCTTGCGTTGCATTGTGTGATGGGACCTGAGTCTTATAATGGCTTCATTTTTCAAAAAGCATTACGATGATTTAATCATTTACTTTATTTCATGCACTAGCACTCATTGGAGTAAACCCGTTCCGCGAAAGTGGCATGGTCCTTTGATTTGCCTTATTATTATTGTTAATAAGTTAAGTAGATTTCTCATACCAGTCCCATGACTGACTCGTAGTTTGTTTCACCTTGCAAACTCGGGTGCCCTCATTTTCACACGGGCAGCCTAGTTACAGGTTTCTGACGCACTTTTGGCTCATGGCGAGGCTTGACTACACCGTGCTGACTTGGATTTTCTCCGCCATTATTGTATCTATATCATGATTCCGCCATTGGCGATGTAGACTGATGTTTATTTTGAGTACTCTTTATGTATGATTCCGCCTCAGGCGATGGTGACTGACTATGTATCATTATGCACTAAGTTGTATCCTGTACTGTGCTTCTCTGATGTGATGATATCTATATGATTCCGCTGTCATATGTGTGTAAATTATTCTATTTTCTGTTTATGCTATTATCTGTGATCTACTAATGATGATTAATGTGTTATATTCCAATGATTATCCTTAACACCGGGCTACGGGGTTTTGGGATCGTCACAGCTGGTATCAGAGCTTTGGTTAACCTTAGTTCTGAAATCTAACACATTAAACACTTCGTCAAAATAGAATCAATAGTATTCTAAGGCGAGTCGCTCATTAGAGATAGGACTAGTAAAGTCCTAGAATGAGCTGAGCAGAATAGCAAAAACAATTTGATCAGTCCATCATTATCTTTTTGTAAATTTTCTGCTTAATCATGCAATAAACTATCATTTCTGTTAGCTGACTCTTTTCTTTCTTATACAGAATTTGACAAATGGCTACCAGAGCAGCCACCGCTAGAGGAGGCCGTGCCGGCCGAGGCCGAGGAAGGGGAGAAACTCCAGTTCAAGAAGGACCTTTGATACAACCTCCGGCCGCTCAATACTTCGAGCTAGAACGTGTAGCTAAGAGATACAAGAACTTAGGAGGCAAGACCTTCTCGGGAACTGGCACAGTAATAGAGGCCCTTGCATGGCTCAAAACATGCGAGAAAATTCTTGAAGGCCTAAGGCTTGGAGACGAAGATAAAGCTATTATGGGCGCCTGGCTTATGCAGGAACAAGCTGAACTATGGTGGGAATCTCTCACCGCCGGAAATAGAGAAGCTGGAAGAACATGGGATGGATTCAAAGAACTCTTCAAGGAGAAATATGTCCCAGAACAAGCTCTAGAGCGAATGCACGATGACTTCGCCAACCTCCAGCAGGGGGATCTTTCCATGCAGGATTATCTAAATAAATTTACACTGTTGTCGCCCTATGCTCCGGAGCTCGTCGCCACTGCAAAGTCCAAAAATAAGAGGTTTATCCTTGGGCTAAGGAGACAGTATCATGATAGAGCCATGGCCCATGTCAAGCTGGAATTCAACGAATTGGTGGAAATGACATGCAACTATGAAGACCTTGACCATAGGCATCTGGAGCAGGATTGCGCTAGAAGCCAAGCCAGGAACAAACGCAAGCCTGCTGCGAATCAAGGCGAGTCAAGCCAAGCAGCATCTTCGAATCCACAAACCAGTAAGCCACCGAGAGGAAATTGCTTTAACTGTGGCAAAGCGGAGCACTACTCTAATGTGTGCACAGCCCCGAAGAGGCAGAAGACAAATTCACAAGGTTCAAGCCAGGGTTCTCAAAACCCTCGCTCCTGCTTTAATTGCCACAAGACCAATCATCTAGTCAAAGACTGTCCTCTGCTGAAGAAGGCCACAGTAGCTCACGTGTATGACGGGTCGAGCCCGCCAGCTGCTTCCGATGGAGCAGGTAAACCCGATGTTTTGGGAGGTACCCTTACAATTAAAAATATTCCTGTTTCTGTATTGTTTGACACGGGTGCGTCGCGTAGTTTTATTGCTAGAATCACAGTGCACAAATTAAAGTTAAAACAGAGAAAGCTTAAAGATTCAGTTGAAGTACATAATCCGATAGGAGGATCTCTTATTCTCAGTTCATGTTGTAGAGTGCCAATCTCTTATTCTTCCTACAAATTTCTCATTAATTTAATCGTTATGGATTTTCCCGAATTCGACGTTATCCTTGGGTTAGAATGGTTAACGAAATATGAAGCCGAAGGGAATTGTGCAGAAATAATCGTTAAAATTCGAACGAAGCTTGGATATATCACGGTACCCTGTCATGGTTCGAATCCAAATAGAGAAGAATTTTGGTCGGCATTAGAACTTATCCCCACTTCCCTGGAAAAGATTCCAATTGTTAGAAACTATGCGGATGTGTTTGAAGAAGTTGAAAACTTACCTCCGCAAAGAGAAATAGAATTCCGAATCGATCTAATTCCCAATGCCAGACCAGTGGTACATCCAATTCGCAGAATGACTCCGAAGGAAAAAGAAGAATTAGGCGATCAAACTCGTCAACTGTTGTGGAAGGGTCTAATCAGACCTAGTTTTTCTAATTGGGGTGCAGCTGTTGTGTTTGTCCCAAAGTCAGACGGTACTCTTCGATTATGCGTTGATTACCGAGACCTCAACAAACAGACAATCAAAAATAAGTATCCATTACCCCGCATCGATGATCTGCTAGACCAATTAAATGGGGCGAAAGTATTTTCCCGAATGGACCTAGCTACAGGTTTTCATCAATTGAGGATAGCAGAAGAGTGTGTTCCTTTGACAGCTTTCAGAGGTCCAGACATATTTTATGAATGGTTAGTAATGCCGTTTGGCCTGTGCAATGCTCCAGCATACTTTGTTGATTTAATGAATAGAGTTTTCAGGGGAGTTCTGAATAAATTTGTCCTCGTATTCATCGATGATATTTTAATCTACTCCAAATCAAAACCCGAGCATGAAAAACACTTAGAACAAGTATTGGAGATTCTGAGAAAGAACGTCTTCAAAGCCAAATTCTCTAAATGTGTCTTATGGCAAGAAGAAGTGAAGTTTCTTGGCCATGCCGTGTCAGAGAAAGGGATTTCTGTTGACCCAAGCAAAATAACAGTGATTCAAGACTGGAAATAACCCACTACTCCAACAGAAGTTAGAAGTTTTATGGGGTTGGCTAGTTATTATCGAAAGTTCGTTAAGGATATTTCGAAGATATCCGGTCCGTTAACGAAGCTCACAAAGAAACGTGAGAAGTTCAAGTGGACTTCCGACTGTGAAGAAGCTTTCCAGGAATTGAAATCGAAACTGACCACTGCTCCAGTGTTAACCATTATTGATAGCAATCAGGATTTAATGGTTTGGACAGATGCTTCTATTAGAGGTCTTGGTGCAGTGTTAATGCAAAGAGGCCAAGTAGTCGCTTATGCAAGCCGCCAACTGAAACCTCATGAGAAGAATTATGTGACTCATGATCTTGAGTTGCTAGCTATCGTGTTTTGCATTGAAAATCTGGAGGCATTATTTATTGGGTGAGAAATTTATACTGTATACAGATCATCAATCATTGAAGTATTTATACACCCAGAAAGATCTGAATTTGAGACAGCAGCGTTGGCTAGAATTTCTTATAGCGTATGATCTTGATATCCTATATACGCCGGGGAAGGCTAACGTTGTAGCGGATGCGCTTAGTAGGAAAACCGCAATCATTTCCAATCTTATAATTACGCCTGGATTGATTGATAAGATTTCAGCCCTTCAAAAAGACGATGAATTCATTTAAAGAATCAGTCAGAGGGTCAAGGAAGGTGAAACCACAAGTTTCCGTATTGACAATAAGGGGGTTCTCAGGTTAAATAATAGGATTTGCATTCCAAATATTCCAGGCCTTCGAAGGGAAGTGTTAGATGAATGCCATAAATCCAAATTTTGTATCCATCCTGGTGTGAGTAAAATGTACCAAGATATCAAACGCACTTTCTGGTAGAGGGCAATGAAAAGGGATATTTCTTTGTATGTTAGCAGATGCCCTACTTGTCAATTGGTCAAGAGTGACCAACAAAAGCTAGCTGGATTGTTGCAACCGTTGGAAGTCCCAGGTTGGAAATGGAAACAGATTTCCATGGATTTCATAGATGGTTTGCCGTGAACCAGGAAAGGTAATGACAGCATTTGGGTAATCGTAGATCGCTTCACGAAGACTGCCCATTTTATACCTGTCAGATCCAATAGGATCGCTCAAAGTCTAGCACAGATATATTTCAAAGAAACCGTTAAGCTGCATGGAATTCCCATCAGCATAGTCAGTGATAGAGACCCGATATTTGCTAGCAAATTCTGGGAGGCTTTCCAGACAGAATTGGGAACGAAACTGAATGTGAGCACCGCTTATCACCCTCAAACAGATGGCCAAACTGAGCGGGTGAATAGAATTCTAGAAGATTTATTGCAGGCTTGTATAATTGATTTTGGTGGGTCATGGGAAGATCACTTGCATTTGGCAGAATTCTCATATAACAATAGCTATCAAGCAAGTTTGGGAATGTCACCATTTGAAGCATTATATGGCAGACCGTGCAGATCTCCAGCATGTTGGGTAGAACCTGGCAATAGACTTGTGTTAGGACCCGATATGATTAGGGAAGCATCAGATAAAGTCGACTTCATCAAAAAGCGTTTGAGAACCGCGCAAAGCCGACAGAAAAGTTATACAGATTCTATAAGAAGAGATTTGACATTTGATGTTGGTGATCTTGTTTATTTGAAAGTTTATCCGATGAGAGGAGTAATCAGATTTGGAAAAACTGGGAAGTTGGCACCGAGATTTATTGGTCCCTTTCCTATACTCGAACGAATTGGAACTCTTGCTTATAGGGTTCAATTACCAGATTGGTTGCCTGGAGTGCACGATGTATTTCACATATCTCAACTTAGAAGACATGTGCATGATCCGGATCTTGTTGTAGAAGAAGCAGCGGAACAGGATGTAGACATAACTCCAGAATTAGCACTCAGAAGAGAGCCATTAAAGATTGTTGGCAAAGAAACTGGAGAACTAAGAAGCAAAAAGGTTCATTTAGTTAAAGTGCAGTGGAGCAGTGATCCTAGAGACTGTACTTGGGAGACTGAGGAAAGCATTAAGCAAGCTTACCCCAAATGCAGAGTGGATATCTCTGACTAACTCCGGTGCAAGGTACCTTTAAAATACTTTGCATTTACATAT
Organism: Allium sativum; assembly: GCA_030737875.1. Taxonomy (NCBI): domain Eukaryota; kingdom Viridiplantae; phylum Streptophyta; class Magnoliopsida; order Asparagales; family Amaryllidaceae; genus Allium; species Allium sativum. Next base: position 321,444,212 of record CM060921.1, read on the forward strand.
TGTTTCCTACTTTACTGTTGTTTCCTTTTCGAGGGCGAAAAGTTTTAAGTGGGGGAGATTGTAACAACCCGGAAAATACGAGCCAATTTAAAAATTTTAAATTGGTGATTTCAAAGAAATTTGAACAATTGAAATAGAATATTTCAATAAAATAGTGAATTGGAAATAGTGAGTCAGTTTGAAAATTTGAATTCCAACTTTGACTGACTGTGCAGGGTGGAGTATATAACGGATTTTAGCGAAACCAAAAATATTTAAATATGTTAGTCAATACCTTTCTAACGAATCTGAAAAATCAAAATTTCATAATGAGAATCAAAAGTTATGGCCGAATGAATTTTCAGAAAGGTCGCTATATGGAATATATAGCCCTCGAAATTTGATATTTTGCATACGACCTCAGAATTCGACGAAACCACTTTTGTTGGGTCCAGGATGTCAAACTATTGCTAGGTTTCAAATTTCATAATTTTTGAAGCTAGTATGTGAGCGTGGCAAAAGAAAATGTGTTTGGTCAATTTCTGTTAAATTAGATCGACCAGAAAATGGCCATTTTTCAAACGATCTCAGAATTCGACGAAACTAGTTTTGTTGGGACCGTAGCGTCAAAACATGGCTAGATTTTTTTTTCTGGAATTTTTCGAATCAGTTTGTGGCCCTGGCAAATTGAAATGCACGTTCAAAGTTAAAAATTAAATGTTTTATACTTTAATTTGAAAAATAACTTACTGTAACAGTCGAATTGGCCAAAGAAACATATCCCATTGTGTCCGGAATGGGGGTATTTAGCTAGGGGCGATGGTCGTTGGATTTGAAAAGGAGTTCGTTGGATAAAACACTATTTAAAAATATAATAAAACCATCGACCAATCATATTTCTCCATTCATTAAAAAAAATCTCCGAAACCCTATCCTTCAGCTGCTCTCGACGATCACCGTCGTTCCAACCTTCCAGCCCATTTTCCGTTCGCCTCCGACACTTCCAGAAGCCGCCACCACTGAGACGACCCCAAACCCCGTACTGACGGTGGCAAGGGTAATCCGTGGAATATAACACAGAAACAGATAATAGCAGAACAAAATTAAATAAATACACCAGATAATGAACAATAGAATATACTGGATAAAAGTAATCATCATAGTTACACAGTATACAGGACCTTACTTAGTACAAATACAGTTCAGCTATACATAAATGTCTACAGCGGAAAACAAACAAAATATGTGCAATAGGAGCTGAACAGCATAAAAAGAGATAAATGATAGAATCCATCTTCAGCTCCAGCTATCCAGAAAGAACCAACTAAACCTGAATATAAGGCTGCCCGTGTAGAAAAAGGGGCACCCGAGTTTGAAAGTGAAACAAACTACGAGTCAGTCATGGGACTGGTATGAGAAATCTATTCAACACATATATAATATGGCTAATCACAGGACCACGCCACTTTCATGGAACGGGTTTACTCCATTGGATTGCCAGTGCTTCAAAACAAAACTTTCTTTTAAACAACGCAACGTATTTTATAAAAATGAAGTCGTTATAAGACTCAGTTCCCATCACACAATGCAACGCAAACCGGAGGATAGAGTTTTTTCCTTATAACAGCCAAAATATGCTTGATACGAATAAAACAAAGGCATTTGATATTATTGCTAGTGTTTATATGTTTTGAAAACAATTTCAACTCATAACTATCAATCATAGACGGCATTAATGCCCCATACCACTATGTCGCCATATATAGGTATACAATCAAAACCGCACAGTCATGTATTTGGAAATTGGATTTCCGTCATGGACCAAGGCAAAAGATAGTCCTTACCGACTTCGAGACGCTCTAGCCCGCCCCTCAGGACCCAGACTCAGGTGGGCCCTTGGATCGTCAGGGCCGGTCCACCGATGTGGATTAAAATTCCTGAACACTGTGTTTCCCCACCCTTTGGGGTGTAAATGAGCCAACGAATGGCTCCATCGGACCCGGATCGTCCGATTTAACCGAGGCGCCTCGCAACAGCAACAACCACACAGGTGAAAAGTATATAAATGTCAGGGCTGGTAGGTCACTGACACCACCCTAGCTAGAAAGAAATGCATGCCCTCCCTGAGGTCCTTCTCCCGTTTCTGGTTCATACCGGGGTGTGAGGCTCGCGAATTCACGTTATACACAAAGCTACGCCACACAGGCGGTGCTTTGATCATCACCATAAGACTTTGCTTTTCAACAGAAGCCCTGATCACAGCATCTTAGCATGCCACACAGGCAATTCATGCCATGCGACTGATGTCCATCGATATACAACCTCTGAGCTCGTGCGTTTCAGAGAAGGGCGTTAAGCAAAAGAATAAATTCTTCGCCGCCAAACAGATGTATGTTTAATAGAGATCAATCAACACAGAATAAAATCCAATGTCAGACACACAGTCCATTTACAAGTCCGTTCTGGGTGTGAACGAAACCGGAGGCACTAAATACCTCGCAAACCCATCGATCACCACGTACGTCTGGACGATCACCACTCATTATCCATATTTCGGGATGCCTCCCAATTAGGACCTCGGTTACCATCCAAACGAGGTGAAGACCTCCGGTCTTCGACCATCGTCTTCATCTTCGACTTTCAATCGTCGGTCAATTATTTGAAATGAGAATTAACTCAGCCTTTTCAAATAATTCACGTATTTTTAGAATTTCAAATCAATTTATTTCAATGGTTATATCAATCGACAACACCAACTTGTTCTTTAATGTATTTTTCACACCCAACACATTCAACCATCAAAAGCCACATAAATCGAGCAAATTCAATTTATTTCCATTCCATATCGTTTATGATATTTTATAACAATTTATCGCTATTTTTATTTATTTTAAAATAGCCAATTTAGTCAAAACGACGCTTCGGGCCATAACGCGGCCTTGGCGCTGTTTTCTTCAGATTTGATTTACACATATCTGAAAATCTAACCGTTGGATCTTCACAATATTTACATCATTAGAAAGGTCTTTTCAAAACGAATCCAACGGTTTCAGTTTCGGAAAAATCCGACGGTCAGATCTCCCGATACAATCGTTTGAAGTTTCGATTTCAAAATACGAACTACAGCGTCGTTATTCGATTAAATATAATTATTTATATATATATATAAATACAATCGTTTCTGGTGCTGTTTTTCTTCAGATTTGAATTAAACATTCCAGACAATCCAACCGTTGGATTTTTACAAAGTTGGTGTCGTTGGAAAGATATTCCCAAGGCGAACCCAACAGTTGCGGTTTCAGGAAAATCTAATGGTCGGATTTCCCGCACTAATTGTTTGAAATCACGGTTTCAAAACACGAACTGCACGGCCACGTTTCGTTTTTTAATTTTATTTATATTTATATATTTATATATTTATATAAATATAGTTCATTCAACAATTTCAATATCGTTTTCACTTCAAATATTTCACTAACGCCTTTAAATTTTGGAAAATTTTGCCATAACCTCCATTGTACAGGAGGGGCTGGGAAAATTCCCAAATAGCCACACGGGCGTCTCATGTCGAAAAGAAAAAGAAAAAGCCAAGCGGCCAGCCAACAGGCTCATAAAATCATCACCCAAACAAAACAGCAAATGTGTACCTATTTGTCGGGCACAAAATTTTATTCCTCTTCTCTAGCCACTTTGCCATAAACTGTTCAATAAATATGCATGTACATATATACAGTTCTTATCACTTATCATTTTCCATTCAACTTCATATTTGATTCCATTTGGTTTAAAAGCACCATTCATTCTAATGTCGCATGCATAGGCAAAAATCATATCATTAGCTAATTAATGAATATTTCAACTCATGCATATTTATTTGAACGAGTTGCTATTTTTAACACTTCACATTTTCTACAATTCATGTATAAAATAAAATTGTGGTTTTTATTGTAAAACAAATTATTTCAAAACACTAATTTTTTTTGTATAGTTTATATAGGTGATAAAAATAGGATTTTTATTATAAAACAATTTCTTTTAAAACGAGATTATTTTACATAGTCCATATAGTCGATAAAAGGTGATTTTTATTATGAAACAATTTATTTCAAAATATAAATACCATTCAACACATGAATTTCAAATCAACGAATGAAAATCGATTCAACACATGAAAGTTTTCTATAGTTTCTATATATAGATAAAAATGTGATTTTTATATTTAAAACACGAATACCATTCAACACATGGATTTCTAATCAACGAATGAATATCGATTCAACACATGAAGGTTTTCTATACAACGAATAAATATAGTTTAAGCAAATGAAAATAATTCAAACACATGAATATTATTCAAAATTTCGGCAGCATAACGGCAGGGTAGTTAAAACCGGGACCGTCCCTAGTACGGCTCCTCGCTCTACCTTAAAACCTCACGGTTTTTGACAATGGGAATCATGCATCTAGTTCGCACGCAGGCGGCATGTATATATTTATTTCATTTCCACAAACTAATCCTATGTGGTTTCAACCAAATATTTTTCAACCACAAACGGGTATTTTTCAACCACAATCAATCCCAAACAACCATTCGCTATCAATCAATTTTCACACCAATCACCATCAATAAATATCGTCCATGGTTTGTGGACGAGGGGCTTATATATATATATATATATATATATTTATATATAGCAATTCACTTCTATTTCAACACATATATAATTTTTACAACGCATATATAACTTATACATCGAACGTACAACTTATACAACGCTTATACAAGAGGTGTACAACGCTTATATAACTCATACATCGACTATATAATTTATACATCGTCGTTTTCCATATCGTTTATAAATTAGAAATCTCACATTGGGTTCCACTCCACCAAAAATAGCAGAAGGCTCAGAAAAATATGCGATCTCTTCTAAAATGCAGAAGACGTCCACACGGTCACGATGTTTACTGTTTCATCGAATTTCGTCAAGAAACGAAAAAGATATGATTTTTCGAAGTTTGCAACACTTTTAAACTCTTAAAACTGTTGAAAATTAACATGGCCGTATACTTCTTTGTTTTCTTCAAAACTAGGTTTTCAATTATCGGCTAATCCGTGAACCTTGAGGAGAATCAGACTTCGCAGCGTCGTAGAGCTCCGAGGCACGCACCCAACGCCACCAGTGGCGTTCCGATCGAAGCAGTCAGGAGGGCACGGCGGCGCGTCGAAGTTGCGGTCTTTTAGGGCCTCGATCTCGTCGTACACTGAACGATGGAGGTCAACTTGGGTATGGATTAGAAGAGGATGGAGTGCCCTTCAAAAAGTTCCAAAGAGCCGGACTGATTCACTGCGTGGTTGAGGAGTAATGGACGAGAGATGGGAAGAAGGGGTTTTCGCCGTCGGTTGCGAGGGATCGGGGAAGAAAGAGAATAGATTAGCCAATAGGATTTTTTTTATTTTATTTTATAATTTTTAAAATCTCTAAAATACCCCTTACACAGACGAACACCAATTCAAACCCAACGACTGTCGTCCCTAGCGTTTTACCCCCATTCCGAACACAATGGGATATGTTTCGTAGGCTCATTCTACTGTTTCAGTCAGTTTACCTTCAAATTAAAATATAAAACATTCAATATTTGATTTGAACGTGAATTTCAATTTGCCAGGGCCACAAACTGATTCAAAAAATTCCAGAAAAATATATCTAGCTATGTTTTGATGATACGGTCCCAACAAAACTTGTTTCGTCGAATTCTGAGACCGTTTGCAAAAAGGTCCATTTCTGGTCGATCCAATTTAACTGTAATTGACCAAAACACATTTTCCTTTGCCATGCTCACATACTAGCTTCAAAAATTATGAAATTTGAAACCTAGCGATAACTTCACATCCCGGATCTAACAAAAGTGGTTTCGTCGAATTCCGAGGTCGTATGCAAAATGGCCAATTTCACGGGCTATATAAATTCCATAGCGACCTTTCTGAAAATTCATTTGGCCACAACTTTTGCTTTCCGCTATGAAAATTCGATTTTTCAGATTCGTTAGAAAGGTATTCACTAACAGATTTAAATATTTTTGGTTTCACTCAAATCCGTTTTGTTTTGCACCCGGTACAGTCCGACAAAGTTTGAATTCAACTTTTGAAACTTTAACGCCATTTCAGGCCTTGTTTATAATTATAATTAATTATATTCGTTTTCAATTGTCGATTCAAACTCACCTTTCATTGCCATTATTTAAAATATTTATTTTAAATATTTAAAATCCATTATTTTGGCCAATTTAAAATTTTTAAATTGGTTCAGATTTTCAGGGTCGTTACAATCTCCCCCACTTAAAACTTTTCGTCCCCGAAAAGGAACAAAGTCGAAAGTGGTTTGATTAATCAACTCTACGTTCGATCTGGCTTCAATTCTCCAACTTTTCAGTTTCTGAGAATTTTCAAATTCTTCAAAAATTTGGCTGACACCCGGAATTTTCGAAAAATTTCGCCATAACCTCCTTTGTACGGAGAGAGGTTTGGAAATTTATTGGGCCGTATTAGGTACCCAATAAATCCTAATAAGCATACACATATTTATAGTGATATATTTTGTGTTTACAGGGGAGCATGTATTGATAATAACTCCAGAGAATAAATTCTCGTCACCCTGCCCCGTGTGGGAAATAAATAGTCCATGTGTCGTATCTAATAACTAGAGAGACGTGATTATTGTCAACCCCAGACCCGTGTGGGGTTTTTATTAATCTGGCAATTTTATCGTTACAATTTAAATAGTCCATATCAGTCATCAGTTCAACCTGTAAAATATAGTCATCGCCATACAAGCATCTCGCTCGTATGGTAAATCTTCCACCTCGTCACACAAGCTCCAAATGCTTATGTGGTATATGATGAAGTATGCCTATCTTCTGTAACACCCCGTATGTTGAATAACTTGCTATAATATAAAACAGGGCAGAATTAAATTCAAAAATCTGAATCAGGGGAAACGGGCTATGCCATTGCGTTCACCTCGGAAAAATACGCGAAATAGAGTCCAAGTTTTCGAAAATCGGAGTACGTATGACCCCGATAAGGCCCAAAGAAGTTATCAGAAATTTAAAAACAGATTTTCAGAAGTGGCGGGTAAAATCCCGCCAGACCCAGGGGGTCGACCTGGGGGTCGACTGGGGAGTCGACCTCCCCCCCCCCCCCCAGGTCGACTGGGGAGTCGACCCTAGGGTCGACCTGGGAGTCGACCTCCCTGGTCGAGCCCAGGTGACCTGGGTGCATCAGCTTGGCTTTTGGGCTGTGTTTTGGTGGCTAGGACGTGATCTGACGGCTCTAATCTAATTTAGGATTAATCTAAGGGCCTAAAACACCTAACTAATCTATAAATACACCCTAAGACTACCCTAATTCATACTAAACTTAGTTACAACACCGTTATGCCGTCAAAATGCAACTTGAAGGAGCCTCCATCAATCTAAAGAGGAAGATGGCTTCTCAAATCAATCTCTAATCAACTCTAGCAACTTAATCTTCTTCTTAGGAGTGCTAATCAACAAGTGATGAGTTTTCTATAGCCTTAATAACCAATAGTTGAAATGATTATGATAGGATATAATGAGGTTATGGCTATGAATGTGGATCAATGCAAGTTTATGTTATCATATGCTATGTGTTTGTGATGTTATGCAAGTTATGCAAGTTATGTGCTATATGTTCATGAAGTTATGCAAGTTATGCAAGCCATATGATACATGTTCATGATGTTATGCAAGTTATGCAAGTCATATGCTATGTGTTTGTGGTGTTATGCAAGTTATGCAATTCATATGTTACATGTTCATGATGTTATGCAAGTTATGCAAGCTATATGCTATATGATCATGATGTTATGCGAGTTGTGCAAACGTTCATGATGATAGTTGCTATGATAAACATTGATCCATTATGACACCATGATTATGCAAGTTTGGTGTATGATTATATGCAAGTTCATATATGATATGTTATGCAAGTTTGGTGTATGATTATATGCTAGTTCATAGATGATATGTTATGCAAGTTTGGTGTATGATTATATGCTAGTTCATACATGATATGTTATGCAAGTTTGGTGTATGATTATATGCAAGTTCATACATGATATGTTATGCAAGTTTGGTGTATGATTATATGCAAGTTCATATATGATATGTTATGCAAGTTTGGTGTATGATTATATGCTAGTTCATACATGATATGTTATGCAAGTTTGGTGTATGATTATATGCAAGTTCATATATGATATGTTATGCAAGTTTGGTGTATGATTATATGCAAGTCCATATATGACATGTTATGCAAGTTTGGTGTTTGATGATATGCAAGTAACATGTGCAAGTTTACACCTTAGTATGATATGCATACATATGCAAGTTAACCCCTTTGTATGTCATACATACATATGCAAGTTTACCCCTTTGTATGACATAAATAACTTATGCAAGTTAACCTCTTTATGACATATGTGATTCATGCAAGTTTGGGTTGATTATATTATGCTAGTTGGGTTGATGCTATATGCATGTTGACACCTTTAAAACCCATGTTAATGTTATGCAAGTTGAAGCCATTGTATTTGTGATGAATCATCCCTTTTATGTCATGTTAGCGATTTACGTGGGGAACGATGGGGTTAATATACATGTTAATGAAATGGTGTGAAATTGGTATGATTATGCATACCATAAAGTGGATGGACATAATTGAGTCAATTATGTACATCGTTAAAAATTGGAATTAATTAGGGAAAATTAATTCGAAATATGGGGGTGATTAATTAGATGTAATTAATCGACTAAGACACGAGGTTGGACCCTTTTGTAGCATAAGACTGTCCGGAACCGACCGGCAAATCCAGCGGCTACAAATGATTGGCCCAATATGAGAGGTCTTAGGCACAAAACTATATACGTGACAAGTGTAAAGACACGAGGTTAGACTCGGTTATGGCGTAAGGCTGCCCGGACCCGACCGGCAAATCCAGCTGCCATAAGAGATAGTCTAATGTGAGAGGTCTCTACAACGATTACGTTCTTAATCAATTAAGAAACACTTAACCATATTAGCATGTAGAGGACATGAGGGGTTAAGTGGGTGCCTTGGGTGGCATGTGGAAAAATCTAGTAGTTGCCTTGGGTGGCAATAGAAAATACGATTAGAATACTTAACCGAAGTGGAACATGTAATTAAACATGATTAAAGGATTAAGTAAGTGCCTTGGGTGGCATGGGAAAATCTAGTGGTTGCCTTGGATGGCAATAGAATATAAGATTAGAATACTTAACCAAAGTGGGACATGTAATTAAACATGATTAAAGGGTTAAGTGGGTACCTTGGGTGGCATGTGGAAAAATCTAGTGGGTTGCCTTGGGTGGCAATAGAGAGTACGACTAGAATACTTAACCAAAGTGGAACATGTAACTAAACATGATTAAAGGGTTAAGTGGGTGCCTTGGGTGGCTTGTAGAAATCTAGTGGGTGCCTTGAGTGGCAATTGAAATATGATTAGATGACTTAACCAAACCTTAACATGTAGGTGGGCATGATTATGAAAAAGGGGGTTAAGTGGGATGCACTAGATTAAATGACAAGCTTAAGTAGTAGCTTGTGGGGATGCACTAGATTAAATGACAAGCTTAAGTAGTAGCTTGTGAGGGCCTTGAGTGGCAATTGAAATATGATTAGATGACGTAACCAAACCTTAACATGTAAGTGGGCATGATTATAAAAAGGGGTTAAGTGGGATACACTAGATAAAAATGACAAGCTTAAGTAGTAGCTTGTGGGGGCCCATTTCAACCAGTAACCCATATGTATCTTATTGGGCTCGACCCATGTCGAGGACGGGACACGCGTACTGGGCTTGACTATAAGAGGCCAAAACGGGGTAGCGGTGGCAACGCGAGTCCAACGGGTTTCATATGCGTGTGTGGACCCGGGCTAGTAGGTAAGACGTTGTTGCATCGTGTAGATATAAGCCGTGCACCATTTTCGGGTTGCCATTTTGGGGAGTGATACACCCCACTGTGGGGCTAGCACGGGTATCTACGGTAGGGAGCCGATCGCTTGGGGAGTAGCAGGTACACCTAGTGGAGATAGGGGCAGACGGCACCTATGTAGTCAGCTAGGGGTACAAGAGACTACTATTAAAATTACTAAGTTGTGGGTACACCTAGTGGAGATAGGAGCAGACGGCACCTATGTAGTCAGCTAGGGGTACACGAAACTATTATTAAAAATTACTAAGTACACTTAGTGGGATCAACCTTTAAGTAGGAATTACCCTTGGGTGGGTAGATCTGGTGTGGTGCAGTGTAGGAATTATCCTTGGGTGGGTAGATCTGGGGTGGTGCAGTGTAGTATTTATCCTTGGGTGGATGGGCGCGTCTTTACCGTTATCTTAGTTTATCCTAAGTCTAGTTGGCTACTTAGTGTAGTCATTTATCCCCAGTCGTACCGTACCAGGTTTATATCATACCCTAATTACTTTAATGATTGTATTGTTAAGGTTATAGGGCTCACTCGGACTTATGTCTGACCCCATTGTTTTTATCTTTTTCCCCAACCCTCAGGTTCTCAGAGTGGGCCTAGCACTAGTGGGCTTTGATCAGATTGCTTTATCTATCTTTTGGAGCTTGGACTCTTGAAGAAAAGCTCGGTTATCTTTTCTATTATGGCTATTAGTATATAGTGGGATTATGTACTTATGTTTCAACGAGATTGATATTTTGTACTTGACTCTTGTTGGTTTTTGAGATGTAACCAAACATGTTTACCTTCTGCTGCAATGAAATGATGTTTTAAAATTTCAAGTATTACTTATATCTGTCTTGTTGTAATTTTTCAGTTCTATATTCACTTAAATACTCCACCGAAGCTAAGGCATTCCCTTTATGAGTGACCTTAGCGGGTGTGCGGTGTTACACGTGGTATCAGAGCTTAAGGTTACCAGAACAGATAAAATTTTTAGAAAACTATTTTCTAAAAACATTTTCGGAAGAAGTATTTTCAAAAACATGTCTTTTAAGAGAAAAGTTTTTGAAAGAAAAGCATAATCCCCAAATAGCCATATCTTTATCCTTCAGACTTTCCGTTTTGAATCTCTTCCTCTATCTCTTTTTGAATTTCCCCTCCGCGTATAGATGTCTTTTTAAGATAAATAAGGACTTCTGCATGAAGGACGGAAGAACCACTTCAAGGGACTAAGTCGTTTGCCGGGCTAAGAAGTTAGTCCAAGGAGGTGGAGGGCTTATGGGTACCGTTAAGATGGACGAGAGAGGAAGGTTCAAATAGCTATTAGGTAAATAAAGGACGAAACCTCATCGTGGTAAGAAGGCCACGAAAGGAGAATGTGAAGGGGAAGGATAGTTGTTTTGGAGGAATAAGACACCTTGGGGTTGTCCAAAGAGGTAAGGACGAAGTACAGGATCTTCTGGAGGGTAGATGTATTCCCTCACGACGGGTATACCTGATGGGGGTAGGACCGTCTAAAGTTGAAATTTGGTTCTCTCGATCATCCTGTTCGAACTTTATTCGACTCTAGTGCACCACATTCGTTTATCTCATCATCAGTAGCTGAGTCACTGCACCTAGACACCAGTTTAGTAGATGATCCCGTGGTTGTTTCAAACCCAATTGGGGGGCTCCACTTATTTGTCCATGATATGTTTGGGTTTGAAGATTTCCATACTTAGCGTTGAGTTTAGGGCTGATGCTCTTGTTTTGGGCTTCACGGGCTATGGGTTGATTTTGGGCATGGACTGGTTATCCAGTAATGGTGTCGTTCTTAATTGCGAAAGGAGAGTTGTTAGGCTCATGACCCGCTTGGGTAACACTCTCGAGATCTCTTGTAATCCCATAGATTCTGTTTTGCTTAGTTATCTTGAATCGCTTGACGCTTCGGTCAAGAGTTTGCGATCTGTTAGAGTGGTCCGAGAATACTCGGATGAGTTTGGGGAGGTGAAGGGCTTACCTCCGAAGCGGGAGATAGACCTCCGAATATATTCGGTAGACGATGCTAAACCAGTATCTTTGTCAATGCGCCACATGGCTCCTCGTGAGAGGAGGGAACTCCATAAGCAAGTAGGGGAGTTGCTTGAGAAGGGGTTCATAAGACGAAGTATATCGGAGTGGGGTGCTCCAGTAGTTTTTGTCACAAAGGCGGATGGGTCCCTCAGACTTTGTGTAGACTATAGAGAACTCAACAAGCTCACAAGGAAGAATAGAGACCCATTGCCAAGGATTGATGATCTTTTTGATCGGTTGGTGGGCGCCTCAGTGTTTCACAGTTGGACAAGGGCTTAATTATTTAGCCGTTTTTACTAGTATCATCTCACGTAGGTCGTATGAATTCAAAGGAGGTGTCCCTTGGGTGTTTGTCTGATATTGGTTTAGGCCTTTGGGGCTTGCACTTGGGGGATGGCGAGTTCGACTAGGATGGTCTGCGTGAGAGATGGATAGTTGTGACGATTTTGTATGGGAGAATATCCTGGTTTTCTCCAGAAGTGGAGCAAAGCATGCCCTACATCTTAGGGAAGTGTTGGAGACTCTTCGAGCGCATAGTTTTGAGACAGCAAAGGTGGATGGAGTTCTTAGCATCCTAAGATTTCGAGATAGCGTATACACCTGGCAAGGGTAACGCGGTGACGGACGCCTTGAGTAGAAAAAGGCTGTCCTTGAGTTCATTGTTCGTGGAACAACGAAGCTTGGAATTTATCTCGATGTTTGATTTCAGACCTTCAGTTGACTTTATGCCCGGTTTGCTAGCATCCTTGGAGGTCAGACCTACTCTTTTGGGATGGATTGGCGAGGCACAGCGGGACGACCCACAGTTGGTTGAGTTGGTATAGAGGCTCATAAGGGAGGAGTCATCCAGCCATTTGAGTAGGTATACCTTAGACGAGAGGGGGTTCTTGCGTAGAGACGGTAGACTTTGTGTACCGCAAGACGAGGGTTTGAGGAAGGCTATTCTTGATGATGCACACCGTTCTAGGATGACCATTTATCCCGGTGGGGACAAGATGTACCAGGATATGAAGAAAGATGTGGCCGAGTATGTCGCTAGATGCTTGGTGTGCGAACAGGTGAAAGTGGAGCAAAAGAAACCCGGTGGGTTGCTTCACCCATTGGAAGTTCCGCAATGGAAGTGGGATAGCGTCTCGATGGATTTTATTGATGGGTTGCCTAGATCGAGGAAGGGTAATATGGGAATTTGGGTTGTGATAGACAGATTTATTAAGAGTGCCCATTTTACACCCGTGAAGAGCAAGAGAACGGCTCCATGGCTAGCTTCAGTTTACCTTCGAGAGATAGCCCGGTTATATGGTGTACCTTCTAGCATAGTGAGCGATCGAGATCCTATCTTCACTAGCGAGTTTTGGAAGAGTTTGCAAGAAGCAGTGGGGTACAGGACGTATTCCATGTGTCACATTTGAGGAAGTGCCTACATGAGACCGCAGAGGTGGTAGAGCTGAGCCTGCTTAGGGATGTAGAGGTAGAGCGTGATGCGACTATTCGACGAGCTCCTACCCGCATCCTTGGGTCAGAGATTAGGAAGTTGAGAAACAGAGAGGTTCGACTTGTCAAAGTGCCAAGGGGAGAAGATGAGAGTAATGCTACTTGGGAGACAGAAGCGAAGATGCGTTCATTGTATCCATTTCTTTTTGGAGGGTATGTCTTTTAACTTCTCCTTATCGTTTGTCTAGTACTTATCTTATCTTTAGTATGTCCTCTCATTAGTACCTTTGACCCTTAGATAGGGAAAACCTATGGTTGAAACATGTGTTTGAGACATGTTATGTTTGACGGATGCGTGTGGATGCAAGTGGTTGCTAGTGGTTGCTCGTGGATGCATATACACACACTCTAGGCACTAGATCGGCTCAATCACTTCATATTGCATATTGCATAAAATTGTGTGTAGGTAGCTATATTAATGGATGTATAATGGTTGTGTTATCACATGGATGATGCATTTTGGTGAATGATTGTGCACTCATGTAGAGATAGTGTGTCGATAGGGATCTTTCGCATACATATTGGATGCATGGCACTATCATGGTTTGCATTAAGGAGGTCAACTAAATAAGTGGACCGCCTAATTTTTCATTAGACAGGGAACATATACACACACTCTTTGCATATGTTCAAACAGCATTAGAAACTTTAAGGACAATGGATGCCAATGTTTGATGGTTTGAGTAAATGGTTGTTTGGTTGGTAGGATACGTTCTTCTTGACTTAGAGATTTCGAGGACGAAATCCTTTAAGTAGGGGAGAATGTAACACCCCGTATGTTGAATAACTTGCTATAATATAAAACAGGGCAGAATTAAATTCAAAAATCTGAATCAGGGGAAACGGGCTATGCCATTGCGTTCGTCTCGGAAAAATACGCGAAATAGAGTCTGAGTTTTCGAAAATCGGAGTCCGTATGACCCCAATAAGGCCCAAAGAAGTTTTCAGAAATTTAAAAACAGATTTTCAGAAGTGGCGGGAAAAATCCCGCCAGACCCAGGGGGTCGACCTGGGGGTCGACTGGGGAGTCGACCTCCCCCCCAGGTCGACTGGGGAGTCGACCCTAGGGTCGACCTGGGAGTCGACCTCCCTGGTCGAGCTCAGGTGACCTGGGTGCATCAGCTTGGCTTTTGGGCTGTGTTTTGGTGGCTAGGACGTGATCTGACAGCTCTAATCTAATTTAGGGTTAATCTAAGGGCCTAAAACACCTAACTAATCTATAAATACACCCTAAGACTACCCTAATTCATACTAAACTTAGTTACAACACCGTTATGCCGTCAAAATGCAACTTGAAGGAGCCTCCATCAATCTAAAGAGGAAGATGGCTTCTCAAATCAATCTCTAATCAACTCTAGCAACTTAATCTTCTTCTTAGGAGTGCTAATCAACAAGTGGTGAGTTTTCTATAGCCTTAATAACCAATTGTTGAAATGATTATGATAGGATATAATGAGGTTATGGCTATGAATGTGGATCAATGCAAGTTTATGTTATCATATGCTATGTGTTTGTGATGTTATGCAAGTTATGCAAGTTATGTGCTACATGTTCATGAAGTTATGCAAGTTATGCAAGCCATATGATACATGTTCATGATGTTATGCAAGTTATGCAAGTCATATGCTATGTGTTTGTGGTGTTATGCAAGTTATGCAAGTCATATGTTACATGTTCATGATGTTATGCAAGTTATGCAAGCTATATGCTATATGATCATGATGTTATGCAAGTTATGCAAACGTTCATGATGCTAGTTGCTATGATAAACATTGATCCATTATGACACCATGATTATGCAAGTTTGGTGTATGATTATATGCAAGTTCATATATGATATGTTATGCAAGTTTGGTGTATGATTATATGCTAGTTCATACATGATATGTTATGCAAGTTTGGTGTATGATTATATGCTAGTTCATACATGATATGTTATGCAAGTTTGGTGTATGATTATATTCAAGTTCATACATGATATGTTATGCAAGTTTGGTGTATGATTATATGCAAGTTCATATATGATATGTTATGCAAGTTTGGTGTATGATTA
The DNA here is from genome assembly GCA_030737875.1 of Allium sativum. Classification (NCBI taxonomy): domain Eukaryota; kingdom Viridiplantae; phylum Streptophyta; class Magnoliopsida; order Asparagales; family Amaryllidaceae; genus Allium; species Allium sativum. The sequence goes on from CM060921.1 coordinate 321,459,799, forward strand.
TATGCTAGTTCATACATGATATGTTATGCAAGTTTGGTGTATGATTATATGCAAGTTCATATATGATATGTTATGCAAGTTTGGTGTATGATTATATGCAAGTCCATATATGACATGTTATGCAAGTTTGGTGTTTGATGATATGCAAGTAACATGTGCAAGTTTACACCTTAGTATGATATGCATACATATGCAAGTTAACCCCTTTGTATGTCATACATACATATGCAAGTTTACCCCTTTGTATGACATAAATAACTTATGCAAGTTAACCTCTTTATGACATATGTGATTCATGCAAGTTTGGGTTGATTATATTATGCTAGTTAGGTTGATGCTATATGCATGTTGACACCTTTAAAACCCATGTTAATGTTATGCAAGTTGAACCCATTGTATTTGTGATGAATCTTCCCTTTTATGTCATGTTAGCGATTTACGTGGGGAACGATGGGGTTAATATACATGTTAATGAAATGGTGTGAAATTGGTATGATTATGCATACCATAAAGTGGATGGACATAATTGAGTCAATTATGTACATCGTTAAAAATTGGAATTAATTAGGGAAAATTAATTCGAAATATGGGGGTGATTAATTAGGTGTAATTAATCGACTAAGACACGAGGTTGGACCCTTTTGTAGCATAAGACTGCCCGGAACCGACCGACAAATCCAGGGGCTACAAATGATTTGCCCAATGTGAGATGTCTTAGGCACAAAACTATATACGTGACAAGTGTAAAAACACGAGGTTAGACTCGGTTATGGCGTAAGGCTGCCCGGACCCGACCGTCAAATCCAGCTGCCATAAGAGATAGTCTAATGTGAGAAGTCTCTACAACGGTTACGTTCTTAATCAATTAAGAAACACTTAACCATATTAGCATGTAGAGGACATGAGGGGTTAAGTGGGTGCCTTTGGTGGCATGTGGAAAAATCTAGTAGTTGCCTTGGGTGGCAATAGAAAATACGATTAGAATACTTAACCGAAGTGGAACATGTAATTAAACATGATTAAAGGGTTAAGTAAGTGCCTTGGGTGGCATGGGAAAATCTAGTGGTTTCCTTGGGTGGTAATAGAAGATAAGATTAGAATACTTAACCAAAGTGGGACATGTAATTAAACATGATTAAAGGGTTAAGTGGGTGCCTTGGGTGGCATGTGGAAAAATCTAGTGGGTTGCCTTGGGTGGCAATAGAGAATACGACTAGAATACTTAACCAAAGTGGAACATGTAACTAAACATGATTAAAGGGTTAAGTGGGTGCCTTGGGTGGCTTGTAGAAATCTAGTGGGTGCCTTGAGTGGCAATTGAAATATGATTAGATGACTTAACCAAACCTTAACATGTAGGTGGGCATGATTATGAAAAAGGGGGTTAAGTGGGATGCACTAGATTAAATGACAAGCTTAAGTAGTAGCTTGTGGGGATGCACTAGATTAAATGACAAGCTTAAGTAGTAGCTTGTGGGGGCCTTGAGTGGCAATTGAAATATGATTAGATGACTTAACCAAACCTTAACATGTAAGTGAGCATGATTATAAAAAGGGGTTAAGTGGGATACACTAGATAAAAATGACAAGCTTAAGTAGTAGCTTGTGGGGGCCCATTTCAACCAGTAACCCATATGTATCTTATTGGGCTCGACCCATGTCGAGGACGGGACACGCGTACTGGGCTTGACTATAAGAGGCCAAAACGGGGTAGCGGTGGCAACGCGAGTCCAACGGGTTTCATATGCGTGTGTGGTCCCGGGCTGGTAGGTAAGACGTTGTTGCATCATGTAGATATAAGCCGTGCACCATTTTCGGGTTGCCACTTTGGGGAGTGATACACCCCACTGTGGGGCCAGCACGGGTATCTACGGTAGGGAGCCGATCGCTTGGGGAGTAGCAGGTACACCTAGTGGAGATAGGGGCAGACGGCACCTATGTAGTCAGCTAGGGGTACAAGAGACTACTATTAAAATTACTAAGTTGTGGGTACACCTAGTGGAGATAGGGGCAGACGGCACCTATGTAGTCAGCTAGGGGTACACGAAACTATTATTAAAAATTACTAAGTACACTTAGTGGGATCAACCTTTAAGTAGGAATTACCCTTGGGTGGGTAGATCTGGTGTGGTACAGTGTAGGAATTATCCTTGGGTGGGTAGATCTGGGGTGGTGCAGTGTAGTATTTATCCTTGGGTGGATGGACGCGTCTTTACCGTTATCTTAGTTTATCCTAAGTCTAGTTGGCTACTTAGTGTAGTCATTTATCCCCAGTCGTACCGTACCAGGTTTATATCATACCCTAATTACTTTAATGATTGTATTGTTAAGGTTATAGGGCTCACTCAGACTTATGTCTGACCCCGTTATTTTTATCTTTTTCCCCAACCCTCAGGTTCTCAGAGTGGGCCTTGCACTAGTGGGCTTTGATCAGATTGCTTTATCTATCTTTTGGAGCTTGGACTCTTGAAGAAAAGCTCGGTTATCTTTTCTATTATGGCTATTAGTATATAGTGGGATTATGTAATTATGTTTCAACGAGATGGATATTTTGTACTTGACTCTTGTTGGTTTTTGAGATGTAACCAAACATGTTTACCTTCTGCTGCAATGAAATGATGTTTTAAAATTTCAAGTATTACTTATATCTGTCTTGTTGTAAATTTTCATTTCTATATTGACTTAAATACTCCACCGAAGCTAAGGCATTCCCTTTATGAGTGACCTTAGCGGGTGTGGGGTGTTACATCTTCTGAAGTATGCCATGTAATGTAGTTCAAAATTAATTGTTACTATCCTATGGCGACATTTATTATTTCACACAGAAAAACCAGCACTCCGCATCCAATGGCATTCACAGGAGTTGATATAATAATATTTCGCATCCAACTCATTAAGGTTTACCTATTTGTCGGGCACGCAAATAAAATCTTTACTCAACAGCTAATCCATTTACCTGTTCAAACATATATAATGTACAAGTATATATATTTCAATTTATTTTCTAATCAGTTCAATGTGTGATATAATCGAATCAATTCTACCATTCAATCCCTTATTAATTAAATTAACTATCGTTTCCATAATCTGATTAATCAAATTTACTATCACACAACACAAACAACCCATCCAATTGTTTTCAATTTTTCAAAAATATACTAATCAATTTCTATACCCTTTTTTTTTATAAAATCATTCAGACTATAGAATTTAAAAGTGCACATCCATGGAAAGAAAATAACAACAGAGTAGAGAATTAAATGGCAATGCAAAGTAGGGTAATTGTACCTTGCACCAGAGTCAATCAGAGATATCCACTCGGCATCTAGGATAAGCTTTCTGAATGCTCTCCTCAGTTTCCCAAGTACAATCTAGCGGATCTCCACTCCTTTGCACTTTGACTAAGTGAACCTTCTTGTTCCTCAGCTCTTTTGTTTCTTTGCCGATGATCTTTAGCGGCTTTCTTCTCACAGCTAATTCTAGGGTAATTTCAATGTTCTGTTGAGCTGCTTCTTCCACGATCAAGTCTGGATCATGAACGTGCTTTCGAAGTTGAGATATATGAAATACATCATGAACCCCAGGCAACCAATCAGGCAATTTGACCCTATAAGCGAGAGTTCCGATCCGTTCCAGAATAGGAAACGGACCAATGAACTTGGGTGCCAACTTTCCAGTTTTACCGAACCAGATAACTCCTCTCATCGGCGATACTTTCAAATATACATAGTCGCCAACAGCAAAGGATATATCTCGTCTTCTTCTATCGGCATAGCTCTTTTGTCGGCTTTGAGCGGCGAGTAATCGCTTCTTAATCAAATTGACTTTGTCGGCGGCTTCTCGAATCATATCTGGACCCAACACAAGTCTATTTCCAGGTTCGACCCAACAAGCAGGAGATCGGCACGGTCTACCATACAATGCTTCGAATGGTGGCATTGTCGGACTCGCCTGGTAGCTGTTGTTATATGAGAATTCAGCCAAATGTAGATGGTTTTCCCATGATCCACCGAAATCTATAACACAAGCCCGCAATAGATCTTCTAAAATACGATTCACCCTCTCAGTCTGACCGTCTGTCTGAGGATGATAAGCGGTGCTTAAGTTCAACTTCGTTCCCAGCTCGACTTGAAATGCTTCCCATAATTTTCTAGTGAATATTGTATCTCTATCACTGACTATACTGAGCGGCACTCCATGTAGTCTAACTATTTCCTTGAAGTATATCTGCGCCAGACTCTGAGCAGTTCTGTTTGATCTGACAGGTATGAAATGGGCGGTCTTCGTGAAGCGATCTACGATCACCCAAATACTGTCATTCCCTTTTCTGGTTCTGGGCAGACCATCAATGAAATCCATAGAAATATGTTCCCACTTCTAACCAGGAACTTCTAGCGGTTGTAACAATCCAGCCAATTTCTGTTGGTCGCTTTTGACTAGCTGGCAAGTAGGGCATCGGCTAACATATATTGAAACGTCTCTTTTCATAGCCTTCCACCAGAATGTTCGTTTGAGATCGTTATACATTTTGTCCACACCAGGATGGATACTCAGCTTGGACTTGTGACACTCGTCCAACACTTCCCTTTTTAACTCTGGGATATCAGGAACACAAATCCTTCCTTTCAACCTCAAGGTCTCGTCGTTATCTATTTGAAAACACGAGGGTTTGCCTTTCTGAATCTTTTTGATCATATCCTTAATAAAGTTATCCTCCTTCTGAAGAATAGATATTTTGTCAATCAAGGAAGTCGTGATAATAAAGCTGGCGATCATTACATTCTTTCGGCTCAGCGCATCGGCCACGACATTGGCTTTCCCTGGAGTATATATAATCTCAAAGTCATATGCTGCAAGAAACTCCAGCCAACATTGCTGCCTCAGATTCAAGTCTTTCTGAGTGAACAAATACTTTAACGAATGGTGATCTGTAAACAGTTCAAACCTCTCACCCAGAAGATAGTGCCTCCAGATTTTCAAAGCGAATACTATCGCCAATAACTCAAGATCATGAGTGACGTAGTTTTTCTCGTGCGGCTTCAGCTGACAGCTAGCATAAGCGATCACTTGGCCTCCTTGCATTAACACTGCGCCAAGGCCTTCTCTAGAAGCATCAGTCCAGACTTTTAAATCTTGTTTGCCATCGATGATGGTTAACACTGGAGCTATCGTTAATCTTAACTTCAGCTCTTCGAAAGCCTCCTCACTTTCTGGAGTCCATTTGAATTTAGAGTGCTTCTTTGTAAGCTTCGTTAAATGACCCGATATCTTCGAAAAGTTTTTAACGAACTTCCGGTAATAACTGGCCAATCCGAGAAAACTGCGGACTTCAGTAGGAGTACTGGGCTGTTTCCAATTCTGAATAGCTGTGATTTTACTTGGATCCACAGCGATTCCTTCTTTCGATACGACGTGGCCCAGAAATTTCACTTCATCTTGCCAGAATATACATTTGGAAAACTTTGCTTTCAATACATTCCTTCTGAGGATTTCTAGAACCTGTTCCAAATGCTTTTCATGTTCGGCCCTTGATTTAGAGAAGATTAGAATATCGTCAATAAAAACCAGAACAAATTTATTCAAAACTCCTCTGAACACTCTATTCATCAGATCGACGAAGTAAGCTGGAGCGTTACATAAGCCAAACGGCATTACTAACCACTCGTAAAATAAGTCGGGACCTCTGAATGTTGTCATTGGAACACATTCTTCGGTAATTCGAAGTTGATGGAAGCCTGTAGCTAGGTCCATCCTTTAGAATACTTGTGCACCATTTAATCGATCCAACAAATCATCAATCCGTGGCAATGGATATTTGTTCTTTATTGTCTGTTTGTTCAGATCACGATAATCCACACATAACCGTAGAGTATCGTCAGATTTTGGGACAAAAACCACTGCTGCTCCCCAATCAGAGAAACTGGGACTGATCAGACCTTTCCATACTAGTTGTCGTGTTTGATTGTCTAATTCCTCCTTCTCTTTCAAGGACATTCTTCGAATAGCGTGAACTACCGGCCTTGCATTAGGAATCAAAGCAATTTTGAAATCTATTTCTCTCTGCGGAGGTAAGCGAACAACTTCCTCGAACACATCCGCATAGTTCTTGACGACAGGAATATCTTTGATGAGGTCAGGAATATTCCCTGTAACTTCAGGGATATTTTCTATTTGGGCTGGAGAAACATTTAGAGCCGCCCAGAAGTCTTTTCTATTAGCATTCTGACCTTCACAGGGAATGGTTATATAATCCCCTGATTTAATCTTCGCCTTTACGACTCTGTCGGCGCATTTAACTTCATCTTCATATTTGGTCAACCAGTCTAACCCCAAGATAAGATCAAACTCTTTAAAATTCATGACGACTGCGACGGTAGGAAACCGATAACGAGAAAAGGAAACCGGCACTCCACAAACCCAACTAAGATCGATGGAACCCCCAACCGGATTCTGGACAGTCATTGGTTCCTTGAGCTTTTTCAAATTCAAATCCAGTTTCCTAGCTGCATCTTTTGCTATAAAGCTTCGTGACGCGCTAGTATCAAACAGTACTTTGGCTGGAATGTTTTTGACAGTAAGCGTTCCTTCTAAAACATCAGCCCTTTCTTGACTAGCCGAGGGCTCCGAAGTTTCTGCTACATCATTTACTTGTACTATTTCAGATTTCTGAGATAGCGGGCAGTTTTTTGCAATATGCCCAGCCCGATGGCACTTATGGCATCCTCTGCCCTCAGGAACCTTCTTATTGGGTTCAAATTCACTCTTTCTTCGTTTGTTCCAAGATTTGCAACTTATCGCCAAATGTCCTTTTCTATTACAGCTTGAGCACGTGGCAGTCGTTGTTGGTTCTCTCCCTGATCTGGCCCTTTTTCTCTTGGCAATGTGCTTCTCATTGACCTTAGACCTCGTACTGGCTTCAGGACTATCAGTCTCCGACTCTTCTTTGTCACTACAGCAGACTTCTTCTTCGTCTCGCAACATTCCTTTCTTATGGAGATCTTCATACTGATAAGCCATGTATATCATTTCAGAAAAAGGAAGCTTCACATTCCTCAGTACACTATTCTGATATCTCCTTTGCAGGCCATGAATAAATCTCAGATTTTTCCTCTTTGGATCTTGAATCAGATGAGGAGCAAAGTGAGCAAGTTCATTGAATTTCTTATGATATTCTGGGATGGTCATATCACCTTGTATTAGATAAGAAAATTCATCACATAATCGCTCCGTCGCTTCAGGATGAGTAAATCTTTCCAGGAAAATCACTTTGAATCTGTCCCAGGTGATATCACCTTCTGGATTATCTTTGATGATTGTTTCCCACCAGATTAAAGCTTCTTCTTTGAGCGCCCAAGATGCTACTAACCTTTTCTGGTCATCCCTCAGCTGGATACGCTCAAAAATTCTTTCTACAGAACTCATCCAAGGTTGAGTCTGAATTATAGATTCATTGCCCGAGAACCATGCTCCGTTCAGATTTCGATATCTCTTTAATAGAGCCTCTAGATCGGGTTCTGTATTCCTTCTGTTTCTGGCACTCATTTTTCTAGTACTTCTGCAAATGGCAGATCAAGTGTCAGGTCACAGAAAAGATAATTTTAAAACATAGAAACATATACTTCAAATGTAAATGTGTCTATCGAGGTGTAATTTCATTCTGATTTACTCATACTAGGATATTGCTGATCCTATCTGTATAGAGTTACCCGTCCTAGAACACTACTGGTTCTATTTCTGATGAGTTCGTTCAAATGTTATATTCCAGAACTAAGCTTAACCAAAGCTCTGATACCAAATGAGACGACCCCAAACCCCGTACTGACGGTGGCAAGGGTAATCCGTGGAATATAACACAGAAACAGATAATAGCAGAACAAAATTAAATAAATACACCAGATAATGAACAATAGAATATACTGGATAAAAGTAATCATCATAGTTACACAGTATACAGGACCTTACTTAGTACAAATACAGTTCAGCTATACATAAATGTCTACAGCGGAAAACAAACAAAATATGTGCAATAGGAGCTGAACAGCATAAAAAGAGATAAATGATAGAATCCATCTTCAGCTCCAGCTATCCAGAAAGAACCAACTAAACCTGAATATAAGGCTGCCCGTGTAGAAAAAGGGGCACCCGAGTTTGAAAGTGAAACAAACTACGAGTCAGTCATGGGACCGGTATGAGAAATCTATTCAACACATATATAATATGGCTAATCACAGGACCACGCCACTTTCATGGAACGGGTTTACTCCATTGGATTGCCAGTGCTTCAAAACAAAACTTTCTTTTAAACAACGCAACGTATTTTATAAAAATGAAGTCGTTATAAGACTCAGTTCCCATCACACAATGCAACGCAAACCGGAGGATAGAGTTTTTTCCTTATAACAGCCAAAATATGCTTGATACGAATAAAACAAAGGCATTTGATATTATTGCTAGTGTTTATATGTTTTGAAAACAATTTCAAATCATAACTATCAATCATAGACGGCATTAATGCCCCATACCACTATGTCGCCATATATAGGTATACAATCAAAACCGCACAGTCATGTATTTGGAAATTGGATTTCCGTCATGAACCAAGGCAAAAGATAGTCCTTACCGACTTCGAGACGCTCTAGCCCGCCCCTCAGGACCCAGACTCAGATGTATATTTAATAGAGATCAATCAACACAGAATAAAATCCAATGTCAGACACACAGTCCTTTTACAAGTCCGATCTGGGTGTGAACGAAACCGGAGGCACTAAATACCTCGCAAACCCATCGATCACCACGTACGTCTGGATGATCACCACTCATTATCCATATTTCGGGATGCCTCCCAATCAGGACCTCGGTTACCATCCAAACGAGGTGAAGACCTCCGATCTTCGACCATCGTCTTCATCTTCGACTTTCAATCGTCGGTCAATTATTTGAAATGAGAATTAACTCGGCCTTTTCAAATAATTCACGTATTTTTAGAATTTCAAATTAATTTATTTCAATGGTTAAATCAATCGACAACACCAACTTGTTCTTTAATGTATTTTTCACACCCAACACATTCAACCATCAAAAGCCACATAAATCGAGCAAATTCAGTTTATTTCCATTCCATATCGTTTATGATATTTTATAACAATTTATCGCTATTTTTATTTATTTTAAAATAGCCAATTTAGTCAAAACGACGCTTCGGGCCATAACGCGGGCGTGGCACTGTTTTCTTCAGATTTGATTTACACATATCTGAAAATCTAACCGTTGGATCTTCACAAAATTTACATCATTAGAAAGGTCTTTTCAAAACGAATCTAACGGTTTCAGTTTCGGGAAAATCCGACGGTCGGATCTCCCGATATAATCGTTTGAAGTTTCGATTTCAAAATACGAACTGCAGCGTCGTTATTCGATTAAATATAATTATATATATATATATAAATATAATCGTTTCTGGCACTGTTTTTCTTCAGATTTGAATTAAACATTCCAGACAATCCAACCGTTGGATTTTTACAAAGTTGGTGCCGTTGGAAAGATATTCCCAAGGCGAACCCAACGGTTGCGGTTTCGGGAAAATCTAATGGTCGGATTTCCCGCACTAATTGTTTGAAATCACGGTTTCAAAACACGAACTGCACGGCCACGTTTCATTTTTTAATTTTATTTATATTTATATATTTATATAAATATAGTTCATTCAACAATTTCAATATCGTTTTCACAACAAATATTTCACTAACGCCTTTAAATTTTGGAAAATTTCGCCATAACCTCCTTTGTACGGGAGGGGCTGGGAAAATTCCCAAATAGCCACACGGGCGTCTCATGTCGAAAAGAAAAAGAAAAAGCCAAGCGGCTAGCCAACAGGCTCATAAAATCATCACCCAAACAAAACAGCAAATGTGTACCTATTTGTCGGGCACAAAATTTTATTCCTCTTCTCTAGCCACTTTGCTATAACCTGTTCAATAAATATGCATGTACATATATACAGTTCTTATCACTTATCATTTTCCATTCAACTTCATATTTGATTCCATTTGGTTTAAAAGCACCATTCATTCTAATGTTGCATGCATAGGCAAAAATCATATCATTAGCTAATTAATGAATATTTCAACTCATGCATATTTATTTGAACGAGTTGCTATTTTTAACACTTCACATTTTCTACAATTCATGTATAAAATAAAAATGTGGTTTTTATTGTAAAACAAATTATTTCAAAACACTAATTTTTTTTGTATAGTTTATATAGGTGATAAAAATAGGATTTTTATTATAAAACAATTTCTTTTAAAACGAGATTATTTTACATAGTCCATATAGTCGATAAAAGGTGATTTTTATTATGAAACAATTTATTTCAAAATATGAATACCATTCAACACATGAATTTCAAATCAACGAATGAATATCGATTCAACACATGAAGGTTTTCTATAGTTTCTATATATAGATAAAAATGTGATTTTTATATTTAAAACACGAATACCATTCAACATATGGATTTCTAATCAACGAATGAATATCGATTCAACACATGAAGGTTTTCTATACAACGAATAAATATAGTTTCAGCAAATGAAAATAATTCAAACACATGAATATTATTCAAAATTTCGGCAGCATAACGGCAGGGTAGTTAAAACCGGGACCGTCCCTAGTACGTCTCCTCGCTCTACCTTAAAACCTCGCGGTTTTTGACAATGGGAATCATGCATCTAGTTCGCACGCAGGCGGCATGTATATATTTATTTCGTTTCCACAAACTAATCCTATGTGGTTTCAACCAAATATTTTTCAACCACAAACAGGTATTTTTCAACCACAATCAATCCCAAACAACCATTCGCTATCATTCAATTTTCACACCAATCACCATCAATAAATATCGTCCACGGTTTGTAGACGAGGGGCGTATATATATATAGCAATTCACTTCTATTTCAACACATATATAATTTTTACAACGCATATATAACTTATACATCGAACGTACAACTTATACAACGCTTATACAAGAGGTGTACAACGCTTATATAACTCATACATCGACTATATAATTTATACATCGTCGTTTTCCATATCGTTTATAAATTAGAAATCTCACATTGGGTTCCACTCCACCAAAAATAGCAGAAGGCTCAGAAAAATATGCGGTCTCTTCTAAAATGCAGAAGACGTCCACACGGTCACGATGTTTCCTGTTTCATCGAATTTCGTCAAGAAACGAAAAAGATATGATTTTTCGAAGTTTGCAACACTTTTAAACTGTTGAAAATTAACATGGCCGTATACCTCTTTGTTTTCTTCAAAACTAGGTTTTCAATTATCGGCTAATCCGTGAAACTTGAGGAGAATCAGACTTCGCAGCGTCGTAGAGCTCCGAGGCACGCACCCAACGCCACCAGTGGCGTTCCGATCGAAGCAGTCAGGAGGGCACGGCGGCGCGTCGAAGTTGCGGTTTTTGAGGGCCTCGATCTCGTCGTACACTGAACGATGGAGGTCAACTTGGGTATGGATTAGAAGAGGATGGAGTGCCCTTCAAAAAGTTCCAAAGAGGCGGACTGATTCGCTGCGTGGTTGAGGAGTTATGGAGGAGAGATGGGAAGAAGGGGTTTTCGCCATCGGTTGCGAGGGATCGGGGAAGAAAGAGAATAGATTAGCCAATAGGATTTTTTTTATTTTATAATTTTTAAAATCTCTAAAATACCCCTTACACAGACGAACACCAATTCAAACCCAACGACTATCGTCCCTAGCGTTTTACCCCCATTCCGAACACAATGGGATATGTTTCGTAGGCCCATTCGACTGTTTCAGTCAGTTTTCCTTCAAATTAAAATATAAAACATTCAATATTTGATTTGAACGTGCATTTCAATTTGCCAGGACCACAAACTGATTCGAAAAATTCCAGAAAAATATATCTAGCTATGTTTTGATGATACGGTCCCAACAAAACTAGTTTCGTCGAATTCTGAGACCGTTTGCAAAAAGGCTCATTTCTGGTCGATCCAATTTAATTGTAATTGACCAAAACACATTTTCCTTTGCCACGCTCACATACTAGCTTCAAAAATTATGAAATTTGAAACCTAGCGATAACATCACATCCCGAATCTAACAAAAGTGGTTTCGTCGAATTCCGAGGTCGTATTCAAAATGGCCAATTTCACGGGCTATATAAATTCCATAGCGACCTTTCTGAAAATTCATTTGGCCACAACTTTTGCTTTCCGCTATGAAAATTTAATTTTTCAGATTCGTTAGAAAGGTATTCACTAACAAATTTAAATATTTTTGGTTTCACTCAAATCCGTTTTGTTTTGCACCCGGTACAGTCCGACAAAGTTTGAATTCAATTTTTGAAACTGCAGCGCCATTTCAGGCCTTGTTTATAATTATAATTAATTATATTCGTTTTCAATTGTCGATTCAAACTCACCTTTCATTGCCATTATTTAAAATATTTATTTTAAATATTTAAAATCCATTATTTTGGCCAATTTAAAAATTTTAAATTGGTTCAGATTTTCTGGGTCGTTACAACCGCCACCCCTCGACTCGTCTCCGCCCCCTCGTCAGATCCGACCCGCCCACGACCTCCCTCGACGCCTCCTCCGCCTGAATCGAGGCCAGAAAATCCGCCACTTCCTGGCGCCACCGACGACGATCCCGGCCACCGTACCCCCTCAAACCACCATCGACCGATAGCCCTCTCCTCCCTCTTCCACGTCCAACCCACCGATCATACCCTCGTGCCTCGATTCTCGCGAAAACCGCAAACCTAGTTTTGAACCATCGTGAAAGGTGAGTTCTTTTTAATGTTTGCACTTTGAAAAATCATATCTTTTTAGAGTGTTGACGAAATTCGATGAAACAGGAAACATCGAGACCGCAAGGAAGCTCTCTACCACATAGAAGAAGCCGCGGATTTTTCTGTGTCATCTACGATTTTTAGCACTCCACAAACCAATGTGAGAAATCTAAATTAATAGAATTTGAATGGAAAATGTCGTGTATAAATTATATAAGCGAAATATAAATTACACACGTGTTGTATACCTCATGTACATGCGTGGTGTAAGCTATATGAGCGAATTATGAATTATACATGCATAGAATAATTGATATATGTGTTGAAATGCAAGTGAAATATAGTAATATATATATATATACTCCCTTCGTCCACAAACCATGGACGATATTTATTGTTGTGAATTGGTGTGAAATATTGGATGAAAAATACGAATGGTTAAATAATTGTTTGTGGTTGATATTGTTTGGTTGTGGTTGAAAAATACCCATTGGTGATTGAAATAAATTGGAAATATTGGTGGAAATAAAAATAAACATGCCGCCTACGTGCGAATTAGATGCATGAATCCCCATTGTCAAAAACCGCAAGGTTTTAAGGTAGAGCGAGGAGCCGTACTAGGGACGGTGCCGGTTTTAACTACCCTGCCGTTATGCTGGCGAAATTTTGAATAATCTTTATGTGTTAGAATAATTTTCATATGTTGAAATTATTTTCATGCGTTGAAATTAAAGCCATATGTTGAAACTATATCCATGTGTGGAAATGTTCATGTATTGAAAAGTGATGTGTGAAAATTAAATTCATGTGTGAATGAATGAAGTGTTTAAACAAAAAAAATCACATTTTTATAATATATATGAAGTATGAAAAATATTCGCCTTATATATAAATAGTTTCAACAATAAAAATTTCATCTTTCTTATATGAATAACATAAATAAAATATCCATGTGTGGAAATGCTCATGTGTTGAGAAATGTGTGTAGTGGAAAAGTTCATGTGTTGAATAAAAAGATCGAACTATAAAAATTACATTTTTATTGAAACTATGAAGTGTTGAAAACATCCATTTGTCAAATAAATATTTTAAATGATAAAAATATCATTTTTATCATATATGTGATATGCTAAAGATATGCGGACGTTGAAATAAATATTTGTGAAGAAATATTATTTTTAACATGCATAGGAACTAAATAAAATAGTCATGTGTTGAAATCTATTTTAGTTCGCCAAAATTATCATCTTTGAAATGTGAAGTGTTAAAAATAGCCACTTGTTCAAATAAATGTGCATGAGTTGAAATATACATTAATTAGCTAATGATATGATTTTAGCCTATGCATGCAACATTAGAATGAATGGTGCTTTTAAACCAAAGTAAATCAAATATGAAGTTGAATGGAAAATGATAAGTGATAAAAATTGTATATATGTACATGCATATTTATTGAACAGGTCATAGCAAAGAGGCTAGAGAAGAGGAATAAAATTTTGTGCCTGACAAATAGGTACACATTTACTGTTTTGTTAGGGTGATGATTTTATGAGCCTGTTGGCTAGCCGCTTGGCTTTTTCTTTTTCTTTTTGACATGAGACGCCCGTGTGGCTATTTGGGAATTTTCCCAGCCCCTCCCATACAAAGGAGGTTATGGTGAAATTTTCCGAAATTTAAAGGCGTTAATGAAATAATTGAAGTGGAAACGATATAGGAATTTTTGAATGAACTATATTTATATAAATATAAATAAAATTAAAACGAAACGTGGCCGTGTAGTTCGTGTTTTGAAACCGTGATTTCAAACGACTAGTGCGGGAAATCCGACCATTGGATTTTCCCGAAACCGCAACCGTTGGGTTCGCCTTGGAAATATCTTTCCAACGGCACCAACTTTGTGAAGATCTGACGGTTGGATTGTCTGGAATGTTTAATTCAAATCTGAAGAAAAACAGCGCCAGAAACGATTATATTTGTATATATATATATAATTGAATTAAATCGAATAACGACGCTGCAGTTTGTAAATTGAAATCGTAATTTCAAATGGCTATTGTGGAAGATCCGACCGTCGGATTTTCCCAAAACTGAAACCGTTGGATTCGTTTTGAAATGACCTTCCTAATGATATAAAATTTGTGAAGATCCAACGGTTAGATTTTCAGATATGTGTAAAAAAAAATTAGTGAAAAACAATGCCAGTGCATCGACGCGACCTGAAACGTCGTTTAATTAAATTTGGCCATTTTAAAATAAATAAAAATGGCGATGTATCATTATAAAATACTATAGACGATATAGAGTGAAAGTAAACCAATTTCGTTGTGTTTGCTTGATATGTGATGGTTGAATGTATTTAACATGAGAATTATAACTAAAGAACTGAAATGTGAATGTTGAATAGTTCAACCATGTGATAAATTGATTTGAAAATCTAAATATACGTAGGTTATTTGAAAAGGCCGAGTTCATCTCATTTCAAATAATCGATCGACGTTGAGAAGTCGAAGAGTCGAAGATGGTTGAAGACTGACGATCTTCACATTGAATGGATGGGTGCTACTAATGCTCGTGATTGGAGTAGCTACCATGAAGGAGCTGAAGTAGTAGCCGTCCAAACATACTGTTGATTGTACGGATATGCGAGGAATTGGTGCCTCCGGTTTCGTTCAGACCCAGAACGAACTTGTAAATGGACTGTGTGTCTGACATTGGATTTTGTTCTGTGCTGATTGATCTTTGTTAAATATATATCTGTTTGGCGGCGGAGAATTTATTCTCTTTCTTAACGCCCTTCTCTGAGACATACGAGCTCAGAGGTTATATATTGATAGAAATCAGTCGCATGGAGTGGATTGCCTGTGTGGCACGCCTGAGTGGCATATGATCGAGGCTTCTGTTGCAAAGCAAAGTCTTGTGGTTGATGATCAAAGCATGGTCTGTGTGACGTAGCTTTGTGTATAACGTGAATTCGCAACCCTCACACCTCGGTATGAGTCAAAAACGGGAGAGTGACTGCAGTGAGAGCACGACGTTTCTTTCTAGCTAAGGTGGTGTCAGTGACCTACCAGCCCTGACATTATATATACTTTTCACCTGTGTGGTTGTTGGAATGCGAGGCGCCTCAATATAGGTCTGTAAGGACCGGGAAACGTGTGTTCAGGAATAATTAATCCTCAAAAGTAAGAGAGGACAGGCCCTGAAGATCCAAGGATCATAGTGGGGTCCTGGGACATTTGCTAGAATGTCTCGAATCGGAGAGGAGCTTGCCCCTTGCCTCGACTCATGAAGGAATCCAATTTCCAATACGAAATATGCGGACGTGATTGTATTACTAGTATGGCGACATAGTAGATGGTAGCTATGCCGCCTAGGATTGATATTTATGATTGAATTTGCTTTTGAAACATATATACACTAGTAATAATATCAAACACTTTTGTTTTATTCGTATGAAGCATTTTTTGGCCATTATAAGGTAAAACTCTATCCTCCGGCTTGCGTTGCATTGTGTGATGGGACCTGAGTCTTATAATGACTTCATTTTTCAAAAAGCATTGCGATGATTTAATCATTTACTTTATTTCATGCACTAGCACTCATTGGAGTAAACCCGTTCCGCGAAAGTGGCGTGGTCCTTTGATTTGCCTTATTATTGTTGTTAATAAGTTAAGTAGATTTCTCATACCAGTCCCATGACTGACTCGTAGTTTGTTTCACCTTGCAAACTCGGGTGCCCTCATTTTCACACGGGCAGCCTAGTTACAGGTTTCTGACGCACTTTTGGCTCATGGCGAGGCTTGACTACACCGTGCTGACTTGGATTTTCTCCGCCATTATTGTATCTATATTATGATTCCGCCATTGGTGATGTAGACTGATATTTATTTTGAGTACTCTTTATGTATGATTCCGCCTCAGGCGATGGTGACTGACTATGTATCATTATGCACTAAGTTGTATCCTGTACTGTGCTTCTTTGATGTGATGATATCTATATGATTCCGCTGTCATATGTGTGTAAATAATTCTATTTTCTGTTTATGCTATTATCTGTGATCTGCTAATGATGATTAATGTGTTATATTCCAATGATTATCCTTAACACCGGGTTACGGGGTTTTGGGATTGTCACAGCGGAAGTAAGGAGAGGAGAGAGTGTTTTTAATTTTTAATTATTTTAATTATTTAACTTACAAAAAGTTGACTTTTTCATACGACCTCTAAACGAGGCCCACCGCCTGTCGTCCGTAGCGTTTTACCCCCATTCCGAACACAATGGGATATGTATCGTAAGCCGGTTCGACTGTTTCGATCAGTTTCTGTTAAAATCAAAATATAACTCTATATATTGATTTTGAACGCGCATTTCAAATTACTGGGGTCACATACTAACTCAAAAAATTTCTGAAAAATATTTTCTAGCTTCGTATTGACGATACGGTCCTAACAAAACTAGTTTCGTCGAATTCTGGGACCGTTGGAAAAATGGCCATTTTCCAGTCGATTAAAATCAACTAAAACTGGTCAAATGCGTTTTCCTTTGCCACGCTCACATATTGATTCAAAAAATTATGAAAATTGGAATATAGCAATAATTTGACATCACGGATCCAACAAAAGTGGTTTCGTCGAAATCCGAGGTCGTTTGCAAAATTTCCATTTTTAAGGGCCTGAATTTCATAGCGACTATTCAGTATTTTCAACTGGATATATCTTTTGATTCCCGCTATGAAATCTCAATTTTTCGGATTCGTTGGAAAGATATTCCCAATTAGATTCCATTATTTTTTATTTCACTAAAATCCAGTTTATTTTGCACCCGGTACATTCAATTGAAGTTTGAAATCGAATTATCGAACTACCGCGCCATTTTCAATTCTGTTTATAATTATTTATATTATAACGACGACGTGTATAATATATACGTTCGAATTCTATTCAAATTAAATTTCTCGTCGATATTATTCAAAATAATCTATTTTAAATGTTCAAAATTCGCAAAAATTGTCAAAATAAAATTTTTAAACTGGCTCGCATTTCTGGGTTGTTACAGTAGTCATTTATGTATTCTGATTTGCAAATTAAAGAAAACTAAGAGCACTTACATAACAGTCAGGCTCAGTGTGATCACTCCAAGGGACATGGCAAATAATTTATATAAACTATTGATTTGTAACCCTATAGTTGTTGTATCCATCAGGAAGTATAACTTAGTTGTTGAGCAGCTGTCTAATCATATGAGAAAAATGGCAATAGAGAACACGCAAAAAATGAAAATCAAATGGAAACAAAGTTTTACAAAGCAGCCAACAATTTAAAGGCATTGATGTACATCAAAGGCAATGATGTACAAAGTCACTAACATGAGGCTTTCCTTCTTAATAGTTAAAATATAGTTAGAGCTATAACTTGAAAATAAATTGATAGTAAAATTCAATAGTCGCTTCAAACCATGTAATAAACAAAAATGAGCTTTGTTTTGCAAAAGCTACGTGCCATTTTTAATTAAATGAGGGGGATACTATTGATATCTCATGTTCCCATGTTCATTTGGCAGTTTGGGTTATTTGTACTAGAATGACTAGAAAAAATTACTAAAGATAATTAATGAAAATTAATTACATACTCTATTTTATCCTCCACCATTTTATCCTTAATTTTAGAGAAAGGTAAGGATGACAAATTAAAAAAGGTAAGGATGACTACCATTTTATCCTCCACCATCGCAAGACTATTACGACCTCCTGTATGCCCACAAACAGTTTTTTTCTTGTTCAAGCTTTTTGTCTTTCATGTTTTTTTCTTATTTTCGTCATTCTCCTTACAGCAAAATTCTTCCCAATCCTCCTTTTTTACATCGAGCGGAATATATTTTATTTGTGCATCTAATGTTGATTTAACATCTAAATATTTTTCCATAAAGTATTCTTATGCCTTATCCACATCCTCGACATTATTTTCTGAATGCTTTTCTTAATATAGTGAGGCACTTCGTACTTTTCTGCAATTATCAGTACAAATTTCATTACAATAAAATAATCATGCTATATTGAGTGATTAGGTACAATATTTAAAAAGAGAAATATTCTCACCAATAAGTTCTTCCAAATTTCATCCTTATAGTTTTTTGGAACTGATTTGCACTTAGCAAACCTGATCAGTACACAAGTCCTCACAAGATCGCCTACAGTACTTTGAAATTGAGTTACAGCAAAACCATTTCGATTAAACTTAATCTTTTTTGGAGGATTTCCACCTCTTGTTGACATAGGATCTCATCCATTAGTTTCCTTAATAGTATTTTTTGACACTGCTATAAAAACAAAATAAATGTGGAATGTTTAAACAAATAAACAAATCTGAACACTCCAGTTCAAGTTCATAGTTACAAGCATGGTTATGTTTGCTTCCGAACACTCCAGTTCAAGTTCCACTCCAAAAATTCATTTTTCCCCCTGCATAGAAAGACCCATGATGACAAATAATGCCTAAGGCCCAAAACGGAAATGGACAGGTCCTGATTACATATTATTCATTTTCATAAATAAATTACACTTAATCTATTAACATGATCATATAATTCAAACAATTATATTATACAGACGTATTGTATTTGTTAATGTTTTGTTAAGAATATGAAAGCTAACTTTTACTGAAAGAAAATCACCAAAATGTAGGTCAATGGCGTTACTCGAACAAATATAAAAATCTGTATGGCCTAGATAATGTCTAGTATTATAAACAAGAAACAACATATGATCTACAGAAAACATAAAAAACATTATATATATAAGTTCAATGTTACTCAAACTTACATATACTGTTTAACATAGAGATTAACATGTAGGTCACAGGATCATTTCTTAATTACTCATTTACATGTGCCAAACAAAGAAGGGATTCCATTTAACTACAAATTTACTGCTTACCATATAAGTTCTAGAAATTATAAACTGATATGTTATAAAGACAACATCTACAAGCTAAATTATGTACTAAAATAAGTACTTAAATTCAAAATTTCCAAGTTGTCCAACTTTTTCATTACAGTTATTGAACCTATGTGTCCCACATTATGAGCACTGATTGTCATGATGAACAAACCGAAGAAAATACAAAATAGATAAAAATTGCATTTACTCAAATACTTGATCTGATTCCAAATGTTTCAAGCTTTTTATACACAGTAAAATCCTTGTGAGTTCAACATGAGATATGCAACTTGTTTCCCATTAATCCTTGCTACTATATCATACCTTTTGGAATCAAATAGTACACTAGAAATCTGTTGCTTTAATGTTTTGCTTTTTGCAGGATTCATATCATATATTTCTCTTTTACTGTATTGAATTAATCGAATACCTTAATGTTAAACTACTGTTAAACAGTATGCTACAGCATGCATCACCCACTTAGACAAAGTGGTAAAACATTTAAAACTAACCTCAACCCACTTCAAAAAGAACATCTATGCCTATAGTTCCAGATCACAAAAATCAAACTCCTATGATAAGTAGTTGAAAGTAGAAGCATATGTCAGTACTATTCATATAAGGATAGTATGTATCACATGGTAGCCAAGCAGCAATTCCAAATGCTTCCTATTTCAGATTTGAATTCATCTGCATCATTGTCTTTTGCTGCACTTATCTTTTGTAAATATAAATAATCAGTTTGTAACAGCGTTTGAACAGTAAGATAAAGGATGTAAATTATATGATTATTAAAATTTCAAACCCTTACCATAAGTACAATTTTGTGGAGTTCATTGCAAATAAAACTTAAAGTACACTGCAAAAATATCACTACTATTAACAGAAAATAGTAATATATTACTGTTTCCAGTAACATATCACTACTATTACTGTTAATAGTAATGTGCAAAAATATCACTACTATTAATAGTATCATCCCTTTTCTAGTGTACGGTGAAACACTAACATAACATTCATACATTATTTAACATAGCAATTAATCTGCAGATTATATACCAAAAATCAAAACTAAAACTTCCAAACTCCATCCCCTTCTCCACTTAGTTTTTTCGTTCTGCAATCAGGCCTCTACTTTGCAACTATTATCCACTGTACTCATCTTTGATGCTAACTGATGTACCATCGCCTCAAAGGTGATTTCTCTCACCCATCCTCCTAAATCATAAACTATCTTCTTTTGATTATCATCGTTGATCAAGCGCAATTGATAAGAGCTCCTTAATTTTTATCTCGGTTAAGCTAAGTCATATGTTATATAAATTCATTAATAGTTTTTGCTGATACTCGATTTGCGGCGAAATCGTTTGCATTGCTGTATTCGAAATTGAAGACAGGGTTGATGGTGGAGAATTCAATTTTGCTCATAAATTGGAGTTTGCATTAATAATACATGAGCTACTCGACGCTTTCCTTTATTCTTCTTCCCTTAACCCTCGGATTACAATGGATATGTAGGCTTATGTGCATGGTTATATACTTAAGTGGTTGGATGATCACATCCTTTATGTTAAAGGTCAGACAAAACAGTTAAGTTTTTGTCTTCTTCACTACGATATTTTTATAGTTGTGATTTTTTCCATAAACTGTTTTTTCTCTGCCTGCCTTTTTCGCATGTAATATTCTTTTCCATGTTTTTCTATTTATGGTTTGGAGCTTGATGTATCAGTATTTTTCTTTAGTGAAAGCAGTGTGACTGAAGTTTGTTACGTAAATATATTTTCAAATTTAATTTATGCTTAAGTGTGGAGGCCCGAGGGTGATGGGGTTACCAATCTTCTCAATGGGGGTAGCAATATTGAACTGTGAGTTTTCCTTTAGGTTTTGAATTGAACTGCTCCAAGAAAGAGCTTTTTACTGATGTTAATATCGTTAGGTGCGATTGAAGTTTCTAAGGCCCGACTTTGGGTTGGCGTGGCTAGGGCACACATTTCTGCAAGGGAGAGGAGGATTCAGGGGTCGGGTCAAAAGGAAAACGTGAAGGGGATACTGCAGTCAAGTTCCATTGAATTATGTTATTATCCATCGTCCAACTGTTCAGAGGATACTACAGTCAAGCTCCAAGATCAGGCGGTCTTAATAAGAAGACAATTATGACCAAATTCTAGAAATTAGCATTGGCAGAAAGATCAAGACAAAAACCAAAAATATTTCTAAAACATGCTAATCAAATGACGAAAAATACTCGTTCCAAATCATACATTCCAAGCATGAAAGGAAATTTCTATATATGTCAAATTGGGTCAATTTAGTCAAGAAGAAGTTATCTCAAGTATCTAAAAGAAGATTCATTTGGATTATACTTGTACAGTACATTATCAAACATGTTACGAAGCCATAAAAGAATACAAGAGCCAGCAAAATGGGAATCAGTCCGTCATATATAAATATGAAGTTCAAAATATACTAAGAATCCCAAACTAATTGGTACTTCCATATATTATGCATCACATTGAAGTCGAGAATGTATACATGTCCGATGGAGTTGTTAAGACAGTAAAAGATTTTCGAATTTAATGGAAAACGATGAAAAACACGTTTTGCATCGGTTGAAAAATATGCACCACATTCATTTTACAAATGTGTGGCCCATGATTATAATATTTTATGATGATAGATGAATCGAGTAACTATGCCTATTTATTATTCTATTTAATTTAAACTGAGATCTACTAACCACCCTAGCTTAATACTTTCATATGCTAATATTATCCTAAGCTCATGCCAGGCATAATACTCATTCAAAACAGATTAAAAGTAAGTAGAAAAGTGAAAAAAAAAAGGAAGGAAAAAAATAGCAGTTAAAGCACGCAAACAAAACCAGGCACGAGCTAATCACAAATGGAAAAAAATAATCAGCAGTAGTTAAAAAAACAAAGAGACAGGTAAAGGGAAGCGTACATACGCATGATAGTCTAGGCACGAGCATTCATTCAAATTCTACATGCACCATTTATTTACCTTTCATTCAAATTATTTATTGAATGAGGTTTTCTCTCTCTTTTTTTCCTCCATTGTTTGGATTAAAATACAATACCGAAGGTAATAATAAAAGACAATACTAAAGGTAGTTAGTAGTCAGCAGCAGCAACACTACTGCTAACAACAACAATAATAAATACCTACCTTGCTGCATATAGTTTCTTATCATTGTTCCAAACACGACATTCAAAGGATTCTTATATGTCAAACAAGCTTTCAGAAGATTCAGTGCTTGCATCATTTATTTATGAAAATAATGCAAAATGATCCATAAAGTCGCATATGTTCTAAATAGTAAGAGAACCAGATGTAGAGAGAAGTACCAGATCAAACGCTAAACTTAAATGTTAAATCATCCATCGCTGTCTACTTTAATAGCTATAAACATGGTGCAGATATTTCATAGTTTCTTAACTAAGAATTTAGTGCCAACTAAAAGAGGGAGTAAAAGTTTATTTTGCTTAAGGATGATTCAATGAAGGCTCATGTGACATAACTATTTACCTCATTTTCACCAATATTGATTTCTTTCTCCACTAAGTCAGCAAACATTGGGGTTCTAACAGGGAAATATAACCAATCCGATTGAAGAAATTACCAATTGAATGGAAAATTTAATTAGCTAAAAAATTACCACCAAAATTTACCTAAAAATTAATTAGAAGTCTGATTAGCAAATCATCATCAAATTTTAGTTAGCTAAACAAAATCAATTCTAGTCGAGGAGATACCAATATTACCTTAGGTTGTTCATCAATGAATCGCCAACGAGTAAAGAAGTCTCGTTTTGACAGACAATTAACAACATAACAGCTAATCCGAGGGGAGATCTGAGAAAATCGAGGGTTAGCTTCGGAGGAAAGGAAAGCGACAAGTGGAGATCTGAGAAAATCGCAGAAACAAGGTTTGCGGAAAAGAAAAGCAAGGCGGCCAAACATATTTTTTTTGGGAATCACGGGCCGAGAAGGGAACGAAAATTGGGCTTCTAATTTGGAATAGTAGTACGATAGATAAATTAGGAATGAAGCTCTCATTTGCACGCAAAATTAAATATTTAAAATTATCAAAAATATTGGAAACACTTCGATAGATATAAAAACACTAGATCACTGTTTCAAGCCTAGAAACTAAAAAAAGGGTTTCAAACAAAAAAATGTCATATGTTTCAAATTTTCTTATTTGGTGCAGTGCTAGGTGCCAACTTCCCTACTGATCCGAAGTGAACCACATTCCTCAGAGGTGATACTTTGATAAAAACTAAGTCTCTTACTTCGAATTCGATGTTAGTTCTTCCCTTATCTGCATAGGATTTCTGCCTATCTTGAGCTGTCTTCATCCGCCATCGAATAAGGTCAATCTTGTCGGATGTTTCCCTGACCATATCTGGTCTAAGTAATAATCTTTCTGTAGATTCCCACCAACAAGTTGGTGATCTATAGGGTCGTCCGTACAATGCTTCGAAGGGTGCCATACCGATGCTAGCTTGATAACTGTTATTATAGGCAAACTCTACTAAAGGAAGATGCTCTTCCCAAGTCCCTCCGAAGTCTAGGATACACAGTCTTAAAAGATCTTCAAGGATTCTGTTTACCCTCTCCGTCTGCCCATCCGTCTGAAGATTATAAGCGGTGCTCAAATACAACTGTGTAACTAATGCCTCTTGCGAACTCCTCCAAAATTCGCTAGTAAAGATGGAGTCACGATCGCTTGCGATATTGGTAGGTACCCTATGAAGACGAACTATCTCACGAACATAAATGTTGCCAACCACGATGCCGTCCTCTTAGTCTTAACTGGAATAAAGTGAGCGCTCTTAGTGAGTCTATCTACCACCACCCAAATACTGGTATTGCCTTTCTTTGACCTAGGAAAACCATCTATGAAATCCATAGAAACGCTCTCCCATTTCCACTGCGGAACCTCCAATGGTTGAAGTAATTCATCGGGCTCCATTTGCTCGGTTTTGACCTGCTGGCAAACTAAACACTGAGAAACAAATTTTGCTACATCTTTCTTCATCCCAACCCAAAAGAAAACCCTCTTCATGTCTCTATACATCTTGTCACCACCTGGATGAATAGCCATCTTAGAATGGTGGGCTTCTTCTAGGACTGCCTTTATCAATCTTCCAGTTTTAGGAACACAAAGCCTTCCATTTTGTCGCAACCACCCCTTTTCATCTACGACATATCTACTGAGGTGACTAGTAGTCTCCCCTCTTCTGATTTTTTCCATGATGTCTAAAATCTATGGGTCACCTTGTTGCGAAGCTCCTATTTGGTCCATAAGACTTGGTCGTATCTCCTGGGATGCAAACAAATCAGGAAAAACCTCGATGGAGGGTCTAAAATCAAAAGTTGGTATGAACTCCAAGTTCTTTCTTTCCACAAACAGAGGACTCAGGGTCATACTCTGCCTACTTAGTGCGTCTGCCACCACATTACCCTTGCCAGAGGTATAAGTGATTTCAAAATTATAAGAAGCTAAGAACTCCATCTACTGTTGTTGCCTTACATTGAGATCATCTGTGAGAATAGATGCTTAAGAGATTTATGATCGGTGTATAACTCGAATCTTTTTCCAAGTAAATAATGACGCCACGTCTTTAACGCAAATACTATGACAGCTTGCTCTAGATCATGGGTGGGGTAGTTCTTCTCATGCACTCTCAACTGTCTACCCCCATAACATACTACTTTCCCTTCTTGCATAAGAACCGGGCCAAGCCTTATACCGCACACATCAGTGTAAACAGTAAACACGTTACTTCCATCAGGCAAGGTCAAGACTAGGGCTGTTGTCAGATCCCTCTTCAGTCGTTGGAAAGAAACGTCACAGTCTACATACCATGAAATTGCCAAATTCTTCTTTGTCAGCATGGCGAGAGGGGTTGATATCTTCGTGAAGTCCTTAGTGAACTTCCTATAATAACCTGCCAACCCAAGAAAGCCTCTCACCTCGGTTGCATTTTTAGGAATCTGCCAATCTTGCACTACAACCGCCTTGGTGGGATCTACAGCTATCCCTTCTTTGAAGACCACATGCCCTAAGAATCTCACCTCTTTTCTCCAAAAATGGAATTTGGAGAACTTCGCCTTAAGCTGATGGTCATGGAGAGTTTTCAAAACTTCTCTCAAATGTTGGGCATGCTCTTCTTCGCTTTTGGAGACGATCAAAATATCATCAACAAAGACAACGAAAAATTTGTTTAGGAACTCCCGAAACAAACTACTCATCAGATGGACAAAATAGGCGGGTGCATTCGTCAGCCCAAAAGGCATCACTATCCATTCAAAGAAATCATTCGTAGTTTTGAAAGCAGTCTTATCTATGCTGTCCTCAGCCACCTTCAACTGATGGAACCCGTAGCCAAGTCCAACTGAGAAAATACCGAGGCACCAACAAGCTGATCAAATAAATCATCAATCCTCGGAAGCGGGTGCCTATTCTTCTTGGTGAGCTTATTCAACTCTCTATAGTCAACACACAAATGAAGTGAACTATCCGCCTTAGTTGCGAATACTACTGGAGCACCCCATTCAGATATGCTTCGTTTGATATACCCTTTCTGAAGTAGCTCCCCTACTTCCTTACTCAGCTCCCTCCTTTTCCTTGAAGCCATGTGGCTTACTAGTAATGCAACTGGCTTTGCATTGTCCACTAGATATATGCGGAAGTCGATCTCACGCCTTGGATGTAAACCCCGTGCCTCATCAAAAACATTGGAATAATCTCGATCCAACGGAACATATTGCAAATCATCTATGGATGCATCTAGAGACTCTAGAAAGCTAAGCATAACAGACCCTTGGGGTCACAAGAAACTTCGAGAGTCTTCCCATGACAAGTCAGGAGTCTAACAACCCTCCTCTCACAATCCAGAATGGCCCCATACGTGGTAAGCCAATCCATTCCTAGAATCAACCCCTAGCCCATAAACCCGAGCACATATGCATCACATTCAAATTCGACGCCTAACACAGATATTTTCAAACCCCGACAAATCATCGATAAATGAGCCGAACCAACAATGGGGTTTGAAACAACTATGGGATCTACTACCATACTAGTAATTAAATGCAGATATTTAACCACAGAACTAGATATAAACGAGTGTGAAGCGCCAGAATAAAAAAGTGATCTAACTAGATGGTTTGAAAGAGAAACTAAATTTTCTATGGAAATTTTTCTACCTCTTTCAGGAGCACTGATTGCAAGAGCATGCACCTACTCTTAGAGGGGGAGGAGGAGGAATGACTGGTGCATTTGGGGGAGGAACGTCTATTTGGCCTTCGGCAAGCGCCGTGGCCTCCAAATACCTACCGAACCATTCGGGTAATGTGACGCCCTCTAGGATATTAGGAATGTTTTGTTCCCCAGACATGCTGAAAAAGGAAAAAGGAAGAAATTTAGATAAAGGACTGAAGGATATTACATATGGCTTCTTGGGGAATATTTTCAAAACAGTCTTTTCTTATTGAAAATACTTTTTTTTTAAACCTTTTTTTCTGAAAATATTTTTCAAAAACTTTTATCTAATCTAGTAACCTTCAGCTTTGATATCAAGTGTGACACCCCACGTCCATTAATGTCACTCACTAAGGGAATGCATTAAGTTTCGTGAAGCGTTATAGGTAAACAAACATAGAATAATTACAAGACATATATAATTAAGATAGCAGCGGAAATTTTAAATTTTTATTTCAAAACATAAATCATAATGCCGTGGTCCATAATACCATAAGTCACAAAAACCATTACAATAAAATAACTTCTGTCTTGCATCATCAGAGTACATAAGAATATGAAAAACACAATTCTCCAATTGAAAGAGTTAAGCCATAATAGAGATAAGAACTTGAGCCATACTTCAGAAGTAGCTCCTAGCAAGATGATATTTGAGTCCTGACTAAGCCTGAGTGTTTCCTCCCTGTGAACCTGGGGGAGAAACGGAAGAAAGAAGGAGAAACAAAAGGGTCAGACCTAAAGTTTGGCGAGTCTAGTTACTTTTAGCCAGTAAATAAATAAAAGTAACATGATAGGCATATAAAGTGGATAAGAGAGATCACTACATAAATGGCAGGTTTGACACGGTAGACAGGGTAAGGTGTATACACTTCTCTAATGATTACTCTGCACTACTACTAGTATAAATAAAATGAGATGATCCCTTCCATTATAAGTTGGTAGACTTAGGACATACATCCGAGTGTACCCTAACCACTACCCTAATCGATTGGCTCCCTACTCTATAGATATCATGTGTTGGCCCCATAGTAGGAGGTATCACTTCTTAAAGTGGCAACCCTTAAGATGTGCACAACCATGTCCACTGGTGTCACGGTTGTCTTATCCCCCTCTGCCCAGCTCATGCACGCACATGGCCCTCGGTCGGTTTGCACCACCCACACCATTCGTCTCGTTTGGATCTCTTATAATCAATCAGTAAGTGTGCCCCTTCTCCGCCTAGCACGGAGTACTTTATTTGACACCTACTACGGGTTACTGACTGAAATGGGTCCCACACAATTTGATACAAGCTCTCCCCTTTGTCTTGTATCCCCACTAGGTTTTTCACTGACTGTGCATACCCTTAGATGTCTTTAATTACATAGCCCTATGTCAGTTATGCTTACCCTAAAGGATGTCTTTAATTACATAACCTTATTGGGTTAAGTTCGTGGGCCTATATGTAAACATTACCCACCCCCTCTAATTTACTTAACGCACCCACTACCCATCCAATTTTACTTAACCCTAACTTAAGTTCATAATCATACAATCCTTATGGATTAAATTATGTTAAGAAGTCCAATTTATTAACATGTCCAATTATGGTTATAATGGGCTAGACCTCCCACATTAGGCCTACAACGTGTGGATGCTAGATAGGTCGGTCGGGTCCGGGCAGTCTTATTCCACAGTTTGGTCTAACCTCGTGTCTTTTCCCGATTCATACTTGCACACTTAGACCTCTTACATTAGGTTCAACATTAGTGGCTGCTGGATATGCCGGCCAGGTCCGGGCAGACTTCCACCACTAATGCAACCGAACCTCATGTCAAAAGTGCAATTACAATTCCTAATTGTAATTACTAAACATTCCATTTTTATCTAAATCTACCTATGTCATTATAGGTGATTATTTCTCCTTTTATTCCCATTTGAATTATATGTCCAATAATGTTAATAATCTAATTATGCCAATATTAACCCTTCTCCCCCATTCCCAAACTAGCGTACTCATAAACTGGCGGCATGCCTAGGCTAGACAATAGCCTAGTCACAAACGATAATAGGGAAAATAATGGGAATATAACTAAAGTGACCATCTTAGCATAAACGTAAGATAATAGGGTGAATGGACATGAAATTAACACAATAACAAGGTGGATATAAAATTGATGAACTGGTGGTAGTCAATTGATTCTAACATAATTATGCTGTCATAATAAGCATAGTAAGATCTAAAGTAGCAATTTAGATCTCCAATTGGATTAGATCTATCATGATAACACAAGGTGGTAAATTAGATCACATAATTTAGATCTAGAGGTTAAAGTAGATCTAACACCATCAAAATGACATAATAGCATGTTTAGATCTAAATATAGGTTCTCATGTCCAATTTACAACTTATCTAAGTTGATCGCAATATGACAGGTGAAAGGTGATTTACATAAAGAATTGGATCTAACCAATGTTACAACTGTCCAAATTAATAGATTTACATTCACCACAATATAGTTACAAGTCAAGATCCACATATGTAACATAATAGAATAATCACAGTTTCATTAGATCTAAAATTATAGATCTATTATGACATAGTATAAGATTTAACAATAGCATAGATCCACAATTTGCAACATATCCAATTCACAATCTTTCACAATTTACTTTTATTTATCTAAACCTAAAAGCAACTAGAAACTCACAGCGTTAGGTTTAGAGAATTGAGAAAGAACGAATCTTAAATTTCTGAATTTGATTTGCAAAGTACGTTGTTGAAGAAAACGGTTCCGTCTCAGTTCGTATCCCAGCAGCATATGGCCTCCATGATTTCCAGTAAAGAAAATAAGAGAATAGGACACATATATATAGCTACCAGACCCCCTGAAACCGTGTGCCACGTCAGCCCTAGGGGTGTCGACACCCCTGTGGGTGGGTCGACCCATAGGCCAACACCCCTCTAGGGGGTCGACCCGCTAGAGCAGGATTTTCGCCACCTTCACGGCTTTTTCAAATTCGAACTGTTCTGGATAAAATTACGACTCATCTCTGACTCATGCATATATATATAATCTTTCTGCATGTATAAAAACTTAAAACACTCATAACTTCTTCATACAGTGTCCGTTTTACGCAACCAAATGTCTATCCTAACCAGAATTTTGAGACGAACGCAATAGTGCAGTCTGTTTCCTCCAATTCTGAGTATAAAATTAATTACTATTTAATTTGTCCTCTTAATGTTGTTAAAAATTCAGGGTGTTACACACCTCATAAAGTAAACCCTAAATAGATATAGCAAATTAAATTAATAATTAGGCTAAACATGGAATTTTATAAATGCCAAAATCCAACAATGGAAGTTGTTACAATGCATTCAAAGTGAAATTATGATTTGATTCTATTTATAATATAATCAAAACAAAGCTCGAATGTAAAAGTTACGAACCGTTGAAGGTTTTAGATTTAAATTTAATCTGGTATAAATTCAAATTCAAATGAACAAATAATTTATAAGATATGAATTTTAAGATTATAAGCAAATGGAGTGCTTAGAATTGGGGGTTTAACTAATGTAAATTAATTAATTAATTAATTGTCAAAATAAGATAAACACAGAAATTAATTACATAATGGAAATAAATAAATAAACGCACCTTGCACTAGAACACAATTGACCCCTGTCCCTCATGCGGTCGACCAATGCACCATGGGCGGTCAACAAGTCAATGCTTGGTATGGGCCATGATGACTGGGGTTTAAGGGATTAAATCTTTTATTTAATGCATCAGATTTATCCATCGTTCCCTTAGCATGGTCCTCAGTTTTGGTTTGTTCTAGCGTTTGTAAATCGAACCATATTCTATCCACTTCCCTTAACATGGTCCTCAGTTCTGGGTTCGTTTTAGCCTTTGTAAATAGAACCATATTGTTAGGAATATATTTGTATATATTTGTTTCCATTAGTTTAATTCTGATGGTTCTACTGAGCGGTTGAAGGCCAGACCAGTTGTTTTTGGCAATCACCGGGTGGAGGGAATTGACTATTCAGAGACATTTGCACCAGTGGCCAAGATGGCTACAGTTCACACATTTCTGGATGTAGCAGCAGTCAAAGGTTTGATCTTGCACCAGATGAATGTTCATAATGCTTTCCTTTATGGTGATTTGCACGAGGAGGTGTATACGAAGCTTCCCCCAGGTTTTGAGCATAGCGAACCCAACAAAGTATGTCGTTTGCATAAGTCTCTCTATGGTCTGAAACAAGCACCACGTTGTTGGTTTGCTAAACTTTCTACTTCTTTGACTGCTTACGGTTTCTCCTACTCTCTTTCCGATTATTCTTTGTTTTCCTACCGGAGTGGAGATATGTAGATTCAGTTCTTGTTTATGTTGATGATTTGATCATTTCTGGTAATGATTCATAGGCAGTTGACAAATTTAAGAAATATCTTAGTTCTTGTTTTCATATGAGTCTTAAAATATTTTCTAGGTATTGAGGTAGCTGGCAGTGCAGCTGGTATTTCCTTATGTCAGAAAAAGTATGCATTGGATATTATTGCAGAGTATGGACTCTTAGGTAGTAGACCGGGGACTTTTCCTATGGAGCCAAACCACAAGCTTGGGTCCTCTATCAACCCACCTCTTGAGGAGGGGGGTAGTATCGACATCTAGTTGGTAGATTGATCTATCTCTCGTTTACTCGTCCTGGTCTAGCATATGCAGTACACATTTTGTTCCGGTTCTTGCAGAAGCCAAGACATGATCGTTGGGATGCAGCACTACGGGTTGTGCGCTATCTCAAGAATTCCCCGGGCCAGGGAATTCTCTTGAGAGCAGATTCAGAATTGAGTCTATATGGCTGGTGTGATTCTGATTGGGCAAGTTTCCCCCTTACACGGCGTTCTATTACAAGATGGTTGGTATTTCTTGGTGGTTCCTATATCTCTTGGAAAACCAAGAAACAGAAGACAATATCATTATCTTCCGCTAAGGCTGAGTATCGTTCACTGATAGCCTTGACATGTGAGTTGAAGTGGCTGGATGAATTGCTAACATGTTTGGGTGTTTAACATATTTCTTCTATTCCGGTTTACTGTGATAGTCAGTCCACATTGCATCTAGCACAGAATCTCGTGTTTCATGAACGCTTCAAACACAGTGAGGTATATATGGACTTCATTCGTGATGCTATTCAGGATGGGACAATCATTACGTCATATGTACCTACTTCTTCGCAGCTTGTTGATATCTTCACCAAGCCACTTGGGAAGTAGCAGTCTGTTTCTTTGTTGCGCAAGTTGGGCATTTGTGATCTGCATGCTCCAACTTGAGGGAGGGTGTTAGGAATATATTTGTATATATTTTTTTCCATTAGTTTATTATATGTTTCCCAGTACAGAAGATTATATTTGTTTCCATTAGTTTATTATATGTTTCCCGGTATAGAATATTATATTCATTTCCATTTGTCTAAGATATGTTTACTGGGAAACATAAACTCATTTTTCTATAAATTTGTATCGTCTGCACAGTTTTGAAAAAGAAGAATTATTTTCCTACACATATTCTATCCACTTCTACTCATAATATTTGAGGTATTTATTTCAATTCTTCCATTGCTTTCTTTCAGTTTAGATCTAGAAACACTATAGCAATTCTAGTTATAGTATTTTCTATTTCAATTCTTGTTCTTCCAACTTATCCATTTCTATTTTATTTTATAATCATTCTGGATCTAATAAACATATATGCATCTCCCTTGTTGTGTATCTATAAATAAAAAAAGAGATTCTGGAAGAGAACATGAAGTACAAATCCAAGGGAATGAATATAAGAGCTAAGGCCATTCTATGAGTGAAAACTTTAGTATTTATTGTTTATAACTGTATAGTATAAGTTTTAATATGAATTTTAATATGCATTTCGAAATATCAGGATTTGCTAATTTCATTATATTCCAAAATGTGAATTCTATGAAGAAATTTTATGTTAGTTGCACTGATTTGGTGGAATTTATTGTTTATGCAATTTCTAATAATTTCTTAGTCTATTCTACTTCTTTCTTTCCTTTGATATTATTTCCGATTCTTCACAAAAACAAAGTTTTAGAACATAAAGCACATTCATATTTATATTTTTCATTCCGCATAACCCTTCTTTGAATTATGGCTAAAATGGATTTGAATAAAATAAGGGTTGAGATTGTAAGTTCTAAAGTTTGGATATTTCATTTGATTAGTGTAATAACTAAGATCTATTTTATTCACAATTCTATATTACAACTTGATATACAGAATTGTCCTTTTTTTCAGGTATAGAAATCCCTAATTATAATTTTGGGAATACTATGAAAATTTTACAGAATAGGTTATGTAGTATTTATTTTAAGATGGTAATTGGCATTTTAATGAAACTTTAGGATATATAAATCATATGTTTAAAAATGCTTAAGCGCAAATATTTATTTATATTTATTAACCGATTTAACATATAATTATTATGTAGTTAATTAATCATCTTTTTCATTTATTTTTTCCCCCTTTAGGATGGTTATAATTAAAGGAAAATCAAGGAAGAATCCTTGTAAAGACTTAGATATAGCGCAGCATTATATCTACATATATATATATATATATATTGATGATAATGTCTTAGGATATTTCTTATAATAAGAAACATGAGGACATGGTATTAATCTCATTTTTGTAGGGTAAATTTACCTGATACTGGTTCCTACGAATAAGCAGAATAATGTGAGATATCACAATGTTATATGTCATAATAAGATGAAAAGGCATGCTTTATGGTTTAGGTATTAAACGGTTGTTGATCCGCCTTTCTCATGGATTAAAGTATCAAGTGGTCGCTAGGTCCGCCTCTTTCCATAAGAGATATTAAATGCCAAAAATGGTCTAGGATAAATGTTACTTTGGAATGACCCTCTTCTTATTACATATTAAGTGACATGGTTAGAGTCCACTTAAGGAATAAGTCTTAAATGGCCAAAGGTCTACCTATCCTAGGGAAAGAATTAAGTGGCTAGACGATTACTGTATAATGTCAGCTAGATAGTATCACAAGCGTCAGCTGTGATAAGTCTTAAATGGAAAGAGGTTTATCTATTTTGAAAAAGGTATTGAGTGGTTGCATATTGTCTCTCGTATTATATATATGTGTGTGTGTGTGTGCGTGTTAGGAATGATTTACATAATATACTCTGGATTAGAATGTATTAAGTAGTCATTGGGCCTGTGTCCTTTCTTTACTTGAAGCAGAAAATGATTCCAATTACTATTACCTCTCATAAACATATTCTTATTTAAAATTATATTGTCCAAGTACTAAAATAATAAGGATTGAGATTTCTATTCACTACACCTTGTTTTTCTGACTTCCTCCTCATAACAAAACAAGTTAAAGAAGGGGACGACGACGATGATGCTTGATGATGGCAAGAGTGGAACTTGTGATGAATAATATTAATCTATTCTTGATACTTTCCATTATGGCCATTTGAATGTTTTGAAAAGATAATATGACGATTTATGTTTTATGATATTTGTTTTGAAAGAAAATAGGTATTATACTTGTTATTATATTTTGTACCTTCCTCTCTGAATTTCCAAAGCTAGATATATAGCTCTATATCGTTTTCTCCTTTTTCAACTAATAACTGACCTTAGAAAAGCTCTAAGTTTCAATGGCCAATTTCCAAATCAAAAATTTGGCCCGTTCCGAGGTAGGCTTTTATAAGCACTTTGAATTGAGGTGGTTTTGCCTTAAGTTATTATGAAAAACTATAGGTAATTGTCAAGGTCAATGGTGACTAACTAATCATCTTGGTTGCTTAGGATGCTTGGGAAGTGGTGCACAAAAGCTAAACTAACCTCTTCCTTCCCCCTTAAGTTTAATGTTGTGGCTATCCAGAATACTAATAATTTCCTTAGCAAATTTTTCGGTTATGAGAAAATAATGATAATATGCAGTAATTTTATCTCACACCCCCCCCCCCCGGGTGGACGTGTCCCACTTAACCCTACGTTTCTGTCTAAGCATGGTTGTCTTACTATGGATGATTACAACAATTTTTTTAGTCAGCTCATGTTTCTGCATGGACAAGGTAAATATAGATGGATTGTTAAATTGTACCTGTTTGAGTTCATGTTTGATTTGAGTGGATAAATTGCTTCCCTTCCCAAAGACTTCCTTGCTTCGTACCATTTTTTGGTGTGCTTAACCTTAGTTTGAAGGATTATCATGGGGTTTCCATAAGCTATGGTATTGACAAGGATTGACATATTCTATGTAAATCCCAGCATATGATACACCATAATTTAAGGAATAAATATTATTAATGATATGACATAATAAGAGAGAATAATATTAATATCACTAATGATATTAATTTCATAATTGCAGCAATACTTATAAATGGTATGCTATGATATGAGGAATAAATATCATTATTCCATAATAATATGAATGATTGTATCTTGTAATTATAAATTTGTGATTGCTAAATGGAAAAGTATCCTTCTCTTCAACTCTTTATCATGGTATCAGAGCTCTGATCCGAATTAGTTCAACTTCCTCTTCTAAAATGTTTCTCATTAACCAAACTTCATCGTATCAAATTCTTAATGGCATTGATCCCACAAAGCCCTACGTCTTTCTAGGAAAATGTCAATGGTGCCCAGAATAAGGACATGTAATTGCTCATTGTCCTTTATTTAAGCAAAAGTTTCCTAATGTCATTCCTCCTTCTTCAAATTCCCTACATCCGCCAAACCAATTCACACCAAAACCTCAAGAAAACATTGCAAATTCCTCTTCCTCTTCATCCTCTTCAACATGGCTTCTTGACAGTGGTGCTTCCCACCATGTCACGATAGATCTGAACAATCTATCCCTCCATTCTCCTTATGATGGAACCGAAGAATTTATCATTGGTGATGGAAAAGGCCTAAAAATCACTCATGTCGGTTCTTGTTCTTTATCATTACTCAAACTAAATAATGTCTTGGTTTTTCCTTCCATGTCAAAAAATATAATTTCCGTTTCTCAACTTTGTCAGGATAACAATATTTCAATTGTCTTTTCTTCCACCTCTTTTCATATGAAGGATCTCAAAACGGGGGAATCTCTATTCCAAGGGCTGGTTACATCAGGCATTTATTAGCTCAAATCCACAACCCCTGCAGTCTATGCAAGAACAACTAGCTCACTTGATTGGCATCATTGTTTGGGGCATCCGTCCCGTTATGTCTTTAGGCAAATTGTTTCAAAAAATAAACGTCATGTTCCTAGTATCTCTACTTTAAATTGCAATTCATGTGCTTGCAATAAAAGCCATAAACTTCCTTTTTATACTTCCTCTATTATGTCTACTGCCTCACTTGAGTATGTCTATTTTGATCTTTGGACATCGCCAATTTACTCTCATGATGGCTTTAAATATTATCTTATTTTCGTTGATCATTTTTCTAAATACATTTGGTTGTATAGTTTGAAATGAAAATCAGATGCAAAACATGTATTCATTCGCTATAAAGCTCTAACTGAAAAATACTTTCAACTGCCTCTCAAAACTCTATACTTGGAGAACGGTGGTGAATATGAAATCCTACGTAACTACCTGTCCATCGATGGAATTTCACATCTCACAACTCCACCCCACACCCCTCAACACAATGGCTATATGGAGCGATGACATCGACACATTCTTGAGATATTTCTATCTCTTAACTCATGCTAAAATGCCCCTTGAATATTGGACAAATGCTTTCTCAACAGTTGTTTACTTGATTAATCGACTTCCCACGCCAACTCTAAACAATGTGTCACCCTACTTTAAATTATTCAGCCAACATCCTAATTATTCCAAGCATAGAAGTTTTGGGTGTCTTTGCAACCCATGGCTTAAACCCTACAATTCTCACAAACTTGAACTAAAATCTAAACCATGTATTTTTGTTGGTTATTCACCTACTCAAAATGCATATTATTGTCTTGAATTAAACACTAACCGTGTTTATGTTTCTCGTCATGTTCATTTCAAAGAAAACATTTTTCATTTTTCTGTACTTAATAATTCAACTACCTCCTTATCTGACCTAGTGGAGCAATGGGTACCTCTCACATTATCTATATTATCAAATACTCAATCTTCGTCCTCTCATTCATTGAAAACTAACTCACCTTCCAGCACACCTCCTATCTTATTCCCCACTTCGCCCCTTTCATCTCCTATATCCACAACAAACTCATCTCAACCTCCTAATACCACCGTTGAGCTTTCCTCTACTCCATCTCAGTCAAACCTTAATATATCCACATCTACAAATTCAACAACCAACAATCCTGTACATTCTCCTCAAATGACCACAAGATTACAACATGGCATTAGGAAACCAATCAGTAAACTGAATTTAAACGCAGAGGTCCATGAAATGGAGATCCCAAAAAAGTATCTCTCAAGCATCAAAAAGGCCTGTTTGGCGTAAAGCTATGGATGAAGAGATCAATGCATTGGTGAAAAATAGAACTTGGGATCTTGTACCTTCATCTATGTCACAAAATGTAGTGGGATGCAAATGGATTTTCCAAATTAAAAGAAATAAGGATGGTAACATTATTCAGTACAAGTCTCGCTATATGGCAAGAGGTTTTAATCAGAGATCTAACATCGACTACGGTGAAACTTTTAGCCTTGTAATTAAATTTTCCACGGTTCGGCTTGTGCTCTCACTTGCGGTTAGTCAAGGTAGGTCATTATGCCAACTTGACATAAACAATGCTTTTCTACAGGGCACACTCAATGATGATGTATATACCATACAAACTCTTGGCTACACAGATCATATACATCCAACACGTGTATGAAAATTAAACGAGGCACTATATGGGTTAAAACAAGCTCTAAGAGATGGGTATAAAGAATTATGGAAATATTTAATTGAGTTGGGCTTCAAGAATACGGTCTCTGATTCATCCTTGTTCACCACAAAAATGGTGACATCATTTATCTACTGGTTTATGTGGATGATATTATTGTTACAAGTAATGCAACTCATGCTTTGGAAGCTTTTATAAAAAAATTGGCAGCATGTTTCTGACTCAAAGACCTTGGAGAATTGTCTTACTTTCTGGGAGTGGAAGTAGTGCTTGATCCAAAAGGTATTTTTCTTGAGTCGAAAGAGGTATGTTGCTGATATTTTGTGCAAAGCTAATATTGACGGTGCAAAACCAGTTGCAACACCATTAGCAACTCATCCTCCATTAACTATACATGGAAATCTTCTCAAGGATCCTACTGAGTATCGTACTCTGATAGGTAGTTTACAATATTTAAGTCTCACAAGGCCTGATGTGGCATTCACAGTGAACAAGTTAGTTCAATACATGCAGCATCCAACTGAGGAACACATGCAATCTCTGCATCGTCTTCTTCGATATCTAAGTGGAACATCTAATATGGGTTTAATTATACACATGGATTCATCTCTCACTCTCCATGCTTAGTCTGATGCGGTTGGGCTCGTGACAAAGATGACTACATTTCTATAATAGCATATATAGTCTATTTGGGCAAGAATCCTATCTCTTGGACATCAAAGAAGCAGTGTACAAGAGCTAGATCATCTACCGAGGCCGAGTACAGGGCAGTGGCAAATGCTACTGCTAAAATTCTTTGGGTAGGAAATTTATTCAAGGAGCTTGGTCATAAGCTCACTCTCGTGCCAGTCATCTATTGTGATAATGCTGGAGATACATATGTGAGTGCTAATCCGGTTTTTCATTCTAAAATGAAGCATCTAGGATTGGATTACCATTTTGTCAGAGAGAATGTGCAAAATGGAAACTTGAGGGTCTCTTACATATCCACTAATGGCCAGCTTGTGGATGCCCTCACGAAGCCACTACCACGTACCTCCTTCACAACATTGGTTAGCAAAATCGGTCTCTCATCTTGGTCGTCTGTTTCGAGGGGACGTGATAAGGATTGACATATTCTATGTAAATCCCTGCATATGATACACCATAATTTGAGGAATAAATATCATTAATGATATGCCATAATAAGAGAGAATACTATAAATATCATTAATGATATTAATTCCATAACTACAGCGGTACTTATAAATGGTATGCTATAATAATAGGAATAAATATCATTAATGATATTATTCCACAATTATATGAGTGTATGTATCTTGTAATTATAAATTTGTGATTACTGAATGGAAAAGTATTCTTCTCTTCAACTCTTTATCGGTATGGACCAGGTTGACTCTATAACATGTATATCCATGAATTTAAGAATCTCAAGGGCAGTGGATGTGTTGTAGATTAGATATCAAGGTTCAAAACAATAGGGGAGTGGTTAGAGTGGTGTAGTGACACAACTTCATAGAAGATATTTGGCCATAAGTTAGCTGCTTTTTTGTTTTTGAATAATACTGTATTAAGATTAAATGGATTTCAAATTTCAGATCAAGATTATTGCTCCACCCAGTATATTGAAGGGCTTGAGATCATTTAGGTGAAGAGAATTGCCGCCCAGTATATTGTGGCCCTGTGAGGCCTCATCACGCAGTTCCAATTTCCTACTACTAATAATAGAGTGTTAGATGAGATGAAGTAATGGAGTGTGTCAAGGAAGCTTTGCTTGATGGAGGATAGACTATAAGCATAGATAAAAGAGCATCCATGCTTATATAACAACACACTGCGTCCTAGAAGCATCCAATCGATGTAGGACGATTGTCAAAAGAAAAAAAAATAAGAAAAGAGGAGGAATAAAGGATAATAAAGGAGAAAAGAAAGGAAAAGAAACAAGGAAACAATTATGGAACCTATAGCATATCCCATAGCACATCGAATAAAATAGAAAAACCATCGTAGATATAAAACATGCAACACAATAATAAGCACATAATTAGTGTACAAACTCATGTAGTCGTTAAAAATGGAAATAAAGTTAGTATAAAGAAAAATAACTTCAACTGATAAACTGCCTATAATAACAGCAAGTCGGACACTACTTCATAATGTCCCACAGTAGAATATACAATAATAATATAAATATAAGTGTCACCTCCTACTAGTCTATTTGTAGAGAAATATTTAACATTCTACATGTTTTTTAATGTACTAGTTTAAGAGTTCCCAAAGTAATAAAAATTAATGCATAACAACTTAGGCGAAGTAATAGTTTGGTGTGAGCTATAAGCAATTTCAAAATACCATAAAAGTCAAAATAGCATATAAAATAGAGCGTATGAAAAACATTCCTGACATGTCCCGACATCCACAGAATTAACGCATAACATTGAATATATGCTACTTCATTATAATCATCATCGTTGTACTATACATCAAAGTACTAACAGTGTCCAGAGGTCTACATCAATAATATCTTCATCGTGACATCGCTATGTCGAAAACCAGTCAAGCAAACATAACATATATAATTCATCCTCACGTTCACTCACTTAGTGTATTGGATATATGATATTCATATGACCTAATCGGCCAGTCAAGGATTACTCAACATCTCGGTTTCTCTACACTTGAATTCATGCTATTCAGAAGGCCAAGAAGCTAGACTGCCATTGCCATAGTCCAAGATATAATGGATCAACTAATACGCTATTCTAGGAGCCATCGCCAACCCCAAGTGAAGTATTCAGAGGACTACCGAAGCAGATATCATCACACAAACCCCTGCTTCATGAATACACATCGAAACTTACAAATATTAGTGACCCTTTTGCACATCACCTCCACAACATTGCTCATCTTAGAACTATCCATACAACTCTCGTCATAAGTCAAAGTGATTGGAAACCATCATAGATCATCATCGCCAATCGTAGAATCATTTATTCCATGACCTTCCTCTAATAGTTCCATCGATCTGACTAGTCATTTCCTACTATGCGTCTCGAAGTGCAACTGCCCATTGTTAACGTCGTTATTTCCCATCATGATATCATCATCAAAAGAGAACTCGTTGCATCGAAGCATTGCATCCTTATCTCAACTCCAAAGCTAATCACTAAAGAGCCATCACATTGAAACCAAATATCAAACAAACCATCACATCATGCTCCTTGAAGTCTCATCGTCACCTATATCAAAATCGGCCACATCAATGGTGACACATATTGTCCACTATTAAAACAATTGGTAAGTAATACCTTACAGTGTATCTAACCATGGCTATCGACTAATTAAAAAATGTCTGGTATCTCTCTTAAAGTTTGTAGCTCATACCCTAGTTCGTCATTCATCTTTAGGTTAGTCAATATGCATCAATATATCCCTATCTATTTATTCCATTTGTTCGATTTTTCATTGTTTATGTGGTCAATTAATACGTAGTGGTACCTATCACATCATTAGCGCCTTCGTTGTGTGTGTAGTCGATCGATATGCATTATACTATATGTAATTTGTTTTTTTAGTATTGCTCGCTTATGAGCGACGTTTTTAACCAAACAAAGTAAATAAGCATGCAACAAAAAATATTCATATAAACATCCAAATAGCATTAAGCATCCATAAGAACATATATAAAATGCCTATAACTCAGATAAAGCAATCGATATGGGATTAATGTTGAAATATTTTACATTTAGTCATATCGTCAAAATATTGAGTAAATGTGAAAATTTTGATAATTAATTTGAAACCTTTTAAAAAAATTAACTCTTTCACAAAATCAGATCTAGGTTTAACTATTTCAGGAATCTCGTTTTAAAGTTAGTGATCGTTTTAAAATGTCGATATTTAATACCATGCTAACCATTATAATACAATAAGAGACAATATCGCCCATTGCAACCAAAAATTTTCAAACTGCACTAAGCTAAAGAGCATCTAATCATGAGCTCAATGCAAGAAACCTCGTCCCAAATGGATATCATATGCAAAAGATATGACCAATATAAGATTGAGATTAATTTAATAACTTAATAATAATAAAAAATTACCATTACTTAATCATTTTTCCTCCATCAATTTGTTGTATGTGTATGATGCCTTCTAAATCATATCAATCGTACACTCCCAAGCAGAGGTATGGACCTTTTATATGCGTAATCAAATGTCGTCCATGTAGTTGAACTTGTAACAACCCAGAAATGCGAGCCAATTTAAAAATTTTATTTTGGCAATTTCAGTGAATTTTGAATAATTAAAATGAATTATTTTAAATAATAACGACGAGAAATTTATTTTGAATGGAATTCGAACGTATATTTTATATAGATCGTCGTTAGAATATAATTATTTATTTTTAAATATAAAAGAAATTGAAAATGGAATGGTAGTTCGATAATTCGATTTCAAACTTCAAATGAATGTACCGGGTGCAAAACAATCCAGATTTTAACGAAACCAAAAATATTTGAATCTATTTGAGAATATCTTTCCAACGAATCTGAAAAATCAAAGTTTCATAGCGGGAGTCAAAAGAGATGTCCAGTTGAAAATTTAGAATAGTCGCTATGGAATTTCGGCCCTTAAAAATAGCCATTTTGCAAACGACCTCGGATTTCGACGAAACCACTTTTGTTGGATCCGCAATGTCAAGTTATTACTAGGTTTCAAATTTCGTAATTTTTTGAATCAGTATGTGAGCGTTGCAAAGGAAAACGCGTTTGACCAGTTTTAGTTGATTTTAATCGACAAGAAAATGGCCATTTTTCCAACGGTCTCAGAATTTGACGAAATCAGTTTTGTTAGGACCGTATCGTCAATATGAAGCTAGAAAATATTTTTCTGGAATTTTTCTAGTTAGTATGTGGCCCCAGTAAATTGAAATGTGCGTTCAAATTCAATATATAGAGTTATATTTTGATTTTGACGAAAACTGATCGAAACGATCGAATCAGCTTACGATACATATCCCATTGTGTTCGGAATGGGGGTAACGTGCTAGGGACGACAGGCGGTGAGCTTCGTTTAGAGGTCAAATAAAAAAGTCAACTTTTTGAAATTAAAATAATAAAATATACATATTTTCCTTCTAAACTTTCTCTCTCCCCACTACTATACACACGATCAGCCCCCCCCCCCGATTTCATTTCGAACAGAACGGAAAAATAAGGAAGAGAGAAAGAATCGAACGGGGAGGAGCCCCCCCCAAGCAGCGTGCCGCCGCCATCAGGGGGCTCCGACCGCCGCTCCATCGGCGTTCAAGGACGCCGCACACCCCCCCCCCCAGCGCCTGAGACCGCCACCGCGCAGCACCTCAGCCCTCTCCTCCCTCTTCATCCAAGTGAGCTTTTCTATTTCTCCTATTTTGATTTTATTTCCTTTTTTTTAGGTAAGAAGAGGAATACGATTTTTATTTTAAAAGGAAGAACTGATTTTCATATTTAAAAATAAGGATTTGATTTTTTGTTTTAAAAATATATGAAGACTTGATTTTTAATATGATAAGGATTGTTTTTTTATTAGAAAAAAATTGATTTTCATAGTGAATAAGAAGTAGATTTTCATGGAATAAAAAGATAAGATTTTTATCAGAAGAGAATGACGAAAGGCGAGATTTTTATAAGTTAGAGAATATAAAAATATAATCTTTATATAGGTATAAGAATAAAAATTCGATTTTCATATATTGAATAGCGAAGTAAAAATTCGATTTTTATATATTGAATAGCGAAGTAAAAATTCGATTTTTATATATTGAATAGCGAAGTAAAAATTCGATTTTTATATATTGAATAGCGAAGTAAAATTTCGATTTTTATATATGTAGTGAATACGGGCAACGAAGTGACAAAAGGCGGGCACGACGGAGATTTCTACATAAGAAGAGTCGTGGCGTTTGGATTAGCTAGTCGGTGAGAACTTCCCACCTTCAATTCTATTTTTCTACTTATAAAATATATACTAGGATGCAGACGGTGTTTAGTAGCACCCGACACCTGACGTCCACAGACCATGGATGGCTTGTATGCTTGTTTGTTTGATTTTGATGTGTAGTTGATTGTGTAATGTGATGTGAAAAGAAATAAAGTATTTATATAGTTAAAAATATTTTATAATTGAAAATAGAATTTTTAACGTGTATATAAAATAAATAAATATAAACAGATCGTACGATTTGTTTATATACACTGATTTGATTGATATTGATTGGGCCGATAAATTTTACACATCGCCCAACTGCACAAATAAAATATGTGTTTGATTGTTTGAAACCCCACACGGGTATTGGGATG
Organism: Allium sativum; assembly: GCA_030737875.1. Taxonomy (NCBI): domain Eukaryota; kingdom Viridiplantae; phylum Streptophyta; class Magnoliopsida; order Asparagales; family Amaryllidaceae; genus Allium; species Allium sativum. The sequence continues at coordinate 321,504,078 of CM060921.1, forward strand.
ATATATGACGTACACTAATCCCGATAATTAGTTGTATGTCGATCGATTGATTGACAGACTGTTATAAGCGTTGAATATTTATATTTGATGCTTATACAGTGTAGAATGGACTTTGGATGATGGTTGATTATTTGTCATTGTGGATATATACATGCGTTGTATGAAAATCCATAGAAATAAAATCTATGGTAATTGATTGGGCTTCATGCCAGTTTTGAAATAGAATATTTGAAATAGAATATTTGAATTGAATATTTGAAAATAGAAATATATGAAGCCGTGTTGATTAGATTGACGCCATTATGACGTGAACGATATTTATATCGATTTTATTCATTTTATAATGAATATCGAAAGTGATTTCAAAATATGATATTTTTAAAAGAATTAGAATTCGAATTGAAATTGAATAGAAATGAATTCGAATTGAAATTGAAAAGAATTAGAATTCGAATTGAAATTGAATAGAAATGAATTCGAATTGAAATTGAATATAAATGAATTCGAACTGAAATTGAATAGAAATGAATTTGAATTGAGATTGAATAGAAATGAATTCGAATTGAAATTGAATAGAAATGAATTCGAATTGAAATGAATTGAAATTCGAAATAAATTGAAATTGAATTGAAATCGATTTGAAATGAATTTAAAACGAATTTATAAGGAAAAATTCAATTTTGATTTGAATTTGAAAAGGAAGTAGAAATCGTTTTGAAAACGAATTTAAAACGATTTATATAATACATTTTAAAAGGAAATCGACGAAGTATATATTATATATATTATATATATAATATAATGGCCTGAATAGAACGCGCCGCGCTGCGGCAGTTCGTGAATTTCGACCATTGACTTCGAATTGACATTGCGGGAGATCCGACCGTCGGATTCTCCTGAAACCGGAACCGTTGGGTTCGTATCGAAAAGAGCTTTCCAATGAATATTAGAAATCTGAAATCTAATGGTTGGATTTGTAATTATGTCCAAATCAAATTTGAAAAAGGTCGCTGTAAGTGCAGTTCGATGGCCGTTGATGGAAATCGACTGTACGGGCCTTGATAAAATTATTAAAAATAGTAATAATTTGTGTAAAATCATAAGAAGTTATTTCGGAAGAATTGGGATGAAAAACTCCATATTTTAAAAGACAAAAATAGATTTTTATAGAGATGAACTAGTTTTGAACTAGAATAATAATTTATTTATTTTTAAAATAAATAAATGGGATTTGAAATGGTTTTGAAAATAACCAAAATTTCCAATAATTGAATTGGAATGGATTTGAATCGAAATTGTCTATGGAATATTTCGATGTTGGATTTCGTGATGATACAGGTATTGTTATGGGAATTTGAAAGATATATTTATATCGTTATTTCCAATACGATATTTGTTGGTCGTAGAATTTGATATTGAATATAAGCCGATATATTTTCTATTCAGAGCCTTGTATTTAATATCAAATGTGATTTGGGTTTGTCGTGAATGGTGTCTTCATTAACACTGTTCTTAAGCCCAGTGGAGAAAAAGATTAAATCTCTTATTTAGATTTAATGATGTGTACCAATTAAATAATATTTAATTGGAATTGAATTGGTATTGATTTTTGGGTTTATCGTGAACCATGTTTTAAATGACACTAATTCTTTAACCCGGTTAAAGATTCAAACTAAGTGAAGTTTTAATGAATCTTTAATTTGATTGAAATGGTCGAGAATGGAGTATCACCGGTTTTTCTCCAGGCGACAGTTAAATCTTTAATTAGATTTGAACGTGAAATGATAATTGAATTTACCGATAAAACTGTGGTGTTAGATATGATGTATGACCAGTTTTACTTCATGGGATGAATAGGTTGGGATTGGGAAATAAAATAAATGATTACTTCGGTGTGGTTCGCTAATCCCGACTAGTTTGAATTGATATTCAAAGAAGATTAAAGAATAAATATAAAGAATTTATCTTTGATAAAATTAATGGGAACTTTTCCCAAAGTATAAGAATATTTGAATAAAAGAATATTCTGAATTGGAATGAGGCGTATGTTGTGTTTGTGTAACACGTATTTATTATATACGCGAGTTATTCAGAAAGTCCGAGTTTATCCCATTCTGAATAACTAATTCGACGTGGTGTCGAAGATGAAGACGGTGGTCGAAGAACGGAGGTCTTCACGTCGTTTGGGTGATTACTGATGATCTTGATTGGGCCGTACAACCAAGAGGAGGGAATCAGTTAGTGATCGTCCAGACGTACTTGGAGATCGATGGATATGTGGGGTACTAGGTGCCTCCGGTTTCGTTCAGACCCAGAACGAACTTGTAAATGGACTGTGTGTCTGACATTGGATTTTATTCTGTGTGGTTGATTTCTATTAAATATATATCTGTTTGGCGGCGGAGAATTTATTCTCTTGCTTAACGCCCTTCTCTGAGACGTACGAGCTCAGAGGTTATATATTGATGGATATCAAACGCATGGAGTGAATTGCCTGTGTGGCATGCCTAAGTGGCAATATGATCAAGGCTTCTGTTGAAAAGCAAAGTCTTGTGGGTGATGATCAAAGCACAGCCTTTGTGGCGTAGCTTTGTGTAGCGTAGATTCGCGAGCCTCACACCCCGGTGTGAACCAAAAATGGGAGACGGACCTCAGGGAGGACATGCGTTTTCTTCTAGCTAGGAGTGGCATCAGTGCTTAAACTGGCTGATGAGTTTGAATCATGTGGTTGTTGGAATTGGAGGCGCCTCGGATATATCGGTCGATCTGGGACCGATGGAGTAGTCATTCGTTGGCTTACTCACACCCCAAAGGGCGGGGAAATGCAGTGTCCAGGAATTTTAATCCACATCGGTGGACCGGGCCTAACGATCTAAAGGCTTGACTGAGTACTTGCCTGAGGGGCGGGCTAGAGCGTCTCGAATTCGGTGAGGACGATCCCTTTCCTCGGTTCATGACGGAAATCCAATTTCCAAATACGTGATTGTGCGGTTTTGATTGTATACCTATATATGGCGACATAGTGGTATGGGGCATTAATGCCGTCTATGATTGATACTTATGATTTGAAGTTGCTTTATACACTATGCACTTATAATAGTATCAAATGATTTGTCTTAAACGTATCAAGCATTCTTGGCTATTATAAGGTAAAAACCCTATCCTCCGGCTTGTGTTGCATTGTGTGATGGGACTTGGGTCTTATAATAGCTTCATTTTTCTTTATTTAGCATTGCGTTGTTTGTTTTATGCACTGGTGTTCTTGGGAGGAAACCCGTTCCGTGTTATACGGCGTGGTCCCTTGATTTACCGAACTTTAAAATAAAGAGTAATAACTGTTTTAGTTCTCACACCAGTCCCATGACTGACCTGGAGTTTATTGTTTTAACCTAAACTCTGGGTGCCCTTATTTTGACACGGGCAGCTAGTAGTTTTGGTTTTGCAGATTTATATTCACAGGATCCTGATGTACAGCTGGAACGATATCCGGAAAGCTTTGTATCTATGTATCTTCTTCAGTTGTATTTTGTATTATTTTCCGCTGCTATGTAATGTACTGTAATCTCTGATATTTTGTAATGTATAATATTCATTTATACTCTGTATATTCTTGTATTCTGATGGAATTGTTGTAATTAACAATGAAATGTTCTTCCATCTGCGTTATAATTTGTCGTGTTCTCAAAACAATCAGGCGTTTCGAACGGTCTGAGTCGGTTTAGCGACTGATTCGGATCGAGCGGAATTCCATTTCGTTACATTTGGTATCAGAGCTTTGGTTTACAAAGCTCAGAGAACATGACACATTAGAACCATACGAAAGAATTCATCAGATATTGGATTGTAATATCCAATGGGAATGACTCGTTAGAGATGGGATCAGTAGTATCCTAGAATGAGTGTGAAGAGTATATTTTAAAATGAAAACAATTTTTGTTTTGAAAATTTAAATCAATTATTCGTATTTGATTATTTATTTATATTAATTTGAACTATCCAGTATATACATATTTTGCGTATACGTCTGATCCGCGTGTGTTCGAAATTTTAATATATTGGGTAGATAAAGGATCACACTGTAGTCACCCGGTGATGATTCTGATGATTGATCGATCATCATCAGAATTTATATTCGAGTGACGAAAGTGGGCTTTCTATATATTTCCTATTGACTGGTGTGAGAACCAAAATTAGATAGGGCCTATTGTTGTGATTTGGCATCAAAAATCTGATTTTTGGCTATATATCAAAGTTATGAATTTGAAAAGCTAATCAACTAATTGATTGATGGTTGTGTTGTTGATTATTGGTTGATTAATTAAAATTTTAACCATTTAGCCAATTTGAACCAAATAGTGAATTGTATTGAAAATTTATCGCATTTGCATGCATGTACATGTACTTACATTAAACAGGTCATAGCAAGGAGGCTAGAGAAGAGGAATAAAATTGTTTGCCCGACAAATAGGTACATGTTTATTGTATTTCTTGAGTTTTGGGTGATTTTATGAGCCGATTGGCTAGCCGCTTGGATTTTGCTTTTTATTTTGGATTGAAGAAGACCATGGGAGGCTATATGAAATATCCCGAAGTCCCCGGTGCAGGGGAGGTTATGGCGAAATTTTTCGAAAATTTACGGTGTTAGCCAAATTTTTGAAAAATTTGAAAAGTTCTTAGAAACTGAAAAGTTGAAGAATTTAAGCCGTAAAGAAAATAATGAAAGTTGTGTTGGTTTGTAAAACAACTTTCGGCTTCGTTCCTTTTCGAGGACGAAAAGTTTTAAGTGGGGGAGAATGTAACAACCCGGAAATGCGAGCCAATTTAAAATTTTTATTTTGGCAATTTCAGTGAATTTTGAATATTTAAAATGAATTATTTTAAATAATAATGACGAGAAATTTATTTTGAATGGAATTCGAACGTATATTTTATATAGATCGTCATTAGAATATAATTATTTATTTTTAAATATAAAAGGAATTGAAAATGGCGCGGTAGTTCGATAATTCGATTTCAAACTTCAAATGAATGTACCGGGTGCAAAACAAACCGGATTTTAACGAAACCAAAAATATTTGAATCTATTTGAGAATATCTTTCCAACGAATCCGAAAAATCAAAGTTTCATAGCGGGAATCAAAAGAAATGAATTCGAATTGAAATTGAAAAGAATTAGAATTCGAATTGAAATTGAATAGAAATGAATTCGAATTGAAATTGAATAGAAATGAATTCGAATTGAAATTGAATAGAAATGAATTCGAATTGAAATTGAATAGAAATGAATTCGAATTGAAATTGAATAGAAATGAATTCGAATTGAAATTGAATAGAAATGAATTCGAATTGAAATTGAATAGAAATGAATTCGAATTGAAATAAATTGAAATTCGAATTAAATTGAAATTGAATTGAAATCGATTTGAAATGAATTTAAAACGAATTTATAAGGAAAAATTTAATTTTGATTTGAATTTGAAAAGGAAGTAGAAACCGTTTTGAAAACGAATTTAAAACGATTTATATAATACGTTTTAAAAGGAAATCGACGAAGTATATATTATATATATTATATATATAATATAATGGCCTGAATAGAACGCGCCGCGCTGCGGCAGTTCGTGAATTTCGACCATTGACTTCGAATTGACGTTGCGGGAAATCCGACCGTCGGAATCTCCTGAAACCGGAACTGTTGGGTTCGTATAGAAAAGAGCTTTCCAATGAATATTAGAAATCTGAAATCTAACGGTTGGATTTTGAATTATGTCCAAATAAAATTTGAAAAAGGTCGATGTAAGTGCAGTTCGATGGCCATTGATGGAAATCGACTGTACGGGCCTTGATAAAATTATTAAAAATAGTAATAATTTGTGTAAAATCATAAGAAGTGATTTGGGATGAAAAACTCCATATTTGAAAAGATAAAAATAGACTTTTATCGAGATGAACTAGTTTTGAACTAGAATAATAATTTATTTATTTTTAAAATAAATAAATGGGATTTGAAATGGTTTTGAAAATAACCAGAATTTCCAATAATTGAATTGAAATGGATTTGAAACGAAATTGTCTGTGGAATATTTCGATGTTGGATTTCGTGATGATACAGGTATTGTTATGGGAATTTGAAAGATATATTTATATCGTTATTTCCAATACGATATTTGTTGGTCGTAGAATTTGATATTGAATATAAGCCTATATATTTTCTATTCAGAGCCTTGTATTTAATATCAAATGAGATTTGGGTTTGTCGTGAATGGTGTCTTCATTAACACTGTTCTTAAGCCCAGTGGAGAAAAAGATTAAATCTCTTATTTTGATTTAATGAAGTGTACCAATTAAATAATATTTAATTGGAATTGAATTGGTACTGATTTTTGGGTTTATCGTGAACCGTGTTTTAAATGACACTGATTCTTTAACCCAGTTAAAGATTAAAACTAAGTGAAGTTTTAATGAATCTTTAATTAGATTGAAATGGTCGAGAATGGAGTATCACCAGTTTTGCTCCAGGCGATAGTTAAATCTTTAATTAGATTTGAACGTGAAATGATAATTGAATTTACCGATAACACCGTGGTGTTAGATATGAAGTATGACCAGTTTTACTTCATGGGATGAATAGGTTAGGATTGGGAAATAAAATAAATGATTACTTCGGTGTGGTTCGCTAATCCCGACTAGTTTAAATTGATATTCAAAGAAGATTAAAGAATAAATTTAAAGAACTTATCTTTGATAAAATTAATGGGAACATTTCCCAAAGTATAAGAATATTTGAATAAAAGAATATTCTGAATTGGAATGAGGCGTATGTTGTGTTTGTGTAACAAGTATTTATTATATACGCGATTTATTCAGAAAGTCCGAGTTTATCCCATTCTGAATAACTAATTCGACGTGGTGTCGAAGATGAAGACGGTGATCGAAGACCGGAGGTCTTCACGTCGTTTGGGTGATTACTGATGATCTTGATTGGTCCGTACACCTAAGAGGAGGGAATCAGTTAGTGATCGTCCAGACGTACTTGGAGATCAACGGATATGCGGGGTACTAGGTGCCTCCGGTTTCGTTCAGACCCAGAACGAACTTGTAAATGGACTGTGTGTCTGACATTGGATTTTATTCTGTGTGGTTGATTTCTATTAAATATATATCTGTTTGGTGGCGGAGAATTTATTCTCTTGCTTAACGCCCTTCTCTGAGACGTACGAGCTCAGAGGTTATATATTGATGGATATCAAACGCATGGAGTGAATTGCCTGCGTGGCATGCCTAATTGGCAATATGATCAAGGCTTCTGTTGAAAAGCAAAGTCTTGTGGGTGATGATCAAAGCACAACCTTTGTGGCGTAGCTTTGTGTAGCGTAGATTCGCGAGCCTCACACCCCGGTGTGAACCAAAAACGGGAGACGGACCTCAGGGAGGACATGCGTTTTCTTCTAGCTAGGAGTGGCGTCAGTGCTTGAACTGGCTGACGAGTTTGACTCATGTGGTTGTTGGAATTGGAGGCGCCTCGGATATATCGGTCGATCCGGGACCGATGGAGTAGTCATTCGTTGGCTTACTCACGCCCCAAAGGGCGGGGAAACGTAGTGTCCAGGAATTTTAATCCACATCGGTGGACCGGCCCTGACGATCTAAAGGCTTGACTGAGTACTTGCCTGAGGGGCGGGCTAGAGCGTCTCGAATTCGGTGAGGACGATCCCTTTCCTCGGTTCATGACGGAAATCCAATTTCCAAATACGTGATTGTGCGGTTTTGATTGTATACCTATATATGGCGACATAGTGGTATGGGGCATTAATGCCGTCTATGATTGATACTTATGATTTGAAGTTGTTTTATACACTATGCACTTATAATAGTATCAAATGATTTGTTTTAAACGTATCAAGCATTCTTGGCTATTATAAGGTAAAAACCCTCTCCTCCGGCTTGTGTTGCATTGTGTGATGGGACCTGGGTCTTATAATAGCTTCATTTTTCTTTATTTAGCATTGCGCTGTTTGTTTTATGCACTGGTGTTCTTGGGAGGAAACCCATTCCGTGTTATACGGCGTGGTCCCTTGATTTACCGAACTTTAAAATAAAGAATAATAATTGTTTTAGTTCTCACACCAGTCCCATGACTGACCTGGAGTTTATTGTTTTAACCTAAACTCTGGGTGCCCTTATTTTGACACGGGCAGCTAGTATTTTTGGTTTTGCAGATTTATATTCACAGGATCCTGATGTACAGCTGGAACGATATCCGGAAAGCTTTGTATCCGTGTATCTTCTTCAGTTGTATTTTGTATTATTTTCCGCTGCAATGTAAAATTGTGGGTCTCTGATATTTAGTGAATGTGTATTATTCGTTCATACTCTGTATATTCTGGATAAATGATGGAATTGTTGTAATAAACAATGAAATGTTCTTATGCTTGTGTTCTGATTCAAATCGTGTTCTCAAAGAAATCCGTGATTTCCTTCACGGGGAAGTTACGGGTCCTTACATGTTAGGGTCAAATAGGGTAAGTTCTGATTGAGTTGCATGGGATAGATGTAACACCCCATAATTTTATAACATTAAAATTCACAAATTAAAGTATACTTAATTTTTAGAAAAGAATTAAGTGAAATGGGTTGCGCAAAGAAATATATATATATTGATATATATATAAAAATTAAAAATTAAATAAATAAATATGCGAAAAAGTTCAAAACAGCGAATTGGGAGGGGGGAATGACCGAACCGGCCCATTTTTGAGGTCGACCCGAGCCTTGCTGGGTCGACTAGGGGTTAATCCAGGGTGTTTGGCTGTCAACCCGTGGGCCGATTCGCTCAAATGCAGATTTTGCATTTGGTTGGTTATCATGGTTCAGGGTTAATCTAATGGTCCTAAATAACTTCCTACACCTATAAATACATCTTAATGCTAACCCTAAACCTAATTAAAATTGAAATTAAAGCCGTTATGCCGTCGCCATGGAACTCAGTGTAGCCGCCGCCAACTAAAGAGGAAGATAGCTAATCAATTCAACCTAATTCAAGCTTAGAGCTTCAACAATGAATCAACTAACGTCGCTACAACAATTCTGCATCAAGTTTGATCAATTGTTCATAATTCTTTAACCACGAAAGGCAAGTTCGATTTCTCTAATCAAGATAATTATTAAATTAAGTAAGATTAGATATAATTGTGGATTATATGGATATGATGTGAATTATTGACCGTATGATATGATTATTTTGTTAAATTGTGATGTTATCATACATGTTGTAAAGTTATGATCTATGTTGTAATTCTATGATTGGCTTATGTATAATCAAATCATCATGTTGTTTAAATGCTAGTTTGGTTATGTTGATTCATATGATAGATCATATGTATGTATGCAAGTTTAGATGTTGATTTAGACATAAATCACATGCAAGTTAGTAAAGATTATGACATCTATTTTAGATCAAAATTTAGGCTATGACATGTATGAGTTATATGCTAAATCTTTACATGCTAGTTTATATGTTTAGAGGTAAATTTACACCATTGTTATGTTGCATAAATCACATATGCAAGTTTATATAAAAATATGAGTTTGGAATATGAATCATGTTATGCAAGTTTGTGGTTATTGCCTATGTAAATTTTTTGATGAAAATCTTATTCATAACATGCAGGTTCATACCTTTTAGGCCTATGTTTAGATCTATGATTTTATGCAAGTTATGTGGTAAATTCTCATATGCAAGTTAGGCCTATTTTGTATGTTATGTGAATATGTGGTGTTTTTTCCTTTTTCATGTGTTAGACTATTTCTTAGTCTATCATATATTCTATGCAAACGGACGCCGCGGGGGTTATGGGAAAAATACTGATTATGTTAATAAATGTGAATTGGCATGTAATAGCCTTAAAATAGGCATATATGTAAATTGAGATATTAATTGGCAAAGTGATATATGGACATAATTAATGTGAATTATGGTCATAAAGATAATTGGAATTTTATTAACATATTTGATTAGGAATAATTAATCCAAATATGGGATGAAAATATTGATTATGTTAATAAATGTGAATTGGCATGTAAATGAGGCATATAACGAATTTGAGATATTAATTAAGGTGAATTGCCTTAAAACGCAAAAAATTTAATGAAGGCATTAATTGGAAAATTAATGTGTAGTAATGGACATAGTTTAATTATGGACATAGATTAATTTGAATTTGAATAGGGATATTAAATATTGGGAATTGGCACAAATGCCTAAAAAGGCATGAAATTAATTTTAGATGTAAATTGGTACAATTTATGTACCATAAATAGTGGACATGATTAAGGTGACATATTTATACATAAATAAATATGGAAATGATTTGTAATTTGAATAGGGAAAGTAATTCAAATATTGGGGGAAATTAATTAAGTATAATTAATTGCCTAAGACACGAGGTTGGACTCATTTGTGGTGTAAGACTGCCCGGACCCGCCCGGCAAATCCAGCAGCCACAAATGGTAGCCCAATGTGAGAGGTCAAAGGCCCAAACTAAATGCGTAACAATTGTATGGACACGAGGTTAGGCTCGTTTGTGGTGTAAGACTGCCCGGACCCTCCCGGCAAATCCAGCAGCCTCAAATGTCAGTCTAATGTGAGAGATCCTACAGAGGTTACGATAGTAATAAATTAAGAAACACTTAACCAAAGTAAATATGTAGTGGGACATAAGGGGGTTAAGTGGGTGCCTTGGGTGGCATGAGGAATCTAGTGGGTGACATGTGGGTGACATGAGGATGTCATGAGAAATACGATTCGAAAAATGGAGTAATTTGAATATAAACAATTATGACATGTAATTCAAATTATTGGATAAAATAGGTATTGACACCTATGAAGGGAAAGGTTTTAATTAATTAATTAATTAATTAAAAATGGACATGGTAAATGAAATGGACTACTTAACCAAACCTGATCCCTAGGGATTGTAAGAACTTAAGTTTAAGTTGGGGGTTAAGTAAACTGGGTTATACGGAATGAGTGGGTTAAGTAAATCTTGGATAGGTGGGTAATATTAGTACATATAGGCCCACAAACTTAACCGTAAATTAATATGTCTGAACCAATGAGAGGGTTAAGTAAATCTTGGGTAGGTGGGTAATATTTGTGTATATAGGCCCACAGACTTAACCAATACAACCTGTTAATTAAACAAAAGGGTGAGACTAGGTTAAATTAGAAAACACTTAACCAAATTTATACATGTAAGTGGACATGGGGTTAAGTGGGATGTATTAGAGGGGACCAAGCCTAGGTGGGAAGCTTGGTGGGGGGCCTTTTCAGTCCAGTAGCCCATTAAGTATCTTTGTGAGCTCGACCCAAGTCGAGGACGGGACACGCCTACTGGGCCTGATTATTAGAGGCCAAAATGGGTTAGCGGTGGCAACGTAAGTCCAACGGGGTCATGTGCGTGTGTGGGCCCGGGCTATTAGGTAAGACGTTGTTGCATCGTGTAGGTATAAGCCGTGCATCCTTAAGTTGTATTGGGTTGCCACTTTAGGGGAGTGATACACCCCACTGTGGGACCAACACGGGTATCTACGAGTTAGGGAGCCGATCGAATGGGGCAGGGTAGTGGGTACATCTAGTGGAGATAGGAGCAGATGGCACCTATGTAGTCAGCTAAGGGTACACGAAGCTACCATTATTAATTAATCATTAAAGGGGTACATCTAGTGGAGATAGGAGCAGGCGGCACCTATGACGTCAGCTAGGAGTACATGGAATTACCGTTGAAGGGGTACATCTAGTGGGGATAGTGGGTACATCTAGTAGTACAAGAAGCTATCATCATTATATTTAGTCAAGAGGGATCAAGTTTCTAGAGTGAGTAGTATGGGTGCAGTTAGTGTTAGTACAGTACGGTAGAGTATAGTAATTACCCTATATTGATTAGGAAGCGCCTTTAACGTTATCTTTGCTCATCCTATTATTTTTGGTTGCTTGGTCTTGCCATTAATTCACAGTCATTTCCTTATTTACCAAGCTTATGTCTTATCCTAGTTACTTTGATAATTATATTGTTGGAGTTATCGAACTTGCCAGACTTTATGTCTGACCCCCTTTGTTTCCACCTCTTTTCTTCCTCCCCCCCCCCAGGTTCTTAGGGTGGGAAGCTTGATTTGGATCTCTTTGGGAGCACTTGGATTTGGATTGCTGAAGTAAAGCTCAACCTATCACTTTTATGGCTATTTATGGGATTATGCTTTTTATATTATGTACTCTGATTTTGCCAAGATGGATATTATGTACTTGACTTTAGTCTTTGGGTTTTGGTGATGTAACCAAACATATTTACCTTCCGTTGCAATAAATAAAATTTTAAATTTTCAAGTACTATTTCATTTCTGTTCTATATTCACTTAAAACGCTCCATAGAAGTTAATGCATTCCCTTTTGTGAGTGACATTAATGGACATGGGGTGTTACACGTGGTATCAGAGCTGAAGGTTACCAGAACAGATAAGATATTTTGAGAAACTATTTTTCAAAAGCATTTTTATAAAGAATACTTTCAAAAATATGTTTGTAGAAGAGTATTTTTGAAAGAAAGGTTTGTTTCAAAAAACATAATCCCCAAGAGCCATATATCCTTCCTTCGACTCTCCGTTTTGAATCTCTTCCTCTTTCTCTTTTTTGGATTTCCCCTCCGCATATAGATGCTTTTTCTAAGATAAATAGGGACTTCCATACGAAGGACGAAAAACCACTTCAAGGGACTTAGACGTTTGACGGGCTAGAAGTTAGTTCAAGGAAGTGGAGGGCTTGTTGATACCTTTAAGGTAGACGATGGGAGGAAGGTTCAAATAGTTGTTGGTTAATGAAGGACGAAACCTCATCTTGGTGGAAGGTCACGAATGGGGAATGTGAACAAGAAGGCTAGTAGTTGTCCTTTTGGAGAAATAGGACACCTTATTAGGATTGTCCAAAGAGGCAAGGGCAAAGTACAGGATCTTCTAGAGGGTAGTTATATTCCCTCACGGCTGGTATACCTGATAGGGGTAGGACCGTCCAGGTAGAAATTTGGTTTCCTTTATCATCCTGTTCGAACTTTGTTTGATTCTGGCGCTTCATACTCGTTAGTATCTGCTTCGTTAGTTGAAAACACTGCACCTAAATACTAGTCTAGTTAAGGATCCCATCCTAGTCTCAAATCTTTTTGGTGGTTCGGCTCATCCTTCAATGGTTTGTCGAGATTTGAGAGTGTCTATATTGGACGTTGGATTTGAATGCAACGCCTTCGTACTTGGTTTCACGGGCTATAGTTTGACTCTAGGGGTGGATTGGCTACCCAGGCGGGGTGCCATCCTAGATAGTGAAAGGAGGGTAGTTAGACTATTGATTCATTATGGAAAGACCCTCATATTTCTTGTGACCCTAGGGGTTCAGTGACGTTTAGCTGTCTCGAATCTCTTGACGTATCCAACGGTGATTTGGAATCTTTTCGTGTGGTCCGTGAGTATAGTGACGTCTTCGATGAAGTGCGGGGTTTACCTAGAGGCACGAGGTATTCGTGTGTGCCTAGGGGATAATGCAAAGTCAGTTAGGTGATTAGTGATGGTTTTGAAGCAAGACTGGCGAGGACAGCCAGAGTCGGTTAAGTGCCCAATTATTTGTTTTGCTAGTATCATCTCACGTAGACTGTCTGAAATCGGAGGAGGTATTCCTTGGGTGCTTATCTGATATTGGTTTAGGCCTTTGGGGCTTGTGCTTGGGGGATATCGAGTTCGAATAGGACGGCTTGCGTGGGAGATGGATAGTTGCGATGAGTTCACATGGATAGTATCTCGATATATTTTGTTGATGGATTACCAAGATCGAGGAAGGATAATACGGGGATTTGGGTTATAGTAGATAGACTTACTAAGAGCGCCCATTTTATTCCCATGAAGAGTAAGAGGACTGCTCCATAGTTAGCTTATGTATACGTCCGAGAGATAGTTCGTTTGCATGGTGTTCCTTCTAGCATAGTAAGCGACCGCGATCCTATCTTCACTAGCGAATTTTGGAGGAGCTTACAAGAAGTGGTAGGAACTCAGTTATGTTTGAGCACCGCATATCATCCTCAGACGGACGACCAAACCAAGAGGGTGAATCGTACTCTAGAGGACCTTTTAAGGCTATGTATCCTAGACTTTGGGGGTACATGGGAAGAGCATCTTCCATTGGTGGAGTTCGCATATAATAATAGCTTTCAGTCTAGCATTGGCATGGCACCTTTCGAAGCTCTTTATGGACAACCTTGTCGTTCACCTACACGTTGGTGGGAATCTACGGATAAGATCTTACTTGGGCCCGATATGATTAGAGAGATTTCGGAGAAGATTGATTTGATTCGAAGAAGGATGAAGGCAGCGCAAGATAGGAAGAAATCTTATGCGGATAAGAGGAGTTGCCTGAGAGACTTAGTGGTGTACACGACGTATTCCATGTATCACATTTGAGGAAGTGCTTACACGAGACCGCGGAGTTAGTGGAGCCGAGCTTGCTTAGAGAGGTGGAAATAGAGCGTGATGCGACGATTCGACGAGCTCCTACATGCATTCTTGGATCGGAGATCAAGAAGTTGAGAAATCGAGAGGTCAAACTAGTCAAAGTACAATGGGGAGACGATGAGAGTAACGCTACTTGGGAGACGGAAGAGAAGATGCGTTCATTGTACCCTTTTCTTTTCGAGGGTATGTCTTTTAATTTCTCCTTTATCGCTTAGCTTGTGCTTATCTTATCTTTAGTATGTCCTCTCGCTAGTATCTTTGACCTTCAGTTAGGGAAATCCTATGGTTGAAACATGTGTTTGAGACATGTTATGTATGATGGATGCAAAGTGGATGCAAGTGTTCGCTAGTGGTTGCTCGTGGATGCATATACACACACTATTAGGCACCAGATCGGCTCAGTCACTTCATATTGCATATTGCATATATATGGATGTATTTAGTAAAATGGATGTATAATGGTTGTATTATCATATGGTTGCTGCATTCAGGTGGATGGTTGTGCATGCATATAGAATTAATATGTATCATTAGGAATCTTTTGCATACATATTGGACGCATGGCACTATCATGAATTGCACTAAGGAGGTCGACTGAATCAGTAGACCGCCTAATTTTGCATTAGATATGGACATATACACACACTGTGCATATAAACGTTAAAGCATTAGAAGTCTTTTAAGGATAATGGATGCTGGTGTTTGATGGTTGAGTAAATGGACGATTAGATGGTAGGATATACATTCTTCTTGACTTGGAGATTTCGGGGACGAAATCCTTTAAGGAGGGGAGAATGTAACACCCCGTAATTTTATAACATTAAAATTCACAAATTAAAGTATACTTAATTTTTAGAAAAGAATTAAGTGAAATGGGTTGCGCAGATAAATATATATATATATATATATATAAATTAAAAATTAAATAAATAAATATGCGAAAAAGTTCAAAACAGCGAATTGGGAGGGGGGAATGACCAAATCGGCCCATTTTTTAGGTCGACCCGAGCCTCGTTGGGTCGACTAGGGGTTAATCCAGGGTGTTTGGCTGTCAACCCGTGGGCCGATTCGCTCAAATGCAGATTTTGCATTTGGTTTGTTCTCATGGTTCAGGGTTAATCTAATGGTCCTAAATAACTTCCTACACCTATAAATACATCCTAATGCCAACCCTAAACCTAATTAAAATTGAAACTAAAGCCGTTATGTCGTCGCCATGGAACTCAGTGTAGCCGCCGCCAACTAAAGAGGAAGATAGCTAATCAATTCAACCTAATTCAAGCTTAGAGCTTCAACAACGAATCAACTAACGTCGCTACAACAATTCTGCATCAAGTTTGATCGATTTTTCATAATTCTTTAACCACGAAAGGCAATTTCGATTTCTCTAATCAAGATAATTATTAAATTAAGTAAGATTATATATAATTGTGGATTATATGGATATGATGTGAATTATTGACCGTATGATATGATTATGTTGTTAAATTGTGATGTTATCATACATGTTGTAAAGTTATGATCTATGTTGTAATTCTATGATTGGCTTATGTATAATCAAATCATTATGTAGTTTAAATGCTAGTTTGGTTATGTTGATTCATATGATAGATCATATGTATGTATGCAAGTTTAGATGTTGATTTAGACATAAATCATATGCAAGTTAGTAAAGATTATGACATCTATTTTAGATCAAAAGTTAGGCTATGACATGTATGAGTTATATGCTAAATCTTTACATGCTAGTTTATATGTTTAGAGGTAAATTTACACCATTTTTATGTTGTATAAATCACATATGCAAGTTTATATAAAAATATGAGTTTGGAATATGAATCATGTTATGCAAGTTTGTGGTTATTGCCTATGTAAATTTTGTGATGAAAATCTTATTCATAACATGCAGGTTCATACCTTTTAGGCCTATGTTTAGATCTATGATTTTATGCAAGTTATGTGGTAAATTCTCATATGCAAGTTAGGCCTATTTTGTATGTTATGTGAATATGTGGTGTTTTTCCCTTTTTCATGTGTTAGACTATTTCTTAGTCTATCATATATTTTATGCGAACGGACGCCGCGGGGGTTATGGGAAAAATATTGATTATGTTAATAAATGTGAATTGGCATGTAATAGCCTTAAAAGAGTCATATATGTAAATTGAGATATTAATTGGCAAAGTGATATATGGACATAATTAATGTGAAATATGGTCATAAAGATAATTGGAATTTTATTAACATATTTGATTAGGAATAATTAATCCAAATATGGGATGAAAATATTGATTATGTTAATAAATGTGAATTGGCATGTAAATGAGGCATATAACGAATTTGAGATATTAATTAAGGTGAATTGCCTTAAAAGGCGAAAAATTTAATGAAGGCATTAATTGGAAAATTAATGTGTAGTAATGGACATAGTTTAATTATGGACATAGATTAATTTGAATTTGAATAGGGATATTAAATATTGGGAATTGGCACAAATGCCTAAAAGGCATGAAATTAATTTGAGATGTAAATTGGTACAATTTATGTACCATAAATAGTGGACATAATTAAGGTGACATATTTATACACAAATAAATATGGAAATGATTTGTAATTTGAATAGGGAAAGTAATTCAAATATTGGGGGAAATTAATTATGTATAATTAATTGCCTAAGGCACGAGGTTGGACTCATTTGTGGTGTAAGACTGCCCGGACCCACCCGGCAAATCCAACAGCCACAAATGGTAGCCCAATGTGAGAGGTCAAAGGCCCAAACTAAATGCGTAACAATTGTATGGACACGGGGTTAGGCTCGTTTGTGGTGTAAGACTGCCCGGACCCACCCGGCAAATCCAGCAACCACAAATGTCAGTCTAATGTGAGAGGTCCTACAGGGGTTACGATAGTAATAAATTAAGAAACACTTACCCAAAGTAAATATGTAGTGGGACATGAGGAGGTTAAGTGGGTGCCTTGGGTGGCATGAGGAATCTAGTGGGTGACATGTGGGTGACATGAGGATGTCATGAGAAATACGATTAAAAAAATGGAGTAATTTGAATATAAACAATTATGACATGTAATTCAAATTATTGGATAAAATAGGTATTGACACCTATGAAGGGAAAGGTTTTAATTAATTGATTAATTAATTAAAAATGGACATGGTAAATGAAATGGACTACTTAACCAAATCTGATCCCCAGGGATTGTAAGAACTTAATTTTAAGTTGGGGGTTAAGTAAACTGGGTTATACGGAATGACTGGGTTAAGTAAATCTTGGGTAGGTGGGTAATATTAGTACATATAGGCCCACAAACTTAACCGTAAATTAATATGTCTGAACCAGTGAGAGGGTTAAGTAAATCTTGGGTAGGTGGGTAATATTTGTGTATATAGGCCCACAGACTTAACCAATACAACCTGTTAATTAAACAAAAGGGTGAGACTAGGTTAAATTAGAAAACACTTAACCAAATTTATACATGTAAGTGTACATGGGGTTAAGTGGGATGTATTAGAGTGGACTAAGCCTAGGTGGGAAGCTTGGTGGGGGCCCTTTTCAGTCCAGTAGCCCATTAAGTATCTTTGTGAGCTCGACCCAAGTCGAGGATGGGACACGCCTACCGGGCCTGATTGTTAGAGGCCAAAATGGGTTAGCGGTGGCAACGCAAGTCCAACGGGGTCATGTGCGTGCGTGGGCCCAGGCTGGTAGGTAAGACGTTGTTGCATCGTGTAGGTATAAGCCGTGCATCCTTAAGTTGTATTGGGTTGCCACATTAGGGGAGTGATACACCCCACTGTGGGACCAGCACGGGTATCTACGAGTTAGGGAGCCGATCGAATGGGGCAGGGTAGTGGGTACATCTAGTGGAGATAGGAGCAGACGACACCTATGTAGTCAGCTAGGGGTACACGAAGCTACCATTATTAATTAATCATTAAAGGGGTACATCTAGTGGAGATAGGAGCAGGCAGCACCTATGACGTCAGCTAGGAGTACATGGAATTACCATTGAAGGGGTACATCTAGTGGGGATAGTGGGTACATCTAGTAGTACACGAAGCTATCATCATTCTATTTAGTCAAGAGGGATCAAGTTTCTAGAATGACTAGTATGGGTGCAGTTAGTGTTAGTACAGTACAGTATGGTACAGTACGGTAGAGTATAGTAATTACCCTACATTGATTAGGAAGCGCCTTTAACGTTATCTTTGCTCATCCTATTATTTTTGGTTGCATGGTCTTGCCATTAATTCACAGTCATTTCCTTATTTACCAAGCTTATGTCTTATCCTAGTTACTTTGATAATTATATTGTTGGAGTTATCGGACTTGCCAGACTTTATGTCTGACCCCCTTTGTTTCCACCTCTTTTCTTCCTTCCCCCCCCCCAGGTTCTTAGGGTGGGAAACTTGATTTGGATCTCTTTGGGAGCACTTGGATTTGGATTGCTGAAGTAAAGCTCAACCTATCTCTTTTATGGCTATTTATGGGATTATGCCTTTTATATTATGTACTCTGATTTTGTCAAGATGGATATTATGTACTTGACTTTAGTCTTTGGGTTTTGGTGATGTAACCAAACATATTTACCTTCCGTTGCAATAAATAAAGTTTTAAATTTTCAAGTACTATTTCATATCTGTCTTGTTGTGATTTTCTGTTCTATGTTCACTTAAAACGCTCCATAGAAGTTAATGCATTCCCTTTTGTAAGTGACATTAATGGACATGGGGTGTTACAATAGAGTTCAAGGATTACACTAGATTGCATTCTTGCATTGATTGACAAGTAGATGACGTGATCATGCATTTATATATTGTAACAACCCGAAAATCTGGGCCAGTTTAAAATTTTTATTTTGGCAAATTTAGCGAATTTTGGATATTTAAAATGAATTATTTTAAATAATAACGACGAGAAATTTATTTTGAATAGAATTCGAACGTATATATTTATATACGTCGTCGTTAGAATATAAACAATTATATATAATTATAAATAGAATTGAAAATGGCGCGGTAGTTCGATAATTCGATTTCAAACTTCAATTGAATGTACCGGGTGCAAAATAAACCGGATTTTAGCGAAACCAAAAACATTAGGATCTAATTGGGAATATCTTTCCAACGAATCCGAAAAATCGAGATTTCATAGCGGGAATCAAAAGATATGTCCAGTTAAAAATTCTGAATAGTCGCTATGAAATTCAGGCCCTTAAAAATGGGAATTTTGCAAATGACCTCGGATTTCGACGAAACCACTTTTGTTGGATCCGTGATGTCAAATTATTGCTAGGTTTCAAATTTCATAATTTTTCGAATCAATATGTGAGCGTGGCAAAGGAAAACGCGTTTGACCAGTTTCAGTTGATTTTAATCGACTGGAAAATGGCCATTTTTCCAACGGTCTCAGAATTCGACGAAACTAGTTTTGTTAGGATCGTATCGTCAATACGAAGCTAGAAAATATTTTTCTGGGATTTATAGAGTTCGTATGTGACTCCGTAAATTGAAATGCGCGTTCAAATTCAATATATAGAGTTATATGTTGATTTGGACGAAAACGGATCGAAACGATCGAATCAGCTTACGGTACATATCCCATTGTGTTCGAAATAGGGGTGAAACGCTATGGACGATAGGCGGTGGGCCTCGTTTAGAGGTCGTATGTAAAAGTCAACTTTTTGAAATTAAAATAATTAAAAAATAAAAATAATAAAACCTCTCTCCTCCCCTTATCTTCTCTCAGCCCCCCCCCCCCCCCGTTCACTTTTTCAAATAAAAAAAAAAACCGAAGTCGATCCAAATCGACCCTCCCCCTTCGTCGCCCTCCCCAAGACCGGCGCCCCTCGCTGGAATCCCCTCAGACCATCTCCCTCGCGCCAGCGCCAACCCCCTCGTTCCCCTTCTGCGTTCTAACCCAGCTTCCCCCTTCTCAAACGCGAACGCCACTGCGAAGCACCGGATCCCCACCTGCTGCAGCCACCGCCGGTGCTGGAACCTTCCACCGACCCTCCAGCACCCCTGCGCGCCCTCAATCTGTCGGTGAAGCTCTCCCTCTTTTTTTAAAAAAAAACTGTAAGTGTCCTATTGTTTTAATTTTCATTTATTTAAGGTTAGTTTTTATAAGTTAAACGTATTCTAAAAAACAATTTTATCTATACATTAGCAATTCGATTTTTCTAGGTAAGCAACGAAAGGAAAGATTTGATTTTTCATATTAGAAAGAACTGATTTTTACTTTAGAAAAGAAATTAATTTTAGTGCATGAAGGAAAAATATAATCTTCCTTATGTAATGAACGAAATAAAAATATAATTTTTATAATATAGAAAAGTTAAAAATATAATTTTTATACTAGTGGCATATAAAAAATATGATTTTTATGTATTGAATAGCGAAGTAAAAATATGATTTTTATATGGTAGAAATCATAAAGATGCGATTTTTATATAGTAGAAGATATAAAAATACAATTTTTATATAAGTAGTGTATTGAAAATAAAATTTCTATATAATAGAGAATATAAAAATAAAATCTTTATATTTGAAAAGGCGAAATTTTTATCTATATAGTAGCGATGTAAAAATAGAATTTTTATCTATATAGTAGCGATGTAAAAATAGAATTTTTATCCATATGGAGCAATTATAAAAATATGATTTTTATATACATAGCAACAATATAAAAATATGATTTTTATATATGTAGTGGCTACGGGCGACGAAAGTGACAAAAGGCGAGAACGACGAAGATTTCTACATAGGAAGAGTCGTGGTGTTGGATTAGCTATCGGTGAGAACTTCTCACTTTAAATTTCTCTTTTTCTAGTTATATATATATATACTAGGATGCAGACGGTGCTTAGCAGCACCCGACACCCGTCATCCACAGACCATGGATGGCTTGTTTGTTTGATTGATGTGTTGTGAAAATTGTTTGTGATGTTGATGTGAAATCGATAATAAATGTAGATAGTTGAAATAAAGTAATTATCGTTAAAAATATAATTTTTAACGTGAATGTGAGTAAATAAATATTTATAAATAAATCGGCCGATTTGTTTATATACACTGATTTGACTGATATTGATTGGGTCGATAAATTTTACACATCGCCCAACTGCACAAATAAAAATCTGTGTTTGTTGATTTCAAACCCCACACGGGTGTTGGGATGATATTTGAGTACACTTATCCCAATTATTTCATTGAATGTTGATCGATTGGTCGACAGGCTGTGTAAGCGTTAATTATTTTTATTTGATGCTTATGCAGTTGTGTGGTGCACCTTGGATGATGGTTGATTGTTTATCGTTGCTAATTATATACATGTGTTGTATGGAATCCACATAATTAACATTATATGGTGATTGATTGGGCCTCATTCCAATCGGGAAAATAATGAATATTATAAAAGAAAATTCATATGTTGAATATAAAAATAGTGATGTGTTGACGGTACTCATGTGTTGAGATTAGTCGTGTGTTGAAAGAAATATAGATTCATGTGTTGAATAGAATAAATATTCATTTGTTGAATAGAATAACGAATTTATTAAAATATATAAAGCCGTGTTGATTAGAGTTCGCTATTTTGACGTGAACGATATTTATATCGATTATATTCGTTTTTATAATGAATATAGAAAAGAAGTGATTTCAAAATATAACGTTTTGAAAATATTATCATTTATATAGTAATGATATGAAATATTCAATTTTGATTTGAAATTGAATGTAGCGTTGAAATGGTTTTGAAAACGAATTTAAAACGATTTATAAAATACGTTTTAAAAGGAAATCGACGAAATATATAATATATATATAATGGCCTGAATAGAACGCGCCGCGCCGCGGCAGTTCGTGAATTTCAACCATTGACTTCGAATTTACGTTGCGGGAGATTCGACCGTTGGATGCTCCTAAAACCGGAACCGTTGGGTTCGTATCGAAAAGAGCTTCCTATGAATATTAGAAATTTGAAATCTAACGGTTGGATTTGGAATTATGTCCAAATCAAATTTAGAAAAGGTCGCTGTAAGTGCAGTTCGATGGCCGTTGATGGAAATCGACTGTACGGGCCTTGATAAAATTATTAAAAATATCTATAATTTGTGTAAAATCATAAGAAATGATTTGGGAAAAATTGGGCTGAAGAACTCCACATTTGAAAAGATAAAAATAGATTTTTGTCGAAATGAACTAGTTTTGAACTAGAATTAAAATCAATTTATTTTTGAAATAAATAAATTGAATTTGAAAGTGATTTTAAAAATAATCAATATTCCCAATACGTGAATTGGACTGGAGTTGAATCGAAATTATCTTCGGAATATTTCGATGTTGGATTTCGTGACTATACAGATATTGTTATGGTAATTTGAAAGATATATTCAATATCGTTATTTCCAATACGATACTTGTTGGTTTCAGAATTTGATATTGAATATAAGCCGGTATATTTTCTATTCAGAGCCTTGTATTTAATATCAAATGTGATTTGGGTTGTCGTGAACGGTGTCTTCATTAACAATGTTCTTAAGCCCAATAGAGAAAAAAGATTAAATCTTTCTATTTGGATTTAATGAAGTGTATCGATTAAATAATATTTAATTGGAATGGAATTTGAATTAGTTTTTGGGTTTATCGTGAGCGGTGTTTTGAACAACACCTGTTCTTTAACCCGATTAACAATAGAGTGTGATTTTGGGTTTATCGTGAATCGTGTTTTAAATGACATTGGTTCTTTAACCCAGTTAAAGGCAGGATGTTGATTTTTGAAAAGATTAAAACTAAGTGAAGTTTTAATGAATCTTTAATTAGATTGAAATGTGAATTGATAATTTAAATTATCAAATCTGAAAGGTGATTGGGAATGGAGCACCACCAGTTTTGCTCCAAAGCGATAGTAAATCTTTAATTAGATTTAAATGTGAAATGGTAATTAATTTTACCGATAACACTGTGGTGTTAGATATGGAGTATTACCAGTTTTTCTCCAGAGGATGAATGGGTTGGGATTGGGAAATAAAACAAATAATAACTTCGGTGTGGTTTGCTAATCCCGACTAGTTTGAAATGATATCCAAAGGAAGATTAAAGAATAAATCTAGAAGAATTTGTCTTGGATAAAATTAATGGGAACCTTTCCCTAAGAATGTGATTTTGTGAATAGAAGAATATTCTGAATTGGAATGAGGCGTTTTTTGTGTTTGTGTTACATTTGTTTATCATATACGTGGGTTATTCAGGAAGGCCGGGTTTATACCCATTCTGAATAACCGATTCGACGAGATGTCGAAGATGAAGACGGTGGTTGAAGACCGGAAGCCTTCATATCGTTTGGGTGATTACTGATGATCTCGATTGGGCTGTACACCCAAGATGAGGGAAACAGTTGGTGATCGTCCAGACGTACTTGGAGATCGATGGATATGCGAGGAAAGTGCCTCCGGTTTCGTTCAGACCCAGAACGAACTTGTAAATGGATTGTGTGTCTGACATTGGATTTTATTCTGTGTTGATTGATCTCTATTAAATATACATCTGTTTGGCGGCGGAGAATTTATTCTCTTGCTTAATGCCCTTCTCTGAGACGTACAAGCTCAGAGGTTGTATATCGATGGACATCAGTCGCATGGAATGAATTGCCAGTGTGGCACGCGTAAGTGGCAATTGATCAAGGCTTCTGTTGAAAAGCAAAGTCTTATTATTGATGATCAAAGCACGGCCTGTGTGGCGTAGCTTTGTGTATAACGTGAATTCGCGAGCCTCACACCTCGGTATGAGTCAAAAACGGGATAGTGACTGCAGGGAGAGCACGACGTTTCTTTCTAGCTAGGGCGGGTCAGTGACCTACCAGCCCTGACATTTATATACTTTTCACCTGTGTGGTTGTTGGATACGAGGCGCCTCGGATATAGGTCTGTAAGGACCAGGAAACGTGTGTTCAGGAATAATTAATCCTCAAAAGTAAGAGAGGACCGGCCCTGAAGATCCAAGGATCATAGTGGGGTCCTGGGACATTTGCTAGAGTGTCTCGAACGCGGAGAGGAGCTTGCCCCTTGCCTCGGCTCATGACGGAAATCCAATTTCCAATACGTGATAGTGCGGTTTTATTTGTAGAACCTAATATGGCGACACAATGGTATGGGTCATTCATGCCGCCTATGATTGATATTTATGACTGAAATTGTTTTGACACTATACACCTATAATAGTATCAAATAATGTGTTTTTAAACGTATCAAGCATGCTTTGGCTGTTATAAGGTAAAAACCCTATCCTCCGGCTTGCGTTGCATTGTGTGATGGGACCTGGGTCTTATAACAGCTTCATTTTTCTTTATTTAGCATTGCGCTGTTTGTTTTAAGCACTGGTATTCTTGGGAGGAAACCCGTTCCGTGTCATACGGCGTGGTCCCTTGATTTACCAAACTTTAAAAATAAAGATTAATAACTGTTTTAGTTCTCACACCTGTCACATGACTGACCTGGAGTTTATTGTTTTAACCTAAACTCTGGGTGCCCCTATTTTTGACACGGGCAGCTGGTAGTTTTGGTTTTGCAGATTTATATTCACAGGGTCCTGATTTACCGCTGGAAAGATGCTCGGAAAGCTCTGTATCCGTGTATCACTTTCAGTTGTATTTTGTATATTTTCCCGGTGCTATGTAATTTATTATAATCTCTGGTATTTGTTGAATGTAATTTATTCATTTATACTCTGTATATTCTTGTATCTGATGGAATTTTTGTAATAACAATGAAATGCTCTTCCGTTTGTGTTTCGATTTGTCTTGTTCTCAAAACGATCAGGGGTTTCGAACGGTCTTTGTCGGTTTAACGACTGATTCGGATCGAGCGAAATTCCTTGCCGTTACAGTTGGTATCAGAGATTTGGTTTACAGAGCTCGAGAACAAGACACATTAGAACCATACGAAATAATTCATCAGATATTGGATTAGTAATATCCAATTAGAATGACTCGTTAGAGATAGGATCAGTAGTATCCTAGAACGAGTGTGAAGAGTATATTTTTCAAATGAAAACAATTTTGTTTTAAAATTTAAATCGCTTTATACGTATTTGAATATTTATTTATTTTGGATTTGGACAATCCAATATATAAAGATTTCGCGTATGCGCGTCATGAACGTATATTCAAAGTTTTAATATACTGGATAGATATAGAATCACACTCTAGTTGCCCGGGGATGGTTCTGATAATGCTGCAGCATTACCAGTATTTATTTTCGAGTGACGAAGGTGTGATTTCTATATATTTCCATTAGACTGGTGTGAGAACCAAAACTAATATAGCTAGAATACATTATTGTGATTTGGCATCAAAAACATGACTTTTTGTATATCAAAATTATGAATTTGAAACTCTAATTCACTAATTGATTGATGTTTGTGTTGTTTGTTTATTTGTTTGATAATTTTTTTTACCATTTAGCCTAATTGTATCAAATATTGAATTATATTGAAAATTGGTCGCATTTGTTTGCATATACATGTACTTACATTGAACAGGTCATAGCAAGGAGGCTAGAGCAGAGAATAAAATTTGTTTGCCCAACAAATAGGTACATATTTACTATAATTTACTGTTTTGTTTGGGTGATGATGATTTTATGAGCCTATTGGCTAGCCACTTGGCTTTTTCTTTTTCCTTTTGAGATCAGAAGGCCTATATGGCAATTTCGGGATTTTCCCGTGGCTCCCGGTGCAGGGGAGGTTATGGCGAAATTTTTCGAAAATTCCGGGTGTTAGCCAAATTTTTGAAGAATTTGAAAATTCTCAGAAACTGAAAAGTTGGAGAATGGAAGCCAGATCGAACGTAGAGTTGATTAATCAAACCACTTTCGACTTTGTTCCTTTTCGGGGACGAAAAGTTTTAAGTGGGGGAGATTGTAACAACCCGAAAATCTGGGCCAGTTTAAAATTTTTGTTTTGGCAAATTTAGCGAATTTTGGATATTTAAAATGAATTATTTTAAATAATAACGACGAGAAATATATTTTGAATAGAATTCGAACGTATATATTTATATATGTCGTCGTTAGAATATAAATAATTATATATAATTATAAATAGAATTGAAAATGGCGCGGTAGTTCGATAATTCGATTTCAAACTTCAATTGAATGTACCGGGTGCAAAATAAACCGCATTTTAGCGAAACCAAAAACATTAGGATCTAATTGGGAATATCTTTCCAACGAATCCGAAAAATTGAGATTTCATAGCGGGAATCAAAAGATATGTCCAGTTGAAAATTCTGAATAGTCGTTATGGAATTCAGGCCCTTAAAAATGGGAATTTTGCAAACGACCTCGGATTTCGACGAAACCACTTTTGTTGGATCCGTGATGTCAAATTATTGCCAGGTTTCAAATTTCATAAATTTTTGAATCAATATGTGAGCGTGGCAGTGGAAAACGCGTTTGACCAGTTTCAGTTGGTTTTAATCGACTGGAAAATGGCCATTTTTCCAACGGTCTCAGAATTCGACGAAACTAGTTTTGTTAGGATCGTATCGTCAATACGAAGCTAGAAAATATTTTTTTGGGATTTATAGAGTTCGTATGTGACTCCGGTAAATTGAAATGCGCGTTCAAATTCAATATATAGAGTTATATGTTGATTTTGAGGAAAACGGATCGAAACGATCGAATCAGCTTACGGCACATATCCCATTGTGTTTGGAATAGGGGTGAAACGCTATGGACGACAGGCGGTGGGCCTCGTTTAGAGGTCGTATGTAAAAGTCAACTTTTTGAAATTAAAATAATTAAAAAATAATAATAATAAAACCTCTCTCCTCCCCTTATCTTCTCTCTGTCCCCCCGCCCCCCCCCCCCCCCCCCCCCCCGTTCACTTTTTCAAATCAAAAGAAAATAAAATATAAAAAACCGAAGTCGATCCAAATCGACCCTCCCCCTTCGTCGCCCTCCCCAAGACCGGCGCCCCTCGCCGGAATCCCCTCAGACCATCTCCCTCGCGCCAGCGCCAACCCCCTCATTCCCCTTCTGCGTTCGAACCCAGCTTCCCCCTTCTCAAACGCAAACGCCACCGCGAAGCACCGGACCCCCACCTGCTGCAACCACCGTCGGCGCTGGAACCTTCCACCGACCCTCCAGCACCCCTACACGCCCTCAATCTATCGGTGAAGCCCTCCCTCTTTTTAAAAAAAAACTGTAAGTGTCCTATTGTTTTAATTTTCATTTATTTAAGGTTAGTTTTTATAAGTTAAACGTATTCTAAAAATCAATTTTATCTGTACATTAGCAATTCGATTTTTCTAGGTAAGCAACGAAAGGAAAGATTTGATTTTTCATATTAGAAAGAACTGATTTTTACTTTAGAAAAGAAATTAATTTTAGTGCATGAAGGAAAAATATAATCTTCCTTATGTAATGAACGAAATAAAAGTATAATTTTTATAATATAGAAAAGTTAAAAATATAATTTTTATACTAGTGGCATATAAAAAATATGATTTTTATGTATTGAATAGCGAAGTAAAAATATGATTTTTATATGGTAGAAATCATAAAGATGCGATTTTTATATGGTAGAAATCATAAAGATGCGATTTTTATATAGTAGAAGATATAAAAATACAATTTTTATATAAGTAGTGTATTGAAAATAAAATTTCTATATAATAGAGAATATAAAAATAAAATCTTTATATTTGAAAAGGCGAAATTTTTATCTATATAGTAGTGATGTAAAAATAGAATTTTTATCTATATAGTAGCGATGTAAAAATAGAATTTTTATCTATATAGTAGCGATGTAAAAATTTAATTTTTATCTATATAGTAGCGATGTAAAAATAGAATTTTTATCCATATGGAGCAATTATAAAAATATGATTTTTATATACATAGCAACAATATAAAAATATGATTTTTATATACGTAGTGGCTACGGGCGACGAAAGTGACAAAAGGCGAGAACGACGAAGATTTCTACATAGGAAGAGTCGTGGTGTTGGATTAGCTATCGGTGAGAACTTCTCACTTTAAATTTCTCTTTTTCTAGTTATATATATATATATATACTAGGATGCAGACGGTGCTTAGCAGCACCCGACACCTGTCATCCACAGACCATGGATGGCTTGTTTGTTTGATTGATGTGTTGTGAAAATTGTTTGTGATGTTGATGTGAAGTCGATAATAAATGTAGATAGTTGAAATAAAGTAATTATCGTTAAAAATATAATTTTTAACGTGAATGTGAGTAAATAAATATTTATAAATAAATCGGCCGATTTGTTTATATACACTGATTTGACTGATATTGATTAGGTCGATAAATTTTACACATCGCCCAACTGCACAAATAAAAATCTGTGTTTGTTGATTTGAAACCCCACACGGGTGTTGGGATGATATTTGAGTACACTTATCCCAATTATTTCATTGAATGTCGATCGATTGGTCGACAGGCTGTGTAAGCGTTAATTATTTTTATTTGATGCTTATGCAGTTGTGTGGTGCACCTTGGATGATGGTTGATTGTTTATCGTTGCTAATTATATACATGTGTTGTATGAAATCCATATAATTAACATTATATGGTGATTGATTGGGCCTCATTCCAATCGGGAAAATAATGAATATTATAAAAGAAAATTCATGTGTTGAATATAAAAATAGTGATGTGTTGAGATTAGTCGTGTGTTGAAAGAAATATAGATTCATGTGTTGAATAGAATAAATATTCATTTGTTGAATAAAATAACGAATTTATTGAAATATATAAAGCCGTGTTGATTAGAGTTCGCTATTTTGACGTGAATGATATTTATATCGATTATATTCGTTTTTATAATGAATATAGAAAAGAAGTGATTTCAAAATATAACGTTTTGAAAATATTTTCATTTATATAGTAATGATATAAAATATTCAATTTTGATTTGAAATTGAATGTAGCGTTGAAATGGTTTTGAAAACGAATTAAAAACGATTTATAAAATACGTTTTAAAAGGAAATCGACGAAATATATAATATATAATATATATTATATATAATGGCCTGAATAGAACGCGCCGCGCCGCGGCAGTTCGTGAATTTCGACCATTGACTTCGAATTGACGTTGCGGGAGATCCGACCGTCGGATTCTTCTAAAACCGGAACCGTTGGGTTCGTATCGAAAAGAGCATCCCCATGAATATTAGAAATTTGAAATCTAATGGTTGGATTTGGAATTATGTCCAAATCAAATTTAGAAAAGGTCGTTGTAAGTGCAGTTCGATGGCCGTTGATGGAAATCGACTGTACGGACCTTGATAAAATTATTAAAAATATCTATAATTTGTGTAAAATCATAAGAAATGATTTGGGAAAAATTGGGCTGAAGAACTCCACATTTGAAAAGATAAAAATAGATTTTTGTCGAAATGAACTAGTTTTGAACTAGAATTAAAATCAATTTATTTTTGAAATAAATAAATTGAATTTGAAAGTGATTTTAAAAATAATCAATATTCCCAATACGTGAATTGGACAGGAGTTGAATCGAAATTATCTTCGGAATATTTCGATGTTGGATTTCGTGACTATACAGATATTGTTATGGGAATTTGAAAGATATATTCAATATCGTTATTTCCAATACGATACTTGTTGGTTTCAGAATTTGATATTGAATATAAGCCGGTATATTTTCTATTCAGAGCCTTGTATTTAATATCAAATGTGATTTGGGTTGTCGTGAACGGTGTCTTCATTAACACTGTTCTTAAGCCCAATAGAGAAAAAGATTAAATCTTTCTATTTAGATTTAATGAAGTGTATCAATCAAATAATATTTAATTGGAATGGAATTTGAATTAGTTTTTGGGTTTATCGTGAGCGGTGTTTTGAACAACACCTGTTCTTTAACCCGATTAACAATAGAGTGTGATTTTGGGTTTATCGTGAATCGTGTTTTGAATGACATTGGTTCTTTAACCCAGTTAAAGGCAGGATATTGATTTTTGAAAGATTAAAACTAAGTGAAGTTTTAATGAATCTTTAATTAGATTGAAATGTGAATTGATAATTTAAATTATGAAATCTGAAAGGTGATCGGGAATGGAGTACCACCAGTTTTGCTCCAAAGCGATAGTAAATCTTTAATTAGATTTAAACGTGAAATGGTTATTAATTTTACCGATAACACCGTGGTGTTAGGTATGGAGTATTACCAGTTTTTCTCCAGAGGATGAATAGGTTGGGATTGGGAAATAAAACAAATAATTACTTCGGTGTGGTTCGCTAATCCCGACTAGTTTGAAATGATATCTGAAGGAAGATTAAAGAATAAATTTAGAAGAATTTGTCTTGGATAAAATTAATGGGAACCTTTCCCAAAGAATGTGATTTTGTGAATAAAAGAATATTATGAATTGGAATGAGGCGTTTGTTGTGTTTGTGTAACATTTGTTTATCATATACGTGGGTTATTCAGGAAGGCCGGGTTTATACCCATTCTGAATAACCGATTCGACGTGATGTCGAAGATGAAGACGGTGGTTGAAGACCAGAAGTCTTCACATCGTTTGGGTGATTACTGATGATCTCGTTTGGGCTGTACACCCAAGATGAGGGAAACAGTTGGTGATCGTCCAGACGTACTTGGAGATCGATGGATATGCGAGGAAAGTGCCTCCGGTTTCGTTCAGACCCAGAACGAACTTGTAAATGGATTGTGTGTCTGACATTGGATTTTATTCTGTGTTGATTGATCTCTATTAAATATACATCTGTTTGGCGGCGGAGAATTTATTCTCTTGCTTAACGCCCTTCTCTGAGACGTACGAGCTCAGAGGTTGTATATCGATGGACATCAGTCGCATGGAATGAATTGCC
Organism: Allium sativum; assembly: GCA_030737875.1. Taxonomy (NCBI): domain Eukaryota; kingdom Viridiplantae; phylum Streptophyta; class Magnoliopsida; order Asparagales; family Amaryllidaceae; genus Allium; species Allium sativum. The sequence continues at coordinate 321,535,514 of CM060921.1, forward strand.
AGTGTGGCACGCGTAAGTGGCAATTGATCAAGGCTTCTGTTGAAAAGCAAAGTCTTGTAGTTGATGATCAAAGCATGGCCTGTGTGGCGTAGCTTTGTGTATAACGTGAATTCGCGAGCCTCACACCTCGGTATGAGTCAAAAACGGGATAGTGACTGCAGGGAGAGCACGACGTTTCTTTCTAGCTAGGGTGGGTCAGTGACCTACCAGCCCTGACATTTATATACTTTTCACCTGTGTGGTTGTTGGATACGAGGCGCCTCGGATATAGGTCTGTAAGGACCGGGAAACGTGTGTTCAGGAATAATTAATCCTCAAAAGTAAGAGAGGACCGACCCTGAAGATCCAAGGATCATAGTGGGGTCCTGGGACATTTGCTAGAGTGTCTCGAACGCGGAGAGGAGCTTGCCCCTTGCCTCGGCTTATGACGGAAATCCAATTTCCAATACGTGATAGTGCGGTTTTATTTGTAGAACCTAATATGGCGACATAGTGGTATGGGTCATTCATGCCGCCTATGATTGATATTTATGACTGAAATTGTTTTGACACTATACACCTATTATAGTATCAAATAATGTGTTTTTAAACGTATCAAGCATGCTTTGGCTGTTATAAGGTAAAAACCCTATCCTCCGGCTTGCGTTGCATTATGTGATGGGACCTGGGTCTTATAACAGCTTCATTTTTCTTTATTTAGCATTGCGCTGTTTGTTTTAAGCACTGGTATTCTTGGGAGGAAACTCATTCTGTGTCATACGGCGTGGTCCCTTGATTTACCAAACTTTAAAAATAAAGATTAATAACTGTTTTAGTTCTCACACCTGTCACATGACTAACCTGGAGTTTATTGTTTTAACCTAAACTCTGGGTGCCCCTATTTTTGACACGGGCAGCTGGTAGTTTTGGTTTTGCAGATTTATATTCACAGGGTCCTGATTTACCGCTGGAAAGATGCTCGGAAAGCTCTGTATTCGTGTATCACTTTCAGTTGTGTTTTGTATATTTTCCCGGTGCTATGTAATTTATTGTAATCTCTGATATTTGTTGAATGTAATTTATTCATTTATACTCTGTATATTCTTGTATCTGATGGAATTGTTGTAATAACAATGAAATGCTCTTCCGTCTGTGTTTCGATTTGTCCTGTTCTCAAAACGATCAGGGGTTTCGAACGGTCTTTGTCGGTTTAACGACTGATTCGTATCGAGCGAAATTCCTTGCCATTACAGTTGGTATCAGAGCTTTGGTTTACAAAGCTCGAGAACAAGACACATTAGAACCATACGAAAGAATTCATCAGATATTGGATTAGCAATATCCAATTAGAATGACTCGTTAGAGATAGGATCAGTAGTATCCTAGAACGAGTGTGAAGAGTATATTTTTCAAATGAAAACAATTTTGTTTTAAAATTTAAATCGCTTTATACGTATTTGAATATTTATTTATTTTGGATTTGGACAATCCAATATATAAAGATTTCGCATATACGCGTCATGAACGTATATTCGAAGTTTTAATATACTGGATAGATATAGAATCACACTCTAGTTGCCCGGGGATGGTTCTGATAATGCTGCAGCGTTACCAGTATTTATTTTCGAGTGACGAAGGTGTGATTTCTATATATTTCCATTAGACTGGTGTGAGAACCAAAACTAATATAGCTAGAATACATTGTTGTGATTTGGCATCAAAAACATGACTTTTTATATATCAAAATTATGAATTTGAAACTCTAATTCACTAATTGATTGATGTTTGTGTTGTTTGTTTATTTGTTTGATAATTTTTTTTACCATTTAGCCTAATTGTATCAAATATTGAATTATATTGAAAATTGGTCGCATTTGCTTGCATATACATGTACTTACATTGAACAGGTCATAGCAAGGAGGCTAGAGCAGAGAATAAAATTTGTTTGCCCGACAAATAGGTACATATTTACTATAATTTACTGTTTTGTTTGGGTGATGATGATTTTATGAGCCGATTGGCTAGCCGTTTGGCTTTTTCTTTTTCTTTTTGAGATCAGAAGGCCTATATGGCAATTTCGGGATTTTCCCGTGGTTCCCGGTGCAGGGGAGGTTATGGCGAAATTTTTCGAAAATTCCGGGTGTTAGCCAAATTTTTGAAGAATTTGAAAATTCTCAGAAACTGAAAAGTTGGAGAATGGAAGCCAGATCGAACGTAGAGTTGATTAATCAAACCACTTTCGACTTTGTTCCTTTTCGGGGACGAAAAGTTTTAAGTGGGGGAGATTGTAACAACCCGAAAATATAGGCCAGTTTAAAATTTTTATTTTGGCAAATTTAGTGAATTTTGGATATTTAAAATGAATTATTTTAAATAATAACGACGAGAAATTTATTTTGAATAGAATTCGAACGTATATATTTATATACGTCGTCGTTAGAATATAAATAATTATATATAATTATAAATAGAATTGAAAATGGCGCGGTAGTTCGATAATTCGATTTCAAACTTCAATTGAATGTATCGGGTGCAAAATAAACCGGATTTTAGAGAAACCAAAAACATTAGGATCTAATTGGGAATATCTTTCCAACGAATCCGAAAAATCGAGATTTCATAGCGGGAATCAAAAGATATATCCAGTTGAAAATTCTGAATAATCGCTATGGAATTTAGGCCCTTAAAATGGGAATTTTGCAAACGACCTCGGATTTCGACGAAACCACTTTTGTTGGATCCGTGATGTCAAATTATTGCTAGGTTTCAAATTTAATAATTTTTCGAATCAATATGTGAGCATGGCAAAGGAAAACGCGTTTGACCAGTTTCAGTTGATTTTAATCGTCTGGAAAATGGCCATTTTTCCAACGGTCTCAGAATTCGATGAAACTAGTTTTGTTAGGATCGTATCGTCAATACAAAGCTAGAAAATATTTTTCTGGGACTTATAGAGTTCGTATGTGACTCCGGTAAATTGAAATGCGCGTTCAAATTCAATATTTAGAGTTATATGTTGATTTTGAGGAAAATGGATCGAAACGATCGAATCAGCTTACGGTACATATCCCATTGTGTTCGGAATAGGGGTGAAACGCTATGGACGACAAGCGGTGGGCCTCGTTTAGAGGTCGTATGTAAAAGTCAACTTTTTGAAATTAAAATAATTAAAAAATAATAATAATAAAAGCATTGGTTAATACTGGTTAATCATTTATTAAATATACAACTATACATATACGTATATTTATGTAATTGGCGAGACCTTAAACCAGGTTCATATATGTATATGCTGTTAAGATGGGGTAATATATGTGTGTGTGTGTATATATATGTATATATATATATATATATATATATATATTCATATATATGTATGCATATGTATTGGGCATGCTTATATTTTTTTTCATTTGGTCTACATTGAGATTCCTACAACTGCATTGTTGTTAAATAAACATGCATTGTCCCTTGTGGTCATCTTGATAATTTTTGTTAGCCTTGCTAAAGCCATTATCTAAACTGTTTCACCATGCAAGTTCTGCCTTGATTTGTAAAGATGAAACACCTATATTATTTGGTTAAAACTGAAAACACACACTTGATTTTAGCTATACATAATTATTGTTGCACTAGTTTGTCTGTGTGGGTCTAGTTGAAAACTGAATATATGTCACACTATATATTCGGTAGAAACTTGTAGGCATGTTAGTTTAGCATGCACCCGGCTGTCTTGTCATGTATTGTCCAACTAAAGTATAGCGTATTTAAAGGAATTTTATAAAACTATTTCCAATGTAGTTTTACGAAATGAGTAAACATGTTTGGTCCCGGAACTTCTGATTAAATTCCTTCCCATAGCCTTCCTGCTAACTTCTAAAGTATGGTACATCGGTGGTTTGCTGTCTTGCCCATATTGACATCCTACCTATATTAATGAGTACACTTTGACATTTGCTGAGTGTTATATATATATATATATGGGTTGATATATTGGCATTCTAAAATATTATTATAACCTGAAAAGAAAAAAAATCTGAGCATGTGTTACCTTGCGTATTTTGTAACGTCCCGCATTTTTATCAGTTTGTATTTGAATATTTAAATTAGTAAATATTGAATTCGTAATATAAGTGGATTTATATGTTAATTAAAAACGAAGTTGAACGTATAGAAATATATACTAAATATAATCGAGCCCGTAATATCGTGGTAGTTCGTAATTTAACGTTCTGAACTTCAACTGAGTATACAGGACTCGTTATAAACCCGATTTCTTCGAAACAAGAAACGTTGGAATCTGTTGAACTGTATCTCTCTAACAGAAGTGAAAAATCAAGATTTTGCATTATAGATTGTGAATTATATCCAAATCAAATTTTCAAATAGTCGTTATAGAATCGTTCATCGATCATAACAGTTTATTTGAAATAACTGCATACTGGATTCGAATTTAGACAAGATTCTTTTGAGACGTAGTTATAATTTAATTTTTAGAATTTTACTGAAATTTTTAATTAATTAAATATGCAACTTTTTATTTGGAGTATTTTGCACCCTATATCAATATTTTGGGGTGTCACAATATGAGTTAAACTACCGATATTATTACATTTTCGGGATCGCGGCACCTCGCTGAACACGACTGTATTTTTATTTCAGTCTGCAGCACTCATATATGAATATAATCGTACATAGTGGGATGGGTAACTTTTAAAACTTTATATATATATATATATATACAGACCCATTCATTTCAAATAGAGAGCTTTCAACATGTCCAACATGCTTACGGTTTCAATGAGGTAACACGCTATGGCATATCCGCAAATGTTCAAATCCAGTATAGAGATAGTTAACAAGTAGATGCTGATTTGATAAAAATATATTGCCTTGGCTGCCCAGGACCTAAAGTACTCTTTCATTTCAACTACAAAGTCTACAACTACAGCAAGTGTACGCTCAGCAGAAGAGAAATATATATATATATAATAAAAATAAAAATAAAATTTGCATGCCTAAAGGATACTTCGTATCCAAGAGAATACGGTATTACAGCTTATCCTAGGAACCTAAACCGCAAAAGATGGTTTCATTTCAAATCCTAACCTACCCCACAGTGAAAGCACTCGTCAAAGATTTACTGCAGACCTACCATGAGAGGGTACAGCTACCCTATGACCAATTCCTTGCGAGCCAAGGAGTGTAGCAGTATAAATACATGTGGATCTCGACTTCTTTTTCTCCTTCATAAAAACAACATTTCAAAACCTCCTATAGCCTGATAGAAATTAAAAACAAATTCCATCTTTCACATTAAAATCTGAAAACAAGTATATATATATGAGTATATAGGGAAATGCTCGCCAAGCTAATGTGATTTATTTTGGGTTTCCAAGACCGAAATTTCGCGGGCCGGTATAGTGCGTGAGGAGTTGTAGTTGACTGCGGGTGGAGGCATGAGTGCGAGCTCAACTTGAAGCGTGTATGGATGGAGATATTGGAATAAGGTTAAGAGCTATGTTTTGTGCGTGGGTTTTTTTCATGGAAGCTCATGGATCTGTGCTTGTGAAAGTGAATACATAGCCAGTAAGGTATACGTTGTGTATAGTTTGGGGTGAGTTAGCTGCTAGAGAAAGTCGACAGTGTTTACTGTGGGCACGGAAGTAGGGAGAGATCGCAAAATGGAGGTTGTATACGAATGGAGGACAAAGGTATAGAAGAAGACGGGTGGAAAGACAAGATGCGTTGGAAGAAATGGAGGTTGCGCTTGCAGTTGGAGGCGTGGGTTGTTTATGTTAAGGGCTTGGGCCTAGTTTGAAAGAAAAAAAACGTGAAGGAGAATGGGATTAGGAAGTTCGAAACGGGGTACATAACAGTGGGGCGTGGACTGCTATAATGGAGTGAAGGCCATATAAAAGTGGATAAAATAATATAAGGGAGGTGGGGAATTTAAAGTGGATGAACAACCAAACTGATGGAGCAGTGTAATGGATAGTTGGGTAGGAGAGATTATTTCATTGGGAAGAAAGGGTGCGGGTTAGAGCATATGCGGGATGATTTGGGTCACGTAGGATCGTAGAGTTGCAGACTACGTAATGAAGCTAATTTGGAACTGTTTGAAGCACATTACAATTTTAGGCAAAATAAAACGCTCGATCGAATCAACCGGACATTAATCCTTATCCAACGATTTACAAAGAAGGTGAGTAACTCTCACTAACTCTGCTCAACTTATATTTTTATAACGTATTTTCAAAACTGATAAATATTGGTTGATTTGTTGTGTGTTGGCTGTTTGGTTGAACTGCTAGTTAATTGGTTGAAAATATCGATAATGATATATATTTGAATCATAATCGAATATTGACTCTGTTTATCAGAATAGTTCATATTGTGTTATTTAAGTTGACTGACATCTGTGGATGCAGTGAAACAGGTTGGAGGGACCCAACTGGGTTCCTCGACATTTATTTTACTGTTTGTCATATATTGTGAGATATGATGTGATTAAAATATGTTGTTGATTTTGTGTGTTGATCCCGGTTATGTGGTACTTTTAGATCCCAAAGAAATTACTGGAATGTGGAAACAGAATTTCAAACTATAATTTGAAATAAAATATTTATATAAAATCAAAGGATTTTATATAAGAAGGAAATTTCAAAATGTGTATTGAAATAAAAAAACTCGTATAAAATCAAAGTATTTGATAAAAAGGAGTAAAAGGAAATTATTTGTAAAAACATTTACAAATAAAATAGAAGTCAAACCATTGTAAAACATTTACGAATGGGTTTGGAAAGAGGAATATTTGTAAAACATTTTACATCTAGAATTTAAAGAGGAAATATTTGTAAAATATTTACGAATAGATTAAATAGAAATATTTATTTAGAAAATAAATAAAGTTATAAAAGGAAATATTTATTTAGAAATATAAATGGAATTATGTAAAGGAAATATTTACATAGACAAATAGAAAAGGAAGTATTTGTAATCATTAGAGTTAATCGAATATTAGTTATTCGAATAAAGAGTTAACCAAATAGAGTTAATTAAACATAGTTAATCGAATTAGGATTTAATTGAATATTTGTTGTTCAATTAGAGTTGATCGAATATAGTTATTTGAGATGGAGTCAGTCAAACATAGTTATTCAGGATAAGTACCATTTCGTACGACTGCTAGCGTAATTCGCAGGGTTGTAGATAGCTTATGGCGGTCGGATGTTTCCTGAGGGAATCAGGCGTAACCATTGTGATCGCTGCGATCTAGAGTCAAGCGAATGGTGTTAAATCAAATAGTAGTTAATCGATAGAAGTTAATCAAGTCTAGTTAGTCAAGTTGAGTTAATTAAGTCGAGTTAGTCGAGTTAGAGTTAATCGATCAGAGTTAATCAGTTAGAGTTAATCAGTTAGAGGTAACCAATTATGGGTAATCAATTAGAGTAAATCGATTGGAGTTAAATCGAATTAGAGTTATTCAAATGGAACTAATCAAGTTCGAGATAGTCGAGTATTAGTAGATTGAATAGAGTTAGTAAAAAGGAAGTAATCAGATATCGCTTATTCGAAGTAGAGTTATCGAATAGCACTTATTCGAAGTAGAGTTATCGAATATAGTTTACATGAGAAGAGTAATCGAATATAGTTCATTCGGAGTGAGTTAAATCGAATATAGTTATTCGACGGAGAGAAATATCGAATATGGTTTATTCGAAGAGAGATTATTGAATATAGTTATTCGAAGAAAAGGATTATCGAATATTAGTTATTCGAACAAGAGGAATCGAATATAGTTTATTCGAAAAAGAAAGTTATCGGATAGTGATTATCCGAGAGTGAATTATACATTGGAATTCGACTATATCGAATTAAGGGAAGTAATGTTTACTTTCCGTTTCAAAATTTAGTTTTACTTATTTGTTAATAAATTAGTTGTTTGTCATTTATCCAAATTAAGATATAAAAGCAATATTTAAAGTTAATATATTTTGAAAGCATGGAATTATAACATTATAGTTATAATCAAATGATTTTGTAAAGGGAGTGGATTCGTAAATAGAATCCGAGATTTTCGCAAGGAAGTTTCTTAAAGATTTAAAGTTTGAACTTCGTCTATTTCAAGGTTAGAAATGTCGTTCAGTTAAGGTCTGAGAGGTAATTATACCCCAACTTGATTGACTTTAGTTTTAACTAAGAAGTGGCTAAGGTTCGATAGTGAAAGTTTGTTAAGAAGTTGAGTTAATGACCGTAAGGGGTTAGGTTGGCATAACGATGTTTTATTTAAACATCTTTTTAAATCCAGTAAAGGAGATTTGGAAATGTTTTCCAATATAGGAAATAAGAAATGGAAGTAAATATGGTGATGTTTTCGAAATGATTTATAAAGTATAGTTTCTAAAGTTTAGAAAATAAGAATTGACGAATATATAGAAAGGGGAAATGTCTAAATTAAAGATGATTTAATCTAAAGAAATAACATTGAATGATGATTGATCGATAAAATTTCCATCTGGAAATAATATCGTTGTTTGCACACCTATTTTTCTTTGATAGTTAAATCATCGACTATCGAAGTTTTGACCATTTTTACGTCGTCAATACGGAGAGACCGGGATCAGATTCATTATCTGAAAACCACTCTGTATAGGATTAGCGTTGCGATCAAATATTGAAGACAGAGTTATGCAAGGATTATCCTGTTTACATAATAGTGACTTCGGTTTGTCCAATCCCAGGTCAAGGGTGAATGGACGAATGTCTGACAGAGTATATCTAACAGATCGCATAAGTTGATCTCTTCAAACGTACTTACGTTTGGTGGCGGAGGAATTCGTTTCTCCTAGCTTTATACCCGTGGTATTTTTGAGGAAATCAATTTGTGATTTGACGGGTATGTCGATGTGGCATTCAAAGTGAATTGTGGTTAGATATTCCAAAAGATACGTAATGACCTCAAGCCTCATCAACTGGGAAATGACAGAAATCGGGCAGGCAGCATGGCTATGTGGGTCGCACCCATTAGGGTGTATATCACCTATCTAGAGAAAATCCATTTCATTCTTTTATCTATTATCGATGTTGTCCCTTTTCGGGAAGACGGTGGGTAGCTCCCAACCGTTGGTGGTATACATTCGATACACTTAAGCGAAATGAGTGGTCGGTCATGTGAGGGCCGGGTTGCAAGATGTTCTTGTTGAACCCAGTGTATTTGCCTCTAGAAATACACAATCGGTAGGTGGTCCCATACCTTGTCATAGTCGGAATCCAATTTCCAGTAAGCGCCTGCGGTTTTGATTTGTATACTATATATGTAAAACGTGAGATTCAAACGTTCTGCTAGATTGTTAATTACTTGTGATTAGACATTATTATAATATCAGAGAAGTATTGATTTCCAAAAGTGTTTTGGGTTATCGTAAGGTAAAAGCCATCCGTGTTTATGTGTGGATTGGTCTTACGATTATCTTTTCGTTTTGAAAAAGGATTTTTCAAAGTTAAGCCAAATGATTTGAGTTTACTCACACCAGTCCCATGACTGACCCAGAGTTTATTTTTGTTTTGTTTTCCCTAAACTCTTGGGTGCCCAAATTTGTACGGGAAGTCAAGTAGTTCAGGTCTTGACAGATATACTTGGAGGAGCTTGGAGAAGGAGGCTTCAGGATTATATAGCTATTGTTATTTCCGTTGTGTGTAAGTGTTGTACTCTGATAATGTTATTATACTGTTTTATTGCAAAGTTATGTTATATATTATATTTTATTCGTTCTGCTGTAAGATCCGTGCATACTCTGATTGTGTTCTTCTTCTTATTCTATTATAATTTTCTATCTTATCTATTCTCACCCTCTAACTTCTTTCCATTATTGATCTGGAATGTTCGATACCTGAATAATTAACATGGGTTTTGTGTTGATTTTCTGGGTCGAAAAGCCAGTTCGTTACAGTGGTATCAGAGCTGAAGGTTAAGTGATTACCTTGGCTCTGTGGCGTGACTCATTAGAGATGGGGTTAGTAATACCCTAGATTGAGTTTGAGTGTGTATATACGAGTGAACGTATTTATAGATTTTTATAAAAATAATTTTATATTATGGAGATTTATTGGTTGAGTAGTTTGTGAATTCTGGTCGATCAGTTTGATCCACTGTATCGATAGGGATTAACAAACACTTGAGTACGATAAACCGACACAGTATGTTTTGAAAGAGGGTAAATGAAATAATTTTACCCAAAATATATTTTGATATAAAGGAAGGTATATCTTGGAATTATTATCATATATTGGATGTGTTGGTTGATTATAATTGAAATGGTTATATAAATAACCAATCAGAGTTCGTATAATATAAAAGCAGATTAATTAAATCTGAATTAAATCAGAATTGGAATTAAAATTATGAAAAACTGGGAGAAGTGTTTGTAAGTGGATTTGAGTTAAGTATAAGAAAATTGTAAAATCCTGGGAGGTTTTAAATTGTTTAACAAGAATTGTGAATGATATTTTGAAAAAAGGATTTCAAAATGAAAGTGTTTAAAAATGATTTTGAAAAGTGATATAGTATTGAACCCACTTTGATCACTGGGAAATAACTCTGATGATGCTGGCCACATCATCAGTGTTCATTTTCGAGTTCTAAGTGACGGATTACTACCAAAGATTTGTGTTGGGTTGTTTGAGGAAAACAAGTTGTTTGAAATCTGAAAAGGAATATTTGGTTTTAGAAAAGCTAAGCTGTTTAAAAACTCCCAGAAAGAGACTGTTTAATTTAAAACAAATTTAAAGAAACTTGGCAAAAGCAAACTGGAATTGAATTAAAACCAGTAAGGGAAATTTTAATTGAAATAGAAAGATATCAAATAAAGTTGGATTTGAGAGTTATGAATTTTTTAAGTATATTGGACGGGTAAATAAGAGTTGAAATTCGCAATGGAATTTAAGATTGAGAATGAGAATTGGTTTGAAATAGGATGATTGGATTTGAGAACAGATGATTGGAGGTTGATTGGGATGACTTGGGTATAGGCTGGATTGGCAGTTGAATGTAAGGATATAATGATATGCCTGATAAAAAGGTACATGTTTAAATTTCCACATGAGGTTTTATGCGCCGAATCGGTAAGCCGCTTGGCTGTTTGATTTTCTTTTGGGTTGGAGAAGGCCTAGAGAGGCTAGTTGGAGTTTGACCTATTGACCAGTACAAAGGAGGTGTTGGCGAAATTTTTCAGGAATTTAAGGAGTTAGAAAATTTTCAGGATTTTGAAAAATTTTGTTGATAAGAGATTAATTAAATATTTAACTGAAATAATCGATTCAGTTGAAACTAAAGTTAAGAAGTAAACATATAATTTTTAACCTAGTTAATTGGGTCGGTCTTCTACCTTAGCAATTTCGAGGACGAAATTATTTTAAGGGGGGAAGAATGTAACGTCCCGCATTTTTATCGGTTTGTATTTGAATATTTAAATCAGTAAATATCGAATTTGTAATATAAGTGGATTTATATGTTAATTAAAAACGAAGTTGAATGTATAGAAATATATATTAAATATAATCGAGCCCGTAATATCGCGGTAGTTCGTAATTTAACGTTCTGAACTTCAACTGAGTATACAGGACTCGTTATAAACACGATTTCTTCGAAACAAGAAACGTTGGAATCTGTTGAACTGTATCTCTCTAACAGAAGTGAAAAATCAAGATTTCGCGTTATAGATTGTGAATTATATCCAAATCAAATTTTCAAATAGTCGCTATAGAGTCGTTCATCGATCGTAACAGTTTATTTGAAATAACTGCATACTGAATTCGAATTTAGACAAGATTCTTTTGAGACGTAGTTATAATTTAATTTTTAGAATTTTACTGAAATTTTTAATTAATTAAATAAGCAACTTTTTATTTGGAGTATTTTGCACCCTATATCAATATTTTGGGGTGTCACAATATGAGTTAAACTACCGATATTATTACATTTTCGGGATCGCGGCACCTCGTTGAACACGACTGTATTTTTATTTCAGTCTGCAGCGCTCATGTATGAATATAATCGTACATAGTGGGATGGGTAACTTTTAAAACTTTAAATATATATATATATATGTGTGTGTGTGTGTGTGTGTATATACGGACCCATTCATTTCAAATAGAGAGCTTTCAACATGTCCAACATGCTTACGGTTTCAATGAGGTAACACGCTATGGCATATCCGCAAATGTTCAAATCCAGTAGAGAGATAGTTGACAAGTAGATGTTGATTTGATAAAAATATATTGCCTTGGCTACGAAGGACCTAAAGTACTCTTTCATTTCAACTACAAAGTCTACAATTACAGCAAGTGTACGCTCAGCAGAAGAGAAATATATATATATATATATATAATAAAAAGAAAAAGAAAATTTGCATGCCTAAAGGATACTTCGTATCCAAGAGAATACAGTATTACAGCTTAGCCTAGGAACCTAAACCGCAAAAGATGGTTTCATTTCAAATCCTAACCTACCCCACAGTGAAAGCACTCGTCGAAGATTTACTGCAGACCTACCCTGAGAGGGTACAGATACCCTATGACCAATTCCTTGCAAGCCAAGGAATGTAGAAGTATAAATACATGTGGATCTCGACTTCTTTTTCTCCTTCATAAAAACAACATTTCGAAACCTCCTATAGCCTGATAGAAATCAAAAACAAATTCCATCTTTCACATTAAAATCTGAAAACAAGTATATATATGAGTATATAGGGAAATGCTCGCCAAGCTAATATGATTTATTTTGGGTTTCCAAGACCGAAATGTCGCGGGCCTGTATAGTACGTGAGGAGCTGTAGTTGACTGCGGGCGGAGGCATGAGTGCGAGCTCAACTTGAAGCATGTAGGGATGGAGATATTGGAATAAGGTGAAGAGCTATGTTTTGTGCGTGGGTTTTTTTCATGGAAGCTCATGGATCTGTGCTTGTGAAAGTGAATACATAGCCAGTAAGGTATATGTTGTGTATAGTTTGGGGTGAGTTCGCTGCTAGAGAGAGTCGACAGTGTTTACTGCGGGCACGGAAGTAGGGGAGAGATCGCAAGCTGGAGGGAGTATACGAATGGAGGACAAAGCGTATAGAAGAAGACGGGTGGAAAGACAAGATGTGTGGGAAGAAATGGAGGCTGCACTTGCAGTTGGAGGCGTGGGTTGTTTATGTTAAGGGCTTGGGCCTAGTTTGAAAGAAAAAAAAACGTGACGGGGAATGGGATTAGGAAGTTCGAAAGGGGGTACATAACAGTGGGGCGTGGACTGCTATAATGGAGTGAAGGCCATATAAAAGTGGGCAAGATAATATAAGGGAGTTGGGGGCATTTAAAGTGGAGGAACAACCAAACTAATGGAGCAGTGTAATGGACAGTTAGGTATGAGAGATTATTTCATTGGGAAGAAAGGGTACAGGTTAGAGCATATGCGGGACGATTTGGGTCCCGTAGTGTAATAACCCGCAAATCCGAGCCAATATAAAAATTTTATTTTGGCAATTTTATTGAATTTTGAATATTTAAAATGAATTATTTTAAATAATAATGACAAGAAATTTATTTTGAATAGAATTCGAACGTATATATTTATTCGAATCGTCGTTAGAATATAAATATTTATTTATAATTATAAAAGTAATTGAAAATGGCGCGGTAGTTCGAAAATTCGATTTCAAACTTCAAATGAATGTACAGGATTCAAAATAAACCGGATTTTAGCAAAACCAAAAATATTTGAATCTAATTGAGAATATCTTCCCAACAAATCCGAAAAATTGGAATTTCATAGCGGGATTCAAAAGTTATGCCCAGTTGAAATTTCAGAATAGTCGCTATGGAATTCTGGCCCTTAAAAATGGAAATTTTGCAACTGACCTCGGTTTTCGACGAAACCACTTTTGTTGGATCCGCGATGTCAAATTATTGCTAGGTTTCAAATTTTATAATTTTTCGAATCAATATGTGAGCGTGGCAAAGGAAAACGTGTTTGACTAGTTTCAGTTGATTTTAATCGACTGGAAATTGGCCATTTTTCAAACGGTCTCAGAATTTAACGAAATTAGCTTTGTTAGGACCGTATCGTCAATACGAAGCTAGAAAATATTTTTCAGGAATTCTTCTAGTTAGTATGTAGCCCCAGTAAATTGTAATGTGCGTTCAAATTCAATATATAGAGTTATATTTTGATTTTGACAAAAACTGATCGAAACGGCCAAATCAGCTTACGATACATATCCCATTGTGTTCGGAATGAGGGTAATTAGCTATGGACAACATGCGGTGGGTCTCGTTTAGAGATCGAAATTAAAAGTTGCTTTTTGAAATAAAATAAAATAAATTAACTAAAATTTTTACAAATCCTCCTTTTCTATTTTTCTTTCCATCGATTACACCCCCACCCCCCGTTCCTATTAAATTAGGTTAGAAAAAAAAAGAAAAAAAATGGCGCTCGACACCATCGCCTGAGCCACCCACCGACGGGGAGCCTCGCCGCACCACCTCCCCCTCCGACCTCCTCCGCCTCGCACCCCCTCTCTCCCCTATAAAACCTGAACCCAACCCCCAAACAGCGAAGCGCCCACCGTAGAAACCCACCGCCGCCTGAAGAACCACTTCCGCCGCCTCCTGGCCCACCGTGCCCCTGCCCTTCCACCAGACCTCCGACGAACGGCGATTCTAGCCCCCCCCCTCTTCGACTGTAAGCTTTTAATTTGTTTATTTTGTTTAGTTATTTATTTTTACTTATTTAAAATAACTAGTTTTAAACAAAAATCAATTTTGTTTAATTAATAGTGATGAAAAGATTATGTGTTTCTATTTGTAAAGTAAACAAAAAGAGAGGAATTTATGAATATAAAAATATAGATTTTTCTTTGAATAAATGTGGGATTTTTATATATATGAATTCGCTATAAAAATAGGATTTTATATATTTTTATATAGAATAAAGATTATATTTTTATTTATATAATAACGATATAAAAATATGGCTTTTATATGAAGTTAGCAAGAGAAAGATTTGATTTTTACCACTAGAAAGATTTGATTTTTATCACTAAAAAGGTTTGATTTCTAACTACAAAAAAAAATATAATTTTTATATATGTAACATAATATAATTTTTATCTTATGAGAAGTGAAATAAAAATATAATCTTTACAATATATGAAGTAAAGTAAAATTTTGATTTTTATATATTGAATAGCGAAGTAAAAATTCGATTTTTATATATTGAATAGCGAAGTAAAAATATGATTTTTATATAGTAGGGGTTATAAAAATATGATTTTTATATAGTGGAGATTATAAAAGAATGATTTTTATATTATATAACTAATAAAAAATTCGATCTTTATATTAGAAGTAGATATATAAAAATATAATTTTTATATAGTGACAAGGATAAAAATAGAATTTTTATCTATATGGTAGCCGTATAAAAATGTGATTTTTATATACATAGAAACAATATAAAAATGTGATTTTTATATATGTAGTGAATACGGGCAAAGAAAGTGACAAAAGGCGAGAACGATGAAGATTTCCTACGTATGAAGAGTCGTGGCATTTGGTTTAGCTAGTCGGTGAGAATTCCTCACTTTTAATTTAATTTTCTAGTTAAAATATATACTAGGATGCAGACGATATTTAGTAGCACCCGACACCCGTCGTCCACAGACCATGGACGGCTTGTATGCTTGTTTGTTGGATTTTGATGTGTAGTTGATTGTGTGATGTGAAATGAAATAAAATATTTATACAGTTAAAAATATTTTATAGTTGAAAATAGAATTTTTAACGTGTATTTAAAATGAAATAAATATAAACAAATCGAAGGATTTGTTTATATACACACATTTGACTGATATTGCTTGGGACGATAAATTTTACACATCGCCCAACTGCGCAAACAAAATCTGTGTTTGATTGTTTGAAAACCCCACACGGGTATTAGGATGATATATGACATACACTAGTCCTAATAATTAGCTGTATGTCGATCGATTGATTGACAGGCTGTTATAAGCGTTAAATATTTATATTTGATGCTTATACAGTGTAGAACGCACTCTGGATGATGGCTGATTATTTATCGTTGTTATTTTATACATGTGTTGTAGAAAATCCATATAATTAACATTATATGGTAACTGATTGGGCCTCATTCCAGTTTTGAAATAGAAATATTTGAAAAAGAAATATTTGAAATAGAATATTTGAAATAGAATATTTTAAATAGAATATTTGAAATAGAAATATTTGAATAGAAATATTTGGAATAGAAATATTTGAAAAAGAAATATTTGAAATAGAATATTTGAAAATAGAAATATATGAAGCCGTGTTGATTAGATTTATGCCATTTTGACGTGAACGATATTTATATCGATTTTATTCATTTTATAATGAACATCGAAAGTGATTTCAAAATCTGATATTTAGAAATGAATTGAAATTCGAATTAGATTGAAAAGAATTGAAATTCGAATAACATTGAAATAGAATTGAAATCGTTTTTGAATTTAATTTAAAACGTATTGAAATTGAACTGAAATCGATTTAAATTAAAATTGATTTGAATTGAAATGGATTTGAATTGAAATCGAGTTGAAATGAATTTAAAACGAATTTATATTGGAAAGATTCAATTTTGATTTGAATTTGAGATGTAAGATGAAATCGTTTCGAAAACGAATTTAAAACAATTTATAAAATACGTTTTGAAAGGAAATCGACAAAATATATATAATATATATATTATATATAGATTGGCCTGAATAGAACGCGCCGCGCCGCGGCAGTTCGTGAATTTCGACCATTGACTTCGAATGGATATTGCGGGAGATCCGACCGTCGGATTCTCCTGAAATCGGAACCGTTGGTTCGTATCGAAAAGAGCTTTCTAACGAATATTAGAGATTTGAAATCTAACGGTTGGATTTGGAATTATGTCCAAATCAAATTTAGAAAAGGTCGCTGTAAGTGAAGTTCGATGGCCGTTGATGTAAATCGACTGTACGGACCTTGATAAAATTATTAAAAATAGTAATAATTTGTGTATAATCATAAGAAATGATTTGTGAAGAATTGGGATGAAAAACTCCATATTTGAAAAGATAAAAATAGATTTCTGTCGAAATGAACTAGAATTAAAATCGATTTGGTTTTGAAATAAATAAATTGAATTTGAAATGGTTTTGAAAATAAACAGAATTTCCAATAATTGAATTGGAAGGGATTGGAATTAAAATTATCTTTGGAATATTTCGATGTTGGGTTTCGTGATTATACATATATTGTTATGGAAATTTGAAAGATATATTTATATCGTTATTTCCAATACGATATTTGTTGGTCGTAGAAGTTGATATTGAATATAAGCCGATATTTTTCTATTCAGAGCCTTGTATTTAATATCAAATGTGATTTGGGTTTGTCGTGCACGGTGTCTTCATTAACATTGTTCTTAAGCCCAGTTGAGAAAGGGATTAAATCTTTTTATTTAGATTTAATGAAGTGTACCAATTAAATGGTATTTAATTAGAATAGAATTTGAATTGATTTTTGGGTTTATCGTGAACGGTGTTTTAAATAACACTTGTTCTTTAACCCGATAATTAAGGGAATGTGGTTTTGGGTTGTCGTGAACGGTATCTTCAATAATACTGTTATTAGACCCAAAGGAGTTAAGAAAATCAGAAACTAACTGGAGATTAGTTAAGTTGAATGGTTTCTGGGGTATTGATCTGATGTTGGTTTCGGCCTTCGGGGTTAATACTTAGGGAATTGCTCACTTGCTAATTTACGATAGGGACTAATTGAAATGTGAGGTGATTTTGGGGTTTATCGTGGACCGTGTTTTAAATGACACTGATTCTTTAACCCAGTTAAGGATTAGAACTAAGTGGAGTTTTATTGAATCTTTAATTAGATTGAAAAGATCGAGAATGGAGTATCACCAGTTTTGCTCCAGGCGATAGTTAAATCTTTAATTAGATTTAAACGTGAAATGGTAATAGAATTTACCGATAACACCATGGTGTTAGATATGAAGTATTACCAGTTTTACTGAATGGGACGAATAGGTTGGGGTTGGGATATTAAAACAAATGATTGCTTCGGTAAGGTTCGTTAATCCCGACTAGTTGAATCGATATTCAAAAGAAGATTAAAGAATAAATTTGAGGAATTTATCTTTGATAAAATTAATGGGAACCTATCCCTAAGAATGTGAAGTTTAGCAACTAACTGAAGATTAGTTAAGTTGAATGGTTTCTTGGGTATTGATCTGATGTTGGTTTCGGCCTTCGGGGTTAATATTTAGGGAACTGTTCTCTTACTAATTTACGGTTAGTGACTAACGAGTTAGAATGAGGCATATGTTGTGTTTCTGTAACACTTGTTTATTATATACGCGAGTTATTCGGAAAGACCGGGTTTATCCCATTCTGAAAAACTGATACGACGATAAGTCGAAGATGAAGACGGTGGTTGAAGACCAGAGGTCTTCACGTCGTTTTGGTGATTACTGATGATCTTGATTGGGCCGTACACCCAAGAGGAGGGAATCATTTAGTGGTCGTCCGGACATACTTGGAGATCGATGGATATGCGGGGTACTAGGTGCCTCCGGTTTCATTCAGACCCAGAACGGACTTGTAAATGGACTGTGTGTCTGACATTGGATATCACTATGTGTGATTAATGGATATCGGTTGCATGGAGTGGTTTGCCTATGTGGCATGCTAAGATGCAAATGATCAAGGCTTTTGTTGAAAAGCAAAGTTTTGTGGTTGATGATCAAAGCACGGCCTTTGTGGCATAGCTTTGTGTAGCGTTGATTCGCGAGCCTCACACCCCGGTTGTGAACTAGAAACGGGAGAGGTCCTCAGGGAGGACATGCGTTTCTTTCTAGCTAGAAGTGGCGTCAGTGGTTTTACACGCCCTGACGAGTTTGACTTATGTGGTTGTCGCTGTTGCGAGGCGCCTCGGATATACCCGTGACTATGTGAAGCCGATGGAGTCATTCGTTGGCTCATTTACACCCCAAAGGGTGGGGAAACGCAGTGTTCAGGCATTTTAATCCACATCGGTGGACCGACCCTGACGATCCAAGGGCTCACCTGTGTCTGGGTCCTGAGACTCGGGCTAGACAGCCTCGAATCGGTAGAGGACTATCTTTTGCATTGGTTCATAGATGGAAATCCAATTTCCAAATACGTGACTTTGCGGTTTCATTTGTAGAGCCTAGTATGGCAACATGATATATGGTACCCATGCCGTCTATGATTGATACTTATGATTGTATATGAAATCAGAAACTAACTGGAAACGAGCTAAGATGGGTGGTTTCGGTATTGGTCTGATGTTGGTTTCGGCCTTTGGGGTTAATACTTAGGAAATCGTTCTCTTACTAATTTACGGTTGGAGTCTGATTAGGAATCAAAAGATAAAATTTCGCGTATCAAGCATTATTTAGCTGTTATAAGGTAAAACCCTATCCTCCGGCTTGCGTTGCATTGTGTGATGGGACCTGGGTCTTATAACAGCTTCATTTTTCTTTACTTAGCATTGCGCTGTTTGTTTTATGCATTTGTATTCTTGGGAAGAAACCCGTTCCGTGTTATACGGCGTGGTCCTATGATTTACCTAACTTTAAAATAAAGATTAATAATTGTTTTAGTTCTCACACCAGTCCGATGACTGACCTGGAGTTTATTGTTTTAACCTAAACTCTGGGTGCCCTTATTTTTCCACGGGCAGCTAGTAGTTTCGGTTTTGCAGATTTATATTCACAGAATCCTGATTTACAGCTGGAACGATACTCGGAAAGCTCTGTATTCGTGTATTACTTCTAGTTTTGTTTTGTATTATTTTCCGCTGCGATGTATTTAAATGTAATTTAAATCTCTGATATTTCTGTGTAATATTTATTTATACTCTGTATATTCTTGTAATCTGATGGAATTGTTGTAATATATAATGAAATGTTCTTCTGTCTGGGTTCGTTTGTGTGTTGTTCTCAAAGTATCCGCTCTTTCCTCACAGGGGAAGTTACGGGTTCTTACATTTGGTATCAGAGCTTTGGTTTACAAAGCTTGAGAACAAAGACACGTTAGAGCCAAACAAAAGAATTCATCAGAGATTGGATTAGTAATGTCCAATGGGAATGACTCGTTAGAGATGGGATCAGTAGTATCCTAGAACGAGTGTGAAGAGTATATCTTTAAAATGAAAACAAACTTTGTTTTGAAAATTTAAATTGAATTATTCGTATTTGAATATTTATTTTAAATTGATTTGGACAATTTAGTATATAAAGATTTTGCATATACGCCTTGCTAGCGTGTATACGAAGTTTTAATGTACTGGATAGTTATAGAATCACACTCTAGTTGCACGGGGATAATTCTGGTGACGGGGCACCATCACAGTATTTATATTCGAGTGACGAAAGTGGGATTTCTATATATTCCAATTGACTGGTGTGAGAACCGAAACTAGATAGGGCTTATTGTTGTGATTTGGAATCAAAAATGTGATTTTCGACTATATATCAAAGTTATGAATTTGAAAAGCTAATCAACCAATTGATTGCTGATTGTGTTGTTTGATTATAGTTTGATTAATTAAAATGTTGAACCTTTAGCCAAATAGAACCAAATATTGAGTTGCATTGAAAATTTGTCGCATATGCATGCATGTACATGTACTTACATTGAACAGGTCATGGCAAGGAGGCTAGAGCAGAAGAATAAAATTGTTTGCCCAAAAAATAGGTACATGTTTAACATAATTTACTGTTTTGTTTGGGTGATGATGATTTTATGAGCCGATTGGCTTTTTCTTTTTCTTTTGGATTGAAGAAGACCATGGGAGGCTATATGAAATATGCCGAAGTCCCCGGTGTAGGGGAGGTTATGGCGAAATTTTTCGAAAATTTAGGGTGTTAGCCAAATTTTGGAAAAATTTGAAAATTTCTTAGAAACCGAAAAGTTGAAGAACTTAAACCGTAAAGAAAATAATGGAAGTTGATTTGATTAGTTAAACAACTTTCGGCTTCGTTCCTTTTCGGGGACGAAAAGTTTTAAGTGGGGGAGATTGTAATAACCCGGAAATCCGAGCCAATTTAAAATTTTTATTTTGGCAATTTTATTGAATTTTGAATATTCAAAATGAATTATTTTAAATAATAACGACGAGAAATTTATTTTGAATAGAATTCGAACGTATATATTTATTCGAATTGTCGTTAGAATATAAATATTTATTTATAATTATAAAAGGAATTGAAAATGGCGCGGTAGTTCGAAAATTCGATTTCAAAATTCAAATGAATGTACAGGATTCAAAATAAACCGGATTTTAGCGAAACCAAAAATATTTGAATCTAATTGAGAATATCTTTCCAACGAATCCGAAAAATTGGAATATTATAGCGGGAATCAAAAGTTATTCCCAGTTGAAATTTCAGAATAGTCACTATGGAATTAGGGCCCTTAAAAATGGAAATTTTGCAAACGACCCCGGTTTTCGACGAAACCACTTTTGTTGGATCCGCGATGTCAAATTATTGCTAGGTTTCAAATTTCATAATTTTTCGAATCAATATGTGAGCGTGGCAAAGGAAAACGCGTTTGACCAGTTTTAGTTGATTTTAATCGATTGGAAATTGGCCATTTTTCAAACGTTCTCAGAATTTAACGAAATTAGCTTTGTTAGGACCGTATCGTCAATGTAACAACCCGGAAAATCCGAGCCAATTTAAAAATTTTATTTTGGCAATTTTGTTGAATTTTGAATATTTAAAATGAATTATTTTAAATAATAACGACGAGAAATTTATTTTGAATAGAATTCGAACGTATATATTTATATAGATCATCGTTAGAATATAAATATTTTATTTTAATTATAGAAAGAAGTGAAAATGGCGCGGTAGTTCGATAATTCGATTTCAAACTTCAAATGAATGTACCGGGTGCAAAATAAACCGGATTTTGGCGAAACCAAAAATATTAGGATCTATTTGAAAATATCTTTCCAACGAATCTGAAGAATCGAAATTTCATAGCGGGAATCAAAAGATACGTCCAGTTGAAAATTCAGAATAGTCGCTATGGAATTCTGGCCCTTAAAAATAGCCATTTTGCAAACGACCTCGGTTTTCGACGAAACCACTTTTGTTGGATCCGTGATGTCAAATTATTTCTAGATTCCAATTTTCATAATTTTTTGAATCAATATATGAGCATGGCAAAGGAAAATGCGTTTGACCAGTTGATTTTAATCGACTGGAAATTGGCCATTTTTCAAACGGTCTCAGAATTTGACGAAATTAGTTTTGTTAGGGCCGTCACGTCAATACCAAGCTAGAAAATATTTTTTGAGGATTTTTCGAGTTAGTATGTGACCTCGGTAAATTGAAATGCGCGTTCAAATTCAATATATAGAGTTATATGTTGATTTTGACGAAAACTGATCGAAACGATCGAATCAGCTTACGATACATATCCCATTGTGTTCGGAATGGGGGTAATTAGCTATGGACGACAGGCGGTGGGTTTCGTTTCGAATTCGAAATAAAAAGTTACTTTTTGGTGGAAATTAAAATAATAAAAATATATATTTATATTCTCCTAACCTAGGTCAACCGCTTTATCCACTGAGCCCCCCCTTTATCGTTCATTTAAAATCAAAAAAAAAGAAAGGAAAAGTGGAAGCAGAGCGCCGCCCCACCGTCTGTCGACGGCGCCTCCACCGCCGAGCTGCCGGAGGTGTAGCGCCGCACCCCTCCCGCACGATAGCGGTCGTTCCTCCCTCCCTGTTCTCTCGCGCTTCGCCCTCCTCCAAACACCCCACCACGACTTCGCGCAGTCCTCCGCACTCCCACCTCCGATTGCCAGAGCCTCCCCCCCCCCCGATTGGCATACCCCCTCCGACCCTCTTACTCCCTCTGTTTCCTCCTTCTTCGGTCCTAGAACGCGCAATGAACCCCCCCTCTTCCGATTTTGAGCACGGTAAGTTCGTTTTTTAATATTTAATTATAATACATTTTTTCATTTTCTGATTTTTATATAACCAAAAATCAATTGGTTATTTTCAGATTTTATATAAATAACCTAGATCGAAATGGTTGGATTTTTATATTATAGAAAGGTTAAAAATATAATTTTTATATGTGTAGTAAAGTAAAAATATAATTTTTAGTGAAGATAAAAATTCGATTTTTATATACATGAAAGATATTATCTTTATTTGTTTTAAAAATATGGTTTTCATATGCTTAGCATAATTAAAATTCGATTTTTATCTATGTAGAGTTGAAATAAAAATATAATTTTTATAGGTTATAGAGGATAAAAATATGATTTTTATTATATATAGGTTGAAACAAAAATGTGATTTTTATAGTGGTGATATAAAAATTCGATCTTTATATATAAAGTAGAAATATAAAAATATAATTTTTATATAGAAAGTAGCGTCATAAAATATATATGAAGTAGAAATAAAAATAGAATTTTTATTTATTGAATGAAGCAATAAAAATATAATTTTTGTTATGAACAGCGAGACAAGGACTGCATTGGAATTTCAATTAAATCCAAACGGTTCAGCAGCTCAAAAGCAAAGCACGGCGGAGTGGAACCCTCTGTGAGAACTTCTCACCTTTAAATTTCTTTTTCTAGTTAAAAATATATACTAGGATGCAGACGGTGCTTAGCAGCACCCGACACCCGTCGTCCACTGACCATGGACGGCTTGTTTGTTTAATTAATTGTTTGGTGATTGATTTATTTGTTTGGTTGATAAATTTGATTGAATTGATTGTGTGATGGGAAATGAAATAAAATATTTATATAGTTAAAAATATTTTATCGTTAAAAATATAATTTTTAACGTGAATGTGAATAAATAAATATTCATTTACAAACCGGACGGTTTGTTTATGTACACCTATTTGAAAGATATTGATTGGGACAATAAATTTTACACATCGCCCAACTGCACAAATAATATTCAGTGTTTGTGGATTGAAACCCCATACGGGTGTTGGGATGATATTTGGCATACACTAATCCCAATTATTTAGTTGTATGTCGATCGATAGGTCGACAGACTGTGTAAGCGTTAATTATTTATATTTAATGCTTATGCCGTTGTGTGGTGCACTTTGGATGATGGTTCATTATTTATCGTTGCTATTATATACATGTGTTGTATGGAATCCATATAATTAACATTATATGGGAATTGATTGGGCCTCATTCCAATGGAGAAAATAAAGAATATTATAAAATATCGATTTATGTGTTGACAGTACTCATTCGTTGAGATTAGTCATGTGTTTAACGAAATATTTTAACAATAAAATTTACATCTTTATCATATATAAAATTAGAAACTAACTGGAAAATAAATAAGATGAGTGGTCTCCTGGGTATTGATCTGATGTTGGTTTCGGCCTTCGGGGTTAATACTTAGGGAATCATTCTCTTACTACTTTACGGTTGGAGTCTGATTGAAAATTTAACGATAGAAATCGAAATTTTATAAAATATATTAAATAACAAAAATAGTCACGTGTTGACGGTACTCATTTGTTGAGATTAGTCATGTGTTGAAAAATATAGATTCATTTGTTGAATAGAATAAATATTCATTTGTTGAATAGAATAACAAGGTTATTGAAAAATATAAAGCCGTGTTGATTAGAGATGCGCTATTTTGACGCGAACGATATTTATATCAATTTTATTCGTTTTTATAATGAATATTGAAAAGAGATTTAAAAATCGAATATTTAGGAAATGAATTCGAATTGAATTGAATATAAAACGAACTCGAATTGAATTGAATATAAAACGAATTCGAATTGAATTGAATATAAAATGAATTCGAATTGAATTGAATATAAAACGAATTCGAATTGAATTGAATATAAAACGAATTCGAATTGAATTGAATATAAAACGAATTCGAATTGAATTGAATATAAACTGAATTCGAATTGAATTGAATATAAAGTGAATTCGAATTGAATTGAATATAAAACGAATTCGAATTGAATTGAATATAAAAGGAATTCGAATTGAATTGAATATAAAATGAATTCGAATTGAATTGAATAGGAAATGAATTCGAATTGAATTGAATAGAAAACGAATTCGAATTGAATTGAATAGCAAACGAATTCGAATTGAATTGAATAAAAAACGAATTCGAATTCGAATTGAATATAAAACGAATTCGAATTGAATTGAATTGAAAACGAATTCGAATTGAATTGAATATAAAGTGAATTCGAATTGAATTGAATATAAAATGAATTCGAATTGAATTGAATATAAAATGACTTCGAATTGAATTGAATATAAAATGAATTCGAATTGAATTGAATAGGAAATGAATTCGAATTGAACTGAATTTAAAACGAATTCGAATTGAATTGAATAGAAAACGAATTCGAATTGAATTGAATAGAAAACGAATTCGAATTGAAATGAATATAAAATGAATTCGAATTGAATTGAATAGAAAACGAATTCGAATTGAATTGAATATAAAATGAATTCGAATTTAATTGAATATAAAACGAATTCGAATCGAATTGAATAGAAAACGAATTCGAATTGAATTGAATTTAAAACGAATTCGAATTGAATTGAATATAAAAGGAATTCGAATTGAATTGAATATAAAATGAATTCGAATTTAATTGAATAGGAAATGAATTCGAATTGAATTGAATAGGAAATGAATTCGAATTGAATTGAATAGAAAACGAATTCAAATTGAATTGAATAGGAAACGAAGTCGAATTGAATATAAAATGAATTCGAATAGAAAATGAATTCAAATTGAATTGAAAATGAATTGAAATAGAATAAAAATCAATTTGAAATGAATTCAAATTGAATTGATATTTGAATTGAATTGAAATGAATTCGAAACGAATTTATAAGGAAAAATTCAATTCTGATTTGAATTTGAAATGGAAGTTGAAATTGTTTTTGAAACGAATTTAAAACGATTTTTAAAATTCGTTTTAAATAGAAATCGACGAAATACATATTATATATATATGATATAATGGCCTGAATAGAACGCGCCGCGGTAGTTCGTGAATTTCGACTATTAACTTCGAACGGACATTACGGGAGATCCGACCGTCGGATTCTCCTAAAACCGGAACCGTTGGATTCGTATTGAAAAGAGCTTTCTAACGAATGTTAGAAATTTGAAATCTAACAGTTGGATTTGGAGATATGTCCAAATCAATTTCAGAAAAGGTCATTGTAAGTGCAGATCGATGGCCGTTGTTGGAAATCGACTGTACGGGCCTTGATAAAATTATCAAAAATATCAATAATTTGTGTAAAATCATAAGAAATGATTCGTGAAGAACTGGGATGAAAGATCCCACATTTGTAAAGATAAAAATAGATTTTTGTCGAAATGAACTAGTTTTGAACTAAATTTAAAACCCAATTATTTTTAAATAAATAAATTGGATTTAAAAGGGGTTTTAAATAATCGGAATTTTTAATATATTTGATTGAATTAGAATTTATTTGTGGGTTTATCGTGAACGGTGTTTTAAATAACACTCGTTCTTTAACCCGACAATAAGTAGAATGTGATTTGGGTTTATCGTGAACTGTGTTTTAAATGACATTAGTTCTTTAACCGAGTAAAAGGAGTTTTAATGGATCTGTAATTAGATTGAAATGTGAATTGATAATTTAAATTATCAAATTTGGAAAGTGATCGAGAACGGAGTATCACCAGTTTTACTCCAAAGCGATAGTTAAATCATTAAATAGATTTGAACGTGAAATGGTAATTAATTTTACCAATAACACCGTGGTGTTGGATATGGAGTATTACCAGTTTTTCTTCATGGGATAAATAGGTTGGGATTGGGAAATAAAATAAATAATTACTTCGGTGTGGTTCGCTAATCCCGACTAGTTTGGAAAACCTTATCAGGGTTTGAAATGACATCCAAAGGAAGATTAAAGAATAAATTTTAAAGAATTTATCTTTGATAAAATTAATGGGAATCTTTCCCCAAGAACGTGAAATTTAGGAACTAACTGGGGATCAGTTAAGTTGAATGGTTTCCTGGGTATTGATCTGATGTTGGTTTCGTCCTTCGGAGTTAATATTTGGGGAATTGTTCTCTTACTAATTTACGGTTAGTGACTGATGAATTGGAATGAGGCGTATATTGTGTTTGTGTAACATTTGTTTATTATATACGCGGGTTATTCGGAAAGGCCGGGTGTAACACCCGGTATGTTGAATAACTTGTTATAATATAAATCAGGGAAAAATTAAATTTTAAGATCTGAATCAGGGGAAACGGGCTAGGCCATTGCGTTAGTCTCGGAAAAATACGCGAAATAGAGTCCGAGTTTTTGTAAATCGGAGTCCGTATGACCCAGTTATGGCCCAACAAAGTTTTCAGAAAAATTCAAGTTCAAAGCAGATTTAAATTTCAAGTTCAAAATTCAAAAAAAATCAGGCCAGGTGGGCTAAGCGGGAAAATTCCCGCCAGCCACCCCAAGTCGACTGGGGAGTCGACTTGGGAGTCGACACAACTGGACCCAAGTCGACTGCCCAGTCGACTTGGGAGTCGACACAGGTGGCCGGGCAGTTTTGCCTGGTGCACCATTTGAGTGAGTTGGTCAGGTTTTGGGCTGTGTTTGGTGGCTGGTGACGAAATCTGATGGCTCTAAACTAATCTAGGGTTATCTAAGGGCCTAAACTACATCCTAAATCTATAAATACACCCTAAGACTACCCTAATCCATACTAAAAATAGATACAACGTCATCATGCCGTCAAAATGCAACTTAGAAGGAGCCTCCACAAATTAGAGAGGAAGATAGCTTCTCAAATCAACTTCTAATCAACTCTAGCAACTAAATCTTCTTCATAGGAGTGCTAATCAACAAGTTGTGAGTTTCTATGCCTTTAGCAAGCAATTGCTAAACTAATTATGATAGGATGTAATGAGGTTATGGTTATGAATGTGGATCAATGCAAGTTATGTTATCATATGCTATGTGCTCATGATGTTAGTTATGCAAGTTTTATGCTATATGTCCATGATGCTAGTTATGCAAGTTTTATGCTATATGTTCATGATGCTAGTTATGCAAATCACTATGATAAACATTGATCCATTATGACACCATGTTATGCAAGTTTGGTGTTTGATTATATGCAAGTTCATATATGACATGTTATGCAAGTTTGGTGTTTGATTATATGCAAGTTCATATATGACATGTTATGCAAGTTTGGTGTTTGATTATATGCAAGTAACATGTGCAAGTTTACACCTTTGTATGATATGCATACATATGCCAGTTTACCCCTTTGTATGTCATGCATATATATGCATGTTTACCCCTTTTTATGATATGAGTAACATATGCAAGTTCATCCCTTTTTAGACCTATGACATGTATGCAAGTTTATCCCTTTATGATAGGTCTATGACATGAAAATCTATGCAAGTTACCCTCTTTATGACATATGTGATTCATGCAAGTTTGGGTTGATTATTTATGCTAGTTGGGTTTGATGCTATGGTCATATATGCAAGTTGACACCTTTAAAACCCATGTTGATGCTAAAGTTATGCTAAGTTGAACCCATTGTATTTATGATGAATCTTCCCTTTTAAGTATGTCATGTTAGCGTATTACGTGGGGAACGATGGGGTTAATATTCATGTTAACAAAATTGTGGTGAAATTGGTATGATGTTGCATACCATAAGTGGATGGACATAATTGAGTCAATTACGTACATCATTAAATTGGAATTAATTAGGGAAAATTAATTCAAAGTATGGGGGTGATTAATTAGGTGTAATTAATCGACTAGGACACGAGGTTGGACCCTTTTGTAGCATAAGACTGCCCGGACCCGACCGGCAAATCCAGCGGCTACAAATGATTGGCCCAATGTGAGAGGTCTTAGGCATAAGCTAAATACATGACAAGTGTAAAGACACGAGGTTAGACTCTGTTATGGCGTAAGGCTGCCCGGACCCGACCGGCAAATCCAGCTGCCATAAAAGACAGTCTAATGTGAGAGGTCTTTACAAAGGTTACAGTCTTAATCAATTAAGAAACACTTAACCAGATAAGCATGTAGTGGGGCATGAGGGGTTAAGTGTGTGCCTTGGGTGGCATGTGGAAATCTAATGGTTGCCTTGGGTGGCAATAGAAAATACGACTAGAATACTTAACCAAAGTGGAAACATGTAATTAAACATGATTAAAGGGTTAAGTGGGATACACTAGAGGGAGCAAGCTTAGGTGGGTAGCTTGTGGGGGCCCATTTCAACCAGTAACCCATATGTATCTTTGTGGGCTCGACCCATGTCGAGGACGGGACACGCGTACTGGGCTTGACTATAAGAGGCCAAAACGGGTTAGCGGTGGCAACGCAAGTCCAATGGGTTTCATATGCGTGTGTGGACCCGGCTTGGTAGGTAAGACGTTGTTGCACCGTGTAGGTATAAGTCGTGCATCAGTGTTGGTATCGGGTTGCCACTTTGGGGAATGATACACCCCACTGTGGGGCCAACACGGGTATCTACGTTAGGGAGCCGATCGCTTGGGGAGTAGTGGGTACACCTAGTGGAGATAGGGGCAGACGGCACCTATGTAGTCAGCTAGGGGTACACGAAACTACTAGTTATATTTTCTAAGTCCATGGGTGGGATCAACCTTTAAGTAGGAATGACTGGTGTGGTGCAGTTTAGTAATTATCCTTGGGTGGGTAGATGCGTCTTTACCGTTATCTTCGTTCTTCCTATGTCTAGTTGGCTGCTTAGTTTAGTCATTTATCCCCAGTCGTTACCATACCAAGTTTATATCATACCCTAATTACTTTAATGATTGTATTGTTAAAGTTATAGGACTCGCTCAAACTTATGTCTGACCCCGTTGTTTTTATCTTTTTCCCAACCCTCAGGTTCTCAGAGTGGGCCTAGCACTAGTGGGCTTTGATCAGATTGCTTTATCTATCTTTTGGAGCTTGGACCGTTGATGTAAAGCTCAGCTTATCTTTTCTATTATGGCTATTAGTTATGTAGTGGGATTATGTACTTATGTTTTATCAGGATGGATATTTAGTACTTGACTCTTGTTTTATGGTTTTGTAACCAAACATGTTTACCTTCTGCTACAATGAAATGATGTTTTAGTCAACAAGTATTATTTATACCTGTCTTGTTGTAATTTTTCTGTTCTATATTCACTTAAAATACTCCACCGAAGTTAAGGCATTCCCTTAGTGAGTGACCTTATCGGGTGTGGGGTGTTACACGTGGTATCAGAGCTGAAGGTTACCAGAACAGATAAAACTTTTAGAAAAACTATTTTTCTAAAAATATTTTCGAAGGAGTATTTTCAAAAACATGTCTTTGAGAGAAAAGTTTTTGAAAGAAAAGCATAATCCCCAATAGCCATATCTTTATCTTTCGAATTCTCCGTTTTGAATCTTTCCTTTTTCGTTTCAGCATGGCTGAAGATCTTAACTTTCCGGAGGGTGTAGCGATACCAGTATGGTATAGGAGATTGATGGAGGCTAGGGCCGCCGCTGCGGGTCCAGCAGATGTTCCTCCACCACCAGTTGCACCCGATCTTCCTCCCCCTCCTCCTCGCGCGGATACTTTTGCTAAGACTTGCAAGGAATTTAAGGCTATGGGAGGGAAACCTTTTCAAGGATCAGAAACTTTTGTGGAAGCTAGGGATTGGCTTAAGGAGACGGAAGAGTTGATAGACATCTTTGAGATGGAAGAAGAAAAGAAAGTCAAGTTAGCTGCTTGGTTAATGAAGGGAGAGGCCTCGTTCTAGTGGGAGGTCACTAATGGAGAGCGCCCTGTTGACTCTTGGGCGGATTTCAGACAAAGGTTTGTGGCAAAGTTTCTCTCAAGGGCGGAAGAAAATCTGTATATGGAAAGGTTCTTGACTCTAAAGCAAGGAAACCTATCAGTGAAGGAATATGTCAACAAGTTTAATCAGTTGGCAAGGTTTGGCATAGACATGGTGAATACACCGGAGAAGAAGGCTTTGAGGTTCGTTAAAGGCTTGAATGAACCGATGCATGGATTGGCTATGACCCACATCCCTATGGGGGCCACCTTTGAGAAGCTAGTAGACATGGCACTTATGCATGAGGAAGAGAAGGGTCCGAATGCTAATAAGGCACCCGAGAAGAAAGAAGATCAGAAGAGACCTCAACAGCAACAACAAAACAAGGGTGGGAAAGGCAACGGTGGCAAGGGAAAGAAGAAGTGCTTCGCACCTCAGCAAAGATTGTCGGAAGAAGAAGACTGGCGGCTTCCACTGTGGCGAAGTAGGGCATCTAGTGAAAGACTGCCCTAAGAAGGGGCAGAGGACGGGATCTACCTCAGGAGGACAGGTGCAGGCTCTTATGGCACCAGGTCAGGCAAGGGGGCAAGTTCAGGCTCTCGCGGTTCCACCGATTTAGGAAAGAGGTAGAACTATTTCCGTTGAAAGTCTGGCTTTTCTGTTTGATCATCCTGTCCGAACTTTATTCGACTCTGGCGCATCGCATTCGTTTATCTCATCATCATTAGTTGAGTCACTGCACTTAGACACCAGTCTAGTAGATGATCCCTTGGTTGTTTCAAACCCGATTGGGGGCTCCACTTATTTGTCCATGATATGTTTGGGTTTGAAGATTTCTATACTTAGCGTTGAGTTTAGATGTGATGCTTTTGTTTTGGGCTTCACGGGCTATGGGTTAATTTTGGGCATGGACTAGTTATCCAGTAATGGTGCCGTTCTTGATTGCGAAAGGAGAGTTGTTAGGCTCATGACCCGCTTGGGAAACACTCTCGAGATCTCTTGTAATCCCATGAATTCTGTTATGCTAAGTTATCTTGAATCGCTTGACGCTTCGGTCGAGAGTTTGCGATCTGTTAGAGTGGTCCGGGAATACTCGGATGTGTTTGAGGAGGTGAAGGGTTTACCTCCGAAGCGGGAGATCGACTTCCGAATATATCTGGTGGACAATGCTAAGCCAGTATCTTTGCCAGTGCGCCACATGGCTCCTCGTGAGAGGAGGGAACTCCATAAGCAAGTAGGGGAGTTGCTTGAGAAGGGGTTCATAAGACGAAGTATATCGGACTGGGGTGCTCCAGTGGTTTTTGCCACGAAGGCGGATGGGTCCCTCAGATTGTGTGTAGACTATAGAGAACTCAACAAGCTTACAAAGAAGAATAGACACCCATTGCCGAGGATTGATGATCTCTTTGATCAGTTGGTTGGCGCCTCGGTGTTTTCGCAGTTGGACTTAGCCACGGGGTTTCATCAGTTGAGAGTGGCTGAGGATAGTATAGAGAAGACTGCCTTTAGGACTCCGGATGGTTTTTATGAGTGGCTTGTGATGCCATTTGGTTTGACGAACGCCCCTGCATACTTTGTTGATTTGATGAGTAGGGTGTTCAGGGAGTACCTTAATAAGTTCGTGGTGGTCTTTGTGGATGACATCTTAGTCTTTTCTAAGAGTGAAGAAGAGCATGCCCTACATCTTAGGGAAGTGTTGGAGACTCTTCGAGCGCATAGCCTTAAGGCTAAATTCTCTAAATGTCACTTTTGGAGGAAGGAAGTGCGGTTCTTAGGGCACGTGGTCTCCAAGGAAGGGATTGCTGTGGATCCCGCGAAGGTAGTGTCCATCCAAGATTGGAAGGTTCCGAAGAATGCTACCGAGGTGAGGAGTTTCTTGGGGTTGGCTGGCTACTATAGGAAGTTTATCAAGGACTTCGCGAAGATATCAGCCCCATTAACTCGCTTGACGAAGAAGAATCTAGTCTTCACATGGGACGTAGATTGTGATGATGCGTTCCAACGGTTAAAGAGAGCTTTAACCACATCTCCAGTCTTAGTGTTGCCAGATGGGAGTAAGCTATTTGTTGTTTACACCGATGCATGTGGGACAGGACTAGGCGCAGTCTTAATGCAAGAGGGAAGGGTAATAGCCTATGGGGGAAGGCAGTTGAGAGCGCATGAGAAAAATTACCCTACCCATGATCTAGAGTTGGCCGCTATTGTTTTTGCGCTTAAGACTTGGCGCCATTATTTTCTTGGCGAGAGGTTCGAATTGTTCACTGACCACAAATCATTGAAGTGCTTGTTTTCTCAAAAGGATTTGAACTTAAGGCAACAAAGGTGGATGGAGTTCTTAGCATCCTATGATTTTGAGATAGCATATACCCCTGGCAAGGGTAACGTGGTGGCAGACGACTTAAGCAGAAAAAGGTTGTCTTTGAGTCCATTGTTCGTTGAACGACGAAGCTTGGAATTTATCTCGATGTTTGACTTCAGACCTTTCGTTGACTTTATACCCAGTTTGCTAGCATCCTTAGAGGTCAGACCTACTCTTTTAGGACGGATTGGTGAGGCACAGCGGGACGACCCACAGTTGGTTGAGTTAGTAGAGAAGCTCATAAGGGGGGAGTCGTCCAGCCATTTGAGTAGGTACACCCTAGACGATAGGGGGTGGTTGCGTAGAGACGGTAGACTTTGTGTACCGCAAGACGAGGGTTTGAGGAAGGCTATTCTTGATGATGCGCATCGTTCGAAGATGACCATTCATCCCGGTGGGGACAAGATGTACCAAGACATGAAGCGAGTTTTCTTTTGGGCCGGTATGAAGAAAGATGTGGCCGAGTATGTCGCTAGATGCTTGGTGTGCCAACAAGTGAAAGCAGAGCAAAAGAAACCCGGTGGGTTGCTTCACCCATTGGAAGTTCCGCAATGGAAGTGGGATAGCGTCTCGATGGATTTTATTGATGGGTTACCGAGATCGAGGAAGGGTAATACGGGAATTTGGGTTTTGGTAGACAGACTTACTAAGAGCGCCCATTTTATACCCGTGAAGAGTAAGAGGACTGCACCATGGCTAGCTTCAGTTTACCTTCGAGAGATAGTTCGATTGCATGGTGTACCTTCAAGCATGGTGAGTGATCGAGATCCCATCTTCACTAGCGAGTTTTGGAAGAGTTTGCAAGAGGCGGTAGGGACTCAGTTGTGTTTGAGCACCGCATATCATCCTCAGACGGACGGCCAGACCAAGAGGGTGAATCGTATTCTAGAAGACCTTTTGAGGCTATGTATCTTAGATTTTGGAGGTACATGGGAAGAGCATCTTCCATTGGTGGAGTTCGCATATAATAACAGCTTTCAGTCTAGTATTGGTATGGCTCCATTCGAAGCTCTTTATGGAAGGCCTTGTCGATCACCTACATGTTGGTGGGAATCTACGGATAAGATCTTGCTTGGGCCCGATATGGTTAGAGAGACTTCGAAAAAGATTGATTTGATTCGAAGAAGGATGAAAGCAGCGCAAGATAGGCAGAAATCTTACGTGGATAAGAGGAGGATGGATCTTGAGTTTGATGTTGGGGACATGGTTTTTGTTAAAGTATCTCCATTACGGAATGTTGTTCGCTTTGGGTCTGTTGGGAAGTTAGCACCAAGGTTTGTAGGGTCGTTTCCTATTAAGGAAAGGATTGGACAGATGGCATATAGAGTGGATTTACCCGAGAGACTTAGTGGTGTACATGACGTATTCCATGTGTCACATTTGAGGAAGTGCCTACATGAGACCGCAGAGGTGGTAGAGCCGAGCTTGCTTAGAGAAGTGGAGGTAGAGCGTGATGCGACGAGCTCCTACTCGCATCCTTGGGTCAGAGATTAGGAAGTTGAGAAACAGAGAGGTTCAACTAGTCAAAGTACAATGGGGAGATGATGAGAGCAACGCTACTTGGGAGACAGAAGTGAAGATGCGTTCTTTGTACCCATTTCTTTTTGAGGGTATGTCTTTTAACTTCTCCTTTATCGTTTGTCTAATACTTATCTTATCTTTAGTATGTCCTCTCGTTAGTACCTTTGACCTTTAGATAGGGTGAACCTATGGTTGAAACATGTGTTTGAGACATGTTATGATTGATGGATGCATGTGGATGCAAGTGTTTGCTAGTGGTTGCTCGTGGATGCATATACACACACTTTAGACACTAGTTCGGCTCAGTCACTTCATGTTGCATATTGCATATAATTGTGTGTAGGTAGTTATATTAATGGATGTATAATGGTCGGATCATCATATGGATGATGCATTTTGGTGTATGATTGTGCACTCATGTAGAGACAGTATGTGTCGATAGGGTTCTTTCGCATACATATTGGATGCATAGCACTATCATGGTTTGCATTAAGGAGGTCAACTGAATCAGTAGACCGCCTGATTTTGCATTAGACAGGGAACATATACACACACTTTTTGCATATGTTCATACGTCATTAGAAATTTTAAGGACAATGGATGCCAATGTTTGATGGTTTAGTAGATGGTTGTTTGGTTGGTAGGATACGTTCTTCTTGACTTAGAGATTTCGGGGACGAAATCCTTTAAGTAGGGGAGAATGTAACACCCCGTATGTTGAATAACTTGTTATAATATAAATCAGGGCAGAATTAAATTTTAATATCTGAATCAGGGGAAACGGGCTATGCCATTGCGTTCATCTCGGAAAAATACGCGAAATAGAGTCCGAGTTTTTGTAAATCGGAGTCCGTATGACCCAGTTATGGCCCAACAAAGTTTTCAGAAAAATTCAAGTTCAAAGCAGATTTAAATTTCAAGTTCAAAATTCAAAAAAAAATCAGGCCAGGTGGGCTAAGCGGGAAAATTCCCGCCAGCCAACCCAAGTCGACTGGGGAGTCAACTTGGGAGTCAACACAACTGGACCCAAGTCGACTGCCCAGTCGACTTGGGAGTCGACACAGGTGGCCGGGCAGTTTTGCCTGGTGCACCATTTGAGTGAGTTGGTCAGGTTTTGGGCTGTGTTTGGTGGCTGGTGACGAAATCTGATGGCTCTAAACTAATCTAGGGTTAATCTAAGGGCCTAAACTACATCCTAAATCTATAAATACACCCTAAGACTACCCTAATCCATACTAAAAATAGATACAACGTCATCATGCCGTCAAAATGCAACTTAGAAGGAGCCTCCACAAATTAGAGAGGAAGATAGCTTCTCAAATCAACTTCTAATCAACTCTAGCAACTAAATCTTCTTCATAGGAGTGCTAATCAACAAGTTGTGAGTTTCTATGCCTTTAGCAAGCAATTGCTAAACTAATTATGATAGGATGTAATGAGGTTATGGTTATGAATGTGGATCAATGCAAGTTATGTTATCATATGCTATGTGCTCATGATGTTAGTTATGCAAGTTTTATGCTATATGTCCATGATGCTAGTTATGCAAGTTTTATGCTATATGTTCATGATGCTAGTTATGCAAATCACTATGATAAACATTGATCCATTATGACACCATGTTATGCACGTTTGGTGTTTGATTATATGCAAGTTCATATATGACATGTTATGCAAGTTGGGTGTTTGATTATATGCAAGTTCATATATGACATGTTATGCAAGTTTGGTGTTTGATTATATGCAAGTAACATGTGCAAGTTTACACCTTTGTATGATATGCATACATATGCAAGTTTACCCCTTTGTATGTCATGCATATATATGCATGTTTACCCCTTTTTATGATATGAGTAACATATGCAAGTTCATCCTTTTTAGACCTATGACATGTATGCAAGTTTATCCCTTTATGATAGGTCTATGACATGAACATCTATGCAAGTTACCCTCTTTATGACATATGTGATTCATGCAAGTTTGGGTTGATTATTTATGCTAGTTGGGTTTGATGCTATGGTCATATATGCAAGTTGACACCTTTAAAACCCATGTTGATGCTAAAGTTATGCTAAGTTGAACCCATTGTATTTATGATGAATCTTCCCTTTTAAGTATGTCATGTTAGTGTATTACGTGGGGAACGATGGGGTTAATATTCATGTTAACAAAATTGTGGTGAAATTGGTATGATGTTGCATACCATAAGTGGATGGACATAATTGAGTCAATTATATACATCATTAAATTTGAATTAATTAGGGAAAATTAATTCAAAGTATAGGGGTGATTAATTAGGTGTAATTAATCGACTAAGACACGAGGTTGGACCCTTTTGTAGCATAAGACTGCCCGGACCCGACCGGCAAATCCAGCGGCTACAAATGATTGGCCCAATGTGAGAGGTCTTAGGCATAAACTAAATACTTGACAAGTGTAAAGACACGAGGTTAGACTCTGTTATGGCGTAAGGCTGCCCGGACCCGACCGACAAATCCAGCTGCCATAAAAGACAGTCTAATGTGAGAGGTCTTTTACAAAGGTTACGGTCTTAATCAATTAAGAAACACTTAACCAGATAAGCATGTAGTGGGGCATGAGGGGTTAAGTGGGTGCCTTGGGTGGCATGTGGAAATCTAGTGGTTGCCTTGGGTGGCAATAGAAAATACGACTAGAATACTTAACCAAAGTGGAAACATGTAATTAAACATGATTAAAGGGTTAAGTGGGATACACTAGAGGGAGCAAGCTTAGGTGGGTAGCTTGTGGGGGCCCATTTCAACCAGTAACCCATATGTATCTTTGTGGGCTCGACCCATGTCGAGGACGGGACATGCGTACTGAGCTTGACTATAAGAGGCCAAAACGGGTTAGCGGTGGCAACGCAAGTCCAACGGGTTTCATATGCGTGTGTGGACCCGGGCTGGTAGGTAAGACGTTGTTGCATCGTGTAGGTATAAGCCGTGCATCGGTGTTGGTATCGGGTTGCCACTTTGGGGAATGATACACCCCACTGTGGGGCCTGCACGGGTATCTACGTTAGGGAGCCGATCGCTTGGGGAGTAGTGAGTACACCTAGTGGAGATAGGGGCAGACGACACCTATGTAGTCAGCTAGGGGTACACGAAACTACTAGTTATATTTTCTAAGTCCATGGGTGGGATCAACCTTTAAGTAGGAATGACTGGTGTGGTGCAGTTTAGTAATTATCCTTGGGTGGGTAGATGCGTCTTTACCGTTATCTTCGTTCTTCCTATGTCTAGTTGGCTGCTTAGTGTAGTCATTTATCCCCAGTTGTTACCATACCAAGTTTATATCATACCCTAATTACTTTAATGATTGTATTGTTAAAGTTACAGGACTCGCTCAAACTTATGTCTGACCCAGTTGTTTTTATCTTTTTCCCAACCCTCAGGTTCTCAGAGTGGGCCTAGCACTAGTGGGCTTTGATCAGATTGCTTTATCTATCTTTTGGAGCTTGGACCGTTGATGCAAAGCTCAGCTTATCTTTTCTATTATGGCTATTAGTTATGTAGTGGGATTATGTACTTATGTTTTATCAAGATGGATATTTAGTACTTGACTCTTGTTTTATGGTTTTGTAACCAAAAATGTTTACCTTCTGCTGCAATGAAATGATGTTTTAGTCAACAAGTATTATTTATATCTGTCTTATTGTAATTTTTCTGATCTATATTCACTTAAAATACTCCACCGAAGTTAAGGCATTCCCTTAGTGAGTGACCTTAGCGGGTGTGGGGTGTTACACCGGGTTTATACCCATTCTGAATAACCGATTCAACGATAAGTCAAAGATGAAGACGGTGGTTGAAGACCGGAAGTCTTCACATCGTTTGGGTGATTACTGATGATCTTGATTGGGCTGTACACCCAAGATGAGGGAATCGGTTGGTGATCGTCCAGACGTACTTGGAGATCGATGGATATGCAAGGAAAGTGCCTCCGGTTTCGTTCAGACCCATAACGAACTTGTAAATGGACTGTGTGTCTGACATTGGATTTTATTCTGTGTTGATTGATCTCTATTAGATATACATCTGTTTGGTGGCGGAGAATTTATTCTTTTGGTTAACGCCCTTCTTTGAGACGTACGAGCTCAGAGGTTGTATATCGATGGACATCAGTCGCATGGCATGAATTGCCAGTGTGGCATGCCTAAGTGGCAAATGATCAAGGCTTCTGTTGAAAAGCAAAGTCTTGTGGTTGATGATCAAAGCACGACCTACGTGGCATAGCTTTGTGTATAACGTGAATTCACGAGCCTCACACCTCGGTATGAGTCAAAAACGGGATAGTGACCACTGGGAGAACCCGACGTTTCTTTCTAGCAATGGTGGTGTCAGTGCTTAAACTAGCTGACATTTATATTATTTTCACCTTTGTGGTTGATGGATGCGAGGCGCCTCGATTATAGGTCTGTAAGGACCGGGAAACATGTGTTCAGAAATTGCCAATCCTCAAACGTAAGAGAGGACCGGCCCAGCCGATTCCAAGGGTTACCCAGAGTGCGTAGTCCTGAGGCATTTGCTAGAGTGTCTCGAAGCGGAGAGGAGCTTGCCCCTTGCCTCGACTCATGACGGAAACCCAATTTCCAATACGAGATATTTCGGTTTTAATTGTAGAACCTAGTATGGCGACATAGTGGTATGGGACATTCATGCCGCCTATGATTGATATTTATGATTGAAATTGTTTTTGACACTATGCACTTATAATAGTATCAAATGATTTGTTTTAAACGTACCAAGCATGTTTGGCTATTATAAGGGAAAACCCTATCTTCCGGCTTGCGTTGCATTGTGTGATGGGATGTGGGTCTTATAATAGCTTCATTTTTCGAAAAAGCATTGCGTTGTTTATTCTAAGCACTGATATTCTTAGGAGGAAACCCGTTCCGTGTTATATGGCGTGGTCCCTTGAATTTCACCCTTTCATAGTAAAGTTTTAAATAACTGTTTTAGTTCTCACACCAGTCACATGACTGACCTGGAGTTTATTGTTTTAACCTAAACTCTGGGTGCCCCTATTTTCCGCACGGGCAGCTAGTAGTTTTGGTTTTGCAGATTTATATTCACAAGATCCTGATTTACAACTGGAACGATGCTCGGAAAGCTCTGTATCCGTGTATTACTTTCAGCTGTGTTTTGTATTGTTTTTCCGCTACTATGTAATTTTATTGTAATCTCTGATATTTATCGAATGTGTATTTTATTCATTCATACTCTGTATATTCTTTTATTCTGATGGAATTGTTGTAATAAACAATGAAATGTTCTTCTGTTTGCGTTCTATTTTGTCGTGTTCTCAAGGTAATCCGTGCTTTCCTTACCGGGGAAGTTACGGGCTATCACAGTTGGTATCAGAGCTCTAGTTTACAGAGCTCGAGAACAAGACACATTAGAACCATACGAAAGAATTCATCAGATATTGGATTAGTAATATCCAATTAGAATGACTCGTTAGAGATGGGATCAGCAGTATCCTAGAACGAGTGTGAGGAGTATATTTTTAAAAATGAAAACAAATTTGTTTTGAAAATTTAAACTAGATTATACGTATTTGAATATTTTATTTATATTGATTTGGACGATCGAGTATATATAGGTTTTGCATATACGCGTCATGAATGTATATTCGTAGTTTTAATATACTGGATAGATATGGAATCACACTCTAGCCGCCCGGAGATGGTTCTGATGATTGATCGATCATCATCAGAATTTATGTTCGAGTTTCGAAGGTGTGATATCTATATATTTCCATTAGACTGGAGTGAGAACCAAAACTATATAGATTTATTGTTGTGATTTGGCATCAAAAACATGATTTTCTATATATGTGTCAAAATTATGAATTTGAAACGTTAATCCACTAATTGATTGATGGTTGTGTTGTTTGTTTATTTGTTTGATATTTTGAACCATCTAGCCTAATTGAACCAAATAGTGAACTATATTGAAAATTGTTTGAAAATGCATGCATATACATGTACTTACACTGAACAGGTCATAGCAAGGAGGCTAGAGCAGAAGAATAAAATTGTTTGCTCGACAAATAGGTACATGTTTACCATATTTTACTGTTTTGTTTGGGTGATGATGATTTTATGAGCCGATTGGCTTTCTCCTTTTCTTTTGGATTGAAGAAGGCCATGGGAGGCTATATAAAATATCCCGAAGTCCCCGGTGCAGGGGAGGTTATGGCGAAATTTTTCGAAAATTTAGGGTGTTAGCCAAAATTTTTGAAAATTTTAAAAAGTTCTTAGAAACTGAAAAGTTGAAGAACTTAAGCCGTAATGAGAATTATGGAAGTTGAGTTGATTAGTTAAACAACTTTCGGCTTTGTTCCTTTTCGGGGACGAAAAGTTTTAAGTGGTGGAGAATGTAACAACCCGGAAAATCCTAGCCAATTTAAAATTTTTATTTTGGCAATTTTGTTGAATTTTGAATATTTAAAATGAATTATTTTAAATAATAACGACGAGAAATTTATTTTGAATAGAATTCGAACGTATACATTTATATAGATCGTCGTTAGAATATAAATATTTTATTTTAATTATAAAAGGAATTGAAAATGGCGCAGTAGTTCGATAATTCGATTTCAAACTTCAAATGAATGTACCGGGTGCAAAATAAACCGGATTTTGGCGAATCCAAAAATATTAGGATCTATTTGAAAATATCTTTCCAACGAATCTGAAGAATTGAAATTTCATAGCGGGAATCAAAAGATATGTCCAGTTGAAAATTCAGAATAGTCGCTATGGAATTTTGGCCTTTAAAAATTGCCATTTGCAAACGACCTCGGTTTTCAACGAAACCACTTTTGTTGGATCCGTGATGTCAAATTATTACTAGATTCCAATTTTCATAATTTTTCGAATCAATATGTGAGCGTGGCAAAGGAAAACGCGTTTGGCCAGTTTCAGTTGATTTTAATCGACAGGAAATTGGCCATTTTTCAAACGGTCTCAGAATTTGACGAAATTAGTTTTGTTAGGACCGTATCGTCAATACGAAGCTAGAAAATATTTTTCGAGGATTTTTCGAGTTAGTATGTGACCTCAGTAAATTGAAATGCGCGTTCAAATTCAATATATAGAGTTATATGTGGA
This sequence comes from Allium sativum, assembly GCA_030737875.1. NCBI lineage: Eukaryota > Viridiplantae > Streptophyta > Magnoliopsida > Asparagales > Amaryllidaceae > Allium > Allium sativum. The sequence goes on from CM060921.1 coordinate 321,577,439, forward strand.
TTTTGACGAAAAATGATCGAAACGATCGAATCAGCTTACGATACATATCCCATTGTGTTCGTAATGGGGGTAATTATCTATGGACGACAGGCGGTGGGTTTCGTTTCGAATTCGAAATAAAAAGTTACTTTTTGGTGGAAATTAAAATAAAAAAAAATTTATATTCTCCTAACCTAGGTCAACTCCTTTATCCACTGAGCCCACCTTTATATCATTCATTTAAAATAAAAATAAAATAAAAAGTGGAAGTGGAGCGCCGCCCCACCGTCCGTCGACGGCGCCTCCGCCGCCGAGCTGCCGGAGGTGCAGCGTCGTACCCCTCCCCCACGATAGCGGTCGTTCCTCCCTCCCTGTTCTCTCGCGCTTCACCCTCCTCCAAACACCCCACCGCGACTTCACGCAGCCCTCTGCACTCCCACCTCCGATCACCAGAGCTTCCCCCCCCACTGGCACACCTCCTCCGACCCTCTTACTCCCTCCGTTTCCTCCTTCGGTCCTAGAACGCGCAATGAACCCCCCCCTCTTCCGATTTTGAGCACAGTAAGTTCGCTTTTTTTATTTTATATTTAATTATAATACATTGTTTTATTTTCTGTTTTTTATATAACCAAAAATTAATTGGTTATTTTCAGATTTTATATAAATAACCTAGATCGAAATGGTTGGATTTTTATATTATAGAAAGGTTAAAAATATAATTTTTATATGTGTAGTAAAGTAAAAATATAATTTTTAGTGAAGATAAAAATTCAATTTTTATATACATGAAAGAATATACATGAAAGATATGATCTTTATTTGTTTTAAAAATATGGTTTTCATATGCTTAGCACAATAAAAAATCGATTTTTATCTATGTAGAGTTGAAATAAAAATATAATTTTTATAGTTTGTAGAGGATAAAAATATGATTTTTATTATATATAGGTTGAAATAAAAAATGTGATTTTTATGGTGGTGATATAAAAATTCGATCTTTATATATAAAGTAGAAATATAAAAATATAATTTTTATATAGAAAGTAGCGTCGTAAAATATATATGAAGTAGAAATAAAAATAGAATTTTTATTTATTGAATGAAGCAATAAAAATATAATTTTTATTATGAACAATGGGACAAGGACTGCATTGGAATTTCAATTAAATCCAGACGGTTCAGCAGCTCAAAAGCAAAGCACGGCGGAGTGGAACCCTCTGTGAGAACTTCTCACCTTTAAATTTCCTTTTCTAGTTAAAAATATATACTAGGATGCAGACGGTGCTTAGCAGCACCCGACACCCGTCGTCCACAGACCATGGACGGCTTGTTTGTTTAGTTAATTGTTTGGTGATTGATTTATTTGTTTGGTTGATAAATTTGATTGAATTGATTGTGTGATGGGAAATGAAATAAAATATTTATATAGTTAAAAATATTTTATCGTTAAAAATATAATTTTTAACGTGAATGTGAATAAATAAATATTCATTTACAAACCAGATGGTTTGTTTATGTACACCTATTTGAAAGATATTGATTGAGACGATAAATTTTACACATCGCCGAACTGCACAAATAATATTCAGTGTTTGTGGATTGAAACCCCACACGGGTGTTGGGATGATATTTGGCGTGCACTAATCCCAATTATTTAGTTGTATGTTGATCGATAGGTCGATAGACTGTGTAAGCGTTAATTATTTATATTTAATGCTTATGCCGTTGTGTGGTGCACTTTGGATGACGGTTCATTTTTTATCGTTGCTATTATATACATGTGTTGTATGGAATCCTTATAATTAACATTATATGGGAATTGATTGGGCCTCATTCCAATTGGGAAAATAAAGAATATTATAAAATATCGATTCATGTGTTGACATTACTCATTCGTTGAGATTAGTCATGTGTTTAACGAAATATTTTAACAATAAAATTTACATCTTTATCATATATAAAATTAGAAACTAACTGGAAAATAGATAAGATGAGTGGTCTCCTAGGTATTGATCTGATGTTGGTTTCAGCCTTCGGGGTTAATACTTAGGGAATCATTCTCTTACTACTTTACGGTTGGAGTCTGATTGAAAATTTAACGATAGAAATCAAAATTTTATAAAATATATTACATAACAGAAATAGTCACGTGTTGACAGTACTCATTTGTTGAGATTAGTCATGTGTTGAAAAATATAGATTCGTTTGTTGAATAGAATAAATATTCATTTGTTGAATAGAATAACAAGGTTATTGAAAAATATAAAGCCGTGTTGATTAGATATGCGCTATTTTGACGTGAACGATATTTATATCGATTATATTCGTTTTTATAATGAATATTGAAAAGAGATTTAAAAATCGAATATTTAGGAAATGAATTCGAATTGAATTGAATATAAAATGAATTCGAATTGAATTGAATATAAAATGAATTCGAATTGAATTGAATATAAAATGAGTTCGTATTGAATTGAATGTAAAACGAATTCGAATTGAATTGAATAGAAAATGAATTCGAATTGAATTGAATATAAAATGAATTCGAATTGAATAGAAAACGAAGTCGAATTGAATATAAAGTGAATTCGAATTGAATTGAATATAAAACGAATTCGAATTGAATTGAATATAAAATGAATTCGAATTGAATTGAACATAAAATGAATTCGAATTGAATTGAATAGGAAATGAATTCGAATTGAATTGAACATAAAACGAATTCGAATTGAATTGAATAGAAAACGAATTCGAATTGAATTGAATATAAAACGAATTCGAATTGAATTGAATAGAAAACGAATTCGAATTGAATTGAATATAAAGTGAATTGGAATTGAATTGAATATAAAACGAATTCGAATTGAATTGAATATAAAATGAATTCGAATTGAATTGACTAGAAAACGAATTCGAATTAAATTGAATAGAAAACGAATTCGAATTGAATTGAATATAAAATGAATTCGAATTGAATATAAAATGAATTCGAATTGAATTGAATATAAAATGAATTCGAATTGAATTAAATAGGAAATGAATTCGAATTGAATTGAATAGGAAATGAATTCGAAATGAATTGAATAGGAAATGGATTCGAATTGAATTGAATAGAAAACGAATTCGAATTGAATTGAATAGAAAACAAAGTCGAATTGAATTGAATATAAAATGAATTCGAATAGAAAATGAATTCAAATTGAATTGAAAACGAATTGAAATAGAATAAAAATCAATTTGAAATGAATTCAAATTGAATTGAAATTTGAATTGAATTGAAATGAATTCAAAACGAATTTATAAGGAAAAATTCAATTCTGATTTGAATTTGAAATGGAAGTTGAAATTGTTTTTGAAACGAATTTAAAACATTTTATAAAATTCGTTTTAAATAGAAATCAACGAAATATATATTATTTATATTATATATATAATATAATGGCCTGAATAGAACGCGTCGCGCCGCGACAGTTCGTGAATTTCGACCATTAACTTCGAACGAACATTACGGGAGATCCGACCGTCGGATTCTCCTATAACCGGAATCGTTGGGTTCGTATCGAAAAGAGCTTTCTAAATAATATTAGAAATTTGAAATCTAACGGTTGGATTTGGAGATATGTCCAAATCAATTTCAGAAAAGGTCGTTGTAAGTGCAGTTCGATGGCTGTTATTGGAAATCGACTGTACGGGCCTTGATAAAATTATCAAAAATATCAATAATTTGTGTAAAATCATAAGAAATGATTCATGAATAACTGGGATGAAAAATCCGACATTTGTAAAGATAAAAATAGATATTTATCGAAATGAACTAGTTTTGAACTAAATTAAAAACCCAATTATTTTTAAATAAATAAATTGGATTTAAAAGGGGTTTTAAGTAATCGGAATTTTTAATATATTTGATTGAATTAGAATTGATTTGTGGGTTTATCGTGAACGGTGTTTTAAATAACACTCGTTCTTTAACCCGACAATAAGTAGAATGTGATTTGGGTTTATCGTGAACTGTGTTTTAAATGACATTAGTTCTTTAACCCAGTAAAAGGAGTTTTAATGGATCTGTAATTAGATTGAAATGTGAATTGATAATTTTAATTATCAAATTTGGAAAGTGATCGAAAACGGAGTATCACCAGTTTTACACCAAAGCGATAGTTAAATCTTTAAATAGATTTGAACGTAAAATGGTAATTAATTTTACCGATAACACCGTGGTGTTAGATATGGAGTATTACCAGTTTTGCTTCATGGGATAAATAGGTTGGGATTAGGAAATAAAATAAATAATTACTTCGGTGTGGTTCGCTAATCCCGACTAGTTTGGAAAACCTTATCAGGGTTTGAAATGACATCCAAAGGAAGATTAAAGAATAAATTTTAAAGAATTTATCTTTGATAAAATTAATGGGAACCTTTCCCCAAGAACGTGAAATTTAGGAACTAACTGGGGATTAGTTAAGTTGAATGGTTTCCTGGGTATTGATCTGATGTTGGTTTCGGCCTTCGGGGTTAATATTTGGGGAATTGTTCTCTTACTAATTTACGGTTAGTGACTGATGAATTGGAATGAGGCGTATGTTGTGTTTGTGTAACATTTGTTTATTATATACGCGGGTTATTCGGAAAGGCCGGGTTTATACCCATTCTGAATAACTGATTCGACGACAAGTCGAAGATGAAGATGGTGGTTGAAGACCGGAAGTCTTCACATCGTTTGGGTGATTACTAATGATCTTGATTGGGTTGTACACCCAAGATGAGGGAATCTGTTGGTGATCATCCAGACGTACTTGGAGATCGATGGATATGCGAGGAAAGTGCCTACGGTTTCGTTCAGACCCAAAACGAACTTGTAAATGGACTATGTGTCTGACATTGGATTTTATTCTGTGTTGATTGATCTCTATTAAATATACATCTGTTTGGCAATGGAGAATTTATTCTTTTGGTTAACGCCCTTCTCTGAGACGTACGAGCTCAGAGGTTGTATATCGATGGACATCAGTCGCATGGCATGAATTGCCAGTGTGGCATGCCTAAGTGGCAAATGATCAAGGCTTCTATTGAAAAGCAAAGTCTTGTGGTTGATCATCAAAGCACGGCCTACGTGGCATAGCTTTGTGTATAACGTGAATTCGCAAGCCTCACACCTCGGTATGAGTCAAAAAACGGGATAGTGATCGCTGGGAGAAGACGACGTTTCTTTCTAGCTATGGTGGTGTCAGTGCTTAAACTGGCTGACATTTATATTATTTTCACCTTTGTGGTTGTTGGATGCGAGGCGCCTCGATTATAGGTCTGTAAGGACCGGGAAACATGTGTTCAGGAATTGCCAATCTTCAAACATAAGAGAGGACCGGCCCAGCCGATTCCAAGGGTTACCCAGAGTGTGTAGTCCTGAGGCATTTGCTAGAGTGTCTTGAAGCGGAGAGGAGCTTGCCCCTTGCGTCGACTCATGACGGAAACCCAATTTCCAATACGAGATATTTCGGTTTTAATTGTAGAACCTAGTATGGCGACATAGTGGTATGGGACATTCATGCCGCCTATGATTGATATTTATGGTTGAAATTGTTTTTGACACTATGCACTTATAATAGTATCAAATGATTTGTTTTAAACATACCAAGCATGTTTGGCTATTATAAGGGAAAATCCTATCCTCCGGCTTGCGTTGCATTGTGTGATGGGATCTGGGTCTTAAAATAGCTTCATTTTTCGAAAAAGCATTGCGTTGTTTGTTCTAAGAACTGATATTATTGGGAGGAAACCCGTTCCGTGTTATACGGCGTGGTCTCTTGAATTTCTCTCTATCAAAATAAAGTTTTAAATAACTGTTTTAGTTCTCACACCAGTCACATGACTGACCTGGAGTTTATTGTTTTAACCTAAACTCTGGGTGCCCCTATTTTCCGCACGAGCAGCTAATAGTTTTGGTTTTGCAGATTTATATTCACAGGATCCTGATTTATAGCTGGAACGATGCTCGGAAAGCTCTGTATTCGTGTATTATTTTCAGCTGTGTTTTGTATTGTTTTTCCGCTACTACGTAATTTTATTGTAATTTCTGATATTTATCGAATGTGTATTTTATTCATTCATACTTTGTATATTCTTGTATTCTGATGGAATTGTTGTAAAAAACAATGAAATGTTCTTCTGTTTGCGTTCTATTTTGTCGTGTTCTCAAGATAATCCGTGCTTTCCTTACCGGGAAAGTTATGGGCTATCACAGTCAATACGAAGCTAGAAAATATTTTTCAGGAATTTTTCTAGTTAGTAAGTAGCCCCAGTAAATTGTAATGCGCGTTCAAATTCAATATATAGAGTTATATTTTTATTTTGACGAAAACTGATCGAAACGGCCAAATCAGCTTACGATACATATCCCATTGTGTTCGGAATGAGGGTGATTAGCTATGGACAACTGGCGGTGGGTCTCGTTTAGAGGTCGAAATTAAAAATTGCTTTTTGAAATAAAATAAAATTAATTAATTAAAATTTTTACAAACCCCCCCTTTTCTATTTTTCTTTCCATCGATTACAACCCCCCCCCCCCCGTACCTATCAAATTAGGTCAGAAAAAAATGCCGCTCGACGCCATTGCCTGAGCCACCCACCGACGGCGAGCCTCGCCGCACCAGCTCCCCCTCCGACCTCCTCCGCCTCGCACCCCCTCTCTCCCCTATAAAACCCGAACCCAACCCCTAAACAGCGAAGAGCCCACCCTAGAAACCCACCGCCGCCTGAAGAACCACTTTCGCCGCCTCCTGGCCCACCGCGCCCCTGCCCTTCCACCAGACCTCCGACGAACGGCGATTCCAGCCCCCCCTTGACTGTTAGCTTTTAATTTGTTTATTTTTTTAGTTATTTATTTTTACTTATTTAAAATAACTAGTTTTAAATAAAAATCAATTTTGTTTAATATATAGTGATGAAAAGATTATGTGTTTCTATTTGTAAAGTAAACAAAAAGAGAGGAATTTATGAATATAAAAATATAGATTTTTCTTTGAATAAATGTGGGATTTTTATATATATAAATTCGCTATAAAAATAGGATTTTATATATTTTTATATAGAATAAAGATTATATTTTTATTTATATAATAACGATATAAAAATATGGCTTTTATATGAAGTTAGCAAGAGAAAGATTTGATTTGATTTTTACCACTAGAAAGATTTGATTTTTATCACTAAAAAGGTTTGATTTCTAACTACAAAAAAAATATAATTTTTATATATGTAACATAATATAATTTTTATCATATGAGAAGTGAAATAAAAATATAATCTTTACAATATATGAAGTAAAGTAAAAATTTGATTTTTATATATTGAATAGCGAAGTAAAAATTCGATTTTTATATATTGAATAGCGAAGTAAAAATATGATTTTTATATAGTAGGGGTTATAAAAATATGATTTTTATATAGTGGAGATTATAAAAGAATGATTTTTATATTATATAACTAATAAAAAAATTCAATCTTTATATTAGAAGTAGATATATAAAAATATAATTTTTATATAGTGATAAGGATAAAAATAGAATTTTTATCTATATGGTAGCCGTATAAAAAAGTGATTTTTATATACATAGAAACAATATAAAAATGTGATTTTTATATATGTAGTGAACACGGGCAAAGAAAGTGATAAAAGGCGAGAACGATGAAGATTTCCTACATATGAAGAGTCGTGGCATTTGGTTTAGCTAGTCGGTGAGAATTCCTCACTTTTAATTTAATTTTCTAGTTAAAATATATACTAGGATGCAGACGGTGTTTAGTAGCACCCGACACCCATCGTCCACAGACCATGGACGGCTTGTATTCTTGTTTGTTGGATTTTGATGTGTAGTTGATTGTGTGATGTGATGTGAAATGATATAAAATATTTATACAGTTAAAAATATTTTATAGTTGAAAATAGAATTTTTAACGTGTATTTAAAATGAAATAAATATAAACAAATCGAAGGATTTGTTTATATACACACATTTGACTGATATTGATTGGGATGATAAATTTTACACATCGCCCAACTGCACAAATAAAATCTGTGTTTGATTGTTTGAAAACCCCACATAGGTATTGGGATGATATATGACATACACTAGTCCCAATAATTAGCTGTATGTCGATCGATTGATTGACAGGCTGTTATAAGCGTTAAATATTCATATTTGATGCTTATACAGTGTAGAACGCACTCTGGATGATGGCTGATTATTTATCGTTGTTATTTTATACATGTGTTGTAGAAAATCCATATAATTAACATTATATGGTAACTGATTGGGCCTCATTCCAGTTTTGAAATAGAAATATTTGAAAAAGAAATATTTGAAATAGAATATATAAAATAGAATATTTGAAATAGAATATTTGAAAATAGAAATATATGAAGTCTTGTTGATTAGATTTATGCCATTTTGACGTGAACGATATTTATATCGATTTTATTCATTTTATAATGAACATCGAAAGTGATTTCAAAATCTGATATTTAGAAATGAATTGAAATTCGAATTAAATTGAAAAGAATTGAAATTCAAATTAGATTGAAATAGAATTGAAATCGTTTTTGAATTGAATTTAAAACGTACTGAAATTGAACTGAAATCGATTTAAATTAAAACCGATTTGAATTGAAATGGATTTGAATTGAAATCGAATTGAAATGAATTTAAAACGAATTTATATTGAAAAGATTCAATTTTGAGATGTAAGTTGAAATCGTTTCGAAAATGAATTTAAAATGATTTATAAAATACGTTTTGAAAGGAAATCGACGAAATATATATAATATATATTATATATATAGAATGGCCTGAATAGAATGTGCCGCGCCGCGGGAGTTCGTGAATTTCGACCATTGATTTCGAATGGATATTGCGGGAGATCCGACGGTCGGATTCTCCTGAAACCGGAACCATTGGGTTCGTATCGAAAAGAGATTTCTAATGAATATTATAGATTTGAAATCTAACAGTTGGATTTGGAATTATGTCCAAATCAAATTTAGAAAAGGTCGTTGTAAGTGCAGTTCGATGGCCGTTGATGGAAATCGACTGTATGGGCCTTGATAAAATTATTAAAAATAGTAATAATTTGTGTAAAATCATAAGAAATGATTTGTGAAGAATTGGGATGAAAAACTCCATATTTGAAAAGATAAAAATAGATTTCTGTCGAAATGAACTAGTTTTGAACTAGAATTAAAATCGATTTGGTTTTGAAATAAATAAATTGAATTTGAAATGGTTTTGAAAATAAACAGAATTTCCAATAATTGAATTGGAAGGGATTGGAATTGAAATTATCTTTGGAGTATTTCGATGTTGGGTTTCATGATTATACAGATATTGTTATGGAAATTTGAAAGATATATTTATATTGTTATTTCCAATACGATATTTGTTGGTCGTAGAAGTTGATATTGAATATAAGTCGATATATTTTCTATTCAGAGCCTTGTATTTAATATCAAATGTGATTTGGGTTTGTCGTGCACGGTGTCTTCATTAACACTGTTCTTAAGCCCAGTTGAGAAAGAGATTAAATCTTTTTATTTAGATTTAATGAAGTGTACCAATTAAATGGTATTTAATTGGAATAGAATTTGAATTGATTTTTGGGTTTATCGTGAACGGTGTTTTAAATAACACTTGTTCTTTAACCCGATAATTAAGGGAATGTGGTTTTGGGTTGTCGTGAACGGTATCTTCAATAATACTGTTCTTAGACCCAAAGGAGTTAAGAAAATCAGAAACTAACTGGAGATTAGTTAAGTTGAATGGTTTCTGGGGTATTGATCTGATGTTGGTTTCGGCCTTCGGTGTTAATACTTAGGGAATTGCTCACTTGCTAATTTACGATAGGGACTAATTTAAATGTGATGTGATTTTGGGGTTTATCGTGAACCGTGTTTTAAATGACACTGATTCTTTAACCCAGTTAAAGATTAGAACTAAGTGGAGTTTTATTGAATCTTTAATTAGATTGAAAAGATCGAGAATGGAGTATCACCAGTTTTGCTCCAGGCGATAGTTAAATCTTTAATTAGATTTAAACGTGAAATGGTAATAGAATTTACCGATAACACCGTGGTATTAGATATGAAGTATTACCAGTTTTACTTCATGGGATGAATAGGTTGGGGTTGGGATATTAAAACAAATGATTGCTTCGGTAAGGTTCGTTAATCCCGACTAGTTGAGTCGATATTCAAAAGAAGATTAAAGAATAAATTTGAGGAATTTATCTTTGATAAAATTAATGGGAACCTATCCCTAAGAATGTGAAGTTTAGCAACTAACTGAAGATTAGTTAAGTTGAATGGTTTCTTGGGTATTGATCTAATGTTGGTTTCGGGCTTCGGGGTTAATATTTAGGGAACTGTTCTCTTACTAATTTACGGTTAATGACTGATGAATTAGAATGAGGCGTATGTTGTGTTTGTGTAACACTTGTTTATTATATACGCGAGTTATTCAGAAAGACCGGGTTTATCCCATTCTGAATAACTGATACGACGATAAGTCGAAGATGAAGACGGTGGTCGAAGACCAGAGGTCTTCACTTCGTTTGGGTGATTACTGATGATCTTGATTGGGTCGCACACCCAAGAGGAGGGAATCAGTTAGTGGTCGTCCAGACGTACTTGGAGATCGATGTATATGCGGGGTACTAGGTGCCTCCTGTTTCGTTCAGACCCAGAACGGACTTGTAAATGGACTGTGTCTGACATTGGATATCATTCTGTGTGATTAATGGATATCGGTTGCACGGAGTGGTTTGCCTTTGTGGCATGCTAAGATGCAAATGATCAAGGCTTTTGTTGAAAAGCAAAGTCTTGTGGTTGATGATCAAAGCACGACCTTTGTGGCGTAGCTTTATGTAGCGTTGATTCGCGAGCCTCACACCCCGGTTGTGAACAAGAAACGGGAGAGGGCCTCAGGGACGACATGCGTTTCTTTCTAGTTAGAAGTGGCATCAGTGGTTTTACATGCCCTGACGAGTTTGACTTATGTGGTTGTTGTTGTTGCGAGACGCCTCCGATATACCGGTGACTATGTGAAGCCGATGGAGTCATTCGTTGGCTCATTTACGCCCCAAAGGGTGGGGAAACGCAGTGTTCAGGCATTTTAATCCACATCGGTGGACCGGCCCTGACGATCCAAGGGCTCACCTGTATCTGGGTCCTGAGACTCGGGCTAGAGTGTCTCGAATCGGTAGAGGACTATCTTTTGCCTCGGTTCATAGATGGAAATCCAATTTCCAAATACGTGACTTTGCGGTTTTATTTGTAGAGCTGTAACAACCCGTATTTTTGAATAACATGTTATAACATAAATGGAGGCAGAATTAAACTGTAAAATCTGAATCAAGGGAAACGGGCTATGCCATTGCGTTCGTCTCGGAAAAATACGCGAAATAGAGTCCGAGTTTTCGAAAATCGGAGTCCGTATGACCAAGATATGGCCTCGCGAAGTTTCACGAAAAATTCCCAAATTAAAGTATACTTAATTAAGTGAAATGGGTTGCGCAGAGAAATATATATATATTGATATATATATATATATATATATAATTGAAAATTAAATAAATAAATATGCAAAAATGTTCAAAACAGCGAATTGGGAGAGGGGAATAACCGAACCGGCCGATTTTTGAGGTCGACCCAAGCTCGCTGGGTCGACTAGGGGTTAATCTAGGGTGTTTGGCTGTCAACCCGTGGGCCGATTCGCTCAAATGCAGATTTTGCATTTGAATGGTTCTCATGGTTCATCTTTAATCTAAAGGCCCTAGATGGTTCCTACACTTGACTTCTTCCCCAAGACATGCTTTGATGGCTTGGATTGAATCTAGGTTTAATCCTATGGCCTAAAACACTTGCCTAATCTATAAATAAGACCCTAACCTACCCTAAATCATCATTATTCATTCATACAACTAAACTATGGCAAAATCAATCCTCTCATGGCCTCCACTCTCTTCATAAAATTCCTAAATAAATTCCTAAGTGATTTTCCATGCATACAAGTGTTTTCAAACTTGTATGAGCATCACTAGCTTGCATTCAAGTCAAGTTTATATATTTGCATCATAAAGAAAGAGTCTTGATCATTTTGGCTCAAGGGTTTTGCTTGCATTTTGGGTTTAATTGATTTCATAAGGGCTTTGTCATATTTTTGTGACTTCTTAAGCATTGTAAGCCCTATTCTACTTTCATACTTAAACTCTAAAGTTAAATGTATGATATGCAAGTTTATATGCAAGTTTATCATGTTGTGATATGCAAGTTTATATGCAAGTTTATCATGTTGTGATATGCAAGTTTATATGCAAGTTTATCATGTTGTGATATGCAAGTTTATATGCAAGTATGCCAAGTTATGTTATGCAAGTTTGGGTTGAACATTTTGTTCATGCTATCATGTTATGCAAGCTTATTTTGGGTTTATGAACATAAAGCTTTAAGCTTTATGCCAAAGGTTGCATTTTAGCAACATGTAAGTTATCATATCTCTTATGATAACTTGCATGTGAGGCTAAATGCGAACTTATGGCCATCTCTACATGTCATTTAGCACCATGTATCACCAATATGCTAAGTTTGGTTTTATGCATGCTTTTGAGGCCTAAAAATGTAATATGCAAGTGTATGAACATATGAACATTTCATATGCCACCATGTTAAGCTTGTGGCTTCAATACCTTTATGTCATGATTATGCCAAGTTCCCTCTTTCTATCCTTTATGCGCTATTGCGATATGTAAGCGATGGGATTGCGTTTGGGGTTGGGTAAACTTAAAAGACATAAAACATAAGCTTGGGAATTTACCTATTAAGTTAGGTCTACCCATTGGGAATTTACCTATTAAGTTAGGTCTACCCAATTGCTTGAAAACTTGTAACATGTTTTGGAAACATGATGGACATGACACTTAGAAAAGATAAGTGTGGCCAACTCGAGGTTGGGTTGAGTTTGTAGCGTAAACCTACCCGGAACCGACCGGCTTAACTAGTTGCTACAAACAATAGGACCCAATGTGAGAAGTTGGTCATGTTGTACATTGAACCCGAGGTTAGACCAAGTTGTGGTGTAAAGCTACCCGGACCCGCCCGGCTTAACTATTAACCACAACAAGGTCTAATGTGAGAGGTTAAGGCGCATTAAATTAATTAATGCCTCGTGATTAGGGTTAAGTCATGGTCCACTTAATACTTAACCAATTTGGGCTTGGTAGATTAATCGGGGTTAAGTCGTGAACTCATCGTTACACTTAACCAAGTTAATCCAGGATTAGCAAGAGGGTTAAACCGTACTTAACCCACTAGAAAAATCCTAGCAATGGGGGCCCACTCCAGCAGTAATCCCAAGTTAGTATCATCATGACCCTAGGGACTAGGCTAGGGTGGGGGCACGATTACTGGACTGGAGGTAAGTGACCAAAAGCGACGGCAGAGGGTACGCCGGTGTAGTTCCGGGCGGACTCTGGTCGTGCACATAGTCCGTAGCCAGAGAAAACATGCACGGGTACCAGTAGATCGGGACTGTGCACTCATGTTCATGGTGTCCAGGGGTTGACACCCTAGGGCTTGATACACCCGAAGGGTGGACCCGGCACAGTTCGACTACAATTATGATTGGGCCGTATTGACACCAACACGTGACGAGTTAGGCTTAGGGAGCCGATCGACTAGACCGTTTGGTTGGACCTTGTATTAGGGTCATTTCATGTTATTGGGCCAAAGCTTGGGCCAAGGGATCAATACTTGTTTATTCAAGTCATGTTAGTTTGCTAGTACACCTGTGGTGCAAAACCTTAATCCTGATTACGCGATGACACCTTTATCTACCTTGTTAGTTAATCATCATGCTAGTATATTGTTATCCTTATGTTCATCCCTGCTGCTCATGCCAGTTAACTTTATCAGTTTACATTGATTGTAGTAGGGCTTACTCAGTCTTTTTGACTGACCTGTTTTCTTTCGCCTCTTTTCTTCCGTTCCCCCCCCAGGTTCTCAGGGAGGGAATACTGGAGCTTAACTTGGATTTCGGATTGCGTGCTTGTGGGATTTCAGATCATGTACGGTTTCGACATGAAGCTAGCTATGGTTACCACTTAATTGGGGATAGCACTTATTTATTTCAGTTTTTCAGTTGATGTTGTTTTATCTAGACTTGTTTATTTGGAAAGCTATGTTGTACCAAACTTGTTTTGAAATGTTTTGAAATCTTCCGCTGTTTTATCTATGTTATTTACTCTGTTTACATATATACATATGTTCTTGTTCTGCCTTGATATATCATTATGCATGTTTACCTGATTCAAACGCCCCTCCAAAGTCAGAGTGCTTGCAAGAGCCACCCTGGTGGAGGTGGGGTGTTACATTTGGTATCAGAGCATATGGTACGAGAAGGAACAAAAAAGGCTTTTAGAAAACTTTTGGAAAACTATTTTCAAAACCAAGTATAAAGTATTTTCCAAAGAAAAGTCTAGTTTATTTTAAAGGCTATTCCCCAAAAAGCCATTAGCAAAATTCCTTCGTTTTTCTCCATTCTGAATCTGTCTTTTTCTTCGTTTTCAGTATGGCCGATAACTTTGCTATTCCGGAGGGAGTACACGTACCTGTTTGGTATAGGAGACTTTTGGAGGCTAGGGCGACCGAAGCCGGCCCCGTAGATGTTCCTCCTCCTCCTCTGGTAGTTAATGTTCCTCCTCCTCCTCCTCCGGTGGTTAATGTTCCTCCTCCTCCTGTCGCTGAGGTTCCTCTTCCTCCTCCCCCTCAGCATCCTCAAGTGGACTTCGCAAAGACTTGCAAAGATTTCAAAGCAATGGGTGGCAAGAACTTTCAAGGCACTGAGACTTTTGTAGAGGCCAGAAATTGGTTGAAAGAGACCGAGGATTTGTTTGCTATCTTTGGGTTAGACGATCAGAGGAAGCTCTTGTTGGCGGTTTGGCTTATGAAGGATGAAGCCGCTTATTAGTGGGAAGTCACCAATGGTACTAGGCCTGTTGAGACTTGGGCTGATTTCAGGGCAAGGTTCATGCTTAAGTTTCTATCTTCTGCTGAGGAGAATCTGCAAATGGAGAGGTTCATAACTTTGAAACAAGGAGATATGTCTGTCAAAGAATATGTGAACAAGTTCAATCAGTTAGCTCGTTTTGGCTTGGATATGGTGAATACTCCTCAGAAGAAGGCTCTTCGTTTTGCTAGAGGATTGAATGAGTCGTTGCAGGGATTGGCTATGTCACATATTCCCCATGGGGCCACGTTTGAGAGTTTGGTTGATATGGCGTTACTTCAGGGAGATGTCAAGAAAGAAACCAAGATGAATGATACTCAAGCCAAGAAGACTGATTCCCAGGGAAAAGGAAATCAGGGTAATCCAAGTGGTCAGAGCAGTCAAGGCAATCAGAACAAGAACAAGAGTCAAGGCAACAAGGGGAACAGCAACAAGGGCAATAACAATAAGGGCAAGAACAACAAGGGGAAGTGCCATTATTGCGGTTCAGTTGGGCATCTTATTAAGGATTGTAAGAAGAGGAAAAGGAAGAATGGTGAATGCTTTTTCTGCGGTGAGACTGGACATTTCAGTAAGGATTGCCCGAGGAAGCAAGGGCAAGGCCAGGGTCAGACTCAGCGTGCTGGACCTTCAGGAGGGCAAGTTCATGCTCTCAATGTCGCTCCAGTTCCCGATCGAGGTAGTATTTCTGTTGAGAGCCTTGTATATATTTCTGATTTTCCAGTTCGTACCTTGTTTGATTCTGGTGCATCGCATAGCTTTATCTCATCTGATCTTGTTGATAGTTTGCACCTTAGTACTAGCTTGGTAGATGATCCCGTCTGTGTCTCAAATCCTATTGGGGGTTCCGCCCATTTGTCTATGATATGTGGGGATTTGAGGATCTCTATACTGAGTGTAGAGTTCTTGTGCAGTGCTTATGTTCTTGGTTTTAGGGGATACAGATTGATATTGGACATGGATTGGCTATCCAGATATGGAGCCATTCTTGATTGTGAGCATAGGGTTGTGAGGCTCGTGACTCGCCTCGGAAACACCCTAGAGATTTCTTGTGATCCGAGAGGTCCCGTCATGTTGTGCTATCTGGAATCACTCGACTCGTCAATGGAAACTCTTCAGTCTGTGAGAGTGGTTCGAGAGTATCCGGATGTTTTCGATGAAGTTAGGGGGTTGCCCCCTAAGCGAGAGATTGATTTCCGCATTTATCTGATGGATAATGCGAAGCCTGTTTCTTTGCCCGTTCGGCACATGGCTCCGCGTGAAAGGCGGGAGCTAAGTAAGCAAGTGAAAGAGTTGCTTGAGAAGAACTTCATTAGACGAAGTATATCTGAATGGGGAGCGCCTGTGGTATTTGCTACCAAGGCGGATGGTTCTCTCCGACTTTGCGTTGACTATCGAGAGTTGAATAAGCTGACTAAGAAGAACAGACACCCGTTACCGAGGATTGATGATCTCTTTGACCAGCTTGTTGGTGCTTCTGTTTTCTCTCAGCTTGATCTTGCTACGGGGTTCCATCAGCTCAGGGTAGCTGAAGGTAGTATAGACAAGACTGCGTTCAGAACTCCAGATGGATTCTTCGAATGGCTTGTCATGCCGTTCGGCTTGACTAATGCACCCGCATATTTCGTGGACTTGATGAGTAGGGTGTTCAGGGAGTTCTTGAACAAGTTTGTCGTGGTCTTCGTAGATGATATTCTGATCTTCTCTAAGGATGAGGAAGAGCATGCAAGGCATCTCATGGAGGTGATGGATACGCTTAGAGCGCATCAGTTGAAGGCCAAGTTCTCCAAATGTCACTTTTGGAGAAGGGAAGTTAGATTCCTTGGGCATATAGTATCTAAGCAAGGCTTAGCGGTGGATCCCGCTAAGGTAGTGGCAGTTCAGGATTGGAAGACTCCAAGGAATGCAACCGAAGTGAGAAGTTTTCTAGGTCTTGCGGGTTTCTACCGGAAGTTCATCAAGGACTTCGCAAAGATATCTGCTCCCCTCACTAAATTGACGAAGAAGAATTTAGTTTTTGCTTGGAGCATAGAATGCGAGCTTGCTTTTCAGAAGCTCAAGAGAGCCCTCACATCAGCACCTGTTCTAGCTTTGCCCGATGGAGGGAAGTTATTTACCGTATACACCGATGCATGTGGCACGGGGTTAGGAGCTGTTCTTATGCAAGAAGGAAGAGTGATATGCTTTGGCGGTAGACAACTCAAAGTGCATGAGAAGAAGTATCCCACTCATGACTTAGAGTTGGCAGCAATAGTATATGCACTCAAGGCTTGGCGCCATTATCTTCTGGGAGAAAGATTTGAGCTTTATACCGATCACAAGTCATTGAAGTATCTCTTTTCTCAGAAAGATCTAAATCTGAGGCAACAAAGATGGATGGAATTCTTGGCGTCCTACGATTTTGAGATAGCTTATACCCCTGTCAAGGGGAATGTGGTAGCAGA
The DNA here is from genome assembly GCA_030737875.1 of Allium sativum. Classification (NCBI taxonomy): domain Eukaryota; kingdom Viridiplantae; phylum Streptophyta; class Magnoliopsida; order Asparagales; family Amaryllidaceae; genus Allium; species Allium sativum. The sequence continues at coordinate 321,594,915 of CM060921.1, forward strand.
TGCATTGAGTAGAAGAAGGTTGACCCTAAGTCCTCTATTCGTTGAGATGAAGAATTTAGAGTATGTGGCAACCTTTGATTTCTCTTTGGCGATTGAGTCGATGACCGGTTCTTTAGCATCTCTGGAACTCAGACCTACCCTTCTTGATCAAGTTGGGGCTTCGCAGAGAGAAGACCCTCAGATAGTTGAGATTATGGATAAGCTAATTCGAGGAGAGACGTCTAGTCATCTCGCTCGATATTCTATTGATGACAAGGGTTGGCTGAGGAGAGACGGAAGGTTATGTGTTCCAATGGTAGAAGATCTAGTAAGAAGAGTTCTTGAGGAAGTGCATCACTCTAAGTTGACTATACATCCGGGCGGAGATAAGATGTATAAAGATATGAAGCGCATTTTCTTTCGGCCTGGGATGAAGAAGGATGTGGCAGAATTTGTCTCTAGATGTATCATTTGCCAGCAAGTTAAGGCCGAGTCGAAGAAGCCCGGTGGGCTATTGCATCCTCTAGACGTTCCACTATGGAAGTGGGAGAGTATTTCCATGGATTTTATCGATGGGCTACCAAGGTCAAGGAAAGGGAATACGAGCATTTGGGTTATTGTGGATAGACTTACGAAGAGTGCTCATTTCATTCCGGTGAAGAGCAAGAGGACCGCATCTTGGCTAGCGTCTGTATATCTTCGTGAGATTGTGAGACTACATGGAGTCCCTTCTAGTATAGTCAGTGACCGTGACCCAATCTTTACAAGTCAATTCTGGAATAGCTTGCAAGAAGCTGTGGGCACAAGGTTGAATCTAAGTACGGCTTATCACTCACAGACGGACGGTCAAACCGAAAGGGTGAATAGGGTACTCGAGGATCTGTTGAGGCTTTGTATTCTGGATTTTGGTGGTACTTGGGAAGACCATCTTCCTCTTGTTGAGTTTGCATATAATAACAGTTATCAGGCAAGCATAGGGATGGCACCATTTGAAGCTTTATATGGGAGGCCGTGCAAGTCGCCTACATGTTGGTGGGAGACTACAGATGAGCTTATACTTGGGCCTAATATGATCAGAGATACATCCGAGAAGATCGAGTTGATTCGGAGACGGATGAAAGCGGCCCAAGACCGACAGAAATCCTATGCTGATAAGCGAAGAACGGATTTGGAGTTTGATGTTGGGGATATGGTTTTCGTGAAGGTTTCTCCTTTGCGGAATGTGGTCCGATTTGGAGCTATTGGGAAGTTGGCACCGAGGTTTGTTGGACCATTCCCTATTATAGAGAGGATCGGGCAGATGGCTTATAGAGTGAAGTTGCCCGAGAAGCTTGCTGGAGTACACGATGTTTTTCATGTCTCGCATCTCCGGAAGTGTTTACATGAATCAGCAGAGGTTGTTGAGCCAAGTGTTCTAAAAGATGTAGAAGTGGAGAAAGAGGCTACCTTGAGGAGAGCTCCGATTCGTATCTTGGGGACGGAGACCAAGAAGCTAAGGAATCGAGAGGTCAAATTGGTGAAGGTTCAATGGGGTGAAGCCGAAGAAGACACAACTTGGGAAACCGAGGAGAAGATGCGTGGGCTTTATCCATTCCTTTTTGAGGGTACACTCTCAATCTCTTTTCTTTGTTAGCATATCTTTCTCTTTGCTATCCATGTTTATCTAGTTTATTGTGTTAATCTTGTCATGAGAACCTTAGGTAGAAACCCTTTGGATGAAACATGTGTTTGAAACATGTTATGCTTGATGGTTGCAAGTGGTTGCAAGTGTTTGCAAGTGGATACTCGTGGATGCATAATACACGTTAGGCACTAAGATCGGCTCACACACTTTCATACCGCATATGCATGAGTGTTTATGCTTATTCATGGATGAAAACTTGTTATGCTATCATGTGGATGTTGCATATGGATGAATGTTATGTGCACTCATGTAGAGATTATAAATTATGTTAGGAATTTGCATACATATGGACTCATTTCACTAACATATTTTGCATTAAGGGGGTTTACTGAATCAGTAACCTCCTGATTTTCGCATTAGATAAGTACATATACACACACCTTTGCATATGATCATACAGCATTTAGAACCTTTTAAGGACAATGATTGCTCGTGGATGATGTTTTGAGTAGATGGATGATGAATGGTAGGATACGTTCTTCCTAACTTGGAGATTTCGGGGACGAAATCCTTTAAGGAGGGAAGAATGTAACAACCCGTATTTTTGAATAACATGTTATAACATAAATGGAGGCAGAATTAAACTGTAAAATCTGAATCAAGGGAAACGGGCTATGCCATTGCGTTTGTCTCGGAAAAATACGCGAAATAGAGTCCGAGTTTTCGAAAATCGGAGTCCGTATGACCAAGATATGGCCTCGCGAAGTTTCACGAAAAATTCCCAAATTAAAGTATACTTAATTAAGTGAAATGGGTTGCGCAGAGAAGTATATATATATTGATATATATATATATATATAATTGAAAATTAAATAAATAAATATGCAAAAATGTTCAAAACAGCGAATTGGGAGAGGGGAATAACCGAACCGGCCGATTTTTGAGGTCGACCCGAGCCCGCTGGGTCGACTAGGGGTTAATCTAGGGTGTTTGGCTGTCAACCCGTGGGCCGATTCGCTCAAATGCAGATTTTGCATTTGAATGGTTCTCATGGTTCATCTTTAATCTAAAGGCCCTAGATGGTTCCTACACTTGACTTCTTCCCCAAGACATGCTTTGATGACTTGGATTGAATCTAGGTTTAATCCTATGGCCTAAAACACTTGCCTAATCTATAAATAAGACCCTAACCTACCCTAAATCATCATTATTCATTCATACAACTAAACTATGGCAAAATCAATCCTCTCATGGCCTCCACTCTCTTCATAAAATTCCTAAATAAATTCCTAAGTGATTTTCCATGCATACAAGTGTTTTCAAACTTGTATGAGCATCATTAGCTTGCATTCAAGTCAAGTTTATATATTTGCATCATAAAGAAAGAGTCTTGATCATTTTGGCTCAAGGGTTTTGCTTGCATTTTGGGTTTAATTGATTTCATAAGGGCTTTGTCATATTTTTGTGACTTCTTAAGCATTGTAAGCCCTATTCTACTTTCATACTTAAACTCTAAAGTTAAATGTATGATATGCAAGTTTATATGCAAGTTTATCATGTTGTGATATGCAAGTTTATATGCAAGTTTATCATGTTGTGATATGCAATTTTATATGCAAGTTTATCATGTTGTGATATGCAAGTTTATATGCAAGTATGCCAAGTTATGTTATGCAAGTTTGGGTTGAACATTTTGTTCATGCTATCATGTTATGCAAGCTTATTTTGGGTTTATGAACATAAAGCTTTAAGCTTTATGCCAAAGGTTGCATTTTAGCAACATGTAAGTTATCATATCTCTTATGATAACTTGCATGTGAGGCTAAATGCGAACTTATGGCCATCTCTACATGTCATTTAGCACCATGTATCACCAATATGCTAAGTTTGGTTTTATGCATGCTTTTGAGGCCTAAAAATGTAATATGCAAGTGTATGAACATATGAACATTTCATATGCCACCATGTTAAGCTTGTGGCTTCAATACCTTTATGTCATGATTATGCCAAGTTCCCTCTTTCTATCCTTTATGCGCTATTGCGATATGTAAGCGATGGGATTGCGTTTGGGGTTGGGTAAACTTAAAAGACATAAAACATAAGCTTGGGAATTTACCTATTAAGTTAGGTCTACCCATTGGGAATTTACCTATTAAGTTAGGTCTACCCAATTGCTTGAAAACTTGTAACATGTTTTGGAAACATGATGGACATGACACTTAGAAAAGATAAGTGTGGCCAACTCGAGGTTGGGTTGAGTTTGTAGCGTAAACCTACCCGGAACCGACCGGCTTAACTAGTTGCTACAAACAATAGGACCCAATGTGAGAAGTTGGTCATGTTGTACCTTGAACCCGAGGTTAGACCAAGTTGTGGTGTAAAGCTACCCGGACCCGCCCGGCTTAACTATTAACCACAACAAGGTCTAATGTGAGAGGTTAAGGCGCATTAAATTAATTAATGCCTCGTGATTAGGGTTAAGTCACGGTCCACTTAATACTTAACCAATTTGGGCTTGGTAGATTAATCGGGGTTAAGTCGTGAACTCATCGTTACACTTAACCAAGTTAATCCAGGATTAGCAAGAGGGTTAAACCGTACTTAACCCACTAGAAAATCCTAGCAATGGGGGCCCACTCCAGCAGTAATCCCAAGTTAGTATCATCATGACCCTAGGGACTAGGCTAGGGTGGGGGCACGATTACTGGACTGGAGGTAAGTGACCAAAAGCGACGGCAGAGGGTACGCCGGTGTAGTTCCGGGCGGACTCTGGTCGTGCACATAGTCCGTAGCCGGAGAAAACATGCACGGGTACCAGTAGATCGGGACTGTGCACTCATGTTCATGGTGTCTAGGGGTTGACACCCTAGGGCTTGATACACCCGAAGGGTGGACCCGGCACAGTTCGACTACAATTATGATTGGGCCGTATTGACACCAACACGTGACGAGTTAGGCTTAGGGAGCCGATCGACTAGACCATTTGGTTGGACCTTGTATTAGGGTCATTTCATGTTATTGGGCCAAAGCTTGGGCCAAGGGATCAATACTTGTTTATTCAAGTCATGTTAGTTTGCTAGTACACCTGTGGTGCAAAACCTTAATCCTGATTACGCGATGACACCTTTATCTACCTTGTTAGTTAATCATCATGCTAGTATATTGTTATCCTTATGTTCATCCCTGCTGCTCATGCCAGTTAACTTTATCAGTTTACATTGATTGTAGTAGGGCTTACTCAGTCTTTTTGACTGACCTGTTTTCTTTCGCCTCTTTTCTTCCGTTCCCCCCCCCCCCAGGTTCTCAGGGAGGGAATACTGGAGCTTAACTTGGATTTCGGATTGCTTGCTTGTGGGATTTCAGCTCATGTACGGTTTCGACATGAAGCTAGCTATGGTTACCACTTAATTGGGGATAGCACTTATTTATTTCAGTTTTTCAGTTGATGTTGTTTTATCTAGACTTGTTTATTTGGAAAGCTATGTTGTACCAGACTTGTTTTGAAATGTTTTGAAATCTTCCGCTGTTTTATCTATGTTATTTACTCTGTTTACATATATACATATGTTCTTGTTCTGCCTTGATATATCATTATGCATGTTTACCTGATTCAAACGCCCCTCCAAAGTCAGAGTGCTTGCAAGAGCCACCCTGGTGGAGGTGGGGTGTTACAAGAGCCAAGTATGGCGACATGATATATGGTACCCATGCCATATATGATTGATACTTATGATTGTATATGAAATCAGAAACTAACTGGAAACGAGCTAAGATGGGTGGTTTCCTGGGTATTGTTCTGATGTTGGTTTCGGCCTTCAGGGTAAATACTTAGGGAATCGTTCTCTTACTAATTTACGGATGGAGTCTGATTAGGAATTAAAAGATAAAATTTCGCGTATCAAGCATTCTTTAGCTGTTATAAGGTAAAACCCTATCCTCTGGCTTGCTTTGCATTGTGTGATGGGACCTGGATCTTATAACAGCTTCATTTTTCTTTACTTAGCATTGCGCTGTTTGTTTTATGCACTGGTATTCTTGGGAAGAAACTCGTTCCGTGTTATACAGCGTGGTCCCTTGATTTACCTAACTTTAAAATAAAGATTAATAACTGTTTTAGTTCTCACACCAGTCCCATGACTAACTTGGAGTTTATTGTTTTAACCTAAACTCTGGGTGCCCTTATTTTGACATGGGCAGCTAGTAGTTTCGGTTTTGTAGATTTATATTCACTGGATCCTGATTTACAGCTGGAACGATACTCGGAAAGCTCAGTATCCGTGTATTACTTCTAGTTGTGTTTTGTATTATTTTCCACTGCGATGTATTTAAATGTAATGTAAATCTCTAATATTTCTGTGTAATATTTATTTACACTCTGTATATTCTTGTAATCTGACGGAATTGTTGTAATATATAATGAAATGTTCTTCTGTCTGGGTTCTTTTGTGTGTTGTTCTCAAAGTATCCGCTCTTTCCTTACTGGGGAAGTTATGGGTTCTTACACGTAGGATCGTAGAGTTGCAGACTACGTAATGAAGCTAATTAGGAACTATTTGAAGCACGTTGCAATTTTAGGCAAAATAAAACGCTCGATCGAATTAACCGGACATTAATCCTTATCCAACGATTTACGAACAAGGTGAGTAACTCTCACTAACTCTGCTCAATTTATATTCTTATAACGTATTTTCAAAATTGATAAATATTGGTTGATTTGCTGTGTGTTGGCTGTTTGGTTGAACTGCTAGTTAATTGGTTGAAAATATTGATAACGATATATATTTGAATCGTAATCAAATATTGATTCTGTTTATCAGAATAGTTCATATTGTGTTATTTATGTTGAATGACATCTGTGGATGCAGTGAAACAGGTTGGAGGGACCCAACTGGGTTCCTCGACATTTATTTTACTATTTGTCATATATTGTGAGATATGATGTGATTAAAATATGTTGTTGATTTGTGTGTTGATCGTGGTTATGTGGTACTTTTAGATCCCAAAGAAATTACTGGAATGTGGAAAGAGAATTTCAAACTATAATTTGAAATAAAATATTTATATAAAATCAAAGGATTTTATATAAGAAGGAAATTTCAAAATGTATATTGAAATAAAAATACTCGTATAAAATCAAAGTATTTTATAAAAAGGAATAAAAGGAAATTATTTGTAAAAACATTTACAAATAAAATAGTAGTCAAACCTTTGTAAAACATTTACGAATGGGATTGGAAAGAGGAATATTTGTAAAACATTTTACATATAGAATTTAAAGAGGAAATATTTGTAAAATATTTACGAATAGATTAAATAGAAATATTTATTTAGAAAATAAATATAAGTTATAAAAGGAAATATTTATTTAGAAATATAAATGGAATTATATAAAGGAAATATTTACATAGACAAATAGAAAAGGAAGTATGTGTAATCATTAGAGTTAATCGAATATTAGTTATTCGAATAAAGAGTTAACCAAATAGAGTTAATTAAACATAGTTAGTCGAATTAAGATTTAATTGAATATTTGTTGTTCAATTAGAGTTGATCGAATATAGTTATTTGAGATGGAGTTAGTCAAACATAGTTATTCAGGATAAGTACCATTTCGTACGACTGCTAGCATAATTCGCATGGTTGTAGATAGCCTACGGCGGTCGGATGTTTCCTGAGGGAATCAGGCGTAACCATTGTGATCACTGCGATCTAGAGTCAAGCGAATGGTGTTAAATCAAATAGTAGTTAATCGATAGAAGTTAATCAAGTCGAGTTAGTCAAGTTGAGTTAATTAAGTTGAGTTAGAGTTAATCGATCAGAGTTAACTAGTTAGAGTTAACCAGTTAGAGTTAATCAGTTAGAGGTAACCAGTTATGGTTAATCAATTAGAGTAAATCGATTGGAGTTAAATCGAATTAGAGTTATTCAAATGGAACTAATCAAGTTCGAGATAGTCGAGTATTAGTAGATTGAATAGAGTTAGTAAAAGGGAAGTAATCGGATATCGCTTATTCGAAGTAGAGTTATCGAATAGCACTTATTCGAAGTAGAGTTATCGAATATAGTTTACTTGAGAAGAGTAATCGAATATAGTTCATTCGAAGTGAGTTAAATCGAATATAGTTATTCGAAGGAGAGAATTATCGAATATGGTTTATTCGAAGAGAGATTAATGAATATAGTTATTCGAAGAAAAGGATTATCGAATATTAGTTATTCGAACAAGAGGAATCGAATATATTTTATTCGAAAAAGAAAGTTATCGGATAGTGATTATCCAAGAGTGAATTATACATTGGAATTCGACTATATCGAATTAAGGGAAGTAATGTTTACTTTCCGTTTCAAAATTTAGTTTTACTTATTTGTTAATAAATTAGTTTTTTGTCATTTTTCCAAATTAAGATATAAAAGTTATATTTAAAGTTAATATATTTTGAAAGCGTGGAATTATAACATTACAGTTATAATCAAATTATTTTGCAAAGGAAGTGGATTCGTAAATAGAATCCGAGAGTTTCGCAAGGAAGTTTCTTAAAGATTTAAAGTTTGAACATTGTCTATTTCGAGGTTAGAAATGTCGTTCAGTTAAGGTCTGAGAGGTAATTATACCCCAACTTGATTGACTTCGGTTTTAACTAAGAAGTGGTTAAGGTTCGATAGTGAAAGTTGGTTAAGAAGTTGAGTTAATGACTGTAAGGGGTTAGGTTGGCATAACGATATTTTATTTAAACATCTTTTTAAATCCAGTAAAGGAGATTTGGAAATGTTTTCCAAATAAGGATCAGAAATGTTATCCAATATAGGAAATAAGAAATGGAAGTAAATATGGTGATGTTTTCGAAATGATTTATAAAGTATATTTTCTAAAGTTTAGAAAATAAGAATTTACGAATATATAGAAAGGGGAAATGGCTAAATTAAAGATGATTTAATCTAAAGAAATAACATTGAATGATGATTGATCGATAAAATTTCCATCTGGAAATAATATCGTTGTTTGCACACCTATTTTTCTTTGATTGTTAAATCATCGACTATCGAAGTTTTAACCATTTTTACGTCGTCAATACGGAGAGACCGGGATCGGATTCATTATCTGAAAACCACTCTGTATAGGCGTTAGCGTTGCGATCAAATATTGAAGACAGAGTTATGCAAGGACTATCCTGTTTACAAAATAGTGCCTTCGGTTTGTCCAATCCCAGGACAAGGGTGAATAGACTAATGTCTGACAGAGTATATCTAACAGATCGCATAAGTTGATCTCTTCAAACGTACTTACGTTTGGTGGTGGAGGAATTCGTTTCTCCTAGCTTTATACCCGTGGTATTTTTGCGGGAATCAATTTGTGATTTGACGGGTATGACGATGTGGCATTCAAAGTGAATTGTGGTTAGATATTCCAAAAGATACGTAATGACCTCAAGCCACATCAATCGGGAAATGACAGAAATCAGGCAAACAACATGGCTATGTGGGTTGCACCCATTAGGCTGTATATCACCTATCTAGAGAAAATCCATTTCATTCTTTTATCTATTATCGATGTTGTCCCTTTTCGGGAAGACGGTGTGTAGCTCCCAACCGTTGGTGGTATACATTCGATACACTCAAGCGAAATGAGTGGTCGGTCATGTGAGGGCCGGGTTGCAAGATGTTCTTATTGAACCCATTGTATTTGCCTCTAGAGGTACACTATCAATAGGTGGTCCCAAACCTTATCATAGTCGGAATCCAATTTCCAATAAGCGCCTGCGGTTTTGATTTGTATACTATATATGTAGAACGTGAGATGCAAGCGTTCTGCTAGATTGTTAATTACTTGTGATTAGACATTATTATAATATCAGAGAAGTATTGATTTCCAAAAGTGTTTTGGGTTATCGTAAGGTAAAAGCCATCTGTGTTTATGTGTGGATTGGTCTTACGATTATCTTTTCGTTTTGGAAAAGGATTTTTCAAAGTTAAGCCAAATGATTTGAGTTTACTCACACCAGTCCCATGACTGAACCAGAGTTTATTTTTGTTTTCCCTAAACTCTTGGGTGCCCAAATTTGTACGGGCAGTCAAGTAGTTCAGGTCTTGACAGATATACTTGGAGGAGCTTGGAGCAGGAGGCTTCAGGATTATATAGCTATTGTTATTTCCGTTGTGTGTAAGTGTTGTACTCTGATAATGTTATTATACTGTTTTATTGCAAAGTTATGTTATATATTATATTTTATTCGTTTCGCTGTGAGATTCATGTATACTCTGATTGTGTTCTTCTTCTTCTTCTATTCTAATTTTCTATCTTATCTATTCTCACCCTCTAACTTCTTTCTATTAATGATTTGGAATGTTCGATGCCTGATTAATTAACATGGGTTTTGTGTTGATTTTCTGGGTCGAAAACCAGTTCGTTACAATGGTATCAGAGCTGAAGGTTAAGTGATTACCTTGGCTCTATGGCGTGACTCAGTAGAGATGGAGTTAGTAATACCCTATATTGTGTTGGAGTGTGTATATACAAGTGAACGTATTTGTAGATTTTTATAAAAATAATTTTATATTGTGGGGATTTATTGGTTAAGTGGTTTGTGAATTCTGTTCGATCAGTTTGATCCACTGTATCGATAGGGATTAACAAACACTTGAGTATGATAAACCGATACAGTATGTTTTGAAAGAGGGTAAATGAAATAATTTTACCCATAATATATTTTGATATAAAAGAAGGTATATCTTGGAATTATTATCATATATTGGATGTGTTGGTTGATTATAATTGAAATGGTTACATAAATAACTAATCAGAGTTCGTATAATATAAAAGCAGATTAATTAAATCAGAATTGGAATTAAAATTCTGAAAAACTAGGAAAAGTGTTTGTATGTGGATTTGAGTTAAGTATAAGAAAATTTTAAAATCCTGGGAGGTTTTAAATTGTTTAACAAGAATTGTGAATGATATTTTGAAAAAAGTATTTCAAAATGAAAGTGTTTAAGAATGATTTTGAAAAGTGATATAGTATTGAACACACTTTGATCACTGGGAAATAACTATGATGATGCTGGCCACATCATCAGTGTTCATTTTCGAGTTCTAAGTGACGGATTACTACCAAAGATTTGTGTTGGGTTGTTTGAGGAAAACAAGTTGTCTGAAATCTGAAAAGGAATATTTGGTTTTAGAAAAGCTAAGCTGTTTAAAAACTCCCAGAAAGAGACTGTTTAATTTAAAATAAATTTAAAGAAACTTGGCGAAAGCAAATTGGAATTGAATTAAAACCAGTAAGGGAAAATTTAATTGAAATATAACGATATCGAATAAAGTTGGATTTGAGAGTTATGAATTTGTTTAAGTATATTGGACGGGTAAATAAGAGTTGAAATTGGTAATGGAATTTAAGATTGAGAATGAGATTTGGTTTGAAATAGGATGATTGGATTTGAGAACAGATGATTGGAGATTGATTGGGATGACTTGGGTATAGGCTGGATTGGCAGCAGAATGTAAGGATATAATGATATGCCAGACAAAAAGGTACATGTTTAAATTTCCACATGAGGTTTTACGCGCCGAATCGGTAAGCTGCTTGGCTGTTTGATTTTCTTTTGGGTTGGAGAAGGCCTAGAGAGGCTAGTTGGAGTTTGACCTATTGACCAGTACAAAGGAGGTGCTGGCGAATTTTTTCAGGAATTTGAGGAGTTAGAAAATTTTCAGGATTTTGAAAATTTTTGTTGATAATAAATTAATTAAATATTTAATTGAAATAATCGGTTCAGTTGAAACTAAAGTTAAGAAGTAAACATATAATTTTTAACCTAGTTAATAGGGTCAGTCTTCTACCTTAGCAATTTCGAGGACGAAATTATGTTAAGGGGGGAAGAATGTAACGTCCCGCATTTTTATCGGTTTGTATTTGAATATTTAAATCAGTAAATATTGAATTCTTAATATAAGTGGATTTATATGTTAATTAAAAACGAAGTTGAACATATAGAAATATATATTAAATATAATCGAGCCTGTAATATCGCGGTAGTTCGTAATTTAACGTTCTGAACTTCAACTGAGTATACAGGACTCGTTATAAACCCGGTTTCTTCGAAACAAGAAACGTTGGAATCTGTTGAACTGTATCTCTCTAACAGAAGTGAAAAATCAAGATTTCGCGTTATAGATTGTGAATTATATCCAAATCAAACTTTCAAATAGTCGTTATAGAATCGTTCATCGATCGTAACAGTTCATTTGAAATAACTGCATACTGGATTCAAATTTAGACAAGATTCTTTTGAGACGTAGTTATAATTTAATTTTTAGGATTTTACTGAAATTTTTAATTAATTAAATAAGCAACTTTTCATTTGCAGTATTTTGCACCCTATATCAATATTTTGGGGTGTCACAATATGAGTTAAACTACCGATATTATTACATTTTCGGGATCGTGGCACCTCGCTGAACACGACTGTATTTTTATTTCAGTCTGGAGCGCTCATATATGTATATAATTGTACATAGTGGGATGGGAAACTTTTAAAACTTTAAATATATATATATATATATCCGGACCCATTCATTTCAAATAGAGAGCTTTCAACATGTCCAACATGCTTACGGTTTCAATGAGGTAACACGCTATGGCATATCCGCAAATGTTCAAATCCAGTAGACAGATAGTTAACAAGTAGATGCTGATTTGATAAAAATATATTGCCTTGGCTGCGAAGGACCTAAAGTACTCTTTCATTTCAACTACAAAGTCTACAACTACAGCAAGTGTACGCTCAACAGAAGAGAAATATATATATAATAAAAAGAAAAAGAAAATTTGCATGCCTAAAGGATACTTCGTATCCAAGAGAATACGGTATTACAGCTTAGCCTAGGAACCTAAACCACAAAAGATGGTTTCATTTCAAATCCTAACCTACCGCACAGTGAAAGCACTCGTCGAAGATTTACTGCAGACCTACCCTGAGAGGGTACAGCTACCCTATGACCAATTCCTTACGAGACAAGGAGTGTAGCAGTATAAATACATGTGGATCTCGACTTCTTTTTCTCCTTCATAAAAACAACATTTCGAAACCTCCTATAGCCTGATAGAAATCAAAAACAAATTCCATCTTTCACATTAAAATCTTAAAACAAGTATATATATGAGTATATAGGGAAATGCTCGCCAAGCTAATGTGATTTATTTTGGGTTTCCAAGACCGAAATGTCGCGGGCCTGCATAGTGCGTGAGGAGCTGTAGTTGACTGCGGGCGGAGGCATGAGTGCGAGTTCAACTTGAAGCGTGTAGGGATGGAGATATTGGAATAAGGTGAAGAGCTATGTTTTGTGCGTGGGTTTTTTTCATGGAAGCTCATGGATCTGTGCTTGTGAAAGTGAATACATAGCCAGTAAGGTATATGTTGTGTATAGTTTGGGGTGAGTTCGCTGCTAGAAGACGGGTTTACTGTGGGCACGGAAGTAGGGGAGAGATCGCAAGCTGGAGGGAGTATACGAATGGAGTACAAAGCGTATAGAAGAAGACGGGTGGAAAGACAAGATGCATGGGAAGAAATGGAGGCTGCGGTTGCAGTTGGAGGCGTGGGCTGTTTATGTTAAGGGCTTGGGCCTAGTTTGAAAGAAGAAAAAAAACGTGAAGGGGAATGGGATTAGGAAGTTCGAAAGGGGGTACATAACAATGGGGCGTGGACTGCATAATGGAGTGAAGGCCATATAAAAGTGGATAAAATAATATAAGGGAGGTGGGGGCATTTAAAGTGGAGGAACAACCAAACTAATGGAGCTGTGTAATGGATAGTTGGGTACGAGAGATTATTTCATTGGGAAGAAAGGGTGCAGGTTAGAGCATATGCGGGACGATTTGGGTCCCGTAGGATCGTAGAGTTGCAGACTACGTAATGAAGCTAATTTGGAACTATTTGAAGCACGTGGCAATTTTAGGTAAAATAAAACGCTCGATCGAATCAACCGAACATTAATCCTTATCCAACGATTTACGAACAAGGTGAGTAACTCTCACTAACTCTGCTCAACTTATATTTTTATAACATATTTTCAAAATTGATAAATATTGGTTGATTTGCTGTGTGTTGGCTGTTTGGTTGAACTGCTAGTTAATTGGTTGAAAATATCGATAACGATATATATTTGAATCGTAATCGAATATTGATTCTGCTTATCAGAATAGTTCATATTGTGTTATTTATGTTGACTGACATCGGTGGATGCAGTGAAACAGGTTGGAGGGACCCAACTGTGTTCCTCGACATTTATTTTACTGTTTGTCATATATTGTGAGCTATGATATGATTAAAATATGTTGTTGATTTTGTGTGTTGATCGTGGTTATGTGGTACTTTTAGATCCCAAAGAAATTACTGGAATGTGGAAAGAGAATTTCAAACTATAATTTGAAATAAAATATTTATATAAAATCAAAGGATTTAAATAAGAAGGAAATTTCAAAATGTATATTGAAATAAAAATACTCGTATAAAATCAAAGTATCTTATAAAAAGGAATAAAAGGAAATTATTTGTAAAAACATTTACAAATAAAATAGAAGTCAAACCTTTGTAAAACATTTACGAATGGGATTGGAAAGAGGAATATTTGTAAAACATTTTACATATAGAATTTAAAGAGGAAATATTTGTAAAATATTTACGAACAGATTAAATAGAAATATTTATTTAGAAAATAAATAAAGTTATAAAAGGAAATTTTTATTTAGAAATATAAATGGATTATATAAAGGAAATATTTACATAGACAAATAGAAAAGGAAGTATTTGTAATCATTAGAGTTAATCGAATATTAGTTATTCGAATAAAGAGTTAACCAAATAGAGTTAATTAAACATAGTTAATCGAATTAGGATTTAACTGAATATTTGTTGTTCAATTAGAGTTGATCGAATATAGTTATTTGAGATGGAGTTAGTCAAACATAGTTATTCAGGATAAGTACCATTTCATACGACTGCTAGCGTAATTCGTAGGGTTGTAGATAGCCTACGGCGGTCGGATGTTTCCTGAGGGAATCAGGCGTAACCATTGTGATCGCTGCGATCTAGAGTCAAGCGAATGGTGTTAAATCAAATAGTAGTTAATCGATAGAAGTTAATCAAGTCGAGTTAGTCAAGTTGAGTTAATTAAGTCGAGTTAGAGTTAATCGATCAGAGTTAATCAGTTAGAGTTAACCAGTTAGAGTTAATCAGTTAGAGGTAACCAGTTATGGTTAATCAATTATAGTAAATCGATTGGAGTTGTGACGACCCCAAAACCCCGTACGATGGTGTCAAGGGTAATCATTGGAATATAACACATAAACAGATAATAGCAGAACAGAAATAAATAAATACACCAGATAATGAACAATAATACACTGGATAAACATAATCATCAGAGTTACACAGTATACAGGATCATGCTTAGTACAAATACAGTTCAGCTATACATAAATGCCTACAGCGGAGAACAAACATAATATATACAATAGGAGCTGAACAGCATAAAAAGAGATAAATGATAGAATCCATCTTCAGCTCCAGCTATCCAGAAAGAGCCTGCTAAAACCTGAATACAAGGCTGCCCATGTAGAAAAAGGGGCACCCGAGTTTGCAAGTGAAACAAACTACGAGTCAGTCATGGGACTGGTATGAGAAATCTACTTAACACATTTCATAATATGGCTAATCACAGGACCACGCCACTTTCGCGGAACGGGTTTACTCCATTGGATTGCCAGTGCTTTAAAACAAATAATTCCTTTAAACATCGCAATGCTTTTTATAAAAATGAAGCCGATATAAGACTCAAGTCCCATCACACAATGCAACGCAAACCAGAGGATAGAGTTTTACCTTATATCGACCAAAATATGCTTGATACGGGCAAAACAAATCATTTAAAATGTAAACTTTGTCGTTTAATTCTTAATCAGACACCAACTGTAAAATAGTAAGAGAACGATCCCCTAAGTATTAACCCCGAAGGCTGAAACAAACATCAGACCAATACCCAGGAAACCACCCATCTTAGCTCGTTTGCAGTTAGTTTCTAATTTTATACACAATCATAAATATCAATCATATACGACATGAGCGTCCCATGCCACTATGTTGCCAAATATAGGTTTATAATCAAAACCGCACGATGTCGTATTTGGAAATTGTATTTCCTTCATGAACCAAGGCAAAAGATAGTCCTTACCGACTTCGATACTGTCTAGCCCGAGTCTCAGGATCAGAGCTCGAGTGACCCTTGGATCGTCAGGGCCGGTCCACCAATGTGGATTGAAATTCCTGAACACTGCGTTTCCCTACCCTTTGGGGCGTAAGTGTGCCAACGAATGACTCCATTGGTCCCGGATCGACTGATATAACCGAGGCGCCTCGCAAAAGCAACAACCGTATAGGTGAAAATAATATAAATGTCAGCCAGTTCAAGCACCGACACCACCTCTAGCTAGAAGGAAACGCATGCCCTCCCTGATGTCCTCTTCCGTTTCTGGTTCATATTGGGGTGTGAGGTCGCGAATTCACGTTATACACAAAGCTACGCCACACAGGCGGTGCTTTGATCATCAACCACAAGACTTTGCTTTTCAACAGAAGCCCTGATCATTGCATCTTAGCATGCCACACAGGCAATTCACACCATGCAATTGATGGCTATCAATCACAAAGAATGAATTCCAATGTCAGACACACAGTCCATTTATCGCTATTTTTATTTATTTAAAAATAGCCTATATATTCAAACGACGTTCAGGCCATAACGCGGCCGTGGCGCTATTTTTCTTCAGATTTGATTTACACATATCTGAAAATCTAGCCGTTGGATCTTCACAAAATTTATATCATTAGAAAGATCTTTTCAAAACAAATCTAACGGTTCCAGTTTTGGGAAAATCCGACGGTCGGAACTCCCGGTACAATCGTTTGAAGTTTCGATTTCAAAATCATATTCTTTTTCATACCTTTGATAAAATGATATTTTTATCCAACTAACTTCTATTTCAACACTTCTCTATCTTTAACAATTCATGTATATAATAAAAAGGTGGTTTTTTATTGTAAAACAATTTATTTCAAAACACGACTATTTTATATAGTTCATATAGATGATAAAAATATGAATTTTATTATAACACGATTTATTTCAAAACACGACTATTTTATATAGTTCATATAGATGATAAAAATATGAATTTTATTATAACACAATTTATTTCAAAACATGACTATTTTATATAGTTCATATAGATGATAAAAAAATATGAATTTTATTATAAGACAATTTATTTCAAAACATGACTATTTTATATAGTTCATATAGATGATAAAAATATGAATTTTATTATAAAACAATTTATTTCAAACACGAATACCATTCAACACATGAATTTCTATTCAACGAATGAATTTCTATTCAACACATGAAGGTTTTCTATTCATCACACGAATATAGTTTCAACACATGAAAATAATTCTAACACATGAATATTATTCAAAATTTCGGCAGCATGACGGCAGGGTAGTTAAAACCGGGGTCGTCCCTAGTACGGCTCCTCGCTCTACCTTAAAGCCTCGCAGCTTTTGACAATGGGGATTTCATGCATCTAGTTCGCACGCAGGCGGCATGTATATTTTTTTCATTTCCACAAACTAATCCTATGTGGTTTCAACCAAATAATTCTCAACCACAAACGGGTATTTTTCAACCATAATCAATCAATTTCAACCACAAACAATTTAAATCAACCATTCGCTATCAACCAATTTTCACACCAGTCACAACCAATAAATATCGTCCATTGTTTGTGGAAGAGGGGCGTGTATATATATATATATATATATATATATAAGTATTTCACTTCTATTTCAACACATATATAATTTTTATAACGCATATATAAATTATACATCGAACGTACAACTTATACAACGCATATACAAGAGGTGTACAACGCTTATATAACTCATACCTCGACTATATAATTTATACATCGTCGTTTTCCATATCGTTTATAATTTAGAAATCTCACATTGGGTTCCACTCCACCAAAAATAGCAGAAGGCTCAGAAAAATATGCGGTCTCTTCTAGAATGTAGAAGGCGTCCACACGAGTCCACTATCTCTTGTTTCACTGAATTTCGTCAAGAAACGAAAAAGATATGATTTTTACAGTGAAATCAAAAACCGTAGCGCTTTAAACTGCTATAATATAGTTTAAAATTAAATCAGTCGTACCTCAGTTGAAAGGTTCAAAACTAGGTTTCAATTTTACTCGAAATCCGTGAAGCTTGAAGAGGATCGGGCTACGCAGTGTCGAACGGGGAGGAGAGGCGCTCAGGCGCCAGGGGAAGTGGGCCCACTCGGTGGTGCCAGCTGTCGGCGGCGGCGGCTGAAAGCCCCGAACTTCCCGAGCTCGATTCGAGCTCTACAGGTCACAAAAAAAAATCCAAACTTCATATGGATGTGAAGCTCATGAGACGATCTACAAAAACCTCAACTAGGGCATGGGTTTTTATTAAGTGGATTTGAAGAAAAATACGAGAGAAGGTTTGAATGCAATCCGTCGTCGCCTGGAGCAAAAGTCGGGGAGAGAGAATATGCCCGGACTAATAGGATTTCTTTATTAATTTATATATTTTTAAATTTCTAAAATACCCTCTTTCACACACGAACCCCAATCCAGACCCAACGACTATCGTCCCTAGCTAAATACCCTCATTCTGAACCCAATGGGATATGTTTCGTAGGCCAATTCGACTATTTGAGTCAGTTTCTGTTCAAATTAAAATATAAAACATTCAATATTTAATTTGAACGTACATTTCAATTTGCCGGGGCCACATACTGATTCTAAAAATTCCCGAAAAATAAATCTAGCTATGTTATGATGATACGGTCCCAACAAAACTAGTTTCGTTGAATTCTGAGACTGTTTGAAAAATGGCCCTTTTCTAGTCGATCCAATTTAATAGAAGGGTGTGTTTTTTAGAGGTCCCTATTAAGTTTCAAAATATAAAAAAAACCCGGTCATAAACTTATTGTAAATTAGGTCCCTATTTTCTGAAAAGTCATCAAAAAAATATGAAAAAAATATTAAAAAATCACGATAATTCGTATTTAAATTAAACATGTACTCGCCCAAAAATTCAGATCATAATAAAATCAAAACATGCATCAAAATCGAAAAAATACAGAAAACAACGAAAAATGCAGTAATTTGCATCAAATCATGCACATATTTGGAATACTTGCATTCATCTGTGCAAGTATTTCTCTGTTATATTTTTACATGCAATACTTGCATACATGTGTGCAAGTATTTAAAATAGTTGCAGACATGTATGCAAGTTTCTGCACACATTTTATTTTCACATGTAAATACTTGCATACATGTGTGCAAGTATTTCAAATAGTTGCACACATGTATGCAAGTTTCTGCATGCATTTTCAACTAAAACAGCTTCAGAAATACTTGCATACATGTATGCAACTATTGGCAAAAGTTGCATACATGTATGCAACTATTTTGCAAGTTTTAAATTCACAATACATCCCTGTAATTAATGTTTTCTCTGTAAACCCGCCCCCTATTTTAGCTGCCGCCTGGAATCTTCCGCCTGCCACTTTCCATACCTCCGCCTCTTTCGTTTTCTGTCCAAATTTTCAGGCGCTATCACTTAAAAAAAAAAAAATTTCTAAAATCTGTAAATATTCTCGGAAGTCCACAGAAATTAAAAAAAAAAGTTGCATCAATGTATGCAACTTTTACGAATAGTTGCATACATTTATGCAACTATTCGAATACACATGCATATATTTATGCACGCCTGTTTGAAAAATTTCATACATGTATGCAGTTTTTCTATATAACTGCATACATGTGTGCATATATGTCAAAATACATGCAAACGTGAATAAGTTGCACGTAGGTATGCAGTTTTTGAACAAATGCATCGGCAGATGCATGTTTTAACAATATGTGCATACATGTATGCATTTATACTGCAGTTTTGACGCAGATTTGAAATAAATACATACATGTATGCAACTAATCGATTTATATGCATGTTTTGATGCAATTTACTGCATTTCGTTGATTTTCTGTATTTCGTGATTTCGACGTTGTTTTCAATGTTTTTTTGATCTGATTTTTTTCACGATTAATTGTTTTAATTAAATACGAATTTACATGGGTTTTTAATAATTTTTTTATATTTTTTTATATGTTTTTGAAAATAGGGACTAAATTTACAATAAGTTTATGACCGGATGTGAGCCTAGTTAAGTTTCGTTTTAGGGATGTGTGCCTAATATTCACTTAATAGAAATCGACCAAACACATTTTCCTTTGCCACACTCGCATACTAGCTTCAAAAATTATGAAATTTGAAACCTAGCAATAATTTGACATCCCGGATCCAACAAAAGTGGTTTCGTCGAATTTCGAGGTCGTTTGCAAAATGGCCATTTTCACGGGCTATATAAACTCTATAGCGACCTTTCTGAAAATTCATTTGGCCATATCTTTTGCTTCCCGCTATGAAACTTCGATTTTTCAGATTCGTTTGAAAGATATTCACTAAAAGATTTAAATATTTTTAGTTTCACTAAAATCCGTTTTGTTTTGCACCCGGTACAGTCAGTCAAAGTTTGAATTCAATTTTTGAAACTACCGCGCCATTTCAGGCCTGGTTTATAATTAGAATTAATTATATTTATTTTCAAACATCGATTCAAACTTACTTTTCATCGTTATTATTTAAAATGTTTATTTTAAATATTTAAAATTCACTAAAATAACCAATTTAAAATTTTTAAATTGGTTCAGATTTTCCGGGTCGTTACAGGAGTTAAATCGAATTAGAGTTATTCAAATGGAACTAATCAAGTTCGAGATAGTCGAGTATTAGTAGATTGAATAGAGTTAGTAAAAAGGAAGTAATCGGATATCGCTTATTCGAAGTAGAGTTATCGAATAGCACTTATTCGAAGTAGAGTCATCGAATATAGTTTACTTGAGAAGAGTAATCGAATATAGTTCATTCGAAGTGAGTTAAATTGAATATAGTTATTCGAAGGAGAGAATTATCGAATATGGTTTATTCGAAAAGAGATTATTGAATACAGTTATTCGAAGAAAAGGATTATTGAATATTGGTTATTCGAACAAGAGGAATCGAATATAGTTTATTCGAAAAAGAAAGTTATCGAATAGTGATTATCCGAGAGTGAATTATACATTGGAATTCGACTATATCGAATTAAGGGAAGTAATGTTTACTTTTCGTTTCATAATTTAGTTTTACTTATTTGTTAATAAATTGGTTGTTTGTCATTTATCCAAATTAAGATATAAAAGCTATATTTAAAGTTAATATATTTTGAAAGCATGGAATTATAACATTATAGTTATAATCAAATGATTTTGTAAAGGAAGTGGATTCGTAAATAGAATCCGAGAGTTTCGCAAGGAAGTTTCTTAAAGATTTAAAGGTTGAACTTTGTCTATTTCGAGGTTATAAATGTCGTTCAGTTAAGGTCTGAGAGGTAATTATACCCCAACTTGATTGACTTCGGTTTTAACTAAGAAGTGGTTAAGGTTCGATAGTGAAAGTTGGTTAAGAAGTTGAGTTAATGACCGTAAGGGGTTAGGTTGGCATAAAGATGTTTTATTTAAACATCTGTTTAAATCCAGTAAAGGAGATTTGGAAATGTTTTCCAAATAAGGATCAGAAATGTTATCCAATATAGGAAAAGAAATGGAAGTAAATATGGTGATGTTTTCGAAATGATTTATAAAGTATATTTTCTAAAGTTTAGAAAATAAGAATTTACGAATATATATAAAGGGGAAATGGCTAAATTAAAGATGATTTAATCTAAAGAAATAACATTGAATGATGATTGATCGATAAAATTTCCATCTGGAAATAATATCATTATTTGCACAACTATTTTTCTTTGATAGTTAAATCACCGACAATCGAAGTTTTGACCATTTTTACGTCGTCAATACGGAGAGACCGGGATCAGATTCATTATCTGAAAACCACTCTGTATAGGAGTTAGTGTTGCGATCAAATATTGAAGACGGAGTTACGCAAGGACTATCCTGTTTACAGAATAGTGCCTTCGGTTTGTCCAATCCCAGGACAAGCGTGAATGAATGAATGTCTGATAGAGTATATTGAACGGATCGCGTAAATTGATCTCTTCAAACGTTCTTACGTTCGGTGGAGGAGGAATTCATTTCTCCTAGCTTTATACCCATGGTATTTTTTGAGGAAATCAATTTGTGATTTGACGGGTATGACGATGTGGCATTCAAAGTGAATTGTGGTTAGATATTCCAAAAGATACGTAATGACCTCAAGCCTCATCAACCGGGAAATGACAGAAATCGGGCAGGCAGCATGGCTATATGGGTTGCACCCATTAGGGTGTATATCACCTATCTAGAGAAAATCCATTTCATTCTTTTATTTATTATTGATGTTGTCCCTTTTCAGGAAGACGGTGGGTAGCTCCCAACCGTTGGTGGTATACATTCGATACACTCAAGCGAAATGAGTGGTCGGTCATGTGAGGGCCGGGTTGCAAGATGTTCTTATTGAACCCTGTGTATTTGCCTCCAGAGATACACTATCGGTAGGTGGTCCCATACCTTGTCATAGTCGGAATCCAATTTCCAATAAGCGCCTGCGGTTTTGATTTGTATACTATATATGTAGAACGTGCAATGCAAGCGTTCGGCTAGATTGTTAATTACTTGTGATTAGACATTATTATAATATCAGAGAAGTATTGATTTCCAAAAGTGTTTTGGGTTATCGTAAGGTAAAAGCCATCCGTGTTTATGTGTGGATTGGTCTTACGATTATCTTTTCGTTTTGAAAAAGGATTTTTCAAAGTTAAGCCAAATGATTTGAGTTTACTCATACCAGTCCCATGACTGACCCAGTGTTTATTTTTGTTTTGTTTTCCCTAAACTCTTGGGTGCCCAAATTTGTACGGGCAGTCAAGTAGTTCAGGTCTTGACAGATATACTTGGAGGAGCTTGGAGCAGGAGGCTTCAGGATTATATAGCTATTGTTATTTCCGCTGTGTGTAAGTGTTGTACTCTGATAATGTTATTATACTGTTTTATTGCAAAGTTATGTTATATATTGTATTTTTTTTCGTTCCGCTGTGAGATTCGTGTATACTCTGATTGTGTTCTTCTTCTTCTTCTATTCTAATTTTCTATCTTATCTATTCTCACCCTCTAACTTCTTTCTATTAATGATCTGGAATGTTCGATACCTGAATAATTAACATGGGTTTTGTGTTGATTTTCTGGGTCAAAAAGCCAGTTCGTTACATATTTAGAAACCAGAAGTCATGTATGTACTTAATTTTGTCCCCTACATATCAGGCCTGGACCACAACAATGTTGTTGATGTGCATCCTTGATGAATTAAACTGGAAGTATATTTGTGTAATAACCCGGAAAATCTGAACCAATTAAAAAAATTTATTTTGGCAATTTTAATGAATTTTAAATATTTAAAATGAATTATTTTAAATAATAATGGTAAGAATTTTATTTTGAATAGAATTAGAACATATATATTTATTTGAATCAAAGTTAGAATATAAATATATATTTTAATTATAAAAGGAATTGGAAAATGGCGCAGTGGTTTGAAAATTCGATTTCAAATTTCAAATGAATGTACAGGATTCAAAATAAACCAGATTTTAGCAAAACCAAAAATATAGAATCTAAGTGAAAATGTCTTTCCAACGAATCTGGAAAATCAAACTTTCATAGCGGGAATAAAAAGTTATGTCCAGTTGAAAATTCAGAATAGTCGTTATGGAAAATATAGCCCTTAAAAATAGCCATTTTGCGAACAACCTCCGTTTTTGATTAAACCACTTTTATTGGATCCGGGATGTCAAGTTATTGCTAGATTACAAAATTCATAATTTTTGGGATTAATTTGTGAGCATGGCAAAAGAAAACGTGTTTTAATAGTTTTAGCAATTGGATCGACCAGAAAATGGCCATTTTTCAAACAGTCTCCAAATTTGATGAAATTAGTTTTGTTAGGACCGTATCGTCAATATGAAGCTAGAAATAATCTTTTTGGAATTTTTGGGGTACGTATGTGACCGCAGTAAATTGAAATGTACGTTTAAAATTCAATATAATGATTTAAATGTTAATTTAAATGGAGACTGATCGAAACAGTCGAATTGACTAACGATACATATCCCATTGTGTTCGGAATAGTGGTAATTAGCTAGGGGCGATAGTCGGTGGGTTCGATTCAGAGTTTGAATGTGAAATACACTTTATAGAATTTAAATGGATTAAATAATAAAATAATTTTTATAACCCCCCTCTCTCACTATTCTATCTCCATAACACTTTAGTAAATAAAAAAAGAGAATACCCCCCACCCGTTGACCCCAATCCCGCTTTAGCCCCCCTCTCGATTGTCGACCACCCGCCGTCGAGGCCTCCCCCTCCTCGTTTCCGCCTCCATCCCCCCTCTGTAAATCGCGAGCTCCCCCTCCTCTTCCCCATCGCCTCCTCCTCGTGTCAGCCCCCCCTTCGATTTGACCTAGCCGCCACCCCCATTTCCCGCCACCTCCGCGCCTGCGTCGACCGCTGGAGCACCCCGTGAAACACCCCACCTCCGTTAGGGTCACTCTCAAAGGGAATGCCCTAATTTTGGTGGAGGTTTATAAGTATAAGTCACAGATATACAAGACAGATATAAGAACACATATTTTTGAATAGCGGAAAACAACAACATCTTTTATTTCATTAAAATACGTGTTCACAAAAACATGCCATACTTGTCTTACAATTCTTCCAAAAAACATAACATCTTCATAACTGTCTTGATTACATTATTAAACAAGCATAAAGAAAACATAAATAAACTGCATAAGTCCCATAAGTGCTGCCCAAAGCCATAGCCCAAAACGGAAAAGAACCAAGCAATACATTCTTTCTCTTCAAACTGGATGTGAAAACTGGTCAAGCTGCGGTATTCCCTCCCTGTGGACCGGGGGGGGAAGAAAGAAAAGAAGGCGAAAGAAAAGTAGAGTCAGACATAAAGCCTGAGTAAGTCTAGGACTATTCAGTCTATGAATAAAGAACTGGGTATGATAAGCATAAACTGGAAATGAGAAAGCATCATAAACTAAGTTAAGTTGTCTAGGGTCGAATACTATCGTACCTCATATTAATCTTTGTACCCATATAAACTAGTTCCCAACAGGCACCCCATAATCAGGGTGAAGTGATCCTTTTTCTGATGATCGGCTCCTACTCGCATAGTTACATGTGTCTTACGGCCCCCGTTGTTGTAGTTACCTATGCTGGTCCCACCATGGGGTATATCAAGTCCCATGGTGGCGGCCCGACACAATTCTAGAATGCACAGGTATGCTACTGGTGCCCAGTGCCTTATTTTTCTGCGCCGGAGTGTGTGCACGCCCGCACCCCGTTAGAACCTACACTGATGCACCACCGCCGTCGATTTGACCTCTTACAGTCAGCCCAGTAATCGTGCCCCACCCTGCCTAGTTCAGGGTATCCTGATACACCTTGTAGGGTTACTGCTGAAAAGGGTCCCCCGCTACTAGGTTTTCTATTTCTAGCCAACATGCTAAGTTGGTTAAGTGTTTTATAAACCTAACCCCCAATCAGTCTGTATAGTTTAGCATGTTTCATTTTGATTAAGTATTAATTCAATTTACTTAATCCTGTCAATCCTGACTCAGCCTTAATTGTCTTATTAAAGCCTTGACCTCTCACATTAGACAGGTATTGTTGTGGCTGCCTGTTGTCGGTTGGGTCCGGGCAGTCTTACGCCACAATTCAGTCAAACCTCGGGTCCTTATTGGGCTCCGTGTTTAACCACCCACATTGGATAGGTATTGTTGTGACTACTGGACAGCCGGGCGGTTCCGGGCAGGTTTACATCACAACTCAATCCAACCTCGGGTTAAACACATCGTATTTTCTACATTTACATATTTTGTCTCTTTTCTTTTTATATGTAAATATTTGCGGCCCATTATTCAAATTTATCTTTATTGGTTAAAATTTATTTATGCCACTTAATTGTTTTTCAAGGTTGTTGGCATGCGTCAAACATGCCAACACAAATGTTCTATATTTTAATCCAAACGTCATTACCCCTGTTTTACACGTTCGCTACTATATAAGATATGTTGGGTTTAAAATTTAAACCCAACTTAGCCATATGAAAAAGGGGAGGCTTATAACATGGTGTTTATGAGGTAACATAAAAAGGGGAGTGTGAACGCATGAACTTGCAACATAACGATTCAATTAGCATAAAGTAGGCACATGTGAACTTGCAATTGTAACAGCATATAATCATGGCGTAAACAACATGAATCGTTATATTCATATAATCATGGCATAAACAATACTTAAACATGAATCATTCTATCCATATGATTATGGCACAAACAATACTTAAACATGAATCATTCTACTCATATAATCATGGCATAAATAATACTTAAACATGAATCATTCTATTCATGTAATCATGGCATAAATAATACTTAAACATGAATCATTCTACTCATATAATCATGGCATAAATAATACTTAAACATGAATCATTCTATTCATGTAATCATGGCATAAATAGTACTTAAACATGAATCATTGTAAACTTGCAATTGGAAGGTAAATCTAACTTAATTGTGTCACATATATCACCATATGGTTTTGATAACAACTTAGGCCTAAAATATGTTTCAACTAGGCATAATACCAAACATAGTTTAGTTAAGTTCATAAAGGTGCTTACTTTTGTTTCTAATACAAAAGTATGGTTTGCTAATTCCAACATAGATTCATACAAACTGTAGTACTTAGTCGTATCCAATTACACACTAAAAGTGATCATAAAAGTACGTACGTCATATTGGCATAATAATGAATCATATACTTGCATGAATCCCAATTAAAATTCCACAACATATGGTTGTCAACATAAATCATATACTTGTATGAATCCAATCGTATACCATAACATTTCCAAATCGTTTAGAATCAAAATAACATACAAGTATAGATTATTATCGCCACAATTCCATTTCGTTGTTAACTTCCAACGCAAATCACATACTTGCAAATATCCAATCGTATACCATAACATTCCCAAATCGTTTAGAATCAAAATAACATACAAATATAGATTATTATCGCCACAATTCCATTTCGCATTTTACACAAATCAAATGCAATTAATTATTCACATCGGAATAACACTCTACTTACAACGTATGACGAATCTTCAATTCAGGAATCTGAATTCTGAATTTGGAGATGCTATCATTTGTTGTAGGCGTTGTTATGATTTGATTGACGTTGCTTTAAGCTTTGAATTATCTCCTAATTGTCTCTCAATTTCTGACGGCTATCCTTAGTCTCTCCTCAGCAGCATGATGGTCTCATCTCCATTTTAGTTTGTGTGAATTAGGGTTAGTCTTAGGTCCTTTATATAGAGTTTGTGAGTTGATTTAGACCGTCGATGGAGCTTGGTTCAATAATAGCCGTTCATTTGAAGGAGAGACCAACCAGGAGCTGACACCTAGCCCTAGTGACAAGGCAAGGCTCAGAAAATCGACCAAACACAGACCAGGCCAGCTAGGGTGGGTTGGGTTCGACCTGGCTCAGGGGCCATGTCGACACCCCAGTCGACACCGTGTCGACTTGGCAGTCGACACGGGTTACCCAGGTCGACTGCCCAGTCGACCTGGCTAGCCCCAGGTCGACTGCCAAGTCGACCTGGGTGCCTTGGGCGGGAATTCTCCCGCCCTGGCCATTCCGGCCCAATTTTGAAATTTGAATTAGTTTTTCTGAGCTGTTTTGGTCTGTTTGAATTTTAAACTGAATTCTGAAACTTTCGGAGGCCATAACTTCTTCGTACGGAGTCCGTTTTACGCAAACTCGGACTCTATTTCAAGCAGAATTCCGAGACGAACGCAATGGCGTATCTCGTTTCCCTTAATTCTTTGATTTGAAATTAGTTATACTTTAATTTGTGAATTTCACTGTTATAGAATACACGGGGTGTCACATTCTCCCCCACTTAAAAGGATTTCGTCCCCGAAATCTTCAAGTTCAGGAAGAATGTATATCCTAACATCCAAACATCCATCTACTCATCCATCAAACACGAGCATCCATTGTCCTTAAAAGACTTCTAATGCTTCATGATCATATGCGAAGTGTGTGTGTGTGTACATGTACTTATCTAATGCAAAATCAGGCGGTCTACCGATTCAGTTGACCTCCTTAATGCAAATTATGTAAGTGCCATGAATCCATTTTGTATGCAAATTCTCCTATTCATGATTCTACATGAGTGCACAATCATTCATACAAATGCAACATCCATATGACAACACATTAAATTTCAACCATATACGAATATAAATACATTTATGCATATGCAATATGAAGTGACTAAGACGATCTAAAACCTAGATTGTGTGTGTATATGCAACCACGAGCAACCACTAGCAATCACTTGCAACCACTTGCAACCATCATCCATAACATGTTTCAATCACATGTTTTCATCCAAAGGGTTTCTACCTAAAAGATAAGGTCGAGGAAATATACCTAAAAAGATAGATAAAAGCGCAACTTAAGGGAAAAGGAAAGATCAAAGATGTACCCTCGAAAAGAAAAGGGTAGGCTGCGCGTATTCTAGCTTCAGTTTCCCAAGTTGCATCTTCTTCGGTGTCGCTCCACTGAACTTTGACGAGCTTGACTTCGCGGTTGCGTAGCTTCTTCACTTCCGTTCCTAATATGTGGGTTGGAACTTTCCTCACGGTTGCTTCGCGTTCCACTTCAGCTTCTTCTAGGATATTTGGCTCTACCACTTCAGCAGACTCATGTAGACATTTTCGGAGATGTGAAACGTTAAAGACGTTGTGAACTCCGGCCAATTTTTCGGGTAGCTCTAATCTATAAGCCATTTTCCCAATTTTCTCGATGATAGGGAATGGCCCTATGAACCTTGGTGCTAGCTTTCCTGTGGTTCCAAAACGAACAACGTTCCTTAGCGGAGATTCCTTAGGAAAAACTCTGTCCCCAACCTCAAATTCAAGGTCGGTCCTCCTCTTGTCGGCGTAGGACTTTTGTCTGCCTTGGGCCGTCTTCATCCTTCTTCGTATTAAGTCTACTTTCTCTGAAGTCTCTCGGATCATATCTTGTCCAAGTATGAGCTTATCAGTAGACTCCCACCAACAAGTGGGTGATCGGCACGGTCTTCCATATAAAGCTTCGAAGGGCGCCATTCCGATGGTTGCTTGATAGCTGTTGTTGTAGGCAAATTCCACCAAAGGAAGGTGGTCTTCCCATGTCCCTCCGAAGTCAAGGACGCACAGTCTTAAAAGGTCCTCCAAAACTCTGTTCACTCTTTCTGTTTGGCCGTCGGTTTGGGGATGATAGGCTGTGCTTAAGCATAATTGTGTGCCTACCGCTTCTTGCAGACTCCGCCAAAACTCACTTGTGAAGATAGGGTCTCGGTCACTAACAATGCTGGATGGTATTCCATGGAGTCGAACAATTTCCTTGAGGTAAAAAGATGCTAGGGATGAGGCAGTTCTTTTACTTTTGACAGGTAAAAAGTGGGCGCTTTTAGTAAGCCTATCCACTATTATCCAAATGCTAGTGTTGCCTCTCCTAGACCTAGGCAGCCCATCAATGAAGTCCATTGAGATGCTATCCCACTTCCACTGCGGGACCTCTAGAGGATGTAGCAGACCGCCAGGCTTTTTCTGTTCCGCCTTAACCTGTTGGCACACCATACACTTAGAAACGAATTCTGCCACGTCTTTCTTCATGCCGTTCCAAAAGAAAGTTCTTTTTATGTCCTTGTACATTTTATCTCCGCCTGGGTGTATCGTCATCTTGGAGTGATGTGCTTCCTCGAGAACCTTCTTTACTAAATCCCTTGTCTGTGGGACGCATAGTCTTCTGTCTCGCCTTAGCCAACCCTTATCGTCGATGGAGTACCTGTTGAGGTGACTTGAAGTCTCACCCCTAATTAGTCTATCAATCGTCTCCACAAGCCGAGGGTCTTCGCGTTGTGATGTCCCTATTGAGTCCACTAAAGTCGGGCGTACTTCGAGAGATGCTAGCAAGCCTGGTACAAAATCGGAGGAAGGCCTAAAGTCAAAGTTGGCTATAAACTCTAGGCTTTGTCTTTCAACAAACAGCGGGCTTAGGGTCAGTTTCTTTCGGCTCAACGCGTCTGCCACTACGTTGCCTTTGCCCGGAGTATAGGAGATCTCGAAATCGTACGTGGCAAGAAACTCCATCCATCTCTGTTGCCTCAAGTTAAGATCTTTCTGCGAGAAAAGATATTTCAACGATTTATGGTCAGTGTAAAGTTCAAACTTCTCACCTAGGAGATAGTGTCGCCAAGACTTGAGTGCAAAGACGATGGCGGCTAACTCAAGATCATGGGTCGGGTAGTTCTTTTCGTGCACTTTCAATTGCCTCCCGCCATAAGCTACTACCCTTCCTTCTTGCATTAAGACAGCGCCTAGCCCTGTCCCACATGCATCTGTATAAACTGTGAACATCTTGCTTCCATCTGGCAACATTAAAACTGGGGCTGTTGTAAGAGCCCTTTTCAGTCGCTGGAAAGCAAACTCGCAATCCAAGTCCCAATTGAACACTAGATTCTTCTTGGTCAACTTTGTGAGCGGAGCTGAGATTTTCGCAAAATCCCTTATGAACTTTCGATAGAAACCTGCCAGTCCTAGAAAACTTCGGACCTCAGTTGCATTCCTTGGTGTCTTCCAATCCTGTACCGCTACTACCTTAGCAGGGTCCATAGCTAACCCTTCTTTGGATACTATGTGCCCAAGGAACCTCACTTCTTCTCTCCAAAAGTGGCATTTGGAGAATTTGGCTTTTAGCTGATGGACTCGCAGAGTTTCCATGATTGCCCTTAAGTGCTGAGCATGTTCCTCTTCACTCTTTGAGAAGATAAGGATATCGTCTACGAAGACCACTACGAACTTATTGAGGAAATCTCTGAATACCCTACTCATCAGGTCCACGAAGTAAGCAGGTGCGTTTGTCAAGCCAAAAGGCATGACAAGCCATTCAAAGAAGCCGTCTGGGGTTCTGAATGCCGTTTTATCGATACTATCTTCAGCCACCCTTAGCTGATGAAAATCAGTCGCTAAATCGAGTTGGGAGAAAATTGACGCTCCTACAAGCTGATCAAACAGATCGTCAATTCTGGGGAGAGGGTGCCTATTCTTTTTCGTTAGCTTGTTGAGCTCCCTATAGTCAACAAATAGACGGAGTGAACCATCCGCCTTTGTAGCGAACACCACTGGAGCGCCCCATTCTGAAATGCTCCTTCTAATGAACCCCTTCTCTAGAAGCTCTTTAATCTGTTTACTGAGCTCTTTCCTTTCCCGTGGAGCCATGTGTCTAACGGGCAACGCAACGGGCTTTGCATTATCTACAAGATATATGCGGAAGTCTATCTCCCGCTTTGGAGGCAAGCCCTTCACCTCTTCGAAGACATCCGGATATTCCCGGACCACTCTAACCGATTGCAAATTGTCGACAGAGGCATCTAGCGATTCAAGATAACTAAGCATAACCGCATACGAGGGATTACAAGTAATTTCCAAAGTGTTACCGAGCTGGGTCAGGAGCCTAACAACCCTTTACTCACAATCAAGGATGGCCCCATTACTGGATAGCCAATCCATGCCCAAAATCAAACCATATCCCGAAAAGCCCAAAACAAAGGCACTACATTTAAATTCTACGCTTAGAATAGAAATTTTCAATCCCACACAGATCATAGACAAATGAGCCGGGCCCCCAATTGGGTTGGAAACAATTAAGGGGTCCTCTACAAAACTAGTTTTTAGGTGCAGAGATTCTACTAAAGTAGATGAGATAAAGGAGTGTGATGCGCCAGAATCAAATAAAGTGCGAACTGGGTGATCATAAAGACAAACTACACTTTCTACAGAAGTATTTATACCTCGCTGTTGCAGAGGTGGCGCTTCTAGCACATGAACCTGTGCCCCTGAGGTGGATCCAGCCCTCTGCCCCTGTCCTCGTTTCTTTGGGCAGTCCTTTGCCATGTGGCCTGTCTCACCGCAAGAAAAGCACCCGCCATTCATCTTGGCCTTCTTTTTCCGGCAATCTTTCACTAAGTGCCCCACTTTGCCACAGAAATTACACTTCCTCTTCTCTTTGTTGTCTTTCCCGCCCTTCTTAAAGTCTGTCTTCTTAGGCTGTAAACCCTCTTTCTTCCCTTGAGAGCTTTCTTCCTTTGTCTCCTTCTTGCCCTTATCCTCTTCGTTCAACAATGCCATCTGTACCAATCTTTCATACGTAGCTCCCATGGGTATATGGGTCATGGCCAAACTGTGTAATGGCTCTTTCAACCCTTTGACAAAACGGAGAGCCTTCTTGTGCGGGGTGTTGACTAGGTCCAGTCCGAACCTAGCCAGCTCATCGAACTGATTAACATACTCTTTGACTGTCTTGTTCCCTTGCTTAAGAAATAAGAATTTTTCCAACTGCAAACTCCATTCCACGTCTGAAAGAAATTTAGCCTCAAACCTTGCCCTAAAGTCCTCCCATGTTTCCACTGGTCTTTCTGCATTAAACTTCCCACCAGTAGGAAGCCTCACCTTTTAGAAGCCACACTGCCAGTTGTACTTTCTGCCTATCTTCTACCTCAAAGATGACGAATAAGTCCTCGGTTTCTTTCAGCCAATTTCTAGCTGCCATGAAGGACCCAGTTCCATGAAAATCCTTTCCTCCCATAGCTTTAAAATCTTTACATATCTTAGCAAAAGTGTTTCCCCACGGAGGAGGTGGAGGAAGAGGTGCTGCTGCAGCTGGACGATTTCCTGCAGCTGGGGGAGGAGGAACGGTAGGACCTGGCTGAGTGGCCCTTGCTTCTAAGAACCGTCTAAACCAACCAGGTATTGGTACACCCTCTGGCAAGTTAAGTTCTTCGGACATGCTGAAACAAAAAGGATAGATTCAAAACGAAGGATAAGAGATAGTACCTATGGCTTTGGGGGACTTTGCCTTTTTAAAATATAATATTTTATCTTTAAAAATGCTTCTTTAAATTTTCCTTTGAAAATAAATTTTCAAAACTTTTATCTTATCTGGTAAACCTATGCTCTGATACCAAGTGAAACACCCCACCTCCGTTAGGGTCACTCTCAAAGGGAATGCCCTAATTTTGGTGGAGGTTTATAAGTATAAGTCACGGATATACAAGACAGATATAAGAACACATATTTTTGAACAGCGGAAAACAACAACATCTTTTATTTCATTAAAATACGTGTTCACAAAAACATGCCATACTTGTCTTACAATTCTTCCAAAAAACATAACATCTTCATAACTGTCTTGATTACATTATTAAAGAAGCATAAAGAAAACATAAATAAACTGCATAAGTCCCATAATTGCTGCCCAAAGCCATAGCCCAAAACGGAAAAGATCCAAGCAATACATTCTTTCTCTTCAAGCTGGATGTGAAAACTGGTCAAGCTGCGGTATTCCCTCCCTGTGGACCTGGGGGGGAACGAAAGAAAAGAAGGCAAAAGAAAATTAGAGTCAGACATAAAGCCTAAGTAAGTCTAGGAATATTCAGTCTATGAATAAAGAACTGGGTATGATAAGCATAAACTGGAAATGGGAAAGCATCATAAACTAAGTTAAGTTGTCTAGGGTCGAATACTATCGTACCCCATATTAATCTTTGTACCCATATAAACTAGTTCCCAACAGGCACCCCATAATCAGGGTGAAGTGATCCTTTTTCTGATGATCGGCTCCAACTCGCATAGTTACATGTGTCTTACGGCCCCCGTTGTTGTAGTTACCTATGCTGGTCCCACCATGGGGTGTATCAAGTCCCATGGTGGCGGCCCGACACAATTCTAGAATGCACAGGTATGCTACTGGTGCCAAGTGCCTTATTTTTCTACGCCGGAGTGTGTGCACGCCCGCACCCCGTTAGAACCTACACTGCTGCACCACCGCCGTCGATTTGACCTCTTACAGTCAGCCCAGTAATCGTGCCCCACCCTGCCTAGTTCAGGGTATCCTGATACACCTTATAGGGTTACTGCTGAAAAGGGTCCCCCGCTACTAGGTTTTCTATTTCTAGCCAACATGCTAAGTTGGTTAAGTGTTTTATAAACCTAACCCCCAATCAGTTTGTATAGTTTAGCATGTTTCATTTTGATTAAGTATTAATTCAATTTACTTAATCCTATCAATCCTGACTCAGCCTTAATTGTCTTATTAAAGCCTTGACCTCTCACATTAGACATATATTGTTGTGGCTGCCTGTTGCCGGTTGGGTCCGGGCAGTCTTACGCCACAACTCAGTCTAACCTCGGGTCCTTATTGGGCTCTGTGTTTAACCACCCATATTGGATAGGTATAGTTGTGACTACTGGACAGCCGGGCGGTTCCGGGCAGGTTTACATCACAACTCAATCCAACCTCGGGTTAAACACATCGTATTTTCTACATTTACATATTTTGTCTCTTTTCTTTTTATATGTAAATATTTGCGGCCCATTATTCAAATTTATCTTTATTGGTTAAAATTTATTTATGCCACTTAATTGTTTTTCAAGGTTGTTGGCATGCGTCAAACATGCCAACACATATGTTCTATATTTTAACCCAAACGTCATTACCCCCGTTTTACACGTTCGCTACAATATAAGATATGTTGGGTTTAACATTTAAACCCAACTTCGCCATATGAAAAAGGGGAGGCTGATAACATGGTGTTTATGAGGTAACATAAAAAGGGGAGTGTGAACGCATGAACTTGCAACATAACGATTCAATTAGCATAAAGTAGGCACATGTGAACTTGCAATTGTAATAGCATATAATCATGGCATAAACAACATGAATCGTTCTATTCATATAATCATGGCATAAACAATACTTAAACATGAATCATTCTATCCATATGATTATGGCATAAACAATACTTAAACATGAATCATTCTACTCATATAATCATGGCATAAATAATACTTAAACATGAATCATTCTATTCATGTAATCATGGCATAAATAATACTTAAACATGAATCATTCTACTCATATAATCATGGCATAAATAATACTTAAACATGATTCATTCTATTCATGTAATCATGGCATAAATAATACTTAAACATGAATCATTGTAAACTTGCAATTGGAAGGTAAATCTAACTTAATTGTGTCACATATATCACCATATGGTTTTGATAACAACTTAGGCCTAAAATATGTTTCAACTAGGCATAATACCAAACATAGTTTAGTCATGTTCATAAAGGTGCTTACTTTTGTTTCTAATACAAAAGTATGGTTTGCAAATTCCAACATAGATTTATATAAACTATAGTACTTAGTCGTATCCAATTACACACTAAAGTGATCATAAAAGTACGTACACCATATTGGCATAATAATGAATCATATACTTGCATGAATCCCAATTAAAATTCCACAACATATGGTTGTCAACATAAATCATATACTTGTATGAATCCAATCGTATACCATAACATTTCCAAATCGTTTAGAATCAAAATAACATACAAGTATAGATTATTATCGCCACAATTCCATTTCGTTGTTAACTTCCAACGCAAATCACATACTCGCAAATATCCAATCGTATACCATAACATTCCCAAATCGTTTAGAATCAAAATAACATACAAATATAGATTATTATCGCCACAATTCCATTTCGCATTTACACAAATCAAGCGCAATTAATTATTCACATCGGAATAGCACTCTACTTACAACGTATGACGAATCTTCAATTCAGGAATCTGAATTCTGAATTTGGAGATGCTATCCTTTGTTGTAGGCGTTGTTATGATTTGATTGACGTTGCTTTAAGCTTTGAATTATCTCCTAGTTGTCTCTCAATTTCTGACGGCTATCCTTAGTCTCTCCTCAGCAGCATGATGGTCTCATCTCCATTTTAGTTTGTGTGAATTAGGGTTAGTCTTAGGTCCTTTTTATAGAGTTTGTGAGTTGATTTGGACCGTCGATGGAGCTTGGTTCAATAATAGTCGTTCGTTTGAAGGAGAGACCAACCAGGAGCTGACACCTAGCCCTAGTGACAAGGCAAGGCTCAGAAAATCGACCAAACACAGACCAGGCCAGCTAGGGTGGGCTGGGTTCGACCTGGCTCATGGGCCAGGTCGACACCCCAATCGACACCGTGTCGACTTGGCAGTCGACACGGGTTACCCAGGTCGACTGCCCAGTCGACCTGGCTAGCCCCACGTCGACTGCCAAGTCGACCTGGGTGCCTTAGGCGGGAATTTTCCCGCCCTGGCCATTCCGGCCCGATTTTGAAATTTGAATTAGTTTTTCTAAGCTGTTTTGGTCTGTTTGAATTTTAAACTGAATTCTGAAACTTCCGAAGGCCATAACTTCTTTATACGGAGTCCGTTTTACGCAAACTCGGACTCTATTTCAAGCAGAATTCTGAGATGAACGCAATGGCGTATCCCATTTCCCTTAATTCTTTGATTTGAAATTAGTTATACTTTAATTTGTGAATTTCACTGTTATAGAATACACGGGGTGTTACACCCCGACCCTCTGCTCCACCCCCTTCGATAAGGATGCGATTTATATTATAAAGGTGAGTTTTTTTATTCATTTTAGTTTTATTTCTGATTTTATTTTAAGTTAAAAATATAGTTTTAAATCAGTTTTACTTAATGTAAGTACATTGTTAGGAAATTAATTATAGAAAGTTATATTTTTAATGAAGAAAAGTTTAGATTTTTATATATATATGAGAATAAAAATATGATTTTTATATTATAGAGATAATAAAAATATGATTTTTATAGAGATAATAAAAAGATGATTTTTATTGTTTGAAAGGCGATGTAAAAATATAATTTTTATTATATATAAAGCACGATAAAAATATAATTCTTCTAATGTGGTAGCGAAGTAAAAACAGAATTTTTACATAAGGAAAAGTATAGATTTTTAAAGCATTGTAAAAATATAATTTTTATATTTAAAGTAGCGTTGTAAATATATAATTTTTATATAAACATCGTTGATTTTTACATAGGAAGTAGCGATATGAAAACGTGATTTCTTTAAATACAAGTGTTGTAAAAATATAATTTTTATATAAACATCGTATTAAAAATGTGATTTTTACTATGAACAGCAGGAAAAGATAGCGATGGTATCGACTGAAATCAAAACGAATCCAAACCGTTCAGAAATAAAGCACGGCGGAGTGGAACCCAAAGGTGAGAACTTCTCACTTTTATTTTATTTTTCTAGTTAAAATATATACTTGGATGCAGACGGTGCTTAGTAGCACCCGACACCCGTCGTCCATAGACCATGGATGACTTGTTTGTTTCATTGATGTGCTGTGAAAATTGATTGTGTGATGTGGAAGGGAATAAAATATTTATAGTTAAAATATAATTTTTAACGGGTATATGAATTAAATAAATATTTATAAACAAATAGGATGATTTATTTATGTACACACATTTGACTGATATTGATTGGGATGATAAATTTTAAACATCGCCCAACTGCACAAATAAAATTCATTATTTGTTGTTTGAAAACCCCACACGGGTATTGGGATGAAATTGGACATACACTAATCCTAATAATTAGATGTATGTCGACCGATTGATTGACAAGCTGTTGTAAGCGTTAAATATTTATATTTGATGCTTATGAAGTGTAGAATGCACTCTGGATGATGGTTGACTGGTTTGATTGTTGTTATATACATGTATTGTATGAAATCCATATAATCACATTATATGGTAATTGAATGTGTTTGATTCTAGTCTAGAAAGAATAAACATTTTAAAATAATGAATATTTAAAATAATGAATATTTTAAAATAATATTCAGTAAAAGATCAAAATCTGATTTTGATGTCCGATTTGGGATGGGCATGAAAATATTTAAATATATAAAGTCGTGTTGATTAGATTAATACCATTTTGACGTGAACGATATTTATATCGATTTTATTCATTTTTAGAACAGAATATCGAAAAGGAATTGATTTAAAAATATAATGCTTTGAAAATAGTATCATTTATATATCGATGATATGGAATACTCAATTTTGATTGAATATGAAGTTGAAATCGTTTTGAAAATGAATTTAAAACGATTTATAAAATACGTTTTAAAAGGAAATCGATGAAATATATATTATGTATATAATATAATGGCCTGAATAGAATGCGCTGCACCGCGGCAGTTCATGAATTTCGACCATTGACTTCAACGGACATTACGGGAGATCTGACCGTCGGATTCTCCTAAAACCAGAACAGTTGGGTTCGTATCGAAAAGAGTTTTCTAACGAAAGTGAGAGATTTGAAATCTAACGGTTGGATTTGTAATTATGTCCAAATCAAATTCGGAAAAGGTCGTTGTAAGTACAGTTCGATGGCCGTTTATGGAAATCGACTGTACAGGCCTTGATAAAATTATTAAAAATATCCATAATTTGTGTAAATTCATAACAAATGATTTGGAAAGAACTGGGATGAAAAATTCCATATTTGAAAAGATAAAAATAGATTTTTATCGAAATGACCTAGTTTTGAACTAGAATTATAATCCCATTATTTTTAAAAATAAATAAATTGGATTTGAAATGGTTTTAAAAATAACCAGAATTTCCAATATATGAATTGGAATGGATTTGAATCGAAATTATCTTTGGAATATTTTGATATTGGGTTCCGTGATTATATGGATATTGTGGAGGAATTTGGAAGATATAGACATATCGTTATTCCAATATGATACTTGTCGATTTCAGAATTTGATATTGAATATAAGCCGATATATTTTCTATTCAGAGCCTTATATTTAATATCAAATTGGATTTTTGGTTTGTCGTGAAGGGTATCTTTAATAATACTGTTCTTAAACCTAATGGAGTTTAGAAAATTAGAAACTAACTGGAGATTAGTTAAGTTGAATGGTTTCCTGGGTATTGATCTGATGTTGGTTTCGGCCTTCGGGGTTAACACTTAGGGAATTGTTCTCTTACTAATTTATGGTTAGAGACTGATGGAATGTGAATTGGGTTTGTTGTGAACTGTAATTCAGAGACATTCGTTCTTTAACCCGATTTACAGCGAAATGGGATTTGAAATTTATAAATCTTTTGTTAAGATTTAAAGGAGATTTTCCAAAGTAAGGTTTTCCAATTTAACATATTAAATTGAAATTGAATGGAATTTGATTTGGTAATAATCGAAGTAAGCTTCTGTAGAGGAAGACGGTTAATAAATATGGAATTTAAAAGGCCTTGTCGTTATTCCATTTATATGATCGGTTGGATATGGAAGTTTATATCGATTATATATATATCGATTTTTTTGCCATGAAGATTCCATTGTTAATGGAACGTATTTTGGGTTGTCGTGAATGGTATCTTTAATAATACTGTTCTTGGACGCAATGAAGTTAAGAAAATCAGAAACTAACTGAAGATTAGTTAAGTTGAATGGTTTCCTGGGTATTGATCTGATGTTGGTTTCGGCCTTCGGGGCTAATACTTAGGGAATTGTTCACTTGCTAATTTACGGTTAAAGGCTGATAGATTGGAATGTGATTTTGGGTTTATCGTGAGCTGTATTTTAAATGACATTGGTTCTTTAACCCAGTTAAAGATAGGATATGGTTTCCCAAGTTAAACGATCGTTAATATTGATTTTTTGGAAGATTAAAACCAAGTGGAGTTTTAATGCATCTTTAATTAGATTGAAATGATATCCAAAGGAAGATTAAAGAATAAATTTAAAGAATTTATCTTTGATAAAATTAATGGGAACCATTCCCAAAGTATAAGAATATTTGAATAAAGGAATATTCTTGATTGGAATAAGGCGTATGTTGTGTTTTATAGCACTTATTTATTATATACGCGAGTTATTCGGAAAGACCGGGTTTATCCCATTCTGAATAACTGATTCGACGATGTGTCGAGGATGAAGACGGTGGTTGAAGACCGGAGGTCTTTACATCGTTTGGATGATTACTGATGTCTTGATTGGGCTGTACACCCAAAACAAGGTAATAAGTGGTGATCGTCCAAACGTACTTGGAGATCGACCGGATATGCGAGGACCTCTCCCCTGTATTGGACATATGTGGGAGGAATAAGGTGCCTCCGGTTTCATTCTAACCCATAACGAACTTGTAAATGGATGTGTGTCTGACATCGGATTTCATTCTGTGTGATTGATAGACATCGGTTGCATAGCACGGATTTCCTATGTGGCATGCTGGGATGCAAATGATCAAGGCTTCTGTTGAAAAGCAGGGTCTTGTGGTTGATGATCAAAGCACGGCCTTTGTGGAATAGCTTTGTGTAGCGTTAATTCGCGAGCCTCACACCCCGGTGTGAACCAGAAACGGGAGAGGACATCAGGGAGGGCATGCGTTTCCTGCTAGATAGGAGTAGTGTCAGCATTTTACATGCCCTGGCATTATACTTATATAGATGATGGATAGGAGGCGCCTCAGATATATCGGTCGTTTCGGGGCCGATAGTTTGGTCGGGATATGACCAGCTGACGCCCCATAGGGCGGGGAAACGCAGTGTTCAGGCATTTTAATCCACATCGAGTGGATCGGCCCTAACGATCCATGGTGTAGTTGCGGCTGTATCCTGAGGGGCAGGCTAGAGCGTCTTGAATTCGGTAAGGACGATCCCTTGCCTTGGTTCACAGATGGAAATCCAACTTCCAATACGACATTTTGCAGTTTTGATTGTAAACCTATATATGGCGACATAGTGGTATGGGGCACTTATGTCGTCTATGATTGATACTTATGATTGAAATTGTTTTGACACTATACACTTATAGTAATAATAAAACATGAAATTTTACGTACCAATCATTCTTGGCTATTACAAGGTAAAAACTATATCCTCCGGCTTGCGTTGCATTGTGTGATGGAACCTGAGTCTTATAATAGCTTCATTGTTCTTTATTTAGCATTGCGCTGTTGTTTTATGCACTGGTATTCTTGGGAGGAAACCCGTTCCGTGTTATACGGCGTGGCCCCTTGATTTACCGAACTTTAAAATAAAGATTAATAACCTGAGACGACCTCATTTCCCGTACAGACGGAGACAAGGGTAATCTTTGGAATATAACACAAAAACATATAATAGCAGAACAGAATTAAATAAATACACCAGATAATGAACAATAGAATATACTGGATAAAAGTAATCATCAGAGTTACACAGTTTACAGGATCATACTTAGTACAAATACAGTTCAACTATACATATATGTCTACAGCGGAAAATAAACATAATGTACAATAGGAGTTGAACAGCATAAAAAGAGATAAATGATAGAATCCATCTTTCAGCTCCAGCTATCCAGAAAGAACCAGCTAAACCTGAATACAAGGCTGCCTATGTAGAAAAAGGGGCACCCGAGTTTGAAAGTGAAACAAACTACGAGTCAGTCATGGGACTGGTATGAGAAATCAACTCAACATATTTAAAAATATGGCTAATCACAGGACCACGCCACTTTCGTGGAACGGGTTACTCCATTGGACCGCCAGTGCTTTAAAAACAAGTCTTTCTTTTAAACATCGCAATGCTTTTTATAAAAATGAAGCCATTATAAGACTCAGTTCCCATCACACAATGCAACGCAAACCGGAGGATAGAGTTTTTACCTTATAACGGCCAAAATATGCTTGATACGAATAAAACAAAGGCATTTGATATTATTGCTAGTTCTTATATGTTTCAGAAACAATTTCAAATCATAACTATCAATCATAGACGACATGAGCGTCCCATGCCACTATGTCGCCAAATATATTTATATACAATCGAAACCGCACAGTCACGTATTTGAAAATTGGATTTCCGTCATGAACCAAGGCAAAAGATAGTCCTTACCGAATTCGAGACGCTCTAGCCTGTGTCTCAGGCAAGTACTCAGTCAAGCCTTTGGATCGTCAGGGCCGGTCCACCAATGTGGATTAAAATTCCTGAACGATGCGTTTCCCCGCCCTATGGGGCGTAAGTGAGCCAACGAATGACTCCATCGGACCCGGATCGTCCGATCAAACCGAGGCGCCTCGCAACAGCAACAACCACACAGGTGAAAAGTATATAAATGTCAGGGCTGGTAGGTCACTGACACCACCCTAGCTAGAAAGAAACGCATGCCCTCCCTGAGGTCCTTCTCCTGTTTCTGGTTCATACCGGGGTGTGAGGCTCGCGAATTCACATTATACACAAAGCTGCGCCACACAAGCGGTGCTTTGATCATCACCACAAGACTTTGCTTTTCAACAGAAGCCCTGATCATTTGCCACTTAGGCATGCCACACTAGCAATTCATGCCATGCGACTGATGTCCATCGATATACAACCTCTGAGCTGATGCGTTTCAGAGAAGGGCGTTAAGCAAAAGAATAAATTCTCCGCCGCCAAATAGATGTATATTTAACAGAGATCAATCAACATAGAATAAATTCCAATGTCAGACACACAGTCCATTTACAAGTCCGTTCTGGGTCTGAACGAAACCGGAGGCACTAAATACCTCGCAAACCCATCGATCACCACGTACGTCTGGACGATCACCGCTCATTATCCATATTTCGGGATGCCTCCCAATCAGGACCTCGGTTACCATCCAAACGAGGTGAAGATCTCCGGTCTTCGACCACCGTCTTCATCTTCGACTTTCAATCGTCGTTCAATTATTTAAAATGAGAATTAACTCGGCCTTTTCAAATAATTCACAGATATTTAGAATTTCAAACCAATTTATTTCAATGGTTAAATCATTCGACAACACTAATTTTGTTCTTTAATGTAATTTTCACACCAAATACATTCAACCATCAAATACCACATAAATCGAGCAAATTCAGTTTATTTCCATTCCATATCATTTACGATATTTTATAACGATTTATCGCTATTTTTATTTATTTTAAAATAGCCAATTTATTCAAAACGACGCTTCGGGCCATAACGCGGCCGTGGCGTTGTTTTTCTTCAGATTTGAATTAAACATTCCAGACAATCCAACCGTTGGATTTTTACAAAGTTGGTGCCATTGGAAAGATATTTCCAAGGCGAACCCAACGGTTGCGGTTTCGGGAAAGTCCAATGGTCGGATTTCCCGCACTAGTTGTTTGAAATCACGGTTTCAAATCACGAACTGCACGGCCACGTTTCGTTTTAATTTTATTTATATTTATATATTTATATAAATATAGTTCATTCAAAAATTCCTATATTGGTTCCACTTCAAATATTTCACTAACGCCTTTAAATTTTTGAAAATTTCGCCATAACCTCCTTTGTATGGGAGGGGCTGGGAAAATTCCCAAATAGCCACACGGGCGTCTCATTTCAAAAAAGAAAAAGAAAAAGCCAAGCGGCTAGCCAACAGGCTCATAAAATCATCACCCAAACAAAACAGTAAATGTGTACCGATTTGTCGGGCACAAAATTTTATTCCTCTTCTCTAGCCCCTTTGCTATAACATGTTCAATAAATATGCATGTACATATATACAGTTCTTATCACTTATCATTTTCCATTCAACTTCATGTTTGATTCAATTTGGCTTAAAAACACCATTCATTCTAATGTTGCATGCATAGGCAAAAATCATATCATTAGCTAATTAATGAATATTTCAACTCATGCATATTTATTCGAACGAGTGGCTATTTTTAATACTTCACATTTTAACAATTCATGTATATAATAAAAAGGTGATTTTTATTGTAAAACAATTCTTTTCAAAACACTATTATTTTATATATTTTATATGGGTAATAAAAATAGGATTTTTATTATAAAACAATTTATTTTAAAACGAGATTATTTTACATAGTTCATATAGATGATAAAAATGTGATTTTTGTTATAGAACAATTTATTTCAAAATATGAATACCATTCAACACATGAATTTCTAATCAACGAATGAATTTCAATTCAACACATGAAGGTTTTCTATTCAACGAATAAATATAGTTTCAGCAAATGAAAATAATTCAAACACATGAATATTATTCAAAATTTCGGCAGCATAACGGCAGGGTAGTTAAAGCCGGGACCGTCCCTAGTACAGCTCCTCGCTCTACCTTAAAACCTCGCGGTTTTTGACAATGGGGATCATGCATCTAGTTTGCACGCAGGCGGCATGTATATATATTTATTTCATTTCCACAAACTAATCCTATGTGGTTTCAAACAAATATTCCTCAACCACAAATGGGTATTTTTCAACCACAATCAACCAGTATCAACCACAAACAATCACAGTTAACCATTCCCTATCAATCAATTTTTCACACCAATCACAACCAATAAATATCGTCCATGGTTTGTGGACGAGGGGCGTATATATGTGTGTGTATATATATATATATATATATATATATATATATATAGCAATTCACTTCTATTTCAACACAGATATAATTTTTACAACACATGTATAACTTATACATCGAACGTACAACTTATACAACGCTTATACAAGAGGTGTACAACGCTTATATAAC
The DNA here is from genome assembly GCA_030737875.1 of Allium sativum. NCBI lineage: Eukaryota > Viridiplantae > Streptophyta > Magnoliopsida > Asparagales > Amaryllidaceae > Allium > Allium sativum. The sequence goes on from CM060921.1 coordinate 321,639,264, forward strand.
TCATACATCGACTATATAATTTATACATCGTCGTTTTCCATATCGTTTATAAATTAGAAATCTCACATTGGGTTCCACTCCACCAAAAATAACAGAAGGCTCAGAAAAATATGCGGTCTCTTCTAAAATGTAGAAGACGTCCTCACGGTCCCGGTGTTTCCTGTTTCATCGAATTTCGTTAACGTAGTAAAAACATATGATTTTTCAAAGGTTTGCAACACTTAAAAGTGTTATTTTCAATTCAAAGATTTTAAACCGTATACCTTCGTTGAAGGTTCAAATCTAGGTCTCGATCTTTCAGGCAATCCGTGTATCCAGGGGTCGATCGGCCTGCGCGACGTCGAAGAGGGTGGAAAGGGCTATCCACTCCCAGTGGTGGGACCCAGCTCGGCGGCGAATCCTGGTCGTGGCGGCGGCGTGAACTTCCGGACTTTGAGAGGGTCGATCTCCTCGTACGAGCGACGATAGGGGGTGTACCAGCTATGGATGGGAAGAGGGTGGCGAGGGCTTCAGAAAACTCCAAAGGGCGGGGGTGTTTCGATGATCAGAATCGCCAGAAAATGGAAGGGGAGGGGGGAGCGGTTTTCCGCTGGTGATCGACTTCGGGGAGAGAGAGAAGGAAATTCTCTTTTTTTTTTATAAATATTCTGATTGGCCGAGAGATTTTATAAGGGGTTTTCTGACACGGCCACCAATCCAAACCCAACGACTGTCGTCCCCAGCGTTTTACCCCCGTTCCGAACACAATGGAATATGTTTCGTAGGCCCATTCGACTGTTTCAGCCAGCTTTCCTTCAAATTAAAATATATAACATTCAATATTTGATTTGAACGTACATTTCAATTTGCCAGGGCCACAAACTGATTCGAAAAATTCCAGAAAAATAAATCTGGCTATGTTTTGACGATACGGTCCCAACAAAACTAGTTTCGTCGAATTTTGAGACCGTTTGCAAAAAGGCCCATTTCTGGTCGATCCAATTTAACTGTAATTGACCAAAACACGTTTTCCTTTGCCACGCTCACATACTAGCTTCAAAAATTATGAAATTTGAAATCTAGCAATAACTTCACATCCTGGATCCAACAAAAGTGGTTTCATCGAATTCCAAGGTCGTATGCAAAATGGCCAATTTCCCGGGCTATATAAATTCAATAGCGACCTTTATGAAAATTCATTTGGCCATAACTTTTGCTTTCCGCTATGAAACTTCGATTTTTCAGATTCGTTAGAAAGCTATTCACTAACAGATTTAAATATTTTTGGTTTCACTCAAAACCGTTTTGTTTTGCACCCGATACAGTCCGACAAAGTTTTAATTCAATTTTTGAAACTACAGCGCCATTTCAGGCCTTGTTTATAATTAGAATTAATTATATTCATTTTCAATTGTCGATTCAAACTCAGTTTTCATCGCTATTATTTAAAATATTTATTTTAAATATATAAAATCCATTATTTTAGCCAATTTAAAAATTTTAAATTGGTTCAGATTTTCCGGGTCGTTACATAACCGTTTTAGTTCTCACACCAGTCACATGACTGACCTGGAGTTTATTGTTTTAACCCAAACTCTGGGTGCCCCTATTTTCCGCATGTGCAGCTAGTAGTTTTGGTTTTGCAGATTTATATTCACAGGATCCTGGTGTACAGATGGAATGGTATAAAGCTCTGTATCCGCATATTATTTTCAGTTGTGTTTTGTATTATTTTCCGCTGCATTGTAACTCTTAAATCTCTGATGTTTAGTGTAATATTTATTCATACTCTGTTATATTCTTGCATTCTGATGGAATTGTTGTAATAAGCAATGAAATGTTCTTCTGTTTGTGTTCTAATCTGTCTTATCCTCAATTCAATCTGGGCTTTCCTTCACGGGGAAGTTCGGATTAGTAATATCCAATGGGAATGACTCGTTAGAGATAGGATCAGTAGCATCCTAGAACGAGTGTGAAGAGTTTATTTTTAAAATGAAAGCAATGTTTGTTTTGAAAATTTAAAACCTTATTCAACTATTTGAATATTTTATATGTATTGAATTTGGACAATCCAATATATCAAGATTTTGCATATACGCCTTGCAAACGTGTATTCGAAGGTTTAATATACTGGATAGATATAGAATCACACTCTAGTCGTCCGAAGAAGATACTGATAATTGAGATCTCATCATTAGTAGTTATGTTCGAGTTTCGAAAGTGAGATATCTATATATATCCAATTGACTGGTGTGAGAACCAAAACTATATAGCGTCTATTGTTGTGATTTAGCACCAAAAAAGTGATTTTTGACTATATATCAAAGTTATGAATTAGAAAAGATGATCAACTAATTGATTGTTGATTGTGTTGTGTGAATATTTATTTAAACCATCATATGAAAGAAAGGTGAATTTAGGCCAAATTGAAACAAATATTGAACTGTATTGAAAATTGTTTGAAATTGCATGTACATATATATGTGTGAGCAGGTCATTGCAAGGAGGTTAGAGCTAAGGAATAAAATTATTTGCCCGACAAATAGGTACATGTTTATTGTATTTCTTTGGGTTTGGATGATTTTATGAGCTGACTAGCTAGCCGCTTGGCTATTTCTTTTTCTTTTTGGATTGGAGAGGCTTGTAAAGCGATTTCGGGATTTTCCCGGTGCTCCCGTACAGGGGAGGTTATGGCGAAATTTTTCGGAAATTTAGGGTGTTTGCCTAATTTTTGAAAAAAATTGAAAAGTTCTTAGAAACTGAAAAGTGAAGAACTTAAGCCATAGTTGAAATAATGAAAGTTGAGTTGGTTTGTAAAACAACTTTCAGCTTTGTTCCTTTTCGGGGACGAAAATATTTTAAGTGGGGGAGATTGTAATAACCTGGAAAATCCGAACCAATTTAAAATTTTTATTTTGGCAATTTTAATGAATTTTAATATTTATAATGAATTATTTTAAATAATAACGACAAGAAGTTTATTTTGAATAGAATTAGAACATATATATTTATTTGAATCGAAGTTAGAATATAAATATATATTTTAATTATAAAAGGAATTGGAAAATGGCGCGGTAGTTTGAAAATTCGATTTCAAATTTCAAATGAATGTACAGGATTCAAAATAAATCAGATTTTAGCAAAACCTAAAATATTAGAATCTAAGTGAAAATATCTTTCCAACGAATTTGGAAAATCAAAATTTCATAGCGGGAATAAAAAGTTATGTCTAGTTGAAAATTCAGAATAGTCGCTTTGGAAAATATAGCCCTTAAAAATAGCCATTTTGTGAACGACCTCCGTTTTCGATGAAACCACTTTTGTTGGATCCGGGATGTCAAGTTATTACTATATTCTAAAATACATAATTTTTGGGATTAATTTGTGAGCGTGGCAAAAGAAAATGTGTTTTAACAGTTTTAGTCAATTTGGATCAACCAGAAAATGGCCATTTTTCAAATGGTCTCCAAATTTGACGAAATTAATTTTGTTAGGACCGTATCATCAATACGAAGCTAGAAATAATCTTTCTGGAATTTTTGGGGTCCGTATGTGACCCCAGTAAATTGAAATGTACGTTTAAAATTCAATATAATGATTTAAATGTTAATTTAAATGGAAACTGATTGAAACATTCGAATTGTCTTACGATACATATCCCATTGTGTTCGGAATAGGGGTAATTAGCTAGGGGCGATAGTCGTTGGGTTCAATTCAGAGTTTGAATGTGAGATGCACTTTATATAATTTAAATGGATTAAATAATAAAATAATTTTTATAACCCCCCTCACACTATTCTATATCCGGAACACTTCAGTAAAAAAAAAAAGAGAAAACCCCCCACTCGTTGACCCCGATCCCGCTTCAGCCCCCCTCTCGATCGTCGATCGCCCGCCGTCGAGGCCTCACCTTCCTCGTTTCCGCCTCCATCCCCCTTCCTCCCCTCTGTAAATCGCGAGCTCCCCCTCCTCTTCCCCATCGCCTCCTCCTCGCGTCAGCCCCCCTCTTCCCCCCCTTCGATTTGACCTAGCCGCTACCCCCATTTCCCGCCACCTCCGCGCCTACATCGACCGCTGGAGCACCCCGACCCTCTGCTTCACCCCCTTCGATAAGGATGTGATTTATATTATAAAGGTGAGTTTTTTTATTCATTTTATTTTCATTTTATTTCTGATTTTATTTCTGATTTTATTTTAAGTTAAAAATGTAGTTTTAAATCAGTTTTACTTAATGTAAGTACATTGTTAGGAAATTAATTATAGAAAGTTAGATTATTAATGAAGAAAAGTTTAGATTTATATATATATATGAGAATAAAAATATGATTTTTATATTATAGAGATAATAAAAAATATGACTTTTATAGAGATAATAAAAAGATGATTTTTATTGTTTGAATGGCGATGTAAAAATATATTTTTTATTTTATATAAAGCACTATAAAAATATAATTTTTCTAATGTGGTTGCAAAGTAAAAATAGAATTTTTACATAAGGAAAAGTATAGATTTTTAAAGCATTGTAAAAATATAATTTTTATATCGAAAGTAGCATTGTAAAAATATAATTTTTATATAAACATCGTTGATTTTTACGTAGGAAGTAGCGATATGAAAACGTGATTTCTTTTAATACAAGCATTGTAAAAATATAATTTTTATACAAGCATCATATTAAAAATGTGATTTCTAATATGAACAGCGGGAAAAGATAGTGATGGTATCGACTGAAATCAAAACGATCCAAACCGTTCAGAAACAAAGCACGCCGGAGTGGAACCCAAAGGTGAGAAGTTCTCACTTTTATTTTATTTTTCTAGTTAAAATATATACTAGGATGCAGACGGTGCCTAGTAGCACCCAACACCCGTCGTCCACAGACCATGGATGACTTGTTTGTTTCATTGATGTGCTGTAAAAATTGATTGTGTGATGTGGAAGGGAATAAAATATTTTATAGTTAAAAATATAATTTTTAACGGGTATATGAATTAAATAAATATTTATAAACAAATCGCATTTGACTGGTATTGATTAGGACGATAAATTTTACACATCGCCCAACTGCACAAATAAAATTCATTATTTGTTGTTTGAAAACCCCACACGGGTATGGGGATGAAATTGGACATATACTAATCCCAATAATTAGTTGTATGTCAATCGATTGATTGAAAAGCTATTGTAAGCGTTAAATATTTATATTTGATGCTTACTCAGTGTAGAATGCACTCTGGATGATGGTTGACAGTGTTTGATTGTTGTTATATACATGTATTATATGAAATCCATATAATCACATTATATGGTAATTGACTATGTCTGATTCTAGTCCAGAAAGAATAAATATTTTAAAATAACGAATATTTTAAAATAATGAATATTTTAAAATAATATTAAGTAAAAGATCAAAATCTGATTTTGATGTCCGATTTGGGAAGGACACGAAAATATTTAAATATATACAGCTGTGTTGATTAGATTAACGCCATTTTGACATGAACAATATTTATATCGATTTTATTCATTTTTAGAATGAATATTGAAAAGGAATTGATTTCAAAATATAATGCTTCGAAAATAGTATCATTTGTATATCGATGATATGGAATACTCAATTTTGATTTGAAATTGAATATGAAGTTGAAATTGTTTTGAAAATGAATTTAAAACGATTTATAAAATACGTTTTAAAAGGAAATCGACGAAATATATTATATATATATATAATATAATGGCCTGAATAGAACGCGTTGCGCTGCGGCAGTTCGTGAATTTCGACCATTGACTTCGAACGGACATTACGGGAGATCTGACCGTCGGATTCTCCTAAAACCAAAACCGTTGGGTTCGTATAGAAAAGAGTTTTCTAATAAGGTGAGAAATTTTAAATCTAACGGTTGGATTTGGAGTTATTTCCAAATCAAATTTGGAAAAGGTCGTTGTAAGTGCAGTTCGATGGCCATTTATGGAAATCGACTGTACGGGCCTTGATAAAATTATTAAAAATATCCATAATTTGTGTAAAGTCATAACAAATGATTTGAAAAGAATTAGGATGAAAAATTCCATATTTGAAAAGATAAAAATAGATTTTTATCGAAATAAACTAGTTTTGAATTAGAATTATAATCCCGTTATTTTTAAAAATAAATAAATTGGATTTGAAATGGTTTTAGAAATAACCAGAATTTCCAATATATGAATTGGAATGGCTTTGAGTCGAAATTATCTTTGGAATATTTCGATATTGGGTTCCGTGATTATATGGATATTGTGGAGGAATTTGGAAGATATAGATATATCGTTATTCCAATACGATATTTGTTGGTTTCAGAATTCGACATTGAATATAAGCCGATATATTTTTTATTCAGAGCCTTTTATTTAATATCAAATTGGATTTTGGGTTTGTCGTGAATGGTATCTTTAATAATATTGTTCTTAAACCAAATGGAGTTAAGAAAATTAGAAACTAACTGGAGATTAGTTAAGCTGAATGGTTTCCTAGGTATTGATCTAATGTTGGTTTCGGCCTTCGGGGTTAACACTTAGGGAATTGTTCTCTTACTAATTTACGGTTAAAGACTGATGGAATGTGAATTGGGTTTCTTGTGAACTGTGTTTTAGTGACATTCGTTCTTTAACCCGATTTACAGCGAAATGGGATTTGGAATTTATAAATCTTTTGTTAAGATTTAAAGGAGATTTTCCAAAGTAAGGTTTTCTAATTTAACATATTAAATTGGAATTGAATGGAATTCGATTTGGTAATAATCGAAGTAAGCTTATGTAGAGGAAGACGGTTAATATATATGGAATTTAAAAGGCCTTGTCTTTATTCCATTTATATTATCGGTTGGATATGGAAGTTTATATCGATTATATATATCGATTTGTTATCCATGAAGATTCCAATGTTAATGGAATGTGATTTTGGGTTGTCGTGAATGGTATCTTTAATAATACTGTTCTTAGACCCAATGAAGTTAAGAAAATCAGAAACTAACCGGAGATTAGTTAAGTTGAATGGTTTCCTGGGTATTGATCTGATGTTGGTTTCGGCCTTCGGGGTTAATACTTAGGGAATTGTTCACTTGCTAAATTATAGTTAAAGGCTGATAGAATGGAATGTGATTTTGGGTTTATTGTGAATCGTGTTTTAAATGACATTGGTTCTTTAACCCAGTTAAAGACAGGATATGGTTTCCCAAGTTAAACAATCGTTAATATTATTTTTGGGAAGGTTAAAACCAAGTGGAGTTTTAATGCATCTTTAATTAGATTGAAATGATATCCAAAGGAAGATTAAAGAATAAATTTAAAGAATTTATCTTTGATAAAATTAATGGGAACCTTTCCCAAAGTATAAGAATATTTGAATAAAGGAATATTCTCGATTGGAATAAGGCGTATGTTGTGTTTTATAGCACTTGTTTATTATGTACGCGAGTTATTCGGAAAGACCGGGTTTATCCCATTCTGAATAACCGATTCGACGATGTGTCGGGGATGAAGACGGTGGTTGAAGACCGGAGGTCTTCACATCGTTTGGATGATTACTGATGTCTTGATTGGGCTGTACACCCAAGACAAGGTAATAAGTGGTGATCGTCCAGACGTACTTGGAGATCGACCAGATATGCAAGGACCTCTCCCCTGTATTGGACATATGGGGGAGGAATAAGGTGCCTACGGTTTCGTTCAGACCAGAACGAACTTGTAAATGCATTTGTGTCTGACATCGGATTTCATTTTGTGTGATTGATAGACATCGGTTGCATAGCGTGGATTGCATGTGTGGCATGTTGAGATGCAAATGATCAAGGCTTCTATTGAAAAGCAAGGTCTTGCAGTTGGTGATCAAAGCAAGGCCTTTGTGGAATAGTTTTTTGCAGCGTTAATTCGCGAGCCTCACACCCCGGTGTGAACCAGAAACGGGAGAGGACATTAGGGAGGGCATGCATTTCCTTCTAGCTAAGAGTGATGTCAGCGTTTTACACGCCATGGAATTTTACTTATGTGGATGATGGATAGGAGGTGCCTCGGTTATATGGGTCGTTCCGGTGCCGATAGTTTGGTCGGGATATGACCAGTTGACGATCCAAGGTGCAGTTGCGGCTGTACCCTGAGGGGCGGGCTAGAGCGTCTCAAATTCGGTAAGGACGATCCCTTGCCTTGGTTCACAGATGGAAATCTAACTTCTAATACAACATTTTGCAGTTTTGATTTTAAACCTATATGTGGAAACAAAGTGGTATGGGGCACTTATGTCATCTATGATTGATACTTATGATTGAAATTGTTTTGACACTATACACTTATAGTAATAATAATACATGAAATTTTTCGTACCAAGCATTCTTTGCTATTATAAGGTAAAAACTCTATCCTCCGGGTTGCATTGCATTGTGTGATGGGACCTGAGTCTTATAATAGCTTCATTGTTCTTTATTTAGCATTACGCTGTTGTTTTATGCACTGGTATTCTTGGAAGGAAACCCGTTCCGTGTTATGATGTGGTCCATTGATTTACCGAACTTTAAAATAAAGATTAATAACTGTTTTAGTTCTCACACCAGTCACATGACTGACCTGGAGTTTATTGTTTTAACCTAAACTCTGGGTGCCCCTGTTTTCCGCACGGGCAGCTAGTAGTTTTGGTTTTGCAGGTTTATATTCACAGGATCCTAGTTTACGGCTGGAATGGTATTCGAAAAGCTCTGTATCCGCATATTCTTTTCAGTTGTGCTTTGTATTAATTTCCGCTGCATTTTAACTTGTAAATCTCTGATGTTTAGTAAATGTGTAATATTTATTCATACTCTGTTATATTCTTACATTCTGATGGAATTGTTGTAATAAGCAATGAAATGTTCTTCTGTTTGTGTTCCAATCTGTCTTGTCCTCAATTCAATCCGGGCTTTCCTTCACTGGGAAGTTCGGGTTGTTTCAATTTGTTACTTGTATTTCATGTCTTATTTGATAGATGTTCTTGCTAAGTGTACTTGTACGTTATATACATACTATATGTTTGTTATAAATACACATGTAGCATAAGTATGCTTGTTAATTGTATGACCTTGTTGCCCATGAATAATTGATATATAAGTACCTACCTCGTTATGAGGCTAAACATATGTTTTAGGATCTTCTCGGAATTAAAAAGACCAGCAATGCTTTGGGATCTTCTCTGAATTATCGTATTTTGATTGCCTAATTTAACAACTTCATCATCTTATTTGTTTTATATTGGCTCCGGTTCCTGCTCATATGTAAAAAGTTAAAATTGATAAATAAAATAAATAATAAATATATTAGATAGGCAGTGTGTTGGTTTGTATGCTGATCTGGCAGAGCAGTTTTGGTTGAGTTCCCTTGGAGCTGGTCATTTAGGTGGAGATTGGGTGATCAATGGGTTGGTTGCCATGGAGTTATCTCTAGTATGTGATGTACGTTGCGTACACTTTCCAGTTATGTTAGTTATGGTCTACTGACATGAGCTAGAATGATAATGAGAGAAATATGAATAAACATAAACCATGGACAAAAACAACAGAGCAGTAAATAAGAAACTATCAACGTCATTACTAAGTTTGGAAACAACGGTTATTAAATTTGGAAATGAGATATGAAAGAGAGAGAGAGAGAAAATAAGGATATGGATGTATAAAACTATCAACTTCATTACTAAGTTTAACTAATTCATTAATGAACTATTGAACCATATATGATCATTTTAGATATAAAATTCTAACAAATATATAAGTTAATATTTGTTACATAAGAGGGGTAGTCTACCAAGATGGCTGCATTTAACCAAGTTGTACAATAATGTTGAGCATAATTCTTTCTAGTAGGTCCGAAAATTAGAGGCGTTGTTTTACCAAGATGGATAAAGCATGGGTCAATCTACCAAGGTTTCATCATTTTGGCTGTTACTTCCATAGTTATAAGTAGTGTGATGCTAAGGGCACATCATTTTCCTCTTACTAATACCACGAATAAAAATAATAAGTACAATAAATTTTATGTTCTTCCAAATACCATTATAAATAAATATAAGTATTTATGAATGAGTTTGGTGTTAGGAAGCATGTAGTATAAAATTTTGGTGTTAGCAAGAAGAAAATGAGTGCCCTAGCATCACAGTATAAGTATTTAAGAATGAGTATTAAAACATTTTTTGTTTTGTAGAATGACAAGTGAATATAGGCAAGCTGTGGAAAATTTTGTATATGGGCATGCTGCGAGTGAAGGAAATCCCGAAAAAATTAGATGCCCATGTCGTAATTATAGGAATCTAATTTGGCAAACATTAAGGAAAGTTGTGTCACACATGATTTGTTTTGGAATGGACCCAACCTATGATATAAGGATTTTTCATGGAGAAAAACGACCATCACAAAATAAAAGTGAGATTGATACTTATAGGATGTATGTTGATGCGCAAATCTATGATGAGGAGGTGGAGCCAATGTTGAAGAAAGACATGGGGAAGGTATTAAGGAAATGATGGAGAATGCCGAAATTCCTTTGTATGCCGGTTGTGCAAGCCACACAAAGTTGTCTACTACAATACTACTTTTCAAGCACAAAGCGCGAAATGGTATATCGGACACGGCTTTTAAAGAGCTTCTTAAACTTCTAAAGGATATGTTGCCTAAAGAAAACATGCTTCCCGATTCTACATATGCAACAAAGAAGTTGCTTAAGTCATTTGGTTTAGGCTATAAGCAGATACATGCATGTGTAAATGATTGTTGTTTATTTAGAAAAGAGCATGCAAATAGTGTTTTTTGTCCTAAGTGTGGTAAGTCTCGCTGGAAAAAAAACAAGACTACTAAAGATGGGAAGCAAACCAAAATACCTATGAAGGTTTTGAGATATTTCCCACTGATACCAAGACTGAAAAGAATGTTTGCATCCCCAGAAACATCAGAACAACTAAGAAGGCATAGCAGTCATAAGAGTGAAGATGGTAAATTGCGGCATCCAGTGGATTCTACTCAGTGGGCTACGATTGATAGAATGTATCATTCTTTTGCTTCCGGTCCACGAAATTTAAGGCTTGGCTTTGCATCTGATGGCTTGAATCCTTTTGGTGATTGGAATTGTGGATATAGTTATTGGTCAGTGTTTCTTGTTGCTTACAACTTTCCTCTGTGGCTTTGTATGCACAAAAATAATATGATGTTATCTTTGTTAATTCCTGGTCCACGACAACCGGGAAATGACATTGATGTATACTTGCAACCACTTATTGAAGATTTGAGAAAAAAATTGTGGGGTAAAGGGATGAAAGTGTACGACGCTTACAGTCGTAGTGAATTTAGATTACATGTTATTCTTATGTGGACAATCAATGATTTTCCAGCTTACGGAAATTTATCTGGTTGCACTGTAAAAGGTAAGAGAGCATGTCCTATTTTTGGTGTCAGTGCCTGCTCAATATGGCTACCATTTAGTAAAAAGTGTGCATACATAGGTCATAGACGATTCCTTGAACCTAACCATGAGTATCATCAACGGAAAAACTTATTTGATGTAACTATACAGAATAGACAAAGGCCTCAGATCCAAACTGGTGTTCAAATCTTTGACGATGTTCAAGATATTATTAATGATTAGGGGAAAAATTAAAAAAGGAAGACAAAGGTGAAAGGAAAAGGAAAACTTGATGAAAAAAGGATGTAAAATGTGGATGAAGAGGTCCATTTTCTTTGACTTGCCTTATTGGAAGGTGAAATTTAACTAGAAACACATTGCTTTTCGTTTTCTATTCATGTTTGCTACTTAATACTTAATTATTTGTGTTTTATCAAATTTTAGGCACTTCCTTTGCGGCATAATCTAGATGTGATGCATATTGAGAAAAATATTGGTGAAAGTATTATTGGTACATTGCTTGATATCAAAGGAAAATCAAAAGATGGCCTCAATCACGCCAAGATCTAGAAGCAATGGGCATTAGAAAAAAATTGCACACTATAGACATTGGAAATAAAGTATTGCTCCCAACCGCACCGTGCACCTTATCTGATCAAGAAAAAGATATATTTTACAGTAGAATGAAGAATAGCTTAAGTCTCATGGTTATCATGTATTGATACAACAACTATTGTCCATTGCACTAAGAGGACTTCTACCTATAGGGATAAGGAATGCACTACTACGACTATGTTCATTTTATAATGACATATGCCAAAGAGAGCTTGATAGGGATAAACTAGAATAATGGAGTATCAAGTTGCAATAACACTATGTGATCTAGAGATGTTCTTCCCCTTCGTTTTTCGATATCATGATTCACTTAACAATACATTTAGGGAGAGAAGCAAGAATTTGTGGGCCGGTCCAATATCGATGGATGTATCCATTTGAGAGGTAATATTTATTATAAATAATTGACAGTTAAAAGTATGTATAGTTATGAAAGTAACTTGTTTATTCATTTTGATTATAGATATATGAAAATATTAAACGGATATGTTAAAAATCAAGCATGACCTGAAGGGTGCATTGCTGAGCGCTATGTTGCCGAAGAATGTATGAAATATTTCTTTAGATATATTAAAGATGCATTACAAATTGGAGAGAGGAAAAACCGAAATGAAGTGGAACAAAATGATTTTATACTTGAGGGGCATCCTATTTCCAAAGGAAAACCTACTACAGTCGATGAGGAGGAGATTAATGCTTCTCATCGATACGTTTTGTTTAATACAGAAGAAGTAGAGCTGTATTTAGAGTAAGTATAAGTCCAATTTAACTGTGATATACGAAATAAATTAGATCCTTAATTACATTTATGCATGCAGAATGCATAGAGCTAAAATGTTTGCATCCTCATCTTGCACAAGATGATTTCGAACTGTCAAAACTGCAATTGGAGACATTTAGTTTTTGGTTTGGAAAAAAGGTTGATAGTTATATCTTAAAAAACTATTAATGACGAAAGTAATAGATCAACATAAATCTTTATTTAATATATTGTATTTTTCCAGGTTAGAGATGATATACGTATATCCAATGTCAGCAACATAATAAAATGGCTTTCATATGGCCCTCGTTCGCGAATGATTTCTTATTCTGGCTATATTGTTAATGGTCGATGTTTTCATACGAAAGACTATGAGAAGGCTACACAAAATAGTGGTGTTTCCATTGAGGCAAGTACTGTTTGTGTAGATGAGTCTATTGAAAAAGTAATATATTATGGGATCTTGCGTGAGATTTTCTTGTTGGATTATCATCAATTTCGAGTTGCCTTGTTTTAATGTGATTGGGAAAATCTGTATCGTGGAGTCAAAGTTGAAGATGGATTTACATTGGTCAATTTGCATCAATTTCATAATAAGTTTGAAAGCGACCCGTTTATCTTAGCAACACAAGCGGTTCAAGTTTTCTTCTCTAGAGAAGGTAGTTCTTCAAGTTGGTATGTTGTGTTGAAAGCTCCCTCTAAAGGGTTTCATGAATTGGAAAAATACGACGAGGATGAAGAATCAACTAGTAAACCACTGGATGAGTCACAACTTAATGATAGAGACGTAGATAATAGGGATGAAAGTTACATAAGGGAGGGTTGTAACTGTATTTTGGTATGTTATAAGCATATTTTATTAATTTTTTTATTTTATGCATGTTCATGTATACCATAAAATGTGTTGTTAGATGGTTAAAAAAAATCTAATATATATTGACATCTTAGCGTGTATCAAAATAATTTTATTTTCTATTGTACGAGTTCTTTGCATGTGTATTTTATTTTGTACATGGTTGTTACAAAGTAGTGCTATATTTAGTGTGATGTTATAATCCTTTGTAAATCGTTATGTTTTTTTATAGGTCGACGAGGAAGATTGATCTTGTATTATCGACGAGGAAGATGGTGCTACACGATGCAGAGGTATTCAAGTTACATATGCATTTTTTACCACATGCTTTTTTTACTTCAGCCTTATTTTGTTTCTTTTGGTACGTTGTGTTGAGGTATTTGACCATCGATGCTCATATGATATTTAAAAAAAACATTCACAGTATTAATTAAAAACGGAAGGAATTCCAATTTTTATTCCTCACGTTCCACTTGAATTGATTTTGGGTGTAAGAAAACAAGAAAAGCGAGAGTTTTCCTTCGTAAAAGCAAGAGTCTTCTAGGATTCTAATATCTACAGTTCTTTTTATTTGAAGACACTAAACCTTTAGAAGTTTATCTAAGATCGTTGGAATTTTGAGATATGCAGATAAAGCGGATTTTCTAGGATGTGATGATTTGGAAAACAATGATCAGTTGTTACATGTACAAACATGAGATTACTTACAAAATTTAAATTTAAAATGCCACAGCATTCACGAGCTGCAAGTAACTGCAGTAACCTGGTCCAATTATAATTATGTCTTCGGATGTACCTAAATATAGGAATTCAATGAATTATATCTAAATATGGAATCAATGTGGAATTCTTTGCAAAAAATGTTCTTTCATTTTTTAGGAATATTTGAGTGACAAAGATCCGGGATCGGCTGATTTCAACTCTTTGTCAAGTACACATAAAAAGTTATTATTAAATAGCAGTAATACCATATCTCAAAAAATTTGGATGCGTTGAAAGTGGAAACGATGACTCAAACATTTTATCGTGTTTCCTCCTACGTAAGAAAATTAGACAGTTTGAAGACGAACTCTGATACGTCAAACGCAGTGTCAAACAGCATATGAGATGTCAAGAGTTATTTAAAAAAATTGAAAATTTTGACACATACTCATCTCATTTTTCTAATTCCACTGCCCTTTTTATTTAACAAAAAAGCAATTTTTCTTTCATCAAAATTTTCCATGATAATACAACACCCATTAGGTGGGTGCCTTTCCTAAGAAAGCGTCCTCTGCAATAAAGTAGTCGTAACCCCAGTTGTTGTGTACACGTCATTATCCAAGAATGGTGATAACACCCTTAGATTCACGAATACATGTTTAGACATAATCAAGTATTATTTTTAATGTATATATTATTATGCAATATTGTTTCATACTGAAGGCCTCTCCATTCCTATCTTCATCCATCGGTCGTCAAAATATCAAACGAGCTTTTCAGTAAAGGTCTAGTCGGATGAGTTATTATTCCCGTCTTGTTGTTGTCAACTACCCTTGTAATATAGCACCTATTTTAAAAAATGTGTTATTACCTGATTAATATCTTCTAGATTACAGCGTTATTATTCCTGTCTTGTTGTTGTCAACTATGTTTGATCATCCTGTTACAGACTTTTGTTTTTGAGGAATATTATTAAGCCTACATATTTCTTGATTAATGTAGTTTTTCGTTCATTCAGGTAACACCTCTTCAAGTATTAAGGATGACTAATTAATATTCAAACCTCCAATTTTGGATATAAATAACCAATGGTTCAATTTCGACAATTTATCATCAAAACTTTCAACTGCTTTGAATTTGTAAGTGAATCTGTATCACTAAAGATAGTTTTTAACCACTAATTTGAAATGTAATCTATGGGCATGATCTTCTTTTTGCATTCTTCAACTTATGGATTAAAAAGTGTAAAGATTGTTATGATAAGTAGATTATATGGACATAAATTTATCAAAATTCAGTAATCAGATACTAGTTAATTGAAGTTTGGCACAAATTGAGGATATGAAATGCCCATCTTTCTGATATGTATGTGTATGTGCGTAGTTTGGCACAGATTGTGATGGAACCGACTGGAAACAAATCTAAATCCAAACCGTTCAGAAATAAAGAATGGAGGAGTGGAAACCAAAGGTGAGAACTTCTCACTCTAATTTTGATTACAGTTAAATATATACTAGGATGCAGACGGTGCTTAGTAGCACCCGACACCTTTGTTTGAAACCATGGATGTTTGGTTGTTTGTTTTGACTGATTCATTTGTTTGAATTTGGTTTGGAATGTGAATGGAATTGATTGAATTTGGTTTGTGTATGGCGCGAGCCAGTATTAGGCGAGGGATAAGGCTAGACCTTATTCCGGTTCTAATATCGCGCCGTTATGCTGCCGAAATTTTCAGAAAAAAGTTAGAACAATAAAAATATAACTTTTATTGAATAAATGAACTGTATAAAATATTCATGTGTTGAAATAAAGATTTTATCATTAAAACAATAATTTTCAATGAGTATATGAATGAAAATAAATATTCATTTACAAATCGGACGATTTGTTTTTGTACACTCATTTACCTAATATTGATTGGGATGATATATTTTATATATCGCCCAACTGCACCAATAATATTCAGTATTTGTTGGTTGAAACCCCATACGGGTATTGGGATGATATTTGACGTACACTAATTCCAATTATTTAGTTGTATGTCAATCGATGGATTGACAGACTGTTGTAAGCATTAATTATTTATATTTAACGCTTATGCAGTTGTGTAGTGCACTCTGGATGATGGTTGATTGAATATCATTGTTGTTATATACATGTGTAGTATGAAATTCATATAACTAACATTATATGGTAATTGACTGAATCAAATTCCAATTCAGAAGGAACGAATATTTTAAAATAAAGAATATTTTAAAATAACGAATATTTTAAAATAATATTCTGTAAAGGATTAAAAGGTGATTTTGATGTCCGATTTGGGATAGACACGAAAATATTTAAATATATAAAGATATGTTGATTAGATTAACATCATTTTCACATGAACGATATTTATATCGATTTTATTCATTTTTAAAATGAATATCGAAAAGGAAATGATTTCCAAATCTGATATTTTGAGTATATTATCATTTATATATTATAATGATAAGGAAAATTCAATTTTGTTTTAAAACTGAAATTGAAGTTGGAATTGTTTTAAAATGAATTTATAAATGATTTATAAAATACGTTTTAATGGAAATGGATGAATTATATATTATATATATTATATATATAATATAATGGCCTGAATAGAACGCTTCGCGCCGCGGCCGTTCGCGAATTTCGACCATTGACTTCGAATTGAAATTATGGGAGATCCGACCGTCGGATTCTCCTAAAGTTGGAACTGTTGGATTCGTATCGAAAAGATCTTTCCAACGAATATAAGAGATTTGAAATCTAATGGTTGGATTTGGAATTATGTCCAAATCAAATTTGGAAAAGGTCGTTGTAAGGCAGTTCGATGATTGTTTATGGAAATTGACTGAAAGGACCTTAATAAAATTATTAAATATATTAATAATTTGTGTAAAATCATAATAAATGATTTGGAAAGATATAGGATGAAAATTTCCACATTTGTAAAGATAAAAATATATTTTTGACAAAATTAACTAGTTATTAACTAGATTTGTAATCCAATAATTTTTAAATAAAATAAATTGGATTTGTGAATGGTTTTAATATAACCATAAATTTCCAACGAACAAATTGGAATGGATTTGGAATGGAAATAATCTTCGAAATATTTCGATATTGGATTCCGTGATTATACAGATATTGTTATGGAAATTTGGAAGATATATTTTATATCGTTATTTCCAATACGATATTTGTTGGCTTCAGAATTTGACATTGAATATAAGCCGATATAATTTCTATTCAGAGCCTTGTATTTAATATCAAATTGGATTTTGGATTTGTCGTGAATGGTATCTTAAATAACACTGTTCTTAAACCCCGTGTGAAAAGAATAAATCTTTTAATTAAGATTATTAGAATTACTAGTTATATTTAGTAACTGGAATAAAATGGAATGTGAATCGGGTTTATTATGAACTGTGTTTTTAACGCCATTCATTCTTTAACCCGATTTACAGTGAAATGTGATTTGGAATTTATAAATCTTTTTATTAAGATTTATTGGAAATTTTCCAAAATAAAGTTTTCTAATTTAATATATTAAATTGGAATTGAATGGAATTCGATATGGTAATAATCGAAGTGAGCTACTATGGAGGAAGGCTGTTAATATATATGGAATTTAAAAAGCTTAGTCGTTATTCATTTATATTATTAGTCGGATACAGAAATTGATATCGATTATATATTGATCTATTTTTCGTGAAGATTCCATAATTAATGGAATGTGATTTGGGTTTATCGTGAACTGTGTTTTAAATGACATTAGTTCTTTAACCCAGTTAAAGACCGGATTACATGTCTAACATTGTATTCCGAAACTGTATTGTTGATCTCATCTAAATATACATCTGTTTGGTGGCGGAGAATTTATTCTCTTGCTTAACACCCTTCTCTAAGACATACCAGCTTAGAGGTTATATATCGGCAGAAATCAATGCTAAGGTGTAGACTGTCGATGTGGCGACCCGAACTTCCTCGTCAAGGAAAGAACAGATTGCTTTGAGGACAAGACAAATCATAACACAAACAGAAGAACACTTCACTGTTTATTACAACAATTTCCATCAGATACAAGAACATACGGAGTATGAATAAATATTAAACAACATAAAATATCAGAGATTTAAATACATTACTACAGCGGAAAAATAATACAATACACAACTGAAGGAGATAAATGGATACAGAGCTTTCTGAATATCATTCCAGCTGTAAACCAGGATCCTGTGAATATAAATCTACAAAACCAAAACTATTAGCTGCCCGTGTGGAAAATAGGGGCACCCAGAGTTTAGGTTGAAACCATAAACTCCAGGTCAGTTATGTGATTGGTGTGAGAACTTAAACAGTTATTTAAAACTTTACTTTAAAAGAGAGTAATTCAAGGGACCACGCCGTATAACACGTAACGGGTTTCCTCCCAAGAATACTAGTGCATAGGATAAACAGCGCAATGCTTTTTGGAAAAATGAAGCTATTATAAGACCCAGGTCGCATCACACAATGCAACGCAAGCCGGAGGATAGGGTTTTCCCTTATAATAGCCAAACATGCTTGGTACGTTATAAACAAATCATTTGATACTATTATAGTGTAAAGTGTCAAAACAACTTCAAATATAAATGTATCAATCATAGGCGGCATGGGTACCATCCATCATGTTGCCATACTAGGCTCTTCAAATAAAACCGAAATATCACGTATTGGAAATTGGATTTCCGCCTATGAGTCGAGGCCAGGGATGGCTCCTCACCACTTTGAGACACTCTAGCGAGTGTCTCAGGACTACACACTCTGGGCAACCCTTGGAATCGGTTGGGCCGGTCCTCCGCTACGTTTGAGGACTAGCTATTCCTAAACACACGTTTCCTGGTCCTATCGGACCAATCCATCGGCTCCAAAGAGACCGATATATCCAAGGCGCCTTGCAATCCAACAACCACATAGGTAAAAGTAATATAAATGTCAGGGCTTGTAAAAATAAATGTCAGGGCTTGTAAAACGCTGACACCACCCATAGCTAGAAAGAAACGTCGTGTTCTCCCAACGGTCTGATCCCGTTTTTAACTCATACCAAGGTGTAAGGCTCGTGAATTAACGCCATACACAAAGTTATGCTGTATTAAAGCCGTGCTTTGATCATCAACCACAAGACTCTGCTTTTCAACAAAAGCCTTGATCACTACATCTCCGCATGCCACACATGCAATTCATGCCATGCGACTGATATCTATCGATATATAACCTCTGAACTCGTACATCTCAGAGAAGGGCGTTAAGGAAGAGAATAAATTCCCCACCGCCAAACAGATATATATTTAATAGAAATCAATCAGCACAGAATAAAATCCAATGTCAGACGCACAATCCATTTACAAGTTCGTTCTGGGTCTGAACGAAACCGGAGGCACCTTATTCCTCCCCCGTATGTCCAATACAGGAGAGAGGTCCTCGCATATCCGTCGATCTCCAAGTACGTCTAGACAATCACCACTTATTACCTCGTCTTGGATGTACAACCCAATCACGACATCAGTAATCATCCAAACGATGTGAAGACCTCCGGCCTTCAACAATCGTCTTCATCGTCGAATCAGTTATTCAGAATGGGTATTAACCCGGCCTTTCCGAATAACTCGCGTATATAATAAACAAGTGCTATAAAAACACAACATACGCCTCATTCCAATTTTGAATATTCTTTTATTCAAATATTCACATACTTTGGGAAAGGTTCCTATTAATTTTATCAAAGATAAATTCTTTAAAATTTATTTTTTAGTCTTCCTTCGGATTCTCAATTCAAACCATATTAAAGTTTTCTAAACTAGTTGGGATTAGCGAACTACATCGAAGTAATCATTTATTTATTTCCTAATCCCAACCTATTCATCCCATGGAGCAAAAATGATCATACACCATATCTAACACCATAGTATTATTGGTAAATTTAATTACCATTTCACCTTCGAATCTAATTAAAGATTTAACTATCGCTTGGAGCAAAGCTGGTGATACTCCATTCTCGATCATTTCCCAAATTTGATAATTTAAATTATCACATTCCATTTCAATCTAATTAAAGATTCATTAAAACTCCATTGGTTTTAATCTTCCCAAAAATCAATATTAATGATTATTTAACTTAGGAAATCATATCCTGGCTTTAACTGGGTTAAAGAACCAATGTCATTTAAAACACGATTCACGATAAACCCAAAATCACATTCCATTCCATCAGGCTCTAATCGTAAATTAGCAAGTGAACAATTCCCTAAGTATTAACCCAAAAGGCCGAAATCAACATCAGATCAATACCCAGGAAACCATTCAACTCAACTAATCTCCAGTTAGTTTCTGATTTTCTTAACTCCATTGGATCTAAGAACAGTATTATTAAAGATATCGTTGACGACAAACCCAAAATCCAATTCGATATTAAATACAAGGCTCTGAATACAAAATATATCGTCTTATATTCAATGTCGAATTCTAAAACCAACAAATATCGTATTGGAATAACGATATATATATATATATATATATATCTTCCAAATTCCTCCACAATATCCATATAATCACGAAACCCAATATCGAAATATTCCGAAGGTAATTTCGACGCCGAACCATTCCAATTCATATATTGGAAATTCTAGTTATTTTAAAACCATTTCAAATCCAATTTAATTATTTAAAAATATTGGATTTTTAATTCTAGTTCATTACTAGTTCATTTCGATAAAAATATAATTTTATCCTTTCAAATATGGAATTTTTCATCCCAATTTTTTCCAAATCATTTGTTATGATTTTACACAAATTATTGATATTATTAATAATTTTATCAAGGCCCGTACAGTCGATTTCCATAAACGGCCATTGAACTGCACTTACAACGACCTTTTCCAAATTTGATTTAGGCATAATTCCAAATCCAACCAATAGATTTCAAATCTCCCATATTCTTTAGAAAGCACTTTTTGATACGAACCCAACGGTTCCAGTTTTAGGAGAATCGGACGGTCGGATCTCACGTAATATCCGTTCGAAGTCAATGGTCGAAATTCGCGAACTACCGCGGCGCGTTCTATTCAGGCCATTATATATATATATATATATATATATATATATATATATATATATGTAAATTCGTTTTCAAAACGATTTCAACTTCATATTCAATTTCAAATCAAAATTGAATATTTTATATCATCGATATATAAATGATAGTATTTTCAAAACATTATATTTCGAAATCATTTCATTTTGAATATTCATAATAAAAATGAATAAAATCGATATACATATCGATCACGTTAAAATGGCGTCGATCTAATCTGTGACGATCCCAAAACCCCGTGCTACGGTGTTAAGGACAATCATTGGAATATAACACATTAATCATCATTAGCAGAGTACAGATAATAGCACAAACAAGAAATAGAATAATTTACACAAATATGACAGCGGAATCATATATATCACCATATCAGAGAGCACAGTGCAGGATACTACTTAGTGCATAATAATACATAATCAGTCAACATCGCCAGTGGTGGAATCATACATAGAGAGTACATAAACTAAACATCAGTCTACATCGCCTGTGGCAGAATCATAATACATATACAATAATGGAGGAAAAAGTCATAGTCATCACGGTGTAGTCAAGCCTCGCCATGAGCCAAAAGTGCACCTCTACTGCGGTGCCAAGCCAAAATATGTCAGCTACCTGTAACTAGGCTGCCCGTGTGAAAATAAGGGCACCCGAGTTTGCAAGGTGAAACAAACTACGAGTCAGTCATGGGACTGGTATGAGAAATCTACCTAACTTATTAAACAACAATAATAAGGCAAATAAAAGGACCACGCCACTTTCGCGGAACGGGTTTACTCCAATGAGTGCTAGTGCATGAAATAAAGTAAATGATTAAATCATCGCAATGCTTTTTATAAAAATGAAGCCATTATAAGACTCAGGTCCCATCACACAATGCAACGCAAGCCGGAGGATAGAGTTTTACCTTATAATGGCCAAAAATGCTTCATACGTATAAAACAAAAGTGTTTGATATTATTACTACTGCATATATGTTTCAAAAGCAAATTCAATCATAAATATCAATCATAGACGGCATGGGTACCATATATCATGTCGCCATACTAGTAATACAATCACATCCGCATATTTCGTATCGGAAATTGGATTCCATCATGAGTCGAGGCAAGGGGCAAGCTCCTCTCCATTCGAGACACTCTATCAAATGTCCCAGGATCATGCACAGCGGTCCTTGGAATCGGCTGGGCCGGTCCTCTCTTACTTTTGAGGATTGGCAATTCCTGAACACACGTTTCCCGGTCCTTACAGACCTATAATCGAGGCGCCTCGCATTCCAACAACCACACAGGTGAAAAGTATATATAAATGTCACGGCTGGTAAGTAACTGACACCCCCATAGCTAGAAAGAAACGTCGTGTCCTCCCAGCGGTCCTTCTCCCGTTTTTGACTCATACCGAGGTGTGAGGCTCGCGAATCCACGCTACACACAAAGCTACGCTACACGGGCCATGCTTTGATTATCAACCACAAGACTTTGCTTTGCAACATAAGCCTTGATCATATGCCACTTAGTCGTGCCACACAGGCAATCCACTCCATGCAACTAATTTCTATCTATATTTAACCTCTGAGCTCGTACGTCTTAGAGAAGGGCGTTAAGCAAAAGAATAAATTCTCCGCCGCCAAACAGATATATATTTAATAGAGATCAATCAGCACAGAACAAAATCCAATGTCAGACACACAGTCCATTTACAAGTTCGTTCTGGGTTTGAACGAAGCCGGAGGCACCAAATTCCTCGCTTATCCGCACAATCAACAATACGTCCTGACGGCTACTACTTCAGCTCCTTCAAGGTAGCTACTCCAATCATGAGCATCAGTAGCGCCCATCCAACCAATGTGAAGATCGTCGGTCTTCAACCGTCTTTAACTCTTCGACTTCTCACCGTCGATCGATTATTTGAAATGAGAATGAACTCGGCCTTTTCAAATAATCCATGTATATTTAGATTTTCAAATCAATTATTCACATGGTTAAATCACTCAACATTCACATTTCAGTTCCTTAGTATAATTTTCATGTTAAATACATTCAACCATCACATATCAAGCAAACCAAGCAAAATTGGTTTATTTCCATTCTATATCATCTATAATATTTTATAACGATATATCGCCATTTTTATTTATTTAAAAACGGCCATATTTAATTAAACAACGTTTCAGGTCGTGCCGGGGCACTGGCGCTGTTTTTCACTAAATTTGTTTTACACATATCTGAAAATCTAACCGTTGGATCTTCAAAAAATTTATATCATTAGAAAGATCATTTCAAAACGAATCCAACGGTTTCAGTTTTGGGAAAATCCGACGGTCGGATCTCCCACACTAGTCGTTTGAAGTTACGATTTCAAAATACGAACTACAGCGTCGTTATTCGATTTAATTTAATTATATTTATATTTATATATAAATATAATCGATTCTGGCGCTGTTTTTCTTCAGATTTGAATTAAACATTACAGACAATCCAGCCGTTGGATCTTTACAAAGTTGGTGCCGTTGGAAAGATATTTCCAAGGCGAACCCAACGGTTACGGTTTCGGGAAAATCCGATGGTCGGATCTCCTGCACTAATCGTTTGAAATCACGGTTTCAAAACACGAACTGCACGGGCACGATTCGTTTTAATTATATATATATATATAGTTCATTCGACGATTTCAAGATCGTTTTCACTTCAAATATTTCACTAACACCTTTAAATTTGGAAAATTTCGCTAAAACCTCCTTTGTACGGGAAGGGCTGGGAAAATTCCCAAATAGCCACATGGGCGTCTCATCTCAAAAAGAAAAAGGAAAAGCCAAGCGGCTAGCCAATAGGCTCATAAAATCATCACTCTAGCAAAATAGTAAACATGTACCTATTTGTCGGGCACACAATTTTATTCCTCTTCTCTAACCTCTTTGCTATAACCTGTTCAATAAATATGCATGTACATATGTGCAATTTTTATCACTATCATTTTCTATTCAATTTCATGTTTGTTTCAATTTGGTTTAAAGTCGCCATTCATTCTAATGTTGCATACATAAGCAAAAATCATATCATTAGTTAATTAATGAATATTTCAACTCATGCACATTTATTTGAACAAGTGGTTCTTTTTAACAATTCACGTTTCAAAAATGATATTTTTGGCGAACTAAAATATATTTCGACACAAGACTATTTCATTTAGTTCCTATACATGTTAAAAATAATATTCATAGCAAACAAATATTTATTTCAACACTCGTATATTTTTAGCGAATCACATACATGATAAAAATGGTATTTTTATCATGTAAAATATTTATTCAACACGTGAATGTTTTTAACACTTCATATTTTCAATAAAATGTAATTTTTATTGTTTGATCTTTTTATTCAACACATGAATTTTTTCAACACATGCACTTCTCAACACATGAGCATTTTCCACACACGGATATTTTATATAGTTGGTTCATATAAAAAAGATGTAATTTTTATTGTTGAAACAATTTATTTATAATGCGGATATTTCATATACTTCCTATATATTATAAAAAATGTGATTTTTATTGTTTAAACATTTTATTCATTCAACACATGAATTTAATTTTCAACACATGACTTTGGTTTCAACACATGAAAATAATTTCAACATATGAAAATAATTCTAACACATGAATATTATTCAAAATTTTGGCAGCATAACGGCAGGGTAGTTAAAACCGGCACCGTCCCGAGTACGGGTCCTCGCTCTACCTTAAAACCTCGCGGTTTTTGACAATGGGGATTTCGTACATCTAATTCGCACGCAGGCGAGTATGATTTTTCTTTTCCACAATTATTTCAAATTTGTTTCAATCACCAATGGGTATTTTTCAACCATAACCAAACAATACCAACCATAAACAATTCTATCAACCATTCGCATTATTCACCAAATTTTTCACACCAATTCACAAACAATAAATATCGTCCTTGGTTTATGGACGAGGGGAGTGTGTGTATATATATATATATTACCATTCCAACACACATATCATTTAAACAATGCATGTATAATTCATACTTCGCTCATATAACTTACACTGCGCACGTACATGAGGTATACAACACGTGTATAATTTATATTTCGCTTGTATAATTTATACATGACATTTCCATTCACATTTCAGTTTATAAATCTCACATTGGTTATCGAGTTGCTAAAAATTTTAGATAGCTCAGAAAAATCTGCGGTCTCTTCTAGGATGTAGAGAGCCTCCTTGCGGTCACGATGTTTCCTGTTTCATCAAATTTCGTTAACGTAGCAAAAAGACATGATTTTTCAAAGTTGGTAACACTTAAAAGTGTTAATTTCTATTTAAAATAACTAAAGCCGATACCTTTCAAAATTATTCAAAACTAGGTTTTGGAAATTTGTGAAATCCGTAGCACTTCGTCCCGATCAGGTTGTATGACGTCGAAGGGGTGGAAAGGGCTTCAGGCGTAGGGGGTTTCGTCGGGATCGGTGGTCGGAGGAAGCGGCGGCGGCGCTGGAAAGTCGTCGACTTTGAGGGCGTCGTTCTCGTCGAGGGGGCGACGAGGGGGGTCGAGGGTTGGTCGGATTTGAAGAGGGGAGGCGGCGCTGTCGAGTCTGGGTGGTGGCGAGGTCGGGCGTGGGCTGTGGTGATCGGAAATCGCCTAGGAAGGGGGGAGCGACGTGCGTCGTCGATGTCGAGGGGGTTTCTGATGTTTTTTTTTTAATGAATGGAGAGATTCTATTGGTCGAGGGTCTTATTAAATTTTAAAATACTGTTTCTCCACAAGAACATCAATTCAAACCCAACGACTGTCGCCTCTAGCTAAATACCCCCATCCCGGACACAATGGGATATGTTTCGTAGGCCAATTCGACTGTTACAGTCAGTTATTTTTCAAATCAAAGTATATAACATTTTATATTCAATTTGAACGTACATTTCAATTTGCCAGGGCCACAAACTGATTCGAAAAATTCCAGAAAAATAAATCTAGCTATGTTTTGACGCTACGGTCCCAACAAAACTAGTTTCGTCGAATTCTGAGATCGTTTGAAAAATGGCCATTTTCTGGTCGATCCAATTTAATAGAAATTGACCAAACACATTTTCCTTTGCCACGCTCACATACTAGCTTCAAAAATTATGAAATTTAGAACCTAGCAATAATTTGACATCCCGGATCCAACAAAAGTGGTTTCGTCGAATTCCGAGGTCGTTTGCAAAATGTCTATTTTCAAGGGCTATATATTCTCTATAGCGACCTCCCTGAAAATTCATTTGGCCATAACTTTTGATTCCCGCTATGAAACTTCGATTTTTCAGATTCATTAGAAAGATATTCATTAACAGATTTAAATATTTTTTGTTTCGCTAAAATCCGTTATATTTTGCACCCGGTGTAGTCAGTCAAAGTTTGAATTCAAATTTTCAAACTGCCACACTATTTCCAATTCATTATTTTATTGAAATCTTCTATTTCAATTGTTTAAATTTCTTTGAAATAACCAATTTAAAATTTTTTAATTGGCTCGTATTTTCCGGGTTGTTACATAATCAACACGGCTTTATATATATTTAAATATATTCGTGTCCAACCTAAATCGGACATCAAGATCACATTTTGATCCATTATTGAATATTATTTTAAAATATTCATTATTTTAAAATAATCGTTATTTTAAAATATTCTTTCTTTCTGAACTGGAATCAGACACAGTCAATTACCATATAATGTGATTTATATGGATTTCATACACACATGTATACGACAACGATCAAACACAGTCAACCATCATCCAAAGTGCATTCTACACTGCATAAGCATCAAATATAAATATTTAACGCTTATAACAGTCTGTCAACCAATTGATTGACATACCACTAAATATTGGGATTAGTGTATGTCCAATTTCATCCCAATACCCGTGTGGGGTTTCAATCAAAAAATAATGAATTTTATTTGTGTAGTTGGGCGACGTGTAAAATTTATCGTCCCAATCAATATCAGTCAAATGTGTGTACATATACAAATCATCCGATTTGTAAATGAATATTTATTTTATTCATATACACGTTAAAAATTATATTTTTAACTATAAAATATTTTATTCCATTCCACATCACACAATCAATTTTCACAATACAATCAAACAAACAAGTCGTCCATAGTCTGTGGACGACGGGTGTCGGGTGCTGCTAAGCATTGTCTGCATCCTAGTATATATTTCAAACTAGAAAATAAAATAAAAGTGAGGAGTTCTCCCCTTTGGGATCCACTCTGCCAGTCTTTCTTTCTGAACTATTTGGATTTGTTCGAAATTCCATCGCATCCTTTTCATGCTGTTCATATATAAAAATCATATTTTTATCGCTTCATTCCAATAAATAAAAATCATATATTTATTTCTGCTTCATATATCTGTACAACACTTCTTTCTATATAAAAATTATACTTTTATTATCTTACATATATAAAAATCATATTTTTATTATCTATAACTATAAATAAAAATCGTTTCTTTTTTCTTGCTAGTCATATATATAAACATCATATTTTTATATAATTAAAAATCCTTTCTTTATATGCTTAACATATAAATAAAGATCAAATCTTTTTTTTTCTATATAAAAATCTATTCTTCTTATGATAAAAAAAACTAATCTTTCTATGTTATTTATATATAAAAAATCATTTTTTATAACTACACCATTTAATTTAAAAACTGATTTTATACATGCTATATAAATCTTTAAAAACAGATTTTTTTTATCTTACCTTTATTTTTAAACTATCTAACTTGAATAAATAAAAGTAAGCAAACAAAAACAAGGACTTACAGCGGGTTTCGTAGTGGTTTGGGGTCTTGGAGATGGTTTGGATCTCGAACGGATGAAGGGGAAAGAGGAGGAGGCGCGGAGGTGATCTGAGGAGGGCGCGAGCTCCTATGGTGGTGGCGGTCACTGCTCGGGGATATGGGAGTTCTTCGAACGGACGGGGGAAGGGGGACTGGAGGGCGACGAGGCCAAGGGGGTCGATCGCCGGGGTGGGGTCCGCGTGCGCGGGCGGCACGGTGAACGAGGGTAGGTGGTTAGGTGATTTAGTGCACGACGGGGAAATTTGGGGGAGGGCTCAATCTTTCTCAATGATATAAAAAGGGGTGGTGTTATGTTTATATATATAGACACACTTTTTTTTCCTTTTTTTTCTTCTCCTTAGAAGACTTTTAATTCGAATCCCAAATCAAGTCCAACGACTGTCGTCCCTAGTGTAATACCCTCATTCTGAACGCAATGGGATATGTCCCATAACCCAATTCGACTGTTACGATCAGTTTCCGTCAAAATAAAAATATAAATCTATATATTCTCTTTTGAACGTACATTTCAATTTACCAGGGCCACATACTAACTCTAAAAATTCCCGAAAATTTATTTCTAGCTTTGTATTGACGATACGGTCCTAACAAAACTAATTTCGTCAAATTTGAAGACCGTTTGAAAAATGGCCATTTTCCGATCGATCCAAATTGACTGAAACTATTAAAACACGTTTTAATTCGCCACGCTCACATATTAATCCCAAAAATTATGAATTTTGGAATCTAGCATTAATTTGACATCCCGGATCCAACAAAAGTGGTTTCGTCGAAAATGGAGGTCGTTTGCAAAATGACTATTTTCATGGCCTTTATATATATTAAATATATATAAATTCCACAGCGACTTTTCTAAATTTTAAATTGGACGTAACTTACAATTTAGAAAATGAATTTTCCGTTAGTTACATCCGTTGGAAAGATATTATCAAACAGATTCAAATATTTCTTGTTTCTCCAATTCTGACTTAAAACGAATTATGTACATTCATTTGAAATTTGAAATCGAATTTTCAAACTGCCACGCCATTTCAGGCTCGTTACAAATTAAAATAAATTTATTCGTTTTGACTTCATCGAAAATAAATTTTTCGTCGTTATTATTTAAAATAAATCAATTTAAATATTCAAATTCTGGTAAAATCGCCAAAATAAAAAAATTAAATTGGTTTTGATTTTCTGAGTTGTTACAATCTCCCACACATAAAATCTTTTCGTCCTCGAAAAGGAACGGAGCTGAAAGTTATTTTACAAACCAACTCAACTTTCATTATTTTCATTATGGCTTAAGTTCTTCAACTTTTCAGTTTCTAAGAACTTTCCAAAATTTTCAAAAATTTGGCTAACACCCTAAATTTTCATTGTTTTCATTTTAATTTTAAAAATAACACTCTTCACACTCGTTCTAGGATACTACTGATCCTATCTCTAACGAGTAATTCTTATTGGATATTGCTAATCCAATCTCTGATGAATTATTTCGTTCGACTCTAATGTGTCTTATTCTCGAGCTCTATAAACCAAAGCTCTAATACCAAATGTGGCAACCGAACTTCCTCGTCAAGGAAAGAACGGATTGCTTTGAGGACAAGACAAATCAGAACACAAACAGAAGAACACTTCATTGTTTATTACAACACTTTCCATCAGATACAAGAATATACAGAGTATAAATAAATATTACACAACATAAAATATCAGAGATTTAAATACATTACTGCAGCGGAAAAATAATACAATACACAACTGAAGGAGATAAACGGATACAGAGCTTTCTGAATATCATTCCAGCTGTAAACAAGGATCCTTTGAATATAAATCTTCAAAACCAAAACTACTAGCTGCCCGTGTAGAAAATAGGGGCACCCAGAGTTTAGGTAGAAACAATAAACTTTAGGTCAGTCATGTGACTGGTGTGAGAACTAAAACAGTTATTTAAAACTTTACTTTAAAAGAGAGTAATTCAAGGGACCATGTCGTATAACACGAAACGAGTTTCCTCCCAAGAATACTAGTGCATACAACGCATTGCTTTTTGGAAAAATGAAGCTATTATAAGACCTAGGTCCCATCACACAATGCAACACAAGCCGGAGGTAGGGTTTTCCCTTATAACAGACAAACATGCTTGGTATGTTTAAAACAAATCATTTGATACTATTATAGTGTAAAGTGTCAAAACAACTTCAAATATAAATGTATCAATCATAGATGGCATGGGTACCATCTATCATGTCGCCATATTAGTCTCTACAAATAAAACCAAAATATCACGTATTGGAAATTGGATTTTCGTCTATGAGTCGAGGCCAGGGATGGCTCTTCATCGCTTCGAGACACTCTAGCGAATGTTTCAGGGCTATGCACTCTGGGCAATCCTTGGAATCGGTTGAGCCGGTCCTCCGCTACGTTTGAGGATTAGTTATTCCTGAGCACACATTTCCCTGTCCTATCGGACCTATCCATCGGCTCCAAAGAGACCGATATATCCAAGGCGCCTTGCAATCCAACAACCACATAGGTAAAAATAATATAAATGTCAGTGCTTGACACCACCCATAGCTAGAAAGAAACGTCGTGTTCTCCCAATGGTCCGATCCCGTTTTTAACTCATACCGAGGTGTGAGGCTCGTGAATTAACGCCATACACAAGCTACGCTGTATTAAAGCCATACTTTGATCATCAACCACAAGACTTGCTTTTCAACAAAAGCCTTGATCATTGCATCTTTGCATGCCTCACAGGAAATTCATGCCATGCGACTGATATCTATCGATATATAACCTTTGTGCTCGTACGTCTCAGAGAAGGGCGTTAAGCAAGAGAATAAATTCTCCACCGCCAAACAGATATATATTTAATAGAAATCAATCAGAACAGAATAAAATCCAATGTCAAACACACAATCCAATTACAAGTTCATTCTGGGTCTGAACGAAACTGGAGGCACCTTATTCCTCTCCCGTATGTCCAATACAGGAGAGAGGTCCTCGCATATCCGTCGATCTCCAAGTACGTATGGACGATCACCACTTATTACCTCGTCTTAGGTGTACATCCCAATCATGACATCAGTAATCATCCAAACAATGTGAAGACCTCGGGTCTTCAACCATCGTCTTCATCGTCGACATATCGTCGAATCAGTTATTTAGAATGGGTATAAACCCGACCTTTCCGAATAACTCGCGTATATAATAAACAAGTGCCATAAAAACACAGCATACGCCTCATTCCAATTCTGAATATTCTTTTATTCAAATATTCAGATAGTTTGGGAAAGGTTCCCATTAATTTTATCAAAGATAAATTCTTTAAAATTTATTCTTTAATCTTCCTTTGGATTCTCAATTCAAAACGTATTAAGGTTTTCTAAACTAGTCGGGATTAGCGAAACACACTGAAGTAATCATTTATTTTATTTCCCAATCCCAACCTATTCATCTCATGGAGCAAAACTGATCATACTCCATATCTAACACCACGGTGTTATCGGTAAATTTAGTTACCATTTCACGTTCAAATCTAATTAAAGATTTAACTATTGCTTGGAGCAAAACTGGTGATACTCCATTCTCGATCATTTCCCAAATTTGATAATTTAAATTTTCACATTCCATTTCAATCTAATTAAAGATTCCTTAAACTCCACTTGGTTTTAATCTTCCCAAAAATCAATATTAATGATTATTTAACTTTGGAAAACATATCCTATCTTTAACTGGGTTAAAGAACCAATGTCATTTAAAACACGGTTCAAGATAAACCCAAAATCACATTCCATTACATCAGCCTCTAACCGTAAATTAGAAAATGAACAATTCCCTAAGTATTAACCCCGAAGGCCGAAACCAACATCAGATCAATACCAAGGAAACCATTAAACTCATCTAATCTCCAGTTAGTTTCGGATTTTCTTAACTCCATTGGGTCTAAGAACAATATTATTAAAGATACCATTCATGACAAACCCAAAATCCAATTCGATATTAAATACAAGGCTCTGAATAGAAAATATATCGGCTTATATTCAATGTCGAATTCTGAAACCAATAAATATCGTATTGGAATAATGATATATATATATATATATATCTTCCAAATTCCTCCACAATATCCGTATAATCACGAAACCCAATATCGAAATATTTCGAAGGTAATTTCGACTCCGATCCATTCCAATTCATATATTGGAAATTCTGGTTATTTTAAAACCATTTCAAATCCAATTTAATTATTTAAAAATATTGGATTTTTAATTATAGTTCATTACTAGTTCATTTTGATAAAAATATAATTTTATCCTTTGAAATATGGAATTTTTCATCCCAATTCTTTCCAAATCATTTTTTATGATTTTACACAAATTACTGATATTTTTAATAATTTTATCAAGGCACGTACAGTCGATTTCCATAAACGGCCATCGGACTGCACTTACAGCGACCTTTTTCCAAATTTGATTTGGACATAATTCCAAATCCAACCATTAGATTTCAAATCTCCCATATTCGTTAGAAAGCTCTTTTTGAAATGAACCCAACGGTTCCGGTTTTAGGAGAATTCGATGGTCGGATCTCCCGTAATGTCCGTTCGAAGTCAATGGTCGAAATTTGGAAACTACCGCGGCGCGGCGCGTTCTATTCAGGCCATTATGCATACATATATATATATATATATATATATATATATATATATATATCATCGATTTCCATTTAAAACGTATATTATAAATCGTTTTAAATTCGTTTTCAAAACGATTTCAACTTCATATTCAATTTCAAATCAAAATTGAATATTTTATATCATCGATTTATAAATGATAGTATTTTCAAAACATTATATTTTGAAATCATTTCCTTTTGAATATTCATTATAAAAATGAATAAAATCGATATAAATATCGATCAAGTTAAAATGGCGTCGATCTAATCAACACGGCTTTATATATATTTAAATATATTCGTGTCCAACCCAAATCGGACATCAAAATCACATTTTGATCCATTACTGAATATTATTTTAAAATACTCATTATTTTAAAATAATCGTTATTTTAAAATATTATTTCTTTCTGAACTGGAATCAGACACAGTCAATTAACATATAATGTGATTTATATGGATTTCATTCACACATGTATACGACAACAATCAAACACAGTCAACCATCATCCAAAGTGTATTCTACACTGCATAAACATCAAATATAAATATTTAACGCTTATAACAGTCTGTCAACCGGTCGATTGATATACAACTAAATATTAGGATTAGTGTATATCCAATTTCATCCCAATACCCATATGGGGTTTCAATCAACAAATAATGAATTTTTTTTGTGCAGTTGGGCGATGTGTAAAATTTATCGTCCCAATCAATATCAGTCAAATGTGTGTACATATACAAATCGTCTGATTTGTAAATGAATATTTATTTTATTCATATACACGTTAAAAATTATATTTTTAACTATAAAATATTTTATTCCATTCCACATCACACAATCAATTTTCACAATACAATCAATCAAACAAACAAGTCGTCCATGTTCTGTGGACGACGGGTGTCGGGTGCTGCTAAGCACCGTCTGCATCCTAGTATATATTTCAAACTAGAAAATAAAATAAAAGTGAGGAATTCCCACCTTTGGGATCTACTCCGCCAGTCTTTCTTTCTGAACTGTTTGGATTTGTTCGAAATTCCAACGCATCCTTTTCGCGCTGTTCATATATAAAAATCATATTTTTATCGCTTCATTCCAATAAATAAAAACCATATTTTTATTTCTACTTCATATATTTTTACAATGCTTCTTTCTATATAAAAATTATATTTTTATTATCTTACATATATAAAAATCATATTTTTATTATCTATAACTATAAACAAAAATCGTTTCTTTATTTTGCTAGTCATATATATAAACATCATATTTTCATATAATTAAAAATCCTTTCTTTATATGCTTAACATATAAATAAAGATCAAATCTTTTTTTTCTATATAAAAATCTATTCTTCTTATGATAAAAACTAATCTTTCTATGTTATTTATATATAAAAAATCATGTTTTTATAACTATGCCATTTATTTTAAAAACTGATTTTATACATGCTATATAAATCTTTAAAAACTAATTTTTTTAATCTTTCCTTTATTTTTAAACTAACTAATTTGAATGAATAAAAGTAAGAAAACAAAAACAAGGATTACAGCGGGCTTCGTGGTGGTTTGGGGTCTTGGAGGGGGTTCGGATCTCGAACGGATGAAGGGGGAAGAGGAGGAGACGCGGAGGTGATCTGAGGAGGACGCTGTCTCCTATGGTGGTGGCGGTGGCTTCTATGGTGGCAGCGGTCACTGCTTGGGGATTTGGGAGTTCTTCGAACGGACGGGGGAAGGGGGACTGGAGGGCGACGAGGCCAGGGGAGGGGGGCCGATTATCGGAGTGGGGTCGGTGTGCGCGAGCGGCGCGGTGAACGAGGGTGGGTGGTTAGGTGATTTAGGGCACGACGGGGAAATTTGGGGGAGGGCTAAATCTTTCTAAACGATATAAAAAAGGGGTGGGGTTATGTTTATATATATAGGGTTATGTTTATATATATATATTCCATTATTTTCTTCTATAATTGACTTTTAATTCAAATCCCAAATCAAGCCCAACGACTGTCGCCTCTAGTGTAATACCCTCATTCCGAAAGCAATGTGATATGTCCCATAACCCAATTCGACTGTTACGATCAGTTTCCATCAAAATAAAAAAATAAATCTATATATTCTCTTTTGATCGTACATTTCAATTTACCGGGGCCACATACTAACTCTAAAAATTCCCGAAAAATTATTTCTAGCTTCGTATTGACGATACGGTCCTAACAAAACTAATTTTGTCAAATTTGAAGACCGTTTGAAAAATGGCTATTTTTCGGTCGATACTAATTGAGTGAAACTGTTAAAACACGTTTTAATTCACCATGCTCACATATTAATCCCAAAAATTATGAATTTTGGGATCTAGCATTAATTTGACATCCTGGATCCAACAAAGTGGTTTCGTCGAAACGGAGGTCGTTTGCAAAATAACTATTTTCAAGGGCTTTATATATATTAAAATATATATAAATTCCACATCGACTTTTCTAAATTTTAAACTAGACGTAACTTACAATTTCTAAAACGAAATTTCCGTTTCTTACATCCTTGGAAAGATATTATCAAACAAATTCAAATATTTCTTGTTTCATCCAATTCTGACTTAAAACGAATTCTGTATATTCATTTGAAATTTGAAATCGAATTTTCAAACTGTCGCGCCATTTCAAGCTCGTTATATAACTAAAATAAATTTATTCGTTTTAACTTCATTAAAAATAAAATTTTTGTCGTTATTATTTAAAATAAATCATTTTATGTATTCAAAATCCGTTAAAATCGCCAAAATAAAATTTTTAAATTGGTTCTGATTTCCGGGTTGTTACATTCGATGGGGCATGTTTGTGTTTCCAATGTTAAATAATCAGTAATATTGATTTTTAGGAAGATTAAAACTAAGTGGAGTTTTAATGATTCTTTAATTAGATTAAAATGAGAGTGTGATAATTTAAATTATCAAATTCGGGAAATGATCGAGAATGGAGTATCACCAGTTTTGCTCCAAGTGATAGATAAATCTTTAATTATATTTGAACGTGAAATGGTAATTAAATTTACCGATAACACTGTAGTGTTAGACATGGAGTATTACTAGTTTTGCTCCGTGGGATGAATAGGTTGGGATTGAGAAATATATATATGATTACTTCGGTAAGGTGCGCTAATCCCGACTAGTTTAGATAAACCTTAATTTGGTTTGAATGGATATCCAAAGGAAGATTAAGGAATAAATTTAAAGAATTTATCTTTGATAAAATTAATGGGAACCTTTCCCAAAGTATAATAATATTTGAATAAAAGAATATTCCGGATTGGAATGAGGCGTATGTTGTGTTTTATAGCACTTGTTTATAATATACGCGAGTTATTTGGAAGGGCCGGGTTTATACCCATTCTGAATAACTGATTCAATGATAAGTCGAAGATGAAGATGGTGGTTGAAGACCGTAGGTCTTCACATCGTTTGGATGATTACTAATGCCTTGTTTGGGATGTACACCCAAGACAAGGTAATAAGTGGTGATCGTCCAGACGTACTTGGAGATCGACCAAATATGCGAGGACCTCTCTCCTGTATTGGACATATGGGACGAGGAATAAGTTGCCTCCGGTTTCGTTCAGACCCAAAACGTACCTTTAAATGGATGTGTGTCTAACATTGGATTTTATGCTATTTTGATTGATCTCTATTAAATATATATCTATTTGGTGACAGAGAATTTATTTTCTTGCTTAACACCCTTCTCTGAGACGTACGAGCTCAGAGGTTATATATCGATAGACATCAGTTGCATGGCGTGGAATGTCAATGTGGAATGCTGAGACGCAAGTGATCAAGGCTTCTATTGAAAAGCAGAGTCTTGTGGTTGATGATCAAAGCACAGCTTTAAATAGCATAGCTTTGTGTATAGCGTTAATTCGCGTGCTTCACTCCCCGGTATGAACCAGAAACGGGATGAAGGATCCAAGGAGAACGTGCGTTTCTTTCTAGCTAGGACTAGTGTCATGGTATGGAGCCCAGACATTTTACTTATGTGGTTGTTGGAAAGCGAGGCACCTCGGATATATCGGTCACTACGGGGCCGATGGATGATATGGTCGGCATACTGACCATTACACCCTATAGGGCAGGGGAAACGCATTGTTCAGGAGTTATAATCCTCAAACGTAAGAAAGGACCGGCCCTGTGGCTCCTAGGTGCAGTTGCGGTTGTAGCCTGAGATATGGTAGGCTAAATTGTCTCGAATTCGGTAAGGACGATCCCTTGCCTTGGTTCATGATGGAAATCCAACTTCCAATATGACGTCGTGCGGTTTTGGTTGTAGACTAGTATGGCAACATGATATATGGTACCTTTGTCGTCTATGATTGATACATTTATATTTGAAGTTGTTTTTAACACTATGCACTTATAATAGTATCAAATGATTTGTTTTAAATCGTACCAAGCATGTTTGGCTATTATAAGTGAAAACTCTATCCTTCGGCTTGCGTTGCATTGTGTGATGGGACCTGAGTCTTATAACAGCTTCATTTTTCAAAAAACATTGCGTTGTTTATTTTCATGCACTGGTATTCATGGGGGTAAACCTGCTCCGTGTTATACGGCGTGGTCCCTTTATATATCTGATTTTAAAGTCAAGTTTATAACTGTTTTAGTTCTCACACCAGTCACATGACTGACCTAGAGTTTATTGTTTTAACCTAAACTCTAGGTGCACTTATTTTCCACACGGACAGCTAGTAGTTTTGATTTTGCAGATATTTATTCTAACAGGATCCTGGTTTACAGCTGGAGCTATATTCGGAACGATCTTTATCCGTGTATTTCTTACACTTGTGTTATGTATTATTTTTCGCTGCATTATAATTTTGAATCTCTAATATTTGTCAAATGTGTATTACTTGTTCATACTCTGTATATTCTTGTACTCTGATGTAAAGTGTTGCAATAAGCAATCAAATGTTCTTCTGTTTGTGTTCTGATTTGTCGTGTTCTCAACTCAATCCGGGCTTTCCCATAAGGGCGAGTTTGGGTCATTTCACTTTTTCCTTTTAAGTTTGAATAGATGGCTTGATAATTCAAATCAGGTATGAACTCTTCTGATCTATATAGTTTATTAGATCGTTAGTAAAAGTAAAATCATAACATAATAACTTTATTTTCCCTTCTTTGTATACGCATCATTTATTAAAAAAATCCTTTCATACAATTAACATTTTTAGGAATGTTTCTTCCAAATATTATTTTCATTTTATGCACTTTATATATTAATTTTATGAAACACTCTATGTGCTTTCATTTTTGTTTTTAATGTCATTTTTTCATATTGCAGCTAATCTTCAACGAATATTAAGAATTTCAATGCAAAAAGAGTAAAAAGTAATATACTTATCATGGATATATCAAGATTTTCAAACTTTCATCATTTAGTATGATTTAACAAATATTTATACTTTTCAAAGTATTTAAAGTTTTTTAAACACTTTCACCACTTCAAATCGATTATTTCTAAAATTATTATGCCTTAGGCATTTAATATGTTATTTATACTATACATGCTTCAATAATTTTATTGTGCTTTCACTGTTATATATATAATTATATATTGTGGATTACAGATCCACATTCTTATTTAGGAGAATTTCATGATGTCCAATCATATTTTTGCTCATCCAGGATCTT
Source organism: Allium sativum (assembly GCA_030737875.1). NCBI lineage: Eukaryota > Viridiplantae > Streptophyta > Magnoliopsida > Asparagales > Amaryllidaceae > Allium > Allium sativum. The sequence goes on from CM060921.1 coordinate 321,677,929, forward strand.
TGATTCATTTATAAACATAAGTGTTTCATTATTTAAAATTTTATCATCAACAATTATTTCTTGTTAGTTTTATAAATGATTTATTGAGATCTCTTCATTTATTATGTTTTAGGTGCATAAACCACTTCTAGGGTTATTTGACAATCATATTATGAGTCTCCTACAAAGCACCCTTAAGTTTTTCTTCAATAAAACTCATCTTCTTTAATTGGCATTTTATTGTTTACTCAATTGAACTGACTTTTCTAACACACTTCAGGTGTGGTCTATACCTTTTGATCATTTAAGGATTTTAAATTACACCGAGACAAGTTTATTAGGGATATTATCGATAAATAACCCAATTTATTGATTATTTTGCATCATTATGCATGTTAATAAATATTTTAACTTTATAGTCAAATTGAATTTTTATTCCTTTTATTATCCCCATTAATATTGACAAACATCTTCACATTGTACAATAATCCTCTTTGAATTCTCATTTTGATTTATTATCACATTGCTACTAGTGAATACATTATATATTATAGAAGGGTCATATTTTTATTAGTTGATAAGATGCATTCATGTAATATTTCTTATTATCTTCGTTGATCTAGCAACTTGAAGGAATTACGTAGATCATTTTTATACATACATGATTTCAGGTCTTTCAACATTTATGTGGATTAATTTTTTAAGCATATGCATAATTTGTAAGATGAGCTCATATCAATTTGGTCAAACAATCTTCAGTTTGTCTGTTAAATACAAGCTAATATGGATACATAAATGCGTCTACATGTAATATATGTAACAGATTTGCATACTCATTCCTATTTAAGCTAGTGATTTTAGAAAAAACTATTACGAGGTTCCAAACTTTTTTTTTGCTTATCATTCAATGTCAATGTAAATCTTTAAAAGTCGCATGATAATGTTCAAAACTTCAGACTTGGAATTATATTGAACTTCATGTTCAAATAAATTATATATACAACTTCATATTGTTAAGTATTATTTCAATTATATCTCAAATATCACTTTTTGAACATTAATTATAAATGTTTATCGAAGAATAATACATAGTTATGAATTGCATATAGGCATCACTTCACATTCCTTCTCGAGATTTCAGTAAAAGATATGTGCTTACAACAGTAAAAATAAGAGTATCTTTCGAACATTTGGAATTTTATAGATTATACAATTATACTAATTACGCGTACAAATCTCTTTAAGATGGTATTTGTAGTACTGGTGAAAAATATGATATGACATAAAGACTACATCTTTAAGAAAATATCTAAAGATATTTTTTTCAAAGAAATTGTTATGGACATAATATTTCTTATGAAATAATTAAGTGTAATTAGCATGTGAACCACATAGCAGTGCGTCCTAGAGATAGTTTGACTTCTTACCTGTTTGAGAGGTTTGATAAAATTATAATAAAATATATGGTACACATTACATAGCACTCAAACTTCAAGTTCGATACAAATCTAAATTACAAAGGAATCATTTGTACCCTAATTTTTATACATTTATTTGGTTTAGTGAAATTGAGGAATACAAAAACAAATCTCTCTTAGAGATATTTTATCATCACTTCTTCTAGAGTGTTATATTTATCTACTAGAGTTACATTATTTTCATTAGTTTTCGATGCCATATCAATACACAGTATCATTTCTATATGAATTATATAACTACTTTTATGGTAGCATAAAATATTTGATTTTTATTGTAATTACTTTTGGAATGTTATATCAAAATTCAAATACAACAACAAAATTAGATTCATTAAAAAAGTTAAAATTAAGAGATAAAAGTATTTCTTTTAAAATTAAGAGATAAATGTATTTCTTCTAGAGTGTAGGGCTATTATATAATATCTCTTTCGAAGACGAATTATTATCACTACTTCTAAAGTTCTATATGATGTTTCTTTAATGGATGTAGCATTTCTTTTTAGGAAGTTCCAACGTATAAAAAAAACTAAAAAATTATAACATCTCTGGAATGTTGGATTTTGCAATGTAAACATAAATAAAAGAATAAAACATCTTCATAGGAGAGTGATACATATACACACCTCTATGGTATTAGAGCTGTCAATTTTCTACATGAGCTGAAACCCCACACGGAAATTAGTAGGTTAACCCGACCCGTTTAGTTGGTGGCCATTTTCAGGACAACTAGAATTTGACCCGTTTATAAACGAGTGGGTTTGGGTTTGACCCGCTAAACCGATTTTGGTCCGCCAAACCCGATTATATGTTGTATCTCTTCCATACTTTTAGTCTTGTATGGATGTTGTTAGTGTTAGTCTTTTATGTATGTAGTAATCAGTATGTCATGTATTCTTGTGTAAGTTGTTATAATTTACTAATTTATTATTGTATGTTGTTAGTTATATTTTACTTATAACAATTGTATCTCTTCTATACTGTTAGTCTTTTATGTATGCAGTATGTTTATATATTCTCATGTATAGAGAATGATTTTTGGATATGGTGATTTTATGCTTTATATATGTGCTGACTGTTGGTGATTTTGTAATTTGTTGTCTGTTGGTGATTTTATAACTTGCTGCCTATTGGTGATTATATAATAGTGCTGCTTGTTGGCGATTTGGTTCTTTTGTTGTTTATATTAGTGTGTTATATTTTCCAACGGGTCAAACGGGTAAACCCCGCACAATCCGTTTAGCTAAACGGGTTACACAGATCGGATTGGGTCAACCTATTTATAAACGGGTTGGGTTTGGGTTGGGAAAAAATGACCAGTTTAATAAATAGGTTCCCCTGACCCGTTTATAAATCAACCCAAACCTGACTTGACCCGAACCGAACCCGACTCGACCCATTGACATCCCTACATGGCATAAGGTAAATCTCTTTTGAAGACCACTAAAATGTATTACTTCGACTACAGAGTTAGCCATATGTACATAAAGTAATTTAATCAAAAGCCATCAGTTTTTCCATTATAACATGATTTATGGAAACCATATCTACTACATATTTCATAGTACTGTCTTCAAATTTATTTTATATTAGATTTACCATTAAGAAAGCAACAAATAGAATAATTAAATTGGAGGTATACACGTTAAAACGAAATTAAACATATATATTTTTCCATAATTAAAAACTCTGGGGAAAAATTTAACCTAGGTAAAACATATAAAGTAAAATGATATAGAAGTATGATTTAAAACATCAACTGATTTCATACTTTGTAAATAATGAATATCTCTTTTTAAAGCTAAAATAATAATTAATTCTAAATCCGATGAACGTTTGAAACATCACATGGCGCAATATCTTTGAAATATATGGTCACTATAATATGTAAATGTAAAATATGTTAGTAAGATTTTTCCCATTTAGAGAATTTTAAAATCTTTTGAATTTCTTAATGTAATATTATTTGATGAATGAAGTAAAATCTCATCATTTTAAAAAGTTTCACTAAAGCTTCGGACTTCCAATTCATGAATTGTTGATTAATGAACTTCATGATGTTAGAATTCATACATACATGTGTGTGTGTGTGTGTGCATGCACGTATGTGTGTATATCAAGTTCATCAATTTATCGTGAACATCTGTCTCTCGAGTTTCTTACAAATTTATAGGTTGAAAGCTTGTGTATTTTGCTCAATTAAGAAAAATGTTGATACGATTTCAATTTTTTTATTAACAATTTTTTATTAATTCAAGAAGTTAGGTCGCATGAAATTGAATTTAATAAAATTTTGTTCAAAAAAAATTCTTTATACAACTTTAAGCTGTTGTTCAAACTTGTTTCCTTCATCATGTGAAATATTATTTGCTAAATTAAATACGTCAGAAAATAAACCAAATATCTCCTTATTATCCAAATAAATATGTAATATCATTTAATTGTCACAATCAATTCATTTTGTGCATTTAAGACAATGTTGTTTAATTTACTACCATAACGAGCATAATAAATGCATTTATGATAAAAGCAATTGAAAGTAGTCTGTTATGTGCTCAAAAAAAATAAACTTCACAAGGAAAAAAATTATGTACAAATATATGAATCAAATTTAAAAAACGATATCGGTGTAAAAAAAAACTTCATCTTAGATCTAAATAAAATATTACTTGATAATAAAATTAAAATAAATACTACAAACAAAACTTTGTTTATCAATAAGCAGAATTTCTAAAATAACCATCTCTTATGTATGATGCTCAATCAAGATATGTTTGTAAAATAATGTAATTGTATAGCCACATTTTCATATTCACTCACGTAAATAGTTTTAAATTATGCAGATTGTTGTAATATATATAAACATTGTAATATATATAAGAGTGAATATGCTTTTATTAGTTTTCTGTTTAGTCCCACATCATGGGAATAAGTTAAACATCAGCACCAAAGCCTATATATAAAGGAGCCAATGTAATAGAAATAAATATACATCTGAATGAATAGAAATGTCCTTTCTCCCTTGTTTCTTCTGTTCTGTGTTTGTTTTATAACACGTTACGAGCACGAAGCTCTAGATACATGTAACGACACGACTTTTTGCCTGGTTTTCGCCGGTAATTAAACCAACTTAAAATGTTCATAAATACGGATTGTTAGGGGCACTTACACATTTGCACAAAATAAAAAGAACTTTTCCATTATCATTAAAATAATATTACATCAGAGTTACAAGAGGTGCATCAGAGTACATTGGTTACACAACAGAAAAGATACTAAACTCAACGGAAGAATGTGAATGCTCCAAGACATAATAGCTCTAGCTAAAACCAGAATCCTGCTTCAACTAACTCCAAGGCTAAATCTGCAAAACAAACTACTAAGCTGTCTATGTAAAAATTATGGGCACCCAGAGTTTAGGTGTGGGAATAATAAACTCCAGGTCAGTCATGGGACTGGTGTGAGAACTCAAAACAGTTGTTTTTAGGGTTTATTTTAAAGTTAGTTAACTCACCGGACCACGCTGCTAATGCAGATGGGTTTACTCCATGTGAATACCAGTGCATAGAAATTCGCAATGAGTTTTTTGAAAAATGAAACTAACATAAGGTCTCGCGGCACACACATAATGCAAACGCACACATAGGCGAGGTTTCTCCTTATGCAGTCAAAAATGCTTGATACGTGAAAACCCTCTTTCAAAACTGTAATATAGTGTGAAAACAATTTCAAAAGTAAATGTATTAATCCTAGCCAGCATAGGTACCACATATTGTACTGACGTATGGTATACAATCGAAAGCGTATGGGTTCGTAGTGGAGATTGGGTTTCCAACAATGACCATGCAAAGGAACTTCCTTCCGAACCGAATTTTGAACACCTCTAGAGGGAAGTCCGAGGATTAGCAATGATGCTCCTCATGCCAACACAAGGCCGGTTTACACTTTAACTGGGTAACTTAGAGTACGCCTGAGTATGTCATCTCCCGGTCGTTACCGACCTTTCCGAGCGTGCGCCAATAACAACCACAAAAGTAGATGCTTTTACCACATAGGTTAATACCTGGGCTCCATACCATAGTACACCTTTTATCTAAAAGGACACAACACCCCATAACCCTGCTGCATTTCTTCCTGTTTTGGTCATTTACCGGGGTGTGAGGCTTGCCGTGGTCCCGATATACACAAAGTTACGCTTAAATAAGCCATGCTTTGATCACCCAAAGCTCACCACATAGCTTAAGTATGCCACATTGTCCATTCACAATGCATCACTGATTTCTATCGATATATAACCTCTAAGCTCATACGTCTTAAAGAAGGATGTTAAGCAAGAGAATAAATTCTCCACCACCAAACAGATATATATTTAACAGAGATCAGTGCTACGCAGTCAATTACAATGTCAGATGCATAATCTATACAAGTCCGTTCTGGGTCTGAACGAAATCATAAATCTGAAATTCCTTCACATACGTTTGGGCTTCTTGCCACTTAGCTGATATAAAATCCATTTGCAAATGGGAGCTACCCATTGGAGACATTCAGCAAGTCGTCCTTACGATATGAAGGGTCTCGGTATTTAATACTTCCTTCAATATCTTCAATTGCTCCACAACGTCGTATTATTACTTGGAATGGTTTTCGGACATACATCCGATCCCGGTCTATCCAAATAATAAGCGTACTTTTAAAAAAAATACAATTACAGAACACGCAAGCTTTCAACTAAATCTCCTTCCATCTTGGATTTTGTTAAATTAAGCTTCTTTAAATCCATTCTCAAATTATAAGAAAATCCATATTTAACCTTTCTCTTTTACAACACATTCCTTAAATCAAAGATAATTTAGCCTCAAAGCCTTAATTAGTTTTCCATTTGATAACTCATTATCAAAACCCAGTTTCCTTTGAAAATTCTTTAATCCATATTTCAACCATAGTTTCCAATTAAATCGATTTTCCAACATTCAATTATTTAATCTTATCTAAAAGATTATACTTGGTTCCCAATTTCTTATTTTTAATTTTCTCAAATCAAAGGTTTGATTTAATCCCAATTTACGATATGAATTTCCACAAGCTCAATCTCATTGGGCTTCAAGAATGAAATTGTTGAAGATATGATTCACGACAAACCACAAATCAAGCGATATTGAATATAAGTTACACAGAAATTGTATCTACTTATATTTGATATCAATTCTCATAATCAACGAATACTATAAGTGGAATAACGATATAATAATAATATATTCCAAATTCCTCAAATCGTATACGTTTACATCAAAGAATTTCATATCAAATATCCGAAGATTATTTCTATCCAACTTATCCCAGTTAAATTGGGAAACCTATATCTTACTTAAATGATTTATCCAACGTTTTGACATTAGATCTAGATAGAAATACATTCAACTTATACTTAATACTAATCTCGATATCCAACTCACACTATAAACGGAATAATGGTGAATTAACTTTTAAATTCCTCAAATAGTAAGAGTCGTCATCTACCGAATTAATATCAAACATCCGAAGATTTATCTCCAACCATATCCAATTATTTAAAATTGAAAAACTAGTTTTAATATTAAATAAATCAGTTTAAATTCCATCTAAAATGTTTCCAATACTTTTAACCCTTTGAAAACATTCCACAAATCATTACTTATAGTTCGGAAGATAGTTTACGGGTTAAAACTTCAAAATAAATTGTTTCGAAGAAAGCATTACAATAGTGTTTCAAAAGTTTTACAAAAGCGTTACAAAACAGTTATCTTAACTATTTTGATCAAAATATCATTTATCTTAGCCAAAACTTAAACTTTACAATTCAAAACACCTTTTCATAATTTGTAATGATTTTACAAAAAAATTCCATATTTTTAAAACATTTGAAAATAGCTGTTTATAGTTATGGTCAACAATTGTTCCTACATCGACCTTTTCCAAAACGGTTTCAAACATAACTTAAAAATTATAACTCCAATTTAAAAACTGCTTTCACTCATTTGAAATTTCTTGTTAATGGAAATCAAACGTTTTCCATTTTATGGAAATCCAATTTAGATTGCAAAAGTTATAAGCGTTTAAATTTTACTTCTAAAATACGTAAATTGCCGTTATGCGACAAGCTCTATTTCGACCATAATCACCATTATTCTACGATACTTCAAAATATCTTAGAAAACCATTATATCCTTATATAACCCTTTTAAAATCATTTAAATTTACTTATCAAATTATTTTGGATCTAAAATTCAACTTTTATTATTGTTACTTAATAAATCAAATTCCAATTCATTTCTAAATTCAAATAACTTCAAATTAACCATCCTATTCGTCGGATCAGTTAGGGATAGCCAGGGAGAGTAGGAAACTTTATTTCCAAACCGAAGCCTAGATATTATCCTCTCAGTTATCCTAGAATGTTCTAGTATTTATTTATTTATTTAAAGGATTTTATCAATATATATGAATTCATACATATGGTCTTTCCAAATTATTAACCTTCAAATTCAATAATGATATTGCTTCTAATTACGAAGGAGTTTTATCAATCACCAATGTTGTAACACCCCGTAATTCTGTTAATATTAATATTTACAAATTAAAGAATAACTAATCTCAGACGTGAGAATTGTGGGAAACGGGTTGCGCCATTGTGTTCGTCTCAGAATTCTAGTGGAGATAGAGTCCGAGTTTGCGGGAAACGAGTACCGGACGGAAAAGTTATGGACGAACGAAGTTTGGTGGCAAAGAAAGAAAAAAAATGCACTGGCGCACTTGGGAAGTGCGCCAGTACATATTTACATCGGCGCACCTGCCAAGTGCGCCCAGGCCGAGGCTGGAGCCTGCACAGCTTTCTGGTTCAGGCTGACCCGTGTTGTTGAGTCCATTCTGACTCCTTGCTGAGTCATTAGGGCTGACTCATCACCCTATTATAATTGAATGGTTTTGATTAACCCTAAGAACATCCGACGGCTTAAATTAATTTATAACTCTATAAAAAGACCCTTATACACAAACCCTAAATCAGAAAATAAACAAAGACTATGGCCGTCATGCTGATATCTTGAGACCTAGAGCAGCCACCATCAAATTAAAGATAAAGAACAGCAACCAAATCAGAACTACCCAACCCTAACAGCGATTCTTCATCAAAAGAGCGCTAATTCGACTCTCTTTGTTCTATAATTGTGAGTATGATAGTCTTAACAAGATTATTATCATTTTAATTAGGTTAAGTCATGAATGGATTATGAGTAGATGATGTGAATTGTCATATATGTTGTTGTAAACCTTATACTATCATGTATGTTATAAATCCTATGCTATGTGGTGATGATATCCTATATGTTGTAAATCATGCTATGATGATGTTATGTATGTTGAAAGTTTCTATGCTAAGTTGTGATGAATCATACATGTTAAAAAGGCCATGATGTTACCATCTATGCTAGTTAGTTCATATTAATTAAATCATCATGTTTGGGTTATGTTGATCTATATGACAAGTCACATATGCAAGTTAAATTGATTAGAAAAGTTATGAACATATGCCATGACATCTATTATGACATCTAGAATTATGCTATGACATATGTGATATCCTATGCTAGTTCACACCATCATTATGTTGCCTATAAACCCCATATGCAAGTTTATGTATAGATTTGGGCTATGATCATATCATGTGAATTGTGACATTTAACAAGTTGACACCTTTTGATCCTTAACATGTGTAGCTAATGCAAGTTTCACCCCTATTATGATTAGATTTACTTTATTTGCCTATATGTTGTTTAATGTATGTTATGCGTTGAATAAGCGAACGTATAAACGTGGGGTAGGGTAATATTAAGGATTTAATATTAAGATGTTGGGGTGCAATTGATATGATTTTGCATTCCATGTGTGGATGGCCATAATTGAGTCAATTATGGACATCATTAAAAATTAGAATTAATTAATAATGTGAATAGGGAATTATTAAAACTGGGGTAAAAGAGTGAAAGTTGTCAATCAATGCTTAGGACACGAGGTTGGATTCGTTTGTGACATAAACCTGCCCGGAACCGCCCGACAAATCCAGTGGTCACAAATGTCAGCCCAATGTGAGAGGTCCTAGGCCTAAACTAAAGCATAACAGTTGTAAAGACACGAGGTTAGACTCTTTTATGGTGTAAGACTGCCCAGACCCGCCCGGCAAATCCAGCTGCCATAAATGCCAGTCTAATGTGAGAGGTCTTTATGAGGTTATGGCCTGAATGAATTAAGAAATACTTAACCAGATAAACATGTAAAGTGGGACATGGGGGTTAAGTAGGTGCCTTGGGTGGCATGAGGAATCTAGGGGGTGCCCTTAGTGGCATGTGAAATACGATTAGTAAGACTTAACCAAACACACATGTAAATGAAACATGACTAAGAGGGTTAAGTGGGATATACTAGTGGTGACAAGCTTAGGTGGGTAGCTTGTGGGGGCCTGTTTCAACCAGTATTCCAAATGTATCTTTGTGGGCTCTACCCAAGTCGAGGACGGGACACGCATACTGGGCTTGACTATAAGAGGCCAAAACGGGGAGCGATGGCAACGCAAGTCCAACGGGTTTCATATGCGTGTGTGGACCCGGGCTGGTAGGTAAGACGTTGTTGCATCGTGTAGGTATAAGCCGTGCATTCTCAATTGTATCGGGTTGCCACTTTAGGGGAGTGATACACCCCCACTGTGGGGCCAGCACGGGTATCTACGAGTAGGGAGCCGATCGAAAGTGGGTAGTGGGGTACACCTAGTGGAGATAGGGGCAGACGGCACCTATGTAGTCAGCTAGGAGTACACGAAGTTACTTATAAAATTTCTAAGAGGGTAGTGGGGTACACCTAGTGGAGATAGGGGCAGACGGCACCTATGTAGTCATCTAGGGGTACGCAAGGCTATTTATATAGTTTCTGTGTGAAGCATGCAGGATCAACCTTTAGGGTAATTGGCGTGGTGCAGTGTAGTAATTGGCGCGGTGCTGTGTAGTAATTGGCGCAGTGCAGTGTAGTAATTGGAGCGGTGCAGTGTAGTAATGTGCGGTGCAGTATAGTAATTATTCGTTAGTAATTAGGTATGCCTTTACCGTTATCTTTAACGTTATCTTAAACGCTATCTTTATCTTCCAAATAGTTCATAGACATTTACTTGTCTTCCAGCTTATGCCTTAGTCTAGTTACTTTGATAATAGTATTGTTAGAATTATCATACTCGCCAGACTTTATGTTTGACCCCCATCCATTTCTATCCTTTTCCCCCTCCAGGTCCTCAGGTTGGGCCCAGCTCTAGTGGAGTTTGATTGGATTGCTTTATCTCTTTTTGGAAAGCTTGGACCATTGAATTAAAGTCCAGCTTGTTATCTTCTTTAATGGCTATTTTGTAATGGTGTTATGTATTTTGTTTTAAAAGATGGATATTGTACTTGACTCTGATTATGGTTTTGTGATGTAACAAACATGTTTAATTTCCGCTGCAATAAAATGAAGTTTTAGATTTTTCAAGTACTACTTATTATCTGTCTTGTTGTAATTTTTCTGTTCTATATTCACTTATAACCTCCATGGAAGTTAATGCATTCCCTTTGTGAGTGACATTAATGGACGTGGGGTGTTACACGTGGTATCAGAGCTTAAGGTTACCAGAACAGATAAAAATACTTTAGAAAAATAGTTGTTTTTGGAAGAAATGTTTTCAAAAACATGTTTTAATGAGAAATTTAAAGAGGAAGTTTTTATGAAAAACATAATCCCCAAATAGCCATATATCTTTACCTTTCGAATTCTCCATTTTGAATCTTTCCTTTTTCGTTTCAGCCTGGCTAAAAATCTTAACCTATCTGACGGTGTAACGATACCAGGATGGTATAGGAGGTTGTTAGAGGCTAGGGCCGTCGCAGGTCCGGCCAATATTCCTCCACCACCAGTTGCACCGGTTCCTCCTCCTCCTCGCGTAGATACTTTTGCAAAGACGTGCAAGGAATTCAAAGCTATGGGTGGAAAACCCTTTCAAGGGTCAGAAACGTTTGTGGAAGCTAGAGATTGGCTTAAGGAGGTGGAAGAATTGCTAGAAATCTTTGAAGTAGAAGAAGGGAGGAGAGTTCGTTTAGCAGCTTGGTTGATGAAGGGAGAGGCCTCGTTTTGGGCGGATTTTAGACGTAGGTTCGAGGCGAAGTTTCTCTCTAGGGCGGAAGAAAATCTATATATGGAAAGGTTCTTGACATTGAAGCAAGGAAGCTCGTCAGTGAAAGAATATGTCAACAAATTTAATCAGCTAGCAAGGTTTGGTTTGGACTTAGTAAACACACCAGAGAAGAAGGCTCTGAGGTTCGTTAATGGATTGAATGAACCATTGCAAGGGTTGGCTATGACCCACATCCCTATGGGGGCCACCTTTGAGAAGTTAGTAGACATGGCACTCATGCACGAGGAGAAAGGCACTAAAGTTGATAAGGCACCCGAGAAGAAAGGGGATCAAAACAAGGGTGGCAAAGACAATAATGGCAAGGGAAAGAAGAAATGCTTTAACTGTGGGACACCAGGCCATCTCAGCAAGGATTGCTGAAAGAAAAAGAAGACTGGCTGTTTTCACTGCGGTGAAGCAGGACATCTAGTGAAGGACTACCCAAAGAAGGGGCAGAGGACAGGGACTACCTCGGGAGGACAGGTGCAGGCTCTTCTAGCACCAGGGCAGGCAAGGGGACAAGTTCAGGCTCTCACGGTCCCACCGCTGCAAGAACGAGGTAGAACCATTTCTGTTGAAAGCTTAGTTTTTCTGTTTGATCATCCTGTCCGTACCTTATTCGATTCGGGCGCATCGCATTCATTTATCTCTACATCATTAGTTGAAACACTGCACCTAGATACTAGTATTGTTACTGATCCCTTAGTAGTCTCAAATCCTATTGGTGGTTCGTCTCATCTTTCTATGATTTGTTGGGATTTGGGAGTGTTTATCTTGGGCGTTGAGTTTGAATGCAACGCCTTTGTCCTTGGTTTCACGGGCTGTAGTTTGATTTTAGGGGTGGATTGGCTAGCCAAGCGGGGTGCCATCCTAGACTGTGAAAGGAGGGTAGTTAGACTATTGATTTGTTGTAGAAAAACCCTCATATTTCTTACGACCCTTGGGGTTCAGTGATGCTTAGCTGCCTAGAATCTTCTGACACATCTAATGATGATTAGGAACCTGTTTGTGTGGTCCGTGAGTATGGAGACGTCGTTGATAAAGCGCAGGGTTTACCCATAGGCGCGGAATAAGTTTCCGTATGTGCTTAATAGATTAAGCAAAGCCCGTTATGTAATCAGCGGTAGTTTTGGAGCAAGACTGGCAAGGACAGCCAGAGTCGGTCAAGTGCTCAATTGATTGACCATCTTACTAGTATCATCTCACGTAGGTCGTCTGAATTCGAAGGAGGTATCCCTTGGGTGTTTGTCTAATATTGGTTTAGGCCTTTGGGGCTTGCACTTGGGGGATGTCGAATTCGACTAGGATGGTCTGCATGAGAGATGGATAGTTGTGACGATTTTACATGGGATAATATCCTGGTTTTCTCTAGAAGCAGAGAAGAGCATGCCCTATGTCTTAGGGAAAGCTTAGGGACCCTACAAGTGCACTAGCTTAAAGCTAAGTTCTCCAAGATACCATTTTTGGAGGAAGGAAGTGAGGAATTTAGGGCATGTGGTCTCTAGGGAAGGGAGATATGTTAAGGTGGATGGAGTTCTTAGCATCCTACGACTTCGAGACAGCATATACCCCTGGCAAGGGTAACGTGGTGGCGGATGCCTTAAGTAGAAAAAGGTTATCCTTAAGTCCTTTGTTTGTGGAGCGGCGAAGCTTAGAATTTATTTCGATGTTTGACTTTAGACCTTCCATTGACTTTGTACCCGGTTTGCTAGCATCCTTGGAGGTCAGACCTACGCTTTTGGGATGGATTGGCGAGGCACAGCGAGACGACCCGCGGTTGTTGAGTTAGTAGAAAAGATCAAAGGAGGGGAGTCATCAAGCCATCTCCGTAGGTATACCCTAGATGATAAGGGTTGGTTACGTAGGGACGGTAGACTTTGTGTACCAAAAGACGATGACCTAAGGAAGACTATTCTTGACAAAGCACATCGTTCGAAGATGACCATTCATCCCGGCGGGGACAAGATGTACATGGACATGAGACGAGTTTTCTTTTAGGCCGGTATGAAGAGGGACGTAGCCGAGTATGTCGCTAGATGCTTGGAGTGCCAACAGGTAAAAGCGGAGCAAAAGAAACCCGGTGGGTTACTTCACCCATTGGAGGTTCCACTATGGAAGTGGGAAAGCGTCTCGATGGACTTTATTGACGGATTGCCGAGATCGAGAAAGGGTAATACGGGGATTTGGGTTATAGTAGATAGACTTACTAAGAGCGCCCATTTCATTCCCGTGAAGAGTAAGAGGACTGCTCCATGGTTAGCTTCTGTATACGTCCAAGAAATAGTTCGTTTGCACGGTGTTCCTTCTAGCATAGTGAGCGACCGCGATCCTATTTTCACTAGCGAATTTTGGAGAAGCTTACAAGAGGCGGTAGGGACTCAGTTATGTTTGAGCACCTCATATCATCCTCAGACGGACGGCCAGACCGAGAGGGTGAATCGCATTCTAGAGGATCTTTTGAGGCTATGTATCCTAGACTTTGGGGGTACATGGGAAGAGCATCTTCCGTTAGTGGAGTTTGCATATAATAACAGCTTTCAATCTAGCATTGGCATGGCACCTTTCGAAGCTCTTTATGGACGACCTTGTCATTCACCTACATGTTGGTGGGAGTCTACAGACAAGATCTTACTTGGGCCCGATAGGATTAGGGAGACTTCGGAGAAGGTCGACTTGATTCGAAGGAGGATGAAAGCAGCGCAAGATAGGCAGAAATCATATGCGGATAAGAGAAGGACGGATCTTGAATTTGAGGTTGGGGACATGGTCTTTGTCAAAGTGTCTCCATTACGAAACGTTGTTCGCTTTGGGTCCGTTGCGAAATTAGCACCAAGATTCGTAGGACCGTTTCCTATTAAGGAGAAGATTGGGCAAATGGCATATAGAGTGGAGTTGCCCGAGAGACTTAGTGGTGTACACGACGTATTCCATGTGTCACATTTGAGGAAGTGCTTGCACGAGACCGCGAAAGTGGTAGAGCCGAACTTTCTTAGAGAGGTGGAGATCGAGCGTGATGCGACGATTCGACGAGCTCCAACGCGCATTCTTGGGTCGGAGATTAAGAAGCTGAGAAATCGAGAGGTTAGACTAGTCAAAGTACAATGGGGAGACGACGAGAGCAACACTACTTGGGAGACAGAAGAGAAGATGCGTTCACGATACCCTTTTCTTTTCGAGGGTATGTCTTTTAATTTCTCCTTTATCGCTTATCTTGTACTTATCTTACCTTTAGTGTATCCTCTCGTTAGTATCTTTGACCTTTAGATAGGATAATCCTATGGTTGAAACATGTGTTTGAGACATGTTATGTATGATGGATGCAAAGTGGATGCAAGTGTTTGCAAGTGGTTTCTCGTGGACGCATATACACACACTATTAGGCACTAGATCGGCTCAGTCACTTCATACTGCATATTGCATATAAATGGTTGTATTTAGTAAAATGGATGTATAATGGTTGTGCTATCATATGGATACCGCATTTTGGTGAATGGTTGTGCACGCATGTAGAAATAATATGTAGCATTAGGGAACTTTTGCATACATAATGGGCGCATGGCACTATCATGGTTTGCATTAAGGAGGTCAACTGAATCAGTGGACCGCCTGATTTTGCATTAGATAAGGGACATATATACACACACTGTGCATTTAAACATGAAAGCATTAGAAGTCTATAAGGACAATGGATGCATGTGTTTGATGGTTGAGTAGATGGTTGTTTGGATGTTAGGATATACATTCTTCTTAACTTGAAGATTTCGGGGACGAAATCCTTTAAGGAGGGGAGAATGTAACACCCCGTAATTCTATTAATATTAATATTTACAAATTAAAGAATAACTAATCTCAGACGTGAGAATTGTGGGAAATGGGTTGCGCCATTGTGTTCGTCTTGGAATTCTAGTGGAGATAGAGTCCGAGTTTGCGGGAAACGAGTACCGGACGGAAAAGTTATGGACGAACGAAGTTTGGTGGCAAAGAAAGAAAAAAAAATGCACTGGTGCACTTGGGAAGTGCGCCAGTACATATTTACACTGGCGCACCTGCCAAGTGCGCCCAGGCCGAGGCTGGAGCCTGCACAGCTTTCTGGTTTAGGCTGACCCATGTTGTTGAGTCCATTCTGACTCCTTACTGAGTCATTAGGGCTGACTCATCACCCTATTATAATTGAATAGTTTTGATTAACCCTAAGAACATCCAACGGCTTAAATTAATTTAAAACTCTATAAAAAGACCCCTATACACAAACCCTAAATCAGAAAATAAACAAAGACCATGGTCGTCATGCTGATATCTTGAGACCTAGAGCAGCCGCCATCAAATTAAAGATAAAGAACAGCAACCAAATCAGAACTACCCAACCCTAACAACGATTCTTCATCAAAAGAGCGCTAATTCGACTCTCTTTGTTCTATAATTGTGAGTATGATAGTCTTAACAAGATTATTATCATTTTAATTAGGTTAAGTCATGAATGGATTATGAGTAGATGATGTGAATTGTCATATATGTTGTTGTAAACCTTATACTATCATGTATGTTATAAATCCTATGCTATGTGGTGATGATATCCTATATGTTGTAAATCATGCTATGATGATGTTATGTATGTTGAAAGTTTCTATGCTAAGTTGTGATGAATCATACATGTTAAAAAGGCCATGATGTTACCATCTATGCTAGTTAGTTCATATTAATTAAATCATCATGTTTGGGTTATGTTGATCTATATGACAAGTCACATATGCAAGTTAAATTGATTAGAAAAGTTATGAACATATGCCATGACATCTATTATGACATCTAGAATTATGCTATGACATATGTGATATCCTATGCTAGTTCACACCATCATTATGTTGCCTATAAACCCCATATGCAAGTTTATGTATAGATTTGGGCTATGATCATATCATGTGAATTGTGACATTTAACAAGTTGACACCTTTTGATCCTTAACATGTGTAGCTTATGCAAGTTTCACCCCTATTATGATTAGATTTACTTTATTTGCCTATATGTTGTTTAATTTATGGTATGCGTTGAATAAGCGAACGTATAAACGTGGGGTAGGGGTAATATTAAGGATTTAATATTAAGATGTTGGGGTGCAATTGATATGATTTTGCATTCCATGTGTGGATGGCCATAATTGAGTCAATTATGGACATCATTAAAAATTAGAATTAATTAATAATGTGAATAGGGAATTATTAAAACTGGGGTAAAAGATTGAAAGTTGTCAATCAATGCTTAGGACACGAGGTTGGACTCGTTTGTGACGTAAACCTGCCCGGAACCGCCCGGCAAATCCAGTGGTCACAAATGTCAGCCCAATGTGAGAGGTCCTAGGCCTAAACTAAAGCATAACAGTTGTAAAGACACGAGGTTAGACTCTTATGGTGTAAGACTGCCAGGACCCGCCCGGCAAATCCAGCTGCCATAAATGCCAGTCTAATGTGAGAGGTCTTTATGAGGTTATGGACTGAATGAATTAAGAAATACTTAACCAGATAAACATGTAAAGTGGGACATGGGGGTTAAGTAGGTGCCTTGGGTGGCATGAGGAATCTAGGGGGTGCCCTTAGTGGCATGTGAAATACGATTAGTAAGACTTAACCAAACACACATGTAAATGAAACATGACTAAGAGGGTTAAGTGGGATATACTAGTGGTGACAAGCTTAGGTGGGTAGCTTGTGGGGGCCCGTTTCAACCAGTATCCCAAACGTATCTTTGTGGGCTCGACCCAAGTCGAGGATGGGACACGCATACTGGGCTTGACTATAAGAGGCCAAAACGGGGAGCGGTGGCAATGCAAGTCCAACGGGTTTCATATGCGTGTGTGGACCCGGGCTGGTAGGTAAGACGTTGTTGCATCGTGTAGGTATAAGCCGTGCATTCTCAGTTGTATCGGGTTGCCACTTTAGGGGAGTGATACACCCCACTATGGGGCCAGCACGGGTATCTACGAGTAGGGAGCCGATCAAAAGTGGGTAGTGGGGTACACCTAGTGGAGATAGGGGCAGACGGCACCTATGTAGTCAGCTAGGGGTACGCAAGGCTATTTATATAGTTTCTGTGTGAAGCATGCGGGATCAACCTTTAGGGTAATTGGCGCGGTGCAGTGTAGTAATTGGCGCGGTGCAGTGTAGTAATTGGCGCGGTGCAGTGTAGTAATGTGCGGTGCAGTATAGTAATTATTCGTTAGTAATTAGGTATGCCTTTACGGTTATCTTTAATGTTATCTTAAACGCTATCTTTATCTTCCAAATAGTTCATAGACATTTACTTGTCTTCCAGCTTATGCCTTAGTCTAGTTACTTTGATAATAGTATTGTTAGAATTATCATACTCGCCATACTTTATGTCTGATCCCCCTCCATTTCTATCCTTTTCCCCCTCCAGGTCCTCGGGTTGGGCCCAGCTCTAGTGGAGTTTGATTGGATTGCTTTATCTCTTTTTGGAAAGCTTGGACCATTGAAGTAAAGTCCAGCTTGTTATCTTCTTTAATGGCTATTTTGTAATGGGGTTATGTATTTTGTTTTAAAAGATGGATATTGTACTTGACTCTGATTATGGTTTTGTGATGTAACAAACATGTTTAATTTCCGCTGCAATAAAATGAAGTTTTAGATTTTTCAAGTACTACTTATTATCTGTCTTGTTGTAAAAAATTTGTTCTATATTCACTTATAACCTCCATGGAAGTTAATGCATTCCCTTTGTGAGTGACATTAATGGACGTGGGGTGTTACAAATGTGATACCATAATTGTTGTGTCATAGTGTATGCAAAGCAACATCAACAACCATTTAAACATCCATAGAAACCATCATCAACATAATTAAATAAAACATAATTGTGCACAAGCGTTATAACACTAACGCTTAACAGTGTGTGTGGTCTAAACTATGCATCCATCATCCATCACAACAAACATCAATTATCACTAATAATTCATCACTATATTTAAATTAATCTAACACTAATTAAATATATGAATAGCAGTTAAAGAATTCTCAACTAACAGCTTTCCAAATCTTCACCTTAGGCGAGCCTACTTGAGCGAACCATCGGACAGTATTTCAGTGCACCGTCTACTTCACCAAAATATATATTATATAATATATACTAATATTTCTCTCTATATATATTATAAGAGGAGGAGGAGGAGGATGACGAACTTTGGCAAGGTGGTAGAGGAAAAGAAGAAGACTTATGCCATGGAAACCATGGCCATAAGCTTTAAGAAGAAGATGAAAAGAAGAAAATGGCATGGAATAGATGAAAAATGGAGGAAAGGCCTCCTTATATTGGAATGGAGGGTTAAGGAGGTAATGAAACATAAGGGGGCAAGTGTAAAACATGCATGAAAGGAGGCATTCAAAAATACAAGTTTCCGTGCACTTGTCTTAAGGAAGAAAAGTGAACTTTTGGTAGCATTTCCCCTTAAATGCTATGAAAACTAAGGGCAACACTTAATTCTAACGCTACTAATTCATGTTATGGTTTGACAAATCCGATCGAATGACAAATCCGATCGAATGACAAATAGTGTTAATAAATACAAACTTATTAATATTCATTCTCATTTATAATTCAAGTAAAATCTATCAAATAACTTATCAAAATTATTAAATATTCTGAACCATATATAATTATGTCAAATTCAAATTTAAATTCAAATTAATTAATAAAAAATCTAATTTTAAATTGGTTAAAAAATTTGGATTGTTACATTCACCCCTCCCCCCCCCCCCAATACTTTTTGTCCTTGAAAAGTAAAGGGAATCGCAATTACTCATTTGACATCTTGTAGATTTTCAGACACAAGATTAAAATTCTTTATACCAAAGCTTCATGTTCTCATAATGAATATGCCACACTAATTCCAGACAATCATATCTACCATGTCCTCCAACGATAACTTCCAATTTCCCATTATATTCGATTCATCGTTTACTGGGCCAATTACTTATACTCAACCATTTACCTCCTTCAAGAAAATTCAGAGTTGTAAATTTATTCTCTTAGATCTTATCTTGCAAATATAATGGTTATGAAACTTATTCGTTTTCAGTTTCCAAAATTTACTATTATTCGTTACACAAAAAACTTGATCATCTCTGAACTAAGCTTGTCTAAATGTTTCAGTTTAGGTAATTTCTTCTTACTATTCCTACTTGCCAAATATCCTTTAATCAAATTGTGAAACTTAATTCACAAGGTACTCATGCTTACTTAAATAGTTCCTTTTTGTAACCACAATATACTTTAGAACTTATCATCTGTCCAAAATTTTCGATAATTCGATATTTTAATTCCTTATATAGTTTTTGCTATTCTCATTAATTATTCCAAATTCAAAGTTACAAAACTTATTTCCTTCAAACATTAGAGAAACCACTTAGATATATTTTTATTAACATCTTTAACCATCTTGGTCCTTAACCAAAATATCGTCAAATATCTTATAGTCATATTGTGAAAATGAATTCTCAAGATATTTGCATTTTAAATTTAATTAGTTGGGAAGGACTAATTATAAAATATCTTGATTAATTAATTCCAACCTAGCCTTTAAATCGTTTCCCAAACTACTTTTTATATATTTGGATTGCTTATGTAAATTACAACTTTGCGTAAACGTCTTTTAATCAACTGAGAAATCCCAATCACAAGATGTCCATGTTCAAGTTTTTAATTTCCAAATATTTTCAAAGATCTTTTTCCTTAGATTCAAAATATATCCTTACAAAATCAATTCCAAAGTAAATGCCAATTCTTACTCAAAATTTTGATTTGAGTTTTCAAATTATACATCTTTACAAAAACCCCTATATATATATATATATATATATATATATATATCACAAATGCACTTTCTCAAAACTCTTTACTGGCTTATCCCTTACTAACAAGTTTACCTGGTATAATTCTTATAACCGAATCAAATTTTCACTTTTCTATTTTAAGTTCACATCAATTTACCAAACAATTTCAAACACTTATATAAATGGGTTTAAGTATATATTGATGTTTTAATCGGAATCATATATTCATCTCACTTCCGAAACTTGAAAATACATACTGATGATGCTGCAGTCATCAACATAATCATCTTCAAGTGACTAGTGTGTGATTCTATATCTATCTAGTATACTTAAGACTTTGTATATAAGTTAGCTAGGCGTATATTCAAAATCTTCTTATACTCGATAGTCAAACCTCAACATCGAATACAATATTCAAATTCTAATTTTTAATTTCTAACCATATTGATTAGTTACCTTAACAAATTTGACCCAATTTTATCGATATTTCGAAATGTTACCCAATAGTGACATTAAATCCAAAAGGCATTTGTACTCGGATCATTTTCCTGATCAGTGGAAGGGGCTTAATTACCATGCCATAAGAATTATTTTATGTGTAATTATAATCACAAAATGTAAACTTAACCTTAATCGTTTGATTAAGTATCCAGGTTATAATTAACCATATATTTCCAAAATATGGTTCTTTCTTAAAATATAACTTTTCAAAACTCATTTCATATTTTCGAATACGCTCTCTCAAATATAATACTCTAAAACCTCATTCTAGGGCAGTACTAACCCTATCTTTAATAAGATATTATAACTCTGACGAGTCTTTCCTTTTGTTCAGATGTGTCGTACTGCTTAGCTTTGTATAAACCAAAGCTATGATAACAAACGTAATGACACGGCTTTTTACTGGTAATTAAACCAACTTAAACCGTTCATAAAGAAGGATTGTTAGGGGCACTTATACATTTGCACAAAATAAAGAGAACTTTTCCATTATCATTAAAATAATATTACATCAGAGTTACAAGAGGTACATCAGAATACATCGGTTACACAGCGGAAAAGATACTAAACTTAGCGGAAGAATATGAATGCTCCAAGACATAATAGCTCCAGCTAAAACCAGAATCTTGCTCCAACTAACTCCAAGGCTAAATCTGCGAACCAAACTAGTATGCTGCCCGTGTAAAAATTATGAGCACCTAGAGTTTAGGTATGCGAACAATAAACTCCAGGTCAGTCATGGGACTGGTGTGAGAACTCAAAACAGTTGTTTTTAGGGTTTATTTTAAAGCTAGGTAATTTACCGGACCACGCCGCTAATGTAGAACGGGTTTACTCCATGTGAATACCAGTGCATAGAAATTCGCAATGATTTTTTTGAAAAATGAAACTAACATAAGGTCTCGCGGCACACACACAATGCAAACGCACACATAGGCGAGGTTTCTCCTTATGCAGTCAAAAATGCTTGATATGTGAAAATCCTCTTTCAATAATATAATATAGTGCGAAAACAATTTCGAAAGTAAACGTATTAATCATAGCCAGCATAGGTACCACATATTATACTGACGTATGGTATACAATCGAAAGCGTACGGGCTCGTAGGAGGGATTGGGTTTCCAACAATGACCAGCCAAAGGAACTTCCTTCTGAACCAAATTTTGAACACCTCTAGAGGGATGTCCGAGGATCAACAGTGATGCTCCTTATGCCAACACAAGGTCGGGTTATCCTTTAACTGGGTAACTTAGAGTACGCCAGAGTATGTCATCTCCCGGTCGTTACCGACCTTTCCGAGCGCGCGCCAACAACAACCACAAAAGCAGATGCTTTTACCACATAGGTTAATACCTGGGCTCCATACCATAGTACGCCTTTTATCTAGAAGGAGACAGCACCCCATAACCCTTCTGCATTTCTTCCTGCTTTGGTCATTTACCGGGATGTAAGGCTTGCCGAGGTCCCAATATACACAAAGCTACACATAAATAAGTCATGGTTTGTTCATCCATACCTCATCACATGACTTAAGTATGCCACATTGTCCATTTACAATGCATCACTGATTTCTATCGATATATAACCTCTAAACTCATATGTCTTAGAGAAGGGTGTTAAGCAAGAGAATAAATTCTCCGCCACCAAACAGATATATAATTAACAGAGATCAGTGCTACGCAGTCAATTACAATGTCAGACGCACAATCCATACAAGTTCGTTTTGGGTTTGAACGAAACCATAAATCCAGAATTCCTTCACATACGTTTGGGCTTCTTGCCACTTAGCTGATATAAAAACCATCTGCAAATGGGAGCTACCCATTTGAGACATTCAGCAAGTCGTCCTTACGATATGAATGGTCCCGGTCTTCAATATTGTCTTCAATATCTTCAGTTGCTCCTCAACGTCGTATTATTACTTGGAATGGTTTTCGGACATACATCCGATGTAACAACCCGCTCATTCCATGATAATAGATTTAAATTTTTATTTAAATATATCGTCGTATCCGATGTGTCACTCAAAACGTCGTTTTTCACAAATGATAAAATTAGGACTTGGGACCACTTCCATTGAGTCGGGATCATTGTTTACGACCTTTTTGGTTATAAGCATAGATATGTTCCGAGATTCGGAATTTTGGCACCTTGGTTGGGTCTTGGATGAGCTAGCCTAGCTCACCATATAACCCCCAAATCAGCCCCTTTTCCTCTCATTCATTCCAAACACTCAAAAGAAGATAGAAATGGGGAGAGGAAAGGGAAATTAAAATTCCTAAGGCAAGGGCTTTCAATCTAGGGCTCAATTCTTGTGCTAATCCGGTTTAGAGACTCATGTAAGCTCTCAACGTACACTCCTCTATCTCTCTATCATGGAAATTTCGGATTTTTATGATGTTATAACACCTATATGTTTGCATATGTGTTCATGAGCTGATTTCGGAGGAGCAATTGATGAAAGAGAGGAGCTTTGCTCGTTTGTGTGCTTTTTCTTCCTTGTTGGAGCTTGTTCTTGACATTCAAGAGCCAAAGGTGAGTTCTTTTTGAACTCACATCTATGTCATAAGCCATTGGCTTGTAAAAGTGTAATCTAGTGTTCATTTGAGTTTGTATATGCTAGAAAATTGGTTATGTTAGTGTAACTTAGTCGATTCCATGTTTTATGTTTCATTGAGTTGAAAATTATGATAAGGATTGTTCATATGATCTAATACATATGCTATGAGTTGATTTGGTGATGTTGTGAAGCTCCATTGTCCCCCGGCAAGTTCTAAGTCTTCACAAGTCACTTGAATCACTTTGATATGCTTTTTCTTGTTTATTTTAAATAGAGATTATGACATGTGTTACTCACACGATCAATGCACATGATTTGAATTGATTAAGTGGGGTTGTGAAGTATCATTGTCGCACCCGGCAAGTTCTAAGACTTCACAATCCGCTTATATCACACTTATTCGTTTTTGTTTGGAATTTTGTTCGTTTTAGAACCAATAATCAAAATCCTTGCATTCGAGCTGTGCGAGTCGATACGGTGGATCAGAGAAGTCTCTTTGATGTCCCGAAGAAGTCACGAACCTCAATGATCAAAGCCGGACACTCGCAGGGGAATAAATCCCTTAGGTTTAGCCTGGACAACGGCCCATGCCAAAACCAGTCGACAGGCCCATAATGGGGCATTCGACCGGTTTCAATTCTATGTGTAAATGGTCGACCGCCCCATTTTGTCGGTCAACCGGTTTTGTGCTATGGACCAGAGGGGTCTCGGTCCACAGTATACCCCCATCCAGGCTCTTTTCCGGCCAGAGCTCGGGTCGTACGGACTTCGTTTGTGAACTTTAGCTTCACGAATTCACAGATTCCAACAGCTCGATTCCTCGACTTTGATTCTCATTTGATTCTTCCAATGTTGATTCTTTTTGCCAATTCACATTGCTTAGGATGTGGATTGGATAAGTGATCATTCTAAAGCCCGTGTACTCTATTTTGTATATCGAATTTATTCGATACTCTTGTTAAGATGATCCACGCCTCTAAAACGTGAATTATCGACTCGATATCCTTCGAGTCTATTCAGATGTGGTTTAAAACCTTCGGGTGCTAGTTTGGGATTTCGATTCGTTTGTTGATCAAAATTACAACCGTCATCCCTTGATTTTCTGTATGTTGTGATGTGAGTTTATGTTTTATGATGTTTGTGTTCTGTTCGCTACGGCGACGGTTTTCATGAATATTTGAACCACAATGGATAATGGGGTTTTACATTGTCAATGGGCATCGAACCAACATTTAATT
Source organism: Allium sativum (assembly GCA_030737875.1). Classification (NCBI taxonomy): domain Eukaryota; kingdom Viridiplantae; phylum Streptophyta; class Magnoliopsida; order Asparagales; family Amaryllidaceae; genus Allium; species Allium sativum. Next base: position 321,702,744 of record CM060921.1, read on the forward strand.
AGTTTTTAAATTCAAATCCTTTTAAAATAAATTCAATTTCTAAACCCGATTCTGATTCTATTGATTTATATACGATTCCTTATCCTATCGATCGGACGAGAAATTTAGTTTAATTACCTTAGTAAAACTGAGGACTATGACCCCTAATACATTTACTTCGGCAAATAACTCTTGGACTCGTGCGTTCAAACATGTATGGTGATTTTCTCTGTTTTGAATAGAAACCAATTACAGGTTCGTAAATATTCGAGAATAGCATGTGGTTATGGGACATGTTGCTATTTTCTTATATTAACTAGCTCGGAGTAATTTCTATTCGCCCGGATCGATGTGATCCGTTTTATGACTATTCTTGATGTTTTGAGAATGAACTAACAACAGGTTCATAAAAATTCGAGAATAGCGAGTGGTTATGGGACATTCAGCTATTTTCTTGTATTAACTATCCCGGTGTAATTTATACTCACCCGGATCGTTGGCATCTGCCTCCCGACATAGTTGTTATGTTCGCAATCGCCCTAGTGGGAATTTACGATTTGGGACCTTCATCTATGGGACTTTGGTCCAACTTTCTATGATGTTTTCTAGAGATCGAATCTCATCTGAGAGATATCCACTTTTTATGATGTTTTTTAGAGATCGTATCTCATCTGGGAGGTATCCACTTTTTATGATGTTTTCTAGGGATCGTATCTCATCTAGGAGGTATCCACTTTTTATGATGTTTTCTAGAGATCGTATCTCATCTGGGAGGTATCCACTTTTTATGATGTTTTCTAGAGACCATATCTCATCTGGGATGTATCCACTTTTTATGATGTTTTCTAGAGATCGTATCTCACCTGGGAGGTATCCACTTTTTATGATGTTTTCTGGATCGTTTCTCATCTGGGGATTACCACTTTTTATGATGTTTTATGGACTTCTAGTGATTTCTAGATTCTTGTTATTGTTGTATACTCAATGCCATGAGATTCATTTCCACTGTCATTTCCTGTTGAGTGCTATTATTTGAATGTTGCATTCTACATTTGCTAGGAGATTATGTTAAGATAATTGTGTATTGACATTCCATTGTCATTTCCTGACCATGTTGACATGCCATGTTTCATATTTATTTATGGTTAGATCTTATTATTAGAATCATGTCATCCTACGTTATATCTCTCAATATCTCAGTTTATTTAATAAGTACAGCTAGACAGGTCCGTTTGTTGTTTATTTTCTCATAAATAATACTTGGGTCAAGCCGAGTCATTTTAGGTACTCCTCTGGGACTTCTCGCAGGTTTGATCTTCCGAATTCTGCTTGCTACTCTGTCTCCGTAGTTTTATGTACTTTATTACCTATGACATTATCTACCATTGTGTACATATTCTTTTATTTAGATCTTGGTGTATGTATCTATCGTTTTGGGATTAGTGGACCTTTGTTGACCACTATCTTATTGTATGCATCCTTGGTTTATTTATATCTATTCCGCCTTTGTGATATAATTATTCTGTGTTTGGATGAGATATACCATATTTATATTATTTTTGTTGTCTATTTTATACTGCTTTCCGGATTGTATATAGCCATTGTGTAGTTTCCCTATATGCCGAATGGATATGTCGAAATTTTAATCGGTATCAGAATTCGACGTGCATTCCTCACATGGAGAAATCATACAATCAGTCGCTCTTCACAAACCTCATTTTCCGTTATGGTTTACGACATTTCTCTGAAATGAACTAGACGATAGTGGGTATTGAGGCGGGGCGTTACAGTTGGTATCAGAGCGACTTTCTGGAACAGTGTAAGATAGTATGACGATGGTATTGTCTTAAGCCTCTCTCGAGAATTGTTCTTTAGGGTTTTAGTTAGAGTCCTAAGACCCATCATAGCTTATCTCCCTATATGATTCCATTTTGATTGAATTCGCTTCGTTTGAACTCAACTTAAGGCTAACTTTTTCCTCTTTTTTCCTTAAAGAAGCGAAATAGTTGGTTGTAGCCGTGCAAGTGCCAGTCCACCCAATGTACCTCCCACGGAGGGGTGGTTGAGTATCTAGTGACCTATTTTTGGTCCTTTAGAATAGTTATCGACTCGTCCTCTTCGGGCTGATTTCTATAGTCCATCTATTGCCCGTGTGCTCTAGTGGTGCTTCTGTTTCATTCTTTGACTCGAGTTACTAATCGATATCTGTTTTTGTATAACACTTATCTTGTTGATCATTTATGATCCTTGAAGTTGATTGATCATTGGATATATTTCCCATGCATCGTTACGCACGTCGTAAGCGCCTTTGATCCTGGTATTTCTTGATTTCTATTTAAGATTGTTTCGCATGTCGTTACGTACCTAGCATGGTCTATTGATCACTTGTCGATCGGTGTGGAGATACCATGTCATTGTGACTAAATCTACTCCATTATTGTCAGCTAGTTCGGTGTGAGATCACCAAGCCTTCGGCCTAAAACAACTCATTTGTTACCTCGTTGTGCCGGTGTGAGTCACCAAGCATTTGTGCTAAATTAACTCAACAAATGCGCAACGATACATTTGTGTTACCTCGTTGCGTTCCAAACTCAAGATCAAGAACGAGGGAAAGCATCCCACTTCTTATGATCCCTCTTCTTGAGTCAAGGTACATGCCATTAATTCCTTAATGTCATTTACCTTATTCAGAGATTATTTTATTTATGTTCTTTTGATATACGTCGACCGTGTTCTTCGTTATCAAAAGATATTAATTGTGTTTTATTCGTAGGTTGATAAAGGAATTTTATTTCCTTTATGCCATTCCGAATGATTTATTGAATTTTTATATTTTCTTGAGATCTCCGTGAACTGTTAACTTGTCCATCAGGTGCGTTAGGGATCTCGAACGAGATATGGGACGCCATGTTGTAGTTCGGAATTCCTAAACACCAATATGTGACAATCTGACATTTGAAATGATCCCTAAAATTAAACTAACCATTAATAAGTTAATCAAAATAATAATATTGTGGATCTTTGCGATTTTTCGTAATTGTTTGTTATCTTTTTAGATAATTTATTTCTAGATTTTCTTGGAGCAATTCCAAGAATTTGAGTGGTTCAAGATTTTTAATTAGAAATTATCTTGAATCTTTTCTTTGAGTAAATTAAATAACTCCAGGAACAACCCAAAAAAGTTATTTATTTATGTCTCTTGTTTCTGGATTTCAAATCTTTGATTTTCGAGAATTCTTAGTGATTGAGAATCTCGCCTAATTCTTAATCCTTGTTTCGATTTGCTAAAGAGAATTTAGTATTCTTCCGATTCCATGGGTCTCCTTATTTTCTCTAGTGAATGATCACTCGAGAGAATGGGAGTTCCCATTGGGGAGGGAAGATTTGGGTTTTGAGATCCACGACAAACTCAATAATTCCTTTCTTCGAATCTATGATCTAGTCGATCATCCGGAAGTGCTATAATCAATTCACTTATGGACTTAGCCTTGCTTTGTTCTTAGAAATGAATATCGAAATGATGAGCTCTTTTGATATTCCTCCTTTGTTTGTTTGAATCATTTGTATTGACAATTATCGCTGCACGTTTGTTAACCCTTGTCAATTAAATCTTTGGGGATTATGACCTCTTTGGTTAATCTCATCCTGTTATAGAAATTGTCTGTTGCTTCTTTGATTAATTGCTGATGTTCTTATGATTTGAGATTTTTGGAGGAAAATTATCTTAAATCATGTTGTTCCGAAGTGATAAGTTTTGCACTACTTATCCGTCATTTTATCGATATTTCTGATTTTCCAAAATCGACACTCAAGTTTCTAAATATTGGGAATTTCGTATAATTCCTAATGATTCATCTTTATGGTTACTAAATGAGATTTAGTACCGGCTTAGAAATCGATTTCCCCGAATAGTTCATTGGTATTCCATTACCAATACTAGTTATCGATTTCTAGCTCGTTGGTATTCCGTACCAACCTGGGATCATTGTTTATTCCTTCAAGAATTGCTCTCTTTAGCTAACTTTGTTGGAATCTTCGAGTTGTTCTTTTGTGGGTGTCAGCCACCTTATCGCAAGACTAAAATGCTGAAGTTCGGTGTTCGCTACATCGTTGTGATTGAGTTTTGGGAATGGATTAGTCAACAATCGTAAATTCCCATTTCATATCCTAAGAGAAATACCTACTATTGATATCTCGCGTCTGTAGGACGCAGTCCCGTTGCTCCTTGAAATTTCAAATTAGATTCGCTTGGTTTTTGTGGATTCTATTGATTCTCATTCCCTTGAGAATCATACGAAGAAAGACGATTCTATTTGAATTTAGAGCGCTTATGAACTTTTCTGGAATTATTTTACCTGTTTGGGATGACTACCATCATGGGTAATGAAGTTCGATATTGAACTCTAGCTTTTGTGATCTTGCGAGATGAAATTGGGATCTCACCTAGTCATTGGTGTGATCTTTTCATTTCGTGTCGGTTCTTTTGGTATCACTCCGTGGTATTATTTTTGGTTATTACTTATTACTTCATTCTTAAGAAATTGCGGGGATGCAATTCTTTTAAGGGGGGAAGTCTGTAACAACCCGCTCGTTCCATGATAATATATTTAAATATTTTATTTAAATATATCGTCGTATTCGATATGTCACTCAAAATGTCGTTTTTCACAAATGATAAAATTAGGACTCGGGACCAATTCCATTGAGTCAGGATCATCATTTACGACTTTTTTGACTATAAGCATTGATATGTTCCGAGATTCGGAATTTGGCACCTTGGTTGGGTCTTGGTTGAGCTAGCCTAGCTCACCACGTAACCCCCAAATCAGCCCCTCTTCCTCGCATCCATTCCAAACATTCAAAAGAAGATAGAAATAGGGAGAGGAAAGGGAAATTAAAATTTCTAAGGCTAGGACTTTCAATCTAAGGCTCAATTCTTGTGCTAATCCGGTTTAGAGACTCATGTAAGCTCTCTACACTCCTTCTCTATCTCCCTATCGTGGAAATTTCGGATTTTTATGATGTTATAACACCTATGTGTTTGCATATGTGTTCATGAGGTGATTTCGGAGGAGAAATTGATGAAAGAGAGGAGCTTTGCTCGTTTGTGTGCTTATTCTTCCTTGTTGGAGCTTGTTCTTGACATTCAAGAGCCAAAGGTGAGTTCTTTTTGAACTCACATCTATGCCACAAGCCATTGACTTGTAAAAGTGTAATCTAGTGTTCATTTGAGTTTGTATATGCTAGTAAATTGGTTATGTTAGTGTAACTTAGCCGATTCCATGTTTTATGTTTCATTGAGTTGAAAATTATGATAAGGATTGTTCATATGATCTAATACATATGCTATGAGTTGATTTGGTGATGTTGTGAAGCTCCATTGTCCCCTGACAAGTTCTAAGTCTTCACAAGTCACTTGAATCGCTTTGATATGGTTTTGTTTGTTTATTCGAAATAGAGATTATGACATGTGTTACTCACACGATCAATGCACACAATTTGAATCGATTAAGTGGGGTTGTGAAGTATCATTGTCGCACCCGGCAAGTTCTAAGACTTCACAATCCGCTTATATCTCGTTTTGTCGTTTTGGTTTGGAATTTTGTTCGTTTTAGAACCAATAATAAAAATCCTTGCATTTGAGCTTTGCAAGTCGATACGGTGGATCGAAGAGGTCTCGTTGATGTCCCGAAGAAGTCAAGAACCTCAACGATCGAAGCCGGACACTTGCGGGGGAATAAATCCCCTTAGGTTTGGCCTGGGCAACAGCCCAGGCTAAAACCGGTCGACAGGCCTATAATGGGGGGGTCGACCGGTTTCACTTCTGTGTGAAAACGGTCAACCGCCCCATTTTGGCTGGTCGACCGGTTTTGTGTTGTGGACCAGAGGGACCTCGGTCCACAGTCTACCCCCATCCAGGATCTTTCCCGGCCGGAGCTCGAGTCGTTCGGACTTTGTTTGTGAACTTCAGCTACACGAATTTACAGATTCCAACAACTCGATTCCTCGACTTTGATTCTCATTTGGTTTTTCCAATGTTGATTCTTTTTTCCAATTCACATTGCTTAGGATGTGAATTGGATAAATGATCATTCTAAAGCCCGTGTACTCTATTTTGTATATTGAATTTATTCGATGCTCTTGTTAAGATGATCCATGCCTCTAAAACGTGAATTATTGACTCGATATCCTTCGAGTCTATTCCGATGTAGTTTAAAACCTTCGGGTGCTAGTTTGGTATTTCGATTCGTTCGTTGATCGAAATTACAACCGTTATCCCTTGATTTCCTGTATGTTGTTGTGATGTGAGTTTATGTTTTATGATGTTTGTGATCTGCTTGCTACGGCGACGGTTTTCATGAATATTTGAACCACAATAGATAACGGGGTTTTATATTGTCAATGGGCATCGAACCAACATTTAATCAGTTTTTAAATTTAAATCCTTTTAAAATAAATTCGATTTCTAAACCCGGTTCTGATTCTATTGATTTATATATGATTCCTTATCCTATCGATCAGATGTGAAATTTAGTTTTTTTTTACCTTAGTAAAACCGAGGACTATGACCCCTAATACATTTACTTCGGCGAATAACTCTTGGACTCGTGCGTTCGAACATGTATGGTGATTTTCTCTGTTATGAATAGAAACCAATTACAGGTTCGTAAATATTCGAGAATAGCATGTGGTTATGGGACATGTTGCTATTTTCTTATATTAACTAGCTCGGAGTAATTTCTATTCGCCCTGATCGATGTGATCCGTTTTATGACTATTCTTGATGTTTTGAGAATGAACTAACAACAGGTTCATAAATATTCGAGAATAGCGAGTGGTTGTGGGACATTCAACTATTTTTTTATATGAACTATCCCGGTGTAATTTATACTCAGCTAGATCGTTGGTATCCGCCTCCCGACATAGTTGTTATGTTCGCAATCGCCCTAGTGGGAATTTACGATTTGGACCCTCATCTATGGAACTTCGGTCCAACTTTCTATGATGTTTTCTAGAGATCGAATCTCATATGGGAGGTATCCACTTTTTATGATGTCTTTTAGAGATCGTATCTCATCTGGGAGGTATCCACTTTTTATGATGTTTTCTAGAGATCGTATCTCATCTGGGAGGTATCCACTTTTTATGATGTTTTCTAGAGATCGTATCCCATCTAGGAGGTATCCACTTTTTATGATGTTTTCTAGAGATCGTATCTCATTCGGGAGGTATCCACTTTTTATGATGTTTTCTAGAGATCATATCTCATTTGGGAGGTATCCACTTTTTATGATGTTTTTTGGATCGTTTCTCATCTGGGGAGTACCACTTTTTATGATATTTTATGGATTTCTAGTGATTTCTGGATTCTTTTTATTGTTGTATGCTCAATGTCATGAGATTCATTTCAACTGTCATTTCCTGTTGAGTGCTATTATTTGAATGTTGCATTCTACATTTGCTAGGAGATTATGTTGAGATAATTGTGTGCTGACATTCCATTGTCATTTCCTGATCGTGTTGACATGCCATGTTTCATATTTATTTATGATTAGATCATATTATTAGAATCATGTCATCCTACGTTATATCTCTCACTATCTCAGTTTATTTAATAAGTACAGCTAGACTGATCCGTTTATTGTTTATTTTCTTATAAATAATACTTGGGTCAAGCCGAGTCATTTTAGGTACTCCTCTGGGACTTCTCGCAGGATTGATCTTCCGAATTTTGCTTGTTACTCTATCTCCATAGTTTTATGTACTTTTGTACCTATGACATTATCTACCGTTGTGTACATATTCTTTTATTTAGATCTTGGTGTATGTATCTATCATTTTGGGATTAGTAGACCTTTGTTGACCACTATCTTATTGTACACATCCTTGGTTTATTCGTATCTATTCCGCCTTTGTGATATGATTATTCTGTGTCTGGCTGAGATATACCATATTTATATTATTGTTGTTGTCTATTTTATACTGCTTTCCGGATTGCATATAGCCGTTGTGTAATTGCCCTATGTGCCGAATGGTCAAGACGAAATTTTAATCGGTATCAGAATTCGATGTGCATTCCTCACATGGAGCAATCATACAATCGGTCGCTCTTCATAAACCTCATTCTCCGTTATGGTCTACGACATTTCTCTGAAATGAACTGGACAATAGTGGGTATTGAGGCGGGGCATTACATCTGATCCCGATCTTTCCAAATAATGAGCCTAATTTTAAAAAAATACAATTACGGAACACACAGGCTTTCAACCAAATCTCCTTCCATCTTGGATTTTGTTAAATTAAGCTTCTTTAAATCCATTCTCAAATTATAACAAAATCCATATTTAACCATTCTCTTTTACAACACATCCCTTAAATCAAAGATAATTAAGCCTCAAATCCTTAATTAATTTTCCATTTGATAACTCGTTATTAAAACCCAGTTTCCTTTGAAAATCCTTTAATCCATATTTCAACCATAATTTACAATTAAATCAATTTTCCAACATTCAATTCTTTAATCTTAACTAAAAGATTATACTTGGTTCCCAATTTCTTATTTTAAATTTTCTCAAATCAAAGGTTTGATTAAATCCCAATTTACGATATGAATTTCCATAACACAATCTCATTGGGCTTCAAGTATGATATTGTTAAAGATATGATTCACGACAAAACCCTGATCAATCGATATTGAACATAAGTTACACAGAAATTGTATCTACTTATATTCGATATCAATTCTCATAATCAAAAAATACTATAAGTGGAATAACAATATAATAATAATATCTTCCAAATTCCTCAAATAGTATACGTTTACACCAAAGAATTTCAAATCAAATATCCGCAGATTATTTCTATCTAACTTATCCCAATCAAATTGGGAAACCTATATCTTACTTAAAAGATTTATCCAACTTTTTGACATTAGATCTGGATAGAAATACCATAAACTTATACTTAATATTAATTTGGATAGAAATACCATCAACCTATATCCGAAGAGTCGTCATCTACCAAATTAATATCAAACATCCGAAGACTTATCTCCAACCATATCCAATTATTTAAAATTGGAAAACCCATCCTAATATTAAATAAATCAATTTAAATTCCATCTAAAATGTTTCCAATACTTTTAACCCTTTGAAAACATTCCACAAATCATTGCTTATAGTTCGGAAGATAGTTTACAGGCCAAAACTTCAAAATAGATTGTTTTCGAAGAAAGCGTTACAATAGCGTTTCAAAAGTGTTTCAAAAGTATTACAAAATAGTTATCTTAACTATTTTGATCAAAATATTGTTTATCTTAGCCAAAACTTAAACTTTACAATTCAAAACACCTTTTCATAATTTGTAATGATTTTGCAAAAAAAATCCATATTTTTAAAACATTTAAAAATATCTGTTTATAGTTATGGTCAACAATTGTTCTTACACCGACCTTTTCCAAAACGGTTTCAAACATAACTTGAAAATTATAACTCCAATTTAAAATTTGCTTTCACTCATTTGAAAGTTCTTATAAATGGAAATCAAACATTTTTCCTTTTATGGAAATCCGATTTAGATTGCAAAAGTTATAAGTGTTTAAAGTTTGCATCTAAAATACGTAAATTGTCGTTATGCGACAAGCTCTATTTTGATCATAATAACCATTATTCTACTATACTTCAAAATATCTTAGAAAACCATTATATCCTTATATAACCCTTTTAAAATCATTTAAATTTACTTTCCAAATTATTTTGGATCTAAAATTCAACTTTTATTATTTTTACTTAATAAATCAAATTCCAATTCATTTCTCAATTCAAATAACTTTGAATTAACCATCTCATTCGTCGGATCAGTTAAGGATAGCCAGGGAGAGCAGGAAATTTTATTTCCAAACCCAAGCCTAGACACTATCCTCTCTGTTATCCTAGAATGTTTCGGTATTTATTTATTCATTTAAAGGACTATATCAATATTTATGAATTCATACATATGGTCTTTCCAAATTATTAACCTTCAAATTCAAAAATGATATTGGTTTTAATTACGTAGGAGATTTGTCGATCACCAATGTGATACCCAAATTTTTGTGTCATAGTGTGTGCAAAACAACATCAAAAACCATTTAAACATCCATAGCAACCATCATCAACATAATTAAATAAATCATAACTGTGCACAAGCGTTATAATACTAACGCTTTATAGTGTGTGTGTCTAAACTATGCATCCATCACAACAAACATCAATCATCACTAATAATTCATCACTATATTTAAATTAGTCTAACCACTAATTAAATATATAAATTGTGGTTAAAGAGTTCTCACCTAATAACTTTCCAAATCTTCACGGTTGGCGAGCCTAGTTGAGCGAACCATCGGACAGTATTTCAATGCACTGTCTACTTCACCAAAATATATATTATATAATATATACTAATCTTTCTCTCTCTATATATTATAAGAGGATGAGGAGGAGAATAACGAACTTCGGCAATGTGGTGGTGGAAAAGAAGAAGACTTATGCCGTGGAAACCATGGCCATAAGCTTTAAGAAGAAGATGAAAAGAAGACAATGGAGTGGAATGGTTGAAAAATGGAGGAAAAGCCTCCTTATATAGGAATGGAGGGCTAAGGAGGTAATGACACATAAGGGGGCAAGTGTAAAACTTGCATGAAAGGAGGCATGCAAAAATACAAGTGTCTTTACACTTGTCTTAAGGAGGGAAAGTGAATTTTTGGTAGTATTTTCCCTTAAATTCTATGAAAACTAAGGGCAACACTTAGTTCTAACGCTACTAATTCATGTTATGGTTTGACAAATCCGATCGAACGATAAATAGTGTTAACAAATCCAAACTTATTAATATTCATTCTCATTTATAATTCAAGTAAAATCTATCATATAACTTATCAAAATTATTAAATATTCTAAACCATATATATTTATGTCAAATTCAAATTTAAATTCAAATTAAGTAATAATAATTCCAATTTTAAATTGGTCAAAAATTCTAGATCGTTACAATACAGATCAGATCTAAGGTTTGTGTTAATTTGGAAGATCAAGCTGAATTATTTTTTCTTCTTCATTAGAAATTCAGGTATGCTTCCTTTGATATTGTTGAAAATTTCCTATTTCGTTTTAGATTAAATTTACATATTTGTTTGATCTACATGATTCTGGTTTGTTAGCATGTCATATATGATATTATATTTCGATTAACTTTAAAATACAACTATGGTTTCAGCTTCTATCTTGTGTTCTGGTTATTATTTTGCTTTTTAATGAAACTTTGGTTAAAATTAGAAATAGAGGTGAGAGAGAGCCCGCAGAAACCGTCTTCAATATGCTCATAACTTTGAACATTTTTCTTTCAAATCCGCATACTTTTATGTATTAAGGTTGATTCTAGATATTATTATTATTACTTACAGATGTTAAGATAAGTAGCATGTATTTAGTTGAGCCAGTTTAGTAGGCAAGCAGATCCTATATTGATGTAGTTTTTGATTTATACTTTTGTTTTTGAACTGCATACCGTAGTTATTATACTACTGCAGAGATTCATTTATATCCATACGTTTAACCTTTTATTTTATTTTAGAAATTCCATGGCTTTTGCAGAAAGCTTAGATTTCGTTTGAGTATTTTTTTTATGCTGAACATAACTACAATAAACCTACAGCTGGTCTTCATCATAAACTAACATCTAGCTGACATTATCTAAGCTGAAAACATTGTCTAACCCGTAACCTGAAGAGTCAAAGAAGGTAAATGGCATGCCAAACATTTAATATAAGATGTGAGAATGCATTGAAAATAAGCGTAATATTCTTATGAATATGACTAATAATTCATATGGAGAAAGCTACACATATATCTTCAATTTGCAATGCATAACATGTCTGTTCATTAGTTCAGCTGGTAGTGCACTAGATGTAGGCTTCATACTCCACAAATCTATAAATTGTGAATATAATCTTTGCTGAAAGTTTGGTTTTTCTTTCGCTTATTACTGAGAGTGAAAGCTATGAACTATTGTAGCCATGAAACCATGGTTGGTCTTATTGAGAAAACGTTTATTTTGTGATAACATCTATCTTTCATAAATATTTTTCATAAATATGCACTCGACTAATTATACTCACTCAGCTTGTATGTCGTCCCTTTTTGTAACGGTGCAACTTTCGATGACCTTGGAAATCGTGTCATTATTAAAGAAATAGAAATAGATAGAGAAAAGAACTAACAAGAACATCAGAATCTCACAACGGAATTGTGACGGCCCGCCCCGCACCAACCGACATTTACTCCAAAAGTGCGCTGTACACATGTCCAGTTAGCACGGGACGGTCGTCAAAAGGAAAGGAAAGAAGGGAATGAACTAACCAGGAACCTGTAGAATGTCTCACAGCGCATAGGATAAAATATAATAATAACATACTTGACATAAAACAAGTGAGACAGTGCATAAGATGGAAATAAACTAACATAGCAGCGGAAAATCCAAATACGGCTTATGGTCCAAAGCCAACATTATTACAAATTTTCAAACTGTCTCAAAAAGCAAAAGCAAGACAAAGGAGGTACACTGCTAATGCCTAAGTAGCGACCACCAACGACACAGGGAGAATATCTATATATCATATGTGGAAGCCTTCTGCTCGCCTCTGAATCAGCTACTCGCGCATCACCAGCTAACCGGTCTCTAGTCTGCTCGTGTGAGCACCCAGCGTAATAAGAAGAGACATAAAACTCTGGGTCAGACAAAAAGTCTGGTATGAGCGATAAGCATCTAAACAGAACAATAACAGGTATACTAAACCATACCTGAACCTGGACCTCCAACCAAAGAGTTAGCACTACATACTGTACAACACTCTAAGGTGCCATTTCAAATAGTGTAAAGGTAACGGGGGTGGGGGTGTGCATGTCATAATGATGGCAAACAAATCAAGCATAGAAACCATCCTCACATCTTTCACTCAGTGCGTAAAGCATACAATATTCCCCACTTCGATCACCCCAATACTTTGCTATGATCACCTTGCCCCATGAAGTCATAAATGGCTTCACTGCACTGATACATAGCCACTAATCCTTCGCTATGTCCACTTGCCCCATGGAGTTATTCACCCCATCTGCGTTGGCTCATAGCCTTACCAATCTTTTACTATGTCCAATTGCCCCATGGAGTTATTCACCCCATCTGCGCTGGCTCATAGTCTTACTACGATCACTTTGCCCCTCGAGTCATAATGACTCTACTGCACTGATAACGTAGTCTTGCTACCATCACCTTGCACCACGAGTCATAGTGACTCTACTGCACTGATAAGTAGCCCATCATTCATTTTCAGTGGTGAATCGAAGTTATGAACGTCGACAACTCCTTAGCACACGTCCCGTAGGGAAGCCCAACCATGAAGTGAACTCATTGGTTCCCGACTGGATCCTGAGCTCTAACTTCCAACTTAGACTACCTTTGCATCTCGGGTTTTTGGTCAATACTGGTATTCGGTTCGATTCTCTTGCCCATGTCTTTCGGTTCGGTTCGGCCATGGCGTTCGGCTCTTCAGCTCGTACTATGTTGTTCGATCTTCACGTTCGGTTCGGGTCGGTCACATCACTTCGGTTCGGTTGTTGCTCCCGGTTCGGTTCTCCTCGTGCTCTCCGATCCCACGCTATGCCCCTTCGGTTGTGATGCCCCGGTCCGATCCCACTCCTGGTTCTTGTCCAATCCGATCCAGCTTCACCCCAATTCGATCCGGTGCGGGCCTTCCTTCTCGCCCCAGCATTTGTATGTTGCTGGAGATGCCACCACTTTGGTTCGGTTCGGCTATCCGATCCGACCCCCTTATCCGATCCGGATTCCTGTAGCATTTTCTGCAACTTTTTCCAGTGAGCAGTTTACGCCACTCGACGGCGTTTTCAACCATTCCAACTATTCTAATCAATCAAAAGGCATACCATACAGTTATAGCAACATGTATAATCAACCACAAACACCAAAACAAGAATATGATAGGCTAAAATGGATCAAACCTAGCTGAAACCCCATATTTTTCCCTTAAGCATGTTTAGGTGAAACTAATGATATGATTAGCAAAACTTAACCAAATTAACCCAAATTCATATCATAGGTCTAAAACATCATTTCGAATTTTATAAATATTTTTCCAGAATTTTATCATGTTTAAATTCGCTAATTAACACTAATTACCCTTAATTGGCCATAATTAGTGAGGAACTATGCAAATCACTCACCTTAGCCACAAATAAAACCTCAAACTGAAATGATTCTCTGTTTGGGTGTGAATATCAATGCTAAACAGCAGCTCAAATCTTGATTTGGTGAAGATCTCCCTTGATTTGATGTTGCTAAGCTTAATCCTTGATTAAAAGGTGATTTGGAGGTGATTTAGAGGTTGGAGGCCATTTTTAGGGTTTCTAAGAGGTAAGTGGAGGCCAGAAAACTGAAATGAAATGAAATCCTAACTCATTTCAGCCTCCCCATAACCCTAATCCCGAAATGGGTTATGGGCTCATTCACTAATCACCCCATTTGGCCCGGTTAAGTAGTTTTTCGCCTTCCAAACCTTATTTCAGCCATATCTCCCAAACGGTAAGTCCGTTTTTCACATGTGACCACTCTACGGAAAGGTAAACCATCAAACGAATCTAATGGAAGTGGTTTCAGGTCAAAATTCCTTTCCAATCTAAAGTTATAGCCGAAACAAGATCAGAAAAGGGCAAAACGGTCATTTAAGAATCGGCGAAAATCATGAACATGGGAAATGACTCTAATGGTTGTTTCCCAAAGTTACATGACCATACGACTTCATATGGGAAAGAAATAAATATCCTATGATCCCTCGATGCGTAGAATGCGGGTTGTTACATTCCCCCCCCCCCCCCCCCATTAAGAAATTTCGCCCCCGAAATTCCCTAACCAAAACACACAAAAGGGTCCCGCATGCCTATCAGCCATAAAACAACAACCAAACATGCAAAAAAAGTCTATCCTAGCATGCGGAATAACTAAATCGCAAAGTAAATTTACCGGGCGAAGAGTTCTGGATACGTCTTCCTAATGCTCTCCTCTGTCTCCTAAGTACAGTCATTCTCATTCTCGCCCCACTGAACCTTGACTAGCTTCACCGCCTTCCTTCGAAGTTGCTTCGTACCGTGCTCGACAATACAATTTGGCTTGCGGTTCCCAACCGCCTCGGGTTCCACTTTGAAGTCCTCTAACTGATCAGGTGAAATAGTCATATATGGGTCGTGTACGAACTTCCTTAGTTGGGAAACATGAAATACGTCGTGAACTCCCACCATCCTTTCTGGTAAGTCAACTATATACGCCAAATTCCCAACTAGTTCAAGAACTGGGAATGGGCCAACGAACCTTGGTGCCAACTTGCCTCTCCTACCAAATCGTATCACGCTCTTCAACGGAGAAATCTTGACAAACACCAAGTATCCAACGGAGAATTTTAAGTCTCTTCTCCTCTTATCAGCATAACTCTTCTACCTATCTTGGGAAGCCTTCATTCGTTGTTGAATGATCTTAATCTTGTCCGAGGTTTCTCTTACCACATCTGGTCCAAGCACAAACTTCTCACCGGTCTCTATCCAACATGATGGTGAGTTACACGGTCTTCCGTACAAAGCTTCATATGGAGCCATACCGATACTGGATTGGTAGCTATTATTATATGCAGACTCTACTAGATGCAAATGGTCATCCCATGATCCACCAAAATCCAATATACAAGATCTCAAGAGATCCTCCAATATACGATTCACCCTCTCCGTCTGACCGTCGGTCTTAGGATGATATGCGATACTGAGATGTAATCTTAACCCTAGAGACTCTTGTAAGCTATTCCAAAACCCACTAGAAAACAATGGGTCTCGGTCACTCACAATGCTTTTAGGTACTCCATGGAATCTCATTACCCACTTCATATACAATTCTGCTAACTTAGCTGCCGTTCTGGTCGATTTGACTGGTATAAATCCTGCACTCTTGGTCAATCGATCCACAATTACCCAAATGCTATCATATCCCGATCTAGTCCTTGGTAAACCATCGATGAAATCCATCGAGACTTGCTCCCATTTCCATTCAGGAATTTCTAATGGTTGCAACAACCCACTAGGCTTCTTTTGCTCGGCTTTAACTAGCTGGCAATTCATGCATTTGGATATAAACTTCCCAACATCTCTTTTCATCCCTTCCCAATAGTAGGTTTGCTTCATGTCTCGGTACATCTTGTTACCACCGGGGTGTTTAGTCAGTTTTGAGTGATGACATTCTCTAAGCACTTCATCTCTCAATCCATTGACATTGGGTACAACTAGCCTTCCATTCCTTCTAAGCCATCCATCTCGATCAAGCCCATACTTGTTCATCTCTTCGTCGATTCCCATCTCTAACTTTGAGATGATTTCCAATAGGTCAGGATCGTTCCTCTGACTGGAACCAATCTGCTCAATCAAAGTGGGTCTGATCGTTAAACTTGCTAACATTTCTGGATCCAATTCGCACTTTGGTCTGAAATCATACCCAGCGACGTACTCCAGTTGCTTCCATTCTAGAAACATAGCCCCTAAACTGGCATGTCTTCTACTCAATGCATCAGCTACCGCATTGCCCTTTCCTGGTGTATATGCGATGTCGAAATCATAGGAAGCTAAGAATTCTAACCATCTTTGCTGTCGGAGATTTAGATCCTTTTGAGAGAAGAGATACTTTAACGATTTATGATCAGTAAACAACTCGAATCTTTCTCCCAAGAGATAATGTCTCCACATCTTTAGTGCAAACACAATTGCTGCCAATTCCAAATCATGGGTAGGGTATCTTCTCTCATGCGGTTTCAATTGCCGACTTGCATAAGCTACAACCCTACCGCCTTGCATCAATACAGCACCTAGTCCGGTACCACAGGCATCCGTGTATATCGTCATCTCTTTATTCCCCTTAGGAATGACTAACACTGGTGCGCGCGTCAACTTTTCCTTTAGACACTTGAATGCATTTTCGCACCTTTCGTCCCAGACAAAAGCTTGATTCTTCTTGGTCAACTGAGTCAACGGTGCTGCTATCTTGGAGAAGTCTTGGATAAACTTACGATAATATCCAGCTAACCCCAAGAAACTTCTTATGTCCGTTGCATTCTTGGGCGTAGACCAATCTTGTACCGTAGCCACCTTCGCAAGATCCACGGCAATACCATTTTCTGAAACAACATGGCCCAAGAATCTTACTTCCCTCCTCCAGAAGTGACACTTAGAGAATTTCGCTTTTAATTGGTGTTTCCTCAACACCTCCATCACTATCCGCAAGTGTCCCTTGTGTTCCTCCTCTGTCCTCGAGTAAACAAGGATATCGTCTACGAACACAAGAACAAACTTATTCAACTGATCTCTGAATACCCGATTCATAAGATCCACGAAATATGCTGGTGCATTGGTCAACCCAAATGGCATAACCAACCACTCATAGAATTCCGACGGCAACCTAAATGCCGTTTTCGAAACACTCTCATCTGCTACTCGGAGCTGATGAAATCCTGTCGCGAGGTCCAACTGGGAGAACACTCTTGCTCCTTCCAATTGATCAAACAAATCATCTATCCGCGGTAGAGGATACTTATTCTTCCTCGTCACCTTATTCAACTCGCGATAGTCCACACACAAACGAAGGGAACCATCTGCCTTGGTAGCAAACACAACTGGTGCTCCCCATTCAGAAACACTCCTTCTGATAAATCTCTTCTTCAAAAGATCGCTGACTTGCACCCCGAGCTCTCACTGCTCCCTTGGTGCCATACGACGAAGTGGCATCACTATAGGTCTGGCATCTTTCACTAAATCAATATGAAACTCAATATCTCGGTGTGGTGGAAGCCCGGTCAATTCCCCGAAGACATCCGGATACTGGCCAACCACGGGCAAACCTGACAACTCACTATGCGGGATGTCGAGGGAATTCAGAAAACTAGCCATTACCCCCTCACTGGGTAGACCACCAAACACTACCCTCCGCCCATCGTCCGCTCTAGCTGTCACCAAAAAGCCCTCACAGTATACCACCACCCCGTATCTTTGGAGCCAATCTACTCCCAAAATAATGCCAAACCCAGTAAATCCCAAAACAAAGCAATCACAAACAAACATGCATCCATGACTCGATAAGACCACACTATGACAAATCATGCTAAGGTTAGTCGAACCACCAATCGGGTTCGTCACTACTAAAGGTCTATCGACAATCTCGGGCTCCAATCCCAACCTATCTACCAGGTCACTAGATATGAAAGAACTGGAAGCTCCGGTATCAAACAAAACTCTAATAGGAACATCATAAACAGAAAGCATACCTTGAATGATGACATTCTTTCCCTTCTCCGCCGCGGTTGGGGCATTCGACGAAGAAGGAAGAGCATTAAGGGCATATGCTTTCACCATTTGCTTTTCTTTAGGGGGTTGCGGACACTTGTCCTTGTGATGTCCCACTTGGCCACAGTTGAAGCACTTCCTATCCGCTGGCTTGGCCCGACAATTACTAGCATAATGGCCCTTCTTACCACAGCTGAAGCACTCAACATCTTTCTTATTCTTTTTCTTCAGACCATCCTTAGTCTGATTCTGCTTTCTCTTATTCTGGGAACCACCCTTTCCTCCACCACTTGCTTGTGGCTTTGGCTCCTCTGCAGATGCAACCTCAGTCTTCGGCTTAGGGTAGAGACTTTCTGATCTCAATGTTTTCCCCACAATCGATTCAAATGTCTCATCGATGTGGTTAATAAGCCTTTCCCCCAAGTACTGATCCAAACCAGTTATGAATTTCTCATTCTTCTTCTCGGCAGTATCAATAAGAGATAACCCATACTTCGACAAAGTGTCGAATTCAGCAATATACTCTGAGATAGCTCTGCCATTCTGCTTGAGCTCCAAGAATTTCTTAAACAGCGCTGACTTCTGAGCAGCTGGAATGAACTTCTCGCTAAAGCGAACCTTAAACTTCTCCCAAGTAATCTGATCCTTGGGAGTAGCTGCCTTTATAGCATTCCACCAATTCATTGCTCGCCCTTGCAGCTGACGGGACACTAGCTTTCTCTTCATCGCATCCTCGATACCCAAATCCTCGAAGATACGTTCGCAACTATCCAACCAATCCTGAACATCTGTAGCCGGCTCCTTTCCATGGAACGGCTTCCCACCAAGACTAGTATAATCCTTATTCAGCTTGGCGAAGTCGGCCCTCGGCGCCTGCACTATTGGACCACTACCATTACCACCATTAGGAGCTGCCCTCTGCACATCCCTAAACATCTCTCTCATGAGGTCAATAAACATCGTCCTCATGTCAGCAGCATTCCCATTATTGGCTCCTATACCGGCACCTCTTGCGTATCGGCTCATCGTTCAATCTGTAAAGAGAAAACGATTAACCATCTCCATAGTGGTGCTAGTGCAGTGCGACTTCATCCTTAGCTATACTAATAGTATATATATAGCTTTCAAAAATCAAAATAATCACAAATCCGCGCTCTCATATACGTATATTATCTCTCCCTGATAACTTCCCTAGGTTAACTACGCAACCTAGATCTCTGATACCAAATGTGACGGCCCGCCCCGCACCAACCGACATTTACTCCAAAAGTGCGTTGTACACACGTCCAGTTAGCACGGGACGGTCGTCATAAGGAAAGGAAAGAAGGAAATGAACTAACAAGGAACCTGTAGAATGTCTCACAGCGCATAGGATAAAATATAATAATGACATACTTGACATAAAACGGGTGAGACAGTGCATAAGCTGGAAATAAACTAACATAGCAGCGGAAAATCCAAATACAGCTTTAAGTCCAAAGCCAACATTATTACAACTTTTCAAACTGTCTCAAAAAGCAAAAGCAAAAGCAAGATAAAGGAGGTACACTACTAATGCCCAAGTAGCGACCACCAACGACACAGGGAGAATATCTATATATCATACGTGGAAGCCTACTGCTCGCCTCCGAATCAGCTACTCGCGCATCACCAACTAACCTGTCTCTAATGTGCTCGTGTGAGCACCCAGAGTAATAAGAAGAGACATAAAACTCTGGGTCAGACAAAAAGTCTGGTATGAGCGATAAGCATCTAAACAGAACAATAACAGGTATACTAAACCATGCCTGAACCTGGACCTGCAACCAAAGAGTTAGCACTACATACTGTACAACACTCTAAGGTGCCATTTCAAATAGTGTAAAGGTAACGGGGGTGGGGGTGTGCATGTCATAATGATGGCAAACAAATCAAGCATAGCAACCATCCTCACATCTCTCATTCAGTGCGTAAAGCATATGATATTCCCCACTTCGATCACCCCAATACTTTGCTATGATCACCTTGCCCCATGAAGTCATAAATGGCTTCACTGCACTGATACATAGCCACTAATCCTTCGCTATGTCCACTTGCCCCATGGAGTTATTCACCCCATCTGCACTGGCTCATAGCCTTACCAATCTTTTACTATGTCCACTTGCCCCATGGAGTTATTCACCCCATCTGTGCTGGCTCATAGTCTTACTACGATCACTTTGCCCCTCGAGTCATAATGACTCTACTGCGCTGATAACGTAGTCTTGCTACCATCACCTTGTCCCTCGAGTCATAGTGACTCTACTGCACTGATAAGTAGCCCATCATTCATTTTCAGTGGTGAATCAAAGTTATGAACGTCGACAACTCCTTAGCACACATCCCGCAGCAAAGCCCAACCATGAAGTGAACTCATTGGTTCCCGACTGGATCCTGAGCTCTAACTTCCAACTTAGACTACTTTTGCATCTCGGGTTTTTGGTCAATACTGGTATTCGTTTCGATTCTCTTGTCCATGTCTTTCGGTTCGGTTCGGCCATGGCATTCGGGTCTTCAGCTCGTACTATGTTGTTCGAACTTCACGTTCGGTTCGGGTCGGTCACATCACTTCGGTTCGGGTGTTGCTCCCGGTTCGGTTCTCCTCGTGCTCTCCGATCCCACGCTACGCCCTTTCGGTTGTGATGCCCCGGTCCGATCCCACTCCTGGTTCTTGTCCAATCCGATCCAGCTTCACCCCAATTCGATCCGGTCCAGGCCTTCCTTCTCACCCCAGCATTTGTATGTTGCTGGAGATGCCACCACTTTGGTTCGGTTCGGCTATCCGATCCGACCCCCTTATCCGATCCGGATTCCTGTAGCATTTCCTGCAACTTTTTCCAACGAGCAGTTTACGCCACTTGACGGCGTTTTCGACCATTCCAACTATTCTAATCAATCGCAAGGCATACCATACAGTCATAGACTCATAGCAACATGTATAATCAACCACAAACACCAAAACAAGAATATGATAGGTTAAAATGGATCAAACCTAGCCGAAACCCCATATTTTTTCCTTAAGCATGGTTAGGTGAAACTAATGATATGATTAGCAAAACTTAACCAAATTAATCCAAATTCATATCAGAGGTCTAAAACATCATTTTTAATTTTATAAATATTTTTTTAGAATTTTATCATGTTTAAATTCGCTAATTAACACTAATTACCCTTAATTAGCCATAATTAGTGAGGAACTATGCAAATCACTCACCTTAGCCACAAATAAAATCTCAAACTGAAATGATTCTCTGTTTGGGCGTCAATATCAATGCTAAACAGCAGCTCAAATCTTGATTTGGTGAAGATCTCCCTTGATTTGATGTTGCTAAGCTTAATCCTTGATTTGGAGGTGATTTAGAGGTTGGAGGCCATTGTTAGGGTTTCTAAGAGGTAAGTGGAGGCTAGAAAACTAAATTGAAATGAAACCCTAACTCATTTCAGCCTCCCCATAACCCTAATCCCGAAATGGGTTATGGGCTCACTCACTAATCACCCCATTTGGCCCGATTAAGCAATTTTTCGCCTTCCAAACCTTATTTCAGCCATATCTCCCAAACGATAAGTCCGTTTTTCACATGTGACCACTCTATGGAAAGGTAAACCATCAAACGAATCTAATGGAAGTGGTCTTAGGTCAAAATTCCTTTCCAATCAAAAGTTATGGCCGAAACAAGATCAGAAAAGGGCAAAACGGTCATTTAAAAATTGGCAAAAATCATGAACATGGGAAATGACTCTAATGGTTGTTTCCCAAAGTTACATGACCATACAACTTCATATGGGAAAGAAATAAATATCCTATGATCCCCCGATGCGTAGAATGCGGGTTGTTATAGGAATTTTGACAAAATATAATATTACATAACATATTACATATCAGAGTCGATTACATCACAGAGCACTTCATTATAATACATCATACATGGTTACGGCCCAATACAAAGTACAAACTTGATACTTAGATATAGATGTAACTAGTAAGCTGACTCCATGATTTTCAGTCCAACATACTCCAATAGATTTCCATTAACTACCTGGATCACTTGTCTACTCATAACAATTGTTATGAGTACCTTAGAGTTTATGAAAAACACAGAAAAATAAACTCTGGGTCAGTCAGGCGACTGGTGTGAGTAAACAATTTTAAAACAGTTTGAAAGCAAGATGATATGGAACGGGGTTTTTCTCTTATAAGAACATATTGATTTAACTTTAGAAAACCTTTCAAAAGAAAAGATAACAGTAAGACCATCCCACACATAAACATGGATGGTTTTTTACCTTACTATAACCCAAAAACATTTTTGATATCAAAAATATCTGACATTATAATAGTTTTTATCAAATAAATAACCATCTAGCGGAACACTTGCATCTCACGCTCCACATATAATATAAAATCAAAAAAACCGCGGGAGCTTATCGGAGATTGGTTTCCAACTATGACAAGGTATGGGACCACCTGCCGATCAGTGTACTCTAGGGGGATACATTGGGGTTCAGCAAGAACGTCTTGCAGCCCGTCCACACATGACCGCCCACTCATTTAGCTTGAATGTAGCGAATATGTTACCACCAACGGTTGGGCTCAAACCACCGTTTCCAAAAGCTGCAACAGCGAAAAGATAAAGAAGATAAATAGGAATTTCTCTAGATGGTGATAATATACCCTGCTTGGGAATGACCCACCTAGCCATGTTGCCTGCCCGGTTTCTGTCATTTCCTAGTTGTGAGGCTTGAGGTCATTTTTATCCTTTTGACAGATCACTTCTTCAATTACTTTGGATGCCACGCTGTCATATCTGTCAGAACACACAATTTATTTTTCCAAATACATTACGGGCATAAAGCTAAGAGAAACGAATTCCTCCGCCACCAGCATAATATACTTACGAAAAGTCAATGTGTAAGATCTGATAGATACACATTGTCAGACACCCGACCATGCAAGTTGTCCTAGGACTGGACAAACCGAAGCTACTATTCTGTAAAACAAAATAGCCATTGCATATCTTCATCTTTGGTTATCTTCAATAATCTTTGACACGCGTCGTATAAATCGGATCAAAGTGGAATATCAATTTTGGACTCTTCGAAACGATTAACGTAATGTCTTTTACTATCAGTTGATACTTAAGAACTGTTTCAATGTTAACTTGATCTCAAACATTTCTTTAAAGAAATAGTTAACAACTTAAAATGAACTAGATTAAATATAATTCATTTTATAAACCCTTTATTTTATGAGCTTCAACCAAACAGAATGGTATATGTCTACATTGTTTAAAGCCAGACATTTTGACTATATTTTATAAATGGACGATTAAAGCGTGTGCTTCGCACACGGTAATTTATTCAATTTTGACTATCCTTTAGAAATGAACAACTAAAGCGTGTGCATCGCACACGGTACTTTGTTCAAAAATGTCAAGTCGTATATACGACAATTATTTGTAACTTTGTCCTTCTTATAAATTGTATTTTGATTTCTAAATAATCATTTATAATTTAATTTATACTAATCTCTATTTTATACTTTATTATTTCCTATTTCGTTCGATTTTTAAAACTAGTTGAAATCCTTTTAAAACAAACTACTATGGTCTATTTCCATTCTAATGCCTTCACCTCTACCGGCCCAAGTAGTTGGGTCCTTTCTAATCTTATTAAATTAAAAATATCTTTTTATTTTTATTCTATTTCTTTTACTTTATAATTTTCTTATTTTTATTTTTTTTTCTATTTATTCCGGTAGCCCAGAAATTTTCCTTCTAGCCCACCTTCCTTTCTTCTAAAGTTTTATTTCCCTTCTACTTCTAATTTAGCCTACAGCCCAATATTGCTGGCCCATCTTCTTCTCTCAATCTCTCCTTTCATTTTATTTAAGTTTTTATTTAGTTTAGTTTTAGCCTAACTGGCCCATCTTTCCTGGCCCGTCCCCTTCTTTATAAATTCTCTTCTCTCTTTTTTTTCCTAGCTGGGCCAATCCCATACCCACTCACCTAACTAAATCTAAATAGAAATATGGAGGCATGCATTCACTAATCCGATCCCTTGTGTTCTTTCTTTTCCCTCCTGCACCCTTTTCCTTCTACTGTTTCTTCTCCATATTCCTTCTGTCAACAGGCTGCACACCCCCTTCTTATTTTAACCTTTCTTTTCTTATGCAAAGCACAAACATCTACCAAAAAAAGAACGAACGTTACAGTATTATGGTGCTTCGTGCTCAACAGTATATAATCTCAACCCAATATATTTTTCTATTTAAAACCCTCGGCCCAATGTTCCAACGCAGATGCGTCTCTTCTTCTTTAATTTCTGCTACAACTTCCCATTTCTTCCGTCCGCTACCTACCGTAACTCTCCTACTACCCATGAATCCATCCCTTCCTTTCCATTCTACTTTTTTCTTTCCTATTTTAATAAACATGCCGTACACAAAATTTTGCATGCAGTTCTTATTCGACCACATGGAAACCATTTACGGGTTGTTCTCCTTATTGTATAAATAGCTGAAATCCTATAGCTTTAGGATGATCACCCGTAGTTTCTTATATTTATTTAGTTCTTTGTATTTCTGGTTTCAACTTGTACATGTCACACTAGCTAAATTATCGCGCCCAAGAACACAAACGCCACTTCATAGCTGTTGCTACTATCAACTGCTCCCTCTCCTTTCCAGTTGCTCACTGGAATCCACCGTGCCCATATGTGCACATGCACACATACCACACCCAACAGCACACGGCATTGATCACCCACCCATGCCATAATACACATACTCATTCCATTCCCAAACTCGAATCTGCACCTGATCATCTCTTCCAGAATTTCCATCATCAATTGAACTTGCCAAAACAAAATTGATCCAAGCAGAGATCTCCGACTTCACTTCTGACCACCCGAATACAGTCAATTCCGACCACATCCTGGTGATGGTTAAAATAATTTGCAGCATAAAAGTGTTTCCTAGTTCGCTGCCTCCCTTTACTTCTTCTCTATTTCAATCCTCTGCTCTCTTTTTTTCTTTCAAACAATTGACATGGGATTTGGTATCCACCACCAACTTAAGATTAAATAAACCAAAATGGTTTTTTTTTATTGTATACTATCTGATATTATATAAGAAACTATTTAAAAAGTGTGGAACAGACAAGTTCCTGTATGATTGTTGCTTCAAATGTGCATTGCGTTAAAAGCATGACGATTGCATACATTGCACAAACTTGGAAGCTGTGTTTCCATACAAGTAATAAAGTGCCCATTACATGCTACACTGTGCACTAATATATGTGGAAATTGTACACATTGTGTACAAAATATAAAGAAATGTTCTAAACAGAAGACATGACTACTCCGGCTTATGTTCCAACAATTTTATGGTATGAACAACTGTGCACAGCAACTATAACCCTCTTCACTACATCAGTGCAATCTAGTATAATAGCGTTTTCAGTTTAATGTAAACCAAGTAATTTAAATGGGACGTTTACTCATCTATGTTTATTTTTATTTTTTTCTTGAATTTAAAGATTAGAATCAAGTAGTTCATTCACACATTTAGTCACTAGTCCTTACTCTCTGTTTTATGCTAAGGATTTTTATTTGATAATTAGTTTAAAACATACAGAAGGTTTTCCAATGAGTAACAGGTCTTCAGTTTCAATGATTTCATTAACTGATACAAAATATTATAAACCAGCAATTAAGGCTCTACATATACAAGGAATTAACAGCATATTAGTTAAGTAATGGCTCAAAGTGAAATGTCAACAGCAAAGTTTACTAATTGTTTTAGTGTTCTGTTCCAGCTTCGTTTAGGTTAACCTGGAACTCAAATTAAACCAAAAAGAAGTCCATTTGAACGCATCTGCATATATCTATCCATAAAATATAAAATCATGAATCATTCGAGAGTTTACTCACAAGTTCTTAGCTCCCTCTCTGTTCTTAGATTTGCTGCCTTGTTTTATCACCCAGGTTCAAAAGATTTTGCATGAGAAGCGTATGGGGTGTGGTTGTATTTATAGGCAAGATTAAGTATTAAACAATTTATTGCACTAAATGCATGTAGGTTGTCTACCTTACAGATAACATGTTTGATGTAAAACCACATACAGGTTTTAGGTTTCCATTCGATTTTTGTTTCAGAAATCACATGCAAGCTTGCATATATGTATACCATATTTTAGTACAATACAGCATAATATCTTTTCATAAGGTTAATCACATAAATGCATGTTGCAAGTTGTTTTCTAGACAGGTTTGTTTGTTGAAATATAAAATAGATTAGTTGTTTGTTCGTTAACTTGGCAGCAACATTTACGAGTTAGGCTATGTTAGGTAGCATTGCAACATGATCTTTCAAAGGGGATTACATCACATTAAAATTTATGTACCATAATGTTAGGGTTGACTCTTATATATGTTTATACTTTTAATAGCATACACAGGATTTTAAATGCAAGATCATCTTAATTTCTTAAGTTAATAAAGAATCATATTCTTAGATATAAGCCAAAATATCATATCTATACAAGTTGTATTAACATATGTAGTCTATGTACAAATGTATGGGTATATTTACAATATGCAAATGGTTTAAAATAAAATATTGTATTAGGTATCTTTGAATCAAATGTTAAGATATAAGCCAAAATTCATGTATATCTCCATATACATACATATGTATACCTTTTATATATATTCGTATATATTTACACATAAGTTCATAGTTATTTAAGTTTTGTTTGTACATTGATTTAATTCTATTTTAATTTAATTAACACATTAAAATCAATGTTTATTATTAAACAAAGTCGTTTAAAAAGCGGGACATTACACTTTTCAGATTTTTTTTATATAATATTTTGGCTATTGCATATGTTTAAATTTAAATTGACTGTTCTGAAGTTTGCATGTGATTTGAGATTTAATAGCATGTTTTTAATGGTATGGCATGAAACAAATAATGTTGCTCTACCTATTGTTTTAGATTTAAGCAGATTACCTCATTATTGATTACATTCCAAACACGTCATTCATGTTGTACTCAGCTAGTTGGTCATTCATGTTTTTATTCATTTATTTAGTCATTCAAAGAAACAATTTGATGATTATAAAAGGATCTAGTAACGGCGAAACTTTCGCAAAGCCGTCTTGAAAATTTTTTGATTTGGTTAATTTTTTTGATTTGTTCAAAATTTTATATATATGTAATGCATAGTTTAAGGCCACAGAAGACATTGTCAACATATTTGGTCAAACTGAATTATAAAGCTTGCATAATAAGCCACTTACACCACATCTGGTTATGTGAATAGATATTAAATGATGTTATATGATAACATCATATTACATGGTTCCTATATGAACACAATTTGCTATGTTCACAGGATCCCATATTAAATTAGACAACTAAAACATGCAGATTTAAACATTTTTTTTCGTTATGTAAGGACACTTACATCCATACATTGTCTGGAATCACTTTTGCAGACTTGCAGATCCATATCTTATTTCTATAAAAAAAATAGTCGAAAAGGTGGAGAAGTATTGAAGTCATAGATTATTTTCAGTGGTTTGTAAACTAGCTGTTATGTAGTATATGTTGTCTAGCAGAATATTTAAGTAAGTCAGGCTGCAGTCTATAAACTAGCTTTTATGCAATCAGTTCTTGGTAGTATTTGCATAATAAATATCTGTATCTCGGTTTGGTTGATAATTGTTTAATATTTCCCAATACGACTTAGTTTTAACATTTTCAAATATTGCACATTGGTACTTATCAATATGCACCGATATTGACATTAATTACTTAGATTGCAATGATTATTCTAAGTATGGGGTACCACGGGACATCTGTATGATCTGCGTAGTATAGATGGATGATAACATGCTCGGTTTAATCACTACAACAAAATGACTCTATTACAACGGTGGAACACCGTTGTAATATGCATCCGTCGTGTATTAAGAAGTTGTAATAGACTAATATGTTTTACAACTTTTTTGCACTGTTGCAGCACCGTTGTAATATGTATATTTTACAACTTTTTTCCACCGTTGTAATAAATTTTATTACAACAGTTATGCACCATTGTAATAAAATATACTACAACTGTTATGCACCGTTGTGATTGACATTTGGGTTTCAAAAAAAATAAATATCTTTTGCAACTGAAAAGAACAATACACTAAATAAAGCAATACTCCATAAGCAAATCCGATATTACAGTTATTTGCAAACTAATTTATTAAAATACTCAAATATTTAGTATTACAAACAATAAGTTTTAGACAACATTCCGTACATTATTACATACTTGACCGTTACAAAGCAACTTAGTACAAGCACAAGTTATCCACAAAAAATTGCATATCCTACAGGAGTACACCATCATCCATAATCTACTACAACTGTTATGTACAAGTTACCTGAATCTTTACACCATCATCCATAATGTCCTTATATTCCAGTAATACATCTTCATAGTATTTCTTTAACCGACATTCAATCACTTTTTGAATGATATTTTCAGGCTTCTATGAACTTGCAACCTTATAAAACCGAAAAAAGTATAAATGAGCTAATGATATAAGAAAGGACTTTAATTGGACGTTAACACAGAAAAATGGAAAATTTGTGAAAAATGCCATGAAACCATATACAAATTATCAAGAACAAACATTTTATTTTGGGCAAGGGAATTCTGAACCAAACCCGAACTCTCTTGCTCCTCATCCCATAAGCGCAGCAACACTTTCAATGTTTTGTATCCGGTCCTTGTTTTTTTTTCATGAAAGAAACACACTAATGCAACATGCAGTCTGTAAGGATCCAAATCCTTCAAATTCAACATGCAAGATTCAAGATGACAACAACATTATCTATTTGAGTATTTTTTAAATTACCACAAACATACAGTCTCTTCTCCGCGACCCAAACCCGAACTCTCCTGCAAACTCAGAAGCAGTAAGAATGTTCAGTGAAAACAAGCATGAATATAATCGCAAGGCCTGAGAGATATGTAATTATTTGAACCTGTTAGGCTAAACTGTATTTGGCAGTAATTTCAAACTCTTAGAATTAAAAAAAAAAACCACAAACATGAACAAATTTGTTAAAGGTTTTGTCAAGCAATCCACCAAACACCTTGTATACATGGATGAAACTGATGGTTTGTAAACTGCAGCCCAAGTGCTAGCCAACGACGTTTAACGCAGCTACAATATCCTTTCTCCATAGCTGAAATTCCCACAAGCTGTTGCCACTTGTCCATGTTTTTTAGAAAATCGAATATAATATATAAGGCAGGGATCTGAGAGCAAGACATAGCTTGCGCAAAAGCTTTAAAAACAATTATGTTGGCTTCCACAATCCAGATTCAATTATAGGAATAGGATTTATTTTGACTATCGTATATTTCTAGATGTTTAAATAACATCAGTTAAGTAAAATATGTTCTCATATTCGCATCATCAACAAGCAACAAACACACTTCTGGAACCTACAGTAACGTGCTCCTGACGAAAATTCTACCCTCTTGCATTCTTTTTCTAGCGCAGTACAATAATTCAAAAAGAAAAAACATATAGCTTTGTTTCTTAATCATGGAGGTCAAAACAATAAATTGTAGAATCATGGATAATAACTACTCCGACGCTGAAAAAAAAAACAAGAGCGAATTAAAGAGGATAATTTTGAAATAGAGTTACCTATTTCAGATCTGTCAAATTCGATCTTTATTTTGCATCTTGCGTTTCGTTTCACCTTGTGTTTGCGCGAGTTCTTCTTTCTCCTTCACGTGATTTGCAGCCGGGTCGAGTTCTTCGTCGTTCGTGGATCTGAGAGGCTTGGGTGCGACATGGATTTCGGTTAGCTTACGATGAATTTGAGTAGCGAGGATGTTGCGGGTGGGGGTCTCTATTTGTTGCCATGGATTTGAGATGAAAAAAAAAGAAGGAAATTTTTTGGGGAATGAGGCGCATGAAGGAAGAAAATTAAAGGGACGAGATAAGGATGCAGCGATTAAAGTTATGGTGCGTTAATCGAAAAATTTGAGGAACGAAGGCGGGAATTAAAAGTTTGGAGGTCCAATGTTGTAAACGAAGGCGGGAATTAAAAATTTAGAGGTCCATCATTGTAAATAATATATTAGCAGCGCTAAACAATTAAAAAGGTGTTAAATATGATAATCTATTACAACAGTCAGAAAAAGTTGTAAAAGGACTTTATTACGGAGGGGTGGACCACTAATCTCGTCCACTAATTACTATTTTGAAACTTATTTAATATGGTAAGTCAAATAATATATAATAGCTATTTATTAATCTTATAATTTTTCTTTTTTTTATTTTATGAAAAAATGTAATAGAATATTATATAAATTGATTGAAATTTTTATTAAAATATTTAAAAGTAATTATTTAATTATTACTTCTTAATTAATGATTCTTACTTCTTATTTATTGATTACTAAAATTAATTATTCATTACAAAAAACTAATTTTTATTTATTTATTTTTAATTTCTAATAATAATACATAATTATTATTTATTAATTATTATATAGCGAAAAGAAAGTATTAATATTAGTTATTACATATTTTCAAATAAACTATTTATTATTATTATTAAACAATAGTTATTGAGTATTAATATTTTTTATTAGTTATCGAATTATTTTTATTAATTATTAATATGGTATTTTTGTTGTAGTGTAGTCATATATTACAACAGACAAAAAATAAAAGTTGTGATATGCTTTTATTACAACTATCAAAATAACATAGTTGTTAAAAATAAGTTTATTACAACTTTTCTGGAAAAAAGTTGTAAAAAACATTTATTACAACGATGATTTTACCACCGTTGTAAAATTAAAGTTGTAATATGGTGTTTTTGTTGTAGTGAATTTAACATAAAATTTATAGCTGAGTTATGCTGAGCTAATATGGACCTAGCATAACTGTGTATGCTCATTTATATAAAGCTTGAGCTATGGTCATTTTATATAACTCAGTATATGTCAAATGAGCTTATACTCAAGTTTATGTAAAATGCTCCTATATTAGGATTGATGGATAGCAAATCATGAAATACTTTTAAGTAATAAACTGCTTACTGAAGCTGAAAATGATTCCATTGGAGCATCTAATTTATTCACATATACTTGGCTTACATCAAATTTTAAGTTGCCTTTAGCAGATCGACAATTTAATTATACTATGTTGTTGTTTTGTTGTTGTTGTTATTATTATTATTTTTTAAATATTTTGTCAACTGCATATCAAATGCGCAACTATTTCTCCAAGAAATATCTCAGACGTTCTCCCGAAGATCATGAATATGACATATCATATTTTTGTGGAAGTTTTAAATATCTTCTTGAAAAGATATATAATTAACGTTATTATAATTAATGTTCGATAGTAACATTTCAGGTATAATAGAGAACTAAATTTTAACAACTTGAAGTTGTTTATATATTTTATTCGAACCAGAAGTTCAATACATTTTAGCAACTTGAAGTTGTTTATATATTTTATTTGAACCAGAAGTTCAATACAGTTTAACAACTTGAAGTTTTTTATATATATTATTTGAACCAGAAGTTCAATACAGTTCCAAACCAGATGTTTTGGACATTATAATACAATCTTTAAGATTCGCATTGATATTGCTTGATAAGCAAAAATTAATGATTTGGAATTTCATAAACATTTTGTTCTAAAATCGATAACACGAATGAGAAAGAATATGTAAAATAGTTACATATGTAATATGTGGACACAGGTTGTACACATATATGCGAATATTTAATTAACAACCTGAAGTTGTTATGAGCTCATATTATTTAGTAATTCAAAAAGTCGATTGTCGTCAATATTGAATGACCTAAAGTCATATGCGTATCCAAATGATTTATATAATTAGAAAATTCCTCCAAATTACTAGATCAATGAAAGGGAATAAACAATATAATATGAATGCATCTTATCAATTAATAAGAGCATTATCCTCCTACAATTAAAATACATATAATGCATTTGCTAGCAATAAAGTGATAATGGACCAAAAATGAGAAGGCAATGCTTGTCAACATTGAGGGGGAGAATAAAGGGATATAAGTTCATGTTGATCATTGACGCTAACATATAAAATGATGCAAAGTAATAAGTAACTTGCATAAATTATCAATTATGTCCCTAATAGACTTTCTCCAATATAGATTTGAATCCCTGAAGGATCAAAAGGTGTAAATCACAGCTGAAAATGTGGTATAAAAGTCAGTTCAAAATATTTTTGGAGTAAGTCATAAAAATGAAAAATATAGGAGGTGAGTGTTCCTGAAGAAACACTTAAGGGTGCTTTGAAAGAAACCCATGACATGATTGTCAAAATAACCTCAGAAGTGATTTAGGTACCTAAAGCATGATGATTTTTGAGATCTCAATAAATCATGTATAGAACTGAAAAGAAATAATCATCAATGATGAATTAATAAATAATGAAGAGCTTATTTATAAATGGATTAAAAATCCCATATTAGAGAGAAACATGATTGACCATCATGAAATTCTCCTAAATAAGATATATGGACCTGTAGTCCATAAGATATGAACCAGTAGTTCATAAGATAAAAATAGAAATATATATATAATGACTAAAGCACATGGAAGTTACTGAAGCACCATAGAGTGTCAAGTGCCATGAGCATTGTATTTTTCAGAGATAATGTAACTGATTAAAGTGGTGAAAGTTTTTAAAACGCTTACAGTACCCTGAAGGTATAAACTATGAAAGTATACAAATTCCGGAAGAATTTAAATTACGTTGTTAGTGATAAATAATGCAAAGAGCAAGAAATGTAGATTACAACATTCTTTTTAAGTATTGTTGTGATGAAAATCTTGATATATTTCATGATGAATAGATCACTTCCTGCTTTCAAGAATTGTTGTAATGAAACTTTTAATATCCATTGAAGTGGTAGTTACGATATGCAAAACTTATTATAATATATAAGTTCCTAAAGAACATAAATAACATTCGTTATTATAAAGAATACCAAGAACATGGATGATAGATTACAACATTCTTCTAAGTATTGTTGTAATGAAAATCTTGATATACTTCAAGATGAGTAGACTACTTCCTGCTTAGTAATGAAAGTTGTCTTATTCATCAAATATGTATTGCAATATATAGGTCCGACTGAAACAGAAAATTATAAGTACCTGAAGTGTATTCATAAATGAATATTAGTAACATACAAATCACAAAAGGAAAGCGTTTTAAATAAGAAAACGTGCCTGAAGCATGGAAATGCACATCAAGCTTTTAAAAGAAAAACTTCATTAAGAAGTATTTGTAAGAAATTTGAGTTATTGAAAGAAGAATACAAATTCAGAGGAAAGTATTAAATCAGGGAGAGCATCCATAAGTATGTTATAATGAACTCTTTTTCCTTAACTAAGTTTTTCCCTACTGGTTTTTCTTAGTAAGGTTTTAAGGAGGCATTGTCATGATCCATAAGTATCAACCCAAGA
The DNA here is from genome assembly GCA_030737875.1 of Allium sativum. Classification (NCBI taxonomy): domain Eukaryota; kingdom Viridiplantae; phylum Streptophyta; class Magnoliopsida; order Asparagales; family Amaryllidaceae; genus Allium; species Allium sativum. The sequence goes on from CM060921.1 coordinate 321,736,718, forward strand.
GTAACATACAAAAATAAGTTATAATGCACTATTTTTCCTTATTTAAGATTTTTCCCACTGGGTTTTTCTTATTAAGGTTTTAACGAAGCATTATATTGATCCAGAAGTAGCATACTACTTTTGACGTAGTAAATATGACATTGTATATTGTACTCTTTTTCCTTCACTAAGATTTTTCCCATTGGTTTTTCTTAGTAAGGCTTTGACAAGTTAACATTTTGATCTAGAAGTATCAAACATCTTTTGATGCAGTAAACTATTATTTATGAAGAAGACAAGGCATTTTGCATGGCTCAGATTCAAGTGAATTATATCAAGGGCGATAGGATGAAGCATATTTCTTCTAAATTTCTCTTCACACATGAATGAAAGGATAACAAGAAAGAGGAGAAACATTTTCAGTTCAAGAAAAGCGGGTAGATCTGTTCTCAAAGGCAGTTTCCATATCAACATTCCAGAAGATGATGTACAAAATTGGCATGAGTCAACTATATCAATAGACTAATTGAATAATGAGTTATAAATAAGGGGGAGCATATAAAAATATGTTATAATGTACTCTTTTCCTTCACTAATATTTTTCCCACTGGGTTTTTGTTAGTAAGGTTTTTAATGAGGTATTATCTTGATCCTGAAGTATCAACCCTTACGGTAACATTGTAAAACATGTTAACTAAAGATGAAATAAATTTGCACCATTTTCCTTGTTTATGTTTTGATCCTGAAGCTTCAAATTCTTTTAAGGAATATCATTTTAATATGATATTCATAATGTCAGACGTTGTACTCTTTTTCTCGTTCAAGGTTTTTCCCATTGGGTTTTCATGATAGAGTTTTGAAGGCAACAGACAATAGTTGTATCGACTGAACGGATATATGCAAGCAAGATAATAATAAGGGGGAGCAATCATCATATATGTTTTAAAAGGGACAACTTCAAGTTAACAGAACATTCAAGATTTTGAAGACGCATATTCAAGGGGGAGTGTTGTAATATATATATATATATATATATATATATATATATATATATATATGTTGTAATATATATAAGAGTGAATATGTTTTTATTAGTTTTCTGTTTAGTCCCACATCATGGGAATAAGCTAAACATCAGCTCCAAAGCCTATATATAAAGGAGCCAATGTAATAGAAATAAATATACATCTGAATGAATAGAAATGTCATTTCTCCCTTGTTTCTTTTGTTCTGTGTTTATTTTATAACATAGATTTATTTATATCATTCATAAACATTAGAATACACACACATGCACATACATGCCCGCGCACGCATACACACACAGATATATACATATATATTATATCCAAACTATTTCTCTCATAAAAAAATTAGCTTCATAACTTTACCAAATATATCAAAATAAACATGTAGATCTTCAAATAAACACAAGTTATTTTAAGAAGTAAGGGAATTAAAATTATTTTTCAAAAATAAAAACATTTCAGAATTTTATTTCAATAAACAATCCATATACAAACCATTAGATCATTATTTTTACACCAGAATTACCTTTGAGTATTACAGAAAAGACATATTCTCAATTTTCTTTCATTTATTTAAATGCTAGGTATTAAGCTTATCATTTAAGCTTCCACTAATGTTTCCATTCACTTTAGATTTGTTAAATCAAGATCAATATTAGATCTAAACTTAATACGGTCTTTTGAGTATGTATTTTCCTTATAAATATGTCTCCAAGAAATAATAATAACATATTTTTTTTGAATTATATCCCAAAATCATCTCTGGCACCTTCATCTAAATCACAATCCAAAAATAAAAAGTTTTCAACATGAAAGCTTCATTTACAAAGCATGTGAAAATCTAAAAAAAATATAATTAGTATAACAAGATCTGAAAAATAGATCTACTAAAACTTAAATCCAAATTGGAAAAGTTAGTAAATAGATCTAGAATTATGAAATGTTAATACTCAAATCTAGATATAAATTAATTGCAAAAATAAATCTAAAAAAGCAAGAGTAGTACTTTTCAAATCTCGTTCCATTAATTGAATAAGAGGAAGAGATATATTTTATTTTTTAAGATCAAAATAGATCAAAAGCATCATGTTGATAACATGTTATAAATAACAAGGAAATGAGAAGCCATTAGGGAAGATGAAGGAAATTTTACTCACTATAAAATGACACCATCATTTCCATTATATATGCTCCTATATATAAACTTTAAAGGTTTAAATATAACTTACCCATGATATTACAATTATATCGTTTGCTAACAAAATAGAATTAAATAACATATGGCTAGCTAAGATCTTGTTGTTATTATTATTATTGCATATCTTAAATTTTGTTTTAAAATGTTGCAAAATCAGATAAAATTCAAACCAAAATGTTTGTCGGTTCCTTCTACACACATAATTTTCCTAAACTTGCAAATCATATTTACCAAAATGATAAATAACTCTAACATAAAACAAATTATCAAATGATATTCTATTTATTGTGTTATTCTACCTTTTGGGAGCATATCAACAGGGAGATGCCAGAGCACCAAATTTAGTTAGAGAATACGAGTAAAATTTGAATTAAGGCAATAAAAACTACATAAATTATTGTGGATGCTTATGTTTTTTAAAGGTTTTAACGACCCCACAAAAATCTAAGACTGTCATGGTAATTGTTACCATTATCATTTCACAAATACAATTACAGTAATATTTTTTGTGGTAAACTGACATTGCTTGTCATTGTCGAACGATTGATATACCAAGACTGGTATATTGGTAATCTGATAATTGTTACATTCATAATGGTACATTACCGTTTATCCATCAAAGCATGTACCTTGATATGTTTTTTTACATCGTAATGCATCTTCATTATATTATATGCAGTGTTAGTTAATAAAAGACATAAATGGAAAAAAAAGAGTATTTGAAATTATTTTATTTTGAATTATTCCACCTGATTATTGAACTAAATCATTCATTTAATTCTAAATGCATGTAACAAAGCATATCAGATGAATATACATATGTTTTAATTGACTAGTAATATTACCATTACGGCTAATATTGAAAGAATATTACGAATAATTTACCATAAAAAAGGGTGAATAACCATTAGCATACTATTTTAATTGGTATATTGATTTCAGTCAAAAATGATTGCCGATCGACTGGTAATAGTATGACAATGGTAAATTTACCATTAGCATAACAGCTCTACAAAAATCTTTATGTTATAAAATAGCAGATAAACCATGAATACACTTCCACAACCAAAAAAAAACTTATCAAAGACCTAATCTTACGTGACAACAATAATAATAGCAAATATGTATCATGTTTTCCAATCATTGTATCAACCATAGCATTCGAGTAAATGTTTATAAAAATAATTTTGATTCTTAATGTACATGTCATGTTAATGTTTCTATAAGAGCATCTCCAATGGTTTTACGGGTCGTAATATTACAATTTGTAAGATTCAGAGGAGAATTGTGAAAATCACCCAATGGACATGCGCCGATTTTATTGACGGGCGATAATTTTATGGACACACGCCAATTTAATTGGCGACTTAAGGTAAGGCATCGATTAAATCGGTGTCCAGCCCAGCGCGCTGATAAATAGAGCACTAGGCCAGAGAAATTCACAACACCCCTACAAATACTCATTTATTTTATTTTATTTTATATTGGTTTGGACGTCAAGATGCCATCACGCATTATGAAGATCGCTCGACGAACCGTTCAGGCTCAGTTGGACGAGGCAGCTAGTCCAGTGGACGCTCCGCCAACAGCAGAGACGGTGATTCATGACCTATGGATCCTACATGAGTTACCCCAGGGGATTCACTCACTGTTCGGTTACGGCTCCCGAGACCGTCCATGTATAATTTCTTGATTTAACATATATTTCCACTGAATAGTTAAATAGTTTACCAAAGTTCGTAGGTAGTATGAACTGTTATTTTATAGTTTAGTAACCGACCACAAAAATATTTTTACTGGACATGCTACAATTGCGTTTGTGGGAGTTGGGCGAAGTTTATTACACGTACATTTGACGTACTTCTACTTGTTGTTCGAGAGAGGCTACTGGCCAGTCCGTTTGGTTGTTTCTTATAGATTATACCACCCCAGTCCTTCGATCGACCGTTGCTAGGGGCTTTAGTTGAGAGATGATGGCCTACGACCCACACATTCCACTTTCCTGATTTTAAGCTAAGTATCAGCCAAGTCGATTTTTATATGCTTACGGGGATTAAGATACGCGTGGCTGGTAGACTCCCATGACCTTTTGACTCGTTTTATGAGTCACCACAGTCTTACTTGCAGTAATTTCCCGATTTCGTCGTCGATTATATATCCTCTGGAGTCGTTTCCATTGCATATTTACATGAGTACATTCTAGCACATATGGATACAGAGGGTATGCAGGATGGTGTATTCCGAGCTTCCCTTTTATATCTCTTTGGTTTGACATTCTTTTCGAACCAAAAGAGTACGATTCGATTGGGCACCTAGCAGCACTAACTGAATTGCATCTACATATGATTGATTGGGGCTCAGCAATATTAGGATATCTATACACTGCACTGGACTCTTACGCTTTTGGAGAGGTTCAGCAAATGTTTGGTTTTTGGTATATGTTGCCGTGTTGGTACTACGAGTACACGACCAACATGTATCCACGCATGCGTAGATGGGAGAGTGGTCACGTAGTCCAGCGTGCTCCTACTGGTGTCGGATACGACTTGATGGAGGCCCGATCTCAGATTGATTTGAGGTCCAGGGCCAATATATACAAGCACCGTGGGCTTCTTATTGGATGTCTCTAACAGAAGGTGGCCCGCTAGGTGATAAATACCTTTTATTCGTTGCATGTCATTTATCTTTGCACCGTGTCGTTTTTCTCCCACCGGTCTACCTTCCTATTTGGTACTTGGGAGATCGCTTTTATTTTCAGGGGTAGGGTGAGTTGCATGTACCCGGAGATCCACTTTCTGTTGATGATATGTTCGGGTTGCGGCATTCTATCGGGAGACAGTACATACAGGATCTAAGATAGGATGGGTTGATACGTAGGCTTTTTTATTACCGAGAGCAGATTTTGATACTTATTGGCATATAGTTGCTCCTCGACGGTACATGTTGCCAGTTTACAGTCGGGGTGTGAACTCCGATTACATAGGATCTCGAGTGGCTATGGGTAGAGTTCATCCACCACCGTTTAATTTTGATTCGACGCCTTCATAATACTCTGATCAGCCTATGGATTTTGCTCTTGCCAACTCATTACAGGCATATGATCTTAGCGGTACGTTAATAGCCCTGCCTATTGTCTACCCGTCTGATCGCATGGTTGCTGGTATCCCCAGGGATGAATTGTATCCTACGCATGAGCTAATATTCATATTTGTAAATTTATTAGCTTATATGTTTTTAAGGTATACAAACTGAGTTTAAATGTTCTTCTATTATTGTTTGCACCCAGGCTAGACCAGGATAGACGACACATAGCCAGTATTCAGGAGATGACACCGCTACATTCTCTGTCTTTGTATCAGGAGCACCAGGCAATAGTGTAGGGTTTGCAGGCCCAGATCGACGACTTACATGCCCGACTGGCGACGTTAGGTGGCGGAGGTGCAGGAGGATCAGGTGGTGCAGGAGGATCAGGTGGTGCAGGAGGATCGGGAAGGGGTGGTGACGAGGACGGTGATATTTCGTATATTGACGGTGATGACAGGGAGGAGGATGGTGAGGAGTCTGAGCATGACGATGACAAGGATGCCATGGATTTACGATGATGTTGATGAGGATCATGATGGTGATGTTGTTTATTTTATCATGATGTATATATGTATCTGCCTTGTTGTACAGGACTCTATGTTCTTTTGTCATTTTACTCGTGTTTAGATGTCATGTTGATTCATATTGTACTAGATTATACAATCTACCTGTTATGTTTATTCATGTGGACAGCTACATTTTATGATGTTTTGTGTTATAGATATATTTTATAAGCTACATGTTATGTTCTGTGTTCATGTTGACAACTTATATTTTAAAAAATAAATCGATATATTTCATAAATGATTATATAGCAACCTTTTGAAAATTTCGGTTTGACATAAGTTGAAATCTACAATACGAAAATTCGAGTTTTCCTTTTCACTGGAATTCAATAATCAAATAGATCAGGATGATTGTATTTTCAAAGAATTTCAATGTATATTGGACCCTGTAGATTAGATTGAAGTTCAAAACATATAAGTATGAACTACCGCGACGTTACGAGCTCATTTTTTATATAATTTATATATAATACGTTCAAACGTCGATTAATTAATAAATTCCATTCAAAATTTCCTTTCGATTTATAAAATAAATTGATATATTTCGTAAATGATTATATAACGACCTTTTGAAAATTTCGGTTTGACATAAGTCGAAATCTGCGATACAAAAATATGAGTTTTCTTTTTCATTGGAATTCAATAATCAAATAGATCAGGATGATTGTATTTTCAAAGAATTCCGACATATATTGGACCCTATATGTGATGATCCCAAAATCTGAGAGGCGGTATTAAGGATAATCATTGGAATATAACACATTAATCATCATAGCAGAGTACAGATAATAGCAAAAACAATAAATAGAATAATTTTACATGGATATTACAGCGGAATCACAACATGTAACAACATCAGAATAGCACAGCGTAGGATATAACTTAGTAAATAAAAGGGAAGTGATCAGTCATCATCGCCAGAGGCGGAATACATACATGCAGTGAGACATAATAAGGGTATCAGTCTACATCGCCGAAGGTGGTACATATACATACGATAATAAGTACTGAAAGTAAATCAGTCTGCATCGCCAGTGGAGGAATCATAATATAAGTACAATAATGGCGGAAAATGTCAAAGTCATCTCTGTGGAGTCAGCCTCGCCATGAGCCAAAATGCACTCTATGCAACAGTGCAGAGCCAAAAACAACCTGTCACCTGTGAACTAGGTTGCCCGTGTGAAAATAAGGGCACCCGCGTTTGCAAAGTGAAACAAAAAACGAGTCAGTCATGGGGACTGGTATGAGGAATCTATTTAACAGTTTAAACAACAGTAATAAGCAAATCATAGGACCACGCCACTTTCGCGGAACGGGTTTGCTCCAGTGATTGCTAGTGTATTTAAAACAAAGTAAATTCTTTTAAAACAACGCGATGCTTTTAAAAAGAATGAAGCCATTATAAGACTCAAGTCCCATCATACAATGCAACGCAAGCCGGAGGATAGAGTTTTACCTTATAATGGCCAAATATGCTTGATACGTATAAAGCGAAATCATTTGATATTATTACTAGTGCATATATGTTTCAAAAATGAATAGCATCATAAATATCAATCATAGACGGCATAAGTGCCCCATACCACTATGTCGCCATACTAGTTCTACAATCGAGTCCGTTATTTCGTATTGGAAATTGGATTTCCGTCATGAGTCGAGGCAAGGGGCAAGCTCCTCTCCGCTTCGAGACATTCTAGCAAATGCCTCAGGACTACACACTCTGGGTAACCCTGGATCTTCAGGGCCAGTCCTCTCTTACGTTTGAGGATTGGCAATTCCTGAACACACGTTTCCCGGTCCTTACAGACCTATAATCGAGGCGCCTCGCATTCCAACAACCACATAGGTTAAAAATAGATATATATGTCAGGGCTGGTAAGTCACTGACACCACCATAGCTAGAAAGAAACGTCGTGCTCTCCCTGCAGTCTGTATCCCATTTTTAACTCATACCGGGGTGTAAGGCTCGCAAATCCACGCTATACACAAAGCCAGGCCACGCAGACCGTGCTTTGATCATCATCCACAAGACTTTGCTTTGCAACAGAAGCATTGATCACAGCATCTTGGCATGCCACATAGGCAGTCCACTCCATACGATTGATTTCCATCGATATATAACCTCTGAGCTCGTATGTCTCAGAGAAGGGCGTTAAGCAAAAGAATAAATTCTCCGCCGCCAAACAGATATATATTTAACAGAGATCAATCAGTATAGAACAAAATCCAATGTCAGACACATATTCCATTTACAACTCCGTTCTGGGTCTGAACGAAACCGTAGGCGTCAAATTCCTCGTATATCCGTCCAATCAACACATACGTTCAGACGGCTACTACTTCCGTCCCTTTCCGGAAGCTACTCCGGTCAGGAACCTCAGCAGCGCCCATCCAACCGATACGAAGATCGTCGGTCTTGAATCGTCCTTGTATTTTCCAATTCGAATCGCTCGATAAATTATTTGAAATGAGGGTTAGCTCGGCCTTTTCAAATAATTCACGTAATTATAATTTAAATCGATTCTTTCCATGGTTATATTATTCGACATCCATCTTTCAGTTCTTTAGTGTTATTTTCGTGTCAAGCACATACAACCATCAAATATCTAACAATTCAAGCCCAATTGGTCTATTTGCAATCTATGTTGCTTATAATATTTTATAACGATTTTTCGCCATTTTTAGTTATTTAAAAATGGCCATATTTAATTAAACGACGTTTCAGGTCGTGCCGTGGCACTGGGCTGTTTTTCCCCTAATTTGTTTTACACATATCGGAAAATCTAACCGTTGGATTTCTACAAAGTCTATATCAGTGGGAAGATATTCCCAAAGCGAACCTAACGGATCCAGTTTCGTGAAAATCCGTCGGTCGGATCTTCCACACTAGTCGTTTGAAGTTACGGTTTCAAAATTCGAACTACAGCGTCGTTATTCGATTTAATTTAATTATATTTATATTTATATTTAAATATAAACGATTATGGCGCTGTTTTTCTTCAGATTTGAATTAAACATTCCGGACAATCCAACTGTTGGATTTTTACAAGGTTGGTGCCGTTAGGAAGATATTTCCAAGGCGAACCCAGCGGTTGCGGTTTCGGGAAAATCTGATGGTCGGATTTCTCGTACTAATCGTTTCAAATTACGATTCCGAAACACGAACTGCACGGCTTCGATTCCTTTAAATTATATTTATATTTATATATATAAATATAGTTCATTCTATAATTCCAACCATAGTTCATTCTATATTTTCAACTTCGTTTTCACTTCAAATATTTCACTAACGCCTTAATATTTCGAAAAATTTCGCCATAACCTCCTTTGTACGGGGAGGGGTTTGGAAATTTATTGGGCCGTATTAGGTACCCAATAAATCCTAAAAAGCATTCACATATTTATAGTGATATATTCTGGTGTTTACGGGGGAGCATGTATAGATAATCACTCCAGAGAATAAATTCTCGTCACCCCGTTTCCGTGTGGAAATAAATAGTCCATATGCCGTATCTAATAGCTAGAGAGACGTGATTTTTGTCAACTTTAGACCCGTGTGGGGTTTTTATTAATCTGGCAATTTATCGTTATATTTTATATAGTCCATATCAGTCATCAGTTCAACCTGTAGTATAAAATCATCGCCATACAAGCCTCTCGCTCGTATGGTAAATCTTCCACCTCGTCACACAAGCTCCAATTGCTTATGTGGAATATGATGAAGTATGCCTATCGTCAAGAAGTATGCCATGTAGTGTAGTTCAAAATTAATTATTACTATCCTATGGCGACGTTTATTATTTCACACAGAATAACCAGCACTCCGCATCCAATGGCATTCACAGGAGTTGATATAAAAATAAAATTGCGCAGCCAACTCATCAAGGTTTACCTATTTGTCGGGCACGCAAATAATTTCTTTACTCTACAGCTAATCCATTTTTCCTGTTCAACACATGTATATATATGCAGAACAAAGCTAATAATAATATTTCTAGCAAACTATTATTTATTTCAACACGTGTGTATTTTTATCAAAGCGTATACATGATAAAAGAAATATTTTTATCATCAAAAATATTTATTCAACACGTGAATGTTTTTAACACTTCATATTCACAATAAAAATGTAGTTTTTATTGTCTATTCATTTTATTTTAAAATACGATAACATTCAACACATGAATCTCAACTCGACGAACGAATTTCAACTCAACACATGAATATTCGCTATAGTTTGAATATATATAAAAATGTGATTTTTATCGTTAAAGCTATTTGTTTAAATTCAAATAATATTCAACACATGAATTTTGATTCAATGAATGAATTTCAACTCAACACATGAATATTCGCTATAGTTTGAATATATATATAAATGTGATTTTTATCGCTAAAGCTATTTGTTTAAATTCAAATAATATTCAACACATGAATTTTGATTCAACGAATGAATTTCAACTCAACACATGAATATTCGCTATAGTTTGAATATATATAAAAATGTGATTTTTATCGTTAAAGCTATTTGTTTAAATTCAAATAATATTCAACACATGAATTTTGATTCAACGAATGAATTTCAACTCAACACATGAATATTCGCTATAGTTTGAATATAAATAAAAATGTGATTTTTATCGCTAAAGCAATTTGTTTAAATTCAAATAATATTCAACACATGAATTTTGATTCAACGAATGAATTTCAACTCAACACATGAATATTTGTTTCAGCATACGTAATTTATTTCAACGAATGAAAATTATTCTAACACATGTATATTTCAGAAAATTTCGGCAGCATAACGGCAGGGTAGTTAAAACCGGGACCGTCCCTAGTACGGCTCCTCGCTCTACCTTAAAACCTCGCGGTTTTTGACAATGGGGATCATGCATCTAGTTCGCACGCAGGCGGCATGTTTTATTTTCAATTCCACAATCCTATTCTAATTTGTTTCAACCACAAGAGGGTATTTTTCAACCACAAAGGTATTTTTCAACCACAATATCAACCACAAACAATTATTTCCAACCATTCGTCATACCATATAATATCACGTCAATCACAAGCAATAAATATCGTCCATGATCTGTGGACGAGGGGAGTATATATATATTATATTATAATTCACTTGCATTTCATCACAATTCAAAGCATATATGTTTCTTTCAACGCATGTATAATTTATACATCGCTAATATAACTTATACAACACATGTACATGAGGTATACAATGCGTATATAATTTACACTTCGCTTATATAATTTATACAACGCGATTCCATTCACACAATTTAGTTTAGATTCCTCACATTGGTTATTGCAGTGCTAAAAATCCTAACGAGCTCAGAAAAATCCGTGGCTTCTTCTAGATGGTAGAGAGCCTCCTTGCGGTCACGGTGTCTCCTGTTTCATCGAATTTCGTTAACGAACGAAAAAGATATTATTTTTCAAAGTTTTGCAACGCTTTATAGTGTTATTTTCATTTCAGAATTTCGAAGCAGAAAGGTTTTTTAACCTTCAAAACTAGGTTTTGATTTTAAAATCAAACCGTACCTTGTTGCTCCGATCAGGCCCTGCGACGTTGAAGGGCTACGAATCAGCTCTCGATTGGTGGTGGTGGCGTCTGACTCGGCGGCTCCAGCAGGTCACGGCGGCGCTCCAAAGGGGCTGACTTCCTCCTGGAAATTCGACGCGTACGATCAATGGTTTTCGACGAGGCTTGTTCTGATTTGAAGAGGGGAGGGAGGCGATCAGAATCTTCAACTGGAGGTGGCGGCGAAACTGGCTGTGGCGGCGGCAAAATCGATGGGAAGCTTCGAGCTCGATGAACCGTCGATAACGCCTGGCGGCTAGGTTTTTTTTAGATATTTTCTGAAAATAAAATAATAAAAGAAAAAATGTGATTGGCCAATGGTTTTATAGGAAATTTTAAATAGTGTTTTCACAAACGGACTCGAAATCAAACCCAACGACTGTCTCCCCCAGCTAAATACCCCCATTCCAGACACAATGGGATATGTTTCGTTGGCCAATTCGACTGTTACAGTCAGTTATTTTTCAAATTAAAATATAAAGCATTTAATATTTAATTTGAACGTACATTTCAATTTGCCAGGGCCACAAACTGAATCGAAAAATTCCAGAAAAATAAATCTAGTTTTGTTTTGACGATACGGTCCTAACAAAACCAGTTTCATCGAATTTTGAGCTCGTTTGAAAAACGGCCATTTTTAGGTCGACCCATTTTAACAGAAATTGACCAATCACAATTTCTTTTGCCCCGCTCACATACTAGCTTCAAAAATTATGAAATTTGAAACTTAGCAATAGTTTGACATCCCGGACCCAACAAAAGTGGTTTCGTTGAATTCCGAGGTCGTATGCAAAATATCAATTTTCAGGGGCTATATATGCTATATAGCGACCTTTCTGAAAATTCATTTGGCCATAACTTTTGATTCCCGTTATGAAACTTCGATTTTTCAGATTCGTTAGAAAGGTATTCATAAACAGATTTAAATATTTTTAGTTTCGCTAAAATCCGTTATATTTTTCACCCGGTACAGTCAGACAAAGTTTGTATTCAAAATTTCAAACTGCAATACCATACCCAATTCTTTATTTTATTGAATTATGTTATTTCAACTATTCAAATTCTTTGGTAATAACCAATTTTAAAAATTTTAAATTGGTTCACATTTTCCGGGTTATTACACTATAAATTAGATTGAAGTTCAAAACGTATAACTACGAATTACTGTGATGGTACGAGCTCGTTTTTATATAACTTATATATGATGGGGATGACCTTAATCGTTTGACTCCTTATCGACAAAATGGGGGAAGACCCTAATCGCTTGAGTCCTTATCGACAAAATGAGGGACGACCCTAATCGTTTGACTCCTTATCGACAAAATAAGGGACGACCCTAGTCGTTTGACTCCTTATCGACAAAGCAGGGGACGGCCTTAATCATTTGACTCCTTATCGACAAAACAAGGGATGAGCCTAATCGTTTGACTCCTTATCGACAAAGGGACACTCTAACCAATAAAGTTGCACATTAAACACTGCAATTACACATTTACCGACAAAGGGACGCTCTAACTAATAAAGTTGAGCACTCCAACAACACATTTATCGACAAAGGGACACTCTAACCAATAAAGCTGCACACTAAACACTTCAACTGCACAGCTATCGACAAAGGGACACTTGTACCAACAAAGCTGAGCACTCCAACAACACATTTATCGACAAAAGGACACTCTAACCAATAAAGCTTCACACTAAACACTGCAATTACACACTTGTCAACAAAGGTATACTCTAACCAATAAAGCTGAGCACATCAGCAATACCGTTATCGACAAAGTGGCACTCTAACCAATAAAGCTGCATACTAAACCCTGCAACTACACAATTATCGACAAAGGTACACTCCAACCAATAAAAATGCACACAAATCAATAAAGCAACACACAGAACAATAAAGTTACGCAATAACCAATACCTAACACCTTATGTATAGCAGCAACATTGCAAACCATATCTCATATCCAAACAAATTTGCAAACAAAAATGGATTCTTATTTTATGCAATGCATGGTAGCTTTTGATAGCGTTTCGGAGGAAGAAGAAATCCTCGAAGAGAAAGCCGAAGAAATACAAGAAATTATGATTGTACGAAATTATGCAGTAATGATGATTTAGTTCTTTATTTAAACGTAAGTGTTCTATTGTATTTTTACGTGTTATTAACCAGCTACTATTATCATCTAAAGCTATCATATTTTGGGAAAGGTCTGAAATTTAAAAAAAAATTACCGATTCCGATCAAAGTAAATATAGCCTTTGTAACTGTATTTTGACAGTTTTATACTCGTTGTACGACAATAAGAATGGTATATATTTGTTCGAGTAAAATATGATCGTTGGAAAGTCGTTCGGATCATAAGAAAATAAAAGTTTTATTGTATTAAGGTTGGGAGAGACTGCACCGATTTTAACGACACTCTATAAAGGGCGTCGATTAATTCGGCGCATGCCGAAATAATCGGCGCACTTCGTAGTGCGCTGATAAAATTGACGTCCGGAGCCAATTCCGAATTCAAGATTGGCTCTGTAATATTTGCCTGAATATTACAAGTCCAAACGTTTGTTAGAGAAGAATTCTTCAGTTGATTATTGATTCAGGGTATGAATCACCCACCGTTGGAAATACTCTAAATATGAAACTAACATTCCGACCAGACAGTATTGGTTTTACATTAAGATTCAGTTATGTCATAAATGATGCACAACTATAATACCATATGATAGATATTAGCAGGTGTCAGTTAAAATTTTCTACACAAACAACACATCATTTGATCCATTTGGATCGAGTTCTATAAGTATACAAAAAAAAAAAAAAAAAACAAATTAAATAAATAAACTACTTCTTAAAAGTCAACCAATTCGTTTTCTCTGTCAAAAAGTCAAAAAAAGTATCTTTATTAATAATTGTTTTAAAGCAAAAACTTTTAGTCTGACCGTTAACTTGCAAGATTACCCTTGAAATTTAGTTATTATTTAAAGAAACAGAAAAATTCATCCATCTACTCCTCAAAAGTTGCATTTCCTATATATTAGGCTTTAGACTTGGCATCCTAAAATTAGCATTCTCATTATATCTAGATTTGAATATTGACCGGACTTTTTCTTTTTTTAGCGTATAAGATACCGATTTCATAAGCTTTTTTTTTTTCCAACAATCGAATAATCCAAAAGTGCTACTGCTAAACAAAAATATAGGTTTGTGTCAGTCCAACGTAGATCACTTTAATATTTTACACATCACAACATTATAGCTATTTAGAAAAATCATCCTAAGCCTATATATACCGCTCACTTCACCCATCCTCCGTCGTTGTTCCTTTTGAACACTCTTCATTGCTCCTTTTGAACACTCTTCATTGCTTCTCTTCTCATTCATGTCTAGATGCGATAATTTATAAATCATGCAATATTTGTGTAAATCCTTTTCCCTTGCAATTATTAAATACACAATATTTGTAGAAACAATATTCCACGCACGAAGCACGTACCATGATCATATGCAGCGCGAGTCATGATCGTGCACGAAGCGAGAGTGATAAGACCATTATTAGTCAGAAAAATAGTGATAACCTCTTCTAATGTAGTTATCATAGCTGTACAGAATACAAATGACGTAAAAAGTTGGAAACTTAAAAGATGCTTAACCGGCCATAAGAAGAGTACATCTATTAAAAATCACTTGTTGCTTATGTTTAGACAAAAGCAAAATACCGGTGAATTTCAAGACCAACGTGCAAGGAAGATAAATGGGGGAAAAAAAAAGGAAAACGTCCAGGACGTAAGCTTCAAGGCAATGGTCCTCTGCCTCGCCTAGATGTGATCTCTGCTGCCCAGGCTTTTCCAACTTCTGTCTGAAATTTCCCTACAGTGAAATTAATAATACCTTTCACGTTAGAAGTGCCACAAGCATAGAAGACAACTTGCACGCATTAATCTACAAATGAAAGCTAAACTTTCAATTAGATAATCTATTTTCAACCCACTTTTGTTAGTAAACATTCAACCAACACGCCTTCTTTTGCTAAGCCATGCACATTTGCCTTAGAATGACAAGCTGTTAAAGATTGCGATGGCCTTTTCGTTTAACTGATCAATAATTAAGGATGCCAGGCACAGCCATATTGCAGGCTTTTCAAAGTTAAGGGTTGCTGTCATTACGCGTGTGTATACACACTGCGCATACACCACACAAGCGTTAAACTTTAGCAATATATGCAGTTGTTACTTTGCAAAACTTTATATTTCCGTAAGCTCTCGTTGTCACTATTGTAAAAATACTTCTACACGTTCATTTTGGCGGTAGGAGAGGCTTACCAAGTTAGGTGTTCGCCTGCTCCGATTGGACGTTTGGAGCATCTTACTTGTGTCTCCAAAATGTATAATCATGAATATATGGCTATGGATAAATATATGCTAAATAATATGAAAATTTCGGAAAAATAAAATATCTCAACAGTTTCTGCTTTCCTTGAAAATAGAATTTCAATTATTAGATATAGTTGAGTTTTATACACTGGCAAAGAAAATTTGCATAAAGTAACTAATACTTCATGAATGCACGGGTTAATAGAAAACATGTAGTAAAGATTAACCTCCAATTAATCTCTACCAAGATGATAATTCAAACCGACCGTCAAGAATCAACCTAGCATTTTTAGAAACTTCGCTCATTATATTCACAAGTCCTCAACCCCAAGAAGACAAATCGTTTTACGAAGGATTTCATCCTAGAGGCAGTTTAATTATTTTTTCCAAATTTGAGTTTCCTCTTACTATAAAATTATGGTTATATTATATGTTTTGTAAAACTTGTAAATTTATTTAATCTATGATAATCTATCATTATTTGAGAGTAATAAGAGATGTATGATCAAAGGACGCAAATCACATTCTAATCAAATTTCAATAAAATGACTATTGTTGTTCTGATGCTTGTGGTTGGTTTGATTTTAGTTAGAGTTGGAAATGAGTTATTTGTTTGGATTTTTAGTAAAAGTGATACTCTAATCAAGCAAAGCACTAATTTTGAGTTTGCATGGATTCGATTCCATTATCTCTAGAACTTAGAACATCAGTTGAGCTAGTGATTCTTTGTTTGTGTCCCAAAAAAAAATCAAAGTATAGACAACAAATGAATTCATGAAACTGAAAAAGGATGCTCGTACATTCACTGCTTGTGTTTTATTGCAAAATATTGAGAGCATCTACTTGCATGAAGATGGCCAAAGAACCATGTGCTTCACTTCTGAGCATGTCCAGACAAGCTAATAAAAATTGCATTGTTCTTCAACAACCATGCGCTTTCAAGGTGAATCAAATATAACACCGTGAGAGCACATGTACAACATTCGCAACAAATTTAAAGGCAGTGTACGTTGATTATATAGATGAAGTCCAAAAGGACATATTACAACGTTCTCTACCTAGAAATTATACAACGATCCACAATTCAATGATTTGTACTCAGAGCAGCAGTAGCTTAACAGAAAATAATACAGATTTGCACAATGAAGTATCGAGAGACAAGTTAGCATATAATAGTGTTGACATTGATGTGAAAATTTTGTTTATGCAAAGAGAAACAAACAAAAGCAAGCAGCATCATGGCGAAGGAATATACTAATCTAGGTCCAAGACGCTGGGTACTAAAAAGGATGTGTGTTATGTTTGCAAAGAGGGGATGATGTGGCAATCCAACTACTCTTCTTACACACCAAGAAAGGTGAAGAAAGTTTCAGTTCCTACAACAATTTCAGTAAAATTTGAGTCGAACGGTGATAGTAACATCATGATGTTTTCATCAAGTTCAAAAGTATTTTATGGAGTCCATTTGAGAGCTTATAGTTTATACACTATAATGTCAGACATAAGCTGTCTCACTACGTATCAAGAGCATCTAGATGAAGCCATTCTTACGGGCAATAATATCCTATAGAATTGTTAGTGTTAGAAGCGGGAGAATCAAAATACTTAATGGCGTTTTCAAGCCTTGGTTTGAAGAATACAACAGATGATGAGAAACTGTAGGTGATAAATGATTTTTTTTGGTAGTGATGAAAGAAGTAAGAATAAAAAATCTATATTTAAGGATCAATAACCGGGAAGAATTTGATTAAATGGTGGATTCAAGTGTTTCAGAGTTCACTCCTTCATAGCATCTTTGCATTTGGCTATATTGACAATGGAAATTGTGAGGTATTATGGAAACGGAAACTGTTTAACGGTGTTTGTTATTCAAAGATGAACTTTTGTGAAGACTGTTTTCAGAAGCAAAAGAAAGTTTACATTGGCATTGGTATACTTAAAGCTAAAGATGTGCTCGATTATGTACACAAAAATGGTTGTGTCTGGCTCTTGATTCCTTGCTAGATGGAGATGGATACTTTGTTTCATATACTGCTGATTATTCACACCAATTTTGGGTTCACTTTCTGAAAATGAAGGACGAAACTTTGGCTTGGAAACAATGGTGGAGTCAAGCCGATCAAGTCTAGAGAAAATTTTAACACATATAACATTGACTGCGTTATTCAAAATAAGATAATAGATTTCTTTTATTTTCAAGCACATGAACTTAACTTACATATCTTTAGTCATGTGGCATGTTATTGTTGCAATACAGCAGATATGTTGTTATGTTTTTTAACTTTATTTTAAAACATTTATTAAACACTTGCACTACAAGTTTATATAATATGTTAGTTACAAAAAACTAACACTGACACTTATCCCCATTTATTTTCACCCTTGGATTTTTATGCTTCGTTTGTTTTCTTCCAACGTCAAAATTACAAAATCATAGACAAATATGAATGGACAGAAGAATTACAGTGGCAAAAGTACTGATAAACTGCAATAATTAACAACTAGGAGTTTTTAAAAAGTAAGAAATGTGTATCAATGGTGAAGCAATTCAAAAATAAAACAAATTTTAGTTGGAATGTTTGCAGTACGGACTAGGGAGATTTTAAAACTCTGTTCCACATATGAGCCAAAGAATTAACAATTAATGGAGGGTGAGAATAAATCCAGGAGCAACCATTAGTGTAGTTGAGTGAACCCTACCACTGCCCTTGTTTAGAAGCAGTTGGATAAGTCTTTGACGGATCATAGATTAGACAACAGTGATTAAATCGTATCACAAGAACCTGCCATCAGTTAATTTGTGTCCATCTGTAATTAGAAATTATACCATTCTAGATGATCCACAATTTAGTGGAATGCTCGCCAGAGGAATGTAACTCAAACAGAAAGAACTTGGTGCTTGAAAATGAAATTGACTGTTAAATTAAAGAGGAAATATAGGGCCAGACATTATTTATGGCACTGTTTCTAATCAAGCGCACACCTACTGTCGTAGAGACAACGACCCTTGAAACTACATGAAAATGCAAACATGCCGATTGACTGTTTTTAAAAGTATTTAGCTGTCCAACTTTGTGCATGAGAACAAGCATGAGTTGGATGTTATAACAAGTACAGGTACTTTTTTCCTAACCCCCAGAATACTAAGAACGGATGAAATAGAATCCTACAACAAAGGCGTAACATCATCACTTGATGACAAGTTAAGGCATAAAATGGTTGCCGGAGTACAGGAGTTGCAACAAAAAAATTCCATGCACGGGAAGATAATGATAATTGGTAAATTTCTTTTCATCATGACCGATGAGAGGAGTACTACGTTTTATACTTGTAATGCAACCCATTAACAATCAAGGTCGGTTAAGAAGAAAAGGAAGCTTATGACTTCGTCAACTTCAGCAGATTACTCAAGTTTGAAATTAACTAAGGAGGAGGAGATTAGTTATTGCACAAGAATCATGCATGGAATTTGATGCCTTCTATCTGCAAAATCACTGCCAGTTCGTTAAAAAAACCAATGACAGTTGTATCGATGGCTATTTGATGACGGATCTTAGTGAAATGTTTTGTTTGATTGCAAGACATGCTTCTGCTAAAATATTGTTGGCACTGGTTGCATATCATGATATGGAATTGAACAAACTTCATGTGAAAACAAATTTCACGTGCAGTGATCACAAAAAGTAAACTTATCATCAGCTAAAAGCACGATTGCAAGCTTGATAAATACTTACTGGAACTAAAACAATCCCCAGAACACTGATATGGATACTTGAAAAGTTATGCTTTCGCAAGATTTCTCCCAAGGCATTAAGAATCAGTGTGTTCATCTGTTTGCTTGTTATATGTTGATGATACCTTAAACTGCTTCGAAGAGTATGATCGAGGCGAATAAGTTGAAAACTAAATTCATTATAGAATTTGACGTGAACTACAAGGAAGATAGAGACAAATTTCAAAATGGAAATTATTAGAGAAAGACGGTGGAGTGGGAGGAAGTGAGGCTCGCTTAAAAGTAACATATCAGGAAAATTTTCAGTCAATATGTTATGGGAAAAGCGAAGTTGAATACACCTCTCCTTTGAGATCTCAAGTTCAGCTCTAAAGACATCTTATGCATTATGAAAGTATGTTAGAAGTTCAATGTATACAAGCATGCCTACTATGATAGATTTGTCTTATGCAGTCGGTTGTCAATGTACTACACGACCCGAAACCCACACGGAAATTAGCAGGTTAACCCGACCCGTTTAGTTATCGGGTCATTTTCGGGTCCCGAATTTGACCCGTTTATAAACGGATGGGTTTAGGGTTGACCCGCTAACTCGATTTTAACCCGCCAAACCCGATTATACGTAGTATCTCTTCCACACTGTTAGTCTTTTATGTATGTTGTTAGTGTTAGTCTTTTATGTAGGTAATAATCAGTATGCGCATATATTCTTGTGTAAGTTGCTATATTTTAATAATTTACTCTTGTATGATGTTAGTTATATTTTACTTATAACTGTATCTCTTCCATTCTGTTAATTTTATTTGTATGCAGTATGCTCGTATATTCTTATATATGAAGAATGAATTTTATATATGGTGATTTCATGCTTTATATATGTACTGCCTTTTGGTGGTTTTATAACTTGTTGCATGTTGGTGGTGATTTGGTTCTTTTGTTGTTTATGTTAATGAGCAATATTTGCCAATGAGTCAAACTGATAAACCCAACAAAACCCGACACGACTTGTTTAGTTAAACGGGTTACGCGGATCGGATCGGATCGGGTCAACCCGTTTATAAACGGGTCGGGTTAGGGTTGGAAAAAAAATAACATGTTTAATAAAAAGGTTAACCCGACCCGTTCATAAATCAATCCGAATCCAACTTGACCCGACCCGAACCCCGACTCAATAACAGCCCTAGTCATGCACACACGTCAAATTTGGGCAAGGAACGTTGACAAAAAGGGAAGTTAGTGGTTATATGTTTGTGAGGCGCATCCGATGTTAACTTGTTGCATTGTGGGGTTGGTGATAGTGATATTATACTTAAGGCAAAGGCTGTAAAAATCACTGGGTGGATACTAGCAGTAAGCATGGAATATAAATTTTAATTGTCAGGACGGGGATTAATCGAAGCTAAACGGTTTTGATAAACTCATGCATTTTGAATGAAATTTTAGTGTTTTTTATAATATTAACCGATCCGCAATGGAATATCATGGATTTGGAAGCAATCACATAGTCAAAAATATGCTAAAAACAAACATTTTGATGCTTATAAAAAACATCAAGCGTAAATTGATGCATAGATGATGCATATAAACCTTTTTATATGATTAGATAATGCGGTAAGTCTCATCTAGGCGGGATAGGCAAAAACTTTGAAGGTAAGGCTAGCCTACCGCCTAGGCGGAAGCCTAGAAGGAATTTTACAACAGAGCTTAAGGCTATTATGATTCAAATCATACCTTTGGATTAAAGTGGCTAGTCGAATTTTGCACTTGGTATACGGACAATTTCATGAAGATTAAATTAAAGCCACTGAAGAACTATGAACTATCAAATGCAACTGAAATTTTTATTACATTCTACCTGATTAAAATATCAATAACTCTGGATTACTTATATTTTGTGACATTATTAGCCAAAATTGCATTTTTTTTTTTTTTCCTTAATGCTAGTGAAGGACAAGTTCAGTTTTGTTCACCTTCCTTCTCAAGGGGGTGAAACAACAGGCAAGTGGTTAAGACTGAACAACAATACTAAAATATACAACATTTACTTCACCCTCCTAAAATCGGTGGACAAAATTATATGGTGGATGATAGTAATAAGCAGACGTAGCCATTTACGTACTAGGTCGAGCAAGCATACCTGCAGTTGACTGAAAAAACTCATCCAGATCTTTTCCTTGGTCTACACAGAAATAAAAATATTATACGTATGCGCTTATTAATGACCGTATTGCATTAAAAAGGTTAAATTGATCACTATATCCTATAGCCTGCCTAATCAAACATCAGCTTGAGCTACTCCTGGATTATACTAGGTTGTGATAAAAACACACAACAGACACATACTAACAATAAGATCTTATATCTGAATTATAATCCAGTGATAAAGTTGCTTGATGTTTCGCAGAAAGATACCTTTTTCATATTCCAGAGCTTGAAGTATCATTTCAACCTGTATTAAATTAGACGAGTAAAAACATATAATCAGCACATATTCATGTAATTCTTCAAATTAACAGCACTAACTGTACATGCCTATGTGGTCAAAAACGTTTCTAAAAAAAGTAGGGAATCTCTGTAAAACACCATTTTTAAGTTCCAAAATACACAGCCATCCCTTTTTCTAAGTTTCCAAAAATTTACCGAGAACTCTGCAAATTTTTAAATATATGTGGTTTTTCCATATGTATGTGTGTATATATATGTATATATATACATATATATATATATGTGTGTGTGTGTGTGTGTATATATATATATATATATATGTATGTACATATATGTATGTATGAGGGGGGTTATATGGCACCCCTCTTGCACCCCAAAAATAGTCACTGGTTTAAAATAATGTTTGAGTGGGAGAGAGTTGGTGGAAGGAGAAATGGGATTGTGCGGTGGAAATTAGGGAGGATATAGGGGTGCAGCACTGTTTGAGTGATATATATATATATATATATATATATATATATATAGAGAGAGAGAGAGAGAGAGAGAGAGAGGAAAATGTTATCATAAAAAACATGCTATTAATGTTCATGTTCAGGTTTAATTTGTGCAGAATATATTTTTTATCAAAAATAAAATAGAAGTGTAATTCAAAACATGTTTTCGGTAAAGGCTGTTCACGTATCAAATTTAAAAATCAAACCAATTTTCCACTAAAAACAAGATAACAGTATCTTAGGCATAACTATTCGACTGCAAAAGGATGATGGTAATGAGAATTAGATTTTGCATAAATGAAGCTCCAATCATTTGAAATATAAAATTGATGTCCAAAAGAAAAGGTCGTACCTTAATATATTTACATTAATTTGGCATGGAATTAAAAAAAATAGCAACGAAAAACAGATATTACATCAGAATAACACTATGGTACGGAGCAAGTTATAAATGCTGATAGGCTGCAAATTCAGAATTAAAGCAATAAAAATGAAAGGATTTACCTTGTCAAAATCCTTAACAAATTTTGCTTCCACGGAAGAATTTTCTTCATATTCCATCCACAATTCTTCGATCTCCTTGGCTATTATTTGAAAGGAAATAAAAAATAAAAAAAATCACCGAACATGCCCTAAGAGTCACGGAGTGGTCTCAATTAAATAGATTATTAGTTAACAATATATTGAGCATGCAGTGGGTCTGATTTGTGCTTATTAGATATTGTTACAAATCCTCCATAGCGACCCAAATCACCTATGACTTCTTCCACCATGAAGCTATTAAACTCCTTTTCTGCTACCCATACAACTTGCACGGTTTTGAATCGTCAAATTCAACCGTCCAACTCGATTTAAATTCGGTATCGCTTTAAATAACCACACTTCAATAAATTATTTAGTTTGCACCCAACGACATCTAAGCTCTATGCAGGTGGCAAACGGTGCACACCTTTTTAATTTACTAGGCACGTTTAATTTATTTATAACTATAATTATAATTATATATATACACACACAACAATAAATATAAAAATACCAATATTTTTTATAAACATATGCGACAAAGGCGTTTTAGGCTTTTCTGAAAAGAACAGCAAATGTAATATCATAAACATAAAAATTTAAGCATAATAGTTTTCTAAAGCCAAAATCTAATATAACTATAAATGATAAACTAAAAATCTAAATATGATTCAACGATGATATTTTCCAGATCAATGCTTTCATTGCCATAATCATAATTTTCAACATCTCCTTCATCCATCTCATCTAAATCCGTTTCTTTTTTATGAAGAAGCTAAAGTGTACATTGAAAATTTGAAAAATCTCTTGATGTGGATGTTCTTTTACTCGAATATCTAGATTCCTCAATTCATGTTGCTCTAGCAGAAACACCTCAAGTCAAATCGTTGTTATCATCATCAAATATAAGCTCACCTTTAGCATTGAATGCATCATCCATATCTCTCATTAATCATTTACCACAATCATCAATATCCTTCAAGGATATTGAATCAACGATGTCAAAGGTATTGTATCATCTGTTTTATGCTTCATAATATAATAAATGCTAATTTTTATACAGTTTGGATTATCAAAAACGAAAAAGAAATTAATAAACAATAATATACTGAAAAGGGGTGTCATTTTTGCACCGTACGACATTTTTGTGTCGTGCGTCATTTTGCTTCTTTTCATGTGTGCCATGCCACTAGGAAGAAAGGCGCAAGCACGGCGCATCTTAGCTCGCTATTCATAACTCTGATGTAATGATACAACTGTATAACCAAATTGCATTCCAATATTTTTTGCACATTGCAGGGAATATAAAATTGATTACCAAATTTCATACTCTTGAGGCTAATGAATAAAATAACTGATTTTGAAAATTAGATTATTCCCAATGTATATGGCAAACAAGTTTATGTGTTATATTGTTTTATCATGTAATATATTATCTTATCCTAACTGGGTCATTATCATCATTCACACTTAAGAAGCATACAAGAAAGTTACAAGCAATAACAACATCATACATGTTATGATATAAAGGTTTTTTTTTTTTTTTCCCTTTCATTTACCTCTAGATCCTCCACCAAGTAAATTGCAAATATGCTCAATTGCTTCTCTCTCTCTTCTACTCTTCTCTTCCTTGGGTATACCGTCAGCTGGTGTAATATCCCCAACAATAGCTGTTTTGTTCATTTTCATAATTATCAGCCACTTTACAATGATCGTTTACTTAAACTCGTTTTAGTTCACTCAGGCATACTAAGAGCTTGCTTGGCAACAACTTCAAAACTAAATTGAAGTAGTTCCAAGTTATAAATGTAGAAGGTAGAAATGTTTGATAGATAAGTTGACATTCTGATTAGATTTAGTTGCAAAATATTAAATAAGTAATATGGAGGTTTGGATTGGTTATTTATTAGTATTAAGTTAATAAATTAAATTCCAGAAAATGCAACTCAGATAAGCTAAAAATATGCTCCAAGTCATCAACATGAGGCATAAACACATGAGAATGTAGCTTTAGTACCTTCAGCTATATCATGAACAATCGCCATTTTAACCAACCTAATAAAATAGCACAACTTGAATTGACAGAAACAAAATGAAATAAAAAACATCAAAAATACGTCCAAAGTTCCAAACCCAACCTATCGCGATCGACTCCCGACAAATCGGGTGCAATGAGAGCCATGACGCTCATCCGATACATGTGATCTGCAATCGACTCCGGATCCGCCACACCACGCCGCAACCATCCTGCTCTCTTCGTCGTCTGTAAGAAAAGATTCAACATAAAAAAGGGAGGGAGAAAGTAAGAACTACGGTCTGTAGTAGCAGGGAGCGCTTGGTACCTTAAGGCGGTGGCAGAGAGTGAGGAAGTCGATGGCGGAGGAAGGATTAGGACCGTCGGATGATGATGAAGACATTCTAACCGTACGTTTCGGGATTGGACGGATGGGAATGGACGATAGGTTAAGCAGTGATGACGAAGTTGAGGTTAGTGACGGTATAAAGAGATTTGGTGCTGCAACTAGTGCTGCCGCTCATTTTTAATTTGTTCTACTTGATTTGGGTTTTCGAATTTTATGGAAAATCATTTATTATCCTTCTTCCAGAATGACACATCATATCTTATTATCATTCACTATACTTAAAATTATTATATTATAACAAAATATTGCAATGTTTACTGATTCATTTGGCAAGTCCTCTTAAGTATAACGTGAACATATTTCTAATCTAAATGGGATTTTCTTCCAACGTTGCATATCATATCATATTATCATGTATTACTAGATCAGTCTCGTACAATTGCACGCTTGCCTTCAACCAAACATACAAGTAATAATGCACCAAATAACTGGCACATTGCAAATTGTTGTTTATTAACCCAATAAACATCATATGTGGTAAAATGTGCAATGAGATCATAAAGCAAAAAAATCTCACAGATCCAAACATAATTGATTTATCATTCAAAGAACAAACATCAAACAAAATATAATGTTGAATTGCCATCCATGAAATTTTAGCTTAACACAAATAAAATTGTACAGTCATTTAAAATGACATTTTTTAACTACAATTAATAGAAGACAATTTAGGTAAATTTATATGTATAAGGATTAACAGGGAATGCTATATATTCCTTTCCAGATTGGTTTTGTTGAGCTTGATAAAAATGCCCTGGCTATAGCTTTGAAAATGTAACATGGAAGAACCTGCAATAGACTAAATAGCATCATACGTGGTAGTTTCATAGTTTAATGGATAGCCATCTTAGATTTGTGCACTCTTTTGACATATAAAAAATAAAAATAAAAAAAAGGATTAAACAATCCTTTTTATGGCTATGCTAGACAGGAGTATCTCATAAATATGATCATAAGAAGATATAAATCAACAAAAAATGACATGTTGAAAAAGGAATATGAATAACAAAATTAGTTCTGAAAACAGTTGGTAAAACAAAGTCATGAACTTCTCCTACAAAAACTGGATTTATTAACAACTAAGTTAGACATCTTAGATCTTACTATACAAAATGTCACTCCAATCACTGACCATGTAACTCAACTCTATCAATTCACAGAGAAACTCATACTGAACAGGTATCATCTGCTTCCATTGCCTTTCCGTTGCTTTATAGTCAAGAATATTCGAATATTCTTGTATTTGTTGCAATGCAAACACGTGTTGCTGCCTAGTTAAACCTCAAATGGGGATGGTGTGGAACACATGCCCTGAAGAAGTACAAAAGATTGAATCAGTGCATGTATTTATGGTGTAGAATTAGCTCATATGTTTATGTGTTTTTCTTTTTCTTTTCAAAATGCATATAACGACCCGAACTTCCCCGGTCTCCGAAGAGAAGAGAAAGAACGGATTGAGTTGAAAACACGACAAATCAGAACACAAACAGAAGAACATTTCATTGCTATCACAACGATTTTCATTAGAGTACAAGAATATACAGAGTATGAATAAACATTATACATCAGAAAAATATCAGAGAATTACAAATTATTATGCAGCGGAAAATAATACAAAACACAACTGAAACAAATACACGGATACAGAGCTTTTCGAATATATCTCCAGTTGTAAACCAGGATCCCGTAAGAATAAATCTGCAAACCCAAAACTACTAGCTGCCCGTGTGGAAAATAGGGGCACCCAGAGTTTAGGCTAAAACAATAAACTCTAGGTCAGTCATGTGACTGGTGTAAGAACTAAAACAGTTATTTAGAACTTTACTTTATAAATAAAGTAAATCAAGAGACCACGCCGTATAACACGGAACGGGTTTCCTTCCAAGAATACCGGTGCATAAAACAAATAACGCAATGTTTTTTGGAAAAACGAAGCTATTATAAGACTCAGGTCTCATCACACAATGCAACGCAAGCTGGAGGATAGGGTTTTCCCTTATAATAGCCAAACATGCTTGGTACGTTAAAAACAAATCATTTGATACTATTATAAGTGCATAGTTTATAAAACAACTTCAAATATAAATGTATCAATCATAGACGGCATGGGTACCATATATCATGTCGCCAATACTAGGCTCTACAATCAAAACCGCAAAGTCACGTATTGGGAGTTGGATTTCCATCTGTGAACCAAGGCAAGGAATCGTCCTTACCGCTTCGAGTTAATCTAGCCCATGTCTCAGGACCCAGACACAGGTGGGCCCTTGGATTGTCAGGGTCGGTCCACACAGAGCGGATTAAAATGCTTGAACAATACGTCTTCCCGTCATATGGGGCGTAAATGAGCCAGATGACTCAATATCCATCGGCTCCGTAGTAACCAATATATCCGAGGCGCCTCGCTATCCACCAAATAATATGCAACATCCACGTGAGTAAAATGTCTGAGCTCCATACCGTGACACCACTCCTAACTAGAAGGAAACGCATGTCCTCCCTGAAGTCCTCTCCCGTTTCTGGTTCACTCCGGGGTGTGAGGCTCGCGAATTAACGCTATACACAAAGCTATGCTATATTAAAGTCGTGCTTTGATCATCAACCACAAAACTATGTTTTTCAACAGAAGCCTTGATCATTTGTATCTCAGCATGCCACACTGAAAATTCACGCAGTGCGACTGATGTCTATCGATATATAACCTCTGAGCTCATACGTCTCAGAGAAGGGTGTTAAGCAAGAGAATAAATTCTCCGCCACCAAACAAATATATATTTAATAAAGATCAATCAACACAGAATAAAATCCAATGTCAGATACACATCCATTTACAAGTTCGTTCGGGGTCTGAACGAAACCGGAGGCACCTTATTCCTCGTCCCATATGTCCAATACTGGAGAGAGGTCCTCGCATATCCGGTCGATCTCCAAGTACGTCTGGACGATCACCACTTATTACCTTGTCTTGGGTGTACAGCCCAATCAAGACATCAGTAATCATCCAAACGATGTGAAGACCTCCGGTCTTCAACCACCGTCTTCATCGTCAAATCAGTTATTCAGAATGGGTATAAACCCGGTCTTTCCGAATAACTCGCGTATATAATAAACAAGTGCTATAAAAACACAACATACGCCTCATTCCAATTCTGAATATTCTTTTATTTAAATATTCATATCCTTTGGGAAAGGTTCCCATTAATTTTATCAAAGATAAATTCTTTAAATTTATTCTTTAATCTTCCATTGGATATCGATTCAAACTAAATTAAGGTTTATCCAAACTAGTCGGTATTAGCGAACCTTACCGTAGTAATCATTTATTATATTTCCCAATCCCAACCTATTCATCCCATGAAGCAAAATTGGTAATACTTCATATCTAACACCACGGTGTTATCGGTGAAATTAATTATCATTTCACGTTCAGATCTAGTTAAAGATTTAACTATTGCTTAGAGCAAAACTGGTGGTACTCCATTCTCGATCATTTCTTGAATTTGATAATTTAAATTATCACACTCACTTTTCAATCTAGATAAAGATTCATTAAAACTCCATTTAGCTTTAATCTTCCCAAAAATCAATATTAATGATTATTCAACTTAGGAAATAAATCCTATCTTTAACTGGGTTAAAGAACGAATGTCATTTAAAATACAGTTCACGATAAACCCAAAATCACATTCCATTAATTATGGAATCTTCATGGAAAACAAATCAATATATAATCGATATCAATTTCTGTATCCGACTAATAATGTAAATGGAACAACGACAAAGTCTTTTAAATTCCATATATATTAACGGTCTTCCTCCACAGAAGTTCACTTCAATTATTACCAAATCGAATCCCATTCAATTCCAATTTAATATATTAAATTGGAAAACTTTACTTTGGAAAATTCCCATTAAATCTAAATAAAAAGTTTTATAAATTCCAAACCACATTTCACTGTTAATCGGGTTAAAGAACGAATGTCATTAAAAACACAGTTCACAATAAACCCAATTTACATTCCAATTCCAATTAAATATTAATTAATTGGAAACTCTGTTAATCTTAATTAAAAGATTTATTCTTTTCACACGGGGTTTAAGAACAGTGTTATTTAAAACACCATTCACGACAAACCCAAAATCCCATTTGATATTAAATACAAGACTCTGAATAGAAATTATATCGGCTTATATTCAATATCAAATTCTGAAACCAACCAATATCGTATTGGAAATAACGATATAAATATATCTTCCAAATTTCCATAACAATATCTACATAATCACGTCCAATATCGAAATATTTCGAAGATGATTTCGATTGAAATCCATTCCAATTCATTTATTGGAAATTCTGGCTATTTTTAAAACCATTTCAAATCCAATTTATTTATTTAAAAATATTGGATTATAATTCTAGTTCATCACTAGTTCATTTCGATAAAAATATATTTTTTCTTGACAAACGACGAATTTTTCATCCTAATTCTTTCCAAATCATTTATTATGATTTTACACAAACTATTAATATTTTTAATAATTTTATCAAGGCCTGTACAGTCGATTTTCATAAACGGTCATCGAACTGCACTTACAATGACCTTTTTCCAAATTTGATTTGGACATAATTCCAAATCCAACCGTTAGATTTCAAATTTCTTATATTCGTTGGAAAGCTCTTTTTGATATGAACCTAATGGTTCTGGTTTTAGGAGAATCCGACGGTCGGATCTCCCGTAATGTTTATTCGAAGTCAATGGTCGAAATTCGCGAACTGCCACGGCGCGGCGCGTTCTATTAAGGCCATTAAATATATTTAATATATATATTATATATATTTCATCGTTTTCCATTTAAAATGTATTTTATAAATCGTTTATAATTTTGTTTTAAAACGATTTCAACTTCATATTCAATTTTAAATCAAAATTGAATATTCCATATCATTAATATATAAATGATGATATTTTCAAAACATTAGATTTTGAAATCACTTCCTTTTCGATATTCATTATAAAAATGAATAAAATCGATATAAATATCGTTCGCGTCAAAATGGCGCATCTCTCATCAACACGGCTTCATAAATTTTCATATTTCCGTGTCCATCTCAAATCGGACATCAAAATCATATTTTGATCCATTACTAATATTATTTTAAAATATTCATTATTCGCCATTTTAAAATATTTGTTATTTTAAAATATTCTTTCTTTCCGAATTGGAATCAGACACAGTCAGTTACCATATAATTTTATTTATATGGATTTCATACACACATGTACACAACAATAATCAAACACAATCAACCATCATCCAGAGTGCATTACACAACTGCATA
The DNA here is from genome assembly GCA_030737875.1 of Allium sativum. Lineage (NCBI taxonomy): Eukaryota > Viridiplantae > Streptophyta > Magnoliopsida > Asparagales > Amaryllidaceae > Allium > Allium sativum. Next base: position 321,767,504 of record CM060921.1, read on the forward strand.
AGCGTTAGATATAAATAATTAACGCTTACAACAGCCTGTCAACCAATCGATTGACATACAACTAAACAATTGGGATTAGTGTATGTCAATTATCATCCTAATACCCGTGTGGGGTTTTCAAACAACAAACACTGATTATTATTTGTGCGGCTGGGCGATGTGTAAAATATATCGTCCCAATCAATATCAGTTAAATGTGTGTACATAAGCAAATCATCCGATTTATAAATGAATACTTATTTTATTCATATACACGTTAAAAATTACATTTTTAACTATAAAATATTTATTTCAACTCATGAATATTTTACACAGTTCATTTCTACAATAAAAATGATATTTTTATGGTTTTAATATTTTTAGAAAACTTCGGTAGCATAACGGCGCGATACTAGAACCGGAATAAGGTCTAGCCTTATCATTCGCTTAATAATGGCTCGCGCCATATACAAACCAAATTCTAATCAATTCATTTCATTTCCCAAACCAAATTGAACCAAATAATCCAATCAACCAAACAGCCAAACAAACATGGTTTCAAACAAAGGTGTCGGGTGCTTCTGAGCACCGTCTGCATCCTAGTATATATATTTCTAACTAGAAAATAAATTCAAGTGAGAAGTTCTCACCTTTGGGATCCACTCTACCAGTTTTATTTTTGAATTTCTGAACCGTTGGATTTGCTCGAAATTCCAACGCAATCCTTTCCACGCTGTTCATAGTAAAAATCACATTTTTTTAATATGTTGTTTATATTTAACAATCGCTATATCTTTAATAAAAATCATATTTTTATATAACCAAAAATCGAATTTCTTTATCTAATTAAAAATTGAATTTTTATCAAACTAAAAATCAAATTTTTTATCAAACTAAAAATCGATTTTTTATCAAACTAAAAATCAAATTTTTATCTTCGCTACTTCATTATAAAGACCAAATTTTTATATTCTCTTCCATTATAAATATCACATTTTTATAAAGCCATATATATATTAAAAATCAAATTTTTATCCCTTAACCATATGCATAAAAATCATATTTTTATCTCGCTATTCTATATATAAAAAACATATTTTACAACGCTATTATATATATAAAGATTATATTTTTAATTTACTATTATATATATATATATATATCTTATTTTTAACACGGCTAATTAAAATTAAAAATCACATTTTTAATTTATATTATTACACGTAAAAATCATATTTTTATTCTAACTAAAGATCAGATTTTTAGGATACTAAATACATATAAAAACTGATTTTAAAAATAATGCTTTTTATATATAAAAATTGATATTATACTATGTTTTATAATTTAAATAAAATCAGATTTAACACTATGTTTTATACAAAAAAAGAAATAAAACCTTTTTCTGTGCAAAATTTGGAGGTGGGGGCGGCGTGGACCGACGGCGGTCGGAGGTGGGGCTCAGGTGGCCGCGGAGAAGGGATCAGGTGGCCAGAGGCTCGGTTGCGGGTTGTTTTGTGGGTGGCGCGACTTTATACAGGTTTGGGGGTTGTCGAGGGGAGAAGAGGCGGTGGGGAGGAGGGGTTAGAGGGAGGGGGGGTCTTTGGTGGTCGCGCGACGCCTGGAGGAGGAGCAGTGTCGCCTCTGGCGGCGGTTCAGCGGGCAAGGGGATCGACGGGGTTAGGGCACATCGGGGTTTTTTCTTTTTATTTATTAAACGTTGACCTAGAAAGGAGAGGGCGAGGGAGGTTTTATAATTTTATAAATTTAATTATTTTAAATTCCATAAGGTTACTTTTCGTTCGAACTCCAAATCGAACCCAACGACTGTCACCCTATACAAAATATCCCCATTCCAAACACAATGGGATATGTATCGTAAGACAATTCTATCATTTCGATCAGTTTTCACTAAATTTAAAATATAAATCATTATATTTTAAATTCAAACGGACATTTTAATTTACCGGGGCCACATACTAACTCCAAAAATTCCCAAAAAATAAATCTGGCTATGTTTTGACGATACGGTCCTAACAAAAATAATTTCGTCGAATTTGGAGATTGTTTGAAAAACGGTCATTTTCCAGTCGACTAAATTCAAACTGAATTGACCAAACACGTTTAAATTCACCACGCTCACATATTGATTCCAAAAATTATGAAAATTGGAATCCAGCAATAACTTGACATTCCGAATCCAACAAAAGTGGTCTCGTCGAAAATGGAGGTCGTTTGCAAAATCACTATGTTTAAGGGTTGTATATTATATAAATTCCATAGCGACTATTCTGATTTTTCTACTGGACATAACTTTTTATTCCCGTTATGAAATCTAGATTTTTCACATTCGTTGGAAAGATATTTTCAAACAGATTCAAATATTTATGGTTTCACTAAAATCCGGTTTATTTTGAATCCTGTACATTCAATTGAAATTTGAGATCAAATTTTCAAACTACCACGCCATTTCCAATTCCTTTTATAATTTAAATAAATATTTAAATTCTAACTTCGATTTAAATAAATTTATATGTTATAATTCTATTCAAAATAAATTTCTAGTCGTTATTATTTAAAATAAATCATTTTAAATATTCAAAATTCATTAAAATAGCCAAAATAAAAAATTTAAATTGGTTCTGATTTTCCGGGTTGTTACCATCTCCCCCACATAAAATCTTTTCATCCTCGAAAAGGAACGAAGGTGAAAGTTGTTTAACTAATCAACATAACTTTCTTTTTGGCGTTCATTCTTCAAATTTCAGTTTCTAAGAAATTTCAAATTCTTCAAAAATTTGGCTAATACCCTAAATTTTTGAAACATTTCGCCATAATCTCCTTTGTACGGGGAGACATTTAAAACCGCAACTTGTCACGCAGGGCCCTCACCATCCAAAAAGAAAAAGAAAAAGAAAAAGCTAAGCGGCTAGCTAATCAGCTCATAAAATCATCCAAACCCAATAAATTAGTAAACATGTAACAATTTGTCGGGCATACAATTTTATTCCTCTTCTAAGCCTCCTTGCTATGACCAGTTCAATGTATATACATGTATATGCATGCAATTCCAAACAATTTAAATTCAGTTCAATATTTGACTCAATTTGGCTTAATAGTTCTAAATTTTAATTAATGAAACCAATAATCAAACAACACAATCAGCAATCCATTAGTTGATTATCGTTTCAAACTCATAACTTTTATATATATATATATATATATATATATATATATATATATAAAAATCCATTTTTGATGCCAAGTTACAACAATAGACCCTATCTAGTTTTGGTTCTCATACCGGTCAATTGGAAATATATAGATATTCCACTTTCGAAACTTGAACATAAATTTTGATGATGCAGCTTCAATCATCAGAATCATCTCCGGGCAACTAGAGTGTGATTCTATATCTATCCAGTATATTAAAACTTCGAATATACGTTTGCAAGGCATATATGGAAAATCTTCATATACTAGATTGTCCATATCAATTTAAAATAAATATTCAAATACAAAAATAATGGTTTACTTTTTCAAAAAAAAAATGTTTTTTTATAAATAATACTCTTCTCAGTCGTTCTAGGATACTGCTGATCCTATATCTGACGAGTCATTCTCATTGCATATTGCTAATCCAATCTCTGATGAATTCTTTCATTTGGTTCTAATATGTCTTGTTCTTGAGCTCTGTAAACCAAAGCTCTGATACTAAACTATAATGACCCGAACTTCCCCGGACTTCGAAGAGAAGAGAAAGAATGGATTGAGTTGAGAACACGATAAATCAGAACACAAACAGAAGAACATTTCATTGCTATCACAACAATTTCCATCAGAGTACAAGAATATTCAAAGTATGAATAAACATTATACATCAGAAAAATATCAGAGATTCACAAATTATTATGCAGTGGAAAATAATACATAACACAACATGGATACAGAGCTTTACGAATATATCTCCAGTTTTGAACCAGGATCCTGTAAGAATAAATCTGTAAACCCAAAACTACTAGCTGCCCATGTGGAAAATAGGGGCACCCAGAGTTTAGGTTAAAACAATAAACTCCAGGTCAGTCATGTCACTGGTGTGAGAACTAAAACAGTTATTTAAAACTTTACTTTATAAATAAGGTAAATCAAGGGACCACGCCGTATAACATGAAACGGGTTTCCTCCCAAGAATACTAGTGCATAAAACAAATAGCGCAATGCTTTTTGTAAAAATGAAGCTATTATAAGACCTAGGTCCCATCACACAATGCAACGCAAGCCAGAGGATAGGGTTTTCCCTTATAATAGCCAAACATGCTTGGTACGTTAAAAACAAATCATTTGATACTAGTATAAGTGCATAGTGTATAAAACAACTTCAAATATAAATGTATCAATCATAGATGGCATGGGTACCATATATCATGTTGCCAATACTAGGCTCTATAATCAAAACCGCAAAGTCACATATTGGAAGTTGGATTTCCATCTGTGAACCTAGGCAAGGAATCGTCCTTACCTTACTGCTTCAAGACAATCTAACCCATGTCTAAGGACCAGACACAGGTGGGGCCTTGGATCGTCAGGGACGGTCCACACGGAGTGGATTGAAATGCTTGAACAATACGTCTCCCCGCCCTATGGGGAGTAAATGAGCCAGATGACTCAATATCCACCGGCTCCGTAGTAACCGATATATCTGAGGCATCTCGCTATCCATCAAATAATATGCAACTTCCACATGAGTAATGTCTGGACTCCATACCATGACACTGCTCCTAGCTAGAAGGAAACGCATGTCCTCCCTGAAGTCCTCTCCCGTTTCTGGTTCACACTGAGGTGTGAGGCTCGCGAATTAACGCTATACACAAAGCTATGCTATATTAAAGTCATGCTTTGATCATCAACCACAAGACTCTGCTTTTCAACAGAAGCCTTGATCATTTGCATATCATCATGCCGCACTGACAATTCACGCCGTGCGACTGATGTCTATCGATATATAACCTCTGAGCTCGTACGTCTCAGAGAAGGGTGTTAAGCAAGAGAATAAATTCTCCGCCACCAAACAGATATATATTTAATAGAGATCAATCAACACAGAATAAAATCTAATGTCAGACACACATCCATTTACAAGTTCTTTCTCGGTCTAAACGAAACCGGAGGCATCTTATTCCTCGTCCCATATGTCCAATATAATAGAGAGGTCCTCGGATATCTGGTTGATCTCCAAGTACGTCTGGACGATCACTACTTATTACCTTGTCTTGGGTGTACAGCCCAATCAAGACATCAGTAATTATCCAAACGATGTGAAGACCTCCGGTCTTCAACCACCGTCTTCATCGTCGACATATCGTCGAACACTACAACAAATTGACCATATTACAACGGTGGAAAAAAATTTAAAAGACTTTTTACAACTGTGGAGCCACCGTCGTCTATTAAGAAGTTGTAATAGACTAAAATCTTTTACAACTGTTTTACACTGTTGCGACACCGTTGTGAAATGTATATTTTACAACTTTTTTCCACCGTTGTAATAAACTTTATTACAACTGTTTATAACGGTTGTAATATATTTTATTAAAAGTATTATTTAAAGTTTTAATATATGAACAAATTATATACATATTATTAATAAAAGAATTCATTTCATTACATATTATCTACAAAACTGAAGATAGAACAAACTTAAAACATGAACCAAAACAATATATTAGAATTTTCAAACTCTCATTATTTTTTTATAAATCATACAAGTATCTCAAGTACATTAACCAAATACAAAGTTCATTATCCAAGACTCTGAAATCCGAATGACTTGAAGTCATCTTTCATAAATATACATCACTAGGAGTAATACAAACATAATGAAATTGAGATTTGCCTGCAATGCTGTTGGTCTTGCAATGGTCTTCATTCTTGAGTTGGCTTCCAATGAATTTGAGATTTTCTTGCAATGACGCAGGTGTTCTTGAATTAAACTACATGAAATAACATATTAAGCAATAAGAATGAAGTATATTAAAGTAGAGAAATAAATTAATTGAAATTTGAATCAAAAGAACTTACAAGTAAAGTATCCCTCCAGTAGCTCACTTATGAAAGAGTGTGTGCGTGCTTGTTTTTCTGCATCTGTCACTTCTAACTCTATTGCATCTTCTTTTCCATATCAGATGTTTTCATATAATGTTGTGGCAAAAGTGCAGGTTCTTGCTGTACTAGCCCTGTGTTTTTTCAAAGTGTTTTTGTCACATTTTCCTTATTTCTTTGCCTATGATTGATTTTGTTAATGGTTATTGAAATTCCCACGAATTGTTACCATATGAAACTATACTAGAATGAGATCCTATACTACAATAGAGAATCAAGGAGGAAATACTCTTGTAGTCCATTTATCTAAGCATATCCTTACCCTAGATCTAGCTATGGAGTAGGGAATTTCAATGCAAAATTTGTAGCAGATAAACAAGCAAAATACTACTCACATACTTAGCAACCAAATTTCTATCAGGGATAAATCATGATTTTGACGAATAAAGAAGGATTATGTTAAAATGAATCTAAAAAGCAGAAATAATGACGCATACCATCAATTATAACACTTCCCATAACAAGATCAAAGAGTAGCAATATCAAAGATAACATTATGCTTTTCAGAATCACCTTACAAACTAATTTTAAAACAACTTCTTTTGACTTGCAACATTTTATAATACGTATGTGGAGACCTACTTGCAAATCAACTACACGAATCGAAATATACAATTTTCCAGTTGTAGTGATACACTCACCTTTATTAATTGGTGTAATTGAACCTGCATACTTGCTAGACGAAAAAATACCCATCTTACTGTCATTATACATGAAATTAATCAATAAAAATTGTCAAAATGTAATATAGGTCCAAAATCCTATTTCAAATTTCTTGTTTTTCAATTCAACATTCTATGGAGTCGGGTAACTTTATTAAACACAAAATGATTTTCGAAAGGGCGAACGATACCTACTGCATGGATAAAGTGATTACTAAAATAAACGACGAGGATACCTATTCAATTCTGGAAGGGCGAATGATTGAGATTTAACAAATCAACCCATTGTCGAGAAACAGAGGAGGAGGAACTAAGGCGCGGGTGAAGGAGAGATTAACCGAGGGCATTTTTTAGGGTTAAGAACAGAGTTGTCATCTAGATCTATATCACCCAAGGTCACCAGTAGTTTGAGATTTCAGATCTATAGAGTTTTGAGCTTGGGAGGGGCTGCGTGAGTTTGTGAGGAGGAAATGGAAAAGCTGATGTCGGATTTGCAGCTTGAGTTTTGAGCGTGGAAATTTTTGTAGGATGCCAATTTTTTAGGATGAAGATGTGGATCTTTAGCTTTGAGCGTAGAACGAATTATATGTGCTTTCCGCCAAAATTTTCATGAAATGTCGCCTTTCATAAGATGCCGCCAAATGTATATTAACCCAACTAAGTGTTCATTAATTTTTTAAGAAGCGTATTAAAAACTGAATTAACAAGTCAAATTCTATATTAACTAATAATATAAAATTTTGGATTTCTTAAAAGGTATCAAATATTACTTTTTAATTATTTTTTAACCATAACTGAAAGTTAATTGTCGGAAATTAATTATTATGCATATAGTATCAATTGTTAAATATTAAATAGTTGTTATTAATTTTAATTTATTATGTATAAAGTTAATTATCGAGAGTTAATTATTACGTACCATTTTGAATGGGGCGCTGCCCCGCACCTCGACGGGGGCGTTGCCCCCTGGACCCCCACGACCTGACTGAGCAGGTCGAACCCCGTTAGTGGGGGCATTGCCCCCGTACCCCCACTAGGGGGTTGCCACCCCCCGGGACCCCCCTCCGTAGGGGATCATATTTGACAAAGGTTTTTGAAAAAATTTCAAATATTTTGTTTATATTTGACAAAGGTCTTCATCGTAGGCAGTACTTTTATTTTCAGTGATAAACATTCTACTTGTATTTTTGTTTCGTTTAATGAAATATAGTCACTTTTTATGTGCAATTCGTATTTAATTAATCCAAAATAAATAAGTTAAAAATTACATTATATATAAATATCACGCTCAAATACACCGTTTACAGCAAAAAGCGTTCACTAACGTGGCATGCTCAACCCGTTACCGTTCGCAAAAAACGCACTCTAAAAAATGACTACTATTTTTCTAGCAAAGCATAATTACTATTTATTAATTATTCTTAAATAATGGTAATATTACTAGTTATTAAATATTAGTTATTGTTAATATCTAATAGGCCACTATTGTAATAAGAAGAAAAAAGAACTGCTAAAAATAAGTATTTACAATTTTCTAATAAAAACATTTTAATTTTAAATATCAAAAATAAATTACTAAATATTAAGTACTACTACTTGATTATTGCTTCTTATTATTAATATAAATGATTACATCTTAATAAATATTAATTATTAATTATACTAACTATTAATATTGAAAATAGTCGTCTATTACAACTAACAAAAAATAAATGTTGTAATAGATATCTATTACAACAGACAAAGTAAAAAAGTTGTTAAAAGTAAAAAACATTTATTACAACTGTCATTTTGTGACAGTTGTAAAATTAAAGTTGTAATATGGTGTTTTTGGAATCAGTTATTCAGAATGGGTATAAACCCGGTCTTTCCGAATAACTCGCGTATATAATAAACAAGTGCTACAAAAACACAACATACGTCTCATTCCAATTCTGAATATTCTTTTATTTAAATTTTTGTATCCTTTGGGAAAGGTTCCCACTGATTTATTAAAGATAAATTCTTTAAATTTATTCTTTAATCTTCCATTGGATATCGATTCAAACCAAATTAAGGTTTTCCAAACTAGTCGGGATTAGCGAACCTTACCGCAGTAATCATTTATTATATTTCTCAATCCCAACCTATTCATCCCATGAAGAAAAACTAGTAATACTTCACATATAACACCACGGTGTTATCGGTAAAAATAGTTACCATTTCACGTTCAAATCTAGTTAAAGATTTAACTATCGTTTGGAGCAAAACTGGTGATACTCCATTCTCGATTATTTCTTGAATTTGATAATTTAAATTATCACATTCACTTTTCAATCTAGTTAAAGATTCATTAAAACTCCATTTAGCTTTAATCTTCCTACAAATCAATATTAATGATTATTCAACTTAGGAAATAAATCCTATCTTTAACTGGGTTAAAGAACGAATGTCATTTAAAACACAGTTCACGATAAACCCAAAATCACATTTTATTAATTATGGAATCTTCACGAAAAAAAGATCAATATATAATCGATATCAATTTCTGTATCTAACTAATAATATAAATGGAATAATGGCAAAGCCTTTTAAATTCCATATATATTAACAGTCTTCCTCCACAGAAGTTCACTTCGATTATTACCAAATCGAATCCCATTCAATTCCAATTTAATATATTAAATTGGAAAACTTTACTTTGGGAAATTACCATTAAATCTAAATAGAAAGATTTATAAGTTCCAAATCACATTTCACTGTTAATCGGATTAAAGAACAAATGTCGTTAAAAACACAGTTCATAATAAACCCAATTCACATTCCATTCCAATTCCAATTAAATATTAATTAATTGGAAACTCTATTAATCCTAATTAAAAGATTTATTCTTTTCACACGGGGTTTAAGAACGGTGTTATTTAAGACGCCATTCACAATAAACCCAAAATCCCATTTGATATTAAATACAAGGCTCTGAATAGAAATTATATCGGCTTATATTCAATATCAAATTCTGAAACCAATCAATATCGTATTGGAAATAACGATATAAATATATCTTCCAAATTTCCATAACAATATCTGTATAATCACGAAATCCAATATCGAAATATTCCGAAGATGATTTCGATTCAAATCCATTCCAATTCATATATTAGAAACTCTTGTTATTTTTAAAACCATTTCAAATCCAATCTATTTATTTAAAAATATTGGATTATAATTCTAGTTCATAACTAGTTCATTTCGATAAAAATATAATTTTATCTTTACGAACGTGGAATTTTTCATCTCGGTTCTTTCCAAATCATTTATTATGATTTTACACAAATTATTAATATTTTTAATAATTTTATCAAGGCCCGTACAGTCGATTTCCATAAATGGTCATCGAATTGCACTTACAACGATTTTTTTCAAATTTGATTTGGACATAATTGCAAATCCAACCGTTAGATTTCAAATTTCTTATATTCTTGGAAAGCACTTTTCGATACAAACCCAACGGTTCTGGTTTTAGGAGAATCCGACGGTCGGATCTCCCGTAATGTCCATTCGAAGTCAATGGTCGAAATTCGCGAACTACCGCGGCGTGGCGCGTTCTACTAAGGCCATTAATTATATATAATATATATATTATATATATTTCATCGATTTCCATTTAAAACGTGTTTTATAAATCGTTTATAAATTCGTTTTAAAATGATTTCAACTTCATATTCAATTTTAAATCAAAATTGAATATTCCATATCATTAATATATAAATGATAATATTTTCAATACATTAGATTTTGAAATCACTTCCTTTTCGATATTCATTATAAAAATGAATAAAATCGATATAAATATCGTTCGCGTCAAAATGGCACATCTCTCATCAACACGGGTTCATAAATTTTAATATTTCCGTGTCCATCTCAAATTGGACATCAAAATCATATTTTGATCCATTGCTAAATATTATTATAAAATATTAGTTATTTTAAAATATTCATTATTCGCCATTTTAAAATATTTGTTATTTTAAAATATTCGTTCCTTTCGAATTGGAATCAGACACAGTCAATTACCATATAATTTTATTTATATGGATTTCATACACACATGTACACAACAATAATCAAACACAATCAACCATCATCAAGAGTGCATTACACAACTGCATAAGCGTTAGATATAAATAATTAACGCTTACAACAGCCTGTCAACCAATCGATTGACATACAACTAAACAATTGGGATTAGTGTATGTCAAATATCATTCCAATACCCGTATGGGGTAACGACTTTGTCTCATACGTTATATTTTCCTACGCCAGTATATTAAGACTCCTTTTCTTTATTTTATTCTTTTTTTACCTTTCATTTTAAAAAGTAAGATGGAACAAACAACAAGCACTGATTATTATTTGTGCGACTGGGCGATTTGTAAAATATATCGTCCCAATCAATATCAGTTAAATATGTGTACATAAACAAATAGTCCGATTTGTAAATGAATATTTATTTTATTCTAATACACGTTAAAAATTATATTTTTAACTATAAAATATTTATTTCAACTCATGAAAATTTTACACAGTTCATTTGTACAATAAAAATGATATTTATATTGTTTTAATATTTTTAGAAAATTTTGGCAGCATAACGGCGCGATAATAGAACCGGAATAAGGTCTAGCCTTATCCTTCGCCTAATAATTGCTCGCGCCATATACAAACCAAATTCTAATCAATCCATTTTATTTCCCAAACCAAATTCAACCAAAATAATCCAATCAACCAAACAACCAAACAAACATGGTTTCAAACAAAGGTGTCGGGTGCTTTGAAGCACCGTATGCATCCTAGTATATATATTTTTTATCTAACTAAAAATCGAATTTTTATCAAACTAAAAATCGAATTTTTCTCAAACTAAAAATCGAATTTTTATCTAACTAAAAACCGAATTTTTATCAAACTGAAAATCAAATTTTTATCTTCGCTACTTCATTATAAAGATCAAAATTTTATATTCTCTTCCATTATAAAAATCACATTTTATAAAGCCATATATATATATATTAAAAATCAAATTTTTATCCCCTAACCATATGCATAAAAATCATATTTTTATCTCGCTATTCTATATATAAAAATCATATTTTTACAACGCTACTATATAAATAAAGATTATATTTTTAATTTTCTATTATATATAAATAAAAATCCTATTTTTAACATGGCTATTTAAAATTAAAAATCACATTTTTAATTTATATTATCACACTTAAAAATCATATTTTTATTCTAACTAAAGATCAGATTTTTATGATGCTAAATACATATAAAAACCGATTTTAAAAATAATGCATTTTATATATAAAAACTGATTTTATACTATGTTTTATAATTTAAATAAAATCAAATTTAACACTATGTTTTATTAAAAAAAAAAAAGAAATAAAATTTTTTCTGAGCAAAATCTGGAGGTGGGGGCGGCATGGACCGACGGCGGTCAGAGGTGAGGCTCAGGTGGCCACGGAGGGGCGGTTAGGTGGCCAGAGGCTCGGTTGCATGTTGTTTTGTGGGTGGAGCGACTTTATACAGGTTTGGGGGTTGTCGAGGGGAGAAGAGGCGGTGGGGAGGAGGGGTTAGAGGGAGGGGATCTCTGGTTTTTTCTTTATACACGAATGGAGGAGGGGCGGCGTCGCCTCTGGCGGTAGCGATTCAGCGGGCAAGGGGATCGACGGGGTTGGGGCACATTGGGGTTTTTTCTTTTTTTGTTTTATTTTTTTTCTATTTTTAAACGTTGACCTAGAAAGGAGAGGGTGAGGGAGGTTTTATAAATTTAATTATTTTAAATTCCATAAGATTCCTTTTCGTTCGGACTCCAAATCGAACCCAACGACTGTCACCATATACAAAATATCCCCATTCCAAACACAATGGGATATGTATCGTAAGCCAAATTTCAATCAGTTTTCACTAAATTTAAAATATAAATCATTATATTTTAAATTCGAATGTACATTTTAATTTACCGGGGCCACATACTAACTCCAAAAATTCTCGAAAAGTAAATCTGGCTATGTTTTGACAATATGGTCCTAACAAAACTAATTTCATCGAATTTGGAGACCGTTTGAAAAACGGTCATTTTCCAGTCGATTCAATTCAAACTGAATTGACCAAACACGTTTAAATTCACCATGCTCACATATTGATTCCAAAAATTATGAAAATTGGAATCCAGCAATAACTTGACATTCCGGATCCAACAAAAGAGGTCTCATCAAAAACGGGGGTCGTTTGCAAAATCACTATTTTTAAGGGCTATATATTATATAAATTCCATAGCAACTATTCTGAATTTTTAACTAAACATAACTTTTTATTCATGTTATGAAATCTGGATTTTTCACATTCGTTGGAAACATATTTTCAAACAGATTCAAATATTTCTGGTTTCACTAAAATCCGGTTTATTTTGAATCTTGTATATTCAATTGAAATTTGAAATCGAATTTTCAAACTACCACGCCATTTCCAATTCGTTTTATAATTAAAATAAATATTTATATTCTAACTTCGATTTAAATAAATTTATACATTCTAATTCTGTTCAAAATAAATTTCTAGTCGTTATTATTTAAAATAAATCATTTTAAATATTCAAAATTCATTAAAATAGCCAAAATAAAAAAATTAAATTAGTTCCGATTTTCCGGGTTGTTACAATGCATTCACATAAAATTTGAATCAATGCATGTATTTAAATCCAATGACATTTGAGCATGGCATTTAGAACATATTTGGGATACAGGAAAGAGTTTTTTGCTAGCAAATCCCAGGGTATCCCATCATCATAAGCTTTCTAATGTTAGAGAGAGCATTTTCTTTCTAAAGTTTTAGATTTCACTTAAGAAGAAAAGTATATGAAGCAAATGTTATAAGAATACGTGATAAGCAAAAATGAGAGAAGGGAAGCACGAATATGCCAAAATTCTTTAAAAGATGCATACATCTGAATTCATAAATTCACAAATAAATCTTTTGGTGACAACTACTATCTCATGATAAAAATTGCAGTTACAGGAGTTTGGATGAAATAGTAAAATCAATTAACAAACGCAACATGATAAAAATACAGAATTCATGATAAGCTCCTGAATCCTTGACCTTTCCCGGCTTAGAACGAACCATATGAAATTATTCATAAGACCATGTTATTACTTGGATTAAATTTAAACAAAACATAAAATATAATGGAAGACAGGTTCATAGAATCAATCTATAACTTGGAATCATATGACTAATTAACTGTAAAATTCAAATGTTTACAATTTAAAAATAATAATGTAGTAATTACATTGAATTGGGCAACTTAAAAATCATTCCTATTCTTTCTTCTCAAACAGATATCCCTCTTGACAATCAAAAAAAGAAGCACTCATTGTCATATTTAACAATACTATAGTAACAACTGAACATAACACAAACTAATGAATGATTACCCTCATCAATGAGAACCTTTCGATGTTGCTCCATAAACCAAAGAGTGTACTTAAAAGTCCCCATTTTGCAAATGAAGAAGACTGAAGAGAAATGAAGGGATTTGGTAGAAGTTTATTGGTCCAAAAGAAGGGACTTTGTAAGAAAAAGTTAAAGTGGAAGCCAAACGAAGAAGACTGAGGACAATCAACATTAATTTGAGCAGCTAACTGAAGATATCCATAACATCAACCATTTGAATTTTTGAGCTACTCCTGCTTTTAAATAACATAACCAAGAAATAATCCAGTAACTATATACTGAAGATTTGCGCTGTTTACTTCATACAGTTTTATGGTCTTTTCTTTAAGAACGACTAAATTTCATTAGTGATAAAGTTTAATATTTGATTGTAATATCATATAACATAGAGCTTTTACTTTTGAAAATTGGCACTTTAATGATCTTGTAATATGTACAAAGTTACAAAAATAATATTTCATAAATTATACACTACAACTACGAAAAGAATAACAAACAAAAATTTTAAAAGATCGATTTTATGCCACTCATACAGTTAATAACCTAATTAAACAACATTATCATCGGTTAAATAATCAATAATGGAATCATAAGGGGTGTAAATATTATGAAGTATTAATGAGTTATTATTTCATATAAAGCCAATGGATAGTGATTGAGGGGATGAAAACTAAATGCTTTCAAAACCAAATATGGTCAAAACTAAACACTCTAATTCATTTTATAAACACACACACCGCGGGGTTAAAGCAATATGATTATGTAAATAGTAGGACATGTGTTAGCAAAAAGTTTGTGAAGTTAACTATTTCACTTTCTAAACACGCATGGCAGCATTTCACTGGGGGAAAAATTTGTAGACAAAAGAAATCGATAGTGTTAAAGCTTCTACTGTACGTAAGCTTTTAGGAAGTTCTTCTTTCAGGCTATTTATAGAGATGTCTTGAGATCCCTACTTTCCACGTTCTGCACTTCTCAATTTCATGACATAGACTATGATTGACTAATATAAGTTAAGTTAAACTTATCTTCGGTGATGTACTGAAGGAAACTTATGTTTGGAAATTAAACACGCAGGCCTTTTTCTGGATTGACATAAAAAGCAAGGGATATTTCAAGAGTAGTAATATTTGTTTTAGTATCTAGAAACCGAAATGAGGGAAAGAAGAACCTAGAAATTTCTCAACTTGCGAAGAAAGTCTTGCCAAATGCAAAGTTTTAAATTCATATGTAAAAACAAAATAGTACCTAAGTGTGTGTAATAATGGGATGCATATATTTAAACAAAATATGGTATTTATCCGTAAGAATTATAATTTTACTAAAGAAACATAGATCTCACATATCTAATAACTAAACAAATTCCAGTTTGAAATATGTTCCATGAACTATTCCAATTTAGTAATATGAGCTTTTAATCTAGCACGCCAGAATAAACGAAAAACTTATGTTTACCTAAAATGCAATAGTCCGATGTTGTCCCCTTTGCTTACAGGAAGGACACCAACTCTGGAGAGTTTCTAAATGTAGCGTCGTATACCGTTTCCTTCCTCCCTCTCAACGCCTCCTGATGTGCCCTCCTCTGCAAATGAAAGGAACAAACATTATGACTATATTTTTATTCACAGATTTAGTAGAAATGATAGAATTTTATAAAAACATAAATATGTCTTCCTCCCTATTGTTTGCGCAAATACATATACATCATTAGATACATAAATACACATATTTTTTTATATTAAAGTAGAAAATTAACGCACTTTAATTGCATTATTTTTATTGAACAGTATACGAATGAATCCATAGTCCTAAATCAATAAGTAAGGAAAATAATAGTAAACAGTGAAACTTCAACTAAAATGATACCAATTTGTCTTCATCAAACTCTTTAATTGTCTGACATAAGACCTCTATCTTTCGATTCATTATTGCCATTCATCGCTTTTAGTCCGTCATCTGATTATTGGAGCATCACTCAACAGATCAAAACTCTAGAATCAGAAAATTATTGAAGAACAAAATTAAGAATTCGGTGAGTAATAAGTTAGGAATTTAGCTTAATTTTATTAATAAATTAAGGTCATATAATTACCGCCGACGGTGAAGGAAAGAGAATAGCCGTGGAAGACGGATGAAGAGAAATGAGAAGAAAGATGCATGTTTGCTATGGAGAAACTTATCTGGAACATGGAGAGAAATGTGAATCTATCTCATTACAAATTTGAAGGGAAATAAAGCAAGACAAAAATAAATATTAATTTTTACTTAAATCTGAAATTCAGCAATAAAAAATATAAACTCTTACCACTTAAATTATATCTTTCCTGTAAGAAGGGTCAGAAGGAGCTTATTCCATCTATAAGATTTAAACTATGTTATTTGAATAAAAAACAAAATATACACAAACATAATCGACAATTCGCTTTGTTATTACAAACAAATGAATGATATGTATGTGTTTGCATAATCATCTTGTTTAAAGAAAGGAAGAAAACTACAATAGTTGAAATGTTATATTTTATAAGGAGTAAGCTTTTGATCCTAATAAATGCAATGTAAGCACATTTGATTTCATGCTAACAACAAATGAATGACTTGTGTCTGTTTGTATAGTCATATGTAAATTTATGTAGTTATAAGTTAATAATAGTAAAAGGAAAAAATAAACACAATACCTGAAATGTGATATTGATAAATGCATCATCCCTTCAAATGAATGTACCTGTATAGCTAGGTCATCTACACTTTTAGATAGTATTAAGAAACTCCAATGGTACCTTCATCTTAAAAGCAAACCTATCTCTGTCAGTAGCAAAAATTTGAAACTGTAAGTTTCCCTGTTGAAAAGTTTATCAATGCCTACTGCTTACCATGTTGAGTTTCAAAATTGATTTTCTAATAGTGTGAGGGATTGTAGAACATATATAATTTTGTAATCTTATTAATGGATCTCATTGATTTACATTACAGTCTTTATATAGATGGAGTACATGAGGTTAAAACAAGCAATAACAATTTCCCAAAATAAGTTATAAAGGGAAAATAATATAAGAGGAAAGTATTAAGTGTATGAGTCATCCCTTATCCTTATCCTGTTAATGTATGAGTCATCCCTTATCCTTATCATGTGAATGTATGAGTCAGCCCTTATCCTTAACACTCCCCTCAAGTCAGAGCATGTAATTCAAAAATACCCAACTAGCGTAATAAAAATGTAAATTGCTGACGTCCAAGAGCTTTTGTCAATATATCTGCCAATTGATAACCCGTTAGAACATATGCCATAGAAATATTGCCAGATTTTAACTCATCACGAATAAAATGGAAATCAGCTTCAATATTCTTGTTCGCTCGTGAAATACTGGATTCTTTGCAATATGAAGAGCAGACTGACTATCACAGAACAGTCACATTGGCCTAGAGTGTAGTACACCGAAAGAACGCAACAATGATTTTAACCACTTAAGTTCACAAGTAGCAACTGCCATAGCATGATATTCTGCCTCTGCAAATGAACGAGCCACTATAGGCTACTTCTTTGTCTTCCAAGAAATAGGAGACCTATCAAGAAAAATATAATAACCTGACAATGATCGACGAGTTATGGGACATGCTGCCCAATCACTGTCACAGAACGCATTCAGTTGCATATCACCAGGTTGTAACAAAAAACCTTGACCATGACTTCCTTTAATATAACGCAATACACGAATATCATCATCCCAATGGGCAACTTGTGGATTGCTGGGAAACTGAGCCAGAGTATGAACTGAGTAACTCAACTCTGGACGAGTGACAGACAAGTATACCAACCGGCCAACCAAGCGCCTATATTGATTTCGATGTTGATATGGCTCTCCTTCATTATTAGCAAGACGATGATTTTGCTCCATTGGAGTATCAATAGGCTTACAACCCAACATTCCTGCTTCTATTAGTATATCTAATGCATACTTTCTTTGGGAAAGAAATATCCCTTCATCACTACGAGAAATTTCAATGCCCAAAAAATATTTTAGCACACCAAGATCTTTCATATGAAAACAAGAGCTCAAATATTGTTTGAATTGCAAAACCGCATTTTGAGAGGATCTTGCAATAATAAGATCGTCCACATAGACAAGATCATACAAGGAAACATTATCCCGTTGATAAGTGAATAGGGAGTAATCTGCATATGACTGGGCAAAACCAAAACTTCTCAAAGCATCTGATAATTTAGCAATGGTTTGTCGAGGAGCTTGTCGTAAACCATACAAAGACTTGCGTAACCTGCATAGCTTTCCTGGAATAGGACTATGGTACCCAGGAGGTAGTTGCATATACACTTCTTCTTCCAAATCACAATGAAGAAACGCATTACAAACATCCATCTGATGTAGCTCCCAATTTCGTGCGACAACAATAGATAAAAAAATAAGAACCGTTCCCATTTTGGCAACTGGGGCAAACGTCTCATTGTAATCTACACCTTCGACTCGTCGATTTCCAAACACCACAAGGCGTCCTTTGAAATGTTCAATATCGCCATTAGCTCGATATTTGATTTTGTAGACCCATCCACTACCAATAGCCTTCTTTCCGGAAGGTAAGTCTTCCAAAGTCCATGTACCACTACGTTCAAGTGCATCAATCTCCACTTTCATAGCTTGTCTCCATCTTGAATCTTTGAGTGCCTCTTTGAATAAAGTCGGCTCCTTACCTTTAGTAATTGTTGCCAAAAAACTTTGTGTCTCGCAGAAAAATTATTATAATCAACATAACAAGCTAGATTGAAGGGTTTACCTGAGGTACTTGATTGAGCAGGCCTTATCCTTAACATTTCAGTTGAAAATTAAATAAATAAAAAGTACGTTGGTTGAAAAACAATAATACAATCTAGTCTAGTACTGGGTTCAATGAAGCATATCTATAGCACACAGACTAATCGAATCAACTCAGATCCAATTCAGTGTTAAAAAAAGCCTAAATATTCTCAAAAGTAAATAAGATGGTTCAAAAAAATTTAAACCTGGATTATTTTGTAAAATTCTAGTTCAGTTCACATATGACAAGGAGGAAAAAAAAAACAACGAAGTTTGAAAATCCAGTAAAAAAAGACATGATACTGTAAGCATACATGCATATACATATAAAAAATTTATCTTTCAGAACTTAAACACTTCATCTTTCAACATATTTTACAACTATATGTGAACTGAATTTGTCAGAAAATATAAAGAAAAAAATGCTAAATTAAAAAATATCAAACCATTATCTATTAGAATTAATTTAAAAATATCAAGTGAAAATAAATTATGTGACAAAGTTAAGACAAACCAGTATAAAAAAAAGAAGTTGGATCAGAAATCTGCATCAGAAAGAGAAAGGGAACCAAATCCAAAAATTTTGCACATAAATCTTATTGATGTTCTTCCCATCAGCATCAAGGAATAAATCGACAACAAAAAAATAAACTTGGAAGTGACAGAAATCATTACTAATTTGCAAATTAACCTAATTTATACAATAACTAAAAGCTTTCACGTTAATTAGCAAATTAATCTGGAAGAGTAATAATATTGATGACTTATTACCATCGATGACCTCAATTTCGTGGCATGGAAAACAACAAAGAAATCCAATTTGCAAATTAAAGAACAGAAAACATATTATTAACTAAGATAAGTTGCAAAATGATGCAAATGGCTGATAAGGAAGGTAGAAATTAGGGTACCTTCAATCGGCTGATCAAAATCGAACTTATAACACGGCAACTCAGTCGAAATCAAGTGAATGGCCATGGCGAAAAATAGCAATTCCAAAGCCAATTCCATTGTAAGTCGATATGGATTAAGACTGCTGGATTAGGATTTTGAAGATGAAAACGGTTGGAGGTTGTAAAAAACCAAAGACACCATGACGAAGGTACGTAGAATTTAGAGGAGGAAGAAAAAGTGAGAGACAGTCAAACAAAAAAGGAGAATGACATTTTTTATCTCAAAATGTCAAGATAGTTCTGGAGAACGATAGTGAAATCGAGGTTCTGCATCTTTGAAAGTAAGCTAAGTAATAATTATGCTGCATAGAAAAGGGAGCTACAAAACAGTAATAATTACACTGAATTAATGTAAAAAGTAAATTAATGTGAAAATTTTAACGTGAGAAGCAAAGGGAGGAGTGTTTTGGCGGGAAAATGGAGAGATGAATGGACGTGATGCTGCCACGTAGACTCAGTGGCTTCTGCTTTAGTGTATAGTAAGAGTTTGCATAATCATCATGTTTAAAGAAAGGAAGAAAACTGCAATAGTTGAAATGTTATATTTTATAAGGAGTAAGCTTATGATCCTAATAAATGCAATGTAAGCACATTTGATTGTATGCTAACAACAAATGAATGACTTATGTCTGTTTGTATAATCATAAGTAAATTTAGTTAGTTATAAGTTAATAATAGTAAGAGGAAAAAATAAAAACAATACCTGAAATGATATATTGATACATGCATCATCCCTTCAAATGAATGTAGCTGTATAGCCAGGTCATCTACACTTTTAGATAGTATTAAGAAACTACAACGGTACCTTCATCTTAAAAGCAAACCTATCTCTGTTAGTAGACAAAATTTGAAACTATAAGTTTTTCTGTTGAAAAGTTTATCAAAGCCTACTGCATACCATGGTGTTGAGTTTCAGTTGAACATTAAATTAAAAAAAGTGCTTTGGTTGAAAAATAATAATACAGTCAAGTCCAGTACTGGGTTCAATGAAGCATATCTATAGCACACAGATTAATTGAATCAACTCAGATCCAATCCAGTGTTAAAAAAAGCCTAAATATTCTCAAAAATAAATAAGATGGTTCAAAAAAAATTAAACCCATATTATTTTGTAAAATTCTAGTTCAGTCCACATATGACAAGGAGGGAAAAAAAGCAACAAACTTTGAAAATCCAGTTAAAAAAAACATGATACTTCAAGCATACACGCATATACATGTAAAAAAATTGTCTTTCAGAACTTAAACACTTCATCTTTCAACATATTTTACAACTATATGTGAATTGAATTTGTCAGAAAATATGAAGAAAAAAATGCTAACTTAAAAAATATCTGTTAGAGAACCCCGAATTATCACAAAACCAATTGGCAATGTGAAGGGTGAACTCTTAGTAGTTATACATGAATTATTTTATAAATTTCCCGATGTGGGACTTAATTCAACACGCCCCCGCACGTGTGGCATATCTGAGCCTAACACGTGGATGTTATTGGGTGACATGGATAAGTGTGGCAATGTGCGCACGAATTAAACCTGCTCTGATACCATGTTAGAGAACCCCGAATTATCACAAAACCAATTGGCAATGTGAAGGGTGAACTCTTAGTAGTTATACATGAATTATTTTATAAATTTCCCAATGTGGGACTTAATTCAACAATATCAAACCATTATCTATTAGAATTAATTTAAAATTATCAAGTGCAAGTAAATTATGTGACAAAGTTAAGATGCAAACCATTTTCAAAAAAAGAGAAGTTGGATCAGAAATATGCATCAGAAAGAGAAAGGGAACCGGATCCGAAAGTTTTGCACATAAATCTTATTGATGTTCTCCCCATCAGCATCAAGGAATAAATCGACAACAAAAAAATGAACCTGGAAGTGACAGAAATCATTCTAATTTGCAAATTAACCTAATTTATACAATAACTAAAAGCTTTCACGTTAATTAGCAAATTAACCTGGAAAAGTAATAATATTGATGACTTACTGCCATTGATGATCTCAATTTCGTGGCATGCAAAACAGCAAAGAAATCCAATTTGCAAGTTAAAGAACAGAAAACATATTGCTAATTAAGATAAGTTGCAAAATGATGCAAATGGCTGATAAGAAAGGTAGAAATTAGGGTACCTTCAATCGGCTGATCAAAATCGAACTTGTAACAACGACAACTCAGTCGAAATCAAGTGAATGGTCGTGGCGGAAAATAGCAATTCCAAAGCCAATTCCATTGTATGTCGATGTGGATTAAGACTGCTGGCTTAGGATTTTGAAGATGAAAACGGTTAGAGGTTGTAAAATACCGAAGACGCCATGACAAAGGTACGTAGAATTTGGAGGAGGAAGAAAAAGTGAGAGACAGTCAAACAAAAAAGGAGAACGACATTTTTTATCTCAAAATATTAAAGATGGTTCTGGAGAATGACAGTGAAATCGGGGTTCTGCATCTTTGAAAGTAAGCTAAGTAATAAATACGCTGCATAGAAAAAAAGAGACTCCACAGTTCTCTACAAAACAGTAATAGTTACAATGAATTAATTTGAAAAGTAAATTAATGTGAAAAATTAACAGGAGAAGCAAAGGGAGGGGTGTTTTGGCGGGAAAATGGAGAGATAAACGGACGTGATGCTGCCACGTAGGCTCAATGGCTTCTGCTTTAGTATATAGTAAGATACTTAAGTTATTACTATTACAAAAAAATGCATTGTTAACTGATTCATTTGACAAGTCCTCTTAAGTAGAACGCAAGTTTTTCTATTCTAAATGGAATGAACCTTTAAATCGAGTATATAGCCATCGTAAATATAGAAATTCGACATTTGAATGAGATATTCTTTTGGTTGTTGGTTTAGATTGAAGTAGTGAATTATTATTACTATTATTAAATTACTATTATTAATTTTTTATTTTGTTTTTGTTAATGCTCAAATTAAAGTTGGACATTGTATGAATTTTATCATAGTGAATATTATGACATACCTTAAAATTATTAGTTATGGGAATTCAGTAAAGAATTAGCAAATATGATTTTTTCTTTCAATTTCAGTTTTGTCCAATATAAGTTCTATATTGATAATAGCTCAAATATGAAAATATTATCTCTTTTTTTTTTGAAATAACAGGGTACTTAATTACATTAAACAAAGATTACAGATAGTTTGAGTTGGCGAAAAATAAAAACAATATTACAACGAATACTTTACAAAAGGAAAATAAAAGACAACTCAAACAACAAACATGACACTACAAAGTACTATAGCATACAGACCAAATACGCTGCACAACAAAACATAGAAACACACATCAGAAAATTGATATTACCCAGCATGTAAATCCAAGCTTTGTCAAAGCCGATAATTATCACCAGGCAGCTCAAAACTAGGACAAGTAAGGTCCAAGAGACATATACTTGGATATGAAAGCAAAACACCCACCTAGATATGAAAGCATCACCAGAAATCAACATATACTTGGAGCCAACAACAACACATCCAAAACCAGCCACCAAAAACACTTTCCAGAACAGACAGCAGACACCATATCACAAGTGAATAGAAGACCAGAAACATGCAAATATAAAATAACCATTCTGCCATTCTCAAGAACCAAAACTGTCATCAAAATTCTAGAAAAAACTTTATAAAGAATCAACCGACATGCATACTTCATCATTTCTTAAAATTCCTCCATTCTTCACTCCTGTTTTATCATCTTCTTCTCTCGCTTTCTTTGTTTTAGATCTTGTACTGACTTGAGACTTCATTTTAAGCCATTCATGGTTAGCTTCCTCCATGTAGGGGTGAGCGTTCGGTCGGTTCGGTTGGTTTGGACGTAAAAAAACTCAAATCGAATTAAAACTGAAATTTTTTCAAACTGAACCAAACCGAACCGAAATAATTTCGGTTAATTCAGTCGGTAACCGATTTAACCAAACTTCAAGGATGTATTACTTTTCAATTGATGAATTCACTCAAAGTAAAACATAAATTCATGTTTAGAGAAACTTTATCTAGTAAATTTTAAGTTTATGATAAGATTTGATCTATTTGCAGCAAATGCATTTGTATTATATAACTAAACTAATTTTTAGAGTACTACAATATCGTAAAATTAGATAATAAATTAAAAGTTCGGTTAATTCGGTTAAACCGATAACCAAAAAAATTTATTTTACAAACCAAATTCAAACTGATTTAGTTTTAGAACTGAACCGATCGAAATGAATCGGTTTGGTCGGTTAATTCGGTTTGAACTGAATATTGCTCACCCCTACCTTCAAGAGGTCCTGACCAGGAATAAAAACTCTACCTTTCATTTTTTTACCCCTTAGTATACTTCTATTTTTCCTTCTAAAACTGCTATTAGAAGAGCAATCAGATTCTTCCATAAAGTTGTCCTTTAAATCGTTAGTATCACCTTTTTTTGATCATCTGCAAAAGCCTCACCAAGTTCTTTTTCAACTGAATAATCTCCAATATTTACAGCAGGAATATGAGGCAAGTCACCATTTATATTAACTCATTACCTACCATCACAATTCTCACCATCATTTACTTTACCCTCTTATTTTTGCACTGGTCCATTTCCATCTATTTTACACTGAACAACATCCATAACTAAGTTATCTCTAATACCCTGTTCACTCACATTACACTCATCTAGAATGTTAAATGGATTAGCACTACCAACTTTACAAAGTTCATCATTTCCCTTTAAAGGATTTTGATTACCATACTATCATCAGCCTTTACTTTATTCATGTTACTCTGATTCATTCCACAAATCCCTGCAGTTTCACTCATATGTTTATCTTGACCTACGCATGTGTCATCTAAATCCATATTACTATCATTAATTGAACTAAACTTAGGAATCCACAGTTTAGTAGAATTACACAAAGCAGCAGAGTGACCAAAAATTCTGCAGTTACTACATGTAGAGGGTGTCCATTCGTAAGACACTCTCTGCCAAACAATACTTCCTTCTTGACACTGAATAGGTATGGTTTCTGCAAATTTGAAATCTATATTTATCTCTATTAAAATTCTAGCATAAGATATCCGATGTAAATTCTCATTAACACTATCTAATCTTAATGGCTGTCCCAAAGTAGAAGCTATCCTACTTATAGCTTCGATTGACCAAAAATCCAAATCTAAATTCGGCAATTTAATCCAGACTGGAATAGAGTTAAGGAAATCTCGTGTTAATTTCATTCCAGGCAACCACTTTTTCATATATATCAATCATTTATTATAGAAATAAGGTCCAGTTGCTAAAATCCTATAACATTCTTCCGTTGATTCACATTTTAAGATAAAGAAACCGTTGTCTCTAGAAAAAAACTGAAAATTACCTTTGATACCTGTTAGATCCAAAATTGGCTCTAACACCCAAACTAGTAATGGTTCTACTGAAATGAAATCAAAAAACGAAGAAAACACACAATTTATAGTGGTTTGGCATTAAATAGCCTACGTCCACTTTTTACTCTTTGAATTGATGATTTGAATGCGAGTACAACAATAACTCTCACTCAATTTTTACTCATATAATGTATTGGTTCACTCAATTTCCTTCACAATATGCTTCAAAAGGTGATTGTAATCTGAATAAGTTGATGAAATTCGGATAGCAAAGGAGTTTGAGTTCTGAAAATGCAAAAAGATCCTTCCAAATGTCCCTTGATGGTGTATTTATAGGTGGAAAATGCTCCTGGAATGGCTTCGGTTCGGATCCACGTGGCATCCACCCCATTATTGTCGGGTTCGGATGGAATACAATGGCAACAACGCATCAGGTTAGTGGCGAACGTGGGTATAACTGCTCCGAGTCTTAAGAGAACGTGGGCACAGCTTCTGCAGTTTCAAGTGCATGGGATCGGATCGGAAATACTTCAATTGGGGGTGGGGGAGGGAGCAGATCGGATTTGACCATACCGATCCAGTTCAGCTTGTCCCCCCTTCTCCATCACTCCGTGCCTTTTGCTTTGACCAGATGGACTCCGATCCGATCCGATTTTTGAGTGAATGCTCTTCATTATTTGATCTTTTATCTTTGTGTAGCCTAGTTCACAAAGTAGGCTAACAATTTGCCCCCTCGAAGGATGCTTCTATTGAAGATGGAGCGTGCTTCGACATTATTTGCTCATTGGTTTCTGAATTTGAATCGTTTAATAGTCGCTTCCATCCGTTTGTAGGGACGCATTATGTCATGAAGTTGTGTTTCTTGCAGCCTATAAATACACCAAAAAGTTCACGGATTCCTTCTTCGTTTCAAACAACTTTGAGAACTCTGATTGATGTCCAGTGACTCCTCCAAGTAATCTCTTTGTTTATTTTTATTTTCCTTTAAATTCAATACGTATTCCAAATCAATGTGCATGATTCCATCGGGGTTCGGTCTCCGATCCGAACGGCTTTTCTTACACTTTACTATCATTGAACGAATGGGCTAAATACCTGTATGGGCCAGTACTCCGGTCCGATCGGAATGAAGTGTTGGGAATACTAAAAGCCATTCCAAATCTGTATAAATTCGCTTTTCATCCTCTTCTTCCTTCTTTCCTTCATTATCACAGTCCTCTGAGTTTTGCTAAAAAGAGAAACCCTAATTTCTGAAATATCAAAATTCCTTTCAATTCTCGAAATAATCACATAAGTAGGTTGCAAAACTTTAGTTAATTCCTTTTTAATTGATTTCGATTCAAATTCATGGATAATTTGGACGATTTGAGCATGGTACTTAGCTGGCCATAACGCCATGACCCTCTCCCCCTCGCCATCATCGTTAATGGCCTCATCGCCATCTCGAGGCAGTAACGGAGGGGATTTAGGATCTAAGGTTGGACGCGCTAGCACGTAAGTGCTTGGCTTTGATTTAGTTTTGGGCATGAGATTGGGTTCGGTGTTGGTTAAGGAAGAAAGAGGATGAAGAAGAAGTGGGAAAGGTCTGGGATCGGTTCGGGTGAAGAGGTATAATAGTGAAGAGGAGTAGGGGTTCCATCTGACCGGATCGGGTCGGAGTGAAAAATAAAGAGAAGGATAAAAACGAGGTGTGTCCAACCGGGTCGGGTCGGAGTGAGAAAATGGTCATGGAAATATATGGGCACTCAGACCGATTCGGATCACGTAAAGTACCAACTTCCGAGCCGAATCGATATGCTTGTAGTGCATTAACTTCTGCTTTGGACCACACATGGTCCTGCCCCCGGTCTGAACCCTTTCCTCTGTGGGCGCCCGATCCGATCCCAAAATATATATATCCGAACCAAACTGGAACCATCCAATTTAATGCACAAGAAATGTCCGACTTGCTTAATCAATGTTTTCCTTGACTTACAACTTAATGAACAGTTAGGATAGTGCCTTATGAACATGAGAAAATACTTAAGACTATTCTGAACATTACTGTTTCGCCAAACCTTTGCATTGTTCTCTTATGTGTTTACTTTGCATCTCTTGCACACATCGCACACACTTTAGTCCACACACGTGCATGGGGGGATACGGGCTATTTTACTTTAAATTATGTTGTTGCTTCTTCAGTAGTTTAGCGACCATGGAAAGGAGACGTTCATCTAGGTTAGCAGAAAAGGGAGAAGTCGCAGAAACTTCCGAGAAACTCACTCTTGATGACATATCCTCTCCCTCAGACCCTTAATGGGATGATGAGGGCCCAAATTATGAAATGGAAGCGCACAATAGTGAAGTATCTTCCGGGAGTGAAGTTTCTCTTGGTGAGTAAGAGGAAGGAGAGATAAGAGATGACCGTGCTCCCGACGAGTTTGAAACCGCCACTATGTTGGAGTTACCCAAAGATTATGTTGAGTCGACGATCGATGATGATAGACTCGTCCGAATATGTTTAAAGCATGGGATATTAAAAAGAGATACCCTGGTGCCTTCGAAGATAGATCGCCCCCACAATCCACCGGAAGGATTTATGGTAATTACCCGATTAATGTGTCTGGTTGGAGCAATACCTCCGTTTCCACCTTTTGTCATCGATTGTCTGAGACATATGCGGATTGTCCCCATGCAATTACATCCCAACTCTTATGCTTATTTATACACCTTGTATATAGCATACAAAGAGATTTTGGGTATATAACCTACGTTCGATGATGTCCACTTCTTTTATAATTTCAAGCATCGGACTCAAGAGACTCCCTCCTTCTCATACTTTGAATCAGTCCCAAAAAGGAAAATTATTACTGTTCCACATAGCAGTAAGGCTGGTGATTCTAAACCTAAATGGTTTTATATTAGACAGCAACCGGGGTGCGCCAGAAGGTGGACCAAATCAAGTAAAGCACCAACTTTCTAGATTTCAACTTTAAATACTCATACCAACACATTAATTTGCTTTCTTTTTCATTTGCAGTTGATAACCCAAAGCAAATATCGGGTCAATTATAATTTGATCGTTTGCATCAACTGCTCAATGGCGACCAAAAGTTCTTAACCATCGACGAAGTTCTTAAGGATGAGTATCTCCATCATCACGGGTTACTATCTATTACCCGTAGTATAGGTCATGGAACAGGTCCATATGTGTACATACCCCCGGTCGACATTATTCCTGAGGTGGGTGAGGGCTCGAAAGGTCCAACGATACCTCTTAGGACTCCTCCTTCTCCATCCTCAACTCAGGACGATGAATTAGCCAATGTAGCTGAAAAGCACAGAGAAGGGTATACCATTCCTGATGACGCCATTTCTCCTGAAAAGTCAACATTCCCTAAAGAGCTGCCACTAGACGCATCTCAAGGAGATGCTCCTGCTACCGACGATTCCACATTCAAGGGTTTAGGAAATATTCCCCTGCCTGAAATTATCTATACTTCAGAGGACTTCGGAACGAATCCTTTAACCTTCACTTCTTCAGAGGAGACTACTCCCGTGAAGACCAAAGAGCCCACTCATGCTAGTCTGACTTCAGGCTCAGGTTTGTTGGGGGGAACGTCACTTAGGATGCACATAACACATTAGCACCGCACGTCATAGCACTCATGTCTTATGTGAACGTCGATTCTAAACTCCACTTACATTGTTGTACAGGTAAAATGTCACGCCCTTACTATGATGTCAGGAAAATTCATCGTAGCATGTCTAGACCTCCTTCTGACACCGAGCATGACCGCCGTGAGAACCGGGGCAACAGAAGGCATTATGATTCCCATCGACCTCACACTTCACGCTCTCGTTCTCCTATTCGGTCGGATCCGGACAGGTATAAGAGCCAACAAAGTCGTCGTGGGGAAGACACATCACAATCCAAAGACCGAAATTCTCCCCAAGATAAATATAATCGAGAAAAAATTCCACCGAAACACACTGATTCGCGAGACAAGCACAAAACTTCTGAGAAGCAATCTGAAAAAGGCGATGCAGCCATCGTCCCTGCTAAACGGAAACATATTGAACTATCATATTGCAAAACCCCACCACTGGACACTGATTCCAAAACGAAACTGGCATATCTGGAGAAGCAGTTCCCAGATCATTGCTTTGAGAATTTAACTTTCTTACCCGCACTCGAGCCTATTTCTTCAAAGTGGCAGATGAGGTAAGGCAAAGATCGACGCAGTAGAGAAACAGTACTCGGAGATGTACAAGTATTCACGCAATCTCTCCAGAATCATTCGGGCCTTAATTACAGACGTCGATGCAATGAAGAAAGTTGCAGATTCCGATGAGAATGCTTTGAAAAATCTGGAGAAGGACTTAGAAGATGCATAAGCCCAACTTGTCATTGCTCAACGAGATGCCAACAACTTCAAAAAGAAATTTGAGGAATTACAAAAGCGTTATCATGACCTACTGGATTCTCACAGTCAAGAGCGTTTAGAGTTGAAGAAACAAGCTGAAGATGCTAAGTTAGACAATGTCAAAGTGCAACTAGCTTACAATACTCTTGAGCAAGAAAAGGCCGAGTTAGCGAGGAAGAACGCCTAGATGGAGAAACAAAATGCTGACTTGGAGTCCAAGTTAATGGAAGTCGAGACTAGAGTTGTCTTAGCTGAGGGGAATGTGGATAGCACTATTAAGTCTGCTGAAGAAACTCATAAACAGCTACCAGAGGCTCAAGAAGAATTGCACGGCTTTGGCGAACTGATGATTGAATTCTTTGCACACAAAATCCGTCGCTGAAACATCTCTTGGATCGAAGACTATCCGACTACCTCAGTTCATGTATGGAGTCAAGTCATCGAATGGGAAAAAGATGAACTTAAGGTAGACTTTGTCGATGAAGACAAACTCATGGAGAAGTATCTGAAAGATGATGAACCGACACATCTGGCCGAGGGGCGTTGCCTTATTGCTGCTGCCATGGAGGAGGAGAAACGCCAGGCCAAAGAAAAGAATATCCTTGAAGTTGGTTCCTCTTCTGTTACCGCTGAAGCTACTGAAGTCCAGGAATATGATCCCGAGAATCCGGGAATTCCTAGAGCGTCTCTTTTATCTCCTATACCTGAATCAACATCAAAGACAGTAGCCGCCCCATTGAGAAATCATTAGAAGGTATTTCCACCTTTTCACCCCAATTTGTCAAGGAAGTCTCCACCTTTCATCACATCATTGGGCAATCGACCGAGGATTCTTTGTTTTCTCCTGAGTTGATAACTGTTTCTTCTCATTCTGTAGGTGCTGAACCAACCGAGAAGACTGACGAGCATCGGGGAACCACCATTAGGGAAAAATCCGTGGAAGAGACTCAAGGAGGATAGGATAAGGCTACCATCGTCGAGTCCTGAGGGGGAGCTGAAGGTAAAAAGGATGAGGCTACCAAAAAGACTCCCATACTGCCTAACGTCGACAGTTCTCATGATGATGAAACGATAGACGCTTTGAAAGATGATGATGGTAATGATGGGCATGAAGAAGATCCTGATGTTGCTATAATTGGAGATTCGAAAAATGCTAATGACATGTGTAACACCCCGTATTTTCTGTTAACGTTATAATAACGAATTAAACAATACTTAATTTCAAATGTGAGAATTAAGGGAAACGGGTTACGCCATTGCGTTCTTCTCGAAATTATGCTTGAGATAGAGTCCGAGTTTGCATGAATTGGACTTCGTATGAAAAAGTTATGGCCTTCAAAAGTTTTAGAAATTCAAATAAATTCAAACAGCTCGAAACCGGATTCAAAATTCAAAACAAAAGTCAAAAGCGGGCTGGGCGGGAAAATTCCTGCCCAGGACCCAGGTCGACCAGAGGGTCGATCCTAGTGTCGACCTCCCCCCTACAGGTCGACCTGGGGGTCGACCTGCCCCCCCCGACCAGATCTGAATTTTGATGGCTTATGACTTGTTGCTGAGTCACTAGGGTTTCTGGATAGTTCCGATCTGGTCTGAATGGTTGTGGTTAACTCTAGGTTCATTTGACGGCTCTAATTAAATTGAAATTCTATATAAACAACCTAATACTCAACCTAAAATCACACAAAATAATCTTGGAACTATCATGCCGTCAATAGAGAACTTGGAGTAGCCATCACCGCTTTCAATTCAAAGATGAGATAAAAGCCTACATCAAAATCAAATTAAAACTAATCAAATTCAACGATCTACATCAAAGGCGAGCATTTCAACTTCAGAATTCAGATTCCAGAAATCAAGAATTCCTTTTAGTTTGTAAGTTGGTTATTACGTAGATTTAAACGTTCTTTTAAATGAAATCATGACATGTTGTAACTCAAATATAGAATGATGCTTGTGTATAAGATAAATAAAGCATGATTCTCATTTACCTTAAATTACCGTTGCGATTGATCATGCCTATATGTTTGTGGTGATGAACGTACTATATTGTATGTTATTGGAATCTATTATGATTGGGTAATGAACTTATTATGCCAACTTAGTGATGAACATGTCATGTTATAATTTGGTGATTACTCGCAAGTTTAGGATCTAAATCACATGCCTACATGTTAGATCAACATTTATGTATATTTATAACTATGTTAAGTTGAACCTATTTATGCTGCTAGATTGGATTTGTGGCCCTCTTATGTTTTAACACACATAAGTTATCATGCTGAGTTGTGATTTAAATATGTTTATAGTAGCTTTCTCATGTTTTCACATACATAAGTTAATATGCTAAGTTGTGGTTTAAAATTGTGTTTATATGTTAAACCTCCATGCTAGACCTATATCAAGTTTACATGATGATTAGATCCAACTTAGTCACAAGTTCACCCTTACCTGTTTAATTAAGTTAGTGATGCTTCTATGCCAAGTTACACATGATAAGTTAAAAGTATGTTATTGTATGCTTATTTTATGTCCCTTGTTTGTTACCCTTTTTGTTTAAGGGTTTGGGCTAATTTACTAGCCCAACATTTTATGTAATTTATGCGAACTTACCACGGGGGTAGCGTTGGGAAAACATGAAAATTGCATGGCATAGATTGGTTCATGAAATGGTATATTTGGTATACCATTTATTGTGAGCATAATCAAAAGGATAATTATGGTATGATTAAATTAAGATTAATTTACATATAATATTAGACATATATAGAAAATATGTGAATTTAGAAAAGACGAATATGCCTAACCCGAGGTTAGACTGAGTTGCGGAGTAAAACTGCCCAGAACCGACCGGCACATCCAGTGACCACAACAAGACTTGTCTAATGTGGGTGATTGGTGCATCAAGCCCAAAAAGGACCCGAGGTTAGACTGAGTTGTGGTGTAAAACTGCCCGGAACCGACCGGCACATCCAGTGACCAAAACAAGACCTATCTAATGTGAGTGGTTGGTACTTTAATGAATAAATTAAAGCTAAGTCAAGATTGGTAGGGTTAAGTCAATTAGGGAGACGTTTAACCGGTTCAACATGTTAACTAAACTGATGGGTGGGGTTAGGTAAACTTGGACACTTAACCAAATAAACACGTTGATTAGAAAACCCTAGTAACGGGGACCCATTTCAGCAGTAATCCACATAGATGTATTATGGTTCCCTGAACTAGGCAGGGTGGGGCACGATTACTGGGCTGATTATAAGCGGTCAAAAACGTCGGCGGTTGGTGCGTCAGTGTAGGTTCCGACAGAGTACGGGTGTGCACATACTCCGGAGTGGAAAAAGCAGGCACTGGGCATCAGTAGTATACACTGTGCATCTTGAGACGTGTCGGGTTGCCACTAGAGGGACTGATACACCCCATGGTGGGACCAGCACAGGTATCTACAGTCAAGCGGGGCCGAATGACACATGATATGAATGCATGCGAGTAGAAGCCGATCATTAAGGGGATCGTTCGTTATGAACACGTGAGGCTGGTTGAACCAATGGTTAGTAGGTGCAGAGACTATAGTAATGGGTGCGATCACATGTTCATCTTATCTTATATTAGGGTGTTGTCCTATGTTCTGTTATTACTGTCATGATCCCTTTCCTTGTTTAAATACTAGTAATCACTGAACTTACCAGACTTATTGTCTGACCCATTTTCTTTCATCCTCTTTTCTTCTGTTTCCCCCCGGTCCACAGGGAGGAATACTCCAGCTTAGTCAGACTCTTTGCAAGCTTCAAGAAAGTAGATGTATGATTGGGACTCTCTTACCTTGGCTATGGCTTTTGGACACTACACTTGGGGATTTATGCAGTTTTATTTATGGTTTATGCTTCTTTATTAAATAATCAGAAATTATGATGTAATGTTTTAGAAGTTATTTTGAGACAATTTGTTGTAATGCTTTTGTATTGAACCACGTATGCAATAAATGCTTGATTTTTGCTGCTTATATTTATCTGTCTTGTAAATTTTTCCGAGTCTTGTACCTATAAACCTCCACCAAAGTTATGGCATTCTCTTTGTGAGTGACCTTAACGGAGGTGGGGTGTTTCACTTGGTATCAGAGCAAAGGTTTACCAGATAAGATAAGTGTTTTCGAAAACTATTTTCAAAAGAAATATAAAGAAGCATTTTAAAAGAAAAAGTGTTATTTTATTTTAAAGGCATAATCCCCCAAAGCCATATGCCCTATCTTTCTATCCTTTGTTTTGAATCTTTTCTCTTTCGTTTCAGCATGTCTGGGAATCTTAACCTTCCAGAGGGTGTACCGATACCTGGCTGGTTCAGTAGGTACTTAGTGGCTAGGGCCAACGACGCAGGCCCAACAGACATTCCTCCTCCTCCAGCAGCTGCATCGGTTCCTCCTCCTTCTCCTCCTTGTGCAAATGCTTTCTCAAAGATTTTTAGAGACTTTAGAGCCATGGTTGGAAAGGATTTCAAGGGAACTGAATCATTCGTAGAAGCAAGGAACTGGCTCAAAGAAACTGAGGATCTATTCGTTATCTTCGAGGTGGACGATAGGCAGAAGATACAGTTGGCAGTATGGTTACTCAAAGACGAAGCTTCCTATTGGGGGGAAGTCACTAATGCTGAAAGACCAGTTGAAACATGGATGGATTTCAGAATAAGGTTTGAGATGAAATTCATCTCACAAGCTGAACGAAGCTTATAAGTGGAGAAGTTTTTATCCCTTAAGCAAGGAAGTATGACGGTCAAGGGGTACGTCAACCAATTCAATAAGCTGGCCCGATTTGGACTGGACTTAGTGAATACTCCTCATAAGAAGGCTCTCCATTTTGTCAAGGGATTGAATGAGCCACTTCACAGCTTGGCTATGACCCATGTACCTATGGGGGCTACTTACGAGAGGTTAGTGGACATGGCACTCTTACATGAGGAAGACAAGGGCAAGAAAGAGGCAAAAGTGGAAGTTCCTCAAGATAAGAAGGTGGAGGGGTCACAGAACAAGAAGGCTGATTCAAAGAAAGGCGGGAAGAACAACAAACCCCATGACAAGAGAAAGTGTAATTTTTGTGGCATTCCTGGACATCTGGTCAAAGACTGCAGGAACAAGAAAAGGAAGATGGGTGGTTGTTTCCATTGTGGAGAAACAAGACACATGGCTAAGGATTGTTTCCATTGTGGAGAAACATGACACATGACTAAGGACTACCCAAGAAAGCAAGGGCAGAGAACTGGACCTTCTTCTGGAGGACAAGTTCACACTCTCACAGCACCTCCGAAAAAACAAGGTAGAAATATTTATGTCGAAAGTTTGGTCTATCTTTTTGATCATCCTGTTCGTACACTATTTGATTCTGGTGCATCGCACTCATTTGTATCTGCTGCTATGGTTGAATCTCTGCACCTAGACACTAGTTTAGTAGAGGATCCCTTGGTTGTTTCAAATCCAATTGGGGGCTCAACTTATTTGTCAATGATCTGTTTGAATTTGAAAATTTCTATACTAAGTTTGGGGTTTAGATGCAATGCCTATGTTTTGGCTTCACGGGCTATGGGTTGATTCTAGGCATGGACTGGCTATCCAGTAATGGTGTCGTCCTCGATTGTGAAAAGAGAGTGGTTAGACTCATGACTCGCCTCGGTAACACTCTCGAAATTTCTTGTAATCCCATGAACTCTGTTATGCTTAGTTATCAAGGATCTCTTGATACGTCTGTTGAGAACTTGCAGTCTGTAAAGGTAGTCCGTGAATACTCGGATGTGTTTGAAGAGGTAAAGGGGCTTACCTCCGAAGTGGGAGATAGACTTCCGCATATACCTCGTTGACAATGAGAAACCCATTGCTTTACCCGTTAGACACATGGCTCCAAGGGAGAGGAAAGAACTCAATAAGCAAGTTAAAGAGTTGCTTGAGAAGGGGTTTATAAGGCGGAGTATTTCTGAATGGGGTGCTCTAGTAGTGTTCGCAACTAAAGAGGATGGTTCGCTTCGCCTGTGCCTTGATTATAGGGAGCTAAACAAGCTGACCAAGAAGAATAGGCACCCACTCCCAAGAATAGATGATTTGTTCGATCAGCTTGTAGGTGCATCGGTTTTCTCCCAATTAGATTTAGCTACCGGGTTTCATCAGCTAAGAGTGGCTGAAGACAGCATTGATAAGACTACATTCAAAACTCCGGATGGTTTCTTCGAGTGGCTTGTCATGCCTTTCGGCTTGACAAATGCACCTGCTTATTTCGTTGATTTGATGAGCAGAGTGTTCAGGGAGTTCCTCAATAAGTTTGTAGTGGTCTTCGTGGACGATATTTTGATCTTCTCAAAGAGTGAGGAAGAGCATGCTCAGCACTTAAGGGAAGTCATGGATACTCTCCGTTCACATCAGTTGAAAGCTAAATTCTCCAAATGCCATTTCTAGAGAGAAGAAGTTAGGTTCCTTGGACATGTGGTGTCCAAAGAGGGGTTAGCTGTGGACCCCGTAAAAGTGGTTGCTGTGCAAGATTGGAAGGTTCCGCGGACGCAACCGAAGTCCGAAGCTTTCTCGGGCTGGCAGGCTTTTATCGAAAATTCATCAAAGAATTTGCGAAAATCTCAACTCCGCTTACAAGGTTGACAAAGAAGAACCTAGTTTTCGCTTGGGATTTGGATTGCGATATTGCTTTCCAACGTTTGAAAATGGCTTTGACAACAGCCCCAGTTCTGACATTGCCTGATGGAAGCAAGATGTTTACAGTATGCACAGATGCATGCGGCACGGGACTAGGTGCTATTCTGTTGCAAGAAGGGAAGGTAGTGGATTATGGTGGAAGGCAGTTGAAAGTACACGAGAAAAACTACCCAACCCACGATCTAGAGTTGGCAGCCATCGTTTTTGCGCTTAAGTTTTGGCACCATTATCTCCTAGGTGTGAAGTTTGAATTGTTTACTGATCATAAATCGTTAAAATACCTTTTCTCGCAGAAAGATCTCAACTTGAGGCAGCAAAGATGGATGGAGTTTCTTGCCTCATATGATTTTGAGATTTCGTACACTCCTGGCAAGGGCAATGCAGTAGCAGACGCCTTGAGTAAAAAGAAACTGACCTTAAGCCCTCTTTTTGTAGAAAGGCAAAGCTTAGAGTACATAGCCAACTTTGACGTTAGGCCCTCCTCTGAATTTGTACCTGGCCTATTAGCCACATTGGAAGTGTGGCCTACACTTTTGGACTCAATAGGGACCGCGCAACGTGAAGACCCTCAGCTAGTTGATATAATAGATAAGCTGATTAGGGGTGAGACTTCGAGTCACCTCAATAGATACTCCATCGATGATAAGGGATGGTTGAGACGGGATGGAAGACTATGCGTCCCACAAGCAAGGGATTTGGTGAAGAAGGTTCTCGAAGAGGCACACCATTCCAAGTTGACCGTACACCCCGGTGGAGACAAAATGTACAAAGACATAAAAAGGGTTTTCTTTCGGAGTGGCATGAAAAGAGATGTAGCTGAATTCGTCTCCAAGTGCATGATATGCCAGCAAGTCAAGACGGAACAGAAGAAGCCTGGAGGTTTGCTTCGTCCTCTAAAGGTCCCACAGTGGAAATGGGATAGCATTTCAATGGACTTTGTTGATGGGTTGCCTAGGTCAAGGAGGGGCAATACCACTATTTGGGTAATAGTGGACAGGCTCACAAAAAGCGCCCACTTTATACTCGTCAAGAGTAGAAGAACTGCCTCATCTCTAGCATCCATATATCTTAAAGAGATAGTTCGACTCCATGGGATACCCTCCAGCATAGTGAGTGATCGAGATCCTATCTTCACAAGCGAGTTTTGGAAGAGTTTACAAGAGGTTGTAGGCACATAGCTATGTTTAAGCATGGCCTATCACCCCCAAACCGATGGTCAGACGGAAAGGGTGAACAGAGTACTAGAAGACCTCTTGAGACTGTGCATTCTTGACTTTGGAGGTACATGGGAAGATCATTTACCTTTGGTGGAGTTCGCTCACAACAATAGTTACCAAGCCACCATAGGCATGGCACCCTTCGAAGCTTTATATGAAAGACCGTGCCGGTCACCAACTTGCTGGTGGGAGTCCATAGACAAGCTCATACTTGGACCAGACATGATTAGAGAAACTTCAGAGAAAGTGGACTTGATACGAAGAAGAATGAAGACTGCCCAAGATAGACAGAAGTCCTACGCAGACAAAAGAAGAACCGACCTTGAGTTCAAAGTTGGAGATAAGGTGTTCCTTAAAGTATCACCTTTGAGAAACATCGTTCGCTTTGGATCTGCAGGAAAGTTAGCACCAAGATTTGCAGGGCCATTCCCTGTCATCGAGAAAATTAGGAAGATGGCTTATAGGGTACAACTACCCGAAAGATTGGATGGGGTTCATAATGTCTTTCATGTCTCTCACCTGCGTAAGTGCTTACATGAGTCTGCGGAAGTGGTGGAACCAAGCATGCTAGAGGAAGTAGAAGTTGAACGAGAAGCAAATGTGAGGAGAGTTCCAACCCATATCTTGGGAACAAAAGTCAAAAAGCTATGCAACCGTGAAGTCAAGCTTGTCAAAGTTCAGTGGAGCGACGCCGAGGAAGACACGACTTGGGAAACTGAGGACAGAATACGTGCAGCCTACCCTTTTCTTTTTTAGGGTACATTTTTGACCTCTTTTTCCGTATGTTTATGCTTGTATCTATCTTTTTAGGTATATCTCCTCAAACTTATCCTTATCCTTATCCTTTGGTAGAAGCCTATTTGGACGTAAACATGTAACTGAAACATGTCATGGTTGATGGTTGCAAGTGGATTGCTAGTGGTTGCTTGTGGATGCATATACACACACATTAGGTGTTAGATCGGCCCAGTCACTTTCATATTGCATATGCATATATGTATTTGTATATGGATTGAAACTTGATGTGTTATCATATGGATGTTGCATTTGTATGAATGATTGTGCACTCATGTAGGAAATTTTGAGTAGGAAAAATTGCATACATAATGGACTCATGGCACTGGCATAATTTGCATTAAGGAGGTCAACTGAATCAGTAGACCGCCTGATTTTGCATTAGATAAGGACATGTACACACACTATGCATATGATCATAGAGCATTAGAAATCCTTTAAGGACAATGGACGCCTGTGTTTGGTGGTTGAGTAGATAAGTGATTGGATGGTAGGATATAAGTTCTTCTCGACTTGAAGATTTCGGGGACGAAATCCTAAAAGGAGGGGTGAATGTAACACCCCGTATTTTCTGTTAACATTATAATAATGAATTAAATAATATTAAATTTCAAATGTGAGAATTAAGGGAAATGGGTTATGCCATTGCGTTTGTCTCGGAATTCTGCTTGAGATAGAGTCCGAGTTTGCGTGAATTGGACTTCGTATGAAAAAGTTATGGCCTTCAGAAGTTTCAGAAAGTCAAATTAATTCAAACAGCTCGAAACCGGATTCAAAATTCAAAATGGAAGTCAGAAGCGGGCTAGGCGGGAAAATTCCCGCCTAGGACCCAGGTCGACCAGGGGGTCGACCCTAGTATCGACCTCCCCCCTACAGGTCGACCTAAGGTCGACCTGGGGGTCGACCTGCCCCCCCGACCAGATATGAATTTTGATGATTTATGACTTGTTGCTGAGTCACTAGGGTTTCTGGATAGTTCTGATCTGGTCTGAATGGTTGTGGTTAACTCTAGGTTCATCCGACGGCTCTAATTAAATTGAAATTCTATATAAACAACCTAATACTCAACCTAAAATCACACAAAAATAATCTTGGAACTGTCATGCCGTCAATAGAGAACTTGGAGTAGCCGTCACCGATTTCAATTCAAAGACGAGATAAAAGCCTACATCAAAATCAAATTAAAACTAATCTAATTCAACGATCTACATCAAAGGCGAGCATTTCAACTTTAGAAATCAGATTCCAGAAATCAAGAATTCCTTTTAGTTTGTAAGTTGGTTATTACGTAGATTTAAACGTTCTTTTAAATGAAATCATGACATGTTGTAACTCGAATATAGAATGATGCTTGTGTATAAGATAAATAAAGCATGAATCTCATTTATCTTAAATTACCATTGCGATTGACCATGCCTATATGTTTGTGGTGATGAACGTACTATATTGTATGTTATTGGAATCTATTATGATTGGGTAACGAACTTATTATGCCAACTTAGTGATGAACATGTCATGTTATAATTTGTGATTACTCGCAAGTTTATGATCTAAATCACATGCCTAAATGTTAGATCAACATTTATGTATATTTAGAACTATGTTAAGTTGAACCTATTTATGTTGCTAGATTGGATTTGTGGCCCTCTTATGTTTTAACACACATAGGTTATCATGCTAAGTTGTGATTTAAATATGTTTATAGTAGCTTTCTCATGTTTTCACATACATAAGTGAATATGCTAAGTTGTGATTTAAAATTGTGTTTATATGTTAAACCTCCATTCTAGACCTATATCAAGTTTACATGATGATTAGATCCAACTTAGTCACAAGTTCACCCTTACCTGTTTAATTAAGTTAGTGATGCTTCTATGCCAAGTTACACATGATAAGTTAAAAGTATGTTATTGTATGCTTATTTCATGTCCCTTGTTTCTTACCATGTTTGTTTAAGGGTTTGGGCTAATTTACTAGCCCAACATTTTATGTAATTTATGCGAACTTACCACGGGGGTAGCATTGGGAAAACATGAAAATTTCATGGCATAGATTGGTTCATGAAATGGTATATTTGGTATACCATTTATTGTGAGCATAATCAGAAGGATAATTATGGAATGGTTAAATTAAGATTAATTTACATATAAAATTAGACATATATAGAAAATATGGGAATTTAGAAAAGACGAATATGCCTAACCCGAGGTTAGACTGAGTTGTGGTGTAAAACTGCTCGGAACCGACCGGCACATCCAGTGACCACAACAAGACCGGTCTAATGTGGGTGGTTAGTGCATCAAGCCCAAAAAGGACCCGAGGTTAGACTGAGTTATGGTGTAAAACTGCCCGGAACCGACTGGCACATCCAGTGACCACAACAAGACCTATCTAATTTGAGTGGTTGGTGCTTTAATGAATAAATTAAAGCTAAGCTAAGTTTAATAGGGTTAAGTCAATTAGGGAGACACTTAACCAGTTCAACATGTTAACTAAACTGATGGGTGGGGTTAGGTAAACTTGGACACTTAACCAAATAAACATGTTGATTAGAAAACCCTAGTAACGGGGACCCATTTCAGCAGTTACCCACATAGATGTATCTTGGTACCCTGAACTTGGCAGGGTAGGGCACGATTACTGGGCTGATTATAAGCGGTCAAAAACGTCGGCGGTTGGTGCGTCAGTGTAGGTTCTGACGGAGTACAGGCGTGCACGTACTCCGGAGTGGAAAAAGCAGGCACTGGGCATCAGTAGTATACACTGTGCATCTTGAATCGTGTCGAGTTGCCACTAGAGGGACTGATACACCCCATGGTGGGACCAACACAGGTATCTACAGTCAAGCGTGGCCGAATGACACAGGATATGAATGCATGCGAGTAGGAGCTGATCATTAAGGGGATCATTCGTTATGAACACGTGAGGCTGGTTGAACCAATGGTTAGTAGGTGCAGAGACTATAGTAATGGGTGCGATCACATGTTCATCTTATCTTATAATAGGGTGTTGTCCTATGTTTTGTTATTACTGTCATGATCCCTTTTCTCGTTTAAGTACTAGTAATCGCTGAACTTACCAGACTTATTGTTTGACCCATTTTCTTTCGTCCTCTTTTCTTCCGTCCCCCCCCCCCCCCCCCAGGTCCACATGGATGAATACTCTAGCTTAATCAGACTCTTTGCAAGCTTCAAGAAAGTAGATGTATGATCGGGACTCTCTTACCTTGGCTATGGCTTTTGGACACTACACTTGGGGATTTATGCAGTTTTATTTATGGTTTATGCTTCTTTATTAAATAATCAAGATAGAAATTGTGATGTAATGTTTTGGAAGTTATTTTGAGACAATTTGTTGTAATGCTTGTGTATTGAACCATGTATGCAATAAATGTTTGATTTCCGCTGCTTATATTTATCTATCTTGTAAATTTTTCTGTGCCTTGTACCTATAACCCTCCACCAAAGTTAAGGCATTCCCTTTGTGAGTGACCTTAACGGAGGTGGGGTGTTTCAACATGACTTTGGCTGAAATGAAAGCCGAACAAGACAAGCGCATGCAGTTAAAAGTCGAGGAGTTAGACACCGAAAGTCTTAGGCCCCTTGTAGTGGTGGATGCTGGATTGAGGTTAGTTGTTAAGCTTTCAACTAGGTCAAATACAGAGGAGCTTGCTAAAAAATCTTCTCTTGATCCCAACGCTCCGACTCCTAGGAAGAAATCTATCGACTCTGGTACCTCAATTACAGAGAAGAAGAAACCAAAGCATCTTATGTTCGATGCTGAAAAAGAAGCTAAAAGGGATCTTAAGGCTGCTAAGAAATCCAAGTCTACTCCAAAGCCCAAGTGACAATATTTTTTTTATTTTGATATTCCACTGGTCCGCTATTATTGCAGCGAGTGCGGCCCTCACATCCTTTGCATAACTTTCCTGTATAAACTCACGTGTTTGTAAATAAAGTAGTTTGTTCCCTGCAATGTCTGATGTTCGTAAATTTAGCATTTAAGTAAAAATGCAAATGAACAGCATGCCGTATCACAGTTATATAATAAAGTCACTATTAAGGGGGACATGTGTACATATATATGCCCCCAATCAATTTTGGATAACTGATTAAGACTTATTCAAGATTGATTAAATTCAAAATTCAATTTTCCTCGATTCTCTGATGTG
Source organism: Allium sativum (assembly GCA_030737875.1). Lineage (NCBI taxonomy): Eukaryota > Viridiplantae > Streptophyta > Magnoliopsida > Asparagales > Amaryllidaceae > Allium > Allium sativum. Next base: position 321,810,201 of record CM060921.1, read on the forward strand.
GCCATATTCCTTTCGTCATTGATGCTTATTATTTTAGCATCTTTATACTCTCCAGTCTTATAACCAGGTTAGAGTATTACTGAGGCGGTCTCTTATTGGGGTGCACCTTCACGCCTCAAGGGACGTCGTCTTCCCGTCCTTTATACTCCCTCTCGATTCATGAGAGTTAGAGTTAAGAATGCCGTCTTCCCATTCTTTGCATTTTATTATGCAAGCGGTCATTTTGTTCGCTCCTGCACATAGGTTATCTCCAATCTTCCAAATCTAATTTAATGTTTTGTGTTTCATAGTGATGATAGAATAATTTTTGAAGATAGAAATAATGCAGGAAAGTAAATGACACATGATATTTTTATAGTGGTTCAGCTAAGTCGTAGCTTACATCCACTTCATAATCCTTTGTTCATATAAACAGACTTTTTAAGGCAAGTCATGCCTTTTTACATAGCCTATAAAAACAAAAAGGAAGACATTTCATATTTAGCTCAGGTATCGTAGCAAGTGCTGAGCATTCCAAGCTCTGGGAATCTCTTCACCGTCCACGGTCGTTAGCTTGAATGCTCCTGTATCAAGCTTCCGTTGTATGTCGGATGGTGTATGGCCCTTCCCATTTTGGACCCAATTGGATTGAAGGCGGGAAGACTCGTTTCAATACTAAGTCTCCTGGTTCAAAGGTTTTGAAGCAAACTTTTCGGTCATAATAACGTGCTACTTGATGTCGATGTCTTGCGGCACGCAAGTCAGCTTCGGCTCTTTTTTTCTTCAACCATATCAAGAGACTCTAGGAGGAGTATTCTATTTGTCATTGGGTCATAGTATGCTACTCGATGAGAATGGACTTCTAGTTCTATCAGGATTACTGCTTCTGACCCGAAGGAAAGTGAAAAGGGAGTATGGCCAATGGTCGTCTTAAAGGTTGTCATATAGGCCCACAAAGCTAGTGGCAACTCATCTACCCACTTGGCTTTGGCCCGCTCCAACCGCTTTTTGAGAATAGATTTAATGACCTTGTTTATTACTTCAACCTGGCCGTTTCCCCGCGGGTGAGCTACAGCCGTGTATCGTTTATCAATCTTGTACTTCTGGCAGAAGTTTCTGAATTCGACGCTGTCGAACTGTGTCCCATTATCAGTTATGATGGTCTTCGGTATCCCAAACCGACTGATAATGTTTCTGACCACAAAACTAATCACCTTCCTTGCTGTGATCGTGGTTAAAGGTTCAGATTCCACCCATTTCGTGAAATAGTCCACGACGACGATCACGTACTTTGCTCCCCCTTTAGCAATAGGTAACACTCCAATAATATCAATTCCCCACATAGCAAATGGCCATGGGCTTACCATCAACTTGAGCTGAGTCGGAGGTGCTCTTGGAATTTTGGCGAATCTTTGACATTTGTCGCAGCGTCGTGAATAATCAATCGCGTCTTTATTCACGGTAGGCCAAAAATATCCATACCGTAACACTTTCTTTGCTAGGGTTTGGCCCCTGGTGTGGTCTCTACACTCACCTTCATGTACTTCTTACAGTACACGTTTGATGTTGTCATGTGCGATGCACCGTAGTAGGGGCATTGAAAACCCTTGGCGAGAAAGGATGTCGTCCTGTAAAACGTATCTTGCAGCCTTACGTCTTACAGCTCGTCCTTCGCTTTTCTTCAACGGGAGGGTTCCACTCTTGAGAAAATTCTTGATCGGTGTCATCCATGATTCTCTCTCTAGATCAACTTCTAAGGCTAGTTCCACCTCCGTCAGGTCGAAACTCGATGATTCCAAAACCTCTATCGGAACCATTTTAGTTTCTTCGGGGTTATCAGAACTTGCTAGTTTTGCCAACCGATCTGCTTTCTGATGTTCTGTTCTTGGAATATGCGTTATGCTGTAATGCTCCAAACTACCCAGCAACTCCTTTACCTTCTTGAGATAAGTAACGAGTCGAGGTCCTTTAGTAACAAACTCCTCCCGTACCTGGCATACAACTATCTTGGAATCACAGCATATATCCAGTGTCTTCACCCTTAGTTCTTTGGCGAGTTTCAGCCTGGCAATCAGGGCTTCATACTCGGAATCATTATTGGTAGCAGCAAATTCCAATCGCAATGCATAGTAAACAGATCGTCCTTCAGGAGTGATTAAAACAACTCCGGCGCTGGACCTTCGATCATTTTTGGCTCCGTCCGTATATAGCTTCCACGAACTAAGCTCTAATTCTTGGTCTAAAGTAGCCACCTTGTCACCCACCGTTTCCTCTTCGGGAATTGTGAATTTGGCTATAAAGTCAGCCAATGCCTGCCCCCTTATTGATCTCCGTGACTGAAAATTCAAATCGAATTGACTCAACTCGATGTTCCATTTAAGTAACCGCCCCAACGCTTCGGTTTTTCGCAACACTTGCCTTAAAGGTTGATCTGTGTATACAACTATCGGGTGAGCCTGAAAGTAATGACGAAGTTTGCGGGAAGCAGTCAGGAGGCTATAAGCAAGTTTTTATATCTTCGGATAATTACGTTCTGTAGCAGCTAGCTTCTTGCTCACATAGTATATAGGCCTTTGGACTTTATCTTCTTCACGTACCAACGCTGTACTGACGGCAGGAGATGATACTGCTAGGTAGATAAACAAATCCTCATGTTCCACGGGTTTTGATAATATTGGAGGCTTTTCTAATAAGTCTAATAGATTCTGAAAAGCCCCTACACAATCAGGAGTCCACTCAAAATTTTGTTTTCCTCATTTTATCTAGTCGAAGAAAGGTATGCACTTATCTGTGGCTTTGGAGATAAACCTGCTCAATGCAGCAACTTTTCCGGTCAGGCTTTGAACATCCTTAATCTTTCATGGTTCTTTAATATTCCTTATTGCTGCTATTTGACTAGGATTTATCTCAATCTCTCGAGAACTCACGATAAACCCAAGGAATTTCCTAGATGCGACCCCAAATGAACATTTTAGGGGGTTTAACTTCATTCCATACCTTCGAAGAATATCAAACATTTCGGCTAAGTCCCTTATATGGTCGGAAGATTGTTTAGACTTCACAAGCATGTCATCCACATAAACCTCCATGGTTTTCCCGATTTGATTATAGAACATGCGGTTGACCAAACGCTGATACGTGGTTCCTGATTCTTTTATCCAAATGGCATTACCACATAACAATATAACCCCAAGTCTATGATGAAACTTGTGTGCTCCTGATCTGGTATGTGCATGGGAATTTGATTGTACCCCGAATATGCATCCATAAAGGATAAAAGCTCGTGTCCGGCTGTCAAGTCTACTAGTTGATCAATCCTGGGAAGAGGAAAGCTATCCTTCGGACAAGCCTTGTTCAAGTCAGAGAAGTCAATACATGTACGCCACTTCCCATTAGATTTTTTGACTAGGACAGGATTTGATATCCAGTCGGGATATTTTGAATCCTTAATGAATCCATTATCCTTTAATTTCTCTACCTCTTCTTTCAAAGCTGCTGACCGCTCTAGGCCTAACATCCGTCTCTTCTGCTTGACCGACGGGTGCTTTGGATTAATGCATAAAGAGTGGCTCATAATAGCAGGCGAAATCCCACACATGTCAGTGTGACTCCAGGCAAACACATCTAAATTTGTCCTTAAGAAATCAGCCAACGCTTTCGCTTGAATTGGATCTAGCTGCAAGCCGATCTTTAGTATTTTTGTCGAATCTGTCTCATCAATAGGTATATCTATTGTTGTCTCGTTGGGAGTCACCTTTCTATCCCCGGGTTCTCTATCCTCTCTAGGATCTATATCCTCAAACACATCTAAGGGCGACTCTCTTGGGGTTGGACCCCTTAATTGCTATGCCGAGTTTTTCTTCGAAGGGGGAGAATCGTCCTTAGATTCTATATTCAACCCCTTCATTAACATCTTCAACTCCGTCATGTAACAAGCTCGTCCCGTAGCTTGGTCACCTCTCATCACCCCTATTTCTGCGTCAGTCGGGAATTTAAGCAGCAAGCACCAAGGTGCAATACATGCCCTAAACTCGGCGAGGGCCGATCGGCCTAGGAAAGCGTTGTAGGGTGACTCTACATCAAAAACTACAAACGGAAGGATCCTCACTCTCTGGCGATCTCCCTGTCCTAATGTCACTGGTAATTCTATGAAGCCCATCGAAGCCGTTGACACCCCAGAAGCCCCGTATCCATCCTTCGCAGGGCTTTAGATCTTTTGCTTCGAGTCTCATTTGTTCAAAAGCTTTCTTGAAGAGGATATTGACTGAGCTTCCGTTGTCCACCAACACCTTATGGATTAAGGCAAGGCCGATGGTCGTGGTAATTACCAGTGGGTCTTCAGTTGGTGATTGAATTCCGTATCATCTCTACTACGGAATATGACGTCATCTGACATCGTCTTTTGTTGTTTTACTGGAGTAATGTCTTCGAGGTTACTGCATTCTCCTACCTCAAAGTGCTTGGCGGCATTGACATACTGATCCATCGCTTTGAAACTATGGCTAGCTAGATGGGGTCCACCTATAATAGTATTGATAACAATCCATTTACCTTTCTGCTGGGCTTTGGGTTTAGAAGTAGGCTGGTTTTGGTCCGGGGCTTGCCCCTCTTTCCCTCTGTCCCTTGGAAACCTTGTACTCGTCTAACTTCCCTTCCGGCAGCAATCTTTCAACTACATCTCTCAAATGACGGCATTCGTTGGTGGAATGTCCGTGGATTCCATGGAACAAACAAAACTTTCCCGTTGCGATCTCTTTTTCAGTGGAATCTCTGGGTGGTGGCTTTTTGTATTGCAATATGTTGTATGTGTCCAAATAAATGATTTCCAAGGTATCATTTAATGGAGAATAGTTTTCGAAAGTTTGGAATCGAGGTCTTTTGCTGGAATTGTTCCCACGGGTCCTACTCCTCCTATTGCCATTTCCATTCTTGTTGTTATTACCTTCGTTCTGGTTGCCAACATTCACTTTAACCTTCCCTGAACTGTCACTGGATTGTTTCACAGCAACATTACTTTGGACACCTTCCCTCGAGGCCTCTTCGGACTTTCTCTTCCTATTTGCATGAGCTTCTTCTCGCCTTAAGCGAATGTTAGCCTTTTCGTAGAACAATTCCCTAGTGGAGGGCGGTTTCCCAAATAGATAATCCCCAAATTCTGTGTCTGGGTCAACTCCTTCTATTAAATCCATCAGAATAGTGGGTTCATGAGGGTCACTAACTTCGGTGATAGCTAGGTTGAAGCGGTCCAAATATGATTTCAGATATTCGCCTGGAGCCTGTTTAATCCTTGACAACTCTATGACGCTTTTGGACTTTCGGGCATGAAGTCAAAACTGGTTCATAAAGCGCTCACTTAATTCTGTGAAATTTGATACTGACCGTGGAGGGAGTCGGATGAACCACATTAATGCCACGTCTTCTAGATAAATCGGAAAGGCCTTGCATTTTATAGCGTCTGGAGCTGCTGCGGCATTCATGAACAATGCATACCTTATTAGATGTTGTCCTGGGTCCGTTCTCCCTGAATATCGATCCATTTGTGGCAAGTTGAATCGCCGAGGGAAATGGAAGTCCAATATATCATCTATGAAGCGGGTATGACTTCGCTCAATGCCCCATCCTCATTAGTGTATCGTCGACTTTCGGACATGATCTGACGCATCATTGCCTACACATCAACATTTGTTAATGTTTGCATAGTTCTCTAGGTCTGATATTCGGATTACCCCTGGGTTCCTGATTAGGGGATAACCTCATGTTTCTAGCGGCGGCTGCTCTACATTGTTCCCTACGCTCCCGGTCGATCTCAGGAGGAAGGGGCTGGAGAAGTTGTTGTTGCGTAGGATTAGTAATATCAGGATCCCTGGGTAGAACGTGGGATCCACGCATGGGCAACAGCATAGGCTCTCTCAAGCTTGAGTCATCAGGCCCTAACACACGAGCGGCATCTTCGCGGGATCCTAAAGATCCAAAAGTTAACTGATCAAGGTTCTGAGTTCACTCAAGCAGTCTTCTTTTACGGGGACGTCCCTCATCCGAAGAAGATGAATAATCTGCAGCAAGGCGGCGTGTTGGGGAAGGCATCTTTTGCCTCCGGAGCTCCTTGAGTTCCCTACTCAAGGTGATCATGTTCTCTTGCATGCGAAGACTGTCACTCTTATGGGCTTCCAATGCCTCAGTACTCTGGAGCATTTCAAGAAAGCGTGAAAAATCTCCTTATGTGACAGGTGCAGATGGGTCAGGCTGATCATTGGTCATAGCGGCTGGAATCGGAGCATTGGTAGGAGCTCCAGTAGAAGTTCCAGCTTCACTTTGGTTCGGGTCGGATCGGAGCACAGTGGTACGCTCGGACCGGTTTGGATGGGGAGAGTGGGTGACTTCAACATCATTGGATCGGCTCGGATCGGGGTCTTCTGTTCGGTTCAGACCTTCCTGACTAGAGCGGCCTGCTCCAGAGTCTTGACCACGCGACCTCGTTACAACCATTGTTTGCTGATCTTCGTTAACTTCATTCTCTCGATTACTTTGGATTTCTTTGCCTTTTCCTTTGGCCATAATCTCCAATTCTTCAGTGATTAACCAACAGGTACTTAAAGATGTCGAAAACAGAGGATTAACTTCTTCGAACTTGAAGGTCCAAATAGTAGAATGATAATCCCAGAAAGCAGAGAATTCAAAAATTCTCAGTGAAAGCACCAAAATTTTAGATCCAAAATTGGCTCTAACACCCAAACTAGTAACGATTCTACTGAAATGAAATCAAAAAACGAAGAAAACACACAATTTATAGTGGTTCGGCGTTAAATAGCCTACGTCCACTTTCTACTCTTTGAATTGATGATTTGAATGTGAGTACAGCAATAACTCTCACTTAATTTTCACTCATACAATGTATTGATTCACTCAATTTCCTTCACAATATGCTTCAAAAGGTGATTGTAATCTGAATAAGTTGATGAAATTCAGATAACAAAGGAGTTTGAGTTCTGAAAATGCAAAAAGATCCTTCCAAATGTCCCTTGATGGTGTACTTATAGGTGGAAAATGCTCCTGGAATGGCTTCGGTTCGGATCCACGTGGCATCCATCCCATTATTGTCGGGTTCGGATAGAATACGGTGGCAACAGCGCATCAGGTTAGTGGCGAACGTGGGGAGAACGTGGGTATAACCGCTCCGAGTCTTAAGGGAACGTGGGCACAGCTTCTGCAGTTTCAAGTGCATGGGATCGGATCGGAAATACTTCAATTGGGGGGAGGACCGGATTTGATCGAACCGATCTGGTTCAGCTTGTCCCCCCTTCTCCTTCACTCCGTGCCTTTTTCTTTGACCAGATGGACTCCGATCCGATTTTTGAGTGAATGCTCTTCATTATTTGATCTTTTATCTTTGTGTAGCCTAGTTCACAAAGTAGGCTAACAATACCCCAATTTCTAGCTATGTGATGTTTCAAGAAAGTGTAATAGGATTTGTTGCCATAGATGTAGAAAACAATGGAATTAACCCATTTTTCCCTTGTTGTGTTAACCAACTCATCAGTTATTACCGCAATTTTGAGATTATCTTTGATTAAAGGCTCATAGAAATTAAGTTCAATTGCCTCCTGATGCACTCTATTCTCTGTAATAGCCTCAATTCACGACTTAGATTGCAGAGTCTTAACTGTAGAACTATTAACCTGAACTTGAGATACAAGTTCTGGAAAATTTTGTCTTGAATTCAGATCTAGACTCTTGAAATCGACCAAATTCCTACTTGCATGTTGTTGAGATGCGGAGACATCGGGAGGAATTGCTGATCTTTGGTCCGAGTCTAAGTGGAAATAGAAATTTTTCTGCGATTTGGAATTATCTCTCATTTTGAGCATCTTATACAGAGTTTCCTTTTCCATATTATATTTGCACTTTTGTGCACCCTTAAATAAAGAAATCAAACTCTTGAACATTCAATGTAAATGTTCGCATTTTAAAAAAAATGTTACTATTTGTGTTTATCGATGCTTTCGAATAGATAACACAGATATATACGTTTGAAATAAGTTATGCGAAATATTGGAGATTTAGTGAAATTTTGGTACATCCTCGTAATAAAAGTTATATCTATTAGGTATAACTACCCCTACCTAAAGCACCACACCTTTAACCAGTTGAGCTAAAGGTCCTTGACAATACCTACATGTAGAGTATTCATAGTTTAATTGAAACAAGTTGAAATATATCGTCATTTTATAGATTGAAATCAAATTTGTCTTAACTACATTGTTGTAAACTAAAAAAACATAGGAAGCCATTATAAAAGGAGATAGGAGAAAATTTATTCATTGCAAGCGTAAATATGCAGTCCAATAAAGCTATACTTATATGTTTGTGATGAAAAATGAAAATAACATTAATGCCCATACAACATTTACCATTTTCATCATTATAATTTACATATATTATAACGTTCCCCATTGAATATGCGTCTTCAAAATATTGGATACTAATACGGTAACTTGAAGTTGTCACTTTTGAAACATATATGATGATGACTGTCTCGTTATTACCCTGCTTATATATATATATATACATACATAGCCGATATAGATATTGTCTATTGCTTCATTTAGAACATCACTTGGAAAAACCCAATGAAAAAACATTGAATGAGAAAAAACGCAACTTATAAAATCATAGATATCATATGAAAAAATAATATCTGTTTGTGTTAAAATGGGCACAAATACCCATAAATAAGTATAAAGAAAAATAAATGTAGAAATTCAATGAAAACTAAGGAAATTATAAGTAAAAAGTAGAAATACAAGACACAACATGTAACACCCCACTCCCGCTATGATCACTCACTAAGGGAATGCCATAGCATCGGTGGAGTATTTTAGTGAATATAGAACAGAAAAATTACAACAAGACAGATATAAATAGTACTTGAAATTTTAAAACATCATCTCATAACAGCGGAAGTAAAACATGTCTGGTTACATCATAAAACCACAATAAAGGTCAAGTACAATATCCATCAAAATAAAGAAGTACATAATCCCACTCTCATACAATAGCCAAACAAAAGAAAAGATAACTGGATAACTGGAGCTTTACATCTATCCAAGCTCCTAAAGACTGGAACAGCAATCCGATCAAGCTCCACTACTGCTAGGATCCACCGTAGGACCTGAGGGTTGGGAAAAAGATAAAAACAACAGGGTCAGACATAAGTCTGAGCGAGTCCTATAACTTTAACAATACAATCGTTAAAGTAACCAGAGAAGACATAAACTGATATACGGTAACATATAGGGATGAATGGCTACCCTAAGCAGTCAACTAAACGAAGATAAAGGATAAAGACGCATCTACCCTCCCTAAGGTAAATTACTAAACTGCACCACACCAGTCGTTCCTAACTTAAAGGTTGATCCCACCCAAGGACTTATAAAATTTACTAATTAGTACCTGCGTACCCCTAGGTGACCAAGTAGGCGCCACGGGGCCCTACAATCCACTAGGTGTACACACTACTTCCCATTCGATCGGCTCCCTAACGTAGATACCCGTGCTGGCCCCACCGTGGGATGTATCATTCCCCAATGTGGCAACCTGATGGAACTAAAGGTGCACGGCTTATATCTACTCGATGCAACAACGGCTTACCTACCAGCCCGGGCCCACTCACGCATATGAAGCCCGTTGGACTTGCGTTGCCACCGCTAACCCGTTTGCCTCTTACAGTCAAGCCCAGTATGCGTGTCCCGTCCTCGACATGGGTCGAGCCCACAAAGATACGTATGGGTTACTGGTTGAAATGGGCCTCCACAAGCTACCCACCTAAGCTTGTCCCTTTTTCTAGTATATCCCACTTAACCCTTTAATCATGTTTTAATTACATGTTCCATTTTGGTTAAGTATTCTAATCGTATTTTCTATTGCCACCCAAGGCAACCACTAGATTTTCTCATGCCACCCGAGGCACCCACTTAACCCCTCATGTCCCTCTACATGCTAATATGGTTAAGTGTTTCTTAATTAATTAATTAAGAACGTAACCTTTGTAAAGACCTCTCACATTAGACTGTCTTTTATGACCGCTGGTTAAGCCGGTTGGGTCCGGGCAGCCTTATGTCATAACAGAGTCTAACCTCGTGTCTTTACATTAATTACGTATTTAGTTTGTGCCTAAGACCTCTCACATTGGGCTAACATTTGTAGCAACTGGTTAAGCCGGTTGGGTCCGGGCAGTTTTACGCTACAACTGAGTCCAACCTCGTGTCTTAGTCAATTAATTACACCTAATTAATCACCCTCATAATTTTATATTAATTATCCCTAATTAATCAAGTTTTCTTAACATGGGTAGACCTAACTTAATAGGTAAATTCCCATGGGGTAGACCTAACTCAATAGGTAAATTCCCAACACATAGTATGGGTACACCTAACCAAATAGGCAAATTCCCATACTATGTTTATTTATTTTGTGTTATGCATAATTATATTAATTTCACACAATCTTATTAACTTATGCATTTAATTACCCCATCGTTCCCACGTAATTTCGTTCATGATATAACACATATAAAAGGTGTCAACTTGCATATGAATGAACATGTTTCAAAGGTGCCATCTTGCATATTAACAAACACATAACTTGCATATGAACTTGCATAACATGTCACATAACTTGCATATAATATGTCACATAACTTACATATTCATTTTGCATAACAAACTTGCATATTAGCTTATAGACTTGCATAATGTGTCATCATGAACTTGCATATTAATAAACATGTAACTTGCATATTTACATACATGTAACTCGCATATTAACAAACATGTAACTTGCATATAAAGAAACATGTAACTTGCATATTTACATACATGTAACTTGCATATTAACAAACATGTAACTTGCATATTAACAAACATGTAACTTGCATATTTACATACATGTAACTTGCATATTAACAAACATGTAACTTGCATATTTACATACATGTAACTTGCATAGCATATTACCATGAACTTGCATAACATGCATATGATTACATAGCCCACAACTTGCATATTTAGCATCATGCAAACATAACATACATCATATTAAACTTGCATAAGCTTACATACTCAACATGCATAAACATAAGATTAATGCTAACATCATATCATATGATTCAAAGCTCATTAACCCACATACAAAACCATAAATCTCATCACATCTCATCTAATTAGTTTACCAAAAGATCATCAAAGTGATAGAAACTCACAACTAGCAACTTTGAACACCAAATGAAGAAGATTAAGATGCTAAGAAGGGATTAGAAGTTGATTAGAGAGTGATTAGTATGCAACCCTCTTCATAAAATTAGTGGAGGCCATGAGAGCTAGCATTTTGCCATAGTTTAGTCACTAGGTTTAATTATGAATGAATTAGGGTAGGTTAGGGTCTTATTTATAGATTAGGCAAGTGTTTTAGGCCATAGGATTAACCCTAGATTCAATCCAAGCCATCAAAGCATGTCTTGGGGAAGAAGTCAAGTGTAGGAACCATCTAGGGCCTTTAGATTAAAGATGGACCATGAGAACCATTCAAATGCAAAATCTGCACTTGAGCGAATCGGCCCACGGGTTGACAGCCAAACACCCTGGATTAACCCCTAGTCGACCCAGCGGGCTCGGGTCGACTTCAAAAATCGGCCGGTTCGGTTATTCCCCTCTCCCAATTCGCTGTTTTGAGCATTTTTGCATATTTATTTATTAAATTTTCAATTATATATATATATATATATCAATATATATATATATATATATATCAATATATATATATATATATATATATATATATCTACACAACCCATTTCACTTAATTAAGTATACTTTAATTTGGGAATTTTCGTGAAACTTCGCGAGGCCATATCTTGGTCATACGGACTCCGATTTTCGAAAACTCGGACTCTATTTCGCGTATTTTTCCGAGACGAACGCAATGGCATAGCCCGTTTCCCTTGATTCCCATTTTAGAATTAAATTCTGCCTCGATTTATGTTATTACAGGTTATTGAAAATACGGGTTGTTACATTCTCCCCTCCTTAAAGGATTTCGTCCCCGAAATCTTCAAGTTAGGAAGAACGTATCCTACCATCCAATCATCCATCTACTCAAAGCATCATCCACGAGCAATCATTGTCCTTACAAGATTCTAAATGATGGATGGATATATGCAAAAGTGTGTGTATATGTACTTACCTAATGCAAAAATCAGGCGGTTACTGATACAGTAAACCTCCTTAATGCAAACCATGATAGTGCCATGCATCCAATATGTATGCGAAACCCTATTGACACATACAAATTTCTACATGCGTGCACAACCATACACAAAAATGCATCATCCATATGATAACACAGCCATGATACATCCATCAATCTAACTACCACATCCATTTATGCAATATGCAACATGAAGTGACTGAGCCGATCTAGTGCCTAATGTGTGTGTATACGCATCCACGAGCAACCACTAGCAAACAATTGCATCCATATGCATCCATCAACCATAACATGTTTCAAACACATGTTTCAACCATAGGTTTTACCCTATCTAAAGGTCATAGGTATTAGCGAGAGGATATACTAAAGATAAGATAAGTACTAGACAAGCAATAAAGGAGAAGTTAAAAGACATACTCTCAAAAAGAAATGGATACAAAGAACGCATCTTTGCTTCCGTCTCCCAAGTAGCATTGCTTTCGTCATCTCCCCATTGCACTTTAACTAGCTGAACTTCTCTGTTCCTCAACTTCCTAGTTTCTGACCCAAGGATGCGAGTAGGAGCTCGTCGAATCGTCGCATCACGCTCTACCTCTACATCTCTAAGCAAGCTCGGCTCTACCACCTCCGCGGTCTCATGTAAGCACTTCCTCAAATGTGATACATGGAATACATCATGAACACCACTAAGTCTGTCGGGCAACTCCACCCTATATGCCATCCGTCCAATCCTTTCCTTAATAGGAAACGGCCCAACAAATCTCGGTGCTAACTTCCCTACGGACCCAAAGCGAACAACATTTCTCAATGGAGATACTTTGACAAAAACCATGTCCCCAACCTCAAACTCAAGATCCGTCCTTCTCCGATCCGCATAAGATTTCTGTCTATCTTGCGCTGCTTTCATCCTTTTTCGAATTAAATCAATCTTCTCTGAAGTCTCTCTAACCATATCCGGCCCAAGCAAGATCTTATCCGTAGATTCCCACCAACATGTAGGAGATCGACAAGGCCTTCCATAAAGAGCTTCGAAAGGAGCCATACCAATACTGGACTGAAAGCTGTTATTATATGCGAACTCCACCAAAGGAAGATGTTCTTCCCATGTACCTCCAAAATCCAAGATACAAAGCCTCAAAAGATCTTCTAAGATACGGTTCACCCTCTCAGTCTGACCGTCCGTCTGAGGATGATATGCGGTGCTCAAACACAACTGAGTCCCTACCGCCTCTTGCAAACTTCTCCAAAACTCACTAGTGAAAATAGGATCTCGATCACTCACAATGCTGGATGGTACGCCATGCAATCTAACAATCTCTCTAACATAGACTGAAGCAAGCCATGGAGCGGTCCTCTTACTCTTTACGGGTATAAAATGGGCACTCTTGGTAAGTCTGTCTACCACAACCCAAATTCCCGTATTGCCCTTCCTCGATCTCGGTAACCCGTCGATGAAATCCATCGAGACACTATCCCACTTCCACTGTGGAACTTCCAATGGGTGTAGCAACCCACCGGGTTTCCTTTGCTCCACTTTAACTTGTTGGCACACTAAGCATCTAGCCACATACTCGGCCACATCTTTCTTCATACCGGCCCAGAAGAAAACTCTCTTCATGTCTTGGTACATTTTGTCTCCACCGGGATGAATAGTCATTCTTGAACGATGTGCATCATCCAAAATAGCCTTCTTCAAACCCTCATCTTGCGGTACACAAAGTCTACCGTCTCTATGCAACCATCCCTTATCATCTATGGTGTATCTACCCAAATGGCTGGACGACTCCCCTCTTATAAGCTTCTCTACCAACACAACCAACTGTGGGTCGTCTCGCTGAGCCTCGCCAATCCGTCTCAAAAGAGTAGGTCTAACCTCCAAGGATGCCAACAAACCAGGTACAAAATCAACAGAAGGTCTGAAGTCAAACAAAGAAAGAAACTCCAAGCTTCGTCGTTCCACGAACAATGGACTCAAAGATAGCCTTTTTCTACTCAAGGCGTCTGCCACCACGTTACCCTTACCAGGGGTATACGCTATCTCGAAATCATAGGATGCTAAGAACTCCATCCACCTTTGCTGTCTTAAGTTTAAATCCTTCTGAGAGAATAAGTACTTCAATGATTTATGGTCGGTGAACAACTCGAATCTCTCACCAAGAAGATAATGGCGCCAAGACTTAAGTGCGAAAACAATCGCGGCCAACTCTAGATCATGGGTAGGGTAATTCTTCTCATGCACTCTCAATTGTCTCCCTCCATAGGCTATTACCCTTCCCTCCTGCATCAAGACTGCGCCTAATCCTGTTCCACAAGCATCGGTATAAACAACAAACGGCTTACTCCCATCCGGGAGCACTAAAACTGGAGCGGTGGTCAAAGCTCTCTTTAACCGTCGGAAAGCATCATCACAATCTACATCCCACGAGAAAACCAGATTCTTTTTCGTCAAGCGGGTTAATGGGGCTGATATCTTCGCGAAGTCTTTGATGAACTTCCTATAATATCCTGCCAACCCCAAGAAACTTCTTACCTCGGTAGCATTTCTAGGAACTTTCCAATCCTGGATAGATACTATCTTTGCGGGATCCACAGCTATCCCTTCCTTAGAGACCACATGCCCTAAGAATCGCACTTCTCTTCTCCAAAAATGGCATTTAGAGAATTTAGCTTTAAGACTATGCGCTCGAAGAGTCTCCAACACTTCCTTGAGATGTAAGGCATGCTCTTCTTCATTCTTGGAAAAGACCAAGATGTCATCCACAAAAACTACTACAAACTTATTCAGATACTCTCTGAACACTCTACTCATGAGATCAACAAAGTATGCGGGGGCGTTTGTCAACCCAAATGGCATCACTAGCCACTCATAAAAACCATCCGGAGTCCGGAAAGCAGTCTTCTCTATACTGTCCTCCGCCACTCTTAACTGATGAAACCCTGTAGCTAAGTCCATCTGCGAAAATACTGACGCGCCAACCAACTGATCAAAGAGATCATCTATCCTCGGTAATGGGTGTCTATTCTTCTTCGTGAGCTTATTAAGTTCTCTATAATCCACACAAAGTCTGAGGGACCCATCCGCCTTCGTGGCAAACACTACTGGAGCTCCCCACTCCGATATACTTCGCCTTATGAACCCCTTCTCAAGCAACTCCCCTACTTGCTTATGAAGTTCTCTTCTCTCACGAGGAGCCATGTGGCGTACTGGCAAAGACACTGGTTTGGCATTATCCACCAAATAAATTCGGAAATCTATCTCCCGCTTCGGAGGCAAACCCTTTACTTCTTCAAACACATCCGGATATTCCCGGACTACTCTAACAGAACACAAACTCTCGACCGAAGCATCGAGCGATTCAAGATAACTTAGCAAAACAGATTCCATGGGATTGCAAGAGATCTCGAGAGTGTTACCCAAGCGGGTCATGAGCCTGACAACTCTCCTTTCGCAATCAAGAACGGCACCATTACTGGATAACCAGTCCATGCCCAAGATCAACCCATAGCCCGTGAAGCCCAATACAAAAGCATCACATCTAAACTCAACGCTAAGTATAGAAATCTTCAAACCCAAACATATCATAGACAGATATATGGAGCCCCCAATTGGGTTTGAGACAACCAAGGGATCATCAACTAGACTGGTGTCTAAGTGCAGTGACTCAACTAACGATGATGAGATAAAAGAATGCGATGCGCCAGAGTCAAACAAAGTACGAACTGGATGATCAAACAGAAAAACCAGACTTTCAACGGAAATAGTTCTACCTCTCTGCTGAATCGGTGGAACTGAGAGAACCTGAACTTGCCCCCCTGACTGAGGTGGTGCTATAAGAGCTTGCACCTGGCCTCCTGAGGTAGACCCCGTCTTCTGCCCCTTCTTTGGGCAGTTTTTCACAAGATGCCCTGCTTCACCACAATGAAAGCAACCGGTTTTCTTCTTTTTGCGACAATCCTTACTAAGGTGTCCTGGTGTTCCACAATTGAAGCACTTCTTCTTCGTCTTCTTTTTGTCACCATTGCCTTTTCCGCCCTTGCCTTGTTGTTGCTGTTGCGGTTTCTTCTGATCCCCCTTTTTCTCTGGTGCCTTAGAATTCTTATCATCCTCATGCATAAGTGCCATGTAGACAAGCTTCTCAAAAGTGGCCCCCATAGGAATGTGAGTCATAGCTATTCCTTGCAATGGTTCGTTCAAGCCTCTAACGAACCTCAAAGCCTTCTTCTCCGGTGTATTCACCAACTCTATGCCAAACCTTGCTAATTGATTGAATTTGTTGACATATTCTTTCACCGTGAGATTCCCTTGCTTCAAATTCAAGAACTTCTCCATAAACAGATTCTCTTCCGCCCTTGAGAGAAACTTAGCCCCAAACCTTTGCTTAAAATCTGCCCAAGAGTCAACAGGGCGTTCTCCATTAGTGACCTCCCACCAGAATGAGGCCTCTCCCTTCATTAACCAAGCCGCCAACTTGACTTTCTTTCCCTCTTCCACTTCAAAGATATCTAGCAACTCTTCCACTTCCTTAAGCCAATCTCTAGCCTCTATGAAAGTCTCTGAACCAAGAAAAGGTTTTCCTCCTATAGCCTTGAACTCCTTGCAAACCTTAGCAAAATTATCCACTCTAGGCTGAGGAGGAGGAGCGGTTGTCTCTGGTGTGGTAGCATTGGCCGGACCCGCAGCCGCGGCCCTAGCCTCTTGCAACCTCCTATACCATAGTGGTATAACTAAACCCTCCGGGATGTTAAGATCTTCAGCCATGCTGAAACGAAAGAGGAAAGATTCAAAAAGGAGATTCCGAAAGATAAAGATATGGCTATTGGGGATTATGCTTTTCTTTTTCAAAAACTTTTTCTCTTAGAAGACATGCTTTTAAAAATCCTTTCTTCGAAAATACTCTTAGAAAGTAGTTTTTCTCAAAAATTTTATCTGTTCTGGTAACCTTAAGCTCTGATACCACGTGTAACACCCCACTCCCGCTATGATCACTCACTAAGGGAATGCCATAGCATCGGTGGAGTATTTTAGTGAATATAGAACAGAAAAATTACAACAAGACAGATATAAATAGTACTTGAAATTTTAAAACATCATCTCATAACAGCGGAAGTAAAACATGTCTGGTTACATCATAAAACCACAATAAAGGTCAAGTACAATATCCATCAAAATAAAGAAGTACATAATCCCACTCTCATACAATAGCCAAACAAAAGAAAAGATAACTGGATAACTGGAGCTTTACATCTATCCAAGCTCCTAAAGACTGGAACAGCAATCCGATCAAGCTCCACTACTGCTAGGATCCACCGTAGGACCTGAGGGTTGGGAAAAAGATAAAAACAACAGGGTCAGACATAAGTCTGAGCGAGTCCTATAACTTTAACAATACAATCGTTAAAGTAACCAGAGAAGACATAAACTGATATACGGTAACATATAGGGATGAATGGCTACCCTAAGCAGTCAACTAAACGAAGATAAAGGATAAAGACGCATCTACCCTCCCTAAGGTAAATTACTAAACTGCACCACACCAGTCGTTCCTAACTTAAAGGTTGATCCCACCCAAGGACTTATAAAATTTACTAATTAGTACCTGCGTACCCCTAGGTGACCAAGTAGGCGCCACGGGGCCCTACAATCCACTAGGTGTACACACTACTTCCCATTCGATCGGCTCCCTAACGTAGATACCCGTGCTGGCCCCACCGTGGGATGTATCATTCCCCAATGTGGCAACCTGATGGAACTAAAGGTGCACGGCTTATATCTACTCGATGCAACAACGACTTACCTACCAGCCCGGGCCCACTCACGCATATGAAGCCCGTTGGACTTGCGTTGCCACCGCTAACCCGTTTGCCTCTTACAGTCAAGCCCAGTATGCGTGTCCCGTCCTCGACATGGGTCGAGCCCACAAAGATACGTATGGGTTACTGGTTGAAATGGGCCTCCACAAGCTACCCACCTAAGCTTGTCCCTTTTTCTAGTATATCCCACTTAACCCTTTAATCATGTTTTAATTACATGTTCCATTTTGGTTAAGTATTCTAATCGTATTTTCTATTGCCACCCAAGGCAACCACTAGATTTTCTCATGCCACCCGAGGCACCCACTTAACCCCTCATGTCCCTCTACATGCTAATATGGTTAAGTGTTTCTTAATTAATTAATTAAGAACGTAACCTTTGTAAAGACCTCTCACATTAGACTGTCTTTTATGACCGCTGGTTAAGCCGGTTGGGTCCGGGCAGCCTTATGTCATAACAGAGTCTAACCTCGTGTCTTTACATTAATTACGTATTTAGTTTGTGCCTAAGACCTCTCACATTGGGCTAACATTTGTAGCAACTGGTTAAGCCGGTTGGGTCCGGGCAGTTTTACGCTACAACTGAGTCCAACCTCGTGTCTTAGTCAATTAATTACACCTAATTAATCACCCTCATAATTTTATATTAATTATCCCTAATTAATCAAGTTTTCTTAACATGGGTAGACCTAACTTAATAGGTAAATTCCCATGGGGTAGACCTAACTCAATAGGTAAATTCCCAACACATAGTATGGGTACACCTAACCAAATAGGCAAATTCCCATACTATGTTTATTTATTTTGTGTTATGCATAATTATATTAATTTCACACAATCTTATTAACTTATGCATTTAATTACCCCATCGTTCCCACGTAATTTCGTTCATGATATAACACATATAAAAGGTGTCAACTTGCATATGAATGAACATGTTTCAAAGGTGCCATCTTGCATATTAACAAACACATAACTTGCATATGAACTTGCATAACATGTCACATAACTTGCATATAATATGTCACATAACTTACATATTCATTTTGCATAACAAACTTGCATATTAGCTTATAGACTTGCATAATGTGTCATCATGAACTTGCATATTAATAAACATGTAACTTGCATATTTACATACATGTAACTCGCATATTAACAAACATGTAACTTGCATATAAAGAAACATGTAACTTGCATATTTACATACATGTAACTTGCATATTAACAAACATGTAACTTGCATATTAACAAACATGTAACTTGCATATTTACATACATGTAACTTGCATATTAACAAACATGTAACTTGCATATTTACATACATGTAACTTGCATAGCATATTACCATGAACTTGCATAACATGCATATGATTACATAGCCCACAACTTGCATATTTAGCATCATGCAAACATAACATACATCATATTAAACTTGCATAAGCTTACATACTCAACATGCATAAACATAAGATTAATGCTAACATCATATCATATGATTCAAAGCTCATTAACCCACATACAAAACCATAAATCTCATCACATCTCATCTAATTAGTTTACCAAAAGATCATCAAAGTGATAGAAACTCACAACTAGCAACTTTGAACACCAAATGAAGAAGATTAAGATGCTAAGAAGGGATTAGAAGTTGATTAGAGAGTGATTAGTATGCAACCCTCTTCATAAAATTAGTGGAGGCCATGAGAGCTAGCATTTTGCCATAGTTTAGTCACTAGGTTTAATTATGAATGAATTAGGGTAGGTTAGGGTCTTATTTATAGATTAGGCAAGTGTTTTAGGCCATAGGATTAACCCTAGATTCAATCCAAGCCATCAAAGCATGTCTTGGGGAAGAAGTCAAGTGTAGGAACCATCTAGGGCCTTTAGATTAAAGATGGACCATGAGAACCATTCAAATGCAAAATCTGCACTTGAGCGAATCGGCCCACGGGTTGACAGCCAAACACCCTGGATTAACCCCTAGTCGACCCAGCGGGCTCGGGTCGACTTCAAAAATCGGCCGGTTCGGTTATTCCCCTCTCCCAATTCGCTGTTTTGAGCATTTTTGCATATTTATTTATTAAATTTTCAATTATATATATATATATATATCAATATATATATATATATATCTACACAACCCATTTCACTTAATTAAGTATACTTTAATTTGGGAATTTTCGTGAAACTTCGCGAGGCCATATCTTGGTCATACGGACTCCGATTTTCGAAAACTCGGACTCTATTTCGCGTATTTTTCCGAGACGAACGCAATGGCATAGCCCGTTTCCCTTGATTCCCATTTTAGAATTAAATTCTGCCTCGATTTATGTTATTACAGGTTATTGAAAATACGGGTTGTTACACAACAATTTATAGTGGTATAGTGTGAAAACCCGTAACTTCCCCGGTGAGGAAAGCGCGGATAGTTCGAGAACAAGCCACAACAGAACGCAGACGGAAGAATATTTCATTGTATATTACAACAATGCATCAGATTACAAGAATATACAGAGTATAAATGAATATTACGCAGAAATATCAGAGATTTAAATTACATTTAAATACATAGTAGCGGAAAATAATACAATACACAACTAGAAGAGATATACGGATACAAAGCTTTCCGGATATCATCCCAGCTGTAAACCAGGATCCTGTGAATATAAATCTGCAAAACCAAAACTACTAGCTGCCCGTGTCGAAAATAGGGGCACCCAGAGTTTAGGTTAAAACAATAAACTCCAGGTCAGTCATGTGACTGGTGTAAGAACTAAAACAGTTGTAAATCTTTATTTTAAAGATAGGTAAATCAAGGGACCACGCCGTATAACACGGAACGGGTTTCCTCCCAAGAATACCAGTGCATATAAGTAAACAACGCAATGCTTTTCTAAAAATGAAGCTATTATAAGACCCAGGTCCCATCACACAATGCAACGCAGCCGGAGGATAGGGTTTTCCCTTATAATAGCCAAACATGCTTAGTACGTTTAAAACAAATCATTTGATACTACTATAAGTGTATAGTGTCAAAACAATTTCAATCATAAATATCAATCATAGACGGCATGGGTACCATATATCATGTCGCCATACTAGTTCTACAATTAAAACCGCAATACACGTACTGGAAATTGGACTTCCATCATGTGAACCAAGGCAAAGGGAATATCCTGTGCTTAATTCGAGACTCTCTAGCCTGAGCCTCAGGTTGCAGCCGCGACTGCACCCGGAACATCGGGGCCGGCCACCCGTCGATGGTTAGTAATGCCGTAAACGATATGCTAGCCGGTTCTATGGAACCTCATAGTGATCTGGGACCCGTAAGCCTCTGCAACCACCGTTAACCGAGATGCCCCGCTGGGCAATAAGTAATGATAAGCAACATCCACATAAGTAATGCCAGCCAGTTTAAGCACTGACACCACTTCTAACTAGAAACCAGCATATGTCCATTTCCCGGAGGTCCTCCCCGTTTTTGGTTCACACCGAGGTGTGAGGCTCGCGAATCAACGCTATACACAAAGCCATGACATATCAGCTGCGCTTTGATCATCATCCACCAAACTTTGCTTTTCAACAAAAGTCTGGATCACTGCATCTCAGCATGCCACATTATCAATCCATATCGTACCACTGATTTCTGCCAATATATAACCTCTGAGCTCGTAAGTCTCAGAGAAGGGCGTTAAGCAAGAGAATAAATTCCCCGCCGCCAAACAGATATATATTTAGCAGAGATCAACGAATACAATATAAAGGAATACAATGTCAGACACACCATCCATTTACAAGTCCGTTCTAGGTCTGAACGAAACCGGAGGCACTTTCCTCGCATATCCATCCATCTCCAAGTACGTCTGGACGACCACCAACTATTTCCATCCTCTTGGGTGTACAACCCAATCAGGATCGTCAGTAATTATCCCAACGTTGTGGAGAATTCCGGTCTTCAACCACCGTCTTCATCTTCGACATATTGTCGAATCGGTTATTCGGAATGGGTATAACCCCGGCCTTTCCGAACAACCTGTAATAACCCGAAAATCTAGGCCAGTTTAAAATTTTTATTTTGGCAATTTTGACGAATTTTGTATATTTAAAATGAATTATTTTAAATAATATCGACGAGAAATTTATTTTGAATTGAAATTCGACGTATATATTATATACGTCGTCGTTAGAATATAAATATTTATATATATAATTATAAATAGAATTGAAAATGGCGCGGTAGTTCGATAATTCGATTTCAAACTTCAATTGAATGTACCGGGTGCAAAAGAATTCGGATTTTAGTGAAACCAAAAACATTAGGATCTAATTGATAATATCTTTCCAACGAATCCGACAAATCAAAATTTCATAGCGGGAATCAAAAGATATGTCCAGTTGAAAATTCTGAATAGTCGCTATGGAATTCAGGCCCTTAAAAATAGACATTTTGCAAACGACCTCGGATTTCGACGAAACCACTTTTGTTGGGTCCGTGATGTCAAATTATTGCTAGATTCCAAATTTCATAATTTTTCGAATCAATATGTGAGCGTGGCAAAGGAAAACGTGTTTGACCAGTTTCAGTTGATCTTAATCGACTTAAAAATGGACATTTTGCAAACGGTCTCAAAATTCGACGTAACTAGTTTTGTTAGGACCGTATCGTCAATACGAAGCTAGAAAATATTTTTCAGGAATTTTTCTAGTTAGTATGTGACCCCGGTAATTTGAAATGTACGTTTAAAATTCAATATAGTGATTTAAATGTAAATTTAACGGAAACTGATTGTAACGATCAAATCAACCTACGATACATATCCCATTGTGTTCGGAATGGGGGTAAAACGCTATGGGCGACAGGCGGTGGGTTCGATTTTGAGGTCGTTTGAAAAGTCAACTTTGGAGAGAGAAATTAAATTAAAAAAAAACCCTTCTCGTTATCCACGTCAGACCCCCCCGATTCATTTCCAAAACGAAAAAAAAGAGACGAGAGCGACGGGGGGGAGCCGCCGCCGCATCGCCCCCCCCCCCCCCCCGATGAACCGCCGCCGCCCTAGGTGGGGCGCCACCTCTGCCGCCGCCTCCCTCTCTTCTTCTTCCTCCCTCTCTCGCCTCCATCTCCTTCTTCTTCTGCATAAAAAAACCGCCGCCCCCCCTTTTCTAAACCCTAAGCCGCCGATCCCTCCCCCTTCCACCGTGACGTTGCTGAGACCACCCTCTCTTCGAAAAGTAAGTTCATTCTTTTATGTTTAATTTAAATCAGTCTTTATATTTAATTTAAATCAGTTTTTGTGTGTATTTACATAGTAGGAAGATCAGTTTTTAGCAAAGAAAAGACGTGATTTTTAAAATAGAAAAGACGGGATTTTTAGAATAGAAAAGACGGGATTTTTAGAATAGAAAAGACGGGATTTTTAGAATAGAAAAGACGGGATTTTTAAAATAGAAAAGACGTGATTTTTAAAATAGAAAAGACGTGATTTTTAAAATAGAAAAGATTAGATTTTTAAAGGAAGAAAGACGATATTTTTAAATGGAGAAAGGTGAGATTTTTACATATGTAGTGGGTTAAAAATATGACTTTTACATAATAGGAACTATAAAAATGTAATCTTTATGAGATAGAGAATATAAAAATATCATCTTGTATATGTAGCAAAATAAAAATCTGATTTTTATTTTATATACGTTGAAATAAAGTGGTGATTTTTAAAAAAGGCGAAATCTATATTTTTGAAATGGAATTTTTATCTATATGACATCGTAATAAAAAATTCGATTTTTATATATTGAATACCGAAGTAAAAATTCGATTTTTATATATGTAGTGGCTACGGGCAACGAGGATGCGATAACGATGAAGATTTCTATCAAAGAAGAGTAAAGATGATTGGATAGCTATTGGTGAGAACTTCTCACTCTAAATTTCTTTTTCTAGTTATATATATATACTAGGATGTAGACGGTGCTTAGTAGCACCCGACACCCGTCATCCACAGACCATGGATGGCTTGTTTGTTAAATTGTTTGGTTGAGTAGTTGGTTAGTTTGTTTGGTTTGAATTGAATTGTTTGGTGAAATGGAATGGATTGATTGATGTGTGAATGGCGTGGGCCTTCACTAGACCGGGGATAAGGCTAGGCCTTGTCCCGTTTCTAGTATCGTGCCGTTATGCCGCCGAAATTTTCTAAAATATGTTAGAAAAATAAAAAATATCATTTTATTGAATAAATGAACTGAATAGAAATTCATGTGTTAAAATAAAATATTTTATCGTTAAAAATATAATTTTTAACGTGAAAGTGAATAAATAAACATTTATAAACAAATCGGCCGATTTGTTTATATACACTGATTTGACTGATATCGATTGGGTCGATAAATTTTACACGTCGCCCAACTGCACAACTAAAATTTGTGTTTGATTGTTTGAAACCCCACACGGGTGTTGGGATGAAATTTGAAGTTCACTCATCCTGATTGATTAAATATGTCGATCGATTGATTGACAGGCTGTTATAAGCGTTAGATATCTATATTTGATGCTTATACAGTGTAGTGCACTTTGGTTGATGGTTGATTATTTTTTTGCTATTATATACGTGTGATGTATGAAAATCCATATAATTAACATTATATGGTGATTGATTGGGCCTCATTCCAATCGGGAAAATAATGAATGTTATAAAATAAAATTCATGTGTTGAATATAAAAATAGTCATGTGTCGACGATGTTCATGTGTTGAAAATATTCATGTGTTGAGTAAAATATTTTAAATAATAAAAATTACATCTTTATCATATTTACAATTAGAATCTACTTCACGGTGGAGTCTAATTAAAATCAAATGATAGATACCATAGTTTTATAAAATATTTTACATAACAAAAATAGTCGTGTGTTGAAAGAAATATAGATTCATGTGTTGAATAGAATAAATATTCATTTGTTGAATAAAATAAAGAAGTTTTTGAAAAATATAAAGCCGTGTGGATTAGAGATGCGCTATTTTGACGTGAACGATATTTATATCGATTTTATTCGTTTTACAATGAATATTGAAAAGTGATTTCAAAATCTAATATTTTGAAATGAAATTCAAATTGAATTAGATAAAAATAGAAATTGAAATTCTATTGAATCAATTTGAAATGAATTCGAATCGAATAGAAAATGAATTCGATTCGAATTGAATAGAAAATGAATTCAATTCGAATTGAATAGAAAGTGAATTTGAATTCGAATAAAAATAGAAATGAATTCAAATGGAATTAAATTGAAATTGAATTAAAAGCGAATCGAAATCATTTTGAATGAAATTTAAAACGAACTGAAATTGAATTGAAATCAATTTGAAACGAATTCGAATTGAATCAAATAGAAAGTAAATTCGAATTGAATTGAATTGAAACGAATTAGAATTTGAATTGAATTGAAACGAATTTGAATTCGAATTAAATAAAATTGAAATGAATTCGAGTTGAATTGAAATCAAATCGATTTGAAATTGAATATAGAGTTGAAATGGTTTTGGAAACGAATTCAAAACTATTTATAAAATTCGTTTTAAAAAGGAAATCGACGAAATATATATAATATATATATATATATTATATATATAATGGCCTGAATAGAACGCGCCACGCCGCGGCAGTTCGTGAATTTCGACCATTTATTTCAAACGGACATTACGGGAGATCCGACCGTTGAATTCTCCTAAAACCGGAACCGTTGGGTTCGTATCGAAAAGAGTTTTTCGATGAATAATAGAAATTTGAAATCTAACGGTTGGATTTGGAATTATGTCCAAATCAAATTTGAAAAGGGTCGCTGTAAGTGCAGTTTGATGGCCGTTGATGGAAACCGACTGTACGGGCCTTGATAAAATTATTAAAAATATCTATAATTAGTGTAAAATCATAAGAAATGATTTAGGAAAAATTGGGCTGAAAAAATTCCACATTTGAAATGATAAAAATAGATTTTTATCGAAATGAACTAGTTTTGAACTGGAATTAAAATCAATTTATTTTTGAAATAAATAAATTGAGTTTGAAAGTGATTTTAAAAATAATCAATATTCCCAATACGTGGATTGGAATGGAGTTGAATCGAAATTATCTTTGGGATATTTCGATGTTGGATTTCGTGACTATACAGATATTATTATAGGAATATGAAAGATATATTTTATATCGTTATTTCCAATACGATATATGTTAGTTTCAGAATTTGATATTGAATATAAGCCGATATATTTTCTATTCAGAGCCTTGTATTTAATATCAGATATGATTTGGGTTTGTCGTGAATTGTGTTTTATATGACATTGGTTCTTTAACCCAGTTAAAGACAAGATATTGATTTTTGAAAGAATTAAAACTAAGTGGAGTTTTAATGAATCTTTAATTAGATCAAAAAGTGAATTGATAATTTAAATTATCAAATCTGAAAGGTGATCGAGAATAGAGTACCACCAGTTTTGCTCCAAAGCGATAGTTAAATCTTTAATTAGATTGGAACGTGAAATGGTAATTAATTTTACCGACATCACCGTGGTGTTAGATGTGGAGTATTACCAGTTTTCTCCATGGGATATATAGGTTGGGATTGGGAAATAAAAATAAATAATTACTTCGGTGTGGTTCGTTAATCCCGACTAGTTTGAAATGATATCCATAGGAGGATTATAGGATAAATTTAGAAGAATTTATCTTGGATAAAATTAATGGGAACAATTCCCTCAGAATGTGATTTTGTGAATAAAAGAATATTCTGAATTGGAATGAGGTGTTTGTTGTGTTTGTGTAACATTCGTTTATTATATACGTGGGTTATTCAGAAAGGCCGGGTTTATACCCATTATGAATAACCGATTCGACGAGATGTCGAAGATGAAGACGGTGGTTGAAGACCGGAAGTCTTCACATCGTTTGGGTGATTACTGATGATCTTGATTGGGCTGTACACCCAGGATGAGGGAATCAGTTGGTGATCGTCCAGACGTACTTGGAGATCGATGGATATGCGAGGAAAGTGCCTCCGGTTTCGTTCAGACCCAGAACGAACTTGTAAATGGATTGTGTGTCTGACATTGGATTTTATTCTGTGTTGATTGATCTCTATTAAATATACATCTATTTGGCGGTAGAGAATTTATTCTCTTGCTTAACGCCCTTCTCTGAGACGTACGAGCTCAGAGGTTGTATATCGATGGACATCAGTCGCATGGGGTGAATTGCCAGTGTGGCACGCGTAAGTGGCAATTGATCAGGGCTTCTGTTGAAAAGCAAAGTCTTGTGGTTGATGATCAAAGCACGGCCTGTGTGGCGTAGCTTTGTGTATAACGTGAATTCGTAAGCCTCACACCTCGGTATGAGTCAAAAACGGGATAGTGACTGCAGGGAGAGCACGACGTTTCTTTCTAGCTAGGGTGGTGTCAGTGACCTACCAGCCCTGACATTTATATACTTTTCACCTGTGTGGTTATTGGATACGAGGCGCCTCGGATATAGGTCTGTAAGGACCGGGAAACGTGTGTTCAGGAATAACTAATCCTCAAAAGTAAGAGAGGACCGGCCCTGAAGATCCAAGGATCATAGTGGGGTCCTGAGGCATTTGCTAGAGTGTCTCGAAAGCGGAGAGGAGCTTGCCCCTTGCCTCGACTCATGATGGAAATCCAGTTTCCAATACGTGATATTGCGGTTTTAATTGTAGAACTAGTATGGTGACATGATATATGGTACCCATGCCGTCTATGATTGATATTTATGATTGAAATTGTTTTGACACTATACACTTATAATAGTATCAAATGATTTGTTTTAAACGTACCAAGCATGTTTGGCTATTATAAGGGAAAACCCTATCCTCCGGCTTGCGTTGCATTGTGTGATGGGACCCGGGTCTTATAATAGCTTCATTTTTCCAAAAAGCATTGCGTTGTTTTGTTATATGCACTAGTATTCTTGGGAGGAAACCCGTTCCGTGTTATACGGCGTGGTCCCTTGAATTACTCTCTTTAAAGTAAAGTTTTAAATAACTGTTTTAGTTCTCACACCAGTCACATGACTGACCTGGAGTTTATTGTTTTAACCTAAACTCTGGGTGCCCATATTTTCCACATGGGCAGCTAGTAGTTTTGGTTTTGCAGATTTATATTCACAGGGTCCTGATTTACAGCTGGAACGATGCTCGGAAAGCTCTGTATCCGTGCATTACTTCTAGTTGTGTTTTGTATATTTTTCCGCTGCTATGTAATTTATTGTAATCTCTGATATTTATCGAATGTAATTTATTCATTTACACTCTGTATATTCTTGTATCTGATGGAATTGTTGTAATAACAATGAAATGTTCTTCTGTATGCGTTCTATTTTGTCTTGTCCTCTATTCTATCCGTGCTTTCCTTCACGGGGAAGTTCGGGTCATCTCACAACCCGCGTATATTAAAAATAAATGTTACTCAAACACAACATACGCCTCATTCCAATTCATTAGTTACTAACCGTAAATCAGTAAGAGAGCAATTCCCTAAATATTAACCCCGAAGGCCGAAACCAACATCAGACCAGTATTCTGGAAACCATTCTTCTTAACTAACCTTCAGCTAGTTTCTAAATTTCAATTCTTAGGGATAGGTTCCCATTAATTTTATCCAAGATAAATTCTTTAAAATTTATCCTTTAATCTTCCTTTGGATGTCATTTCAAACCAAATTATGGTTTTCCAAACTAGTCGAGATTAGCGAACCATACCGAAGTAATTATTTAATTTATTTCCCAATCCCAACCTATTCATTCCATGAAGCAAAACTGGTAATACTCCATATTTAACACCACGGTGTTATCGGTAAAATTAATTACCATTTCACGTTCAAATCTGATTAAAGATTTAACTATCGCTTTGGAGCAAAACTGGTGATACTCCATTCTCGCTCATTTTCTAAAGTTGATAATTTAAATTATCAATCCACATTTTAATTTAATTGAAGATTCATTAAAACTCTTTTTACTGGGTTAAAGAACTAGTGTCATTTAAAACACCGTTCACGATAAACCCAAATCACATTCTATTTATTATCGGGTTAAAGAACTAGTGTTATTTAAAACACAGTTCACGATAAACCCATGAATCAATTCTATTTAAACCCATTTCAAATCCAATTTATTTATTTAAAAATAAATGGGTTTTAATTTCAGTTCAAAACTAGTTCATTTCGATAAAAATCTATTTTTATCTTTTCAAATATGGAGGTTTTCATCCCAATTTTCCCCAAATCATTTCTTATGATTTTACACTAATTATTACTATTTTTGATAATTTTATCAGGGCCCGTACAGTCGATTTCCATCAACGGCCATCGAACTGCACTTACAGCGACCTTTTTCGAATTTGATTTGGACGTATCTCCAAATCCAACAGTTAGATTTCAAATTTTTAATATTCGTTAGAAAGCTCTTTTCGATACGAACCCAACGGTTCCGGTTTTAGGAGAATCCGACGGTCGGATCTCCCGTAATGTCCGTTTGAAATAAATGGTCGAAATTCACGAACTGCCGCGGCGCGGCGCGTTCTATTCAGGCCATTATATTATATATATAATATATATAATATATATTTCCTCGATTTCTATTTAAAACGAATTTTATAAATAGTTTTGAATTCGTTTCAAAAACAGTTTCAACCTTTATTTCAATTCAAATCAAAATTGAATTTTCTATGATAAATTCGTTTTAAAATTCATTTCTATTCAATTCAAATTTTAATTCATTATGAATTCATTTCAATTCACTTTCAATTCAATTTGAATTCTTTTTCAATTCAATTCAATTTTAAAGTCATTTTCTATTCGATTTATTTCGAAATCGTTTTATATTCAATTCATTCCGAAATCGTTTTATATTCAATTCATTTCGAAATTGTTTTATATTCAATTCATTTCGAAATCGTTTTATATTCAGTTCATTTCGAAATTGTTTTATATTCAATTCATTTCGAAATCGTTTTATATTCAATTCATTCCGAAATCGTTTTATATTCAACACATTTCGAAATCGTTTTATATTCAATTCATTTCAAAATCGTTTTATATTCAGTTCATTTCGAAATCGTTTTATATTCAATTCATTTCGAAATCGTTTTATATTCAATTCATTTCGAAATCGTTTTATATTCAATTCATTTCGAAATCGTTTTCTATTCAAATCGTTTTATATTCAGTTCATTTCGAAATCGTTTTATATTCAATTCATTTCGAAATCGTTTTATATTCAATTCATTTCGAAATCGTTTTATATTCAATTCATTTCGAAATCGTTTTATATTCAATTCATTTCGAAATCATTTTATATTCAATTCATTTCGAAATCGTTTTATATTCAATTCATTTCGAAATCGTTTTCTATTCAATTCATTTCGAAATCGTTTTATATTCAGTTCATTTCGAAATCGTTTTATATTCAATTCATTTCGAAATCGTTTTCAATTCAATTCATTTCGAAATATTCGATTTCAAAATTACTTTTTAATATTCATTTTAAAATGAATAAAATCGATATAAATATCGTTCACGTCAAAATGGCATCAATCTAATCAACATGGCTTCATATATTCCTTTATTCTATTCAACAAATGAATATTTATTTTTGTCAACACACGACTAATCTCAACGAACGAGTACTGTCCACGTGTGACTATTTTTGTTAAATTATTTCGTTCAACACATGACTAATCTCAACGGATGAGTACAGTCAACACATGAACCTTTATTTTATATTGATAAAGATGTAAATTTTATTATTACAATATTCCGTTCAACACATGACTAATCTCAACGGATGAGTGCAGTCAACACATGAACCTTTATTTTATAATATTCTTTATTTTCTAAATTGGAATGAGGCCCAATCAATCACCATATAATGTTAATTATATGGATTTTCACACATCACACTTATATAATAGCATTGAAAAATAATCAACCATCAACCAAAGTGCACTACACTGTATAAGCATCAAATATAGATATCTAACGCTTATAACAGCCTGTCAATCAATCGATCGACATATTTAATCAATCAGGATGACTGAACTTCATATTTCATCCCAACACCCGTGTGGGGTTTCAAACAATCAAACGCATATTTTATTTGTGCAGTTGGACGATGTGTAAAATTTATCGACCCAATCAATATCCTTCAAATAGGTGTACATAAACAAACCGTCTGGTTTGTAAATGAATATTTTATTTTATTTTATTCCCACGTTAAAAATTATATTTTTAACGATAAAATATTTTATTTCAACATATGAATTTCTATTCAATTCATTTATTCAATAAAATGATATTTTTATTTTTCTAACTTATTTTAGAAAATTTCGGCGGCATAATGGCACGATACTAGAAACGGGACGAGGCCTAGCCTTATCCCCGGTCTAGTGAAGGCCCACGCCATTCACACATCAATCAAAATCACCAAACAACCAAATTCAAATCAAATCATCTAACTAATCTATGCAACCAAACAAACAAGTCCATGGTCTGTGGACGATTGTGTCGGGTACTACTAAACACCGTCTGCATCCTAGTATATATATATATAACTAGAAAAGAAATTGAAGAGTGAGAAATTCTCACCAAAAGCTATCCCAATTCCACGTCTCTTCATTGATAGAAATCTTCATCGTTCTCGCCTTTTTCTACTTCCGTTGACCGTAGCCACTACATATATAAGAATCGAATTTTTACTCTGCTATTCAATATATAAAAATCGAATTTCTACTTTGCTATTCTTTATATAAAAATCATATTTTTATTTTGCTAAAATATAGATAAAAAATCTTATTTTTTAAGTTTTACAAATCTAATCTCTTCAGTTTTAAACATATGATAAAAAAAAAATCATATTTTTACTTTAAAACTATTTATAATTTTTTTTATAATGTTATTCTTTTTTTTTAAACACTTGTATTTATATTCCCGAAACCATATTTTTAAAACGATTCTATCTATACTTTTAAAACTAACATATATATATATATATATTTTTCAGAACAAAGTATATGTTTTCCTTTACAAAGTATATATTTTTATATTTTTAAAACAAACCTATTTTTATTTACATAAACAATGTTTTTTTTCCCTTTCATTTAAAACTATAATATATAAAGTTTTCAGATTTTAAAACAATGATCTTTATATACATTTCAGATTTTAAAAGAAATGCTAATGTAAATAAAAATAAATAAAAATTTAAAACCTTTCTTCTTCATTCAGCACGTTGAGATACCAGAACCCCGAAATCACATTGTTCCAGGAAATCGAAGACGCTTCCTCCCCTACCCTCGCTTGCGCAGATCACCAGAACGCACTGGAAGTCGATCAGAGAACGGCCATGGATGCGCCTTCAGGTGCTCTCTCGCCGCCCTCCTCCCCGTTGAGCTCGCGGGCCCCCATAGCGTAGGAACTGACGTCGAACGCAACCAGCTTGGGCTTGAAATTCTCTCCGCTCCCTACACGAAAGTGGATCATTTTGGTATGGCATTGAAGATCGTGGCAAGTACTGTGGTTTCCCCTTTTGAATCACCATCAGAAACGAAGGAGGTTGGGTGAGATTAGAGGATTTAATTTGGGACAAATTCGATCGTGGAAACCGGAGGGAGGCGCTGAAGAAAGAGTTGACCAGGGGTGAACGGGTTTTAGGTTTTGACTGTTATATGAGGGTATTTATATAATTTTTTATTTATATTTAATCTTTTTAATTATTTCGTGCTTAATTTTCACTTCCGAACTCCAAATCAAACCCAACGACTGTCGCCTCTAGCTAATTACCCCTATTCCGAACACAATGGGATATATATCGCAAGCTAATTCGATCGTTTCGATCAGTTTTCGTTTAAATTAACATTTAAATCATTATATTGAATTTTAGACGTACATTTCAATTTACTAGGGCTACATACTAACTCTAAAAATACCCAAAAAATATTTTCTAGCTTCGTATTGACGGTACGGTCCTAACAAAACTAATTTCGTCGAATTATGAGACCGTTGGAAAAATGGCCATTTTCCAGTCGATTAAAATCAACTAAAACTGGTCAAACACGTTTTCCTTTGCCACGCTCACATATTGATTCGAAAAATTATGAAATTTGGAATCTAGAAATAACTTTACATCACGGACCCAACAAAAGTGGTTTCGTCGAAATCCGAGATCGTTTGCAAAATTTCCATTTTTAAGGGCCTGAATTCCATAGCGACTATTCAGAATTTTCAACTGGACATATCTTTTGATTCCCGCTATGAAATTTTGATTTTCCGGATTCGTTGGAAAGATAGTCACAATTAGATCCCATTATTTTTGGTTTCACTAAAATCCGGTTTGTTTTGCACCCGGTACATTCAATTGAAGTTTGAAATCGAATTATCGAACTACCGCGACATTCTCAATTCTATTTATAATTATATATATTTATATATATTCTAACGACGACGTATATAATATATACGTTCGAATTCTATTCAAAATAAATTTCTCGTCGATATTATTTAAAATAATTCATTTTAAATAATCAAAATTCGCTAAAATTGCCAAAATAAAAATTTTAAACTGGCCCAGATTTTCGGGTTGTTACATATAGCATTAACGAGTCCACATCCATTTTGATGATTCTAACTCTTTATTGATGATTTTAGTTATTACAGAGGTTCAGATATGTGAAGATCCGAAGTACAATGAAGATATTATAAATAATATAAAGCTAAAAGTCCCAAAACTCTCAAAGTAAACTAATATTTATAGGTGGGATGATCTCGGATCGGTCAGAGAATTTGTTGAGAAATCGGAGGAAATAGGGTGACTAGGTCCACGAAGTATGAGCATGATAGCTCACCATTGAGCTTCAGATCGATACTAATCTGGGGTAATCTGGATCGGTACCAATTTGGATTCTTGCTCAATGATTTGAGAGATCCAGATTGGTTTAGACATTTGCTTTAGTGTTAGCTCGGTTTGTCGAAATGTTCATCTTACTCGAGTCGTACTCCAATCTGGTGTCTATGCACTTATCTGATCTTTGAGGTTGAACACCCGTAGTATGGTCTAGATCTATTTCGATGCGGATTCCATTTGTTCTTTTGAGCTCATTTGACTGTTATCCCAGGTTTTATATAGGTTTAACGTTTAGGTCCTCAGATCATCATTATAGGTCATATTCTTGATAATCGCCAAGTCATACTCATTTGAATAGTATATAGTGGCCAGACCAAAAGGTCGAGTAACATTTGCCTCTTAAAGTATGTCTTGCTATAAGAAGATGAACTTTGAACCAAATCGAGTTTTGATCCGAAATGATGTCATCCTTCCTCCAGAATAAGTGTTGTCCTCTTGGAAGTTGCCTAAAGAAAAATCGTACCTCTCTAAATCACTATGATTTATGGTTGTGTTTGGCTAGCATAGATATTCGTATGCATTTTGTTGGTCATTATCTTTTCTAGGTTCACTTAAGCTGAGCGATTCGACTCAGTAGTTTTTGACGGTCTGAACTGGATTTCTATCTGGAGTCCATGTGTGATTGTTCAATTTATGTTGAGTCAAGAAATCAAACATCGAATGTTTACACGCGCTCCTATGTTTGTGCATATACTTTGAGTCATCGACTTCTTAGTACATCAAATGTAAATAGGTTATTGCTGAGTATAGTCACATATACAGTACACATGAATGTGCATATGGTGGTAAACATGTCATATTCTTTCTCCTTCATTTTTTCTTTTCTCGCTCTTTATTTTTTTAAGTACAAATTCTGGATCAATTACAATCCGGATATGCCCTTTCTTTTTTGATTTGTCATGGATTGATGTTGATCTAAGTTCTTCCACACAAATGAAAATGAATTACCACACCAATTTGGGTTCCACATACATATAGATGCTTCCATTCTTCCCATTCTCATTTATTTCTCCTTATTTATCTAGATCGAAATTGTTGCTAATATTCCAACTTCACCACCTACTAGAATCTCCACTGTGATCACACCAGACTAGTGCTCCTCACCAAAGATCAAAAGCATCGCTTCCATAGTAGGATCATAATGAAGGTGGGATTTCCTTCCCTTTCTAATTTTGAAATTGTTGGGTTTTGAATTTTGTCAGATAGAAGAGTTGACGTCATTATTACGGTTCAAGGCGACAACAGATTGGAAGTGGTGAAGGTGAGAAGATGTAGCGATGGTCAAGGCGTTACTGAGGGTGAGCTGGAGGGGATGATGGAATGAAGTGGAGTGGAGGATAAGATAGGGTGTAAGCTGACTCAGTTTGGAGGCAAAAGAAGAAAAAATGATTCGTCTTGGATCAAAGTGTAAATGTTTAGTGGGAAATTGAGAAGAGGAGCCTAGATCGATATGATAAAGATCTGTAACCGATGCTAAGTTTAGGTCAATATGTGTGGAAATTTGAAACGATATGAATTGTTTGATCCAGATTGGTCTAGAAGGTCTTATTAAAAGGAGAAGAGAGAAGAAGGAAGAGATGGCTCCGGATCGGTATGGAGCTGGTGTGGTATTGAGAAGAGGATTCTGGATAGGGGTGATCCGGATGGCTGGCACAGATAGATTGGGATTAACATCACTTTAATATGAAGGAGGTTGAATCTGGATTAGTAAGATTCAATTTAAACCTATCACTTGAACATTCTTCCTTGCGCATAACATATGAATTTTGAGTAAATTTTGGAACTTGAACACGAACATCAAACATAGGATTAGAGCATATTCTGAAACTAGACTTAGACACGAGCTAGAATAAATGCATATGCTGGGGCATACTGAACCAATGACCTAAAAATAAATATTGAGCCTGTGACACCCCATGTCCGTTAATGTCACTCATTATGAGAATGCATTAAGTTTCGTGAAGCGTTAAAGGTAAACAGAAACATAAACATTACAAGATAGATATAAAATAGCAGCGGAATTTAAAACTTTTATTAAGCAGAAAACATCGTGGTTCAAAACATAGTTACATAATAAGTCTGAAATGCATAAAACCCAGTATGTCAACTTAAAACTTCTGTCTTGTACTAAAATCATCAAAGTACAATAAAGATGAAAAGAGCATAATCCCCAAAAACATAGCCATAGTAGAGAAGATATGAAATCAAGGAGTACATCTAAGAATCTTCAAGCAGAGAGAAAGCAGAATCCTGGTCAAGCTTGAGTATTCCCACCCTGAAAACCTGGGAGGGACGAAAGAGAAAGAAAAGGAAACAAAATGGGTCAGACATAAAGTCTGGTGAGTCTAGTTACTTTTAGCATATAAATAAATAAAAACATCATGACAGGTATATAAACTGGAGAGATAGATAACAAATATAAGGCAGGTATGACAAGGTAACATGATAAACAGGATAGAATAAGTAGCGCTTTTCTAAAATTTTCTTTCTCTGCACCAATACTAGTATCGTATGAACACGATGATCCTGAGAAAGTATAAGATGGAAGACTTAGGCGTACTTCTAATGAGAGGTTTAACCCCATACAATAACAGGCAGCCCAACTGAACATACCAGAGTTACCCCTAAGGATAATAATGGACTCCTAAAAATACCAGAGTCTAGATGTATCCTAATTACTACCCCCAATCGATCGACTCCCTACTCCGTAGATACCGTGTGATGTCCCCACATTAGGACGTATCACTTCCTAAAGTGGCAACCGTTCGTTTTCAGGATTTGCAAAACCATATCTACTGA
The DNA here is from genome assembly GCA_030737875.1 of Allium sativum. Taxonomy (NCBI): domain Eukaryota; kingdom Viridiplantae; phylum Streptophyta; class Magnoliopsida; order Asparagales; family Amaryllidaceae; genus Allium; species Allium sativum. The sequence continues at coordinate 321,847,009 of CM060921.1, forward strand.
TGTCACGGCATCTTAGCCTCCTCTAGTCTGGACCCATGCATGCACATGACCCCGTCGGAATGTGCTACCCACACTGTCCCCTCTTTTGGATCTCTTACAATCAGCCCAGTAAGCGTGCCCCGACTCCGACCTAGTTCGGAGTACTCGTTTGATACCTATATATGGGTTACTGAGTGAAACAGGTCCCACACACAAGATGATACTAGCTTCCCCCTACGCTTGCATCCCCACTACTAGGATTTCCATAGGTTATGCCATACCCGCCACCCTAAGATATACTTAATCCTCCCACTTTTTCAAGCAAGTTTACTTAACCCCTACCTAATTAACATGTTCATGTAATCCCTATGGATTCAATCAGGTTAAGTATTCAAGTTCATTACCATATGTTCATTCATGGTTATAATGCGCTAGACCTCCACATTAAGCCTATAACTTGTGGATGTTGGATATGTCGAGCGGGTCCGGGCAGACTTCTTCCACAAGTCGGACTTAACCTCGTGTCTTATCCTATTATGTGTTTATGCACTTAGACTCCTCATAGTAGATTCACCACTTGTAGTCACTGGATATGCCAGGCAGGTCCGGGAAGACTTCTACCACAAGTGTAATCTAACCTCGTGTCTAAGCGCGGTTACAGATTCTAATTACTGTAAATCTAGGCATTTTCTTTATTTAACAATTTTCCCTATTTCATTATAGGTTTTCTTCCCCCTTTCCCAAGTCATATTCATCATGTACCATATGCCCCAAATTAAGATGTAAATCACAATTTGATTTATGCCCAAATCCATATTTATGTATTTAATTCAAGTTATGCCTAAATTTCCCAACACAAATTATGCCCCAATTTTAGCGTTTTACCCTCGTTCCCAATTTCACGCTTCGCATATTTCAGTGGTATGCCTAGGCTCGAAGGTAGCCTGACTATAAAATAAAAAAGGAAAAGAAGAAGGAAAGAGAACAGAAATAAGCATAATAACAAGATGGATATACGATGACAGAAATAGGCATAGCAACTGAATAAGCACATAGCGACAAAATTAGGCACAATGACAAGATAGGCATATAAGAACAGATCTGATGAACATGTGATACTAGAACTGATTCGGCATAGTGACATGATCATAAACAGGCATGATGAGGTCTAATCAGTGAATAAGATATACAAACAATGACAGATATTCCATGATTCAATTAGTCACAGGCTTAGATCCAATTCATAACATGTCAGGATTAACTTAAATACATAGGTTATGGCAGATCTGATATGATTCAAATAGTCATAGACATAGATCCAATTCATAGACATGTCAAAATAACTTTTAAGTGTTTATATCTAAAAATAATGTGGACTCACAGAGAATGGATCTAAGAAAACTGAGGAAAGCGTGTTGATGTTGAATCAGTGTTCTTTGAATACGTATGAATCATCTTGCTGAAGAAAAGGCTAATTTAATCTGAGTTGGAGCCGCATCTCACAGTCGCCATTGATTTAGATGAATAAAACAATGGGTATAGGGTCCTTTCAAAGTTTTAAATCTTGGATATCGGTCGCGTTTCATCTCGGGGATTTAGACTCGGTCTCGTATCGGGGGAGATCTCGGACGAGATGAGTCTGACTCGAGAGTTCGCCTCGGGTTTTCATCTCGGGTCTGAAAGTTCATATCGGACCAATCTCGGGGTACATGATATGTTAAAAATTATATCTTAACAAAATGATTTTTATGAATGATATCAAAAACATAGCAACTTAAACTTAAAATGCAAAATAACTTTATTATTCTTTATTTTTCGAAAGATCATTCATACTCTAAATCGTAATATGCTTAAAACAGGAATATTGTTAGACAGAAAACATTAAAATGATCCAAAACATTAAAAAAAATCTAGCATAAATAGACCATAAAATACATAATTTCACAAGTAACATGCATGTAAAAAACGAATACGAAAATCATAAGCATTGTAAAACATATACGAACATACAATATAGTCATTTAACGTACAATGTAAAATAACAAAAGACTGATATGGCTAGATTTGAGTTTTTTAATTATAGTTCTAGTTCAGGCACAAATTTAAATTTTAACAAAAAAAGCTGAGATCTCGGACGATATTCCAGTATTTCGTCTTGGTCGATATATCGTTCGATATTGCAATATCTCGGGCGATATATTCGAAAGGAGATTTAGAGTAATATTTGCTGTTTCATTTCGGCAGGAACCCAAAATGAGATCTCGGAGGAGATCTCGGGCGATATTTGCGAGATTTAAAATAGTGGGTTCTTTATATAGCCATTAGCCGACGTATCTTGCACAGAAATTAGTCTATATTCTGAAGCAAGGATCTACCCAGATCCGTATGAGGGTCTACCCCCCTTGGTGTGTCGATGTAACGACCCGGGTTTTCGCGATCCTGGTTATGGACATAAACTTAATGTCGACTATCCAAGCATCGGAAATACCGGATAGTTAATGAAAGAAGTTAGAGGGTGAGGATAGATAAGATAGAAAATTAGAATAGAAGAAGAAGAACATATAACAACATCAGAGTAACACGAATCTCACACCGGAACGAATAACATATAATAGATAACATATCTTTGAAATAAAATCGGTATATGTATGCAGTAACATTATCAGAGTATAACACTTACAACACAGTGGAACAAACAATATCTATATAATCCTGAAGCCTCCTGCTCCAAGCTCTCCAAGTATATCTGTAAAATCTGACTACTTGAATCCCCGTACAAATTTGGGAACCCAAGAGTTTAGGATAAAACAAAACAAAATAAACTCCGGGTCAGTCATGGGACTGGTGTGAGTAAAATAATTTAAAACAGTTTGGTAAAATAAATGATATCTCATAAGACCACGCCGTATAACACGGAATGGGTTTTTCCCTTATGAGAATCAAAACACTTGATTCAATCATTCAAAAATCTTTTTGAAAGAAACGATAATATTTATATCAAAACTCTTTGGATATTATAATAGTGTCTATCAACCACAATATAATAATCATCTAGCAGAAAGCTTTCATCTCACGTTCCACATACATAATATATAATCAAAGAGCGCATGCACTTATTGGGTAATGAATTCCAACTGGCAATGTATGGGACCACCTTCCGACAGTATATCTCTAGAGAGGAATACACCGGGTTCAACAAGAACTTCTTGTAACCCAGGCTAAACAAGACCGGTCACTCATTTCGCTTGAGTGTACTGAATGTATTATCACCAACGGTTGGGATCAGCAATCGTTTCCCGAAAGGGACAACATCGAAATAGATTATGGAAGTAAATGGAATTTCTCTAGATCAGATGACAATACACCTTAATTGGCAGCTAACCACTTAGCCATGCAACCTACCCGATTTTTATACCATTCCTCGGTTGTGAGGCTAGAGGCCATAACGTATCCTTTTACAAACCATGCCTTTCTTCACTTTGAATGTCACATCGTCATACCCGCCAAATCATAAATTGATTTCCCTAAAAATACCATGGGTATACAGCTAAGAGAAATGAATTCCTCCACCACCAAACGTAAATACGTTTGAAGAGATCAACTTACGCGATCTATTAAATATACTCTATCAGACATTCTTCCATACAGGTCGTCCTGGGACTGGACAGACCGAAGGTACTATTATGTAAATCCATCTTAGGAAATTTCTACCTAGGATTTACTGAACAGTCCTTGCATAACTCCGTCTTCAATTATCTTCATCATATTTGATTCGCAACACTAATGCCATACGGAGTGGTTTTCAGATAATATATCTGATCCCGGTCTCTCCGTATTAACAACGGAAATGGGCAACATCTTTGATAGTCAATGATTTAACTATCAAAGGAAAACATGTGTACAAACAACGGTCGTATTACCAAACGGAAATCTTACCGATCAATCATCATTTCATTTCCCAATTTCTCATTTATCGTTTCCATATATTCAAAAATTCCTTATTATCTAAAATTAGAAAATATAAGTTATTAACTTTAGAAAACGTTTCCATTTCTAATTCACGCATCAATATCTTCCTACCTCTATCAGTCTCGAACGGTAAACTAGTAAGAGAACAACTTCCTAAGCATAAACCCCGAAGGCCAAAACCAACATCAGATCGATACCCAGAAAGCCATTCAACTCAACTAATTTCCAGTCAGTTTCTAATTTCAGTAATTCCATTTTAAATTCCTAATTCAAACCCCAAATTCCTTTATAATATTTTATTTTCAAAATTTTTACTTTGATTTAATTTATTACATAGAATGTAAATTATATTTCTTTATATAATCAAAATAGTTTGATTTCGTATTTTAAAAACAATATCTCAAACCTAAATTCTATTTATATTTTTATTTGTAGAATTATTCATACAAATCTCCTTTTTATTTCTACCACTTAAATCTCATTTATAATTCCCTTTATATAATTCTATTAATTCTATATAAATCCTTTTATATAATTCTATTTATTTTATATAAATCCTTTTATATAATTCTATTTATTCTATATAAATCCTTTTATATAGTTCTATTTATTCTATATAAAAATATTTCATTTTCAACATTCACATTGAAAATTTCCTTTTATACATTCTTGTAACTCATATGGTATTTAAAATACCAAATAACATGACCAGTGTCATCATAATCAATCACAGATTATATATCACATCATATATATATGAAAACAAATAGTATTATAAATATTGAAGAATCCAGTTGGATCCCTCCAACCTGTCTCCCTGCATTCACAGATGTTAAACAATATAAATAACATCGATTTCATTTCAATATGAAATATTCTGATAAACAGAATCAATATTTGATTAACGATTTATATATATATCGTTATCTACAATTACAACCAATAAATCAGCAATTCAACCAAACAATCAACACACAACAATTAATCATCATTTATCAATACTAGATTGTATTTCTAAAAATATAAACTGTACAGAGTTAGTGAGATTTACTCACATTGGTCTGTTATCATTAAATAACGATAAGTGATCGTCGATTTGATTCAGATCAAATAATTTATTTCGCTATAAATTGTAACGAGCTCCAATTCACTCCCAATCAGTTCCATTGTGAAGTCACCGTCCATACGATCCCAACGGATCTTGTTTTACTGAATTTGGACAAGTATGATCAAGATATTAAATTAACAAGTGTCATGCATTGTTTAAATTAAAACTAACTTAAATAAATAAACTTACTAGGCCTTTACCCATTTAGTTACGACCCACTACCCTGAAACCCGTCCTCAACAACTTCTTCCCGCAAGCCAATTTTCGTGCTCTAGTATTCCTACTCCATTTCCAATTATTTCCATGCCAAATCCTCCTTCACCACATTATAAAAAAATCAAAATAAATATATCACTACTCTTCACATCCCTCTCTCTACTCGTATGAAATAACTTCTGCTTTTGCTCATCACCTTCTTTACCAATGCAACTCAGTAACACACAAGCCCACCATTACCCGATGTTCCCACACACCATGCCCATTCATTCCTTCACCGATTTACACACCTTAAACACCATTCTCATCCTCGTGAAAATCTCCTTCTAATCCTACCATACCCATGTAAACCGACATCCACCCTGCACCTCGCGTTAGACACCATATTTCACTGTACGGGTAAAAGCATCGAACCCCATCGGAACCCCCCCCATTTCCAGTATTTATTCACATAACACAGAAGCCCTTCGAACGTTTCCCCCATCCCTTCACGAACGCCACTCTTCCCGCCACCCTATCATTTACACAATCCGTTCCCTCCCTCAGATAATCGCACACAACTTCCCCGAGCACATGCTGCTGCGTAATCGATCCCACTGTTCATAAAATTATCTGCGTCCTACAGTAAAAAGGAGCAAACTCCATTCATTGCGTGAAGCCTGAGCGTCATTTATACCAAAAAAATTGGCAAACCAAAATACATGGAAATAACAAATCTAAAAGTTTGCGGTTTATTTCAAGCAAAACAAGAGAATGCGTAATACTAACGTGTATTTATAGATAAATACTTTACTTAGTGTTTAAGATTAATTCCCTGTTATGTTTTACCATGACGAGTGGGTCAATTGAGTTTTCTATTTTCTTTGTCATTAAGTTATACGAAAATAGAGTAGCATGTGATGTACAGTATAGGGTAGCCTGCGTTTGATTAGAGTGATTTGCACTATACATTGGTGTTGATTTCTTCAGCATGAAGTATTCATAGGGGAGACCTTCTTAGTACATTTTGGCACATGAAAATATTATTTAGGGTACTTTACTTTGTTTAGGTAGCTTAGCTTCTCACGGTGAAGGCTGTTGATATATGTAACGTTCATATAAAAATATACAGGGAATATATATCATTGGGGTACTCAGCATGATGGGTATGGTACTTGGCATTTTAGAATAGGTTTATACTTGTTTAAATTCCTTAGTATGGGTCTGCATTATTTAATGAATCTATCCTATCGTCTGCACCTATTTTTGAATAGGCCTTTGTTTTTAAGTATGGATGATGGAAATGTCCTTGCGCACCGTCTGTCATTAAAGGTAGGCTACTACTTCATGGCTAAGTTTTTGAGTACAAAGGAATTTATTGTAAAAATAAAGTAATATGTGTTTGTACATTTGATCAGCTAGGCTAGGCATTGTTTGCTGCATTGGGAAGAGATGGGTAGAAAGCTTAGGTGGTAAGGAACGAATATATACATGTACATATATAAGGGAAAATATAGATACCATGTTGCACATTATTCTGTTTATATACGAGCTACAAACGACAAAAAATAAAAATACTGTTGTGACGAGCGAGGTGCCACAATCCCAAAAATATAATAATATAGACAAGTTAGTTTATCTTGTGGAATCCCAAAATGCTGTTATAGGGTGTAAAACACTTCAAATAAAAAGTTGCTTATTTTCCAAAATAAAAATTACAGTAAAATTCTAAAAATTAAATTATATCTACGCCTCAAATATCTTGTCCAAAATCAAAATAAATATTTTATAATAAATAAATTATCGTTATGGTTTGTAAATGATTTTATAACGACTATTTGAAAATTTGATTTGGACATAACTCACCATCTAGATGACGAAATCTCGATTTTTCTCTTCCATTAGAAAAATATCGTTCAACAGATTCGAACATTTCTTGTTTCACAGAAATCCGATTTAAAATGAATTCTGTATTTCAACTAAAGTTCAAATCGCCAAATTACAAACTACCGCGCCATTTCAAGCTTGATTATAATTATAATATAATTATACGTTCAAACTTCTTCAAATAATAAATTCGTTATTATAATCAAATTCTAAACTGAATTAAATCCCATATACTATTCAATTCACACAATATCGTGAATTCAGCTATTTCTGACTAATTCAGAAATTAAATATATATATTATTCTATTATTTATATTAATTAAATATTCAATATTATTTAATTAAACAACCATTTAATTCTCTAAATCACTATTTAAATAATTAAATTAATTAACTATTATACCGTAAAATACAGGATGTTACATTCTTCCCCCCTTAAAATAATTTCATCCTCGAAATTGCTAAGGTAGAAAATAAACCCTATTGACTGGTTCAAAATTATTTGTTCACTTCTTAACTTCAGTTTCAACCGAACCAATTTAATTTCAATTAGATATTATTCATTCCTGCTAACGAAAATTTTCTAACACCTTAATTTTTCGAAAAATTTCGCCAACATCTCCTTTGTACTGGTCAATAGCTCAAACTCCAACTCGCCACTTAAGGCCTTCTTCAAGCCAAAAGAAAATCAAACAGCCAAGCGGCTTGCCAAATTCGGTTCATCAAAATCTCAAATCCATATATAATATAAACTGGTACCTTTTTGTCGGGCATATCATTATATCATTTCCATATGTTACAAATTCAGCATATACCAATATCATCCCAATCAATATATCCTCAAAACCAAATCATTTGCTTATACAAGCTAAATTCAATTTTCGATTTCAATTCTTACTTACCAGTCCAATTCCATTCCGGATTATCTCTAATCCAAACTAATTCGATATTTTCTATCTCAATTCATTTTCCACTTAACTTGTTTTAATTCAAATTCATATTTAATTTGTTTTAATCCAAACAATCTTTCCCAGGGAATTTTAAACATTTTAACTTTTCCAAAACCGGATATCCCTTTTCAGGATTCAAACAACTTGCTTTCCATAAAACAATTGAAAACAAAATCTTTGGTAGCAATCCGTTACTTAGCAACTCGAAAATGACACTGATGATGTGGCCATCATCATCAGGGTTATTTTCCAGCTATCGAAGTGAGTTTAATTCTATAACAATTTCAAAACCATATTTAAACATTTCCATTTTGAAATCACTTTCAAAATATTCTTTACAATTCTTGTAAATAATTTAAAATCTCCCAGGATTTTAAAATTCTCATATATTTAATCAGATTCCATTTACAAACACTTTTCATGTTTTCGGAAGTTTAATTCCAATTCTGATTTAATTCAGCTGATTTCATATATTACACTTATATGAATTGTAATTGGTTATTTATATAACCATTTCAATTTATAATCTCATTCGATTATAATAACAACCAACACATCCTATATATTATAATACTTCAAATATTAATCATACTTTTATATCAAAATATGAGTTGGGTAAAATTATATCATTTACCCTCCTTTCAAAACATACCATGTCAGTTCATTGTATTCAAGTGTTTATTAACTCCTACCGATACAGTGGATCAAGCTGATCGACTAGAACTCATAAACAACTCAACCAACAGAACTCCACAAGATAAAACCATTTTATATTGAATAACAAATACACGCTCATATATAAACACTCACTCAATCTAGGATATTACTAATCCTATATCTACTGAGTCACGCCATAGAGCCAAGGTAACAACTTAACCTCACTCTGATACCAACTGTAATGACCCGGGTTTTCGTGATTCTGGTTATCAACATAAACTCAATGTCGACTATCCAAGCATCGGAAATACCGGATAGTTAATGAAAGAAGTTAGAGGGTGAGGATAGATAAGATAGAAAATTAGAATAGAAGAAGAAGAAGAACATGAAACAACATCAGAGTAACACAAATCTCATAGTGGAACGAACAACAGATAATAGATAACATATCTTTGAAATAAAATCAGTATATGTATGCGGTAACATTATCAGAGTATAACACTTACAACATAGCAGAATAAACAATAGCTATATAATCCTGAAGCCTCCTTCTCTAAGCTCTCCAAGTATATCTGTAAAACCTGACTACTTGACTGCCCATACAAATTTGGGCACCCAAGAGTTTAGGGTGAAACAAAACAAAATAAACTCTGGGTCAGTCATGGAACTGGTGTGAGTAAAACAATTTAAAACAGTTTGATAAAATAAACAATATCTCATAAGATCACGCCATATAACACGGAACGGGTTTTTCCCTTATGAGAATCCAAAACACTTGATTCAATCATTCAAAAATCCTTTTGAAAGAAACGATAATCTTTATATCAAAACTCTTTGGATATTATAATAGTGTCTATCGACCACAATATAATAATCATCTAGTAGAACGCTTTCATCTCACGTTCCATATACATAATATATAATCAAAAACCGCAGGCGCTTATTGGGTAATGAATTCCAACTGGCAAGGTATGGGACCACCTTCTGACAGTGTATCTGTAGAGAGGAATAAACCGTGTTCAATAAGGACATCTTGTAACGCAGGCTAAACATGACCGATCACTCATTTCGCTTGAGTGTACCAAATGTATTATCACCAACGGTTGGGATCAGCAACCATTTCCCATAAGGGACAACATCGAAATAGATTATATAAGTAAATGGAATTTCTCTAGATCAGGTGACAATACACCCTAATTGACAGCTAACCACTTAGCCATGCGACCTACCCGATTTTTATACCAATTCTCGGTTGTGAGGCTAGAGGCCATAACGTATCCTTTTACAAACCACGCCTTTCTTTACTTTGAATGTCACATCGTCATACCCGCCAAATCACAAATTGATTTCCCTAAAAATACCACGGGTATACAGCTAAGAGAAACTGCAACGACCCTGAAAATTTCAGAACCAATTTAATATATATTTCTCTTAAGAAATAGTAGTTTCTTAAGGAAGTGGTAGCTATCGAACTCAAAATTCAAAGAAATCAGTTTCATTAGATCTGGAATGATGAAATTAGGTAGCCTACCAAGTTGTTTCAAATAGGGCAACCGTTAGATATGTTAAATTTGCAAAATATTCAAAATTTGAACTAAAAATAGACGATTTTGAGGATATCTTGAGAACGAAAAACGGTTAGATCGTGAGACCACCTCAATTGGATTCGGAATAGTGAATTTTAGTACTCAAGGAAGTTTCGCGCAAAATAGCATCTGTATGTGGAAAAGAAAAAATAAAACGCCAAAATTTGAACTAAAATTTGACGGTAATTGGAATTTGATTATCCCATTAGCAAAACTGGAACCCGAGACCTATCCAGAAAAATTTAGAACATAGAATATTAGCTATGTATGAAGTCTAGAAAAATCCTATAATGGATATAGAAAGTTATTAAGAAAAAAAAATTAAAGTAAATTATTTGAAAATACAAACGAACTCCAATTTTGTATCTGAACACATAGGATTAAAGTACGTTAAAAACCAGATGATACGGTGAAAGAATTTCTGAAAACCATTATCGTTTGATACTCCGATTCGAGGCTGGAATGTGTGTGAGACAACACATTTTACTATTAAAAAGGATAAGGATGAATTGTGGCCACTCATTTCTCATACTTATCTACAATAACACGTATCGTCCATCCATGAAATTAAGCTTCCTTATAAATACCCTCCACCCTTATCTTCTTTACCATTTCATTTCATTTCTTTCCTTGAAAATTTTCTTCTTCCTCTCCTCTCCATGAATTTCCCACGTTTTTACCTTAAAATAAAAAAAAAATAGTTTTTTCAAGAAAATAAAGAAGGAAGAAAAGCTAGGAGAAGGATCTATATATCCTAGGCGATGTTCTGGAAGCTTTTAGGGGACAAAGACTAAACCTCTAAAGGGTTTTTGTTGCTTTATTGTATGATTGCATATATGGTATTTGTTGAAATGTTTTCTCGAGTTTTGGTAGTGAATTCATGGATGATTTGATGGTATATGATTGCTAAAAATCCCTAAATAGGTTCATGTAGTAAAAATGACAATTTGTTGGGATTTGGAAGTAAAAACCTTTATGTTAAGTTCACAAAGTTGCACCTTTATGGAATATCATAAACAAACATGACTTGATTTAATTTTGGTAATATGTTGTTTTAGAAAATGATGATAAACTCCTAAAGGTTCATTCTTTATGGATTAATTCACATAAAGATGTGATTTTGGTTATGAATTCACCATTTTATAAAGGAAACCATGACCTTTTATTTAAATTCATGAAGTTGAACCTCATGTGATAAATACTTGGTTTGATACCTAGGGTAATGAACATCAGAAACTTATAACATGGTTTTGAGTGCTATGTCATGCTTATGTTGAGTTGTTAATCTTAAGCTAATGAACATTATTCATGTTCGGAAGTTGTTGGATGAGGTTGATTTGATTTAGATGTTTTTGATTGATCAATGGTTATGAATACCATTTGGTTGTTAATTAATAAAGTGGAACCCAATTTTGACACCAACATCTGATCTTAAATAACTAACGAGTTTAGTTACAACTCTTAGACACATGACATCTTTTTTACATTTGTTGAGTGTTTGTATATACCCAGATTCTCGGGTTATACGGGAGTTGAATGAGTCTCATTCCAGAAATTGGATTTTAAATGATTATTTTAATAATAAAATAATCAGGAAAAAAAATGAAAGTATTTTGGATGAATGCATAATGGTTTGAATAATAAACACCTATTTTGGTTGAATATGCGGAAACCACGTGTAAGTCTGTCCCGATTGTGAGATCCGGAAAGATAAACAGGGTGTTTAACAAGGTAAGAGATGTTGCAACCAGTGCGCTGAACTTACCTGGCCAACGTTTATTGATCTGGGCGAGGATCAGAATGGATCGAAAGGAAAGCCTGGATGTTCATTTAACAATTTATTAAACGTTAAATGTAAGGAAGATATTCATCTTTGTTTAATGAATCTGAATTGAAGATAAGTGAAAAGCTGGAGTTTTCCAATTAATTCAATTAAATTGGAATTAAATGGAAACCATATTGGTTAACGATTGAGATAAGTCTCCATAGATGAAGACTTAGACTTAGACTATTTGAGGAATTTAAAAGGCGCTAGCCAATATTCCGCTCATAGAGTTGGTTGGATACGGAGATTAGTATGAATTGTAAGCAGATATGATTTCCGTGAAGATTCCATTTTAATGGAAGATGATTTTGGGTTTATCGTGAACTATGTTCTAAGTAACATTGGTTCTTTAACCCAGTTAAAGACAAATTAATTTCCTAAGAATGATTAATCATTAAGTAACGATTTTTGAGATTAAAACTAAGTGGAAAGGTATCGTAAATATGTTGCAATGGTTTCCAAAGAAAGATTTAAACACGAAATTTGAATGAATTAAATCTTTGATAAGATTTGTGGGAATAATTCCCAATTCAATGAATATTTGAATAAAGGAATATTCTAAAATGGAATGAGGTTCATGAAATCCTGTATACCTATTGATTTTAAAGATACACTGGTTATTTGGAAAGGCCAAGTTTTTACCCATTCCGAATAATTATACAACGTGATGCTGAGGTCAAGATATCAAAGACAATGGTGGAAGACCCAGATTTCTTCACATTGGATGGATGGCCTGTTGATGCCTTGGGCGGCCACCCAGGTTAAAGTAGCGGCCAATCTGACCATACTTGAAGTGATTAGGTTTGCAAGGACTTGCACTCCCAGGCAAGGACGTGGAATCAAGTGCCTTCGGTTTTGTTCCTATTCCCGGAATGGACTTGTTGATGGATTTCGTGCCTGACACTGTATTTTATAAAATACAGATTGACATTTACTAAACATTCATCTGTTTGGTGGCGGAGAATCTATTCTCTTGCTTATCACCCTTCTTTAAGACGTACGAGCTCACAGCGTGTATGTAGTTGAATGGCAGTTTGTGTTTTAAGGAATGACAGTGTGGCATGATAAGGTAAATGATCAAGGCTTTTGTTGAAAAGCAGAGCCTTGTGGTGGAAGGCCAAAGCATAGCTTAAATGCGTAGCTTTGTGTATGACGTGACCTCGTGGACCTCACAACCCGGATTGAGTCGAAACAGGATTATAGACCGCAGGGGTAGGGACTTAACGTTCCATCCTGCAAAAGGTAACGCCATGGTATGGGGCCCAGGCATTTACTTATATGGTTTGTTGGATGAGGTGCCTCGGAATAGGTCAATATACCTAGGTGTCAGTCTACACATAAACTGAGGGACGTTATGTTCAGGCTGTTTACTTTAAATCCACGAAGTAGGGTGGACGGACCCAGCTGCTCTAAAGGAGCCAGACGGGATCCTAGAACCTAGCTGGAAGTTCCGAATTGGATTGGGAAGATCCTTAGCCCAGGCCCATTGATGGAAAGCCAACTTCCAATACGAAACCCTTTACGATCTTCGATTGTATACCTATGTAGCCAACATAGTGGGATGGGGCACTATGCGAGCTAAGATTCATAAGTTTATTTTCGAAAGGATTTTTCACACCCAAGTCATTATAGTAATATCAAATGCTTTTGTTTTGAACTATATCAAGCATGTTTTGTAATTATAAGGATCCTCTAGTGTGCGCTTGCATTGTGTGATGGGACCTGGGGCTTATAATCGTTCATTTTTCTAAAAGTCAAGTTTTCAAGATCTGGTTTGTAGTTGCTATGTTTAGTTATGGTTGCTATAGTTATGCACGTATCCTTGGGAGAAAAGCCGTTTCGCGACATGCGGCGTGGTCCCAAGACACCTTATTCACAATAAGGCTAAGTATCAGATTAATAATAAAAGTTTTCTCACACCAGTCCCATGACCGACTCGATGTTGTTTTTCCCTTGCAACCTCGGGTGCCTATACTTTCCACATGGGGGGGGGGGGGGGTTGATTAGCATGTTATCTAGTTGTCTTTTTGGGTTAGCTGCTAGTGCTTTTGGTTTTGGAGTTAGAGATGGATTTGGATTGCTCTGGATCTACTCTGGAAGACTCCGGTAGTTGGGCCTACCTTTATCCTTAATCTTTGTCAGTCATGTACATTATGTTTTTGATTCCGCTATGCTGTGATGTAATATATGGATCCTTGGGATATGTAACTCTGATGTAATATATATTATGTTTTTCTTTTAATGCTGTTATTATTATGGGGTCAGTTTGGCACATGTTCCTATTAAGTTTCAAAATTAGACTCACATCCGATCCAACTTTTCATGTAAATTTAGTCCCTATTTTTTAAAAATACACTAAAAACAAAAAAATAAAAATAAAAAAATCACGAAAATTCGAATTTAAATCAAACATGTACTCATCCAAAAAAACAGCTCGTAAAAAAATAAAAAAATGCATCAAAATCAAAAAATACAATAAAACAACGAAAAATGCAGTAATTTGCATCAAATCATGCACTTATTTGCAATACTTGCATTCATCTGTGCAAGTATTTCAAATGTTGAATTTGCGTTTGTTTTTTTGTATACATGTATGCAAGGTAAACAGATTCTTGCATACAAGTGTGCAACAATCTTCAGGCAAAATTTTCGCTTCATATTTTTACATGCAACACTTGCGTACATGTGTGGAAGTATTTCAAATAGTTGCATACATGTATACAAGTTTTTTTTTAATTTCCGTGAATTTCTGTTAATATTTCCAGATTTTAGAATTTTTTTATATTGTAGCGCTTTTTTTTAAATATAAAGAAAAGGCGGAATAAAAAAAAAGGGACAAAGTTTCCCATTCGTTTCCGCCCCCTCCTTTTGAGCTGCCGCCTAATAATTTTTGTCCCTTGCACCTTCCACCTCCTTCCACTTCGCCTCTTCCATTTTTTCATAAAAAAATGCGCTCTTGCATTAAAAAAAAAATCTAAAATCTGGAAATATTCCCCTCAGTCCACACAAATCAAAAAAAAAAGTTGCATACATGTATGCAACTATTACTAATAGTTGCATATATGTATACAACTATTTAAATACACATGCAAAAAAAACCGCAAACCTGCTGAATATTTGCATACAAATATGCTGCTATTCAGAATAGCTGCATACTTGTATGCAGTAATGCGTTGAAAGACAGAGGGCATGGCAATATGTGCATACATGTATGCAAATATTTGAAATATGTGCATGTTTTCATGCATCTTACTGCAAATTCCGCTATTTTGTGTATTTTTTTATTTTGACTTGTTTATCAATTGTTTTTCCACTTGATTTTTTTGGCGTGAACATGTTTTTATTTAATAATGAATTTTCGTGATTTTTTTATATTTTTTATATGTTTTTGAAAAATACGGACCTGATTTACATGGAAAGTTAGACCGGATGTGAGCCTAATTAAGTTTCGTTTTAGGGATGTGTGCCTAATTTTCACATTATTATGCGTTATGTTCTGAAAGCGTCTCTCGCCCTTGAGTAGGTGCGGGTCGTTACAGTTGGTATTAGAGCCGAGGTACAACCTTAGTTCTGGGACATGACGTATAATTACTCATCAGAGATAGAATCAGTAGTATTCTAGGATGAGTAACTCATTAGAGATAGAATTAGTAATATCCTAGAATGAGAGCAGCATTCCTTTGATAATCACCTTTCTACACGTTTCAGCTTTTATTTGTTCATTCTTGTTTCTTATAATATTACATCTGTAGCCTAAATCTTTTCCTTACTATGCAGATATAGTAGGAAAATGAGTGCTAGAAGAGAAGGATGACCCAAAAGAGGCAGGGAAAGGGGTAATGATGCTGCCCAAGATCAGAACCCAATCAGGATCAAGTAGCAGCAACAATAAATCCACCCCAGCCCGAGCAAGATCTAGATGTTATCGCTAAGAAGTATAAAAATTTGGGCGGGAAGGCTTTTACCGGGAAAGAGACCTTACTTGAAGCCCAGGCGTGGCTTAGAGATTGCAATAAGATATTCAGAGGCTTGAATCTATGCGGTGAAAGGAAGCGCAATTTAGCTTCATGGTTGTTGAAGGGAGAAGCATCGGTATGGTGGGATACCTTGACCATGCACGAGGATGAAGATAACTTCTCTTGGGAGCGGTTTCAGAGGGTGTTTGAGGATAGGTTCATACCTACTGAAGGAATCACCCGACTTTTCCAAGAATTCTCCAGTTTACAGCAGGGTGAGAAGTCCAAAGAAGAGTACTTGAATAGATTTAATGAACTTTCTCGATTCGCCCCCGAGTTGGTTCAAGATCCAAAAAGAAAGAATGAAATATTTATTCTAGGTTTACATCCAATATATCGGAACCGAATGACGAGTCACATTACGCTCCCATTCGCAGAGATGGTGGACTTTGCATATAGATATGAATACAATGATCAACTAAATGTTGCTGCAAGCAAAGGTCAATCAAAGAAGAATTTTGTCCAAAAGAAAAATCGGGATGAGAAGACTGAAATTAGTGGTGATGCTAAAAAGAAGAAGAAGAAGGGATCTTGTTTTAACTGTGGGAAGTTTGGGCATCGTAAACAGGAGTGTAAGTCTCCGAAGAAAGCTGAGCAAGGTCAGGAAGGTAGGAAGAATGAAAGCAAGTCAAAGAATAACAAATTGAAGAATGTTAAGTGTTTCAATTGTGGTCAGACAAGACATTATTCAACACAGTGTATAGCTCTTAAGAATCAGAAGATGGATGGATCTGGGAATTGCTATCAGTGCCATCAGCTAGGCCATCTGACTAAAGATTGTCCACTGAAGAGGAAGGCTACAGTAGCTAATGTGTACAACTTGGAGGCAGCTCCAGTCTTTATGCCAGAGAAGCAGCGCGGTGATGTTCTTGAAGGTACACTTAATATTAAGAACATTCCGGTAAAAATTTTATTTGACACTGGTGCTTCTTGTAGTTTCTTATCATACCAAATAATGGAAAGGTTAAAGTTAAAATATGAAACCATTGAAAGTCCGATTTGCATTGGAAATCCAGTAGGCGGTTCAGTTAATCTTTCTATGCTTTGTAAAGTACACATCTCCAATTCTCGCTATCAGTTTTCCTTAATAATGGTTGTTTTGGATTTTATGGAGTTCGATGTCATTCTCGGTTTAGATTGGTTGACTAAATATGAAGCGTCTCTTGATTGTAAGAAAAGGATAGAGTGAAAACTAAACTCAAAAACTTCATAGAAATACCATGCGAAGGCCAAACTCAAAATAGAGATGAGTTTTGGTATTCTCTAGATGTTTCCTTCACCCCTATTGAGGACATTCCAGTAGTTAATAAGTATGCTGATGTGTTTGGAGAAGTAGTTAAACTTCCTCCACGAAGGGAAATAGATTTTCGAATTGAATTTGTTTCGAATGCAAAACCAATAGTGCATCCTATTCGTAGGATGGCACCAAAGGAAAGAGAGGAGTTGGAAAATAAAACTAAACATTTGTTATGGAAGGGTTTGATTAGGCCTAGTTTTTCATGATGGGGAGCAACAGTAGTGTTTGTTCCAAAGTCTGATGGTACACTCAGGTTGTGTATGGATTATCGTGATTTGAACAAACAAACTCTGAAGAATAAATATCCTCTCCCCCATATTGATGATTTGCTTAATAAGTTGAATGGGGCTCAGGTGTTCTCTAAGATGGATCTAGCTATTGGATTCCATCAGTTAAGAGTGGTAGAAGAATGCATCCCTCTTACAGCTTTCTGAGGGCCAAATCTATTTTACGAATGGCTAGTTATGCCCTTCGGACTATGCAACACTCCAGCATATTTTGTGGATTTGACGAATAGAGTCTTCCGGGAGGTAAATAATAAGTTTGTGTTAATTTTTATTGATGACATCCTTATTTACTCCAAGTCAGAGGAAGAACATGCGAATCATTTGGAAGCCGTTCTGGAGATTCTAAGAAAGAACGAGCTGAAGGCCAAATTTGCCAAGTGCCATTTTTGGAGAAGTGAAGTGACGTTTCTTAGGCATGTAGTGACGAAAGAGGGAATCTTGGTGGATCCAAGAAAATCCTCTGCGATTCAAGAATGGAACAGCCCAAGACACCGACGGAGGTTAGAAGCTTTCTCGGATTGGCTGGCTACTATCGGAAATTCGTCAAAGATTTCTCAAAGATAGCTTGCCCTCTGACAAAGATGACCAAGAAGGATACCAAATTCATTTGGACTCCCAAGTGTGAAGAGTCATTCGAAGAGTTAAAGAAGAGACTGGCCTCTGCTCCAATTTTGACAATTATTGACGGTAATTAAGATCTGGTTGTTTATACTGATGCTTCAAGAGATGGGCTAGGAGCAGTATTGATGCAAAGAGGGAAAGTGGTAGCCTATGCAAGCAGGAAACTAAAACCGCACGAGAAAAATTACGCAACTCATGATCTTGAGTTATTAGCGGTTGTATTTGCACTAAAGATTTGAAGGCATTACCTTCTGGGCGAAAAGTTCGAGCTTTATTCAGATCACAAGTCATTGAAGTATTTATTCACCCAAAAGGATCTGAACTTAAGACAACAGAGGTGGCTGGAGTTTTTAGCAACCTATGACCTAGATATTCTATATATTCCATGTAAAGCCAACGTGGTGGCGGATGCCCTCAGTAGGAAGCTTTCCATAGTTGCTAATCTGATCATCACTCCCTTTCTAATTCAGAAGATTTCTGACCAGCAGAAGGATGATGAGTTCATTCAGAAGATGTACAGGAGAATCAAAGAGGGTGAAATTACAAACTTTGAAGTAGATGAAAACGAACTTCTGAGACTGAAAGGACGGATTTGTGTTCCAAACAATCCGGAGCTTAAAAGAGAAATTATGGATGAATGCCATAAGTCAAAGATAAGAATCCATCCTGGGGTCCGCAAGATGTACAAAGATCTTAAACGTACGTTCTGGTGGAAGGCTATGAAAAAGGATATTTCCATATATGTTAGCAGGTGCCAAACTTGCCAACAGGTGAAAAGCGATCAACAGAAGGTGGCAGGATTATTACAGCCATTGGAGATTCCTGAATGGAAATGGGATCAGGTTTCCATGGACTTTATAGATGGGTTGCCTCGAACCCGCAAGGGAAATAAGGCTATATGGGTGATAATAGATCGATTGACCAAGTGTGCGCATTTTATTCCGGTCAGAGAAAACCGGACAGCAGACAGCTTGGCTCAATTGCATGTTAAGGAAATAGTCAAATTTCATGGTGTGCCTAGAAGAATTGTAAGCGATAGGGATCCAATTTTCACAAGCAAATTTTGGGAGGCGTTTCAAACCGCGTTGGGAACAAAGCTAAATCTCAGCACAGCATACCATCCACGGACAGATGGATAGACAGAAAGGGTGAATAGGATTCTCGAAGATTTGCTTCAAGCATGTATTCTGGACTTTGGAGGCTCTTGGGAAGACAACCTACATCTGATGGAGTTTTCTTATAATAATAGTTATCAGGATAGTATCGGTATGTCCCCATTTAAGGCATTATATGGTAGACCATGCAGATTTCCTGCATGTTGGATTGAATCTGGGGATCGACTAGTTCTGGGTCCGGATATGATCAGGGAAGCATCAGATAAAGTAGATTTTATTAAGAAGAAGATGGAAGCGGCCCAGAGCAGACAAAAGAGTTATGCAGACTCAAAGAAAAGACCTCTGGAGTTTGAAATTGGTGATATGGTTTATTTGAAGGTATCCCCACTCAAAGGAGTTCTTCGGTTTAGGAAGACAGGGAAGTTATCCCCAAGATATATTGGCCCATTTCCAGTGGTGGCACGAATTGGTCTTGTGGCTTATAAACTCTAGCTACCTAAATGGTTGTCAGGGATTCATAATGTAATCCATGTGTCTCAACTTCGGAAAGTTATAAGGAATAAAGATAAAGATTTAATTATTGAAGAAGCAGTGCAAAAAGATTTGGATGTTGTACTAAATCTATCTATTCGAAGAGAACCACAGGCTATTATTGGCAAGGAAGTCCACGAATTGAGGAACAAAAAAATCAACCTTATCAAGGTTAGATGGAGTGAAGATCCTAGAGATTGCACTTGGGAAACGGAGGATAGTTTCAAAAAGGCTTATCCCCTGTGTAGAGTGGAAATCCCTGGGTGATTTATGAGTGAGGTAATTTATCTCTTTCTCTATTCTATTCAGCTTTTACTTGCAACTAAATTTTGGGGATGAAATTTCTTAAGGGGGGGGGGGGTGAATGTAACGACCCAGAAAATTTCAGAACAATTTAATATATATTTCTCTTAAGAAATAGTAGTTTCTTAAGGAAGTGGTAGCTATCAAACTCAGAATTCGACGAAATCAGTTTCATTAGATCCGGAATGATGAAATTAGGTAGCCTACCAAGTTGTTTCAAATAGGACAACCGTTAGATATGTTAAATTTACAAAATATTCAAAATTTGAACTAAAAATAGACAAATTTGAGGATATCTTGAGAACGAAAAACCGTTATATCGTGAGACCACCTCCGTTGGATCCGGAATAGTGAATTTTAGTACTCAGGGAAGTTTCGCGCAAAAAAACATCTGTATGTGGAAAAGAAAAAATAAAAGGCCAAAATTTGAACTAAAATTTGACGGTAATTGGAATTTGATTATCCTAATGGCAAAACTGGAACCTGAGACCTATCCAGAAAAATTTAGAACATAGAATATTAGCTATGTATGAAGTCTGGGAAAATCCTATAATGGATATAGAAAGTTATTAAGAAAACAAAATTAAAATAAATTATTTGAAAATACAAACGAACTCCGATTTTGGATCTGAACACAGGATTGAAGTACGTTAGAAACCGGACGATATGGTGAAAGAATTTCTGAAAACCGCTATCGTTTGATACTCCGATTCGAGGCTGGAAAACATGTGAGAAAACACATTTTACTATTTAAAAGGATAAGGATGAATTGTGGCCACTCATTTTTCATACTTATCTACAATAACACGTATCGTCCATCCATGAAATTAAGCTTCCTTATAAATACCCTCCACCCTTATCTTCTTTACCATTTCATTTCTTTTCTTTCCTTGAAAATTTTCTTCTTCCTCCCCTCTCCATGAATTTCCCACGTTTTTCCCTTAAAAAAAATTAAAAAAAAAATAGTTTTTTCAAGAAAATAAAGAAGAAAGATGGAAGAAAAGCTAAGAGAATGATCTATATATCCTAAGTGAAGTTCTGGAAGCTTTTAGGTGAGAAAAACTAAACCTTTAAAGGGTTTTTGTTGCTTTATTGTATGATTGCATATAAGGTGTTTGTTGAAATGTTTCTTCGAGTTTTGGTAGTGAATTCATGGATGATTTGATGGCATATGATTGCTAAAAATCCCTAAATAGGTTCATGTAGTAAAAATGATAATTTGTTGGGATTTGGAAGTAAAAACCTTTATGTTAAGTTCACAAAGTTGCACCTTTATGGAATATCATAAACAAACATGGCTTGATTTAATTTTGGTAATATGTCGGGTTAGAAAATGATGATAAACTCCTAAAGGTTCATTCTTTATGGATTAATTCACATAAAGATGTGATTTTGGTTATGAATTCACCATTATATAAAGGAAACCATGACCTTTTATTTAAATTCATGAAGTTGAACCTCATGTGATAAATACTTGGGTTGATAGCTAGGGTAATGAACATCAGAAACTTATAACATGGTTTTTAATCCTACGTCATGCTTATGTTGAGTTTTTAATCTCTAGCTAATGAATATTATTCATGTTTGGAAGTTGTTGGATGAGGTTGATTTGATTTAGATGTTTTTGATTGATCAATGGTTATGAATACCATTTGGTTGTTAATTAATAAAGTGGAACCCAATTTTGACACTAACATCTGATCTTAAATAACTAACGAGTTTAGTTACAACTCATTAGACATATGACATCTTGTTTATGTTTGTTGAACGTTTGTATATACCCAGATTCTCGGGTTATACGGAAGTTGAATGAGTCTCATTCCAGAAATTGGATTTTAAACAATTATTTTAATAATAAAATAATCAAGAAAAAAATGGAAGTATATTGGATGAATGCATAATGGTTTGAATAATAAACACCTATTTTGGTTGAATATGCGGAAACCACGAGTAAGTCTGTCCCGATTGTGAGATTCGGAAAGATAAACGGGGTGTTTAACAAGGTAAGGGATGATGCAACCAATGCGCTGAACTTACCTGGCCAAGGTTTATTGATCTGGGCGAGGATCGGAATGGATCGAAAGGAAAGCCCAGATGTTCATTTAACAATTTATTAAACGTTAAATGTAAGGAAGATATTCATCTTTGTTTAATGAATCCGAATTGAAAATAAGTGAAAAACTAGAGTTTTCCAATTAATTAATTAAATTGGAATTAAATGGAAACCGTATTGGTTTACGGTTGAGATAAGTCTCCATAGATGAAGACTTAGACTATTTGAGGAATTTAAAAGGCGCTAGCCAGTATTTCGCTTATAGTGTTGGTTGGATACAGAGATTAGTATCAATTGTAAGCAGATATGATTTCCGTGAAGATTCCATTTTAATGGAGATGATTTGGGGTTTATCGTGAACTGTGTTTTAAGTAACATTGGTTCTTTAACCCAGTTAAAGACGAATTAATTTCCTAAGATTGATTAATCATTAAGTAATGATTTTTGAGATTAAAACTAAGTGGAAAGATATCGTAAATCTGTTACAAACCGTTTTCCAAAGAAAGATTTAAACAAGAGATTTAAATGAATTAAATCTTTGATAAGATTTGTGGGAATAATTCCCAATTTAGTGAATATTTGAATAAAGGAATATTCTGAAATAGAATGAGATTCATGAAATCCTGTATACCTATCGATTTTAAAGATACGCTAGTTATTTGGAAAGACCGGGTTTTTACCCATTCCGAATAATTATACGACGTGATGCTGAGGTCAAGATATCAAAGACAATGGTGGAAAACCTAGATTTATTCACATTGGATGGATGGCCTGTTGATGCCTTGGGCAGCCACCCAGGTTAAAGTACTGGCCAATTTGAACGTACTTGAAGTGATTTGGTTTGCAAAGACTTGCACTCCCAGGCTGGGACGTGGAATCAAGTGCCTTCGGTTTTGTTCCTATTCCCGGAATGGACTTGTTGATGGATTTCGTGTCTGACACTGTATTTTATAAAATACAGACTGACATTTACTAAACATACATCTGTTTGGTGGCGGAGAATTTATTCTCTTGCTTAACACGCTTCTTTGAGACGTACGAGCTCAAAGGGTATATGTGGTTGAATAGCAGTTTGTGTTTTAAGGAATGACAGTGTGGCATGATAAGGTAAATGATCAAGGCTTTTGTTGAAAAGCAGGGCCTTGTGGTGGAAGGCCAAAGCATGGCTTAAATGCGTAGCTTTGTGTATGACGTGACCTCGCGGACCTCCCAACCCGGATTGAGTCGAAACAGGATTATAGACCACAAGGGTAGGGACTTAACGTTCCATCCAGCAAAAGGTAACACCATGGTATAGAGCCCAGGCATTTACTTATGTGGTTTGTTAGATGAGGCGCCTTGGAATAGGTCAATATACCGAGATGTCAGTCTACACACAGACTGAGGGACATTATGTTCAGGCTGTTTACTTTAATCGACGAAGTAGTGTGGACCGACCCTGCCGCTCTAAAGGAGCCAGACGGGATCCTGGAACCTAGCTGGAATTTCCGAATCGGATTGGGAAGATCCTTAGCCCAGGCCCATTGATGGAAATCCAACTTCCAATATGAAACCCTTTACGATCTGCAATTGTATACCTATGTAGCTAACATAGTGGGATGAGGCAATAGGCGAGCTAAGATTCATAAGTTTATTTTCGAAAGGATTTTTCAGACCCAAGTCATTATAATAATATCAACTGCTTTTGTTTTGAACTATATCAAGCATGTTTTGTGATTATAAGGCAAACCCCTATCCTCTGGTATGCGCTTGCATTGTGTGATGGGACCTAGGGCTTATAATCGTTCATTTTTCCAAAAGTCATGTTTTCAAGATCTGGTTTATGGTTGCTATGTTTAGTTATGGTTGCTATTGTTATGCACGTATCATTGGGAGAAAACCCGTTCTGCGACATGTGGCGTGGTCCCAAGATACCTTATTCACAATAAGGCTAAGTATCAGATTAATAATAAAAGTTTTCTTACACCAGTCCCATGACTGACTCGATGTTGTTTTTCCCTTGCAACCTCGGGTGCCCACACTTTCCACACGGGCAGGTTGATTAGCAGGTTATCTAGTTGTCTTTTTGGGTTAGCTGCTAGTGCTTTTGGTTTTGGAGTTAGAGCTGGATTTGGATTGCTCTAGATCTACTGTGGAAGACTCCGGTAGTTGGGCCTACCTTTATCCTTAATCTTTGTCAGCCATGTACATTATGTTTTTGATTCCGCTATGATGTGATGTAATATATAGATCCTTGGGATATGTAACTCTGATGTATTATATATTATGTTTTTCTTTTAATGCTGTTATTATTATGCTTTATGATCTGAAATCGCCTCTCACCCTTGAGTGGGAGCGGGTCATTACAGAAATGAATTCCTCCGCCACCAAACGTAAATATGTTTGAAGTGATCAACTTACGCAATCTATTAAATATACTCTATCAAACATTCTTCCATACAGGTCGTCTTGGAACTGGATAGACAGAAGGTTCTATTCTATAAATCCATCTTAGGAAATTTTTACCTAGGATTTACTGAATAGTCCTTGCATAACCCCGTCTTCAATTATCTTCGTCATATTTGATTTGCAACGCTAATGCCAGAGTGGTTTTCAGATAATATAACTGATCCCGTTCTCTCCGTATTGACAATGGAAATGGTCAAAATCTTTGATAGTCAATGATTTAACTATCAAAGGAAAATATATGTACAAATAACAGTCGTATTCCCAAATGGAAATCTTACTGATCAATCATTGTTTCATTTCCTAATTTCTCATTTATCGTTTCCATATATTCAAAAATTCCTTATTTCCTAAAATTAGAAAATATACGTTATTAACTTTGGAAAACGTTTCCATTTCCGATTCACGCATCAATTTCTTCCAACCTCTATCAGTCTCTAACGGTAAACTAGTAAGAGAAAAGCTTCCCAAGCATAAACCCCGAAGGCCGAAACCAACATCAGATCGATACCCAGAAAGCCATTCAACTCAACTAATTTTCAGTCAGTTTCTAATTTCAGTAATTCCATTTTAAATTCCTAATTCAAACCCCAAATTCTTTTATAATATTTTATTTGTAAAATATTTACATTGATCTAATTTTTCACATAGAATGTGAATAATATTTCTTTATATAATCAAAACATTTTGATTTCGTATTTTAAAAATAATATCTCAAACCTAAATTCTATTTATATTTTTATTTGTAGAATTATTCATACAAATCTCCTTTTTATTTGTGCTACTTAAATCTCATTTATAATTCCCTTTATATAATTCTATTAATTCTATATAAATCCTTTTATATAATTATATTTATTTTATAAAAATCCTTTTATATAATTCTATTTAATCTATATAAATCCTTTTATATAGTTCTATTTATTAAATATAAAAATATTTCATTTTCAATATTCACTTTGAAAATTTCCTTTTATACATTCCAGTAATTCATATGGTATTTAAAACACCAAATGACATGCCAGTGTCATCATAATCAATCACAGATTATATATCACATCATATATCACAATATATGAAAACAAACAGTATTATAAATATTGAGGAATCCAGTTGGATCCCTCCAACCTGTCTCCCTACATTCACAGATGTTAAACAATATAAATAACATCGATTTCATTTCAATATGAAATATTACGATAAACAGAATCAATATTTGATTAACGATTTATATATATCATTATCTACAATTTCAACCAATAAATCAGCAATTCAACCAAACAATCAACACACAATAGTTAATCATCATTTATCAATACTAGATTATATTTCTAAAAATATAAACTGTACAGAGTTAGTGATATTTACTCATATTGGTCTATTATCGTTAAATAACGATAAGCGATCGTCGATTTGATTCAGATCAGATAATTTATTTCGCTATAAATTGTAATGAGCTCCAATTTGCTCCCAGTCAGTTCCATTGTGAAGTCACCGTCCATACGATCCCAATGGATCTTGTTTTACTGAATTTAGATAATATATGATCAAGATATTAAATTAACAAGTGTCATGCATTGTTTAAATTAAAACTAACTTAAATAAATAAGCTTACTAGGCCTTTACCCATTTAGTTACGGCCCACTACCCTGAAACCTGTCCTCAACAGCTTCTTCCCACAAGCCAATTTTCGTGCTCCAGTATTCCTACTCCATTTCCAGTTATTTCCATGCCAAATCCTCCTTCAACACATTATAAAAAAAATCAAACCAAATATATCACTACTCTTCTCATCCCTCTCTCTACCCGTATGAAATAATTTCTGCTTTTTCTCATCACCTTCTTTATTAATGCAACTCAGTAACGCACAAGCCCGCCATTACCCGATGTTCCCAAACGCCATGCCCATTCATTCCTTCATTGATTTACACACCTTGAACACCATTATAATCCTCATGAAAATCTCCTTCTACTCCTGCCATACCCATGTAAACCGACGTCTACATTGCACCTCGTGTTAGACGCCATCTTTCACTGTACGGGTAAAAGCATCAAACCCATCGGAACCCCCCAATTCCAGTATTTATTCACGTAACATAGAAGCCCTTTGAACATTTCCCCCATCCCTTCACGAACGCCACTCTTCCGGTCAACCTATCATTTACACAATCCGTTCCCTTGCTAAGATAATCGCGCACAACTTCCCCGAGCTCATGCTGATGCGTAATCGATCCCACTGTTCATAAAATTATCAGCGTCCTACAGTAAAAAGGAGCGAACTCCATTCATTGCTTGAAGTCTGAGCATCGTTTATACCAGAAAAAGTCGGCAAATCAAAATACACGGAAAGAACAAATCTAAAAGTTTGTGGTTTGTTTCAAGCAAAACAAGAGAATGCGTAATACTGGCACACATTTATAGATAAATATTTTACTTAGCGTCTAAGATTACTTCCCTGTTAAGTTTTACCATGACGGGATGGGTCAATTGAGTTTTCTGTTTTCTTTGTCATTAAGTTATACGAAAATAGAGTAGCATGTGATGTACAGTATAGGGTAGCCTGCGTTTGATTAGAGTGATTTGCACTATACATTGGTGTTGATTTCTTCGGCATGAAGTATTCATATGGGGAGACCAGCTTAGTACATTTTGGCACATGAAAATATTATTTAGGGTAGCTTACTTTGTTTAAGTAGCTCATCTTCTCACGGTGAAGGCTATTGATATATGTAACGTTCATATAAAAATATACAGGGAATATATATCATTGGGGTACTCAGCATGATGGGTATGGTACTTGGCATTTTAGAATAGGTTTATACTTGTTTAAATTCCTTAGTATAGGTCTGCATTATTTAATGAATCTTTCCTATGGTCTGCACCTATTTTTGAATAGGCCGTCGTTGCTCAGTATGGATGATGGAAATGTCCTTGTGCACCGTCTGTCATTAAAGGTAGGCTACTACTTCACGGCTAAGTTTTTGAGTACAAAGGAATTTATTGTAAAATTAAAGTAATATGTGTTTGTACATTAGATCTGCTAGGCTAGGCATTGTTTGATGCATTGGGAAGAGATGGGTAGAAAGCTTAGGTTGTAAGGAACGAATATATACATGTACATATATAAGGTAAAATATAGATACCATGTTGCACATTATTCTGTTTATATACGAGCTACGAACGACAAAAATAAAAATACTGTTGTGACGAGTGAGGTGCCACAATCCCAAAAATATAATAATATAGACAAGTTAGTTTATTCTGTGGAATCCCAAAATGCTGATATAGGGTATAAAACACTTCAAATAAAAAGTTGCTTATTTTCCAAAATAAATATTACAGTACAATTCTAGAAATTAAATTATATCTATGCCTCAAATATCTTGTCCAAATTCGGAATAAATATTTTATAATAAATAAATTATCGTTATGGTTTGTAAATGATTTTATAGAGACTATTTGAAAATTTGATTTGGACATAACTCACAATCTACACGACGAAATCTTGATTTTTCTCTTCCATTAGAAAAATATCGTTCAACAGATTCGAATGTTTCTTGTTTCATAGAAATCCGATTTCAAATGAATTCT
The DNA here is from genome assembly GCA_030737875.1 of Allium sativum. Classification (NCBI taxonomy): domain Eukaryota; kingdom Viridiplantae; phylum Streptophyta; class Magnoliopsida; order Asparagales; family Amaryllidaceae; genus Allium; species Allium sativum. The sequence continues at coordinate 321,875,425 of CM060921.1, forward strand.
GTATATTCAATTAAAGTTCGAATCGCCAAATTATGAACTGCCGTGCCATTTCAAGCTCGATTATAATTATAATATAATTATACGTTTAAACTTCGTTCAAATAATATATTATAATCAAATTATAATCTGAATTAAATCCCATATACTATTCAATTCACACAATATCGTGAATTCGGCTATTTCCGACTATTTTAGAAATTAAATATATTTTTCTATTATTTATATTAATTAAATATTCAATATTATTTAATTAAACAACCATTTAATTCTCTAAATCACTATTTAAATAATTAAATTAATTAATTATTATACTGTAAAATACGGGATGTTACAGTCGACCCAGGGGTCGACACAAGGGTCGATACCCCCTTGATGGGGTCGACCCATATGTCGACACCCATGGTCGGGAATTTTCCTGCTCCTTTTTTTGCTGTTGGATTTTTGAATTGGTTTGAATTCTGGATTTATTTTATTTATATATAAGAGGCTTATATATTTATAAACTTGAAACCTTAATAACTTCTTCATACGATGTCTGTTTTACGCAAACTTGGAGTCCATATCAAGCAGAATTCCGAGAAGAACACAATGGCACAGTCCGTTTTACTTAATTCCCAATATTTAATTAAGTATTCCTTAATTTATCATCTTAATGTGTTATAAATTACGGGATGTTACATTCTCCCCTACTTAAAAGATTTTGTCCCCGAAATCTCTAAGTTAAGAAGAATGTATATCCTAACATCCATCATCCATCTACTCATCCATCAATCACAGGAATCCATTGTCCTTAAAAGTTATCTAATGCTTATATGAACATATGCAACGGTATGTGTATATGTCCCTATAATAATGCGAAAGATCAGGCGGTCTACTGATTCAGTCGACGTCCTTAATGCAATGCATGTTTGTGCCATGAATCCAACATGTATGCAAATAATCCTATTATAGCATGTAAGTTCTATATGCGTGCGCAGTCATTCATCCAAATGCAACATCCATGTGATGATACATCCATTTTCATCCATTAAAAGAAGAAAAATGCACACACATCCATATGCAGTATGAGAGTGATTGAGCCGATCTAGTGCCTAATGTGTGTGTATATGCATCCACGAGCAACCACTAGCAACCACTTGCATCCATCAAACATAACATGTTTCAAACACATGTTTACATCCATGAGATTCCTACCTAAAGGTTGAAGGTCCAATCGATAGGATATACTTAAATGATAGAAACAAGCATGAATAAAAGCTTTGGAAAAGAAGTTAAGAATATACCCTTGAAAAGAAAAGGGTACGAAGCATGAATCTTGACTTCGGTTTCCCAAGTTGCATCCTCTTGGTTATCTCCCCACTGAACATTCATCAACTTGACTTCTTTGTTGCATAGCTTCTTAACTTCTAATCCAAGAATACGGGTAGGAACTCGTCTAACTGTCGCCTCCCGTTCTACCTCTACTTCCTCAAGCATACTCAACTCAACTACTTCTGCAGTATCATGCATGCACTTCCGTAAATGAGAAACCTGAAATACATCATGAACGCTGGATAATCTATCTGGTAGCTTTACTCTATAGGTCATTTGGCCAATCCTTTCTGTTATGGGAGATGGCCATACAAATCTTGGTGCCAATTTCCCTATAGATCCAAAGCGAACCACATTCCTCAAAGGCGATACCTTGATGAAAACCATGTCTCCTACCTCAAACTCAATGTTAGTCCTTCTTTTATCTGCGTAGGACTTCTGCCTATCCTGAGCTGTCTTCATTGCCATTTAATAAGATCAATCTTTTTGGAAGTTTCTCTAACCATATCTGGACCAAGTAGAAGTCTTTCTGTAGACTCCCACTAACAAGTCGGTGATCTACAGGGTCGTCCGTATAATGCTTCGAAGAGTGCCATGCCAATACTAGCTTGATAACTGTTGTTGTAGGTGAATTCTACTAAAGGAAGATGCTCTTCCTAAGTCGCTCCGAAGTCTAGGATACACAGCCTTAAAAGATCCTCAAGGTCTCTATTCACCCTTTCCGTCTGTCCATCAGTCTGAGGGTGATAAGTGGTGCTCAAACACAACTGTGTACCTAATGCTTCTTGCAGGCTCCTCTAAAATTCACTGGTGAAAATGGGGTCACGATCACTTATGATACTGGAAGGTATTCCATGAAGACGGACTATCTCACGAATGTAAACTGCTGCCAACCATGCTACTGTCCTCTTACTCTTAACCGGAATGAAATGAGCACTCTTAGTAAGTCTGTCTACTATAACCCAAATATTGGTGTTGCCTTTCCTCGATCTAGGCAAACCATTAATGAAATCCATAGAGACGCTCTCCCACTTCCACTGTGGGACCTCCAAAGGATGAAGTAAACCACCGGGCTTCTTTTGCTCAGCTTTGACTTGCTGGCATTGAGAAACAAACTCCGCCACATCTTTCTTCATCCCAGCACAAAAGAAAATCCTCTTCATATATCTATTCGTCTTATCATCGCCTGGATGAATAGTCATCTTAGAATGATGGGATTCCTCAAGGACTATCTTCATCAAACTCCCAACTCGGGGAACACAAAGGCTTCCATCTCGTCGCAACCACCCTCTAACATCTGTGGAATATCTACCGAGATGACTAAAAGTCTCCTCCCTCCTGAGCCTATCCAAGATGTCTGAAACCTATGGATCTTCTCACTTTGAAATTCATATCTGATCCAAAAGAGTAGGTCGCACCTCTAGTGATGCCAATAAACCAGGTATAAACTCGGTGAGGGTCTAAAATCAAAAGTCGATATAAACTCCAAGCTTTTCTTCTCCACAAACAGAGGATTAAGCGTCATCCTCTGCTTACTCAATGTGTCTGCCACCACATTACCATTGCCAGGGGTATAAACAATTTTAAAGTCATAGAATACTAGGAAATCCATCCATATTTTTGGCCTTGAATTAAGATCCTTCTGCGAGAACAAGTACATAAGAGATTTATGATCGGTGTACAACTCGAACTTCTCTCCAAGTAGATAATGGCACCAAGTCTTAAGCGCAAATACTATGGCAGCTAGCTCTAAGTCATGGGTAGGGTAGTTCTTCTCAAGAACTCTTAGATGTCTACCTCGATAACATAATATCCTTCCCTCTTGCATTAGAACTGCACTAGCCCTGTGCCACATGCATCAGTGTACACCGTGAACACTTTGTTCCCATCGGGCAAGGTCAAGACTGGGGCTGTTGTCAGAACCCTATTCAGTCGCTGGAAAGCACGTCACAATCTACATCCCAAGAAAATGTCAGATTCTTCTTTGTCAGTCTGGTGAGTGGGGCCGATATCTTTGCGAAGTCCTTAATGAATTTCCTATAATAGCCTGCCAATCCAAGAAAACTTCTCACCTATGTTGCATTCTTTGGGATTTTCCAATCTTAAACTGCAATTACCTTTGCGGGATCTACTACTATCCCATCTTTAGAGACTACATGCCCTAGAAATCTCACTTCTTTTCTCCAAAAATGACATTTGGAAAATTTCACCTTAAGCTAGTGCACACAGAGAGTTTTCAAAATCTCCTTTAAATATAAGGCATGCTCTTCCTCGCTCTTCAAGAAAATCAACACGTCATCGATGAAGACCACAAAAAACTTATTTAGAAACTCCCGAAACACCCTACTCATCAGAACAACAAAATATGTGGGTGCATTCGTCAATCCAAAAGGCATGACGAGCCACTCGAAAGAAACATCTAGAGTTCTAAAAGCGGTCTTATCCATACTGTCCTTGGCCACCCTCAACTGATGAAATCCGGTGGCCAAGTCTGACTGGGAGAAAACAGATGCACCAACAAGCTGGTCAAACAGATCATCTATCCTTGGAAATGGGTGCCTGTTATTCTTGGTGAGTTTATTCAACTCTCTATAGTCCACACATAAGCGAAGCGAACCATCTGCTTTAGTTGCGAATTCCACCAGAGCTCCGCATTTAGATATGCTTCGCCTAATAAACACTTTCTCAAGTTGCTCCCCTACTTGCTTGCTAAGATCCCTCCTTTCTCTTAGAGCCATATGGCGCACAGGCAATGCAACCGGCTTTGCATTGTCCACTAAGTATATACGAAAATCAATCTCGCACCTCGAAGGTAAGCCCTGAACCTCCTCAAAAACATCCGGATACTCACGGACTACTGGTATATATCACAGATCATCAATAGTTACATCAAGTGACTCTAGGAAACTAAGCATGACAGACCCCTTGGGGTCACAAGAAATCTCGAGGGTCCTCCCACAGTAAGTCAAAAGTCTAACGACCCTCCTCTCATAATCCAGAATGGCACCATACATGGCTAGCCAATCCATCTTTAGAATCAAACTATAGCCCATGAAACCAAGCATATATGCGTCACATTCAAACTCGATGCCTAACATAGATATTCTCACACCCCGACAAATCATAGACAGATAAGCCGTACCCCCAATAGGGTTTGAGACAACAACGGGATCCAAAACCATACTAGTACTAAGGTGCAGAGACCCAACCATAGAATCAGATATAGAAGAATGCGAAGCACCTGAATAAAAAAGAGTTCTAACAGGATGATTAGAAAGACAAATCGAACCTTCAACGGAAACTTTCCTACCTTTGTCTAGTGCACTAGCCACGAGAGCATGCACCTGCCCTCCCGAAGATCCTACCCTTTGACCTTGTCTTTACTTCTTCGGGCACTCCTTAGAAAAGTTTCCAACCTCTCCACAGTTGAAACAAGCATTCTTCTTTTTTTGTAGTCTTTGATCAAATGATCCTTGCATCCATAATTATGACACTTCCTCTTATCTCTAGCCTTGCCGTCCTTCTTTTGTTGTTGTTGTCCTTTCTTGGTCCCTATGCAGTTAAAGCCCCGCTAAAGCCCCGCAATATCCTCGCTATAACGCATAGCGCTCTTCAACCTCTACGCTATTTCAATTTAACACTGATGAATATTAGTCTGCTTGTAGCCTTGCTATTTTCCACTACATCCACTAAATAAAGGTTTTTTAGCGTCCGCTTTAGCAATATTAATATATAAAGCTTAATTTGAGTAGTTCTCTTTCTAAAAAATCAGTAAAGTTAGCATAAAGGGCTAAACTTAAGATATAAGTGCCTAATATATGGTAATAATCAATCACATCCATCAAATTTAGCATGTAAAACTATGATATTCCATGATTTTGTTATATAAGATTAATTAATATTAGTTTCTTATACACATATAGTGTGAGAAAGATGATTAATTAACTTTTAAATATTTGGTTTTACATCTAATGAACCTTTTTGCGCCACTGCTATATCCCCGCTTTTTCCCCGCTACACCTTTTTGCAGCTCTACCGCTATAGAACCGCCAAGCGCTTTAACTGCACAGCTTGGGCCACACTTTCTTATTTAGCATTTCCTCAACCTTAACTTCTTTATTTTCTCCTTTACCTTCCTTATGCATCAATGCCATATCAACGAACCTTTAAAAAGTTGCTCCCATCGGAATATGAGACATAGCTAACCCATGGAGGGGTTCATTGAATCCTCTTGCAAACTGCAAAGCTTTCTTATGTGGGGTATCTACTAGCTCCAACCCAAACCCCGCCAGTTGATTGAATTTGTTAACATGCTCTTTGACAATCATTCCTCCTTGCTTGAGTGCCAGAAACCTTTCCATTTTCATACTTTTCTCACATTGAGAGAGGAACTTCATTACAAATCTCTGTCGAAAATCATCCCAAGTCTCCATTGGATGCCCTGCTTGCATAACTTCCCACCAGAATGAAACATCATCTTTCAGCAGCCAATTGGCCAACTAGATCTTTCTATGATCGTCAAATTTGAAAATTCCAAACAAATCCACCATTTCATTAAGCCAATTCCTTGCCTCTACGAAATTTTCAGTTCCTCCAAATGGCTTTTCACCCATAGCACAGAAATCTTTGCAGATTTTAGAGAAATTATCTACTCGCGGAGGAGGAACAATGGGTGCAGCTGGGGGAGGAATGTTTGCTTGACCACCGGCAGGCGCCATGGCCTGAAGATACCAATGGATCCAGCCGGGTATCGTGACGCCCTTAGGATTATTAGGTTCCCCAGACATGCTGAAAATAAAGGATAATGGGATTTAAACAGAGAATCGAAGGATATTACCTATGGATTTAGGGAAAATGTTTTTCAAAATAGACTTTTCTTTTGAAAATGCTTTCTTTTAAAACCTTTTTGAAAACAACTTTCAAAATCATTTATCCGATCTGGTAACCTTTAGCTCTGATACCAAGTGTGACACCCTACGTTCGTTAATGTCACTCGTTAAGAGAATGCATTAGGTTTCGTGAAGCATTAAACATAAACGGAAACATTACAAGACAAATATAAAATAGCAGCAGAATTTAAAACTTTTATTAAGAAGAAAACATCGTGGTTCAAAACATAGTTACATCATAAGTCTGAAATTGTGACGACCCGAACATCCCCGGTCTCCGAAGAGAAGAGAAAGAATGGATTGTCTGAGAACACGACAAATCAGAACACAAACAGAAGAACATTTCATTGCTTATTACAACAATTTACATCAGAGTACAGAATATACTAGAGTATGAATAAATATTATACATCAGGAGAATGTCAGAGATTAAAATACATTACATAGCAGCGGAAAATAATACATAACACAACTAAAAGAGATAAACGGATAAAGAGCTTTCTGAATATCATTCAAGCTGTAAACCAGGATCCTGTGAATATAATATTTGTGAAACCGAAACTACTAGCTACCTGTATGGAAAATAGGGGCACCCAGAGTTTAGGTTAAAACAATAAACTCAAGGTCAGTCATGTGACTAGTGTGAGAACTAAAACAGTTGTTAAATCTTTACTTTAAAATAAAGTAAATCAAGGGACCACGTCGTATAACACGGATCGGGTTTCCTCCCGAGAATACAAGTGCATAAAACAAACAGCACAATGCTTTTTGAAAAAATGAAGCTAGTATAAGACCTAGGTCCCATCACACAATGCAACACAAGCCAGAGTATAGGGTTTTCCCTTATAATAGCCAAACATACTTGGTATGTTTAAAACAAATCATTTGATACTATAATATGTGTATAGTGTTAAATCAATTTCAAATATAAGTGTATCAATCATAGACGGCATAGTATCCCATGATACTATGTCGCCAATACTAGGCTCTACAATCAAAACCGAAATGTCACGTATTGGAAATTGGATTCCATCTATGAGTCGCGGCCAGGGATGGCTCCTCACCGCTTCAGGACACTTTATCAAATGTCTCAGGACTACACACTCTGGGCAACCCATAGATCGGTTGGGCCGGTCCTCTCTTATGTTTGAGGATTAGTTATTCCTGAACACACGTTTCCCCGCCCTATAGGGCATCTATGAGCCAGATGACTCAATATCCGTTGGCTCCGTAGAGACCATATATCCGAGGCGCCACACATTCCAATAATAACATAAGTAAAAATATCTGGGCTCCATACCATGACACCACTTCAAGCTAGAAAGAAACGTCATGTTCTCCCAACAGTCCGATCCCATTTTTGACTCAAACTGAGGTGTGAGGCTCGCGAATTAACGCTATACACAAAGGTATGCTATATTAAAGCTGTGCTTTGATCATCAACCACAAGACTCTGCTTTTCAACAAAAGCCTTGATCATTTGCATCTCAGCATGCCACAAAGCCAATTCACGTTATGCAACTGATGTCTGTCGATATATAACCTCTGAGCTCGTACGTCTCAGAGAAGGGTGTAAAGCAAGAGAATAAATTCTCCACCACCAAACATATATATATTTAATAGAGATCAATCAACACAGAATAAAATCCAATATCAGACACACATCCATTTAATAGATCGTTCTAGATCTAAACGAAACCGGAGGCACCTTATTCCTCGTCCCGTGTCCAATACAGGAGATAGGTCCTCGCATATCCGGTCGATCTTCAAGTACGTCTGGACGATCACCACTTATTACATTATCTTGGGTGTATCGCCCAATCAAGACATCAGTAATCATCCAAACGGTTTGAAAACCTCCGGTTTTCAACCACCGTCTTCATCGTCGACTTATCGTCGAATCAGTTATTCAGAATGGGTATAAACCCGACCCTTCCGAATAACTCGCGTATGTAATAAACAAGTGATATAAAAACACAACATATGCCTCATTCCAATTCTGAATATTTTTTATTTAAATATTCATATCCTTTGGGAAAGGTTCCCATTAATTTTATTAAAGATAAATTCTTTAAATTTATTCATTAATCTTCCTTTGGATATCAATTCAAACCATATTAAGGTTTATCCAAACTAGTCGGGATTAACACACCTTACCGAAGTAATCATTTGTTTAATTTCCCAATCCCAACCAATTAATCCCATGGAGCAAAACTGGTAATACTCCATATCTAACATCATGGTGTTATCGGTAAATTTAATTACCACTTCACGTTTATTTTACTATCACTTGGAGTAAAACTGGTGCTACTCCATTTCGATCATTTCCCGAATTTGATAATTTAAATTATCACATTCTCTTTTCAATCTAATTAAAGATTCATTAAAACCCCACTTAGTTTTAATCTTCCCAAAAATCAATATTAATGATTATTTAACTTTGGAAACACAAACATGTCGCATCGACAATCTACACCGTACTATTGATTTCTGCCGATATATAACCTCTAAGCTCATACGTCTTAGAGAAGGGTGTTAAGCAAGAGAATAAATTCTCCATCGCCAAACAGATATATATTTAGCAGAGATCAACCATATAGTTCGAAATACAATGTTAGACATGTAATCCTATCTTTAACTGGGTTAAAGAACTAATGTCATTTAAAACATAGTTCACGATAAACCCAAATCACATTCCATTAATTATAGAATCTTCACGAAGAAACAAATCAATATATATAATCGATATGAATTTCCATATCCGACCAATAATATAAATGGAACAACGACAAAGCCTTTTAAATTCCATATATATTAACAGTCTTCCTCCACAAAAGCTCACTTCGATTATTACCAAATCGAATTCCATTCAATTCCAATTTAATATATTAAATTGGAAAACTTTACTTTGGAAAATTCCTGTTAAATCTTAATAAAAAAGATTTACAAATTCCAAATCACATTTCACTGTAAATCGGATTAAAGAACGAATGTCATTAAAAACACAGTTCACAATAAACCCAATTCACATTCGATTTTCAATTCCAATTAAATGTTAACTAATTGGTAATTCTTCTTTAAATCTTAATTAAAAGATTTATTCTTTCCACTCGGGGTTTAAGAACAGTGTTAATAAAAACACCATTCACGACAAACCCAAAATCCAATTCTTTGATTTAGTTCCAATTAAATATTAATTAATTGGAAAACTTCACCAAATCTTAATTAAAAGATTTATTCTTTTTCTCAACTAGGTTTAAGAATTGTGTTATTTAAGACACCGTTCATGACAAACCCAAAATCCAATTCGATATCAATTACAAGGCCCTAAATAGAAATTATATCGTCTTATATTCAATATCAAATTCCCAAACCAACCAATATCGTATTGGAAATAACGATATAAAATATATCTTCCAAATTTCCATAACAATATCCATATCATCACGAAATCCGATATCGAAATATTCCGAAGATGATTTCCATTCCAAATCATATATTGGAAATTCTAGTTATTTTTATAACCATTTCAAATCCAATTTATTTATTTTAAAAATATTAGATTATAATTCTAGTTCATAACTAGTTCATTTTGATAAAAATATATTTTTATCTTTACAAACGTAAAATTTTTCATCTGAATTCTTTTCAAATCATTTATTATGATTTTACACAAGTTATCAATATTTTTTAATAATTTTATCAAGGCCCGTACAGTCGATTTCCATAAACGGTCATCGAACTGCACTTACAACAACCTTTTCCAAATTTGATTTGGACATAATTCCAAATCCAGCCGTTAGATTTCAAATTTCTTATATTCGTTGGACAGCCCTTTTCAATACGAACCCAACGACTCTGGTTTTAGGAGAATCCGACGGTCGGATCTCCCGTAATGTCAATTCGAAGTCAACGGTTGAAATTCGTGAACTGCCGCGGCGCGGCGATTTCTATTCTGGCTATTAAATATATATATTATATATTTCGTCGATTTCCATTTAAAACATATTTTATAAATTGTTTTAAATCCGTTTTCAAAATGATTTCAACTTCATATTCAAGTTCAAATCAAAATTGAATATCCCATATCATTAATATATAAATGATAATATTTTCAAAACATTAGATTTTGAAATCACTTCCTTTTCGATATTCATTATAAAAATGAATAAAATCGATATAAATATCATTCACGCCTAAATGGCGTTAATCTAATCAACACGACTTTATATATTTAAAAAATTTCGTGTCCATCCCAAATCGGACATCAAAATCATATTTTGATCAATTACTGAATATTAGTTTAAAGTATTTGTTATTTTAAAATATTCATTATTCGCCATTTTAAAATATTCGTTACTTTAAAATATTCATTCCTTCTGAATTGGAATCAAACACAACCAATTACCATATAATTCTATTTATATGGATTTCATTCACACATGTACAAAAAAATAATCAAACGCAGTCAACCATCATCCAGAGTGCATTACATAACTGCATAAGCGTTAAATATAAATAATTAACGCTTACAACAGTCCGTCAACCCATCGATTGACATGCAACTAAATATTGGGATTAGTGTATATCCAATATCCTCCCAATACCCGTATGAGTTTTTCAAACAACAAACACTGATTATTATTTGTGTAGTTGGGCGATGTGTAAAATATATCGTCCCAATCTATATCAGTCAAATGTGTGTACATAAACAAATCGTCTGATTTGTAAATGGATATTTATTTTATTTGTATTCACGTTAAAAATTATATTTTTAACTACAAAATATTTATTTCATCTCATTAATATTTTATACAATTCATTTATACAATAAAAATGATATTTTTATTGTTCTAATATTTTTAGAAAAATTCGGCAGCATAACGGCGCGATATTAGAACCGGAATAAAGTCTAGCTTTATCCCTCGCCTACTAATGGCTCACGCCATGTACATACCAATTCTATTCAATTTAATTCATTTCCCAAACCAAATTCAAACAAATAATCCAATCAACAAAACAACCTAATAAACATGGTTTCAAACAAAGGTGTCGGGTGCTACTAAGCATCGTCTGCGTCCTAGTATATATATATATATATATATATATATATATATATATATAACCAGAAAATAAATTAAAGTGAGAAGTTCTCACCTTTGGGATCCACTCCTCCATTCCTTATTTTTGAATGGTTCATATTTGGATTTGTTTCCTGTTAGTTCGATCACAATCTGTTTCACATGATTTTTATATTAAAAATACATTTTTATTTCAATGCTACATATATAAAAATCATATTTTTATAACGATGTTTATAGTATAAAAATCATATTTTTATAACAATATTTATAGTATAAAAATCATATTTTTATATCGCTATACATATAATAAAGATCATATTTTTATCTAACTAAAAATCAATTTTTTTATCTAACTGAAAACATTATGATTCATACGATAAAAATCTTATTTTTATATTTGTAAAAATCCAATCTTTATATTTTTAAAAATCCAATCTTTATACTTTTAAAAATCCAATCTTTATATTTTTAAATCTCTTTCCTATAAAGAAAAATCACCATTTTTAAATAGCTTTTATATAAAGAAAAATCACAATGTTTTATATCCTGTGTTAATAAAATTAAAATAAAAAGATTACCTTTTTAACGTTATTACTTTTCCCGTTTCTATTCTTGTTCAGCCGATCAACGTCAAAGCTTCTATAGTAGCATAGGGTTTGAAATCGAACCCTTTTTCTTGCACTGGAGATTTGCAAGCCGGAGGGGGAGTTGCGGCTGGCCAGGTGGCGGGCCAGGGTGCCGAGGTGGGCAGGGCTGGGGGTTTACTAGCGGAGCGGATTTGGACAGAAGGGGAGGGCGGCGGCGGCTTGGCAAAACGACGAGGACTACACTGATCAAGTTTCTGGGGTTAGGTTTTTAGAAGAGGGAAGAGGAGAGAGGCGGCGTGGGGAGGTGCTGGGGATAGGGGGAGGCGGCGCGGTGGCATGGGCGAGATCGACGAGGAGCAACATTTTTTTAATTTTCTTTTGATTTGATCTGAGAAAACGTGGAGGAGGGAGAGTATATAGGGGGAGTTTTATATAAAATATATATTTAATTTAATTTCAAAAAGTTAATTTTTTATTTGAACTCCAACGAGATCTAACGACTATCGTCCGTAGCTAATTACCCCCATTCCGAACATAATGGGATATGTCCCGCAAGCCAATTCGACTATTTCAGTTTTTATCAAATTTAAAATATAAATTAATATAATGTTCAAAATTGATTTTAACGTACATTTTAATTTATCGGGGCCACATACTGACTCCAAAAATTTCTGAAAAATAAATCCAGCTATGTTTTGATCTAATTTCGTCGAATTTGGAGACCGTTTGAAAAACGGTCATTTTCCAGTCGATTAAATTCAAACTGAAATGACCAAACACGTTTAAATTCACCACACTCATATATTGATTCCAAAAATTATGAAAATTGGAATCTAACAATAATTTGACATTCCGGATCCAATAAAAGTGGTCTCATTGAAAATGGAGGTCGTTTGCAAAATATTTATTTTTAACTGCTATATATATATATTAAATTCCATAGCGACTATTCTGCGCTATGAAATTTAGATTTTTCACATTCTTTGGAAAGATATTTTTAAACAGATTCAAATATTTCTAGTTTTACCAAAATCTGGTTTATTTTGAATCATGTAATTCATTTGAAATTGAAATGTCAAACTACCGCGCCATTTTCAATTCCTTTTATAATTAAAATAAATATTTATATTCTAACTTCGATTTAAATAAATATATACGTTCTAATTCTATTCAAAATAAATTTCTAGTCGTTATTATTTAAAATAAATCATTTTAAATATTCAAAATTCATTAAAATTACCAAAATAAATTTTTTAAATTGGTTCGGATTTTCCAGGTTGTTACAATCTCCCCCACTTAAAATCTTTTCGTCCTCGAAAAGGAACGGAGCTGAAAGTTGTTTAACTAACCAACTCAACTTACAGTTTGGCTTTCATTCTTCAACTTTTCAGTTTCTAAGAATTTTTAAATTCTTCAAAAATTTGGCTAACACCCTAAATTTTTGAAAAATTTCACCATGACCTCCTTTGTACGGGGAGACATTTAAAACCTCAACTAGCTACGCCGGGCCCTCATCATCCAAAAAGAAAAAGAAAAAGCCAAGTGGTTGAAATCATCCAAACCCAATAAATTAGTAAACATGTACCTATTCGTAGGGCATACAATTTTATTCCTCTGCTTAGCTTCCTTGCAGTGACCTGCTCATTTTATACACATGAATATGCATGCAATTTCAATCAATTTTCAATTCAGTTCAATATTTGGTTCGATTTGGCTTAATGGTTCAATATTTTAATTAATCAAACCAATAATCAAACAACACAATCAACAATCAATTAGTTGATTATCGTTTCAAACACATAACTTATATATATATATATATAAATCCATTTTTGATGCCAAGTCACAACAATAGACCCTATCTAGTTTTGGTTCTCACACCAGTCAATTGGAAATATATAGATATTCCACTTTTTTCACTCGAACATAAGCACTGGTAATGTGATCACAATTACCAAGATCATCTCCGGGGGACTAGAGTGTGATTCTATATCTATCCAGTATATTAAAACTTTGAATATACGTTCGCAAGGCGTGTATGCAAAATATTTATATACTTGTTTGTACAAATTCAATATAAAATAAATATTCAAATATGTATAAAATGTTTTAAATCTTCAAAAAAAAATTTGTTTTTATAAATAATACTCTTCTCACTCGTTCTAGGATACTACTGATCCTATCTCTAACGAGTCATTTCTATTGGATATTACTAATCCAATCTCTGATGAATCCTTTCGTTTGGTTCTAATATGCCTTGTTCTCGAGCTCTGTAAACCAAAGCTCCGATACCAAACTGTGACGATCCGAGCTTCCCCGTTCTCTGAAGAGAAGAGAAAGAACGGATTGTCTGAGAACACGACAAATCAGAACACAAACAGAAGAACATTTCATTGCTTATTACAATAATTTACATCAGAGTACAGAATATACCAGAGTATGAATAAATAATATACATCAGGAGAATGTCAGAGATTAAAATACATTACATAGTAGCGGAAAGTAATACATAACTCAACTGAAAGAGATAAATGGATACAGAGCTTTCCGAATATCATTCCAGCTGTAAACCAGCATCCTGTGAATATAATATCTGCAAAACCGAAACTACTAGCTTCCCATGTGGAATATAGGGGCACCCAGAGTTTAGGTTAAAACAATAAACTCCAGGTTAGTCATGTGACTGGTGTGAGAACTAAAAAAGTTGTTAAATCTTTACTTTAATATAAAGTAAATCAAGGCACCACGCCATATAACACGGAACGGGTTTCCTCCCAAGAATACCAGTGCATAAAACAAACATCACAATGCTTTTTGGAAAAATGAAGCTATTATAAGACCCAGGTCCCATCACACAATGCAACGCAAGCCAGGGGATAGGGTTTTCCCTTATAATAGCCAAACATGCTTGGTACGTTTAAAACAAATCATTTGATACTATAATATGTGTATAGTGTCAAAACAGCTTCAAATATAAATGTGTCAATCATAGACGGCATGGTATCCCATGCTACTATGTCACCAATACTAGGCTCTACAATCAAAACCGAAATGTCACGTATTGGAAATTGGATTCCATCTATGAGTCGAGGTCAGGGATGGCTCCTCACCGCTTCGAGACACTCTAGCAAATGTCTCAGGACTACACACTCTGGGCAACCCTTGGATCGGTTGGGCCGGTCCTCTCTTACGTTTGAGGATTAGTTATTCCTAAACACACGTTTCCCTGCCGTATGGGGCGTCTATGAGCCAGATGACTCAATATCCGTTGGCTCCGTAGAGACCAATATATCCGAGGCGCCTCGCAATCCAACAACCACATAAGTAAAAATGTCTGGGCTCCATACCATGACACAACTCCTAGCTAGAAAGAAACGCCATGTTCTCCCAAATGTCCGATCCCGTTTTTGACTCATACCAAGGTGTGAGGCTCGCGAATTAACACTATACACAAAGATATGCTATACTAAAGCCATGTATTGATCACTAACCACAAGACTCTACTTTTCAACAGAAGCCTTGATCATTTGCATCTCAGCATGCCACACAAGCAAATCACGCCATGCAACTGGCGTCTATCGATATATAACCTCTGAGCTCGTACGTCTAAGCGAAGGGTGTTAAGCAAGAGAATAAATTCTCCACCACCAAACAGATATATATGTAATAGAGATCAATCAACACAGAATAAAATCCAATGTCAGACACGCATCCATTTAATAGTTCGTTCAGGGTCTCAACGAAACCGGAGGCACCTTATTCCTCGTCCCGTGTCCAATACAGGAGAGAGGTCCTCGCATAACCAGACGATCTCCAAGTACGTCTGGACAACCACCATGTAACAACCTGCTCATTCGACGATTTTATAATTAAATATTTTATTTAAATATATCGTCGTATCTCATGTGTCACTCAAAAAGTCATTTTTCACAAACGATAAAATTAGGACTCAAGACCACTTCCATTGAGTGCGGATCATCGTTTACGATCTTTTTGACTATAAGCATCGATATGTTCCGAGATTCGAAATTTTGGCACTTTGGGTTGGGTCTTGGTTGAGCTAACCTAGCTCACCATATAACCACAAATCATCCTCCTTCTCTTCATTCATTCTCCAAACACTTAGAGAAATAGAAACAGGGAAAGGGAAATAGAAATTCCTAAGCTAGGTTTTGCAATTTCAAGCTCAAATCAAAGGGGAAATCAAAGAGACAACTTGGGTAAGCTCTCTCTTCATCTTCTCTATCCTATTCTCCTCTCAATTTCGGATTTTGATCATGCCCTAACACTCAAGAGTCTTCATTTATGTTCATGAGGTGATTTTGGAGGAGCTAATGAAGAAAGATGGGTTCTGTGCTTGAATTGGAGCTTGTTCTTCATCGTTTGAAACCAAGGTGAGTTCTTTGTTGAACTCACATCTATGCCGCAAGTTTATGGCTTGCACAAGTGTAATTTAGTGTTCACTGAGTTTGCGTATGCTAGTGAATTGGTTAAGCTAGTGTAACTAAGTTGATTTCATGTATTCATGTTTCATTGAGTTGGAAAATTATGATTTGGAGTACTCATATGATCCATTCATATGTTGCGTGTTGTTTTGGCGTGGTTGTGAAGCTCCATTGTCCCCCGACAAAGTTCTAAGACTTCACAATTCACTTATATTGCATTTGATTGCTTTGGTTAGACAATTTGGTCATTTTGGAGTTTATAACCAAGAATCATTGCAAATATCTTGTATGAATGTTTGTATACGTTATAGGTGAAGTTATCGTGTGCACCCATGCTCTTGTAGCTTCCCTTTAGTATTGCCAAACCATCTTGTTCTAGTTTGAATCGCATTTGATTTGGTTAGAGAATTAGTTCATTTTCGAATATATAATCGAAATCATAGCAATCTCATGTTCGTGTTGTGTGTGCATGTTTGTTGGTGTTATATGATGTTTCGGTAAGCCTTAGATGCTTCGTTTTCACTTAGAAATCATAATATACCATCACCATTGGTCCGGGGCTCGTCCGAGGCCGATTGCACATTCATTGGCAATTAAAATTCTTAATTGCTTCAGCTCAGACGTCTGACCAAAACGGGTCAGACGTCTGTCCCGGCTCTCGGGAAAAAAAAAATTCTTGGATTTCACCTATGGGACTTCGGTCCAACTTTCTATGATTTATGTGTTTTCTCTCTTCCGGGGTCACGACCCGGCTTCGTGGGGAGCTTCGGCTCAAACATATAGGTTCGCTACCTAGAGATCGTATCTCATCTTGGTGAACAGGCCTGCCTCTTGGTGATGTTTTCTGGATTTCGACTGATTTCTGGATTCTTGAGTACTTTGACGCGATGCGCGTCAGTTTGAAAAATGATTTATGATGTCCTGATGATTTATGATTTATGATTACTTGGTGATTTATGATTACTTTGACGCGAAGCGCGTCAATTTGAGAAATGATTTATGATTCATGATTTACTTTGATGCGATGATCATCAATTTGATGTGTATTTGGCATTCCGCTGTCATTTCCTGTTGTGTGCTATTATTTGAATGTTGCAGTCTATATTAGCTAGGAGATTATTTAGAGATACTTGTGTGTTGACATTCCATTGTCATTTCCTGATTTTGTTGACATGCCATGTTCATGTCGTCCTGTGTTACATCTCTTGTTATCTCATTTTATTTGATAAGTACAGCTAGACTGACTCGTTTATTATTTATTCCTATAAATAACAAGTGTGTGGCCCGTGCTACGCATACGGGTAGTTGTTGAATTTGAAAGATATGTAAACCTTTTCTTTTCATTTGTGTTTTAAGTTTTCTATTAAAAATTAAAGAAGTTCTTGGTTCTATATGGCAATGCTCGAATGGTGTTTGATTGTTAGGTTAAGTTTTACATTGCATACTTGTCAATTCAAAAAATGAAAGATTTCATCTTCAATGGCATGGTTTATAATGATTGCTTCATTGAATAAGTTATTTTCAATAATAATGCATAAAATAATAACGAAACGAGGTCTTTGCGTTAGTAAGCAATAGTTTGCAATTAATTGCTTAATTTGCAAAATTTTCTCGTTGAGTTGGTTTTTTATTTTGGTGCTTTGGACAATGTAGATTAATTTTATAGAAATCTATGGCATGGATAAATCATATGGTAACCCAGACATGAATTTGCGTAAGTACAGAGAGAAGGTAAATTTGGATCAGAAAACCCTTTTTGAGCGCTGAACAATGTTTAAAAGCAATAAAGTAGAAACATATGCACTAAAAAGAGCAAGCATGCGTGTGTATCTGTGTGCGTGCGCATGGATATAATGGAGATAATAGCGTATATTCATATAATTATGCACCCAATAGTTGTTCCCAGAGCCATCAATTCATCGGCATATCAAAGCACTTCACCATAGTGCTAAGGCTATAGCTTATTTATTCTTGGATATGCAACTACATATCAATTAGCACACCGTCCACCTTTAATAATAGCACACTACAACAACAACATTTCCACATCAGTAATGGCCAACATCATTTCCACAGTCTTCATTAGATCATATGCTAAACTCATCGGTCTCAAATCATATTTCCCACATTGCATCCTTAAGGTCCATCATATCTCTTCCAGTTCAAGGCAGTAACGCATTGCATATTCCTCTATCTACTGCCAACTTGTTAGCTACCAACTCTCTTGCTACATCACCTTTTTTCCAGAGCAATACATAAACATTGGCTATCAAATGAATCTCACCTACTCCAATATCGAAGCATCTTCCACCACCTGGCATCTAATCCACTTCATATCATAACGTTAAGGCTTGCAAGTTGCAACAACAAAACATAAAATAAACACATCAGTAGACCCATATCCATATTGGTAGTATATACAGCTCTACCAGTGTTGTAATTGAAGAATCAGTTTACCTCACTTGAAGACTGGTATGCAGCATCCATTCAGCAGTCAGACATCCATTGCTTCTTCCCTATTATTGCCTAGGCAATTCACAAACATTATCATCAGTTCTTGCAGCTCTATTATCACTGCCTGGCTGATCGCTTCCAAGATATAAGCAGTAACATCTTTACACTACCCATTTCTTGCTTTGTTTTCTAATTGAAATAATTTTTAATGTATTTATTTTTGTTGTCATTTTACATTCATGTTTTGTTTTGCTGATCAACAAAAAGATGATCTTGCATATATAAAATTGTATTACGCGTCAGACTTTTGTACAGATTTTGTTTATTGATTAAGTAGATTATGAGTGCTACCCATATATGAGGATCACGCTTTCATCAAAAAAAAAAAAAAGAAGAAGGAAACATGATTCCCTTGAGCAATATTTGCAGCATGAACCAAAAGTATTTATTTATATAAATATCTCTCATAACCAAACGCATTTTTAACACGCAAGCATTTTGAGCTCCAACATAAAATTAAATTATTTGGATCTATTATGGAAATGCAAAGAAGATGACTGGAAAACATTGCAAAAGTTAAAGCAAATGTCAATTCTTCATGTATATTAGTCACCTAGGACTTGTCAAAATCAAACCTTGGCATCGATAACTCACTTAAAGTTTATATTTTAACAGCTAACCATATAGCTTTTTACTTCCAATGTTATATAAACATCAGAGCTTAGCTTATATAACAATGCACACAACGTAAATGTTCAAAAGTACAATAAACAGGAAATTTAATTCAAATATGCAAAAAGCCATAGTTACAATAGTCTTTTCAGAATTGGGTGATCGACAATGCAATTAAGATGAGTTGCTCATAACCCATTCGATCAATGTTGATACTCCAAATCCAGTTGCCGACTTCTTCTCATTCCAAAGAGGGCCTATGTCTATATGCATCCATGCAACCTTCTCATCTACAAACTGTAATACAATTTTTATATTTTTTTACCATTACCTATGTGTAATGATATATTCTTTAAATGATAGTTATGAATTGAGGAAAAAAAGTATGTACTAACTGAACAACATGTGTACTTGTTTCAGGAAAAGTGCAGCAGTGATAGAACCGTCCTGCCGAGCTCCAGTATTGACCATGTCAGCTACGCTTGACTGAAAAACTTGTTAGATTAACTGTTAAAATCCGACCTGACATGATAGAGGAAATAAATATTAAAGTTTAAATAAAATAAAGTGTAGTAACCTGGATTAACAGAAATTAGAGCAAGTCTACTTATGGAGATAAAAGGAAAAATAAATTCAAGCACATTCAAATATACAATATACTAATAAGAAAATACATTATGCCTTTGAAGCAGTGAAGCAGGTGCACATAAGTTATACATTGCAATAGCAGTTCTTCTTCATGACTACTTAATTTAAAAAACAATCAAACACTGTATTGCATGATGAACCAAGATATGGTATAAGTTCAACAGATAATAACATTTTAAAATCCCGTGATGAAGAAATTTTAAATAAACAAAATAATGTGAACATAACATAGTTGTTAGCTGTTCCAAGTGTAATTAATGAGGAAAAAAGAGGCTTTTCAACTTTTTATACTTACGCAGGCCTAAGAAATATAATGGGTTGTTGAGTTAAACAGAAAAAATATAGTGGGAAAACTCGTTATGTTGACTTGCATTTCCTGTTTGCAAAGTACATCAGCCAATTAGTTTCTTTCTTTTTCATATTGTGTTGCCTGCACGTATTATGCACAAAGCGAGCATCAGATATTGAATAACACATATTATTAGCAATATAATACATTTGAAATCCAAGGTTGGTTAAAAGTAGTGCTTTGAGTATTAAGATATATCAGTTAATAAGCCAACGTGAAAAAATACAATGTACAATCTCTTGGCATATAACTAACAATTTTACAAAGCTTTATAACATGCAACCATATTTTACAGATAAACTTCTCACTGACATGAAAGTCAAAACAGATGCTATATCCAACTAATAATTAGGATAAAGATTAGCATATTTATATATGAATGTGTATGTGATCAAATATTTAAATATACACAAATATATAATATTATATATATATATATATAGACAAACACAAATATTAGGCAATCTTAATCCTATTGGTTCCATGCTCGCATTTTTATACTGGTATATCAATATATATACATTAAGAAAGTCCTGGGTTTTAAGCTTATATCAGGCATTTATTTATACAAATAAAATATGCCTTTTCTGATTTACCTATATGGATGGTTATATTAACATCAAAGCCGTGACAATTATAATTCATCTATATCCTATATAGGTAGATTATTAGATGCATAAAATAATATAAACATCTAATAATGTCTTACAGCCTATATGGAGCACAATAGTGGTTTTTTTTCAAGTATCTAAACTGGACAGTAGATTGTGGGGATTCTCCACTGTCATCCACATCGACCACATAGTTGCTCGCTAGACTCCACCCTGATAATGATGCCAACAATTGCAGATAGGCTCATGTGCCATAAAGTAGCTTATCTTGCTATCACGTTTTCCTCACGAACCTGTGAATATATGCAAATTAAATTAATGCATGTTCCATCTGATCATCATCCGACAACAGTCAGCATAACCTTCTCCCCTACATTTCTATGCACATCAGTGCACGCATCTGATTGCAGTTCAGCATTCCAGTGCAATTCTATGCATGACAATGCAGGAAGTTCAATACATAGCAAGTATTTCATTTGCTTTGCAGCTATTATATTACATCAAATCATTTGCTTTGCACCTTCACATATGCAGCTATTGACCTGTCATCAATACCACTTGCAATCCAGACCACTTGAAGTCCACGCAACTTCTTGAAATCCACATATTGGTACTCTACCTACCCAACTTGTACCTGCAAGTATTATGACAACAAATGAGTAGTTATATAGCTGTAATGTCCCATTGATGCTCTTCACACCAGTTGGCTAACTGCCCAACCTGTATCAATATCGCTGTTGGAAAATAAGCTACGCTTCAACCCTGCCATCTTACATAATGCCATGAAACATCAGTTGCCAGCTATTTGCTTCTTCCTTTAGCAGCTGAATTTATTTTTTCAACAAATTGGTGCATAATTTCTTCTAGCTGTTCTTACATGTCTCACTTCTGTATAATCATCAAAGTAAAGCCCCTCATACTTATACTGATTACTTCCCATCAATTATTTATAAGGTTGTTTTGTATTTTTATGTTATAGAATTTCTATTGCTCTGCTAATAAGAGAATCGTTCTTTCATCAAAAGAAAATAATTTAGAAAAAGATCGATATATGAATTTAATTAAAGAGATATATGAATTTAATCAAAAGAAAGTAATCTAGAAAAACATCGATATATGAATTTAATTAAAGAGATATACTGGCCTTCAATTTAATATTAAAGGTGGTAAACCAATAATTTGGGTAACAACCATCAGTTTATTATGCATTTGTTTGAGTTTATTAGTTATCATTGTCAAAAAGCTTGTTTGAAATTCTATGAGCATAGTGGTATATTTTGACATGAATCGCTCTAGTCAGTGCATAGTACATCTAAAAATTTCTATGAAAATAGGTTTATCGTTTATGTTTGTGGCCAATCTATCTATGGCCACGCCAGATTTAAAATTAGAACCATGCCGAAGTGTTAAGGTGAAGAGTATCTTATACTACCTTTATCGGAACGTGTTTCGAGTGATCAAACATGATCAAGAGGGAAAACTGCAGGTTTGAGGACAATGTTTTTACTTTTATTTCTTCATTTTAGAAATATGATATTTACTGGTCTTAGGAGGTCACCATATATCTTGTCCTCATTTTCAATTGTTATGTGCTTATGTTAAGAAATCTGCCTAAAGTTGCATGGTTTCGGATAGGAAAAAATAGTCAGGTTTTTATCTCTTTGTTTCAGACATGTAAAATACAGCTTAGGGACTATCGACGCCTCCCATGACTAATAGCTAAACAAATGATTAGAACCTTTTTTGTAATCTTCTTTCTTTTCTCAACTAACTGTAAATTAAATAACATGTTAGTACCTTAAAAATTAAAAATATGTGAAATTGAAAATGTCATGCATTCTGAGACATCCGAACATGCTATAGCTGAATCTCTTCTTTTGCGACTTATAAAAGCCGTGTTGATTCCAAAACCAGCAGATTTTTTTAGATCCTATTCAAATAATGTAGAATAAGCCAGTGGTATTGACAAAAATATTTATTAGTTTATCATAACTCTACTATTTTAGTAGCTTTAAGTAGCCAGTAGCGAAAAATTATAAAAATTTGCACATTAGGCAGCTAGAACATTTATATTAAAAATTTGCACATTAGTCAAGGATAAATGTTTGTGGTAACTTTGTAGGACCGCTTATTAAAGAAAATAAATGTAAAAACGCAAACATGGTTCATACTAAAATATCGATCTTTTATGCAAATTACTCACAAAAAAAAGTGGCATCCATCCGAGTTATCTGAAAAATCAACCAATGAACGTGGGGAAATTCTGATAGAGTACGCAGATTCTGGAATTGTTAAGGAAGAAACTAAACAGATTATTGTATAAAATGTTATAACATGGAAATCTTAGTTATGGAATCAGTAAACAAATCTAAAAAACCAAATTCCTTTGGACTTTAGTATAAATTGTTTTATAAAATGTGTAAACTGCTGTATAAAATATTGTAATATGGAACATTTAGTCATCGAATCAACCATCCATTCTGAAAAACCAAGTTATCTTCTATTTCTAGTATGAACTGTTGTACATAATATTTAAAATGTTGTATAAAATACAGTGTAAATATAGAACAAATCGAAAAGAAAAAAAACCAAGGTGTGTTGGCCTTTTAGTTATATAAAATGTTGAAGGCATAAAGATCCTTCGTATTAAGTTTAATCCAACTGAATCATGGAACTCTTGCAACATAACCTGGTATATCTGTTTGTATTTCCATAGAATAATACGAAATTTTCAGAACTTAGTTTTGAAAACTGTGTTATTGTTCCATCATCAATGATTATTAATAAATTAAAGTAAACAGAATCAAATGATCTTATGGTTCTTAATATCACAATGGAAGATTAATGAGTCCAAAAGAACATTATTCAGCGTAACTTTAGTCTAAATTATGAATGAAAGGTGAAAGCATGAAAGAAAATTAAGAAAAATTATGTATGCATATAACGATAATATATTTTAAAGAACACATTAATAAGAATGGATAGTGGTAACACCGTTTAAAGTTTAAACAAATAACCTATATATCTGAAGAAACAAATGAGTTAAGCTGATGAAACAACTATATAGTTAAAATTAAAGTGTATTAGTAAAACCTAAAAAAACTATAGTGAAACTAAAATGCGAGTTATAAGAACGCAAAAGAATGTAATATGAACAGTGATGAAATACGTTTCCAAGCGCACAATTATGGACATCATATAATATTTCAATTGACATAGGCCCTTCTCTAGCATTAAAGCAGTTAGGAAATACATACATTTTATCTGGTTTTTTCGCAATTAGTTGCATCTGAAGAAATCGTCCTCTTAATCATCAAATCCAACCCAATAATCATATCAAAACCTACAAAAAACAATTACATGCAAAATTTTGTGATTTTAATTATATTGACCATAAGAAATATCATTGTCATTTCATATATAGTATCTCAAATAATTCAGATCTACTAATTATGACTACCTATCAAAAAACAATCCAATCAAAATTTAAGCAATTGATTAATTAGTCCATAATACCATTGTCCTAAATGTAGAAGAAATAATTAAATAAAATAAATGGAGAAAATCGGCACCATGAAAGAAGGAGACATTGTTTCACATTATGAATTCAGATTCTGTGAATCCTCCAACAGGGAGAAGGCGTGCATCCATTAATGTGGCCTCACTTTCGGCTTCAAAACAAGTATTAGGTCTTCATCTAGTAGATTGCGGCTGGTTATTTCATAGGGCATCATAGGTAACTATATTACAAAACAAAAATATTCACATAAAACATGTAATTGAAATTGAAAAAAAAATAAAAATAAAAATAAAAAAGCAGGACAGTTATGCTGTGATAACAAATGATAATTGCAACTGTCTCCCAGTTTGCGCGATGAAAAGAAATGGACCTATAACATAACACATGTCAAAAAAATGGAGTGTGGACTATTCTTTCCTATGTAAGTTGTAAATGGAGCTGGATGAAAATTTGTAATCAACAATACCTTCACATAATAAAACATGACCAATCTAGGTTTAAAAATTATGTTGTGTTTATGTGCATCTATGTAAATCTCCACATGGACGAAATTTAAGAACGACTATGTTGTTTAGGTAATCGCTGGTTAATAATCTTGAAAATGGAAATGTAGCAAAACTGAATGCGTAGGATGATTGAGCAAAATAATTAAAAAAAAAATAGTACATAAATAGTTTCTCCTTACCTCATCAAAAACATCTAGCTTTATCCAGAAGTTTTCAAAGATTTGCATCAAGAAAATGAAAACAAACCGATTTGCATCATCGAAAGATAAAACTAAAATTGTGAGCCAGACAACCTGCCAGCTCAGTATTTCATAAATGTTTAGCCAAGACTCCACATATATCAACAAATGATGAAAGATGTCTGTTGTGAAGAAGAATTAAATTATCAAAAGATGACAATATGAAATGTAATAAAAAGGGACAACAAGAAATTACAGTATAAACAGAGAAAAAATGAGCAGTTAAATAAGTTTGTTCTTAGGAAAAGGAATTCAAAAATAATAGTGCATACATTAAATAAATTGCTTGGAAATTTTTAATAAGCTTTTACAATAGTTTATCTTCAATTAAGTTGTAAAATGGTCCTAATTTCATTTTTGTTCTCATCTTCATTTTATTTATAATATGATGGATGGTGTATGCCAAACAGAGGTATGCATGAATTTAAAACTGATGAGTATCAAAAGGTCTTGGGTTTGATCTCTTCACACAACATCCAAGGCTAAAGATGTAGCTTTTCAACACTCACCATATTTTTACAGATGTAGAAATACCATGCCTCTATAAAATATATGATGCTCATTTCCTAGTATATTAGAATTTGTAACCAAGTCACATAGTGGTCGATTCATTATTGTAAAATAAGGTCACATTCTTATTGAATTGGAAGTGTTGTTACCAAAATTACTAATGTTCAAGCCTTTATGCACACAGGACGCACACATACCCCTATACCTATGCAATAGTTATCACTTCTTTTCAGGAATTGTAAGTGTTTTATAACTAAAAAGAAGAATATCCGTGAAAATAATCATATCATATTTAAATGCATGATAACACATGGATGATAATATATTCCAGAAATAAATGTTATTTATGGCATCTTTATAACCATATCATCTGTTATATAAGCATTAATGTTTTTGTGCCTAAAATTATGAATTGCTAAAATAGTAGCCATCATGATATGTAATAAATTCTAAGTAATCCTAAATGGTATTCATTGTTAAGATTTGAGTTTATTTAACTTGCTTAATGTTTTTTGTTAACAGTATATTTTCTTACGTGAAGTATGTCACTAATCTTCACATGTTACTCAATATCTATTTCAAAGTCATTTAACTTTCTTTGGCCAGCATTAGTAATAATATCAGTAAAAAAAACAGCGATAAATTTTTTGTTACACATATTGTATGAAGATAAAAATTTCCAAATTCTAACTAATATAAGTGCATAATTTAAAACTAAAAAAACTATTTTATTTATCAATTTTACAGTTCTGTTATAATCGGATGATAAACAGTCAATGTTAAATTCTGCTTACTCCAAAAAATATCATGAAAATAAGTCTAGCCAATGCACGATTTGAAATGAATAAAAATGCATAGCAAAAGAGAAATAGTAGAGTGAAATAAGGGAATTTCCCAACAAAATGAAGAATAAAAGATGTATTTTTTTAATCTGAACTTCTCCCATGTGAAGTATGTCACCAATCTTCACATGTTACCCAATATCCATTTCAAAGTCATTTAACTTTCTTTGACCAGCATTAGTAATAATATCAGTAATAAAGTAGTGATAAATTATTATGCATATTGTATGAAGATAAATTTCCAAATTTTAACTAATATAAGTGCATAATGCAAAAGTAAAAATAAAAATGATTTTATTTACCGATTTTACAGATTCTGCTATAGGCGGATGACAAACAGTCAATGTAAAATTATGTTTACTCCAAAAAAATATCATGAAAATAAGTCTAGCCAATGCACGACTTGAAATGGATAAAAATGCATAGCAAAAGAGAAATAATAGAGTAAAATAAGGAAATTCTCTAACAAAATGAAGAATAAAAGATGTAAATTTTTACCCTGAACTTCATAAACTAACCATGCAAATATTACCTAACCGTAGCTAACAATTACCCAAATTACGTATATATAAGTAGACTGACAAAGGCTGGATTCGTAAATGTATGAAAACTACCTTCATTTAAACATGAATCAAACACAAAACGTAGCTATCATTGCTGCTATCAACGTCCATCTTCAGTCTTAAAATCAAATGCATCTGAATCACTGTTGTAAAAACTGTTAACTTTTGGATCTTTTTTCCATAATATTGTTTATATCAGGACATCATGGATGAACTTCGACCTAACTTCAGTGAACGGAATTACGTAGTTCTTATATGTTGGAAGAAATTATGGGGATGTAACAGTTTCAAAGTCCATAACAATTGTGGACAAAATACGATATAAGCAAAGTAGTATGTTAGAAGAAAATAAGTGTTGATGATGGAAAAGGGAAAGGTAAATTAAGCGGTTAGAAAGGGAGGATATTAGCACAAAGGTGGGGATTATAAAAGGAAATAGCATGAATCTTCTGGATCTACTCTTTTCCCAGTGCATTAATTAGTTACCTCTTGTCGTTTTGGTTTTTATTTACCTGTTTAAGTAATAGATTTTATACCTTTTTGGAGATTATTCAACCAACAATATTTGCATATTATAGGTATATAACTATTCACATGTATGCACTACATAACAGATGTCAATCAAAGGTAAAGTTGTTTGGTTTCCAAATAGACTATAACAGATATGGACATCCATTGTTGTTATCAATGATATGAACGTAGAAATGGATTAAATATTCTACATGTTATATTACGGAAGTAACGGATATAACTAATGCAACAATGTTTAATGGCATTGAAATATATCTTAAATACTTTTTCATTTACTATATCCAGCATCGCACTTACTCGTATAATTTTCACTTCATCAAGTCGAGTTCATTTTGTACTACTACAATTCTACAGAAATAGAGTAAATATTTACTAAAGTTGATAAAATAAACAATGCACAAATTGAACGGTAAAAGAACTGTTATGTATAATAATTTACAGTACAAACAATTCAAGACGTATAATAAAAATAAAGCAGTCTATTAAATTTAAGGTTAGCCTTGATCGGAGGTTCATTTCCATCCATCACAAAAGTATAAGTAATACTACATGTATTTAAGAAAAGTTAATCAGCATTCGGATAAGAAGCCATAAAAGCGAATATAAAATTTTGGTTATATTAAATATACATTGTGCAATAATATCATTGTCAACTATAAAATCTTGAATACTTATTATTAAAGTATTGTCAATACATACACGTGTATCTATTACATATGGTTAGCGGGAAGAGACTTAAGCAAACATAGTTTATTTTGGACTAATATGGAAACTGATGAAAAATGAATTACAGCAATTTGGATTACTCCGGGTGTACTGCAATAAACAAAATTGTCTGTCTGGACAAAATTTTCACTTGTTATCATTTGATCTACCATGTGCACTGTATTTGTTCATAATTTGATGTGACAGGCTTTAATTGCATGTTGTTTAAGAAATATGTGAAATGATTATCTATAAAGCCAAATGAGATATATGACAGAATAAAATTGGATAACAATCCAACAGAATGAAAATATTGTTAAAAATTAAGGGTTTAAATAACCATG
This sequence comes from Allium sativum, assembly GCA_030737875.1. Lineage (NCBI taxonomy): Eukaryota > Viridiplantae > Streptophyta > Magnoliopsida > Asparagales > Amaryllidaceae > Allium > Allium sativum. The sequence continues at coordinate 321,904,235 of CM060921.1, forward strand.
GCTGCAACAAAAAACCACTATGAAAAACCTGCTAAATTTAGGTACTCTTTATTATGTGATATCTGAAGCCGCATAGGTGGAGATTGAAACTTATCGGTACAATAGACATCGGCCTATCCACGTAAACAACCTGTAACAATGACCGCATCCGACTTTTGAACAATATTTGATTTGAAAGTTAAAAACAAACACTGCGTACCAGAGGAATACCAGTAGATCATATAATTATGTTGCACCAGACGTCGTGCAGATTAAACCATCGAATCTGTATAGAATTCCAGATTTTAGTTACAAATGTACAAAATTACTAACCATACAAAACCCTAGCTTCCGAATTTGGCGAATTATGATTCGAACGATGGCTGCAGACCAGCATTGCTGACGATGGATGTAGACCATTGGTGAGGCAGGAATAGTCGGTGCGTTGAGAAGGAGGGATATTGTTTTAGGGTTCATTGATCTATGGTCATGTAACTGGAAAGATGAGAGTAAATGAGGAAAAGGCGATGTGATGCAATGAATTAAATTGTGCGTGACGGTTGAGGACGAAAGGTATATTAGAGAAAAGGACACGTGTTAGCGTACAAATTGTTTGGTTTCTGCTTTCGCTTTCAGTATAAGTAATAGATATTTGGGTCAGACTGAGTCATTTTAGGTACTCCTCTGGGGCTCCTCGCTGGACTGATCTTCCACTTTCAGCTTGCTACTCTGTCTCCGCAACTTTATGTATTGTTGTACCTATGACTTTATCTATTGTTGTGTACATATTCTTTTATGTAGATCATGGTACATGTACCTATTCTTTTGGGATTAGTGGATCTTTGTTGACCACTAGCTTTTTGTACACATTCTTGGTTTATTCATATCTATTCCGCCTTTGTGATATGATTATTCTGTGTTTGGCTTTGAGATATACCATATTTATATTATTGTTGTTGTCTATTTTATACTACTTTCCAGATTGCATATAGCCGTTGTGTAGTTGCCCTATGTGCCGAACGGTCATGTCAAAATTTTAATCAGTATCAGAATTCGATGTGCATTCCTCACATGGAGCAATCATACAATAGGTCGCCCTTCACAAACCTCATTCTCCATTATGATCTACGACATTTCTATGAAATGAACTGGACGATAGTGGGTATAGAGGCGGGGCGCTACAGTTTGGTATCAAAGCAACTTTTCGGAACAGTGTAAGATAGCATGACGATGGTATTGTCTTAAGCCTCTCTCGGGTAGGGTTTTAGTTAGAGTCCTAAGACCCGTCATAACTTATCTTCCTATACGATTCCATTTTGATTGAATTCGAGTCATTTGAATTCAACTTGAGACTAACTTTTTCCTCCTTCTTTTTCCTTAAAGAAGTGAAATAGTTGGTCGTAGCCGTGCAAGTGGCGGTTCACCCAGTGTACCTCCTACGGGAGGAGTGATCATGTCTCAAGTGGCCTATTTTTGGTCCTTTGGAATAGTTATCGACTTGTTCTCCTTCAGGTTGATTTCTATAATCCATCTAGGGCCCGTGTGCTCTAGTGGTGATTTTGTTTCACTCTTTGACTCGAGTTACTAATCAATGTCCATCTTTGTATAAATTACGTTATTAAAACGTAAATTTCATGTTGTCGATCACTTCGATGATCGTATTTTGAATATTCGAGTGGGATTCAACAATTCGTTCGTTAATTCTTTAGTTAAGCTAGTGGTATGGGACGTTCGGCTAAATTTATTTGTTAACTGGCCTATTGTGTATCACACTTATCTTGTTGATCATTTATGATCCTTGTAGTTGATTGATCATTGGATATCTTGCCCATGTGTCATACGCACGTTGTAAGCGCCTTTGATCTTGATGTTTCTTGATTTCTAGCTGAGATTGTTTCGTACGTCGTTACGTACCTAGCATGGTCTATTGATCACTTGTCGTTCGGTATTGAGATACCATGTCTTTGTGACTAAATCTACTCCCTTGTTGTCAGCTATATAGTTCTAGTTCGGTGTGAGATCACCAAGCCTTCGGGCTAAAATAACTCATTTGTAACCTTGTTGTGCCGGTGTGTGTCACCAAGCATTTATGCTAAATTAACTCAACAAATGTGCAATGATACATTTGTGTTACCTCGTTGCATTCCAAACTCAAGATCAAGAATGAGGGAAAGCATCCCGCTTCTTGTGATCCCTCTTCTTGAGTCAGGGTACGTGTCATTAATTCCTTAATGTCATTTACCATGTTTAGAGATTATTTTATTTATGTTCTTTTGATATACGTCAATCGTGTTCTTCGTTATCAAAAGATATCATTTGTGTTTATTCGTAAGTTGATAAAGGAATTTTATTTCCTTTATGCCATCCCGAATGATTTATTGAATTTTTATGTTTTCATGAGATTCGCGTGAACGTTAGAAATTTTGAGGACTTTCTTGTGTTAACTTGTCCATCGGGTGCGTTAAGGATCTCGAACAAGATATGGGACGCCATGTTGTAGTTCAGAATTCCTAAACACCATTATGTGACAATCCGACATTCGAAATGATTCCTAAAATTAAAATTCACTTCTAATAAGCTAATCAAAATAATAATATTTTGGATTTTTGCGATTCTTCGTAGTCGTTTGTTACTTTTCTAGATAATTTATTTCTAGATTCCCTTGGGACAATTCCAAGAATTTGAGTGGTTCAAGATTTTTAATTAGAAATTATCTTGAATCTTTTTTTTTGAGTAAATTAAATAACTCCAGGAACAACCCAAAAAGTTATTTATTTATGTCTCTTGTTTCTGGATTTCAGATCTTTGATTTTCGAGAATTCTTAGTGATTAAGAATCTCGCCTAATTCTTAATCCTTGTTTCGATTTGCTAAAGAGAATTTAGTATTCTTGTGATTCCATGGGTCTTCTTATTTTCTGTAGTGAACGATCACTCGAGAGAATAAGAGTTCCCGTTGGGGAGGGAAATTTGAGATTTTGCGATCCACAGCAAACTCAATAATTCCTTTCTTCAAATCTATGATCTAGTCGATCATCCGGAAGTGCTATAGTCAATTCACTTATGGACTTAGCTTTGCGTTGTTCTTAGAAACAAATATCGAAAGGATGAGCTCTTTTTGTATTCTTCCTTTGTATGTTTGAATCATTTGGATTGACAATTGTCTCCGCACGTTTGTTAACCTTTGTCAATCAAATCTTTGGGGATTGCGGCCTCTGTGGTTTAATCTCATTTTGTTATAGAAATTGTCTATTGCCTCTTTGATTAGTTGCTGATGTTTTTGCGATTTGAGATTTTTGGCGGAAAATTATCTTAAATCATGTTGTTCTGAAGTGGTAAGTTGTGCACTACTTATCCCTCATCTTCTCGTTGTTTCTGATTTTCTAGAATTGATACTTGAGTTTCTGAATATTGGGAATTTCGTATAATTCCTAACGATTCGTCTTTATGGTTACTAAATGAGATTTAGTACTTAGTTAGAAATCGATTTCCCCAAGTTGTTCATTGGTATTCCATTACCAATATTTGTGTATCGGTTTCTAGCTCGTTGGTATTCTGTTACAAACGTTGAATCATTGATATTAAAATTGATTATTCCTTCGAAAAATTGCTTTCCTTAGCTAAATTCGTTGGAATCTCTGTGTTGTGATTTTGATTGGTGTCAGCCGCCTTGTTGCAAGACTAAAGTGCTCAGGTTTGATGTTCACTACATCGTTGTGATTGAGTTTGGGAATGGATTAGCCAACCACCGAAATTTCCCATTTCATATCCTAAGAGAAATATCTACTATTGATATCTCGTGTCTGTAGGACGCAGTCCCGTTGTTTCTTGAAATTCCAAAGTGGATTCGCTTGGTTTTTGTTCATTCTATTGATTCTCATTCCCTTGAGAATCATACGAAGAAAGGCGAGTCTATTTGAATTCATAGCGCTTATGAATTTTTCTAGAATTATTTTACCCTTTTGGGATGACTACCTTCATGGGTAATGGAATTCGAGATTGAACTCTAGATTTTATGATCTTATGACACGAAATTGGGACCTCACTTAACCGTTGTTGTGATCTTTTCATTTCGTGTCGGTTCTTGTGGTACCACTCCATGGTATTATTTTTGGTTGTTACTCATTGCTTCAATCTTAAGGAATTGCGGGGACGCAATTCTTTTAAGGGGGAAGTCTGTAACAACCCACTCATTCGACGATTTTAGATTTAAATATATCGTCATATCTCATGTATCACTCAAAAAGTCGTTTTTCACAAACGATAAAATTAGGACTCAAGACCACTTCCATTGAGTGTAGATCATCGTTTATGATCTTTTTGACTATAAGCATCAATATGTTCCGAAATTCGGAAATTTGGCACTTTGGGTTGGGTCTTGGTTGAGCTAACCTAGCTCACCATATAACCCCAAATCATCCTCCTTCTCTTCATTCATTCTCCAAACACTTAGAGAAATAGAAATGGGGAAAGGGAATGGGAAATAGAAATTCCTAAGCTAGGTTTTGCAATTTCAAGCTCAAATCAAAGGGGAAATCAAAGAGACAACTTGGGTAAGCTCTCTCTTCATCTTCTCTATCCTATTCTCCTCTTAATTTCGGATTTTGATCATACCCTAACACTCATGAGTCTTCATTTATGTTCATGAGGTGATTTTGGAGGAGCTAATGAAGAAAGATGGGTTCTTTGCTTGAATTGGAGCTTGTTCTTCATCGTTTGAAACCAAGGTGAGTTCTTTGTTGAACTCACATCTATGCCGCAAGTTTATGACTTGCACAAGTGTAATTTAGGGTTCATTGAGTTTGCGTATGCTAGTGAATTGGTTAAGCTAGTGTAACTAAGTTGATTTCATGTATTCATGTTTCATCGAGTTGCAATATTATGATTTGGAGTACTCATATGATCCATTCATATGTTGCGTGTTGTTTTGGCGTGGTTGTGAAGCTCCATTGTCCCCCAACAAAGTTCTAAGACTTTACAATTCACTTATATTGCATTTGATTGCTTTGGTTAGACAATTTGGTCAATTTGGAGTTTATAACCAAGAATCATTGCAAATATCTTGTATGAATGTTTGTATACGTTATAGGTGAAGTTATCATGTGCACCCATGCTCTTGTACCTTCCCTTTAGTATTGCCAAACCATCTTGTTCTAGTTTGAACCGTGTTTGATTTGCTTTTGTTAGAGAATTAGTTCATTTTCGAATATATAATCGAAATCATAGCAATCTCATGTTCGTGTTGTGTGTGCATGTTTGTTGGTGTTATATGATGTTTTGGTAAGCCTTAGATGCTTCGTTTTCACTTAGAAATCATCATATACCATCACCATTGGTCCAGGGCTCGTCCGAGGTCGATTGCACATTCATTGGCAATTAAAATTCTTAATTGCTTCAGCTCAAACGTCTGACCAAAATGGGTCAGACGTCTGTCCTGGCTGTCGGAAAAAAAAAATACTTCCTGCAGTGACAGACGTCTGTCACTACAGGTCAGACGTCTGTCTGCCTGAAACTGCTATTGACCGGTGGACCATGGTCAACAGTTTAGTATCGTTTGAGCTCATTCCCGGCCAAGTTTCCGCCCTTTCGGACTTCGTTTGTGAACTTCAGCTTTACGAATTCACATATTCCAGCAGCTCGATTCGTTGGATTTGATTCTCATGTGATTCTTCCAATTTTGATCCTTCTTGGCTGATTCGAATTTGTTTATGATGTGAATTGAATAAGTGATTATTCTAAAGCCCGTGCGCTCTATTTTGTATATCGAATTTATTCGATACTCTTGTTAAGATGATTCACGTGTCTAAAATGTGAATTATCGACTCGATATCCTTCGAGCCTATTCCGATATAGCTTAAAACCTTCGGGTGTTAGTTTGGGATCTCGATTCGTTCGTTGATTGAAATTACAACCGTTATCTCTTTGAATCCCTGTATGTTGTTGTAATGTGAACTACGCATTTATTGATCATCTTGGTGATCGTACTTTGACCTATGACCCCTAGTTTTGTGTTTTTGTTTCTTGTCGCTCCAAGGTGAATTTCTAATCGTTTCTTACCGTCGTTGGATTCACTAACGAGCTATATGTAAATTCGATTTATCGAATTTACATTAGATGATTTATGATTTGAATTCATGTCATTATGACGTGAATCCCCTTGATTGATTTGCCTCGGCAATCGTACTATTGTTTATTGCCACTTTGAAGATTATAAAAAGAGATTTTATATTATTAGTAGATATCAAATTCTTGTATTAAAATGGTTTCCAATCTTACTTCATTATACGAAGCTAATTTACGAAATCGTTTTATGAACCTTCTTCAAATCTACTAGTATATATTTTATAAACCTTTTTCTCGTCCGTATGAGAAATCTAATTAAACGTCTTAGTAAAATCAAGGACTATGAACCCTTGCTTTTGCTTCGATGGTTAATTCTTGGACTCATCCGATCGAAAACCGTGGCAATGCTCCTTCTATGATTTTCTCTGTTTTGAATAGGAACCAATTACGAGTGTATAAATATTCGAGAATAGCATGTGGTTATGGGACATGTTGCTATTTTCTTATATTAACTAGCTCGGAGTAATTTCTGTTCACTCGGGTCGATGTGACCCTTTATGACATGTGTTTTGTGGTCCTCGATCGCCCGAGTGGGATTTACGATTCTTGGATTTCACCTATGGGACTTCAGTCCAACTTTCTATGATTTATGATGTTTTCTCTCTTCCGGGGTCACGACCCAGCTTCGTGGGGAGCTTCGGCTCAAACATATAGGTTCGCTACCTAAAGATCGTATCTCATCTTTGTGAACAGGCCTGCCTCTTGGTGATGTTTTCTGGATTTCGAGTGATTTCTGGATTCTTGAGTACTTTGACGCGATGCGCGTCAATTTGAGAAATGATTTATGATGTCCTGATGATTTATGATTTCTTGATGATTTATGATTACTTGGTGATTTATGATTACTTTGACGTGAAGCGCGTCAATTTGAGAAATGATTTATGATTCATGATTTACTTTGATGCGATGGTCATCAATTTGATGTGTATTTGGCATTCCGCTGTCATTTCCTGTTGTGTGCTATTATTTGAATGTTGCATTCTATATTAGCTAGGAGATTATTTAGGGATATTTGTGTGTTGACATTCCATTGTAATTTCCTGATTTTGTCGACATGCCATGTTCATGTCATCCTGTGTTATATCTCTTGTTATCTCAGTTTATTTGATAAGTACAGCTAGACTGACTCGTTTATTATTTATTCCTATAAATAATACTCGGGTCAAACCGAGTCATTTTTGGTACTCCTCTAGGGCTCCTCGCTGGACTGATCTTCCACTTTCAGCTTGCTACTCTGTCTCCGCAGCTTTATGTACTGTTGTACCTATGACTTTATCTACTGTTGTGTACATATTCTTTTATGTAGATCATGGTACATGTACCTATTTTTTTGGGATTAGTGGATCTTTGTTGACCACTAGCTTGTTGCACACATTCTTAGTTTATTCATATCTATTCCTCCTTTGTGATATGATTATTATGTGTCTGGCTTTGAGATATACCATATTTATATTGTTGTTATTGTCTATTTTATACTGCTTTCCGGATTGCATATAGCCGTTGTGTAGTTGCCCTATATGCCGAATGGTCATGTCAAAATTTTAATCAGTATCAGAATTCGATGTGCATTCCTCATATGGAGCAATCATACAATCGGTCGCCCTTCACAAACCTCATTCTCCGTTATGGTCTACGACATTTCTCAGAAATGAACTGGACGATAGTTGGTATAGAGGCGGGGCGCTACACACCACTTGTTACCTTATCCTGGGTATACCGCCCAATCAAGACATCAGTAATCATCCAAATGGTTTGAAGACCTCTGGTCTTCAACCACCGTCTTCATCGTCGACTTGTCGTCGAATCTGTTATTCAGAATGGGTATAAACCCGGCCTTTTCGAATAACTCACGTATATAATAAACAAGTGCTATAATAACACAACATACGTCTCATTCCAATTCTGAATATTCTTTTATTTAAATATTATTATCCTTTGGGAAAGGTTCCCATTAATTTAATCAAAGATAAATTCTTTAAATTTATTCTTTAATCTTCCTTTGGATATCAATTCAAACCATATTAAGGTTTATCCAGACTAGTCGGGATTAGCGCACCTTACCGAAGTAATCATTTGTTTAATTTCCCAATCTCAACCTATTCATCCCATGGAGCAAAACTGGTAATACTCCATATCTAACACCACGATGTTATTGGTAAATTTAATTACCATTTCACGTTCAAATCTAATTAAAGATTTAACTATTTCTTGGAGTAAAGCTGGTGCTACTCCATTCTCGATCATTTCCCGAATTTGATAATTTAAATTATCACATTCTCTTTTCAATCTAATTAAAGATTCATTAAAACTCCACTTAGTTTTAATCTTCCCAAAAATCAATATTAATGATTATTTAACTTTGGAAATACAAGCATGCTGCATCGACAATCTACACCGTACTATTGATTTCAGTCGATATATAACCTCTAAGCTCGTACGTCTTAGAGAAGGGTGTTAAGCAAGAAAATAAATTCTCTACCACCAAACAGATATATATTTAGTAGAGATCAACCATACAGTTCAAAATACAATGTTAGACATGTAATCCTGTCTTTAACTGGGTTAAAGAACTAATGTCATTTAAAACATAGTTTACGATAAACCCAAATCACATTCCATTAATTATGGAATCTTCATGGAAAAACAAATCAATATGTATAATCGATATCAATTTCCGTATCCGACCAATAATATAAATGGAATAACGACAAAGCCTTTTAAATTCCATATATATTAACAGTCTTCCTCACCAGGAGCTCACTTCGATTATTACGAAATCGAATTCCATTCAGTTCCAATTTAATATATTAAATTGGAAAACTTTACTTTGGAAAATTCCCATTAAATTTGTAACGATTCGAATTTCGCCCAGAGCTAATCGATCGCAAAATCGACCAAGACCATTCAAATCCCGAATAAGCTAACTCTGGGAATACAACACATCAGAACAAATAACAGAAGACTTTTATTACATCATAATAACGTAACATCAGAGTACATAATATATTAGAGTATATCGAATATAATACATCGGAAAATAAATTTACAATAGACTTAGTACAACATAGCGGAACAAATAAACTAATCATAGCGGAAGACTATCAATGCTCTGGACATAGCTTTAAGCTTCGATCTAGAATCCTGCTCAATATATCTGCAAAATAAACTACTCGACTGCCTATGTGGAAAAGAGGGCACCCGAGTTTGCAAGTGAAACAAACTACAGGTGAGTCATGAGACTGGTATGAGAAATCTTTACTTAACTTATCTAATAATACAACTAATCACAAGACCACGATGCTAACGCGGGACGGGTTTACTCCATTGGATTGCCAGTGCATGAAATAAAGTAAATCATTAAATAACGCAATTTTTTTAGAAAAATGAAACCATTATAAAACTCAAGTCCCATCACACAATGCAACGCAAACCGGAGGATAGATTTTTACCTTATAATGGTCAAAAATGCTTGATACGATAAAACGGATTTGATATTATTATTAGCATATATATGTTTCAAAAACATTTCAATCATAATGTATCAATCATGAACGACATTACTACCATATACTATGTCGCCATACTAGTTCTACAATCAAAACCGCATGATGTTGTATTGGAAGTTGGATTTCCATCATAAGTCAAGGCTAGGGACGATCTCCTTACCGATTCGAGACACTCTAGCAAATGTCTCAGGATTCGGACACTGGCGAACCCATGGATCCTGCAGGGCCGGTCCACAAATACTTTAGTGGATTGACAATTCCTGAAAACACGCTTCCCGGTCCTATTGAACCTATAAAATGGTCACTATCGACCAATATAACCGAGGCCTTATAATCCATCATCCACATAAGTAAAATGTCAGGGCTTGCAAAACCCTGATACCACTTCTAGCTAGAAAGAAACATGTGCACTCCCTACGTTTCTTTGTCCCGTTTCTGACTCTTACCGGGGTGTGAAGTTCGCGAAGTAATGCTATACACAAAGCTATGCCTAAATGGGCTGTGCTTTGACCATCAACCACAAGGCCTTGCTTTTCAACAAAAACCTTGATCATTTGCATCTTAGCATGCCACATTGTCAATCCATACCATACCATTGATTTCTGCCAATATATAACCTCTAAGCTCGTACGTCTCAGAGAAGGGTATTATGCAAGAGAATAGATCCCCCCACCAAACAGTTATACATTTAGCAGAGATCAACGAATACAGCATAAAGGAATACAATGTCAGACATACCATCCATATGCAAGTTCGTTCTGGGTCTGAACGAAACCGGAGACACTTTATTCCTCGTCCCATATGTCCAATACAGGAGAGATGTCCTCGCATATCCTTCGATCTCCAAGTACGTCTGGACGATTACCACTTATTACCTTGTCTTGGGATGCCTCCCAATCAAGACATCAGTAATCCTCCAGAAGATGTGAAGATCTCTGGTCTTCAACCACTATCTCCATGTTCGACTTTTAATCGTCGTAGTAATTATTTAGAATGGGATAATCCCGGTCTTTTCGAATAACTCGCGTATTTATAATCAAAAATTAAGTGCTATAAAAACACATCATATGCCTCATTCCAATTCAAAATATTCTTTTAAATAAATATTCACATTATTAGGGGAAGGTTCCCATTAATTTTATCAAAGATAAATTTATAAATTCTTTTAAATTTATTCTTTAACCTTCTTTTTAGAGATTCGTTAAAACTCTAATTTGGTTTTAATATCAAAAATCATAACTTTATGATTATTTAAATTGAAGAAATTAATCTTATCTTTAACTGGGTTAAAGAACCAATGTTATTTAAAAAATTGTTCACGGTAAACCCAAAATCATCTTCCTTTAAATATGGAATTTTCACAGAAATCAAATCAATATATAATCGATATAAATTTCCATATCAAACTAATAATATAAATGGAATAACAACAAAGCCTTTTAAATTCCATATATAGTAATGATCTTCTTTTATAGAATCTCATCTTGATTATTATTAAATCGAATCCCATTCAATTCCAATTTAATATATTAAATTGGAAAACTTTTCTTTGGGGAATTTCCATTAAATCTTAATAAAAGATTTATAACTTCCAAATTATATTTTCACTGTTAATTGGGTTAAAGAACAAATGTCGTTTAAAACATAGTTCATGATAAACCCAATTCACATTTCATTTTATTCTAATTACTAAATATAATTGGAAACTCTAATAATCTTAATTAAAAGATTTATTCTTTTCTCAACTGGGTTTAAGAACAATGTTATTGAAGACACCATTCGCGACAAACCCAAAAATCCAATTTATTTATGCAATTCCAAGTAAATATTAATTTATTAGAAAACTTCATTAAATCTTAATTTAAAGATTTATTCTAGTTAATAATTAGTTCATATCGATAAAAATGTATTTTTATCTTTTCAAATATGGAAATTTTCATCCAAAATCTTTTTAAATCATTTATTATGATTTTACATAATTTTTCATATTTTTAATAATTTTATTAAGGCCTGTACAGTCAGTTTTCAATAACGGCCACCGAACTGCACTTACAGCGACCTTTTTTGAAATTGATTTGGATATAATTCCAAATCCAACCATAGATTTCAAATCTCTTATATTCATTGGAAAGCACTTTTCGATACGAACCAAACGATTCCGGTTTTAGGAGAATCCAACGGTTGGATCTCTCGTTACATCAATTTGAAGTTAATGGTCGAAATTCGCGAACGGTCGCTGCGCGGTGCATTCTATTCAGGCCATTATATAAATATATAATATATTATTTCGTTGGTTTCCTTTTTAAAACTTATTTTATAAAATATTAATAAATTCATTTTAAAATGATTTTAACTTCATTTTTCAATTTTAAATAAAAATTGAATATTCTATATCTATATCATATTATAATATTAATAATTTCAAAATATTAGATTTTGAAATCACCTCTTTTGATGTTCATTATAAAGTAAATCAAATCGATCGATAAGCCCGTTCGGGTTAAAATAACGTTTGCTACTTAAATCGGCTTTACATTTTTATATTTGTCTAAAAAGGGACAGAGAAATCATAATTTTATTTTACACTGGATATTATTTTAAAATATTTATAATTTTAAAAAATTCTTTATTTTAAATGATTATTTATTTTAAATATATTTTACATTAAAAATATTCTGAATTGGAATGCAACTCAATCAATTACCATATAATTTTAGTTATATGGATTTCATACATCGCATATATATATATATATATATATATATATATATATATATATGACAATAGTGATAAATAATCAATAAACAATCCATTCACATCCAGAGTGAAATTTATAACTATGTGAGCATTAAAATAAATAAATAATGCTCATCACAGACTGTCAACTAATCGGTTGACATACAACTAAATATTGGGACTAGTGTATGACAAATGTCATCCCAATACCCGTGTGGGGTTTTCAAACAACAACAACTTGCATACATATATCATTGGTTAATAAATTTAACCAATTATAATTCAGTTTGAATTATTTCTAATGTGGCTAACATAATCATGATAATATTTTACCAATGTACGTTTTTCTATTTTTCTAACATGTTAATGTTGATATCAAACAAAAGAACATTTCTACTTCTATAACATTTAAATGTTAATATTAAACAAATGCATATTTCAATTATTCCTACTAACATTTAAAATTTAATTTTTAATGTAAAAACATTTTTATCAAACAATGATCTTTTTATTGAATCCTTTTATGCATTGAAAATGAGCTTTTGAATGTAAACATATTATAATCAAATTTTAATCTTTTTAAATAATCATTTGTACATTGAAAATGTAAATCATTTGCACATTAAAAATGTACTTTCCTATGTTAACACATTTTTACCAAAGTTTAATCTTTTTAATCAATCCTTTATTACATTATAGATGTAATTTTAATGTTAACATAATTTATTAAACAATGAAACTTTTCTAATGATTTATTTACATTAAAAATGTAAATTTCAATGTCAAAATATATTTTTATTACACAATGAATCTTTTATTTTCATATGATTCATTTACATTAAAAATGTAAATTTTAATGTAAAAACATTTTCAAGCAATGAACCTTTTTCTAATGATTCATTTTTACAATAACAATGTAAATTTTAATGTGGAAATAAATTTTCAAACAATGAATTTTTAACATGATCATACCTACATTAAAGTGTAAATTTTAATGTAAACAAAATTTTATTAACTTGAATCTTTTAAAACAAATGTTCATTTTTCATATACAATAAAAATATAAACTTTTTGTTGTTAAACATTTTTATATTTCATCCAATGATCATTTTACATAAATCATGCTTTACATCAAAAATGTAAACTTTAATGTTTCAATATTATTGTCCATATAATGAATATTTATATAATTTATCTTTACAATAATAATGTGAATTTTGAAGTTTCAACATTTACATCCCTAACATAAATGACATATTTATCTAAAATGATATTTTTATCTAACATGACATTTTTATCTAAAATGACATTTTTTCTTACATGACATTTTTATCTAAAATGATATTTTTATCTAACATGACATTTTTATCTAAAATGACATTTTTTCTTACATGACATTTTTATCTAAAATGATATTTTTATCTAACATGACATTTATCTAAAATGTTATTTTTATAACAAAATGTTATTTTTATTCTAACATGACAATTTATCTAAAATGATAATTTTGTAACAAAAATGTTATTTTTAATCTAAAATGACAATTTATCTAAAATGATAATTTTATAACAAAAATGTTATTTTTAATCTAAAATGATAATTTATCTAAAATGATAATTTTATAACAAAAATGTTATTTTTAATCTAACATGACAATTTATCTAAAATGATAATTTTATAACAAAAATGTTACTTTTAATCTAATATATCATTTCTAACAAAAATGTTATTTTTATTCTAATGTAACATTACTAACAAAAATGTTATTTTTATTCTAATCTAACAAAAATGATATTTTAATTTTATCATAACATGATTTTACATAAACGACATATTTAAATAACATGATATGATTTTACAAAAAAAATGACATGTTTTTAATGATCGCCATATGTAATAAAAATGTAATCTTTATTATTTAACCAAACATGTAGTAACATGTTATTCCTTTTATTTTACTCTAACATATTAAAAAAGTCTTTTAAAATAGCAAAACATGTAATAACATGTTTTTATTTTATTGCTAATCTAACATAAGAAAACGACTTTTTAATGCCAAACATGTATTAACATATTTTTATTATATTTCTAATCTAACATAAGAAAATGACTTTTTAATGCCAAACATGTATTAACATGTTTTATTTTATTATATACAATAAAAATATGGTTTTTATTGTATGCATACATTTTCACAAACATGAATATTCTATTTATATATATACACACAATAAAAATATGGTTTTTATTGTATGCATACATTTTGACAAACATGAATATTCTATTTATATATATATGCAATAAAAATATGGTTTTTATTGTATGCATAGATTTTGACAAACATGAATATTCTATTTATATATATATATATATACAATAAAAATATGTTTTTATTGTATGCATACATTTTGACAAACATAAATATTCTATTTATATATATATACACAATAAAAATATGGTTTTTATTATATACACAAATTTTGACAAACATGAATATACACAATTCAATTCAGATGTTCATCGTAATCACAAACAAATAATTTCAATTTTATACAACACTAACATGAATTTTATATAGTATAAGTATAAATTTCACATCACGATTAATAATTAAATTTATTTAAAAATAGAGATCTCACATCGATTTTTGTTAGAATTTCCAATGTGCTCTGTTTCAACTCTAGTCAGTTCCATATTGCAGATCTCATCGTCATGATTCCAACGCATTTCGTTTCGTCCGATTCCTACCTCGTATAAGAGAGATATGACGTTACGAACATTGATTATATTAGTTATATAATTAATTAATTAATTAAAAATTAAAATCCCTTAACCTTTCTTCTCAAAACCCGTCGTTCTCTTTTTAAAACCGCTCAGCCCAAAAATGTCGTTCCTCATTCCAAATCGCACCCTGATTGAGGCCGCCTTCAATGATCTTGACCGTTAACTAGAGAGGTCTCGTTGTGCTCTCCAATATTGGCTTTACAATTTTCGTGAATTACGTGATGGATTAGAAGAAATTGATAAAGCAAATTTGAAGAAGAGTGGTCGTTGAAGGATAGGTTGGTGGTGGCTATGATATGAATTAGGGTTTGATTATTCTAGGGTATTTATAAATAAATAATTATTTACTTCTTTAATTCAGAAAAGGCCCGCTAACCATATATTGCACGTTACAAAAGAATTAAATTAATTGATAGGGATGAGGTGTTAATCTATGTGAGATAAAGGTCAATATATAATAACAATAGATTAAATAATATTTATTTTAATAATTGTCTATCTTATCCTTTTTTTCTCTTTTTTTTTCTTGTATTTATAAAAGGTATATAATATGGCATATATGTATATGAAAAGAAGAAAGAGAACATAAAGAATTAAAGGATATGAATGAAACTCATGCGGCAATTATTGCTATCATTGTCATTATTTTTTTTCCTTTTTTCATTTTCATTGCAATGAATGACACGCCTCATTGAATATGATTTCAAATTTTATTTATTTTATGAAAGAGGCGACTTTCCTTTATTTATGATTTTATATTTCACTAATATGCTAATAGCGATGCTTTTGTCTAACAAAATATATTTTTAACTAACTAATGAATATTTCATTTCATGGCCATTTTATATATTGCATTTATGTATGTTCATATATTGTATATGTATATTTTCATACGACGCCTATACATATTTTCATATAATGTGTATATATATATATATATATATTTGGTTATATAATTTATTCCTCACTTGAGTCTCTACATATGTAGTAGGTTACAAGTGAATAAATTAGTTAACTAGACATGTCATGTTAATCAACATTTATTAACCTTTATTTCTTATTAAAAATTCAAAAGAAAATTACATAAAGAAAGAGAATAACGGAAAGTAATGAATGCATAATTTATTGTTTTAATGATGACTATAATAAAGTTATGTGACTTTTTAAATTTCAAAACACGTAATATTAAATAACGTAATTTAGGGGACATATTTAATTGGACTAATAAGAATAAATCATAGAAATATGCAAATAGTTTTATAGGCTTTTATTTTATTTTATTTTGAGATTTGAAGATTGTAGATATAAAGAGAAGGGATGAAGAAAAGGAGAAATAAAGGGAATAGCTTTATTTCTAAATGAATTTGAATGATAGATAAAAGAGTAGAAAGAGGAGAGAATAAATACATGAGACAAATGCTAGATTATTTAATGATAATTATTAGAAAGTTTGAATCCTTTCAATTTTCAAAACATATAATATTAAACATCATGTGTTATTACATAGATAACATTAAAAGTTTTACGGTATTATTATTATTATTATTTTCATATATACAATAATTTACTAATGGAATTTTTAAATTCTGATGCATTTTCTAACAAAATTTCCTTAAAATAATTTTTTAAATTGGTTCTGATTTTCTGGGTTGTTACAAAATCTTAATAAAAAGATTTATAAATTCCAAATCACATTTCACTGTAAATTGGGTAAAAGAACGAATGTCGTTAAAAACACAGTTCACAATAAACCCAATTCACACTCCATTTTCAATTCTAATTAAATGTTAATTAATTGTAATTCTTCTTTAAATCTTAAATAAAAGATTTATTCTTTTCACTCGGGGTTTAAGAACGGTGTTAATAAAAACACCATTCACGACAAACCCAAAATCCAATTCTTTGATCCAATTCCAATTAAATATTAATTAATTGGAAAACGTCACCAAATCTTAATTAAAAGATTTATTCTTTTTCTCATCTGGGCTTAAGAACTGTGTTATTTAAGACACCGTTCACGACTAACCCAAAATCCAATTCGATATCAAATACAAGGCCCTGGATAGAAATTATATCGGCTTATATTCAATATCAAATTCTGAAACCAACAAATATCGTATTGGAAATAATGATATAAAATATATCTTCCAAATTTCCATAACAATATCCGTATCATCACGGAATCCGATATCAAAATATTCCGAAGATGATTTCCATTCAAATCCATTACAATTATATATTGGAAATTCTGGTTATTTTTAAAGCCATTTCAAATCCAATTTATTTATTTTAAAAATATTGGATTATAATTCTAGTTCATGACTAGTTCATTTTGATAAAAATATATTTTTATCTTTACAAACATGGAATTTTTCATCTAAATTATTTCCAAATCATTTATTATGATTTTACACAAATTATCAGTATTTTTAATAATTTTATCAAGGCCCGTACAGTCGATTTCCATAAACGGTCATCGAACTGCACTTACAGCGACCTTTTTCAAATTTGATTTGAACATAATTCAAATCCAACCGTTAGATTTCAAATCTCTTGTATTCGTTGGAAATCTCTTTTCGATACGAACCCAATGGTTCCGGTTTTAGGAGAATCCGACGGTCGGATCTCCTGTAATGTCAATTCGAAGTCAATGGTCGAAATTCGCGAACCGCCGCGGCGCGTTCTATTTGGACCATTAAATATATATATTATATATATTTCATTGATTTTCATTTGAAAAGTATTTTATAAATCGTTTTAAATTCGTTTTCAAAATGATTTCAACCTCATATTCAATTTCAAATCAAAATTGAATATTCCATATCATTAATATATAAATGATAATATTTTCAAAACATTAGATTTTGAAATCACTTCCTTTTCGATATTCATTATAAAAATGAATAAAATCGATATAAATATCGTTCACGTCTAAATGGCGTTAATCTAATCAACATGGCTTTATATGTTTAACAATTTTTGTGTCCATCCCAAATCGGACATCAAAACCATATTTTGATCCATTACTGAATATTATTTTAAAATATTAGTTATTTTAAAATATTCATTATTTTCCATTTTAAAATATTCGTTATTTTAAAATATTTATTCCTTCCGAATTGGAATCAGACACAGCCAATTACCATATAATTTGATTTATATGGATTTCATACACACATGTACACAACAATAATCAAACGCAGTCAACCATCATCTAGAGTGCATTAAACAATTGCATAAGCGTTAAATATAAATAATTAATGCTTACAACAGTCTGTCAACCCATCGATTGACATATAACTAAATATTGGGATTAGTGTATATCCAATATCATCCCAATACACGTGTGGGGTTTTCAAACAACAAACACTAATTATTATTTGTGTAGTTGGGCGATGTGTAAAATATATCTTCCCAATCCATATCAGTAAAATGTGTGTACATAAACAAATCATCTGATTTGTAAATGGATATTTATTTTATTCATATTCACGTTAAAAATTATATTTTTAACTATAAAATATTTATTTCGTCTCATTAATATTTTATACAATTCATTTATACAATAAAAATGATATTTTTATTGTTCTAATATTTTTAGAAAATTTCGGCAGCATAACGGCGCGATACTAGAACCGGAATAAGGTCTAGCCTTATCCCTCCCCTACTAATGGCTCTCTCCATGTACATACCAATTCTATTCAATTCATTTCCCAAACCAAATTCAAACAAATAATCTAATCAACTAAACAACCAAACAAACATGGTTTCAAACAAAGGTGTCTGGTGCTACTAAGCACCGTCTGCATCCTAGTATATATATTTGACTAGAAAATAAATTAAAGTGAGAAGTTCTCACCTTTGGGATCCACTCCTCCATTCCTTATTTATGAACGGTTCGGATTTGGATTTGATTCCTATTGGTTCCATCGCAATTTGTTTCACACGATTTTTATATTAAGATCACATTTTTATTTCAACGCTACATATATAAAAATCATATTTTTATAACGATGTTTATAGTATAAAAATCATATTTTTATAATGATATTTATAGTATAAAAATCATATTTTTATATCGCTATACATATAATAAAGATCATATTTTTATCTAACTAAAAATCAAAATTTTCTATCTAGCTAAAAACATTATGATTCATACAATAAAAAAATCATTTTTATATTTTTAAAAATCCAATCTTTATATTTTTAAAAATCCAATCTTTATATTTTTTTAAAATCCAATCTTTATATTTTTAAATCGCTTTCCTATAAAGAAAAATCATATTTTTAAATAACTTTCATATAAAAAAAAATCACAATGTTTTCTATCTTATGTTAATAAAATTAAAATAAAAAGATTACCTTTTTAACGTTGTTACTTCTCCCATTTCAATTCTTGTTCAGTCGACCAACGCCGAAGCTTTCATCGTAGCCTAGGGTTGAAATCGAACCCTTTTTCTCGCGCTGGAGATTTGCAAGCCGACGAGGGATTTGCGCCTGGCCAGGTGGCGGGCCAGAGTGCTACGGTAGGAGGGGCTAGGGGGTTACTAGTGCAGCAGATTTGGACAGAAGGGGAGGGCGGCGGCTTGGTAGAACGACGGGGACTATAGGGACCGGGTTTCTGGGGTTAGGTTTTTAGAAGAGGGAAGAGGAGAGAGAGGCGGCGTGGGGAGGTGCTGGGGACAGAGGGAGGCGACACGGTAAGCCGCGGTGGCGTGGGCGGGATCGACGAGGAGCAGCGTTTTTTTATTTTCTTTTGATTAGATCTGAGAAAACGTGGAGGAGGGAGAGTATATAGGGGGGAGTTTTATATAAAATATATATTTAGTTTAATTTAATTTCAAAAAGTTAAATTTTTTATTCGAACTCCAAATGAGATCCAACGATTGTCATACCTAACTAATTACCCCCATTCCGAACACAATAGGATATGTCCCGTAAGCCAATTCGACTATTTCATTCAGTTTTTATCAAATTTAAAATATAAATTAATATAACGTTCAAAATTGATTTTAACATACATTTTAATTTACCGAGGCCACATACTGACTCCAAAAATTCCCAAAAAATAAATCCGTCTATGTTTTGATGATACGGTCCTAAAAAAACTAATTTCATAGAATTTGGAGACTGTTAGAAAAACAGTCATTTTCCAGTCGATTAAATTCAAATTGAAATGGCCAAACACGTTTATATTCACCACGCTCGCATATTGATTCCAAAATTATGATAATTGGAATCTAACAATAATTTGACATTCCAACAAAAGTGGTCTCGTCGAAAACGGAGGTCGTTTGCAAAATATTTATTTTTAAGGGCTATATATATTAAATTCTATAGCGACTATTCTGAATTTTCAACTGGACATAACTTTTTATTCCCGCTATGAAATCTAGATTTTTCACATTCGTTGGAATGATATTTTCAAACAGATTCAAATATTTTTGGTTTTACGAAAATCCAGTTTAGTTTGAATCCTATACATTCATTTGAAATCGAAATTTAAAATTACCGTGCCATTTACATTTCCTTTTATAATTAAAATATATATTTATATTCTAACTTTGATTTAAATAAATATATATGTTCTAATTCTATTCAAAATAATTTTCTAATCATTATTATTTAAAATAAATCATTTTAAATATTCAAAATTCATTAAAATTGCCAAAATAAATTTTTATATTGGTTCTGATTTTCCGGGTTGTTACAGAAATGTATAAAACCCTGTACATCAACTTAAAACTTCTGTCTTGCACTGAAATCATCAGAGTACGATAAACATGAAAAGAGCATAATCCCCAAAAACATTGCCATAGTAGAGAAGATATGAAATCAAGCAGTACATCTAAGTAGCTTCAAGTAGAACTAAAGCAGAATCCTGGTCAAGCATGAGTATTCCCACCCTGAGAACCTGGGGGGGGGGGGAACGAAAGAGAAAGAAGAGGAAACAAAATGGGTCAGACATAAAGTCTGGTGAGTCTAGTTACTTTTAGCATATAAATAAGTAAAAGCATCATGACAGGTATATAAACTGGAGAGATAGATAACAACATGTAAGGCAGGTATGACAAGGTAACAGGATAGAATAAGTAGCGTTATCCTAACATTTTTCTCTCTATACACCAATTCTAGTATAATATGAACAAGATGATCCCCAACAAGTATAAAATGGTAAATTTAGGCGTACTTCTAGTGAAAGGTTTAACCCCATACAATAATAGGCTGCCCAACTGAACATACTGAAGTTACCCCTAAGGATAATAACCGACTCCTAAACATACCAGAGTCTAGATGTACCCTAATTACTACCCCCAATCGATCAGCTTCCTATTCCGTAGATACCCTGTGCTGGCCCCATAGTAGGACGTATCACTTCCTAAAGTGGCAACCCTTCGTTTTCAGGATGTGCATAGCCATATCTACTGATGTCACGACGACTTAGCCTCCTCTAGTCCGGACCCATGCACGCACATGACCCCGTCGGAATGCGTCGCCCACATCGTCCCCTCTTTTGGGGATCTCTTACAATCAGCCCAGTAAGCGTGCCCTGACACCGACCTAGTTTAGAGTATTCGTTTGATACCTATATATGGGTTACTGACTGAAACGGGTCCCAAACACAAGATGATACAAGCTTCCCTCTACGCTTGCATCCCTACCACTAGGATTTCCGTAGGTTATGTCATACCAGTGTAATAAAATTGCATAACCCAAGGGGTTAAGTTTGTGGGCCTATACATATAAATATTACCTACCACCCCAAGATATACTTAACCGTCCCACTGTTTCAAGCAAGTTTACTTAACCCCTACCCAAGTTAACATGTTCGTGTAATCCCTATGGATTCATTCAGTTTAAGTATTAAAGTTCATTACCATATATTCATTTATGGTTATAATACGCTAGACCTCCCACATTAAGCTTACAACTTATGGATGCTGGATATGCCGAGCGGGTCCGGGCAGACTTCTTCCACAAGTCGGACTTAACCTTATGTCTTAGCCTATTACGTGTTTATGCACTTAGACCCCTTACATTAGATTCACCACTTGTGGTCGCTGGATATGCCAGGTGGGTCCCGGCAGGCTTCTACCACAAGCGTAATCTAACCTCGTGTCTAAGCGCGGTTACAGTTTCTAATTACTGTAAACCTAGGAATTTTCTTTATTTAACAACTATCCCTATTTCATTATAGGTTTTCATGCCCCTTTCCCAAGTTATATTCATCATGTACCATATGCCCTGAATTAAGATCTAAATCACAATTTGATTTATGCCCGAAATCCATATTTATGTATTTAATTCAAGTTGTGCCCAAATTTCCCAATACAAGTTATGCCCCAATTTTAACGTTTTTCCCTCGTTTCCAATTTCACGCATTCGCATATTTCAGCTGTATGCCTAGGCTCGAAGGTAGCCTGACTATAAAATAAAAAGGAAAAAGAAGAAGGGAAGAGAACATTAATAGACATAATAACAAGATGGACATACGGTGACAGAAATAGGCATAGCAACTGAATAAGCATATAGTGACAAAATTGGGCATAATAACAGGATAGACATATAAGAACATATATGATGAACATGTGATAATAGAACTGATTAGGCATAGTGACATGATCATAAACAGGCATGATGAGATCTAATCAGTGAATTAGATATACAAATAATGACAGATCTAACATTATTCAATTAGTCATAGGCTTAAATTCAATTCATAACACATACACAGGTTATGGTAGATCTGATATGATTCAAATAGTCATAGGCTTAGATCCAATTCATAGACATGTCAAAATAACTTTTAAGTGTTTATATCTAAAAATAACGTAGACTCATAGAAAATGGATCTAAGAAAACAGAGGAAAGTGTGTTGATATTGAATCAGCATTCTTTGAATATGTATGAATCGTCGTTGCTAAAGAAAAGGCTAATTTAATCTGAGTTGGAGCCGCATCTCACCGTCGCCATTGATTTAGCTGAATAAAAAAATGGGTACAGGGTCCTTTATATAGCCATCAGCCAATGAATCTTGCATAGAAATCAGTCCACGTTCGGAAGCAGGGATCTTCCGGGATCCGTATGAGGGTCGACCCCCTTTGGTGTGTCAACTCAGGGGTCGACACCTCCTTGATGAGGTCGACCCATGGGCGGGAATTTTCCTGCTCCCCTTTCTGCTGTTCAATTTGGAATTGGTTTGAATTATGGATTTATTTTATTCATATATATGAGGCTTATACATTTACAAACTTCAAATCTTAATAACTTCTTCATACAATGTCCGTTTTACGCAAACTCGAAGTCTATCTACAGTAGAATTCCGAGACGAACGCAATGGCGTAGTCCATTTTACTTAATTTCCAATATTTAATTAAGTATTCCTTAGTTTATCATCTTAACGTGTTATAAATTACCGGGTGTTACAGAGCCTCCGAATGTCGAGGTCGATCAAAATTACTAGTTAAATCCCACATTTGCCTATCGAAAGGCTAATGAGAAAATTTTGTAGTATGTCATCAACACTACCTTATCATTTGAATTATGATCTTCTGCACTACACTAAATATCACTTAACATGGAGGTATAGGTTAATTGATCTAACTATAATTATTTGTTGAGTTTCATGGCTATTGGATCCAATACGTTTAAGTCACGTTGTTGAGTTAGCTGCTAAGAAAGATGCGAAGTATAGAGGTTTTGACGTTGTATCCAGCTCGGTTACAACTTCTGAAAGAATGACTTCAAGTCAGCATGTAGTGACCCGAAAAATCCGGTAGAATTTGAGCTGACCAAAAACACAAGTCCAACCCCAAATATCACGGAAATTCGAACCATTAATAGAAAGAAGTTAGAGGGTGAGGATAGATAAGATAGAAACTTAGAATAGAAGAAGAGGAAGAACACAACATCAGAGTAACACGAATCTCACAACGGAACGAATAACATATAATATATATAACATAACTTGAAATATACATCTGTACTTGAATATACATCAATATCAAAGTACATCACTTACAACACAGCAGAAATAACTATAGCTATATGATCCTGAAGCCTCCTGCTCCAAGCTCTTCCAGTATATCTGTAAATTCCCGACTACTTGACTGCCCGTACAAATTTAGGCACCCAAGAGTTTAGGGAAAACAACAAAGTAAACTCCGGGTCAGTCATGGGACTGGTATGAGTAAACAGTTTAAAACAGTTTCAGAAAACTAAATGATATCTCATAAGACCACGCCGTATAACACGGAACGGGTTTTTTCCTTATGAAAATCCAAACACTTGACTTATCTTTATATCAAAACTCTTTTGATATTATAATAATGTCTAAATCAAGTAAATAACAATCTAGTGGAACGTTTGCATCTCACGTTCCACATATATATATACAATCAAAACCGCAAGCACGTATTGGGTAATGGATTTCCAACTATGACAAGGTATGGAATCACCTTCCGCTGGTATATCTCTAGAGGAGAATACACCGAGTTCAACAAGAACATCTTGCAACTCAGTCACACATGACCGACCACTCATTTCGCTTGAGTGTATCGAATGTATATCACCAACGATTGGGATCAGCAACCGTTTCCCGAATGGGTCAGCATCGACAATAGATTTTTAGAAGTAAATGAAACTCTAGGTCAGGTGATTATACAGCCTAATAGGTGCGACCTACATAGCCATGCTGCTTGCCCGATTTCTGTCATTTACCGGTTGATGAGGCTAGAAGCTACGCTTTATCATCACACCAGATTCACTTCGAATGTCACATTGTCAAATCCATCAAATCACCGATTGACGTCCTCAACAGTACATTACGTGTTAGCTAAAAGAAGTTTCCTTCTCCGCTTCCACTCTTGGTACGATTGGAGAAATCAATATACGTGATCGTCTGGAAATACTCTGTCAAGCATTCATCCATACAAGTCACCCAGGAACAGGATGAACCAAAGGCACAATTTCTATTAATAGAAAAAGTCCTTGTACTCTACTCCGTCTTCGATTATCTTTATATAATCTGATTCGCACGCTACTGCCGATATGGAGTGGTTCTTCGGATAATAATCCAACCGGTCTCTCCATATTGACAACGATGGTCATAACTTCGATAGTCTGTGATTTAACTATCGAATAAAAACAAGTGTTTCGATAGTCGATGATTTAACTATCGAATAAAACAAGTGTTCATCCAAACATCCAACAAATCACTTAACCTTTAATTAATATTCCATTAATTAAACCTCTTCTCTATTTCTTATCAATATTTGTTAACCAAATATTTTCAATAACCATATTAGCCTTATACGTTCTTTGGAAAATATTTCCATATATCGCCTTCTTTTATTTTCTAAACTTTAGAAAATATTCATTATTCTATTTCCAAGCTTTGCACATATTTGGGTTAAAACAGATGTTGTGTAAAACATCGTTACGACAACCCAAATACAGTATTTAACGAATTCTTATTCCACATTGATCTTCGAGCCTGAATCTTGCTACTTATCGGTATATCATGAAATCAACTAAGTTGGGGTATAATTACCTCTCAGACCTTGACTGAATAACATTTAACGTCAAAACAGACAAGACTACTTACTCGAATAATCAATACCATACAACTGATTATTCACCTTTAAACACATATATATTTTCTCTTTCTATTCCTACGAGATTTTATTCTTATACTTCCCCTTTCTATTATACTATTCTATTTCTAAGTTCGTTTCCTTATCGACTACTATATATATAGATACGTTGATTTCTAATTATCAAATTATCTCAAAAATATTCTATCTCCTTAAATTCCCGGAAAAATTCGCCATAACCTCCTTTGTACCGGGAGCATCGGGAAATTTCAAATAGCTTTCCCGGTCCTTCTTATCTCAAAAAGAAAAAGAAAAAAAACCAAGTGGCTTGCTGATACGGCGCATAAAACCTCATATATGAATTAAATACGTACCTTTTTGTTGGGCATTCTATTTATTTCACTTCTATACTTTATTCCATACCTGTCTCCTGTATATTTATGCATGTCCTGTCTATTTTAACTATACCAATCGTTTTAACTCAATTTGTTAATTATCTCTTTAGTCCATTTCTCTTTTAATATTTGAATTCTATATTCAAACTCCAATTCGCTTCTATTATTCAAATTCCATAGTTTAAAGTCTGTTTGAATTTCTATATTCAAATCTATAGTTTAAAGTCCATTTGAATTTCTATATTCAAATCTATAGTTTAAAGTCCATTTGAATTTCTATATTCAAATCTATAGTTTAAAGTCCATTTGAATTTCTATATTCAAATCTATAGTTTAAAGTCCATTTGAATTTCTATATTCGAATTTTATATCAATTCCTTATATTCAAAGTCCATTTGAATTTTCTGCATTATTTATAAACAACGTTTATAACTACAATTCAAATCCCACCTTTCCATTTATAAACAACTTTATAAATTCGATTCAAATTCCATCCTTTCATTTACAAACAAAGTTTATAAATTCAAATTCCATATTTCCATTTATAAACAACTTTATAAATTCGATTCAAATTCCATCCTTCCATTTATAAACAACTTTATAAATTCGATTCAAATTCCATCCTTCCATTTATAAACAAAGTTTATAAATTCAATTACTTGTTTATATATATTCAAAACAAGTTAATGTTTCTATACCTCATTTAAAATTCAAATTCTATTTATAAAAATAGAATTCCCCTTTTTAAATTTCAAATACCCTTTTCGATATTTTTTTATAAATCAATATCCAAGCCCCAATTATATTTTTAAACAATCAAATCAACCAATTTTCAATCATTTGATTTTTAACACATCATATATGAATATATATGGAATCAAACAAACAACAAACAGATAATATATTTTTGAGGAATCCAGTTGGATTCCTCCAACCTGTTTTCCTGCATCCACAGATGTTAGTCAACATAGTAATACCCATCCTGCTTCGAGGAAGGATATCGCGGTATGAAGGTCATCCACTAATCATAGCGTGGGGCGTATAGGGTAATCATCCGCTATGGTACCTCGGGCATCCGCTAATGAGACTGCGGGAATCCAACCAATCAATCAACCCAATATATATATAATAGTCCTAAATAACTAATATATTTAAATCAACCAAACAATATTCAAACAAGCACAGACAATTATTTTTAACTATATAAAAATAATTTCTAAATAAAAGGTGAGATTTACTCACAATTTTTAATTTGCCGAATATCTATTTAAATTTCCAGAACGTCTCGGCTATGAATTTACTCAAGTCGTCTATCTTGTACCTTACTGCTTACAAGATCTTCCAAATTATCCGATGGTTCCCTTGCGAGCACCCCTGTCATCACCACGAGGAAGACTTCGACCCCTTCATCTCTGTAATTGTCGAATACCCCATGTAAATCATAGCTTCACAGTAAAGCACCAGTTCGTCACTTGGAACCCCAAATGGCCTGATGTCAAGCCTCACATTATACTCGAGTTCCTCCTGATAGCAGCGACGCTGACCCCAATTTTCCACTGACAAATCGCTCGCTTCCCCCCTGGCGTCGAATCGAGGACCGCGCGATGACTTAGTTCGATCATTCTTGCTTAAATCAAGTATCGATATGATAAAAGGAATCGATGCTCGATAAACGCTAGCCTTGAATCTGAAACACGTCGAACCCCCAAAAGAACAATCGCGAGCACCATTTTGTTGTCGGCTTCAAGGATCGAACAGAGTGTTTGATTTTCGAAGGGATTAGGGTTCGATTTCTAGAAATGAGGAACGGTTTGATTTTAACAGAGGAAATGAACTTCCATTTTAATTTCGGTTGTCTGAGAATATTTCGGCCATTTCGTTTACTCTTCTGGAGCTTGCGATTTTCTTTCTGCCGAGTTTTAAAGGTTAAAGAACGAAGAGGGGTGGTTGCGACTTTAACAGGAGCAGTGGTTATATTTTAGACAGCGAGGCCATGGCTTTGTGGAGATACAGAGAAGGACGTGGTTTCTTTTGAACAGGAGGGAAGGAGCGGTGAGAATTAAAGGGGGAGGTGTCCCTTTATTTAACCTTAAATTTTAGTTAATTTTTATTTAAATTAAACTGGTATCCTTTTATTAAAAATACACACTGATTCTGAATCCCTCGCTGAACCCAACAACTTTCAATGCTAGGGTAATACCCCTATTCCGGACACACTGGGATAGGTCATGTAGTCCCATTCGATCATCTGAAGGAGATATTAATTTTAAACCAATATAAATTAATTTCAGACAATTTATTCTTCGAAAATAAATAAATATTATTCTTCTAATTCAAACAGAATTTTCTATTGATCGATTGAATTGTAATTTAATTCAGACTTAAATTTTAATTCAATTCACTTCGCATTCTGATAACTTGATATATTCGATATTAAATCGAAACTGATTATTAAATTGATAACTAAATATAAAAATTCCATTTATATTTATCCACCCAATATTTAAAACTGTATTAAATATTCAAATCTAACCGACAGAATATCCGGGTCATTACATTCTTCCCCACTTAAAAAAAATTTCGTCCTCGAAATTGCTAAGGTAGAAAAAGTGCTACAAACCCATTTTCTTTTCCAAACTTATTTATGTTGATACTCAACATTTCAAAATTACTTATGTTACTCTCTTTCGAATAAATTCCTATTTGATAACTCCTCCCTTCGAATAACTAGATTCGAAAATCTTTCTTCGAATAAACTATAATCGATTTACTCTATTCAATTTACTCTTATCAATTAACTCCATTGGATTTAATTCTTATCGATTAACTCCATTGAATAACTAAATTCGATAACTCCTTCGAATAACCAATATTCTACAACTCACTTCGATTAAACTAATCGATAACTCTTTTCGATTAAACTATAATCGATAATTCCTTTCGATTAACAAATAATCGTTAACTCCTTCGATTAACAAATAATCGATAACTCCTTCGATTAACTAATAATCGATAACTCCTTTCATTCTATCCGAATAAACTAATATTCGATTTAACTCCACTCGCTTGACTCTAGATCGCAGCGATCACAATGGTTACGCCTGATTCCCCTAGGAAACATTCGACCGCCCTAGGCTATCTACAGCCCTGCGAATTACGCTAGCAGTCGTACGAAATGACACTTATCCTGAGTAACTATGTTTGACCAACTCTATTTCAATAACTATATTCAATCAACTTTAATTGAATAACTAACATTCAATTTAATCTTAATTCGATTAACTATGTTCAATTAACTCTATCTGGTTAACTCAAAATTTTAATAACAAATATTCGATAAATTCTAATTGAATAACTAATATTCAATTAACTCTACGGATTAACCCTAACTGATTAACTCTAACTGGTTAATTCTTTCTCTAATCAATTTATTCTAACTCTAATCGATTATTTCTAACTCTAATCGACTTATCCAATTCGAATAACTCCTATTGGATAACGTTTTATTCATTTATAAAGATTTACTTTTAGTAACGGTTCTTCACTTTATAAATGTTCTCTTTAATAACGTTACTTCACTTATACAAGTGTTGTGTACCCCTTCTATTTAAAACTATCGGTGCTAAAAACCAATATCCCCTCTCTATATAAGTTCAGACTTATATATTCCATTTATCGAATGATAAATATTCAATTTAATTTATAACTGTTATTTATAAATTAATCCTTTCTATTTATCCGTTAAAAACAAGTTTCCATTTTATATTCATCTTCTGAATATCCCTTTGATTTAATTCTATTTATTTAACAAATAAATATCTCATCTGTAACATTCTATTTATTTTCTATAAATAAATATTTCCATTGAATCTATTTGTAAATGTTTTACAAATATTCTCTTCTAAATTCTATTTGTAAATGTTTTTACAAATATTTCTCCTTCTATTTGTTTGCACATAACTTCCTTTGTATTTGTGTTACAAATATATTTTCCTTTTTACTCTTTTGGGTTTTTCCTTTATTCAAACCCAATTCCTATTCATTTTACTCAATTTATTCGTTTCGATCCATTTAACTTACTTAAGTTAAATTTAAATTCAATCGTTCAACTTCCCATTAACTAGTTGCTAATTAACCGTTTTGCTTATTTCACCCTTTTTATTTGAATATAACTTGTTCAAATATATGTCAATCTTAATTATAAACTAATCCAATTATAATTTTAACTTGAGTTATATATTCGATTTCGAATATAAATTCTCAATTTCTTTCACTTATCCAAAAACTCAATTTCGATTCAAATTTCCTTTAACTAATTATTCTCAAATTTAGTTAATTCTATTTAACCATTTAAAATATGATTTTTGTCTTAAAAATCATTTCACTTACTTCACTGAAGTTCATATTTATTTTATAACTCAAGTCTATATTTTCCTCATGGCCATTCGGATTTTATTTACTTTAAAAATCCTTTTACTTATATATATAAACCATTGTGGTTTTTAATGGTTTCTGGCGCTGCTTTTCTAAAAATTTGATTTTGACATAACTCAAAATCTATACGACGAAATCTAGATTTTCTCTTTCATTAGAAAACTATTGTTCAACCGGTCCCGACGATTCTTGTTTCAAAGAATTCCGACTTCAATTGAGTTCTGTATACTAAATTGAAGTTCGAATCGCCAATTTACGAACTGCCGCGCTACGGCGAGCTCGTTTTAATTATATTTATAAATATAAACTTTTTAACTTTGTTTATAATAAATTCAAATCCATTCTGATATATTTTTAATATATATCCAATCCATTCCAACATAATATTCCCGATCTATTTCTCTTCAAATATTCAAGTCCTCTACATCTACAATATTCAAATTCCATTTGAATTTCTTTATTCAAACTCTATATTTGAATTTCCTTCTATTCAATTTCTATTTGAATTTCTTCTATTCAAATTCTATTTGAATTTCTTATTTTCAATTCCTATTTGAAATCCTTTATCTTCAATCTCTATTTGAAATCCTTTATCTTCAATCTCTATTTGAAATCCTTTATTTTCAATCTCTATTTGAAATCCTTTATCTTCAATCTCTATTTGAAATCCTTTGAATTCAAATTCTATTTCAAACTTTATATTTTCTTTGAATTCTAATATTCAACCTCCACTTTATATTCTCTTTGAAATTCTATTTAACCAAATTCCATTTGAATTCTATTATTCAAATCTCTATTTGATTTTTCTTTATTCAAATCCATTTGAATTCCTTTGAATTCAAATTCCATTTCAATTTTTCTTACACAATTTCTATTTGAATATTCTTTATTCAAACTCATTTGAATTCCTTTGAATTCAAATTCTATTTCACTTCTATTTGAATCATATATATATATTCAAATTCCATTATTTTACTTCTAGTTGAAATCTATATTCCCATTTCACATTTCAAAATTCCTTTGAAGTTATATAAATATATATATATATATATATATCCCAAATTCAAAACATTTGAATTTTCAAACAACCTGTTTCTTTCAAACAAATTTCCATCAAAACTTTTCTAAGGCAGCAATTCGTCACTTAGAAACTCGAAAATGAACACTGGTGATGTTGCGACCATCATCAGAATTATTTCCCAGCCACTGAATGAGTTCAGTACTATATTTCTTTCAAAATCCATTTATAAAAATATTTTCCAAACTCCCAGGATTTTAAATTCTGAATTCTGGTTGGAATTCAATTTCAATTTATCACATTTGTATATTTGATTTCATATACAAATTCCATTGGTTATATATAACTATTTCATTTTTAAAATCTAATTTGATTATAATCCTAACAATCAACTTAACTATTTGAAAACAATATCGTGTCCAATCTTCTGTTCAAATGTTTATAAACTCCTATCGACATCGTGGCGTCCCACGATTCGACCAAAATTCATAATCCACTCAACAGACTAGTCAACACAATATAAAACAGTTTTTATATCAAATAACAAATACGCTCTCTCGTATATATATATATATATATATATATATATATATATATATACGCTCAACTCATTCTAGGATACTACTGATCCTATCTCTAATGAGCACATTCCAACAAGCCTAGGTATTCGCTCAACCTAAGCTCTGATACCAACTGTAGTGACCCGAAAATCCGGTAGAATTTGAGCTGACCAAAAACACAAGTCCAACCCCAAATATCACGGAAATTCGAACCATTAATAGAAAGAAGTTAGAGGGTGAGGATAGATAAGATAGAAACTTAGAATAGAAGAAGAGGAAGAACACAACATCAGAGTAACATGAATCTCACAGCGGAACGAATAACATATAATATATATAACATAACTTGAAATATACATCTGTACTTGAATATACATCAATATCAAAGTACATCACTTACAACACAGCAGAAATAACTATAGCTATATGATCCTGAAGCCTCCTGCTCCAAGCTCTTCCAGTATATCTGTAAATTTCCGACTACTTGACTGCCCGTACAAATTTAGGCACCCAAGAGTTTAGGGAAAACAACAAAGTAAACTCCGGGTCAGTCATGGGACTGGTATGAGTAAACAGTTTAAAACAGTTTCAGAAAACTAAATGATATCTCATAAGACCACGCCGTATAACACGGAACGGGTTTTTTCCTTATGAAAATCCAAACACTTGACTTATCTTTATATCAAAACTCTTTTGATAATATAATAATGTCTAAATCAAGTAAATAACAATCTAGTGGAACGTTTGCATCTCACGTTCCATATATATATATACAATCAAAACCGCAAGCACGTATTGGGTAATGGATTTCCAACTATGACAAGGTATGGAATCACCTTCCGCTGGTATATCTCTAGAGGAGAATACACCGAGTTCAACAAGAACATCTTGCAACTCAGCCACACATGACCGACCACTCATTTCGCTTGAGTGTATCGAATGTATATCACCAACGATTGGGATCAGCAACCGTTTCCTGAATGGGTCAGCATCGACAATAGATTTTTAGAAGTAAATGAAACTCTAGATCAGGTGATTATACAGCCTAATAGGTGCGACCTACATAGCCATGCTGCTTGCCCGATTTCTGTCATTTACCGGTTGATGAGGCTAGAAGCTACGCTTTATCATCACACCAGATTCACTTCGAATGTCACATTGTCAAATCCATCAAATCACCGATTGACGTCCTCAACAGTACATTACGTGTTAGCTAAAAGAAGTTTCCTTCTCCGCTTCCACTCTTGGTACGATTGGAGAAATCAATATACGTGATCGTCTGGAAATACTCTGTCAAACATTCATCCATACAAGTCACCCAGGAACAAGATGAACCGAAGGTACAATTTCTATTAATAGAAAAGTCCTTGTACTCTACTCCGTCTTCGATTATCTTTATATAATCTGATTCGCACGCTACTGCCGATATGGAGTGGTTCTTCGGATAATAATCCAACCGGTCTCTCCATATTGACAACGATGGTCAAAACTTCGATAGTCTGTGATTTAACTATCGAATAAAAACAAGTGTTTCGATAGTCGATGATTTAACTATCGAATAAAACAAGTGTTCATCCAAACATCCAACAAATCACTGAACCTTTAATTAATATTCCATTAATTAAATCTCTTCTCTATTTCTTATCAATATTTGTTAACCAACTATTTTCAATAACCATATTAGCCTTATACGTTCTTTGGAAAACATTTCCATATATCGCCTTCTTTTATTTTCTAAACTTTAGAAAATATTCATTATTCTATTTCCAAGCTTTGCACATATTTGGGTTAAAACAGATGTTGTGTAAAACATCGTTACGACAACCCAAATACAGTATTTAACGAATTCTTATTCCACATTGATCTTCGAGCCTGAATCTTGCTACTTATCGGTATATCATGAAATCAACTAAGTTGGGGTATAATTACCTCTCAGACCTTGACTGAATAACATTTAACGTCAAAACAGACAAGACTACTTACTCGAATAATCAATACCATACAACTGATTATTCACCTTTAAACACATATATATTTTCTCTTTCTATTCCTACGAGATTTTATTCTTATACTTCCCCTTTCTATTATACTATTCTATTTCTAAGTTCGTTTCCTTATCGACTACTATATATATTGATACGTTGATTTCTAATTATCAAATTATCTCAAAAATATTCTATCTCCTTAAATTCCCGGAAAAATTCGCCATAACCTCCTTTGTACCGGGAGCATCGGGAAATTTCAAATAGCTTTCCCGGTCCTTCTTATCTCAAAAAGAAAAAGAAAAAAAACCAAGTGGCTTGCTGATACGGCGCATAAAACCTCATATATGAATTAAATACGTACCTTTTTGTCGGGCATTCTATTTATTTCACTTCTATACTTTATTCCATACCTGTCTCCTGTATATTTATGCATGTCCAGTCTATTTTAACTATACCAATCGTTTTAACTCAATTTGTTAATTATCTCTTTAGTCCATTTCTCTTTTAATATTTGAATTCTATATTCAAACTCCAATTCGCTTCTATTATTCAAATTCCATAGTTTAAAGTCCGTTTGAATTTCTATATTCAAATCTATAGTTTAAAGTCCATTTGAATTTCTATATTCAAATCTATAGTTTAAAGTCCATTTGAATTTCTATATTCAAATCTATAGTTTAAAGTCCATTTGAATTTCTATATTCAAATCTATAGTTTAAAGTCCAATTGAATTTCTATATTCAAATCTATAGTTTAAAGTCCATTTGAATTTCTATATTCAAATTTTATATCAATTCCTTATATTCAAAGTCCATTTGAATTTTCTGCATTATTTATAA
Organism: Allium sativum; assembly: GCA_030737875.1. Taxonomy (NCBI): domain Eukaryota; kingdom Viridiplantae; phylum Streptophyta; class Magnoliopsida; order Asparagales; family Amaryllidaceae; genus Allium; species Allium sativum. The sequence goes on from CM060921.1 coordinate 321,939,190, forward strand.
ACAACGTTTATAACTTCAATTCAAATCCCACCTTTCCATTTATAAACAACTTTATAAATTCGATTCAAATTCCATCCTTTCATTTATAAACAAAGTTTATAAATTCAATTCAAATTCCATATTTCCATTTATAAACAACTTTATAAATTCGATTCAAATTCCATCCTTCCATTTATAAACAACTTTATAAATTCGATTCAAATTCCATCCTTCCATTTATAAACAAAGTTTATAAATTTAATTACTTGTTTATATATATTCAAAACAAGTTAATGTTTCTATACCTCATTTAAAATTCAAATTCTATTTATAAAAATAGAATTCCCCTTTTTAAATTTCAAATACCCTTTTCGATATTTTTTTATAAATTAATATCCAAGCCCCAATTATATTTTTAAACAATCAAATCAACCAATTTTCAATCATTTGATTTTTAACACATCATATATGAATATATATGGAATCAAACAAACAACAAACAGATAATATATTTTTGAGGAATCCAGTTGGATTCCTCCAACCTGTTTTCCTGCATCCACAGATGTTAGTCAACATAGTAATACCCATCCTGGTTCGAGGCAGGATATCGCGGTATGAAGGTCATCCACTAATCATAGCGTGGGGCGTATAGGGTAATCATCCGCAATGGTACCGCGGGCATCCGCTAATGAGACTGCGGGAATCCAACCAATCAATCAACCCAATATATATATAATAGTCCTAAATAACTAATATATTTAAATCAACCAAACAATATTCAAACAAGCACAGACAATTATTTTTAACTATATAAAAATAATTTCTAAATAAAAGGTGAGATTTACTCACAGTTTTTAATTTGCCGAATATATATTTAAATTTCCAGAACGTCTCGGCTATGAATTTACTCAAGTCGTCTATCTTGTACCTTACTGCTTACAAGATCTTCCAAATTATCCGATGGTTCCCTTGCGAGCACCCCTGTCATCACCCCGAGGAAGACTTCAACCCCTTCATCTCTGTAATTGTCGAATACCCCATGTAAATCATAACTTCACAGTAAAGCACCAGTTCGTCACTTGGAACCCCAAATGGCCTGATGTCGAGCCTCACATTATACTCGAGTTCCTCCTGATAGCAGCGACGCTGACCCCAATTTTCCACTGACAAATCGCTCGCTTCCCCCCTGGCGTCGAATCGAGGACCGCGCGATGACTTAGTTCGATCATTCTTGCTTAAATCACGTATCGATCTGATAAAAGGAATCGATGCTCGATAAACCCTAGCCTTGAATCTGAAACACGTCGAACCCCCAAAAGAACAATCGCGAGCACCATTTTGTTGTCAGCTTCAAGGATCGAACAGAGTGTTTGATTTTCGAAGGGATTAGGGTTCGATTTCTGGAAATGAGGAACGGTTTGATTTTAACAGAGGAAATGAACTTCCATTTTGATTTCGGTTGTCTGAGAATATTTCGGCCATTTCGTTTACTCTTCTGAAGCTTGCGATTTTCTTTCTGCCGAGTTTTAAAGGTAAAAGAACGAAGAGGGGTGGTTGCGACTTTAACAGGAGCAGTGGTTATATTTTAGACAGCGAGGCCATGGCTTTGTGGAGATACAGAGAAGGACGTGGTTTCTTTTGAACATGAGGGAAGGAGCGGTGAGAATTAAAGGGGGAGGTGTCCCTTTATTTAACCTTAAATTTTATTTAATTTTTATTTAAATTAAACTGGTATCCTTTTATTAAAAATACACACTGATTCTGAATCCCTCGCTGAACCCAACAACTTTCAATCCTAGGGTAATACCCCTATTCCGGACACACTGGGATAGGTCATGTAGTCCCATTCGATTATTTGAAGGAGATATTAATTTTAAACCAATATAAATTAATTTCAGACAATTTATTCTTCGAAAATAAATAAATATTATTCTTCTAATTCAAACAGAATTTTCTATTGATCGATTGAATTGTAATTTAATTCAGACTTAAATTTTAATTCAATTCACTTCGCATTCTGATAACTTGAAATATTCGATATTAAATCGAAACTGATTATTAAATTGATAACTAAATATAAAAATTCCATTTATATTTATCCACCCAATATTTAAAACTGTATTAAATATTCAAATCTAACCGACAGAATATCCGGGTCATTACACAGCAAGTTGGTCATCTTGTTATCTAGTGATAAATCATGGAAGTCGTAGTAGGTTATGGCTCCCCAGCTCTTAGTACTTGAAAGGGAGTTATGTTGCTAGACAATACGATTGATTTTGCACCTTTTGCAATTGATGAGGTGAAATTAAAGGTAATTTTTGCCAAGCAAAAAATTCCATTTAAGGACGTCCATGTCATAGATCATGGAGATGAAGCACATATGTCTCTAGAAGGATATACTGCTTGCAATTGGTTTATATGCATAGTCAGCTGCGACATTCTGTATCACTTGAGACTTACTCCCGTGCAACTTCACCCAAATGCTCATGCCTATCTGATTGTGTATGTATCCTCTATCTTGAGTTATTCACTGTGTACCCTCAATAAACGACATCCAATTCTTATTCAACTTTGAGCATATAAGGAATGCTACCTCGTCCACATTCTATGAAGTGACTCAAAATAATTGAATACTGACGGAAGCGTGGAACAAGCTAAGAAGCTTTAGGTCAGAATGGTTCTATGTTCATTCAACGGTAGGCTTTTCTAGAAGACCGATGGGAGGGCGTATGTTTTTCTTTCAAACTTATGCCAATTTTTTGGTCTAACAAAATTTCATCCATTATTTGATGTGATTTTCTTCCTTTATCCAAGAAAGCCAATAAGTCTATTTAGCAATATACTTGAGGCAACTTGCCCGCTCCACCAGGCATCCATAAAAACTGTAGAAATGTCCAAAGCTTTATCACAGATAGTCTGCTTCATGGTTTTGATTTATCAGAGGATGACACAAGCATCAACTGTAATTGCGACAAAGCACCAAAGGTTTCCTAGATCGAAGTTAAAGTTAAAGGTGAAGAAGTGGAAGAGGAAGGCGTTGGCTCTATCGTTCCTCCAATTCCATGTTGTAAGGTTGAAGAGACTCAAAGTTATATGGATGGCGAAGGTATGCCTTGAGGAAATAATGTCACACTAAATCGTGAGAAGTATTAGAAGAGAGGGAAAATGTTTAACCCCTGCTGTGTAAACTCCTTCATCGGTGGAACCTATAGCGGGACAAACTTCCCAATCATGACTTCCTAAAGTTGTTGTAAAGAAAGAACCTTCTATCTACATTGAAGAAGTATTTAAGGGCTTAGCTGATCTTCCACTCGAAGCTTCAATGTTTGGCTTCATGGATGTTAATCCCATTACCTTTTCCCTTATTTCAATGGGTACGACTGCTCCTATTGGCATATGAGAGATTATTCCCTCGAGTATAGCTCTAACAATAGGTCATCGAAGGGATACTAGGACATGCACAACACAAGCACTACACTCCACAACACTTGTTTGTGCTTTCACTAATTGACCCTGATCAACACCCCTTTTATTTATGTAGGTAGAATGGAAAAAGAAAGAAAGTTTCGCTGATATCTTAGTGGTAGCCTGCATAAGCATGAGACACATTCAAAGAGTTAGAGTCAAAGCACAGGCGCCATGATAGTCGTGAGTAGGGATGAGCATTTTGTTGGTTTGGTTGGTTTTGGGACAAAAAAAGTTCAAACAGAATATGAACCGATAATTTTCAAAACCGAACCAAAATAAATTTCGTTAATTCGGTTTGTAATCGATTTAACCTTGAAGAATATCTTATTGTTCAAATGATTAATTCACCTAAAGAAAACATAAATTTGTGTTTGGAGACATTTATTCATTAAAAATTATTTTTGCAATAAAATTTGACTTATCTTTAACAGATGTTTTTGTAATTTATCACTAAAATAATTATTTAAAGCACGATAATAACATAAAATTAGATAATACGGTAAAAGTTCGGTTAATTTAGTTAAACTGATAACCAAATTTTTTTATTTCCCAAACCGAATTCAAACCGATTTAGTTTCAAAACCGAAAACTAGCTCGGTCGGTTAATTCGGTTCTAACCGAATATTGCTCACCCCTCGAAGTTTGTGAGACGAAAGAAAGCATCATACTTAGGTATAAGCATTGATCTGATCCCAACATTCATGTGAAAGATCGAGAAGTCAACAAGTTATTATATAGTCTCATGATAGCAAGAAATCAATGGTCCCTCTTGAAGTTCCTCCACAATAATCCCATACTAGTCGGACTTGCTTCGAGAAAGTTTCAAATCTGAAGAGAAAGTTATTTACTCAAGTGAAGAAGCCAAAGAAGACCTCAAAGGATGTTGCATCTCTAGAGTTAGATGCATTTATATAGGATATAAAACGTGAAATTCAAACTTTACTCCCCAGGTTTGACCACTCTAGGTTGAAATTTGTTTTTAACATTCATCCAATCCCTCGCGAATCTGACAAAGACACTATGGTTGATTTATATGTGTAGTGTAGAGAGATAGTCAAGGTAGCCAAGAAGCTTTCCAAGACTATAAATAAATCATGGCTGGAAATCAAGAAAACTAAACTTGAAGCTTATTTTGATAAGGATGAGATTATGCATCTTGATACAGAAGTGAGGGATATATGGTTAAACCCGCTGAAGCGAAGAAAAAAGTTGAGACCGTCCAAAAGAAATTTACAGATAGTCGGACTCATTTCTCAAGCAAGCTAGATAAATTATCTTTCAGGGCTACTATCCTTGAGGATGATTGCAAAGCTCTCACTAGGGACAATGAAAAACTAAAAAATGAATAATACAATCTGATAAAGGATAAAGAATCCCTCGCCAAAGAGGTCACCCTTCTTCAAGCTAAGCTTGCCGAAATCGAGAAAGCCATGTCGCATATTGAGGAAGTCTATCGGACTATTTGTAAAGAGGAGATCAAGACCAATCTTAAGTATGAGGAAGAGTTGCAGAAGCTTAAGCTTAAGACTGAAGAGGCAAAGAAAGAAAGAAAGAAAGAAAGAGAGAAGTTCAGTCCTCTTATTATGGGATTTTATGCTCAAATCCTCCATCATTATGATATTTCATGGTTTGAGGAATATCTAGTGACGTTGGTAGACGCCTATAAGTACTTTATTGAAGATGTAAAGCTCCTGACATGAAGTAATGTAACGGATAAGGAATATTTTATAAGGCGCTGCTTGAAGGAGGATGAGGCAACAACTTTGCAAGAGGGTTTTAATATACTTATAGAGAAGTAAGAGGCGGAGAAGTCATAAGAGAAAGGTAAAGATAAAATAGATGAAAGATCAAGTGTCACTCACGATGTTGGCTTGATGGGTCAATAGTCAAGGATGGATTTTCCCATCCAAGATCTCATCGTACCTCATGTTTCTCCTGGGCCTTCCACTTGTTAATCGTCCTTTATCATTCCAAAATATGACCCCAATGATCTTGGGTTGTTATTGCAATATGCGTTAACCCCAATTATGAATGTTGAAATTCTGCAACATGATGTAGAGATGGAGTTGAAGGAATTTTAGTGCTTTCTCCAACCTTTGAAATAGCCATAGTCGCATGTGAGCGACTCAATGTGGAAAATTGTAAATAGTTACTCCAATGATTCTTGCCCTTAAGCATCACTCCCCTTCAGTCGATGTCCTTAAAGATGTCCTCAACATGGACGACTAAGTGATCGAGGCTCTTTTGGGTATGAACACTTGAGACGTTCAACTATAAGGTGAGGAAGGAGATGTCGTATTCCAGGAAGAGACTAGGCAATCTAGGTCTCCTGACATTGAAGAGACGATCAAGGAAGAACCAAAACAACTAGTAATCAAGAAATAAGCATCCTTCCATATGCAAAAATAGCTTGCGGTGGTGGATTCGGGTGACTCTAAGCATGCAAAATTTGAGATCCATCCCTCTGGGAAGTTCGAAGCGGAGCTCCTCTCCAAGCCAAAGTCTAGGCCTGACGAGGGCGATCAAAGTGAGAGCAGAAAGAGCTCAAAAAAGAAGGAAGTAGAAGAGTTATAGAAGTAAGTTGCCTAAGAAACCTAAAAAAGACAAGTGTAAGATCATCATTGGATGGAATTTTTTTTGTGCAGCTGCTTTTTAACTTTTTGTTTGCCTAATTTACGACCCTCGCTTTTGGATTAGTGTAGGGTAAACTGTACTTAGTCATTTCCAAGATTGGTGTAAATAAAAGTTAGAATTTTTTTAAAGTGTTTCAATTGTTTATGCTTTTCATTCAATGCACTTTTTTACTCATCTCCAACACTTAAGCTTTGTGTAATCACACAATAGTCCGAGCTTTTACTTAGCAAGCCACTCTTAAGATCTTTTTTGATTGTGGCCTAAAGTCGTCAGATGAGCCGAGCATGTTGTTTTGAGTATGAGTGTCGTGATCAACTCCTTTCAATCTTTATACTCAGGCCCTCCATCACAATGTGGCAGTGCAGACGTCGATCTTCATTCTTAAGTTTACTCACATCCATCGGGTCTTTGGTTTGAGTGGTAGACATCATTAAACCGTCCTTTATACCCTTCAATTGTCGGTTCATTTAGAGTTAGGGAGCGAGCGATCATTAGTTTTGGCATGACTATCACATTTGTACTCGATTTATACTCCTATCAATCCCTAAGGACCAAAGTTAGTTTGACAAATAGTCAGATCTTGTTTATCTTGCACTTATTTTTTTGCCTCCACACCGATGGAAAAAGTCACTTTAAGGATGGTTAAGTCACATCTATGTCAAGTTTAAACATCTCTCATCGAAACGTGGGATAGAGTTGGGTGCTATGCAGTTAAAGGCCTACTAAATCCCCACCTATAGGTCATAACACTCTTCAATCGCTGTGTTATTTCAGTTTAACACTGATGAACAACAGATCCACTCTCAACCCAACTATTTTCCTCTACATCCGCTAAATCAAGGCTTTTTGACAAGCATTTAAACAATATTAATATACTGGATTTTATTTGACTTGATCTCTTTTAATGAAAATCAGTAAATTTAGTGTAAAAGCTAATTTAAGGTATAAGTGTCTAAAATTTGTTAGAAATCCATTACAATCATCAAATCTAGTGTGCTAACCATTGTATACTCTGATTTTTTTATATAAGATTAATTAATACTAGTTCCTTCTACACATATAATGTGAGAATGATAATTAACTAAATTTTTATTTTGTGGTTTCACATCTAATGAACTTTTTTGTCCATCTGCTATATCCACGCTATTTCCCTGCTACACCTTCATGCTACAGAACCGCTGAGCACTTTAACTGCACAGGTTGGGTAAATGTTGGATCACATTCACCCTTGTTATAACGTTTTTCTTTTGCATCCAAATCGAAGGAAAAATTCACTTGGTTATTGGTCGGATCACATTTACTTGTTGTTAGTCATGACGAGTTGTGTTTTAATGCTTTAGTCGATAAGAAGGCGATCTATTCATATCCACTTTTTGAGATTATACTCTGCTCGTCTAATCCTAAGTGTGAGCTAGTCAATAAGTGGTCAATTCACACTTTTACAAATGTATGTATACACTTGTGACGATCCCAAAATCCGAGGGGCGGTATTAAGGATAATCATTGGGAAATAACACATTAATCATCATAGCAGAGTACAGATAATAGCAGAAACAATAAATAGAATAATTTACATGGATATGACAGCGGAATGACAACATGTAATAACATCAGAATAGCATAGCGTGGGATATAACTTAGTAAATAAAAAGGAAAGTGATCAGTCATCATCGCCAGAGGCGGAATACATACATGCAGTGAGACATAATAAGGGTATCAGTCTACATCGCCGGAGGTGGAATACATATACATATAATAAGAAATGCGGAAAATAAATTAGTCTGCATCGCCCGTGGCGGAATCATAACATAAGTATAGTAATGGCGGAAAAAGTCAAAGTCGTCTCTGTGAAGTCAGCCTCGCCATGAGCCAAAAATGCACTCTATGCAGCAGTGCAGAGCCAAAAACAACTTGTCACCTGTGTACTAGGCTGCCCATGTGAAAATAAGGGCACCCGCGTTTGCAAAGCGAAACAAACAACGAGTCAGTCATGGGGACTGGTATGAGGAATCTATTTAACAGTTAAACAACAGTAATAGCAAATCATAGGACCACGCCACTTTCGCGGAACGGGTTTACTCCAGTGATTGCTAGTGCATTTAAAACAAAGTAAATTCTTTTAAAACAACGCAATGCTTTTAGAAAGAATGAAGCCATTATAAGACTCAGGTCCCATCATACAATGCAACGCAAGCCGGAGGATAGAGTTTTACCTTATAATAGCCAAATATGCTTGATACGTATAAAGCAAAATCATTTGATATTATTACTAGTGCATATATGTTTCAACAACGAATAGCATCATAAATATCAATCATAGGCGGCATAGCTACCATATACTATGTCGCCATACTAGTTCTACAATCGAGTTCGTTATTTCGTATTGAAAATTGGATTTCCGTCATGAGTCGAGGCAAGGGGCAAGCTCCTCTCCACTTCGAGACACTCTAGCAAATGCCTCAGGACTACGCACTCTGGGTAACCCCTGGATGCTTCAGTGCCGGTCCTCACTTACGTTAGAGGATTGGCAATTCCTGAACACACGTTTCCCGGTCCTTACAGACCTATAATCGAGGCGCCTCGCATTCCAACAACCACAAAGGTGAAAAGTAGATATATATGTCAGGGCTGGTAAGTCACTGACACCACCATAGCTAGAAAGAAACATCGTGCTCTCCCTGCAGTCCGTATCCCGTTTTTAACTCATACCGGGGTGTGAGGCTCGCGAATCTACGAAATACACGAAGCTAGGTCACGTAGACCTTGCTTTGATCATCATCCACAAGACTTTGCTTTGCAACAGAAGCCTTGATCACAGCATCTTGGCATGCCACATAGGCAGTCCACTCCATACGATTGATTTCCATCGATATATAACCTCTGAGCTCATACGTCTCAGAGAAGGGCGTTAAGCAAAAGAATAAATTCTCCGCCGCCAAACAGATATATATTTAACAGAGATCAATCAGTATAGAACAAAATCCACTGTCAGACACACAGTCCATTTACAAGTCCGTTCTTGGTCTGAACGAAACCGGAGGCGTCAAATTCCTCGCAAATCCGTACAATCAACACATACGTTCAGACGACTACTACTTCCGTCCCCTTCCGGTAGCTACTCCGGTTAGGAACCTCAATAGCGCCCATCCAACCGATACGAAGATCGTCGGTCTTGAATCGTCTTTGCATTTTCCAATTCGAATCGCTCGATAAATTATTTGAAATGAGGGTTAGCTCGGCCTTTTCAAATAATTCACGTCATTAGAATTTAAATCGATTCTTTCTATGGTTATATTATTCGACATCCATCTTTTAGTTATTTAGTGTTATTTTCGTGTCAAACACATACAACCATCAAATATCAAACAATTCAAGCCCAATTGGTTTATTTGCAATCTATGTTGCTTACAATATTTTATAACGATTTTTCGCCATTTTTATTTATCTAAAAATGGCCATATTTAATTAAACGACGTTTCAGGTCGTGCCGTTGCACTGACGCTATTTTTCCCTTAATTTTTTTTACACATATCGGAAAATCTAACCGTTGGATTTCTACAAAGTCTATATCAGTGGGAAGATATTCCCAAAGCGAACCCAACGGTTCCAGTTTCGTGAAAATCCGACGGTCGAATCTCCCACACTAGACGTTTGAAGTTACGGTTTCAAAATTCGAACTGCAGCTTCGTTATTCGATTAAATTTAATTATATTTATATTTATATATAAATATAAACGATTTTGGCGCTGTTTTTCTTTAGATTTAAATTAAACATTCCGGACAATCCAACCGTTGGATTTTTACAAGGTTGGTGCCGTTGGAAAGATATTTCCAAGGCGAACCCAGTGGTTGCGGTTTCGGGAAAATCCGATGGTCGGATTTCTCGTACTAATCGTTTCAAATTACGATTCCGAAACGCGAACTGCACGGCCTCTATTCCTTTTAATTATATTTATATTTATATATATAAATATAGTTCATTCCATAATTTCAACTATAGCTCATTCTATATTTTCAACTTCGTTTTCACTTCAAAATTTTCACTAACGCCTTAATATTTCGAAAAATTTCGCCATAACCTCCTTTGTACGGGGAGGGGTTTGGAAATTTATTGGGCTGTATTAGGTACCCAATAAATCCTAAAAAGCATTCACATATTTATAGTGATATATTTTGGTGTTTACGGGGGAGCATGTACTGATAATCACTCCAGAGAATAAATTCCCGTCACCCCGTTTCCGTGTGGAAATAAATAGTCCATGTGCCGTATCTACTAACTAGAGCGACGTGATTATTGTCAACTCTAGACCCATGTGGGGTTTTTATTAATCTGGCAATTTATCGTTATAATTTATATAGTCCATATCAGTCATCAGTTCAACCTGTAGTATATAGTCATCGCCATACAAGCCTCTTGCTTGTATGGTAAATCTTCCACCTCGTCACACAAGCTCCAATTGCTTATGTGGAATATGATGAAGTATGCCTATCGTCAAGAAGTATGCCATGTAGTGTAGTTCAAAATTAATTGTTACTATCCTATGGCGTTATTTATTATTTCACACAGAAAAACCAGCACTCCGCATCCAATGGCATTCACAGGAGTTGATATATAAATAAAATTGCGCAGCCAACTCATCAAGGTTTACCTAATTGTCGGGCACGCAAATAATTTCTTTACTCTACAGCTAATCCATTTTTTCCAGTTCAACACATGTATATATATGCAGAACAAAGCTAATAATAATATTTCTAGCAAACTATTATTTATTTCAACACATGTGTATTTTTAACTAAGCGTATACATGATAAAAGGAATATTTTTATCATCAAAAATATTTATTCGACACGTGTGTATTTTTAACTAAGCGTATACATGATAAAAGAAATATTTTTATCATCAAAAATATTTATTCGACACGTGTGTATTTTTAACTCTTCATATACATGATAAAAGGAATATTTTTATCATCAAAAATATTTATTCGACACGTGTGTATTTTTAACTCTTCATATTCACTATAAAAATATAGTTTTCATTGTCGATTCATTCTATTTTTAAAAGATGATAACATTCAACACATGAACTTCAACTCAATGAATGAATTGCAATTCAACACATGAATATTCTATATAGTTTGTATATATATAAAAATGTAATTTTTATCGCTAAAGCCATTTGTTTAAATTCAAATAATATTCAACACATGAATTTCAACTCAACGAATGAATTGCTACTCAACACATGAATATTCTATATAGTTTGTATATATATAAAAATGTGATTTTTATCGCTAAAGCCATTTGTTTAAATTCAAATAATATTCAACACATGAATTTCAACTCAACGAATGAATTGCTACTCAACACAGGAATATTCTATATAGTTTATGTAATTTTTATCGCTAAAGCCATTTGTTTAAATTCAAATAATATTCAACACATGAATTTCAACTCAACGAATGAATTGCTACTCAACACATGAATATTCTATATAGTTTGTATATATATAAAAATGTGATTTTTATCGCTAAAGCCATTTGTTTAAATTCAATTAATATTCAACACATGAATTTCAACTCAACGAATGAATTGCTACTCAACACATGAATATTATATATAGTTTATGTAATCTGTTTTAACGAATGAAAATTATTCTAACACATAAATATTTCAGAAAATTTCAGCAGCATAACGGTAGGGTAGTTAAAACCGGGACCGTCCCTAGTACGGCTCCTCGCTCTACCTTAAAACCTCGCGGTTTTTGACAATGGGGATCATGCATCTAGTTCGCACGCAGGCGGCATGTTTTATTTTCAATTCCGCAATCCTATTCTATTTTGTTTCAACCACAAGAGGGTATTTTCCAACCACAAAGGTATTTTTCAACCACAATATCAACCACAAACAATTATTTCCAACCATTCGTCATACTATATAATATCACGTCAATCACAAGCAATAAATATCGTCCATGGTCTGTGGACGAGGGGAGTATATATGTATATATATATATAATATAATAATTCACTTGCATTTCATCACAATTCAAAGCATATATGTTTCATTCAACGCTTGTATAATTTATACATCGCTAATATAACTTATACAACACATGTACATGAGGTATACAATGCGTATATAATTTACACTTCGCTTATATAATTTATACAACTCGATTTCATTCACACAAATAGTTTAAATTCCACACATTGGTTATTGCAGTGCTAAAAATCGTAAGAAGGTCAGAAAAATCCGCGGCTTCTTCTAGAATGTAGAGAGCCTCCTTGCGGTCATGGTGTCTCCTGTTTCATTGAATTTCGTTAAAGAATGAAAAAGATATTATTTTTCAAAGTTTTGCAACGCTTTATAGTGTAAAAACAGTTTAAAATTATATAAGCCGTTAGTTTTCAAACCTGCTCAAATCTAGGTTTGGATTTTTCTCTTGATTCGTTGCTCTATAGGATGATCAGACTGTTGGACGTCGTCGAGGGAGGGAAGAGCTTTCCGGCGCTGGTAGTTTGAGGGGGTGCGATGGCGAATCGAGGCGGCGGCGGCTCTGGGAAGTCGACGACTTCCTCGACGTCGTTCAGGCGAAGGAGCTGACGATAGGGGGCGGTGTTTGGTCGGATGTGGAGAGGAGGCGAAGGGCTGTCGACTGGTGGTGGTGGCACGGCCTAGCGTCGCCTGTGGCGATCGGAAATGGGAGGAGAAGCGTGAAGCAACGAGGATCGTCGGTTTCGTCTCTGGCGGCTAGGGTTTTGGGATTTTTTTTTGTAAAGAAAAATTCCTATTGGTCCATGCTTTATAGAAATTTTTAAATAGTGTTTTTGCAAACGGACTCCTTTTCAAACCCAACGACTGTCGCCCCTAGCTAAATACCCCCATTTCGGACACAATGGGATATGTTTCGTTGGCCATTTCGACTGTTACAGTCAGTTATTTTTCAAATTAAAATATAAAACATTCGATATTTAATTTAAACGTACATTTCAATTTGCCAGGGCCACAAACTGAATCGAAAAATTCCAGAAAAATAAATCTAGCTTTGTTTTGACGATACGGTCCTAACAAAACCAGTTTCGTCGAATTCTGAGCTCGTTTGAAAAACGGCCATTTTTAGGTCGACCCATTTTAACAGAATTTGACCAAACACATTATCTTTTGCCCCGCTCACATACTAGCTTCAAAAATTATGAAATTTGAAACTTAGCAATAATTTGACATCCCGGACCCAACAAAAGTGGTTTCGTCGAATTTCGAGGTCGTATGCAAAATCTCAATTTTCAAGGGCTATATATACTATATAGCGACCTTTCTGAAAATTTATTTGGCCATAACTTTTGAATCCCGCTATGAAACTTCGATTTTTCAGATTCGTTAGAAAGGTATCGATAAACAGATTTAAATATTTTTGGTTTCATTAAAATCCGTTATATTTTCCACCTGGTACAGTCAGACAAAGTTTGTATTCAAAATTTCAAACTGCAATACTATACCCAATTCTATATTTTATTGAAATATGCTATTTCAATTATTCAAATTTCTTGGTAATGACCTGATTTAAAAATTTTAAACTGGTTTACATTTTCCGGGTTATTACAACACTAGTCAGTTGTATCGCAATTATTATTCTACGTATTAAGTCACATTCATTTGAAAACCATGAACTTTTATTGCAATAAAAAAAAGTTGGCATGTCCTGCATTATTATATCATCTACAAATAAATTACTAATTGCGAATGAATGAAAAAGGTGAAATAAACACTAAGTGAAACCTCTAAGATGCTCGTCATTCCATGCTCTTGGTTATTAGTTGCCATCAACAATCCTTAGTTTGATAGCTCCATTTTTAATCCTCCATTGAAAGGCATAAGGTCCTTCCAATTTCGGGCTCAAATGTGCAAGGCTAGAGAAAATTCACTTCAGGACAAGGTTGTCGATGTCAAAGGTCCTTGGCCAAAGCTTGGTAACATAGATCGAGGAACTCAGTGTCTATGTGTAGCTACTCTTAATTCAGCTTCTTCTCTGTTTTCATCAATCATATCTACATATTACATAATGAGTCCTTTATTCGTTAAAGGATCACAATACATCACTCGATAAGAAAGGGCTTCTAGTTCAACAGAGATGAAGGTTCCAAGTTGTAAGCTAGAGCAAATGTATTATGGCCATTCGCTAACTTATGGGTGGCTCTATACATGACAAAAAAACAACTATTTCACAAATGGCAATGCAAGATGCAATAGATTTATTGCAACTGATAAACACCTATCTGGATAGGCCAAGTTGCAATAGGCGGGTTACAATTTTACAAGCGTTTCTGATAGTTGCAAGAAAGAGTTGCGGTAGAGACTTATTACAACTATGAAAGTCAGCTGCAATAGGCGCTTTTGCAACACCTAATAATAGTTGCAAAATTACAAAAGAAAACACAATCACTGTTGCGTATAATATTATAATTGACATTATCAATATATAATAATTCTCTGCTAAAAATGTATATCACAATGAAATAACAAAAAACACATTAATAAAGGATAAGCAAGATAAAATTACAAAAACAAAGTTCTAACACATTTCAAAATGCTCAATAGAGTTATATTCAAACTTCTAACATATTAAAATACATAATGCATAGACATAACACATTCGAGTGACGGTTTCAAAATATAGTACAATACAAAATCATAAAGCCAAGATACAAATTCTAATCTAGTGAAATTTATTATTTTTGTCGAGAAACGGACCTTGCACGATGGATTTTGCGCACCTTGCATAGCTACCAAACAAATTGTTTAATTTACAATATAATGTCTAAACAAAAATAGCTAACTCTAAAGAATAAGATTCATTACGTATAATACAAGTTATTTATAAGCTAATGCAAAGCATCAACCTTATGACCTATCAAAATATACCACTACAGAAATCACTAAAATTTTTAGTTAAACAAACAATATTGAACTTAAAACCATCAATTATAAATGTAACATTACCAGATAAATGTTTATCCAAGCTACCATTTGGCATATACTCATAAACTAACAATTTTTCATCTCCTTCGATTCAATATCTGCTCAGATTCATATGATGTACAAGATGCCATGTATTAATTTTATTGAGGTTCTAAAAGCACTTCATGTTACTTAAGGTTCTACAACAATCTAGTGGGGAAACTACAGATGACAGGACCAATTCTGGTTAGTATATTATCTGTTACAGTATACATGCAATTTTAGAACATATTTGCATTTTGTTTATTACTATTTATTTGTTTTGCAGAGGTGATATTAGCAAAAACAGGAAACATTCACCAAGCTATGTTATCCCTACATATCACAAACTAATAGAACTTAGGCCTCATATATGGAAATTCAAGTGAAGAGAATGATTAGACTACAAATTAATGACTGAAATAGTTATTTCCGCAACAACAATTAACTTCAACGATACAAGGTCAAACATTTGGCAAGGTGCAGCTTTCACTCAAAGTTTTATTCATGTTTGTGTGGCTAATGTATGTTAGGTCATGAATATATATTTTTCCTTTCTTATTAGATTTCTAAGTTAATTTTCATATTACTAAGTCAAAATATTTGAATTTAGGTATATCTTATTTTCATGTATTACTGTAGTACATAGATACATATGTATGTGTGTATATATAGGAGCTTGTGTAATCGCATGTCGAGTAGCGTCTTTTTTTTGGTGGCTACCATGCCAATCTACTCCATCTAAAAAAATCAATCTTGTTAAAAACATCTTTTGGATTTTATAATTTTCTTGTGCCTTATATAATAAAGGTGTAACAGGAAAGGAACCAAGACTATGTTGATGTGCTAAACTCTGTTATATACAATAATGAATGTGATATAAAGCTTGAGTAGAATGTTTTAACAAATCATTATTGGTTAAGTTGATAAAAACAAAATGATTGGGATTTATAATTCATGCATTTACAACTATTGGCCATATTGTGAATGTGCAATTTGGTGATTTGGTGCATGTGTAGGATAAGAACATTCCACAACCATGTTGATTAATCAAATTACCATCTCTGAAATTTCCAATTACAAAAGAAAAAACATAAAACTAAAAAATTCCAAGCATAGTGATTTTCATGTATGATTTTATTCTCACTTATCTCTAAACAAACACATCATGCAAACACAACAGTGCACCAATTATCTTAGCATCCCTACCTTGTTTAACATACAACGTATAATAAACATGCACATTAGCAGAAATAGAGTCACCTGACATTGAATTCGCGCCAGACATAGGATCAGATTCCTCATTCTCCTAGCTTCAAATCCCTCTACACCCTCTGACTTTGCCACATATTTTGAAACAAGAACAAAAAACCCATTTTTTTTAAGCAATAAAATTTCTAAGATAAAAAATCCTATACACTTCACCACCTACATATTTGAATAACATAACATTTTGTTGTAAAGATAAGAGTAGGAAATAATCATCATCAACAATTGAAAAAAAAATAGCACAAAACATAGTTCGTTAGCAACATATACATGAAACAACAATAGAAATAGTGCAACTAAAAAATATTTTATAAGAGAGCAAGCTATAATTATTGTATGGCAGCAGACATATTTTTAGGAGCCCATCGGCTTACCATACATGAGATTAAAATTACCAGGAAAATCAAAACTAATAACAAGTCATTTATCTCATCTTGTATGTCAGAACAGTCCACTCACACCAAAAAAATGAAATTTCAATGAAAACAAGAATGTTAGGGATAATTAGTTGAGTTCTTTCAATGGTTCGTTTTGGGTAAAACTTGTTGATGGCGACAGGCGATTTCTACTTCCTTTCTTTCTTCTTTGCTACTTCTTCGCGCCCTCCTCCTCATAAAGCTGCCTCTTTTTCTCCTCCTTTCTGTTTCTCTCCCCTTTTCCTTTCTTTCCCATGTCGTCTTTTTTTGTTATGCGCGAGTTTTACCCTAAACCTAATTTCCATTTTCAGATCCAGTTGTTTTTTCCTTCAATCCCTTTTTTCACACTGTTCCGCTGAACCTCCTACCTCTCTTCTTTACTAGTCACAGTCACTGGATCCATTATTTGGTGCGGAGTCATAGCCCATTACTAGCAACCCCACTGATTTGCAGTTCTTATGTCAAGATTCATTTTTCTATAGATGACTATATCTGTTGGTGCTCCTATAGGCTTGGTGGGATTCAACAGTATGCTGACTATGTTCGTCTTGCTTAGGATGTGGAGTTACTATGTTCCAATGCGGAATTTATTTTTGGGAATTTACTAATTAGCACCTTGAGTTTGTTACGCGACTCTCTAGGCTTTTTTTGGTATGACTTTATTGTTTTAACCAAGTATGCAATGAACCTTTTTGCCTCTGCTCTTACTTGGTTAGCGAATTTTCTTTGGTATGTTTTATTGGTTGTGAGCTTGGACACTATTGGGAATCTGCAGTTTGTTTTGATTGTTTATTCTCTTTGAACAAGTCATTTTGTTGGCTCTGTTTTTTGTGACTGTTACGGGTAGGTTTGGAATGGTTGGGAGCATTTTTGTGGTTTCTTTCGGGGAGCTTGTCACTGTAATGTTATACAGAGTTTTGCTGCTAGGTCTACGTGTTTCAAAATGTATTTGTTTGGTCTTTGTGCTTTATTGGGTTTCATCGTCAGCAGTAGGCTATCTACGAGATGCTATAGTGCTGACTTTAGCTAATCTGTCTGGTGGTGTTTTTGCCTCTACTAGATCTCTCCGATAACGTACAGGTTATTTGCGTAGGCTGAAGGGTAATATCTCAATGTAATGTCCCATCTCCCTATCCTTTAGTGTACATCAATTGGTGTTCTTCTTTGAGATGGTATGGCATTTGACATGGAAGCCTTGTAGTTTTATGTAGCTCAAGAAGTCAGAAAAGAATGGGATATGCCTCAGTGCATGCACAACTTCCAAGCTGTTGTCTTGTAAAGCTATGTAATGTTGTACTTGTTATGGCTAAATTTTTGTATTTAGTAACATATGTAATGTTATGTTTCCTTGCGTGTAGTACGTTAGGAAATTATAGTAGTATAGTAAGTTAGCTAGCTCCTGTACTATAATCTAGGATAGATTCGGTGGCCGACCCACTATAAATGTCGTAGACGGTGGATGGTCCACCTTAAAAATTGAACTGTTGTAGGTTTGCAACGACCAACCTCCTATTATACTTGTATTTATTATTGGTAATAATAAAAGTGTTTGCGGTCACTTAAAAAACCGGTCGGCTATAGCAAAAAATAGAATGTTAGGGCTAAGATTTTGGCTTGGACCGCCGGTTTTGTAGAGTTACAAAATCAAGATTAACTTCTAGGTTATAATTGATGGGCATTAAGATATACTTTAAAAGATATAGAATAAAATTGAGCTGAAATTCAAAAATACCTATTGCCCATTGAAGCATGCTATCAAGAGGAGAAAATCCACTAGCAATTCATTTGAATCGCCTTCTTCGGAGAAGGACTTCAGATTCTAAGGAAGCAAGCATATCTCTTCTGTTATACAGTTGCCCAAAATATTTCATTTTCCAACGCTAAATTCCCTCTCCTTTGTCTCTAATGCCTATGCTGATGATGACGGCGACGAGAAGAGAATAACGATATAAACTGCTGAATAGGCGCACCCATTGATCACTGCTGCAAATCGTGAAGAATGTAGAGATACACGTGGATCTAGGATTTGGATTTGGGTTTTATGATCTATGAAGTTGGAGAAGGAATATGTGGTGACTGATTTCTGATTTAGGGACCGGTTTTGGTTCTAGGATTAGCTAGGAAATTAAAGGGGGCAGACACGACAAAAATAAAATTGGAGCGAGCACTAAAAAATATATTTCACAATGGCACTTCTGTTTTCCTTTTATGAAAGGTAAGTTGGGAGGTTTATTAGTCTATTAAGCGTGAATGGGTGGTTCAAATTTCTTAAATAGCTTTCAACATATTATAATTACCTATAAATAACTTGTTTGAATTTGTAATTTAATCCAATAAAACATCAAATTCAAATAATTAAGTATATATCATTGTAACTTATTATTCTTTTATTCTAATAGAATACCAATTAGTAAATGTTAACTATTGTACATATTATTAATTATCACTTACATAACATTAGTCAGTAAATATAAATTATCGATAGTTAATTACAAACTATCAATCACTGCGTACAACTAATTAATATTAAATACTAGTAATAAAAATACATATTAACATCAATTATCAAATACAATTATTATTAGTTGTTAGACCAAAAAATGGCACTAACACCCAATAGAAGAGAACAATGAATAAATATAAACTAAAAATAAAAAGGCAAGCAAATACATAAGATTTAGAGTGGTTTGGCATTAACGAGCTTATGACCACTTTATAATTCTTCAATTCAGTAGAGAATTACAAATACAATGCTTGGAATCTCTTCAACAGTCGAACACAAACGATTTACTCTCAAATTTATGAAATTAAACTCGAAATGAATGAAACAGAGTGCAGGTCGAATGGCAATGGCGGCTGTGGTATTGAGTGCACAGAAATTCAAATAGCCAAAAACCCTTCAATCATTCTCTTCTTGTCTCTATTTCTACAACTTTATATGCTGCCTTTGTGATGGCCTGCCCCGCACCAGCCGACATTTCCAATGAAAGTGCATTGTGCCAATGCCCGACTAGCACGGGACGGTCGCCAAAGAAAGGAAAAGAAAGAAATTTGAACTAACAAGGAACTTGTAGAATGTCTCACACCGCATGGAATAAAATATAATAATAACATACCTGACATAAAACAGGCGAGATAGTGCATAATCTGAAACTAAACCATAATCATCATAGCAGCGGAAATTCAAAATACAACTTATTACAACTCCAACATACTATCTCTAAAGCAAAGAAAAAGGTGCACTACTAATGCCCAGGGTAGTGACCAGCAACAACACAGGGATAATATATGTAGATAATACATGGAAGCCTCTTGCTTGTCTCTGGATCAGCTACTCATGCATAACCAGCTAATCTGTCTCTAGTCTGCTCGTTTAGGAGCACCCCGAGTAATAAGAAGAGACATAAAACTCTGGATCAGACAAAAGTCTGGTATGAGCGATAAGCAGCAAAATAGAACAATAACAGGTATACTAAACCATACCTGAACCTGCAACCAAAGAGTTAGCACATCAGGATGTACAATACTCTAAGGTGACACTAACATATTGTGTAAAGATACGGGGGAGGGGGTGTGCATGTCATAGTGATAGCAAACATCAAACATAGTAACCATCCTCACATCTCTCACTCTGTGCGTAAAGCATACGATATCCACCGCTTTGATCACCCAAGTCCTTGCTATGATCACTCTGCCCTATTGATTCATGGCAACTCCACTGCACTGATCCATACCCACTAGTCCTTGCTATGTCCACTCTGCCCCATGAAGTCATGACGACTTCACTACACTGGCTCATAGCCATGCTACGATCACTCTGCCCCATGGGGTAATAGCTACCCCACTGCACTGATCCGTAGCCTAACATCTTTCTTGGTGGTGAATCAAAGTTATGGACGTCGACAACCCCTTAGCATACGTCACGTAGGAAAGTCAAATTCATGAAGTTAACTCGTTGGTTCTAATCTGGATCCCGAGTAACAACTCCTCATTTGGACTACCTTTGAATCTCGGGTTTTGGTCATTATCCCGTTCGCACTTTAGTTTCCACTCAATTCAATCGCTATCCAGACTTGGAGATGGTTCGTGATTCACCCTGGTCATCGGTACGTGGTTCCAACTCCAGGTCGTGATCCTCCTTCCCTGCATTGGCTCGTGGTCCTGTCCTCTTTAGCTCGTGACCGGCTCGTGGACTTCATCTGGGTCGTGATTTAGTGGCTCGACTCGTGGAGGACATGGCGGCTCGTGAGAGGTGGTTCGTGGCTCCAAGCTCCAGGTCAACATGTGATTCTCGAAGTGGATCGGTTCATGATGATACAGGCGGCTCGTGGTGAGGGGTGTCACGATCGGGTCGGGTCGCATAGGTGCTTCACGAACAGGGGTCCTGACCAAATTATGCAACTTTTCCAGCAAGCAATTTACGCCATACGACGGCGTTTTTGACTAATCTAACTTTTCTATGCAATCACAAATCATCCCAAACATACATAGCGACATGTATAATCAACCATAAACACCAAAACAAGTTTATACGGATCAAACATACCCAAAACCCTTGTTTTTCCCTTAATCCCTTTAATCATGATTTATGCATACGATTAGCAAAACTTATCCAAATTTACCTAAATTTTTACCAGATCCCTAAAATAATATTTAAGAATTTTACAAATTTTTCCAGATTTTTCTGAGCCATAATTTCGTTAATTATCACTAATCACCCCTAATTAGCCGTAATTAGTGAAAAACAATGCAAATCACTCACTTGGCCACAAATTAATCTTAGATCTGAACTTTTCTACTGTTATAGATCGAATTCCAATGCTTAACAGCAGCCACAACTCTGATTTGCCACTAGACTTCCTTGATTTGGTGTAGATTAAGCTAATGCGCGATTAAAAGGTGATTTGGGATGAATTTAGAAAGTGGAGGCCATTGTTAGAGTTGAAGAGAGGCAAGTGGCGGCTGGAAAAAGAAAAAGAAAAGGTTTCTCTAACCCTAATCAGCCCTCATATAGCTCTAATCCTGAAATCCCCCAATGGGCCTAGCTGTTAATCACCCGGTTAAGCCCAATTAAGCTGTTTTCACCTTCCGAACCTCGTTTTGGCCATATCTCCCAAACAACAAGTCCGTGTGGCTAATGTGACCATCTACGGAAATGTAAACCATCATCCGAACCCAGTGGAAGTGGTTTCAAGTCAAAACTCCTTACCAATCAAAAGTTATGGGCGAAACAAGATTTCCTAGGGGCAAAATGGTCATTTAAAAATCGACAAAAATCGTGAAAATTGGAAATGACTCCAATAGTCATGCCCCAAAGTTACACGGCTATACAACCTCATATGAAAATAAAATAAATATTCTACGATCCTTTGATGCGTAGAATGCGAGTCGTTACACTCTCCCTCCCTTAAGAAATTTCGCCCCCGAAATTCCTCAATTAAGGAACAACCAATGGATCCCGCATGCCTACCAGCCATATCCCACAATCAAACAAACAAACAAAACAAATCTATCCTAGCATGCAGAAAGACTAAATTGAAATTAAAACCTTACCAGGCAAAGAGTTCTGGATACATCTCCTTAATGCTCTCCTCTGTCTCCTAAGTACAGTCATTCTCATCCCCGCCCCCACTGAACCTTGACTAGATTCACCGCTTTCCTTCGAAGTTTCTTCGTATCGTGCTCGACAATACGAATTGGCTTGCAGTTCCCAACCGCCTCAGGTTCTACTTCGATATCATCCAATTGATCAGGTGAAATAGCCACATCGGGGTCGTGCACGAATTTTCTTAATTGGGAAACATGAAATACATTGTGAACTTCTGCCATCTTGTCAAGCAACTCAACTTTATATGCCAAATTCCGAACTTGCTCGAGAACTGGGAATGGACTAACAAATCTTGGTGCTAACTTGCCTTTCCTGCCAAATCGAATCACGCTCTTTAATGGAGAGATCTTGATGAATACCAAGTCACCAACTGAGAATCTCAAATCTCTTCGCCTTTTATCAGCATAACTCTTCTACCTATCCTGGGCAGTCTTCATTCGTTGTTGAATAACATTGATCTTGTCTGAAGTTTCTCTTATCACATCTGGCTCAAGCACAAACTTCTCACCAGTTTCCAGCCAACATGATGGTGAGTTGCACGGTCTTCCATACAAAGCTTCATATGGAGCCATACCAATACTGGACTGATAACTATTATTATATGTAAACTCCATTAGATGCAAATGGTCATCCCATGATCCACCAAAATCCAATATGCAAGCTCTCAAGAGATCTTCTAATACTCGATTCACCCTCTCTGTCTAACCGTCGGTTTGAGGATGGTACGTGGTACCGAGATGTAGTTCTGATCCTAAAGCCTCTTGTAATCTCTTCCAAAATCCACTAGTAAATAACGGATCTCAGTCACTCACAATGCCTTTGGGTACTCCATGAAATCTCACTACCATTTCATATTCAGTTCCGCTAACTTAGCTGCCGTTCTATTCGACTTGACGGGTATGAACTTCGCACTCTTGGTCAATCGGTCCACAATCACCCAAATGCTATCATGGCCCGATCAGGTCCTTGGTAACCCGTTAATGAAATCCATTGAGACTTGTTCCTATTTCCATTCGGGAATTTCTAAGGGTTGTAACAAACCACTAGGCTTCTTTTGCTCAGCTTTAACTAGCTGGCAATTCATGCATTTGGATATAAACTTCCAACGTCTCTTTTCATCCCTTCCCAGTAGTAGGTCTGCTTCATATCTCGATACATTTTATTACCACCGGGATGTATAGTCAGTTTTGAGTGATGACATTCTCTAAGCACTTCATCTTTCAATCCATTGACATTGGGTACAACCAATCTCCCATTCTTTCAAAGCCATCCTTCTCTATCAAGTCCATACTTGCTCATCTCCTTGCTATCGATATCCATTTCTACCTTGGAGATGATTTTCAATTGGTTAGTATCGTTCCTCTGACTGGAACCAATCCGCTCAATCAAAGTCGGTCTGATCTTCTAACTCGCTAACATTTCTGGATCCAATACATACTTATGTCTGAGATCATATCCCACGATATACTCTAGTTTTTTCCATTCAAGAAACATAGCATCTAAACTATCATGTCTCCTATTCAATGCATCACCTACCACACCTAGTTCGGTAGCACAGGCATCCGTGTATGCCGTCATCTCTTCGTTCTCTATTACCAGAATCCTACAGGTGATAGTCTACTCGAGGGAATAAAAATAGGAATAAACATAGCAATCATAGCATCCAGCAAACATGTCCTATCTATCAACTGCTAAAGCCATAAATACGTCGATACCTACCTGACTGGTCCAACCAATCCCAAGGCTAATGGAAGCCCCGCCTCCATACGTACGTCGATGCCTACTTGAATGGTCTAACCAATCCCAAGGCTAATGGAAGCCCCGCCTCCATACGGACTACCGTACATCCAACGTACGTTTATCCTCCAAGGATAACTAGATCACGTCCAATGGATCCAGGGTAACGGGCATCCCTAGATACCTCTGCTTCAATTCCGCCTAGAACACTCTAAGTATCGACGATTTCTTGGTACTCTCATCAGAAGAGCTACCCACATACTCTGACCCAGTCTCGAGTATCCATTACTGACAAATCTCAAGTCCAACATGAATCGGCTCTCTATTCGTTGCATCTCCAAGATCAATGAACAACCATTTTTCTTTTACGAGTTCAAGTCCAACTTAAATCATCCTAGCCCTCGTTGCATCTCCACGATCAACGAGCACATCTTATCCCTTCGAAGTTCTACCATTCTTCAACCAAAGAGAACATAAACAAAGGGTCCTAAACAATCCATTACGTTGTAGCTTCCTCAAGTCCCACTCGAGTCATCTCCTAGCCCTATCGAATCCAACTCGAGGCAGTCCATACCATTGAACAGTCTTATCATGCCATGGCTGCACATCACTCCTCGAGTAAGCCGAGATATCATTCAATGGAAATCACAACAACTACTTATATATCACGCAAACCATCCTAATCGAACTCGACATTCCCTAAGAACAAGCCCCAAAGGCCTAAACCAACATCAGACAAGCACTCAAGGAACATCTCCTCCGAATTCAGACAATCTACGTGAGATGATACTAGCAAAGAAACTAAGAAATCACAAGCAAACATACATCCATGACTCGATAAGACCACATTACAACAAATCATGAAAAAGGCTAGTCGAACCACAGATCGGGTTCGTCACAGCTAAAGGTCTATCGACTATCTCGAGTTCCAATTCCAACCTATCTACTAGGTCACTAGATATGAAGGAATCGAAAAATTCGATAGCAAACAAA
Source organism: Allium sativum (assembly GCA_030737875.1). Lineage (NCBI taxonomy): Eukaryota > Viridiplantae > Streptophyta > Magnoliopsida > Asparagales > Amaryllidaceae > Allium > Allium sativum. Next base: position 321,964,294 of record CM060921.1, read on the forward strand.
ACTAGAATGGAAACATCATAAATAGAAAGCATACCTCGAATAATGACGCCCTTTCCCTTCTCCGCCGCAGTTGGGGAATTCGACGAAGAAGGAACAGCGTTGATGGAATATGCTTTCACAATCTGCTTCTCTTTAGGGGGTTGTGGACATTTATCCTTATGATGTCCCACTTAGCTGCAGTTAAAGTACTTCCTATCCGCTGGATTTGCTCGACATTCTTTAGCATAATGTCCCTTCTTGCCACAGCTAAAGCACTCAACATCTTTCTTACTCTTCTTCTGACCATCCTTAGCTTGGTTCTGCTTCCTCTTATTCTGAGAATTATTCTTGCCTCCACCGCTTGCTTGCGGCTTTGGCCCCTCTACAGATGCAACAACGACTTCAGTCTTGGGCTTAGGATAAAGGCTCATGGACCTCAATCCTTTCCCAACAATCGATTCAAAAGTCTCATCAATATGATTTATAAGCCTTTCTCCCAAGTACCGATCTAAACCAGTTATGAACTTCTCATTCTTCTTCTCAGGAATGTCAATAAGGGATAATCCATACTTCGATAAAGTATTGAACTCAACAATATACTCCAAGACTGCCCTACCATTCTGCTTAAGCTCTAAGAACTTCCTGAACAATTCTGATTTCTGAGCAGCTGGGATAAACTTATCACTCAATTGGGCCTTAAACTGATCCCAAGTAACTTGATCCTCAGGGATAGCTGTCTCTATTTCTACAACTTTATATGCTGCCTTTGTGATGGCCTGCCCCGCACCAGCCGGCATTTCCAATGAAAGTGCGTTGTGCCAATGCCCGACTAGCACGGGACAGTCGCCAAAGAAAGGAAAAGAAAGAAATTTGAACTAACAAGGAACTTGTAGAATGTCTCACACCGCATGGAATAAAATATAATAATAACATACCTGACATAAAACAGGCGAGATAGTGCATAATCTGAAACTAAACCATAATCATCATAGCAGAGGAAATTCAAAATACAGCTTATTACTACTCCAACATACTATCTCTAAAGCAAAGAAAAAGGTGCACTACTAATGCCCAGGGTAGTGACCAACAATAACACAGGGATAATATATGTAGATAATACATGGAAGCCTCTTGCTTGTCTCTGGATCAGCTACTCATGCATAACCAGCTAACCTGTCTCTAGTCTGCTCGTTTAGGAGCACCCAGAGTAATAAGAAGAGACATAAAACTTTGGGTCAGACAAAAGTCTCATATAAGCGAAAGCAGCAAAACAAAACAATAACATGTATACTAAACCATATCTAAGCCTGGACCTGCAACCAAAGAGTTAGCACAACAGGATGTACAATACTCTAAGGTGACACTAACATATTGCGTAAAGATACGGGGGAGGGGGTGTGCATGTCATAGTGACAACAAACATCAAACATAGTAACCATCCTTACATCTCTCACTCGGTGCATAAAGCATATGATATCCACCGCTTTGATTATCTAAATCCTTGCTATGATCACTCTTCCCCCATGGAATCATGACAACTCCACTGCACTGATCCATAACCATTAATCCTTGCTATGTCCACTCTGCTCCATGAAGTCATGACGACTTCACTGCACTGGCTTATAGCCGTGCTACGATCACTCTGCCCCATGGGATAATAGCTACCCCACTGCACTGATCCGTAGCCTAACATCCGTTTTGGTGGTGAATCAAAATTATGGACATCGACAACTCCTTAGCACATGTCCCACAACAAAGTCCAATTCATGAAGTTAACTCGTTGGTTCCCATCTGGATCCTGAGTAACAACTCCTCATTTGGACTACCTTTGCATCTCTGGTTTTGGCCATTATCCCGTTCGCACTTCAGTTTCCACTCAGTTCATTCGCTGTCCAGACTTAGAGATCGGTTCGTGGTTCCAACTTAGGCCGTGATCCACCTTTCCTGCATTGGCTCGTGGTCCTGTCCTCTCCACGTCATGACTGGCTCGTCGACTCCATCTGGGTCGTGATACAGTGGCTCGATTCGTGGAGGACATGGCGGCTCATGAAAGGTTGTTCGTGGCTCCAAGATCCAGGTCAACTCGTGATTCTCGAGGTGGATCAGTTCGTGATGATACAAGCAGCTCGTGGTGAGGGGTGTCACGATCGGGTCGGGTCGCATAGGTGCTTCACGAATAGGGGTCCTGACCAAATTCTGCAACCTTTCCAGCAAGCAATTTATGCCATACGACGGCGTTTTCGACCTAACTTTTCTATGCAATCACAAACCATCCCAAACAGTCATAGCAGCATGTATAATCAACCATAAACACCAAAACAACAACATAACAAGTTTATACGGATCTAACATACCCAAAACCCATGTTTTTCCTTAATCCCTTTAATCATGATTTAAGCATACGTTTAGCAAAAATTATCCAAATTAACCCAAATTTTTACTAGAGCCCTAAAATAATATTTAAGAATTTTACAATTTTTTCTAGATTTTCTGAGCCATAATTTCGTTAATTGCCACTAATCACCCCTAATTAGCCGTAATTAGTGAAAAACAATGCAAATCACTCACCTTAGCCAGAAATTAATCTTAGATCTGAACTTTGCTATTGTTATAGGTCGAATTCCAGTGCTTAGAAGCAGCCCCAACTCTGATTTGCCTCTAGACTTCCTTGATTTGGTGTAGATTAAGCAAATGCGCGATTAAACGGTGTTTTGGGATGAATTTAGAAAGTGGAGGCCATCGTTAGGGTTGAAGAGAGGTAAGTGGCGGCTAGAAAATGACAAAGAAAAGGTTTCTCTAACCCTAATCAGCCCTCATATAGCTCTAATCCCGAAATCCCCTAATGGGCCTAGCTGCTAATCACCCGGTTAAGCCCTATTAAGCTGTTTTCACCTTCTAAACCTTGTTTCAGCCATATCTCTCAAAAGGTGAGTCCGTTTGGCTAATGTGACCATATATGGAAATGTAAACCATCATCCGAACCTAATGGAAGTGGTTTTAGGTCAAAACTCATTACCAATCAAAAGTTATGGGCGAAACAAGATTCGCTAGGGGAAAAATGGTCATTCAAAAATCGGCTAAAATCGTGAATATTGGAAATGACCCCAATAGTCATGCTCCAAAGTTACATGACTAAACGACATCATACGAAAATAAAATAAATATTCTACGATCCTCTGATGCATAGAATGCGGGTCGTTACAGTCTTGGCCGCTTCAACTGTTGTTTTGCAACCGAATATTTCGGTTTTAGCCATTTCTGGTGCCGCATCCATTATGGTTTGGACTTGATTGACTTGTCTGAGTTGTCTCACTTATTCTAGTTTCCACTATCTGCGTTGTTGGACTGTTTTGGAATGCATGTAGTCATACATTAGCGAATTTTAATATGTTCTTTGGACAACAAATTGCAGTTGACTATGAAAACTATAATTTCTAAAATGACATGGTAAATAATGTCACTTTAAATGTGCAAAAAAGAAAAGAAAAGAAAGTTAGAGCAGTGAATAAGTTAGCATCAAAGAATTAAGTACAATTGATTGTGATAGCAAGTGCAATGTGGACTTTCTCCTAATAGCTCCATTGTATTAAGATCTGGAAATGGCGACCTCGTCTTCTTCTTTCACCTCCTTATTGCAAGTCTTCGATTCATCCTTCCCTCCTCTTCCCTCACGCAATTCACAGCCCATTCCCCCTGATCCTCCCCCTCCTACCGACAATCCCTCTACTGCCAAACCCTCCAACGAAAATCATGGAACTAATCTTCCAGATTCATTTATTGCTTCTGTTAGATCTGCCATTCCCGATGCAAACCCTCCTGTAACTAACAACTCAACTTTCAATTTGTCGAACTCCTCCTCCTTAAATGTAAATCAGTCCTCGTCTAACGCTTCTTTTTCATCGTTCACGAAAAAGGATTATGTATCCCTATTTAATTCTCTACCTCGAAATGCTGGTGTATATCGGCCTCAACATTTTGAAATCCCTAGGCATGGTGTGCCGAAGAAGATCCCAGACACTATCAAATCTGAAGGTATGAAATTCTGGAGTGATTTCTTGGTAGGATTCTTTCTTGATGGCACCTCATCATATCCTTCAGTGGTAGATTTTTTGAATCGGTTTTGGAAATTAGATGGTGATGTTAATATAAGATCAGATGGATTGCATTACTATTTCTAGTTTTCAAATGTAGCTAACAGAGAAAAAAAATTAAAATATGATCCAATTTTTATAAGAGGACATATGTTCATTATAACTAGATGGGATCCGTCTATAGGAAATACACAAGCCCAGATTAAAATAGTTCCTATTTGGGTACATTTTTATTGAATCTGTACTATTCTTTGGACGTTAATGGGTATAAACTGGCTTGCTTTCCATATGGGGAGACTAATATGTTTTGACAGTAGCACTGAAAAGTTACAACAATTTAGATATTCAAAAGCCTTAATTGAGATTTCTTCAGATTTTGATCTTCCTGATAAAATAGTGGTAGATGGTCTTGGTAAGTATTACCCATCAGTTAGGTTAGCTTATGATTAGAGACCCAAAATTTGCTCCATTTCTAAAGTCTTTGGCCATACATCTAGTGATTTGAATTTAATGCTAAGGCAGATAGGGAAAACAGGAATCATGTAGAGGATTTGGACACTAACCATCATGTAAGATTTAGAGATCAAGCTGGACATGATTCTAGGAAGTCTAACTCAAATGTCAATCAAAGTAATTGACTTAAGTTAATACAAAAGCTAAGAAATTTTGGAGAAAGAAGGGAGGGATTAATAACAAGGCCACTAAAAATGTGGAAAATGATTTACCTAAGATTAATGATAATCCTTTTGATGTTCTAGCAATAGAGAATATGGAAATGGTTATACATATGAGTATAATGCGGAGAACAATTTATATTCCAGTGTGCATGTTAATGGAAAAGAGTTAACTAGCAGTAATTTAGTTGCTGGTGTTGTCTAGAATTGCAAGCGCATAATGTTAATGAGGCTGCATTTCAAAACATAATCAATCTATAATGGCAATTACTGGTACAAGCATCCATGTTGCATCACCGGGTTCAACGGGTTTGAATGCTAAAGCTTTCCAATCTATTATCACTACTGTTAATACATCCACTTCTAGTACAACTCCTATTGCCACTAAATCCGGCGCTTCTGCAACTTTATCTTCTACAGCCTCAAAATCTTCCCCTTACCATAACTTGAAACCTCACTCATACCTTAAACTACCACCACCAAATGTAACAAGATCAGATCTGACTTTCCCTGTTGTTAACACTGCTCTCCTATCCACTGCGGGGCCCACAAGCTCGCTTACATCATCTCAATATAAGGTTAAAAAACTGAAAGGAAAGTTTTGGGTAGATGATGATCTTGATGAAGGGAATGACTATGGCCTAGAGGATGTGTTGCCTCTTGGTAATAAACTGAAAACTTCTCGATGGCATACGCAGAAAAATCCAATGTATGATCCTTCTCTCACTTGATATGTCGCTGTTGTGCTTTCATCTGTACTTGTTGTATTCTTAGCACTACTAGGATTTTGGTGAATGCTTATTATTATTCTTTGTCGCTGTTCATTGGTCACTTGGTGTAATTGGTCACTTGCATGCAGCCAGTTATGCTCTTGCTGTTCTATTTTGGTTTAGTTTGGTGCTACTGACTTGGTTGCCAGTGTAATGCTAACACATTATAGCTTGGTGAAGATACGCAACACTTAAGATGGTGTTTGCAGTGCAATGGTGGTTGTTGAACTTTTATTTTGTTGTATTATTTGATGATCTGCACTTTAAATCTTTTGTATTCTATTGTGAACTCTGAGGCTAGAAATTGTCAAGAGTATGTTTTCGCTTAGGACCACTTTGATTGTAACTCTTGAAGTTGTGAATAAAAAATTTCACATGCCTTTCAAAAAAAATTTAGCATCAAAGAATTGAAGTGACATTAGGAAATGATATGTGCTACATAAAAAAAATTGATATGTTCTACATGAGAAAATGATATAAGTTTTATCTGATACATAAGAGCAAGTGCGATTTATACAAATGGAAAAAAGTGGTTTATATAGAATTTAATATTTCATATTTATTAGGAATAAAAGTGTAACTTGCTGTGATAGTGCCTTTAGATGACTTTGAATCCTAGTTTTCTATGGTCTTATGATAAAATTATTGCATGAAAAACATCATAATCGATTATTACTTCAAAAATCCTAGAGTTGAAGATCTTCTACAGCTGGTTTAATTTACAAAAATTATAACGACCTGGGGATTTTCGACCCCGAAAATCGATAGAAAACACCATGTCGAACATTCAAGCATCGAAAATACTGGAATGTTATGACAAAGAAATTAGAGGATGAGATAAGAAAAGAAAGAAATATTAGAATAGAAGAATAAGAAGAAGAATACATCAGAATCTCACAGTGGAACGAATAAAATATAATATATCAAACCTCTTTATACAAAAAGAATTGTATATACATACCAATCATCAGGGTACATTGTATATCAGACACATCGGAAATAAACTCTAAGTAACTAACGGTGAAGCCTCCTGCTTCCAGCTCCTGAACTCCAAGCGGAACCTAACCTGTAAATATACCGGTCTGACCCGAGCACATTTGAAGCAAAGAAAAATTCACCTGGATTAGACTGGAATACTTTCAGTGGTAAATTCACAACAAACAAATTGCTTAACTTTAGAAATCCTTTTTGAAAGAAAGGATAATAGTAAGACCAGCCCACACATAAAAACGGACGGTTTGTACCTTACTATAACCCAAAACATTTTGAAATCATATCTTATCTGATATATGATAGTGTCTAAATACAAGTAAATAGAATCTAGCAGAAGGCTTGCATCTCAGGCTCCACATATATAGTATACAATCAAAACCGCAGGCGCTTACTGGAGATTGGATTCCGACTATGACAAGGTATGGAACCTCCTGTCGATAGTGTATCTCTAGAGAGGAATACACTGGGTTCAACAAGAACGTCTTGCAACTCGGCCACACATGACCGACCACTCATTTCTCTTGAGTGTATCAAATATATTGTCACCTATGGTTGGGCCCACATAACCGTTATCCGAAGATACAGAAACAAAAGAAGAACAAATATGAATATTCTCTAGATGGTGACAATACACCCTAATGGGAATGACCCATATAGTGGTGTTGCCTGCCCGATTTTTATCATTTTCCGGTTGTGAGGCTTGAGGTTATAATCTCTTCCATAACATCTGGCCACCATTTCCTTTGAATTCCACATCGTCCATACACGTTGTCTTGGGACTAGACAACCGAAGGCACCCTCCTACCACATCCTAGGAATCACCCTAAAGATTAGTAGCGAGTAGTCCTTGCAATCCATAGACTCCAACCACGACAGAATCACAGCTTATCTCTGGTTGCGACTCAGAGATTGTAAGCAATAATTCCGCTTTATGAAGATCTATGGTCTTCAAATGCTCCATCTCGATCATCATATGATTTCTTCCACGATTACGCATCTGTTGATCGGAATGGTTTTCGAATATAAATTTGATCCCGATCTTTCCGAACCAACAATCGATAATTGGTCAGATTTAATAGTCGGTTATTTAACAATAAAATAAACAAACAATCATCCATAAAATGAAAATGAATTCACTGGTTAAGCATCCAACATCTCTTGGCCTCTTTGATAATTAACAAATGGTTAATTTAGACTTATATCTTTAATACCTCGTAAAAGTTTCCCTTTTCTTATATTATGCAAATATTCAATTATCATCTCACTTCTACTCTATTAGTTCCTCATTATAAATCGGTAAGTGAATAAATTTCTAAGTATCAACCCTAAAGGCCGAAACCAACATCAGATTGACACCTCGGAAGTTACTCAACTCAACCAACGTACAACAAGTTCTAATTTCTTTAAAACTACACCATACTCCTTATCATATTCAGTATATCTTTTTAACATCTTAATTAAGCCATTTGATTCAAATATAAATTAAATATTACATAAAAACTTTATTAAAACTTATCTTGACCCTTTTTCGATTATATCTTAATCCAACTCGGTTTCTTGGTTTAAAATCCGCGATTTTAGATTGACTTCTTATCTTAAATCGTCCAACCAACTTCAATTCACTTTGGTTCTATTTCCAATTCATATCCTATACTTTTAATATTTCATTTATTTCATAAATTATTTCAAAGTTCATAACTCTACCAACTCACGTCTCAATAATCAAAATCATTCGAATAACCTGGTTTTAAATATCTTTAACCAACTTTCATCTAATTAATTATAATTTCAAATAAAAATCAATTTAAACTCACCTATACATTTTCGTTAATATAATTTGCTTATAACCCATTTAACAAATACCCAGCTTTTTAGACTTTATCAAATTCCATTTGTGATTCAAGGCCATCACTTTGATTATTATTAAATAAATAATAGTCAAATTTCAATATTACAAAAATGATTTACTTATCATCTATCATTCCATTTCTAACAGATTCAATAATCAAGTCCCCTTTAAGTAGTTGATTTATCCAACTTATCCTAACTACTCGTTAAACCATCCCAATCGATCATTCCATTTTTAATTGATTTATTATATAATTAATTTAAAGTAATCCCATATACCTTGATTATTATTTAATAAATAATAATCAATTTCGGTATAATCCTAATCTAATCGTTTCTTAAAACAATTAATAAGTTCATATAACTTAAATATTAAATATATATTTATTCCAAAATAGATTTTAAAATCAATCTTTAGTTATAAAATTAATTTATAACTTCATTTACGTCGATTCACCTAACGGTAAATCAATATTTATACAATAAGGGGTTTTTAGGCCATCAGCTGTCAACTAGTCAACCAATACCGCCCATTGGTTTAAAACATCACATCAACGTTGAATTTCAATTCAACATTCAATATTTAATCAATATCATCATTTGGGGTAAACAGTTCTATATTTAATTAATATAAACATATAATGTATTTGAGGAATCCTGTCAGATCCCACCAACCTGTACGTCCCTGCATCACAGATAATATACTTGCTAATAATATATAAACAATATTTATATCAAAGTAATCCAATGCAACAAATATAATTTGTCGACAATTATTAAACAACCAATCAACCAAGGATGCAATCATCCAATTATTATCATCAACGATGAATTATATTTCTATATGAATTTAACACTGCATAGAATTTTAGAAAAGTGTGAGAGTTAACTCACCTTATTTTGATGATCGATCTGCGTGTCATTCCATTTAATTTTAAACTAGCATTTAAAATTAAATGAAAATCCTGAATAACTTTAATCCATTCCGAACCAGCCCAGTAGCGTAGCCCTTGACGATACGATCCCAGCGGATCCAATTTCGCGTGATTCCGATGATATATGAACAAGTTATACCTATTTCAATATATTAATTAATTATTAAATTAAATTAATAAATGATTTAATTAAACGTTTAAAATCAAATTACCTTAACAATTAAATCCACATCATCATCGTTTTTACTTTCTGCCGCATGCAAAACTTCCCTTGCATTATTTCTTTGTGGTCCCAAACTCCCATACTCCAAGAATTCCTCAGTTACTCTTTATATTTTCTTTCCTTTGCTTATTTTTATTATGTGCTCACGCTTGGCCTATAAAGGCCCACGAAATCCTCCCTTTTCTTACCATTAATAAAACATGATTAACTCACGTTAATTTCACTCCCTCCTTTCCAGTATTACTCTACACCATTCCTTCTTTTGCCCATGTTTGCACGCAATGAGGCTTGCTCTTCCTCTCACGCCATCCAGTATTTAGCAAGCCAAAATGAATATTCCCATTCCACTGTTCACATTAACTACTCCAGCAATTTGCTTCTCCCTCGACGTAAACAGCCCACTGTAGATATCTGCCCAACTCCACTCCCTACGCCAACATGTCTGCCACCTACCCTTCTTCTCACGCCTGCCATGCCAAGACTGACTTTGACAAGAACACTTCGCCTACAACTCCTACACAGACCATCGCACCACTGTGGGGTCCTCAGCCGTCGCCGCACCATACCTGGCATCACCAGAAAAGTCTCGACAAACCCCCAACATCCGCTGCCTCGCCGCTTGACATGCTGCTGCTAACAAATGCCAAACATTCCAGTTTCCACGATTCTTCTCCGTCCATCTTCTTTCCGTGGTACTTCTTTAACCAGCATGCTTCATAAGCCATAATCACGTGTAAACAGACCTACTTCCATGGTGTTATGCACCTATTTCCTTTCACGCCTCCCCAAAATCCACCTGCCGCATTAGTTTAAAATGAACCCCTAACCTCAAACACCTGAAGCATTATAACGCCCCGTTTGATCTAAAAGAAATGGAGCAACCCACAAACAATCGGTTTATAATTATATTTTGTTTTTCTGAAGTTTTCCAATTAAGGTGCTGTGTATTTATATTTTTGAAGAAGAATAACTTTGGGTGTGTGAGAAGAAAGGAGTATGTACCATATATATATAGGAAAGAAGCTTGGGGCTAAAGGATCCAGTCACTTTCATGCGGTGTAGGGTAAGCTTACTTTTTCTTTATTTGGGTATGGACAACGTAAAATCAAATTTATAGGGTAGGTGCGAATTTTTCCTCCTTAGATCAGCTGCTGAAATGAAATGTCCATGACTAGGTGATTGAGTGATGGCAAAAAGCATGGGTAGTATGTTTTTTTTCAAATGTAGCCATGCTTTTGTACGTGCTATTTAAGTTAGGCCATCCTTGAAGTTAAGTCCTAGAAGAGGAAGGCATGGTATTATGTCGGCTTTGATTTAGACAACACATTTATAGAAAAACTTAGGTCCGTCGTTGAAATGTTTAGGACATACTGAATTTTTATTTATTTAGTATATAAATTTTAGCGTACCTCGTTATATAACACTTCATTCACCTACATACCGCTACAGACCAAAATAAAGACATCGTCGTGTCAGACATTGTGCCACGGTCTAAAAAATATAATAATATAGACTAGGTAGCTTATTTTGTGAAACCCCAAAATGCTGATATAGGGTGTAAAATACTCCAAATAAACATTAACTTATTTTCCAAATTAATAATTACAGTAAAATTCTAACAATTAAATTATAACTACATCTCAAAAATCTTGTCCACATTCGAAACCCATATTTAATTATATTAAATTATCGTTATGGTTTATAAAAGATTTCATAGCGGTTTTCTAAAAATTTGAATTGGTCGTAAGTTACAATTTATATGGTGAAATCTCGATTTTTCTCTATCCCTGGAAAAATATAATCACATAGATTCAAGCGGTTCTCGTTTCATAGAAATCCGACTTATATCGGATCCTGTACATTCAATTAAAGTTCGAAATTCAATATTACGAACTATCGCGTCGTTTCGAGCTCGTTTTAATTAATTTATAAATATATAAATTCGAACTCCATTTTCTGATAAATAAATTCGATATATAATCCATTAATATCACCAAATTAATATTTAAACTGATTTAAATATTCGTAGTTAACGTTCAAAAATCTAGGACATTACAAAAAAAATGCGACAAATTTATCTTAGGGAAATACTTTGTTTCGAAAAAGTTTTATCAGCCATTTGATAACCGGTGTAATAACGTCATTATAATTAGTTTAAAATATAAGGTATAAACTTGTAGATAAAATGTAACTTATTCTCTATTAAAAAAGGAAATGCACAAATGGTGTTTCATTCACTATGCATACTTGAGTAATGGAAGCCTCTTAGAGATTACACAAAAGTAAACATTATTAATGCAATAGGTAATGACGTGTAATATGTGTAAAATTTGGAAATATAAATAGTGAAGTCCACATACTATATCTTATAACAATTTTAAGCATTCAATATAGCAGAAAACATCCATTATATACCATTAGCAAGTTGAGAAAAATATTGATGAATTAGTTCTTTTGATAATCTAATATTGTAGGTAGTGGATTCAAAGTGTGGAAATATCTATATGTTTTTAAAAATTAATCAAATTGCAGTCATGCCATGTTAAGTTTTGTAAACATCAGTTAATTATTCAATGTCCTACTATGCCATTTATTATTCTCAAATACTCATAGTGAAACAGGAGAAATGAGAAAAGAAAAGGAACATAAAATTATACCAAGGTGGAGGTGCAAATCAATGAGGATGAAAATGTAATTCTAGCGGTAAGAACAATCCAAAGAAAATATATGGGACATCATAAATGCCTAAAAAACAGGTACCGCTATAACATGAAGTTTGCAGTACACAGCTACACATATGCGTACATGTGATTCTAGTCTTATGGACTTGTTGAATTACAAATGGAAGAGCGAGATGTTTAAAAATATAAGTCTAAATGTGAACATTTTCTATCTATTTATCACTCAAAAGAACAAAATAAAGTATAACAGTCATTATGATATAACCTTTTTTTAAGAAAATGTAGTGCTTCCAAATATTCTTTGACTTTCTCATTATAGGTCTAATTAGACAAAGAAATGTAGTCGTACTAATTTGTCAGCCAAATTGAAAATTTTAATTTGACTATCCTATAAGAATGCTTAGGAGATAAGAAGGGATATTGAGTATGGTAATTTTTTGGCAGTTGTGAGTTGTTGCACCAAGCTAAGTAACGCGACAAAAGCTTGTGCCTATATGACTACATATTAATAAAACTCCAATTTTATTTAGAAATTGCATTCATATACTTGACAAATAATTGTCCTTATATAATGAAAGTCATAACTTAAAGGGCTTCACTTAACCAACTAAGCGTTTGCGTGATCAATTATAAAAGCCCTTACCCCCAAAGTATTATTTCACTATAAAAGCTATTTCTGCTTATAAAACTTATTTTTCATACTATTATGTCAATGCTTCTAGCCTTTAAAATAGATGTAAAGATGAATGCAATTTTAAATTTAGACCTAAATAATCTCAATGTAACGACACGGATTTCGCCCGGACCTAATCGATCGTTAAATCGACCAAGACCGTTTGAATCCTGCATATGTTAACTTTGGGCATACAACACATCAGAACAAATAACAGAAGACTTTTATAAACATCATAATAATGTTACATCAGAGTACAAAATAGCAGAGTACATAAAAATATAATACAACAATGGAAGATTAATTTACAACAAATTTAATACAATGCATCGGAAGACTATCAATGCTCTGGACACAACTTTAAGCTTCGATCCGGAGTCCTGCTCAATAATAAATATCGGCAAAATAAGCTATTCAACTACCCGTGTGGAAAATATGGGCACCCAAGTTTGCAAAGTGAAACAAACTACGAGTCAGTCATGGGACTGGTATAAGAAATCTTAACCTATCATTAAACAACACAATGTTTTTCAGAAAAATGAAACCATTATAAGACTCAAGTCCCATCACACAATGCAACGCAAACCGGAGGATAGAGTTTTACCTTATAATGGTCAAAAATGCTTGATACGATAAAACGGATTTTGTAACAACCCGTAAAATGCGAGCCAGTTTGAAATTTTTATTTTGACAATTTTGGCGAATTTAGAATATTTAAAATGGATTATTTTAAATAATATCGACGAGAAATTTATTTTGAATATAATTCGACGTATATTATATACGTCGTCGTTAGAATATAAATATTTATATATAATTATAAATAGAATTGAAAATGGCGCGGTAGTTCGATAATTCGATTTCAAACTTCAATTGAATGTACCGGGTGCAAAACAATCCGAATTTTAGTGAAACCAAAAATGATAGGATCTAAATGATGATATCTTTCCAACGAATCCGAAAAATCAAAATTTCGTAGCGAGAATCAAAAGATATGTCCAGTTGAAAATTCTGAATAGTCGCTATGGAATTCAGGCCCTTAAAAATGGACATTTTGCAAATGACCTCGGATTTCGACGAAACCACTTTTGTTGGGTCCGTGATGTCAAGTTATTGCGAGGTTTCAAATTTCATAATTTTTCGAATCAATATGTGAGCGTGGCGAAGGAAAACGCGTTTGACCAGTTTCAGTTGATTTTAATCGACTGGAAATTGGCCATTTTTCCAACGGTCTCAGAATTCGACGAAACTAGTTTTGTTAGGACCGTATCGTCAATACGAAGCTAGAAAATATTTTTCTAGAATTTTTCGAGTTCGTATGTGACCCCGGTAATTTGAAATGTACGTTTAAAATTCAATATAGTGATTTAAATGTAAATTAAACGGAAACTGATTCAAACGGCCGAATCAGCTGACGATACATATCCCATTGTGTTCGGAATGGGGGTTAAACGCTATGGACGACAGGTGGTGGGCCTTGTTTTGATGACGTATGTAAAAGTCAACTTTTATAAAATAATAAAATAATAAATAAAAATATATATAAACCCCCCCCCCTTTTTTCTCGTTTACACTGGACAGAAATTAGAAGAAAAAAAAAACCCTCAATCAAAGTGGCGCGCCTCCCCACCGTCGGCCACCATCGAGGCGCTCACCTCAGCCCCGACGGCGAGACCCCCTCCACCTCAGGCGCACCCTTGCCTCGATCTCCTCCAGCCTCCACCTCACGCCCTCCGATCCACCGCAACCCCCAACTCGACAAAGCCCCCTCCAGCTTCTCCTCCTCCTCGATTCCCTCCTCCCGCTCCCTCTTCCCACCGCGAGAACCCCAGATTCAAGACCGCCGCCACCTGCTAGGACCGGCTCCGACCAGAGCAGCCCCCTCCGGAACTCGAGCGACCACCAGTAGCACCCCCCCCCCCCGTAAGTTTTTAAATTTATTTATTTTACTTTTATTTTATATAAACTGAATTTTATTTATTTTTCTTTAGAAAAAAACTGAATTTTATTTGCTTATTAAACTGTTTTTATTTTTAAAATTTAAAACTGATTTTAAAAAGAATTTAAAATAGAAAAAGTTTGAATTTTAAAATGGAAAAAGATTAGAACTTTAAAAGGTGAAAAGATAGGATTTTTATTTGGTAAAAGGTATGATCTTTATATTTTTAAAGTGATAAAAATATGATTTTTATATTTTTAAAGTATTAAAAATATAATCTTTACTATATAGAAATATTAAAAATGTGATTTTTATATTTTTAAAGAGTTAAAAATATAATTTTTACATGATAGAATATTAAAAATATCACCTTTATATGTGTAGAAAAATAAAAATGAGATTTTTATAAAGATGAAATCTTTAAATTTGAAAAGGCGAAGTCTATGTTTTATAAAGGCGAAAACTATATTTTAGAAAGGCGAAATCTTTATATGGAAAATAGCGTGATAAAAATATAATTTTTATCTATATAACATAGTAGTAAAAATATGATTTTTATATATTGAATAGCATAGTAAAAATTCGATTTTTAAATATATGAAGTGATTATAAAAATATGATTTTAATTTGAAAACGAACAAATAAAAATGTGATTTTTATTTTAAAGACATCAAAATATAAAAATGTGATTTTTGTGTATATAGTGACTACGGGCAACGAAGATGACGAAGATGGGATAACGAAGAAGATTTCTATTAATGAAGAGTCGTGGTATTGGATAGCTTTCGGTGAGAACTTCTCACTCTAAAATTCTTTTTCTAGTTATATATATATACTAGGATGCAGACGGTGTTTAGTAGCACCCGACACAATCGTCCACAGACCATGGACTTGTTTGTTTGGCTGTTTGGTGATTGATTGCGATATTGGTTTGAATGTGGTTTGTGGTGTGGAAAATCGAATCGCTAAATGGGTTAGGATTAGACGTGCGCCGTTATAAGGCGAAGGAGTAAGGCTAGGTTAGACTCTTACTCCAAATTTTGTGGTTTGCATAACGAAAGTGATTTGATTGATGTGTGAATGGCGTGGGCCTTCACTAGACCGGGGATAAGGCTAGGCCTCGTCCCGTTTCTAGTATCATGCCGTTATGCCGCCGAAATTTTCTAAAATATGTTAGAAAAATAAAAATATCATTTTATTGAATAAATGAACTGAATAGAAATTCAAGTGTTAAAATAAATTGTTTTATCGTTAAAAATATAATTTTTAACGTGAAAGTGAATAAATAAATATTTATAAACAAATCGGCCGATTTGTTTATATACACTGATTTGACTGATATTGATTGGGTCGATAAATTTTACACATCGCCCAACTGCACAAATAAAATCTGTGTTTGATTGTTTGAAACCCCACACGGGTGTTGGGATGAAATTTGATGTTCACTCATCCTGATTGATTAAATATGTCGATCGGTCGACTGACAGACTGTGTAAGCGTCAATTATTTATATTTGGTGCTTATACAGTGTAGTGCACTTTGGTTGATGATTGATTATTTTTCAAAGCTATTATATACATGTGTTGTATGGAATCCATATAATTAACGTTATATGGTGATTGATTGGGCCTCATTCCAATTTGAAAAATAATGAATATTATAAAAGAAAATTCATGTGTTGAATATAAAAATAGTCATGTGTTGACGATGTTCATGTGTTGAGTGAAATATTTTATATAATAAAAATTTACATCTTTATCATATTTAAAATTAGAACTACTTCCCAGTAGAAGTCTAATTGAAAAATCAAACGATAGATACCATAGTTTTATAAAATATTTTACATAACAAAAATAGTGATGTGTCGACAGTACTCATGTGTTGAGATTAGTCGTGTGTTGAAAGAAATATAGATTCATGTGTTGAATAGAACAAATATTCATTTGTTGAATAGAATAACGAATTATTGAAATATAAAGCCGTGTTGATTAGAGATGCGTTATTTGACGCGAACGATGTTTATATCGATTTTATAATGAATATTGAAAAGTGATTTCAAAATTTAATATTTTGAAAGGAAATTCAAATTGAATTAGATTAAAATTCAAAGGGAAATTTTATTGAATCAATTTGAAATGAATTCGAATCGAATAGAAAATGAATTCGATTCGAATTGAATAGAAAGTGAATTTGAATTGAAATTTCGAAATGAATTGAATTGAAATTTCGAAATGAATTGAATTGAAATTTCGAAATGAACTGAATTGAAAATGATTTCGAAATGAACTGAATTGAAAATGATTTCGAAATGAACTGAATTGAAAAAGATTTCGAAATGAATTGAATTGAAAACGAATTCAAATTGAATTGAAAGTGAATTGAAATGAATTCAAATTGAATTAAAATTTGAATTGAATAGAAATGAATTTTGAAACGAATTTATAAAGAAGAATTCAATTTTGATTTGAATTGAAAAGAAAGTTGAAAAGGTTTTGAAAACGAATTTAAAACGATTTATAAAATACGTTTTAAAAGGAAATCGACGATAATATATATAATATATATATATATTATATATATAATGGCCTGAATAGAACGCGCCGCGCCGCGGTAGTTCGTGAATTTCGACCATTAACTTCGAATTGACGTTGCGGGAGATCCGACCGACGGATTCTCCTAAAACCGGAACCGTTGGGTTCGTATCGAAAAGAGCTTTCCAATGAATATTATAAATTTGAAATCTAACGGTTGGATTTGGAGTTATGTCCAAATCAAATTCGAAAAAGGTCGCTGTAAGTGCAGTTCGATGGCCGTTGTTGGAAATCGACTGTACGGGCCTTGATAAAATTATTAAAAATATCTATAATTTATGTAAAATTATAATATGTGAATTGGAAAGAACTGGGATGAAAAACTCCACATTTGAAATGATAAAAATGGATTTTTATCAAAATGAACTAGTTTTGAACTAGAATTAAAATCAATTTATTTTTGAAATAAATAAATTGAATTTGAAAGTGATTTTAAAAATAATCAATATTCCCAATAGGTGAAGTGGAAGGGGAGTTGAATCGAAATTATCTTCGGGATATTTCGATATTGGATTTCGTGACTATACAGATACTGTTATGGGAATTTGAAAGATATATTTTATATCGTTATTTCCAATACGATATATGTTGGTTTCAGAATTTGATATTGAATATAAGCCGATATATTTTCTATTCAGAGCCTCGTATTTAATATCAAATGTGATTTGGGTTTATCGTGAATCGTGTTTTAAATGACGTTGGTTCTTTAACCCAGGTAAAGGCAAGATGTTGATTTTTGAAAAGATTAAAACTAAGTGGAGTTTTAATGAATCTTTAATTAGATTAAAAATGTGGATTGATAATTTAAATTATCAAATCTGAAAAGTGATCGAGAGTGGAGTACCACCAGTTTTGCTCCAAAGCGATAGTTAAATCTTTAATTAGATTTGAACGTGAAATGGTAATTAAGTTTACCGATAACACCGTGGTGTTAGATGTGGAGTATTACCAGTTTTCTCCCTGGGATATATAGGTTGGGATTGGGAAATAAAATAAATAATTACTTCGGCGTGGTTCGTTAATCCCGACTAGTTTGAAATGATATCCAAAGGAAGAATATAGGATAAATTTAGAAGAATTTATCTTTGATAAAATTAATGGGAACCTTTCCCTAAGAATATGATTTTGTGAATAAAAGAATATTCTGAATTGGAATGAGGCGTTCATTGTGTTTGTGTAACATTTGTTAATTATATACGTGGGTTATTCAGAAAGGCCGGGTTATACCCATTCTGAATAACCGATTCGACGAGATGTCGAAGATGAAGACGGTGGTTGAAGACCGGAAGTCTTCACATCGTTTGGGTGATTACTGATGATCTTGATTGGGTTGTACACCCAAGATGAGGGAAACAGTCGGTGATCGTCCAGACGTACTTGGAGATGGATGGATATGCGAGGAAAGTGCCTCCGGTTTCGTTCAGACCCAGAACGAACTTGTAAATGGATTGTGTGTCTGACATTGGATTTTATTCTGTGTTGATTGATCTCTATTAAATATACATCTGTTTGGCGGCAGAGAATTTATTCTCTTGCTTAACGCCCTTCTCTGAGACTACGAGCTCAGAGGTTGTATATCGATGGACATCAGTCGCATGGAGTGAATTGCCAATGTGGCATGCGTAAGTGGCAATTGATCAGGGCTTCTGTTGAAAAGCAAAGTCTTGTGGTTGATGATCAAAGCACGGCCTGTGTGGCGTAGCTTTGTGTATAACGTGAATTCGCGAGCCTCACACCTCGGTATGAGTCAAAAACGGGATAGTGACTGCAGGGAGAGCACGACGTTTCTTTCTAGCTAGGGTGGTGTCAGTGACCTACCAGCCCTGACATTTATATACTTTTCACCTGTGTGGTTGTTGGATATGAGGCGCCTCGGATATAGGTCTGTAAGGACCGGGAAACGTGTGTTCAGGAATAACTAATCCTCAAAAGTAAGAGAGGACCGGCCCTGAAGATCCAAGGATCATAGTGGGGTCCTGAGGCATTTGCTAGAGTGTCTCGAACGCGGAGAGGAGCTTGCCCCTTGCCTCGGCTCATGACGGAAATCCAATTTCCAATACGTGTATTGCGGTTTTAATTGTAGAACTAGTACGGCGACATGATATATGGTACCCATGCCGTCTATGATTGATATTTATGATTGAAATTGTTTTGACACTATACACTTATTATAGTATCAAATGATTTGTTTTAAATGTATCAAGCATGTTTGGCTATTATAAGGGAAAACCCTATCCTCCGGCTTGCGTTGCATTGTGTGATGGGACCTGGGTCTTATAATAGCTTCATTTTTCGAAAAAGCATTGCGCTGTTTATTCTATGCACTGGTATTCTTGGGAGGAAACCCGTTCCGTGTTATACGGCGTGGTCCCTTGAATTACTCCCTTTTAAAGTAAAGATTTAAATAACTGTTTTAGTTCTCACACCGGTCCCATGACTGACCTGGAGTTTATTGTTTTAACCTAAACTCTGGGTGCCCCTATTTTCCGCACGGGCAGCTAGTAGTTTTGGTTTTGCAGATTTATATTCACAGGAACCTGGTTTACAGCTGGAACGATGCTCGGAAAGCTCTGTATCCGTGTATCACTTCTAGTTGTGTTTTATATTATTTTTCCACTGCTATGTAACTTATTGTAATCTCTGATATTTGTCGAATGTAATTTATTCATTTATACTCTGTATATTCTTGTATCTGATGGAATTGTTGAAATAACAATGAAATGTTCTTCTGTATGCGCTCTATTTTGTCCTGTTCTCAACGCTATCCGTGCTTTCCTTCACGGGGAAGTTCGGGTCGTGTCAGTTTGGTATCAGAGCTTTGGTTTACAGAGCTCGAGAACCAGACACATTAGAACCATACGAAAGAATTCATCAGATATTGGATTAATAATATCCAATTAGAATGACTCGTTAGAGATAGGATCAGTAGTATCCTAGAACGAGTGTGAAGATTATATTTTTCAAATGAAAACAATTTTGTTTTAAAATTTAAATCGCTTTATACGTATTTGATTATTTAATTATTTTGAATATGGACAATCGAGTATATATAGATTTCGCGTATACGCGTCATGAACGTATAGTCGAAGTTTTAATATACTGGATAGATATAGAATCACATTCTAGGCACCCGGGGATAATTCTGGTGATGTGGCCACATCATCAGTATTTATGTTCGTGTTTCGAAGGTGTGACTTCTATATATTTCCATTAGGCTGGTGTGAGAACCAAAATTAATATAGATAGACACATTGTTGTGAATTGGCATCAAAAACATGATTTTTTGTATATATATCAAAATTATGAATTTGAAACTCTAATTCACTAATTGATTGATGTTTGGGTTGTTTTGTTTATCTGTTTGCTAGTTTTTAACCATTTATGCCTAATTGAATCGAATATTGAACTGTATTGAAAATTAGTCGCATTTGCTTGCATATACATATACTTACATTGAACAGGTCATAGCAAGGAGGCTAGAGCAGAGAATAAAATTTGTTTGCCCGACAAATAGGTACATATTTACTACATAATTTCCTGTTTTGTTTGGGAGATGATGATTTTATGAGCCTATTGGCTAGCCGCTTGGCTTTTTCTTTTTCTTTTTGAGATCTGAAGGACCGGGGAAGCTATTTGAAATTCCCCGATGCTCCCGATGCAGGGGAGGTTATGGCGAAATTTTTCGAAAATTTAGGGTGTTAGCCAAATTTTTGAAGAATTTGAAAATTCTCAGAAACTGAAAAGTTGGAGAATGGAAGCCAGATCGAATGTAGAGCTGAATAATCAAACCACTTTCGACTTTGTTCCTTTTCGGGGACGAAAAGTTTTAAGTGAGGGAGATTGTAACAACCCGTAAAATGCGAGCCAGTTTGAAATTTTTATTTTGACAATTTTGGCGAATTTAGAATATTTAAAATGGATTATTTTAAATAATATCGACGAGAAATTTATTTTGAATATAATTCGACGTATATTATATACGTCGTCGTTAGAATATAA
This sequence comes from Allium sativum, assembly GCA_030737875.1. Lineage (NCBI taxonomy): Eukaryota > Viridiplantae > Streptophyta > Magnoliopsida > Asparagales > Amaryllidaceae > Allium > Allium sativum. Next base: position 321,985,690 of record CM060921.1, read on the forward strand.
ATATTTATATATAATTATAAATAGAATTGAAAATGGCGCGGTAGTTTGATAATTCGATTTCAAACTTCAATTGAATGTACCGGGTGCAAAACAATCCGAATTTTAGTGAAACCAAAAATGATAGGATCTAAATGATGATATCTTTCCAACGAATCCGAAAAATCAAAATTTCGTAGCGAGAATCAAAAGATATGTCCAGTTGAAAATTCTGAATAGTCGCTATGGAATTCAGGCCCTTAAAAATGGACATTTTGCAAATGACCTCGGATTTCGACGAAACCACTTTTGTTGGGTCCGTGATGTCAAGTTATTGCGAGGTTTCAAATTTCATAATTTTTCGAATCAATATGTGAGCGTGGCGAAGGAAAACGCGTTTGACCAGTTTCAGTTGATTTTAATCGACTGGAAATTGGCCATTTTTCCAACGGTCTCAGAATTCGACGAAACTAGTTTTGTTAGGACCATATCGTCAATACGAAGCTAGAAAATATTTTTCTAGAATTTTTCGAGTTCGTATGTGACCCCGGTAATTTGAAATGTACGTTTAAAATTCAATATAGTGATTTAAATGTAAATTAAACGGAAACTGATTCAAACGGCCGAATCAGCTGACGATACATATCCCATTGTGTTCGGAATGAGGGTAAAACGCTATGGACGACAGGTGGTGGGCCTTGTTTTGATGACGTATGTAAAAGTCAACTTTTATAAAATAATAAAATAATAAATAAAAATATATATAAACCCCCCCTTTTTTCTCGTTTACACTGGACAGAAAGTAGAAGAAAAAAAAAACCCTCAATCGAAGTGGCACGCCTCCCCACCGTCGGCCACCATCGAGGCGCTCACCTCAGCCCCGACGGCGAGACCCCCTCCACCTCAGGCGCACCCTTGCCTCGATCTCCTCCAGCCTCCACCTCACGCCCTCCGATCCACCGCAACCCCCAACTCGACAAAGCCCCCTCCAGCTTCTCCTCCTCCTCGATTCCCTCCTCCCGCTCCCTCTTCCCACCGCGAGAACCCCAGATTCAAGACCGCCGCCACCTGCTAGGACCGGCTCCGACCAGAGCAGCCCCCTCCGGAACTCGAGCGACCACCAGTAGCACCCCCCCCCCCCCCCCGTAAGTTTTTAAATTTATTTATTTTACTTTTATTTTATATAAACTGAATTTTATTTATTTTTCTTTAGAAAAAAACTGAATTTTATTTGCTTATTAAACTGTTTTTATTTTTAAAATTTAAAACTGATTTTAAAAAGAATTTAAAATAGAAAAAGTTTTAATTTTAAAATGGAAAAAGATTAGAACTTTAAAAGGTGAAAAGATAGGATTTTTATTTGGTAAAAGGTATGATCTTTATATTTTTAAAGTGATAAAAATATGATTTTTATATTTTTAAAGTATTAAAAATATAATCTTTACTATATAGAAATATTAAAAATGTGATTTTTATATTTTTAAAGAGTTAAAAATATAATTTTTACATGATAGAATATTAAAAATATCACCTTTATATGTGTAGAAAAATAAAAATGAGATTTTTATAAAGATGAAATCTTTAAATTTGAAAAGGCGAAGTCTATGTTTTATAAAGGCGAAAACTATATTTTAGAAAGGCGAAATCTTTATATGGAAAATAGCGTGATAAAAATATAATTTTTATCTATATAACATAGTAGTAAAAATATGATTTTTATATATTGAATAGCATAGTAAAAATTCGATTTTTAAATATATGAAGTGATTATAAAAATATGATTTTAATTTGAAAACGAACAAATAAAAATGTGATTTTTATTTTAAAGACATCAAAATATAAAAATGTGATTTTTGTGTATATAGTGACTACGGGCAACGAAGATGACGAAGATGGGATAACGAAGAAGATTTCTATTAATGAAGAGTCGTGGTATTGGATAGCTTTCGGTGAGAACTTCTCACTCTAAAATTCTTTTTCTAGTTATATATATATATATACTAGGATGCAGACGGTGTTTAGTAGCACCCGACACAATCGTCCACAGACCATGGACTTGTTTGTTTGGCTGTTTGGTGATTGATTGCGATATTGGTTTGAATGTGGTTTGTGGTGTGGAAAATCGAATCGATAAATGGGTTAGGATTAGACGTGCGCCGTTATAAGGCGAAGGAGTAAGGCTAGGTTAGACTCTTACTCCAAATTTTGTGGTTTGCATAACGAAAGTGATTTGATTGATGTGTGAATGGCGTGGGCCTTCACTAGACCGGGGATAAGGCTAGGCCTCGTCCCGTTTCTAGTATCGTGCCGTTATGCCGCCGAAATTTTCTAAAATATGTTAGAAAAATAAAAATATCATTTTATTGAATAAATGAACTGAATAGAAATTCAAGTGTTAAAATAAATTGTTTTATCGTTAAAAATATAATTTTTAACGTGAAAGTGAATAAATAAATATTTATAAACAAATCGGTCGATTTGTTTATATACACTGATTTGACTGATATTGATTGGGTCGATAAATTTTACACATCGCCCAACTGCACAAATAAAATCTGTGTTTGATTGTTTGAAACCCCACACGGGTGTTGGGATGAAATTTGATGTTCACTTATCCTGATTGATTAAATATGTCGATCGGTCGACTGACAGACTGTGTAAGCGTCAATTATTTATATTTGGTGCTTATACAGTGTAGTGCACTTTGGTTGATGATTGATTATTTTTCAAAGCTATTAGATACATGTGTTGTATGGAATCCATATAATTAACGTTATATGGTGATTGATTGGGCCTCATTCCAATTTGAAAAATAATGAATATTATAAAAGAAAATTCATGTGTTGAATATAAAAATAGTCATGTGTTGACGATGTTCATGTGTTGAGTGAAATATTTTATATAATAAAAATTTACATCTTTATCATATTTAAAATTAGAACTACTTCCCAGTAGAAGTCTAATTGAAAAATCAAACGATAGATACCATAGTTTTATAAAATATTTTACATAACAAAAATAGTGATGTGTCGACAGTACTCATGTGTTGAGATTAGTCGTGTGTTGAAAGAAATATAGATTCATGTGTTGAATAGAACAAATATTCATTTGTTGAATAGAATAACGAATTATTGAAATATAAAGCCGTGTTGATTAGAGATGCGTTATTTTGACGCGAACGATGTTTATATCGATTTTATTCGTTTTATAATGAATATTGAAAAGTGATTTCAAAATTTAATATTTTGAAAGGAAATTCAAATTGAATTAGATTAAAATTCAAAGGGAAATTTTATTGAATCAATTTGAAATGAATTCGAATCGAATAGAAAATGAATTCGATTCGAATTGAATAGAAAGTGAATTTGAATTGAAATTTCGAAATGAATTGAATTGAAATTTCGAAATGAATTGAATTGAAATTTCGAAATGAACTGAATTGAAAATGATTTCGAAATGAACTGAATTGAAAATGATTTCGAAATGAACTGAATTGAAAAAGATTTCGAAATGAATTGAATTGAAAACGAATTCAAATTGAATTGAAAGTGAATTGAAATGAATTCAAATTGAATTAAAATTTGAATTGAATAGAAATGAATTTTGAAACGAATTTATAAAGAAGAATTCAATTTTGATTTGAATTGAAAAGAAAGTTGAAAAGGTTTTGAAAACGAATTTAAAACGATTTATAAAATACGTTTTAAAAGGAAATCGACGATAATATATATAATATATATATATTATATATATAATGGCCTGAATAGAACGCGCCGCGCCGCGGTAGTTCGTGAATTTCGACCATTAACTTCGAATTGACGTTGCGGGAGATCCGACCGACGGATTCTCCTAAAACCGGAACCGTTGGGTTCGTATCGAAAAGAGCTTTCCAATGAATATTATAAATTTGAAATCTAACGGTTGGATTTGGAGTTATGTCCAAATCAAATTCGAAAAAGGTCGCTGTAAGTGCAGTTCGATGGCCGTTGTTGGAAATCGACTGTACGGGCCTTGATAAAATTATTAAAAATATCTATAATTTGTGTAAAATTATAATATGTGAATTGGAAAGAACTGGGATGAAAAACTCCACATTTGAAATGATAAAAATGGATTTTTATCAAAATGAACTAGTTTGGAACTAGAATTAAAATCAATTTATTTTTGAAATAAATAAATTGAATTTGAAAGTGATTTTAAAAATAATCAATATTCCCAATAGGTGAAGTGGAAGGGGAGTTGAATCGAAATTATCTTCGGGATATTTCGATGTTGGATTTCGTGACTATACAGATATTGTTATGGGAATTTGAAAGATATATTTTATATCGTTATTTCCAATACGATATATGTTGGTTTCAGAATTTGATATTGAATATAAGCCGATATATTTTCTATTCAGAGCCTCGTATTTAATATCAAATGTGATTTGGGTTTATCGTGAATCGTGTTTTAAATGACGTTGGTTCTTTAACCCAGTTAAAGGCAAGATGTTGATTTTTGAAAAGATTAAAACTAAGTGGAGTTTTAATGAATCTTTAATTAGATTAAAAATGTGGATTGATAATTTAAATTATCAAATCTGAAAAGTGATCGAGAGTGGAGTACCACCAGTTTTGCTCCAAAGCGATAGTTAAATCTTTAATTAGATTTGAACGTGAAATGGTAATTAAGTTTACCGATAACACCGTGGTGTTAGATGTGGAGTATTACCAGTTTTCTCCCTGGGATATATAGGTTGGGATTGGGAAATAAAATAAATAATTACTTCGGCGTGGTTCGTTAATCCCGACTAGTTTGAAATGATATCCAAAGGAAGAATATAGGATAAATTTAGAAGAATTTATCTTTGATAAAATTAATGGGAACCTTTCCCTAAGAATATGATTTTGTGAATAAAAGAATATTCTGAATTGGAATGAGGCGTTCATTGTGTTTGTGTAACATTTGTTAATTATATACGTGGGTTATTCAGAAAGGCCGGGTTATACCCATTCTGAATAACCGATTCGACGAGATGTCGAAGATGAAGACGGTGGTTGAAGACCGGAAGTCTTCACATCGTTTGGGTGATTACTGATGATCTTGATTGGGCTGTACACCCAAGATGAGGGAAACAGTCGGTGATCGTCCAGACGTACTTGGAGATGGATGGATATGCGAGGAAAGTGCCTCCGGTTTCGTTCAGACCCAGAACGAACTTGTAAATGGATTGTGTGTCTGACATTGGATTTTATTCTGTGTTGATTGATCTCTATTAAATATACATCTGTTTGGCGGCGGAGAATTTATTCTCTTGCTTAACGCCCTTCTCTGAGACGTACGAGCTCAGAGGTTGTATATCGATGGACATCAGTCGCATGGAGTGAATTGCCAATGTGGCATGCGTAAGTGGCAATTGATCAGGGCTTCTGTTGAAAAGCAAAGTCTTGTGGTTGATGATCAAAGCACGGCCTGTGTGGCGTAGCTTTGTGTATAACGTGAATTCGCGAGCCTCACACCTCGGTATGAGTCAAAAACGGGATAGTGACTGCAGGGAGAGCACGACGTTTCTTTCTAGCTAGGGTGGTGTCAGTGACCTACCAGCCCTGACATTTATATACTTTTCACCTGTGTGGTTGTTGGATATGAGGCGCCTCGGATATAGGTCTGTAAGGACCGGGAAACGTGTGTTCAGGAATAACTAATCCTCAAAAGTAAGAGAGGACCGGCCCTGAAGATCCAAGGATCATAGTGGGGTCCTGAGGCATTTGCTAGAGTGTCTCGAACGCGGAGAGGAGCTTGCCCCTTGCCTCGGCTCATGACGGAAATCCAATTTCCAATACGTGTATTGCGGTTTTAATTGTAGAACTAGTACGACGACATGATATATGGTACCCATGCCGTCTATGATTGATATTTATGATTGAAATTGTTTTGACACTATACACTTATTATAGTATCAAATGATTTGTTTTAAACATATCAAGCATGTTTGGCTATTATAAGGGAAAACCCTATCCTCCGGCTTGCGTTGCATTGTGTGATGGGACCTGGGTCTTATAATAGCTTCATTTTTCGAAAAAGCATTGCGCTGTTTATTCTATGCACTGGTATTCTTGGGAGGAAACCCGTTCCGTGTTATACGGCGTGGTCCCTTGAATTACTCCCTTTTAAAGTAAAGTTTTAAATAACTGTTTTAGTTCTCACACCAGTCCCATGACTGACCTGGAGTTTATTGTTTTAACCTAAACTCTGGGTGCCCCTATTTTCCGCACGGGCAGCTAGTAGTTTTGGTTTTGCAGATTTATATTCACAGGAACCTGGTTTACAGCTGGAACGATGCTCGGAAAGCTCTGTATCCGTGTATCACTTCTAGTTGTGTTTTATATTATTTTTCCGCTGCTATGTAACTTATTGTAATCTCTGATATTTGTCGAATGTAATTTATTCATTTATACTCTGTATATTCTTGTATCTGATGGAATTGTTGAAATAACAATGAAATGTTCTTCTGTATGCACTCTATTTTGTCCTGTTCTCAACGCTATCCGTGCTTTCCTTCACGGGGAAGTTCGGGTCGTGTCAGATTTGATATTATTAGCGTCTATATGTTTCAAAAACATTTCAACCATAATGTGTCAATCATAGGCGGCATAACTACCATATACTATGTCTCCATACTAGTTTTACAATCAAAACCGTATAGTGTCGTATTGGAAGTTGGATTTCCATCCTGAACCAAGGCAAGGGATCGTCCTTACCGAATTTGAGACAATCTAGCCCATGTCTTAGGACAAGTACTCAGTCAAGCCCTTAGGAGCGCCAGGGCCGGTCCACACATATGTTAGTGGATTAGTAATGCCTGAACAATACGTTTCCCCGCCCTATGGGGCGTAAATCAAGAGCTAATAGGGACTTAAATCCGAGGTACCTCGCTTTCCATCATCCACATAAGTAAAAATGTCTGGGCTCCATAGCATGACACCACTTCTTAGCTAGAAAGAAACGCAAGATCTCCCTGGGTTCCTTCTCCCATTTCTGGTTAATACCGGGGTGTGAGGCTCGCAAAGTAACGCTATACACAAAGCTATGTTAAATAAAGGTGTGCTTTGATCATCAACCACAAGGCTCTGCTTTTCAGCAAAAGCCTTGATCATCAACCATAAGGCCCTGCTTTTCACAAAAGCCTTGATCATTTGCATCTTAGCATGCCACATTGTCAATCCATACCGTACCATTGATTTCTGCCAATATATAACCTCTAAGATCGTACGTCTCATAGAAGGGTGTTAAGAAAGAGAATAAATTCTCCGCCACCGGCAGATATATATTTAGCAGAGATCAACGAATACAACATAAAGGAATACAACGTCAGACATACCATCCATCTACAAGTTCGTTCTGGGACTGAATGAAACCGGAGACACCTTATTCCTCGTCCCATATGTCCAATACAGGAGAGAGGTCCTCACATATCCGTTGATCTCCAAGTACGTCTAGACGATCACCACTTATTACCTTGTCTTGGGATGCCTCCCAATCAAGACATCAGTAGTTATCCAAACGATGTGAAGATCTCCAGTCTTCAGCCACCGTCTTCATCTTCGACTTTTGATCGTCGTAGTAATTATTCAGAATGGGTTAAACCCAGTCTTTCCGAATAACTCACGTATTTTATAATCAATAAACAAGTGCTATGTAACACATCATATGCCTCATTCCAACTCAGAATATTCTTTTAATAAAATATTCACATTATTAGGGAAAAGTTCCCATTAATTTTATCAAAGATAAATTCTTTTAAATTTATTCTTTAATCTTTTTTTTAAAGATTCATTAAAACTCCAATTTGGTTTTAATATCAAAAATCATTACTTTATGATTATTCAACTTTAAGAAATTAATCTTGTCTTTAACTGGGTTAAAGAACCAATTGTCATTTAAAACACAGTTCACGATAAACCCAAAATCATCTTCCATTAAATATGGAATTTTCACGGAAATCAAATCAATATATAATCGATATACATTTCTATATCAAACAAATAATATAAATGGAATAACGGCGAAGCCTTTTAAATTCCATATATAATAACGGTCTTCTTTTATAGAGGCTCATCTCGATTATTATTAAATCGAATTCCATTCAATTCCAATTTCTTCTATTAAATTGGAAAGCTTTACTTCGGGAAATTTCGATTAAATCTTAATAAAAAGATTTATAAATTCCAAATTATATTTTCACTGTTAGTTGGGTTAAAGAACGAATGTCTTTAAAAACAAAGTTCACAATAAACCCAATTCACATTTCATTTTATTTTATTCCAATTACAAAATATAATTGGAAACTTTAATAATCTTAATAAAAAGATTTATTCTTTTCTCAATTGGATTGAAGAACTGTGTTATTTAAGACATCATTCATGATAAACCCAAAAACCAATTTATTTATTTAAAAACATCAGATTATTATTCTAGTTAATAACTAGTTCATTTTGATAAAAAATATATTTTTATCTTTTCAAATATGGAAATTTTCATCCAAAATCTTTTCAAATCATTTACTATGACTTTACATAATTTTATTAAGGCCCTTACAGTCGGTTTCCAATAACGACCACCGAACTGCATCCATAGCGACCTTTTCTAAAATTGATTTGGACATAATTCCAATTCTAACCGTTAGATTTCAAATCTCTTATATTCATTGGAAAGCTCTTTTCGATACGAACCCAATGGTTCTGGTTTTAGGAGAATCCGATGGCCAGATCTCCCGTTACATCAATTTGAAGTTAATGGTCGAAATTCGTGAACGGTCGCTGCATGGCGCATTCTATTCAGGCCATTAAATATATATAATATATACTATATATATATATTCCGTTGATTTCCATTTAAATCATTTATATATTCTTTTTAAAATGATTTTAACTTCATTTTCAATTTTAAATCAAAATTGAATATTCTATATCGTTATAATATTAAAATGATAATATTTTCAAAATATTAGATTTTGAAATCATTTCTTTTTTATATTCGTTATAAAATGAATAAAATCGATCGATAAACCCGTTCTGGTCAAAAAGGGCGTTTCTATACTTAACCCGGCTTCATATTTTTGTATTTTTGTGTCTATCCAAAAATGGACATAAATATCATAATTTTATTCTTCACTAAATTTATTTTAAAATACTCTTTATTTTAAAATATTATTTATTTTAAAAGATTCTTTATTTTTGAATATTCTTTATTTAAAACATTCTGAATCGGAATGCGACTCAATCAGTTACCATATAATTTTAGTTATATGGATTTTCATACATCGCATGTATTTAATAATAATGATAAATAATCATTCAACATTCCATTTACATCTAGAGTGAAATTTACAACTGTGTGAGCATTAAAATAAATGGATAACGCTCGTCACAGACTAGCAATCCATCAATTGACATACAACTAAATATTGGGACTAGTGTATGTCAAATATCATCCCAATACCCGTATGGGGTTTTCAGACAACAACAGTTTGCATAAATAATTCATTGGTTAATAAATTTAACCAATCCTTATTCAGTTTGGATTATTTTTTTTAAACAAAATTTCACTGTTTAAATTATAAATAAGTATTTATAATTTAATTTCAACAAAACATATATTTTAACAAGTAATTATTTTCATTCTTGTCTAACATCGTAAAAGTGACATTTTTATTCCAAAACACGTTATTCTAAATACATGACATTTTTATTAATCAAAACATTATTCTAACAAAATGACATATTTATTTTAACATAACATTTTCCAACAAAATGACATATTTGTTTTAACATAACATTTTCTAACAAAATGAACTATTTGTTTTAACATAACATTTTGTAACAAAATGACATATTTATTTTAACATAACAAATAAAAATGACAATTCTATTTTGTTGAAAATTCTATTTCAACAAAACAAACAAAAATGATATTTTTATTTTGTTGACAATTCTATTTCAACAAAACAAACAAGAAGGATATTTTTATTTTTACAAATCTATTTCAACAAAATGATGTCTTTGTTTTCATACAAATCTATTTTAACAAAAATGATGTTTTTGTTTTCATACAAATCTATTTTAACAAAAATGATGTTTTTGTTTTCATAAAAATCTATTTCAACAAAATTGATGTTTTTGTTTTCATATAAATCTATTTTAACAAAAATGATGTTTTTGTTTTCATACAAATATATTTTAACAAGAATGATGTTTTTGTTTTCATACAAATCTATTTCAACAAAATTGATGTTTTTGTTTTCATACAAATCTATTTTGACAAAAATGATGTTTTTGTTTTCATACAAATCTATTTTAACAAAAATGATGTTTTTGTTTTTATACAAATCAATTTTAACAAGAATGATGTTTATGTTTTCATACAAATCTATTTTAACAAAAATGATGTATTTGTTTTCATACAAATCTATTTTAACAAAAATGATGTATTTGTTTTCGTACAAATCTATTTTAACAAAATTGATGCTTTTGTTTTCATACAAATCTATTTTAACAAAATTGATGTTTTTGTTTTCATACAAATCTATTTTAACAAAAATGATGTTTTTGTTTTGTCATTTCTAATACAACAAAAATGTCATTTTTATTTTGTTAATTCTAATACAAAAAAATGACATTTTTATTTTTTTCACTTCTAATACAACAAAAATGGCATTTTTTATTTTGTTAATTCTAATACAACAAAAATGGCATTTTTTTTATTTTGTTAATTCTAATACAACAAAATTGACATTATTTTTTATATTGTTAATTCTAATACAACAAAATTGACATTTTTTTATTTAGTTAATTCTAATTCAACAAAAATATTCCATCAAATCAACAGATCATCATAACAGCATCAATCAACCCAAATCAAATCACGTATATCAACAAACTGAATTGAACATCGTATTTGCAGAAATTTCTAAACACGATAATAATTAATTTTTTAATTATTTAAAAAGAAATCTCACCTTGATCGGATTCAGAAATCGTTTAATAATGACTGATTTTAATCAAATTAAACAATGTTTAATTTTATCAAAAATTCCCATAGCTTCAGTTTCTGTTTTGGTCTGTCCTATGTTATAGTATTTTTCATCACGGTTCCAACGCTTCGAAAATCTTTCAGTTTATATTCTGTTTGAACAAGTTATGGATTTTACAACTTAATTACATTAATAAATTAATTAAATATATTATTAATCACTAATTACATTCAAAACATATCGGCTGTTCTCTTCTTTCTGGAATCCACGAACTAAAGAAACCCAACCCTCTATTCTCTCTCCTCTGCACACGAGGATCCACGCAGCCGGAACCCCATCGACCCCCGCCACATCAACGTCCGTCGAGCCCACTCCCTCCGCCTGCTGTGCCGCCAAGTTCGAACCTCTCCCCTCCTTGGAAAACGCGATGGAACGCAACGACTTTGAGTAGCTAATACCCCCAATTCATAACGCTAAAACTGATCTTAATGGTATGAAATTGTAGATTAGAAGAAGCTCTATAAATTTCCGTTTATGTGTTTATGACATTAGCTGATGGATTTGGAATAATTATTGAATCCAATTCGGAAGACAGTGGCCATTGAGAAAAGAAACGGCGGCTGTTTTTTTTTAGATTAGGGTTTGTGTTTAATCCATATTTATAATATAATATTATTAAATTATCTAATTTACAAAAAAACCCGTTAATTCCTAATAACTCCAAGTCCAGCCCAACGAATGTTGTCCTAGCCAAATACCCTTATTCCAAACACAATGGGCTAGGTCTCATCGGCCCATTGGATCATTTTCAGCTTGTTTTCTTCAAATTAAAATGTAAATCATTTAATTAATTAATTTTGGTCGTACATTTAAATTTACCGAGGCCACATACTGACTCCAAAAATTCCCGAAAAATTAATCTAGCTATGTTTTGACGATATGGTACTAACAAAATTAATTTCGTCGAATTTGCAGACCGTTTGAAAAATGTTCAATTTCTGGTTGATACAATTTGACTGAAATTGACTAAACACGTTTTATTTTGCCTCGCTCACATATTAACTCCAAAATTTATGAGAATTGGAATCTAGGAATAATTTGACATTCCAGACCCAACCAAAGTGGTTTCATCGAAAACAGAGGTCGTTTGCAAAATGGCTATTTATAAGGGCTACATATTATATTAAATTCCATAGCGACGATTCTGAATATTCAACTGGCCACAATTTTTCATTCCCCCTATGAAATTTCAATTTTTCAGATTCATTAGAAAGATATAATTAAACAGATTAAATATTTCTGGTTTCACCAAAATTCGATTTATTTTGAATCTTGTTCATTCAATTGAATTTTGAAATCGAATTTCCAAACTACCGCGCCATTTTAAACTCCTTTATAATTAAATTAAATTATTACGTTCTAACTTCATTTTAAATAAATTTTTAATCATTATTATTTAAAATAAATAATTTTAAGTACTTCTGTAACACCCCACATCCGTTAGTGTCACTCACAAAGGGAATGCACTAAGTTCTGTGGAGCATTTAGGGTAAAAGATGCAAATAAATTACAAGATAGACAGAAATTAAACAACGGAAAATAAAACTTTGCTTTATTGATAAAATAGTTTGTACAATGGTTTCTTTACAATATCAGAGTATCATCTGTCTTACAAAATAAAGAAGCATAAAAACAACATTTATATTCCCCGATTTTAGCAAGAGCCAGCCATAGCATCTTAAAAGAGAATCCAAGCAAACTTTGATAAATCTTCAAGCTGGGAAAGAGTGGCAGTCCAACTTAACCTGAGCTAAACTATTCCCTCCTTTACTACCTTGGGGGGGGGGACGGAAGAGAAGAAGATGAAAGAAAAACAGAGTCAGACATAAAGCCTGAGTAAGTTCGGTAACTTCTAGCATGTGAACATGGAAAAACAAAACGACATGAATTAACTAAATACAAGATTACACCATGACGATAGGGTCAACAAGATTAGACAAGGTAATCACAAGATATGCTAAGATAAGATAAACTGGATACGCTCTAATACTTTCGCCGCTTCGCTATTTCCTTGTTATACTGGTTTCTATATCTCTGCACCACCTAACTAGTGTCCCAACTAGTAACGATGACGTGATCCCAATCCCTGTATTTTCCATTACCTTCGAGCATCCATTTATTATTTATTACCTAAATCTAATCTAGGGTTTTCTATCCAGTGCTTTCTAGATTCAACTAGAGTTTACGCTATCTGCTGAACGCTTCTCGGATTCAGGATTTATGCCACCTAGTCCAACTTGGGATTATGCTACCTGTCGAACGATGCCCCCAAGTCTAGGACACACTACCTAGAGTGTTATATGTTCCTATACTTCCCCACGCATGTATCGTGAATCGCTATCGCTTGTCGAGATGCACATGTCCTGTAATGTGCGGTCCGAGTCTTGTGACAGGGAAAATCAAGGAATACAGAACTCGGTCGGAAGCTTTCAGATATCTGCCGATGCAGATGCTAAGGTCTGTTTTTATTCCAGTGGCTATGGTCCCACTTGACCCCTCCCTCAACTAATGAAAGGCACACCTTGAAAAATGAGAACTATACGCCGGCCCCCGGTGCCCCACTATCCTATGGCCATCCTCACCCATAACTAGATAGCAAGTATATGGTCTTTTGGAGTTCTCCGCCTTTCCAATTCACGTATCTCGATTGACTGAAGATGGATGGTAGACGACGAGTTGCTATCACAGGGCTACCATTTTCTCGGGGAATCACGCCGGTCCATCCTAGTCTTTAGGTTACCATATATTGCAACCAAGGCATACCTCTGGTTCTTCTACGTAGACCTTAACCTCTGTGAGCCCAGGAGGATCATCTACAGCCTCATAGAGGGATACCAAGAGTACCCTCACGCCCCCTCGAAGCCTCGGGCCTCGTAACCCAATTCATTGGAGCCTCCTTTTTACTCAGACGGACATTCGCTCCTTCCCGTGTTGCACTACTTAGTTTTACTAACTAAGATTTACCACTTAGTTTCCAGAATCGTTGTTTTCTTAACTAAGGTTTACTACTTAGTTCTCTTTCCCGTCAATTTGGATTGGTTAAGTGTCATTAGTCAATTCAAGCCAACTTAACCCTCTTCATTTACCCTGTTAAACTGGTTAAGTGTTGTCAGTAACTCATGTTGACTTAACCCTACCACAAACCAAATTATATTGGTTAAGTATTTATTACTTAACCCTACCCATTCACCCTATGTTGGTTAAGTGTTCCTTTTTAACTTAACCTTGCCCGTTTGTTTTAACTAACATGTTATTATTAATGGTTAAGTATTATCCCTTCATGTTTTAGACTTAACCCCATTCCTTTATCACAACCTGATGGTTAGGTGTTCAAGTTTACTTAACCTTACGGTCTAGCCCAGCTAACATATCAAATTGGCTAAGTGTATTAGATTTTACTTAACCCCAACCTCTGGTCTAGTTAACATGTTAATTTGGCTAAGTGTATTAAACTTTACTTAACCCCAACCTCTAGTCTAGTTAACATGTTAATTTGGCTAAGTGTATTAACTTTACTTAACCCCTACAAATCTTGTCTTGCTACCTTGAATTTGGTTAAGTGTCTCTATGGACTTAGCCCTCCCATTCTAGCTTAACTGTGTTAAGTTGGTTACGTGTTCCTATGGACTTAACCCTCCCACTCTAGCTTAACCGTGTTAAGTGTCAGTCTGAACCTAACCCCACCCATCAGTTTAGTTATCACGTTGAACTGGTTAAGTGTCTTAGTTAACTTAACCCTACCTTTCTTGCTCAAGCTTTAACTAAATAAATTAAAGCCGCGACCACTCACATTAGACAGATATTGTTGTGAATACTGGATGTGCCGGTTGGTTCCGGGCAGGTTCACATCGCAACTCAGTCTAACCTCGGGTTAGGCATATTCGTGTTTTCTAAGTTCAAAGGGTTTCAATTTATTTTCAAATCAAGTTTTGAAAGTAACCATCCTGTTCGTCGGATCAGTTAGGGATAGCTAGGGAGAGCAGGAAACTTGTATTTTCCAAACCCAAGCCCAGACGCTATCCTCTCTGACACCCTTGAACTTTCTGGTGTGTCATTAAAAGTGATGTCGTTTACATTTCCTCATTCAGGCCAAATTCTATAAGTAAATTATTCCTAATTTACTTATTTCCTAATTACACTTTTAATGTGAATTGTCAACATTTATTCTTATAGCCCATTCTCCCCTCTATATGATATTTATGCCCGTTTGGTATGTAAACTATACCAAATTAAGTGTCACTAACCATGATTTTGCTAAACCTGACAGTTATTCCCAATTATGGCCAATTTCACATTTATGCCAATATACTTACCATGCCAAATTAGCTAATCCAATTCCGATTCAACATTCTAATTCACATCAAACTAGACTTATTACTCTAGTTCACTATTCATGTAAATGCTAGATTTACACGTCAATACTAGATTCAAATTACACATATTATAATTTATGTCAAATTTATCCTAATTGCATTTCTATGAACATGCCATAATACATGTTCCCAATTTATGCCAATTCCAAGTTAAACTGCGTTTTTAGTAAATTTCATATTTTGCCCAAACCGCATTCCCACCATTCGTATAATCGTGATTCAGTCTAGATTATAAATAAAGCTAGGTTCGTAGAAAATAGGGAATGAACCAAAGATGCTATGCAAAAGATAGACATACTAACTAGCATAAAAGGTTTGAATAACGACGTAGGTTCAAGAACATGGGTAGACCTAACTTAATAGGTAAATTCTCAAGGTCTAAAACCAAGGATAGACAGAATAGAGATGCAGGTTCAAGAACATGGGTAGACCTAACTTGATAGGTAAATTCCCAAGGTCTAAAACCAAAGAAAACCAAGAATATACAGAATAGAAAAATCAGGTTTATAGCCAATTTCATAGTCACAAAACTTAAGCAACACTTTCCTAGTCAGGAATCATAAGTGTTTAGTCATAGTTGTCCTTGTTATGTCATAGGCAATAGTTTATGCTTTTCCTAATCAAAGGCATAGGTTGGTGTTCACAGTCAAGAAAATAATTCTCATAGTCACAGTCACAGTCATAGGCAATATTCATAGTCATATGCAATGTCCATAGTCATAGGCAATGTTCATAGTCATAGGCATATGGTTCTAAGGTCCATAGTTTCATAGTCACGGTCTTATTTGTCCTAGAATCATTACAGTTCTTAATTAGGTTCAAGAGTATAGGCACTGATTCGAATAGAGAGAGAAATTTGGCATATTCTTTTATTCCTTTAATTTCATGTCACGAACAGAGAAAAACGTTCAAATCTAAAAATAACTGACTTACAGAGATTAGACTAGAACAAAAAGATGGCGTTGCTATGATTCGTAGAAAAACGGTCGTTGAAGTCGTTTGAACCTCCTCTTGAATCCTAGCTTGACTTGATCCTCTTCTTGAAAATCTTTTAGCATCATTTCCTCGTCTTGATTTATTTTATATATATTATTTTACTCACTTATTTATTTATTTATTTCTCAGCGTCTTGATTTATTTTATATATATTATTTTACTCACTTATTTATTTATTTCTCAGAGGCAGCATAAGGATAGAAAAGAATTGTGAATAGAGAAGAAGACCAGGGCTGTTTATATAGTGTAGAAGTCAACGAATCTGGTCAGAATGGCGTCTGGATACAGAGAAACGAATCAGGTTCAGAAAGCTGGAAAAAGCGGGGGGGGGGGGGGAGGGGGGGTGGTCGACTACCCAATCGACTCCCCAGTCGACCTGGGGGAGGGGGGTCGACTACCCAGTCGACCTGGGGGGGGGGGGGTCGACTCCCAGTCGACCTGGGTCCTGGGCGGGAAATTTCCCGCCCAGCCCGCTTCTGAGTCTGTTTTGAAATTTGAACTTTGCTGAAACTTCCGGAGGCCATATCTTCCTCATAAGGACTCCGATTTACGTAAACTCGGACTCGTTTTCATGCAGAATTCCGAGACGAACGCAATGGCGCAGCCCGTTTCCCTTGATTTTGATTTTAACTTTTGATTCTGCCTTGATTTGTGAATCTTAGCATTACAGAATTACGGGGTGTTACATTCTCCCCCACTTAAAAGGATTTCGTGCCCGAAATCTTCAAGTTAGGAAGAATGTGTCCTGCCATCCAATCACCCATCTACTCAACCATTCACTCACAGGCATCCATTGTCCTTAAAAGATTTCTAATGCTTTCATGTTCATATGCATAGTGTGTATATGTCTTTATCTACTGTAAAATCAGGCGGTCTACTGATTCAGTCGACCTCCTTAATGCGAGTCATGTCAGTGCCATGCGTCCAACCATGTATGCAAGCATCCCTAGTTATGTAAATACTATATGCGTGCACGGCCATTCATCCATATGCAACACCCATATGATAACATATCAAGTTCAATTTACAAACAAATACATATATGTAAATGCAATATGAAAGCGTCTGAACTGATCTAGTGCCTAATACGTATGCATATGCATTCACAAGCAACCATTAGCAACCACTTGCAACCATTAACCATAACATGTTTCAAATACATGTTTACATCCATTGGCTTCTACCTAAGGAACGAAGATACGACCTAGGTGATATACTTTGGAAAGAGAGAAACAATTATGCGTAAAGCTCCTAAAACAAAGAAATCAAGGATGCACCCTCAAGGAAAAGGGTATGATGCTAGTATCTAGCCTTCTTGAGCTTTAGTCCACTGTATCTTAACTAATTTAACTTCACGATTGTGAAGTTCCGGATCTCCATTTCCAAAATAAACAGATGTCAATCACGGTACCAGGTATACGTACTAAGATGATTAGAGGTTTCCCTCTTATCCGCCATGCCATAACTATAAGAGTCGAAAGGTCACTACGTGCTCTTTGAAGTGCTTTCCACAACTATTCATCTCTCACGCAAACCATCCAAACTGAACTCGACATTCCTCAAGTACAAGCCCCAAAGGCCTAAACCAATATCAGACAAGCACCCAAGGAATATCTCCCCCGAATTTAGACGATCTACGTGAGATGATATAAGCAAACTCGATATCTATTCTCAAATCCCTACTAACCAAAAATAAACTGGTCGGACCACCAATTGGATTTGAGACTCTAGTGGTATCTTTCTACTATACAAGTACTATGGTGCAGAGACCCAACTATGGAAGTGGATATGAACAAATAAGAAGCGCTAGAACCTAAGGAAATAGTACGAACAGAAAACTAGACTCTTCCAACCGGACTACCTTTCTCCTAGGTATGCTTGGGGGCGAAAGCATGTACTTGTCCTTCTGAAAATCTCGTCCTCGTTCTTACCCTTGTCCTTAAGTATATGCCCTATCATACCCTAGTAAAGATACTTCCTCTTGTCTTAGGTTTTATAATTTCTTCCTCCTTCGTGTGCTAAGTCTACATCCATGAATTCCTCATCCTAGGGTTATGCTTCTTAGCCAAACTCCTCATCTCCTTCCGTGTGTAGTCACATTGACAAATCTCTCGAAAGCTGCTTCCATCGTACAAAGGACCCTATAAGCTTGAAAGAAAACTAGCCGCAGGTGAAACTACTACGGTTATAGATGGAAGTCGGGCGCTACTTCGCCCTTCGATGAGGTTACCTCCCAGAAAGCCAGGAGCCCCAGAGACTCAAGAAAGAAGGAGACAAGAATTCAAACAGAGGAAGAGAAGATAGTGCGTACGGCTTTGGGGAATATGCCTTTAAAACAAATCTTTTCTTTTGAAAATGCTTCTTTTAAACTGTTTTGAAAATAATTTTTCAAATCCTTTATCTGATCTGGTAACCTTCAGCTCTGATACCACGTGTAACACCCCACATCCGTTAGTGTCACACACAAAGGGAATGCACTAAGTTCTGTGGAGCATTTAGGGTAAAAGATGCAGATAAATTACAAGACAGACATAAATTAAACAGCGGAAAACAAAACTTTGCTTTATTGATAAAATAGTTTGTACAATGGTTTCTTTACAATATCAGAGTATCATTTGTCTTACAAAATAAAGAAGCATAAAAACAACATTTATATTCCCCGATTTTAGCAAGAGCCAGCCATAGCATCTGAAAAGAGAATCCAAGCAAACTTTGACAAATCTTCAAGCTGGGAAAGAGTGGCAGTCCAACTTAACCTGAGCTAAACTATTCCCTCCTTTACTACCTTGGGGGAGGGGGAACGGAAGAGAAGAAGATGAAAGAAAAACAGAGTCAGACATAAAGCCTGAGTAAGTTCGGTAACTTCTAGCATGTGAACATGGAAAAACAAAACGACATGAATTAACTAAATACAAGATTACACCATGACGATAGGGTCAACAAGATTAGACAAGGTAATCACAAGATATGCTAAGATAAGATAAACTGGATACGCTCTAATACTTTCGCCGCTTCGCTATTTCCTTGTTATACTGGTTTCTATATCTCTGCACCACCTAACTAGTGTCCCAACTAGTAACGATGACGTGATCCCAACCCCTGGTTCTTCTACGCAGACCTTAACCTCTGTGAGTCCAGGAGGATCATCTGCAGCCTTACAGAGGGATACCAAGAGTACCCTCACGTCCGCTCGAAGCCTCGGGCTTCGTAACCCAATTCGTTGGAGCCTCCTTTTTACTCAGACGGACATTCGCTCCTTCCCGTGTTATACTACTTAGTTTTACTAACTAAGATTTACCACTTAGTTTCCAGAATCGTTGTTTTCTTAACTAAGGTTTACTACTTAGTTCTCTTTCCCGTCAATTTGGATTGGTTAAGTGTCATTAGTCAATTCAAGCCAACTTAACCCTCTTCATTTACCCTGTTAAACTGGTTAAGTGTTGTCAGTAACTCATGTTGACTTAACCCTACCACAAACCAAGTTATATTGGTTAAGTATTTATTACTTAACCCTACCCATTCACCCTGTGTTGGTTAAGTGTTCCTTTTTAACTTAACCTTTCCCGTCTGTTTTAACTAACATGTTATTATTAATGGTTAAGTATTATCCCTTCATGTTTTAGACTTAACCCCATTCCTTTATCACAACCTAATGGTTAGGTGTTCAAGTTTACTTAACCCTACGGTCTAGCCCAGCTAACATATCAAATTGGCTAAGCGTATTAGATTTTACTTAACCCCAACCTCTGGTCTAGTTAACATGTTAATTTGGCTAAGTGTATTAAACTTTATTTAACCCCAACATCTAGTTTAGTTAACATGTTAATTTGGCTAAGTGTATTAACTTTACTTAACCCCTACAAATCTTGCCTTGCTACCTTGAATTTGGTTAAGTGTCTCTATGGACTTAGCCCTCCCATTCTAGCTTAACTGTGTTAAGTTGGTTAAGTGTTCGTATGGACTTAACCCTCCCATTCTAGCTTAACTGTGTTAAGTGTCAGTCTGAACCTAACCCAACCCATCAGTTTAGTTATCACGTTGAACTGGTTAAGT
This sequence comes from Allium sativum, assembly GCA_030737875.1. Classification (NCBI taxonomy): domain Eukaryota; kingdom Viridiplantae; phylum Streptophyta; class Magnoliopsida; order Asparagales; family Amaryllidaceae; genus Allium; species Allium sativum. Next base: position 322,006,162 of record CM060921.1, read on the forward strand.
GTCTTAGTTAACTTAACCCTACCTTTCTTGCTCTAGCTTTAACTAAATAAATTAAAGCCGCGACCACTCACATTAGACAAATATTGTTGCGAATACTGGATGTGCCGGTTGGTTCCGGGTAGGTTTACATCGCAACTCAGTCTAACCTCGGGTTAGGCATATTCGTGTTTTCTAAGTTCAAAAGGTTTCAATTTATTTTCAAATCAAGTTTTGAAAGTAACCATCCTGTTCGTCGGATCAGTTAGGGATAGCCAGGGAGAGCAGGAAACTTGTATTTTCCAAACCCAAGCCTAGACACTATCCTCTCTGTCACCCTAGAACTTTCTGGTGTGTCATTAAAAGAGATGTCATTTACATTTCCTCATTCAGGCCAAATTCTATAAGTAAATTATTCCTAATTTACTTATTTCCTAATTACACTATTAATGTGAATTGTCAACATTTATTCTTATGGCCCATTCTCCCCTCTATATGATATTTATGCCCGTTTGGTATGTAAACTATACCAAATTAAGTGTCACTAACCATGATTTTGCTAAACCTGACAGTTATTCCCAATTATGGCCAATTTCACATTTATGCCAATATACTTACCGTGCCAAATTAGCTAATCCAATTCCGATTCAACATTCTAATTCACATCAAACTAGACTTATTACTCTAGTTCACTATTCATGTAAATGCTAGATTTACACGTCAATACTAGATTCAAATTACACATCTTATAATTCATGTCAAATTTATCCAAATTGCACTTCTATGAACATGCCATAATACATGTTCCCAATTTATGCCAATTCCAAGTTAAACTACGTTTTTAGTAAATTTCATATTTTGCCCAAACCGCATTCCCACCATTCGTATAATCGTGATTCAGTTTAGATTATAAATAAAGCTAGGTTCGTAGAAAATAGGGAATGAACCAAAGATGCTATGCAAAAGATAGACATACTAACTGGCATAAAAGGTTTGAATAACGACGTAGGTTCAAGAACATGGGTAGACCTAACTTAATAGGTAAATTCCCAAGGTCTATAGCCAAGGATAGACAGAATAGAGACGCAGGTTCAAGAACATGGGTAGACCTAACTTAATAGGTAAATTCCCAAGGTCTAAAACCAAAGAAAACCAAGAATAGACAGAATAGAAAAATTAGGTTTATACCCAATTTCATAGTCACAAAACTTAAGCAACACTTTCCTAGTCAGGAATCATAGGTGTTTAGTCATAGTTGTCCTTGTTATGTCATAAGCAATAGTTTATGCTTTTCCTAATCAAAGGCATAGGCTGGTGTTCATAGTCAAGAAAATAATTCTCATAGTCACAGTCACAGTCATAGGCAATATTCATAGTCATAGGCAATGTCCATAGTCATAGGCAATGTTCATAGTCATAGGCATATGGTTCTAAGGTCCATAGTTTCATAGTCATGGCCTTATTTGTCCTCGAATCATAATAGTTCTTAATTAGGTTCAAGAGTATAGGCACTGATTCGAATAGAGAGAGAGATTTGGCATATTCTTTTATTCCTTTAATTTCATGTCACGAACAGAGAAAAACGTTCAAATCTAAAAATAACTGACTTACAGATATTAGATTAGAACAGAAAGATGACGTTGCTATGATTCGTAGAAAAACAGTCGTTGAAGTCGTTTGAACCTCCTCTTGAATCCTAGCTTGACTTGAACCTCTTCTTGAAAATCTTTTAGCAGCATTTCCTCGTCTTGATTTATTTTATATATATATATTATTTTACTCACTTATTTATTTATTTCTCAGAGGCAGCATAAGGATAGAAAAGAATTGTGAATACAGAAGAATACCAGGGCTGTTTATATAGTGTACAAGTCAACGAATCTGGTCAGAAGGGCGTCCGGATATAGAGAAACGAATCAGGTTCAGAAAGCTGGAAAAAGCGAGGGGGGGGAGGGAGGGGGTCGACTACCCAGTCGACTCCCCAATCGACCTGGGGGGGGGGGGGGTCGACTACCCAGTCGACTCCCCAGTCGACCTGGGTCCTGGGCGGGAAATTTCCCGCCTAGCCCGCTTTTGAGTCTGTTTTGAAATTTGAACTTTGCTGAAACTTCCAGAGGCCATATCTTCCACATACGGACTCCGTTTTACGCAAACTCGGACTCTTTTTCATGCAGAATTCCGAGATGAACGCAATGGTGCAGCCCGTTTCCCTTGATTTTGATTTTAACTTTTAATTCTGCCTTGATTTGTGAATCTTAGCGTTATAGAATTACGGGGTGTTACAACTTCAAATCCATTAAATTTGTTAAAATAAAAATTTTAAATTGATTCCAAAATTCCGGGTTGTTACAATCTCCCACACTTAAAATCTTTTCATCCTTGAAATGGAACGGAGCTGAAAGTTGTTTAACTAACCAACTCAACTTTCATTCTTTTATTGGTTCAATAATTTTTATTAGTTGAACTAATAATCAAACAACATAATCATCAATCAATTATTTGATTAGCTTTTCAAATATATATAACTTTTACATATTCAAAAATCATATTCTCTAAAATCGAATTATATATATAATCAAAATACATTAATTATAAACTTGTCACTCTCAACTCATTCTAGGGCATTTCTAACCCCATCTCTAATGAGTTTTTTCTCATTCTAGGATACTACCGATCCTATCTCTAATGAGTATTCATTTATAGGATATTTCTAATCCTACCTTTGATGAGTCTTTTTTCAGTTCTAACGAGTAGTACCCCAAAGATTTGAGTTAACCAAACTTATGATACCAGTTGTAACGACACGGATTTCGCCCGGACCTAATCGATCGCTAAATCGACAAAGACCATTCGAATCCCGCATACGCTAACTTTGGGCATACAACACATCAGAACAAATAACAGAAGACTTTTATAAACATCATAACAATGTTACATCAGAGTACATAATATCAGAGTACATCGAATATAATACAACAGCAGAAGATTAATTTACAACTAATTTAATACAACACAGTGGAAGACTATCAATGCTTTGGTCACAGCTTTAAGCTTCGATCCAGAATCCTACTTAATAATAAATATCTGCAAAATAAGCTACTCGACTGCCCGTGTGGAAAATATGGGCACCCGAGTTTGCAAAGTGAAAGAAACTACGAGTCAGTCATGGGACTGGTATGAGAAATCTTAACTTATTTAATAATAATAAGGCTAATCACAGGACCACGCCGCTAAAGCGGAACGGGTTTACTCATTGGATTGCTAGTGCATAAATAAAGTAAATCGTTAAACAACGCAATGCTTTTTAGAAAAATGAAACAATTATAAGACTCAAGTCCCATCACATAATGCAATGCAAACCGTAGGATAGAGTTTTACCTTATAATAGTGAAAAATGCTTGATACGATAAAACGGATTTGATATTATTAGTGTCTATATGTTTCAAAAACATTTCAGTAATAATGTATCAATCATAGGCGGCATAGCTACCGTATAATATGTCGCCATACTAGTTTTACAATCAAAAACGTACGGTGTCATATTGGAAGTTGGATTTCTATCATGAACCAAGGCAAGGGATCGTCCTTACCGAATTCGAGACAATCTAGCCCATGTCTCAGGACAAGTACTCAGTCAAGCCCTTAGGAGCGCCAGGACCGGTCCACACATATGTTAGTGGATTAGTAATGCCTAAACAATACATTTTTCTGCCCTATGGGGCGTAAATCAAGTGCCACTAGGGGCTCAAATCCGAGGTACCTCGCTTTCCATCATCCACATAAGTAAAAATGTCTGGGCTGCGTACCATGACACCACTTCTTAGCAAGAAAGAAACGCATGTTCTCCCTGGGGTCCTTCTCCCGTTTCTGGTTCATACCGGGGTGTGAGGCTCGCGAAGTAATAATATGCACAAAGCTATGCTAAATAAAGCTGTACTTTGATCATCAACCATAAGGCTATGCTTTTCAACAAAAGCCTTAATCGTCAACCACAAGGCTCTGCTTTTCAATAAAATCCTTGATCATTTGCATCTTAGCATGCCACATTGTCAATCCATACCATAGCTTTGATTTCTGCCAATATATAACCTCAAAGTTCGTACGTCTCAGAGAAGGGTGTTAAACAAGAGAATAAATTCTCCGCCACCAGCAGAGATCAACGAATACAGCATAAAGGAATACAACGTCATATATACCATCCATTTACAAGTTCGTTCTGGGTCTGAACGAAACCGGAGACACCTTATTCCTTGTCCCATATGTCCAATACAGGAGAGAGGTCCTCGCATATCCGTCGATCTCCAAGTACGTCTGGACGATAACCACTTATTACCTTGTCTTAGGATGCCTCCCAATCAAGACATCAGTAATTATCCAAACGATGTGAAGATCTCCGATCTTCAACCACTGTCTTCATCTTTGACTTTTAATCGTCGTAGTTATTATTCAGAATGGGTTAAACTCTGTCTTTTCGAATAACTCACGTATTTTATAATCAATAAACAAGTGCTATAAAACACATCATATGCCTCATTCCAATTCAGAATATTCTTTTAATAAAATATTCACATTATTAGGGAAAAGTTCCCATTAATTTTATCAAAGATAAATTCTTTTAACTTTATTCTTTAATCTTTTTTTAAAGATTCACTAAAATGCCAATTTGGTTTTAATATCAAAAATCATTACTTTATGATTATTCAACTTTAAGAAATTAATCTTGTCTTTAACTGGGTTAAAGAACCAATGTCATTTAAAACACAGTTCACGATAAACCCAAAATCATCTTCCATTAAATCTAGATTTTTCACAAAAATCAAATCAATATATAATCGATATAAATTTCCGTATCAGACAAATAATATAAATGGAATAACGACAAAGCCTTTTAAATTCCATATATAATAACAGTCTTCTTTTATAGAAGCTCATCTCGATTATTATTAAATCGAATTCCATTCGATTCCAATTTCTTCTATTAAATTGGAAAACTTTACTTTGGGAAATTTCCATTAAATCATAATAAAAAGATTTAAAATTCCAGATTATATTTTCACTGTTAATTGGTTAAAGAACGAATGTCGTTAAAAACACAGTTCACAATAAACCCAATTCACATTTCATTTTATTCCAATTACTAAATATAATTGGAAACTTTAATAATTTTAATTAAAAGATTTATTTTTTTCTCAATTGGATTTAAGAACAGTGTTATTTAAGACACCATTCACGACAAACCCAAAATCCAATTTATTTATTTAAAAACAATGGATTATTATTCTAGTTAATAAGTAGTTCATTTTGATAAAAATATATTTTTATCTTTTCAAATATGGAATTTTTCATCCAAAATCTTTACAAATCATTTATTATGATTTTACATAATTTTTCCATATTTTTAATAACTTTATTAAGGCCCTTACAGTCGGTTTCCAATAACGGCCACCGAACTGCATCCATAGCAACCTTTTCTGAAATTGATTTGGACATAATTCCAACTTTAACAGTTAGATTTCAAATCTCTTAAATTCATTGGAAAGCTCTTTTCGATACGAACCCAACGGTTCTGGTTTTAGGAGAATCCGACAGTCGGATCTCCCGTTACATCAATTTGAAGTTAATGGTCGAAATTCACAAACGGTCGCTGCGCGGCATATTCTATTCAGGCCATTAAATATAAATAATATAATATATATATATATATATATATATATATATATCGTCGATTTCCATTTAAATCGTTTATATGTTCGTTTTAAAACGAATTTAACTTCATTTTCAATTTTAAATCAAAATTGAATATTCTATATCTTTATCATATTAAAATGATAATATTTTCAAATATTAGATTTTGAAATCATTTCTTTTTTATATTCATTATAAAATGAATAAAATCGATCGATAAACCCGTTCGGGGTTAAAAATGGCGTTTCTATACTTAACCCGGCTTCTTATTTTTGTATTTTTGTGTCTATCCAAAAATGGACATAAAAATCATAATTTTATTCTGCACTAAATTTATTTTAAAATACTCTTTATTTTAAAATACTCTTTATTTTAAAATATTCTTTATTTTAAAAGATTCTTCATTTTTGAATATTCTTTATTTAAAACATTCTGAATCGGAATGCGACTCAATCAGTAATGATATAATTTCAGTTATTTGGATTTTCATACATCGCATGTATTTAACAATAATGATAAATAATCATTCAACAGTCCATTTACATCTAGAGTGAAATTTACAATTGTGTGATCATTAAAATAAATGGATAACGCTCATCACAGACTGTCAATCCATCGATTGACATACAACTAAATATTGGGACTAGTGTATGTCAAATATCGTCCCAATACCCGTGTGGGGTTTTCAAACAACAACAATTTACATAAATAATTCATTGGTTAATAAATTTAACCAATTCTAAGTAGTTTGGATTTTATTTTAACAAAATTTCACTGTTTAAATTATAAATAAGTATTTAAAATTTAATTTCAACAAACCATATGTTTTAACAAGTAATTATTTTCATTCTTATCTAACATGATAAAAGTGACATTTTTATTTCACAAAACGTTATTCTAAATACATGACATTTTTATTAAACAAAACATTATTATAATAAAATGACATATTTATTTTAACATAACATTTTCTAACAAAATGACATATTTATTTTAACATAACATTTTCTAACAAAATGATATATTTATTTTAACATAACAAATAAAAATGACAATTCTATTTTGTTAACAATTCTATTTCAACAAAACAAACAAAAATGATATTTTTATTTTGTTGACAATTCTATTTCAACAAAACAAACAAAAATGATATTTTTATTTTTACAAATCTATTTCAACAAAATGATGTCTTTGTTTTCATACAAATCTATTTTAACAAAAAAGGTGTTTTTGTTTTCATAAAACTCTATTTCAACAAAATTGATGTTTTTGTTTTCATACAAATCTATTTTAACAAAAATGATGTTTTTGTTTTCATACAAATCTATTTTAACAAAAATGATGTTTTCATTTTCATACAAATCTATTTCACCAAAAATAATGTTTTTGTTTTCATACAAATCTATTTTAACAAAAATGATGTTTTTGTTGACATACAAATCTATTTTAACAAAATTGATGTTTTTTCCATACAAATCTATTTCAACAAAAATGATGTATTTGTTTTCATACGAATCTATTTTAACAAAAATGATGTATTTGTTTTCATACAAATCTATTTTAACTAAATGATGTTTTTGTTTTCATACAAATCTATTTTAACAAAATTGATGTTTTTGTTTTCATACAAATCTATTTTAACAAAAATGATGTTTTTGTTTTGTCAATTCAAATACAACAAAAATGACATTTTTATTTTGTTAATTCTAATACAACAAAATTGACATTTTTATTTTTTCAATTCTAATACAACAAGGATGGCATTTTTTATTTTGTTAATTCTAATACAACAAAAATGGCATTTTTTTTATTTTGTTAATTCTAATACAACAAAATTTACATTTTTTTATTTTGTTAATTCTAATACAACAAAATTGACATTTTTTATTTTGTTAATTCTAATACAACAAAAATATTCCATTAAATCAACAGATCATCATAACAACATCAATCAACCCAAATCAAATCACGTATAACAACAAACTGAATTGAACAGCGTATTTGCGGAAATTTCTAAACACGATAATAATTAATTTTTATTTGTTTAAAAAGAAATGTCACCTTGATCGGATTCAGAAGTCGTTTAATAACGATTGATTTTAATAAAATTAAACAGTGTTAATTTTATCAAAAATTCCCATAGCTTCAGTTTCTATTCTGGTCTATCCCATGTAGTATTTTTCATCATGGCTCCAACGCTTCGAAATCGTTCAGTTTCGATTCTGTATGAACAAGTTATGGATTTTACAACTTAATTACTTTAATAAATTAATTAAATATATTATTAATCACTAGTTACATTCAAAACACATCTACCATTCTCTTCTTTCTGGAATCCACGAGCTAAAGAAACCCATGCTCCTCTATTCTCTCTCCTATGGGCATGTGGATTCACACAGCCGAAACCCCATCGACCCCCGCCACATCAACGGTCGTCGAGCCCACTCCCACTGCCTGCCGCGTCGCTAAGTTCGAACCTCTCCCCTCCATAGAAAACGCGATGGAACCAATGACTTTGAGTTGCTAATATCCCCAATTCATAACGCTAAAACTAATCTTAATGGTATGAAATTGTAGATTAGAATAAGCTCTATTAATTTCCGTTTATGTGTTTGTGACATTAGCTGATGGATTTGGAATAATTATTGAATTCAATTCAGAAGACAGTAGCCATTGAGAAAAAGAACGGCGGCTGGTTTTGTTTTGAGATTAGGATTTGTGTTTAATCCATATTTATAATATTATATTATTAAATTATCTAATTTACAAAAAAACCCGTTAATTCCTAATAACTCCAAATCCATCCCAATGAATGTTGCCCCTAGCCAAATACCCATATTCCGGACATAATGGGCTAGGTCTCACTAGCCCATTCGATCGTTTTCAGCTTGTTTTCATCAAATTAAAATATAAATCATTTAACTATTTAATTTGGTCGTACATTTAAATTTACCGGGGCCACATACTAACTCCAAAAATTCCCGAAAAATAAATCTAGCTATGTTTTGATGATATGGTCCTAACAAAATTAATTTTGTCGAATTTGGAGACCGTTTGAAATATTGTCAATTTCTGGTCGATCCAATTTGACTAAAATTGAGAAAGCACATTTTCTTTTTCCACGCTCACATATTAACTCCAAAAATTATGAAAATTGGAATCTAGTAATAATTTGACATTCCGGGTCCAACCAAAGTCGTTTCATCAAAAACGGAGGTCATTTGCAAAATGGCTATTTATAAGGGCTTTATATTATATTAAATTCCATAGCGACTATTCTGAATATTTAACTGGCTACAACTTTTTATTCCCGCTATGAAATTTCAATTTTTCAAATTCGTTAGAAAGATATAATTAAATAGATTTAAATATTTCTAGTTTCACCAAAATCCGATTTATTTTGAATCCTGTACATTCAATTGAAATTTGAAATCGAATTTTCAAATTACCGCGCCCTTTTAAACTCCTTTTATAATTAAATTAAATTATTACGTTCTAACTTCATTTTAAATAAATTTTTAATCATTATTATTTAAAATGAATCATTTTAAATATTTAAAATCCATTAAAATTGCTATAAAAAAAAATAAGTTGGTTCCGAAATTCTGGGTTGTTACACTCAAGTATATGTACTGAATAAGAAAATAAAGATGGCACATGATTTTGATGAGCGGTCATATTGCATAGCTTTTTTTTTTCTTAATGCAACTCATTATTAAAAAATACCTATTTAAATTTCCATTTAAGGCCAGGTAGATCATCCTTTTCTTCCCTTGTCCTATAGTATTTTGAGAAGTATGTCTGGTTGAATGCTTCTTTTAGGAACTTGTATAAAAGACCTGGATCAGATTTGATGCAGTTGACGTAAACTTTTGCTTCTTTATTGACAAGCAAGACATGTAGCCATAATTACTCCAATCAGTTTATAATTACTAACTCGAACCTCAAAGCGGTTCGTTCGCTTACTTTTAAATTGACGGTTGTATACAAAACTAAAAAATCAAATAAAATTGAAAGTGCCAGCCATAAGGTCAGAATATTAATGAATAAAACCACTTCTGAAAGGCTATGTAACCTGTTACGATTCCTTGTACCTTTTACAGTGAAGAGCTTCAAATTCCTTTACAGAAATTCAGTTTTTGTACTTCAAAAGATTCCATTATAATATATATATAGTTAAAAAATAAGTACGATAAGAGTACAATATAAGAAACAGGGGTAGAAAGATTACATGGTTTGAGATCTAGTGTGACGACCCCAAAACCCGTACTGACGGTGTTAAGGGTAATCTTTGGAATATAACACAGAAACAGATAATAGCAGAACAGAAATAAATGAATACACCAGATAATGAACAAATAATACACTGGATAAACGTAATCATCAGAGTTACACAGTATACAGGATCGTACTTAGTACAAATACAGTTCAGCCATACATAAATGTCTACAGTGGTAAACAAAACATAATGTACAATAGGAGCTGAACAACATAAAAAGAGATAATTGATAGAATCCATCTTCAGCTCCAGCTATCCAGAAAGAGCCAGCTAAAACTTGAATACAAGGCTGGCCGTGTAGAATAGGGGCACCCGAGTTTGAAAGTGAAACAAACTACGAGTCAGTCATGGGACTAGTATGAGAAATCCGCTTAACACATTATATAATATGGCTAATCACAGGACCACGCCACTTTCGCGGAACGGGTTTACTCCATTGGATAGCCAGTGCTTTTAAAACAAATAATTCTTTTAAACATCGCAATGCTTTTTATAAAAATGAAGCCATTATAAGACTCAGTCCCCATCACATAATGCAACGCAAACCGGAGGATAGAGCTTTACCTTATAATGGCCAAAATATGCTTGATACGAAAAAAAAGCATTTGATATTATTACTAGTGTTTATATATTTCAAAAACAATTTAAATCATAACTATCAATCATAGACGGCATGGGTACCATATATCATGTCGCCATATATATATATATATATACACAATCAAAACCGCACAGTCACGTATTTGGAAATTGGATTTCTGTCATGAACCAAGGCAAAAGATAGTCCTTACCGACTTCGAGACAATCTAGCCCATGTCTCAGGAACAACCACAACTGCCCCTTGGATCGTCAGGGTCGGTCCACCAATGTGGATTATAATGCCTGAACGCTACGTTTCCCCGCCCTTTGGGGCGTAAATGAGCCAACGAATGACTCCATCGGTCCCGGATCGACCGATATAACCGAGGCGCCTCGCAACAGCAACAACCACATAGGTGAAAATAATATAAATGTCAGCCAGTTTAAGCACTGACACCACCTCTAGCTAGAAGGAAACACATGCCCTCCTTGAGGTCCTCTCCCGTTTCTGGTTCATACCCGGGTGTGAGGCTCGCGAATTCACGTTAAACACAAGGCTACGCCACACAGGCGATGCTTTGATCATCAACCACAAGACTTTGCTTTTCAACAGAAGCCCTGCTCACTACATCTTAGCATGCCACACAGGCAATTCACACCATGCAACTGATGGCTATCAATCACACAGAATAAATTCCAATGTCAGACACACGGTCCATTTGCAAGTCCGTTCTGGGTCTGAACGAAACCGGAGGCACTATATACCTCGCAAACCCATCGATCTCCACGTACGTTTGGACGATCACCACTCATTATCCATATTTCAGGATGCCTCCCAATCAGGACATCAGTTACCATCCAAACGAGGTGAATATCTCCGGTCTTCGACCACCGTCTTCATCTTCGATTTCTTATCGTCGATCCAGTTATTCAGAATGGGATAAACCCGATCTTTCTGAGCAACTCGTGTATATAATAAACAAGTGCAACACAAACACACACACGCCTTATTCCAATTCATTAGTCACTAACCATAAATTAGTAAGAGAACAATTTCCCAAATATTAACCCCGAAGGCCGAAACCAACATCAGATCAAAACCCAGGAAACCATTCGACTTAGCTAACGTTCAGTTAATTTCTAAATTTCACATTCCATATCGTTTATAATATTTTATAACAATTTATCGCTATTTTTATTTATTTTAAAATAGCCAATTTATTCAAACGACGCTTCGGGCCATAACGCGGCCGTGGTGCTGTTTTTCTTTAGATTTGATTTACACATATCTGAAAATCTAACCGTTGGATCTTCACAAAATTTATATCATTAGAATGATCTTTTCAAAACGAATCCAACGGTTCCAGTTTTGGGAAAATCCGACGGTCGGATCCTCCGATACAATCGTTTGAAGTTTTGATTTCAAAATTCGAACTGCAGCGTCGTTATTCGATTTAATTTAATTATATATATAAATATAAATATAATCAATTCTGGCGCTGTTTTTCTTCAGATTTGAATTAAACATTCCAAACAATCCAACCGTTGGATCTTTACAAAGTTGGTGTCGTTGGAAAGATATTTCTAAAGCGAACCCAACGGTTTTGGTTTCGAGAAAATCCGATGGTCGGATCTCCCGCACTAATCGTTTGAAATCACGATTTCAAAACACGAACTGCAGCTTCGTTATTCGATATTTTAATTATATATATATATATATAAATATAATCGATTCTTCGATTTCAAAACTATATGCTTTTCATACATTTGATAAAAATGATATTTTTATCCAACTGTCTTCTATTTCAACACTTCACTATTTTTAACAATTCATGTATATAATAAAAATGTGATTTTTAATGTAAAACAATTCATTTCAAAACACGACTATTTTATATAGTTCATATAGATGATAAAAATATGATTTTTACTATAAAACAATTTATTTTAAAACACGAATACCATTCAACACATGAATTTCTATTCAACACATGAACAGTTTCAACATATGAAAATAATTTCAACAAATGAAAATAATTCTAACACATTAATATTTCAGAAAATTTCGGTAGCATAATGGCAGGGTAGTTAAAACCGGGGTCGTCCCTAGTACGGCTCCTCGCTCTACCTTAAAGCCTCGCAGCTTTTGACAATGGGGATTTCATGCATCTAGTTCGCAAGCAGGCGACATGTATATATTTTTTTCCATTTCCACAAACTAATCCTATGTGGTTTCAACCAAATAATTCTCAACCACAAACGGGTATTTTTCAACCACAATCAATCAATTTCAACCACAAACAATTTTAATCAACCATTCGTAATCAACCAATTTTCACACCAATCACAACTAATAAGTATCGTCCATGGTTTGTGGACGAGGGGCGTATATATATATATATACATATTTATATAAGCATTTCACTTCTATTTCAACACATATAATTTTTACAACGCATATATAACTTATATATCGAACGTACAACTTATACAATGCTTATAAAAGAGGTGTACAACGCTTATATAACTCATACATCGACTATATAATTTATACATCGTCGTTTCCCATATCGTTTATAATTTAGAAATCTCACATTGGGTTCCACTCCACCAAAAATAGCAGAAGGCTCAGAAAAATATGCGGTCTCTTCTAGAATGTAGAAGACGTCCACACGAGTCCACTGTCTCTTGTTTCACTGAATTTTGTCCAGAAACGAAAAAGATATGATTTTAATAGTGAAATCAAAAACCGTAGCGCTTTAAACTGCTATAATATAGTTTAAAATAATTCAAACCGTACCTCAGCTGTTTCGTTCAAAACCAGGTCTTCGATTTTCGCGAAATCTGTGTAGCTATATGAAGATTGGCCTTCACCACCTTGAAGGGCTAGGAGAGGCACTCAGATCGATGGGCCCCGCGTCCAGTTCGGTGGCAGGAGGAAATCGCGGCGGCGCAAGGAAGGTTGCGACTTCGAGGGCTCAGAACTTCGTGGATATCGAGCGATAAAATCCAAGTCCAGTATGAATTTGAAGCTAACGAAATTCCCTTCAGAATTGTCTACTGGAGCTCGAGATTTCGTTGTGTGGTTTGGGCATGATCGAGGAGAGAAGGAGGAAGCTTCAGTCGCCGCTCGATATAAGGGGGTTACGGGTTATTAGCGGGGAGAGAGAAAAGTGTGGTCCAATAGGATTTTTCTTTTTATTTATATATTTTTTTCCCAAAAATACCCTCTTTCACACACGAACCCCAATCCAGACCCAACAACTATCGTCCCTAGCGTTTTACCCCCATTCCGAACACAATGGGATATGTTTCGTAGGCCCATTCGACCGTTTCAGTCAGTTTTCCTTCAAATTAAAATATAAAACATTCAATATTCGATTTGAATGTACATTTCAATTTGTCGGGGCCACAAACCGATTCTAAAAATTCCTGAAAAATAAATCTAGCTATGTTTTGATGATACGGTCCCAACAAAACTAGTTTCGTCGAATTCTGAGGTCGTTTGCAAAATGGTCATTTTATGATCGACCCAATTTAATAGAAATCGACAAAACACATTTTCCTTTGCCACGCTCACATACTAGCTTCAAAAATTATGAAATTTGAAACTTAGCAATAGTTTAACATCCCGGATCCAACAAAAGTGGTTTCGTTGAATTCCGAGGTCGTTTGCAAAATGGCCATTTTCATGGGCTATATAAACTCCATAGCAACCTTTCAGAAAATTCATTTGGCCATAACTTTTGCTTCCCGCTATGAAACTTCAATTTTTCAGATTCGTTAGAAACATTGCAACAATAATACTCTATTACAACGTCTATTTTACAACGGGCATTGGTTGCCCGTTGTAATAGAGTGATATTACAACGGTCATTTCATGACCGTTGTAATAGATGTCATGTATACTGCCCTTTTTACAACGGGCATGGACTACCCGTTGTAATAGAATGCTATTACAACGGTTTTTAAAAGCCTGTTGTAATAAATATCAATTTTACAACGTTCATATGATGCCCGTTGTAATAGATATCTATTTTACAACAGTCACAACATGACCGTTATAAGAGGTGCCAATTTTACATTGGGTAATGCCCATTGTAATAGGTGCCAATTTAACAACATATAAAATGCCTATTTTAAACGATACCAATTTTACAATGATTATAAAATGCCTGCTATAATAAATGTCTGTTAATAATTTTCGACAATCAATAATTAATAATTATAATACTTTCTTAAAATTAATCAAACCGACTTTGTTGGTTTTTCTTAATTCTACTGAGCCTTCGATAACTTCCATCCGTCTGAAGCTTTTTAACAATACCCATTTTGTCCTCCTTCACCTTTTTAATTCTACTGATTCGTGATAAGAAATCTAAATTAAATGTTTGAAAAAGTAGACAGACAAATTAAGTTAAATTCAAAAGGTCCATGTTTATTTAATATTTTAGGATTTAATTTTGGAGTTTTGAAATTGTTCTAGCATTTAAATTTTGGCTTTGGAGTTCCTGCAAAGAGGAAGACAAAAATGACATAGAGAAGTCTAATTAAAGGAAGAAATAAATGTGTAATTAATATACGGTCCATTTCTCACCTTTAATTAAGATTGCCCATTCACTTTAATTTTGTAAAATTCCTACCCTTCTTTATATCCCGGTCTATCATATACAGATGGGGTCCACTAGATTAACTCAATCAGGATTATTTTCATTTAATCTATTTTAAAATATCGTTGTGTGCGTTTATAACCTTTCATACATGCACATTCATAAATGCTAATGAAAATAAAATATGAAATATTTTTATTAACTTATATTTCACAAATATTATTTAGTTTAATTAATTTAATGTCCATTTAGTATTTATTCTTTTTATAAACATTCTACAAATAGTGTATATCGGTACTAATGGATGTCATGCCATAATTTAAAAACAATCAGAGTAGAGTTTCCACATTGAATATGTTACACATCATTTATTCTTATTTAAATTAACTAATAAATCAATCTAGTTTTGTCCATAGTTATGAAAATGTTTGAATTAGCTAGCAATTTTTCTAATAGAAAATGTACACCTTTTTTGCTTTAAAATCCTTCATATGTAATTGATAAATTACACTAATTGAATGCGACATTTTTCATGAATATTTATTTGTGTATTAAATCTTTGTGTTTACATGATTGCCTAAAATAATTATTTTAAGCTTTTAATAATATATGTAATTTTTCTGATATATACTACGATTCATGTGTAGTTTTAAAAGAATTTAAAAACATGAGCAAAATAAATTCTTTTATCTTGTAGCATTACAAAGTCGGTTTTCCCACCGTTATGCGGTTATACAAGTATTGATTATTTTTTATTATTTAATAATTAATCTTTAATAATATTATATTAATCATATGTTATTAGTTACTAACTATAATATTACACTATTACTAATAATTAATAATATTATATTATTTAGTAATTAATCATAAATGATATTAAATTAATCATTTATAACTTATAATAATTAATGATTATTAATAAATAATCAGTAATTATCAATTTCAATTATTATATATAATTAGTATTCCAACAGGATTCATTTCACTTTCCAGTTATTCGTATGTAATATTGAGTAATTAATATCAAATATATAACAAATTATAATTAACAATAAATATTAATAATTTATGATTAGTAAAATTCCAATAAAGAAATAAAAAATAATAGACTTACTTTGAGAAATAATAATAGTATAGTACTGATATTGGATGGTATATTTCGATTTTATTTGTATTTTTGAAATTTGGATGCAAATTTTTTATTTTAATTTAATAATATATTATTGTTAATTATTTATAACTAGTCAATTATAGTTAATGTTTATTCATTTCATTTTATAATTAATCTTAAATAATTAATATTGAACAATTAATAATTAGTATTTAATAATTAATGTTTGACATTTAATATTCAATAATTAGGAAGTAATAATGAAATTTGATAATTAATAGTTACGATCGATAATAGTTGATAAATGTAATTAATATTTGATAACTAATAATTAATGAATATATTTGATTGTTGATTATGTTCAAAAATATACCTAATACGCTAAAACTAATATAGTAATAATTGATAAGTATATTTATTTGTTAGCCGATAATAAATAATTGTTAATAAACTAGTACTAAATATATAGTACAGCTAATAGATGAGAAACAAATTGAGATAAATAAGGAGCCCTTTGCGATTTAGTAATCCAACCGCTCAGTTTAGATCCCACGTGAAACGACCCGAACTTCCCCGTGAAGGAAAGCACGGATAGAATTGAGAACAACACACAAATGAACGCATACGGAAGAACATTTCATTGTTATTACAACAATTCCATCAGATACAAGAATATACAGAGTATAAATGAATAAATTACATTCGATAAATATCAGAGATTACAATAAATTACATAGCAGCGGAAAAAATACAAAAGCACAACTAGAAGTGATACACGGATACAGAGCTTTCCGAGCATCGTTCCAGCTGTAAATCAGGACCCTGTGAATATAAATCTGCAAAACCAAAACTACTAGCTGCCCGTGCGGAAAATAGGGGCACCCAGAGTTTAGGTTAAAACAATAAACTCCAGGTCAGTCATGTGACTGGTGTGAGAACTAAAACAGTTATAATTCTTTATTTTAAAGTTCGGTAAATCAAGGGACCACGCCGTATAACACGGAACGGGTTTCCTCCCAAGAATACCAGTGCATAGAACAAACAGCGCAATGCTAAATAAAGAAAAATGAAGCTGTTATAAGACCCAGGTCCCATCACACAATGCAACGCAAGCCGGAGGATAGGGTTTTCCCTTATAATAGCCAAACATGCTTGGTACGTTTAAAACAAATCATTTGATACTATAATAGGTGTATAGTGTCAAAACATTTTCAATCATAAATATCAATCATAGACGGCATGGGTACCATATATCATGTCGCCATACTAGTTCTACAATTAAAACCGCAATATCACGTATTGGAAATTGGATTCCGTCATGAGCCGAGGCAAGGGGCAAGCTCCTCTCCGCGTTCGAGACACTCTAGCAAATGTCCCAGGACCCCACTTTGATCCTTGGAATCGGCTGGGCCGGTCCTCTCTTGCTTTTGAGGATTGGCAATTCCTGAACACACGTTTCCCGGTCCTTACAGACCTATATCCGAGGCGCCTCGCATTCCAACAACCACACAGGTGAAAAGTATATAAATGTCAGGGCTGGTAGGTCACTGACACCACCCTAGCTAGAAAGAAACGTCATGCTCTCCCAGCGGTCCATCTCCCGTTTTTGACTCATACCGAGGTGTGAGGCTCGCGAATCCACGTTACACACAAAGCTATGCCACACAGGCCGTGCTTTGATCATCAACCACAAGACTTTGCTTTTCAACAGAAGCCTTGATCAATTGCCACTTACGCATGCCACACAGGCAATTCACTCCATGCGTTTGATATCCATCAATATATAACCCCTGAGCTCGTACGTCTCAGAGAAGGGCGTTAAGCAAGAGAATAAATTCTCCGCCGCCAAACAGATATATATTTAATAGAGATCAATCACACGGACTAAAATCCAATGTCAGACACACAGTCCATTTACAAGTCCGTTCTGGGTCTGAACGAAACCGGAGGCACTTTCCTCGCATATCCATCGATCTCCAAGTACGTCTGGACGATCACCGACTGTTTCCCTCATCCTGGGTGTACAGCCCAATCAAGATCATCAGTAATCACCCAAACGATGTGAAGACTTCCGGTCTTCAACCACCGTCTTCATCTTCGACATCTCGTCGAATCGGTTATTCGGAATGGGTATAACCCGGCCTTTCTGAATAACCCACGTATATAATAAACAAATGTTACACAAACACAACAAACGCCTCATTCCAATTCAGAATATTCCTTTATTCACCGAATCACATTCTTAGGGAAAGGTTCCCATTAATTTTATCCAAGATAAATTCTTCTAAATTTATTCTTTAATCCTCCTTTGGATATCATTTCAACTAGTCGGGATTAACGAACCACACCGAAGTAATTATTTATTTTATTTCCCAATCCCAACCTATATATCCCATGGAGAAAACTGGTAATACTCCACATCTAACACCCCGGTGTTATCGGTAAAATTAATTACCATTTCACGTTCAAATCTAATTAAAGATTTAACTATCGCTTTGGAGCAAAACTGGTGATACTCCACTCTCGATCACTTTTCAGATTGGATAATTTAAATTATCAATTCACTTTTCAATCTAATTAAAGATTCATTAAAACTCCACTTAGTTTTAATCTTTTCAAAAATCAATATTCTGCCTTTAACTGGGTTAAAGAACCAATGTCATCAAAAACACGATTCACGACAAACCAAATCACATTTGATATTAAATACAAGGCTCTGAATAGAAAATATATCGGCTTATATTCAATATCAAATTCTGAAACCAACAAATATCGTATTGGAAATAACGATATAAAATATCTTTCAAATCCCCATAACAATATTTGTATAGTCACGAAATCCAACATCGAAATATCCCGAAGATAATTTCGATTCAGCTCCAGTCCAATCCACGTATTGGAAATTATCGATTATTTTCAAAATCACTTTCAAATTCAATTTATTTATTTTAGAAATAAATTGATTTCAATTCTAGTTCAAAACTAGTTCATTTCGATAAAAATCTATTTTTATCTTTTCAAATGTGGAATTTTTCACCCCAGTTCTTTCCAATTCACATATTATAATTTTACACAAATTATAGATATTTTTAATAATTTTATCAAGGCCCGTACAGTCGATTTCCAACAACGGCCATCGAACTGCACTTATAGCGACCTTTTTCGAATTTGATTTGGACATAATTCCAAATCCAACCGTTAGATTTCAAATTTCTCATATTCATTGGAAAGCTCTTTTCGATACGAACCCAACGGTTCCGGTTTTAGGAGGATCCGACGGTCGGATCTCCCGCAATGTCCGTTTGAAATAAATGGTCGAAATTCACGAACTACCGCGGCGCGGCGCGTTCTATTCAGGCCATTATATATATAATATATATATATTATATATTTCGTCGATTTCCTTTTAAAACGAATTTTATAAATCGTTTTAAATTCGTTTCTGAAACAATTCAACTTCTATATTCAATTCAAATCAAAATTGAATTCTTCTTTATAAATCCGTTTTAAAATTTATTTCTATTCAATTCAAATTTTAATTCAATTTGAATTCATTTCAATTCACTTTCAATTCAATTTGAATTCGTTTTCAACTCCATTCATTTCGAAATCGTTTTCAATTCAATTCATTTCGAAATCGTTTTCAATTCAATTCATTCCTATTTTATTCAAATTCAAATTCACTTCCTATTCAATTCGAATTTTAATCTAATTCAATTGAATTTCATTTCAAAATATTTAGTTTTGAAATCACTTTTCAATATTCGTTGTAAAACGAATAAAATCGATATAGATATCGTTCACGTCAAAATAGCGCATCTCTAATCCACACGGCTTTATATATTTCAAAAACTTCTATTCAATTCAACACATGAACCTATATTTCTTTCAGCACACGACTAATCTCAACACATGAGTACTGTCAACACCTCACTATTTTTGTTATGTAAAATATTTTATAAAACTATGGTATCTATCGTTTGATTTTAATTAGGCTCCACCGTAAAGTAGATTCTAATCGTAAATATGATAAAGATGTAATTTATTTTATTTAAAATATTCTACTCAACACATGAATAGTTTCAACACATGATCATCGTCAACACATGACTATTTTTATATTCAACACATGAATTTTCTTTTATAATATTCATCGTTTTCCCGATTGGAATGAGGCCCAATCAATCACCATATAGTGTTAATTATATGGATTCCATACAACACATGTATATAATAGCATTGAAAAATAATCAACCATCAACCAAAGTGCACTACACTGTATAAGCATCAAATATAGATATCCGACGCTTATAACAGCCTGTCAATCCACCGATCGACATATTTAATCAATCAGGATGAGTGAACTTCAAATTTCATCCCAACACCCGTGTGGGGTTTCAAATCAACAAACACACATTTTTGTTTGTGCAGTTGGGCGATGTGTAAAATTTATCAACCCAATCAATATCAGTCAAATCAGTGTAAATAAACAAATCGGCCGATTTGTTTATAAATATTTATTTATTCACTTTCACGTTAAAAATTATTTTTTTACGATAAAATATTCTATTTCAACACTTGAATTTCTATTCATTTCATTTACACAATAAAAATGATATTTTTATTTTTCTAACATATTTTAGAAAATTTCGGCGGCATAACGGCACGATACTAGAAACGGGACAAGGCCTAGCCTTATCCCCGGTCTAGTGAAGGCCCACGCCATTCACACATCAATCAAATCACTTTCGTTATGCAAACCACAAAATTTGGAGTAAGAGTCTAACCTAGTCTTACTCCTTCGCCTTATAACGGCGCACGTCTAATCCTAACCAATTTATCGATTCGATTTTTCACACCACAAACCACATTCAAACCAATATCTCAATCAATCACCAAACATCCAAACAAACAAGTCCATGGTATGTGGACGGGTGTCGGGTGCTACTAAACACCGTCTGCATCCTAGTATATATATGTATAACTAGAAAAATATTTGAAGAGTGAGAAATTCTCACCGAAAGCTATCCAAGCTCCACGGCACTTCATTGATAGAAATCTTCTTCGTTATCCCGTCTTCGTCATCTTCGCTGCCCGTAGTCACTATATATATATAAAAATCACACATTTTTATATTCTGATGTTTTTAAAATAAAAATCACATTTTTATTTGTTCGTTTTCAATTTAAAAATCATATTTTTATAATCACTTCATATATTAAAAATCGAATTTTTTAGTTCAAAGTTCAATATATAAAAATCGAATTTTTATTTCAAAGTTCAATATATAAAAATCGAATTTTTATTTCAAAGTTCAATATATAAAAATCGAATTTTTATTTATAAGGTTTTCGCCTTTAAAAAAAATATAGTTTTCGCTTTTATAAAAAAAATAAAGTCTTTTCTATTTTTAAAAATCCTACTTTTTCTTCTAAACAAAAATCTCGCCTTTTTGCTTTTCTATTTTAAAGATCAAATCTTTTTAAAGTTCAAACCATTTTCTTTTTAAAGTTTAAACCTTTTTCTTTCCTATTTTAAAGTTCAAAATAAAATCAGTTTTTCTCTTTTATAAAAATGCAGTTTTTAGTTTCTTTTTTAAAATCTTTTAAAAAATCTCAGTTTTAATTTATAAATAAATTTAGTTTTTACTTTATAAATTAAATCATTTTTATTCTTTCTTTAAAAATCTCAGTTTTAACTCTTTTCAAATCAGTTTTCAATTCTTTATATATATAAAAAAAACAGTTTTTAAAATCTTATATAAAAATTACAGTTTTAAATTCTTTTTAAAAAAAAACAGAAAAAGTAAATAATAAAAAAAAACAACAGGGCACTTACAGGGGGGGATTTGCAGCGCCGTCGAGGGTTCGGAGGAGGGAGGGGGTCCACGGCGGTCGGAGGCGAGCGGCGGGCTATGGCGGTTTGGGGGCGTCGCGTTCGTGGATCTCGCGATGGAGGCTAGGGCTTAACGGAGAGGGAGGGAAGCGAGAGCGGGGCGAGGGTGGAGGGCGCCTGGCCTGCGGCGGCGCCAGGAGGATGGGCGGCGGTCTCCTCCGTCGCCTTCGTTTTCCTTTTTTTTTTCTTTTTTTTTCTGTTGAATGTTGAATTAATCGGGGGGAGGCCAGAGGGTTATAAGGAGGAAAGGGTTTTTTTTTATTATTATTTTATTTTAATTTAATTATTTTATTTTTCAAAAAGTTGACTTTCACACACGACCTCGAAACGAGGTCCACCGCCTGTCGTCCATAGCGTTTTACCCCTATTCCGAACACAATGGGATATGTATCGTTGGCTGATTCGATCGTTTGAATCAGTTTCCGTTGAATTTACATTTAAATCGCTATATTGAATTTTAAACGTACATTTCAAATTACCGGGGTCACATATTAACTCTATAAATTGCAGAAAAATATTTTCTAGCTTCGTATTGATGATACGGTCCTAACAAAACTAGTTTCGTCGAATTCTGAGATCGTAAGAAAAATGGCCAATTTCCAGTCGATTAAAATCAACTGAAATGGTCAAAACACGTTTTCCTTTGCCACGCTCACATATTGATTCAGAAAATTATGAAATTTGAAACCTAGCAATAATTTGACACTGCGGATCTAACAAAAGTGGTTTCGTCCAAATCCGAGGTCATTTGCAAAATGTCCATTTTTAAGGGCCTGAATTCCATAGCGACTATTCAGAATTTTCAACTGGACATATCTCTCAATTTTTAAAGTGAAATCTCAGTTTCTTACATCCGTTAGAAAGATATTATCAATTAGATCCTAATGTTTTTGGTTTCACTAAAATCCGGATTGTTTTGCACCCGGTACATTCAATTGAAGTTTGAAATCGAATTATCGAACTACCGCGCCATTTTCAATTCTATTTATAATTATATATAAATATTTATATTCTAACGACGACGTATATAAAATATACGTCGAATTATATTCAAACTAAATTTCTCGTCGATATTATTTAAAATAATTCATTTTAAATATAGAAAATTCGCTGTAATTGCCAAAATAAAAATTTTAAACTGGCCCAGATTTTCGGGTTTTTACAATTTTCCCCACTTAAAACTTTTCGTCCCCGAAAAGGAACAAAGTCGAAAGTGGTTTGATTATTCAGCTCTACGCTCGATCTGGCTTCCATTCTCCAACTTTTTAGTTTCTGAGAATTTTCAAAATTTCAAAAATTTGGCTAACACCCTAAATTTTCGAAAAATTTCGCCATAACCTCCCCTGCACCG
Source organism: Allium sativum (assembly GCA_030737875.1). NCBI lineage: Eukaryota > Viridiplantae > Streptophyta > Magnoliopsida > Asparagales > Amaryllidaceae > Allium > Allium sativum. Next base: position 322,029,651 of record CM060921.1, read on the forward strand.
GGAGCATCGGGGAATTTCAAATAGCTTCCCCGGTCCTTCAGATCTCAAAAAGAAAAAGAAAAAGCCAAGCGGCTAGCCAATAGGCTCACAAAATCATCATCACCCAAACAAAACAGGAAATTATGTAGTAAACATGTACCTATTTGTCGGGCAAACAAATTTTATTCTTCGGCTCTAGCCTCCTTACTATGACCTGTTCAATGTAAGTATATGTATATGCAAGCAAATGCGACCAATTGTCGATATAATTCAATATTTGGTTCAATTAGACTAAATGGTTCAAAATTAGCAAACAAATAAACAAACAACACAAACATCAATCAATTAGTGGATTAGAGTTTCAAATTCATAATTTGATATATATATATATATACGGAAAATCTTGTTTTGATGCCAATTCACAACAAAGTGTTCTAACTATATAAGTTTGGTTCTCACACCAGTCTAATGGAAATATATAGAAATCACACCTTCGAAACACGAACATAAATTCTGATGATGATATATCAATCATCAGAACCATCTCCGGGTGTCTAGAATGTGATTCTATATCTACCCAGTATATTAAAACTTCGAATATACGTTCATGACGCGTATACGCGAAATCTATATATACTCGATTGTCCATATTCAAAATAAATAAATATTCAAATACGTATAAAATGATTTAAATTTTCAAAACAAAATTGTTTTCATTTGAAAAATATACTCTTCACACTCGTTCTAGGATACTACTGATCCTATCACTAACGAGTAATTCTAATTGGATATTACTAATCCAATATCTGATGAATTCTTTCGTATGGTTCTAATGTGTCTTGTTCTCGAGCTCTGTAAACCAAAGCTCTGATACCAACTGAAACGACCCGAACTTCCCCGTGAAGGAAAGCACGGATAGAATTGAGAACAACACACAAATGAACGCATACGGAAGAACATTTCATTGTTATTACAACAATTCCATCAGATACAAGAATATACAGAGTATAAATGAATAAATTACATTCGATAAATATCAGAGATTACAATAAATTACATAGCAGCGGAAAAAATACAAAAGCACAACTAGAAGTGATACACGGATACAGAGCTTTCCGAGCATCGTTCCAGCTGTAAATCAGGACCCTGTGAATATAAATCTGCAAAACCAAAACTACTAGCTGCCCGTGCGGAAAATAGGGGCACCCAGAGTTTAGGTTAAAACAATAAACTCCAGGTCAGTCATGTGACTGGTGTGAGAACTAAAACAGTTATAATTCTTTATTTTAAAGTTCGGTAAATCAAGGGACCACGCCGTATAACACGGAACGGGTTTCCTCCCAAGAATACCAGTGCATAGAACAAACAGCGCAATGCTAAATAAAGAAAAATGAAGCTGTTATAAGACCCAGGTCCCATCACACAATGCAACGCAAGCCGGAGGATAGGGTTTTCCCTTATAATAGCCAAACATGCTTGGTACGTTTAAAACAAATCATTTGATACTATAATAGGTGTATAGTGTCAAAACATTTTCAATCATAAATATCAATCATAGACGGCATGGGTACCATATATCATGTCGCCATACTAGTTCTACAATTAAAACCGCAATATCACGTATTGGAAATTGGATTCCGTCATGAGCCGAGGCAAGGGGCAAGCTCCTCTCCGCGTTCGAGACACTCTAGCAAATGTCCCAGGACCCCACTTTGATCCTTGGAATCGGCTGGGCCGGTCCTCTCTTGCTTTTGAGGATTGGCAATTCCTGAACACACGTTTCCCGGTCCTTACAGACCTATATCCGAGGCGCCTCGCATTCCAACAACCACACAGGTGAAAAGTATATAAATGTCAGGGCTGGTAGGTCACTGACACCACCCTAGCTAGAAAGAAACGTCATGCTCTCCCAGCGGTCCATCTCCCGTTTTTGACTCATACCGAGGTGTGAGGCTCGCGAATCCACGTTACACACAAAGCTATGCCACACAGGTCGTGCTTTGATCATCAACCACAAGACTTTGCTTTTCAACAGAAGCCTTGATCAATTGCCACTTACGCATGCCACACAGGCAATTCACTCCATGCGTTTGATATCCATCAATATATAACCCCTGAGCTCGTACGTCTCAGAGAAGGGCGTTAAGCAAGAGAATAAATTCTCCGCCGCCAAACAGATATATATTTAATAGAGATCAATCACACGGACTAAAATCCAATGTCAGACACACAGTCCATTTACAAGTCCGTTCTGGGTCTGAACGAAACCGGAGGCACTTTCCTCGCATATCCATCGATCTCCAAGTACGTCTGGACGATCACCGACTGTTTCCCTCATCCTGGGTGTACAGCCCAATCAAGATCATCAGTAATCACCCAAACGATGTGAAGACTTCCGGTCTTCAACCACCGTCTTCATCTTCGACATCTCGTCGAATCGGTTATTCGGAATGGGTATAACCCGGCCTTTCTGAATAACCCACGTATATAATAAACAAATGTTACACAAACACAACAAACGCCTCATTCCAATTCAGAATATTCCTTTATTCACCGAATCACATTCTTAGGGAAAGGTTCCCATTAATTTTATCCAAGATAAATTCTTCTAAATTTATTCTTTAATCCTCCTTTGGATATCATTTCAACTAGTCGGGATTAACGAACCACACCGAAGTAATTATTTATTTTATTTCCCAATCCCAACCTATATATCCCATGGAGAAAACTGGTAATACTCCACATCTAACACCCCGGTGTTATCGGTAAAATTAATTACCATTTCACGTTCAAATCTAATTAAAGATTTAACTATCGCTTTGGAGCAAAACTGGTGATACTCCACTCTCGATCACTTTTCAGATTGGATAATTTAAATTATCAATTCACTTTTCAATCTAATTAAAGATTCATTAAAACTCCACTTAGTTTTAATCTTTTCAAAAATCAATATTCTGCCTTTAACTGGGTTAAAGAACCAATGTCATCAAAAACACGATTCACGACAAACCAAATCACATTTGATATTAAATACAAGGCTCTGAATAGAAAATATATCGGCTTATATTCAATATCAAATTCTGAAACCAACAAATATCGTATTGGAAATAACGATATAAAATATCTTTCAAATCCCCATAACAATATTTGTATAGTCACGAAATCCAACATCGAAATATCCCGAAGATAATTTCGATTCAGCTCCAGTCCAATCCACGTATTGGAAATTATCGATTATTTTCAAAATCACTTTCAAATTCAATTTATTTATTTTAGAAATAAATTGATTTCAATTCTAGTTCAAAACTAGTTCATTTCGATAAAAATCTATTTTTATCTTTTCAAATGTGGAATTTTTCACCCCAGTTCTTTCCAATTCACATATTATAATTTTACACAAATTATAGATATTTTTAATAATTTTATCAAGGCCCGTACAGTCGATTTCCAACAACGGCCATCGAACTGCACTTATAGCGACCTTTTTCGAATTTGATTTGGACATAATTCCAAATCCAACCGTTAGATTTCAAATTTCTCATATTCATTGGAAAGCTCTTTTCGATACGAACCCAACGGTTCCGGTTTTAGGAGGATCCGACGGTCGGATCTCCCGCAATGTCCGTTTGAAATAAATGGTCGAAATTCACGAACTACCGCGGCGCGGCGCGTTCTATTCAGGCCATTATATATATATAATATATATATATTATATATTTCGTCGATTTCCTTTTAAAACGAATTTTATAAATCGTTTTAAATTCGTTTCTGAAACAATTCAACTTCTATATTCAATTCAAATCAAAATTGAATTCTTCTTTATAAATCCGTTTTAAAATTTATTTCTATTCAATTCAAATTTTAATTCAATTTGAATTCATTTCAATTCACTTTCAATTCAATTTGAATTCGTTTTCAACTCCATTCATTTCGAAATCGTTTTCAATTCAATTCATTTCGAAATCGTTTTCAATTCAATTCATTCCTATTTTATTCAAATTCAAATTCACTTCCTATTCAATTCGAATTTTAATCTAATTCAATTGAATTTCATTTCAAAATATTTAGTTTTGAAATCACTTTTCAATATTCGTTGTAAAACGAATAAAATCGATATAGATATCGTTCACGTCAAAATAGCGCATCTCTAATCCACACGGCTTTATATATTTCAAAAACTTCTATTCAATTCAACACATGAACCTATATTTCTTTCAGCACACGACTAATCTCAACACATGAGTACTGTCAACACCTCACTATTTTTGTTATGTAAAATATTTTATAAAACTATGGTATCTATCGTTTGATTTTAATTAGGCTCCACCGTAAAGTAGATTCTAATCGTAAATATGATAAAGATGTAATTTATTTTATTTAAAATATTCTACTCAACACATGAATAGTTTCAACACATGATCATCGTCAACACATGACTATTTTTATATTCAACACATGAATTTTCTTTTATAATATTCATCGTTTTCCCGATTGGAATGAGGCCCAATCAATCACCATATAGTGTTAATTATATGGATTCCATACAACACATGTATATAATAGCATTGAAAAATAATCAACCATCAACCAAAGTGCACTACACTGTATAAGCATCAAATATAGATATCCGACGCTTATAACAGCCTGTCAATCCACCGATCGACATATTTAATCAATCAGGATGAGTGAACTTCAAATTTCATCCCAACACCCGTGTGGGGTTTCAAATCAACAAACACACATTTTTGTTTGTGCAGTTGGGCGATGTGTAAAATTTATCAACCCAATCAATATCAGTCAAATCAGTGTAAATAAACAAATCGGCCGATTTGTTTATAAATATTTATTTATTCACTTTCACGTTAAAAATTATTTTTTTACGATAAAATATTCTATTTCAACACTTGAATTTTTATTCATTTCATTTACACAATAAAAATGATATTTTTATTTTTCTAACATATTTTAGAAAATTTCGGCGGCATAACGGCACGATACTAGAAACGGGACAAGGCCTAGCCTTATCCCCGGTCTAGTGAAGGCCCACGCCATTCACACATCAATCAAATCACTTTCGTTATGCAAACCACAAAATTTGGAGTAAGAGTCTAACCTAGTCTTACTCCTTCGCCTTATAACGGCGCACGTCTAATCCTAACCAATTTATCGATTCGATTTTTCACACCACAAACCACATTCAAACCAATATCTCAATCAATCACCAAACATCCAAACAAACAAGTCCATGGTATGTGGACGGGTGTCGGGTGCTACTAAACACCGTCTGCATCCTAGTATATATATGTATAACTAGAAAAATATTTGAAGAGTGAGAAATTCTCACCGAAAGCTATCCAAGCTCCACGGCACTTCATTGATAGAAATCTTCTTCGTTATCCCGTCTTCGTCATCTTCGCTGCCCGTAGTCACTATATATATATAAAAATCACACATTTTTATATTCTGATGTTTTTAAAATAAAAATCACATTTTTATTTGTTCGTTTTCAATTTAAAAATCATATTTTTATAATCACTTCATATATTAAAAATCGAATTTTTTAGTTCAAAGTTCAATATATAAAAATCGAATTTTTATTTCAAAGTTCAATATATAAAAATCGAATTTTTATTTCAAAGTTCAATATATAAAAATCGAATTTTTATTTATAAGGTTTTCGCCTTTAAAAAAAATATAGTTTTCGCTTTTATAAAAAAAATAAAGTCTTTTCTATTTTTAAAAATCCTACTTTTTCTTCTAAACAAAAATCTCGCCTTTTTGCTTTTCTATTTTAAAGATCAAATCTTTTTAAAGTTCAAACCATTTTCTTTTTAAAGTTTAAACCTTTTTCTTTCCTATTTTAAAGTTCAAAATAAAATCAGTTTTTCTCTTTTATAAAAATGCAGTTTTTAGTTTCTTTTTTAAAATCTTTTAAAAAATCTCAGTTTTAATTTATAAATAAATTTAGTTTTTACTTTATAAATTAAATCAGTTTTATTCTTTCTTTAAAAATCTCAGTTTTAACTCTTTTCAAATCAGTTTTCAATTCTTTATATATATAAAAAAAACAGTTTTTAAAATCTTATATAAAAATTACAGTTTTAAATTCTTTTTAAAAAAAAACAGAAAAAGTAAATAATAAAAAAAAACAACAGGGCACTTACAGGGGGGGGATTTGCAGCGTCGTCGAGGGTTCGGAGGAGGGAGGGGGTCCACGGCGGTCGGAGGCGAGCGGCGGGCTATGGCGGTTTGGGGGCGTCGCGTTCGTGGATCTCGCGATGGAGGCTAGGGCTTAACGGAGAGGGAGGGAAGCGAGAGCGGGGCGAGGGTGGAGGGCGCCTGGCCTGCGGCGGCGCCAGGAGGATGGGCGGCGGTCTCCTCCGTCGCCTTCGTTTTCCTTTTTTTTTTCTTTTTTTTTTTTTCTGTTGAATGTTGAATTAATCGGGGGGGGGGGGGGGGGGCAGAGGGTTATTAGGAGGAAAGGGTTTTTTTTTATTATTATTTTATTTTAATTTAATTATTTTATTTTTCAAAAAGTTGACTTTCACACACGACCTCGAAACGAGGTCCACCGCCTGTCGTCCATAGCGTTTTACCCCTATTCCGAACACAATGGGATATGTATCGTTGGCTGATTCGATCGTTTGAATCAGTTTCCGTTGAATTTACATTTAAATCGCTATATTGAATTTTAAACGTACATTTCAAATTACCGGGGTCACATATTAACTCTATAAATTGCAGAAAAATATTTTCTAGCTTCGTATTGATGATACGGTCCTAACAAAACTAGTTTCGTCGAATTCTGAGATCGTAAGAAAAATGGCCAATTTCCAGTCGATTAAAATCAACTGAAATGGTCAAAACACGTTTTCCTTTGCCACGCTCACATATTGATTCAGAAAATTATGAAATTTGAAACCTAGCAATAATTTGACACTGCGGATCTAACAAAAGTGGTTTCGTCCAAATCCGAGGTCATTTGCAAAATGTCCATTTTTAAGGGCCTGAATTCCATAGCGACTATTCAGAATTTTCAACTGGACATATCTCTCAATTTTTAAAGTGAAATCTCAGTTTCTTACATCCGTTAGAAAGATATTATCAATTAGATCCTAATGTTTTTGGTTTCACTAAAATCCGGATTGTTTTGCACCCGGTACATTCAATTGAAGTTTGAAATCGAATTATCGAACTACCGCGCCATTTTCAATTCTATTTATAATTATATATAAATATTTATATTCTAACGACGACGTATATAAAATATACGTCGAATTATATTCAAACTAAATTTCTCGTCGATATTATTTAAAATAATTCATTTTAAATATAGAAAATTCGCTGTAATTGCCAAAATAAAAATTTTAAACTGGCCCAGATTTTCGGGTTATTACACCACGATGCTACCTTTTATCTAACATAAATAATCCGCCGCCCCTTGAGGAGCTTCTCACGAAACTAAACCCTAGCGTCCATATCTTTGCTGAACCCCTAACTATTCGGGATGGAAAAATTACCGAAGGAGTGATGCGCGAATGATTTGGTTCCAATCGTTGAATTGACGGCGCCTCTAGGAAATTGTTCGTCTTATGCGTTTCATGCTCTCATTCCTCAATTTATCGGCACTTTGTAGGATGTAGGTACTTTAATTTGTCGAGTGTTATATGATTAATGAACGATTTATGATTCCCAACTTTTCGATTTCCTCTGTATTCTCAACTTTATTCTTCAAGATGATAGGTTTATACCAAACCCAAGTACGATTTTTCCTCTTCGTGTTTTGCTTATGGATTATATTTTCTCTTCGATTTTATTTTTGCTCTCTTATTTTGCTTAAGTTTGAATATGATTTAGTTGATATTGATAGTTGGTTATTTATTAGGATTCAAGTACATGCAGATGAGGAAGATGGGTTCTTGATTTGTATTTAATTCCAGGGCCAAGCCAGAAAGAGAAGAAGAGGCGGAGTTTTCGGAGATATAAAGAGCTGAATACACTAGATACCAAATTCAATGGCACTCGTAATTGCAGTAGTAACGGAGTTTCAAAAGAAGATATTGAGAAAACAAGACAGGCGATTGCTGTAGCAGTGGCCGCCTCATTAGCCAGTGGCCGGAGAATGAGTAATGTCAGTGAGGATGTGGCTGCCATCAAAATTCAGTCTTATTTTAGAGCTTACTTGGTAATTTTTCAGTTTCTAAGTACTCTGTGTACCATATAAGAATTTTTTTTTGAAACAGCATAAAGAATGCAAGTACTTATAGGAAAAATAATGCAGTCTAGAAAAGCATTATATGCACTTAGAGGTCTAGTACTACTACAAGAACTGATTAGGGGAAACCTGGTGAGAAGGCAAGCTACTGAGGCGCTAAGACACATGTAAGCTTTGATGATAGCTCATGGAAGAATCCGCGCTCAAAGAATTCAAATGGTTGAACATGAGCAAGCAAACAGCACATCTTCTCGTACACCAAATCAAAGACGATCCCCTCTTCATTCTAGATCCAAGCAATCATATGAAAGTTAGTATATTTTTTATTCACTGCTTTTGTTTGAATTTATGTTGCTTGTCTTGTGCAAAATTATTTTCGTTACCCTAGTTTTTTTGCCACTCGTTATTGAAATGCTTGTTAATGATGAAACTTCAAACTTGCTGATGTGAATTCCTGGGCTTAAATTCATTTTATTTTTTATTTTTGTGGAAAGAAGATGGTTAGAAAAAACTTGCAACCTAGGACTGAGGATGTAGATGAGAAAATTTTGACAACCTTCAACTGTAAATAGCCAAGGAGAGGCTTCATTTGAGGTATGTTTTCTAGACTTTTACGAATTTCTGTATTATGTCCAGTAGTCCTAGGGATCCTTGCTGATTCATTAGAAAAAACATTTGTAATATGCATTATCCATTCGTACGATTAAAAAATGATGAATTTGTTAATATTGCATTTTTGATGAACATGAAAAACACAAAGTAAAAGCAAAAAGTAATATATTCTCTCTATTTGCCTGTAGTCTGTGTTCCATCATGAATTATCCCTCCTACTTTCATGGAACTACAGTCACAAAGAATTAATGTATATATGAAACATGAAATCTCATGACAAAGAATCATATTACATTAAAAAGAACCAAATATTATTTTCAGATAAGAAAGTCCAGCATAATCATCACCAAATCAATCGAAAAGTTTCGCTTATGGTAGTCAACCCAAAAAAATACTTATTTCTTTAATCTAAATGTTTAATGGAATACTAAGTGGTTGCGGCCACCATAAAACCAGACTGCTTTGCCAAAAAAGTTAATGGAATACGCAAAGAATGAAATGTCCATTTATATAATCTAAAAATTATATCAATACTTAGATACATGTACCTTTGTGGATCCCATTAAATGCTAAATAATTGTTCTGCACAGTGGAAAATCTTGACCAACAATTTCATATTACATACCAAAAAATAATATTTGTGCAGTAATGCTAAGCACAAAAAGAGAAACATATAGCGTACTTTCTTATCATCAATACATTTTCACTTTTAGTACCACATTATTGATTTACAGGTTTTGGTGATGGAATAGGCAGGTGCATTTAAAATGAAATAATATTGATAGTTTTAATGTTTTGTCTAGTTTAAGAAATGCTTCCCTATGGTTCAGTTTGGGCCAAAATTCTGTGGATCATTACCATATTTTCCCCCAATTTAGAATTAGGTGTTTATTATACCTTTTCTTCATTGTCTACATATTGCGATATCAAAATTTGTAATATATTTCATTTGAAGTCATATACAACATTATCAAAGTCCAGGATGAAAGATTAGACCGACTAAATAAAAATCAATAATAGTTGCACAATAGACGGTGCATACGTGTTTGTAGATTCGTTGATGCAATAATAATTAATTTAGATAATTTGTTTTTAATCTGTAAAAATTGATAATATTTAAATAGTTAAATCTATAAGTTTACATGTATGTTGCAGGATAAGCTGCATTTAACAAAAATGAGTTGCTTTTCTTATATTATTGAGTAATGACAGTCAGTGTAAGTAAGGAATTAGGATTATCCACTTCATTCTTGTTTCGTTCATTAACCAAATTGTATTAGTCGATGTAACTGACAATCAGTATTATTTCTACTATTAAGATTAAATTATTCGTACAAATACGTTTATTGATTTTGAAAACTGACTCATTTAGTAATAATTGAAACACTACCTTCGTAAATCAACTTGAAAATAAAATATACCTAGTCATATTATGATACCCGTCAAGACCTTTTGGGGTGGTAGGAATGGAAAGTTTGTTTGTAGATTCGTCAATGCCATGATAATTAATGTGGATATTTTGTTGAATTCATTTTTAATATGTAAAAATTGCTTATATTTAAATAGTTACATCAACAGGTTTGCATTTATATTGCAAGATAAGCTACACTTAATATGGAAAACTGCTGCAATCTTGATTATAATTATGCAATTATTTTGGCAGCAAACATTACATGCTTGTCTGGTTTCTATGTTTTTGTATTATTGTTATCATGTATGTATATTGTTTAAATGTGTGTTTTTGACAAAAGGCACTCGGTGCTCCGTTTTGAGTTAAATTTATAATTGTTTGTTATAATTAATTCGCTCCATCATTATTTAATGATAATATCAGGAAAAATTAATAGAAGAGAAAGATACACAACTTATTGATTTTTCTAGTAAATTGCCGAGTTTATGTATATTCATGGATTATATACTCGTTCAGGGGTGTGCCACTTTCTGATATTTATAGGAATTGTGATGATTTGCTAGTGCCTCCACAGTTGCTGCTAAGTTAATGTCAAAATCTAGGAGGGAAGCAGCAAGTTATGGATGCATATAAAAAATTGGCTTTTATAAGGTAAGAAGTGTTAAAATGAAAATCATTTTTGTATTGCTTTCAGGGCTCAAATGTTGTATAATAATATCTGGTGATATGTTTACAAAAATTGGGAATAAAACAGTTAACTTTTTGTACACATTCCCAATTTAGTGCAATGCTGTAAGGTTACAGCATTGCAAGACTAAAATGTTGTATAATAAGTTCTGAATAGTGTATAACAATATATTCTCTCTACATTTGGTAACAACTTTTTTTTTTTTTTTTGCAGTCACACCGTGCTAGTAACAATATGCAGGCTTAAGATCAATGAGATCATGTTACTTTGGATGGTCTGGTGAAAAAAGTGCAAGCAATTGGGTTGGGAGGAAAATGTAGTTGTAGAGGGGACGATAGCAAGTACTGATTCAAACTTACTTTTCATCGTTATTATTTAAAATGTTTATTTTAAATATTTAAAATCCACTCAAATAGCCAATTTAAATTTTTTAAATTAGTTCAGATTTTCCGGGTCGTTACAATCTCCCCAATTTAAAACTTTTCGTCCCCAAAAAGGAACAAAGTCGAAAGTGGTTTGATTTATCAACACTACATTCAATCTGGCTTCCATTCTCCAACTTTTCAGTTTCCGAGAATTTTCAAATTCTTCAAAAAAATTTGGCTAACACCCGGAAATTTCGAAAAATTTCGCCATGACCTCCTTTGTACGGGGAGGGGTTTGGAAATTTATTGGGCCTTATCAGGTACCCAATAAATCCTACAAAGCATACACATATTTATAGTGATATATTCTGGTGTTTACAGGGGAGCGTGTATAGATAATAACTCCAGAGAATAAATTCTCGTCACCCTGTCAAGCCTGAGGGAGTGTGTATTTTAATTGCTCTAGAGAATATATTCTCGTCACCTCATCCCGTGTGGGAAATAAATAATCCATGTGCCGTATCTAATGACTAGAGAGACGTGATTATTGTCAACTCCAGACCCGTGTGGGGTTTTTTATTAATCTGGCAATTTATCGTTACAATTTTATATGGTCTATATCAGTCATCAGTTCAACCTGTAATATATAGTCATCGCCATACAAGCCTCTTGCTCGTATGGTAAATCTTCCACCTCATCACACAAGCTCCAAATGCTTATATGGCAAATGATGAAGTATGCCTATCTTCGAGAATTATGCCATGTGGTGTAGTTCAAAATTAATTGTTACTATCCTATGGCGACATTTATTACTACACACAGAACAACCAGCACTCCGGATCCAATGGCATTCACAGGAGTTGATATAATAATATTTCGCATCCAACTCATCAAGGTTTACCTATTTGTCGGGCACGCAAATAAAATCTTTACTCAACAGCTAATCCAATTACCTGTTCAAACATATATAATGCACAAGTATATATTTCTATTTATTTTTATATCAGTTCAATACGTGATATAATCGAATAAATTCTACCATTCATTCTTGTATTAGTTAAATTAACTAATCAAATCCACTATCACACAACATAAACAACAAGCAGTTTGTTTTTAACTTTTCAAAATCATACATCTTTTATATATTCTAAAATCATATTTCTAAAACCAGATTATATATAATCACAAATACGTTATTTATAAACATATAACTCTCAGCTCGTTCTGGGGCACTTCTGACCCCATCTCTAACGAGTTATTCTGCTATACTCATACTAGGATATTGCTGATCCTATCTGTAATGAGTTATTCGTCCTAGAACACTATTGGTTCTATCTCTGACGAGTTCGTTAATGTGTTATATACCAGAGCTAAGCTTAACCAAAGCTCTGATACCACGTTGTGACGACCCCATAACCCGTACTGACGGTGTTAAGGGTAATCTTTGGAATATAACACAGAAACAGATAATAGAAGAACAGAAATAAATAAATACACCAGATAATGAACAAATAATACACTGGATAAACGTAATCATTAGAGTTACACAGTATACAGGATCATACTTAGTACAAATACAGTTCAGCCATACATAAATGTCTACAGCGGAAAACAAAACATAGTGTACAATAGGAGCTGAACAACATAAAAAGAGATAAATGATAGAATCCATCTTCAGCTCCAGTTATCCAGAAAGAGCTAGCTAAAACCTGAATACAAGGCTGCCCGTGTAGAAATAGGGGCACCCGAGTTTGAAAGTGAAACAAACTACGAGTCAGTCATGGTACTGGTATGAGAAATCTACCTAACACATTATATAATATGGCTAATCACAGGACCACGCCACTTTCACGAAACGGGTTTACTCCATTGGATTGCCAGTGCTTTTAAAACAAATAATTCTTTTAAACATCGCAATACTTTTTATAAAAATGAAGCCATTATAAGACGCAGTTCCCATCACACAATGCAACGCAAACCGGAGGATAGAGTTTTACCTTATAATGGCCAAAATATGCTTGATACGAAAAAAAGAAGCATTTGATATTATTACTAGTGTTTATATATTTCAAAAACAATTTCAATCATAACTATCAATCACAGACGGCATGTGTACCATATATCATGTCGCCATATATATATACAATCAAAACCGCACAGTCACATATTTGGAAATTGGATTTCCGTCATGAACCAAGGCAAAAGATAGTCCTTACCGACTTCGAGACAATCTAGACCATGTCTCAGGAACAGCCGCAACTGCTCCTTGGATTGTCAGGGTCGGTCCATCGATGTGGATTATTATGCCTGAACGCTACGTTTCCCCGCCCTTTGGGGGCGTAAATGAGCCAACGAATGACTCCATCAGTCCCGGATCGACCGATATAACCGAGGCGCCTCGCAACAGCAACAACCACATAGGTGAAAATGATATAAATGTCAGCCAGTTCAATCACTGACACCACCTCTATCTAGAAGGAAACGCATGCCCTCCCTGAGGTCCTCTCCCGTTTCTGGTTCATACCAGGGTGTGAGGCTCGCGAATTCACGTTATACACAAGGCTATGCCACACAGGCGATGCTTTGATCATCAACCATAAGACTTTGCTTTTCAACAGAAGCCCTGCTCACTGCATCTTAGCATGCCACACAGGCAATTCACCTCATGCAACTGATGGCTATCAATCGCACAGAATAAATTCCAATGTCAGACACACAATCCATTTGCAAGTCCGTTCTGGGTCCGAACGAAACCGGAGGCACTATATACCTCGCAAACCCATTGATCTCCACGTACGTTTGGACAATCACCACTCATTATCCATATTTCGAGATGCCTCCCAATCAGGACATCAGTTACCATCCAAACGAGGTGAAGATCTCCTGTCTTCGACCACCGTCTTCATCTTCGATTCCTTATCGTCGATCCAATTATTTAGAATGGGATAAACCTAGTCTTTCTGAGCAACTTGCGTATATAATAAACAAGTGTAACACAAACGCACACACGCCTTATTCCAATTCATTAGTCACTAACCGTAAATTAGTAAGAGAATGATTTCCCAAATATTAACCCCGAAGGCCGAAACCAACATCAGATCAAAACCCAGGAAACCATTCGACTTAGCTAACGTTCAGTTAATTTCTAAATTTCACATTCCATATCATTTATAATATTTTATAACAATTTATCGCTATTTTTATTTATTTTAAAATAGCCAATTTATTCATACGACGCTTCGGGCCGTAACGCGGCCGTGGCGCTGTTTTTCTTTAGATTTGATTTACACATATCTAAAAATCTAACGTTGGATCTTCACAAAATTTATATCATTAGAAAGATCTTTTCAAAACGAATCCAACGGTTCTAGTTTTGGGAAAATCCGACGGTCGGATCCCCCGGTACAATCGTTTGAAGTTTCGATTTCAAAATACGAACTGCAGCGTCGTTATTCGATTTAATTTAATTATATTTATATATATATAAATATAATCGATTCTGGCATTGTTTTTCTTCAGATTTGAATTAAACATTCCAGACAATCCAACCGTTGGATCTTTACAAAGTTGGTGTCGTTGGAAAGATATTTCCAAAGCGAACCCAACGGTTTCGGTTTCGGGAAAATCCGATGGTCGGATCTCCCGCACTAATCGTTTGAAATCATGGTTTCAAAACATGAACTGCAGCTTCGTTATTCGATATATTTTAATTATATATATATAAATATAATCGATTCTTCGATTTCAAAACTATATGCTTTTCATACATTTGATAAAATGATATTTTTATCCAACTGTCTTCTTTTTCAACACTTCACTATTTTTAACAATTCATGTATATAATAAAAATGTGATTTTTAATGTAAAACAATTCATTTCAAAACATGATTATTTTATATAGCTCATATAGATGATAAAAATATGATTTTTATTATAAAAAAATTATTTTAAAACATGAATACCATTCAACACATGAATTTCTATTCAACGAATGAATTTCTATTCAACACATGAACGGTTTCAACATATGAAAATAATTTCAACAAATGAAAATAATTCTAACACATGAATATTTCAGAAAATTTCGGTCGCATAACGGCAGGGTAGTTAAAACCGGGGCCGTCCCTAGTACGACTCCTCGCTCTACCTTAAAGCCTCGCAGCTTTTGACAATGGGGATTTCATGCATCTAGTTCGCACGCAGGCGGCATGTATATTTTTTTTTCATTTCCACAAACTAATCCTATGTGGTTTCAACCAAATAATTCTCAACCACAAACGGGTATTTTTCAACCACAATCAATCAATTTCAACCACAAACAATTTTAATCAACCATTCGTAATCAACCAATTTTCACACCAATCACAACCAATAAATATCGTCCATGGTTTGTGGACGAGGGGCGTATATATATATACATATTTATATAAGCATTTCACTTCTATTTCAACACATATATAATTTTTACAACGCATATATAACTTATATATCGAACGTACAACTTATACAACGCTTATACAAGAGGTGTACAACGCTTATATAACTCATACATCGACTATATAATTTATACATCGTCGTTTCCCATATCGTTTATAATTTAGAAATCTCACATTGGGTTCCACTCCACCAAAAATAGCAGAAGGCTCAGAAAAATATGTGGTCTCTTCTAGAATGTAGAAGACGTCCACACGAGTCCACTATCTCTTGTTTCACTGGATTTCGTCCAAAAACGAAAAAGATATGATTTTTATAGTGAAATAAAAAACCATAGCGCTTTAAACTGCTATAATATAGTTTAAAATAATTCAAACCATACCTCAGCTGTTTCATTCAAAACTAGGTCTTCGATTTTCGCGAAATCCGTGTAGCTATATGACGATTGGCCTTCACCACCTTGAAGGGCTAGGAGAGGCGCTCAGATCGATGGGCCCCGCGTCCAGTTCGGTGGCAGGAGGAACTCGCGGCGGCTCGAGGAAGGTTGCAACTTCGAGGGCTCAGAACTTCGTGGATATCGAGCGATAAAATCCAAGGCCAGTATGGATTTGAAGTTAACAAAATTCGCTTCAGAATTGTCTACTGGAGCTCGAGATTTCATTGTGTGGTTTGGGCATGATCGAGGAGAGAAGGAGGAAGCATCAGCCGCCGCTCGATATAAGGGGGTTACAGGTTATTAGCGGGGAGAGAGAAAAGTGTGGTCCAATAGGATTTTTCTTTTTATTTATATATTTTTTCCCAAAAATACCCTCTTTCACACACGAACCCCAATCCAGACCCAACAACTGTTGTCCCCAGCATTTTACCCCCATTCCGAACACAATGGGATATGTTTCGTAGGCCCATTCGATCGTTTCAGTCAGTTTTCCTTCAAATTAAAATATAAAACATTCAATATTCGATTTGAACGTACATTTCAATTTGTCGAGGCCACAAACTGATTCTAAAAATTCCTGAAAAATAAATCTAGCTATGTTTTGATGATACGGTCCCAAAAAAACTAGTTTCGTCGAATTCTGAGGTCGTTTGCAAAATGGTCATTTTTTTGTCGACCCAATTTAATAGAAATCGACCAAACACATTTTCCTTTTCCACGCTCACAAACTAGCTTCAAAAATTATGTAATTTGAAACTTAGTAATAGTTTAACATCCCGGATGCAACAAAATTGGTTTCGTCGAATTCCGAGGTTGTTTGCAAAATGGCCATTTTCACGGGCTATATAAAC
Source organism: Allium sativum (assembly GCA_030737875.1). NCBI lineage: Eukaryota > Viridiplantae > Streptophyta > Magnoliopsida > Asparagales > Amaryllidaceae > Allium > Allium sativum. The sequence goes on from CM060921.1 coordinate 322,046,642, forward strand.
TCCATAACGACCTTTCAGAAAATTCATTTGGCCATAACTTTTGCTTCCCGCTATGAAACTTCAATTTTTCAGATTCGTTAGAAAGGTATTCACTAACAGATTTAAGTATTTTTGGTTTCACTCAAATCTGTTTTGTTTTGCATCCGGTACAGTCAGTCAAAGTTTGAATTCAAATTTTGAAACTACCGCGCCATTTCAGGCCTTGTTTATAATTAGAATTAATTACATTCATTTTCAAATGTCGATTCAAACTTACTTTCCATCGTTAATATTTAAAATGTTTATTTTAAATATTTAAAATCCACTAAAATAGTCAATTTAAAAATTTTAAATTGGTTCTGATTTTCCGGGGCGTTACATCTAGGAAGTCGCTTCTGGAGAAGGGGAGATCGAGCTTCAAATTGCTTTGCGGGAAGCCATTTTTAGAACTTTTACATTATTTTTAACTTCTCCTTTTTATTTGCATTGAGGTTTCTACGCTGTTTTGGACGAAATAGGAAGTAAAGAAGAAAATCAATGAAATCGGAGAAGTTATGGGAGACGGGGGATTGAATAGGTTGAGTGGCTGTTGGAAAATGACAAATATGTCCACAACTGATGGATGTAGAATTTCATATTTTTATGGGTTAGGTTAAGGTTAATTTTGTAAGATAATAAAAGGCTTCATTTGGGAAAGTATTTGCTTTATATATAAGATATGTGTGTGTGTAAATGCGTGCATGCATGAACGATGAACCAAGTAATTAACACTACAATGTAGTACGCACTCACAATACCGTATGCACTTATGTACAATATTGGAAGAAAGATGCAAAAATCTAACTGTACCTTAAGCTTTGCTATCATAAAGGTTTCAAATTCAGTATTTTATCTCTCCCTTACTATATTTTATAATCACAAGAATAGAATTAAAATTTCCAATTTATCCAATCTTATATTTCACAACAAAGAAGGGATTAGTAGGAAAATTTAAAAAGGCTGGAAAAGAATTATTTAAATTTGAACCTGGCATTAATAAAATGAAACGGACATATAACTACAAAAATGTTGCACCGAGTATAGAAGTTAAACACTAACTTTGAGCTGAATAAGAAGCCTAAAACACTAGATTGATGTCCATGATCAAGCCTACCAGAGTCCCTTCTCCCCAACTCAAAGCACTACCTTCATCTATATAGATACATCCAATAGCCATTTACAGTAATACGAGAGACAATAGCATATAGATGAAATTGGTTAACATACACCTAGTGCTACCATTTTAACATTCATGCCGGTCAAGGGCTCAATCTTGGTAGGAGAAAACATCGTAGTCTTTGACTTTGATAACGTCATATTTATAAATTCAGTAGCAACAACAAGCAATCAAAGGCTTCCATAAGTGAAACTCCCTCCAATGGTCAGAGAAAGGAGAAAAGCTAAGGTACATAAGATGCAAACATAACTTTTTTGCATGGTTAACGCTTGCTCCAATTTCTATGTTTTTAAATATAAAAAAAATTTATTCGCTATTAAAACACCAAGTGACATGACTGGGGAGACATGCACACTTGGCAACATGGCTCCTGCAGTGCTAAATGGAAAAACTTACTACATAAAATGTGTTGTGTATGGTTTTGGCATATGCATATGGGAGATTTATTGCTGTGACATGCCTTATCCATACCTTAGCTTCCTGGAAATTACATCTGTCGTCATCCGAAAGAATCTAAGACTGGAAATACCGAGGTGTTATCCGAGTTCATTTACGAATGTGATGCGAAGGTGCCTAGATGCGAACCTAGACAGATGACTTGAGATGGGTGAAGTGGTTGAAATGTTGGAGGCAATAGATACATCTAAAGGCAGTGAGATGATTCCTGTCGATCAACAACAATGATGCCTACCTTGTTTTAGATACATATAACGTATCCAGTTGAAATATTATTCCCATGATCAACGAGTATAGGACAATTTGTTTATAATACATATATAAGTACTTGGGTAATAAAATATGTAAAAAATGAGTACGGATCCATCGATTAAGAATAAACGTAAAAAATAAAACTACAACTACATATAATAATTACGACATCGCTTGGGATTAAAGATTTTACATTAAAACCCTTTGTTACTCACGAATCCTGCACCACAGATCTATGACTATTAATTGACCTGAATCTAGAAATTCATAATCTTAAGAATTACATTGTTTAACAAAGAACGAAGGTTGAACGATTCTATTTTGGTCTCAAAAGCCAACAATCGATGAATTTCAGAAGGAAAACAAGGTAACTAACATAACCCTAAATTACAACTTATTTAGTGTTCATATGTCATCAATACTACGAGCCTGAATGCCAAAACAAAATCCAGTCACAACAAAAAGAGTTGATTAAGATGAAATGAATCATGAACAAAAATCTAACCTTGCTGAAATATTACAAAATTTCCCTTTTGTCTTCTGAATAAATCGTGGATGACAAACATGGTTCGATTTGAAAAGTATTTATAATAGGGGAAGACCGACCTAACATAAGGACAGAATTGAAGGGAAATTAATGTTCTAGGACTGCCGTCTAGATCGATCTTTGTTCTTTACTCGCTGAAGTCAAAGCAGCGATTTAGGTTTAGGCATATTGTAAAGTGAGAGCGGCGATTTAGGCTTAGGGATATTATGAAAGGACAATAAATAAAAGTTAACGAGGGAAGAGGGAAAAGAGGGAAGAGGAAAGAAAGGATGGGAAAATATGGAGGGAGCTGGGAAAATAAGGGAGCAAATTGGTTACTAATTTAAGTTTTAATTTTTCAATTAAACCTTTTTTGTTTATTGTAGGTCGAGCGCTGTCTGGGACATCCTGCCGTTTAAGTCGACTGCCGTTTAAGTCCACTAATGTATTAAATTCTCGTATTTAATTCTGTAACATTTTATAGTTAGATTTAACCATGGTATTAAATTCTATAACATTTTATAGTTAGATTTAGCCATAATATTAAATTTTGTCATAAATCCTTAGCTAATTTGCGATGGATTAGCCACAGCTCCAACTATTCCTATTTCCCTCCGTATTTTAGAGTCAAATTTAGTCAACGTCTTATATTCCATTGCAAATCCACGGCTAATTTGCGATAGATTAGCCATGTGTAATGATTCGCATTTTGCCCGGACCTAATCGATCGCAAAATCGACTAAGGTTGTTCAAAACCCGAATACGCTAACTCTGAGAATACAACACTTCAAAACAAATAACAGCAGACTATTATTACATCATAATAATGTTACATCAGAGTACAGAAAATCAGAGTACATTAAATAATAATACAGCGGAAGATTAAATTACAATAAATGTAATACACTACACAACGGAACAATTAAATTAACACAACAGAAGACTATTAATGCTCTGGACACAGCTCTAAGCTTCGATCCAGAATCCTGCTCAATATATCCGCAAAATAAGCTACTCGGTTGCCCGTGTGGAAAAGAGGGCACCTGAGTTTGCAAAGTGAAACAAACTACGGGTCAGTCATGGGACTGGTATGAGAAATCTTACTTAACTTATCTAATAAGAAGGCTAATCACAGAACCACGCCGCTAACGCGGAACGGGTTTACTCCATTGGATTACCAGTGCATGAAATAAAGTAAATCGTTAAACAACACAACGCTTTTTAGAAAAATGAAACCATTATAAGACTCAAGTCCCATCATACAATGCAACGCAAACCGGAGGATAGAGTTTTACCTTATAATGGTAAAAAATGCTTGATACGATAAAACGGATTTGAAATTATTATTAGTGTATATAGGTTTCAAAAACATTTCAATCATAATGTATCAATCATAGATGGCATAGCTACCATATACTATGTCGCCATACTAGTTCTACAATCCAAACCGCTTGATGTCGTATTGGAAGTTGGATTTCCATCATGAGTCAAGGCTAGGAACGATCTCCTTACCGACTCGAGACACTCTAGCAATGTCTCAGGATTCGGACGCTGGCGAACCTTTGGATACTGCAGGGCCGGTCCACAAATACTTTATTGGATTGGCAATTCCTGAACACACCTTCCCGGTCCTATTGAACCTATAATTTGGCCATTGGTGACCAATAAGTCCGAGGCCTCGAAAATTACATCATCCATATAAGTAAAATGTCAGGGCTGGAAAGTCACTGACACCACTTCTAGCTAGAAAGAAACGTGTGCACTCCCTGCGTTCCCTTGCTCCGTTTCTGACTCATACCGGGGTGTGAGGCTCGCGAAGTAACGCTATACACAAAGCTACACCTAAATAGGCCGTGCTTTGATCATCAACCACAAGGCTCTGCTTTTCGACAAAAGCCTCGATCATTGTATCTTGGCATGCCACATTGACAATTCACGCCATACGATCGATAACTACCAATATATAACCTCTGAGCTCGTGCATCTCAGAGAAGGGTGTTAAGCAAGAGAATAAATTCTCTGCCACCACAGATATATACTAAATAGAAATCAATTTACATGGAATGAAATCCAATGTCAGACACACATCCATTTACAAGTCCGTCCTAAGTCTGAACGAAACCGAAGACACCTTATTCCTCGTCCTGTATGTCCAATACAGAAGTGAGGTGCTCGCATATCCGGACAATCAACAAGTATGTCTGGACAAACTACCACTTTAACCCTTTACTAGGAGCGACCCAGTTCAGGGCATCAATAGTCACCCATTAGATGTGGAGATCGTCGGTCTTCAATCACCGTCTTCAATGTCTTCGACTTTTAATCGTCGTAGTAATTATTCAGAATGGGTTAAACCCGGTCTTTCCGAATAACTCACATATTTTATAATTAAAAATCAAGTGCTATAAAGACACATCATACGCCTCATTCCAAATCAGAATACTTTTAATAAGATATCTATATTATTAGGGAAAGGTTCCCATTAATTTTATCAAAGATAAATTCTTTTAAATTTATTCCTTAATCTTCTTTTTAAAAATTCAATAAAACTCCAATTTGATTTTAATATCAAAAATCATTACTTTATGATTATTCAATTTTGAGAAATTAATCATATCTTTAACCGGGTTAAAGAACTTGTAGTGACCCGAAAATCCGGTCCAATTTGAGCTGACTAAATAACACAAGTCCGACCCCAAATTGCACTTGAAATTCAAGAAACTAATAGAAAGAAGATAGAGGGTGGGGATAGATAAGGTAGAACTAGTAGAAAAGAAGAAGAAGAACATCATCATCAGAGTAAACACGAATCTCACAGCGGAACGAATAAAATATAACATAACTTTTTGAAATACAAACAGTTATATATACAATAGCACTTATCAGAGTACAACACTTACAACAACAGCGGAAATAGTAATAGCTATAGAATCCTGAAGCCTCCTGTTCCAAGCTCTCCAAGTGTATCTGTAAAATCCCGACTACTTGACTGCCCATACAAATTTAGGCACCCAAGAGTTTAGGGAAAACCAACAAATAAACTCCGAGTCAGTCATGGGATTGGTGTGAATAAAACTCCTAACACTTGGTTTAATAACGGATATATCATAAGACCACGCCGTGAAAACGGAACGGGTTTTCCCTTATGAAAATCCAAACAACTTTGTAAAGTAATATCATTCTGATATTATAATAATGTCTAAGTACAAATAGATATCAATCTAGCAGAAACGCTTTCATCTCACGTTCTACTATATAGTATACGATCAAAACCGCAAGCACGTATTGGGTAGTGGATTTCGAACTATGACAAGGTATGGAACCACCTTCCGATCAGTGTACTCTAGGAACGATACATTGGAGTTCAACAAGAACATCTTGCAACTCAGCCACACATGACCGACCACTCATTTTGCTTGAGTGTATCGAATGTATATCACCAACGGTTGGGATCAGCAACCGTTTCCCGTATATATATGAGACAGCATTGATAGATTAAAGAAGCAAATGAATATTCTCTAGATAGGTGATTATACACCCTACTTCGGTGCGACCGACTTAGCCATGTTGCCTGCCCGATTTTTGTCAATTACCGGATGATGAGGCTAGAAACTACGCTTATCATCACATCAGATTCACTTTGAATGCCACATCATCAAATCCATCCAATCACTGATTGACGTCCTTAACAATACATTATGTGTTAGCTAAAAGTAGTTTTCTTCTTCGCTTCCACTCTTGGTACGGTTGGAGAAATCAATATACGTGATCGTCTGGAAATACTCTGTCAGACATCCATCCATACAAGTCATCCAGGAACAGGATGAACCGAAGGCACTATTCAGTACATCCATCTTAGGCACTTTTGTAATAACCCGGAAAATCTGGGCCAGTTTAAAATTTTTATTTTGGCGATTTCAGCGAATTTTGAATATTTAAAATAGATCATTTTAAATAATATCGACGTGAAATTTATTTTGAATAGAATTCGACGTATATATTATACGCGTCGTCGTTAGAATATAAATAATTATATATAATTATAATAGAATTGAAAATGGCGCGGTAGTTCGATAATTCGATTTCAAACTTCAATTGAATGTACCGGGTGCAAAGCAATCCAGATTTTAGTGAAACCAAAAACATTAGGATCTAATTGATAATATCTTTCTATTGAATCCGACAAATCAAGATTTCATAGCGGGAATCAAAAGATATGTCCAGTAGAAAATTCTGAATAGTCGCTATGGAATTCAGGCCCTTAAAAATGGACATTTTGCAAACGACCTCGGATTTCGACGAAACTAGTTTTGTTAGGACCGTATCGTCAATACGAAGCTAGAAAATATTTTTCGAGAATTTATAGAGTTAGTAAGTGGCCCCGATAATTTGAAATGTGCATTCAAAATTCAATATATAGATTTATATTTTGATTTTGATGGAAACGAGTCGAAACGATTGAATTGGCCTACGTGGCATATCCCATTGTGTTCAGAATGGGGGTATTTAGTTAGTGACGACATTCGTTGGGTTCGACTCGGGGTTAGGAAGAAAAGTCCACTATAAAGGAGAAAATAATATTAATTTATTATATTTATTTTATAAAATTCCCTCACCTTTTCCCTTATCTCTCTCCTCCCCCTTTCAGTATTCAAATCGATTTAAAATTAAAAAAAAAAAAAGGCCAACGTTGTCCTCGCGCCCGCCACCACCAAGGCCGGCGGCCCTCCGATGCTCCGCCCCCCCCCCCTCCGCAGCTACCTCTCCGCCTCCCCCTTACTCCCTTCACCGTTCGAGGGCCAGAAACCCTAAATCCAACATCGAGGACGCAGGCGCCACCAACCCCTACCTCCAGTCGACCGCATCGCCTCAAGCCCATCATCGCGACGAACCCAAGCTGCCACCAACTCCCAGCATGTCACGCAAGCAGCGGTGAACCGCCAGTAGCCCCCGACACCTCCGCATTTTCTGAAAACCCTAGATCGAAGCCCTAGTTTCGAGCACCTGAACTTGACTTCGGCTGTGAGTTTTCTAATTTTTAGATTGGATATTTTATGCTATTAGTTTAATTAAAAAATAGTTTTTCTTCTTTTCTTTTCTTTATAAATATGTTGCGAGATAAATAAGAGATTTTTATAATATGAAAGACATGATAAAAATGCGGTTTTTATATAGTTAGCGAAATAAAGATTCGACTTTTATTTATTTAAAGACATGATTTTTAAATAGATAAAAATATAATTTTTATAATATAGAAAGGTTAAAAATATAATTTTTATACTAGTGGCATATTAAAAATATGATTTTTATATTTTTAAAGAATTAAAAAATATGATCTTTATATTTTTAAAGTATTAAAAATATAGTCTTTACTATATAGAAGATGTAAAAATATGATTTTTGGTTAGGTAGAGAATTAGAAATATAATTTTTACATGATAGGGATATTAAAAATATCATCTTTATATGTGTAGAAGAATAAGAATGAGATTTTTATAAAGATGAAATCTTTAAATTTGAAAAGGCGAAATTTTTATATAGAGAATAGCGTTATAAAAATAGAATTTTTATCTATATATTAGCGGTAAGAAAATATGATTTTTATATGTTGAACTTCGAATTAGAAATATGATTTTTATATATTGAACATCGAAGTAAAAATATGATTTTTATATGTTGAACTTCGAATTAAAAATGTGATTTTTATATATTGAACATCGAAGTAAAAATTCGATTTTTATATATTGAACATCGAAGTAAAAATTCGATTTTTACATATGTAGTGGCTATAGCAACGAAGATGCGATGACGATGATGATTTCTATCAAAGAAGAGTCAGGATGCTTGGATAGCTATATGTGAGAATTTCTCACCTTTCAATTTCTTTTCTAGTTATATATATATACTAGGATGCAGACGGTGTTTAGTAGCACCCGACACCCGTCATCCACAGACCATGGATGGCTTGTTTGTTAAATTGTTTGGTTGTGTAGTAGATTAGATGATTTGATTTGAAATTGAATTGTTGGGTGAAATAAATTGAGTTGATTGATGTGTGAATGGCGTGGGCCTTCACTAGACCGGGGATAAGGCTAGGCCTCGTCCCGTTTCTAGTATCGTGCCGTTATGCCGCCGAAATTTTCTAAAATATGTTAGAAAAATAAAAATATCATTTTATTGAATAAATGAATTGAATAGAAATTCATAGGTTGAAATAAAATGTTTTATCGTTAAAAATATAATTTTTAACATGAAGTGAATAAAATAAATTATTCATTTACAAACCGGACGGTTTGTTTATGTACACCTATTTGAAGGACATTGATTAGGTCGATAAATTTTACACATCGCCCAACTGCACTAATAAAATCTGTGTTTGATTGTTTGAAACCCCACACGGGTGTTGGGATGAAATTTGAAGTTCACTCATCCTGATTGATTAAATATGTCGATCGATTGATTGACAGGCTGTTATAAGCGTTAGATATCTATATTTGATGCTTATACAGTGTAGTGCACTTTGGTTGATGGTTGATTATTTTTCAATGCTATTATATGTGTGTAATGCGTGAAAATCCATATAATTAACTTTATATGGTAATTGATTGGGCCTCATTCCAATTTGAAAAATAAAGAATATTATAAAATAAAAGTTCATGTGTTGACAGTACTCATCTATTGAGATTGGTCATGTGTTGAACGAAATATTTTAGTAATAAAATTTACATCTTTATTATTATAAAATAAAAGTTCATGTGTTGACAGTACTCATCTATTGAGATTGGTCATGTGTTGAACGAAATATTTTAGTAATAAAATTTACATCTTTATCAATATAAAATAAAAGTTCATGTGTTGACAGTACTCATCCATTGAGATTGGTCATGTGTTGAACGAAATATTTTGATAATAACAACTATTTTGAAAATAGAAATTTATGAAGCCGTGTTGATTAGATTAACGCCATTTTGACGTGAACGATATTTATATCGATTTTATTCGATTTCGAAATGAATTGAATTGAAAACGATTTCGAAATGAATTGAATTGAAAACGATTTCGAAATGAATTGAATTGAAAACGATTTCGAAATGAATTGAATTGAAAACGATTTCGAAATGAATTGAATTGAAAACGATTTCGAAATGAATTGAATTGAAAACGATTTCGAAATGAATTGAATTGAAAACGATTTCGAAATGAATTGAATTGAAAACGATTTCAAAATGAATTGAATTGAAAACGATTTCGAAATGAATTGAATTGAAAACGATTTCGAAATGAATTGAATTGAAAACGATTTCGAAATGAATTGAATTGAAAACGATTACGAAATGAATTGAATTGATAACGATTTCGAAATAAATTGAATTGAAAACGAATTCAAATTGAATTGAAAACGAATTCAAATTGAATTGAAAGCGAATTGAAATGAATTCAAATTGAATTGAAATTTGAATTGAATAGAAATGAATTTATATAGAGGAATTCAATTTTGATTTGAATTGAAATGGAAGTTGAAATTGCTTTTGAAACGAATTTAAAACTATTTATATAATTCGTTTTAAACAGATATCGACGAAGTATATATTATATATATTATATATATAATATAATGGCCTGAATAGAACGCGCCGCGCCGCGGCAGTTCGTGAATTTCGACCATTTATTTCAAACGGGCATTACGGGAGATCCGACCGTCGGATTCTCCTAAAACCGGAACCGTTGGGTTCGTATCGAAAAGAGCTTTCTAACGAATATTAGAAATTAGAAATCTAACGGTTGGATTTGGAGATACGTCCAAATCAAATTCGAAAAAGGTCGTTGTAAGTGCAGTTCGATGGCCATTGATGGAAATCGATTGTACGGGCCTTGATAAAATTATTAAAAATAGTAATAATTTGTGTAAAATCATAAGAAATGATTTGGGGAAAATTTGGATGAAAAACTCCATATTTGAAAAGATAAAAATAGATTTTTATTGAAATGAACTAGTTTTGAACTAGAAATATAATTCTATTTATTTTTAAATAAATAAATTGAATTTGAAAAAGGGTTTTAAAAATAACCAAAATTTCCAATGATTGCATTGGAGTGGATTTGAATCGAAATTGTCTTCGTAATATTTCGATGTTGGAATTCGTGATTATACAGATGTTGTTATGGAAATTTGAAAGATATATATTTATATCGTTATTTCCAATACGACATTTGTTAATCGTAGAATTTGATATTGAATATAAGCCGATGTATTTTCTATTCAGAACCTTGTATTGAATATCAAATGTGATTTGGGTTTGTCGTGAATGGTGTCTTCACTAACACTGTTCTTGAACCCAGTAGAGAAAAGATTAAATCTTTTTATTTAGATTTAATGAAATGTGCCAATTAAATAATATTTAATTGGAATTGAATTGATATTGATTTTTGGGTTTATCGTGAACAGTATTTTAAAATAACACTCGTTCTTTAACCCGATAATTAATGGAATGTGACTTTGGGTTTATCGTGAACCGTGTTTTAATTGACACGGATTCTTTAACCCAGTCACAGATTAAAACTAAGTGGAGTTTTAATGAATCTTTAATTAGATTGAAATAATCGAGAATGGAGTATCACCAGTTTTACTCCAGGCGATAGTTAAATCTTTAATTAGATTTGAACGTGAAATGGTAATTGAATTTACCGATAACACCGTGGTGTTAGATATGAAGTATAACCAGTTTTACTTCATGGGATGAATAGGTTGGGATTGGGAAATTAAAACAAATGATTACTTCGGTAAGGTTCGCTAATCCCGACTAGTTTGAATTGATATTCAAAAATAGATTAAAGAATAAATTCAAGAAATTTATCTTGGATAAAATTAATGGGAACCTTTCCCCGGTGAATGTGAAATTTAGAAACTAACTGTCGGTTAGCTAAGTAGAATGGTTTTCTGGATATTGATCTGATGTTGGTTTCGGCCTTCGGGGTTAATATTTGGGAAATTATTCTCTTGATTAATTTACGGTTAGTGACTGATGAATTGGAATGAGGCGTATGTTGTGTTTGTGTAACACTTATTTAAAATATACGCGAGTTATTCGGAAAGACCGGGTTTATCCCATTCTGAATAACTGATACGACGATAAGTCGAAGATGAAGACGATGGTCGAAGACCGGAAGTCTTCACGTTGTTTGGGTGATTACTGATGATCTTGATTGGGCTGTACACCCAAGAAGATGGAAACAGTTAGTGATCGTCCAGATGTACTTGGAGATCGATGGATATGCGGGGTACTAGGTGCCTCCGGTTTCGTTCAGACCCAGAACGGACTTGTAAATGGACTGTGTGTCTGACATTGGATTTTAGTCCGTGTGATTGATCTCTATTAAATATATATCTGTTTGGCGGCGGAGAATTTATTCTCTTGCTTAACGCCCTTCTCTGAGACGTACGAGCTCAGGGGTTATATATTGATGGATATCAAACGCATGGAGTGAATTGCCTGTGTGGCATGCCTAAGTGGCAAATGATTGAGGCTTCTGTTGAAAAGCAAAGTCTTGTGGTTGATGATCGAAGCACGGCCTTCGTGGCGTAGCTTTGTGTAACGTTTACTTCGCGAGTTTCACACCCGGTATGAACCAAAAACGGGAGAGGACGTCAGGGAGGGCATGCGTTTCTTTCTAGCTAGAAGTGGCGTCAGTGGTTTTACACGCCCTGACGAGTTTGACTTATGTGGTTGTTGCTGTTGCGAGGCGCCTCGGATTGATCGGTCGTTCTCGAACCGATGGAGTCATTTAGTTGGCTCGTTTACACCCCATAGGGCGGGGAAATGCATGTTCAGGGTTTAAGTTTAATCCACATCGGTGGACTGGCCCTGAGGATCCAAGGGCCCACCTGAGTCTGGGTCCTGAGGCTCGGGCTAGACAGTCTCGAATCGGTTGAGGACTATCTTTTGCCTCGGTTCATAGATGGAAATCCAATTTCCAAATACGTGACATTTGCGGTTTTATTTGTAAACCTATATATGGCGACATAGTGGCATGGGACGCTCATGCCGCCTATGATTGATACTTATGATTTGAAGTTGTTTTATACACTATGCACTTATAATAGTATCAAACGATTTGTTTTAACCGTATCAAGCATTCTTTGGCTGTTATAAGGGAAAACCCTATCCTCGGCTGCGTTGCATTGTGTGATGGGACCTGGGTCTTATAACAGCTTCATTTTTCTTTATTTAGCATTGCGCTGTTTGTTTTATGCACTGGGATTCTTGGGAGGAAACCCGTTCTGTGTTATACGGCGTGGTCCCTTGATTTACCTATCTTTAAAATAAAGATTTATAACTGTTTTAGTTCTCACACCAGTCCCATGACTGACCTGGAGTTTATTGTTTTAACCTAAACTCTGGGTGCCCCTATTTTGACACGGGCAGCTAGTAGTTTTGGTTTTGCAGATTTTTTATTCACAGGATCCTGGTTTACAGCTGGAACGATATCCGGAAAGCTTTGTATCCGTATATCTCTTCTAGTTGTGCATTGTATTATTTTCCGCTGCTATGTATTTAAATGTAATTTAAATCTCTGATATTTCTGTGTAATATTCATTTATACTCTGTATATTCTTGTAATCTGATGCATTGTTGTAATATACAATGTTCTTCTGTATGCGTTCTGTTGTGGCTTGTTCTCGAACTATCCGCCGCTTTCCTTTACGGGGAAGTTACGGGTTTTCACAGTTGGTATCAGAGCTTTGGTTTACAAAGCTCAGAGAACAAGGCACATTAGAACCATACGAAAGAATTCATCAGATATTGGATTAGTAATATCCAATGGGAATGACTCGTTAGAGATAGGATCAGTAGTATCCTAGAACGAGTGTGAACAGTATATTTTTCAAATGAAAACAATTTTTGTTTTGAAAATTTAAATCAATTATTCGTATCTGATTATCTATTTATATTGAGTTGGACAGTCCAGTATATAAAGATTTTGCGTATACGTCTGATCCGCGTGTATTCGAAGTTTTAATATATTGGATAGATATAGAATCATACTCTAGTGGCCCGAAGATGATTCTGATGGTTGAGTACTCATCGTCAGAATTTATATTCGTGTGACGAAGGTGTGATATCTATAAATTTCCATTAGACTGGTGTGAGAACCAAAAATTAGATAGGGCCTATTGTTGTGAATTGGCATTAAAAAACATGATTTTTGTATATGTATTAAAATTATGAATTTGAAAAGCTAATCAACTAATTGATTGATGTTTGTGTTGTTTGTTTATTTGTTTGCTAATTTTTAGCCATTTAGCCTAACAGAACCAAATATTGAATTATATCGAAAATTGGTTGCGTTTGCTTGCGTATACATATATATCATTGAACAGGTCATAGCAAGGAGGCTAGAGCCAGAGAATAAAATTGGTTTGCCCGACAAATAGGTACATGTTTACTACATAATTTACTGTTTTGTTTGGGTGATGATGATTTTATGAGCCTATTGGCTAGCCGCTTGGTTTTTCTTTTTCTTTTTGAGATCTGAAGGACCGGGGAAGCTATTTGAAATTCCCCGATGCTCCCGGTGCAGGGGAGGTTATGGCGAAATTTTTCAAAAATTTAGGGAGTTAGCCAAATTTTTGAAATTTTGAAAATTCTCAGAAACTGAAAAGTTGGAGAATGAAAGCCAGATCGAACGTAGAGCTGAATAATCAAACCACTATCGACTTTGTTCCTTTTCGGGGACGAAAAGTTTTAAGTGGGGGAGATTGTAATAACCCGGAAAATCTGGGCCAGTTTAAAATTTTTATTTTGGCGATTTCAGCGAATTTTGAATATTTAAAATAGATCATTTTAAATAATATCGACGTGAAATTTATTTTGAATAGAATTCGACGTATATATTATACGCGTCGTCGTTAGAATATAAATAATTATATATAATTATAATAGAATTGAAAATGGCGCGGTAGTTCGATAATTCGATTTCAAACTTCAGTTGAATGTACCGGGTGCAAAGCAATCCGGATTTTAGTGAAACCAAAAACATTAGGATCTAATTGATAATATCTTTCTATTGAATCTGACAAATCAAGATTTCATAGCGGGAATCAAAAGATATGTCCAGTAGAAAATTTTGAATAGTCGCTATGGAATTCAGGCCCTTAAAAATGGACATTTTGCAAACGACCTCGGATTTCGACGAAACTAGTTTTGATAGGACCGTATCGTCAATACGAAGCTAGAAAATATTTTTCGAGAATTTATAGAGTTAGTATGTGGCCCCGATAATTTGAAATGTGCATTCAAAATTCAATATATAGATTTATATTTTGATTTTGACGGAAACGAGTCGAAACGATTGAATTGGCCTACGTGGCATATCCCATTGTGTTCAGAATGGGGGTATTTAGTTAGTGACGACATTCGTTGGGTTCGAATCGTGGTTAGGATGAAAAGTCCACTATAAAGGAGAAAATAATATTAATTTATTATATTTATTTTATAAAATTCCCTCACCTTTTCCCTTATCTCTCTCCTCCCCCTTTCAGTATTCAAATCGATTTAAAATTAAAAAAAAAAAAGGCCAACGTTGTCCTCGCGCCCGCCACCACCAAGGCCGGCGGCCCTCCGATGCTCCGCCCCCCCCCTCCGCAGCTACCTCTCCGCCTCCCCCTTACTCCCTTCGCCGTTCGAGGGCCAGAAACCCTAAATCCAACATCGAGGACGCAGGCGCCACCAACCCCTACCTCCAGTCGACCGCATCGCCTCAAGCCCATCATCGCGACGAACCCAAGCTGCCACCAACTCCCAGCATGTCACGCAAGCAGCGGTGAACCGCCAGTAGCCCCCGACACCTCCGCATTTTCTGAAAACCCTAGATCGAAGCCCTAGTTTCGAGCACCTGAACTTGACTTCGGCTGTGAGTTTTCTAATTTTTAGATTGGATATTTTATGCTATTAGTTTAATTAAAAACTAGTTTTTCTTCTTTTCTTTTCTTTATAAATATGTTGCGAGATAAATAAGAGATTTTTATAATATGAAAGACATGATAAAAATGCGGTTTTTATATAGTTAGCGAAATAAAGATTCGACTTTTATTTATTTAAAGACATGATTTTTAAATAGAGAAAAATATAATTTTTATAATATAGAAAGGTTAAAAATATAATTTTTATACTAGTGGCATATTAAAAATATGATTTTTATATTTTTAAAGAATTAAAAAATATGATCTTTATATTTTTAAAGTATTAAAAATATAGTCTTTACTATATAGAAGATGTAAAAATATGATTTTTGGTTAGGTAGAGAATTAGAAATATAATTTTTACATGATAGGGATATTAAAAATATCATCTTTATATGTGTAGAAGAATAAGAATGAGATTTTTATAAAGATGAAATCTTTAAATTTGAAAAGGCGAAATTTTTATATAGAGAATAGCGTTATAAAAATAGAATTTTTATCTATATATTAGCGGTAAGAAAATATGATTTTTATATGTTGAACTTCGAATTAGAAATATGATTTTTATATATTGAACATCGAAGTAAAAATATGATTTTTATATGTTGAACTTCGAATTAAAAATGTGATTTTTATATATTGAACATCGAAGTAAAAATTCGATTTTTATATATTGAACATCGAAGTAAAAATTCGATTTTTACATATGTAGTGGCTATAGCAACGAAGATGCGATGACGATGATGATTTCTATCAAAGAAGAGTCAGGATGCTTGGATAGCTATATGTGAGAATTTCTCACCTTTCAATTTCTTTTCTAGTTATATATATATACTAGGATGCAGACGGTGTTTAGTAGCACCCGACACCCGTCATCCACAGACCATGGATGGCTTGTTTGTTAAATTGTTTGGTTGTTTAGTAGATTAGATGATTTGATTTGAAATTGAATTGTTGGGTGAAATAAATTGAGTTGATTGATGTGTGAATGGCGTGGGCCTTCACTAGACCGGGGATAAGGCTAGGCCTCGTCCCGTTTCTAGTATCGTGCCGTTATGCCGCCGAAATTTTCTAAAATATGTTAGAAAAATAAAAATATCATTTTATTGAATAAATGAATTGAATAGAAATTCATAGGTTGAAATAAAATGTTTTATCGTTAAAAATATAATTTTTAACGTGAAGTGAATAAAATAAATTATTCATTTACAAACCGGACGGCTTGTTTATGTACACCTATTTGAAGGACATTGATTGGGTCGATAAATTTTACACATCGCCCAACTGCACTAATAAAATCTGTGTTTGATTGTTTGAAACCCCACACGGGTGTTGGGATGAAATTTGAAGTTCACTCATCCTGATTGATTAAATATGTCGATCGATTGATTGACAGGCTGTTATAAGCGTTAGATATCTATATTTGATGCTTATACAGTGTAGTGCACTTTGGTTGATGGTTGATTATTTTTCAATGCTATTATATGTGTGTAATGCGTGAAAATCCATATAATTAACTTTATATGGTAATTGATTGGGCCTCATTCCAATTTGAAAAATAAAGAATATTATAAAATAAAAGTTCATGTGTTGACAGTACTCATCTATTGAGATTGGTCATGTGTTGAACGAAATATTTTAGTAATAAAATTTACATCTTTATTATTATAAAATAAAAGTTCATGTGTTGACAGTACTCATCTATTGAGATTGGTCATGTGTTGAACGAAATATTTTAGTAATAAAATTTACATCTTTATCAATATAAAATAAAAGTTCATGTGTTGACAGTACTCATCCATTGAGATTGGTCATGTGTTGAACGAAATATTTTGATAATAACAACTATTTTGAAAATAGAAATTTATAAAGCCATGTTGATTAGATTAACGCCATTTTGACGTGAACGATATTTATATCGATTTTATTCGATTTCGAAATGAATTGAATTGAAAACGATTTCGAAATGAATTGAATTGAAAACGATTTCGAAATGAATTGAATTGAAAACGATTTCGAAATGAATTGAATTGAAAACGATTTCGAAATGAATTGAATTGAAAACGATTTCGAAATGAATTGAATTGAAAACGATTTCGAAATGAATTGCATTGAAAACGATTTCGAAATGAATTGAATTGAAAATGATTTCGAAACGATTTCGAAATGAATTGAATTGAAAATGATTTCGAAATGAATTGAATTGAAAACGATTTCGAAATGAATTGAATTGAAAACGATTTCAAAATGAATTGAATTGAAAACGATTTCGAAATGAATTGAATTGAAAACGATTTCGAAATGAATTGAATTGATAACGATTTCGAAATAAATTGAATTGAAAACGAATTCAAATTGAATTGAAAACGAATTCAAATTGAATTGAAAGCGAATTGAAATGAATTCAAATTGAATTGAAATTTGAATTGAATAGAAATGAATTTTAAAATGAATTTATATAGAGGAATTCAATTTTGATTTGAATTGAAATGGAAGTTGAAATTGCTTTTGAAACGAATTTAAAACTATTTATATAATTCGTTTTAAACAGAAATCGACGAAGTATATATTATATATATTATATATATAATATAATGGCCTGAATAGAACGCGCCGCGCCGCGGCAGTTCGTGAATTTCGACCATTTATTTCAAACGGGCATTACGGGAGATCCGACCGTCGGATTCTCCTAAAACCGGAACCGTTGGGTTCGTATCGAAAAGAGATTTCTAACGAATATAAGAAATTAGAAATCTAACGGTTGGATTTGGAGATACGTCCAAATCAAATTCGAAAAAGGTCGCTGTAAGTGCAGTTCGATGGCCATTGATGGAAATCGACTGTACGGGCCTTGATAAAATTATTAAAAATAGTAATAATTTGTGTAAAATCATAAGAAATGATTTAGGGAAAATTTGGATGAAAAACTCCATATTTGAAAAGATAAAAATAGATTTTTATCGAAATGAACTAGTTTTGAACTAGAAATATAATTCTATTTATTTTTAAATAAATAAATTGAATTTGAAAAAGGGTTTTAAAAATAACCAAAATTTCCAATGATTGCATTGGAGTGGATTTGAATCGAAATTGTCCTCGGAATATTTCGATGTTGGAATTCGTGATTATACAGATGTTGTTATGGAAATTTGAAAGATATATATTTATATCGTTATTTCCAATACGACATTTGTTAATCGTAGAATTTGATATTGAATATAAGCCGATGTATTTTCTATTCAGAACCTTGTATTGAATATCAAATGTGATTTGGGTTTGTCGTGAATGGTGTCTTCACTAACACTGTTCTTGAACCCAGTAGAGAAAAGATTAAATCTTTTTATTTAGATTTAATGAAATGTGCCAATTAAATAATATTTAATTGGAATTGAATTGATATTGATTTTTGGGTTTATCGTGAACAGTATTTTAAAATAACACTCGTTCTTTAACCCGATAATTAATGGAATGTGACTTTGGGTTTATCGTGAACCGTGTTTTAATTGACACGGATTCTTTAACCCAGTCACAGATTAAAACTAAGTGGAGTTTTAATGAATCTTTAATTAGATTGAAATAATCGAGAATGGAGTATCACCAGTTTTACTCCAGGCGATAGTTAAATCTTTAATTAGATTTGAACGTGAAATGGTAATTGAATTTACCGATAACACTGTGGTGTTAGATATGAAGTATAACCAGTTTTACTTCATGGGATGAATAGGTTGGGATTGGGAAATTAAAACAAATGATTACTTCGGTAAGGTTCGCTAATCCCGACTAGTTTGAATTGATATTCAAAAATAGATTAAAGAATAAATTCAAGAAATTTATCTTGGATAAAATTAATGGGAACCTTTCCCCGGTGAATGTGAAATTTAGAAACTAACTGTCGGTTAGCTAAGTAGAATGGTTTTCTGGATATTGATCTGATGTTGGTTTCGGCCTTCGGGGTTAATATTTGGGAAATTATTCTCTTGATTAATTTACGGTTAGTGACTGACGAATTGGAATGAGGCATATGTTGTGTTTGTGTAACACTTATTTAAAATATACGCGAGTTATTCGGAAAGACCGGGTTTATCCCATTCTGAATAACTGATACGACGATAAGTCGAAGATGAAGACGATGGTCGAAGACCGGAAGTCTTCACGTCGTTTGGGTGATTACTGATGATCTTGATTGGGCTGTACACCCAAGAAGATGGAAACAGTTAGTGATCGTCCAGACGTACTTGGAGATCGATGGATATGCGGGGTACTAGGTGCCTCCGGTTTCGTTTAGACCCAGAACGGACTTGTAAATGGACTGTGTGTCTGACATTGGATTTTAGTCCGTGTGATTGATCTCTATTAAATATATATCTGTTTGGCGGCGGAGAATTTATTCTCTTGCTTAACGCCCTTCTCTGAGACGTACGAGCTCAGGGGTTATATATTGATGGATATCAAACGCATGGAGTGAATTGCCTGTGTGGCATGCCTAAGTGGCAAATGATTGAGGCTTCTGTTGAAAAGCAAAGTCTTGTGGTTGATGATCGAAGCACGGCCTTCGTGGCGTAGCTTTGTGTTACGTTTACTTCGCAAGTTTCACACCCGGTATGAACCAAAAACGGGAGAGGACGTCAGGGAGGGCATGCGTTTCTTTCTAGCTAGAAGTGGCGTCAGTGGTTTTACACGCCCTGACGAGTTTGACTTATGTGGTTGTTGCTGTTGCGAGGCGCCTCGGATTGATCGGTCGTTCTCGAACCGATGGAGTCATTTAGTTGGCTCGTTTACGCCCCATAGGGCGGGGAAATGCATGTTCAGGGTTTAAGTTTAATCCACATCGGTGGACTGGCCCTGAGGATCCAAGGGCCCACCTGAGTCTGGGTCCTGAGGCTCGGGCTAGACAGTCTCGAATCGGTTGAGGACTATCTTTTGCCTCGGTTCATAGATGGAAATCCAATTTCCAAATACGTGACATTTGCGGTTTTATTTGTAAACCTATATATGGCGACATAGTGGCATGGGACGCTCATGCCGCCTATGATTGATACTTATGATTTGAAGTTGTTTTATACACTATGCACTTATAATAGTATCAAACGATTTGTTTTAACCGTATCAAGCATTCTTTGGCTGTTATAAGGGAAAACCCTATCCTCGGCTGCGTTGCATTGTGTGATGGGACCTGGGTCTTATAACAGCTTCATTTTTCTTTATTTAGCATTGCGCTGTTTGTTTTATGCACTGGGATTCTTGGGAGGAAACCCGTTCCGTGTTATAAGGCGTGGTCCCTTGATTTACCTATCTTTAAAATAAAGATTTATAACTGTTTTAGTTCTCACACCAGTCCCATGACTGACCTGGAGTTTATTGTTTTAACCTAAACTCTGGGTGCCCCTATTTTGACACGGGCAGCTAGTAGTTTTGGTTTTGCAGATTTTTTATTCACAGGATCCTGGTTTACAGCTGGAACGATATCCGGAAAGCTTTGTATCCGTATATCTCTTCTAGTTGTGCATTGTATTATTTTCCGCTGCTATGTATTTAAATGTAATTTAAATCTCTGATATTTCTGTGTAATATTCATTTATACTCTGTATATTCTTGTAATCTGATGCATTGTTGTAATATACAATGAAATGTTCTTCTGTATGCGTTCTGTTGTGGCTTGTTCTCGAACTATCCGCCGCTTTCCTTTACGGGGAAGTTACGGGTTTTCACAACTTTTATCTAAGACTTATACAATAGCCCTTGCACTTTACTCCGTCTTCAATTATCTTTGGCATATATGATTCGCAACGCTTATGCCAATACAGAGTGGTTCTTTGGATAATAATCCAACCGGTCTCACCATATTAACAACGTAAAAATGGTCAAAACTTCGATAGTCTGTGATTTAACCATCAAAGAAAAACAGGTGTGCAAACAACGATATTATTTCCAGATGGAAATTCTATCAAATCAATCATCATTCAACATTTATCTTTTTAGTTCATTTCTTTACTTATCTCCTGTTTCCATATATGCAACATTTCTTATTTTCTATTTTTAGAAAATATACTTTATTAGCAATGGAAAACATTTCCATTTCCTGTTTCCTATATTAGAAAACATTTCTGATTTCTTATTTGGAAAACATTTCCAAAGTTCCTTCATTGGGTTTAACAGATGTTTAAATAAACATCACTATGCCAACTCAAACCATTTACTCAATTCACTTAACCATCATTCACTATCAAACCTTACCATTCCTTAGTTAAGAAGGAAGTCAATCAAGTTGGGGTATAATTACCTCTTAGACCTTAACTGAACAACGTTATAACTTCGAAATAGTAACAGTTTATCTTTTAAACCTTTAACAACTTCTTTACATAACTCTCGGATTCAATTTACGAATCCACTTCTTTATTGAAAACATTTGATTATAACGATAACGTTAAAATACCTACTTTCGAAATATCTAATTTCAATTATAACCTTTATTCTTTAATTCGAATAATTAAACATAACTCTAATGTATTAGTGTATACTCTTGATTTAAAAACCGGAAAGTAAATATTACTTTCCCGAATTCGATATAATTGAATTCGACGTATAATTCTCTTTCGAGTAATCTCTATTTGATTAACTCTTCTTCGAATATCCTATATCCGATTATCTCTCTTCGAATAACTTATATTCGAAATCTCTCTCTTTCGAATAAACCATATTCGATCTCTTTCTTTCGAATACGATATATTCGATAATCTCCTTTCGATTAAACTAATCGATAGCTCCTTTCGATTAAACTATAATCAATAACTCCTTCCTTTAACTCTATTCGAATAAACTATATTCGACTAACTCCTTAGATTAACTCATTTGGATTAACTCGGTTTGATTAACTTATCTTGACTAACTTAACTTAATTAACTCGACTTATTTAACTCCACTAGGTTAACTCCTGTCGAATAACTAATATTCGATAACTCTATTTAACTCCGTTTAACTCTATTCAACTCCATTCGAATAACTAGTATTCGATAACTCTATTCAACTCCATTCGAATAACTAATATTCGATAACTCTATTTAACTCCATTCGCTTGACTCTAGATCGCAGCGATCACAATGGTTACGCCTGATTCCCTCAGGAAACATCTGACCGCCTTAAGCTATTTGCAGCCCTGCGAATTACGCTAGCAGTCGTACTAAATGGCATCTCATTTGGATTAACTCTAATTGTTCAATTCTAACTGTTTAACTCTAACGGGTTAGCTCTAACTGATTAACTCTACTGATTAACTCTAACTAGTTAACCCTAACTGATTAACTCTACTGATTAACTCTAACTAGTTAACCCTAACTGATTAACTCTACTGTTTTTAAATCTAACTGGTTAACTCTATCGATTAACTCTATTTGACTAACTCGACTCGACTAACCCCTTTCGAATAACATATTCGATTAACTAACTTTCGAATACCATATTCGATGAACTAACTTCGAATACCATATTCGATCAACTAACTTCGAATACCATATTCGATCAACTAACTTCGAATACCATATTCGATCAACTAACTTCGAATACCATATTCGATTAACTAACTTCGAATACCATATTCGATTTCTCCTTTTTGAAAACGTTTATCCATTTAAAAAGATTCCCTTTTTACAATGTTTATTCATTTATAAAGATTCACTTTTTAGTAATGGTTCTTCACTTTATAAATGTTTTTTAAATAATGTTTTCCTTTTTATAACGGTTTCCTTTTTATAACATCTTATTCCGTTATAAACCAATTTCCTTTTTATTAACTCTATTTATTTTCTAAATATTCCCTTTTCAATTCTATTTGTAAATGGTTTACAAATATTTCTTTTTTTATTCTATTTGCAAATGGTTTGCAAATATTTTCTTTTCAAATTTATTCTTAAAAATATTCTAACTCCTTAAATTCCCGGGAAAATTCGCCATAACCTCCTTTGTCTCGGGAGCATCGGGAAAATCCCCAAACCCGCCACCCAGTCCTTTCCATTCAAAAAGAAAATGGTTTGAAATTTATTTCCTTTCTAAATATCTTCTACATATAAATATTCCAATTTATAAATATTTCTTATTTATAAATATTCCATTTATAAATATATTTTTTTCATTATCACTTTGGAAATTCCATTATCAACATTCTGGTATGTTACGATATTTAACATATCAAATTTCGATATCCAATATCGTCCATACACACACAATCAACAACAGATTATAATTCAAATCATATATCAAAATATATGAAAAACAATAAAATAATTGTTGACGAATCTAGTCGGATTCCTCCAACCTGTTTCCCTGCATCCACAGATGTTACACAACATGATTGTCATCACTTTCAGTTCAATATGAATTATTCTGATAAACAGAATCAATATATAACTATCTAACTGTTTATATATTATACATATTATATATATGTATAATATTTTATTATCTGACTAGCAGTTCAATCAAACAGTCAACACATAATCAAACAGACAATTTCTAACAGTTCTAAAAATACAACATGAAATTATAAACTGTACAGAGTTAGTGAGTTTTACTCACATTGGCGCGTTAACCGTTAAATAACGGTTTGCGTTATTTGATTCAGTCGGACAATTTATTTCGCTATAAATTGTAACGAGCTCGGATTTACTCCCAGTCAGTCTCATTGTGTTGCTCCCGTCCATACGATCCCAACGGATCTTGTTTTGCTGAAATCCAATCACGTACGATAAAGTTATTCAGTATCGAAGTTTATATACATTTAAAATAAATAAAAGCTTGGACTTTATTTTCAACTGGGCCTTGCCCTTCCAAAATGTCGGCCAACTTACTCAAGAAAAACCGGCCCTATAAAATCCCTTCTTCCAAATTAAATCCTCGTTCCCAGATATTTCTATAATGGCCATTCACGGCACTTCCAAACATCATCCTTCCTCATTTTCTCAACGAACCCCATTGTGACTTCACCCATATACTCACCCACCCAGTCTTCCCTTAATCGCCGAATTCCCCTCCAACCCAGTCTTCTGGAAGTAGCCGCGACATTCAGGCTTCCTCGAGCACTGTCAGACAACATCGATAGTTTCAATTTCAAAAAATCCCCAAAATACCCAACTCAAGATCGCTACTTTAGTTGCGTTGAAACCCATTTACTCATGAATCCGATACAAATACTCCTCTCGTGCATTGATGCTTCAAATGCCAAAAGTCCTTAACCCTAGACCGACGAAGTACCCCGCTGTGTTGAAAAACAGCGAACCAAAATGACCTGAACCCGAATTTGACGCATCTCAGCGTGGAAAGAAGGAGCATACGACTTCATAGGAACTGACCTTAGGATTTGTAGTGGAGAAACCAATTTGTTTTGATTTATTGAAGTCATCGATTTTAGGTTTCTAGTGGAGATAGTGTCGACGGTTTTTGCTGTTGACTTCAGGAGGATTTATTTAGGTTAAAGATGGATTTAAGGTGTATTTATAGGGTAGTGTGGGAAGAAAAATTATTATTTTAATATAATTAACTTACACGTGAAGTCTCATCTCACCACACGTCCATACGATCTCTGTTTTCGACAAGCTAAACTATTCCTAGCATAGAAAAATATTCCGGACCAAACGGGACAGGTTTCGTCGTATTTAGACACCGTTTACGAAAATCCTTTAGGAAATATCGATGAAAAACACTGAGCAATAATTCCTTAAAATTACAGAAAAAATCCTAAAAATATGAGGCCTTGACGTTTCACTAGACCTCTTCCTAAGGTTTCGTATGAAACTTGTTTCGTTGAATTTCGAGTTCGTTTGACCAATTAACCATTCAGTTTAGTTTGTTTTAAGTTAAAAACATAGTGTACCCCACTATGAAATATTCTGTTCACGTAGAGATTATTATGGACATAAACAAAAATACCATTTAAATGAGTGATGTGCTCTGGTCCCAAAAATGTAATAATACCGGTAGATGAACTCATATTGTGAAACCCCGAAATGTCGATACAGGGTGCCAAATACTCAAAATAAAAAGTTGCTTATTAAATTAATTAAAAATTACAGTAAAATTCTGAAAATTAAATTATCACTACTTCCCAAAAGAACCTTGTCTAAATTCAAACCCGATCTCTAGTTATATCGAATAAACCGATTTGGTCGATAAACAATTCTATAGCGACTATTCTAAAATTTGATTTGGACATATCTCAAAATCTACACGACGAAATCCAGATTTTTCTCTTCCGCTAGAAAGATATACTCCACTAGCTCTACGCGTTTCTTGTTTCATAGAAATCCGGCTTAAAACGAATCCTGTACATTCAGTTGAAGTTCAAATCGCCGAATTACGAACTGCAGCGCCATTTCGAGCTCGATTTTAATTATAATATAATTATACGTTCAAATCTTCGTTCAAATAATATATTCGTTATTATAATTCAACTCTAACTGAATTATATACTTTGAATTTGTTCAGTTCACACAATATTGTGAATTCCACTAATTCTAATTATTTCTGAATTAAATATATTATTTAATTATTATTTTAATTAAATATTCAAGTTATTTTAATTAAACCACCATTTAATTCACTATATCACTATTTATATAATTAAATAAATTAATTATAATACCTCTGCAAATGCGGGTCATTACATTCTTCCCCACTTAAAATAATTTTGTCCTCGAAATTACTGAGGTAGAGAACGACCCTATCGACTGGTTAGAACATATTTGTTCACTTCTTTACTTCAGTTTCAACTGAACCAATTTAATTTCAATTAAATATTTAATGAATTCTTATCAACGAAAATTTTCAAAAATCCTGAAAATTTTCTAATGCCTTAACTCTTCGAAAAATTTCGCCAGCACCTCCTTTGTACTGGTCAATAGATCAAACTCTAACTCGCCTCTCTGGGCCATCCCAAACGAAAATCAAACAGCCAAGCGGCTTGCCAATTCGGCTCATCAAAATCTCATACCCAATATATAATATAAACTGGTACCTTTTTGTCGGGCATATCGTTATATCCCTCACATCTGCTATCAATTCAGCATATACCAATGTCATGCCAATCAAACTCCAAATCAGTTTTATCTCCAACACAACCAATCGTTTTTAACCAAGCCAAATCCCATATCAACTCAAGTTCAATTCTTGATTCCAAACTCTAATTTTTTTTTTTACCAAACCAATTCTATTTCAACCCCTTATCTCACAAATCCAATTTGTTCTTGATATTATTCTAACCCAAATTCAGTTACAACTTAACTGACTTGGTTTTAATCCCAATTTGCTTTCACAAATTTCTGTTCAAATTCGGTTTTTAATTCAACAATCTATTCCTGGGAATTTCAAACCGTTTACCATATCGAAAATCGAACTTTCCTTTCATGATTCAAAACACTTATTTTTCACAAAACAATTCAAAATCCCTTGGTAGTAATCCGTCACTCAGCAACTCGAAAATGAATACTGATGATGCAGCTGTCATCATCAAAACCTATTTTCTAGCGATCGAAGTGAGTTCAATACTATAAAACCATTTCTAAACATTTCCACTTTGAAATTCATTTCAACATACAATTCACACAGCTTGTGAAACAATTTAAAATCTCCCAGGATCTTAAATTTTCCTTATTTTTAATCCAAATCCATTTACAAACACTTATCCAATTTTCCAGAATTTTAATTCAATTTCTGGTTTAAATTCAGATTTAATTCATGTTAATTTCATATATTTCACTTATATGAATTCTGATTGGTTATTTACATAACCATTTAATTTATAATCTTACTCGATTATAATAACAACCAATATAGTCACTATATATCAAAATATACTTTGGGTAAAATTATTTTAATTTACCCTCTTTTCAAAACATATCGTGACGACCCATCGTATTCAAGTGTTTAGTAACTCCTACCGATACAGTGGATCAAACTGATCGACCAGAATTCACAAACAACTCAACCAATAAATCTCCACAATATAAAAATTATTTTTATATCAAATAACAAATACGTTCACTCGTATATATACACTCAACTCAATCTAGGGTATTACTAACCCTATCTCTACCGAGTCACGCCACAGAGCCAAGGTAATTCACTTAACCTCGCTCTGATACCAACTGTAGTGACCCGAAAATCCGGTCCAATTTGAGCTGACTAAATAACACAAGTCCAACCCCAAATTGCACTTGAAATTCAAGAAACTAATAGAAAGAAGATAGAGGGTGGGGATAGATAAGGTAGAACTAGTATAATAGAAGAAGAAGAAGAAGAAGAAGAAGAACATCATCATCAGAGTAAACACGAATCTCACAGCGGAACGAATAAAATATAACATAACTTTTTGAAGTACAAACAGTTATATATACAATAGCACTTATCAAAGTACAACACTCACAACAACAGCGAAAATAATAATAGCTATAGAATCCTGAAGCCTCCTGCTCCAAGCTGTCCAAGTGTATCTGTAACACCCCGTATGTTGAATAACTTGTTTTGATATAAATCAGGGCAGAATTAAATTTTAAAATCTGAATCAGGGGAAACGGGCTATGCCATTGCGTTCGTCTCGGAAAAATACGCGGAATAGAGTCCGAAATTTCGTGAATCGGAGTCCGTGTGACTGAGATATGGCCTTTAGAAGTTTCACGAAAAATCAGAAAACGAAACAGATTTCAAAAATGCAGAATATGGGCTAGGCGGGAAAATTCCCGCCCAGACCAGGTTGACCTGGGAGTCGACCTGGGGGTCGACCTGGGTGTCGACCTGCCCACCAGGTCGACTAGGGTGTCGACCCTAGTGTCGACCTGGGGGTCGACCTCCCTGGTCGAGCCCAGGTGACCTGGGTGCACTGATTTGGGATATGGGCTGTGTTTTGGTGGCTAGTGACGAGATCTGACGGCTCTAATCTGATTTAGGGTTAATCTAATGGCCTAAAACACGTAACTAATCTATAAATACACCCTAAGACTACCCTAATTCATACTAAATTTGGAGACAACGTCGTTATGCCGTCAAAATGCAACTAGAAGGAGCCACCAACAAATTAAAGAGGAAGATAGCTTCTCAAATCAACTTCTAATCAACTCTAGCAACTTAATCTTCTTCATAGGAGTGCTAGTCAACAAGTTGTGAGTACTATAGCATTAATGACCAATTGTTGAAATGATTATGATAGGATATAACGAGGTTATGGCTATGAATGTGGATCAATGCAAGTTATGTTATCATATGCTATATGTTCATGATGTTATGCAAGTTATGCAAGTTATATGCTACATGATCATGATGTTATGCAAGTTATGCAAGTCACATGCTACATGTTCATGATGTTATGCAAGTTATATGCTATATGATCATGATGTTATGCAAGTTATGCAAGTGTTAGGCTATGTGTTCATGATGCTAGTTATGCAAATTGCTATGATAAACATTGATCCATTATGACACTATGTTATGCAAGTTTGGTGTTTGATTATATGCAAGTTCATATATGATATGTTATGCAAGTTTGGTGTTTGATTATATGCAAGTTCATATATGATATGTTATGCAAGTTTGGTGTTTGATTATATGCAAGTTCATATATGATATGTTATGCAAGTTTGGTGTTTGATTATATGCAAGTTCATATATGACATGTTATGCAAGTTTGGTGTTTGATTATATGCAAGTAACATGTGCAAGTTTACACCTTTGTATGATATGCATGTATATGCAAGTTAACCCCTTTTGTATGTCATACGTACATATGCAAGTTTACCCCTTTGTATGACATAAGTAGCTTATGCAAGTTAACCTCTTTATGACATATGTGATTCATGCAAGTTTGGGTTGATTATTTATGCTAGTTGGGTTTGATGCTATATGCATGTTGACACCTTTAAAACCCATGTTGATACTAATGTTATGCAAGTTACACCCATTGTATGTGTGATGAATCTTCCCTTTTAAGTATGTCATGTTAGCGAATTACGTGGGGAACGATGGGGTTAATATTCATGTTAATGAAATGGTGTGAAGTTGGTATGATTATGCATACCATAAAGTGGATGGACATAATTGAGTAAATTATGTACATCGTTAAATTTGTAATTAATTAGGGATAATTAATACAAATTATGGGGGTGATTAATTAGGTGTAATTAATCGACTAAGACACGAGGTTGGACCCTTTTGTAGCATAAGACTGCCCGGAACCGACCGGCAAATCCAGCGGCTACAAATGATTGGCCCAATGTGAGAGGTTTTAGGCACAAACTAAATACGTGACAAGTGTAAAGACACGAGGTTAGACTAGGTTATTGCGTAAGGCTGCCCGGACCCGACCGGCAAATCCAGCTGCCATAAAAGATAGTCTAATGTGAGAGGTCTTTACAAAGGTTACGGTCTTAATCAATTAAGAAACACTTAACCATATTAGCATGTAGAGGGACACGAGCGGTTAAGTGGGTGCCTTGGGTGGCATGTGGAAAAATCTAGTGGTTGCCTTGGGTGGCAATAGAAAATACGATTAGAATACTTAACCAAAGTGGAACATGTAATTAAACATGATTAAAGGGTTAAGTAAGTGCCTTGGGTGGCATGTGGGAAAATCTAGTGGTTGCCTTGGGTGGCAATGGAAAATACGATTAGAATACTTAACCAAAGTGGAACATGTAATTAAACATGATAAAAGGGTTAAGTAAGTGCCTTGGGTTGCATGTGGAAATCTAGTGGGTGCCTTGAGTGGCAATTGAAACATGGTTAGATGACTTAACCAAACTTTAAACATGTAAGTGGACATGATTATTAAAAGGGTTAAGTGGGATACACTTGAAGGGACAAGCTTAGGTGGGTAGCTTGTGGGGGCCCATTTCAACCAGTAACCCATATGTATCTTATTGGGCTCGACCCATGTCGAGGACGGGACACGCGTACTGGGCTTGACTATAAGAGGCCAAAAACGGGTTAGCGGTGGCAACGCAAGTCCAACGGGTTTCATATGCGTGTGTGGACCCGGGCTGGTAGGTAAGACGTTGTTGCATCGTGTAGGTATAAGCCATGCACCGTTGATTGTATCGGGTTGCCACTTTGGGGAGTGATACACCCCACTGTGGGGCCAACACGGGTATCTACGTTAGGGAGCCGATCGAATGGGAGTAGTGGGTACACCTAGTGGAGATAGGGGCAGACGGCACCTATGTAGTCAGCTAGGGGTACACGAGACTACTATTAAGATTACTAAGTACACTTAGTGGGATCAATCTTTAAGTTGGGAATTACCCTTGGGTGGGTAGATCTGGTGTGGTGCAGTGTAGGAATTACCCTTGGGTGGGTAGATCTGGTGTGGTGCAGTTTAGTATTACCCTTGGGTGGGTAGATGCGTCTTTACCGTTATCTTAGTTCATCCTAAGTCTAGTTGGCTGCTTAGTGTAGTCATTTATCCCCAGTTGTACCGTACCAGGTTTATATCATACTCTAATTACTTTAATGATTGTATTGTTAAGGGTATAGGACTCGCTCAGACTTATGTCTGACCCCGTTGTTTTTATCTTTTTTCCTAACCCTTAGGTTCTCAGAGTGGGCCTAGTGCTAGTGGACTTGGATCAGATCGCTGTATCTGTCTTTTGGAGCTTGGATCATTGACGTAAAGCTCAGTTTTATCTTTTCTTTTATGGCTATTAGTTAATGTAGTGGGATTATGTACTTTTGTTTTATCAAGATGGATATTATGTACTTGACTCTTGTTTATGGTTTTGTGATGTAACCAAACATGTTTTACTTTCCGCTGCAATGAAACGATGTTTTAAATTCTCAAGTATTACTTATATCTGTCTTGTTGTAACTTTTCTGTTCTATATTCACTTAAGATACTCCACCGATGCTATGGCATTCCCTTAGTGAGTGACCGTAGCGGGTGTGGGGTGTTACACGTGGTATCAGGGCTTAAGGTTACCAGAACAGATAAAACTTTTAGAAAAACTATTTTTCTAAAAACATTTTTGGAAGAAGTATTTTCAAAAACATGTCTTTTAAGAGAAAAGTTTTTGAAAGAAAAGAACATAATCCCCAAGAGCCATATATCCTTCTTTCGATTCTCCGTTTTGAATCTCTTCCTCTTTCTCTTTTTGAATTTCCCCTCCGCGTATAGATGTCTTTTTAAGATAAATAAGGACTTCCATATGAAGGACGGAAGAACCACTTCAAGGGACTTAGACGTTTGTCGGGCTAAGAAGTTAGTCCAAGGAGGTGGAGGGCTTGTGGGTACCTTTAAGATGGACGAGGGAGGAAGGTTCAAATAGTTGTTAGGTAAATAAAGGACGAAACCTCATCGTGGTAAGAAGGCCACGAAAGGAGAATGTGAAGGAAAAGGCTAGTTGTTTTGGAGAAATAGGACACCTTATTAGGATTATCCAAAGAGGTAAGGACAAAGTACAGGATCTTCTGGAGGGTAGATGTATTCCCTCACGGTTGGTATACCTGATGGGGGTAGGACCGTCGAGGTTGAAATTTGGTTCTCTCGATCATCCTGTTCGAACTTTATTCAACTCTGGCGCATCACATTCGTTTATCTCATCATCATTAGTTGAGTCACTGCACCTAGACACCAGTTTAGTAGATGATCCCTTGGTTGTTTCAAACCCAATTGGGGGCTCCACTTATTTGTCCATGATATGTTTGGGTTTGAAGATTTCCATACTTAGCGTTGAGTTTAGATGTGATGCTTTTGTTTTGGGCTTCACGGGCTATGGGTTGATTTTGGGCATGGACTGGTTATCTAGTAATGGTGCCGTTCTTGGTTGTGAAAGGAGAGTTATTAGGCTTATGACCCGCTTCGGTAACACTCTCGAGATCTTTTGAAATCCCATGGATTCTGTTATGCTAAGTTATCTTGAATCGCTTGACGCTTCGGTCAAGAGTTTGCGATCTGTTAGAGTGGTCCGGGAATACTCGGATGTGTTTGAGGAGGTGAAGGGCTTACCTCCGAAGCGGGAGATAGACTTCCGAATATATCTGGTGGACAATGCTAAACCAGTATCTTTGCCAGTGCGCCACATGGCACCTCGTGAGAGGAGGGAACTCCATAAGCAAGTAGGGGAGTTGCTTGAGAAGGGGTTCATAAGACAAAGTATATCGGAGTGGGGTGCTCCAGTAGTTTTTGCCACGAAGGCGGATGGGTCCCTCAGACTTTGTGTAGACTATAGAGAACTCAACAAGCTCACAAAGAAGAATAGACACCCATTGCCGAGGATTGATGATCTTTTTGATCAGTTGGTTGGCGCCTCAGTGTTTTCGCAGTTGGACTTGGCCACGGGGTTTCATCAGTTGAGAGTGGCTGAGGATAGCATAGACAAGACTACCTTTAGGACTCCGGATGGTTTCTATGAGTGGCTTGTGATGCCATTTGGTTTGACGAATGCCCCTGCATACTTTGTTGATTTGATGAGTAGGGTGTTCAGGGAGTACCTTAATAAGTTCGTGGTGGTCTTTGTGGATGATATCTTATTGTTTTCTAAGAGTGAAGAAGAGCGAAATAAGTTTTCGTATGTGCTTAATAGGTTAAGCGAAGCCAGTTATTTGATCAACGGTGGTTTTGGAGCGAGACTGGAAAGAACATCCAGAGTTGGACAAGTGCTTAATCATTTAGCTGTTTTTACTAGTATCATCTCACGTAGATCGTCTGAATTCGAAGGAGGTATCCCTTGGGTGTTTGTCTGATATTGGTTTAGGCCTTTGGGGCTTGCACTTGGGGGATGTCGAATTCGACTAGGATGGTATGCGTGAGAGATGGATAGTTGTGACGATTTTGCATGGGAGAATATCCTGGTTTTCTCTAGAAGTGGAGAAAAGCCTGCCCTACATCTTAGGGAAGAGTTGGAGACTCTTCGAGCGCATAGTCTTGAGACAGCAAAGGTGGATGGAGTTCTTAGCATCCTATGATTTCGAGATAGCGTATACCCCTGGCAAGGGTAACGTGGTGGCAGACGCCTTAAGCAGAAAAAGGTTGTCCTTGAGTCCATTGTTCGTGGAACGACGAAGCTTGGAATTTATCTCGATGTTTGATTTCAGACCTTCCGTTGACTTTATACCCGGTTTGCTAGCATCCTTAGAGGTCAGACCTACTCTTTTGGGACGGATTGGTGAGGCACAGCGGGACGACCCACAGTTGGTTGAGTTGGTAGAGAGGCTCATAAGGGGGAGTCGTCCAACCATTTGAGTAGGTACACCCTAGACGATAGGGGGTGGTTGCGTAGAGACGGTAGACTTTGTGTACCGCAAGACGAGGATTTGAGGAAGGCTATACTTGATGATGCGCATCGTTCGAAGATGACCATTCATCCCGGTTGGGACAAGATGTACCAAGACATGAAGCGAGTTTTCTTTTGGGCCGGTATGAAGAAAGATGTGGCCGAGTATGTCGCTAGATGCTTGGTGTGCCAACAAGTGAAAGCGGAGCAAAAGAAACCCGGTGGGTTGCTTCACCCATTGGAAGCTACGCAATGGAAGTGGGATAGCGTCTCGATGGATTTTATTGATGGGTTACCGAGGTCGAGGAAGCGTAATACGGGAATTTGGGTTGTGGTAGACATACTTACTAAGAGCGCCCATTTCATACCCGTGAAGAGCAAGAGGACTGCTCCATGGCTAGCTTCAGTTTACCTTCGAGAAATAGTTCGATTGCATAGGGTACCTTCTAGCATAGTGAGTGATCGAGATCCTATCTTCACTAGCGAGTTTTGGAAGAGTTTGCAAGAGGCAGTAGGGACTCAGTTGTGTTTGAGCACCCAGATTTGTAGGACCGTTTCCTATTAAGGAAAGGATTGGATGGATGGCATATAGAGTGGATTTACCCGAGAGACTTAGTGGGGTACATGACGTATTCCATGTGTCACATTTGAGGAAGTGCCTACATGAGACCGCAGAGGTGGTAGAGCCGAGCTTGCTTAGAGAAGTGGAGGTAGAGCATGATGCGACTATTCGACGAGCTCCTACCCGCATCCTTGGGTCAGAGATTAGGAAGTTGAGAAACAGAGAGGTTCGATTAGTCAAAGTGCAATGGGGAGAGGATGAGAGCAATGCTACTTGGGAGACAGAAGCGAAGATGCGGTCACTGTACCCATTCCTTTTTGAGGGTATGTCTTTTAACTTCTCCTTTATCGTTTGTCTAGTACTTATCTTATCTTTAGTATGTCCTCTCATTAGTACCTTTGACCTTTAGATAGGGTAAACCTATGGTTGAAACATGTGTTTGAGACATGTTATGTTTGATGGATGCGTGTGGATGCAAGTGTTTGCTAGTGGTTGCTCGTGGATGCATATACACACACTTTAGACACTAGATCGGCTCAGTCACTTCATATTGCATATTGCATATAATTGTGTGTAGGTAGCTATATTAATGGATGTATAATGGTTGTGTTATCATATGGATGATGCATTTTGGTGAATGATTGTGCACTCATGTAGAAATAGTATGTGTCGATAAGGTTCTTTCGCATACATATTGGATGCATGGCACTATCATGGTTTGCATTAAGGAGGTCAACTGAATCAGAAGACCGCCTGATTTTGCATTAGATAGGGAACATATACACACACTCTTTGCATAAGTTCATACAGCATTAGAAACTGTAAGGACAATGGATGCCAGTGTTTGATGGTTTGAGTAGATGGTTGTTTGGTTGGTAGGATACGTTCTTCTTGACTTGGAGATTTCGGGGACGAAATCCTTTATGTAGGGGAGAATGTAACACCCCGTATGTTGAATAACTTGTTTTGATATAAATCAGGGCAGAATTAAATTTTAAAATCTGAATCAGGGGAAATGGGCTATGCCATTGCGTTCATCTCGGAAAAATACGCGGAATAGAGTCCGAAATTTCGTGAATCGGAGTCCGTATGACTGAGATATGGCCTTTAGAAGTTTCATGAAAAATCAGAAAACGAAACAGATTTCAAAAATGCAGAATATGGGCTAGGCGGGAAAATTCCCACCCAGACCAGGTCGACCTGGGAGTCGATCTGGGGGTCGACCTGGGTGTCGACCTGCCCACCAGGTCGACTAGGGTGTCGACCTCCCTGGTCGAGTCCAAGTGACCTGGGTGCACTGATTTGGGATCTGGGCTGTGTTTTGGTGGCTAGGGACGAGATCTGACGGTTCTAATCTGATTTAGGGTTAATCAATGGCCTAAAACACTTAACTAATCTATTAATACACCCTAAGACTACCCTAATTCATACTAAAATTGGAGACAACGTCGTTATGCCGTCAAAATGCAACTAGAAGGAGCCACCAACAAATTAAAGAGGAAGATAGCTTCTCAAATCAACTTCTAATCAACTCTAGCAACTTAATCTTCTTCATAGGAGTGCTAATCAACAAGTTGTGAGTACTATAGCCTTAATGACCAATTGTTGAAATGATTATGATAGGACATAATGAGGTTATGGCTATGAATGTGGATCAATGCAAGTTATGTTATCATATGCTATATGTTCATGATATTATGCAAGTTATGCAAGTTATATGCTACATGATCATGATGTTATGCAAGTTATGCAAGTCATATGCTACATGTTCATTATGTTATGCAAGTTATGCAAGTTATGCAAGTTATATGCTATATGATCATGATGTTATGCAAGTTATGCAAGTGTTAGGCTATGTGTTCATGATGCTAGTTATGCAAATTGCTATGATAAAC
Organism: Allium sativum; assembly: GCA_030737875.1. NCBI lineage: Eukaryota > Viridiplantae > Streptophyta > Magnoliopsida > Asparagales > Amaryllidaceae > Allium > Allium sativum. Next base: position 322,082,731 of record CM060921.1, read on the forward strand.
ATTGATCCATTATGACACCATGTTATGCAAGTTTGGTGTTTGATTATATGCAAGTTCATATATGATATGTTATGCAAGTTTGGTGTTTGATTATATGCAAGTTCATATATGATATGTTATGCAAGTTTGGTGTTTGATTATATGCAAGTTCATATATGATATGTTATGCAAGTTTGGTGTTTGATTATATGCAAGTTCATATATGACATGTTATGCAAGTTTGGTGTTTGATTATATGCAAGTAACATGTGCAAGTTTACACCTTTGTATGATATGCATATATATGCAAGTTAACCCCTTTTGTATGTCATACGTACATATGCAAGTTTACCCCTTTGTATGACATAAGTAGCTTATGCAAGTTAACCTCTTTATGACATATGTGATTCATGCAAGTTTGGGTTGATTATTTATGCTAGTTGGGTTTGATGCTATATGCATGTTGACACCTTTAAAACCCATGTTGATGCTAATGTTATGCAAGTTACACCCATTGTATGTGTGATGAATCTTCCCTTTTAAGTATGTCATGTTAGCGAATTACGTGTGGAACGATGGGGTTAATATTCATGTTAATGAAATGGTGTGAAGTTGGTATGATTATGCATACCATAAAGTGGATAGACGTAATTGAGTCAATTATGTACATCGTTAAATTTGTAATTAATTAGGGATAATTAATACAAATTATGGGGGTGATTAATTAGGTGTAATTAATCGACTAAGACACGAGGTTGGACCCTTTTGTAGCATAAGACTGCCCGGAACCGACCGGCAAATCCAGCGGCTACAAATGATTGGCCCAATGTGAGAGGTCTTAGGCACAAACTAAATACGTGACAAGTGTAAAGACACAAGGTTAGACTCGGTTATGGCGTAAGGCTGCCCGGACCCGACCGGCAAATCCAGCTGCCATAAAAGATAGTCTAATGTGAGAGGTCTTTACAAAGGTTACGGTCTTAATCAATTAAGAAACACTTAACCATATTAGCATGTAGAGGGACATGAGGGGTTAAGTGGGTGCCTTGGGTGGCATGTGGAAAAATCTAGTGGTTGCCTTGGGTGGCAATAGAAAATACGATTAGAATACTTAACCAAAGTGGAACATGTAATTAAACATGATTAAAGGGTTAAGTAAGTGCCTTGGGTGGCATGTGGGAAAATCTAGTGGTTGCCTTGGGTGGCAATGGAAAATACGATTAGAATACTTAACCAAAGTGGAACATGTAATTAAACATGATTAAAGGGTTAAGTAATTGCCTTGGGTGGCATGTGGAAATCTAGTGGGTGCCTTGAGTGGCAATTGAAATATGGTTAGATGACTTAACCAAACTTTAAACATGTAAGTGGACATGATTATTAAAAGAGTTAAGTGGGATACACTAGAAGGGACAAGCTTAGGTGGGTAGCTTGTGGGGGCCCATTTCAACCAGTAACCCATATGTATCTTATTGGGCTCGACCCATGTCGAGGACGGGACACGCGTACTGGGCTTGACTATAAGAGGCCAAAAACGGGTTAGCGGTGGCAACGCAAGTCCAACGGGTTTCATATGCGTGTGTGGACCCAGGCTGGTAGGTAAGACGTTGTTGCATCGTGTAGGTATAAGCCGTGCACCGTTGATTGTATCGGGTTGCCACTTTGGGGAGTGATACACCCCACTGTGGGGCCAGCACGGGTATCTACGTTAAGGAGCCGATCGAATGGGAGTAGTGGGTACACCTAGTGGAGATAGGGGCAGACAGCACCTATGTAGTCAGCTAGGGGTACACGAGACTACTATTAAGATGACTAAGTACACTTAGTGGGATCAATCTTTAAGTTGGGAATTACCCTTGGGTGGGTAGATCTGGTGTGGTGCAGTGTAGGAATTACCCTTGGGTGGGTAGATCTGGTGTGGTGCAGTGTAGGAATTACCCTTGGGTGGGTAGATCTGGTGTGGTGTAGTTTAGTATTACCCTTGGGTGGGTAGATGCGTCTTTACCGTTATCTTAGTTCATCCTAAGTCTAGTTGGCTGCTTAGTGTAGTCATTTATCCCCAGTTGTACCGTACCAGGTTTATATCATACCCTAATTACTTTAATGATTGTATTGTTAAGGGTATAGGACTCGCTCAGACTTATGTCTGACCCCGTTGTTTTTATCTTTTTTCCCATCCCTTAGGTTCTCAGAGTGGGCCTAGTGCTAGTGGACGTGGATCAGATCGCTGTATCTGTCTTTTGGAGCTTGGACCATTGATGTAAAGCTCAGTTTTATCTTTTCTTTTATGGCTATTAGTTAATGTAGTGGGATTATGTACTTTTGTTTTATCAAGATGGATATTATGTACATGACTCTTGTTTATGGTTTTGTGATGTAACTAAACATGTTTTACTTTCCGCTGCAATGAAACGATGTTTTAAATTCTCAAGTATTACTTATATCTGTCTTGTTGTAACTTTTCTGTTCTATATTCACTTAAGATACTCCATCGATGCTATGGCATTCCCTTAGTGAGTGACCGTAGCGGGTGTCGGGTGTTACAGTATCTGTAAAATCCCGACTACTTGACTGCCCATACAAATTTAGGCACCCAAGAGTTTAGGGAAAGCAAACAAATAAACTCCGGGTCAGCCATGGGACTGGTGTGAATAAAACTCCTAACACTTGGTTTAATAACGGATATATCATAAGACCACGCCGTGAAAACGGAACGGGTTTTCCCTTATGAAAATCCAAACAACTTTGTAAAGCAATATCATTCTGATATTATAATAATATCTAAGTACAAATAGATATCAATCTAGCAGAAACGCTTTCATCTCATGTTCTACTATATAGTATACGATCAAAACCGCAAGCACATATTGGGTAATGGATTTCCAACTATGACAAGGTATGGAACCACCTTCCGATCAGTGTACTCTAGGAACGATACACTGGAGTTCAACAAGAACATCTTGCAACTCAACCACACATGACCGACCACTCATTTTGCTTGAGTGTACCGAATGTATGTCACCAACGGTTGGGATCAGCAACCGTTTCCCGTATATATATGAGACAGCATTGATAGATTAAAGAAGCAAATGAATATTCTCTAGATAGGTGATTATACACTCTACTTCGGTGCGACCGACTTAGCCATGCTGCCTGCCCGATTTCTGTCATTTACCGGATGATGAGGCTAGAAGCTACACTTATCATCACATTAGATTCACTTTGAATGCCACATCATCAAATCCATCCAATCACCGATTGACGTCCTCAACAATACATTATGTGTTAGCTAAAAGTAGTTTCCTTCTTTGCTTCCACTCTTGGTACGGTTGGAGAAATCAATATACGTGATCGCCTGGAAATACTCTGTCAGACATCCATCCATACAAGTCATCCAGGAACAGGATGAACCGAAGGCACTATTCAGTACATCCATCTTAGGCACTGTTATCTAAAACTTATACAATAGCCCTTGCACTTTACTCCGTCTTCAATTATCTTTGGCATATATGATTCGCAACGCTTATGAAAATACAGAGTGGTTCTTTGGATAATAATCCAACCGGTCTCTCCATATTAACAACGTTAAAATAGTCAAAACTTCGATAGTCTATGATTTAACCATCAAAGAAAAACAAGTGTGCAAACAACGATATTATTTCCAGATGGAAATTCTATCAAATCAATCATCATTCAACATTTATCTTTTTAGTTCATTTCTTTACTTATCTCCTGTTTCCATATATGCAACATTTCTTATTTTCTATATTTAAAAAATATACTTTATTAGCAATGGAAAACATTTCCATTTCCTGTTTCCTATATTAGAAAACATTTCTGATTTCTTATTTGGAAAACATTTCCATAGTTCCTTTATTGGGTATAACAGATGTTTAAATAAACATCGCTATGCCAACTCAAAACATTTACTCAATTCACTTAACCATCATTCACTATCAAACCTTACCATTCCTTAGTTAAGAAGGAAGTCAAACAAGTTAGGGTATAATTACCTCTCAGACCTTAACTGAACAACGTTATAACTTCGAAATAGTAACAGTTTATCTTTTAAACCTTTAACAACTTCTTTACGTAACTCTCGGATTCAATTTACGAATCCACTTCTTTATTGAAAACATTTGATTATAACGATAACGTTAAAATCCCTACTTTCGAAATATCTAACTTCAATTATAACCTTTATTCTTTAATTCGAATAATTAAACATAACTCTAATGTATTAGTGTATACTCTTGATTTAAAAACCGGAAAGTAAATATTACTTTCCCGAATTCGATATAATTGAATTCGACGTATAATTCTCTTTCGAGTAATCTCTATTTGATTAACTCTTCTTCGAATATCCTATATCCGATTATCTCTCTTCGAATAATTTATATTCGAAATCTCTCTCTTTCGAATAAACCATATTCGATCTCTTTCTTTCGAATACGATATATTCGATAATCTCCTTTCGATTAAACTAATCGATAGCTCCTTTCGATTAAACTATAATCGATAACTCCTTCCTTTAACTCTATTCGAATAAACTATATACGACTAACTCCTTAGATTAACTCATTTGGATTAACTCGGTTTGATTAACTTATCTTGACTAACTTAACTTAATTAACTCGACTTATTTAACTCCACTAGGTTAACTCCTGTCGAATAACAAATATTCGATAACTCTATTTAACTCCGTTTAACTCTATTCAACTCCATTCGAATAACTAATATTCGATAACTCTATTTAACTCCATTCGAATAACTAGTATTCGATAACTCTATTCAACTCCATTCGAATAACTAATATTCGATAACTCTATTTAACTCCATTCGCTTGACTCTAGATCGCAGCGATCACAATGGTTATGCCTGAATCCCTCAGGAAACATCCGACCGCCTTAGGCTATTTGCAGCCCTGCGAATTACGCTAGCAGTCGTACTAAATGGCATCTCATTTGGATTAACTCTAATTGTTCAATTCTAACTGTTTAACTCTAACGGGTTAGCTCTAACTGATTAACTCTACTGATTAACTCTAACTAGTTAACCCTAACCGATTAACTCTACTGATTAACTCTAACTAGTAAACCCTAACTGATTATCTCTACTGTTTTTAACTCTAACTGGTTAACTCTATCGATTAACTCTATTTGACTAACTCGACTCGACTAACCCCTTTCGAATAACATATTCGATTAACTAACTTTCGAATACCATATTCGATTAGCTAACTTCGAATACCATATTCGATCAACTAACTTCGAATACCATATTCGATCAACTAACTTCGAATACCATATTCGATTAACTAACTTCGAATACCATATTCGATTTCTCCTTTTTGAAAACGTTTATCCATTTAAAAAGATTCCCTTTTTACAACGTTTATTCATTTATAAAGATTCACTTTTTAGTAACGGTTCTTCACTTTATAAATGTTCTTTTAAATAACGTTTTCCTTTTTATAACGGTTTCCTTTTTGTAACATCTTATTCCGTTATAAACCAATTTCCTTTTTATTAACTCTATTTATTTTCTAAATATTCCCTTTTCAATTCTATTTGTAAATGGTTTATAAATATTTCTTTTTTCTATTTTATTCTATTTGCAAATAGTTTGCAAATATTTTCTTTTCAAATTTATTCTTAAAAATATTCTAACTCCTTAAATTCCCGGAAAATTCGCCATGACCTCCTTTGTCTCGGGATCATCGGGAAAATCCCCAAACCCGCCACACAGTCCTTTCCATTCAAAAATAAAATGGTTTGAAATTTATTTCCTTTCTAAATATCTTCTATTTATAAAAATTCCAATTTATAAATATTTCTTATTTATAAATATTCCATTTATAAATAATTTTTTTTCACTATCACTTTGGAAATTCCCTTATCAACATTCCGGTATGTTACGATATTTAACATATCAAATTTCGATATCCAATATCGTCCGTACACACACAATCAACAACAGATTATAATTCATATGCATATCAAAATATATGAAAAACAATAAAATAACTGTTGAGGAATCTAGTCGGATTCCTCCAACCTGTTTCCCTACATCCACAGATGTTACACAACATGATTGTCATCACTTTCAGTTCAATATGAATTATTCTGATAAACAGAATCAATATATAACTATCTAACTTTTTATATATTATACATATATTTATATATATAATATTTTATTAACTGACTAGTAGTTCAATCAAACAGTCAACACACAATCAAACAGACAATTTCTAACAGTTCTAAAAATACAACATGAAATTATAAACTATACAGAGTTAGTGAGTTTTACTCACATTGGCGCGTTAACCGTTAAATAACGGTTTGCGTTATTTGATTCAGTCGGACAATTTATTTCGCCATAAATTGTAACGAGCTCGGATTTACTCCTAGTCAGCCTCATTGTTTTGCTCCCGTCCATACAATCCCAACGGATCTTTTTTTGCTGAAATCCGATCACGTACAATAAAGTTATTCAGTATCGAAGTTTATATACATTTAAAATAAAGAAAAGCTTGGACTTTATTTTCAACTGGGCCTTGCCCTTCCAAAATGTCGGCCAACTTACTCAAGAAAAACCGGCCCCATAAAATCCCTTCTTCCAAATTAAATCCTCGTTCCCAGATATTTCTATAATGGCCATTCACGGCACTTCCGAACATCATCCTTCCTCATTTTCTCAATGAACCCCATTGTGACTACACCCATGTACTCACCCACCCAGTCTTCCCTTAATCGCCGACTTCCCCTCCAACGCAGTCTTCTGGAAGTAGCCGCGACATTCAGGCTTCCTCGAGCATTGTCAGACAACGTCGATAGTTTCAATTTCAAAAAATCCCCAAAATACCCAACTCTAGATCGTTACTTCAGTTGCGTTGAAACCCATTTACTCATGAATCCGATACAAATACTCCTCTCGTGCATTGATGCTTCAAATGCCAAAAGTCCTTAACCCTAGACCGACGAAGTACCCCGCTGTGTTGAAAAACAGCGAACCAAAATGACCTGAACCCGAATTTGACGCATCTCAGCGTGGAAAGAAGGAGCATACGACTTCATAGGAACTGACCTTAGGATTTATAGTGGAGAAACAAATTTGTTTTGATTTATTGAAGTCACTGATTTTGGGTTTCTAGTGGAGATAGTGTCGGCGGTTTTTGCTGTTGACTTCAGGAGGATTTATTTAGGTTAAGGATGGATTTAAGGTGTATTTATAGGGTAGTGTGGGAAGAAAAATTATTATTTTAATATAATTAACTTACACGTGAAGTCTCGTCTCACCACACGTCCATACGATCTCTGTTTTCGACAAGCTAAACTATTCCTAGCATAGAAAAATATTCCAGACCCAACGGGACAGGTTTCGTTGAATTCCGACACCGTTTGCGAAAATCCTTTAGAAAATATCGATGAAAAACACCGATTACAGAAAAAATCCTAAAAATATGAGGCCTTGACGTTTCACTAGACCTCTTCCAAAGGTTTCGTGTAAACTTGTTTCGTTGAATTTCGAGTTCGTTTGACCAGTTAACCATTCAGTTTAGTTTGTTTTAAGTTAAAAACATAGCGTACCCCACTATGAAATATTCTGTTCACGTAGAGACTGTTATGGACAAAAACAAAAATACCATTTAAATGAGTGATGTGCTCTGGTCCCGAAAATGTAATAATACCGGTAGATGAACTCATATTGTGAAACCCCGAAATGTCGATACAGGGTGCCAAATACTCAAAATAAAAAGTTGCTTATTAAATTAATTAAAAATTATAGTAAAATTCTGAAAATTAAATTATCACTACTTCCCAAAAGAACCTTGTCTAAATTCAAACCCGATCTCTAGTTATATCGAATAAACTGATTTGGTCGATAAACGATTCTATAGCGACTATTCTAAAATTTGATTTGGACATATCTCAAAATCTACACGACGAAATCCAAATTTTTCTCTTCCGCTAGAAAGATATACTCCACCAGCTCTACGCGTTTCTTGTTTCATAGAAATCCGGCTTAAAACGAATCCTGTACATTTAGTTGAAGTTCAAATCGCCGAATTACGAACTGCAGCGCCATTTCGAGCTCGATATTAGTTATAATATAATTATACGTTCAAATCTTCGTTCAAATAATATATTCGTTATTATAATTCAACTCTAACTGAATTATATACTTTGAATTTGTCCAGTTCACACAATATTGTGAATTCCACTAATTCTGATTATTTCTGAATTAAATATATTATTTAATTATTATTTTAATTAAATATTCAAGTTATTTTAATTAAACCACCATTTAATTCACTATATCACTATTTATATAATTAAATAAATTAATTATAATACCTCTGCAAATGCGGGTCATTACAGAACTAATGTCTTAAAAACATTGTTCATGATAAACCCAAAATCATCTTCCATTAAATATGGAATTTTCGCAGAAATCAAATCAATATATAATCGATATAAATTTCCGCTTAATTCCAATTTAATATATTAAATTAGAAAACTTAACTTTAGAAAATTTCTTTCTAAATCTAAATAAAAAGATCTATAAATTCTAAATCATATTTTTACTGTTAATTGGGTTGAAGAACAAATGTCGTTTAAAACATAGTTCAGGATAAACCCAATTCACATATCATTTTATCCCAATTACTAAATATAATTGGAAGCTCTAATAATCTTAATTAAAAAAATTTATTCTTTAATATAGGGTTTAAGAACAGTGTTATTTAAGACACCATCCGCGACAACCCAAAATCTAATTCTTTTATTTAATTCCAATTAAATATTAAATAAATTGGAAGACTTCATTAAATCTTAATTCAAAAGGATTTATTCTAATTAATAATTTGTTCATTCTGATAGAAATATATTTTTATCTTTTGTCCATCTAAAACGAACAAAGAAATCATCATTTTATCCTTTGTTTAATAATATTTTTTAATATTCATTATTTAAAAATATTCTTCATATGAAAAGAATCTTTATACAAAACATTCTTAATGTTAAAATATTCTTTATTTTAAAATATTCTTTATATTAAAATATTCTTTTAAAAATATTTATTTAAAAGAAATTCTTTATTTGAAATATTCTTTATTTTAAAAGAAATCCTGAATCGGAATGCGACTCAATCAGTTACCGTATAATTTCGGTTATATGGATTTCATACATTGCATGTATATGACAATAATAATAAATAATCATTATATCATCCTTTCACATACAGAGTGAAATTTATAACTGTGTGAGCATTAAAATGAATACATAACGCTCATCGTAGTCTGTCAATCCATTGATTGATATACAACTAAATATTGGGACTAGTGTATGTCGAATATCATCCCAATACCCGTGTGGGGTTCTTAGCCAACAATAATTTATCTAAATAAATAATTGGTTAATGAACTTAACCAATTTTAATTTCTGCTAACATGTTAACGATAATGAACAAACTTGTTATTATATTCCTAATGTCGAATAAAAATGTATTTTACTCGCATAATTTTTCTATATGTTTCTAATGTCTAATAAAATGTAATTTATTTATATGACAATATTGTTATGACAAATGAAAAGATAATTTTCATTTTCCTTTATTTGTATGCAAATTTCTATTTTTAAATTTTAACAAATAAAAAGAAATGTTTTATTTGTATGTATAGTTTCAAATCATAAGATATGAAATGCCTCCTTATTCTATACACAAGTTCTAATGTAAAATTTGACAATACAAATGTCACTTGGATTTGCATACAAATTCTATTGTATAATTTAACAATAAAATGTCTCTTTAATTTACATACAATTCTAATGTATGTAATGACAACCAAAATGATTCTTATATTTGAATACAAATTCTAATGTAAGTTTGCAAATAAAAATGATTTTTATATTTACATATAAATTCTATTGTATGTTTGCAAATAAAAATGATTTTCAACAAAATGTATAAAAAGTGATAAATCCATTTTGTTGTAACACAAACATATTTAACAAAAATGCTATTTGTGTTCAACTCTTTTATTTAACAAAAATGTGTTTTTTATTTCATTTCAAATCTAATTAACAAAAATGTAATTTTTGTTTTCAACCATCATATTTAACAAAATGTAATTTTTGTTTCAACTATTATATTTTGACAAAAATAACTATTTTGGTTCAACTGATGTATTTGGCCCAAAAATGTTCATTTTGATTCAACTAATCTATCTTGACAAAAGTGTATATTTTGAAAACATTATATGGTTTAATTCAACTGATCTATTTTGACAAAAATGAATATTTTGACAAAATGTATATTTTGATCCAACTAACCTATTTAGACAAAATAATAAAAATAGTGACTTTGTTTTGTTGACAAATCAATTTCAATAAAACAAATAAAATGATAAGTCTGTTTTGTCCACAATTCTAATTCAACAAAACAAATAAAAGTGATATGTTTATTTTGTTTACATTTTCTATTCAACCTAACAAATAAAAATGAAAAATTTATTTGTTTACAATTTCTATTTAACAAAAACGATATTATTATTTTAACACAAATCTATTTGAAAAAAATGTAATTTTTGTTCTAACTCAATTCTAATTTACAAAAATGTAAATTTTGTTTTAACCATTATATTTTGACAAAAATGCCAATTTTGTTTCAACCGTTACATTTTGACAAAAGCGACAACTTTGATTTCAACTTAAATAATTTGACAAAAATGGATGTTTTGATTTCAACTTTGATAATTTGACAAAAATGGATATTTTGTTTTAACAAATGTATTTTGACAAAAATGTATATTTTGTTTTAACAAATGTGTTTTGACAAAAATGTCTATTTTTATTTCAACTAACATGTTTGACTAAAAATGTTTATTTCAATTAACATGTTTGACAAAAATAAGTATTTTGTTTCCACAAACTAATTTGACAAAAATGAGTATTTTGTTTCAACTAACTAATTTTGAAGGAATGTAAAATTTTATTGTTAACTTTTCTTTTTCAAAACAATGATCATTTCTTATGTACAATAAAATTGTGGATTTTCATGTTAACATATTTTCAACATGTATTCTATATTTTTTATGTATAAATAAAAAGAAGAATTTCATTTGTACATCCATTCTATATTTTATATGACAAATAAAAGGAAGATTTTATTTTCAATACATTATCTATGTTTCTTCCGTATAAATAAAAATGAGGATTTTATTCACACAACAAGTTTTAAACTTCATACGTACAAATAAAAGAGAGTTTTATTTGTATAACAGATTTTGATAAACTTTATTATCAACATATATAATAAAAGGGATTATTTTATTGTTCAACAAATTTTGATCAATTTTATTATATCAGTTCTTAATTCAACAAAAATGACAATTTTTGTTGTATCAGTTCTTAATTCAACAAAAATAAAGACTTTGTATTGTCAATTCTAATTTCAATAAAAAAGACAATTTTATATTATCAATTCTAATGTAACATTTCTAACAGAAAATGTTATTTTATTTCAATGTAACATTTAAACATGATACTTTCCATTTGCATACAAATATCTATCCTTCAATAACAAATAAAAATGACTGTTTTTATTTGTTCACAAATTAAATGTAAAATTTTGACAAATAATAATGAATGTTTTTATTTGTGAACTATTCAACGTTAAATTTGACAAATAAAATCAATACTTTTATTTGTGAACTAACCAATGTTAAATTTGACAATCTAATGAGCAAAAGGATAATTTAATTTTATCCAACTCTTTAATTAACACAAAATGTTAATTTCAACAATCTAACGAGCAAGATGATAATTTTATTTCCAACTATCTTATTGTAACAAACATGATAGAATTATTTACAACTATATTATTTTAACAAACATGATAATTCCAATCCACATATCAACATAACAGTATTATCAACTGAGACGACCCCAAACCCCGTACTGACGGTGGCAAGGGTAATCCTTGAAATATAACATAGAAACAGATAATAGCAGAACAGAATTAAATAAATACACCAGATAATGCACAATAGAATATACTGGATAAAAGTAATCATCAGAGTTACACAGTATACAGGATCATACTTAGTACAAATACAGTTCAACTATACATATATGTCTACAGCGGAAAACAAACATAATGTACAATAGGAGCTGAACAGCATAAAAAGAGATAAATGATAGAATCCATCTTCAGCTCCAGCTATCCAGAAAGAACCAGCTAAACCTGAATACAAGGCTGCCCGTGTAGAAAAAGGGGCACCCGAGTTTGAAAGTGAAACAAACTACGAGTCAGTCATGAGACTGGTATGAGAAATCTACTCAACACATTTATCATATGGCCAATCACATGACCACGCCACTTTCGTTGAATGGGTTTACTCCATTGGATTGCCAGTGCTTTAAAAACAAATCTTTCTTTTAAACATCGCAATGCTTTTTATAAAAATGAAGCCATTATAAGACTCAGTTCCCATCACACAATGCAACGCAGACCGGAGGATAGAGTTTTACCTTATAATGGCCAAAATATGATTGATACGAATAAAACAAAGGCATTTGATATTATTGCTAGTGTTTATATGTTTCAAAAACAATTTCAAATCATAACTATCAATCATAGACGACATGAGCGTCCCATGCCACTATGTCGCCAAATATGGATATACAATCAAAATCGCACAGTCACGTATTTGAAAATTGTATTTCCATCATGAACCAAGACAAAAGATAGTCCTTACCGAATTCGAGACTGCCTAGCCCGAGTCTCAGAATCAGAGCTCGAGTGACCCTTGGATCGTCAGGGCCGGTCCACACGGAGTGGATTAAAATGCCTGAACACTACGTTTCCCCGCCCTTTGGGGCGTAAGCGAGCCAACAAATGACTCCATCGGACCCGGATCGTTCGATCTAACCGAGGTGCCTCGCAACAGCAACAACCACATAAGTCAAACTCGTCAGGGCGTGTAAAACCACTGATGCCACTTCTAGCTAGGAGGAAACGCAGGCCCTCCCTGAGGTCCTTTCTCCCATTTCTGGTTCATACCGGGGTGTGAGGCTCGCAATTTCACGTTATACACAAAGCTACGCCACACGGGAGGGGCTTTGATCATCACCACAAGACTTTGCTTTTCAACAGAAGCCCTGATCACTGCATCTTAGCATGCCACATAGGCAATTCACACCGTGCAATTGATGGCTATCAATCACGCATAATAAATTCCAATGTCAGACACACTGTCCATTTGCAAGTCCGTTCTGGGTCTGAACGAAACCGGAGGCACTATATACCTCGCAAACCCATCGATCACCACGTACGTCTGGACGATCACCACTCATTATCCATATTTCGGGATGCCTCCCAATCAGGACCTCAGTTACCATCCAAACGAGGTGAAGATCTCTGGTCTTCGATCATCGTCTTCATCTTCGATTCCTTATCGTCGATTCAGTTATTCAGAATGGGATGAACCCGGTCTTCCTGAGCAACTCGCGTATACAATAAACAAGTGCAACACTAACATACACACGCATCATTTCAATTCATTAGTCACTAACCGTCAATCAGTAAGAGAACGATTTCCCAAATATTAACCCCGAAGGCCGAAACCAACATCAGATCAACACCTAGGAAACCATTCGACTTAGCCAACCTTCAGTTAATTTCTAAATCACATCCATATCATTTATAATATTTTATAATGATTTATCGCTATTTTTATTTATTTAAAATAGCCAATTTATTTAAAACGGCGCTTCGGGCCATAACGCGACCGTGGCACTGTTTTTCTTCAGATTTGATTTACACATATCTGAAAATATAACCGTTGGATCTTCACAAAATTTACATCATTAGAAAGATCTTTTCAAAACGAATACAACAGTTCCAGTTTCGGGAAAATCCGACGGTCGGATCTCCCGGTACAATCGTTTGAAGTTTCGATTTCAAAATACGAACTGCAGCGTCGTTATTCGATTAATTATAATTATATTTATATATATATAATCGTTTCTGGCGCTGTTTTTCTTCAGATTTGAATTAAACATTCCAGACAATCCAACCATTGGATTTTTACAAAGTTGGTGCCGTTGGAAAGATTTTTCCAAAGCGAACCCAACGGTTGCGATTTCAGGAAAATCCGATGGTCGGATCTCCCGGTATAATCGTTTGAAATCATTGTTTCAAAATACGAACTGCAGCGTCATTATTCGATATATTTTAATATATATATCGATTCTTCGATTTCAAAGCTATATTCTTTTCATACATTTGATAAAAATGATATTTTTATCTAACTGTCTTCTATTTCAACACTTCACTATATTTAACAATTCATGTATATAATAAAAATGTGATTTTTATTGTAAAACAATTCATTTCAAAACGCTATTATTTTATATATTTCATATAGGTAATAAAAATGGGATTTTTATTATAAGACAATTTCTTTCAAAACAAGATTATTTCATATAATTCATATAGACGATAAAAATGTGATTTTTATTATAAAACAATTTATTTCAAAATATGAATACCATTCAACACATGAATTTCAATTCAACGAATGAATATCAATTCAACACATGAAGGTTTTTATAGTTTATATATATAGATAAAATGTGATTTTTATATTTAAAACACGAATACCATTCAACACATGAATTTCTAATCAACGAATGAATATCGATTCAACACATGAAGGTTTTCTATTCAACGAATAAATATAGTTTTAGCAAATGAAAATAATTCAAACTCATGAATATTATTCAAAATTTCGGCAGCATAACGGCAGGGTAGTTAAAACCGGGACCGTCCCTAGTACGGCTCCTCGCTCTACCTTAAAACCTCGCGGTTTTTGACAATGGGGGATCATGCATCTAGTTCGCACGCAGGCGGCATGTATATATTTATTTCATTTCCACAAACTAATCCTATGTGGTTTCAACCAAATATTTCTCAACCACAAATGGGTATTTTTCAACCACAATCAATCAATATCAACCACAAACAATTCCAATCAACCATTCGCTATCAATCAATTTTCACACTAATCACAACCACTAAATATCGTCCATAGTTTGTGGACGAGGGGCATATATATATATTTATTTATTTATTTATTTATTTATATATATATAGCAATTCACTTCTATTTCGACACATATATAATTTTTACAACGCATATATAACTTATACATCGAACGTACAACTTATACAACGCTTATACATGAGGTGTACAATGCTTATATAACTCATACATCGAACATATAATTTATACATCGTCGTTTTCCATATCGTTTATAAATTAGAAATCTCACATTGGGTTCCACTCCACCAAAAATAGCAGAAGGCTCGGAAAAATATGCGGTCTCTTCTAAAATGTTGAAGACGTCCACATGGTCACGATGTTTCATGTTTCATCGAATTTCATCAAGAAACGAAAAAGATATGATTTTTCAAAGTTTGCAACGGTTTAAAGGTGTTAAAACTGTTGAAAATATATATAGCCGTATACCTTTCTGAAATGTTCAAAACTAGGTCACGCGATTTCGTGAAATCCGTGAATCGATAGAGCGATCGGGCTACGCAGTGTCGAAGGGGGAGGAGAGGCGCTCAAACGTCGGGGGAGTTGGCCAGTTCGACGCTGGCAGGAAGCGGCGGCGGCTGGAAGCTCGGTACTTTCGAGCTCGATATCTCCTTGAATGTTGAACGAAAAAATACAAACTATATATGGATTTGAAGATCTTCTCGAGATCTTCAAAATCTTCAACTGGAGGAGGGGCTAATTTTGCCTGGTTTGGTCGGAAATTGGATGGGAACGGCGAGAATGGTTTTCGCCGTCGATCGGCTGTTACGGGGAGAGAGAAAAAAGGATTTTTCTTTTTTTTATTTTAAAAAAATATGATTGGTCGGGGGAGTTTTAAATGGGTTTTCTGACACGACCACCAACCTAAACCCAATGACTATCGTCCCTAGCGTTTTACCACTATTTCGAACACAATGGGATATGTTTCGTAGGCCCATTCGACTGTTTCAGTCAGTTTTCCTTCAAATTAAAATATATAACATTCAATATTCAATTTGAACGTACATTTCAATTTGCCAGGGCCACAAATTGATTCGAAAAATTCCAGAAAAATAAATCTAGCTATGTTTTGACGATACGGTCCCAACAAAACTAGTTTCGTCAAATTCTGAGACCGTTTGCAAAAAGGCCCATTTCTGGTCGATCCAATTTAACTATAATTGACCAAAACACGTTTTCCTTTACCACGCTCACATACTAGCTTCAAAAATTATGAAATTTGAAACATAGCAATAATTTCACATCCCGGATCCAACAAAAGTGGTTTCGTCGAATTCCGAGGTCGTATGCAAAATGGCCAATTTCACGGGCTATATAAATTCCACAGCGACCTTTCTGAAAATTCATTTGGCCATAACTTTTGCTTTCCGCTATGAAAATTCGATTTTTCAGATTCGTTAGAAAGGTATTCACTAACAGGTTTAAAATTTTTTAGTTTCACTGAAATCCGTTTTGTTTTGCACCCGGTACAGTCCGACAAAGTTTGAATTCAATTTTTGAAACTGCAACGCCATTTGAGGCCTTGTTTATAATTAGAATTAATTATATTCATTTTCAAACGTCGATTCAAACTCACTTTTTATCGCTATTATTTAAAATATTTATTTTAAATATTTAAAATCCATTATTTTAGCCAATTTAAAAAATTTAAATTGGTTCAGATTTTCTAGGTCGTTACAATCTCCCCCACTTAAAACTTTTCATCCCCGAAAAGGAACAAAGTCGAAAGTGGTTTGATTAATCAACTCTACGTTCGATCTGGCTTCCATTCTCCAACTTTTCAGTTTATGAGAATTTTCAAATTCTTCAAAAATTTGGCTAACACCCGGAATTTTCAAAAAATTTCGCCATAACCTCCTTTGTACGGGGAGTGGTTTGGAAATTTATTGGGCCGTATTAGGTACCCAATAAATCCTAATAAGCTTTCACATATTTAGAGTGATATATTCTGGTGTTTACAGGGGAGCGTGTATTGATAATAACTCTAGAGAATAAATTCTCTTCACCCTGTCAAAGCCTGAGGGAGTGTGTATTTTAAATGCTCCAGAGGATAAATCCTCGTCACCTCGTCCCGTGTGGGAAATAAATAGTCCATGTGCCGTATCTAATAACTAGAGAGACGTGATTATTGTCAACTCCAGACCCGTGTGGAGTTTTTATTAATCTGGCAATTTTATCGTTACAATTTGAATAGTCCATATCAGTCATCAGTTCAACCTGTAAAATATAGTCATCGCCATACAAGCCTCTCGCTCGTATGGTAAATCTTCCACCTCGTCACACAAGCTCCAAATGCTTATGTGGTATATGATGAAGTATGCCTATCTTCTGAAGTATGCCATGTAATGTAGTTCAAAATTAATTGTTACTATCCTATGGCGATGTTTATTATTTCACACAGAAAAACTAGCACTCCGCATC
Source organism: Allium sativum (assembly GCA_030737875.1). Lineage (NCBI taxonomy): Eukaryota > Viridiplantae > Streptophyta > Magnoliopsida > Asparagales > Amaryllidaceae > Allium > Allium sativum. The sequence goes on from CM060921.1 coordinate 322,100,240, forward strand.
CAATGGCATTCACAGGAGTTGATATAATAATATTTCGCATCCAACTCATTAAGGTTTACCTATTTGTCGGGCATGCAAATAAAATCTTTACTCAACAGCTAATCCATTTACCTGTTCAAACATATATAATGCACAAGTATATATATTTCCATCTATTTTTAAATCAGTTCAATGTGTGATTTAATCGAATAAATTCTACCATTATTCTATTGTTGATTAAATTAACTATTCTTTCAATAATTCAATTAATCAAATTTACTATCACACAACACAAGCAACAATCAAATTGTTCTTAACTTTTCAAAATCATACAAATCAATTTCTATATTCTTTTAAATTAAGCAAACTATAGAATTAAAAGTGCACATTCATGGAAAGAAAATAACAATAGAATAGAGCACTAATTGGTAATGCAAAGTATGGTAAATGTACCTTGCACCTGAGTCAATCAGAGACATCTACTCGGCATCTGGGATAGGCTTTCTGAATGCTCTCCTCGGTTTCCCAAGTACAATCTCGCGGATCTCCACTCCATTGCACTTTGACTAAGTGAACCTTCTTGTTCCTCAGTTCTTTGGTCTCTTTGCCGATTATCTTTAGCGGCTCTCGTCTCACAGCTAATTCTGGAGTAATTTCAATATCCTGCTGAGCTGCTTCTTCCACGATCAAGTCTGGATCATGAACGTGCTTTCGAAGTTGAGATATATGAAATACATCATGAACTCCAGGCAACCAATCTGGCAGTTTAACCCTATAAGCGAGCGTTCCGATCCATTCCAGAATAGGAAACGGACCAATGAATTTGGGCGCCAACTTTCCAGTTTTACCGAACTGGATTACTCCTCTCATCGGCGATACTTTCAAATATACGTAGTCGCCAATAGCAAAGGATATATCTCTTCTTCTTCTATCGGCATAGCTCTTTTGTCGGCTTTGAGCGGCCAGTAATCGTTTCTAAATAAAATCGACTTTGTCGGCAGCTTCTCGGATCATATCTGGCCCCAACACAGTCTATTTCCGGGTTTGACCCAACAAGCAGGAGATCGGCATGGTCTACCATATAATGCTTCGAATGGCGACATTGTCAGGCTCGCCTGGTAGCTGTTGTTATATGAGAATTCAGCCAAATGCAGATGGTCTTCCCATGATCCACCAAAATCTAGAATACAAGCCCGCAATAGATCTTCTAAAATACAATTCACCCTCTCAGTCTGACCGTCTGTCTGAGGATGATAAGCGGTGCTCAAGTTCAGCTTCGTTCCCAGCTCGACTTGAAATGCCTTCCAGATTTTGCTAGTAAATATTGTATCTCTATCATTGACTATACTGAGCGGCACTCCATGTAGTCTAACTATTTCCTTGAAATATATCTGCGCCAGACTCTGAGCAGTTCTGTTAGATCTGACAGGTATGAAATGGGCGGTCTTCGTGAAGCGATCTACGATCACCCAAATACTGTCATTTCCTTTTTTGGTTCTGGGCAGACCATCAATGAAGTCCATTGAAATATGTTCCCACTTCCAACCAGGAACGTCTAGCGGTTGTAACAATCCAGTCAGTTTCTGTTGGTCGCTTTTGACTAGCTGGCAAGTAGGGCATCGACTATCATATATCGAGATGTCCCTCTTTAATGACTTCCACCAGAATGTGCGCTTGATATCGTTATACATTTTACTCACACCCGGATGGATACTGAGCTTAGATTTGTGGCATTCATCAAGCACATCTCTTCTGAGTTCAGGAATTTCTGGAACACAAATTTGTCCTTCTAACCTCAGAATCCCTTCGCTGTCAAGATGGAAATCCGAAGCATTGCCTTCACGAATTCGCTGAATCATTCCTTTGATAAATTGGTCGTCTTTTTGGAGAGCCGATATCTTGTCAATCAACGAAGTCGCAATGATAAAACTGGCGATCATTTCATTCTTTCGGCTTAACGCATCCGCCACGACATTGGCTTTCCCTGGAGTGTATATAATTTCAAAATCGTATGCTGTAAGAAACTCCAGCCAACGCTGCTGCCTCAGATTCAAGTCTTTCTAGGTGAACAGATACTTTAACGACTGGTGATCATTAAACAGTTCAAATCTCTCACCTAGAAGATAATGTCTCCAGATTTTCAAGGCGAATACTATGGCCAATAACTCAAGATCATGAGTCACGTAGTTCTTCTCGTGTGGCTTCAACTGACGACTAACATAAGCAATCACTTGACCCCTTTGCATTAACACTGCGCGAAGGCCTTCTCTAGAAGCATCAGTCCAGACTTTCAAATCCTGATTGCCATCGATGATGGTTAACACTGGAGCTGTCGTTAATCTTAACTTTAGCTCTTCAAAAGCCTCTTCACTTTCTGGAGTCCACTTGAATTTGGAGTGCTTCTTTGTAAGCTTCGTTAAGTGGCCAGATATCTTCGAAAAGTTTTTAACGAACTTCCGGTAATAACTAGCCAATCCGAGAAAACTGCGGACTTCTGTAGGGGGACTGGGCTGTTTCCAATTCTGAATAGCTGTGATTTTACTTGGATCCACAACAATTCCTTCTTTCGATACAACGTGGCCTAAGAAATTTGACTTCTTCTTGCCAGAATATACATTTGGAAAACTTTGCTTTCAACACATTCCTTCTGAGGATTTCCACAACTAAGCTTAACCAAAGCTCTGATACCAAATGAGACGACCCCAAACCCCGTACTGACGGTGGCAAGGGTAATCCTTGGAATATAACACAGAAACAGATAATAGCAGAACAGAATTAAATAAATACACCAGATAATGCACAGTAGAATATACTGGATAAAAGTAATCATCAGAGTTACACAGTGTACAGGATCATACTTAGTACAAATACAGTTCAACTATACATATATGTCTACAGCGGAAAACAAACATAATGTACAATAGGAGCTGAACAACATAAAAAGAGATAAATGATAGAATCCATCTTCAGCTCCAGCTATCCAGAAAGAACCAGCTAAACTTGAATACAAGGTTGCCCGTGTAGAAAAAAGGGGCACCCGAGTTTGAAAGTGAACAAACTACGAGTCAGTCATACTGGTATGAGAAATCTACTAAACACATTTATCATATGGCCAATCACAGGACCACGCCACTTTCGTGGAACGGGTTTACTCCATTGGATTGCCAGTGCTTTAAAAACAAATCTTTCTTTTAAACATCGCAATGCTCTTTATAAAAATGAAGCCATTATAAGACTCAGTTCCCATCACACAATGCAACGCAAACCGAAGGATAGAGTTTTACCCTATAATGGCCAAAATATGATTGATACGAATAAAACAAAAGCATTTGATATTATTGCTAGTGTTTATATGTTTCGAAAACAATTTCAAATCATAACTATCAATCATAGACGACATGAGCATCCCATGCCACTATGTCGCCAAATATGGATATATAATCAAAATCGCACAGTCACGTATTTGGAAATTGGATTTCTGTCATGAACCAAGGCAAAAGATAGTCCTTACTGAATTCGAGACTGCCTAGCCCGAGTCTTAGGATCAGAGCTCGAGTGACCCTTGGATCGTCAGGGCCGGTCCATACAGAGTGGATTAAAATGCCTGAACACTACGTTTCCCCGCCTTTTGGGGCATAAGCGAGCCAACAAATGACTCCATCGGACCCGGATCGTCCGATCTAACCGAGGCACCTCGCAACAGCAACAACCACATAAGTCAAACTCGTCAGGGCGTGTAAAACCACTGACGCCACTTCTAGCTAGGAGGAAACGCAGGCCCTCCCTGAGGTCCTTTCTCCCGTTTCTGGTTCATACAGGGGTGTGAGGCTCGCGATTTCACGTTATACACAAAGCTACGCCACACGGGCGGGACTTTGATCATCACCACAAGACTTTGCTTTTCAACAGAAGCCCTGATCACTGCATCTTAGCATGCCACACAGGCAATTCACACCGTGCAATTGATGGCTATCAATCACGCAGAATAAATTCCGATGTCAGACACACTGTCCATTTGCAAGTCCGTTCTGGGTCTGAATGAAACCGGAGGCACTATATACCTCGCAAACCCATCGATCACCACGTACGTCTGGACGATCACCACTCATTATCCATATTTCGGGATGCCTCCCAATCAGGACCTCGGTTACCATCCAAACGAGGTGAAGATCTCCGGTCTTTGACCATCGTCTTCATCTTCGATTCCTTATCGTCGATTCAGTTATTCGGAATGGGATGAACCCGGTCTTCCTGAGCAACTCGCGTATATAATAAACAAGTGCAACACTAACATACACACGCATCATTTCAATTCATTAGTCACTAACCGTCAATCAGTAAGAGAACGATTTCCCAAATATTAACCCCGAAGGCTGAAACCAACATCAGATCAACACCCAGGAAACCATTCGACTGAGCCAACCTTCAGTTAATTTCTAAATCACATCCATATCATTTATAATATTTTATAATGATTTATCGCTATTTTTATTTATTTTAAAATAGCCAATTTATTTAAAACGGCGCTTCGGGCCATAACGCGACCGTGGCGCTGTTTTTCTTCAGATTTGACTTACACATATCTGAAAATCTAACCATTGGATCTTCACAAAATTTACATCATTAGAAAGATCTTTTCAAAACGAATCCAACGGTCCCAGTTTCGGGAAAATCCGACAGTCGGATCTCCCGGTACAATCATTTGAAGTTTCGATTTCAAAATATGAACTGCAGCATCGTTATTCGATTAATTATAATTATATTTATATATATATATATATAAATATAATCGTTTTTGGCGCTGTTTTTCTTCAGATTTGAATTAAACATTCCAGACAATCCAATCGTTAGATTTTTACAAAGTTGGTGCTGTTGGAAAGATTTTTCCAAAGCGAACCCAACGGTTGCGATTTCAGGAAAATCCGATGGTCGGATCTCCCGGTATAATTGTTTGAAATCACGGTTTCAAAATATGAACTGCAGCGTCGTTATTCGATATATTTTAATATATATATCGATTCTTCGATTTCAAAGCTATATTCTTTTAATACATTTGATAAAAATGATATTTTTATCTAACTGTCTTCTATTTCAACACTTCGCTGTATTTAACAATTCATGTATATAATAAAAATGTGATTTTTATTGTAAAACAATTCATTTCAAAACACTATTATTTTATATAGTTCAAATAGGTAATAAAAATAGGATTTTTATTATAAGACAATTTCTTTCAAAACGAGATTATTTTATATAATTCATATAGACGATAAAAATGTGATTTTTATTATAAAACAATTTATTTCAAAATATGAATACCATTCAACACATAAATTTCAATTCAACGAATGAATATCGATTCAACACATGAAGGTTTTCTATAGTTTATATATATAGATAAAAATGTGATTTTTATATTTAAAACACGAATACCATTCAACACATGAATTTCTAATCAACGAATGAATATCGATTCAACACATGAAGGTTTTCTATTCAACGAATAAATATAGTTTCAGCAAATGAAAATAATTCAAACTCATGAATATTATTAAAAATTTCGGCAGCATAATGGAAGGGTAGTTAAAACCGGGACCGTCCCTAGTACGACTCCTCGCTCTACCTTAAAACCTCGCGGTTTTTGACAATGGGGATCATGCATCTAGTTCGCACGCACGCGGCATGTATATATTTATTTCATTTCCACAAACTAATCCTATGTGGTTTCAACCAAATATTTCTCAACCACAAATGGGTATTTTTCAACCACAATCAATCAATATCAACCACAAACAATTCCAATCAACCATTCGCTATCAATCAATTTTCACACCAATCACAACCAATAAATATCGTCCATGGTTTGTGGACGAGGGGCGTATATGTATATATATATATGTATATATATATGTATATATATATATGTATATATATATGTATATAGCAATTCACTTCTATTTCAACACACATATAATTTTTACAACGCATATATAACTTATACGTCGAACGTACAACTTATACAACGCTTATACATGAGGTGTACAATGATTATATGACTCATACATCAAGCATATAATTTATACATCGTCGTTTTCCATATCGTTTATAAATTAGAAATCTCACATTGGGTTCCACTCCACCAAAAATAGCAGAAGGCTCAGAAAAATTTGCGGTCTCTTCTAAAATGTAGAAGATGTCCACACGGTCACGATGTTTCTTATTTCATCGAATTTCGTCAAGAAACGAAAAAGATATGATTTTCCAAAGTTTGCAACGATTTAAAGGTGTTAAAACTGTTGAAAATATATATAGCCGTATACCTTTCTGAAATGTTCAAAACTAGGTCACGCGATTTCGTGAAATCCGTGAATCGATAGAACGATCGGTCTACGCAGTGTCGAAGGGGGAGGAGAGGCGCTCAGGCGTCGGGGGGAATTGGCCAGTTCGACGCTGGCAGGAAACGGAGGCGGCGGTTGGAAGCTCGGAACTTTCGAGCTCGATATCTCCTTGAATGTTGAATGAAAAAATACAAACTATATATGGATTTGAAGATCTTCTCGAGCTCTTCAAAATCTTCAACTGGAGGAGGGGCTAATTTTGCCTGGTTTGGTCAGAAATTGGATGGGAACGGCGCGAATGGTTTTCGCCGTCGATCGGCTGTTACGGGGAGAGAGAAAAAAGGATATTTTAAAAAAAATTGATTGGTCGGGGGAGTTTTAAAGGGGTTTTCTGACACGACCACCAATCTAAACCCAACGACTGTCGTCCCTAGCGTTTTACCCCCATTTTGAACACAATGGGATATGTTTCGTAGGCCCATTCGACTGTTTCAGTCAGGTTTCCTTCAAATTAAAATATATAACATTTAATATTCAATTTGAACATACATTTCAATTTGCCAGGGCCACAAACTGATTCAAAAAATTCCAGAAAAATAAATCTAGCTATGTTTTGACGATACGGTCCCAACAAAACTAGTTTCGTCGAATTTTGAGACCGTTTGCAAAAAGGCCCATTTCTGGTCGATCCAATTTAACTATAATTGACCAAAACACGTTTTCCTTTGCCACGCTCACATACTAGCTTCAAAAATTATGAAATTTGAAACCTAGCAATAATTTCACATCCCGGATCCAACAAAAGTGGTTTCGTCGAATTCCGAGGTCGTATGCAAAATAGCCAATTTCACGGGCTATATAAATTCCATAGCGACCTTTTTGAAAATTCATTTGGCCATAACTTTTGCTTTCCGCTATGAAAATTCGATTTTTCAGATTCGTTAGAAAGGTATCCACTAACAGATTTAAATATTTTTTGTTTCACTCAAATCCGTTTTGTTTTGCACCCGGTACAATCCGACAAAGTTTGAATTCAATTTTTGAAACTACAGCGCCATTTCAGGCCTTGTTTATAATTAGAATTAATTATATTCGTTTTCAAACGTCGACTCAAAACTCACTTTTCATCGCTATTATTTAAAATATTTATTTTAAATATTTAAAATCCATTATTTTAGCCAATTTAAAAATTTTAAATTGGTTCAGATTTTCTGGTTCGTTGCATCAACCCAATCAAATCATGTATTAACAAATTGAATTTAAAAGCAGATTTGATTTCTAACACGATCAGAAATTCATAAATTTTAATTTTTAAAAATAAAGAATTCTCACATTGTTTTTGTATGAATTTCCAAAGTGCTCCGTTCCAGATTTGGTTTGTTCCATAGCGTAGATCTCGGAAAGACGATTCCAACGGATCCGACCTTGTTAAATTCCGGCATTGTTTGACAAAGTTATGAGTTTTGAAAGTTTGATTACATATTTAAATTAAATAAAATATAATTAACTTAACTAATTCCCTAATCTTTACTTAACCCGTTAATCCCCTCTTCATCATATGTTCATCGTCGCTCAAAAGGAACCCATCCTCGTTGTCATCAATCTCCTGCGCGCGCCATCTCCTCCACCTATGCCTCGATCAGAAGCACTACACTGTAGCCCATGCCGAGCACCACCTCCACCAACAATATCGGCCAACTCTCCGCCACCCACGCGACTGAAACCATCCCCGAACGCCGCGGGTTTGGAGCACCGCCCTGGCCACCCCGATGATCAATTTCCAATCTTGGCCGCTCAGAATATGGAGCTCGAGATGCTCTTCCTTGTTTGCTTTGGAGTTGGATGGGAATTCAAAGAGGATTGAAAGGATGAAGGGATTTAAATTGGGATGATTTCAGCCATCCATGGAATAGAGGCGGCGGCTGTATTCTAAATGGAGGATTAGGGTTTTCGAAATTATTAAAATAATTATATATTTCATTGTTAAGCATGTTTTAAAGTCAAAAACGGGCCGGATCCCAAATCAGGCCTGCTCAATGCCTAACAATAGGTTTTGACGCCTTCTGAATGCAATGCGACTAGTGGTGAAGCGCAATTCTGAAGTCTGCAGCATGTTCCTTCAATAACGTACTATTTTAAAATAAACACGTACAAATTTCAATGTACATTTCAATTTACCAGGCCACATACTAACTCTAAAAATTACAGAAAAACCATTTCTAGCTTTGTTTTGACGATACGGTCCTAACAAAACTAATTTCGTAGAAAACGGAGGTCGTTTGAAAAATGGCTATTTTTAATATTAAAATATATAAATTCTATAGCGACTATTCTGAATTTTAAACTGGGCATAACTTTTGATTCCCGCTATGAAATTTCAATTTTTCAGATTCGTTCGAAAGATATTTTTAAATAGATTTAAATATTTTTGGTTTTACTAAAATCCGATTTATTTCGAATTCTGTACAGTCAGTCAAAATTCAAATTCAAAATTTCAAACTACCGCGCTATTTCTAACTCCATTTATAATTAAATTAAAATTTTCATTCTAACTTCAATTTAAATAAAATTTTCGTTGTTATTATTTAAAATAAATTATTTTAAATATTTAAAATCCATTAAAATTTCTAAAATAAATTTTTTTAAACCGGTTTAGAATTTCTGGGTTGTTACAATCTCCACCACTTAAAATCTTTTCGTCCTCGAAAAGGAACGGAGCTGAAAATTTAACGGACTAAATTTTCATTCTTTTATTGGTTTCAATAATTTCATTAGTTGATTAACTTTTCAAAGATATATCACTTTTATATATTCAAAAATCATATTTTCTAAGATCGGATTATGTGTATAATCCCAAATATGTTAATTATAACTTGTCACTCTCAACTCATTCTAGGGCATTTCTAACCTCATCTCTAATGAGTTTTCTCATTCTAGGATACTGCCGATCCTATCTCTAATGAGTATTCTTTTATAAGATATTACTAATCCTACCTCTGATGAGTCTTTTGTTCAGTTCTAACGAGTTGTACCCCAAAAATTTGAGCTAACAGAGCTCTGATACCAAATGTAACGATTCCCATTTTGCCCGGACCTAATCGATCGCAAAATCGACTAAGACCGTTCAAAACCCGAATACGCTAACTCTGCGAATACAACACATCAGAACAAATAATAGCAGACTATTATTACACCATAATAATGTTACATCAGAGTACATAATATCAGAGTGCATTAAATAATAATACAGCGGAAGATTAAATTATAATAAATGTAATACACTGCACAACGGAACAATTAAATTAACACAACGGAAGACTATCAATGCTATGGACACAACCCTAAGCTTCGATCCAGAATCCTGCTCAATATATCTGCAAAATAAGCTACTCGACTGCCTGTGCGGAAAAGAGGGCACCCAAGTTTGCAAAGTGAAACAAACTACAGGTCATTCATGGGACCGGTATGAGAAATATTACTTAAGTTATCTAATAAGAAGGCTAATCACAGGACCATACTGCTAACGCGGAACGGGTTTACTCCATTGGATTGCCAGTGCAAGAAATAAAGTAAATCGTTAAACAACGCAATACTTTTTAGAAAAATGAAACCATTATAAGACTCAAGTCCCATCGCACAATGCAACGCAAACCGGAGGATAGAGTTTTACCTTATAATAGTAAAAAATGCTTGATACGATGAAATGAATTTGATATTATTATTAGTGTATACATGTTTCAAAACATTTCAATCATAATGTATCAATCATAAACGGCATAGCTACCATATACTATGTCGCCATACTAGTTCTACAATAAAAAATGCACGATGTCGTATTAGAAGTTGGATTTCCATCATGAGTCAAGGCTAGGAACGATCTCCTTACCGATTCGAGACACTCTAGCAATGTCTTAGGATTCGTACGCTGGAGAACCCTTGGATACTGCAGGGCCGGTCCGCAAATATAAGTGGATTGGCAATTCCTGAACACACGCTTCCTAGTCCTATTGAACCTATAATTTGGCCATTGGCGACCAATAAATCTGAGGCCTCGAAAATTCCATCATCCACATAAGTAAAATGTCAGGGCTGGTAAGTCGCTGACACCAGAAAGAAACGTGTGCACTCCCTGCATTCCCTTGCTTCGTTTCTGACTCATACCGGGGTGTGAGGCTCGCAAAGTAGTGTTATACACAAAGCTACACCTAAATAGGCTGTGCTTTGATCATCAACCACAAGGCTCTGCTTTTCAACAAAAGCCTCGATCATTTGCATCTTGGCATGCCACATTGACAATTCACGCTATGCGATCGATAACTACCAATATATAACCTCTGAGCTCGTGCGTTTCAGAGAAGGGTGTTAAGCAAGAGAATAAATTCTCCGCGACCACAGATATATACTAAATAGAAATCAATTTACATGGAATGAAATCCAATGTCAGACACACATCCATTTACAAGTCCGTCCTGGGTCTGAACAAAACCGGAGACACCTTATTCCTCGTCCCGTATGTCCAATACGGAAATGAGGTGCTCGCATATCCGGACAATCAACAAGTACGTCCGGACAAACTACCACTTTAACCCTTTACTGGGAGCGACCCAGTTCAGGGCATCAGTAGTCGCCCATTCGATGTGAAGATCACCGGTCTTCAATCACCGTCTTCAATGTCTTCGACTTTTAATCGTCGTAGTAATTATTCAGAATGAGTTAAACCTGGTCTTTCCGAATAACTTGTGTATTTTATAATTAAAAATCAAGTGCTATAAAGACACATCATACGCCTCATTCCAAATCAGAATATTCTTTTAATAAGTTATCCATATTATTAGGGAAAGGTTCCCCTTAATTTTATCAAAGATAAATTCTTTTAAATTTATTCTTAAATCTACTTTTTAAAAATTCAATAAAACTCCAATTTGGTTTTAATATCAAAAATCATTACTTTATGATTATTCAATTTTAAAAAATTAATCTTATCTTTAACTGGGTTAAAGAGCTAATGTCATTTAAAAACATTGTAACACCCCATGTCCGTTAATGTCACTCGCAAAGGGAATGCATTAACTTCCATGAAGCATTATAAGTAAATAGAACAGAATATTACAAGACAGATACATAAAGTAGTACTTGAAAAATTTATAATTTTATTACCGCAGAAACAGAAGTAAGTTTGGTTATATCCTTCAAAACCACAATATCGGAATTCAAGTACATAAATATCAGTCTTGTACAAAAGCCTTCAGAGTACGTAATTTTAAAGCCATAATCCCCAACAGAAAATGCCATAAATAGGTAGAATCAAAGCCAAGCAATACTTCAAGCACTTCTAGCACTTCAAGCAGAGAGAAATCTAAATCAAGCTCCTACGTTCCCAACCTGAGTACCTGGGGGGACAGAAGAAAAGAGGCGAAACAAACTAGTTCAGACATACGTCTGGTGAGTCCAGTGACTTTCAGCATATAAACAAATAACAGTATCATGACATGTAAATAAAACTGGATGAGAGATAGCCGTAACAGGAGTAGCAGGTTAACAGAAGAAACATAATGATATAGACCAAGTTATGCTTCTTACTATATCTTACTTCTCTGCACTAATATTAGTATAACAGAATTAGATGTTGTCCTAATGTCTAAACAGAAAACAGGATGATCTCTTCAGAAACACGATGCTAGAAATGGGCCTTTACCACCCTAACAGAGACAGACGTTCAGAAACAGAATGCTAGTAATGGGCCTTTACCACCCGAACAGAGACAGATGGTACAGAAACAGAATCAGGAACGGAACCAAAGGCAGAAATAGAATAATCCCTACGGAAATAGAATATTAGAATTAGGTGTACACTAGTAATGAGCCTTTACCACCCCAACACACGGTACCACACAGAAATAGATAGGTGCTACCACCCGAACAGAAACAGACGGTACCCCAACAGAAACAGACAGAACTAAGTGTACCCTAAATTCTACCCCAAGCGATCGGCTCCCTAATACATAAATACCCTGTGCCGGCCCCACAGAAGGGTGTATCACTCCCTAAAGTGGCAACCTATAGACACAGAACTATTTACAGATGTCACGGTGTCTTACATCCTCATAGAAGACCAGATCCATGCATGCACATGACCCGATTGGAATGCGCCATCAACACCCCTCGCCATTATCAGAGTGAACCTCTTACAATTAGTTCAGTAAGCGTTCCCCGACCCCTCTTAGTGTTGGGTCATAGTTTTGATACCAGAAAGGGTTACTGACTAATATGTGTCCCAAACAACAGATGACACAAGTAATTACCCCTCCTAACCTTGTGTCCCCAGACTATCAGATTTCAGATTAACTTGCTTATAGATTTCAGATGTACAAAGTTCAAATTAACTAGTCCTCAGATCAGACATACAAGTTAGCAAGTTTTCAGACTAACGGATCAGATATACAGATTAACAAGTTTTCATACTAACGGATTAGATACACTAATTAACAGACTTACAGATTGTTTCACCTAACCTTATATTGGGCCTACATATTTTCAAACGGGTTTATTAGATTCATTAGTTCAGTTGATTTAACCCTATCCACCCAACACGTTTTAGGCATCACCTTTATCTTAGATTTGCATTAATAAAATATTAATGCACAAACCTCTCACATTAGGTCAGTAGCTTGTGGCCGCTGGATGTGTCGGGCGGTTCCGGGCAGACTACTGCCATAAGCCAGACCTAACCTCGTGTTTGAGCATCTTTATGCCCACGACCTCTCGCATTAGACTGACAGTTTGCGGTTGTTGGTTAAGCCGGTTGGGTCCAGGCAGGCTTCTACCGCAAACAGAGTCTAACCTCGTGTCCCAGCATTCTTATTTTTAGCTAAAGTATTCATTCATAGATTATGCCAATATCAGACTAATTATGCCAATTCCACAAATTAACTTCTTCGCAAGTTATAGCAGATTATCCAAAGTTCTATTAACATGTTTTGCTCAATTTTAGATCGAGCCTACATATTTTATACCCCAAATTACTTTATTCAGTTTCAACAGATTTAGCAGATTGGGCAATTTAACAGATTTAATCATTCCTTAAAATTCCATTGACATACCTCGCCTAATCATAAAATTAAGCCTAATTTTACATGCCTAAATTATGGTCATAATTCATCATATAACATATGTCCCAAATTTTTGTTAAATTTGCACTGTACCGAGTATTCTCTAAAAACCCCAAATCATGATGCACAATATAAATTATGCTAAATTATAGCCGTTGATTACCGCGTATGTCAAATATCCAAAAATCGAATTAGGCGTATTCACATTAATAGTTATCCCTATTTTAATATAGATCTTTTACGCCTAAATCATATATCCTTTTTTTCTTCCAAGTCATAGATCGTCATATAAAATATGCCCCCAAATCTTGATCTTAAATTACAACAGGTATTATGTCCTCAAAATCAGATCTTGGATTATAACATGCAGTATATCCCCCAAATTACAAGTCATATGTTGTCATACAATAATTCTCCTTCCTCCAAATCATAAACCGTCATATATAGTATGCCTAGATCTAGATCTTAAATTACCACTTATGTTGTGTTCTCGATTTAGTCACAAATCAGTTATGTCCAATTATGCATCATTCAATATTTTCCCTAAATTTAGCGTTTGCGTGTCAATCTCTTATGAGATTTGGCTCTGGCTCGTGGTATCCTGGCTATAAAATAGAAGGGAGGAAGAGATACAGAATAGTTATAATAAGATAGATCTACACAGAAAAACAGATCTGATAAACAAGAATAAGATGGATCTACATAGAAAAACAGATCTGATAAACAAGAATAAGATAGATCTCCAATTCAGATTTATACCCATGTCAAGATCATAATTAAAATTCATATCTGAAAATAATTGTACTCACAAATCGTGATTTAAGAAAGAGAAGAATGATCCTGGGATCTGATTTCTGGAGTTGATTAGATTTTCGTTGATGTAAGCGTTGATTTGTTATCTTTATCTTCTCGCTTGAATTGATTGATTAGGGTGGAGGCTAGGTCACTTTAGGTTTTAGGAGCATGGAGGCACCATTCCTCTTTGTTAATGAATTAGGGTTGGGTCTTGCTATGTATTTATAGGTGTAGAGAGTGTTTTTAGAGCCCTTAGATGAACTAGGAGACCATCAGAACTACCCAGCTCAAATACACATCATCCGGCCACTCAGAAGAAGACACATCATCACAGAACACTCCAGAATTCTGTGCTGGATCGGTATGGGAGCACTTGGCAAGTGCGCCAGTGCATTTCTGTACTGGCGCACTTGTGAAGTGCGCCAGTGCATTCTGGTCAACTTCCAGTTTTTCTGCCTAACTTCGTTCGTCCATATCTTCTTCATACGTTATCCGTTTTACGCAAACTCGGACTCTATCTCAAGTAGAATTCCGAGAGGAACGCAATGGCGTAATCCATTTCACCTAATTCTTCTTTTAGTAATTAATTATTGTTTAATTATCTCTTATGTCCCGTTTTAAAATTACAGGGTGTTACATTCCCCCTACTTAAAGGATTTCGTCCCCGAAATCTTCAAGTTAAGAAGAATGTGTCCTACCATCCAATCACCCATCTACTCAACCATCATCCACAAGCATCCATTGTCCATTAAAAACTTCTAATGTTTTATGTACATGCAATAGTGTGTGTGTGTATATGTGTCTTATCTAATGCAAAGATCAGGCGGTCTACTGATTCAGTTGACCTCCTTAATGCGACTTATGTTAGTGCCATGAGTCCAATTATGTATGCAAGAAATCCTATTTGATACGCTTCATTTCTATATGATTGCATAACCATTCATCCAAATGCAACATCCATATGATGAGTCAATCATTTTGCATCAACAAAATTTGAAAAATGCACACACATTCAAATGTAGTATGAAAGTGTTATTGAGCTGACCTAGTGCCTAGTGTGTGCATATGAATCCACGTGCAACCACTAGCAACCACTTGCATCCACTTGCAACCATCAAACATAACATGTCTCAAACACATGTTTACACCCATTAGTTTCTACCTCAAGGTCAAAGACTCGACCGATAGGATACAACCGAGTGATAGAAGAAAGTACAATTAAAATAAAAGTTATGTTCCCATTAGACATCGGTTAAGAAAATAAATCCCTAAGTATCAACCCCGAAGACCGAAATCAACATCAGATTGAGATTCAGAGAATTACTCCCATTAAACAATGCTAAAACTAGAAATCTACTTCACGCTTCGAGTAAAAACTCCTATCCTTTTCAGAAATATTCAGATACTTACAGACTACTGGTACAGATCAGATTATCAAATGATTCTTAGGAAACTAAGCATGATAAAAGCCTACCATATCCCACAAAAACTAGAATGTATGCGTCATAGTCAACTTAATGCCTAACACAGATACCCTCAAACCCCAAACTATCACAAACAGATGAGTCGTAACCCTCATGGGGTTTGAGACTATAGCGAGATCAGAAACAAGACTAGTATTAAAGTGTAGAGTCTCAATTACAGAATCAAAATGCCGGAATCAAAGAGAGTTTTAACTCAATAATCAGATAAGGAAATTAACCTTCTACAGAAATTTTTCCATTCTCTATCCGATCCACCAGCCACAAGAGCATTCGCCTGCCCTCCAGAAGTAGGTTCTGCCCTCTGCCCTTGCCTTCTGGGGCAATCCTTGATCAGATGTCCTGTCTCACCGCACTGAAAACAACTAGTCTTCTTACATGTTAACAGGTCTTTCTCTAAAGTTTCCCCCATCGCACAGAAAACCCTACGAAGCTCGAAAGAGGATTAGCCGTAGGTGAAATTACTGCGGCTACAGATGGAATTTAGGTACTTCTTTGCCCTTCGACAGACGCCGTAGTCTCATCATGCTTACGGAGCCATGTTGCGATGAGGTTACCTCCCAGAAAGCCAGGAGCCCCGGAGACTCAGAAAAGAAGGAAACAAGGATTAAACAGAAAATCAAAAAATAGAAATATGGCTTTGGGGACTATGTTTTTCAAAATAAACTCTACTTTTGAAAATACTTCATTTTTAAAACCTTTTTGAAAATAGTTTTCAAAAACTTTTTATCAAATCTGGTAACCATCGGCTCTGATACCAAGTGTAACACCCCATGTCCGTTAATGTCACTCGCAAAGGGAATGCATTAACTTCCATGAAGCATTATAAGTAAATAGAACAGAATATTACAAGACAGATACATAAAGTAGTACTTGAAAAATTTATAATTTTATTACCGCAGAAACAGAAGTAAGTTTGGTTATATCCTTCAAAACCACAATATCGGAATTCAAGTACATAAATATCAGTCTTGTACAAAAGCCTTCAGAGTACGTAATTTTAAAGCCATAATCCCCAACAGAAAATGCCATAAATAGGTAGAATCAAAGCCAATCAATACTTCAAGTAGTTCTAGCACTTCAAGCAGGGAGAAATCTAAATCAAGCTCCTACGTTCCCAACCTAAGTACCCGGGGGGGAAACGGAAGAAAAGAAGCAAAACAAACTAGGTCAGACATATGTCTGGTGAGTCCAGTGACTTTCAACATATAAACAGATAACAATATCATGACATGTAAATAAAACTAGATGAGAGATTGTCGTAACAGGAGTAGCAGTTTAACAGAAGAAACAGAATGAAATAGACCAAGTTATGCTTCTTACTATATCTTACTTCTCTGCACTAATACTAGTATAACAGAATTAGGTGTTGTCCTAATGTCTAAACAGAAAACAGGATGATCTCTTCAGAAACACGATCCTAGAAATAGGCCTTTATCACCCTAACAGAGATAGACTTTCAGAAACAGAATGCTAGTAATGGGCCTTTACCACCCGAACAGAGACAGACGGTACAGAAACAGAATCAGGAATGGAATCAGAGGCAGAAACAGAATAATCCCTACGGAAATAGAATATTAGAATTAGGTGTACACTAGTAATGGGCCTTTACCACCCCAACAGATGGTACCACACAGAAATAGACAGGTGTTACCACCCCAACAGAAATAGACAGAACTAAGTGTACCCTAAATTCTACCCCAAGCAATCAGCTCCCTACTACATAAATACCCTATGCCGGCCCCACAGAAGGGTGTATCACTCCCTAAAGTGACAACCTATAGACATAGACCTATTTACAGATGTCACGGTGTCTTACATCCTCAGAGCAGACCGGATCCATGCACGTACATGACCCGGTTGGAATGCGCTATCAACACCCCTCGCCATTATCAGAGTGAACCTCTTACAATTAGTTCAGTAAGCGTTCCCTGACCCCTCTTAGTGCTGGGTCATAGTTTTGATAACAGAAAGGGTTACTGAATAATATGGGTCCCAAACAACAGATGACACAAATAATTACCCCTCCCAACCTTATGTCCCCAGACTAACGGATTTCAGATTAACTTGCTTACAGAATTCAGATGTACAAAGTTCAAATTAACTAGTCCTCAGATTAGACATACAAGTTAGCAAGTTTTTAGACTAATGGATCAGATATAAAGATTAACAAGTTTTCAGAATAACGGATCAGATATACAGATTAACAAGTTTTCAGACTAACGGATCAGATATACAGATTAGCAGACTTACAGATTGTTTTACCTAACCTTGTATTGGGCCTACATATTTTCAAATGGGTTTATTAGATTCATCAGTCCAGTTGATTTAACCCTATCCACCCAACACATTTTAGGCATCACCTTTATCATAGATTTGCATTAATTAAATATTAATGCACAGACCTCTCACATTAGGTCGGTAGCTTGTGGCCGCTGGATGTGCCGGGTGGTTCCGGGCAGACTTCTGCCACAAGCCAGACCTAACCTTGTGTCTGAGCATCTTTATGCCTACGACCTCTCACATTAGACTAACAGTTTGTGGTTACTGGTTAAGCCGGTTGGGTCCGGGCAGGCTTCTACCGCAAACAGAGTCTAACCTCGTGTCTCGGCATTCTTATTTTTAGCTAAAGTATTCATTCACAGATTATGCCAATTCGACAAATTAACTTCTTCACAAGTCACGGCAGATTATCTAAAGTTCTATTAACATGTTTTGCTCCATTTTAGATTGAGCTTACAGATTTCATACCCCAAATTACCGTATTCAGTTTCAACAGATTGGGCAATTTAACAGATTTAATCATTCCTTAAAATTTCATTGACATACCTCGCCTAATCATAAAATTAAGCCTAATTTTACATGCCCAAATTATGGTCATAATTTACCATATAACATATGTCCCAAATTTTTGTTAAATTTGCACCGTATAGAATATTCCCTAAAAACCCCAAATCATGATGCACAATATAAATTATGCCAAATTATAGGCGTTGATTACCGCGTATGTCAAATATCCAAAAATCCGAATTAGGCGTATTCACATTAATAGTTATCCCTATTTTAGTATAGATCTTTTACGCCTAAATCATATATCCTTTTTTTCTTCCAAGTCGTAGATCGTCATATAAAATATGCCCCCAAATCTAGACCTTAAATTACAACATGTATTATGTCCTCAAAATCAGATCTTGGATTATAACATGCATTATGTCCCCCAAATTACAAGTCATATGTTGTCATACAATAATTCTCCTTCTTCCAAATCATAAACCATCATATATAGTATGCCTAGATCTAGATCTTAAATTACCACTTATGTTGTGTTCTCAATTTAGTCACAAATCAGTTATGTCCAATTATGTATCATTCAATATTTTCCAAAAATTTAGCGTTCACATGTCAATCTCTTATGAGATTTGGCTCAGGCTCGTGGTAGCCTGGCTATAGAATAGAAAGAAGGAAGAGATAAAGAATAGTTACAATAAGATAGATCTACATAGAAAAACAGATCTGATAAACAAGAATAAGATGGATCTACACAGAAAAATAGATCTAATAAACAAGAATAAGATAGATCTCCAATTCAGATTTATACCAATCTCAAGATCATAATTAAATTTCATATCTGAAAATAACTATACTCACAAATTGTGATTTAAGAAAGAGAAGAATGATTTTGGGATCTGATTTTTGGAGTTGATTAGCTTTCGGTTGATGTAGGCGTTGATTTGTTATCTTTATCTTCTCGCTTGAATTGATTGATTAGGGTGGAGGCTAGGTCACTTTAGGTTTTAGGAGCGTAGAGGAACCATTCCTCTTTGTTAATGAATTAGGGTTGGGTCTTGCTATGTATTTATAGGTGTAGAGAGTGTTTTTAGAGCCCTTATATGAATTAGGAGACCATCAGAACCACCCAGGTCAAATACACATCATCCGGCCACTCAGAAGAAGATAAATCATCGCAGAACAATCCAGAATTCTATGCTGGATCGGTATGGGCGCACTTGGCAGGTTCGCCAGTGCATTTTTGTACTGGCGCACTTGTGAAGTGCGCCAGTGCATTCTGGTCAACTTCCGGTTTTTCTGCCTAACTTCGTTCGTCTATATCTTCTTCATACGGTATCCGTTTTACGCAAACTCGGACTCTATCTCAAGCAGAATTCCAAGAGGAACACAATGACGTAACCCGTTTCACCTAATTCTTCTTTTAATAATTAATTATTCTTTAATTATCTATTATGTCCCGTTTTAAATTACGGGGTGTTACAAACATTGTTCACGATCAACCCAAAATCATCTTCCATTGAATATGGAATTTTCACAGAAATCAAATCAATATATAATCGATATAAATTTCCGCTTAATTCCAACATAATATATTAAATTGGAAAACCTAACTTTAAAAAATTTCTTACTAAATCTAAATAAAAAGATCTATAAATTCTAAATCGTATTTTTACTGTTAATTGGGTTAAAGAACAAATGTCGTTTAAAACATAGTTCACGATAAACCCAATTCACATATCATTTTATCCCAATTACTAAATATAATTGGAAGCTCTAATAATCATAATTAAAAAAATATTCTTTAATATGGGGTTTAAGAACAGTGTTATTTAAGACACCATCCACGAAAACCCAAAATGAGACGACCCCAAACCCCGATCCACGATGGCAAGGGTAATCTTTGGAATATAACACATAAACAAATAACAGCAGAACATGAAATAAATAAATACACCAGATAATGTACAAATAATACACTGGATAAATATAATCATCAGAGTTACACAGTATACAGGATCATACTTAGTACAAAGTACAGTTCAGCTTTACATAAATGTCTACAGCTGAAACAAAACATAATATGTAAAATAGGAGCTGAACAACATAAAAAGAAAGAAGTGATAGATCCAGCTTCAACTCCAGCTATCTAGAAAGAGCCTGCTGAAACCTGAATACAAGGCTGCCCATGTAGAAATAGGGGCACCCGAGTTTGCAAGTGAAACAAACTACGAGTCAGTCATCACTACAAGAAAAATCGCTTTTGACTACAATCATTATCAGCGTTTTCCATTGAAGTGCGGTCGAAAGTTTACCTGGATGAATTATTTTCACGTTAAAACGCTGACATAGACGTTTTTCCAAAACACATCGCTTCTTTCATTTGTTCCCATAAAATAAAATTTGATTTCCCTCTTTTCTGTTCGCTCAGTTTCATTTCCCCCAATTCGATTTCATCTTTCCCTCTTCTTCTTTTCGCTCAGTTTCATTTCCCCCCTATTCTATTTCATCTTTTCCTCTTCTATTCGCTCAGTTTCATTTCCCCCTATACGATTTCATCTTGCCCTAAAACAGTACTTTCTCATTTCATCTTTCCCCATTCCCTCGTTTTCCAATTTCAGTGGTACCCTAATTTGTCTCGTTCAGGTACTTCGACCAATTCAGTTCTAATTTGTTTTTTTATATGTTTGGATTCAGCCACTATATAGTAATTTAGTATTGGCCAGGAGGTCGATTTCTGAAGTCTTCAGTTTTTTCCAGGAGGTTGATTCCAGAATTTTTTCCTCATATATCGATTTAGTTTTGGTTCTGATTTTTCCAGTAAAGTTGAATCGGTACTATACCTCTATGTAATATGACTTATAAATCAACATAGAGATGCTTTGCTATATATATAATTTATAACTCTAATGAAATATTCGATACTTGCACTTTGGTTTTTACGGCTCTCCTGGACCTTGTTTCATTGAACTGTATATTATATGCTACCGCAAGTGGCTGTGCTCATCCTTTCATCGTAACTTGTAAAAGTTGTAATACAATTTTACTTCATTTGCTTTGTACGTAGGCTAACAATTGCGTGTTGCCATTTTAGTTCTCATGTTTCATCTAAATAGATATTTTAGTATTATAAAACTCTGTGTTTATTCTATTTTTCACATTTTAGGTCACTGTTTAGTGAGCTTATGAGACCAGAATTGATTTAATACAGCAATAATCTTCATTTTTGGTTTTTGTCAGACTATAACCATAGGAATTTGGTGAATGAATGACAGTGAAATAATATATACATACAAATAAGTCTTACTCCTCAAATCATATAAGCCAGGATTGAATTACCATATATGTTATGTTTCAGTTGTTCGCTATGAACAACTTCATAATGTGGCTTAGCGAGTGCTGTAGCTCAGAGGAAAATGCATAAGCTGCAGGGTGTATACGATGTTGGGTTCAAACCACATTTTCTTTGTCACTCAAATTCAGTTGCACATTTACAAACATAGTTGCTCAATATATTTTGCTTTTCAAATAGTTGTACTTCCTAATTGTAGTACTTGACCACTCGAGCAATACAATGCATGCTCTTATTTATAAGAAATTGGATACTTACTTACAATGTACATTTTTGACTTTATTCTCAGTAATTTTCTATTTTTTATTTATCAGGTTATCATTTCAAGCATTTCACGCCAAGAGTTCAGAAACCTCAGTATATTGCTGATCTATAGTGAAATTTTCATGTTGTTGAGGTAAGGATAATTCACTTTTACAATTTGTAGGCCAGTCTAAAAAATGTTATAAAACGGGTTTGTAGTAACCATGCAATTCCATTGACCTTATGCATCATGGTTTCTTTTTTTAAGATTTAAGAATGTTATTAATATTTAGTTCATCCTATTTATTAAGTTTTACTTAGTAGGCTCACTAGAAATTGACAATTATGTGATTTGAAATCATATATATCTTATATAATCAAAGGTTTCATATTAGACCGAAATAACCAAAGTGCTTCAGTGAAAAACCCAAACAAGCTTAAGTTTTGAAATAGACTACGCCAATTAACTTGAGTATAGAAGGAAATGCTAATGATAAGGGGAGCAATACAATTCATAAAAGTAGATTACTTGAAGGGAGTATGCCAATTAACAACATGTTTCAGGTGCTTGAGGAGTTAGAGGAGGTTGAAATTCTTGTGGCTAGAGACAAATCCCTTGATGATGATGTTAACAACATGAATTTGAATGAAGAAAAAGAAATAAGGTAGAAAATGCAAATGAAAATTCTGGAATTTTTTCAATGCATGCTGAGAATCCGAATCTTGGTGGTAGTGATGAGTCCGTATGTTCAGGAAGTTTTTCGCAGCAAAGTGATGTGTGGTGCTGCAGTATGACCAAGTAAAACATGTTGAGACTCAAATTACAAATTGTGATGTATTACAAATCAATAATGTGCCAAATGCGTTTGATGACTAGTTTCTCCTTACTGGTCTGAATGTGCAAGTCACGAATGTAATTTACTTTTTTAATGCTAATAGTTGAGAACCAGGTAGTGAAGCTGGCAAGATTCAAAATGCTTACTGTATTGATCCAACTAACAATTCTAGAATTTATGATAAACCTCGTACAACAGCACATGTGCATTGTGTTTTTGTTAGCAAATATATCCATTGGCTTATATAAGCCAGTTTCATCCACTAGGGAATGCTAATGGTTTCGGGTGAGGGGTGCCACGTATGGCTTTGGGGTTGTAAGCATTTTTGTGCATGTGCATAGAGTTTTTGTTAGCAATATTTAAAATTCTACGGTATACATAAAATAGATTGCTCTTTTCGATAGAAAATGTTATAGTTCCCTGGCAATCATACGACAAGTCAATCATAGAAAATGAAAAAGGCATCGCTAAAATCTAACTAGATGAAATTCATTATTTCATAATGATCTGGATTCTCTATATTAATTTATCACTATTTCTACCTTATTGTACGCTATGAAGTAACAATAAATTTGACTCAAGCATTTACGTGGGGAATATAAGTAAAGAAGATAGAGTGGAATCCAATACATATAAGTAAATGTAAATTTAAATTGAGGGGGTGCTTCGTTTTGATTAAGCTTTAATACTCGGTTATATGCCGCATGATGGTTGTAACAACCCGAAAATCTGGGCCAGTTTAAATTTTTTATTTTGGCAATTTTAGCGAATTTTGATTATTTAAAATGAATTATTTTAAATAAAAACGACGATAAATTTATTTTGAATAGATTAGAACGTATATATTTATATTTGTCGTCGTTAGAATATAAATATTTATTTATATTTATAAAAGGAATAGAAAATGGCGCGGTAGTTCGATAATTCGATTTCAAACTTCAATTGAATGTACCGGGTGCAAAACAAACCGGATTTTAGTGAAACTAAAAATAATGGAATCTAATTGTGAATATCTTTCCAACGAATCCGAAAAATCAAAATTTCATAGCGGGGATAAAAAGATGTCCAGTTGAAAATTCTGAATAGTCGCTATGGAATTCAGGCCCTTAAAAATGGAAATTTTGCAAACGACCTCGGATTTCGACGAAACCACTTTTGTTGGATCCGTGATGTCAAGTTATTGCTAGGTTTCAAGTTTCATAATTTTTTGAATCAATATGTGAGCGTGGCAAAGGAAAACGCGTTTGACCAGTTTTAGTTGATTTTAATCGACTGGAAAATGACCATTTTTCCAACGATCTCGGAATTTGTCGAAACTAGTTTTGTTAGGACCGTATCGTCAATACGAAGCTAGAAATAATTTTTCTGGAATTTTTTGAGTAAGTATGTGGCCCTGGTAATTTGAAATGTGCGTTTAAATTGAATATATAAAGAATTATACTTTAAATTCAACGGAAACCGATTCAAATAGTCGAATTGGCCTACGATACATATTCCATTGTGTTCGAAATGGGGGTAATTAGCTATGGACGACAGGCGGTGGGCCTCGTTTAGGGGTCGAATAAAAAAGTCAACTTTTTGAAATCAAAAATAATAAATATTTATATAAATCCTTTACTCTCTCTCTCTCCTCACTTTCTTTCTACCGTTCGAAATAAAAAAAAAACTAAGCCCTAAATCGAGATCGACGGAACCCCTCACGACGTCGCACCCTCCCTCCCCAGTCGCCTCCACCGTCACCACCCCCCCCCCCCACTTCTGCTCCTCCCCGGCACTTCGACGTCGATCCCGAGACCGCGAGCCCTTCCCCTTCGATCCGTTCGAGCCCAAAACCGACGCCCTTATTCTCCGCAGCAGAGACGCCCTCCCCACCACCGCAACCACCTGCCGCCATTCCCTTTTCCCTCCTCCTTCTCTCACCCTGTCCGATTTGAAGGTCAGCGCCCTAGGGAGGAAACCTGCCAGTCCTGGAGCCTCCTTCCCCGATCTAACTGCAGCCACCACCTCGGTATCCATCCCCTCTGAAAATCCAAAAGTGAGCCCTTTTCCTTTTTATTTTGATTTTCTTTTCGATTTTAAATTTTATGAATGATAAAAGATTTAATTTTTATGCGGTAAAGTTAGTATAAAAATCATATTTTGTATGTGTTAAAGTTAGTATAAAAATCAGATTTTGTATGTGTTAAAGTTAATATAAAAATCAGAATTTATATATATATATATATAGCTTAGATTAAATGAACAAATTTTATGGTTGAATGGTAATAGAAAATTAAAAAGATTTGATCTTTAAAATTAAAAAGGTTTGATCTTTAAAATTAAAAAGGTTTGATCTTTAAAAAGACAAATGTTTGATCTTTAAAAAGAAATGGTTTTTATAGACAGAAAAGATAAGAATGTGAACACCATGGTAAAGATACGATTTTTAATGTGATAAAAATATAATTTTTACTTAGGGAAAATACGATTTTTCTTTGTTTGAAAGGAGAATAAAAATACGATTTTTGTTATGAAAACAAGGAAGTAAAAATGCGATTTTTGTTATGAAAACAAAGAAGTAAAAATTCGATTTTTCTATATTGAATAGCAAAGTAAAAATTCGATTTTTCTATATTGAATAGCAAAGTAAAAATTCGATTTTTATATATTGAATAGCGAAGTAAAAATTCGATTTTTATATATGTATTGAAAGCGGACAGAGAAAGTGACAAGGGGCAGAACGACGAAGATTTCTACCTAAGAAGAGTCGTGGCATTGGATTAGCAATTAAATGAGAACTTCTCACCTTTCAATTTAATTTTTCTAGTTATAAATTTACACTAGGATGCAGACGGTGTTTAGTAGCACCCGACACCCGTCATCCACAGACCATGGATGGCTTGTTTGTTTAATTGTTTGGTTGTGTAGTTGGTTAGATTATTTGGTTTGAATGGAATTGTTTGGTGAAATGAAATTGATTTGATTGATGTGTGAATGGCGTGGGCCTTCACTAGACCAGGGATAAGGCTAGGCCTTGTCCCGTTTCTAGTATCGTGCCGTTATGCCGCCGAAATTTTCTAAAAATAAGTTAGAAAAATAAAGATAACATTTTATTTAATAAATGAACCAAATAGAATATTCATAGGTTGAATAAATTAGTTTGATCGTTAAAAATATAATTTTTAACGTGAATGTGAATAAATAAATATTCATTTACAAACCGGACGGCTTGTTTATGTACACCTATTTGAAGGACATTGATTGGGACGATAAATTTTACACATTGCCCAACTACACAAATAAAATATGTGTTTGATTGTTTGAAACCCCACACGGGTATTGGGATGATATTTGAAGTACACTAATCCCGATTGTTTAGTTGTATGTCGATCGATTGATTGACAGACTGTTATAAGCATTGAATATTTATATTTGATGCTTATACAGTGTAGAATGCACTTTGGATGATGGCTGATTATTCATCGTTGTTGAGATATACATGTATTGTAGAAAATCCATATAATTAACATTATATGGTGATTGATTGGGCCTCATTCCAGTTTTAAAATAAAAATATTTGAAAAAGAAATATTTGAAATAGAATATTTGAAAATAGGAATATATGAAGCCGTATTGATTAAATTGACGCCATTTTGACGTGAACGATATTTACATCGATTTTATTCATTTTATAATGAATATCGAAAGTGATTTCAAAATCTGATTTTTTGAATATAAATGAATTCGAATTGAAATTGAATTGAATTGAATTTGAATTGAAATGGAATTAGAAATCAGTTTGAATTGAAATCGATTTGAAATGAATTTAAAACGAATTTATATTAGAATATTCAATTTTGATTTGAAATTGAATATGAAGTTGAAACCGCTTTGAAAATGAATTGAAAACGATTTATAAAGCACGTTTTAAATTGAAATCGACGAAGTATATATTATATATATTATATATATATAATATAATGGCCTGAATAGAACGCGCCGCGCCGTCGTAGTTCGCGAATTTCGACCATTGACTTCGAACGGATATTGCGGGAGATCCGACCGTCGGATTCTCCTAAAACTGGAACCGTTGGGTTCGTATCGAAAAGAGCTTTCTAAGAATATTAGAAATTAGAAATCAAACAGTTGGATTTGGAATTATGTCCAAATCAAATTTGAAAAAGGTCGCTGTAAGTGCAGTTCGATGGCCGTTGATGGAAATCGACTGTACGGGCCTTGATAAAATTATTAAAAATAGTAATAATTTTTGTAAAATCATAAGAAATGATTTAGAAAGCATTGGGATGAAAAACTCCATATTTGAAAAGATAAAAATAGATTTTTATCGAAATGAACTAGTTTTGAACTAGAATTATAATTCTATTTATTTTTAAAATAAATAAACTGGATTAGAAATGGTTTTAAAAATAACCAGAATTTACAATAATTATATTGGAATGGATTTGAATCGAAATTGTCTTTGGATTATTTCGATGTTGGATTTCGTGATAACATAGATATTGTTATGGGAATTTGAAAGATATATAAATATATCGTTATTTCCAATACGATATTTGTTAGTCGTAGAATTTGATGTGGAATATAAGCCGGTATATTTTCTATTCAGAGCCTTGTATTTAATATCAAATGTGATTTGGGTTTGTCGTGAATGGTGTCTTGACTAACACTGTTCTTGAACCCAGTTGAGAAAAGATTAAATCTTTTTATTTAGATTTAATGAAGTGTGCCAATTAAATGATATTTAATTGGAATCGAATTAGTATTGATTTTTGGGGTTATCGTGAACGGTGTTTTAAATAACACTTGTTCTTTAACCCGATAATTAATGGAATGTGATTTTGGGTTTATCGTGAACCGTGTTTTAAATGACACTGATTCTTTAACCCAGTTAACGATTAAAAATAAGTGGAGTTTTAATGAATCTTTAATTAGATTGGAAAGATCGAGAATGGAGTATCACCAGTTTTGCTCCAGGCGATAGTTAAATCTTTAATTAGATTTGAACGTGAAATGGTAATTTAATTTACCGATAACACCGTAGTGTTAGATATGAAGTATTACCAGTTTTACTTCATGGGATGAATAGGTTGGGATTGGGAAATTAAAACAAATGATTACTTCGGTAAAGTTCGTTAATCCCGACTAGTTTGAATTGATATTCAAAAATAGATTAAAGAATAAATTCAAGGAATTTATCTTGGATAAAATTAATGGGAACCTTTCCCTATGAATGTGAAATTTAGAAGCTAACTGTCGGTTAGCCAAGCAGAATGGTTTTCTGGATATTGATCTGATGTTGGTTTCGTCCTTCGGGGTTAATATTTGGAAAATTATTCTCTTGATTAATTTACGGTTAGTGACTGATGAATTGGAATGAGGCGTATGTTGTGTTTGTGTAACACTTATTTAAAATATACGCGAGTTATTCGGAAAGACCGGGTTTATCCCATTTTGAATAACTGATACGACGATAAGTCGAAGATGAAGACGGTGGTCGAAGACCAGAAGTCTTCACGTCGTTTGGGTGATTACTGATGATCTTGATTGGGATGTACACCGAAGAAGATGGAAACAGTTGGTGATCGTCCAGACGTACTTGGAGATCGATGGATATGCGGGGTACTAGGTGCCTCCGGTTTCGTTCAGACCCAGAACGGACTTGTAAATGGACTGTGTGTCTGACATTGGATTTTAGTCCGTGTGATTGATCTCTATTAAATATATATCTGTTTGGCGGCGGAGAATTTATTCTCTTGCTTAACGCCCTTCTCTGAGACGTACGAGCTCAGGGGTTATATATTGATGGATATCAAACGCATGGAGTGAATTGCCTGTGTGGCATGCCTAAGTGGCAATTGATCGAGGCTTCTGTTGAAAAGCAAAGTCTTGTGGTGATGATCAAAGCACAGCCTGTATGGCATAGCTTTGTGTAACCTGAATTCGTGAGCCTCACACCCCGGTTGTGAACCAAAAACGGGAGACGGACCTCAGGGAGGGCATGCGTTTCTTTCTAGCTAGGGTGGTGTCAGTGACCACCATTCCTGACATTTATATACTTTTCACCTGTGTGGTTGTTGCTGTTGCGAGGCGCCTCGGTTTGATCGGACGATCCGGGTCCGATGGAGTCATTCGTTGGCTCATTTACGCCCCAAAGGGCGGGGAATCGTAGTGTTTAGGCATAATAATCCACATCGGTGGACCGGCCCTGACGATCCAAGGGGCAGTTGCGGCTGTTCCTGAGACTCGGGCTAGACAGTCTCGAATCGGTTGAGGACTATCTTTTGCCTCGGTTCATAGATGGAAATCCAACTTCCAAATACGTGACATCTGCGGTTTTATTTGTAGAGCCTAGTATGGCGACATAGTGGGATGGGGCGCTTATGCCGTCTATGATTGATACTTATGATTTGAAGTTGTTTTATACACTATGCACTTACGATAGTATCAAATGATTTGTTTTAAACGTATCAAGCATTCTTGGCTATTATAAGGTAAAAACCCTATCCTCCGGCTTGCGTTGCATTGTGTGATGGGACCTGGGTCTTATAATAGCTTCGTTTTTCTTTATTTAGCATTGCGCTGTTGTTTTATGCACTGGTATTCTTGGGAGGAAACCCGTTCCGTGTTAGCGGCGTGGTCCCTTGATTTACCTAACTTTAAAATAAAGATAAATAACTGTTTTAGTTCTCACACCAGTCACATGACTGACCTGGAGTTTATTGTTTTGACCTAAACTCTGGGTACCCCTATTTTGACACGGGCAGCTAGTAGTTTTGGTTTTGCAGATTTATATTCACAGGACCCTGGTTTACAGCTGGAACGATATCCGGAAAGCTTTGTATCCGTATATCTCTTCTAGTTGTGTATTGTATTTTTTTCCGCTGCGATGTACTTAAATGTAATTTAAATCTCTGATATTTCTGTGTAATATTCATTTCTACTCTGTATATTCTTGTATTCTGGTGCATTGTTGTAATATACAATGAAATGTTCTTTCGTCTGCATTCTGTTTGTGGCTTGTTCTCGAACTATCCGCGCTTTCCTTTATGGGGAAGTTGCTGGTTTTCACAATGGTCCATTTTTAAACAAAGGGACGCATCATTTTTTAATATTGAATGATGCCCAGTTTTTTGAAACTGATAATTTCATTATGGACACTTTTATGAGTTTCACTTATTCTTCGCTAATGTTTACACATAAGGCGCACGACCATCCTGAACTCGTAACTTATACTGTTTGCACAGGCATTGGATAAGATAAGGTATGAGAGCTTAAGGGATAAGAGTAAGCTTGATGTGCAGCTTGAATTGTTCATTAGGATTGTGCCCGACAAGGAGAACAAGGCTTTGAGCATCATTGACAGTGGAGTTGGCATGACTAAAGCTGGTAAGTTATGTTTACAATTTTAAACACAAAGAGGAAGATGCATAATGAATAATGTTTAATTATTTGGTTGATAGGTTTATCAATCGAGTTTAGGAGTTTGTGAGGAAAGTAACATGCGATTAACGGAATTGATTTTGTGGTACATGATTACAGAGGAGTAATTCCAAGAAATATTTAGGTAATTTTGCTAACTTTAACATGTTATCATTTTTAGTAATCCATAATCGCATGTAATACACGTCTTGGTGAATGCTTTAAATTTGAAAACGAGAGATATAACAGTGTGAACTATAAAAAGAATAAGAAAAAACCACAAAATAATTTAGGTAATTTAGAAAGCCTCTCATACATGTTGTGTAAAACCTATTTGTTGAACATACCATACAATAGGTGCATCTCATACAGGTAAAATAGCATAGACAGCAGGAAAAGCCAAAATAAACCACAAAATAATTTTCTTCTTGATACCAAATCAACTTGTTACTCCTGAGCTCAGGGTCACTAAACTTTCTTTACATTCATATCCTGTGAGCATCAACCAAACAATAAAAGGGTCAACTGTGAGTACATACACATTATTAGCATATTAGGCTGTAAGTTACTTTTTGAGGCAAATGTCCATTACTGATCACCATGACGTATTGGTATATGGATATTAGTAGCATACTGGAATTCCAGATATTGCAACTCTGTACATATAATAAGGGATAAGTTTAACGTCAACTGAATAAAATCTATTTAAGCAATTAAGTTAAGTTGTATTATTAGCTTTAAGTTGATCATCTCTCTTATTTTCAAGATGTAGGTAAGAGCGATATTTTACGGTTTGGACTGATCATTGCTAATTTTGTTGAATTAAAGATCAGAAAAGGAAGAAATCTTCAAATAGGAAAAACTATTTTTGGTTACAAGAGAAGATGCAAGAAGCCAAAATATCCAATATTTTTGCAACAAGCAATTTCCTATTATTATTATTTTTTAATTGAAATAATGGTCCTCAAGGAAAGAAAAATACTCTTTATTTAGTCATGTTTGAAGGTAATAAGAGCTATCAATATGTCTAATAGTCGATGATGTATATATACAAAACGTCGATTGTCATATATCCAAATAGGCAATAAAAATTGAAACGTGGAGTCCTAAAGCGTAGCTTGACATGTGATATTGGGTGATGAAAAATAAGGAGCAGATTTTGTAAATGAAAAGAGGAATGAATTAAATTATAACTTTGATATGAATGAGAAAAGCACCAAAGAAAGTGTATTAGTTACTTATAATACTACTACTAATCTATCCTTAATCACAACAAGCTCTGATTTTATTTAATATACCTTGTTAGATGAACATATATAACTAAATTTGAGCATGAATGTATGATTTTATTTTCTTGTTCCTGTAGGATGATGAAGGAATTATTACATCCTGATGCTTTGGTTATTCTAAAATCCTAACGTTAATGTTAGAACCATACATGCTTTTTGAAGGTACATGATTATTTTCTTTACTTGCTTTGCAGTATTAATAATGTAACAGCCGACATGTTTTGAACTCAATGGTCATTTACTGTAATGTAATAGTAAGAAGAAATATAGAATTAACTAGGATAATAAATATAGTAATTGAATTTAATGTTAAGACACGTTACAAATTTGATACGTTTCCATTTACAAATTGAATGTATTGATATAGATAATAACGTTTCCATTATATATAATATAACTGTCAAGTTGTGCATAAATTTCATTCATATTTGTTTGGTATTAAATTCACATGCTAAGATTTTTTTTTCCAGTTATTTTTGACATTTCCATTTTCATTAATTGTTTGATGTGTATTTACAGGCTGCCACACACAAGAGAGAAAAGGTAAATTAATGTAGTAAGTTCCTATTTATGAAGTTTATTTCTGAAAATGTGGATGATAAATTATCTAAGTGTATTTTGGGTAGTATGTTAATTATTAAATTACTAGTATATATTTGGTATTAATTAATTGTTGGTTACCCTATAAAGTCATTAATCCTAATATGAAACCCAACTATTAATTTATTACGTACAGTTTCTTAAGAAAACCTACTTCATTCCTGTCAGCTTTTAAAAATTTTATGCAATTTATTACTGTGTAAAATAAGGCAGTGATTTTTTCTATACTATAGTAATTTATTGCTGTGTGAAAGAAGGTAGTGACAAACATATCATATTGACAGTAATAAGGAAAATTCAACTGATGATAAAAGTATGAAATTATTTCATTTTCTTTTAATGATCTGTGCATTTGCAGGCAGACACCAGACATAAGGAAAAAAGAAGAAGAAGCCTATAGTTAAATGTAAGAAGAGAGGAAAGGACAGTTTGTTTCTCTATTTACTATTTGTTTGTGTTTGTATTGAACATGACAGAATTTGGTGAAGCTTTCCTTATCTTGGCATGTGCAAGGAGATTTTCTTGTTTAAATATGATACTACTAAACTGCAGGGAACAATGAACCACCATTTTGTGAGAAAGTCGTTCCAGAAAATATGGATTCAGGTCTTGTAAAGCCTCACCCTTTTTCTAAAGAAAATGAAAAATGAAAGGGTTCATTTTATCCGTTGGTTATCATTGTGATCGTTAATGATAATTCGTTAATACTGGCAGATAACCATATTCATTTGGGTATCTGGTCTGACTATGAATTTAGCTGTCTCCACTAAAGTGGAAAAAATGGTAAGCATATTTGGTTTCAGTTTGACACATATCAGCATATGTCTCGTTCATTTATATTTGCTTTGCATTTTGCGAGAAAGCATGTTTCTTGTTACTACTAAGTCATTATATGATACACACACACACACACACACACACACACATATATATATATATATATATATATATTCATACAAGTAAAATCTTATAAACTATTCATTATATAAAGCATAGTTAATACCAGGCTTTGATTATTTATAAAGATGGTTGGAGCATCGGATTGGCTTTTAAAACTTGACGGATGGTTTTAGAGGGATTGGGATATCTCACGAAGTTGGAGCTTTCGTTTTCCGAAGGAAATCTTGTGAAAATCCTGTTCTGAAACGAGAATATGCAGATTAGTTGTGTTTCCTTGAATGGCAATTAATTGGATCGATATAAAAGGTAAGCTGATTATCACTTTGTATCTTCACAGCCAGCAGAGATTAACAAACAATTAACCTATTCATGTTCATGTCATCTACTATAATATCTTTTGATAACATGATGGTTTTCAATGATGGCGAGCCAATTCTTTCCATAAAAAAAATCTGTCAGGTTTACATTTACCCATGTCAATTTTTTTTATTTCAAGAGCTTGTTCGTGTCAGTATTTTGATAACTCGTCTCTCTTTTTCTTGAGTTTTGGACAACAACTTTAAATGCCCCACGCATGGTCCAACTTTTATAATACATAGTAAATAACCCAACTTTTCCAAATGAAATTTGTGTATTACACCAGCATAGTGCTGCTGCCTCCCATGATAGCTCTAATTGCTTTCGGGGACTAGAAAGAACAGAAAGAATCCTAAATTAAACAAATTTGTGCATGGTTATGCTTAGGATACTTCATTTGTACTCACATGGCTGAACTCAGCAATCCTGCATGTAGAAAGCTATCCATGGTGTTTTCTCACACTTGCCCATGGTGTTTTTTTTTTTCATTTTTCATTTCATAATTCTTTAGACCGAAATTAGCATGTTTCTGTCTACGAACTCCTTCTTTGAATAAAAAATGGTTTTTAAGGTGTGTCTTTGTCACGTGAGCACAACATTTTTCTTATAATTTTTTTTTTTTGTAAAATTTGATATTGCAGCATACAACAGGTGAAGCCTGTTTCAATGAAATATGGACTTGGCATGCCAGATCATGGTACCGAAGGCAGACTTGTTGCAGTTTCATATGTGCATTATTTACGGCTTTACCGGTCATCATTTGAGGTCAGCCTTTTATATGAAGTTGATTTTTGTCGTTCTGTAATTTGAAGTTTTGACGTGGTATAAAGGAAAATTAATTCACTAGAAAATAAGGACATGTATACTATATCTCGGTTCAAAAAGCAAATTTTTTCTTCCAGTTGAGAAGACCGTTGGTGCACCATAGTGGTGCTACCGATGGTGCAAATTCCATTATTTGTGAAACCTCCATTTTTTGCGAAACTTCCATTAATAATGGAATAAGCGGAGTCCGCACAACAAGCTCGGCCTGTTGTCCGCACAACAAGCCTAGGCTTCCTGTCCGCACAACAAGCCCGACATGCTGTGCGAACAGCAAGCCGAGTCTGCTGTTCGAACAGCAAGCCTGGGATTTTCGTCTGCATAGCAAGCCCGGTCTTTCCATCCGCACAACAAGCCCGGTCTTTCCATCCGCACAAGCATGCGTTATTTCGAAACAGTAAGCACAAACTCAGGCTTGCTTTTCGGATAGCAAGCTCAGGCTTGCTGTTCGGATAGCAAGCTCAACCTTGTTGTTTCGAAACCACACGAGCTTGTTGTTCGGACAGCAAGCCTGCGCTGTCCAAACATCAATGCTAGCTTTGAACAAAATGAAGGATTTCTGTTTCGAAATTATTCCTGGCTTTCAAATTAGATTTTGTAACTCCACTCAAAATTTCCGCATCATCAACTACAAAAGTATCAGTTGGTGGACCTTTGTTGATAATATCAAACTCTGAAGCACATGCAGAGTTTACATAGTAAATGGGAGCGAAGTTGATGGCTACTAAAGAAAGAGTTGTTGTAGCTAACCCATGTTTAATTGTAGGTTAAAATGCTCTTTTGTGATGATTCTTGTAAGGATGAAGTAACGACTATTTGGTTTTTAAGGTTGAATGATTTTGAATAGTTCGATTTTGGAACTGCTAAGCGTGGCATGAATGATCTATGACCTAGTCCAGAAACCAGTTCTTTGTGAAATATACACAGGTTGTGACTCATGTAGAAGAAAAACGAAACCAACGAAGTTGAAAAAAAACGTTGTTTGTGTTGAAGTAATTGTATACAGTGCAAATAATAAAAGGCATACAATTATCAAATACATGTAGAAGTTACAGAATAGTTTGTCAGTATTAAAGCTAATATTTAACATACATGTGCATGATGAATTTAAATATCAAGAAAAACATCGTAGCTATGCACCTAATCGATGAATTTTTTTAATCGGTAATCATTTAACTTGAGTCATAGTACAAGGTGCAAGAAGTTTCAGTGGTTATTCATGTTTTTATTTTACTGTTGTCGTATTATTGAAGATGTTTTATTATTTGATTAGCAAAAGTACATGAGATGCAAAGGTTCATGTTTCTTATCTGTCATTGCAGATCTTATTTCTTTGCCTAAATATACAATCATTACATAAAATCTAACATAACAATTTGTGAGTATATTTCTGTTTCGGGTTAATTTTACTTATCAAGCTAGGAAAAGCACTTTCCGAGGGAAAGAGATACTGAGGAATATTATAGGTGCGCAGTGTGGTTTCCTCCCCTGATCGGTTTCGTGACTTGACTACTCTGTCTGGTATGCGATCTATATTAACCAAGTATTGCATTGATATCAAGATTTTGATTGTTGGGGTTGTATTAGTTTACAAAATAACAATGGTAAATGCTTAGATTTATAAATAATTGCATGTTGTGTTTGTTAAGAGATGTTATTTTCATGGGTTATACTATTTCAGCTTGCTTTTGTCCATGTTTCTTTCATTATATTGAGACTGCCCAATCCTGCCATGTTGAAGCTTAAGTGGACTTGAAGCATTAAAGAGATGAACAACAGAGCAGTCTGCAGAGTGGACTAAAAGGAAGCAATAAACGACATGCTTAAGTGGTATGTGCCAGAACCAAAGGTTGAAAGGATAAATACGTTTGTTTTTAACATGCATTGTAAATAGGTTTGTTTTCAAAAGTTTGTCCAATGTTGTATGATGTTTGTTTATGAATTTATGTAAATTTTGTCTACCGATATTGTAATCATACTACTTTATGAAAATTATTAATAATTATATTTTCATATGTTAGTTTCTAATTTGATATGGTCTTATGTATATTGTTTAGTTGAAATATGATGAAATGAGTGTAGATTATTGATATAAATATTGCAATGGAACGAGACAGTATTGGAGTAAAAATATCAGAAACTAACGACAGCGTTTATACAACGCTATTAGTTCTAAGAAAAGACAAAGTATATGCACTATAACAACATAAGAAAAACGCTATGGAATATCAGTAACAGCGTTTATAATCCGCTGTTAAAAATGGAAGGAACACATACTTGAAAACTATTAACAGCTCAATATAAACGCTGTGCATAAAGTATTAACAGCTCAGAAAAAACGCTGTGCAAAAAGTATTAACAGCACATAAAAAACGCTGTGAAATCCACTTTTCATTGAGGACAAGACATAACAGAACGCAGACAGAAGAACATTTCATTGTTATTACAACAATTCATCAGAATACAAAAATATACAGAGTATGAATAAATATTATACAACAAAGAATATCAGAGGTTTAAATACAGTACTGCAGCGGAAAAACAATACAAAACACAACTGAAAGTAATACACGGATACAAAGCTTTCCGAGCATCATTCCAGCTGTAAATCAGGATCCTGTGAATATAAATCTGCAAAACCAAAACTACTAGCTGCCCGTGTGGAAAATAGGGGCACCCAGAGTTTAGGTTAAAACAATAACTCCAGGTCAGTCATGTGACTGGTGTGAGAACTAAAAACAGTCATTAAAATTTTACTTTAAAAGAGAGTAATTCAAGGGACCACGCCGTATAACACGGAACGGGTTTCCTCCCAAGAATACCAGTGCATAGAATAAACAGCGCAATGCTTTTTCGAAAAATGAAGCTATTATAAGACCCAGGTCCCATCACACAATGCAACGCAAGCCGGAGGATAGGGTTTTCCCTTATAATAGCCAAACATGCTTGGTACGTTTAAAACAAATCATTTGATACTATTATAAGTGTATAGTGTCAAAACAATTCAAATCATAAATATCAATCATAGGCGGCATGGGTACCATCTATCATGTCGCCATACTAGGCTCTACAAATAAAACCGAAATATCTCGTATTGGAAATTGGATTTCCGTCATGAGTCGAGGCAAGGGGCAAGCTCCTCTCCGCCTCGAGACACTCTAGCAAATGTCTCGGGACTACACACTCCGGGTAACCCCTGGATCTTCAGGGCCGGTCCTCCCTTACGTTTGAGGATTAATTATTCCTGAACACACGTGTCCCAGTCCTTATAGACCTAAAATCGAGGCGCCTCGCATCCAACAACCACATAGGTGAAAAGTATATAAATGTCAGCCAGTTTAAGCACTGACACCACCACTAGCAAGAAAGAAACGTCGTGCTCTCCCTGCAGTCACTATCCCGTTTTTGACTCATACCGAGGTGTGAGGCTCGCAAATTCACGTTATACACAAAGCTATGCTACGTATGTTGTGCTTTGATCATCAACCACAAGACTTTGCTTTTCAACAGAAGCCTTGATCAATTTCCACTTAGGCGTGCCACACAGGCAATTCATGCCATGCGACTGATGTCCATCGATATACAACCTCTGAGCTCGTACGTCTCAGAGAAGGGCGTTAAGCAAGAGAATAAATTCTTTGCCGCCAAACAGATGTATATTTAATAGAGATCAATCAACACAGAATAAAATCCAATGTCAGACACACGGTCCATATACAAGTTCGTTCTAGGTCTGAAAGAAACTGGAGGCACTTTCCTCGCATATCCATCGATCTCCAAGTACGTCTGGACGATCACCAACTGATTCCATCCTCTTGGGTGTACAGCCCAACCAAGATCATCAGTAATTATCCAAACGATGTGAAGACTTCCGGTCTTCGACTACCGTCTTCATCTTCGACTTACCGTCGAATCGGTTATTCAGAATGGGTATAAACCCGGCCTTTCTCAATGACCCACGTATATAATAAACAAATGTTACACAAACACAACCTACGCCTCATTCCAATTCATCAGTCACTAACCATAAATTAGAAAGAGAACAATTCCTCAAATATTGACCCCGAAGGCCGAAACCAACATCAGATCAATACCCAGGAAACCATCCTTCTTGGCTAACCTACAGTTAGCTTCTAAATTTCACATTCTTAGGGAAAGGTTCCCATTAATTTTATCAAAGATAAATTCTTTTCAATTTATTCTTTAATCTTCCTTTGGATGTCATATCAAACCAAATTATGGTTTCCCGAACTAGTCGAGATTAGCGAACCACACCGAAGTAATTATTTATTTTATTTCCCAATCCCAACCTATTTATCCCATGAAGCAAAACTGGTAATACTTCATATCTAATATAACGGTGTTATCGGTAAAATTAATTACCATTTCACGTTCAAATCTAATTAAAGATTTAACTATCGCTTGGAGCAAAACTGGCGATACTCCATTCTCGATCATTTTCTAGATTTGATAATTTATATTATCAATTCACATTTCAATCTAATTAAAGATTCATCAAACTCCACTTAGTTCTAATCTTTAACTGGGTTAAAGAACCAATGTCATTTAAAACACGGTTCACGATAAACCCACATCACATTCCATTCTATTAGTCTCTAACTGTAAATTAGTAAGAGAACAGTTCCCTAAATATTAACCCCGAAGGCCGAAACCAACATCAGATCAATATCCAAGAAACCATTCAACTTAACTGATCCTCAGTTAGTTCCTAATTTTCTTAACTCCATTTGGGTTTAAGAACAGTATTATTAAATATACCATTCATGACAAACCAAAATCCCATTTGATATTCAATACAAGGCTCTGAATAGAAAATATATCGGCTTATATTCAATATCAAATTCTGAAATCAATAAATATTGTATTGGAAATAACGATATAAAATATATCTTCCAAATTTCCATAACCATATCTGTATAATCATGAAATCCAACATCGAAATATTCCGAAGATAACTTCGATTCAAATCCATTCCAATACGTATATTGGAAATACTGGTTATTTTTAAAACCATTTCAAATCTAGCTTATTTATTTTAAAGATATTGAATTTATAATGCTAGTTCAAAACTAGTTCATTTGGATAAAAATACATTTTTATCTTTTCAAATATGGGATTCTTCACCCCAGTTATTTCCAAATCATTTATTATGATTTTACACAAATTATCGATATTTTTGATAATTTTATCAAGGCCCGTACAGTCGATTTCCAACAACGGCCATCGAACTGCACTTACAACGACCTTTTCTGAAATTTATTTGGATATATCTCCAAATCCAACCGTTATATTTCAAATTTATAATATTCATTAGAAAACTCTTTTCGATACGAACCCAACGGTTCCGGTTTTAGGAGAATCCGACGGTCGGATCTCCCGTAATGTCCGTACGATATTAATGGTCGAAAATCACTAACTGTCGCGGCGCGACGCGTTCTATTCAGGCCATTATATTATATATATATATATAATATATATGTCGTCGATTTCTTTTTAAAACGAATTTTATAAATCGTTTCAAATTTGTTTCAAAAACAATTTCAACCTTCATTTCAATTTCAAATCAAAATTGAAATTTCAATCATAAATTCTTTTCATTTTCATTTCTATTTGATTTCAATTCAAATCGATTTCAATTCTATTTCAGTTCGTTTTCAATTGAATTCAATTTAATTTTGAATTCATTTTCTGTAACACCCCGAATTTCGGTTAATGCTAAAATTCACTAATTGCAAGATAAATAATCTCAGATGTGAGAATTGGGGGAAACGGGCTACGTCATTGCGTTTGTCTCGGAAAAATACGCAGAATAGAGTCCGAAATTTTGTAAATCGAAGTCCGTATGACCCAGTTAAGGCCCAAAGAAGTTTTCAGAAAATTCAAAATTAAAAACAGATTTGAAATTCGGTTTTAAATCATAATTGGAGCCAAAAGCGGAGGTGGCGGGAAAGTTCCCGCCTAGCCCCGTGTCGACAGGCTTGTCGACAGGGGTGTCGACAGGCATGTCGACAGGGGTGTCGACAGCCCTGTCGATAGGGGTGTCGACACAGGGTGTCGGCCCTGTTGATCTGGGTGCACCAGATCTGGTTTTTGGTTGAGTCTTGGGCTGGGTTCTAGAGATTTCCTAAATCTAACGGACCTAATCTAACCTAGGGTTAATCTAAGGGCCTAAAACACTCACCTAATCTATAAATACACCCTAAACCTACCCTAATCCATACTAAAAATAGTAATGATGGCCTCATGCCGCCAAAATCAAACTTGAGAGAGCCTCCACTAGTTTATGAAGGAAGTTGCAAGCTAATCACTCTCTAATCAATCTCTAATCATCACCATCTTCATATTTAGCAACTAATTCCACTCCATAAGTTTGCTAATCTTGGGTTTGGTGAGTTTCTATCACTTTAACATCAATTGCTAAAGTAAGTAGATTGGGTGTAATGAGACTTATGGTCTTAAATGCGGATTAGTGAGTTTGAATCATTTGTAATGATATGCTACTCTATGTTTTCCTATGTTTATGCATATTTAATAAGGGGGTTTATGCATGTTTAACAAGTGGGTTTATGCATGTTTAACAAGTGGGTTTATGCATATTTAATAAGTGGGTTTATGCATGTTTAACAAGTGAGTTATGCAAGTTCATATGCAAGTTATGTGTATGCTTAAATGCAAGTTTAACATGATATGCAAGTTATGCATGCTTATGCAAGTATGTGAATGCTTATGCAAGTTATGTGTATGCTTAAATGCAAGTTTAACATGATATGCAAGTTATGCATGCTTATGCAAGTATGTGGATGCTTATGCAAGAATGTGAATGCTTATGCAAGTTATGTGTATGCTTAAATGCATGTTATGCAAGTTATGGGAATGCTTATATGCAAGTTCAACATGTTATGCAAGATATGTGTATGATAATATGCAAGTTCATATGCAACATGTTATGCAAGTCATGTGTATGATAATATGCAAGTTTGGTTTAAATGTAGTTGGGTTAATATATGCTCATATATGCAAGTTGACATCCTCTTAACCCATGACAAAGTTATATGTTAAGATTTGGTTAAACCCATGATATTTGTGATGGATCTTCCCTTTATTATGAAATGAGAACGATTCGCGTGGGGAACGATGGGGCTAATAAATATGTTAAGAAAAGTATGATTGGGTATGATTAAGCATACCATAAAAAAATAAATTAACATAAGTGGGAATTTACCTATTGAGTTAGGTCTACCCCATGGGAATTTACCTATTGAGTTAGGTCTACCCATGTTATGAAAAACTTGATATTAATTAAGGATAATTAATATGGGGGTGATTAATTAGGTGTAATTAATCAACTAAGACACGAGGTTGGACCCTTTTGTAGCGGAAGTCTGCCCGGAACCGACCGGCCATCCAGCGGCTACAAATGATTGGCCCAATGTGAGAGGTCTTAGTCATAAATTAAATACGTGATTAAAGTAAAGACACGAGGTTAGACCCTTTTGATGACAGAAGTCTGCCCGGAACCAACCGGCATATCCAGCAGTCATAAAAGATGGTCTAATGTGAGAGGTCTTTATGAGGTCATGATCTTAATTAATTAATTAAGAAACACTTAACCATATTAGCATGTAGAGGGACATGAGGGGTTAAGTGGGTGCCTTGGGTGGCATGTGGAAATCTAGTGGTTGCCTTGGGTGGCAATAGAAAATACGATTAGAATACTTAACCAAAGTGGAAACATGTAATTAAACATGATTAAAGGGTTAAGTGGGATGCACTAGAAAAAGGGACAAGCTTAGGTGGGTAGCTTGTGGCGGCCCATTTCAACCAATATCCCAAACGTATCTTTGTGGGCTTGACTCTAGTCGAGTGACGGGACACGCATATTGGGCTTGACTATAAGAGGCCAAAACGGGTTAGCGGTGGCAACGCAAGTCCAACGGGTTTCATATGCGTGTGTGGGCCCGGGCTGGTAGATAAGCCGTTGTTGCATCGTGTAGATATAAAGCCGTGCACCGTTGATACTATCAGGTGGCCACTTTGGGGAATGATACACCCCATTGTGGGACCAGCACGGGTATCTACGGTAGGGAGCCGATCGCTGGGGAGTAGTGGGTACACCTAATAAAGATAGGGGCAGACGGCACCTATGTAGGGGTACACGAAACTACTGGGTAAAATTACTAAGTACACCTAGTGGAGATAGGGGCAGACGGCACCTATGTAGTGGGCTAGGGGTACAAGAAACTACTGGGGAAATTTTCTAAGTCCTTGGGAGGGATCAACCTTTAAGTAGGAATGACTGGTGTGGTGCAGTTAGTAATTATCCTTGGGTGGGTAGATGCGTCTTTACAGTTATCTTAGTTTATCCTAAGTCTACCAAGCTGCTTAGTGTAGCCATTCATCCCCAAACATTACCGTAGGTCAAGTTTATGTCTTCTTTGGTTACTTTAATGATTGTATTGTTAAAGTTATAGGACTCGCTCAGACTTATGTCTGACCCTGTTGTTTTTATCTTTTTCCCTACCCTCAGGTCCTACGGTGGATCCTAGCAGTAGTGGAGCTTGATCGGATTGCTGTTCCAGTCTTTAGGAGCTTGGATAGATGTAAAGCTCCAGTTACCCGGTTATCTTTTCTTTTGTCCTGGCTATTGTATGAGAGAGTGGGATTATGTACTTCTTTATTTTGATGGAAATTGTACTTGACTTTTATTTTGGTAGATGTGATGTAACCAGACATGTTTACTTCCGCTGTAATGAGATGATGTTTTAAATTTCAAGTACTATTTATATCTGTCTTGTTGTAATTTTTCTGTTCTATATTCACTAAAATACTCCACCGATGCTATGGCATTCCCTTAGAGAGTGACCATAGCGGGCGTGGGGTGTTACACGTGGTATCAGAGCAAAGGTTACCGGAACAGATAAAATTTTTAGAAAACTATTTTTATAAAAACATTTTTGGAAGAGATATTTTCAAAAACATGTCTTTAAAGAGAAAAGTTTTTGAAAGAAAAGCATAATCCCCAATAGCCATATCTATATCCTTCGAATTCTCCGTTTTGAATCTTTCCTTTTTCGTTTCAGCATGGCTGAGGATCTTAACTTTCCGGAGGGTGTGACGGTACCAGTATGGTATAGGAGATTGATGGAGGCTAGGGCCACCACTGCGGGTCCAGCAAATGTTCCTCCACCAACCGTAGCACCCGATCTTCCTCCTCCCCCTCCTCCTCGCACGGATACTTTTGCTAAGACTTGCAAGGAATTTAAAGCTATGGGAGGGAAACCTTTTCAAGGATCAGAAACTTTTGTGGAGGCTAGAGATTGGCTTAAGGAGGTGGAAGAGTTGATAGATATCTTTGAGATGGAAGAAGGAAAGAAAGTCAAGTTAGCTGCTTGGTTAATGAAGGGAGAAGACTCATTCTGGTGGGAGGTCACTAATGGAGAACGCCCCATTGACTCTTGGGCGGATTTTAGACAAAGATTTGTGGCAAAGTTTCTCTCAAGGGCGGAGGAAAACTTGTATATGGAAAGATTCTTGACTCTAAAGCAAGGAAATCTCTCAGTGAAGGAATATGTCAACAAGTTTAATCAATTGGCAAGGTTTGGCCTAGACATGGCGAATACACCGGAGAAGAAGGCTTTGAGGTTCGTCAAAGGCTTGAATGAACCGATGCATGGGTTGGCTATGACTCATATCCCTATGGGGGCCACCTTCGAGAAGCTAGTTGACATGGCACTCATGCATGAAGAAGAGAAGGGTCCCAATGCTAATAAGGCACCTGAGAAGAAGGGAGATCAAAAGAGACCTCAGCAACAACAACAAAACAAAGGTGGGAAAGGCAACGGTGGCAAGGGCAAGAAGAAGAAGTGTTTCAATTGTGGGACACCTGGCCACCTA
This sequence comes from Allium sativum, assembly GCA_030737875.1. NCBI lineage: Eukaryota > Viridiplantae > Streptophyta > Magnoliopsida > Asparagales > Amaryllidaceae > Allium > Allium sativum. The sequence continues at coordinate 322,144,461 of CM060921.1, forward strand.
AGCAAGGATTGTCGCAAGAAGAAGAAGACTGGCTGCTTCCACTGTGGCGAAGCAGGGCATCTAGTGAAAGACTGTCCTAAGAAAGGGCAAAGGACGGGGTCTACCTCAGGAGGATAGGTGCAAGCTCTTATGGCACCAGGTCAGGCTAGGGGGCAAGTACAGACTCTCGCGGTTCCACCGATTCAGGAAAGAGGTAGAACTATTTCCGTTGAAAGTCTGGTTTTTCTATTTGATCATCCTGTCCGTACACTGTTTGATTCAGGCGCATCGCATTCGTTTATCTCATCATCATTAGTTGAGTCACTGCACTTAGACACCAGTCTGGTAGATGATCCCTTGGTTGTTTCAAACCCAATAGGGGGCTCCACTTATTTGTCCATGATATGTTTGGGTTTGAAGATTTCTATACTTAGCATTGAGTTTAGATGTGATGCTTTTGTGTTGGGCTTCACGGGCTATGGGTTGATTTTGGGCATGGACTGGTTATCCAGTAATGGTGCTGTTTTTTATTGCGAAAGGAGAGTTGTTTGGCTCATGACCCGCTTGGGTAACACTCTCGAGATTTCTTGTAATCCCATGGATTCTGTTATGCTAAATTATCTTGAATCGCTTGACGCTTCGGTCGAGAGTTTGCAATCTGTTAAAGTGGTCCGGGAATATCCGGATGTGTTTGAGGAGGTGAAGGGCTTACCTCCGAAGCGGGAGATTGACTTCCGAATATATCTGGTGGATAATGCTAAACCTGTATCTTTACCAGTGCGCCACATGGCTCCTCGTGAGAGGAGGGAACTCCATAAGCAAGTAGGGGAGTTGCTTGAGAAGGGGTTCATAAGACGAAGTATATCGGAGTGGGGTGCTCCAGTAGTATTTGCTACAAAGGCGGATGGGTCCCTCAGACTTTGTGTAGACTATAGAGAACTCAACAAGCTCACAAAGAAGAATAGACACCCATTGCCGAGGATTGATGATCTTTTCGATCAGTTGGTTGGCGCTTCAATATTTTCTCAGTTGGACTTAGCCACGGGGTTTCATCAATTGAGGGTGGCTGAGGATAGCATAGACAAGACTGCCTTTAGGACTCCGGATGGTTTCTATGAGTGGCTGGTGATGCCATTTGGGTTGACGAACGCCCCTGCATACTTTGTTGATTTGATGAGTAGGGTGTTCAGGGAGTTCCTTAATAAATTCGTGGTGGTCTTTGTGGATGATATCTTAGTATTTTCTAAGAGTGAAGAAGAGCATGCCCTACATCTTGGGGAGGTATTGAAGACTCTTCGAGCACATAGCCTTAAGGCTAAATTCTCTAAATGTCACTTCTGGAGGAAGGAGGTGCGGTTCTTGGGGCACGTGGTCTCCAAGGAAGGGATAGCTGTGGATCCCGCGAAGGTAGTATCAATTCAGGATTGGAAGGTTCCGAAGAATGCTACCAAAGTAAGAAGTTTTTTGGGGTTGGCGGGTTACTATAGGAAGTTTATCAAAGACTTCACGAAGATATCAGCCCCATTAACCCGCTTAACAAAGAAGAATCTTGTTTTCACATGGGACGTAGATTGTGACGATGCGTTCCGACGGTTAAAGAGAGCTTTAACCACTGCTCCAGTTTTAGTGTTGCCAGATGGGAGCAAGCCATTTGTTGTCTATACCGATGCTTGTGGGACAGGACTAGGCGCAGTCTTAATGCAAGAGGGAAGGGTGATAGCCTATGGTGGAAGGCAGTTGAGAGTGCATGAGAAAAATTACCCTACCCATGATTTAGAGTTGGCCGCTATTGTTTTTGCGCTTAAGATTTGGCGCCATTATCTTCTTGGTGAGAGATTCGAATTGTTCACTGACCACAAATCATTGAAGTACTTGTTTTCTCAGAAGGATTTGAATTTGAGACAGCAAAGGTGGATGGAGTTCTTAGCATCCTATGATTTCGAGATAGCGTATACCCCTGGCAAGGGTAACGTGGTGGCGGACGCCTTGAGCAGAAAGAGGTTGTCCTTGAGTCCATTGTTTGTGGAACAACGAAGCTTGGAATTTATCTCGATGTTTGATTTCAGACCTTCCATTGATTATGTACCCGGTTTGCTAGCTTCCTTGGAGGTTAGACCTACTCTTTTGGGGCGGATTGGAGAAGCACAGAGGGACGACCCACAGTTGGTTGAGTTGGTGGAGAAGCTCATAAGGGGGGAGTCGTCCAGCCATTTGAGTAGGTACACCCTAGACGATAGGGGGTGCTTGCGTAGAGACGGTAGACTTTGTGTACCGCAAGACGAGGGTTTGAGGAAGGTTATTCTTGATGATGCACACCGTTCTAGGATGACCATTCATCCCGGTGGGGACAAGATGTACCAAGACATGAAGAGGGTTTTCTTCTGGGCCGGTATGAAGGAAGATGTGGCTGAGTATGTCGCTCGATGCTTGGTGTGCCAACAAGTGAAGGCGGAGCAAAAGAAACCTGGTGGGTTGCTTCACCCATTGGAAGTTCCGCAATGGAAGTGGGATAGCGTCTCGATGGATTTTATTGACGGGTTACCCAGATCAAGAAAGGGTAATACGGGAATTTGGGTGGTGATAGACAGACTTACTAAGAGCGCCCATTTCATACCTGTGAAGAGCAAGAGGACTGCTCCATGGCTAGCTTCAGTATATCTTCGAGAGATAGTTCGATTACATGGGGTACCCTCTAGCATAGTGAGTGATCGAGATCCTATCTTCACTAGCGAGTTCTGGAGAAGTTTGCAAGAAGCAGTGGGGACTCAATTGTGTCTGAGCACCGCATATCATCCTCAGACGGACGGCCAGACTGAGAGGGTGAATCGTGTTCTAGAAGACCTTTTGAGGCTTTGTATCTTAGATTTTGGAGGTACATGGGAAGAGCATCTTCCATTGGTGGAGTTCGCATATAATAACAACTTTCAGTCCAGTATTGGTATGGCTCCTTTCGAAGCTCTCTATGGAAGGCCTTGTCGATCACCTGCATGTTGGTGGGAGTCTACGGATAAGATCTTGCTTGGGCCTGATATGGTTAGGGAGACTTCTGAGAAGATTGACTTGATTCGAAGAAGGATGAAAGCAGCGCAGGATAGGCAAAAATCTTATGCGGACAAGAGGAGGACGGATCTTGAGTTTGAAGTTGGGGACATGGTCTTTGTTAAAGTGTCTCCGTTACGAAATGTGGTTCGCTTTGGATCTGTTGGGAAGCTAGCACCAAGGTTTGTAGGGCCATTTCCCATTAAGGAAAGGATTGGACGGATGGCATATAGAGTGGAGTTGCCCGACAGACTTAGTGGGGTACATGATGTATTCCATGTGTCACATTTGAGGAAGTGCCTACATGAGACTGCAGAGGTGGTAGAGCCAAGCTTGCTTAGAGAAGTGGAAGTAGAACGTGATGCAACGATTCGACGAGCTCCTACTCGCATCCTTGGGTCAGAGACTAGGAAGTTGAGAAACAGAGAGGTTCAACTAGTCAAAGTGCAATGGGGAGAAGATGAGAGCAACGCAACTTGGGAAACGGAAGCGAAGATGCGTTCATTGTACCCATTTCTTTTTGAGGGTATGTCTTTACTTTCTCCTCTATCGTTGTCTAGTACTTATCTTATCTTTAGTATATCCTCTCGTTAGTACTGATTGACCTTTAGATAGGGTGAACCTATGGTTGAAACATGAGTTTGAGACATGTTATGGTTGATGGATGCAAGTGGATGCAAGTGTTTGCTAGTGGTTGCTCGTGGATGCATATACACACACTCTAGGCACTAGATCGGCTCAGTCACTTCATATTGCATATTGCATAAAATTGTGTGTAGGAAGCTATATTTATGGATGTATAATGATTGTGTTATCATATGGATGATGCATTTTGGTGAATGATTGTGCACTCATGTAGATATTGTATGTGTCGATAGGGTTCTCTCGCATACATAATGGATGCATGGCACTATCATGGTTTGCATATGTTCATACATTAGATAGGGAACATATACACACACTTTTTGCATATGCTCATACATCATTAGAATTTGTTTTAAGGACAATGGATGCCCGTGTTTGATGGATTGAGTAGATGGTTGTTTGGATGGTAGGATATGCATTCTCCTTAGCTTAGAGATTTCGGGGACGAAATCCTTTAAGGAGGGGAGAATGTAACACCCTGAATTTCGGTTAATGCTAAAATTCACTAATTGCAAGATAAATAATCTCAGATGTGAGAATTGGGGGAAACGGGCTGCGTCATTGCGTTCGTCTCGGAAAAATACGCAGAATAGAGTCCGAAATTTTGTAAATCGAAGTCCGTATGACCCAGTTAAGGCCCAAAGAAGTTTTCAGAAAATTCAAAATTAAAAACAGATTTGAAATTCAGTTTTAAATCATAATTGGAGCCAAAAGCGGAGGTGGTGGGAAAGTTCCTGCCTAGCCCCGTGTCGACAGGCTTGTCGACAGGGGTGTCGACAGGCATGTCGACAGGGGTGTCGACAGCCCTGTCGACAGGGGTGTCGACACAGGGTGTCGGCCCTGTTGATCTGGGTGCACCAGATCTGGTTTTTGGTTGAGTCTTGGGCTGGGTTCTAGAGATTTCCTAAATCTAACGGACCTAATCTAACCTAGGGTTAATCTAAGGGCCTAAAACACTCACCTAATCTATAAATACACCCTAAACCTACCCTAATCCATACTAAAAATAGTAATGATGGCCTCATGCCGCCAAAATCAAACTTGAGAGAGCCTCCACTAGTTTATGAAGGAAGTTGCAAGCTAATCACTCTCTAATCAATCTCTAATCATCACCATCTTCATATTTAGCAACTAATTCCACTCCATAAGTTTGCTAATCTTGGGTTTGGTGAGTTTCTATCACTTTAACATCAATTGCTAAAGTAAGTAGATTGGGTGTAATGAGACTTATGGTCTTAAATGCGGATTAGTGAGTTTGAATCATTTGTAATGATATGCTACTCTATGTTTTCCTATGTTTATGCATATTTAATAAGGGGGTTTATGCATGTTTAATAAGTTGGTTTATGCATGTTTAACAAGTGGGTTTATGCATGTTTAACAAGTGGGTTTATGCATATTTAATAAGTGGGTTTATGCATGTTTAACAAGTGAGTTATGCAAGTTCATATGCAAGTTATGTGTATGCTTAAATGCAAGTTTAACATGATATGCAAGTTATGCATGCTTATGCAAGTATGTGAATGCTTATGCAAGTTATGTGTATGCTTAAATGCAAGTTTAACATGATATGCAAGTTATGCATGCTTATGCAAGTATGTGGATGCTTATGCAAGAATGTGAATGCTTATGCAAGTTATGTGTATGCTTAAATGCATGTTATGCAAGTTATGGGAATGCTTATATGCAAGTTCAACATGTTATGCAAGATATGTGTATGATAATATGCAAGTTCATATGCAACATGTTATGCAAGTCATGTGTATGATAATATGCAAGTTTGGTTTAAATGTAGTTGGGTTAATATATGCTCATATATGCAAGTTGACATCCTCTTAACCCATGACAAAGTTATATGTTAAGATTTGGTTAAACCCATGATATTTGTGATGGATCTTCCCTTTATTATGAAATGAGAACGATTCGCGTGGGGAACGATGGGGCTAATAAATATGTTAAGAAAAGTATGATTGGGTATGATTAAGCATACCATAAAAAAATAAATTAACATAAGTGGGAATTTACCTATTGAGTTAGGTCTACCCCATGGGAATTTACCTATTGAGTTAGGTCTACCCATGTTATGAAAAACTTGATATTAATTAGGGATAATTAATATGGGGGTGATTAATTAGGTGTAATTAATCAACTAAGACACGAGGTTGGACCCTTTTGTAGCGGAAGTCTGCCCGGAACCGACCGGCCATCCAGCGGCTACAAATGATTGGCCCAATGTGAGAGGTCTTAGTCATAAATTAAATACATGATTAAAGTAAAGACACGAGGTTAGACCCTTTTGATGACAGAAGTCTGCCCGGAACCAACCGGCATATCCAGCAGTCATAAAAGACGGTCTAATGTGAGAGGTCTTTATGAGGTCATGATCTTAATTAATTAATTAAGAAACACTTAACCATATTAGCATGTAGAGGGACATGAGGGGTTAAGTGGGTGCCTTGGGTGGCATGTGGAAATCTAGTGGTTGCCTTGGGTTGCAATAGAAAATACGATTAGAATACTTAACCAAAGTGGAAACATGTAATTAAACATGATTAAAGGGTTAAGTGGGATGCACTAGAAAAAGGGACAAGCTTAGGTGGGTAGCTTGTGGCGGCCCATTTCAACCAATATCCCAAACGTATCTTTGTGGGCTTGACTCTAGTCGAGTGACGGGACACGCATATTGGGCTTGACTATAAGAGGCCAAAACGGGTTAGCGGTGGCAACGCAAGTCCAACGGGTTTCATATGCGTGTGTGGGCCCGGGCTGGTAGATAAGCCATTGTTGCATCATGTAGATATAAAGCCGTGCACCGTTGATATTATCAGGTGGCCACTTTGGGGAATGATACACCCCATTGTGGGACCAGCACGGGTATCTACGGTAGGGAGCCGATCGCTGGGGAGTAGTGGGTACACCTAATAAAGATAGGGGCAGACGGCACCTATGTAGGGGTACACGAAACTACTGGGTAAAATTACTAAGTACACCTAGTGGAGATAGGGGCAGACGGCACCTATGTAGTGGGCTAGGGGTACACGAAACTACTGGGGAAATTTTCTAAGTCCTTGGGAGGGATCAACCTTTAAGTAGGAATGACTGGTGTGGTGCAGTTAGTAATTATCCTTGGGTGGGTAGATGCGTCTTTACAGTTATCTTAGTTTATCCTAAGTCTACCAAGCTTCTTAGTGTAGCCATTCATCCCCAGACATTACCGTAGGTCAAGTTTATGTCTTCTCTGGTTACTTTAATGATTGTATTGTTAAAGTTATAGGACTCGCTCAGACTTATGTCTGACCCTGTTGTTTTTATCTTTTTCCCTACCCTCAGGTCCTACGGTGGATCCTAGCAGTAGTGGAGCTTGATCGGATTGCTGTTCCAGTCTTTAGGAGCTTGGATAGATGTAAAGCTCCAGTTACCCAGTTATCTTTTCTTTTGTCCTGGCTATTGTATGAGAGAGTGGGATTATGTACTTCTTTATTTTGATTGAAATTGTACTTGACTTTTATTTTGGTAGATGTGATGTAACCAGACATGTTTACTTCCGCTGTTATGAGATGATGTTTTAAATTTCAAGTACTATTTATATCTGTCTTGTTGTAATTTTTCTGTTCTATATTCACTAAAATACTCCACCGATGCTATGGCATTCCCTTAGAGAGTGACCATAGCGGGCGTGGGGTGTTACACGTTCTATTCAATTCAGTTCAAATTCATTTTCTATTCAATTTAATTCGAATTCATTTTCTATTCAATTCGATTCGAATTCATTTTCTATTCAATTCGAATTCATTTCCTATTCAATTCAATTCGAATTCATTTCCTATTCAATTCAATTCGAATTCATTTTCTATTCAATATATTCGATTTTAAACCTCTTTTTAATATTCATTATAAAAACGAATATAATCGATATAAATATCGTTCACGTCAAAATAGCGCATCTCTAATCAACACGGCTTTACATTTTTCAATAGCTTCGTTATTCTATTCAACAAATGAATATTTATTTTTCAACACATGACTAATCTCAACAAATGAGTAGAGTCAACACATAACTATTTTGTTATGTAATATATTTTATAAAATTATGATTTCTATCGTTAAATTTTTAAATCAGACTCCAACCGTAAATTAGTAAGAGAATGATTCCCTAAGTATTAACCCCGAAGGCCGAAACCAACATCAGATCAATACCCAGGAGACCACTCATCTTAGCTATTTTCCAGTTAGTTTCTAATTTTATATATGATAAAGATGTAAATTTTATTGTTAAAATATTTCGTTCAACACATGACTAATCTCAACGAATGAGTACTGTCAACACCTGAACCTATATTTTATAATATTCTTTATTTTCTAAATTGGAATGAGGCCCAATCCATTACCATATAATGTTAATTACATGGATTCCATACAACACATGTGTATCACAGCAACGATAAATCAGCCATTATCCAAAGTGCATTCTACACTGTATAAGCATCAAATATAGATATTCGATGCTTATACAGCCTGTCAATCAATCTATCGACATACAACTAAATATTGGAACAGGTGCATGTTATATATCATCCCAAAACCCGTGTAGGGTTTACAAACAATCAAACACAGATTTTATTTGTGTAGTTGGGCGATGTGTAAAATTTATCGTCCCAATCAAAATCAGTCAAATGTGTGTATAAACAAATCGTCCGATTTGTTTATATATATTTCATTTCAAATACACGTTAACAATTTTATTTTTAGCTATAAAATATTTCTAATTCTATGAATATTTTATTTGATTTCACATCACACAATCAATTACACATTAAAATCAAACAAACAAGCATACAAGCCGTCCATGGTCTGTGGACGACGGGTGTCGGGTGCTACTAAACACCGTCTGCATCCTAGTATATATATATTTAACTAGAAAAGAAGATTTAAAGTGAGAAGTTCTCACCAATAGCTAATCCAAACGCCACGACTCTTCATATGTAGAAATCTTCGTCGTGCTCTCCCCTTTGTCAATTTCACTGCCCATAGCCACAACATATATAAAAATCACATTTTTATATTGTTGGTATGTAGATAAAAATTATATTTTTACACCGCTACTATATAGATAAAAAATCTATTTTTACATCGCTACTATATAGATAAAAATTCTATTTTTACATCGATGTTCATATAATAAAGATTATATTTTTATCACGCTATTCTCTTTATAAAGATTCCGCCTTTTCAAATATAAAGACTTTGTCTTTTCAAATATAAAGATTTCGCCTTTTCAAATATAAAGATTTCGCCTTTTCAAAAATAAAGATTTCGCATTTTCAAATATAAAGGTTTAATTTTTATTTCATCACTATAAAAATCACATTCTTACTTCATTATATATATATAATAAAAATCAGATTTCTATTTCGTTACATATATAAAGATGAAATTTTTACTATCTACCTATATAAAAATTATATGTTTATACTTCTCCAATATAAAAGATTATATTTTTATACTTCTACAATATAAAAGATTATATTTTTATACTTCTACAATATAAAAGATTATATTTTTTCGCTTATAAAAATCTATTCTCTTCCTTTCTAAAGAAATCACATCTTTTATTTGTTTAAAAATCTTATATTTACTAGTTTAAAACTCGTACCTTTTAAGTTTGAAAATCGTATAATTTTCCTAAATAAAAATCACTCCTTTATATTATGTAAAATATAATCTTTCTTCTCTAAAAATATAAACTTTCTTTCATGGAAAATCTATAATTTCATGGGATAAAATTTGAAAACTCATAGCGTCTCTGCGGCCTTCTCTCGGGCACTTGGAGTGCTTTGCAAATGGACTCCACCGCTGGTGGACGGAGCTCGCAGGAGGTAGGTGGCTTTACTGGTGAGGGAGCTCGCGGTTTTAAAGGGTTTCGATCTCGAAGAGGGGCTTGGCTCGGAGTTGAAAGGCTGTGGAGGCGGGATAAGGGTGCGATTTAGTGGAGCTGAACGGGTTGGGAGCTGAGCGTTCGCGCGCGAGGTGGAGGAGGGGTGGTCCGGCGCCTGGGCGGCTGCCGTGGGGGAGCTGCGACGGATCCTCCTGCAGGTGGCGGCATCTTTCCCCTTTACTTTTCTTTTGTTTTTTTATTTTGAAATCCAATTCTGAACTGACGGGGAAGGAGAAGGTTAAGGGGGGGGTTGACCAAGGAAATGGAGAATATAAAATTAATTATTTAATTTAATTCTTCCTCTAAAAAGTAACTTTTTATTTTCAACTCGAAATCGAACCCACCGACTGTCGTCCCTAGCGTATTACCCCCATTCTGAACACAATGGGATATGCCACGTAGGCGGATTCGATCGTCTCGATCAGTTTTCATCAAAATCCAAATATAACTCTATATATTGAATTTGAACGCGCATTTCAATTTACCGGGGCCACATACTAACTCGAAAAATTCCAGAAAATATTTTCTGGCTTAGTATTGACGATACGGTCCTAACAAAACTAATTTCATCAAATTCTGAAACCGTCGGAAAAATGGTCATTTTCCAGTCGATTAAAATCAACTAAAACTAGTCAAACGCGTTTTCCTTTGACATGCTCACATATTGAATCGAAACATTACGAAATTTGAAACCTAGCAATAACTTGACATCGCAGATCCAACAAAAGTGGTTTCGTCGAAATCCGAGGTCGTTTGCAAAATGGCTATTTTCTAAGGGCCGAAACTCCATAGCGACTATTTTGAATTTTCATTTGGCCATAACTTTTGATTCCCGCTATGAAACTTCGATTTTTCGGATTCGTTGGAAATATATTCTCTATTAGATTATATTATTTTTGGTTTCGCTATAATCCGGTTTATTTTGAATCCTGTACATTCAATTGAAGTTTGAAATCGAATTATCGAACTACCACCCATTTTCAATTTCTTTTATAATTAAAATAAAATTTTATATTCTAACGACGACGCATATAAATATATACATTCGAATTATATTCAAAATAAATTTCTCGTCGATATTATTTAAAATAATCTATTTTAAATAATCAAAATTCGCTAAAATTTCCAAAATAAAAAATTTAAATCGGCTCGCATTTTCCGGGTTGTTACAGAGACGCTCTAGCCCGCCCCTCAGGAACAGCCACAACTGCACCTTGGATCGTCAGGGTTGGTCTACTCGATGTGGATTATAATGCCTGAACAATGCGTTTCCCCGCCCTATGGGGCGTCACTGGTCATATCCGACCAAACCATCGGCTCCGAAGAGACCGAACTAACCGAGGCCTCGCTTCCATCATCCACATAAGTAAAATTCCCTGGCATGTAAAACCCAAAGCACCACTCCTAGCTAGAAGGAAACACATGTTCTCCCTGATGTCCTTCTCCCGTTTCTAGCTCAAACCGGGGTGTGAGGCTCGCGAAACAACGCTAAACACAAAGCTAGCTACTTACAGCCATGCTTCGATCATCAACCACAAAGCTCTGCTTTTCAACAAAAGCTTTGATCACAACATCTCTGCATGCCACGTTGTCAATATACAACGTCAGACACACATCCATTTACAAGTTCGTTCTGGGTCTGAACGAAACCGGAGGATCTTTATTCCTCGCACATCCGTACAATCAACAAGTACGTCCTGATGGCTACCACACCAGCCCCTTCAAGGTAGCTACTCCTATCATGAGCATCAGTAGCACCCCTCCATTCGACGTGAAGATCATCGGTCTTGCACCATCTTCATATCTTCGACTTTTAATCGTCGATCAATTATTTGAAATGAGAATTAACTGGGCCTTTTCATATAATTCATGTATATTTAGAATTTCAAATCAATTCATTTCAATGGTTAAATTATTCGACACCTATAATTCAATTCATTAATGTAATTTTCACGTCAAACACATTCAACCATCAAATATCCAATAAACCGAGCAAATTCAGTTTATTTCCATTCCATATCGTTTATAATATTTTATCATGATTTATCACTATTTTTATTTATTTAAAAATAGCCAATTCATTTAAACGACGCTTCAGGCCATAACGCGGCCGTAGCGCTGTTTTTCTTCAGATTTGATTTACACATATCTGAAAATCTAACCGTTGGATCTTTGCAAATTTTATATCATTAGAAATATCTTTTCAAAATGAATCCAACGGTTCCAGTTTTGGGAAAATCCGATGGTCGGATCTCCTGGTACAATCGTTTGAAGTTACGATTTCAAAATACGAACTGCAGCATCGTTATTCGATTTATTTTAATTATATATATATATATATATATATATATATATAATTGATTCTGGCGCTGTTTTTCTTCAAACTTGAATTAAACATTCCAGACAATCCAACCGTTGGATCTTTACAAAGTTGTTGTCATTGGAAAGATATTTCCAAAGCGAACCCAACGGTTTCGGTTTCGGGAAAATCCAATGGTCGGATTTCTCGCAATAATCGTTTGAAATCACGGTTTCAAAATACGAACTGCAGCTTCGTTATTCGATTTATTTTAATTATATTTATATATATATAAAAATATAATTTGTTCTTCGATTTCAAAACCATATTCATTTCATATATGTGATAAAAATGGTATTTTTATCTAACAGATATTTATTTCAACACATCACTATTTTTAACAATTCATATATATAATAAAAATGTGATTTTTATTGTCAAACAATTTATTTCAAAACACGATTATTTTATATAGTTCGTACATAAGGTAAAAATGTTATTTTTGGTGTTAAAATAATTTATTTAAAACACTAATATTTTATGTAGTCTATATATATGATAAAAATGTTATTTTTATCTTTCAAAGAATTTATTCAATACATGAATGTCATTCAACACATGAATATAGTTTCAACACATGAATATAGTTTCAACACATTAATATGGTTCCAACACATGAAAAAAAATCAAGCACGTGAATATTATTGAAAATTTTAGCAGCATAACGGCAGGGTAGTTAAAACCGGCTCCGTCCCGAGTACGGCTCCTCGCTCTACCTTAAAGCCTCGCAGCTTTTGACAATAGGGATTCCAATATCTAGTTCGTACGCAGACGAATTTTCCCATATACTAATCCTATTAGGATTTCAACCACAATTAATCATTTCCAATCAACCATTCATGATATTAACAAAATTTCACATCAACCAATAATCCAAACAATATCACAACCAATATACATCGTCCATGGTCTGTGGACGAGGGGAGTGTGTGTGTGTGTGTGTGTGTATATATATATATATATATATATATATATATTCGTATATAAATATATTTCGATTTCATTTCAATTCATTTCAGTACCATTTCAACGCATATATAATTTTTACAACGCATATATAACTTATACATCGAACATACAACTTATACAACGCTTATACATGAGGTGTACAACGCTTATATAACTCGTACATCAACTATATAATTTATACATCATCTTTTCCATATCGTTTATAGTTCAGAAATATAACATTGTGTTCCACTCCTCCAAAAATTATAGAAGGCTCAGAAAAATATCCGGTCTCTTCTAGAATGTAGAAGACGTCTACACGAGTCCACTGTCTCTTGTTTCACTGGATTTCGACCACATAGCAAAAAGATATGATTTTTAGAAGTTTGCAACACTTAAAAGTGTAAAAATCAGTTCAGGGTTTTCAAAGCCGTTACCTGCCTTGAAGCTTCAAAATTAGGGTTCGATTTTTGAAACAAACGGTCGCACGATAGTAGAATCAGCATGCACCACGTCGAAGAGCACTGGAAGGTGCGCCAAAGGGTGGTGGTCGCGGCCAATTCGGTGGTCAGAATCAGGCGGGGCAGCGTGATGAAAGTCAGAGCTTTGAGCAGGTGGTTCTCCGCGATGGAGCGATGATAGATGACGAGGCTGGTCTTGATTTGAAGAGGGAGGATGGATCTACAAAAGGTTGAACTGTGGCGGGGGTCAACGATGAACGACATGGCCGGAAAATGCTTGGGAAGAACGGAAAGCCTTACCGTCATCGGTTACAAGGGGAGAGGGTTTTCTGAGATTTTTTTATATTTTTATTTAATGAATGGAAAATTCCTATTCGCCGATATTTATATAAATTCGAAAATAGGGTTTTTCCCATGCGAACTCCAATCCAAACCCAACGACTGTCGCCCCTACCTAAATAACCCCATTCCGAGCACAATGGGATATGTTTCGTAGGCCCATTCGACTATTTCAGTCATTTTTCCTTCAAATTAAAATATAAAACATTTAATATTTGATTTGAACATACATTTCAATTTGCCGGGGCCATATACTGATCCAAAATTTCCAAAAAAATAAATCGAGCTATGTTTTGATGATACGGTCCCAACAAAACTAGTTTCGTCGAATTCTGAGACCGTTCGAAAAATGGCCATTTTCTGGTCGATCCAATTTAACTGAAATCAACCAAACACATTTTCCTTTGCCACACTAACATATTAACTTCAAAAATTATGGAATTTGAAACCTAGCAATAATTTGACATCCCGGATCCAACAAAAGTGGTTTCGTCGAATTCCGAGTTCGTTTGCAAAATATCTATTTTCAAGGGTTATATAAATTCTATAGCGACCTTTCTAAAAATTCATTTGGCCATAACTTTTGATTCCCGCTATAAAATTTTGATTTTTTAGAATCGTTAGAAAGATAATCATAAACGGTTTTAAATATTTTTGGTTTCACTAAAATCCGTTTTATTTTGCCCCCGATACAGTCAGTCAAAGTATGAATTCAAATTTGGAAACTGCCGCGCCATTTCAGGCCTTGTTTATAATTAAAATAAATATATTTGTTTTAAAACATCGATTCAAACATACTTTTCATCGTTATTATTTAAAACAATTTATTTTAAATATTTAGAATCCACTAAAATAGCCAAATTAAAATTTTTAAATTGGCTCTGATTTTCCGGGTTGTTACAATCTCCCCTACTTAAAATCTTTTCGTCCCCGAAAAGGAACGAAGTCGAAAGTTGTTTAATTAACCAACTCAACTTTCATTCTGGCTTTCATTCTTCAACTTTTCAGTTTCTAAGAATTTTCCAATTCTTCAAAAATTTGGCTAACACCCTAAAATTTCGAAAAAATTCGCCATAACCTCCTTTGTACGGGGAGGGGTTTGAAAATTTATTAGGCCGTATTAGGTACCCAATAAATCCTAATAAGCATGCACATATTTATAGTGATATATTCCGGTGTCCACAGGGGAGTGTGTATAGATCATAACTCCAGAGAATAAATTCTCGTCACCCTATAAATGGTTTTTGTGCCTTAATGACCAGAGAGACGTATTTATTGTCATCTCCAGACCCGTGTGGGGTTTTTTATTAATCTTGCAATTTACCGTTACATTTTATATAGTACATATCAGTCATCAGTTCAACCTGTAATATATAGTCATCGCCATACAAGCCTCTTGCTCGTATGGTAAATCTTCAACCTCGTCACACAAGCTCCAAATGCTTGTGTAGTATATGATGAAGTATGCCATCTTCACGAAGTATGCCATGTAATGTAGTTCAAAATTAATTGTTACTATCCTATGGCGACGTTTATTATTACATACAGAACAACCAGCACTCCGCATCCAATGACATTCACTGGAGTTGATATAATAATAAAATTGTGCATCCAACTCATTAAGGTTTACCTATTTGTCGGGCACGCAAATAAATTCTTTACTCAACAGCTAATCCATTTCCTGTTCAAACATATATAATGCACATGTATATATCTCTATCTATTTTCAAATCATTTCAATGTGTGATTTAATCGAATAAATTTACCATCATTCTCTTATTGATCAAATTAATTATTATCACAATAATTTGATAAATCAAATTCCCAACCACACAACGCAAACAACAATCAATTTGTTTTTAACTTTTCAAAAATATACTAATTAATTCATATACTCTTTTAAAATAATCAGACTATATAATTAAAAAGTTTACATCCATGCAAAGAAACAACAACAAAGTAGAGAACAAAATGGAAATGCAAAATATGGTAAATGTACCTTGCACCAGAGTGAATCAGAGATATCCACTCTGCACTTAGGATAGGCTTTTGTGACGGCAAGGAATTTCGCTCGGTCCGAACCAGTCGCTAAACCGACCCAGACCGTTCGAAACGCCCTATCGTTTGAGAACAGGACAAAACAGAACACAAACAGAAGAACATTTCATTGTATATTACAACAATGCATCAGATTACAAGAATATACAGAGTATAAATGAATATTACACAGAAATATCAGAGATTTAAATTACATTTAAATACATAGCAGCGGAAAATAATACAATACACAACTAGAAGAGATATACGGATACAAAGCTTTCCGGATATCATTCCAGCTGTAAACCAGGATCCTGTGAATATAAATCTGAAAAACCAAAACTACTAGCTGCCCGTGTCGAAAATAGGGGCACCCAGAGTTTAGGTAGAAACATTAAACTCCAGGTCAGTCATGTGACTGGTGTGAGAACTAAAACAGTTATTATTCTTTATTTTAAAAGTTAGGTAAATCAAGGGACCACGCCGTATAACACGGAACGGGTTTCCTCCCAAGAATACCAGTGCATAAAACAAACAGCACAATGCTAAATAAAGAAAAATGAAGCTGTTATAAGACCCAGGTCCCATCACACAATGCAACGCAGCCGAGGATAGGGTTTTCCCTTATAACAGCCAAAGAATGCTTGATACGTTTAAAACAAATCGTTTGATACTATTATAAGTGCATAGTGTATAAAACAACTTCAAATCATAGGTATCAATCATAGGCGGCATGGGTACCATATATCATGTCGCCATATATAGGTTTACAAATAAAACCGCAAATGTCACGTATTTGGAAATTGGATTTCCGTCTATGAACCGAGGCCAGGGATCGTCCTCTACCGATTCGAGACGCTCTAGCCCGTGTCTCAGGCAAGCGCGCAGGCAAGCCTTGGAGCGACAGGGCCGGTCCACCGATGTGGATTATTATGCCTGAACAATATGTCTCCCCGCCCTTTGGGGCGTCAATGAGCCAACGAATGACTCCATCGGACCCGGATCGTCCGATCAAACCGAGGCGCCTCGCAACAGCAACAACCACATAAGTCAAACTCGTCAGGGCGTGTAAAACCACTGACGCCACTTTTTAGCTAGAAGGAAACGCATGCCCTCCCTGAGGTCCGTCTCCCGTTTTTGGTTCATACCGGGTGTGAAACTCGCGAAGTAAACGTTACACAAAGCTACGCCACAAAGGCTGTGCTTTGATCATCACCACAAGACTTTGCTTTTCAACAGAAGCCTCGATCAATTTCCACTTAGGCATGCCATACAGGCAATTCACTCCATGCGTTTGATATCCATAAATATATAACCCCTGAGCTCGTACGTCTCAGAGAAGGGCGTTAAGCAAGAGAATAAATTCTCCGCCGCCAAACAGATATATATTTAATAGTGATCAATCACACGGACTAAAATCCAATGTCAGACACATAGTCCATTTACAAGTCCGTTCTGGGGCTGAACGAAACCGGAGGCACCTAGTACCCCGCATATCCATCGATCTCCAAGTACGTCTGGACGATCACTAACTGTTTCCATCTTCTTGGGTGTACAGCCCAATCAAGATCATCAGTAATTACCCAAACGACGTGAAGACCTCCGGTCTTCGACCGTCGTCTTCATCTTCGACTTATCGTCGTATCAGTTATTCAGAATGGGATAAACCCGGTCTTTCCGAATAACTCGCGTATATTTTAAATAAGTGTTACACAAACACAACATACGCCTCATTCCAATTCATTAGTCACTATCCGTAAATTAATCAAGAGAATAATTCCCCAAATATTAACCCCGAAGGTCGAAACCAACATCAGATCAATATTCAGAAAACCATTCTGCTTGGCTAACCGACAGTTAGTTTCTAAATTTCACGTTCATAAGGAAAGGTTCCCATTAATTTTATCCAAGATAAATTCCTTGAATTTGTTCTTTATTCTATTTTTGAATCTCAATTCAAACTAGTCGGGATTAGCGAACCTTACCGAAGAAATTATTTGTTTTAATTTCCCCATCCCAACCTATTCATCCCATGAAGTAAAACTGGTAATACTTCATATCTAACACCACAGTGTTATCGGTAAATTCAATTACCATTTCACGTTCAAATCTAATTAAAGATTTAACTATCGCCTGGAGCAAAACTGGTGATACTCCATTTTCGATCATTTCAATCTAATTAAAGATTCATTAAAACTCCATTTAGTTTTAATCTTCGATTGGGTTAAAGAATCAGTGTCATTTAAAACACGGTTCACGATAAACCCAAAATCACATTCATTAATTATCGGGTTAAAGAACGAGTGTTATTTAAAAACACTGTTCACGATAAACCCAAAGATCAGTATCGATTCAATTCCAATTAAATATTATTTAATTGGTACACTTCGTTAAATCTAAACAGAAAGATTTAATCTTTTCTCAACTGGGTTCAAGAACAGTGTTAGTGAAGACACCATTCACGACAAACCCAAATCACATTTGATATTCAATACAAGGCTCTGAATAGAAAATATACCGGCTTATATTCAATATCAAATTCTACGACTAACAAATATCGCATTGGAAATAACGATATATATATATATATATATATATATCTTTCAAATTTCCATAACAACATTTGTATAATCACGAAATCCAACATCGAAATATTCCGAAGACAATTTCGATTCAAATCCATTCCAATGCAATCATTGGAAATTTTGGTTATTTTCAAAACCATTTCAAATTCAATTTATTTATTTAAAAATAAATAGAATTATATTTCTAGTTCAAAACTAGTTCATTTCGATAAAAATCTATTTTTATCTTTTCAAATATGGAGTTTTTCATCTCAATTCTTTCTAAATCATTTCTTATGATTTTACACAAATTATTACTATTATTAATAATTTTATCAAGGCCCGTACAGTCGATTTCCATCAACGGCTATCGAACTGCACTTACAGCGACCTTTTTCAAATTTGATTTGGACATAATTCCAAATCCAACCGTTAGATTTCTAATTTCTAGTATTCGTTAGAAAGCTCTTTTCGATAAGAACCCAACGGTTCCGGTTTTAGGAGAATCCGACGGTCGGATCTTCCGTAATGTCCGTTTGAAATAAATGGTCGAAATTCACGAACTGCCGCGGCGCGGCGCGTTCTATTCAGGCCATTATATTATATATATAATATATATAATATGTATTTCGTCGATTTCTATTTAAAACGAATTATATAAATAGTTTTAAAATTCGTTTCAAAAGCAATTTCAACTTCCATTTCAATTCAAATCAAAATTGAATTCTTCTTCATAAATTCGTTTTAAAATTCATTTCTTTTCAATTCAAATTTCAATTCAATTTGAATTCATTTCAATTCGCTTTCAATTCAATTTGAATTCGTTTTCAGTTCATTTCATTTCGAAATCGTTTTCAATTCAATTCATTTCGAAATCGTTTTCAATTCAATTCATTTCGAAATCGTTTTCAATTCAATTCATTTCGAAATCGTTTTCAATTCAATTCATTTCGAAATCGTTTTCAATTTAATTCATTTCGAAATCATTTTCAATTCAATTCATTTCGAAATCGTTTTCAATTCAATTCATTTCGAAATCGTTTTCAATTCAATTCATTTCGAAATCGTTTTCAATTCATTTCCTTTCGAAATCGTTTTCAATTCATATCGATATAAATATCGTTCACGTCAAAATGGGGTCAATCTAATCAACACGGCTTTATAGATTTCTATTTTCAAATATTCTATTTCAAATATTTCTTTTTCAAAATAGTTGTTATTATCAAAATATTTCGTTCAACACATGACCAATCTCAATGGATGAGTACTGTCAACACATGAACCTTTATTTTATATTGATAGAGATGTAAATTTTATTACTAAAATACTTCATTCAACACATGACCAATCTCAATGGATGAGTACTGTCAACACATGAACTTTTATTTTATATTATTCTTTATTTTCTAAATTGGAATGAGGCCCAATCAGTTACCATATAAAGTTAATTATATGGATTTTCATACATTACACACATATAATAGCATTGAAAAATAATCAACCATCAACCAAAGTGCACTACACTGTATAAGCATCAAATATAGATATCTAACGCTTATAACAGCCTGTCAATCAATCGATCGACATATTTAATCAATCATGATGAGTGAACTTCAAATTTCATCCCAACACCCGTGTGGGGTTTCAAACAATCAAACACAGATTTTATTTGTGCAGTTGGGCGATGTGTAAAATTTATCGACCCAATCAACGTCCTTCAAATAGGTGTACATAAACAAACCGTCTGGTTTGTAAATGAATATTTATTTATTCACATTCACGTTAAAAATTATATTTTTAACGATAAAACATTTTATTCCAACATATGAATTTCTATTTAGTTCATTCTTTAAATAAAATGATATTTTTATTTTTCTAACTTATTTTAGAAAATTTCGGCGGCATAACGGCACGATACTAGAAACGGGACGAGGCCTAGCCTTATCCCCGGTCTAGTGAAGGCCCACGCCATTCACACATCAATCAAAATCACCAAACAACCAAATTCAAATCAAATCATATAACTAATCTATGCAACCAAACAAACAAGTCCATGGTCTGTGGACGATTGTGTCGGGTGCTACTAAGCACCGTCTACATCCTAGTATATATATATAAAAATAGAAATGAAATGGAAAGGTGAGAAATTCTCACATATAGCTATCCTAGCTCCACGGCACTTCTAATGCAGGAAATCTTCACTGTTCTCCTCTCTAATTAGTTTCTTCGCCCATAGCCACTACATATATAAAAATCATATTTTTACATCGATGTTCGATATATATAAAAATCATATTTTTACTTTGCTATTCAATATATAAAAATCGAATTTTTAGTTCGCTATTCAATATATAAAAATCGAATTTTTTTAATATAAAGATTATATTTTTAATATTCCTATGATGTAAAAATTATATTTTTATTGCTTTAAAAATATAAAAATCATACCTTACTTCTTCTACCCAATAAAAATTCCGGCTTTTCTATTTAAAAATATGATCTTTTCTTTTCTACAAATCTGATCTTTTTAAAGTTCAAACCATTTTCTACTTAAAGTTAAAACCATTTTCTGTTTAAAGTTAAAACCTTTTTCAAAAATCAGTTTTATCTCTTTTCAAAAATCATTTTTAAAACCCTTTCAAAAAATCTGTTTAAAAACCCTTAAGAAATCAGTTTTAATACCCTTTTTCAAATCAGTTTTTAAAATTCTTTATCAAATCAGTTTTTAAAATTCTTTTTAAATCAGTTTTAAAATTCTTTTTAAATCAGTTTTTAAAATTCTTTTTAAATCAGTTTATAATTTCTTAAAAAAATCAGTTTATAATTTCAAAAAAATCAGTTTATAATATCTAAAAAATCAGTTTATAATATTCAAAAAAAAAAATCAGTTTAGTTTTAGCAGAACAAAAAAAAATGAAATTACCTAATCACTCACCGCAGCCTGCGAAAAGGGAGGGAAGAAGAAGAAGGCGTCGGCGGCTTCGAGGTGGTGTTCGCTGGGTTGCTCGATGGTGTCGGCGGCAGGGTGTTCGAGGGGGGCGCGGTTGCTCAGGGAGGTGCGGTTGCTCAGGGAGGTGCGGCGATGTCTCGAGGTAAGGGCGGCGGCGATGTCTTCGTCGGCGGCTTCGAGATGAGGGCGGGGTCTTCGGGATGAGGGCGGCGGTAGGTTTAGGTTTTTATATTTTTTTTTCTTTCTGATTAATGAATCGGGGGGGGGGGCAATGAAGAAGAAAAAGGGGGGAGAAATTAATATAATATATTTTTTTTCCTTTTTATTATTTAATTATTTAATTTTTGTAAAAAGGTTGACTTTTACATACGACCTCGAAACGAGGTCTACCGCCTGTCGTCCATAGCGTTTTACCCCCATTCCGAACACAATGGGATATGTATCGTAAGCTGGTTTGATCGTTACAATCAGTTTCCGTTGAAATTACATTTAAATCACTTTATTGAATTTTAAAACGTACATTTCAAATTACCGGGGTCACATACTAACTAGAAAAATTCTAGAAAAATATTTTCTAGCTTCGTATTGACGATACGGTCCTAATAAAACTAGTTTCGTCAAATTCTGAGATCGTTTGAAAAATGGCCAATTTCCAGTCGATTAAAATCAACTGAAACTGGTCAAACGCGTTTTCCTTTGCCACGCTCACATATTGATTCGAAAAATTATGAAATTTGGAATCTAGCAATAACTTGACACTGCGGATCCAACAAAACTGGTTTCGTCGAAATCCGAGGTCATTTGCAAAATGTCCATTTTTAAGGGCCTGAATTCCATAACGACTATTCAGAATTTTCAACTGGACATATCTTTTGATTCCCGCTATGAAATCTTGATTTCCCGGATTCGTTGGAAAGATATTATCAATTAGATTCTAATATTTTTGGTTTCACTAAAATCCGGATTGTTTTGCACCCGGTACATTCAATTGAAGTTTGAAATCGAATTATCGAACTACCGCGCCATTTTCAATTCTATTTATAATTATATATAAATATTTATATTCTAACGACGACGTATATAATATATACGTTCGAATTATATTCAAAACAAATTTCTCGTCGATATTATTTAAAATAATTCATTTTAAATAATCAAAATTCGCTAGAATTGCCAAAATAAAAATTTTAAACTGGCCCAGATTTTCGGGTTGTTACAATCTCCCCCACTTAAAACTTTTCGTCCCCGAAAAGGAACAAAGTCGAAAGTGGTTTGATCATTCAACTCTACGCTCGATCTGGCTTCCATTCTCCAACCTTTCAGTTTCTGAGAATTTTCAAAAATTTCAAAAATTTGGCTAACACCCTAAATTTTCGAAAAATTTCGCCATAACCTCCCCTGCAATGGGAGCATCGGGGAATTTCAAATAGCTTCCCCGGTCCTTCAGATCTCAAAAAGAAAAAGAAAAAGCCAAGCGGCTAGCCAATAGGCTCATAAAATCATCATCACCCAAACAAAACAGTAAATTATGTAATAAACATGTACCTATTTGTCGGGCAAACAAATTTTATTCTCTGCTCTAGCCTCCTTGCTATGACATGTTCAATGTAAGTACAAGTATGCAAGCAAATGCGACCAATTTTCAATATAAGTCAATATTTGATTCAATTAGGCGTAATGGTTCAAAGTTTCAATTAATCAAAACAGTAATCAAACAACACAACCATCAATCAATTAGTTGATTAGCTTTTCAAATGCATAACTTTGATATATAGTCAAAAATAAGATTTTTGGTGCCAAATCATAACAATAAGCCCTATCTAATTTTGGTTCTCACACCAGTCAATAGGAAATATATAAATATCACACCTTCGACACACGAACTCTAATTCTGATGATGTAGCTACAATCATCAGAATCATCTCCGGGCGACTAGAGTGTGAATCTATATCTATCCAGTATATTAAAACTTCAAATACATGCGGATCAGACGTATACGCAAAATTTATATATACCGGATTGCCCAAATTCATATAAATAAATAACCAGTTATGAATAATTGATTTATATTTCAAAACAAGATTTGTTTTCACTTTTATTTTAAAAATTTACTCTTCACACTCGTTCTAGGATACTACTGATCCCATCTCTAACGAGTCATTCCCATTGGATATTACTAACCCAATATCTGATGAATTCTTTCGTATGGTTCTAATGTGCCTGGTTCTCTGCTTTGTAAACCAAAGCTCTGATACCAACTGTGACGGCAAGGAATTTCGCTCGGTCCGAACCAGTCGCTAAACCGACCCAGACCGTTCGAAACGCCCTATCGTTTGAGAACAGGACAAAACAGAACACAAACAGAAGAACATTTCATTGTATATTACAACAATGCATCAGATTACAATAATATACAGAGTATAAATGAATATTACACAGAAATATCAGAGATTTAAATTACATTTAAATACATAGCAGCGGAAAATAATACAATACACAACTAGAAGAGATATACGGATACAAAGCTTTCCGGATATCATTCCAGCTGTAAACCAGGATCCTGTGAATATAAATCTGCAAAACTAAAACTACTAGCTGCCCGTGTCGAAAATAGGGGCACCCAGAGTTTAGGTTGAAACAATAAACTCCAGGTCAGTCATGTGACTGGTGTGAGAACTAAAACAGTTATTATTCTTTTTTTTAAAAGTTAGGTAAATCAAGGGACCACGCCGTATAACACGGAACGGGTTTCCTCCCAAGAATACCAGTGCATAAAACAAACAGCGCAATGCTAAATAAAGAAAAATGAAGCTGTTATAAGACCCAGGTCCCATCACACAATGCAACGCAGCCGAGGATAGGGTTTTCCCT
Source organism: Allium sativum (assembly GCA_030737875.1). Taxonomy (NCBI): domain Eukaryota; kingdom Viridiplantae; phylum Streptophyta; class Magnoliopsida; order Asparagales; family Amaryllidaceae; genus Allium; species Allium sativum. The sequence continues at coordinate 322,168,588 of CM060921.1, forward strand.
TATAACAGCCAAAGAATGCTTGATACGTTTAAAATAAATCGTTTGATACTATTATAAGTGCATAGTGTATAAAACAACTTCAAATCATAGGTATCAGTCATAGGCGGCATGGGTACCATATATCATGTCGCCATATATAGGTTTACAAATAAAACCGCAAATTTCACGTATTTGGAAATTGGATTTCCGTCTATGAACCGAGGCCAGGGATCGTCCTCTACCGATTCGAGACGCTCTAGCCCGTGTCTCAGGCAAACGCGCAGGCAAGCCTTGGAGCGACAGGGCCGGTCCACCGATGTGGATTATTATGCCTGAACAATACGTCTCCCCGCCCTTTGGGGCGTCAATGAGCCAACGAATGACTCCATCGGACCCGGATCGTCTGATCAAACCGAGGCGCCTCGCAACAGCAACAACCACATAAGTCAAACTCGTCAGGGCGTGTAAAACCACTAACGCCACTTTTTAGCTAGAAGGAAACGCATGCCCTCCCTGAGGTCCGTCTCCCGTTTTTGGTTCATACCGGGTGTGAAACTCGCGAAGTAAACGTTACACAAAGCTACGCCACAAAGGCCGTGCTTTGATCATCACCACAAGACTTTGCTTTTCAACAGAAGCCTCGATCAATTTCCACTTAGGCATGCCACACAGGCAATTCACTCCATGCGTTTGATATCCATCAATATATAACCCCTGAGCTCGTACGTCTCAGAGAAGGGCGTTAAGCAAGAGAATAAATTCTCCGCCGCCAAACAGATATATATTTAATAGAGATCAATCACACGGACTAAAATCCAATGTCAGACACACAGTCCATTTACAAGTCCGTTCTGGGGCTGAACGAAACCGGAGGCACCTAGTACCCCGCATATCCATCGATCTCCAAGTACGTCTGGACGATCACTAACTGTTTCCATCTTCTTGGGTGTACAGCCCAATCAAGATCATCAGTAATTACCCAAACGACGTGAAGACCTCCGGTCTTCGACCATCGTCTTCATCTTCGACTTATCGTCGTATCAGTTATTCAGAATGGGATAAACCCGGTCTTTCCGAATAACTCGCGTATATTTTAAATAAGTGTTACACAAACACAACATACGCCTCATTCCAATTCATTAGTCACTAACCGTAAATTAATCAAGAGAATAATTCCCCAAATATTAACCCCGAAGGCCGAAACCAACATCAGATCAATATTCAGAAAACCATTCTGCTTGGCTAACCGACAGTTAGTTTCTAAATTTCACGTTCATAGGGAAAGGTTCCCATTAACTTTATCCAAGATAAATTCCTTGAATTTGTTCTTTATTCTATTTTTGAATCTCAATTCAAACTAGTCGGGATTAGCGAACCTTACCGAAGAAATTATTTATTTTAATTTCCCCATCCCAACCTATTCATCCCATGAAGTAAAACTGGTAATACTTCATATCTAACACCACAGTGTTATCGGTAAATTTAATTACCATTTCACGTTCAAATCTAATTAAAGATTTAACTATCGCCTGGACCAAAACTGGTGATACTCCATTTTCGATCATTTCAATCTAATTAAAGATTCATTAAAACTCCACTTAGTTTTAATCTTCGACTGGGTTAAAGAATCAGTGTCATTTAAAACACGGTTCACGATAAACCCAAAATCACATTCATTAATTATCGGGTTAAAGAACGAGTGTTATTTAAAAACACTGTTCACGATAAACCCAAAGATCAATATCGATTCAATTCCAATTAAATATTATTTAATTGGTACACTTCGTTAAATCTAAACAGAAAGATTTAATCTTTTCTCAACTGGGTTCAAGAACAGTGTTAGTGAAGACACCATTCACGACAAACCCAAATCACATTTGATATTCAATACAAGGCTCTGAATAGAAAATATACCGGCTTATATTCAATATCAAATTCTACGACTAACAAATATCGCATTGGAAATAACGATATATATATATCTTTCAAATTTCCATAACAACATTTGTATAATCACGAAATCCAACATCGAAATATTCCGAAGACAATTTCGATTCAAATCCATTCCAATGCAATCATTGGAAATTTTGGTTATTTTCAAAACCATTTCAAATTCAATTTATTTATTTAAAAATAAATAGAATTATATTTCTAGTTCAAAACTAGTTCATTTCGATAAAAATCTATTTTTATCTTTTCAAATATGGAGTTTTTCATCTCAATTCTTTCTAAATCATTTCTTATGATTTTACACAAATTATTACTATTTTTAATAATTTTATCAAGGCCCGTACAGTCGATTTCCATCAACGGCTATCGAACTGCACTTACATCGACCTTTTTCAAATTTGATTTGGACATAATTCCAAATCCAACCGTTAGATTTCTAATTTCTAGTATTCGTTAGAAAGCTCTTTTCGATACGAACCCAACGGTTCCGGTTTTAGGAGAATCCGACGGTCGGATCTCCCGTAATGTCCGTTTGAAATAAATGGTCGAAATTCACGAACTGCCGCGGCGCGGCGCGTTCTATTCAGGCCATTATATTATATATATAATATATATAATATATATTTCGTCGATTTCTATTTAAAACGAATTATATAAATAGTTTTAAAATTCGTTTCAAAAGCAATTTCAACTTCCATTTCAATTCAAATCAAAATTGAATTCTTCTTTATAAATTCGTTTTAAAATTCATTTCTTTTCAATTCAAATTTCAATTCAATTTGAATTCATTTCAATTCGCTTTCAATTCAATTTGAATTCGTTTTCAGTTCATTTCATTTCGAAATCGTTTTCAATTCAATTCATTTCGAAATCGTTTTCAATTCAATTCATTTCGAAATCGTTTTCAATTCAATTCATTTCGAAATCGTTTTCAATTCAATTCATTTCGAAATCGTTTTCAATTCAATTCATTTCGAAATCGTTTTCAATTCAATTCATTTCGAAATCGTTTTCAATTCATTTCCTTTCGAAATCGTTTTCAATTCATATCGATATAAATATCGTTCACGTCAAAATGGGGTCAATCTAATCAACACGGCTTCATAGATTTCTATTTTCAAATATTCTATTTCAAATATTTCTTTTTCAAAATAGTTGTTATTATCAAAATATTTCGTTCAACACATGACCAATCTCAATGGATGAGTACTGTCAACACATGAACCTTTATTTTATATTGATAGAGATGTAAAATTTATTACTAAAATACTTCGTTCAACACATGACCAATCTCAATGGATGAGTACTGTCAACACATGAACTTTTATTTTATAATATTCTTTATTTTCTAAATTGGAATGAGGCCCAATCAATTACCATATAAAGTTAATTATATGGATTTTCATACATTACACACATATAATAGCATTGAAAAATAATCAACCATCAACCAAAGTGCACTACACTGTATAAGCATCAAATATAGATATCTAACGCTTATAACAGCCTGTTAATCAATCGATCGACATATTTAATCAATCAGGATGAGTGAACTTCAAATTTCATCCCAACACCCGTGTGGGGTTTCAAACAATCAAACACAGATTTTATTTGTGCAGTTGGGCGATGTGTAAAATTTATCGACCCAATCAATGTCCTTCAAATAGGTGTACATAAACAAACCGTCTGGTTTGTAAATGAATATTTATTTATTCACATTCACGTTAAAAATTATATTTTTAACGATAAAACATTTTATTCCAACATATGAATTTCTATTTAGTTCATTCTTTAAATAAAATGATATTTTTATTTTTCTAACTTATTTTAGAAAATTTCGGCGGCATAACGGCACGATACTAGAAACGGGACGAGGCCTAGCCTTATCCCCGGTCTAGTGAAGGCCCACGCCATTCACACATCAATCAAAATCACCAAACAACCAAATTCAAATCAAATCATATAACTAATCTATGCAACCAAACAAACAAGTCCATGGTCTGTGGACGATTGTGTCGGGTGCTACTAAGCACCGTCTGCATCCTAGTATATATATATAAATAGAAATGAAATGGAAAGGTGAGAAATTCTCACATATAGCTATCCTAGCTCCACGGCACTTCTAATGCAGGAAATCTTCACTGTTCTCCTCTCTAATTAGTTTCTTCGCCCATAGCCACTACATATATAAAAATCATATTTTTACATCGATGTTCGATATATATAAAAATCATATTTTTACTTTGCTATTCAATATATAAAAATCGAATTTTTAGTTCGCTATTCAATATATAAAAATCGAATTTTTTTTAATATAAAGATTATATTTTTAATATTCCTATGATGTAAAAATTATATTTTTATTGCTTTAAAAATATAAAAGTCATACCTTACTTCTTCTACCCAATAAAAATTCCGGCTTTTCTATTTAAAAATATGATCTTTTCTTTTCTACAAATCTGATCTTTTTAAAGATCAAACCATTTTCTATTTAAAGTTAAAACCATTTTCTATTTAAAGTTAAAACCTTTTTCAAAAATCAGTTTTATCTCTTTTCAAAAATCATTTTTAAAACCCTTTCAAAAAATCTGTTTAAAAACCCTTAAGAAATCAGTTTTAATACCCTTTTTCAAATCAGTTTTTAAAATTCTTTATCAAATCAGTTTTTAAAATTCTTTTTAAATCAGTTTTAAAATTCTTTTTAAATCAGTTTTTAAAATTCTTTTTAAATCAGTTTATAATTTCTTAAAAAAATCAGTTTATAATTTCAAAAAAATCAGTTTATAATATCTAAAAAATCAGTTTATAATATTCAAAAAAAAAATCAGTTTAGTTTTAGCAGAACAAAAAAAAAATTGAAATTACCTAATCACTCACCGCAGCCTGCGAAAAGGGAGGGAAGAAGAAGAAGGCGTCGGCGGCTTCGAGGTGGTGTTCGCTGGGTTGCTCGATGGTGTCGGCGGCAGGGTGTTCGAGGGGGGCGCGGTTGCTCAGGGAGGTGCGGTTGCTCAGGGAGGTGCGGCGATGTCTCGAGGTAAGGGCGGCGGCGATGTCTTCGTCGGCGGCTTCGAGATGAGGGCGGGGTCTTCGGGATGAGGGCGGCGGTAGGTTTAGGTTTTTATATTTTTTTTTCTTTCTGATTAATGAATCGGGGGGGGGGGGGGCAATGAAGAAGAAAAAGGGGGGAGAAATTAATATAATATATTTTTTTTCCTTTTTATTATTTAATTATTTAATTTTTGTAAAAAGGTTGACTTTTACATACGACCTCGAAACGTGGCCTACCGCCTGTCGTCCATAGCGTTTTACCCCCATTCCGAACACAATGGGATATGTATCGTAAGCTGGTTTGATCGTTACAATCAGTTTCCGTTGAAATTACATTTAAATCACTTTATTGAATTTTAAAACGTACATTTCAAATTACCGGGGTCACATACTAACTAGAAAAATTCTAGAAAAATATTTTCTAGCTTCGTATTGACGATACGGTCCTAATAAAACTAGTTTCGTCAAATTCTGAGATCGTTTGAAAAATGGCCAATTTCCAGTCGATTAAAATCAACTGAAACTGGTCAAACGCGTTTTCCTTTGCCACGCTCACATATTGATTCGAAAAATTATGAAATTTGGAATCTAGCAATAACTTGACACTGCGGATCCAACAAAACTGGTTTCGTCGAAATCCGAGGTCATTTGCAAAATGTCCATTTTTAAGGGCCTGAATTCCATAGCGACTATTCAGAATTTTCAACTGGACATATCTTTTGATTCCCGCTATGAAATCTTGATTTCCCGGATTCGTTGGAAAGATATTATCAATTAGATTCTAATATTTTTGGTTTCACTAAAATCCGGATTGTTTTGCACTCGGTACATTCAATTGAAGTTTGAAATCGAATTATCGAACTACCGCGCCATTTTCAATTCTATTTATAATTATATATAAATATTTATATTCTAACGACGACGTATATAATATATACGTTCGAATTATATTCAAAAAAAATTTCTCGTCGATATTATTTAAAATAATTCATTTTAAATAATCAAAATTCGCTAGAATTGCCAAAATAAAAATTTTAAACTGGCCCAGATTTTCGGGTTGTTACAGCTTTCTTAATACTCTCCTCAGTTTCCCAAGTACAATCTCGTGGATCTCCACTCCATTGCACTTTGACTAAGTGAACCTTCTTGTTCCTCAGCTCTTTGGTTTCTTTGCCAATAATCTTTAGCGGCTCTCTTCTCACAGCCAATTCTGGAGTAATTTCTATATCCCATTACGCGGCTTCTTCCATGATCAAATCTGGATCATGAACATGCTTTCGAAGTTGAGATACGTGAAATACATCATGTACTCCAGGCAACCAATCAGGCAATTGAACTTTATAAGCGAGAGTTCCAATCTGTTCTAAAATAGGAAACAGACCAATGAATTTGGGCGCCAATTTCCCTGTTTCACCGAACCGGATTACTCCTCTTATCGGAGATACCTTCAAATACACATAGTCGCCAACAGCAAATGACATATCTTTTCTTCTATTATCTGCATAGCTCTTCTGTCGGCTTTGGGCGGCAGTAATCGTTTTTTAATGAAATCGACTTTGTCCGCAGCTTCGCGAATCATATCGGGTCCCAATACATGTCTGTTGCCAGGATCTACCCAACAAGCAGAAGATCGGCACGGTCTACCATACAATGCTTCGAATGGTGACATTGTCAGGCTCGCTTGGTAGCTGTTGTTGTATGAGAACTTGGCCAAATGCAAATGGTCTTCCCATGATCCGCCAAAATCAATAACACAAGCCCGCAATAAATCTTCTAGAATACGATTCACCCTCTCAGTTTGACCATCTGTTTGAGGATGATATGCGGTGCTCAAGTTCAGTTTCGTTCCCAATTCTGCTTGGAATGCTTCCCAAAATTTACTAGCAAAAATTGGGTCATGATCGCTAACGATGCTCATGGGAACTCCATGGAGTTTAACAATTTCTCTGAAATAAATCTGTGCTAGACTCTGAGCAGTTCTATTCGATCTGACAGGTACGAAATGGGCGGTCTTCGTGAGATGATCTACGATCACCTAAATACTATCATTTCCCTTCCTGGTTTAGGGCAAACCATCGATGAAATCCATAGAAATATATTCCCATTTCCCACCTGGAATTTCCAATGGTTGCAACAATCCGGCGAGTTTCTGCTGATCGCTTTTTACTTGTTGACAAGTAGGACACGGACTAACGTACAAGGAAATGTCTCGTTTCATCGATCTGCACCAGAAAGTGCATTTGATATCATTATACATCTTGCTCACTCCTGAATGGATACTAAGCTTGGCTTTGGGACATTCATCCAATACTTCTCTCCGAAGTTCAGGAATGTTTGGAACACAAATTCGGCCTTTCAACCTCAGAATCCCATCGTTATCTACCTGAAAACTCGAGGGCTCACCTTTTTGAATTCTCTCTCTGATCTTCTAAATGAAGTGATCATCCTTCTGAAGAGCAGATATGTTGTCAATCAAAAAAGGTTTGATGATAAGACTGGCGATAATTACATTCTTTCTGCTGAGCGCATCAGCCACAACATTAGCTTTCCCCAGAGTATATAAGATATCAAGATCATATGCCGTGAGAAATTCTAACCAACGCTGTTGCCTCATATTCAGATCCTTCTGGGTGAATAAATACTTCAATGATTGATGATCAGTATATAATTCAAACTTCTCACCCAATAGATAATGCCTCCAGATTTTCTTAGCAAACACGATGGCTAACAATTCAAGATCATGAGTTGCATAATTCTTTTCATGTGGTTTCAATTGACGGCTAGCATAGGAGACTACCAGGCCTCTTTGCATTAATACTGCACCAAGACCTTCTTTAGAAGCATCTGTCCAGACTTTTAAGTCCTGATTGCCATCAATTATTGTTAACACTGGAGTAGTCATCAGTTTTAACTTCAGCTTCTGGAAAGCTGTCTCACATTCTGGAGTCCAATTGAATCTCGAATTTTTCTTAGTAAGCTTCGTTAAGGAACTAGATGTCTTCGCAAAATCCTTAATGAATTTCTGATAATAACGGGCCAATCCAATGAATTTCCAATAATAACTGGCCAATCCAATAAAACTTCGGACTTCTGTGGGTGTACGAGGTTGTTTCCAATTCTGAATAGCAGTGATTTTACTGGGATCCACTGAAATTCCTTCCTTTGACACGACGTGACCAAGAAATTTAACTTCTTCTTGCCAGAATATACATTTGGAAAACTTTTCTTTCAAAACATTCTTTCTGAGAATTTCTAACACTTGTTCCAAATGTTTTTCGTGCTCGCTTTCTGACTTAGAGAAGATCAGTATATCATCAATGAAAACCAGAAAAAATTTATTCAATACTTCTCTGAATACACGGTTCATCAGATCGACAAAATAAGCTGGAGCGTTACATAAGCCGAACAACATTACTAACCACTCATAGAATAAATCTGCACCTATGAATGCTGTCAAAGGAACACAATCTTCGGCAATACGAAGCTGATGGAAACCTGTAGCTAGGTCCGTTCGTGAAAATACTTGTGCACCATTCAATCGATCCAACAAATCATCAATCCGCGGTAATGGATATTTATTTTCAGTGTCTGCTTATTCAAGTCACAATAATCCACACATAGTCTGAGAGTACCGTCTGACTTTGGGACAAATACCACTGCTGCTCCCCAATCAGAGAAACTAGGCCTGATCAGGCCCTTCCATACAAGCTGTCGAGTTTGACTGTCTAACTCTTCTTTCTCTTTCAAGGTCATTCTTCTAATTGCGTGGACTACTGGCCTTGCATTCGGAACTAAAGAGATTTTGAAATCAATTTCCCTACACGGAGATAAGCTAACAACTTCTTCGAACACATCCGCATAGTTCTTGACAACTGGGATATTTTCTATGTCGACTGGAATATTCTCTGTAACGACAGGAATAGGTTCTATTTGAGCAGGAGAAACATCCAAAGCTAGCCAAAAATCTTTTCTATTAGAATTCGGACCTTCACATGGAATGGCTATATAATTGCCTGATTTAATCTTCGCCCTTACGACTCTGTCGGCGCAGTTAACCTCAGCTTCATATTTGGTTAACCAATCTAATCCCAGAATAAGATCAAATTCTGTAAAATTCATGACGATCGCGATAGTAGGGAATCGATAGCAGGAAAAAGAAACAGCCACTCCGCAAACCCAACTAAGATCGAGGGAACCCCCAACCGGATTATGGACAGTCATAGGTTTTTTGAGCTTTTTCAAATTCAAATCCAGTTTCTTAACCGCATTCTTTGCAACAAAGCTTCGCGATGCGCCTGTATCAAATAATACCTTTACCAGAATATCTTTGACAGTAAGCGTGCCTTCTAAAACATCTGGCCTTTCCTGACTAGCTGAGGGTTTAGAAGTTTCTGCTACTTTATTTACCTGAACCACTTCAGATTTCTTTGATAGTTGGCAATTTTTAGAAATGTGACCAGCTTGGTGGCACTTATAGCATCCCCTATTCTCTAGAAGTTTGTTCTTGGATTCCGATTTATCCTTCTTTCGTTTGTTCCAAGATTTGCAATTTATCGCCAAATGTCCTTGCTTATTGCAGCTCGAGCATATGGCAGTCGTTATTGGTACTCCTTCAGATTTAACCCTTTTCTTATCAACTCTAGGTTTCTTTCTAGCCCCAAACATCGTACTTGCCTCAGGCTATGTACTTGTCTCTGGGCTATCAGTTTCAAATTTCCTTTTGTTGCTAGAACTGACTTCCTCTTCATCCACTAGAAGACCTCGCTTATCAAGATCTTCATATTGATATGCCATGTATATCATTTCAGAAAAAGGAAGCTTCACATGCCCCATTACACTACTCTGGTATTTTCTTTGGAGCCCGTTAATAAACCTCAGATTCTTCCTCTTTGGATCTTGAATTAGATGCGGGGAAAAACGAGAAAGTTCATTGAATCTCTTATGATATTCTGGAATATTCATATCTCCTTGTATTAGATAGTAGAATACATCACGTAACCGCTCAGTTGCTTTTGGAGGAGTAAATATTTCTTGGAAAATTTATTTAAGTCTATCCCAGGTAATATTACCTTCTGGATCATCCTTAATAACTGTTTCCCACCAGAACAAAGCTTTGTCTTTGAGTGCCCAAGACGCCAGTAATCTTTTCTGATCATCTCTTAGCTGGAGACGCTCAAGAATTCTTTCAGCAGAACGCATCCAATCTTGAGTTTGACTAATGGATTCATTGCCCGAGAATTATACTCCATCCAGATTTCGATATTTCTTAAATAGAGCTTCTATACCTGGGTCTGTATTACTTCTTCTGTTACTGCCACTCATTTTCTAGTGCGTCTGCAAATAGCAGACAAAGTGTCAGGTCAACAGAAAAGGTATTTGTAAAGCATAGGGGCATATACTTGAATGTAAATGTGTCTACTAGTATTTCATTCTCCTACACTCATTCTAGGATATTACTGATCCTATCTGAAATGAGTGATCCGTCTTAGAACACTACTGGTTCGATTTCTGACGAGTTCGTTAATATGTTATATTCCAGAACTAAGCTTAACCAAAGCTCTGATACCACGTTGAGACGACCCCAAACCACGATCCTCAGTGGCAAGGGTAATCTTTAGAATATAACACATAAACAAATAACAGCAGAACAAAAATAAATAAATACACCAGATAATGTACAAATAATACACTGGATAAATATAATCATCAGAGTTACACAGTATATAGGATCATACTTAGTACAAAGTACAGTTCAACTTTACATAAATGTCTACAGCGGAAACAAAACATAAAATGTACAATAGGAGCTGAACAGCATAAAAAGAAAGAACTGATAGATCCAGCTTCAGCTCCAGCTATCCAGAAAGAGCCTGCTAAAACCTGAATACACGGCTGCCCGTGTAGAAATAGGGGCACCCGAGTTTGCAAGTGAAACAAACTACGAGTCAGTCATGGGACTGGTATGAGAAATCTACTTAACATATTTTACAATAAGGCCAATCACAGGAACACGCCGCTAACGCGGAATGGGTTTACTTCATTGGGTTGCCAGTGCTTTAAAACAAGTAAATCTTTTAAACATCGCAATGCTTTTTATAAAAAAGAAGCCATTATAAGACTCAGTTCCCATCACACAATGCAATGCAAACCGGAGGATATAGTTTTACCTTATAATGGCCAAAATATGCTTGATACGAGCAAAACAAATCATTTGATATTATTTCTAGTGTTTATATATTTCAAAAAAAAATTTCAATCATAAATATCAATCATAGACGGCATGTGTACCATATATCATGTCGCCATATATAGGTATACAATCAAAACCGCATGATGTTGTATTTGGAAATTGGATTTCCGTCATGAACCAAGGCAAGGGATCGTCCTTACCGCTTCGAGATGCTTTAGCCCGCCCTTCAGGAACAACCACAACTGCACCTTGGATCGTTAGGGCCGGTCCACTCGATGTGAATTATAATGCCTGAACACTGCGTTTCCCCGCCCTATGGGGCGTCACTGGTCATATCCGACCAAACCATTGGCTCCGAGGAGACCGAACTAACCGAGGCCTCGCTTCCATCATCCACATAAGTAAAATACCCGGGTGTGTAAAACCCAAAGCACCACTCCTAGATAGAAGGAAACGCATGTTCTCCCTGATGTCCTTCTCTCGTTTCTGGCTCATACCGAGGTGTGAGGCTCGCGAAACAACACTAAACACAAAGCTAGCTACTCACAGCCGTGCTTTGATCATCAACCACAAAGCTCTGCTTTTCAAAAAAAGCTTTGATCACAGCATCTCTGCATGCCACGTTGTCAATATACAACGTCAAACACACATCCATTTACTAGTCTGTTCTAGGTATGAACGAAACCAGAGGATCTTTATTCCTCGCACATTCGTACAATCAACAAGTACGTCCGGACGGCTACCACTTCAGCCCCTTCAAGGTAGCTACTCCTATCATGAGCATCAGTAGCACCCCTCCATTCGACGTGAAGATCATCGGTCTTGCACCGTCTTCATATCTTCGACTTTTAATCGTCGATCAATTATTTGAAATGAGAATTAACTCGGCCTTTTCAAATAATTCACGTATATTTAGAATTTCAAATCAATTCATTTCAATGGTTAAATTATTCGACACCAATAATTCAATTCATTAATGTAATTTTCCCGTCAAACACATTCAACCATCAAATATCCAATAAACCGAGCAAATTCAGTTTATTTCCATTCCTTATCGTTTATAATATTTTATCACGATTTATCGCTATTTTAATTTATTTAAAAATAGCCAATTCATTCAAACGATGCTTTAGGCTATATCATTAGAAAGATCTTTTCAAAACGAATCCAACGGTTCCAGTTTTGGGAAAATCCGACGGTCGGATCTCCTGGTACAATCGTTTGAAGTTACGATTTCAAAATACGAACTGCAGCATCGTTATTCGATTTATTTTAATTATATTTATATACATATAAAATCGATTCTGGCGCTGTTTTTCTTCAAATTTGAATTAAACATTCCAGACAATCCAACCGTTGGATCTTTACAAAGTTCGTGTCGTTGGAAAGATATTTTCAAAGCGAACCCAACAGTTTCGATTTCGGAAAATCCAATGGTCGGATTTCCCGCAATAATCGTTTGAAATCACGGTTTCAAAATACGAACTGTAGCTTCGTTATTCGATTTATTTTAATTATATTTATATATATATAAATATAATTCGTTCTTCGATTTCAAAACCATATTCATTTCATATATGTGATAAAAATGGTATTTTTATCTAACAGATATTTATTTCAACACATCACTATTTTTAACAATTCATATATATAATAAAAATGTGATTTTTATTGTCAAACAATTTATTTCAAAACACATTATTTTATATAGTTCGTACATAAGGTAAAAATGTTATCTTTGGTGTTAAAACAATTTATTTAAAACACTAATATTTTATGTAGTCTATATATATGATGAAAATGTTATTTTTATCTTTTAAAGAATTTATTCAATACATGAATGTCATTCAACACATGAATATAGTTTCAACACATGAATACGGTTTCAACACATGAATATAGTTCCAACACATGAAAATATTTCTAACACGTGAATATTATTGAAAATTTTGGACAACATAACGACAGGGTAGTTAAAACCGGCACCGTCCCGAGTACGGCTCCTCGCTCTACCTTAAAGCCTCGTAGCTTTTGACAATGGGGATTTCAATATCTAGTTCGTACGCAGATGAATTTTCCCATATACTAATTCTATTGGGATTTCAATGACAATCAATCATTTCCAATCAACCATTCATGATATTCACCAAATTTCAAATCAACCAATAATCCAAACAATATCACAACCAATATATATCGTCCATGGTCTGTGGACGAGGGGAGTGTGTATATATATTCGTATATAAATATATTTCGATTCCATTTCAATTCATTTCAATACCATTTCAAGGCATATATAATTTTTACAACGCAAATATAACTTATACATCGAACATACAACTTATAGAACGCTTATACATGAGGTGTACAATACTTATATAACTCATACATCGACTATATAATTTATACATCGTCTTTTCCATATCGTTTATAGTTCAGAAATCACATATTGGGTTCCACTCCTCTAAAAATTATAAAAGGCTCAGGAAAATATTCGGTCTCTTCTAGAATGTAGAAGACGTCTACACGAGTCCACTGTCTCTTGTTTCACTGGATTTCGACCACATAGCAAAAAGATATGATTTTTAGATGTTTGCAACACTTAAAAGTGTAAAAATCAGTTCAGGGTTTTCAAAGTTGTTACCTGCCTTGAAGCTTCAAAACAAGGGTTCGATTTTTCAAACAAACGGTTGCACGATAGGAGAATCAGCTTGCACCATGTCGAAGAGCACTGGAAGGAGCGCGAAAGGGTGGTGGTCGCGGCCAGTTCGGTGGTCAGAATTAGGCGGGGCGGCGCGATGAAAGTTGGAGCTTTCAGCAGGTGGTTCTCCGTGATGGAGCGATGATAGATGACGAGGCTGTTCTTGATTTGAAGAGGGAGGAAGGATCTACAAAAAGTTGAACTGTGGTGGGGGTCACCGATGAACAACGTGGCCGGAAAATGCTCGGGAAGAATGGAAAGCCTTTCCGTCATCGGTTACGAGGGGGAGAGGGTTTTCTGATATATTTTTATATTTTTAATTAATGAATGGAAAATTCCTATTCGCCGATATTTATATAAATCCGAAAATAGGGTTTTACCCATACGAACTCCAATCCAAACCCAATGACTGTCACCCCTAGCTAAATACCCAATTCCGAACATAATGGGATATGTTTCGTAGGCCCATTCGACTGTTTCAGTCAGTTTTCCTTCAAATTAAAATATAAAACATTCAATATTTGATTTGAACGTACATTTCAATTTGCCGGGGGCCACATACTAATCCCAAAAATTCCAGAAAAATAAATCTAGCTATGTTTTGACGATACGGTCCCAACAAAACTAGTTTCGTTGAATTCTGAGACCGTTTGAAAAATGGACATTTTCTGGTCGATCCAATTTAACTGAAATCAACCAAATACATTTTCATTTGCCACGCTCACATATTAACTTCAAAAATTATGGAATTTGAAACCTAGCAATAATTTGACATCCCGGATCCAACAAAAGTGGTTTCGTCGAATCTGAGGTCGTTTGCAAAATGTCTTTTTTCAAGGGCTATATAAATTCTATAGCGACCTTTGTGAAAATTCATTTGGCCATAACTTTTGATTCCCGCTATAAAATTTTGATTTTTCAGAATCGTTAGAAAGATAATCATAAACAGATTTAAATATTTTGGTTTCACTAAAATCTGTTTTATTTTGCACCCGGTATAGTCAGTCAAAGTTCGAATTCAAAATTTGAAACTGTCGCGCCATTTCAGGCCTTGTTTATAATTAAAATAAATATATTTATTTTCAAACATCGAATTAAACAATCTTTTCATCGTTATTATTTAAAATAATTTATTTTAAATATTTAAAATCCACTAAAATAGCTAAATTAAAAAAAAATAATTGGCTCTGATTTTCCGGGTTGTTACACAAAATCTAGTTCTTTTATTTAATTCCAATTAAATATTAAATAAATTGGTATACTTCATTAAATCTTAATTCAAAAGGATTTATTCTAATTAATAATTAGTTCATTTTGATAGAAATATATTTTTATCTTTTGTCCATCCAAAACGGACAAAGAAATCATCATTTTATCCTTCGTTGAATAATATTTTTTTAATATACGTTATTTAAAAATATTCTTTATATGAAAAGACACTTTATATAAAATATTCTTTATATTACAATATTATTTATTTTAAAATATTCTTTATATTACAATATTCTTTTAAAAATGTTTATTTAAAAGAAATTCTTTATTTGAAATATTCTTTATTTTAAAAGAAATCCTGAATCGGAATGCGACTCAATCAGTTACCATATAATTTCGGTTATATGGATTTCATACATTACATGTATATGACAATAATAATAAATAATCATTAAATCATCCATTCACATCCAGAGTGAAATTTATAACTGTATGAGCATTAAAATGAATATATAATGCTCATCGCAGTCTGTCAATCCATCGATTGACATACAACTAAATATTGGACTAGTGTATGTCGAACATCATCCCAATACCCGTGTGGAGTTTTTAGCCAACAACAATTTATCTAAATAAATAATTGGTTAATTAACTTAACCAATTTTAATTTCTGCTAACATGTTGACGATAATGAACAAACCTGTTATTATATTCCTAATATCGAATAAAAATGTATTTTACTCGCATAATTTTCCTACATGTTTCTAATGTCTAATAAAATATAATTTATTTATATGCCAATATTGTTGATGACAAATGAAAAGATAATTTCTATTTTCCTTTATTTGTATGCAAATTTCTATTTTTAAATTTTAGCAAATAAAAAAAATGTTTTATTTGTATGTATAGTTTCAAATCATAAGATATGAAATGCCTCCTTATTATGTACACAAGTTCTAATGTAAAATTTGACAATACAAATGTCACTTGGATTTGCATTCAAATTCTGTCGTATAATTTAACAATAAAATGTCACTTTAATTTACATACAATTATAATGTATGTAATGACAACCAAAATGATTCTTATATTTGAATATAAATTCTAATGTAAGTTTGCAAATAAAAATGATTTTTATATTTACATATAAATTCTATTGTATGTTTGCAAATAAAAATGATTTTTATATTTACATGTAAATTCTATTTCAACAAAATGTATAAAAAGTGATACATCCATTTTGTTGTAACACAAACCTGTTCAACAAAAATGTTATTTGTGTTTAACTCTTTTATTTAATAAAAATGTGATTTTTATTTTATTTCAAACTTAATTAACAAAAATGTAATTTTTGTTTTCAACCATCATATTTAACAAAATGTAATTTTTGTTTCAACTATTATATTTTGACAAAAATACCTATTTTGGTTCAACTAATCTATTTGGCCCAAAAATGTTCATTTTGACAAAAATGTGTATTTTGATTCAACTAATCTATCTTGACAAAAGTGTATATTTTGACAAAAATATATGGTTTACTTCAACTGATCTGTTTTGACAAAAATGAATATTTTGACAAAATGTATATTTTGATCCAACTAACCTATTTCGACAAAACAATAAAAATAGTGACTTTGTTTTGTTGACAAATCTATTTCAACAAAACAAATAAAATGATAAGTATGTTTTGTCGATAATTCTAATTCAACAAAATAAATAAAAGTAATATGTTTGTTTTGTTTACATTTTCTATTCAACCTAACAAATAAAAATGGAAATTTTATTTGTTTACAATTTTTATTTAACAAAAACAATATTATTGTTTTAACACAATTCTATCTGACAAAAATGTAATTTTTGTTCTAACTCAATTCTAATTTGCAAAAATGTAAATTTTGTTTTAACCATTATATTTTGACAAAAATGCCAATTTTGTTTCAACTGTTACATTTTGACAAAAGCGACAACTTTGATTTCAACTGAAATAATTTGACAAAAATGGATGTTTTGATTTCAACTTAGATAATTTGACAAAAATGGATATTTTGTTTTAACAAATGTATTTTGACAAAAATGTATATTTTGTTTTAACAAATGTGTTTTGACAAAAATATCTATTTTTATTTCGACTAACATGTTTGACTAAAATCTAACATGTTTGACAAAAATGAGTATTTTGTTTCTATGAACTAATTTGACAAAAATGAGTATTTTGTTTCGACTAACTAATTTTGAAGGAATGTAAAATTTTATTGTTAACTTTTCTTTTTCAAAACAATGATCATTTCTTATGTACAATAAAATTGTGGATTTTCATGTTAACATATTTTCAACATGTATTCTATATTTTGTATGTATAAATAAAAAGAAGAATTTCTTTTATACATCCATTCTATATTTTATATTACAAATAAAAGGAAGATTTTATTTTCAATACATTATCTATGTTTCTTCCGTATAAATAAAAATGAGGATTTTATTCACACAACAAGTTTTAAACTTCATATGTACAGATAAAACAGAGTTTTATTTGTATAACATATTTTGATAAACTTTATTGTCAACATATAAGATAAAAGGGATTATTTTATTGTTCAACAAATTTTGATCAATTTTATTATATTAGTTATTAATTCAACAAAAATGGTAATTTTTGTTGTAGCAGTTCTTAATTCAACAAAAATGACGACTTTGTATTGTCAACTCTAATTTCAATAAAAAGGACAATTTTATATTGTCAATTCTAATGTAACATTTCTAAAGAAAATGTTATTTTATTTCAATGTAACATTTAAATATGATACTTTCCATTTGCATACAAATATTTATCCTTCACATAACAAATAAAAATGACTATTTTTATTTGTTTACAAATTAAATATAAAATTTTGACAAATAATAATGAATGTTTTTATTTGTGAACTATTCAATGTTAAATTTGACAAATAAAAATCAATATTATTATTTGTGAACTATCCAATGTTAAATTTGACAATCTAATGAGCAAAAGGATAATTTAATTTTATCCAACTCTCTAATTAACACAAATGTTAATTTCAACAATCTAACGAGCAAGATGATAATTTCATTTCCAACTATCTTATTGTAACAAACATGATATAATTATTTACAACTATCTATTTTAATAAACATGATAATTCCAATCCACATATCAACATAACAGTATTATCAACCCAATCAAATCACGTATATAACAAATTGAATTTAACAGCAGATTTGATTTATAACACGATCAGAAATTAATAAATTTTAATTTTTAAAAATAAAGAATTCTCACATTGCTTTTTGTATGAATTTTCAAAGTGCTCTGTTCCAGATCTGGTTTGTTCCATATCATAGATCTCGGAAAGACGATTCCAACGAATCCGACCTTGTTAAATTCTGACATCGTTTGATAAAGTTATGAGTTTTGAAAGTTTTATTACATATTTAAATTAAATAAAACATAATTAACTTAACTAATTCCCTAATCTTTATTTAACCCGTTGATCCCTTCTTCATCATCTGTTCATCGTCGCTCAGAAGGAACCCATCCTCATCGTCATCAATCTCCTGTGCGCGCCACCTCCTCCACGTGTGCCTCGATCAGAACACACCACACTGTAGCCCATGCCAAGCACCACCTCCACCACCAATATCGGCCAACTCGCTGCCACCCACACGACTGAAACCATCTCTGAACGGCACGGGTTTGGAGCTCCGCCCTGGCCACCCCGATGATCAATTTCCGATCTTGGCCGCTCAGAATATGGAGCTCGAGATGCTCTTCCTTGTTTGCTTTGGAGTTGGATGGGAATTCAAAGAGGATTGAAAGGACAAAGGGATTTAAATTGGGATGATTTCAGCCATCCATGGAATAGAGGCGGCGGCTGTATTCTAAATGGAGGATTAGGGTTTTCGAAATTATTAAAATAATAATATATTTCATCGTTAAGCGTGTTTTAATGTCAGAAACGGGCCGGAGTCCAAATTAGGCCTGCTCACTGCCTAACAATAGGTTTTGATGCCTTATGAACGCAATGGGACTAGTGGCGAAGCCCAATTCTGAAGTCTGCAGCATGTTCCTTCAATAACGTACTATTTTAAAATAAACATGTACAAATTTCAATTTACCAGGCCACGTACTAACTCTAAAAATTACAGAAAAATTATTTCTAACTTTATTTTGACGATACGGTCCTAACAAAACTAATTTCGTCGAAAACGAGGGTCGTTTGAAAAATGGCTATTTTCAATATTAAAAAATATATATAAATTCTATAGCGACTATTCTGAATTTTAAACTGGGCATAACTTCTGATTCCCGCTATGAAATTTCAATTTTTCAGATTCGTTGGAAAGATATTTTTAAATAGATTTAAATATTTTTATTTTTACTAAAATCCGATTTATTTTGAATCCTGTACAGTCAGTCAAAGTTTAAATTCAAATTTTCAAACTACCGCGCTATTTCTAACTCCATTTATAATTAAATTAAAATTTTCATTCTAACTTCGATTTAAATAAATTTTTTGTTGTTATTATTTAAAATAAATTATTTTAAATATTTAAAATCCATTAAAATTTCTAAAATAAATTTTTTTAAATCGGTTCAGAATTTCCAGGTTGTTACACCATGGAAGTGTTCCCTCCAACTATTCATATTTCCCTCCATATTTTATAGCAAAATTTTGCTATAGTTTTAAATTCTGTTGCAAATCCATCACAAAATTGTGAATGGATTAGCAATGAAAATCTTATGCTACTTTTTTCTGAATTTGATGCCAAATTCTGCTATGCTTTAATAGTCCAAAGCAAATTCATAACGATTTAGTGATGGATTTCCCATGGAATAGTACTTAACTTACGTTTCCTTTCTAACTCGAAATATCGTTATATTTCCCACAATTCCCTTTTATTTTCCCTTTTACTTCGAATCATCATTATATGTTATATATATATATATATATATTCACACCTTTCTAATCCCCTTTTCACTTCGGAACTCTCGTTATATATTTCTTCAAATTTTCACAGACGTTGCATTTTTATTTCTCTAATGGAAATAACAAATTATAACTAACTCCTTTTACCATTACCAACTAGTATCGTCCTCAGAAAATCCTGAAGTCGTTCAAGTTGGGTTAATTTATTACCTCTAAGACCTTGATCAACAACGTTCATATCTTCAGATAGATACGAGTTGTAACCCAATAGATCATTCCAATATCCACACAAATTCCGTTTAACTATTTTATTCAAATATAGTGTCATAAAACCTTCTTACTTTTTGAAAATCTCTTTCGGGGATATAACCATTATTCCTTAATACCATAATTAAATATTTTCTTATAAAACACCTTCTTTTAACCTTTACCTTTCAAAACAAATTCATCTTTATAATTCGGATTTTTTCCAAAATCCTATGATTCGCTTCTTTTACCAAATTCACTTTTACCAATACCCTTTCCAAATCCATTGAATTAATTCCCGCTTTGAAAAATCTTATTTTAATTCCCCTCTCTTACTTAATCCCATTATTATTAAATAACGTAAATGGTAAAATTAATACTTTAACACTTTAAGCCTCTTTTATATAATCCTGGATTATCTTAAACCTTTTTATCTAAAGTTCCATTTTTCTTAATTCAAATATTTAAGTAACAATCATTTTTAAGCCATAGTATCTGCTTAAAATTTCTTTTATAACTTTGTTATAAAACTCAGTTTTAAAATAAAACTTGCTCATAAACTCCTTTTACCATTCAATTGGATTTCATTTCAATTTCGATTACTCTTTAAATGAATTTCAATTAAAAATAAATCTCCTAAAATATTAGTAATCAGGATAATAATTTACTACAATCATTGACTACTTCAGTAGTTAATTCCTTTATTAACTAAAATAAATAGTAATTCCCTTTTTTAAATATCTTATTAAATTAAAAAATCTTCATTAAACCATTCTATTTAAAACATACTAATTTAATTCCAATTAAAAACGGTTGATTTAGTCAACGCAACACACGGTTATCCCATTAACCGATTCCAATTTGTTCTCCCTTTAAATTAATTAATAATATAATTAATTTAAATAATTCCATTTAATTATTTCTTAACAAAACAATTATCTAATTTTAACCGTTAGGTTAATTTCTATTTACTTGTACATAATTCTAATTCACATCAGAATTCCCTTATAAAAATCAATTAATTATAAATTTAAATAATAAATATTTATTTTCTTGTTTATAAACTTTTATTCAAAATAATATATTTCAAAATCTATTTCTAGTTATAAAATAAATTTTATAACTTCAGTTCTATCGATCCTCCAGACGTAAATCAATATAAAACAAAACAATTTATTATTAGGCTATTTACTGTCGATTACTCAACCAATATTGCTCACTGGTTAAAACAAAACACAGGTTGAATTTTCAGTCAATGATCACTAATCAAATCGGTCATCCAATCATGACAGTTCGTATATGATAATATGAAAATAAATAATATATTTGAGGAATCCCGTTGGATCCCTCCAACCTATTCTTCCCTGTATCCAAAATGGTTATCTCAAATCAGATCATTCAATTTCATTTACCTAATAACCATAAATAACGACCATTTAACAACAACCAATTCACAAGCAATTCAAACAATTTAAACACGTTTATTTTATAAACGTGACCAATCAAGGTGAGTTACCTCTATTGGATCCAATCTTTAAAATAACGATTTGGTATTTCACTAAAATTAAATGATGGTTTAATTTCACCGGTTAAATCTACAAATACATATATAACTAGCAAACAGTCAACCATTAGCAACCAGAGCACACAAAATAAAAACCCAATTTATATAAATATAAATGGGAAGAACTGAGTGAGTTTAACTCACCTTGATCTATCGTTGGATCGGTTTTGGTTACAGTAAAATTAAACAGTTGTTTAATTTAACTGTAACTCCTGTCGTCTCCATTTCTGCTCAGGACAGTTCCATGATGTTCTGTCCGTTGCCACGATTCCATTGTAACTTGTCTGTTCAGATTCTGATAATATTAGAGAGAGTTATTAATGATTGAATATATACGATTTTAATCATATAATTTACTAATTTCTAAATCAAGTTTTATTAAAATAATCACATTTGGTTAGCAAATATAATAGTCTTACTTGTCCTTACTACTTTCGAATGCTGACTTCCCTTTCATGCTACACCAGATAGACCTGTGCAAGGACTTAATTTAACTTATAATTAAACATTTAAAATATAATGATTATCCTTTAAAATTTAAAAATTAGTAACTCTAATTACTTTTTATGGTTTGGTTAACACAGGACAACTCTCCAACGTTCTTTGAAGCACCGTTTCCTTTTTGTTTCAAAGCTAGCTTCAGAATTTCAACCCTAACAAATGATTTAAATTAATTATAAATCCATTCATTATAATTTAATTATCAACCAAATAGATGATTAGTGATATAACCAGTCAACTAACTGTATCGTTCCTTTCTTCTAATCCATCCCGATTCTCATTGATTTTCTCCAGGCAAACCCCATTTTCATTTCCGCGTTGACCAATAATTACCCAATCATCTTGTCTTCGTGATTGGAGAAAAAAGGGACTAGACCCTTTCATCGCTTATGTTTTCAATTTCTAGTGCTAAGTCCTTGCTCCCAATACTGTTTCAATACCCTAATTTTACTTCATTAAAAACTAATCTATAAATTACTTTTAAGAAAACAGATGGCGGCCATATATTAAATCTTCTTCCATCCCTTGTTTCTTCGTTCTGCACAAACAAATCAGCACGCACAGATTATATCATTGTAAATGATGTGAGTTTAATTAAAACAAATTATTCTTTTATCATTGAATTAATAAAACAAGTTTTACTTTATTACGTGATTCACTCAAGACAATGTTGTTTCCGGTTTACGTCGTTTGTCCTGTTTGTTGCTTCGTTGTCCCGTACACCCTTCTTTAATCCCTTCAGAAACACGCTCGTCCCATTTTCATCGCACCGCACCATCAAATAGTCCAACGGAGCATCATCACAGGCCATCGGTCGATGCTCCATCGCGTCCCAGTCTTCCAGCGCCAGCTGTTGCTTCACCTTGTACCACTTTCGTTTGTGATACCCAACACGCACAATCCTTTAGTTGAAGATCGCACCAAAAACCGATGATCAGATATCGATCAAGGGCCATCAAAACTTGCGCCAGGATGCTACTTGCCTTCGCTCCTAGTCCCATAACACTTGGTTTTCTCCTCCGCCCACAATTGGCCCACGACTACAGAGGGTTTAAGGCTTCGATCCGACCATTGCAGAAACTCAAATTAGATCTTAGCCGTTCAGAAGATGTATCTCGACGAGCTCGATAATATTTGTATTGGAGGAATATCAAACTGATTTGTGGATGTGGAGATTTAGAGGGGCGAAATCAAGAGTTTTTCAGCCGTTGTTTCTAGTTGTGGAGGCATAGGAAAAATACTTCGTTGACCACTCAAGTTTGTTTGACCCGTAAAGATAGGGTTATGGCTTAATGGTATTTATAAAGGTATGGAAATTAATATAATATTTATATTGAAACTTCACGTTGAAGTAACGCATAAAAATCATCTCATATAACCTCTATTTTTGACAAACAAATGTAATCTTAGCATAAAAAAATATTCTGGACCCGATGGGATAGGTTTCGTCGAATTCCGAAGTCATTTGTGAAAAGTACTATATAATTATCGATGAAAAATCGAGCATTTAAAATCGCTATAATTACAGAAAAAATCCAATAAATTTGAGACCTTGACATTCTACTAGACCTTCTCTTTACAGATCCAATGAAACTTGTTTCGTTTAAATTGGAGTTCATTTGGCCAGACGTTTATTCGTTTGAAGTTACCACTGTCTGAATTGCATAGACAATTAAATAGAAACGGAGACATTTTTAGCCACCAAAGTCACATACGATATCGGTTTGCCACGAAATTTGATTTTCTTACAATAATTTAACGATACGGTCCCAATGAAACTAATTTCATCGAAAACTGAGACTGTTTGCAAAAATGGCTATTTTTAACGCTTGTATAATATCGATTAAAATATTATATAAATTCCCAAATAATTCAATTAAATAATAATAAATTATTTTTATCATACATATCCAACCAGAATATATATATAACTCCCAATATAAATCATACAACTCGATATCGTCGATTTTGACTTAAACGATTTAAATTTCCCTATTAAATATATTAAATAAACGTTACATTTTAATAACGATTTCCATAGCGACTATTTTAAAATTTGATTTAGCCATAACTAACAAACTATAACATGAAATCTGCATTTTCCTCTTTCATATGAAAATTAACATCAACAAGATCCCGACGTTTCTTGTTTCACAAAAATCCGACTTAAATCGGATCCTGTATATTCAATTGAAATTCAAAACTCCATATTACAAACTGCAGCGGCATTTCGAGCTCGTTTTATGATTATGTAAATATATTATGTCCAAACTTCGTTTTAAATAACGAATTAAATATTAAAATCCATTTATATTCCAAATAAATTATTTAAAATAATAAATTAAATAAAATATTTGACCACAAAAAATACGGATCGTTACAAAATGATTTTTCAAAATATTCCTAAATTCTTTTTAAACACTCCTAGTTTTCAAAATGAGTTTTCAAAATGAATTTTCAAAAAGAAATCTTAAGTCCTTTAAATGATTTTACTTTCAAACTTTTTCGTTAAATTTCAGTATTTATATTTTGATTTCAAATACCTTCATATTATAAATCTCAATATACTTACTTTGGTTTTTATATTTTGATTACAATTATACTTTTGTTTTCATATTTTGATTATATTATACTTTGGTTTTTATATTTTATTTATACTTTGATTTTTATACTTATATTTCGATATTATAAGAAAATACTGATTATGACAATTTAAGGTTTTTCTAAGCCTAAGGAAAACCTATTAATAATTTAACCATAGGACGTTGCATTGTTACTTTTAAAAAACCTAAATCTCGGGCGCACTTTTTTGGTATCATGATCATTGTAATTTACTCTGATATATTGTGATCAGGTGTTTTTGTTTCATTCAGTGATAATGTCTTCTTTATCCAGTGCAAGCATGTTCATTTTAAATATGCTTTATTTCAGTATTTGGGTACCATTTTTTTATTTTCTTAAGTATCAGTTTATTTTAATACATGAATATGTTTGTTTTTAATTTTGGTGCTGTAGTTATCGTGTTTCTTTGTATTGTTTCTTTCATTATAAACTGTTGAATTGAACTTCTTATATTTTAATCAATCAACCAGTGATATAAAGAGTTTTTATACAAGTTATGTTTTTTTTTTAACACTATAGTAGTTTTTAGGTATTAGTTTTTTGTCTGTGGGTATCATAATTGTGTTATATGGGTATCAGTTTTGTGTTATTTGCTTTGCTAATTGAATTTACATAATTATATTTTTTGAAATGGTAAAAATAGTCTTCTTATTGTATTTGTCTTCAATGAATCTTCTTTTAGCGCTCGGTTATCCGTTGATTGCTCAATTTATGATTTGAGGAATAAAATATGTTGGCATTGATATCAACTAACTCCTTTATACATTGAGACTAGCTATGTGCTTGAGAACAAAACTATTAGTGTTGACACTGATTCTAATCTTCAAAGTATTGTTTGTTTTCAACTATATAAGAAGGGTGTTTTTTGTTTTACTGTTAAGATGAAGGATTTTCAAGTGGAAAACATCAATGATGGTTCTCTTCACTTTCATCTAATGTTTCAATTTATTCATCGTCTAGTGGATCTTTATCTTCAAATATTGTCGTCATAGAAAAAGTTACTTAAAAGACATGATGAAAAGAGATTCTACATTATTAGTGTTCGATTTTATTGGTTCTTATTTTGAAAGAGCCAATGATTTTATGGAATTTTTAATGGCATACAAATTCAAGTGGGACACGAGTTACGTTTTTTGAATAATAGTTCTTCTAGAATTACAGTTGTTCGCTCTTCGTCTTTAAGTGTATGTCCCTTTAAAGTGAAAGCTTGTTATGATTTCGAACATCTTAGTAGTTTTTTATTCATAATTTGGTTGTTGAGCATTCTTGTGGCAGTGGGCTTAGAAACTTGAATAATCCCCATCTTTCTAGTTGTAAAAGAATTGATGATTGATGAAATTCGAGATTATCCCAATAAGAAACCAAAAGATATTATTGCTGATTTTCATAGAGGGTTCAATCTTAAGTTGTCTTACTCTTTGGCCTATTGTGAAAAGCAACTTGCTTTAATGGAATTGCATGGTAATGATTTCATGTCTTATAACGATTTGAGTTGGTATTTAAAAGCGTTAAAGAATCATAACTCGGGTTCTTATATTGACATGGATGTTAATCCTTCTACAGACCAATTTGAGAGAGTTTTTGTCGGTTTTGGTGCTTGTATTTTTGGGTTCAAGTAATGTTGACCTATGATATTTCTAGATGGTACTCATTTAAAGGGGAGACCAGGTCTATTGATGAGTGATACAACAAAGATTGATAATCAAGGTATGATGTTATTAATTGTTAATTTAAAGTGTGTTAATATTTTTTATGTTGATCATTAGTATCAGTTTTAAATGTTGGACAATATCATTTTTATTGTTTAGTGTTTATTGTGAATATCAGTTTATTGTGATCTAGTATTAGTGTTTAGTTATTATTTTTTAGGTATCGGTTTTATATGTCTGATGATATCATTTTTTAATGTTATAGGTATTAGATATTACTTTTGTATGTCTGATGGTATCAGTTTTTAGTGTTACAATTAATAAGTATCATTTTTGTATATCAGTTTTTAGGAATCAACTTTTATGTAGAAGTTATTAATTTCTAATGGTATCAGTTTAATTTCTCCAATTTTTTAGGTATCGGATTTCATTATCACTGATTTTATTATTTTGAATTTTCTTTGGCAGATTTTTTTCCTTTAGCAATGGTTGTAATCTCTATAGAAAATGTGGACAACTGGTGATGGTTTTTATATCGTGATTTGGTTTTTATGTCGGGTCGTTATCAAGATTTAATTTCAGGTATCATAAATTTTTTCCTATTGCATTTCACAGTTATTGTTACCTTCATATGGAACAAAATTTTCTCTCAGCGGTAAAGTCAAGGAATACAAAAATTTCAATTGTTGAGTTGTTTATGATATGTTTTAGAGCTTCAAATGTGTTTGAATTTGATGATGCACATTCTAGATTTTTGGAAATCAGTGGTGTTGCGGTAGTGAATTTTTTGAAAGACAAATCATTAGATAAGTAGGCTGACTTGGTTTTTTACAAATAAATGGTACGGGGAATATAGCTCTAATATGGCTGAAAGTTTTAACAGTTGAATTTTATTTGAAAGGGCATTACCTATTACATCATGCTTGAATGGAACTCGTATTAAAGTTATGAAACAAATGGCTAAAAGGAGAGAGGGATGTAGATTGTGGAATACCTTTTTATGCCCTTCTACGGAAAGCCGGTTGAAAGGGTTGATTGAAGAAGGTTTTGGATAAGTTGTTTACAAATCTTCTGAGTTTCTTTTTGAAGTGGATTCTCCGTTCTCTCATTGTATTGATCTTAAGGATTGAAACTATAGTTGTAATCGGTGGAGACTGATAGGATTTCCTTGTGCTCATACTATAAAATGCTTTAACATATCAAAATTAAATGTTTATGACTTTGTTTAATGTTATTTTACTGTAGATGTTTATCGATCTTGATATTATAACATTGTTAATCATGTTCCTACCTATGATAAGCCTATTGTTGATTCTAGAAGTGAAGAAGTGATTAAGCCACCAAAAGATAAATGTGGATCCAGGGGACCCTCTACAAAACAAAAAAGAGGTTTTGCATTCTTTCAAAACAAGAAAAATAGATGTGGAATTTGCATAGAATCTGGTCATAACAAGCGTAATTGTCAAGCTTCTAATAAGATGTGATGTGATTTTTTTAAAGATCTTTTTAGGGTGTAAAGGTATTTTCAGATTTCATTCAAATAAATTTGTAACGTATTTACATTGGTACATGATGCATTAGGAATGTGATGAATCATTTAAAGTTTTAATTAAAATTCTTTATATTGCACTGATTTTATTAGATTGTTATATTGCTGATGTAATTGAATATCGGGTTTTTATGCTTACTGGTAGTAGTTTTATACATTGGTTTTTATCTTTTTGTTATGTTGTTGTTTTAATATTAAGTGGGTATTAGTTTTGTACCTATACTGGTATTAGTTTTTTTATGTTGATTTAGTGTTAACAATAGTTGGGTATTAGTTTGATAATGTTACTGGTATCAGTTTTGTGATGTTAATGTTTTGTTTATGGTAATCGGGTATCAGTTTTATACCACTGTAGTTGTTGGAAACAATGGTTCAGCTGAGTCGTGGACTAGGTCACTTTCTTGAAGACGTTTCGATGATCTACTCAAGGTGCAAAGTAGATCGTACCGCTCGTCGCCGCCTCTGTGATAAAATAGCCTATTCCTTGTTTTTTCTTTCTATATCGGATTATTTGCACATATGAAGATGATTCTGTTTGCACTCTAAAGTAATACTGCTCAAGTTTTGTTTTTCTCTATTTTGTAAAAGAACGTTGGAGAAGATAGAAAAAATATGTTTTTTTTCTTTCTAAGAAAGAAGGAGAGAGGGTTTTTCTTCTATATTCTATATATCTTTCCTTGTCTAATACCAATTTCTTATATAGAATAAATGGTAGCTATGTTAGTGGGAGGAAAATTGGACCGCAATTAATGCCATATTAAATAAAAGAAACGTTCAAAAAATTTACAATTTTTAACGTGTAAAGTGCATACGTTTCAAAAGAGATGAATGTTAATAAATATTAATTTATTATCATTCACAGAAATATTATTATACCATGTATTAAAATAAAGAAAACTGACAAAAGTTTTGTAATGATTACGTATTTTGCCCAGTCCTAATCGATCGCTAAATTGACCAAGACCGTTCAAAACTCGAATACGTTAACTCTAGGAATACAACACATCAGAGGAAATAACAGAAGACTTTTATAAACATTACAATAATGTTACATCAGAGTACATAATATACCAGAGTACATCGAATATAATAAGACAACGGAAGATTAAATTACAATAAATGTAATACACTTCAAAGCGGAACAATTAAATTAACACAACGGAAGACTACCAATGCTCTGGACACAGCTCTATGCTTCGATCCAGAATCCTGCTCAATATATCTGCAAAATAAGCTACTCGACTGCCTATGTGGAAAAGACGGCACCCGAGTTTGCAAAGTGAAACAAACTACGGACCAGTCATGGGACTGGTACGAGAAATCTTTCCTAACTTATCTAATAATAAGGCTAATCACAGGACCACGCCGCTAACGCGGAACGGGTTTACTCCATTGGGTTGCCAGTGCATGAAATAAAGTAAATCGTTAAACAACGCAATGCTTTTTAGAAAAATGAAAGCATTATAAGACTCAAGTCCCATCACACAATGCAATGTAAACTGGAGGATAGAGTTTTACCTTATAATGGTCAAAAATGTTTGATACGATAAAAACGGATTTGATATTATTATTAGTGTATATATGTTTTAAAAAAATTCAATCATAATGTATCAATCATAGACGGCATAGTACCCCATCCTAGTATGTCGCCATACTAGTTCTACAATCAAAACCGCGTGATGTCATATTGGAAGTTGGATTTCCATCATGAGTCAAGGCTAGGAACGATCTCCTTACCGATTCGAGACACTGTAGCAATGTCTCAGGATCACACCTACGGGCAACCCTTGGATACTGCAGGGCCGGTCCACAAATACGTTAGTGGATTAGTTATGCCTGAACACACGTTTCCCGGTCCTATTGAACCAATAATACGGCTATTGGCGACTGATAAATCCGAGGCCTCGAAAATTCCATCATCCACATAAGTAAAATGTCAGGGCCGGTAAGTTGCTGCACCACTTCTAGCTAGAAAGAAACGTGTGCACTCCCCGCGTTCCCTTACTCCGTTTCTGACTCTTACCGGGGTGTGAGGCTCGCGAGGTAATGCTATACACAAAGCTATGCCGAAATAGGCTATGCTTTGATCATCAACCACAAGGCTCTGCTTTTCAACAAAAGCCTTGATCATTTGCATCTTGGCATGCCACATTGACAATCCACGCCATGCGATCGATAACTACCAATATATAACCTTTGAGCTCGTATGTCTCAGAGAAGGGTGTTAAGCAAGAGAATAAATTCTCCGCCACCACAGATATATATTAAATAGAAATCAATTTAATTACATGGAATGAAATTCAGTGTCAGACACACATCCATTTACAAGTCCGTTCTGGGTTTGAACGAAACCGGAAACACCTTATTCCTCGTCCCGTATGTCCAATACGGAAGTGAGGTGCTCGCATATCCGGACAATCAACAAGTACGTCCAGACAAACTACCATTTTTAACCCTTTACTGGTAGCTAGCCAATGTCGGGCATCAGAAATCATGCATTCGATGTGAAGATCACCGGTCTTTAACCACCATCTTCATCTTCGACTCATAAAAAGTGAGAAGTTCTCACCGAGAAGCTAAACCCAACGCCGCGACTCTTCGTATGTAGAAAATCTTCGCCTTGCTTCTTCTTGTCACTTTCGTCTACCGTATCCACTACATATATAAAAATCGCATTTTTATATTGTTGTCATGTATATAAAAATCACATTTTTATTTTTCTCACTATATAAAAATTATACTTTTAATTCACTTCTTATATAAAAATCATATTTTTATTCTTTCTATAATATAAAAATCATATTTTTATTTCAAAGTTATATGGATCAAATCATATTTTTATACGACTGAAAATCATAACTTTACTATGGTAAAAATCACCTCCTTAACATATTAAAAATCCAATCTTTTCCCATTCTAAAAAGATGAGCTTTTCATTATCAAAAATATGATCTTTACATTATTAAAAATATAATATTTATCTTTATAAAAATATAATATTTGCCTTGTTAAAAAACACATCTTTGCAGTGTTAAAAATCACATCTTTGCCGTGTAAAAAATCACGTCTTTGCATTCATAAAAACTATGGCTTTATATCTTTAGAGTTATACCAAAACTGAAAATTAAAATCAATTTAAATAAGTAAATAAAGTACTTACAATTTTCGGATGGAGGAGGGTATAGGAGGGGCTGAGGCATCGGGGGTCATTGCAGCGGTGGCGGCGGGCCTAGCGTGGCCGGAGGTGGTCATGGCATGGACCAGGGTGGTGCAACGGCTGTTTTGGGGCACTACGGTTTGATTGGGTGTCGGTGGAGAGGAGGGAGGGCGGTGCAGCGCCACTGGTGGGGATGGCTCAGGCGGTCGGCGTCGGAGGTATGGTGTCAGAGGTAGTGGTTTTCCGTGGGTTAGGGGATTTAGGGGTTGTAGAAGAAGGAGGAGGAGAGAGAAGGGATCGGAGGAGCAGAGGGATGGGGGTCCAATCATCGATGGCGGCAGGCTGGTGAAGCGGCGGCGAGTGCGACATTGGGGGGGGCTGAGCGGATTTCAGATCGGTTACAGTTTTTTTATCTTTTTTTATTTTCTGAAAAGTGAAGGAGAGAGAAGAGGGAAAGGAAGGGGGCTATATATAAATTAATTTATTTATTTTTCAAAAAGCAACCTTTTACTTCGAACTCGAAATCAAACCCATCGACCGTCGTCCCCAGCTAAATACCCCCATTCCGAACTCAATGGGATATGTAACGTAGGCTGATTCGACTGTTTCGATCAGTTTTCCTTTGAATCAAAATATAAATCAATATATTGAATTTGAACGCACCTTTTAATTTAACGGGGCCCCCATATGGATTCTAAAAATTCCTAAAAAATATTTTCTAGCTTCGTATCAAAGATACGGTTCTAACAAAACTAATTTCGTCAAATTTCGAGACCGTTTGAAAAATGGCCATTTTCCAGTCGATTAAAATCAACTGAAACTGGTCAAACGCGTTTTCCTTTGCCACGCTCACATATTGATTCGGAAAATTATGAATTTAGAAACCTAGTAATAACTTGATATCACGAATCCAACAAAAGTGGTTTCGTCGAAAACCGAGGTCGTTTGCAAAATTTTCATTTTTAAGGGCCGGAATTCCATAGCGATTATTCTGAATTTTCAATTGGGCATAACTTTTGATTCCCGCTATGAAATTTTGATTTTTAGGATTCATTAGAAAGATATTTTCAAATAGATCCTAATATTTTTGGTTTCGCTAAAATCCGGTTTATTTTGAATCTTGTACATTCATTTGAACTTTGAAATCGAATTTTCGAACTACTGCGTCATTTTCTATTCCTTTTATATTTAAAATAAAATATTTATATTCTAACGACGATCTATATAAATATATATGTTCTAATTCTATTCAAAATAAATTTCTCGTTGTTATTATTTAAAATAAATCATTTTAAATACTCAAAATTCACTAAAATTGCCAAAATAAAAATTTTAAATTGGCTCAGATTTCCGGGTTATTACAATCTCCCCCACTTAAAACTTTTCATCCCAGAAAAGGAACGAAGCCGAAAGTTGTTTAACTAATTAACTCAACTTTCATTATTTTCACTACGGCTTAAGTTCTTCAACTTTTCGGTTTCTAAGAACTTTTCAAATTTTTCAAAAATTTGGCTAACACCCTAAATTTTCAAAAAATTTCGCCATAACCTCCCCTGCACCGGGGAGTTCGGGATATTTCAAATAGCCTCCTATGGCCCTCATCAATCCAAAAAGAAAAAGAAACAGCCAAGCGGCTAGCCAATGGGCTCATAAAATCATCCAAACCCAATAAATTTGTAACCATGTACCTATTTGTCGGGCAAACAATTTTATTCTTCTGCTCTTGCCTCCTTGCTAAGACCTGTTCAATGTAAGTGCATGTATATGTATGCAAATGCGACAAAATTTCAATACAACTCACTATTTGGTTCAAATTGGCTAAAGGTTCAACATTTTAATTAGTCAAACAATAATCAAACAACACAACCAACAATCAATTAGTTGATTAGCTTTTCAAATTCACAACTTTGATACATAGTCCAAAAATCACATTTTTGATGCTAAGTCACAACAATATATTCTAACTATATTTTGGTTCTCACACCAATCTAATGGAAATATATAGATATCACGCTTTCGGCACTCGAATATAATTACTGATGATGCGGCCGCATCATCAGAATTATCCTCGAGCGACTAGAGTGTGACTCTATATCCATCTAGTATATTGGAGGCTTCCAATACACGTGGATCAGACTTATATTAAAATCTCTATATACCTGATAGTCCAAATCAATATAAATAAATAATCAAATACGATTAATTGATTTAAATTTTCAAAACAAAAATCATTTTCATTTTAAAAATATACTCTTCACACTCGTTCTAGGATACTACTGATCCTATCTCTAACGAGTCATTCTCATTGGATATTACTAATCCAATCTCTGATGAATTCTTTCGTATGGTTCTAATGTATCTTGTTCTCTGAGCTCTGTAAACCAAAGCTATGATACCACAATGAAACTACCCGAACTTCCCTGATAAGGAAAGCATGGATTGAATTGAGAACAAGCCACATCGGAACGCAAACAGAAGAGCATTTCATTGCTTATTACAACAATTCATCAGAATACAAGAATATACAGAGTATTAACAAATAATATACATTATAAAATATCAGAGATTACAATACATTACATAGCAGCGGAAAATAATACAATACACAACTAGAAGTAATACACGGATACAGGGCTTTTCGAGTATCGTTCCAGCTGTAAATCAGGATCCTGTGAATATAAATCTGCAAAACCAAAACTACTAGCTGTCCGTGTCAAAATAAGGGCACCCAGAGTTTATGTTAAAACGATAAACTCCAGGTCAGTCAGTGAATGGTGTGAGAACTAAAACAGTTATACAATTTTATTTTAAAGTTAGGTAAATCAAGGGACCAAGCCGTATAACACGGAACGGGTTTGCTCCCAAGAATACTAGTGCATAAACAACAGCGCAATGCTAAATAAAGAACAATGAAGCTATTATAAGACCCAGGTCCCATCACACAATGCAACGCAAGCCAGAGGATAGGGTTTTTACCTTATAATAGCCAAGAATGCTTGGTACGTGAAATTTCATGTTTTATTATTACTATAAGTGTATAGTATCAAAACAATTTCAAATCATAAGTATCAATCATAGACGACATAAGTGCCACATACCACTATGTCTCCATACTAGGCTCTACAATCAAAAACCGCAAAGTCACGTATTGGGTTTCCATCTATGAATCGAGGTAAGGGATCGTCCTCACCGGCTTCGAGACTCTCTAGCCCGAGCCTCAGGGTCAGAGCGCATTGACCCTTGGAGCGACAAGCCCGGTCCACTGATGTGGATTAAAATGCCTGAACACTGCGTTTCCCCGCCCTTTGGGGAGTAAATGAGCCAAATAACTCCATCGGCTCCACACAATCACTGATATATCTGAGGCGCCTCGCAACAGCAACAACCACACAGGTGAAAATAATATAAATGTCAGGGCTGGTACGTCACTGACACCACCCTAGCTAGAAGGAAACACATGCCCTCCCTGAAGTCCTCTCCCGTTTCTGGTTCACAACCGGGGTGTGAGGCTCGCGAATTCACGTTACACAAAGCTATGCCACACAGGCGGTGCTTTGATCATCAACCACAAGACTTTGCTTTTCAACAGAAGCCTCGATCAATTACCACTTAGGCATGCCACACAGGCAATTCACTCCATCCGATTGATATCCATCAATATATAACCCCTGAGCTCGTACGTCTCATAGAAGGGTGTTAAGCAAGAGAATAAATTCTACGCCGCCAAACAGATATATATTTAATAGAAATCAATCACACAGAACAAAATCCAATGTCAAACACACATTCCATTTACAAGTTCGTTCTGGTTCTGAACGAAACCGGAGGCACCTTGTACCTCGCATATCCATCGATCGCCAAGTACGTCTGGACGATCACCAACTGATTCCCTCCTCTTGGGTGTACAGCCCCATTAAGATTATCAGCAATCACCCAAACGATGTGAAGACCTCCGGTCTTCGACCACCGTCTTCATCCTCGACACCATGTCGAATCAGTTATTCAGAATGGGATAAACCCGGTCTTTCTGAATAACTCGCATATATAATAAACAAGTGTTACACAAACACAACACACGCCTCATTCCAATTCAGAATATTCTTTTATTCAAATATTCACATTTATAGGGAAAGGTTCCCATTAATTTTATCAAAGATAAATTCTATAAATTAATTCTTTAATCTTCTTTTGAATATCAATTCAAACTAGTTGGGATTAACGAACCTTACCGAAGTAATCATTTGTTTTTAATTTCCCAATCCCAACCTATTCATCCCATGAAGTAAAACTGGTCATACTTCATATCTAACACCACGGTGTTATCGGTAAATTTAATTACCATTTCACGTTCAAATCTAATTAAAGATTTAACTATCGCCTGGAGGAAAACTGGTGATACTCCATTCTCGATCACTTCAATCTAATTAAAGATTCATTAAAACTCCACTTAGTTTTAATCTTCCCAAAAATCAATATCCTGTCTTTAACTGGGTTAAAGAACCAATGTCATTTAAAACACGGTTCATGATAAACCCAAAATCACATTATAATCCAATTCCAATCAATCCCATTTAATTGGTACACTTCATTAAATCTAAATAAAAGATTTAATCTTTTTCTCAACTGGGTTTAAGAACAGTGTTAGTGAAAACACCATTCGCGACAAACCCAAATCCCATTTGATATTAAATACAAGGCTCTGAATAGAAAATATATCGGCTTATATTCAATATCAAATTCTACGACCAACATATATCATATTGGAAATAACGATATAAATATATCTTTCAAATTTCCATAACAATATATGTATAATCAAGAAATCCAACATCGAAATATTCCAAAGACAATTTCAATTCAAATCAATTTCCAATATACATATTGGAAATTCTGGTTATTTTCAAAACCATTTCAAATCCACTTTATTTGTTTAAAAAAAAAGGGATTATAATTCTAGTTCAAAACTAGTTCAGTTCGATAAAAATCTACTTTTATCTTTTCAAATATGGAGTTTTTCATCCCAATTCTTCACAAATCATTTCTTATGATTTTACACATATTATTACTATTTTTAATAATTTTATCAAGGCCCGTACAGTTGATTTCCATCAACGGCCATCGAACTACACTTACAGCGACTTTTTCCAAATTTGATTTGGACATAATTCCAAATCCAACCGTTAGATTTCAAATCTCTAATATTTGTTAGAAAGCTCTTTTCGATACGAACCCAACGGTTCTGGTTTTAGGAGAATCCGACAGTCGGATCTCCCGTAATATCCATTCGAAGTCAATGGTCGAAATTTGCGAACTACTGTGGCGCGGCGCGTTCTATTCAGGCCATTATATATATATATATATAATATATATATTATATATATTTCATCGATTTCCTTTTAAAACGTATTTTATAAATCGTTTTAAATTCGTTTTCGAAACGATTTCAACTTCATATTCAATTTCGTATCAAAATTGATTATTCCACATCATCGATATACAAATGATAATATTTTCAAAACGTTATATTTTGAAATCACTTCCTTTTCTGTAATCACTATAAAAACGAATATAATCAATATAAATATCGTTCGCGTCAAATGGCGCATATCTAACCAACACGGCTTTATATATTTCAATAACTTCGTTATTCTATTCAACAAATGAATATTTTCTTCAATACATGAATATATATTTCTATTTAACACATGAATATTTATTTCATTCAACACATGAATTTATATTTTCTATTCAACACATGAATATTTATTTCATTCAACACATGAATTTATATTTTCTATTCAGCACATGAATATTTATTTTTCTATTCAACACATGAATATATATTTCTATTCAACACATGAATTTATATTTCTATTCAACACATGAATATTTATTCTATTCAACACATGAATTTATTTTTCTATTCAACACATGAATTTATATTTCATATTTTCCAAATTGGAATGAGGCCGAATCAATTAGCATATAACGTTAATTATATGGATTCCCTACAAAACATGTCAATAACAGCAACGATAAATCATCAACCATCATCCAGAGTGCACCACACAACTGCATAAGCATTAAATATAAATAATTAACGCTTACACAGTCTGTCAACCCATCGATTGACATACAACTAAACAATCGGGATTAGTGTACGTCAAATATCATCCCAATACCCGTGTGGGGTTTCAAATCAACAAACACAGATTTTATTTGTGTAGTTGGGCGATGTGTAAAATTTATCGTCCCAATCAATATCAGTCAAATCAGTGTATATAAACAAATCGTTCGATTTGTAAATGAATATTTATTTTACTTCAACCCATGAAAATATATTTTATTTCAACACATGAATATATATTTTATTTCAACACATGAATATATATTTTATTTCAGCGCATGAATATATATTTTATTTCAGCACATGAATATATATTTTATTTCAACACATGAATATATATTTTATTTCAATTCTAATCACACAATCAATTTTCACAACACCTCACTCAAACAAACAAGCCGTCCATGGTTTGTGGACAACGGGTGTCCGGTGCTGCTAAGCACCGTCTGCATCCTGGTATATATTTCAACTAGAAAATAAATTAGAAGTGAGAAGTTCTCACCGAAAAGCTAAACCCAACGCTGCGACTCTTCGTATGTAGAAAATCTTCGCCTTGCTTCTTCTTATCACTTTTGTCTACCGTATCCACTACATATATAAAAATCGCATTTTTATATTGTTGTCATACATATAAAAATCACATTTTTATTCTTCTCACTATATAAAAATTATATTTTTGATTCACTTCTTATAAAAAAATCATATTTTTATTCTTTCTATAATATAAAAATCGTATTTTTATTCTTTCTATAATATAAAAATCATATTTTTATTTCAAAGTTATATGGATCAAATCATATTTTTATACGACTGAAAATCATAACTTTCCTATTGTAAAAATCACCTCCTTAACATATTATAAATCCGATCTTTTCCCATTCTAAAAAGATGAGCTTTTCATTATAAAAAATATGATCTTTACATTATTAAAAATATAATATTTATCTTTATAAAAATATAATCTTTGCCTTGTTAAAAATCACATCTTTGCCGTGTTAAAAATCACATCTTTGCCGTGTTAAAAATCACATCTTTGTCGTGTTAAGAATCACATCTTTGCATTCATAAAAACTATGGCTTTATATCTTTAAAGTTATACCAAAACTGAAAATTAAAGTCAATTTAAATAAATAAATAAAGTACTTACAATTTTCGGATGAAGGAGGGTATAGGAGGGGCTGAGGCATCGGGGGTCATTGCAGCGGTGGCGGCGGGCCTAGCGTGGCCGGAGGTGGTCAGGGCATGGACCCAGGGTGGCGCAGCGGCTGTTTTGGGGCACTAGGGTTTGATTGGGTGTCGGTGGAGAGGAGGGAGGGCGGTGCAGCGCCACTGGTGGCGATGGCTCAGGCGGTCGGCGTCGGAGGTATGGTGTCGGAGGTAGCGGTTTTCCGTGGGTTAGGGGATTTAGGGGTTGTAGAAGAAGGAGGATGAGAAAGAAGGGATCGGAGGAGCAGAAGGAGGGGGTCCGATCATCGGTGGCGGCAGACGGGTGAAGCGGCGGCGAGTGCGACGTTGGGGGGGGGGGGGGGGGGTTGAGCGGAATTCAGATCGATTACGTTTTTTTCTTTTTTGAAAAGTGAAGGAGAGAGAAGAGGGAAAGGAAGGGGGGCTATATATAAATTAATTTATTTATTTTTCAAAAAGCAACTTTTTACTTCGAACTTGAAATCAAACCCACCGACTGTCGTCCCTAGCTAAATACCCCCATTCCGAACAAAATGGGATATGCATCGTAGGCTGATTCGACGGTTTCGATTAGTTTTCCTTTGAATCAAAATATAAATCAATATATTGAATTTGAACGCACATTTTAATTTACCGGGGCCCCATATGGATTCTAAAAATTCCCAAAAAATATTATCTAGCTTCGTATCGACGATACGGTTCTAACAAAACTAATTTCATCAAATTCTGAGACCGTTTGAAAAATGGCCATTTTCCAGTCGATTAAAATCAACTGAAACTGGTCAAACGCGTTTTCCTTTGCCACGCTCACATATTGATTCGGAAAATTATGAATTTTGAAACAAGCAATAACTTAATATCTCGGATCCAACAAAAGTGGTTTCGTCGAAAACCGTGGTCGTTGCAAAATTTCCATTTTTAAGGGCCAGAATTCCATAGCGACTATTCTGAATTTTCAATTGGGCATAACTTTTGATTCCTGCTACGAAATTTTAATTTTTCGGATTCATTGGAAAGATATTTTCAAATAGATCCTAATATTTTTGGTTTCGCTAAAATCCGGTTTATTTTGAATCCTGTACATTCATTTGAACTTTGAAATCGAATTTTCGAACTACCGCGCCGTTTTCTATTCCTTTTATACTTAAAATAAAATATTTATATTCTAACGACGATCTATATAAATTTATACATTCTAATTCTATTCAAAATAAATTTCTCATCGTTATTATTTAAAATAAATCATTTTAAATACTCAAAATTCACTAAATAAAAATTTTAAATTGGCACAGATTTCCGGGTCATTACATTCTCCCCCACTTAAAACTTTTCATCCCAGAAAAGGAACGAAGCCGAAAGTTGTTTAACTAATTAACTCAACTTTCATTATTTTCACTACGGCTTAAGATCTTCAACTTTTCGGTTTCTAAGAACTTTTCAAATTTTTCAAAAATTTGGCTAACACCCTAAATTTTCGAAAAATTTCGCCATAACCTCCCCTGCACCGGGGAGTTCGGGATATTTCAAATAGCCTCCTATGGCCCTCATCAATCCAAAAAGAAAAAGAAACAGCCAAGCGGCTAGCCAATGGGCTCATAAAATCATCCAAACCCAATAAATTTGTAACCATGTACCTATTTGCCGGGCAAACAATTTTATTCTTCTGCTCTTGCCTCCTTGCTAAGACCTGTTCAATGTAAGTGCATGTATATGTATGCAAATGCGACAAAATTTCAATACAACTCACTATTTGGTTCAAATTGGCTAAAGGTTCAACATTTTAATTAGTCAAACAATAATCAAACAACACAACCAACAATCAATTAGTTGATTAGCTTTTCAAATTCACAACTTTGATACATAGTCCAAAAATCACATTTTTGATGCTAAGTCACAACAATATATTCTAACTATATTTTGGTTCTCACACCAATCTAATGGAAATATATAGATATCACGCTTTCGGCACTCGAATATAATTACTGATGATGCGGCCGCATCATCAGAATTATCCTCGAGCGACTAGAGTGTGACTCTATATCCATCTAGTATATTGGAGGCTTCCAATACACGTGGATCAGACTTATATTAAAATCTCTATATACCTGATAGTCCAAATCAATATAAATAAATAATCAAATACGATTAATTGATTTAAATTTTCAAAACAAAAATCATTTTCATTTTAAAAATATACTCTTCACACTCGTTCTAGGATACTACTGATCCTATCTCTAACGAGTCATTCTCATTGGATATTACTAATCCAATCTCTGATGAATTCTTTCGTATGGTTCTAATGTGTCTTGTTCTCTGAGCTCTATAAACCAAAGCTCTGATACCACAATGAAATGACCCAAACTTACCCGGTAAGTAAAGCACGGATTGAATTGAGAACAAGCCACATCGGAACGCAAACAGAAGAGCATTTCATTGCTTATTACAACAATTCATCAGAATACAAGAATATACAGAGTATTAACAAATAATATACATTATAAAATATCAGAGATTACAATACATTACATAGCAGCGGAAAATAATACAATACACAACTAAAAGTAATACATGGATACAGAGCTTTCCAAGTATTGTTCCAGCTGTAAATCAGGATCCTGTGAATATAAATCTGCAAAATCAAAACTACTAGTTGCCCGTGTCAAACTAAGGGCACCCAGAATTTAGGTTAAAACAATAAACTCCAGGTCAGTCATGTGACTGGTGTGAGAACTAAAACAGTTATAAATCTTTATTTTAAAGTTAGCTAAATCAAGGGGCCATGCCGTATAACACGGAACGGGTTTCCTCCCAAGAATACCAGTGCATAAACAACAACGCAATGTTAAATAAAGAACAATGAAGCTATTATAAGACCCAGGTCCCATCACACAATGCAACGCAAGCCGGAGGATAGGGTTTTTACCTTATAATAGACAAGAATGCTTGGTAGTATCAAAACAATTTCAAATCATAAGTATCAATCATAGACGGCATAAGTGCCCCATACCACTATGTCGCCATACTTGGCTCTACAATCAAAAACCGCAAAGTCACGTATTGGAAGTTGGGTTTCCATTTATGTACCGAGGCAAGGGATCGTCCTCACCGGCTTCGAGACTCTCTAGCCCGAGCCTCAGGGTCAGAGCGCATTGACCCTTGGAGCGATAAGCCCGGTCCACCGATGTGGATTAAAATGCCTGAACGCATCCGTTTCCCCGCCCTTTGGGCCGTAAATGAGCCAAATAACTCCATCGGCTCCACACAATCACTGATATATCCGAGGCGCCTCACAACAGCAACAACCACATAGGTGAAAATAATATAAATGTCAGGGCTGGTAGGTCACTGACACCACCCTAGCTTGAAGGAAACACATGCCCTCCCTGAAGTCCTCTCCCGTTTCTGGTTCACAACCGGGGTGTGAGGCTCGCGAATTCACGTTACACAAAGCTATGCCACACAGGCGATGCTTTGATCATCAACCACAAGACTTTGCTTTTCAACAGAAGCCTCGATCAATTACCACTTAGGCATGCCACACAGGAAATTCACTCCATGCGATTGATATCCATCAATATATAACCACTGAGCTCGTACGTCTCAGAGAAGGGCGTTAAGCAAGAGAATAAATTCTCCGCCGCCAAACAGATATATATTTAATAGAAATCAATCACACAGAACAAAATCCAATGTCAAACACACATTCCATTTACAAGTTCGTTCTGGTTCTGAACGAAACCGGAGGCACCTTGTACCTCGCATATCCATCGATCTCCAAGTACGTCTAGACGCTCACCAACTGATTCCCTCCTCTTGGGTGTACATCCCCATTAAGATTATTAGTAATCACCCAAACGATGTGAAGACCTCCGGTCTTCGATCACCATCTTCATCCTCGACACCACGTCGAATCAGTTACTTAGAATGGGATAAACCCGGTCTTTCTGAATAACTCGCGTATATAATAAACAAGTGTTACACAAACACAACATATGCCTCATTCCAATTCAGAATATTCTTTTATTCAAATATTCACATTTATAGGGAAAGGTTCCCATTAATTTTATCAAAGATAAATTCTATAAATTAATTCTTTGATCTTCTTTTGAATATCAATTCAAACTAGTCGGGATTAACGAACCTTACCAAAGTAATCATTTGTTTTTAATTTCCCAATCCCAACCTATTCATTCCATGAAGTAAAACTGGTCATACTTCATATCTAACACCACGGTGTTATAGGTAAATTTAATTACCATTTCACGTTCAAATCTAATTAAAGATTTAACTATCACCGGGAGCAAAACTGGTGATACTCCATTCTCGATCACTTCAATCTAATTAAAGATTCATTAAAACTCCACTTAGTTTTAATCTTCCCAAAAATCAATATCCTGTCTTTAACTGGGTTAAAGAACCAACGTCATTTAAAACACGGTTCGCGATAAACCCAAAATCACATTCTAATCCAATTCCAATCAATCCCATTTAATTGGTACACTTCATTAAATCTAAATAAAAGATTTAATCTTTTTCTCAACTGGGTTTAAGAACAGTGTTAGTGAAAACACCATTCACGACAAACCCAAATCCCATTTGATATTAAATACAAGGCTCTGAATAGAAAATAAATCGGCTTATATTCAATATCAAATTCTACGACCAACAAATATCATATTGGAAATAACGATATAAATATATCTTTCAGATTTCCATAACAATATCTGTATAATCACGAAATCCAACATCGAAATATTCCAAAGACAATTTCAATTCAAATCAATTTCCAATATACATATTGGAAATTCTGGTTATTTTCAAAACCATTTCAAATCCACTTTATTTATTTTAAATAAATAAATAAATGGGATTATAATTCTAGTTCAAAACTAGTTCAGTTCGATAAAAATCTATTTTTATCTTTTCAAATATGGAGTTTTTCATCCCAATTCTTCACAAATCATTTCTTATGATTTTACACAAATTATTAATATTTTTAGTAATTTTATCAAGGCATGTACAGTCGATTTCCATCAACGGCCATCGAACTACACTTACAACAACTTTTTCCAAATTGGATTTGGACATAATTCCAAATCCAACCATTAGATTTCAAATCTCTAATATTTGTTAGAAAGCTCTT
Organism: Allium sativum; assembly: GCA_030737875.1. Lineage (NCBI taxonomy): Eukaryota > Viridiplantae > Streptophyta > Magnoliopsida > Asparagales > Amaryllidaceae > Allium > Allium sativum. The sequence goes on from CM060921.1 coordinate 322,212,357, forward strand.
TTCGATACGAACCCAATGGTTCCGGTTTTAGGAGAATTCGACGGTCGGATCTCCCGTAATATCCATTCGAAGTCAATGGTCGAAATTCGCGAACTGCCGCGGCACGTTCTATTCAGGCCGTTATATATATATATATATGTATATATATATATATGTATATATGTATATATATATATATATGTATATATATATATATATTATACATTTCGTCGATTTCCTTTTAAAACGTATTTTATAAATCGTTTTAAATTCGTTTTCGAAACGATTTCAACTTCATATTCAATTTCGAATCAAAATTGAATATTCCACATCATCGATATACAATTGATAATATTTTCAAAACGTTATATTTTGAAATCACTTCCTTTTCTATAATCACTATAAAAACGAATATAATCGATATAAATATCGTTCGCATCAAATGGCGCATATCTAACCAACACAGCTTTATAAATTTCAATAACTTCGTTATTCTATTCAATAAATGAATATTTTCTTCAACACATGAATATTTATTTCATTCAACACATGAATTTATATTTTCTATTCAACACATGAATATTTATTTCATTCAACACATGAATTTATATTTTCTATTCAACACATGAATATTTATTTTTCTATTCAACACATGAATATATATTTCTATTCAACACATGAATTTATATTTCTATTCAACACATGAATATTTATTCTATTCAACACATGAATTTATATTTCTATTCAACACATGAATTTATATTTCTATTCAACACATGAATTTATATTTCTTATTTTCTAAATTGTAATGAGGCCGTATCAATTACCATATAACGTTAATTATATGGATTCCCTACAACTCATGTAAATAACAGCAACAATAAATCATCAACCATCATCCAGAGTGCACCACACAACTGCATAAGCATTAAATATAAATAATTAACGCTTACACAGTCTATCAACCTATCGATGACATACAACTAAACAATCGGGATTAGTGTACGTAAAATATCATCCCAATACCCGTGTGGGGTTTCAAATCAACAAACACAGATTTTATTTGTGCAGTTAGGCGATGTGTAAAATTTATCGTCCCAACCAATATCAGTCAAATCAGTGTATATAAACAAATCGTTCGATTTGTAAATGAATATTTATTTAACTTCAACCCATGAAAATATATTTTATTTGAACACATGAATATATATTTTATTTCAACACATGAATATATATTTTATTTCAAAACGTGAATATATATTTTATTTTAGCACATAAAAATATATTTTATTTCAACACATGAATATATATATTTTTCAATTCTAATCACACAATCAATTTTCACAACACATCAATCAATAAAACAAGCCGTCCATGGTCTGTGGACGACGGGTGTCGGATGCTGCTACGTACCGTCTACATCCTAGTATGTATTTCAACTAGAAAATAAATTAGAAGTGAGAAGTTCTCACCGGGAAGCTAAACCCAACGCCGCGACTCTTCATATGTAGAAAATCTTCGCCTTGCTTCTTCTTGTCACTTTCGTCTACCGTATCCACTACATATATAAAAATCGCATTTTTATATTGTTGTCACGTATATAAAAATCACTTTTTTATTCTTCGCACTATATAAAAATTATATTTTTGATTCACTTCTTATATAAAAATCATATTTTTATTCTTTCTGTAATATAAAAATCATATTTTTATTTCAAAGTTATATGGATCAAATCATATTTTTATACGACTGAAAATCATAACTTTCCTATGGTAAAAATCACCTCCTTAACATATTGAAAATCCAATCTTTTCCCATTCTAAAAAGATGATCTTTTCATTATCAAAAATATGATCTTTACATTATTAAAAAAATAATATTTATCTTTATAAAAATATAATATTTGCCTTGTTAAAAATCACATCTTTGCCGTGTTAAAAATCACATCTTTGCCGTGTTAAAAATCACATCTTTGTCGTGTTAAAAATCACATCTTTGCATTCATAAAAACTATGGCTTTATATCTTTAAAGGTATACCAAAACTGAAAATTAAAATCAATTTAAATAAATAAATAAAGTACTTACAATTTTCAGATGGAGGAAGGTATAGGAGGGGCTGAGGCATCGGGGGTCATTGCAGTGGTGGCGGCGGGCCTAGCATGGTCGGAGGTGGTCAGGGCATGGACCCAGGGTGGCGCAGCGGCCGTTTTGGGGCACTACGGTTTGATTGGGTGTCGGTGGAGAGGAGGGAGGGCGGTGCAGTGCCGCTGGTGGGGATGGCTCAAACGGTCGGCGTCGGAGGTATGGTGTCGGAGGTAGCGGTTTTCCATGGGTTAGGGGATTTAGGGGTTGTAGAAGAAGGAGGAGGAGAGAGAAGGGATCGGAGGAGCATAGGGAGGGGGTCCGATCATCGGTGGCGGCAGGCTGGTGAAGCGGCGGCGAGTGCGACGTTGGGGGGGCTGAGCGGATTGCAGACCGGTTACGGTTTTTTTTATTTTTTTATTTTCTGAAACGTGAAGGAGAGAGAAGAGGGAAAGGAAGGGGCTATATATAAATTTATTTATTTTTCAAAAAGAAACTTTTTACTTCGAACTCAAAATCAAACCCACTGACTATCATCCCTAGCTAGACACCCCCATTCCGCACTCAATGGGATATGTTTCGTAGGCTGAATCGACTGTTTCGATCAGTTTTCCTTTGAATCAAAATATAAATAAATATATTGATTTTGAACGCACTTTTTAATTTACTGGGGTCCCATACGGATTCTAAAAATTCCCGAAAAATATTTTCTAGCTTTGTATCGACGGTACGGTTCTAACAAAACTAATTTCATCAAATTCCGAGACCGTTTGAAAAATGGCCATTTTCCAGTCGATTAAAATCAACTAAAACTGGTCAAACGCGTTTTCCTTTGCCACGCTCACATATTGATTCGGAAAATTACGAATTTTGAAACCTAGAAATAACTTGACATCACGGATCCAACAAAAGTGGTTTCGTCGAAAACCAAGGTCGTTTGCAAAATTTCCATTTTTAAGGGCCAGAATTCCATAGCGACTATTCTGAATTTTCAATTGGGTATAACTTTTGATTCTCGCTATGAAATTTTGATTTTTCGGATTCGTTGGAAAGATATTTTCAAATAGATCCTAATATTTTTGGTTTCGCTAAAATCCGGTTTATTTTGAATCCTGTACATTCATTTGAACTTTGAAATCGAATTTTCGAACTACCGTGCCATTTTCTATTCCTTTTATATTTAAAATAAAATATTTATATTCTAACGACGATCTATATAAATATATATGTTCTAATTCTATTCAAAATAAATTTCTCGTCATTATTATTTAAAATAAATCATTTTAAATACTCAAAATTCACTAAAATTGCCAAAATAAAAATTTTAAATTGGCTCAGATTTCCGGGTTATTACAATGGCAAAGCCTTTTAAATTCCATACATAGTAACAGTCTTCTTTTACAGAAGCCTATCTCGATTATTATCAAATCGAATTTCCACTCAATTCCAATTTAATGTATTAAATTGGAAAACTTGACTTTAGAAAATTTCTTTTTAAATCTTAAATAAAGATTTATAATTCTAAATAATATTTTCATTGTTAATTAGGTTAAAGAACAAATGTCTTCTAAAACATAGTTCACGGTAAACTCAATTCACATATCATTTTATTCCAAGTACTAGATATAATTGGAAACTCTAATAATTTAAATTAAAAGATTTATTCCTATCATACGGGGTTTAAGAACAGTGTTATTTAAGACACCATCCACAACAACTCAAAATCTAATTCTTTTATTTAATTCCAATTAAATATTAACTAATTGGAAGACTTCATTAAATCTAAATTTTAAAAGATTTATTCTAGTTAATAACTAGTTCATTTTGATAAAAATATATTCTTATCTTTTATGTCCATACAAAACGGACATAGAAATCATTATTTTATTCTTCATTAAATATTATTTTTAAATATTCATTATTTAAAAATAATCTTTATATAAAAAGATTCTTTATGTAAAATATTCTTTATTTTAAATATTACAATGTCTTTTAAAAATATTCTTTATTTAAAAGATATTTTGAATGGGAATATGACTCAATCATTTACCATATAATTTTGGTTATATGGATTTCATACATCCCATGAACACAACAAAAATGATAAATAATCATTAAACAATCAATTCTCATCCAAAGTGAAATTTATAACTGTGTGAGCATTAAAATGAATAAATAACGCTCTTCGCAGCCTGTCAATCCATCGATAGACATTCAATTAAATATTGGGAATAGTGTAGGTCAAATATCATCTCAATACTCATGTAGGGTTTTCGGCCAACAATAGTTCATATAAATAAATAATTGGTTAATGAATTTAACCAATTTCTAATTCTGCTAACATATTGATGATAATGAACAAAACCTGCTATTTTATTTCTAATGCCGAATAAAAATGTATTTTACTCGTATAATTTTCTTATACATTTCTAATGTCTAATAGAATGTAATTTATTTATATGACATTATTACTGATGACAAATGAAAAGATAATTCCTATTTTCTTTTATTTGTATGCAAATTTCTATTTTAAACTTTTAACAAATAAAAAGAAATGTTTTACTTGTATGTATAGTTTCAAATCATAACTTCTGAAATGCCTTTTTATTCTGTACACAAGTTCTGATGTGACATTTGACAATACAACTATCACTTGGATTTGCATACAAATTCTATTATATAAATTAACAATAAACTGTCACTTTAATTTACATATAATTCTAATGTATGTTTTGACCAATAATATGATTCTTATATTTGAATATGAATTCTAATGTAAGTTTGCAAATAAAAATGATTTTTATATTTGCATATAAATTCTATCGTATGTTATGCAAATAAAGGTGATCCTTATATTTGCATATAAATTATACTTCAATAAAATGTAAAAAAAAGTGATACATCCATTTTGCTGACAATTCTATTTTATCAAAATGAATATTTTTGTTGTAACATAAACCTAGTAAATAAAAATGCTATTTGTGTTTAACTCTTTTATTTAACCAAAAATGTAATTTTTGTTTTCAACTATCTTATTTTGGCAAAATGTACATTTTTATTTCAACTAATATATTTGACAAAAATGTTCTTTTCATCTCATCTATTTGGTTTCAACAAATATGATGTATTTGTTTTGAACCAATCTTTTTGACAAAAATGCATATTTTGATAAAACGTATATTTTGATAAAAAAATGTATATTTCTAATTCAACTATTTTAATTTGTCAAAAATGCTCATTTTTGTTTCAACAATTCTAATTTGACAAAAATGAATGTTTTTTTTTTCAATCAAATTATAATGTCCAAAAATGAATATTTTTGTTTAACTATTCTATATTGACAACAATATATATTTTTGTTTAAATGTTCTATATTGATAAAAATGAATATTTTTGTTTGACTATCCTATATTGACAAAGATGCTAATGTTTGTTTAACAATTCTAATGCGACAAAATGAAAATGTTTGTTTTGCTAAATCTAATGCGATAAAAATGATAATTTTTGTTTTGCTAAATCTAATACGACAAAAAGGATAATGTTTGTTTTGCTAAATCTAATGCGGCAAAAAGGATAATGTTTGTTTTGCTAAATCTAATGCGACAAAAAGGATAATGTTTGTTTCGCTAAATCTAATGCGACAAAAAGGATAATGTTTGTTTCGCTAAATTATTAAGCAAATGTGATAACTTTTGTTATCTTTTATTTTAATCCCTTTTTATTCCAAACTTCTTATTCTGATATTTTTGACACAAATGTTAAATTTGTCTCAATGACTTGTTTTGACACAAATTATAACCTTTATTTCAATTTACATAGTTTTGACAAAAATCTATATTTTTATTTCAATAATCATGTTTTGATAAAAATGTTAATTTTATTTCAACTAACATGTTTGAAAAAATGACTATTTTTATTTCAACTAACATGTTTGACAAAAATGACCGTTTTTATTTCATATAAAATGACAACAAAAATGATACTTTCAACTCTTCTATTTTTATGGTGTATAAAATGACAACAGAAATGATAGCTTTAAATCTTCTATTGTTATTGCATATAAAATGACAATAAAATGCAACTTTAAAATCTATTCTTTTCATTACAACTAAAATGACAATAAAAATGTTATTTGTATTGGTTCTTTTTATTGTAACTAACTTGACAATAAAAAAGTTATTTTTAAATCTATCCTTTTTATTGTAAATTAATTGACAAATAAAATGTTACTTTAAATCCATTCTTTTTATTGCATATAGAATGACAATAAAAATGTTGCTTTTTAATCTACACTTTTTATTGTATATAAAATGATAATAAAATGTTACTTTTAAATCTCAACTCTATTTCATTGTAACTAATTGAAAATAAAAATGAAATCTTTTATTCCAAATCTAATCTTTGTAACTAGTTGAAAATAAATAAATAAAAATAAAATGACTCTTTTGTTTCTAATCCTTTTTAATAACCAAAAATGTATATTCTTGTTTCATCTTTTTAAATGACAAAAATGAATGTTTTTGGTCTATTCTCTTTCAATGGCAAAAATGAATATTTTGTCTCATTCCTTTTAATTGACCAAGAATGTGTAATTTGGTTTCACTCTTTTTAAATGATAAAAGTGTATGTTTTTATTTCTGTAACGACCCGCATTCTACGCTTCAGATGATCGTAGAATATTTATTTCTTTTTCATGCAAAGCCGTATAGCCAGGTAACTTTGGGAAACGACTATTGGGGTCATTTCCCATGTTCATGATTTTTGTCGATTTTTAAATGACCGTTTTGTCCTTAGTTGATCTTGTTTCGGCCATAACTTTTGATTGGTAGGGAGTTTTTACATGAAACCACTTCCATTAGATACGAATGATGGTTTACCTTTTCATAGAGTGGTCACATTGGCCAAACGGACTCACCGTTTGGGAGATATGGCTGAAACAAGGTTTAGAAGGTGAAAAACAGCTTAATTGGGCCTAATTAGGGTGATTAACAAGAGAGCCCATAACCCATTTCTGGATTAGGGTTATGGGGAGACTGAGAACAGTAGGAAAACGATTTTTATTTCATTTTTCAGCTGCCTTAAACATTTCTCTAACCCTAGCCATGGCTTCCACCTTCTAATTTCATCCCAAAATCGCTCCTAATCGCTTTCTAATTGAAGATTAAGCCAAGCTACGTCAAATCAAGAAGAAATAGCACCATTTCAGAGTTAGATCTACTGTTAGACGCTGGAAATCGCCCCAAATCAGTGGAGTTTCAGTTTTGAAAGTTTTATTTGTGGCTAAGGTAAGTGATTAGCATTATATTTACAATAATTATAGTTAATTAGGGCGATTATTGTTAATTAACTAAATTTTGCATGTTAAAAATATGGAAAAATAATTATAAATTCTTAAATATTATTTTAGACCTTTGTTAGAAATTTGGGTTAAGTTGGATAAGTTTTGCTAATCATATCATTATTTATGCTTAAACATGATTAAGGGAAAACATGGGTTTTGGGTATGTTTGATCCATTTTGACATGGCTATTTATCATTTTGGTATTTATGGTTGATGCTAAATGTTGCTATGACTATTTGGTGTGATTTATGATTGCTTAGAACAATTAGAATAGTCAAAAACGCTGTCGTACGGCGTAAACAGACGTTGGGAAAGTTGTAGGAAAAGTGCAGGATTGTGACCCGAACCGGATCGGATCGGTGGGGATGAACCGACCCGCTCGTGGAGTATCCCACGACCCGACCGATTGCATCTGAAGTTCTCAGATCCGACCCTCTCGTGAATGGTCGCGCGACCCGACCCGATGGAAGCATCATTCTCCAAGCCGACCCGCCTACACAGACCAAGGGAGTTTGATCCCGAACTGGAGCATCATCACGACCCGACCCGGAGCGAGAACCACCCACGAATCGAACCGTAGTGGACTGGAGCCCACGAACCGAACTGGATGGGGAAGCCGACCCGACCCGAGCAATCCGATCCGAACCAGAATGGTGACTGCGAACCGAACTAAGGAGCATGGACGTGAGGTATCAGCTATGAACCAAATGAAGACCGATCCGGAGAAGACCAAATCTGAAATGCAAAGGTAGTCTGAATGGGAAGTTGTAACTCGGGATCCAGATGGGAACCAAAGACTGAACTTCATGAGTTGGAGTTTACTGCAGGACGTGTGCAAAGGGGTTATCGACGTCTATAGCTTTGACTCACCACGGAAAGACGGATATTGGCTATGGATCAATGCAGTGAAGTTGTCATGACTTCATGGGGCAGAGTGATCGTAGCATGGCTATGAGCCAGTGCAGTTGGGTCTTCATGACTTCATGGGGCAGAGTGGACATAGCAAGAACTAGTCGCTATGGATCAATGCAGTGGAGTCGCCATGACTCCATGGAGCAGAGTGATCATAGCAAGGATTTGGGTGATCAAAGCGGTGGATATTGTATGCTTTACGCACTGAGTGAGAGATGTGAGGATGGTTGTTATGCTTGATTGTTTGACATCACTATGACATGCACACCCCCACCCCAGTATCTTTACCCCATATGCTAGTGTCACCTTAGAGTATTGTGCATCTTGTTGTGCTAACTCTTTGGTTGCAAGTCCAGGTTCAGGTATGGTTTAGTATATCTGTTATTATTCTGTTTTGCTGCATATCGCTCATACCAGACTTTTGTCTGACCCATAGTTTTATGTCTCTTCTTATTACTCTGGGTGCTCTTAAACGGGCAGACTAGAGACAGGTTATGTAACGTCCCGCATTCTACGCATCGAAGGATCGTAGAATATTTATTTCTTTCTCATACGAAGTCGTATGGTCATGTAAATTTGGGAGATGACTATTGGGGTCGTTTCCCATGTCCTTGATTTTTGCCGATTTTTAAATGACCGTTTTGCCCCTTGTTGATCTTGTTTCGGCCATAATTTTTGATTGAAAAGGAGTTTTGACTTAAAATCGCTTCATTAGATCTGGATGATGGTTTATCTTTCCGTACAGTGGTCATATGTGAAAAACGGACTTACCGTTTGGGAGATATGGCTGAATTAAGGTTTAGGAGGTGAAAAACTGCTTAACCGGGCCAAATAAGGTGATTAGTGAATGGGCCCATAACCCATTTCGGGATTAGGGTCATGGGAAGGCTGAAACGAGTTAGGTTTTCATTTCATTTTAGTTTTCTAGCCGCCATTTACCTCCTAGGAACCCTAACAATGGCCTCCAACATCTAGAATCACCTCTAATCACTTTCTAATCAAGTATTAGCCTAACCTTCACCAAATCAAAGGGAAATAGCGCCAAATCAAGGTCGGAACTACTATATAGCCTTGGGGACAGCGCCAAATAGAGGATAATTTCAAATTTGGTATTTTGTTTGTAGCTAAGGTGAGTGATTTGCATAGTTCCTCACTAATTATGGTTAATTAAGGGTAATTAGTGTTAATTAGCGAATTTAAACATGATTAGATTCTGGAAAAATATTTATAAATTTCGAAATATTGTTTTAGACCTCTATTAGAAGTTTGGGTTGATTTGGTTAAGTTTTACTAATCCTATCATTAGTTTTTCTTAAACATGCTTAAGGGAAAATATGGGATTTTGACTATGTTTGATCCGTATAAACATGTTAAGTTGTTGTTTTGGTGTTAGTGGACAATTTTATATGTTGCTATGACTATATGGTATGCTTTCTGATTGATTAGAAAAGTTATATTGGTCGAAAATGCCGTCGAATGGCATAAAACAGTTGCTGGAAAGAAGTGCAGGTAATTAACCGAACCAGATCTGATCAGAGGGGGAAGCACGAACCGAACCGCTCCCCCCAAACTATTGCATCACGAGCCCATCTGGGGAACTGGGGAGATCATGACCGAACCTACCCGCCTGTACCTGGAGTTCTCCGAACCGACCCGCTCGCGTGAAGATGTCACGATCTGAACCACTTGCTTGAAGTCACGACCTGATGCTCTGGAGAGGACCACGAACTGATCCGAAGTAGAAGCCAAGAACCGACCTGAACCCAGTAGCTGCTCACGATCCGAACTGGCGAACACCATGAATCGACCAGAAGGCGATGACCACGAACTGGAGATGATCACCACGACCCGACCAGTATAGAGTATTCTGATCCGAACCGAAATGCTTGGATTTGAGGCGTGAATCACGATCCGAACTGGAAGTACGAGTTGAAGTGAAGAACAGGAACCGAACCGATCTGGAGGAGACCATACCCGAGATACAAAGGTAGTCCAAATGGGAAGCTTGTACTCAGGATCCAGTTGGGAACCAACGAGTTAACTTCATGATAGGGCTTTGCTGCGGGACGTGTGCTAAGGGGTTATCGACGTCTATAGCTTTGACTCACCACGGAAAGGCGGATATTGGCTACGGATCAGTGTAGTGAAGTTGTTATGACTTTGGGGCAAAGTGATCGTAGAAAGGCTATGATCTAGTGCAGTGGAGCCATCATGACTCCATGGGGCAGAGTGGACATAGCAAAGGACTAGTGGCTATGGATCAGTGAAGTGGTGTCATTATGACTCCATGGGGCAGAGTGATCGTAGCAAGGAATTGGGTGGTCAAAGTGGTGGATATCGTATGCTTTACGCACAGAGTGAGAGATGTGAGGATGGTTGCTATGATTGATTGTTTGCCATCACTATGTCGTGCACACCCCCACCCCCGTATTTTTTACACCATATGTTAGTGGCACCTTAGAGTGTTGTACAGTATGTAGTGCTAACTCTTTGGTTGCAGGTCCAGGTTCAGGTATGGTTTAGTATACCTGTTATTGTTCTGTTTTGCTGCTTATCGCTCATACCAGACTTTTGTCTGACCCAGAGTTTTATGTCTCTTCTTATTACTCTTTGTGCTCTTAAACGGGCAGACTAGAGACAGGTTAGCTGGTTGTGCACGAGTAGCCGTACTGGAGACGAGCAGGAGGCTCCTATGTATTATCTACATATATTCTCCCTGTGTCGCTGCTGGTCTCTACTTTGGGCATTAGTAGTGTACCTTCCTTATTGCTTTAGAGACAGTTTTCAAAAGTTGTAATAATAATGATGTGGAACATAAGCTGTATTTGGATTTTCCGCTGCTATGATGTTTAGTTTTCAGCTTATGCACTGTCTCACCTGTTTAATGTCAAATATGTTATTATTATATTTTATTCCTTGTGCTGTGAGACATTCTACAGGTTCCTTGTTAGTTCAAATACCCTTCCTTTCCTTTCTTGGGCGACCGTCCCGTGCTGGTTAGACATTGGCACAACGCACTTTCATTGAAATGTCGGCTGGTGCGGGGCGGGCCGTCACATTTGGTATCAGAGCTCTAGGTTGCATAGTTAACCTAGGGAAAGACACTAGAGAGAGATAATACATATATGAGAGCACGTATTTGTGATTATTTTGGTTTTCAAAAGCTATATATATACTATTAGTATTGCTAAGGATGAAGTCGCGCTGCACTGACACCACAAAGAGGATGGTTAATCGTTTCTCTTTACAGATTGAACGATGAGCCAATATACGAAGGGTGTTGGTAGAGGAGCCAATAATGGGAATGCTCCTGACATGAGGACTATGTTCACTGAATTCATGAGAGAGATGCTTAGAAATGTGCAAGGAGCAGTTCCTAATGCTGCAAATGGTGGTGGTGCAGCGGTACAGGCGCCTAGGGCCGATTTCACCAAGCTTTGCAAGGATTACACTAGCCTTGGTGGAAAGCCGTTCCATGGAATGGAATCGGCTACAAAAGTCCAGGATTGGTTGGATAGCTGTGAGTGTATCTTTGAAGACTTGGGTATCGAGGATGCGATGAAGAGGAAGCTAACATCCCGTCAGCTGCAAGGACGGGCGATGAATTGGTGGAATGCTATTAAGGCAGCTACTCCAGAGGATCAAGTTACATGGGATCAGTTTAAGGCCCGATTCAATGATAAGTTTATCACAACTGCTCAGAAATCAGAGTTGTTTAGGAAATTTCTGGAGCTTAAGCAGAATGGTAGGTCAGTCTCGGAGTACATTGCAAAGTTCGATACTCTATCGAAATATAGATCATCCCTTATTGATACTGCCGAGAAGAAAAATGAAAAGTTCATAACAGGCTTATATCAGTACTTAGGGGAAGGCTTATAAACCATGTCGATGAGACATTTGAATCTATTGTAGGGAAAGCTTTGAGATCAAAGAGTTTATACCCTAAGTTGAAGACTGAGGTTGCATCTGCAGAGGAGCCAAAACCGCAAGCAAGCGGTGGAGGCAAGAATGGTTCTCAGAATAAGAGGAAGAAGAATCAGACCAAGGATGTCCAGAAGAAGAAGAATAAGAAAGATGTGGAGTGCTTTAGCTGTGGAAAGAAGGGCCATTATGCTAAAGAATGTCGAGCAAAGCCATCGGACAGGAAGTGCTTCAACTGCGGCCAAGTGGGACATCACAAGGATAAGTGTCCACAACTCCCTAAAGAAAAGCAGATTGTGAAAGCATATGCTATCAATGTAGTTCCTTCTTCGTCGAATGCCCCAACTGCGGCAGAGAAAGGAAAGAATGTCATCATTCAAGGTATGCTTTCTGTTTATGATGTTCCTGTTCAAGTATTGTTTGATAGCGGAGCTTCCCGTTCCTTCATATCTAGTGACCTGGTAGATAGGTTGGGATTGGAACCCGAGATAATCGATAGACCTTTAGCAGTGATGAACCCGATTGGTGGTTCGACTAGCCTTTGTATGATTTGTCGTAATGTGGTCTTATCGAGTCATGGTTGCATGTTTGTTTGTGATTGCTTTGTTTTGGGCTTTACTGGGTTTGGCATTATTTTGGGAGTCGATTGGCTCCAAAGATACGGGGTGTGGTAGACTGTAAGGGCTTTTTGGTGATAGTTAGAGCAGATGATGGACGGAGGGTAGTGTTTGGTGGTCTACCTAGTGATGGGGTAATGGCTAGTTTTCTAAATTCCCTCGACATCCCGCATGATGAGTTGTCAGATGTGCCCGTGGCTGGCCAGTATCCGGACGTCTTCGAGGATGTGACCGGACTTCCACCACACCGAGCGATTGAGCTCCGTATTGATTTAGTGAAAGATGCCAGACCTATAGTGATGCCACTTCGTCGTATGGAACCAAGGGAGCAGCGAGAACTCGGGGTGAAAGTAAGCGATCTGTTGAAGAAAGGATTTATCATAAGAAGTGTTTCTGAGTGGGGAGCACCAGTTGTGTTTGCTACCAAGGCAGATGGTTCCCTTCATTGTGTGTGGACTACCGCGAGTTGAATAAGGTGACGAGGAAGAATAAGTATCCTCTACCGCGGTAGATGATTTGTTTGATCAGTTAAGTGGCGCGAGAGTATTCTCCCAGTTGGATCTCGTGACAGTTTTTCATCAGCTTAGAGTGGAAGCTGAAAGTATAGCTAAAACGGCATTACGGACGCCGTTTGGATTTTATGAGTGGTTGGTCATGCCATTCGGGTTGACCAATGCACTAGCATATTTTGTGGATCTTATGAATAGGGTATTCAGGGATCAATTGAATAAGTTTGTTCTTGTGTTCGTAGACGATATCTTGGTTTATTCAAGGACAGAGGAAGAACACAAGGAACATTTGAGGATAGTGATGGAGGTGTTAAGAAAACACCAATTGAAAGCAAAGTTTTCTAAGTGTCACTTCTGGAGGAGGGAAGTGAGATTCTTGAGCCATGTTGTTTCAGAGAATGGTATTGCCGTGGACCCTGCGAAGGTGGCTACGGTACAAGATTGGTCTACGCCCAAGAATGCAATAGACGTAAGAAGTTTCTTGGGATTAGCTGGATATAATCGTAAGTTTATCCAAGACTTCTCCAAGATAGTAGCACCATTGACTCAGTTGACCAAGAAGAATCAAGCTTTCGTCTGGGACGAAAAGTGAGAGAATGCATTTAAGAGTCTAAAGGGAAAGTTGACATGTGCACCGGTGTTAGTCATTCCTAAAGGGAATGAAGAGATGACGGTATACACTGATGTTTATGGTACCGGACTAGGTGTTGTATTGATGCAAGGAGGTAGGGTTGTAGCTTATGCTAGTAGGAAACTAAAACCACATGAGAAAAGATATCCTACCCATGATTTGGAATTGGCAGCGATCGTGTTCGCATTGAATATGTGGAGACATTATCTCTTGGGAGAAAGATTCGAGTTGTTTACCGATCATAAATCGTTGTAGTATCTCTTCTCTTAGAAGGATCTAAATCTCTGACAGCAAAGATGGTTAGAATTCTTGGATTCCTACGATTTCGATATCGCATACACACCAGGAAAGGGCAATGCGGTAGCTGATGCATTGAGTATAAGACATGCCAGTTTAGGGGCTATGTTTCTTGAGTGGAAGCAACTGGAGTACATCGCTGGGTATGATTTCAGACCAAAGTGCAAATTGGATCCAGAAGTATTAGTAAGTTTGATGGTCAGACCCACTTTGATTGAGCGGATTGGTTCCAGTCAAAGGGACGATCCTAACTTATTGAAAATCATCTCCAAGTTAGAGATGGGCATCGATGAGGAGATGAACAAGTATGGGCTTGATCGAGATGGATGGCTTAGAAAGAATGGAAGACTAGTTGTGCCCAATGTCAAGGGATTGAGAGATGAAGTGCTTAGAGAATGTCATCACTCAAAACTGATTATACATCCCGGTGGTAACAATATGTATCAAGACATGAAGCAGACCTACTATTGGGAAGGGATGAAAAGAGACGTTGGGAAGTTTATATCCAAATGCATGAACTGTGAAACACCCCACCTCCATTAGGGTCACTCTCAAAGGGAATGCCCTAATTTTGGTGGAGGTTTATAAGTATAAGTCACAGATATACAAGACAGATATAATAACACATATTATTGAACAGCGGAAAACAACAACTTTTATTTCTTCAAAATACGTGTTACACAAACCATGCCATAATACTTCTCAGAATCATAACTGTCTTGATTACATTATTTAAAGAAGCATGAAGAAAACATAAATAAACTGCAAAAGTCCCCTAATTGCTGTCCAAAGCCATAGTCCAAAACGGAAAAGATCCAAGCAATACATTCTTTCTCTTCAAGCTGGATGTGAAAACTGATCAAGCTGCGGTATTCCCTCCCTGAGAACCTGGGGGGGGGGGAAACGAAAGAAAAAGAGGCGAAAGGAAAAGGGTCAGTCATAAAGACTGAGTAAGTTCTAGTGACTTTCAGTGTAGAAACGGTTAAAGCAACCTGTCATGTATGAACTGGAACTAAACTTAAGAATGGTGTCAAGGTGAACAAGATAGACTAAGGTGATCAGGATAAGTCAAGACAAGTCAAGTAAAGCATCACATGTTCGAAATCCGTTGCATCGACTTCACTAGTATACTAAGCCCATGTCACAAGTTAATCACAAAATAAATCCCACAGCCCAATGTCATGAAATGACCCTGAAACGGGGTCTGACCCAAGTACGGGGTCCTACGGAGCGATTATCTAGTCGATCGGCTCCCTACAAGTTCTAGATCGTCAAGTGTCCGTGTCATACGGCTAATCACGAATGTAGTCACCTGTGCTGGGTCCACCTTCGAGTGTATCAGCCCTAGGGTGTCAACCCCTGACACGATTCAAGATGCACAGATAAATCTACGGATACCCAGTGTCTGCCCCGGATACGTGCACGATCGTAGTCCGCCGAACCTACACTGGCGTACCCTACTGTCGTCGTTCACCTCTTACAATTAGCCCAGTAATCGTGCCCCACCCGGCCTAGCCCCAGGGTACCTTGATACTTCTAGAGGGTTACTGCTGAAAGGGGTCGTGTCTAGGGTTTCGCCTAATAGATTAGGTCATGTAATTCGTGACCTAACCCACCTAACAGATTAAGCCATGTAATTCGTGACTTAATCCTTTTCTAGTCCAGTCATGTCAAGATGGTTAAGTATGTCATTTCAGTTCGCGACTTAACCCGCCTACGTGTCATGTCAAGTTGGCTAAGTGTTGTCGTTTTCAAGTTCATGACTTAGCCCTACAAACCGTGTTCAAGTTGGTTAAGTTGTCTTTTCATGTTCATGACTTAACCCTAATTGGCATTAATTGATTCGTTAATGCACCGAACCACTCACATTGGATCCTGTTGTTCGTAGCCACTGGATTTGTCGGGCGGTTCTGGGCAGTTTTACGCTACGAACTCAACCCAACCTCGGGTTTCAAGCGCTATGTGACCAACTACCCACATTGGATCCTATTATTTGTAGCAACTGGATTTGCCGGGCGGTTCCGGGCAGATTTACACTACAAACTCAACCCAACCTCGAGTTGGCCACTTTCTTGTTTTCTAAAGTCATGCCCATGTTCTTATCAGATTTTACGATATTTCCATAGCATGTTCATATGTCAATTTCGTGCCCAACTAAGGCATGTTTTAAGTCAAGTTATGGCATGTTCAAGTCAAGTTTTCGCGCCATATTTCATGTTCTACTTATGCCAAATTTCACAGTTTATGCCTATAATTAATTCAAGTTTTGCCTATTCTACCTAATCGTATCCCCAACGTATATAAACGTACTTCGTTCATAAGCATAAACAATTCAAGGGATAAAGTGGAATAACACTAAACATGTGATAGGCATATGTGACAATTCCAACATCACTTGCATAATAAACAGGCTATAACATATCACATAGTTTCAATACTAGCATGATGATAATTTGGCATAGTAATGATTCCAACTTAATTTAACATGATGATTTCAACTTTACACCATAGGCATAATAATAATCATTGCGGGCATAATAATTATCTTATTCCAAACATGAAACATTAAAGGCGTATTGATCCTAATAGGCATAGTGGATTCCAATTTAGCATTTTGTTATCATAATAATTCTCATAAACATAATGATTCCAATTTATCATAATGATTCTTATCTAACATTATAAACATAATAATTCCAACTTAGCATTTTTAACATAATGATCCTCAACTAACATTATAGACATAATGATTCCAATTTAGCGTTTTTAGCATAATGATTCTCAACTAACATTATAAACATAATGGTTCCAATTTAGCATTTTAACATAACGATTCTCAACTAACATTATAGACATAGTGATTCCAATTTAGCGTTTTTAACATAATGATTCTCAATTAACATAATAGACATAATGATTCCAATTTAGCATTTTTAACATATCTAACATTATAAACATAATAATTCCAACTTTTCATCATAACCTAGCAATACCCAATTTTTCATTAATCATGATGGGTATATTAACATCACAGGCATAATTCCATCAATAGTCATAGCCATGGTTTAATTAGTACCATAGGCATGGTTTAATCAACATAAAGATTTCAATAAACATAGCGATTCCATGGACATGTATTAGTCCAACTTGCCAAACAATTAAGCCCAAGTGATTCATAACAACATCAAAATCATGACAAGATTAACAATAGTTCCTAAATCCGGTTTCAATTCATGGCATGTCCATATTGTTTTAGCGTTTTTGCCTAAAAAGTAACATAGAACTTACAATATGAAGCAAATAATCCAAATAAAAATCCCAAATCAATTAGTCCCAAATTCGTTGTCTAAAGCGTCGTAGTTGTTGTAGCTTCTAGTTGTAGCCTTCAAGAATCGTCCTCCATCTTCTATAATTTTATTCTTTGTATTTTTAATTCAGAGCTCTAGGTTTAATGGCGGCGGCCTGAGGTTAAAATGAGATAGTATGATTTAGGCTAGGTCTTAGGTCCTTTTTATAATGTTTGTGAGTTGTTTTAGACCGTCGATGGAGCTTGATTCAATAATAGCCGTTCGTTTGAAGGAGAGACCAACCAGGAGCTGACACCTAGCCCTAGTGACAAGGCAAGGCTCAGGAAATCGACTAAACATAGACCAGGCCAGCCAGGGTGGGCTGGGTTCGACCTGGCTCTGGGGCCAGGTCGACAGCCCAGTCGACACCGTGTCGACTTGGCAGTCGACACGGGTGTCGACAGCCCTGTCGACCTCTAGCCCAGGTCGACTGCCAAGTCGACCTGGGTGCCTTAGGCGGGAATTTTCCCGCCCTGGCCAATTGGGCCCAATTTTGAATTTTAAACTTGTTTTTCTGAGCAGTTTTCGTCTGTTTTGAATTTTAACCTGAATTCTGAAACTTCCGGAGGCCATATCTTCTTCATACGGACTCCGTTTTTCGAAAACTCGGACTCTATTTCGCGTATTTGTCCGAGACGAACACAATGGAGTACCCCGTTTCCCTTAATTCTTTGATTTGAAATTAATTATACTTTAATTCGTGAAGCTTAATGTTATAGAATTCACGGGGTGTTACAAACTGCCAGCTAGTTAAAGCTGAGCAAAAGAAGCCTAGTGGCTTGTTGCAACCATTACAAATTCCAGAATGTAAATGGGAACAAGTCTCAATGGATTTTATTGATGGGTTACCAAGGACTAGGTCGGGCCATGATATCATTTGGGTGATTGTGGACCGATTGACCAAGAGTGCAAGATTTATACCCGTTAAGTCGAATAGAATGGCAGCTAAGTTAGTTGAGCTATATATGAAATGGGTAGTGAGATTCCATGGAGTACCTAAAAGCATTATGAGTGACCGAGACCCGTTGTTTACTAGTGGGTTTTGGAAGAGCTTACAAGAGGCGTTAGGATCAGAATTACATCTCAGTACCGCATATCATCCTCAAACCGACGGTCAGATAGAGAGGGTGAATCGAGTGCTAGAAGATCTCTTGAGAGCTTGCATATTAGATTTTGGTGGATCATGGAATGACCATTTGCATCTAGTAGAGTTTGCATATAATAATAGTTATCAATCCAGTATTGGTATGGCTCCATTTGAAGCTTTGTATAGAAGACCGTGTAACTCACCATCATGTTGGTTAGAAACTGGTGAGAAATTTGTGCTTGGACCAGATATGATAAGGGAAACTTCAGATAAGATTAAGGTTATCCAACAGCGAACGAAGGCTGCTCAAGATAGACAGAAGAGTTATGCTGATAAGAGGAGAAGAGATTTAAAGTTCTCCATTGGCGACTTGGTGTTTGTCAAGATTTCTCCGTTAAAGAGCGTGATTCGATTTGGCAGGAGAGGCAAATTAGCACCAAGATTTGTTGGACCATTCTCAGTTCTCGAACAAGTTGGGAATTTGGCGTATAAAGTTGAATTACCAGAGAAGATGGCAGGAGTTCATAACGTATTTCATGTTTCCCAGTTAAGGAAATTCGTGCACGACCCCGATATGACTATTTCACCAGATTAGTTGGACGATATCGAGGTTGAACCCGAGGCGGTTGGGAACCGCAGGCCTATGTGTATTGTTGGGAACGATACGAAGCAGCTTCGAAGGAAGGCGGTGAAACTAGTCAAAGTTCAGTGGGGTGATGATGAGGAAGACTGTACTTGGGAAACAGAGGAGGACATCAGGAGGAAGTATCCAGAACTCTTTGCCTGGTAAGGTTTTTATATCGGTATAGTACTCCCTTGTTAGTAAACCGCGTGCTAGGATAAGCTTGTTGTGTTGTTTTGTATGCATGATTGTTTTGTCAATGATTGGTAGGCATGAAGGATCCTTTGTATGTTTTGGGTTAAGGAATTTCGGGGACGAAATTTCTTAAGGGGGGAGAATGTAACGACCTGCATTCTACGCATTGAAGGATCGTAGAATATTTATTTCTTTCTCATACGAAGTCGTATGATCATGTAACTTTGGGAGACGACTATTGGGGTCATTTCCCATATCCATGATTTCTGCCGATTTTTAAATGACCGTTTTGCCCCTAGCTGATCTTGTTTCGGCCATAACTTTTGATTAGAAAGGAGTTTTGACCTAAAACCACTTCCATTACATCCGGATGATGGTTTACCTTTCTGTAGAGTGGTCATATGTGAAAAACGGACTTACCGTTTGGGAGGTATGACTGAATTAAGGTTTAGGAGGTGAAAAACTGCTTAACCGGACCAAATGAGGTAATTAGTGAATGGGCCCATAACCCATTTCAGGATTAGGGTTATGGGGAGGCTGAAATGAGTTAGGTTTTCATTTCATTTCAGTTTTCTAGCCGCCATTTACCTCCTAGGAACCCTAACAATGGCCTCCAACATCTAGAATCACCTCTAATCACTTTCTAATCAAGTATTAGCCTAACCTTCACCAAATCAAAAGGAAATAGCACCAAATCAAGGTCGGAACTGCTGTATAGCCTTGGGGACAGCGCCAAACAGAGGATAATTTCAGATTTGGTATTTTGTTTGTGGCTAAGGTTTAATTAAGGGTAATTAGTGTTAATTAGCAAATTTAAACATGATTAAATTTTGGAAAAATATTTATAAATTTTGAAATATTGTTTTAGACCTCTGTTAGAAGTTTGGGTTGATTTGGTTAAGTTTTACTAATCCTATCATTAGTTTTGCTTAAACATGCTTAAGGGAAAATATGGTATTTTGGCTATGTTTGATCCGTATAAACATGTTAAGTTGTTGTTTTGGTGTTAGTGGCCAATTTTATATGTTTCTATGACTGTATGGTATGCTTTGTGATTGATTAGAAAAGTTACATTGGTCGAAAACGTCGTCGAATGGTGTAAAATAGTCGCTGGAAAGAAGTGCAGGTAATTAACCGAACCGGATCGGATCGGAGGGGGAAGCACGAACCGAACCGCTCCTTGTAACAACACGTATTTTGATAACGTGTTATAACTATAAATCAAGGCAGAATTAATTTTTAAAATAAGAATCAAGGGCAACGGGTTACGCCATTACGTTCGTCTCCAAATTCTGCTTGGAAACGAGTCCGAGTTTTCGAAAATCGGAGTCCGTATGACCAAGTTATGACCCTTCGAAGTTTCAGGAATTTTCAAGTTCAAAAATAGCTCAGAATTCGAATTCAAATTTCGAATTCAAACCCCAAAATGGACTGGGCGGGAAATTTCCCACCCAGGACCAGGTCGACCTGGTGGTCGACCATAGTGTCGACCTGCTCAGGACCAGGTCGACCATAGTGTCGACCTGGGTGTCGACCTGGTGGCCGAGCCCACTTTTGAAGCTGGGTTCACTCTGATGTTCTTGGTCTCGTTTTCTGTCCAGATTCATTTACCTGACCCTATATAAACAGTCCCTAACCCTAGTCTCTCTACAAAAATTCTCTCTAGCCTTATGCTGCTAAAAGTCTGGTTGAAAAGTTAGAGAAAAGGGATTGCTTCTTCTCCAACAAGACTACGTGTAGAGTTTTGCTGTTTGGGAGATTTCTGTTAGACTCAAGATTCTACATCACCTCTTTTGTTTTCTAATTCTCAAACCACGATCTGTAAGCCCCGGTTATTTTAGATCTAAACTTTAAACTTAATATGGACATGTTGTAAATTGAAATTGAACCTAAGTATGATAATTATCTTGGATCTATCATTGTATATCTTGGGTCTATTATTGTTCCTTTTGGATCTATTATTTTGGATCTACTATTATTAACCTTGGATCTATTCATCTTGAATCTTGACTTGTGGGAATATTTATATGAAATTGATTTGGGGCCTAAACATGTTGTAAACCTAAACCCCTCATGTCCATGATGTTAACATGCCTGTGATGTTGAATTAGTTGTTATTCACAAGTCTGGGTTTATTATCTTATGTCAACTGTTACCATGACTATCACCCTATTTTGCTAGGTTAGATATTTGAGACCACTATTCCATATGCCAGTATTGTTGTAGTCATTTATCTCAAGTTATACCATGCTTGACTTATAATCACTTTTTCCACCTTATGCCCGTTCTTTCTATGTTATTCCCTAATTAGATTTGTTTGTATCGATTCGAATTCACGTGCGATGGGAATACGATTTGGGTAGATTAGGCAAACCTGAATTTACTATAAACTTGAATTGTGAACATTGTTATAACTTGAACCTGGATATGGACATGAACTTGATACGATTTGACATGAAACATGACATGAAAACTTGACATGAATTTAGAATCGAAACTTGAACTTGGACATGACACTTATAATAAACTTGAACATGGCCAACTCGAGGTTGGGTTGAGTTTGCAGTATAAATCTGCCCAGAACCGCCCGGAGAATCCAGTAACTGCAAACAATAGGACCCAAAGTTGGTAGTTGGTCATATCGCGCTTGAAACCCGAGGTTAGACTAGGTTGTGGTGTAAATCTACCCGGACCCGCCCGGCACATCCAGTAACCACAACAAAGTCTAATGTGAGAGGTTGGGGTGCATTAATTTATCTAATGCCACAGGATAGGGTTAAGTCATGAACCAATTGAATATACTTAACCAATTTGACACGATGATTTGGTAGGGTTAATTCATGAACCGCTTGAACACACTTAACCAACTTGATACATGATTTGGATAGGGTTAAGTCACGAATTTGAATGACAACACTTAACCCATTAGAAACCCTAGTTACGCGGTCCTTTTCAGCAGTAACCCACTTAGATGTATC
The DNA here is from genome assembly GCA_030737875.1 of Allium sativum. NCBI lineage: Eukaryota > Viridiplantae > Streptophyta > Magnoliopsida > Asparagales > Amaryllidaceae > Allium > Allium sativum. Next base: position 322,234,876 of record CM060921.1, read on the forward strand.
ACGATACCCTAGGACTAGGCATGGTGGGGCTCGATTACTGGGCTGATTGTAAGCGACCAGAACGACGGCTGAGTTGGTGCGCCATTGTAGGTTCAGTAGGACTATGGTCGTGCACGTAGTCCGGAGTTGAAAAAGCAGGCATTGGGCACCAGTAGGTTTACATTGTGCGTGCTTGATTCGTGTCGGTGGTTAGCACCCTAAGGCTTGATACACCCTAGGGTGGACCTAGCACAGGTGACTACATTTCGTGATTGGGCCGTATGACACAGACACATGACGAGCTAGAACTTGTAGGGAGCCGATCGATTAGTAGATCGTACTGTAGGACCCGTAATGGGTCATTTCACGATATTGGGCCAAGGGATCATTTCATGGTTAATACTTGACATGGGTTAGAATACTAGTACAGTATGCGATGCTAGACTTGACTTATCTTGTTATCTTAGTTATCATACCAGTCCTGTTATCATCCTTATGTTTAATTCCAGTTTTCACATGTCATGTTACTTTTACTAATTTTTATGCTGAAAGTCACTAGGGCTTACCAGTCTTTATGACTGACCATTTTTCTTTCGCCTCTTTTTCTTTCGTTTCCCCCTAGATTCTCAGGGAGGAAACGATAGCTCTTAGCTTGGATTTAGCTTGCTTTCTGTCAGCTCATGTACGGTTTGGTCTTGAGCTATGCTATGGCTGCACTTCTGCTATTTTTGGGGAATAATTTACTTTTGTTATCTTAAGTTTATGCTTCTTTATTTAGAACTTGATGTAATGGAATAATTTGTACTTTGGATATATGAGGTTTTGACTCTTTTCTTGAAAGCAATGAAATTTGGTTTTTAATTTCTACCGCTGCTTTATTTATGTTTTGCCTTGTGATATCTCTGTGTATGTTTACCTAGATAATACTCCACCAAAACTAGTGCATTCCCTTTGTGAGTGACCCTAGCGGAGGTGGGGTGTTACATTTGGTATCAGAGCTGAAGGTTACCAGACAGGGCAAACGTTTTAAAAAACCTTCTAAAACTATTTTCCAAAACCATTTATAAAGAAGCATTTTTCAATAAAAGTTTTATGTTTAAAAAGGCTATTCCCCAAAAGCCATTAGCACTTTCCTTTGTTTCCTCGTTTGAATCTTTTTCTTTTCGTTTTTCAGCATGTCTGATCTTAACCTTCCTGAGGGAGTACCCGTACCTGGATGGTTCCGAAGGTACTTAGAAGCTAGGGCCAACGACGCGGGCCCGACAGACATCCCTCCTCCTCCTCCCCCAGTGGCCGCGGTTCCTCCTCCTCCTCCTAGTACCGCCTTTGCCAAAATATGAAAAGACTTTAAAGCAATGGGCGGCAAGAACTTCGTTGGAACTGAAACCTTCATTGAGGAACGAAACTGGCTAAAGGAGACTGAAGACTTATTTATTATTTTCGATGTGGAAGATCATAGGAAAGTTCAGCTGGCAGAATGGTTGTTGAAAGAGGAAGCTGCATTTTGGTGGGAAGTCACCAACGCTACCAGGCCAGTTGAGACTTGGGCAGACTTTAGAGAGAGGTTTGGGCTTAAATTCTTATCGTCAGCAGAAGAGAACCTTCAGATGGAGAGGTTCCTAGCACTTAAGCAAGGGGACATGACCGTTAGGGAGTACGTGAATAAGTTTAATCAGCTTGCTAGGTTCGTATTGGACTTGGTTAACACAGCTTAGAAGAAGACTGTATGCTTTGCTCGAGGATTGAACGAGCCACTACACAGTTTGGCCATAACTCATATATCCATGGGGGCGACCTTTGAAAACTTGGTGGATATGGCCCTACTTCATGAGGAAGACAAGAATAGAAAGAAGGAGGTTAAGCCTAATGAGACTCAGAATAAGAAGGTTGACTTCAAGAAGGGAGGCAACAAGAATAACAAGAATAACAAGAACAACAACAACAATACTAACAAACCACGTGAGACAAGGAAGTGCAACTTTTGTGGTATTACGGGACATCTAGTTAAAGACTGTAGAAGGAAGAAGAGAAAGTTGGGTGAATGCTTTCATTGTGGAGATACTGGATACATCAGCAAAGATTGCCCTAAGAAGCAAGGGCAGGTGCAAGGGCAGGCCCAGCGAGCAGGACCTTCTGGAGGGCAGTTGCATGCTCTCAATACCACTCCAGCCCTTGACCGAGGTAGTAATATTTCCATAGAAAGCCTTGTTTACATTTCTGAATTTTCTGTTCGAAACTTATTTGACTCTGGCGCATCGCATACTTTTATTTCTTCTGATGTTGTTAAAAATCTGTACCTAAGTACTAGTCTGGTTGAGGATCCCGTTATAGTTTCAAATCCAATTGGGGCTCCGCTCATTTATCTATGATGTGTGTGGATTTGAGGATTTCTATCTTAAGCATAGAATTCACGTGTAATGCTTATGTTCTCGGATTTATGGGATACGATTTGATCCTAGGTATGGATTGGCAGTCCAATTATGGAGCCATCCTTGATTGTGAACGAAGGGTAGTGAGGCTCATGACTCGCCTTGGTAATACCCTTGAAATTTCTTGTAACCCTAAGGGTCCGGTCATGTTGTGTTATCTTGAATCTCTTGACTCATCCATCGACAATTTGCAATCTGTAAGAGTGGTCCGAGAATATCCAGATGTCTTTGATGAGGCGAAGGGGTTACCTCCTAAACGCGAGATAGACTTCCGAATTTATCTTGTTGATAATGCCAAGCCAGTTTCATTGCCCATTAGGCACATGGCCCCGCGAGAAAGAAGAGAGCTCAGTAAACAAGTTAAGGAGTTGCTTGAGAAAATTTTCATAAGACGAAGCATTTCTGAATGGGGTGCTCCGGTGGTATTCGCTACTAAGCGGATGGTTCGCTTCGTCTATGCGTAGATTATCGTGAGTTAAACAAGCTAACTAAGAAAAATAGACACCCACTACTAAGAATCGACGATTTGTTTGACCAGCTTGTGGGAGCATCTGTTTTCTCTCAACTCGATCTAGCCACAGGATTCCATCAGCTTAGAGTGGCTGATGATAGCATTGACAAAACTGCGTTTAGGACTCCAGATGGGTTCTTCGAATGGCTCGTCATGCCGTTTGGGTTAACGAATGGACCCGCGTACTTTGTAGATTTGATGAGTAGGGTGTTTCAGGAGTTCCTTAACAAGTTTGTAGTGGTTTTCGTGGACGATATTTTGATCTTCTCAAAGGATGAATAAGAGCATGCTAGACATCTCAAGGAAGTCATGGATACGCTTAGAGCACACCATTTAAAGGCTAAGTTCTCCAAATGCCATTTTTGGAGGAAGGAAGTTCGGTTTCGTGGATATGTAGTTTCTAAGCAAGGCATAGCCGTAGACCTCGCAAAGGTAGTTGCGGTGCAAGACTGGAAAATTCCTAAGAACGCAACGGAGGTGAGAAGCTTTCTCGGTTTGGCAGACTACTATAGGAAGTTCCTTAAGGACTTCGCTAAGATTTCAACCCCTCTTACTAGGCTAACGAAGAAAAGCCTAGCGTTTGCATGGGACATAGAATGTGAGATTGCTTTTCAAAGACCCAAGAGAGCCCTCACCGCAGCTCCAGTTTTGGCATTACCTGATGGAAGTAAGATGTTTACAGTGTACACAGATGCGTGTGGCACAGGATTAGGCGTTGTCCTAATGCAAGAAGGGAAAGTGATATGCTATGGGGGTAGACAACTTAAAGTTCATGAGAAGAACTATCCCACACATGACTTGGAGTTGGCGGCGATCGTTTTTGCACTTAAATCTTGGCGCCATTATCTTCTAGGGGAGAGTTTCGAGCTGTATACCGACCACAAATCGCTTAAGTACCTCTTCTCACAGAAAGATTTGAATTTGAGACAACAGCGGTGGATGGAATTCTTGGCATCATATGACTTCGATATAGCTTACACCCCTGGCAAGGGTAACGTGGTGGCGGATGCGCTAAGTAGGAAAAGGTTGACCTTGAGCTTCTTGTTTGTTGAAAGGAAAAGTCTAGAGTTTATAGCAACCTTTGATTTTACACCTGCTGCTGAGTCATTGACTGTTATGTTAGCATCTCTTGAGTTAAGAGCTACACTTCTAGATCAAGTAGGGACTTCACAGAAGGAAGACCCACAGATAGTCGAAATCATGGACAAGCTGATTAGTTGTGAGACGTCAAGTCACCTCGGTAGGTATGCCATAGATGACAAGGGATGGCTAAGGCGTGATGGAAGGCTATGTGTCCCACAAGTGGGAGACTTAGTAAGGAAAGTCCTCGAGGAGGCGCATCACTCGAAGATGACCATACATCCCAGAGGGGATAAGATGTACAGGGATATGAAACACATTTTCTTTGGGCCTGGAATGAAAAAGGACGTGGCAGAGTTCGTTTCGAAGTGCATGGTGTGCCAACAAGTAAAGGCCGAGTCGAGGAAGCCCGGTGGGCTATTACATCCTTTGGAGGTTCCGCAATGGAAATGGAGAGTATCTCGATGGATTTCGTGGATGGACTGCCTAGGTCAAGAAAGGGAAATACTAGCATATGGGTCATAGTTGATAGACTCATGAAAAGTGCTCACTTCATTCCGGTAAAAAGCAAGAGGACCGCATCATGGCTAGCGTCTGTTTACCTTCGAGAGATAGTACGGTTGCACGGGGTTCCTTCTAGTATAGTTAGTGATCGTGACTCGATTTTCACTAGCCAGTTTTGGAATAGTCTACAAGAAGCAATGGGTACACGACTAAGTTTAAGCACGACCTATCACCCACAGACGGATGGACAAACCGAAAGGGTAAATAGGGTACTAGAGGATCTCTTTAGGCTATTCATTCTGAACTTTGGTGGTACTTGGGAAGACCATCTTCCTCTCGTGGAGTTTGCATATAATGATAGTTACCAAGCTAGCATCGGAATGGCACCGTTCGAAGCCCTGTATGGAAGACCGTGCAAGTCGCCAACTTGTTGGTGGGAGATGACAGACAGGCTTATACTTGGGCCCGACATGATAAGGGACACTTCTGAGAAGGTTGAGTTGATACGAAGACGGATGAAAATGGCCCAAGATAGACAGAAATCTTATGCGGACAAGAGAAGGACAGACCTAGAGTTCGAAGTCGAAGATATGGTCTTTATAAAAGTTTCTCCTTTACGCAATGTGGTTCGTTTTGGAGCGGTTGGAAAGCTAGCACCAAGGTTCGTAGGACTGTTCCCTATCACTGAGAGGATTAGGTAGATGGCCTATAAGGTAGACTTACCTGAGAAGCTGACTAGAGTACACAATGTCTTTCACGTCTCGCATCTCCGAAAGTGTTTACATGAGTCGGCCGAAGTGGTTGAGCCAAGCATCCTTGAAGGCGTAGAAGTGGAAAAAGAAGCAACATTGAGGCGAGTTGCGATTCGTATCTTAGGAACGGAGATCAAGAAGCTAAGGAATCGAGAAGTCAAGCTAGTTCAGTGGAGTGAAGCCCAAGAAGACGCAACTTGGGAAACCGAAGAGAAGATACGCGCGCTTTACCCATTTCTTTTTGAGGGTACATTCTTGATCTCTTTTCCTAAAGACTTGAAAACCTTTCGTATCATGCTTTTACTACCTATGTTTGCCATGTTATCTTCTCGATCTTATCTTGAGAATCTTAGGTAGAACCATAAGGATGTAAACATGTGATTGAAACATGTTATGGTTGATGTTTGCAAATGGTTGCAAGTGTTTGCAAGTGATTGCTAGTGGATGCATGACACACATTAGGCACTAAATCGGCTCAATCACATTTTCATGTTGCATATGCATGAGTTCTTATACTTGTACATGGATGGAACTTGTTATGCTATCACTTGGATGTTGCATATGAATGAATGTTATGTGCACTCATGTAGAGATTATAAATTATGTTAAGAATTTGCATACATGTTGGACTCATTATACTAACATATTTTGCATAATGGAGGTTTACTGAATCAGTAACCGCCTGATCTTTTGCATTAGATAAGTACATATACACACACTTACTGCATATGTTCATACAGCACTAGAAATCTTTTAAGGACAATGGTTGCATGTGGATGATGTTTGGAGTAGATGGATGATTGGATGGTAGGATATATTCTTTCTAACTTAGAGATTTCGGGGACGAAATCCTTTAAGGAGGGGAGAATGTAACAACCTGTATTTTGATAACGTGTTATAACTATAAATCAAGGCAGAATTAATTTTTAAAATAAGAATCAAGGGCAATGGGTTACGCCATTATGTTCGTCTCGAAATTCTTCTTGGAAACGAGTCTGAGTTTTCGAAAACGGTGTCTGTATGACCAAGTTATGACCCTTCGAAGTTTCAGGAATTTTCAAGTTCAAAAACAGCTCAGAATTCGAATTCAAATTTCGAATTCAAACCCCAGAACGGACTGGGCGGGAAATTTCCCGCCCAGCACCAGGTCGACCTGGGGGTCGACCATAGTGTCGACCTGCCTAGGGCCAGGTCGACCATAGTGTCGACCTGGGTGTCGACCTGGTGGTCGAGCCCACTTTTGAAGCTGGGTTCACTCTGATGTTCCTGGTCTCGTTTTCTATCCAGATTCATTTACCTGACCCTATATAAATAGTCCCTAACCCTGGTCTCTCTACACAAATTCTCTCTGGCCTTATGCTGCTAAAAGTCTGGCTGAAAAGTTAGAGAAAAGGGATTGTTTCTTCTCCAACAAGACTACGTGTAGAGTTTTGTTGTTTGGGGGATTTCTGTTAGACTCAAGATTCTACATCACCTCTTTTGTTTTCTAATTCTCAAACCACGATCTGTAAGCCCTGGTTACTTTTAGATCTAAACTTTAAACTTAATATGGACATGTTGTAAATTGAAATTGAACCTAAGTATGATAATTATCTTGGATCTATCATTGTATATCTTGGGTCTATTATTGTTCCTTTTGGATCTATTTTTTTGGATCTACTATTATTCACCTTGGATCTATTCATCTTGAATCTTGACTTGTGGGAATATTTATATGAAATTGATTTGGGGCCTAAACATGTTGTAAACCTAAACCCCTCATGTCCATGATGTTAACATGCCTGTGATGTTGAATTAGTTGTTATTCACAAGTTTGGGGTTATTATCTTATGTCAACTGTTACCATGACTATCACCCTATTTTGCTAGGTTAGATATTTGAGACCACTATTCCATATGCCAGTATTGTTGTAGTCATTTATCTCAAGTTATACCATGCTTGACTTATAATCACTTTTGCCACCTTATGTCCGTTCTTTCTATGTTATTCCCTAATTAGATTTGTTTGTATCGATTCGAATTCACGTGCGATGGGAATACGATTTAGGTAGATTAGGCAAACCTGAATTTACTATAAACTTGAATTGTGAACATTGTTATAACTTGAACCTGGATATGGACATGAACTTGACACGATTTGACATGAAACATGACATGAAAACTTGACATGAATTTATAATCTAAACTTGAACCTGGACATGGCACTTAGAATAAACTTGAACATGGCCAACTCGAGGTTGGGTTGAGTTTGTAGTATAAATCTGCCCGGAACCGCCCGGCGAATCCAGTAACTGCAAACAATAGAACCCAATGTGGGTAGTTGGTCATATCGCGCTTGAAACCCGAGGTTAGACTAGGTTGTGGTGTAAATCTGCCCGGACCCGCCCGGCACATCCAGTAACCACAACAAAGTCTAATGTGAGAGGTTGGGGTGCATTAATTTATCTAATGCCACATGATAGGGTTAAGTCATGAACCACTTGAATATACTTAACCAATTTGACACGATGATTTGGTAGGGTTAAGTCATGAACCGCTTGAACACACTTAACAAACTTGATACATGATTTGGATAGGGTTAAGTCACGAATTTGAATGACAACACTTAACCCATTAGAAACCCTAGTTACGCGGTCCTTTTCAGTAGTAACCCACTTAGATGTATCACGATACCCTGGGACTAGGCAGGGTGGGGCACGATTACTGGGCTGATTGTAAGCGACCAGAACGACGGCTGAGTTGGTGCGCCATTGTAGGTTCAGGCGGACTATGGTTGTGCACGTAGTCCAGAGTTGAAAAAGCAGGCATTGGGCACTAGAAAGTTTACACTGTGCGTGCTTGATTCGTGACGGTGGTTGGCACCCTAGGGCTTGATACATCCTAGGGTGGACCTAGAACAGGTGACTACATTTTGTGATTGGGCCGTATGACACAGACACATGACGAGCTAGAACTTGTTGGGAGCCGATCGATTAGTAGATCGTACTGTAGGACCCCATAATGGGTCATTTCACGATATTGGGCCAAGGGATCATTTCATGGTTAATACTTGACATGGGTTAGAATACAAGTACAGTTGGTGCAGCGAATCTTGAATATGCGATGCTAGACTTGACTTATCTTGTTATCTTAGTTATCATACCAGTCCTGTTATCATCCTTATGTTTAATTCCAGTTTTCACATGTCATGTTACTTTCACTAGTTTTTATGCTGAAAGTCACTAGGGCTTACCAGTCTTTATGACTGACCCTTTTTCTTTCGCCTCTTTTTCTTTCGTTCCCCCCCCCCCCCCCCCCCCGCCCCAGGTTCTCAGGGAGGAAATGCTAGCTCTTAGCTTGGATTTAGCTTGCTTTCTATCAGCTCATGTACGGTTTGGTCTTGAGCTATGCTATGGCTGCACTTCTGCTATTTTTGGGGACTAATTTACTTTTGTTATCTTAATTTTGTGCTTCTTTATTTAGAACTTGATGTAATGGAATAATTTGTACTTTGGATATATGAGGTTTTGACTCTTTTCTTGAAAGCAATGAAATTTGGTTTTTAATTTCTACCGCTGCTTTATTTATGTTCTGCCTTGTGATATCTCTGTGTATGTTTACCTAGATAATACTCCAACAAAACTAGTGCATTCCCTTTGTGAGTGACCCTAGCGGAGGTGGGGTGTTACACTCCCCCCAAACTATTGCATCACGAGCCCATCTGGGGAACTGGGTAGATCATAACCGAATCGACCCTCCTGTACCTGGAGTTCTCTGAACCGACCCGCTCGCGTGAAGATGTCACGATCCGAACCGCTTTCTTGAAGTCGCGACCTGATGCTCTGGAGAGGACCACGAACCGATCCGAAGTAGAAGCCAAGAACCGACCTGAACCCAGTGGCTGCTCACGATCCGAACCGGCGAACACCACGAATCGACCAGAAGGCGATGACCACGAACTGGAGATGATCACCATGACCTGACCCGTATGGAGTATTCCGATCCGAACCGAAATGCTTGGATTTGAGGCGTGAATCACGATCCGAGCTGGAAGTACGAGTTGAAGTGAATAACAAAAACTGAACCAATCCGGAGGAGACCAAACCCGAGATGTAAAGGTAGTCCAAATGGGAAGCTTATATTTAGGATCCGGTTGGGAACCAACGAGTTAACTTCATGATGGGACTTTGCTACGGGACGTGTGCTAAGGGGTTATCGACGTCTACAGCTTTGACCCACCACGGAAAGGCGGATATTGGCTACGGATCAGTGCAGTGAAGTTGTTATGACTTCATGGGGGCAAAGTGATCATAGCATGGCTATGATTCAGTGCAGTGGAGCCATCATGACTCCATGGGGCAGAGTGGACATAGCAAAGGACTAGTGGCTATAGATCAGTGCAGCGGTGTCATTACGACTCCATGGGGCAGAGTGATCGTAGCAAGGAACTGGGTGGTCAAAGTGGTGGATATCGTATGCTTTACGCACAGAGTGAGAGATGTGAGGATGGTTGCTATGATTGATTGTTTGTCATCACTATGTCATGCACACCCCCACCCCCGTATTCTTTACACCATATGTTAGTGGCACCTTAGAGTGTTGTACAGTATGTAGTGCTAACTCTTTGGTTGCAGATCCAGGTTCAGGTATGGTTTAGTATACATGTTATTGTTCTGTTTTGCTGCTTATCGCTCATACCAGACTTTTGTCAGACCCAGAGTTTTATGTCTCTTCTTATTGCTCCGGGTGCTCTTAAACGGGCAGACTAGAGACATGTTAGCCGGTTGTGCACAAGTAGCCGTACCGAAGACAAGCAGGAAGCTCCTACGTATTATCTACATATATTCTCCCTGTGTCGCTGCTGGTCACTACTTTGGGCATTAGTAGTGTACCTTCCTTATTGCTTTAGATACAGTTTTCAAAAGTTGTAATAATAATGATGTGGAACATAAGCTGTATTTCGATTTTCCGCTGCTATTATGTTTAGTTTTCAGCTTATGCACTGTCTCACCTGTTTCATGTCAAGTATGTTATTATTATATTTTATTCCTTGCACTATGAGACATTCTACAGGTTCCTTGTTAGTTCAAATACCCTTCCTTTCCTTTCTTTGGCGACCGTCCCGTGCATGTTAGACATTGGCACAATGCACTTTCATTGAAATGTCGGCTGGTGCGGGGCGGGCCGTCACAGGTTAGGTGGTATGCACGAGTAGCTATACCGGATACGAGCATGAGGCTTTCACGTATGATATATATATATATATATATATATATATATATATATATATATTCTCCCTGTGTCGCTGTTGGTCACTACTTTGGGCATTAGTAGTGTACCTTTCTTATTTTGCTTTGGAGATAGTTTTAAAAGTTGTAATAATGATGATGTGGAACATAAGCTGTATTTTGGATTTTCCGCTGCTATGATGGTTTAGTTTTCAGCTTATGCACTGTCTCACCTGTTTTATGTCAAATATGTTATTATTATATTTTATTCCATGCGCTGTGAGACATTCTACATGTTCCTTGTTAGTTCAAATTCCCTACTTTCCTTTCTTTGATGACTGTCTCATGCTGGTTGGACATTGACATAGCGCACTTTCATTGGAAATGTCGGTTGGTGCGGGACGGGCTGTCACATTTGGTATCAGAGCTCTAGGTTGCGTAGTTAACCTAGGGAAGACACCAGGGAGAGATAATGTATATGAAAGCGCGTATTTGTGATATTTTAGTTTTCAAATGCTATATTTATACCATTAGTATATTTAATGATGAAGTCGCACTGTAACACCCCGAATTTTAGTTAATACTAAAATTCACTAATTACAGGATAAATAATCTCAGATGTGGGAATTGGGGGTAACGGGCTGCGTTATTGCGTTCGTCTCGAAAAAATACGCGAAATAGAGTCCGAGTTTTCGAGAATCGGAGTCCGTATGGCCCGGTTATGGCCCAAAGAAGTTTGCAGAAAATTCAAAGTTAAAAACAGATTTAAAAATTAAACTTGATTTCGAAATTGGAGCCAGCAGGGGGCAGGCGGGAAATTTCCCGCCCTACCCATGTCGATAGGGCTGTCGACCAGGCCTGTCGACAGGGGGGTCGACTTGCCTGTCGACTTGCCTGTCGACCTGGGCGCGGCGTCCAGAGAACCTGGGTGCACCAGGTTGGGTTTTAGGCTAGCTTGGAGGGCTGGGTTCTAGAGATTTCCTAAATCTAACGGACCTAATCTAATTTAGGGTTAATCTAAGGGCCTAAAACACTACCTAATCCTATAAATAAGACCCCAACCCTACCCTAATTCATTCATAATTAGATCTTGTAACCAAACTATGGCAAAATGAAACTTGATCATGGCCTCCACAAATCAATGAAGAGAGTTGCAAGCTAATCAACCTCTAATCAACATCTTCTTCAACTAGAGCAACTAATTCCACTTCATAAGTTTGCTAATCTTGGTTTTGGTGAGTTCCTATGGCTTTAATAATCAATTGTTAAATTGATTATGGTAGGATGTGATAAGACATGGCTATGTTTGTGGATAAATGTGTTTATGCAAGTTTGTATGATATGTGATTTGCAAGTTTTATGCTATATGCAAGTTTAATGCCATGTTTTATGATGCAAAGCACTATGTTGAACATTTATGCATATGTAACATGTTATGCAAACTATATGTGAGAGTATATGCAAGCTATATGTAACATGATATGCAAGTTATGCATGTGATTTTATGCATGCTAAGTATTTGGTGTTATGCATGTTAAGTATTTGATTTTATGCATGCTAAGTATTTGATTGTATGCATGCTAAGTATTGGGTTTTATGCATGCTAAGTGTTTGGGTTTATGCAAGTTAAGTGGTGTGTTTATGCATAATAAGTAATTGATTCTATGCATGCTAAGTATGTGGTTTTATGCATGCTAAGTGTTTGGTATTATGCATAAATCATGACATGCAAGTTTACCCTTTTAAATGTGATGCATACATATGCAAGATGACACCTTTATATGCTATGCATGTTTACCCTCCTTTAAGATGCAAGTCATATATGCAAGTTCAACATGTTAAGCAAGTTATGTGTATGCTTATATGCAAGTTCAACATGTTATACAAGTTAGGTGCATGATGTTATGTAAGTTATGCGCATGTTGTTATGCAAGTTCATATGCAAGTTATGTGTATGATGTTATGCAAGTTATGTGCATGATGCTATGCAAGTTATGTGTATGTTGATGTGCAAGTTATGTTTATGATATTATGAAAGTTATGTGTATGATGTTATGCAAGTTAACATGTAACATGTTGTGCAAGTTCACACCTTTAAGACACATGCAAGTTCACCTTTGTATAACCTATGAATACTTATGCAAGTTGCCTTTATATATGACATATGTATGTTCATGCAAGTTGGGTTATTTAGCAATGCTAGTTGGGTTAATATTATGATGTAAGTGGACACCTTTTAACCCATGTTAATGCTAATGTATGCTAAGTGAAACCCATGTTAATTGTGAAAGAATCTTCTCTTGGAAATATGTCGTGTTAGCATAAGTACGTGGGGAAACGATGGGGTTAATAGACATGTTAATGAAATGGTGTGAAATGGTTATGATTAAGCATACCATAAAATGAATAAGCATAAGTGGGAATTTACCTATTGAGTTAGGTCTACCCCATGGGAATTTACCTATTGAGTTAGGTCTACCCATGTTAATAAAAGCTTGATGTTAATTAGGGATAATTAATGTGGGGGTGATTAATTAGGTGTAATTAATCGACTAAGACACGAGGTTGGACTCATTTGTAGTGTAAAACTGCCCGGACCCAACCGGCTTAATCAGTTGCTACAAATGTTAGCCCAATGTGAGAGGTCTTAGGCACAAACTAAATACGTGATTAACGTAAAGACACGAGGTTAGACTCGGTTATGACGTAAGGCTGCCCGGACCCAACCGGCTTAACCAGCGGTCATAAAAGATAGTCTAATGTGAGAGGTCTTTATGAGGATCACGGTCTTAATTAATTAAGAAACACTTAACCAAATTAGCATGTAGTGGGACATGAGGGTTAAGTGGGTGCCTTGGGTGGCATGTATTAACTAGTGGGGGTGCCTCGGGTGGCATGAGGAAACTAGTGGGTTGCCTTAGGTGGCAATAGAAAATACGATTAGAATACTTAACCAAAGTGGAACATGTAATTAAACATGATTAAAGGGTTAAGTAAGTGCCTTGGGTGGCATGTGGGAATCAAGTAAGTGCCTTGGGTGGCATGCGGAAATCTAGTGGGTGCCTTAAGTGGCAATTGAAATATAATTAGATGACTTAACCAAACCTTAACATGTAAGGGGGCATGATTATAAAAAGGGGTTAAGTGGGATGCACTAGATATAATGACAAGCTTAAGTAGTAGCTTGTGGGGGCCCATTTCAACCAATATCCCAAACGTATCTTTGTGGGCTCGACCCATGTCGAGTGACGGGACACGCATATTGGGCTTGACTATAAGAGGCCAAAACGGGTTAGCGGTGGCAACGCAAGTCCAACGGGTTTCATATGCGTGTGTGGGCCCGGGCTGGTAGATAAGCCGTTGTTGCATCGTGTAGATATAAAGCCGTGCACCGTTGATGTTATCAGGTGGCCACTTTGGGGAATGATACACCCCATTGTGGGACCAGCACGGGTATCTACGGTAGGGAGCCGATCGCTTGGGAGTAGTGGGTACACCTAAGAAAGATAGGGGCAGACGGCACCTATGTAGGGGTACACGAAACTACTGGGTAAGATTACTAAGTACACCTAGTGGAGATAGGGGCAGACGGCACCTATGTAGTGGGCTAGGAGTACACGAAACTACTAGGGAAATTTTCTAAGTCCTTGGGAGGGATCAACCTTTAAGTAGGAGCGACTGGTGTGGTGCAGTGTAGGAATTACCCTTGGGTGGGTAGATCTGGGGTGGTGTAAGCTAGTAATTATCCTTGGGTGGATAAATGCGTCTTTTCGGTTATCGTAGTACATCCTGTGTTTAGTTGGCTATTTAGTGTAGTCATTATCCCCAGAGGTACCGTTCCTTGTTTATATCATACCCTAATTACTTTAATGATTGTATTGTTAGGGTTATAGGACTCACTCAGACTTATGTCTGACCCCGTTGTTGTTTATCTTTTTCCCAACCCTCAGGTTATCAGAGTGGGCCTAGCACTAGTGGGCTTGGACCAGACCGCTATATCTATCTTTTGGGGCTTGGACCGTAGAAGTAAAGCTCGGTTTATCTTTTCTACTTTGGCTATTATCTATGTAATGGGATTATGTACTTCTATTTTATCAGGATGGGTATTATGTACTTGACTCTTGTTATGGTCTTGTGATGTAACCAAACATGTTTTGTTAATGAAATGATGTTTTAAATTTTCAAGTATTACTTATATCTGTCCTGTTGTAATTTTTCTGTTCTATACTCATTAAAAATACTCCACCAAAACTAAGGCATTCCCTTAGTGAGTGACCTTAGCGGGTGTGGGGTGTTACACGTGGTATCAGAGCTTAAGGTTACCAGAACAGATAAAATTTTTAGAAAAACTATTTTCTAAGAATATTTTTGAAAGGACTATTTTCAAAAACATGTCTTTTAAGAGAAAAGTTTTAGAAAGAAAAGCATAATCCCCGATAGCCATATCTTTATCTTTCGAATTCTCCGTTTGAATCTCTTCCTCTCTCGTTTTGAGTTTCCCCTCCGCGTATAGATGATCTTTCTAAGATAGATAAGGATGGAAAACCACTTCAAGGGACTTAGACGTTAATCAGATTAGGAGTTGGTTCAAGAAGGAGGAGGACTGGTAGGTACCTATAGGATAGACGATGAGAGGAAGGCTCAAATAGTTGTTTTGTTAATGAAGGATGAAACCTCGGTGGTGGGAGGTTACGAGTGGAGAATGGGGAAGAAGAAGGCTAGTAGTTATCCCTTTTGGGAGGAATAGGACACCTTATTAGGATTGTCCAAAGAAGCAAGGGCAAGGTATGGAATCTTCTGGAGGGTAGTTGTATTCCCTCACGCCTAGGGTACCAGATGGGGATAGGACCGTCTAGGTTGGAATTTGGATTTCTATGATATCCGGTTCAAACTTTATTTGATTATGATGCATCGAGTTCGTTTATCTCATCATTGTTAGTTGAGTCACTGCACTTAGACACCAGTTTGGTAGATGATCCCTTAGTTGTTTCAAACCCAATTGGGCTCCATGATGTGTTTGGGTTTGAAAGTTTCTATACTTAGCGTTGGGTTTAGGTGTGATGCTTGTTGGGCTTCACGGGCTATGGGTTAGTTGTGGGCATGGACTGGTTATCCAGTAGGGGTGTCGTTCTTGATTTTGAAGGGAGAGTTGTTAGGCTTATGGCCGCTTGGGTAACACTCTCGAGATCTCTTGTAATCCCATAGAATCTGTTATGCTAAGTTATCTAGAATCGCTTGACACGTCGGTCTAGAGTTTGCGATCTGTTAGAGCGGTCCGGGAATACGCGGATGTGTGTGAGGAGGTGAAGGGCTTACCTCCGAAGCGGGAGATTGACTTCCGAATATATCTGGTGGATAATGCTAAACCAGTATCTTGGCCAGTGTGCCACATGGCTCCTCGTGAAAGGAGGGAACTCCATAAGTAAGTAGGCGATTTGCTTGAGAAGGGGTTCATAAGACGAAGTATATCGGAGTGGGGCGCTCCAGTAGTTTTTGTCACGGAGGCGGATGGGTCCCTCAGACTTTGTGTAGGCTAAAGAGAGCTAAATAAACTCACAAAGAAGAATAGACACCCATTGTCGAGGGTTGATGATCTCTTTGATCAGTTGGTTGGCGCCTCAGTGTTTTCGTAATGGACTCAGCCACGGAGTTTCATCAGTTGAGAGTGGCTGAGGATAGTATAGAGAAGACTACCTTTAGGACTCCGGACGGTTTTTATGAATGGCTGGTGATGCCATTTGGTTTGACGTACGCCCTCGCATACTTTGTTGATTTGATGAGAAGGGTGTTCAGGGAGTACCTGAATAAGTTTGTGATGGTCTTTGTAAATGACATCTTGGTCTTTTCTAGAAGAGGAATAAGTTTTCGTGTGTGCTCAATAGGCTGAGCGAAGCCAGTATGGGATAAACGATGGTTTTGGAGCGAGACTGGCGAGGACATCCAGAATTGGACAAGGGGCTTAATTATTTAGCCGTTTTTACTAGTATCATCTCACGTAGGTCGTCTGAATTCGACGGAGGTATCCCTTGGGTGTTTGTCTGATATTGGTTTAGGCCTTTGGGGCTTGCATTTGGGGGATGCCGAGTTCGACTAGGGTGGTCTGCGTGAGAGACGAACAGTTGTGATGATTTTGGATGATATCCTGGTGGAGAAGAGCATGCCCTACATCTTAGGGAAGTGTTGGAGACTCTTCGAGCGCATAATCTTAGGACAGTAAAAGTGGATGGGATTCTTAGCATCCTATGAGTTTGAGATAGCGTATACCCCTGGCAAGGGTAACGTGGTGGCGGACGCCATGAGCAGAAAGAGGTTGTCCTTGAGTCCGTTGTTCGTGGAACAACGAAGCTTGGAATTTAACTCGATGTTTGATTTCAGACCTTCCGTTGATTATGTACCCGGTTTGCTAGCTTCCTTGGAAGTTAGACCTACTCTTTTGGGGCGGATTGGAGAAGCACAGAGGGACGACCCACAATTGGTTGAGTTGGTGGAGAAGCTCATAAGGGGGGAGTCGTCCAGCCATTTGAGTAGGTACACCCTAGACGATAGGGGGTGCTTGCGCAGAGACGGTAGACTTTGTGTACCGCAAGACGAGGGTTTGAGGAAGGTTATTCTTGATGATGCACACCGTTCTAGGATGACCATTCATCCCGGTGGGGACAAGATGTACCAAGACATGAAGAGGGTTTTCTTCTGGGACGGTATGAAGAAAGATGTGGCCGAGTATGTCGCTCGATGTTTGGTGTGCCAACAAGTGAAGGCGGAGCAAAAGAAACCAGGTGGGATGCTTCACCCATTGGAAGTTCCGCAATGGAAGTGGGATAGTGTCTCGATGGATTTTATTGACGGGTTACCCAGATCGAGGAAGGGTAATACGGGAATTTGGGTGGTGGTAGACAGACTTACTAAGAGCGCCCATTTCATACCTGTGAAGAGCAAGAGGACTGCTCCATGGCTAGCTTCTGTATATCTTCGAGAGATAGTTCGGTTACATGGGGTACCCTCTAGCATAGTGAGTGATCGAGATCCTATCTTCACTAGCGAGTTCTGGAGAAGTTTGCAAGAAGCAGTGGGGACTCAGTTGTGTTTGAGTACCGCATATCATCCTCAGACGGACGGCCAGACCGAGAGGGTGAATCATATTTTAGAAGACCTTTTGAGGCTATGTATCTTGGATTTTGGAGGTACATGGGAGGAGCATCTTCCATTGGTGGAGTTGCCCGACAGACTTAGTGGTGTACATGATGTATTCCATGGGGGGGAAGTGCCTACATGAGACCGCAGAGGTGGTAGAGCCGAGTTTGCTTAGAGAAGTGGAAGCAGAGCGTGATGCGACGATTCGACGAGCTCCTACTTGCATCCTTGGGTCAGAGATTTGGAAGTTGAGAAACAGAGAGGTTCAACTAGTCAAAGTACAAAGGGGAGATGAAGAGAGCGACGCTACCTGGGAGACGGAAACGAAGATGTGTTCGAGGTACCCTTTTCTTTCGGAGGGTATGTCCTTTTGCTTCTCCTTCATCACATATCTTGTGCTTATCTTATCCTTAGTATGTCCTCTCGTTAGTACCTTTGACCTTCAGATAGGATAGTCCTATGGTTGAAACATGTGTTTGAGACATGTTATGTATGATGGACGCAAGTGGATGCAAGTGTTTGCTAGTGGTTGCTCGTGGATGCATATACACACACTCTAGGCACTAGATCGGCTCAGTCACTTCATATTGCATATTGCATAAAATTGTGTGTAGGAAGCTATATCTGTGGATGTATAATGATTGTGTTATCATATGGATGATGCATTTTGGTGAATGATTGTGCACTCATGTAGATATTGTATGTGTCGATAGGGTTCTCTCGCATACATAATGGATGCATGGCACTATCATGGTTTGCATATGTTCATACATTAGATAGGGAACATATACACACACTGTTTGCATATGCTCATACATCATTAGAAACTGTTTAAGGACAATGGATGCCCGTGGATGATGGTTTGAGTAGATGGTTGTTTGGATGGTAGGATATGCATTCTCCTTAGCTTAGAGATTTCGGGGATGAAATCCTTTAAGGAGGGCAGAATGTAACACCCCGAATTTTAGTTAATACTAAAATTCACTAATTACAGGATAAATAATCTCAGATGTGGGAATTGGGGGTAACGGGCTGCGTTATTGCGTTCGTCTCGGAAAAATACGCGAAATAGAGTCCGAGTTTTCGAGAATCGGAGTCCGTATGGCCCGGTTATGGCCCAAAGAAGTTTGCAGAAAATTCAAAGTTAAAAACAGATTTAAAAATTAAACTTGATTTCGAAATTGGAGCCAGCAGGGGGCAGGCGGGAAATTTCCCGCCCTACCCATGTCGACAGGGCTGTCGACAGGCCTGTCGACTTGCCTGTCGACTTGCCTGTCGACCTGGGCGCGGCGTCCAGAGAACCTGGGTGCACCAGGTTGGGTTTTAGGCTGGCTTGGAGGGCTGGGTTCTAGAGATTTCCTAAATCTAACGGACCTAATCTAATTTAGGGTTAATCTAAGGGCCTAAAACACTACCTAATCCTATAAATAAGACCCCAACCCTACCCTGATTCATTCATAATTAGATCTTGTAACCAAACTATGGCAAAACGAAACTTGATCATGGCCTCCACAAATCAATGAAGAGAGTTGCAAGCTAACAACCTCTAATCAACATCTTCTTCAACTAGAGCAACTAATTCCACTTCATAAGTTTGCTAATCTTGGTTTTGGTGAGTTCCTATGGCTTTAATAATCAATTGTTAAATTGATTATGGTAGGATGTGATAAGACATGGCTATGTTTGTGGATAAATGTGTTTATGCAAGTTTGTATGATATGTGATTTGCAAGTTTTATGCTATATGCAAGTTTAATGCCATGTTTTATGATGCAAAGCACTATGTTGAACATTTATGCATATGTAACATGTTATGCAAACTATATGTGAGAGTATATGCAAGCTATATGTAACATGATATGCAAGTTATGCATGTGATTTTATGCATGCTAAGTATTTGGTGTTATGCATGTTAAGTATTTGATTTTATGCATGCTAAGTATTTGATTGTATGCATGCTAAGTATTGGGTTTTATGCATGCTAAGTGTTTGGGTTTATGCAAGTTAAGTGGTGTGTTTATGCATAATAAGTAATTGATTCTATGCATGCTAAGTATGTGGTTTTATGCATGCTAAGTGTTTGGTATTATGCATAAATCATGACATGCAAGTTTACCCTTTTAAATGTGATGCATACATATGCAAGATGACACCTTTATATGCTATGCATGTTTACCCTCCTTTAAGATGCAAGTCATATATGCAAGTTCAACATGTTAAGCAAGTTATGTGTATGCTTATATGCAAGTTCAACATGTTATACAAGTTAGGTGTATGATGTTATGTAAGTTATGCGCATGTTGTTATGCAAGTTATGTGTATGATGTTATGCAAGTTATGTGCATGATGCTATGCAAGTTATGTGTATGTTGATGTGCAAGTTATGTTTATGATATTATGAAAGTTATGTGTATGATGTTATGCAAGTTAACATGTAACATGTTGTGCAAGTTCACACCTTTAAGACACATGCAAGTTCACCTTTGTATAACCTATGAATACTTATGCAAGTTGCCTTTATATATGACATATGTATGTTCATGCAAGTTGGGTTATTTAGCAATTCTAGTTGGGTTAATATTATGATGTAAGTGGACACCTTTTAACCCATGTTAATGCTAATGTATGCTAAGTGAAACCCATGTTAATTGTGAAAGAATCTTCTCTTGGAAATATATCGTGTTAGCATAAGTACGTGGGGAAACGATGGGGTTAATAGACATGTTAATGAAATGGTGTGAAATGGTTATGATTAAGCATACCATAAAATGAATAAGCATAAGTGGGAATTTACCTATTGAGTTAGGTCTACCCCATGGGAATTTACCTATTGAGTTAGGTCTACCCATGTTAATAAAAGCTTGATGTTAATTAGGGATAATTAATGGGGGTGATTAATTAGGTGTAATTAATCGACTAAGACACGAGGTTGGACTCATTTGTAGTGTAAAACTGCCCGGACCCAACCGGCTTAACCAGTTGCTACAAATGTTAGCCCAATGTGAGAGGTCTTAGGCACAAACTAAATACGTGATTAACGTAAAGACACGAGGTTAGACTCGGTTATGACGTAAGGCTGCCCGGACCCAACCGGCTTAACCAGCGGTCATAAAAGATAGTCTAATGTGAGAGGTCTTTATGAGGATCACGGTCTTAATTAATTAAGAAACACTTAACCAAATTAGCATGTAGTGGGACATGAGGGTTAAGTGGGTGCCTTGGGTGGCATGTATTAACTAGTGGGGGTGCCTCGGGTGGCATGAGGAAACTAGTGGGTTGCCTTAGGTGGCAATAGAAAATACGATTAGAATACTTAACCAAAGTGGAACATGTAATTAAACATGATTAAAGGGTTAAGTAAGTGCCTTGGGTGGCATGTGGGAATCAAGTAAGTGCCTTGGGTGGCATGCGGAAATCTAGTGGGTGCCTTAAGTGGCAATTGAAATATAATTAGATGACTTAACCAAACCTTAACATGTAAGGGGGCATGATTATAAAAAGGGGTTAAGTGGGATGCACTAGATATAATGACAAGCTTAAGTAGTAGCTTGTGGGGGCCCATTTCAACCAATATCCCAAACGTATCTTTGTGGGCTCGACCCATGTCGAGTGACAGGACACGCATATTGGGCTTGACTATAAGAGGCCAAAACGGGTTAGCGGTGGCAACGCAAGTCCAACGGGTTTCATATGCGTGTGTGGGCCCGGGCTGGTAGATAAGCCGTTGTTGCATCGTGTAGATATAAAGCCGTGCACCGTTGATGTTATCAGGTGGCTACTTTGGGGAATGATACACCCCATTGTGGGACCAGCACGGGTATCTACGGTAGGGAGCCGATCGCTTGGGAGTAGTGGGTACACCTAAGAAAGATAATGGCAGACGGCACCTATGTAGGGGTACACAAAACTACCGGGTAAGATTACTAAGTACACCTAGTGGAGATAGGGGCAGACGGCACCTATGTAGTGGGCTAGGAGTACACGAAACTACTAGGGAAATTTTCTAAGTCCTTGGGAGGGATCAACCTTTAAGTAGGAGCGACTGGTGTGGTGCAGTGTAGGAATTACCCTTGGGTGGGTAGATCTGGGGTGGTGTAAGCTAGTAATTATCCTTGGGTGGATAAATGCGTCTTTTCGGTTATCGTAGTACATCCTGTGTTTAGTTGGCTATTTAGTGTAGTCATTATCCCCAGAGGTACCGTTCCTTGTTTATATCATACCCTAATTACTTTAATGATTGTATTGTTAGGGTTATAGGACTCACTCAGACTTATGTCTGACCCCGTTGTTGTTTATCTTTTTCCCAACCCTCAGGTTATCAGAGTGGGCCTAGCACTAGTGGGCTTGGACCAGACCGCTATATCTATCTTTTGGGGCTTGGACCGTAGAAGTAAAGCTCGGTTTATCTTTTCTACTTTGGCTATTATCTATGTAATGGGATTATGTACTTCTATTTTATCAGGATGGGTATTATGTACTTGACTCTTGTTATGGTCTTGTAATGTAACCAAACATGTTTTGTTAATGAAATGATGTTTTAAATTTTCAAGTATTACTTATATCTGTCCTGTTGTAATTTTTCTGTTCTATACTCATTAAAAATACTCCACCAAAACTAAGGCATTCCCTTAGTGAGTGACCTTAGCGGGTGTGGGGTGTTACACGCACTGCACTAGCACCACTGAAGAGATGGTTAATCATTTTCTCCTTATAGATTGAACGATGAGCTGATATGCTAGGGGTACTGGTAGAGGAGCTAATAATGGGAATGCTCCTGATATGAGGACGATGTTTACTGACTTCATGAGGGAGATGCTTAGAAATGTGCAAGGACCAGTTCCAAATGCTGTAAATGGTGGTGGTGCAGCGGTGCAGGCGCCTAGAGCCGATTTCACCAAGCTTTGCAAGGATTACGCTAGTCTTGGTGGGAAGCCGTTCCATGGAACGGAATCGGCTAAAGAAGTTCAGGATTGGTTGGATAGCTGTGAGCGTATCTTCGAAGACTTAGATATCGAGGATGCGACGAAGAGAAAGCTAGCATCCCGTCAGCTACAAGGACGGGCGATGAATTGGTGGAATGCTATTAAGGTAGCTACTCCAGAGGATCAAGTTACATGGGATCAGTTTAAGGCCCGATTCAGTGAAAAGTTTATCCCAACTGCTCAGAAGTCAAAGTTGTTTAAGAGGTTCTTGGAGCTATAGTAGAATGGCAAAGCTGTCTCGGAGTATATTGCTGAGTTTGATACTCTATCGAAATATGGATTATCCCTTATTGATACTTCCGAGAAGAAGAACGAGAAGTTCATAACTGGTTTGGATGGGTACTTGGGGGAAGGACTTATTAATCACATCGATGAGACGTTTGAATCGATTGTGGTGAAAGTATTGAGGTCAGAGAGTCTTTACCCTAAGACGAAGACTTAGGTTGCATCTGCAGAGGAACCAAAACCGCAAGCAAGCGGTGGAGGCAAGAATGGTTCTCAGAATAAGAGGAAGCAGAATCAGACCAAGGATGGCCAGAAGAAGAATAATAAGAAAGATGTAGAGTGCTTTAACTGTGGTAAAAAGGGCCATTATGGAAAAGAATGTCGAGCAAAGCTCGCGGATAGGAAGTGCTTCAACAGTGGCCAAGTTGAACATCAAAAGGATAAGTGTCCACAACCCCCTAAAGAAAAGCTGATTATGAAAGCATATGCTATAAATATTGTTCCTTCTTCGTCGAATACCCCAACTGCGACGGAGAAAGGAAATAATGTCATCATTCAAGGTATGTTTTCTGTTTATGATGTTCCTGTTCGAGTATTGTTTGATACCGGGGCATCCCGTTCCTTCATATCTAGTGACCTAGTAGATAGGTTGGGATTGGAGCCCGAGATAGTCGATAGACCTTTAGCGGTGACGAACTCGATTAGTGGTTTGACTAGCCTTAGCATGATTTGTTGTAATGTGGTATTATCGAGTCATGAATGCATGTTTGTTTGTGATTGCTTTGTTTTGGGCTTTACTGGGTTTGGCATTATTTTTGGAGTCGATTGGCTCCAAAGGTATGGGGGTGGTGGTAGACTGTGAGGGCTTTTTGGTGACAGTTAGAGCGAATGATGGGCAGAGGGTAGTGTTTAGTGGTCTACCTAGTGATGGGGTAATGGCTAGTTTTCTAAATTCCCTCGACATCCCGCATGATGAGTTGTCAGATGTGCCCGTGGCTGGCCAGTATCCGGACGTCTTCGAGGAAGTGACCGGACTTCCACAACACTGAGAGATTGAGTTTCATATTGACTTAATGATAGATGCCAGGCCTATAGTGATGCCACTTCGTCGTATGGCACCAAGGGAGCAGCGAGAGCTCGGGGTGTAAGTAAGCGATCTTTTGAAGAAGGGATTTATCCGAAGAAGTGTATCCGAGTGGGGAACACTACTTGTGTTTGCTATGAAGGCAGATGGTTCCCTTCGATTGAGTGTGGACAACCGCGAGTTGAATAAGGTGACGAGGAAGAATAAGTACCCTCTACCACGGGTAGATGATTTGTTTGATCAGTTAAGTGGCGCGAGAGTGTTCTCCCAGTTGGATCTCGCGACAGGTTTTCATTAGCTTAAGGTGGAAGCTGAGAGTATAGCTAAAACGACCTTTCGGACGCCGTCTGGATTCTATGAGTGGTTGGTCATGCCATTCGGTTGACCAATGCGCCAGCATATTTTGTGGATCTTATGAATAGAGTATTCCGAGATCAATTGAATAAGTTTGTTCTTGTGTTCATAGACGATATCTTGGTTTATTCAAGGACAGAGGAAGAACACAAGGAACATTTGAGGATAGTGATGGAGGTGCTGAGAAAACACCAATTGAAAGCAAATTTTTCTAAGTGTCACTTCTGGAGGAGGGAAGTGAGATTCTTGGGCCATATTGTTTCAGAGAATGGTATTGTCGTGGACCCTTGAAAGGTGGCTATGGTACAAGATTGGTCTACGCCCAAGAATGCAACAGACGTAAGAAGTTTCTTGGGGTTGGCTGGATATTATCGTAAGTTTATCCACGACTTCTCCAAGATAGCGGCACCGTTGACTCAGTTGACCAAGAAGAATCAAGCTTTCATCTGGGACGAAAAGTGCGAGAATGCATTCAAGAGTCTAAAGGAAAAGTTGACATATGCACTAGTGTTAGTCATTCATAAGGGGAATTAAGAGATGACAGTATATACAGATGCATGTGGTACCGGACTGGGTGCTGTATTGATGCAAGGATGTAGGGTTGTAACTTATGCAAGTCGGCAACTGAAACAGCATGAGAAAAGATATCCTACCTATGATTTGGAATTGGCAGTGATCGTGTTCGCATTGAAGATGTGGAGACATTATCTCTTGGGAGAAAGATTCGAGTTGTTTACCGATTAAGTCGTTAAAGTATCTTTTCTCTCAGAAGGATCTAAATCTCCGACAACAAAGATGGTTAGAATTCTTGGATTCCTACGATTTCGATATCGCATATAGACCAAGAAAGGGCAATGCGGTAGCTGATGCATTGAGTAGAAGACATGCCAGTTTAGGGGCTATGTTTCTTGAGTGGAAACAACTGGAGTACATCGATGGGTATGATTTCAGACCAAAGTGCGAATTGGATCCAGAAATGTTAGCAAGTTTGATAATCAGACCCACTTTGATTGAGCGGATTGGTTTCAGTTAGAGAGACGATCCTAACCTATTGGAAATCATCTCCAAGTTAGAGATGGGTATCGACGAGGAGATGAACAAGTATGGGCTTGATCGAGATGGATGGCTTAGAAAGAATGGAAGACTAGTTATGCCCAATGTCAATGGATTGAGAGATGAAGTGCTTAGAGGATGTCATCACTCGAAACTGACCATCCATCCTGGTGGTAACAAAATGTATCGAGATATGAGGCAGACCTACTACTAGGAATGGATGAAAAGAGACGTTGGGAAGTTTATATCCAAATGCATGAACTGCTAGCTAGTTAAAGCCGAGCAAAAGAAGCCTAGTTTGGGTGATTGTGGACCGACTGACCAAGAGTGCAAGGTTTATACCTATCAAGTCGAATAGAACGGCAACTATGTTAGTGGAACTATATATGAAGTGGGTAGTGAAATTTCATGGAGTACCTAAAAGCATTGTAAGTGACCGAGACCCGTTGTTTACTAGTGGGTTTTGGAAGAGCTTATAAGAGGCTCTAGGGTCAGAATTATATCGCACTACCGCGTACCATCCTCAAACCGACGGTTAGACAGAGAGGGTGAATCGAGTATTAGAAGATCTCTTGAGAGCTTGCATATTGGATTTTGGTGGATCATGGGATGACCATTTGCATCTAGTAGAGTTTGCATATAATAATAGTTATCAGTCCAGTATTGGTATGGCTCCATATGAAGCTTTGTACGGAAGACCATGCAACTCATCGTCATGTTGGTTAGAAACCGGTGATAAATTTGTGATTGGGCTAGATGTGATAAGAGAAACCTCAGATAATATCAAGGTTATCCGACAACGAATGAAGGCTGCCCAAGATAGGCAGAAAAGTTATGCTGATAAGAGGAGAAGAGATCTGAAACTTTCTGTTGGCGACTTGGTGTTTGTAAAGATTTCTCCATTAAAGAGCCTGATACGATTTGGTAAGAGAGGCAAGTTAATGCCAAGACTACTTGGTCCATTCCCAGTTCTCGAACAAGTTGGGAATTTGGCATATAAAGTTGAATTACCAGAGAAGATGGCAAGAGTTCATAATGTATTTCATGTTTCCCAGTTAAGGAAATTCGTACACAACCCCAATGTGGCTATTTCACCTGATCAGTTTGATGATATCGAAGTAGAACCCGAGGCGGTTGGGAACCGCAAATCGATTCGTATTGTCGAGCACGGTACGAAGCAACTTCGAAGTAAAGCGGTGGATCTAGTCAAAGTTCAGTGGGGCAAGAATGAGAATGACTGTACTTGGGAGACAGAGGAGAGCATTAGGAAGACGTATCCAGAACTTTTTTCCTGGTAAGATTTTAAATTGCAATTTAGTCTTTCTGCATGCTAGGATAAGTTTGTTTTGTTTGTTTTGTGGGTTTGATGGTTTGTGAATGACTGATAGGCATGCGGAACACCTTGTATGTTTTTGGTTAAGGAATTTCAGGGGAAAATTTCATAAGGGGGGAGAATGTAACGACCCGCATTCTACGCTTTAGAGAATCATAGAATATTTGTTTCTTTTTCATGCGAAGTCTTATAGCCATGTAACTTTGGGAGACCACTTTTGGGGTCATTTCCTATGTTCATGATTTTAGCCGATTTTTAAATGAACGTTTTCCCACTAGCTGATCTTGTTTCGGCCATAACTTTTGATTGGTAAGGAATTTTGACCTGAAACCACTTCCATTAGATCCGGATGATGGTTTACTTTTCCGAGAGTGGTCACATTAGCCAAATAGGCTCACCGTTTGGGAGAAATGGCTGAAGCAAGGTTTAGAAAGTGAAAAACAGCTTAATCGAGCCTAATTAGGGTGATTAGCAAGAGAGCCTATAACCCATTTCGGGATTAGGTTTATGAGGAGGCTGAGAACAGTAGGAAAACGATTTTTATTTCATTTTTCAGCCGCCTAAAACATTTCTCTAACCTTAGCCATGGCCTCCACCTTCTAATTTCATCCCATATCGCTCCTAATCGCTTTCAAATTGAAGATTAAGCCAAGCTACGTCAAATCAAGGAGAAATAGCACCATTTCAAAGTTAGAGCTGCTGTTAGATGCAGGAAATCGCCCCAAATCAATGGAGTTTCAGTTTTAAAAGTTTTATTTTTGGCTAAGGTGAGTGATTAGCATTGTTTTTACACTAATTACAGTTAACTAAGGTGATTAGTGTTAATTAACGAAATTATGCATGTTAAAAATCTGGATTTTTTTTATAAATTCTTAAATATTATTTTAGACCTATGTTAGAAATTTGGGTTAAGTTGGATAAGTTTTGCTAATCATACCATTAGTTATGCTTAAACATGATTAAGGAAAAACATGGATTTTGGGTATGTTCGATCCAATTTGACATGCCTATTTATCATTTTGGTGTTTATGGTTGATGTTAAATGTTGCTATGACTATTTGGTGTGATTTATAATTGCTTAGAACAGTTAGAATAGTCGAAAACGTCGTCGTATGGCGTAAACAATCGTTGGAAAAGTTGTAGGAAAAGTGCAGGATTATGACCCAAACCGGATCAGATCGGTGGGGACGAACCGACCCGCTCGTAGAGCATCCCACGACCCGACCGCTTGCATCTGAAGTTCTCAGATCCGACCCTCTCGTAAATGGTGGCACGACCCGACCCGATGGAAGCATCATTCTCCGAGCCGACCCGCCTACACAGACCAAGGGAGTTTGACCCCGAACCGGAGCATCATCACGACCCGACCCGGAGCGGGAACCACCCACGAACCGAACCGCAGTGGACTGGAGCCCACCAAACTGGATGGGGAAGCTGACCCAACCCGAGCAATCTGATCTGAACCAGAATGGTGACTGTGAACCGAACCAAGGAGCTTGGACGTGAGGTGTCAGCTATGAACCAAATGGAGACCGATCCGGAGAAGACCAAACCCGAGATGCAAAGGTAGTCCGAATGGGAAGTTGTAACTCAGGATCCAGATGGGAACCAATGAGTGAACTTCATGAGTTGGACTTTGCTGCGGGACGTGTGCAAAGTGGTTATCGACGTCTATAGCTTTGACTCACTACGGAAAGACGGATATTGGTTATGGATCAGTGCAGTGAAGTTGTCATGACTTCAGGGCAGAGTGATCGTAGCATGGCTATGAGCCAGTGCAGTGGAGTCTTCATGACTTCATAGGGCAAAGTGGACATAGCAAGAACTAGTGGCTATGGATCAGTGTAGTGGAGTTGCCATGACTCCATGGGGCAGAGTGATCATAGCAAGGATCTGGGTGATCAAAGCGGTGGATATCGTATCCTTTACGCACTGAGTGAGAGATGTGAGGATGGTTGCTATGATTGATTGTTTGACATCACTATGACATGCACACCCCCACCCTAGTATCTTTACACCATATGTTAGTGTCATCTTAGAGTATTGTGCATCTTGTTGTGCTAACTCTTTGGTTGCAGGTCCAGGTACAGGTATGGTTTAGTATACCTATTATTGTTCTGTTTTGCTGCTTATTGCTCATACCAGACTTTTGTCTGACCCATGGTTTTATGTCTCTTCGTATTACTCTGGGTGCTCTTCAAGGGGCAGACTAGAGACAGGTTAGGTGGAATGCACGAGTAGCTGTACCAGAGACGAGCAGGAGGCTTTCACGTATGATATATACATATATATATATGTATGTATGTATGTATATGTATGTATGTATGTATTTTCCCTGTGTCGCTGCTGGTCACTACTTTGGGCATTAGTAGTGTACCTTTCTTATTTTTTCTTTGGAGACAGTTTTAAAAGTTGTAATAATGATGATGTGGAACACAAGCCATATTTTGGATTTTCCGCTGCTATGATGGTTTAGTTTTCAGCTTATGCAATGTCTCCCCTGTTTTATGTCAAATATGTTATTATTATATTTTATTCCATGCGCTATGAGACATTCTATAGGTTCCTTGTTAGTTCAAATTCCCTTCTTTCCTCTCTTTGACGACCGTCCCGTGCTGGTTGGACATTGACACAGCGCACTTTCATTGGAAATGTCGGTTGGTGCGGGGTGGGCTGTCACAATTCCATTCTTTTAAATTTGATAGAAATGAGAATTTTTATTTCCTTTATTAAATTTGACAAAAATGAATGTTTTTGTCTACTCCTTGAATCTAATTTCCTAATTAACATAAATGTTAATTACTACCATCAAATAAACAAATGACAATATTATTTGAATCTAATTTTATAATTAACATGAATGTTAATTACAACAATCTAATAACAATGAATCTAATTTTATAACAAACATGAATATTACATATTTTATATATACAACAAATATATGGTTTTGACTATATACACAAAATTCTGACAAACATGAATACACAATTCAATTTAGTGGTTCATCGCAATCATAAACAATCAACACTGAAATAAATATATACACAACATCAACATGAAATTAATATAGAATGAATATAAATTTCATAGTGAAATAAATAATTAATTTTATTTTAAAAATAGAAATCTCACCTTGCTTTTTGTCTGAATTTTCAAAGTGCTCGGTTTCAGCTCTAGTCAGTTCCAGGTCGTAGATCTTGTTTCTGCGGTTCCAACGGTTTGAAAATCGTTCAATTCTAATATTGTATGAAAGAGATATAGCGTTTATATATTTGATCGTTAAATAATATAATTAATTGAATAATTAGAGGAATAATTACATCATTAGTCTCCTAATCCTTCTTCACCGATTAAACAGAAACCGTTGAACCCAAAAACCTCGTCCAGAAATCAACCTGCGCACCGCCAACGCCATCGCCGGACTTCGATCGGAGCAGCACACGGAGACCGCCGTTCTTCCTCCTCCCTATGCTGGTAATCGGGGCGGGCTCAAGTCCACCATTGCGTCGTACATCGGCCTTGAACGGCACCGGTTCCCTGACAAATTCCGACCAAACCAAAACCCCTTTGATGATCTCAACCGTATGATTTTGAAGAGCTCGGGAATCTCTTGAATTTTTGCCTTGCATTCTCGAATTAATTCTGTCCAGATTAAGAGAGATTAAGGTACTTGTTTTTGTGCATTTTCAGCCATTCACAGTGGATGGTGGCGGCCGATACAATGGGATTAGGGTTTCATAGGTTAGGTTTAACTATTGTTTATAATATAATAATCTTAATTATTGGGTTTAAGCCCGTTAATCCTTTTCAGTTCCAAGTTCAGCCTAACGAAAGTCATCCCTAGGAAAATACACCCCTTCCGGACGCAATGGGCTAAGTCCCGTCAGCCCGTTTGATCATGTAACACCCCACGTCCATTAATGTCACTCACAAAGGGAATGCATTAACTTCCATGGAGGTTTTAAGTGAATATAGAACAGTAAAATTACAACAAGACAGATATAAAATAGTACTTGGAAATTCAAAAACTTTATTTCATTGTAGCAGAAGTCAAAACATGTTTGATTACATCATAACACCATATTCAATGTCAAGTACAATATCTATCTTGATAAAACAAGTACATAATCCCATTACATGAATAGCCATTAAAAAGAAAGATAACAAGCTGGACTTTACTTCAGCAGTCCAAGCTTTCCAGAAGATAAGCGATCCAACTAGACTCCACTAGAACTTGGCCCAACCTGCGGACCTGAAGGGAGAAAAAGGATGGAAAAGAGGGGGTCAGACATAAAGTCTGGTGAATATGATAATTCTACAATACTATTACCAAAATAACCGGACTAAGGCATAAGCTGGAAAACAAGAAAATGTCTATGAAGAGCAGATTAAGGACATAGACAATCGCTAAAGGCAACGTTATAGGCGCTCCTAAATACTAAAGGATAAACACTATACTGCACCACACCAGTCACCCTAAAGATTCATCCCACTTAGCTTCACTTAGAAACTTTCCCAATGGCTTTACGTACCCCTAGCTGACTACATAGGTGCCGCTTGCCCCTATCTCCACTAGGTGTACCCTACTTCCCATTATTCGATCGGCTCCCTAACTCGTAGATACCCGTGCTGGCCCCACAGTGGGGTGTATCACTCCCCTAAAGTGGCAACCTGATACAACGGACATGCACGGCTTATACCTACACGATGCAACAACGTCTTACCTACCAGCCCGGGTCCACACACGCATATGAAACCCGTTGGACTTGCGTTGCCACCGCTCCCTGTTTTGGCCTCTTATAGTCAAACCCAGTATGTGTGTCCCGTCCTCGACTTGGGTCGAGCCCACAAAGATACGTTTTGGGATACTGGTTGAAATGGGCCCCCACTATTTACCACGAGCATTCCACCTAAGCTTGTCCCCATTAGTCCATCCCACTTAACCCACTTAGTCATGTTCATTTACATGTGTGTTTGGTTAAGTCTAATCGTATTTCAAATGCCTCTAAAGGCAACCACCAGATTCCTCATGCCACCCAAGGCACCTACTTAACCCCCATGTCCCACCTTACATGATTATCTGGTTAAGTATTTCTTAGTTCATTAAGGCCATAACCTCATAAAGACCCCTCACATTAGACTGGCATTTATGGCAGCTGGATTTGCCGGGCGGGTCCGGGCAGTCTTACACCATAAAAGAGTCTAACCTCGTGTCTTTACAACTGTTATGCTTTAGTTTGGGCCTAGGACCTCTCACATTGGGCCGACATTTGTGACTACTGGATTTGTCGGGCGGGTCCGGGCAGGTTTACATCACAAACGGGTCCAACCTCGTGTCCTAAGCATTGATTATTAATAATAATCCACTTTCCCCCAATTTTAATAATTCCCTACTTGAATTATTAATTACTTCCAATTTTTAACAATGTCCATAATTGACTCAATTATGGACATCCATTCATGGTATGCAAAATCTTACAAAATTGCACCCAATTTATTAATTCCTAATATTACCCCTACCCCACGTTTGAACGTTTATTCGCAAAATATATGTTAGACTCGAATAGCCTAACTCATAGCATAAAAGAGATTATCATAATAACAACATGTATATGTGACCAAATGAATCATAATAAGGGGTGAAACTTGAATATGTCCAACTTGCATAGATTATACATGTCATGGACCTAAAGGTGTCAACTTGTTCAAAATTCACCTAATATAATCTCAATCAATTTTCATAAACTTACATATGAACATGTGTGAATCAACATCATCTAATTTTTTAACAACATGGTTTTATATGGGTACACCTAACTCAATAGGCAAATTCCCATATTCAAGTTTTATTTAATTATAGTTTCAAGTTTATGGGTACACCTAACCTAATAGGCAAATTCCCATAAACAAGATCCATTTAAATTAAAAAAACATAACTTTAAGCATGTTCCAACAACATCATGATTTTACAACATAATATAGCATGATTTATAACATGGCATAGTATGATAGTATAACATAGCTTGACATGATTCTCAACATAGCACGACATAGCATAAGAGAATTTACAACATAGCATGACATAGCATATATAATTTACATCATACGACAACATAATAACATAATAAGAGATCCACAATATATAGAATTTACAATTACAAATCACGTCACTTTCTTGTGATCCATTCATAACTGAGTCAAATTAGTTTGTAATAGTCTTGTGAGAATCATCATACTCACCAACAAAAGAAAAGAATTAGAGAAAGAGAGATCTTTTGATTTGATTTGTGTAGATTTAGTTGTAGATGATTAGGCTTCCTCTTCTTAGTTTGTGACGGCTATGCTGAACTCCATGGCAGCAGCATGACGGTAGCTTCTCTAATTTTACAAGTGATTTAGGTCTAGGGTCTACCCACTTATTTATAGATTTTAGAATTCATTTAGGCCATTAGATTTAACCTAGAAATAACCGCAGCCGTTCAGACAAGATGGGGTTTATCTTGTTGACTCAGCAATGAGTCAGAAGTGACTCAGCAAACACTCAGCATATTAATAAACTTCTATTCATGTCATAAATATATATATATTTTCTACAATGTACATATTAGATACATCCCCCTTTACTTATTATTGTTTTTATATACATATTAGATACATCCCCTCTCTTACATACTTATTAATATTTTTATATTCATATTAGATACATCCCCTTTCTTACACACTTATTAATATTATTATATTCATATTAGATACATCCCCTCTCTTACACACTTTTATATTCATAATAGATACATCCCCCCTCTTACACACTTATTAATATTTTAGCAACTTTAGTGTTAATAGAAAATTCGGGGTGTTACATTCTCCCCTCCTTTTAGGATTTCGTCCCCGAAATCTTCAAGTCTGGAAGAATGTATATCCTACCATCCAAACGTCCATCTACTCATCCATCATACACAGGCATCCATTGTCCTTACAGACTTCTAATGCTTTCATGTTTAAATGCACAGTGTGTGTATATGTCCGTATCTAATGCAAAATCAGGCGGTCCACTGATTCAGTTGACCTCCTTAATGCAACTATGATCGTGCCATGCATCCATTATGTATGCAAAAGATTCTTAATGCTACATAATACTTCTATATGCGTGCACAACCATCATCTGAATGCAGCATCCACATGATAATACAACCATCGTTCATCCATTTTACTAAATACATCCATATATATATGCAATATGCAATATGTAGTGACTGAGCCGATCTAGTGCCTAAAGTGTGTGTATATATGCATCCACGAGCAACCACTAGCAAACACTTGCATCCATTTTGCATCCATCATACATAACATGTCTCAAACACATGTTTCAACCATAGGATTATCCTAACTAAAGGTCAAAGATACTAATGAGAGGACATACTAAAGATAAGATAAGATAAGCTAAGCGATAAAGGAGAATTAAAAGACATACCCTCAAAAAGAAAAGGGTACAACGAACGCATCTTCTCTTCTGTCTCCCAAGTTGCGTTGCTCTCATCATCTCCCCATTGCACTTTAACCAGTCTGACCTCTCGATTCCTCAACTTTTTGATCTCCGACCCAAGAATGCATGTAGGAGCTCGTCTAATTGTTGCATCACGCTCTATTTCCACCTCTTTAAGCAAGCTCGGCTCTACCACCTCCGCGGTCTTGTGCAAACACTTCCTCAAATGTGATACATGGAATACGTCGTGTACTCCACTAAGTTTCTCAGGCAACTCCACCCTATATGCCATCTCCTGTCTTTTACAGGAAACGGCCCTACAAACCTTGGTGCTAATTTCCCCACGGACCCAAAGCGAACAACATTCTGTAACGGAGATACTTTGATAAAAACCATGTCCCCAATGTCAAACTCAAGATCTGTCCTCCTCTTATCAGCATACGATTTTTGCCTATCTTGTGCTGCTTTCATCCTCCTTCGAATCAACTCAATCTTCTCCGAGGTTTCCCTAACCATATCGGGCCCAAGTAGGATTTTATCGGTAGATTCCCACCAACATGTAGGCGAACGGCAAGGCCTTCCATAAAGAGCTTCGAAAGGTGCCATGCCAATACTAGACTGAAAGTTATTGTTATATGCGAATTCTACTAACGGAAGGTGCTCTTCCCATGAACCCCCAAAGTCTAGGATACAAAGCCTTAAAAGATCCTCTAGAATGCAATTCACCCTCTCGGTCTGGCCGTCTGTTTGAGGATGATATGCGGTGCTCAAACATAGCTGAGTCCCTACCGCCTCTTGTAAACTCTTCCAAAATTCGCTAGTAAAGATGGGGTCACGGTCGCTTACTATACTAGAAGGAATACCGTGAAAACGAACTATCTCCTTAATGTATACAGAAGCCAACCATGGAGCAGTCCTCTTACTTTTCACGGGAATAAAATGGGCGCTTTTAGTAAGTCTATCTACTATAACCCAAATCCCCGTGTTACCCTTCCTTGATCTTGGTAATCCATCCACAAAATCCATTGAGATGCTTTCCCATTTCCATAGTGGAACTTCTAATGGGTGAAGCAACCCACCGGGTTTCTTTTGTTCTGCTTTAACTCGTTGGCACACCAAGCATCTAGCGACGTACTCGGCCACATCCTTTTTCATACCGGCCCAAAAGAAAACCCGCTTCATATCTTTGTACATCTTATCCCCGCCGGGATGAATGGTCATTTTTGAGCGATGAGCATCATCAAGAATGGCCTTCCTTAAGTCTTCGTCTTGTGGTACACAAAGTCTATTATCCCTTCGTAACCAACCCTTATCGTCTAGGGTATACCTACGAAGATGGCTTGATGACTCCCCCCCTTTGAGCTTTTCTACTATCTCAACCAACTGTGGGTCGTCTCGCTGTGCCTCACCAACCCGTCCTAGAAGTGTAGGTCTAACCTCCAAGGATGCTAACAGACCGGGTACTAAGTCAACGGAGGGTCTAAAGTCAAAAATAGAGTTGATTTCTAAGCTTTGTCGTTCAACAAACAACGGACTCAAGGACAACCTTTTCCTACTTAAGGCGTATGCCACCACGTTACCCTTGCCCGGGGTATATGCTATTTCAAAATCGTAGGAGGCTAAGAATTCCATCCACTGTTGCTGCCTTAAATTCAAATCCTTCTGAGAGAATAAGTATTTTAATGATTTGTGGTCAGTGAACAATTCGAATTTTTCACCAAGAAGATAGTGACGCCAAGACTTAAGCGCGAAAACAATTGCGGCTAGCTCTAAGTCATGCGTGGGGTAATTCTTTTCATGAACCCTCAACTGCCTTCCACCATAGGCTATTACTCTTCCCTCTTGCATGAGGATCGCGCCAAGTCCCGTCCCACAAGCATCAGTATAGATGGTAAACGGTTTATTCCCGTCTGGCAGCACTAAGACTGGGGCTGAAGTTAAGGCTCTCTTTAAACGTTGGAACGCATCATCGCAATCTTTGTCCCACGTAAAAACCAGGTTCTTCTTCGTTAACCGTGTTAATGGAGCTGATATTTTTGCGAAGTCTTTGATAAACTTCCTATAATAGCCAGCCAACCCCAAGAAACTTCTTACTTCGGTTGCATTTTTAGGGACCTTCCAATCTTGGATGGCCACCACCTTTGCGGGATCCACTGCTATCCCTTCTTTGGAAACCACGTGCCCTAAGAACCGTACTTCCTTCCTCCAGAAGTGACACTTAGAAAATTTTGCCTTAAGGTTATGCGCTCGAAGGGTTTCCAACACTTCCCTAAGATGTAGGGAGTGCTCTTCTTTATTCTTAGAAAAGACTAAGATGTCATCCACAAAGACTACCACGAATTTGTTAAGGTATTCCCTAAACACCCTACTCATCAAATCAACAAAATATGCAGGGGCGTTTGTCAAACCAAAGGGCATCACTAGCCATTCATAGAATCCGTCAGGAGTCCTAAAAGCAGTCTTATCTATACTATCCTCAGCCACTCTCAGTTGATGAAAGCCAGTGGCTAAGTCCAACTGCAAAAACACTGAGGCGCCAACTAACTGATCAAAGAGATCGTCAATCCTCGGCAGTGGGTGTCGGTTCTTTTTAGTAAGCTTGTTTAGTTCTCTATAGTCCATACAAAGTCTAAGAGACCCATCCGCCTTTGTGGCAAAAACTACTGGAGCACCCCACTCCGATATACTACGTCTTATGAACCCCTTCTCAAGCAACTCCTTTACTTGCTTATTGAGTTCCCTCCTTTCACGAGGAGCCATGTGGCGCACTGGCAAAGATACGGGTTTAGCATTATCCACAAGATAAATTCGAAAGTCTATCTCCCGCTTTGGAGGTAAGCCCTTCACCTCCTCAAACACATCCGGATATTCTCGGACCACTTCTACCGATCGCAGGTTCTCTACAGACACGTCAACCGATTCAAGATAACTTAGCATAACGGAATTTATGGGATTACAAAAGATGTCGAGAGCATTACCAAGGCGAGTCACAAGCCTAACTACTCTCCTTTCACAATCAAGAATGGCCCTATTTCTATACAACCAATCCATTCCTAAAATTAGCCCATAGCCCGTGAAGCCCAATACATAAGCATCACATCTAAATTCAACGCTAAGTATAGAGATTTTCAAATCCAAACATATCATGGTCAAATGAGCCGAACCCCCAATTAGATTTGAAACGACCAAGGGATCTTCTACTAAACTGGTGTTCAAGTGCAGTGATTCAACTAATGATGCAGAGATAAACGAATGAGATGCGCCAGAATCGAATAAGGTACGGACAGGATGATCAAACAGAAAAACTAAGCTTTCAACAGAAATTGTTCTACCTCTTTCTTGCAGCGGTGGGGCCGCAATAGCCTGAACTTGCCCCCTTGCCTGCCCTGGTGCCATAAGAGCCTGCACCTGTCCTCCCGAGGTAGACCCTGCCCTCTGCCCCTTCTTTGGACAGTCCTTTACTAAATGTCCCGCATCTCCACAATGAAAACAACCAGTCTTCTTTTTCTTTCTACAATCTTTGCTGAGATGGCCAGGCATCCCACAATTGAAGCATTTCTTCTTCCCTTTGCCATTATTGTTTTTACCACCCTTCTTATTTTGCTGTTGGGGTTTCTTCTGATCCCCTTTCTTTTCAACTGCCTTATCCTCATGCATAAGTGCCATTTCTACTAGCTTTTCAAAGGTGGCTCCCATAGGGATGTGGGTCATAGCCAACCCTTGCAACGGTTCATTCAAGCCTCTAACGAACCTCAAAGCTTTCTTCTTTGGCGTGTTCACCAACTCCAAGCCAAACCTTGCTAACTGATTAAATTTATTGACATATTCCTTTACTGATGAGCTCCCTTGCTTTAGTGCCAGGAATTTTTCCATATTTAAGTTCTCCTCTTCCCTTGAAAGAAACTTTGCCTCAAACCTTTGTCTGAAATCCGCCCATGAATCAACTGGACGTTCCCCGTTAGTGACCTCCCACCAAAACGAGGCCTCTCCCTTCATTAACCAAGCAGCTAAACGGACTTTCCTCCCATCTTCCACTTCAAAGATATCCAACAATTCCTCAGTATCCTTAAGCCAATCTCTGGCCTCCACAAACGTCTCAGTCCCTTGAAAAGTTTTTCCTCCCATAGCCTTGAATTCCTTGCACGTCTTTGCAAAAGTGTCAACACGAGGAGGAGGAGGAGGAATGGGTGCAACTAGGGGTGGAGGAGTATCCGCTGGGCCTGCAGTGGTGGCCCTAGCCTCCAAGTATCTCCTAAACCACCCTGGAATCGTCACACCTTCTGGGAGATTAAGATCTTCAGCCATGCTGAAACGAAAAAGGAAAGATTCAAAATGGAGAATTCGAAAGATAAAGATAAGGATGTGGCTATTTGGGATTATGTTTTTCATAAAAACTCTCTTTAAATAACATGTTTTTTTTTTTTTGGAAGCACTTCTTCCAAAAATACTTTAGAAAAAATATTTTTCTAAAAAAAATTTTTTATCTGTTCTGGTAACCTTATGCTCTGATACCACGTGTAACACCCCACGTCCATTAACGTCACTCACAAAGGGAATGCATTAACTTCCATGGAGGTTTTAAGTGAATATAGAACAGTAAAATTACAACAAGACAGATATAAAATAGTACTTGGAAATTCAAAAACTTTATTTCATTGTAGCAGAAGTCAAAACATGTTTGATTACATCATAACACCATATTCAATGTCAAGTACAATATCTATCTTGATAAAACAAGTACATAATCCCATTACATGAATAGCCATTAAAAAGAAAGATAACAAGCTGGACTTTACTTCAGCAGTCCAAGCTTTCCAGAAGATAAGCGATCCAACTAGACTCCACTAGAACTTGGCCCAACCTGCGGACCTGAAGGGAGAAAAAGGATGGAAAAGAGGGGGTCAGACATAAAGTCTGGTGAATATGATAATTCTACAATACTATTACCAAAATAACTGGACTAAGGCATAAGCTGGAAAACAAGAAAATGTCTATGAAGAGCAGATTAAGGACATAGACAATCGCTAAAGGCAACGTTATAGGCGCTCCTAAATACTAAAGGATAAACACTATACTGCACCACACCAGTCACCCTAAAGATTCATCCCACTTAGCTTCACTTAGAAACTTTCCCAATGGCTTTACGTACCCCTAGCTGACTACATAGGTGCCGCCTGCCCCTATCTCCACTAGGTGTACCCTACTTCCCATTATTCGATCGGCTCCCTAACTCGTAGATACCCGTGCTGGCCCCACAGTGGGGTGTATCACTCCCCTAAAGTGGCAACCTGATACAACGGACATGCACGGCTTATACCTACACGATGCAACAACGTCTTACCTACCAGCCCGGGTCCACACACGCATATGAAACCCGTTGGACTTGCGTTGCCACCGCTCCCTGTTTTGGCCTCTTATAGTCAAACCCAGTATGCGTGTCCCGTCCTCGACTTGGGTCGAGCCCACAACGATACGTTTTGGGATACTGGTTGAAATGGGCCCCCACTATTTACCACAAGCATTCCACCTAAGCTTGTCCCCATTAGTCCATCCCACTTAACCCACTTAGTCATGTTCATTTACATGTGTGTTTGGTTAAGTCTAATCGTATTTCAAATGCCTCTAAAGGCAACCACCAGATTCCTCATGCCACCCAAGGCACCTACTTAACCCCCATGTCCCACCTTACATGATTATCTGGTTAAGTATTTCTTAGTTCATTAAGGCCATAACCTCATAAAGACCACTCACATTAGACTGGCATTTATGGCAGCTGGATTTGCCGGGCGGGTCCGGGCAGTCTTACACCATAAAAGAGTCTAACCTCGTGTCTTTACAACTGTTATGCTTTAGTTTGGGCCTAGGACCTCTCACATTGGGCCGACATTTGTGACTACTAGATTTGCCGGGCGGGTCCGGGCAGGTTTACATCACAAACGGGTCCAACCTCGTGTCCTAAGCATTGATTATTAATAATAATCCACTTTCCCCCAATTTTAATAATTCCCTACTTGAATTATTAATTACTTCCAATTTTTAACAATGTCCATAATTGACTCAATTATGGACATCCATTCATGGTATGCAAAATCTTACAAAATTGCACCCAATTTATTAATTCCTAATATTACCCCTACCCCACGTTTGAACGTTTATTCGCAAAATATATGTTAGACTCGAATAGCCTAACTCATAGCATAAAAGAGATTATCATAATAACAACATGTATATGTGACCAAATGAATCATAATAAGGGGTGAAACTTGCATATGCCCAACTTGCATAGATTATACATGTCATGGACCTAAAGGTGTCAACTTGTTCAAAATTCACCTAATATAATCTCAATCAATTTTCATAAACTTACATATGAACATGTGTGAATCAACATCATCTAATTTTTTAACAACATGGTTTTATATGGGTACACCTAACTCAATAGGCAAATTCCCATATTCAAGTTTTATTTAATTATAGTTTCAAGTTTATGGGTACACCTAACCTAATAGGCAAATTCCCATAAACAAGATCCATTTAAATTAAAAAAACATAACTTTAAGCATGTTCCAACAACATCATGATTTTACAACATAATATAGCATGATTTATAACATGGCATAGTATGATAGTATAACATAGCTTGACATGATTCTCAACATAGCACGACATAGCATAAGAGAATTTACAACATAGCATGACATAGCATATATAATTTACATCATACGACAACATAATAACATAATAAGAGATCCACAATATATAGAATTTACAATTACAAATCACGTCACTTTCTTGTGATCCATTCATAACTGAGTCAAATTAGTTTGTAATAGTCTTGTGAGAATCATCATACTCACCAACAAAAGAAAAGAATTAGAGAAAGAGAGATCTTTTGATTTGTGTAGATTTAGGTGTAGATGATTAGGCTTCCTTTTCTTAGTTTGTGACGGCTATGCTGAACTCCATGGCAGCAGCATGACGGTAGCTT
Source organism: Allium sativum (assembly GCA_030737875.1). Lineage (NCBI taxonomy): Eukaryota > Viridiplantae > Streptophyta > Magnoliopsida > Asparagales > Amaryllidaceae > Allium > Allium sativum. The sequence goes on from CM060921.1 coordinate 322,275,972, forward strand.
CTCTAATTTTACAAGTGATTTAGGTCTAGGGTCTACCCACTTATTTATAGATTTTAGAATTCATTTAGGCCATTAGATTTAACCTAGAAATAACCGCAGCCGTTCAGACAAGATGAGGTTTATCTTGTTGACTCAGCAATGAGTCAGAAGTGACTCAGCAAACACTCAGCATATTAATAAACTTCTATTCATGTCATAAATATATATATATTTTCTACAATGTACATATTAGATACATCCCCCTTTACTTATTATTGTTTTTATATACATATTAGATACATCCCCTCTCTTACATACTTATTAATATTTTTATATTCATATTAGATACATCCCCTCTCTTACACACTTATTAATATTATTATATTCATATTAGATACATCCCCTCTCTTACACACTTTTATATTCATATTAGATACATCCACCCTCTTACACACTTATTAATATTTTAGCAACTTTAGTGTTAATAGAAAATTCGGGGTGTTACAGATCATCTCCAGCTTTTTTTCTTTAATTTAAAATATAAATCATTTATTTATTTAATTTGATCGTACATTTAAATTCACCGAGGCCACAAATGGACTCTAAAAATTATAGAAAAATTATTTCTAGCTATGTTTTGACAATACGACCCTAACAAAACTAATTTCGTTGAATTCTGAGACTGTTTGAAAAATGGTCATTTTCTAGTCGATCGAATTTGACTGAAATTGACAAAACACATTTTCCTTTGCCATGCTCACATATTAATTCTAAAAATTATGAAAATTGAAATCTAGTAATAATTTGACATTCCGGTTCCAATAAAAGTGGTTTCGTCGAAAACGGAGGTCATTTGCAAAATGGCTATTTTTGATATTAAAATATATATATATATAAATTCTACAGCGACTATTCTGAATTTTAAACTGGTCATAACTTTTGATTCCCATTATGAAATTTCAAATTTTCGGATTCGTTGGAATGATATTTTTAAATAGATTCTAATATTTTTGGTTTTACTAAAATCCGATTTATTTTGAATCCTATATAGTCAGTCAAAGTTCAAATTCAAATTTTCAAACAACCGCGCTATTTCTAACTCCTTTTATAATTAAATTAAAATTATTTGTTCTAACTTTGATTTAAATAAATTTTTAGTCGTTATTATTTAAAATAAATTATTTTAACTAATAAATTCTATTAAAATTTCTAAAATAAAAAATTTAAATTGGTTCAGAATTCTGGGTTGTTACAAGATTATAACTTATACAATGTAAATTGTATATATTCCAAAAATAACAAAAGATAGTAAATTTACTAAATTTGTTATCATTCATGGTAATATGTCAGTGCCTTTTATATTTTGTAATAGCTCAATCTTATACAATCATGTGTGCATGTGTGTGTGTATATATATATATAACTGTTATGCAAATGTAACTGCTCGCAAAATAAAATTACTGATACGATACAAAATAAAATACAGTTTATAGCTTCCAACGGCTCTATGCATCAATGACTCATAAATATGGTGTCTATAATAAAATTGCAACATCCCAAAAGAATAATGGAACAAAATATATTACCGTTATTCGCTTACAACGACTCAATTTGTATTTATTCTTATTATTTCATAAATTCACAAAATGCTCCAACAATCCCCTACTTGAATTTTCTAAAAAATATTTTCGAGCAGTTCAAAAAAATACATAAGATTGTGCATAAACAAAGGTGTCTTCTGACTTGAACCTTTACATAGTGAGTAAGATTTAGTTTTTAATAGAGTGACACGTAGTTTTGAACTCTATTCCTGACATCAAACCACACACAAACTTTCTAGAGTACAATCAAATAAGCCCATGCATTTATGGCCATGCCCGTCTTTCCCAGTTTAGTGAACGCTCTAGGAATCGTGCCCAAAACTCCATAGGAAACGGCCATATTTCCATATTCACACAGTTGAGTCTATCAAGATTACTCCTGAAGGTTGGTACCCCACTCCAAATAGAGTACAAATCTCATCAAGAGTTTCTATTAACTCTTCCTCTAAACACTTCAGGAATACATGCTTCTTAATATATAAATTTAGCATGATCATCTACTATCACAACACAACTTGTTTTTACCCGTTGAACCTAGTGCTTGGGATCTCCGGTCATTTAGATCGGGTTACCATTATGCGTGATTCCACAATCTCAAGGAAATAGTCCCATTCTTTTATAATCATTAAGGACTTTCTTTATGGTTAGTCCTTTCATCAAAGGATCTGCCAAATTATCATCACTTCATATCTGATGTTCTCTAACAATACTGTGCATACGATTTCCATTTCTTACCGTTGTAATATCGGTTTTGTCCTTTGTCAATAGCCGTTAATTTATCATCACTACATATGTGATGTTCTTTTACATTATTGTGCTTACGACTATCGTCTTCTACCGTTGTAATAACGATTATGTACTTTTTGCAATAGCCGCGGAACTATCACAATAGATTACACCACTAGTATTGGTTTTTCCCATATGAGGATCTCAACTAGCAGATTTCTTTAGTTCTCTACTTCTTCACTAGTTGTGGTCAGTGCTATTATCTCAGTCTCTATAATTAGACTGAGTCAAAATTGTAACGACCCGGAAGATTTGACGCTCGAATTTTCGACAATAATACATAACTCCGTATTACTTGCCAAATACTCAAGTATCAAATCCCAGATTGTAAATAGAAAGAAGTTAGAGGATGAGAGAGAAAGAAAGAAATATTATATTAGAAGAAGGAAGAAGAACATCAGAATCTCACAGCGGAATGAACAAAAGTATATAATATAACAACATATCTTTACATAAAAGAAAATTGTATACATATACCAATCATCATATTACAACATGTATCAAATATAGCGGAATAACTTTAAATAAATAACAGTGAAGCCTCCTGCTTCAACTCTTGAAACTCCAAGCGGAACCAAACCTCGAAAATATGTTCGGTCTGACCCGAGCATATTTTAAAGGAAAGTAAAAACACCCAGATCAATCTGGAATACTTTCAATGGTAAATTCACATCAGCAATCGGCCTAACTTTAGAAATCTTTTTTTAAAGAAATAGGATAATAGTAAGACCAGCCCACACATAAACACAGATGATTTTTACCTTATAATAACCCAAAACATTTTTGAAAACAATAATATTATGATATTATAATAGTGTCTATCAAATCACAAATAAATAGCAATCTAGCAGAACGCTTGCATCTCACACTCAACATTTATAATATATAATCAAAATCGCATGCGCTTATTGGAAATTGGATTTCAACTATTATAAGGTATGGAACCTGTAACGTCCCAGAAATTTCGATAGTTGGAATGTGAAATTAATTGAAGATTTAATTATTAATAATCAATTTCATATTGATATTTGGGTAAGAAATTAAAATATCAAATATATTGTTGTGTGTGAATTAAAATTTAATATTTTATTCAGAACGGGTGGTTGGAATCAATTATGTACTGTTGAATATTGGGATTGAATTCGATTGGAAAATATAGATGGTTGAATTTAAAATCAAACGTTATTAATGTAAATAAATGGGAAATTTATGTGTTTAAATATATGGAAAACTGGCTTGGATATGTGTATTCATATATATATATATATATATATATATATAAATCGAAAACTTAACGGTTCAAATTTGGAATCAAACGTGATTGTTGTGTAAACAAACGGTGAACCGATGAATAATTTAGAAATAAAATATTGCCATATACTAATAGAGTCGAATTAAAACTAGAATAGTTTTAGTGAACTTAGAACATTGAAACGAAGTCATACGTATAATTTTTGTTATGTTTGGATATTGAGCGTTCATCGTCAGTTCAGGATACAGTTGAACATTAAATTATACCTACCTCAGTATATTACTAAACTGATTATCACCTACACCGTAAACATTTCATAGACCTATATCATTGAAAATCGATTACCCTAACCCTATGCGATGTAACATCGTTCTTATGTTCGCATTTCTTTGTCTATTAAATCCACGCAAATGCCCTATTTCCCTCAGCACAAAATATTTCCTTTCTTCCAAAATTTTAATGGCCGAGGCCGGGTAAACCTATCCACGAAAATTAAGAATCCACTTTTCCCTAATTCTACTCCTCGTTCTAACGCCTCTTCCATTCTACCTGTCGTCGTCACAATTTGTATTTATCCCCAAATCAGCTTCGACGTCACCTCCTTTTGTACCCTCGAGGACCGCCGCCGTCATCGTTGAATCACTTGATCGAAAGCCGTTCGCTATTATCACCGCTGCCCTACATAAAAGGCCGAGCTTTTTCCCAAAATTGCCACTAGAGGCCGAGCACCTCCACGATTTATCATTATAGCTAGCGCTCATCACCTTCGAGCTCGCTTCCACAGGTGAGTATCTCACTCATGATTAATCTTACTTTCAAGTATCTCGATCTCAGTAAAAACTAATTAAAATAGTGAGGTTTGGGGTTTTTATTTATTGTTGCCTTTATAGTTGGATACCGGGTGTGGGCTGTTGCATAGTTGCTTCATATACTTGCCTATTGGATGTTCGAAAATTGTGAATTATAATTGAATTGTTCTGTTTATAGATAACGGCTTCAAGATAAGATTGGATTATAATTGAATTGTTCGAAAAGATGCCATAAATTATTGATTGGTTACTGTTGTAAGGAGGGTCTATGAAACATTTAGTTCAACAAGCAAAGACGTGTTAGGGATATCATGTAGTAGTTGATAAATGTTTACTGGCATAAATTCTATTAAATCGCATTTTTAAGCTACTGGAAAATTATATAGCACATCAAAAACCAGAAATTGCAACAAGTGATAAGTACTTGAGGGAAACTTTTGTTACCAGCCGAGCTATAGTTAATATTGCCACTGGTTCTCCGTAAAGTGGGCTCATTCGGAAGTTCTTTCCTTTGCATGTTTTAAAATATAACTCTTGTGTACCCTCTTGATATTGTTGTTGCAACTTGAGCATTAGCCTACCATTTGACTTATCTTTCCAGATGGCAATTTTCCTTGAAATGTTTTATACTGAAGCCCTTCATGCATCACACCTTTATTGTATATGTATGTGTATACAAAATACACAAGTATGGGTATATGGGTATTGTAGGAGGGCATTGAACTACTTATGTTGCCTAAATTTAGGCATTTGAAACCCATATACAAAAACACTGATTATTGGTCACACTTACTTCATCTTTCTGGTTGTACTTCAAGTAGGGTATGTATATGGGCACACTGGGAAGGGTTGGGGGTATCATATATATGTTGTCATATAATTATACATCAGGGGTTTTAAATGGTTTTCGCTGGGGGGAAGGGGAAATTCAATTTGTCCCTAAGTAAGTGTGGTATATATGTTGCACATTGACATGCATTATGAATATTGGACAAATTTATAATTGCTTGGAAATATAGTGCTAGGTTTGCCAGATTTTTCATGAAATGCAGTTTTTGCAGTCTTGAGTATTTAATGCACTTGAGTGTATAATCATACATAAGTATGTATGTAAATACCACCTCTAGTTAATCCCATGTTAAGTGTATGTGATAGATATAACATTAAAAAAATTATATATATGAGCATGGGATACGACATATGAGCATTGGAAAAATAAGATTAATTGTAATGTTTTCATTTTCAGTAGTGATAGCGAATATGTTATAGTATAAAGAAATATATGGAAAAATATTATTTTAGTTTCGTAAATGGATAATATGCAGTTAACTGTTTCTGTTCATCTGTAAATACTAAGAACAACCATGTAAATAAAAGCTTATTTACTTTTTGGCTGATTGGATAGTCATATGGTTTTAAGAATGATTCAGAGAATACATAAAGTGGGGAGTTCTTGGTTATCAAAAGTATACTGCAGTAAGTTCAATCTGACTTTGAACTTTGAAGAAACAAAGCTTTGTTTTTAATCTATTTATATATATATATATATATATTGTAATGTTTTTTGTGGAACTGTATACTTAACAAAAAAGATAAAAAAGAAAAGAAAAAGAAAGAACCTTTAGGTTTAGTCTATTTTGGAACGCTGAAACTACTTGAACGTATGATTATCAATAAAAAGAAGAAGCTGAAACTTCTTTGTTTTTGCTAGATTTTATAAAAACTATCCACATTTGTTTTTAGTTGATGCTACATAGTTGTACCCAAAATATATTGGTTTGTTAATTCTTGTTTGAACTGTATATATATTCTTATATATATGGGTGTCGAACCAAATAGGTGACCCTGTTTTGAACTACATATATTCTTATAAATGTTGAACTCCATGAAATGCTGAATTACATTGTGACCCATGTTCTGTCATATGTTGAATTTTTTTGCATGTTAGATGTGTTATGGGTAATTGAAATTGTCTGTCGCATAAATGTTGGACTTTGGGTTAACATTTGGACCGTGAATGACAGGGATATGGATATTTATTCGAGATTCATTATGTTAGAATTTATTTATATTTTTCAGTTTATATCTGAAATTGATTTACTTGAACGTATGATTTATCCTGACTTAAGGGTTTTATGTTTTTGCATGGAGCGCTCGGGTCAAACCCTAAGCCTTGCCGATTTTAAAGATTCAGCTTAGGATTCAAAGATTGACGAAGCTGGGGATTCCAAAGATGGTGCACTTTGAATATTTAATACAGTAAATGTTTTACATTCAAACTATGCTTCCATTCCGCCGTATAAAAAATATCTTTGTATCAAAAATTCTGATTATAAATAGAATTTTATTTCGCTATTCAATATTGTGTTATTTATTTTCTATGTTGATTCTGTTTTAAACTCTGTAAGCTAACTAACAATCCGTCATTTTGAAACATTTTAAGTTGGTTTAATTACCAATTTGAAGATGTAAAAATGGTGGGACGTTAAAAGTGGTATTGGAGCTTTGGTTTATTCAAATCATAACTTATCGGGTTTGTAATGAGTAGAATCAACACTAGAAAAGCGACTTTTTGACAAGAAGAAAAGAAATTTTTTGAAATATAAATTTTGGAAAGTATAAATAATTCTAAGCTAAATTTTGAAAGAGGAATTATTTTGGAAATATTATTTTGAAATTAATCCAGCGGTTTTTTGTGATTTAATTTTTCGGCATCCCCAATCTTTGGATCTAGATTTGCAGAGCCTTTCTTCGATAAGTTCTTAGGATCGAATCTCGAATCCATCATCGAATGATATAGGAAGAGAAGTATAAGAAAATCGACGAATAAATTTCTCAAATCGTATAATGAAATGAGAAAATTTTGATAAGAACTTGAATGAAATGGGAGATTTGAAATTGTTTCAAAGATGAAACAATGAATTTTATTTCGATATTCATAACATATTAATAAAAATAAATTCAAAAGGGTTATAATTGGAATTTGACTGTGCCAAATTACATTACTAATTTATTTAGAGTATTTAGAATTTAGCAAGATGATTTATAATTGGGTTCAAACTAATAAGGTATAATCGAATACAAGAATTTGATAGTGAGCTATAAACTTATTAAAGAAGTGAATTATTAACGAGTACGGTAAATGAAGCGGTATGTGGATGAATATTTTAAAGAGATCTGAATCGATGTTCAAGTGAAATCAAAGATAATTTGATGTGATGAGTTTAGATTCCGACAAAAGGAATAATATTTACTTTTTAAAAGTAAATAACGTGCGAAAGAAAAAATGTTGAAAAGGAAATATGGGTAAAGAAAATGGAGTTGAACTATACGGTAAGATTATCTTGAAGTCTAGAATATAAATTAAGTGAGATTTTCCCGAAGTTCGGAATATGTTATCAAAAACGGGATTATTCGAAAGAAGGTTATGCGTGAAGTCAATTGTGTTGAATTTCAGATAAATGTTATTTATTTTCCGTTTTAATTAAAATTTTAATATATTAATTGTTAAGATTAATGAATAAAGTATAATTTAAAGATCAAATATTTCAAAGGCATGAATTATTGTTATAACCAGCTTCGTAAAAAGAGCGAATTCTTAACTCCGAGTTCGGAAGTTATGAGAACGGATGTTTTGTTGAGAATTTTATTTATTTCAAAGTTAATAAGGTTATTCAGTTAAGGTCTGAGAGGTAATTATACCCCAACTTGATTGACTGCCTTATTGGCTAAAAAAATGGTTAAAGTTCGATAGCTAGGATTGGTTAAGTGACGGAAGTTAATGAGTGTCAACATTTAAGTAAGAATGGTGATATTTTATTTAATATCTGTTTTAATTTAAATAACAAATTTAGAAATGTTCCCATGAGCATAAAAGTATATATGATGTTGGAAATAAAAGATTGTGAATATATGGAAATGTTTTTCCCAATGTAAATAAGAGATTTGATAAATAGTACAGAAAATAAATAGGATAAATGGAAATGTTTTTCAAAGGATCATGAGAGGCTAACAGGTTTCGATAAATCATAATGGCGAAAACTGAAGAATAAAGAGCTGCACGACGATGACAAAGGGCAGAGAAGTGGATTTGTAAATTGAATCTGAGAGTTACGTAAGAAATGATTTGGTAAAAATTTAAGAATTGGAGTTAAGGGATTTAGAAATTGACTGGAGATTAGTTATGTTGAATAATTTCCTGAATGTTGATCCGATGTTGGTTTCGTCCTTCAGGATTGTTACTTAGGGAGTTGTTCGCTTGCTAATTTACGGTCGAAGCGTGTGAAGGAGTGATAATGGGTGAAGGAGAAATTTGTGATAAGAAGAAAATTCTGGAATTTCGAGAGAATAACAATGTGAATGAAGTGATGAATTTAATAATTAGAGATTTGGAAGAAAATTTTATTTATAACTAATAGAGGCATAAATATGAGTTGATTAAAGAGATCAAGACTAAAATTTTGGAATTGGAATGAAATTTGAGAATATTCGAGGTGGGATACTAGATACAGAAGCTTCCGAAATGTACATGGAAAGATATATAAGAATGCAGTGAATTAGAAAATTATTGATTTGGAAGGTAATCGATTTGAAATGAAATCTTATGTAACCGAATTTATATAAGAACGACTGAATGAGATGTTTGAAATATGATTTGGGAAGAAAATCTTATGTAAGTGACATAAGAATGATTTATGAAATAAAGTATTATATGTTTTCAAGTCAAGATAAGGGAAGTACCATCCTTTTCCTTTGACTTTCGAGCTTAGTGAGATGTGCTGCTAGTGGTAGTGGGTTGTCCGGACATGAAACTCGAGTTGTCTGAAAGAACACGACCGTGTAGCGTAATTTGCAGGGCTGTAGATGGCCTATGGCGGACGAATATTTCTTGGGGGAACCAAGCGCAACCATTGTGTCTGCTGCGATCTACAGTCGTGATAAGGGTGTAATCCGCAGAGCTGCGAAAGCTTATGGGTATGGATGTTTCCTGAGGGAATCAGGCGTAACCATTGTGTACCTGTGGTCCTCATGGCATACCTACAAGTGAAAGAGATGTAACCACTAGAGTTACTAAAGGTAGAATGGAGCCATGCGATGTTGAGATATCTTAGTGATGTGGAGCCACCTATTTGATACAGCACTGTATCTTCGTGATTTGGTTCGTCTTGGTGATTGGATTTATCTTTGTGACTTGATTGATCCTCATGTCTTGAATTGTTTTCAGAATTTGATAATTTGTTTTCATAGAGCCATCAACGCTGAGTGACCTCAGTTTTTCTTTTGATTCATAAATATCTTCCGTTGATCTGTCCATAACGAAATTTGCAAGGAAATGATTTTCTACGGATACAGATGTTTTCTGGGGGATCCAGACGAAACCATTATGTATCTGTGATTCATGAACAATCAACATATCAATATCACATTGGTACTTTCCGTATCTGTTTTTAAAAGGAATTTTTTTTTTTGAAATATTTTCACTGGGAGTTGAAGCAAGGATATTTAGTACTTAGAGATTTTAGTCGTGCGCCTGGGCAGCATGTGCCTAACATCTGTGAGAACGACAATAGACTTGTCAAACTTCGAGTTATCAAATATTTTAAATTAATAATTTGAGATTAAAATATAATTAATCAAATAAGTAAAGAAAATTTCGAAGTAATAATATAAATATTTTCTGTTTAAAAATTACAAGAGATTTTGGACTTGGAAATTTTCAAGTCGAAATTTGAAATTTAAAGAGGAGATGTTATTCACACTCTTCAATGAGTGTTGGAAAAGATTAAATGAATTTAATATAAGGAGATGTGGTTGAACTAGGATTGCAAGGAAAAAATGAAATGATGGATAAGTTAACATTGACAGATAAGGATAATTGGAGATGCATAAATTCAATCTATGCAGAATTTGAAATTTAAGAAGAGATTGGTTCTGAAAAGAGATTTGATTTTTCGAGTTAATTGAGTGTGTGGGTAAACAAAGATGCCCGATGACTTAAATATGGATATTTAAACTAGCTGTGAAAGAATTTCACACAAACATGAAAATTGGAAGTATACAATGGTGTATAACCTTAAAGTATACAATGGTATAACCTTAACTATTTTTCCTTTTCGAGGATGAAAAGTTTTAAAGGGGGGTAGATTGTAACGTCCCATAAATTTCGATAGTTGGAATGTGAAATTAATTGAAGATTTAATTATTAATAATCAATTTCATACTGATATTTGGGTTAGAAATTAAAATATCAAATATATTGTTGTCTGTGAATTAAAATTTAATATTTTATTCAGAACAGGTGGTTGGAATCAATTATGTACTGTTGAATATTGGGATTGAATTCGATTGGAAAATATAGATGGTTGAATTTTAAATCAAACGTTATTGACGTAAATAAATAGGAAATTTTATTTGTTTAAATATATGGAAAACTGACTTGGATATGTGTATTTGTGTATATATATACATATATATATACATATATATATATATATATCGAAATCGAAAACTTAACGGTTCAAATTTGGAATCAAACGTGATTGTTGTGTAAACAGACGGTGAACCGATGGATAATTTAAAAATAAATTATTGTCATATACTAACAGAGTCGAATTAAAACTAGAATAATTTTAGTGAACTCATACATTGAAACGAAGGCATACGTATAATTTTTGTTGTGTTTGGATATTGAGCGTTCATCATCAGTTCAGGGTACAGTTGAATATTAAATTATACTTACCTTTCTATACTACTAAACCGATTATCACCTGCACTGGAAACATTTCGTAGACCTATATCATTGAAAATCGCATACCCTAACCCGATACGATGTAACATCGTTCTTATCTTCGCATTTATTTGTCTATTAAATCCACGCAAATGGCCCATTTCCCACAACACAAATTTTTTCCTTTCTTCCAAAATTTTAATGGTCGAGGATGGGTAAACCTATCCACAAAAATTAAGAATCCACTTTTCCCCAAATTTGTTCCATCGTTCCAACGCCTCTTCCATTCTACCTATCGTCATCGCAATTTGTATTTATCCCCAAATTAGCTTCGACGTCACCTCCTTTTGTACCCTCGAGGACCGCCGCCGTCATCGTTGAATTACTTGATCCAAAGTCGTTCGCTGTTATCACCGCTGCCCTACATAAAAGGCTGAGCTTTTCCCAAAATTGCCACCAGAGGCCGAGCACCTCCATGATTTATCACTGCAGTTAGCGCTCGTTACCTTCGAGCTCGCTTCTGCAGGTGAATATCTCACTCATGATTAATCTTACTTTCATGTATTTCAATCTCAGTAAAAACTAATTAAAATAGTGAGGTTTGGGGTTTTTATTTATTGTTGGCTGCTGTCTTTATTGTTGGATACCAGGTGTGGGCTGCTGCATAGTTGCTTCATATACTTGCCTGTTGGATGTTCGAATATTGTGAATTATAATGGAATTGTTCTGTTTATAGATAACGGCTTCAAGATAAGAATGGATTATAATTGAATTGTTCGAAAAGATGCCATAAATTATTGATTGGTTACTGTTGTAAGGAGGGTCTGTGAAACATCTAGTTCAACAAGCAAAGACATGTCAAGGATACCATGTAGTAGTTGATAAATGTTTACTGGCATAAATTCTATTAAACCGTATTATTATGCAGCTGGAAAATATTTAGCACATCAAAAACCCAAAATTGCAACTAGTGATAAGTACTTGAGGGCAACTTTTGTTACCAGCCGAGCTATAGTTAATACTGCCGCTGGTTCTTCGTAAAGTGGGCTCATTCGGAAGTTCTTTCCTTTCCATGTTTTAAAATATAACTATTGTGTACCCTCTTGATATTGCTGTTGCAACTTGAGCATTAGACTATCATTTGACTTATCTTTCCAGTTGTCAGTTTGCCTTGAAATGTCTTATACCGAAGCCTTGCATGCATCACACCTTATCGTATATATATGTGTATACAAAATACACAAGTATGGGTATAGAGGTATTGTAGGAGGGCATTGAACTACTTATGTCGCCTAAATTTGGGCATTTGAAACCCATATATACAAACACTGATTATTGGTCACACTTATTTCATCTCACTGGTTGTACTTCAAGTAGGATATGTATATGGGCACACTGGGAAGGGTTAGGGTATCATATATATGCTGTCATATAATTATACATCATGGTTTTTAAATGGTTTCCACTAGGGGGGCAAATAAGGCAAGTTCAAATTGTCCTAAGTAAGTGTGGTATATATGTTGCAAATTGACTTGTAGTGTGAATATTTGACAAATTTACATTTGCTTGGAAATATAGTGTTGAGTTTGCCAGATTTTTTATGGAATGCAGTTTTTGCAGTCTTGTGTATTCAATGCACTTGTGTGTATAATCAAACATATGTATGTATGTAAATACCACTGCTGGTTAATCCCCTGTTAAGTGTATGTGATAGATATAACAGTAAATATATATATGTGTGTGTGTGTGTGTGTGTGGGTGTGTATATATATATGAGCATGGGATATGGCATATGAGCATTGGAATAAATAAGATTAATTGTAATGTTTTCATTTTCAGTAGTAATAGCGAATATGTTACAGTATAAAGAAATATGTGGAAAATATTATTTTAGTTTTGTAAATGGATAATATGCAGTTAACTGTTTCTGTTCATCTGTAAATACTAAGAACAACCATGCAAATAAAAGCTTAATGACTTTTTGGCTGATTGGATAGTCATATGGTTTTAAGAATGATTCAGAGAATACGTAAAGTGGGGAGTTCTTGGTTATCAAAAGTATACTGCAGTAAGTTCAATCTGACTTTGAACTTTGAGGAAACAAAGCTTTATTTTTAACCTATATATAAATATTGTAATGTTTTTCGTGGAACTATATACTTAACAAAAAAAGAAGAAGAAGAAAAAAAGAAAAAAAACGAAAGAACCTTTGGGTTTAGTCTGTTTTGGAACGCTGAAACTACTTGAACGTATGATTATCAATAAAAAGAAGAAGATGAAACTACTTTGTTTTTGCTAGATTTCATAAAAACTGTCCAAATTTGTGTTTAGCTGATGCTACATAGTTATACCCAAAATATATTGGTTTGTTAATTCCTGTTTGAACTGTGTGTGTGTATGTGTGTGTGTGTGTGTGTGTATATATATATATATATATTCTTATATATATGGGTGTCGAACCAAATAGGTGACCCTATTTTGAACTACATATATTCTTATAAATGTTGAACTGCAAGAAATGTTGAAATACATTGTGACCCATGTTCTGTCATATGTTGAATTTTTTTTGCATATTAGACATGTTATGGGTAATTGTAATTGTCTGCCATATATATGTTGGACTTTGGTTAACATTTGGACCATGTATGACAGGGATATGGATATTTATTCGAGGTTCATTATGTTAGAATTTATTTATATTTTTCAGTTTATATTGAAATTGATTTACTTGAACGTATGAGTAATCCTGACTCAAGTGTTTTATGTTTTTGCATGGAACACTCGGGTCAGACCCTGAGCGTCGCAGATTTAAAGATTTCAGCTTAGGATTCGAAGATTGAAGAAGCTGGGGATTCCAAAGACGGTGCACTTTGAAGATTTAATACAGTAAATGTTTTACATTCAAACTGTACTTTCATTCCGCTGCATAAAAAAATATCTTTGTATCAAAAATTCTGATTATAAATAGAATTTTATTTCGCTGTTCAATACTGTGTTATTTATTTTTTGTGTTGATTTTGTTTTAAACTCTGTAAGCTAACTAACGATCCATCGTTTTGAAACATTTTAAGTTGGTTTAATTACAAATTTGAAGCGGTAAAAATGGCAGGACGTTACAGAACCACCTGCCGATAGTGTATCTTTAGAGGAGAATACAATAGGTTCAACAAGAACGTCTTGCAACCTGGCCCACACATAACCGACCACTCATTTCGCTTGAGTGTATCAAATGTATATCACCAACTGTTAGGTGCGACCCACCGTTATTCGAAAAGAGACAGGATTGAAATAGATTAAAGAAGGAAATGGATTTTCTCTAGATAGGTGATTATAAACCCTAATGGGAACGACCCAGATAGCCGTGCTGCCTCCCCGATTTCTGTCGTTTCCCGGTTGTTGAGCCTTGAGGTTGTAATCTTTTGAACATCCGACCACAAATGTAACAACCCGGAAAATCAGAACCAATTTATAATTTCTATTTTGGTTATTTTAATGGATTTTGAATATTTGAAATGATTTATTTTAAATAATAACGACAAGAAATTTATTTTGAATAGAATTAGAAGGTATAAATTTATTAGAATCGAAATTAGAATATAAAAATTTATTTTAATTATGAAAGGAAGCGGAAATGGCGTGGTAGTTTGAAAATTCGATTTCAAATTTCAAATGAATGTACAGAATTCAAAATAAACCGGATTTTAGTGAAACTAGAAATGTTGGATCTATTTGAAAATATCTTTTCAACGAATCCAAAATATTGAAGTTTCATAGCAGGAATAAAAAGTTATGCCCAGTTAAAAATTCAGAATAGTCGCTATGGAAATATAGCCCTTAAAAATGGCGATTTTGCAAACGACGTCCGTTTTTGACGAGACCACTTTTGTTGGTCCGGAATGTCAAATTATTGCTAGATTCCAATTTTCATAATTTTTGTAATTAATATGTGAGCGTGGTAAATTTAAACGTGTTTGGTCAATTCAGTTTGAATTTAATCGACTAGAAAATGACCATTTTTCAGACGGTCTCCAAATTTGATGAAATTAGTTTTGTTAGGACTGTATCGTCAAAACATAGCCAGATTTATTTTTTGGAGTCAGTATGTGGCCCCGGTAAATCAAAATGTGCGGTTGAATTTAAAATATATTGATTTATATTTTAAATTTAATGAAAACTGATTGAAACAGCCGAACTGGCTTACGATGCATATCTCATTGTGTTCGGAATGGGGGTAATTAGCTGGGGGAGACAGTCATCGTCCCTTATCTTCTCTCAGAACGGATTTCAAAATAAAATAAAATAAAATAAGAAAAGGGGGAAATCCACGTCGCTACCCTGGCGGACCCCGTCACCGTCGTTGCCCTCTCCAGCCAGCCTCCCACGCCACCGATGCCTCCTCGTCTTCCTCCTCTCTATTCTCTTTCCCCCTCTTCTGGCAAAAATCTGTCGCCCCTCCCCTTCTTCGTCCACTGCGGCCTCATCCGCGACGCCACCCACCTCCGCACCTCGCCCAAGCGCTCCACCTCCCCTCCGACTCCACCCTTCATCATCATTTTCCTCCTATGAAAACGCGACCCCCCTGCCCGAACCCCAAATCGAGGTGTGCCACCTGCCTGTGACGCCACCAGCAACCCCGAGTCCTCCTCCACTGTTCGCGACAGCACCCGCCTCTCCAGATTTCAACTGTGAGCCTTTTTTTCATGTTTCTTTTATTTTTATTTTTCTTGTCTTTACTTATTTAGGTAATTAGTGAGGGAAATTTTTATTATATGAAATAGCTTCTATAAAAATGTAATTTTTATATATATTATACCATGTTAAAAATATGATTTTTATCTGTATAAAATGGCGTTAAAGTTTTGAATTTTGAACTAGAAAAGATTTGATTTTTAAACTAGAGATGATTTGATTTTTGAACTAGAAATGATTTGATTTTTATATGTACAATAGTGAATTAAAAATACGATTTTTAGTGGATAAAAGTATGATTTTTATCATATGAATGTCATGAATGAAGTAGTCATATTATGGAATAATTTTTAGGGAGATAAAATTCGATTTTTGTAAATATGAAGTAGTGATAAATATTCGATTTTTATATATATGAAGTAGAAATAAAAATATGATTTTTTTTAATATAATAGCGATGTATAAATGTGATTTTTATTATGAACAGCGTGGAAAAGACTACGTTGAATTTCGGGCAAATCCAAGCTATTCAGAAATTCAGAAATATAATGGAGGAGTGGATCCCAAAGGTGAGAACTTCTCACTTTAATTTTATTTTCTAGTTAAAATATATACTAGGATGCAGACGGTGCTTAGCAGCACCCGACACTCGTCGTCCACAAACCATGGACGACCTGTTTGATTTGATTGTGTTGTGAAAATTGAGTGTGATGTGGAATGAAATGAAAATAATATTCATGTGTTGAAATAAATATTTTATAGTTAAAAATATAATTTTTAACGTGTATATGAATAAAATAAATATTCATTTGCAAATCGTACGATTTGTTTATGTACACACATTTTACTAATATTGATTGGGATGATATATTTTACACATCGCCCAACTGCACAAATAATAATCAGTGTTTGTTATTTGAAAACCCCACACGGGTATTGGGATGTTATTGGACATACACTAATCCCAATATTTAGTTGTATGTCAATCGATGGGTTAACAAACTGTCGTGAGCGTTAATTATTTATATTTAACGCTTATGCAGTAGTGGAATGCACTCTGGATGATGGTTGACTGTGTTTGACTGTTGTTGTGTACACGAGTTGTATGAAATCCATATAAATAACATTATATGGTAATTGACTGTGTCTGATTCCAGTTCATAAAGAATAAATATTTTAAAATAATGAATATTTAAAATAATGAATATTTTGAGATAATATTCAGTAATGGATCAAAATCTGATTTTGATGTCCGATTTGGGATGGACACGAAAATATTTAAATATATAAAGTCGTGTTGATTAGATTAACGCCATTTTGATGTGAATGATATTTATATCGATTTTATTCATTTTTATAATGAATATCGAAAAGGAAGTGATTTCAAAATCTAATGTTTCGAAAATAATATCAATTATATATTAATGATATGGAATATTCAATTTTGATTTGAAATTGAATATGAAGTTGAAATCGTTTTGATAATGAATTTAAAATGATTTATAAAATATATTTTAAATGGAAATCGACAAAATACATATAATATATATTATATATATTTAATGGCCTGAATGGAACGCGCCGCGCCGCGACAGTTCGCGAATTTCGACCATTGATTTCGAATGGACATTACGGGAGATCCGACTATCGGATTCTCCTAAACCCGAAACCGTTAGGTTCGTATCGAAAAGAGCTTTCCAACGAATACAAGAGATTTAAAATCTAACGGCTGTATTTGGAATTATGTCCAAATCAAATTTAGGAAAGGTCACTGTAAGTGTTGTTCGATGACTGTTTATGGAAATCGACTGTACGGGCCTTGATAAAATTATTAAAAATATTAATTATTTATGTAAAATCATATTAAATGATTTGGAAAGAATTGGGATGAAAAATTCCACATTTGAAAAGAGAAAAATATATTTTTATCGAAATGAACTAGTTATTAACTAGAATTACAGTCCAATATTTTTAAATAAATAGATTGGATTTGAAATGGTTTTAAAAATAACCGGAATTTCCAATATATGAATTGGAATGGATTTGAATCAAAATTATCATCGGAATATTTCGATGTTGGATTCGGGATGATACAGATATTGTTATGGAAATTTGGAAGATATTTTTTTATATCGTTATTTCCAAAACGATATTTGTTGGTTTCAGAATTTGATATTGAATATAAGCTGGTATAATTTCTATTCACAGCCGTATATTTGATATCAAATTGGATTTTGGGTTTGTCGTGAATGGGGTCCTAAATAACACTGTTCTTGAACCCTGTGTGAAAAGAATAAATCTTTAATTAAGATTATTGATGTTTTGAAACACCCTACCTCCGTTAAGGTCACTCACAAAGGGAATGTCTTAACTTCGGTGGTGAATTATAGGAAAAAGATGCAGATAAATTACAAGACAGACAAATAAAATAGCAGAAAATAAAGTCATTTTATTAACAATGTGGTTCGGTCAAGCTTTTACAACAGTTGTCTCAATCATACTAAAAGCAATACATAGAACTTCTGTCTTGATTTAAAAACTTCCAAGTATAAAAGAAGCAAAAAAATAACAATGATATTCCCCAATAAAGCATGAACCAGCCATAGCAGTGGAAGAGAGGGTCCAAAGAAAAACATCGACTATCTTCGAGCTTGAAAAAAAAAATTTGAGTCAAGTGGTAACATTTCCTCACTGAGAACCTGGAGGGGGGAACAGAAGAAAAGAGGCGAAACAAAACTAGGTCAGACATAAGTCTGGTAAGTCCATCTACTTTCAGCATATGAACAAGAAAGAACAACATGACATGAATTAAACTGAATAAAGACATAAGCATGATGATAAGGAACATAGGATACACAGGATAAGTAATAGGCAAGATAAACTAAGTATAACATCGCATGTTAACTATTCTCTGCTTCGCTACTACCCTGTTATTCTGATTTCTATATCTCTGCACCACCCAACGAGTGTCCCAACTAGTAATCTATATAAAGGATAATATTACAACGTGATCCCAATCCCCGCAATAGTGGTAGCCTTCAGGTGTACATCTATTATGAGGATTCCACCTCAATCAGCCTAATTGTCATAAAGATGTTAGATGTACCCTTACTACCCTATCGATTGGCTCCCTACTTGTACAAATGTTCCATGTGTTTGTGTCGATCGACCCTCTCTTGCGTGTAGATACCCTGTGTTGGTCCCACCATAAGGTGTATCAATCCTTATGATGGCAACCCGACATGAATCAAGATGCACAGTGTATATACACTACAACAAAAACACCATATTACAACTTTAATTTTACAACGGTGGTAAAAGCACCGTTGTAATAAATGTTTTTTACAACGGTCAATTCCCTAAAGTTGTAATAAACGTATTTTTAACAACTTTTTATTTTGTTAGTTGTAATAGATGTTTATTACAAACTTCATGTTTATAATATCTATATTTAATAACTAATTATATTAATATTTAATAATAATTAATAATAAACTTAGGAATCAATAATATTTATTAATTATTATTAAATAATTAATATTTAATAAGTAGTAATTTATTTTTAATAGTTAATGTATGTTAACTGCTTATTAATCAATAATGTATAACGTACATTACAAGCTTTTAATAATTATTAATCTATTATATCTAAGTAGAAATAAGTAAAAGTTAAATAATAACTATTATTAATAAGTATTATTTGATTTGGTAGTAACTATTTCAGAAATTTTAATAAATATAATTTTGGCAACTAATAACAATTTTGGCTACTAAATAATAATAATTAATTTGAAATGTTAAATAATTAATTATAAATATATTTAGTAATGAATAGTAATTAGCTTTTAATTATTACAATTAAATATTTAATGATTGATAATTGGTAATATATACATAAAAATTAACGAATAATTAGACTTCGTGCATTGGATAAAGTCTGTAAATAGGTCATGCCCCTTTTCAAATAATCCCACTCGTCGTCATTTAGTTGTTGGAATTTTTGGACTAACCGTCGAATCTTGACTATCAAGCCTTGATGATCATTGTTGGCCACTGCGCTGCGGCACGGGCACGGGAATTTTTGGACTAACCGTCGAATCTTGACAATTAACGAATAATTTAGATCGTACCCGATTTTTTTAATATACATTTTGGCTTCGAATGTCGAGAGTGTTTAACCGATCAGAAAATGATGAAATATTACGTAGGTTAGAAAACAATGAAATGTAACAACTTTTTTTTTGTTAGTGGTAAAAGTTGCTTTTGACTCCAAAACAAAATCTCGTTTTTGGCTCGAAAACAAATTTTTTAGCGGCAAACGTAAATTTTCACACTAAACATTAACATATGTTTACCGCTTATCTCCTTGGTCAAAATTAATTTTCCCCAAATTTACGTTTCTTCGTATTCCTTCTTCCTCATTGAAAATTCTCGATTAAGCCAACCCCATCACCTGAAAATCGGAGCTCCACCTTCAGATTAAGCCTCCGATTGGCTTCTCCCTCCACCATCGAACACCCTCCTCTCATCCCTGCGTTGCGCCTGTCGTTGCTCCTCCTGCTGCCATGTTCCTCCTTACAACAGATCTGCACTAGAAAGCAAGCCGCCTTTGCTCCCTATCTTCCCCTCGCCTAAACCGACCACACATCTGAAACTTACGCTTGAGCCACTGACCAACTGGGCAGCCTCGTCAGAGTTGGATTTAATTTGCTTCCCTTTGTATACGGTATACAGGTTAGTATGTGTGTTTGGATTTATACAATTTGGTCAATTCCTAATATTTTGTAATCACCCTATTTCAAGTTGTTTTATTTTGAACAATTTTATTTAACAATTGAAAGATCCTTGTCAGTGAACTATGGATCTGAGAATATAAATAATCTTGTTTCATTAAGTTTTTGACAGTGTGATTAAATCCATAACACACAAGTTGATCCAACATCAGATAATATATGCTTAAAAGTGTATTCATCCCAACTTATATATGTAACTAAGTTTAAAGGGCATGTGTTTATATTTATGAACTGGGTATCATAAGTGTTAAGATGAATTTGCTATATCTGTACTTTTTTTTGCAGCTATAGGTTATTATGGTGGATTGGTTATCTAATATGTGAAATTATGGGATGTTGCGAGCATATATATATATATATATATATATATATATATATATATATATATATATATTGTGTATAAGAAAACTATCAGAAACTGTTAAATTCTAAAATAGCGTATACTCTGAGATCATATACCCTAGTTTTGTTTGACATTTTAAATCTGTGATGCAATATGTTTTGACATATTAAACAAGCATATATGTTTTTTTCTATTTTCATGTAAATCTTCTGCCTGGACAGAAAATTTATTTTTGATACAACTGGATTGTATTTTGATACTTGGAAGTGCATACTAAAAAATATTTGATACTATTTATTATTGTCCACTAGTTGGATATATAGTAGTATGCATTTTACCTTATAACAATGATGAACAATCTGGTATGAAAGTTGTACTGGATATAATGGTTATGTGTATATCATAACACTGAACTAATATGATTATTGAATTCCTGATTAAACACTATGATATTTGTATATTTGGAACTTTTGGGTTTATTTTCATATGCAGAATAGCTGTTGAACCTTAACAAATTAGAAGTGCTTGTATATGTATAAACAAACGGTTGATGCAAATATGATTTGCATTTGCCTCTCAAGTTTTGGACAATAAAATACTGCTAATACACATATCAAGAAAAGGATCCATGCTTCATCCTTTTGGATAAATTAGTAAATCAGCTTTAGTGAGACA
Source organism: Allium sativum (assembly GCA_030737875.1). NCBI lineage: Eukaryota > Viridiplantae > Streptophyta > Magnoliopsida > Asparagales > Amaryllidaceae > Allium > Allium sativum. The sequence goes on from CM060921.1 coordinate 322,297,626, forward strand.
TTATTGGATAGTGTTTCATTGTTTAAAATGATTAACTATAATTGGACATTTGATGTTTGCAGATCGTCGAATGGCATACAGTAATGAGTCGAGCAGCAATGTGGCATAAAGATTTCGTTGTCTTCGACTAGTGTACTCGCGTAGGATATGCAATTTTTGGTGGATAACTTATGCTTGTACGAAGTTGCTTTGTAACGGTCAAGTATGTAATAATGTACGAAATGTTGTTTAAAGCTTATTGTTTGTAATACTGAATATTTGAGTATTTTAATAAATTAGTTTGCAAATAACTGTAATATCTGATTTGCTTATGGAGTATTGCTATATTTAGTGTATTGTAATTTTCAGTTGCAAAAGATGTTTATTTTTTTTTAAACCCAAATGTCAATCACAATGGTGCATAACAGTTGTAGTAGATTTTATTACAATGGTGCATAACTGTTGTAATAAAGTTTATTACAACGGTGGAAAAAAGTTGTAAAATATACATATTACAACAGTGTTGCAATAGTGCAAAAAAGTTGTAAAAGATCTTAGTCTATTACAACTTATTAATACACGATGGTTTGCCCACCGTTGTAAAATGTATATTACAATGGTGTTCCACCGTCGTAATATGGTTATTTTGTTGTAGTGATAACTACTGGTACCCAGTGCCTGATTTTTCCCACTCCGGAGTACGTGCACGCCCGTAAACCGTCAGAATCTACACTGACGTACCCCGTGTCGTTATCTTTGACAGCTTATAATCAGCCTAGTAATCGGGCCCTACCCTGCCTAGCTCAAGGTACCGTGATACATCTACGTGGGTTACTGCTGAAATGGGTCCTCGTTACTAGGGTTTCCTACTGGTTAAGTTTGTGGGCCTATATTTACTAATATTACTCACCAACCTGATATGTACTTAACCCTCCCACCGATCCAAGCATGCTTATATAATGGTTAAGTTTTGTGGGCCTTTATTTACTAATATTACCCACCAACCCGACGTGTACTTAACCTTCCGACATATTCAAGCATGTTTATTTAATGGTTAAGTTCTGTAGGCCTATATTTACTAATATTACCCACCAACCCGACGTGTACTTAACCTTCCCACAGATCCAAGCATGTTTATTTAATGGTTAAGTTTTGTGGGCCTATATTTACTAATATTACCCACTAACCCGACGTGTACTTAACCTCCTACTCGTCAAGTCGTGTTAGTTAAGTGGTTCTTATTAACTTAACCTTTCTCGCTTATCATGTTGGATTGGTTATGTGTGATTTATTAACTTAACCCTTTTCATTCATCGGGTTATATTGGTTGAATATTTCCCATTTAACTTAACCCCATTCGTTCATCAAGTTATATTGGTCAAGTGTCATTAATAAATTCAAGTTAACTTAACCCACCCACTCGTCACGTCATGTTATATATTGGTTAAGTGTTATCCTCTTGTATTACTTAACCCCACCACATGTTATATATTGGTTAAGTATATCCCCTTGTGTTACTTAACCCTACCACAAGTCATTATATATTTTGGTTAAGTGTTACCTTAGTTAACTTAACCCTACCATCTGTTTAATTAACATGTTATAATGGTTAAGTGTTCCCTTAGTTAACTTAACCCTACCATATGTTTAGTTAACATGTTATAACGGTTAAGTGTTCCCTTAGTTAACTTAACCCACCCGTATGTCATATTGGTTAAGTATCATTAACCTTACCCTCCCATACTTAGCATGTGTCATTAGCATTAATTTATTTATTAATGCACCAACCTCTCACATTAGATATGTGTTGTTGTGGTTACTGGATATGTCGGGCGGTTCCGGGTAGTTTTACACCACAACTCAATCTAACCTCAGGTTTTTCTTGGGCATGATGCACTAACCTCTCACATTAGATAGGTATTGTTGTGGTTACTGGATGTGCCAGGCGGTTCCGGGCAGTTTTACACCACAACTCAATCTAACCTCAGGTTAGGCATTCTTATCTTTTAGCATATTTATATATTTACGGTGTATATGTAAATTATTCACAATTAAATTATAACATTAATTATGTTCATAATTAATGGCAATTCAATTATACCGTTTTCATGCTAAGTAACCAAATCCACCAAAACTAATCATGACCCCGTTTCTCAAGTTATGCCCAACCAATTCCAATTTCAAGTTATTAATCAAAATGGGCTATATCCCGTCTTCCCAAACTTGCTATAATAGTCATTCCCAAAATTACTATGTCATATATTTGGCGTTCCAAATCAATAGTTAAGCCCAATCCAGTTTTAATATTCTAGTTTACAGTGTATGGCCAAAACTTGGCTTACAAGCCAACTAACCCAAACTTGCAGTTATAATGATAACAATGCCCCAATGTTAATTACAAGTTTTGCCCAACCATTTCACCAAATATGTTATGTTAAGTTACTTTCCCCAATTATGTTATGCCAATATTGTCAATTTCATGTTTATGCCCCAATAACCCAAACCTACCCCGTATTCCCATCGTATGTATATTGCGATTCAACCTAGATTATAGGTCAATCTAGATTCACAAATAAAAAATAGAACAAATAGGAATAATATGACAATGTTAGGCATAAGAACTGGCACATGATGATAGTCCCAAAACACAAGAATTACAAATCTAATAGAATTACAGCACAACTGAATAAACTGATTTAGAATCATTACAGGCATATAGATCTGATTATGAACAATATTATGGACATGAAAGGCTTGAATAATAAACTAGGTTCGACAACTTGAATAGGTTCGATTGGATCGATAAGAAGCAACCCAAAGTCATAGATTCACAAAGGCTAAGAATAGATCCAAATAGAAAATCAAGCATAGGTCCAAATTCATTTTATTCCATGTTCATACTATAATTGGTTGTCTAAATCTGAAAGTAATCGTGAACTTACAAAACAAAGGCAAGTCTTGTTTTTCGGAATCTGTATTCTGAAACTGAATTGCTCGCCTTTGATGTTGATCGTTGAATACTCTAAATTAGATTTGATTTAATTTGATTCTTACTTTAATCTTGCTTTCTAGTTTGATAAGAGATGGTGGCTAGGTTAAGATGATGATTGACAGCATGGTGGCTCCTTGGAATGAATTTGTGTGGTTTAGGGTTTAGATTTAGGTTGCTTATATAGAAGTCTAGGATTATTTAGATCCCTTAGATGAACTAGGAGTCCATCAGAACCACCCAGCTCAAATACACATCATCCGGCCACTCAGAAGAAGACACATCATCACAGAACACTCCAGAATTCTATGCTGGATCAGTATGGGTGCACTTGGCAGGTGCGCCAGTGCATTTTTGTACTGGCGCACTTGTGAAGTGCGCCAGTGTATTCTGGTCGACTTCCGGTTTTTCTACCGAACTTCGTTCATCTATAACTTCTTTATACAGTATTCGTTTTACGTAAACTTGGACTCTATCTCAAACAGAATTCCGAGACGAACGCAATGGCGTAACCTATTTCATCTAATTCTTCTTTTAATAATTAATTATTCTTTAATTATCTCTTATGTTCCATTTTAAAATTACGGAATGTTACGTTCCCCCCTACTTAAAGGATTTCGCCCCCAAATCTTCTAGTTAGGAAGAACGTATATCCTAACATCCAACATCCATCTATTCAACCATTCAATCATAGGCGTCCATTGTCCTTAGGAAAGATTTCTAATGCTTTCATGATCATATGCATAGTGTGTGTATATGTCCTTGCAAAATCAGGCAGTCTACTGATTCAATTGACCTCCTTAATGCGAATTATGTCAGTGCCATGAGTCCATCATGTATGCAATTATTCCTAATCGTACTTTATAATTTCTACATGAGTGATTTAATCATTCATACAAATGCAACATTCATATGATAAAACACAAAGTTTCAATCCATATATATATAAGTTCACTCATGCATCTGCAATTTGAAAGTGACTGGGCCGATCTAGTGCCTAATGTGTGTATATGCATTCACAAGCAACCACTAGCAAACACTTGCAACCACTTGCATCCACCAAACATAACATGTCTCAAACACATGTTTACATCCATTGGCTTCTACCTATGGATCGGGAATAGGACCGAGAGGATATACTTAAAAGATAAAGACTAACATGCAAATAAACTTTACAGAAAAAGAGGAATCAAGGGTATAACCTTAAAAAGGGTATGACGTGCGTATCTAGTCTTCAGTCTTCTAAGTCGCATCTTCTTGAGCTTCGCTTCATTGTGCTCTGACTCTCTTGACTTCACGATTGCGAAGCTTCTCGACCTCCATTTCCAAAACTTACTAGTAAAGATAGGACCTCGATCACTCACTATGCTAGAGGGTATCCAACGTAGTCGAATTACCTTTCCAAGATAAACAGATGTTAACGATGATACCAAGTGTATATATTAAGACGATTAGAGGTCTCTCCTATACTTAGCTTATCCATCACGTCACAAATCTGAGGGTCTAAAGCTAAAGGTTGCTAGTACTTTTTACCTCTCTTAATGTCAGTCTTACTTAGGGAGCCTGCCACAACCATTTATTTCTCACGCAAACCATCCTAGTCAAACTTGACATCCCTCAAGTACAAGCCCCAAAGGCCTAAACCAATATCAGACAAGCACCCAAGGAATTCCTCCTCCGAATATGGACGAATTATATGAGATGATACTAGAAAAACAACCAAACAATTGAGCACTTAACCGACTCTGGTTATCCTCGCCAATCTTGCTCCCAAATTATCGTTGATCGCATAACTGGCTTTGCATTGTCGACTAGATATATGCGGAAGTCTAACTCGTGTTTTAGGGAAAAAAACCCTAACCTAATCAAAACATCCTCGTACTCATGGACTACTCTAACGGATCACAAATCGTCGATAGATGCATCAAGTGATTCTAGGTAGCTAAGCCTAACTGATCCCTTAGGATCGCACGAAATCTCGAGGGTATTTCCGAGGAAAGTAAAAGGTCTAACTACCCTCCTTTCGTAATTACTAGCTAACCATCCCATGCCTAGAATCAACTTATAGCCCAAAAACATAAGCATTACACTTAGACTCAGTACTTAATATAACTATTCTCAAATCCTTACAAATCAAAGATAAATGAGCCGAACCACCGATTGGATTTGAGAAAATAATTGGATCCTCTACTATACAAGCTCTAAGGTGTAGAGACTCAACTATGGAAGCACATATGAAAGAATGTGAAGCGCTAAAATCAAAAGAGTACTAACAGGATGATCAAAAGAAAACTAAACTTTTTCAATAGAAGCTTTACTACCTCCCTCTCAGGTATGCTGGCGGTGAGAGCATGCTCTTGCCCTCCTGAAAATCATGTTCTTTGTTCTTGTCCTTGTCCTTAAATGACCCTTATACTATAATAAAGATACTTCCTCTTGTCTTAGGTTTTTACTATTCTTTCCTTTTTACCTCCTTTGTGAACCAAGTCTATATCCATGAGTTCCTCATCCTTGGGTTGCATTCCTTAGCCAAACTCCCTCATTTTCACCTTTGCCATCCTTGTGTAACTTGTCGACAGGTCTCTTGAAAGCTGCCTCCATTGCACGGAAAAAATCCTACAAAGCTCGAAAGAAAATTAGCCGTAGGTAAAACTACTGCGGCTATAGATGGAAGTTGGGCGCTTATTTGCCCTTTTGACAAGTGTCGTAGTCTCATTAAGCCTACGGAACCATGCCGCGATGAGGTTATATCCCAGAAAACTAGGAGCCCCGGAGACTCAAGAAAGAAGGAAACAAGGATTCAAACAGAGAATCAAAAGATACTGCATATGGCTTTGGGGAATATGCCTTTAAAACAAAACTTTTCTTTTGAAAATGCTTCTTTTAAAATCGTTTCGAAAATAATTTTTCAAATCTTTTATCTGATCCAGTAACCTTCAGCTCTGATACCAAGTGAAACACCCCACCTCCGTTAAGGTCACTCACAAAGAGAATGCCTTAACTTCGGTGGAGCATTATAGGTAAAAGATGCAGATATTACAAGACAGACAAACAAAACAGTGGAAAATATAGTCATTTTATTAACAATGTGGTTCAGTTAAGCTTTTACAACAGTTGTCTCAATCATACTATAAGTAATACATAGAACTTCTGTCTTGATTTAAAAACATCCAAGTATAAAAGAAGCATAAAAATAACAATGATATTCCCTAATAAAGCATGAACCAGCCATAACAGTGGAAGAGAGGGTCCAAAGCAAAACAACGACTATCTTCGAGCTTGAAAAGAAAACTGAGTTAAGTGGTAACATTTCCTCCCTGAGAACCTGGGGGGAAACAGAAGAAAAGAGGCGAAACAAAACTAGGTCAGACATAAGTCTGGTAAGTCCAGCTACTTTCAGCATATGCTCAAGCAAGAACAATATGACATGAATTGAACTGAATAAAGACATAAACATGATGATAAGGAACATAGGATACACAGGATAAGCAATAGGCAAGATAAACTAAGTATAACATCGCATGTTAACTATTCTCTGCTTCGCTACTACCCTGTTATTCTGATTTCTATATCTCTGCACCACCTAACGAGTGTCCCAACTAGTAATCTATATAAAGGATAATATTACAACGTGATCCCAATCCCCGCAATTGTGGTAGTCTTCAGGTGTACATGTATTATGAGGATTCCACCTCAATCAGCCTAATTGCCATGAAGATGTAAGATGTACCCTTACTACCCTATCGATCGGCTCCCTACTTGTACAAATGTTCCATGTGTCTGTGTCAATCGGCCCTCTCTTGCGTGTAGATACCCTGTGTTGGTCCCACCATAAGGTGTATCAATCCTTATGATGGCAACCCGACACGAATCAAGATGCACAGTGTATAATTACTAGTACCCAGTGCCTGCTTTTTCCCACACCGGAGTACGTGCACGCCCGTAAATCTTCAGAAACTACTCCGACGTACCCACTGCCGTTATCTTTGACCGCTAATAATCAGCCTAGTAATCGTGTCCTGCCCTGCCTAGCTCAGGGTACCGTGATACATCTATGTGGGTTACTGCTGAAATGGGTCCCCGTTACTAGGGTTTCCTACTGGTTAAGTTTGTGGGCCTATATTTACTAATATTACCCACCAACCCGATATGTACTTAACCCTCCCACCGATCCAAGCATGTTTATATAATGGTTAAGTTTTATGGGCCTATATTTACTAGTATTACCCACCAACCGACGTGTACTTAACCTTCCCACAGATTCAAGCATGTTTATTTAATGGCTAAGTTTTGTGGGCCTATATTTACTAATATTACCCACCAACCCGACGTGTACTTAATCTTCCCATGGACTCAAGCATGTTTATTTAATGGTTAAGTTTTGTGGGCCTTACTAATATTACCCACCAACCCGACGTGTACTTAACCTCCTACTCGTCAAGTTGTGTTGGTTAAGTGGTTCTTATTAACTTAACCTTTCTCGCTTATCGTGTTGGATTGGTTAAGTGTGATTTATTAACTTAACCCTGTTCATTCATCTGGTTATATTGGTTGAGTATTTCCCATTTAACTTAACCCCCTTCGTTCATCAAGTTATATTGGTCAAGTGTCATTAATCAATTCAAGTTAACTTAACCCACCCACTCGTCATGTCATGTTATATATTGGTTAAGTGTTATCCTCTTATATTACTTAACCCCACCACATGTTATATATTGGTTAAGTGTATCCTCTTGTGTTACTTAACCCTACCACAAGTCATTATATATTTTGGTTAAGTGTTACCTTAATTAACTTAACCCTACCATCTGTTTAATTAACATGTTATAATGGTTAAGTGTTCCCTTAGTTAACTTAACCCTACCATATGTTTAGTTAACATGTTATAACGGTTAATTGTTCCCTTAGTTAACTTAACCCACCAATATGTCATATTGGTTAAGTATCATTAACCTAACCCTCCCATACTTAGCATGTGTCATTAGCATTAATTTATTTATTAATGCACCAACCTCTCACATTAGATATGTGTTGTTGCGATTACTGGATATGCCGGGCGGTTCCGGGAAGTTTTACACCACAACTCAATCTAACCTCGGATTTTTCTTGGGCATGATGCACTAACCTCTCACATTAGATAGGTGTTGTTGTGGTTACTGGATGTGCCGGGCGGTTCCGGGTAGTTTTACACCACAACTCAATCTAACCTCGGGTTAGGCATTCTCATCTTTTAGCATATTTATATATATATGGTGTATATGTAAATTATTCACAATTAAATTATAACATTAATTATGTTCATAATTAATGGCATACCAATTATACCGTTTTCATGCTAATTACCCAAATCCACCAAAACTAGTCATGATGTCGTTTCTCAAGTTATGCCCAACCAATTCCAATTTCGAGTTATTAATCAAAATGGGCTATACCCCGTCTTCCCAAACTTGCAATAATAGTCATTCCCAAAATCACTATGTCATATATTTGGCATTCCAAATCAATAGTTAAGCCCAATCTAGTTTTAATATTCTAGTTTACAGTGTATGGCCAAAACTTGGTTTACAAGCCAACTAACCCAAACTTGCAGTTATAATGATAATAATGCCCCAATGTCAATTACAAGTTTTGCCCAACCATTTCACCAAATATGTTATGTTCAGTTACTTTCCCCAATTATGTTATGCCAATATTGTCAATTTCATGTTTATGCCCCAATAACCCAAACCTTCCTCGTATTCCCATCGTATGTATATCGCGATTCAACCTAGATTATAGGTCAACCCAGATTCACAAATAAAAAAAATAGGAATAATATGACAATGATAGGCATAAGAACTAGCACAAGATGATTGTCCCAAAACACAAGAATTACAGATCTAATAGAATTACAGCATAACTGAATAAACTGATTTAGAATCATTGCAGGCATATAGATCTGATTATGAACAATATTATGGACATGAAAGGCTTGAATAATAAACTAGGTTCGACAACTTGTATAGGTTCGATTGGGTCCAAATTCATTTTACTCCATGTCCATACAATAATTAGTTGTCTAAATCTAAAAGTAATCGTGAACTTACAAAACAAAGGCAAGTCTTGTTTTCTGGAATCTGTATTCTGAAACTGAATTGCTCGCCTTTGATGTAGATCGTTGAATACTCTAAATTAGATTTGATTTAATTTGATTCTTGCTTTCTAGTTTGATAAGAGATGGTGGCTAGGTTAGGATGATGATTGACAGCATAGTGGCTCCTTGGAACGAATTTGTGTGGTTTAGGGTTTAGATTTAGGTTGCTTATATAGAAGTCTAGGATTATTTAGAGCCCTTAGATGAACTAGGAGTCCATCAGAACCACCCAGCTCAAATACACATCATCCGGCCACTCAGAAGAAGACACATCATCATGGAACATTCCAGAATTTTGTGCTGGAACAGTATGGGCGCACTTGGCAGGTGCGCCAGTGCATTTTTGTACTGGCGCACTTGTGAAGTGTGCCAGTGCATTCTGGTCGACTTCCAGTTTTTCTGCCAAACTTCGTTCGTCTATATCTTCTAAATACGGTATCCGTTTTACGCAAACTTGGACTCTATCTCAAGCAGAATTCCGAGAAGAACGCAATGGCGTAACCCGTTTCATCTAATTCTTTTTTTAATAATTAATTATTCTTTAATTATCTCTTATGTCCCGTTGTAAAATTACGAGGTGTTACATGTTTCCAGTTAACTAACGTTTAATTGGAATAAAATAGAATGTGAATTGGGTTTATCGTGAGCTATTTTTTCAAGGACATTCGTTCTTTAACCCGATTCGCAGTGAAACGGGATTTGGAATTTATAAATCTTTTTATTAAGATTTAACGGGAATTTTTCCAAAGTAAACTTTTCCAATTTAATATATTAAATTGGAATTGAATAGGATTTGATTTGATAATAATCGAAGTGAACTTCTTTGGAGAAAGACTATTAATACATATGGAATTTAAAAGGCTTTGCCATTATTCCATATATATTATTGGTCGACTGTTCAGACATCAGAAATACTAGATAGTTAATAGAAAGAAGTTAGAGGGTGAGAATAGGTAAGATAGAAAATTAGAATAGAAGAAGAAGAACACAACAACATCAGAGCGACACGAATCTCACAGTGGAATGAATAAAATATAGTATTCAAAATAACTTTGAAACACAAATCTGTATTTGTATATTAGAGTAAAACACTTACATCACAGCAGAAATAAACAATAGCTATAAAATGGTGCTAAAGCCTCTTGCTCCAAGCTCCATCTAGTGTATCTGTAAATCCCGACTACCTGACTGTCCGTACAAATTTTGGGCACCCAAGAGTTTAGGGAAAACAAAACAAATAAACTCTGGGTCAGTCATGGGACTGGTGTGAGTAAACTACAACACTTGGTTTAACTTTTAAAAATCATTTTCAGAAGAAATGATGATCGTAAGACCAATCCACACACAAACACGGATGGTTTTTACCTTATGATAACCCAAACATTTTCAAAATCAGTACTTTTCTGATATTATAATAATGTCTTATTACAAGTAAATACAATCTAGCAGAACGCTTGCATCTCACGCTCCACATATATATAGTATACAATCAAAACCGAAGGTGCTTATTGGAGATTGGATTCCGGCTATGACAAGGTATGGAACCACCTGCCGATAGTGTATCTCTAGAGAGGAATACACTAGGTTCAACAAGAACATCTTGCAACCCGGCCACACATGACCGACCACTCATTTCTCTTGAGTGTATCAAATAAACTGTCACCTACGGTTGCTAGCAACATAACCGTTCTTGGGAGATACAGAAGTGAAAAGAAGTAACAAATATAAATATTCTCTAGATGGGGACAATACACCGTAATGGGGGCGACCCACATAGCCATGTTGCCTGCCCGATTTTTTTCATTTCCCGATTGATGAGGCTGGAGGTCATTACGTATCTTTTGACAGATCACGTCTTCATTACTTTGAATGCCACATCGTCATACCTACCAAATCACAAATTGATTTCCACAAAAATACCACGGGTATAAGCTAAGAGAAAGGAATTCCTCCGCTACCTACGTAAGTACGTTTGAAAAGACCAACTTACGCGATTTGTTAGATATACTCGGTCAGACATTCATCCATTCAAGTTGTCCTGGGTCTGGACAAACCGAAGGCACTATTCTGTAAATCCACCTTAGGCAATTTCTACCTAGGATCGCCAGAACAGCCCTTGCACAACTCCGTCTTCAATTATCTTCATCATATTTGATTCGCAATGCTAATGCCCATAAAGCGTGGTTTTTAGATAATAAATCTGATCCCGATCTCTCCGTATTGACAACGGAAAATGGTCAAAACTTTGATAGTCAGTGATTTAACTATCAAAGGAAAACATGTGTACAAACAACGGTTGTATTTCCAAATGGAAACCTTACCGGGCAAATCATCAATCAACACTGATCCCCTTTAATTTAATTTTCCATTCAATTATTCATTTCCCTATTCCCGTTTCCATATATTCGTAAATTCTTGTTTTCTAAATATAGAAAATATACGTTATAAATCATTGGAAAAACATTTCCATATTTACTCGCATTTCTTATTTTTTATATTAGAAAACATTTCTGATTCTTATTTGGAAAACATTCCCAAAAACAAAATCCGTTGATTTAAACAGATGTTTAAATAAAACATCGCCATGCCCACTCGAGCCATTAACACTTATTTACTAAATTTAATTAACTAAACTTCACTATCGAACCTTAACCATTCCTTATTTAAAAATGAAGTCAATCAAGTTGAGGTATAACTACCTCTCAGACCTTAACTGAACAACATCTCTAACCTCGAAATAGACAAAGTTCACATTTTAAATCTTCAACAAATTTCCTTATGTAACTCTCGGATTCTATTACGAATCCACTTCTTTATAGAATTCATTTGATTATAATAATAGTGTTATAATCTCATACTTCCGATATATATATAATAACTTAAATATAACTTTTATTTATTTAATTTGGATAAATAAACAACTAATTTATTAATAAATAAACCTTGATTTAAAACCGGAAAGTAAATAGTACTTTCCTACATTCGATATAATCAAATTTAAATGTATAATTTTTTCTCGAATAATCTATATTCGATAACTCTCTTTCGAATAACTAGATTCGATTTACTCTCTTTGTTATCCCATTCAAATTCCCATTTGAATTTCTATTTCAAAACCCAATTTCTTTGTAAATGTTTTAATTTATAAAATATTTATTTTAATTCGTTGTTCACATGAATGTGAAAACATTCCTTTTATATGATCCATCAAGTTTGATTCCGTATTTTAAAACAATATCCCATTTCCAAATTTTATTTATACTTCTATTTATAGAATTTCTCATATGAAATCTCCTTTTTATTTCTAACACTTAAATCTCATTTATAAATCCTTTTATAATTGCTACATTCAATTTCAATCTCAAATATCGGTGTTAAAACCAATTTTTACTTCTATATATAAAATCAGACTTATATATTCAATTTATCCAATGACAAACAATTTACTTAATTTATAAAACATTATTTATAAATTAATCTTCTTCATTTTTCCCTGTTAGAAAAATTTCTATTTAATTCTACTTTAAATTTATCTTTTTCATTCATCTGTTAAAAACAGATTTCCATTTAATATTTATTTTCCACATATATCCTTTTATAAAATTCTATACATTTTATAAAATACTTCCTTTTATAATATCCTATTTATTTCCCAAATAATTCTTTTTTTTGCTTTATTTGTTTTACAAACATTTACTTTCTATAATATTCTATTTGTTTTACAAATAAATACTCCCTTTAAAATTTTATTTATTTTCTAAATATATATTCCTTTTATAAAAACCTTTGATTTTATAAATATTTTCTTTTCCAATTCTATTTATTTCATATACATATTTCATTTATAATATCCTATTTATTTCATATAAATGTTTCATTTTCCAATTCTATTTATTTTTCAAATATTTCTATTTATAAAATCCATTGATTTTATAAAATCCTTAAATTCAATATCCACTTTGCAATTCTTTTTTTTTATAAAATCATTTGATTTTATATAAATATATTTCATTTTCGATATACACTTTGAAAATTTCGTTTTTACATTCCAGTATCACTTATGGTATTAAAATACCCAATCAAAAGGATCAATCATCATTCAAACACACCTAATCAATAACAGATTATATACCACATCATTTATCACAATATATGAAAAACAGTAACAAAAATATTAAGGAATCCAGTTGGATCCCTCCAACCTGTTTCCCTGCATCCACATATGTTAAACAATATAATTAACATCATTTTCATTTCAACTTGCAATATTCTGATCAACAGAATCAATATTTAATTAACGATATATATATACATATATCGATATTTTCAACTAATCAATTAGCAGTTCAACCAACCAATCAACACATAGCAATCAACCAATAATTATCAGTTCTTAAAATACATTATGAAAATATAAATTGTGCAGAGTTAGTGAGATTTACTCACATCGGGCGTTGATTGTTAATAACGATTAACGGTCAATTGTTTAGATCAGAGGTTCTATTTTGCCATAAATTCAAATGAGTTTCAAATCTCTCCAACCCAACTTCATAGCGTAGCCTGCGTCCATAGAAACCTAACGCGACAGCCGATGCCAAATTCTAATATTGTATAAGGCAGTTATGTATTTTATAAGTTTGTAAATATTTAAAAAGGGCATTAACAATTATAATTATTTAATTACGTTACCGTAAATAAATTCAAACCCTAACGTTTTACTGATCTATCTTTACGCTGATTACATGTGTTAAACTATTGGGTTATATTTGACGATATGATAATAACGTTAGAAACTACGGGTTACGGATTCTGCACGAGTAAGTGATTAAACGTGTCTTAAGTTGACGCCTGTTTATTTACTCATCAATTCAACTAAACTAATAAATAGCCTAACTCAAATATAACTAAAATCTACTTAACTTGTATCGCTTCTTCCTAACCATATATTACATCAAAGTGCAATACAAACATGTACCTTATTTCCATTTTAGACCCCGCATGCAACTTAGCTTCAGTTGTCACCAACGCATCTGTTCACATGCTCATGGTAGAACCCAACTGAAGTTCCAAATAGAGCACCTGCTTCGTTTCATCGTTTGTAGCAGCCACGTCCACTGTTTTTTTTTTTCTTTTTTTTATTGGGCTTAACCAGAACGGCCCACTCCCTCACGTGTCCGTGCCCACATCTTCAACAGTACCCTTCCTTCTTTCTTGTAAACTTTCCACTCCCGGCACATTCTATCTCACGTTTTCAGCCATTATCGCATGGTTTTTCCACCTTCAACTCCCATTCTACCCATAAGAAAATCGAACCCGTATACTTGCTGAAACTCACGACAGTATTGTTCTCGGATGTCCTCCATGTACCCTCACTCTTTGACCTGCGTTCATGCATCCAAGCCAGTGCCTTTCCCTATGTAGAACACCATCCTTCACAATCTCATCCCTCCATACAACTTTCGAACTGCTGCCTCTAACATGCAGATCTGTCGCTCAGTCCTCCACTCCCCATTCTCTCTACATTCCATTCTCCTTCACTGCTTTCAACATATCTTCCAACGTCATCTTCCCCTGCACTCCAACTTGGGAAAGAATATCAATGGAGAATTCCTCCCTGTAACATTCATGTATTTCCAATAAAAGCTGAATAAAAAGGGATCTTCCTATGTGAAAACTGCTCTATAAGTGTGTGTTATCATTTCTCTAATTGTATCAGTCGCATTTTATCATGAAATCTACAGAGAAACACAGGTTACACTCCTCAATATCCTCGAATGGCGATCGAACCTCGTTCACTAAGCCTAGATCCCGACCTAATAGTCCCCAGCGATCCTACACCCCCAAGCCCTGGCTTCTAAAATTCCCACTAAAACAGGTTGAAGAAGTGAGCCAATCTTCTTGATTCCCCTCTACGTCTGTTCCCGTTGACCCACTTCCGGTGTTGACGAAAAATATCGCTAACAATTGCTATAAACTGACTATGTGGGAGTGTTGAATCTATTAACCTTTTTTTTTATTGCGTGTATGCACGTTATATATGGAAAGCAATATGCATGAAGCTTGGAATTTTGGCAAATTAGTATGGTTCGATTGAAGAAGAGGTAGAGAAAATCATAAGCATGTTCAAAGAGAAATATCAATTATTTGATGTAGCATGTGCAGCTATGACTACTGCTATATATCAGTTGTGGCTTGAAATGTAACAACCCGGATTTCTAAACCAATTTAAATTTTTTATTTTAGCTATTTTAATGGATTTTAAGAATTTAAAATGATTTATTTTAAATAATAACAACTAAAAATTTATTTTAATCGAAGTTAAAACGTATAAATTTATTTTAATTATAAATCGAGCCTGAAATGGCATGGTAGTTTGAAAATTCGATTTTAAATTTCAAATGAATGTACAAAATTCAAAATAAATCGGATTTTAGTAAAATATGAAATTTAGAATCCATTTAACTATATCTTTCTATAGAATGTAAGAAACTGAGATTTCACTTTATAAATTGTAAGTTATGTCCAGTTTAAATTCAAAATAGCCGTTATGGAATATATATAATATATCCCTTAAAATAGCCATTTTGGAAACGACATTTGTTTTCAACGAAACCATTTTTGTTGCATCCGAAATGTCAAATTATTACTAGATTCCAATTTTCGTAAATTTTGGAGCTAGTATGTGGCCATGCACAATAAATTGTGAAGTAATCAGCCATTTAAGCTAGAAACAAGGCTTTTTGAGCAAACAAACTCGGAATTCGATGAAACCAGTTTTGTTGGGATCGTATCGTCAAGACAAAGCAGCATGTCAATTTTCGTCACCAACGGAGTTCGTATGTGACCGTGGCATCGATAAATGTCGATTGGAAATAGCGCTAACTGGGAAAATATAAAAAATAATAAACCCCCACTATATAACATCATTTCTCTCCATAAACCCTCACTTCTCTTCTCCCTCAAATTAAATTCGGCAGCCAACCCTCCCCCCCCCCCCCCCAAAAAAAAAAATATTTTGCAGAAAAGCCCCCTAAAACAAAATGATTTATATCTCTCAATCCGTAAGCAGTTATGCTAAATGGCTTCTGGGTATTGTAGATCATGATGATATCTACCTACCACAAAATTTGGTGAGCTATCGTTGCACGAATTGGAAGAAATTGATGGCCAAAGTCAAAAAGTTAGTTTCGGTTTTGGGCAAATTCTGATCGAATGGAGAAGAATTTCATATTGGCACCAAAGAGAAATTTGTAGAGGAGACGATGATGAATAATTTTGTCTTTGGGTGGTCGGTCTGATAGTGGACATGGTAGCCATAATTTCGAGTTCAACGTCGGCCTGTATTTTCGAAAACTGGTGACCGGGTTTACACTTCGCGGCGGCGCTACAGGCTTTTTCTGGTGGGTGTCGTTGAAGCAAAGTGGTGGAGAGGTTGGAGCCATGGGCAGTGGTCCGCGACTGCCATGTGGCATGACGGCGGCGAAATCGAGCTCGAACTCGATTTGAGGGTTTCGCCCAATACAGGCCTACGACAGTCGAAGGGTCGAGGGGATGGTCGAAATCGGAGCGCCTCCGATCTGCGGAGGTGCCAACAGGTGGCAACGATGCCCATGTGGCCTGAGGCGGTAGCGGTGAGGATGGCTAGGGGTGGAACGACGTGAAATTGATTTTAGAGGTAATTTAAAATTTAATTAATTTAATAATTATTTAATTCATGTATTTAAACTTCATACGCTAATAACTTTTTCCTACGAACTCCAAATCGCATGAAACAGGATCTGTTGCGATCGTGGAGTCGAGAGCTTCACAACAAAACCGACTGGGTCCAATTTCGAGCTTATTTGAATTTGAAGCAAATTTAAATCCAAACGGTACCAAAATCATCAGTTAAAGACTGACGGAGTGGAACCCAATGTGAGAACTCGCTCACTCAAATCATTTTTGTTACGTCATTATATCATAGGTTGCAGATGGGGATTAGTAGCTCAAGACACTAATTTTTTTGCAAACCATGATTGATTGTTTGTTTGGATTATGATTGGATGAATTGATTGGGATTGTCATTGATTGATATTGTTGTATGGCGCGAACAAGGATTAGGAGAGGGATAATGCTAGACACTATTCCGGTTCTAATATCATGCAGTTATAATGCCGAATTTTTTAAAACTGAAATGTATAAATTATTTAAATGAAATGTATATAAAATTTTCATAAAAAGAAATTGAAATAAATATTCATTTACAAGTCGGAAGGCTTGTTTAAGTACACCTATTTGACTGATATTGATTGGGACGATAAATTTTACACGTCGCCCAACTGCACAAATAATAATCAGTAATTGTTGGTTGAAACCACACACGGGTATTGGGATGATATTTGACATACATTAATCCGAATATTTAGTTGTATGTCAATCGATGGGCTGACAGGATGTGATGAGCGTTATTTATTTATTTTAATGTTGATATAGTTGTAAATTATACTCTGGATGATGTTTGAATGGTTAATGATTATTTATCATTATTGTTGAATACATGCGATGTATGAAATCCATATAACTAAAATTATATGGTAATTAATTGAGTCGCATTTTGATTCAGAATTAAAGAATATTTTAAAATAATGAATATTTAAAAATAATATTCTGTGAAGAATCAAAATGTGATTTTGATGTCCGATTTTGGATGGACATGAAAATATTGAAATGTGAAGCCGAGTTAAGTAGTAAACGCTATTTTTGCTCGAACGGGTTTATTAATCGATTTTATTCATTTTATAATGAATACGAAAAGGAAATGGATTTCAAAATCAGATATTTTGAAAATATTATCATTTTAATATTATAATGATACGGAATATTCAATTTCAATTTAAAATTGAAAATGAAGTTGAAATTGTTTTAAAACAAATTACAAAATACGTTTTAAATGGAAATTGATGATATATTACATATTATATATATATATATATATATATAATGGCCTGAATAGAACTCTCCACGCAGCGACCGTTTGCGAATTTCGACCATTAACTTCAAATTGATGTAACGGGAGATCTGACCATCAGATTCTCCTAAAACCGGAACCGTTGGGTTCGTATCGAAAAGAGCTTTCCAATAATTATAAGAGATTTGAAATATAATGGTTGGATTTGGAAATATGTCTAAATCAATTTTAGAAAAGGTCGCTATGAATGCAGTTCGGTGGTCGATATTGGAAACCGATAGTGAGGGCCTTAATAAAATGATTAAAAATATGGGAAAATTGTGTAAAATCACAATAAATGATTTGGAAAGATTTTGGATGAAAAATTCCAATTTTTAAAAAGATAAAAATATATTTTTATCGAAATGAACTTGTTAATAACTAGAATAATAATCCAATTATTTTTAGAAATAATAAATTAGATTGAAAATGGGTTTTAAAATAACCAGATTTTTTCCAACATATGAAGTGGAATGGTTTTGAATGGAAATAATCTTCGAAATATTTCGGTATTGGATTCCATGATTATATAGATTTTATTGAGGAATTTGGAAGATATATATATATTCCCAATACGATATTTGTTGGTTTCAGAATTTTACATTGAATACAAGCCGATATAATTTTTATTTAGAGCCTTGTATTTAATATCAAATTGTATTTTGGATTTGTCATGAATGGTGTCCTTAATAACACTATTCTTAAACTCTGTTGAGTAAAGAATAAATATTATAATTAAGACTAATGAAGTTTACCAATTACTTAATATTTAATAGGAATTGAATTAAAAATGGATTTTTGGGTTTATCGTGAAAAGTGTTTTAAATAACACTTGTTCTTTAACCTAATTAACAGTGAAGAAATGATTTGCAATTTATAAATCTTTTTATTAAGATTTAACGGAAAATTTTCCAAAGTAAAGTTTTCCAGTTTAATATATTAAATTGGAATTGAATGGAATTTGATTTGGTAATAATCGAGATGAGCTTCTGTAAAGGAAGACTGTTACTATATAAGGAATTTAAAAGGCCTTGCCGTTATTCCATCTATATTATTAGTTTGATACGAAAATTTATATCGATTATTTCTTGTTGGATTTCCGTGAAGATTCCATAGTTAATGGAAGATGATTTGGGTTTATTGTGAACTGTGTTTTTAATGACATTGGTTCTTTAACCCAGTTAAAGACAAGATTAATTTCTTAAAGGTGATTAATCATAAAGTAATGATTTTTGATATTAAAACCAAGTTGGAGTTTTAAAGAATCTTTAATTAGATTGAAATGAGAAAGAAATAATTAAATTTATCAAATTCATGAGATGATCGAAAATGGAGTGCCACCAGTTTCACTCCATACGATAGTTAAATATTTAATTAGATTTGAAATGAGAAATGGTAATTAATTTTACCATTAACACAATGGGTGTTAGATATGGAGTACTACCAGCTTTGCTCCATGGGATGAATAAGTTGGGATTGGAAAATAAAAATAAATGATTACTTCGGTAAGGCTCGATAATCCCGACTAGTTTGATAAACCTTAATTTGGTTTAAATTCGAAAAGAATATTTGAATAAAATAATATTCTGAACTGGAATGAGGCGTATGATGTGTTTTTATAGCACTTGATTATAAGTTACGTGAGTTATTTGGAAAGACCGGGTTTAACCCATTCTAAATAATTGATATGGCGACTAAATGTTGATGATATGAAGACGGTGGTTGAAGATCGGAGATCTTCACATCGTCTGGATGATTACTGATGTCTTGATTGGGATATACACCCAAGACAAGAAAATATGTGGTGATCGTCCAGACAACTTGGAGATCGACTGGATATGTGAGGGCCTCTCTCATGTATTGGATATATGGGACGAGGAATAAGGTGCCTCCGGTTTCGTTCAGACCCAGAACGGACTTGCAAATTGATGGTATGTCTGACATTGTATTCCTTTATACTGTATTCGTTGATCTCTGCTAAATATATATCTGTTTGGTGGCGGAGAATTTATTCTCTTGCTTAACACCCTTCTTTGAGACGTACTAGCCTAGAGGTTATATATTGGTGGAAATCAGTAGTGCGGTATGGATTGACAGTGTGGCATGCTGAGATTCAAATGATCAAGGCTTTTTTTGAGAAGAAGAGTCTTGTGGTTGATGATCAAAGAACATTTTTATTTATCATAGCTTTGTGTAGCGTTAATTCACGAGCCTCACACCCCGGTATGAACCAAAAACGGGATGTAGGGAAATGGACATATGTTAGTTCTAGCTACGAGTAACGTCATAGTATAGAGCCCAGACTTTTTACTTATGTGGATGTTGGAAAACTTTATTGATGGAAAGCGAGGTACCTTGAATTTGATACTAGAACTGACTAAAAGGTTCAAGATGGTTGATTGGACTAACCATTTTGGAGGTTCGATAGAACCAGCTAACATATTATTTATAATATAACTAATCATCGACGGATGACCGGCCCTGCCGATTCCAAGGGGATCGCCAACATCCGAGTCCTGAGGCATTTGCTAGAGTGTCTCGAAACCGGTGAGGACGATCCCTTGCCTCGGTTCATAGATGGAGACCCAATTTCCAATACATGATTTTACGGTTTTAGTTGTAAACCTATAAGGCGACATAATATAATGGTACCTACGCCGCCTATGATTGATACATTTATATTTGAAGTTGATTTCTTCACTTATAGTAATCATAAAAGATGAAATTTAGCGTATCAAGCATGTTTGGCTATTATAAGTTAAAACTCTATCTTCGACTGCGTTCATTGTGTGATGGGACCTGAGTCTTATAATAGCTTCATTTTTCTGTTTAGCATTGCACTGTTTATTAGTAAGCACTGGTATTTAGGGGGGATAAACCCATTTCGTGTTATACGGTGTGGTCCCGTCATTACCTAACTTTAAAATCAAGTTAACAACTGTTTTAGTTCTCACACCAGTCCTATGACTGACTCGGAGTTTATTGTTTCTACCTAAACTCTAAGTGCCCATATTTTCCACACGGGCAGCCAGTAGTTTTGGATTTGCAGATTTCTTTTCACACGATCCTAGATTTACAGTTAGAGCTATATTCAGAAAGCTTTGTATCCGTGTATTTCTTTCAGTTGTGCTAGTTGATATATTTCCACTGCACGTTATAATTATGTATTGTATTTTCCGCTGCTTTGTAATTTGTAAATCTTTGATATTATTTCCACTGTATATTATTTATATGAACTCTGATTTCTTGTACTCTGATGTAAATTGTTGTAAAAGCAATGAAATGTTCTATTGTTTGTGTTCTGATGCATCATGTTCTCAAAGAAATCTGGGCTTTACCATAAGGGGAAGTCTGGGTCATCTCATGAAAGAAACTCCAGAAATTTTTAAGCAAAAGAATATCAGCAAGGAAATCAGATTATCTATGATAGAAAAAGAAGTTCAAATCCTGGTAAAGAACAATGGAAGCAAGACGAGATGGTCACAGTTGAAGGAAGAATTGCTTAGAAGATGGGGAATTGAATTGTATGACTCTGGTTGAATGCTTGTTATGTTTGGATTTACTTTATGGTCTGACTTGAATGCATAAGGTTTGACAGTTAGTGAATGGTGATGTGTTGTAGCTTGGGTTATAGTTTTTTCTTTTCATGTATTGTTAATATATGGTGTTTATAATTGCTCTTTTCCCTTATGTCGCACCCATTTAGGTTAGGGGGACATAAGGTTTTGATGAGGCATATAAACAAAGTATATGATTGGTTTTGAAATAAAGTGAACTAATTTTCAAAAAAAAATAAAAAAAAATTAAACTGACTATGTGTTTGACAAAAAAAAGAGTTTGACATCATTCAATGCAAATGTCATAACTAGTGTCCTATATAAGATTTTGAGATACATCGAGTAATATGAAAAGATTGATGTGGAAAACAAATATCTTATACTTAAGATGGTTTTCAAAGTTGAGAGTGTGGATTTTCCAAAATAAAATGGTTATCCTTATGGGAGTAATGATTACAAAGTATAGAAGTGTTTTGAGAGAATGCTTTGTTTAAATTTATAAAAGATTTTTATTGATTATTTCATTAACGATGGATACCTTCGATGTGCGGTATAAGACAATGGATCTTGGGTAGTGCACTATTACTTTATGTGATATCGAGCCAGTAGAGTACATCCCGACTAGTCAAGGGATGCCGACCACAATATGATGGTTACCTTCGGATAGTGATGACGATGTGCGGTATAAGACAATAGATCTTGGGTAGTGCAAATATTGCTCTATGTTGGTATAGAGCCGAGTAGAGTACGTCCCTACTTAGTGAGGGGATGCCGACTGCACTAGGATAGCCTAAATTGAGGGGGTGGCATGGATCCGCTTTAATGAATATAATCATATTATAAAAAAATTGATTAGAGTCTATTTTGAAAATATTACTCTCTGGTACATTTTGATGGGTACTACAACAAGGAGAGTACAACATAATTGATGAGTTGACTTTGATGAATATAATCATATTATAAAAAAATTATCGATTAGAGTCTATTTTGAAAATATTACTCTCTGTTACATTTTGATGAGTACTACAACAAGGAGAGTACAACATAATTGATGAGTTGACTTTGATGAATATAATCATTGAAGAAATTATTTGAGATGTCTATTTTGAAAATATTACTCTCTAGTACATTTCGATGGGTACCACAACATGAAGAATACATCCTAACTAGATGATGATGAGTCGATGAGCCGAAGTACGATGAATATTTGATATATTTCGATGGGTACCACACAAGAAGAGAAGGAGACCGGGTATCGATGTGGATTGCAAAGAACATGATCCTGAATTTAGGCATAAAAAGAAGCTATGGCGTGCCAGATCCAGTAACAACTTGCAGGAGTGACAAAAAGTTAAAAGGGTTCGAATCATATAATGTCCAGGTATGATTTCAATTTATGAAATTATTTTGAAAGTATACTTTCAAGAAAATTTCCTGGATACAAAGAGTTTCTTTCATGGAATATTTGGTTTTCTTTTGATTAAGTGTTGCATAGAATTTCAAAGACGAAATTCCTTTTAAGAAGAGTAGAATGTAAAAACCTAAAATTTTGGGCAGTAAATATCTAAATATTGAGGTTATTCAAATATTTAAATATTGGATTTAATGGTTTCATAACTATGATTAAATCCCTTTATAAATAATAATTAATGAGGAGAAAACATGTTGTTGAGTTTTTGTTTACAAAGATAAGTAGTTCGAAGAAAAATAAATAATGTGACCGAAAATAGTTTTGTCGATAAATGAGGTTTTGCTTGTTAAAAAGTGTTAGAATATCATGTGCATGTAGTAACAATAGATGAACACATATATGTATGAACATAACATATAAATCAAGATACAAATGGTATGTGTACATTTTTTAGAATATGAAAAATGGCTTAAAATGATAGGGACATGTGTCATCAAAAGAATGGTACACATGTCTTGATAAAGACACATAAACATATTATGTGTCCATGTGTAGAAACATTTAAAGACACCTAAGTAGACATATTTCTTCATCCTAAAGCTTGCATGAAGATAAGGAGGACAAGTGTCCAAAACTAAATTACCAAACTAGCCTTGAAAACTACTATATAAAGGGTGGAAAGGTTCATCCTTTTTCATGCATTCACAAATGAAAAAAAATAAGATAAAGAGTAGAAGTTTGGGAGAAGCCTAGAGAATAAATACAAGATCGAGGCACAAGTACAAGGTGAGAAAAATTATTTAAGTTCATGTATTCATTTCATATTTTGAAGAAAAGTTTAGAAATTTATGAATGAACGATTGGACTTGAAACCCTAAAAATGACGTTCGGTATTTTGGGCATAACTTTTGCAATTCATAATGAAATTTCGACTTTTTTTATCAATTTGGAAAGATAATTCAAAGGGATACAAATTTATCCTCGTCCACTTTTTCCTAATTTGGTCGTTTGCGTACCTGAAAACTGAATTCAAAGTCAGGTAAAAATCAGCCTGAAATGGAAATGTTAAAAATGCCTCATGATGTTTGATTTTGTATATTAAATTGATAAAAGATTTTGAGGGTTACTTTTGATGATAGTTTAGTAGACTAAGAGAGCTTCTTACTGTAGAAAATTTGGAGTCAAAATCTATCTATATCATAAAGAAACAACATCAAAAAATTTTCCCAAAAACAGACCAAAAATCTGAGTTTTGGAACTTTCTATAGCATTCTGAAACGCTATCTTTTCTCTGAATCAGTTATGAAGCTTAATAAGCTACCCAGAACTTTTCATAGCATCCCAGAAACGTTGTAGTAAGATTTTTTTGTCTAAAATCATTATAAAATTCCCATAACTTGCCAAAGCACTTCTGGAAGCACTGTCTTTTCTCTGAATTGACTGTGAAGTGTTTTTAAACGAAAAGAACTTTTCATAGCATGTCGGAAACACTTTTATAGATGGTTTGAGTATAAAATCAAGGTGAACTATTCCAAATCCTCTCAAATTTGGACTTCAGCTTTTTATAGTATCATAAACAAACTGACAAAAATGAGGATGTAGATCAATGTAAAAGAGTGTCAAAACGTGTCAAAATTGAGAACAAGGAAGGTTGGCGAATTTCGATGATTCGAGGAAAATAATTGGTTACTTGGGAGTGATGATAAGTACTATATGATGTTCTATGAGACTTTTGCTTGAAGATAGCAAGGAGTACGGTGAGTATACTTATCATCTAATCTATTATTATTATTTCATAAGCTTGTGTTTTAGTTTAAAGATGCCTATGACTTTAACATACTATATAGACTGAAATCTTTGCTTCGATAAGTAAAGAACATATACGATTGATGACTGAGGACATTGACAACTTAATATGACTAGCATAAAGTCCTGAAATCAAGAACATAAGGATTAGTAGGGGACTGAGACAGACATAGAATACCTACGGTTTGATTGCATTATCGAAATGCATTACTCTGACAAATGTTTTTATGTAAAATCATATTTTTGAGCATATCCTTTCTTGATGATTAGTTTGAAGTTACAACCCATTTTATCCAAGGGAGTTTTTGGTATTTAAAAGAGAAGATTTTTTGAAAGGAAGTTTTACAAGAAATATTTAGATAATTTTCAAAACGAGTGTAAATAGAGTGTTTCTACTTGGTATAAAAAGTATTATTGGAAGTAAATATTGATTTTAAATGTTTTGTAAAGAAGAACTACGTTGGCTTGATCCTGTATCTAATTGCTTACCCAATTAGGTAAAAGGTACGTAGGCGGTCACAAGGGGTAGTGATGCAACTGCTTTATTAATAAAAATATTTTTTGTTTATTATTTGCTATTTCATCTTGTAATAGTGCATCTTTCATTTAAGCTATGCTAACGTGTTTATCAAGTGTGCAAGAATGAATATCGATGTCCATCTCATTAGAGTTGCACAATGGCAGACTTACGGTAGTTGTGTTTAATTCATATTTAAGCACAAGAGGTTAATTAGATAAGTGGTATTTATTAATATTCTATCCAGAGTATTTAGTGATGTTGTATATTTACAAAATAAAATGCTAACTATCATTGTTTGTTTTGGACGGAGGGATTTTCGGCAATTTTTATTGGTCTGAACTTCCGAGGCGTTACAGATTTACTATTGTTTTCCAAAAGTATCTTAATTGTTTTTTTTATTAGCAAAATAATGCAAAATCCAGAATAATAGTAAACAAATTGTTTCCAAACTCGAAGCAGTTTATCAATTATCGCAACAATGTAAAACTGTTCATGTGACACCCCACGTCCGTTAATGTCACTCACTAAGGGAATGCATTAAGTTTCGTGAAGCGTTATAGGCAAACAGAACAGAAACATTACAAGACAGATATAAAATAGCAGCGGAATTAAAAACTTTTATTCATCATAAAGCATGGTTACACCATATGTCTGAAAATACATAAACTCGATACACCATTAAATTTTTTGTCTTGAACTTTAAATATCAGAGTACAATAATAAAGAAAGCATAATCCCCAAATCATAAGCCATAGTAGAGAAAGATGTGAAACCAACAGTATTTCCAAGTAGCTCCAAGCAAGACGATAGCAGAATCCTGACTAAACTTGAGAATTCCCTCCCATGAGAACGTTGGGGGAGGGGGGAACGGAAGAAAAAGGAGAAACAAAAAGGGTCAGACATAAAGCCTGGCGAGTCTAGTTACTTTTAGCTAGTAAATAAATAAAAGTAACATGATAGGCATATAAAGCGGATAAGAGAGATCACTAAATAAATGGAAGGTGTGACAAGGTAGACAGGATAAGGTGTATATGCTTCTAATAATTACTCTGCGCTGTTACTAGTGTATCCAGAAAGAGATGATCCCTTCAACTACAAGGCGGTAGACTTAGGTATACGTCCTAATGTATCCTAACTACTACCCTGATTGATCGGCTCCCTAACCCACGTAGATACCTTGTGATGGCCCCACAGTATGAGGTGTCACTTCCTAAAGTGGCAACCCTTCGTTGTAATAATGTGCACAACCATATCTACAGTGTCACGGTCGTCTTAGCCCCCTTTGCCCGGTCCATGCACACACATGTCCCCGGTCGGTTTGCGCCGCCCACATCGTCCTCCTCGTTTGAATCTCTTATAATCAATCAGTAAGTGTACCCCTTTCTCCGCCAAGTACGGAGTTCTTTATTTGATACCTACTCTGTGTTACTGAATGAAATGGGTCCCACACAATATGATACAAGCTCTCCCCTTTGTCTTGTATCCCCACTAGGTTTTTCACTGACTATGTATACTCTTTAGGTGTTCTAAATTACATAGCCCTATGTCAGTTATGCTTACCTTAAAGGGTGTCTTCAATTATATAACCCCGATCTTTCTACCAGTTATGCTTACCTATAGGTGTCTTTAATACATAACCCCTAGTTTCTAACGGTTATGCTTACCTATAGGTGTCTTTAATACATAACCCTATCATTTCTACAAGTTATGCTACCCTAAAAGGTGTCTTTAATTACATAACTTTATTATTTCCCTCGGTTATGTATACGACTTGGTGTCTTTGATTACATAACCTTACCAGGTTAAGTTTGTGAGCCTATATATACTAATATTACCCACCTACCCAAGATTTACTTAACCCTCCCACTGATTCAAGCATGTTTATTTAACGGTTAAGTTTGTGGGCCTATATATACTAATATTACCCACCTACCCAAGATTTACTTAACCCTCCCACTGATTCAAGCATGTTTACTTAACCCCTATTCATGTTTATGATCACACAATCCCTATGGATTCGATTAGGTTAAGTATTACAGACTAACAGGTTATCCCCATTCACATTGGCTGCCTTTTACTTGCCAAAGTTTCTCTTGCTTATTAATTTCATATAAATATAACTTAATCCATTTAAGTTCATTAATAAGCCCCCATTACATGTTATTCTTTAGATTGTAATTAACAGAAGTAATCTTACAATCTTCCACCCTTGGATTTTAATTAACAAAAGTAATCTTACAATCCCTTTGTATTATTCATTGTCTGATTTCATAATTACAATAATATGTTTTACTTAGTATTTAATTAAGTATACTCTTCTCAGTTCACCTGTTTCCTGTTTAACATATCACTACAACTTGACGTTGTTCACTTATATCTTAGTTTTCTTAACTAAGGTTTACTAATAAGCTTTCTTTCCTTTTATTATAACTTATGTTATAATTTCCACTTGTCCCTAGGACAAGCCTACCTATTATATACAACATTTTCATTATGTAATTAATCATAATAGGTTACTATCATTCCTTGTTTACTCCAATTCATCACCATGTCCATTTATGGTTATAATGGGTTAGACCTCCCACATTAGGCCTACAACTTGTGGGTGCTGGATATGTCGGTCGGGTCCGGGCAGACTTCATCCACAAGTTGGGCCTAACCTCGCGTCTTAGCCCGATTCGTATTTGCACACTTAGACCTCTCACATTATGTTCAACATTAGTGGCTGCTGGATATGCCGGTCGGGTCCGGGCAGACTTCCACCACTAATGCAACCTAACCTTGTGTCATAAGTGCAATTACAATTTATAATTGTAATTATTAAACAATCCATTTTTAATCATACCTATGTCAATTATAGGTTTTATGCCTCTTTTTCTCAATTATGTCCATAAATAAATTTACGCCTAAATTTATTCACATTCATTTCTCCAATTTATACCAAATTTATATTCACATATTCTATTTACGCTTAAATATCCAATTATACCCATAATGGACTTATGATACGACCCCAAATCCCGTTCTTGACGGAGACAAGGGTTATCTTTGGAATACAACATAGAAACAAATAATAGCAGAACATAATTAATTAAATACACCAGATAATGAACAATAGAATATACTTGATAAAAGTAATCATCAGAGTTACACAGTATACAGGATCTTACTTAGTACAAATGCAGTCCAGCTATACATAAATGTCTACAGCGGAAATAAACAAAATATGTACAATAGGAGTTGAACAGCATAAAAAGAGATAAATAATAGAACCCATCTTCAGCTCCAGCTATCCAGAAAGAACCAGCTAAACCTGAATACAAGGCTGCCTGTGTAGAAAAAGGGGCACCCGAGTTTGAAAGTGAAACAAACTACGAGTCAGTCATGGGACTGGTATGAGAAATCTACTCAACACATTTATAATATGGCTAATCACAGGACCACGCCACTTTCGTGGAACAGGTTTACTCCATTGGATTGCCAGTGCTTTAAAACAAATCTTTCTTTTAAACAATGCAATGCATTTTATAAAAATGAAGCCATTATAAGACTCAGTTCCCATCACACAATGCAACGCAAACCGGAGGATGGAGTTTTACCTTATAACGGCCAATATATGCTTGATACGAATAAAACAAAGGCATTTGATATTATTGCTAGTGTTTATATGTTTTAAAACCAATTTCAAATCATAACTATCAATCATAGGCGGCATTAATGCCCCATACCACTATGTCGCCATATATAGGTATACAATCAAAACCGCACAGTCACGTATTTGGAAATTGAATTTCCGTCATGAACCAAGGCAAAAGATAGTCCTTACCGACTTCGAGACAATCTAGCTTATGTCTCAGGGTCAGAGCGCATCGACCCTTGGAGCGACAGGGTCGGTCCACCAATGTGGATTAGAATGTCTGAACGCTACGTTTCTCCGTCCTATGGGGCGTAAACGAGCCAACGAATGGCTCCATCGGTCCCGGATCGACCGATATATCCGAGGCGCCTCGCAACAGCAACAACCACACAGATGAAAAGTATATAAATGTCAGGGCTGGTAGGTCACTGACACCACCCTAGCTAGAAAGAAACACATGCCTTCCCTGAGGTCCTCATCCCGTTTCTGGTTCATACCGGGGTGTAAGGCTCGCGAATTCACATTATACACAAAGCTACGCCACACAGGCGGTGCTTTGATCATCACTACAAGACTTTGCTTTTCAACAGAAGCCCTGATCATTTGCCACTTAGGCATGCCACACTAGCAATTCATGCCATGCGACTGATGTCCATCGATACACAACCTCTGAGCTCGTGCGTCTCAGAGAAGGGCGTTAAGCAAAAGAATAAATTCTCCGCCGCCAAACAGATGTATATTTAATAGAGATCAATCAACACAGAATAAAATCCAATGTCGGACACACAGTCCATTTACAAGTCCGTTCTGGGTCTGAACGAAACCGGAGGCACTAAATACCTCGCAAACCCATCGATCACCACGTACGTCTGGACGATCACCACTCATTATCCATATTTCGGGATGCCTCCCAATCAGGACCTCGGTTACCATCCAAACGAGGTGAAGATCTCCGGTCTTCGACCACCGTCTTCATCTTCGACTTTCAATCGTCGGTCAATTATTTGAAACGAGGATTAACTCGGCCTTTTAAAATAATTCACGTATTTTTAGAATTTCAAATCAACTTATTTCAATAGTTAAATCAATCGACAATACCAATTTGTTCTTTAATGTACTTTTCACACCAAACACATTCAACCATCAAAAACAACATAAATCGAGCAAATTCAGTTTATTTCCATTCCATATCATTTATGATATTTTATAACAATTTATCGCTATTTTTATTTATTTTAAAATAGCTAATTTAGTCAAAACGACGCTTCGGGCCATAACGCGGCCGTGGAGCTATTTTTCTTCAGATTTGATTTACACATATCTGAAAATCTAACCGTTGGATCTTCACAAAATTTACATTATTAGAAAGGTCTTTTCAAAATGAATCAAACGGTTCCAGTTTCGGGAAAATCCGACGGTCGGATCTCCTGGTACAATCGTTTGAAGTTTCGATTTCAAAATACGAACTACAGCGTCGTTATTCGATTAAATATAATTATATTTATATATATATATAAATATAATCGATTCTGGCGCTGTTTTTCTTCAGATTTGAATTAAACATTCCAGACAATCCAACCGTTGGATTTTTACAAAGTTGGTGCCGTTGGAAAGATATTTCCAAGGCGAACCCAACAGTTGCGGTTTCGGGAAAATCCAATGGTCGGATTTCCCTCATTAGTTGTTTGAAATCACGGTTTCAAAACACGAACTGCATGGCCACATTTCGTTTTAATTTTATTTATATTTATATATTAATATAAATATAGTTCATTCAACAATTTCAGTATCGTTTTCACTTCAAATATTTCACTAACGCCTTTAAATTTTGGAAAATTTCGCCATAACCTCCTTTGTACGGGAGGGGCTGGGAAAATTCCCAAATAGCCACCCGGGCGTCTCATGTCAAAAAGAAAAAGAAAAAGCCAAGCGGCTAGCCAACAGGCTCATAAAATCATCACCCAAACAAAACAGTAAATGTGTACCTATTTGTCGGGCACAAAATTTTATTCCTCTTCTCTAGCCCCTTTGCTATAACCTGTTCAATAAATATGCATGTACATATATACAATTCTTATCACTTATCATTTTCCATTCAACTTCATATTTGATTCCATTTGGTTTAAAAACCCCATTCATTCTAATGTTGTATGCATAGGCAAAAATCCTATCATTAGCTAATTAATGAATATTTCAACTCATGCATATTTATTTGAACGCGTGGCTATTTTTAACAATTCACATTTCAACAATTCATGTACATAATAAAAAAATGTGATTTTTATTGTAAAACAATTCTTTTCAAAACACTATTATTTTTAGTTCCTATGCATGTTGAAAATAATATTTCTTCACAAATATTTATTTCAACGTCCGCATATCTTTAGCATATCACATAGATGATAAAAATGATATTTTTATCATTTAAAATATTTATTCGACAAATAGATGTTTTCAACACTTCATAGTTTCAATAAAAATGTAATTTTTATTATTCGATCTTTTTATTCAACACATGAACTTTTCCACTACACACACTTCTCAACACATGAGCATTTCCACACATGGATATTTTATTTATGTTGTTCATATAAGAAAGATAGAATTGTTGTTGTTGAAACTATTTATATATAAGGCGAATATTTTACATACTTCATATATATTATAAAAGTGTGATTTTTATTGTTTAGACACTTCATTCATTCACAAATGAATTTAATTTTCACACATCACTTTTCAACACATGAACATTTCCACACATGGATATAGTTTCAACATATGACTTTAATTTCAACTCTTGAAAATAATTTCAACATATGAAAATTATTCTAACACATAAAGATTATTCAAAATTTCGGCAGCATAACGGCAGGGTAGTTAAAACCGGCACCGTCCCTAGTACGGCTCCTCGCTCTACCTTAAAACCTCGTGGTTTTTGACAATGGGGATTCATGCATCTAATTCGCACGCAGGAGGCATGTTTTATTTTTATTTCCACAAATATTTCCAATTCATTTCAATCACCAATGGGTATTTTTCAACCACAATCAACTAATATCAACCACAAACAATCACAATCAACCATTCGCTATCAATCAATTTTCACACCAATCACAACCAATAAATATCGTCCATGGTTTGTGGACGAGGGGCGTATATATATATATATATATATATATATATATATATATATATATATATATAGCAATTCACTTCTATTTCAACACATATATAAATTTTACAACGCATATATAACTTATATATCGAACGTACAACTTATACAACGCTTATACATGAGGTGTACAACGCTTATATAACTCATACATCGACTATATAATTTATACATCATCATTTTCCATATCGTTTATAAATTAGAAATCTCACATTGGGTTCCACTCCACCAAAAATAGCAGAAGGCTCAGAAAAATATGCGGTCTCTTCTAGAAGGTAGAAGACATCCACACGGTCACGATGTTTCCTCATTTTGATGCTCAAAACTAGGTTTGAGTTTTTCTCGAAATCCGCGCCACTTCAGGATAATCAGCCAACGCAGCGTTGAAGAGCTTCGAATCACCTTCCCGGCGCCGGTGATCTCGTGCAGTTCGGTGGTGGGACCAGGCCGTGGCGGGGGCGGAAAGTGGCCAACTTCAGGGAGCCGCTGCGCACGATTTACGGGGAGATAGGGGTTGAGGCTGGTAAGGATTTGAAGAGGAGGTGAAGGGCTTTCGAGGGAGGGTGGTGGCGCGTCCTATCGTGGACTGTGGCGATCGGAATCGGAGGAGGAAGTTTCGAAGGCTTTTCCGCCTTCAAATCTGTCGGGGAGAGAGAGTGTCCGCCTTTTTTCTTTTTTTCTTTTATTTAAATTCTGATTGGTCGGTAGATTTTATAAGGGGTTTTCTGACGCGACCACTAATCCAAACCCAACGACTGTCATCCCTAGCGTTTTACCCCCATTCCGAACACAATGGGCTATGTTTCGAAGGCCCATTCAAATGTTTCAGTCAGTTTTCCTTCAAATTAAAATATAAAACATTCAATATTTAATTTGAACGTACATTTCAATTTGCCAGGGCCACAAACTGATTCGAAAAATTCTAGAAAAATAAATCTAGCTATGTTTTGATGATACAGTCCCAACAAAACTAGTTTCGTCGAATTCTGAGACCATTTGCAAAAAGGACCATTTCTGGTCGATCCAATTTAACTGTAATTGATCAAAACACGTTTTCCTTTGCCACGCTCACATACTAGCTTCAAAAATTATGAAATTTGAAACCTAGCCATAACTTCCCATCCCGTATCCAACAAAAGTGGTTTCGTCGAATTCCGAGGTCGTATGCAAAATGGCCAATTTTACGGGCTATATAAATTCCATAGCGACCTTTCTGAAAATTCATTTGTCCATAACT
Source organism: Allium sativum (assembly GCA_030737875.1). Lineage (NCBI taxonomy): Eukaryota > Viridiplantae > Streptophyta > Magnoliopsida > Asparagales > Amaryllidaceae > Allium > Allium sativum. Next base: position 322,331,053 of record CM060921.1, read on the forward strand.
TTTGCTTTCCGCTATGAAAATTCGATTTTTCAGATTCGTTAGAAAGGTATTCACTAACAGATTTAAATATTTTTGGTTTCACTAAAATCCGTTTTGTTTTGCACCCGGTACAGTCCGACAAAGTTTGAATTCAATTTTTGAAACTACAGCGCCATTTCAAGCCTTGTTTATAATTAGAATTAATTATATTCGTTTTCAATTGTTGATTCAAACTCATTTTTCATTGCTATAATTTAAAATATTTATTTAAAATATTTAAAATCCATTATTTTAGCCAATTTAAAATTTTTAAATTGGTTCAGATTTTCTGGGTCGTTACAACTTTGCCCAAATTTGTCCCAGTTATGTTAATTCTAACATTTCCCCCATTCCCTAACTACCACATTCGCATATATTTGGTGGCATCTAGGCTAGAAAATAGCCTATTCATGAGTAATAAAAAGGGGAAAAGTGATGGGAAAAATGACAATACTGATCATTCTAAAAGTGACATAAGCATATATACTGGCATAGACAAGTAATAGGCATAATAAGGTGGACATAAAGACAGATCTAGTAAAAACGGTAATGATAAAAGTAGATCTAGTATACTCAAGATGAACAGATCCAAATAAAAATTATTATATCCGATAATAACGGATCTTAATTAATCCCAATATGGTGTTCTAGATGTAAACAATAGTTTAATTGTCCAGAAATTGATAATCCCAAAATAATCACCAACTTTAGGGAGAAGGTAAGATCCGCATATGTGACATCACAAAAGAATTAGATCTATAGGAATAGATCTTGCATAGCACAAGTTAAGATCAAAATATGACATCATAAGAGAATTAGATCTATAGGAATAGATCTAGCATAGCACAAGTTAAGATCCAAACATGACATCATAAGATATGATAATAGCATAGAATAGATTTATCATGACATAGCATAGATATGATAATAGCATAGATTCATCCAAATCACAGTCTTTCATAATTTACTTTTATTTATTTAATCCTAAAAATAACCAACTCACCGTGATTTGGATTGTTAAGATAGAAAAGAAGTTGGTGTTGAATCTCATAATTTGACTTAGAAGAAGAAGAAAAGCCATCTTAATTTTCATTGCAGTAGAGCTTCGCCATCACCATTTTTTTATGTGAATAAAACCTAGGTTTAGGTTCCCTTAAATAGGAGTAGCGGAGCAACCAAGACCATCAGATTGGACTAGAAGCCATCAGAATTGTACATGTCAGAAAAGAAGTTTCCAGAGCCGCGGGTGGGTCGACCCCCCTTCTGGGGTGTCGACCCCGGGGTCGACCCCCATGAGCCTGGGTCGACCCATGGGTCGACCCAGCCAGGTCTCGTGTCGACCTCAAACGATCGGCCTTTCATCGATGTACGCGCCGGATTTCTGGTTTTGCAGATTTTTGAATTATATATATATATATATATATATATATATATATATCTTCCCTATATGCATACAAACTTCAAACCTTAATAACTTCTTCATACATTGTCCGTTTTAGGCAAACCAAATGTCTACCTTGACCAGAATTTCAAGACGGACGCAATGGTGCAGTCCATTTCCTCTAGTTGTAAATATTAAATTAATTATTATTTAATTTATCCTCTTTTAGTGTTGTTAAAAATTCGGGGTGTTACATTCTCCCCTACTCAAAAGATTTCGTCCCCCGAAATCTATAAGTTGAAAAGAACGCATATCCTACCATCCATCATTCATCTACTCATCCAACAACCACTCACATCCATTGTCCTTAAAGTTTTCTAATGCTTATATGAATATATGCAACCGTGTGTGTATATGTCCCAACGCTAATGCAAAAGATCAGGCGGTCTACTGATTTAGTTGACCTCCTCAATGCAATGTATGTTAGTGCCATGAATCCATCATGTATGCAAATAATCCTATTATAACATGTTAGCTCTTTATATGTGTGCACACTTGTTCATTTTAATGCAACATCCATATGCTAATACATCCATTTCCATCCATAAAAGAAAAGAAAATGCACACACATCCATATGCAGTATGAAGGTGATTGAGTCGATCTTAGTGCCTAATGTGTGTGTATATGCATCCACAGGCAACCACTAGCAAACACTTGCATCCACTTGCATCCATCAAAGATAACATATTTCAAATACATGTTTACATCTATAGGATTCCCATCTAAAGGTCAAAAGATACTATGGATAAGATATACTCAATTGATAGAGACAAGCACTGATAAAACTTAGGAAAAAGGAGTTAAGAACATACCCTCGAAAAGGAAAGGGTACGAAGCACAAATCTTGTCTTCGGTCTCCCAAGTCGCATCCTCTGGGCTATCTCACCATTGAACCTTTAGCAACTTGACTTCTAGTTTGTGTAGCTTCTTAACCTCCGATCCATGTAAAAGTTATTCTATAGATCGCCACCAACCAATTGGTGATCTACAGGGTCGTCCATATAATAATTCGAAGGGTTCCATGACAATGCCTGCTTGTTGACTGTTGTTGTGGGCAAACTCTACTGAAGGAAGGTGCTCTTCCCAAGTCCCTCCGAAGTCTAGGATACACAGCCTTAAAAGATCCTCAGGATTCTGTTCATCCTCTCCATCTGTCCATCGGTCTGAGGATGATAAGCGGTGCTCAAAACATAACTGTGTACCTAATGCTTCTTGCAAGCTCCTCCAAAATTTACCGATGAAAATGGGATCACGATCACTTACGATACTGGAAGGTACTCCATGAAGACGGACTATCTCGTAAACTGCTGCCAACCATGCTGCCATCCTCTTGCTCTTAACAGGAATGAAATGGGCGCTCTTAGTAAGTCTATCTACTACCACCCAAATGCTGGTGTTGCCCTTCTTTGATCTAGGAAAACCATCTATGAAATCCATGGAGATGCTTTCCCACTTCCACTGCGGGTCCTCTAAAGGATGAAGTAAACCATGGGCTTCCTTCGCCCAGATTTGACTTGCTAGCAAATCATACATTGAAAACAAACTCTGCTACCTTTTTTCTTCATCCCATCCCAAAAGAAAACCATTTCTCAAGTAGCTCCCCTACTTATTTGCTGAGCTCCCTTCTTTCTCTTGGAGCCATATGGCACACGGGCAATGCAATCGGCTTTGCATTGTCCACCAAATATATGCGGAAATCGATCTCGTGCCTTGGGGTAAACCCAGAACCTCATCAAAGACATCAGGATACTCACGGACTATTGGAATAGATTTTAGATCATCGATAGATGCGTCAAGTGACTCTAGGAAACTCAACCTAATAGATCCCTTGGGGTCATAGGAAATCTCGAGAGTCCTTCCATGACAAGTCAGAAGCCTAACGACCCCCATCTCACATTCCAGAATAGCCCCATACGCGGTAAGCCAATCCATTCCTAGAATCAACACATAGCCCATAAACTCGAGCACATATGCTTCGCACTCAAACTTGACGCCTAACACAGATATTCTCAAACCCCAACAAATCATAGATAAATGAGCTGAACTACAATGGAGTTTAAGACAACAACGGGACCCACTACCATACTGGTATTTAAGTGCAGAGATTCAACGACAGAACTAGATATAAACGAATGCGAAGCGCTAGAATTAAAAAGAGTTCTTATAGGAAGATTGGAAAGAGAAATCAAACCTTCTATGGAAACTTTCCTACCTCTATCTGGTGCACTAGCCACGAGAGCATTCTCTTTCCCTCCAGAGTTTCCTGTCCTTTGACTTGCCCTTGCTTCCTTGGGCACCCCCTAGAATAGTGTCCAACCTCTTCACAAACGAAGCAAGCATTCTTCCCTTTCCTGCAGTCCTGGGCCAAGTGACCCTCTCGCCCGCAACTATGGCACTTCCTCTTACCCTTAGCCTTGTCATTCTTTCCGCCCTTCTTCTATTGTTGTTGCCGTCCTTTCTTGGGCCATACCTTTTTATTTTGTGTTTCCTCTACCTTAACTTCTTCCTTTTCACCTTTATTTCTGTAACAAGCTAACAAGTCTCTCGAAATTTGCCTCCATTGCATGGAAATCCCTACGAAGCTCAAAAAAATAGCCGTAGGTGATACTATTGCAGTTACGGATGGAGGTTAGGCACTTCATTGCCCTTCGACATGTGCCGCAGTTCAAACATACCTACGACATTTTGTCGGAATAAGGACACCTTTTAGGAAGAATCGGTTCCCCAGACAAAAAGAAAAAGGAATCAAGTGAAGAATCGAGAGATATTTCCTATGGCTTTGGGGAATATGTTTTTTAAAATAGACTTTTCTTTTTGAAAATGCTTTCTTTTAAAACCTTTTTGAAAATAGTTTTCAATTTTTTTTATCCAATCTGGTAACCTTCAGCTCTGATACCAAGTGTGACACCCCACGTCCGTTAATGTCACTCACTAAGGGAATGCATTAAGTTTCGTGAAGCGTTATAGGTAAACAGAACAGAAACATCATAAGACATATATAAAATGGCAACGGAATTAAAAACTTTTATTAATCATAAAGCATGGTTACACCATATGTCTGAAAATACATAAACTGAGTACATCATTAAAACTTCTGTCTTATACTTTAAATATCAGAGTACAATAATAAAGAAAGCATAATCCCCAAATCATAAGCCATAGTAGAGAAAGATGTGAAACCAGCAGTATTTCTAAGTAGCTCCAAGCAAGACGATAGCAGACTCCTGACTAAACCTGAGAATTTCCTCCCTTGAGAACCTTGGGGGGGAGGAATGGAAGAAAGAAGGAGAAACAAAAAGGGTCAGACATAAAGTCTGGCGAGTCTATTTACTTTTAGCCAGTAAATAAATAAAAGTAACATGATAGGCATATAAAGTGGATAAGAGAGATCACTACATAAATGGCAGGTGTGACAAGGTAGACAGGATAAGGTGTATATGCTTCTAATGATAACTCTACACAGTTACTAGTGTATCCAGAAAGAGATGATCCCTTCAACTATAAGGCGGTAGACTTACGTATACGTCCTAATGTATCCTAACTACTACCCTGATCGATCGGCTCCCTAACCCTCATAGATACCTTGTGCTGGCCCTACAGTAGGAGGTATCACTTCCTAAAGTGGCAACCCTTCGTCGTAATAATGTGCACAACCATATCTACAGGTGACACAGTCATCTTAGCCCCCTCTGCCCGGCCCATGCACGCACATGTCCCCGGTCGGTTTGCGCTGCCCACACCGTCCTCCTCGTTTGGATCTCTTACAATCAATCAGTAAGCGTGCCCTTTTCTCTGCCTAGTACGGAGTTCTTTATTTGATACCTACTCCGGGTTACTGACTGAAATGGGTCCCACACAATATGATACAAGCTCTCCCCTTTGTCTTGTATCCCCACTAGGTTTTTCACTGACTGTGTATACCTTTTAGGTGTCTTTAATTACATAGCCCTATGTCAGTTATGCTTACCTTAAACGGTGTCTTCAATTATATATCCCCGATCTTTCTACCGGTTATGCTTACCTATAGGTGTCTTTAATACATAACCCCCAATCTTTCTAACGGTTATGCTTACCTATAGGTGTCTTTAATACATAACCCTATCATTTCTACAAGTTATGCTTACCCTAAAAGGTGTCTTTAATTACATGACTTTATTATTTTCCTCGGTTATGTATACCACTAGGTGTATTTAATTACATAACCTTACCACGTTAAGTTTGTGGGCCTATATATACTAATATTACCCACCTACCCAAGATTTACTTAACCCTCCCACTGATTCAAGCATGTTTATTTAACGGTTAAGTTTGTGGGCCTATATATAATAATATTACCCACCTACCCAAGATTTACTTAACCCTCCCACTGATTCAAGCATGTTTACTTAACCCCTATTCATGTTTATGTTCACACAATCCCTATGGATTCAATTAGGTTAAGTATTACAGACTAACAGGTTATCCCCATTCACATTGGCTGCCTTTTACTTGCCAAAGTTTCTCTTGCTTATTAATTTCATATAAATATAACTTAATCCATTTAAGTTCATTAATAAGACCCCATTACATGTTATTCTTTAGATTGTAATTAATAGAAGTCATCTTACAATCTTCCACCCCTGGATTGTAATTAATGGAAGTAATCTTACAATCCCTTTGTATTATTCATTGTCTGATTCCATAATTACAATAACATGTTTTACTTAATATTTAATTAAGTATACTCTTCTCAGTTCACCTGTTTTCTGTTTAACATATCACTACAACTTGACGTTGTTCACTTATTCTTAACTAAGGTTTACTAATAAGCTTTCTTTCCTTTTATTATAACTTATGTTATAATTTCCACTTGTCCTTAGGACAATCCTACCTATTATATACAACATTTTCATTAAGTTATTAATCATAATAGGTTACTATCATTCCTTGTTTACTCCAATTCATCACCATGTCCATTTATGGTTATAACACTACAAGAGAAATACCCTATTGCAACTATCTATTTGCAACAGGTGATAAATGCCAGTTACAATAAAGGGTATTTTTGTTGCGAAATTCATACTTGACCTTATGTCCCATCGTGGTTTTCCACCAAAATGGCGCAACTGGATAAAACACCTCCTGAACACAAGCTTCTCCACCATCTGCGTTAACGGTGAAACAGGTGGTCTCATAAAATCTAGCCGTGGACTCCAACAAGGAGACCCTCTTTCACCCCTCATCTTTTTCCTAGTTGTCGATGTTTTCAATCGAATGGTTAAACTAGCCATATCCAAGAATCTTCTCTCTGGTCTTAACCTCCCAAATAATAACTCCACCATCGCCAATCTACAATTTGCTGACGACACCGTACTATTTTTCTCTCCTACCCCCCCCCCCCCCCATCCACTGTCTCAAGGTGCTCCTGTACACATTTGAACTTATATCCGGTCTATCTATTAATTATGGCAAAAGCTCCATTATCATGCTTGGAAACTCAATTGAACTTGGCCCCACTATTTCCAATTGCCTCAATTGCAAGCTTGAATCTTTCCCAATAACCTATCTTGGGTTGCCTCTCCGCCCATCCAGACTCTTGAGATCTGACTGGTTCCCTCTTATATCCAAAATTGAACATAGATTAGCAGGTTGGAAAGCCAACTCCCTATCGTTGGCTGGTCTTCTCATCCTAGTTAGATCTGTTCTTTCTTCAGTTCCCTTCTACTGGATGTCCTTTCATAAACTCCCATCTTGGGTTATCACGAAAATTGATATCATTCAGAGCTCTTTTCTTTGGAATGGGGGAAGGGTTAAACGCCTAATCAATTGGCAAACGGACTGCATGCCTCATAAACACGGAGGCCTGGGCATACCTGACCTCGCCCTCTTCAACCAAGCACTATTGGCCAAGTGGATATGGCGTATCCTTACCCCTGGATCCTTTGTATGGAAAGAATGGATTTTATCAAGACACTACGCATCGAACCCAAACCTTATCCTCCATTGTTCGCCGATGGCCAAACCGTCTCCTTTTTGGGTGGGTGTTATATCCACAATCCCTAGAATAAAATCGCTTTTTCATGTTAAACTGGGTTCTGGTGATTGCTGCCTCTTTTGGTTCGACATTTGGTGTAGTCAATTACCTCTTTCCAAGCTTTACCCAAATCTTTTCTCTTCTATCTCTGGGCCTTTTCCCCCTGTTTCGCCTGTTTTGGGATCCAGCCCATCAAGCCTGTATCCTTTGGGCCTCTTTGATTTTAATACCCTATCTGACATCCATCAAATACTAAGTGCTGCAACCTCAATCAACCCCTCTTTTGGGCCTGATGAATACTTGTGGGCTTTAAACCAAAGCAAAGGTTTTTTAATTTCTTCCTGCTACAGTTTTCCATCTCATCCAGGGCGTTGCTTCACTTTTCCTCGCCTATGGAAATATCGGCTATCACCTCGTATGATATTCCTGCAATGGTGCCTGGTTCACCATCGAATCAACACCAAAAGCGGACTTCACAAACTACACATCTCTGACGATCCCAAATGTACGTTCTGCAATGCAAATGAGGAAACAATCGAACATTTTTTCTTCGACTGCGACTTCTCCTTCAAGATTTGGGCTGCATCCAACGCCTTTCTTCTTGGCTACGTACCCAACGTTTCTTCTTTCTTCGAATATTGGCAACATAACCCACCAGATCACTTGATGGACTCCTTTTTGACGATTTTTTGTTGGGGTATCTGGATTGAACGCAATGCACATATCTTTAACAAAAGAAAGATGCACTACTTTGGTACCTGTAGCTTTATCGTTCACCAATTTGAAACATATACAGGAATTTCTAGGCATGCTCGCTTCAGGCACATCCTCCAGGCGCCTCCTTCTCCGGGTACCCAATGTAGTAGCTCAGCCCAGCATGGATGAGGGCTCGTAGTGCTTTACTATGCTCACTGGACAGGTCTTATGTTATATGCAGTATGATGTTTAGACTATTTAATTATTACCTTATGCTACTAGTCTTTTGGGATGCAACATATGTATGTACTATGTATGTAACACCCCACCTCCGCTAGGGTCGCTCACAAAGGGAATGCACTAGGTTTGGTGAAGCATTATCGAGGTAAACATGCACATAAATATTACAAGACAGAACATATATAAAACAGCGGAAGTAAAACAAATTTCATTACCTTATAAAATAAGGTCTAAAGCCTTTTACATCAGAATACATCAAGACCTGTCTTGCAATAATAAAGAAGCATAAAACCATTTCATAAATTATTCCCCAAGTAAAACAGTAAAGTAGCCATAGCCAAGAAAAGTCCAAGCCATGCGTGATGACCTTCAAGCAGAAGAAGTCCGAACTAGATAATAGTGTTTCCTCCCTGAAACCTGGGGGGGAAACAGAAGACAAAGAGGCGAAACAAAACAGGGTCAGTCATAAAGACTGGTAAGTCCTATCTACTTCCAGTATAAAAACAGGTAAAGGTAACATGACATGCATAAACTGAAAGTAAACATAAGGATGACGACAAGATAGATAAACTAAACCAGGGTAACAGGCTGAACTACTGTAGCAAGGTAAACTAAGATATCATGATAAACTACGGTGTCATGATAAATCAAGGTATCACATCGTCAGGTTTCTATCAAGTATACTATCCCAAGGTATCTATCCTGTATATTTCTCATGGTTCTAACATGTATATTTGCTCTGCACCTCTCGTACTAGTATCCCAACCTGCGTCCTGTGTTAATTATGAATGTCCCTTGCCCCATGTCATGTAATGGTCCATGTCAACCTAATATATATAACATATGTAGGTTTTCCCCAACTCGTATGTTTCTTTCCATGTATAAGTTCAGTCCTTTGTCGTAGGCCATACGGGCTTTCCCATGTGAACGTTTTATCCTTGAGGTTATTTTGGACTTCTACCCTTGATCTTGTTATGTTTCCTTACCATGAACTATTGCGCGTTCCCTTAGGATTTATGCCACCTAGGACCACTAGGGATTATGCTACCTAATGAACGTTTCCGTGTCTCGGTTTGGGCTTTGGCCACCTAGGACCACTAGGGATTATGCCACCCGTCAACCGCGCCCTTTTATCCCACGTATGTATCGTGAACCGTTTTCCATGTCTAGACGCACACGTTCCTCAATGTGCCATCCGAGTTCCGTGCCAGGGCAAATCAAGAAATACGGAACTCGGTCGGGAGCTTTAAGTCGTCTGCTGATGCAGATATCAAGGTCTGTTTTTGTACCCGTGGCTATGGTCCCACATGACCCCTCCCTCGACTACTGAAAGGCAATCCAAGAAAAATCATGTATGAGAACTACACTACGACCCATCGATGCCCACTTCCAGATAGCCAACCTCACCCATAACTCGATAGCAAGTATATGGTCTGTTGGGAGTTCCCTGCCTTTCCGTACGTACACGATTGACTAAAGATGGTAGGTAGTCGACGACGTGCTATCCAGGGCAAAATCAAGTATCGTCGACTCCACGCTAATCCATCCCAGTCTTTAGGTCGCTCGCATAGCAACCAAGGCATACTCTTGGCTCTTCTACCGAAGACCTTAACCCCTGTGAGGCCGGGTTTCATGGACCATCTGCCACCTCACAGAGGGATACCAAGAGTACCCTCACGTCCCCGAAGCTACCGCTTCGTCACCCAGTTCGTTGGAGCCTTTATCTAAGTCAGATAATTTGCTCCTCCTCATGTTTTAAGCGATGAACTACCGTACCGGGTTACTCATCTATTCATGAACTAGTCCCATGTCCTTGGCTAAGAATTATTACTTAGTTACACTTAACTAAGGTTTACCACTTAGCTTCATTTCCCCGTTACCCTTGATTAACTACGATTTTCTACCTAGTTCCTCTACTAGGGTTTTGCTTATTAGGTTAAGTGTTGTTATTCAAGTTCATGTCTTAGCCCGCCTATGAATCATGTCAAGCTTGGCTAAGTATTCAAGTCCAAGACCTAGTCCTACAAGTTGGTTAAGTATACCAAGAAGCTCATGACTTAACCCTATTCAATCATCAAGTCAATTTGGTTAAGTACTTATTTATCTTAACCCTATCAGGTTATCGTGTTAGACTGGTTAAGCACATATTATCTTAACCTCATCGGATTATCGAGTCGGATTGGTTAAGTATAGGTTAACTTAACCCCATCCACTAATCGTATTATAATGGTTAAGTATATTTAAAAGGTCTTATGACTTAACCCTATCAGGCCCGCATATTAGATTGGTTAAGTATAGGTTACTTAACCTCCTCAAATCATCATGTATAATTGGTTAAGTATAAGTTACTTAACCCCATTAAATTATCTTGTTAAGTTGGTTAAGTATTGGCTACTTAACCTCATTGAATTACCAAGTTTAGATTGGTTAAGTGTTTAATTTAACCCCATCGAAGCACCGTGTTTAGATTAGTTAAGTGTAGGTTACTTAACCCCATCTAATTACCGTGTTTAGATTAGTTAAGTCTAAATTACTTAACCCCATCTAATTACCAAGTCGGATTAGTTAAGCGTGAATTACTTAACCCCATCCCCTAATTGTCTTGTATGGTTAAGTGTCCTTAAGAAATCAAGCCCGGTCCCACTTAACCTACCCATTCGTGTCATATCGGTTAAGTGTCATTAGTCAAACTTACTTAACCTTATCATGTGTCATTAATTTAATTAATGCACTCTCAACCTCTCACATTAGACCTTGTTGTGGTTACTAGTTAAGCCGGGCGGGTCCGGGTAGTTTTACACCACAACCTAGTCTAACCTCGGGTCTTAAGCGCGACATGACCAACTTCTCACATTGGATCCTATTGTTTGTAGCCACTAGTTAAGCCGGGCGGGTCCGGGTAGATTTATGCTACAAACTCAACCCAACCTCGAGTTGGCCACTTTCATGTTTGGTCCAGTGTTATATTACACTTACAACCCATACGTGTCTAGTTTCAAGTCCCATGTCTACCCTACGTGTCATGTCCCCATTTTGGTTCAACTTACATGTCGTGTTCACATGTAACCTCAAGTCAAGTTTTTCGCGTCATTCTCATGTTTGTCTATCCTACCCCAAATCGTGTTTTCACTTGAGTAAAAGCGAGTCAACATAGTAGGTATACTATGGCTACATGTAGACCCCAAAACATGCACGATGCCACAAAAGGGATTGGCTCCAAACATGCATAACATAAAAGGGGATTGGCCACAAGCATGCATAATATCATAAAGGATTCAGCCACAAACTTGCATATTATCATAGGAAATTTGGCCACAAACTTGCATATTATCATAGGAAATTTGGCCACAAACTTGCATATTATCATAACGAGATTTGACCTTACATAAACATGATATCATAAGTTGGTTTCATTTACATGCATAAGCCCCAAAGTCCAATTTATGCAACTATTTCACAAGTCAAAGTGGCTCTAAGTGTTCATGCTATCATACTACAAGTAAATGTCCAATCTTGCATGGCAAACTAAGTCCAATGCAACATGAATAGCATGGTTTAGTTGCTAAAACATAACCCAAAGTCATATGTTCATGATAAAGGAGCAAACTAGGCTCGCATAGGTTATAACATTCATGTTTAACCACATTTTATTCCATGCCATGATTAAACTACCGTTAACATCTCGAAGTAGCTAGAACTTACATAGCGAGGCTTAGGGAAGGAGTATGCATCGTCGTGACGAAGAAAGGTGGCTCCTTTGATGAAGAACCGCCATGAAATCGCCGTAGCAACGTTGATCGAGCCTCGACCTGGTGTAGCAAGCTTGCACCTTTCAATTCAGATCCGATTTGCATGCATAGTCTCTTGGAGTTGGAGATGGAGGCCATGATCACTCGGCATTTGGGCAGCACTTCGTGGCATGAGTGAATTATGAGGGGTTTAGGGTAGGCTTAGGGTCTTTTTATAGAGATTAGGAGTAGTTTATGCCGTTAGATTAACCCTAGGATAGATCCAAGCCCTCAAAAATCGTCACAAGCCTCCAAAACCGAGCCAAACAGCAAAACAGGTGCACCAGGCTGCCTGGGTCCGACCAGGCAGGTCGACCCCCAGGTCGACCCTGGGGTCGACTCCCAGTCGACCTGGTCCCACCCAGGTCGACACCCTGGTCGACCCCCTGGTCGACCTGGTCTGGGCGGGATTTTTCCCGCCTACCCTGATTTTCTGAAATTTTGAATCTGTTTTGAATTTGATTTTTTTGTGAAACTTCGCGAGGCCATATCTCGGTCATACGGACTCCGATTTACGAAATTTCGCACTCTATTTCGTGTATTTTTCCGAGATGAACGCAATGGCGCAACCCATTTCTCCTGATTCAGATTTTATGATTTAATTCTGCCTTGATTCTTGTCTTAACACGTTATTAAAATTCGGGTTGTTACATTCTCCCCTCCTTTAAGGATTTCGTCCCCGAAATCTCCAAGTTAGGAAGAACGTATCCTACCATCCATCATCCATCTACTCAAAACATCATCCACAGGCAACCATTGTCCTTAGACGATTCCTAATGCCATATGAACATATGCAAAATGTGTGTGTATATGCTCCTTAGCTAATGCTAATGATCAGGCATGAGTAATCTTTCTAATGCAAAATATGTTTGGTGCCATGAGTCCAACATGTATGCAAATAGTCCTAGTCATATAAGTACTATATGAGTGCACAAACATTCATTCATATGCAACATCCGCATGATAACACATTCAATTTCATCCATAAACAAGTATAAATACTCGTGCATATGCAACGTGAAATGTGACCGCGTCAATCTAGTATCTAATGTGTATTCGCGCATCCACGAGCAACCACTTGCGACCATTTGCAACCATATCAATCATAACATGTTTCAAATACATGTTTACATCCATAGAGTTCTATCTAAGGTTCCCAAGATAAGATCGAGGAGATAAACAAGACAAACTCCTTACGGGGTTTGTAACAGAAACAGGACCGAGAGGATATCCACCAAGCGATAGCATGTAAGTAAGCTCTACAGGAGAACCAGGGATCAACGATATACTCTTACAAAGACACACGATGCGTGAGTCTAAGCCGCATTTCCTTGAGCTTAATTCCAGTGTGCCTTGACTGCCTTTGACTTCATGATTTCGTAGCTCCTTGATTCCTATTTCCAAGGTATGAGTCGGAACTCTTTTCACTGTCGCCTCTCGTTTCACTTTCATTTATTCTTTCCCTAGTATACTTGGCTCAACCATATCTACGCACTCATGCAAGCTCTCCAAAATTCACTAGTGAATTCTGGATCTCGTTTACCAATGCCAATCCATATTACCACGTGCACTTACTAGGGTGATTCCTATAACCCATACTCAAGCGGAATGAACCATCCGCCTTATTGGCGAACATTATTCGATCGGATCAGAGATTTCCGATAAATACATCAAGAGATTCTAGGTAACTAACCATGACAGAACCCAAAAGGTTATACGAGACTTCGAAGGTATTACCAAAGCAAGCCAAGAGTCTGACTACCCTCTTTTCAAAACCGAGAATGACATCCCTTACTGGATAACCACTTTACCCCTAGAATCCATCCATAGCTCAACAATAGAAGCATTGCTTCTAATCTCAACACTTGGCATAGACGTCCTCAAATCCAAGCAAGTCATGAATAAATGGACCGATTCTCCAACCAGATTTTGGGACTAAAGTGGGATCTTCTACCATGCTAGTACTAAGGTGCAGAGACTTAACTATCGAAGCAGACTTAAATGATGTGATGATCAAAACAAAGTCTAGACGGGATGATAGAGAGGAAAAGCTAAACATTTAACAAGATCGTTACCATTCTTACGAGATACGCTAGAAATGAGAGTATACAATTGCCCTCTCGATGATCTTGTCCTTGTCCCATAATTCTTAACTATCCGTCCCATTTTTCCTCCATTGTGGCTTAAGCCATACCAACAAGTTGCCTATCCTTAAGCTTGTGTCCCTTATCCTTGTTCCTGCTATCCTTTCTTATAACGCGGCAACAGGTCTCTCGAGAACCACCTCCATCGCACGGAAAACACTTCATGGCACGAAAAGATTAGTCGTAGTTAAAACTACTGTGACTACAGATGGAGGAAAGAAAGGAAAAGAAATTCAATCAAGGAAACGAAGGATAGTGCTAATGGCCTTTGGGGAATAGCCTTTAAAAACTTTTCTTGAAAAATGCTTCTTTGTAAACGGTTTCTCAAATACTTTTCAGAAGGTTTTAAAAACTTTTGCCCAGTCTGGTAACCTTCTGCTCTGATACCAAATGTAACACCCCACCTCCGCTAGGGTCACTCACAAAGGGAATGCACTAGGTTTGGTGAAGCATTATCGAGGTAAACATGCACAGAAATATTACAAGACAGAACATGTATAAAACAGCGGAAGTAAAACAAATTTCATTACCTTATAAAATAAGGTCTAAAGCCTTTTACATCAGAATACATCAAGACCTGTCTTGCAATAATAAAGAAGCATAAAACCATTTCATAAATTATTCCCCAAGTAAAACAGTAAAGTAGCCATAGCCAAGAAAAGTCCAAGCCATGCGTGATGACCTTCAAGCAGAAGAAGTCCGAACTAGATAACCGTGTTTCCTCCCTGAAACCTGGGGGGGGGGGGAAACGGAAGACAAAGAGGCGAAACAAAACGGGGTCAGTCATAAAGACTGGTAAGTCCTATCTACTTCCAGTATAAAAACAAGTAAAGGTAACATGACATGCATAAACTGAAAGTAAACATAAGGATGATGACAAGATAGATAAACTAAACCAGGGTAACAGGCTGAACTACTGTAGCAAGGTAAACTAAGATATCATGATAAACAACGGTGTCATGATAAATCAAGGTATCACATCGTCAGGTCTCTATCAAGTATACTATCCCAAGGTATCTATCCTGTATATTTCTCATGGTTCTAACATGTATATTTGCTCTGCACCTCTCGTACTAGTATCCCAACCCGCGTCCTGTGTTAATTATGAATGTCCCTTGCCCCATGTCATGTAATGGTCCATGTCAACCTAATATATATAGCATATGTAGGTTTTCCCCAACTCGTATGTTTCTTTCCATGTATAAGTTCAGTCCTTTGCCGTAGGCCATACGGGCTTTCCCATGTGAACGTTTTATCCTTGAGGTTATTTTGGACTGCTACCCTTGATCTTGTTATGTTTCCTTACCATGAACTATCGCGCGTTCGCTTAGGATTTATGCCACCTAGGACCACTAGGGATTATGCTACCTAATGAACATTTCCGTGTCTCGGTTTGGGCTTTGGCCACCTAGGACCACTAGGGATTATGCCACCCGTCAACCGCGCCCTTTTATCCAAATCGTGAACCGTTTTCCATGTCTAGACGCACACGTTCCTCAATGTGTCATCCGAGTTCCATGCCAGGGCAAATCAAGAAATACGGAACTCGGTCGGGAGCTTTAAGTCGTCTGCTGATGCAGATATCAAGGTCTGTTTTTGTACCCGTGGCTATGGTCCCACGTGACCCCTCCCTCAACTACTGAAAGGCAATCCAAGAAAAATCATGTATGAGAACTACACTCAGGCCCATCGATGCCCACTTCCAGATAGCCAACCTCACCCATAACTCGATAGCAAGTATATGGTCTGTTGGGAGTTCCCTGCCTTTCCGTACGTACACGATTGACTAAAGATGGTAGGTAGTCGACGACGTGCTATCCAGGGCAAAATCAAGTATCGTCGACTCCACGCTAATCCATCTCAGTCTTTAGGTCGCTCGCATAGCAACCAAGGCATACTCTTGGCTCTTCTACCGCAGACCTTAACCCCTGTGAGGCTGGGTTTCATGGACCATCTGCCACCTCACAGAGGGATACCAAGAGTACCCTCACGTCCCCCGAAGCTACCGCTTCGTCACCCAGTTCGTTGGAGCCTTTATCTAAGTCAGATAATTTGCTCCTCCTCGTGTTTTAAGCGATGACCTACCGTACTGGGTTACTCATCTATTCATGGACTAGTCCCATGTCCTTGGCTAAGAATTATTACTTAGTTACACTTAACTAAGGTTTACCACTTATCTTCATTTCCCCGTTACCCTTGATTAACTACGATTTTCTACCTAGTTCCTCTACTAGGGTTTTGCTTATTGGGTTAAGTGTTGTTATTCAAGTTCATGTCTTAGCCCGCCTATGAATCATGTCAAGCTTGGCTAAGTATTCAAGTCCAAGACCTAGTCCTACAAGTTGGTTAAGTATACCAAGAAGCTCATGACTTAACCCTATTCAATCATCAAGTCAATTTGGTTAAGTACTTGTTTATCTTAACCCTATCAGGTTATCGTGTTAGATTGTTTAAGCACAGATTATTTTAACCTCATCGGATTATCGAGTCGGATTGGTTAAGTATAGGTTAACTTAACCCCATCCACTAATCGTATTATAATGGTTAAGTATATTTAAAAGGTCTTATGACTTAACCCTATCAGGCCCGCATATTAGATTGGTTAAGTATAGGTTACTTAACCTCCTCAAATCATCATGTATAATTGGTTAAGTATAAGTTACTTAACCCCATTAAATTATCTTGTTAAGTTGGTTAAGTATTGGCTACTTAACCTCATTGAATTACCAAGTTTAGATTGGTTAAGTGTTTAATTTAACCCCATCGAAGCACCGTGTTTAGATTAGTTAAGTGTAGGTTACTTAACCCCATCTAATTACCGTGTTTAGATTAGTTAAGTCTAAATTACTTAACCCCATCTAATTACCAAGTCGGATTAGTTAAGCGTGAATTACTTAACCCCATCCCCTAATTGTCTTGTATGGTTAAGTGTCCTTAAGAAATCAAGCCCGGTCCCACTTAACCTACCCATTCGTGTCATATCGGTTAAGTGTTATTAGTCAAACTTACTTAACCTTATCATGTGGCATTAATTTAATTAATGCACTCTCAACCTCTCACATTAGACCTTGTTGTGGTTACTAGTTAAGCCGGGCGGGTCCGGGTAGTTTTACACCACAACCTAGTCTAACCTCGGGTCTTAAGCGCGACATTACCAACTTCTCACATTGGATCCTATTGTTTGTAGCCACTAGTTAAGCCGGGCGGGTCCGGGTAGATTTATGCTACAAACTCAACCCAACCTCGAGTTGGCCACTTTCATGTTTGGTCTAGTGTTATATTACACTTACAACCCATACGTGTCTAGTTTCAAGTCCCATGTCTACCCTACGTGTCATGTCCCCATTTTGGTTCAACTTACATGTCGTGTTCACATGTAACCTCAAGTCAAGTTTTTCGCGTCATTCTCATGTTTGTCTATCCTACCCCAAATCGTGTTTTCACTTGAGTAAAAGCGAGTCAACATAGTAGGTATACTATGGCTACATGTAGACCCCAAAACATGCACGATGCCACAAAAGGGATTGGCTCCAAACATGCATAACATAAAAGGGGATTGGCCACAAGCATGCATAATGTCATAAAGGATTCAGCCACAAACTTGCATATTATCATAGGAAATTTGGCCACAAACTTGCATATTATCATAGGAAATTTGGCCACAAACTTGCATATTATCATAGGAAATTTGGCCACAAACTTGCATATTATCATAACGGGATTTGACCTTACATAAACATGATATCATAAGTTGGTTTCATTTACATGCATAAGCCCCAAAGTCCAATTTATGCAACTATTTCACAAGTCAAAGTGGCTCTAAGTGTTCATGCTATCATACTACAAGTAAAGGTCCAATCTTGCATGGCAAACTAAGTCAAATGCAACATGAATAGCATGGTTTAGTCGCTAAAACATAACTCAAAGTCATATGTTCATGATAAAGGAGCAAACTAGGCTCGCATAGGTTATAGCATTCATGTTTAACCACATTTTATTCCATGCCATGATTAAACTACCGTTAACATCTCGAAGTAGCTAGAACTTACATAGCGAGGCTTAGGGAAGGAGTATGCATCGTCGTGACGAAGAAAGGTGGCTCCTTTGACGAAGAACCGCCATGAAATCGCCGTAGCAACGTTGATCGAGCCTCGACCTGGTGTAGCAAGCTTGCACCTTTCAATTCGGATCCGATTTGCATGCATAGTCTCTTGGAGTTGGAGATGGAGGCCATGATCACTCGGCATTTGGGCAGCACTTCGTGGCATGAGTGAATTATGAGGGGTTTAGGGTAGGCTTAGGGTCTTTTTATAGAGATTAGGAGTAGTTTAGGCCGTTAGATTAACCCTAGGATAGATCCAAGCCCTCAAAAATCGTCACAAGCCTCCAAAACCGAGCCAAACAGCAAAACAGGTGCACCAGGCTGCCTGGGTCCGACCAGGCAGGTCGACCCCCCCCAGTCGACCTGGTCCCACCCAGGTCGACACCCAGGTCGACCCCCTGGTCGACCTGGTCTGGGGGGGATTTTCCCGCCTACCCTGATTTTCTGAAATTTTGAATCTGTTTTGAATTTGATTTTTTCGTGAAACTTCGCGAGGCCATATCTCGGTCATACGGACTCCGATTTACGAAATTTCGCACTCTATTTTGCGTATTTTTCCGAGACGAACGCAATGGCGCAACCTGTTTCTCCTGATTCAGATTTTATGATTTAATTCTGCCTTGATTCTTGTCTTAACACGTTATTAAAATTCGGGTTGTTACAATGTAATATATCTATTTTAGACTGCCTATGGGATGTTCCCCGTCCTGAACTCTATGCCACTGGTTGGGCCTGTCAACCAGACTATTATGTCTATATATTATGCTAATCGGTTGTGCAGCCTCGTGCTGCACAACCGTCTTCCAAAAAAAAAAAAAAAAAAAAAAAACTTAACTTCCTTTCCTGTTGCAAAAACATAATTTTAGCAATTGTGCTTCTATAACAGTTGCAACAAAATATTATTTGCAACTGCGCCTCCTAGCCAGTTGCGAATAAATATTTTTAGCAACTGTTTTCGCCACTTGCAATAACTGTATTTTTTTGCAACAAATAAAGCCAGTTGCGAAAAACATACTAAAAATAAGTATAAACTTTTATTAATTAATTTTAAATAATTACTATTAAATGATTAACTACAAATGATTATTTAATAATTAAGATTAATATTTAATAATTTTTAATTAATAATAAAATTTAAGTACTACAAAGTGATAAATAATTGATAATTAAATAATTATAATTAATAATTAACAAATAATAATATTAGTTAACATTTGAAAAATAATAAAATAGATAAATAATTCTTAAATAATTAAAAAATAATTGATAATAATTAATTTGAAATAAGAATATGTTTAAATATTAAATAATTAATATATTCATAATAAATAAATAAACGATAATTAATTAATGTTACTTTTAAGGGGTAATTAATAGTTAATTATAATTTCTTGTATGGACTAACCTATAATTTGTATTTGACAGAGGTATTTTTATGAATCAATTAACAGTTTCTGGTTATCATTAATAATAGTTTTAGATTTCAAATATTATATTTAATTATTAGTGATTAATAAATTGTGTTTTTTTACAACTGGTAAAGCTAGTTGCAAAAAACAGACTTTTAAATATTATTTTTTTACCCCCACCTTTGGTAAGCATAATTACAATTAAATACAAAAGCACGAAGTAATAGATAATATTTAGTTACATTTTGATAAGTATTAAATAATAATTAATTGAAATGTATTAGTACTTTAATAATTTATCATGGTTTATTATTAATAGTGTGCAAATTATATTCATTATTAATTATATTCATTATTAATTACATTTAATAATTAATAACTCTAATAAACAACAAATGTTAAATAATTAATAAATATTCATCATATATTGTATTTAACAAGTAATACTCAGTTATAATTAAGAAGTAAAACTGCAAAAATTAAACGTTATTAAATTTGATAATTAATATTAGTATGTATTATTACGTAACATTTAATAATTATAATTAATACTTCATGTTTCATATTAGAAAAAAAATCAAAATATGCATGTAAGCTGCGTTTCAAAATACATTAAAAACGTTATTGAATAAGAAAAGTGTGCTGCTAAAAGCACCCTGAGATGTGCTTCCTTACACCATGCTTAATTTAATTACTCTTAATTAATTTAATGTACTTCCTAACACCAGTTTAATTCCTCCACTCAATCCCTAATCATCGAATGTATTTCATCTCTCGCCATTAGTTCAAACGTAAACCCTATTTCTTTTTATCATCTTAACTCGATCGATCAAATATAAACGTCAACCTGATATGCTTCCTAACATGATCCGCCGTCTACTTCTTCCCCAACTGATTCCTCTTAAGCCATAATTCTCAATTTTATTGTAATTCGAGGAAAACTTATTTTAATAATCATTTCTGTTGGATTTTTTAGCAATGAAGGGCGAGAACTTATATACACGAACGAAGATCTCGCGAATAGCCAATGTTCTAACGAAGAAGATGATGTTACTTATCTTAAATTATTTTTGTATGGTTGGGTGTCTATTTTTTATTTCGTGGTGGCCAAAGACATGTGTATAGAAAGAATGGTGGTGTTTAGTTATGATATTAGAAAGCATATTTCAGAGTTCTTTTAGCAGCGAAAACATTACCTACGGGTTACAAGCTATAAAAAAAAAAAAAAAAAAAAAAAAGCGGCTCCCTGAAATTTCAGATCCCGCTCGTTTACCGCCTATCTGTTCGTAATTAAACCTAAATCTGAATCCTCACTAAATCAAAACCCTAAAACCGATCCCTAAAACCATAAAATCACAAATCACAAACCTTGCGTTCCACATCCGCTCCAGAGGAGAACGAGCCGTGCTGTCTTCCAATGGGATCTCTGCTGCTTCCCCTGACAGCAGCTTGGAGTCTCCCGACCTTAACAGCTACAGCTGTAATAATAACCCTTTAGCGGTTTCTTCATGCAGGGCTGAGGATTCTCCTCATGGCCTGATGCCGGTCCCTGAAAACAATGGGATTCACTTGTTGAGGAGTAAGAGTAGTGATGGGTATGAAGCTTCTGGAGGTGAGGATAGCGATAGGCTTCCTCTTAGAATTGTGCATCGGGCTGTGAACCGGAGCAATGTTAGATTTATTTCTGGTCGTGCTGTAGTTGATGAACTCAGACCATCATCATCGTCCTCCTTGATGAACTCATTCAGCGCTTGTTATTGGTGATGTTTATTTGTTTTGGATATGGATATTGTTACTGTTGCAACCCTGCTTTAGAATTTATTTTCTTGCTTTAGATAACTCTTTTGCCTTTTTTTGTTCATGCCATTTAGTTTGTGAAAGCTTTTAATGCTATCTCTCGTTTTTTTTAAACGCAAGTCCTCTTTTACTCGCTATGTATTGTTTTAAATTTTGTGTAGTACAAATATTATGTTCTTTTATTTATTATATTACGTCAACTTAAGAATGTGTATGATTGCACTTGTTCTTTCCTGTGAGAAATGGAAATGGTGAAACAAAACCATTAAATATATGTTAAATGCTAGGTACAAATAGCAGTGCTTTTGTTTGTGTAGTACGCTTCACTTATATATGACTTAATAGTTGGAACTGTAAGAGCCTTACAGATGAATGTAGTGGTCTAGACTCTGGGTTGTGGTGTCATGGGTTCCTTTCATTCATAGCAAATGATTGGGGGGGGGGGGGTTAACAGAATAGGTGAAATGCCAATGTTAGATGAAAACTGCATTTGTATCACTCTTAAAATGCAGTATGCTTTGAAATAGCAGGTCGACCTTCCGAGGACAATGCTACAGTGGGAAGAGCAGGTACGGAAAACCCGGCAATGTCGTGCATCCGTCTCTGTAGCATTGGAGTAGTAGTAATAGTGCGCTGGCCATATGGGGACATAGCGATTATGGCAGCTGATAGAACTGCTGCTGATGTTGCTCGCAGACTGGGCCTTGATGGAAAGCTTGTGTTGGTAAACGGACAATTTGCTTTACCACACACCAAGCTCAAAGACGACGATATTATATGGGGTAGCAACATTGGACAAGGCAATCAGTTGATGCTGCGAGGGAAGAAGCAGAAAGCTAGAGTCCGATATGGTGGTCATAGCTGGCAAAATCAGTAAGGGAACAAAGCTGAAAACAGCAGCGAACCGAGCGCCACCACAAGAGGAAACGCCACAAACCGGACAGAATGAGCTTGGGAACAAACCAAAGCAGGGCGAATGGAGCAGTGGTGGAGGAGGAACACAACAGGTCAGGGGCAGCGCTGAACAGGTTGCCGAAGCCAAGAGGCTTGATGCTGAATACTTGTGTTTTGTTTCACTTATGGAACGCCTTGGGACAAATTTCAACCACGATCAAAATGGCATGCATTCTCAACTTTTTGCTTTATCTAAAGTTAGTTTGAGTACATTTTCATTCAAATGGTGACACCACATATCATTGGCTGATCTGGTCATGAATTTAATCGATCATTTTGTATCTGCATGCGTATATGCATGTGTGTGTTTTTTGTATTTATATGTACACATGTTTGGTACAATAATTTGTTTCCTATGTTGGCATTGTCAGCCTGTTGAGCTTCTTGATCAGCCATTCACGACTACTTGAGGCAGAAAGACTGCTTGAATTATTTCTTTTATTTCCGATGGATCCTTAAACAATTTAAAAGGCGAGTTCACTCATAATTGATTATCATATTGATGCTGTTTATATACAATTTTCTGTACTTTTTTCTCATTGCGACCAATTTTCACAAGCATGGTAAAACCCATCTCATTTGAAAGCTGTTTTCTACTATATACTAGTTTTTGTAAAGTGGCCGAAGTGAACTGGTCATCGCTATTTCAAATTGTGCATGTGAATAAAAAACTATTATGCACACGAGTGGTTTGAAGTAGTGCCAATGTATTTTGATCCAGCTTGCAGGAAGTGGTTTGTTACTGGAATTTAAAGCTATATGATCAAATGAAATCATATTATATCGCTGAAAGTCATCATTACAAGTATTTTGTCTCTGTGTGAAGACGATGCCGGTAGTTTAGAACAAATATCTTGAAGTTTGGTTTTATTTTAAATAAATTGCATCGACTTCAACATGTGCAGACATGTAGTGGAAGCGAATTAAAATGTCATGAATGTCATATGCATCAATAACATATGATTGTGATTGCAGGGAATTTGAATATGAAGAAATAATATGAGAGCAGGCACCAGTGACTGACTGAGGAAGAGGGTGGCAGGCGTGGTGGGAGAGAAATGGAGGAGGAAGTGGAGCAAAGGCGGGAGCATTAAGTGAGGCAAGGAGAGAGGAAGTGGAGATGCTTTACTGGCAAAGTCAGAGCAACGGTAATAAAACACGCTTTTCTAGAAACTAGCACGGCTGTTTTTGTTAGTATTATAACTACTTATATTAGTTAGAAATAGTTGAAGGCAGTTAACTGTCACCAAACTTGTTATATCCTTTTGACACACCGTGAAATAGTACATGCAAAGAGTTATGTTGCACTGTTAACAAATAAATTATGAAACAGAAGAAAATATGAATAGCGCAAGCTACTTTAGAAGTCAAATAAATTAGCGTAGAACTTTGGCTTGTAGAAGGCTACATTGGTTATACATTTCATATTTATTTGGGTCTGGCTATTTGCACCCCATGATTTACTCTTCACCCCCCGATTAAAATTTCAGAATTTTATTTCCAGATTTACCCTTTAACAACTGATTAAATAACTTGCTTAATGTTGACATGTTGTACAATGATTAAAAAAATATCAGTCATATACATATAGGATGTTCGAGGCTAAATTGCAAACAATAATTTAAAATATAAAAATCAGCATTGTATATGAGCATTAAAAAAAAAAATTTAAAATAGAAGTTATAAATCATGATTAAAAAATTAAAACAATGATTAAAAATTTAAAAACAGTACAATTAGCAATGTGTATCATTATGTGTTTTGAGACCAAGACTTTAACAGTTCACAAATTTTAATTAATTCAAACAAAATTTTAAAGGGAGAGTAGTAGAAAAAGTTGCAAGTTGGAAATTAGAAAAATAGTATTGAGAATGAAAATGCAATAAGGGCATTTTTGGATTAAATGGGGTGGGAAGAGAAAATCATGGGATGCATATTTTATTGTTTAATCAGCGGGGGGTGAAGAGCAATTACTGGGGTGTTAATAGACGCACCCTATTTATTTTCGTACATCATCAGCCAATGTATCATGTGCTATTTTCTTGGTTAAGAAACAAAAATTTGCATAAAGTACTTTATGAAACACATACCCCCATATTCAACATGAAAATCAAAATAAGTAGATTTTACATACTATTAAATGAATGCTTATAATAATCAATGGATTGATAGGATGAGTTCCATTGTGAACTAGTTGATAAGTTTGCGCTTAACATAAACTTAGAAACATGTTATGACATCGGTAAATGGATCTTATATGCATCAAGAAATGACATAAAGGAGTTGATCATAAACAAATGGGTGGGCATACACTATGGTCTCCCCTTTAATCCTTTTTTTCCTGTTCCGATCCAACACATGTAGAACTTATTAACTGTATGTTTAGGGCTTCCCCCTTCTGCCTTTACAGCATTGGCAATTTGGCAGAATGGGATTTTGATGGAGTTGTTTTAATCCTTTTTTTCCTGTTCTGATCCAACACATGTAGAACTTATTAATTGTATGTTTAGGGCTTCCCCCTTCTGCCTTTACAGCATTGGCAATTTGGCAGAATGGGATTTTGATGGAGTTGTTATTTCAGATTAAGGGGCATAAGAATTTACAAATTCATGTCTGCTGCTATGTAGTTTAAGTTCTGCAGCGAATGTTGGATAATTAAAACAAAAACCAAGCCATTGGTGAAGAAAAGGATTTACCGCAGGAAACAAGGATTTACTGCAAGTAAGCGTTCATGTTTTCGTGGATTTATGTCATATTTGAGGATTAAGGTAATTTTGCAACTTATATTCATATTTTTTTTTTAATGTCATAAGCTTATGCAAACTGTGAAGAATAGGATGATGAGTTAACTGGCGACACATCATCCGTGGATGCCTCATCAAGGAAAAACTTGCTGGATTTGGTTGATATTGGCAAAGGTCTTTTGAACAAACCTGTATCTAGAGTGAATTTCGAAACATGGGTGTGCGAGCCGGTTGATAAGGGAACAAACGGAGAAGCGCTTATCAAGTTTGTTGGGTGGCTTTCCGAAGAAAGAAAGCTTAGGTGCTCCAATGTTAATAAAGTTGATGATTAGATGTATTTATGTCATATTACTATGTGATATGAAAGGCTTGATATAAAAGTGTGATGTGTTGTATGAGTTGCCGAATAAACTTATCTTATAGTGAATTAGTTAAATAAATAGTCATTTGTGCATGTAAATAATCTATTGCAATCAATCTTTAATTGGAAGATCTCTTTGTATGAATGTAGTGTAACTATTATATATCTTGTGTGATTCCTTATTTGTAACTCTTTTTGCTTTTTGTGAATGTTAAAATTGTGATTTCAACAAATTTGTATAAGACTACTTTACAACTGTAATTTATTGTTGCAAAAGAATCAGTTGCAACAAGAAAGACCGCTTGTAAAAATGTATATTGTAACATCTTATTGCAACAGGCGGAAAATGTTGCGAACTTTTTACAATTTCAGCTACACCAACAGGTGCGAGTCTGTTGCAATTGGTCTACTGTAACAGATATTGCCTATTGCGAAAAGTGTTTTGTTGTAGTGTAATGAGCTAGACCTCCCACATTAGGCCTACAACTTGTTAATGCTGGATATGTCAGTCGGGTCCGGGCAGACTTATTCCACAAGTTGGCCTAACCTTGTGTTTTAGCCCGATTCGTATTTGCGCACTTAGACCTCTCACATTAGGTTCAACATTAGTGGCTGCTGGATATGCCGGTCGGATTCAGGCAAACTTCCACCACTAATGCAATCTAACCTCGTGTCATAAGTGCAATTACAATTTATAATTGTAATTATTATACATTCCATTTTTAATCATACCTATGTCAATTATAGGTTTTATGCCTCTTTTTCCCAATTATGTCCATAAATAAATTTATGTCTAAATTTTTTCACATTCATTTCTCCAATTTATACCAAATTTATGTTCATATATTCCATTTATGCTTAAATATCCAATTATACCCATAATGGATTTATGCCCAAATTTATGTCCCAGTTATACTAATTTTAACATTTTCCCCCGTTCCTAACTACCGCATTCGCATATATTTGATGACATCTAGGCTAGAAAATAGCCTAGTCACGAGTAATAAAAAGGGGAAAAGTGATGGGAAAAATGACAATAGTGATCATTCTAAAAGTGACATAAGCATATATACTGGCATAGACAAGTAATAGGCAAAATAAGGTGGACATAAAGACAGATCTAGTAAAAAAAAGGTAATGATAAAACTAGATCCAATATACTTAGGATGAACAGATCCAAATAAAAATTCTTATATCCGATAATAACGGATCTCAATTAATCACAGTATGGTGTTCTAGATCTAAACAATGGTTTAATTGTCCAGAAATTGATAATCCCAAATTAACCACCAACTTTAGGGAGAAGGTAAGATCTGCATATGTGACATCACAAAAGAATTAGATCTATAGGAATAGATCTAGCATAGCACAAGTTAAGATCAAAATATGACATCATAAGAGAATTAGATCTATAGGAATAGATCTAGCATAACACAAGTTAAGATCCAAATATGACATCATAAGATATGATAATAGCATAGAATAGATCTATCATGACATAACATAGATATCAAATAGCATAGATTCATCCAAATCACAGTCTTTCATAATTTACTTTTATTTATTTAATCCTAAAAAAAACCAACTCACCGTGATTTCGATTGTTAAGATAGAAAAGAAGTTGGTGTTGAATCTATGCTTGAATCTCGGAATTTGACTTAGAAGAAGATGAAGAAAAGCCATCTTAATTTTCATTGCAGCAGAGCTTCACTGTCACCATTTTTTTATGTGAATAAAACCTAGGTTTAGGGTCCCTTATATAGGAGTAGCGGAGCAACCAAGGCCATCAGATTGGACCAGAAGCCATCAGAATCGTACACGTCAGAAAAGAAGTTTCCAGAGCCGCAGGTGGGTCTACCCCCCTTCATGTGGGTCGACCCCCATGAGCCTGAGTCGACCCAGCTAGGTCTCTGGTCGACCTCAAACGGTAGGCTTTTCGTCGATCTGTGCGCAGGATATCTGATTTTGCTTATTTTTGAATATTTTTGAATTATATATATATATATATATATATATATATATATTCCTTATATGCATACAAACTTCAAACCTTAATAACTTCTTCATATGTTGTCCGTTTTATGCAAACCAAATGTCTACCTTGACCAGAATTTCGAGATGGACGCAATGATGCAGTCTGTTTCCTCTAATTCTGAGTATTAAATTAATTATCATTTAATTTATCCTCTTTTAGTGTTATTGAAAATTCGGGGTGTTACAGTTCATCTAAAGCCGTACCTTCGGAGATGATCTCAAAAGCTATTTTGAAGCTCATATGATGCATCGGTACTGACCCGTCATTCGTCAATTATTTTATTGATGCTAGTGTTTGAAATGCGGTCCTTTAAATCTGAAAAGCGCAACGCCGACCATTGAAAGTTGAAACTTGGATGATGGCGCAACATCGTCCAGATTTGCAATCGAAGCCATTGTTTCCTGGTAACGTCTTCAAATTGTTGGAAACAACGGTTCAACTGAGTCGTGGAGTAAGTCACTTTCT
The DNA here is from genome assembly GCA_030737875.1 of Allium sativum. Classification (NCBI taxonomy): domain Eukaryota; kingdom Viridiplantae; phylum Streptophyta; class Magnoliopsida; order Asparagales; family Amaryllidaceae; genus Allium; species Allium sativum. The sequence goes on from CM060921.1 coordinate 322,359,261, forward strand.
TGAAGATGTTTCGACAATCTACTCAAGGTGCAAAGTAGGTCGTACTGTTCGTCGCTGCCTCTGGGATAAAATAGCCTCTTCCTTGTTTTTTCTTTCTATATCGGATCATTTGTGCATATGAACATGATTCTGTTTGCACTCTAAAATAATACTACTCCAGTTTTTTTTTCTTTATTTTGTAAAAGAATGGTGGAGGAGAAGATAGAAAAAAAATATTTTTTTTTTTTCTTTCTAAGAAAGAAGGAGAGAGGGTTTTTCTTCTATATTCTGTATATCTTTTCTTGTCTAAGACCAATTTCTTATATAGAAGAAATGGTAGCTATGTTAGTGGAAGGCAAACTGGACCGCAATTAATGCCATACTAAATAAAAGAAACGTTCAAAAAATTTGCAATTTTTAACTTGTAAATTGCATACATTTCAAAAGAGAAGAATGTTAATAAATATTAATTTATTATCATTTATAGCAATATTTTAAACCATGTATTAAAATAAAGAAAACGGATAAAAGATTATAACTTATACAATGTAAATTGTATATATTCCAAAAATAACAAAAGATAGTAAATTTATTAAATTTGTTATCTTTCATGGTAATATGTCAATGTCATTTATATTTTGTAACAACTCAATCTTATACAAGCATGTGTGTGTGTATATAACTGTTATGCTAGTGTAATAGCTCCCATAATAAAATTACCGATACGATACAAAATATAATACCGTTTATAGCTTCCAACGACTCTATGCATTAATGGTTCATAAATATGTTGTCTGCAATAAAATTACAACATCTTAAAATAATAATGCCACAAAATATGTTACCATTGTTAACTTACAATGGCTTAATTTGTATTTATTCTTATTTGTTAATAAATTCACAAAATGTTCCAATAATAGTTATTAGTTTTCTGTGTTATTTTTTGTTTATAGTAACTGGGTATCAGCTTTGCACCCCTGTAGATATCAGTTTTTTGATGTTATTTTTTGTTTACAGTTAATGGGTGCCAATTTTATCCCTCTACAGATATCAATTTTTAAAATTTTTAATTGTATATGCAGTTGCGTAGTATCAATATTGCATTATAATAGGTATCAATTCAATAATTGTACACGCATAACAACAACATTATCAATATTTCATTCATCAAAATATATATGAGAAACAACAGTAACCACACATAAAATAATAATAGAGAAAACTATTCTGCAAGACGGTTGAAATCTCTGAAACCATAACAATATTTCATGTATAATATCTGAAATACAACATAACTGAAACAGTAACAGCAAGACATGCAATATTGTTTTTCAACATAGTATATTTACACATAAAATTGTTATCCAACGCTACATACACCATTAGCCAAATTCAGGTTCAACGAGTTCAAGTTTAGTTATGTTCTGGAACATTGTTCTGCAACATCATGTTCAAGTTCAACGCTACATTCAATTATTTTTACTAAATCCAGATAAAAAGGCAACCAAATCCCAACCGTAATCAATATCAGCTAGTATTTCATAGACTATTATTGCTCTTGTCTTCAACATGTTTGTTGGAGAAACTTTCAGTGGAATTTCAGATCTATTCAATGATACTACAAAAATCATCACACAGATTCCATAGTCTACCCTACATGATGAAATATGTTGTTGGTTAGAAATAATTGATGTAGTATATGATATAAGTGAGGATAATACCAAAATAATTAAGCCTAAGTCATAAAGTGTGATTGATGATCAAGCATTAGCATTTATAGCTTTTAGTTTTAGAATCTGGTATGAAAAAATAGCATATGTCATGTTTGTAATGTTGAGTAGGAGGAGATTGCGGTTTTGATTGTGGGTATTAGTTCTTAATTATGTTAATATCAATTTTTGTTTTTATGGGTATCAATATCAAAAATTGTTAAGTACTAATGAAAGTATATAAGAAAGAAAAGTAGATAAAAAGTTTACGTGTCAGAAGCTTGTTGTGCACATTCTAATTGATGGATTTCGGTTGTTTTGAGCTCCATATCTTGAGTATTATGCTTTTTCCATAACTATTGTAATATTTGTTCAACTTCACATCTTTGCAGAAAATATACATTAGCACCTATCTTCTTTTATAAATATTTTGTATATTATTCCATACCAATTTCGTCGCTTCTTTTAGAGTGGAATTATTTGTACATTCGAATGTCTTGAGAGCAAAGAATCAGAATGTGACCATTGCATATGTCAACGTAACAAGTGTCCAATGACTAGCACAATGTAGTGGGAAGTCTATAATATCTGTAAATTTTTTTAGGATTGCTTCTTCTAAGAATGGAATAACTAAATGATTTACAATTCCATCCCTCTTTTCAACTACTCCTTGCTCAAATCAGAGTGAATGTTGATATTCGATCAGTAATTCAATTACATTAAAAGAATTGTAATTGTGCACTGAAATTGTACTTACTATCATTGTTGTAGTCATCGCATAATTATTTTTCAGCAAGTCACATTTGAAGTGAACCAGTCAATAATCTGTATTGTGAATAAAAAATGTTACACAAACTAAATTTCGGTATAAAACATAAATTATAATTTTAGTACGCTATTACTATAAGATAGTAGCATTGTTGTGTAGTTATCAGCTCACTGTATGTCTTAGTATCAGATATTCAATTATAGATAGTGGGTATCATCTTTTTATTGTTTAGGTATCAATTTCAATATTGTGAAGGTTCTATATTTAATACCCAGTTTTTGGGTATCTGTTTCATATATAATTAGGTATTTGTTTCATATATATAATTATTCTTAGTATTGTTTTGGTATGTAATTAAGTATCAATTTAATGTTATAAATATTATCCTATTTAACAAACATATTCTAAGTATCAGTTTCTTAAGAAGTTAGGTATCAATCTCCAAATTTGATACAAGTAAATTACCTGGCCGTCGATGAAGTTTCCTTCCAACACATGTTTTAGCACGTCCTTCGTAATAATGGATCCTCCTTTTATTGAATCGTCACTTGATCATGCAACTTGACTGGTTTTTTTTTCTTTCAAAAAATGTATAAATATCAACAAAATAGGACAAAGAAAAATAGTACACTTACTTTTCTGCTGATTTTGCAATGGAGTTTTTTTTTTATAATTCTTTGTTATTCAAGATTCATATGATGTTCAGTTTTGCAGTGTGACAATTGCAGTTTTCTCCATGTAGGTTCTATAACTGCAAGTGGCTCTATTATTGATAGTATTGATCTTATTCTATTTCTGGCTTATTTTATTGTTTTTTGTCATTTCTTTCTCACTGTATGTTCTGCTGTTTGCTTTGTTTCTCCAACTACTTCATCTTGTTTTTCAATGTTTATTTTCTTTCTTTTTTTGCTTGGTTTTTTCGAATACTCAAACGAATCACTTTTTTTTTGCCTCCATGCTCTTCCCTTCACTGCACATATGAAGGTGTATTGCTTTCGATGGCTGGTTTATTTTTTCTTTTATGGGTTGGTTTTTTCGTTACCTTCATTTATTTTTTCTTCAGCAAAAGCTTGAGTGATATTCAAGTCGAAATTGGGAGGAGTGAGGTCGAGAATTGATGCGATTGTTTGTTCGTTTGTGGCACTTTCCTCCTCAATTTCAGTTTAATTTATTGGAGTTTGTTCATGTTGCTTTTCAGTTGTTTTTCTTCCTTTTCAGCTGTATTTTGTTCATCAACCATCATACTCTCTTTTTCCTTTTTTTTTTCCTCATCTATCTCTATATTCAAATCAATTTTTTCTTTTTTAATATCTTTTGTCTTGTCTACAACCGGAATGTCTTCCAATGTTGCTTCGAAATCCACTCTTTTCTTAATAGCTCGTTTTTAGAATCTGATTTTTTTTATTTCAACTGTTGTCTTAAGTTGGATATTTCTTGCTCTGCTTCTTTTCTCAATCTTCTTTCTTTTTCAGTTCCTCATTTAACTTTTTATTCTTCTCTTTAACCTCTTGAATATGCAGTTGTAATATCCTTATGGACACATCTTGTTCTAATGATCCAACTGGTTCTTGATGTTCCCTACGTTTTCTTTTTCCGGTTTACGCTGCTTTTCATTTTCTTGCTCTTGTTGATAATGCTTCCATTGTTTTCGAAAATTTAGCTTCATGTGGTCAGATATTTTTATTTCTTGTACTTGCATATGTTGAAAAAAAAAGTAGTATAACATATATACATGTAATTGATACTGGATATAGGTTAAAATGATTATGTATAATAATGTGATATCATTTTGGTAATAGTTTAGGTATCAGTTTTGTATTGGAATATGCTACCCACTATAAAAGTATCAATTTTGTAGTAATTTAGGTATCAGATTGGAATAAGAATATGCTACCTGATATTAAGATATCAGTTTTACAATTAATTTAGGTATTAGTTTTGTATAAGAGTATACTACCCAGTATTAAGGTATCGGTTTTACAGTAATTTAGGTATCAGTTTTGTATAAAAATATGATATCTAGTATTAAGGTATTAGTTTTACAGTAATTTAAGTATCAGTTTTGAAAAATATCAATATTACACAGTAATTAGGTATCAACTTTGTATTAACTTAGGTATTAATTTTAAGAAACATGATATCAAATTTACAGAAAATTAGATATCACCTTTTTCTAAACATAGTATTTCTCATTTATAAGGTGTCAATTTGGAATAGTTTAGGTATCATTATTTTCATACACACTGTAATGTAAAAGTAAAGTATCAGTTTTGATAATAACGATGTACCATTTTTTAATTACATTAGTTTGTATAGCTATATGGTATTGGTTTACTAACTACCGAGGTGTTCATATTTCTAAACTTTACTGTTTCGTACTAATTAGATATCAGTTTTGAATTGACTTAGGAACCAGTTTTGAAAAATAGTGTGTTATATATAAAACTAGAAATGAAATAGTAAGTTAAATTTAGACTTTATACATGTTCTTATTTGATTTGATTCAAGACATCTTTGACGATAATTAATTTTAGACCTTTGAGTTCCCACCTTGCAAATCGTGGAAGTGTATCGTTAAAGCTCCTTCTTTGTTTAATTAATTTCAACTTCTCACACATGCTTGTACTGTGTAAAAAAAAAAAAAAAAAAAAAAAAAAAAAAAAAAAGAAGAAGAAGTGAACATGAATACAATTATTTATCTTTGCATTATACATGAGAATTTTTTAAATAACTTATCTTACCAAAGGAAGTATTGAACATGACATGTTTCTAGGTTTGTGGATAATTTTTTTGACAAATTTGGTAAAATAAAATGGAATGTTTGCATCCATGAGACAGTCTTCATCTTTTCTAAACCCAGTAAGAATTGCAAGAATTCTCATCTTATTTTTTGCTGGTTGTTGAGGAAGAAAAATGTGAGCAGTACCTCCATAATGATAAGGATTAGTAGGTCTTCCTCATTTTGCTTCTTCCTTTTCCAACTTCTTACTTGATTATTTTTTCTATTAGGTTTCTTGTAATAAACGAGGTTGCTCCAAAATTTCTTGTTACAAAATCTTTGCATTCTGAAGGTATTGTTTTATTTGTCATTTTTTGTGTCGGTTCAATGTTCTTTCCTTCCATTGGCATATAAAATAATAAACTAATGTCTTGTGCTGTAATTTTTAGTTCTTCCTCTTCGAAGACGAAAGATTCTCAAGTTGGTGAATAACAACTATATACAACATCTAAATTTTCTTGATGCTTCTTACATTTCTTTAAAGCAACTTTTTCCTCATAGAAAACGCCGAAAAACTAGTAAAAATGAGTGCTTTTCAGGAAGTCAATTTTATTTTTATTCAATTCTTTTTTCTCTTTAACAAGTTTTATTATCTTGTATGCAGCTTGAAGTCCACATCTATAAGCAGTATCAGTTTTTGCTTCTTCAGTTGTGGATAAATCTTTGTTGAGATCCAAATTTCCTATTGCTGTTTTTCACTTGGTCTAGGATTGACAAAATCATCATCCTAATTTAATAGAAAATATTAGTATCATTTTTGCACAAAACTGATACATATATTTTGTATCATTGTACACAATAATACATTACAATATTTGTGAGTATCAGTTCTAAAAAATGCATTTACATGCACATTAATGTATATGCAGGTGTATATTGCTAGATGTCATTTTTACATGTAATGTGGTATCAGTTTTACAATTTTTAACTTTCAAGTGTCAGTTTACATGTGTTGTGGTGTCGGTGTCTATAAAATAACAAGGTGTCCGTAAAATAACAAAATAATTCTAAAATGTAAAGGTGTATGCTTGCAGTTATGCATGTTATATAAATGTAAAGGTGTGTGGTATGAGTTTTGCATGTGATATGGAATTAGTTTGCAAGTGATATGGTATCAGTATTGCTGAAATATTGAAATATACTAACATGTTCAGGTGTATGGTATCAGTTTTAACTATGTTGTGGTATTAGTTTTGCTGGAATGATAAATCATTCTAATGTGTCCAGGTGTTTTGTATCAATTTTGCATATTTTATGGTATCATTTTTACTAAAATAATAAAAATATTCTTTTGTGGTTAGGTGTACAGTATCAATTTTTATACTTTAACAATATCAGTTTTTCTTTCATAGCATTATCATTTTTGTTGAAATTTAATATGAAATCTGTGTATTTTTAATACTACAAGAGTATTAGTTTTGTTCTTAATGATAATCAACCAACATTTTCAAAGCCTGGAAGCTTTTATTTCATCCAAACAAACAATATTCATTATTATTGCTTATGATATTACCAAATCTGCTTTGTTATCTTTAGAATCTTAGTTTGAATTTGTTTGCCCTTTTTTTCTGCTATTTACCGTTGAACATTTTCAGTACTGTTACATAATAATAACAATAACATCAGTTTTTTCATTTTAATGTATCGTTTACCGTAATATTTTTTTCTTACCCTGTCTTTCACTTTTTATTTTCTTTGGTATTTTTCATATCATATTTCTTTTTTGATCTTCTTTCTCTAGTTTCCACCCTTTTCTGTTCGTTCCCATGCAATTCAGTGTCGAGTGGTTCATCAGCTACAGTTTCTACTAGGGTTTGAAATTCCTTTTGAACTTGCGCTTCCACTTGCGGTTCTTCTTCAACTAGGTTTCTACTATTTGTTGAAGATTTTTATCACAATCAACTAGGGTTTTCATTCGCGGTTGCGTTTGCGGTTCCAATTGTGGTTGATTTGATGATGATTTTTGCTGTTCAGTTGAGTTTTGGGGTTCGACTGTAGGAGATGATGCGGATTTTGTCTCGGTTGCTAAAGTTGATTTTGTGTTTTTTTGATAAAGTTAGAAACCGTTTTCGTAAAAGTAGCGCGATAGAATTTCAAACATACAGGGATGAACAATAGAAAAGATTGTCGTTATTTTGGGCTGGGCTATTCGTTCTTCTGAATAAAGTTTTTATGCATGTCCTTTTGACTAAAATTTTAAAATTATCTGTCTTTGTAAATTTTTTCCCCTTGATATTATACCTTACTCTTTAGTTTTACTTATGCTGTAGATTTTAGCTTTAAACTTATCAATCTTGATTTAGTACTATTATAGTTTGATATTTATATTTTAAAGTTTAAATATTTGATTATATATAGTTTTAATATATAAATATTATATTTTGTTTATTTTTTTAAAAATATTTGTAATAAGTTTTTTGAAGCTTTACAATGATTAAAAATATATTTTTCAAGTTTTATAAAGTTTCAAATCATTATATCAATGTTTATATTCTCAGAATAATTTTTTAACAAAGAGGTTTTCAAGTTGAACTAAAGTATGTCGACATGGACTACTATATTTCAAAATTCAAAAGTGAATGGAAGTGTTTATTTGCCATAACCATTCACCAACTGTTATTTCTCTTTTCCTCTCTATATATTCTTTTTCGAGAAACAAATTTTAAACTTCTTTTTCATATATCTTCACTCCATTCTCTGATCTCTTAATTTTTTTTAAAAAAATCTATGTTTATACCCTGCAGATTTTCAAACCAAATCAAGATAATTTTTCTTCCATTTGATTTTACATCAAATTCTCTCTATTCTACCAAGATCAAAGTGCAATTCAAAGTTATAGGTGTAATTGTATTCAAAATCAAAAGATCCAAATCCACATTCTTTGTCGAAACCAAACAAAAATCCTTACGAGCGTGACTAGGTAACCCTAGATATAGTTGGGTTTCACTATACCCAATAAAAAGCAATTAAAAGTAACTTGCTTGTGAGAAAATTAAGTTGGATTGCTCATAGGTCTAAAATGTGCCTTTTTATGACCTTGAAATCAAGGGGTGTAAATGAATTAACAGTAATTAAAAATTGTCTGCAATGTGAAACCGAATGTAAAGTAACTCCAAACCACCATACAAATCTGATGTGTTCCTCCCTTTACTGCATTTATTTTACTTGCTTTCTATCTTTTTATTTGATTCTATTATCATTATACACATACTCGTAATCTTATTCTAAAAGATTCACAAACTCAAGTAACCACTATTCACACCCACTCCCCTTCCCTTGGTGTTAATTTAGCGTGAGAATCCTTAATCTGCATCCCTTTCAAATTGTTGATGTATAACATCAAGTAAAAATAACAATTTATGCTTCTAACTTAGACCAACATTTTGGGACAAATTTTTTGCATAGTTAAAGACATGGTATAATTTGAGCATCCACCAGCATCATTTACAAATTGAATGTCCCTTCAACACTAACATCCATAAACTCCAAGTTTAAAGTTCTTAAAAGAAGCCAAGAAATCAAATCAATTATTTTCGCATCCCATATCAAAAAGCCAATATCCACAAAATCAGATTGAAGTCCCCAAAAAATTGAAAAAAAAAAATAAAGGTATTGCTAAAGCTAGACTAAAATTTACATTCACCAGCTGCTACTAAAAAAAGCCAGAAAATGCAAAATGTACAGAACTGAAGGTTCCATACTAAAGAGTTCACCCTATGGATCTGTAATCTGCATATGTAGCAAAATGTAAAGAAGCCAGAACAACCATCCAACCATTCACAATAAACCTGAGACAGGAATGTTGCAATTGCTATTATGAGACGGGTAGGGGTAACCATCCATGGGCGTGAAAGGGTTCTCAGCATGGTTGGCCGACATGGATCGGAGGTGTTGGGATGCTGAATCCGTCTGAACATTGGTGACTGGAGATGCACAGTCTGAAGCAAAGAAGAATGGATCCTCAAATGGGTTTGATGCAGCTTTTCTCAAATGGTAGTTAGATCTTGTTGACACTGTACCATCATATAGACTGTATAGCGTTTGCTTGTCCAAACCACCCGCCTATGTAACAATCAGAACAGAAAATGAAACAAAATAACAAACATGCTCTTAATCATTCACTAGTTCTAATGATAATATATGCAAAACATTACCGGTTTACTGTCAGGAACAGCACTTTCATCAGAACTCAGTGCACCGTCCAAAGCGAGTTCCCATCCAACTGTTCCATTTATAAGGTCACTGTTATTAGTGTTACCTACGGAATTTTCTGCAAAAGAAGATAAATTGGTAAATGTTGGCGGATGGTATGATTCAAATCATGTAAATTTACTAAAATGATTTGAAAGTGGAGGAACCGAATCAAACTATTACCATTAGAAACTATAGCAAGGGCAAAGGTATTGTTATCTTCTAATGCCGTTGCGTTCTGACTGAAATCATCAAAGCTCTGTACATTACAGCAATTATCAAACCCCGAACATCACAAGTTTAACAAAAGTGCGGTATTTTATCCGTATGAATTATATTAACCATGTATATACATACATATACATGCACGCATAGACCTATACATATATAAAAAGCCCCCCCCCCCCCCCCCCCCCCCAAAAAGAAAAAAGAAAAAAGAAAGGGAAAAAAGCAGTAGTAATTTTAAAATGCTTATCATAGTTCAAACCTCGCAAACACTCAGAAAATAAATTTTATGCCTGGCTGCAAAATAATCGTACCTGAATAGAGCAGGTTTTTTTTTTTTTTTTTTTTTTTTTTTTAATTGAGGAAGATGCAGATTCTTTTTTAAAAGCTGTTAAATATTATTCAGTTTGTCAAAGTGAACAAAGCTGTGGTAAAACTAAACTTGAAATCTTACAAGGAGATCAGGAAATGGAGCTTGTATTGGAGCAAGAGCTTGTGTGGCTGTGACATCATCACTTGACTGAATTGAATCAATTGATTCTATCTCTGCCTTTTCATGCTCAGAGATCACTTTATCTTCAATAGCTAATACTGGAGAGGGGGGGCATTCGACATCATAAACCTATTGCCAGTTGAACATCAAAGATCCATTAATCATAAGTACTTCACGGGTAGACTTTACACGGTGTATTAACGAAGGAATGATTAGTTGCATAATTCTTTGATGATAATTTAGTTCAACTGAAGAGGTTATCCATATTATATGCTGCGATATGAAGTGCCATCCATATGTGCACTGTTCACTAAAATAGTACATCAGACTATTAGTTTCATGCTAACACAAATGCAGTTACGTTTCTCGAGAGTAATACTTCTTTTCAACAAATAGATTAACAAATCATATATAACTAACAAGTCGAAAAAGGCGAAAGCCAGCAATAACAATTACTCTGGACTGGGATAGCCATTAACATTTTGGGCAAATGCTTAGAACTTGAATATATACTGAAAATTCAAATATTTGCTTATTTAAAACCTGATGTTTTGATGTTTTTACATAGATTATGGCCACAGTAAAGTAACATATGTGTTAAATTTACTATTGCAACTTAAGCCTAATTATCCTACATTCAGGCCAAAAAGGTTGGCAGAAACAGTTGTGTGGAAGTAAAGGGGAAAAGAAGCGCATATCAGATAGGACATTCTAACATACTATTTGTTTCTGTGATTCATCTTTGATAAACTCCTCCATGGCATCAAGGAAGGATGCAGGCAGCTGATACAGAAAATATTAAAAGAAAATCAGTTACAGAAATTAAACAACAAATGGGTGTTTTACGAAAATAAAATTTAGCATTAGACCTGCTCAAGTTTGATATATTTAATCCCATATCCAAGATCAAGATACTTGCAGAGATCGTAGAAGGCAGAAAGCCTAAGAGCCTGCAATCAGAAAAGAGTTTTGAAGTTGTTGCTATTAGCATCCGAAGAGTTCAGAAGGGAAAAAAGACCAGCACAAATGTATCTACCTGATGTTCCGCCTTACGGTAAATTTCAACTGCTCTGAGGGCTTCATGTCTCTTCATATCAAAAAACTACAAAGAAAAAGGAACTGTAAACTTTGCATTCCTAAATAATGGTAAACAAAAAAGGAAGCAGAGATTATCTTACTTTATCAACCAAATTCCGAATACAGCCACTAATTGCATCGTAGATCTTGAAACTCTCACTAACAACCTACCAAAATACACCAGAAGTTAGGAATGCACAAACTAAAAAGGTGGTACACAATATCGCCTGCTACTTACAATCGAGAGTGCATACTGGATCATTTTATTGTGTACAGCTGCTCCCTCAGGCTACAAAAGAATATTGATAATTAACTTCACTGATGTAAGTTTTATATGTCATAGAGTTGGTTGGTTTGTATTAACTACCTGGCAATTCAGCACGCGGAGAAGAAGAAGTTGTAAAGCAGGTAAATGTGAAAGCAAATCAGCAGATTTCAACTCTGAGGTTTTCTGTAATCAGCTGACTGTATTAGCATGTGTACAATCAATATTAAGAAAGATTACATCAATATACAGTACAGATGAAGCGGAAGTAGGCTTTACTGTACACAATAAAATATTAATCCTTAACAGATATTTCAGTCATTTACAATACTAAACCCTGCTGAAGGAAATTGAATAAACTTGCTGCCACATTAGGAACATGTATACAAACCATGATTTCCATTTTGGTGTTACTTTTACAGCAATGATCAACCAACATTTGATATTTGTAGTTCTAAGATTAGTTCCATCAATATAAACCAAATTGTATGTGAGAGTGTTTGTAGAAGCAATATAAATAACCAGTGCTAATTATGTTCGTGTAGGAGGAGAGGAGGGGGGTGCAAACTTTACTGGATATTTAACATGGTTTGGTCAATGCAAAATCTCAAGATTTGCAGCATGTACTGGATTACAGGATAACACGGATCCATTTAAGGTCTCCAGTTTAGGATTACAAAACTGAGGAAACATTAGAAACAAAAGGTTAAAGATTAAGTTGCTCACAGCAGATTCTGTCCAAATGTCATACTGCGTTACATCGATGCACTCAAGCCGCTCCCCAATATACAAAGCGTAAGAGCATACCCAAGCAGAGTACTCCAAAGCTACAAAGTTAATTAAAATTTAAGAATAAATGTGCTTGTGTCAATAGGTTGATTCAATTGTGTTACTGTATTTGGAGTTTCAAATGATTAGCTTTGTGATAATTCATCATGGTCCTCCAAAAAAAAAGAAAAAAAAAAAAAAAAAAAAAAAAAAAAAAAGGAACCTTCCGAACTTGAGTCATCTTTGAAATCAGATAAGTTCAATATTAAATCTTTTGTCCTTGTAACGAGTTCCTCCCGAAATGTTGCATCAACTTCTCTGATAGCACGATGAATGATAATCAAGATTTTAAGGGAAACCTGAATCAACAATACGAAAAAGATGAGAACAGTGCATTAGAGGATACTAACCAGATTGTCCATATCAATAAAATGCAATGTAGAATTAACTAAGATTCAAGGAATACAAAGAAAAGTGGCACTGGCTCATTGTACATACAACCAATCACATTAATTAAAAAATCGGCCACTTGTTGAAATCACATATGAATTACTGTCAATAATTCCCATCAGAACATTTGGCCAATTATTCTATATAAACTAGCTTTAAACTGTTTTCAAACATGTTTTACCACATCAGCTTTTTTAATATCAATTCCCAGTCAGAAACATATGTAGCAGTACTAATATATTATCACAATTGATTATATTATTATGGGTCCTGGGGGCCAAATCAAATTTGACTAATTTTGTTGTTTGCAGATTATACTGCCTTCATAAACTCAAGTCTCAAGGAAAACACTGTTACTCTGAAACAAACACATTGTAGGTATCTGAACAAATTGAGAACTGTGTGGCAACATTAATGTTCGTCATGAGTGGCTTAACGGGTAAACAATAAGACTTACGAAATGCAAGAAATAATGGACAGCCCCATTTTCACAAGAAAGCATATTAAAACATTCATTTTCGAAAACTGAGGATGTTTTATTTCAGCACTGCTCAAAATCAGTATTGTTCCCTAAAAAAAATCTGTAAGTATTGCATTTCCTTAATTCTACAAAGTTTGAACTGTTACATTAAAATTTCAGAGCAAAGAATACAAGTAGTTCAAGCATATTTACTATAAAGAAACCAATAACTGATTAGTTAAGGGACAAAGAATATACAGCCCAATTGTGTGTCTTGACAAGCCTTCCTACTAGAGCATTTATGCAATGAGCAACATCGGCACGGGGTCTTGAACTTGAAATAGCTTCGAAAATTTCTGCACCCACAACCAAAGAGGCAATTAACAAGAGGTAGCCACATGGACATAATATGTTTTCAAGAAGCCTATAGAAGCTACTCACTGCAAATATATTTCTCACTGGGTAGCGTTTCTGTATGGGTTGTAGCCTTTGCAATTGCTATATCTAATTTCTTCAATAAATAAACAAACGTTAGAAAACAAGTCATCTATAAAATTACATACGCAACACCTAAAACAAATGAGGAAACTGAATTTTTGTCAAATATTAAGTATACTCTGTAGTATTGCACAAAAATAGCAATGTCTCCAATGGAGTGAAAAGATTAAAATAAATAAATCAGGATCAACTCCAATATGAACACTCTGGTTCTATTGATAGCACAAAAAAAAAAATGTACATTAATTATTACCACATGCGGTTTTTTGATAACAAATGGCATATACAAATACCTTGTAATCACTATTCACTTTTGCTAATCCAACTTTCGTGGAATCCTTCAATGCACCAATAGCTTTTCTCCAGTTGAGCTGATTCATTCTGTTTTATTTTGTAAATATTTAAAGATTTAGGCAAAAATGCAAGAATGAGCTATATGTCAATTAATAATCGTTCGAGCCAACATCTGATATTGAAAACGACCCGCGAAGACCAAAGAATATTATAGCTTCATTTAGTTCAAACCAATTTTGCACTGATCTCGCATTGCATTTGATTATTAATGGGTCCATCAGTGATACTGTTCAGAATTAAATATCTAATGGGACCATAACTCAAACAGTACCCAGATATTTAATGGCACCAAGATACAAATGAATTACAAAACCCCTAATCTAATATTGGTATCACCAAATTAACACAAGACTCAAACTAAATTACTGTGCATGCAAAGATCGATAATGTATATGAAAAATAATTGTGATTGTAATTATCATTTCATGATAGTGTCAGCTGGAATGCACGATCAAAACAAGGGTAAAATCCACAAAATTTAACGGATGTAAGGAATTTGGAGCTAGGGTTTAACAAACCTGCAAAAGAGCCGAAGAGAATTTTTTGAAGAACGAGATATTAAAATTATTGTTGGTGTTTTTGGTTTTTGATAAGATTGAAGAAAGCAAAAAAAAATGCCTGAAAACTGATAAGATTCTACTCTGAAAGGCGGCGTGATAAGCTCGAGAATTTTATAGTCCACTTACTATAAATCTCGAATAAAGTTCAGGTTCTTTGACGAATTCAATTTTCATTCTGCAGTTAATATAATTCTCTATCCCTATGAGGAACCTTCGACGAAGGCAACGTGAATCAATACGCAGCATGTAGGTACATATACGCGCTTGTGGGTAATTAATGGACTGCGTTTTACTCTGCACTTTAATAATAAATAAGAAAAAAAAAAAATTAGGTCCATGGTTTTAGTTTTGTTTTATATAAATATTAAAAAAAAAAAAAATCTATAAAGAACTGATTTTGTAGGTTATACCATGTTTTTTAAATAACGAAAAATGCAGAACACCGTTCACTTTTTGGATTGAAAAACTGAAAACAATATGCAGTTTTTGGGAAAAAAAAAAAATACATAATTCAATGATGGTGAGAAATTTATTTACTAAATTTATACTTATGTAATAGTTATTATTAACAAAAAAAAAAAAAAAAAAAACCGAATTTTGAAAAACAAATTGTAAAGCGCAAGATAGCTTGCAATTTTTATCAGTAAACTGCAAACTAGCATTAGGGACTGAGATGACGATGATAGTTTTGATGACAACCTTGTTTCAATTATTAATATATAATATATATTAACACTATTATATATGTATGTGTGTATGTATATATGTATATACAGGAAATATATGCGGGTAATTATTGAAGACTGTACAATTAAGAAAATCAAGATTTTAAAGTAGAAAAGTTCACGATACAAGACTCATGAGTATCAATAATTCAAGAGTTCAAGAAATATAGAGTAATAGTGTCTAGATATCTTGTTAAAACTCTGGTTAGTACTGAATTCTATTTTCAAAATTTTCAAATGATTTCAAAAATTACCTTCTTGTTTTAAATCTATTTTCAAATTGATTTCAAAATTACTTCCGTATTTTAAATTTATATCTCCCTATTTCTAACTCCTGAAATTTATTTCAATTCATGTTTTTAAGATTATATTTAATATAGTTTAACTCCTAGTTCAAATGGTTTTTACTTATAAATTTAATACTAATTTTATTATAAGTACTTATGTTTTCAATTTCCTTATCTATATTAAGTTTTAATTTATCCACGGCTTTACACACACACACACACGCACCCCTCTTTATATCATTTTATATTTAGTTTTTAATCATTTTTAATAATCTTAATATATGCTTTTATACACACACACACACACACACACACACACACACACACACTCTCTCTCTCTCTCTCTCTCTCTCTCTCTTACTTGGAATACTCTATTTTAATATAAAGGAATATAGTTTGTTTTAGCTCAGAAATCACCATAATTTATTTAAATATTATTTACTTCGATTTAAAATTTTACTTTTTGAAAAATTACTAGGATGTATCGACATACATAAAGTGATAAGTCGACGTATGTACCATTGGCTTGTTTTTAAAATTTTGAAAAGTTGTGTCTTTTGAATTCAAACATTTTCTGAATAGTTGTGGCTAATGGAAAATTGTATATAGGCTTTAGATTTCGAATTTTTTAATAACTTCTCATCTCTTTTTTCTCTTGC
Organism: Allium sativum; assembly: GCA_030737875.1. Taxonomy (NCBI): domain Eukaryota; kingdom Viridiplantae; phylum Streptophyta; class Magnoliopsida; order Asparagales; family Amaryllidaceae; genus Allium; species Allium sativum. Next base: position 322,375,509 of record CM060921.1, read on the forward strand.
CATTAATCTTCTTATTTTCTCAAAAATTATACTTATACTCTGTGGAATTTCAAAGAAATTATCTCATTTTTCTTCTCTTTCAATTTTACATCAAATCTCTCTGAAATTCAACTGCTACTCAAGAGTTATAGGATGTTTGTAATCAAAGATCGCAAGATCAAGTCTTATCGAGCCAAAACTTCAAAAGTGATATTAAGAAAATGTGTGATCGTAGCCCGCAAATCGATTGAGTGTGATTGTAGCCCGGAAATCAATTAGGTGATCCAATAGCCTCAGAAATCAAGAGAGCACCCTGTGCTCGGAAGCAGGGGTGGTGGACCTCCTGCCCATTGAAATCGAGGTTTGCAATTTGGAATTATATTAAAAAGAAATCTACATAACCTAACGTTGTGTGGGGCTGAATGTAGGGTAACTTCGAACCAGTATAAAATATCGGTGTGTACTTTCTTTTACTATTTTTATTTTTATTTTCTGCATCTGTGTTTGAATCTGTTGTAACGTCTCGTATTTTTGGTAGTCAGAATATTTAATTTAATTTATTATTTTAAATATTGATTTGGAATTTATAAATGGATTTATAATATAGAATTCATTTGATAGACAGAGTTTGAACGTATAGTTTATATTTAAATTACAAACAAGCTTGTAAAGTCGCTGTAGTTTGTAATATTACATTTTGAACTTCAATTGAATATATATAATCCATTTTAAATCGGAATTCTTTGAAACAAGAATCGTCCGAATATATTTGATTATAATTTTCTAATAAAAGTTACATATTATATATTCTGAGTTATGTCCAATTAAAATTTTCAGAAAGTCGCTTTGGAATTATTTAAAAATTATAGCGATTAATTTAATAAATTTTAATCGATTTGAAAGGAATTCATTCGTAACTCGAGATATAGATCGAATTACGATGCAAAACAAATTCACTTAAGTTCTATTAACGTTTAGAGTCAGGATAGGTGTACAGTTCGTTATTTTTGGAGACCGAGTAATTTGGTGTCCAAAATGGCGTCATTTTGTGCGTAAAATATCATTTTGGGGAAACAGTCTCGGAATGCGCCGAAATTTGTGCCGTTGGATCCGTATTAATAAGTTATTGTAGGATTTCGATTTTCATATCGATCGGATTTACCCTTTGATCGTACGAATAGTAAACGCCTAAATTTTTATTTGATCGTTTTATTGATTTAATTTGGAATTTAAGAATAACCGATTTTCAAACGACGTCGGTATTCAATGAAATTAATTTCATTAAATTCGTTGTGATTAATTATTGTACTATTTCAAGTATCAAGTTAATTGGATTAAATTTATGTTCGTACGCAATTTAAATGCGTATCGATTCTCATTGTGAATTATAGAGAAATTTTTACAAACGATCTCGGAGTTCGACGAAACATGTTCCATCGTATCCAGAATGTTATTTTATGTTGGGATTACAAATTTTATCACGGTTGGAGATCGTTTGTGGTTGCTTTATAACGTTACTTCATGGCGAAGTTTTGAATAATAATATTTTAATAAACCAATACCCTATATATATAACATTAAGTCAAACCCTAAATTGTTTCTTATGTGTGGTCGATACCCATTTTGCCTCCATTTAACTGTAACAACCCGGAATTTTGACAATAAATAGTTATTTAATAAGAAGCTCAAAAATAGAAATTTCTACATACGATGGAATTTGACCATGAAACTTGTTGCGTTCGATCGGAATTCTGGTCAACTTTCATGTTTGGAGTTTCGCGAACGGAGTCCGTATGAAATAGTTACGGATGAAATACGAATACGGACGTAAAATAAATAAATTAGAATGTAAATAAATATTATACCATATATGAACAGCCGACCTGAGCATCTGATTGCCTAGGCGATCAACCATAGCGGTCGACCTAGTGGGCGATCAGATGCCCAGTGACGGCTGGGTCATACATGGTTTGGCTTATAATCTTATATAAACGAATGAACAGATGTTATTTAAAATGAAACCAACGGTGCAAGGCCATTTCCACCCCTATAAATAAAGTAGTTGAGCCTCATTCTCTTCTATTAAATCTATAGAGACAGCGGAGCTCTGTCATTTTTCTTCCTCTTCTAACCTAATTTCTGAATAAAATATATTCATACATATACCAAATTAAATCAAATTCATATGGAATTGGTAAGATTAATAGATTCAATGGAAGAGGATGCTCAACAATAGATTTCTTTGCTCTCTTCCCTTTTTCTTATATTTCTACACATTTAGAATCTTCCTCTTTCTAGATAAATTGTAGATTTATAAGAATTCGGGGATTGTAAGCCTAAAAAAGTTCAAAACAGAGAAATTGGAAGCTATAAGGTGAGTGGGAAATTTACTAATACAATTATAATGACTTATCTATTTTGTTTGAATCCAACCTATGCTTTATGCCTATCAGATCTGTTTATTTAAATAATTGTAAATTGTAGCAACCATCAGATCTGATTATGAATATGGTTAAAATTGGTAAATGATAAGTTGTGATTATGTATACACATGAATTGTAGGATTTTTATATATTTTCCCACATATTCCTAAAGTTATTTCATAAAATATGTTGTATATGTTACATAGCACTATGGATCTGGAAACCAGTCCCATTAAACATAAATTTGTTATAGTTATGTTCTACATCTTTAGTTCAATACTAAAATATGAAATATGTAAATTTGTGTATAAAGATGAATTTGTGTATTATGTGATTGTAAAAATAAAAGAAATATTCCTTGTTTACATTCAATATTGTTGGGTTTTTGGCGTAAGTGTTGTAAATTATGTCGTTTTCCTCATTTTTAAATAAAGAGACATTATATTAGAATCGCAAGAAGTATGAAAAAAAGAATTAAAAAGGGGAAAGTGGTGCAAAGGTACATATAAAAATAAATACATGTTTTTGTATGTAATTTTCATCGACTATTCCAAAATAAAAATACATTACATATATTTTTTGTGATTTGAATATGTCAATTCCACAAAATAGGCATGATTTACAATGATTACGAGTAACGGTCCTTGTGAGACATGAAACCTTTTTGACAAGATTGAATATGAAAAGGGAATGTTAGTTAATTGATTAGACCAAATAATTAATTCAAAAACAAGTATTTCAACATAATAAAATATTAATAACTATGTTGGCCGCATGAAAACATAAAAATAAATAAATATACTTACACACACACACACACACACACACACATATATATATATATATATATATATATATATATATATATATATATGCATGTATTATCCGTCCAGATCAGCGTAAAACGGTAAAATATGCGTTGTATTAAATGTTTGAAGGTTTGAAATGTTCAATGGTATTCATTTAGGCAAATTCTATTCAAACACCGTAAATTGCTTTACTTACACCATAAAATTTTAAATAAAATATCAGACCAAAATGACCTTATTAAAAAGGAATCAATATTAAAGAATGAAAACATATACAATTCTCCCTTGTTTGCATTATGTATACTCCATATAATTTCTCTTCTAAAGTTAGAAAATTATAAATTAATATATATCACTGGTTAAATTAAATTTATACTTCTTTTGAGGATTAAAATATTTTCATATCATTACAAGCAACATTTATATATAGTCAATTTTAACAGTTTTCACTTTAATTAAATATAAAAATTAAATTTTAAAACCAACTGCTAAAATTAATGTTATGCAGGGTATTAAAAATTCTTCAATCTTTCATTCATTCTAATCATGTTTAAATTTAACATCAAAATTTAACTAGTTCAACTTTCTAATATTTAAAAAAATAAGTTCAAATTTCCATCATCTAAAATTAAAAGTGGTTTAAAAATAAAACAATGAAATAATTTGAAATACTGTGTTAAAAAATAAAGTTTTTTTTATTTTAGGTAAATATATTGCAATGAATTCCCAATTTTATGTAATTTAGTTTTAAGGTAAAGAGGAAAGGAGTTGAAAATATAAATGGGTAATTTTGTGAAATACATGGTGTATGAAAAGAAATTTTTGGTGTATGCTATTTTATTTCATTTTACGGTGTGTGTTAAGGAATTATAGCTGTATGAATAAAATTAGCCATTCATTTATGGAATCATACATGTAAATTATATTCCATACTTAATGAATATATTTATGGTGACCATTGTAGGAAGTAGTGTAATTAATTACTACAAATGAGGACATAAATAAATAATTAACAATTATGACCAATGTTGAATGTTTAGACAAGGTTTAATTATGGAATTATGTGTAAATATAATCCATTTTAAACTAATATGTGGTGACCATTTGAAGCAATCAATATGATTAATTGCCATAAATGAGGTCGTAAATAAAGAAATGGAATTTTTAGTCTCAAGGACAAAATGAAAAAAAATTGTTCTATAAGGACAAGGGGCTAAAATTTTATCCAAAAGGACAAATTTTAGTGTAAAGGGAGGAATTCAGGGTAATGATGTCAATGGAAACCCAAAAAATCGAAAATCCGTCTGCATCTTCATCCAAAAAACGGATAAATATCCGATATCTGGAAAAACGTATACGGATGCGGATATAGGCATATCCGCATCCGAAAATTACCCGTCCTTTTTTTCGTGATTATAGCTTAAATTATGCGTATTTTAATATAATTAAATACATTAACTTATTATTTTATAAAATTGAAAGTTTACTAAATGCATGTTAATTGCTCAAAATTATATATTATCATAATATTTATTTATTTTTAGCACTTTAGTAATCAATTGGGTTGAAAAACTTAATATTAAGCTAAAAAATAATAATTTGTATTCATTGATTTATCAACCGTAAGCGGAGCGGACAATTATCCGATTTCCGTCCGTATCCATGGATGCAGATATTCGATATCCGAAAATGATTTCAGATGCGGATGCGGATATGGCACTATACACATCCGAAAGTATCCGTTGACAACCCTAATTCAACGGTCCACTATAATTCCTCCCTTTACACTAAAATTTATTCTTATGGATAAAATTTTAGCCTCTTGTCCTTATGGAACAATTTTTTATTCATTTTGTCCTTCACACTATTTTCGTGTAAAGAAATAACCATTGTAACCAGTATTGCTTTGAGGAAAATAAATGTGATTGGAAAAGTGGTTATAATTTCTAAAATCAATTAGGATAATTGTTGTGGACCCCAATTAGAAACTTAAAGAATCGTATTTAGACATGAGGTTAAACTCAACTTGTGGTGTAAGCCTGCCCGGAACCAACCGACAAATCCAGCAACCACAGGTAGTCCGTTTAATGTGAGGGTGTACTGCATAAATGTAAATGTACTATGGCACGAGGTTAAGTTCACTTGTGGTAGAAGCCTACCCGGAACCGACCGACAAATCCAACATCCACAGATAGTCAACTTAATGTGGGAGGCCTAGTGCATATATATATTTATATATATAACAAATTAACACAAAAAATAAAAGAATAAGAATAGGAATTGTCCGTTAGGGTACAACAAGTAGATAACTTGGGACTTATAAATAGTTCTAGGCCTCCTTGCTTAACCAACCCCCTCTTAGGGACGTGTAGGAGTAAGAGTCTCCCGCTCGCCACTAAGCCAAGAGCGAGAACCTCCTATCACAATGTCTCAGACAAACAAGGACTAGTCTAAGCGCCTTACTTTAGCATGTCATTAGAACATATGTCTAAACATTCTTTTATGCGCTTGCCTCACCTCATCAGGTTTCCTGTTAACTTGGTTATTCCAATTTATATTGAATTCTTATTCAAATTATAAGTTTCTCTTGCTTATTAATTTAAATCATGTAGCTTAACCCATTTAAGTTCATTAATAGGCCCACAACATGTTATTCCCTAGATCGTGGTCCAAGGTCTGTGATCCACAATCCCCTTATATTCTTGTTTGGTTTCATCATTAAAATAACATGTTTTACTTAATATGTAATTAAGTATATCCCAATTCACATGTTTTCTAATTAACATGCCACTCACCATTTATGATTAAATTAAACTTATTTTATTTCACAAGTTTTCCTCGTCTCTTCTCATTTAATCATAATTCCATTTTACATCGTCAATACAACTTATCATTGTTTACTTATTAACTTAGTTCCACTAATTAATGCCCATTAATAAGTTTCTCTACCCGTTTATTATAACCTATGTTATAATTTCCCCTTATCCTTAGGACAAACCTAAACATTCTTATCAACGGGTTTCGGACTTCCAAGCTTATAGATTACTTAATTTATAATTAAGTACAATATACTTTCCCCCTTTTCTTAACTAGTTTTAGGTTATCCCCTTTACTGATTACTTAATTTACAATTAAGTGTCCCTTAACTCAATTCACCTGTTAGCCCATTCTCTTACTAAATTATTATAACCTAAGTTATAATCCCCACTTGTCAAGTTTACCTATTATACAACATTTTCATTAATGTTACTTATTTATAATAGGTGATTATCATTTCTACAAGTTATGTTTACCCTAAAGGTGTCTTTAGTTACATAACTTTATTATTTCTACCGGTTATGTATACCACTAGGTATCTTTAATTACATAACCTTATCGGGCTAAGTTTGCTAGCCTATATGTAAATATTACTTATCCTCTCAGATTTGCTTAGCCTACCCACTGTCCAACCAATTTTACTTAACCCTAACTTTAGTTCATATTCATACAATCCCTATGGATTAGATTAGGTTAAGTAGTCCAATTCATTACCATGTCCATTTATGATTTATAATGGGCTAGACCTCCCACAATAGGCCTGCAACTTGTGGATGCTGGATATGTCAGTCGGGTCCGGGCAGACTTCTTCCATAAGTTGGGCGTAACCTCGTGTCATAGCCCGTCTTGTATTTGCGTACTTATACCTCTCACATTAGGTTCAACATTAGTGGCTGCTGGATATCCCGGTCGAGTCTGGGTAGACTTCGACTACTAATGCAACCTAACCTCGTGTCATAAGTGCAAATTACAATTTCTAATTGTAATCCTAGGCATTTATTATTAATCAATTATTTAAACTTATGCCTTTATAGGTGTTAATTGTAACATCCCAACATTTTCTGTATATTTTAAATTTAGGTTTAAAATAAATAAATGAGTTAATCTTAGAATTTGTGAAATCGATTCATAAACTTTATTTAAGTTGTAAATTGATCCAAATGGAATTTAGAAATATTTAAGTTAAAAAGGAATTCAAATTTGAATTGTTAAAACAATGGAATTTAAGTTGTTTAAATTTAATTTGAAATTCAAATTTTAAATTTGAAAATAACAAAATGTGGAACTTAAAATTTATGAAGTAAATTTATAGAATTCATTTAAGTTATAATTTAGTTTAAATTTGAATTTATAAATATTTAAATTTGAATTTAAACAGTTAATTGAATAATTAATTATTTTAATTTATTTAATTAACTGTGAAATTTAACTGTTTTGACGACTGTCTCGGAATTCGACGAAACTGGCGCCATCAGAACCGGAACAGTGAATTATTACAGGATTTCAATTTGCGTTACAATCTGACTTACCGTTTGACCGTACGAGAGAAACTGTGAACGAAATCTTTATGAGTGGATAATTGGGTATTTCTCTAATTGGGCCTCCTATATATATATCTATATAAAACCTCTTATCCATCTCATTCAGCCATTTTTCACCAGACGTTGTTTTCTCTCCACCTACTTTTCCTAATGGCTGAATTCATTCTCAAACCCTAGATCTAAAATAAAAATCCCAACTTGAAATTCAAATCTCTCAAAACCCTAGCGTATTATATATCAAACTGAAGCTCTCGACGATACGAAGCTTCTGGTGCTGTTTGTTTCGACATGCAGTGAGTGGTTTGGTCAGAATTCATGGTCAAAGTTCGCTGTTTCGTAACCCTAACCATGATTTTGGGGATTTTTGATTTAAGAACTAATTGACGAATTGAAGACATGGGTCTTGAAGAGGAGGTTGATACGAGTTCAGCAGTTGTGTTTATGTGACTTATTGTGCGTTGGATCATCGGGATTTGGGGTTTAAAGACCTACGATTGCGGAATTAGGGTTGGTCTCTGGCGACGCTGCAGTCCATCGGAGGTGGTGGCTCCAGTCTGGTTAGATGCCGGTTTGGATGTGCTTTGATTTGATGGTAGCCGCCGGTTTTAATTCGGCCAGAGGAGGAAGAGATCGGCGGTCAAAGCTAACGTGGAATTGGGTTCCAGCGCCGGCTACTGTAGCAGGCCGATTGTGCATGAGCGGGAAGATGAATTGGGGGGTGGGCCTGCTGACGTGGCAACGCGGGATTGGTGAGGGTTTTAGTTTATTTAAATTTCATATATTTAGATTTCAAATAGAAAAAACGCTGATAACTCTTTCGTTTTAACTCGGATTTGGACACGGTTTGTTGCGTTGGGATCGTGGCGGAATTGCGGACGTTTTGGCACTAACCTGGCTGCATTTAGAGGCTGTGAAATTTTGGGCTATGGTTGGACGTTCGTCTGATTTTAGACTCAAAGGTGAGTGATTTTCTCACTCACGAATTACTGAATTATTCCCCTATTTATTGAATTAAATTATGAAATAAGTTTGGTTGCATGGTTGCGTTGGATTGTTGATGTGTTGTTTAAATTTGACATGCAAGCGTGTTAACATGCAATCTAAGTAAATGATTAGTTATTTAATTTAAATCTCTAGTTGAAATTCGGACCCTTGTTAATCCTGGAACAGTTAATGCTGATCAGTTGAATGAAATGATGTGATGGATATTTGGTTGAATTTTATTACTGAATTGAGATTGACACTGCTTATGCCCATATTCAGTATATCGTATTGCATGTTGGTTTTGACGATAAATCTCATTTGTACCCTCGATGTTGCGGGCATCTAATGAACCCGGGATTTATCGATAAAATGAATTAAGAACACAGAGTGAAATGATAAATCTCTGTGACCCTGATTTGGATTGAAATGATAGATCCATCCCTGAAATATCGAGAAATAAAATATTAAATCACTTGGCCATTGGATAGATAATTATATACAGACATCGGTTGGTTAAATGATTTTAATATTTGAAATTTTATTTGATAGAATTTCATTTAAAAGAATGTGTCGATACTCGATTTTCAAATTCTTTAAAGATTCTGAACTGGGATGATGATAAAAAGGGGTGAAGGAATTTTCCAAACCAAAATAGAAATATCTAAACTGGGATTTGAATATGAATTGAAAACTTTCCAAAATAAGAGTTGGATTAGAAGGAAAATTCTTATGGAAATCAAATTTTGGGGAATTTAGAAATCAAGGGCATCTGAGTTGTTTTAACTCAGTTGGAATATATATATCTTAGAACTCTTGAATCAAGTAGTTGTTTTGAACGAGATTGAAACGAGATAGGAATTAATGAACTCCGTTGAGACCGGAGGATAAATTCAAGTATTTGAAATTTGGAAAGAAGAAAGGTTTTGATTTGAGAAATTTATTTTAAATATTTATGCATTGATTCCAAATAATTATTCTAGCTTTGAACTATTAATTACCTTTACTTAATACTTTTGTATTTAAATAATTCCCTTATAATTCATTTTTCAAAGGGTTCTAGTAAATCTTATTTTAAGTATATATATAATATTTAAATTACTAATTTATCTTAACTATTATATTCTATATATAGCTACATATTTATTATGTAAAAATTTATTATTATTATTATTATTTTATATAAACATTTAGTTGACAAGTATATTTTTTTTTTATTTTTTTTTAAATTTCTTCCGAATGGAAATGCTTGAGTTTGAACCACTGGTTCAAATGGAGTTGAGATAAGAATCCGTGATAATCAGAAACCTTTGAGGTAAAGTATATTCTACTTGAATATTTTGTTTTGGAAATATTATGTGATTATAATATAAGGGTATGGGATATTTTCTAGTTTTAGAATATAATCGGTTGGGTATGATTTTGATATGTTGATATGAAAATTTTATTCGTTGAATATAAAATGGGTTCGAAACAGAAGATGATATTTTGATAGAAAAGCGAACCTTTGAAACGTAAAAGAACCAACCGATGTGAAAAGATGTAAGCGTTGGTTGTTAAAGAGACCGGAGTCGGCATAAGGCATACTCTCTGTCAGTGTCGATACCACTTTGACAACTGTGAACGTTATGACGTATCCAGAATGAGTATGATGACTTGGAGGCGATTATTGAATCGAAGGAGATGAACGATGACGAAATAGCCCTGACCTTCGGGTCAGAATTGAAATGACTAAAACAGGAGCTATACCGTGACTAACTGAGGTAGCACCTTTGATCGGACACACTTCTTCGATAATATTTCTATGACTATGATGATGATGATGATGATTTGGGCCCATTTATGACTTTGGGAGTGTGTTCCGAGGTGGGCGGTAGTGGCTGCTATGCGTTACCACCGGTCCGGGAGTGCAATTGGTAGAATCCTACCCTGGGCATTGCCTCGAGTGCCTTGTCATATATATCCATATCGAGCCCATACGATTTTGATTTAGCATTGCCTTGTATGGAGTGGCCTCTAATAACACCAGTACGGTGAATTTACGGTAATGTATAGACTGTTGATGCCTATAAACGGCGTAAGGGTAATATGGTAATCCCGCTTACGCTATTTTCGGTATTTATACTTTACTGAATAGACATTATAATAATAGCGTATTATTATATAGATATTAGTTTAACGGATCCTCGAGAGATGGGAAAAATCCCATAACATCTCTTGAGTTACTGCACCCATGATACTGATGTTATTTCGTATTTTGATTTGACCAATATGAGATGATTTAGTGCTGATCCGAGTGTTTGTTGTGTTTTCTTTCTTATGCAATACGCTCGGGTCAGCAGACATTGCAGTTACTGAAGATGACTGTGCCTTGGAGATCGAAGACGAAGATTTGTATATACATTTATCATATATAGGTATTTTCCGCTGCTTATTATATCTGTATGTATATGTAACTCTGATATTCATTTGAATGTTATAACCAATGTATACATTTCAACTGCCTTAACTGCTATTTATTTATTATATGTTGTCCTTCCGCTGTGAGATTCTGTGATTTGATTTCTCTTCTTTCTTTCTTTTTCTTCTTTATCAAATAACTGCCTGTGTTGGCGATTTGTTTGGGTCGACATGTGTGGTTTATTGTCGATTTGAACGGTCAAAAATATGGGTCGTTACAGTTGGTATCAGAGCAATGGTTAGCGATAACCTTGGCTCTGTTGGGAATTAACTCATTAGAGATGGGGTTAGAAATACCCTAGAATGAGTTTGAGTGATATAAGAGAGCGTACTTGCATATTTATATAAAATGGTTTTATATTGTGTTGGCTCGTTCTGTTGAGTATTTATGGATTCTGGTCGATATATGGGACGCCATAGAATCGATAGGAATTCCTAAATAATCGAATAGAATGAATTGAATAATATGGTTTTCGATTATATTTTATATTATATATATATACTATTATTAGTTTTAAGTGTATAAACATTCGGTCTTTAGTAGGTAATAATATTAAGTTATTATCTATTATGATTGATTCAATAATAAATCTAATAAAGGAATTAAATGGTTAGAAAGAATTTGAAATAAAAGGATACCTTTAAATCAAATTGGCTGCAAGACAATTTGCAATAAAATGGAAAGGAACTTGAAACTTGATCCTGGGTGCTTTCGAAATAGTCTCGCCAAAGTTTTAAAATAGTATCATATTATAGAAATAGTTTTGAGGAATAGTTTTCAAAAGAATTTTACCGAAATGAGTGTAATTCCTCCTTGGACCTTAGAATAGTCTTGGTAATGAGTGCACGCATTATCAATGTTTATTTTGAAGAGTTTAGGTGGGGGAGAGACCACTCAATGATTATTATATTTTGTTTTGACAAAGAATTTTGGATTTAACCCATAGTTGTAAAATTTTTATATAAAGGTATTAGTTTATGATATTTAAAGTTGAATTTAAGTGTAAACCCAGAATTTAAATTTCTTGCTCAAATTAAAAGTTCGGATTTGAAATTTCATATAGTATGGTTTATAAAATAATATAAGTATATATGTTTGTCATTTTGAACTTGATTTGCAAAACCGGGATCAAGCGTTTAGTTTACTTTAACTAATGATAACTATAAATTTATTAAAACGAAACTTGAGTTCGAAATTTATAAATTTATATAATACGAGCCTGAAACGGCGCGGTAGTTTGGAAATTCGATCCTTAACTTTGGGAAAATATATAAAATTCAATATAAGTCAGAATTGGATAAAACAAGAAATGTTAGGATCGAAATGATCATATCTTTCCGATGAATGTAAGAAATTTAGTTTTTACTTTATAAATGGTAAGTTATGACTAAATTAAAATTTAGAAATAGCGCTATGGAATTTATATATTCATATATACTTATTAATATATAAGTTTAGAAATGGAAATCTTATAAAAGGTTTAACTTAAGGAAGTGAGTAATGATGATTGGAGACTAAGTCTAAATTTAAATCATGAACAACATTGATTTAACTAAAATTATGGATCTACTTGAAATAAAAAGAAAAGTAATGAATGAGAGAAAATGATTAAGATTTGAATCGAAGTACCAAACATGAATAATATGGTACAACTATAAAATTGGCTTATACGGAGTAATAACAGTTGATGAATTCTAAATCAGAATTTGGGAAATCGTAGTTCGAGTTGATGGATTCAATAAAATGAAATCGACTTGGAAAATTTTAATAAGTCAGTCTAGAACCAATACAGAACTTTGGTTATATAAGAAAAATTTGACTCATATTAGTAAGTGATGAGTAGGCGAGTCAAGTAGAGTTAATAAACGAGATGAAATAAAAAAATGGTTTATATAAAACCATGACGAACCTTAACCCGTTATATAGATTCGAAGTTAACCCAAATGAGGGAGCAACTGAAATAAACTTGAGGTTTAGAATATGAGATAAGGTGATAAAAATGTAAACCAAGTCTAATTTGTTAAATTAGAATATCAGAAGGACTTTGAACTAAGAAGATTAAATTTAGATAGGTGAAGAAGAGAGTGGTTAATATATGAAGGAAGTACCAACATAAGAACAGTGAGATGCAGACACAAGTGAAAGGAGTGAATGTGAATGAACTTGAGCTAGTTCAGAATAAATGAATCCGAACTAGTTCAAGTGAATGGTTAAGCTAATGTGGGTAAACAAGATATTATTCAACGCAAAAGGATAAAGTAACTTTGAATAAGTAATGAAGTGGCAACTTAATTTATATTTATGAAATTATGTTTTATTTAAATCGAGTTTGTTGGAAACATTAAAAAGAATTCAATGTTGTTTGAAATTGAATGCTTGAAAATGAAGCGAATAGAATCGAGATTGAATAAGAAAATGAATATGAATTCATTTCTTGAATAAAGATGTGACCACTAGTTTTGGAATGATGAAGACTTATAAAATTAGAAAATTTAGAATCCGAAAGTTGGAAGTTCCAAAATAAATGAGTCAATGTTGATGCGTAAATTTGAAGTATTCAATAAGCTGAAACAAAATGAGCATAATTTTTGTATGGATGATCAGAATCGGGCGATTCTGGACTTTTCAGAAACCTTAAAATCTGAACTAGAATTGTCATGGATAGAGCCTCATCAGATTTTTCAAGCCTACATGTTGAAATTTAAGATTTAGTCAAAGTCATATGTGCAGAAAATAAAAGTCTGAACTGAATATCGATATTGTTTTGACCATAACTCTCTAACCGAGTATCGGATTTTGATGTGCGAGTACTATTCGGAAAGGCCAGAATGTAAATTAAAACTTTCTCTTAATATGATGAGTCAAATTCTGATGTTTAGAGGGCTAAAAACTGGATAGAACATTTCAGGTCTGTATTTTCAGTGTTCGGGCTGAAGCGTTCGCCTTCACCAAAACAATCATAACTTTCAAACGGATTATCCGAATTCGACGAATCCGGACAATTCGGAAAGCCTGAAACTAATAATACAACTTTTACCTAGGGTGCTTCATTCAAATTCCAACTTTAAAGGTGTGATAATGGATGATTTCTTCGCTGGCCTGTTATAAAAATCATGGTTTGTGGTTGAATCATTTTGTGTATGTTGTATAAGCTTTACATATTTGCTATGTATTGTTGTATGTTTGATTCTTGTATATATTTGAGTGTTTTAGTAGGTGCAAGAGATAGTGTTACGCTCGGAGCTCGCTTGCGCTTAAAAACTAAAATGCTAAGGTAAATGAAATTGCATATAAACGCTGAAAAGGTACGTATTTGAATATGTGTTGGTTTGATGGTTTTGTTTTGTGTTTCCCCTGGTTCAGGGATTCCTCATCGATGATGAGATGTATGTTTGGTTTGATATACGTATCGGGATTTTTCCCCGGGGTTCTCCGTGCAAAGGAGATGCTGCCGAAATTTTCCGTGATTTCGGGAGTTAGAAAATTTATGATATTTTTACAATTATACAACTTATTTTACAAATACTATTTTATAAGTATGGATTTGGGAGTATGACTTGTTCAATATCTTATCTCGTTCTCTTTTCGAGGACGAAAAGCTTTTAAGTGGGGGAGAATGTAACATCCCAACATTTTCTGTATATTTTAAATTTAGGTTTAAAATAAATAAATGAGTTAATCTTAGAATTTGTGAAATCGATTCATAAACTTTATTTAAGTTGTAAATTGATCCAAATGGAATTTAGAAATATTTAAGTTAAAAAGGAATTCAAATTTGAATTGTTAAAACAATGGAATTTAAGTTGTTTAAATTTAATTTGAAATTCAAATTTTAAATTTGAAAATAACAAAATGTGGAACTTAAAATTTATGAAGTAAATTTATAGAATTCATTTAAGTTATAATTTAGTTTAAATTTGAATTTATAAATATTTAAATTTGAATTTAAACAGTTAATTGAATAATTAATTATTTTAATTTATTTAATTAACTGTGAAATTTAACTGTTTTGACGACTGTCTCGGAATTCGACGAAACTGGCGCCATCAGAACCGGAACAGTGAATTATTATAGGATTTCAATTTGCGTTACAATCTGACTTACCGTTTGACCGTACGAGAGAAACTGTGAACGAAATCTTTATGAGTGGATAATTGGGTATTTCTCTAATTGGGCCTCCTTTATATATATCTATATAAAACCTCTTATCCATCTCATTCAGCCATTTTTCACCAGACGTTGTTTTCTCTCCACCTACTTTTCCTAATGGCTGAATTCATTCTCAAACCCTAGATCTAAAATAAAAATCCCAACTTGAAATTCAAATCTCTCAAAACCCTAGCGTATTATATATCAAACTGAAGCTCTCGACGATACGAAGCTTCTGGTGCTGTTTGTTTCGACATGCAGTGAGTGGTTTGGTCAGAATTCATGGTCAAAGTTCGCTGTTTCGTAACCCTAACCATGATTTTGGGGATTTTTGATTTAAGAACTAATTGATGAATTGAAGACATGGGTCTTGAAGAGGAGGTTGATACGAGTTCAGCAGTTGTGTTTATGTGACTTATTGTGCGTTGGATCATCGGGATTTGGGGTTTAAAGACCTACGATTGCGGAATTAGGGTTGGTCTCTGGCGACGCTGCAGTCCATCGGAGGTGGTGGCTCCAGTCTGGTTAGATGCCGGTTTGGATGTGCTTTGATTTGATGGTAGCCGCTGGTTTTAATTCGGCCAGAGGAGGAAGAGATCGGCGGTCAAAGCTAACGTGGAATTGGGTTCCAGCGCCGGCTACTGTAGCAGGCCGATTGTGCATGAGCGGGAAGATGAATTGGGGGGTGGGCCTGCTGACGTGGCAACGCGGGATTGGTGAGGGTTTTAGTTTATTTAAATTTCATATATTTAGATTTCAAATAGAAAAAACGCTGATAACTCTTTCGTTTTAACTCGGATTTGGACACGGTTTGTTGCGTTGGGATCGTGGCGGAATTGCGGACGTTTTGGCACTAACCTGGCTGCATTTAGAGGCTGTGAAATTTTGGGCTATGGTTGGACGTTCGTCTGATTTTAGACTCAAAGGTGAGTGATTTTCTCACTCACGAATTACTGAATTATTCCCCTATTTATTGAATTAAATTATGAAATAAGTTTGGTTGCATGGTTGCGTTGGATTGTTGATGTGTTGTTTAAATTTGACATGCAAGCGTGTTAACATGCAATCTAAGTAAATGATTAGTTATTTAATTTAAATCTCTAGTTGAAATTCGGACCCTTGTTAATCCTGGAACAGTTAATGCTGATCAGTTGAATGAAATGATGTGATGGATATTTGGTTGAATTTTATTACTGAATTGAGATTGACACTGCTTATGCCCATATTCAGTATATCGTATTGCATGTTGGTTTTGACGATAAATCTCATTTGTACCCTCGATGTTGCGGGCATCTAATGAACCCGGGATTTATCGATAAAATGAATTAAGAACACAGAGTGAAATGATAAATCTCTGTGACCCTGATTTGGATTGAAATGATAGATCCATCCCTGAAATATCGAGAAATAAAATATTAAATCACTTGGCCATTGGATAGATAATTATATACAGACATCGGTTGGTTAAATGATTTTAATATTTGAAATTTTATTTGATAGAATTTCATTTAAAAGAATGTGTCGATACTCGATTTTCAAATTCTTTAAAGATTCTGAACTGGGATGATGATAAAAAGGGGTGAAGGAATTTTCCAAACCAAAATAGAAATATCTAAACTGGGATTTGAATATGAATTGAAAACTTTCCAAAATAAGAGTTGGATTAGAAGGAAAATTCTTATGGAAATCAAATTTTGGGGAATTTAGAAATCAAGGGCATCTGAGTTGTTTTAACTCAGTTGGAATATATATATCTCAGAACTCTTGAATCAAGTAGTTGTTTTGAACGAGATTGAAACGAGATAGGAATTAATGAACTCCGTTGAGACCGGAGGATAAATTCAAGTATTTGAAATTTGGAAAGAAGAAAGGTTTTGATTTGAGAAATTTATTTTAAATATTTATGCATTGATTCCAAATAATTATTCTAGCTTTGAACTATTAATTACCTTTACTTAATACTTTTGTATTTAAATAATTCCCTTATAATTCATTTTTCAAAGGGTTCTAGTAAATCTTATTTTAAGTATATATATAATATTTAAATTACTAATTTATCTTAACTATTATATTCTATATATAGCTACATATTTATTATGTAAAAATTTATTATTATTATTATTATTTTATATAAACATTTAGTTGACAAGTATATTTTTTTTTATTATTATTTTAAATTTCTTCCGAATGGAAATGCTTGAGTTTGAACCACTGGTTCAAATGGAGTTGAGATAAGAATCCGTGATAATCGGAAACCTTTGAGGTAAAGTATATTCTACTTGAATATTTTGTTTTGGAAATATTATGTGATTATAATATAAGGGTATGGGATATTTTCTAGTTTTAGAATATAATCGGTTGGGTATGATTTTGATATGTTGATATGAAAATTTTATTCGTTGAATATAAACTGGGTTCGAAACAGAAGATGATATTTTGATAGAAAAGCGAACCTTTGAAATGTAAAAGAACCAACCGATGTGAAAAGATGTAAGCGTTGGTTGTTAAAGAGACCGGAGTCGGCATAAGGCATACTCTCTGTCAGTGTCGATACCACTTTGACAACTGTGAACGTTATGACGTATCCAGAATGAGTATGATGACTTGGAGGCGATTATTGAATCGAAGGAGATGAACGATGACGAAATAGCCCTGACCTTCGGGTCAGAATTGAAATGACTAAAACAGGAGCTATACCGTGACTAACTGAGGTAGCACCTTTGATCGGACACACTTCTTCGATAATATTTCTATGACTATGATGATAATGATGATGATTTGGGCCCATTTATGACTTTGGGAGTGTGTTCCGAGGTGGGCGGTAGTGGCTGCTATGCGTTACCACCGGTCCGGGAGTGCAATTGGTAGAATCCTACCCTGGGCATTGCCTCGAGTGCCTTGTCATATATATCCATATCGAGCCCATACGATTTTGATTTAGCATTGCCTTGTATGGAGTGGCCTCTGATAACACCAGTACGGTGAATTTACGGTACTGTATAGACTGTTGATGCCTATAAACGGCGTAAGGGTAATATGGTAATCCCGCTTACGCTATTTTCAGTATTTATACTTTACTGAATAGACATTATAATAATAGCGTATTATTATATAGATATTAGTTTAACGGATCCTCGAGAGATGGGAAAGATCCCGTAACATCTCTTGAGTTACTGCACCCATGATACTGATGTTATTTCGTATTTTGATTTGACTAATATGAGATGATTTAGTGCTGATCCGAGTGTTTGTTGTGTTTTCTTTCTTATGCAATACGCTCGGGTCAGCAGACATTGCAGTTACTGAAGATGACTGTGCCTTGGAGATCGAAGACGAAGATTTGTATATACATTTATCATATATAGGTATTTTCCGCTGCTTATTATATCTGTATGTATATGTAACTCTGATATTCATTTGAATGTTATAACCAATGTATACATTTCAACTGCCTTAACTGCTATTTATTTATTATATGTTGTCCTTCCGCTGTGAGATTCTGTGATTTGATTTCTCTTCTTTCTTTCTTTTTCTTCTTTATCAAATAACTGCCTGTGTTGGCGATTTGTTTGGGTCGACATGTGTGGTTTATTGTCGATTTGAACGGTCAAAAATATGGGTCGTTACATTAATGCCCATTTACCCAATTATATTCATGATGGATTATACGTCTAAATTACTATTATTCAAATTATGCCAATTCATTTTTTACATATGATCCCATTTGCACCCAGATCATTTTTCTATACTTATGATCCAATTTAAGATCTTTTAACATAGTTTGGTCGATGCCCCAAACCCATATTTATTTATTTATTCAGTTCTATGTTAACATGAATCCATATAATCGTATACTTACTCCAATTATTTCCTGTATATAATTAGGACAAATTTACATGTAAACTTTTTAACACTCCAACAAATCCAATATATGAATTATTGCATGTAAAGATTCCAATATTTCAACCTGATTCATTGTATGAATTATTCACATTAACAATTTGAAGTTATATCATGCTAATCATTTCCACATGTCATTTACACCACTTTAATCATTATTAGCATATGTTTATGCATCTTAACATATTAACTAATAGAACATTATCCATTTTAGCACAATAATGTACTTCATCAAACCAAACCTTCCAATATGTTCATTATGGGGAATGTCAAACGATCGATGTACTATTATTCAAAAAGTATATTTTAAACCCACTCACCATCATGCTTTCCCCACATTTTGGATCTGATCCGCTTTATCATCCATGGTTTCCCTTTTAATCGGATTTACAACCTATCAACCATGGATTTATTATTTTCATGAAAATAGAAGGGAAAGTGAAATAATTTAAATAGATTGGTCTTAGAAGTTTACCTTGCTTTCAATAATCTTTTATTAACATTGACTCCCTCCTCCAGATATGGATTCATAATCTTCCTAGGCTAACATTTTAATTTCAGAATAGATTTGAGAAGAGAGAGAGAGAGAGAGCTGTGGCAGAGTTTTAGCATCGCCTCAGAAATTATGAGGACGGAGTAAACCTAACCATTTTATTTATAGGCGTGCTAAATGAATTTGGTAATTTAGATTTAAATAAAACTCCATCATAGCTAACTACATCATACGACCAATAAGAAATGGCCACGTCGCAACAAAAACAAATGTTCACCAATCCAAATGCGCCATGTGTGCTGAATGATGCGCAGGGGCGGACACCCCTGCTTGGGTGTCAACACATGTGTCGACACCCTTATGGTGGTGTCGACACCCCCACTGTATTTATATTTTTTTCTTTGGAAATTTGATTCATTTACAATACATATAATTCTTGCACATAAATCAAATTTCAAACATCCCTTTTGTTCGCGCGCAACCCTCCATTTGAATTATGTTCATTTATATTCAACTCTTATGCGTATGCTAAGCTTTTGTTCATTAACAATTATTTATTTTGTTCCCTTTTTATCTTGTTATATATATATAAGCACTAGACCTCTTATTAACCCTTTTCACACTAAGCCAATTTTTAATTAAACTGCTTTCACACTAAGCCACTTTTTAGCCATTCCCTTAAAACAAAAATGTGGCGCTGGCGGAGATCGAACTCTATATCTCTTGTTTGTAAGTCATATGCTCTAACCAACTAAGCTACTTAGGCTATTGTTAACAAGACTTAGAACAGTGCTAGACATTATTCTTTTCTCAATCCTCTTTTTCATGTTTTGTTACAATATTTAATTTAAAGATATCTCTTTCATTTTAAATCAGTTCTCTACAAACCATAGGTCTAAATTGACCAGAAATTCACCACAAAGGCCATGACGCTAATCCCGTAACCAAATTCTGGAAGCTCTTCAAAGTTTCCTTTTTCTTTTAAATGTTCGCATGTAATTTCAATTACATTGTATGCATTTCTTCTCATTTTATACATTGCATGTAGTTTATTTTATTAAACTTCTTCTTGCTTTCAATGCATGGACTTATTACATGCAATTATATTATTATTTGATTTTTCCTTTAAATATATCTATGCATATAATATATATATACATATACATATATACATATTTTTATTTGCATTTAAAATGCTGGGTGTTACAGTTGCCTTAGGAAAAATATCACTGTTAAAGTCATAAAGGGAAAGAAAAGGAAATAAAGAGAAATGGGTGTTAAAAAGGGAATGAATGGATATTGATTGTCGTTTAAATACTAAGTTCAAATTAGGGGGGAAATCAAATAAATATCCTAGAGAAAAGGGAATATAACCTTCCTTATTTATGTCAATAAAACTTATAACTAAAAATATAGTTGGACATAGTAGGTTAATGATATAAGATATTATTAACCATATAAACCCGTTACACAAATAAATGTGTATGTATAGTATTTCCGTATAAAGGAATTAAGCGGGAATGACTTAATAACGTAGCCTACATTATCCAAAAAAAGGAATGGTGTTAAAGACAAGTGGGGGACGAACTAATAACCTTCGCGTATAGTCCTCTTCCTGGGTCCTAAAAGGCTAAGTGACTAGCATTAAAGAGTCCACCTGGGAATAGATTTTTCAGTATGGGGTCTTAAATGATAGGTGTGTGTTTGCCTACCCAAACCTGGAAATTAAAAGGGCCAGATATGGGCATTTATCCTACGGGAAGTATTAAGTGACTAAGGACGTTATCTAATAAGGTCATCTAGAAGGTATAACGAATGATTAAATACCTCCTCTCACCTTATGCGGGGAAAGGGTATATGCGTGAATGACGGACGCCTTAACTAGTAAGGTCTGTAGCAAATGCCCTCTAGTTTTATGTTAATGTTGAATATATTATTGAGGGTTAATAAGTGAATGAGGATATAGATAGAAACCCCGTAATTAGGGACCTACTCTCAATAGAATTAACCAGTTAAGCTCTGGTATAAAGGCTTTACAAAAATGTATGTGATTATCCTATCTCAGTAATATAACTTGGGAATACTACTTTGGGAAGAGTAGTAGAGTTGTGCGTAAAATTTAACACGGCAGGTTTAGAATCACTAACCTTGTCATGCATACAGCTTGGGTTGAACCAAATGGAATATATTTGTGTTATGGTCTGTGTTGTACATTGCTTAGTGAAACGACCCAAACTTCCCCTTATGGGAAAGCCCGGTTTGAGTTGAGAACATGACACATCAGAACACAAACAATAAAATGTTTTATTTCTATTACAATAATTACATCAGAGTACAAGAATATATCAAAGTACGAATAAATATTACACATTGGAAATACAATATCAGAGATTTAAATTACAAAGTAGCAGAAAAAAATACATAGCACAACTGAAAGAAATACACAGATACAGAGCTTTCCGAATATAGCTTCGGCTGTAAATCAAGGATCCTGGAAAAGAAATATCTGCAAAACCAAAACTACCAGCTGCCCATGTGGAAAATAAGGGCACCCAGAGTTTAGATTAAAACAATAAACTCCAAGTCAGTCATGGGACTGGTGTGAGAACTAAAACAGTTTTTAACTTTATTTTAAAGTAAGGTAAATCAAGGGACACGCCGTATAACACGGAACGGGTTTACTCCCAAGAATACCAGTGCATAGAAGAAACAACGTAATGCTAAACAAAAGAAAAATGAAGCTATTATAAGACTTAGGTCCCATCACACAATGCAATGCAAGCTGGAGGATAGAGTTTTAACTTATAATAGCCAAATATGCTTGATACGCGAAATTTATCTTTTACTATTATTCTAAGTGTATAGTGTAGAAATCAATTTCGAAAGTAAATGTATCAATCATAGGCGGTATAGGTACCATATATTATGTCGCCAATATAAGTTTACAATTAAAACAACAAAGCTCGTATTGGAAAGTTGAATTTCCATCATGATAGCTGCTGATTTGAAAGATCTATCGTGTAGTGTAATACACAATGGCTTACGTCCCAGGTAGAGAAAACATCGTAATGCACATCCGCCATTTTGGGAAATTAAGTATCACTGCGGGTTACGTCCCAGCGAGAGAAAACACCGCTTGTACTCAATCCCTCTGGGAATCGGAGGGAGTTCCCTATCCCTCTTAGCGTGGAGTGGTCACACTCAGCTCATATCAGTTGACTGAATCCATGGCACCTCTAAGGGTGTCTATCCTCATCTCAAAAGCATGTTGACCTGACCATCAATTCACCATCATACCGGGGTGTGAGGCTCACGAATTAACGCTACACAAAGTTATGCTACTTAAAGTTATGCTTTGATCATCGTCCACAAGGCTTTGCTTTTCAACAAAAGCCTTGATCCATGCATCTCAGCATGTCACATTGTCAATCCATACCATACCATTTATTTATGCCAATGTATAACCTCTAAGCTCGTACGTCTCAGAGGAGGGTGTTAAGCAAGAGAATAAATTCTCTGCCACCAAACAGATATATATTTAGCAGAGATCAATGAATATAGCATGAAGGAATACAACGTTAGACATACCATCCATTTACAAGTCCGTTCTGGGTATGAACAAAACTGAAGGCACCTTATTCCTCGTCCCATATGTCCAATACAGGAGAGAGGCCCTCGCATATCCGGTTGATCTCCAGGTACGTTTTGGCGATCACCACTTATTACCTTGTCTTGGGCGTACGACCCAATCAAAGACATTAGTAATCATCCAAACGATGTAAAGATCTCCAGTCTTCAACGACCATCTTCATTCTCGACTTTTAATCGTCGTAGTAATTATTCATAATGGGTTAAACCTGGTCTTTTCGAATAACTCGCATATTTTATAATCAATAATCAAGTGCTATAAAAACACATCATATGCCTCATTCCAATTCAGAATATTCTTTTAATAAAATATTCACATTATTAGGGAAAGGTTCCCATAAATTTTATCAAAAATAAATTATTTTAAATTTATTCTTTAATCTTCCTTTGGATATCAATTTCAACAGATTTTATTAACTAGTCGGGATTATCGAACCTTACCGCAATAAACATTTATTATTTTCCAATTCCAATCTATTCATCCAATGGGCAAAACTGGTAGCACTCCATATCTAACACCTACTGTTGTCTGGGCAAAATTAATTACCCTTTTACGTTCAAATCTAATTAAAGATTTAACTATCACCTGTAGTAAAACTGGTGCTACTCCATTTTCGATCATTTCAAGAATTCGATAAATTTAATTATCTCATTCCCATTTCAATCTAATTAAAAATTTATTAAAACTCCAATTTGCTTTTAATATCCAAAAATAATTACTTTATGATTATTCAAATTTAAGAATTTAATCTTATCTTTAACTAAGGAGCAATGTCATTTAAAACACAGTTCACAATAAACCCAAAATCATCTTCCATCAAAATGGAATCTACACGGAAATTATAACATTACATAATCGATATAAATTCCCGTGCCAGACTAATAATATAAATGGAATAGCGGTAAAGCCTTTTAAATTCCATATATAGTAACGGTCTTCATTCATAGAAGCTCATCTCGATTATTACCAAATCGAATTCCGTTCAATTCCAATTTAATATATTAAATTGGAAAACTTTACTTTGGAAAATTTCCATTAAATCTAAATAAAAATATTTATAAATCCCAAATCATATCTTCACTGTTAATTGGGTTAAAGAACAAATGTTATTTAAAACATTGTTCACGATAAACCCAAAAATCCAATTCAATTCAATTCCAATTAAATATTGGTTAATTGGTTACTTCTCTAAATCTTATTTAAAAGATTTATTCTATTCTAATCGGGGTTTAAGAACAATGTTATTAAAGACACCGTTCACGACAACCCAAAATCCAATTTATTTATTTAAAAACATTGGATTATTATTCTAGTTAATAATAATTCATTTCGATAAAAATATATTTTTATCTTTTCAAATATGGAATTTTTCATCCAAAATATTTCCAAACTATTAATTACGATTTTACATAATTTCTCCATATTTTTAATAATTTTATCAAGGCCCGTACAGTCGGTTTCCAATAACGGCCACCAAACTGCATTTACATCGACCTTTCCCAAAATTGATTTGGACATAGTACCAAATCCAACCGTCAGATTTCCAATCTCTTATGTTCACTGGAAATCTCTTTTCATTACGAACCTAATGGTTCCGGTTTAAGGAGAATCCGACTGTCAGATCTCCTGTTACATCAATTTAAAGTTAATGGTCGAAATTCGCGAACGATCGCTGCGCGACGCGTTCTATTCAGACTATTATATATATAATATATATATATTGTCAATTTCTATTCAAAACATATATTATAAATTATTTATAAATTCGTTTTAAAACAATTTCAACTTCATTTTCACTTTTAAATCCAAACTGAATATTCTATATCATTATAATTTTAAAATGATAATATTTTCAAAATATTAGATTTTGAAATCACTTATTTTCGATATTCATTTTAAAATGAATAAAATTGATTGATAAACCCATTCAGGTTAAAATAGTGTTTACTACATAATTCGGCTTTACATTTCAATATTTTTATGTCCATCCAAAATCGAACATCAAAATCACATTTTGATTATCCACTAAATATTATTTTAAAATATTCTTTATTTTAAAATATTCTTTATTTAAAAATATTTTTTACTTAGAAATATTCTTTACTTCTGAATCGGAATGCAACTCAATCAATTACCATGTAATTTCAGTTATATGGATTTCATACATCGCATGTATTCAACAATAATGATAAATAATCATTAAACAGACCATTCACATCCAGAGTGAAATTTACATCTGTGTGAGCCTTAAAATAAATAAATAAATAACGCTCATCACAGTCTGTCAACCCATCGATTGACATACAACTAAATATTAGGACTAGTGTATGTCAAATATCATCCCAATACCCATGTGGGGTTTTCAAACAACAACAGTTTATTTAAATAAATCATTGCTTAATAAATTTAACCAATTCTAATTCGTTTTGAATTATTTTTCTACTTAGCCAATTTTACTGGTTAAAATTATAAATAGATATTTATAATTTAATTTTAACTACGACCTTAATGTCAACATCATTTTTAATTTATTAATTGATCGACGGTTTTCGGTGTTAATTAAAACCGCGATTTGTTTAACCGCAAGCGCACGGCGTCTGTCGTAATATTGTGCGAGTAGGGGTCGAATCCACAGGGAGTTGTGTAATTTACTAATTTCTATTTAAATTCTAGGCGAGCTAGACAAATTCGAGATTAATATTTTAGTTAAGAAATTAGATTAGAATAACAAATAGTTTTGCAGAGTAAGAGAATATTTTAGAATTATGAGGATTAGATATGAGATCTACTAACCTCTTGGCAAATCAATGATGTCAAGGAAATAAAAATAAAAAGTAAAATAAAGCAAAGAGAACGCAGATAGAAATAAGAATAAAACAGAGGAGAACGCAGAAAGAGTAAAGAAGAATATTTAATTATGAAATATTAAGTTGAGAGATTACAAGAGAAAACCTTAATCCTAAAAGAAAAGAAAGAAAAAAAAATTTGCTAAGATGGCCAAAACTAATGCTACGTAGGGGTATTTATAGTGCTCCTTGGATCCAGATCTATAAAGAAGATTTTTCTAGGAGCTTTTACTTGTTCTTCCTTTATTTTCGCCTTCTTTATTATTCTGGAAATCTTTTTCTTTTATTTCAAGGGGCTTCTTGATCTAGCACGTTCTAGAACTTTTGACTTGATCTTTTTGCACATGCTTCTTAATCTAGCTTATTCCATATTCTTGTAGAAGCTTCTTTCTCTAGTATATTCTAGAAACTTCTTGAGTTGGCCCTTTTTAGAAGGAATTTATACTTATTCTGAAAATAAAGTACCTGTCATAAACTAAACTAAAAAAAACTGAGTAATGCTGTTTTAGAATAATAAAATGCATAACTAAGCAATGTAAAATTTACACAATTTGATGTTCATCATTAATCATCACAAACAAAACACAATACAATCAATTAAATTGTCCATGGTCTGTGAACGAGGGAGGTGAGCTAACAATTTATAATGATTAAAACTGATAAAAACCTAAACTAGCAATTCTATATATTTTTATACATAAATAAAATAACATGATAAAATATAATTTATGAGAAGTTCTCACCTTGGGTTTCCACTCTGTCATTTTTTTATGCAAAGGAATGTGGTATTTTCGGCTCCACAGTCTATATACGACATCCAAATCACTCCAAATCAGTTTTATTGTGAAGCTCTCGTCGATACTGTTTCAACACATCTTGTTTCGCTGGATTCCGAGTTCGTATGAAATAGTTATGCTTTTTTCAAGTTTCATGTACATATATGTAATTAACATAAGTAATTAATTAATTAATTAATTAATTACCTTAATCCTTACTAATTACATCCTCTAATCTCTTCTTCCTCTCTCAAAGCTCACATATACCCAACAACCCCATGTCCCTCTTTATGCAAGCTTTCTCCACCTCTTTCTTCTTCGTTTCTCCATGAAATCACAAACCATAAACACCGTTCTCCTTCTCTTCTTCTCCCATTCAATCTCAACACCATGAATTCAAACTCAAGCTCCCCCAAAATTCACATCTTCCACCATACCACGCACGACTCCCATAAGCATCCCGACACTTTTTGTCACCGAATTCCTCCAAACTTTGCATACAAGTGTCATTTCTTGCCACAAACTCAAAAACAATAACCAAATCTTGCATTGTTGCTTCTATCTCACAAATTCATCAACCCTAGGCCGCATAAACCAAAAAAAAGTATGTAACTTTTTTGGATGCACTAAAAAATTTCCGAACCCAACAATACTTATATGAAGATGAATCTCTCCTCTCAAGGTTCTAAAATATATTTATTTCATGATTTTAAGAGGTATGTATGATTTTTTCAAAAATGGAGGAAGGCTGATTTGTTTTCACGTTGGAAGACGAGGGTGCGGCATAAATTTTGCTGAAGAAGTGATTAGGGTTAGGGAGAGTTGAGAGATTATATAGGATAAGGGGAATAATTTTTTTTATTAGTTTTATATATTTTATTTTGTCCAATTTATGCTTGTTTTCGTGGTTTAAAAATCTGTGTGATCACGTACGGATTCCGTTTTTGATGAAAATTGACATACATTTACTCTTCAACATTACGAATCTAAGGAAACTGTTTTCGTCGAATTCCGAGTCCGTATGCACAAACAATGAATTTTAAAAGTCAAAATATTGTCTGTTTTTCACTTTAAAAATCACTCCTGGTCACATATTGATTCTAAAAATCATGATATTGGAATCTTACCATTATTCGATGCTACAGATTTAATAAAAAAAATCGTCGAACTCTGAAGTCATCTCAATATTGTTTCTTTGTAAAATTGCTCAAATTAGCTTCAAAAAATGCGATTTTAGCATACCTTTTTTCTTGTATGCTCAAACGATAACTTAAAAAATTATGCCCTTTTGGATTTAACCATTATTTGACGATACAAATCCAAAAAAAAAGTGGAATCGAATTCCGAGATCGTATCAATAATGTTCCTTTGTAAAATGACTGCCTGCTTTTTGAACAAATGGTTTTGCTTCGCATGGCCATATACTAACTCTGTTTGACGCGCATTTTGGAACTCAACAATGATTTGTCATTATGAATCCAAAAAAAATTATCTCGTCGAATTCTGAGCTTCCTAGCAAAATTTCACTCTTTAAGGGCTATGCGATGATTTTAAAAATCGAATTTTCAAAATTTTCAAAACAAAGCTTATAAACCAATTTAATAATTTTACTGAGTTTGTTTTTAGTCAAATAAAATATAAAATAGCTTAAATTGAAATTTTAAATTGGTTCTGAAATTGCGGGTTGTTACAATCTACCCCACTTAAAATCTTTTCGTCCTCGAAAAGGAATGGAGCTGAAAGTTGTTTAACTAACCAACTCAACTTTCATTCTGGATTTTATTCTTCAACTTTTCAGTTTCTAAGAATTCTCTTATTTTTCAAAAATTTGGCTAACACCCTAAATTTTTGAAAAATTTCGCCATAACTTCCTTTGTATGGGCTGATATTTAAAATCACAACTTGCCTCACAGGGCCCTCATCAATTCAAAAGAAAAAGGAAAAGCCAAGCGGCTAGCCAATCGGCTCAATAAATCATCAAACCCCAATGAATACAGTGAATATGCACCTATTTGTCGGGCAAACAATTTTATTCCTCTTCTTAGCTTCCATCTATGACTTATTCATTATATATACATGTATATGTATGCAATTCGAACAAATTTTAAATTCAGTTCAACATTTGATTCTATTTGGCTTAATTTACCATCCATTTTCTTATTAGTTTTTATCATTCCAATATTTTTATTAGTTAAATTAATAATTATACAACGCAACCAGCAATCAATTAGTCGATTAACTTTAAAATATATATAACTTTTATATATAGTCAAAAATCATATTTTTAGTGCAAATCACCGCAATAAACTCTAACTAAGTTTTGGTTCTCACACAAGTCAATTGGAAATATATAGATATCCCACTTTCGAAACTCAAACATAAATATTGATGATGCAGCTGTCATCATCAGAATTATCCCCGGCCGACTAGAGTGTGATTATATATCTATCCAGTATATTTGAGACTTCATATACACGCTAGCTAAGCGTATATGCAAAATGTTCATATACTCGATTTTCCAAATTTAATATAAAATTTCTAAACTAAATTTGTTTTTTTATAAACAATACTTTTCAAACTCATTCTAGGATGCTACTGATCCTATCTCTAATGAGTTATTTTTATAAGATGTTACTAATCCTATCTTTGATGAATTCTTTTGTTTGATTCTAATGTGCCTTGTTCTCGAGCTCTATAAACCAAAGCCCTGATACCAAAATGAAACAATCTAAACTTCTCCTTACGGGAAAGCCCGGATTGAATTGAGAACACCACGCATCGGAACACAAACAATAGAATATTTCGTTTCTATTACAACAATTACATCAGAGTACAAGAATATATCAGAGTACGAATAAATATTGCACATTGGAAATACATTATCAGAGATTTAAATTACAAAGCAGCGGAAAAATAATATATAACACAACTGAAAGAAATACACGGATACAGAGCTTTCCGAATATAGCTTCAGCTGTAAATCCAGAATTCTGGAAAAGAAATATCTGCAAAACCAAAACTACTAGCTGTACGTGTGGAAAGTAAGGGTATACAGAGTTTAGCTCAAAACAATAAACTCCAAGTCAGTCATGGGACTGGTGAGAGAACTAAAACAGTTTTTAACTTTATTTTAAAGTTAGGCAAATCAAGGGACCACGCCGTATAACACGGAACGGGTTAACCCCCAAGAATACCAGTGCATAGAACAAACAACATAATGCTAAATAAAAGAAAATTGAAGCTATTATAAGACTCAGGTCCCATCACACAATGCAACGCAAGCCGGAGGATTGATTTTTACCTTATAATAGCCAAATATGCTTGAGACGCGAAATTTATCTTTTATTATTACTATAAGTGTATAGTGTAGGAATCAATTTCGAAAGTAATTGTATCAATCATAGGCGGCATAGGTACCATTTATTATGTCGCCAATATAGGTTTACAATTAAAACCGCAAAGCTCGTATTGGAAAGTTGGATTTCCATCCTGATGGCTGCGATTCGAAAGATTTATCGCGTAGTGCAATACATAACGACTAACGTCCCAGCTAGAGAAAACACCGTAATGCACATCCGCCATTTTGGGAAATCAAGTATCACTGCGGCTTACGTCCCAGTGAGAGAAAACACCACTTATACTCTATCCATCTGGGAATCGGGGGGTGTGCCCTATCCCTCTGAGCGTGGAGCGACCAACTCAGCTCATCTCGCTTGACCGAATCCATGACATCTCTAAGGGGGTCTATCCTCATCTCAAAAGCATACTGACCTGACCATTAGTTCACCATCATACTGGGGTGTGAGGCTCACGAACTAACGCTACACAAAGTTATGCTAATTAAAGCTAAGCTTTGATCATCAACCATAAGGCTTTGCTTTTCAACAAAAGCTTTGATCCATGCATCTCAGCATGTCACATTGTCTATCCATACCATACCATACCATTGATTTCTGCCAATGTATAACCTCTAAGCTCGCACGTCTCCGAGAAGGGTGTTAAACAAGAGAATAAATTCTCCGCCACCAAGAAGATATATATTTAGCAGAGATCAACAAATACAGCATGAAGGAATACAACGTCATACATACCATCCATTTACAAGTCCATTCTGGTCTGAACGAAATCGGAGGCACCTTAATCCTCATTCCATATGTCTGATACAGGAGTGAGGCCCCCGCATATCCGGTCGATCTCCAAGTACGTTTGGACGATCACCACTTATTACCTTGTCTTGGGTGTACGACCCAATCAAGACATCAGTAATCATCCAAACGATGTGAAGATCTCCGGTCTTCAACCACCGTTTTCATTGTCGACTTTTAATCGTCGCAGTAATTATTTAGAATGGGTTAAACCCGGTCTTTCTGAATAACTCACGTATTTTACAATCAATAATCAAATGCTATAAAAACACATCATATGCCTCATTCCAATTCAGAATATTCTTTTAATAAAATATTCACATTCGTAGGGAAAGGTTCCCATTAATTTTATCAAAAATAACTTATTTTAATTTTATTCTTTAATCTTCCTTTGGATATCAATTTCAACAGATTTAATTAACAAGTCGGGATTATCGATTCTTACCCCAATAAACATTTATTATTTTCCAATCCCAATCTATTCATCCCATGGAGAAAAACTAGTAGCACTCCATATCTAACACCCACTGTGCTCTGGGTAAAATTAATTACCCTTTTACGTTCAAATCTAATTAAAGATTTAACTATCGCCTGGAGTAAAACTGGTGGTACTCTATTTTCGATGATTTCAAGAATTCGATAAAGTTAATTTCTCATCCCCATTTCAGTCTAATTAAAAATTTATTAAAAATCTAATTTGGTTTTAATATCCAAAAATGATTACTTTATTGATTATTCAAATTTAAGAAATTAATCTTATCTTTGACTGGGTTAAAGAACCAATGTCATTTAAAACACAGTTCACGATAAACCCAAAATCATCTTCCATCAAAATGGAATCTACACAGAAATCATAATAATACATAATCGATATAAATTCCCATGCTAGACTAATAATATAAATGGAATAGCGGTAAAGCCTTTTAAATTCCATATATAGTAACGGTCTTCATTCACAGAAGCTCATCTCGATTATTACCAAATCAAATTCCATTCAATTCCAATTTAATATATTAAATTGGAAAACTTTACTTTGGAAAATTTCCATTAAATCTAAATAAAAAGATTTATAAATCCCAAATCATATCTTCATTGTTAATTGGGTTAAAGAACAAATGTTATTTAAAACATTGTTCACGATAAACCCAAAAATCCAATTTCAATTCAATTCCAATTAAATATTAATTAATTGATAACTTCTTTAAACCTTATTTAAAAGATTTATTCTTTTCTAATCGGGGTTTAAGAACAATGTTATTAAAGACACCGCTCATGACAACCCAAAATCCAATTTATTTATTTAAAAACATTGGATTAGTGTCCTTGTTAATAACTAATTCATTTCGATAAAAATATATTTTTATCTTTTCAAATATGGAATTTTTCATCCAGAATATTTCCAAATTATTAATTATGATTTTACATAATTTTTTTCCATATTTTAAATAATTTTATCAAGGCCCATACAGTCGGTTTCCAATAACGGCCACCGAACCGCATTTACATCGAACTTTTCCAAAACTGAATTGGACATAATTCCAAATCCAACCATTAGATTTCAAATCTTTTATATTCATTGGAAATTTCTTTTCGATACGAACCCAACGGTTCTGGTTTTAGGAGAATCCGACGGTCGAATCTCCCGTTATATCAATTTGAAGTTAGTGGTTGAAATTCGCGAACGGTCGCTGCGCGACGCGTTCTATTCAGGCCATCATATATATATATATATATATATATATAATATCATCGATTTCTATTTAAACCATATTTTATAAATTATTTCTAAATTCATTTTAAAAAGATTTCAACTTCATTTTCACTTTTAAATCCAAATTGAATATTCTCTATCATTATAATTTTAAAATGATAATATTTTCAAATTATTAGATTTTGAAATCACTTCTTTTCGATATTCATTTTAAAATGAATAAAATCGATCGATAAACCAGTTCAGATTAAAATAGCATTTACTACATAAGTCGACTTCACAGTTCAATATTTTTGTGCTCATAAAAAATCGGACATCAAAATACATTTTGATTATTCACTTAATATTATTTTAAAATATTATTTATTTTAGAATATTCTTTATTTAAAAATATTCTTTACTTAAAATATTCTTTACTTTTGAATCGAATTGCGACTCAATTAATTATCATATAATTTCAGTTATATGGATTTCATACAACGCATGTATTCAACAATAATGATAAATAGTAATTAAACAGTCCATTCGCATCCAGAGTGAAATTTACAACTGTGTGAGCATTAAAATAAATAAATAACGCTCATCACAGTCTGTTAACCCATCGACTAACATACAACTAAATATAGGAACTAGTGTATGTCAAATATCATCCCAATACCTGTGTGGGGTTTTCAAACAACAACAGTTTATTTAAATAAGTCATTGGTTAATAAATTTAACCTATTCTAATTCGTTTTGAATTATTTTTCTACTTAGCCAATTTTACTAGTTAAAATTATAAGTAGATATTTATAATTTAATTTCAACTACCACCTTAATGTCAACATTATTTTTAATGTGTTAATCATCACAAGATCACAAACAAAACTCTATACAATCAATTAAATCTGCATGGTCTGTGGACGAGGGAGGTGATGAAACACCCCACCTCCGTTAAGGTCACTCACAAAGGGAATACCTTAACTTCGGTGGAGGTTTATAAGTAAAAGTCACGTATAAAACACAAGACAGATATAAACACATATATATAAACAACGGAAAACAAACAGACTTTCATATCATAAATACGTGTTCATACAAAACACTTCCATAATTGCCTCGAAACAAACTTCCAATTATTACAACCATAATACTGTCTTGATTTAAAACTTAAAGAAGCATGAAACATAATTAAAACTGCATAAATCCCTATAGAATGTCCAAAGCCATAGCCCAAACGAAAGAGATCCAAGCAATACATTCTCTCTCTTCAAGCTGGATGAAAAATCTGACTAAGCTGAGGTGTTTCCTCCCTGTGGACCTAAGGGGGGGAAACGGAAGAAAAGAGAGCGAAAGGAAAATGGGTCAGATATAAGTCTAGTAAGTCTAGTTATATTTCTAGCATGAGAACAATAAAAAGATCATGAATTGCATAAACTGAGAATAGGACAATACCAGAATATAAGACAAGATATGGCAGGAAATACTAACTATACTAAACGCACTCACTATTACTTCTCTGCACCTACTAACTAGCCTAACTAGCACCACGTGTTCATGACAAGGTGATCCCTTATTCGATTGGCTCTTACTCGCAACGTTTTCTTCCTGTGTCATACGACCCCACAAGATTGTAGATACCTATGTTGGTCCCACTATGGGGTGTATCAAGTCCCATGGTGGCGGCCCGACACAATTCTAGAATGCATAGGTTATACTGATGCCCAGTGCCCTGTTTGTCTGCTCCGAAGTGTGTGCACGCCCGCACTCCGTTAGAACCTACACTGATGCACCAACTGCCGTCGCTTTTGACCGCTTACAATCAACCCAGTAATCGTGCCCCACCCTGCCTAGTTTCAGGGTACCATGATACCTAATTGGATTACTGCTGAAATTGGTCCCCGTTACTAGGGTTTTCTAGTCAAACATGTTAAGTGGTTAAGTGTCTGTATTTACCTAACCCCACCCATCAGTTTAATTAACATGTTGAATTGGTTAAGTGTTTTAGTTAACTTAACCCAACCATCCTGACTTGTCTGTCCTTAGCTTTAATTAGTTAAAGCACCAACCACTCACATTAGACAGGTATTGTTACGGTTACTGGATGTGCCGGTCGGTTCCGGGCAAGTTTACACCATAACTCAGTCTAACCTCGGGTCCTTATTGGGCTCAATGCCTTAACCTCCCACATTAGATAGGTATTGTTGTGATTACTGGACAGCCGTGCGGGTCCGGGCAGGTTTACATCACAACTAAATCTAACCTCGGGTTAAGCATATTCATATTTTCTGAATTTACATTTTCATTTATGTATATTATCCAGAATTCATGTCATTGCCCAGATTTGATTCTAATCAAGTTCATTAATTTTAGATATATAATTTATATCGTTTCATGCTATAAATTACCTATGTGGCTTTTCACCAATTTATGTCAATTTTCCTATAATTACCAATTTTTCCCAACGTTACCCCATCTAAATATTAGGCAACAATCTTAGCCTAATTTTCGTCCGCATGATTTTTGACATATAATATTAGGCTAAAAGCTCAGCCTAATTTAGCATACACAAAATTGGCATAAAGAAATTCATTAATATAAACATGACATAGGTGTAAACTTGGCATTTTCGGCATAGTCAATATGAACACCATAGATGTGAACTTGCAAAATAGTCAACATGAATATCATAGGTGTGAACTTGCATCGTAGACTAAATCAACATACATATATGTGGATTTGCAACATAGACTAAATCAACTTATATATACGTGAATTTGCAACATAGACTAAATCAACTTACATATATGTGAATTTACAAATCAATCACGAACATATGAATAAGTGTGAACTTGAAATGTGACATAGTTTTAACATATACACATAAACATGTAGATCTAACATTTGGTCTCATATGTGATATGATTTTACAACCTAAAACTTGCATAACATGATAAACTACACAAATTGTCATAACAGGTTATACTCCAAGTTCATATACATATGAATAGACTTATCCATTAATTCCCAATTCAACATGATAATAAAATAGAACCACAGACATAGATCAATATCATTCAATTCCACATATAACATAATAAACATTGTTCTATTATGAATTTGTTTCCAAGGCATGACATTAATTTTGATTCGCATCCCAAAACATAACTAAACTTACAACGAACGACGAACTTGAGTTCTGGTTTCTGAGTTCTGGAGTTGAGATGCTTTCCTTTGGGTAGATAAACGTTGTTTTGATTTTAATTGAATTAGATTCTGTTCGTCTCTTAGCTTTCTTCAAGTGGAGGCTACTCTCAGTTTTCTCCCGACAGCATGGCGGCTCTGGTTCTAATTTTTATGTGAATTTAGGTTGGAGACTTAAGTTGTTTATATAGAATTTCAAACTAATTAGAGCCGTCAAATGATCATAGATGAATCTAGACCATTCACATCGAGAAGAGCCAACTAGAAAGTGAAAAATCGGCCTTAATGACACACCAGAACTCAGAAAATCGCTCAGAACCCGACCAGGCCAGCCAAGACCTGACTAGGTCGACTGGGTAGGTCGACCCCCTGGTCGACCTGGGTACCTAGGTCGACCCCCTGGTCGACCTGGTTCCTGGGCGGGAATTTTCCCGCCCAGCCCAATTCTGGTCCAGTTTTTTGAATTTTGAACTTGTTTCGGGCTGTTTGAATTTTAAATCGAATTCTGAAACTTCCGAAGAGCACAACTTCTTCATACAGAGCACGATTTACGCAAACTCGGACTCTATCTCAAGCAGAATTCCGAGATGAACGCAATGGCATAACCCATTTCCCTTAATTCTTTCATTTAGAATTAATTATACTTTAATTTGTTAATTTGTTGTTAATAGAAAATTCGGGGTGTTACATTCTCCCCTCCTTAAAGGATTTCGTCCCCGAAATCTTCAAGTCTAGAAGAACGTATATCCTAACATCCAATCGTCCATCTACTCAACCAACAAACACAGGAGTCCATTGTTCTTAAAAGACTTCTAATGCTTCATGATCATATGCATAGTGTGTGTATATGTCCTTATCTAATGCAAAATTAGGCGGTCTACTGATTCAGTTGACCTCCTTAATGTGAATCATGTAAGTGTCATGAATCCATTATGTATGCAAATTTTTCCCTACTCATAATTCTACATGAGTGTGCAACCATTCATACAAATGTGACATCCATATGACAACATATCAAGTTTCAACCGCATACAAATATGAATACATATATGCATATGCAATATGGAAGTGACTGAGCCGATCTAATACCTAGGGTGTGTGTATATGCATTCACGAGCAACCACTAGCAACCACTTGCAACCACTTGCAGTCATCAATCATAACATGTTTCAAATACATGTTTACATCCATTAGTTTCTACCTAAGGAGTTAGGAGAAAAAGGACCAAGAAGATACACTAAAAGGTAGATACAAGCATAAACTTATGGAAAAAGAGAGATCAAAGATGTACCCTAAAAAAGAAAAGTGTAGGCAGCGCGTATTCTGTCCTCAGTTTCCCAAGTCGCGTCTTCCTCGGCATCGCTTCATTGAACTTTAACAAGCTTGACTTCACGGTTGCGTAGCTTTTTGATTTCAGTTCCTACGATTCGAGTTGGAACTCTCCTCACAGTTGTTTCTCGTTCTATTTCAACTTCTTCTAGAATGCTTTGCTCCACCACTTCCGCAGATTCATGTAAACATTTCTGGAGGTGAGAAACGTGAAAACATTGTGAATTCCAGCCAACCTTTCGGGCAGCTCTACTCTACAAGCCATCTTCCCAATCTTCTCGATGATGGGGAACGGACCTACAAATCTTGGCGCTAGTTTTCCTGTGGATCCAAAGCAAACGACGTTCCTTAAAGGAGATACCTTAAGGAAAACATGTCCCCAACCTCAAACTCAAGGTCGGTCCTTCTTTTGTCTGCGTAGGATTTCTGTCTATCTTGGGTAGTCTTCATTCTTCTTCGTATCAAGTCCACTTTTTCTGAAGTCTCTCTAATCATGTCTGTCCCAAGTATAAGCTTGTCTATAGACTCCCACCAACAAGTTGGTGATCGGCACGGTCTTCCATATAGAGCTTTAAAGGGCGCCATGCCGATGGTGGCTTGGTAGCTGTTGTTGTAGGCGAATTCCACTAAAGGAAGATGATCCTCCCATGTCCCTCCAAAGTCAAGAACGCACAGTCTCAAAAGATCTTCTAATACTCTATTCACCCTTTTCGTCTGACCATCGGTTTAGGGGTGATAGGTTGTGCTCAGGCATAACTGTGTGCCTACAGGTTCTTGCAGACTCCGCCAAAACTCGCTTGTAAAGATAGGATCTCGGTCACTCACTATGCTGGAGGGTATTCCATGGAGTCGAACTATTTCCTTGAGATAAAGAGATGCTAGAGATGAGGTAGTCCTTCTACTCTTGACAAGTATAAAGTGGGCGCTTTTTGTAATCCTGTCCACTATTAGCCAAATGCTAGTATTGCCCCTTCTTGACCTAGGCAACCCATAAATGAAGTCCATTGAAATTCTATCCCACTTTCATTGCGGGACTTCTAGAGGATGAAGCAGTCCTTCAGGCTTCTTTTGTTCCGCCTTGACCTGTTGGCATATCATGCACTTAGAAATGAAATCTGACACATCTTTCTTCATGCCGCTCCAAAAGAAAACTCTCTTTACGTCCTTGTACATCTTGTCTCCACCTGGGTGTATTGTCATCTTGGAATGGTGTACTTCCTCGAGAACCATCTTTACCAAATCCCTTACTTGTGGGATGCATAGTCTTCCATCTCGCCTCAGCCAACCCTTATCATCGATGGAGTACTATTGAGGTGACTGGAAGTTTCACCCCTAATTAGCTTATCAATCACATCAACAAGCTGAGGGTCTTCACGTTGTGCGGCCCCTATTGAGTCTAAAAGAGTGGGCCGTACTTCTAGTGATGCTAACAAACCAGGTACAAAATCATAGGAGGGCCTAAAGTCAAAACTAGCTATATACTCTAAGCTTTGCCTTTCTACAAAGAGAGGGCTTAACGTTAGCTTCTTTCTACTCAAGGCGTCTGCTACTACGTTGCCCTTGCCAGGAGTATAGGAAATCTCAAAATCATACGACGTAAGAAACTCCATCCACCTTTGTTGTCTTAAGTTAAGATCTTTCTGTGAGAAAAGATACTTCAATGATTTATGGTCAATATATAATTCGAACTTCTCACCTAGGAGATAATGGCGCCAAGACTTAAGCGCAAAGACGATGGCAGCTAACTCAAGATCGTGGATTGGGTAGTTCTTTTAATTAACTTTCAATTGTCTTCCACCATAAGCTACTACCTTCCCTTCTTGCATCAGAACAACGCCTAGTCCCGTACCACAAGCATCCGTGTATACTGTAAACATCTTGCTTCCATCTGGTAATGTAAGAACTGGGGCTGTTGTGAAAGCCCTTTTCAGTCGTTGGAAAGCAAACTCGCAATCCAAATTCCAAGAGAACGCTAGATTCTTCTTTGTTAGCCTTGTGAGTGGAGCTGAGATTTTCGCGAAATCTCTAATGAACTTTCGGTAAAAACCTGCTAGCCCGAGAAATCTTTGGACTTCAGTTGCATTTCTTGGTGCCTTCCAATCTTGCACTGCCACCACTTTTGCGGGGTCCATAGCTAACCCCTCTTTGGACACTACATGTCCAAGAAACCTTACTTATTCTCTCCAAAAGTGGCACTTGGAGAATTTGGCTTTCAGCTGATGAACTCGAAGAGTTTCCATGATCACCTTTAGATGCTGAGCATGTTCTTCCTCATTCTTTGAGAAGATCAAAATATCATCTACGAAGACCACCACGAACTTATTGAGGAATTCTCTGAACACCCTACTCATTAGGTCTACGAAATAAGCGGGTGCGTTTGTCAAGCCGAAAGGCATGACAAGCCACTCGAAGAAACTGTCTGGGGTTCTGGATGTCGTCTTATCAATGCTATCTTCAGCTACCCTTAGCTGATGGAACCCAGTAGCCAGATCAAGTTGGGAGAAAACCGATGCACCTACAAGCTTATCAAACAAATCGCCTATTCTGGGAAGCGGGTGTCTATTCTTCTTAGTCGGCTTGTTTAGCTCCCTATAGTCCACACAAAGATGTAGTGAGCCATCTGCTTTGGTGGCGAACACCATTGGAGCACCCCATTCCAAGATACTCCGCCTTATAAACCCCTTCTCGAGAAGCTCCTTAACTTGCTTAATGAGCTCCTTTCTCTCCTTTGGAGCCATGTGTCTAACAGGTAAAGCTACGGGCTTTGCATTATCAACAAGATATATGCGGAAGTCTATTTCTCGCCTCGGAGGTAAGCCCTTCACCTCTTCAAAGACATCCGGATATTCACGGACCACTCTAACCAACTGTAAATTCTCAACAGAAGCATCAAGCGACTCTAGATAACTAAGCATAACAGCATTCAAGGGATTACAAGAAATTTCTAGAGTGTTACCGAGCCGAGTCAAGAGTCTAACCACTCTCTCCTCACATTCAAAAATGGCACCATTACTGGATAATCAGTCCATGCCTAAGATCAATCCGTATCCCGAGAAGCCCAAAACAAAGGCACTACATCTAAACTCAACAATTAGAATAGAGATTTTCAAATCCAAACAAACCATCGACAAATAAGATGAGCCCCCAATTGGATTTGAAACAACCAAGGGATCTTCTACCATACTAGTGTCTAGGTGCAGAGATTCTACTAAAGCAGGTGAAATAAAAGAATGCGATGCACCAGAATCAAAGAGAGTGCGAAATGGATGATCATAAAGATAAACTACACTTTCTATAGAAATATTTCTACCTCGTTCCTGCGGAGGTTCCACCAGCGCGTGAACCTGTCCCCCTGAAGTGGATCCAGTCCTCTGTCCCTGCCCTCGCTTCTTTGGGCAGTCCTTAGCCATGTGTCCAGTCTTGCCGCAATGGAAACAACCACCATTCATCTTCGCCTTCTTCTTTCTGCAGTCTTTCACTATATGTCCAACAATGCCACAGAAATTACACCTTCTCTTTTCACGGGATTTGTTGTTCTTCCCGCCCTTCTTGGAGTCTGTTTTCTTAGCCTGTAAACCCTCTTTCTTTTCTTGAGGCACTTCCACCTTTGCCTCTTTCTTGCCTTTATTTTCCTCGTGTCGCAGCGCCATGTCCACCAAGCTTTCATAAGTCGCTCCCATAGGTATATGGGTCATAGCAAGGCTGTGTAGAGGCTCATTCAAACCTTTGACAAAGCGAAGAGCCTTCTTGTGTTGGGTGTTTACTAAATCCAGCCCAAATCTGGCCAGCTGATTAAACTGATTGACGTACTCCTTGATCGTCATACTTCCTTGTTTAAGAGTTAGGAACTTCTCTATCTGCAGGCTTCTTTCAGCTTAGGAGAGTTTAGCTTGGGAGAGGAATTTCATCTCAAACCTCATCCTGAAATCTTCCCAAGTTTCCACTGGCCTCTCAGCATGGGTGACCTCCCACAAATAAGAAGCTTCGTCTTTAAGCAACCACACTGCTAGTTGTATCTTTTGCCTGTCGTCGACTTCGAAGATGACGAACAAATCTTCGGTCTCCTTCAGCCAGTTCCTTGCTACCACAAAGGATTCAGTTCCATAAAAGTCCTTTCCATCCATAGCCTTGAAGTCTATACACGTCTTTGCGAAAGAATTTCCACGAGGAGGAGGAGGAACCGCAACCACTGGGGGAGGAGGAATGTCTGTTGGGCCCGCGTCATTGGCCCTAGCCTCTAGGTACCTTTGGAACCAGCCAGGTACCGGTACTCCTTCTGGAAGGTTAAGGTCTCCAGACATGCTGAAACAAAAAGGAAAGATTCAAGATAAAAGGATAGAGAGATAGTGCATATGGATTTGGGGAATTATGCCTTTTAAAAACAACACTTTTTCTTAAAAAAATGCCTCTTTAAACTTCTTTTTGAAAATAGTTTCAAAAACCTTTATCTAATCTGGTAAAACCTGTGCTCTGATACCAAGTGAAACACCCCACCTCCGTTAAGGTCACTCACAAAGGGAATACCTTAACTTCAGTGGAGGTTTATAAGTAAAAGTCACAGATAAAACACAAGACAGATATAAACACATATATACAAACAGCGGAAAAACAAACAGACTTTCATATCATAAATACGTGTTCATACAAAACACTTCCATAATTGCCTCAAAACAAACTTCCAATTATTACAACCATAATACTGTCTTGATTTAAGACTTAAAGAAGCATGAAACATAATTAAAACTACATAAATCCCCATAGAATGTCCAAAGCCATAGCCCAAACGAAAGAGATCCAAGCAATACATTCTCTCTCTTCAAGCTGGATGAAAAATCTGACTAAGTTGAGGTGTTTCCTCCCTGTGGACCTGAGGGGGGGAAACAGAAGAAAAGAGAGCGAAAGGAAAATGGGTCAGACATAAGTCTGGTAAGTCTAGTTATGTTTCTAGCATGAGAACAATAAAAATATCATGACTTGCATAAACTGAGAACATGACAATACCAAAATATAAGACAAGATATGGCAGGAAATACAAACTATACTGAACACACTCACTATTACTTCTCTGCACCTACTAACTAGCCTAACTTGAACCACGTGTTCATGACAAGGTGATCCCTTATTCGATCGGCTCTTACTCTCAACGTTTTCTTCCTGTGTCATACGGCCCCACATGATTGTAGATACCTATGCTGGTCCCACTATGGGGTGTATCAAGTCCCATGGTGGCGGCCCAACACAATTCTAGAATGCATAGGTTATACTACTGATGCCCAGTGCCCTGTTTGTCTGCTCCGAAGTGTGTGCACGCCCGCACTCCGTTAGAACCTACACTACTGCACCAACCGCCGTCGCTTTTGACCGCTTACAATCAGCCCAGTAATCTTGCCCCACCTTGCCTAGTTTCAGGGTACCATGATACCTAATTGGGTTATTGCTGAAATGGGTCCCCGTTACTAGGGTTTTCTAGTCAAACATGTCAAGTGGTTAAGTGTCTGTATTTACCTAACCCCACCCATCAGTTTAATTAACATGCTGAATTGGTTAAGTGTTTTAGTTAACTTATCCCTACCATCCTGAGTTGTCTGACCTTAGCTTTTAATTAGTTAAAGCACCAACCACTCACATTAGACAGGTATTGTTACGGTTACTGGATGTGCCGGTCGGTTCCGGGCAGGTTTACACCGTAACTCAGTCTAACCTCGGGTCCTTATTGGGCTCAATGCCTTAACCTCCCACATTAGATAGGAATTGTTGTGATTACTGGACAGTCGGGCGGGGCCGGGCAGGTTTACATCACAACTCAATCTAACCTCGGGTTAAGCATATTCGTATTTTCTGAATTTACATTTTTATTTATGTATATTATCCAGAATTCATGTCATTGCCTAGATTTGATTCTAATCAAGTTCATTAATTTTAGGTATATAATTTATATCGTTTCATGCCATAAATTACCTATGTGATTTTTCACCAATTTATGTCAAGTTTCCTATAATTACCTATTTTTCCCAACGTTACCCCATCTAAATATTAGGCTAACAATCTTAGCCTAATTTTCGTCTGCATGATTTTTGACATATAATATTAGGCTAAAAACTCAGCCTAATTTAGCGTACACAAAATTGGCATAAAGAAATTCATTAATATAAACATGACATAGGTGTAAACTTGGCATTTTCGGCATAATCAATATGAACACCATAGGTGTGAACTTGCAAAATAGTCAACATGAATATCATAGGTGTGAACTTGCAACGTAGACTAAATCAACATACATATATGTGGATTTGCAACATAGACTAAATCAACTTACATATATGTGAATCTGCAACATAGACTAAATCAACTTACATATATGTGAATTTACAAATCAATCACGAACATATGAATAAGTGTGAACTTGAAATATGACATAGGTTTACCATATACACATAAACATGTAGATCTAACATTAGGTCTCATATGTGATATGATTTTACAACCTAAAACTTGCATAACATGATAAACTACACAACTTGTCATAACAGGTTATACTCCAAGTTCATATACATATGAATAGACTTATACATTAATTCCCAATTCAACATGATAATAAAATAGAACCACAGACATAGATCAATATCATACAATTCCACATATAACATAATAAACATTGTTCTATTATCAATTTATTTCCAAGGCATGACATTAATTTTGATTCGCATCCCAAAACATAACTAAACTTACAACGAACGACGAACATGTGTTCTGGATTCTGAGTTCTGGAATTGAGATGCTTTCCTTTGGGTAGATAAATGTTGTTTTGATTTTAATTGAATAAATGTTGTTTTGATTTTAATTGAATTAGATTTTGTTCGTCTCTTAGCTTTCTTCAAGTGGAGGCTACTCTCAGTTTTCTCCCGACAGCATGGCGGCTCTGGTTCTAATTTTTGTGTGAATTTAGGTTGGAGACTTATATTGATTATATAGAATTTCAAACTAATTAGAGTCGTCAGATGATCATGGATGAATCTAGACCATTCACATCGAGAAGAGCCAACCAGAAAGTGACAAATCAGCCCTAATGACACACCAGAGCTCAGAAAATCGCCCAGAACCCGACCAGGCCAGCCAAGACCTGACCAGGTCGACTGGGTATGTCGACCCCCTGGTCAACCCCCAGGTTGACCCCTAGTCGACCTGGGTCCTGGGCGGGAATTTTCCCGCCCAACCCAATTCTAGTCCAGTTTTTCGAATTTTG
This sequence comes from Allium sativum, assembly GCA_030737875.1. Classification (NCBI taxonomy): domain Eukaryota; kingdom Viridiplantae; phylum Streptophyta; class Magnoliopsida; order Asparagales; family Amaryllidaceae; genus Allium; species Allium sativum. Next base: position 322,419,944 of record CM060921.1, read on the forward strand.
AACTTGTTTCGGGCTGTTTGAATTTTAAATCGAATTCTGAAACTTCGAAGACCATAACTTCTTCATACGGAGTCCGATTTATGCAAACTCGGACTCTATCTCAAGCAGAATTCCGAGACGAACGCAGTGGAGTAACCCATTTCCCTTAGTTCTTTAATTTAGAATTAATTATACTTTAATTTGTTAATTTATTGTTAATAGAAAATTCGGGGTGTTACAGGTGAGCTAACAATTTATAATGATTAAAACTGATAAAAATCTACACTGGCAATTCTATATATTTTTATACATAAATAAAATAGCATGATAAAATATAATTTAGTGAGGAGTTCTCACCTTGGATTTCCACTCCGTCATTTTTTTATGCAAAGGAATATGACCTTTTCGGCTCCATAGTCTACATACGACATTCAAATCACTCCAATTGTATTTTATTGTGAAGCTCTCGTGATACGGTTCCAACGCATCTTGTTTCGCTGAATTCCGAGTTTGTATGAAAAAGTTATGCATTTTTCAAGTTTCATGTACATATATGTAATTAACATAATTAATTAATTAATTAATTAATTACCTTAATCCTTACTAATTACATCCTCTAATCTCTTCTTCCTCTCTCAAAACTCACATATACACAACAGCCCTATTGTGACGGCCCGCCCCGCACCAGCCTACATTTCCTCCGGAAGTGCGCTGTACACATGTCCCGACTAACACGGAACGGTCGCCAAAGAAAGGAAAGAAGGGAATAAACCAATCAAGGAACCTGTAGAATGTCTCACAGCGCATGGAATAAAATATATTAACAACATACTTGACATAAAACAGGTGAGACAGTGCATAAGCTGATAACTAAAATCAACATCAATCATCAGAGCAGCGGAAATCCAAATACAGCTTATTACAATTTTCCGAATTTACTGTCTCTAAACAAAAGAAAGCTAAAGTAGAAGATACACCACCAATGCCCAAGCAGTGATCTTCAACAATACAGGGAGAATATTATGTATATATTACGTGGAAGCCTCCTGCTCGTCTCCGGATCAACTACCCGTGCATCACCAGCTAACCTGTCTCTAGTCTGCTCGTGTGAGCACCCAGAGTAATAAGAGGAGACATAAAACTCTGGGTCAGACATAAAGCCTGGTATGAGCGATAAGCATCTAAACAGAATAATAACAGGTATACTAAACCATACCTGAACCTGGACCTACAACCAAAGAGTTAGTACCACATACCGTACAATGCTCTAAGGTGCCATAATAAATAGTGTAAGGATACGGGGGTGGGGTGTGCATGTCATAATGATAGCAAACAAATCATCCATGGCAACCATCTTCACATCTCTCACTCAGTGCGTAAAGCATACGATATCTACCACTTTGGAACACTAGACAAACTGAGGTAACGACGAATCCCGACTTGTAGAAACCCTGCTATGACCAAGCTAAACATATGGAGTCATGACCAAACATTTCAATGACCCACTTCATTGGTTGTAGCCCTTGGTCCTACCGATGCCATAAGGGCCCTGAATCCGCCTTCGTACCTCCTACCATAGTGGTCCAAAGCTATAGACGTCGATAACTCCTTGGCACGCGTCCCGCAGCAAAACCCAACTATGAAGCGAACTCGTTGATTCCCATCTGAATCTTGAGCTCTAACTTCTCATTTGGACTACCTTTGCATCTCGGGTTTTCTGTCATTACCGGATCGGTTCGGATCCCCTCTTTGCCATCGGTTCGGTTCGGATCCCTTCTTTGCCATCGGTTCGGTTCGGATCCCTTCTTTGCCATCGGTTCGGATCGGTCGTGGCCACTCCTGGCAGATCGGGTCGGTCTTCGAATCTAATCGTCACCCATCGGTTCGGGTCGGAGTAGCTCATGCTCACGAGAGGCGGATCGGGTCGGGTAGTGTGAGCGGGTCGGTTCGGATAGTTTGCTCCAACTTGTGATCCTTCATGGTCATCAATTCGCAAGTTTCCAGGTGGTCCGGATCGGTCTCCATCACCACAAGCGGTTCGGAGGGACGGTTTCACAACGGTTCGGTTCGGACCTCCCATCCGATCCGATCCGTTTCAGGTACTTTCCTGCACTGACTTTCCAGCGACTGTTTTGCGCCATACGACGGCGTCTTCGACCAATCTAACTATTTTAATCAATCACAATTCATGTCAAACTGTCATAGCAACATATAACATCAATTGCAAACACCATAACAACAATTTGATAGATTTAAAATGGATCAAACATAGCTAGAACCCCTCATTTTCCCCTAATCAATCTTAATCATGTTTAAGCATACAATTAGCAAAACACATCGAAATTAACCCAAATTTCTAATAGAGCCTTAAAACATTATTTTAGAATTTTAAGATTTTTTCCAGAATTTATTTACGTATAAATTCGCTAATCTTCACTAATTACCCTTAATTACCATAATTAGTGCAAAAACTATGCAAATCACTCACCTTGGCCACAAATGAAACACCAAATCTGAAATACTCTCTGTTTGGGTCAAATTCCTATGTATAGCAGCAGCTCCAACCTTTCTTTGTTGCTATTTGGCCTTGTTTTGATGTAGTTTAGCTTATTCTTCACTAAAAATGTGTTTTGGAGTGGTTTTAGAGGATGGAAGCCATTACTAAGGTCTCAAGAAGGTTTGTGGCGGCTCAAAACTGAAATGAAAGTGATAACCTAACCCTAATCAGTCCTCCTATACCTCTAAACCCGAAATTCCCCTCTGGGCCTAGCTGCTAATCACCCGGTTAAGCCCAATTAAGCTGTTTTTCACCATCTGAAACTTGTTTCAGCCATATCTCCCAAACGGTGAGTCCGTTTGACTAATGTGACCACTCTACGGAAAGAGAAACCATCATCCGGAGCCAATGGAAGTGGTTTCAGGTCAAAATTCCTTTCCAGTCAAAAGTTATGGCCAAAACAGTGCCAACTAGGGGTAAAATGGTCATTTAAAAATCGGGAAAAATCATGAACCTAGGAAATGACCACAATAGTCGTCTCCCAAAGTTACATGACCATACGACTTCGTATGTGAAAGAAATAAATATCCTACGATCCTATGATGCGTAGAATACGGGTCGTTACACTCTCCCCCCCTTAAGAAATTTCGTCCCCGAAATTCCTTAACCCAAAACATACAAAGGATCCCGCATGCCTAACAACCACGTACAACAATCAAACATGCAAAACAAGCAAACAAGCCTATCCTAGCATGCGGAAAACTAAATCGAAGTCAAAATCTTACCAGGCAAAGAGTTCTGGGTGTGTCTTCCTAATGTCCTCCTCTGTCTCCCAAGTACAATCACCCTCGTCCTCGCTCCACTGTACCTTGACTAGCTTCACCGCCTTCCTTCGAAGTTGCTTCATGTCGTGCTCGACAATACGGGCCGGCTTGCGGTTCCCAACCGCCTCGGGTTCTACTTCGAAGTCCTCTAACTGATCAGGTGAAATAGTCATATCTGAGTCGTGAACGAACTTCCTTAGTTGGGAAACATGAAAAACGTTGTGAACTCCCGCCATCTTCTCTGGTAAGTCAATTCTATATGCCAAATTCCCGACTAGTTCAAGAATAGGGAATGGGCCAACGAATCTTGGTGCCAACTTGCCTCTCCTGCCAAATCGTATTACGCTCTTCAACGGAGAGATCTTGACAAACACCAAGTCACCAACGGAGAATTTTAAGTCTCTTCTTCTCTTATCAGCATAACTTTTCTGCCTATCTTGGGCTGCCTTCATTCGTTGTTGAATGATCTTGATCTTATCTGAAGTTTCCCTCACCACATTGGTCCAAGCATAAACTTCTCGCCAGTCTCTATCCAACATGATGGTGAGTTGCACGGTCTTCCGTACAAAGCTTCAAACGGAGCCATACCGATACTGGATTGGTAGCTATTATTATATGCAAACTCTACTAGATGCAAATGGTCATCCCATGATCCACCAAAATCCAATATACACGCTCTCAAGAGATCTTCCAAAATACGATTCACCCTTTCCGTCTGACCGTCGGTCTGAGGATGATATGCGGTACTGAGATGTAACTCTGACCCTAGAGCCTCTTGTAAGCTCTTCCAAAACCCACTAGTGAATAACGGGTCTCGGTCGCTCACAATGCTTTTAGGTACTCCATGAAATCTCACTACCCACTTCATATACAATTCTGCTAACTTAGCCGCCGTTCTGGTCGATTTGACTGGTATAAACCTTGCACTTTTAGTCAGTCGATCTACAATTACCCAAATGCTGTCATATCCCGATCTAGTCCTTGGTAAACCATCGATGAAATCCATCGAGACTTGCTCCCATTTCCATTCGGGAATTTCTAAGGGCTGTAACAACCCACTAGGCTTCTTTTGCTCGGCTTTAACTAGCTGGCAATTCATGCACTTGGATATAAACTTCCCAATGTCTCTTTTCATTCCTTCCCAGTAGTAAGTATGCTTCATATCTCGATACATCTTGTTACCACCGGGGTGTATAGTTAGCTTTGAGTGATGACATTCTCTAAGCACTTCATCTCTCAATCCATTGACATTGGGTACAACAAGCTTTCCATTCTTTCTAAGCCATCCATCTCGATCAAGCCCATACTTGTTCATCTCCTCATCGATACCCATCTCTAACTTGGAGATGATTTCCAATAGGTTAGGATCGTCCCTCTGACTAGAGCCGATCCGCTCAATCAAAGTGGGTCTGATCGCCAAACTTGCTAACATTTCTGGATCCAATTCGCACTTTGGTTTGAAATCAAACCCCGCGATAAACTCCAGTTGCTTCCATTCAAGGAACATAGCCCCTAAGCTGGCATGTCTTCTACTCAATGCATCGGCCACTGCGTTGCCCTTTCCCGGTGTGTATGCGATGTCAAAATCATAGGAAGCTAAGAACTCTAACCATCTCTGCTGACGGAGATTCAGATCTTTCTGAGAGAAGAGATACTTTAACGACTTATGGTCTGTAAACAGCTCAAATCTTTCTCCCAAGAGATAGTGTCTCCACATATTTAACGCGAACACGATCGCTGCCAATTCTAAATCATGGGTAGGGTATCTTCTCTCGTGCGGTTTCAATTGCCGACTTGCGTAAGCTATAACCCTACCGCCTGCATCAATACAGCACCCAGTCCGGTACCACAGGCGTCCGTGTATACTATCATCTCTTCATCCCCCTTAGGAATGACTAACACTGGTGCGCTTGTCAACTTGTCCTTTAGACTTTTGAATGCATTCTCGCACCTTTCATCCCAGACAAAAGCTTGATTCTTCTTGGTCAACTGGGTCAATGGTGCTGCTGTCTTGGAGAAACCTTGGATAAACTTACGATAATATCCAGCTAATCCCAAGAAACTTCTTACATCTGTTGCATTCTTGGGCGTAGGCCAATCCTGTACCGTAGCCACTTTTGTCGGGTCCACGGCAATACCATTCTCTGATACAACATGGCCCAAGAACCTCACTTCCCTCTTCCAGAAGTGACACTTAGAAAACTTTGCTTTCAATTGGTGTTTTCTCAACACCTCCATCACTACTCTTAAATGTTCCTTGTGTTCTTCCTCTGTCCTCGAATAGACCAAAATATCATCAATGAACACAAGGACAGACTTATTCAACTGATCTCTGAATACCCTATTCATAAGATCCACAAAATATGCTGGGGCATTGGTCAGCCCGAATGGCATGACCAACCACTCATAAAATACGGACGGCGTCCGAAATGCCGTTTTAGCTATACTCTCAGCTTCCACTCTAAGCTGATGAAAACCTGTCGCGAGATCTAACTGAGAAAATACTCTCGCGCCACTCAACTGATCGAACAAATCATCTATCCGCGGTAGAGGATACTTGTTCTTCCTCGTCACTTTATTCAACTCGCGGTAGTCTACACACAAATGAAGGGAACCATCCGCTTTGGTAGCAAACACAACTGGTGCTCCCCATTCAGAAACACTCCTTCTGATAAATCCCTTCTTTAAAAGATCGCTGACTTGCACCTCGAGCTCTCGCTGCTCTCTTGGTGCCATACGACGAAGTGGCATCACTATAGGCCTGGCATCCTTTACCAAATCAATACGAAACTCAATCTCTCGGTGTGGTGGAAGTCCGTTCACTTCTTCGAAAACATCCGGATACTGGCCAACCACGGGCAAACCTGACAACTCACTATGCGGAATGTCGAGGGAGTTTAGAAAACTAGCCAATACCCCCTTACTGGGTAGACCACCAAACACTATCCTCCGCCCATCATCCGCTCTGTCTGTCACCAAAAAGCCCTCACAGTCTACCACCACCCTGTATCTTCGGAGCCAATCTACTCCCAAAATAATGCCAAACCCAGTAAAGCCCAAAACAAAGCAATCACAAACAAACATGCATCCATGACTCGATAAGACCACATTATGACATATCATGCTAAGGCTAGTCGAACCACCAATCGGGTTCGTCACTACTAAAGGTCTATCGACAATCTCGGGCTCCAATCCCAACCTATCTACCAGGTCACCAGATATGAAAGAACTGGAAGCTCCGGTATCAAACAAAACTCTAACAGGAACATCATAAACAGAAAGCATACCTTGAATGACGACATTCTTTCCCTTCTCCGCCGCTGTTGGGGCATTCGACGAAGAAGGAATAGCATTAAGGGCATATGCTTTCACCATTTGCTTTTCTTTGGGGGGTTGCGGACACTTGTCCTTGTGATGTCCCATCTGGCCATAGTTGAAGCACTTCCTATCCGCTGGCTTGGCCCGACAATTACTAGCGTAATGGCCCTTCTTACCACAGCTGAAGCACTCAACATCTTGCTTATTCTTTTTCTTCTGGCCATCCTTAGCTTGGTTCTGCTTTCTCTTATTCTGGGAACCACCCTTGCCTCCACCACTTGCTTGTGGCTTTGGCTCATCTGCAGATGCAACCTCAGTCTTCGGCTTAGGGTAGAGGCTTTCTGATCTTAACGCTTTCCCCACAATCGATTCAAACGTCTCATCGATGTGGTTTATAAGTTTTTCCCCCAAGTACTGATCCAAACCAGTTATGAATTTCTCATTCTTTTTCTCGGCAGTATCAATAAGAGATAACCCATATTTTGACAAAGTGTCAAATTCAGCAATATACTCCGAGACAGCTCTGCCATTCTGCTTGAGCTCCAAGAATTTTTTAAACAGCACTGACTTCTGAGCAGCTGGAATGAACTTCTCGCTAAAGCGAGCCTTAAACTGCTCCCAAGTAATCTGATCTTCGGGAGTAGCTGCCTTTATAGCATTCCACCAATTCATTGCCCGCCCTTGCAGCTGACGGGACGCTAGCTTTCTTTTCATCGCATCCTCGATACCCAAATCCTCGAAGATACGTTCGCAATTATCCAACCAATCCTGAACATCCGTGGCCGACTCCGTTCCGAGGAACGGCTTCCCACCAAGGCTAGTATAATCCTTATTCAGCTTGGCGAAGTCGACTCTTGGCGCCTGCACTATTGGACCACCACCATTTCCACCATTGGGAGTTGCCCTCTGTACATCTCTAAGCATCTCTCTCATGAGGTCAGTAAACATCGTCCTCATGTCAGCAGCATTCCCATTATTGGCTCCCCTACCAGCACCTCTAGTATATCGTGTCATCGTCAATCTGAAAAAGGAAACGATTAACGACTCCATAGTGGTGCTAGTGCAGCACGACTTCATCCTTATACTAGTAATAGTATATACATATAGCTTTTGAAAACCAAAGTAATCACAAATACGCTCTCTCGTATGCGTATATTATCACTCCCTGATAACTTCCCTAGGTTAACTACGCAACCTAGAGCTCTGATACTAAATGTGACGGCCCGCCCCGCACCAGCCTACATTTCCTCCGGAAGTGCGCTGTACACATGTCCCGACTAACACGGAACGGTCGCCAAAGAAAGGAAAGAAGGGATTAAACCAATCAAGGAACCTGTAGAATGTCTCACAGCGCATGGAATAAAATATATTAACAACATACTTGACATAAAACAGGTGAGACAGTGCATAAGCTGATAACTAAAATCAACATCAATCATCAGAGCAGCGGAAATCCAAATACAGCTTATTACAATTTTCCGAATTTACTGTCTCTAAACAAAAGAAAGCTAAAGTAGAAGATACACCACCAATGCCCAAGCAGTGATCTTCAACAATACAGGGAGAATATTATGTATATATTACGTGGAAGCCTCCTGCTCGTCTCCGGATCAACTACCCGTGCATCACCAGCTAACCTGTCTCTAGTCTGCTCGTGTGAGCACCCAGAGTAATAAGAGGAGACATAAAACTCTGGGTCAGACATAAAGCCTGGTATGAGCGATAAGCATCTAAACAGAATAATAACAGGTATACTAAACCATACCTGAACCTGGACCTGCAACCAAAGAGTTAGTACCACATACCGTACAATGCTCTAAGGTGCCATAATAAATAGTGTAAGGATACGGGGGTGGGGTGTGCATGTCATAATGATAGCAAACAAATCATCCATGGCAACCATCTTCACATCTCTCACTCAGTGCGTAAAGCATACGATATCTACCACTTTGGAACACTAGACAAACTGAGGTAACGACGAATCCCGACTTGTAGAAACCCTGCTATGACCAAGCTAAACATATGGAGTCATGACCAAACATTTCAATGACCCACTTCATTGGTTGTAGCCCTTGGTCCTACCGATGCCATAAGGGCCCTGAATCCGCCTTCGTACCTCCTACCATAGTGGTCCAAAGCTATAGACGTCGATAACTCCTTGGCACGCGTCCCGCAGCAAAACCCAACTATGAAGCGAACTCATTGATTCCCATCTGAATCTTGAGCTCTAACTTCTCATTTGGACTACCTTTGCATCTCGGGTTTTCTGTCATCACCGGATCGGTTCGGATCCCCTCTTTGCCATCGGTTCGGTTCGGATCCCTTCTTTGCCATCGGTTCGGTTCAGATCCCTTCTTTGCCATCGGTTCGGTTCGTGGCCCTCATCTCGTGGCGGTTCGGATCGGTCGTGGCCACTCCTGGAAGATCGGGTCGGTCTTCGAATCCAATCGTCACCCATCGGTTCGGGTCGGAGTAGCTCATGCTCACGAGAGGCGGATCGGGTCGGGTGGTGTGAGCGGGTCGGTTCGGATAGTGTGCTCCAACTTGTGATCCTTCATGGTCATCAATTCGCAAGTTTCCAGGTGGTCCGGATCGGTCTCCATCACCACAAGCGGTTCGGAGGGACGGTTTCACAACGGTTCGGTTCGGACCTCCCATCCGATCCGATCCGTTTCAGGTACTTTCCTGCACTGACTTTCCAGCGACTGTTTTGCGCCATACGACGGCGTCTTCGACCAATCTAACTATTTTAATCGATCACAATTCATGTCAAACTGTCATAGCAACATATAACATCAATTGCAAACACCATAACAACAATTTGATAGATTTAAAATGGATCAAACATAGCTAGAACCCCTCATTTTCCCCTAATCACTCTTAATCATGTTTAAGCATACAATTAGCAAAACACATCGAAATTAACCCAAATTTCTAACAGAGCCTTAAAACATTATTTTAGAATTTTAAGAATTTTTCCAGAATTTATTTACGTATAAATTCGCTAATCTTCACTAATTACCCTTAATTACCGTAATTAGTGCAAAAACTATGCAAATCACTCACCTTGGCCACAAATGAAACACCAAATCTGAAATACTCTCTGTTTGGGTCGAATTCCTATGTATAGCAGCAGCTCCAACCTTTCTTTGTTGCTATTTGGCCTTGTTTTGATGTAGTTTAGGCTTAATCTTCACTAAAAATGTGTTTTTGGAGTGGTTTTAGAGGATGGAAGCCATTACTAAGGTCTCAAGAAGGTTTGTGGCGGCTCAAAACTGAAATGAAAGTGATAACCTAACCCTAATCAGTCCTCCTATACCTCTAAACCCGAAATTCCCCTCTGGGCCTAGCTGCTAATCACCCGGTTAAGCCCAATTAAGCTGTTTTTCACCATCTGAAACTTGTTTCAGCCATATCTTCCAAACGGTGAGTCCGTTTGACTAATGTGACCACTCTACGGAAAGAGAAACCATCATCCGGAGCCAATGGTAGTGGTTTCAGGTCAAAATTCCTTTTCAGTCAAAAGTTATGGCCAAAACAGTGCCAACTAGGGGTAAAATGGTCATTTAAAAATCGGGGAAAATCATGAACCTAGGAAATGACCACAATAGTCGTCTCCCAAAGTTACATGACCATACGACTTCGTATGTGAAAGAAATAAATATCCTACGATCCTATGATGCGTAGAATACGGGTCGTTACACCTATGTCCCTCTTCATGCATGCTTTCTCCTCCTCTTTCTCCTTCGTTTCTACATGAATGACGCTGGAGTTGATCCTAAAGAGATCCCGCTTCCTCATGAATTTATCTTGAATCGGGATCTTTTGTCTTAACTTTTTCCCAGTTTTGCCGAGGGAGCAACCCCTTTTTTCATCTTGAATTGGTCAAAATACGTGGATTTTTTGAGTTTTCGTGGAGGATTAGATCCGATAACAGGAGGTCTGTGGTTGAGCGATATTGCTCATCATCATTTAGCTATTGCAATTCTTTTCTTGATCGCGGGGCATATGTATAGGACCTGCTCAATAACATCATACTTACATGCATCATTAACCACTGATATTGTAGAGCAGGTACTAATATTGCTGTCTGATGCATTTTACTTGAAAGACCAGATGTAGAGAAACCTTGAGTAAAAATGGCACTTGGCGCGTTATTGTGCTTAAATCATTTTTGTGATTCCATTGCTTGGAAACCATATGAATAATGGAAAAACTCGTATGCACCATTCTCCTTCTCTTCTTCTCCTCTTCAATCTCAACACCATGAATCTCAAACTCAAGCTCCCTCAAAAATCACGTCTTCACCATACCACGCACGGCTCCCATAAGCATCCTGATACCTTTTGTCATCGAATTCCTCCATACTTTGCATACAAGTGTCTTTTCTTGCCACAAACTCAAAAAAATAACCAAATCTTGCGTTGTTGCTTCTATCTCACGAATTCATCAACCTTAGGCCACATAAACAAAAAAACATCGATTGTAACTATTTTGGGCGCACTAAAATGTTGCTGAACCCAACAATCCTTATATGAGGATGAATCTCTCCTCACAAGGATCTAAAATATATTTATTTCATGATTTTAAGAGGTATGTATGATTTTTTTTAAATTGGAGGAAGGTTGATTTGATTTCACGTTGGAAGAGGAGGGTACAACATAAATTTTTGCTGAAGAAAGAAGTGATTAGGGTTAGGGAGGGTTGAGATATTATATAGGATAGGGGAATTTTTTTTTATTAGTTTTATATATTTTATTTTGTCCAATTTATGCTTGTTTTCGTGGTTTAAAAATCCGTGTGATCACATACGGATTCCGTTTTCGATGGAAATTGACATGAAACTACTCTTCAACATTGCGGACCCAACGAAACTAGTTTCGTTGAATTCCAAGTCCGTATGCACAAACAACGAATTTTTAAAGTCAAAATATTGTCTGTTTTTCACTTTAAAAATCACTCCTGGTCACATACTGATTCTAAAAATCATGATATTTGGAATCTTACCATTATTTGATGCTACAAATTCAATCAAAAAATTATGTCGAACTCCGAGGTCGTCTTAATAATTTTCCTTCGTAAAATTGCTCAAATTAGCTTCAAAAAATGCGATTTTAGCGTACCTTTTCTTCTTATACGCTCAAACGCTAACTTCAAAAATTATACCCTTTTGGATTTAACCATTATTTGACTATACGAATCCAGGAAAAAAGTGGAATCGAATTCCGAGATCGTATCAATAATGTTACTTTGTAAAATGACTACCTGTTTTAAAAAAATGGTTTTGCTTCGCACGGCCACATACCGACTCCGTTCGATGCGCATTTTGGAACTTAACAATGATTTTTCATTATGAATCCAAAAAAAATTGTCTCGTCGAATTCTGAGCTTCCTAGCAAAATTTCACTTTTTAAGGGCTATGCAATGATTTTAAAAATCGAATTTTCAAAATTTTCAAAACAAAGCTTATAAATCAATTTTATAATTTTTGTTTTTAGTCAAATAAAATATAAAAACTAACTTCAGAATTATTCTCAATTTTTATTTAGCAAAAACAACCAATTTATGTTCACAAATTCCTTAAAATAACTTAAATTAAAATTAATTTGTTCTGAAATTCCGGGTTGTTACACTTAGTCATCAGAATAGTCTGTTCTGACACCCCCTCCTCATTACAAGCTCTCAGGTTTCATAGAAAAGGTCAGGTTCTCATAGATGATTAAGTTTGGCTTTCGGTTCTCGTTCTTTCTCATGCTCAATATTGGTAAAGTGACGTACTTTGAAAAAGATAGTTGCTCTAGATAATACTAATTTATCTTATTTTGTTTCCGTTGTGAGTTATTTTATCGTATTCTGATTATGCTCATGCTCATCTATTGAAGGTACCAGATATATGCCCTATGCTTGGATGTGTTCAAGTTTTTATTTTTGTAATAATTTGAGTGTAGAAAAGTGTGTGGTGTTACATTTGGTATCATAGCTTAGTTAAATGACCAATGGAATTAGTTAAATTAGGAATCGTGAGAGAACGTAATTTGATTTTCTTTTCTATTTTTCTTCGTCTTTCTTACTCAGCTATAATTTATTTCGACTATAGAAAATAGTCGTGGTATAGAAATTAATCGTGGGCCTAATTATATATATAATAGGCTTTGAGCGACTAAGAGTTGAAATAGGTTGAGTTCGGGTTTCTAGCTAAATCTGTCTCACCCCACAGTACGTTGGCAATCTCGTCGTGAAGAGCATGAGACGACATATGGTGGATTCCGTTGATTTGAGATTTGGAAAGCGGAATAAAATATATGTTAATATAAAAAGCTAGCTACAACCGAGATTGTCATGAATTCCTGGTATGGTTTCGTTAGTAGTTCCAGTAAAGACCATTACTCGATCCAAAACAGGGAAAAATCCCACGTTAATATGTTGTATCCATTTCGAAAATATAATTACGAGATATATCCATTTGTTACTTTGTTAAATCTCGGACCTACCTTTGTTGAGATATTCAATTGAGTTGATGCCCTTGTATTCGAGGAAATTTATTTTTAAAACTATTTGAAAAATAAAAATGGATTTCAACGGTTTTAATCTACGGTTTCGAAAAGTAGTTTGTGAAGATATGGTTTTAAATTTTAATCTATTCGTGTTTCAAAATTTTAGAGGTATTGTGTAATTTTAATAAATATAGTCTGATTGGTTGGAAAGATGGGATTAAGAAGGACAAGGAATATGCAACTAAACATAAAAATAATAAATATATATTTATGATTTTTAGTACCCATTTTCATATATATTGGATAATTCATTGAAAATTACCAAAATTAGCCTTAAAATTCTAAAGCTCTAACATTTTCGGACATGAAATGGTTTTTCCGGTTTGAAATATAAAAATGGAATATAAAATAGTAATAATAAAATGGATTTATAATACGAAACCATTAGTTTATAAATAAATTCCATTTTTGGAAAAGTTTTAAATTTTTCTTCGAAAAGGCTAAGAAAAATCCTTCGTCCGGATTTTTAGGGTGTTTGATTTGAAGAATCGTCTGTTTATTGTCAGCTAGATAAGGGGAAAATCCTTTTTAAATTATATTACGGATTTCTAGCTGAAATATTTTGGAACTCGTTCTCGTTCGTTGTGTAGTAACAACATCGTTGTTGAGACTATATATCCTTAGAGTTGGTTCGGAATTTGACAATGGTCTTTAAATACCGCGGTGATGAGGATAATTATTTTCGGATCGCGTTAAATCTTAAAATATGACGCAGGATGGTTAATATTTTAATTCAACCTAATAAAGTCAAGGTCCAACCTCTGTCCAACGCCCATTTGGTAGTTAACCGTTTGGTGCTATATTAGGACGACAAATTAGTTGATGAGTTTTGGTACAACTTGGACCTAAGAATCAACCATAAAAGTTGCGTCCAAGTTACCCCTTAACTTCTTTCATTCATCCTTTATTCCTCATCTAGCCAAAGCATATCTCTATCTTTCTTCTCTTTCTTTGTTGCCTCCTCATCTCCTCTTTTTTTCACTAGTTTGCGCATTAGATTTTGCCTTACTAGTACTCCAAGATCTAATTTCTTCTCTCCGAACATTTCGTGGCCTATAACACCTAGTTGCATTATTCAATCTTACTCATACCATTTAAGTCTCATCCTTGGATAGAGATCATTTGGTTGGATCGAAAGGAGCAAAAAGGTCTTACCACTTTAGGGCTAAGAAAATTTGGCAACGCAGTTGGGCTTGCACCAGCCCATCGCTTCGAGATCTTAGAATTGGATTTGTGTTTGTGCTGCATCCGCCTTTGCTATACCTTATTCGAATAGATTCTTTCGAAGTTGATCGTCGTTTCAAAGATGAAGATTAAGCTATCTTTTGATGGTTTTTCTGAGGAGAATCTCAATGAGATTTAAGAGGAATTCGTGTTGTAAGCGGACTTGAATGGTCTCTTGTTAGACCGACTTTGGGGATTTTGCAGCAAATCTCTTTTTCTTGATATGGTTTTTGTGTTTGGAATCTATGTTTAAACTGCCCACGTAGATGTGACGGCCGGGAATTTCGCTCGATCCGAATCAGTCGTTAAACCGATCTAGACCGTTCGAAATCCCTGATCATTTTGAGAACAGGACAAAATAGAACGCAGACGGAAGAACATTTCATTGCTATTACAACAATTCCATCAGATACAAGAATATACAGAGTATGAATGAATAAATTACATTCGATAAATATCAGAGATTACAATAAATTACATAGCAGCGGAAAAGTAATACAAAGCACAACTGAAGTGATACACGGATACAGAGCTTTCCGAGCATCATTCCAGCTGTAAACCAGGATCCTATGAATATAAATCTGCAAAACCAAAACTACTAGCTACCCGTGTCGAAAATAGGGGCACCCAGAGTTTAGGTTAAAACAATAAACTCCAGGTCAGTCATGTGACTGGTGTGAGAACTAAAACAGTTATTTAAAACTTTACTTTAAAAGAGAGTAATTCAAGGGACCACGCCGTATAACACGGAACGGGTTTCCTCCCATGAATACCAGTGCATAGAATAAACAACGCAATGCTTTTTCGAAAAATGAAGCTATTATAAGACCCAGGTCCCATCACACAATGCAACGCAAGCCGGAGGATAGGGTTTTACCTTATAACAGCCAAACATGCTTGGTACGTTTAAAACAAATCATTTGATACTATAATAGGTGTATAGTGTCAAAACAATTTCAATCATAAATATAAATCATAGACGGCATAAGTGCCCCATACCACTATGTCGCCATACTAGGCTCTACAAATAAAGCCGAAATACACGTATTGGAAATTGGATTTCCGTCATGAGTCGAGGCAAGGGGCAAGCTCCTCTCCGCTTCGAGACACTCTAGCAAATGTCTCAGGACTACACACTCTGGGTAACCCTGGATCGGTTGGGCCGGTCCTCTCTTACGTTTGAGGATTGGCAATTCCTGAACACATGTTTCCCGGTCCTTACAGACCTATAATCGAGGCGCCTCATTCCAACAATCACAAAGGTGAAAAGTATATAAATGTCAGGGCTGGTAAGTCACTGACACCACCAAAGCTAGAAAGAAACGTCGTGTTCTCCCAACGGTCCGTATCCCGTTTTTAACTCATACCGAGGTGTGAGGTTCGCGAATTCACGTTATACACAAAGCTACGCCACAAAGGCCGTGCTTTGATCATCAACCACAAGACTTTTCTTTTCAACAGAAGCCTTGATCCATGAAACTCAGCGTGCCACACAGGCAATTCATGCCATGCGATTGATATCTATCGATTTATAACCTCTAAGCTCGTACGTCTCAGAGAAGGGCATTAAGCAAGAGAATAAATTCTCCGCCGCCAAACAGATATATATTTAACAGAAATCAATCAACACAGAATAAAATCCAATGTCAGACACACAATCATTTACAAGTTCGTTCTGGGTCTGAACGAAACCGGAGGCACTTTCCTCGCATATCCATCGATCTCCAAGTACGTCTGGACGACCACCAACTGATTCCCTCATCTTGGGTGTACAGCCCAATCAAGATCATCAGTAATCACCCAAACGATGTGAAGACTTCCGGTCTTCAACCACCGTTTTCATCTTCGACATATCGTCGAATCGGTTATTCAGAATGGGTATAAACCCGGACTTTCCGAACAACCCGCGTATATTAAAACAAATGTTACACAAACACAACATACGCCTCATTCCAATTCATTAGTCACTAACCGTAAATCAACAAGAGAACAATTTCCCAAATATTAACCCCGAAGGCCGAAACCAACATCAGATCAATACCCAGGAAACCATTCTTCTTAGCTAACCCACAGCTAGTTTCTAAATTTCATATTCTTAGGGAAAGGTTCCCATTAATTTTATCCAAGATAAACTATTTAAAATTTATCCTTTAATCTTCCTTTGGATGTCATTTCAAACCAAATTATGGTTTTTCCAAACTAGTCGAGATTAGCGAACCACACCGAAGTAATTATTTATTTTATTTCCCAATCCCAACCTATTCATCCCATGAAGCAAAACTGGTAATACTCCATATCTAACACCGGGGTGCTATCGGTAAAATTAATTACCATTTCACGTTCAAATCTAATTAAAGATTTAACTATCGCTTTGGAGCAAAACTGGTGATACTCCATTCTCGCTTATTTTCCAAATTTGATAATTTAAATTATCAATTCACTTTTCAATCTAATCGTAGATTCATTAAAACTCCTTTTTCTGGGTTAAAGAACTAGTGTCATTTAAAACACAGTTCACGACAAACCCAAATCACATTCTATTTATTATCGGGTTAAAGAACAAGTGTTATTTAAAACACTGTTCACGATAAACCCACCAATCACTTCTAATTCGATTTCAATCAAATATATCAGAAATTCCGATTATTTAAAACCCGTTTCTAAATCCAATTTATTTATTTAAAAATAGTTGGGTTTTAATTTTAATTCAAAACTAGTTCATTTCGATAAAAATCTATTTTTATCTTTTCAAATATGGAGTTTTTCATCCCAATTTTTCTCAAATCATTTCTTATGATTTCACACAAATTATTGATATTTTTAATAATTTTATCAAGGCCTGTACAGTCGATTTTCAACAACGGCCATCAAACTGCACTTATAGCGACCATTTTCAAATTTGATTTGGACGTATCTCCAAATCCAACCGTTAGATTTCAAATTTCTAATATTTGTTAGAAAGCTCTTTTCGATACGAACCCAACGGTTCCGGGTTTAGGAGAATCCGACGGTCGGATCTCCCGTAATGTCCGTTTGAAATAAACGGTCGAAATTCATGAACTGCAGCGGCGTGGCGCGTTCTATTCAGGCCATTATATTATATATATAATATATATAATATATATTTCATCGATTTCTATTTAAAACAAATTTTATAAATAGTTTTGAATTCGTTTCAAAAACAATTTCGACTTCCATTTCAATTCAAATCAAAATTGAATTTTTCCTTATAAATTCGTTTTAAAATTCATTTCTATTCAATTCAAATTTCAATTCAATTTGAATTCATTTCAATTCGTTTTCAATTCAATTCGAATTCGTTTTCTATTCGATTCAATTCAAATTGGTTTTCTATTCAATTCAATTCAAATTGGTTTTCTATTCAAATCAATTCAAATTCGTTTTCTATTCAAATCAATTCAAATTGGTTTTCTATTCAATTCAATTCAAATTGGTTTTCTATTCAAATCAATTCAAATTCGTTTTCTATTCAAATCAATTATAAAAACGAATATAATCGATATAAATATCGTTCGCGTCAAAATAGCGCATCCCTAATCAACACGGCTTTATATATTTCAATAATTCCGTTATTCTATTCAACAATTGAATATTTATTCCATTCAATATGTGAATCTATATTTTCGTCAACACATGACTAATCTCAACGAATGAGTACTGTTCACGTGTGACTATTTTTGTTATTTAATATTTTTTTTTTGAAAATTAAGGTATCTATCGTTTGATGTTAAATCAGACTCCAACCGTAAATTAGTAAGAGAACGATTCCCTGAATATTAACCCCGAAGGCCGAAACCAACATCAGATCAATATCCAGGAGACCACTCATCTCATCTATTTTGCAGTTGATTTCTAATTCTATATATGATAAAGATGTAAATTTTATTGTTAAAATATTTCATTCAACACATGATTAATCTCAACGGATGAGTACAGTCAACACATGAACCTTTACTTTATAATATTCTTTATTTTCTAAATTGGAATGAGGCTCAATCAATTACCATATAAAGTTAATTATATGGATTCCATACGACACATGTATACAATAGCAACGATAAATAAGCGACCATCATCCAAAGTGCACTACACTGTATAAGCATCAAATATAAATCACTAATGCTTATAACAGCCTGTCAATCAATCGATCGACATACAACTAATTATTGGGATTAGTGTATGTCATATATTATCCCAGTACCCGTGTGGGGTTTCAAATCAACGAACACAGATTTTATTTGTGCAGTTGGGCGATGTGTAAAATTTATCGTCCCAATCAATATCCTTCAAATAGGTGTACATAAACAAACCGTCTGGTTTGTAAATGAATATTTTATTTTATTCACTTCCACGGTAAAAATTATATTTTTAACGATAAAATATTTTATTTTAGCACATGAAATTCTATTCAGTTCATTTACACAATAAAAATGATATTTTTATTTTTCTAACATATTTTAGAAAATTTCGGCGGCATAACGGCACGATACTAGAAACGGGACAAGGCCTAGCCTTATCCCCGGTCTAGTGAAGGCCCACGCCATTCACACATCAATCCAATCAATTTCCAATCAAATAATCTAACCAACTACACAACCAAACAAACAAGTCCATGGTCTGTGGACGATTGCGTCGGGTGCTACTAAACACCGTCTGCATCCTAGTATATATATATAACTAGGAAAAGAAATTTAGAGTGAGATGTTCTCACCAATAGCTATCCCAATTCCACGACTCTTCTTATGTAGAAAATCTTGTCGTTCTTGCCTTTTGTCACCTTCATTGCCCGTATTCTCTACATATGTAAAAATCGAATTTTTACTTCGTTATTCAATATATAAAAATCGAATTTTTACTTCGCTATTCAATATATAAAAATCGAATTTTTACTTCGCTATTCAATATATAAAAATCGAATTTTTACTTCGCTATTCAATATATAAAAATCATATTTTTACTTCGCTATTCAATATATAAAAATCATATTTCTAACTCACCACTTGAATAAAAATTATATTTTTATCCTTTGTATAATATAAAAATTATATTTTTATTATCACCACTATATCAAAATCCGATCTTTCTACTTTCACATAAAAATACGATCTTTTCACCTTTAAAAATATCGTCTTTCATTCATTAAAAATCTGCCTTTTCCTTAATATAAAGATTTCGCCTTTTTAATGTTAAAAATATCGCCTTTTCACTATTTTAAAAATCATAGCTTTTCTATTTTAAAAATCATAGCTTTTCTATTTTAAAAATCATAGCTTTTCATCACTAAAAATAAAACTGACTTAACTAACTTCATTGAATAAAATAAAATATAACAATATATAAACTCACTTTGTTTTTGGTCAGAGGAGGAGAAGGAGGGCTTCTCAGTCGAAGAAGAAGAAGAATAGGAGGCGGCGCAGGAGGGTGCGGTGGGCTGTGGGGGTTCGGGGTCCTCGATCGATCGCTAGGGGGTGCTGCGTGTTCGTTTGTGGATGAGGGGGGGCTGGTGGCGCGTTGGGGCTTGGCGGTGGGGTCTGATGGCGGCGGAGGGATGATGGGTGCGTCGGGGGGGGGGGGGGGGGGGGGGCTGTCGCGAGGTCGAGGTGGAAGGGGGGGTGAAAGAGCGTGGTCGCGGTGGAGGGCACCACCAGGGTGGCGGCGCCGCCTTGGGCGGTGGCAGTGGCATGGACGAGGCCGCTCGCGCCCCTCTCCGA
This sequence comes from Allium sativum, assembly GCA_030737875.1. Lineage (NCBI taxonomy): Eukaryota > Viridiplantae > Streptophyta > Magnoliopsida > Asparagales > Amaryllidaceae > Allium > Allium sativum. The sequence goes on from CM060921.1 coordinate 322,440,072, forward strand.
TTCCCTTTTTTTTTATTCTGATTCGATTTGAAGTATAAAGGGGGGCCAACGGGTTAATGGGGAGAGAGAGTGTTTTTTTTAATTATTTTAAATTTCAAAAAGTTGACTTTTCCATACGACCTCTAAACGAGGCCCACCGCCTATCGTCCATAGCGTTTTACCCCCATTCCGAACACAATGGGATACGTATCGTAGGATGATTCGATCGTTTCGATTAATTTTCGTCAAAATCAACATATAACTCTATATATTGATTTTGAACGCACATTTCAAATTACCGAGGTCACATACTAACTCTAAAAATTCCCAAAAAATATTTTCTAGCTTCGTATTGACGATACGGTCCTAACAAAACTAGTTTCATCGAATTCTGAGACCGTTGGAAAAATGGCCATTTTCCAGTCGATTAAAATCAACTAAAACTGGTCAAACGCGTTTTCCTTTGCCACGCTCACATGTTGAGTCGAAAAATTATGAAATTTGAAACCTAGCAATAATTTGACATCACGGACCCAACAAAAGTGGTTTCGTCGAAATCCGAGGTCGTTTGCAAAATTCCCTTTTTTAAGGGTCTGAATTCCATAGCGACTATTCATAATTTTCAACTGGACATATCTTTTGATTCCCGCTATGAAATTTCAATTTTTCGGATTCGTTGGAAAGATATTCACAAATGGATCCTATCATTTTTGGTTTCACTAAAATCCGGTTTATTTTGCACCCGGTACATTCAATTGAAGTTTGAAATCGAATTATCGAACTACCGCGCCATTTTCAATTCTATTTATAATTATATATAATTATATATATTCTAACGACGACGTATATAAAATATACGTTCTAAATATATTCAAAATAAATTTCTCATCGATATTATTTAAAACAATTCATTTTAAATATCCAAAATTCGCCAAAATTGCCAAAATAAAATTTTTAAACTGGCTCGCATTTCCGGTTTATTACAGTAGACGTGTGATCCATTTAGCACATCGTTCTATAAATGGGAAGTCATTACCGCGGTAATTTAATCTTTTGCTTGAGCAGTGGCATAATCATCATTTAATACCGCATCATACTTGATCCAGCTTGTTGTTCTTGTGTATTGTATCATGGAGTTACTTTATGTAAATTCGCCTATTCACTATTGTCTGTAGGAAATATTAGGTGGGTTTCCATGAGAAGCAGTTTAATGGTAGATTTCTTTTCTCATCATAAATTCTCTCTTAGAAGTTATGGTGATGTGAGAACCTCCAAACAACACCAGCAGCATTGGTAACACGAGATTGAGTATTTTTGGTACCATGATATGGAAAATTTAAAAATCATAAATATTGGTTTGAGCTCCAGCTGCGGAGCAAGACATATCATTGTTTATAGCCATTGTTTTGGGAGTTTGGTGTTGTTTTGTCGTTGTCTTGGTTGTTATCGCTTTCCAGTATCGGGTTCTTGGTTGTGATGATTCGTGCTTGTAACTGTTAGTGTTGTTTAAATCGCACGACTTTGGTTAATGAGATTTCTACGTTTGGAGATATTTATGTCATTCACGCATGTCTGTATGAGTGAAAACTCATTTTCGTATCTAAACTAACAGTTGTTCTAGAGTTGAAAAGAATAGAATTTTGTGTTGAATAAATTTTAGCAAATGACCGTTTTTGCGTTGTTTTCATCATAGGTATATAAATAAATTAACCACCGTTCTTTCTTAAAACTAAAATCTATTTTGGTCTTTTGCGTATGATTTCAGTTTTCGCATTTTTGGCAAGACTGACTTCCTTCTTCATCAACATGTGATTTGATTCATTTAAATTCCGCAAAAATACATTTATAAAAGCTTTTAGTAAAATACTGTTTGATAAAAAAACATTTTTGTCATTTTCTTATTTTATAGGAAAATGAAACGGTTTAGAAAGGAAATTTTCAAAATAAACATGACAAGTCTTTAAGTGTAAATTTAATTTTGTGAAAAAAATTGATTTTGGTCACATGAACGGTGCAAGGAAATTTTTTGGATGCTTTGTGTGTGCGTTTTAGCGTTGCAGTAAGATTGATGATATGCTAAAAACATTAACGACAACAAGGAAAAGATTGTCTTGGCCTTTGGAACTCTGTTTCCATACCTTGTTAACGATGCGCGAGAGTTATTAATTAACTCATTTTACGTTTTATAGCTTATTTTAAGCCTCCTTTACAGTCTATAGTTGGAAATTTTTGGGGTTTTTTAGGTAATCGAGGTGAAAATTCCACTGTAGGGTGGGAAATGGAATATTTGTAAGTGGAGGAAATGTTAAAATCCTTAGTTTCAATTTCCTTTTTCTGGTTTAGGGGAAATTAAATTGGAAACGATTAGATTACGCGATGTTTTGGATGGTAGAGTTTGGATGCAAGATTGGTTGCTTCACACTTTTATTCGTAATTGTGTGAAGGTTATGAAAGAGAAAGAATTTTCAAAATTTGCATTCATATAAAACTGCCAGTATATTTAGTATGTTTTGCATCTGTTTTTGAAAGTGTTTTAAAATTCTAAATGCATACATATAGAGGGACCGATTTAGAACCATCTTGCGTGCATGTTTTATGGTTTAAATGCATTATGTACACCATGCATATATACACATGGTTGCAAAGTGGATGTACACAAATTAATTGTGTAGAATAAGATAACTAGTTGTCAGATTTTCAGGACGAAATTCCTTTCAAGGGGTGATGAATGTAACAACCCGGAATTTTGACAATAAATAGTTATTTAATTTTAAGCTCAAAAATAGGATTTTTTTTTGCAAATGATGGAATTTGGCCACAAATCTTTAACCTTTGCATTCGTCTCGGAATTCCGGTCAACTTTCATATTTGGAGTTTCGCGAACGGAGTCCGTATGAAGAAGTTACGGACGAAATATGAAAACATACAAAAAATAAGTAAAGTAGAATTTAAATAAATATTATACCATATATGAACAGCCGACCAGGGCATCTGATTGCCTAGGCTGTCGACCATGGCAGTCGATTGCCACGGTCAACCATAACGATCGATCGACATGGTCGACCTACTAGGCGATCAGATGCCCAGTGACGGCTGGGTCATATAGGTTTTGGTTTATCATCTTATTTAAATGAATGGACGGATGTTATTTAAAATGAATCCAATGGTGCAAGGTCATTTCCACCCCTATAATTAAGGGGTAAAGCCCCATTCTCTTCCATTCAAATCTATAGAGGCAGCGGAGCTCTGCCATTTTTCTTCCTCTTTAAACCGAATTTCTAAATAAAATATATTCATACATATACCAAATCAAATCAAATTCATATGGAATTAGGAAGATTAATAGATTCAATGGAAGAGGATGCTCAATGATAAATTTCTTCGCTCTCTTCCCTTTTTCTTATATTTCTACAAATCTAGAATTTTCCCTTTTCAAGATGAATTGTAGATTTATAAGAATTTGGAAATTGTAAACCTAAAAAGCTTCAAAATAGAGAAATTGGAAGCTATAAGGTGAGTGGGAAATTTACTAATACAATTATAACGACTTATCTATTTCGTTTGAATCCAATCTATGTTTTATGCCTCTCAGATCTGTTTATTTAAACAATTGTAAATTGTGGCAACTATCATATTTGATTATGAGTATGGTTTAAATTGGTAAATAATATGTTGTGATTATGTATAAACATGAATTGTAGGATTTTTATATATTTACCCACATATTACGACAGTTATGTCATGAAATATATTGTATATGCTACATAGCACTGTGGATCTGGAAATCAGTCCCATTAAACATAAATTTAAAATAGTTATGTCCCAGATCTTTAGTTCAATGCTGAAATATGAAACATGTAAATTTGGGTAAAAAGATAAATTTGTGCATTATGTGATTGCAAGAATAAAAGAATTGTTTCTTGTTTACATTTAATGTTGTTGGGTTTTTGTTTAAGCATTGTAAATTATGTCGTTTTCCTCATTTTTTAAATAAAGCGGCATTATTTTAGAATCACAAGAAGTATGACAAAAAGAATTAAAAAGTCAAAAGTGGTGCAAAGGTACATATAAAAATAAATACATGTTTTTGTATGTAATTTGCATTGACTATTCCAAAATAAAAATACATTACATATATTTCTTGTGATTTGGAAATATATCAATTCCACAAAATAGGCATGATTTACAATGATTACGAATAACGATCCTTGTGAGACATGAAACTTTTTCAGCAAGATCAAATATAAAAAGGTAATGTTGGTTAATTGATTAGACCAAATTATTAATTTAAAAATAAGTACTTCAACATAATAAAATATTAATAACTACGTTGACCACACAAAAACATGAAAATAAATAAGTATATATATATATTATCCGTCCAAATCAGCGTAAAAGAGTAAAATATGCATTGTATTAAATGTTTGAAGGTTTGAAATGTTCAATGGTATCACAATACATGTAAATTATATTCCATACTTAATGAATATATTTATAGTGACCGTTGTGGCAAGTAGTGTAATTACTTGCTATAAATGAGGCCATAAATAAATAATTAACAATTGTGACCCATGTTTGGTTATGGAATTATGTGGAAATGTAATCCATTTTGAATTAATATATTTGTGGTGACTATTTGTAGAAATCGATATTATTAATTGCCATAAGTGAGATCGCAAAAAAAGAAATAACCGTTGTAACCAATATTGAATTGGGGAAAATAAACGTAATGGAAAAAATGGTTACAATTTCTAAAATCAATTAGGATAATTGTTGTGGATCCCAAGTGGGAACTTAAAAATAAATAAAACCGCATTTAAACACGAGGTTAAACTCAACTTGTGGTGTAAGCCAGCCCAGAACCAACCGACAAATCCAGCAACCACATGTAGTCAGTTTAATGTGAGGGTCTAATGCATAAATTATAAATGTACTATGACACGAGGTTAAGTACACTTGTAGTAGAAGCCTGCCCGGAAACAACCGACAAATCCAACATCCATAGGTAGTCAACTTAATGTAGGGGGCCTAGTGCATATATATATATATATATATATATATAATAACAAATAAACAGATAAACAAAATAATAAGAATATGAATTGTCCGTTGGGGTACAACAAATAGATAACTTGGGACTGATAAATAGTTGCCTTAGGAAAAATGACTGTTAGAGTCATAAAGGGAAATAAAAAGAAAATAAACAGAAATGGGTGTCAAAAGGGGGATGAATGGACATTAATTGTCGTTTAAATACTAAGTCTAAATTAGGGAAGAAATTAAATAAATATCCTAGAGAAAAGGGAATATAACCTTCCTTATTAATGCCAATAAAACTTATAACTAAAAATATAGTTGGACTTAGTAGGTTAATAATGTAAGATATTATTAACCATATAAACCCGTGACACAAATAAATGGTGTACGTATAGTATTTCCGTATAAAGGAATTAAATGGGAATGACTTAATAATGTAGCCTACTTTATCCAAAAAAAGGGGAAAGGTGTTAGAGGAAAATGGGGGACGAACTAATAACCTTCGCATATAGTTCGCTTCCTGGGTCCTAAAAGGCCAAGTGACTAGGATTAAAGAGTCCACATGTGAATAGGTTTTTCAATATAGGGGTCTTAAATGGCATGTGTGTGTTGGCTTACCCAAACCTGGAAATTAAAAGGGCCAGATATGACCATCTATCTTACGGGAAGTTGTAAGTGACTAAGGTGGTTATCTAATAAGGTCAGCTGGAAGGAAAAATGAATGATAAAAGACCTCCTCTCACCTTATGCGGTGCAAGGGTATATGCATGAATGACAGAAGCCTTAACTAGCTAGTTTTATGTTAACGTTGAATATATTATCGAGGGTTAATAAGTGAATGAGGATATAGATTTAGGGACCCACTCTCGATAGAATTAAGCAGTTAAGCTCTAGTATAAAGGCTTCACAAAATGTATGTAAATGTCCTATCTTCGTAATATAATTTAGGAATACTACTTTGGGAAGACTAGTAGAGTCATGCTTAAACTTTAACACAGTTTGTTTAGAATCACTAACCATGTCAGGCATACAGCTTGGGTTGAACCAAACGGAATATATCTGTGTTATAGTCTATGTTGTACATTTCTTAGTCACTAGAACTGGTTGTTCTGACCACCTTCCTTATTACAACCTCTTAAGTTTCATAGACAAAGTCGGGTTCTCACAGATGATTAAGTTTGGCTTTCGGTTCTCATTCTCTCTCATGCTCGGTATTGGCAAAGTGACTTACTTTGAAAAAGGTAGATGCTCGAGTTAATACTAATTTATCCTATTTTGTTTTCGTTGTGAGTTATTTTATCGTACTTTTATTATGCTCATCTATTGTAAGTATCAGATATACTCCCTATGCTTGGATGTGTTCAAGTTTTGATTTTTGTCTAAATTTGAGTGTAGAAAAGTGTGGGGTGTTACATTAACTGAATGAACGAACCCAGTTTTCTTCGGATTTCTCCTTATTTCCACTAAATCCATTCGTTACCTTGCGAAATCTTCAACATGAATATTATAGAGGGGATCGAGATTTACAAATTGAATGATCGTGATCGGATCCAAGGCTTCAGTGTGGCTGGAAATGCACAAGAAGGTCATGGCGTTTGTTGATTAACTAGAGGTGAACGGGAAGGGGAGGTTGGTCGTAGCTTGGCGCGATCGTCGAGGGGGGTCACACGCTTAAGTTGGTAGTCTCATATGTACCTCCGATGGCCGGAGTACTGGCATGGTGGGTGGTGAGCGTGCGTGGGGATGGGTGTAGAAGGAAGATAGGAAACATTATTTGAAGGGAATGAAGACATCTAACGTATCTTCTTGGATCAAATAAATAAAAATAATTAACGTGTTTTTGGAGAAGTTGGGTAGAATTAACAAAGCAGTGAGGTATCTGAACAAAATGGGTAGCAGTAGAAGAAATCGTGAACAGAAGGGGAAAGTTTTGTTGAGGCCGTGCTTTTTCAATTTAGAATAGATTAGCCTATATTTTAAATGTAAAATATTTAGTTTAATAATATAATTAAAGAAGTTAATTAAATCAATTTAAATCGTGTACGTTGAAACTCAAATAACTTTTTATTGTGTGAACAAAATGGAATGAAATTAGCGATTCCAAAATCATATTTTTAAACGTTGGACTCTAGAAATAGTCTGGACATATCTAGAGGTAGCAGGAGTTTTCGGTTGAATTAAATTACTGTTTAATTTAACTGAAACAAATTGTTTCAGCGATAAATCAAATCAAAGTGAGTATAACTCACCCAGTGTTTACCCACTTATATTTTATATAAGTCGGAATTTAATTTGCGTGGTATGGTTGATAATTATTTGTTGTAGGCTAAATGTTTATACATATATTTGATGAATTGGTTGAATTATACGTCAGTTTAAATTAAATGAAAGCTAATCGTTATTTTGACGATTATTTCGAAATAAGGTAACTTACCTTGTTGGTTACGTTTATATGATTATAAACGTATTAAATTGATAATTGCATGTTTGGATTGTTGTTAGTGATCGGTTGTTGAATATTATATATGTATAATGAATTGGGTGATTTTATTTGAGGTAACCTATCAGGATGTAGGGAAAAACATATCAGGGGGATCCAACTGGATTCCTCAAATTTATTGCTATCTTTAATTATATGAACTATCTGACCAATATGATTGGATGTTTTATTTTACTATGGATTGTTGAATCCAAATTCAACATTTGTTTTGTTATTAACTTACAGACAATACTGGCTGAGTAATTGGCAAAAAATGGCTTAAAAATCATCGTTTTATAAAGGTTGATTTACCATCAGGTAGATCAACAGAAATGAAGTTATAAAATTATCTTATGACTGAAGATAGATTTTGAAATCTATTATTTTGAATGGAAGTTGCTAAAAGGAAATTAATATTTATTATTAGTAATTAAGTTTATAAGTAGTTATTAAATGGTTTTATAAAGCAAATTCTTATGATAATAAGATTTATAAGCAAGTGATTAAAAATTAACCTAAGAATTAACTGTTGGATAAATTGTTTTCAAAAGACAATTAAATGGAATTATTTAAATTAATTATACTATTAATTAATTTAAAGGAAGGACTAACTGGAATTTTTTAACGAGATAACCATTTTTCGAGTTGACTAAGTCAACCGCTTTAATTGGATTGATTTTTAAATTAGTTTATTGTCAATTTATCTAATGAAATAGTTTAACACATAGTTGTTTAACTTAATAAGATTTTAAAAAAATTAATATTTATTTATGTTAATGATAAAGCAAATTATTAATTTAATTAATAATAATTTAAGTGATTACTATTTAATGAAATTTATTTAAGTAAGTAATGTAGTTTGTAATAAAATCAAGTTAAATTTTGGAAGAAGTTTATGAACGGTTTTTATATTAAAACCAAGTCTTATAAACTAAGTTATAAAAGATATTTTAAGCGAATACGATAGCTTAAAATAAATGTTTACTTAACATTTGAATTAAGTAAAAAAGGAAAACGAGATAGAAAGGGTTTTAGATTAAAAATAGGTTTTATAAATAAGGTTTATAAAAGAGATGAGAAGTTAAAGCGTTGATTTTGAATTAGTATTACTTAATAATGAAATCAAGTGATATGAGATTTTCAAAGCGTAAAATGGTTGAATGGATTAAAGTGGAATAATATGAGTTCATAAGGAGTTAAGATAAGAAATTAAAGAATTGGAACCAAACTGGAGATTGGTTGAGTTGAGTGATTTTCTAAATGTTAATCTGATGTTGATTTATGTCTTCAGGGTTGATACTTGGAGAATTATTCTCTTACCAATTTACGACCAGGGACCAATGAATGTTGAAGTATAGAAATGCATGAATAAGAAATAGAAATGTTTTCAACTGTAAAAAGAGTATTATGGAAATATAACGATATTTCGAGGTAAAAGGAAATAAAGAGATGAGTGTTAAAAAAGTTTATTTTAAAAAAAGATAAGTGTCAATTATTGTTTTCAAGTAATAAAACAAAAATAGATTTTCAAAATGATTATTTTGCGAATAATAAGTTAAACTGATTTCCCAGTTATAGATAGTGAATAATGTTGTGGTAAATATTTTGCAAATGATAGTCAAATGGAATATTGAATATTGCTATAATATATTTTTCTAAGCATTAAAACGAAGTGGTTTTGCGAATATTAGTATATTAAATGAATGTTGTTTTTCCAAATATTGAATTAACATTCATTAATTATTTTTAATTAAAGACGCCAAGTGATGGTGGGTACTGAACCAGTAAATTCTATTTTAATTTATGGTTGAATGGTTGTTTATTTGATATTTAAATAACCGACTAACAAATTTGGCCTATACGATTGTTGGTATGGGAAGACCGGGATCAAATTTATATTCGAATACCATTACGACCAGCAAATACGAAAATGTGGAAGATATCAGATGACAATTGAGATGGAGCATTTGAAGATCATAGATTTTCATAAAACGGACGAACCACTTAAAATCTCTGATTCAACCCGGAGATATCTGGGGTTCTATAGTGGTTGAAATCTACGGATTGTAAGGACTACTCGCTACTGATCAATAGGGTGATACCTAGGATGTGGTAGGAGGGTATCTTCGGTTCATCCTATTCTTGGATGACTTGTATGGACGAATTTCTGACAAAGTATTTCTTAAGAGTCACGTACATTGATTTCTACAAACGTAAGACACCTTCTCTTAGCTTAACACCCAGAATATTTTTGTGGGTCAATTAGTGATTTGGAGAATCTGACAATGTGTCATTCAAAGTTTGGTGTGATGTTCTTAGAAAGGAAATTATAACCTTAAGCCTCTTTAACCGAGAAATGACAAAAATCAGGAAGGAAGCATGGCTATGTGGATCTCTCCCATTAGGATGTATTATCACCAATCTAGAGAAAATTCATTTGCTTCTTTATTCTTTCAATGCTATCCCTTTTTAGGAAACGATGGGTAGCTCCCAACCGTTGTTGATATACATTTGATACACTCAAGTGTAATGAGTGGTCGGTCATGTTTGGGTCGGTATTGCAAAATATTATTGTTGAACCCAGTGTATTCCTCTGTAGAGATACACTATCGAAAGGTGGTTCCATACCTTATCATAGTTGAAAATCCATTACCCAATAAGCGCCTGAGGTTTTGATTGTATATTATGCATGTGGAGTGTGAGGTGCAAGCGTTCTACTAGATGGTCATTTACTTGATTTATACACAATTATAATATCAAAATAGATATGATTTCAAATGTTTTGGGTCATCGTGAGGTAAAAATTGTCTGTATTTATGTGTGGACTGATCTTGCGATTATCCTTTTCTTTTCAAAAGAATTTTACTTTAAAATCAGTTGGATGATACCTAAAAACTAAGTGGGTGTGACGGCCGTCTCGTACCATCATACATTTCCCCGAAATACGCTGTGCCAATGCCCGACTAGCACAGGATGGTCGTCAAAAGGGTTGAAATGATGAATCACCAAGAACTTGTAGTATATCTCACAGCACATGGAATAAAATATAATGATAACATAACTTGATATAAAACAGGCAAGATAGTACATAAGCTAAAAACTAAACCATATCCATTAGAGTAGCGGAATCCAAAATACAGCTTCATATCCAATTATTACAACTCCAAAATATTGTCTCTAAAAGGAAATAAAGAGGTATACTACTAATGCCCAAATCAGTGACCAACAACAACACAAGGACAACATATATATATTACGTGGAAGCCTCCTGCTTGTCTCCGAACAGCTACTCGTGCATAACCACCTAACCTGCCTCTAGTCTACTCGTTTAGGAGCATCTAGAGTAATAAGAAGAGACGTTAAACTCTGGGTTAGATGAAAGTCTGGTATGAGCGATAGCAAATCTTTATCACTAAATAGAGCAATAACAGGTATAAGTAAACATACCTGACCTGGACCTACAACCAAAGAGTTAGCACAAAAAGATGTGCAATACTCTAAGGTAAACACTAACATAGAGTGTAAAATGGAAGTGTGTGTGTCATAGTGATAGCAAACATCAATCATAACAATCATCCTCACTTCTCTCACTCAGTGTGTAAAGCATACAATATCCACCGCTTTGATCACCAAATCCATTGGGGTCATGATGGATCCATACCACACAGGACACCGTATAACTATTGCTATGACCATGCCCTTCTGGTATATAGTCAATAACCCTAATCAGTCCACACTTCTCTGGCTCTGGCTCGTCTACATGCACCCTCTCTCAACGGTGAACCAAAGTTATAGATGTCGATAACCCCTTTGCACATGTCCCACACCAAAGCCCAACTCTAGAAGTTAACTCGTTGGTTCCCATCTGGATCATGAGTAATAATGTCCCAATTGGACTTCCTTTGCATCTCGGGTTTTGGTCAAATTGAAGTTGATCTTCAAAAGAGTTCACGATCATCGTCGCATGGTAGAAGCTCAAATACGGTTTGGTTTAGACTCAACATTACGACTCTGTTCGCGGTCATCATCGAGGTCAGGTCGTGGTCCTCCCTGGGCGGTTCGTGGTAGCCCCAGTCGGGCGGTTCGTGGTCACGCCAACCGGGCGGTTCTTAGTCCCGCCAGCCTGGCAGTTCGTGGTCTCCCCAACCGGGCGATTCATGGTCCCCCTCCCACCCAGTCGGGCAGTTCGTGGTCCCCCCCAGCCGGGCGGTTCGTAACCCTCCCCTCCTGGCGGTTCGTGACCGAGGCAACCATCAGGAACCGAAAACCCTGCAGTTTTTCCAACAAGCTAATTTCGCCAAACGACGGCGTTTTCGACCATTCTAACTTTCCTTTGCAATCACAAAACATACCAAACATTAGTAGTAAAATGTAGAATCAACCAAAAACATCAAAACAATGATTTCATATGTTAATTTAGATCAAACATACCCAAAACCAAGATTTTCCTCTTAACCATGTGATTTTCCCCTTAACCATGTCTAACTATAGGATTAACAAACTTAATCCAAATTAACCCAAATTCATACTGGCGACATAAAATATAATTTAAAAATTTTCACATATTTTTCCAGAATTTTTAGATATATAATGTAACACCCCGAATTTCGGTTAATGCTAAAATTCACAAATTTAAGAATAACTAATCCCAGATGTGGGAATTAGGGGAAACGGGCTGCGTCATTGCGTTCGTCTCGGAAAAATACGCGAAATAGAGTCCGAGTTTGTGTAAAACGGGTACCGTATGGAAGAGATATGGACGAACGAAGTTAGGCAGAAAAACCAGAAACAGGCCAGAAATGCACTGGCGCACTTGTGAAGTGCGCCAGTACAAAAATACACTGGCGCACTTGGGAAGTGCGCCCGTGCCGAGCCAGGAAACATGCACAGTTTCTAGAGAGTTCTGTGGTTGGGTGCACCAGTTTGGGGTTTGGGCTTGGTCTTAGGGCTGGTTTCTGGAAGGTGCCGAAATCTAAGGGTCCTAATCTAATTTAGGGTTAATCTAATAGCCTAAAACACTCACCTAATCTATAAATACACCCTAATACTACCCTAATTCATACTAAAAATAGAAATGATGCCACCATGCCGCCAAAATCAAACTTGAGAGGAGCCTCCACTAGTTTATGAAGAAAGTTGCAAGCTAATCAACCTCTAATCATCATCTTCCTCTTGTATAGCAACTAGTTCTACTACATAAGTTTGCTAATCTTGGTTTTGGTGAGTTCCTATAGCTTTAATAATCAATTGTTAAATTGATTATGGTAGGATGTGATAAGACATGGCTATGTTTGTGGATAAATGTGTGTATGCAAGTTTGTATGATATGTGATTTGCAAGTTTTATGCTATATGCAAGTTAAATGCCATGTTTTATGATGCAAAACACTATGTTGAACATTTATGCATAGGTAACATGTTATGCAAACTATATGTGAGAGTATATGCAAGTTATATGTAACATGATATGCAAGTTATGCATGTGGTTTTATGCATGCTAAGTGTTTGGTTTTATGCATGCTAAGTATTTGATTTTATGCATGCTAAGTATTTGATTTTATGCATGCTAAGTGTTTGGTTTTATGCATGCTAAGTATTTGATGTTATGCAAGTTATGTATTTGGTGTTATGCATGCTAAGTATTTGATTTTATGCATGCTAAGTATTTGATTGTATGCATGCTAAGTATTTGGTTTTATGCATGCTAAGTGTTTGGTTTTATGCAAGTTATGATGCAAGTTATGATGCAAGTTCATATGCAAGTTATGATACATATTCATATGCAAGTTATGATATAAGTTCATATGCAAGTTATGATATATGTTTATATGCAAGTTATGATATAAGTTCATATGCAAGTTATGATATATGTTTATATGCAAGTTATGATATAAGTTCATATGCAAGTTATGATACATGTTCATATGCAAGTTCATATGCAAGTTATGATACATGTTCATATGCAAGTTATGATGCAAGTTCATATGCAAGTTCATATGCAAGTTATGACGCAAGTTCATATGCAAGTTTATGTGCAAGTACATATGCAAGTTGTCTCTTTTATGATATGCATAATGCAAGTTTGGGTTAAATACTAGTTGGGTTTAATGTATGCTCATATATGCAAGTTGACACCTTTTGAACCCATGATAAAGTTATAAGTTATGTTGGTTAAACCCATGACATTTGTGATGAATCTTCCCTTTTACTATGTCACGTTACGAGAACGAATTACGTGGGGAACGATGGGGTTAATATGCATGTTAATAAAATGATGTGAATGGATATGCTTAAGAGTAACATAAATTAAATGGACATAATTGGGAATTTACCTATTGAGTTAGGTCTACCCATATTATGGAGTTGGGAATTTACCTATTGAGTTAGGTCTACCCATACTACGGAGTTGGGAATTTACCTATTGAGTTAGGTCTACCCATATTCCGGAAAACATGATTAATTAATTAGGGACAATTAATATAAATTAGGAGGGTGATTAATTAGGTGTAATTAATCGACTAAGACACGAGGTTGGACTCAGTTGTAGCGTAAAACTGCCCGGACCCGACCGGCTTAACCAGTTGCTACAAATGTTAGCCCAATGTGAGAGGTCTTAGGCACAAATTAAATACGTGATTAAAGTAAAGACACGAGGTTAGACCCTTTTTATGACGTAAGGCTGCCCGGACCCAACCGGCATATCCAGCAGTCATAAAAGACGGTCTAATGTGAGAGGTCTTTATGAGGTCATGATCTTAATTAATTAATTAAGAAACACTTAACCATATTAGCATGTATAGGGACATGAGGGGTTAAGTGGGTGCCTTGGGTGGCATGAGGAATCTAGTGGGTTGCCTTGGGTGGCAATAGATAATACGATTAGAATACTTAACCAAAGTGGAACATGTAATTAAACTTGATTAAAGGGTTAAGTAAGTGCCTTGGGTGGCATGTGGGAATCAAGTAAGTACCTTGGGTGGCATGCGGAAATCTAGTGGGTGCCTTAAGTGGCAATTAAAATACAATTAAATGACAAGCTTAAGTAGTAGCTTGTGGGGGCCTTAAGTGGCAATTGAAATAGGATTAGATGACTTAACCAAACCTTAACATGTAGGTGGGCATGATTATAAAAGGGGTTAAGTGGGATACACTAAATAAAATAACAAGCTTAGGTGGTAGCTTGTGGGGGCCCATTTCAACCAATATCCCAAACGTATCTTAGTTGGCTCGACTCTAGTCGAGTGACGGGACACGCATATTGGGCTTGACTATAAGAGGCAAAATGGGTTAGCGGTGGCAACGCATGACCAACGGGTTTCATATGCGTGTGTGGACCCGGGCTGGTAAATAAGACGTTGTTGCATCGTGTAGATATAAGCCGTGCACCATTAGTTTTATCAGGTTGCCACGTTGGGGAATGATACACCCCACGGTGGGGCCAGCACGGGTATCTACGTTAGGGAGCCGATCGAATGGGGAGCAGTGTGTACACCTAGTGGATGGTAGGGCCCCGTGGCGTCTACTTAGTCACCTAGGGGTACGCGAAAACTATTAAGTTAATTTTATAAGTCCAGGGGTGGGATCAACCTTTAAGTTAGGAATGACTGGTGTGGTGCAGTGTAGGAATTACCCTTGGGTGGGTAGATCTGGGGTGGGGTAATCCAGTAATTATCTTTGGGAGGATAAATGCGTCTTTTCGGTTATCTTAGTACATCCTGTGTTTAGTTGGCTACTTAGTGTAGTCATTATCCCCAGAGGTACCGTACCTTGTTTATATCATACCCTAATTACTTTAATGATTGTATTGTTAGGGTTATAGGACTCACTCAGACTTATGTCTGACCCCGTTGTTTTTATCTTTTTTCCCAACCCTTAGGTTATCAGAGTGGGCCCAGTACGAGTGGGCTTAGATCAGGCTGCTTTATTCTCTTTTGGAGCTTGGACCATAGATGTAGAGCTCAGCTTACCCTTTCTTTTATGGCTATCAGTTCATGTATTGGGATTATGTACTTTTATTTATCAGGATGGATATTTTGTACTTGACTCTTATTATGGTTTTGTGATGTAACCAAACATGTTTTACTTTTCAGTGCAATGAAATGATGTTTTAAAATTTTCAAGTATTACTTATATCTGTCTTGTTGTAATTTTTCTGTTCTATATTCACTTAAAATACTCCACCGATGTTATGGCATTCCCTTAGTGAGTGATCATAGCGGAAGTGGGGTGTTACACGTGGTATCAGAGCTTAAGGTTACCAGAACAGATAATTTTTTTTAGAAAATCTATTTTCTAAGAATATTTTTGAAAGGAGTATTTTCAAAAACACGTCTTTTAAGAGAAAAGTTTTTGAAAGAAAAGCATAATCCCCAATAGCCATATCTATATCTTTCGAATTCTCCGTTTTGAATCTCTTCCTCTCTCGTTTTGAGTTTCCCCTCCGCGTATAGATGACCTTTCTAAGATAGATAAGAACGGAAAACCACTTTAAGGGACTTAGACGTTAGTCAGATTATAAGTTGGTTCAAGAAGGAGGAGGACTGGTAGGTATCTATTGGATAGACGAAGGGAGGAAGGCTCAAATAGTTGTTTGGTTAATGAAGGATGAAACCTCATTGGTGGGAGGTTACGAGTGGAGAATGGGATGAAGAAGGCGAGTAGTTATCCTTTTGAGAGGAATAGGACACCTTATTAGGGTTGTCCAAAGTGGCAAGGGCAAGGTATGGAATCTCCTGGAGGGTAGTTGTATCCCCTCACGACTAGGGTACCGAATGGGGATAGACCGTCTAGGTTGGAATTTGGATTTCTTTATTATCCGATTCGAATTTTATTTGATTCTGACGCATCGAGTTCGTTTATCTCATCATTGTTAGTTGAGTCACTGCACTTAGACACCAGTTTGGTAGATGATCCCTTAGTTGTTTCAAACCCAATTGGGGCTCCATGATGTGTTTGGGTTTGAAAGTTTCTATACTTAGCGTTGAGTTTAGATGTGATGCTTTTTGGGCTTCACGGGCTATGGGTTAGTTTGGGCATGGACTGGTTATCTAGTAGGGGTGCCGTTCTTGATTTTGAAGGGAGAGTTGTTAGGCTTATGACCCGTTTGGGTAACACTCTCGAGATCTCTTGTAATCCCATGGAATCTGTTATGCTAAGTTATCTAGAATCGCTTGACACGTCGGTCGAGAGTTTGCGATCTGTTAGAGTGGTCTGGGAATACTCGGATGTGTTTGAGGAGGTGAAGGGCTTACCTCCGGAGCAGGAGATTGACTTCCGAATATATCTGGTAGACAATGCTAAACCTGTATCTTTACCAGTGCGCCACATGGCTCCTCGCGAGAGGAGGGAACTCCATAAACTAGTAGGGGAGTTGCTTGAGAAGGGGTCCATAAGACAAAGTATATCGGAGTGGGGTGCTCCAGTAGTTTTTGCTACAAAGGCGGATGGGTCCCTCAGACTTTGTGTAGGCTAAAGAGAACTAAATAAACTCACAAAGGAGAATAGACACCCATTGCCGAGGATTGATGATCTCTTTGATCAGTTGGTTGGCGCCTCAGTATTTTCGCAAGTTGGACTCAGCCACGGGGTTTCGTCAGTTGAAGGTGGCTGAGGATAGTATAGAGAAGATTGCCTTTAGGACTCCGGATGGTTTTATGAGTAGCTGGTGATGCCATTTGGTTAGACGAACGCCTCCGCATACTTTGTTGATTTGATGAGAAGGGTGTTCAAGGAGTACCTAAATAAGTTCGTGATGATCTTGGTGGATGACATCTTGGTCTTTTCTAGGAGCGAAATAAGTCTTCGTATGTGCTCAATAGGTTGAGCAAAGCCCGTTATGGGATAAACGGTGATTTTGGAGCGAGACTGGCAAGGACAACCAGAGTTGGACAAGGACTTAATTATTTAGCCGTTTTTACTAGTATCATCTCACGTAGGTCGTCTGAATTCGAAGGAGGTATCCCTTGGGTGTTTGTCTGATATTGGTTTAGGCCTTTGGGGCTTGCATTTGGGGGATATCGAGCTCGACTAGGGTGGTCTGCGTGAGAGATGGATAGTTGTGACGATTTTGCATGGGAGAATATCCTGATTTTCTCTAGAAGTGGAGAAAAGCATGCTCTACATCTTAGGGAAGTGTTGGAGACTCTTTGAGCACATTGTCTTAAGACAACAAAGGTGGATGGAATTCTTAGCATCCTATGAGTTTGAGATAGCGTATACCCCTGGCAAGGGTAACGTGGTGGCAGACGCCTTAAGCAGAAGAAGGCTGTCTTTGAGTCCATTGTTCGTGGGATGACGAAGCTTGGAGTTTAATTCTATGATTGACTTTAGACCTTCCGTTGGCTTTGTACCCGGTTTGCTAGCCTCCTTGGAGGTTAGGCCTACTCTTTTGGGGCGGATTGGCGAGGCACAGCGAGACGACCCACAGTTGGTTGAGTTAGTAGAGAAGCTCATAAGGGGGGAGTCGTCCGGCCATTTGAGTAGGTACACCCTAGATGGTAAGGGGTGGTTGCGTAGAGACGGTAGACTTTGTGTACCGCAAGACGAGGGTCTGAGGAAGGCTATACTTGATGATGCACATCGGTCGAAGATGACCATTCATCCTGGTAGGGACAAGATGTACCAAGACATGAAGCGAGTTTTCTTTTTGGGCCGGTATGAAGAAAGATGTGGCCGAGTATGTGGCTAGATGCTTGGTGTGCTAGCAAAGGAAAGCGGAGCAAAGGAAACCCGGTGGGTTGCTACACCCATTGGAAGTTCCGCAATGGAAGTGGGATAGTGTCTCGATGGATTTCATCGATGGGTTACCGAGATCGAGGAAGGGTAATACGGGAATTTGGGTTGTGGTAGACAGACTTACCAAGAGTGCCCATTTTATACCCGTGAAGAGTAATAGGACCGCTCCATGGCTTGCTTCAGTCTATGTTAGAGAGATTGTTAGATTGCATGGCGTACCATCCAGCATTGTGAGTGATCGAGATCCTATCTTCACTAGTGAGTTTTGGAGAAGTTTGCAAGAGGCGGTAGGGACTCAGTTGTGTTTGAGCACCGCATATCATCCTCAGACGGACGGTCAGACCGAGAGGGTGAACCGTATCTTAGAAGATCTCTTGAGGCTTTGTATCTTAGATTTTGGAGGTACATGGGAAGAACATCTTCCTTTGGTGGAGTTCGCATACAATAACAGCTTTCAGTCTAGTACTGGCATGGCACCTTTCGAAGCTCTTTATGGAAGGCCTTGTCGATCTCCTACATGTTGGTGGGAATCTACGGATAAGATCTTGCTTGGGCCAGATATGGTTAGAGAGACTTCAGCGAAGATTGATTTGATTCGAAGAAGGATGAAGGCAGCGCAAGATAGACAGAAATCTTATGCGGATCGGAGAAGGACGGATCTTGAGTTTGAGGTTAGGGACATGGTTTTTGTCAAAGTATCTCCGTTGAGAAATGTCGTTCGCTTTGGGTCCGTTGGGAAGTTACACCGAGGTTTGTTGGGCCGTTTCCTATTAAGGAAAGGATTCGACGGATGGCATATAGGGTGGAGTTGCCCGACAGACTTAGTGGTGTTCATGATGTATTCCATGTATCACATTTGAGGAAGTGCTTACATGAGACCGCAGAGGTCGTAGAGCCGAGCTTGCTTAGAGATATAGAGGTAGAGCGTGATGCGACGATTCGACGAGCTCCTACTCGCATCCTTGGGTCAGAAACTAGGAAGTTGAGGAACAGAGAAGTTCAGCTAGTTAAAGTGCAATGGGGAGAAGACGAGGGCAATGCTACTTGGGAGACGGAAGCGAAGATGCGTTCTTTGTACCCATTTCTTTTTTGAGAGTATGTCTTTTAACTTCTCCTTCATCGCTTGTCTAGTACTTATCTTATCTTTAGTATATCCTCTCGCTAGTACCTATGACCTTTAGATAGGGTAAATCTATGGTTGAAACATGTGTTTGAGACATGTTACGTTTGATGGATGCATGTGGATGCAAGTGGTTGCCAGTGGTTGCTCGTGGATGCATGTATACACACATTAGGCACTAGATCGGCTCAATCACTTCATATTGCATAAAATTGTGTGTAGGAAGCTATATTTATGGATGTATAATGATTGTGTTATCATATGGATGATGCATTTTGGTGAATGATTGTGCACTCATGTAGATATTGTATGTGTCGATAGGGTTCTCTCGCATACATAATGGATGCATGGCACTATCATGGTTTGCATATGTTCATACATTAGATATGGAACATATACACACACTTTTTGCATATGCTCATACATCATTAGAAACTGTTTTAAGGACAATGGATGCCCGTGTTTGATGGATTGAGTAGATGGTTGTTTGGATGGTAGGATATGCATTCTCCTTAGCTTAGAGATTTCGGGGACGAAATCCTTTAAGGAGGGGAGAATGTAACACCCCGAATTTCGGTTAATGCTAAAATTCACAAATTTAAGAATAACTAATCCCAGATGTGGGAATTAGGGGAAACGGGCTGCGTCATTACGTTCGTCTCGGAAAAATACGCGAAATAGAGTCCGAGTTTGCGTAAAACGGGTACCGTATGGAAGAGATATGGACGAACGAAGTTAGGCAGAAAAACTAGAAACAGGCCAGAAATGCACTGGCGCACTTGTGAAGTGCGCCAGTACAAAAATAAACTGGCGCACTTGGGAAGTGCGCCCGTGCCGAGCCAGGAAACCTGCACAGTTTCTAGAGAGTTCTGTGGTTGGGTGCACCAGTTTGGGGTTTGGGCTTGGTCTTAGGGCTGGTTTCTGGAAGGTGCCGAAATCTAAGGGTCCTAATCTAATTTAGGGTTAATCTAATGGCCTAAAACACTCACCTAATCTATAAATACACCCTAATACTACCCTAATTCATACTAAAAATAGAAATGATGCCACCATGCCGCCAAAATCAAACTTGAGAGGAGCCTCCACTAGTTTATGAAGAAAGTTGCAAGCTAATCAACCTCTAATCATCATCTTCCTCTTGTATAGCAATTAGTTCTACTACATAAGTTTGCTAATCTTGGTTTTGGTGAGTTCCTATAGCTTTAATAATCAATTGTTAAATTGATTATGGTAGGATGTGATAAGACATGGCTATGTTTGTGGATAAATGTGTGTATGCAAGTTTGTATGATATGTGATTTGCAAGTTTTATGCTATATGCAAGTTAAATGCCATGTTTTATGATGCAAAACACTATGTTGAACATTTATGCATAGGTAACATGTTATGCAAACTATATGTGAGAGTATATGAAAGTTATATGTAACATGATATGCAAGTTATGCATGTGGTTTTATGCATGCTAAGTGTTTGGTTTTATGCATGCTAAGTATTTGATTTTATGCATGCTAAGTATTTGATTTTATGCATGCTAAGTGTTTGGTTTTATGCATGCTAAGTATTTGATGTTATGCAAGTTATGTATTTGGTGTTATGCATGCTAAGTATTTGATTTTATGCATGCTAAGTATTTGATTGTATGCATGCTAAGTATTTGGTTTTATGCATGCTAAGTGTTTGGTTTTATGCAAGTTATGATGCAAGTTATGATGCAAGTTCATATGCAAGTTATGATACATATTCATATGCAAGTTATGATATAAGTTCATATGCAAGTTATGATATATGTTTATATGCAAGTTATGATATAAGTTCATATGCAAGTTATGATATATGTTTATATGCAAGTTATGATATAAGTTCATATGCAAGTTATGATACATGTTCATATGCAAGTTGTAATGCAAGTTCATATGCAAGTTATGATACATGTTCATATGCAAGTTATGATGCAAGTTCATATGCAAGTTATGACGCAAGTTCATATGCAAGTTTATGTGCAAGTACATATGCAAGTTGTCTCTTTTATGATATGCATAATGCAAGTTTGGGTTAAATACTAGTTGGGTTTAATGTATGCTCATATATGCAAGTTGACACCTTTTGAACCCATGATAAAGTTATAAGTTATGTTGGTTAAACCCATGACATTTGTGATGAATCTTCCCTTTTACTATGTCACGTTACGAGAACGAATTACGTGGGGAACGATGGGGTTAATATGCATGTTAATAAAATGATGTGAATGGATATGCTTAAGAGTAACATAAATTAAATGGACATAATTGGGAATTTACCTATTGAGTTAGGTCTACCCATATTATGGAGTTGGGAATTTACCTATTGAGTTAGGTCTACCCATACTACGGAGTTGGGAATTTACCTATTGAGTTAGGTCTACCCATATTCCGGAAAACATGATTAATTAATTAGGGACAATTAATATAAATTAGGAGGGTGATTAATTAGGTGTAATTAATCGACTAAGACACGAGGTTGGACTCAGTTGTAGCGTAAAACTGCCCGGACCCGACCGGCTTAACCAGTTGCTACAAATGTTAGCCCAATGTGAGAGGTCTTAGGCACAAATTAAATACGTGATTAAAGTAAAGACACGAGGTTAGACCCTTTTTACGACGTAAGGCTGCCCGGACCCAACCGGCATATCCAGCAGTCATAAAAGACGGTCTAATGTGAGAGGTCTTTATGAGGTCATGATCTTAATTAATTAATTAAGAAACACTTAACCATATTAGCATGTAGAGGGACATGAGGGGTTAAGTGGGTGCCTTGGGTGGCATGAGGAATCTAGTGGGTTGCCTTGGGTGGCAATAGATAATACGATTAGAATACTTAACCAAAGTGGAACATGTAATTAAACTTGATTAAAGGGTTAAGTAAGTGCCTTGGGTGGCATGTGGGAATCAAGTAAGTGCCTTGGGTGGCATGCGGAAATCTAGTGGGTGCCTTAAGTGGCAATTAAAATACAATTAAATGACAAGCTTAAGTAGTAGCTTGTTGGGGCCTTAAGTGGCAATTGAAATAGGATTAGATGACTTAACCAAACCTTAACATGTAGGTGGGCATGATTATAAAAGGGGTTAAGTGGGATACACTAAATAAAATAACAAGCTTAGGTGGTAGCTTGTGGGGGCCCATTTCAACCAATATCCCAAACGTATCTTAGTTGGCTCGACTCTAGTCGAGTGACGGGACACGCATATTGGGCTTGACTATAAGAGGCAAAATGGGTTAGCGGTGGCAACGCATGACCAACGGGTTTCATATGCGTGTGTGGACCCGGGCTGGTAAATAAGACGTTGTTGCATCGTGTAGATATAAGCCGTGCACCGTTAGTTTTATCAGGTTGCCACGTTGGGGAATGATACACCCCACGGTGGGGCCAGCACGGGTATCTACGTTAGGGAGCCGATCGAATGGGGAGTAGTGTGTACACCTAGTGGATGGTAGGGCCCCGTGGCGTCTACTTAGTCACCTAGGGGTACGCGAAAACTATTAAGTTAATTTTATAAGTCCAGGGGTGGGATCAACCTTTGAGTTAGGAATGACTGGTGTGGTGCAGTGTAGGAATTACCCTTGGGTGGGTAGATCTGGGGTGGGGTAATCCAGTAATTATCTTTGGGAGGATAAATGCGTCTTTTCGGTTATCTTAGTACATCCTGTGTTTAGTTGGCTACTTAGTGTAGTCATTATCCCCAGAGGTACCATACCTTGTTTATATCATACCCTAATTACTTTAATGATTGTATTGTTAGGGTTATAGGACTCACTCAGACTTATGTCTGACCCCGTTGTTTTTATCTTTTTTCCCAACCCTCAGGTTATCAGAGTGGGCCCAGTACGAGTGGGCTTAGATCAGGCTGCTTCATTCTCTTTTGGAGCTTGGACCATAGATGTAGAGCTCAGCTTACCCTTTCTTTTATGGCTATCAGTTTATGTATTGGGATTATGTACTTTTATTTATCAGGATGGATATTTTGTACTTGACTCTTATTATGGTTTTGTGATGTAACCAAACATGTTTTACTTTTCAGTGCAATGAAATGATGTTTTAAAATTTTCAAGTATTACTTATATCTATCTTGTTGTAATTTTTCTGTTCTATATTCACTTAAAATACTCCACCGATGTTATGGCATTCCCTTAGTGAGTGATCATAGCGGAAGTGGGGTGTTACATATAATTTCGCTAATTATCACTAATCACCCCTAATTAGCCATAATTAGTGTATAAACATGCAAATCACTCACCTTAGCGAAAAATAAATGTTAGATCTGAAACTTTTACTGATTTGGCTCGGATCCGAGTGTGGTGCAGCAGCTCTATCTTGAATTTGGTGCTAATTTGGCGTGATTTGTTGTAGATTTGATCAATTAGTGATTGGAAAGTGATTAGAGAGAGATTTGGAAGATGGAAGTCATGATTAGGGTTAGAGAAAGGTTTGTGGCCGCTAGAAAAATGAAAGGAGATGATTCTCCAACTCCTTTCAGCCCTCCCATAACCCTAATCCCGAAATGGGTTATGGGCCCAGCTGCTAATCACTTAATTAAGCCCAATTACGCTGTTTTTCCATCTTCAAATCTTATTTCAGCCGTATCTCCCAAACAATAAGTCAGTTTGATTAATGAGACCACTCTACGGAATTGGAAACCAACATCCAAATCCAATTAAAGTGGTTTTAGGTCAAAATTCCTTACCAGTCAAAAATTATTGGTGAAATATGATTCGTTAGGGGCAAAATGGTCATTTAAATTTCAGTAAAAATCACGAATGTGGGAAATGACCTCAATAGTCGTTTCTCAAAGTTACACGACCATATGGTTTCGTATGAAAATAAAATAAATATTCTACGATCCTCCGATACGTAGAATGTGGGTCATTACACTCTTCTGCCCTTAAGAAATTTCGCCCTCGAATTTCCTTAACCAAGAAAAACAAACAATGGTGTCCTACATGCCTGTCAACCATTTACAAACAGTCAAACATACGTAATAAACACAATAATCTCGTCCTAGCATGCGGTTTACCATCAAGGGAATAACTATATCGCGATTAAAATCATATAGGTAAAGTGTTCGGGATACGACTTCGTTATGCTCTCCTCGGCTTCCCAAGTACAGTCATTCTCATTATCACCCCCACTGGACCTTGGCCAATTTCACCGTCTTTCTTTGAAGTTGCTTCGTATCGTGTCTGACAATACAAATCGTTCTACGGCTTCCAACTGCCTCAGATTCTACCTCGATATCATCCAACTGATCTGGTGAAATAATCATATCAGAATCTTGCACGAACTTCTTTAACGGAGAAACATGAAATACATTGTGCACTCCCGCCATCTTGTCAGGTAATCCAACTTTATACGCTAAATTCCCAACTTGTTCGAGAACTGGAAATAGACTAACAAAACTTGGTGCTAATTTACCTCTCCTATCAAGCTGAATCACACTCTTCAACGAAGAAATCTTGACGAATACCAAGTCTTTAACGGAGAATTTCAAATCTCTTCGTCTTTTACCAACATAACACTTCTGCTTATCTTGGGCAGCCTTCATTCGTTGTTGAAAACCTTGATTTTATCTAAAGTTTCTCTTATTACATCTGGCCCAAGCACAAATTTCTCACCGGTTTCCAACCAACATGATGGTGAGTTGCACGGTCTTCCGTACAAAGCTTCAAATGAAGCCATACCAATAATGGACTGATAACTATTACTATATGTGAACTCAACCAGATGTAAATGGTCATCTCATGACCCTCCTAAATCCAATATACAAGCTCTCAAGAGATCCTCTAATACACGATTTACCCTCTCTGTTTGACCGTCAGCTTGGGGATGGTACACGGTAACATGTAATTCTTACCCTAAAGCCTCTTATAAGCTCTTCCAAAACTCACTAGTAAATAATGGATCTCGGTCACTCACAATACCTTTAGGTACCCAATGAAATCTCACTGCCCACTTCATATATAGTTCCGCTAACTTAGCTGCCATTCTATTCGACCTGACCGGTACAAACCTTGCACTTTTGGTCAATTGATCCACAAACACCCAAATATCATCTTAACCCAATCTAGTCCTTGGTAAACCATCGATGAAATCCATTGAGACTTGTTCCCATTTCCATTCGGGAATTTCCAATGGTTTTAACAGACCACTAGGCTTCTTTTGCTTGGCTTTAACTAACTGGAAATTCTTGCACTTGGATATAAACTTCCCAACGTCTCTCTTCAACCCTTCCAAGTAATAAGTCTGCTTCACGTCTCGATACATTTTGTTACCACCAGAATGTATAGTCAGTTTCGAGCGATGACACTCCCTAAGCACTTCATCTCTCAATCCATTAACATTGGGTACAACTAGTCTCCCATTCTTTCGAAGCCATCCCTCTCGATCAAGTCCATACTTGTTCATCTTCTCACCATCGATACCCATCTCTACCTTGGAGATGATTTCCAATAGGTTAGGATTGTCCCTCTGATTGGAACCGATCTGCTCAATCAAAATGGGTCTGATTGTCAACTTGCTAACATCTCTAGATCTAATTCACACTTTGGTATGAAATCATATCCTGTGATATACTCCAGTTGCTTGCATTCTAGAAACATAGCCCTAAATTGGAATGTCTCCTACTCATTGCATCAGCTACCACATTGCCCTTCCCGGGTGTGTATGCGATATCGAAATCATATGAAGCCAAGAACTCTAGCCATCTCTATTGATGAAGATTTAAATCCCTTTGAGAGAAAAGATACTTTAATGACTTGTGATCGACAAACAAATCGAATCTTTCTCCCAAGAGATGGCGTCTCTACATCCTCAACGCGAACACGACCGCTGTCGATTCCAAATCATGGGTAGGATATCTTTTCTCATGTGGTTTCAGTTGTCGACTAGCATAATCTACAACCCTACCTCTTTGCATCAGTACAACACCTAGTCCGGTACCACAAGCATCCGTGTATACCGTCATCTCTTCGTTCCCTTTAGGAATAACTAACACTAGTGCGCACATTAACTTCTCCTTTATGCCCTTAAATGCATTCTCACACCTTTCGTCCCAAGCAAAAGCTTGATTCTTCTTGGTCAACTGAGTTAACGACATTGCTATCTTGGAGAAGTCTTGGATAAACTTACAATAATATCCAGCTAACCCTAAGAAACTTCTCACGTCCGTTGCATTCTTGGGCGTAGACCAATCTTGCACCATAGCCACCTTCGCAGGATCCACGGCAATACCATTCTCTGAAACAACATGGCCCAAGAACCTCACTTCCCTCCTCCAGAAGTAACACTTATAAAAATTCGCTTTCAATTGGTGTTTCCTCAACACCTCCATCACTGTCCTTAAATGTTCCTTGTGTTCTTCCTCTTTCCTCGAGTAAACCAAGATATCGTCCACAAACACAAGAACAAATTTATTTATTTGATCCCTGAAAACCATATTTATAAAATCCACAAAATATGCGGGTAGACCAACCACTCATAGAATCCAGACGGCGACCAAAATGCTGTTTTATGTACACTCTCAGCTGCTACTTGGAGCTGATGAAATCCTGTCACGAAATCTAACTGGGAGAATACTCTTGATCCATCTAGTTGACCAAACAAATCATCTATCCGTGGAAGAGCATACTTATTCTTCCTAGTCACCTTGTTTAACTCGCGGTAGTCCACATGTAAGCGAAGGGAACCACCAACCTTAGTAGCAAATACAACTAGTGCTCCCCGCTCAGAAACACTTCTTTGGATAAATCCCTTCTTCAAAAGATCGCCTACTTGCACTTCGAGCTCTCGCTGCTCCCTCGACACCATACGACGAATTGGCATCACTATAAGTCTGGCATATTTCACTAAATCAATCCGAAACTCGATCTCTCGGTGTGGTGGAAGTCTGGTCACTTCCTCAAAGATGTTCGGATACTCGCAAACAATAGGCACATTTGATAACTCATCGTGCAGGATATCGAGAGAATTTAGTAAACTAGCCATTACCTCGTCACTAGGTAGGAAATTCAATACCACCCTCCGCCAATCATCTGCTCTAATGGTCACCGAAGCCCCCTCACAGTCTACCACCACCCCAAACCTTGGGAGCCAACCGACTCCCAGAATAATGCCAAACCTAGTAAAGCCTAAAACAAAGCAATCACAAGCAAACGTACATCCATGACTTAATGAGACCAAATTACGACAAATCATACAAAGGCTAGTCGAACCACCGATCGGGTTCGTCACAAGTAAGGGTATATTGACAATCTTGGGTTCCAATTCCAACCTATCTACCAGATCACTAGATACGAAGGAATGGGAAGCCCCGGTATCAAACAATACTCGAACAGGAACATCACAAATAGAAATCATACCTTGAATAAGGACACCCTTTCCTTTCTTTGCAGCGGTTGGGGCATTCGACGAAGAAGGAACAGCGTTGATAGCATATGCTTTCACGATATGCTTCTCCTTAGGGGGTTGCAGTAAAATGTCCCACTTGGTCACAGTTGAAGCACTTCCTTTCCCCTGGTTTTGCTCGACAATCTCTGACATAGTGGCCCTTCTTGCCATAGCCAAATCATTGGATGTCTTTTGTATTCTTCTTTTTCTAACCATCCTAGGTCTGGTTCTGTTTTCTCTTATTCTGGGAATTCTTCTTGCCTTCACCACTTGCCTGCTGTTTTGGCTCCTCCACAGATGTAATAGCAACCTCGGTCTTCGTCCTAGGGTAAAAGCTATTTGATCTCAATGCCTTTCCCACAATAGATTCGAATGTCTCATCGATATGGTTTATAAGTTTTCCCCTAAGTACTCATCTAGGACAGTTATGAACTTCTCATACTTCTTCTCGACAGTATCGATAAGAGATAAACAATATTTCGATAAGGTATCGAATTCAGCAATATATTCCTAGACTACCCTACCCTTTTGCTTAAGCTCCAAAAATTTCCTGAACAAATCTGATGCTGAGCAGTTGGAATAAACTTATCATTGAAGCGAGCCTTAAACTGATCCCAACTAACTTGATCTTCGGGAGTAGCCACTTTAGTAGTATTCCACCAATTCATTGCCTATCCTTGAAGCTGACGCGATGCTAGTTTTCTCCTTATTGCATCATCGATCCCCAAATCCTCGAAGATGTGCTCACAACTATCAAGCCAATCATGAACCTCCGCAGCCGATTCCGTTCCGTGGAACTGCTTCCCACCAAGACTAGTATAATCCTTGTTAAGCTTTGTGAGGCTGTAGGAGCCTGCACTACTACACCACCACCATTAGTAGCATTAGGAACTGCTCCTTGAGCATCCCTAAGCATCTCTCGCATGAAGGCAGTAAACATCGTCCTTATATCAGGGACATTCCCATTGTTGGCCCCTGAACCCACACCCTCTTTAACTCCCGATGCGAGGTTCCTTATCGTACTCCTCGTGTTTTGGCTCTTCGTTCAATCTGAAAAGAGAAAACGGTTAAACATCTCCTTAATGGTGCTAGTGCAGTGCGACTTCATCCTTAGATATACTAATAGTATATATATATAGTTTTTGAAAACCAAAATATCACAAATACGCGCTCTCATGTACGTATACTATCTCTCCCTGGTGTCTTTCCCTAGGTTAAACTAGGCAACCTAGGCTCTGATACCAAGTGTGACGGCCGCCCTGTACCATCAGACATTTTCGCGAAATGCATTGTGCCAATGCCCGACTAGCACGGGATGGTCGTCAAAAGGGTTGAAATGACGAATCACCAAGAAACTGTAGTATATCTCACAACGTATGGAATAAAATATAATAATAACATAACTTGATATAAAGCAGGTGAGATAGGACATAAGCTGAAATCTAAACCATATCCATCAGAGTAGCAGAATCCAAAGTACAGCTTCATATCCAATTATTATAACTCCAAAATACTCTCTCTAAAAGGAAATAAAAAGGTACACTATTAATGCCCAAAGCACAGGTAGAATACATATATAGTACGTGGAAGCCTCCTGCTCGTCTCCGGACAGCAGCTCGTGCATTACCACCTAACCTGCCTTTAGTCTGCTCGTTTAAGCACACCTAGAGTAATAAGAAGAGACATAAAACTCTGGGTTAGATGAATGTCTGGTATGAGCGGCAGCAAATCTATATCACTAAGCAGAGCAATAACAGGTATAAGTAATCATACCTGACCTGGACCTGCAACCAAAGAGTTAGCACAAAAAGATGTACAATACTCTAAGGTAAACACTAACATAGAGTGTAAAATGGAAGTGTGTGTGTCATAGTGATTGCAAATATCAATCACAACAATCATCCTCACATCTCTCACTCAGTGCGTAAAGCAACGATATCCACTTCTTTGATAACCAAATCCATTGGGGTCATGACAGGTCCATACCGCACTGGACTCCGTATAACTATTGCTATGACCATGCCCTTCTAGTCTATAGTCATGACCCTAACCAGTCCACACTTCCTTGGCTCTGGTTCGTCTACATGCCTCCTCTCTCAACAGTGAACCAAAGTTATAGATACCGATAACCCTTTTGCGCACGTCCTGCAGCAAAGCCCAACTCTAGAAGTTAACTTGTTGGTTCCCATCTGGATTCTAAGTAATAACTTCCCAATTGGACTTCCTTTGCATCTCGGGTTTTGGTTGGATTGTAGTTGATCTTCAGAAGAGTTCATGATCATCGTCGCGTGGTAGAAGCTCAAATCCAGTTTGGTTCGGAGTCACCATCACGTCTCGGTTCGCAGTCATCATCGAGGTCGGGTCGTGGTCCTCCATGGGCGGTTCGTGGTCCCCCCAGCCGGGCGGTTCATGGTCCTCCCCAACCGGGCGGTTCATGGTCCTCCCCTGCCGAGTGGTTTCTGGTCACCCCAGCCAACGGTTCATGACCCTCTTCTCCTGGCAGTTCGTGATCGTGACCACCATTAGGAGCCGAAACCCTGCAAATTTTCCAACAAGCTAATTTCACCAAGTGACGACGTTTTCAACCATTCTAACTTTCCTATGCATTCACAAAACATATCAAAAAGTAGTAGTAAAATGTAGAATCAACCAAAAACATCAAAACAATGATTTCATATGTTAATTAAGATCAAACATACCCAAAACCAGGATTTTCCCCTTAACCATGTGATTTTGCCCTTAACCATGTCTAACTGTAGGATTAGCAAACTTAATCCAAATTAACCCCAATTCATACCAATGACATAAAATATGATTTTAGAATTTTCACATATATTTCCAGAATTTTTAGATGTATAATTTCGCTAATTATCACTAATCACCCCTAATTTGCCATAATTAGTGTATAAACATGCAAATCACTCACCTTAGCCAAAAATAAATGTTTTATCTAAAACTTTTATTGATTTGGCTTGGATCCTAATGTGGTCCAGCAGCTCTATCTTGAATTTGGTGCTAATTTGGCTTGATTTGTTGTAGATTTGATCAATTAGTGATTGGAAAGTGATTAAAGAGAGATTTGGAAGATGTAAGCCATGGAAAAAGGTTTGTGGCGGCTAGAAAAATGAAAGAAGATGATTCTCCAAAGGTCATTTAAAATTCGGCAAAAATTATGAATGTGGGAATTGACCCCAATAGTCGTTTCCCAAAGTCACACGACCATATGATTTTGTATGAAAATAAAATTAATATTCTACGATCCTCTGATACGTAGAATGTGGGTCGTTACTTTTCTCACTCTGGTTCACCAGACTGATCTGGCGTTTGCAATGCTCGGGTCAGACCGAGTTTTATAGGTTTAGCTTAGGATGCTATGGACTTCAGAAAACATGCTAGAGGAGTTCAGGCGCATTATTTCTTATTCCGTTGTGTGTTGTATATGAGGACAAGGGTTATAACTATCCAGATGTGTTGATCGTAAGTTGTACTCTGATGATTGTAAGTTTTATTTCAAGCTTTCAATAAAGATTTACTTCTATATTATATTTTATTCCGCCGTGATGTGAGACTCTGATTATGTTACGTTCTTCTTCTTCTTTTCTTCGATTCTAGTATTTCTTTCTTTCTTATCTCACCCTCTAATTTCTTTCTATTAATTATCTGGTGTTTTCGGTACTTAGGTTTTGGCAAGTAATACAGGTTTAAGATAATTGTTGAAATTCAGGGGTCGAATCTCGTCGGGTCGTTACATCTGTGGTTGTTGATATTTGTGATCTGCATAACATTATATCTAATTCAAAAAGATTTCAAGAAATTTATAAAATCCATAAAACACTATTCACACCCTCTAGTGTTTAGTTTGCCTTAAGATCCTTAATCTGCATCCCCAATATTTGGTGTCAGAGCATTGGTTTTCAAAGTTTTCATAATCTAAATTTTGAAAAGTATAAATGGAAATTCTTGAAGATTTTTATAACACTTGTTCAAAAGTATGCATTTCATCATTGTTTTATAAGTCTGCAATTGATTTTACTGAAAAACCTCGTTGTTTACCAAATCATGCATTATATAGGGACAAATGTGTTACATAGATATTGGTGATTCAAAACTTGATGGTCAAATGGTGTAAATCAAGAAAAATAAATGGATATTGGACAGTGGTTGTACGAGGCATATGACAAGAAATCTCGACTTACTGAATATAGTCTATGAAGATGGTGGAATGGTTAATTTTGGCGATAACTCGAAAGGATATGTTATTGGCATTTCCAATGTCGGTAGTTCTAAAACTCCTACAATTTCTAATGTTTTATTAGTTAAAATTTTTAAACATAACCTACTAAGTATAAGTCAACTACGCGATAAAAATCATAAAATTAAATTTGAAAAAGATAAGTGTTTTATTGAAGATATAAATTCAAACATAATTTTCGAAGAAATTATAAAGAAAAATATTTACATCTTAAGTATGAAAATCTCAAATGATAATGTATGTCTTTTGGCCAATACACACTACACCATATATGCTGATTAGGCTGTATTTTTAGCGTATCTAAAGTAGTTAGGCATAGCAAAAAGACATATCAAAAAATGGCATGTTAAATTATTAGATACGGCTATAAACTGTATCTCACTAGAAATAACATACGACTCTTAGCCGTATCTAAATTGTAACCAGACACCGCCTTTGACCGTATCTAATTATAGGTGTGTGTACACACACACATATATACACATGTATATATATATATATCATATATTTAAAAAAAATAGAAATTGTAGCACATATTTTTCATAACGCAGAGCATATATACCACAATTTATACACAGGAATAACACAATTTATATATATACACACGCACACACACACACACACACATATATATATATATATATACATATATATATACTCAAAGCATTAAAAGATTTTTCATAACAAGAACACAATGTCATACAAACATATACAATAAAAGGAAGCTGTCAAAGAATTCATCACATTGTGAACTAACAAAAAAATGGTAAAAACAGGGAAGATTGAGAGTGATCGCCAGCCTGAGTTCAAGTTTCTTCGATTGGTAGCAAAACTGAATCGTGATAGCCAGCCAAAGTTCCAGCATCACAAAAGCACCAAAATCTACAAGAAAGAAGAAGTAAGTTTTTATGTTTTATGTTTTCTCCAACAAGGCTGCCATTAAAATACAAGAAACAAGTTATAACTACTTCACTAGACAGGATATCGACATTGTAACTCACTATGACTGAGATGCAAACATGAATACAGAGATAAGTGTGTGTCGATCAGTGTGTTTGTGCAATAGTCGATCACTGTAAGGGGTTCGGATTTTTTTCTTTTCTAAAATGGGCCAATACCAATCCGGTCGACACCAATAACAACCTAGTCGAATCGACTAGTCGATTAGTTGACTAATTTCTACCCATGCGCCCAAAATTCATACAAAAAGCAAGTCAAGACTTCATGTCGATGGTTTGATCTCGATTAGTAGACTAGTCGCAATTGGTCGAGCGCCGTACTAATAACAGTGAAGGGCATATCGTGTCTTTGTGTTCGTGTGTGCATATTAGTCAATTATATATATCTTAACATGTTTATGATGCTAATGACATGATTTCATGAACTTGCATAGACAACCTAGAAACATACCAGAGTCTCACATGCTTTGTGGTTTAACATGACCTCCAACATCGTATATAGGAGATCGACATTGTACACATGAATACAAAGAAACTAAAATAGCATTCGGTTCGAAACCAAGTTTTCTACTTTAAGCCTCATCCATGTGTTTGTGTAGTCGATCAGTATATGTCTCAAAAATGAATGAATACACATTGTAAACTGGTTTTGCTATGACCATAGACTTTTAAATGAAATTAACTGTATATAGGAGTGGAAAATTGATAGTCATTAAAAATGCAAACCCAAAGAAGAATCACCTGAACTGTAGTCGATCTGCAACTCTGGTAGTTCATTCCCTAGACAAAATATCCTCCTATACACAGAAAAAGGACAAAATAAACTAAAAGAATATTTAAGATATGCACACAACATGTCCATTCAATTCTTATGTAAGATACTACGTACAGTCAAGTGTAAAATAATATATACCTGCTCCAACGTCTAAAGATATAGAATCATCATCTTTGGGTGATAGACATACTCGACTTTTGGATTAAGAATTTACTGGGCGATCCACCACGTGGATGCATTTTAGCTCATGGGCAGGGTCAGTAATCCATGCTTTTTAGCTTTATACAAATGTCCAATGCCGCTTCACTTAACCTTTGGAAAAAGTTGCTTTCACTTGCAACTTTCAGTTTCTTTGAAGCAGATTGTGCAGTGCAACTTACACTACAGTCTCTGCTATAAAGTAGGGGAAAGTTGCTAGTGAAAGCAGCTTTTTACTAAGGTTAAGTGCAGTAGTGTCCGACATTTGGATAAAGCTAATAAGCACGGATACATGACCCTGTGTGTGAGCTAAAATGCATCCACCTGGTGGATCACCCATTAAAATATTAACCATAAAGTCGAGTAATCATCCATCTACCAAAATTTTCAGCAAACCTGCTAATATATTTTCAGTAAACTTGTTATCTCTCAAAACAGAGTAGCAATCACTAGTACACTAATACATAATTACACTAAGACATACCAATTAAAACCGGTATCATTTGTAATAGTAATACATACCAATTAAAACCCTAAGACAACCTAATTTAATACAGTAATACACTAAGATAACTGAGCTATTTGCCCCTAAATTCAGAGGAAGACTAGGAGATGAGAATAATGTCTTTGATACAATTCAACATAAAACAAAGAATCGAAACAGCTAAACAACCAAATAGGCAATTTTTACCTACAAACAAAATTCACACAAATACAATTCACAATGGAAAATTCACACAGGAAAATTCATACAAATAAACTTAGCGGCAAACAAAATTCACTGCAAATATAAATCGATGAAAATAGCACCTTGAATTGAATCTTCGGCTGATTGATGATTGAAAGAGGAAGCAAGACGGCAGGAATTCTATGTTTAGAATGCAAGAGGAGGTGATTTCAGAGAAAGGTGGAGGCATGTTTTGGTGATCGAAAATCCTAATTTGGGTTTTCGGTCACCACTGAAGTAAAACATAGGGAATGAGGAGTGACAAAATTTTTAATTCCAAGTGCCTAATGGGATGCACATTATGTACGCATTCGATTTGGCCCTAAGCCATATCAAATTAATCGATCCGGAGCATTCGTGATGAACAGTCAGATTTGGGGTGTTTGGGGTGGTGCGGATAGCAAACTGTTGTTTGATACGGATCTGAGCATTATCTAATTTGATACGGCTTTTGGTCGAATTTTATACCTGCATCCTTGTGTGCCAAATTCGCTGATATGGTGTAGTGACAAATGACCCTTGGATTTGGCATAAAAGATTAGTTCATTTGAATTTTAAACATCTATATAGGATTTCTAAATTAGATGTAGTTAGAGGTTTACCCAAAATGAATTTTAAATTAAATAATTTATGTGACGCCTGCAAATTAGGGAAATTAAGAAAAAGATCATTCAAATCAAAAGATGAGATTACTACTTCAAATCCATTAGAATTACTTCATATGGATTTATTTGGTCCATCTCAAACACAATTAATAAACCATAGTAAATATGTTTACGTAATAATCGATGATTTCTCTAAATTTACATGGACGTTGTTTCTTAAACATAAAAGTGATGCTTTTTAATTATTTAAAAGTTTTGCTAGGACAATTCAAAATCTATTATCTTTAGAAATTAAAACTATATGTAGTGACCACGGTGGAAAATTTGAACATGAAAATTTTGAGAATTTCTGTAATAAAAAGATAACTAATCCTATTATTTTTCAAGAACTCGTCAACAAAATGGAGTATTAGAACGTAAAAATAGAACGATCTAAGAGTGTGAGAGAACATGCTTTCTGATAGTAATTTACCAAAAACTTTTAGGCTGATAGAATTTTAGTTAGACCATTAACTAACAAAACTCCATATAAACTTCTTTATAATAAGAAACCGAAGGTATCTTATTTTAGAATTTTTGGGAATAAATGTTTTATTTTAAATACTAAAGAAAATCTAGATAAATTTGATCCTAAATCCAATAAAGGAATCTTATTGGATATTCAAATAGGAGTAAAGCATATTGATTTTTCAATTTTAAAACTAATACTATTGAAGAAACTCTAAATGTATCTTGTAATGAAAATTATAAGGATTTAAATCAAAATCATAATGAAGATGAATGTGATAAAGATAATGAATTAAATGAAATAAATAATGGAATTAACCAACCTAATAAAAGAATTAGACTTTTAAGAGATCATCCTATAGAAAACATACTAAGAGATATTGAATCTGTAGTTAGAACTAGGAATCAATTAAATAACATGAGAAATGTAGCATTTATATCAACCATTGAACCCAAAAATCCAAAGGAAGCATCAATTGATGATTCATGGATACTTGCTTTACAGGAGGAACTAGATCAATTCCCCAAAAATGATGTATGTGAACTTGTTCCTAGATCAGAGGATAAAATTATAACTGGAACTAAGTGGTTTATAAAAATAAAATGAATGAACTTGGTGAAGTCGTCAGAAATAAAGCACGATTAGTTGCTCAAGGATATTATCAGGAAAAAGGAATAAATTATGATGAAACTTTTGGCCCTGTAGCATGATTAAAAGCTATTAGAATTTTACTTACTTTCGCTAATCATAATAATATCAAACTATTTCTAATGGAGGTAGAAAGTGCTTTACTAGATGGATTCGTTAAAGAATATGTTTATGTTGAACAACCTCCATTATTCGAGGATGAGAATTTTCTAACTATGTTTATAAGTTAAAGAAAGCCTTATAAAGATTAAAACAAGCTCCTAGAGCCTGGTATGATAAATTAATAAC
The DNA here is from genome assembly GCA_030737875.1 of Allium sativum. Lineage (NCBI taxonomy): Eukaryota > Viridiplantae > Streptophyta > Magnoliopsida > Asparagales > Amaryllidaceae > Allium > Allium sativum. Next base: position 322,476,796 of record CM060921.1, read on the forward strand.
TTATTTGTTACAGTTAAATTTTGAAATTGGTAAAGTTGATAATACATTATTTATTTAAAGAAATAAAAATGATATTTAATTAGCATAAATCTATGTAGACGATATAATTTTTGGATCAATAAATGATAAAAATGAATCAAGAATTCTCATAAATCATGACAAAAGAATTTGAAATGGGTCATATGGGAGAACTTACTTTCTTTTTAGGATTACAAATTAGACAACTAGATAATGGAATATCTATTAATCAAGAAAAATATGCTAGGGATTTAATTAATAAAATTAACATGGCCGGTACTAAAGGAAAATCCACACCTATGACTACCAATGAAGCCTTGTGTAAAGACGACTCTTCAAAAGACGTAGACTAAAAACTATATAGAGATATGATAGGTTCTTTATTATATATAACTGCGAGTAGACTAGACATAATGCATAACATTTGTCGGTGCACTAGGTATCAATCACAACCTAAGGAAACATACATTAGACTTCGGTCTATTTTATTCTAAAATCAATTCATTTGATTTAATTTCATATTGCGATGCAGACTATGCTGGTAGTAGATCAGATCGCAAAAGTACGAGTGGAACTTGTCACTTTTTGGGGAATTATCTGGTTTCCTAGTTTAGTAAATAGCAAAATATTATTTCCTTGTCAAAAATTGAAGCAAAGTAAATATTTACTTCTCCATCTTGTTCTCAAGTAATACATATGCAACAAACTCTAAGATATTTCGGATTAAATATAAATAAATCACCAATTTATATCGATAATACGAGTGCTATAAATCTATATAAATATCCTGCACATCATGCTAGAACAAAGCATATTGATGCGAGACATCATTTCCTTAGAGATAATATAAATAAAGAAAATATTTCACTAGAATTTATTAAAATAGATAATCAAATTGTAGATATATTAACTAAACCATTGAACGGAGGAACATTTACTAAATCAAGAAGAGAACTAGGCATTTGATAGTTAACCGAAGTAAAACAATTAAATATATCAGTATGAATATATAATAAAATATAAGAAAAAAAAATCAAAAATCATACATATATGTCAACATACATAAATTCATATGTCGAATATAACTAAAAATTTTATAAAACTCCCTCCAAAGTTAGTCATCCATCTTGTTTGAACTCTCCTCTTCAGAAATTCTTCTCTTTTCCCTCATTTTCTTTGTAATAAAAATTCTAAAACAATAAAACAATGGCTTCCACTTTAAATAATAACTAAAACAACTCATTTTTGTTTCCTACTCTTACCCCTAGCCCGCTCCAACATTCTACGCATGCAAGGGTTACCAAACTAGAAGAATCTATGAAGGATACCCTACAATTGCTCACTGAAATTCAACTCCTACAACTCCAGATCGCTAAAGAACAAGAAAAGCAAGTAAAGATTGTTAAGAGTCTTCAAAAATACATATTGGATAATCAAAATAATCCAAATTGTTATTGGCGATGATTCCTCAAACATTCAAGTTCACAATCCTATGGAGGAAGATGGAAAAAGAAGAAGAAAATCAAGGAATGAACGAAGACGATCGAGTAATTTGCGTCGACGAAGTATGTTTTGATAAGGAAGGGATATGATTGAACAAAATGGAGAATTCTGCCTCCATTACCCAAATTGTCAAATTCATAAATCCCCAATTGTTAAAAACAATCAATAGTTAGGTTTTGTATATTTGTGAAATTGCTATTGTACGTAACTATTTGTACAAGTATTCGCTAAATATTCCCATATATTTATAAAGCACGATTAATTTATTTTTAAATAACATATCATAATAGTAGAAGTTTGTATTTGTACTCTTTAAGGTAGTTTTCTAATGTGTATACTTAAGGATAGGATTAGATCTTTGTACGTAGTTTGGGTTAGGATAGTTTTAAGTTTATTAGTCTTAGTTTTAGATATTAGAAATATGTCTTAGTTTTAGAAGGAGTATTATAGTCAAGATAGAATTATATAGTTTTTGTTGATGACAAAGGGGGGAATTATAAAATAGGGCTTAGAATAAGGGGAAGTTACTAATTTTAATAAGAGTTAATGGGGTAAGGGGGAATAACTGGAGAATCAAGACAGCGGGTATGAATAAGTATGAATGTTTTATAAACCAAGGTTGTCATCATTAAAAATGAGGAGATTGTTAGGGACTAAGATTCGCTGTTTCAAATCTCGCAAATATCGTCCGACATCTCCTCCGAGGTCTCGTTTTGGGTTCCTTTTGAAATGAAATAACAAATATCACTCTAAATCTCCTTTCGAATATATTGGCCGAGATATTGCAATATCGAACGATATATTGACCGAGACGAAATACTGGAATATCGTCCGAGATCTTAGTTTTTTGGTTAAAATTTAAATTTGTGCCTGAACTAGGACTATAATTAAAAAACTCAAATCTACCCATATCAATCTTTTGTTATTTTACATTTTGCATGTTGAATGACTATATTGTACGTTCATATATGTTTTACAATGCTGAATTTTTTAATGTTTTGGATCCTTTCAATGTTTCTTGTCTAACAATATTCATGTTTTAAGCATATTACGATTTAGAGTATGTAACGATACGGATTTCGCCCAGACCTAATCGATCGCTAAATCGACCAAGACTGTTCGAATACCATATACGCTAACTCTGGGCATACAACACATCAGAAAAAAATAAAATAAGACTTCTATAAACATCATAATAATGTTACATCAGAGTACAGAATATATCAGAGTATATCGAAATATAATACAGCGGAAGATTAATTAAAATCAAATGTAATACAATGCACAATGGAAAATAAATAAAGTAACACAACGGAAGACTATCAATGCTCTGGACAGCTTTAAGTTTCAATCCAGAATCCTGCTCATATATCTGCAGCATAAAATGCTCGACTGCCCGTGTGGAAAATAGGGGCACCCGAGTTTGCAAGGGAAAAGCAAACTACAGGTCAGTGATGGGACTGGTGTGAGAAACTCTAAACAGTTAAAATTTACTTAATTAATAATTAGACAAATCACAGGACCACGCCGCTAACGCGGAACAGGTTTACCCCCATGATTGCCAGTGTATAAACAACAATCAGTAATATAGATATAGATCTACTATGCATAAATCAACATGCAATATCCCAATCTACCCATTTAGATTAATCACCACACTTGGATTTTCCAAATCAAATTCAATTTACAGAAATTATTCCTTTGGGCTCTATTTCCCGATTTCTATTTCAATTCATTTGAAATACATATCTAACTTTTATATCAAAGTAGATTTCACTTCGGGATTTCAAACCAAATCTTTGGAAATATGAATTCAAAAACAATAACAATGCATACAAACAAGTATGCAACCAAATATCGGGCTCCCCTCATACAAGGCAAAGGGCACGTACCTAAGCAACTTGATATATATATATATATATATATATATATATATTTGGAAATGGGTTTAGGATTTTATTAAATGCATGAAAGCCCAAAAGAAAACAAAGCCCACGGCTTCGTTGCATCAGTACACAAACCGACAATGATTTACTTTAATACAAAGCGAGAATAATCTCAAAAAGCAACTTCAGATCTGAACATACTCTCGCCTCCTCTTCTTCTTCAACTCAAAAGTCATGGCGGCTGGTAAACGTAAAAACTCGTGCTTGTTTCTGGGAGCTGAACCGATGGCCACAACAGATCCTCGTCTCTACTATCGTCTTCTCTAGGTCCCCTTCTACTGGTACGATCCTTGTTTTTGTACTTCCTCAGCATCGTCAGTTTTATGTTTTGAATGGCCATCTTACTGACTAAATCGACTGTCTTTTCATGCTTCTGAAACACTCTGTTGTTTCTCTCTTTCCATATGGACCACACAGTAACTGTAAGAGCAACGCCGTACATTTCAGTTATCTTACCAATGCTCTTCCCAGCGACTTCAAGGTGAGTTAAAATTTCTTGGATCTGGGTTTCAGTTGTATTGTATTTCACAAAATTGCAACAGTTTATCCACAAGCTTTTTGAGTATGATCAGTCAAAAAACAAGTGCTTGCGGGTCTCTATCTTACTTTTACACAACATGCATGTGTCCTCCGGTATAATCCCCCATTTAAAGAGCCGATCTTTAGTTGATAGCCTTCCCAGAATTGCTTTGTAGGTGCAACTGGCCGTTTTAGGTACATTACTCTTACACCACACAATTTTACTCTATGGTTTAGTGTCATATTTGGGTCTAATGTCCTCCCAAACCTGTTTGATGTTGAATTGACCCCCTGCCCAATTCCAAATGTCATAACTTCGGTCATTGTGTATGTGTGTATTCTCGATGATTCTTCTTTGCTCCTGATTACAAGGAATGTTCAGATTCCAACCACTGTCATTGATAATATCACTCACTTTTTTATCTGGACAGCAATAGGCAGAGAAAGTATCCCACCCCAGCATGTCTATGATTGACTTACCACCTATCCAAGGGTCTTTCCAAAGGTCAGTTTCATTACCTGTTGCAATTTATCTTCTGAAATGATTTGCTAATACATCCCTAACACGGAGAATAGCCTTCCATGTGGTTGATGCATTGTTATCCTCCCTCATCATCCAGAAATTTCCTTTTTTGTATCTTCCATTCATCCATGTGGCCCATAGACCCTCATTGTTAATCACCTTCCATGATTGTTTAAGTGTAAAAGCTTCCCTCATGACTTTGATACTCCTTAAGCCCACTCCACCTTCTTGCTTTGGTTTACATAAGTCTTCAAATTTAATTTTGTGTAAGCCACCTCTCCAAATGAAGCCAGCACAGACATTTTCTATTTTCTCAATGGATGCATCTGGTAGTTGAAACGTCTGTAGCCAAAAATTGACCTTTGCATGTATGACTGTATGAACCAGTTCAATTCTACCAGCAAAGGTTAACAGTCTTGAACTCCAGCCATACAGTCTGTCCCTTATGCTAGTGATGAGAGTACTACATTCACCGTCAGTTATTTTGTTCGAAGATAGTGGCACTCCCATGTATTTGACTGGGAGTTCACCTTCCTGCACTTGTAGCACCTCCAGCACATCAGCCTTATTTCTGCAAGTTTTATTGAAGTAGCATTTGGTCTTAATTTCATTGACTTTTAACCCATTGTATTTCTCCAATCTGTCAAAAATCTCCTTGATTTGAACTGCTGTACCCCTATTTGCTTTGAGACATATTAGTAAATCATCAGCATATAATAAATGATTGATTCTAGGCTGAAAATTATGTATAGTCTGAATTAGATGATTTTGAGTGGCAATCTCCATCTGCAATGTGAGATATTCCATGGCTACCGCAAACAAGTATGGGGAGAGAGGGTCCCCTTGTTTAATGCCCCTGTTGCTGCTAATGAAGCCTTTAGGAACCCCATTAATAAGAATTGAAAATGTTGGTGTGTTTAAGCACTCACTTATCAGCTTCACTGTTTGCTCTGGGAAATCCATACACTTTAGCATGTAAATAATAAAGTTTCTATTAATCTTGTCATAAGCCTTATGTAGGTCCACTTTCAAACAAATACGGTCTGCACCTTGTTTATTGAAATTTCTGATCAACTCATGTTCTAGCAAAGTGTTTTCTGATATGCTTCGACCTTTGATAAAAGCACTCTGGCATTCAGCAATTAGGTCAGGAAGGATCATTTTCAGCCTATTACAGAGCACTTTGCTTATGATCTTGTAAATGACATTGTAGCATGCTATAGGTCTATAGTCTGCAACACTAGTAGGTTTATCACATTTTGGTATAAGGCACATAAAAGTATGGTTAATTTCTTTTAGAATCAAACCTGAACTGAAAGTTTCTTGCACGGCTAAAGTGATCTTATGCTTCAGGTCATCCCAATGGAACTCAGAACCAAGCCCATCGGGCCCTGGAGAAGAGTCAACATGGATGGAGCTTACTGCATCCCAAACTTCACTTTCACTGACAACACTCAGCAGCAGTCTTCTGCCTCTAGCGTTAACCAGTCTTCTCGCAACAATTTGAGGTAATTGTCCATCTCATTGCAGCCATTACAATGCCTGGAAATTAGTGAGAGCTTCCTCTTCAAATTTATGCATGTCAATGCAGATGTTACCATTTTGGTCAAACATTTGCATATTGTAATTGATGTTTTTCCTGACTGACATTTTGGTGTTCAAAAACTCATCACCTTTAGTCAGCCATTTCTCTTTAGCTTTATGTTTGAGTTCTATGGCTTTTATATGCAAAAGATTTTTCAGATTTGTCTACGCTGCGTAGTACTGATTCCAGATGTCATCTGTATTCTCCCCTCCATCAATTTTCTCTAACAGCTCCGCATTCAGTTTCTCCAAATTAATGAGGTCATCATGGGCCTTGGGCCTGATTTTATTCCAGTTCTTAAGTCTTTCCTTAGCCCTTTTAAGGAATTTCACAAGGTGAAATAGATGACTATCATCAGTTTGCATCAAATCATTGGTGTTGACAATTGCATGATACCCATCTATCAGATGCCATTCATTTGCGTATCTGAAAGGCTTTCCTTTCCCATTCTTGTTAGCTTCTTTGAGTAGTATATGCAGTGGGCAATGGTCACTGGTCGAGTTAGACAAGATATTTACTTTGATGTCTGCAAATTTGGTCATGCATTGCACATTGATTAATGCTCTGTCAAGTTTGCACATATTCTTCCTAACTTCACCACTCTTCCATGAGAATTTCAGGTCTCCATGGACTGGTTCAATCAGCCCAGCTGCCACGACGCAGTTGTTGAATTCTGAAGCTGCATAGCTCTTAAGGTAATGCCTCCTTATTTCTATTCAGAACGTAGCACAGCGTTGAAGTCCCTCATTACAAGCCATGGTTCAGTTTTGTTTTTTAATAGTTGGTTGATCTTTTCCCAAAGAGAGACTCTTTGACTTGCAAGATTGCTAGCGAAAACTGTAGTGATGTAAATGCACAAACCTCCTGCATTTAACGCTTTGACAGTTAGTTGATGTTCATCTAAGTCAATCATACTCATGTTCCAAACATTTTTAATCCATGCAAGAATTATTCTGCCTTTGAAACCAACAATATTGTTGCTCATAAGGTCCCATTTCCCTCCTAACTGATCTTTAAAATACTTAACATTATCTTCATTCATCTTACTTTCAAAATGCCCATAACAAAAGGTACAAGTGTCCTTCTTAAATTATAGAGGTCTAAAGCGTGGGTATCGTTATTTAGACCTCTAACATTCCAGCTTATTATGGACATTTAGACTTGAGAGCATTGCTCCTCAAGTTCTTAGGAGAAACTACTTATGTGCACAAGTTCTTTGCCTTCTTGGCCCCTGTTTTAAATTGCTCATCATATTCTGCATTGGGTTTTGTGAATTTGCCCTTGTTTGTATTGTTTCCTTCATCTTCATGCTCATTAAGGTTGATGTCTAACTCTCTTAACCACGCCATTGTTTCAGGAACCCGGTCCTGTTGACTGGACGAAGTGCGAGGGCTTTCTGCCAGATCTGACAGCTGCTGGGCCCCCTTCTCCTGCTGCCGTGCCTCAGGGGCCTCTATCGTTTACTGCTTCTCCACCATCGGCTGGGCAGGGGGTTGATTCTCCTCGCAAGTAGATGACGTAGTTTCAGTGTCTGTAGATATTTGTACATAAACCGCACTAGTAGCTAGCGTAGGATTGAGCGAAGAGTCGCTTGATGTTTTGTTATGCTCCACTGTCACATCTTCTACAGGTTTTCTTTGCCACATTTGCTGCATCGTGGCGGTGCATTGGCTCTCTAAGTGCCCAAAGCACCTATAGGAGGTACAAATGGGAGGTAGATTCTCATATTCCACGCTCTGGATGTAAACATTCCCAAGTTTATCTTTTTCTCGTACCTGCTTTTTGATTTTGCTATCTGCTCTAATTTCTACTAGTACTCTAGCGTATGCTAGTCTTGTAACTCTCATAGTGCTTTCATCCATGGTTAGGGGGTTGCCGATAAGGCTAGCAATCTTGTTGATGCCTCACGCATTCCACAGAGTCAGATCTAGATTGCGAAGGCGAATCCAAACTGGATGCGTTTCGAGCATGTCACGCTCCAGTTTGATATTCGGCTCCCATCGTTTGGTAAATATGAGTTTGCTGTCCATAAACCATGGTCCTGTCTCAAGAACCCTAGAACAGTCTTCAGCGTTTGTGAATTTGACCAAATAGAATCCATTTTCCCTTGCAAAAACATTCCAACTCACTTTCGATTTCCATTCCCTCCTGATATAGGCATTCAAATGCACATAATACGGTCTTTTACCTATCAAATATATGTAGATCGAGTTTGTCCACATATTAACTGCTTCCAAGTAGATCTGGTCATCAAGTTCTGCAAACTCACCTTCCACATCGTTCAGCGCTTCAAATCTCTAAACCTGTCCCTCTATGCTCGTATTGCCAGCCAGAACATCACTCCAGTTTCTAATGCCTGTCTTAAAAGTTTGATTTTTGTTATTTGTGGTACTAGATGGGGAAACAGTGGCTGTGCGTCCACCAGTTAGAGCTCCTCTTCTTCCTGACCTCTTTCCAACCTAGATTTGAAGATTTCCCAAATTATTAGGGTTAGGGTTCTCTCTAGAGGTGGCTGCCATGGATTGCAACTTGATACACACACACATATATATATATATATTTGTATTATGCACCTCACACACATGGAGTAGGCTACACACTAACCACTCACCCTAAGGCACTGGATCCCACCCATACTTTTAGTAGACCGGGTTACCAAATCTTTAGCCACATACCAAATAATTTCATATCCCGAAGTAGGGAAAATCATTACACAACATAATAATCACAAGTACTTTCATAATATAGTACTTCACATCAGTAGTTCACACATATGATCAGTCAATATTAATCACATAACCTTTGAGCTCGTATGTCTCAAAGAAGGGTGTTAAGAAAGAGAATAAATTCTCCACCACCAAACAGATACATCATTAATAGCAACTAATCGAATATGTGATGAACTACAATGTAAAACCATAATACATTTCCAAATCATTTCGAAATCATCGGGTTTCAACCCTCGAAATCCTTTCTGTTTTATAAAACATTTTTATAAAACATTCCCTATCCAAAATCGGGAATACATTTTTTTTGCTAAAGAAAAAAAACATTTCAAAATCATTCATTAAATTTGAATTGAACTCAACATCGCTAAACACCTTATCATCAAATCGTGAAGTGTTTCACAGGGTGTTAGCACACGGATAATTTTACCCAACCCAATGTTAAATGTAAAAGCATATTTTGCTCATAAACTAGTCGAGCACAATCCAAACAATCAATCAATCCAATTTGACATTAAATATACAGCTTTGAATAGAGATAGTATTGACTTATATTCAACATCAAATCTTGAAACCAACAGACGTCATATCGGGAATAACGATATCGATATCTTCCAAATTCCCATCACAATATATGTATAATCACAGAATCCAATATTGAAATATTCCAGAGATTATTTCCATTCCAATTTATTTATTGGAAAATTCTGGTTATTTTAAAACCATTTCAAATCCAATTTATTTTTATAAAAATATTAGATTTATTTCCTTAGTTATAAGCTAGTTCATTTCGATAATAATGTATTTTTATCTTTACAAACATGGAATTTTTCATCCCAATTCTTTCCAAATCATTTATTATGATTTTACAAAAATTATTGATATTTTTAATAATTTTATCAAGGCCCTTACAGTCGGTTTCCAATAACGGCCACCGAACTGCACTTACAGCGATCTTTTTTAAATTTGGTTTGGACATAATTCCAAATCCAACCATTAGATTTAAAATCTCTTATATCCGTTGGAAAGCTCTTTTCGATACGAACCCAACGGTTCCGGTTTTAGTGGGTTCCGGTTTTAGGAGGATCAGACGGTCGGATCCCCGTAATGTCAATTTGAAGTCAATGGTCGAAATTCGCGAACTACCGCGGCGCGGCGCGTCCTATTCAGGCGATTAAAAATATATATATATATATAATATATATACTATATATTTATAGATTTCCATTTAAAACGTATTTTATAAATCGTTTTAAATTCGCTTTAAAACGATTTCAACTTTCATTTCAATTTTTAATCAAAATCGAATATTTCATTACATGAAAATTTTATACATCTCACATATATGTTAAAAATAATATTTTTAACAAACCAGTATTCATTTCATTCACACTTCATATATATATATTTCACCTTTTATATATATATATCATTTTCAATTCATATATATATATATTTTACTCATTTCATATATATATATATATATATTATTTTCATTTCATATACATATTTTTCACCTTCCATATATATATATATTTTATTTCATATATATATATATTTCACATTTTGTATATATATATATTATTTCATATATATGTATATATATATATTTCACATTTCGTATATATATTTTATTTCATACTTCATATATATATATATATATTGTTTTCACACTTCATATATATATATATATTATTTCATATTTCATATATATATTTTCCATATTTCATATATATATTTTCCATATTTCATATATATATATTTCAATTTCACATCGTATATATATATATATATATATTTCATTTCACATTGTATATATATTTCAATTCACATCGTATATATATTTCTATTCACATCACATATATATTTCTATTCATATCGTATATATATATTTCAATTCATATCACATATATATTTCAATTCATATCATATATATATATTTCAATTCACATCATATATATATATATATATATATATATATATATTACAATTCACATCGTATACATATATTTTGTTTCATTTCACATCACGATCAATTTTCACACAGAATACAATCAAACAAGTTGTCCATGGTCTGTGGACGATAGGGAGTAGTTCATATATGCAGTTATAATATAAATAATTGTACAAAAAGAATTATAGTGAGAGAATTCTCACCTTGGGTTTCCACTCCTCCGTGCTTTATTCTCGCTCAGATTCGCTGTTGTGATTCCAACGCAATCTGCTTCACGAAATTTATATTAAAAGTCACATTTTTAACATCGCTAAATATAATTGAAAATCACATTTTTAAGTCATCGCTACTTCATATTTTTGAAAATCAAAGCTATTTTTATTTGAAAAGTCAAGGCTAATTTTATTTGGAAAGTCATGTTATCTATATTTTTAAAAATCATAATTTTTTTATTGCCAAAACTATATATGTAAAAATTCAATTTTTAAGCAATGCCATAATATATAAAAATTGATTTTTTTTAAAATATTCTATTTATAAATAAAAAAACTGATTTTTGTATTTTTAAAACTAATTACTTTAAAAGAAAACTCATTGTTAATGCTTTTCATCATCGGGTTCCCTTCCAATTGATTCCTGGAACCTCGTTCAGGAATTCACGAAAAAGCTTGGCACCTAGGGCATGCTGCCGTTCACTCCTCCGATGATCGGAGGTTCATCTGACGTGTGCATGAAATAGGGCTTCAGGCCCTCCCCTAACGCCAGCCTTGGCGTTGAACTCGAGGGCGTCACGTCCTCTAAAATCTTGATCGAACGGAGCATCTTTGGAGCGTCGTCCTGGCCTCCATGGTGATCAACCTTCGATCACCGCCGTTGAAAATTACGGGCTCAGTGAGATGAAGAGTTTTCCCGTTTGGAGTTCGTTGATTTTGCCAGGGGAATTCGAGATCGAAGTTGAAGAAAGGGGCACGATTTTGATCGCTAATTGAGGAAGGAGCGGTTCAGCCATATGTTGACTGCGAATTTCTGTTTGACCTAGGGTTGAGAATGAGTGGTTGATATTTATACCCATTTTTTTATAATATTTTAATCCTTATATTTTTGTTTATTAACCCGATCTCTAAATCAAACCCAACGACTATCGCCTTCAGCTAATTACCCCCATTTCGGACACAATGGGATATGTCCGGTAAGCCAGTTCGATCGTTTTGATCATTTATTCTTCAAATTAAAATATAAATCAGTATATACTGAATTTAAACGTACATTTCAATTTACTGGGGCCACATACTGACTCTAAAAATTCCCAACAAATATTTTCTATCTTCGCATTGATGATACGGTTCTAACAAAACTAATTTCGTCAAATTTAAAGACCATTTGAAAAATGGCCATTTTCTGGTCGATCCAAATTGACTGAACTGTCAAAACAACTTTACTTCGCCATGCACACATATTGATTTAGAAAATTATGAATTTTGTAATATAGCAATAACTTGACATCTTGGATCCAACAAAAGTAGTTTCGTCGAAAACAGAGGTCGTTTGCAAAATTTCCATTTTTAAGGGCTATAATTCCATAGCAACTATTACGAATTTTCAACTGGGAATAATTTTTTATTTTCGCTATGAAATTTCAATTTTTCGGATTCGTTGGAAATATATTTTCACATAGATTCTAATATCTTTGCTTTCACTAAAATCCGGTTTATTTTGAATCCTGTACGTTCATTTGAAATTTGAAATCAAATTTTTGAACTACCGCGCTATTTCCATTTCCTTTTATAATTAAAAATAAATATTTATATTCGAACGACGATTCAAATAAATATATATGTTCTAATTCCATTCCAAATAAATTTCTCGTCATTATTATTTAAATAAATCATTTTAAATATTAAAAATTCGCTAAAATTGGCAAAATAAAAATTTTAAATTGGCTTATATTTTCCGGGTTGTTACAGAGTATGAATGATCTTTCGCAAAATAAATAATAATAAAGTTATTTTGCATTTTAAGTTTAAGTTACTAAGTTTTTGATAGTGTTCATATAAATTATTTTGTTAAAATATCATTTTTAACATATCGTGTACCCCGAGATGAAAATCCGAGACGAACTCCCGAGTTAGAATCATCTCGTTCGAGATCTCCCCCGATACGAGACCGAGTCTATAAAATCCCCAAGACGAAACGCGACCGATATCCAAGATTTAAAACCTTCCTGAGATGTTGATGATGATGGTTTTGATGACAACAACCTAATTTCAATTATTATTGTTATAAAATATAAACAAACATTGTTATCTAGAATATATATATATATATATATATATGTGTGTGTGTGTGTGTGTGTATACAGGAAATCTATGCATATATTAATTATTGAAGACTGCACAATTCAGAGAATCAAGATTTCAAAGTAGAAGAGTTCAAGATACAAGACTCATGAGTATAAAGAATTCCAGAGTTTAAGAAATATAGAGCAATAATGTCTAGATATCTTGTTAAACCCTGCTAAGCATTGAATTCTGTTTTCAAAGTTTTCTCACTATTTTCAAATGCTTTCAAACATTACCTTCTTGCTCTAAATCTATTTTCAAATTGATTTCAAAATTACTTCCTTATTTTAAATTTATATCTCTCTATTTCTAACTCAATGCATTTATTTTAATTCCTGTTTCTAAAATTATATTTAATATAGTTTAACTCCTTGTTCAAATGATTTTTACTTGTAAATTTAATACTAATTTTATTATAAGTACTCATGTTTTCAATTTCCTTATCTATATTAAGTTTCAATATATTCACAGCTTTATGTATATAGCTTTATATCATTTTATATTTAGTTTTTAATCATTTTTAATAATATTAGTATATGCTTATAATTATATATAGTTATACTTGGAATACTATATTGTAATATAAAGGAATATAGTTTGTTTTAACTCAAGAATCGCCATAATTTATTTAAACATTATTTTCTTCAATTTAAAATTTTATTTTTTTGAAAAATTACTAGGATATGTCGACATACATAAAGTGATATGTCAACATATGTACCATTGACTTATTTTTAAAATTTTGAAAAGCTGTGTCTTTTGAATTCAAACCTTTTCTGAATGGTTGTGGCTATTAGAAAACTATATATATGCTTCAAATTTCGAAATTTTTAATAACTTCTCATCTCTTTTTCTTCCTTTCTTCTGCTGCCATTAATCTTCTTATTTTCTCAAAATATATACTTATACTCTGTCGAATTTCAAAGAAATTATATCAATCTTCTTCTCTTTCAAATCTCATCAAACTCTCTCTGAAATTCAAGTGCTACTCAAGAATTATAGGATGGTTGTAATCAAAGATCGCAAGATCAGTCTTATCGAGTTAAAACTCCAAAACTGATAATGAGAAATTGTGTGATCGTAGCCTGTAAATTGATCGGGTGTGATTGTAGCATGGAAATCAATTAGGTGATCTTGTAGCCTCGGAAATCAAGAGAGAACCCTGTTCTCAAAAGCAGGTGGTGGTGGACCTCATGGCCATTGAGATTGAGGATAGTAATTTTAAATTATATTGAAAAGAAATCTGCACAGCCCAACGTTGTATGGGACTGGATGTAGGGTAACTCTGAACCAGAATAAAATCCCGGTGTGTGCTTTCCTTTTACTATTTTTATTTTTTATTTTCTACATTTGTGTTTGAGTCTGTGATTGCCAATATCTATGATCTGCATAAAATTCAATTTAATTAAAAAGATTTCAAGAAATTTATAAAATCCATAAAACACCATTCACACCTCTAGTGTTTAGTTTGCCTTAAGATCCTTAATCTGCATCCTAACAACTAGTTTATGCTTTTTAATTCAGAAAAATATAGATTTTACTTACATATTCACTGTTGTAGGAAATTTTCTTATAACAGCTTTAGAAACAAGAATCTTGTGTGGAAAGCTCCATAATTTAAAGCATCACTTGTATTAGATCCTTAGCTGCATAAGTTTGTAAATGTGGAAATTTGATTATGTCCCCAGATTTTTGAAACTGATTTATGAAAACTACTTCTCAAAAACATGCTTTAAATTGTGTCTCTATTTCTCGGTGGAATATCTTTTATTTTTTTACCAAATATTAAATATGAACAGTGATCTCATGTTTTTATAATCAAAACAAATCTTTATTAAATTGTTTGTGGTTTTTTTAGTAGCGTGTAATCTACCTAGTGGTTAGTGTTGATTTTTTTAACCAACCTCATGGTTACACTAATTCATTTGTATTAGCAAACGTTATTTGCTAATAACACGCTTAGAAATGAAAAAAGTAAACGAGCAAAAAAAGAAGCTAAACTTCATAATATGTGGAATGATTCGGCCGAACTTACCTAGGTTCTCCATAAAGATTTCTTACTATGTTGGCATCATACAATTACAAAAATTACAAGTGAATAATAAAAAATTAGCATTTATCTTTGTAATGTTATCAAACATAACATCTTTTAAGGTTCCAATAGAGATGAATTCTAAACTTAGAAGTTAATTAAAATTTAACTAGAAACCAACCAGTTTTCAACCTTTTTGATGTAATGTAGCATACGATATTTATAGCAAATGGAGTCAATCGATGAATATTTGAAATTTTGCTGCAAGTTGGCTAGAATTATTCATGAATTTATATCTAGTACACTTTTGATGTAATGTAGCAATGGGTATTTATAGCAAATGGAGCCAATCAATGAATGTTTGAGATTTTTCTGGAAGTTAGCAAAAAATATTCATGACTATAAATCTAGTCATTCGGATTGGTGCGAGATAGCTGGAAAAGTGATAGGAATATACGGCAAATATACATACCAGCTATGGTGTCATATTAGGTGCGTGTTAATTGCTAAGAAATGTGGAAGGCTACACGAATATGTTTGGGATTGCGGAAAGGATCGTTAAGGAAAAACAAAAACTAAAGGAGGGTGAATAGTGTTTTTGATAATTTAACGAAAATCTAAAACTTATGTTATAAATTATATGAATCAAACCCTACAGAAACAATCACAGAAACAGAATCAAACACTGATGCAAAATAAACAGAAATAAAAATGTAGAAAAGGAAAGAACACACCGGATTTTATACTGGTTCGGATTGCTCCTACGTCCAGTCCCACGCAACGCTGGATTGCACAGGGTTTTAATACTATATCAATATCTAATTACAACTCTCCTTGATTTTATGGCTACAAGGGATACCACTGTTTCCACACACACTTGATCAAGTTTTGCCCGTCCTTGGTTTCACGGCTACAAGGGATACCACCGATTATCCGACCTTGATTTTACTGCAACATGTGATACCACCGATTACTTTACTCAACCCAAACAATTACAAACAACCCTATAACTCTTCAATTGCACTTGATTCAGAGAGTAGAGAGGGTAGAGAGAAGAACTTTGATCAAAACAGAATTGAATTCAGCAGAGTATAAGTGTAGAAATCATAGAAATGATTAAGAATAATGGTGTAATGGAAGAGAGTGAAGTTAGAGAAGAAGAGATGATTAAAAATTCGAATACAAGCCCTTTTTATAGTGTACGAAAAGATGTCGCACTTCAGAACTGTCACAATTAGTGTAAAGACACTTCCTTTCAAATTCAAATTTCTGATAGTTATATGTCGACATATAGTTTTCTTTATGTCGACATATCCATAGAAGAAATTTGATTTTTGAATATTTTTAAAGTGTTTTGATATAAATATAATTCTGGAAATTCTTGAATTAAAATACAGTTTTATATACTAATATTATAAAGCAGGAAATCATTTGAAAACACAAGTATGAACTATATAAACATATTTATAAAATTATAAAGTTTGGAACTATATAAATATAAAATGTAAAAATATAAATATATGAAACATATGAAACTTTGAGATTTAAAAACAAAAATTAAAATAAGGAAGGAAAATAAAAAGGATAGAAAGTAAAATAGAAAGGATTGAAGATAGAATTTGAAAACATAATTTGAAATGAACCTAGAGTGCTATTTAGAGTCTTACATAATCTAGACTCTATAACTATATTAGTCTTGAACTCTTGAAATCTTGAATACTCATGAGTCTTGAAATTTCTCTGAACTCTAATTCTCTAATATCTTTAAACTGTACAGTCTTCAGTAATATTTCCTGCATATAAATCCTGCATATGTGTGTGTGTATATATATATATATATTATACAAAAGTGTTATTATAATCAACTAATAATGAAATAAGGTTGTTGTCATCAAAACTTCATTCTCCAACAAAATATGTGTGCCTTTGGTCGATGTGTTATAGTCGTAGATATACTAGGTCGTGCTAGGTTGCTTTTTTTTGACGTCTAACACACTTTCATATGTAGTAGGTTAAGGAAGTACCTTCTTGTGCAGAACGACAGTCAATTTCTTAATGTCAATCAGAGTAAGGCTGAATATGGCTATAGACGTAGCCAAAGTAGACGATACATCTGTATATTGTCGTTCA
The DNA here is from genome assembly GCA_030737875.1 of Allium sativum. Lineage (NCBI taxonomy): Eukaryota > Viridiplantae > Streptophyta > Magnoliopsida > Asparagales > Amaryllidaceae > Allium > Allium sativum. Next base: position 322,494,071 of record CM060921.1, read on the forward strand.
TAGGCGAGCTGAGATAAAGTCATGTCATAGATTGGTCGCATTTGAGCTAGGTCAAGCCAAATATGTTGGCAGTTTTGTCAACTTGAGACAGCTCAGCCCAAGCTTAAGAGTCCAAGCCGACTATAACATCCCTCATTCCAAAGTCTGAAACTAAGCGCTACAAATGTTGCAGTCATCTACAATATTAATTTTTTAGCAATCAAACACAGACATGTTAATGATATCAATATTAATAACAAATGAACATGAAATAAAATTTAACACAATTTCCAAAATCACTTCACATTTCATATTTATTTCATTACATACAAATCACATTTCCCAGTTTTTAAATAAAATACTGTTACATAAATACTTCTAGAGCGAAATAAGAAGATGTTATCTAGATGAATCAGAGTGTCGAAAAATATCAAATAGTTACTACAACATTCAAGGTCAAACAAGGTAGACCTCCAATAAAGTATGTAGAATAGCTAGCGATGCCCCCAGCATGTCTTTATCGACCTTATTCACCAAAATTCATAAGAACCTAAAACTTACTCTTAAAGTAATCAATGGAGAACCTGAGAATTAGAAGGAAAAAAAATAAAAATATCAGGTCAGACAATAGTTTGATATGAATTGTAATTTGCCAACTCGAGTAAAAGGACAACGACCACCCTACTGAGCAGGATGTGTTTTTCCCACACTAAATTCCTTAACGAAGTAAATAAATCAAACAATTTTGCACCTACAAACAATCATAATAATCATAAACAAACACATGTATGCATGACATATGACCTGACTATCTGTCTTATGGGAAATCCAGACTATCTTTCTTCTCTTCATAGTTTTCCTAGGGTGACTACGAACCTTTTTGGACTTACCAGATGTACCAAATCATTCTAACTATTTGTTATAAATAAACTTGTAATAAATTCTGGGTTAATTACACTTAATTATCGTTAAAACATTGGCTATTTATATTTTAATCCCTTTGAAGTCATTTTTTAAGACAAAAATTTCATGACCTTTATTATATAGTTCTTTATTTCAAGCTACGTAACTTTTAATCCTTTTGTTGATGACAATTAGCAGTAAATGCACTTCAAAACTTATTAAACAAGTATTTAAAATAGCGCAACACTATTTATATTACTTCGTATTGCTTTGCCTTTTCATAGGGTTGATTCACAGGAAAACATAAGGGATTTACAATTTTATTCGAAACCAAAATTGGTTCAGCACCTATCTGGCATCTAAGAAAAACATAACAAATAGGAGTGGTTTGCATTTATAAAACAAGGGCTTTGAGCTCGAAAGCTCCGTCCTTTCGAAATGGTGACACAAATAATTCAAAACCATAAAAAGGCCGGTTCAAAGCAACTGCTTTGAAACAAAAGAGAAGCAGGTTCGAAACATCTACTCCAAAATGAAGACACTTGAAGCAATCTGCTTCGAAGAATTTCAAGAAAGAGTGATTCTTTTGAATCATATGAATAGTACATTTCCCTTCGCAAAATGAAGCAAGTGCTTCAAATCACTTCTTCGCATCTTCTTGCTTCACTTTGTGCTATGTTGTCTTAGCATTATGTGCTTCTCGATAATTCGAAGAGACAAAGCATCCACTAGAAGCCAATAGATCACATTGAAGCCTCTGCTTCGTAAGTGGCAGAACTGTTATTAGTGTAAAAACTGTCGTTGTAATAGATAAAGCAGTACTTCTCACCAACTCCTTATATTCGGCAAAATCTTATCAGTCAAAACGTTTTCATTTTAGTTTAATGTCATAGATCCAGAAATTTTAAATTTTACAATATTTGCATTCTCTTCGTTTCAAAACCATTTATTTAATTAATCTTAATCAAATACTGAAAATTTTCCAGCTTATAAAATTCATACCAAACCATAAAAATCATGGGAAAAATCACGAAAATCATATTAAATCTCTGTTTATATATATTTCAGCATATAAATTTTTTGGATAAACCAATAACAATTTATTATCTCTAAATAATTAAAACCGAAGTAAATGAATTTTTAAGCTTAGACATTTTGTAAAATATTCATACTTATTTAGAAAATTCTAAAATTTGAAACTCACTTCCTAAATAATGTTATCAACGCTATATCAAATTTTGAGTCATTTGGATGTTAGAAACCAGGGTTGAAAGAGGCTATGCAATGGTAGGATCGTATAATATGGAATATGGGAATTTAAACAAGATAATACGCGGTAAGTAAAGTGACACCAAGATTTATACTGGTTCGAACCTTCGTTCTGCGTCCAGTCCCAGACTCCCTTCTGAAATTTCACTACTAACAACCCTCACTTCACCCGGAGGAACAGGTTTACAACAAATACAACTGCCCGAACAACCGAATGGAATTTCTTGCCTCAACTGTAGAAGAGGTCTTCGACAATACAGTAAATTATTGACTATTTGTGTTCTTGATAACACAAATATGTCAAATAAATATACACGCTTCCTATATTCTTTCCTTGATGATGATAGTATAGTTCATGAAAGAATATGGAAGATTAGAAATGATTTTAAATCTTAGAAATCTGAAAATAGAGTTATTTTGTGAATATGAATGCTATAGATTAGATAGAAAGAATTAGAATAAGATTCTGTAACAACCCGGAAAATCTGAACCAGTTTAAAAATTTTAAATTGGCTATTTTAATGAATTTTAAATATTTAAAATAAATATTTTAAATAACAAGGAGAAAAAAAGTAGTTTGAATCGATGTTTGAAATTGAATATAATCACTTTGAATTATAAACATGGCCCGAAATGGCACGCCAGTTTCAAAAATTGAATTCAAACTTTGACTGACTCTACCGGGTGCAAAATAAAACGGATTTTAGTGAAACCAAAAATATTTAAATCTGTTAGTGAATATCTTTCCAACGAATCTGAAAAATCGAAGTTTCATAGCGGGAATCAAAAGTTATGGCCAAATGAATTTTCAGAAAGGTCGTTATAGAGAATATATCGACTTTGAAAATAGACATTTTGCATACGACCTCGTAATTCGACAAAACCACTTTTGTTGGATCCGGGATGTGAAGTTATTGCTAGGTTTCAAATTTCATAATTTTTGAAGCTAGTATGTGAGTGTGGCAAAGGAAAATGTGTTTTGGTCAATTACAGTTAAATTGGATCGACCAGAATATGGCCCTTTTTCAAACGGTCTCAGAATTCGATGAAACTAGTTTTGTTGGGACCGTATCGTCAAAACATAGCCAGATTTATTTTTCTGGAATTTTTCGAATCAGTATGTGTCCCCGACAAATTGAAATGTACGTTCAAATTAAATATTGAATATTTTATATTTTAATTTGAAAGAAAACTGACTGAAACAGTCGAATGGGCCTACGAAACATAACCCATTGTGTTCGGAATAGGGGTAAAATGTTAGGGACGACAGTCGTTGGGTCTGGATTGGGGTTCGTTTGTGAAAGGGGGTATTTTCGAAATTAAAAAATATATAAATTAAAGAAAAATTCTCATTGGCTCATCATTTTCTCACTCCCCGTCGTTTCTCTCTCTTCCCTCCCGATTAACGGCGAATGTTCTTCGATCCTTCCCTCCCATTTTCTGGCCAATCCGCTCAACAAAATCCATTGCTCCTTTGGAGTATTTTATTGATCTTCTTCCCAGCTCCACATCTATACCCGCCTCGACCTCCACCGTGCGCTGTGCCTCGAGAATCGTGGCCAGGAAGTTTCGTTGTTCAGGTACCCGCCGCCGTCGCCAGAGGCCACCGAAGTGGGCCCCCTTCCTGGCGCACGTGCGCCCCACCTGGCTCTTCGACGTCGTGAAGCCCGATCCTCGTATCGAGCAACGGATTGGAAGATAAATTCAAACCTAGGTTTGAATCAAAAACTGAGAGGTACGGCTTTGTTAATTTCAAACTGATTTTAACACTGTAAAGCGTAGCAAACTTCTAAAAATCGTATCTTTTTTCTATGTGGTCGAAATTCAGTGAAACAAGAGACATTTGACTCGTGTGGACGTCTTCTATATTCTAGAAGAGACCGCATATTTTTCTGAGCCTTCTGCTATTTTTGGTGGAGTGGAACCCAATGTTAGATTTCTAATTTATAAACGATATGGAAAACAATGATGTATAAATTATATAGTCGATGTATGAGTTATATAAGAGTTGTACACCTCATGTATAAGCGTTGTATAAGTTGTATGTTCGATGTATAAGTTATATATACGTTGTAAAAATTGTATGTGGGTTGAAATGAATTGAAGTGAATCGAAATATATTTATATATGAATATATATATACTCCCCTCATCCACAGACCATGGACGATATTTATTGGTTGTGATTGGTGTGAAAGTTGGTTGATAGCGAATGGTTGATTAGAATTGTTTGTGATTGAAATTGATTGGTTGTGGTTGAAAAATACCCATTGGTGATTGAAACAAAATTAGAATAGATTGTGGAAATGAAAATAAAACATGCCGCCTGCGTGCGAACAAGATGCATGAATCCCCATTGTCAAAAGCTGCGTGGCTTTAAGGTAGAGCGAGGAGCCGTACTAGGGACGGCCCCGGTTTTAACTACCCTGCCGTTATGCTGCCGAAATTTCCAATAATATTCATGTGTTAGAATAATTTTCGTGTGTTGAAACTATGTTCATGTGTTGAACGATAGTCGTGTTTTGAAATAAATAGTTTTATAATAAAAATCATATTTTTATCTTCTATATGAACTATATAAAATAGTCGTGTTTTGAAATAAATTGTTTTACAATAAAAATCACATTTTTATTATATACATGAATTGTTGAAAATAGTGAAGTGTTGAAATAAAGGACCGTTAGATAAAAATATCATTTTTATCAAATCTATAAAAGAGGATATGGTTTTGAAAACGATGAAAGAATTATATTTATATATATTATATAATTATAATCAAAATGAAGTGAATAACGAGGCTGCAGTTCGTGTTTTGAAACCGTGATTTCAAACGATTAGTGCGGGAGATCCGACCATCGGATTTTCCCGAAACCACAACCGTCGGGTTCGCCTTGGAAATATCTTTCCAACGGCACCAACTTTGTAAAGATCCAACGGTTGGATTGTCTAGAATGTTTAATTCAAATCTAAAGAAAAACAGTGCCAGAATTGATTATATTTACATATATATAAATATAATTAAATTAAATCGAATAACGATGTTGAAGTTCGTATTTTGAAATCGTAACTACAAACGATTAGTGTGGGAGATCCGACTGTCGGATTTTCCGAAAACTGAAACCGTTTGATTCGTTTTGAAAAGATCTTTCTAATGATATAAATTTTGTGAAGATCCAACGGTTAGATTTTCAGATATGTGTAAATCAAATCTGGAGAAAAACAGCGCCACGACTGCCTTATGGCCTGAAGCATAGTTTGAATATGTTGGATATTTTAAAATAAATAAAAATAGCGATAAATCGTGATAAAATATTATAAACGATATGGTATGGAAATAAACTGAATTTGCTCGGTTTATGTGATATTTGATGGTTGAATATGTTTGGCATGAAAATTAAACTAAAGAACATAATTAGTGACATTGAATAATTTAACCATTGATTTTAAATTCTAAATATACGTGAATTATTTGGAAAGGCCGAGTTAATTCTCATTTCAAATAATTGATCGACGAGTGAAAGTCGAAGATATGAAGACGGTGCAAGACCGATGATCTTCACATCGAATGGAGGGGTGCTACTGATGCTTATGATGTTGGATATAGATTAACCCTAGAGGGGGGGGGGGGTGAATAGGGTTTATCACAGTTTTTAAACTAAATTGAAAAACTGACAAGATATTAAAATAATAAACAGATCACAGAATGCAGCAGAAATAAAAGTGCAGAAAATAAATCACACACAGATATACCCAGCTTCGGCAAAACCCTGCCTACTGCTGCATTCCTAAGGTTTCTACTAGGTGTTATAAACAGATCCCGCATACAAGACCATGTACACTCGCAGCGCCTGCTCCTGTCCTAACCCTACGCTCAAAACCATAAACTGATCGATATCCCCTCGATCAGATTTCCCCGAATTACAACCCTGTAATCCGTAACCCAGATTTTACAGACTCTGAATCTGACAGTCAATACCCTGACTGATATCCTAGACTTTACAGATCTAGACACTGTTTGAATTTGGTTTACAAAACAAAAAAAAAACACAATACAAAATTAAAAACAAAAATAAATTAAACCCTAGGACTTAAAAATATAAGGGTCATCCCCTTTTAACATTAAAGCACTTAAGCCTAGAAAAGCTTGGCCGGCCCATTTCTAATTTATTTGCCCGATTCCTTTTGCTTTTGCTCTGAGAAAAAAAAATGGCGGCGTTGATGAATGAAAACTAGGGTTTCAGATTTGAATCCCAAATCGAAGCCGATGTCTGATGAATTTGCTGCTCTCTGAAGCTCGAATCTGGTGTTCTTCCTTTGTCTACGATTTGGGGATTTCTCGATCGAAAAAAAAATCTGTGAGTAAAATCTTGGAAATGATTTATTTGAATTTCTGAGTTGTTGTGTTTTCGATCTGAAATGTTGAGTTGGTTTTCTATGTCTACCGATGATGAATTTGGTGTAACTAATATAGGGTATAAAAAACTCCTATATAATCTCTGATTTCGCATTAAAGACTTGCCCTGATTTTGAAAAGTTTCTCTTTTGGTTGCCTGTATTGGATTTGAATTTTTGCGTGGCTTTAAAACAGATTTTCCCCTTTTTGAATTTTAAAACCTCGGCTTTGATTTGAAAAGTAATTGAGTTGCTGCTTTCCCCTTTTGACTTTGTATACCACGGTTTTGAAATGAATTTCCTTGATTAACGACACTGAATGATTTCTTGCTTGATAAATTGCCAAGAATGTGTTGTTCAAAAACAGGAAACAAGATCCAATTTTGTGTGGGCTATAATTCTGAAATTTATTGCCAAATATAATTTCTTGATTTACACTAACATCAAATTGTCTGCTATGAGTGGTTCTTCCTATGCTGGAAATGATTTAAACTCTTGCCATAAACTGTTGAATAAAACCATCCTGTCTCTGCTGTGCTTTTATGGCATTTACTTCGAATTTCGTGGAACATTGGCTCATTGTCAAGATTGAATTTGCATTGAATTCTCACATGACTTCCTCTTTTGCCATTGTTGTTGTTGTGTTTTCTACTTTTGCTTAGCTCCAACGAAATTTGATTTCTTGGCTTTAAATGTTGCTCTGTTTAAATTTGAATCGGCCTTGATTAAAAATTGCTGATAAACTCTTCACTTGTTTCATGCTTGCCAAACATGAATATGTACTCGTCCATTTTGTGAAGCTGCCAAAGTTTAACTCTCACATGCATGTAAGAATGAATGTGTTCAAATATTGTTAACTGCACTTCTGGATTTGCACAGTTTTGTCTTGCTTTGTATGTGGACTTCTTGCACCATTCATATTTTGGCAGACCAGAAATATTGACCTTGATTTCGACTATCTTGACCAAATGCTAGCTTCACCATGCACGTATGCTTTCATAAACTTGAATGCTATATTGTTGCTTTAAGTTGTGCTGCTTGTATATGCATTGATTTGTTGTTGTGTATGCACTTGCTTATATATAGTGTACACTTGCACTTTGCATCATCACTGTGTACTTGAACTTGTTGCACTTGTATTGACTTATGCTGGTCCATACTTGCTATTATTACTCGACTATGCTGAAACTGTTTTTGACTTTTGCTTGACCATTTTGACACTTATTTGAGTTAAAATCACACTGCAAGCGCTTGCTTGATCATGCTGAAACTTTATGATCATACTGGTCCATGTTTATTTATGCTCCATGCTATAAACTGCTCATGATATGCTGTTGTACCTGTTGCACCATGCACCTAAACTGACTTGACACCATCATGTTGCTGTAGCCTTGTATTGTTCACATTCACCATTGATGTTTGTGTCATCACTTTGAGTTGCATATGTAAACTTGCACCAATGCATGCTTGCTATAATTTCATGTTGTGCTCCACTGATTTATGTACATGCTGCATACATCCTTGGACCCCGCTTGTTGTATGTGTATTGCTGTACACTTGAGACTGCACCATTATGAAACTGCTGACTTTGTTTATTCACACAGCTTTTGATTTTGTTGAAGTATTTCCATTTTCTTTTTGATTTTTATCTTGTCTTGTGACCCTAGAGAAAAAAAAGAACAACAGCAGTCAAACTGTACTGTGTTGAGATTGATCAGAATCAGCTGGTTCTGCTCAGCAAACCAGTATGGTTATGGCGTGGCTGTTCAAGTTTGAAATATGATGAGAAACACACCAGAATTCTGAGGCAAATAAAAATTTTAAAATTAAAATTTATATTTGCATATATTCAATATTATTTCTATTGCAGTGTACTGTGTGTATGTTCATTTGTATGACAGGTATGAAGAATGGACTAACTGTGAAGACTGAAGACAAGAAGACAGAATGCAAAAAAAACAAGAACAGTGTGTGTAACAATGAAAGTGTCTGTATATTGGGTCTGTGAATGTATAAGTGAAAAAATATTGAGTGTTGAGTGATATAGTGAGGAGCTAATTTATATGAAAAAGTGATTGTACTGATTATTTGTAATAAACAAAATCTGTTTGAAATAAAATATTATTTCATTGTTGTCAAACAGACTTGTCTATCCTATTCTGTTTATTTATAAGTACAAAAATATGAAGTGATTAAATAGTGGAGTTAATATAGATGTACTGTTTGATATTGAAATAAAATTTTCTATTCAAATAAAATACTGTGAACATTTAAATTTCTGTACAGTTGTATTTTATTTAAATATAAATATTATATTCTTGTCTGTGATTTACAATAACAGTACAATATCAAACACATTAAAATAATATTTATTTGGTTGTTATCATCAAACAAAAATCATATAATTGTGTATACAACACAGTTATATACAACAATCTCCCCCTTTTGATGATGACAAACAAATAAAAGATTTTGTATACAATAGATGTGTTTGACAGTGAATATTGAACTCCCCCTATTTATTAGCTCCCCCTACAACAGACAACTCCCCCTATAAATGTGCAAAGGTGAAATGTATGAATAATAATAAATTTTCAAAATTAAAAATATTTATAAAATATTCACTCATAAATCAAAATCTCTATCCATTCTCCCCCTTTTGTTATCATCAAAAGGATACAGAATTTAAAATATAGATGAAAAATGACTAACAAATACTATATCAGCTTAAGAGGAAGAACAGTCATCATAAATCTCAATCAGTCAAACAAAAATCATAATAAACTGAGAACTGGTGGCATATCTCACATTGTAGAGAATGACGGATTTACGATGAATTTTATATAAAATGGGGAGAGTAAAAAAAATGTATTCCAATTATTTTCCAAAAAAAATGAGATTCAAAAACAGAGATGGAATTTGGACTATAATTAATAATTCAATTTAAGTGACAAGATCGAATAACCTCAAATCTCAATACCCATCAATCAGCAAATCATAATACGTCATAAAATATTAACACATTTCACAGATTAGAAAATGGATTGGTAGGCTGGCTTTTATACACAAAGGAGAATTTCAAGTTTATTTCAATTTATAGCACATTATTCCTTTTTCTTTTATTTTTATTTAGGAGCACACTGACCACGCATAACCAGAGCTTGGATTTTTAAATGAGGTCAGTTGCAGCTTAAATTATAAGTTGTCTCTTAACCATGCATGACCAGAGCTTGGATTTTTAAATGAGGTTAGAGACACACTTATATATTAATTATATTTATTATTTTCAGCATTTAAAGGAAAAACTCCTCAGTATGTAAAACCGATATATGAATGATAGAAAATGGGGTAGGTACAGAGATGGACTGTGAAAATAAATTTCTAAATTAATTATATTATGAAATAAGCTCGACTGTACCGGGATTATTGAAAATTTCAATTATCACTAATTGAAAAATAATATAGTCCCATTTCTATCACAAATAATTTTCACTGTTTTAAAACAAGATGATTTTTCTTTTTAAAAATAAACTCTCCACATTGATATAAAAAAAATTATCATGGATGGCAGAATGATGATAGATAATGAGGTGGTCGTGAAATAATTGCCAATTCAAAGATATTATAATAAATATTAACCATCATGAAAAATCTAAATAAAATTTCCTCTTGTTGTGAAATATATCGTAGTCACAATTCATCACAATTTCAAAATCTGATAATTATTTTGATGAATTATAAATACAGCACAAATTGGATATTGATTTCAATTTCTGAATGAATACAAAATAAATAATTTTAAAGTTGAAAAACAATTACAAGAAGAAATTTAAACAGATTTATAAAAAAAATTGAATCTATACAGGGTGATAATTAAGAAAAAGATGAGTGAAAAAGACTGATACCAAATGTTCTCGCTTATCGAGGAATTTAATTACACCCTGATGGACTATCATGGACATCTCAGGCTAAAGAAATTTAAACACAAACCCAGCCAGACAAATTTAGCACATTTATTTGTATAAGGCAAAAAAAATGTATGGATCTATACAAGGTGAAAATTTGAATCTCAGTACAGATGGGTGAAACAAATATAAGGCGCTTCTGATACCACTTGGTGTCTCTATTTACGAGGAATTTTAACATGATACTGAATAAGAATGTCATAGACAAAAGAATTATTAAGTACCAAGCCCAAACAGACGAGATAATAGATTATGCACATGTATCAGAGCAGCAAGCATGTGATTCCAGAACAAACAATTTTCAAAACAGTATCAGAGCAACACAGAGCATAGTTTCAAATCATACTTGTCAAGATGTCAGTCACATAAGACGATTTATGATCCAATGATTAAAAAAAATCATTTATTTGAAATCATTTGAGGAATATGAAATTCTCAAGATTCAGTGAATCAATCACACCAGAATATTAATTTTTGATTCAAGATATGTGTAAGATTCAATAAATCAATAATTTCAAATGATTTTAAACAAACATATATTCAAATCAAATACATCATGAAATAGCAGTAAGTTTTAATGACCATTTTTCAAAAGAATTTTTCACAAATTTTTCTGACAATCACAAGACAAATTTCAAATCATTTACATCAAGATTGATTAATAATTCATGATCCAAAAATAGTGGTTTATTTAAAATCACTTGAAAAAAATGTAAATCTTGAGATACAATGAATCAATTACACAGGATAATAAATTCAGATCTGAGAGGTGTGTAAGATTCAAAATATCATAAACTTTCAAGTGATCTCAAACAAACAAAAACAAACTAGATGATCATGAATAACAACGAATTTCAAGATGTAAGCAAGGATTCAAGACCAAACAAAATATCCAAGCCAATCTGAAAATCAATGAAATTACCACAACTGGTAAATAGCAGAGTGTTGTAATGAGTATAATATTTTGAGCTTTTAAAAATGAATTAGAATAAACTTAGAACAGCAAAGGTGTGTGAATTTCCATATAATTTTCAGATCTTCAAAACAATTTAGAATTCAGATTAACAGTGTTCAAGATATAACAAGAATACGTCAACACCATTAGGAATTCAGAAAACAGAAAAAGAATTTCAAAATAATCAGAATTCTATATACATAAAACAAATTTCCAGAATATCATGAATACTGCAATTCAACTACTGCAATTCAAGAAGCACAAAAAATATGGCAGTGATAAATCAAATCAGAAAAGTCAGAAGAAAGAAATAGAAGTGAGAAGAAGAAGAAATAACCAAAAGAAAAAAAATCAAAACAGAAAATATTAACAGAGGTGAGTTTAGAGATCATACCAGAATCCAGTGTAAATCAGAATCTCTAACTCAACTAGTTTGGCTAAAGGAACTGAAAGTGATTCAAAGATATGAAGCAGTTTGAAGCCAGTTTCTCTTTCTACACAGCAGTTCCTCAGCCTCCTTTGGTACCTAAAAGTTTATAGGATCGAGTGGTCTAACAAAGTTTGTAAAACCACTTACAGTTGTGTTCACATCTTTTGGTACCCAAATCTGTTTATATAACAAACCATTAGAATTAACTTTCGTACCCTTAGGAACCCAAACCTGTTTGAACTTGACGAAGCCCGTTTTATTTTTTGGGATCCAAGAATGTTTAAATGGTTTATTATAAAACGATTTCTCATCACAATTTTGATTCAAATAACCTTTGAAATTATCATAGTTAAAATTATCAAAACAATTATTTCCAAAGCAGTTTGTGGGATTGTTCAAATCATTTGAATTTTGTTTTCTAGAAACATCATTTTTCCTGAAGCCAAGACCAGATTTATTTCCACTAGAAACTTGGTTTTGTAACAGCATATTCAACGATTTTCCCCATTAGAAAATTTATCCAATGTTGATTCCAATCGTTGAATTTTGGATTTTAGATCGCCATTTTCTTTTAATAAATTTAAGCAATTATTTATAGCGATCATCTGTTCAGCATTGGTCTGTTTTAAAACCAAATTCTCATTTTCAAGCAATCTAATTTTGGCTTGAGATTCCGAGATTTCAAGTTCAAATCGTTTTTGTTTTTCAGACTCAAAAATCTTGGATTTTTCAATCTCATTTTCAAGTTCTTTCAAAATCAAATCACTTCTCACCAAATTTTCATTTTCAGCAATCTCAAATTTGGAACTTATATCAGTCTTAAAAACTTCAAATTCCTTTTGTAGAAGATTGTTCAAATTTGATAACTCAATCTTGTTTTCTTTTAAGATCAGAATTTCCTTTTCAAACTTTTGAATATTTTTATTGAGATGAACAAGATTGGTTTTCAATTTTAAACAATTTTTGCAATCTGAATTTGAAGAATTTTTAAAATATTCAAGCTGTGATTCCAAATCATCAATTTTGCTAGTCAACTCAGTATTCCTAGATTTCAGAGATTTGTTTTTAGATTTGAGTTTATCAACAGATTTAGTTAAATCAACACACATATAAACCAAATCTTCGTATGAGAAATTTTCAACTTCAGCATCTGTTGATTCTCCATCATCTGATCCTTCTGAATTTTCATTTGTAAATCCTGTTAAACAGAGTTCTGAATCTGAGTTGACTTTCTCGGGTTTTGAGCTGCCGTTGTCAGATTTTCCATACTTCGTATTGAGAGTATCCCAGATTTCCTGTGCAGATAAACAATGGCAGATAAGATTAAACTGTTCAGTACTAAGATAATCAAATATAATTTTCATAGCACGGGTATTGAAAGTAATATCTACACTATCAAATCCATGGATAACAACATTCCAACATTTAATATTAACAGATTTTAAATAAAATTCCATTTTGGATTTCCAGTTTACCAAATCTGTACCATCAAAAATATTTGGAATGTGACTGGACTGACTCTCTATGGACTGATAACTAGGAATCACCATTGCTCTAGAGTTAACCGAATACCTGGCTCTGATACCAAATGTTGGATCTAGATTAACCCTAGAGGGGGGGTGAATAGGGTTTATCACAGTTTTTAAACTGAATTGAAAAACTGACAGGATATTAAAATAATAAACAAATCACAGAATGAAGCAGAAATAAAAGTGCAGAAAATAAATCACACACAGATATACCCAGCTTCGGCAAAACCCTGCCTACTGCTGCATTCCTAAGGTTTCTACTAGGTGTTATAAACAGATCCTGCATACAAGACCATGTACACTCGCAGCGCCTGCTCCTGTCCTAACCCTACGCTCAAAACCATAGACTGATCGATATCCCCTCGATCAGATTTCCCCAAATTACAACCCTGTAATCCGTAACCCAGATTTTACAGACTCTGAATCTGACAGTCAATACCCTGACTGATATCCTAGACTTTACAGATCTAGACACTGTTTGAATTTGGTTTACAAAACAAAAACAAAACACAATAAAAAATTAAAAACAAAAATAAATTAAACCCTAGGACTTAAAAATATAAGGGTCATCCCCTTTTAACATTAAAGCACTTAAGCCTAGAAAAGCTTGGCCGGCCCATTTCTAATTTATTTGCCCGATTCCTTTTGCTTTTGCTCTGAGAAAAAAAAATGGCGGCGTTGATGAATGAAAACTAGGGTTTCAGATTTGAATCCCAAATCGAAGCCGATGTATGATGAATTTGCTGCTCTCTGAAGTTCGAATCTGGTGTTCTTCCTTTGTCTACGATTTGGGGATTTCTCGATCGGAAAAAAAATCTGTGAGTAAAATCTTGGAAATGATTTATTTGAATTTCTGAGTTGTTGTGTTTTCGATCTGAAATGTTGAGTTGGTTTTCTATGTCTGCCGATGATGAATTTGGTGTAACTAATATAGGGTATAAAAAACTCCTATATAATCTCTGATTTCGCATTAAAGACTTGCCCTGATTTTGAAAAGTTTCTCTTTTGGTTGCCTGTATTGGATTTGAATTTTTGCGTGGCCTTTAAAACAGATTTTCCCCTTTTTGAATTTTAAAACCTCGGCTTTGATTTGAAAAGTAAATGAGTTGCTGCTTTCCCCTTTTGACTTTGTATACCATGGTTTTGAAATGAATTTCCTTGATTAACGACACTGAAAGATTTCTTGCTTGATAAATTGCCAAGAATGTGTTGTTCAAAAACAGGAAACAAGATTAAATTTTGTGTGGGCTATAATTCTGGAATTTATTGCCAAATATAATTTCTTGATTTACACTGACATCAAATTTTCTGCTATGAGTGATTCTTCCTATGCTGGAAATGTTTTAAACTCTTGCCATAAACTGTTGAATAAAACCATCCTGTCTCTGCTGTGCTTTTATGGCATTTACTTCGAATTTCGTGGAACATTGGCTCACTGTCGAGATTGAATTTGCATTGAATTATCACATGACTTCCTCTTTTGCCATTGTTGTTGTTGTGTTTTCTACTTTTGCTTTGCTCGAACTTTCTACTTTTGCTTTGCTCGAACCGAATTTGATTTCTTGGCTTTAAATGTTGCTCTGTTTAAATTTGAATCGGACTTGATTAAAAATTGCTGATAAACTCTTCACTTGTTTCATGCTTGCCAAACATGAATATGTACTCGTCCATTTTGTGAAGCTGCCAAAGTTTAACTCTCACATGCATGTAAGAATGAATGTGTTCAAATATTGTTAACTGCACTTCTGGATTTGCACAGTTTTGTCTTGCTTTGTATGTGCACTTCTTGCACCATTCATATTTTGGCAGACCAGAAATATTGACCTTGATTTCGACTGTCTTGACCAAATGCTAGCTTCACCATGCACGTATGCTTTCATAAACTTGAATGCTATATTGTTGCTTTAAGTTGTGCTGCTTGTATATGCATTGATTTGTTGTTGTGTATGCACTTGCTTATATATAGTGTACACTTGCACTTTGCATCATCACTGTGTACTTGAACTTGTTGCACTTGTATTGACTTATGCTGGTCCATACTTGCTATTATTACTCGACTATGCTGAAACTGTTTTTGACTTTTGCTTGACCATTTTGACACTTATTTGAGTTAAAATCACACTGCAAGCGCTTACTTGATCATGCTGAAACTTTATGATCATACTGGTCCATGTTTATTTATGCCCCATGCTATAAACTGCTCATGATATGCTGTTGTACCTGTTGCACCATGCACCTAAACTGACTTGACACCATCATGCTGATGTAGCCTTGTATTGTTGACATTCACCATTGATGTTTGTGTCATCACTTTGAGTTGCATACGTAAACTTGCACCAATGCATGCTTGCTATAATTTCATGTTGTGCTCCACTGATTTATGTACATGCTGCATACATCCTTGGACCCTGCTTGTTGTATGTGTATTGATGTACACTTGAGATTGCACCAGTATGAAACTGCTGACTTTGTTTATTCACACAGCTTTTGATTTTGTTGAAGTATTTCCATTTTCTTTTTGATTTTTATCTTGTCTTGTGACCCTAGAGAAAAAAAAGAACAACAGCAGTCAAACTGTACTGTGTTGAGGTTGATCAGAATCAGCTGGTTCTGCTCAACAAACCAGTATGGTTATGGCGTGGCTGTTCAAGTCTGAAATATGATGAGAAACACACCAGAATTCTGAGGCAAATAAAAATTTTAAAATTAAAATTTATATTTGCATATATTCAATATTATTTCTATTGCAGTGTACTGTGTGTATGTTAATTTGTATGACAGGTATGAAGACTGGACTAGCTGTGAAGACTGAAGACAAGAAGACAGAAGGCAGAAAAACAAGAACAGTGTGTTTAACAATGAAAGTGTCTGTATATTGGGTCTGTGAATGTATAAGTGAAAAAATATTGAGTGTTGAGTGATATAGTGAGGAGCTAATTTATATGAAAAAGTGATTGTACTGATTATTTGTAATAAACAAAATCTGTTTGAAATAAAATATTATTTCATTGTTGTCAAACAAACTTGTCTATTCTATTCTGTTTATTTATAAGTACAAAAATATGAAGTGATTAAATAGTGGAGTTAATATAGATGTACTGTTTGATATTGAAATAAAATATTCTATTCAAATAAAATATTGTGAATATTTAAATTTCTGTACAGTTGTATTTTATTCAAATATAAATATTATATTCCAGTCTGTGATTTACAATAACAGTACAATATCAAACACATTAAAATAATATTTATTTGGTTGTTATCATCAAACAAAAATCATATAATTGTGTATACAACACCGTTATATACAACAATCTCCCCCTTTTGATGATGACAAACAAATAAAAGATTTTGTATACAATAGATGTGTTTGACAGTGAATATTGAACTCCCCCTATTTATTAGCTCCCCCTACAACAGACAACTCACCCTATAATTGTGCATGAGTGAAATGTATGAATAATAATAAATTTTCAAAATTAAAAATATTTATAAAATATTCACTCATAAATCAAAATCTCCATCCATTCTCCCCCTTTTGTTATCATCAAAAGGATACAGAATTTAAAATATAGATGAAAAATGACTAACAAATACTATATCAGCTTAAGAGGAAGAACAGTCATCATAAATCTCAATCAGTCAAACAAAAATCATAATAAACTGAGAACTGGTGGCATATTTCACATTGTAGAGAATGACGGATTTACGATGAATTTTATATAAAATGGGGAGAGTAAAAAAAATGTATTCCAATTATTTTCCAAAAAAAATGAGATTCAAAAACAGAGATGGAATTTGGACTATAATTAATAATTCAATTTAAGTGACAAGATCGAATAACCTCAAATCTCAATACCCATCAATCAGCAAATCATAATACGTCATAAAATATTAACACATTTCACAGATTAGAAAATGGATTGGTAGGCTGGCTTTTATACACAAAGGAGAATTTCAAGTTTATTTCAATTTATAGCACATTATTCCTTTTTCTTTTATTTTTATTTAAGAGCACACTGACCACGCATAACCAGAGCTTGGATTTTTAAATGAGGTCAGTTGCAACTTAAATTATAAGTTGTCTCTTAACCATGCATGACCAGAGCTTGGATTTTTAAATGAGGTTAGAGACACACTTATATATTAATTATATTTATTATTTTCAGCATTTAAAGGAAAAACTCCTCAGTATGTAAAACCAATATATGAATGATAGAAAATGGGGTAGGTACAGAGATGGACTGTGAAAATAAATTTCTAAATTAATTATATTATGAAATAAGCTCGACTGTACCGGGATTATTGAAAATTTCAATTATCACTAATTGAAAAATAATATAGTCCCATTTCTATCACAAATAATTTTCACTGTTTTAAAACAAGATGATTTTTCTTTTTAAAAATAAACTCTCCACATTGATATAAAAAAAATTATCATGGATGGCAGAATGATGATAGATAATGAGGTGGTCGTGAAATAATTGCCAATTCAAAGATATTATAATAAATATTAACCATCATGAAAAATCTAAATAAAATTTCCTCTTGTTGTGAAATATATCGTAGTCACAATTCATCACAATTTCAAAATATGATAATTATTTTGATGAATTATAAATACAGCACAAATTGGATATTGATTTCAATTTCTGAATGAATACAAAATAAATAATTTTAAATTTGAAAAACAATTACAAGAAGAAATTTAAACAGATTTATAAAAAAATTTGAATCTATACAGGGTGATAATTAAAAAAAAGATGAGTGAAAAAGACTGATACCAAATGTTCTCGCTTATCGAGGAATTTAATTACACCCTGATGGACTATCATGGACATCTCAGGCTAAAGAAATTTAAACACAAACCCAGCCAGACAAATTTAGCACATTTATTTGTATAAGGCAAATTTAGCAAATTTAGCCTTGTATTGCTGACATTCACCATTGATGTTTGTGTCATCACTTTGAGTTGCATATGTAAACTTGCACCAATGCATGCTTGCTATAATTTCATGTTGTGCTCCACTGATTTATGTACATGCTGCATACATCCTTGGACCCTGCTTGTTGTATGTGTATTGCTATACACTTGAGATTGCACCATTATGAAACTGCTGACTTTGTTTATTCACACAGCTTTTGATTTTGTTGAAGTATTTCCATTTTCTTTTTGATTTTTATCTTGTCTTGTGACCCTAGAGAAAAAAAAGAACAACAGCAGTCAAACTGTACTGTGTTGAGGTTGATCAGAATCAGCTGGTTCTGCTCAGCAAACCAGTATGGTTATGGCGTGGCTGTTCAAGTCTGAAATATGATGAGAAACACACCAGAATTCTGAGGCAAATAAAAATTTTAAAATTAAAATTTATATTTGCATATATTCAATATTATTTCTATTGTAGTGTACTGTGTGTATGTTCATTTGTATGACAGGTATGAAGACTGGACTAACTGTGAAGACTGAAGACAAGAAGACAGAAGGCAGAAAAACAAGAACAGTGTGTGTAACAATGAAAGTGTCTGTATATTGGGTCTGTGAATGTATAAGTGAAAAAATATTGAGTGTTGAGTGATATAGTGAGGAGCTAATTTATATGAAAAAGTGATTGTACTTATTATTTATAATAAACAAAATCTGTTTGAAATAAAATATTATTTCATTGTTGTCAAACAGACTTGTCTATTCTATTCTGTTTATTTATAAGTACAAAAATATGAAGTGATTAAATAGTGGAGTTAATATAGATGTACTGTTTGATATTGAAATAAAATATTCTATTCAAATAAAATACTGTGAATATTTAAATTTCTGTACAGTTGTATTTTATTTAAATATAAATATTATATTCCAGTCTGTGATTTACAATAACAGTACAATATCAAACACATTAAAATAATATTTATTTGGTTGTTATCATCAAACAAAAATCATATAATTGTGTATACAACACCGTTATATACAACACATGATAGGAGAAGCTACCTTGACGGGGTTGAAGTAGTAGCCACCCGGACGTACTTGTTGATTGTACGGATATGCGAGGTATTGAGTGCCTCCGGTTTCGTTCAGACCCAGAACGGACGTGTAAATGGACTGGGTGTCTGACATTGGATTTTGTTCTGTGCTGATTGATCTCTATTAAATATAAATCTGTTTGGCGGCGGAGAATTTATTCTCTTGCTTAACGCCCTTCTCTGAGACGTACGAGCCCAGAGGTTATATATCGATAGAAATCAGTCGCATGGAGTGAATTACCTGTGTGGCACGCCTAAGTGATATATGATCAAGGCTTCTGTTGAAAAGCAAAGTCTTGTAGTTGATGATCAAAGCACAGCCTGTATGGCATAGCTTTGTGTATAACGTGAATTCACGAGCCTCACACCCCGGGATGGACCAGAAACGGGAGAAGGATCCAGGGAGGACATGCGTTTCTTTCTAGCTAGGGTGGTGTAAGTGACCTACCAGCCCTGACATTTATATACTTTTCACCTGTGTGGTTGTTGCTGTTGCGAGGCGCCTCGGATATATCGGTCGATCCGGGACCGATAGAGTCATTGGGCTCATTTACGCCCCAAAGGGCGGGGGAAACGCAGTGTTCAGGCATTTTAATCCACATCGGTGGACCGGCCCGGTGGCTCTCTAGGTGCAGTTGCGGCTGTTCCTGAGACATGGTAGGCTAGATTGTCTCGAAGCGGTGAGGACGATCCCTGGCCTCGGTTCATGACGGAAATCCAATTTCCAAATACGGCATCGTGCGGTTTTGATTGTATACCTATATATGGTGACATAGTGGTATGGGGCATTAATGCCGCCTATGATTGATAGTTATGATTGAAATTGTTTTTAAAACACATATACACTAGCAATAATATCAAATGATTTGTTTTGCTCATATCAAGCATATTTTGGCCATTATAAGGTAAAACTCTATCCTCTGGTGTGTGTTGCATTGTGTGATGGGAACTGAGTCTTATAATGGCTTCATTTTTATAAAATGCATTGCGATGTTTAAAAGAATTATTTGTTTTAAAGCACTGGCAATCCAATGGAGTATACCTGTTCCTCGAAAGTGGCGTGGTCCTGTGATTATCCATATTTGAAAATGTGTTAAGTAGATTTCTCATACCAGTCCCATGACTGACTCGTAGTTTGTTTCACTTGCAAACTCGGGTGCCCCTATTTCTACACGGGCAGCCTTGTATTCAGGTTTTAGCAGGCTCTTTCCGGATAGTTGGAGCTGAAGATGGATTCTATCATTTATCTCTTTTTATGTTGTTCAGCTCCTATTGTACATATTACGTTTTCTTTTCCGTAGTAGACATTTATGTATAGCTGAACTGTATTTTGTACTAAGTATGATCCTATATGTTGTGTAACTCTGATGATTATATTTTTATCCAGTGTATTCTTCTGTACATTATCTGGTGTATTTAATTATTTCTGTTCTGTTGTTATTCATTTATGTGTTATATTCCAAAGATTACCCTTGCCACCGTCTTATCGGGAATGGGGTTGTCTTAGATTCGGTGAAGAAAAATATTCGATTGAACTTCTATTAATAACAATCAAATAGTTGCAATCATTCATGTAGAGATTCGAGGAAGATACGAATTAAAAGTTGTGACTCTTCAATGAATAGCTGCATCCATTCGTATTCAGATGTCGGATTCAAAAATCCAAATGTCTATTTTTAAATAAAACTCAAACAGTAAGGAAATAGGCCATTTCGGGGTCAAAACAGACGTCTTTTTATTTTACATCATACATCTGAATATTATTGTAGAGAAATTTTTTGTTTCACCCAATAGACATCTGACTTGAAATAAACAGACTTCTTTTTACTGATACAGGCCTATATCCTGCGCATGTCATATATAAAATCTTATATACATTAAAACGTGCACGTATGTGTATCATCAAAGAAGATTTTAACAATTATATACTATAGCTAATAGACTCCAAACAAATATAATCTTCAATTTAAGTTCTTAAATCTATTATTCAGTTTCTTCCTACAAAACAGAGTTAGTCGACAATAATATATATGTACATGTATAGTTGTCATAATTAAAATGCTATATAGTGAGATCCAACATTCTCCTGCTTTTTGATAATGACAATTATACATGTAATTCTCCCTGTCAATATGCATATATTATCATATATTTCTCCAACTTTGTCATTGAAAAAAAGGAAATACTTTTGTAAAAAATACACATGAATATGCACAAACACACAAACAATACAAACGACATTCGTAACATAAGCATAAGTATTCACATGAAGACATCCATATATTCATCACCATAGCAAGCACACACTAGAGTTTTGTGCCAAATAAACCGAAGTATCAAAAATATATTACAAATCGTATAAATAAAAAGAGTTTGATGTAAAAGATACCATAAAAACCATATCGAGCTTACCAACTTTTCGTAGCTATCATGCTGGGATCAACACTCTATCACCATCTTTTGGAGCATTATCTCTGAAGCCAGAGTTCGAGACTTCATTGGAGCTAGAAGACGAACTAAATGGAGTCGGATCACGAGCTTGAGAGGATTGAGGTCTGATGCACGAAATCTTATCCCGAATATTGTTAAGAAAGCCTTCCAAAGAGCTGAACTTTTTATTGGTCTTATGCTCAAATCGCTTAAAATCCTTGTGAATTTTTGATTGATTGCAAGAAAGCATAACCAATGCTTGCTTAGGCGGAAGACCAGGAGTGACAATTGGAATATCCTCCTCCTCTTCTTCTTCTATAAATCGGCGACGACGATGAGAAGATGACTCATATATTATAGTTTTAGGTTATGATACGACGTGTTCTTTCCATGCTTGAAAGGACATATATTCTAATGTCGATGGGTTGGGGTCAATATCCATAAGCTTTAAGGTTTTTGGTCCAATCTCTTTGATACTCAAGCTAGGAGTGTCCGGTATTTCAACTTGACTCTCAAGAAGAATATGTGTAATATAGGCTCCGTAATGAATTGCCTTATATTTCTGCTTATACGTGATATCCACTCATTTGTCAAGTATGATTTTCACTCAATTAATTTTCTTGTTATAGTAAAGGCCATATAAAGCTTGAAAATCATGTTTATATACTTTTTCATAACTTCTTTTTCTTGGCTGGATAGTTCAAACTAAAATTCAATTCAATAGACGTGCTTGAGGATGGAGATGAGTAGATTTAAGATCTTTCATATTAACTAAATTGTCAGATATAAACTTATGCGACACCTTATCTCTCTCATTCATATCAACTTCTATGGTGTCTATGTCAACTCCTTGCCAAACACAAAGTAAAATTTGTCCTTGTCATTGAATGGGAAGGAGAATACGTTTACCGCAAACCATAGACCATATGCAATCAATTGTATTTCTTGGTGTTTGGTGGTCCAAATTCAAATTAGCCAAGAAAATTTTGACAAGAAGAGGACAAATTTTGACATTGTTAACATTATAATCAACCAAAGACTCGAAATTGAAGTTTCTAGCATATTGGAGAAGTTGATAGTGGGAAAAGGCATCAAATTTAACAAAGACAGCTTCAAAGAATTTCGAATTTTTCATAGCTTTGTACCTTTCCTTTGCTGTGTCATTCCATAGCCATCTTTGGACTTGATCGCCAGATGGAGGCTCCGATTCTTTTATTCTTGTACGTTTTGGTATACTTGCTATGAATTTTGATTGAGAGAAGTTTTGAATTTGAAGTCTTATAGATTAGTAGAGGCTAGGGTTTTTGGTAAAAGTAAAAGAGGAAAGTAAATAATGAAGGTTGTGATGAAGAGATGGGTAGATAAAGGGGTTCGTACCTTTTTAAAAAAAATGTCAGATCGAAAACGGATGTCTGAAAAGAAAAAAGCAAATGTCTGATTTTGACAAATTTTTAACTTGCACATAATTAGTTCATTTTGACCCATATTCAGATGTCTATTTTTCTTGATTCAGACGTCTGAATCATTATGGAAAATTATAGCCCTTCAACAATCAAACATCTGATTAATTTAAAACAGACGTTTGTATTATGTTAAAAAATTCTGCCTTGACTTAAACCTTTTGAATTGTAAAACTATATGTATATATGTTATGTTATTTTTTTTCATCTTCACAAAACAAAACAATTATTTTATTAATACAAAAAATTATTGTTGATACGTTGAGCAATATAAATTAACAATATTTATTCTTTGGGGAAGGCGTCTTCTTAGGTGTTGATCCTTTACGTCCCTCATTTGCCATGTAGTTTTTGTCCCAAGTATTTGGACTATAGTGAGGTCTTTGAGGGGAAGCCCAAGGATTTACTAGATAGTTTGATGTACAATGTGAGGCGGATGGATCCAAAGGATCAACTGGTCATGGTAACGGTTCCGTTACGTCTTTCATCTTTGTGCCACAAAATTATATACCTATTTGTTCACGGAAACTCAATCGTTTAGCTATGACAATCTCTCAAAATATGACTCACATTGGAGGTCTATTTTTTGCCATTGATAGTGATGAATTTCATCGATTTTCTTCTTTGTATCTAGAGAAACAAACATCGCACGTTTAGCCTTCTTGGAATCTGGTGTATACCCAGCTCAATAATTCTCCGACTTATAAACAAGTTCGTGTCTCGCTGTTGGCGCAGGAAAGTGTGGTGATGCAGTAGAGCTATCAGTGGAGAAATTTATATTAAAGATGATTCCTTTTGATACAATTTCCAACAAGTTTGAGTTTCTCAGAGAAAATGTTATCGTGAGTTTTTGGTTTTAACAAGGATATTTATAGGCTGAAAATTTAGGGAGTTTTTTGTGTAGAAACAAATGATCTTTTGAGCCAGAGAATGTTTTACCGGTGAACAATTAATTTCTAAATGAAAGGTCTTGGAGATATGTTTTGTTTATATAATTTTATGTAGCCAATTCAAGTGCATATCTATTAAACTCACAAAAAAGTGACCCAAAGTTCGAGTCTTACCTTTGTCATGTTGATCAAACATTTGTGATTTTACGAAAAATTTACTTTTTTAAGCATCTTTAACTGATACTATTCCTAATTATCGTCTTAGTTTAACAAATGTATTTTCTAATAAAGGTTTAGTAAATATATCAACTATTTGATTTTCGGTAGAAATATGTTCTAATTTGATAATTTCTTTTCAATATTGTATCGTAAAAAATGGTGACGAATATCTGTTTGTTTTGTACGTGAGTGATTTACTGGATGTTAGACATATTAATTGCACTAGTATTATCACAGTAAATAGTTGACTTAGGTAAATTTATTCCGAAATCTCTAAGTGTTTGTTGCATATAAATAACCTGAGCACATGCTAGCTGCAGATATATATTCTGTTTCATATATTGAGAGTGAAACACAATTATATTTCTTACTAAACCAAGATACAAGTGATTTTTCCAATGAAATGGCACGTACCACTTATAATTTTCCTGTTCGTCTTATATTCACCAAAATCAGCATCACTAAAGGATACTAATTTAAGTGGAAATTCTTTCAGATAGAAAATACCGAAGTCCTTAGTAATATTAGGATATCATAGAATTCGTTTTACTGCTCTTAAATGTGATTTTTTAGGATTTGCTTGAAATCCAGCTCATAAACATACACTCATCACGATATCAGGATGACTCGCAGTTAAGTAAAGTAAAGATCCTATCATACTTCTATATAATTTTTGGTTAACATTTTACCATTGTCATCTCGATTGTGATGAGGTTTAGTACTCATTGGAACTGGTATTTTGGAAGTGCTTTCCAATCCATATTGTTTAACTAAATTTTTACAATATTTTTTTTGGTTAATGAAAATTCCATTTGACAATTGTTTAATTTGTAATCCTATAAAATAAGATAGTTCTCCCATATGAGACATCTCAGATTCTCTAATCAAGATGTCAACAAATTCTTTACATAACTTTTCATTTGTTGAACCGAAAATTATGTCATCGACATATATTTGAATAATTAAGATATCTTTATTAGAGTGTATAATAAAAAGAGTTTGATCTACTTTTCCTATTTGAAATCATGAATCAAGTAGCTCTTAGGTCGTTCATATGAAGTACGGGATGCTTGTTTGAGACCATATAAAGCTTTCTTTAATTTATATATATGATCAGGATATTTTTCGTGAACAAATAATGGGGGTTGTTCGATGTATACATTTTCTTTTATAAAACCATTTAAAAAGATCTTTTTACATCCATTTGGTAAAGTTTAAAATTATGTAAACAAGCATATGCTAATAAAGTTCGTATAGCTCTGTTGATGCCTCTTTAGGATTTTGCGGCTCAATAGTTGAAGAAAAGCAACATGTCCCATTTGGTTTAGTTGATTTCTCGTTCGAACTTGAAAATCAATTTCTCAATTATATTTTGTGCAGGATGATCTCGTAAAATTCTAGGTGGAGATCTTATTTCATTGTAATTGTTTTGAATAATTATTTTCATTACTCTCGAAATTTGAATTTTCTGTATTTACTATGAATTCTTCAACATCTTTGATAATTTTCTTTTCATTAAAGTTTTCATCAAAAGATACATGTAATGTTTCTTCTATAATATTTGTTCTTTTATTAAAAACACGATAAGCTTTACTTCGTTTGAAGTATCCTGCATTATTCCATGATCGACTTTTGGATCAAAATTTCTGAGTTGATCTTTTGTATTTAGTATAAAACATTTTGGTCCAGAAAAATTAAAATATGAAATATTAGGTTTTCTTCCATTAAATAGTTCATATGAAGTGTTTTTAGTAGAATTTCCCGGATGATATGCCTTTTTTGGTAGACACCCATCCATATTGCCTTATCGATGGAAGACGATCCTTGATATTAATGAAAATTTGCTCCGAACTCGCATTCAGTTGCGCATATGAGTTGTATCTTCGCATTCTTTTGAATTGATTTTGGGGACCTATTTTGCCTTCGGTTTTCGGTTTTCCTTAGTTATTCCAAGAGTTGGACGGTTCTCTGTCCTTGACATGATTGACTTGAAGGGATTCGCGATCTGCTTACTTATCCTCCTGCCTTAAGAATATGTTGACTTCAAGGTAGAAATCCCCGAGATCCCAATGGGGATCCCTTTCCAAAGAAATATTAAAATTGGAGATATCCAAGACGAAAAATACTACCACCATTAAAATCATAGATGGATCTGATCGATCAATCAAATTTATAGCAATATTAAATCGCTCGAGGAATATGCATAAAGTCTCCATTCCTCTATTTGATAGTAATGAGCGTTATCATGTTCTTGGATCCAGCAATGTGGACCTAGAATTGCTGAACAAATTAATTACCACACATAATGAACCTTTCAGATTCATTGTAATACTTTAAACATGATTTATTACACAATTTTCATTAAATGGTGAACGTAACATTTCAAATACATTTTAATGTATTAAATGTAATTTATTGCGCCAAACTACTTTACTTGACGACAATAAATTTAGTTTTTTTTATACTAATTGAAAATCATTTTTGAAATTTAATCAAAATATCTAATGTCCAACGCACTCAACCCAAAAGTTCTAGCCTATAATCCAACATAAAAATATCTCGGTTATAGTTAATTTAGAGGTTTTGAGTGCAAAACACACACTAAAAATTCATGGTGATCATCGCAGGTAAACCGAATTTGTGCTTGTTTCAAGTTTATTTTTTCATCCGGTTCACATCCCAAGTTTATTATATCTCTACATTCCACCTTTTTTAGGATGAATTTTGAAGGCACCAAATCCAATGAATTACGAAATGCACTTTATTCCCTTTGAAAACAAAAGAGATGTTAACTCTTGCCAAACTAGACCTGTATCCACCTAAACAATGTTGCTTGAAAGTTATTTCAACCATTTTCTGCTTGCAAACAATCGACCCTCCTTTTTATTATGTTCTAAAATTCCAATTTCAATTTCATACCCTGTAACATTGATTGAACTACATCATACACTATATTTCTTTCACTTCTAAGTTTTAAGGAAAAAGGGATAACAGGAAGTCACACAGATTTGATACTTGAAACAAATAAAAATTCATTACAAATTTTAATTATACAAGTGTTAGGATATTTTTACTTCCAAACATAGAAGCGATTGACCAAAGTAACATAACATAAAGTTTTGAATTTTAATCAAATGATAGGAAGGATTGATTAAGTAATATAACATAAAAGTATGAATTTTAATTAATGGAAAGAAGCGATTAACCAAATAATAAAACATACAAAATTTGATCTATTAAATAATAGTAACATAGAATAATTTCTATCTCTCTCATTGATTCTAGGAGTTCTCCTTCTTATGATTAATTCTCTTTTGATAGTTACTATTTGAATCTTTGAATTAATAAATTGAATTATTTTGCTAAACATCTCATTATTTTACACTACGCTATATATACATTTAAAACTTACTATAAATAATTCATCGACTAGCTTTCAACATTTTATATTAAGAACTTTGTATTTATATTAATTACATAATACAAAATGCAATTTTTTGAATATAATTAATCAACTAATATTTATTAATATTACTAATAGATATTAAAGAACCCTAATTTAGTATGTATATGACTATTGTACTAATAAAAATGGTAAAGTTCATTTTTTTATTCAGTTACGATATATAAATCGCATAAACAACAATAACAAGTTTAATTTTTTATTCGTTTATCATTTAACTTAAAATATCTGTATTTAAAATGATAAAATATATCTACTATGCATTGTAACATTTAATTTAAAACACCCATCTTTAAAACAACCACAATTATTGACAAAACCACCTCACTTTCTTCAATGTTTTAAGATTTAGTCCATATGTTTAAATTAATCATGCAATCTTAAGTTCAAAATAATAAGATAACTATAATTAAACGATATATGTTGGTTTGGTCACCAATGACAATACGAAAAATTCAATAGTGTACATCATACCTGTAACACTCCATATCCATTAATGTCACTCACAAAAGAAATGCATCAGTGTCCATGAAGTGTTATTATTGTATAGAACAGATAAATTACAAGAATAAATAAATAAAACAACACAGCGGAAGATAAAACTTATTTCACAGCATCATAACTCAAAACAAGCTTACATAAGTAGTTCCCAAAACCATTACAACGGGATCAATAGTCTTTTCCAAAAACTTCAAAGTACATATAGAAGCAAATACTTAAACAACATAAATGCATAAATCCCCACTGAGCATAAGCAAAGCCATAAAGATGAGAGAGTCCAAAGCGATACATCTATTCTTTTCAAGCAACTGAAAGAAATCGGCACTAAGCTGTAGTATTCACTCCTTGCAAACCTGAGTGGGGGGGAGGAAAGAAAAGAGGTGGAAACAAACAGGTCAGACATGAAGTCTGGTTAGGCCAGTAATTTTAACAAATAATAGGTAAGGTAAATGATCAAGACATAAGTAGGCATCATGATATGGATGTAACTTAGATAAGGTAGATAAAAAGAATGGACAAGATGATTTCGTTCCTAAGTACTTAGACAATCCTACACCTTGGCTAAGCGAACAACCCTCCAAGTACTATCCCCGAAGACCGAAGTCAACATCAGACTAGCACCCAAAGGACTATCCAACTCAACCAACATGTATTTCATTACACCGCACTTTTGCTAAGTTACACCACATTACTTAATTACACCGCACATCTACTAGTCTCTTTTTACTAGAGGTTGATCCCTTCCCACTAACTGTACCCACATGACAAACTTGGTAGTTACTTGTACCTAGCTGCTATCGTAGGTGTCGGCTTGCTCGTGCCACCGCTAAGGTACCCTTAATCTACCCATTCGATGGGCTCCCTAAACCACGTAGGCACCCCTGCTGGCCCCACAGTGGGGTGTATCACTCGCCAAAGTGGCCACCCCGATACCAACATGAAATGCACAACCATACCTACACGATGCAACAACGTCTTACCTACCAGCCCGGACCCATGCATGCACATGAACCCGTTGGACTTGCGTTGCCATCGCTATTCACGTTTTGACCTCTTATATTCAAGCCCAGTAAGTGTGCCCCAACCCTGGCCTAGTACCGGGCCCAATAAGATACTCAAACGGGTTACTGGTTGAAACGAGTCCCCATCCGATACAAGCCTCCCATCTATGCTTGGTCCCCACTAGGTTTTCCCCACTTAACCATTTTAATTAAAATGTCCATTTCTTACACATGCTACGTCTAAGTCCATACTTACATGTCATAATTTACATGTCCTGTCTTATTCCGGTTAAGTCCATATTTACATGACATAATTTACATGTCACCCCACTTAACCCTCTAACCGTACCCATGTCTTATTATGGTTAGTATTCTTTAATTCATTCCTTATGACGAACGGTGCATGACCTCTCACATTAGACCGAACACTTTGTGGCCGCTGGATTTGCCGGGCGGTTCCGGGTAGTCTTATGCCACAAACCGGGTCTAACCTCGTGTCATTAACCGTTACGCCTACAATTCATTCCTTTGACCTCTCACACTAGACGTCCAATTGTGACCGCTGGATTTGTTGGGCGGTTCCGGGCAGTCTTACGTCACAATTGCGCCTAACCTCGTGTCAAAGGTTCATTAGCATTGTATTTCACCCAAACCCAATTTTCATGTCATATATATCCAATTAAACATATAATCATGTCTATAATATTGCATTTTCCAAATTGTCACGAATTACACATTAATTAGCCTCAATTACAAATTTACAATTTTAGGCAATTTCATCAATTCCATGTATTCATACCCAAATATGCCAATTTCACATATTATCCAATTATCCAATAATATCGAATTTTCCAAATTTCCCATATTCCCAATATTCCCACGTATTCGCATTCGCGCATATTTTTAATATAGGCTCAAAGGTAGCCTAGATCCACAAATAAAAGGAATAGGGGTAATAAGAGAGAATCAATTCATAGAAAATTGGAATAAAACAACATCATGAAATAAAGAGGCATATAGACTGGCATAGAGGCATAATAAAAGATTCAACATGAATAAACTGATAAAAGGTATGAACTTTACATAGAAACATAGGCATATGATGACATGAATCAAAAAGGTGAAGACTTGGTGAGATTTTCATTACAAACATACATATGAATCCTTTTTACAACTTTTTCATGTTACTTTTAATCCCATTAAATTTATGAAAATAACTGTACTCATTTTTCGTGGCTAAAGAAAAGGATTAACGAATTGAAATTGGTGTAGAAAAGTTGCGCTGATGTTGATTGATCTTCTTTAATTGTTGTTGAAGCTCTAAACTTTGATTTGAATTGTGTATGAACACTTGAGATTTAATTTAGAGGCGGCGGCTAGGGTTTAAGAGAGAGCTTGACAGCATAATGGTGTCATAGATAATATTTTATGAATTAGGGTTAGGTCTTAGGGTGTATATATAGATGTCTATGATCGATTAGAGCTCTTAGATTAACCCACAAATCATCAGGACTACTCAAATGCAACATCATCCCTTAGCGCGAATCGGGCCACGGGTTGACTGCCAAACACCCTGGATCGACCCCTAGTCGACACAACGGAGCTTGGGTCGACTTTAAAAATGGTGCGATTCGGCTATACCCCCTCCCGATTTGCTATTTTGAACTTTTTTTTGAATATTTATTTATTTAATTTTTATATATATCTATATATATATATATATATTTCTCTCATATGCATACAAAATTCAAGGCTTAATAACATCTTCATAAGGTATCCGTTTTTGCAAACCAAATGTCTATCTTGACCCAAAATTTTGAGACGAACATAATAGCGCAACCCATTTCACTTAATTCTTCTTCTAAAAATTAAGTATACTTTAATTTGTGATTTTAATGTTATAAAATTATGGGGTGTTACATTCTCCCCTCCTTAAAGGATTTCGTCCCCGAAATCTCCAAGTTAAGAAGAATGTGTCCTACCATCCAATCATCCATCTACTCAACCATCATCCATAAGCATCCATTGTTCTAAAAAGATTTCTTATCTTATATGAACATATGCAAATGTGTGTGTATATGTTCCTTATCTAATGCAAAGATCAGGCGGCCCACTGATTCATTCGACCTCCTTAATACAAATAATGATAGTGCCGTGTATCCACCATGTATGCAAAGAACCCTATACATATCATTACTACAAGTGTGCACAACCATTCATTCAAATGCAACATCCATATGATACGTCCATTTAATATACATCCATTTATATGCAATATGAAAGTGACTGAGCCGATCTAGTGCCTAATGTGTGTGTATATGTATCCACGAGCAACCACTATGTAATGACCCGATAATCCGGTCCAATTTGAGCTGACCAAAAACACAAGTCCAACCCCAAATTAAAATGAAAATCAGGAAATTAATAGAAAGAAAAACAGAGGGGGAGGAAAGATAAGATAGAAACTTAGAATAGAAGAAGAAGAAGAACACAACATCAGAGTAACACGAACCTCACAGCGGAACGAACAACATATAATAGATAATATATCCTTGAAATAAAATCATTATATGTATACAATAACATTATCAGAGTACAACACTTACAACACAGCGGAAATAACTATAGCTATATAATCCTGAAGCCTCCTGCTCCAAGCTCTTCAACTATCTGTAAATCCCGACTACTTGACTGCCCGTACAAAATTGGGCACCCAAGAGTTTAGGGAAAACAAAACAAAATAAACTCCGGGTCAGTCATGGGACTGGTATGAGTAAAACAGTTAAAACAGTTCGAACAAGTAATCGATATCTCATAAGACCACGCCGTATAACAGAACGGGTTTTTCCCTTATGAGAATCCAAAATATCTTTATATCAAAAACCTTTGATATTATAACAATGTCTATCAACCACAGTATAATAATCATCTAGCAGAAACGCTTTCATCTCACGTTCTACATATATAGTATACAATCAAAACTGCAAGCACGTATTGGGTAATGGATTTCTACCTATGACAAGGTATGGAACCACCTTTCTCTAGTGTATCTCTAGAAAGGAATACACTGGGTTCAACAAGAACATCTTGCAACCCGGCCACACATAATCGACCACTCATTTCGCTTGAGTGTATCGAATGTATATCACCAACGGTTGGGATCAGCAACCGTTTCCCGAGTGGGACAGCATCAACAATAAATTTTTAGAAGTAAATGAAACTCTAGATCAGGTGATTATACACCCTACTTCGGAGCGACTAACTTAGCCATGTTGCCTGCCCGATTTCTGTCATTTACCGGTTGATGAGGCTTGAGGTTACGCTTCATCATCACATAAGATTCACTTCGAATGCCACATCGTCAAATCCATCAAATCACCGATTGACGTCCTCAACCATACATTATGTGTTAGATAAAAGAAGTTTCCTTCTCTGCTTCCACTCTTGGTACGGTTAGAGAAATCAATATATGTGATCGTCTGGAAATACTCTGTCAGACATTCATCCATACAAGTCATCCAGGAACAGGATGAACCGAAGGCACTATTCAGTACATCCATCTTAGACACTGTTGTCTAAGACTTATATAATAGCCCTTTCACTTTACTCCGTCTTCAATTATCTTTGGCATATATGATCCGCAACGCTTATGCCAATACAGAGTGGTTCTTTGGATAATAATCAAACCGGTCTATCCATATTAACAACGTTAAAATGTTCAAAAACTTCGATAGTCGGTGAGTTAACTATCGAAGAAAAACACATGTGCAAACAACGATATTATTTCCAGATGGAAATTCTATCAATCAATCATCAATTATATATATATATATTCATAATTCCTTATTTTCTATGTTTAGAAAATATACGTTATTAACACTGGAAAACATTTCCATTGTTATTTACATATCACTATCATTCCACAACTATCAGTCCCTGGATGTAAACTAGTATGAGAACAATTCTCTAAGTATAAACCCCGAAGGCCGAAACCAACATCAGATCGATACTCAGAAAACTATTCAACTTAACTAATCTCTAGTCAGTTTCTAATCTTGTTTAACACTATTTCTTACCTCTATTCGATTAACTCTATTTGATTAACTTTAATTCGAATAACTATGTCTGTTTTTAACTCCATCTTGAATAACTATATTTGATTAACTAAATTCGATTAACTCTTTTATATCCCGTCAACTTCCTTTTATAATCCTATTTAGTTTCCAACTAAATATTCTTTTTATAATTCTATTTATTTTCCAAATAAATATTCCTTTATTCTATTTCCTTTATCAACTTTATTTATTTTCTAAATAATTTCTCTTTTATAAAATCCTTCGATTTTATAAATAGTTTATTTTCAATATTCACTTTGAAATTCCCTTTTCAACATTTCGGTATGTTATGGTATTCAACATATCAAAGCACGATGATCAATATCGTCCAAACACATATAATCGACAACAGATTATATATCACATCATATATCACAATATATGAATAACAGTAAAATAAATGTTGAGGAATCTAGTTGGATTCCTCCAACCAGTCTCCCTGCATTCACAGATGTTACACAATAAAATCAACATCACTTCCAGTTCCATATGATATATTCTGTTAAATAGAATCAATATAGAAATTTAACTAACTGACTAGCAGTTCAATCAAACAGTCAACACACAGTCAATCAGCCAATATTTAGCAGTTCTAAAAATACAACATGAAATTATAAACTGTTCAGAGTTAGTGAGTTTTACTCACACTTGCAGTTCATCGTTAAAGAACGATAAACCGTTGTTTGATTTGAATCAAACAGTTTATTTCGCCGTAAATTCAAACGAGCTCCAATCCACTCCCGGTCAGTCTCATTGTGTTGCTCCCGCCCATACGATCCCAACGCGACATACAGTTCGTAAAACTGATCACATATGGTTAAAATATCGCGTTAACAAGTTTAATCACTATTTAAATTGAAATAAACTTACATTAAAACTCAAATGGGCTTTGACCTTTGGAACCGGCCCATTACAACCCAATACCAAACCCGACCGCACCTGAGCCTTCTTCCCCAATCACGTATACAGGACCCGAGTGTTTTCAAAGCCATTACCGATCCTTTCAAGCCCTTCCAACTCCATCAATACTCCATGATTCAAACCAAAACCACAACCAAAGTTCTTCTCGTTCGGATCTCTACACCACCATACCACTACATTGAAGCTCGGCCTCACCTCCTCTTTTCCGTCAGCTCCTTCCGGTCGGTTACAGGGAACCATCGACCTCAAATGTCACCAAACACCCCAATTTTTGGTGTGCGAGTGCCATTTCACATCCAAAACCCGAAAAGAATCACTAAAACTACCATTGATGCTTAAATCTCTGGAGAAAAACAACCCTAGGTCTACTGCGACTAAGTCGCGAGCCAAGAATACCCATTGCGCCTGAAACGAGGACCATCAACGTGAAGCTCAGAGGAAAACAAGCCTAGATAAATGGCTTTAAGAATTTATAGGATTTTATTTGAATTCTTTTGATTTTTGAGAGATCGAATGTTTACTGGAGAATGAAAACATTTGTGGCGGCTCAAAAAAAAACTTATATAACGGTGAAAAAATTTGTGTGGCTGAACAATGAAGGATGTGGCAGCTTAGTTGTTCACAAATTTTGGTTTAGCCATTTTATATTCATTTCAGTGTTCTAAAAATTCATGTAATCACACACTATATTCAAAAATCACGAAACTGGACATGTAGCTAGAGTTCGACATTACAGTCCCAACGAAACTGGTTTCGTCGAATTCCGACTCCGTATGCTCACACATTGTATTTTTAACTGTTGAAATACTGACTGTTTTTCACTCTAAAAATCCGTACGGCCACACAGTGACTCTAAAAATCACGAAACTGGAAATCTAACAACTATTTGACATTGCGGGTCGAACAAAATTAGTTTCGTCGAATTCCGACTTCGTTTGCAAAAGTGGCTATTTTTAAAGTCCTAAATAACCCATTTAAATATATAAATATATTTAAATATAATTAAATTAAATATTTATAAATTTATATTATCATATATACTTACAGTGGAATACCATACAGCTCTAGAATATTCCTGTATGGATTTCTAACTTGATATTTGAAATCTGGGTCAACCCGATATTAGATTTATATTGAAATCCCTTTCTAAAATATAAATAATTCCTTTATATATTATAAAGGAATACCACAGCGACTTTTCTAAAATTTGATTTGGACGTAAATCAAAATCTACACGACGAAATCCCGATTTTTCTCTTCCACTAGAAAGATATACTCCACCAGCTCCAGACGTTTCTTGTTTCACAGAAATCCGGCTTAAAACGAATCCTGTACATTCAGTTGAAGTTCAAATCGCCAAATGGCGAACTGCCGCGCCATTTCAAGCTCGATTTTAATTATATTATAACTCTACGTTCAAACTGTCGTTTATATAATATATTCGTTATTCTAATTCAAATTCTGAACTGAATTAAATATCACAGATGATCCAGTTCACACCATATCGCCATTTCAGCCAATTCTGATTATTTCAGAATTTAATATATTATTTAATTTATTATTTTAATTAAATATTCACCATTATTTAATTCCACGACCATTTAATTCACTATATCACTATTTATATAATTATATAAATTAATTATAATACCCTCTGCCAATGCGGGTCATTACATTCTTCCCCACTTAAAATAATTTCGTCCTCGAAATTGCTAAGGTAGAGAACGACCTTATCGACTGGTTAGAACATATTTGTTCACTTCTTAAATTCAGTTTCAACTGAACCAATTTAATTTCAATTAAAATTTTAATTAATTCTTATCAACGAAAATTTCCAAAAATCCTGAAAATTTTCTAACTCCTTAACTTTTCGAAAAATTTCGCCAGCACCTCCTTTGTACTGGTCAATACGTCAAACTCCAACTCGCCTCTCTGGTCCATCTCCAACCCAAAAGAAAATCAAACAGTCAAGCGACTTGCCAATTCGGCTCATAAATCTTATATCCAATAGAAATATAAACTTGTACCTTTCGTCAGCATATCATTATATCCTTTCCACATGTTATCAATTCAGCAGATACAAGGGTCATCCCAATCAAATCCCAATCTGCTTTTATCCACGACACAACCATTCGCTTATATCCGAGCCAAATATCATTTCAACTCGAGTTTCTTCTTGATTCCCAACTCTTAACTTGATTATCACACCACTTCAAATTTGAATCTCACAATCCAATTTGTCTTGATATCATTCTAATTCAATCTCAGTTACCACTTTACTGGCTTTACTTTAATTCAATTTTGCTTTCACAAATTTCTGTTAAATTTGTTTTTAATTCAAACAGTCTTTCCCTGGGAGTTTTTAAACAGTTTACTCTTTTCAAAAATCAAATTTTCCTTTTGAACATGTCACTGAGCCCTTACTTAATATTCCATTAGTTAAATCACTTCTCTATTTCTTTATTAATATTTGTTAACCAAATATTTTCAATAACCATATTGGCCTTTTATGTTATTTGGAAAACATTTCTGAATATTGCCTTCCTTTATTTTCTAAACTTTAGAAAATATATGCTATTTATAATTGGATATATTCCAATTACTTATCTCTTTTCCGATCTCGTTTATTTCTATACTTAGGAAATATTCTTTATTATATTTCCGAGCTTACACTTATTTAGGTTAAAATGGATGTTGTGTAAAACATCGTTACGACAACCCAAATACTATATTCAACTAACTCTTATTCAACATTGATCTTCAAGCCTGAAATCTTACTATTTATTTGTTAATAATGAAATCAATCAAGTTGGGGTATAACTACCTCTCAGACCTTGACTGAATAACATTTATAACGTCAAAACAGATATGACTACTTACTCGAATAATTAATACCATACAACTACTTATTCACTTTTAAACACGTATATGCTTCCTCTTTCTATTCTTACTAGATTTTATTCTTAGTCTTCCTTTTTGATTTTACTATTCTATTTCTAAGTTCGTTTCCTTATCGACTTCTATATATATATCGATACGTTGATTTCTAACTATCAAATTATCTTAAAAATATTCTAACTCCTTAAATTCCCGGAAAAATTCGCCATATCCTCCTTTGTACCAGGAGCATCAGGATATTTCAAATAGCCTCCCATGGCCCTTAACAATCCAAAAGAAAAAGCCAAGCGGCTAGCCGATACGGCGCATAAAATCTCATATATGAAGTAAATACATACCTTTTCGTCGAGCATTCTATTTATATACCTTCATACCTTATCCATACCTATCTCATGTATATTTATACCTACCTAATCTTTTTTAACTATACCTGATCTTTTCAACTCAATTCGTTAATTAATTTGCTAATTAACTCTTTAGTCTATTTCACTTTTATATTTGAACATGACATGTTCAAATATATTTTAACTTGCTTATTAACTAATTTGAATCCAAATTTCAAATTTAAGTTCTATATTCGATTTCGAATATCCATTTACAAATCCAATTCACCTTTCAAAGTTCAACTTCAAATTCAAAACTTGATTAACTAATTCCTCTTCGACTTAGTTAATTCTATTCAAATTCTATTCAAATTGTATATCACTTCTATATATTCAAATTCTATATATCAAATTCTATTCATATTCTATATATTCACATTCTGTAGTTTAAATTCCATTTGAATTCTATATTCAAATTCCATTTGAATTTCTATATTCAAACTCTATTTCAATTCCATTGAATTACATATATTCAAACTCCCTTTGAATTTCTATATTCAATTCTATATTATAAATCCCATTTTGAAATTCAACACAACTTGTCTTTCCCAAAACAAATTCAAAACAGTATCTCTGGTAGTAATTCGTCACTTACAACTCGAAAATGAATACTGATGATGATTTTCCAGCGATCGAAGTGAGTTCAATACTATAAAACCATTTCTAAACATTTCCACTTTGAAATTCATTTCAAAATATAATTCACACTGCTTGTAAAACAATTTAAAATCTCCCAGAATCTTAAATTTTCCTTATTTTTAATCCAAATCCATTTACAAACACTTATCCAATTTTCCAAAATTTTAATTCAATTTCTGGCTTAAATTTCAGATTTAACTCATCTGATTTCACGTATTTTACTTATATGAATTCTGATTGGTTATTTATATAACCATTTAATTTATAATCTTACTCGATTATAATAACAACCAATATATCCATTATATTATAATTTTGATATATATATATCTTCTCTATATCAAGATATACCTTGGGTAAACTTATTTTAATTTACCCTCTTTTCAAAACATATCGTGTCGACCCATCGTATTTGAGTGTTTAGTAACTCCTACCGATACAGTGGATCAAACTGATCGACCAGAACTCATAAACAACTCAACCAATAAATCACCACAATATAAAACAATTTTTATATCAATAACAAATACGCTCACTCGTATATATACACTCAACTCAATCTAGAGTATTACTAACCCTCTCTCTACTGAGTCACGCCACAGAGCCAAGGTAATGCACTTAACTTAAGCTCTGATACCAATTGTAATGACCCGAAAATCCGGTCCAATTTGAGCTGAACAAAAACACAAGTCCAACCCCAAATTAAAATGAAAATCAGGAATTAATAGAAAGGAAAACGGAGGGTGAGGAAAGATAAGATAGAAACTTAGAATAGAAGAAGAAGAAGAAGAACACAACATCAGAGTAACACGAATCTCACAGCGGAACGAACAACATATAATAGATAATATATCCTTGAAATAAAATCATTATATGTATACAATAACATTATCAGAGTACAACACTTACAACACAGCGGAATTAACTATAGCTATATAATCCTGAAGCCCCCTGCTCCAAGCTCTTCAACTATCTGTAAATCCCGACTACTTGACTGCCCGTACAAAATTGGGCACCCAAGAGTTTAGGGAAAACAAAACAAAATAAACTCCGGGTCAGTCATGGGACTGGTATGAGTAAAACAGTTAAAACAGTTCGAACAAGTAATCGATATCTCAGAAGACCACGACGTATAACGGAACGGATTTTTCCCTTATGAGAATCCAAAATATCTTTATATCAAAAACCTTTGATATTATAATAATGTCTATCAACCACAGCATAATAATCATCTAGCAGAAACGCTTTCATCTCATGTTCTACATATATAGTATAAAATCAAAACCGCAAGCACGAATTGGGTAATGGATTTCCAACTATGACAAGGTATGGAACCACCTTTCTCTAGTGTACCTCTAGAAAGGAATACACTGGGTTCAACAAGAACATCTTGCAACCCGGCCACACATGACCGACCACTCATTTCGCTTGAGTGTATCGAATGTATATCACCAACGGTTGGGATCAGCAACCGTTTCCCGAATGGGACAGCATCAAGAATAGATTTTTAAAAGTAAATGAAACTCTAGATCAGGTGATTATACACCCTACTTCAGAGCGACCAACTTAGCCATGCTGCCTGCCCGATTTCTGTCATTTACCGGTTGATGAGGCTTGAGGTTACGCTTCACATCACATCAGATTCACTTTGAATGCCACATCGTCAAATCCATCAAATCACCGATTGACGTCCTCAACCATACATTATGTGTTAGCTAAATGAAATTTCCTTCTCCGCTTCCACTCTTGGTACGGTTGGAGAAATCAATATACGTGATCATCTGGAAATACTCTGTCCGACATTCATCCATACAAGTCATCCAGGAACAGGATGAACCGAAGGCACTATTCAGTATATCCATCTTAGACACTGTTGTCTAAGACTTATACAATAGCCCTTTCACTTTACTCCGTCTTCAATTATCTTTGGCATATATGATCCGCAACGCTTATGCCAATACAGAGTGGTTCTTTGGATAATAATCCAACCGGTCTCTCCATATTAACAACGTTAAAATGGTCAAAAACTTCGATAGTCGGTGAGTTAACTATCGAAGAAAAACACGTGTGCAAACAACGATATTATTTCCAGATGGAAATTCTATCAATCAATCATCAATCATATATATATATATATATTCATAATTCCTTATTTTCTATGTTTAGAAAATATACGTTATTAACACTGGAAGACATTTCCATTGTTATTTACATATCACTATCATTCCACAACTATCAGTCCCTGGCTGTAAACTAGTATGAGAACAATTCTCTAAGTATAAACCCCGAAGGCCGAAACCAACATCAGATCGATACTCAGAAAACTATTCAACTTAACTAATCTCTAGTCAGTTTCTAATCTTGTTTAACTCTATTTCTTACCTCTATTCGATTAACTCTATTTGATTAACTTTAATTCGAATAACTATGTCTGTTTTTAACTCTATCTTGAATAACTATATTCGATTAACTAAATTCGATTAACTCTTTTATATGCCGTCAACTTCCTTTTATAATCCTATTTAGTTTCCAACTAAATATTCCTTTTATAATTCGTCCAAATAAATAGTCCTTTATTCTATTTCCTTTATCAACTTTATTTATTTTCTAAATAATTTCTCTTTTATAAAATCCTTCGATTTTATAAATAGTTTATTTTCAATATTCACTTTGAAATTCCCATTTCAACATTTCGGCATGTTATGGTATTCAACATATCAAAGCACGATGATCAATATCGTCCAAACACATATAATCGACAACATATTATATATCACATCATATATCACAATATATGAATAACAGTAAAATAAATGTTGAGGAATCCAGTTGGATTCCTCCAACCTGTCTCCCTGCATTCACAGATGTTACACAATAAAATCAACATCACTTCCAGTTCCATATGATATATTCTGTTAAACAGAATCAATATAGAAATTTAACTAACTGACTAGCAGTCAATCAAACTGTTAACACACAGTCAATCAGCCAATATTTAACAGTTCTAAAAATACAACATGAAATTATAAACTGTTCAGAGTTAGTGAGTTTTACTCACATTTGCAGTTCATCGTTTAAACTGTTGTTTGATTTGAATCAAACAGTTTATTTCGCTGTAAATTCAAACGAGCTCCAATCCACTCCCGGTCAGTCTCATTGTGTTGCTCTCGCCCATACGATCCCAACGCGACAGACGGTTCGTAAAACTGATCACATATGGTTATGATATCGCGTTAACAAGTTTAATCACTATTTATATTAAAATAAACTTAAATTAAAACTCAAATGGGCTTTGACCTTTGGAACCGGCCCATTACCACCCAATATCAAACCCGACCATACCTGAGCCTTCTTCCCCAATCACGTATACAGGACTCTGATTGTTTTCAAAGCCATTACCGATCCCTTCAAGCCCTTCCAACTCCATCAATACTCCATGATTCAAACCAAGACCATAACCAAAGTTCTTCTCGTTCGAATCTCTACACCACCATACCACTACATT
This sequence comes from Allium sativum, assembly GCA_030737875.1. Lineage (NCBI taxonomy): Eukaryota > Viridiplantae > Streptophyta > Magnoliopsida > Asparagales > Amaryllidaceae > Allium > Allium sativum. The sequence goes on from CM060921.1 coordinate 322,535,935, forward strand.
GAAGCTCGGCCTCACCTCCTCTTTTCCGTCATCAACTCCTTCTGGTCGGTTACAGGGAACCATCGACCTCAAATGTCACCGAACACCCCAATTTTTGGCGTACGAGTACCGTTTCACATCCAAAACCCGAAAGGAATCACTAAAACTACCATCGATGCTTAAATCTCTGGAGAAAAACAACCCTAGGTCTGCTGCGACTAAGTCGCGAGCCAAGAATACCCATCGCGCCCGAAACGAGGACCATCAACATGAAGCTCAGAGGAAAACAAGCCTATATAAATGGCTTTAAGAATTTATAGGATTTTATTTGATTTCTTTTGATTTTTGAGAGATCGAATGTTTACTGGAGAATGAAAACATTTGTGGTGGCTCAAAAAAAAACTTATATAACGGTGAAAAAATTTGTGTGGCTGAACAATGAAGGATGTGGCAGCTTAGTTGTTCACAAATTTTCGTTTAGATATTTTATTTTATTTATTTTATATTCATTTCAGTGTTCTAAAAATTAATGTAATCACACACTATATTCAAAAATCATGAAACTAGATAGAGTTCGACATTACGGTCCCAACGAAACTGTTTTCGTCGAATTCTGACTCCGTATGCTCACACAGCGTATTTTTAACTGTCGAAATACTGACTGTTTTTCACTCTAAAAATCCGTACGGCCACACAATGACTCTAAAAATCAAGAAACTGGAAATCTAACAACTATTTGACATTGCGGGTCCAACAAAATTAGTTTCGTCGAATTCCGACTTCGTTTGCAAAAGTGGCTATTTTTAAAGTCCTAAATAACCCATTTAAATATATAAATATATTTAAATATAATTAAATTAAATATTTATAAATTTATATTATCGTGTATACTTACAGTTGAATACCATACAGCTCTAGAATAATCCTGTATGGATTTCTAACTTGATATTTCAAATCTGGGTCAACCCGATATTCGATTTATATTGAAATCCCTTTCTAAAATATAAATAATTCCTTTATAAATTATAAAGGAATTCCACAGCGACTTTTCTAAAATTTGATTTGGACGTAAATCATAATCTACACGACGAAATCCCAATTTTTCTCTTCCACTAGAAAGATATACTCCACCAGCTCCACACGTTTCTTGTTTCACAGAAATCCGGCTTAAAACGAATCATGTACGTTCAGTTGAAGTTCAAATCGCCAAATGGCGAACTGCCACGCCATTTCAAGCTTGATTTTAATTATATTATAACTCTACGTTCAAACTGTCATTTATATAATATATTCGTTATTCTAATTCAAATTCTGAACTGAATTAAATATCACAGATGATCCAGTTCACACCATATCGCCATTTCAGCCAATTCTGATTATTTCAGAATTTAATATATTATTTAATTTATTATTTTAATTAAATATTCACCATTATTTAATTCCACAACCATTTAATTCACTATATCACTATTTATATAATTATATAAATTAATTATAATACCCTCTGCCAATGCGGGTCATTACACACTAGCAAACACTTGCATCCACATGCATCCATCAATCATAACATGTCTCAAACACATGTTTCAATCATAGGTCTACCCTATCTTAAGGTCAAAGACTTAAACGAGAGGATATACTAAAGATAGGACAAGTACAAGCTAAGCGATAAAGGAGAAATTAAAAGACATACCCTCGAAAAGAAAAGGGTACAATGAACGCATCTTCTCTTCCGTCTCCCAAGTAGCGTCGCTCTCATTTTCTCCCCATTGCACTTTGACTAGCTTGACCTCTCGATTCCTCAACTTCTTAATCTCTGACCTAAGAATGCATGTAGGAGCTCATCGAATCGTCACATCACGCTCTATCTCCACCTCTCTAAGCAAGCTCGGCTCTACCACTTCCGCAGTCTCATGCAAGCACTTCCTCGAATGCGAAACATGGAACACGTCGTGTACACCACTAAGTATTTCGGGCAACTCTACTCTATATGCCATCTGTCCAATCCTCTCCATAATAGGAAACGGCCCTACGAACCTTGGTGCTAACTTCCCAACGACCCCAAAGCGAACAACATTCCGTAATGGAGAAACCTTGATAAAGATCATGTCCCCAATATCAAATTCAAGATCTGTCCTCCTCTTGTCCGCATACGATTTCTGCCTATCTTGCGCCGTCTTCATCCTCCTTCGAATCAAATCAATCTTTTCCGAAGTCTCTCTAATCATATCGGGCCCAAGTAAGATCTTATCCGTAGATTCCCACCAACATGTAGGTGAACGACAAGGCCTTCCATAAAGAGCCTCGAAAGGTGCCATGCCAATGCTAGACTGAAAACTATTATTATATGCGAACTCCACCAAAGGAAAATGCTCCTCCCATGTACCTCCGAAGTCTAAAACACATAGCCTCAAAAGGTCCTCTAGAATACGATTCACCCTCTCGGTCTTGCCGTCCGTCTGAGGATGATATGCGGTTCTCAAACATAACTGAGTCCCTACCGCCTCTTGCAAGCTCTTCCAAAACTCGCTAGTAAAAATAGGATCGCAATCGCTCACTATGCTAGAAGGAACACCGTGCGAACGAACTATCTCTCGAATGTATACGGAGGCTAACCATGGAGCAGTCCTCTTACTCTTCACGGGAATGAAATGGGCGCTCTTAGTAAGTCTGTCTACCATGACCTAAATCCCCATATTACCCTTCCTCGATCTCGGTAACCCATCAACAAAGTCCATCGAGACACTCTCCCACTTCCATTGTGGGACCTCCAATGGGTGAAGCAACCCATCGGGCTTCATTTGCTCTGCTTTTACTTGTTGGCACACCAAGCATCTAGCGACAAACTCGGCCACATCCTTCTTCATACCGGTCCAAAAGTAAACTCATCTCATGTCCATGTACATCTTGTCCCCGCCGGGATGAATGGTCATCTTCGAACGATGTGCATCATCAAGAATGGTCTTCCTCAAGTTCTCATCTCGTGGTACACAAAGTCTACCGTCCCAACGTAACCAACCCTTATCATCTAGGGTATACCTACTGAGATGGCTCGATGACTCTCCCCTTATGAGCTTCTCTACCAACTCAACCAACTGTGGGTCATCACGCTGTGCCTCACCAATCCGTCCCAAAAGCTTAGGTCTGACCTCTATGGATGCTAGCAAACCGGGTACAAAGTCAACGGAAGGTCTAAAGTCAAACGTAGAAATGAACTCTAAGCTTTGCCGCTCAACAAACAACGGACTCAAGGACAACGTTTTCCTACTTAAGGCGTCTGCCACCACGTTACCCTTGCCAGGGGTATATTCTATCTCGAAATCGTAGGACGCTAAGAATTCCATCCACCTTTCCTGCCTTAAGTTCAAGTCCTTCTGAGAGAACAAGTATTTTAGCGATTTGTGGTCTGTGAACAATTCGAATTTCTCGCTAAGAAGATAATGGCGCCAAGACTTAAGCGCGAAAACAATAGCGGCCAACTCTAGGTCATGTGTAGGGTAATTTCTCTCATGCCCTCTCAGCTGCCTTCCTCCATAGGCTATTACCCTCCCCTTTTGCATTAAGACTGCGCCTAGTCCTATCCCACAAGCATCGGTATAAACGGTAAATGGCTTACTCCCATCTGGCAACACTAAGACTGGGGCTGTGGTCAAAGCTCTCTTTAAACGTTGGAACGCATCATCACAATCTACGTCCCACGTGAAAACTAGGTTCTTCTTCGTCAAGCGTGTCAATGGGGCTGATATCTTTGCAAAGTCCGTGATAAACTTCATATAGTAACCTGCCAACCCCAAGAAACTCCTCACCTCGGTAGCATTTTTAGGGACCTTCCAGTCTTGGATGGCCACCACCTTCGCGGGATCCATAGCTATCCCTTCTTTGGAAACCGCGTGCCCTAAGAATCGCACTTCCTTCCTCCAAAAGTGACATTTAAAAAATTTAGTTTTAAGGTTATGCGCTCGAAGGGCCTCCAACACTTCCCTAAGATGTAGGGCATGCTCTTTCTCGCTCTTAGAAAAGATCAAGATGTCATCCACAAAGACCACCACAAATTTATTAAGGTACTCCCTAAACACACTACTCATCAAGTCAACAAAGTATGCAGAGGCATTTTTCAAACCGAAGGGCATTACAAGCCACTCATAGAAACCGTCCGGAGTCCTAAAGGCATTCTTGTCTTTGTTATCCTCAGCCACTCTCAACCGATGGAAACCAGTGGCTAAGTCCAACTGCGAAATACTGAGGCATCAACTAACTGATCGAAGAGATCATCAATCCTCGGCAGTGGATGCCTATTCTTCTTAGTAAGCTTATTAAGTTCTCTATAGTCCACACAAAGTCTAAGGTACCCATCCGCCTTCGTGGCAAATACTACTGGAGCACCCCACTCCGATATATTACGTCTTATGAATCCCTTCTCAAGTAACTTCCCTACTTGCTTACTGAGCTCCCTCCTCTCACGAGGAGCCATGTGGCGTACTGGCAGAGATACTGGTTTTGCATTGTCTACAAGATAAATACGAAAGTCTATCTCACGTTTTGGGGGTAGACCCCTCACCTCATTCAAGACATCAACATATTCACGGACTATACGAACAGAACATAAATCATCATTGGAGGCGTCAAGTAGCTCAAGATAACTAGCATCACCAATCCTCTAGGGTCACAAGAAATATCGAGGGTCTTTCCACTACGAGTCAACAATTTTACTACCCTTCGTTCACATTCTAGGATGGCACCATATCTGGCTAGCCAATCCATCCCTAGAATTAACCCATAGCCCATGAAACCAAGCACAAAAGCATTACATTCAAAACCAACGCCTAAGATAGACAATCTCAAATCCCTACAAACCATGGATAAATGAGCCGACCCACCAATAGGATTTGAGACTACAATAGGATCTACAAAGAGACTAGTATTTAAGTGCAGTGTTTCAACTAATGATGTAGAGATAAACGAATGTGATGAGCCAGAATCGAATAAGGTACGGATAGGATGATCAAACAAGAAAATCAAACTTTCGACAGAAATTTTTCTACCTTCTTCTGTCCCGGAGCCATGAGAGCGTGAACCTGACCTTCCGAAGTAGAACTTGCCCTCTGCCCTTGCTTCTTAGGACAGTCCTTCACAGCATGACCCGCATCACCACAATGATAACAAGCGAACTTCTTCTTGTTCCTACAGTCTTTCTTCAGATGGTTGGGTTTCCCACAGTTGTGACACTTCCTCTTTTCTTTACCACCTTTCTTTTGTTGTTGGGCTTTCTTTGGATCCTCCTTATCTTACGGCCTAAAAGTACTTACACCCTTCTCTTCTTCATGCATGTATGCCATATCAACAAGCTTTTCATACGTAGCCCCCATTGGAATGTGGGACATAGCCAAACTGTGAAGCAGTTCATTCAGGCCCTTTTGCAAACCTCAAGGCCTTCTTATGAGGCGTATTCACCAACTCTAGCCCAATTCTCGCCAACTTATTAAATTCGGTCACATAATCTTTCACAGTCAAGTTTTTCTGCTTCAATGTCAAGAACCTCTCCATGTACATACTCTCCTCAGCTTGAGAAAGGAATTTCAACTCAAACCTTCCCCTAAAATCTGCCCACGTCTCCACAGGTCCTTCATCAACCAAGATGCCAATTGGACCTTCTTACAGTCGTCCAAATCGAAAACGCCAAACAGATCCTCCACTTCGTTTAACCAATTTCTAGCTTCAACGAACATTTCAGACCCACTAAAAGGTTTTCCACCCATCGAACGAAATTCTTTACATATCTTGGAGAAAGCATCTCCACGCGGAGGAATGACTGGAGCTGGGGGAGGAGGAGGAGGAACGTTGGCCGGACCCGCGGTAGCGGCCCTAGTCTCGAGATATTGACGAAACCAACCGGGTACATGAACACCCTCTGGTATCTCAGGTGCTCCAGACATGCTGAAAAGAAAAAGAAAGAGTTTCAAAACAAGGGAAGAGAAAGAGAGACGTATGGCTTGCGGGGATCATGCTCTTTAAAGTAAACTTTCCTCGAAAATAGCTTCTTTAAAACAAGTTTTTGAAAATACTTTCTAGGAAAATAATACTTTTGAAAACACTTTTCAAAACTTTTAATCTGTTCTGGTAACCATAGCTTTGATACCACATGTAACACCCCATGTCTATTAGTGTCACTCATAAAAGGAATGCATCAATGTCCATGAAGCGTTATTGTTGTATAGAACAGATAAATTAGAAGAATAAATAAATAAAACAACACAGCGGAAGATAGAACTTATTTCATAGCATCATAACTCAAAACAAGCTTGCATAAGAAGTTCCCAAAACCATTACAACAGGATCAATAGTCTTTTCCAAAACTTCAAAGTACATATAGAAGCAAATACTTAAATAACATAAATGCATAAATCCCCACTGAGCATAAGAAAAGCCATAAAGATGAGAGAGTCCAAAGCGATACATCTACTCTTTTCAAGCAACTGAAAGAAATCGGCACTAAGTTGTAGTATTCACTCCTTGCAAACCTAAGGGGGGGAAAGGAAAGAAAAGAGGTGGAAACAAACGGGTCAGACATAAAGTCTACCGAGACAAGTAATTTTAACAAATAATAGGTAAGGTAAATGATCAAGACATAAATAGGCATCATGATATGGCTGTAACTTAGATAAGGTAGATAAAAAGGATGGACAAGATGATTTCGTTCCTAAGTACTAAGACAATCCTACACCTTGGCAAAGCGAACAACCCTCCAAGTACTAACCCCGAAGACCGAAGTCAACATCAGACTAGCACCCAAAGGACTATCCAACTCAACCAACATGTATTTTGTTACATCGCACTTTTGCTAAGTTACACCACATTACTTAATTACACCGCACATCTACTAGTCTCTTTTTACTAGAGGTTGATCCCTTCCCACTAACTGTACCCACATGACAAACTTAGTAGTTACTTGTACCTAGCTGCTATCGTAGGTGTCGGCTTGCTCGTACCACCGCTAAGGTACCCTTAATCTACCCATTCGATCGGCTCCCTAAACCCCATAGGCACCCGTGCTGGCCCCACATTGGGGTGTATCACTCGCCAAAGTGGCAACCCCGATACCAACATAAAATGCACGGCCATACCTACACGATGCAACAACGTCTTACCTACCAGCCCGGACCCAAGCACGCACATGAACCCGTTGGACTTGCGTTGCCACCGCTATTCACGTTTTGACCTCTTATATTCAAGCCCATTAAGCATGCCCCAACCCCGGCCTAGTACCAGGCCCAATTAGATACTCAAACGGGTTACTGGTTAAAACGGGTCCCCATCCGACACAAGCCTCCCACCTATGCTTGGTCCCCACTAGGTTTTCCCCACTTAGCCATTTTAATTAAAATGTCCATGTCTTACACATGCTACGGCTAAGTCCATACTTACATGTCATAATTTACATGTCCTATCTTATTCTGGTTAAGTCCATATTTACATGTCATAATTTACATGTCACCCCACTTAACCCTCTAACCATACCCATGTCTTATTATGGTTAGTATTCTTTAATTCATTCCTTATGACGAACGGTGCATGACCTCTCACATTAGACCGAACACTTTGTGGCCGCTGGATTTGTCGGGCGGTTCCGGGTAGTCTTACGCCATAAACCGGGTCTAACCTCGTGTCATTAACTGTTACGCCTACAATTCATTCCCTTGACGTCTCACATTAAACGTCCAATTGTGACCGCTGGATTTGCCGGGCGGTTCCGGGCAGTCTTAAGTCACAAGTGCGCCTAACCTCGTGTTAAAGGTTCAGTAACATCGTATTTCACCCATACCCAATTTTTATGTCATATATACCCAATTAAACATATAATCATGTCTATAATATTGCCTATTCCAAATTGTCACTAATTACACATCAATTAACCTCAATTACAAATTTACAATTTTAGGCAATTTCATCAATTCCATGTAATTCATACCCAAATATGCCAATTTCACATATTATCCAATTATCCAAAATATCCAATAATATCCAATTTTCCAAATTTCTCATATTTCCAATATTCCCACGTATTCGCATTCGCACATATTTTTAATATAGGCTCGAAGGTAGCCTAGATCCACCAATAAAAGGAATAGGGGTAAGAAGAGAGAATCAATTCATAGAAAATTGGAATAAAACAACATCATGAAATAAAGAGGCATATAGACTGGCATAGAGGCATAATAAAAGATTCAACATGAATAAACTGATAAAAGGTATGAACTTTACATAGAAACATAGGCATATGATGACATGAATCAAAAAGGTGAAGACTTGGTGAGATTTTCATTACAAACATATATATGAATCCTTTTTACAACTTTTTCATGTTACTTTAATCCCATTAAATTTGTGAAAATAATTGTACTCACCTTTCGTGGTTTAAGAAAAGGATTAACGAATTGAAATTGGTGTAGAAACGTTGCGATGACGTTGATTGATCTTATTTAATTGTTGTCGAAGCTATAAACTTTGATTTGAATTTTGTATGATCACTTGAGATTTAATTTAAAGGCGGCGGCTAGGGTTTAAGAGAGAGCTTAACAGCATAATGGTGTCATAGATAATATTTTATGAATTAGGGTTAGGTCTTAGGGTGTATATATAGATATCTAGGATCGATTAGAGCTCTTAGATTAACCTAGAAATCATCAGGACCACTCAGATGCAACATCAGCCCTTAGCACGAATCGGGCCACGGGTTGACAGCCAAACACCCTGGATCGACCCCAAGTCGACCCAGCGGGGCTTGGGTTGACCCAGCGGGGCTCAGGTCGACTCCAAAAATGGTGCGGTTCGGCTATTCCCCCTCCCTATTTGTTGTTTTGAACTTTTTTTTTAATATTTATTTATTTAATTTTTATATATATCTATATATATATATTTCTCTCATATGCATACAAACTTCAAGGCTTAATAACATCTTCATAAGGTATCCGTTTTTGCAAACCAAATGTCTATCTTGACCCAAAATTTTGAGATGAACATAATAGCGCAACCCATTTCACTTAATTCTTCTTCTAAAAAATAAGTATACTTTAATTTGTGAATTTTAATGTTATAAAATTATGGGGTGTTACAATACCCATATCAGTAAAATAGGATAAAATTGCATTTTCATTAAACTAGAATACGTAACTCACATGACATACGATAACATAAACAATAAAGAACTTTTTGTAAATTCGAAATACAAAAATGTTCTTTCTAAAATACATGTTTAGAAAACACTAGAACTAGCCAACCTGTAAAAATTGTAGTAAAAACAGAAAATATTTTCGCTTTTTGCAAGAACTTCAAAAAAATATTGTACTTAGAAACGTGAGATTAAGTATGAATTTAAATTTCGAAATAAAACAGAAAATAATAGCAAAAAAATATCAGATAATAGTATGATGATATTTTTCATACTTCACGAAATTATTATTTTTTACAACAGAAAACCTTATTTCTAAAATTCCTTCAACCTTTTACCGAAGTATCTCAGTTTCCTTCTAATATTTTGTATTTGACTTTATATATTATAGTCAAATTTTAAAAATATAATTAAATTTAGTAAAATATTAGTTATTGATGTGTCAAATAAATCATAAAAATATGAAAATACTGATATTTACACGACAGTCATATAAGCAAAAAGGGTATAAAATTCATTTGGATATACAAATACACCAATCACATAACATAATTATACACGAAAGTAATAATTGCAATTTTTGTCTAAGTTTTATCTATATTGATACATTAACACATTACATTATAATTTTTTATTTTAACTGAAATTTCGGCATTTTAAAATTTCTACGATTGCTTATGTTGGTTGTTGGATTCGTCGCCGGTTCTCCTTTATCTCTGAAAACACAAATCTCCAAGGCGGGATGTGGTGATCACTATCCTAAAACAGTATTTTCCCTCCTATTTTTGTGCATGAGTAATCGCAAATCTATTTGAAGATACAACGGAGCAGATATTGAATATCTTTAATCCGCATATTTGCACATACACGGCGATTCACTATCTTGGAATTGATCGCTACAGTGACAAGATGAAGGAGTTATAGCCAGCATAACTATAACCTGTATAATTTACTGAAAATTTGGCAGAAATTCAAGAGTATTTTAATGGCAGAAAAGAACAAAAGGAGGGAGAAGAAGAATGAATTCGAGTTGTGAAAAAATGAAACCGAGGGAGCCTTTTATAGGCAATGAAGAGATGCAACCGTTTTCCAACGGCTATGGCTGTTTGGATTCAAATAGTCATATCTATTCGTTTGCAACGGTTCAGAAGCGTTGTAAATTTAAATGAACAAACATGTATGTTCATTTGCAACGGTTCTGAAGCGATACGAATTTGATTTCCCCGTGCGTCTCCTTCCAACGTTTAAAAATTCCAGCTTCTGTTTGAATTTAAACTGGCCCGCCTTATTTGAAATCGTTTCCGGGCTATTTATATTTGGGTCATTAACGCGCTTGGCCCGCTACTGTTTATTCCGGTCCAAAAATATTTCTTACTTGACCCAAACCCGTACCCGGTTTGGTTTGATCGGTCGAACAGACGGATGGACAGTGCTCGTGTGGTCTTGCATGACCTCTTCCCACTTAACAAAGCACACATGTGGGAGCCCCAATGCCCCAACATGCTCATGAGAAAGCTACATAAGTAGTGGCAAACATACTTATATTTCATGATATGGGACAAATCGGATTTCCCCTTTGTGCTTTCCTTCTTCCCATCTTTTCTTTTAAATTTCTTTAACAATCCGCCACCAATTTTAAATAAATTCCTCTTGTCATTTATATGCATGAAAATTTGTACATAAGTATAGATATCTTACAAACTTGAATCCATATGCAGTGAAAACCCATCAAAATATATCAGAATGGAGTGGTTGGCTAAGCATTGAACCATTGATCCTATATGATCTACCGGATGTGATTATCACACACTCATTTTCATATTTTCCAGATAGTATGTATGCTTGACCTATGGATTGTCCTTAGGTCAGTATCTTCTTTCATGAAATGCCCTTAGAGATCAAGCCAAAATCTCGCAAAAGACGACACCACCTTCTTGCATTCATATAGGTACGTTTATCAGAAGTGCCTTTTAACGCACACCTCAACAGTATATCTGTTATAAACCTATTAAGTTCTAAGCAGAACATCCTCTCTTTGCCATTATAAGTACCAAACACTTTTCCTTGGAATGCACGATAATACTTAGTTTTTCAGACTTAATATTATAGTGCTTCCAACTGCAAACATATGAAGTACTTTTGCTCTTTGAACTCAAGATAAAAAATTTCTTTATTATGTTTAATTGAGTTTCCTTCATTGGCGATTGTATTGTATAGACTTTAAAACCATTCCCTGTGATGTTTTTATCACTAAGTTCCTTACAAGTCCTTTAGGAAATGGATCTGCCAAATTCTGGCTAGATCTCACAAAATCTATGGCAATTACCCCTTCAGTGAGCATTTGCCTAACCAAACTATGCCTTAGACCAATATGTCTAGATTTACCATTATAAACTTGGTTGTATGCCTGTGATAATGTAGATTGACTATCACAATGCACAGATTTTTGTGGCATAAGTTTTGGCTACATAGGAATTTCTAATAATAAATTCCTTAACCATTCTGCTTCTTTACTACCAAAATCTAGTGCTATAAACTTAGCAGCCATAGTTGAATCAACAATACATGTTTGTTCCTTTGAGGCCTAGGATATTGCTCCCTCACCAAGAGTGAATATCCACCCACCCACTAGTTGATTTATCATCTTCACTTCCAGTGTTCCGACTAGCATCTGTGTATCCTTCTATTACACTCGGATAACCGTTGTAATGTATACCATAATTTATGGTACCTTTTATATACTTTAAAATTCTATGTATTGCATTCCAATGGATATGACTAGGGTTACTAGTATATCTACTCATTTTGCTAACAGCATAGGCAATATCTGGTCGTGTGCACGTCATTGCATACATCAAACTTCCAATAACTCTGGCATATTCCAATTGCTCTATAGCTCTTCCAGTATTATCATTTAACTACATATTTGGATCAAGCGGAGTAAACGTAGGTTTACAATTGAATACATAGGAACTTTTCAAAAAAAAATTCAGTGTAATGAGACTGAGTAATTGATAACACATTTTTGTTTTCATGATTCTTATTCCAAGAATCATTTCAGCTACTCCCATATCTTTCATGTCAAAGCATGAAGATAGATATCTTTTAGTTTCTTTAATACTCGAAGTATCCGTTCCAAATACAAGCATATCATCCACGTAAAAGCATACAATTACACCTTTTCCTGAATGAAACTTACTATAGACACATTTGTCAGATTAAAAAATCCTAAAACCATTAGATACAATAGTTTTATCAAGCTTTTCATGCTATTGCTTTAGTGCTTGTTTAAGACCATAAAGTGATTTGACAAGTTTACATACTTTATGCTCTTGTCTAGGCATTACAAAACCTTTTGGTTGAGACACACACACACACACACATATATATTCATCAAGTTCACCATTTAAAAATGTTGTCTTGACGTCGATTTGATGAATTTCAAAATTATAGATAGAAGCTGATGCAATTAAAGTTCTAATAGTTGAAATTCTGGCTATTGGGGCTTATGTATCAAAATAATCTATTCCTTCTTTCTGTGTAAATCCTTTGGCAACTAATCTAGCTTTAAACTTTTCAATTGTACCATATGACTTTAACTTTTTCTTAAATATCCATTTACATCCTATCGGTTTAGAACTAGGAGGTAAATCTACTAGTTTCAATGTTTCATTTCCCATAATACAATCCATTTCATCATTTATGGCTTTTTGCCAAAATGATGAATCTTGAGATTTCATTGCCTCAGCATATGTTAAAGGGTCAGATTCTATATTTGTAGATATCATTAATTGACGCTCTACATTATTTCTAAATCCTTCAACCAAATAAACGACGAAATCCGATCCAAAAGATTTCTCTATCTGTCTTCGTTTACTTCTCCTAAGAGAATCACCATTTCTGTCGATATTTTCATTAGTGTTTTCTACAGGTTCAATAGTTGGTTCACTAACCTCCACCATTTCACCAATAGGTGTATTAACCTCCACCGTTTCGTGAACCGGTTTATTTTGAATAGATGTAAATCTATTCTCATAAAACACTATGTCCCTTGATTTTATTATTGTATTTACATCAATAGAGCTACTAGTTTCTATTACAAAAAACCTATATCCTTTGCTATGTTGAGCATATCCTAAGAATATGCACTCGATAGCCTTTTGTCATAATTTCCTAATTTATGGTTCAGGTAATCGGATATTAGCTCTACATCCCCAAACTCGATAATAATCAAGATTTGGTCTTGTTTTCTTCCAAAGTTCATAAGGAGTAACTTTTCTTTTCTTATGAGGTATTCTATTTAGAATATAACATGCGGTAAGTAAAGCTTATCCCAGAAACTAGTATTAAGTCCAAAATTACACAACATTGCATTTACCATTTCAATAAGAGTTCTATTTTTCCTTTCAGCTACTCTATTTTGTTGTGTAGTGTAACCGTAAGCAATGGATGTTTATGTATAATTCCTACTAATTCACAATATTCAGTGATACTCGCCACCTGTATCAGACCTAAAGTGTTTTTATTTTAGCATCACATTGGTTTTCTACTTCAGTTTCATAAGTAATGAATGATTTTAACACTTCACTTTTAGCATGCATAAGATACACATAACAATGTTTAGAGTAATCATCCATAAATGTGACAAAATACCTCTTTCCTCCTCTAGTGAGTACTATGTATATCACATACATCACTATGAATAAGTTGTAACAATTTTTTTGCGCTTTCTGGTTTATAAGGAAATGGTTTTCTAGTGATCTTACTTAATGAACATATCCTACACTTATCTAACATATCATTTTGGTGTTTGGGAATTAGATTCAAAGATATCATACCAAGCATGCGTTTATGATTAACATGTCCTAATCTATTGTGTCATAATGAAAATGAATCAACAGTATAAGCAGAATTAATACTTTTATTCATATCAACATTCAGTTTAAACATACCATCACACATGTACCCTTTTCCCACAAATACACCGCCTTTAGTTAACACATATTTATCTGACTTAAAGACTTGTTTGAAACCAAACTTATTAAGAAGACTTCCCGTTACAAGGTTCTTCCTAATTTCAGGTACATAATATACATCATTTAATGTTAGAACTTTTCCGGATGTGAATTCCAAATCCACAATCCCCTTCCCTTTGACTGCTGCCTTTGTTGAATTTCCCATATATAGGTAATCTTCATCTTCAGTTGGTTCCAGTTTCTTGAATTGATTCTTGTCAATGCAGACATGCTTAGTAGCGCCAGAATCAATCCACCAAGAATTGTCTTGTCCAATCATATTCACTTCTGATATGACTGCAACAAACTTTTCTTTTTTAGATTGCCGCTTCTTTTCCCATAAGCGACAATCCCTTTTGAAATGTCCTGGTTTACCACAAAAGTAGCAACCATTGTTGCCTTTCTTGTTCTGGTTTTGGGATTTTTTGTTGTTCTGCCCGTTCCTCTTTTTATTAGAAGGGTTCTGTGAAGCATTATTTGCTTGCATATCATCCACCATATAGACATTTGATGTATCAACAACTGTTTCATCTTGGGCATCTTTCTGCCTCAGTTGTTGCTCAATCTGCAAATACCGTGCAAGGCTGTCTAGACTCATATTCTCCTTCTCATGTTTCAGTAGTTCCCTTTGATCTTTCCAAGAAGGGGTAATTTTTCTGTTATCGATGAGACCTTATTCTCCTCATCCATAATTAAATTATGTTGACTGAATTGGTTAAGTATGTGTATGATATCATTGGATTGCTCTACAACCGAAGATCATCAGTCATTTTGTAATTAAAAAATTTGGTGGCTAGATTTTTTTTACTTGTTGCGTCTTCCATTAGATACTTTGCCTCTAATGCATCCCAAACATCCTTTGCAGTTGCCTTGTTGTAATATATATCGAAAAGTATGTCCGTTATTGCATTACAGATATGACCTTTACAAATATAATCATCTTGTTCCCATTTGATCCTTTCCTGTGTCTACACAATGGTTTCATCTTCTCTCTCCGTTGGTTTTGGCATAGTCAAAAAATAAACAACTTTCATACTAGCCAATAAGAAATGCATCTTCTTCTGCCAGCGTAGGAAATTGACACCAACAAAGCGCTCTAGTTTTGTGAAATCAGTGGCGAACTCCTTCGGACTGTGAGGAGCCACTGCAAAATTACTGTTTTGATTGTTGGTTGTTGGATTCGTCGTTGGTTCTCCTTTATCTATGAAAACATAAATCTCCGGGGCACAATGTGGTTATCGCTATCCTAAAACAGTATTTGCCCTCTTATTTCTATGCACGAGTAATGACAAATCTGTTTGAAGATACAACGGAACAGATATTGAATATCTTTAATCGGCATATTTGCTCAGACACGGTGATTCACTATCTTGGAATTAATCGCTACAGTGACAAGATGAAGGAGTTATAGCTTGTAGAACTATAACCCATATAATTTACTTAAAATTTGGCAAAAATTAAAGAGAAATTTAATGGCAGAAAAGAACAAAAGGAAGGAGAAGAAGAATGAATTCAAATTGTGAAAAAATGAAATCGGGCAGCCTTTTATAGGCAATGAAGAGATGCAACCGTTTTCCAACGGTTGTGGCTGTTTGAATTCAAACAGTCACGTATATTCGTTTGCAACGGTTCAAAAGCGTTGCAAATTTAAATGAATAGACATGTATGTTCATTTGCAAGGATTCTAAAGCATTACAAATTTAATTTCCGCGCGCGTCCCCTTCCAGCGTTTAAAAATTCTCGCTTCTTTTTTATTTTGAACCGGCCCGTCTGATTTGAAATCATTTCTGGGTTGTTTGTATTCGGGTCCTTAACGGGCTTGGCCCGCTACTATTTATTCCGGTCTAAAAATATTTCTGACCCGAACCCGTACCCGGCTCGATCGGTCGGACGATGCGCGTGTGGTCTTGCATGACCTCTCCCCTCTTAACAAAGCACACATGCGGAAGCCCAAGGCCCCAACATGCTCATGTGAAAGCTACATAAGTAGTGACAAACATACTTATATTTCATGATATGGTACAAATCAAATTTCCCCTTTGTGTTTTCCTTCTTCCCTTCTTTTGTTTTAAATTTCCTCTAACAGCTTACCAAACTCACTTTAATATCATATAATTTTGCGCATTTGCATCAATATATTTTTTAGTTAATCATGTAATCTTGCATAACAACAATAATAATTTATACTACATTTATTTTGTCGAATACGTTATACGTTGTACAACAAAATTCCAATTTTAACATTAAAATTTTAAATACTATAATTTATAATATTATCGTGTGGATTGCACGAGTTACACACTAGTTTTAGTTAAAATGAGATGCTTATACATATTGAAATGTAACCGAGTTTAAAAGGTATTATGAGAAGTTTGCTAGTACACAAAAAATATGACATCGAATTTATTACCACTGTTATTACAAAATAGGCGTGGCTGACCATGTAGCAGACACAAATTTTAATTTTAATTAAAAGATATAAGTAATTGACTATGTAAAAAAAACATAAAATTTCAAATTTTAATTGAAATAAAAACATGTTTAGGTATATTGAAATGTAATTTCGAACCTGAACGATATGCTGACAAAATCTAGGCCTACACCAACAGGACACTAAAGATATTACACTTTTATTGACAAAATCTAGGCTTAACATATCCCATCGCACGCTGAAATGGAGACTAAACTTGGTTGGTAATACAATCTCTGCTAATTCTATTCATACACTCATAATTTCTTAATACACACCCTGAAATAAATTGAAATAGCATACACGAAAAATTTCGTTTCGTACAACATGTCATTCGCAAAATTACCCTCTTATATTTTCATCGTCTTCCCTCTTTGACCTTCAAACTAAATTACATAAAACTGGGAATTTATTACAATAAATTTACCTAAATATCAAAAAAAAAAAAAAAAAAAAAAAAATAACATTAGTATTTTATATTATTTAACTGTTTTTATTTTAAAAATCGGCTCCATTTTTAGATGATAGAACACATTTGAATTAGAGTGTTTAGTTATAAAAATTGTCTAAATAAATATTTTAGGTTTTAATAACTTCATAAAATTCTATAGATTTAATCATATATTATCAGTTTTAAAGTTTTAATTAGATGCATTACGAGGAAGAGCTGAAAATGCAATTAAATATATGAGTAACATAGTCGTGGTTTTTCTTATTAAAACATTGGTGTATGTTAAGAAATTATAGGTGTATAAATAAAATAAGGGTTTTTACCCTCAAGGACAAAAGGAACAAAAACTTGTTCCATAAAGACAAGAGGTCAAAATTTTATCCTTAAGGACAAAATTTAGTGTAAAAGGTGAAATTCAGGAGCCTGCTATAATTCCTCCCTTTACACTAAAACTTGCTCGAACAAATTTTTTTTTCCTCTTGTCTTTATAAAATAATTTTTTGTTCATTTTGTCCTTCAGGGTATTTTCCTGAATAGGAATTTGACTACAATCTCAATTGCAAAATAGTGCAAGTATAGGATTCTTGAAAGAAAATAATACAAAAGTACATATGGAAACCTAACTACTATTAACATAATATGCCCTAACATTAAATAACATACACAAATGCAAAAATAGATCATATATTATTAATAAAAGCAACAGAATTATTCAATTCATAAATCAACCTACTCGCTTTAACCATTTACTCGAGGCCAACGCTTAGTAACTTTATTCATCACCAATGAAGACAAGTCTAAAGCGACTCCTCTCAACTGTGTTTCACCCTTTTAATAATCACAATAATTATCCATATATACCTTACATAAATAATGAGCTGGAATCACAGACCACTACTTTACAAGTATATACAAAATTTATAAGGTGAACTACTGATTCACAACAGCAACTGCATTTTCCTGCATATTGGCCTCATGCTGATCCAAGTATTCTCTACTATTCATCTCTGTTAACCTGCAAAGAAAAAGCTTGAAACTATAAGCAACAAAGAATAAAAAAGACTCTACAATTGTAGTACATTTGAGCAAAAGGATAGAACTAATACTTTGCACTACCATCACAATCACGGAATCATATGGTTCATAATTTTATTTTAATAAATTGATTGTGCATGTTGATTTTACCTGCTAATTGTTCGATCCTTGGCAAAACCTAGTTCATTATCAACACAGATGTCAGCGTCGTCCTTCTTTTGTGATCGAGAAGATGTTCTAGGAGGTATTTTTTTGGCATCTGATACCGTTACAATTCTTTCGAACAGTTCCACAGGGGATGCCTCTGCTGTACACAATAATCTAGCCCTGTTCTCGTACATCACCTTCAGGCAAACAACAGTGTTCAGTATTGCACAGAGTTGATTGCAGTTAGGATATGCCATTACAAGAAGGTACATTGGCCAATATGATTTTCATACTACATCACTAATTAGTCCAGAAGAACTAAGACACCAAAAAAAAAAAAAAAAAAAAAAAAAACTTCATTGTTCGGCAAGTATAATGAATAACTAACGAAGAACAGAAGTAATATTAGGATAACTTCCATTGTGAACAGTTTTAAGTTTAGCTTAGAAGCAACTCACATCAACCAGTGTAACAAACCGATAAGCTGCAGTTCTGTTATGAAGTCCAAACTTCGGCACACCTTCAAGTGCCAACGTATGGAATTTCTCTAAAAAACAGAAAAAAGAAAGAGTTTCATGTTAGATAATTGCAACAATAAATATAACAATAGTTGTACTAGAGAAATTCATAGATGATAAATCACTGATATATATTAAAAAATAACTCACTAAACAAGCCAAAATAGTCTGCTGCTCCTAAAGGTTTATCACAAAGCTCTTCAAAAGGAAAATACGCACATCCATTATTCCCCAAAGGTACCTGAATAAGTCATTTTAATGCAATATTCACTAAAAAAAAAATTTAAAAAAAAATTAAACAGTAAACACGTTAGGTTTACTAAAATAACCTGCAAATGTCTTCCCATGACAACCTCCACTACTTGTGGAACAGGAGTTTCTTGGCCAATTAACTCAAGAAACTTCTGTCGAAGAAATTCTGAATTTTCAAGACCAACAAAATAAAAACCCTGCTCAGCCTGCATATCACAGCAAATAATAGAAACATTAACTAAAGCATACTATATAGCTCCAAATGAATATCGTGCATGTGGGAATAAGGACATACTGATGTAAGTTTTCTGTAATCAGTGGAAGAACCGATTTCATGCGCTATACATCTTTCCTGCATGTATGTTCAATTATGTATACGCATCATAAATGTACAGGTATTCTAGCTCAGATACCATACCTTTAGAGTAGCAATAAAGGGTAAGAAAAGATCTCTCTGTAAGCCACCTTCATAAAGATTATCAGGGGCACGATTAGAAGTAGCAACCAGCACCTACAAATTTAAAGGATTGTTACTATATAAAGTCATCTCAAACTCAAATGTTTAATGAAGAATTGAGAACACACAATTCCTTTGCTGAAAAGATGCTGAAAGAGTCGATTCAATATCAAAGCATCAGCAACATCATTCACCTGAAAGCCAATAATTTTCATCAAATCCAAAAGAAATACCAGCGGCAAGTGGATGTCCAATAACAAAGAAAGCATACAAAGAGGACCTACCCCTTAATTTAACATACCATGAATTCATCCAGACATAAGAGTATCGACTCATCGGCTATTTCATTTGCAACAACTTCAAGAGGATCGGCTACCCCTTTATGCATCTACATTCGTATGGTACAATGCATTAAACTAAAAATTATATAAGAGCATTACGGGATTATTGTAGAAAATATCAGATCAAAAATACCTGTAAACGACTGTGAACACTCAACATAAAGTCATGGAAATGTATTCTCTTCTTCCTCCAATTAGTTGGCCTGCATAATCAAAGCTGACAATATAAGTCCACTGAGCCTATCCTAATGACCGAAGATCCAAGCCAAGATTTTTTTTATTTTTTTTTCTAAACAAAACCGACTGATATGAAAGTTTTTCTTACAGTTGAGAAGCAAATCAAAACTTTTTATAGCCAATAATTTACCCACAGAAAAAAGAAAAAACGATAAAGAGTTTGATGTTGAATTTGGGGATTTATTTTATACCCAAAATTTGATTCTGCGGAAGTAGGGGTTCAATATTATAAATAAATGGATCTTCAGGGTAACATTTGTTTCTGCAGTTTTACGCTTGTTTGGTAGATGAGTGAATACACAGATGATAGCTTTATGCATACAGAATACGCACTTCCAATGAACATTTTATTTTCTAATAGGTGTGAAATATTGGAATTATATGATAATTTCGTACATCTATGCTTTACAACACACAGGTCAAAAAAGTTCCCATAAAAAGCCACAGTGGTTTGGATATGGTCCATCCGTTGACATAAAGGTTGCCAAGCCAAATGTTTTACTATTTTTCATTTGATGACATAATTTGATTTATTTTGTTACTAGGAAAGACTCTATTTGTTTTGGTTCATGTCATATGGTGGACAAACGATTATGTAAAAATTACATAAATCCAATGAAGTAGGAATATTGTTTTAAAAATATCACAACGAAACCAATTCCATTCGATCTTCTATTTTCATTCTCTTGTATGATTTCTTGAAGTTCGTTTTAACTTGTAATTTCAAAACTCTAAATCAAGTACTAAAGTTGTAAATTTTATGTTTTTAGTCTTCATAGAAACATTTTGATTTTCTATGTTACTAGGATTGAATCTATTGGTCTAAACTTTCGGTCATGCCAAATGATTGACATTAGATCATGTAAAAATGATGTTAATCCTATGAATTAAGAATATTGTTTCAAAATTATCACAACGGAATCACTGGCGGAGCCAAGTGGAGACCAGTGGGGGCAGCTGCCCCCACTGAGATTTTTTTGTATTATGTATTTAGTGTCCAAACCTGTCTTTGCAATATGGAATTGTGTTCTAACCTGTCAATGGTGGCAGCTTTTATCCGGAAAACAGTATATGTATTTACCAAGAAGCTCCCTCCGGTCTGGAAATATGAGTCTAACACAGCGAGCAGTCTTGTGGCTTAAGACGTATTCATCAAGTTTTGCAACTTTGGTCGAATGCTTTCGAGTAGTATTTACTGCAAAACTAGCTTCTGAAGCTCTTATTTTGATCATTGTATTGGTTTCTTTAATAATTGGATTTAGTGTTTTGGTGTTTGTGGATCTGAATTTTTTAAGGTTGCTTCCATTAAAAAAAAGTGTAATAGACAACGTGGGGATTGCTGGAAACATGTCTTTTTGCAATATAGCAGTATATCTTTGCTTCCACTGAAAACATGTCTTTTTACAGTATTGTTTCTGCAATATAAATTTCAAATTCCTTTGCCCCCGCTGAACGTTTTTCCTGGATCCGCCACTGAACGGAATCCTTTCCGTTCAATATTCTATATTCATTCCCTTGTATGAATTCATGAAGTTTGCTTTAACTTAACAGTTTATAACTTAAAACCAGGTACTTAAGTTGTAATTTTGTATGTACTTTGTTCTTGCAGATTAAAGTAGAACATCTTTGCAACTTCTTTATTTCAGTTTGTGTCAAATTCATAATGTCCCGTTCCCCAAATTGAATGTATGTGCAGTTTTTCAAAGCTCAAAAATCAGTTTTTATTTGCTGAATTATGTGCTGAAAATATCAAATTTGATGCTTAAGGCACAGATTTTGTGCTTCTCATTAGTTTTTTTTTTTGGTCCTTACTGCTTCATTGGTTATTCTCTCATATTAGAGGATGTTAGCCATTTACTGAGTTGCATCTTGTGTTGTGTGTTTGCACTTAATATTACTGAATAATATTTTAGTTAAGTTACCAGAATGAAGCTATCAAGATAAAGATGCATTACTGACAAGACAGACAGTTAAAATTCTAAATAAGCTACCAGAAAATTAGGTTGGTTGAAGTTACATGATAACTAATGCTTATGCTATTGGAATACAGCGCTATATTTTACTGTATTTTATTTTATGCGGACATTACATTGTCACTGGATCATGAACACCCACTCGCACCAGCAAATATAACAAAGCTCCCAATTCTTCAATTATCAACACTAAATTGTTTTCCATATTATGTTTGATAAATAGTTTGCCTTTAATATTTTCTTCTTTTTCTTTCCTCGTGTGATATTAATATCATTTGATGGATATATTCATTTGAAAATATTAGTTGATTTAGGAGATGTATGTGTTATATTAATTGACACCTTTAATCTTTGTTCATATAAAGTTTTGGGTAAGTTAAACCTATTATTACATCTAAATGGTAGGTTGAGACTGAGAGTAACAAAGTACATTTCTCGTTAGAGATTCAGAATGCACACTATATACTCACATTTTCTCAAATAATATATTTTGCAACAGCGGAAATATGATATTTAAACGTTGTAGTTGTTTTGATTTTATTATAATGAGTCATTATTTCAAATCATGAAAATAAGGGATATAGTGACCACATCTTTTTTCATTGAAAATATATGAACTCAAACATTTTCTTTACAGCCTTATATTACCAGCCAATAGGAATTCTGACCGCATTAATGGGAAATACATCTATCTCAAACCAAAAACACTACAGGTAAAAAGAACCTGGTTTTTACCGTGTTTTAAAATTTTCAAAATGGATTTCAGATCATGAATTGTAAATTTCAAACATTAAATTAGAACAAGCATATCATGAATCATAGATTCAAAATATTCATATTTTAAGGTTTGGGTTCAAAAGATTCATACTTTAAGGCCAACGCACACTTCTAAGTTGATTTTGAAATCTACACTTCTACATCTAAACCTAAACTGAACATCTCTTGTTTCATTTTTTGTTTAGAAAAAGGTAAAATGAAAATGGAGATCCAAGCATACAAAATATATCATTATGAATTGAATGATTTTTCTCAATTGCGGTTTCAATTGAATTTGCATCAGAATGTAAATCAAATCATCGAGGTAGATGTTTGACTACAAATCGTAAGATTTTAAGGTTTTAACAAATGTTGTTTTTAAGTTCAACAAATTTCTTTGTTAATTTCAACCAAAATAACTATTCCCTCCTCAAACCTATTAGATTAATTTTCCTTCTTTTATTTGAACAAATAACTAAATAAAAATTCAAATATTTATTATTTAGAAAAGTGATTTCATTTTGAAAAATATCAAGTAGTTTAAAAATATTCGATTTATTTTTGTAAATCAAACTTTTAAAAATAAATGTAGTTTCTAATAGCATCAAACATTGTCAAAAAAAAAAAAAAAAAAAAAAAAAAAAACATATTTGTAAAAAAATGTTTTTTTTTGGGAACCTGGTTTTTTTTTTTAAAAAAAATTGCTAGAAGCTTCTCAAAAAATAAAAATAAAAAGTTTAGAAAGATCCAATTCTTTTAAAAAAATATCAGCTAGATTTTCATAAAACTACAAATTTTATTAAAAGAAAACGAAACAAAACTGGAGGATTGGGGGAAATTTTATTTTTTTATTTTTCCCAAAAACTTAATAAAAACATAATTACTTTATGAAAAAAATTCAAATCTATAAAGAAAAAAAACTATAAAAAAATAGATTAATTTACTTTATAATACATTTACCTCTTTAATCTAATAAAATGAATAATAAAAAGAACAGTAGATCGGTTCTAGCAGCTCTATGGTAATACTAGTTTAATTAGCAGAAGTACATTACTAATCAAAAGCATGTTCAGAGTAATTACTTATCATATGTCCGTAAGAAAAATTGATAGTGAGAAGTAATAACAGAGAATCATGGAGATAAATGTTCAGAAATGAATATTTCACTTACAGTTGTTCATAAAACAAATCCATAAGCATTGTCTTCCCAGTCCCCACTCCTCCATACAGATATAATCCTTTTACTGAGGAATAAGAAGATTGCGGTATTAGCCTCGACCACAACCACCTTCTCCTGTAAACCCATCATAAGCATATCACAACCATCTACAAAAGCAGAAGATCTTCAGATATGCATCAAACACAATACTTATCAAATACCTCCCCAGTTTTTCTGATGCACTATATCTGTCTAATTGACATGCATCCTCATTTTCAACAAGTTGTTCATACAAACTTTGAAGCAACTGAAGGGTATTAACCTGCAAAAAAACATCACATTTTCCTGTTAGATGGTGCATGTCCTGCCACAATTCTGGTTATTTGTACACATGGGATCATAGGCCTTTTAGTAAAAACTTTACCGATATAAAGAGCGTATTTTGATTTTTCATACATCTTAACACATATGGATGATACATACTGATTTTCATCTTTATGGCATAAAGTACAAACTGATACGTTAACAATGAGATGCAAGATAAGCAATCAAAATATATGGGTTAATACATATGCTTATATACATGTTTGGCATTACGATTTATTGAACCCATATGTTCCTACTGGATGGTCTTCGAATCTTAGCCTAATGCAATGCACATCAAAATTAATATACAAAAGTCATAGTGATATAAAGAGATCACTATCCATATTAAATGTGAATGTGTGGTTATTTAATAAAGTACTGTAGCGAAGTCATCCTTCTTTTATCGAGCATGCCAAGAACCATCTTCGATTGTAAACTATGAGAGTATGCACCTAACACACAATGCACACTTCAGATCCTTTGTAGAGTTTTAGACCTTCTGTTACTCACGGCACATCAGATTGATGTGTAGAAGAATATGAATGACAATATGTTTGTACGATACGCCAAGGCACATTAAGAGAATGTGTCAAAATAAAGCTACATCGGAAAATCAATAACAAGATCTCACACACAAACAATGAGAGACATAAAGATATCTTCTTTTTTCTTTCCCTTTTTACATTTTCAATTGGTTGTGATACCGAGTGGGTAAGACTGGAACCTTGAAATCGCATCCACTTTGAACAAAGGCCTTCCTTGATCCAAATCCCCTCAGGTGACCGTAATCAGTGGGACACGAATTGTGCGGTTTACAGGTTATTAATGATATAGCATACACTAAATCTAATGTTTTAATTGTACTTTTAACCATCTGGTTAACCATACATTCTTTTAAACACTATTTCTACTCTCCTCTTTTGTGTGCATGGCACACTTTTTCTCATTTCAAGTTCAACTTTGGCTTGAAATGTTTCTCTAACATAAAAAAAATATACCAAGGTTTATAAATAAAATGATAAGATTGTAAAATACAGAGTTGTAGGCATTGTGTAAACAAGACAAAGCTAGGAAGGGTTCCAGTGTGCCAGCCAATCAAGATTTTTTGGGAAAAAATAAGTCGTTTTACTGGTGGGTTGGGCATAGACAGAGGAATATGGAACCTGATGATTTCCACCTAAAACAAAGAGAGGTCAAAATTTTCTATTTCTCAGGCTCAGGGCCTACCCCTGTTTTTAATGTAGTTTACAATTTTGTAAATTAAATCCCCGTTTAGAAAAAATGCAAAACACCTAGCATTTTTTTTAGATAATGCAAAGAATCTCTCGCAGTTTTTTAACAAAAAAAAAATTCTATAAAATTTCATAATGATGAAAAACTGCAATTATTTACTAAAATTATACTTAAATAACAATACTATTATTTACGAATTAAAAAAAAAACTAGTTTTTCAAACTTTGAAAAACTTTTCGAAAAGCGCAAGCTGACTTGTCTTTTTTAATCAAAAATCTTCAAATTGATTTTCGTTTTTTAATTCATAAAATAGAATTATACCCCAAAAATGAAACAAATATAACTTTCAGGCTTGACATCAATTTTCAAATAATGGCCGCATGAGTCTAAATCATATAGCGTGCGTAGATACCCATCATCATCATATAATAAACACTATTAACATGGTAGGGTCATCCCATTAATTCAGTGCTTATCATGGAACAATATAAATATAAAATAAAACATAGCCACACCAAAGAACAAACATCCTGGATACATTCCAGTCAGTTCAAACCTGAAAGCTATCACCATCTACAAGTTCTCCAGACGTTATTCTCCTTCCATACTCATAATAAGGACCAGACTTTCCAGATTCCACGGCAACTATAATCATCACAGAACCAATAATTATACAACAATCAAGCAACTAAAAAGAATCATTCATCACCTAACCAGGCTAACCTTGAGCAGAGATATTCGAAAAACCCCTCAAAATCACAAACTTCTCGTTTAAACAACCCTTGAATTCAAAACTTTTCGAAGGATACAACATATGATGACTCTGTGAACGGCCCAAAGTTGAATAGTTCGTAACTGTACCCCGATGAAGACGTGAACAAAGCCTTGCTTGTCGAATTATTCGACCGACCGCCTTTATAGCCATAAATTCAAGAACCTGTAAAGTACGGTATTATCAGCATCAGCTTTCAAAATAGACGAAGATAACTTAAGCAGAAGAAGAATATACTTACGATAAACAATCCAACGCTTTTTACAACAGAGAACGGTTTCAAATCGTCGCTCCCCGGTCTTCGCTGAATATTATTTCGGCGGTCGAGTCTTTATTCAAGTTGCTGGAATCAAATATGGATTTCTCTTGCTTATTTGGGAATCCGAAGCTGTTGGAGATTAGTTCAGAACTCGTTTATCTTACGATTTTTAAGGAGAAGTGGCTTCCTGGATAGCGCTATAATTGTAGCGGGGCCCACGATGCCGTGGTTCGCATGAAAACGATGTATGCCTCATCCGGTAGTTAATGCCCTGTTGAAACGAAATGTCCTGTTATTTTAATGAAAAAGTATCAAAACCGGTATATACTAAACTCTTTAAGCATGCATTGATCAGTTATAATAACACTTCATGTAAACCAATCAAAACCGCTACGACCATTAACGATCAAAATCGATACTCTCAAAACCTCTTATAAACGGTTCTCGAAAAGTTCTCATCTTGCGGATAATGATGGTTAAAGGAGGAGTAAGTTTTTAGAGGGAAAGCGATTCACACACGAAGTGATGACAAAAAATTAAGCAGAAGAATTTTCAATTATTAAATTTTTATTTGAATTTTATCTTTTATGTAAAAACAAATAAAACCAATGATTTGTAATTCGTGTGTTTAGTTTGCATTTAATTTTGTGTCCCGTTATCCACTCTTATTTTTAATATATAAAAATTCTGCTTATCAGTAAATTACATGAGAAAATAAAGTTATGTCTATCTAGTTTTATTCACCATAATAGTGCATGAATATTATTTCTTAAGTACGTGCAACTGTGCAAGACATGATTCAGATTTGACTATGTTATCTGATCAAAACATCCTTTTCTATTGCAACACACCTACAGACAAGAAGATGTCATTAGTACAACAAAACTTGAACAATCGAACAACGGTGTGGAACCGGCTTCGGTTGTTTAATTTTGAAGAAAACTAATTATTTTAATTTTTCGAAACTTTAGCCAGATGTGTTAATTTTCTATTGACTTTAGCTAATTAAGCAATAACCATTGGGTTTTTTGCCAAGACCGGCCAATTTTTATGGTGGTGCATCCACTTTTTATTTCAATAAACAACAAATACCGCAAATAGGCAGCATACAGGTTTCTAGAGTGGACCGACCATTAAGTAGCAATCTACACTAGCTAAAAGAGAAGGAGTTAGATATAACTGTCTAAACTGCTATTACAAGTCCCCAGATAGGGAGTAGAGCTTTCATAAATTTGTCTATGGCATACATTTCACAATGACATACAAAACATATATCATGACTATTAGGGATTGTGATTATGGTTTTGATGACAACAACCTTGTTTTTAACTATTATAAAATATATATTAATACTATTGTGTGTATATATATATATATAAATATATATATATGCAGGTATCTTATGTAGGTATTGATTTTGAATATTGTACAGCTTAATGATTCAAGGTTATAGATTACAAAGAAGAAGAGTTCAAGACTGAAGATTCATGAGTAGCAAGAGTTCAGGAGTTCAAGAAATCAGGATAAGTAATAGAGTCTAGACTTTTTGTTAAAACTCCGTAATAACACTAAAATATTTGTTCCAATTCTCTCACCATTTTTGCCTTATAATATTTTAAAATTCTCTTATCTTTTAATTGATTTCAAAATTACTTCCTGTTTAATATATATATATATATATATATATATGTATGTATATGTATATGTATATGTATATATGTATGTATGTATGTATGTATGTATGTATATTATATATCTTCTAACCTTTGAATTATTCAAAATATTTCTTAAATTTTAAACTAACTTCTGATTTAAATATTTTAGATTTTCTTGTTTACATTTTAGTTTTAATATATATGTTTATGTTTGCTTGAGTTTTAATATTCTTATTTCCGAAAGTAGTCTAGTAACATCTTTTTTCTATCTCCTGTGTTTTAAGCTAATGTATTTGTAGTGGATGGGCCACTTTAAAAACCGATAATGGTGGACGATCCATCTTTGGTAAACTGCCAATCTCTTAGAATTTTTGTAATTATTATTTGTTATAATAATAAGTGTTTGCAGCCACTTAAAAAACCAGTCGGCTATGCCCAAAAAAATATTCTTATTTCCTTATACTCATATTTATAGTTTTATATATTAAGTTTTAAGTCTCTCATATTTATATTTATAGTTTTATAGTAAATTTCCATATCACTTTTATAGATTATAAAATATGTTTTTTAATTTATAATCTTACTTTATTATACTACTTTAGTATATGAGTGTTTAAACTTCAGAATTATCTTGATTTATTTAAACATCATCCAAAATTCAAATTTTAAAAGAAGTGTCTATTTGTTTAAAACTTTTCTTGAAGAGACATGACTGTTTATTCCCTATAAATACTCATCTAAATTCGGTTTTTTAACTAACTTTTTATTATCTTCTTCTCTCATTTTCTCCTCCCCATTTGTACTTTTAAATTTTAAGTTTCCATAATCAAACTCTACCGAAGTTCAAAGAGAATCAAACCAAATATTTTCTAGTTTGATTCTCTACCCATCTCTCTCAAAGATCCAAGGGTTATTCAAAGTTATAAGAGTATTTGAAACCGAAGATCGTAAGATCAAAGATCTATCGAGCTTTTCTTCCAAAATAATACTGAAAAGATGTGGTTGTAGCCCGATTAAAACAATTGGTTGAGATTGTATCTCGTAAATCAATTAGGTGATCATGTAGCATAGTTAAATCAAGAGAGCGCCCTCTGCTTAGAAACAGTTGGGGTGGAACTCGTGGCCCTTGAAATCGAGGATTGTAAGATTGAATATTATTTGAATAGAAATCTGCATAACCCAGAGTTGTGTAGGACTATATGTAAGGTAACTTCGTGTAACGGCCCGACTTTCGTACACTTCAGACGTCGAATCATTATAAAGCAAAACAAAGAGATAGAAGATAGAATTAAAAAAAACACCAGAATCTCACAGCAGAACTAGATAAAATATAATACAAGAAATAATTAATTGATACCATGCTAATTATACATCACACTTTCACAGCATACAGATAATACATACATATGGTCTCATGACCTGTCCATCTTACACACTATAATATAGCATAAGGTTGCATATATAAGTACTAGCATGGTTGATATTATAAAGTCCTGCCAAACTTCTAAAGAGATAGTGATTTAGAACCTGGATCACTTGACTACTCATAATACGTATTATGAGTACCCAAGAGTTTAGGAAAATCAAGAAAAATAAACTTTGGGTTAGACATAAGCCTGGTGTGAGCAAACAATTTTTATTTTAAAAAAATAGATAAGAAGTTAAGAGGGTTTTATAAACCATGTTACGTAATAGGTGACTTGTTTAACTTCAGAAATACCATTTTGAAAAGAATGGAATTCTCGTAAGACACGACCACCAATAAATATGGTACTTGTTTTTACCTTATGATAACCAAATCACTTTTATATCAAGTCCAGGGATATTATAATAATGTATATCAATTCACAAATAAATAGGAATATAGCCGAAAAGCTTGCATCTCACTTTCGACGTAGTTGGTATACAAATAAAAACTGTATGGCTCGTATTGGAGTTTGGATTTCCAACATGACTAGGTATGGGACCACCTTCCGATCAATGTTCTCTAGAGATGAAACACTGGGGTTCAACATGAACATCTTGCAACCTGGTCACACAGAACCGACCACTCATTCTACTTGAGTGTATCGAATATATCATGACCACGGTTGGTAGCTAGTCAACCGAATACATTTCAAAGCATAAAATAGGGACAATTGATTTCTCTAGATCAGGTGATGATATACCCTGATGGGTATGACCTATTAGCCCTGCTACCTACAAGATTTCAGTCATTTCCCGGTTGATGAAGCTTGAGGCTACGATTATCTTTTTGGAATATCACTTCATCATTCACTTTGAATGCCACATTGTCAGATCCGTCAAATCACTAATTGACATCCACAAAAATACTCTAGGTGTTAAGCAAGAGAAGGTGTCTTCTCCGCCAACAAACTTGGTACGTTTGAGGAAATCGATATACATGATTATTTGGAAATACTTTATCAGACATTCATCCATATATATTCGTTTTGGGACTGAATGAATCGAAGGTACTAATTCTACCACATCCATTTTGGAATCACCCTCAAGATTAGTAGCAGTAGCTCTTGCTCTTCAATATTTTCAATTTGACTTCAATTTAAATCGAACGCCTAAGTCGAGTCAAAGTGGTATTCAGATTTCAGATTAAAACCCGATCTCGGTTTCTTTCAGTCGATGAACGTTAATATCATTTAGGTCAAGTTATATTTAAATGTATAAAATGCAACTATCCAACTGGAAATTCATTTCATATTTAATATCATGACTTGTCTATTCAAATTAAATTATTCATTTAAGACAACATCTATTTTAGAACAGAAGTCGATACAAGAGGATCTAAAATCTTGTAAATGTATTATTCTTTGAGTTAACAATTCAATGTAATTTTTGTTATATAGTCTAGAAAATGTTTATCGGGCTCGTCAAAAATTCCCAAGATTTATTGTTTAAAATAGATTACAGAAATAAATAAATAAATCAAAATATTTGTTTATAAAAAAAAACTTAAACCCATATATTTTTTTCTTTTTTCTACCCGACCAAGCTCACCTAAGTTCAATAGTACGTCAACCGATCCAAGCTTCCACTCGCCACTTTTATGCTAACTTGTATGGATGTTTTTTTTCTTCTTTTTTTTGGTTCAAAGAACTTAGCGTCAAACAAGTATATATATACATTTATCTTATATATATATATATATACACACATATACATACATACATACATACATATATATATGTATGTATGTAAACACCCGAAACTTCCCCGTGAAGGAAAGAGCGGATACTTCGAGAACAAGATGAATCAGAATGCAGACAGAAGAACATTTCATTGTATATTACAACAATTCCATCAGATACAAGAATATACAGAGTATGAATAAATATTATACAACAGAAAAATATCAGAGATTACAATAAATTACATAGAAGCGAAATTACAATATAAAACACAACTGAAAGTATTACACGGACACAGAGCTTTCCGAGTATTGTTCCAGCCGTACATCAGGATCCTGTGAATATAAATCTGCAAAACCAAAACTACTAGTTGCCCGTGTCGAAAATAGGGGCACCCAGAGTTTAGGTTAAAACAATAAACTCCAGGTCAGTCATGTGACTGGTGTGAGAACTAAAACAGTTATTAATCTTTATTTTAAAGTTAGGTATATCAAGGGACCACGCCGTATAACACGGAACGGGTTTCCTCCCAAGAATACCGGTGCATAAAACAACAGCGCAATGCTAAATAAAGAGAAATGAAGCTATTATAAGACCCAGGCCCCATCACACAATGCAACGAAAGCTGGAGGATAGGGGTTTTACCTTATAATAGCCAAGAATGCTTGATACGTTTAAAACAAATCATTTGATACTATTATAAGTGCAGAGTGTATAAAACAACTTCAAATCATAAGTATCAATCATAGACAGCATAAGCACCCCATCCCACTGTGTCGCCATATATAGGATTACAACTAAAATCGAAACGTCACGTATTGGAAGTTGGATTTCCATCTGTGAACCGAAGCCAGGGATCGTCCTCTACCGATTCGAGACAATCTAGCCCATGTCTCAGGACCCAGACTCAGGTGGGCCCTTGGAGCGACAGGGTCGGTCCACCGATGTGGATTAAAATGCCTGAACACTGCATTTCCCCGCCCTATGGGGCGTAAATGAGCCAACGAATGACTCCATCGGCTTCACATAGTCACCGATATATCCGAGGTGCCTCGCAACAGCAACAACCACATAAGTCAAACTCGTCAAGGCGTGTAGAACCACTGGCGCCACTTCTAACTAGAAAGAAACGCATGTCCTCCCGGAGGTCCTCTCCCGTTTTTGGTTCACCACCGGGGGGTGAGGCTCGCGAATTCACGCTACACAAAGCGATGCCACAAAGGTCGTGCTTTGATCATCAACCATAAGAATTTGCTTTTCAACAGAAGCCTTGATCATTTGCCACTTAGGCATGCCACATAGGCAATTCACTCCATGCGATTGATATCCATCAATATATAACCCCTGAGCTCGTACGTCTCAGAGAAGGGCGTTAAGCAAGAGAATAAATTCTCCGCTGCCAAACAGATATATATTTAATAGAAATCAATCACACAGACTAAAATCCAATGTCAGACACACAGTCCATTTACAAGTTCGTTCTGGGTCTGAACGAAACCGGAGGCACCTAGTACCCCGCATATCCATCGATCTCCAAGTACGTCTGGACGACCACTGACTGATTCCCTCCTCTTGGGTGTACAACCCAATCAAGATCATTAGTAATTATCCAAACGACGTGAAGACCTCCGGTCTTCGACCACCGTCTTCATCCTCGACATCACGTCGAATCAGTTATTCAGAATGGGATAAACCCGGTCTTTCTGAATAACTCGCGTATATAATAAACAAGTGTTACACAAACACAACATTTGCCTCATTCCAATTCATCAGTCACTAACCATAAATTAACAAAAGAATAATTCCCCAAATATTAACCCCGAAGGCCGAAACCAACATCAGATCAATACCCAGGAAACCGTTCTGCTTAGCTAACCTACAGTTAGTTTCTAAATTTCACATTCTTAGGGAAAAGTTTCCATTAATTTTATCAAAGATAAATTCTTTTAAATTTATTCTTAAATCTTCCTTTGAATATCACTTCAAACTAGTCGAGATTAGCGAACTACACCGAAGTAATCATTTATTTTAATTTCCCAATCCCAACCTATTCATCCCATGAAGTAAAACTGGTAATACTTCATATCTTACACCACGGTGTTATCGGTAAATTCAATTACCATTTCACGGTCAAATCTAATTAAAGATTTAACTATCGCCTGGAGAAAAACTGGTGATACTCCATTCTCGATCTTTTCAATCTAATTAAAGATTCATTAAAACACCACTTAGTTTTAATCTTTGACTGGATTAAAGAATCAGCGTCATTTAAAAACAAGGTTCACGATAAACCCCAAAATCACATCACATTTCAATCAGTCCCAAACCGTAAATTAGCAAGTGAGCAATTTCCTAAGTATTAACCCCGAAGGCCGAAACCAACATCAGATCAGTACCCCAGAAACCATTCAACTTTACTAATCTCCAGTTAGTTTCTGATTTTCTTAACTCCTTTGGGTCTAAGAACAGTATTATTGAAGATACCGTTCACGACAACCCAAAATCACATTCCATTAATTATCGGGCTAAAGAATAAGTGTTATTTAAAACAATGTTCACGATAAACCCAAAAATAAATTCCAATTCAATTCCAATTAAATATTATTTAATTGGTACACTTCATTAAATCTAAATAAAAAGATTTAATCTTTTTCTCAACTGGGCTTAAGAACAGTGTTAATGAAGACACCATTCACGACAAACCCAAATCACATTTGATATTAAATACAAGGCTCTGAATAGAAAATATATCGGCTTATATTCAATATCAAATTCTACGACCAACAAATATCATATTGGAAATAACGATATATATATCTTTCAAATTTCCATAACAATATCTGTATAATCATGAAATCCAACATCGAAATATTCCAAAGACAATTTCGATTCAAATCCATTCCAATTCAATTATTGGAAATTCTGGTTTCTTTTAAAACCATTTCAAATCCAATTTATTTATTTAAAAATAAATAAATTATTATTCTAATTCAAAATTAGTTCATTTTGATAAAAAACTATTTTTATCTTTTCAAATATGGGGTTTTTCATCCCAATTCTTCACAAATCATTTCTTATGATTTTACACAAATTATCACTATTTTTAATAAATTTATCAAGGCCTGTACAGTCGATTTCCACCAACGGCCATCGAACTGCACTTACAGCGACCTTTTCCAAATTTGATTTGGACATAATTCCAAATCCAACCGTTAGATTTCTAATTTCTCACATTTGTTAGAAAGCTCTTTTCGATACAAACCCAACGGTTCCGGTTTTAGGAGAATCCGACAGTCGGATCTCCCGTAATATCCATTCGAAGTTAATGGTTGAAATTCGCGAACTGCCGCGGCGCGGCGCGTTCTATTCAGGCCATTATATATATATATATATATATATATATATATAATAAATATGTTGTATATATTTCGTCGATTTCCTTTTAAAACGTATTTTATAAATCGTTTTAAATTCGTTTTCGAAACGATTTCAACTTCCTTTTCAAATTCAAATCAAGATTGAATTTTTCAATATAAATTCGTTTTAATTTCATTTCAAATCGATTTCAATTCAATTTCAATCGTTTAAATTCAATTCAAAACGATTTCAATTCTATTTCAATTAAATTCAAATTTCAATTCTATTTCAATTTAATTCGAATTTCAATTCTATTCGAATTTCAAATCATTTCAGTTTATTTCGAATTTCAAATCCATTCAATTTAATTCGAATTTCAATTCACTTCAATTTAATTCGAATTTCAATTCACTTCAATTTAATTCGAATTTCAATTCACTTTAATTTAATTCGAATTTCAATTCATTTTAATTTAATTCGAATTTCAATTCACTTCAATATTCATTTCAATTTAAATAAAATCGATATAAATATCGTTCACATCAAAATGGCGCAAATCCAATCAACACGGCTTCATATATTTCTATTTTCAAATATTTCTATTTCAATTATTTCTCTTTCAAATATTTCTATTTCAAATATTTCTTTTTCAAATATTTCTCTTTCAAATATTTCTATTTCAAATATTTCTATTTCAAATATTTCTATTTCAAAACTGGAATGAGGCCCAATCAATTACCATAGATTTTATTTCTATGGATTTCCATACAACGCATGTATATATCAACAATGACAAATAATCAACCATCATGCAAAGTGCATTCTACACTGTATAAGCATCAAATATAAATATTTAACGCTTATAACAGTATGTCAATCAATCGATCGACATACAATTAATTATTGGGATTAGTGTATGTCATATATCATCCCAATACCCGTGTGGGGTTTCAAACAATTAAACACATATTTTATTTGTGCAGTTGGGCGATGTGTAAAATTTATCGTCCCAATCAATATCAGTCAAATGTGTGTATATAAACAAATCGTTCGATTTGTTTATATTAATTTATTTCATTTCATATACACGTTAAAAAAAATTCTATTTTTAACTATAAAATATTTTTAACTATATAAATATTTTATACCATTTCACATCACATTACACAATCAACTACACATCAAAATCAAACAAACAAGCATACAAGCCGTCCATGGTCTGCGGACGACGGGTGTCGGGTGCTACTAAATACCGTCTGCATCCTAGTATATATTTTTAACTAGAAATTTAAATTAAAAGTGAGGAGTTCTCACCGACTAGCTAAACCAATTCACCACGACTCTTCATATGTAGGAAATCTTCACTTCGCTTCTAACGAGATCTGTTCAATACCGTTTGTGTTAAAAATTATATTTTTAACAACGCTACTTCCTATATAAAAATTGAATTTTTATCCTCTCTACCTTATAAAAATTCATATTTTTAATTTGCTGCATCTATAAAAGTTATATTTTTATATAATTAAAAATCACTTCTTTGCTAGATTAAAATCAAATCTTTTTCTTATTAAAAATCCAATCTTTCTACTTTATAAAAATTCGATCTTGCTACATCAAAATCATATTTTTTCCATGCTAATATATATATAAAAAAATCGAATTTTTACTTTACTACACATATAAAAATTATATTTTTATATCTCTACACATATAAAAATTATATTTTTAATATCTCTACTATATAAAAATCGTATTTTTATCTTCATGCTTATATAAAAATCATATCTTTAAACAAATAAAAAAAATCACTTCTTTTCGAGGCTGAAAATCAAAGCTTTATGTTGTTTAAAAATCATTACTTCATGTTGTTTAAAAATCAAAACTTTGCTATTACTAAAAATATAAACTTTGTTTAAATAAATATCTAAACTAATTTAAATAAATATCTAAACTGATTTAAATAAATAAAACTAATCAGATTTTCTATTAATAAAAATAATAAAAAACTTACAGTAAGAAATGGAAGGGGGTTTGTTGCGTTCATTGGTGGAGGAGGGCTTCGTGCGTCGGAGGGAAGGGGGTAGTCGCGGAAAAAGGGGGGCGGAGGGCTGTCAGGTGGTGGTCGTCGGCTAGGGGAGTGGCGGCGGCTTTCGTGGATGGGGGGGGGGGGGGCGTTTCCAGCGAAGAAAGAAGAGTAGAGATAGTGCGAGAGGAGGGAGAGAGGGGGAGGGGCACGTCGTCTTCGAGGGGGAGGAGGAGGAGGCGGAGTTCGTCGTCGGCGGTTGATTGAGGGGGGGGGGCATGATCAATTCGTCTAGGTTTTTTTTTCTTTTATTTTTCTGTTTTGAAAATAGACGGCGGGGGGGGGGGGGGGGTAAAGGAGAAAGGGATGTTGAATTTTTTTTATTATTTTAATTTTCAAAAAGTAACTTTTTATTTCGACCTCGAAACGAGACCCACCGCCTGTCGTCCCTAGCGTTTTACCCCCATTCCGAACACAATGGAATATGTATCGTAAGCTGATTCGCTCGTTTCGATCAGTTTTCGTCAAAATCAAAATATAACTCTATATATTGAATTTGAACGCGCATTTCAATTTACCGGGGCCGCATACTAACTAGAAAAATTCCCGAAAAATTATTTCTAGCCTCGTACTGACGATACGGTCCTAACTAAACTAATTTCATTGAATTCTGAGACCGTTTGAAAAATGGCCATTTTCCAGTCGATTAAAATCAACTGAAACTGGTCAAACGCGTTTTCCTTTGCGACGCTCACATCTTGATTCGAAAAATTACGAAATTTGAAACCTAGCAATAACTTGACATCACAGATCCAACAAAAGTGGTTTCGTCGAAAACCGAGGTCGTTTGCAAAATGGCCATTTTTAAGGGCCAGAATTCCATAGCGACTATTCTAAATTTTCAATTGGATATATCTTTTGATCCCCGCTATGAAATTTCAATTTTTTGGATTCGTTGGAAAGATATTCTCAATTAGATTCTAATATTTTTGGTTTCGCTAAAATCCAGCTTATTTTGCACCCGACACATTCATTTGAATTTTGAAATCGAATTTTCAAACTACCGCGCCATTTCAGGTTTGTTATATAATTAAAATAAAATATTTATATTCTAACGTCGACGTATATAAATATATACATTCGAATTCTATTCAAAATAAATTTCTCGTCGATATTATTTAAAACATTTCATTTAAAATATTCAAAATTCACTAAAATTGCCAAAATAAAAATTTTAAATTGGTTCAGATTTCCGGGTTATTACGATCTTCCCCACTTAAAACTTTTCGTCCCCGAAAAGGAACGAAGCCGAAAGTTGTTTAACTAATCAACTCAACTTTCCATATTTTCACTAAGGCTTAAGTTCTTCAGCTTTTCAGTTTCTAAGAACTTTTCAAATTTTTCATAAATTTGGCTAACACCCTGAATTTTCGAAAAATTTCGCCATAACCTCCCCTGCACCGGGGACTTGGGGATATTTCATATAGCCTCCCATGGCCTTCTTCAATCCAAAAGAAAAAGAAAAAGCCAATCGGCTCATAAAATCATCCAAAACCCAAGAAATACAATAAACATGTACCTATTTGTCGGGCAAACAATTTTATTCTTCTGCTCTAGCCTTCTTTCTATGACCTGTTCAATGTAAGTACATGTACATGCATGCAAATACGATAAATTTTCATTACAATTCACTATTTGATTCAATTTGGTTATAGGTTCAACATTAAATTAATCAACCAATAATCAAACAACACAATGAGCAATCAATTAGTTGATTAACGTTCCAAATTCATAACTTTGATATATAGTCAAAAATCACATTTGTGATGCCAAATCACAACAATAAGCCCTATCTAATTTTGGTTCTCACACCAGTCAATAGGAAATATATAAATATCACACCTTTGAAACTCGAATACCAATTCTAATGATGTTCGAACTATCATCAGAATCATCTCCGGGCGCCTAGAGTGTGATTCTATATCTATCCAGTATATTAAAACTTCGAATACACGCAGATCAGGCGTATACACAAAATCTTTATATACCGGATTGTCCAAATTCAATATATAATAAATAATCAAATACGTATATTTGAACTATATTTTCAAAACAAAAATTGTTTTCATTTTAAAAATATACACTTCACACTCGTTCTAGGATACTACTGATCCCATCTCTAACGAGTTATTCCCATTGGATATTACTAATCCAATTTCTGATGAATTCTTTCGTTTGGTTCTAACGTGTCTTGTTCTCTGAGCTTTGTAAACCAAAGCTCTAATACTAAATGTAAGCACCTGAAACTTCCCTGTGAAGGAAAGAACGGATACTTCGAGAACAAGACGAATCAGAACGCAGACAGAAGAACATTTCATTGTATATTACAACAATTCCATCAGATACAAGAATATACAGAGTATGAATAAATATTATACAACAAAAAAATATCAGAGATTACAATAAATTACATAGCAGCGGAAAAACAATATAAAACACAACTGAAAGTAATACACGGATATAATCTTTCCGAGTATCATTCCAGCTGTACATCAGGATCCTGTGAATATAAATCTGCAAAATCAAAACTACTAGCTGCCCGTGTCGAAAATAGGGGTACCCAGAGTTTAGGTTAAAACAATAAACTCCAAGTCAGTCATGTGACTGGTGTGAGAACTAAAACAGTTATTAATCTTTATTTTAAAGTTAGGTATATTAATGGACCATGCTGTATAACACGGAACGGGTTTCCTCCCAAGAATACTGATGCATAAAACAACAGCGCAATGCTAAATAAAGAGAAACGAAGCAATTATAAGACCCAGGTCCCATCACACAATGCAACGCAAGCCGGAGGATAGGGTTTTTACCTTATAATAGCCAAGAATGCTTGATACGTTTAAAACAAATCATTTGATACTATTATAAGTGCATAGTGTATAAAACAACTTCAAATCATAAGTATCAATCATAGATGGCATAAGCGCCCCATCCCACTATGTCTCCATATATAGGATTACAACTAAAATCGAAACGTCACGTATTGGAAGTTGGATTTCCATCTGTGAACCGAAGCCAGGGATCGTCCTCTACCGATTCGAGACAATCTAGCCCATGTCTCAGGACCCAGACTCAGGTGAGCCCTTGGAGCGATAGGGCCGGTCCACCGATGTGGATTAAAATGCCTGAACACTGCGTTTCCCCGCCCTTTGGGGCGTAAATGAGCCAACGAATGACTCCATCGGCTTCACATAGTCACCGATATATCTGAGGCGCCTCGCAACAGCAACAACCACATAAGTTAAACTCATTAGGGCGTGTAAAACCACTGATGCCACTTCTAACTAGAAAGAAACACATGTTGTAACACCCCGAATTTCGGTTAATGCTAAAATTCACAAATTAAAGAATAACTAATCCCAGATGTGGGAATTAGGGGAAACGGGTTGCACCATTGCGTTCGTCTCGGAAAAATACGCGAAATAGAGTCTGAGTTTTCGAAAATCGGAGTCCGTATGAAGAAGATATGGACGAACGAAGTTAGGCAGAAAAACCGAAAAACAAGCCAGAATGCACTGGCGCACTTGTGAAGTGCGCCAACACAAAAATGTACTGGCGCACTTGTGAAGTGCGCCAACACATTTTTACACTGGCGCACTTGGGAAGTGCGCCCGTGTCGAGCCAGAAACCTGCACAGCTTTCTGGCTGGCCTGGTGCACCATTTTAGGGTTTAGGCTGTGTTTTGGGGCTGGTTTCTGGAAGCTTCCGAGATCTGATGGTCCTAATCTAATTTAGGGTTAATATAATGGCCTAAAACACTTGCCTAATCCTATAAATAAGACCCTAAGCTAGCCCTAAATGATCATAATCCTATACTCTAACTAAACTGTGCCAAAATTTTCTATGATGGCCTCCACTCGAAGTCCTAGCCTCCATCCTCTTATAAAACTATTTCTATGAAGGCTTTCATGTTCATACAAGCATCTTTGAGTTGTATGAGTGATCATTAGCTTGCATTCATCATCAAGTTGCAAGCTTTATGTTCAAGGCTAGAGTTTTTGGGTGATTTGTGGCAAGGGTTTGCTTATTGGAGTTTAGTGGTGAGTTTCTATAGACTTAACAATCAATTGTTAAATTGATTATGATAGGATATGATAAGATATGGCTATGTTTGTGGATAAATGTGCTTATGCAAGTTATGATGCAAGTTCATATGCAAGTTATGATGCAAGTTCATATGCAAGTTATGATGCAAGTTCATATGCAAGTTATGATGCAAGTTCATATGCAAGTTATGATGCAAGTTCATATGCAAGTTATGATACATGTTCATATGCAAGTTATGATGCAAGTTCATATGCAAGTTATGATGCAAGTTCATATGCAAGTTATGATGCAAGTTCATATGCAAGTTTGCCTCTATGTATGACATAAGTACATGTGCAAGTTCATCCTTTTTAGACCTATGACATGTATGCAAGTTGACACCTTTATGATAGGTCTATGACATGAACATTTAAGCAAGTTACCATCTTTATGACATATGTGATTCATGCAAGTTTGGGTTGGTTATTTATGCAAGTTGGGTTTATGGTCATATATACGAGTTGACACCTTTTTAAACCCATGATAATGCTAATGATATGTTAAGTTGAACCCATTGTGTGTATGATGAATCTTCTCTTTTGAAGCATGTCATGTTAACGTATTTACGTGGGGACGATGGGGTAAAAATTAATGAACACATAAAATTGTGTGAAGTGGGTATGATTAAACATACCGTAAAGTGGATGGACATAATTGGGAATTTACCTATTAAGTTAGGTCTACCCATATTATGGAATTGGGAATTTACCTATTGAGTTAGGTCTACCCATATTCTTAAATATTTGTAATTAATTAGGGATAATTAATACAAATTATGGGGGTGGTTAATTAGGTGTAATTAATCTACTAAGACACGAGGTTGGACCCTTTTATAGCATAAGACTGCCCGGAACCGACCGGCAAATCCAGCGGCTACAAATGATTGGCCCAATGTGAGAGGTCTTAGTCATAAACTAAATACGTGACAAGTGTAAAGACACGAGGTTAGACTCTGTTATGGTGTAAGGCTGCCCGGAACCAACCGGCATATCCAGCTGCCATAAAAGACAGTCTAATGTGAGAGGTCTTTACAAAGGTTACGATCTTAATTAATTAAGAAACACTTAACCAAATTAGCATGTAGAGGGCATGAGGGGTTAAGTGGGTGCCTTGGGTGGCATGTAGTAACTAGTGGGGGTGCCTTGGGTGGCATGAGGAAACTAGTGGGTTGCCTTGGGTGGCAATAGAAAATATGATTAGAATACTTAACCAAAGTGGAACATGTAATTAAACATGATTAAAGGGTTAAGTAAGTGCCTTGGGTGGCATGTGGGAATCAAGTAAGTGCCTTGGGTGGCATGCAGAAATCTAGTGGGTGCCTTAAGTGGCAATTGAAATATAATTAGATGACTTAACCAAACCTTAACATGTAAGTGGGCATGATTATAAAAGGGGTTAAGTGGGATGCACTAGATAAAATGGCAAGCTTAAGTAGTAGCTTGTGGGGGCCCATTTCAACCAATATCCCAAACGTATCTTTGTGGGCTCGACCCAAGTCGAGGACGGGACACACATATTGGGCTTGACTATAAGAGGCCAAAACGGGGTAGCGGTGGCAACGCGAGTCCAACGGGTTTCATATGCGTGTGTGGACCCGGGCTGGTAGGTAAGACGTTGTTGCATCGTGTAGATATAAGCCGTGCACCATTTGTTGTATCGGGTTGCCACTTTGGGGAGTGATACACCCCATTGTGGGGCCAGCACGGGTATCTACGGTAGGGAGCCGATCGCTTGGGAAGTAGTGGGTACACCTAGTGGAGGTAGGGGCAGACGGCACCTATGTAGTCAGCTAGGGGTACACGAAACTACTATTAAAAATTACTGAGTACACCTAGTGGAGATAGGGGCAGACAGCACCTATGTAGTCAGCTAGGGGTACAAGAAACTACTGGGTAAAATTACTAAGTACACTTAGTGGGATCAACCTTTAAGTAGGAATTACCCTTGGGTGGGTAGAACTGGTGTGGTGCAGTGTAGGAATTACCCTTAGGTGGGTAGATCTGGGGGGTGTAATCTAGTAATTATCCTTGGGTGGATAAATGCGTCTTTTCGGTTATCTTAGTACATCCTGTGTTTAGTTGGCTACTTAGTGTAGTCATTATCCCCAGAGGTACCGTACCTTGTTATATCATACCCTAATTACTTTAATGATTGTATTGTTAGGGTTATAGGACTCACTCAGACTTATGTCTGACCCCGTTGTTTCTTTATCTTTTTACCAACCCTCAGGTTTTCAGAGTGGGCCTAGCACTAGTGGGCTTTGATCAGACTGCTTTATCTATCTTTTGGAGCTTGGACCGTAGATGTAAAGCTCAGTTTATCTTTTCTATTATGGCTATTAGGTTATGTAGTGGGATTATGTACTTTTGTTTTTATCAGGATGGATATTATGTACTTGACTCTTATTTATGGTTTTGGTGTAACCAAACATGTTTTACTTTCCGCTGGAATGAAATGATGTTTTAAATTCTCAAGTATCACTTATATCTGTCTTGTTGTAATTTTTCTGTTCTATATTCACTTAAAATACTCCACCGATGTTATGGCATTCCCTTAGTGAGTGACCGTAGCGGGTGTGGGGTGTTACACGTGGTATCAGAGCTTAAGGTTACCAGAACAGATAAATTTTTTAGAAAAACTATTTTCTAAGAATATTTTTGAAAGGAGTATTTTCAAAAACATGTCTTT
Source organism: Allium sativum (assembly GCA_030737875.1). Taxonomy (NCBI): domain Eukaryota; kingdom Viridiplantae; phylum Streptophyta; class Magnoliopsida; order Asparagales; family Amaryllidaceae; genus Allium; species Allium sativum. The sequence goes on from CM060921.1 coordinate 322,579,536, forward strand.
TAAGAGAAAAGTTTTTGAAAGAAAAGCATAATCCCCAATAGCCATATCTATATCTTTCGAATTCTCCGTTTTGAATCTCTTCCTCTCTCGTTTTGAGTTTCCCCTCCGCGTATAGATGACCTTTCTAAGATAGATAAGAATGGAAAACCACTTCAAGGGACTTAGACATTAGTCGGATTAGAAGTTGGTTCAAGAAGGAGGAGGACTGGTAGGTATCTATTGGATAGACGATGGGAGGAAGGCTCAAATAGTTGTTTGGTTAATGAAGGATGAAACCTCATCGGTGGGAGGTTACGAGTGGAGAATGGGAAGAGGAAGGCGAGTAGTTATCCTTTTGGAGGAATGGGACACCTTATTAGGATTGTCCAAAGGGGCATGGGCAAGGTATGGAATCTCCTGGAGGGTAGTTGTATTCCCTCGCGGCTAGTGTACCAGATGGGGATAGGACCGTCTAGGTTGGAATTTGGATTTCTTTATTATCCGGTTCGAACTTTATTTGATTCTGACGCATCGAGTTCGTTTATCTCATCATTGTTAGTTGAGTCACTGCACCTAGACACCAGTTTAGTAGATGATCCCTTAGTTGTTTCAAACCCAATTGGGGCTCCATGATGTGTTTGGGTTTGAAAGTTTCTATACTTAGCGTTGAGTTTAGATGTGATGCTTTTTGGGCTTCACGGGCTATGGGTTAGTTTTGGGCATGGACTGGTTATCCAGTAGGGGTGCCGTTCTTGATTTTGAAGGGAGAGTTGTTAGGCTTATGACCCGCTTGGGTAACACTCTCGAGATCTCTTGTAATCCCATGGAATCTGTTATGCCAAGTTATCTAGAATCGCTTGACACGTCGGTCTAGAGTTTGCGATCTGTTAGAATGGTCCGGGAATACTCGGATGTGTTTGAGGAGGTGAAGGGCTTACCTCCGGAGCGGGAGATTGACTTCCGAATATATCTGGTAGACAATGCCAAACCAGTATCTTGGCCAGTGTGCCACATGGCTCCTCGTGAGAGGAGGGAACTCCATGAGCAAGTAGGCGATTTGCTTGAGAAGGGGTTCATAAGACGAAGTATATCGGAGTGGGGTGCTCCAGTAGTTTTTGCCACGAAAGCGGATGGGTCCCTCAGACTTTGTGTAGGCTAAAGAGAACTAAATAAACTCACAAAGAAGAATAGACACCCATTGCCGAGGATTGATGATCTCTTTGATCAGTTAGTTGGCGCCTCAGTATTTTCGCAGTTGGACTTAGCCACGGGGTTTCGTCAGTTGAGAGTGGCTGAGGATAGTATAGAGAAGACTGCCTTTAGGACTCCGGATGATTTTTTTTATGAGTGGCTGGTGATGCCATTTGGTTTGACGAACGCCCCCGCATACTTTATTGATTTAATGAGAAGGGTGTTCAGGGAGTACCTAAATAAGTTCGTGATGGTCTTTGTAAATGACATCTTGGTCTTTTCTAGGAGCGAAATAAGTTTTCGTATGTGCTCAATAGGTTGAGCAAAGCCAGTTATGGGATAAACGGTGGTTTTGGAGCGAGACTGGCGAGGACATCCAGAGTTGGACAAGGGCTTAATTATTTAGCCGTTTTTACTAGTATCATCTCACGTAGGTCGTCTGAATTCGAAGGAGGTATCCCTTGGGTGTTTGTCTGATATTGGTTTATGCCTTTGGGGCTTGCATTTGGGGGATGTCGAGTTCGACTAGGGTGGTCTGCGTGAGAGATGGATAGTTGTGACGATTTTGCATGGGAGAATATCCTGATTTTCTCTAGAAGTGGAGAAAAGCATGCCCTACATCTTAGGGAAGTGTTGGAGACTCTTTGAGCGCATTGTCTTAAGACAACAAAGGTGGATGGAATTCTTAGCATCCTATGAGTTTGAGATAGCGTATACCCATGGCAAGGGTAACGTGGTGGCAGACGCCTTAAGCAGAAAAAGGCTGTCTTTGAGTCCCTTGTTCGTGGAATGGCGAAGCTTAGAGTTTATTTCTATGTTTGACTTTAGACCTTCCGTTGACTTTGTACCCGGTTTGCTAGCCTCCTTGGAGGTTAGGCCTACTCTTTTGGGGCGTATTGGCCGAGCACAGCGGGACGACCCACAGTTGGTTGAGTTAGTAGAGAAGCTCATGAGGAGGGGGAGTCGTCCAGCCATTTGAGTAGGTACACCCTAGATGGTAAGGGGTGGTTGCATAGAGACGGTAGACTTTGTGTATCGCAAGACAAGGGTTTGAGTAAGGCTATACTTGATGATGCACATCGATCGAAGATGACCATTCATCCCGATAGGGACAAGATGTACCAAGACATGAAGCGAGTTTTCTTTTGGGCCGGTATGAAGAAAGATGTGGCCAAGTATGTCGCTCGATGCTTGGTGTGCCAACAGGAGAAAGCGAAGCAAAAGAAACCAGGTGGGTTGCTTCACCCATTGGGAGTTCCGCAATGAAAGTGGGATAGCGTCTCGATGGATTTTATTGACGGGTTACCGAGATCGAGGAAAGGTAATACGGGAATTTGGGTTGTGGTAGATAGACTTACCAAGAGTGCCCATTTCATACCCGTAAGAGGACTGTTCCATGTTTAGCTTCAGTTTATATTCGAGAGATAGTTCGGTTGCATAGGGAACATGACATATCCCATGTGTCACATTGGAGGAAGTGCCTACATGAGACCGCAGAGGCGGTAGAGCCGAGCTTGCTTAAAGAAGTAAAGGTAGAGCGTGATGTGATTATTCGACGAGCTCCTACCCGCATCCTTGGGTCAGAGATTAGGAAGTTGAGAAACAGAGAGGTTCGACTAGTCAAAGTGAAAAGGGGAGAAGGTGAGAGCAATGCTACTTGGGAGACAGAAGCGAAGATGCGTTCGTTATACCCATTCCTTTTTGAGGGTATGTCCTTTGTCTAGTGCTTATCTTATCTTTAGTATGTCCCCTCATTAGTACCTTTGACCTTTAGATAGGGTAAACCTATGGTTGAGACATGTTATGTTTGATGGATGCATGTGGATGCAAGTGGTTGCCAGTGGTTGCTCGTGGATGCATATACACACACTCTAGACACCAGATCGGCTCAATCACTTCATATTGCATATTACATATAATTGTGTGTAGGTAGCTATATTTATGGATGTATAATGATTGTGTTATCATATGGATGATGCATTTTGGTGAATGATTGTGCACTCATGTAGATATTGTATGTGTCGATAGGGTTCTCTCGCATACATAATGGATGCATGGCACTATCATGGTTTGCATATGTTCATACATTAGATAGGGAACATATACACACACTTTTTGCATATGCTCATACATCATTAGAAATTGTTTTAAGGACAATGGATGCCCGTGTTCGATGGATTGAGTAGATGGTTGTTTGGATGGTAGGATATGCATTCTCCTTAGCTTAGAGATTTCGGGGACGAAATCCTTTAAGGAGGGGAGAATGTAACACCCCGAATTTCGGTTAATGCTAAAATTCACAAATTAAAGAATAACTAATCCCAGATGTGGGAATTAGGGGAAACGGGTTGCACCATTGCGTTCTTCTCGGAAAAATACGCGAAATAGAGTCTGAGTTTTCGAAAATCGGAGTCCGTATGAAGAAGATATGGACGAACGAAGTTAGGCAGAAAAACCGAAAAACAAGCCAGAATGCACTGGCGCACTTGTGAAGTGCGCCAACACAAAAATGTACTGGCGCACTTGTGAAGTGCGCCAACACATTTTTACACTGGCGCACTTGGGAAGTGCGCCTGTATCGAGCCAGAAACCTGCACAGCTTTCTGGCTGGCCTGGTGCACCATTTTAGGGTTTAGGCTGTGTTTTGGGGCTGGTTTCTGGAAGCTTCCGAGATCTGATGGTCCTAATCTAATTTAGGGTTAATCTAATGGCCTAAAACACTTGCCTAATCCTATAAATAAGACCCTAAGCTAGCCCTAAATGATCATAATCCTATACTCTAACTAAACTATGCCAAAATTTTCTATGATCATGGCCTCCACTCAAAGTCCTAGCCTCCATCCTCTTATAAAACTATTTCTATGAAGGCTTTCATGTTCATACAAGCATCTTTGAGTTGTATGAGTGATCATTAGCTTGCATTCATCATCAAGTTGCAAGCTTTATGTTCAAGGCTAGAGTTTTTGGGTGATTTGTGGCAAGGGTTTGCTTATTGGAGTTTAGTGGTGAGTTTCTATAGACTTAACAATCAATTGATAAATTGATTATGATAGGATATGATAAGATATGGCTATGTTTGTGGATAAATGTGCTTATGCAAGTTATGATGCAAGTTCATATGCAAGTTATGATGCAAGTTCATATGCAAGTTATGATGCAAGTTCATATGCAAGTTTGCCTCTATGTATGACATAAGTACATGTGCAAGTTCATCCTTTTTAGACCTATGACATGTATGCAAGTTGACACCTTTATGATAGGTCTATGACATGAACATTTAAGCAAGTTACCATCTTTATGACATATGTGATTCATGCAAGTTTGGGTTGGTTATTTATGCAAGTTGGGTTTATGGTCATATATACGAGTTGACACCTTTTCAAACCCATGATAATGCTAATGATATGTTAAGTTGAACCCATTGTGTGTATGATGAATCTTCTCTTTTGAAGTATGTCATGTTAACGTATTTACGTGGGGACGATGGGGTAAAAATTAATGAACACATAAAATTGTGTGAAGTGGGTATGATTAAACATACCGTAAAGTGGATGGACATAATTGGGAATTTACCTATTAAGTTAGGTCTACCCATATTATGGAATTGGGAATTTACCTATTGAGTTAGGTCTACCCATATTCTTAAATATTTGTAATTAATTAGGGATAATTAATACAAATTATGGGGGTGATTAATTAGGTGTAATTAATCTACTAAGACACGAGGTTGGACCCTTTTATAGCATAAGACTGCCCGGAACCGACCGACAAATCCAGCGGCTACAAATGATTGGCCCAATGTGAGAGGTCTTAGTCATAAACTAAATACGTGACAAGTGTAAAGACACGAGGTTAGACTCTGTTATGGTGTAAGGCTGCCCGGAACCAACCGGCATATCCAGCTGCCATAAAAGACAGTCTAATGTGAGAGGTCTTTACAAAGGTTACGATCTTAATTAATTAAGAAACACTTAACCAAATTAGCATGTAGAGGGGCATGAGGGGTTAAGTGGGTGCCTTGGGTGGCATGTAGTAACTAGTGGGGGTGCCTTGGGTGGCATGAGGAAACTAGTGGGTTGCCTTGGGTGGCAATAGAAAATATGATTAGAATACTTAACCAAAGTGGAACATGTAATTAAACATGATTAAAGGGTTAATTAAGTGCCTTGGGTGGCATGTGGGAATCAAGTAAGTGCCTTGGGTGGCATGCAGAAATCTAGTGGGTGCCTTAAGTGGCAATTGAAATATAATTAGATGACTTAACCAAACCTTAACATGTAAGTGGGCATGATTATAAAAGGGGTTAAGTGGGATGCACTAGATAAAATGGCAAGCTTAAGTAGTAGCTTGTGGGGGCCCATTTCAACCAATATCCCAAACGTATCTTTGTGGGCTCGACCCAAGTCGAGGACGGGACACGCATATTGGGCTTGACTATAAGAGGCCAAAACGGGGTAGTGGTGGCAACGCGAGTCCAACGGGTTTCATATGCGTGTGTGGACCCGGGCTGGTAGGTAAGACGTTGTTGCATCGTGTAGATATAAGCCGTGCACCATTTGTTGTATCGGGTTGCCACTTTGGGGAGTGATACACCCTATTGTGGGGCCAGCACGGGTATCTACGGTAGGGAGCCGATCGCTTGGGAAGTAGTGGGTACACCTAGTGGAGGTAGGGGCAGACGACACCTACGTAGTCAGCTAGGGGTACACGAAACTACTATTAAAAATTACTGAGTACACCTAGTGGAGATAGGGGCAGACGGCACCTATGTAGTCAGCTAGGGGTACAAGAAACTACTGGGTAAAATTACTAAGTACACTTAGTGGGATCAACCTTTAAGTAGGAATTACCCTTGGGTGGGTAGAACTGGTGTGGTGCAGTGTAGGAATTACCCTTGGGTGGGTAGATCTGGGGGGTGTAATCTAGTAATTATCCTTGGGTGGATAAATGCGTCTTTTCGGTTATCTTAGTACATCCTGTGTTTAGTTGGCTACTTAGTGTAGTCATTATCCCCAGAGGTACCGTACCTTGTTATATCATACCCTAATTACTTTAATGATTGTATTGTTAGGGTTATAGGACTCACTCAGACTTATGTCTGACCCCGTTGTTTCTTTATCTTTTTCCCAACCCTCAGGTTTTCAGAGTGGGCCTAGCACTAGTGGGCTTTGATCAGACTGCTTTATCTATCTTTTGGAGCTTGGACCGTAGATGTAAAGCTCAGTTTATCTTTTCTATTATGGCTATTAGGTTATGTAGTGGGATTATGTACTTTTGTTTTTATCAGGATGGATATTATGTACTTGACTCTTATTTATGGTTTTGGTGTAACCAAACATGTTTTACTTTCCGCTGGAATGAAATGATGTTTTAAATTCTCAAGTATCACTTATATCTGTCTTGTTGTAATTTTTCTGTTCTATATTCACTTAAAATACTCCACCGATGTTATGGCATTCCCTTAGTGAGTGACCGTAGCGGGTGTGGGGTGTTACACATGTCCTCCCTGAGGTCCTCTCCCGTTTTTGGTTCACCACCGGGGGGTGAGGCTCGCGAATTCACGCTACACAAAGCGATGCCACAAAGGTCGTGCTTTGATCATCAACCACAAGAATTTGGTTTTCAACAGAGGCCTTGATCATTTGCCACTTAGGCATGCCACACAGGCAATTCACTCCATGCGATTGATATCCATCAATATATAACCCCTGAGCTCGTACGTCTCAGAGAAGGGCGTTAAGCAAGAGAATAAATTCTCCGCCGCTAAACAGATATATATTTAATAGAAATCAATCACACAGACTAAAATCCAATGTCAGACACACAGTCCATTTACAAGTTCGTTCAGGGTCTGAACGAAACCGGAAGCACCTAGTACCCCGCATATCCATCGATCTCCAAGTACGTCTGGACGACCACTAACTGATTCCCTCCTCTTGGGTGTACAACCCAATCAAAATCATCAGTAATTATCCAAACGACGTGAAGACCTCCGGTCTTCGACCACCGTCTTCATCCTCGACATCACGTCTAATCAGTTATTCAGAATGGGATAAACCCGGTCTTTCTGAATAACTCGCGTATATAATAAGCAAGTGTTACACAAACACAACATACGCCTCATTCCAATTCATCGGTCACTAACTGTAAATTAACAAGAGAATAATTCCCCAAATATTAACCTCGAAGGCCGAAACCAACATCAGATCAATACCCAGGAAACCGTTCTGCTTAGCTAACCTACAGTTAGTTTCTAAATTTCACATTCTTAGGGAAAGGTTCCCATTAATTTTATCAAAGATAAATTCTTTTAAATTTATTCTTAAATCTTCCTTTGAATATCACTTCAAACTAGTCGGGATTAGCGAACCACACCGAAGTAATCATTTATTTTAATTTCCCAATCCCAACCTATTCATCCCATGAAGTAAAACTGGTAATACTTCATATCTTACACCACGGTGTTATCGGTAAATTCAATTACCATTTCACGGTCAAATCTAATTAAAGATTTAACTATCGCCTGGAGAAAAACTGGTGATACTCCATTCTCGATCTTTTCAATCTAATTAAAGATTCATTAAAACACCACTTAGTTTTAATCTTTGACTGGGTTAAAGAATCAGTGTCATTTAAAAACACGGTTCACGATAAACCCTAAAATCACATCACATTTCAATCAGTCCCAAACCGTAAATTAGCAAGTGAGCAATTTCCTAAGTATTAACCCCGAAGGCCGAAACCAACATCAGATCAATACCCCAGAAACCATTCAACTTTACTAATCTCCAGTTAGTTTCTGATTTTCTTAACTCCTTTGGGTATAAGAACAGTATTATTGAAGATACCGTTCACGACAACCTAAAATCACATTCCATTAATTATCAGGTTAAAGAATAAGTGTTATTTAAAACACTGTTCATGATAAACCCAAAAATCAATTCCAATTCAATTCCAATTAAATATTATTTAATTGGTACACTTCATTAAATCTAAATAAAAATATTTAATCTTTTTCTCAACTGGGCTTAAGAACAGTGTTAATGAAGACACCATTCACGACAAACCCAAATCACATTTGATATTAAATACAAGGCTCTGAATAGAAAATATATCGGCTTATATTCAATATCAAATTCTACGACAAAGAATTATCGTATTGGAAATAACGATATATATATCTTTCAAATTTCCATAACAATATCTGTATAATCACGAAATCCAACATCGAAATATTCAAAAGACCATTTCGATTCAAATCCATTCCAATTCAATTATTGGAAATTCTGGTTTCTTTTAAAACCATTTAAAATCCAATTTATATATTTAAAAATAAATAAATTATTATTCTAATTCAAAATTAGTTCATTTCAATAAAAATCTATTTTTATGTTTTCAAATATGGAGTTTTTCATCCTAATTCTTCACAAATCATTTCTTATGATTTTACACAAATTATCACTATTTTTAATAATTTTATCAAGGCATGTACAGTTGATTTCCACCAACGGCCATCGAACTGCACTTACAACGACCTTTTCCAAATTTGATTTTGACATAATTCCAAATCCAACCATTAGATTTCTAATTTCTCACATTCGTTAGAAAGCTCATTTCGATACGAACCCAACGGTTCCGGTTTTAGGAGAATCCGACGGTCGGATCTCCCGTAATATCCATTCGAAGTTAATGGTCGAAATTCGCGAACTGCCGCGGCGCGGCGCGTTCTATTCAGGCCATTATATATATAATATAAATATGTTATATATATTTCGTCGATTTCTTAAAAGGTATTTTATAAATCATTTTAAATTCGTTTTCGAAACAATTTCAACTTCCTTTTCAAATTCAAATCAAGATTGAATTTTTTAATATAAATTCATTTTAATTTCATTTCAAATCGATTTCAATTCAATTTCAATCCGTTTAAATTCAATTCAAAATGATTTTAATTCTATTTCAATTTAATTCGAATTTCATTTCTATTTCAATTTAATTCGAATTTTAATTCTATTCGAATTTCAAATCATTTCAGTTTATTTCGAATTTCAAATCCATTCAATTTAATTCGAATTTCAATTCACTTCAATTTTATTCGAATTTCAATTCACTTCAATTTTTAACTCTGATTTCAATTCACTTTAATTTAATTCGAATTTCAATTCACTTTAATTTAATTCGAAATTCAATTCACTTCAATATTCATTTCAATTTAAATAAAATCGATATAAATATCATTCATGTCAAAATGGCGCAAATCCAATCAACACGGCTTCATATATTTCTATTTTCAAATATTTCTATTTCAAATATTTCTCTTTCAAATATTTCTCTTTCTAATATTTCTATTTCAAATATTTCTATTTCAAATATTTCTATTTCAAAACTGGAATGAGGCCCAATCAATTACCATAGATTTTATTTCTACGGATTTCCATACGACGAATGTATATATCAACAATGACAAATAATCAACCATCATCCAAAGTGCATTCTACACTGTATAAGCATCAAATATAACTATTTAACGCTTATAACAGTCTGTCAATCAATCGATCGACATTCAACTAATTATTGGGATTAGTGTATGTCATATATCATCCCAATACCCGTGTGGGGTTTCAAACAATCAAACACATATTTTATTTGTGCAGTTGGGCGATGTGTAAAATTTATCGTCCCAATCAATATCAGTCAAATGTGTGTATATAAACAAATCATTCGATTTGTTTATATTAATTTATTTCATTTCATATACACGTTAAAAAAATTCTATTTTTAACTATATAAATATTTTATACCATTTCACATCACATTACACAATCAACTACACATCAAAATCAAACAAACAAGCATACAAGCCGTCCATGGTCTGTGGACGATGGGTGTCGGGTGCTACTAAACACCGTCTGCATCCTAGTATATATTTTTAACTAGAAATTTAAATTAAAAGTGAGGAGTTCTCACCGACTAGCTAAACCAATTCACCACGACTCTTCATATGTAGGAAATCTTCACTTCGCTTCTATCGAGATCTATTCAATACCGTTTGTGTTAAAAAATATATTTTTAACAACGCTAGTTCCTATATAAAAATCAAATTTTTATCCTCTCTACCTTATAAAAATTCATATTTTTAATTTGCTGCGTCTATAATAATTATATTTTTATATAATTAAAAATCACTTCTTTGCTAGATTAAAATCAAATCTTTTTCTTATTAAAAATCCAATCTTTCTACTTTATAAAAATTCGATCTTGCTACATCAATATCATATTTTTACCATGCTAATATATATAAAAAAAAATCGAATTTTTACTTTACTACACATATAAAAATTATATTTTTATATCTCTACATATATAAAAATTATATTTTTAATATCTCTACTATATAAAAATCGTATTTTTATCTTCATGCTTATATAAAAATCATATCTTTAAACAAATAAAAAAAATCATTTCTTTTCGAGGCAAAAAATCAAAGCTTTATGTTGTTTAAAAATCAATACTTCATGTTGTTTAAAAATCAAAACTTTTCTATTACTAAAAATCTAAACTTTGTTTAAATAAATATCTAAACTAATATAAATAAATATCTAAACTAATTTAAATAAATATCTAAACTGATTTAAATAAATAAAACTAATCAGATTTTCTATTAATAAAAATAATTAAGAAAAACTTACAATAAGAAATGGAAGGGGGTTTGTTGCGTTCATCGGTGGAGGAGGGCTTCGTGCGTCGGAGGGAAGGGGGTAGTCACGGAAAAAGGGGGCGGAGGGATGTCAGGTGGTGGTCGTCGGCTAGGGGAGTGGCGGCGGCTTTCGTGGATGGGGGGGCATTTCCGGCGAAGAAAGAAGAGGAGAGAGTGTCAAAACCCGTAACTTCCCCGTGAAGGAAAGCGCGGATAGTTCGAGAACAAGCCACAACAGAACGCAAACAGAAGGACATTTCATTGTTAATTACAACAATACCATCAGAATACAAGAATATACAGAGTATAATTGAATAAATAGTACACAGAAATATCAGAGATTACAATACATTTAAATACATCGCAACGGAAAATAATACAAAATACAACTGAAGGAGATATATGGATACAAAGCTTTCCGGATATCGTTCCAACTGTAAACCAGGATCCTGTGAATATAAATCTGCAAAACCAAAACTACTAGATGCCCGTGTCAAAATAAGGGCATCCAGAGTTTAGGTTAAAACAATAAACTCCAGGTCAGTCATGTGACTGGTGTGAGAACTAACAGTTATTAATCTTTATTTTTAAAGTTAGGTAAATCAAGGGACCACGCCGTATAACACGGAACGGGTTTCCTCCCAAGAATACCAGGGCATAAAACAATAGCGCAATGCTAAATAAAGAACAATGAAGCTATTATAAGACCCAGTTCCCATCACATAATGCAACGCAAGCCGGAGGATAGGGTTTTTACCTTATAATAGCCAAGAATGCTTGATACGTTTAAAACAAATCTTTTGATACTATAATAAGTGTATAGTGTATAAAACAGCTTCAAATCATAAGTATCAATCATAGACGGCATGAGTGCCCCATCCCACTATGTCGCCCTATATAGGATTACAACTAAAACCGAATTATCACGTATTGGAAATTGGATTTCCGTCTGTGAACCGAGGAAAAAGATAGTCCTCTACCGATTCGAGATGCTCTATTCCACCCCTCAGGAACAGCCGCAACTGCCCCTTGGATCGTCAGGGCCGGTCCACCTATGTGGATTATAATGCTTGAACACTACGTTTCCCCACCCTATGGGGTGTAAGTATGGTCCGTCTGCCGACCAGAATGCATCGGCCGAAACCGATATAACCGAGGCACCTCGCAACAGCAACAACCACATAAGTCAAACTCGTTAGGGCATGTAAAACCACCGACGCCACTTCTAACTAGAAAGAAACGCATGTCCTCCCTGAGGTCCGTCTCCCGTTTTTGGTTCATACCGGGTGTGAAACTCACAAAGTAAACGTTACACAAAGCTGCACCACAAAGGCCGTGCTTCGATCATCAACCACAAGACTTTGCTTTTCAACAGAAGCCTTGATCATTCGCCACTTAGGCATGCCACACAGGCAATTCACTCTATGCGTTTGATATCCATCAGTATATAACCCCTGAGCTCGTACGTCTCAGAGAAGGGCGTTAAGCAAGAGAATAAATTCTCCGCCGCCAAATAGATATATATTTAATAGAAATCAATCACACAGACTAAAATCCAATGTTAGACACACAGTCCATTTACAAGTTCGTTCTGGGTCTGAACGAAACCGGAGGCACCTAGTACCCCGCATATCCATCGATCTCCAAGTACGTCTGGACGATCACCAACTGTTTCCATCTTCTTGGGTGTACATCCCAATCAAGATCATCAGTAATCACCCAAACGACGTGAAGACCTCCGGTCTTCGACCACCATCTTCATCTTCGACTTATCCTCGTATCAGTTATTCAGAATGGGATAAACCCGGTCTTTCCGAATAACTCGCGTATATAATAAACAAGTGTTACACAAACACAACATATGCCTCATTCCAATTCATCAGCCACTAACTGTAAATTAATCAAGAGAATAATCCCCCAAATATTAACCCCGAAGGCCGAAACCAACATCATATCAATACCCAGGAAACCGTTCTGCTTAGCTAACCTACAGTCAGTTTCTAAATTTCACTTTCTTAGGGAAAGGTTCCCATTAATTTTATCAAAGATAAATTCTTTTAAATTTATTCTTTAATCTTCTTTTCAATAGCAATTCAAACTAGTCGGGATTAGCGATCCACACCGAAGTGATCATTATTTTATTTCCCAATCCCAAGCCATTCATCCCATGAAGTAAAACTGGTAATACTTCATATCTAACACCACGGTGTTATCGTTAAACTCAATTACCATTTCATGTTTAAATCTGATTAAAGATTTAACTATCGCCTGGAGCAAAACTGGTGATACTCCATTCTCGATCTTTTCAATCTAATTAAAGATTCATTAAAACTCCACTTAGTTTTAATCTTTAACTGGGTTAAAGAATCAGTGTCATTTAAAACACGGTTCACGATAAACCCAAAATCACATTCCATTTCAATCAGTCCCTAACCGTAAAATAGCAAGTGAGCAATTCCCTAAGTATTAACCCCGAAGGCCAAAACCAACATCAGATCAATACCTCTGAAACCATTCAACTTAACTAATCTCCAGTTAGTTTCTGATTTTCTTAACTCCTTTAGGTCTAAGAATAGTATTATTGAAGATACCGTTCACGACAACCCAAAATCACATTCCATTAATTATCGGGGTAAAGAACAAGTGTTATTTAAAACACTGTTCACGATAAACCCAAAAATCAATACTAAATCAATTCCAATTAAATATTATTTAATTGGTACTCTTCATTAAATCTAAATAAAAAGATTTAATCTTTTCTCAACTGGGCTTAAGAACAGTGTTAATGAAGACACCATTCACGACAAACCCAAATCACATTTGATATTAAATACAAGGCTCTGAATAGAAAATATATCGGCTTATATTCAATATCAAATTCTACGACTAACAAATGTCGTATTGGAAATAACGATATAAATATATCTTTCAAATTTCCATAACAACATCTGTATAATCACGAAATCCAACATCGAAATAATCCAAAGACAATTTCGATTCAAATCCATTCCAATTCAATTATTGGAAATTCTAATTACCTTCAAAACCATTTTCAAATTTAATTTATTTATTTTAAAAATAAATAGAATTATAATTCTAGTACAAAACTAGTTCATTTCGATAAAAATCTATTTTTATCTTTTCAAATATGGAGTTTTTCATCCCAATTTTTCCTAAATCATTTCTTATGATTTTACACAAATTATTGATATTTTTAATAATTTTATCAAGGCCCGTACAGTCGATTTCCATCAACGGCTATCGAACTGCACTTACAACGACCTTTTCCAAATTTGATTTGGACATAATTCCAAATCCAACTGTTAGATTTCTAATTTCTAATATTCGTTAGAAAGCTCTTTTCGATATGAACCCAACGGTTCCAGTTTTAGGAAAATCCGACGGTCGGATCTCCCGCAATATCCATTTGAAGTCAATGGTCGAAATTCACGAATTACCGCAGCGCGGCGCGTTCTATTCAGGCCATTATATTATATATATAATATATATAATATATACTTCGTCGATTTCGATTCAAAACGTTTTTTATAAATCGTTATAAATTCATTTTCAAAACGGTTTCAACTTCATATTCAATTTCAAATCAAAATTGAATATTCCAATATAAATTCGTTTTAAATTCATTTCAAATCGATTTCAGTTCAATTTCAATTTAATTCGAATTTCAATTCAAATTCATTTCTATTCAATTTCAACTCGAATTCATTTCTATTCAATTTCAATTCGAATTCATTTCTATTCAATTTCAATTCGAATTCATTTCTATTCAATTTCAATTCGAATTTCAATTCTTTTCTAAATATCAGATTTTGAAATCACTTTCAATATTCGTTATAAAATGAATAAAATCGATATAAATATCGTTCACGTCAAAATGGCGTCAATCTAACCAACACGGCTTTCAAATATTTCTACTTTCAAATATTCTATTTCAAATATTCCTTTTTTAAATATTGCTACTTTCAAATATTCTATTTCTAAACTGGAATGAGGCCCAATCACTTACCATATAATGTTAATTATATGGATTTTCTACAACATATGTATACAATAACAACGATGAATGATCAACCATCATCCAAAGTGCATTCTACACTGTATAAGCATCGAATATAAATATTTAACGCTCATAAAAGACTGTCAATCAATCGATCGACATACAACTAACTATTGGGATTAGTGTATGTCATATATCACCCCAATACCCGTGTGGGGTTTTCAAACAATCAAAAACAGATTTTATTTGTGCAGTTGGGCGATGTGTAAAATTTATCGTCCCAATCAATATCAGTCAAATGTGTGTGTACAAACAAATCATCCGATTTGTTTATTTTTATTTCATTTCATATACACATTAAAAATTATATTTTTAACTATAAAATATTTTCAACTATATAAATATTTTATTTCATTTCACATCACATCACACAATCAACTACATATCCAAATCAAACAAACAAGCATACAAGCCGTCCATGGTCTGTGGACGACGGGTGTCGGGTGCTACTAAACACCGTCTGCATCCTAGTATATATTTTAACTAGAAAATTAAATTAAAAGTGAGAAGTTCTCATCGACTAGCTAAACCAACGCCACGACTCTTAGGAAATCTTTGCAGTGCTCGTCTTTTGCCGATTTCATTGTCCGTAGCCACTACATATATAAAAATCACATTTTTATATTGTTGCTATGTATATAAAAATCATATTTTTATGCCGCTACTATATAGATAAAAATTCTATTTTTATACTGCTACTTCTTCCAATAAAGAATATATTTTTATAATGCTCCTTCCTATATAAAAATTGAATTTTTTTCCTGCTACTTCATATATAATAAAGATCATACTTTTAATACTTTACATAAATAAAAATCATATTTTTATTTATAAAAATCTCGCCTTTTTAACTTTAAAAATCTCGCCTTTTTAACTCTAAAAATCTGATCTTTAACACTTTAAAAATATCGCTTTTCCCCTATTAAAAACATTAACTTTCCAATATTAAAAACATTAACTTTCCTAAGGATCATACCTTTATTAGCTAGAAGAAAGAAGAGAGAAAAACAACAAAACAAAATCAGCAACTTACATTGCTGCGGAGAGGGAGAAGGAGATAGAAGCCGCACCGGGGCCAGAGGCAGTCGGGTCTTCAGTTGCTGGCAGCGGTTCTTGCTTGGGTTTGGGCGGCCTTACTTCGGTTGGAGGGGGGAAACCACGTTGCTCAAGACCAGGAGGGGGGGTGCGCCATCGCTCAGGCGAAGGAGGGGGGAGGCGGTTGTCGGGGTGTGCCTGGTGTCGGGTACAGGAAGCGACGGGCGGCGTGTGGTTAAGGGAGGGGGCTCGCGACTCAATCGAGAAGGAGGAGGAGGTTGAGAAGGTGAGGGCGGCGGCAAGGGCTCGTTGGAGGGCGCGACAGCCTGGCGGCGGATCTGGAGCACGATCGTCGATCGATCGTGAAGAAGGGGGGGCCTGAACGTTTTTAAAGAGAATAGATAATTATGGGGGTTGACCTCCCCTTTTGACCAAGGATATTATTTATATTTAATTTCCTTTTAAATTCTAAAAAGTAACTTTTATTTTCGAACTCGAAACGAAACCCACCGATTGTCGTCCCCAGCTTATTACCCCCATTCCGAACACAATGGGATATGTTTCATAGGCCAATTCCATCGTTTCGACCAATTTCCGTCAAATTTTAAAATATAAATATGTATATTCAATTTTAAACGTACATTTCAATTCACCGGGGCTACATACTAACTTGAAAAATTCCAAAAAAAATTATTTCTGGCTTCGTATTAACGATACCGTCCTAACAAAACTAGTTTCGTCAAATTCTGAGACCGTTGGAAAAATGGCCATTTTCCAGTCGATCAAAATCAACTGAAACTGGCCAAACGCGTTTTCCTTTGCCACCCTCACATATGGATTCGAAAATTTATGAAATTTGAAACCTAGCAATAACTTGACATCCCGGATCCAACAAAAGTGGTTTCGTCGAAATCCGTTGTCGTTTGCAAAATGGCTATTTTTAAGGGCCAGAATTCCATAGCGACTATTTTGAATTTTCAACTGGGCATAACTTTTGACCCCCGCTATTAAATCTTGATTTTTCGGATTCGTTGGAAAGATATTATCAATTAGATTCGAATATTTTTGGTTTTACTGAAATCCGGCTTATATTGCACCCGGTACATTCATTTGAAGTTTGAAATCGAATTATCGAACTACCGCGCCATTTTCGATTCCTTTTATAATTTAAAATAAATATTTATATTCTAACGACGACGAATATAAATATATACGTTCGAATTCTATTAAAAATAAATTTCTCGTTGATATATTTAAAATAATTCATTTTAAATAATTAAAATTCACTAAATTTGCCAAAATAAAAATTTTAAACTGGCCCAGATTTCCGGGTTATTACAGAGAGAGTGCGAGAGGGGCGCGTCGTCTTCGAGGTGGAGGCGGAGTTCGGCGGCGGCGGCTGATTGGGGGAGGGGGGGCGCGATCGATTAGTCTAGGGTTTTTTTTCCTTTTATTTTTCTGTTTTGAAAATAGACCGGGGGGGGGGGGGTAAAGGAGAAAGGGATGTTGATTTTTTTTTTTTCAAAAAGTAACTTTTTTTTTCGACCTCGAAACGAGACCCTCCGCCTGTCGTCCCCAGCGTTTTACCCCCATTTCGAACACAATGGGATATGTATCATAAGCTGATTCGCTCGTTTCGATCAGTTTTCGTCAGAATCAAAATATAACTCTATATATTGAATTTGAACGCGCATTTCAATTTACCGGGGCCACATACTAACTAGAAAAATTCCCGAAAAATTATTTCTAGCCTCGTACTGACGATACGGTCCTAACTAAACTAATTTCATCGAATTCTGAGACCGTTTGAAAAATGGCCATTTTCCAGTCGATTAAAATCAACTGAAACTGGTCAAACGCGTTTTCCTTTGCCACGCTCACATATTGATTCGAAAATTACGAAATTTGAAACCTAGCAATAACTTGACATCACGAATCCAATAAAAGTGGTTTCGTCGAAAACCGAGGTCGTTTGCAAAATGGCCATTTTTTAGGGCCAGAATTTCATAGCGACTATTCTAAATTTTCAATTGGACATATCTTTTGAACCCCGCTATGAAATTTCAATTTTTCGGATTCGTTGGAAAGATATTCTCAATTAGATTCTAATATATTTGGTTTCGCTAAAATCCGGTTTATTTTGCACCCGGCACATTCATTTGAATTTAGAAATCGAATTTTCGAACTACCGCGCCATTTCAGGCTCGTTATATAATTAAAATAAAATATTTATATTCTAACGTCGACGTATATAAATATATACGTTCGAATTCTATTCAAAATAAATTACTCGTCGGTATTATTTAAAATATTTCATTTTAAATATTCAAAATTCACTAAAATTGCCAAAATAAATTTTTTAAATTGGTTCAGATTTCCGGGTTATTACAATATATATATATATATATAAAGAAGCTTAACACATTCTTTCTTTTATCCGGTCCAGGTTCACTTAAGCTCAAAAGGATGCCAAATGACCCAGGTCTCCATTTGCTACCTTTAGCATGCACACCATGCTAACTCCCCTTATTTTTTTCATTTTACATTCTTCCCAGGCCCCAATTTGACACTCATAAACAACCCACGCCCCTATCTTGTACTTCCCACAAACTTCCAACTCCTCTTTCTTTTTTTGTTTATATAAAGTTTTTTTTAAAAAGACTTAAGTGGTTAAATTACTCCTGATCCAAACCATTTACATGTACGAACAGTAGTGCACTTGCACTAACATTATAAGAAAGTGCATTTGCCCAATTTCTTTATGTAGGGAACTACTCCAATCTCTCTTCATGTTGTTGCTTATTACACATTCTTCCCAGGCAAAATTGTTAAAATGTAGTGTGTTTACATTTTACCCCATAATCGAAAGTTACACCAAGGCATGTAAGAGCAATTCCATGCTATGCTCCAATACTTAACTCCATGCAAAGGCTTCCTATACCCACATGACTTGCGGAATAAAAAACATGCACCAGAGCCCCTTTTTGTTTCTAGTGAACATGGCTTTATATAATGCAACATTTGTTTCACTGCCTCCAGTGAGGGTGACTACAGATCAAAACTCAATACCAATCTGGATGCACTCATGAATATACACGAGGCACACAACTCAACTAGATTTCGCACCGTACACATTTTTTTTTATACTGCAATTTCATTTCCACAGTGCTCATACATGCACCATGAACGTGCACACACGTATCTCCGGCGATCCCCACTACGTGACGGTTGCCGCAAACGTCTTCTTCCCTTCTCACACCATTGCCGATTCCAGAATCTAATGTCTTTCATTAATTCGGAAAATGGATCTCTAATACATAGCTCACCGGAAAACTGACTTCACCAAAACTCCATCCCATGCCTCAACTCAAGACTAGTCGCCGCAAAACTCCAGACAAGCGAAGCCAACTCTTCCCTTAAGGCATGGCTTTATGCAGCAAACACTTACACATACCACTTATCAGCTCAGTTCTTTGACTTCAATTTTTTTATTTAAATAATAAGGCCTACTTAAACGTCACTGCATGCCAAACGTTCCTGGAGCTTCATTCATCATTCGCAAGATGGACTCGTATGGGAAATGGCTTAAGTTTGCATGGGTATTTATTGGTTCAAACAACCTTATGTTAACAATATAATTTTTCTTTTTCTCAGATATTTTATTTGGACAAACCGAGCTCAACAACATACAGCTGCTCCCATTTCCCCATATTAAAGCTTCATTCATCATGCTCCCTTATGATTTCATTGAAATATGATTTTTATTGACCGAACTTAAAACAACAGAAGACACTCATGCATATGCATGAACATGCACTCGCTCAGAGTTTTTAACGGTCCTGATGCATATATTTTTCCCGCAAATTTGATTCATTCTTGTTTTCAGAATTCACATACATACTGATAATCTATTTTGCGTTTTAACATGGATTTACAATAGACTAACAGTTACTCCTTAGATGCATAGTTATTGACTTACCTAGAAGTGAAAATGTAATAGTTTTCCATATGTTACCAAACTATTTTACAACCATTCCTCCGTCTTCTATTATCGTTACTATCTCAACCTTCTTACCTTTTTTTTGAACCAGGAAGATATACTCACACACACACGCGCACACACACACACACACATTTTTCCTCAGGATGTTCATATTAACATCCAAGTATATAATCAAACGGTTTGTAGTAAATAAAATCTTAAACAATATCAGTATTTGAATCAATAAGATAGGTACATATCAACACATCTATGTTTCGAATCCATCAGAATTAAATATAAAAACAGCAAAAGAGTTTAGTGGTTTACTCACAATTTTGAAAATATTGTTCCTCTGATTATTCCTCTTTCCTTTTCCTTTTTTCAACTTATTATCATATTAGTTCATCTCTCTGGCTTATATAGATGGGCTTATATAGATGAGTTCCCACCAAGGATTTGTTCAAATTAAACTTAAATGAATAAGGAAAATAACAGAGGGTAACATGGTTTAGAAAGGGATAAGATTGCGTCAATACACTTAATTAAATTGCTAAGATTTGTTATTGTCCTTGATATATATGCTGGTCCAATCATTTAGTATTAATACCGAACATATATTAATTAATCTACAGGTTTTCACATGTATTTACTGTTGCTTAATTTGATTTGTTCATCTCATCCTTGCGGCTACTCAATTTAATGAACGAATAAAATATCCAATTGTGTTTATGCATCTGTAAACATACGGTTTATCTCCTGTGCTTAATAACTTAGACTAACATGTAATTAGTGGCTTATTTCTATCCTATTTAATGTATGCAAGCTTCTGGTCTTCTTATTGGAAAGTTTGTTGCTTTCAATATTAATGTTCATTTTAACATTGTGCAGGCATTATATTTATGTTTCAGATTTATTTACGTTTTTGATTATGTAGATATTTTATCTGATAACGTTTTCTTGATATGTTACTCTGTTTTATGCAATCTCATGCTCTGTTTTCGTTCTTCTCATTTCTATTTTGCTACCTACAAAATCTTATCTTCTTAAATGCATGATATTTTTGTCCTTTTTCATCCTAATTACTTGCTGTTTACAGGTTATAGTATGCTAAGTTCATTAATTTGTTATCTTATCACACTTATTATTTTTGGTTTTACAGGTACATGCTAGAGCTGTTTACTATGATATTGATGGTGTTGTTTATTGTTATCCTATCTAGTTTTACAAGCACAAGTTAGGCTGCTGTTATGTTATCCTTTAAATTGTATTATACCCGTCTGATTTTAGACTTGCTACCATGTACTTATTTGTGATGTTGTGTTATCCTACTAAAGTACAAAAAAAATGCTTATTTGAATTTTCATGAAATGTACAAACACATTTTGATTCTCGCTTGTCTTATGGACTTGCATACATACGTATTTATATGTACGTGAATTTTTAATCAAAACAAAATAAGTCACTTATCTAAAAAATTATTTGATTTCTCTTTAGATTTTCAATTGTAAATGTTATGTTATAAGATAACAAAATTCTTAAATGTTAGTTGTTACAAGGAAAATTTATTTAAGAATTTTTCTCTTCTTATTTATTAACTTTTATTATGAATTGCCTGAGATTTTTAATTTTTGAATTTTGAAAACAATTTGCTATTTTAAATAAATAAATAAATATATATCTTGATTATTCAGATAAATATTGTTTTTCAATGAAATTCAAATAATATATCATTTACGAAACTAACCAAAAACTGGATCGTTACATTCTACCCTTCTTAAAAGAATTTCTTCCTCGAAATTAGAGAGTAAACGAATCAAGAAGATTGAGTAGTCAAACCAAAAGTTATCATACTTATTATATCACATCATCTGAAACATACAGTCATCCATACATATACTCGAATAGATCGAGCTATATATATTTATATTATATATAACACACATAATCCACTACTAGTTCAAATATCTAAGCCAACTATATATACAGATCCTTAAGTGTCAATGGTAGTTGACGGTTCATCCTTAATAGCATACACCTTGGATTGTGGTGCCCTCTTCACCAGTGGACAAGCCCTCACCAAATGTCCTGGTTGATGACAATTATAGCAAAGAGCCTTCTGAACAATCTCACCACCTAATCCAGATTGTTGTTGCTGAGCTAGTTGTTGTGCCTTGACTCCTGGATTAACTGGTTGTTGTGTTTTGACTCTAGATTTTTGCAGAATCTGGCTATAAGACCTTCAGCTTGCAGTTGTGACAAATAGTGTTCTTGAAGCGACTCTCTGATTCATTTTCTTCCTCTTTTCCATCCACTTTGTTCTTCTCGTTTGCTTTGTCCTTCCAGTTGGGGTTAAATTTCCTCTTATTTGGATTGGCCTCACTAGCTCCAATATTGGGTGTTGTTGCCATAGGCTTTTTCTTCTCTAAAGCCTCACACTGGAGTGCCATATCCACCAAGTCAACAAAAGGTACTTTCAAGTGTCCAACCATCTTCACATGAAAACTCTCCCTTAGACCAACTACGAACATTTCATTCTTCTTAAGTGATGTGTTGATCAGCTCAGGACTAAAACAAGAAAGCTCATTAAACTTGTTTTCATACTCAGTGATAGCCATGTTTCCTTGTTTTAGATCCATAAAATCCCTATACATCCTGGTTTTTCCTGTAGCATGAAAAAATTGAGCATCAAATTTTTCCTTGAAACTTTCCATGAAAAGTCTTCTTCTAAAGCATTTGCTATTTGAGAATCCCACCAAGCGGCAGCTGCATCCTGAAGTTGCCATGATGCTAGGAGTCTCTTCTGCTCCTTAGATAATTTCAATCTGTTGAAGATTTTCTCACAAGTACTCAACCAATTCTGGGTTTCAAGAATGGATTAAGTTCCTTTGAAAGGTTTTCCTCCCAAGGTAGCAAAATCCTTGCAAATGGTGGCAAAGATGGATCGATGTTGTACTGGAGTTACTTCTCCCGTAGTTTCAACTTGATCCTGATTGTGAGTACGTCCATTTCTTGTGGTAGTACCACTGGCACCTCTTCCACATCTAGCTATAGTACTCATTCTTAGCTCCTGAATATAGTAAGGTGATCTTTAACAATTCATCATAAGATATTATTTTAAGAATAACTCCAGGAATAACTCGAGTTAATTATAATCTTAGTGATATAAAATTTACAAATACGCTCTCTCTATATAGACACTAGCCCAAAGCCTAGTATTCAATAGCCTAAGCTCTGATACCAACTGTAACGACTTGACTTTTGTACACTTTGGAAGTCGAATCATTATAAAGAAAAAGAAAGAGATAGAATTAAAAAAACCTCAGAATCTCACAGTGGAACTAGATAAAATATAATACAACAAATAATTTATTGATACCATGATAATTATACATCAGAGTTTTACATCATACAGATAACACATACATATAGTTTGATGACTTGTCCATCTTACACACTATAATTTAACATAAGGTTGCATATATAAGTACTAGCATGGTTGATATTCTAGAGTCCTGCCATACTTCTCTAGAGATAGTGATTTAGAACCTAGATCACTTGACTACTTATAATAAGTATTATGAGTACCCGAGAGTTTAGGAAAATCAAGGAAAATAAACTATGGGTCAGACATAAGCCTGGCGTGAGTAAACAATTTTTATTTAGAAAAATAGATGAGAAGTTAAGAGGGTTTTATAAACTATGTTACGTAATAGGTGACTTGTTTAACTTCAGAAATACCATTTTGAAAAGAATGGAATTCTCGTAAGATACGACCACCAATAAATATGGTACATGATTTTACCTTACGATAGCCAAATCACTTTTATATCAAGTCTAGTGAAATTATAATAATGTCTATCAATTCACAAATAAATAGTAATATAGCCGAAAAGCTTGCATCTCACTTTCGACGTAGTTGGTATACAACTAAAAACCGTACGACTCGTATTGGAGTTTGGATTTCCAACATGACTAGGTATGGGACCACCTATCGATCAGTGTTCTCTAGAGATGAAACACTGAGGTTCAACACAAACATCTTGCAATGCGGTCACATAGAACCGACCACTCATTCTACTTGAGTGTATCAAATATATCATGACCACAGTTGGTTGCTAGTCAACCGAATACATTTCGAAGCATAAAATAGGGACAATTAATTTCTCTAGATCAGGTGATGATATAAACTGATGGGTATGACCTACATAGCCCTACTACCTACAAGATTTCAGTCATTTCCCAATTGATGAAGCTTGAGGCTACGATTATCTTTTTGGAATATCACTTCATCATTTACTTTGAATGCCACATTGTCAGATCCATCAAATCACTAATTGACGTCTACAAAAATACTCTGGTGTTAAGCAAGAGAAGGTGTCTTCTCCGCCACCAAACTTGGTACATTTGAGGAAATCAATGTACATGATTATTTGGAAATATTTTGTCAGACATTCGTCTATATATGTTCGTTCTGGGACTGAAAAAAATCGAAGGTACTAATTCTACCACATCCATTTTGGAATCACGCTCAAGATTAGCAGTAGTAGCTTTTGCTCTTCAATATTTTCAATTTGACTTCAATTTAAATCGAACGCCTAAGTCGAGTCAAAGTGGTATTCGGATTTCAAATTAAAACCCGATCTCAGTTTCTTTCAGTCGATGAACGTTAATATCATTTAGGTCAAGTTATATTTAAATGTATAAAATACAGCTATTCAACTGGAAATTCATTACATATTTATCATCATGATCTGTCTATTAAAATTAAATTATTCATTTAAGACAACATCTATTTTAGAACAGAAGTCGATGCAAGAGGATCTAAAATCTTATTAATGTATTATTCTTTGAGTTAACAATTCAATGTAACTTTTGTTATATAGTCCTGAAAATGTTTATCTCGGCTCGTCAAAAATTCCCAAGATTTATTATTTAAAATAGATTATAGAAATAAATAAATCAATCAAAATGTTCGTTTATAAAAAAACTTAAACCCGTATTTTTTTCTACCCGACCAAGCTCACCTGAGTTCAACAGTATGTCAACCGATCCAAGTTTCCACTCGCCACTTTTGTGCTAACTTGTATGGATGTTTTTCTTTCATTTTTTTTTCTATTTTTAGATTCAAAGAACTTTGCATCAAACAAGTATATATACATTTATCTTCTATATATATATATATATATATATATATATATATGCTTACAAAGAAGCTTAACACATTTTCTCTTCTATTCGGTCCGAGTTCACTTAAGCTCAAAAGGATGCCAAATGACCTAGGTCTCCATTTGCTACCTTTAGCACGCACACCATGCTAACTCCCCTTATTTTTTCTCGTTTTACATTCTTCTCAGGCCCCAATTTGACTCTTTCACTCATAAATAGCCCACGCCCCTATCTTTTACTTCCTACAAACTTCCAGCTCCTCTTTTTTTTATATATAGATTTTTTTAAAAGTTAAGTGGTTAAATTACTCTTGACCCAAACCATTTACACATACTGACAGCTGTGCACTAGCACTAACATTATAAGAAAGTGCATTTGCCCAGTTTCTTTACCAAGGGAACTTCCCCAATCTCTTTTCATGTTGTTGCTTACTACACATTCTTCCCACGAAAAATTGTTAAAATGTAGTGTGTTTACATTTTACCCTATAATTGAAAGTTACACCTACCTACGCTCAGGTTGCGGCGTCGAGAGCTAAGCTGCCACCCATCCTCTCCAACCCTCCGTTAAAACATAGAAGAATTATATCACCGTTCAAATCAGTTCAAGAAACTTTGAAAATTTGCAAATCGGAGAAAAGATGCCTCAAGTGTGCCGATCATGGACACGTGGCAAGAGAATGTAGGAACGCCGTGATATGCTATTATTGATCCTTCTTTGGACATGCTTGTTCGCAATGTCCCAAGAAAAACTCATCCACTTCTCGAGCCAAAAACGCTGCGTTGAATCGTCCCAAGGCTACACATTCTTCGAACAGTCATTTGCCACCTAGCCTGCAAAACCTGAACAGAAGGTCCTACCAGTCTACTCAAATTTCTAATTGTTATCATAACCCTAATTTCACTAATTCAAAATTAAAACCCTCCATCACTTCAAAAGAAAAATCACTTCCTTCACCAGATCACTCATCCACTATTCCTTAAAAATTTCCTCTTTTCATAGAAATGGCCGATGCATACCTCTACTTGACAGCAACGATCATCGATGGAGTCTGGTCCATTGAAATGCTCTCACGAGTCCTCACTTCAACTTTCGGACAAGAATATGTATGGCCAATCTGGCATATCTCTGATAACTCCTTTCTTATCCATTTCCCAAACGCAAACACCAAAGATCATGCCTTGTAGCTTAAAATTCTGAATAAAGAGGATGGGATTGTCCTTCTCCAACTGGCGGCTCCCCTTTAAGAGACACCTGAACCATCCTTTGATGAAGAAACTTGGGCAAGAATCAGTGGCTTATATTAGTTCATCTCTCTGGCTTATATAGATGAGTCCCCACCAAAGATTTGTTCAAATTAAACTTAAGTGAATAAGGAAAATAACAGAGGGTAACATGGTTTAGAAAGGGATAAGATTGCGTTGGTACACTAATTAAATTGCTAAGATTTGTTATTGTCCTTGATATATATACTGGTCCAATCATTTAGTGTTAATACTGAACATATATTAATTAATCTATAGGTTTTCACATGTATTTACTATTGCTTTTTTTGATTTGTTCATCTCATCCTTGCGGCTACTCAATCTAATGAATGAATAAAATATCCAGCAGTGTTTGTGCATTTGTAAACATACGATTTATCTCATGTGCTTGATAACTTAGACTAACATGTGATTGGTAGCTTGTTTCTATCCTATTTAATGTATGCAAGCTTCCAGTCTTCTTATTGGAAAACTTGTTGCTTTCAATATTAATGTTCATTTAAACATTATGCAGGCATTGTTAACCCATAAAATATGGGTCAGAGATGATCTAAGAATCATGCTAATGTTAGTCAAGTCTTTGGGCTCATATGAAGTACACCAAGTCGAACTCGGATTCATGTCGTGAATGCCAGGTCGCTTCAAGGCCATACTACAAGGAAGGGAACAACATCAAGCCACTTTTTAAGGCATGGCGCATCTCACCATGCCGCTTCGAGGGAACCAGGTCGATCCCAAGGCATGCCGCATTTCATTTATGGCAACAAAGTAAAACAAAAGAGCCTAGCAGTCATGTCGTCATGGCGCAAGTCGTTATCTCGTTAATTGTCCATGTCGGCCTTAAGTTATGTCGTAGGAGGTAAGTCAGGTTCAGGAAATGCGTCATGTCGTCTCTCTCCCATGTCGTTCGACGACATGAAATGCGGGCTGCTACTCAAGATCTCAAGATGAACCATGTCGTGACCTATTCATGCCGTATTCAGCTATTACCATATTGTTGACAGCTATCATCCGAACGAGATGAACCATGTCGAGGAGAATCATGACGTGTCAAAGGCTCAAGGCGATCAGAAGCATAGGATCTTGCGACGTGAGTCATGCCGCCCTGCCTCCATACCGTTCTGCGACGTAAAGGGTAAGTCGCTAATCAAGATCTGAAGTTAAACCATGTCGCGCCCTGCCCATATCGCCTCCAGCTAACGTCGAGTCACCCGAACGAGATGAACCATGCCGTAGAAAGTCATGTCGTGGCGAGAATTCAGGGTATCAAGTGGTCTAATAGAGCGACATGGGTCATGTCGTCCGGCGCCATGAGTCATGGCATTTCTCTGCATAATTACGAAACTGCCATCTGGTTTGGAGATCACCTATAAATACCCCTCATAATTCATTTGGAAGGAGGACCGAAAATTGATTCTTACGAGGAGACTCCGTCAAATTCAAAGCTCAACTACAACTTCTTTAATGGCTTCTATGAATTCATCAACACTTTTCTAGCTTCATGAAGATCAAATCCAAGTCAATGATCATGAGAACTTTTTACAATTGGTTCTAAGCATCTTCAATCTCATTCAAGCTATACAACAAATCTCTCAAGCAATCTCATATCTTCTCTAATCCTCTCCAAAGCCTAAATCAAATGCTAATCCACTATGAGATCTATGAAGATCATGAGAATGAATCAAAGCACACAAGTGGTTGAAGATTCACTACAAAACTAAATTTCTTCCCTTTTCTGCACCAAATTTAAGAGAAAGTTAAATCATAGAAAGAGTTAGAAGAGAGAAATGATTGTATTGAGGGAAAATTCATATGTTGTAAGCTTGAATATCATAATGAGAATTGATTGAAAGTGGATGTAGATTCATAAAGAATCGAACCACTATAAAAATTCTTTTGTCATCTTACTTGCTTTTATCCATTTATTTTGCGATTTCACGGTTCCATATTCTTACCGAATAGGTGAAGTGTAACTTTTACACCTTTGGTGTTTGGTCCCAAATTTGGAGCAAACATTTGGCGCCCACCGTGGGGCCCGAATTATCAATTTGTCGCTCTCTCACAAGGTAGAAGGCCTTACATTGGATTTCTGAATACGCTCTAATCACCTAATTTGTCCGAATTGAGATACTTACCTCTGAAGTCATGGGTATGCCAGGTAGACCATCAAAGAAAGTTACAAGTAAAAGCGTCGAAGATGTCGATAATGCCACTAACACAGAAGATACCCCGCTTACTAATCAGTTTGAAGTCGTTGAAAGTTCTAAAGGCGGAACTGCCGTAACAAGGAGGGAATTGGATGAAGTGGCAGCAGGACTGACAAGTCGAATTGATATTGCGAACGAGGCCATGATGAAGAAGCTTGAAACCATGTTCGCCATGCAAGCTGCAATGGCCAAAGTCACCATGAGTGCAAGCCGTCTCAAAACTGCTAAAACCACTGGAACGGAAGATACTGGATCTTCTTCCTCGAGTCCAAATAAAGGAAATTCTGTCCAGGAGGTTGCAAATCCTAGTCATAAGGGAATGAAGCCACCTACTCATAACCACTCTGGAAAAGCAACTCCTCAACAAGCGTTTGGTTCCACCAAAGGAGCACTTCCCCATGCGGGAGGTCCAGGGCCCCGGAATCTGAACCGCGATCGTTTGTGTAGGCAAACATCCGGTAAAGAGGAAGGCGTCCGCCCCGTGGACCAACTCAATGAGGAGGAGCGAATATTTGGAATGGTACGGAAGATCATGAATGAGAGATAGAAAAAGGTGGACGATGAAAAGGAATGGGGATTTACTCCTACAAAAAGCCCACTTACAGAAAGAATAAAAACGGCGCCATATCCAAATAAATTCAAACCCCCAGTTGTACAAGCCTATAATGGAACTGGCGATCCCAACATGTTCCTATTCAAATACAATCAGCACATGGATGGGGCACGTGCTACTGATGAGCTCAAATGTTTATACTTCCCTACCTACTTGGAAGGAGTAGCTTCACTCTGGTTCACAAAACTCCCGCCGAAATCTGTGGATGACTTCGGTACCTTGGCTAAGCTGTTTAGACAGCAATTCAGGCTTCAAGCAACCAAGGTGCGTGATGTGATGGAACTGAATGAACTGGAACAAGGGTCGGGGGAGTCCAATAAAACCTTCCTTTCTCGTTTTAACACAGTCGCTGCCGAAGTTGGAAACTATGAGCCACGTTTGGCTTTGATGGCTCTAAAGGGAGGTATAAGTAAAAAGACCAAACTCGGGCGGTGGATCAAGAAGAAGAAGCCTGCCACTCTCGAAGAGCTATTTGACAAGGCAGAGGAGTATATAGGAGTGGATGAGGATCCGGCCTATACAATGGAAGCTACAGAAAATAAGGAGCCATCAGAAAAGAGAGACGTAAACATGCAAGGAGGACAGAAAAACGCTGGAGGAAATTAGAAAAGGGGGGATAAAGGGAAAGATGGTCGAAACAACAAAAAGCTTTATTTCTTCAAGAATTTAGAAATGACTCCTCTTAACGACACCATAGAGAACATTTATATAGCGACCAAAGACACTGAAGAGTACCCAGATCCCGGGAAGTTAAGAGTCACTGATAACGCAATAAAGTCTGGCAAGTTCTGCCGATTTCACAACCAGTCGGGGCATATCACGAACGATGTAGACATTTGAAAAGCTTAATTGAGGAACTGATAAGGAAAAACAGGCTTCAACAGTACACTAAGAACTCCCAGAACGCTCAGGGAACTCAAGGCCAAGGAGCCTCTATAGGACAGCCTAAACAGAATGAGAACGCTTCGATTGCTGCTATACCAAGGATGATCATAAACATCATTTCAGGAGGCCCCTACCCGGTTGGTAAAAGCTGGGGGGACATGGTGAAGTACGCTCATGAGGTGAAGAACTTTTCGAAAAAGGTGAACTCATGACCATAGATGAAGTTTTATCGGCAAAAGTACCAAGAATCATGCGAGACGACATCACATTTAAAGATGAAGATCCGACTGGGATCATAACACCTACAGAGGATCCAATGGTGATAACCGTTGGTCTGGGCCCGGCCATAGTTAGAAGGGTGTTAGTCGATAGCGGAGCCTCAGTTAATATCCTCTTCTTTAGCGCATTCCATAGGATTAAGCTTTCCATGGGCGATGTAAAAGCCTGTCAGAACAAGATCCATGGATTCACTGGTCAAGTTGTTCAACCAATTGGTGTCATCAGTCTGTTGGTGGAGCTTGGGGAAGGAGACCAGAAAGCCGTACGGGTACAGGACTTTGTTATAATCGATGAACCTTCTGCTTACAACGCCTTCCTAGGAAGACCTACTCTCGCAGCATTCAGAATAACTATGGCTCCGTGGTGCCTCACTATGAAATTTCCAACGGAAAATGGTGTTGGCACAATTATAGGAGATCAACAAGCAGCAAGAGAGTGTTATTTGGTTGAATTGGCAGAAGCAAGGAAGAAGGAATTGAAGAAGGATGTAGAGCAGTCGCTCTGCATCCAGAAACCCCTCTTATAGCAATTAAAGCAAAACCGCCATACTGGTGAGCACAGTGGCGCCCGGAAAGCAATTGATCCGAGGAAAAACAGTATGGGGGAAAATAGAGCAGTGCCAGCCGAAGATACTATCCCCGTTCTAGTATCCGACAAGGGCCCTAACCAGATCTTGAAGATAGGATCTCAGCTAGGTATGAAGCTGCAAAGGGAATTAATCTTGTTTTTGAAAGCAAACTTAGATGTATTTGCTTGGGAACACTCAGATATGTGTGGGATCCCACCAAATGTAATTGTTCACAATTTGAATATAAATCAAAAGTTAACTCTTGTAAAACAAAAAAGACGAATGTGGGGAATTGAAAGATCCGAGGCTCTAAAAGAAGAAGTAGATAGGCTACTTAAAAATAATTTCATACGAGAATCTACGTATCCATATTGGGTTTCTAAACCAGTTCTTGTCAAAAAGTCCAATGGGAAGTGGAGAGTGTGTATAGATTACTCAGATCTTAATAAAGCGTGCCCAAAAGACAGTTTTCCTTTGTTCGAATTGACCAACTCGTAGATGCAACAGCGGGGCACGGGTTACTATCTTTCATGGACGCATATTCCGGATATAATCAAATTATGATTCACAAGCTAGACGAAGAGAACACGAATTTCATAACGGATAGAGGACTATACTGCTATAAAGTCATTCCATTTGGACTGAAAAACGCAGGAGCGACTTACCAACGTTTTGTAAACTCCATATTTAAATCTCAAATAGGGAATACAATGGAAGTATATGTAGACGATATGCTAGTCAAATCGAAGAAGGTCGAAGATCATCTTGAGGATTTGGCAGAAATGTTTCACATACTCAGGAAGTACGGGATGAAACTAAACCCATTAAAATGTTCATTCGGAGTCTCTTCGGGGAAGTTTCTTGGGTTTATCGTCAATGCTAGGGGCACCGAAGCGAATCCCTCTCAAATCGCGGCTTTAAGGGAAATGCAGGCCCCAAGGACAAAAAAGGAACTCCAGAGCTTAAATGGAAAGGTAGCAGCACTCAACCGGTTCATTTCCAAAGCAACGGATCGATGTATTCCGCTTTTCGATGCTTTGAAAAAAGGGAAGAAGGACTTCCAGTGGACCCCAGAGTGCCAGGAGGCCTTCGAGGAATTTATAAGTCATATGGAATCACGACCAAAGTTATCGAAGCCTAAGGATGGGGAGGATCTATTTTTATATCTAGCAGTTTCATCATATGCCTTGAGTGCAGCACTAATCCGAGAAGAAGAAGGAGTGCAATTGCCGGTATATTACATTAGTAAGAGGCTCGTCGGGGCAGAGCTAAATTACCCTAAACTAGAGAAGCTCGCATATTGCCTCCTTGTTGCCTCAAAAAAGCTGAGACCGTATTTCCAATCTCATCCTATCAAGGTCCTCACCGATCAACCATTAAGGCAAATCCTCTTTCACCCAGAAACTTCAGGAAGGCTACTGAAATGGAACATTGAGCTAAGTCAATATGACATCACTTACCATCCTCGAAGAGCCATCAAGGGCCAAGCCCTAGCGGATTTTATTGTTGAGTGTACAAACAGGGGAGAAGAGGTTAAGGAACCAACAGAAACAGAGATTGCCTGGAAACTATACTTTGATGGATCCAGAAACGACCACTATTCAGGGGCTGGAATCGTCTTAGAAACCCTAGAAGGTTACTCTATATACTATGCCTTGAGATTGGAATTTCCAACAACTAATAATGAGGCCCAGTATGAAGCATTAATAATAGGGTTGAAACTGGCCAAAGAGCTAAACTTAAAAACTTTACAGATTCTCAGCGACTCTCAGTTGGTGGTAAGTCAGGTACGCAAGGAGTTCCAAACCAAAACAGGAAACCTCCCTTCCTATCTAATCAAAGCTATGGAACTTCTAAATGACCTTGACTATTATGTTATATCTCACATCCCAAGAGAACAAAACTCAAAAGCGGATTCTCTTGACAAGTATGCTAGTTCATCAGACGCCCAGCTGTTGGGTTTAATCCCCATCGAAGTCTTTTTTACCCCAACCATTGAGGAAGCGAGTGTTGACTAGATAATGGAAACCGTTGAAGAACCTACATCATGGATGACTCCAATCAAAGAATACATCCTCAATGGGACACTACCTGAAGAGCGGAAAAACAAAAGGAAGATATTGCGCAAGGCCCCTTTGTACCTCGTCCAAGACGGAATGCTGTACCGGCGAGGATACTCTATGCCATTGCTGCGATGTGTGACCAAAAAGGAAAGTAAAGCAATTTTGGCAGAATTGCATGAGGGTGAATGCGGAGACACCGGTGGTCAAACATTGGCTAAGAAGGTTTTGCGATATGGCTATTTCTGGCCTGATGTAAATCTAGATGCCATGACCTATGTGAAGAAGTGTGACAAATGCCAGAAATTCGCTACGATTCCAAGAGCACCTCCTACAGAACTAGCTCAAATGGTCAGCCCATGGCCATTTGCGGTATGGAGCATAAATTTGATTGGGACATTACCCGTCGCAAAAGCAAATATGAGATACGCTATAGTAGCTATCGACTATTTCACCAAATGGGTTAAAGCAGAACCTTTGGCCACTATCACATCAAAGAAAGTGATCAATTTTGTTTTGGAAAACATCATTTGCAGGTTTGGAGTGCCACAAAAAATCATCACCGATAATGGAACCCAGTTTGAAAGCAACGAATTCCTAGACTTCTGCGCTAAATATAAGATCAAAAAGAGCTTTGCAGTTGTGGCTCATCCGTAAGCAAACGGGCAAGTGGAAGCCATCAACAAAATACTAAAGTCAACCATCAAGACGCATCTCGAAAAAGCCAAAGGCAACTGGGTCGATGAACTACCTTTTGCATTATGGGCGTACCGAACAACACATAAAACTTCCACAGGGCACACCCCGTTCTCACTCGCATTCGGGTCAGAAGCTATGATCCCAGTGGAACTGAAAGTACCAACTCACCGCAGAATCTACTTTAACCAGAAGGAGAATGAAGAACTGCAATTAAAGGCACTTTATTTACTCGAAGAAAAGTGAAAAGGAGCAGAGTTTAGGATAGCAGCCCATCAACGGAAAGTAGCCAGATATTTCAATGCAAAAGTCAAACAAAGAACTTTTCAAGTCGGGGACCTCGTCCTGAAGAGAATTATGACAGGAACCGGGGTATTCGAACCCAATTGGGAGGGACCATACGTGATAAGCCAGAAATTTTCAGATGGCACTTTTGAGTTAAAAACAACAGACGGAATCACACTTCCTCGAGCATGGAATAGCATTCATCTTCGCCATTACTTTGTTTGAAGTTTCTTTCACATATTTCGCATCATACATATATCATGAATTGTAAATAAATCATGCATTGTGACTATCATCGCAAAGTTTGTACAAATTAGTGAAAGAAATTACTTTACCTATCAAAAACTCGTACATTTGCAGGTTTTTAATTTCAAGTTACTAACATCGATTTTAATTACAGGCTTTTTAAGAAAACGAAAACACATTGAGAACCAAATAGGGCTTGCGGAATGCTATAGCACATCCCCGACGAGGAGAAATTCAAGCACCTGTTGCTTAATACTCAAACATATATACACTTTTGCTAAAGTGGGTGTGAAGTGCAAAACCATAAATAAGGGGTATTAAGAACTCTAAGCCCAAACTACGGATCAAAATTTGAATTTCACCCTAGGGGCACGGTCTTAATAATAGAGTTCGAAGTCCCAGTTTTGACAAGTTACAACTAGAATCTGACAAATAAATTAACGTCAGTCACTTGAAACAATACGATGATAAACCCAAGACCTCCTCGAGGGGCACCCGGTTCATCACCGACGCCATTAAGATATGGCCGGATAGCGATACAAACACCGGGCTTTGAACCCAAGACCTCCCTGAGGGGCACCCGGTTCATCGCTGACGCCATTAAGATATGGCCGGATAGCGATACAAACACCGGGCTTTGAACCCAAGACCTCCCCGAGGGTCACCCGGTTCATCGCCGATGCCATTAAGATATGGTCGGATAGCGATACAAACACCGGGCTTTGAACCCAAGACCTCCCCGAGGGGCACCTGGTTCATCGCCGATGCCATGTATACATGGATGGATAGCGATATAAACACAGGGTTTTCAAAGACCTCTTTGGAAGCATCCGCTCAGATGCTGGATCTTCCTAATCTAGCTATTGATTCTGGGTCCTACAAACCCGGTTACTGACGGACCCAAATACCTCTTCGGAGGCATCCGACAAGTTCAACAAGCGTCTGAATTATTCAGATCCAACGAACAACGGATCAAAGGTTCTTTCAAGGGCATCCGGTTATAAGTCGAATCTTCCAAATTCATTTAGTAATAAAACCAAAAATTTCCCTCAAAGTTATCTGATAAAAAACCACAAGTAACGGACTCACTCAGTTACCAGGAATAACAGATTCCTTTATCTAACTGTAAATACCATGCCTAAATTTTCGAAGTATTGAAACCAGTTGTGGTATGGGGGCATTACCATTGCATTAATGAAATCTAATAATGCTCTCTTAAAAACATACCACAATCTGGTCATAATTCTATGAAAACTCGGCATTGGATCATTCCAACAAAACTAGATTTCCTGAAATGATTAAGGTTAAATCAAAGATCCTAGTAAAATGGTTATTTATGCGAAAGGATTTTGGACATCATCTCAGTCAAGGTCGGGAAAATCTAATCTTGTTGGTTGGGTTAACTCAGCCTATAATAACAAACAACTTGTGATGCGGAATCTATATTGCAAATGTAAAGCAGGCATGAAATGCAGAATAGAGAAGTAGCAAGACTAAAAGCGAAATTCAAAGCATGAAAAGAAGGACACAATTTCCTGACAACAAAGCAGAACTATATCATAAAGTCACGAGTTAAAGTGCAAAATATCAGACAACAGAGTGCATAAAGATGACAAGTACAAGAGTAATAAGCGGGGACCAGCGCCCGCATATACAACCTACCTGAATACAACACGCAAAAGAGAGTAATTAACAACCAAGTTGAGCAACTACTAAGCAGGATCATTTCTTCTTTTCACTTGATCTCAAAGTTGGCTTGCTAAGTAAAGGCGGAGGGGTCTCTTCTACATTACTCCGATTCTCTTGGGAAGAAAAAGCGGTAGCCTCCATCTCCTTCTTCCTCTTCCTCTTCTTCTTAGACAATGAAGACTTGGCAGACTTCTTTCCTTTCTCCTTGGTAGTAACCCGGGGACTCTCATCTGCATTAATAACTTCAAGATCGTCACTAAGGCTGTAGTCAATGACATCCAAATCTGAGAAGGCACCGATCTTTGCATCCTGTAACCCAGGAGCTGCAACAAGCAAGGGTGTGTTACTAAGAGGAGGGGGAGTAATGACAGAAGTAAGAGGAAAAGTTGTCAATGGTGAGTCAGCCTTAATAGCTCATGTTGTCAATGCATTGCCTACGGCAGGAGAAGACAGGGGTGAAATTAAATTCAAAGTATGGAAACATTGAGCATAATAAGCAAGGGACCCAGGTGAATCAAAAATGGACTCTAAGCACGACAGGGTAAAGTTAGTTTCAATTTTACCTGTATCTAGAAGATTCTACGAGGTATCCCTATGCTCGATTCTCCAGTGGTCGGGATTGTCATCATCAGCCTCATCGTTTTCACCATGCTCATTAGCAATATCCTCTGTATTGATATCCTCATCAATGGTGACATTTTTGCCTTTAGGAGCATCATCCGGGTTAGCTAATGTCTATGAGCCAGAAGCTTCAAAGGCCGAGGGATCAACAGGAAGGTTGACATCTGGTTGAGTGTGAACTTTCTCACCAGAAGTACCAGTCCTCTCGTCCATTAGTTGTGCCTTTCCTTCTGCCAAAGCCTCTTTGGACCTGTCGTCTAAAAGTTTGTCAATGAGTTCATCCTCACTACAATCATCACCGTTAATCTCAAGCACTCGCACCCAAACAAGCGCCAAAGTACGTGCAAAACTATCCCCTAGGTAATGCAAGCTCCCACGGCTCATGACACTGTAGACGTAGAAGCGGAACATGTCATCATCAGTTTCGTCCACAGCTTGTTTGTGAGTTTCATCTGCAGTTATCTTGTCCTTCTCAAGGGATTCGACCTTGGCCATTAGTGTCTAGTTGGAAGCCTTCAGAGATTTTACCTCCTTATGGAGATTAGCAGCATCTTCCCGATATTGTTTGGAGAAATCCTTCTCTATAGCCAATTCAACATCAACATCGCGCTTGGCAGCTATGGCATCTTTTTCTCTTCGTTAGGAAGCCTCAAGTTCTTCCCGAAGATTTTTAATCTCGTTGTCTGATGCCTCCAACTCTGCGACTCTTTTATTAAGAACTGTGATAGTAGCGTCACGATCATCTAGAACCTTCTCCCATTTGACTTTAGCATCCTCCAGCTCGGCAATTTTCGTAAGTTGAGAATCATGGCGCTTTTGGAGGTCATCACCAAGTTTCTCCCATCCACGCAACTTTTGGTAAAAGATATCTCTTATGATATTCCATTTTGTCTCAAGTTGACTCTTAGCAGTATTGAGCTGGGTGTGTGTTTAACTTATAACCGCATCCACCTCTTTAAGAAAATCATCGGCGTCGGTTATACTTACTCCTCGATCAAAGTAAAGTCCTTTCAAGTTCCAACCCGGGAGCTTTTCGGTAAAGGAGATGTTCGTCGACCCAGGAGTATGGCGAGGTTTATTGATAATCGAATGGATCTCAGCTGAAGGACCAGGAGGGCCAGAGGATGAAGGAAATCGGGGTTTAGTAGGTAGCTTCTCTACTTGAGAATGCTTATAAGAACCATCCCTTTCTCGTTTCCTCCCTCGCTCTCTTTCATCGGGAGTGTCTTCCCTTAGCCAACTGCGTCTTCTTGCCTCTTCCTCTTCTTCCTCGCGTATCTTCTTTCTTTGTTCCTTAGTTAGAACGGATTCTGATACATGAAAAGACTGAGAAGAGGGCTTCAAAGGCGGAGGAGGATAGGGCTGCTCATGGTGACGGGATGATTGCCGAGGTTAGGATTGTAGTAAGTGCTTCGGATCGATAGCTTTGCTCCTCTTACTGAAATCCAATCTGATTCCTAACAAGCGTTTCCCGTACATGTCTAAACCTAAAATGAGACATGCATGAGTTTTCGATACTTGAAACTATACAGTGTCTAAGAATCCCAAAGCAAGATACAAACACAGGAAAATAATTGAAATACACAAGATGAATTTCTTTAAAAGATACTATTGTTAACAGACCAGTCATATCCTCTGAGTTTAAGGGAATTCCTAAAAATTTAAGAGGCTTTTCTGACTCAGTTGAGGCTGCATCCCTAAGTTCGGTTTCTATGGTTTGAGGGTCGAGAGGCTGAGTAACCGAACCATCCTGACTAAGATATCTAGCAGAGTAGAGATCACTCAAATTATCAAATGTACCTAAAGAATCTTCCTTAGCTACATTTTCAGTAGGAGAATCTCCAGTTATAGTCGCAGTATTTGGATCGGTTTCTAATACAACTACGTCTTCACCATCATGTTCAATCCCGTACTCAAGTTAAGAAGGATTCACTTCCCTATCATCTCTTCTAACCTGTTCGTAATCTAATTCTGACTCAGGATTCGGGGAAATATTTTCTTTCTCAATCAACTCAACCGACGTTGTGGGATCTTCGCCTCTATGACGGTTAGAGTCTTCATCCTTATTCAAAGTCTTCGATGAGGGCGACGTTTTTCCACTAACAGACCCTTAACATCTATTCAAGGAAGGGTCAACGGAAGGGTTTTGATCAGCTTGAGTTACACTCCTGTCGTCTAGATTTGCTAAATCTGATTTTGTAAGGTTAGGTTTAGGAGTGGAAGGTCCAGCCTTACATAAAAACTTCCTTAAGGGATGAAGTAGTTCATATTGGTGAAGAATGCTATCTGTAATTAAAAGCTTTCTACTTCTCTTAGCCTCGTCAATAGATTTTAGTGTTTTGTATGTGGCTTTAGTAGAAGGGGGTGCTTTGTTGTCCTTAATCAGGGTAGAGAGTACTGCATTTCAAAAGGAAATAATGTAAGAACGTATAACTCAAAGTGAAGTAAAGTCAAGACCTCTGAATAAGATACGCATACCTCCATCTGTCCATTGCCTTCGGAATGGCTCGGGGCATCTAACGAAGAAAAATTGGCTTAAAAACCCTGAAACACTGTCCGGTAATTCGAGAACCAACTTCCGATTTCTGGCACCTTCAACATGCATAATAGAGGGGGTGTCCTTCCTACTCTTGAAAGAACACAAGTATCGAAGATCCTGGAAAGTAGGCTCTTGCTTTGTCATATCCATGAGAAGGACATAAAGGCCTAGTAGAACCGTGTAGCCATTAGGATGGAGTTGGAAAGGAGCGATGCCTAGATGGTTTAGGATTCGCCCTAGAAAAGGATTAAGCGGGGGAATAGCACTAGCTGCTAGCATTTGTTTGCTTACAGCAACATATCCAACAGGGGGGTCATCAGCAAAAACGCCGTCCTTTGGTAATATTGCATCCGTAAGAGGAATTCCATATTGACCACACAACAGTTCGTATTGCTCCTGAGTTAGGGTGGTAGAATGTCTCTCTTGATCCCTATCCTTAATCGGGAGGAGATCCAAAGGAAGGGGGACAGAAACTTGACCAAAGATTGTGGTTGTTTCAGTCTCCGAAGCCTTGTTTAAGGATGGATCGGTTTGCACCGAGGAGGTCTCTTTACTTTGAGGAAGGACTTGCTTCTCAGTAGTCATTCTACGCAGATATACTTGAATACATTTCAGTTTTCTAGCGGAAAGATTCGAAGAATAAAGGTGTGGAAACACATCAAAGCGTTAAAACAAAGGTGACGAGCACCAAGGCAAAGCGTTTGTTAACAATAAGGTTAAGTCGTTATGACATGATTGCTCATGCCGTAGCAGCAACATGATGGTTCCCTCATGTCGCCGCGCGGCTTGGAATCCATGGCGGGTCTCGAAATAAGGCACATGTCAGTTCATGGCATGAGGCTCATTTCGGGTCACAGCACAAGGCTCATGTCGGTTCACAATATGAGGCTTATGTCGGTTCACGACATAACACCCATATCGGTCCACGGCATGAAACTCGTGTCAATCCACGACTTGAACCTCATATCAATCCGCGACTTGAATTTCATGTCGATCCACAACCTAAGAACCATGAAGGTCCGCGACTCCATGTTAGTTTGTAACTTCGAATTTTGAAAGCAACTCAATATTGACACAAAGGTCCTAGCATTAAAAAAGGGATGTTCAAACGTTATCATGAAATAAGATTCATACTGATATTACGTCTTACGACCTACGACCCGAGAATCATGTCGGTCTACAACTTGAGAGTCATACAATTCCTGGGGTCAGGAGTTATGTCGCTTCTACAGATTAATGATTCGTTCCCACGACTTAAATTGCCCTGACGGCTTAAGTATCTTGACAATTCATATGATTTGGGGATCAGAGTGGCCACTTAAACAAATTTAGAACCA
The DNA here is from genome assembly GCA_030737875.1 of Allium sativum. Lineage (NCBI taxonomy): Eukaryota > Viridiplantae > Streptophyta > Magnoliopsida > Asparagales > Amaryllidaceae > Allium > Allium sativum. Next base: position 322,619,954 of record CM060921.1, read on the forward strand.
ACTCCAAATTCCTACTAGCGGTCAAATTCAATTCGTAAAATCATTACTTTATCGAAAGTAAGCAAAAATCCTAGAATTCTATACAAGAATTAGCATTTAAAGAACAAAAAGGAACATGGATCTAACAATTTCTGGCAAAAACTTCTAAATGGTTGTCGAAGGAAGGATTCTCCAAAATCAAGAGAATAGATGACGGATTGAGTATAATTGATGATGATTGCTCGAATTTGTTGAAGCCGGTTGGGATCTGGTCGAGATGGCTTTGGTGAAGGTGTCGAACTAATTAGGTAAGTCGTTTATGAGGAAGGCGACGACTTTTCTCTGATCCAATCCACCATTAACGAGATAAAGCTTTGAAATGAAAAGAGGAATGGGAATGAACACGTGGGCTGGAGATAATATAAGGGGTACCAAAATGACTGGGCCGAGTTCAGTTCAAGTTAAAGCCCAATACGACTTAGACAGTGTAACAACCCGAAAATCTAGGCCAGTTAAAAATTTTTATTTTGGCAATTTTAGCGAATTTCGATTATTTAAAATGAATTATTTTAAATAATATCGACGAGAAAATTTCTTTTGAATAAAATTCAATGGTATATAGTTGTATAGATTGACGATAGAATATAAATATTTATTTATATTTATAAAAGGAATTGAAAATGGCGCGGTAGTTCGATAATTCAATTTCAAACTTCAATTGAATGTACTGGGTGCAAAACAATCCGGATTTTAGTGAAACCAAAAACAATAGGATCTAATTGACGATATCTTTCCAACGAATCCGAAAAATCAAAATTTCATAGCGGGGATCAAAAGATATGTCCAGTTGAAAATCATGAATAGTCGCTATGGAATTCGGGCCCTTAAAAATGGAAATTTTGCAAACGACCTCGGATTTCGACGAAACCACTTTTGTTGGATCCGCGATGTCAAGTTATTGCTAGGTTTCAAATTTCATAATTTTTCGAATCAATATGTGAGCGTGGCAAAGGAAAACGCGTTTGACCAGTTTTAGTTGATTTTAATCGACTGGAAAATGGCCATTTTTCCAACGGTCTCAAAATTCGACGAAACTAGTTTTGTTAGGACCGTATGGTCAATACGAAGCTAGAAATTATTTTTCGGGAATTTTTCGAGCTAGTACGTAGCCCCGGTAATTTGAAATGTGCGTTTAAATTGAATATATAAAGAATTATATTTTAAATTCAACAGAAACTGATCGAAATGATCGAATCAGCTTACGATACATATCCCATTGTGTTCGGAATGGGGGTGAAACGCTATGGACGACAGGCGGTGGGCTTCGTTTCAAGGTCGTATGAAAAAGTCAACTTTTTTAGATAATTAAATAATTAAATATAAAATTCCTTCTCCCTCCTACCCCCTATTCTTTCATTCTGGCCCCCCTTCTTTCATCGTTTTATTCACAGAAACGAAATTAAAAAAAAAGTGGGAATGGCCGCCTCGATCGACGACGCCTCCAGACCCCGGCCTCCGCCATCGCCCTGCAACCCCGTCGCGCCGTCAATGTCATCCAGAACTCCCCCTCTCTCCTCTGCGTTCTCTTCCTTCCTCTTCCCTTTGATTTCCGCCATCGATCCACCCATCCGTGCCTCCCTCCTCGAGCTCCAATCGAACCACCACCCCGACGTGGAAGCACCCCTCCGATGCACAGACCCCGCCTCCCTCCAGTCGCCTGGCCCCACCTCCAACCCGCCGCGCCTGAGCACCCGCGACCCCCACTCCGACGCCTCCGAACGCGACAGCAAGCCCCCTTCCCTCGATTTACACTGTGAGTTTTGATTTTATTTTACTTAGTTATTTATTTTTGTTTATTTACCATAATCAGTTTTTTTAAAGTAAAGAATAGATTTTTATAAAAAAAAATCTTTATATGTTTATCATTGTATAGGAAACGTAATCTTCAAAGATATGATTGTTTTTATAATAGAGAATTTAAAGATATAATTTTTATTATAGTACAAGATTAAAAATATAATTTTTATAATATAGGAAGGTTAAAAATATAATCTTTGTCATGAAAAAGAAGTGATCTTTGAAAACGAATGGTAGTGGTTTTTAAAAGCAAAAAGAATTGATTTTTAAAAGGTTAAAAATGTAATTTTTTTATCATAGGAATAATAAAAATATGATTTTTAGTTAAGGAAGTAAAGATTTTTATATATTGAATAGCATAGTAAAAATTCGATTTTTATATATTGAATAGCATAGTAAAAATTCGATTTTTATATATTGAATAGCATAGTAAAAATTCAATTTTTATATACTGAATAGCGAAGTAAAAATGTGATTTTTACATATGTAGAGAATACGGGCAGAGAAAGTGACAAAAGGCAAGAACGGCGAAGATTTCTACAAAAGAATAGCCGTGGAGTTAGGATAACTATCGGTGAGAACTCCTCACTCTAAATTTCTCTTTCTCTAGTTATATAAATATATACTAGGATGCAGACGGTGTTTAGTAACACCCGACACCCGTCATCCACAGACCATGGATGGCTTGTTTGTTTAATTGTTTGGTTGTGTAGTTGGTTAGATTATTTGGTTTGGAATTGGATTGTTTGGTGAAATGAAATTGATTTGATTGATTATGTGAATGGCATGGGCCTTCACTAGACCGGGGATAAGGCTAGGCCTTGTCCCGTTTCTAGTATCGTGCCGTTATGCCGCTGAAATTTTCTAAAATAAGTTAGAAAAATAAAGATAACATTTTATTTAATAAATGAACCGAATAGAATATTCATAGGTTGAATAAAATAGTTTGATCGTTAAAAATATAATTTTTAACGTGAATGTGAATAAATAAATATTCATTTACAAACCGGACGGTTTGTTTATGTACACCTATTTGAAGGACATTGATTGGGACGATAAATTTTACACATTACCCAACTGCACAAATAAAAATCTGTGTTTGATTGCTTGAAACCCCACACGGGTATTGGGATGATATTTGACGTACACTAATCCCGATTGTTTAGTTGTATGTCGATCGATTGATTGACAGGCTGTTATAAGTGTTGAATATTTATATTTGATGCTTATACAGTGTAGAATGCACTTTGGATGATGGTTGATTATTCATCGTTGTTGATATATACATGTGTTGTAGAAAATCCATATAATTAACATTATATGGTAATTGTTTGGGCCTCATTCCAGTTTTGAAATAGAAATATTTGAAATGAAATATTTGAATAGAAATATTTGAAAAAGAAATATTTGAAGTAGAATATTTGAAAATTGAAATATATGAAGCCGCGTTGATAGATTGACGCCATTTTGACGTGAACGATATTTATATCGATTTTATTCAAATTGAATTGAATTGAAAACGAATTGAAATTGAATTAGAAATCAATTTGAACTGAAATCAATTTGAAATAGATTTGAAATGAATTTGAAATGAATTCGAATAGAATTGAAATCGTTTTAAAATGAATTCGAACAGAAATTGAATAGAAATGAATTCGAATTGAAATTGAATTGAATTGAAAACGAACTGAAATTGAATTAGAAATCAATTTGAATTGAAATCAATTAGAAATGAATTTGAAATGAATTTATATTGGAATATTCAATTTTGATTTGAAATGGAATATGAAGTTGAAACCATTTTGAAAACGAATTTAAAACGATTTATAAAATACGTTTTTTAAAGGTAATCGACGAAGTATATATTATATATATTGAATATATAATAATGGCCTGAATAGAACGCGCCGCGCCGCGGTAGTTCGCGAATTTCGACCATTGACTTCGAACGGATATTACGGGAGATCCGACCGTCGGATTCTCCTGAAACCAGAACCGTTGGGTTCGTATCGAAAAGAGCTTTCTAACGAATATTAGAAATTTAAAATCTAACGGTTGGATTTGGAATTATGTCCAAATCAAATTTGGAAAAGGTCGCTGTAAGTGCAGTTCGATGGCCGTTGATGGAAATCGACTGTACGGGCCTTGATAAAATTATTAAAAATAGTAATAAATTGGGTAAAATCATAAGAAATGATTTAGAAAGAATTGGGATGAAAAACTCCATATTTGAGAAGATAAAAATAGATTTTTATCGAAATGAACTAGTTTTGAACTAGAATTATAATTCTGTTTATTTTTAAATAAATAAATTGAATTTGAAGTGGTTTTGAAAATAACCAGAATTTCCAATGATTGCATTGGAATGGATTTGAATCGAAATTGTCTTCAGAATATTTCGATGTTGGATTTCGTGATTATACAGATGTTGTTATGGAAATTTGAAAGATATAGATATATATATCGTTATTTCCAATACGATATCTGTTGGTCGTAGAATTTGATACTGAATATAAGCCGATATATTTTCTATTCAGAGCCTTGTATTTAATATCAAATGTGATTTGGGTTTGCCGTGAATGGTGTCTTGACTAACACTGTTCTTGAACCCAGTTAAGAAAAGATTAAATCTTTTTATTTGGATTTAATGAAGTGTACCAATTAAATAATATTTAAATGGAATTGAATTGATATTGATTTTTGGGTTTATCGTGGACAATGTTTTAAATAACACTCGTTCTTTAACCCGATAATTAATGGAATGTGATTTTGGGTTTATCGTGAACTGTGTTTTAAATGACACTGATTCTTTAACCCAGTCACAGATTAAAACTAAGTGGAGTTTTAATGAATCTTTAATTAGATTGAAATGATCGAAAATGGAGTATAACCAGTTTTGCTCCACGCGATAGTTAAATCTTTAATTAGATTTGAACGTGAAATGGTAATTGAATTTACCGATAACACCGTGGTGTTAGATATGAAGTAAGACCCGTTTTACTTCATGGGATGAATAGGTTGGGATTGGGAAATTAAAAACCAATGATTACTTCGGTAAGGCTCGCTAATCCCGACTAGTTGAAAAGAAATTCAAAAGTAGAATAAAGAATAAATTTTAATGATTTATCTTTGATAAAATTTATGGGAACCTTTCCCTATGAAAGTGAAATTTAGAAACTAACTGTCGGTTAGCTAAGCAGAATGGATTTCTAGATATTGATCTGATGTTGGTTTCGGCCTTCGGGGTTAATATTTGGGGAATTATTCTCTTGTTAATTTACGGTTAGTGACTGATGAATTGGAATGAGGCGTATGTTGTGTTTGTGTAACACTTGTTTATAATATACGCGAGTTATTCGGAAAGTCCGGGTTTATCCCATTCTGAATAACTGATACGATGATAAGTCGAAGATGAAGACGATGGTTGAAGACCGGAGGTCTTCACGTCGTTTGGATAATTACTGATGATCTTGATTGGGATGTACACCCAAGAAGATGGAAACAGTTGGTGATCGTCCAGACGTACTTGGAGATCGATGGATATGCGGGGTACTAGGTGCCTACGGTTTCGTTCAGACCCAGAATGAACTTGTAAATGGATTGTGTGTCTGACATTGGATTTTAGTCTGTGTGATTGATTTCTATTAAATATATATCTGTTTGGCGATGGAGAATTTATTCTCTTGCTTAACGCCCTTCTCTGAGACGTACGAGCTCAGGGGTTATATACTGATGGATATCAAACGCATAGAGTGAATTGCCTGTGTGGCATGCCTAAGTGGCAAATGATCAAGGCTTCTGTTGAAAAGCAGAGTCTTGTGGTTGATGATCGAAGCACGGCCTTTGTGGCGTAGCTTTGTGTAACGTTTACTTCGCGAGTTTCACACCCGATATGAGCCAAAAACGGGAGACAGACCTCAGGGGGGACATGCGTTTTCTTTCTAGCTAGAAGTGGCGTCAGTGGTTTTACACGCCCTGACGAGATTGACTTATGTGGTTGTTGCTATTGTGAGGCGCCTCGGTTTGATCGGACGATCCGGGTACGATGGAGTCATTTTGTTGGCTCACCTACGCCCCATAGGGCGGAGAAACGCATTGTTCAGGCATTATAATCCACATCGGTGGACCGGCCCTGACGATCCAAGGTACGGTTGCGGCTGTGCCTGAGACTCGGGCTAGACAGTCTCGAATCGGTGAGGACTATCTTTTGCTTCGGTTCATAGATGGAAACCCAATTCCCAAATATGTGACATTTGCGGTTTTATTTATAGAACTAGTATGGCGACATGATATATGGTACCCATGCCGTCTACGATTGATACTTATGATTTGAAGTTGTTTTATACACTATGCACTTATAATAGTATCAAATGATTTGTTTTCAACGTATCAAGCATTCTTGGCAATTATAAGGTAAAAACCCTATCCTCCGGCTTACGTTGCATTGTGTGATGGGAACTGGGTCTTATAATAGCTTCATCTTTCATTATTTAGCATTGCGCTGTTTGTTTTATGCACTGGTATTCTTGGGAGGAAACCCGTTCCGTGTTATACGGCGTGGTCCCTTGATTTACCTAACTTTAAAATAAAGAATAATAACTGTTTTAGTTCTCACACCAGTCCCATGACTGACCTGGAGTTTATTGTTTTGACCTAAACTCTGGATGTTCCTATTTTGACACGGGCAGCTAGTAGTTTTGGTTTTGCAGATTTATATTCACAGGATCCTGGTTTACAGCTGGAACGATATCCGGAAAGCTTTGTATCCGTATATTTCTTCTAGTTGTGTATTGTATTATTTTCTGCTGCTATGTATTTAAATGTAATTTAAATCTCTGATAATTCTGTGTAATATTCATTTATACTCTGTATATTCTTGTAATCTGATGTATTGTTGTAATATACAATGAAATGTTCGTTTGTATGCGTTCTATTTTGTCGTGTTCTCAAAACAATTCGTTCTTTCTCTTCTCTTCGGAGACCGGGGAAGTTGCGGGTCGTTTCAGACAGTCCCATACGGCATGATGAGATCAAAACAAGTCGCAACAACGTGATAGCTTGCGACATAAGTCTGAGAGCGATTTAATTCCTTCATAAAATAAGTTAACGACTTAACTAAAATGCATGAAAAAGTACCAGGAATACCATGATTCGAAGCCCATGCCATTTTTAATAACACGAACTTCGAGGGGCAAAATGTTAACCCATAAAATATGGGTCAGAGATGATCTAGGAATCATGCTAATATTAGTCAAGTCGTTGGGCTCTATGAAGTACACCAAGTCGAACTCGGATTCATGTCGTGAATGCCAGGTCGCTTCAAGGCCGTACCGCAAGGAAGGGAACAACATCAAGCCACTTTTTAAGGCATGTCGCATCTCACCATGCCGCTCCGAGGGAACCAGGTCGATCCTAAGGCATTCTGCATTTCATTTATGGCAACAAAGTAAAACAAAAGTGCCTAGCAGTCATGTTGTCATGGCGCAAGTCGTTATCTCGTTAATTGTCCATGTCGGCCTTAATTTATATCGTAGAGGTAAGTCAGGTTCAGGAAACGCGTCACGCCGTCTCTCTCCCATGTCGTTCGACGACATGAAATGCGGGCTGCTACTCAAGATCTCAAGATGAACCATGTCGTGACCTATTCATGCCGTATTCAGCTATTACCAGATTGTTGACAACTATCATCCGAACGAGATGAACCATGTCGAGGAGAATCATGATGTGTCAAAGTCTCAAGGCGATCAGAAGCATAGGATCATGCGACGTGAGTCATGCTGCACTGCCTCCATACCGTTCTGCGACGTAAAGGGTAAGTCGCTAATCAAGATCTGAAGTTAAACCATGTCGCGCCCTGCCCATATCGCCTCCAGCTAACGTCAAGTCACCCGAACGAGATGAACCATGCCGTAGAAAGTCATGTCGTGGCGAGAATTCAGGGTATCAAGTGGTGTAATAGAGCGGCATGGGTCATGTCGTCCGGCGCCATGAGTCATGGCGTTTCTCTGCATAATTACGAAACTGCCATCTGGTTTGGAGATCACCTATAAATACCCCTCATAATTCATTTGGAAGGGGGACTGAAAATTGATTCTTACGAAGAGACTCCGTCAAATTCAAAGCTCAACTACAACTTCTTTAATAGCTTCTATGAATTCATCAACACTTTTCTAGCTTCATGAAGATCAAATCCAAGTCAATGATCATGAGAACTTTTTACAATTGGTTCTAAGCATCTTCAATCTCATTCAAGCTATACAACAAATCACTCAAGCAATCTCATATCTTCTCTAATCCTCTCCAAAGCCTAAATCAAATGCTAATCCACTATGAGATCTATGAAGATCATGAGAATGAATCAAAGCACACAAGTGGTTGAAGATTCACTACAAAGCTAAATTTCTTCCCTTTTCTTCACCAAATTTAAGAGAAAGTTAGATCATAGATAGAGTTAGAAGAGAGAAATGATTGCAATGAGGGAAAAATCATATGTTGTAAGCTTGAATATCATAATGAGAATTGATTGAAAGTGGATGTAGATTCATAAAGAACCGAACCACTATAAAAATTCTTTTGTCTTCTTACTTGCTTTTATCCATTTATTTTGCGATTTCGCGGTTCCATATTCTTACCGAATAGGTGAAGTGTAACTTTTACACCTTTGGTGTTTGGTCCCAAATTTGGAGCAAACAGGAATTATATTTATGTTTTAGTTTTATTTGTGTTTTTGATTATGTGGATATTTTATCTGACAACGTTTTCTTGAGATGTTGCTCTATTTTATGCAATCCCAGGCTCTGTTTTGGTTCTTCTCTTTTCTATTTTACTGCCTACAAAATCATATATTTTTAAATGCATGATATTTTTTTCCTTTTTCATCTTAATTACTTGCTGTTTATAGGTTGTAGTATGCTAAGTTCATTAATTTGTTATCTTATCACACTTATTATTTTTGGTTTTATAGGTACATGCTAGAGTTGTTTACTATGATATTGATGGTGTTATCTATTGTTATCCTATTTAGTTTTATAAGCACAAGCTAGGCTACTGTTATGTTATCCTTTAGATTGTATTATACCCGTTTGATTTTAGACTTGCTACCATGTACTTGTTTGTGATGTTGTGTTATCCTACTGAAGTATGAAAAATGCTTATTTGAATTTTCAAGAAATGGACAAACACATTTTGATTCTCGCTTGTCTTATGGACTAGCATACATACATATTTACATGTATGTGAATTTTTAATTAAAACAAAATAAGTTACTTATCTAAAAATTTATTTGATTTCTCTTTTAGATTTTCAATTGTAATGTTATGTTAAAAATTAACGAAATTCTCAAATGTTCGTTGTTACATGGAAAATTTATTTAAGAATTTTTCACTTCTTATTTATTAAATTTTATTATGAATTGCCAAACATTTCAAATTTTTGTATTTTGAAAACAATTTAATATTTTAAATATATATATATACACATATCTTGATTATTCAGATAAATATTGTTTTTCAATGAAATTCAAATAATATATCGTTTACAAAACTAACCAAAAACTGGATCGTTACACTCCAAACCAATATAAAATATCGGCGTGTTATTTCCTTTACTACTTTTAATTTTTATTTGCATCTGTATATGATCCCATTTTTGATTCATATCTGTGATTTGTATTTTATTATGTTAAGTTAGAAAGATTTCAAAAAGTTCATTAACTCCATTAAACACTGTTCACCCCCTTCTAGTGTTAAGTTAGCATTAAGATCTGTGATCCGCATTTTCCAACAATTGGTATTAGAGTATTGGTTTTCAAAGTTTTCATAATCTGATTGTTTGAAAAGTTTCAAATGGCAACCAACACTGGTAATGTCAACACTAGTAATTTTAGTTCAATTGTAGAGGATTGGTCTACATTAGACCACCACTGTTTAATGGTAGTAATTATGTATATTGGGCTTGTAGGATGAAAATATATTTACAATCAATAGGATTGGACACTTGGAACATCACTCAAACTAAGTATGTTGAACCCACAACTGATTTTGCATAATAGACTGTTGAGCAATAGGCTACTACACATAAAATAATTCAAAACCCGTTAATAATTTATTTTGTTCACTTGATAGAATTTAATTAATTAGGCTGTCTATGTGTAAGTCTGCATATGAAATATGGAAATCCTTGCAAGTTACTCATGAAGAAACGAGCAAAGTTAAACAGACCAAGATAACCATGTTAACTCATCAATTTCAATTATTTAAAATGAATCTAAATGGGTCTATTTCTGATATGTACTGTAGGTTCTGAGATATTATGCATTCACTAATAACCTTTGGAAAGACATACTCTTAGGAAGACCATGTCAAAAAAAATCTGAATTCATTAACTCTAGAATGGGATCAAAAGACTCTAGCGATTGTTGAGGTTAATGATATCAGTACATTAAAAATTTAGGAGTTAATCGGAAATCCAATGTCTTTTGAAGTCTAGATGAAAGAAAGGAGAGAAAATAAGTCAATGGAAAAGAAGTCAACAACATTCAATGCAATAACTGAAGATTCAGACTCAAACAATGATAATGAGTAAGAGATAGCATTGACGATAAGGAATTTTAGAAAATTTCTAAAATATAGGAAGATGAATAACTTCAGAAGGAACTATTATATGAATTTTGTGAAAAATAAAGAGATTCCAAGCAACATCAGATGTTACAACTGTGATGAACCAAGACACTTAAAAAGAGATTGTCTATATCCAGATAAGTAAATCAACCTCCAAATAACAATACTTCAAAGGAAAGGAAATGGGGTTATACTGCCACACCAGATGATTCTGATTCATCCACCAGTGATAAAGAACAAGGGAAGAACAATTCAAATATGTGATTCATGGTTATTCATGATTTAGAAGATATTGGAAATTGGATCTAAAAATAGGAACACATTTATATTAATTTGGTTGGAATTGATTTTTTGAATGGTTGCTTGATTGCTTGCGTTGTTTGAATTCCTTGAATTTCAAAATTAAAAAATTCACCATTTGAAATTTAAAATTTAAAATTTAAAAATAATATTATTTTAATAAAATATTAATATAAAAGTATTATTATATTGAATGTTATCTCAAGAATTACATAAATAAGAATATAAGATATATATATATATAAACAATTAAAAATAGAAAATGCACGTCCCTTGGAAAATTGGACACATGTCGACATGCCTCACTACCCATGTTGGCATGCCTCCTGTAATTTTTGAATTCAAACTTTTAAATTTCCTTTCACTTTTTACCAATTCCAATGTACTGAAAAAGTGTTTATTAACCAGAAAACATGTCTATGGATTCTCTATTTATCTCTCTATCCTTATCACCACTTACAACCTTTGTTTCAGAATTGAAACTTATCTCCATTATCTTGTACTCTTCAAAAAACTTCAAAAATGGCTTCCTCAAGCATTCCAAGCACTATGAGACTATCTAAGGCTATCAAAGACTTTCTTTTTAATAATCCTGAAGCTATCAAATATTACATCAGCTCTGCAAACTTTGGTAAAGTCAATAGTGAAAATTTGCTATCTCTCACGATTTTGAAACTTATGAGCTTGAATCTCTTTTTAATCAAGATAAAATCCTTAGTTTGATTGATTCTCGAGAAAATGATTATGTCTGACCTTGTAAAAATGTTTTATGCGAATTTAAATCGTGGTTTTTATGAAGGAAATGAAAATGAAATTGGAGTAGTGTAAGAGACACTCAAATTGTTTTAGATTGTGAAGTTTTAGAAAATATTTTTGTTTGCAAAAGAACAGGAATTATCTCTCAGATTTCAAAATTATTGAACACGACTGAGATACTTTTCACTACATTTTTGAAGAAGATGACAATTTAAAATTCAAAAAATATTATTTTCGACCAAAGGCAAGAATCGTAAATCTATTTCTTCAGCACACTATTACACCTCGTTCGGGAAATTTCAATAACCCAACAATTAAAGCATGCAAAGATCATTTTTCCATTATGGAAATTATAACATTAATTAGGCTTAAGTTATTTTGGATGAATTTTGAGCCAAAGATTTTTCAATGGGTAAAAATACGTTATATCATTGAATTTACCTTACATGTATTTTCAAATTTTTTGGAGTTGATTTCAAGGGAGAGGAGTTTATTTTCAAAAAGGTCTTAAATTCCGAAAATATTCCTCTTATGAAGATTCCGCCAGTTTTTCAACTACATGAAACGCTTTCGGAAAAAGGGGCAAGACTGGCTCGTTAAATGGAGTAAAGAGAAAGAACATAAATCGAAGAAGAGGAAGAAAATGAAAATGCTTACTTTGAAAGCATTGAATGTCCCATTAGTACCTCCAATCCATGTAATAAAATCCTTCTTAAGAATTAAAAGATTATATCAAAAAATCAAAAGATTTTAAAGAGATCATTTAGTATGAAAATGGAAAAGATCTCCACAAATATGAACAAGTTCTTTGAGAAAGTGAGTCGTAAGATTGGATTATCATCATCTTCCGCCAAATTCTAGTTTTATTTTCATGTTGTAGTAGTTTCTATTTCTGTTGTATTGTAATTCCATGCTATATATCATTTCAATGTATCATTATCTAAAATTATCAATAACGTTCTACTATTTCTATTCATTATCTCTAAAACATCTCTAGAATTGTCATTATCGTGTTAAGAATGATTACATATAAAGCAAAAATTAAAAAATTTACAAAATCAAAAATTTTGGAGTACACATGTCGACATGTACTACCACCCATATCGACATATAACTGTCAAATTTTCAAAATTATTTGAATTCAAAATTTCTCTTAACAAGCTTGTGTCTATTAATTTTTAAAAGATTTCCAGAGCCTATAAATACTTATTTCTTCCCCAAAAAAGTTATCTTTTTCATTTCTTGATAGCTTCCATTCATTCTCCACTCATTTTATCAATATCATGGCTTCTCCAATTCACAATTTGAGTGAAAATATTGAAGAAACACTCAACACTTTCAAAAATATCCTCTCTATCATTCTTCGTAATCAACGACACTTAGAATTGATTCAAATGTAGATGAATGAAAACCAAGAGAAGCATTTCGATAACACTTGTTGGATGATCTCTGCACTCAACAAAAAAGAAGAAAATAACGATTCAAAAGGAACTTCTATCAAATAAAATGAAGAATGGCATGCTTTAAAGGCTAATCCAATCTTGGAGAAGAAGAATGGGTAGAAGTTCTGAGAAACATTTGAATTTATTTTAAATTTGGTGCGCTTGGTATGTTTGATTTGTTTTGAACTTGAATTAAAGGTGTGTAACAACATGATTTAAATTGATTGTATGATTAATTGGTTTAGATTGATTGATTTTTAATATTATTGTAGTTTGATCATGGTTTAATCTTGATATTGCTTGTTTTCATATTAATATTTCTTGTTCGATGTTAATATAAGTGGTACCAAGTTTAAATGAGGAGATTATAGTCATTTTTAAGTCTAGGTTAAGTCTTATATTAGTGTAAGGGGAAGCATTATAGATTAAACATTAGTATACAGTATTTGTTGATGACAAAAGGGGAGAATTATAAAACAGGGCTTAGATTAAGGGGAAGTTTGTAGTTTCAGAAGGAGTTGTTGGAGTTTGGGGGAGTAGCTGAAGAATCAAGATATCAGGTAAGTATAATTTATAAACAAAGGTTGTCATCATCAAAAAGAGGGAGGTTGTTAGGGACTGAGATGATGGTTTTGATGACAAAAACCTTATTTTAACTATTATAAAATATATACTAACATTATTGTATAGAAATATGCTGAATCTCGCTTTATATCGTTTTGATTATGACAACTATACATGTGCACACATATTATTATCAACTAACTCTGTTTTGTAGGAAGAAATTCAAACAACAGATTCAAGAGCTCAAACTAAAGATTTTATGTGTTGGAGTCTGTTAGTATTAGTATTTCATTGTTAAAACACTACTCCAAAAATGGACATATTCGACACTGATTTGTGTACGTTGCATGAAAAGTGTGGCGAAAGCTATGCTTTCTTTGATCTTCTGCAACAATATTCATATGTTGCTGCATTATACATGAAAGCATTGTTGCGGTGGGAATTCTAGTGTTTTGAAATGCAACACCAGTTCAAAGCGTAACATTACATATATACAATCCAGCTCAGTGATCCGTGTTATTAACATATAAAAACCCCAACCTTAGATGCAAGATTAATCAAACGGTATAAATCATCTATGGTTTTGATAATTCTAAACGTTAGCCATCATCCAATCAATGACAGCCACTTCATTGCATTCTTTGATGAAATTTTGGCACGATCTTCTCCCTTCACGAAATAATGTAAAAATAATCTAGTCACAAATCGTTCTTCTTCTCTATCATCTAATCGTTCTTTCCCCTTTTTTACTATTGACAAAAATTTAAACTTAAATTTACGTCAGTATTGCTCCTCTCCTCGACAGCAAATTTTATTCCAAAAAGGTTGAAGCTTTGAAACGCTTTCTAGCTTTGATTTCCCACGGCGTTGACATCGTTAGTTTTTTCCCTTAAGTTCAGTTTGTATAGCACTGTGAATTAGTTGCACTTATTATAGATTGGATTATGAGTAATTAGTTCATTTGTTACATTTTGGAAAATCCATTCGCTTATGAGTAATTAGTTGCTTGGACATCCCAAACTTAGGAAACCCGTTCACTTATGGGATGGCGCTGGTTGCCACCAGGATTTAGGCTTCACCCAACTGAGTGGTACCTTTTTGGGCTATGAGAACTAGGTTATTGGCATGAAAAAGACATTGGTTTATTATAGAGGTCGAGCTAATTAAGGAATGATGACTTTAACATCAAAATTGATTTACCCTTTGCATTCATTTACATTAACATATAATTGTATGCTTGAGGTTTTGTGATACAGATACATGTGTAGCACTACAGTGTGTTTTCACTGCGGTGTCTTTTTATAGAGGCTTTGGAAACTACCAATTTTCCGATCTGGACGAGTCGTTCACCTGTATCTAATATGTTACACACACAGGTATTTCCATTTGATTTTGGAAACTACCTATTTTAGTGTTTCGATTTGGAAACATATGCTCAGTTTTGCATCCATATTTTGCCTTACTACGTATCATAAAGCAGCCATTCAAAAAAGTATCATAAGGCAGCATCAGTTCATACCATACACATCCAAAAATTGACATATAATTGTATGCTTGAGGTTTTGTGATACAGATACATGTGTAGCACTTTGGTGTGTTTAACTGCAGTATGTTTGTGTAGAGGCTTTGGAATCTACCAATTTCCCAATCCGGACGAGTCGTTCACCTACATCTAATCTACTACACGCACAGGTATTTTCAATTTGATTTTTGAAACTACCCATTTCAATGTTTCGATTTTGGAAACATATGCTCAGTTTTGCATCCATATCATGCCTTACTATGTGTCATAACCATACACATACAAAAAAGTATCATAAGGCAGCATCAGTTTATACCATACACTTCCAGAAAATGACATACACATCCACATCCAAAAGTATCATAAAGTTAACTTAATACATACATATCCAAAAAATGACATTATAGTAGCATCAGTTCATACCAGATCAGGGCTTTGTGGGGCTATGGAACTTCCAAAAGATTCGTTAGGGCTTTGCGGCTGTGGAAGAGCCAATCCGAAGTGAGCAGCCGCATGTGATGGACCCGCAGCATGTGATGGATCCGCAACATCAGGACAAGGGGTGAGGTAGTTTGGCCAATCATATTCCTGATCGACTTCCAAAAATACCCACTGATCATTCCTCTGATTCATTGGGGCTTGGTTATCAACATGTATGTCATAGGTGGCTTCAGGAAATAATCTTGGCAAGGGGGTAGCAAAGCAGCTTCTTGTATCATTGCGTCAAATCTTTCATCTGAATCAATTTCCCATTCCCATTCGTAATGATGCAAACATGGAACCACCTGTTCCTCCCTATTGCTCACAAAAAGAAGTTCAGGCCTTGTTCCAGGATGAGCATGGGTACAGCGCTGAACCTTAATGAGGTAAACCTTGTTATTGAATTGAGCAGCAAAAGTATTGATATTGCCAATGCCTTCATAAAATTGCATTTTCAGGTAGAAAGATGTATGGTCATACTGAGACCAGTTAAAGTCGTCAATTGCAAGCAAACGCCCCATTGGCTTCATTATTTCTTCAACAGCAGGAACATTACTCTTTAGGAACTCGGGAAAGCCATCAACTTTAGCCCATGATTCCACTTCTAACGCTGATTCAGGCTCAAATTCTTCATCAGACCATGCTTGCAGGTAAATAACACCACCAGGTTTTGTAAAAACTTCCAATATTAGCGCATGATCACGCTTCCTGTAAGATGGGCATGATACTAGAAAAGTGTTATTGGGTATTACCCGTATAGGCCACGAATTATGATTCAGAGTCACCTTAAGAACGTCATGCACAACTTCAAAATTCCAATGTCCCTTAAGAACATTGGCAGTGATGTATAGCAACAAGTCCTCCGTTGATTTTTTTTTTTGAACTTTCGAAGATTGGGGTTTAAGGGATATGGAGATGATGATGTTCTGAAGCTTGAAAGGATGTGCGAGGGACCTAATGGAAAGTGTAAGGTAAATATGTGAAATGGAAATTCTTGCACAGAATATGAAGCATACTCAATTCTGAGGTGGCACGAGTGACCAATGGTGAATGGTCAACTGTTATAATTGTATGCATAAGATTTATAAGTTAATTAGATGGCCAAATGCATATATGCACACAGCACATGTGCACTTATCAAATAACTTGTGAAATCAAATTGCAAGATCCGAAATGACGAGGAGAGATACAGCCGGCAAGCGGAGGAGCTGAAATGACATGGAGAGATATAATTTTTGGTTCATGGCATTACTACTTTGTAGAATGCACACTGATCGTATTTGTTGGCACTTGTATTGAAGGTGGTATGTGTTGGAACTTGTGCTACTTTTAAATTATGTATTTGATCGTATGTGTTATATTTGAAGAATTGGTATGGTATGTGATGATGAATGTTTTGGAAGGTTTGAATGTGATGATGAATGTAACGGATGTGTTTCTTCTATGTACAAAACTGGTATTGCAAAATTTATAATTAAAACGTTGTATTTGCCTTCTTCTATTGTTGCATTTGTTTTTTTCCTGATGTTGTATTTCAAGATAATGGTGTTGCATTCCATAATACAGTGGTGTTGCATTACATAAAATAGTAGTAATTCCACATGGCACGTAGATGCCACAGCTAACATGGTATGTGACACATGCACAGCTGACGTGGAGAGCTGACGTGTCGTGTGACACGTAGGCAACTAACATGGAAAGTTGATGTGGCCCTATTATCGTGACCTGGTAGCTAGGATCTAACTAATTTTCAAGCAACGCTGAATATTGTTGCATTACGTGCAAATAGTATTGCATTACATCTATAATGCAGCACTTTCTTTCCATGGCAGTAGATGTGCTAAAGCATTGCCTTAGAGGGCTAAGGCAACGGCCGCAGATGCTACGCTCTTTCGGTATTGCCTATTTGAAAATAAAGGGAAGATGCAACACTTTTTCGATCTAAGGCCACATAAAACTTGTGTTGATTATGCCCAATTTTGTAGTAGTGAAATTTTCCTTGATGATGCATACACACATACACGTTTTCAAAGTATATAATTTTATATAAAATGCACAAGGAATAGTTTTGTATCAGTAAACATATGTCTGTCTGGTTTAACTCAGACGTCTGTTTGCTAAAACGAAAATCATTTTAGCATAATATTCAGACATCTGAGTTAAAACAATCAGACGTCTGGTTTATGCTTGAAATGAACTAATTCCTTGCTGTCTGAATTTTAAATCAAAAACATAGATTTGAATTTCAGACATCTGAATACGAAAGGATGCAACCTTTCAATAAAGAGTTACAACTTTTAATTCATATCTTTTAGACAAATCTCTTCATAAATAGTTGCAACCTTTTCTATATTATAAATAGAGGTTCTGTCAAATGATTTCTTCACTGAAACTTAGGTTAATTCTTTCTATCTTATCTAAAGAATTCGAATTCCTAAGAGCACTCTATTTTCATATTTCAAAGATTACAAACCATTTCAAATCTTCCTTATTCTTTCACAAATTATACGATTATCATCAAGGAAAGATTATAGGAAGGGTGTACATCAATTTGACATATCTGTGTTATTAAGAACACAAGTAGTCATCAAATTATTTGTATTGTGGAAGTCCTCTTCAGCCGTTGAGGCAAGAAATCCTGTTCAGCTATTCGGGTAGTTGTAAACCTGTTTCTCTGGGTGAAGTGAGTGTTGTTGTATTAGTGAAATATAAAAGGGAGTCTGGGACTGGACTTAGGACAGTGGTCCGAACTAGTACAAAATTGACTGTGTCATTTTATTTATTGCTTCTACCTTACTATCTACATTACCTTGCTTATAATCCATACTATACGATCCAACCGCTGTATAGAATCTTTAAATACAGTTTAAAGATTCAAGATTATAGATTGCAAAAAAGAAGAGTTCAAGATTATAGAATGTACATGCAGGTATTGATTTTGAAGACGATACAGTTTAAAGATGTAAGATTATAGATTACGAAGAAGACGAGTTCAAGATTGAAGACCCATGGGTGATAAGAGTTCAAAACTTCAGGAAATCAGAATAAGTAATGTAGTCTAGAATTTTTTTTAAAACTCCGTAATAGTAATAGAACTTTTGTTATGATTCTCTCACCGTTTTTGCCTTATGATATTTAAAATTCTCTTAACTTTTAATTGATTTCAAAATTACTTCCTGGTTTAAAAATTATATATTACATATCATCTGACCTTTGAATTATTCAAATATTTCTTAAATTTTAAACTAACTCCTGATTTAAATATTTTAGATTAAAGGAAGAGGAAGCCTATCAGTAAAAGGTAAAGGAGCCAAGGTAGGAGCACTAGAGCGAACATGACAAGTTGCATCTAGGTGATCAAAAGACCAACAAGATGAAAAAAATTCTGGGATCTATCCATAACAAACCACCATTTCAGCCACAAACCCCTATAAAATCATAAATTCCATCTTATCTAGAAGTGTCCTAGAAGGAGAAATTGCAATGCGAGCTTTAGCATAAAAGAGCTTTTCCCAAGCAACAGCGGTGTTATAAACATTTTCAATTTCCCGATGTTGTTAGCTAACTGATTCTTAGCCTGTCAAAGACAGCAGCACAGAAGGAATCTACGAGAATTAAGTCCAAACCAAAATCAATAAAACGTGATCTCTAGCATGACTAATTGACAACATCTAAGAAGTAACAATAAATGGAATAATGTTAATGAAAATGGGATCTGCACTATGAACTCAGAGGCGTTCTTCAGGATTAGAGAATTTAAAGAACATAGACTTATCCATGTGCACTTGTAAACCACCCCTAATTTGCTAAGTATAACTGCACTTCTCTTTAACTATTGAATACGAGGGGTTATGATTGAAGATCCCAACTAGTTTTTTTTTCCTAAAATACAGCTCCAACACTTTAAACTTCTGGAGGAGGTCCACGATGTCATCCCTACCTGACATAATTTTTTTTTGCAGCTTATACAAACCAGCATTCAATGGGTAGTTTTTGAATGATGAAGCATGATAAGGGGAAACATAGGAGCTACAACTGTAGGGAGAACTACAATAGCAACAGCAGGTGCACAACCCAAGACCGGAGTTTGAAATAACAGATTTTCCACAATTTTCACCCAAATCACGCACAATACCACAAGCCACAATATTACCCAAACCAACTGGCGTAGTAGTCCAACATTTTCACATTTAGATTGAGCTAACATAGGAGAAAATTCTCAATATATTTATCAGAAGGAGTCGTGCTTAATGAAGGCATAAAGACAGTTTCATCAGCTAAAACGGCAAGGCAAGACTTTGCAGGACTACTAACTTGCATAACATTCACAGAGGAGACTCTGGCCATTACAGCTAGGATAACATCCTCAGATCTAGCACCATAAATCATGTCAACAGCCACGGCGGTGATGTCGGAGGAAGAGAATGGGCGGTCAGACGTAGTCGAAGACAAGCACAATGCAACAAAAACCCCATAATGTGATTTATCTTTTACGTGCCTTGCCGTGAAAAAGGGAAGCAAAGGTGATGACGAATAGTCTGAGGCTCGAGATGAGTCGGGGACGGATGGGAGTTAAAGGGTTTAGACGCAGTAAAAGAGAAAGAAAACGAAATTTCATATTATATTTGGTACAAAAACATATATGAAAACATGAATTTATTTATTTTTCTATATTCATATTTATAAACATACACACACACACACACATATATATATATATTGACATAGCTAATTTATATTAAATAAATAAATAAATATTATTTATGTGTGTGTATGTGTTTACTAGTCTACATTTGTACATCTGTCATGTTTTAAATTATTGATTATACTGTTATATATATATATATATATATAAGACGTATAAATATATAAACATATATGTATACGTGTGTATATATTGCAATATCTTATCAGCCACTTATATAGTGCTCGCAGACTAGGCTAGTTGCACTAGGGAGAGTTTTATGACTCCGGTCGGTTTCCCTCCTGAACAAATTCAAAAAAAAAAAATATTGCAATATCCAACATATAGTATGATGTGTGTGTGTATACATATGTATGTATATTATGTTTGCACATACTTTCACAATAATACACATTAAATCAGCTAATGTGTCTATTGCTAATATGTATATATGGCCATGTTATATCCTTCGCGAATTATTATGTTGCGCGCGCACACACACTCATGTGCGTGTGTGTATATGTATACAATACATGTATATAAACTAAATCTAATCAAATTAACTTCATATAACAAAATATTTAATTTAAATAAAATACATGATTTTATTTCAAATAAATTTAGAAGTATTTAGAATAACTTACTTTATACACTAAACAAAGATCCAATATGATTTTAAAAATTAAAATTCATCCATAACTTCCGCTGCTGGCTGGTCTAATCTAACATGCAATTGTTTTGTTCTTTTCAATTTCTCACGTTCTCTCATGGGTATGATTATCCTCAATACATATTGAATTTTTACTTAGATAATTGAGTTGAGTGCTCAATGTGTTTATTGAGTTTATTCAAATTCATAAACTTTACCTAAATTTATTGGGAATCAATTGCCTTAGTTTGTTGATTATTAAAATATTTATAGGATAAATTTATCACTATTATATATGTATAAATACTAATTTTTTTTAATTTAAGATGATTGTAATTTTTTTATAGAAAAATTCAAATACTTGACTATAAGACATGAGTAAAAATTTGTTGAGCCAATTCAACAAATTGAATAAAAAGAGTTCTACCTCTAGTTCTAATTCCAATTGAGGCTCATCATCTACCACCAACTTGCTTCCTTACCACATCTTTGCTTGTTTTAGAAGAAGGTAAGGATTACTACCTATTAGACCAAAAAATGGTTCTAACACCCAAACTATCTTAATTTGTAGAGAGTTAAAGCTAAAAATGAATGAAAATGCAACCAACATACCAAATTTATAGTGGTTCAGCGTTAAAGAGCCTACATCCACTTTATATGACTTTGGTTAAAAGTTAAAATGCAAGTACAATCACAATATTCTCCGTAACGGCCCACGGATTTTTGACCCAGAAAATCGACACAAAAACACTATGTCGACTAATCAAGCATCGAAAACACATAAACATTACTAGAAGAAATTAGAGGGTGAGGTAAGAAAGAAATAGTAGAATTGAACAAGAAGAAGAACCAACACAGAATAAGAGTCTCACATCGCAGCGGAACAAAATATAATGTAACACCCCGTGTTTTCGATAAACCTTAAAGTAACGAATTAAAGAATAATTAATTCTAAATGTGAGAATTAAGGGAAACTAGTTATGCCATTGCATAAGTCTCGGAATTATGGTTGAGACAGAGTCTGAGTTTGCGTGAATTGGACTTCGTATGAAGAAGTTATGACCTTCGGAAGTTTCAAAAATTCAAAATTTCAAATTAAAACACAGAAGAGGGCAGGGCAGGAAAATTACGGCCCAGGACAGGTTGACCAGGAGGTCGACCCTAGTGTCGACCTACCCTACAGGTCGACCTGGGGGCTGACCCCCCCTCCGAGATAGATCTAAAAGGATGACGATTTCTAACTCCCTGCTGAGTCATTAGGGATGAGGTGTTATCCTATCTTGACTGGATGGTCTTGATTACTTCTAGGATTAATATGACGGCTCTAAATTAATCAAACCTCTATAAAAACAACCTAACTCTCAACCCTAAATCACAAATATTCATACCAAGAGCCGCCATGCCGTCAATGGTGAACCTAGAATAACCGTTATCTCTTTCAACTCAAAGGCAAGATTGAAGCTACGTAAAAATTAAATCTAATCTAATCCAACTAAGAAAATTCAACGATCTACATCAAAGGCGAGAAATTCAATTTCAGAATACAGATCCCAGAACTCAAGAATTCCTTTTTGTTTGTAAGTGTAGTTACCTTTCAGATGTGAATGAATAAAGACATGGTTTGTAATGAATTGTAAAATAGAATTGTATCAAGTTGTATATAATGCTGATTTATGTTTATTCATGTCTATTCTATCATATATGCCTATGAATTATTGTGGTCTATCGAACCTATTATGTTATGTAGAAATTGGTGAATAAACTTATGATGTTATGAAATTATCATATAGACGTTTGGTGATATTATGATACATACAAGTTTTAGGCTAAGTCATGTAGTTTATGCCTAACTGTTTAGATTCATTATGCGTACATGTTTAGATCTACAACCTTGTATAATTTGGTGATTATATCTATATGTTGCATGCCAATTTAGAAATTATGCCATGTTTATGCAAGCTAAGTGATGCTATCTTGTTATGAATACATTCAAGTTTATAGGTTAAAAACATGACTATGTAAACCTATATGTTTAGATCTACAACTTTATATGTTAGAACCATATGCCTTTATGTTAGATCAATATTAACATGATTCAATCCCTATGCAAGTTCACCACTACATGTTTAATTACCTTTTGGTAGTTCTTTGTAAGACTATTATTTTATGACTCATGTTACATAGATCTACTTTGCAAGTTCGTAATTAAAAGTATATTATGCCAAGTTCATTTGACACATCTGTAGTTAGATCATATTTTTGTATGATGTGGAATGTTGCAAGTTTCCCTTTTTCCCCTTTTTAGTTTATTAGTTAGGCTAAAATGTCGAGCCTAACATCTTATGTAATTTTGCGAACGTACAACGGGGGTAACGTTGGGAAAAACATGAAATTATACATAATTAACATATTTGGCTCATAACCATGTAAATGGTATGGCATTGAAATGGTATAATTTACTTACCAAAAATTATGAATTTGATTTAGAAGGAAAGTGGTCTGTAACAATAAATTGTTGACAAATTTACATATAAGCATAAAAGGATAAATATATAAATTTAGAAAAGACGAATATGCCTAACCCGAGGTTAGACTGAGTTGTGGTGTAAAACTACCCGGAACCGACCGGCATATCCAATGACCACAACAATACCTGTCTAATGTGAGTGGTTAGTGCATTGAGCCCAAAAAGGACCCATGGTTAGACTGGGTTGTGGTGTAAAACTGCCCGGAACCGACCGACATATCCAGTGATCACAACAATACCTATCTAATGTGAGTGGTTGGTGCTCTAATAAAGCTAAGCCAAGAGTGGTAGGGTTAAGTCAAATTAAGGAAACACTTAACCAATTCAACATGTTAGCTAAACTGATGGGTGGGGATAGGTAAATTTGGACACTTAACCAATTTAAAATGTTGGCTGGAAAACCCTAGTAATGGGGACCCATTTCAGCAGTAACCCACGTAGATGTATCATGGGACCCTGAACTAGGCAGGTTGGGGCACGATTACTGGGATGATTATAAGCAGTCAAAAACATCGGCGGTGGTGCATCAGTGTGGGTTTCGGCGGAGTACGGGCGTGCACGTACTCCGGAGTGGAAAAAGCAGGCACTGGGCATCAGTAGTCATACACTGTGCATCTTGAATCGTGTCGGGTTGCCACCATAGGATTTGATACACCTCGTGGTAGGACTAGCACAGGTATCTACAGTCAAGCGGGGGCCGAAGGACACATGTGATAAATGCATGCAAGTAGGAGCTGATCGATATAAGGGAATCATTTCACCATGAACACGTGGTGTTAGTTGGGAAAGTATAAGTAGGTGCAGAAAATTAAACATGGGTGCGATGTATATTCGGTTATCCTGCCTTATATAGTTTTTTGTTAGTTTTTTGTTCTGGTACTGTCCTATTTTCAGTTTATTCCTAGCATGACCCTTTTCCTTATTCGCACACTGAATAGTCACTAGACTTACTCAGACTTATGTCTGACCCATTTTTCTTTCGTCTTCTTTTCTTCCGTTCCCCCCCTCAGGTAGCCAGGGAGGGAATAGCTCAGCTTAATTTGGACCGTTCATCTTTCTAAGCTTGAAGACTCTGTGATGTACGACTTGGAACCTATTATCTTTGGCTATGGCTTTGGACACACTAGACTTGGGGATTTATGCAGTTTTATTTATGTTTTATGCTTCTTTATATAATAATCAAGACCGAAATTATGATGTAATGGTTTGGAAGTTGGTTTGAAACAGTTTGTTGTAATGTTTTGTTATGAACCATGTTTGAAATAAAGCAAGTTTTATTTTCGGCTACTTATAATTATATATATATATATATATGTCTTGTAAATTATCTGTGTCTTTTACCCATAATGCTCCATCGATGTTAAGGCATTCCCTTTGTGAGTGACCTTAATGGAGGTGGGGTGTATCATTTGGTATCAGAGCAAAGGTTTACTAGATCAGATAAAAAGTTTTTGAAAACTATTTTCAAAAAGAAGCATTTTTCAAGAAAAAGTGTTATTTTATTTTAAAAGGCATAATCCCTCAAAGCCATATGCACAATCTTTCTATCCTTTCTCTTGAATCTTTCCTTTTTTCGTTTCAGCATGTCTGGGAATCTTAACCTTCCAGAGGGTGTACCGATACCCGGCTGGTTCAGGAGGTACCTAGAGGCTAGGGCCAACGACGCAGGCCCAGTAGACATTCCTCCTCCCCCAGCTACAGCGGTTCCTCCTCCTCCTCGTGCAAATGCTTTCTCAAAATTATGTAGGGACTTTCGAGCCATGGGTGGAAAGAACTTCAATGGAAATGAATCCTTCGTGGAAGCAAGAAACTGGCTCAAAGAAACTGAGGATTTGTTCAAGATCTTTGAAGTGGATGATAGGAAGAAGATATAGTTGGCAGTATGGTTGCTCAAAGACGAAGCTTCCTATCTGTGGGAAGTCACTAACGCTGAAAGACTAATTGAAACTTGGATGGATTTTAGGATGAGGTTTGAAATGAAATTCCTCTCACAAGCTTAACGAAGGCTACAGATGGAGAAGTTCTTAGCTCTCAGACAGGGAAGTATGTCGGTCAAGGAATACGTTAACCAATTCAATCAGCTTGCTAGGTTCGGATTGGAGTTAGTGAACACTTCACATACGAAGGCTCTCCGCTTTGTTAAAGGATTGAATTAGCCACTGCACAGCGTAGCTATGTCCCATATACCTATGGGTGTGACTTATGAGAGACTGGTGGACATGGCACTATTACAAGAAGAAGATAAGGTTGGCAAGAAGGAGACAAAGATGGAAGCATCTCAGTATAAGAAAGGGGAAGGATCGCAGAGCAAGAAGACATACTCCAAGAAAGGCGGGAAGAACAACAAAACCCGTGACAAGAGGAAGTGTAATTTTTGTGGCATCCCTGGACATCTGGTTAAGGACTGCAGGAAGAAGAAAAGGAAGATGGGTAGTTGTTTTCATTGTGGCGAGGCAGGACACATGGCTAGGGACTGCCCAAGAAAGCAAGGGCAAGGGCAGAGAGTTGGATCTACTTCTGGAGGGCAGGTTCACGCTCTCTTGGCACCTCCGCAAGAACAAGGTAGAAATGTTTCTGTTGAGAGTTTAGTTTATCTTTTTGATCATTCTATTCGCACACTCTTCGATTCTGGCGCATCGCACTCTTTTATATCTACTGCTTTAGTTGAATCTCTGCACCTAGACACCAGTTTAGTAGAGGATCCATTGGTTATTTCAAATCCAATTGGGGGCTCAACTTATTTGTCAATGATTTGTTTGGATTTGGAAATTTCTATATTAAGTGTGGGGTTTATATGCAATGCCTATGTTTTGGGCTTCACGGGATATGGGTTGATTCTAGGCATGGATTGGCATTCCAGTAATGATGTCGTCCTCAACTGCGAAAAGCGAGTGGTTAGACTCGTGACTCGCCTTGGTAACACTCTCGAAATTTCTTGTAATCCCATGAACTCTGTTATGCTTAGCTATCTAGAATCTCTTGATGTGTCTATTGAGAATTTGCAGTCTGTTAGAGTAGTCCGTGAGTACTCGGATGTCTTTGAAGAGGTTAAAGGGTTACCTCTGAAATGGGAGATAGACTTCCGCATATACCTCGTTGATAATGCAAAACCCGTCGCTCTACCCGTTAGACACATGGCTCCAAGGGAGAGGAAAGAACTCATCAAGCAAGTTAAAGAGCTGCTTGAGAAGGGGTTTACAAGGCGGAGTATTTCTGAATGGGGTGCTCCAGTAGTGTTTGCAACTAAAGCGGACGGTTCGCTTCGCCTATGCATCGATTATAGGGAGCTAAACAAGCTGACTAAGAAGAATAGGCACCCACTCCCAAGAATAGACAACTTGTTCGATCAGCTTGTAGGTGCATCGGTTTTCTCCCAATTAGGTTTAGCTACCGGGTTTCATCAGTTGAGAGTGGCTGAAGATAGCATTGACAAGACCGCGTTTAGAACTCAGGATGGTTTCTTCAAGTGGCTTGTCATGCCTTTCGTCTTGACAAACGCACCCGCTTATTTCGTCGATTTGATGAGTAAGGTGTTTAGGGAGTTCCTCAATATGTTTGTAGTGGTCTTCGTGGACAACATTTTGATTTTCTCGAAGAGTGAGGAAGAGCATGCTTAGCATCAAAAGGAAGTCATGGACACTCTTCGTGCACACCAGTTAAAAGCCAAATTCTCCAAATGCCACTTCTGGAGGGAAGAAGTAAGGTTTCTTGGACATGTGGTGTCCAAAGAGGGATTAGCTGTGGGCCCCGCAAAAGTAGTGGCGGTGCAAGATTGGAAGGTCCCACGGAATGCAACCGAAGTTCGAAGCTTCCTCGGGCTAGCAGGCTTTTACCGGAAGTTCATCAAAGATTTTGCGAAAATCTCAGCTCCACTTACAAAGTTGACAAAGAAGAACTTAACTTTCACTTGGGATTTGGATTGCGATATCTCTTTCCAACGCTTAAAAAGAGCTCTAACAACAGCCCCAGTTCTGACATTGCTGGATGGGAGCAAGATGTTTACCGTATACACGGATGCTTGTGGTACGGGATTAGGAGCTTTCTTGATGCAAGAAGGGAAGGTAGTAGCTTATGGAGGCCGACAGCTGAAAATACATGAGAAAAACTACCCAACCCACAACCTAGAGTTGGCTGCCATCGTCTATGCGCTTAAGTCTTGGCGCCATTATCTCCTAGGTGAGAAGTCTGAATTATATACTGACCATAAATCGTTGAAGTACCTTTTCTCGCAGAAAGATCTTAACTTGAGGCAATAAAGGTGGATGGAATTCTTGGCATCCTACAATTTCGAGATTTCCTATACCCCTGGCAAGGGCAATTTAGTAGCAGACGCCTTGAGTAGAAAGAAGGTGACCTTAAGCCCTCTCTTTGTTGAAAGGCAGAGCTTGGAGTACATAGCCAACTTTGATTTTAGACCCTCTGTCGATCATGTGACTGGTTTGTTAGCATCACTAGAGGTGCGGCCTACTCTTTTGGACTCAATAGGGACCGCACACGTGAAGACCCTCAACTAGTTGATGTAATAGATAAGTTAAGTAGGGGTGAGACTTCTAGTCACCTCAATAGATACTCCATCGATGATAAGGGTTGGTTGAGGCGGGATGGAAGACTATGTGTCCCACAAGCAAGGGATTTGGTGAAGAAGGTTCTCGAAGAGGCGCACCATTCCAAGTTGACCATACACCCCGGTGGAGACAAGATGTATAAAGACATCAAAGAGGGTTTTCTTTTGGGATGGCATGAAGTGGGATGTAGCTGAATTCGTCTCGAAGTGCTTAGTATGCTAGCAAGTCAAGGCGGAACAAAAGAAGCCTGGTGGTTTGCTTCATCCTCTAGAGGTCCCACAGTGGAAATGGGATAGCATCTCGATGGAATTTATTGATGGGCTGCCTAGGTCAAGAAGAGGCAATACCAGTATTTGGGTAATAGTGGACAGGCTCACAAAAAGCGCTCACTTCATACCCGTTAAGAGTAGAAGGACTGCCTCATCTTTAGCATCCATATATCTTAAAGAGATAGTCCAACTCTATGGGATACCCTCCAGCATTGTTAGCAACCGAGATCCTATCTTTATGAGCGAGTTTTGGAAGAGCTTGCAAGAAGCTGTAGGCACACAGTTATGCTTAAGCACGGCCTATCAACCCCAAACCGATGGTCAGACGGAGAGAGTGAACAGAGTATTAGAAGACCTCTTGAGATTATGCATTCTTGACTTCGGAGGAATATGAGAGGATTATCTTCCTTTGGTTGAGTTTTCCTACAACAATAGCTACCAAGCCACCATAGGTATGGCACCCTTCGAAGCTTTATATGGAAGACCGTGTCGATCACCAACTTGTTGGTGGGAGTCTACAGATAGCTCATACTTGGACCAGATATGATTAGAGAAACTTCAGAGAAAGTGGACTTAATACGAAAAAGAATGAAGGCTACCCAAGATAGACAAAAGTCCTACGTAGATAAGAGAAGGACCGACCTTGAGTTTGAGGTTGGGGACAGGATTTTCTTTAAAGTATCTCCTTTGAGGAACGTCGTTCGCTTCGGATCCGCAGGAAAGTTGGCACCAAGATTTGTAGGGCCATTTCCTATCATTGAAAGGATTGGAAAGATGGCTTACAGAGTAGAGCTGCCCGAAAGATTGGCTGGAGTTCATAATGTCTTTCACGTTTCTCACTTACGAAAGTGCTTACATGAGTTTGCGGAAGCGGTGGAACCAAGCATATTAGAGGGCGTGGAAGTAGAACGAGAGGCGACTGTGAGAAGAGGTACAACTCGTATCTTGTGTGCAGAAGTCAAAAAGCTACGCAACCGCGAAGTCAAACTTGTAAAAGTTCAATGGAGTGACACTGAGGAAGACGCGACCTGGGAAACTGAGGCCAAAATACGTGCAGCCTACCCTTTTCTTTTCGAGGGTACATTTTTGATCTCTTTTTCCTTAAGTTTTTTCATACTCATATCTATATTTTTTCATATTTTCCTCAGTGTCATTCTCGATCCTTAGGTAGAAACCAATGGATGTAAACATGTATTTGAAACATGTTATGATTGATGGTTGCAAGTGATTGCTAGTGGTTTCTTGTGGATGCATATACACACACTTTAGGTATTAGATCGGCTCAGTCACTTTCATATTGCATATGCATATATGCACTTATATATGATTGAAACTTGATGTGTTATCATGTGGATGTTGCATTTGTATGAATGATTGTGCACTCATGTAGAAAGTATGATTAGGGAAGATTGCATACATTATGGACACATGACACCGACATGACTTGCATTAAGGAGGTCAACTGAATCAGTAGACCGCCTGATTTTGCTTTAGATAAGGACATGTACACACACTATGCATATGATCATGAAGCATTAGAAGTCTTTTAAGGAAAATGGACGCCTGTGTTTGATGGTTGAGTAAATGGACAATTGGATGGTAGGATATACGTTCTTCTTGACTTGAGGATTTCGGGGACGAAATCCTTTAAGGAGGGGAGAATGTAATACCCCGTGTTTTCAATAAACCTTAATGTAACAAATTAAAGAATAATTAATTCTAAATGTGAGAATTAAAGGAAATGGGTTACGCCATTGCGTTCGCCTCGGAATTCTGGTTGAGAAAGATTCTGAGTTTGCGTGAATTGGACTTCGTATGAAGAAGTTATGGCCTTCGAAAGTTTCAAAATTTCAAAAATTCAAATTTGAACACAACAGAGGGCAGGGCAGGAAAATTCCCGCCCAGGCCAGGTCGACCAAGAGGTCGACCCTAGTGTCGATGTACCCTACAGGTCGACCTGGGGGCCGACCTACCCCCTCCGGGCAGATCTGAAAGGATGACGATTTCTGACTCCCTGCTGAGTCATTAGGGATGAAGTGTTATCCTGTCTTGATTGGATGGTCTTGATTACTTCTAGGGTTAATCTAACGGCTCTAAATTAATTAAACCTCTATAAAAACAACCTAACTCTCAACCCTAAATCACAAATATTCATACCAAGAGCCTCCATGCCGTCAATGGTGAACCTAGAATAGTCCTCATCTCTTTCAACTCAAAGGCAAGATTGAAGCTACATCAAAATTAAATCTAATCTAATTCAACTAAGAAAATTCAACGAACTACATCAAAGGCGAGCAATTCAATTTCAGAATACAGATCCCAGAACTCAAGAATTCCTTTTTGTTTGTAAGTGTAGTTACCTTTCAGATGTGAATGAATAAAGACATGGTTTGTAATGAATTGTAAAATAGAATTGTATCAAGTTGTATATGATGCTGATTTATGTTTATTCATGTCTATTCTATCGTATATGCCTATGAATTATTGTGGTCTATCGAACCTATTATGTTATGTAGAAATTGGTGAATAAACTTATGATGTTATGAAATTATCATATAGACGTTTGGTGATATTATGATACATACAAGTTTTAGGCTAAGTCATGTAGTTTATGCCTAACTATTTAGATCCATTATGCATACATGTTTAGATCTACGACCTTGTATAATTTGGTGATTATATCTATATGTTGTATGTCAATTTAGAAATTATGCCATGTTTATGCAAGCTAAGTGATGCTATCATGTTATGAATACATGCAAGTTTATAGGTTAAATACATGACTATGTAAACCTATATGTTTAGATCTACAACTTTATATGTTAGAACCATATGCCTTTATGTCAGATCAATATTAGCATGATTCAATCCCTATGAAAGTTCACCACTACATGTTTAATTAGATTTTGGTAGTTCTTTGTAAGACTATAATTTTATGATTCATGTTACATAGATCTAGTTTTCAAGTTCATAATTAAAAGTATATTATGCCAAGTTCGTTTGACACATCCCATATTTTCTTATGATGTTGGAATGTTGCAAGTCTCCTTTTCCCCCTTTTTAGTTTATTAGTTAGGCTAAAATGTCGAGCCTAACATCTTATGTAATTTTGCGAACGTACAATGGGGGTAACGTTGGGAAAAACATGAAATTATACATAATTAACATATTTGGCTCATAACCATGTAAATGGCATGGTACTGAAATGGTATAATTTACTTACCAAAAATTATGAATTTGATTTAGAAGGAAAGTGGTCCATAACAATAAATTGTTGACAAATTTACATGTAAGCATAAAAGGATAAATATATAAATTTAGAAAAGACGAATATGCCTAACCCGAGGTTAGACTGAGTGGTGGTGTAAAACTGCCCGGAACCGACCGGCATATCCAGTGACCACCATAATACCTGTCTAATGTGGGTGGTTAGTGCATTGAGCCCAAAAAGACCCGAGGTTAGACTGAGTTGTGGTGTAAAACTGCCCGGAACCGACCGGCACATCTAGTGACCACAACAATACCTGTCTAATGTGAGTGGTTGGTGCTCTAATAAAGCTAAGCCAAGAGTGATAAGGTTAAGTCAAATTAAGGAAACACTTAACCAATTCAACATGTTAGCTAAACTGATGGGTGAGGTTTGGTAAATTTGGACACTTAACCAATTTAACATGGTGGCTGGAAAACCCTAGTAACGGGGACCCATTTCAGCATTAACCCACGTAGATGTATCATGGGACCCTGAACTAGGCAGGGTGGGGCACGATAACTGGACTGATTATAAGCGGTCAAAAACATCGGCGGTGGTGCATCAGTGTGGGTTCCGGCGGAGTACGGGCGTGCACATACTCCGAAGTGGAAAAAGCAGGCACTGGGCATCAGCAGTCATACACTGTGCATCTTGAATCGTGTCGGGTTGCCACCATAGGACTTGATACACCCCGTGGTGGGACTAGCACAGGTATCTATAGTCAAGCGGGGGCCGAAGGACACACGTGATAAACGCATGCAAGTAGGAGCTGATCGATATAAGGGAATCATTTCACCATGAACACGTGGTGCTAGTTGGGCAAGTATAAGTAGGTGTAGAGAATTAAACATGGGTGCGATGTATATTCGGTTATCCTGCCTTATATAGTTTTTTGTTAGTTTGTTGTTCTGGTACTGTCCTATTTTCAGTTTATTCCTAGCATGACCCTTTTCCTTATTCGCACACTGTAAAGTCACTAGACTTACTCAAACTTATGTCTGACCCATTTTTCTTTCGTCTTCTTTTCTTCCGTTCCCCCCCCTCAGGTAGCCAGGGAGGGAATAGCTCAGCTTAATTCAGACCGTTCATCTTTCCAAGCTTGAAGACTCTGTGATGTACGGCTTGGAACCTATTATCTTTGGCTATGGCTTTAGACACACTAGACTTGGGGATTTATGCAGTTTTATTTATGTTTTATGCTTCTTTATATAATAATCAAGACAAAAATTATGATGTAATGGTTTTGAAGTTGGTTTGAAACAGTTTGTTGTAATGTTTTGTTATAAACCATGTTTGAAATCAAGCTAGTTTTATTTTCCGCTGCTTATATATATATCTGTCTTGTAAATTATCTGTGTCTTTTACCTATAATGCTCCATCGAAGTTAAGGCATTCCCTTTGTGAGTGACCTTAATGGAGGTGGGGTGTTTCATATGATATAGAAATAAATCTTTATAGAGAGCTTTGAAATAATACTTACAATCATCGGAGTACATCTCACATTCGGACAGTTATAATAACCTGTCCCTAAATACAACACACAGTGGAATAACAACTAAATATCATACGTCCTAACATCTCCAGTTCATCACTGGACTTCGCAGAATCCGGTAACCTGAACCTGTACTACCCGGTCTAACCCGAGCATTACAAACGACGGGTTAGTCTGGTGAACCAAAGTGAGGAAAACACACTAAGTTTATAGGTATCACAAAGTTGATTTTAAATTCAAAATCTTTTTGAAAGAAAAGGATAATAGTAAGATCAAATCTACACATAAATACGGATGGTTTTTACCTTAAGATAACCCAAAACGTTTTTGAAATCAATATCTTATCTGATATTATAATAGTGTCTAAATAAAAATAAATATCAATCTAGTAGAACGCTTGCATCTCACGCTCTACATATATAGTATACAATCCAAAACTGCGGGCTCTTATTGGAGAATGGAATTCCTGGCAAGGTATGGGACTACCTTCCCGACAATGTACCTCTGGAGATGAATACATTGGGGTTCAACAAGAACATCTTGCAACCCAGGCTAAACATGACTGGCCCCTCACTATACTTTAAGAGTACCGAATATATCATTACCACGGTTGGGGGCCAGCCAACCGAACCGACAACATACATATAAAATAAAAGGGACCACCAAAGACATTTGATTTCACCAGATCAGGTAATAATATACCCTTTTGATGGGTGCGATCCATATAGCCACGCGATCTACCCGATTTTATGCCACTTCCCGATTGATGAGGCTAGAGGTTAAGCTTATCTTTTAGAACATCACATCTCCATCCACTTTGAATGCAACATCATCAGATCGGCCAGATATCACTAACTGACACCCACAAAAATACTCTAGTTATTCAGCTAATAGAAGTGCGCACTTCTTCACCGTCAACTTGGTACGTTTGAAGAATCAATGTACGTGACCCCTTTGGAAATACTCTGTCAGACACTCGTCCATACAAGTCATCCAGGAACAGGATGAACCAAAGGCACCCTCCTACCACATCCTATATAGGTATCACCCCAAGGATCAGTAGCGAGTAGTCCTTGCAATCCGTAGACTCCAATCACGACAAAATCACTACCGAAATATCTCTAGCCGCTAAACCAGGGAAATTCAACCAGTGGTTCTTCCGTTTATGAAGATCCACGGTCTTCAATGCTCCATATTCAATCAATATATCACACGTATTTGCTGATCGAAATGGTTTTCGAATATAATTTGATCTTGGTCTTTCTGTACCAACAACCATATTGGGCCAGATTTGATAGTCGGTTATTTAACCATCAAATAAATAATCATATGGATGAAATGAGTTTACTGATTCAGTAATCGGCATTACTTGGCCTCTTTAATTAAAGATCTGTTAATTATATTCTTAAAATATTCCTATATTGGAGTTTATCTTTTACTTCTTATTAAAAATAAGAATATTCTTAAAAATCATTTCATTTCCATATAAATTTTTCGAATACAGTTTATAATATTATTTACGAAAATCATAACTTATGTTTCCCTCAATTATCTCTCGTTTATAAACTAATACCATTCCTTGATAATCATGAAGTCGTTCAAGTTGGGGTATTTTATTTACCTCTCAGACCTTGACCAACAACATTCATATCTTCAGAATCGATAGAAGTTTATTAACCACACGTTTTCATTTGAAAACCCTATTTCAATCTCAATAACGTTTATTTAATTCATTATTAAATAAACTATTATTTTACTTCTTTATTGATCTTTGATAATTCTTTATAATATTATACTCGAGTTTCAATTCCATTATAAATAGAATCCTTTATAAAATCTCTTTATACATCCTATATTTATACCTTTATAAATCAAAACAATTCATCTTATCATTTGTAACAAATGTTACAGATTTCATTTCAAACCTTTTTATTTTCTTTTATTATCCCCTTTCAAATTATTCACGTTGTCTAAAATCACGTAGCAATCTTTTTAACGATATTTAGTTTATAAATCACATGGTTCAATTAGTTATTTGTAACAATTGTTACAAATTCATTTTTTTAAAACTCTTACTTCATTTACAAATCCCATTTGAAAATTATTATCGACAACTAATATTTCGATTACATTTCTAAACTCTTTAACTTCCATTTACAAATCGTTTCTAAATCATTTACGATAACTTATATTCATTGCCATTTCCCAAAACCGTTTACTTAGCTTATACTCTCAACGCCACTTAAAATTCCGATCTTTGGAATATTACATTTCGAACCTCGGAATAAATTTCACTTTGTTGTTTCATATCATTTCTAATTTCGCGATTTCCTTTTTCTAATTTCAAATATTAAGTAAATATTTGATTCAGTCTGTCATATTCGCTTAAAATCCTTTTTTATAACTTCGTTATAAACTCGATTTTAATATAAAACATGTTAACTCCGTTCATATTTAAATTCGATTTTATTTCAACTTTGATCACTTTTTAAATGAATTAAAAAGTAAACTCCATAATTATTATTTATTTAAATAATAATTTACTTCAATCATTAACTACAGTAGCAGTAGTTAATTTCTTAATTATAACTAAAATAAATAGTAAGTTCCTTTTTACAATCTTATTAAAATTAAAAAATTTATTCATTAACTATTTTATTAAATTAATTCAAATTAATTTAATAACTATTCTCAGTTAAAAACAGTTGATTTGGTCAACTCAATACATGATTAATCCCTTAACCAATTTCAATTGGTCCTTCCTTTAAATTAATTAATAATATAATTAATTTAAATAATTCCATTTAATTGTTTGTTAACAGAAACAATTATCCAACTCTTAACCATTAGGTAAATTTCTGTTCCTTTGCTTATAATTCTTCTTAACATAAGAATTTACTTTATAAAATCACTTAATAATTAATTATAAGTTAATGAATAATTAATAAATATTTAATTCCTTTTAACAAACTTTTATTCCAAATAATAGATTTAAAAATCTATCTTGAGTCATAAAATAAATTTTATAACTTCACTTCTATCGATTTACCAAACGGTAAGTCAATTTTTAGAAAAAGATTGATTTCTAGGCCGTATACTGCGAATTACTCGACCAATATTGCCCATTGGTTTAAACAAAACAAATGTTGCATTTCAGGTCAACGGTCAATAACCAAATTAATCATTCCATCTGAACAGTTCATATAATGATAATATGAAAATAAATATCATTAAATATATTTGAGGAATCCCATTGGATCACCTGCATTCACACAGATTATTTCCAATACTATTATTCTATTCAATTTAATTGATAATTTCAGTAACAATAAATAACGCTAATTTAACATCACCCAATTGATAAAACAATTCAAACAAGTAAACACGTTTATTTTATAAATGTGACCAATAAGGTAAGTTACCTTAAATAGGACCAATCATTAAAATAACGATTTGGTTTTTCACTGAAATTAAACAGCGTTTAATTTTAGAAATTCAATCAATATATGAATGTAAAATTAACAAACAATCAACCATTAGCAACCATAGCACACAATTATAGAAACCAGACTTATATAAAATATAAGTGGAAAGAACTGAGTGCGTTTGACTCACTATGATTTGATACCGTTGTAGAGTTTTGGTTACAGTTAAATTAAACAGTTGTTTAATTTAACTGAAATTTCCAGCTGTCTCCATTATTGTCCAAATCTGTTCCAAAATGCATCTCCACGGTCACAACACAACTCGTTTGGTCCAATTCTGTCCATATATGTACAAGTTATAACCATTTAAACATATAAGATTTAATTCAATAATTAACTAATTATTAAAATTTAACTTTCTAATTATCTAACTAACAATTGAATTATGAAATTAACTCCTAATTAATTGTCATTAAACAAATTACTTTAGTTGCACAGTCAAGTCGTTCAAGTTCTTCATTCTGTCATTCTTGTTTGGACCACTCTTGTTCGAAAAGCCAACGCATGCAAATAAATCCCCGCCATACCCTGATTTTTGGTCAATAACAAACGAAGATATTATTAGTAACTTATAATAGAAATTATTGTTAAAATTCCCAAACTAGGGTTAACTTAATTACTTATTTAAAATTAAATAGACCGTTTGTCTTTGTTTAATTCCTTCCGTTCAAGTATAAAGACCGAACAAATATCCTACTTCCTCGTTTTGAAATCTCATACCCCGTACGAACCTTTGTAAAGCTTCATTCCCATGGTGTCTTCATTCGAGAATGCTGCTTCCAATAAATAAAAAAAAGAGCCGACAATTGTTTTTATTAATATAATTTAATTCTTAACTATATATATATTAAACTAATTACTTTTTTGTTTCAGTTACAAGCTGATTGTCCTTCTGTTTCCCATTCTAAATTGCTTACGTTTCCTTTTAGAATAACTGCGCAAGTCAAAACAATTATATAAATTATAAGTTAACTAATTTTTAACTAGATAATCAACTCATGATTATATTTAGTTTAGTTTTAATTGCCTTTATAAATAAATTATACATGACGAATAACATTCCTGCTTCATTCCCGTTATTACTCATTTCCAGGCACCTGGTTTCTACGCAAAATTGTTCACGTTCATTTATTAAGCATGATTAGTTTAAATTGATTCATATGGTTAAACAAATCAAATCCATTATTTTGCGTTATCGGATAGTAGGCCACCCTTTCTTCCTTCACGAAACCGTGCTTTGTTCTCACGTGCATCGCTCCGAACCAGAAGCTCATCGATGCGCCGCCATCACTCGAGATTATCCCCATCTAATGCCACCGATCTCCTCAGCATAACCCCACCGAACTTTGACAAAAACCGCGCCTCACCATCCCTCTCCAGTCGCCAACAAAATGCCTGAATCCCCAGCAGCTTTGAGGGGCCGAGCTGGCCAACATGGCTCGGAACTCCTGATCATGACCGTACAACCTTAAGAGCTTGCTTCGCTGAACACTTTTGCAGTTGGATAGTTCTTCGATTGATGAGTGGATTTCGCGATCGAAGAGGAAGATTGTTGTGCGTTCCAGTCCGTTCATTTTGGCTTAGTGGAGGTGAAAATTGTGTTAACCACGCATGTTACTTCAACCATGTAAATTAGGGTATAGTGCTGAGGGACATGTATTTATATATGAGGGTATGGATAGATTTATTAATAAAATATTATATAGGAAACTTAATGATGAATTAATGCTTTAAACCACCACAAACGACTTCTGTTTTTCAATAAAAATGGTAATCCTAGAATAGAAAAATATTCCGGACTTAATGGGACAGGTTTCGTCCAATTCCGAGGTCGTTTGTGAAAAGTCCTTTATAAATATCGTTGAAAAATCAAGCGTTTAAAATTCCTATAATTACAGAAAAAATCCAGAAAATATGAGACCTTGAAATTTTACTAGACCTCTTCTTAGCGGATCCAATGAATCTTGTTTCGTTAAATTTGGAGTCTGTTTGGCCAGTTGTCTATTCGTTTAAAGTTACCCCTTGTCAAATAATATAACCGATTAAATAAAAACTGGGACATTTTTGGCCACCGAAGTCACATACGATAGTTTGCCACGAAAATTTATTTTCTTACAATAATTTAACGATACGATTCCAATGAAACTAATTTCATCGAAAACTGACACCATTTGCAAAATGGGCTATGTTTACCACTTATATAATATCAATTAAAAAATTATATAATTTTCCAAATAATTCAATAAAATAATAATAAATTATTTTTATCATATATATCCAAACAGAATATATATATAACTTCAAATATAAATTATACAACCCAATATCATCAATTTCGAGTTAACCGTTATTCAAATTATATTTAAATCCTTTTTATATTAATTAATAAACGTTATATTTTAATAACAATTTCCACAACGACTATTTTAAAATTTTAATTGGACATAAC
This sequence comes from Allium sativum, assembly GCA_030737875.1. Taxonomy (NCBI): domain Eukaryota; kingdom Viridiplantae; phylum Streptophyta; class Magnoliopsida; order Asparagales; family Amaryllidaceae; genus Allium; species Allium sativum. The sequence continues at coordinate 322,658,842 of CM060921.1, forward strand.
TAACAATCTATAACACGAAATCTAGTTTTTCTCTTCCATATGAAAATTATAATCGACAAGATTCCAATGTTTCTTGTTTCACAGAAATCCGACTTAAATCGGATCTTGTACATCCAGTTAAAGTTCAAAATTCAATATTACGAACTGCAGCGCCATTTCCAGCTCGTTTTAAATTATATATAAATTTAACGTTCAAACTTCGTTTTAAATCACCGAATTCAATATTAAATCGATTAATATTCCAAATATAATATTTAAATTAATAAATTAAATTAAATATTCAACTATCAAAATACGGTACATTACAATCTTCCCCCCTAATAGAATTTCGTCCCCGAAATTACCAAGGTAGACAAAATGTTACAATCCATTAAAATTTCAAATATCCAATTTATTTTAAATCGAAAACCAATTCATTTTTGTAAATAAAATTTTCAAAAATATCGAAAATATTCTAACACATTAAATTCCCGGAAAAATTCGGTAGAGTCTCCCTTGTACGGAGTGACATCTACGATATCGCAGGAACAAATAATATATACACATCGACCCACACGGTCGGAAAACAAAATCCAAATCTAAAAATTTATATTTTCGCGTAGGCATACCTTTTACTAGCGCTACTGAGCATACTTGCTCGATTTACGTGCGATATATTCAACCAAAATCAACCCTCAAAGACATCTGGCACCTGTACTCAACTCAATTCACATATAAGAAACAGATATATGTAACTCTTGAATGATACTTCATTAATCATCAAATATATCGACACTAAATCCAAAATCAAACAGATGACATCAATTCCTTTGCAAACACAAGATTAAATCATAAATTTCATTTTATATGCCTTTTCATTCCAATTTAATTATACTAGAATTTATTACTTAGTTTATAATTCATTCAGCTCTATTATTAAACTGTTGATTATTTCCATCCAAACAATATATCATCTGATAAAAAACAATTCACAATCAACAACCAAATTATTTGAATTTATATTCAACATTAATATTTACTTTGGTTTAACATATTTATCATAAATCGATTAATATCCGATTGATTTCTATTTAATTATTATTTATTAAATTTCAAATTCTAAATTAATTTCATTTAGTTTCGAAACCATTTCTTAATTTAATTTCACTTAACTAATTTAAGTTCCAATTCAAATTTTAACCCAACTTGAATTTCATTCAAATCAATTAACACACAAACCGTTATCTCAATAATTTGATAAAATTATTTTCTTTTCTATACAAAATATCTTCCGGGTAAAATTATTTCATTTACCCTCTTTACAAAACAATACTGTATCCATTACCAGTTCAATGCGTCTCAACACTTGAACAGATCAAATGACACAATAAAAAACAATTGTATATAATAAATCTACAAACACACTCTCTCATATATATACTCAACTCAGTCTTGGGTATTACTAACCCAATCTCTATCGAATTATACCATATAGCCAAGGTTATTACTAAACCAATAGCTCTAATACCACTATAACGACCCACGGATTTCCGACCCAGAAAATCGACACAAAAACACTATGTCGACTAACCAAGCATCGAAAACACAGGAACGTTATTAGAAGAAATTAGAGGGTGAGGTAAGAAAGAAATAGTAGAATAGAAGAAGAAGAACCAACACAGAATCAGAGTCTCACATCGCAGCAGAACAAAATATAATATAATAAATCTTTATAGAGAGCTTTGAAATAATACTTACAATCATCAGAGTACATCTCACATTCGGACAGTTATAATAACTTGTCCCCAAATACAAGACACAGCGGAATAACAACTAAATATCATATGTCCGAACATCTCAAGTTCGTCTCTGGACTTCGCAGCATCCGGTAACCTGAACCTGTACGACCCGGTCTAACCCGAGCATTACAAACGATGGGTCAGTCTGGTGAACCAGAGTGAGGAAAACACACAAGTTGATTTTAAAGTCAAAATCTTTTTGAAAGAAAAGGATAATCGTAAGACCAAATCCACACATAAATACAGACGTTTTTTACCTTACGATAACCCAAAACGTTTTTGAAATCAATATCTTTTCTGATATTATAATAGTGTCAAAATACAAATAAATATCAATCTACATGACTTTGAATCACTATGTGTACTTCTATTTCTACATGACGACTCTTCTGAAGGCCAACTACAACTCGACCAAAACCTGAGGTGCAAAGGAGGTCCAAATGAGGAGCTTTGACTCAGGATCCAAATAGGAACCAATGATTGAGCTTCATGTTGGGCTTTGCTGCGGGACGTGTGCTAAGGGGTTGTCGATGTCTGTAACTTTGAATCACTATGTGTAGGGAGTACGTGAACGGATTCAGGGCCACAGTGGGCTAGGTACGACTAAAGAGCTATAGACCAATGAGGTGGGGTCATTTGTAAAGATTTGGTCATGACTCCATGGGGTAAGCTTGGTAGTAGCAGTAGTCGTACAAGTCGAACTCCGTCACTACTTCGATGGGTCTAGTGATTGAAGTGGTGGACATCGTATACTTTACGCACTGAGTGAGAGATGTGAGGATGGTTGTTATGTTTGATTTGTTCGCCATCACTATGACATGCACACCCCTACCCCCGTATTCTTTACACCATCTGTTTAGTGGCACCTTAGAGAATTGAACGGTATGTAGTGCTAACTCTTTGGTTGCAGGTCCAGGTTCAGGTATGGCTTAGTATACCTGTTATTGTTCTGTTTAGTTGCTTATCGCTCATACCAGACTTTTTGTCTGACCCAGAGTTTTATGTCTCTTCTTATTACTCTGGGTGCTCTCACGAGCAGACTAGAGACATGTTAGGTGGTATGCACAAGTAGCTGTACCGGAGACGAGCAGGAGGCTTCCACGTATGATACATATATAGATATTCTCCCGGTGTTGCTGCGGTCACTACTTTGGGCATTAGTGGTGTACCTTTCTTTCTTTTGTTTAGAGACAGTAATTTGGAAAGTTGTAATAAGTTGTATTTGGATTTCCGCTGGTCTGATGATGATGATGTTAATGCTAGTTTTAGTTATCAGCTTATGCACTGTCTCACCTGTTTTATGTCAAGTATATTATTATTATATTTTGTTCCATGTGCTGTGAGACATTCTACAGGTTTTCGATTAGTTCATTCTCTTCTTTCCTTTCTTTGGCGACCGTTCCGTGCTAGTTGGGCATGTGTACAACGCACTTTTGGAGGAAATGCCGGTTGGTGCGGGGAGAGCCGTCACACTTGGTATCAGAGCTCTAGGTTGCGTAGTTAACCTAGGGAAGTTATCAGGGAGAGATAGTATACGTATATGAGAGCGCGTATTTGTGATTATTTTCACTACAACAAAAAAGTGTTTTTATAGCACCAGCTTCATATCTTGCTTAAAACGCTATTCAGTTTCAACGTTATTTGAGAAAAGAGGCAGGATTGTCAACGCTATCAGAGAACATCGCGGGAACTAAAATTTCAGCGGCAAAAAAAAATTAATGAGTATAGTTTGTCATCTCCTCCCAAAATCACCTCCCAAAATCGATTAACGCAACCATGAGAAACGATTAATCTCCGCCATCATCACCTCCCAAAATCAAAAACATTCAGTCCATAGATCCGTGTAACCCTAAGGGCCTTCGTCGAAGCCGTGGTGCCCTAATCCCTCTATCGAGCCGTTAGTCCCAATATCTAATCGCAGCCGACATTTCAACTACTTTCCTACGTCTCTCATATTCGGACAACCGTGAGGTATTAATCTATGTTTTTCATATAATTTGGTTGTTTACAAATATTTCATCATACTACTAACCGTGAGGTATTAACCATGAGGTGTTTGTTGGCTCACTGCTTGTTACATCGTTGTTAAATTTATCATACTATTTTACTTTTACTTTTATTTGAGTTGCGTTGTACCAATTTGTTCAATAAAAGTGTTTTACAAACTGAAATTCCCCTGAAGTTACCAACTAGTATTCTCTTATGCTTGTGCAATGCACACAGTGAGCTTTCCATAAGATAAAACAAGAGAATGGTTCAATTTTTCTTATTTCGTTGTCATGGTAAATAGTTGACGATAATAATATAGCAGTGATAGCAAAGTTCGACAAAAATCTGCTATCTGAAGATGAACAAGTGATTGTACTGAATTTAGCTGCACAGGCTTGTGTATGTCTTCTTCTTGTGAGTTGGGCCTTTCATTACTTCTCTACTATTTGTGTAGATTGCTTAAGAATAGTACGGCGAAGGATAAAATAGCATTGCTAAAACATTATAAATGAATTAGTGAAGTTTTGACGTTACTATATTTTGATATTCTCATATATTCAAATTATGTACCGTCATTTTTATCACTTGATGTTTGGTTATTATTATTATTTTTTGTTTATAATGGGTGCTGTTTCTCACATGCTCTTTTTGCTGAGAGGACTATACCGTTTACTATTAAATTGCCTTGGATCTCATCGAACATGAATAACATAGATCCAAACACGATAGGGCTGTCAAGTTATTGGCAGTGCCTTTGTCTGTGACAGTCTTGCTTATTAGTAGAATTCTGCATACATATTTTTTTTTTTGAAAATTTTCTACACACACACACACACACACACACACATATATATATAACTATAATTTGCCGCCCTATGGGCAGAGCAGGCATCATTTTGCATATGATTCATGTGTGCAAATGCTTGCTGTTCGTTTTACAGCCATGCAAATTCATTGAATGATCTTCATTTTACACTTCATATATGATTCAAAACTGGTTTTTCTAAAAGAAGAATTATTGTATTCTATTGCAGTGTTTTATCCTTCATCTTTTTGGGACCAGATCCTATTTTTGTATAGTGAATTCTGGTAGGGTTAAGATGGATGTATAAAATACAAAAACGTTAATCGATCCCCTCATTTTCATAACACATGGGTTTATAGAAGCGCGTTAAAGCGAACTCGCCAATCTTGTACTCGTTCTTGTTCAAGATGAGGAACATGTGGTAAACAGAAAAGTTGTATTATTTATGCGTTGGTACCGAAATTGGATTGTGGATTTTTAGCTAGATGCTGGAAAAATAGTGAAGGGATATAGTACAAAAAAAATACAAACCAGATGATAGTGAAAAGATTTGGTATTGATGTTACAAGGTCAGATTATAACATGATTATTTAGTGTTTGCATACTATGAGAGTAGAGATGAATGGATTAAGGTTAAGAGTTTTGGAGATATTGCTTTGTTTGTGGGATGCAATAGTTTATCGATTTACCCTGAGCTGCATTGTGAGTCCTCTGTTGTAGTAAATAATTGCATTTACTACTTTGATCAAGTCGAGGAAAGAGATCCCATTATATACATTATCGATGGCTGTATAGTTCTCCTGTAATTCTTGTTGGAAAATCAGAAAATCTGTTAAAAATGAATAATGCGGATGTTAAAGCATATTTGATTTTGAAAAAGTAGCTTAACTAATAAAACAATAATTTGAGAATGATAATACTGAAAACGTATATACCTTCACTCTAAGGTCAAAACAACTGAAATAAGTAAATAAGTCAAGTAGATTATAAAGCTTCTTACTTATCTATATGGCTCCACTCCGAAGTAATTAAGCATAGGATAAAATTTCTTAAACCATCTTTTTTGAATGGAGACAGTCATTTTGTAATTGTAAATCTGGAGAAGGATCAAACCAAACCTGAATATATATGTCAAACCGTACCAAATCTTCATGGTGATCAAGACAAACGTAGTTAGTTAGAGCTAAACCATTACCCACATCATGGGTAGACTTACACAAAATTAAAATGAAAGAGTTCACCTTTTTACATCAAAATTAAATATACAAAATTTACAAAATCAATGATTAAATGGTTACACCAGTTCAGTAGTATTCCAGGGAGCATTAGCCCGCCTTACCTACCTCGATTGGCGCCCTAGGGCTTCACGACTGCTTTTCAAGTGACAACCACAATGTCCTTGGCCAGGGCGTGGGAGCCCTTAGCATGACTCTAAATGTAGGTTGTATCTGATAGCATACGCGGACAAAGGTCATTGAGGATCAAACAATAAAGAAACTATGCATGCACCTGGCTTGCAAATATGCATGCACTCTACAAGGAGTCAATAATGCATGCAATATGCTTCACTTAATTTTGCTACCTGGTCCTCTTAACTTGCAAATATGCATACATTCTAAAATGAATTAATAATGCCTACAATATGCTTCATTTAATTTGTGGGGGCGTTTCAATTATGAAACAAGGAATAGGGACAAAAATTAGTGCGGTTCAATTCATGCTATGAACAGAAGGAACGACATAATATTAACACTTTCTTATGATTCGTATATATCATCATTTTTACTTGCTATTATAACATAAATGATTAAGATTAATTCAGGTAATTCTTGCATCAATAAATCTAAACCGCTTAATGTTCGATTTAATGCTTAAGAAAAATGGCTAAGCATCTGCTTCGTTTAACTAGTTCCAAAACTGAAACTACTAAATGGTAGATGGCAACAAATAATAAAGAAACTGGCTACTATTAAAAATTTAATAACTACGCACTGCAAATTTGCATTCAGGAATGAAAAGAATAAAAAGGAGAAATGAGAAGAGTAAAAAAAAGAAAAATTAACTACATAAATTTCTTAGCTAATTTAGAATATGTACAGGGAGACGAAGTAAATTTCCTGATTTGATATATTTTTGAAAGGAAACAATAGTAGAAAACAATATGTTTCATTTAATTAGTTGGGGGAGTATAACTTAAGCAAATTGTATCCAGATGTTATTTAAACATAAAAATAATAATTAAAATAATAATAAATAAATGCATGAACCGTATGTTATTGTTGCTGCATTGCAAGTGTATGTTAAACTTATTCACTAAATTTTGATGATATGAAATTTATGTTCTTTTTCTTTCCAAGTTAATTATACTAGATGCTTGTAAAAGATAGATATTTGTATGTTTAAAAGGATATACTCGAATATTTTATAGAAATAATTCATGGGACTAACTATACTAGTATTCTTCATTAACCGTACATGATTATGATGTTGATTAACTGTACATGATTACTGTAGTTTGAATGGTCGATGTTTGAGAAATTTTGCTTGCTTCGATTTGAGAGATTTTGAAATTTTATGAATGATGAATAAAGACTGGGTACGTTTGAAACCACTTAATCAGAAATAATTGTACATATAGAGAAATAAACAAAAAGGCATAATACTGTGGGATTAATATTTACATAATGTAATGCCTCGGCATATGTACGTTTACAATATGAATGATAAGCAAATGCAAGTGGCAACCATATGTATGTATGTATATATATATATATATGTGTGTGTGTGTGTGTGTGTGTGTGTGTGTATGTATGTATGTATATATATATATATATATGCATATTCATCAACTTGGCAATGGTTCGTGCATTGATTGGCTTGGCTGCATGTGCAACTGAATTGGATATATAATCATATTATGCTTAATTATCGATGAATAAAGACAAACACATATGTGTTCATAGAATATATATACACAGCCATAGGGATGCAAGACTGCAATTTGTAAGCATGTACTATGCCTATGTGCGTCATCATCGCATGTGATAGCGAGCGGTGGTTGAGATTCTCTCCTACTCATTTACCATACATATTCATGTGTGGACAAGTTTTTGAATAACGACTTGGTGTATTAATTTTATTCATTATTGGAATGCATACATTTCTAGTCATAGACAGCGAATATTCTTGCAACGAATATCTTCCTTTTCTTTTGTTTATCATTGGTTTCGGACAAGCAACAAATCGTCTTCCAGAACCTGTAGTTTTGACAAGAGCTATTTTGGCCGAGCTTCTTCTCTTTCCGGAAACCACTTAATCAGAAACACAATTAAAAAACAACTGTCCATCAGCAATACTGTCACAAATTCTTGGTCTTCCATTCCGGTTAAACTTGAATATTTTTGCATTGCTGTAGCCTTGTGGCTTTGAGCTAACTGAGCGCATGTTAATGAGAAAAGACCTGGTTTTCTTGTCAAGAGAACGCTGAGATATTACTCCTTAACGTATTCCAGGTTTGCAATATCTTTTTTTCTTTCTGAAAGGGGGTTTACAACATAATTTTTTTGTTGATGGTGGTATAGACAAATAGGTATGAGTTTTGTAGTGTACGTGTCCTTGTCTGCATTAATCATCATAGATTTTATTTTATTTTTTTCCATTTTTTGATAAGATTTTGACAACTGCAAAAAAAGTAGACCGTATTAATTGGTTCCTGATCACTTCCTCCGTAGCAATAAATTGATGGAATCACCATAAAATTGGCGCCCTCTTTAAGTAGGAGTATTTTCGGTAATACTTTTGGATATTATACAGATTCCATTTTTACTCTTGTTGAAGCATTCCATAGCAAACTGTAATTATTGGTGCTTTCTACTTCTGATATAATCAATATGTTTTTCTATTTGATCGCTCCAAAGCGTTCTTTTGTTCAGGAATTTTTACCACAAAGATACATAAACAAATAGTTCAGCTGAAACCCATTAATTTCACAAAAAGTCAATCTCTATCAAAAACATGTAAAATAAGATGAACAAAAAAAACCTCTTATCCAGCTGACCTACTCTGAAATCTTGAACACCACCTTTTATCTGGTTATTTTAATTCGGTTCCAATCCTACAATATTTAGGTGACAGTTAGTGTTTAATAATGCAAAAAGTATGAGATCGCTTGTCCTAAACCAATGACTATTTACTGGTAATATACCAACCAAATATTAATATTAGATGCTTACGCAGCAAGCAATTTTCATAAAGATGCAAAAGCATAACATGTTGATATATAACAATTCACAACAAGTTACTAAAACATAACTGGTTAAAATAGATGGAAAGTCAAGAATAAAAATTATGTTGGATTTCAATCAGTAACCATAGTCTCAAATTTCAAGAATCAATGAATTATATTGCTTCTAAAATATAAAGGCATAAGTTAATGGTAGAAGATAAAGACAGAATATTGATAAGAGAATACAGTGTGCGCGTGAGCTACATTCATTGCCGTCCTAGGAAATTTCGAATTCTCTCGTGTGAAGTAAAATGTGTCACCCGTTTTTCTCCAGGAAGTATGTAGCACAATAAAGAACAAAATGAAATAATCTCTTTCTTTACCCGTGCAACATTCGATACAAGACAAAGCAAAAGTAAGAACGATACCATGCATTGACAACTTTTGAAACATGCATAGTAATTGGCCAAATATTATAATATAATCAAATTTTATATTGAATGCCAGAAGGTCAGAAGTCAGAACTACGTTTGGTGAACAGTCCTCAATTTTCCTTGTGAGGAAGTCCCAACTCTTTATGAATTTTAAACAGGAAAAGGTAAATAAATCAAAATGTATATTGATAAATGGATAATATGAGTTAAAAATACTGGTACCACTTTATACCCAATATAAACATGCTATAAAAAAGAAAGTGCTTGAAAATGTAATGATACCATATAGTTTACCTTAATCTTTGTTGCTCATATCAAAATACTCAATTCCTGCTCACCGACCTTGCCAGTATCAAAATAAGTAGAAACAATAAATGTTTTGTTTTAACCTGGCATTTTAAATCACTCCAAAAATGAACATCTCATGTTAGTTTCTTGTATTTATTACTATATTCATACAGTGATAACAATGATATATTTGTAGTTCAGATTGTGCTGCGCCTGCAATATGCAGTGATGAAGATGATATCCGGGCAAACCAAGTAGGTTGGTGTTTTAGGGGGTTTAGAAAAGAGGAGGCGTAGCAGATTAGAAAAGAGAAAAAAAATATCCTATTAGTAACATAATGTGCTGCATCTAATTTTTTGCAAAAGTCAATTCTTTAAGCTAAACAATTAAAAAAAATTAATTGAAGATTATGTTGTGTTCATTATATTTTATTGTGATCATTTTTTGAATAGTCAGTACTTGTTTTCTTTAGTATTGGTCTTATTGAAAGTTACATTTTGTAGGCAAGATTTTAACTAGATGAGGAATGACAGAAAACGCCTATTTTTCAACAAATGGGATGCATCTGGAGGGCTACAAAAAGCAGACTAGTTAGGCAAATAGTGAAAGCAAAGAACATAGAGGAAAGGATTAAGCTCAAACCTAGCAATGTCGAAAATATGAACGATTGGAGGGATTTTATAAAGAAAAAAACAGACTCAAAGTTTAAGGTAAATAAATATAAAATTCAATTATATGTAATAATTATAATTGATCAATTTATTATATCTTTTCATCTTAGGCACAAAGCGATAAATTCAAAGCTATCAGAAGAGTTCAACTGCCACTTACAGTTAGTCGCAAAGGAATGGCTCGACTAGCAGAGGACATAGTAAGAAAGAACAGTCGATTTGATTATTTTTTCATGTCACTTTTTTTAGTTACAACCGTTCATTTTATTTATCATTCTTACTAATAGAGAAATGAGAGTGGCAATACTAACCCCAGTCTTAGGGCTCAAATTTGGATTAAATCCCGCATTCGAAAAAATGGCGAACCGGTGAATACATATGTCCAGGATACTATTGTAAGACACTACAGTACTGATAAAAATCCTATAATACTGTTTTTCTAACATTTATTCGCATTTTGTCTAGTACTTATAAATATGTAACAAAATGTTAATTTTTGTAGGTAATCACTGTTAAAGTTTGTTAGCTGATCAGAAGGAAAAAAAAAGCTATTTACGTCCTAAATGTAAGTTTATAACTCCTGCATTTTTTTTTGTACACCGCCCTTATGCCTTTTAGTTGAATATATCTAACCGTTGTAGTCTAAATGTGGTTGATCTTTGTGTTTGAGTTTTGGGTTGACTTTGAGACTCAAATTTGAATTGCATCTGATTTCCAGTTTTCATTTGCTAAAACTGATATTATGGGTAGGTGGTTTGAGGGGAAGGGGAGGGACGTGGTTGCTGAATTCATATGCACATAAATTTTTTAAACAGCTAACTATATTACAACCTAAATGGAAACTGAATCCCAACCATATAATTTGTTGTAAAATGGGTATTGTTAGTTAATTTTCCGTTATATATAGCTTAGTCATTTCTCCATTTATTCAAAACCAATCAAAACGCAAAGATCTTTAATGAAAAATCAATTTGCTTTTCACAATTAAATCATAAATTATGCAGATGTTTTTAATGATTGGCATTGCACATAAATACAAATTTATTTTGTATAAGTCGTATTTGATGACACACCATAAAACTGATATATTATTAAAAATGATGTTAAACTATCTTTCACAGTTAAAAACTCTTTTCGGTTAGAAGGCAAATATAACTAATGATTTTATTGTCGGAAGGCAATGGAAGTATTAATATATGACACTAAGATCGCTTGTTTCTCAAAAGGGAAGCTAAACAGCTCCTTTGCTTAAATCATATTGCTCAAAGAGAATGTTGCTAAAATCAGCATTTGCAAGAAAAGAAACATATTTAACATTTGTCGAGACTTATCTTCTTTGTCTCCAGCATTTTTTCCCCTAAAGACACCAAAATTTCCTTTTTACAGAAGATTGTTTAATTATGTCAAAATTACGAGTTAACTGATAGAATGGCCAATATAGTAGTGGTTCCTTAATAAAAATTGAAATAGATATAAAGTATGATTTTCAAGAATTGTACGTCCACATTTATATGATTTATTTTATTAGACCCTAAAAATTTGTAATTTAATGGCAAAAATAGAGTTTCAAGCCGATGTTTTAATAATGAAAACACCGCATTTTTCTTCCTTTCTTTTTAACTGCAAGTACAGAAACCAGCCTAAAACACTAGCTGAGCTTGTAAAATAAATAGTGCATATGTAGTTATGCAGTCAATCCTAAGCACAATAGTGAAAAGAGCAGTGAATAAAAAAGTGGACTGCGAATATTGCTCGTGATTGACGCTGCAGTTAGCAGGAAGCTCCAATGAGCTAGTGCGATCGACACTAGAAATAGTGAGGCCATTAGAAATAGCACATAAAATGGGCTGCCCTAAGTTACGAATCACATTGCAGCACATTTCGCTAGGCGGTGCAGGAATGAAAGGGGCTACTGCAGGCCTATAAGGCATCAGTTGCACCAGGGCCGAGAATAAGGTAGTCCCACATGCTTGGGTTGCAACTTTCTAGCCCTTCACTAATTCCCTCGATGATACAGGGTTACCTGCGCCGATACATAGATTGATTTCATCTTTTGATTCCTTTTCTTCTTTTATTGCTTTCCTGGTAACAACTGAGCAAAAAGTCTATTTATGTAGAGCACCAAATTTTTATATGACAAGATCATGTGGGTTGTGTTGTTTTAGTTTTTAGGTAGAGGAGGAAACTTGTGTGAAATATATAGATCACAGATAGCAGAAATTTCATGTTTTCAGTTCAGCGTAGGTTCCTTAGGCAGAATGCATTTCACAACATTTTGCATTTTGACTTAGTCTGTAAAATCTGTGCTTAATTGAGCTTCTGGTACACAACTTAAATAAGCATTGTTGGGACATTAATCTACCAGTTCAATCTAGAGATAATGTGGCCCTCATAGAAACAATTAATATAGCGATGAAGCTTATTTTCAAGATATGGATATTACATAGGCAAGGATGCAACAAAATGCAGTAAATATTTTCCTTAAAGGTACTGAAATGGGTAAATCCATTTGCGGCTGAAATTACGAAAGTTCCCTTTTTTTCTCCTGTTGCTAGGTCTTTATTCTGCATACCAGTTCATTTTTTTATCCTCTTGCTACTTTGCGACCTTGATATGTCATATGTCAACATTCCTTTCTTTAGCCACTCTAATTTGTAAGACATCATTTGAAGATATATACAGTATTATCCGTCAATAAGGACCTTCACTGTTTTGGAATAAGTGGCTGAATTCAGCTTAGTGTTAACCTAGCATGTACACATACATATCTATATAATTGGTTATAAATCTATTTATTTACTTCATTCCAGTGTAATCTGTGTAACTTTAGATTAGTTGGTTCTAGATATTCTAACATTTTATGAGTTGGGTATTTGTACAAATTGGTGGATCAACTGGTACTTATAAAGCAGCAAATGGTTTCTTCTTGCTTGCTAAAATATAGACATTGGTTACACCAGATACTGTAGAATTCCCACTCAAGGTAGTGGTGATTCGTTTGTTTCTAAATTACCAGCATTAAAAAGATGTTTTAAAATAACTAATGGCCATGGAAGAATAATGGCTACCGTAATAATAAATTACAGTAGAGCAATTTTATTGTAAATGGATATTTTTAGTTAATATCTTAGCCTGACCAACTGAACATTAATTGAAGTTTTCTAGTGGATTGCTAAGTTAGTATTCATCTCTACATGATCAAGCAGTATATAATAACTCTCATTTGTAATTGACCATAATTAGGACTTGCTAATTTTCCACTATTCAGATTTATTGTTTTGCTTCTATAGTTCTTTATAGACTAATGATTAAGTGTATGCGCAGAAACAGTTGCATGCTAATGAATTTCAGTGAAGAAATTATGGTTATGCCACAGCCTCATTTCCATATGCTACAACCCTTATATGCCTAACACAATTGACTTGCGAATTATCATATTTAACTGTGCCTCATTTTCGTATGCCACAGCCTTTATATCCCATTTTTCTTGGTTGTCCCATTTTACTGTGCCTCTATATCCAAGAAATCTATCATATTCATTTATTTATTAGAATAAAATAAGTTCAAACATGGACATTTATTGGAAGATATGTTGTTACTGAAGAATACATCTTAAATTTGTTTATATGAATGCATGCAGGTTTTGATCTGTGTAGGTGGTATTCAGTTCTTTGTGGAATGAAAACTGGTGCATTGTATTTTGGAACAACTTAGGTAATTGGCTGCTGCTGTGCTACTTGCCATGCTACTTTTTATTAGCATTTCCATTTTTTTTCCTCTTGAATCATTTTTCAATTATGTTGTGCCTCTGTGTATGTGTTATATATATATATATATATGTATGTATGTGCATATACACATACATACATACATTTATATATATATATATATATATATATATATATATATGCAAATTTAAATATTTTGACCTAAGTATTGCTTATTTTTGTTGTGACAGGACCAAATTGATCATGTTTTGGACAAATTATCAGAAGCAAAGCAAGATTAAGTATTTGACTACTTTGTAAGTAACTTGTTAACGCAAGTATATTGACGTATTATGGACAAGTATGTATGAATTGTTAAGTTTGGATATGTGAGAAGTAATTTGAATTATATGTATGAAATATTAAGTTTGAATATATGAATGTTGTTTCAATGATATGTATGAAATATTATGTTGTAGTTTACATGTTTGTTTGCGAAATATGTTATGTTTTTATATATTTGAGAAATAGATTATGATATATATGAGCATTGTTTGAATGATATGTTTGTGTTTAAAATTAACGAAAGAGCTGAAATGGTGATATACAAATGGTAAATGCTATGGATTGGCGTGCAAGATTATAGGGTTTTTAAAACGCTATAAATGATCCCACCAAAACGCTATAAATGATCCCACCAAAACGCTATTGGTAACTTAGTGTAAACGCTATTCAAATGTACTTCTAAACGCTATAAAATTGCACTATAAAACGTTATAGAAATAAAAGAAAACACTATAGTAGAAGCAGGATGAACGCTATACAATTTAGGCATAAATGCTATAACAGGTTGTTGTTGGCTATGATTTCATATAGCGTTTACGTTTGATAGCAAAGTAAAACGCTATAGAATATCCAGTTTTAATAGCGTTTTACCCAGTGCTATTTAAAGTCGACGACCTAAGATAGCATGTCGTTACATTGCGTTCTCTGAAACGCTATATTTGGATATAATAGCATTTTTCAAACGCTATAAAATCCCTTTTTTGTCGTAGTGTTTGGTTTTTAAAAGCTATATATATTATTAGTATAGCTAAGGATGAAGTTGCACTGCACTGGCACCACTATAGAGATGGTTAATCGTTTTCTCTGTGCAGAATAAACGATGAGCCGATACGCAAGAGGTGCCGGTAGAGGAGTAATGGGAATGTTGCTGAGATGAGGGCGATGTTTACTGACCTCATGAGAGAGATGCTCAAGGACGTGCAGAGGGCAACTCCCAATGCTGGTAATGGTGGTGGTCCAATAGTGCAGGCGCCTAGGGCCGATTTCGCCAGGCTGAACAAGGATTATACTAGTCTTGGTGGGAAGCCGTTCCCCGGAACGGAGTCGGCCACGGATGTTCAGGATTGGTTGGATAGCTGCGAGCGTATCTTCGAAGACCTGGGTATAGAGGATGCGATGAAGAGAAGGCTAGCATCCCATCAGCTACAAGGACGGACAATGAATTGGTGGAATGCTATAAAGGCAGCTACTCCCGAGGATCAGATTACTTGGGATCAGTTTAAGGCTCGCTTTAGCGATAAGTTCATTCCAGCTGCTCAGAAGTCAGTGTTGTTTAAGAGATTCTTGGAACTCAAGAAGAATGGCAGAGCTGTCTCGGAGTATATTTCCGAATTCGACACTTTGTCGAAATATGGGTTATCCCTAATAGATATTGTCGAGAAGAAGAACGAGAAGTTTATAATAGGTTTGGATCAGTACTTGGGTGAAAAGCTTATTAACAACATCGATGAGACGTTTGAATCGATTGTGGGGAAAGCATTGAGGTCAGAGAGTCTTTACCCTAAGTCGAAGACTGAGGTCGCATCTACAGAGGAGCCAAAGCCGCAAGCAAGCGGTGGAGGCAAGAATGGTTCTCAGAATAAGAGAAAGCAGAATCAGACCAAGGATGGCTAGAAGAAAAAGAATAAGCAAGATGTTGAGTGCTTCAGCTATGGTAAGAAGGGCCACTATGCCAAAGAGTGTCGGGCCAAGCCAGCGGATAGGAAGTGCTTCAACTGTGGCCAAGTGGAACATCACAAGGACAAGTGTCCGCAACCCCCTAAAGAAAAGCATATGGTGAAAGCATATGCCCTTAATGTTATTCCTTCTTCGTCGAATGCCCCAACTACGACGGAGAAGGGAAAGAATGTCGTTATTCAAGGTATGCTTTCTGTTTATGATGTTCCTGTTAGAGTTTAGTTTGATATCGGGGCTTCTAGTTCTTTCATATCTAGTGACTTGGTAGATAGATTGGGATTGGAGCCCGAGATTTTCGATAGACCTTTAGTAGTGACGAACCCGATTGGTGGTTCGACTAACCTTAGCATGATTTGTCTTAATGTGGTCTTATAGAGTCATGGATGCATGTTTGGTTGTGATTGCTTTGTTTTGGGCTTTACTGGGTTTGCATTATTTGGGGGTCGATTGGCTCCAAAGATACGGGGTGGTGGTAGACTGTGAGGGCTTTTTGGTGACAGCTAGAGCGGATGATGGGCAGAGGGTAGTGTTTGGTGGTCTACCTAGTGATGCGGTAATGGCTAGTTTTCTAAATTCCCTCGACATCCTGCATAGTGAGTTGTCAGGTTTGCCTGTGGTTGGCCAGTATCCGGACGTTTTCGAGGAAGTGACCGGGCTTCCGCCACACCGAGAGATTGAGTTCCGTATTGATTTACTGAAAGATGCCAGACCTATAGTGATGCCACTTCGTCGTATGGCACAAAGGGAGCAGCGAGAGCTCGGGGTGCAAGTCAGCGATCTTTTGAAAAAGGGATTTATCAGAAGGAGTGTTTCTGAATGGGGAGCACCAGTTGTGTTTGGTACCAAGGCGGATGGTTCCCTTCGGTTGTGTGTAGACTACCGCGAGTTGAATAAAGTGGCGAGGAAGAACAAGTATCCTCTACAGCAGACAGATGATTTGTTTGATCAGTTGAGTGGCGCGAAAGTATTCTCTCAGTTGGATCTCGCGACAGGTTTTCATCAGCTTAGAGTGGAAGCTGGGAGTATAGCTAAAACGGCATTTCGGACGCCGTCTGGATTTTATGAGTGGTTGGTCATGCCATTCGGGCTGACCAATGCCACAGCATATTTTGTGGATCTTATGAATAGGGTATTCAGAGATCAGTTGAATAAGTTTGTTCTTGTGTTCGTGGATGATATATTGTTTTACTCGAGGACAGAGGAAGAACACAAGGAACATTTAAGAATAGTGATGGAGGTGTTGAGAAAACACCAATTGAAAGCAAAGTTTTCTAAGTGTCGCTTCTGGAGGAGGGAAGTGAGATTCTTGGGTCATGTTGTTTCAGAGAATGGTATTGCCGTGGATCCTACGAAGGTGGCTACGGTACAAGATTGGTCTACGCCCAAGAATGTAACGGACATAAGAAGTTTCTTGGGATTAGCTGGATATTATCGTAAGTTTATCCAAGACTTCTCCAAGATATCAGCACCGTTGACTTAATTGACCAAGAAGAATCAAGCCTTCGTCTGGGATGAAAGGTGCGAGAATGCATTCAAGAGCCTAAAGGAAAAGTTGACACGTGCACCAGTGTTAGTCATTCCTGAGGGGAATGAAGAGATGACGGTATACACAAATGCATGTGGTACCAGACTAGGTGCTATATTGATGCAAGGAGGTAGGGTTGTAGCTTATGCAAGTCGGCAACTAAAACCGCATGAGAAAAGATACCCTACCCATGATTTGGAATTGGCAGCGATCGTGTTTGCATTGAAGATGTGGAGACATTATCTCTTGGGAGAAAGATTTGATTTGTTTACCGATCCTAAATCGTTAAAGTATCTTTTCTCTCAAAAGGATCTAAATCTCCGACAACAAAGTTGGTTATAATTCTTAGCTTTCTATGATTTCGATATCGCATACACACCAGGAAATGGCAATGCGGTAGCTGATGCATTGAGTAGAAGACATGCCAGTTTAGGGGCTATGTTTCTAGAATGGAAGCAACTGGAGTACATTGCTAGGTATGATTTCAGACAAAAGTGAGAATTGGATCCAGAAATGTTAGCAAGTTTGACGATCAGACCCATTTTGATTGAGCGGATTGGTTCCAGTCAGAGGGACGATCCTAACCTATTGGAAATCATCTCCAAGTTTGAGATGGGTATCGATGAGGAGATGAACAAGTATGGGCTTGATCGAGATGGATGGCTTAGAAAGAATGGAAGACTAGTTTTACCCAATGTCAATGGATTGAGAGATGATGTGCTTAGAGAATGTCATCACTCAAAACTGACTATACATCTCGGTGGTAACAAGATGTACCAAGACATGAAGCAGACCTACTAATGGGAAGGGATGAAAAGAGAAGTTGGGAAGTTTATATCCAAATGCATGAATTGCCAGCTAGTTAAAGCTGAGCAAAAGAAGCCTAGTGATTTGTTACAACCATTAGAAGTTCCAGAATGGAAATGGGAACAAATCTCGATGGATTTAATTGATGGGTTACCAAGGACTAGATCGGGCCATGATAGCATTTGGGTGATTGTGGACCGATTGACTAAGAATGCAAGATTTATACCCGTCAAGTCGAACAGGACAGCAGCTAAGTTAGCTGAACTATATGTAAAGTGGGTAGTGAGATTTCATGGAATACCCAAAGGCATTGTGAGTGACCGAGATCCGTTGTTCACTAGTGGATTTTGGAAGAGCTTACAAGAGGCGTTGGGATCAGAACTACATCTCAGTACCGCATATCATCGTCAAACCGACGGGCAGACAGAGAGGGTGAATCGAGTGTTATAAGATCTCTTAAGAGCCTGTGTATTGGATTTTGGTGGATCATGGGATGACCATTTGCATCTAGTAGAGTTTGCATATAATAATAGCTATCAATCCAGTATTGGTATGGCTCCATTTGAAGCTTTGTACGGAAGACCGGGCAACTCACCATCATGTTGGGTAGAAACTGGTGAGAAGTTTGTGCTTGGACCCGATGTGATAAGAGAAACTTCAGCTAAGATTAAGATTATCCAACAGCGAATGAAGGCTGCCCAAGATAGGCAGAAAAGTTATGCTGATAAGAGGAGAAGAGAATTAAAGTTCTCCATTGGCGACTTGGTGTTTGTCAAGATTTTTCTGTTGAAGAGCATGATACGATTTGGCAAGAGAGGCAAGTTAGCACCAAGATTTGTTGGTCCATTCCCAGTTCTTGAGCAAATTGGGAATTTGGCATACAAAGTTGAATTATCAGAGAAGATGGCAGGAGTTCACAACGTATTTCATGTTTCCCAGTTAAGGAAGTTCGTACACGACCCAGATGTGGCTATTTCACCTGATCAGTTGGATGATATCGAAGTTGAACCCGAGGCGGTTGGGAACCGCAGGCCTATGCGTATTGTTGGGAATGATACGAAGCAACTTCGAAGGAAAGCGGTGAAGTTAGTCAAAGTTCAGTGGGGCGAGAATGAGAATGATTGTACTTGAGAGACAGAGGAGAGCATTAGGAAGACGTATCCAGAACTCTTCGCCTGGTAAGAGTTTAACTTCGATTTAGTCTTTCCGCATGCTAGGATAGGCTTGTTTTGTTTGTTTTGCATGATTGATTGTTGTATATGGTTGGTAGGCATGCAGGATCCTTTGTATGTTTTGGGTTAACGAATTTCGGGGACGAAATTTCTTAAGGGGGGGAGAGTGTAACGACCCGCATTCTACGCATCATAGGATCATAGAATATTTATTTCTTTCACATACGAAGTCATATGGTCATGTAACTTTAGCAGACGACTATTGGGGTCATTTCCCATGTTCATGTTTTTTCCCGATTTTTAAATGACCATTTCATCCCTAGATGATCTTGTTTTTGCCATAACTTTTGAATAGAAAGAATTTTCGACTTGAAACCACTTCCATTGGCTTCGGATGATGGTTTACAATTTCGTAGAGTGGTCACATTAGCCAAACGGACTCATCGTTTGGGAGATATGGCTGAAACAAGTTTCAAATAGTGAAAAACAGCTTAATTGGGCTTAACCGGGTGATTAACAGTGGATTAGAGGTATTTAAGGGCTGCTATGGTTAGGATTTCGATTTTTCACTCATTTTCCAGCCGCCACAAACTCTCTCTTCAACCTAACAATGGCCTCCAACACCTAAAAACACCTCTAATCACTTCTTAATCAAGTTTTGGCTTAAACCACATCAAATTAAGGAGGAATAGCGCCAAAGCAAGGTTAGAGCTGCTGTGTTGCATTGGGAACAGCGCCATAACAGTAAATTATTTCAGATCTAAAGTTCATTTGTGGCCAAGGTGAGTGATTAGCATTGTTTTGACACTAATTATAGTTAATTAGGGTGATTAGTGATAATTAGCGAATTTATACATTAATAAATTATGGAAAAACATTTATAAATTCTGAAATATTGTGTTATACCTTTGTTAGAAATTTGAGTTGATTTGGTTAAGTTTTGTTAGTCCTATGATTAGTTTTGCTTAAACATGTTTAAGGGAAAATATGGGATTTTGGCTATGTTTGATGCATTTTAACCTACCAAATTATTGTTTTAGTGTTTGTGAATGATTATACATGTTGCTTTGACTATAAGGTATGCTTTGTGATTGTTTAGAAGTGATAGATTGGTCGAAAACGCCGTCGAATTGCGTAAAACAGTCGCTGGAAAGTTGCAGCAAATGTGCAGGGTTTCAAACCGGATCGGATCGGATTACTGGGCTCGGATCGGATAGGAGAACCGGGCAAGTGGACTTGATTCAGATTGGAACTTAACATAAGGGGCTTAGCGAGAAGGAAGGCCATTTGCTTAGAGTTGGAGTTGGGCAGAGGATCAGATCGGAGAGACCAAAAGGGGATCGGATCGGAGCTAGGGCGTGGGATCGGATCGGCTACCGAACCGAACCGAAGCTAGCATCTTCTGAGGCGCGCAAACGAAAGAGACAACAAGGAAGGTTGGATCGGAACTTGACACTATAAGGAGGACCTTAGCACTTTACCACCGGACCGGATCGAGCCACATGTGAGAAGCTGAACCGAACCGCATGGAGGAGATGAACCCAAACCGAACCGAGCATGGGTGACCGAACCGAACCGAGCGTGGGTGACCAGACCGAACCGGACGTGTACTTCTATTTCTACATGACGACTCTTCTGAAGGCCAACTCCAATTCGATCAAAACCCGAGATGCAAAGGAGGTCCAAATGAGGAGCTTTGACTCAGGATCCAGATGGGAACCAATGATTGAGCTTCATGTTGGGCTTTGCTGCAGGACGTGTGCTAAGGGGTTGTCGATGTCTGTAACTTTGAATCACTATGTGTAGGGATTACGTGAACGGATTCAGGGCCACAGTGGCCTAGGTACGACTAAAGAGCTATAGACCAATGAGGTGGGGTCATTTGTAAAGATTTGGTCATGACTCCATGGGGTAAGCTTGGTAGTAGCAGTAGTCGTACAAGTCGAACTCCGTCACTACTTCGATGGGTCTAGTGATTGAAGTGGTGGACATCGTATGCTTTACGCACTGAGTGAGAGATGTGAGGATGACTGTTATGTTTGATTTGTTCGCCATCACTATGACATGCACACCCCCACCCCCGTATTCTTTACACCATCTGTTTAGCGGCATCTTAGATAATTGTACGGTATGTAGTGCTAACTCTTTGGTTGTAGGTCCAGGTTCAGGTATGGTTTAGTATACCTGTTATTGTTCTGTTTAGCTGCTTATCGCTCATACCAGACTTTTTGTCTGACCCAAAGTTTTATGTCTCTTCTTATTACTCTGCGTGCTCTCACGAGCAGACTAGAGACAGGTTAGGTGGTATGCACGAGTAGCTGTACCGGAGACGAGCAGGAGGCTTCCACGTATGATACATATATAGATATTCTCCCGGTGTTGTTGTGGTCACTACTTTGGGCATTAGTGGTGTACCTTTCTTTCTTTTGTTTAGAGACAGTAATTTGGAAAGTTGTAATAAGCTGTATTTGGATTTCCGCTGCTCTGATGATGATGATGTTGATGTTAGTTTCAGTTATCAGCTTATGCACTGTCTCACCTGTTTTATGTCAAGTATATTATTATTATTTTTTGTTCCATGCGCTGTGAGACATTCTACAGGTTTTCGATTAGTTCATTCTCTTCTTTCCTTTCTTTGGCAACCGTTCCGTGCTAGTCGGGCATGTGTACAGCGCACTTTCGAAGGAAATGTCGGCTGGTACGGGGCGGGCCATCACAAGTCATCTAGGAACAAGATCAACCGAAGGCACCTTCCTACCACATCCTATATAGGTATCACCCCAAGGATCAATAGCGAGTAGTCCTTGCAATATGTAGACTCCAATCACGATAGAATCACTACCGAAATATCTCTGGCCGCTAAACCAGGGAAATTCAACCAGTGGTTCTTCCGTTTATGAAGATCCACGGTCTTCAATGCTCCATATTCAATCAATATCTCACACGTATTTGCTGGTCGGAATGGTTTTCGAATATAATTCGATCTCGGTCTTTCCGTACCAACAACCGTATTGGGCCAGATTTGATAGTCGGTTATTTAACCATCAAATAAATAATCATGTGAATGAAATGAGTTTACTGATTCAGTAATCGGCATTACTTGGCCTCTTTAATTAAAGATATGTTAATTATATTCTTAAAATCTTCCTATATTGGAGTTTATCTTTTACTTCTTATTAAAAATAAGAATATTCTTAAAAATCATTTCATTTCCATATAAACTTTTCGAATACAGTTTATAATATTATTTACAAAAATCAAAACTTATGTTTCCCTTGATTATCTCTCGTTTATAAACTAATGCCATTCCTGGATAATCGTGAAGTCATTCAAGTTAGGGTATTTTATTTACCTCTCAGACCTTGACTAACAACATTCATATCTTCAGAATCGATAAAATTTTATTAACCACACGTTTTCCTTTGAAAACCCTATTTAAATCTCAACAACGTTTATTTAATTCACTATTAAATAAACTATAATTTTACTTCTCTATTAATCTTCGATAATTCTTTATAATATTATACTTGAGTTTCAATTCCGTTATAAATAGAATCTTTATAAAATCTCTTTATACATCCTATATTTATACCTTTATAAATCAAAACAATTCATCTTATCATCTGTAACAAACGTTAAAAATTTCATTTCAAACCTTTTTATTTTCTTTTATTATCCCCTTTCAAATTATTCACGCTGTCTAAAATCACGTAGCGATCTTTTTAATGATATTCAATTTATAAATCACATGGTTCAATTAGTTATTTGTAACGATTGTTACAAATTCATTTTTTTAAAACTCTTACTTCATTTACAAATCCCATTTGAAAATTATTATCGACAACTAATATTTCGATTACATTTCTAAACTCTTTAACTTCCATTTACAAATCGTTTCTAAATCATTTACGATAACTTGTATTCATTGCCATTTCCCAAAACCGTTTACTTAGCTTATACTCTCAACGCCACTTAAAATTCCGATCTTTGGAATATTACATTTCGAACCTCGGAATAAATTTCACTTTGTTGTTTCATATCATTTCTAATTTCGCGATTTCCTTTTTCTAATTTCAAATATTAAGTAAATATTTGATTCAATCTGTCATATTCGCTTAAAATTCTTTTTTATAACTTCGTTATAAAACTTGGTTTTAATATAAAACCCGTTAACTCTGTTCATATTTCAATTCGATTTCATTTCAACTTTGATCACTTTTTAAATGAGTTAAAAAGTAAACTCCATAATTATTATTTATTTTATTAATAATTTACTTCAATCATTAACTACAGTAGCAGCATTTAATTTCTTAATTATAACTAAAATAAATAGTAAGTTCCTTTTGCATACTTATTAAAATTAAAACAATTATTCATTAACTATTTTATTAAATTACTTTAATAATTATTCTCAGTTAAAAACAGTTGATTTTGGTCAACTCAATACATGGTTAATTTGTTAACCAATTTTAATTAGTCCTTCCTTTAAATTAATTAATAATATAATTAATTTAAATAATTCCATTTAATTGTTTCTCAATAGAAACAATTATCCTACTCTTAACCGTTAGGTAAATTTCTGTTCGTTTGCTTATAATTCTTCTTAACATAATAATTTACTTTATAAAATCACTTAATAATTAATTATAAGTTAATTAATAAATATTTATTTCCTTTTAAAAAAAATTATTCCAACTAATAGGTTTAAAAATCTATCTTGAGTCATAAAATAAATTTTATAACTTCACTTCTATCGATTTACCTGACGGTAAATCAATTTTTACAAAACGATTGATTTCTAGGCCATATACTGCCAATTACTCAACCAATATTGCCCATTGGTTCAAAGAAAACAAATGTTGCATTTCTGGTCAACGGTTGACAACCAAATTAATTATTCCATCGGAATAGTTCATATAATGATAATACGAAAATAAATATTATTAAATATATTTGAGGAATCTCGTTGGATCCCTCCAACCTGTACTTCCCTGCATTCACACAAATTATTTCCAATAATATTATTCAAGTTAATTTAACTGATAATTTCAATAACAGTAAATATTGACTATTTAACATCACCCAATTAACAAAACAATTCAAACAATTAAACACGTTTATTTTATAAACTTGACCAATAAGGTAAGTTACCTTAATTGGGACGAATCAATAAAATAACGATTTGGTTTTTCACTAAAATTAAATAGCATTTAATTTCATAAATTCAATCAATATATGAATATAAAATTAACAAACAATCAACCATTAGCAATCATAGCACACAATTATAAAAACCCGACTTATATAAAATATAAGTGGGAGGAGCTGAGTGAGTTTAACTCACTTTGATTTGATACCGTTGTAGCGGTTCGGCTACAGTTAAATTAAATAGTTGTTTAATTTAACTGAAATTTCCAGCTATCTCCATTATTGTCCAAATCTATTCCAAAATGCAGTGCTAGTCTCCTCCACAGTCATTACACAACTCGTTTGTTCCAATTCTATCCATATATGTACGAGTTATAACCATTTAAACATATAAGATTTAATTCAATAATTAACTAATTATTAAAATTTAACTTTCTAATTATCTAATTATCTAATTAACAATTAAATTATGAAATTAACTCCTAATTAATTGTCATTAAACAAATTACTTTAGTTACACAGTCAAGCCGTTCAGATTCTTCATTCTATCATTCTTGTTCGAACCGCTCTTGTTCGGAAAGCCAACGCATGCAAATAAAGTTACCGGTGTACCCTGATTTCTGGTCAATAATAAACGAAGATTTTATTAGTCACTTATAATAGAAATTATTGTTAAAATTCCCAAATTAAGGTTAACTTAATTACTTATTTAAAATTAAACAGACTGTTTGTCTTTGTTTAATTCCTTCCGTTCAAACATACAGGCCGAACAGTTCTCCTGCTTCCTCGTTTTGAAATCCCATACCCCGTATGAACCTTTGTAAAGCTTCGTTCCCAAGGTGTCTTCATTCGAGAATGCTGCTTCCAATAAATAAAATAAAGAGCCAACAACTGTTTTTATTAATATAATTAAATTCTTAACTGTATATATATTAAGCTAATTACTTTTTTGTTTCAGTTACAAGCTGATTATCCTTTTGTTTCCCGTTCTAAATTGCTCACGCTTCCTTTCAGAATAATTGCGCAAGTCAAAACAATTATATAAATTATAAGTTAACTGGTTTTTAACTAGATAATTAATTCATGATTATATTTAGATTAGTGTTAATTACCTTTATAAATAAATTGTACATGACGAGTACCATTCCTGCTTCATTCCCGTTGTTACTCGTTTCCAGGCTCCTAGTTTCTACGCAAAATTGTTCACGTTCATTTACTAAGCATGATTAGTTTAAATTAATTCATATTGTTAAACAAATCAAATCAATTACTTTGCGTTATCGGATAGCAGGCCACCCTTTCTTCCTTCATGAAACCGTTCTTTGTTCTCTCGTACATCGCTCTGAACTAAAAGCTCATCGACGCGCCGCCATCATTGGAGATGATCACCATTTGATGCCACCAATCTCCTCAGCATACCCCCACCGACCTTCGATAAAAGCCGCGCCTCACCATCCCTCTCCAGTCGCCAGCAAAATGCCTGAAACCCCCGCAGCTTTGAGGCGTCGAGCTGGCCACCATGGCTCGGAACTCCTGATCATGACCGTACAACCATAAGAGCCTGCTTCGCTGAACACTTTTGCAGTTGGATATTTCTTCGATTGATGAGTGGATTTCGCGATCGAGGAGGAAGATTGTTGTGCATTCCAGTCCGTTCGTTTTGGCTTGGTGGAGGCAGAAATTGTGTTGACCGCGCATATTACTTTGACCATGTAAATTAGGGTATAGTGCTGAGGGACATGGATTTATATATGAGGGTATGGATAGATTTATTAATAAAATATTATATAGGAAACTTAACAATGAATTAACGTTTTAAACCACCACAAACGAATTCTGTTTTTCAATAAAAATGCTAATCCTAGAATAGAAAAATATTCCGGACCTAATGGGATAGGTTTCTTCCAATTCCGAGGTCGTTTGTGAAAAATCTTTTATAAATATCGATGAAAAATCAAGCGTTTAAAATTCCTATAATTACAGAAAAAATCCAAAAAATATGAGACCTTGACATTTTACTAGACCTCTTCCTGGAGGATCCAATGAATCTTGTTTCGTTAAATTTGGAGTTTGTTTGGGCAGTCGCCTATTCGTTTAAAGCTACCCTTACCAAATAATATAACTAATTAAATAAAAACAGGGACATTTTTGGCCACCGAAGTCACATACGACATCGGTTTGCCATGAAATTTGATTTTCTTACGATAATTTTATGATATAGTTCTAATGAATCTAATTTCATCGAAAATCGACACTGTTTGCAAAATGTCTATTTTTAGCGCTTATATAATATCGATTAAAATATTATATAATTTTCCAAATAATTCAATAAAATAATAATAAATTATTTTTGTTATATATATCCAAACATAATATATATACAACTTCAAATATAAATTATACAACCCAATATCATCAATTTCGAATTAACCGTTATTCAAATTATATTTAAATCCTTTTTATATTAATTAATAAACGTTATATTTTAATAACGATTTCCATAGCGATTATTTTAAAATTTTAATTGGACATAAGTACTAATCTATAACACAAAATCTAGATTTTCTCTTCTATATGAAAATTATAATCAACAAGATTCCAATGTTTCTTGTTTCACAGAAATCCGACTTAAATCGGATCCTATACATCCAGTTAAAGTTCATAATTCAATATTATGAACTGCAGCGCCATTTCTGTGACGGCCCGCCTCGCACCAGCCTGCATTTCCTCCAAGAGTGCGCTGTACACATGCCCGACTAGCACAAGACGGTCGTCAGAAGAAAGGAAAGAAGAGAATG
This sequence comes from Allium sativum, assembly GCA_030737875.1. Taxonomy (NCBI): domain Eukaryota; kingdom Viridiplantae; phylum Streptophyta; class Magnoliopsida; order Asparagales; family Amaryllidaceae; genus Allium; species Allium sativum. The sequence continues at coordinate 322,686,211 of CM060921.1, forward strand.
AACTAATCAAAGGACCTGTAGAATGCCTCACAGCGCATGGGATAAAATATAATAATAATGTACTTGACATAAAACAGGCGAGACAGTGCATAAGCTGATAACTAAAACCAACATCAATCTCAAAGCAGCGGAAATCCAAATACAGCTTATTACAATTTTTTCCAAATTTACTGTCTCTAAACAAAAGAAAGCTGAAATAGAAGATACACCAACAATGCCCAAGCCGTGATCTTCAACAACACAGGGAGAATACTAAATATATATATATCACGTGGAAGCCTCCTGCTCGTCTCCGGATCATCTACCCGTGCATCACCAGCTAACCTGTCTCTAGTCTGCTCGTGTGAGCACCCAGAGTAATAAGAGGAGACATAAAACTCTGGGTCAGACATAAAGCCTGGTATGAGCGATAAGCATCTAAACAGAATAAGAACAGGTATACTAAACCATACCTGAACCTGGACCTGCAACCAAAGAGTTAGTACCACATACCGTACAATACTCCAAGGTGCCATAATAAATAGTGTAAGAATACGGGGGTGGGGTGTACATGTCAAAATGATAGCAACAAATCATCCATAGCAACCATCCTCACATCTCTCACTCGGTGCGTAAAGCGTACGACATCTACCACTTTGAAACACTAGACAAAACTGAGGCAATGACGAATCCCGACTTGTAGAAACCCTGCTGTGACCAAGCCAAACACTTGGAGTCATGACCAAACATTTCAATGACCCACTTCATTGGTCGTAGCCCTTGGTTCTACCGATGTCATAATGGCCCTGAATCCGCCTTCGTACCTCCTACCATAGTGGTCCAAAGCTATAGGTGTCGATAACTCCTTAGCACGCGTCCCGCAGCAAAGCCCAACCATGAAGTGAACTCGTTGATTCCCATCTGAATCTTAAGCTCTAACTTCTCATTTGGACTTCCTTTGCATCTCGGGTTTGGTCGAATTGGAGTGGGTCTTCAGAAGAGTTGTCGTGCAGTAGCAGCTCTAGAATTCGGTTCGGTTCGGTCACCCATGCTCGGTTCGGTTCGGATCCTTCTCCTTGTCTTCTTTCAGGGTCGGGTACTTCGCTCCGGGTCGCGTAGGGGTCCTCCTCCAGGTCGGGTCGGGTGTCCTTCCCTCCAGCGCTCCAATCCCTAGCTTATTTCTTCACGTATTCCGATCCGATCCCTCCTTGCCATCTGACCCGCGTGGCCTTCCCTCTTGCTAGTTCTCCTGAGTGTTTGCTTCCGATCCGAGCCCTGCATCTCAATCGATCCGATCTGGCCTCCAATCACTCTTCTGATCCGATCCGCTCCCTAGTTCCGATCCGATCCCCCTTGTCCACTCCAACTCTAAGAAATGGCCTTCCTTCCTGCCAAACTTCTTCCAGTGGCAAGTCCTCATCCAGTTCGAATTCCCTTGGTCGGTTCCCTAGTCCGATCCGACCCCTTTTCTCCGATCCGAACCGGTTCGGAACCTGCACACTTCTGGGACTTTCCAGCGAGCTTTTTACGCCATTCGACGACGTTTTCGAGCAATTTAACTATTCTAATCAATCATGAAACATACCATAGAGTCATAGCAACATGTAATAGCAACCACAAACAGCAAACAACAATTTAAATGAATCAAAATGAATCAAAAGTAGCTAAAACCTCACATTGGCCTATAATCCCTCTTAATCATGTTTAAGCATATGATTAACAAAACACATCGAAATTAACCCAAATTTTTAACAGAGCCTTAAAACATTATTTTAGAATTTTAAGAATTTTTCCAGAATTTATTTACGTATAAATTCGCTAATCTTCACTAATTACCCTTAATCAACCGTAATTAGTGTCAAAATGATGCTATCACTCACCTTGGCCACAAACAAAATTCTCAGAACTGAAACTCCTCTGATTTGGGGCGAATACTGATGTCTAACAGCGGCTCTAACCTTGCTTTGGTGCTTTTTCTCCTTAATTTGGTGTTGCTAAGCCTAATCTTCAATTAGAGAGTGATTTGGGGTGTTTTAGATGTAGGAAGCCATTACTAAGGTCTTCAAGGAGGTTTGTGGCGGCTCAAAACTGAAATGAAAGTGATAACCTAACCCTAATCAGACCTCCTAAACCTCTAAACCCGAAATTCCCCTTGGGCCTAGCTACTAATCACCCGTTTAAGCCCAACTAAGCTGTTTTTCACCATCTGAAACTTGTTTCAGCCATATCTCCCAAACGGTGAGTCCGTTTGGCTAATGTGACCACTCTACGGAAAGAGAAACCATCATCCGGAGCCAATGGAAGTGGTTTCAGGTCAAAACTCCTATCCAATCAAAAGTTATGGCCAAAACAGTGCTAACTAGGGGTAAAATGGTCATTTAAAAATCGGGAAAAAATCATGAACATGGGAAATGACCCCAATAGTCGTCTCCCAAAGTTACACGACCATACGACTTCGTACGTGAGAGAAATAAATATCCTACGATCCTATGATGCGTAGAATGCGGGTCGTTACACTCTCCCCCCCTTAAGAAATTTCGTCCCCGAAATTCCTTAACCCAAAACATACAAAGGATCCCGCATGCCTAACAACCACATATAACAACAATCAAACATGCAAAACAAGCAAACAAGCCTATCCTAGCATGCGGAAAAACTAAATCGAAGTCAAAATCTTACCAGACAAAGAGTTCTGGATACTTCTTCCTTACGTCCTCCTCTGTTTCCCAAGTACAATCACTCTCGTCCTCGCTCCACTGTACCTTGACTAGCTTCACCGCCTTCCTTCGAAGTTGCTTCATGTCGTACTCGACAATACGGGCCGGCTTGCGGTTCCCAACCGCCTCGGGTTCTACTTCGAAGTCCTCTAACTGATCAGGTGAAATAGCCATATCTGAGTCGTGAACGAACTTCCTTAGTTGGGAAACATGAAATACGTTATGAACTCCCGCCATCTTCTCTGGTAAGTCAATTCTATATGCCAAATTCCCGACTAGTTCAAGAACAGGGAATGGGCCAACAAATCTTGGTGCCAACTTGCCTCTCCTGCCAAATCGTATTACGCTCTTCAACGGAGAAATCTTGACAAACACCAAGTCGCCAACGGAGAATTTTAAGTCTCTTCTCCTCTTATCAGCATAGCTCTTCTGCCTATCCTGGGCAGCCTTCATTCGTTGTTGAATGACCTTGATCTTATCCGACGTTTCTCTCACCACCTCTGGTCCAAGCATAAACTTCTCGCCAGTCTCTATCCAACATGATGGTGAGTTGCACGGTCTTCCATACAAAGCTTCAAATGGAGCCATACCGATACTGGATTGGTAACTATTATTATATGCAAACTCCACTAGATGCAAATGGTCATCCCATGATCCACCAAAATCCAATATACATGCTCTCAAGAGATCTTCCAAAATACGATTCACCCTCTCCGTCTGACCGTCGGTCTGAGGATGATATGCGGTACTGAGATGTAACTCTGACCCTAGAGCCTCTTGTAAGCTCTTCCAAAACCCACTAGTGAACAACGGGTCTCGGTCGCTCACAATGCCTTTAGGTATTCCATGAAATCTCACTACCCACTTCATATACAGTTCTGCTAACTTAGCTGCCGTTCTGGTCGATTTGACTGGTATAAATCTTGCACTTTTAGTCAGTCGGTCTACAATTACCCAAATGCTGTCATATCCCGATCTAGTCCTTGGTAACCCATCGATGAAATCCATCGAGACTTGCTCCCATTTCCATTCGGGAATTGCTAAGGGCTGTAACAACCCACTAGGCTTCTTTTGCTCGGCTTTAACTAGCTGGCAATTCATGCACTTGGATATAAACTTCCCAACGTCTCTTTTCATCCCTTCCCAGTAGTAGGTCTGCTTCATATCTCGATACATCTTATTACCACCGGGGTGTATAGTCAGCTTTGAGTGATGACATTCTCTAAGCACTTCATCTCTCAATCCAGTGACATTGGGTACAACAAGCTTTCCATCCTTTCTAAGCCATCTATCTCGATCAAGCCCATACTTGTTCACCTCCTCATCGATACCCATCTCTAACTTGGAGATGATTTCCAATAGGTTAGGATCGTCCCTCTGACTAGAGCCGATCCGCTCAATCAAAGTGGGTCTGACCGTCAAACTCGCTAACATTTCTGGATCCAATTCGCACTTTGGTCTGAAATCAAACCCCGCGATAAACTCCAGTTGCTTCCGTTCAAGGAACATAGCCCCTAAGCTGGCATGTCTCCTACTCAATGCATCAGCCACCGCATTGCCCTTTCCTGGTGTGTATGCGATGTCAAAATCGTAGGAAGCTAAGAACTCTAACCATCTCTGCTGACGGAGATTTAAATCCTTCTGGGAGAATAGATACTTTAACGACTTATGATCCGTAAATAGCTCAAACCTTTCTCCCAAGAGATAGTGTCTCCACATCTTTAACGCGAACACGATCGCTGCCAATTCTAAATCATGGGTAGGGTATCTTCTCTCGTGCGGTTTCAATTGCCGACTTGCATAAGCTACAACCCTACCGCCTTGCATCAGTACAGCACCCAGTCCGGTACCACAGGCATCCGCGTATACCGTCATCTCTTCATCCCCCCTGGGAATGACTAACACTGGTGCGCTTGTCAACTTGTCCTTTAGACTTTTAAATGCATTCTCGCACCTTTCATCCCAGACAAAAGCTTGATTCTTCTTGGTCAACTGGGTCAATGGTGCTGCTATCTTGGAGAAACCTTGGATAAACTTACGATAATATCCCGCTAACCCCAAGAAACTTCTTACATCTGTTGCATTCTTGGGCGTAGGCCAATCCTGTACCGTAGCCACCTTCGCCGGGTCCACGGCAATCCCATTTTCTGATACAACATGGCCCAAGAACCTCACTTCCCTCTTCCAGAAGTGACACTTAGAAAACTTTGCTTTCAATTGGTGTTTTCTCAACATCTCCATCGCTATTCTTAAATGTTCCTTGTGTTCCTCCTCTGTCCTCGAATAGACCAAAATATCATCAACGAACACAAGGACAGACTTATTCAGCTGATCTCTGAATACCCTATTCATAAGGTCCACAAAATATGCCGGGGCATTAGTCAGTCCAAATGGCATAACCAACCATTCATAAAACCCAGACGGCGTTCGAAATGCCGTTTTAGCTATACTCTCAGCTTCCACTCTAAGCTGATGAAAACCTGTCGCGAGATCCAACTGAGAGAATACTCTCGCGCCACTCAACTGATCAAACAAATCATCTATCCGCGGTAGAGGATACTTGTTCTTCCTCGTCACTTTATTCAACTCGCGGTAGTCTACACACAAACGAAGGGAACCATCCGCCTTGGTAGCAAACACAACTGGTGCTCCCCATTCAGAAACACTCCTTCTGATAAATCCCTTCTTCAAAAGATCGCTGACTTGCACCTCGAGCTCTCGCTGCTCCCTTGGTGCCATACGACGAAGTGGCATCACTATAGGCCTGGCATCTTTTACCAAATCAATACGGAACTCAATCTCTCGGTGTGGTGGAAGTCCGGTCACTTCTTCGAAAACATCCGGATACTGGCCAACCACGGGCAAACCTGACAACTCACTATGCGGAATGTCGAGGGAGTTTAGAAAACTAGCCAATACCCCCTTACTGGGTAGACCACCAAACACTATCCTCCGCCCATCATCCGCTCTAGCTGTCACCAACAAGCCCTCACAGTCTACCACCACCCCGTATCTTTGGAGCCAATCTACTCCCAAAATAATGCCAAACCCAGTAAAGCCCAAAACAAAGCAATCACAAACAAACATGCATCCATGACTCGATAAGACCACATTACGACAAATCATGCTAAGGCTAGTAGAACCACCAATCGGGTTCGTCACTACTAAAGGTCTATCGACAATCTCGAGCTCCAATCCCAACCTATCTACCAGGTCACTAGATATGAAAGAACTGGAAGCTCCGGTATCAAACAAAACTCTAACAGGAACATCATAAACAGAAAGCATACCTTGAATGACGACATTCTTTCCCTTCTCCGCCGCAGTTGGGGCATTCGACGAAGAAGGAATAGCATTAAGAGCATATGCTTTCACCATTTGCCTTTCTTTAGGGGGCTGTGGACACTTGTCCTTGTGATGTCCCATTTGGCCACAGTTGAAGCACTTCCTATCCGCTGGCTTGGCCCGACAATTACTAGCATAATGGCCCTTCTTACCACAGCTGAAGCACTCCACATCTTGCTTATTCTTCTTCTTCTGGCCATCCCTAGCCTGGTTCTGCTTTCTCTTATTCTGAGAACCACCTTTGCCTCCACCACTAGCTTGTGGCTTTGGCTCTTCTGCGGATGCAGCCTCAGTCTTCGACTTGGGGTAGAGACTTTCTGACCTTAACGCTTTCCCCACAATCGATTCAAACGTCTCATCGATGTGGTTAATAAGTTTTTCCCCCAAGTATTGATCCAAACCAGTTATAAATTTCTCATTCTTTTTCTCAGCAGTATCAATAAGAGATAACCCATATTTTGACAAAGTGTCAAATTCAGCAATATACTCTGAGACAGCTCTGCCATTTTGCTTGAGCTCCAAGAATTTCTTAAACAGCATTGACTTCTGAGCAGCTGGAATGAACTTCTCGCTAAAGCGAGCCTTAAACTGCTCCCAAGTAATCTGGTCTTCGGGAGTAGCTGCTTTTATAGCATTCCACCAATTCATTGCCCGCCCTTGCAGCTGACGGGACGCTAGCTTTCTCCTCATTGCATCCTCGATACCCAAATCCTCGAAGATACGTTCGCAACTATCCAACCAATCTTGAACATCCGTAGCCGACTCCGTTCCGTGGAACGGCTTCCCACCAAGGCTAGTATAATCCTTATTCAGCTTGGCGAAGTCGACTCTTGGCGCCTGCACTATTGGACCACCACCATTTCCACCATTGGGAGCTGCCCTCTGCATATCTCTAAGCATCTCTCTCATGAGGTCAGTAAACATTGTCCTCATGTCAGCAGCATTCCCATTATTGGCTCCCCTACCAGCACCTCTAGTATCTCGGCTCATCGTCAATCTGAAAAAGGAAACGATTAACGATTCCATAGTGGCGTTAGTGCAGTACAACCTCATCCATATACTACTAATAGTATATATATATAGCTTTTAAAAACCAAAGTAATCACAAATACGCTCTCTCGTATACGTATATTATCTCTCCCTGATAACTTCCCTAGATTAACTACGCAACCTAGAGCTCTGATACCAAGTGTGACGGCCCGCCTCGCACCAGCCTGCATTTCCTCCAAGAGTGCGCTGTACACATGCCCGACTAGCACAAGACGGTCGTCAGAAGAAAGGAAAGAAGAGAATGAACTAATCAAAGGACCTGTAGAATGCCTCACAGCGCATGGGATAAAATATAATAATAATGTACTTGACATAAAACAGGCGAGACAGTGCATAAGCTGATAACTAAAACCAACATCAATCTCAAAGCAGCGGAAATCCAAATACAGCTTATTACAATTTTTTCCAAATTTACTGTCTCTAAACAAAAGAAAGCTGAAATAGAAGATACACCAACAATGCCCAAGCCGTGATCTTCAACAACACAGGGAGAATACTAAATATATATATATCACGTGGAAGCCTCCTGCTCGTCTCCGGATCATCTACCCGTGCATCACCAGCTAACCTGTCTCTAGTCTGCTCGTGTGAGCACCCAGAGTAATAAGAGGAGACATAAAACTCTGGGTCAGACATAAAGCCTGGTATGAGCGATAAGCATCTAAACAGAATAAGAACAGGTATACTAAACCATACCTGAACCTGGACCTGCAACCAAAGAGTTAGTACCACATACCGTACAATACTCCAAGGTGCCATAATAAATAGTGTAAGAATACGGGGGTGGGGTGTACATGTCAAAATGATAGCAACAAATCATCCATAGCAACCATCCTCACATCTCTCACTCGGTGCGTAAAGCGTACGACATCTACCACTTTGAAACACTAGACAAAACTGAGGCAACGACGAATCCCGACTTGTAGAAACCCTGCTGTGACCAAGCCAAACACTTGGAGTCATGACCAAACATTTCAATGACCCACTTCATTGGTCGTAGCCCTTGGTTCTACCGATGTCATAATGGCCCTGAATCCGCCTTCGTACCTCCTACCATAGTGGTCCAAAGCTATAGGTGTCGATAACTCCTTAGCACGCGTCCCGCAGCAAAGCCCAACCATGAAGTGAACTCGTTGATTCCCATCTGAATCTTAAGCTCTAACTTCTCATTTGGACTTCCTTTGCATCTCGGGTTTGGTCGAATTGGAGTGGGTCTTCAGAAGAGTTGTCGTGCAGTAGCAGCTCTAGAATTCGGTTCGGTTCGGTCACCCATGCTCGGTTCGGTTCGGATCCTTCTCCTTGTCTTCTTTCAGGGTCGGGTACTTCGCTCCGGGTCGCGTAGGGGTCCTCCTCCAGGTCGGGTCGGGTGTCCTTCCCTCCAGCGCTCCAATCCCTAGCTTATTTCTTCACGTATTCCGATCCGATCCCTCCTTGCCATCTGACCCGCGTGGCCTTCCCTCTTGCTAGTTCTCCTGAGTGTTTGCTTCCGATCCGAGCCCTGCATCTCAATCGATCCGATCTGGCCTCCAATCACTCTTCTGATCCGATCCGCTCCCTAGTTCCGATCCGATCCCCCTTGTCCACTCCAACTCTAAGAAATGGCCTTCCTTCCTGCCAAACTTCTTCCAGTGGCAAGTCCTCATCCAGTTCGAATTCCCTTGGTCGGTTCCCTAGTCCGATCCGACCCCTTTTCTCCGATCCGAACCGGTTCGGAACCTGCACACTTCTGGGACTTTCCAGCGAGCTTTTTACGCCATTCGACGACGTTTTCGAGCAATTTAACTATTCTAATCAATCATGAAACATACCATAGAGTCATAGCAACATGTAATAGCAACCACAAACAGCAAACAACAATTTAAATGAATCAAAATGAATCAAAAGTAGCTAAAACCTCACATTGGCCTATAATCCCTCTTAATCATGTTTAAGCATATGATTAACAAAACACATCGAAATTAACCCAAATTTTTAACAGAGCCTTAAAACATTATTTTAGAATTTTAAGAATTTTTCCAGAATTTATTTACGTATAAATTCGCTAATCTTCACTAATTACCCTTAATCAACCGTAATTAGTGTCAAAATGATGCTATCACTCACCTTGGCCACAAACAAAATTCTCAGAACTGAAACTCCTCTGATTTGGGGCGAATACTGATGTCTAACAGCGGCTCTAACCTTGCTTTGGTGCTTTTTCTCCTTAATTTGGTGTTGCTAAGCCTAATCTTCAATTAGAGAGTGATTTGGGGTGTTTTAGATGTAGGAAGCCATTACTAAGGTCTTCAAGGAGGTTTGTGGCGGCTCAAAACTGAAATGAAAGTGATAACCTAACCCTAATCAGACCTCCTAAACCTCTAAACCCGAAATTCCCCTTGGGCCTAGCTACTAATCACCCGTTTAAGCCCAACTAAGCTGTTTTTCACCATCTGAAACTTGTTTCAGCCATATCTCCCAAACGGTGAGTCCGTTTGGCTAATGTGACCACTCTACGGAAAGAGAAACCATCATCCGGAGCCAATGGAAGTGGTTTCAGGTCAAAACTCCTATCCAATCAAAAGTTATGGCCAAAACAGTGCTAACTAGGGGTAAAATGGTCATTTAAAAATCGGGAAAAAATCATGAACATGGGAAATGACCCCAATAGTCGTCTCCCAAAGTTACACGACCATACGACTTCGTACGTGAGAGAAATAAATATCCTACGATCCTATGATGCGTAGAATGCGGGTCGTTACAATTTCGAACTCGTTTTAAATTATATATAAATTTAACATTCAAACATCGTTTTAAATCACCGAATTCAATATTAAATCGATTAATATTCCAAATAAATTGGACATAAGTACCAATCTATAACACAAAATCTAGATTTTTCTCTTGCATATGAAAATTATAATCAAGATTCCAATGTTTCCTGTTTCACAGAAATCCAACTTAAATCGGATCTTGTACATCCAGTTAAAGTTCATAATTCAATATTAGGAACTGCAGCGCCATTTTGAGCTCGTTTTAAATTATATATAAATTTAACATTCAAACTTCGTTTTAAATCACCGAATTCAATATTAAAGCGATTAATATTCCAAATATAATATTTAAATTAATAAATTAAATTAAATTAAATATTCAGCTATCAAAATACGGTACATTACATTATCTCAATCTCACTTTTACAATTATGTTTCACTCAGTAAATTCGAGAGACTTCTTATTAGAAATGATAGAGGTTTGGTAATGGTGGAATTAGAGCTCTTAACTGCCAAAAGATCCTCAAAAATGCCAAGTATTGGATTATTTATAGGTGATTTCTGCAGGCGGTTCATGAGGACACATGGCACCAATCTCGAAAATCTCGGAGCAGTTCGTGGCTTGATGGAGAATTGGTCGACATGGCAGTTATAAACAGGTGTCATCAAATCCTGAACTCTCAGATCATGGGTCGCCAAGTCTTGGCTCCTCTTGCCTGAAGGTGAGACTGGTTCGTGATGTAAGAGGCGTGGTGGGTCGTGAGTCTATCCCACGAGCGGGTCGAGGGATCCAACCACGAGCAGGTCATGGTTGCTCATCACGAACGAGTCGTGATGATGAGTCACGAACCAATGGTGAGGGGGCTTTCACGAGTCGGAACGATCCTTGGTAGAGAACCATATCTTATATCTGCAAGAGCATTAACTGTCCTTGTTATGCATAAGTGATTAAACTCTTGGTGGCTTAGTCCAAAGGCTAGCCAATGTTTTCCCCCCTCGAAGTATGTTTCATTAATGATGGAACGTACTTCGAAATTACCCATTTTGTCTGTTCCTGAAGCGACGAGCATCAACCATCATATCTGCTCGTATGGTCATATTGCTTCACGGAGTCGTGTTTCTTCATGAAACCATGCTTTCCGATATCTTGAAATGAGTATAAAATGGCAGATTGAGTTTCCAATTATTTTTCTTGCATTCGTTGATTTTCCAATTTTTGGGTTTCCAAGAGCAGATCGTGAGCAACTCCTCAGGTATGATACCAAACTTTCTTTTGTTGGCAATAGGGAATTAATTTATAAATTTCTGTTGATATGCTTGCATGGGCCTTCAATAACCCTTTCGCTTTCCTCATGTTTTCGCCAAAATTTCAAGACAACGCATCTCGGGTTGAAACAAGCTTTTCACGAGTGGTTAACGGACTCTGCTCCTACGCAAGCTTATACGATCCCGGGCTAAGTACCATGGATTGAATGGGCCAGGCCTAAGCGCCTCGTTAGGGAATTAGAGGACTCATGAGGCCCATCGTGACAGTGTGTATGACATCGTCCTCCCTTTCTTTTCCTCCTTCTTACAATTTTCATTTCCTTAGAATGGTTGAAACCCTAACCCCCATATCCATATAATTTCGAACCCATCTCTCCAACCAGAGTAGGTATCAAATTTTTTCGCTTTTGAGTTTTATTTCGTGTTTGGAAATCCGCATCAAATTAAATTCCGTTCCCTCCTTCATTTTCTATCGATTTTTATGGGTAAACCGCTCGACCTCGTTCTTGACGTCGCCGCCAACATCAGTGGTGGTGGTTATTGATGTTCTCATTGATTGAGTGACTTTATAAATGGACGATGAGGAGTGAGGGATGGAGATGGGCGATGTGCTGGGTGATTACAAACTGAGGAGGAAGGGTTAAGGAATTGTTTGATTAGGAGAAATGAACTCGCAGTATGGATCGTGACGAGGGGCTAGGCGTCGGGTCGGATCGTGGAGTACAGTGAAGGGTTCGCTCGTGGAAGGGAACGAGGCATCGGTTCATGGAAAGGGACAAGGCACCGGCTCGTGGAAGGGGTAGTGAGTCAGGTCGTGGCGGTAGCTCACGATTCACTTTAGCACGAGCCGATGAGCCTTATATCCCATGCTTTGGACCAAAATTGAATCACGATCTGAACATTACCTCACGAGTCGAGTAGGGAGAACCGACATGGGGAATGAGAGGACATTTGATCATGAGCCTTACCATAAGCACGAACAGGACTCCTTTATGCGAGCCAATTCCTTGTCACGAGCTGAATCATAGTCCTTCATGAATCGACACTTAAGATAAGATTCAGCTATATCCCGAACAAATTGTTGGACAGTTAGGCTAGAGCCTTTAAACCAATTATTCTGGACTGGATGACGACTTAACTTATATACATGCAATGATCAATTACTCTTTTGTTTGCTTTACTTCATGCTTTTCTTTTTAGTACTGCACACACTAGCACATATTAGCACTTGCACACACGGGGTTCATGGGTATTTATGCTCTAGTTTTTTTCCTATACTTGTTTATCAATATAACAAACATGTCTGATAGACGCTCAATAAGATTATCAGAGAAAAGTGCAGATCCGGAATTAAGCTATTACAGTCCTGGCGTACTTCCATCGAACCCGGATTGGAATAATTCTGGATCTGATTATGAAACAGATCTTAATGCGGAGTCAACATCCTCTAAAAGCACATGACTTGGGAAAGAGGAAGATGATCGAGCTCCCGACGAACACGCGGGTGCCATATTATTAACTAGTCCGAGTGATTCTATAGCTTCCACACTTGATGATATAAAACTGAAGAAAATCTTCTTAAGACATGGGATCCCATTGGATGGCGTTAAAACCCCGGAGAAAAAGGACATGCCCCATTCTGCTTCGGAAGGGTATATGGCTATCAGTAAGGTCATGTGCTCTATAGGTGCTATTCCTCCTTTTCCTCCGATTGTCGTCGATTTTATGAGACGACTACGCATTACTCCCATGCAACTTCATCCTAATGCTTACGCTTCTCTATATATACCTTGTATATCGCATAAGAAATTATGGAGACAGAGCTTGTTTGAACTTTTATTACCATTTTAAACATCGTTCCACAGGGACCTCGAACTTTGTTTTCATTGAATCGATCCCTTCTTGGAAAGTCTTAAGCGCTGAACATAGTAATTTGGGGATGCTAAATCTGAATGGTTCTACATAAAGCATCAAGCTGGGTATGCTAGGAAGTGGTTGAAGTCAAGTAGGATTTAAATCCTTCAATGGATGTCCCAACTGCATGATTAAAGCACTTAATATCTTCTTTTTTTGTACAATTCCTAATCCTCAAAAGCAAGAAGGTAAAGTGTACGAAGATCGCTTGTCCCCCGCCTTATAAAAAGCAACTCTTAGTTTTGCAAAATCAAGAAGTGTATAACTGATGAGAACCTTTATAAACATCATCTCATCGATATAAGATTTGGGCTTGGTCAGGGTGGCAGGCCTTACAAGTATGTGCCCCCTCTCAAGAGATTGGGGAATCTAGCAGCATACCACCAGCCGAGGGGCAGGTGGCCACGGAAACTACAAAAGCGGTTGAGTTCCCTAAAAGTCCTTTGCCGATGGCTACTCAAGATGACGAAGAAATAAACGTATACACTGGATATGATGTTTGAGCTGACGAACCAAAGGGTGTCTCCATCTCCGAAGGGGAGTCTTCTCCGAAGACACCGCCACCAATTAAGTCATCGACTCATGATTCTTTAATAAAAGAACAAATATATGGGGATCTAGCTAACCTTCTGTTGCCATATTACATCTATACTTTGGGGATTTTGGCACATGGTCATTTTCCCCTACTTCTGAGGAGGAGTCTACCCCTGTTAAAGAGGGAGATACTGTGCAGACTAGCCTGACTCTGGGCCCTGGTCCATTAGGAGGGATCACACGGGACACACACATCACATGCACCACATGTCACAACACTCATACACTGTATCCACTCATGGCTCTTACACTTGCTTGTTTCTTTTGCAGGGAAAATGACTCGTCGCCACTATTCTCATCATGATCTTCGTAAGTACACGCCCAGATTCAACCCCGTTACTGAACATGACCATTGTGACAGTCGCGGGAGAGAATCCAAGAAGCACTACGATTCCTACTAACCTCATCCTCCACGCTCTCATTCTCCTTCAAGGCAAGATCCCGAGAAGCACCACTATCGTCAAGTGCTGCATGCGGGAGGTAAACAACTTCCCAAAGCTCCAATTCCCCCGAAGGATATTCCTTCTCATGATAAGTCCTCTAAGAAGCATTACGAGCCCAAGGACAAGCATAAAGATCCAAGAAAAGGTTTGGAAAAGGGAAAGAAAGCCCTTGTCCTTTCCGGGCAATGCAACATTGATATTACTACCACATAGCCGGTGGTCCTTACTGCAGAAAATCAGGCCAAGATGAAGCTCCCGCGGGAGCAGTTCCCTGACATTTACTTCGGAAAGATGCACTTTGTTTTATATCTTGAACAAATTCTCAGTGATTAGGATACAAAAGTTATGGATAGGGTAGGTTATGTGGCTACACAGTACAAGGCGATGAAGAAGCATGCCAAAAAGCTCTTAGAAGTTATTCGCCTTCTTGAAATAGACGTAAAGGATGCATGGGAAAATGTCGAGTATGATGTTAAGTCCAGAGATGAGGCCAAGAAGAAACCAGAGGATACCCAGGCTCAGCTTGCCTTGGCTCAGCGGGATGCTAAAAATTATAGGAAAAGGTTAGAAGAAGCAGAAAAACGTTTTCATATCGAGCTTGATTCTAATAGCAAGGAGCGCATGTCTATGAGAAAAGAAATGGAAGATCTTAAATTAGCTAACACTGAGCTGAAATTGTCCCAAGGCCACTTTGCCAAGGAGAAAGCTGCATGGAAGAAGGAAATGACAAGATTGAAGGACAAATTAGCTACCAGCTCTCACTGAGGGACATGCTAATGAGGCCCTCGAGTCTGCTTCCAATGCTACCGCTAAACTTGTCGCAGCTGAGGAAGAGATAGAAGGATTTGATGAATTGCTGATGGACGTTTTTGCTTAGGTTATTTGAACCCGAGACATCTCCTGGATCAAGAATTATCCCACCACTCTAGTTGATGTATGGGACCAAATCGTCGAAAGTGGGAAGCAGCGTCTAAAGGTCGAGGTTATCGATGAGGATCAGCTTATGCGGACTTTTCTTAGAGGTGAAGAACCTGAGGTACTGGAGGAGGGTAAACGTCCAATAAGAGAGTCTATGGAGGAGGAGAGGCTTAAGCTCAAGGGAAAGAACAAGGTTGATGAGGGTTCGAGCTCAACTATGGAGCTCAAGAATTCTAGTGTAGAGGAGTATAATCCTGATGACCCATTAATATATGGAATTCCTATTCCCTAACCTGCTGGGGTTTCTATTGTAGCTCAAGGTGAGCGATCGGCGGAAGGTATATCCACATTCTCTCCACAATTTTTCAAAGTTATTACAACTTGTCGTTGTATTGTGGAGCAAACAATTGAAGGGACCGTCTTCTCTCTTGAATTAATAACAGTTGGTTCTCATGCTGAAGGTGACAAGCCAGCTGAAGCGGTTGAAAAGGAGCAGATAGAGACCGAGGTGGCTAAAAAGGCCGTAATCCCTTCAAGCACGGACGTCCCTAAAGATCTAAGATCATCGAGGCTTTAAAGGAAACTGATGGTGATAACGGAGATGGAGACGAGGATGGCGTCATCACGAGGGAGACTAAGGAAGACGACAATCTGACCTTAGCCGAGATGAAGGCCAAGAAGGATGAACTATTGAAGGTTAAAGTCGAGGAAGAGCCTTTAAATGTGCCGCCTCTCGCTACAGCTACCCCCGGATCTGGGCTGATCGTGAAACCATCTAGGTCCATTACTACATGGCTTGCATCCCAGTCTACTGACGCTCCGCAGGATCCTCCTTCAGGGAAGAAGAAACGGAAGAAGCATGATTACCCTAATGACAGTAAGGTGGTTCTGGAAAAACAGAAGAAAGAGAAGAAGCTGAAGTCATCCCGAAGCCCAAATAGAGCTTTTTTCTTTATGTTTTGTTTTTAGATCTTCCACTGGCCCTTTTGTAGTTGTTTTGAGTGCGGCCCTCGCATTTTTTCCAGCTTTGTTTTGTAAATATGCACTTAGTAAATGAAATTCCATTTCTTTCGCATTGTTGTGTATCTGCAAATATCTCATACTTAGTCACTTTTGTAAACCAAGTAATAAATGAAACAAAATATAAAAATTCTGTAACATATCATATTGTTTTTATTATGATGTGTATATGCCCCCAATCAATCATTGATATGATGCCTGGCCAGGGCTGATCAAGGATTGATTAGGATTAGATGCGTATTGCCCCTCATGTCCGAAAATGAAGGCTTGGGCTTAGCTTTCACTCTTACCCCCGATACTGCAGCGGGATAGGAGCCCTTTTATGGCACTTAATCAACATGCCTTTATACTCTCCTGTCGTATGCCTAGGATAGAGTTCAAACTCAGCTTTCAGTCCGCCCCCAATCCTTCGGTAGGGTAGGAGTTCATTTGTGGCGCTCAGTCCCTGGCACCTTTATACTCTCCCGTCAGATGCTAAGGGTAGAGTGGAGTTGAGGCGGTCTTTTGATCATGGTGCACCTTCACGCCTCATAGTTAATTCATTCCCTTGTCCTTTATATTCTTTCTCAAGTTATGAGAGTTAGAGTGTTTGAGGCTGTGTTGTTTACTTCATTGCACCCCCAATGCTCTGTATGATATTGACCTTCTGATTTGATTGAAGATTCTTTGAACTACTTGTTTCGAGATCGTCGCAAGGTTTCATAATAGCTCATATGAATGACGACAAAAGAATAAACAAGAAATGGTGTGGTAAAAGTAAATGACACATGGTATTTTATTGTGGTTCGGTCGAATCATGACCTACGTCCACTTTATAATCTTTTGCTTATGTAACCAGAATATTCTAGGAAAGTCGTGCCTTTCTACATGGTCATAACAACAAAAGAATAAAAATGACAATTTCATGTCAAGTAATGCCGCAAATGATGGGCGTTCCACACTCTGGGGATTTCATTTCCGTCCACGGTCGCTAGCTTGAAGGATCCATTATCAAGCCTTGTAGGATAGTATATGGTCATTCCCATTTCAGGCCCAAGAAGGCGGGATCTATGAAGATACGTCTCAATACCAGGTCTTCAGGTTCAAAAGTTCGAGCCCAAACTTTCTTATTATAATATCGGGCGACCTGTTTTCTTATGTCTCAAGGCAAGTAGATCTGCTTCGTCCCTCTTCTCTTCGATCATATTTAGAGACTCGAGAAGTAGTTCACTGTTGGTCACTGGATCCTAATTAGTGGTTCTGTGGGACGGTACTTCCAATTCTACCTGTATGACCGCCTTCGATCTGAATACGAGGGAGAAGGGGGTATGACCTGTCGTTGATTTGTAAGTTGTTCTGTATGTCCATAATGCTAAGGGTAACTCATCGACCCACATGGCTTTAGCCCACTTCAATCGCTTCTTCGGGATGGATTTAATTACCTTATTTGCTGCTTCTATCTGTCCATTCAACTGTGGATGTTCTACCGCAGTGTACCTTTTCTCAATTTGATACTTCTGACAGAAGTCTCGGAATTCGACGTTGTTGAATTGGGTCCCATTATTTGTTTTGATGATTTTCGGGATCCCAAATCGACATATGATATTTCTGACGATGAAGTTTACCACTCGCTTGGTCGTGATTGTGGTCAACGATTCTGCTTCGACCCACTTTGTAAAGTAATCCACAGCCACAATGGCGAACTTTGCCCCGCCCATTGCAATGGGAAGGCTTCCGATAATGTCAATTCCTTAGACAGCAAAGGACCATGGGATCATCAGTGTCTTCAACTGTCTAGGAGATGCCCTGTTGATCTTAGAAAATTTCTAGCACCTATCGCATCGCCATGCGTATTTAGCCGCATCTTTGTTCACAGTGAGCTAGAAATAGCCATATCATAATATCTTCTTAGCCAGTGTTTGGCCTCCAGTATGGTCGCCACACCCACCTTCGTGCACTTCTCTCAGCACTCGTTCGATGTCATCGTAGGTTATACACCGGAGGAGTGGCATCGAGAATCCTTGTCGATAAAAAACTTCGCCTTGCATAACGTATCTTGAAGCCTTTTGAATAACGACACGCCTTTCACTTTTCTTGGAAGGAAGCATTTATATGACAAAACTTAACCTGCTGGACGGAAACCCTAGTTACGCGGTCCTTTTCAGCAGTAACCCTCTTGAAGGTATCACGATACCCTAGGGACTAGGCTAGGGTGGGGCATGATTACTGGGCTGATTGTAAGCGACCAGAACGACGTCTGAGTTGGTGCGCCATTGTAGGTTCAGGCGGACTATGGTCGTGCACATGAGTCCGGAGTTGAAAAAGCAGGCATGGGCACCAGTAGTTGTACACCGTGCGTGCTTGGAATGGTGTCAGTGGTTGACACCCTAGGGCTTGATACACCCTAGGGTGGACCTAGCACAGAGTAGCTACATTCGTGATTGGGCCGTATGACACCGACACACGACGAGCTAGGACTTGTATGGAGTCGATTGATTAAATCGTTACGGGGAAAAAAGGGCGTAGTCGATAGGTAGCATAATCCCTAGTGGTCATAGGTGGCATAAACCCTGATCGAATCTAGAAAACGTCCAATAGGTATCATAATCCATAGTGGTCCTAGGTGGCGTAAATCCTAGTTGAACACGCGATAATTCATGATAAGGGAATCTGGCCAGAACAAGGATGGCAGTCCGAGCGATTTCAAGGATGGTGACACTACGTTGTAGTGGTACAGAATAACGTGATGGAACCCATATGATATACGGCAAGGGACTATACATATACATGGAAGGGATGATACGAGTTAGGATGCTAGTACGGTTGGTGCAGAGGACGTTAGACATGCGATGATATTCCGAGTTTATCTTGTAACCTTGGTTATCCTGTTACCTTGGTTATTTTGTTACTTGAGCTTATCTTGTTATCTTAGTTTTATCTGTTTATCTTGTCATCATGTTTATGTTTACTTTCAGTTTATACATGTCATGTTACCTTTACCTGTTTTTAGGCTGAAAGTAGCTAGGACTTACCAGTCTTTATGACTGACCCCGTTTTGTTTCGCCTCTTTTTCTTCCGTTTCCCCCTTCCCCCCCCCCCCCAGGTTTACAGGGAGGAAATGTTGCTACTTAGTGCGGATTTTCTGCTTCAAGATCATCATCTATGGCTTGGACTTTTCTTGGCTATGGCTATTTTACTGTTTTACTTGGGGAATAATTTAAGACTATGGTTTTATGCTTCTTTATTATTGCAAGACAGGTAGCTTTGTAAGTAATTTAATGGTACTTTGATGTAAATGGTTTTAGACCTTACTACTTTTATAAAGTAATGAAATCATGTTTTCTTCCGCTGTTTTATATGTTCTGTCTTGTAATATTTCTGTGCATGTTTACCTAGAAAATACTCCACCAAAGCTAGTGCATTCCCTTTGTGAGTGACCCTCGCGGAGGTGGGGTGTTACATTTGGTATCAGAGCAGAAGGTTACCAGACTGGGCAAAAGTTTTCAAAAACCTTCTGAACTAGTTTTCAAAGCCATTTTATAAAGAAGCATTTTTTCAAGAAAAGTTTTAAAGAAAAAGGCTATTCCCCAAAAAGCCATTAGCACTATCCTGATATCCCTTGATCGAATCTCTTTTCCTTTCTTTCCTCCGCCTGTAGTCACAGTAGTTTTAACTGTGACTAATCCTTTTCTAGCTACGTAAATGTTTTCCGTGCGATGGAGGAAGTTCTCAAGAGACCCGTTACCGTATTATACAAGAAAGGATAGGAGTGGTTAAGGCGAATAAGGCTCAGCACAAGAAGGTAAATGAGTACTATAGGACAAGGACATGGGCAAAGAACAAGATCGTCGAGAGGGCAATTGTATACTCTCACCTAAGAGGGATTGTAACGTTTCTGTTAAAGGTTTTCCTTTCTATCATCCCGTTAGGACTTTGTTTTGTACATCGCATCTTTTTTTAAAACTTGCTTCGATAGTTGAGTCTCTACACCTTAGTACTAGCACAATAGAGGGTCCCGTTTTGTCTCAAATCCTGTTGGGAGATCGTCCCATTTATTCATGACTTGTTTGGATTTGAGGACATCTATGACTTTTGGGAATAATGCTTATGTTTTTGAGCTATGGGTTGATTCTAGGAATGAAGTGGTCATCCCGTAAGGGTGCCATTCTCGGGTCGGAAAGGAGGGTAGTTAGACTCTTGACTTGCCTCGGTAATACCCTCGAAGTCTCGTGTAACCTTTAAGGTTCTGTCATGATTGGTCACCTAGAATCTCTTGATGCATTTGTTGGTAATCCGTTCGAGTAGAGTTCGCCACTAAGGCGGATGGTTCATTTCGCTTGTGCATGAGATATGGAAATCACTCTAGTAAGTACACTTGGTAATATGGTTGGCATCTGTTTGTTTTCAAGAGATAAGTTCTTCTGCGTGGAATGCCGTAGAGCAAGTAAACGAGATCCATGATTCACTAGTGAATTTTGGAGAGCTTGTATGAAAATCAAGAGTACATAGATATGGTTGAGCCAAATATACCATAGGGAGAATAAGTAAAAGTGGAATGAGAGGCGACAATGAAGTGAGTTCCAGCTCATCTTTGGAAATAGGAGTTAAGAGGCCACGAAATCATGAAGTTAAAGATAGACAAAGCACAATGGAGTTAAGCTCAAGGAAATGTGACTTAGAAGACTGAAGACTAGATACGCGCATCATATCTCTTTTTAAGAGTATATTCTTGATCCCTGCTTTCCTGTAGAGCTTACCTGCATGCTATCTTTTATGCATATCCTCTCGGTCCTGTTCTCGATCTTATTTCTGTTGCAAACTCCATAGGTGGTATGACTCATCGGTTAATAATACATGTCAGGATTTGAAGGTGTCCGTTAGGTTGACTAAACCTTTTGAGCTTTATAGGATATGGGTTGGGTTTAGAAAGGGATTTCTTGTAATCCAAAAAGGAGTTTATCTTGCTTATTTTCTCGATCCTATCTTGAGGACCTTAGGTAGAACCCTATGGATGCAAACATGTATTTGAAACATGTTATGATTGATGTTTGCGAAATGGTTGCAAGTGGTTGCTCGTGGATGCATGAATACACATTAGGCACTAGATCGGCTCAGACACATTTTCATGTTGCATATGCATGAGTGTTTATACTTGTTTATGGATGAAATTGAATGTTTTAGCATATGGATATTGCATATGGATGAATGTTTGTGCACACATATAGTGTTTATGTGACTAGGACTATTTGCATACATGTGGATTCATGGCACTAAACATATTTTGCATTTAGAAGATCAATCAGGCCTGATCATTTGCATTAGATAAGGAACATATACACACACTTTCTGCATATGTTCATACAACATTAGAAATCTTTTAAGGACAATGGTTGCCCGTGGATGATGCTTTGAGTAGATGGATGATTGGACGGTAGGATACATCCTCCCTAACTTAGAGATTTCGGGGATGAAATCCTTTAAGGTGGGGAGAATGTAACAACCCGAATTTTATAACATGTTAAAACAAGAAATCAGGGCAGAATTAAATTATAAATTAAGAATCAAGTGAAACGGGTTGCGCCGTTGCGTTCGTCTTGGAATTCTGGTTGGAAACGAGTCCGAAATTTCGTAAATCGGAGTCTGTATGACCGAGATATGGCCTCTAGAAGTTTCACGAAAAATCAGAAAACGAAAACAGTTCAAATTCGAATTTTGAATTTATCCCCAAACAGACTGGGCGGGAAAGTTTCCCGCCTAGGACCCAGGGCGAATGGGGAGTCGACCGGGGAGTCGACCTCCCCAGGACCAGGTCGACTGCCCAGTCGACCTGGGTGTCGACCTGGGGGTCGACCTCCCTGGTCGAGCAAGGTTAGCCTGGTGCACCTGCTTGCTTGTGTGGTCTGGTTGGTTGGCCTGTGACGATTTTCAGTGGTCCAGATCTAAACTAGGGTTAATCTAAGGGCCTAAACTAGTCCTAACTCCTATAAAAACACCCTAAGACCTAACCTAAATCACCAAAAATCATTCTAGCAACTAAGTGCTGCCAATATGCTCCTAAATCATGGCCTCCATCTTCATCATTGAGAGCTTGAGGGTTCTAAACAAAATCTAAGGAAAAGGAGCAATTTTTCTCCATCAAATCAAAGGAGCTACTTATTTCTCAAGGCTTCTAGTGTTGCTACATCATTCCTAGAGCTTCTACAGCAAATCAAGAGGGTAGATCAACGTCACTACAACGATTCTATGACGATTCTTGCCCCTAATTCACTAGCCACGCTTTGTAAGTTCTAGATGCTTTTAGATTGAAACGATAACTTGAATATGACATGTGATAAAGTTGAAATTTGATATATGCATGATAATCGATCCATGCTCATTCTTCATTTTGAATCTTGACCTTTGGGAATGTTGCTATGACATTAATTTGGACCTATGCATGTTGCAAATCACTCTTTCATGTCCTTATCATGCATGTAATGATGATTTTCTCTCGGATCTTGTTTTATGCAAAGTTTCTACCTTTCCCTATTTATTTTCTTTTGATGAACCTTGGTCGATTTCGGACCTAGGCCTAAACTACGATTTACATGCGATTTGTATACGGGGGAAATATTAGGATTTCACCTATTTGGGTATAGGTGTGGGTGGTCGAATTTGTGCATAACATGAACAAGGGAAAAATTTGGGGTATTGCCAATATTATTTGCAAGTTTGGGCATACATGAGTTGACATATGAATCAAATCACGGGTTTTGATACTATGCAAGTTAAATCAAGGGGTTGGGCTTACGTTAACTAGGCATAAGTAGAATTGGAAACATGAACCATGATTTGGGTTTATTTGGGCATGAACTTGACAACATGTAACTTTGGCTAGAACTTGATAGGGATTGGATGTCATAAACTTGGCATACATGCAAATAGGCGAGAATTGGACATATGTAAAGTGGCTAGAATGGGGTACATATTTTCATGGGCATGTAAGGTGGAACTTGGGCATATGTTTAGTAATATGTAAAGTGGGGATTTTGACTTAGATGGCACATATGTAATTAACAATCTAACGGATGCCTTCGACACGAGGTTAGACTTGAGTTGTGGTGTAATCCTGCCCGGAACCGCCCGGCATATCCAGTGACCAAAATAATAATAGTCTAATGTGAGAGGTCGTAGGCAAAGATTAGATTGTGGTAATGGTTGAACCCGAGGTTGGAATAGGTTTGCGGTGTAATTCTTCCCGGAAACGCCCGGCATATCCAGTGACCGCAAACAAGTTCAATGTGAGAGGTTGATGCATTAATAAATAATAAATGAATATGACATGGACGGGTGGGTTAAGTAACCTGATTAGACTAATGACACTTAACCAATATGACATGGACGGGTGGGTTAAGTAACCTGATTAGACTAATGACACTTAACCAATATGACATGGACGGGTGGGTTAAGTAACTTGATTAGACTAATGACACTTAACCGATATGACATGGACGGGTGGGTTAAGTAACTTGATTAGACTAATGGCACTTAACCAATATGACGTGGATGGGTGGGTTAAGTCAAACTGGACTTTATTTCTTAACCATATAACACGATTAGAGGATGGGTTAGTTTAACCTGAATGGATCGATAACACCTGACTAGTATAACGCGATGCATGGTAAGGTTAAGTAAACTCACAAGGGTAACACTTAACCGTTATAATTTGACTAGTGGATGGGGTTAGGTTAACATATACTTAACCAATCTAACACGGTAACTTGATGGGCTTAAGTCATGAATCACTTGAATATACTTAACCAATCTAACATGATAACTTGATGGGGTTAAGTCATGAATCGCTAGAATACTTAACCAATCTAACACGGTAATTTGATGGGGTTAAGCTTGAATATACTTAACCAATCTAACACGGTAATTTGATGGGGTTAAGCTTGAGTATACTTAACCAATCTAACATGGTAATTTAATGGGGTTAAGCTAGAATATACTTAACCAATCTAACACGGTAATTTGATGGGGTTAAGCTAGAATATACTTAACCAATCTAACACGGTAATTTGATGGGGTTAAGCTTAAATATACTTAACCACTCTAACATGGTAATTTGATGGGGTTAAGCTTGAATATACTTAACCAATCTAACATGGTAATTTGATGGGGTTAAGCTTGAATATACTTAACCAATCTAACACGGTAATTTGATGGGGTTAAGCTTGAATATACTTAACCAATCTAACACGGTAATTTGATGGGGTTAAGCTTAAATATACTTAACCAATTTGACACGATGATTTGGATAGGGTTAGGCCATGAACCGCTGGAATACGCTTAACCAACTTGACATGTGATTCGTAGGGCTAAGTCATGAACTTGAATGACAACACTTAGCCAACTTGACATGACATGTAGACGGGTTAAGTCACAAACTTGAATGACCACACTTAACCAACTTGACATGCTAGACTGATATGGGTTAAGTCTTTAATTTAGATGACAACACTTAACCTGCTGGACGGAAACCCTAGTTACGCGGTCCTTTTCAGCAGTAACCCACTTGAAGGTATCACGATACCCTAGGGACTAGGCTAGGGTGGGGCACGATTACCGGTCTGATTGTAAGCGACCAGAACGACGGTTGAGTTGGTGCGCCATTGTAGGTTTAGGCGGACTATGGTCGTGCACATGAGTCCGGAGTTGAAAAAGCAGGCATGGGCACCAGTAGTTGTACACTGTGTGTGCTTGGAATGGTGTCAGTGGTTGACACCCTAGGGCTTGATACACCGTAGGGTGGACCTAGCACAGAGTAGCTACATTCGTGATTGGGCCGTATGACACCGACACACGACGAGCTAGGACTTGTAGGGAGCCGATCGATTAGATCGTTACGTGGAAAAAGGGCGTAGTCGATAGGTAGCATAATCCCTAGTGGTCCTAGGTGGCATAAACCCTGATCGAGTCTAGAAAATGTCCAATAGGTAGCATAATCCCTAGTGGTCCTAGGTGGCGTAAATCCTAGTTGAACACGCGATAATTCATGATAAGGGAATCTGGCCAGAACAAGGATGGAAGTCCGAGCGATTTCAAGGATGGTGACACTACGTTGTAGTGGTACAGAATAACGTGATGGAACCCGTACGATATACGGCAAGGGACTATACATATACATGGAAGGAATGATACGAGTTAGGATGCTGGTACGGTTGGTGCAGAGGACGTTAGACATGCGATGATATTTCGAGTTTATCTTATTATCTTGTTACCTTGGTTATCTTGTTACTTGAGTTTATCTTGTTATCTTAGTTTGATCTGTTTATCTTGTCATCATGTTTATGTTTACTTTCAGTTTATACATGTCATATTACCTTTACCTGTTTTTAGGCTGAAAGTAGCTAGGACTTACCAGTCTTTATGTTTGACCCCATTTTGTTTCGCCTCTTTTTCTTCCGTTTCCCCCCCAGGTTTACAGGGAGGAAATGTTGCTACTTAGTGCGGATTTTCTGCTTCAAGATCATCATCTATGGCTTGGACTTTTCTTGGCTATGGCTATTTTACTGTTTTACTTAGGGAATAATTTACGACTATGGTTTTATGCTTCTTTATTATTGGAAGACAGGTTGCTTTGTAAGTAATTTAATGGTACTTTGATGTAAAAGGTTTTAGACCTTACTACTTTTATAAAGTAATGAAATCATGTTTTCTTCCGCTGTTTTATATGTTCTGTCTTGTAATATTTCTGTGCATGTTTACCTAGAAAATACTTCACCAAAGCTAGTGCATTCCCTTTGTGAGTGACCCTAGCGGAGGTGGGGTGTTACACAAGTTTTTCTATCCTCGGGTAGTTTCGCTCTGCTGCCGGCTTCTTACTTACGTAATACACCTGCCTCTAGACTTTATCTTCTTCCCTTACCAAGGCTGAACTTATTGCATGGGATGTTACTGCCAAGCATCGAACAAACCTTCGTGGTTGACTGACTTGGATAATATCAGGGGTCTCTCCAAATGAGAGAAGTTTCTAAAATGACTCAACGCAATCAGGAGTCCATTGGAAGTTGCATTTACCTCGCTTTATCAGGTCAAAGAACGGAATGCACTTATCTGTAGCTTTAGAAATAAATCTACTTAATGTGGCCACCTTTCTAGCGAGGCTCTGCACATCTTTTATCTACCTTGGCTTCTGAATATTTCTGATTGCCGTGATTTGGTCTGGGTTGATTTCGATTCCTCGAGAACTGACAATAAAACCCAATAATTTCCGACAACCAACTCCAAATGAACATTTCAAGGGGTTGAGCTTCATCCCGTATCATCGAAGGATATCGAACATTTCAGCTAAGTCAGCAGTATGGTCAGATGATTGTCTGGATTTTACAAGAATATCATCAGCATACACCTCCATTGTTTTTCCAATTTGATTATAGAACATTATATTCACCAAGCATTGGTACGTTGCTCCGGCATTCTTTAAACTAAAAGGCATCACTACATAGCAATATAGTCTTAGATCTGTGATGAAGCTAATGTGATCCTGATCCGGAACATGCATGGGGATATGGTTATATCCAGAGTACGCATCCATGAAGGAGAGAAGTTCGTGACCCGCTGTTGAATCCACCAGCTGGTCAATCCTAGGAAGTGGAAAACTGTCCTTCGGACAAGCTTTGTTCAAATCTGAGAAATCAATGCAAGTACGCCAATTCCCGTTGGCTTTATTTACTAAAACTGGATTTGAAATCCATTCTAAGTAAGTTGAATCTATAATGAATCCATTGCTCCTCAACTTCTCAACTTCTTCCTTCAAGGCAGTTGACCTCTCTGGGCCAAGCATTCGCCTTTTCTGCTTAATGGGTGGATGCTTTGGGTTGATGCTCAATGAGTGGCTCATAATTGAGGGGGATATCCCACACATGTTAGCGTGGGGTCCAAACAAGCACATCCAAGTTTGCCTTCAAAAAGTTAGTTAGTTCCTTTGCTCGGAACCTTCAAAACCTTAGCTGGGTCATCATCATCAATGGGGATATACACAGTCATTTCATTAGGTATCGCCATTCTTCCCCCAGCCTCATTGTCCTCTCGGGGATCTATGTCCTCGGGCAGGTCTTTGGGTGACTCCTTCGGGGTCGTCACCTTTAATTGCTATGTTGAATCCTCCTTTGCGGGGGAGGAAGCATCCTTAGTTTCCACGCTTTTTCCTTTGCATAGCAATTTTAACTCTACCA
Organism: Allium sativum; assembly: GCA_030737875.1. Classification (NCBI taxonomy): domain Eukaryota; kingdom Viridiplantae; phylum Streptophyta; class Magnoliopsida; order Asparagales; family Amaryllidaceae; genus Allium; species Allium sativum. Next base: position 322,713,405 of record CM060921.1, read on the forward strand.
TATAGCAAGCTCGTCCAATTACTTGGTCACCCCTGATTACTCCCACTCCAACTTCGGTTGGGAATTTCAAAAATAAGCACCAGAGTGCGATGCAAGCCCTGAATTTTGCAAGGCCTGGTCGGCAAAAAGGCGTTACAGGGCGAACCTATTTCCAAAACTACGAAGGGAGAATCCTCACTCTCCGACGGTCTCCCTCTCCCAGAGTTACTGATAATTCTACCAATCCTATCGGGGATGTCGATGCTCCATTGAAGCCGCATATGCATCCATCACAGGGCTTCAAATCTTTAGCTTCAAGCTTCATATTATCAAACGCTTTCTTGAATAAATATTAACCGAATTCCCATTGTCTACCAAGACCGTGTGCACTAAAGCAGGACCAATGGTGGTAGTGATCACTAAGGGTTCTTCGATAGGGGATTGAAATCCAATATACTATCTCTATCACGAAATATGACATCGTTTTCTGCTGTTTCACTAGGGCGGTATCTTCAGGATTGCTGCACTCTCCCACTTCGGGGCACTTGGTTGCATTCACATACTGGTCCACTGCCCTATAGCTATGTCCAACCGGATGGGGCCCTCCAGCTATGGTGTTGATGATGATGCCTTTGGCTTTCTGCTGCGCAGTGGCCTTATGAGGCGGCTGCCATTTATTCTGCTCTGGACTACCTTGCCCCCGATTTCTCGGGGTTGCCTTATATTCATCCAACTTTCCTTCTCTGAGAAGTTTTTCTACCAAGTCTCTTAAATGACGGCCCTCATTTGTTGAATGCCCATGAGTCTCATGGAAGAAGCAGAATTTCCCTGTTTCACGCTCCTTCTTCGTCGAGTCCCTTGGAGGATGCTTCTTATATTGAAGAACATTGTAAGTATCCATTAGATATTCTCTAACGTGTCATTCAAAGGTGTGAGGTTTTCAAATGTCCTGTATCGAGGTCTCTTCTGTGAGTCATTCCTTCGTTTCCTTTTCTTATTATCATTTCCAGTTTGGCGACCATTACCCTAGTTCTTATTTCCAACATTAACTTCCGCCTTCCCAGAGCTATCGCTAGACTGCTTGATGGCTACGTTACTCTGTATATCTTCGTTATTAGTGGCCTTCCTTTTTTGATTAGTGTACAATTCCTCTTGGCGTAGGCGGATATTGGCTTTCTCATAGAATATCTCTCTAGTCAGTGGCAATTTTCCGACTAAGTATTTACCAAACTTAGTATCTTTGTCTACTTCATCAATCAGTGCCATCAGGACGGACTACTCGTGAGGATCTCTTACCTTGGTGATTGCCAAATTAAATCGATCCAAGTATGACCTCAGAGTTTCATCAGGGCGTTGCTTAATGAGTGAAAATTCAACGACTTTCTTGGACCTCTGGGCATGGAGTCGGAATTGGTTTGTAAATCTTTCACTCAATTCTTTGAAGCTGGAGATTGATCGTGCAGGCAAATGTGTAAACCACATTAATGCCACATCCTCTAAAACGATCAAGAATGCTTTGCATTTCATTATGTCGGGAGCGGCAGTGGCATTTATATACCATTAATGTCTCATTAAGTGCTGAACCGGGTCTGTCCTACCCACATAACGGTTCATAGTCGGCATGTTGAATCACCTCGAGAATTAGATGTCTAATATGTCATCAGTGAAGGGCATATGACTGCGGCCTATACCCCAATCCTCGTTTCTTTGTCACGACTGTCTGACGTGATCTGCCTCACCATTGCCTCAACGTCATCATTGGTCAAGGTGGATTCAAGATCAGCACTACTTGCCCTACGGGGCCCTCCAATATCTCTTCGATGTATCCTCCCAAGTCTGGGGCGTGAGCAGAGCTTCCTTGCCCCCTATAGCCATGGTCAATCACGCGACGAGTGGGTAGTAATGGTTAATTCTGAATAGGGTTATCAGCGCTCTTACCCCTAGGTAGTACCGTGGGTCCCTCTGCAGGTAACAGAGCAAGATTATTCGAGTTTCGATTGTCAGGTCCCAGATGAAGTGTCATTTCTTCTCGAGAAGGATCCAAATCGAAGCTGTTCCATGTTCTGAGGCATTTCTAATGGTCATCGTTGGGCTCTCGGAGACTTCTCTGATGAAGATGAGTATTCTGGAGTAAAACGATATGTTGGTGAGTGTGTTCTCTGCCTCCGGAGCTCGTCTATATGTCTTATCATTGCAGTCATATTTTCCCTCATCAAGGAGCTCTCACATCTTTAAGCCTCCAAAGCATCATTTGTTTTTTCCAACATGTCAAGCACACGGGATAAATCTCCTTCTATTGCGGGGGTTGAGGCAGGTAATCGGTCACTAACATTCACGGTTGAACGTGGTGCACTTGAGCCAGGTCGAGCAGAAACATCAGCATGAGTGGAGTGGGTCATAATCTCCTTTCTGTGTCGAGTGGTGGTCCCTTGCTGAGGGTGGTTCGTGACCTCCTCTGGTATGCGGCTCGTGGTCCCTTCTGGCATGCGACTCGTGGTCACCCGTTGGAGGCGGTTCATGATCCCCTCCTGGGATCGAGTCGTGACCCCCTCCTGGGGTAGGATCACCCCTTAAGAGTCGTGAGCCTGGGAAACCACCTCGGCCTATTCCTGAATGTTCTCCTCATTAGTTTTATTTGATCAAGAGGCTCGTGAATCCTTGGATTTCTCTGTGGCCATAATGTCTTGACTTTGCTGAAATCAACAAAAGGAAAATAGTGGGAATGCAAACTATTTTCTTCAAACTTGAAAATCAAAAAATTAGAGCAGTAATCCGACTGGCTGAGAATTGATTTACCAGTAAAAGCACCAAAATATTAGACCAAAAAAATGGTCCTAACACCCAAATTATCTTAATTCGTAGAGAGTTAAAGCTAAAAATGAAAGAAAATGCAACCAACACACCAAATTTATAGTGGTTCGGCATTAAAGAGCCTACGTCCACTTTATATGACTTTGGTTATATGTTTAAATGAAATTACAATCACAACATTCTCTAAATCTCACTTTTACAATGATGTTTCACTCAGTAAATTCGAGATGCTTCTGATTAGAAATGATAGAGGTTTGATAATAGTGGAATCAGAGCTCTTAACAGCCAAAAGATCCTAAAAAAAGGCCAAGTATTGGACTATTTATAAATGATTTTTGCAGGCGGCTCGTGAGGATACGTGGCACCAATCCCGAGAATCTCGGAGTCATTCGTGACTTGATGGAGAACTGGTCAACATGGCAGTTATAAACAGGTGTCAACAGATCTTGAACTCTCGGGTCGTGGGTGGCCAAGTCTTGCCTGAAGGTGAGACCGGTTCGTGATGCAGGAGGCGAGCCATGTCGTAAGGCTGTCCCACGAGCAGGTCGTGGGATCCAACCACGAGCGGGTCGTGGTTGTTCATCACGAACGAGTTGTGATGATGTGTCACAAACCAATGGTGAGGGGGCTTTCACGAGTCAGAACGATCCTTAGTGGAGAACCATATCTTAGATCTGCAAGAGCATTAAATGTACTTGTTATGCATAAGTGATTAAACTCTTGGTGGCTTAGTCCAAAAGCTAGCCAACACTATCTATCGAATGCCGACATAAGAAGAAACATTAACATTTACCATGCTAACGAAAAAGAAACAATTCATCAGTTTTATTTGCAAGAAGGTTCATATCATCTAAGAAATTACACATTTTCATAGTATGTAACCGAGTGGAGTGAGAAGTAAAGGTTCATTCCCTCATGATTCAACGTTCACTCTACATGGTTAGAATATAACATTACAAAAGATGCAAAGTTTTGCTTGTATTGTTATGTTTTAAAAACCGAATGTGGAGATGATTCTTTAATTGGTGATGGATTCAATAATTGAAAAAAGGATTTAATGTGCGTGTAGAACAACATTCTAGTGTTCACAACAATTATGTGTTTGAGCATGTGGTGATTTAATGAATCAAAAGCAACATATTGAAGTGCCATTGTTTGATCACACTAGTAAAACAGAACATAATTATCGTTCTCTCTTGACTGCATTAAATTTAATTTGCATAAAGGTTTACCTTTTAATTATCACGATAAATAAGAAGAGTTATTAAATAAAAGGAATTTGCTTAAATTGTTGCAATTTCCAACAAACCACAATGAGGAATCGGTAGATTTACATTGAAAAATGCTTCATTATTGGTTCTATTGCAGTTCCTAAAATTGACATCACCAGAATGCAACATGGAGTTATTAGTTCCATCGCAATAACAACAAACTCCATTAACAGAGAGCTTAGAAGGAATTATTTTCTATATTAGTTAATGAATATCTTGGCATGAAAGAACAAATGAAATTTATTTTCGTTATATGGATGAGAAATGAATTATTATCGATCATTTTCTTGACATTGTACATGTTAAAGATTTTGGTGCATCAAGATAGTTGAAGCCCTATGAAATCTCAGCTATAACGCATAAGCTCTTCGACCGCTTAGCTATTTTAGCATCTTCGACCTCTTAGCTATTTTAATTTAGCCTTTATGAACAACATGATCCTCTTTGAGCCTCGCTAGACTTGCTAAATTAAGGCTATTTAACGTCCTCTTTATCAAATTTAGTACAAAACAACCAATTAAATTAGTTCTTTCTTAAGCCAAATCTGTAAAGTTAAGGTAATAATATAATTATAAGGCATAATTGATCATTAAAACTTAGGAATCTAATCGTCTAACCCAATATATTCTTCGTTTTAGTTATATAAGATTAAATGACATTTCTTTCCTATACAAATGACATGACACTAGGAGTTAATTTGACATCAAATACTTTGTTATATGTTAAACGAAGCTTTTTGCACTTTGGCTGTATCCTTGCTTTATATGTGCTATAACTATTTGCATCTCCCCTATTATAGGACCACCAAACGCTTTAACTGTATAATAGTGCATCATCATTTAAGATACCATAGAGTCTCTTTTTGATCTAATGGCCATGATAAATGTCATGACACTTGTGGGAATAACTAAATAACTACAAACTAGAGAGATAATGAATGCGAGAAATATCTTGAGGAAGTTCCCTCATTTTGCATTAAACATGAGACAGTTATCCTTGATATGGACATGTTAATTGAAATTCAAGGAAGATCGCGTCTTAGCTTGAGGAAAATAAAGTTGGACTATTTATGAAGCATTAAATATGCAACTATAAGAGTTAAATAATTGTTTTAATGAAGTTAATACATAGCTATTATTATGTATGGCTTGTTTTAGTCCAAGCGACGCTTTTTCTTCATATAATAAGATAAAACTTGTTAATTTTGCTGAATTTTATTTGTTAGATTTTTCTCCAAATTATTTAGTTCAACTTGATACTTATATTTTGGATTTGAAATGTGATAGTCAAATTTTCAAAGTTGAAAGAATTAGTTTACTTGATAAAAGGTTAGTTAAAAAAGGAGGTCGTCATTTATATTCTTTAGAGTATTTGCTTTTAAAGTTACAATATTACTTCATATTGCAACTGTTACAGTTGAAATAGTCTTTTTTTTTCCAATGAAAATTATCGAGATGTCTATATGTAATCAATTAAGATATGATGCTATGAATGATTGTTTGATGCTATATGTGGAAAGTGTTGGAATTCGTAAGTATTAAATGAAATATACTTTGTCCATCGTCCCACATAATTCAAGCGAACAAGTGCGACTGTTCAATGACAGGACGTGACTATTAGCAGCATGGTTTTTCACAAAAAGACACTTCGCGAAAAAACACTTTCTTTCACCAACGGTCATATCTCAAAGAAAAGAAACTTCACGAAAAGACACTTCACGAAAAGATACTTTGCGAAAAGGCACTTCCTTTCAGCAAACAGCCATATTTCAGCAGAAAGACACTTCCTTTCACCAAAAGAGATGCTTCTGTACGAAGAGGTATGAGCATGAACGTTCGAAAGAGATGTGACTGTACGAAGAGATACGAACACGACCGTCCAGAAGAGATGCGACTGTACGAAGAGGTATGGGTGCGACTGTTCGAAGGGATGCGGATAAACTATAAATAAGAAGAAAAACTGATCACTTTCCTCATTGACTTATCCCAGTCCAATCTTCCTTCTCTCTTCTTTTATACTCTTATACAAAATCATAGAGTGACATACTCATTACAATCTCATGCAAAATATATCTGTTGTATCATGGGAGAATTTTGATATAAAATTCTTAAGGAAATTGTTATAACAAGCCTCAGACATCATTTGAATACGTCTGTTGTATCTTCGGAGAATTATGAAATAAAATTCTTAAGGAAATTGTTACGACAAGCCTCAGACGTCATCCGGTTAGATTTCTAGTTTATTTGTATTTTTATTTACATTATTCTATAATCTCTCCTTTCTCTACGTTGTACCTATTTCTTAAATAGTATAATGCTGTTGTTGTAAATTGATTACAACATACTTATTGCTATTATTACCCAATATTGAATTCCAAAGTAGTGGAAATTTGACTTATAAACTTGTGCGACGAGTTTGTAATTGATTATTCTTTGTTTTGGTATACTAGAACCACAACATCTTAAGAGATTTTATTTGTTTTCTTACTAAAACAAAGATGACAACAGTTGAATTATCAACGGTTCAATAGTACAAGGTGCTTGACCTCTGGCTTACCCGACGAACTTGTGGGGGAAGGCCTTAAATATGTCTAATCATATTTTAAAAAAGGTTCATCACCATAAAACAGGAACAATTCCATATGAGTTATGAAAAGGACATAAACCAAGCTTTAAATACCTCAAAATGGGGGGTGCTTGGCAAAGGTTCTAGTTCTGCCTTCCCAGAAAGTTAAACTTGGAACAAAAACTATAGATTGTTACCATCTAGGGCCAGCCCAAAATAGTAATGCCTATAGATTTTTGGTATTCAAGTCTGATATAGATGATATCAATGTAAATACAATCATTGATCAAGAGATGCCTCATTCTTTGAAGATGTATTTCCGCACAAAAGGAATGAAAGAAATGTCCCTAAAAAGACAAGACAAGAATCAAGTAAATCACATGAAGATGCAATTTTTTCTTGAGATTGAGGAAATTGAACCCAGAAGAAGCGTAAGGGATAGAACTTCCAAGAAATTTGGTTCAGAATTCCTAACATACATCTTAGAACATGAACCTCAATAGTACAAGGAAGCAATGACATCTTATGAATCTGCATTTTGGAAAGAAGCAATCCAAAGTGAGATTAATTTAATTCTACATAATAAAACTTGGAAAATTGTTGATATTCCACCTGGAATAAAACCAATTGGCTGTGAATGGATTTTCAAGAAGAAAATGAAAGTAGATGGCTCTATTGACAAGTATAAAGCCAGATTAGTAGCCAAAGGCTATCGTCAAAAAGGAGTAGACTTCTTTGATACATATTCGCTTGTAACACGTATAACTCTATGAGAATGTTGATAGCAATTGCATCCATTTATAACTTAGAAATTCATCAAATGGATGTAAAGACAACATTCTTAAATGGAGTTCTCGATGAGGAGATCTACATGGAGCAACCAGAAGGTTTCATTTCCAAAGGAAATGAAAATAAAGTCTGTAAATTAGTAAAATCATTATATGAACTAAAACAAGCTCCAAAACAATGACATGCAAAATTTGATAGTGTCATGATGAGAATGGTTTTCGTATAAACGAATGTGATAAATGTGTTTATTATAAACAAGTTGGACAATCATACATGATGGTTTGTTTATAAGTAGACGATATGCTAATCTTTGGTCCTAGCATTAAAGTTATAGAGACCATAAAGAAGATGCTAATCAACAACTTCGATATGAAAGATTTAGGTGTTGCAGACATTATTTTAGGAATTAAGATAATAAGAACACCTAATGGAATTGAATTATCTCAGTCACACTATGTAGATAAAGTGATTGAAAGATTTCAAGAATTTGGAATTGAAGGAGTACAAACACCTTTTAATCCATCAGAAGTACTGCATAAGAACATTAAGGAGAGTGTAATGCAATTGGAATATTCTCGTGTAATAGGATGTCTAATGTATCTTATGAATTGCGTAAGACCAGATATAGCTTATGGAGTAAGTCAATTAAGCAGATATACAAGCAATCCAGGAGAACACTGGAAAGCACTAATGAGAGTGCTTGGATATTTGAAAAATTCCACAAAATATTACTTACGTTATGGGAAATATCATGTCATCTTAGAAGGACGTAGTGATGAAAACTGGATTGCCAATTCAGAGGAATCAAAATCAACTAGTGGTTATGTATTTAACCTAGTAGGGGCAGCAGTGTCATGGAAATCTACTAAATAGACATGCATAGCTCGATCCACTATGGAATCAGAGTTCATCGCTTTAGATAAAGCAGGCGAAGTAGAATGGACTTGTCACTTTTTAGAAGATATTCCTTTTTGGCCCAAATCTGTGTCGGCCATATGCATACACTGTGATAACCAAGCAACGCTAAGCAGAGCACAAAACTTTGTGTATAATGGAAAGTCACGACATATTCATAGACGCCATAATACAATTAGGCAATTACTCTCAAATGGAACTATTTCCATAGATTATGTGAGAACAAATGATAACATATTGGATCCATTTACTAAAGGTTTATCAAAAGAGAAAATTGACTGCGCATCGAGGGGAATAGGTTTAAAATCCTAAACCAACAAGATTTATCTTATATGGAAACCTATCCTAGCAACTGGAGATCCCACGGAGTAGGATCAATATGCAAACCAGTTATGAATAACTCAAAAGACATAATGCATTTTTGGACACAGTCTAGTCCATTCCTATGGTGCACAATATAAATGCAAGCCTACAGAAGTATTACAAGGTTAAAACTGTGTTTTTTTAATGATAGACATATCTTGAAAATAACAAGTGGGGTATATGTAGGATACTCTTAATGGTTGCGATCACCTATGTTAGTGTGAGCTGGGTCGGCTCTATGAGAATTTTTAAGGCTTAAATTCTCTATAACACTCGCAGAACCAAGAAGTGTTCAGGATCAAAAAGAACACAACCAAGAGATTCGACGAGAAGGGAATCAATGCTTCGTAAAGCTTATTGTCTGGGTATACAATAACGGCTTATGGTTCAAGATGAACCGATTAGCCAAGTAGATCTGTTAAGTTTTAACTAGGGAAGTTCAAAGTGATATATCTACTTATCCATGATAAAACATTATTCCATATGTACTCTGTGATATTTCGCTTTGTGTGGGACAACGAATAATATCATTCATGTCGTAGATTGTTGGAATTCATAAGTATTGAATGAAATATACCTTGCCCATTGTCCTACATAATTTAAGCGAACATGTGCGACTGTTCAGTGAAAGGACGTGACTATTAGCAGCATGGTTTTTCGTGAAAAGACAATTCATGAAAAGACACTTCGCGAAAAGACACTTCTTTTCACCAATGGTCGTATCTCAGCGAAAAGACACTTCGCGAAAATATACTTCACGAAAAGTCACTTCGCAAAAAGGTATTTCCTTTCAGCAAACGGTCTTATTTCAGCGAAAAGACACTTCGCGAAAAGACACTTCCTTTCACCGAAAGAGATGCTTCTGTACGAAGAGGTATGAGCACGACCATTCGAAAGAGATGCGACTGTACGAAGAGATATGAGCACGACCATTCAGAAGAGATGCGACTGTACGAAGAGGTACGGGTGCAGCCGTTCGAAGGGATGCAGATAAACTATAAATAAGGAGGAAAACGGATCGCTTTCCTCACTGACTTATTCAAATCCAATCTTCCTTCTCTCTTCTCTAATACTCTTACACAAAATCATTGAGTGACATACGCATTACAATCTCGTGCAGAATATGTCTGTTGTATCTTGGGAGAATTTTGGAATAAAATTCTTTAGGAAATTGTTACAACAAGCCTCAGACATCATTTGAATACGTCTATTGTATCTTGGGAGAATTTTGAAATAAAATTCTTGAGGAAATCGTTACGACAAGCCTCAGACTTCATCCGGTTAGATTTCTAGTTTATTTGTATTTTTATTTACATTATTCTATAATCTCTCCTTTCTTTGCGTTGTGCTATTTCTTAAACTAGTATAATGTTGTTGTTGTAAATTGATCACAACATACTTATTGCTATTATTAGCTAATATTGAATTCCAGAGTAGTGGAAATTCGACTTATAAACTTGTGCGACGAGTTTATAATTGATTATTCTCTGTTTTGGTGTACTAAAACTACAACAAAAAGAGAGACAGTGAATGTCATTAAACTTGAAGAAACCATAAAACTTCCAAAATATGAAGCCTTAAAGGATTTTCTACCAAAGAAGAATTTGTCAAGATGATACTTTGAGAATAAAAGGTATATCAGATTTGTGTTATTTTACAAATTATATTTTATGGTGATATTTTGTATATGTTTTCATCAAATGGTAATATAAATGTGTTTTAGTTATAAATTCATTTAGTTTTAATATAAAATATGATATCCAAAATTAAGAAATGTGAAATCCAGCTCTAGTGTATAGAATATTTACATAAGTCCTTTATTACACTTATAATATTTTATCATGATTTGTCAAGACCGATGGAAGTATGATTAATATAAATAGCACAACGCATGAACACAAAAATATGTTAAGTAAGTTTCAATGCAATTAAGACATTAAATATATATTAAGTAATTTCAATAAATTAACAGCAATGGGGATTAGTATTTTCTTTCAGCCGCCTCCAAAGTTTCCCTTCCGTCTTTCTTCCTATTCTACATATTTTTTTCATCATTCTCATCTTTTACTTCATTAGCTTTTCTTATTATTATTTGCTTGCTGCTAGCTCCTAATATTAACCTCTTTCCCTTACTTACTCATATCTACTTCTCGCAACCTCTTTTTTGCCCAGATTTGCAGTTTCTAATTATTTTTCATTAGTCAAATATAGCAAGACTTATCAAATCTATGATTTTACTACTGTCTCTACATACAATCAGTTCGCCCTTCGAGACTTCCCATAGCTGAAGTGGTGCCACATTGTCTTGGTTTGCTGGCCTAGCTGTTGTCTTATCGATTCAGTGAGGTCTTGTGTTTTGATGTACACAAATATGCATCTGTTGCTTTTCTTGGTTTCTTAGTGGTTTTAGGTTTGGATTTAGCTTTGGTTTATATGTGGTTTTGGGATTTTTTACGGGTTCTTGTCTCTACAGTGCGGTGGTGCTCCTTCCTCCTTTTCACTAACCACGGCGATCGCCAAGCTACAATGGTTAGCTGTCGAGTTGGCAAAGTGTTATGTTTTTGCTGCATTACCTTATGCCTGTTTTCCCCTAAGTCAGAGTGTATTGAAAAATTTATTACCATTTGCTTCAGATATGGTGTGGTTGTTGATTGTGGTGTCGGTAGTCCAACTAGTCGGTTATTTAACATTTGTAACAAATCAAATTCCTTCCATGTTGTATGTTCGTTTAAAGTAAAGTTTATGAGGCTCTTGGCAAATGTCTATGTTTTGTGAAATGTCTATGTTTTGTGAAATGTCTATGTTTTGTGATGTGTCAATGTGAAAGTGAATTCCATGGTTCCTTCCTTGTTGAGGCTGTTGGAATGGTTTGTGGTAGTAGCTTTGTTGTTAATGCGAACTGGACTTCCCTGTAGTTCAGTTAGTGTATGTCATTGTTGGGAAATGTGAATCACGTATCTTAAGACTAACTTAACACTAGAAAAGGAGGTGAACAATGTTAAATGGAATTTACGAATTTTTTGATTTTTTTTCTTAAAGTTAACAGAATCAAATGCATATCATATATATGAATCAAACATAGAATTATATACATATGCAAATAATAACTAAAAGTAGTAAAAGGAAGAATACACCGATATTTTAGACTGGTTCCACTATGCCGTAGATGGCCTATCGCAATGAAAATCCATGATGTTGCTAGTTAAATGTTGCCATTGCTATGTTGTTTTTTGTCTATTGCAATGCATGCTTATATGTGTTAGCATATATATCAACATGTGTTGCAGTAGCCGCATGAATAAAATTATCAATACGCGTCAACACGATCAAACGGTCCAGGTTAGCGATCTGCGTGAAATAATGTTTAGTCCAGATTAGCAATCCGCGCGTGAAATAATGTTTACGGCGTGAAGCAAAAACTGAAAAGGAAAACTAACAAAATATTGAAAGTTTCGATCGAAATTTAACAAAATATTCTGTCTCTCAACCTCTCAAACACTGACTCTTAGGTTCAATTAGGGCTAATAGTTCAATTTTACAAGTTTAATTAGGGTTCGATTAGGGCAGGTTCGAGTTCAAGTTCAATTAGGGCTTCAGTGTTTCAATTAGGTCTTCAATTGGGGGTTCGTTTGGATTTCAGATTTCAGTTAGGGCTTCGATTTAATCTGCTGCTTAAGGTATCACTCAATGTATATTTCAATTTTTTCTGATTTGATTGTTGTGTTGCATAATGTACTGCTTTACTTGTGCCTAATTTACTGCTTTAAGGCATCACTCAATGAACGACGAAGAAAAACTATGCGCAGAGCTTCCTAAGTTCAGTGAAGGGTACATTATTGGAGTGAAACTTTTTATTTGAAATGGCATAATCCCAAGTGGCATTGTCAAGAGGTAGTCTACAACCATCTGATTTGGAATGGTCCATCTGAATTGTGAAATGAATTTTTGAGGTTTCCTGTTTAGATCCTTAAAGGAGCGATAACGATATGGATTGTGAAGCAGGAATAAATTTTGGAGATAATCTCAATGAGATGCTGCAACGTACTAGTGGAAATATGCAGAATAATGAAGACGGATCTTCTGATGGGTCAAATGGAATAGATGTCAATGCTAGAAAATTTCATCAACATGTTGAAGAGGGAAAACAGCCATTATATCCCGTGTGTACTAAATTTTCGCGATTAAGTTTCATTGTCAGGCTTTATTCTTTAAAATGCCTACATAGAACCACTGAGTTTGCATTCAGCGATTTATTAGAGTTGATGAAAGAAGCTTTTCCACAAGCCCACATATCTTTATCTTTCGATGCTACCAAATATCATTAAAGATTTAGGTCTTGATTACCAAAGAATACATGCATGTCCAAATGACTGCATGCTATATTGGCAGAAAATGAAAAGGAAAATAACTGCAAAGGTTGTGGTTTTTCAAGGTGGGTTATACCGAAGAGAAAGTGGCTATTGGAAAAGATTCGGAGAAGCGAATTCACAAAGTACCAGCAAAAGTGATGCGTTATTTTCCACTAAAACCAAGGTTGCAAAGAATGTTCATGTCCAAGGAGTACGCAGAACTTATGTTATGGCATGCAGTGGGACAAAAAAATGATGGCAGACTTTGACATCCAGCTGATGGCGAAGTATGAAAGACGATGGATACCTATTATCCTCATTTTTCATCAAAAAACAGAAATATCAGGTTAGGAGTAGCATCTGATGGATTCAGTCATTTTCGTACAATGACTACACAGCATAGTACATGGTCGATCGTATTGGTAAATTATAACCTTCCACCTTGGTTATGCATAAAGACAAAGAATTTGATACTTTCAACCCTTATACCTGGTCCAGAGTCTCCTAACAATTACATTGATGTCTATATGCAACTCTTATCGCAGAATTGAAAGAATTATGGGATCATGGCATACAAACTTATGATGCCTTCACTGGTGATAATTTCACATTACGTGCAAGCGTGTTATGCAAGATCAGCGGCTTTCCGGGCTATGCAATATTATCGGGCTGGAGCACGAAGGGTTATTTAGCTTGTACCGTATGTCATTTCGAGACTTCTTCAACTTACTTGAAACATAGTAAAAGAATGTGCTATATGAATCATAGTTAATTTTTAGACTCGGGACACAAGTGGTTTGATAAAAAAAGGTTCAATGGTGAAATTGAAATGGGAACACCTCCCGGTATTTTATCTGGGACTGACACTGAAGAATTGTTATCTGGTTATGAAAATATATTTGGGAAGAAAGAGGTCAAGAAGCATAAAAATGAATCTCCTTTTAAAAAAAGTCAATATTTTTTAATTTATCATACTGGAGTAAAAATGTATGTCGACATAATCTTGATGTTATGCATATAGAGAAAAACATTTATGATAACATACTTGGTACTTTACTAATATTGATGGGAAGTCGAAAGACCATTTAAATGGTCGGTATGATTTACAAGAGATAGGCATCAGGGAGGTCCTTCATCCGGTTCTATCAACTGATGGGAATTACCTTGAGACGAGGGCTGCCATATTTGAAATGACGAACAAGGAGAACGAACTATTTTGCTCGTTGTTGGAGAATGCTAAACTGCCTTATGGTTGTGCAGCTAATATCAGCCAGTATGTAAACAAGAAAGAGAGGAAATTTGCAGGGTATAAAAGCCACAATGCTCATTTTATTCTCCACTACTTGCTGCAGTTTTCCATGAAGAAATCTGTAAAACCTGAAGTTGCAAAACCTATGATAAGATTAGGTGCATTTCTAAGAAGTCTTTGGAGTAAAAGATTTGGCTGATCTCAAGAGGCTACAAATGGAAATTGTGGAAATTCTTCATCAATTTGAGATGATATTCCCAAATACTTTCTTAGATACAATGGTGCACTTGCTAGTTCATCTATGCAAGGAACTTGAATATGATGGACCTGCACATATTCGTTGTATGTTTCCTATTGAGCGTTTTCTTTGTAAATTGAAATCATATGTTCGCAACAAAAGAAAACCTGAGGTGTCCATTGTTGAAGGTTATCTTGCATAGGAATGTTTGATATTCTGTTCAAGGTTCTTAGGTGGCAATGGAGCTGGAAAAATGCAATCTGAAACATGTCCACAAAATCTGGAATATCCTAGTGGCATAAGAAGAAACAAAGATGGAAAAGCTATTCATCTTAAAAATTCTCAATGGAAGGAATGTTACCGTTACATTCTATCAAATTGTGGTAATAAGGAAATAGAGAGTTTACTTAGGTAAGTATTTTTATTTTAGTAAGTACTGAAGTATTATCCCAATCTTTATGAATCCTTTATTAGTTAGTTTGTTCCTTGTAGTTTTTTCTTTGCTTCACCTTTTTCATAATAAATAATGTTTTCCTTTTTGAATCTGGCAGATGGAATTTTATGCCATTGAAATTTACAATGGCCTATTTAATTAGAAAAGTGGTCAAGTTCGGTTAACAACAGTAATAGTATTCTTCGCGTAGCTTGTGAAATGATGTCAACTAGATTAAAAAAAAAAACTAATTTTGACGTCATCCTTTTGCCAGCAAAATCAGTTCTTTTAAACAATCTACAAACATATTATTGGTTCTAGCCTCACATAGTGATAGTTGTAAATTTCAAGTTTCAGCACTTTCAGGGATTTCAGGCATGATTTGTACTTAAGCTATGTTCTCATTCATATAGAATTGATTTTGGTATGGTCATTTTCAGCTTTAGTAATAGATCCAACCGAATTTGTTTCTATCTTTTATTAACCTAGTCTTTATTCTAGAGAACATCGAGCTTTAATTGATGATCATGCATCATCAAAAAAATATAAAATAGAGAGAACACAGTGAAGAATTTTGGAAGTGGTTAAAGGAAAAGGTTGGGAAAAAAGGACATTTCAAAATAAGTACAACAGCTTGCAATGGGCCTCCTCCAACAGCTAAGCGGTTTAATTGATATGTTATCAATGGATACTGATTTTATACAAGGTTCAGAGATGTCAAATGTACAACACAAAACAATGGTGTATTTTTTACAGCCTTGATTACTAGCTTTACAAGTTCGAAAGATCAAAATCCATTGGTTGGTGAAGTTAATTACCATGGATCAATTGAAGAAATATTAGAACTAGATTATTGAGGAGAGTTTAGTGTGGTTTTATTTAAGTGTTGTTGGTAACAAGAAGAGAAAGATTTATATAGGCTGACTCGTGTTAATTTTAATCGATTGTGCCAGAAATCTGATCCTTATGTTACGGCTTCACAAGTAAAACAGGTGTTTTATATAGAAGATCCAATTGATAATATGTGCCATAATGTTATCAAGAAATTGCCGAAAGACTAGTGTGAACTCGAAAGAGAATATGTAAATGAAGATTTGAATGATATCCAGCCTGCTTATAGAATGAAAAATCAAGATTTTGATGTTCGTTGGCGTAGAGATGATGTCCCTGAAAGAGGGCTATGCAGCAATATAGGATCGTGTAGTATGGAGAATATGATATAATATTTATATAGCAGAGTAGAAAGCAGTAAATCACACAGTCGATTTATACTGGTTCGGACCACTGTCCTACGTCCAGTCCCAGACTCACTTCTGGAATTTCACTAACACTAAAACCCTCGCTTAACCCGGAGGAATAGGTAAACAATTACCCGAACCACTGAACGGGATTTCTTGCCTCAACCACTGAAGAAGTCTTCACTAATACAGAATAATTGTTGACTCTTTTGTGTTCTTGATAACACGAATTGTTGAATATTAAGTACACCCTTCCTATAGCCCTCACAAATGGTATTTTAGTGGTTGTGCAAAGGGTAGGATTAATAGTAGATCAATTATAAAGGATGTGAATGAAAATAATCGATCTTTTTAATAGAATTTGAGAGAATGATAGTTGTAGAGCAATTTTAGAGCAAAATCAATAGATTTGATCAAAGAAGTTGTTGTAAAATCAATGGAGATGTTTGGGGCTTATATAACGATGAAGGGATGTCATTAGAATAGTCACTACTCTTCTGAAAGATAAAAAAACTGAAAAGATTTGGTGAAAAACGAAGTGTCTTTTCATAAAATATAGCCGCACTTAAGACAGCACTGAGCAGTAGCGTTTGGCCCAAAAACGCTATCATATGTCTATTCAAAATATAGCCGTTATACCCTTTCATAGCGTTTCGGAATATAGCCGTTATAACCTTTAATAGCGTTTCTGGACAAAATGCTACCGTTTACTGCTGCGAAAAATTCTGCAAAAACAGCCTTCTATATTCATCATTTTTTGACTTTTTTTTATCGTTTTTCTTGCAATAAAAAATTCCAAAAAATTATGAAAAGTTCTTTATGATATATTAGATATTATGTAGAAATTTTAGGTGATTAGAAGTTAATTTGTGGGGATTTAACAATTCTAGACTATAATGACGTTATGTACACTCAACTTATGATATGAATTCTTCTGAAGCTCATGAGTCTGTTTTGTAACACCCCACCTCCGCTAGTGTGAAAACCCGTAACTTCCCCGTAAAGGAAAGCGTCGGATAGTTCGAGAACAAACCACAACAGAACACATACAGAAGAACGTTTCAATGTATATTACAACAATGCATCAGATTACAAGAATATACAGAGTAACAATGAATATTACACAGAAATATCAGAGATTTAAATTACATTTAAGTACATAGCAGCGGAAAAATAATACAATACACAACTAGAAGGAGATATACGGATACAAAGCTTTCCGGATATCGTTCCAGCTGTAAACTAGGATCTTGTGAATATAAATCTGCAAAACCAAAACTACTAGCTGCCCGTGTCACAATAAGGGCACCCAGAGTTTAGGTTAAAACAATAAACTCCAGGTCAGTCATGGGACTGGTGTGAGAACTAAAACAGTTATTAATCTTTATTTTAAATCATTAGGTAAATCAAGGGACCACGCCGTATAACACGGAACGGGTTTCCTCCCAAGAATACCAGTGCATAAAACAAACAGCGCAATGCTAAATAAAGAAAAATGAAGCTATTATAAGACCCAGTTCCCATCACACAATGCAATCGCAAGCCGGAGGATAGGGTTTTTTCCTTATAATAGCCAAGAATGCTTGATACGTTTAAAACAAATCATTTGATACTATAATAAGTGCATAGTGTATAAAACAACTTCAAATCATAAGTATCAATCATAGGCGGCATAAGTGCCCCATCCCACTATGTCGCCATACTAGGCTCTACAAATGAAACCGCAAATGTCACGTATTTGGAAATTGGATTTCCATCTGTGAACCGAGGCAAAAGATAGTCCTCAACCGATTCGAGATTGTCTAGCCCGAGCCTCAGGCAAGTACTCTGTCAAGCCTTTGGATCCTCAGGGCCGGTCCACACGGAGTGGATTAAAATGCCTGAACATGCGTTTCCCCGCCCTATGGGGCGTAAACGAGCCAACTAAATGACTCCATCGGTTCGAGAACGACCGATCAATCCGAGGCGCCTCGCAACAGCAACAACCACATAAGTCAAACTCGTCAGGGCGTGTAAAACCACTGACGCCACTTCTAGCTAGAAAGAAACGCATGCCCTCCCTGACGTCCTCTCCCGTTTTTGGTTCATACCGGGTGTGAAACTCGCGAAGCAAACGTTACACAAAGCTACGCCACAAAGGCCTTGCTTTGATCATCACCACAAGACTTTGCTTTTCAACAGAAGCCTCGATCAATTGCCGCTTAGGCATGCCACACAGGCAATTCACTCCATGCGTTTGATATCCATCAATATATAACCCCTGAGCTCGTACGTCCCAGAGAAGGGCGTTAAGCAAGAGAATAAATTCTCCGCCGCCAAACAGATATATATTTAATAGAGATCAATCACACAGACTAAAATCCAATGTCAGACACACAGTCCATTTACAAGTCCGTTCTGGGTCTGAACGAAACCGGAGGCACCTAGTACCCCGCATATCCATCGATCTCCAAGTACGTCTGGACGATCACCAACTGTTTCCATCTTCTTGGGTGTACAGCCCAATCAAGATCATCAGTTATCACCCAAACGACGTGAAGACTTCTGGTCTTCGACCACCGTCTTCATCTTCGACTTATCGTCGTATCAGTTATTCAGAATGGGATAAACCCGGTCTTTCCGAATAACTCGCGTATATCTTAAGTAAGTGTTACACAAACACAACATACGCCTCATTCCAATTCATCAGTCATTAACCGTAAATTAATCAAGAGAATAATTCCCCAAATATTAACCCCGAAGGCCGAAACCAACATCAGATCAATATCCAGAAAACCATTCTGCTTGGCTAACCGACAGTTAATTTCTAATTTCACATTCATAGGGAAAGGTTCCCATTAATTTTATCAAAGATAAATTCTTTAATTTATTCTTTAATCTACTTTTGAATATCAATTCAAACTAGTCGGGATTAGCGAACCTTACCGAAGTAATCATTTGTTTTAATTTCTCAATCCCAACCTATTCATCCCATGAAGTAAAACTGGTAATACTTCATATCTAACACCACGGTGTTATCGGTAAATTCAATTACCATTTCACGTTCAAATCTAATTAAAGATTTGACTATCGCCTGGAGCAAAACTGGTGATACTCCATTCTCGACCATTTCAATCTAATTAAAGATTCATTAAAACTCCACTTAGTTTTAATCGTTAACTGGGTTAAAGAATCAGTGTCATTTAAAAACACGGTTCACGATAAACCCAAAATCACATTCATTAATTATCGGGTTAAAGAACAAGTGTTATTTAAAACACTGTCCACGATAAACCCAAAAATCAATATCAATTCAATTCCAATTAAATATTATTTAATTGGTACACTTCATTAAATCTAAATAAAAAGATTTAATCTTTTCTCAATTGGGTTCAAGATCAGTGTTAGTGAAGACACCATTCACGACAAACCCAAATCACATTCGATATTCAATACAAGGCTCTGAATAGAAAATATATCGGCTTATATTCAATATCGAATTCTACGACTAACAAATGTCGTATTGGAAATAACGATATAAATATATATCTTTCAAATTTCCATAACAACATCTGTATAATCACGAAATTCAACATCGAAATATTCCGAAGACAATTTCGATTCAAATCCATTCCAATGCAACCATTGGAAATTTTGGTTAATTTCAAAACCATTTCAGATTCAATTTATTTATTTAAAAATAAATAGAATTAAAATTCTAGTTCAAAACTAGTTCATTTCGATAAAATCTATTTTTATCTTTTCAAATATGGAGTTTTTCATCCCAATTCTTTCTAAATCATTTCTTATGATTTTACACAAATTATTACTATTTTTAATAATTTTATCAATGCCCGTACAGTCGATTTCCATCAATGGCCATCGAACTGCACTTACAGCGACCTTTTTCGAATTTGATTTGGACGTATCTCCAAATCCAACCGTTAGATTTCAAATTTCTAATATTCATTAGAAAGCTCTTTTCGATACGAACCCAACGGTTCTGGTTTTAGGAGAATCCGACGGTCGGATCTCCCGTAATGTCCGTTTGAAATAAATGGTCGAAATTCGCGAACTGCCGCGGCGCGGCGCGTTCTATTCAGGCCATTATATTATATATATAATATATATATAATATATTTCGTCGATTTCTATTTAAAACGAATTATATAAATAGTTTTAAATTCGTTTCCAAAAGCAATTTCAACTATCCATTTCAATTCAAAGCAAAATTGAATTCTTCTTTATAAATTCGTTTTAAAATTCATTTCTATTCAATTCAAATTTCAATTCAATTTGAATTCATTTCAATTCGCTTTCAATTCAATTCGAATTCGTTTTCAATTCAATTCATTTCGAAATCGTTTTCAATTCAATTCATTTCGAAATCGTTTTCAATTCAATTCATTTCGAAACCGTTTTCAATTCAATTCATTTCGAAATCGTTTTCAATTCAATTCATTTCGAAATCGTTTTCAATTCAATTCATTTCGAAATCGTTTTCAATTCAATTCATTTCGAAATCGTTTTCAATTCAATTCATTTCGAAATCGTTTTCAATTCAATTCATTTCGAAATCGTTTTCAATTCAATTCATTTCGAAATCGTTTTCAATTCAATTCATTTCGAAATCGTTTTCAATTCAATTCATTTCGAAATCGTTTTCAATTCAATTCATTTCGAAATCGTTTTCAATTCAATTCATTTCGAAATCGTTTTCAATTCAATTCATTTCGAAATCGTTTTCAATTCAATTCATTTCGAAATCGTTTTTAATTCAATTCATTTCGAAATCGTTTTCAATTTTAATTCATTTCGAAATCGTTTTCAATTTTAATTCATTTCGAAATCGTTTTTAATTCAATTCATTTCGAAATCGTTTTCAATTTTAATTCATTTCGAAATCGTTTTCAATTTTAATTCATTTCGAAATCGTCGATTTCGAAATCACTTTTCAATATTCATTTTAAAATGAATAAAATCGATATAAATATCGTTCACGTCAAAATGGCGTCAATCTAATCAACACGGCTTCATAAATTTCTATTTTCAAATTTTCTTTATTTTTCAAATTGGAATGAGGCCCAATTAATTACCATATAAAATTAATTATATGGATTTCCATACAACACATGTATATAATAGCATTGAAAAATAATCAACCATCAACCAAAGTGCACTACACTGTATAAGCATCCAATAAAGATATCTAACGCTTATAACAGCATGTCAATCAATCGATCGACATATTTAATCAATCAGGATGAGTGAACTTCAAATTTCATCCTAACACCCGTGTGGGGTTTCAAACAATCAAACACAGATTTTATTTGTGCAGTTGGGCGATGTGTGAAATTTATCGACCCAATCAATATCAGTCAAATCAGTGTATATACAAACAAATCGGCCGATTTGTTTATAACTATTCATTTATTCACATTCACGTTAAAAATTATATTTTTAACGATAAAACATTTTATTTCAACCTATGAATTTCTATTCAATTCATCTACACAATAAAATGATATTTTTATTTTCTAACATATTTTAGAAAATTTCGGCGGCATAACGGCACGATACTAGAAACGGGACAAGGCCTAGCCTTATCCCCGGTCTAGTGAAGGCCCACGCCATTCACACATCAATCAATCCATTCATTTCACCAAACAATTCAATTTCACCAAACAACCAAATTCAAATCAAGTAATCTAACCAACTACACAACCAAACAAACAAGTCCATGGTCTGTGGACGGGTGTCGGGTGCTACTAAACACCGTCTACATCCTAGTATATATATATATAACTAGAAAAATTAAATTGAAAGGTGATTAGTTCTCACTTATAGCTATCCTAGCTCCACGGCACTTCATTGATAGGAATCTTCATTGCTATCGCATCTTCGCCACCTTCGTTGCCCGCATTCTCTACATATGTAGAAATCGGATTTTTACTTCGCTATTCAATATATAAAAAATCCTATTTTTCTATCGAAGTTCAATATATAAAAATTCTATTTTTCTATCGAAGTTCAATATATAAAAATCATATTTTTATTTCGACTTTCAATAAATAAAAAATCATATTTTTTAAAAACATTGTGATATATACATATTTTCAACAATGCTAATTTTTATATTTAAAAATCATCTCAAATTTATATTTTCTATTTAAAGTTTTAACCTTTTTCAAATCAGTTTTAAAATTATCATAAAATCAGTTTTCTTAAAATTATATAAAATAAAAATAAAATAAATAAGAAAAAGAAACGACTTACAGAGGGGGGGGGACTGTGCTGGTGGCGGCGCTCGGGGGAGGTGCGGATCGAGGAGGAGGTGCTGGAGGCGAGAGGGGTGGTGAGGCTTAGGCGGACGGTGGTGGCGGTTAGGTTTTCAAATCGAATTGGGGTTGCGGGTTTAGGAGCGGACGGGGAGAAGGAGGGAAGAGAGGGGGCACTGGCGAACGAAGGTGGAGGTGCGGTGGCGTTGGCCACCCGTGGCGGCGGCGGTCGCAGCCTGGAAGGGCGCGATTCGTTCTCTTTTTTTTTTTTAAAAAAAAAAAGGGGCGTTGACTGGTAAATGAAGGAGAGAGAGGGAGAAAGGTAGGTATAGGTTTAATTATATATTTTTTTATTTTATTTTTCAAAACCCTAAATGTTGATTTTTAATTCGAACCCCTATCGAGGCCCAACGACTGTCGCCCCTAGCGTTTTACCCCCATTTCGAACACAATGGGACATGTATCGCAAGCTGATTTGATCGTTTGAATCAGTTTCCGTTAAAGTTACATTTAAATCTCTATATTGAATTTTAAACGTACATTTCAAATTACCAGGGCCATATACTAATTCTAAAAATTCCTGAAAAATATTTTCTAGCTTCGTATTGACGATACGGTCCTAACAAAACTAGTTTCGTCGAATTCTGAGACCGTTTGAAAAATGGCCAATTTCCAGTCGATTTAAAATCAACTGAAATGGTCAAACGCGTTTTCCTTTGCCACGCTCACATATTGATTCGAAAAATTATGAAATTTGAAACCTAGCAATAACTTGACACTGCGGATCCAACAAAAGTGGTTTCGTCGAATTCCGAGGTCATTTGCAAAATGTCCATTTTTAAGGGCCTGAATTCCATAGCGACTATTCAGAATTTTCAACTGGACATATCTTATCATTTCTAAGATGAAATCCCAGTTTGTTAACTTCGTTACAAAGATATAGTTATACAGATTCAAATATTTCTTGTTTCGTTCAATTCTGACTTATATTGAATTCTGTATATTCATTTGAAATTAGAAATCGAATTTTCGAACTACCGCGCCATTTTCAATTCCTTTTATAATTATATATAATTATTATATATTCTAACGACGACGTATATAATATATACGTTCAAATTATATTCAAAATAAATTTCTCGTCGATATTATTTAAAATAATCTATTTTAAATATTCAAAATTCGCTAAAATCGCCAAAATAAAAATTTCAAACTGGATCGCATTTTACGGGTTGTTACAATCTCCCCCACTTAAAACTTTTCGTCCCCGAAAAGGAACAAAGTCGAAAGCGGTTTGATTATTCAACTCTATGTTCGATCTGGCTTCTATTCTCCAACTTTTTAGTTTCTGAGAATTTTCAAAATTTCAAAAATTTGGCTAACACCCTAAATTTTCGAAAAATTTCGCCATAACCTCCCCTGCACCGGGAGCATCGGGGAATTTCAAATAGCTTCCCCGGTCCTTCAGATCTCAAAAAGAAAAAGAAAAAGCCAAGCGGCTAGCCAATAGGCTCACAAAATCATCATCACCCAAACAAAACAGTAAATTATGTAATAAACATGTACCTATTTGTCGGGCAAACAAATTTTATTCTCTGCTCTAGCCTCCTTGCTATGACCTGTTCAATGATATATATGTATATGCAAGCAAATGCAACCAATTTTCAATATAATTCAATATTTGGTTCAATTAGGCTAAATGGTTCAAAATTATCAAACAAATAAACAAACAACACAAACATCAATCAATTAGCTGATTAGCTTTTGAAATTGATAACTTTGATACATAGTCAAAAATCAGATTTTTGATGCCAAATCACAACAATAGGCCCTATCTAATTTTGGTTCTCACACCAGCCAATAGGAAATATATAAATATCACACCTTCGACTCTCGAACACTAATTCTGATGATGTAGCTACAATCATCAGAATCATCTTCGGGCGACTAGAGTGTGAATCTATATCTATCCAGTATATTAAAACTTTGAATATACGTTTGCAAGGCGTATATGCAAATTCTTTATATACTGAATTGTCCAAAATCAATTTAAATAAATAATCAAATACGAATAGTTGATTTTAAATTTTCAAAACAAAATTGATTTTCACTTAAAAAAAATATACTCTTCACACTCGTTCTAGGATACTACTGATCCTATCTCTAACGAGTCATTCCCATTGGATGTTACTAATCCCATATCTGATGAATTCTTTCATAGGGTTCTAATGTGTCTTGTTCTCTGAGCTTTGTAAACCAAAGCTCTGATACCAACTGTGAAAACCCGTAACTTCCCCGTAAAGGAAAGCGTCGGATAGTTCGAGAACAAACCACAACAGAACACATACAGAAGAACGTTTCAATGTATATTACAACAATGCATCAGATTACAAGAATATACAGAGTAACAATGAATATTACACAGAAATATCAGAGATTTAAATTACATTTAAGTACATAGCAGCGGAAAAATAATACAATACACAACTAGAAGGAGATATACGGATACAAAGCTTTCCGGATATCGTTCCAGCTGTAAACTAGGATCCTGTGAATATAAATCTGCAAAACCAAAACTACTAGCTGCCCGTGTCACAATAAGGGCACCCAGAGTTTAGGTTAAAACAATAAACTCCAGGTCAGTCATGGGACTGGTGTGAGAACTAAAACAGTTATTAATCTTTATTTTAAATCATTAGGTAAATCAAGGGACCACGCCGTATAACACGGAACGGGTTTCCTCCCAAGAATACCAGTGCATAAAACAAACAGCGCAATGCTAAATAAAGAAAAATGAAGCTATTATAAGACCCAGTTCCCATCACACAATGCAATCGCAAGCCGGAGGATAGGGTTTTTTCCTTATAATAGCCAAGAATGCTTGATACGTTTAAAACAAATCATTTGATACTATAATAAGTGCATAGTGTATAAAACAACTTCAAATCATAAGTATCAATCATAGGCGGCATAAGTGCCCCATCCCACTATGTCGCCATACTAGGCTCTACAAATGAAACCGCAAATGTCACGTATTTGGAAATTGGATTTCCATCTGTGAACCGAGGCAAAAGATAGTCCTCAACCGATTCGAGACTGTCTAGCCCGAGCCTCAGGCAAGTACTCTGTCAAGCCTTTGGATCCTCAGGGCCGGTCCACACGGAGTGGATTAAAATGCCTGAACATGCGTTTCCCCGCCCTATAGGGCGTAAACGAGCCAACTAAATGACTCCATCGGTTCGAGAACGACCGATCAATCCGAGGCGCCTCGCAACAGCAACAACCACATAAGTCAAACTCGTCAGGGCGTGTAAAACCACTGACGCCACTTCTAGCTAGAAAGAAACGCATGCCCTCCCTGACGTCCTCTCCCGTTTTTGGTTCATACCGGGTGTGAAACTCGCGAAGCAAACGTTACACAAAGCTACGCCACAAAGGCCTTGCTTTGATCATCACCACAAGACTTTGCTTTTCAACAGAAGCCTCGATCAATTGCCGCTTAGGCATGCCACACAGGCAATTCACTCCATGCGTTTGATATCCATCAATATATAACCCCTGAGCTCGTACGTCCCAGAGAAGGGCGTTAAGCAAGAGAATAAATTCTCCGCCGCCAAACAGATATATATTTAATAGAGATCAATCACACAGACTAAAATCCAATGTCAGACACACAGTCCATTTACAAGTCCGTTCTGGGTCTGAACGAAACCGGAGGCACCTAGTACCCCGCATATCCATCGATCTCCAAGTACGTCTGGACGATCACCAACTGTTTCCATCTTCTTGGGTGTACAGCCCAATCAAGATCATCAGTTATCACCCAAACGACGTGAAGACTTCTGGTCTTCGACCACCGTCTTCATCTTCGACTTATCGTCGTATCAGTTATTCAGAATGGGATAAACCCGGTCTTTCCGAATAACTCGCGTATATCTTAAGTAAGTGTTACACAAACACAACATACGCCTCATTCCAATTCATCAGTCATTAACCGTAAATTAATCAAGAGAATAATTCCCCAAATATTAACCCCGAAGGCCGAAACCAACATCAGATCAATATCCAGAAAACCATTCTGCTTGGCTAACCGACAGTTAATTTCTAATTTCACATTCATAGGGAAAGGTTCCCATTAATTTTATCAAAGATAAATTCTTTAATTTATTATTTAATCTACTTTTGAATATCAATTCAAACTAGTCGGGATTAGCGAACCTTATCGAAGTAATCATTTGTTTTAATTTCCTAATCCCAACCTATTCATCCCATGAAGTAAAACTGGTAATACTTCATATCTAACACCACGGTGTTATCGGTAAATTCAATTACCATTTCACGTTCAAATCTAATTAAAGATTTGACTATCGCCTGGAGCAAAACTGGTGATACTCCATTCTCGACCATTTCAATCTAATTAAAGATTCATTAAAACTCCACTTAGTTTTAATCGTTAACTGGGTTAAAGAATCAGTGTCATTTAAAAACACGGTTCACGATAAACCCAAAATCACATTCGTTAATTATCGGGTTAAAGAACAAGTGTTATTTAAAACACTGTCCACGATAAACCCAAAAATCAATATCAATTCAATTCCAATTAAATATTATTTAATTGGTACACTTCATTAAATCTAAATAAAAAGATTTAATCTTTTCTCAACTGGGTTCAAGATCAGTGTTAGTGAAGACACCATTCACGACAAACCCAAATCACATTCGATATTCAATACAAGGCTCTGAATAGAAAATATATCGGCTTATATTCAATATCGAATTCTACGACTAACAAATGTCGTATTGGAAATAACGATATAAATATATATCTTTCAAATTTCCATAACAACATCTGTATAATCACGAAATTCAACATCGAAATATTCCGAAGACAATTTCGATTCAAATCCATTCCAATGCAACCATTGGAAATTTTGGTTAATTTCAAAACCATTTCAGATTCAATTTATTTATTTAAAAATAAATAGAATTAAAATTCTAGTTCAAAACTAGTTCATTTCGATAAAAATCTATTTATATCATTTCAAATATGGAGTTTTTCATCCCAATTCTTTCTAAATCATTTCTTATGATTTTACACAAATTATTACTATTTTTAATAATTTTATCAATGCCCGTACAGTCGATTTCCATCAATGGCCATCGAACTGCACTTACAGCGACCTTTTTCGAATTTGATTTGGACGTATCTCCAAATCCAACCGTTAGATTTCAAATTTCTAATATTCATTAGAAAGCTCTTTTCGATACGAACCCAACGGTTCCGGTTTTAGGAGAATCCGACGGTCGGATCTCCCGTAATGTCCGTTTGAAATAAATGGTCGAAATTCGCGAACTGCCGCGGCGCGGCGCGTTCTATTCAGGCCATTATATTATATATATAATATATATTTCGTCGATTTCTATTTAAAACGAATTATATAAATAGTTTTAAATTCGTTTCCAAAAGCAATTTCAACTATCCATTTCAATTCAAAGCAAAATTGAATTCTTCTTTATAAATTCGTTTTAAAATTCATTTCTATTCAATTCAAATTTCAATTCAATTTGAATTCATTTCAATTCGCTTTCAATTCAATTCGAATTCGTTTTCAATTCAATTCATTTCGAAATCGTTTTCAATTCAATTCATTTCGAAATCGTTTTCAATTCAATTCATTTCGAAATCGTTTTCAATTCAATTCATTTCGAAATCGTTTTCAATTCAATTCATTTCGAAATCGTTTTCAATTCAATTCATTTCGAAATCGTTTTCAATTTAATTCATTTCGAAATCGTTTTCAATTCATTTCATTTCGAAATCGTTTTTAATTCAATTCATTTCGAAATCGTTTTCAATTCAATTCATTTCGAAATCGTTTTCAATTCAATTCATTTCGAAATCGTTTTCAATTCAATTCATTTCGAAATCGTTTTCAATTCAATTCATTTCGAAATCGTTTTCAATTCAATTCATTTCGAAATCGTTTTCAATTCAATTCATTTCGAAATCGTTTTCAATTCAATTCATTTCGAAATCGTTTTCAATTCAATTCATTTCGAAATCGTTTTCAATTCAATTCATTTCGAAATCGTTTTCAATTTTAATTCATTTCGAAATCGTTTTCAATTTTAATTCATTTCGAAATCGTTTTTAATTCAATTCATTTCGAAATCATTTTCAATTTTAATTCATTTCGAAATCGTTTTCAATTTTAATTCATTTCGAAATCGTTTTCAATTTTAATTCATTTCGAAATCGTCGATTTCGAAATCACTTTTCAATATTCATTTTAAAATGAATAAAATCGATATAAATATCGTTCACGTCAAAATGGCGTCAATCTAATCAACACGGCTTCATAATTTTCTATTTTCAAATTTTCTTTATTTTTCAAATTGGAATGAGGCCCAATCAATTACCATATAAAATTAATTATATGGATTTCCATACAACACATGTATATAATAGCATTGAAAAATAATCAACCATCAACCAAAGTGCACTACACTGTATAAGCATCCAATAAAGATATCTAACGCTTATAACAGCATGTCAATCAATCGATCGATATATTTAATCAATCAGGATGAGTGAACTTCAAATTTCATCCTAACACCCGTGTGGGGTTTCAAACAATCAAACACAGATTTTATTTGTGCAGTTGGGCGATGTGTGAAATTTATCGACCCAATCAATATCAGTCAAATCAGTGTATATACAAACAAATCGGCCGATTTGTTTATAACTATTCATTTATTCACATTCACGTTAAAAATTATATTTTTAACGATAAAACATTTTATTTCAACCTATGAATTTCTATTCAATTCATCTACACAATAAAATGATATTTTTATTTTCTAACATATTTTAGAAAATTTCGGCGGCATAACGGCACGATACTAGAAACGGGACAAGGCCTAGCCTTATCCCCGGTCTAGTGAAGGCCCACGCCATTCACACATCAATCAATCCATTCATTTCACCAAACAATTCAATTTCACCAAACAACCAAATTCAAATCAAGTAATCTAACCAACTACACAACCAAACAAACAAGTCCATGGTCTGTGGACGGGTGTCGGGTGCTACTAAACACCGTCTACATCCTAGTATATATATATAACTAGAAAAATTAAATTGAAAGGTGAGAAGTTCTCACTTATAGCTATCCTAGCTCCACGGCACTTCATTGATAGGAATCTTCATTGCTATCGCATCTTCGCCACCTTTGTTGCCCGCATTCTCTACATATGTAGAAATCGGATTTTTACTTCGCTATTCAATATATAAAAAATCCTATTTTTCTATCGAAGTTCAATATATAAAAATTCTATTTTTCTATCGAAGTTCAATATATAAAAATCATATTTTTATTTCGACTTTCAATAAATAAAAAATCATATTTTTTTAAAACATTGTGATATATATATATTTTCAACAATGCTAATTTTTATATTTAAAAATCATCTCAAATTTATATTTTCTATTTAAAGTTTTAACCTTTTTCAAATCAGTTTTAAAATTATCATAAAATCAGTTTTCTTAAAATTATACAAAATAAAAATAAAATAAATAAGAAAAAGAAACGACTTACAGAGGGGGGGATTGTGCTGGTGGCGGCGCTCGGGGGAGGTGCGGATCGAGGAGGAGGTGCTGGAGGCGAGAGGGGCGGTGAGGCTTAGGCGGACGGTGGTGGCGGTTAGGTTTTCAAATCGAATTGGGGTTGCGGGTTTAGGAGCGGACGGGGAGAAGGAGGGAAGAGAGGGGGCACTGGCGAACGAAGGTGGAGGTGCGGTGGCGTTGGCCACCCGTGGCGGCGGCGGTTGCAGCCTGGAAGGGCGCGATTCGTTCTCTTTCTTCTTTTTTTTTTTCAAAAAAAAAAGGGCGTTGACTGGTAAATGAAGGAGAGAGAGGGAGAAAGGTAGGTATAGGTTTAATTATATATTTTTTTATTTTATTTTTCAAAACCCTAAATGTTGATTTATAATTCGAACCCCTATCGAGGCCCAACGACTGTCGCCCCTAGCGTTTTACCCCCATTCCGAACACAATGGGACATGTATCGCAAGCTGATTTGATCGTTTGAATCAGTTTCCGTTAAAGTTACATTTAAATCTCTATATTGAATTTTAAACGTACATTTCAAATTACCAGGGCCATATACTAATTATAAAAATTCCTGAAAAATATTTTCTAACTTCGTATTGACGATACGGTCCTAACAAAACTAGTTTCGTCGAATTCTGAGACCGTTTGAAAAATGGCCAATTTCCAGTCGATTTAAAATCAACTGAAATGGTCAAACGCGTTTTCCTTTGCCACGCTCACATATTGATTCGAAAAATTATGAAATTTGAAACCTAGCAATAACTTGACACTGCGGATCCAACAAAAGTGGTTTCGTCGAATTCCGAGGTCATTTGCAAAATGTCCATTTTTAAGGGCCTGAATTCCATAGCGACTATTCAGAATTTTCAACTGGACATATCTTATCATTTCTAAGATGAAATCCCAGTTTGTTAACTTCGTTACAAAGATATAGTTATACAGATTCAAATATTTCTTGTTTCGTTCAATTCTGACTTATATTGAATTCTGTATATTCATTTGAAATTAGAAATCGAATTTTCGAACTACCGCGCCATTTTCAATTCCTTTTATAATTATATATAATTATTATATATTCTAACGACGACGTATATAACATATACGTTCAAATTATATTCAAAATAAATTTCTCGTCGATATTATTTAAAATAATCTATTTTAAATATTCAAAATTCGCTAAAATCGCCAAAATAAAAATTTCAAACTGGCTCGCATTTTACGGGTTGTTACAGCTAGGGTCACTCACAAAGGGAATGCACTAGGTTTGGTGAAGCATTATCGAGGTAAACATGCACAGAAATATTACAAGACAGAACATATATAAAACAACGGAAGTAAAACAAATTTCATTACCTTATAAAATAAGGTCTAAAGCCTTTTACATCAAAATACATCAAAACCTGTCTTGCAATAGTAAAGAAGCATAAAACCATTTCATAAATTATTCCCCAAGTAAAACAGTAAAGTAGCCATAACCAAGAAAAGTCCAAGCCATGTGTGATGACCTTCAAGCAGAAGAAGTCCGAACTAGATAACAGTGTTTCCTCCCTGAAAACCTGGAGGGGGGAACGGAAGACAAAGAGGCGAAACAAAACGGGGTCAGTCATAAAGACTGGTAAGTCCTATCTACTTCCAGTATAAAAACAGGTAAAGGTAACATAACATGCATAAACTGAAAGTAAACATAAGGATGACTACAAGATAGATAAACTAAACCAGGATAACAGGCTGAACTACTGTAGCAAGATAAACTAGGATATCCTGATAAACTACGGTGTCATGATAAATCAAGGTATCACGTCGTCAGGTTTCTATCAAGTATACTATCCCAAGTTATCTATCATGTATACCATCCCATGGTATCTATCATGCATACCCTCCCAAGGTATTTATCATGTATATTTGCTCTGCACCCCTCGTACTAGTATCCCAACCCGCGTCATGTGTTAATTATGAATGTCCCTTGCCCAATGTCATGTAATGGTCCATGTCAACCTAATATATAGCATATATAGGTTTTCCCAACTCGTATGTTTCTTTCCATGTATAAGTTCAGTCCTTTGTCGTAGGCCGTACGGGCTTCTCCATGTAAATCTATACCACCTGAACGTAGTACCGTTTTATCCTTGAGGTTATTTTGGACTGCTACCCTTGATCTGGTTATGTTTTCTTACCACGAGCTATCGCGTGTTCACTTAGGATTTATGCCACCTAGGACCACTAGGGATTATGCTACCTAATGAACGTTTTCATTTCTCGGTTTGGGTTCAAGCAACCTAGGGCCACTAGGGATTATGCCACCCGTCAACCGTGCCCTTTGCCCCACGTATGTATCGTGAATCGTTTTCCATGTCTAGACGCACATGTATCCCAATGTGCCATCCGAGTTCTGTGCCAGGGCAAATCAAGAAATACGGAACTCGGTTGGGAGCTTTAAGTCATCTGCCGATGCAGATATCAAGGTCTGTTTTTGTATCCGTGGCTATGGTCCCACGTGACCCCTCCCTCAACTACTGAAAGGCAATCCAAGAAAAATCATGTATGAGAACTACATCCCGGCCCCACTATAGCCCCACTTTCCTATGGGCCAACCTCACCCATGACTCGATAGCAAGAACATGGTCTGTTCGGAGTTCTCTGCCTTTCCGTTCGTACACGATTGACTAAAGATGGTAGGTAGTCGGCGACGTGCTATCCAAGGCAAAAACAAGTATCGTTGACTCCACGCTAATGCATCCCAGTCTTTAGGTCGCTCGCATGGCAACCAAGGCATCCTCTTGGCTCTTCTACCGCAGACCTTAACCTCTGTGAGGCCGGGTTTCATGGACCACCTGCCACCTCACAGAGGGATACCAAGAGTACCCTCCCATTCCCCGAAGCTACCGCTTCGTCACCCAGTTCGCTGGAGCCTTTTATCCAAGTCAGATAAGTTGCTCCTCCTTGTATACTAAGCGATGTCCTACCGTATCAGGTTACTCATCTATTTATGAACTAGTCCCATGTCCTTGGCTAAGAATTATTACTTAGTTATCCTTAACTAAGGTTTATCACTTAGCTTTTCTTCCCGCTATCCTTGTTAACCACGATTTTCGACCTAGTCCCCTGAGCTAGGGTTTTGTCTAATGGGTTAAGTGTTGTCATTCAAGTCCATGACTTAACCCGCCTACGGATCATGTCAAGATTGGCTAAGTATTTAAGTTCAAGGCTTAGCTCTACAAGTTGGTTAAGTGTACCAAGAAGCTTAAGACTTAACCCTATCAAGTCAAATTGGTTAAGTATTTGTTTGTATTAACCCTATCAGATTATCGTGTTAGGTTGATTAAGCATTATCTTAATCCCATCAGATTATCGAGTCGGATTGGTTAAGTATGGGTTAGCTTAACCCTATCCACTAATCGTATTACAATGGTTAAGTATATTTAAAAGGTCTTGTGACTTAACCCTATCAAGTCCGCATATTAGATTGGTTAAGTATAGGTTGCTTAACCTCTTCAAACCACCGTGTATAATTGGTTAAGTATAAGTTACTTAACCCCATTAAATTATCATGTTAAGTTGGTTAAGTATTGGTTACTTAACCTCATTGAATTACCAAGTTCAGATTGGTTAAGTGTTTAACTTAACCCCAACGATTTACCGTGTCTAGATTAGTTAAGTGTAGGTTAATTAACCCCATCTAATTACCATGTTTAGATTAGTTAAGTCTAAGTTACTTAACCCCATCTAATTACCAAGTCGGATTAGTTAAGTATAAATTACTTAACCCCATCTAATTACCGTGTTTAGATTAGTTAAGTCTAAGTTACTTAACCCCATCTAATTACCATGTTTAGATTAGTTAAGTCTAAGTTACTTAACCCCGTCTAATTACCGTGTTTAGATTAGTTAAGTCTAAGTCACTTAACCCCATCTAATTACCAAGTCGGATTAGTTAAGTGTAAATTACTTAACCCCATCCCCTAATTGTCTTATATGGTTAAGTGTCATTAAGAAACCAAGTCCGGTTTAACTTAACCTACCCATTCGTGTCATATCGGTTAAGTGTCATTAATCAAAATTACTTAACCTTTTCATGTGGAATTAATTAGATTAATGCACCCCAACCTCTCACATTAGACTTTGTTGTGGTTACTAGTTAAGCCGGGCGGGTCCGGGTAGATTTACACCACAACCTAGTCTAACCTCGGGTTTTAAGTGCTATGTGACCAATTACTCACATTGGGTCTTATTGTTTGTAGCCACTAGTTAAGCCGGGCGGGTCCGGGTAGATTTATGCTACAAACTCAACCCAACCTCGAGTTGGCCACTTTCATGTTTGGTCTAGTGTCTTATTACACTTACAACCCACCCATGTCTAGTTCAAGTTCCATGTTTTCCCACGTGTCATGACCATATTTAAGTGTATCATGAATGTCATGTTCTCATGTAAACCCCATGACAAGTTTTTCATGCCATACCCACGTTTTTCCTAAACTACCCAAACGTATTTCCAACCCAAGTGGAAGCGAGTCACATAGTAGGGTATTATGCCAACATATTGGCCACAAACATGCATAGTATCATAAGGGAATTTGGACACAAACATGCATAGTATCATAAGGGAATTTGGCCACAAGCATGCATGACACATAAGGGGTTTGGGTTCATTTACATGCATAAGCCCCAAAGTCAAGTCTTTGCCAATGTTTCACCAGTCAAGTGGTTCCCAAAGGTTCATGCTAACATTCCATAGATAAAGATTCAAACTTGCAAGATATACTAGGTTAAACATAACATGAATGGCATGATTAAGTCGCTACAACTTAGCCCAAAGTCATAGGTTCAAGCAAAAGAGGCATGACAAGGTTCATATAGGCTAGCATACTTATGTTTCATCGCATTTTATCCCATGTCACATTAGAACCACCGTTAGAATCTACAAGTAGCTAGAACTTACATAGCATGGCAAGAGGGCTAGGAGCATGAATCGTCTTGACGAAGAAAGGTGGCTCCTTTGTGGAAGAATCGTCACGAAGTTTGCATAGCAACGTTGATCTACCCTCGATTTGGTGTAGCAAGCTTGCATCTTTTGATTTGGATCCGATTTGAATGCATAGTCTCTTGGAGTTGAAGATGGAGGCCACGATCACTTGGCATTTGGGCGGCACTTCGTGGAAAGAGTGATTTGTGAGGGTTTAGGGTAGGCTTAGGGGTGTTTTTATAGAGATTAGGAGTAGTTTAGGCCCTTAGATTAACCCTAGGATAGATCTGAACCCTCAAAATCCATCACAAGCCTCCAAACATGTCTTGAGAAACAAGTCAGGTGCACCCAGGCCAAACTGGCCGACCACCCAAGTCGACAGGGGTGTCGACTGGGCAGTCG
The DNA here is from genome assembly GCA_030737875.1 of Allium sativum. Taxonomy (NCBI): domain Eukaryota; kingdom Viridiplantae; phylum Streptophyta; class Magnoliopsida; order Asparagales; family Amaryllidaceae; genus Allium; species Allium sativum. Next base: position 322,748,836 of record CM060921.1, read on the forward strand.
ACACCACCTGGGGTGTGTCGACTCCCAAGTCGACTTGGGGGTGGCGAAAATTTTTCACGCCTGCCCAGCTTGGCTGAATTTTGAATTTCTGAATTCAAATTTGAATTGTTTTTTAACTTGAATTTTTCTGAAAACTTTGAAGGGCCATAACTGGTTCATACGGACTCCGATTTTCGAAAACTCGGACTCTATTTCGCGTATTTTTCCGAGACGAACGCAATGGCGCAACCCGTTTCTCCTGATTCAGATTTTATATTTTAATTCTGCCTTGAATCTTGTATTTAACACGTTGTTAAATTTTGGGTTGTTACATTCTCCCCTCCTTTAAGGATTTCGTCCCCGAAATCTCCAAGTTAGGAAGAACGTATCCTACCATCCATCATCCATCTACTCAAAACATCATCCATAGGCAACCATGGTCCTTAAAAGATTCCTAATGCTTTATGAACACATGCAGAAAGTGTATGTATATGCTCCTTAGCTAATACTAATGGTCAGGCCTGAATGATCTTTCTAATGCAAAATATGTTTAGTGCCATGAGTCCAACATGTATGCATATAGTCCTAGTCATATAAACACTATATGCGTGCACAAACATTCATTCATATGCAACATCCGCATGACAAAACATTAATTTTCAAACAAGTATAAATACTCGTGCATATGCAATGCAAAATGTGAGTGCGTCGATCTAGTATCTAACGTGTATTCGCGCATCCACGAGCAACCACTTGCAACCATTTGCAACCATATCAATCATAACATGTTTCAAATACATGTTTACATCCATAGAGTTCTATCTAAGGTTCCCAAGATAAGATCGAGGAGATAAAAAAGATAAACTCCTTACGGAGTTTGCAACAGAAACATGACCGAGAGGATATCCACCAAGCGATAGCATGCAAGCAAGATCTACAGGAGAACCAGGTATCAACGATATACTCTTACAAAGAGACATGATGCGCGCGTCTAAGCCGCATTTCCTTGAGCTTAATTCCAGTGTGCCTTGACCACATTTGACTTCATGATTTTCATAGCTCCTTGATTCCTATTTCCAAGGTATGAGTCAGAACTCATTTCACTGTTGCCTCTCGTTCCTTTTGCACTTATTCTTTCCCTAGTATACTTGGCTCAACCATATCTGCGTACTCATGCAAGCTCTCCAAATTTCACTAGTGAATTCTGGATCTCGTTTACCGATGCCAATCCATGTTACCACATGCACTTACTAGGGTGATTCCTATAACCCATGCTCAAGCGGAATGAACCATCCGTCTTATTGGCGAATGTTGCTCGATTGGATCAGAGATTTCCGATAAATGCATCAAGAGATTCTAGGTAACTAACCATGACAGAACCCAAAAGGTTACACGAGACTTCGAGGGTATTACCAAGGCAATTTAAGAATTTAACTACCCTCCTTTCAAAACCGAGAATGGCATCCCTTACTGGATAACTACTTCATCCCTAGAATCCATCCAAAGCTCAACAATAGAAGCATTGCTTCTAAACTCAATACTTGGCATTTACACTCTCAATTCCAAACAAGTCATGAATAAATGGACCGACTCTCCACCCAGATTTTTGGGACTAAAGTGGGATCTTCTACCATGCTAGTACTAAGGTGCAGAGACTTAACTATCGAGGCATACTTAAATGATGCGATGATCAAAACAAAGTCTGGACGGGATGAGAGAAAAGAAAGGCTAAGCCTTTAACAGAAACGGTACCATTCCTCTTAGGTACGCTAGAAATGAGAGCATGCAATTGCCATCTCGCTGATCTTGTCTTTATCTTCCTTTGTGGATCAAGCCATATCAACAAGTTGCTTATTCTTAAGCTCGTGTCCTTTATCCTTGCTTTATTACCCTTCCTCGTAACATGGTAACAGGCCTCTCGAGAACCACCTCCATCTCACGGAAAACTAGACAAGGATTAGTCACAGTTAAAACTACTGTGACTACAGATGGAGGAAAGAAAGGAAAAGAGATTCAATCAAGGAAACAAAGGATAGTGCAAATGGCTTTTGGGGAACAGCCTTTAAAAACTTTTCTTGAAAAATGTTTCTTTGTAAACGGTTTCTCAAATAGTTTTCAGAAGGTTTTAAAAACTTTTGCCCAGTCTGGTAACCTTCTGCTCTGATACCAAATGTAACACCCCACCTCCGCTAGGGTCACTCACAAAGGGAATGCACTAGGTTTGGTGAAGCATTATCGAGGTAAACATGCACAGAAATATTACAAGACAGAACATATATAAAACAGCGGAAGTAAAACAAATTTCATTACCTTATAAAATAAGGTCTAAAGCCTTTTACATCAAAATACATCAAAACCTGTCTTGCAATAGTAAAGAAGCATAAAACCATTTCATAAATTATTCCCCAAGTAAAACAGTAAAGTAGCCATAACCAAGAAAAGTCCAAGCCATGCGTGATGACCTTCAAGCAGAAGAAGTCCGAACTAGATAACAGTGTTTCCTCCCTGAAAACCTGGGGGGGGGGGGGAACAGAAGACAAAGAGGCGAAACAAAACGGGGTCAGTCATAAAGACTGGTAAGTCCTATCTACTTCTAGTATAAAAACAAGTAAAGGTAACATGACATGCATAAACTGAAAGTAAACATAAGGATGACTACAAGATAGATAAACTAAACCAGGATAACAGGCTGAACTACTGTAGCAAGATAAACTAGGATATCCTGATAAACTACGGTGTCATGATAAATCAAGGTATCACGTCGTCAGGTTTCTATCAAGTATACTATCCCAAGGTATCTATCATGTATTCCATCCCATGGTATCTATCATGCATACCATCCCAAGGTATTTATCATGTATATTTGCTCTGCACCCCTCGTACTAGTATCCCAACCCGCGTCATGTGTTAATTATGAATGTCCCTTGCCCAATGTCATGTAATGGTCCATGTCAACCTAATATATAGCATATATAGGTTTTCCCAACTCGTATGTTTCTTTCCATGTATAAGTTCAGTCCTTTGCCGTAGGCCATACGGGCTTCCCCATGTAAATCTATACCACCTCAACGTAGTACCGTTTTATCCTTGAGGTTATTTTGGGCTGCTACCCTTGATCTGGTTATGTTTTCTTACCATGAGCTATCGCGTGTTCACTTAGGATTTATGCCACCTAGGACCACTAGGGATTATGCTACCTAATGAACGTTTCCGTGTCTCGGTTTGGGTTCAAGCCACCTAGGGCCACTAGGGATTATGCCATCCGTCAACCGCGCCCTTTGCCCCACGTATGTATCGTGAATCGCTTTCCATGTCTAGACGCACATGTATCCCAATGTGCCATCCTAGTTCTGTGCCAGGGCAAATCAAGAAATACGGAACTCGGTCGGGAGCTTTAAGTCATCTGCCGATGCAGATATCAAGGTATGTTTTTGTATCCGTGGCTATGGTCCCACGTGACCCCTCCCTCAACTACTGAAAGGAAATCCAAGAAAAATCATGTATGAGAACTACATCCCGGCCCCACTATAGCCCCACTTTCCTATGGGCCAACCTCACTCATGACTCGATAGCAAGAACATGGTCTGTTGGGAGTTCTCTGCCTTTCCGTTCGTACACGATTGACTAAAGATGGTAGGTAGTCGGCGACGTGTTATCCAGGGCAAAAACAAGTATCGTCGACTCCACGCTAATCCATCCCAGTCTTTAGGTCGCTCGCATAGCAACCAAGGCATACTCTTGGCTCTTCTACCGCAGACCTTAACCTCTGTGAGGTCGGGTTTCATGGACCACCTGCCACCTCACAGAAGGATACCAAGAGTACCCTCCCGTTCCCCGAAGCTACCGCTTCGTCACCCAGTTCACTGGAGCCTTTTATCCAAGTCAGATAAGTTGCTCCTCCTCGTATACTAAGCGATGACCTACCGTATCAGGTTACTCATCTATTTATGAACTAGTCCCATGTCCTTGGCTAAGAATTATTACTTAGTTATCCTTAACTAAGGTTTACCACTTAGCTTTTCTTCCCGCTGTCCTTGTTAACCACGATTTTCAACCTAGTCCCCTGAGCTAAGGTTTTGTCTAATGGGTTAAGTGTTGTCATTCAAGTCCATGACTTAACCCGCCTACGGATCATGTCAAGATTGGCTAAGTATTTAAGTTCAAGGCTTAGCTCTACAAGTTGGTTAAGTGTACCAAGAAGCTCAAGACTTAACCCTATCAAGTCAAATTGGTTAAGTATTTGTTTGTCTTAACCCTATCAGATTATCGTGTTAGGTTGATTAAGCATTATCTTAATCCCATCAGATTATCGAGTCGGATTGGTTAAGTATGGGTTAGCTTAACCCTATCCACTAATCGTATTACAATGGTTAAGTATATTTAAAAGGTCTTGTGACTTAACCCTATCAAGTCCGCATATTAGATTGGTTTAGTATAGGTTGCTTAACCTCTTCAAACCACCATGTATAATTGGTTAAGTATAAGTTACTTAACCCCATTAAATTATCATGTTAAGTTGGTTAAGTATTGGTTACTTAACCTCATTGAATTACCAAGTTCAGATTGGTTAAGTGTTTAACTTAACCCCAACGATTTACCGTGTCTAGATTAGTTAAGTGTAGGTTACTTAACCCCATCTAATTACCATGTTTAGATTAGTTAAGTCTAAGTTACTTAACCCCATCTAATTACCAAGTCGGATTAGTTAAGTATAAATTACTTAACCCCATCTAATTACCGTGTTTAGATTAGTTAAGTCTAAGTTACTTAATCCCATCTAATTACCATGTTTAGATTAGTTAAGTCTAAGTTACTTAACCCCATCTAATTACCGTGTTTAGATTAGTTAAGTCTAAGTCACTTAACCCCATCTAATTACCAAGTCGGATTAGTTAAGTGTAAATTACTTAACCCCATCCCCTAATTGTCTTATATGGTTAAGTGTCATTAAGAAACCAAGTCCGGTTTAACTTAACCTACCCATTCGTGTCATATCGGTTAAGTGTCATTAATCAAAATTACTTAACCTTTTCATGTGGAATTAATTAGATTAATGCACCCCAACCTCTCACATTAGACTTTGTTGTGGTTACTAGTTAAGCCGGGCGGGTCCGGGTAGATTTACACCACAACCTAGTCTAACCTCGGGTTTTAAGTGCTATGTGACCAACTACTCACATTGGGTCTTATTGTTTGTAGCCACTAGTTAAGCCGGGCGGGTCCGGGTAGATTTATGCTACAAACTCAACCCAACCTCGAGTTGGCCACTTTCATGTTTGGTCTAGTGTCTTATTACACTTACAACCCACCCATGTCTAGTTCAAGTTCCATGTTTTCCCACGTGTCATGACCATATTTAAGTGTATCATGAATGTCATGTTCTCATGTAAACCCCATGACAAGTTTTTCATGTCATACCCAAGATTTTCCTAAACTACCCAAACGTATTTCCAACCCAAGTGGAAGCGAGTCACATAGTAGGGTATTATGCCAACGTATTGGCCACAAACATGCATAGTATCATAAGGGAATTTGGCCACAAACATGCATAGTATCATAAGGGAATTTGGCCACAAGCATGCATGATACGTAAGGGGTTTGGGTTCATTTACATGCATAAGCGCCAAAGTCAAGTCTTTGCCAATGTTTCACAAGTCAAGTGGCTCCCAAAGGTTCATGCTAACATTCCATAGATAAAGATTCAAACTTGCAAGATATACTAGGTTAAACATAACATGAATGGCATGATTAAGTCGCTACAACTTAGCCCAAAGTCATAGGTTCAAGCAAAAGAGGCATGACAAGGTTCATATAGGCTAGCATACTTATGTTTCATCGCATTTTATCCCATGTCACATTAGAACCACCGTTAGAATCTACAAGTAGCTAGAACTTACATAGCATGGCAAGAGGGCTAGGAGCGTGAATCGTCTTGACGAAGAAAGGTGGCTCCTTTGTGGAAGAATCGTCATGAAGTTTGCATAGCAACGTTGATCTACCCTCGATTTGGTGTAGCAAGCTTGCATCTTTTGATTTGGATCCGATTTGAATGCATAGTCTCTTGGAGTTGAAGATGGAGGCCATGATCACTTGGCATTTGGGCAACACTTCGTGGCAAGAGTGATTTGTGAGGGTTTAGGGTAGGCTTAGGGGTGTTTTTATAGAGATTAGGAGTAGTTTAGGCCCTTAGATTAACCCTAGGATAGATCTGAACCCTCAAAATCCGTCACAAGCCTCCAAACATGTCTTGAGAAACAAGTCAGGTGCAACCAGGCCAAACTGGCCGACCACCCAAGTTGACAGGGGTGTCGACTAGGCAGTCGACACCACCTGGGGTGTGTCGACTCCCAAGTCGACTCCCCAGTCGACTTGGGGGTGGCAGGAATTTTTCCAACCTGCCCTGCTTGGCTGGATTTTGAATTTCTGAATTCAATTTTGAACTGTTTTTGAACTTGAATTTTTCTGAAAAATTTGACGGGCCATAACTATGTCATACGGACTCCGATTTTCGAAAACTCGGACTCTATTTCGCGTATTTTTCCGAGACGAACGCAATGGAGAAACCCGTTTCTCTTGATTCAGATTTTATAATTTAATTCTGCCTTGATTCTTGTATTTAACACGTTGTTAAATTTCGGGTTGTTACATGTTTCTTCTTGTCTTCTTCCATCATTAGAGTCCAAATAGATTTTAAATCACAATAATAGATATTTAAATGCTTGAACACTACATAATTGATTAGCATCCTTCATGTATACGCTTTTATCCTCTTTTGTACTGTGTATCTTCATGTTGAACTTATTTTCTTTTCTCTTTTTGATACCCATGTACCTGAAAGTTAGCCCAGAAGTTCTTTGATATAATTGTATAGTTGGTGTCATCAAAATCCAACAATAGATTTTCTAACAGTCCCAATAAGACGAATCCGCTTTCCACCAAACAAAGTGAAAAACAAGGCTACTTAATTTCATGTTTTTGTAGTCCAAGGCCCTTACAAATTGTGCAAATCGGAGATCGTATACAGATACACACTGCTGGTATGTATTTTTGCTTATTTTTATGGTTGGCTGGAGGTATGCTTCAGAATTCTTACAATTTCCGTTTGCTGAAGCATCAGTCTAATTCTTACAATTTTGTGGTTCAATGCTGGTATGTAACTGATCATGTACAAGACTGATACTTCAGTAATGAACTACAGAATTTTAAGAATTTTATTTTCTCTTCAATCAGTAATGATCATGTCAGTTCGTAATTGATGCAATGATTGAATTTGTACTTGAACGTGGCATGCCTAAATTTTTACTGAAGCAAAAAGAGGCATTTCTTCAAATTGTATCACACTAAAGTAGTGTCTCATGCATATTATTACATTCCTTGATATCGTTCGTGCTTTGAACAAACTGAGTCATTGCATCAATTTGCAACTCAGTCATAGATTGTGAAATGTAACTTTGTGCTGAAAAGCAACTCTGGCCATAGTTTGTGCTGAAATGTTATTATGCTGAAGTGCAGGTCAGTTATACTATGACCATAGTTTGTGCTGAAATGCAACTGAGGCATGCATGTCTTCCATTTTGTGTTGCAATGTAAATGAGGCATTGCATCAGTTTGTAACCGAGGCATGCATGACTTTGGTTGTGCTAAAATGCATTAGTTGTGCTAAAGGCTTTTGCTGAAATGCATGGCTTTTGAAGCTACTTTATTTTATAGGTGAAGGAGGCAGTAGAGGTACTGAATGCAGTGGCGGTTCGCGCTTTATTAATTTGATTTTTTTTTTTATTTTTATGTAAACATGAATTTAGTACCGGCTGTTTTTGTAAGTACTCTGTAAAACTGAATTTATTGGCTATGTTTTGTTACTCTGTAGTTGACTAAGTAGAACTCGTGTTACTGGTTAATTTGAAATGAATTTTTGTTTGTTAATTTCAGTGTGATGTTAATTGTTGTTACATTGCAGTATGTTGTTGCAGTAATTACGATATAATGTTGCAGTATGTAATGTTAAATGTTGTCGTAGCTACGATATAGTGTTGCCATTAATTAATGCATGTGGGCCCCCACAACAGGATTCTGTGAACCCAGCTAGTGAACCCAGGATTCAGAATTTAGTGGGCCCCACATTTTTGTAAATTTAGTACCTGTAGCAACAACTGTAGCGATGTTACCTTAGAATAACAAAGGCATTGCCTTTGACTCTAAGACAACGCGGCAAAAGGTAACCCCAAAAAAGTGTTGTCGCAGATCATTTTTGGCCTATATCAATATTTTTTTGCACTTCCTGCATCACTTCTCTGGGGTTGCCGTATGCAATCTATGACATAGTGTTCGGAGTTATCTTACATTCAGTCCTACACAACTCTAGGTTGTGCAGTTTTCTTTTCAAATAATATTTAATCTTAGAATCGTCGACTTCAAGGGTCACGAGGTCCACCCCCAACTGTTTTCGATCACAGGGCACTCTCTTGATTTAACCAGGCTACAAGATTACCTATACGGGCTATAATCACACCGAGATGATTTGAACGGGCTACAACCACACCTTTTTAGTATTAGTTGGAAGAAGGACTCGATAGAACTTTGATCTTCCGATCTTTGATTACAAATACTCCTATAATTTTGAACGACACTTGGATCTTTGAGAGAGTGGTAGAGAATAAAACTGTAAAAAAATTTAGTTTGATTCCCTTTGAATTTTAGTACAGTTTGATTATGAAACTTGCAATTAAGAGTGCAAATGAAGAGGAGAAACAGAGAGAAGAAGATAATGAAAAATTAGTTAAAAACCAAATTTAGATGGGTATTTATAGGGAATAAACAATCACGTCTCTTCAGGAAAAGTTTTAAACAAACAGACACTTCTTTTGAAATTAGAAATTTGGAAATATCGACTATGATGTCGACATGGGGGGTAGTACATGTCGACATTCCCTATATATTTTTTAAAATTAAATTTTTGAAAACAATGTAAATGATATTTAAATAAATCAAGATAATTCCTAAGTTTAAACAAATTATTTTCCTATATATTAAAGTAGTATAATAAAGTAAGAATATAAACTAAAAAAATGTATATTTAGAATATATAAAGGTGATATGAAAACTTAATATAAATCTATTAATATAAATATGAGAAACATAAAACTCAAGATGTAAAACAATAAATATTAATATAAGTAAATAAGAATATTAAAACTCAAGTAAACATAAACATATGTTTCAAAACTAAAATATAAACAAGAAATTTGATTGTAAAGTGGGTGTCTAAGCTTGCTATCTTCGTGACAGTTTCACCCCCGCCTCTTGATATTGGGGAGGATGTTGACTCTGGCTCTACTTTAGAATCAGAATCAATCTCAGATGATGTCTCGTGGTGTGTTGCTGAACAAACTTGGATTCATGGTCCATCTGGTATATGTTATACTCCATATGGTACTTTCCACAAGTTTATCGGTGATGTTGTTGGTGAGACTAGGAAATTGATGTACCAGGTTATAGATGATAGTATTGAGCTCATTATAGAGGGGGAAATTGGTGAAGTGAACAAGTCTGAGTTCTATGAAATCACTTGAGACAGAAATTTTATATTTCATTATCCAAATTCATGTTATGTGTCGAACCTTGCTCTATCTTTCTCTAGTTACACCCGCGTTGTTGGTCCAAATGACGACGCATGTAAATCCTTCTCGTTTGAGGAGGGGCTAGTTTTTAAGGTTATTTAGTAGTTTAGGCATTCAGCCTAACTCCTTTGCTTCATTGTATGTTTTGTAGTAGCATAAGCAACCTGCTTCTCTCCTATTTTTATATATACAGTGTTCTAGCTGTGATGACCCCAAACTTCCACGGGATGAAAGTGAGGGATAATCATTTGGAATACAACATAAATATAACAATACAGATTGTAACACCCCACACCCGCTAAGGTCACTCATAAAGGGAATGCCTTAGCTTCGGTGGAGTATTTAAGTGAATATAGAACTGAAAAATTACAACAAGACAGATATAAGTAATACTTGAAATTTAAAACATCATTTCATTGCATCAGAAGGTAAACATGTTTGATTACATCTCAAAAACCAACAAGAGTCAAGTAAAAAATATCCATCTCGTTAAAACATAAGTACATAATCCCACTACATACTAATAGCCATAATAGAAAAGGTAACCGAGCTTTTCTTCAAGAGTCCAAGCTCCAAAAGATAGATAAAGCAATCTGATCAAAGCCCACTAGTGCTAGACCCACTCTGAGAACCTGAGGGTTGGGGAAAAAGATAAAAACAACGGGGTCAGACATAAGTCTGAGTGAGCCCTATAACCTTAACAATACAATCATTAAAGTAATTAGGGTATGATATAAACCTGGTACGGTACGACTGGGGATAAATGACTACACTAAGTAGCCAACTAGACTTAGGATAAACTAAGATAACGGTAAAGATGCGCCTATCCACCTAAGGATAAATACTACACTGCACCACCCCAGATCTACCTACCCAAGGGTAATTCCTACTCTGCACCACACCAGTTCTACCCACCCAAGGGTAATTCCTACTTAAAGGTTGATCCCACTAAGTATACTTAGTAATTTTTAATAGTAGTTTCGTGTACCCCTAGCTGACTACATAGGTGCCGTCTGCCCCTATCTCCACTAGGTGTACCCACAACTTAATAATTTTTAATAGTAGTCTCTTGTACCCCTAGCTGACTACATAGGTGTCGTCTGCCCCTATCTCCACTAGGTGTACCTGCTACTCCCCAAGCGATCGGCTCCCTACCGTAGATACCCGTGCTGGCCCCACAGTGGGGTGTATCACTCCCCAAACTGGCAACCCGATACAATCAATGGTGCACGGCTTATACCTACACGATGCAACAACGTCTTACCTACCAGCCCGGGTCCACACACGCATATGAAACCCGTTGGACTCGCGTTGCCACCGCTACCCCGTTTTGGCCTCTTATAGTCAAGCCCAGTACGCGTGTCCCGTCCTCGACATGGGTCGAGCCCAATAAGATACATATGGGTTACTGGTTGAAATGGGCTCCCACAAGCTACTACTTAAGCTTGTCATTTTATCTAGTGCATCCCACTTAACCCCTTTTTCATAATCATGCCCACTTACATGTTAAGGTTTGGTTAAGTCATCTAATCATATTTCAATTGCCCCTCAAGGCACCCACTAGATTTCTACATGCCACCCAAGGCACCCACTTGATTTCCACATGCCACCCAAGGCACCCACTTAACCCTTTAATCATGTTTAGTTACATGTTCCACTTTGGTTAAGTATTCTAGTCGTATTCTCTATTGCCACCCAAGGCAACCCACTAGATTTTTCCACATGCCACCCAAGGCACTCACTTAACCCTTTAATCATGTTTAATTACATGTCCCACTTTGGTTAATTATTATAATCTTATCTTATATTGCCACTCAAGGCAACCACTAGATTTCCTCATGCCACCCAAGACACCCACTTAACCCTTTAACCATGTTTAATTACATGTTCCACTTTGGTTAAGTATTCTAATCGTATTTTCTATTGTCACCCAAGGCAACCACTTGATTTTCTCATGCCACCCAAGGCACTTACTTAATCTCCACATGCCATCCAAGGCACCCACTTAACCCTTCATGCCCCACTACATGCTTATCTGGTTAAGTGTTTCTTAATTGATTAAGAACGTAACCGTTGTAAAGACCTCTCACATTAGACTATCTTTTATGGCAGCTGGATTTGCCGGTTGGGTCCGGGCAGCCTTACGCCACAACCGAGTCTAACCTCGTGTCTATACACTTGTCACGTATTTAGTTTGTGCCTAAGACCTCTCACATTGGGCCAATCATTTGTAGCCGCTGGATATGTCGGTCGGTTCCGGGCAGTCTTATGCTACAAAAGGGTCCAACCTCGTGTCTTAGTCGATTAATTACACCTAATTAATCACTCCCATAATTTGTATTAATTATCCCTAATTAATTACAAATTTAACGATGTACATAATTGACTCAATTATGTCCATCCACTTTAGGGTATGCATAATCATACCAACTTCACACCATTTCATTAACATGTATATTAACCCCATCGTTCCCCACGTAATTCGCCAACATGACATAAAAGGGAAGATTCATCACAAATACAATGGGTTCAACTTGCATAACATTAGCATCAACATGGGTTTAAAGGTGTCAGCATGCATATAGCATCAACCCAACTAGCATAAATAATCAACCCAAACTTGCATGAATCACATGTGTCATAAAGAGGTTAACTTGCATAAGTTTCTTATGTCATTCAAAGGGGTAAACTTGCATATGTATGTATGACATACAAAGGGGTTAACTTGCATATGTATGCATATCATACAAAGGTGTAAACTTGCACATGTTACTTGCATATAATCAAACACCATACTTGCATAACAAGTCATATGTGAACTTGCATATAATCATACACCCAACTTGCATACATATCATAGATGAACTTGCATACACCAAACTTGCATATCATGGTGTCATAATGGATCAATGTTTCTCATATGACTTGCATAACTTGCATAACATCACAAACACATAGCATATGACTTGCATAACTTGCATAACATCATGATCACTTAGCATATGACTTGCATAACTTGCATAACATCATAATCACATAGCATATGACTTGCATAACTTGCATAACATCATAATCACATAGCATATGACTTGCATAACTTGCATAACATCATAATCACATAGCATATGACTTGCATAACTTGCATAACATCATAATCACATAGCATATAACTTGCATAACATGCATTGATCCACATTCATAGTCATAACCTCATCATATCCTATCATAATCACTTCAATAAATGGGTCATTAAGGCTATAGAAAACTCACCACTTGTTGGTTAGCACTTAAATGAAGAAGATTAAGTTGCTAGAGTTGATTAGAAGTTGATTTGAGAAGCTTTCCTCCTCTTTAATTTGTTGGTGGCTCCTCCTAGTTGCATTTTGACGGCATAACGACGTTGTCTCCAATTTTAGTATGAATTAGGGTAGTCTTAGGGTGTATTTATAGAATTAGGATGTAGTTTAGGCCCTTAGATTAACCCTAGATTAGGTTAGAGCCGTCAGATCTCGTCACAAGCCACCAGACCCAGCCCAAAAGCCAAACTGATGCACCCAGGTCACCTGGGCTCGACCAGGGAGGTCGACCCTAGGGTCGACTCCCCAGTCGACCTGGGGGGGGGGGGAGGGGGGAGGTCGACTCCCCAGTCGATCCCCTGGGTCTGGGCGGGATTTTTCCCGCCTACCCTGACTTTTCTGAAATTTGAATCTGTTTTGAATTTGAATTTTTCGTGAAACTTCGCGAGGCCATATCTTGGTCATACGGACTCCGATTTTTGAAAACTCGGACTCTATTTCGCGTATTTTTCCGAGACGAACGCAATGGCATAGCCCGTTTCCCCTGATTCAGATTTTTAAATTTAATTCTGCCCTGTTTTATATTATAGTAAGTTATTCAACATACGGGGTGTTACACAGATCACAGATACAACATAACAAAGGAAAACCATGGAATAACAACATCATAGCAGCGGAATATGAATGTCATCAAACACAGAATCGCACAGTCATAGAGTTTTAAATTATTACATCAAGTTTTCAGCAAAAGGGAATAAGTTCCAACTTCAAAATAGAACAACTGGAAATAAAATAAGTCTGTATGTGTGAAGATAAATGTAAACAAAAGATAAATGATAGATAGTCTTCGTGGTCCAACATAAGCACCTCCAAATAAGCAACACCAAGAAAGCTCCAAAGACAGCAACTCCAAAGAAAGCTAGACTTGTTACTTGGCTGCCCGTGTGGAAAAGAGGGCACCCGAGTTTGCAAAGGTGAAAACAAACTACGAGTCACTCATGAGATTGATGTGAGAATTCTTAACTAATTTTAACTACTAGAATAAGGCAAATCCAAAGACCACGCCGCTAACGCGGAACAGGTTTATTTCAATGGATTGCCGTGCATAATTTAAAGTGACATAACAAACAATAAGTAATTCGTGCAACAACGCTATGCTTTTGAGAAAAATGGAATCACCATAAGACCCAAGTCCCATCACACAATGCAACGCAAACCAGAGGATAGGGTTTTACCTTATGGTGATTAAACATGTTAAATACGGTAAATACGAATCTAATATTATCATTAGTGTGTATAAAAAACATTTCAAAATAAATGTATAAATCCTAGGAAACATAGTACCCCATACTACTATGCCTCCATACTAGTAATACAATCAAATTCGTAGGGTCGTATTTGGAATTTGGTTTCCATCATGAGTCAAGGCTAGGGAGGAGCTCCTTACCGATTCGAGACACTCTAGCTAATGTCTCAGGATTCCCCGCAAAGAACCCTTGGATAGCTGCAGGGCCGGTCCACACTTGCGGTTTGTGGATTGGCAATTCCTGAACACACGTTTCCCGATCCTATAGGACCTAACATCTGAGGCGCCTCATTCCATCATCCACATAAGTAAAATATCAGCCAGTTTAAGCACCGACACTACTTCTAACTAGAAAGAAACGTGATGCTCTCCCTGCGTTCCCTTCTCCCGTTTTAGACTCTACCGGGTTGTGAGGCTCGTGAAGTTACGTAATACACAAAGCTATGCGTATTCAAGCTGTGCTTTGATCGTCACCACAAGGTTCTGCTTTTCAACAAGAAACTCTGATCGTTGTATCTTAGTATGCCACACTGTCACTCCATATCACACTACCAAGCCTTTGCTGAAACATATGAGAGGGTGTTAAGCAAGAGAATAAATTCTCCGCCACCAAACATTCATACATTCGACAGAAAATTAATAACATGATATTTAACGGAGTACGATGTCAGACACACAATCCATTTATTAGCTTATGCTCTGGGTCTGAGCGAAAACCAAACCCGTGAAATCAACATGTTCGTTTGGGCAATGACCATGACCCTTGATTTGGGAGCAAATCAAATCAGGGCCTCGATCGTTGTCCTCTCGATGGAAGATTCACGGTCTTCATACGCCGTCTTCATACTTCGATTTTTAACGTCGTTTGATTATTTGGAATGAGAGAAACTCGGACTTTCCAAATAATTCTCGTATATACATACTTATTGAAAATCATTCCTATTCGTTAATATTATTTTATAACGAATTAATTTCTATTTTAACTATTTAAAATAGTTAAATCTTTATTTAACGACGCTTCGGATCAATGGCGACCCTGGCGCTGCTTTCAACCAATTTTGATTTTTATATTTCTCAAAATCTAACCGTTGGATCCTAACGTATCTTATATCGTTGGAAAGAATTTTCCAAGACGGTCCTACTGTTTTTAGTTTTGGGAAAATCCGACGGTCGGATCTTTTAGTATAGTCGTTTAAAGATACGATTTCAAAACGCGAGCTACTGCGCTCGATTCGACTAATTTTAATTATATATATATATATATATATATATAATCGTTCAACCATGATAACTTCGTTCGATTTAACAACGAGTTACACGTCTACCGATACATTTTAATTTATTTGGACATGAAGATAATATTTCAGCATTTCAAATACATTCCTTTATTTTCATTAAAATGTGAATTATAATTTAAAGTCCAACTTCTCCCTTTACTCTTTTATTTACTTTAGAAATGTAAATTCCCTCCTTAATTCTTTTATTTACATTAGCAACGTAAATTCCATTCTCTAATTCTTTTATTTACATTAGAAACGTAAGTTCCATTCTTTTATAAAAATGTAAATTCTATCTAATGTTACATTCCCTTCTTTTGATCTTTTATTTACATATAAAAATATAAATTCTTAACTTAACATCGCATTTCAATCTTGTATGAACATACAAATGTAAATTCTTATCTTACTAATTACATTAATAAACTACTCTACATTAAGTGCCAAAATCTTGTTTAACATTATATGACAAATTTTGTACTTTAATTTACAATGTAAAGATTCCTTTTTCTAATTACATTAAAAATGTAATCAATATTATAATGTAAAATTCTTCTCTTTTAATTACAATGTAAAATGTAATTATCATTTCATGCCTAATCTTGCTTTTTTACTTTACAATATAAAATCCTATTCTTTAATTACATAAAAAAAACGTACTTTTATTTTCAACGTCAAATGTTTCATTCTAATTACATTATAAATGTAATTTACTTACTATGAAAATCCTTACTTTTTTATTACATATAAAAAATGTAAATTTTGATACAATGCAAAATCCTACTTTTATTTACATATAAAAAATGTAAATTTTGATGCAATACAAAATCCTACTTTTTTTTTACATATAAAAAATGTAAATTTTGATACAATGCAAAATCCTACTTTTATTTACATATAAAAATGTAAATTTTGATACAATGCAAAATCCTACTTTTATTTACATATAAAAATGTAAATTTTGCAAAATCCTACTTTTATTTACATATAAAAAACGTAAATTTTGATACAATGCAAAATCCTACTTTTATTTACGTATAAAAATGTAAATTTTGATACAATGCAAAATCCTACTTTTATTTACATATAAAAATGTAAATTTTGATATAATGCAAAATCCTACTTTTATTTACATATAAAAAATGTAAATTTTGATACAATGCAAAATCCTACTTTTATTTACATATAAAAAATGTAAATTTTGATTCATGTCTTTGATTAACACGAATGGTTATTCTATTTACTCAAGTCATCATACAAGGTGATGTATTACGTAACATGAACAAGATGATATATATATATATATATATATATATATATATTTGTTTTTATACATGATTCATATCAACAAAGCATGATTCGACAAATTTAAACAAGATGAATATCTAAATTTTCCACCTCATACAGATCTATAATTTTAACTAATAGATCTGAAAGTTTAACCAACAGGTTTATAATCTAAACTAACAGATCTATAATTTAAAATAACAGATCTATAACTTCAACTGACAGATCTATAGTTATACCTTCGCAAATTAACAGATCAACCATTCAACCCATATCACATCGCATATTTAATTTGCTAACAAATCAGAGAGATTTAAATAACTCTAGTCATGATTAAATTTATTTAATTATATAAATCAGAATCTCACCTTGATTTAAGCAGAATCAAAAATCAACAGACAATCAGAAATTGTTCCAATCAATTCCAGCAAAGTCTATTCGTCGTCATGGTTCCGTCGGATCTGAAATTTTCAGATTGGGAGTTCGTATGAATTAACTATGAATTTTTAAATTAACAATTGTTTTTCACAACTGCCGCTGTAACGGACAGAAGCGTGGCAAAATCTGAAATTGTTCATACCTTTTGTACTTAGTTTGTTCAAAACTTTGATTTCAGAAATCTGAAGATTGGAGCGATAGTTTTACGAACGGTTTGTTGGAGGTGGAAGAGCTATGAGAGGTGCATCCACGCCTGAAGGTAGGGGGTGCGGTGGCGACACGTGGCGGCGGCGGGGTGCGAAGGCGGCGGTTTCAGGGGGTCGGAGCGGCGGCTACAGGTGATGTGAGGTGGTGATTTCGATATGGAATCGAAGAGCTCGGAAATCTCTTCGAAAGTTGGGCTACGGCGAAGGATTTCGTGGAGAAACGAGGGAGAAATCGGAGTTTGAAATTATGAAGGGTTATGGGTTTGTGCGGCTGAACAATCGGGAGGAAGAAGACGTACTGTACACCCGTATATATACTGTATTCCTAGGGTATTTTCTCTTATTTTTAATTTAATTAATTCCAGAAATTAGGGTCTTTCCGTCCGACCTCCAAACGGAGCCCAACGACTGTCAACAATAGGTTTTGACGTCTTCTGAACGCAATGGTGCTAGTGTCGAAGTCTAATTCTGAAGTTTACAGCATGTTTCCTTTATTTTTAAAATAAATTTTTTATATTTAATTCGAACATACTTTCTAATTTTACCCGGAGTCACATACGAACTCAGAAAAATCCAGAAAATTATTTTTGGTTATGTTTTGACGACACGATCCTAACAAAACTAATTTCATCAAATTCTGAGATCGTTTGGAAAATGACCGTTTTCTGGTCGATCCAATTTAACTTTAATTGACCAAAACACCTTTTCATTTGCCACGCTCACATATTAACTTCAAAAATTATAAAATTTGAAACATAGCAATAATTTGACATTCCGGATCCAACAAAAGTGGTTTTGTCGAATTCCGAGGTCGTATGCAAAATGTCTATTTTCAAGGGCGATATATTCTCTGTAGCGACCTTTTTGAACATTCATTTGGTCATAACTTTTGATTCCCGCTATGAAACTTCGATTTTTCAGATTCTTAGAAAGATATTCATTAACAGATTTAAATATTTTTGGTTTCACCAAAATCTGATTTATCCTGCATCCTGCACAGTCAGTCAAAGTTCAACCTTGACTTTTCAAACTACCGTGCTATTTCTAATTCCTTTTATAATTAAATTAAATATATCCATATTAGATTCGATTAAAATAGATTTCTAGTTGTTTTTATTTAAAATAATTTATTAATCACCCTTAAAATCTCTAAAATGAAAATTTTAAATTGGCCCCAAATTCTGAGTTGTTACACTAGCACTTCAAACGAGGTTTGGTTGTTATGTGCTTGTGCAGATTAACTTATCTCATTTTCTTTTGTAAAAAAATGTGGCATGACCCACTATAAAAGATCGGCTTGCTTTGCAGAATAATCTTGTTCAAAACTATCATAAGTTTGCAGGTAAAATATATTTTCCGGTCATATTAATCAGTTTTTCGTGCTTTTCAATAATATGTAAACAAAATTTAAAATATATTTTATTAATTAAAACGAGCTCTAATTGACAGTTAATCCTTATATAGATTATTATACTACTTAACGTTGTATAACGACATATCAATGCTTACGGAAATTAATTTATGTTCTAAAAACAATTTCATAACTTTAGACAACTATATTTTATTTTTAAGTATTATTTATTGGCTAAAAAACAATTAATTAAATTGTTAAAAATCAATTTTCTTTGAAATTTACCTATACGTTTAATACTCGCACAACCACATACTAATCCCAATAATTATGAAATTTGAAACTCTCCGGTATTTTTCAAATACGGTTCTAATGAACTTGGTCTCGTCGAATTTAGAGACCGCTGATAAAATGACCTTTGTTAATGTTATTATTAAATTCTAACTGATTTTTCTAACTCGCGTTTATATTACCATGCTCAAACACTGATTCCAATGAACTTGAAATTTAAAACCTTACCATTATTTACTATTACGGATTCAATAAAAACGGTTTCGTCTAATTCTCAGGTCATTTGCAAAAATTATATTTTTCTAGCTTTTTAAACTAACATTGAATTATCGATTTTCCAAATAGCCTTTCCGATTATTATTTTAAAACTCCAATAATCTTATCCTAACTATCACATAAGTTATATTATCTCAAAATTTCAAATTTTACAGTTTCGGTGAGTATCAAAATATGGTTCCTGCTGAAAATTGTTTGAATTGATAAGTTGCTAAAACTAATTTAAATAACTTAGTTGATCGTTATACATTTTGAATTCGTATTTAAAAACGAGTGTATGTATCTAGAACCGTGCACGACTATTTTAATGTCTGAAAAACTCGTATTTTCAAAATTTTAAATTGATTCTAAAATTTCGGATCGTTACATATACTATGTTCTATGAATGAGATATGGTTTCATGAGACATGTGGTTTTAAACTGAAACAATTGTGTGGTTTTTGAAATAAATGTTATGTTTCTATTATAAAGATGCTTCTGCTGTATTTATATTTCTATGTTCTACGAGTCTTAGTCCCTATGATTTTATGTCTTTGAACCTATAACGCTTCACACTTCTTAGTATGACCTACTCCAGGGTACGTTAAGCGAAGCAGTGTGTCTTACTTTGTATCAGAGTCAGGTTATAGGATTCCCAAAACATGGTTTTAAAAGAAAATTATTTTTCAAACGAAAGTAGATTTTCAAAACAAAAGATAATTTTGAAAATATAAATTTATCCCCCAAATCAAATACAACATTCATTTGATTCGTTTTTAATCTTAAATCTCTATTTTGTCTCTAGCATAGTATGTCTAGGGCCTCGAATTTTCCTGATGGTGCCATAGTTCCATGGTTGGTTTCGTAGACACCTCGAGGCTAAGTCGAAGGGAAAGAGCATGCACAAGCTCCAACACCCGTTATTGTGGTAACTCCTAATCCTGCAGTAGTTGTTGACTTCTCCAAGCTTTGTATGGATTTCTCGAATTTTGGCGATAAGACTTTCTCGAGCACAAAGATTTTCATAGAGGCTCGTACTTGGATGACAAGTACAAAGCGGATTTTTGGATTATTGGAGCTCGGAGATTGTTGAAGAGTTCAGTTGACCACTTGGTAGCTGAAAGAGAAGACAACTTATTGGTGGGAGATAATCGAGGGACGGAATAGATACTGATTAGACTGGATTCAAAGACCGATTTGAGAGGAGATTTCTATCGTAGACGGAGGAGGGAATGCAACTAGAGCGGTTCCTTACATTGAAGCAATGAGATCTTTCTATCAAGGAGTACATTTATTTCAAACGATTTCCAACGACTATGACCCGTTGGTTGCTATTATAAAGAGTCCGTCGACCTATTGGAAAACGTAACCTTACGGTTACGGTAATCGTCATTATTAGCACCAACCGTAATCTTGACTGTTGTTGATGGTTGTGAATTCTAATAACTGTCACCGCAACCATCTATGATGGTTAACCATCACATTCTAAATTTTAAAGCATTTTGTACATACATTTATAATTACATGTATTATTTATGATAAATTCATATAGATGTAATTGTTTTTTATAAATGTTTTTTTTAATAAACTTATTTATTTGTACATATAATGACCATGCACGCATATATTATTAGTTCATGAAAACAGATAATATTAGTATACAAGTTAGTCCTTTGATTTAAATTACCAATTTTTATATTTGAATGTTAAATATTGTATGAAGCAATCATCTATGGTTAGTACGGTTAACCGTGATAATCTAAATTTTCAATCGCTACCATAACCGTTACTACTATTGATAGTAACTTCGCAAATGTTTGATGCGGTTGAGCGGTTGATGATTCATCTGTAACAGCCCTAGGAAAACGTATGAACCCGTAAACAGTATTCCAACGGTTTTGAACCGTTGGATAGCCGTATTCTCTCATAATGTATAATTACTTTAGTAATATGAATCACTATACTAAATTGTCAGGTTACAATTTATATATGCATTTCGTGTAGTGGAAAATATGGAGAAGGCCAAACTTTGCTTATTTTTTGACCAAAAATATGCGAAGTTTGGAGTTTGGCTAAAAATCCAATTTTTAGTGCAAAATGGAAAATGTGGCGGAACCTCCTGAAATCCACCTTTGCACTAAAAAGTGGACTTTTGGCCAAATAACAAACTTTGCATACTTTTAACCAAAAAATATGCAAAGTTTGTCCTTCATAAAATCCTCTTTCGTATATACTAACACTTAAAATCTATTTATTAGTATCATATGTATTTATTTCCACATTTTATAGAATTTTGAGTACCAAAAGCAATTATGCTAAATCAAAATAACATATCTATGCTTATTAATTCATCAGACGATTCATCAAAACAATTAACTGATATCTGCCCACACACAATTTCATGCGAATACGGTCGTGATCTTGCCCTGATCTGGAAAAATCATCTTAGAGACCTACTTGTACAATTGCGTATGATCCCACAGAGTCCTTTTTGCTGATGCTATTGATTTTACACTGCTGGAGAAAAGCATCAGTCACCAGGCACTAGTCCACTAAGATAAATGGCTACAGTTATTGCCGTAGATCGCAAAGAAAAACATATTTAGCAAATTCTTTTTGAATACACATAAATGCTTAGGGTGTGTTCGTTGGGGGGAAACGAATCGTTGGATCAACGGACGCGTCTAATGTGGATCAACGGACGCATCCGACGCGTCGGACGTGTCCATTACCCAACGGTCCAAAATGGACCGTTGAGCGAACGGCTGGAATTTGAGCCGTTGGTTCTCTTTCTTTAAATCAGTCACCAGGCTATTGATTTTACACTGCTGGAGAAAAGCATCAATCACCAGGCACTAGCCCACTAAGATAAATGGCTACAGTTATTGCCGTAGATCGCAAAGAAAAACATATTTAGCAAATTCTTTTTGAACACACAGAAATGTTTAGGGTGTGTTCGTTGGGGGGAAACAAATCGTTGGGTCAACGGACGCATCCGACGCGTCGGACGTGTCCATTACCCAACGGTCCAAAATGGACCGTTGAGCCAACGGCTGGAATTTGAGCTGTTGGTTCTCTTTCTTTAAATCCCCCCCTTCCCCTCACTTCTTCTCTCTGCTTCTACTCCTTCAAGTGTTTTTTTTCCTATTTTCTGTTTACGTTTTTTTTTCCAGTCAAATAACACATTCTTCTGCCTCTTGGTTCTGGCTCTCCCAACGCCCCCAATTCTACTTGGTCAGTGGATCGAACTAAGGCTTTCACAGATATTTGTCTTAGTAACATTCATCTTCAAGGACCCAATAGATTCCTAACTGCTGCGCAGACTGATTTCAACGAGAGGTTTGAAGATGATTTGACTCAGACCGAAATAAAAAACAAATGAGATAATTTGAAAAGGTTTTGGACTTCTTGGAATGCTCTGTTATAGATACCTAACAGTTATTTAGATGCTTCACAGGACCGCCTTTGAAATTTCGGGAGCAGGACCAGCTTTTTGGAGACCGTTAGCCAACGGACGCGTTGGACGCGTCGGACACGTCCAACGCGTCCGTTGGCTAACGGCTCATTTTGAGCCGTTGGCACTTCTCCCCCCATTCCCCGACCCTTATAAATCCTCCCCCCACTCATCTACTCCTCACTCACCTTCTTCCACTCTTTCTTACAATGGAGAATCCATTTTCAAATGATGGTGATTCCGATTCAGATGATTTAGAGGATATCATCCTAATTGGAGCAACTTACGTGGTCGCCGAAGCGAAATAGGACGCCGGATTCATACTTCGACGTACACCGGATAGATGTAGATAGACGACATACTTAACGGTCATCAGGCAAGATGTCAAAGGCAGTTTCGTATGAAACGGTTATGTTTTCTTTCGTTATGCGATAGGCTGGAAAGTTGCGGATTGACCACTTCAGAAAATGTTACTATTCGAGAAGCGGTTGGGATATTTTTATGGACTATCGTCACCGCTAATTCGAACAGACAAGTGGCTGAAAGATTTCAAAGGTCAGGTTGCATAATCTTTCATTATTTTCATGTTGTTTTGAATGTCGTCCTAGTATTATCTACCGCTATTATAAAACCGGGTGATTCTCAATTTAACTCAATTCCTACTGAAATTAGCAATGATAACTGTTACTATCCGTACTTTAAAAACTGTATTGGTGCAATAGACGACACACATGTTATGGCACACTTACCTCCATATCGAATTGTTCCGTATATCGGACGAAAAAGATACGCTACACAGAATATTTTGGCTGCATGCTCGTTCGATTTACTATTTACGTATGCTGTATCTGGATGGGAAGGTACTGCACACGACAGTCGAATTTTTAATCCTGTGGTGAATGACAGAAGTTCCAATTTTCCCCATCCTCCTACTGGCCAGTATTATGTTGTGGATTCCGGTTTTCCACTTACAACTGGGTATATACCACCATATCGAAATGTTAGATATCACATCCCCTAGTTTCGTATGACTACAAATCAACCGAAATCCCATAATGAAATTTTTAATTTCTACCATTCTAGTTTACGTATGACAACTGAGAGGACATTCGAAATATGGAAAAAAAAATTGTTATACTCAAAAATATGTCAACCTACAAGTTCGCAGCTCAAACAAAAATTGTTGTTGCTACGATGGCTATACCCAATTATATACGCAAATACAATATGGGCGATCCAGATTTTATGGTTTATGATGATGATCCAAATCTTATTCCAGAAGAGTACGAATACGCCGACGTGCGAAACATAGGCAATAATGACCTAGCACCGGCTCAACGCTATCAAGGCAGCGCTGATATGGCAGTGCGTCGCGATCACATAAGAGACGAGCTTGTTGCAGCAGGATTGCACTAATAGATTTCTGCAATGTATCACTTTATCTACTGTTTTCTTATTTCTGCAATGTATCCATTTAGCTGTTTTTTTTGTATTTCTGCAATGTATCACTTTCTGTACTGTTTTTATGTAATGAACTGTTATGTTTTGTTAACTGTGTTATTCTGCAATAATTATAATGTTATGTTTTAATCTGTAATTAGTTAAATTACAAAATATAAATAAAATACTCCGCTTAAATACTCCGCTAAAACCGCCAAACGCATGGTCCGCTAACTACTATTCTCCGCTATAATATTCCGCTCAAATTCTCCGCATCCGCTTGCAAAGAACCACCTTAGTTGTTCCCTTTTTCATAAAGGAAATTAAAGACAACAAAACACTTTTTTTTTAAGCACCAAGCAGCGGTATTGGGGGTTACCCTTGAAAGGAAATATTCAGCAAAATTAAAAACCTTTAATTTTTGTACGAAAATTAAAGGCAACTCAGCATTCATTAGGGTTAAATAAAATTTAACTACCATATTCATTTACATATATCTAAATTTACCAAGTAACTTACATAGTTACATAAGCTGCAATCAAACGCCAAGGAGCACTAAAACAAGATGGAACAACAACAAAACCATGGAGGCTATGCACGGTCAAACAGATTGAAGAAGTAAAATGCCTGCTCCGAATAGTACCCATAGGGCATCAGACATCGTGGGCTTTGTAGCCCTATCGCAACAGTCCACTCTGCAGTCCTATAGGGATTAATGATGGACAAGGCGTCAGCCTGGCAGTCTTGGCCTTATCCATGGTCGTAGCAGGCTTGGTAGAAGAAAAGAGAAGAACCCCTTCCCTAGCCCATGGTGGAATTTCACCCATGTCTGCATTTTGGCTTTCACCCCAACTAATAATCCTAGGCGGCCAAATCGAGTTTTACAACAGGCAGTTTCCGGAACATACGCAAACTCTAGCAGGTTCTTTGCCCTACCGTACTTCAGTAGTTTCCCGATATCGGTGGTGCAGAACAGCACAAGCTGGCTGACCAATAACAACATAAATACCGGGAAACTGGATTATTTCTATTATGTAATAGGGGGGCTTGCAGCTATCGATTTTTAATGCTTCTTGATTTGTGCACACTTCTACCGCTACAAGGGCGTGCCCGGAAGCGGGAAGCGATCCATGAAGCGTTCCTTTGTTCTTTTTATAGCATTGTGGATTGCTGTTATAGTAGCGTAGCACATGAACGAATATGTTTAATGTATTACCACATGATTGTATGGCTTTCAATCTATCTAATTTATGTATAGAGCGTGAAAAGAGTAGAATGGGATGTGCGACCAGAGCAGCATTGTCCGCGTTGCTACGAGGATTAGCTCACTGGTTGGAGAGTGACTTTTTCCAATCTTTTTTTCTCTTCATCTTCTCACTTCAATTATGAAGCTTGTAGTGATAGATGAACATATATAGCTATAAGTAGAGTAAGGTTTGGATGTGAATGAAACAATCTTTTAGGAAAAAAATAACTTGCATGTGATTTTTAAACATCAATCCAGTGCAAATCTCCATGAATTAAGAAACTCAACTAAATTGAACATTCATACCTTGAAAGAGCTTTGTATTCTACGAGTGCTCTCTTCTTCCAAACCAACAATGTAACCTTAGTTCAGGTTTCATAAAACTGTGAAACGTACTACCGCTATAAAAATCATATGTGCTTCTTTACACCAGAGAAGTTTAATCATTGGAATAGACTTTCTACTAGCACATAAACTAAACATTGCATCTTTCTACATAACTAGAGGAAAAACCTCAAATACGAAAAAGAAGAAAAGCTTACACAAACTTTTTCAAACGGAAGATCTACAAATCGGACAGGCCCTAGATTTCACAAGCCATCTATCCACGCAATTTTTATGAAATCCATGGCCACAAGTCGTCATCTCTCTCAGCCTCTCTCCGTCTCTATAAATCTCCAAGCAAATTGCACATCCATCAGCAGATTTCATAGACTTATTCTTCCTTGAATACACGAAGGAGCCCATCTTTCTGAGATCCGACACAGAGAGTCCGACGGAAACTTTACTGTTATCGCGTTCGTCGAAGTCGGGGTTAGGGCTTCGGAAGTGGCTTCTTCTGCTCCGGCGACGAAGGGCGCGGCCAACGACAAATAGATGGAGGAGCACGACGGCAGCTATGCCAGCAAAGAGGAAGAAGAGGAAAAGGGCGGTCGCCATTACAAAGGCTTGGAGAAAGAAGGAGAGGACGCGAACACCTCCTTCTGGCTTCGCCGAAGGTGAGCGTGTCGCGCCCTCCAATGGACGGTCGTTATCGACAACTGACGTCATGGTGATCGGTAATATGGTGAAAAATGAAAATGGAAGCGGAATAGAAAAGGGTTTGCTTTATAAAGATTGTATTGCACCTGCGGAGTAGAATAATCGAGAAAAGGCTTGTGCAAAGGCTTCTTATGATTCCAGGTGGCGTAATTTCATTAGTGATAAGAATACATAAGGAGTTTGCGCGGAGGAATGGAATGCGAGGCAGATATTTTTGCTGCGGTTTTAGAAAAGGCGGCAACTTGGTATGTTCTGAAGAGAACAGATGCTTGTATTTTTATTTTACTTATTTTATTTATTTAATTTTCCCGTTTAACGTCTTGATGGAATTCCACTGTACCACTTTAATCCATAGTTATCAAAACCGAATCGTTAGTCAAATCGTAATAACTCAGATTCAAGATTTAAAAGGTCTGACCGGTCGAACTGTACATCAATTTTCTGCAATTTATACATGTTTCTACCACTAAATAAAAAAAGGGAATTAAACAAAATTTTATGACTAAAAGGTGCTAAATGTAAAAACCGAACGATACGCAGAAGGTTTTAAGTGCAAAGTATTAGCCCAAGAAAGCTTGCGTCTTCTCTCCTCTCAAAGCGATGCTTCCATCAGCTTCTCCCTCCAGTTACCACCGAACCCATTATAAACCCTAATTTTTTGAAATTCTAGCCTTAAAATCAGTTCGAAACCGATTTCGCTGTCACTACCTATGTTTGCAACTCCGCTTTTTTTAGAGATTCGACCAGTTTAACCACTGTCTATAGTTGAATTGCGGTTCGAATCCGCTCCCGACCGTTGCTATCACCGGCTCGCGGTTAGCCGCGGTTCAACCTACGGCCGGGTACAGTCTTTATAACACTGCTTTAATCACTCTAATGTGAGATGCATATAGATAATGTAACATTTCGAGCAATTTTTGCACCATTTAGGCAAACGTTGGATCCCACGGATGATGCATTATGGGTTTGACTCACTTAAATAACCGTTTGGCAGAACAGTTGTAACATTTGTAAATTTAACAAGAAACTAGTTAAGAATAATTAATTAATTACTTAATAATGATGTGTAAAATTGAATTTTACACTACCGAATTTTGAAAATGAAACTTACATCATTTTGTTTATGATGATTTTGTGAATACTTATATTTGTTTAAAGCTTTGCGAGCGAAACTCGGGCAAAGAAGTTGTTCGCATTGAAAAAGTTCGAATAAAAAATAATTCAATAATAATTAAGGTAGTAAATATTATAAAAACTACGTTAGAATAAATATGAACACAAGATTTAATGAAGTAATCGTTAATGTTAAGTTTAGAATAGGTAACAAAAACAAATAAAACTTCTAAAATTTCAACTTCAAAAAATAAATTCCTATGTTCAAAGATTTGAGGAAGATATTAATTAAAGAGGTCAAGCAAAAGAGAAATGACAAGGATTGGAAAAATGGAAAGGCTACCATGCAAAACAAGTTCTATTCGATTCATTGGAAATTCCGTAAGGGTAAATAATTTACAAGAACAATTAGCATTAAAAATTTAACCATAAGGACATCCGTCTAATATTTTATTCAGAAGGACAGCCGCCGTCTAATATTTTATTCAGAAGGGCACGCACTTACAATTTTCCATCGTTATCACTGTCGTTCAATCATACGAACAACAAAAATCACGAAATCGTGGAATCGAAAATCACGAAATCATCTTAAGTGGAAACTGAATCGTAATCCACGTTGCTTCATAGAATCGAACCAAAAAAATCATATGAACAACAAAAATCGGCACCAAATCAGCCGTAGATGGAACATTAAACACAACCTCGAATGAAAACCCTAATTGAATATGATAAAAATCTTCAATGGTCACTGGAAACCCTAGTTGAAGAAAACCGCAGTGTTTTTTTATTTCAGCTACTAAGTATCAATTTTATATCAGTGTAGGTATCGGTTTTGTGTTATTTTGTTACTGAAGCTTTTAAATATCAGTTTCAGGCCTATGTAGGTATCAGTTTTGGTCTTAATATTGTTTTCAGTTTCAGGCCTATGTAGGTATTGGTTTTATGTTATTTTCTTATGTAACGACCCGTATTTTTACGGTATATAAATAATTTATTTAATTATTTAAATAATGGTTTGATTATTTAAAATAACCAGAATTAAATAATATTGAATATTTAATTAAAATAAATAATATATTTAATTCAGAAAAAATAAAAAATAATGGAATTCACAATATGGTGTAATTTGGATTATTTAAAATATATATTCAGTTTGAAATTGAATTATATTAACAAATATATTTAAATAACGACAGTTTGAATGTATAATTATAATATAATTAAAATCGAGCTCGAAATGGCGCTGCAGTTCGTAATTTGGCGATTCGAACTTCAATTGAATATACAGAATCCGTTTTAAATCGGATTTCTGTGAAACAAGAAACGTTCGGAGCTGGTGAAATACATTTTTCTAGTGGAAGAGAAAAATGGGGATTTCTTTGTGTAGATTTTGATTTATGTCCAAATCAAATTTTAGAAAAGTCGCTATGGAATTCCTTTATAATTTATATCGATTTATTTATATTTTAAAATGGATTTTTAAATATAAATCAAATATCGATGTAACACTGGATTTGAAATATCGAGTTATAAATCCCATTGGAGCTGTATGATATTCTAGTGTGGATATATATGATAATATTTATTTTTAAATATTATATTTAATTATTTTTAAATATATTTGTACATTTAAATGAGTTATTTAGAGATTTAAAAATAGCAAGTTTTGCAAACGACCTCGGTTTTCGACGAAACTAATTTTGTTGGATCCACAATATTAAATTATTGCTAGATTTCAATTTTCGTGATTTTTGAAGTCAGTTTGTGGCCGTATGGGATTTTAATGTGAAAACAATCGATAATTGGACCTTTAAAAATACGTTGTGTGAGCAAACGGAGTCGGAATTCAACGAAACTAGTTTCGTTGGATCCGTAGTGTCGAACTAAAGGTGTATGTCAATTTCCATGATTTCTGGATATTTTATGTGATCATAGAGATTTTTAGAAGGCAGATACAATGAGAAATTGGCAAAATAAAATATAAAAATATTAATAAAAAAATATCCTAACTTATGTCTGAACCTAAACAAGGCCACGTCCTCTTATTCTCAGCCACACCATCAAGTTCAAAACGCAAGAACCAATTTCTATCTCCTCACAAACCAAAACGCAGCAAGAAAAAAATCCAAAGAATTCAAATCAAATTCCATTGATCCCAAACTTAGTTTCATCCATCTCATTTATTTAGAGCTTCAAGCGCCTGCGTTTTCGTACCCTTCGATGTCGTGTACTTCGAACTGGGAAACAGACCAAAGATCTAGGGTTCGATGTTGATGGAGTTTTAGGCAACGGGAGGAGTTTTCGTGGGTGGCGTTGGATTCATAGGAGCGATTAGCACCTTGCATCGAAGTTTTGGGGAAAAGCATGATAAAATTTTTTGATTCGTATACTGGGGTCGAAGCCATCGTGGGGTCAACGCATTTCAGTCCGTAAGCGTGAGTTGGGAGGTGAGAGGATGGTCGAGTGGAGGGTGGGTAGCTGAGTTCAATGGCGATTGCGGTTTGGAAGATAGTCAAGAAACGAAGGAGTTGCCGAAGCAGAAAATCAGGGAAATGGTGTGGTTAAAGCAGGAGGAGGTCGCGTCTATTTTCGTTAGGAGGAAGAAGCTTTTACACGGATCTGGGCTTTTAAACATTGGTTGGGCCAAGGGTAAGGGGTGAGCCCAATGGTGAAAATAATTAATGTTTATTTAATTCCAAAATGTATGTTAGCTTCTAAATGGCATAACTTTATCATACGTGAACGAAATTCAGCGAAACTGGTCACGTTGGGATCGTATGGATAGTGGCTACACCATGAAACTGATTGAGAGTGAATTCGAGCTCGTTACAATTTATAGCAAAATAAATTGTCCGTCTGAATCGAGCAATGGTTATTGTTATTAACGATGATTGTCCAATGTAATGACCCGCATTGTCAGAGGTATTATAATTAATTTATTTAATTATATAAATGGTGAAGTAAAGGATTTAATGGTCATTAATTAAATTATAGTAGATATTTAATTAAATTAAATAATTAAATAATATATTTAATTCAGAAATAATCAAATTGTGTTGGAAATCACAATATAAGGTGAACAGGGTCATCCCTAGGATTTAATTCAGCTTAGAGTTGAATTGTATTGACGAATATATTCAATCGACGTCAGTTTGAACGTATAATTATAATATAATTAAAATCAAGCTCGAAATGACACTGCAGGTCGTAAATTGGCGATTCGAACTTCAACTGAATGTACAGGATTCGTTTTAAGCCGGATTTCTGTGAAACAAGAAACGTGTGGAGCTGGTGGAGTATATCTTTCTAGTGGAAGAGAAAAATCAGGATTTCGTCGTGTAGATTTTGATTCACGTCCAAATCAAATTTTGAAATAGTCGTTATAGAATCGTTTATCGACCGTATCGGTTCATTCGATATAACTAGAGATCAGGTTTGAATTTAAACAAGGTTCTTTTGGGAAGTAGTGATAATTTAATTTTTAGAATTTTATGGTAATTTTTAATTAATTAAATAAACAACTTTTTATTTGGAGTATTTTGCACCCTATATCAATAATTTTTGGGTTTCACAATATGAGTTAACCTACCGGTTTTACTATATTTTTGGAATCGTGACATATTACTGGTCATGACCGTATTTTCGTTTCTGTCCGTAGTGGCTCGTACGTGAACGAAATTTCACGAAATGGTTTCAATCTATTTTGGCACATTGAATCACCGACCATAATTGTTGTAGTAAAAGTCCATTTGATAAAAAGGATAACAATTTATTGTTACTTCATCATGAATTATGCTCACAATAAATGAAATGTTCATAACAACCATATTACTTATGGATGAGAGGTAATACACTAATACGGATGGAAGCATACAAGTCTCATCATCAACAGTGTAGGCACTAGACAACTCGTTCATGACCAAGTATTTTGAAAGGAAAACATATGGTGGATAAATGGCCATGCACCAACCTTATAACATATAAATACACTAAGTTTTTATCCTAAATACAACTTCATTCTCAGGTCCAAGAATCCGCCGCACCATTCTCTTCAAAGAAAAACCAAAACGACATCCTGGACAAATAAAAAACAATTCAAATCAAAATCCTAAAATCGTGGAACTCGATTGGTGATCAGGGTTTGACATCAGTTATGTTTAGTCGCGGGAAACTAGGGTTGCGGGTTAATGGGATTCGAAGCATCGATTCTTGGATTCGTTCTTATTTTCGGGTTACAGGGGAGAGTAGCTTCGATTTGTGATTTTATGAGGTTGGTTGAGGATCAAAAATGTCGCTACCTGTAGCGAACTAGCGTGAAACTCTGGAAGGACGCAGGCAGAAGGGGGAGATCGAGTAAAAGGAAAAGGGGCGGAATAGGAAGAGGTCGAGGTGAAGGGGATGATGGTGAAATCCGTTTGAAATCAAATGGGGTATAGATGGAGATTTAGGCTTGAGAAGGTGCGGCAATGGTTTGTGGAAGGAGCTGAGGTCGCGTCTGTGTACAGGAGGAAGAAGGATTTAAGGTGGGCGGGTTTGGGCTTTAGACGTTGGATGGGCCGGGTTGGGGAGAAAAAGAAAGTAAGGCCCAATTAGAAATTAAAAATCCAAGTTATTTATTTATATAATTGTGTGTAAACATCGAAGTTGAATAACTTCATCATAGGATATCGGTTTTCAGCAAACCAAGATCCATTGGGATCGTATGGACGGACACTACCCAATGAGACTGACTGGAAGTCCATCGAAGCTCGTTACAATTTATGGCGAAATAAATTGCCCGTCGTAGTCAAATAACGCAAACCGTTATTTAACGATTAACGCGCAAAAGTGAGTAAAACTCACCAACTCTGAACAGTTTATATTTTCATGTTGTATTTTTAACTATTAGATATTGACTGATCGACTGTGTATTGACCGTTTGATTGAACTGCTAGTCAGTTAGTTGAATTTCTATATTGATTCTGTTTATCAGAATATATCATATGGAACTGCAAGTGATGTAAATTTTATTGTGTAACATCTGTGGATGCAGGAGAACAGGTTGGAGGAATCCGACTGGATTCCTCAACAGTTATTTTATTGTTTTTCATATATTTTGATATATGATGTGAATAATAACCTGTTGTTGATTGTGTGTGTATGGACGATATTGAACATCGTGATTTGATATGATTGAATACCATAACATACCGGAATGTAGATAAAGGAATTTTCAAAGTGATATTGAAAATAGCATATTTATAAAATGGGATATTTATAAATAAGAGATATTTATAAAGTGGAATATTTATAAATAAGAAATGTTTATAAATAGGAGATATTTGAAAAGGTAATAAATTCAAAACATTTCTTTTTTAATGGAAAGACCTGTGTGGCGAGTTTGGGGATTTTCCCGATGCTCCCGATACAAAGGAGGTTATGGCGAATTTTCCCGGGAATTTAAGGAGTTAGAATATTTCAAGAATAAATTTGAAAAGGAAATATTTGTAAACCAGTTACAAATAGAATTGGAAAGGGAACATTATAAAAAGGAAATCATTTTTTGAAGTGTAGAACCGTTATTTAAAAGTAAATCCTTTCAAATGAATAAAACGTTGTTAAAAAGGAAATCTTTATAAAGTGAATAAAGTTAGTTAATCGAATATGGTATTCGAAGTTAGTTAATCGAATATAGACATTCGAAGTTAGTTAATCGAATATGGCATTCGAAGTTAGTTAATCGAATATAGACATTCGAAAGGAGTTAATCGAATATGGTATTCGAAGTTAGTTAATCGAATATGGTATTCGAAAGTTAGTTAATCGAATATGTTATTCGAAAGGGGTTAGTCAAGTCGAGTTAGTCAAATAGAGTTAACCAGTTAGAGTTAATCAGTTAGAGTTAACCAGTTGGAGTTAATTAGTTAGAGTTAATCGATTAGAGTTAAAACGAACTAGAGTTAATCAAATATAGTTATTTGAGACAGAGTTAGTCAAACATAGTATTCAGGGTAAGTTGCCATCTTGTACGACTGCTAGCGTAATTCGCAGGACTGTAAATAGCCTACGGCGGTCGTATGTTTCCTGAGGGAGTCAGGCGTAACCATTTTGATCGCTGCGATCTAGAGTCAAGCGAATGGAGTTTAATCGAATATTAGTATTCGATAGGAGTTAATCGAGTTGATCGAATTGAGAAATAAGTTAAGTTAAATAAGTTGAGTTGATCGGGTGGTTCGACCAAGTTAGTCGAGCCTAGTTAATCGAATCGAATTGGTCGAACCAAGTAAGTCGAGTTAAGTTAGCCAAGTTAGTCGAGCCTAGTTAATCGAATCGAATTGGTCGAACCAAGTAAGTCGAGTTAAGTTAGCCAAGTTAGTCGAGCCTAATTAATCGAATCGAATTAGTCTAACCAAGTAAGTCGAGTTAAGTTAGTCAAGTTAGTCGAGCCTAGTTAATCGAATTGAATTGGTCGAACCAAGTAAGTCGAGTTAAGTTAGTCAAGTTAGTCGAGCCTAGTTAATCGAATCGAATTGGTTGAACCAAGTAAGTCGAGTTAGTCGAGTCAAGTTAAGTTAGTCGAGTTAAGTTCGTCGAGTTAAATAAATCGATGTTAGTTTCATCGAAAGGAGTTATCGATGTTAGTTTCATCAAAAGGAGTTATCGATGTTAGTTTCATCGAAAGGAGTTATCGATGTTAGTTTCATCGAAAGGAGTTATCGATGTTAGTTTCATCGAAGGGAGTTATCAATTATAGTTTAATCAAAGTGAGATTTCCAAATATGAGATATTTGAAAAGGAAGAGTTATCGAATATTAGTTATTCGAAGAGAGATTATCGAATATCGTTTATTCGAGAAGAAGTTAATCGAATATAGGTTATTCGAAGAAGACTTAATCGAATAGAGATTTCTCGAAGAGAGTTAATCGGCAAATTCGATTATATCGAATTCGGGAAAGTACTTATACTTTCCAGTGTTTAAATAGAGATTTATTTATTTATAAATAAATAAGCGTTAGGTTAATTATTCACTAATAAGAATAGAAGTTATAATTAAAGTTAGATAATTCGAAAGGAGGGATTATAACGTTATCGTTATAACCAATGTTTTAAATATAGAAGTGGATTAGTAAAATTGGATCCGAGAAAGGCGTAAATAAGTTGTTAAAGATTAAAAGATAAACTTTGACCATTTTGAAGTTATAACGTTGTTCAGTTAAGGTCTGAGACGTAATTATACCCCAACTTGAGTGACTTCCTTCTTAACTAAGAAATGGTAAGGTTTGATCGTAAAGGAGTTTTGGAAATGTTTTCCAAACGAGAATCAGAAATGTTTTCTGATAAAAGAAAAATAAGAATTTAGAATATAGGGAAACAGGAGATAAGTAAATAAATGAACTAAAGAAATTTATGTTAAATGATGTTTGTTCGATATAATTTCCATTTGGAAATAATATCATTGTTTTCACACTTGTTTTTCTTTGATAGTTAACTCACCGACTATCGAAGTTTTGACCATTTTAACGTTGTTAATATGGAGAGACCGTTTGGATTATTATCCATAGAACCACTCTGTATTGGTATAAGCGTCGCGAATCATATATGCCAAAGATAATTGAAGACGGAGTAAAATGCAAGGGCTGTTGTATAAGTCTTAGATAACAGTGACTAAGATGGATATACGGAATAGTGCCTTCGGTTTGTCCAGTCCCAGGACAACTTGTATGGACGAAGGTCTGACAGAGTATATCCAATGGATCGCGTAAGTTGATCTGTTCAAACGTATTCACGTTTGGTGGCGGAGGAATTCGTTTCTCTTAGCTGTATACCCGTGTTATTTTTGGATAAGTCAATTTGTGATTTGGCGGGTATGACGATGTGACATTCTAAGTGAATGAGGATGACTTGTATGAATGAATGTCTGACAGAGTATTTCCAGAAAGGCCACATACATTGATTTCTTCAACCGTACCAAGAGTGGAAGCGGAGAAGGAAACTTCTTTTAGCTAACACGTAATGTATGGTTGTAGACGTCAATTAGTGATTTTCGATGGACCTAACAATGTGGCATTCGAAGTGAATCTGATGTGATGATAAAGCGTAGCTTCTAGCCTCATCAACCAGTAAATGACAGAAATCAGGCAGGTAGCATGGCTAAGTCGGTCGCACCGAAGTAGGGTGTATAATCACCTATCTAGAGAATATTCATTTGTTTCTTAAATCTATCAATGCTGTCCCATATATATACGGGAACGGTTGCTGATCCCAACCATTGGTGATGTACATTCGATACACTCAAGCGAAATGAGTGGTCGGTCATGTGTGGCTGAGTTGCAAGATGTTCCTGTTGAACTCCAGTGTATCGTTCCTAGAGTACACTGATCGGAAGGTGGTTCCATACCTTGTCATAGTTGGAAATCCATTATCCAATACGTGCCTGCGATTGTGATTGTATACTATATATGTAGAACGTGAGATGAAAGCGTTTCTGCTAGTTGATATCTATTTGTACATAGACATTATTATAATATCAAAAGGTTTTTGATATAAAGATATTTTGGATTCTCATAAGGGAAAAACCCGTTCCGTTCTGCGGCGTGGTCTTATGAGATATCGTTTACTTGTTCATATACCTGTTTAAACTGTTTTACTCATACCAGTCCCATGACTGACCCGGAGTTTATTTGTTTTGTTTTCTCTAAACTCTTGGGTGCCTAATTTTGTACGGGCAGTCAAGTAGTCAGGAATTTACAGATATACTGGAAGAGCGTGGAGCAGGAGGCTTCAAGATCATATAGCTATAGTTATTTCCGCTGTGTTGTAAGTGTTGTACTCTGATAAGTGCTATTGTATACATAACTGTTATATTTCAAAGTTATGTTATCTTTTATATGTTATTCGTTCCGCTGTGAGGTTCGTGTTACTCTGATGTTGTGTTCTTCTTCTTCTTCTTCTATTCTAAGTTTCTATCTTATCTATTCTCACCTTCTAATTTCTTTCATTAATTACCGGGATTTTTCGATGTTTTGGTTATCGACATCGAGCTTATGTCGATAACCAAAGTCGCTCAAAATCCGGGTCGTTACAGTTGGTATCAGAGCTTAAGTTAAGAATTACTTGGCTCTGTGGCGTGACTCGGTAGAGATATGGTTAGTAATACCCTAGATTGAGTTTGAGTGTATATATACGAGTGCGTATTTGTATTTGATATAAAAATGGTTTTATATTGTGGGGATTCATCGGCTGAGTTGTTTATGAGTTCTGGTCGATCAGTTTGATCCACTGTATCGGTAGGAGTAAATAAACACTTGAATACGATGGACCGACACAGTATGGATATGTGATATATTATCATATATAGGATATATTTGTTGTTATTATAATCGAGTAAGATTATAAATTAAATGGTTAAGTATCTAACCAATCAGAATTCATATAAGTAAAGTATATGAAAAAAGATGAATTAAATATGAATTTAAATCAGATTTGGAATTAAAATAAGGAAATTTTAAGTTCCTTGGAGATTTTGAAATGTTTTCAAAATGGAAGTATTTAGTAATGGTATTGAAAATGATATAGTATTGAGATCACTTGGGTCGCTGGAAAATGATTCCGATGATGACTGCGCAGTATCATCGGTGTGATTTTCGAGTTCTAAGTGATGGATTACTACCAGAGATTTTGAAAACGTTTTTCAAACTGAAGATGATACAGTATTGAACTCACTTTAATCACCGGGAAATAAATTCCGATGGTGAAGTCGACCATCATCGGTATTCATTTTCGAGTTCTAAGTGGTGGATTACTACCAAAGATTTTAATTTGAATTTGTTTTGAGGAAACAAGTTGTTTAGAAAATTCGAAGGTTTTGAATAGGTATTATGATTTCAAATTGATTTGAAATTTACCCAGGAATTTAAGTTCTGAAATTTAAATTTAACTTATGAAGTTAAATGAAATGAGATGGTAAAAATAAATTGAAATTTAACTTGAACTAAGTTAAATAGAATTTGAAATTTGATATTGGGGTTCGAATAAAATTCGGTTTGGATTTGAGGATATGAACTGATTGGAATTTGATTAAGATAACACTGGTATATGCTGAGTTGATAGCATATGGAAGATGGTAGGGATATAATGATATGCCCAACAAAAAGGTACAAGTTTATATTTTATATGAGTTTGGAAATGTACGAGCCGATTTGGCAAGCCGTTTGGCGTTTTGATTTTCTTTTGGGTTAAAGAAGGCCCAGAGAGGCGAGTTGGAGTTTGAGCTATTGACCAGTACAAAGGAGGTGCTGGCAAAATTTTCCGAGAATATAAAGTGTTAGAAAATTTTCAAAATTTTTGAAAATTTTAGTTAGTCGGAAGGAATTAATATTTTAGTCGATATTAATTGGTTCAGTTGAAATCAGAAATAAGGGGTAAACAAATCTTAGGAGTTCCAATAGATAGGGTCGTCCTCTAACTTAGCAATTTCGAGGACGAAATTATTTTAAGTGGGGAAGAATGTAATGACCCGCATTGTCAGAGGTATTATAATTAATTTATTTAATTATATAAATGGTGAATTAAAGGATTTAATGGTCGTTAATTAAATTATAGTAGATATTTAATTAAATTAAATAATTAAATAATATATTTAATTCAGAAATAATCAAATTGTGTTGGAAATCACAATATAAGGTGAACAGGGTCATCCCTAGGATTTAATTCAGCTTAGAGTTGAATTGTATTGACGAATATATTCAATCGACGTCAGTTTGAACGTATAATTATAATATAATTAAAATCGAGCTCGAAATGGCACTGCAGTTCGTAAATTGGCGATTCGAACTTCAACTGAATGTACAGGATTCGTTTTAAGCCGGATTTCTGTGAAACAAGAAACGTGTGGAGCTGGTGGAGTATATCTTTCTAGTGGAAGAGAAAAATCAGGATTTCGTCGTGTAGATTTTGATTCACGTCCAAATCAAATTTTGAAATAGTCGCTATAGAATCGTTTATCGACCGTATCGGTTCATTCGATATAACTAGAGATCAGGTTTGAATTTAGACAAGGTTCTTTTGGGAAGTAGTGATAATTTAATTTTTAGAATTTTACGGTAATTTTTAATTAATTAAATAAACAACTTTTTATTTGGAGTATTTTGCACCCTATATCAATAATTTTTGGGTTTCACAATATGAGTTAACCTACCGGTTTTACTATATTTTTGGAATCGTGACATATTACTGGTCATGACCGTATTTTCATTTCTGTCCGTAGTGGCTCGTACGTGAACGGAATTTCATGAAATGGTTTCAATCTATTTTGGCACATTGAATCACCGACCATAATTGTTGTAGTAAAAGTCCATTTGATAAAAAGGATAACAATTTATTGTTACTTCATCATGAATTATGCTCACAATAAATGAAATGTTCATAACAACCATATTACTTATGGATGAGAGGTAATACACTAATACGGATGGAAGCATACAAGTCTCATCATCAACAGTGCAGGCACTAGACAGCTCGTTCATGACCGAGTATTTTGAAAGGAAAACATATGGTGGATAAATGGCCATGCACCAACCTTATAACATATAAATACATTAAGTTTTTATCCTAAATACAACTTCATTCTCAGGTCCAAGAATCCGCCGCACCATTCTCTTCAAAGAAATACCAAAACGACATCCTGGATAAATAAAAAACAATTCAGATCAAAAGCCTAAAATCGTGGAACTCGATTGGTGATCAGGGTTTGACATCAGTTGGGTTTAGTCGCGAGAAACTAGGGTTGGGGTTAATGGGATTCGAAGCATCGATTCTTGGATTCGTTCTTATTTTCGGGTTACAGGGGAGAGTAGCTTCGATTTGTGATTTTATGAGGTTGGTTGAGGATCAAAAATGTCGCTACCTGTAGCGAACTAGCGTGAAACTCTGGAAGGACGCAGCCAGAAGGGGGAGATCGAGTAAAAGGAAAAGGGGCGGAATAGGAAGAGGTCGAGGTGAAGGGGATGATGGTGAAATCCGTTTGAAATCAAATGGGGGTATAGATGGAGATTTAGGCTTGAGAAGGTGCGGCAATGGTTTGTGGAAGGAGCTGAGGCCGCGTCTGTGTACAGGAGGAAGAAAGATTTAAGGTGGGCGGGTTTGGGCTTTAGACGTTGGATGGGCCGGGTTGGGGAGAAAAAGAAAGTAAGGCCCAATTAGAAATTAAAAATCCAAGTTATTTATTTATATAATTGTGTGTAAACTTCGAAGTTGAATAACTTCATCATAGGATATCGGTTTTCGGCAAACCAAGATCCGTTGGGATCGTATGGACAGACACTACCCAATGAGACTGACTGGAAGTCCATCGGAGCTCGTTACAATTTATGGCGAAATAAATTGCCCGTCGCAGTCAAATAACGCAAACCGTTATTTAACGATTAACGCGCAAAAGTGAGTAAAACTCACCAACTCTGAACAGTTTACATTTTCATGTTGTATTTTTAGAACTATTAGATATTGACTGATCGACTGTGTATTGACCGTTTGATTGAACTGCTAGTCAGTTAGTTGAATTTCTATATTGATTCTGTTTATCAGAATATATCATATGGAACTGCAAGTGATGTAAATTTTATTGTGTAATATTTGTGGATGCAGGAGAACAGGTTAGAGGAATCCGACTGGATTCCTCAACAGTTATTTTATTGTTTTTTACATATTTTGATATATGATGTGAATTATAACCTGCCGTCGATTGTGTGTGTATGGACGATATTGAACATCGTGATTTGATATGATTGAATACCATAACATACCGGAATGTAGATAAGGGAATTTTCAAAGTGATATTGAAAATAGCATATTTATAAAATGGGATATTTATAAATAATAGATATTTATAAAGTGGAATATTTATAAATAAGAAATGTTTATAAATTGGAATATTTATAAATAGGAGATATTTGAAAAGGTAATAAATTCAAAACATTTCTTTTTGAATGGAAAGACATGTGTGGCGAGTTTGGGGATTTTCCCGATGCTCCCGATACAAAGGAGGTTATGGCGAATTTTCCCGGGAATTTAAGGAGTTAGAATATTTCAAGAATAAATTTGAAAAGGAAATATTTGTAAACCATTTACAAATAGAATTGGAAAGGGAACATTATAAAAAGGAAATCATTTTTAAAGTGTAGAACCGTTATTTAAAAGTAAATCCTTTCAAATGAATAAAACATTGTTAAAAAGGAAATCTTTATAAAGTGAATAAAGTTAGTTAATCGAATATGGTATTCGAAGTTAGTTAATCGAATATAGACATTCGAAGTTAGTTAATCGAATATGGTATTCGAAGTTAGTTAATCGAATATAGACATTCGAAAGGAGTTAATCGAATATGGTATTCGAAGTTAGTTAATCAAATATGGTATTCGAAAGTTAGTTAATCGAATATGTTATTCGAAAGGGGTTAGTCAAGTCGAGTTAGTCAAATAGAGTTAACCAGTTAGAGTTAATCAGTTAGAGTTAACCAGTTGGAGTTAATTAGTTAGAGTTAATCGATTAGAGTTAAAACGAACTAGAGTTAATCAAATATAGTTATTTGAGACAGAGTTAGTCAAACATAGTATTCAGGGTAAGTTGCCATCTTGTACGACTGCTAGCGTAATTCGCAGGGCTGTAAATAGCCTATGGCGGTCGGATGTTTCCTGAGGGAGTCAGGCGTAACCATTGTGATCGCTGCGATCTAGAGTCAAGCGAATGGAGTTTAATCGAATATTAGTATTCGATAGGAGTTAATCGAGTTGATCGAATTGAGAAATAAGTTAAGTTAAATAAGTTGAGTTGATCGGGTGGTTCGACCAAGTTAGTTGAGCCTAGTTAATCGAATCGAATTGGTCGAACCAAGTAAGCAGAGTTAAGTTAGCCAAGTTAGTCGAGCCTAGTTAATCGAATCGAATTGGTCGAACCAAGTAAGTCGAGTTAAGTTAGTCAAGTTAGTCGAGCCTAGTTAATCGAATCGAATTGGTCGAACCAAGTAAGTCGAGTTAAGTTAGTCAAGTTAGTCGAGCCTAGTTAATCGAATCGAATTGGTTGAACCAAGTAAGTCGAGTTAGTCGAGTCAAGTTAAGTTAGTCGAGTTAAGTTCGACGAGTTAAATAAATCGATGTTAGTTTCATCGAAAGGAGTTATCGATGTTAGTTTCATCGAAAGGAGTTATCGATGTTAGTTTCATCGAAAGGAGTTATCGATGTTAGTTTCATCGAAAGGAGTTATCGATGTTAGTTTCATCGAAGGGAGTTATCGATTATAGTTTATTCGAAGTGAGATTTTCAAATATGAGATATTTGAAAAGGAAGAGTTATCGAATATTAGTTATTCGAAGAGAGATTATCGAATATCGTTTATTCGAGAAGAAGTTAATCGAATATAGGTTATTCGAAGAAGAGTTAATCAAATAGAGATTTCTCGAAGAGAGTTAATCGGCAAATTCGATTATATCGAATTCGGGAAAGTACTTATACTTTCCAGTGTTTAAATAGAGATTTATTTATTTATAAATAAATAAGTGTTAGGTTAATTATTCACTAATAAGAAT
This sequence comes from Allium sativum, assembly GCA_030737875.1. Classification (NCBI taxonomy): domain Eukaryota; kingdom Viridiplantae; phylum Streptophyta; class Magnoliopsida; order Asparagales; family Amaryllidaceae; genus Allium; species Allium sativum. The sequence goes on from CM060921.1 coordinate 322,790,990, forward strand.
AGAAGTTGTAATTAAAGTTAGATAATTCGAATGGAGGGATTATAACGTTATCGTTATAACCAATGCTTTAAATATAGAAGTGGATTAGTAAAATTAGATCCGAGAAAGGCGTAAAGAAGATGTTAAAGATTAAAAGATAAACTTTGACCATTTTGAAGTTATAACGTTGTTCAGTTAAGGTCTGAGAGGTAATTATACCCCAACTTGAGTGACTTCCTTCTTAACTACGAAATGGTAAGGTTTGATTATAAAGGAGTTTTGGAAATGTTTTCCAAACGAGAATAAGAAATGTTTTCTGATATAAGAAAAATAAGAATTTAGAATATAGGGAAACAGGAGATAAGTAAATAAATGAACTAAAGAGATTTATGTTAAATGATGTTTGTTCGATATAATTTCCATTTGGAAATAATATCGTTGTTTGCACACTTGTTTTTCTTTGATAGTTAACTCACCGACTATCGAAGTTTTGACCATTTTAATGTTGTTAATATGGAGAGACCGGTTGGATTATTATCCATAGAACCACTCTGTATTGGCATAAGCGTCGCGAATCATATATGCCAAAGATAATTGAAGACAGTAAAATGCAAGGGTTGTTGTATAAGTCTTAGATAACAGCGACTAAGATGGATATACGGAATAGTTCCTTCGGTTTGTCCAGTCCCAGGACAACTTGTATGGACGAAGGTCTGACAGAGTATATCCAATGGATCACGTAAGTTGATCTGTTCAAACGTATTCACGTTTGGTGGCGGAGGAATTCGTTTCTCTTAGCTGTATACCCGTGTTATTTTTGGATAAGTCAATTTGTGATTTGGCGGGTATGACGATGTGACATTCTAAGTGAATGAGGATGACTTGTATGAATGAATGTCTGACAGAGTATTTCCAGAAAGGCCACGTACATTGATTTCTTCAACCGTACCAAGAGTGGAAGCGGAGAAGGAAACTTCTTTTAGCTGACACGTAATGTATGGTTGTAGACGTCAATTAGTGATTTTCGATGGACCTAACAATGTGGCATTCGAAGTGAATCTGATGTGATGATAAAGCGTAGCTTCTAGCCTCATCACCCAGTAAATGACAGAAATTGGGCAGGCAGCATGGCTAAGTCGGTCGCACCGAAGTAGGGTGTATAATCACATATCTAGAGAATATTCATTTGTTTCTTAAATCTATCAATGCTGTCCTATATATATACGGGAACGGTTGCTGATCCCAACCGTTGGTGATGTACATTCGATACACTCAAGCGAAATGAGTGGTCGGTCATGTGTGGCTGAGTTGCAAGATGTTCTTGTTGAACTCCAGTGTATCGTTCCTAGAGTACACTGATCGGAAGGTGGTTCCATACCTTGTCATAGTTGGAAATCCATTATCCAATACGTGCTTGCGATTGTGATTGTATACTGTATATGTAGAACGTGAGATGAAAGCGTTTCTGCTAGTTGATATCTATTTGTACATAGACATTATTATAATATCAAAAGGTTTTTGATATACAGATATTTTGGATTCTCATAAGGGAAAAACCCGTTCCGTTCTGCGGCGTGGTCTTATGAGATATCGTTTACTTGTTCATATACCTGTTTAAACTGTTTTACTCATACCAGTCCCATGACTGGCCCGGAGTTTATTTGTTTTGTTTTCCCTAAACTCTTGGGTGCCTAATTTTGTACGGGCAGTCAAGTAGCCAGGAATTTACAGATATACTGGAAGAGCGTGGAGCAGGAGGCTTCAAGATCATATAGCTATAGTTATTTCCGCTGTGTTGTAAGTGTTGTACTCTGATAAGTGCTGTTGTATACATAACTGTTATATTTCAAAGTTATGTTATCTATTATATGTTATTCGTTCCGCTGTGAGGTTCGTGTTACTCTGATGTTGTGTTCTTCTTCTTCTTCTTCTTCTATTCTAAGTTTCTATCTTATATATTCTCACCTTCTAATTTCTTTCATTAATTACCGGGATTTTTCGATGTTTTGGTTATCGACATCGAGCTTATGTCGATAACCAAAGTCGCTCAAAATCCGGGTCGTTACATCCAATGTGAGTAAAACTCACCAACTCTGAACAGTTATATTTTTAAAACATATTTTTAGAACTGGTAATTATCTGTTGATTGGTGTGTGTTAACTATTTGCCTAAATTGCTTGTGTATTGGTTGAAATAGGTTAAATTGTTTGTGTATTGGTTGAAATTATAGATAACGATATATATATAAATTGTTAATCAAATATGGATTCTGTTTATCAGAATATTTCATATCGAAATGGAATCGATGTTATTATATCGTTTAACATCTGTGGATGCAGGGAAACTGTAATAACCCGAAAATCTGAGCCAATTTAATATTTTTATTTTGGCAACTTTGATGAATTTTGAATATTTAAAATGATTTATTTTAAATAATAACGACAAGAAATTTATTTTGAATAGAATTTGAATGAATATATTTATTTGAATCGACGTTAGAATATAAATATTTTATTTTAGTTATAAAAGGAACTAAAAATGGCGCGGTAGTTTGAAAATTCGATTTCAAATTTCAAATGAATGTACAGGATTCAAAATAAACCGGATTTTGGCGAAACAAAAAATATTAGAATCTATTCGAATATATCTTTCTAACGAATCCGGAAAATTGAAATTTCATAGCGGGGATAAAAAGTTATGCCCAGATGAAAATTCAGAATAGTCGCAATGGAATTCTGGCCCCTAAAAAATGGAAATTTTGCAAACGACCTCTGTTTTCGACAAAACCACTTTTGTAGGATCCAGGATGTCGAATTATTGCTAGATTCCAAAATTCATAATTTTTTGAATCAATATGTGAGCGTGGCGAAAGAAAATGTGTTAGGACCGTATCGTCAATACGAAGCTAGAAAATATTTTTCAAACGATCTCAGAATTTGACGAAATTAGTTTTGTTAGGACCGTATCGTCAATACGAAGTTAGAAAATATTTTTCGGGAATTTTTAGAGTCCGTATGTGGCCCCGGTAAATTGAAATGTGCGTTCAAATTCAATATATAGATTTATATTTTGATTTTGACGCATACTGATCGAAACGATCGAATCATCTTATGATACATATCCCATTGTGTTCGGAATGGGGGTAATTAGCTAGGGACGACAGTCGGTGGGTTCGATTTCGATCTCGAAATAAAAAGTTGCTTTTTGAAATTTAAAAATAATAAAATATATAAATAATCAAATAACCCCCCCTCCTCATTTCTCCTATTCCTAGTCAACCCCCCCCCTCGTTCAAATCATTCAAAAGATCTAAAAGAAAAAGAAAAACCGAATGAACCATTGCCGTCGCCCTCCAGGGGAGCCCCGTCGTTGCCTAGGCGCCGCCACCACGCAAGACCTACGCACCCCCTCCCTCTCAGCTCTGCCTTCTTCTCTTCCCTTCCCCTTCACTCTCCTCGCCCCTATTGAAAAACGCGAGCCTTATCCCCGTACAACACCGTCGCAGGCACCCCCTCCTCCACCAGTCGGAGCCGCGCACCAGACCCACCACCGTGAGGCCGCGCCACCCTCCACCTTCGATCGAAAGTCAACAGCCGCCTTTCCCCCTCTTTCTCCGCCAAATTGAAACCCTAGTATACTGTAAGTTTTTCTGATTTTAATCTTATAGAAATCTATGATGTTTGGTTAACGAAAACCATGATTTTTATTTATTTACAGTCGTGATTTTTATTTATTTAAAAGTTATGATTTTTATTTATTTAAAAAAAGGGGCTAGGATTTTTATATGTGAAAAGATTATATTTTTAATCATGAAAAGATTATATTTTTAAATAGAAAAGAAGAGATTTTAAACATGTATGGTTTTTTTTATATAGCAAAGAGAAAGGATTAGATTTTTCTAATTGAAAATATTAGATTTCTAATATTAAAAATATTATATTTTTAAAATTAAAAAGATCGTATTTTTAAAATTAAAAAGATCGTATTTTTGAAATCAAAAAGATTGTATTTTTAAAATTAAAAAGATCGTATTTTTGGAATTAAAAGATCGTAATTTTGAAATTAAAAAGATCGTATTTTTGAAATTAAAAAGATGAGATTTTTAAATATGGAAAAATATAATCTTTTCTATATAAATAGCGTCGTAAAAATATATGTTGTTTTGAAATAAAAATATGATTTTTATTCCGAAGAGGGCGTTATAGAAATATAATTTTTATGTGAGTAGCAGTATAAAAATAACGATTTTTAAATATATGAACAACATATTAAAAATGTGATTTTAATATGAACAGCGTGGAGAAGACTACGTTGGAAATACGAACAAATCCAGACCGTTCTAAATTTTAGAAATAAAATGGAGGAGTGGAACCCTCGGTGAGAACTTCTCACTTTTAATTTGTTTTCTAGTTGAAATATATACTAGGATGCAGACGGTGCTTAGCAGCACCGACACCCGTTGTCCACAGACCATGGATGACTTGTTTGTTTGTTGTTTGTGGTGTGAATATTGATTGTGTGATGTGGAATGGAATAAAATATTTTATAGTTAAAAATATAATTTTTAACGTGTATATAAAATAAATATTTATAAACAAATCGGACGGTTTGTTTATGTACACCCATTTGACTGATATTGATTGGCACGATAAATTTTACACATCGCCCAACTGCACAAATAAAAATCTGTGTTTGTTGATTTGAAACCCCACACGGGTGTTGGGATGATATTTGGAGTACACTATTCCCAAATAATTAGCTGTATGTCGATCGATTGATTAACAGGCTGTTATAAGCGTTAAATATTTATATTTGATGCTTATGCAGTGTAGGATGCACTCTGGATGATGGTTGATTATTTATCGTTGCTATTATATACAAGTGTTGTAGGGAATCCATATAATTAACATTATATGGTAATTGATTGGGCCTCATTCCAAGTTGGAAAATAAAGAAAATTCATGTGTTGAATAAAAAGAAAATTCATGTGTTGAATAAAAGAAAATTCATGTGTTGAATAAAATATATATTCATGTGTTGAATAAAAGAAAATTCATATGTTGAATAAAATATATATTCATGTGTTGAATAAAAGAAAATTCATGTGTTGAAGGAAATATTCATTTGTTGAATAGAATAACGAAGTTATTGAAATATATAAAGCCATGTTGATTAGATATGCGTCATTTTGATGTGAACGATATCTATATCGATTTTATTCATTTTTATAATGAATATCGAAAAGGAATTGATTTCAAAATATAATATTTTGAAAATACTATCATTAATATATCGATGATATGGAATATTCAATTTTGATTTGAAATTGAATATGAAGTTGAAATCATTTTGAAAACTAATTTAAAACGATTTATAAAATACGTTTTGAAAGGAAATCGACGAAATATATATAATATATTATATATATATATATAATGGCCTGAATAGAATGCGCCGCGCTGCGGCAGTTCGCGAATTTCGACCATTGACTTTGAATGGACATTACCGGAGATCCGACCGTCGGATTCTCCTAAAACCGGAACCGTTGGGTCGTATCGAAAAGAGCTTTCTAACGAATATTAGAGATTTGAAATATAACAGTTGGATTTGGAATTATGTCTAAATCAAATTTGGAAAAGGTCGCTGTAAGTGCAGTTCGATGGCCGTTGATTGAAATCGACTGTACGGGCCTTGATAAAATTATTAAAAACAGCAATAATTTGTGTAAAATCATAAGAAATGATTTGGAAAGAATTGGGATGAAAAATTCCATATTTGAAAAGATAAAAATAGATTTTTATCGAAATGAACTAGTTTTGAACTAGAATTATAATCCATTTATTTTTGAATTAAATAAATTGGATTTGAAAGGGTTTTAAAAATAACCAAAATTTCCAATAGTTGAATTGGAATGGATTTGAATCGAAATTGTCTTTGGAATATTTCGATGTTGGATTTCGTGATTATACAGATATTATTATGGAAATTTGAAAGATATATTTATATCTTTATTTCCAATACGATATTTGTTGGTCGTAGAATTTGATATTGAATATAAGCTGATATATTTTCTATTCAGAGCTTTGTATTTAATATCAAATGGGATTTGGGTTTGTCGTGAATGGTGTCTTCATTAACACTGTTCTTAAACCCAATTGAGAAAAAGATTAAATCTTTTTATTTAGATTTAATGAAGTACACCAATTAAATGGTATTTAATTGGAATTGTATTTGAATTGATTTTTGGGTTTATCGTTAACGGTGTTTTAAATAACACTTGTTCTTTAACCAGATAATTAATGGAATGTGAATTGGGTTTATTGTGAACTGTGTTTTAGCGACATTCGTTCTTTAACCCGATTTACAGTGAAATGTGATTTGGAATTTATAAATCTTTTGTTAAGATTTAAAGGAGATTTTCCAAAGTAAAAGTTTTCCAATTTAATAAAATAAATTGGAATGGAATGGAATTCGATTTGGTAACAATCGAAGTGAATTTCTTTGGAGTAAGACTGCTAATATATCTAGAATTTAAAAGGCGTTGTCGTTATTCCATTTATATTATTAGTCAGATATGGAAGTTTATATCGATTATATATATAGATTTGTTTTCCATGAAGATTCCATCATTAATGGAATGTGATTTCGGGTTTATAGTGAACCGTGTTTTAAATGACACTGGTTCTTTAACCCAGTTAAAGACAGGATATGGTTTCCCAAGTTAAACAATCATTAATATTGATTTTTGGGAAGATTAAAACCAAGTGGAGTTTTAATGAATCTTTAATTAGATTGAAATGATCGAGAATGGAGTATCACCAGTTTTGCTCCAGGCGATAGTTGAATCTTTAATTATATTTGAACGTGAAATGGTAATTAAATTTACCGATAACACTGTGGTGTTAGATATGAAGTATTACCAGTTTTACTTCATGGGATGATTAGGTTGGGATTGAGAAATTAAAACAAATGATTACTTCGGTAAGGTTCGTTAATCCCGACTAGTTTGGATAAACCATAATTTGGTTTGAATCTATATTCAAAGGAAGATTAAAGAATAAATTTAAGGAATTTATCTTTGATAAAATTAATGGGAACCTTTCCCAAAGTATAAGAATATTTGAATAAAAGAATATTCTGAATTGGAATGAGGCGTATGTTGTGTTTGTGTAACACTTGTTTATTATATACGCGAGTTATTCAGAAAGACCGGGTTTATCCCATTTTGAATAACTGATTCGACGATGTGTCGAGGATGAAGACGGTGGTCGAAGACCGGAGATCTTCACATCGTTTGGATAATTACTGATGATCTTGATTTTGTTGTACACCCAAGAGGAGGGAATTAGTTGGTGATCATCCGGACGTACTTCGAGATCGATGGATATGCGAGGTACAAGGTGCCTCCGGTTTCGTTCAGACCCAGAACGGACTGTGTGTCTGACATTGGATATCATTCTGTGTGATTGATGGATATCAGTGACATGGAGTGGTTTGCCTGTGTGGCATGCTAAGATGCAAATGATCAAGGCTTTTGTTGAAAAGCAAAGTCTTGTGGTTGATGATCAAAGCACTGCCCGTGTGGCATAACTTTGTGTAGCATTAATTCGCGAGCCTCACACCCCGGTTGTGAACCAGAAATGGGAGAGGACATCAGGGAGGGCATGCGTTTCCTTCTAACTAGGGTGGTGTCAGTGACCTACTAGCCCTGACATTTATATTATTTTCACCTGTGTGGTTGTTGGATTGCGAGGCGCCTCAGATATATCGGTGACTATGTGGAGCCGATGGAGTCATTTGGCTCGTTTACGCCCCAAAGGGCGGGGAAACGCAGTGTTCAGGCATTATAATCCACATCGGTGGACCGGCCCTAACGATCTATGAGGCAGTTGCGGTTGTTCCTGAGACATGGGCTAGATTGTCTCGAAGTGGTGAGGACAATCCCTTGTCTCGATTCACAGATGGAAATCCACACTACAACAAAAAAGGGATTTTATAGCGTTTGAAAAACGCTATTATAACAAAATATAGCATTTCACAGAACGCCATGTAACGACATGCTATCTTAGGTCGTCGATTTTAAATAGCACTGTGTAAAACGCTATTAAAAATTGATATTCTATAGCGTTTTACTTTGCTATCAAACGTAAACGCTATATGAAATTATAGCCAACAGCAACCTGTTATAGCGTTTATGCCTAAATTTTATAGCGTTCATACAGATTCTACTATAGCATTTTCTTTTATATCTATAGCGTTTTATATTTCAGTTTTATAGCGTTTATAAGTACATTTGAATAGCGTTTACACTAAGTTACTAATAGCGCTTGGGGAGGATCAATTATAGCGTTTTAAAAACCCTATAATCTTGCACGCCAATCCATAGCATTTACCATTTATATATCACCATTTCAGCTCTTTCGTTAATTTTAAATACAAACATATCATTCAAACAACGCTCATATATATATATATATATATATATATATATATATATATCATAATGTATTTCTCAAATATATAAAAACATAACATATTTCACACACAAACATGTAAACTACAACATAATATTTCATACGTATCATTGAAACAACATTCATATATTCAAACTTAATATTTCATACATATAATTCAAATTACTTCTCACATATCCAAACTTAACAATTCATACATACTTATCCATAATACGTCAATATACTTGCGTTAACAAGTTAATTACAAAGTAGTCAAGTACTTAATCTTGCTTCGCTTCTGAAATTTTGCCCAAAACATGAGCAATTTGGTCCTATCACAACAAAAATAAGCAATATTTAGATCAAAATATTTCAATTTGCATATATATATATATATACACACACACATAACACATACACAGAGGCACAACTGTAATAACCCGGAAAATGCGAGCCAGTTTGAAATTTTTATTTTGGCGATTTTAGCGAATTTTGATTATTTAAAATGAATTATTTTAAATAATATCTACGAGAAATTTATTTTGAATATAATTCGAACGTATATATTATACGCGTCGTCGATAGAATATAAATATTTATTATATAATTATAAAAGGAATTGAAAATGGGGCGGTAGTTCGATAATTCGATTTCAAACTTCAATTGAATGTACCGGGTGCAAAACAATCCGGATTTTAGTGAAACCAAAAACATTAGGATCTAATTGGTAATATCTTTCCAACGAATCCGAAAAATCAAAATTTCTTAGCGGGGATCAAAAGATATGTCCAGTTGAAAATTCTGAATAGTCGCTATAGAATTCAGGCCCTTAAAAATAGCCATTTTGCAAACGACCTCGGATTTCGACGAAACCAGTTTTGTTGGGTCCGGGATGTGAAGTTATTGCTAGATTCCAAATTTCATAATTTTTCGAATCAATATGTGAGCGTGGCAAGGGAAAACGCGTTTGACCAGTTTCAGTTGATTTTAATCGACTGGAAATTGGCCATTTTTCCAACGGTCTCAGAATTCGACGAAACTAGTTTTGTTAGGACCGTATCGTCAATACGAAGCTAGAAAATATTTTTCAGGAATTTTTAAAGTTCGTATGTGACCCCGGTAATTTGAAATGTACGTTTAAAATTCAATATAGTGATTTAAATGTAAATTCAAAGGAAACTGATCGAAACGATAAAATCAACCTACAATATATATCCCATTGTGTTCGGAATGGGGGTAATGCGTTATGGACGACAGGCGGTGGGCCTCGTTTAGAGGTCGTATGTAAAAGTCAACTTTTTGAAATTAAAAATAAAAATAAATCTTTTCTCTCTCCTTTTCCTTCTATAATTTTTGCCCCCCCCCCCCACATTTCAATTTCATTTCAGAGAGATAAAAAAAAAGAGAAAAACCCCGCACGATCCACGCTCCTCCTCCCCCCTTATCACTGCCGCCTCAGGCGTGACGCTGCCCCCACCAACCCTCATGCCCCTCCTCTCTCCCCCTTCTCCTCTATCCTCGCACCGCGCAGCAGAACCGCACCCCCCTCGCGAGCACGCTGCCTGAACCGCCGCGAACCCTAGCCCCATCGTTGGTGCGCCGCCCATCATCATACCCTCCACCGTCACCCTTCTCCTTCCCCTCACCTTCCTCCCGATTTCAAACACCGAGCCCCCCCTCCAAAACCATCGACAGCCACGTCCCCTTTTTGCCGATGCTGTCTCCACCAGATTTGCCACCTCCGACGACCTCTGCAACACCTACTCCACAGAAAACAGTGAGTTCCTTCTCCCTTTCTATTTTAAATAACATCGTATTATTTTAAAAACAGTTTTCTATGGATAAAGTAAGGGTTTTCATTTGTATAAGAGATTAGCGAGGAAAGATTGGGTTTTTATAGTATAGAGATAGTAAAATATGATTTTTATACTTGTAGCGAATTAAAAATTTGATCTTTATATAATAGAAGATATAAAAATATTATTTTTACTTAATTAGAGTATTAAAAATATGGTTTTTATATTTTTAGAACAATAAAAATATAATTTTTTATTTAATTAGGGTAGTAAAAATATAATCTTTATTAGTGATAAGAATTCAATTTTTATATGAGAAGTAGAAAGTTATGATCTTTCACTAGAGAAAGGTTAGATTTTTCATAATAGAAAAATTCGATTTTTATATATTAAACATCATAGTAAAAATATGATTTTTATATGTTGAACATCGAAGTAAAAATATGATTTTTATATATTGAACATCGAAGTAAAAATATGATTTTTATATATTGAACATCATAGTAAAAATATGATTTTTATATATTGAACATCATAGTAAAAATATGATTTTTATATATTGAACATCATAGTAAAAATATGATTTTTATATATTGAACATCGAAGTAAAAATATGATTTTTATATATTGAACATCGAAATAAAAATATGATTTTTATATATTGAACATCGAAGTAAAAATATGATTTTTATATATTGAACATCGAAATAAAAATATAATTTTTATATAATAGAGAATATAAAAATGTGATTTTTATATGTGTAGTGAATACGCACAACGAAGATGACAAAGATACGATAACGGTGAAGATTTCCTGCATTGGAAGTGCCGTGAAATTGGATAGCTATCTGTGAGAATTTCTCACCTTTCAATTTCTTCTCTAATTATATATTTATACTAGGATGCAGACGGTGCTTAGTAGCACCCGACACAATCGTCCACAGACCATGGACTTGTTTGTTTGGTTGCATAAATTAATTAGATGATTTGATTTGAAATTGATTTGTTTGGTTGTTTGGTGGATTTGATTGATGTGTGAATGGCGTGGGCCTTCACTAGACCGGGATAAGGCTAGGCCTCGTCCCGTTTCTAGTATCGTGCCGTTATGCCGCCGAAATTTTCTAAAATAAGTTAGAAAAATAAAAATATCATTTTATTTAAAGAATGAACTGAATAGGAATTCATATGTTGGAATAAAATGTTTTGTCGTTAAAAATATAATTTTTAACGTGAATGTGAATAAATAAATATTCATTTACAAACCAGACGGTTTGTTTATGTACACCTATTTGAAGGACATTGATTGGGTCGATAAATTTTACACATCGCCCAACTGCACAGATAAAATATGCGTTTGATTGTTTGAAAACCCCACACGGGTGTTGGGATGAAATTTGAAGTTCACTCATCCTGATTGATTAAATATGTCGATCGATTGATTGACAGACTGTTATAAGCGTTAGACATCTATATTTGATGCTTATACAGTGTAGTGCACTTTGGTTGATGGTTGATTATTTTTCAATGCTATTATATGTGTGTAATGTATGAAAATCCATATAATTAACATTATATGGTGATTGATTGGGCCTCATTCCAATTTGAAAAATAAAGAATATTATAAAATAAAGGTTCATGTGTTGACAGTACTCATCCATTGAGATTGGTCATGTGTTGAACGAAATATTTTAGTAATAAAATTTACATCTTTATCAATATAAAATAAAGGTTCATGTGTTGACAGTACTCATCCATTGAGATTGGTCATGTGTTGAACGAAATATTTTAGTAATAAAATTTACACCTTTATCAATATAAAATAAAGGTTCATGTGTTGACAGTACTCATCCATTGAGATTGGTCATGTGTTGAACGAAATATTTTGATAATAACAACTATTTTGAAAAAGAAATATTTGAAAATAGAAATTTATGAAGCCGTGTTGATTAGATTGACGCCATTTTGACGTAAACGAGATTTATATCGATTTCGAAATGAATTGAATTAAAAACGATTTCGAAATGAATTGAAAACGATTTCGAAATGAAATGAATTGAAAACGATTTCGAAATGAATTGAAAACGATTTCGAAATGAAATGAATTGAAAACGATTTCGAAATGAATTGAAAACGATTTCGAAATGAATTGAATTGAAAACGATTTCGAATTGAATTGAATTGAAAACGATTTCGAAATGAAATGAATTGAAAACGATTTCGAAATGAATTGAATTGAAAACGATTTCGAATTGAATTGAATTGAAAATGATTTCGAAATGAAATGAATTGAAAACGATTTCGAAATGAATTGAATTGAAAACGATTTCGAAATGAATTGAAAATGATTTCGAAATGAAATGAATTGAAAACGATTTCGAAATGCAATGAATTGAAAACGATTTCGAAATGAAATGAATTGAAAACGATTTCGAAATGAATTGAATATAAAACGAATTCAAATTGGATTGAAAGCAAATTGAAATGAATTCAAATTGAATTGAAATTTGAGTTGAATAGAAATGAATTTTAAAACGAACTTATAAAGAAGAGTTCCATTTTTCTTTGAATTGAAATGGAGGTTGAAATTGTTTTTGAAATAGATTCAAAACTATTTATATAATTCGTTTTAAATAGAAATCGACGAAATATATATTATATATATATAATATATATAATATAATGGCCTGAATAGAACGCGCCGCGCCGCGGCAGTTCGCGAATTTCGACCATTTATTTCAAACGGACATTACGGGAGATCCGACCGTCGGATTCTCCTAAAACCGGAACCGTTGGGTTCGTATCGAAAAGAGCTTTCTAACGAATATTAGAAATTAGAAATCTAACGGTTGGATTTGGAGTTACGTCCAAATCAAATTTGAAAAAGGTCGTTGTAAGTGCAGTTCGATGGCCATTGATGGAAATCGACTGTACATGCCTTGATAAAATTATTAAAAATAGTAATAATTTGTGTAAAATCATAAGAAATGATTTGTGAAGATTTGGGATGAAAAACTCCATATTTGAAAAGATAAAAATAGATTTTTATCGAAATGAACTAGTTTTGAACTAGAATTATAATTCTATTTATTTTTAAATAAATAAATCGAATTTGAAAAGGGTTTTAAAAATAACCAGAATTTCCAATGATTGCATTGGAGTGGATTTGAATCGAAATTGTCTTCGGAATATTTCGATGTTGGAATTCGTGATTATACGGATGTTGTTGTGGAAATTTGAAAGATATATATTTATATCGTTATTTCCAATACGACATTTGTTAATCGTAGAATTTGATATTGAATATAAGCCGATATATTTTCTATTCAGAGCCTTGTATTGAATATCAAATGTGGTTTGGGTTTATCGTGAACAGTGTTTTAAATAACACTCGTTCTTTAACCCGATAATTAATGAAAGTGATTTTGGGTTTATTGTGAACTGTGTTTAAATGACACAGATTCTTTAACCCAGTTAACGACTAAAACTAAGTGGAGTTTTAATGAATCTTTAATTAGATTGAAATGATCGAGAATGGAGTATCACCAGTTTCGCTCCAGGCGATAGTTAAGTCTTTAATTAGATTTGAACGTGAAATGGTAATTGAATTTACCGATAACACCGTGGTGTTAGATATGAAGTACTACCAGTTTTACTTCATGGGATGAATAGGTTGGGATTGGGAAATTGAAACAAATGATTACTTCGGTAAGGTTCGCTAATCCCGACTAGTTTTGAATTGATATTCAAAAGTAGATTAAAGAATAAATTCAAGAAATTTATCTTGGATAAAATTAATGGGAACCTTTCCCTATGAATGTGAAATTTAGAAACTGACTGTCGGTTAGCCAAACAGAATGGTTTTCTGGATATTGATCTGATGTTGGTCTCGGCCTTCGGGGTTAATATTTGGGGAATTGTTCTCTTGATTAATTTAAGGTTAGTGACTAATGAATTGGAATGAGGCGTATGTTGTGTTTGTGTAACACTTATTTAAAATATACGCGAGTTATTCGGAAAGACCGGGTTTATCCCATTCTGAATAACTGATACGACGATAAGTCGAAGATGAAGACGATGGTCGAAGACCGGAGGTCCTCACGTCGTTTGGGTAATTACTGATGATCTTGATTGGGCTGTACACCCAAGAAGATGGAAACAGTTAGTGATCGTCCAGACGTACTTGGAGATCGATGGATATGCGGGGTACTAGGTGCCTCCGGTTTCGTTCAGACCCAGAACGGACTTGTAAATGGACTGTGTGTCTGACATTGGATTTTAGTCCGTGTGATTGATCTCTATTAAATATATATTTGTTTGGCGGCGGAGAATTTATTCTCTTGCTTAACGCCCTTCTCTGAGACGTACGAGCTCAGGGGTTATATATTGATGGATATCAATCGCATGGAGTGAATTGCCTGTGTGGCATGCTAAGATGCAAATGATCAAGGCTTCTGTTGAAAAGCAAAGTCTTGTGGTTGATGATCGAAGCACGGCCTTTGTGGCGTAGCTTTGTGTAACGTTGATTCGCGAGTATCACACCCGGTATGAATCAAAAACGGGAGACGGACATCAGGGAGGACATGCGTTTCTTTCTAGTTAGGAGTGGCGTCAGTGCTTGAACCGGCTGACAAGTTTGACTCATGTGGATGTTACTTATTATTACTTGCTGAAAAGCGAGGCGCCTCGTGATATCGGTTTCGGCCGATGCTTCTGGTCGGCTGACGGGCCAGGCTTACGCCCCAAAGGGCGGGGAAACGTAGTGTTCAGGCATAATAATCCACATCGGTGGACCGGCCCTGACGATCTAAAGGGTCGATGCGCTCTGACCCTGTGGCTCGGGCTAGAGAGTCACAAATCGGTAGAGGATCTTGCCCCTAGCCTTGGTTCATACCATAAATGATAACCCAACTTCCAATACGTGATTTTGCGGTTTTATTTGTAAACCTATATATGGCGACATAGTGGCATGGGACGCTCATGCTGCCTATGATTGATACTTATGATTTGAAGTTGTTTTATACACTATGCACTTATAATAATATCAAACGATTTGTTTTAACCGTATCAAGCATTCTTTGGCTGTTATAAGGGAAAATCCTATCCTCGGCTGCGTTGCATTGTGTGATGGGACCTGGGTCTTATAACAGCTTCATTTTTTCTTTATTTAGCATTGCGCTATTTGTTTTATGCACTGGTATTCTTGGGAGGAAACCCGTTCCGTGTTATACGGCGTGGTCCCTTGATTTACCAAACTTTAAAATAAAGATTAATAACTGTTTTAGTTCTCACACCAGTCACATGACTGACCTGGAGTTTATTGTTTTAACTTAAACTCTGGGTGCCCCTATTTTGACACGGGCAGCTAGTAGTTTTGGTTTTGCAGATTTATATTCACAGGATCCTGGTTTACAGCTGGAATGATATCCGGAAAGCTTTGTATCCGTATATCTCTTCTAGTTGTGTAGTGTATTATTTTCCGCTGCTATGTATTTAAATGTAATTTAAATCTCTGATATTTTTGTGTAATATTCTTTTATACTCTGTATATTCTTGTAATCTGATGCATTGTTGTAATATACAATGAAATGTTCTTCCGTCTGCGTTCTATTTTGTCGTGTTCTCAAACGATAGGGCGTTTCGAACGGTCTGGGTCGGTTTAGCGACTGGTTCGGACCGAGCGAAATTCCTTCTCGTCACAACAACATGATTGAAAAATGATTCAAGAGGAAAAAACAGTGAAGACGCTAACAAAAAGTAGCATGGCAAGTAGCACAATATCAGTTACTGAGATCAGTACATGATTTTTCTGATCTGCCAAATTATACTGCACATTTATTCCATATTCCATTAAAGGAAGACTCCTTTATGCTTATGTTTCCATATACTACTAGGACCTCATTTCAGTACCAAATCAAATGCACAAGTATGAGATAATATAGATAACAAAGAAGCAGGTCGGCAGTGGAAATAGACTTATCAACATACAATCATATGATAGAATAGAATATCACATACACTGATGAGATTTGATCCAACAATAATAAATAATGGTTGAAAAAAATGCAGACACACTTACCTGCACAAAAGAATTAAACAGGTACAAAACAATAATATACATAACATATTAAAAAAATTGGCACAAGCAGCAACTATATAACACAAACATATATCCTGCACATCAATAGTCAGCATTTCAGTAGGCTGAGTTCACTTAATGACAATTACCTAGTTTTACAGCACATTTAGTCATTGGGCCTACCTGATAAGAACGAAATTCAATTCCAGATATGAGGAATCATAAAATTTGTCTGTTAGTCACTACTGCATTTGGCATACCATATGATGTAAAATAAGTTACGGTACAAAATAGAAATGGTCCTACCTGATTTCATGGTGCCAATATTTGCCTGAATGTAAATACATGTGACATATAAAAGGCTTGTTAGGATATTAAATCCATAACCTAAAAGTTGATAGTGAGGCCAAATAAGAATTGAACACTAATTGCTCTGTGTTACGACTAAATGCAAAGACTAAATGAAAGTAGCCCAAGTATAAAAAGTTCAGATGCAAAACTAAATGATAGTAATCCATAACCTGAAAGTTGATAAATAAGAATTGAACACTAATTGCTCTGTGTTATGACAAGATAATATTCTACAAACCAATAATAACTCGAAAACTAATAATAGCATATATCATCATTGGTACAGACAAAACAAAAGGAATACAACAATGTATTACGCACCCATCAAGCTCATCATAATACTTCATGGTCTCCCAATAATTGTTGTATTCTGCTTCAGCATAATGATCAAGCTCAAATTTGTTATAATTGTTGCTTTATACCTTAGAAAGAATTGTCATTTGGATCTATGCTAAGTTGGGATGGGAGAAGTAAACCATAAAATGATAATTAATTTAAAAAGAAATTACATAACGCGGAGGCATTATGCTATCTTGGTTGTCCCTGCATTTTGTTGCATCTTTGGCTATGTAAAATCCGTATATTGAAAATAAGCTTCATCGCTATATTTATTATTTAAGTTGTGTACCAGAAGCTCAATTAAGCACAGAAAAACATGAAATTTCTGCTATCTATGATCTATATATTTCACACTAGTTTCGTTGTTACTAGGAAACCAACAAAAGAAGAAAAACTTCTACAGAATGTTTGATCAAGTGTGTATGAATATATACGATACACAGATGGATACGACGGGTTTATGAACATATATTTATTTTAGTTCAAGTGATAAACCTGTATACAAACTCTTGAAAAATTGGACGGGTATAGGGCCAACTACAAAAATATGATAAAACTGAGATCTGAAGAAATTTGTCAGGAGACTTTCTAGGAGCAAACGATAATATTTTGTGGAGTATACCGAGTTTTATCCGTGATTGTAAGATTTATCAAGTCACTATGAAATTTTATTAACAGAGGTGCAACCCAGGCATGTGGGACTACCTTCTTCTCGGCCAGACAGTAGTACAGTAGCCCCTTTCAGTCCTGCACCGCCTAGCGAGCTGTGTTGCAATGCGGTTCGTGACTTAGGGCAGCCCTTTTATGTGTTATTGCTAATGGCCTCCCTATTTCTAGTGTCGATCGCACTGGCGTATTGGATATTCCTGCTAAGTGCAGCGTCAATTACGAGCAATATTTGCAGTCTACTTTTTTATCCACCACTCTTTTCACTATTGTGCTTAGGATTGACTTCATAACTACATATGCACTATTTATTTTACAAGCTCAACTATTGTTTTAGGATGGTTTCTGTACTTGCAGCTAAAAAGAAAGGAAGAAAAATGCAGTGTTTTCATTATTAAAACGTCGGCTTGAAAGTCTATTTTTGTCATTAAATTACGAATTTTTTAGGGTCTGTAATAAAATAAATCATATAAATGTGGACATACAATTCCTGAAAATCATACTTTATATCTATTTCAATTTTTATTAAGGAACCTTTACTTTATATCTCATTTGCATAATATATGATGCTTTCTGTACAAATTTTTACTTGACTTTTGCTTTGTAGTGTTATAATTGATTTCCACACAACATTTGAAATTGAATATTTTTGTTTGAAATTTTGTCTTGATTAGTAGGATGGTACATATGAATTCAGCAACCACCTCTCTCCCCTCCCCCTCAAACCACCTTCCCACAATATCAGTTTTAGCAAATGAAAACTGGAAATCAGATGCAATTCAAAGTTGAGTCTCAAAGTCAACCCAAAATTTAAACACAAAGATCAACCACATTTAGACTACAACGATTAGATGTATTCAACTAAAAGGCATAAGGGCAGTGAACAAAAAAAATGCAGGAGTTATAAACTTACATTTAGGACGAAAATAGCTTTTTTTCCTTCTGATCAGCTAACAAACTTTAACAGTGATTACCTATATAAATGTGGTGAAACTTCAAATGTGTATACATTTGAAAAAAAATTATATCTATAAAATAAATAATGCTCACTTACTAGAACTAAATTCTGTTACAACTTTTGAGGCTGGCCACGCTACAGTAGAGCCTACGGCATCTTCAATGCAGACAAGATCAGAAGTTGGTCTCCAGAGAACTGCATCTGGAACTGTACCATTCACTATCCAGACTTTAATAACATCTCTTCCAAGTTGAACAAAATGAACCATTTCATTTGGATCGGTTGAAGCCACAACTCCTTCTACAACTAGTGCTCATGTTCCACCAACATCAATCAGCTTGCATTTACTCTTAACAGTTGGAAGGGTTCGATTTCCACCCTATCAAACACAAGCATAAACAGAAGTGCTTTAATATATATTTCAATTAGTAAATTTGATAACAAATTACTACTATTTCGCTTTAATGTATTACTATATGAGATGGTACGTTGATAGCGCTAGAAACAAATGATGCGTCTTTGTCCGTCTCAACAACCACTTTTGATAGCCAAGCTACTTTACTACCAAAAGCTTCTCCAACATGTATCATATTATTTGTTGGTCTCCATAAAAATGCATCAGGCTTTTTTGGATTGTCAATAGAAACTAACATAGCTGATGGTCCAATAGGAATGTCATTCACAAGCTGGTTTGGATTGCTAGAGTACAAGCGTCCTTCAGCAACTAGTTCTTCACCTCCAAGCCAATCATATAGCTTGCATAATTTTTCCATGCGGCTAGTTTTACTCTATTAAAACAAAGTGCATCATAACTTTGCCATGCATAAATTAATTTGTACTTAAAAAATTTTGAAAATTAATTTACCATATTATTAGATTGATCCAATGCACGCATAATAACTTTGTCATGCATAAGTCGACTGTTCTTTCTTACTATGTCCTCCGCTAGTCGAGCCATTCCTTTGCGACTAACTGTATATGGCAGTTGAACACTTCTGGTAGCTTTGAATTTATCGCTTTGTGCCTAAGATGAAAAGATATAATAAATTGATTAATTATAATTATTACATATAATTGAATTTTATATTTATTTACCTTAAACTTTGAGTTTGTTTTTCTCTTTAAAAAATCCCTCCAATCGTTCATATTTTCAACATTTCTAGGTTTGAGCTTAATCCTTTCCTCTATGTTCTTTGCTTTCACTATTTGCCTAACTAGTCTGCTTTTTGAAGCCCTCCAAATGCATCCCATTTGTTGGGAAATAGGCCCTTTCTGCCATTCCTCATCTAGTTTAAATCTTGCCTGCAAAATGTAACTTTCAATAAGACCAATACTAAAGAAAACAAGTATTGACTATACAAAAAAATGATCACAATAAAATATAATGAACACAACATAATCTTCAATTAATTTTTTAAAATCGTTTAGCTTAAAGAGTTGACTTTTGCAAAAAATTAGGTGCAGCACAATATGTTACTAATAGGATATTTTTCTCTTTTCTAACCTGCTACCCGGATATCATCTTCATCACTGCATATTGCATAATTTGACCTAAGGTCCATATGAAAATGAAAGACAAACTAGATATTTATAAAATTACAAGAAAAGAAAACAAGAAAAACATTACAATGAGCCTTTGTACTGTACTGTTTAGTAGATATCGTCATTTCAACAACTACATTGTATGAGCTCAAAGTACAATAACATCTTCAAATATTGCAGGCGCAGCACAATCTGAACTACAAATATATCATTATTATCACTGTATGAATATAGTAATAAATACAAGAAACTAAGGTGAGATGTTCATTTTTGGAATGATTTAAAATGCCAGGTCAAAACAAAACATTTATTGTTTCTACTTATTTTGATACTGTAAAGGTCGATGAGCAGGAATTGAGTATTCTGATATGAGCAACACATATTAAGGTGAACTATATTGTTTCTACTTATTACGGCTAGTGACAAACATTACATCCCACAACACGTCACATGTCTTACTTAACCGACACTAACTATACGGCTACGACAGTCGTCACTAAGGTCGACACTATTTTGTTTGTGTCTAGTTATATAACGATGGTTTTCTTGGTATACTGGCATCGGTAGTTTATAGCTGTCGCTGTCGGCAGCTTTTCCTGTAGTGTTGGTATGTGTTATTATTTTCTTGTATGCATAATAACTGAATGCATATAAGTTATTATCCTTTTATTTTCTCAAAAAAAATTACATGTATCGTTTTCTTCATTAATAAATATTCACTTAAGAAATATTCATAAATCTCTTTAAAACATTAACAAATAAGTTTTTATAAAAATAAAAAACTACAAGCAACAAACTAGACGATCATGCCAAGCTTCCAATACAGCTAACATGTTGCTCGATACATCCAGAAAGGCCCCAGACAATGGAAACGCTAGTCAAATAGCATTTCTTAAATAACATGTCTGAAGTAAAGGATTCACGTTCCGCACAAATTTCCCCTATTCAAAATGAAGTGGAAAAGGTTAGATGAATAATCAGGAATAATTTGTGTGTCTCCCAATTCTCCTATATATTTCTACCCTTAGTGTTCCTAAATGGATTCTTCCTAGAACATAAAGTTGTCAAACGTTATTCTGAGAATATAAGTTTAGATGGATGGATCTTCACATAATCAAAATAAGATATATATATGCACGAATGGAGGAATTTCTTTTTCAGAAAAACTTCTGCAGAATGTCTGATCAAGTGTTGAATGCACAAAAAATGAAGAATAAACACGATAACAATTGGAAAGAGTTCGTTAGATTCCCGTCCCATTTCTATCCCATCATATAATATGAATGATTGATAATAAAACATGAATGGTTGAGATGCATATGGAACATGAAGACAGGTAAAAGAGAAATAGAAAATTTGAGCTATTTGTTGTCATGCTCTAAAAAAATCACACCGACTTTATGCATTTTGATGTAGCTTTTGTTTCAGCAATAATCTCAAATTGGTAACTTTATAATAATTACCAATGCTTTTTCTAATGAAATTAACAATGGCCTTTTCTATTTATTTATTTTTTAATCTTACCTTTAGTTTGTTACATGATACAAAACCCATACTTTATCCCATAGTCTCATTCAAAAAACACAACCCTCATCAGTTTCTAAAATTTGACAACTTCAGAGTTTTAAAACTTCTAGCACACACAAATTCTTTTCGGTTTCAAGGACTTTTGATTTTTTTTTTTTAATATTTTGTTGTCCATCATTTTAGTAGCTCTGATCAGAAATACTTATTTTTCTTTAATTTTACAAGAATCTATCAAACCTGCATTCGTTAAAAATCAGTATAGCTCAAGATCTCGAGCAAAGAAAGGTCTTATTTTCATTCTTCTACCAAATACAATTGCAGTCATTAACTTGATAAACAATAAATGGTTTTTGGCTACACACAATGTTTATAGACATGGTCTATAAACATGTTGCAGTAACATATTCATGTCGCGGACAATACATCATTTACCATTTGTTTCTATTTAGGCTATCTTCAAAAGAAGAAATCACAGAACTTGTGAATAAAGATATGGGTCTCACTTCGGTAGTATTTCTTATGGTGGTAAAGCACTTAAGTCCGCATGGTTCAGTTTTGGTCTTTCCTCTATTTTAACATGCCAAACCATTGTTTTTCCTCTATTTTCTCATCAGGTAATTCTATTTCATTTTCATATTATGTACTTACTACATTGGAGAAATCAAATAAATTTATATGTTACTTTATTACAACTATAAACTCTTTTGATACCACTGCATGTTTCATTAAGTTTATCATCGTTAAATTTCTCCGAATTCATGTCGCGGACTGGATCTATAATAGTAACAGATTCAGTAATTTTTTGGCATTACACTAGATAATGCCGCATCAATACAATGAATCACACACAAGCATTTGTACAGTTTCATCGACTTCCAGGCCATTTAGAAAAAAACAAAAGGAAATTTTATGTTCTCTATTTTCTGTTGTTGAAATTTAAAGTAATTTACTTTTAATGTTAAGACAGCCTATACTGTTGAAGCATAACAGAATATTAAATCTTAATTTTGAATGAGGATAATATCAATCTTAAAGCAAGAAACTCAGTTCATAATAATTACATGAAAATGATACCTGAATGGAATTCCACAACACGAACTTTAAATCATCGCCAATTGACTGCCAATCATCAATTGTGAATGGAACATGCTCCCGTACGAGCGGTCCTAAGTAAGAAGACAATTTTACAGAAGCTTCTCCTGTTGGTATAGCATTTTCGTTGAATTCAGCGGTAATCCAAGATACATGATCTGATGGAAGTCTTTTCATTCTGGTCCGACCTCTTTTTTATTCTTTTCAACCAGATTTTCATGTAGTTGAAAACCAGTCTCGTTTTCCACCAATTTATTTTCAACTTCAATCTCATTGGTTTCAATATTTAATTCAAATTGCACAGCATTTTCTCTACATGCTTCGGTTCCCTGGTTGGTGGTTTTCAAATTTGCTTCATGATGCTCATTGGTTTGTAAATTTGCTTCATGTTGCACATTAATTTCTACATTTGCTTCAGGTTGCTCGTTGCGTTCAATATTTGTTTCAAGTTCTTCATTGGGGTCCTCAGCTTGTTTTTTTTTGCGGGTAATCTTCCTCTTTTTCGCCATTTCCTACATTAACAAAATAAATACATAGAATTACACAATAAAGAGAATCAATTCGGCTATGGGAGGATTACTAAATATAGAACAATTTTTTACAATCTAAATACAGACACAAAATTTTTTACAATCTAAACACCGACATAAATTTTTTTCTACATTACCCAAATTCCTCTTTGCATCATTCAAAAAATTCCAAGCTCCTTGCTCACTCTTTAGTGGTTCTACGAGCAAAAAAAGAAAAAGAAACGGTAACCTTATATATTAAAATCGAGAAAATAGTGTGAAGGAAAAAAGAACAAAAAATTATGTCAAAAGGACTAGAGGCAAAAATATTAGCCAAAAGGACAAAGTTTAGAGTAAACTATAAAATGCTAGTGGGCCCCTGAATTCCACTACCTAGTGTAAAATTGTCCTTGTGGAGAAATTTTTTGTTGACCGTCCTTATGGATAAATTTTTGTTTGACTTTGTCCTTGTGCCTAAAAATCCCTATTAAAATATGTTTTAAATTCAATATTAAAGTTGAGCACTGTAATAATTACCTGTTCAAACGTACCCAGTCTTTATCCATCATTCACAAAATACCAAAACCTGTCAAATCGAAATAAGCAAAATTTCTCAAACATTGACCATTCAAACTACTGTAATCATGTACAGTTAATCAACATCATAATCATGTACGGTTAATGAAGAATACTAGTATAGTTAATCCCATGAATTATTTCTATAAAATATTCGAGTATATCTTTTTAAACATACAAATATCTATCTTTTACAAGTATCTAGTATAATTAACTTGGAAAGAAAACGAACATAAATTTCATATCATCAAAATTTAGTGAATAACTTTAACGTACACTTGCAATGCAGCAACAATAACATACGATTCATGCATTTATTTATTTATTTATTTATTTATTTTTACGTTTGGCAAAATCAGTGTATGTCACCACGATAGGCTCGACTCCTGGGTATGAACTTTCAAAAGGTAATATATTTCAAGGGAAAGCTGGTCATGCTGTTATCCCTTTTATCGTGCACGCGCACACACACTTATGTATGTTTGCACTGTTTTCCACCTTAAGTTTTTTATACTGGAAGGTTTGCTTAACTTGGCGCATATACAAAGATCACACTTGCACAAAAATTTCTACCTCATTAGATGATGTATAAAGATCACACCTGCGAAACTTCAAATGGAACCGGCCACTCTGATAAATGAAGTTGTTGCCAATGAGGGCAGCATTGAGATGATAAAGGGCAGAGGCATTGAATGGGGGAGCAAGGTCTATATTAAAAAGAGGTTGAACAGATAATTTTGGCTTGCTTTACGTGCATTATTCTTTGTTATCTGAAGTGGTGTAACCAAGGATATTTTTATTTGGTTGTTCGTGTCTGTGATCGAAAAACGTATATCATGTTCAACCGATTTCACTTAGAGCGAGAGCAAAGACAACCAAATTTGCAAGAGAATCGTTCGGTCAACGTCCAGTTTAGATTTTATTTAAAATAGAAATTGAGCACACACCTCCGTTTTGATAGATGTACACATCAAATGTTTTGTTTAAGATGACAGCCAGATACTACCTAAAAATAGAGTATTTTATTCATATGGCTGGATAAGTTTTTAAATATAACACATTCATCCAGACAACACATTTACTAAAATTGTTAATATATGTTAATCATTATTATTTATAATAAGTTAGATCATTCAACTCAACACTAACCAATTAAACAAAGAGCAAATACAAATTCAGAGAAATTGTCCCAGTCAACAAAATAATGTCTACATTGCAGCTGTAATAAATGTTCATTTTCGGGAAGAAAAAAAAAACTTAGATAAATGGTCTTCTAGTCATTCACAAAGAGTGCAAAAACCACATAGGTAATTTCCATCTGCTCATTTGAACAGTTGCATTCAACTGTTTTATGCCTCCATCTTCCGTACTAAACTCAAATAAATCCCCAAAAATCTCTCCTTTTTTCTGCTTCTTCCTGCCAGCAAGTTCTAAATCATATTCGGACTTTTCATCTTTACCGAACTCCGGCAGCACACCATGGTCATCTCCTTCCTCGACTTGATCAAAGTAGCAAATGCAATTATTTGCTACAGCAGAGGACTGGCAATGCAACTCAGGGTAAATCGATAAACTACTGCATCCCACACACAAAGCAATATCTCCCAAACTCTTAACCTTAATCCATTCATCTCTACTCTCTCATGGTATGCAAACACTAAATAATTCATGTTATAACCAGACCTTGTTACATCAATACCGAATCATTTCACTACCATAAACAACATATCTTTATTTGGAGACTCCACAAAATACCTCTGATCAGTCGACGATGCATCCAACAGAATACCCGATGTCCGTTTTCGTTCACCAACAAGCACCGAATTAACATGAAAGAACATCGTTTCACCACTTGCCTCCGTAGCATAAAGCCTCTCTTTGTGAAATGTGATATCCATGAGACAGCTCCATGTCTGCTCCGTCTCTAAACAAGTCCAAGCAGTATCATCCAGAATGGAGGTGATGAGATCGAGCTTATGGATGATAATTATTTCTAACACTTATTATATGCTTAGTGTATTTTTTAGCGATTTCAACAGATTAAACATGTTGCAATTACATGGTTGTTTGCTAAATTTATACACCATGTCAGTAGGACTAGGGTATACGTCGATAGTCAATACGATTACAGGACGCAATTTCAGTTTTCTCAAAACAGTAGCACATGTTTTCTAAATTTAGAAGAACAATATATTTGGGACAAGTTATAAGACAAAGAAGTGTAATGACATATGCGTTAACAATTGGTTTGTCTATAAGCTTGCCAAAAGGTACATACGCACACAACAACGATAACTACTTACCATATATTATACTTCATACATACTAACTGAACATTTTTATTTGGAGACGTAGATAGTTTTGGTTTAACTGAACATTCATAAATGTATCATCTACATCGCCTATTCCTTTGTGTTACTTGAAAGATTATTCAAGAATACTCTTAAGTTACACTAATGTAGATGTTGGGTATCAAAATTCCACTACTCGCTACCATATTATTTTAACACTCAAAATTCTACTTGGTGTATAAAGGTATTATTAATAAGTAGAGATTAACAGTAAATGAGTAAATTTTATAGGCTAACAGAATATCTGAACTGTACAAGATAAAGAAAGACCGTTGACCAATTAATAATTACTAGTAACACAGTTAAAGAAATATTGATATATCATCGAACGCGTAATAAAGCTCAAATTTCATATAAATCCAATGTAATGTTGAACCCTATTTTTTATATGAAAATTCCATGAGAACATAATGAAGACATTTATCTCTATTACTAATAATGTGAATCCAATGAACTAGATTTCACAGTACTATTTAAAATTTAAAAATTCGTTCGCCTATCGCCCGATTCTCTCTTTAGTTTCACAATCTCCACCATCACCCCTTCTCAACCACAATCAATGGAATTTTACTACAACTTTGCCTACGACATCACTAACAAAACAACTTAATTAGAATTGTTGTAGTTACTATAAAATATAAAATAAATGTGTTTCTTATGTTATGCATGGACATAGGATATTGAAAAGAGGAACTGCACCCATTACAAACAAAAAATATATTAACCAAACATCAAGTGATAAAAATGACGGTGCATAATTTGAATATATGAGAATATCAAAATATAGCAATGTCAAAACTTCACTAATTCATCTATACTGTTACAGCGATGTTATTCTATCCTTCGCCGTACTATTCCTAAGCAATCTACACAAATAACAGAGAAGCAATGAAAGGCCCAACTCACAAGAAGAAGACATTCGCAAGCCTGTGCAGCTAAATTCAATACAATCACTTGTTCATCTTCAAATACCAGATTATCATCAGAACTTTGCTATCACTAGTATATTATTATCGTCAACTATTTACCATGACAACGAAATAAGGCAAAATTGAATCATACTCTTGTTTTATCTTATGCAAATCTCACTGTGAGCATTGCACAAGCAGAAGAGAATACTAGTTGGTAACTTCAGGGGCATTTAAGTTTGTAAAATGCTTTTATTGAACAAATTGGTACAGCACAACTCAAATAAAAGTAAAATTAAAATAGTATGATAAATTTAAGTAACAAGAAGTGAGCCAACAAATACCTCACGGTTAATAGTATGATGAAATATTTATACAAACAACCAAATTATATGAAGAACATAGATTAATACCTCACGGTTGCCCTAATATGAGAGGCGTAGCAAGGTAGTTGAAATGTCGGCTGCGATTAGATATTGGGACTAACGGCTCGATAGAGGGATTAGGGCACCACGGCTTCGACGAGGCGATTAGGGTTAACGACCGAGATCTGTGGAGTGAATGTTTTCGATTTTGAGAGGTGATGATGGCGGAGACTAATCGTTTCTCATGGCTGCATTTAATCGATTTTGGGAGGAGACTACAAACCAGTACACGTTAATTTTTGTTGCCACTAAAATTTTAGTTCCCGCGTTGTTCTCTGATAGCGTAACGTTGGAACGGAATAGCGTTTTAAGCAAGATACGAAGCTGGTGCTATAAAATCCCTTTTTTGTTGTAGTGCCAACTTCCAATACGTGACTTTGCGGTTTTGATTGTAGAGCCTAGTATGGCGACATAGTGGTATGGGGCACTTATGCCGTCTATGATGATACTTATGATTGGAATTGTTTTGACACTATACACTTATAATAATAATAAAAGATGAAATTTAGCGTATCAAGCATTCTTTGGCTATTATAAGGTAAAACCTTATCCTTCGGCTTGTGTTGCATTGTGTGATGGGACATGGGTCTTATAATAGCTTCATTGTTCTTTATTTAGCATTGCGTTGTTGTTTTATGCATTGGTATTCTTGGGAGGAAACCCGTTCCATGTTATACGGTGTGGTCCCTTGATTTACCGAACTTTAAAATAAAGATTAATAATTGTTTTAGTTCTCACACCAGTCACTTGACTGACCTAGAGTTTATTTTTTAAACCTAAACTCTGGGTGCCCCTATTTTCCACACGGGCAGCTAGTAGTTTTGGTTTTGTAGATTTATATTCATAGGATCCTGGTTGTGAAGACCCGCAACTTCCCCGTAAAGGAAAGCGTCGGATAGTTCGAGAACAAACCACAGCAGAACGCATACAGAAGAACATTTCATTGCTTATTACAACAATGCATCAGATTACAAGAATATACAGAGCATAAATGCATCTTACACAGAAATATCAGAGATTTAAATTACATTTAAATACATAGCAGCGGAAAATAATACCATACACAACTAGAAGAGATATACGGATACAAAGCTTTCCGGATATCGTTCCAGCTGTAAACCAGGATCCTGTGAATATAAATCTGCAAAACCAAAACTACTAGCTGCCCGTGTCGAAAATAAAGGCACCCAGAGTTTAGGTTAAAAACAATAAACTCCAGGTCAGTCATGTGACTGGTGTGAGAACTAAAACAGTTATTAATCTTTATTTTAAATCATTAGGTAAATCAAGGGACCACGCCGTATAACACGGAACGGGTTTCCTCCCAAGAATACCAGTGCATAAAACAAACAGCGCAATGCTAAATAAAGAAAAATGAAGCTGTTATAAGACCCAGGTCCTATCACACAATGCAAACGCAAGCCGGGGGATAGGGTTTTCCCTTATAACAGCCAAAGAATGCTTGATACGTTTAAAACAAATCATTTGATACTATAATAAGTGCATAGTGTATAAAACAACTTCAAATCATAAGTATCAATCATAGGCGACATGAGCGTCCCATGCCACTATGTCGCCATATATAGGTTTACAAATAAAACCGCAAATGGCACGTATTTGGAAATTGGATTTCCGTCTATGAACCGAGGCAAAAGATAGTCCTCAACCGATTCGTGACTCTCTAGCCCGAGCCACAGGACCCAGACTCAGGTGGGCCCTTGGAGCGACAGGGCCGGTCCACCGATGTGGATTAAAATGCCTGAACACTACGTTTCCCCACCCTATGGGGTGTAAGTCTGGTCCGTCAGCCGACCAGAATGCATCGGCCGAAACCGATATAACCGAGGCGCCTCGCAACAGCAACAACCACATAAGTCAAACTCGTCAGGGCGTGTAAAACCACTGACGCCACTTCTAACTAGAAAGAAACGCAAGTCCTCCCTGAGGTCCGTCTCCCGTTTTTGGTTCATACCTGGTGTGAAACACGCGAGGTAAACGTTACACAAAGCTACGCCACAAAGGCCGTGCTTTGATCATCACCACAAGACTTTGCTTTTCAACAGAAGCCTTGATCATTTGCATCTTAGCATGCCACACAGGCAAACCATCCTATGCAACCGATATCAGTCACACAGAATGAAATCCGATGTCAGACACACAGTCCATTTACAAGTCCGTCCTGGGTCTGAACGAAACCGGAGGCACCTAGTACCCCGCATATCCATCGATCTCCAAGTACGTCTGGACGATCACTAACTGTTTCCATCTTCTTGGGTGTACAGCCCAATCAAGATCATCAGTTATCACCCAAACGACGTGAAGACCTCCGGTCTTCGACCATCGTCTTCATCTTCGACTTATCGTCGTATCAGTTATTCAGAATGGGATAAACCCGGCCTTTCCGAATAACTCGCGTATATATTATAAAAGTGTTACACAAACACAACATACGCCTCATTCCAACTCATTAGTCATTAACCGTAAATTAATCAAGAGAATAATTCCCCAAATATTAACCCCGAAGGCCGAAACCAACATCAGATCAATATCCAGAAAACCATTCTACTTAGCTAACCGACAGTTAGTTTCTAAATTTCACGTTCAAATCTAATTAAAGATTTAACTATCGCCTGGAGCAAAACTGGTGATACTCCATTCTCGATCTTTTCAATCTAATTAAAGATTCATTAAAACTCCACTTAGTTTTAATCTGTGACTGGGTTAAAGAATCAGTGTCATTTAAAACACGGTCCACGATAAACCCAAAGTCACATCCCATTAATTATCGGGTTAAAGAACAAGTGTTATTTAAAACACTGTTCACGATAAACCCAAAAATCAATATCCATTCAATTCCAATTAAATATTATTTAATTGGTACACTTTATTAAATCTAAATCAAAAGATTTAATCTTTTCCCAGCTGGGTTCAAGAACAGTGTTAGTGAAGACACCATTCACGACAAACCCAAATCACATTCATTAATTATCGGGTTAAAGAACAAGTGTTATTTAAAACACTGTTCACGATAAACCCAAAAATCAATATCAATTCAATTCCAATTAAATATCATTTAATTGGTACACTTCATTAAATCTAAATAAAAAGATTTAATCTTTTCTCAACTGGGTTCAAGAACAGTGTTAGTGAAGACACCATTCACGACAAACCCAAATCACATTCGATTAATTATCGGGTTAAAGAACAAGTGTTATTTAAAACACTGTTCACGATAAACCCAAAAATCAATATCAATTCAATTCCAATTAAATATCATTTAATTGGTACACTTCATTAAATCTAAATAAAAAGATTTAATCTTTTCTCAACTGGGTTCAAGAACAGTGTTAGTGAAGACACCATTCACGACAAACCCAAATCACATTCGATATTCAATACAAGGCTCTGAATAGAAACTATATCGGCCTATATTCAATATCAAATTCTACGATTAACAAATGTCGTATTGGAAATAACGATATACATATATATCTTTCAAATTTCCATAACAACACCTGTAATATCACGAATTCCAACATCGAAATATTCCGAAGACAATTTCGATTCAAATCCACTCCAATGCAATCATTGGAAATTTTGGTTATTTTCAAAACCATTTCAAATTCAATTTATTTATTTAAAAATAAATAGAATTATAATTCTAGTTCAAAACTAGTTTATTTCGATAAAAATCTATTTTTATCTTTTCAAATATGGAGTTTTTCATCCCAAACTTTCACAAATCATTTCTTATGATTTTACACAAATTATTACTATTTTTAATAATTTTATCAAGGCCCGTACGGTCGATTTCCATTAACGGCCATCGAACTGCACTTACAGCGACCTTTTTCGAATTTGATTTGGACGTATCTCCAAATCCAACCGTTAGATTTCAAATTTCTAACATTCATTAGAAAGCTCTTTTCGATACGAACCCAACGGTTCCGGTTTTAGGAGAATCCGACGGTCGGATCTCCCGTAATGTCCGTTTTAAATAAATGGTCGAAATTCGCGAACTGCCGCGGCGCGGCGCGTTCTATTCAGGCCATTATATTATATATATAATATATATTTCATCGATTTCTATTTAAAACGAATTATATAAATAGTTTTGAATTCGTTTCAAAAACAATTTCAACTTCCTTTTCAATTCAAATCAAAATTGAATTCTTCTTTATAAATTCGTTTTAAAATTCATTTCTATTCAATTCAAATTTCAATTCAATTTGAATTCATTTCAATTTGTTTTCAATTCAATTCGAAATCGTTTTCAATTCAATTCATTTCGAAATCGTTTTCAATTCAATTCAATTCGAAATCGTTTTCAATTCAATTCAATTCGAAATCGTTTTCAATTCAATTCATTTCGAAATCGTTTTCAATTCAATTCATTTCGAAATCGTTTTCAATTCAATTCATTTCGAAATCACTTAAAATTGATATAAATATCGTTCACGTCA
This sequence comes from Allium sativum, assembly GCA_030737875.1. Lineage (NCBI taxonomy): Eukaryota > Viridiplantae > Streptophyta > Magnoliopsida > Asparagales > Amaryllidaceae > Allium > Allium sativum. Next base: position 322,823,001 of record CM060921.1, read on the forward strand.
AAATGGCGTCAATCTAATCAACACGGCTTCATAAATTTCTATTTTCAAATATTCTATTTCAAATATTTCTTTTTCAAATATTTCTTTTTCAAAACTGGAATGAGGCCCAATCAATTACCATATAAAGTTAATTATATGGACTTTCATACAACACATGTATATAATAACATTGAAAATAATCAACCATCAACCAAAGTGCACTACACTGTATAAGCATCAAATATAGATATCTAACGCTTACAACAGCATGTCAATCAATCGATCGACATATTTAATCAATCAGGATGAGTGAACTTCAAATTTCATCCCAACACCCGTGTGGGGTTTCAAACAATCAAACACCTATTTTGTGCTGTTGGGCGATGTGTAAAATTTATCGTCCCAATCAATGTCATTCAAATAGGTGTACATAAACAAACCGTCCGGTTTATAAATGAAAATTTTATTTTATTCACTTCACGTTAAAAATTATATTTTTAACGATAAAACATTTTATTTCAATTTACGAATTTCTATTCAATTCATTTATTCTATAAAATGATATTTTTATTTTTCTAACATATTTTAGAAAATTTCGGCGGCATAACGGCACGATACTAGAAACGGGACGAGGCCTAGCCTTATCCCCGGTCTAGTGAAGGCCCACGCCATTCACACATCAATCAAATCAATTCGTTATGCAAACCACAAAATTTGGAGTAAGGGTCTAACCTAGCCTTACTCCTTCGCCTTATAACGGCGCACGTCTAATCCTAACCAATTTATCGATTTGATTTTTCACACCACAAATCACATTCAAACCAATATCGCAATCAATCACCAAACAGTCAAACAAACAAGTCCATGGTCTGTGGACGATTGTGTCGGGTGCTACTAAGCACCGTCTGCATCCTAGTATATATATATATAACTAGAAAAAGAAAGTGAAAGGTGAGAAATTCTCACATATAGCTATCCTAGCTCCACGGCTCTTCATTTGCAGAAGTCTTCGCCGTTTTCGCATCTTCGTCAGCTTCGTTGCTGCTTTCACTACATACGTAAAAATCACATTTTTACTTCGCTATTCAATATTTAAAAATCGAATTTTTAGTTCAAAGTTCAATATATAAAAATCGAATTTTTATTTCAAAGTTCAATATATAAAAATCGAATTTTTATTTCAAAGTTCAACATATATAAAAATCGAATTTTTATTATTATGTTATATAGATAAAAACTATATTTTTATCACGCTATTTTTTTTTTTATAAAGATTTCGCCATTATAAAAATTACCACTTTATCTCAACGTATATGAAATAAAAATCAGATTTTTATTTCGTTACATACACAAAGATGATATTTTTATATTCTCTATCATGTAAAAATTATATTTTTAATACTTTAAAAATATAAAAATCATATTTTTAATATTCCTATATAGTAAAGACTATATTTTTAATACTTTATTAAAAAATATAAAAACTATATTTTTAATATTCCTATATAATATAAAATCCTAACCTTACAGTTTTATAAAAATAAAATCGAAATTAGCTTTATATACTTTTCAAATTCAGTTTTTCTCACTTTTAAATTAAAAATAAAATAAAGTAAAGAAAGAAAAGAAAGAAAAAAACTTACTTCATCGAAGAAAAAAAAAAAGGGGCATCGATGTCTGCGGAGGGGATGAACTTCAGTACCGGAGTCAGACGAGGCCAGGGTGGGGAGCAGCGTCGGCGGCTCGACCTCGGGCTGGAGGCGGCGGCGTCCTAGGGTTTCAGGGAGGCGCGATTTCGGTTCTTCGATGGGAGAAGACTTCGCGCGAGTGAAGCAGCAGAGGGGGGGGCGGAGGTTGAACGGAGGAGGCGGCGCGCGAGGGGGGGGGCGGGCGGCGCTGGCCTCGAACGGCACCTTCGATCGCCTTCTCCCTTTTTTTTTTTTTTTTTATGAAATGATTTCTGTTTGAACGGGGGGGGCCAGAACCAATAAAGGGGGGAGAAAGAAATTTTTTATTAATTTAATTATTTAATTATTTTATTTTAATTCAAAAGTCTACATTTTCGATCGACCTCTAAAAGAGGTCCACCGCCTGTCGTCCCTAGCGTTTAACCCCCATTCCGAACACAATGGGATATGTATCGTCCGCTGATTCGGCCGTTACAATCAGTTTCCGTTGAATTTTCTTTTAAATCATTATATTGAATTTTAAACGCACATTTCAAATTACCGGGGTCACATACTAACTAGAAAAATTCCAGAAAAATATTTTCTAGCTTCGTATTGACGATACGGTCCTAACAAAACTAGTTTCGTCGAATTCTGAGACCGTTAGAAAAATGGCCAATTTCCAGTCGACTAAAATCAACTGAAACTGGTCAAACGCGTTTTCCTTTGCTACTCTCACATATTGATTCGAAAAATTATGAAATTTGGAATCTAGCAATAACTTGACACCACGGACCCAACAAAACTGGTTTCGTCGAAATCCGAGGTCGTTTGCAAAATGTCCATTTTTAAGGGCCTGAATTCCATAGCGACTATTCAGAATTTTCAACTGGACATATCTTATCATTTCTAAGATGAAATCTCAGTTTGTTAACTTCGTTACAAAGATATTCACTATTAGATTCCATTATTTTTGGTTTCACTAAAATCCGGATTGTTTTGCACCCGGTACATTCACTTGAAGTTTGAAATCGAATTATCGAACTACCGCGCCATTTTCAATTCTATTTATAATTATATATAAATATTTTATATTCTAACGACGACGCGTATAATATATACGTCGAATTATATTCAAAATAAATTTCTCGTCGATTATATTTAAAATAATTCATTTTAAATAATCAAAATTCGCTAAAATTGCCAAAATAAAATTTTCAAACTGGCTCGCATTTTACGGGTTGTTACAATCTCCCCCACTTAAAACTTTTCGTCCCCGAAAAGGAACAAAGTCGAAAGTGGTTTGATTATTCAACTCTACGCTCGGTCTGGCTTCCATTCTCCAACTCTTTAGTTTCTGAGAATTTTCAAAATTTCAAAAATTTGGCTAACACCCTAAATTTTTGAAAAATTTCGCCATAACCTCCCCTGCAATGGGAGCATCGGGGAATTTCAAATAGCTTCCCCGGTCCTTCAGATCTCAAAAAGAAAAAGAAAAAGCCAAGCGGCTAGCCAATAGGCTCACAAAATCATCATCACCCAAACAAAACAGGAAATTATGTAATAAACATGTACCTATTTGTCGGGCAAACAAATTTTATCCTTCGGCTCTAGCCTCTTTGCTATAACCTGTTCAATGATATATATGTATATGCAAGCAAATGCGACCAAATTTCAATACAATTCAATATTTGGTTTAATTAGGCATAATGGTTCAAAATTATCAAACAATTAAACAAACAACACAAACATCAATCAATTAGTGAATTAGAGTTTCAAATTCATAATTTTGATACATATACAAAAATCAGGTTTTTGATGCCAATTCACAACAATAGGCCCTATCTAATTTTGGTTCTCACACCAGTCTAATGGAAATATATAGAAATCTCCCTTTCGTCACTCGAACATAAATTCTGATGACGATGCATCAATCATCAGAGTTCTCTCCGGGCGACTAGAAGGTGATTCTATATCTATCCAGTATATTAAAATTTCGAATACACGCGGATCAGACGTATACGCAAAATCTATATATACTGGATTGTCCACATCAATATAAATAAATAATCAAATACGAATAGTTGACTTAGATTTTCAAAACAAAATTGTTTTCATTTGAAAAATATACTCTTCACACCCGTTCTAGGATACTACTGATCCCATCTCTAACGAGTCATTCTAATTGGATATTACTAATCCAATATCTGATGAATTCTTTCGTAAGGTTCTAATGTGCCTTGTTCTCTGAGCTTTGTAAACCAAAGCTCTGATACCAAATGTGAAGACCCGCAACTTCCCCGTAAAGGAAAGCGTCGGATAGTTCGAGAACAAACCACAGCAGAACGCATACAGAAGAACATTTCATTGCTTATTACAACAATGCATCAGATTACAAGAATATACAGAGCATAAATGCATCTTACACAGAAATATCAGAGATTTAAATTACATTTAAATACATAGCAGCGGAAAATAATACCATACACAACTAGAAGAGATATACGGATACAAAGCTTTCCGGATATCGTTCCAGCTGTAAACCAGGATCCTGTGAATATAAATCTGCAAAACCAAAACTACTAGCTGCCCGTGTCGAAAATAAAGGCACCCAGAGTTTAGGTTAAAAACAATAAACTCCAGGTCAGTCATGTGACTGGTGTGAGAACTAAAACAGTTATTAATCTTTATTTTAAATCATTAGGTAAATCAAGGGACCACGCCGTATAACACGGAACGGGTTTCCTCCCAAGAATACCAGTGCATAAAACAAACAGCGCAATGCTAAATAAAGAAAAATGAAGCTGTTATAAGACCCAGGTCCTATCACACAATGCAAACGCAAGCCGGGGGATAGGGTTTTCCCTTATAACAGCCAAAGAATGCTTGATACGTTTAAAACAAATCATTTGATACTATAATAAGTGCATAGTGTATAAAACAACTTCAAATCATAAGTATCAATCATAGGCGACATGAGCGTCCCATGCCACTATGTCGCCATATATAGGTTTACAAATAAAACCGCAAATGGCACGTATTTGGAAATTGGATTTCCGTCTATGAACCGAGGCAAAAGATAGTCCTCAACCGATTCGTGACTCTCTAGCCCGAGCCACAGGACCCAGACTCAGGTGGGCCCTTGGAGCGACAGGGCCGGTCCACCGATGTGGATTAAAATGCCTGAACACTACGTTTCCCCACCCTATGGGGTGTAAGTCTGGTCCGTCAGCCGACCAGAATGCATCGGCCGAAACCGATATAACCGAGGCGCCTCGCAACAGCAACAACCACATAAGTCAAACTCGTCAGGGCGTGTAAAACCACTGACGCCACTTCTAACTAGAAAGAAACGCAAGTCCTCCCTGAGGTCCGTCTCCCGTTTTTGGTTCATACCTGGTGTGAAACACGCGAGGTAAACGTTACACAAAGCTACGCCACAAAGGCCGTGCTTTGATCATCACCACAAGACTTTGCTTTTCAACAGAAGCCTTGATCATTTGCATCTTAGCATGCCACACAGGCAAACCATCCTATGCAACCGATATCAGTCACACAGAATGAAATCCGATGTCAGACACACAGTCCATTTACAAGTCCGTCCTGGGTCTGAACGAAACCGGAGGCACCTAGTACCCCGCATATCCATCGATCTCCAAGTACGTCTGGACGATCACTAACTGTTTCCATCTTCTTGGGTGTACAGCCCAATCAAGATCATCAGTTATCACCCAAACGACGTGAAGACCTCCGGTCTTCGACCATCGTCTTCATCTTCGACTTATCGTCGTATCAGTTATTCAGAATGGGATAAACCCGGCCTTTCCGAATAACTCGCGTATATATTATAAAAGTGTTACACAAACACAACATACGCCTCATTCCAACTCATTAGTCATTAACCGTAAATTAATCAAGAGAATAATTCCCCAAATATTAACCCCGAAGGCCGAAACCAACATCAGATCAATATCCAGAAAACCATTCTACTTAGCTAACCGACAGTTAGTTTCTAAATTTCACGTTCAAATCTAATTAAAGATTTAACTATCGCCTGGAGCAAAACTGGTGATACTCCATTCTCGATCTTTTCAATCTAATTAAAGATTCATTAAAACTCCACTTAGTTTTAATCTGTGACTGGGTTAAAGAATCAGTGTCATTTAAAACACGGTCCACGATAAACCCAAAGTCACATCCCATTAATTATCGGGTTAAAGAACAAGTGTTATTTAAAACACTGTTCACGATAAACCCAAAAATCAATATCCATTCAATTCCAATTAAATATTATTTAATTGGTACACTTTATTAAATCTAAATCAAAAGATTTAATCTTTTCCCAGCTGGGTTCAAGAACAGTGTTAGTGAAGACACCATTCACGACAAACCCAAATCACATTCATTAATTATCGGGTTAAAGAACAAGTGTTATTTAAAACACTGTTCACGATAAACCCAAAAATCAATATCAATTCAATTCCAATTAAATATCATTTAATTGGTACACTTCATTAAATCTAAATAAAAAGATTTAATCTTTTCTCAACTGGGTTCAAGAACAGTGTTAGTGAAGACACCATTCACGACAAACCCAAATCACATTCGATTAATTATCGGGTTAAAGAACAAGTGTTATTTAAAACACTGTTCACGATAAACCCAAAAATCAATATCAATTCAATTCCAATTAAATATCATTTAATTGGTACACTTCATTAAATCTAAATAAAAAGATTTAATCTTTTCTCAACTGGGTTCAAGAACAGTGTTAGTGAAGACACCATTCACGACAAACCCAAATCACATTCGATATTCAATACAAGGCTCTGAATAGAAACTATATCGGCCTATATTCAATATCAAATTCTACGATTAACAAATGTCGTATTGGAAATAACGATATACATATATATCTTTCAAATTTCCATAACAACACCTGTAATATCACGAATTCCAACATCGAAATATTCCGAAGACAATTTCGATTCAAATCCACTCCAATGCAATCATTGGAAATTTTGGTTATTTTCAAAACCATTTCAAATTCAATTTATTTATTTAAAAATAAATAGAATTATAATTCTAGTTCAAAACTAGTTTATTTCGATAAAAATCTATTTTTATCTTTTCAAATATGGAGTTTTTCATCCCAAACTTTCACAAATCATTTCTTATGATTTTACACAAATTATTACTATTTTTAATAATTTTATCAAGGCCCGTACGGTCGATTTCCATTAACGGCCATCGAACTGCACTTACAGCGACCTTTTTCGAATTTGATTTGGACGTATCTCCAAATCCAACCGTTAGATTTCAAATTTCTAACATTCATTAGAAAGCTCTTTTCGATACGAACCCAACGGTTCCGGTTTTAGGAGAATCCGACGGTCGGATCTCCCGTAATGTCCGTTTTAAATAAATGGTCGAAATTCGCGAACTGCCGCGGCGCGGCGCGTTCTATTCAGGCCATTATATTATATATATAATATATATTTCATCGATTTCTATTTAAAACGAATTATATAAATAGTTTTGAATTCGTTTCAAAAACAATTTCAACTTCCTTTTCAATTCAAATCAAAATTGAATTCTTCTTTATAAATTCGTTTTAAAATTCATTTCTATTCAATTCAAATTTCAATTCAATTTGAATTCATTTCAATTTGTTTTCAATTCAATTCGAAATCGTTTTCAATTCAATTCATTTCGAAATCGTTTTCAATTCAATTCAATTCGAAATCGTTTTCAATTCAATTCAATTCGAAATCGTTTTCAATTCAATTCATTTCGAAATCGTTTTCAATTCAATTCATTTCGAAATCGTTTTCAATTCAATTCATTTCGAAATCACTTAAAATTGATATAAATATCGTTCACGTCAAAATGGCGTCAATCTAATCAACACGGCTTCATAAATTTCTATTTTCAAATATTCTATTTCAAATATTTCTTTTTCAAATATTTCTTTTTCAAAACTGGAATGAGGCCCAATCAATTACCATATAAAGTTAATTATATGGACTTTCATACAACACATGTATATAATAACATTGAAAATAATCAACCATCAACCAAAGTGCACTACACTGTATAAGCATCAAATATAGATATCTAACGCTTACAACAGCATGTCAATCAATCGATCGACATATTTAATCAATCAGGATGAGTGAACTTCAAATTTCATCCCAACACCCGTGTGGGGTTTCAAACAATCAAACACCTATTTTGTGCTGTTGGGCGATGTGTAAAATTTATCGTCCCAATCAATGTCATTCAAATAGGTGTACATAAACAAACCGTCCGGTTTATAAATGAAAATTTTATTTTATTCACTTCACGTTAAAAATTATATTTTTAACGATAAAACATTTTATTTCAATTTACGAATTTCTATTCAATTCATTTATTCTATAAAATGATATTTTTATTTTTCTAACATATTTTAGAAAATTTCGGCGGCATAACGGCACGATACTAGAAACGGGACGAGGCCTAGCCTTATCCCCGGTCTAGTGAAGGCCCACGCCATTCACACATCAATCAAATCAATTCGTTATGCAAACCACAAAATTTGGAGTAAGGGTCTAACCTAGCCTTACTCCTTCGCCTTATAACGGCGCACGTCTAATCCTAACCAATTTATCGATTTGATTTTTCACACCACAAATCACATTCAAACCAATATCGCAATCAATCACCAAACAGTCAAACAAACAAGTCCATGGTCTGTGGACGATTGTGTCGGGTGCTACTAAGCACCGTCTGCATCCTAGTATATATATATATAACTAGAAAAAGAAAGTGAAAGGTGAGAAATTCTCACATATAGCTATCCTAGCTCCACGGCTCTTCATTTGCAGAAGTCTTCGCCGTTTTCGCATCTTCGTCAGCTTCGTTGCTGCTTTCACTACATACGTAAAAATCACATTTTTACTTCGCTATTCAATATTTAAAAATCGAATTTTTAGTTCAAAGTTCAATATATAAAAATCGAATTTTTATTTCAAAGTTCAATATATAAAAATCGAATTTTTATTTCAAAGTTCAACATATATAAAAATCGAATTTTTATTATTATGTTATATAGATAAAAACTATATTTTTATCACGCTATTTTTTTTTTTATAAAGATTTCGCCATTATAAAAATTACCACTTTATCTCAACGTATATGAAATAAAAATCAGATTTTTATTTCGTTACATACACAAAGATGATATTTTTATATTCTCTATCATGTAAAAATTATATTTTTAATACTTTAAAAATATAAAAATCATATTTTTAATATTCCTATATAGTAAAGACTATATTTTTAATACTTTATTAAAAAATATAAAAACTATATTTTTAATATTCCTATATAATATAAAATCCTAACCTTACAGTTTTATAAAAATAAAATCGAAATTAGCTTTATATACTTTTCAAATTCAGTTTTTCTCACTTTTAAATTAAAAATAAAATAAAGTAAAGAAAGAAAAGAAAGAAAAAAACTTACTTCATCGAAGAAAAAAAAAAAGGGGCATCGATGTCTGCGGAGGGGATGAACTTCAGTACCGGAGTCAGACGAGGCCAGGGTGGGGAGCAGCGTCGGCGGCTCGACCTCGGGCTGGAGGCGGCGGCGTCCTAGGGTTTCAGGGAGGCGCGATTTCGGTTCTTCGATGGGAGAAGACTTCGCGCGAGTGAAGCAGCAGAGGGGGGGGCGGAGGTTGAACGGAGGAGGCGGCGCGCGAGGGGGGGGGCGGGCGGCGCTGGCCTCGAACGGCACCTTCGATCGCCTTCTCCCTTTTTTTTTTTTTTTTTATGAAATGATTTCTGTTTGAACGGGGGGGGCCAGAACCAATAAAGGGGGGAGAAAGAAATTTTTTATTAATTTAATTATTTAATTATTTTATTTTAATTCAAAAGTCTACATTTTCGATCGACCTCTAAAAGAGGTCCACCGCCTGTCGTCCCTAGCGTTTAACCCCCATTCCGAACACAATGGGATATGTATCGTCCGCTGATTCGGCCGTTACAATCAGTTTCCGTTGAATTTTCTTTTAAATCATTATATTGAATTTTAAACGCACATTTCAAATTACCGGGGTCACATACTAACTAGAAAAATTCCAGAAAAATATTTTCTAGCTTCGTATTGACGATACGGTCCTAACAAAACTAGTTTCGTCGAATTCTGAGACCGTTAGAAAAATGGCCAATTTCCAGTCGACTAAAATCAACTGAAACTGGTCAAACGCGTTTTCCTTTGCTACTCTCACATATTGATTCGAAAAATTATGAAATTTGGAATCTAGCAATAACTTGACACCACGGACCCAACAAAACTGGTTTCGTCGAAATCCGAGGTCGTTTGCAAAATGTCCATTTTTAAGGGCCTGAATTCCATAGCGACTATTCAGAATTTTCAACTGGACATATCTTATCATTTCTAAGATGAAATCTCAGTTTGTTAACTTCGTTACAAAGATATTCACTATTAGATTCCATTATTTTTGGTTTCACTAAAATCCGGATTGTTTTGCACCCGGTACATTCACTTGAAGTTTGAAATCGAATTATCGAACTACCGCGCCATTTTCAATTCTATTTATAATTATATATAAATATTTTATATTCTAACGACGACGCGTATAATATATACGTCGAATTATATTCAAAATAAATTTCTCGTCGATTATATTTAAAATAATTCATTTTAAATAATCAAAATTCGCTAAAATTGCCAAAATAAAATTTTCAAACTGGCTCGCATTTTACGGGTTGTTACACTGGTTTACAGCTGGAACGATACTCGGAAAGCTCTGTATCCGTGTATTACTTTCAGTTGTGTTTTGTATTATCTTCCACTGCTATGTAATGTAAATTGAATCTCTGATATTTTTCTGATGTATTTTATTCATTCATACTCTGTATATTCTTGTATTCTGATGGAATTGTTGTAATTGACAATGAAATGTTCTTCTGTTTGTGTTCCGATGTGGCTTGTTCTCAACTCAATGTGTGTTTTCCTTCACGAGGAGGTTCGGGTCGTAACAGAAACAAGTTGGAGGGACCAAATTGGGTTCCTCAAATATATATAAAATACTGTTTGGTTTCATATATTGTGATATATGATGTGATATATAATCTGTTGTTGATTATGTGTGTTTGAATGATATCGATCACTGTGATTTGGTATTTTAAATACCGTAAGAAATATTGGGATGTAAAACGGGGATTTTCAAAGTATATTTTGAAAATAAATTATTTATATAAAATCAATGGATTTTATATATAAAAGAAAAAGGATTTTTTTAAAAGGGAATAATTATAAAATCAAAGAGTTAGAAAGGAAATATTTGTAAAAGAAATAAAAGGAAAATATTTGTAAAACAAATATAAAAGGAAAATATTTGTAAAACAAATAGAAAGAAATATTTGTAAAACAATTTACAAATAGAAATAAAAAGGGAATATTTGTAAAACATTTACAAATAGATTAAATAGAAATATTTATTTAGAAAATAAATAAAGTTATAAAAGGAAATATTTATTTAGTAAATAAATAGAATTATCAAAAGAGAATTATTTGATAAATAAATAGAATTGTATAAAAAGAGAATTTTACACTAGGAAAGTTTAGACCCATGCTTCACCCACGGGTATAACAGAATATGAATTTAAAGTGAATATTTAAGCGAAATCTGTTTTAACAGATAAAGTAAGAAGATTAATTTATAAATAAGGTTTTATAAATTAAGTAGAATACTTATCCTTGGATAAATAGAATATATAAGTCAGGACTTATATAGAGAAGTAAGAATCGATTTCAACATCGATATTTGAAACTGAATACGTAGAGTTAATCAAAGGAGTTAATCAAAATGAGTTAGAGGAATTAATCGAATTATAGTTAATCGATTAGAGTTAGAATTAATCGATTATAGTTAGAGTTAATTGATTAGAGTTAATCAAATAGAGTTAATAGATTAAGGTTAATCAGTTAGAGTTAATCGAATTTGAGTTAATCGAATATAGTTTATTCGAATAGAATTAAATAGAGTTAATCGAATTTGAGTTAATCGAATATAAGTTATTCGAAATGAGATAATCGAATATAAGTTATTCAAAGAGAGATAATCGAATATAAGTTATTCAAAGTGAGATAATCGAATATAAGTTATACGAAATGAGATAATCGAATATAGTTTATTCGAAGGAGTTAATCGAATAGAGATTTCTCGGAAGAGAGTTATATGTCGAATTCAATTATATCGAATTCGGGAAAGTATTATTACTTTCCGGTTTTTAAATCAAGATTTATTTAATTATAAATAAATTAGTCGTTAGGTTAATTATTCAAAGTAAGAAATAAAAGTTAGAATTATAAGTTAGATATTTCAGAAGGAGAATTTATAACGTTAACGTTATAATAAATGTTTTCAATAAATAAGTGGATACATAAATAGAATCCGAGAGTTACGTAAGGAAGTTTGTTAAAGGTTTAAAAGATAAAATTTGTCTATTCCGAAGTTAAAACGTTGTTCAGTTAAGGTTTGAGAGGTAATTATACCCCAACTTGATTGACTTCCTTCTTAACTAAGGAATGGCTATGGTTTGATAGTAAAGGATGGTTAAGTGAATTTAATAAATGAGTGAAATGGTTTGAGTTGGCATGGCGATGTTTGATTTAAACATCAGTTTAGATCCAGTAAAGGAGTTTTGGAAATGTTTTCCAAATAAGAATCAGAAATGTTTTCTGATAATAGAAAAATAAGAATTTAGAATATATGGAAACGGGAGATAAGTAAATTAATGAACTAAAGAGATAAATGTTAAATGATGATTGATCGATAAAATTTCCATCTGGAAATAATATCTTTGTTTGCACACGTGTTTTTCTTTGATAGTTAAATCACAGACTATCAAAGTTTTACCATTTTTCCGTCGTCAATACGGAGCGACCGGTTGGATTATTATCGGAGAACCACTCCGTATGGGCGTTAGCGTTTCGAATCAAATAGATCGAACACAAATTGAAGACGGAGTTTATACAAGGGTTATTCTGGCAATCCTAGGTAGAAATTGCCTAAGTTGGATTTACAGAATAGTGCCTTCGGTTTGTCCAGTCCCCGGACAACTTGAATAGACGAATGTTTGACAGAGTATATCTGGTAAATCATGTAAGTTGATCGTTTCAAACGTATTTACGTTGGTGGCGGAAATCGGTTTGTGATTTGACGGGTGTGATGATGTGGCATTCAAAGTAAATGAAGACGTGATTTGTATAGAGATACGTTATAACCTCAAGCCTCATCAACTGGGAAATGACAAAAATCGGGCAGGCAGCATGGCTAAGTGGGCCGCACCCAATTAGGGTATATTGTCACCATCTAGAGAATATTCATATTTGTTACTTCTTTCAATTATGTATCTTGCGGGAATGGTTATGTTGGTTTACCAACTGTAAGGTAACAATATATTCGATACACTCAAACAAAATGAGTGATCGGTCATGTGTGGCCGAGTTGCAAGATGTTCTTGTTGAACTCCAGTGTATCGCTTCTATAGTACACTGAGCGGAAGGTGGATCCATAACTTGTCATAGCTGGAATCCATTCCCCAAATAAGGGCCCGCGGTTTTGATTGTATATTATATATGTAGAACATTAGATGCAAGCGTTTCTGCTAGATTTCTATTTACTTGATCTAGACATTATTATAATATCAGACAAGTATCGTTTTAGAAATATTTTGCTTTATCGTAAGGTAAAAACCGTCCATGTTTATGTGTGGACCGGTCTTACGATTATCATTTCTTTAGAAAGGATTTTAAAAGTTAAACAAATGATTTGAGTTTACTCACACCACTCACATGACTGACCCAGAGTTTATTTTTTTTGTTTTCCCTAAACTCTTGGGTGCCCAATTTTGTACGGGCAGTCAAATAGTCGGGATTTACAGATACTTGAAGAGCTGGAGCAGCAGGCTTCAGGATTATATAGCTATTGTTATTTCTGCTGTGTTCTAAGTGTTATACTCTAATAATGATATTGTATACAGATACTGTTTTATTTCAAAGTTATGTTATGAAATATATTTATTCGTTCCGCTGTGAGATTCGTGTTTACTCTGATGTTGTATGTTCTTCTTCTTTTATTCTAAGTTTCTATCTTATTTATTCTCACCCTCTAATTTCTTTCATTAACTACCGGTATTTTCGATGTTTGGATAATCGACGTGGGTTTTATATCGATTGCCAAAGTCGAAAATTTATCGGGACGTTACATCTTACTTGTAGTTTTTAGATATAAGTTTCATGCCTCTATAGGTATCAGTTTATTTATTTATTTATTTACTTCAGTGACCGGGTATCAGTTCTATATCATTGTAGGTATCATATGATACAAGTGATTAGATTATAGCAACATTCTATACAAGTGATAAATTAATATTAGTGGGTATTATTGAGAATAAATATCATTTTTGTGAGAACTGAATTGAGTTGATTGGTATTTTTTTATCACTGGGTATCAGTTAGAATTAATATCGGTATCAGAAAATTCAGCAAATACATATGAACAAAAACATAACAGAGTAAATACAGTAAAACTGATACCTAAAAAATATAAAACTAATACCTAAATTTGTTGTACTGTTTTTTTAAACTAATATAAAAAATATTTACATCATAGTTTGGTTGGTTAAAGCAAAACAGGTTCAATTGTAATACACATTTAATGCAACAATACAACTACACAATAGAGACAACATCAAAAACATATGTACAAAAACATAACATAGTTAATACAATAAAACTGAGACCTAAAAAAAAAAAATTAAAACTGATACCTAAAAACTACTGTAATGTTTTTATAAAAAAAACTAATATAAAAAATATTTACATCAAAACAACTTCGACTGTAATACAGATTTAATGCAACAATACAACAGCACAACATCAAAAACATATAAACAAAATCATAACATAGTAAATATAGTAAAACTGATACCTAAAAAATTATAAAACTGATACCTAAAATCTGATGTAATATTTTCTAAAAAACTAATACAAAGAATATTTACATCACTGTTTTATTGATTAAAGAAAACAAGTTCGACTGTAATACACATTTAATGCAACAATACAACTGCACAATAAGCACAACATCAAAAACATATAAACAAAATCATAACATAGTAAATACAGTAAAACTGATACCAAAAAAATACAAAACTAATACCCATCTACTGAATAGCTGAACATTAAAACGATTATAACACTAAATTAAAAAGATTATAATAGTAAAAAAAATTAAATCGATGCAAATAGATAACAATAAACAAAAATTAAATCGATGCAGCGACAGAATATAATAATCTCGATACGCACTGTTAGAGGTCAAAATATGCGCTATCATAGGTCAAAATATGCAAAAAAATCCCGTTGGAGATGAATTACGAGATCGAGATATGCGCGAGATCGAATTGACAAAGAAGGAAACAACACGTGTGATTTAGGGTATTTAAAAACAGTGTAATGTCCTTCTGATTTAATTATTAACAGGTTTTTCCTTAGGATTAAAATTTTAATGGGTTGTCCTTATGGTTAAAAAAAACCTTAAATTTTGTCCTTGTGATCGTTTTCCTGATTCCGTAATTGGTCGTGATTTTGAACACTTGGTCTTTGAATATTGTAAGTTTCGAAAAATATTAAGTGTTATAAAGGTGATTTTATTACCTTATTAAACTTCATTTATTTATTAATTAGTGACAAAAAATTCATTTATAAATTTGTTCACGAAAATATACTTCGAAGAAATATCGACAACGTGGCCAAAACCTATTTGATAAACACTTTTTATTTAATACAAATTATTCAAAAAATTTGTACTCATCTAAATAACATGGAAGTCATTAATGGCTAATAAGAGTATGTTTACCATATGGAGTTAAATTAATTTGCCTCCAGAAGCATTTAGAAGGAATTAGATATTTGTGAGTGGAGATAGTTTAAACTATATGTTATCTTTGGCTCATGATGTGGTAAGATAATGCACATTCGGGGTGTAGTTGTTGAGTGGGGATGAAAGCTTTGGCCAGCAAGAGAGGGTGAGAGGAAGGGTAGGCTAGCCCTTTAAATGCCTATACATGTTCACCCTTGGTTCGTTTTTGGCCTTTTTACAATTTTAGCAACTAGAAAACAAGCTCTTCATTCGTTATTTCTTCATTAATGCCTAATTCCAATACGACTCGAACTCTCCCTAAACTTAAGTATAAAGCTTACAATGACATAACAATTACTACCGATAACTCTAAGCTTGAAGATTTGGAGCACATCATCCCGCATACCCCTAAGTCATGAGGAAAAAGAGAAACCATGCGCAAGCAAAGCGAAGATAGGAACTTTAGAGGTTGAAAGGTGAAGGTAGGTATAAGGAAACTAGGTCGATGCTTGAATATTTTGTTTACATGTTGAAGGGTGAGTCAACTAACTAGTTAATGTGCATGAGGTGCTTATACATGCTTGTACTTATACAAAATATTGAGAAAGATTATGTACTTTTATGACTTTTTGTGATTCATATTTTGTAAAGCAAATGGCATATGTAATTGATGTATTTGGACTTGGATGACATTCTATGGCTTATTGCATAAACTTGACATAAAGCATACAAAGCACAAGATGTTTCTTATTATAATTCGAATGTATATTTTATATGTTATTTATCTCAAAAAGATAGAATGTTCAAAACTTAATTACCATATCAAAAATTAATCAAACTTTTGAAATATCAAAATGACCCAGATCATTGTCTATTACAATAATTAACAATAGCATTTTCTAGCCGTTGTAGTATCTGAGTTCTTTAAACAACATTCTATAAATGTTGCAGTTTATGTTTTGAACTTTCATTATTTTAAAGTTTATATTATTTATATCAAAAAGATCTAAAGACAAATGTAAGTAATGTACTCTTCATTATTACTGAATGAATTGTATAATACAGTACTTTGTAGAGGTATATATACATGGTAATATGACAGTTGGAAAACAGTATACCAGAAATACCCTTGGAACCCTAATAACATATGCAGTTGTAAAATGTTCTTTCATTTATTTTCCTTCGAAAAAATGAGCTATGGTTAGCCTCCTTCCTCTTTCGTGTCTTTGACATCTAAAGCTTTCAGATCTACTTTAAATCGGTCAAAATTCTTCCTTGATAATGCTTCAGTAAGAATATTAGCTCTCTAGTGCGATGCTAAAACATGATGTAACGACCCGAATTTTTAATCATTTAATTTTGAACATCTAAATTGGTTTTAAATGTTGTATTGATAATTTAAAAAGGATTTTATAACGAATCATTTAATAAATGAATCAATTTTAATTAATATGAATGTTGTTTTAATTTTAATATCGAGTCATAAATTCAAATTAGATTATTTGAAGCTATATGTATGTATTTAGATTGGATATATATTTATTTGTTTATTTTGAAATTGATTCAATTTAATTTCCAAACAATATCGGATTATAACAAAATTAATTTTTTTTATAAAATCCGAAATAGATTATTTTTGTAAGATTTTTGGGACATAATTATAATTTAATTTATAGAATTTTTCTGTAATTTTTATTTTGAAAAATAAGCTACTTTTTGTTAACGTATTTTACACCCTAAATTGGCTCTTTTGGGGTTCCACACAATAATTTAACTTGTCCATTTATTATAGTTTTGGAATCCTGATACATTGCTCGTCTTAATGTTATGTTTACCTTTATTAATAACGATTCGTAACAAACGGATTTTACATAATGTGGTATGTTAAACATTATAATTTAAAACACAGGTACGTGACCAGTTCCTACGATTTTTCGTTTGCGTATTCTAAAATAAACCAATGGAGAAATGGACCCAAGGCAAACATCAGTCTTCAATATTGGCGTGCATCGACAGAATTGTCTCCAATACCATCCTATTATTAAAATCATACAGACAAAGGTACCATATCTTAAACTGATTTGAACTTGTGTACTTGCCAAACCACCTGAATTTCCTTCTCTATCAAGCTACTACATTTCGTGGGTGCCAAGGAATTCTTACCTTGCATACCAAATTTTATTTCTGTAGTCGTGCGTCCCAAACAATCTTAGCTACGTGCCACCCAAGCTTTCCCCTTCTTTAAATACTGAATATCTTCTTTCCGGTTTCCATTTCTCAAACCAAGACGCGAATAAGGAATATATATATATATATATATATATAAAATAAAAAATGAAATCGCGTGTTTTTGAATCCGTTAAAACCCTTGATTCAAGAGCTTCTCACTTGTACTCTTGATTTTCTGTTCGATCAAATTCTCTTGGGTTCAAAAGGTTCACCGCGCGCTAGGGCTTTTGGTGGCCGATGGTTGAGGCGAAAAGGGAGGAGGCTGATTGCAGTGTGGTGTTCAGGTGGTAGGGGCGCACGGATGGAGAGACTTTGGGGGCATTTGGTGAAATTTTTTGTCGATGTTTACATATAGTAGTCTTCGAAGCTTCTGGTCGGAACGGTGGAAAAGGGGGACCCTCGGGTTTTCAGGTGGTGGCGGAATGATCTATCTTTGGGTGAGAGGTTCGCTGGTGGCCTCCAATTGATGAATGATGTGAGGTTTGGAAGATCGGAGTGGAGAAATGGATGTAGTTGTGTTCGAAATTTTGTTGCTTGGAGCAAGATTCTTACGGGAAGAAGAATTAACGGTAAAGAAGAGGGATTACTTAGTGGGTTACCATACATTAAACTAGAGTTAGATAAGTGTACAAGTTTTCTTCCAATCCAGTAATACATAAACCCTCGAGTATTGTTTGATTTTTGGTCACGTTGAACTTACCAGAGCGAGTATTATTAGTTAAAGAAAAGTTGCCTTAAAACATGACCCAGAATAATTCGAACCAATGGATTGCTATAAAATGGTTGTTTAGGGCGGTGGTTTATGATGGTCGGGGTAATGGAAAAACGTGGGGGTGAGGCTTGGGGAATGTTAAGAGTTTGGTAAACAACCGGAGCGTGAAGAGATACAAGAAATTGGATTGGAGGACTGGTTAACAAACTGGAGATGGGTTTGTGTTTGCACTGGAAATTGTTTTGCGTGAAGATGGATTGGTGGCTAATGTAGTGTCTTTCCATCCGTATTTTTTTTCATTTTGGTTCACTGCCTTTGGGGGTTTAGCAGGAGACAGGAAGCATTAGAAGGTTATAAGTTGACCAGAGAAGTTGATTTCCTGGAGTGTTCGCTATGTGAACTACTGAAAAAGGAGCAAGTCAGGTTATTATACTTTGTCTGGGAAGAATCTTGGTTGGTAAATTGTTTAGCGTTAGTTTCCATCTTTGATTGGGAAGAGTATGTTGAAGCCTTGTTGTAATTTGGTGAAGTTAAGGTAGAAGGAATAACATATATGTTGTCTACTCCTTCTTTTAAACTGAGGCAGTTGTGTTTAAATGGGAAGGTGGAGAAGTATATGGCGTGGTGGTTTTGTTGGGAAGCAGGTGATGGGTCTGACTGATTTTTGCCGAGAAGCATGGTTCATTGGTGATATAGATAAAGGTGTTCATATTATGTACGTGTTCACATTATTTATGGTGGAGTTGATGATATCTAAGGGGAACTAATGCCGCTGGTTTTAACTAGATATGCGTTAAACGTGGGTTTATGGGTGGACATGCTGAGTTCATTGCAGTGATGGGGGTTTGAGTATGGGCAGCTGTGTATGATAAAGGAAGGTACTGTGTGGGATAAGTGTGTGAAGAAGTGGTATCAAGTATTTTGCTTGACTGGGGATGAAATGATGTGAGCTAACCGTGATTCACGAGAAACATGGAAGGTATTTACATTTTTTTTTTTTTTGAGGAAATGAAAATGTTGAAGGATGGCGGTTATAACTTGCGAGGTCAGGCTAGAACCGAGTTTTACTGACATGAGGTGGAAAAAAAGATTAATATTTAAAAGTACTTAATGTATAATTTAATTATTTACTAAACTAATTGTGATTAAATCGATTTCAGATTTTATACAAGTATGAAGGCGACCAAAGTAGTAGGAAGGATCAACCGTTAAACGTAAATGAATGATCAATTTTAATTAAATTCAATTCAGGAACAAGTTACATTAACTAAAAATCATGAATGTTATATTTATTAATGAGGTCATATGTTAACAGAATTTCATGAAACTGATCATGTTGGAATCATAATGTCGAGATCTACGTTGTAGAACTACTGTGGCTGAGGATTGAGCTACTGGAATTTCGTGATAAAATCAAACATCCATTTGATTTTAAAACAAAACAAAAGCAGAATCGTCAACTGCAAACAATGTGAGTAAACTCACTAACTCTGACTCATTTATATTTTTATATAAATGAGTTTTAAATTTATTTATGGAAATTTTATACTGTGTGATGATTATTTGAATGCATGGTTGATAAAATTGGTTGAAATGGTTGATATAGTTATATCGTTGATCAATAATTACTTCTGTTTATATTCATATTGATGAGAAATTAAGATTATTGATGTCGATTAACATCTATGGATGCAGGGAAACAGGTTGGAGGGATCCATCTGGTTTCCTCAACATTTTATTTACTGTTTTATTTATTTATTGTGATATATGATGTATGATCGGTGATTGACCATGTTGTGTGGGATTACCATTTACTCTGGCCCTAGAATTTTGGTATTTAAATACCATAAAATATTTTCAAATATATAAAAAGGAAATTTTGAGATTTAAAAAAGGAAATGTATTTCCTAAAATAGAAATGTAATTGTTTATAAACGAGAGTATAATTCTGGTAAGAATTTAGAAAGCGTAAATTCAAAAGTGAAATTTGGGATTTTGGATTACCCTAAATGGTAGATAAATTCTGAAGTTCGGAATATAATCGAATATAAATTATTGAGAGAAAGTTATTTATTGGAATTCGATTATATTGAATTTAGGGAAGCAGCATTTTTACTTTCCGGTTTGAATCAAATTTAATTATTTATCTATTTACTTATTAATTTATTTATTGAAATGAATAAGTATAAGTTATATTTTTATAAACCGAATTTTTGAAAACAGCGATTTTAATGCTACTGTTATAATAAATGTTTTGTAAATTCTAAACAGCGATTTTAACGCTGCTGTTATAATAAATGTTTTGTAAATCTAAACAGCGATTTTAACACTACTGTTATAATAAATGTTCTAAAATTTTAGATAGCGATTTTAAGCTGTTGTTAAAAATAATGTTTTATAAATCAAATATTTGGAGACAGCGTTTATAACGCTACCGTTATAATCAGTGTTTTTCCATGAAAGAAGTGTGTTCTTAGATTGAATCCGAAAGTCGCGTAAGTAATGTTTTGTTTGAAATTGTGAGCTTTGACTATTTCAAAGTTGAGAATGTTGTTCAATTAAGGTCTGAGAGATATTATACCCCAACTTGATTGACTTCATGATTGATGGAGGAATGGTTAAGGTTCGATGGTGAAGATGGGTTAGCAAGATGGTTAGTTAATAAGTGATTACTGGTTTGACCTATAATAACGATGTTTTGTAACAATGCGTTAATTTAAAGGATTTTGAAATGTTTTCTAACTGTAATAAGATATATTTTCTCGAATAAAGCAATTAGGATATTAGAAATGCTAGTTTGAGCTATAATAACGATGTTTTGTAACATCGCGTTAATTTAAAGGATTTTGAAATGTTTTCTAACTGGAATAAGATATATTTTCTCGAATAAAGCAATTAGGATATTAGAAATGTTTTCCAACAATCAAGAGAGAAAAATAGAGCTTTGAAAGGATACAAAAGATGAGATAACAGGAACTGGAAATAATAATTTAATAAGAAATTAAATTAAACGGGGCTAGTGTTGTTTGGTGCTTGATCGGTAGGATTTCCAATTAGAAATAGGACCGTTAATTGCACAGATGTTTACTTTGATAGCTAAATCACCGACTATCAAAGTTTTGATTTATTTTATACATCCGTTGTCAATATGGAAAGACCGGGATCAGATTTAATATCTGAAAACCACTCTGTATTGGTCTAAGCATTATTAATCAACTTATGCTGAAGATAATTGAAGACGGAGTAAAATGCAAGGGTTGTTCTATTAACCCTAGGTAGAAATTGCCCAAGATGGATTAATAGAATGGTGCCTTCAGTTTGTCCAGACCCAGGACAACTTGTATGGACGAGTGTCTGACAGAGTATTTCCAAAGGGATTACGTACGTTGATTCCTTCAAATGTACGAAGTTAGTGACAAAGAAGGGAAACTTCTTTAGCGTAACAATCTGAGTAATTTTGTGGGAATCGATTAGTGATTTCTGATGGATCTGACGATGTGGCATTCAAAGTGAATGGTGGCCAGATGTTCTGGAAGGTATTTCAAACCTCAAGCCTCACAACCAGGAATTGATAAAAATCAGGCAGGCAGCATGGCTATGTGGGTCGCTCCCATTAGGATGTATGATCACCTATCTAGAGAAATTCCATTTGCTTCTTTAATCCATCGATGCTGTACCTTTTCGGGAAACAGTTGATGATCCCAACCGTTGGTGATATACATTCGATACACTCAAGCGAAATGAGTGGTCGGTCATGTGTGGGCCGGGTTGCAAGATGTTCTTGTTGAACCCCAGTGTATCCCCTCTAGAGTACACTGATCAGAAGGTGGTTCCATACCTTGTCATGTTGGAAATCCAATCTCCAATAAGCATCATGCGGTTTTTGATTTTATATTATATATGGAGCGTGAGATGCAAGCGTTCCGCTAGATTCCATTTATTTGTTGTAGACATTATTATAATATCACCGGATTTGATATCAAAATGTTTGGGTTATCGTAAGGTGAAAATCATCCGTGTTTATGTGTGGATCGGTCTTATGATTATCATTTCTTTCGAAAGGATTTTTGAAAGTTAAACAAATGGTTGGAGTTTACTCACACCAGTCCCATGACTGACCCAGAGTTTATTTTGTTTGTTTTCTCTAAACTCTTGGGTGCCCAAATTTGTACGGGCAGTCAAGTAGTCAGGATTTTTTTCAGATTCACTTGGAAGAGCTGGAAGCAGGAGGCTTCACTAGTTAGCTATAGACTATCATATTTCCGCTATGTACTATGTTGTATCTGGAAACAGGTGTTTATAACTGTTCCAGAAATAACTGTTGTGCTCTGATGATGGTATGTATATACAGTTACTGATTTGTATTTCAAAAGTTATGTTACTTAATATATTTTATTCGTTCCGCTGTGAGTTGTGATCTTCGTTTTCTTCTATTCTAATATTTCTTTCTTTCTATTTTTCATCCTCTAACTTCTTTCTAATAATGATTCGTGTTTCTGTTCAATTTGGGTTGGACATGTGGTGTTATTAGTCGACTCAAAGAGAACGGAAACTCGGGTCATTACACATGATTTACTTCTAAATCTCCCTTGATGACTCTCTTTCATACAAAATAGAGATTTATCTCTATGTGTTTTGTACGAGAGTGTAATACAGGGGTTTGCTGAAAGTGCTATGGTGCTTAGATTGTCACACAAGATGATCGGCTTTTTCCGAAGTGGATTTCCGATTTCCCAAGCGATTTCCGTTGTTGTACTAACTACGCTCCTGTACTCTGCCTCAATACTGGAACATGAGACCGCGGGTTGCTTTTTGGATTACCAAGAGACCAGATTTTCTCCAAGATAGATGACGTAACCGCTGGTGGATCTTTGATCTTCATGATCGAAGGCCCAATCGGCGTTAGAGCATCCTTTTAACTCTAGCTCTTTACTTGATTTTAACGGCAGTCCCTGATTGCACTACAAGAAAATACTGATTTTGCAGCGGAAAATCCGTCGCTAAAACCTTGCTAAAGGCATGTTAGCAACGGATTTGCAGCAGAATACGGCTGTCGCTAAAAAACACGTTGGTATTTTAGGCACAATTTTGCGATGGAAATTAACGTCGATTCTTCGTCACTTCAGCGTCATTTTCTGATATATTATCATTTCATTTTAAAATATTTCACAGATGTTTTACCTACGGATATATATAACATAATAAAATCAGTAAATATTTTTCCGTCGCTAAATCCATGCTATTTAGCGACGGATTATGACGTAAATATATAGCAAACATTTTACATTCCAATTATCCGTCGGTAAATCCTAGCTATATAGCGACGGATTACCGACGGAAATATATAGCAAACATTTTACGGCATTTCTAACCATCAATCTAGACATCAAATACATTCATTTCAACAATACTCAACATTCAATACTCATCATGCAATGAAACATATATACATATATATCAACTAGAAAAATTAATGTCAAAAAACATTATATAACAATAAAAAATGGTACAATATTTGTTAAAATATTCACATAACACCCAACATTCATAACATTACCCGATACAAGTAAAAACTAATGTCACATAAACAAAAATTATGTTTACATAGTTGATGGATCTATGCATCATAATGTCTAAAGTTCCAAAAAAAAGGCCATGTACATATATCTATCTATCTATCTATCTATCTATATATATATATATAAAGGCTTCTCATTTTCTGCACGGATCTATCATGAATAGCCGTAATGATTTCCAAACCCTACATAATTGAAATGAAAACAAAATAAAGCATTTTGAAGAACAAGAGTAAAAAAATAAAAAGATAAATGAGTGAAACGCATGTTTTCTTACCTTCAATGACAAAGTGTCATTATAAACTCCTGAAATAAGAAATTGTCACTTCACAGGCAGTGAGCTCACTGTATATACATTGCACTGCAGGAATAAAATATGCGGCGCCCCAGGCTGTTGTAGGCAAAATATTGTAACATTGCATGTAATAACTGTATATACATATCATGAACAGTTGGGTAGCAGCATACCCAAGGTTGGCCAAAGAAAAATTCAAATATATTAGTGATTATAAATACCTTATCCCAAATGACATCTCTTTTCACACCCATATTGTCATCAAAGCATTTGTTATATTTGTAGCTTGACTTAGATCCTCCTGTTTAATGTGTTACAAAGAAAATGAAAACTAAAGCCTGTAAAGTGACTCATCCTAAGAAGCAAGGTTCAAATACTTAAATTATTAAGAACTTATATATTCATGTTTTTTTGTGTGCGAGTAAAATAAGGAACATAACCACTTGTATTCTAGAAAGTAAAAAGGAACAAATACCATCTTAACTTCAAAAACAGACCCGTCAAAGCATGCAAAAATGAAACATTGTTGTTAAGGTTTGAGAAGCTTCTTATGTCCCTTCAAATTATGACTTGCAATACCTGAAGTTTAATATTCATTACTCTGTATCCTTCTTCCTTGCACCCTTACCTCATTTTGCTTCCTCCATGAAGTCAGAATTGGTAAATTTTAACAGTTAGAATACTGTTATGAAAACAAAATAATTCCCTTTCCTATTTTCCACCAAAGAAGTTCATTATATTTGACTTGTAAATGGTGTTGGAAATGATTCTTTGATTTCTTTATGCTAAAATACATTTATTCTAGAGTACTTAGGAAAAAAAAAATATGAAAGTAAGTTTCGAAAATATCAATATGATAGAGTGTATATGCAAAGAAGAGACCACTACACACGTTATCAAATTACATAACCATTTTGTTTATGTAGATAAGCCAAATGGTATAAAAATTCACATACTGTGACCAAATCCAAATGAAGACACATACATACATAAACCAGTTCATTATGATAGTTGTAAGCGAATTAATTTTTGAATGTTTATGAAGAAACTTTGCAATGATAGCTTCTCTAGTGATCTCAATGGTGATGTAAAAATATTTTTGAAAATGTTGTTACATCATGAATCAAACTTTTAAGATTCAGTCCATTTAATCTTAACAATAAAGTGACTAATCTCATTTAGCTTTAATTATGCGAGAAAGTATCAGTTTTAAGTAATCACAGTGGAAATTAAGATCTTATTGTAGGAAATATGGATTTATTTGACTAAGATGTAACTTTTCCAATTGTTTACAAACTATTAAAGATAGATTATGTCGATAATGAATTAATATTGCTATAACATTTTGCTCGTGCTTTAAATACCATGAAAATCGAAAGTAATTAACATGTAAATTTTATGAACATAAGCAGAAAGTCAAGCTTTACTTGTCATGAGTTAATATTGCAAACAAAAATTAGCTGAAAATTGGCATACTTGCATAGAAGCTTGTAACAACCCAGAAAATCAGAACCAATTTAAAATTTTTATTTTGGCAATTTTAATGAATTTTGAATATTTAAAATGATTTATTTAAAATAATTACGATGAGAAATTTGTTTTGAATAGAATTAGAATGTATATATTTATTTAAATCAAAATTAGAATATAAATATTTATTTTAATTATAAAAGGAATTGGAAATGGCGCGGTAGTTTGAAAATTCGATTTCAAATTTCAAATGAATGTGCATGATTCAAAATAAACTGGATTTCGGTGAAACTAGAATCATTTGAATCTATTTGAAAATATATTTTCAATGAATCCGAAAAATTAAAATTTCATAGCGGGAATAAAAAGTTATGCCCAGTTGAAAATTCAGAATAGACGCTATGGAAATATAGCCCTTAAAATAGCAATTTTGCAAACGACCTCCATTTTCGACGAAACCACTTTGGTTGAATCCGGAATGTCAAATTATTGCTATATTCCAATTTTCAGAATTTTTGAAATTAATATGTGAACGTGGTAAAAGAAAACGTGTTTTGGTTAATTTAAGTCAAATTGGATCGACCAGAAAATGACCATTTTTCAAATGGTCTCCAAATTCGACGAAATTACTTTTGTTAGGACCGTATCGTCAAAATATAGCTAGATTTATTTTTCTGGAATTTTTGGAGTCAGTATATGGCCACGGTAAATTAAAATGTACGTTGAAATCAATTTTGAACGTTATATTAATTTATATTTTAATTTTGATAAAAACTGATCGAAACAGTCGAATTGGCTTACGGGACATATCTCATTGTGTCTGGAATGGAGGTATTTAGTTATAGGCGACAGTCGTTGGGTTCGATTTGGAGTTCGAATAAAAAAATTAACTTTTTGGGATTTAAGTTAATTATATATATTATAAAACCAAGTCAACCCTCCTCTTTCTCTTTCACCGTTCAGAAATAAAAAAAGAAAAGCTTCCTGCTGCTCCTCCATTTAGCCCATCACCCCCCTCATCTAGCACCGCCGCCCCTCCGCCTTCTCTCCTTCTCCCTCTCTCCTCCTCTTTCCCTCTTTGAATTTCAAATCCCTAAAACCCAAATCACCACCAACCACCTCCTCCGGCCCCACCGCCACACTACCACTGCCACCCGCCACCTCCCCCACCCCAGTCAGGTCCAGTGCCGCCTTTGCCCATCCTCCCCTTGGCCGTGGGCCCCGCCAAGTCCAAAAACTCATTTTTCTCCAAAAATTCCATTTTGCATAAAACACCCTGTCACTATTTCGCCAATAACTCTCAAACGGTGCGCTTCTGGCCAAACTCCACAATACCAACATCGAAGAACACGATTTTCTCTTTGATTTGGAATATAGAAGTTCTATTTTGGATTGCGGAGTTGTCTGGAAATCGCATCCGAAGTCAACGGACCTGCTGCTGTTTTTTGCGATTTTCGGCGAATTGGTGCAGTTTTGGAAGAAAGTGCACTGGGCAAAAGCTGTCCGGAATGGCACGTTTAGACTAGTGACAAAGTTTGGTGAAGATTCTAGGCCGTATGCAAATTCTAGAGCCAAAAAAGCGAATTCAAGTGCGAGAAAGTGAAAAACGGAGCGCGACGACAAAATCCGCCAATTAAAGAATGACAGAGTGGATCCCAAAGGTGAGAGTTTCTCACTCTAATTTATTTTCTAGTTAAAAATATATACTAGGATGCAGAGGGTGCTTAGTAGCACCTGACACTTTTGTTTGAAACCATGTTTGTTTGGTTGATTGGGGTATTGGTTGAATTTGGTTTGGGAAATGAATTAAATTGATTAGAATTGGTATGTACATGGCATGAGCCATTAGTAGGCAAGGGATAAGGCTAGATATTATTCTGGTTCTAGTATCGTGCGTTATGCTGCCGAAATTTTCTAAAAATATAAGAACAATAAAAATATCATTTTTATTGTATAAATGAACAGTAAAAAATATTTATGTTTTGAAATAAATATTTTATAGTTAAAAATATAATTTTAACGTGTATATGAATAAAATAAATATTCATTTGCAAATCGGACGATTTGTTTATGTACACACATTTGACAGATATGGACTGGGACGATAAATTTTATACATCGCACAACTGCACAAATAATAATCAGTGTTTGTTATTTGAAAACCCCACACGGGTATTGGGATGATATTGGACATACACTAATCCCAATATTTAGTTGTATGTCAATCGATCAGTTGACAGGCTGTTGTAAGCATTAATTATTTATATTTAACGCTTATACAGTTGTGTAATGCATTCTGGATGATGGTTGACTGTGTTTGATTATTGTTGTGTACATGTGTGTATGAAATCCATATAAATAAAATTATATGGTAATTGACTGTGTCTGATTCCTGTAACAACCCGTATTTTTAATAACATGATATAATGTAAATCAAGGCAGAATTAAATTCTAAAATCTGAATCAAGGGAAACGGGCTGTGCCATTGCGTTCGTCTCGGAAAAATACGCGAAATAGAGTCTGAGTTTTCGAAAAACGGAGTCCGTATGACCAAGTTATGGCCCAATGAAGTTTTCAGAAAATTCTAAGCCCGAAAACAGTTCAAATTCGGATTCAGATTCGAATTCAAACCAAAACAGATAGGCGGGATTTTTCCCGCCCCAGGCAGGGTCGACACCAGTGTCGACCTCCCCCAATGGGTCGACACCCATGTCGACCCAGGGGTCGACCCCTTCCCCCGGGTGGCCAAGTGGCCTGGTGCGCCTACTTTGAGTTTGGGTCAGGTCTGGTGGCTAATGACGGGATTTAATGGCTCGGATTGGATCTAGGGTTAATCCTATGGCTAATACTATCCTAATCTTCTATAAAAAGACCCCTAAGCCTAGCCTAAATCACCATTATTCAACCCTACAACTAAATTGTGCCAAATTAGTTCCTCTCATGGCCTCCACTCTCATGCTAAAATTTCTAAGTTTATTTATATGAGAGATTTTGAAGTCATACAAGTGTTTTCAAGCTTGTATGAGTGTTCTTAGTTTGCATTCAAGTCAAGTTGCAACATTTCTATTACAAAGCAAGGGTTTTTATTGATTTGGCTCAAGGGTTTTTCACTTGGAGCTTACATATTTGGGTGATTGCATAAGGGCTTCGTCTCAATCTTTATAATAAATATTCATTTGTGTCTTCATAGCATTGTAAGCCCTTTTCTACTTTCTTTTTGAACTATAAAGTTAAATGAATGATGCAAGTTTGGGTTGATCATTATGATATGCAAGTTTGGTTGATCATTATGTTATGCAAGTTGGTTCAATCATTATGTATGACACATGTTGCTATGCTATGCAAGTTTGGGTTGATCATTATACACATGTTATCATGTTATGCAAGTTAAACTTGAGTTTGTGAGCTTAAAGCTTCAAGCTTTATATTAAAGGTTGCATTTTGGCAACATGGAAGTTATCATATCCCTTATGATAACTTGCATGTGAGGCTAAATGCGAACTTCTAGCAACTTCTACATGTCATTTATCACCATGTATCACTTATATGCTAAGTTTGGTTTTATGCATACTTTTGAAGCCTAATAATGCAATATGCAAGTATATGAACATATGTACATTTCATATGCCACCATGTTAACTTGTGGCTTCAACACCTTTTTGTCATGATTATGCCAAGTTCCCTGTTTTATCCTTTATGCGTTGTTACGATTATGTAAACGATGGGATTACGTTGGGGTTGGGTAACATTATGACATGAACATGATTTTTATAACATGACGTGATATGTTAGCTTGTAATTATGTTTTGGAAACATAATGGACATGACACTTAGAAAATATAAGTGTGGCCAACTCGAGGTTGGGTTGAGTTTGTAGCATAAATCTACCCGGACCCGCCCGGCTTAACTAGTGGCTACAAACAATAGGACCCAATGTGAAAAGTTGGTCATGTTGTGCTCGAACCCGAGGTTAGACCAAGTTGTGGTGTAAAGCTACCCGGACCCGCCCGGCTTAACTAGTAACCACAACAAGGTCTAATGTGAGAGGTTAAAGCATATTAAGTTAATTAATGCCTCCTGATTAGGGTTAAGTCATGGTCCACTTAATACTTAACCAATTTGGGCTTGATGGGTTAATCGGGGTTAAGTCATGAACCTTGGGTACACTTAACCAATTTAATCCACGTTTGGATCGGGTTAACCACATTTAACCCGTTAAGAAACCCTAGTTGCGTGGTCCTTTTCAGCAGTAACCCTCTTGATAGTATCATGATACCCTAGGGACTAGGCTAGGGTGGGGCACGATTACTGGGCTGACATGTAAGCGACCAAAACGACGGCTGAGTAGGTACGCCGGTGTGGGTCCAGGCGGACTATGGTCGTGCACATAGTCTGGAGTTGGAAAATCAGGCACGGGTACCAGTAGATCTAGACTGTGCATGCTTGATTTGTGTCCGAGATTGACACCCTAGGACTTGATACACCCTAGGGTGGACCTAGCGCAGTTTAACTACATTTCTTGTTTGGGTCGTATGACACCGACACTTGACGAGTTAGGCTTATAGGGAGCCGATCAACTAGACCGTGTAGTTGGACCTTGATTTAGGTCACCTCATGATATTGGGCCAAGGGATCAATCCTTGTTTTTACTTGACATGTTAGAATGCTAGTACACTCGTGGTGCAAAACTTAACCTTGATTATGCGATGACACCTTTATCTATCTTGTTAGTTAATCATCATGCCAGTATGTTGTTATCCTTATGTTCATCTCATCTTCTCATGCCAATTAACTTTACTAGTTCATGGACTAATAGTAGTTAGGGCTTACCAGTGTTTTTGACTGACCTGTTTTCTTTCGCCTCTTTTCTTCCGTTTTCCCCCCTCAGGTCCTCAGGGTGGGAACATTGGAGCTTAGCTTGGATCTTTATAGCTTGCTTACTGGATTTGCTCATGTACGGTTTTGGACATTGAGCTAGCTATGGTTTATCACTTCACTTTGGGGATAGTACTTTATGTATTTCAGTTTTTCAGTTTATGCTTTTCTCTAGACTTTGTTTGTTGGAAAATAATGACCAAGTACTTTGTTGTAACTTGACTATGGTTTTGAAATGCTAGTTTGATCCGCTTCTTTATTTACTCTGTTTTACTTACTTGTTCTGTCTTGTGATATCTGCATGCATGTTTACCTCGTTTAACGCCCCTCCAAAGCCAGTGTCCTTGCTAGAGTGGCACTAGCGGAGGTGGGGTGTTACATTTGGTATCAGAGCATAAGGTTTACAAGATTTGAGCAAAAGTGTTTTTAAAAACTTACCTTTTGAAAAACTATTTTCAAACCAATTAAGTATTTTCCAAGAAAAGTCTAGTTATTTTAAAAGGCTATTCCCCAAAAGCCATTAGCACTATCCTTCGTTTCTTCGTTCTGAATCTATCTTTTTCTTTTTCAGTATGGCCGATCTTAACCTTCCCGAGGGAGTGACCATTCCCGGATGGTTCCGGAGGTACTTGGAAGCTAGGGCCAACG
The DNA here is from genome assembly GCA_030737875.1 of Allium sativum. Lineage (NCBI taxonomy): Eukaryota > Viridiplantae > Streptophyta > Magnoliopsida > Asparagales > Amaryllidaceae > Allium > Allium sativum. Next base: position 322,854,391 of record CM060921.1, read on the forward strand.
ATGTGGGCCCATCAAATACCCCCAATATAACTGAGGTTCCTCCTCCTCCTCCTCCTCCTCAGAATCCGCAAGCAGATTTCGCTAAGATTTGCAAAGACTTTAAGGCGATGGGTGGCAAGAACTTTATTGGGACGGAGACTTTTGTGGAGGCAAGAAATTGGTTGAAAGAAACTGAAGATCTCTTCGCCATCTTTGATGTGCAAGATCATAGAAAGGTTTTATTGGCAGCAAGGTTATTAAAAGAAGAAGCTACTTATTGGTGGGAGGTCACTAATGCTACGAGGCCTATAGAGACTTGGGCCGACTTTAGGACAAGATTTGGGCTTAAGTTTCTATCATCAGCTGAGGCGAATCTGCAATTGGAAAAGTTTATATCTTTGAAGCAAGGGGACATGACAGTGAGGGAGTATGTGAATGAGTTTAACAAGCTCGCCCGGTTCGGTTTGGACATGGTTAATACCCCCCAGAAGAAGGCTTTACGCTTTGCACGAGGGTTGAATGAGCCATTACAAGGTTTAGCCCTATCTCATATACCTATGGGGGCCACTTTCGAAGGTCTAGTAGACATGGCATTGCTTCAAGGAGACGATAAGAATGGCAAGAAGGAAGTCAAGGCTAATGAGACTCAAGCCAAGAAGACAGACTCCAAGTGGGGAGGAAATCAGAGCAATCAGAACAACAAGAACAACAAGGGAAACAAGGCCAAGGCAAAGGACCCAAGAAAATGCAACTTCTGTGGGATTGTTGGGCACATAGCCAAGGATTGCAGAAAGAAGAAGAGGAAGCGGGGCGAATGCTTTCATTGTGGAGAGACTGGACATTTTAGCAAGGATTACCCCCAAGAAGCAAGGGCAAGGGCAGAATCAGCGTGCAGGACCTTCTGGAGGGCAAGTACACGCTCTCAACGCTGCTCCCGTTCAGGACTGAGGTAGTATTTCTGTAGAGAGTCTTGTTTATATTTCTGATTACCCTGTTCGCACCTTATTTGATTCTGGCGCATCACATAGTTTTATTTCTTCTGACATTGTTGAAAGTTTGCACCTAAGTACTAGTCTAGTTGAGGATCCCGTTTGTGTTTCAAATCCGATTGGGGGTTCCGCCCATCTATCTATGATTTGTGTGGATTTGAAGATTTCTGTCTTGACCGTAGAATTCACGTGTAATGCTTATGTTCTCGGGTTCACGGGATACCAGTTGATCTTGGGCATGGATTGGTTGTCCAGTTATGGAGCCATTCTCGATTGTGAACATAGGGTGGTGAGGCTCATGACTCGCCTCGGTAATACCCTAGAAATTTCTTGTAACCCTAGAGGTCCCTTCATGTTATGTTATCTTGAATCTCTTGACTCGTCCATCGATGATCTGCAATCTGTAAGGGTGGTCAGAGACTATCCTGATGTCTTTGAAGAAGTCAAGGGGTTACCCCCTAAACGAGAGATAAATTTCTGCATTTATCTAGTCGATAATGCCAAGCCAGTTTCATTGCCCGTTAGGCACATGGCCCCACGAGAAATAAGAGAGCTCAGTAAGCAAATCAAGGAGCTGCTTGAGAAGAATTTTATTAGACGAAGCATTTCTGAATGGGGTGCTCCAGTGGTATTCGCTACTAAGGCGGATGGTTCGCTTCGTCTATGTGTTGATTATCGAGAGTTGAACAAGCTGACAAAGAAGAATAGGCACCCTTTACCGAGGATTGATGATCTCTTTGACCAGCTGGTTGGTGCTTCTGTTTTCTCTCAGCTCGATCTAGCCACCGGATTCCATCAGCTTAGAGTAGCTGAGGATAGCATTGATAAAACTGCGTTTAGGACTCTAGATGGATTCTTTGAATGGCTTGTCATGCCATTCGGATTGACTAATGCACCCGCCTACTTCGTAGACTTGATGAGTAGGGTGTTCAGGGAGTTCCTTAACAAGTTTGTTGTTGTCTTCATGGATGATATTCTGATCTTCTCAAAGGATGAGGAAGAGCATGCTAGGCATCTCAAGGAAGTGATGGATACGCTTAGAGCGCATCAGTTGAAAGCCAAGTTCTCCAAATGTCATTTCTGGAGAAGGGAAGTCTGGTTTCTTGGACATATAGTTTCTAAGCAAGGCATAGCGGTGGATCCCGCGAAAGTGGTTGTGGTTCAAGACTGGAAGACTCCTAGGAATGCAACTGAAGTAAGAAGCTTTCTCGGTCTGGCGGGCTACTATAGGAAGTTCATCAGGGACTTCGCTAAGATTTCGGCCCCTCTTACTAAGTTGACGAAGAAGAACTTAGTCTTTGCATGGGACTTGGAGTGTGAGCTTGCTTTTCAAAAGCTCAAAAGAGCCCTTACCTCAGCTCCAGTTTTGGCATTACCCGATAGTGGTAAGATGTTTACCGTGTACACATATGCATGTGGCACGGGGTTAGGTGTTGTTCTGATGCAAGAGGGAAGAGTGATATGTTATGGGGGTAGGCAACTTAAAGTTCATGAGAAGAACTATCCCACTCATGATTTGGAGTTAGCGGCGATCGTCTTTGCACTCAAATCCTGGCGCCACTATCTTCTAGGAGAAAGGTTTGAGTTGTATACTGATCACAAGTCACTCAAGTACCTCTTCTCGCAAAAAGATCTGAATCTAAGGCAGCAAAGATGGATGGAATTCTTGGCCTCTTATGACTTCGAGATAGCTTATACCCCTGGCAAGGGTAATGTTGTGGCAGATGCACTATGCAGAAGGAGGTTGACTTTGAGCCCCTTGTTCATTGAGATGAAGAACTTAGAATTCTTGGCAACCTTTGATTTTACGACGGCTGTTGAATCGATGGTGGGTTCATTAGCATCCCTTGAGCTTAGACCCACACTTCTTGATCAAGTTGGGGCTTCGCAGAAGGAAGATCCACAGATAGTCGAGGTCATGGACAAGTTGATTCGTGGCGAGACGTCTAGTCACCTGGCCAGATATGCTATAGATAACAAGGGGTGGCTAAGGCGTGATGGGAGATTATGTGTTCCTCGAGTGGGAGATTTAGTCCATAGAGTTCTTGAAGAAGCGCATCACTCGAAGATGACTATACATCCAGGAGGGGACAAGATGTATAGGGATATGAAGCGCATTTTCTTTTGGGATGGAATGAAGAAGGATGTGGCAGAGTATGTTTCAAAGTGCATGGTGTGCCAACAAGTGAAAGCCGAGTCAAAGAAACCAGGTGGGCTATTACATCCATTGGAGGTCCCACAATGGAAGTGGGAGAGTATTTCTATGGATTTTGTGGATGGATTGCCTAGGTCAAGGAGAGGGAACACGAGCATATGGGTCATAGTTGACAGACTTACGAAGAGTGCTCACTTCATTCCAGTAAAAAGCAAGAGGACCGCATCATGGCTAGCATCTATTTATCTTCGAGAGATAGTACGGTTGCATGGAGTTCCTTCTAGCATAGTTAGCGACCGTGACCCAATTTTCACTAGCCAGTTCTGGAACAGTTTGCAAGAAGCGATGGGTACGTGATTGAATTTGAGTACAGCCTATCACCCCCAGACGGATGGCCAAACCGAAAGGGTGAATAGAGTTCGCTTATAATAATAGCTATCAAGCCAGCATAGGGATGGCACCATTTGAAGATTTGTATGGGAGGCCGTGTAGGTCACCATCTTGTTGGTGGGAGACAACAGATAGGCTTATACTTGGACCCGATATGATACGGGATACATCCGAGAAAGTTGAATTGGTGAGAAGAAGGATGAAAGCGGCCCAAGATAGACAGAAATCCTATGCTGAAAAGTGAAGGGCAGAGTTGGAATTCGAAGTGGGAGACATGGTTTTCGTGAAGGTTTCTCCTTTGCGTAATGTGGTACGTTTTGGAGCAGTAGGGAAGCTAGCACCAAGGTTTGTAGGACCCTTCCCTATCATAGAGAGAATTGGAAAGATGGCCTATAAGGTGGAATTGCCCTAGAAGCTAGCCGGAGTGCATAATGTCTTTCATGTCTCGCATCTCCGAAAGTGCCTACATGAGTCCGCTGAGGTGGTTGAACCAAGCATTCTTGAAGACGTGGAGGTAGAGAAAGAGGCAACCTTGAGAAGAGCTCTGATTCGTATCTTGGGAACAGAGATCAAGAAGTTAAGGAATCGAGAAGTCAAATTGGTGAAAGTTCAGTGGAGTGAAGCCAATGAAGATGCAACTTGGGAAACCGAGGAGAAGATGCGTGGGCTTTATCCATTCCTTTTTGATGGTACATTCTCAATCTCCTTTCCTAATTAGCATATCTTCCTTTTTGCTATCCATGTTTATCCTGTTTATCTTGTTATCTCGTTAATCGTGTCATGAGAACCTTAGGTAGAAACCCTTTGGATGAAACATGTATTTGAAACATGTTATGCTTGATGTTTGCGAGTGGTTGCAAATGTTTGCAAGTGGATACTCGTGGATGCATGATACACATTAGGCACTAAGATCGGCTCACACGCTTTCATGTTGCATATGCATGAGTGCTTATACTTATTCATGGATGAAACTTGTTATGCTGTCAGGTGGATGCTGCATATGAATGAATGTTATGTGCACTCATGTAGAGATCGTAAATTATGTTAGGGATTTGCATACATATGGACTCATTTCACTAACATACTTTGCATTAAGGAGGTTTACTGAATCAGTAACCGCATGATTTTCGCATTAGATAAGTACATATACACACACCTTTGCATATGTTCATACAGCATTAGAAATCTTTTAAGGACAATGATTACTTGTGAATGATGTTTTGAGTAGATGGATGATGGATGGTAGGATATGTTCTTCCTAACTTAGAGATTTCGGGGACGAAATACTTTAAGGAGGGGAGAATGTAACAACCCGTATTTTTAATAACATGATATAATGTAAATCAAGGCAGAATTAAATTATACAATCTGAATCAAGGGAAACGGGCTGTGCCATTGCGTTCGTCTCGGAAAAATACGCAAAATAGAGTCCGAGTTTTCGAAAAACGGAGTCCGTATGACCAAGTTATGGCCCAATGAAGTTTTCAGAAAATTCTAAGACCGAAAACAGTTCAAATTCGGATTCAAATTCGAATTCAAACCAAAACAGATAGGCGGAATTTTCCCCGCCCCAGGCAGGGTCGACACCAGTGTCGACCCCCCCCAATGGGTCGACACCCATGTCGACCCAGGGGTCGACCCCTTCCCCCGGGTGGCCAAGTGGCCTGGTGCGCCTACTTTGAGTTTGGGTCAGGTCTAGTGGCTAATGACGGGATTTAATGGCTCGGATTGGATCTAGGGTTAATCCTATGGCTAATACTATCCTAATCTTCTATAAAAAGACCCCTAAGCCTAGCCTAAATCACCATTATTCAACTCTACAACTAAACTATGCCAAATTAGTTCCTCTCATGGCCTCCACTCTCATGCTAAAATTTCTAAGTTTATTTATATGAGAGATTTTGAAGTCATACAAGTGTTTTCAAGCTTGTATGAGTGTTCTTAGTTTGCATTCAAGTCAAGTTGCAACATTTCTATTACAAAGCAAGGGTTTTTATTGATTTGGCTCAAGGGTTTTTCACTTGGAGCTTACATATTTGGGTGATTGCATAAGGGCTTCGTCTCAATCTTTATAATAAATATTCATTTGTGTCTTCATAGCATTGTAAGCCCTTTTCTACTTTCTTTTTGAACTATAAAGTTAAATGAATGATGCAAGTTTGGGTTGATCATTATGATATGCAAGTTTGGTTGATCATTATGTTATGCAAGTTGGTTCAATCATTATGTATGACACATGTTGCTATGCTATGCAAGTTTGGGTTGATCATTATACACATGTTATCATGTTATGCAAGTTAAACTTGAGTTTGTGAGCTTAAAGCTTCAAGCTTTATATTAAAGGTTGAATTTTGGCAACGTGGAAGTTATCATATCCCTTATGATAACTTGCATGTGAGGCTAAATGCGAACTTCTAGTAACTTCTACATGTCATTTATCACCATGTATCACTTATATGCTAAGTTTGGTTTTATGCATACTTTTGAAGCCTAATAATGCAATATGCAAGTATATGAACATATGTACATTTCATATGCCACCATGTTAACTTGTGGCTTCAACACCTTTTTGTCATGATTATGCCAAGTTCCCTGTTTTATCCTTTATGCGTTGTTACGATTATGTAAACGATGGGATTACGTTGGGGTTGGGTAACATTATGACATGAACATGATTTTTATAACATGACGTGATATGTTAGCTTGTAATTATGTTTTGGAAACATAATGGACATGACACTTAGAAAATATAAGTGTGGCCAACTCGAGGTTGGGTTGAGTTTGTAGCATAAATCTACCCGGACCCGCCCGGCTTAACTAGTGGCTACAAACAATAGGACCCAATGTGAGAAGTTGGTCATGTTGTGCTCGAACCCGAGGTTAGACCAAGTTGTGGTGTAAAGCTACCCGGACCCGCCCGGCTTAACTAGTAACCACAACAAGGTCTAATGTGAGAGGTTAAAGCACATTAAGTTAATTAATGCCTCCTGATTAGGGTTAAGTCATGGTCCACTTAATACTTAACCAATTTGGGCTTGATGGGATAATCGGGGTTAAGTCATGAACCTTGGGTACACTTAACCAATTTAATCCACGTTTGGATCGGGTTAACCACATTTAACCCGTTAAGAAACCCTAGTTGCGTGGTCCTTTTCAGCAGTAACCCTCTTGATAGTATCATGATACCCTAGGGACTAGGCTAGGGTGGGGCACGATTACTGGGCTGACATGTAAGCGACCAAAACGACGGCTGAGTAGGTAAGCCGGTGTGGGTCCAGGCAGACTATGGTCGTGCACATAGTCCGGAGTTGGAAAATCAGGCACGGGTATCAGTAGATCTAGACTGTGCATGCTTGATTTGTGTCCGAGATTGACACCCTAGGACTTGATACACCCTAGGGTGGACCTAGCGCAGTTTAACTACATTTCATGTTTGGGCCGTATGACACCGACACTTGACGAGTTAGGCTTATAGGGAGCCGATCAACTAGACCGTGTAGTTGGACCTTGATTTAGGTCACCTCATGATATTGGGCCAAGCTTGGGCCAAGGGATCAATCCTTGTTTTTACTTGACATGTTAGAATGCTAGTACACCTGTGGTGCAAAACTTAACCTTGATTATGCGATGACACCTTTATCTATCTTGTTAGTTAATCATCATGCCAGTATGTCGTTATCCTTATGTTCATCTCAGCTTCTCATGCCAGTTAACTTTACTAGTTCATGGACTGATAGTAGTTAGGGCTTACCAGTCTTTTTGACTGACCTATTTTCATTCGCCTCTTTTCATCCGTTCCCCCCCCTCAGGTCCTCAGGGTGGGAACATTGGAGCTTAGCTTGGATCTTTATAGCTTGCTTACTGGATTTGCTCATGTACGGTTTTGGACATTGAGCTAGCTATGGTTTATCACTTCACTTTGGGGATAGTACTTTATGTATTTCAGTTTTTCAGTTTATGCTTTTCTCTAGACTTTGTTTGTTGGAAAATAATGGCCAAGTACTTTATTGTAACTTGACTATGGTTTTGAAATGCTAGTTTGATCCGCTGCTTTATTTACTCTGTTTTACTTACTTGTTCTGTCTTGTGATATCTGCATGCATGTTTACCTCGTTTAACGCCCCTCCAAAGCCAGTGTCCTTGCTAGAGTTGCACTAGCGGAGGTGGGGTGTTACAATTCCAGTTCAGAATTAATGAATATTTTAAAATAATATTCAATGAATATTGAAATGTGAAGTCGTGTTAAGTAGTTAAACGCCATTTTAACACGAACGGGAATTTTGTTGATTTTGTTCATTTTATAATGAATATCGAAAAGTGATTTCAAAATTTGATATTTTGAAAATGTTATCATTTTAATATTAAAATAATATGGAATATTCAAATTTGATTTGAAATTCAAATCGTTATAAAATGAATTTAAAACGAATTTATTAAGGAATATTCAATTTTGGTTTAAAATTGAAAATGAAGTTGAAATCGTTTTAAAACGAATTTATAAACGATTTATAAAATACGCTTTAAATGGAAATCGATGAAATATATATTATATATATTATATATATATTATATAATGGCCTGAATAGAATGCACCGCGCCGCGGTAGTTCGCGAATTTCGACCATTGATTTCGAATGGACATTACGGGAGATCCGTCCGTCGGATTCTCCTAAAACCGGAACCATTGGGTTCATATCGAAAAGAGCTTTCCAACAAATACACATAGTTAACAAGGCGTGCGCTTAGGCGCGCCTAAGCGTAGAAAAGCCCGAAGCCCAAGGCTTGCGCCTTTTTGCACTTTGAGTGCGCCTTTTTGTAGTTTCCGGCCTTTTTTTTTTGCAAAATTCAAATTTTAGTTTATAAACCGTTAAATAAAAAGTTTAATTGTTCAATAAATTATAAAATCTGGTTTAAAATTTAAATCTTATTAATAAAATATGTAGATAATTGAATGAATTATAAAATATGATTTAAAAATTAATTTGTAGTTAGTAAAATACCAGATCAAACTCATATAATAGACACCCAAAAAAAGCCCCAGGCTCAATGCTTTTTCCTTTTTGCGCCTTCGTGCCTTGACTACTATGCGAACAAAGAGATTTGAAATCTAACGGTTGGATTTGGAATTATGTCCAAATCAAATTTGGAAAAGGTGGCTGTAAGTGCAGTCCGATGACCGTTTATGGAAATCGACTGTACGGGCCTTGATAAAATTATTAATAATTTGTGTAAAATCATAATAAATGATTTGGAAAGAATTGGGATGAAAAATCCCATATTAGAAAAGATAAATATATATTTTTTATCGAAATGAACTAGTTATGAACTAGAATTATAAATCCAATATTTTTAAATTGGATTTGAAATGGTTTTAAAAATAACCAGAATTTCCAATATATGAATTGGAATGGATTTGAATCGGAATTATTTTCGGAATATTTCGATATTGGATTCCGTGATTATACGGACATTGTGGAAGAATTTGGAAGATATATATATCGTTATTCCAATACGATATTTGTTGATTTCAGAATTTGATATTGAGTATAATCCGATATATTTTCTATTCAGAGCCTTGTATTTAATATGAAATTGGATTTTGGGTTTGTCGTGAATGGTGTCTTCATTAACATTGTTCTTAAACTCAGTTGAGAATAGATATAAATCTTTTTATTAAGATTTAATTAAGTTTACCAATTAATTAACATTTAATTGGACTTACATTGAAATTGGTTTTTGGGTTTTTCGTGAACGGTGTTTTAAATAACACTTGTTCTTTAACCCGATTAACAATGGAATGAGATTTTGGGTTTGTCGTGAATGGTATCTTTAATAATACTGTTCTTAAACCCAATGGAGTTAAGAAAATTAGAAACTAACTGGAGATTAGCTAAGTTGAATGGTTTCCTGGGTATTGATCTGATGTTGGTTTCGGCCTTCGGGATTAGTACTTAGGGAATTGTTCTCTTACTAATTTACGGTTAGAGACTGACAGGATGGGGTCTTCAATAACACTGTTTTTAAACCCCGTGTGAAAAGAATAAATATTTTAATTATGATGTAGAGAAGATTACCAATTAATTAACATTTAATTGGATTTGAAATGGAATGCGAATTGGGTTTATTGTGAACGGTGTTTTTAACGACATTCGTTCTTTAACCTAATTTACAATGAAATGGGATTTGGAATTTATAAATCAATTTAGGGGAAATTTCCAAAGAAAAGTTTTCCAATTTAATAAAATAAATTGGAATGGAATGGAATTCGATTTGGTGATCACTGAAGTGAGCTTCTGTAGAGGAAGACTGTTAATATATATGGAATTTAAAAGGCTTTGCCGTTATTCCATTTATATTATCGGTTGGAAGTGGAAGTTCATATCAATTATATATATTGATCTGTATTCCGTGAAGATTCCATTGTTAATGGAATGTGATTCTGGGTTTATCGTAAGCTGTGTTTTAAAGGACATTAGTTCTTAACCCAGTTAAAGATAAGATTTATTTCTTAACTTTGAATAATCATTAAGTAATGATTTTTGGAAATTAAAACTGAATTAGAGTTTTAATGAATTTTTAAATAGATTGAAAGGTGAATTTGATACCTAAAATGATCAAATTCAAGAAATGATCGAGAATGGAGTATCACCAGTTTTGCTCCAAGCGATAGATAAATCTTTGATTAGATTTGAATGTGAAATGGTAATTAATTTTACCGATAACACCGTGGTGTTAGATATGAAGTATTACAATTTTTACTTCATGGGATGAATAGGTTGGGATTGGGAAATTAAACAAATGATTACTTCGGTAAGGTTCGCTAATCCCGACTAGTTTGGATAAACCATAATTTGGTTTGAATTGATATCCAAAGGAAGATTAAAGAATAAATTTAAAGAATTTATCTTTGATAAAATTAATGGGAACCTTTCCCAAATGATATGAATATTTAAATAAAAGAATATTCGGGATTGGAATGAGGCGTATGTTGTGTTTTTATAGCACTTGTTTATTATATACGCGGGTTATTCAAAAAGACCGGGTTTATCCCATTCTGAATAACTGATTCGACGATATGTCGAGGATGAAGACGGCAGATGAAGACCAGAGGTCTTCACATCATTTGGATGATTACTGATGTCTTGATTGGGTTGTACACCCAAGACAAGGTAATAAGTGGTGATCGTTCCAGACGTACTTGGAGATCGACCGGATATGCGAGAACCTCTCTCCTATATTGGACATATGGGACGAGGAATAAGGTGCCTCCGGTTTCGTTCAAACCCAGAACGAACTTGTAAATGGATGTTTGTCTGACATCGGATTTCATTCCATTTGATTGATAGACATCGGTTGCATAGCGTGAATTGCCTGTGAGACATGCTGAGATGCAAATGATCAAGGCTTCTGTTGAAAATCAGAGTCTTGTAGTTGATGATCAAAGCACGACTTTAATACAACATAGCTTTGTATATAGCGTTGATTCGCGAGCCTCGCACCCCGGTGTGAACCAGAAATGGGAGGGGACATCAGGGAGGACATGCGTTTCCTTCTAGCTAGGAGTGATGTCTGGGTTTTGCATGCCCAGATGTTTTACTTATGTGGATGATGGATAGCAAGGCGCCTCGGATATATAGGCACTGCGGGGCTGATGGATGGTATGGTCTTTATACAGATCAGTTTTCGCCCCATAGGGCGGGGAAAAGTAGTGTTCAGGCATTTAATCCACGTCGAGTGGACCGGCCCTGACGATCCAAGGACCCACCTGAGTCTGGGCCCTGAGACATGGTAGGCTAGATTGTCTCAAAGCGGTAAGGATGATCCCTTGCCTTGGTTCACAGATGGAAATCCAACTTCCAATACATGACTTTGCGGTTTTAATTGCAGAACTAGTATGGCGACATGATATATGGTACCCATGCCGTCTATGATTGATACATTTACATTTGAAGTTGTCTTATACACTATGCACTTATTATAGTACCAAAAGATTTGTTTTAAACGTACCAAGCATGTTTGGCTATTATCAAATTACACAATTTCATATCCATTTATTCATCTAGTGCATAATTTTAGTTGAAATAGCCAAAAGAAGGAAATTGAATACAATTGCAAGTATATATGGTAGATGACAAGTAAAAGGTTGAATTTATGCTGCCAAATAGAAGATAATTCGTAGCTTTGTTAAAAACTCTGTTATACTACAAAATTCTAAGAGATCTCCAAACGCACAAGTGGAATATTTAACAAAAGAAAAGATATCAATATTCATATCATATTGTTTTGGTGAACATTTAAATGGAGATTGAGAAAATTGACAGATGTGTCCTCTTATCATTTTAAGTAGGGGTTTAAGGTTTATGTATTTGCATATGAGGAGACTAAAGAGGAAATGTTTTAGTGGGATAGAATGATATGTAAAAAGAAAAGAGAAAAACTGTAAAAAAAATATCATATTGGTTTTTTTATAAGGGGAGAATCAGTACTTTGGTTCTTTCCTTAATAAAACTATTTAATTGAAAAAAAAAATCTCCTTTTAAAACTATTTAAAAACTTATTCTCCATAATTTTTATCCCCAAACAGATTGCTTAACCTCTCTTGGCCTTAATTTTATTAATCCAGAAACCCTGTTATCTCTTGCAAATTGGAAGCGATAAATCCTATGATTCTTTTATCAAAGAACAAAAAATGGTTGAAGTTGAGATAAAGGGCTAGAAGGAGAGTGAGATGAGTTTTACTACATTGTGTTTAATTTTTAACAAAATTTTCCTTAAATCAGAAGAGAATCTGTTGAATAGAAATCAATATTTTGCAACTGAACTCATAAGATAGAAGTTTTTTATAGGATGAACAGATGTACGTAAAATAGAAAAATAAAGATAACCATGGTAATGTTGACTTTGTAATTTTGTTTGATTTTTACAACTGAATTAGTTATTTGTTTTTCCCCTAACCCAACGGAAATAATTTAAGATTTTTTTTTCTATATTTGTTTCTCTTGCTCATAATGCTTTTCCCTCTACAACTTCCATAATTGTTTTTTAGTCATTTATAACTACTGAGCATTAAACACATTTTATTAGTGCTTTAATTTTTCTTACATCTTAAAAACACTGAAGTGTAAAATAACTAGTGTGAATCCGTACTATGTGCAGGTGGTTATTTTTACAGTCTGTTTTAGATATCTTACATATTTTATTTTTTTTGATGCAAAACAATATCTTAAAGCTAAATGAGTAGGTATTTTTAGAGCAAAAGAGGGGAAAATTCATATGTTTGTTCTAGTGCTTCGATAAAATGGAAATAACTATTTTGAAAATGTACAACAACATTTTAAATAACTCAAAAATAATATTTGTTAGTCTTACGTACCTACATGTAAAAGCAAATAAAGAATTTACTTCAAATATTTAATTACAATAAAGCATTTGAGTTTTCCCACCAAAGTAGTGTTATGCATTTGCAAACTGAATGAAATGAGACTTGGATATATCTGTTGCTTTCAGATCCTCATTTTTAATTCAACCAGTTTACTATCTTCTACATATTGTATAAATAATGGTCATTCCCATCTATCTTTGTTTAAGTTTATACATCGACTATAAGTTGCATGTTTGTTTTTATGCTAGAATGAATTGGTCTTTCTATAATTTAAGTCATTTTCATAGTTAGCACAATGCATATGGACTTTCATGACTGTAGTCTTTGCAATAACTTGTGATACAAATTGAAGAGAAAAATGTAGAGTTTTCTCGATCTTCTCTTTCGTTTTAACGTCAATCCATTTGGTTTGGAAGGTATCAATTGTATAATGCTTTTGATTTTTCTTCTCAATTATCCATCAAATCTTCTCTACATCAATTTCTTGTTCACATTCGGTCTCCTGGTATTAGTATAATATAAACCTCTCGAACTCCTGTAGTTACATATAAAAGCACAACAATGTACATATTTTGAGATCTGAGCTCATATTTAAAAGACATATAATGTATAAGGGAGTATACTACGTAGAGGTTTTATCGTTTTTGTTTTTGTTTTTTATCAGAACTTTTCAGTAGTTCTAAGTATGTATTAAAGGTAAGTGAAAACAGAGCTCATATTGTGCAGCTCTCATTTATTTACCTACTTTTTTCTTTTTCTTTCTTGGACTGTACATGAAGTTTCACCAACGTCTATAACAAAGTAATTTAGAAAAAATACATCAATCAAATCAAAACATAAAAAAAGGGAGTGGTATAATTTATTTCATTTTCGAAAATCTGACAGTCATACAAAATTCCAATGTAAATGTATATTATAGTGAACATGTTATCAATGAAATCATTGAAAATGGTATTCAAACTTGTTCTACATGTTAGGCACATAGACATAGACACCAACACACACACACACACACACTCACACTCGCATGCACACACACAACACACATGCACATGTGTTTACATTTGGATGCGAACATAACATCCAACGGTGCAGATGAATTAACAAAGATTCAAACTATATGTCTAATTCAAAAATAATGTTATACTGCAGATAAAATAAAATATACGATTATGTGAGGATAACGTCAATTTATTAGGCTGGCTCTAATATGAGGAGTACCTTATCAATTTCATAGGATAAAATTCACCTACAAAATATGAAGATTGGTTCACCTGTGAAATATCGAAACATAACATATTATTCTTCTTTTACTTTCACATGCAAATAAATTAAACTAAAACAAAACTTTTTTACCTTATCGCCAAGACAACAAAATTTGGAGGGTAAAAAACACTTAGTACATGTGAAACAATGAATTGAACTACTTAGGATATTTTTGTCGAAGTATGCGATACTATGTGTTAGATTGAGGAGGATATTTCGGGATATTTCGAATATTTAGGATCTGGAGGATATTTTCAGATCCAGAGAATATTTAGGATCTGGAGGATATTTCGGATATTTTGGATCTAGAGGAAATTTTGGGAATTTCCATATACTTCCCTATGTCAATATAAGCTACATCGGATCCAAAAGGAGGAGGGACAACAAAATCAAGAGATTAGACCAAGGTTTATTCTAATTAGGGTTTAGGCAATCCTAATCTTCTTCAATTCCTTTCTCCACAAAATCAAATTTTTCTAGTAAATTTGATCATTGTAATCAATCTCTTGTACTCTTCTATTGATAGTAATAAAGGTTTCTCTCTCAAAGTGGACGTACACTGACAAGACGTCGATGGAACCACTATAAATCCCTGTGTGATTTAGTTTCTCGTTATTGCTCTATTATTTCCATTTTTTGGTGATTGTGATTGGCTTGGATAAGATTGAGATTGTTCGATTGGTTGTTTTTGCACTATTACCACGATCTCATTTTCCGCAGCGTTGGGGATTTTTTTTATTTGAGCGGTCTTGAATCAAAATTTCTCCATAACATTTGGTATCAGAGCATTGGTGTTGGTAGATAGTTGTAGAAATGCCGGAATCTGGTTCAAATAATCCATCAATAGTTGGTCCAAGTGGTGTAGCTCCTTATGTACGTGGGTCATATGCAGCTGCTGGTTCACAATTGGTTATCGACAAGTGGAATGGCGATAATGATTTCGAAAAGTGGCAATGGAAGATGAATGCGGTTCTTAGGCAGAATCGGGTACATCGGATGGTGTTTGATACACATTTATTGCCAGAGGACATCTCAGATGTGGAGAGAGAAGAAATGGAAGAGTGGACATTCACTACACTTCAACTTGCCATGGTGGAGAATGTTATTTTCGAAATTAGTGGTGAGACGACTGCTAAAGTTATTTGGAACAAATTGGAGGAGTTGTATATGAAGAAGTCACTCACAAATCGACTGATCTTGTTGCAAACTTTCTTTACCTACAAGATGAAGGAAGGAACTTTGCTAAAGGCGCACTTAAATGTGTTTGATGATTTGCTAATGAAGATGAAGGCGGTAGATTTGAAGATTGAGGAGGAGCAGAAGGCGATGATATTGTTATGTTCATTTCCTGAGCGCTATACTGGGTTCTCAAACAGTTTGATGTATGGTCGGGATACATTGACTCTAAATGATGTCAAGACGGGTCTTCTTAGTGAGGAATTGCGAGATCAGATGAAGGAGCTGAGTGATGGTAGTAGTGGTGCCGGTAATGGTCAAGGTTTATTTGCGGAGAAAGAAAAGTCAAAGAAGAAAGGAAACCGTGGGCATTCTAAGTCTAAGAAGCCCGTTGGAAGAGGAAAGTCAAAGGAAAGAAATGACAAGTGCTTTATATACAAGAAACCTTGTCACTGGAAGAATGATTGTCCAGACAAGGGGAAGAAGGAAGTAGCATCTTCATCAGTTGCGGTGGAGAGAGATGTTAGTGAGGGAGACGTGGATGTTTTGTCGGCAGTAGCATCAGATGTTTTAGGCAGCGATTGGGTGCTTGATTCGGGGGCTTCATATCACATGACGCCTAATATGAATTGTTTTTCTTCTTATGTTGAATGGGAAGGAAAATCAATTGTTATGGGGAAATGGTGCAGTTTGCAAGTCGAAGGGCATTGGATCCGTGCAAATTCGGATGTTTGACGGAGTGGTTCATACTCTCATTAATGTGTGCTATGTTCCGGGACTACGGAAGTCACTTATCTCTTTGAGACAGTTGGATTCTTTAGGTTGTAAGATCACCATTGAAAGTGATAGCTTGAGGGTTTCGAAGGGTGCGCTTGTGGTTATGAAGGGTGCTAAAACTCATGGTATCTATTTGCCTCAAGGAGTGACCGTGGAAGGCGAAACTTGTGTCAGTGTTGATAGTTCTCGTGGCTTAGATGCTACATGGTTGTGGCATTTGAGATTGGGTCATGTCTCGGAGAACAGTTTAGATGTTCTTCATCGAAGGGAGATGATTGATGGTGAGAGTTTCAGCAAGTTGGAGTTTTGCGAGGAATGTGTCATGGGGAAGTAAACTAGAGTATCATTCGGTGAAGGAAAACATGATTCAAGAGGGATTCTTGAGTATGTGCACACGGATGTTTGGGGACCAGCGCCTGTAGCTTCTTTGGGAGGAGCAAGATATTATATTTTTTTCATTAATGATTTTTCTCGGAAGGTTTGGGTGTATGTAATGAAGGCCAAGTTGGAGGCATTTGCAAGATTCAAAGAATGGAAGGCTCTTGTTGGGAATGAGAGTGGAAAGACTTTGAAGGTTCTTAGGTCCAATAATGGCGGCGAATATGTTTCCGGAGAATTTCTGAATTTTTGCAAGCATCATGGTATTCGGAGGAATTTTACTACATCGGGAGATCCGCAATCTAATGGAGTGGCGGAGAGAATGAACCGAACTCTACTAGAGAAAGCTCAATGCTTGAGATTGACATCAGGTTTGTCTAAGGGATTTTGGGCCAAAGCTTTGTCAACCGCGGTGCATATTATTAATCGGATTTTGTGCTCAGCTATTGATAACAAAATTCCGAAGGAAGTGTGGAAGGCGAAGAGCATTGACTTGAGTTATCTTCGTGTATTTGGAAGTCCTGTTTATATGCATGATCCGGGGAATGATAAGCTCTCACCTAGAGCTTTCAAAGGGATTTTTCTCGGTTATATGGATGGTGTTAAAGGTTATCGGATTTGGGATCTAGAAACGAAGAAGGATATGGTTTCTCGTCATGTTACTTTTGATGAGTCGGCTATGTTCAAGGAGAACGAAGGCTCATCGGATGTTCCGGAGTTGGTTCATGGTGAATCAAAGTAGAAGTAAGTTATTCCCACTTTCAGGCCTAGAGAGAGTAGAGTTGTTGGAGGTGCTTGCTAGGTGAATGTGGTTGATGTTACATCACATAGTCCACAAGATACCTCTAGTAGTGTTGGTGATGTGCACGAGCCTAGAGAAGATTCAGTTCAAGGTGGAGCTGAAGAAAGACCGGGTGATGGCATTGTTACTCGGGTTGGTCGTCGTGCTATAAGGCCACCCGAAAGATACGGGGATTGAAACTATCTTAGCTTTTATGAGAATTTGGACTATACATTTCATGTAGTCCAAGATGAGCCGACGGACCTTGATGACGTCATGGATTCGAGTGATAGCTCGATGTGGATTTGCGCCATGGAGGAAGAGATGCAATCGTTGATGAAGAACCATACTTGGGAGTTGGTTCCACTTCCTCAAGGAAACCGTGTTGTTGGGTGCAAATGGATATATAAGGTGAAGGACTATGGAAGATACAAAGCTAGGCTAATGGCTAAGGGGTTTGCACAGAGGAAAGGAAAGGAGTATGATGAGATCTTCGCACCGGTTGCGAGGCATACTTCTATCCGGATATTACTTGCATTAGTTGCTATTTACGACTTGGAGTTGGAGCAACTAGATATGAAAACCGCCTTCTTGCATGGAGACTTGGATGAAGACATCTACATGGAGCAACCGGAAGGGTTTGTTGTAGAAGGTAAGTCAGAACTAGTTTGCAAGTTGAAGAAATCACTATATGGTTTGAAGCAATCACCTAGGCAATGGTACAAGAGATTTGATCATTTCATGCTTGAAAGTGGCTTCCATCGAAGCATCAAGGATGCTTGCGTTTACTTCAAGAGGTTAGGAAATGATTGTTGGGTGTATTTACTTTTGTATGTGGACGATATGCTCATTGCTTCTAAGGACAAGGCAGAAATCAACAAGTTGAAAGAAAAATTAAAGGTGGAGTTCGAAATGAAAGATCTTGGAGAAGCAAGGAAAATCTTGGGCATGGAAATTGAAAGAGATCGAAAACGTTTTGAGTTGAGATTGACTCAAAAGGAGTACATTAAGAAGGTGCTTTGCCGGTTTAGCATAGAGAATGCAAAGGCATTAAATACACCTTTACCTTTGCATATAAAGCTTTCGAGTAAGGGATCACCTATCGAGGAGAAAGACAAGGCTTATATGGCAAAGGTGCCATATGCTAGTGCGGTTGGAAGTTTGATGTATGACATGGTGTGTACAAGACCCAATATTGCAAATGCCGTCGGGGTGGTTAGTCGGTATATGGCTAATCCGGGGAAATCGCATTGGGAAGCCGTGAAGGCTATATTGAGATACTTGAATGGCACAACATCTCATGGTCTTATTTTTGGTGGTAGTGATGGATTGAGTTGCAGGTTAGTTGGTTATTGTGACTCAGACTACGCCGGTGATAGGGATCGGAGGAAATCAACTTCCGGGTATGTCTTCACAGTTGGTGGTATGGCCATTAGTTGGAGATCGAGATTGCAAACCGTAGTTACTTTATCCACTACGGAGACGGAGTTGATAGCCGCTGTGGAAGCGGCAAAGGAGGCACTCTATTTGAAGCGACTATTGTGTGACTTGGGTTTCGAACATAAGAGTATCGATGTTCAATGTGATAGCCAAAGTGCTATACATTTGGAAGAGAATTTGGCATTTAGCTCACGAACGAAGCATATTGAAGTGAGAGTATCATTTCTAGTAGCCATGGACGAAGACAAGCAAGTATGCCTTCGGAAAGTGCACACAAAGGATAACGCGGCGGACATGTTCACTAAGGCATTGCTGATTGGAAAGTTCGAGCATTTCTCCAACTTAATTCGCTTGGAGAGATGATAGGTGCCACGTGGTGGCACAGTTGAGAGAGAAACTTTGATGTAGAAGAGTATCGGTGAGAGGTTGGTGTTCTGTCTTCATGGTAAGTACTCGTTTTCACTCCCGAGTACATTGCCTTTTGGTGAGACTGGTTTAGGAGTTGGATGTTTCAACACTTCATTGACGAGTAGGGGCTATGCCTGAACTCGTTAGTGAAGTGCAATGGGCGGTGGCTATGCCGGAGTTCATTGGGGAAACATTCAAGCTTACTTGATTGAAGATAGAAGGAAATGCTTGGGTGCATTGAAGTTTGTGATGTAGATGAATATAGTATCGAGGTGGAGTGTTGAAGTATGCGATACTATGTGTCAGATTGAGGAGGATGTTTTGGGATATTTCGAATATTTAGGATTTGGAGGATATTTTCAGATCTGGAGAATATTTAGGATCTGGAGGATATTTAGGATCTGGAGGATATTTCGGATATTTCGGATCTAGAGGAAATTTTGGGAATTTCCATATACTTCCCTATGTCTATATAAGCTACATCGGATCCAAAAGGAGGAGGGACAACAAAATCAAGAGATTAGATCAAGGTTTATTCTAATTAGGGTTTAGGCAATCCTAATCTTCTTCAATTCCTTTCTCCACAAAATCAATTTTTTCTAGTAAATTTGATCATTGTAATCAATCTCTTGTACTCTTCTATTGATATTAATAAAGGTTTCTCTCTCAAAGTGGACGTACACTGACAAGACGTTGGTGGAACAACTATAAATCCCTGTGTGATTTAGTTTCTCGTTATTGCTCTATTATTTCCATTGTTTGGTGATTGTGATTGGCTTGGATAAGTTTGAGATTGTTCAATTGGTTGTTTTTGCACTATTACCACGATCTCGTTTTCCGCGGCATTGGGGATTTTTTTTTTGATTTGAGCAGTCTTGAATCAAAATTTCTCCACAACAATTTTCAGCAAAAGGCACTTCTAAGATGAATACAAAATGGGCTGGAGAATCTACAATTTTATCATCATAATTTAGAGCATTTTAAATATAACTTATGTTTTCAGTGGTTTAAAGTATAAAACTTAATAATGAACCGTGCACTGCTATAATAAAAGCACATTACTTATAGTTTGATTTTGCAAAATAGTGAAAAAAGAAAATTTTATTGTTATTTTTTTTCTAAAGTGAATGATTGGTGTATTTGTATAGAAAAAACAAGCATTATGTCAAAAGATGCTACCAGTACTTTAGTAAATATGATAGTACAATGAAATCCTAATGTTTATAATATATAAACATGTTATATCAAATTGTGCTATATTACTTTTTTGCTTAGTTCCGAGAACTTATGATATAATCCATAATTGATTGCACCACAATCATAGTTTTATGTTTTCAATAGAATTATCATAGGGTATGCTATACTGCAGTATAGCGAAAAATTACCTCGTAGCATAGGGTGTGTGCTGTTGAATCTCTAAAAGTGTACCTGTTATCTATAGCGCAAAACAACACACTATTTTTTCAAAGCACAATATAACAAATATTGTGCTATTTTATATATTTATTTTAGATATGCATAGCTAGAAAAGCCCAAATAAAATTATTTTAGATATGCGCAGTTAGAAAAGCCCAAATAAAACTGAATGACACAAACTAAGATATAGATACTATAAAGTATTTATCTATAGAGAATTTGCAATAAACAAGCGATAGAAGCCTGCTTGTCCTGTTTGTTATTCACCCCAAAGCGGTCTATAATTAATTGCGTCCCCTTACTGAGACTTTCCTTTTTTCCTTCTATCTCTATCCAGCAAATGAAAGCATTAATTAGTATTAGCCTTTTAAAGATAATGCCAAAAAGGATAGGACTAAATAAATGGATATTTATACTGAAAAATAGTAATTAAACGATTAACTCGATGTACATAAAAAATCATGTTATATAAATTTAGAAAATGGGTTTACAACATGATCCTTGAATAATGATATAGATCATGTTATGTCAGTAAGACTTGTAATAATGAACATATTTTAAGAAAATGAGTAGTGAATAAATCAGTTTTTCTGTCCCTCTTTCTCACCAGCAACAGGAAAAATACTAAATAATAAGTACAATATTTTAACTGGTTAAAATTAAAGGTAAATGAAAATGAAGAGTGGAGATTCAAAGGCATATAAAATTGTACCAGAGAATTAAAGAATTAGACCATAGATTATCTTTTCTCACCAATTTGTTTCTATTAGAAGTTAAATTTTTGTGTCAACTATCCGAAAAAAAATGGGATTCATGACTCTTGGATCCTTTGTGTTCCCATTTGGTATTGACATCAAAAGGAAATTCATTTTTTAAGATTTATTGTGTTATAAATTGTGTCTTAAAAGAATTTTTCCTATTTTGTTAAACAAATACATAAGAAGGCAAATCATGGTGCCTGGATGTACATTTAAGGTAATGGTTTATCTAGGATGCATCAAACAATCAATATCGAATTATAAATTTTAATATGCAAAAGACAGTATTACAAATGTGGGTGCCCTTTTTTTAACCTTGGTTAATAACAAGTCTGTACAATTGAGGGTTACCCAAATCGTGATTCAAGTTCCATATCAGAACAATGACAAACGCCGCGTGAAAATAAGAGAATCAAAAGCGGAAAACAATTTGAATGAAGCCTATAAGTTAAAAGAAAGATAATAAATAAATTTATCCTTTCTAATAGGAGGCACTAGGATAAAATCCGTGTACATCATTATATTTTACATGAGCCTATAAGTTAATATGTTCAATAAGAAACCTTTACAATAGATATTCCTGTTAGTAAGGATATGGTTTTTATTATATCATTCCAATAGCTTTTATCCATCGTTTGGAAATCAATTTCATATTTTTTTATATGACTCATACTCCCCGAAATCTAATGAACTATGATACTATTTTTTTGACGCACAATGTCATGTTCAATGTTCTTCAAACTAATATCCGAAATGAGAACAACTGAGTATTGAAATGAAACTGATTTCATATCATAGAACAATGCAACTTTAGTTAAGTGAGCACTTCTGTTGTGTCCGAGATGAGAGCTTTTATTTTTATTTTTTATCACTTTTTAAACTCATCCTAAAACATATTATAATGACAGACCTAAGTTCAAAAACAATTCTAGCATCATAATCATCTTTAAACATCATATTTACTGTATGGGTCTGCATATAATAGTGAGAAGTACAAAAACTCTTGCTTATCACTAAAATTACCCAACCTTTGCCCAAATATCATGAGGATAACCAATGCACAAACTCAAAAACATCAAAAAAAGTATAATTAATATTTGGCCTTGATAATTATCTTCTAATAATTATTTAGGCTAGTTTAAGTATGAAAAACAGTAGCTTTCTATAGCAAATAGCTTAACGAAGGTTTTTTTTAAGAAGCAAAAAAGTATTTAGGTCTATCCAAACATCTCATAATAAGCTATAATCCTAAAAAGTTGTAGCCTTAAATATGTACTTATACAATTACGTTCTAGGTCCACGGGCTATTCAAACATAAAATACACATCTTCTAAGTAGTAATTTTGTTTTCCTATTATGACCAATCAAAAAAAAGGAGAAACCACCATATGAATCTAATGGATCAATTTGACACAGAAATTCACCTCATATCGATGGTTACTCACTTTGTAGTTATTAGTATAACATCTTATGCACTACAGATAATATAAGGCCAAATACTTATTTTACCCAACTGTAAATCAAACCATTGCTACAAACAAGCACTCAAATTAACAGTACTATTGAGCAAGTCAATTATAATTAATAATCTTTCTTGCTTCATTACGTCAATTTGTAACTAATATGAACTACATAGCACCGATTAAACACTAGTAATTAAAAAAAGATCAAGAATCATAATAATGAGCAGTAAAAAATATATGATAAACCTTATAGTACCTGTAGCACCCTTCGCTATTTTGGAATCCCAAATCGCGATTCCCAATTTTTACGAACCATGATAGTAGCTATTTGGGAAGATGCAGGATCGACTCTGGTCCTATTTGCTAGAACTTGTAGCACCCTTCGCGATTTTGAATTCCTAATTCACGATTCCCGATTTTCACGAAGGATGATAGCAGCAATTTGGGGTGATGCACGATCGGCTCCAGTGCTATTTGCAAAGATGCGGGATGAGTTGAGTACACGGGATTTAGACAACTATCTGAAGGTGGCGGTGACGTGTTGTCTTCAGGAGGCGGAGAAGAAGAGTTTTATACGAGAGGCAGATCTAAAATAAGGTGCATTAGGAAGGAAAAGGTCTTCAATCATATTAAAATTTCATGTTATACAATCTTATTAGTCGTTTTTCCGTAGGTTTTAATGCACGTGGACCACCAATTACAACCGTTAGATAGTTCGATCTCAATGGCTCAAATTAACACTAGTCTGAGGATGTGGATTGCCTGTATATATTTTAAAAAAATAACATAAAAATTACTTGCAAATCTGTTGGAATTCTGCTGCAAAATAGCTTCTATAAATACTTGTCGGTATTCTGCCTGTATTTACAGTGGAAAATAACAGTAGAAATTTTCCGTTGGTCATTTGTCCTAATTTGCAACGGCTTAGTGAGGGATGATAGAAGACGATGGTGATAAATAAAAGAAAAAAAAGTTGAAAAAAAAAACTATCCCTTACAGATCTCTTGGAAATCCGTCGCAAATTAGCGACGGAAATTTCCGCTTCTAAATTTTTGATGCTAAATCAGTGTTTTCTTGTAGTGTTGATAGTACCTTTAAGGTAACGAAGTATTCGTTTGACTGCTTTCTAGTGATCTTCATGTGGTTCATGCATAAATTGGGAGATGCCTTTTACACTGTACATGATGTCAGCTCGCGTAGCAGTATTACTGTAGGGCACCCACTATACTTCTATATAAAATAGGATTGTGAAATGCTTCTCCTTTATTTTTGGATAGACTTAGGTTAGTGACCATTGGTGTTGGAAGAGGTTTAGTCATATCCATTTTTGCTTTGACTAAAATTTCTGAGATGTACTTTCGTTGATTAAGAGTTAGATCTCCATTTTAATTTCTTATTACTTCTATGCCAAGAAAGTAATTTAAATCCCAAAGGTCATTTATTGAGAAGGTTGCATCCAAATATTATGTTATCCTTTTAATTTCCATGTTATTGTTTCATGTGATGATTAAATCATCCACATAGACCAGGACATATGCAGAGAAGCCACCTTGAGTCTTCATATATTGTGAGTTGTCGGATTTAGCATTGTGAAACCCAAACCTGACCAGTGTTCCTTTCAGTTTTTCATATCACAACCTGGGTGCTTGTTTCAAGCCATACAGTGCTTTGTGTAGTTAACGCACCAGGTTGTTGTTACCCTGAATATATCCTTGAGGCTAATACATATACACATTCTGATGTAGTTCTCCATTTAGGAAGGCATTATTAACATCTAGTTGCCTTATTTTTCACTTGTTATGTAATGCTATGGTTAGTATTACTCAAATAGTTGTGGGTTTAATTATTAGTGAGAAGTCTCACTGAAATCAAATCCATACTGTTGAGTACACCATTTGGCAACTAGTCTGGCTTTATACATTGAGATTGATCCATCTGGCTTCCTTTTGATTTTAAATGTCCATTTACTTCCTATTATGTTTTTGACGTTGTTGGATTTATCAACAAGGCTCCATGTTCTGTTTTTGATAAGTATAGAGATTTCTTCATTCATGGTAAACTTCTAGTGATTATACTTACTTGCTTCTTCAAAATATGTGGATTCATTCTTTCATAAGAAGATCCCACTCTTAGCTCTGGTAATCATATGATGTCCAATTTTTCCTTGATTTTTCTCATCACTGTCTTTTGAAGAGCTGGTCTGATCATTAACAGTTTCACTTTCTATGTTGGTTGATAGGTCACCTTGGCCTTCTTGGCTCTTACTGTCAGAGTTTGAGGGTGTATCAGTGTCATCCTGACCTGGTTCCACAGTGGGCAACTTGTGTTAGGGTGAGTATCCACTCTGACCTAGTTCACTGTGGGGCAGTGTGAGTTAGGGTGTTGATGCATCTTGTTGGTGGTGCCAAATGTCATTGATCTGGCCATGGTAGTAAACTGGAATAGTAGGAATTGATACCTTTGAATTGTGAACTCTTTTTGTAGTTTTAACCTCAGATTTAGCAAATGGGAAGATGACTTCATTGAAGGCTACATGTCTGGATATGATGATTTTTCCCTTGTTGGTAAGGCACTTGTACCCTTTTTGTCTTTAGCATACCCTATAAATGTGCAGGGTTCTGATATGAAACTAAGCTCATGAGCATTGTAGGATCTCAAATTTGGGAAGCACAAGCAGCCAAAATTCTTGAGGAAGTAATAGTCTGGTTTGTTCTTGAATGATTTCTCTAATGGCCTTTGATTCTACAGGATTCTGGTTGGCATCCCATTGATGAGAAATACGCTTGTGTCAAAAGCATCAGGCCAAAGCTTGAGTGGTAGAGAGGCTTCAACTAATAAAATCAGGTATGTCTCTAGAATATGCCTGTGCTTCCTCTCCACCAAGCCATTCTGCTCTAAATTATGAGAATAGGTAGTTCTATGGGCAATGCCTTTTGAGTTGAAAAATTCTTTTAGAGGATTGAACTTTATCCCCCCATCACTCTGCAGAATTTGGTTTTATGATTGGTTTTTCTTTTTTCTTAGGTTATAAACTATATTATTGCATTTGTAGTTTCTGATTTGGACTTAAGAAAATAAAACCATGTGAATCTCGAATAAGAGTCAACAAAACAAATATAGTAACTGAAACCATAGTCAGAATTGATAGGGGATGAACCTCATAGGTCAGTTGCTACCATTTCCAAGGGTTTGTAGAATCTCGTTTGAGACTTTGGAAATGGTATTGTGACATTTTCCAAGTTGACAAGTAATGCACACATAAGAATGAAAAATGTCATCAAAATCAATCTTATTATTTCTTAGAACAAATCTTACAATATTTATATTGGGATGTCCCAATTTACAATGCCATAGGTCAAGTTTACAAATCAGTTTTACATTCAGTCTTAGAGAAATTGCACCACTGTCTTCTATCGGAGTTTTTATTTTTCTTCATAAGATTGAACACATATAGTCTATTTTGCATACTACCCAGCAATAAAATTTCCTTCTTTAGTAAATCTCTAACAAAACAGTGGTCAAGAAAAAAAATTAAATTAAACTTTGTTGTCATTGGAAAATTGTAATATGTTAAGTAAGTTCTTTTTTATGTCTGGCACTCTATGTTTAGAAATAAATTTCTTTTACTTTTAAGTAAGGCAGTGCTTGTGTGTAATACTTATAGTGGTACCATTTGTCAAATTTGGTGATACAAAATCACAAATTGATTGGAACAAATTTGCAAAGAATGGAAAGTATATATTTTTATAACAAGAATGCGTTGATTGCATTTGATGAGACGACAGAGAAATAAATGAAGGGATTAATTTCTTCCATCTATGCAAAAGAAACAGACTGATTTACTTTCTATCTTTGCACATTTGTTGCTATGGTAATTTTCCTCCATTATATTATTACCATATGTTGGTTGGTAATGTAGTTGATGACTCACATGGATTTGCACTGGCTATATATTGAGGGGTAGACTTTAGTGTAAACTCATCCTGGCATGGAGCCAGTGATCCCCAGTGTTGTTACTTCTTATTAAGCCTGTTTGAGGTTTAGATATGTAAACTCTTATTTTGTAATCACTTGTAATTCTCTCATGTGGAATAAAATCTCTCACTTTTGGACTGGACGTACACTATCTTATAGAGAATAGTGGAACCAATATAAATATCGTGTCTCTTTGTTTCTCTGTTATAGTTATTTACTATTCGCTTGATGTAATAGAATAATTGCTATCAGATTAGATTGATGTTCAATTGGCAAATCTTGATCCTGCTTATTGCACTTCCGCATTCGCGCATTTTTTGCATAATAGATTGATATCAGAGCAATTATTCCATAATAAATTGGTATCAGAGTGAGGCGATTTGTTTTAAATTGTGCATCAATTATTTCTACAAAGGTTGGTAGATTCAGTGGTGATTACGCTATTACTATTTTGGGAGAAAAGGAAGGCTTTGGTGGAGGAGATTATGTTGAGAGAGAAGAATGTTCCAATCTGGGAACTTTGATGTGATATGGAGTTTACTGCGTTGAAGGGACCATTGGATTTGGGAACTTTTGTTCATGTTTTAGACATGAGTCTTCATGTTGATGATGCTCGAGGGATCCAAGATGATCAGGAAAGGAGCTCAAGTCAAGTGATAGACGGGTGTCGAGACAGAGATCATTATGGATTAGACATGGGTCTTCATGTTGATGATGCTCGAGGGATCCGGGGTGATCGAGGAAGAAGCTCAGGTCAAGTGTTAGACAGATGTCAATGTTATTGCAAGCACTTTTAGACCGTTGGTTTATGCGCGGTGCAACTTATGGTGGTAGATGCATCTTTTGCAGGCGGTGGGTGAAGTTTGTAGTAACTAAGTGGAAGGAGAGAGATTTTTTGTGCGTATAGAGATTTTGATTTTGGCTCTGTATTTGAATTAGTGATTGAGAGAATTATTTTGGCCTTAGCGGTGTTGAGATTACTTTGGTGTTTGTCTTCTTTTTTATTTTGGATATTTGCAACATTTTGTTGGCGGACGGGGACGTAGTCTGAGGTCGTTAACATGGTGTGATGGGGGGTAGCTTTGCTGGAACCCATAGGTAAATATTCATTTTTGGTTTCTATCTCATTGTGAGATTTGGATTGAAGGTGGAGTTCTGTTGAAGAGTTTTATGATGTGAAGAGAATTTGATTCGAGATAGGGTGTTGCAGATATATGATTTTGCATCAAGGTGGAGTGTTAAATTTGGTAATACAAAATCACAAATTGATTGAAACAAATTTGCAAAGAATGGAAAGTAAATATTTTTATAATAGGAATGCATTGATTGCATTTGATGAGATGGTAGAGAAATAAATGAAGGGATTAATTTCTTCCATCTATGCAAAAGAAACGGATTGATTTACTTTCTATGTTTGCACATTTGTTGCTATGGTAATTTTCCTCCATTATATTATTACCATATGTTGGTTGATAATGTAATTGATTACTCACATGGATTTGCACTGGATATATATTAAGGGGTAGACTTTAATGTAAACTCATTCTGGCATGGAGCCAGTGATCCTCAATGGTGTCTCTTCTTATTAAGCCAGTTTGAGGTTTGGATATGTAAACTCTTATTTTGTAATCTCTTTTAATTCTCTCATGTGGAATAAAATTTCTCTCTTTTGGACTGGACGTACACTATCTTATGGAGGATAGTGGAACTAGTATAAATATTGTGTCTCTTTGTTTCTGTGTTATAGTTTTTACTATTTGCATGATGTAATCGAATAATTGCTATCAGATTAGATTGATGTTCAATTGGCAATTCTAGATCCTGCTTATTGCGCTTCCGCATTCGCGCAATTTTTGCATAACACAATTACCCATAAATAAATGTTGCATACCTTTGTAATTTTTTTACCTATGTTCAAATTGTTCAGATTGTTTGTGATGTGGTTTACGGCTCCTAAATTAGGAAACCAGTCCTCACTTTGGAGATTATCATTCCTCGCGAACATGTCTGAGTCACACTGACTCTTTGTGTTGTCTGTTTGGCTTCTGTTTTCAGAACTGGACTGAGCAAAGTTGGCATTTAGGTAGTTTGGTTTTTGACTGTTATTGTTTTTCTAGTTTAAGGTGAAGCTTTGATCTTATCTGAAATAGCATTTTCCAGTAGTGTGACCAATTTTTTCGCAAAGTTGGCACTTGACTCTATCTGAGTTGTTAAATCTTCCTCTTCCTCTACCTCTAAAGTTTGGGTGTTTCTTTGATTGTTCTGCTCATTCTTGTTTGACCGATACCTTTCTTGATTCTTGTTTTTGTTTGTGGATGCGTAGTTGGCAGTGTACTCGTTATGCTTTGCTTTCTTGGCATTGATTTTGCCTTAATGAGCAATTAGTGCAGAGTGAACCTGCTATAATGGTGAGGTAATTGGTTGAGAGGACAGCATGGTTACTGTTGATTCATACTCGTCCTCGAGTCAACTCGGTATGGTAAGGACTTGATCAACATCAGATATCTTATGGCCTACAACATCCAGTAAGTTACACAGCTTCTTTACCTTTGTTAAATATTCCCTCATTGTCATTGATTCTTTGCATATGTTGTTGAGCTGATGCTTGTAATGCATAATCCTTGCTTAAGACTGTGTACTAAAGATTTGTTCTTCTATTTCTCTAATTTGTTGAGCGCTTTTGCACCCAATTAGCTGAGGCTAGATTGTTGGGCTGATGAAAGAAAATAGCCAAGAACACAATAGATCATCTTGTCCTTTATATTAAGTGTATTCTTTGTTGGTGATGAAGTTTCCATTGCTGTCGGTGGTGACTTTTACTGGTATGGATAGGATTCCATTTATGTAGTCTTCAAGACCATACCCAGTTAGAGCAGCTTGAACCTGAAATTTCCATCGTAGATAATTTCCTTCATCAAGTTATATGGAAAGTATTTGAGTTTTTGGGTTAATAACATTTCTTAAATCTTGTGCATAGGCTATGGGATTGTCTGGTGAGTTTGAGGAATCATTACCGGTTGGTGTTGGTTTTTGTGACACAGCTTCATGTCCTTGCCGGCCATGATAACAAGAATAGACTGAGGGAAGGAAAAAACTGATCAGATGAGGTGAAGAAACTGATGATCAGTTATTATGCAACCAGGGATGATTGCGGAAGTAGTCAGCCTTTGGATGACACAGTGAAGACTGATGCAACCAGGGATGATTGTTGAAGCAGTCGGCTTTATGATGGCACAACAAGAATAGACTAGTGTGTAACCCGTGCGTTGCATATGATAATATTATAAAATACAATTTTTAAAATTCCAATGTTAAAATTGAACAATATTATACAACATATGATGAATCAGACAAAATATATATAATACAAATTATTGTTGTTGTTATTGTCTATACATGGTATGTCTTATGTAACTTATATATCTTTGAATTAAACATTAATTTTATGTTCCTACTACTATGAGAAAGAATTCTTGTTGAAATTGACATGTTTTGATTATTTTAGATGAATTAACAATATAATTTACATAATTTCTTTTATATATTTTGAATCTAAAATTATGTAATTGGTTAAAATATATCAACTTAAGAGTAAATAATACAAATAAATTGAGAAGTATTTTATAAAAAATTACAAAATTTTTAATGCAGAGTAATCATTGATATCTTTGATAAATTGTAATGCAGAGTAAATAATATAAATAAATTGTAATTTTAATACGGAGTAAATAATATAAATAAATTGTAATGCATGACGTAATCATTGATATATTTTCTGATTTTTTTTATACCAAAAATTAAATTTATACTTAATCTCCCTTTTCTACAAACAATTTCTTTGCTAAAGTGTTTTTTTTTTGGCAAAAGCAAAAATATTTTTTGTTTTTACTGCAATTATTTATCGATTGGCTAAAACTAATAAATTTATCGATTGGCAAAAGCATGTTTTTTGAGAAAGAACATCTCTATATTTTGAAATTTAAAGTGTATTTTATAAAAATTCCTTTTTTTAATGTTATGTTGTATATCATGTGACTTATGCATATTAGTTTAATGAAAGTGCAATTTTATCATATTTTATTGCTATGGATATGAAGTATATTATTAAAAAAATTATATTGTCATTAGTGACAAAACTAATAAATATCACTTAATTACATTTATCTTATTATTTTAAACTTTAGACTGCATAATTAATTTAAACATATCGACTAAAACGTAAAGCATAGGAGAAAGTGAGACCGGTTTTGTAAATAACCGTGGTAATTTTGAATATTGGTATTTTAAGATAAATGTAAAACTTTATAATGCAACACATGTTAAATATATTTTACCATTTTAAATACATGTATTTTTAAGTTAAATGATAAACAACAAAAAGTTAAACTTGTTATTGTCGTTTTATGCTATTTATATATCCTAATATTATATAGGAAACATAAAAGTCTCTGGTACAAACAGGTTCAATGATTCACAATCAATTTGATAATTAAAGCATGACCGAATCAAAGTAAAACAATTGAATTTAGGAATGAAAATTCTTGAGTATCTCATTATCAGGACGGTGAAATCTAGGTAGAAATGAAGTAGCTGAATGGAATATCTTCAAGTCAAAAGGCAAGCAATTAGTTAGCAGGAAGAAAACAGATGAGCAACATTAGCCAATTTTGAACTCAATTTGCATCTAATATTCTTTAACTTTCCACAGGCAAATAGCCACAAATCCAAACTCTTCTATCAACTTGTTGCCCTCATCCTACTTTTGCAAGTGATTTCACGCAAAGATGCCTACAGTGGCAGCAATATTAGATGCTGCAAGCAAAAAAGTAAAAGTTATGTAAGAACAACAGTCATGTTGTAAGTTTCAGTAGGTCCAGGAACTACAGAATCAAAAGTTAGATGAACGAAATAGAAACCAAATTTGCGTTATCTTTCAACTTTAAAAATGACCCACGAAATAAGACTGACATTTATTTTCTTTATTATATCTGTTCCAACTGCTGAAAGAAAGAAATAATGAGAATAGCGAATTAATTTGAATTTCTTACATAATATAAAACATCAAATTGGAGTATTTAATATTCAATAGAATATGTAAAAGAGGCTAGACTACCTCACTAAGTAGTTCCAGTCTAGCATCCTTGACTATCTGTATTAATGTACTGTTTGATGGCATTTACATTTTTGAACCTGAAAAATGGTTTAATATGCCTAAATAGTCTTACCAACAGAGTTGAAAATGTACAAAAAATAAAAAGAAGTACAATTACAAAATAAATAAGATCCATATAAGTAATTCATTGAAAATAACGTTAGAAGTATGCAACATGTATGATAGTAAACTGCAAATAACAACATTGGTGAATGAAAAATATTTACACAGAATATAAAAAACCATATTTAAACCTGAGTTGCAGAACTTGAAATACATGGAAATAAGGCATAGGAAAGCAAAAAAATCATAGTAGAAATTTTTTAAATTACATTTAAAGAAATAGAGCTTAACAATACTAACCGCTGAAACTATTTACTTCTAAATTTGCGACAATTAGCCTTTTCATATTACAAAATATTACGAATATTATGGCATTTTATTATTATAATTTGGACAGTATTTCGAAAAAAAATTAACAACATATATATAAGCAGGAAATTATGCACATGTATGTAATACAATGATAGTACACAATACAAACATCTACATTTTGTTCCAATAATATAGCAATAAATTTTGTTGATTTAAACAAAAATACCATTTTTAGGATACGTACGCACGCATATTCATTGCAATTCATATGCATGCATCAGTTACGAAAATGTTGAACTAATATCATATAGGAAGGTACACTTGATATGTTTGTGCATTATTTGGAGCAATAATAGGAGAAGAAAATTCAAATCACATATAAAGAAGGTGAGTTAAAAGAAATTGTTAATTACATTTTAGCAGAGAATTGAAGCATAAAGTTATTACTCAATAAAACCAACATTTTTAAATATACAACTATTAAACTATGCATGTAAATAGAATATGGCATTTTATTCTACCTTAAATTCTCCAACCCATTTCAAGTTTATTATTAAACGTACAAATTACAAGGATGCATAATATACCTCAAGCATAAATGAGATGTCTGCAATAATTCAACTACCTTCATAAGTTTCTGCCTATAAGCTAACTGTCATTGAATGGATAACTTTGTAACACGGTAGTGTCTGCTTTATCATGTTGGATACCTGAAAATTATCGAGTCCAATATGTACCAACAAAAGTTAATTTATAAAATAATCAAGTAAATATATTATCTAAAAAAAGTAAGGTAATGTTTGATTAGCCTTTTTGATATAATAAAAAAGGATTCATACATACTAATGAATGCAGTAGGCAAATCGTGCATTTACCTACTAAATAACTAAAAAATTTAGCCATTTGGGTTTCTTACTAACCTTTTCTTGCCAGACCAGGTTCACATGGAGTTAACATTTTATTTTTTCAAATTAATAACCAAAATATTCTTTTACTATGGAAAAGAGAAACATATTTTTTTTCTCTCATGAGATGTTACAAAGCACAACACACGCTATTACTTTATGACATATTGCTAGCAAGAAAATAATAATTGAATCAATGGAACTATCGCTTAAAGTGGATAAAATTCAGTATCTAATATAACGTAGATTCAGGACCATGAATATCTATATGTTGCTGATCTGTGCATTTTAGAGAAGGTAAGAAAAACTACAAAGATGCATTTTCTTCAAACTTAGCCTCTTAAATGTGAATCAAAATAAATTATTGAGATTGAGATAAATAAGAAAAAAATAAAATAATGATAACATACACTATATTTTATTTTATAGGAATAGCTACACTAACCTCCATTTGATAAGAAAACAACGTTTAATAAGTATTTAGCCTAACGTCAAATTATATGAGTTTCATGTTAACAAAAAAATTCTGAATACTATATGGAATGCATAGCCAATTTTTAATAATTTATACAAAACATTGAACCTACGATTAAAATTTTAAATCAAAATTTTTAGTTTTCGTAAGCTACAGTTGAAAAGGGTAAATTTAAATTTATGGAATACTAATTCTAAAATTTGAAGTTTTAATTTTTGCATGTTACAGTTTGAAAAACTCAAAATTTTCCAGGTTAATGGCTTTGAATGCATAGGTTAATGAGTGTGAATTTTAAAAAGTTAGAACTAAAAGTTTAGAGCTTGAAATTTTGAAACAGTTGATGGTAGGATTGGGGAAATCACTATAAAGTAGCAAGTTAACCCCATTCCTGAGATTTCGTAACGTGGGAATTGTAGTTTCCAGAGAATCAGGGATCAAAAATTGCAATGATAAATATAAGAATAGAAGGAAGATGACCAAACAAAAAGGATGTATAAGAGAACTAAGAATCATAAAGCTCTGCTACTTAAATACATACATATTGGCATTTTGCATAACTGGTTTCCTAGTTTTGAAAATTTTCAATAAACATATTTTGTTTAGATCTCATCGAAGTAAGTTATTTTTGTATTTCATGTACATGGATGTAAGTTAATAAATATTTATTGAGCATTATACAAACTAAACTAAACAGAATAATTTAAAGTACATGTTTACACTATTTTATGAACTTAATTCCATAAAAAGTAAAATTTATGTTGCTAATAGTGTTGCTTGTTATGGTAACCATTTTTGATAGGTGAATAAACTTACAGTAGTAAAAAATTTACCAAATGCAGCCCCACATTTCAGCCAATGAATAATGCATCTATAGTCACTGAAAAATAAATGGAAAACCGCTAAAAAGACTGAGTGTGAAAGACAAATAACATAATGGAAAATTAAAGAACATTGAACGGAAACTTCAACTGAAATATGACAAAAAGCTATAATAAATAAACTGAAAGGGGAGTTAAAATTGAAATCACAAAAGAAAAGGTTCTAAAAGGTGGCTCGATGAGGTATAATTATCATTCGTGAAACTTAAATATAGAAAAAAAAATATTTGGAGTATTGGCAAATAACCATCTTTTGTATTCTAACAACCATTATTCCTAGAGTATATTGCAATAATTGCAATTACATGTATTTCATCATAATTTTTTTTTGGCTGACAATGTAAAAACACGGCAACACCATGTCTTTGAACTTCTAAAATTTAGTAATGATATAAAATTGACCTCGCATTTATGGTTATGTAAGGCATTTTTTTCATTCACGCAATATATACGATGTAAAGGCATGTAATATAATTATGGGTTGAAAAAACTTTTCCTTGAGTTAACTGAATTATGAGAGTGTACGAGGGAAAAAAATATTCTAGAATATGATTCTCGCATATTAAGATGCAACGGTAAATAAAATTATATGATAAGTCCTACATACAAAAATATATGTACCCATGGTTATTAGCACTTGAATACTCACTTTTATTTCATGGTAGACATTTTGTTGCCCTTATTTGTTTTACATCTACCAATTTCATAGCTTTTACAAAATTTATTTCATAAATAATCATTGGCTATTTTTTTTCATGTTATACTCCCATCCGAATTTGTCTTTAAACTTCAAATGTACAATTACACTTTCATTTCTATGCTGTTTAGTAAAAAGAAACGTTATCCCATTTCAGTATATACACACAAAAAATACATATATAAAGAATTTGAAAATTAACCACAATATTAGTAAGTATGTACTCCAGAAAAAAACTAATAATCACATTGGCTATTATTTGAATAATTTAAACTGCTAGATTTGTTTTTATTCCACTTGCATGTCATTCACTCAAATTGATTCGCAAGTACAAATTTTTATAAATATTTGTATCCATATCTGATACCGAATCGTAAATAAATTGTTTTCTATATACTATTACTAACTTTAAAAGAAAGTAAAACCAGGAAATAACACGCACTTCAGCACTTTCGAAGTTAGGAATCATATCTTTAGTGAATTAAGAAGTAAATAAAATAAATTATACTGAGGTGCTATAAAGTGGTAATATGTGATTATATAGGCATATTTATAATATAACATAGCACATAGTTTATGGTAAAGCTAAGATGTGAACACTTTTTGTTCTCAAGAATAATATCATACCTATATGGAGTTTTACAAAAAGAATGTTAATAAAAGAAATTAATATATATTGAAATCATACCAAAATTATGGTTAGAAATACTTCAGTATACAGTAAGCATATCCATTTATTTGAAACTTTGGGTTCCTCGTTTTGGAGCATCAATTTGTAGTAAGCCTTATTCTTCGGTGCACTTCAGGTGTCTGCAATTTTTCACAACACAAAAAAGTAAAAAATATAATATAATTCTAGCTTGTTAATTGATTAAGCACCAAATAATTGCAAAGCTAAATAACTCATACTTGAATAATCTAACTTTTGAAGACCTATAAGTTCCACTCCTCGACAGAAAATTAATGGTTTTCTCTCAACGTATGGTAATATAATCAGTTACATTTTCCTAACAGACTGATGACCATTTCAGATAATAAAAAAATATGCTATGTTTTCATTCGTTAATCAGTCCAATAATTTCGAACTTGAAAATATTAACAGTAACAAAAGTATTGATATTTCTTATTTCAGCAAAAAGTAAAGTATAATTAATTTGCGAAAATAGTATAGGAAGAAAATAATGGCTAAGACTGTTTAGTACAAACACAGTAACAAATAAATATGAATTACTTGTAAGAAAGGTATGTTTCTATATATAATTGGATAAGAAAAATAAATAATTATTATAATTACGCATCATTATGGATTTTCAACTAACTTTTATTTGGTAAACATGGAAGCTTGCAACGCTATATTTTGGTAAGAGCTTTGTGGAAATCTGTGAACACTTTTCACCACATTTCATGCACGACAGACAAAAATCCATCTTGATTCACCGAAAAGTAAACCACAATCAATTTGCAAAAAATAATATAGGAAGAAAATATTTGGATCAAGATTGTTCAATGCAAACCCAGTAATAAATCAAGATGAATTAGATGTTAAAAAAAATATGTTTCTATATTATAATTAGATATGACAATAAATAAATAATATAGACGTGTCATGATTTTTCAGATAATTCCTATTCAGTAAATGTGGAAGCCTGCACCACAATATTTTGGTAAGAGCTTTTGTGAAATTTGAAAAAATTGTCCAACACATTTCAAGCTATAAGCAATTAAGTATAAACTGCAAAAATTGTTAGATTACAATAAAATTGAGTATAAATAGAAATAACTTACCATAATTTAGAGTAATATTAACATGGTTTGGACGTTTGAAATCAAGTACAAATGACAAAATCAAATAATTTTGGAATTGGGATAAAAGATTTAGGGTGAGAATGCTAGTAGTTTGAAAAGCCAAACTTGAATAGATAACGTTACTGATGGTAAATGAAAACTAATTTTGAAAGTGTTCTAGCAAAAATTGTGCATAAGATGTATCTCTAACCCTAAAGAAAACTATGCTCATCTTCCCATATTGAGAATAAGTTAGATTTTGTTAACCTTATGTCATAATTATTAGCTTGTGATTCTAAGAATTGGACATAAAAGATATATTTACATATGTGTTATGGTTGAGAAGTCCAACGTTAGCGGTTAGGATTATAATGGCGAATAAAAAGTATTCTCAAAATATATTAGCTCTAGATTATGCATTCAATTACTCTTCTAAACTTGGCAAAGTATGCAAGTTGAGTAATTATGGTAAGGAAAAGTTTTTTTTTACTTATTCAAGAGGGAAACCGACCGGAGTCGTAAAACCCTCCCTCACCTAGTCTGGTCCGTGAGCACCATATATGTGGTTGATCTTAGTGTATGCACGTGATAAGCTCAAAAGCTTTTTACATATATTTATAGTTTTTTCATTCTTTAAAATATATTGACACAAAATTATGCATTAAATTCTAGTTTGAACTTCCAAAATTATTTATATTGTGAAATGACGAAAACTTTTCTTTAGACACAAAGGATCGGTTAGAGATGCTATTAAAGGGTTTTCTACTTGCATTCTATCCAATTATGATACTTCAAAAGAAAAAGAGTAAATAGTAGGAGCAGCATTAGTTGTCGGCTACAGTTGCTATATTAGATTTTAGATTATAATTTAGCAATTTAAAAACCCAAATGTAAAAAATAGAAGTATTAATGAAAAGTACAATTCAACTTTTAAAAAAATACGACAATACGAAAATATGCATGTAATGATCTTTTTGACTGAAAAATATACGCATCCGAAATAGTCACGAAATTTTGGAATTTGTTCCATTTTCGGTATGAGATTTAGCATAAGTCTAAGAAACTTGTTATTATAAAAAAAAATAGACAAACCTTTTGCAATATTTTTCTTGGTTGAAAACGTAAGATCGGCGGAATGGTTCAAAATCATCAGCAACAAATAAATCAAACATACAAACACAACCATTTGAAATAAATCAAATGTACAAACCAATGAAAAACTACAATGAATTGCAATGATTAGGCATAACGTTTCATATAAGGGATATCTTTAAAGTAATATCAATATATGCCAATGGTATATACCGTTATAAAGTGAAACAATAAATTTGAATTAGGCATATCAAAATGCATGATGTTAGATGATAACTTGGACCAAAAATGCATCCCACAATCGCGTTTTCATCTGATAACTTGAAAAATTAAAGGAAATGATCTTGTAGATTAAATCATTTTCAGTTAGCTTAACCGATAACACAGACCCTGAAAAAGCAGCAGAAAAATATTCTAGTATGAAGAGAAAGATTAAGATCGATATTCAATAACATGCCAAAAAATTATACCAATGGATTTAGAAGAGCAAAAGTATCTATAGAAATATTAGGTAATTAGCTAATTACCGAACTAAAGAATTAACTAAGGTGAGCAAACAAAAATATGGGGACTGAAAACAAAAGTGTTTCCATGGTGCAAGAGTATGTTGTTATGGAGATTGTGGGATGAGGCATTCTGTTGAAATGATGAAATTAGCAGAAAATAATTTATCTTTCAAGTGGTCGATAAATAATGAAGCCATGCAGACATGGGTATATTTTTTTGTATTAAGTCATCAGAAGGAATTATGAAGATGCGAAATAGAGAGATTCAAGGGCTGATTTTTGGTATTTTAGTTGACATTGAGTGTTGCAAGCTTTTTCCCAAATTTGAAAAAGCTTCATTTCCAAAGCTTTCCAGCATGATAAGATGATGAAAAAATACACTACTCTTGAATAAGAGATTCAAATATTTACATGAATGGCCCATAATATTATTAGCATGAATTTAAGAACTACACTGTGCAAGTCCTTTCACAATTCATGTATAATTTTTCAAACAATGCTAGAGATCTCATACAATTCAATCGGAAAACTTAAGACCAATAGTTAAAAATTCAATGTGTACAACACTATGAAGTATTTATATCTTTGGAAAATATTAATTTCCATACAACAAAAAATTTGTATATATTGAAACAGCTGAAGTAGGATAATTTTAGCGAAGTTAATTTTTTAAATATCATGATGGTAGAATATATCTAAGGATTATACAGTCAACATATAGTAAAAACTCATATAGATCATATAACTATTTCTCTAATGCATCTGAACCATGAAATGTGTGATATATGGTTCAACAATAACATCCACACACATTTGTGTCTTTGATATTCAAAAACAATAAATCAAAGAGTAAATCAAAAGACATGCCACAATAGAGATTAGGATTATGGAGTTGCAATACAGTAGGAAGACATGTAAGATCATTGTTGGGTAAGATATAAAAAAGGGGATAGAAATCAACAGATCAAAAATCAAAATTGCCAGCCCAAACA
The DNA here is from genome assembly GCA_030737875.1 of Allium sativum. Taxonomy (NCBI): domain Eukaryota; kingdom Viridiplantae; phylum Streptophyta; class Magnoliopsida; order Asparagales; family Amaryllidaceae; genus Allium; species Allium sativum. The sequence continues at coordinate 322,893,980 of CM060921.1, forward strand.
GCCGGTTAAATGTTAGGTAGAAACAACTGCAACAAATAAAGATAATCATATAATGTAATTGAGTGGGAGATAGAATTTTACAGTACTAAATTGCAAAATTACCTGTAATAAAAAAGAATTCGAGCAAGTGAAATAGAAGGGAAGGAGAAAAAATAGGCGACAATGGATGCATATGCGACAGCCTGTTGGATGTTTGAACAAAATTAGGGCTCATGGATGAGCGGAAGATGCAGAGAGGTCAGGAAAGCAGAGCGCGCAGTTGCGGTGGAGGTAGTTGTCGTCCTTCATCCAAATTAGGCTATTTTGTAGGCAATGATCGAAAGCAATATTTTAGGTTTGGCAGAAGAATGGAGGAAAAGAAAGAAGTGAGACACAGGAGGCGAAGGAAACAAATAACGTGACCTGTTCAGTTCATAAAATTGCAAGGAGGCTTATGCGTTGTTGAAGTTTAAATCGGTAATAATAAATTTAAAATGAAATGTCTTCAATTGGAGAGAAGTAAGGAGAATGGAAATGATATATCTTAAAATTCTGTTGATTTATTATTTTGATTTAATAAAAATATCTTTAGAGTTCGAGAGAAATTGAGAGAATTAAGGAGAACTGAGAGAATTGAGAGAATTAAGGAGAATTAAAAGAAATGAGAGAATTAAGGAGAGAGCTAGAAATTCTTCTGCTTTACTATTATTTAATAGATATGAATCCATTGAAAACGCAATGATACTGCAATCTTAATTGAGAGAAATGTAACCTCTTTAATGATGATACTTACCTGAGAAGATGTAAGAAATCTTTCCCAAAAGATTGAGAACGAATGGTCGTTAGGCAATCATCTCTGAAACCATAACGACAAATGTAACTAATGTCTCTTTATTATTATTGAATGAATTGTATAATACAGTACTTAGTAGAGGTACATATACATGGTAATATGACAGTTACAAAGCAGTATTCCAAAAATACCCGTGGAACCCTAATAACATATGCGGCTGTAAAACGTTCTTTCATTTATTTAATCGAATGTTAAAAAGTTTATAACCTTATCAAAAAGCATCAAACCTTTGAAATATTAAAACTGGATCAAACCACTGTTTGTTACAATAATCAGCGATATCACTTTTTAGCGGATGTAGTATCTCTGAGTCCTTTTTACAACATCCTGGAAATGTTGCATCTTCTATTTTGGATTTAATTGTTTTGAATTTAATTTAAAGTAATTATGTTCAATCTTTTTACAAGTATTTTTTAATTTATATTTGAGTATTTCAAAGTACTTTGGAATTCAAATTCATTTTTAATAATTAACTATGAATTATCAAAGTAGAAGGTTTATTTTAAATAAAAGAAACATGATTTTTCTAGTTTTAAAATAGATTATAAAATCAAGTATTTTTAATTAATAGTTTAAATGATTGTTTTAAATTATATTTTAAGTATTTCTAAACATCAAGAATAATATTTGTCCATATAAAATTTAAATGGAAAAAAATGCCCTATTCACAAGCGGTTTCAGATCTTGCTTCTCACATCATCCCTTTCCCCTCGTTCTCGCCTCCCCATTCCTTTCTTTTTCAAGCTAGTTTTGATGATGAAGAAGCACAAAAGAACATTAATCTGTAGTCCACCTAATCGTGCAATGTAAGGACTTCTTGTAATGTTAATGACGCTAAACTTGTGTGTTGTTACTCTTACGTCAACGTTCCTCATGAATAAATGGCTTAAGTTAAATCCAGGTGCTAAATTCACCAACTGTAAATTAGGTGTCCATTCGATGCTCGATAATGAGTGGTCCACTGCTCTTGTGCTAGAAATTGGACCTATAACACAAAATACAATTGAGATTGATAATTTGAATCTTGATCACTTCCGACTAAGAATTATTTGCCACTTTCAGACAATATTCGTGTCCTAATTCACTCTTCAATAGTTCTAATTACATTAGGGACCTCTAATATTGCAAACAGTAGTCTAGATATTGGTATAAAATTTCCTTCATTGTTTTTTTGACTCGATGCTCAATTCAGACTGAGGAGTTCAGCTTTGGCGTTTCATCTTTTGGAGTTGTAGACTATTGAAGATTCAACTTATTATCTATCTGCTATTGCTATCTTAGTGATTCGGCTATTCCATTGCTATCATTTGTTTAAATGCTAGAAATTCATATATCTAAAATTTCTAACGTATTAATTTATTATTACTATGATATTATGTATTTTGATTTTGAGATTAGTAGCTTCATAAACTGCTAGGTTATTATTCCGCTGCGGGTTATTCCGCTATTTTGTATATGTGCTCTGTCTATATTAAGTGATTTCATTTTGTTAAACCCATAATTAAAACAATCTGTTGCTTCGTATGATTTGAGTTGGTTTTATTATCGCTTGAATGGAACGAAAAGATGATTCGTTACAAGTTGGATCCCACGAATGACGTATTAAGTGTTTGACTTACTTAAATATACCGTTTGGCTAAATAGTTGTGACATTTTGTGAAATTAACAGGAAATTTGTTATGTATAATTGATTAATTAATTAATAACGATGTCGAAAAATGAATTAAATTTGAATATGAAACTTACACCATTATGTTTATGTTGGTTTTGTGAATATTCATTTTTGCATAAAGCTTTGCAAATGAAGGTCGAGCGAAGAAGTTGTTTGCATTAGAAAATTTTCAAATAAAAAATAATTCAATAGTAATTAAGCTAATATATTTTACAAAAAACTACATTACAATAAATATGAACACAAAATATTATGAAGTAATCATTAATGTTAAATTTAGAATAGATAATAATATATAAAAAATAAAGTTAACAAATTTGTAGTCTTTTTTTTCTATAAACTGTAAGTCCTCAACAACATTATGACATGCTCTTTCTCCACAATAAAACTTCTGAAACTTTAGCTTCAAAAAATAAATCCATATGTTCAAATATTTGAGGAAGATACTAAAAAGGTCTAACAAAAGAGAAATGGCACAAATAGGAAAATTGGAATGGCTACTATGCGAAACAAGTCCTACCTAATTTATTGAAAATTCCTTAATTGGTCATGATTTTGAACACTTGATTTTAAATATCATAACTTTTGGAAAATTGTTAAGTGTTATAAAGGTGAATTTATAAATTTATTAAACTTATTTTATTTAATAACTAATGGTAGAAAAATCATTTAGAAATTTGTTTACAAAAATAAACTTCATATAAATATCGATAACGTGGACAAAAACCGTTTTATTGATAAACAGTTTTTATTCAATATAAATTATTCAAAAGTTTTATACTCATTTGAATAACATAGAAGTCATTAATAGCTAATAAAAGTATTTGTATCAAATAAAGTTAAATTTATTTGTTTCCAGAAGCATTTAGAAGGAACTAGATATTTTTAGCTGCTGATATTATGAACTATATATTATCTTTGGCTCATGAGGTGGAAACATAATACACATTGGGGGTGTCGTTAGTACGAATGTAGTGGTTGAGCGGGGATGAAAGCTTTGGTCAGCTAGAGAGGTGAGGGGAAGGGTAAACTAGACCTTTAAATGCGTGTATAAGTGCACGCTTGGTTCATTTGGTCCTTTTTACAATTTTAGCGACATAGAAAACAAGCTCTTCATCCCTTATTTCTTCGTAAATTCTTAATTTCAAAATAACTCAAACTCTCCCTCCAAACGTAAGCATAAAGCTTACAATAACATGACAACGACTTCAGTTAACTCCAAGCTTGAAGATTTGGAGTACAATATCCTGCAGACCCCTATGTCATGAGGAAAAAGAGGAACCATGAGCAAGCAAGGTGAAGATAGGAACCTTGGAACTTGAAAGGTGAAGGTAGGTATAGGGAAACTTGGTCGATGTTTGAGCTTTTTGTTTACGTATTGAAGGGTGAGCTAACTAACCATTCGATGTGCATGCAGTGCTTATACATGCTTTTACTTAGACAATATTGAGAAAGATTTTATACTTATGACTTATTATGTTTCTTATTTTGGAAAGTAAATGGCATATGTAATTGATGTATTTGGATTTGGAAGACATTCTATGGCTTATTGCATAGGCTTGACACAAAGCATATAAAACACAAGGGGTTTCTCATCATAATTTGAATGTATATTTCATGTATTTTCTATTCCAAAAAGATGGAATGTTAAAAAGTTAATTACTACATCAAAAATCAATCAAACTTCTAAAACACAAGGCATACAAAGCATATAAAACACAAGGGGTTTCTTGTCATTGTAGTATCTCTAAGTTTGTTTTTCAACATTATAGAAATGTTACAGTTTCTATTTTGAACTTTAATTGTTTAAAAGTTTGTATTATTTATTTTAAAAAGAACAAACTCTAAAAAGTTTATTACCATATCAAAAATCAATCAAACTTTTGGAATATCAAAACTGGCCCAGGCCACTTCTGTTACAACAATCAAGTATAGCATTTTCTAGCCGACGTAGTATCTCTGAGTCCTTTTTACAGCATTCTAGAAATGTTGCATTTTCTATTTTAGACTTTAATTGTTTTTAAATTGAATTTTATTTAAGTATTTCTCTTCAATCATTTTACAAATATTTTTTAATTTATATTAGAGTAATTTAAGGTACTTTGGAATTTAAATATCTTTTTAATATTTAACTATGAATTATCAAAATAGAAGGTTAATTTTAAATTAAAAAAATGATTTTTTCTTTTTTTAAAATAAATTATAAAATCAAGTACTTTTAATTAGTAGTTTAAATGGATGTTTAAAATTATATTATAAGTATTTTAAAGCATGTAGTAATATTTGTTCATGTAAATTTTAAATGAAAAATTGCCCTATTCATAAGTAGTTTCTGATCTAGCTTCTCGTGTCATCTCTCTTCCCTTGTTCATACCACCTCATTCCTTCTTTTTCGAGCTAGTTTTGAGATGAAGAAGCGCAAAAGAAAGTCTTAACTAACTAGAGTTATGTTGCCTTTGCTGCCTCTTTAACACTTTCCGGCCATCCTTTGTTGCAATGTCAAGGATGTTAAACTTATATGTTGTTACTCCAACTTAAAAATTCCTCATGACTACTCGCTTAAATTAAATCCAGTAGCAGATGCTAAATCCACCAATTGCAAATTAGGTGCTCATTTGATATTGGATAATGAGTGGTGCGATACTCTTGCATTAAAAATGTAATCTATTACACAATTACATTTGATATTGATAATTCAATCACGTCAGACTAAGAATTCTTTTCCACTTTTAGACAATATTCATGTCCTAGTTAGCTCTCCAACAGTTCTAATTACATTAGGAACCTCTCATATTGCAAACAGTAGTCTGGACATTCGTAGCAAATTACCTTCATTGTTGATGGACGGAATCCACTAAGGATATCAAACATAGTTCAAAGATACCCATATGGTTTCTAAAATAAACATGGTCGATACTTAATCGTAACATATACCTCAATCATATCCATTGCGATCAACGTCATAAAGATCTCATCGCGAGTACCGAAGTACGAATACCCATAACCAATACCCATGTCGAACTGCTAATTGCAAGCTTGAATTTTGTTTTTTTATTACAGTTTCTTTGGAAACTTATTGAAAATTTTCAAATTATTTTGGGATTTGGTTTTGATTTTGGAGAGAGCAAAAGAAAGAAAGAAGGAAAAGAATGTGAAGTTCCACATCATATGAATAGGATGAAGTATGCTAGTATATAAATAGCTTCTTCACAAGGATGTTGGGGCCTTAGCGATTGCAAATGTGTGTTTTGTTGTGAAAAGGAAAGTCATGCACCACACACGTGCGTGCCGCCACCATCGTTTGTCCAACCAGGTCGAGAATGGGTTTTGGTCCAATAAGCATATTTTTGAATAAAATTAAAGAATGGTAGTGGGTTGAATTGCAGCCTATTACAAACCCTTAAATTAATTTGGAAACGGGCTTGAAATTTGCAACATTTTGCTATCGTTGTAAAAAAAAGGGCGATGGCTTGAATTTGAAACGGATGTGACCGTTCCAAACAATCGCGACATTAGGTGAAGAGACGTTTCCCTCTGCCCCTATAAATAGACAAACTAGAAAACCGTTCCGAACAACTTCTTTTTCTTCTTCACAAAAATCTGCAACGCCATAAACTGTTGCAAAACAAAGTCCCATTGTTTTGTTTTGTAACGCCTCCAAGGTGTTACAAATTCAAAAATTGTTCAGATTTGTTCTTCTTCTTCCTCATCATTCTATTCTCTACTTCCATCATCATAAATCAAATTATAGAGTGTTCTTGGTCAGATCAAAGTCGTACAAACTTTGAATTCGATTACATTGTTTCAAGGCTTCATTGAATCCTAAAAGCTGACAGTTCGATAACTCGTTTGTACCTGGTGGGTTGAACTATTGTCTGAAAGAATATATTCCATAAATCCTTGAAGTTTGAAGTATGACATTGTTTTCCTCATAGTCTTCTCGAACCACAAAATCCCCAACAAATTTTCAGTGAATAATCTTCCACCATGGAAGATTCAAGCGCACTACAAGTTATGAATCAACATTTGACTCGATTGGAGCAATTTGATGGAGATAAGTTTACTCCATAACAAAGGACAATGAAATTCTTTCTAATAACCATCAAATTGTTCTGCATTTTGGAATATGGATTGGAAGTCATACCAAATGAAACTAACAAGGATGATGCCGCTCTAAAGGCGAAACGTGCAAAGCGCAAAGAGGGTGATTTTCTATGCAAAGGGCACATTCTGAATGCTTTGTGTAACGACCCAGGGTTTTCGAGCCCGAAAATCGACATAAATACCCTTACTGTATCTCATGCCGACCTTTCAAACACCGAGAACACCAGATTGTAGATGAAAGAAATTAGAGGATGAGATAAGAAAGAAAGAAATATAAGAATAGAAGAAGAAGAACACTACACAGAGTCTCACATCGCAGCGGAACAAAATATAATATAGAAATAAATCTTTATTGAAAGCTTTAAATAAAACTTACATCATCAGAGTACAACATCACTGGACAGTTATAATAATCTGCCCTTATATACAACACAGCGGAATCATATGTCTGAATTCTTCCAGCCCGTCTCTTCACAGCATTCGATAACCTGAACCTGTACACTCCGGGCTAACCCGAGCATTTACAAAACACCGGGTCAGTCTGGTGAACCAGAGTGAGATAAACTCGCACAGTATTAAGGGTATCACAAAACTTGATTTTAAAGTTAAAATCCTTTCGAAAGAAAAAGATAATCGTAAGACCGATCCACACATAAACACGGACGGTTTTTACCTTACGATAACCCAAAATAGTTTTGAAACCAATATCTTTTCTGATATTATAATAATGTCTAAATAAAAGTAAATAACAATCTAGTGGAATGCTTGCATCTCACGCTCCACATATATATACAATCAAAACCGCGGCCGCTTATTACAGATTGGATTCTGACTTTGACAAGGTATGGGACCACCTTCCGATAATGTATCTCTGGAGGCGAATACACCTGGGTTCAACAAGAACGTCATGCAACCCGGCCCATACATGTCTGACCACTCATTTCGCTTGAGTGTATCGAATGTATATCACCAACGGTTGGACTCAAAACACCGTTCCCGAATGAGCAGAATCGATAGAGTAAGAAACAAAAGAAATTTCTCTGGATAGGTGATTATACACCCTAATGGGAGCGACCCACATAGCCATGCTGCCTGCCCGATTTTTTTCATCTCCTGGTTGATGAGGCTTGAGGTCAGAATTTCCTTTACAGCACATAGCCACCATTCACTTTGAATGCCACATCGTCAGATCCGCCAGATATCACACTGATTGACGTCCACAAAATACTCTAGTTTATTCGGCTAGAGAATAACCATTTCTCCGCCATCAACTATGGTACGTTTGGAGAAATCAACACATGTAATTCCTTTGGAAATACTCTGTCAGACACCCGTCCATACAAGTCATCCAGGAACAGGATGAACCTAAAGCACCCTCCTACTGCATCCTAGGAATCACCCTACAGATCAGTAGCGAGAAGCCCTTGCAATCCGTAGATTTCAATCACTACAGAATCACTGTTGAAATATCTCCGGCCGCTAAACCAGAGAAATCCAATCAGTGGTTCTTCCACTCATGAAGATCAACGGTCTTCCATTGCTCCATCTTCGATAATCTTCTTCCACGTATTCGCTGGTCGGAATGGTTTTCGAATATATATATTCGATCCTAGTCTTTCCGTGCCAACGATCATATGGTCAGGTTTTGATAGTCGGTGTTTTAACTATCAAATAAATAATTGTGAGAATGACATGAGTTTACCAGTTCAGTACCAACACCACATGGCCTCTTTAATTCAAAACGATTAAAGATAGAAATCTCAAATTCTTAACATTTCAAATAAAAATGTATTTGACGTAAGGTTCTTGTTTCACACTATTTCACTTTCATATTCAATCATTGTTTCAAACCCAATTACTATTTTATTAACCATATTGGGAAAACGACTTACCTTACTTCAAGTGAAAACGATGTTATAACATCTTCTTTATTTCATCACTTGAAAATAACCAGCTATTATTCTCTTAAATTATTCTCAAAACTTTACGTTTTAAATTTCCTTTAACATTGGAAATACCAATCTATCTTTCCCATCACACACTAATATCATCCTCAAATAATCCCGAGGTCGTTCAAGTTGGGGTATTTATTTACCTCTCAGACCTTGATCAACAACAGTCTTACCATTAGATAGATGTTAGTTGTGATTCAAAAACCGAACTTATTTTGATATCAATTACACCTCATATATTTATAAAAACTTCTTATCCTTCGAATCTCCCATCTCAAGTATAACCACCATTCTTAGTTCATTGATTAAGAAAATCATTTATAAAATATCACATTCTCTTTAACTTCTCTAAACGATACCTTTTCTACTTGGATTTTTGTTAAAATCCTATTACGCACTCCATTCACCACATTCACCTTTTAGCCTTTCACTTAAAATCTTATTTCATAAATTTCACTTAATTCCCTTATTAAGTAACACTTATTTATACCTCATTTCCTTTTCCTAAACTTCGTTCATAAAACATGGTTCAACATAAACCCTATTACCATCACTTTCCTTTTTATTTGCTTAGAATTTCCTTTTTTATTTATTTCTCACAAACGGTTATTCAAATTTATAATATTAAATAAATTTCTGCTTATACACTTATAAATCCGATAAATATCAGAAAGCTCCTTTATAAAATCATTTAAAAAACCAATTATAACTCAATTCATAAATAATAAATATTTATTTTCTTTTTACAACTTTAATTCAAATAATAGATTTAAAAATCTATTTTCAGTTATAAAATAAATTTTATAACTTTAACTCGTTGATTTACCTGACGGTAGATCGATATTTATAAAACAATTAATTCATATGCCATACCAATAATACCCATTGGTTTAAATCAAACAAATGGTGAATTTCAGGTCAATATTCAACCATCAAATCAAACAATTCAATAATGGTCTCATAACAGTCTATAACGACAATCCAATATCAAACACAACAGTCAATCAGCCAATTCATTTATTAAAAACACGTTTATTTCATAAACGTGACCCATAAGGTAACTTACCTTAATTGGAACCAATCGTTAGAAATAACGATTTGGGTTTCACTGAAATTAAACGACATTTAATTTCATCAGTTCAAATAATAACTGAATATATATATATCAGCAATCAGTCAATCACTAGCAACCATAGCACACAAAAATAAAAACCCAACTTATAAAATATAAGCGGGAAATAACTGAGTGAGTTTAACTCACCTTGAATTTGATTTGTCGATAGATCAGCCCATTTCAGTCGAATTAAACTGTGTTTAATTCATTAAAAAATCCAACTGCTGCCTGCCCTGCTCAGTCCTTATCCATCGTGTCGTACTCGTCTTCACGGTCACGGTGTTTTTCGTTTCGTCTGAATCTGATTTCGTGAGCGTTCGAAATCAGTATTTGAAGTTTTATAAATATTTGAACTAACTAAACCTTTAAAACTTTTAAATAATAATTGGGCCTTACTATTAGTTAGTCCAGCTTAACCCGCACCCTCTTCATTTAAACCCTAAAACGTCGGAACCACCTTCATTCTTTCACCCGTAGCCGCCACTAAAATCAGAGCAAAACCTAGAGGAAACGAAAATGGCCTCCCCATCGCCAACCGGATCTCCTCCAACTGCGACTCCTGCTTCCTCGGCCTCCTTCCACTCGATTCAACTGCGACCGAAGCCCAAAAGCTAAGTATTTTTTCCCCAGATTAATTTTTGTTTTGATTTTCTTTTGCTTTTGAATTCGGTTTAATTCTTTGTTGTGTTGATCTAGTTTGTGGTGCGTGGTTATGTATTTATAGTAGAAAAGATTCAGTGATTTACGAATTGTTAAATCCTAGCTTAGATTTAGTGGTACCTAAACCCTAGGTGCTTCAATTCTGCTTTGAACTGTTCGTGATGGTTTGCGTGTGATATCTTATAACAGTGATGGATTTTATGTACTTGTTTGCTTAGATCTATGGACTGTTTATACATCGATTCGGTATAGCTATGACACCCTTGGGTTGTTCATTCACCGCGTCCCTTGTCTGTAAGGATTTGATGGTGAATATATTGATTTCCTTCTAGCTATCGGTATAGTCTATTCACATTAAAATTTGTATTCGAGTTGTCTTGTTCTTCTTGTAGATTTGAACTGATGTATTATTTAATCGTATGGCTTTGTCTTTGAAATATATAGCTTTTGATATGGTTCGTTCACATGGCCTTTTCCGCTATTAATTTTAAATTCAATTTCAGATCTGCATTGGGATAGCAAAACAACATTTTTTTCTATGTGATTTCTGATTATATATAACATACATTATCTGTTTTGATTTTGACGGTGTAAGATTTGATTTCCTTTACTGTACATTGTCTAAGAAATTGGGGTTTCCTACTGTTTTAATTTCAGACAAGAACATGGCCTTCTGTACTTTAAATAAAGAAAGAATTTTAATAGATTTGATAAGGCAGATTTGTTTGTACAGCTTTTTCAATCCCATCTAAATATTTGGCTATTTTTTTAATTCAAAAGATTGGATGGTATATTGTTTTCCTGTTTCTCTTACTTGTGCATTGATGATGCACATGTATAGGCTATTCAACATTATGGATTTGATGTAGAATATATTCAAGATTTTGTTTTCTTTTAAATTGTCTGTGTACTGTTTTTTTTTCTTCACTGTTTCCATGTGGTATCTTTCTTCTTTGCAAATCTTTCAACTTTGAATATATTTACCTATTAGCTACTTATAGCCTTCTTCTTTTCTTTTCAGATCAAATCCACCTATGAAATTGTGAGGATTTTATGTTGGGGTTTGCGTTGGATTCTCAGCCTCTATGGTCTGTTCGAAATGGGTATTGCTGACTCAAAGAGTACAGGATCATATGGGTAGAGTAAAATATATATGTTCAGGTATGGTATGGGATCAGGTTTCCATTTGGGGCCAAGTGTAATCAAATTCAGTAATTTCCTATGTGTACATTTAATTCGTAATATAAACCAGTGGTATATGCCAAAGGCAACGGTCGAAGATCACATAGTGATGGAGATGGTACTCAGACCAGTAGGGCACACATCATTACAAGAAGAAGTGAAGCCTTTATTCTTTTTGAAGAAAATGACAGTGCAAAGTGAATCATGTGTAGCATAAACCCTTTTTATTTCTTTCTCAACATACTTATCTGTTGTTCTTTACTGTTGTATTGGGTTGTGTTGTACTTGAATAAATATATATGTTGTTTTACTTTGTTTTGATTGAAATATGAGTTGGTTTTATTTGTAAGTCACTTCTAGCTTAATGGGTTATCACATTTTAGTTTGCCTTTGAATTTCGTGCTATGGTCTCTATATTTTTGGTTTTTCATTACCATGTGATAGTGGTGATTATTAGCCCTTTGATCGAGATCATGGTTGTATCGTAAAAATTCTCGTATAGATTTCGATCTATATATATATATATAGCTGGTTCATTACGACTATATTTAAACTTATAAAATATTTAGAAAAATTCAAATAGTTGAATTAAATAAATAAATAAAAATAACCTGATAAAGAAAAACGGGTATATTCAAATGGAACATCGTAAAATTTCAAATAAGACCAAGATAGATCTCCAACTCGATATTCAAAAATTTGAGTTGAACGATATCAAAACATATAAAAATCTTTATTTAAATAAATAAAATAATCCGCGTAAATGGTCAGAAAATACGGGCCATTACATTCTTCCCCCCTTAGAATAATTTCGTCGTCGAAATTGCTAAGGTAAGAAAATGTGATAAATCCCATTAATTTTAAAAATATATTTTAAATAACACTTCAGTTATCGACTAGCGTACTATATGGATTTCCAAAATCAAACTGGTGCTACCAATTCCTTTGCAAATACAGAGATGAATCATTCAGTTTCAACTTATATGCAGTTTCATTTCAATTATATTATACTGAAATTTATTTTCTGGGTTTCCAGTTTATTTAATTCTTTATTAATCCATTGGTGGATATTCAACCAATCTAACAAACAGTCAACAATAAATCAGCAATCAGAGCACAACAAACTCAATCAAATCGACTGAACCCTCATTCAATCCTACTATATAATTCACCATATGTGAACACCAACCGATTTATATTCGATTGATTTCTATTTAATTATTATTCATTAAATTTCCAAATTTAATTCAAATTTATTTAGTTACAACATTATCTCTTAATTTAATTCCAATATGGAAATTAATTATTTAATTCGATTTCACTTAACTCAATTGAGTTCCAATCCAAAATTTTAACCAAATTTTGAATTTTAATAAAATCACACAACACACAATATCATAACAATTCCACAAATCATTTCTTTTCTATACAAAAATACATTTCGGGCAAAATTATTTCATTTACCCTCTTTACAAAACAATATTGTGTCCCTTATCAGTTCAACGCTTTTCAACACTTGAACCGATCTACAACACAATACAAAACATTTGTATATAAAATTTACAAATACGCTCTCATATATATGCACACTCATACTCAATCTAGGGTGTTACTAACCCTTTCTCTATCGAGTTACGCCACAGAACCAAGGTTACCACTAAACCAATAGCTCTGATACCACTGTACCGACCTAGGGTTTTCGGGCCCGAAAATCGACATAAATACCCTTACTGTATCTCATGCCGACCTTTCAAACACCGAGAACACCAGATTGTAAATGAAAGAAATTAGAGGGTGAGATAAGAAAGAAAGAAATATAAGAATAGAAGAAGAAGAAGAACACTACACAGAGTCTCACATCGCAGCGGAACAAAATATAATATAGAAATAAATCTTTATTGAAAGCTTTAAATAAAACTTACATCATCAGAGTACAACATCACTGGACAGTTATAATAATCTGCCCTTATATACAACACAGCGGAATCATATGTCTGAATTCTTCCAGCCCGTCCCTTCACAGCATTCGATAACCTGAACCTGTACACTCCGGGCTAACCCGAGCATTTACAAAACACCGGGTCAGTCTGGTGAACCAGAGTGAGATAAACTCGCACAGTATTAAGGGTATCACACAACTTGATTTTAAAGTTAAAATCCTTTCGAAAGAAAAAGATAATCGCAAGACCGATCCACACATAAACACGGACGGTTTTTACCTTACGATAACCCAAAACAGTTTTGAAACCAATATCTTTTCTGATATTATAATAATGTTTAAATAAAGTAAATAGCAATCTAGTGGAACACTTGCTTCTCACACTCCACATATATATACAATCAAAACCGCGGCCGCTTATTGGAGATTGGATTCCGACTTTGACAAGGTATGGGACCACCTTCCGATGATGTATCTCTAGAGGCGAATACACCTGGGTTCAACAAGTACGTCTTGCAACCCGGCCTACACATGACCGACCACTCATTTCGCTTGAGTGTATCGAATGTATATCACCAACGGTTGGACTCAAACCACCGTTCCCGAATGGGAAGAATCGATAGAGTAAGAAATAAAAGAAATTTCTCTGGATAGGTGATTATACACCCTAATGGGAGCGACCTACATAGCCATGCTGCCTACCCGATTTTTGTCATCTCCTGGTTGATGAGGCTTGAGGTCAGAATTTCCTTTACAGCACATGGCCACCATTCACTTTGAATGCCACATCGTCAGATCCACCAGATATCACACTGATTGACGTCCACAAAATACTCTAGTTTATTTGGCTAAAGAATAACCATTTCTCCGCCATCAACTATGGTACGTTTGGAGAAATCAACACATGTAATTCCTTTGGAAATACTCTGTCAGACACCCGTTCATACAAGTCATCCAGGAACAGGGTGAACCGAAGGCACCCTCCTACTGCATCCTAGGAATCACCCTACAGATCAGTAGCGAGAAGCCCTTGCAATCCGTAGATTTCAATCACGACAGAATCACTGTTGAAATATCACCAGTCGCTAAACCAGAGAAATCCAATCAGTGGTTCTTCCGCTCATGAAGATCAACAGTCTTCCTTTGCTCCATCTTCGATAATCTTCTTCCACGTATTCGCTGGTCGGAATGGTTTTCGAATATATATATGCGATCCTAGTCTTTCCGTGCCAACGATCATATGGTCAGGTTTTGATAGTCGGTGTTTTAACTATCAAATAAATAATTGTGTGAATGACATGAGTTTACCAATTCAGTACCAACACCACATGGATCTTTAATTCAAAACGATTAAAGATGGAAATCTTAAATTCTTAACATTTCAAATAAAAATGTACTTGACATAAGGTTCTTATTTCACACTATTTCACTTTCATATTCAATCATCGTTTCAAACCCAATCACTATTTTATTAACCATATTGGGAAAATGACTTACCTTACTTCAAGTGAAAATGATGTTATAACATCTTCTTTATTTCATCACTTGAAAATAACCTGCTATTATTCTCTTAAATTATTCTTAAAACTTTACCTTTTAAATTTCCTTTAACATTGGAAATACCAATCTAACTTTCCCATCACACACTAATATCATCCTCAGATAATCCCGAGGTCATTCAAGTTGGGGTATTTATTTACCTCTCAGACCTTGATCAACAACGGTCTTACCTTTAGATAAACGTTAGTTGTGATTCAAAAACCGAACTTATTTTGATATCAATTACACCTCATATATTTATAAAAACTTCTTATCCTTCGAATCTCCCATCTCAAGTATAACCACCATTCTCAATTCATTGATTAAGAAAATCATTTATAAAATATCACATTCTCTTTAACTTCTAAACGATACCTTTTCTACTTGGATTTTTGTTAAAATCCTATTACGCACTCCTTTCACCACATTCACCTTTTAGCCTTTCACTTAAAATCTTATTTCATAAATTTCACTTAATTCCCTTATTTAGTAACACTTATTTATACCTCATTTCCTTTTCCTAAACTTCGTTCATAAAACATGGTTCAACATAAACCCTATTACCATCACTTTCCTTTTTATTTGCTTAGAATTTCCTTTTTTATTTATTTCTCACAAACGGTTATTCAAATTTATAATATTAAATAAATTTCTGCTTATACACTTATAAATCTGATAAATATCAGAAAGCTCCTTTATAAAATCATTTAAAAAAACCAATTATAACTCAATTCATAAATAATAAATAATTATTTTCTTTTTACAACTTTAATTCAAATAATAGATTTAAAAATCTATTTTCAGTTATAAAATAAATTTTATTACTTTAACTCGTTGATTTACCTGACGGTAGATCGATATTTATAAAACAGTTAATTCATAGGCCATGTACTGCCAATCACTTAACCAATAATACCCATTGGTTTAAATCAAACAAATGGTGAATTTCAGGTCAATATTCAACCATCAAATCAAACAATTCAATAATGGTCTCATAACAGTCTATAACGACAATCCAATATCAAACACAGCAGTCAATCAGCCAATTCATTTATTAAAAACACATTTATTTCATAAACGTGACCCATAAGGTAACTTACCTTAATTGGAACCAATCGTTAGAAATAATGATTTTGGTTTCACTGAAATTAAACGACGTTTAATTTCATCAGTTCAAACAATAACTGAATATATATATATATCAGCAATCAGTAATTCACTAGCAACCATAGCACACAAAAATAAAAACCCAACTTATAAAATATAAGCGGGAAATAATTGAGTGAGATTAACTCACCTTGAATTTGATTTGTCGATAGATCATCCCATTTCAGTCGAATTAAACTGTGTTTAATTCATTAAAAAAACCCAACTGCTGCCTTCCCTGCTCAGTCCTTATCCATCGTGTCGTACTCGTCTTCACGGTCACGGTGTTTTTCGTTTCGTCTGAATCTGATTTCGTGAGCGTTCGAAATCAGTATTTGAAGTTTTATAAATATTTAAACTAACTAAACCTTTAAAACTTTTAAATAATAATTGGGCCTTACTGTTAACTAGTCCAGCCCAACCCGCACCCTCTTCATTTAAACCCTAAAACGTCAGTTCCACCTTCATTCTTTCACTCGTAGCCGCCACTAAAATCAGAGCAAACCCTAGAGGAAACGAAAATGGCCTCCCCGTCGCCAACCGGATCTCCTCCAAGCTGCGACGCCTGCTGCCTCGGCCTCCTTCCACTCGATTCAACCCTGACCGAAGCCCAAAAGCTAAGTATTTTTTTTCCCAAATTAATTTCTGTTTTAATTTTCTTTTGCTTTTGAATTCGGTTTAATTCTTTGCTGTGTTGATCTAGTTTGTAGTGTGTGGTTATGTATTTGTAGTAGAAAGGATTCAGTGATTTACGAATTGTTAAATCCTAGCTTAGATTTAGTGGTACCTAAACCCTAGGTGCTTCAATTCTGCTATGAACTGTTCGTGATGGTTTGCGTGTGATGTCTTATAACAGTGATGGATTTTATGTACTTGTTTGCTTAGATCTATGGACTGTTTATACATCAATTTGGTATAGCTATGACACCCTTGGGTTGTTCATTCACCGCGTCCCTTGTCTGTAAGTATTTGATGGTGAATATATTGATTTCCTTCTAGCTATCGGTATAGTCTGTTCACATTAAAATTTGTATTCGAGTTGTCTTGTTCTTCTTGTAGATTTGAACTGATGTATTGTTTAATCGTATGGCTTTGTCTTTGAAATATACATCTTTTGATATGGTTCGTTCACATGGCCTTGTCTGCTATTAATTTTAAATTCAATTTCAGATCTGCATTGGGATAGCAGAACAGCTTTTTTTCTATGTGATTTCTGATTATATATTACATACATTATCTGTTTCGATTTTGATGGTGTAAGATTTGATTTCCTTTACTGTACATTGTCTAAGAAATTGGGGTTTCCTACTGTTTTAATTTCAGGCAAGAACATGGCCTTCTGTACTTTAAATAAAGAAAGAATTTTAATAGATTTGATAGGGCAGATTTGTTTGTACAGCTTTTTCAATCCCAACTAAATATTTGGCTATTTTTTTTATTCAAAAGATTGGATGGTATATTGTTTTCCTTTTTCTCTTACTTGTGCATTGATGATGCACATGTATAGGCTATTCGGCATTATGGATTTGATGTAGAATATATTCAAGATTTTGTTTTCTTTTAAAGTGTTTGTGTATTGTTTTTTTCCCACTGTTTCCATGTGGTATCTTTCTTCTTTGCAAATCTTTCAACTTTGAATATATTTACCTATTAGCTACTCATAGCCTTCTTCTTTTCTTTTCAGATCAAATCCACCTATGATATTGTGAGGATTTTATGTTGGGGTTTGCGTTGGATTCTCAGCATCTATGGTATGTTCGAAATGTGTATTGCTGACTCAAAGAGTACAGGATCATATGGGTAGAGTAAAATATATATGTTCAAGTATGGTATGGGATCAGGTTTCCATTTGGGACAAAGTGTAATCAAATTCAGTAATTTCCTTTGTGTACATCTAATTCGTAATATAAACCAGTGGTATATGCCACATGCAACGGTCGAAGATCACATGGTGATGGAGATGGTACTCAGACCAGTAGGGCACACACCATTACAAGAAGAAGTGAAGCCTTTATTCTTTTTGAAGAAAATGACAGTGCAAAGTGAATCACGTGTAGCATAAACCCTTTTTATTTCTTTCTCAACATACTTATCTGTTGTTCTCTACTGTTGTATTGGGTTGTGTTGTACTTGAATAAATATATATATTGTTTTACTTTGTTTTGACTGAAATATGGGTTGGTTTTATTTGTAAGTCACTTCTAGCTTAATGGGTTATCACGTTTTAGTTTGCCTTTTATGGTCTCTATATTTTTTGTTTTTCATTACCATGTGATAGTGGCGATTATTAGCCCTTTGATCAAGATCATGGTTGTATCGTAAAAATTCTCGTATAGATTTCGATATATATATATATATATAGCTGGTTCATTACAACTATATTTAAACTTATAAAATATTTATAAAAATTCAAACAGTTGAATTAAATAAATAAATAAAAATAACCTGATAAAAAAAAACGTGTATATTCAAATGGAACATCGTAAAATTTCAAATAAGACCAAGATAGATCTCCAACTCGATATTCAAAAATTTGAGTTGAACGATATCAAAACATATAAAAATATTTATTTAAATAAATAAAATAATCCGCGTAAATGGTCAGAAAATACGGGCCATTACACTTTGTCTACTCCAGTCTACAACGCTCATTTAGGACCTTGGGAACTGCAAATGCACTTTGGACTTCATAAGAAAGTAAGTATCGCGTATCCGAGGCAAGTAATAAAAAATTCTTTATGGATTTCAAAATGATCGCCAACAAGTCCATAGTTGGACAAGTAAGCAAAGTCTTACTATTGGTGAATCAACTAAAGATGCTACGATAGATTTTCTTGAATTTTTTGTTATTGGAGTTATTATTTCAAGACTTCCAAATTCTTGGAATGACTATAATAAAATATTAAAGCTCACGAAAACAGATTATGATTTAGACGGTTTACAATGTCAACTTTGTATCGAAGAGAACTCTCGTAAACGCGAACAAGATGATAATTCGCAAATTGAGTCCCATTCGATATTGAAATTACTGAAAAGTTAGAGCCTAAGAATGAGACACATTTTAAGAAGAAAAATAATTCCAAGAACAACAAAAGGAAAGGTGTCTGTTACATATGTAACAAACTCATCCATTATGCCTAAGATTGCTGTCAACGGAAGAAACAACAAAAAATAAATGTGGTATAGTACAAGAGGCAAACTCCATTAGTGACATTGATAATAATCGGTGGCTTGATACTAGAGCAACCATTCACATTTGCAAAGGTCGTAATCTATTCAAGACATGCAAAGAGAATAATAGAGAAAGAACGAAGTTACTGGCGTGTAACGCCCCACACCGAGATCCACCCTAATAAAGAGCATTGATAGGTAATAATATAAGAGCAGAGAATAGGGCAGATTGAGGGCAGCCACTCGTAGATTTGCATCAACAAGTCTTAAGTATGTCAATAAAATGATCTCTAAATCTTCTTCATGAGGCTCGACATACTTAATACGTACGTAAAAAATCCCTTTGTGGCTACAGGATCAGTTCAGAACACAATATATATAAAAACACCATCGCAATTCATAGATCAATTACATAATATTGCATCATTAGAGTACAACAAATACATGTGCCACACAAAGAATAGATACAACACTAACACTTATACGACTTGATACAACAATGCATAAGAAACTTGACTACATGAACTCAGATGGATGTAGCTATGCTGAAGATAGCCCAAAGAGAACACGCTAACCCCAAGCTCAGCAACTACACCTGAAACATCTCAATCTGAGCCGAGGAATACACAAACGGGTCAGTCTAGTATACAAATCAGTATAAGAGATAAATAAGCACAAGATATACAACTCTTTACTCAAGAGTTGTGAATATGATGACATAAAGGGATAATTGGTTTTAGTTCACATATCTTTACACAAGGGATAAATATACAAGTCTTGTGGACTAGTACTGGGCTAAGTACATCACCATACTCGAGCCACAATGGAAATGTAACATCACAATCATCAGAACCATCGTATATAACTAAAGAGAGAGTTAAAACATCAATAAAAGGAGTACTTCACTGCAAACATCGAAAAACTTAAATAGTATGGATTAGAAACCCAAATGCACTTCGCAATGTATGATCATCCCGATCGAGTTAAAATCATCAAAGTAAATGGATTCAAATCCAAAATCATCAATACAAATATATGATCTTAAGGTCAAAGACATCAGAATAGCAAATCACCAAACACCAATTCATGAGAATAACCAAATTCATCGGAAATTACCAGAAAAACCAATGCACCAGATTGTTGGAATCAAACCATCAGATTAGCATACTGAAGCAATGCTTACACATGCTAATACACCAGACCAATACTAATTGTAAGGTACCTTAACAGATGACTAAAAGTCATTATACATCGGATAACATCAAGAACATTGAATTGGACCGAAGGTCCACCAGATTGACTTGAAGATCTAGTACTAGTAATAACGCCGGAATGTGTCACTAACTTACAGATAGTAACCCGAATAGTAGTAAATGTGCATCCCATACCACATGTTCCTACTGTTGGTTTAATAACTACTCATCAATTCCACATAGAAAACAACGGAATCATCAGAAACACCAAAATTACGAATCACTGGAAACACCAAATCTCCCGAGACATCTAAACATCGGAAAGCACCAAATCATCAAAACATAGAGTCAACTGCTTCAATTAGACAATTTAGTGGCTAACCGATTAAATATACCAACGTGTACCATAGCATGCGAGAGTTAAAACATCAATAAAAGGAGTACTTCACTGCAAACATCGAAAACCTTAAATAGTATGGATTAGAAACCCAAATGCACTTCGCAATGTATGATCATCCCGATCGAGTTAAAATCATCAAAGTAAATGGATTCAAATCCAAAATCATCAATACAAATATATGATCTTAAGGTCAAAGACACCAGAACAGCAAATCACCAAACACCAATTCATGAGAATAACCAAAATCATCGGAAATTACAGGAAAAACCAATGCACCAGATTGTTGGAATCAAACCATCGAATTAGCATATTGAAGCAATGCTTACACGTGCTAATACACCAGACTAGTACTAATAGTAAGGTACCTTAACATATGACCAAAAGTCATTATACACCGGATAACATCAAGAACATTGAATTGGACCGAAGGTCCACCGGATTTACTTGAAGATCTAGTACTAGTAATAACACCGGAATGTGTCACTAACTTATAGATAGTAACCCGAATAGTAGTAAATGTGCGTCCCATACCACACATTCCTACTGTTGGTTTAATAATTACTCATCAATTCCATACAGAAAACAACGGAATCATCAGAAACACCCAAACTACGAATCACTGGAAACATCAAATCTCCTGAGACATCTAAACATCGGAAAGCACCAAATCATCAAAACATCGAGTCCACTGCTTCAATTAGAAAATTTAGTGGCTAACCGATTAAATATACCAACGTGTACCATAACATGCGTTTTACTCAACCGTTTAATCACAAATCCATTTTCTTAAAGGGGGCATAAAAGTGTGCATTTAATATAAGAAAATACTTTGTTTAAGGGAAACAAGTTTATAAACCAATTTCCCAAAGTTGCTTGTATTCTTTTAAAATCCTTACATATTTCGAAAATATATTTTATACTATTGTTTTGAGGTAATTCATATTTCAAAATCGAATCCATAAACATATTTTAGCCTCAAAACTATAAGGGAAATCTATATCTATTTATATATCGAAAACTAGTTTGAAACTTGCAATGTGTGCTTAAAACTCATCAAATCTCATCACTAAACTCATAAAACCCAAACTCTATATTAGTGATAATTTAGGCTTCTCCATTAATAAAGTAAGCCAAAATAAAACATAAAAATCATGGCTTAAAACTATATCAAGAGAAGCATGAAAATACTTAAGGAAGGATGCCCAAATCTACACTAAGGCATGGAAAATATGCCCAGAAATCAATCTGCGTTACAATTACCAGAATAGTTCCGAATGACTAATCCATCTTCGATTGGTCTAAAATTCGATATGCACAAAATAGAAAGACCTGGCTTTTAACCGAAAAAGTAATCACTTTATTCCGACATTGCAAGAAAAAGTTATAAAGCACAAAACTTGGACTCAGAACCGAATTTCGGCTTGGGCTAAAATCACTACAAGGTCCAGCTTCAGGACCAGGTTTGAATGGCCAAATAACCTCGAATTGGATTAAAATTTGCAGGCCTACAGACAAGATACCGAGCTTAGCAAACAAAAAGAATCACCTAAATAGGATCAATAACGAAGGAGATACAACACCCAAAAGTTGGTTGAGCGCAATTTTCATCTAGAAGCAAGAATAAAGTCACAGGAAGCTACTAGAGTAAATTTCTCAAGGTGGGTCAACTCAATATCATGGTAGGTCGACCCCTGGTCGACCCAGATGCAAAGTGGGTCGACCCACTTCGCGGGATATGCTAGAGGTTGATTTCCCGATGAACTCCCAACTTTGGTGACCCGTTAACCTACCCAAAACAACCCAGATTGGCACCATAATTTGTAGATATACTCACAAGATAATGGACAACAACATGCAAATAGAATCAAGTAAAAACATTCAAGAATCAGAAAGTAGTTAAGGCTCAAAGTGGAGATCTGGCTATTTTTTGCACTATAACTCCTAGATTAAAATTTCTTAGAAAAACTATGTATTTTCAATTCAACACAACAAAACTTATGCCAATTATACTAAAAACTCGGTAAAATAGAAAGTGTGAGTCAATCGACTCACCTTGATTGGTTATTAGATGAATTCCCCTTGATTTAAAGCTGTAGGAGGCCAAAAATTAGCAAAAGAAAGACATCCTGCAACGTTTGTTCTTATAGTAACCTAATTCTTCTGATCACTGGAGATTGAATCTCTAGCTTGATATGGCTAAAGGATAAAAGGAAAGCAAGCTAGATCCTATTGGAACTTGAAATTGGAGCATGCATGGAGCTTGAGAGGGAAAGAAAGAAGCTATTTTTCTTTCTCAATATTTTTTCAGCAAGAAGAAGAAAAAGAGGAAACGAGGAAAAATGTCGTAGTTTTCCTCTTTACCAAAAGCAAATAGGAAGTAATGGGCCAAAGACAACCAACTAAGCCCCAATTAGTTTATGAAGGATTATTGAACTCAAATTACACCATTTTTAAATATTAAACACATGTTTAACACTTAATTAGACACACCCAACACATCATAAACCACTTAACACACACACAAACACAATCACTAATCAAGTTGTATTTTAACTAAACACAAAAACTAACACACATAATATACTTACGCCATTTTAAATATTAATTCAACATAATACACTAAAATAAATGTGTTGTCGAAAATATATTTATTTATACTTATGAAATCTCTACAACACACAAGCAATTCTCATCAATGACTTATTTTAACAAAATAAGTCATTAATATGTCAAATGCATATTTTTATTTTTATTTTTAAATACAACAATTAAAGTTTATACACAATATGTTTTATTCCCCAAAATTACAATAATTTCTTTGGTCGTCAAATATATACAATTACCGTTATTAAACCATAATAAAACAATTTTTAATTCAATAGTTATCACATAAAACACTTTTACTCCTTATTATTTCAATATAAGGATATACACATTTATTTATATTTATAGATGGTGTTTAAAAATACGAATTTCTTGATTTATTTATAGAACAATGTTGTTGTACATTTTATCAACTCAATGATTTAAATTTATTATTAATGATAATAAAACACACCAATTCTATAAATATTGATTCACATCAATATTTATATTCTGTCCCCAGCTCTAGTGCGGGTGGTGGGGGTTCCTAGCTCCCCGAGCAGAGGGAGAGGGTTCGATTCCTGCCTCACGCACTTTAGTTCGGATAAGGGAGCTTACCATGTGCATAAGCCTGATGACCCCAAAGACCGGGTTAGGTGCACTAGGGGGAGTTTTACGACAGTGCCGGTTTCTCCCTTGAAAAATTCAAAAAAAAAATATTTATATTCTTATACAATCAAAAACCAACTTGCTAATTGATTAATATTGAAAAGCCACATGTATACTTTAAATTCATTAATGTTATTTAAACACAGTTTCTTTATTGATATTATTATCAAAATACATATTTGTATTTAAAACACTAATTAGTAATTTAATAATTTAATTAACAATTGACCCTTTGATATTGAAAATATATTTTCCCTTAATATTGCTTCCTAAAATATATTTTCAAACCCCTTTAATTGTTAAATTATGATTTTAAGATTATAGATTGGAATAAATTTATCAATGTTATATAATTCATTCCAAATACTCAATTTAGAAATTATCATGACCCAAATTTTCTTTATTAAGCACTGTACGAGTTGTTCTCGCTAACCCCTATCACTGAACCATAAACCCACTAAATCTTTACATACTAGTTACCCAAAAATCCAGGTTATTACAGACTCCCCCTTAAATAAATTGCATTCTTGCAATTTGTTAAGATTAGAACTTCATCATCTTATATTATGCAAGTTATTTATCTTAATTTACTTCTTAAGAACTTTTTGACTTAGAAAATTACCACATGAAATTCAGAATTTCCCACATATTTAATTTTAACACCGAAATCTCCCATTTGAAATTATCCAAATTTTAGACAAATTTTTTAACCACTTTCATTAATTCATCACTACCTCAACTTTAGCAATACAACTTACTTTTAACAAGGCGTATTTTGAAATACACACTCAATATTTTCGCTTCTTATCCATACTTGAAAGTTAACGCTACCTTGCCATCGAAGTTATTTAAAGTTTCTTAAATTATGGCTGCTTTTTGGACTTTTAGTCATCAAATAACCTCCATTTCCCAAAAATTATATCCATTTCAATGGTAGCAACTATCAAGCGAATGTAACCACGAATGTGTATTCTAGAAGTAACACAGTCATTTTAGAAAGTCGTATATTTATAAGCATTTTATAACCGACACATTTTAAATTTTCATTTGCAATTAGATTGGAATAGCATTAAACCACTCTTTTCCATCAATTCCTCTTAGCATCTGGCTACGATGTCGACATATCATTGCCATCGTCGCGCCAAATTCATCATACTCACATCCCACGTTGTGGTTTTAATACTATCCCAATGTGATAATATCAAACTTCATTTTTCTATTCATCTTCAGTGTTAGATAGTCTCGCATATGTATAAGTGTTTAAGTAATTTCTAGCGATATCGCTGATTGGACATATCGAACAAAACCCTTAAGACACTCATCGGAATTCAACACCTAAAATGATCACCAATTTACTTTCACCCAAAGGTCGTTTTATTATTAATCTTCAACAACGTTATCAGTCTTACCCAAAGAGACAACCCGCATACCCAATTTTTAATTTTATCTCGGGTTATAAAGTAAATAACTCATTAATGTTTACCATCATCTTTATTTACATCTCTTATCCTATAATTAATTTCTTTAAATAATTTAGCACAGTCGAAACGATTAGCCCACTTCTGTTACGCAACTCTTATTATAGTTCATTTCAATTCTAACATTCTCCACTTACGGTAAAAACCACTTCTAAATTTTAGGTCTCAAAATATCATCAAATTTCACTCACCCAACCCTACAATCAACTCAAACATCAAAGATCGGGTGAGTTTTTTCTCCCAAAACATCAGCCAAAAGGTTTAAACTCAAAGGGTTAAAAGGATGGAAGGTATCTCTTATCAAATCACACTGCAGAAAATACATCAACAATGGAATACTACGGAATAAACTTCTTATTCCTAGATGGACTCCCTTAACCATAAGGTTCCCCATGACTCACAGATAAGAACCAAGAAAAGGATAACAAAGAGGCGATAGGGTAGACAAGATTGTTATCCTTCCATGTTGCAACACATGTACTATTCTGGTTCAGTTTTGTATCTAATGTACTTTGTTCTAAACTTCTGCTCTAATACCATTTTGTAACGCCGATCCCAAGACCCACCCTTATAAAGAGCATTACTAGGTAATACTGTCTATTAGAGCAGAAAATAGGGCTGGTTGAGGGCGACTACTCATACATTTGCATCAACAAGTCTTAAGTACATCGATAATATGTTCTCTAAATTTTCTTTACGATGCTTGACATACTTAATACTTACATAATACAATTCCATTGTGGCTACTGGATCAGTTTAGAACGCAATACATATAAAAATACCATCACAATTCACAGAACAATTACATAATATTACATTATTATAGTACAACAAATACATGTTCTACACAAAGAATAGATACAACACTAACACTTATACGACATGATACAACAACACATAAGAAAATCGACTACATGAACTCAAACAGATGTAGCTATGTTGAAGATAGCCCAAAGAGAACTAACCCTAAGCTCAGTAGTTACATATGAAACATCTCGGTCTGACCCAAGGAATATGCACATGGGTCAGTCTAGTTTACCAATCAGTATAAGAGATAAATAAGAACAAGATATACAACTCTTTACTTAAGAGGTGTGAATATGATGAATAAAGGGTTAATTACTAGTTTTAATTCACATATCACAACACAAGGGATAAATATACAAGTCTCGTGCACTAGCACTAGGCTAAGTACATCACCGTACTGAGCCACAATGGAACCATCACAATTATCAAAACCATCGTATATAACTAAAGAAAGAGTTGAAAAATCAATAAAAGGAGTACTTCATTTTAAAACACCGAAAACATTAAATATTATGGATTAGAAACTCAAATGTTATTCGCAATGTACGATCATCCCGATCGAGTTAAAATCATCAAAATAAATGGATTCAAATCCAAAATCATCAACACAAATTTATAATCTTACAATCAAGTCATCAAAAAAAGAGAGGATCAAATATCATAACATGTAGATGTAGACCCGATATCTTAAAAACGCCAATATATGTGACCCTAAGGTCAAAGACATCAGAACAACAGATCACCAAACATTAATTCACGAGAATCGCCAAAATCGTCGAAAATTAGCGGAATAACCAATGCACTAGATTATTGGAATCAAACCATAGGATCGGGATACTGAGGCAATGCCTGCACTTGATAATACACCAGACCAGTACTAATAGTAAGGCTCCTTAACAAATGACCAAAATTCATTACACACCAGATAGCATCAATAACACCGAATTGAATGAAAGTCCAACGGATTGACTCGAAGATCTAGTACTGGTAATAACACCGGAATGTGTCACTGACTTACAGATAGTAACCCTAATAGTAGTAATTGTGCATCCCATGCCACACGTTATTATTACTGGTTTACTAATTACTCATCAATTCCACATAGAAAATAACTGAATCATCTGAAACACCAAAACTACAAATCGCTGGAAACATCAAATCTCAAGATACATCGAAACATCAGAAAGCACCAAATCATCAAAACATCGAGTCAAATGCTTCAATTAGATGATTCAGTGATTAAACGATTAAATATACCATCATGTCCCATACCACGCGGTTTACTTAACTGTTTAATCACAAGTCTATTTTCTTGAAGGGTGCATCAAAGTGTGCATTTTATATTAAAAAAAATTCGATTAACGGAAATAAGTTTATAAACCAATTTCCCGAAAACGCTTATATTCTTTATGAAAATCCTTATGTATTTCAAAAATATATTTTATACTATTGTTTTAAGGCGATTCATATTTCAAAATCGAATCAATAAACATATTTTAACCTCAAAACTATAAGGGAAATCAATATCTACTTATATATCGAAAACTAGTTTAAAACGTGAAATGTGTGCTCAAAATTCATCAAATCTCATCACTAAACTCATATAACCCAAACTCTATATTAGTGATAATTTAGGCTTCTCCATTAATAAAGTAAGCCAAAATTAAAAACAAAAATCATGGCTTAAAACTGGATCAATAGAAGCATGACAACACCTAAGGAAGGATGCTCAAATTTACACTAAAGCATGAAAAAATCCCCAGAAATCAATCCGGGTTGCAACTTTTGGAATAGTTTCGATTGACTCATCCATCTTCGATTGGTCTAAAATTTTATATGCACTAAATAGAAAGACCTTACTTTTTATTGAAAAAGGAATCACTAAATTTCGACATCGCACGAAAAAGTTATAAAGCTCCAAACTTATACTCAAGACTGAATTTCGGCATGGGCTGAAATCACTACAAGGTCTAACTTTAGGACTAGGTTTGACTGGCCAGACGACCTCGAATTGGATAAAAAAATTCAGTCATAAAAATAAGATTCCAAGATTTGCAACACAATAAGAATCACCCAAATCGGATCAATAACGAAGGAGATACAACACCCAGAAGGTTGGTCTGGGCGCAGTTTTCACCCAGAAGCAAGAATAAGGCAACAGGAAGCTACCAAAGTACATTTCTCATGGTGGGTTGACTCAATATCATGGTGGGTCGACCCCTGGGTCGACCCACATGCAAAGTAGGTTGACCCACTTCACGGAATATGCTAGAGGTTGATTTCCTGATGAACTTCCAACTTTGGTGACCCGTTAACCTACCCAAAACAACCCATGTTGACACCAAAATTTGCATATATACTCATAAGATGATGGAAAGCAACATGCAAATAGAATCAAGTAAAAACAATCAAGGATCAGAAAGTTGTTAAGGCTCAAACTGGAGGTCTGGCTATTTTCATCACAACAACACCTTGATTAACATTTCTTAGAAAAAATACGTATTTTCAATTCAACACAGCAAAACTTATGCTAATTATACTAGAAACTCAGTAAAATAGAAAGTGTGAGTCTATCGGGTCACCGTGATTGGTTATTGGATGAGTAGCCCTTGATTTGGGGCTGCAAGGGGCCGAAAATTAGCAAAAGAAAGACATGTTGCAATGTTTGTTCTTACAGTAGCCT
This sequence comes from Allium sativum, assembly GCA_030737875.1. Classification (NCBI taxonomy): domain Eukaryota; kingdom Viridiplantae; phylum Streptophyta; class Magnoliopsida; order Asparagales; family Amaryllidaceae; genus Allium; species Allium sativum. The sequence goes on from CM060921.1 coordinate 322,923,104, forward strand.
AATTCTTCTGATTTCTTCACTGGAGATTGAATCTCTAGCTTGAATTAGCTAAAGAAAAGGAAAGCTAGATAGATTCTATTGGAACTTGAAACAGGAGCATGCATGGAGCTTAAGTGGGAAAGAAACCATCTTTGTTTATCTATGTTTTTCAGCAAGAAGAAGAAAAAGTGTAAAGGAGGAAAAATGGCGCAGTTTTCCTCTTTACTAGAAACAAATAGGAAGGAATGGGCCAAGACAACCAACTAAGCCCAAATTAGCTCATGAAGGATTATTAAACTCAAATTACACCATTTTTAAAGATTAAACACATGTTTAACACTTAATTAGACACACCCAACACATCATAAACCACTTAACATACACACACACAGAAACATAATCACTAATCAAGTTGTATTATTTTAAAAAATTAACACAAAAACTAATACACATAATATATTTACACCATTTTAAATATTAATTCAGCATAGTACACTAAAATAATTATGTTTTTGAAAATATATTCATTTATACTTCTGCAATCTCTACAACACACAAACAATTCTTGTCACTGACTTATTTTAACAAAATAAGTCATTAATATGTCAAACACATATTTTCATTTTTATTATTAAATACTTAAAGTTTATACATAATATGTGTTATGTCTCAAAATTATAGTAATTGCTTTGATCATCAAATATATACAATTATTGTTATCAAACCATAATAAAATGGTTTTTAATTCTATAATTATCACGTAAAACACTTTTACCCTTTTTATATCAATACAACAATATACACATTTATTTATATGTATAGATGGTGTTTTAAAACACGAATTTCCCAATTTATGTATACAACAATGTTATGGTACATTTTAATAACACAATAATTCAAATTTATTATCAACGATAATAAAACACACCAATTCTATAAATATAGATTCACATCAATATTCATACTCTTATGCAATCAACAAACCAACTTGCTCATTGACTAATGTTTAAAAGCCACAAGTACACTTCAAATTCTTAATGTAATTTAAACATAGTTTCTCTATTGATATTATTATCAAAATACATCTTTGTATTTAACACCCCAATTAGTAATTTAATAATTAAATAACCAGTTTACTCTTTGATATTGAAAATATATTTTTCCTTAATATTTCTTTCCAAAATATATTTTCAGTATCCCCTTTAGTTATTTATTATAATTTTAAGATTATAGATTGGAATAAATTTCTATTATATTAAAGTTATATAATTTATTCCAAATATTCAATTTAGAAATGCTCAAGACCCTAATTTTCTTTATTAAGTACTATACGAGTTGGTCTCGCAAACCCGTATAACCAGCATATTATCTTAAGAACCACAAACCTACTAAATTCGTACCACCCGGTTACCCAAAAATTCGGGTTGTTACATGGTGCAAAAAAGTTGCAAGCAAAGTTATGGAAAAAGGCACTATAAAACTTTCATTCACCTCTGGAAAGGTTCTTACATTAATTAGTGTATTTTATGTACCCAATATGTGTAAGAATTTAGTTTCTAGATACCTTCTTAACAAAAGAGGACTCAATGTTATGGTACAGCAAATATATTGGACAAGGATATTCTTATCACATCAGGGTTAAGTTGAATCTAATAAAGGAATCTTCTGTTTATATTATTGATTCTGTTAATTTATGGCATGGTAGGTTAGGGCATGTTAATCATAAATATCTTAAAATTATGCATAAATTTAGATTAACTTCTGATTGTGATTTCAATACATTCTCTAAACTTGAGATAAGTGTTCAAGCAAGAATACATCTGAATTCCTTTAAATTTGTAGAAATAAAAACAAGTTGGCTTGATTTATAATGATGCAGGTGAATTAAAAAGTCATATCAACTATGATGGTAACCAATACTAAATAACATTTATTGATGATTATACTAGATATGCATATGTATAAATAATGAAAACTAAAGATTAGGCTTTTGATAAATTCAAAATTTACAATGTAGAGATCGAAACACAAGGAGTTAAAATTAAAATGTTACATTCAGATCATGATGATGAATGTTTTTCAAATGAATTCACCATGTTTTGTAAATAACATAGAATAGTTCTCTAATCCATCGCTTTATATATACCATAACAAAATGGTGCTACTGAGAGGAAAAATAAAACTTCAGTAGAAATGATTAATACCATACTCATAAGTTTAAATTTACCGTATAACCTGTGGGGTGATCCAATGTTATTTGCATGTTGCATTTTAAATAGAGAACCATTTAAAAAGAATAATATTTCACCTTATAAATTATGGTTTAATAGAAAACTAACCTTGCTAGGTGTAAAATTTGTGTTTGCTTAGCATATGTTAGAAAACCAGACCCTAAATGGTCAAAACTAGGAAATATGGCATTTAAATGTGTTGTCATTAGGTATTCACTTAATAGTATAACTTATAGGTTCCTTATTCTTGACACCTTAAAAGCTATAGAATCCATAAATGTAGAATAATTTGAAAATCAAACTGTTGAGATTCCATTGAGATCATATAGTCTAGAACCCTAATGTGACTAATGATATCAATGACGACGAATATGCTCCTGTTCAAAACAACAAAGAGGTATCAGTACCATATAATAGCATTGAACAAAGGAGAAGTAAAAGAGTGAGAATAAAGATGGACTGTTGTCTTGACTTCATAACATACCTTATAGAAGGAGTAATTAAGGATGAAGCCCTTAATGTGATAAGATATGTAATGAATGTCAATGAAGATCTGTAATAACCCGGAAATGCGAGCCAGTTTAAAATTTTTATTTTGGCAATTTTAGTGAATTTTGAACATTTAAAATAGATTATTTTAAATAATATCGACGAGAAATTTATTTTGAATATAATTAGAACGTATATATTTATACGCGTCGTCGTTAGAATATAAATAATTATATATAATTATAAATAGAATTGAAAATGGAGCGGTAGTTCGATAATTCGATTTCAAACTTCAATTGAATGTACCGGGTGCAAAACAAATCGGATTTTAGCGAAACCAAAAATATTAGGATTTAATTGAGAATATCTTTCCAACGAATCCGAAAAATCAAGATTTCATAGCGGGAATCAAAAGATATGTCCAGTTGAAAATTCTGAATAGTCGCTATGGAATTCAGGCCCTTAAAAATGGAAATTTTGCAAACGACCTTGGATTTCGACGAAACCACTTTTGTTGGATCTGTGATGTCAAGTTATTGCTAGATTCCAAATTTCATAATTTTTCGAATCAATATGTGAGCGTGGAAAAAGAAAACGCGCTTGACCAGTTTTAGTTGATTTTAATCGACTGGAAAATGGCTATTTTTCAGACGGTCTCAGAATTTGACGAAATTAGTTTTGTTAGGACCGTATCGTCAATACGAAACTATAAAATATTTTTCTGGAATTTTTCGAGTTAGTATGTGACCCTGGTAATATGAAATGTACGTTTAAAATTCAATATAGTGATTTAAATGTAGATTTGACGAAAACTGATTGTAACAGTCAAATCACCCTACGATACATATCCCATTGTGTTCGGAATGGGGGTAATTAGTTAGGGACGACAGGCGGTGGGTCTCGTTTCGAGGCCAAAATTAAGAGTTACTTTTTAGTGGATTGAATTAAATAAAAAATATTATTAAACCCTCCCTCCCTTAGCCTACCTTTCTCTCTCCCTGAAGACTATCGTTCAAAACTAAAAAGAAAAAGGAAAAAAACTGCGCCCTAATTTCCCCCGTCACCCTCGCGGTCGTCCGCCACCACCATGCCGGAGGCGCGCCTCCCCAGCCGCCGAACCTCGTCGACCCTCCCCCTCGCGCTTCTCCCCTCCACCGAATTTAGAACGAATTATATGGGATATTCAATTTTGATTCGAAATTGAATACGAAGTTGAATTTGTTTTGACAACGAATTTAAAACGATTTATAAAATTCGTTTTAAAAAGGAAATCGATGAAATATATATTATATATATTATATAATGGCCTGAATAGAATGCGCCGCGCCGCGGCAGTTCGTGAATTTCGACCATTGATTTCGAACGGACATAACGGGAGATCCGACTGTCGGATTCTCCTAAAAATGGAACCGTTGGGTTCGTATCGAAAAGAGCTTTCTAACGAATATTAGAAATTTGAAATCTAACGGTTGGATTTGGAGATACGTCCAAATCAAATTTGGAAAAGGTCACTGTAAGTGCAGTTCGATGGCCGTTGTTGGAAATCGACTGTACGGGCCTTGATAAAATTATTAAAAATAGTAATAATTTGTGTAAAATCATAAGAAATGATTTGGGAAAAATTGGGATGAAAAACTCCATATTTGAAAAGATAAAAATAGATTTTTATCGAAATGAACTAGTTTTGAACTGAAATTAAAACCCATTTATTTTTAAACAAATAAATTGGATTTGAAATGGGTTTTAAATAGAATTGATCTGTGGGTTTATCGTGAACAGTGTTTTAAATAACACTTGTTCTTTAACCCGATAATAAATAGAATGTGATTTGGGTTTATCGTGAACTGTGTTTTAAATGACATTAGTTCTTTAACCCAGAAAAGGGAGTTTTAATGAATCTGCAATTAGATTGAAATGTGAATTGATAATCTAAATTATCAAATTTGGAAAATGAGAAAGAATGGAGTATCACCAGTTTTGCTCCAAGAGATAGTTAAATCTTTAATTAGATTTGAACGTGAAATGGTAATTAATTTTACCGATAACACCGTAGTGTTAGATATGAACTATTACCAGTTTTGCTTCATGGGATGAATAGGTTGGGATTGGGAAATAAAATAAATAATTACTTCGGTGTGGTTCGCTAATCCCGACTAGTTTGGAAAACCCTAATTTGGTTTGAAATGACATCCAAAGGAAGATTAAAGAATAAATTTAAAGAATTTATCTTGGATAAAATTAATGGGAACTTTCCCCTAAGAATGTGAAATTTAGAAACTAGCTGTAGGTTAGTTAAGAAGAATGGTTTCCTGGGTATTGATCTGATGTTGGTTTCGGCCTTCGGGTGGGGAATTGCTCTCTTACTGATTTATGGTTAGTGACTAATGAATTGGAATGAGGCGTATGTTGTGTTTGTGTAACATTTGTTTTTAATATACGCGGGTTGTTCAGAAAGGCCGGGTTTACTCCCATTCTGAATAACTGATTCGATGATAAGTCAAAGATGATTATGGTGGTCGAAGACCGGAAGTCTTCACATCGTCTGGATAATTACTGATGATCCTGATTGGGTTGTACACCCAAGAGGATGGAAATAGTTGGTGGTCGTCCAGACGTACTTGGAGATCGATGGATATGCGAGGAAAGTGCCTCCGGTTTCGTTCAGACCCAGAACGAACTTGTAAATGGATTATGTGTCTGACATTGGATTTCATTATGTGTTGATTGATTTCTGTTAAATATATATCTGTTTGGCGGTGGAGAATTTATTCTCTTGCTTAACGCCCTTCTCTGAGACGTACGAGCTTAGAGGTTATATATCGATAGATATCAATCGCATGGCATGAATTCCTGTGTGGCACGTTGAGTTGCATGGATCAAGGCTTCTGTTGAAAAGAAAAGTCTTGTGGTTGATGATCAAAGCACGGCCTTTGTGGCATAGCTTTGTGTATAACGTGAATTCGCGAGCCTCACACCTCGGTATGAGTTAAAAACGGGATAAGGACTGCAGGGAAAGCACGACGTTTCTTTTTATCTTTGGTGGTGTCAGTGACTTACCAGTCCTGACATTTATATACTTTTCACCTATGTGGTTGTTGGATGAGGCGCCTCGATTTTAGGTCTGTAAGGACCGGGAAACATGTGTTCAGGAATAACTAATCCTCAAACGTAAGAGAGGACCGGCCCTGAAGATCCAAGGATTGCCCAGGGTGTGTAGTCCTGAGACATTTGCTAGAGTGTCTCGAAGCGGAGCGGAGCTTGCCCCTTGCCTCGACCCATGATGGAAATCCAATTTCCAATACGAGATATTTCGGCTTTATTTGTAGAGCCTAGTATGGCGACATAGTAGCATGGGATGCTATGCCGTCTATGATTTATATTTATGACTGAAATTGTTTTGACACTATACACTTATTATAGTATCAAATGATTTGTTTTTAAATGTACCAAGCATGTTTGGCTGTTATAAGGTAAAACCCTATCCTCCGGCTTGCGTTGCATTGTGTGATGGGACCTGGGTCTTATAATAGCTTCATTTTTCAAAAAAGCATTGCGCTGTTTATTCTATGCACTGGTATTCTTGGGAGGAAACCCATTCTGTTTTATACGGCGTGGTCCCTTGAATTACTATCTTTTAAAGTAAAGTTTTAAATAACTGTTTTAGTTCTCACACCAGTCACATGACTGACCTGGAGTTTATTGTTTTAACCTAAACTCTGGGTGCCCCTATTTTCGACACGGGCAGCTAGTAGTTTTGGTTTTGCAGATTTATATTCACAAGATCCTGATTTACAGCTGGAACGATGCTCGAAAAGCTCTGTATCCGTGTATCACCTTCAGTTGTGCTTTGTATTATTTTCCGCTGCTATGTAATTTATTGTAATAGATGATATTTATCGAATGTATAGTATTCATTTATACTCTGTATATTCTTGTATTTGATGGAATTGTTGTAATAACAATGAAATGTTCTTCTGTTTGCGTTCTATTTGTCCTGTTCTCAAACGATCAAGGGTTTCGAACGGTCTTTGTCGGTTTAACGACTGATTAGGATCGAGCGAAATTCCAGGCCGTCACAAGATCCCAATACTTATTCTGGGCTACGAGTCCAAGATATTCTATTTTCTGGAAAGAAGCTATCAATGATGAAATGTATTCCATAATGTTAAACCAAGCTTGGTTTTTAATTGATTTACCTCATGGTGCTAAACCTATATAATGTAAATGGATATCCAAGAAAAGTTGAATAAAATGGATCCATTGATAAGTTTAAAGCTAGATTAGTTTCTAAGGGATATAAGCAAAGACATAAAGTAGATTATTTTGATACATATGCTCGAATGACTCACATATCTTCTATACTTTGTTTAATAGCACTTGCGTCAATTCATAATTTGGTCATACATCAAATGGATGTAAAGACGGCTTTTCTAAATGGAAATTTAGAACAATATATATATATATATGGAACAACCTGAAGATTTCAAAATCTCAAGCTAGAAACGAAAGTTTGCAAATTAATAAAATCTCTTTATAGCTTGAGGCAAGCTCCAATGCAATGGCATGAGAAACTTGACAAAGTTTCATTGTCATATGAATTCATTGTTAATGAAGCTGATAAATGTACTTATAGCTAACCAGATAACACCAGTTATGTTACAATATGTTTATACGTTGATGACGTGCTGATATTTGGTTCTAGTATATCTTGTGTGAATGAAACTAAAAAATTTCTATCATCTGAATTTGATATGAAAGATCTAGGAGAGGTTGATGTAATTCTAGAACTAAAACCAATAGAAAAGAGTGGGGGGGGGGGGTTATTACTAACTCAATATCATTATATTGAGAAGTTCCTATAGAAATACAGTCATTATAATGACAAACAACACCAACTCCTTTAGATCTTAGTATTAAATTAGAAAAGAACAATAGATGTACCATCTCTCAACTAGAATATTCTAGTCTTACTGGGAGTCTTATGTATGTTATGCATTGAACTAGGCCAGACATTACGCATGCTATAAGCATATTATGCCGATTTACGAGTAATCCAAATTTCGAACATTGTAAAGTTATTTATAGAATTTTAGCTTATTTGAAAGGAACCATTGCCTACGGTTTTCCTTATAAAGGATATCCAGATGTAATAGAAGGATATAATGATGCAACTTGGAATAATGTTGAATCCAAATCCAAGTCTACCACTGGATGAATATTTACATTAGGAGGTATTGCTGTGTCTTGGGCTTCCATGAAGCAGACCTATATATCTGACTCAACAATGTTATTAGAATTAATTGCATTAGCAGATGCATATTAGGAAGCAGAGTGACTTAGGAATTTGTTAATGGAAATTCCATTTTGATAGAAGCCATCTCCAGCGGTCTTGATTAACTATGGCAATCAAACAATGATATATAATGTCTCTAATAAGAAATATAATGGGAAGACTATGTGTCTAAGACATCAAATGGTCTTACTCAAAAGTTGAGTAATAATTGTTGACTACATAGAAATAAAGAAAAACTTGGCTGATCCACTCATGAAAGGTTTTCCAAAGGCAATGGTTTCTATAAAGTCAAAAGAAATGGGACTAAGGTCTGTGAATGAAGATTGTTCATCCTTAATGGAAACAAACTTTTGTCTTTAAAAGGATAGACAAAGTTCAACGGGTACCAACAAGTTAAGAGAATAACTATGGAAAATTAAATCAATATGCCCATAATATTTAGTTTTGCATTTTGCAAGAGCAAAGGATAGATAAATGTTCTTAATAAGTCTAGGAACCTTAAAAGGTTATCATAGAAACACCTTTAGAGACTTACCCGTATGATTTGGAAATCAGGATGTTTCCAAGAAAAGTAAGACCGCTTTCTAAAGAAGACTCATGAACCAGGATTAAAAGAACATGGTTATTAACGTGCTGAGCAATACATAACACTTTACCTAAGGAAATCAACATGTTTGATTGTTTAGATTTTATCATAAGGGACACTTGGTTCAAGATTCGTTCACTCAGGGCTTAGAATGGTTTACACTAAGTAAAGGTTCAAATCCAAAAGATACCTTTTACTTATGTGTTGTTTTCACAACGATGCAAAACTTGATCTTAGAACTACATTGGCTTGATCCAACTTAGGTGTATAGGAAGTCAATCTTGTGATGCCGTCGACTTTGTTTTTTTCCCTCTTATTTTGAAAATGGAGGGAAATTGTTAAAACTTTTCAAAATATTTTAGGGTTTGGGTTTGCTTTTGGAGAGGAAGAAAGAAAGAGGAAGGAAGAAAATGTGAAGTACCACATCATGGGAACAAGAGGAAGTATTCTAGTATATGAATAGCTTCCTTATGAGGAGGTTGGGGTCATAGGTCTCCAAAATGTATGCTTTGTTGTAAGGAGGGAAGTCATGCACCATACTTGTGCACGCCAATGTCGTTATCCGTCCGACCGAATCGGGCTGGATACGGGTTTCGAATCCAATAAACATATTTTTGGATAAATTCAAAGAATAGCAGTGAGCCGAATTGTACCCCATTACAGACCCGAAAATTAAAATCGGAATGAGCTGGAAATTTGCAACATTTGCTACTGTTGCAAACAAAAGGGTGCTGGTTTAAATTTGAAAAGGATATGACCGTTCCAAACGGTCACATTGCCTGATGAAGAGACGCTTCCCTCTGCCTCTATAAATAGCCACACCAGAAAATTGTTCCAAATAACTTCTTCTTCACAAAAATCTGCAATGCCATAAACTATTGCAAAACTGTGTGACATTGCTCTATTTTGTAACGCTCCAAGGTGTAACAAATTCATAAAGTGTTGCAGATTTTTTCTTCTACTTTCTCTTCATTCTATTCTCTACTTGCATCATCAGAAATCAAATTATAGATGTTTTTAGTCGGATCAGAGTACAAAATTAGAATTCAATAACGTTGTTTCTAGGCTTCATTGGATCCTGAAAGTTGATTGTTCAATGACCAATTTTCACCTAGTGGGTTGAACTATTGTGTGAAAGAATCTATTCCATAAATCCTTGAAGTCCGAAGTACGAATGTCTTCCTTATAGTCATCTCGAACCGCAAAATCCCCAACAAAACTTGTGTGTAAATTAGGCATTTGGTTCAACTGAAAAGACTTAGGGTTGTTTGTGATTACTTAAGGAATGTGGATGAAAGCTTGGAGACTAGTCCAAGCCCTTTTTTTGTTGCGATCATTTAAAATTAGCGGTCTGTCATAATATAAATTTCAAGTACTTGCAAATGCTCGATTAATTGGATGTTTTATGGTAGTAGACATGTGTAATTTAACCCATATTGTACTATGAGGTATAAAAATTCTATATTCTATTTTGACTTCTCATGTTCTGTATTTGATTGAGAGGAAGGCAGAAATTTGTATTATGTATTGAAAACGAACTGTCAAATGTTACAAACAGTACAGAATTATATATACAATGTTTTGGGATGCTAATGTACATGAAATAGCGCGTGGGCCGAGGGCAAAGCCCATTTATCTAATAGAGATATACGGGTACTTCAGTGTAGTATAATAACACACTTCACTTAATACCCCCGTCAAACCCTAGTTTTAGAGCTACGGTTTGGAGACAAAGTATGGCGGAAAATAGCAGCCGCAATCACCACAGCTTCTCACTTCTTCGATGAAATTTCTTCACTATTGCTTCAGCTCTTTCTTCTTCCACTCTCTATTCTTAGGATTGAGATTTCTAGTTTCGGTTGTAGGCTTGTGAGTGATCGATTTGTTGTCTTTGAGATCATGCTGACAGTGATTGCTGATTGTAGATCGATCTTCTTCAGCTACCTGGGAAGTATTGTCCTCATTGTTGATCAACAATAATTTTTCGGTTTTAGGGTTTCTGATATTTTGTTCCTTGCTTGCAGATGTCTTCTGATCTTCCCGGGGTTTAACTCTGTTTGCTTCAGCTATGCAGAGCTTGCTTCGAAGTTCCTCGAATCTGGGTCTTAAAAGAGGCTTGGTTAAGATATCAGCTATCTGGTAAGTCGAAGGTACGTGATTGACTTCCAATTTCTCCTTTTGAACCAATTCTCTTACAAAGTATATGTCCAGTTCTAGATGCTTAGTTCTAGAGTGTAGTACAGGATTAGCAGTAAGTGCTATAGCACTCATATTGTCGCACCATATTATTGCTTTGCCATTAGTGCTGATTTTTATTTCACCTAGTAAAGATTGAATCCACATAATTTCTGTTGTTGTGCTGGCAACACTTCTATACTCAGCCTCTGTGCTGGATCTTGATACAGTGTTCTGTTTTTTTGCACACCATGATATAGGATTTTTACCCAAAAATATGCAGTAGCCACTTGTTGATTTTCTATCATTATAATCATTTGCCCAGTCTGCATCTGCATAAGCACTGATGTTTAAGTTCATACCTGGCTTTAGAATAAGACCTTGATTAATTGTGCCTTTTAGATATCGTAGGATTCTTTTAACAGCTTGCCAGTGATCACTTAGAGGCTTTTGCATAAACTGACTTGCCTTATTGACACAATATGAAATGTTTGGTCTGGTTATGGTCACATATTGTAAAGCTCCAATGATGCTTCTGTTTAATTTCTCATTGCATGTGGGCTCTCCTTTGTTTTTGCTTAAGTGAATGTTGGTAATCATTAGAGTAGGTAGAGCCTTCGCACCTTCCATCTTAGCCCTAACCGGGATTTCTGAAATATACCTTCTTTGACATAATTGAAGTTCATTTTCACTAGTTCTGTAGACTTCAATTCCTAGGAAATAGGATAAATGACCTAAATCCTTTACTGACAATTCTCTGCTCAGCTGACTTGTAATGTTCTTGATTTCTGAAATGTTGTTCCCTATTATTATGAAGTCATCCACATAGATTAAGACATAGGTGGTAGTGTCTGCAGTGAACTTTGTAAACAACGAATTGTCAGACTTTGTAGGCATGTATCCTTGCTTAGATAGTGTTGTCTTCAGTTTATTGAACCATACTCTAGGAGCGTGCTTTAGACCATATATAGCCTTGTTTAATTTGCATACCATTCCTGTGTTTGTCTTTTCATCAAGGCCTTATGGAGACTCCATATATACATCTTCCTGTAATTTACCATTTAAAAAAGCATTATTGACATCAATTTGCCTGATGGTCCAATTATTATGCAAGGCTATGGTTAATATAATTCTAATAGTGGTTGGCTTCACAACAGGTGAGAATGTCTCATTGAAATCAATTCCACACTGTTGTGAATATCCTTTTGCCACTACCCTAGCCTTGTATTTTGAAATTGTACCATCAGCATGTCTTTTTATCCTATAAGTCCACATGCACCCAATTATATTTTTGTATTTGGGTGCCTGAACTAGATGCCAGGTTTGTTTTTTCTTTAATGCATCTAGTTCATCTTTCATAGCACACCTCCACTTATCATTTTGCACAGCTTGATAATAAGTGGTTGGTTCAGTATTATCATACTCAATATAGTAAACTTTTGGTTTAAAAATACCACTTTTTGCTCTAGTTGTCATATGATGCTAATTATAAGTTCTAGTGGCTTCCCTGTTTTCATCTGAGTGTGTGCCTTCCTCCTGATTGTTTGTGTCCTAATTTTGAGAGTCTGCATCATTTTCTTCAGAACTGTTTTGATTATTCTCAATACTTGTTGTGGCATTTTGTGTTGACCTGACAGCTTGTGGACTTTGAGTGTGTGTCACATTATCACTTGAGTGTGACACATATTCAGTCTCACTTGTAATTTCAGGAACAGGTAAAATAACAGTCTTAGGGTTGTAAAAGTTTCTTGTTGGCTTGACAGAATTATTTTTAAATGGGAAAACCTTTTCATTAAATATGACATGCCTGGAAATATACACTTTGCCATAATTGTCTAAACACTTATAACCTTTGTGATTAGAAGAATACCCCAGAAATGTACATGGTGTAGACCTGTAGTCAAGTTTGTGTTTATTGAAGGGTCTTGTGTGAGGAAAACATAGACACCCAAAAATTTTAAGTCATTATGATTAGGTTTGAGTTTGTTCAGTACCTCAAAGGGGCATTTTAGATTAAGCACCTTTGTTGGTAATCTATTAATTAAGTATACTACTGTAGTAAAGGCATCAAGCCAGAATTTTAGTGGCAATGATGCCCGTGCCAGCAGTGTTAACCCAGTCTCAACAACGTGTATATGTTTTCTTTCAATAAGAACATTTTGTTCAGAGGTGTGTGGACATGTCAGTCTGTGTGTCATGCCCTTTTTAATAAAGTAGTGTCTTAAGGGCAGAAATTCCTTACCACCATCACTTTGAAGAATCTTGACTTTATGATTTAACTGGTTTTCAACATTAGCTATAAACTGCATAACTGTATTATAAGTGTCAGACTTTAATTTTAAGAAATATATCCAGACATATCTTGAGTGAGCATCAATAAAGGAAATATAGTAATTATAACCATAATCATTGTTTATTGGTGCTGGGCCCCATAGGTCAACAACAACTACCTCTAGAGGGTTTAAATAGTTAGTTTCAGAATTTTGTGAAACTAACTATTTAAACCCTCTAGAGTTAGTTTCAGAATTTTGTGAATGGCAGTTTATGACTTTTTCCTATTTGGTAGCATGTGCATACATAATTATTGGGAATGTCTACAGAAATACCACTGTCATTTAGATTTTTTTTCCATAACTTTGAGACTTGGGTGTCCAGGTTTAAAATGCTACATGTAAAAATCAGTACAGTCATTATGTCTATCTAACACTGTCATATTACAGACATTTTTCCTTAATTCATTAGACTGTCTAAATGACATAACAGCATTTTAAAGACCTCAAGTGACTGTACTGATTTTGACATAATATGACAGTGTTATGGAAACACTTGATTGTCCTTTGCACACTGTGACACACTAATTAAATTTTTCCTTATATGTGGTGCACACAGTAAATTGTTTAAGTAAAGTTGTTTGGCACCTTTAACACTAGCATGTCCAGTGTGAGAAATGACTATAGAATTACCATTACCCATAATTAGAGATTTTTTACCTTTGTATTCACGATTGCCAAGATTTAGGTTATTTAGATTGTTGGTAAAATGATGAGTTGCCCCTGAATCTGGATACCATGCATCATCTTGAATATCTTCAATACTGGCAGTGTTGGATGTTAAATCCTGAGTGCCTTTTCTTTCAGACTGACTGTTAACCATATTTGCATTAGGATTGTTGTTTTTGTTATTGTTACTTCCTTGTTGACTTGTGTTGAAGTTGTTGTCAAATCTGAAATAGCATCTGTTGGCTATGTGGCCAAGTTTATCACAAATATGGCATTTTGGTCTGTTGTTGGGGTTCCATCTTCCACCTCTGCCTCTTCCACGATTTGATTGGCCACCTCTTGGGTAAGAATTCTGATTTCTTTGAATGTTTTGTTGGTTCTTGGCCTTGCTAGTCGTAGTGTAATTAACACTGAAATCAGAAACTTGATCCTTCTTTTGCATTAGTCTCCCTTCATGAGCAAGAAGTGTGTTATAGACACTTTGTAGTGAGGGAGTAGGTTCAATAGATGTAATGAATGCTATCACTGCCTCACATTCATCTTCCAGACCACCAACAATGTACAATACTTGTTCTTTTTCTTCAATTTTGTTATCAGTGCTTGCAAATTGATCACACAAGTTTTTAACTTTCATAAGATACTCATTCATGCTAGAATTTTCTTTCTTTATATTTTGAAGTTATTTCTTGAAATGCAACACTCTAGCAGATGATTGACTTGTAAATGATCCTTCTTAAGCTGTCCAGACTTCATGTGCAGTTTTTGTACCTATTAACTGTGGCATAAGAGATGTACTTACAGATGACATTAACCATGCACTGATTAAATTGTCTTACCTCTGGTAGGTTGTGAATTCTTGATTAGGAATAAGGCTGTTATTAGTGTCTCGTGTATATTTTGCTGGTACTAGTTTGGTTCCATAGATGAATTCTTCAAGACCATAACCCTTTGCTGCTGTTTCAACTTGCAGCTTCCACAGAAGATAGTTTGATTCATCGAGTTGAATCGAGATTATTTGACTTTGAGGCTTTACAATGGTTTTGATGAGATCTTCAGTGCTCGCTGTACCTGTCTGATTCGATCTGGCTAATGATATTGGTGAAGTTGGAGGATTTCCTTCAGCCATGATGCCAAGGTAATGAATTACTGCTGTCCCACGAGAAAGGTAAACTTTACTGAATCTTCAAATTCTTGAATTGAAGAGTTTGTTTTGATTTCTTTTACTGAAGTGAGAATGCAACCAGAGGTCAGTGTCGAGTATGAACATAATGCTGATTGACTGATTACAATCTTGGATCGGTTTCAATCCAGATTGTTTAAAATGATGTGAGGCTGACTTCTAGGATGACTTTTCGTTTTGGCGATTGATTTCACCAGATTCTTGGATCGAATTTGAAGTTTTTGATGATGTTTACCACCAAGCTGTAGTTCAAAGACTGATGCAGCCGCTAAGTACTGGCGAGGCACTATTCTTGAATTACAGCCTCAACTCTCAAGTGAAAAGATTAAAGATCTTGGATGAGAGGTACCCAAGTGATGACAATTTTCTGATGGGTAATCTATCTTCTAGATAGATTTGCAGAGATTAATGTATTGGGATCGAATTTCTTAATTGCAGTTAGCAATGTAGCTCCGATACCATATTTGATTGAGAGGAAAGCAGAAATTTGTATTATGTATTGAAAACAAACTGTCAAATGTTACAAATAGTACAGAATTATATATACAATGTTTTGGGCTGTTAATGTACATGAAATAGCGCGTGGGCCGAGGTCAAAGCCCATTTATGTAATAGAGATATACGGGTACTTCAGTGTAGTGTAATAACGCACTTCACTTAATATTCTGAAAATAGGCTTTACATTTCTGAAGCTAATCTTGTTATTGCTTTAAGTAAACCTTCCTTTCATAACTAAATGGAGTCCTTTTGTTGATTACGTACGTGAACATGTACTTTCAATTTCTCTTCGGGTAAAATTCACAGATATACTATTTCTTTTTCAATCCATTGTTGGAGTTGATTGGAAGACAAAGTTGGTTTGGGATTTTATATGTTTTAATGAGATGACAATCATGAGTGGCAGGTTGGGTTATGCAAGAGCTTTGATTGAGGTCTCAAGGTAGATAAAATGTTGCTTCTTATTTACCAGCTGAACAAGCAGACGGACATGTCCATATGGTTAATGTTAGATATAAGTGGAAGCTACCTATTTTCTCTAGCTATCATACATGTGAGCGGCTTGTAGATTCATGTAAGCATCCTCTATGTTCTTCATCTCCTCTAGATATAGTGAAACTTGACCTTATCCTTCCATTGCCTTTGAAGATCCCTTCACCCGGAGCAATGAAGTTCATTTGGGTTTCAATGGTCATGCCCTATATCTTTCCCTAAAGTTAGTGATCATACTAGTGTGTTTTCAGCTTCCACCAATGACCAAATTGCTTGTAATTCAGAAGAAAAGACCTGGGTTTATGAAGCAACACAATTTTGATATTCTACTTTATATGGCACTTATTTTAAATTTGTTTCTAAAATGGATGACATAGATCTTTTTTTTTTTTTTGTTTGCTCGCCTCCGGGACTATTAACATAAAATACGAGGAACAAAATTTTGGGATTATAAAAAAAGACACTTAGAGGTTACATAATTCACATTATATTAGGATTCTTATGTTTTCAAGGAGTTAACTTCTACCTTTTTAATTACTGAGTATTTTATTGTTATCAGGATTGATTTTTCTGAGGATGAATCCTCCTATATGCACATGGATTAGTATTGTGGTTGATTTTTTGTGGTTATATACAGCGATTCTTCTCTATACTGGATATAAGTTACTATGGATCTAACAATATGAATATTTCTAATTATCTAACAATTATAACGAATAATAACAACAATAAGAAAATGGAAATGATCACACCAACGATTTTATACTAATTCAGACCTCTATTCCTACATCCATTCTTAGACCCTTTCTATAATTTTGCTGACAACATCCTCACTTAGTCTGAAGGAGTAGACACTTTAACAAACAAACATTATTCTAATATACTTGCCTGAGCAGTCGAACCTGACTTCACCTAAGCAACAAAACATGACATCAAATCTTAACTAAGCTACCGAATAGAAGTTTAGATACAAGAGTAAAAGTTGTAATTGACTTTTTGTCTTTTTGTATAACACAAATGAGTCATTTAGTACACCTGTGCTGTAAACTTATCCTCATGTGGTATATTAATTGTGTTCACGAATACAGGGTGACAAATAATCACCTTAATGTAAGAATTGAATGTGATCATAATTGTAACCGGTATGTAGAATACAAAACACAAGTGAACATGGTCAAGACAAAGATAAATAGATTAGAAGGATTAATTTGTTGGATCTTTGTTTTCTTTTTTATTTATAGATATCATATGGTTCCATCTTCTGGTGAAGTGAAATAATCATTTAGAAAAATATATAATAATTTGTGATAGAAACAACTCTTCGTTGCAGATATATGTCTCTTCAGTTTTTTTATAGCAGTTATGTAGATTCAGTCGACTGAATTAAGTAGGTCAATCGTCTGAATTAAACTAAATTTTATATGATTAAACAAAAAATGAACTAGTATAAAAAAGGATAGATTCATTCTGATGAAAATCTAATTTTTTGTCGACTGAACTCTGATTAAGTCGATTTTTTAATAACTTCAGTTGATTGAATTGTTTGCGTACTTGTTTATGATCATATGCATAGTTTTAGTCTATTGATGAGGTTGATTCAGCTGACTGGAACTATGTGTTGTTGTTTCCAGATATCATAGTGACTTATGATGATTTGTGTGTGTATAATTACCACTTAAGAATAGATTTTAACAACCATATAATTCTAATACAGGAAAATGGGCTGAAGAAAGTTTTATTCAAATTATTTGGGCCTACGGACGCGGCTCTTTTTTTTTCAACTGAAGTAAGCGGTCGTTAAACTTTCGTTCCAAGGAAAAAGACTTAGCAACATTTAAATTTTTTCTTCTGTTTAATTTGGTTGCGATCTTCTTCATCACCGACTTCTCGATTCAAGACGACACTCACTCTAATTTTGTATTCGATTTCTCCATTGTCAATCGATTATCGTCTTCTTTCATTGCTACAGATCTCCATTGGCGATTTCTATCTTCATTAAACAATTAGGTAAATTCAGGAATGCTTCTTTAATTTCCTTCGAGTATTTCTGTTTTTTATTGCGTATAATTGTTGTCGATTAATAATCGATTTTTTGCTCATCTAAGTTATACAGCTTGTTCTTCTTCCAGTAATTGATATCGAATTTGGATTTATTTCAATGGAGAAGTAAGATTTTAATGTTTATTTTTGCATTTCTTCAACAATGTTTATTGTTTTATAGTTTGATGATGTTCCGTCGTTCTAGTGAATATTATATGTGGTTTGTTATTTTATGCTATGTTTATATAGCATTACTGCAGTATTCACATTTAGACTATAATCTTGCCAGTGATATGTTTATTTATCATACGGTTTTTTAGTTAATGTATTCTTGTTTAATCCAGCCGCAACATTGGTTCTATTTTGTTATGATATGTAAATTTAACATTTGCTGTTACTGTTTTATTCGTTTAAGTATTTTAATTGGATTTTTTTTGGTAGTTCTGATACTATCAATAATGAAGCAAATAGTTTGCTTGTTATCTTTGAATACAATGAGAATTGTTATTCTACTCGTCTGACCACGGCCTCTTCTTTATTTGGTGTTAAAAGTGAAATATGTGATGTTTGGCCACATCTTAATCGGTTTTCTATTGAGATTTCTTATGTTCTTGAGAATAAGACTATAGTTATCGACACTGATTCAGACTTGCTTAGCATTTTATGTCTTCTAACTTTTAAGAAGAGTCAATATTTCAAGTTTACGGTTAAGGAGAATGTTGGTGTTATGGAATCTGATAGTAATGGCTGTGGTTTGGGTTCTGAAAGCATACAAAGCACTTCGATTGGTAGTAATTCTGGAACAAATTGCGAGTCACATGCCGATTCATCTCATTATTTGAAAGATATGTTAAAGAAAGGTTCTCAGAAAAATATTGCGGATTTTCTTGGTTTTTGTTTTAATGGAGCTAAGGATTTTAGAGAGTTTTTAATGGCGTATCAAATAAAATATGGTTATGCTTTGATTTTTGTTAGAAACGCTCCGGATAGAATTTCGGTAAATTGTTCTTGGATTAATGATGGTTGCAAGTTTTATGTTAATGCTTCTTCGGATCCGGGCTTGCTCTCTCGATTTTTTATTAGAACTTATAATTTTAATCATTCGTGTGGAGCGGGTCTTAGAGATGTTAATAAAGTAACTATTTCAAGTAGATTTGTTAAATCTTTGATTTTGGATCAAATTCGGGATGCTCCTATGAAGAAGTCGAAGGATATCATTGCGGAATTTAGAAGTGAGTATAATTTCAATTTATCATACTATTATGCTTATAGCGGAAAACAGTTAGCATTGAAAGAGATATATGGGGATGATGCGATGTCATATAATGATTTACGTTAGTATTCGGAGGCATTGCAACAGTATAATCCTGGTAGTTATGTATCTATGGATGTTGATTCTTCAACCAATCAGTTTGAGAGAATTTGTCTTACTTTTGGTGCTTGCTTGCTTGGTTTTAAACACTGCAGACCATTAATATTTTTAGATGCTGCTCATTTGAAGGGAAGACCTGGAGTTTTGTTAGCTGCTACTTCTAAAAATGCTAATCAAGGTACGAGTTTAATTTTACTTTTGTTTTCTTTTTCTTGGTTCTTTTTATACCTATGATACATGAAACTATAATTTTTATGCACATTAACTAATTTTAATGCAACAATGCTTACACTAGATTTGTTTGCTTTATTTATAAATGGTTCCACTGGAAGTGTTTGTAGTATTAATGTTTAGACAGTAAGGTACTAAAAGACTAATATATAATATATGATATATTCATATATCATTTTGATTCTAATTCAATTGTGTTTGCCAGACATTACTATCATATTTCTGATGCTTAATGAGGCTCATGTATCTTTGTTTTGGAAGGTCATTAATTAATTATTTTGCAGGTTTCTTTCCTCTTGCTATGGGTATTGTTTCACATGAAAACGAATCTAACTGGTCTTGGTTTTTGTCCCATTTGAAAGAAATGCTAAATGAAGACCGATCTCTAGTTTTTATGTCTGATCGTCATTGGGGTCTCTTATTAGGTGTTCCTAAAGTATTTCCTTCTTCATATCATAGCTACTGTTTGCTTCACATGGAACAAAATATTGGTAGTGTTGTGAAGGCAGCTAAAGGTGATTCTTCTGTTGTAGAGTTATTCAAACTTTGTGCTAGAGCTTCTAATATGTATGATTTTGAGCGATATCTTTCTAAATTTAAGAATATTGGGGGTATGGCTGCTGAAAATTTTCTACAAGATAAACCTTTTGATCACTGGGCAGATTTGTTTTTTCAAGGAAAGCGGTATGGTGAATATACTTCAAATGTTGCAGAAAGCTTCAACTCTTGGATTTTGGAAGATAGAGTAATGCCGATAACTTCTTGTTTGGATGGTATTCGAGTGAAAGTTATGGAGCAAATGGCTAGGCGAAGGGAGGAATGTCGTTTGTGGACAACGACTCTTTGTCCTGTTATGGAGGAACGCTTGTCTAAGTTAGTCGATGTTGGTTTTGGCTGGGATGTTTACAAGTCTTCAGACTTTGTGTTCGAAGTAAAATCCCCTAAATCTCATTTTGTTGATCTCGAAAATCATTTATGTAGCTGTAATCAATGGAGAATTACTGGATTTCCATGTGCTCATGCAATCAAATGTATTAATAAGTCAAGGTTATCAGTTTACGACTATGTGGAGCACTACTTTACTGTTGACGCTTTTCGATCTTCATATGCTGAAGCCATTAATCCAATTCCTAATTTTGATAAGCCAGTTATTGCTGAAAATGATGTTATTATTAGGCCTCCTAAAGAAGTTCGCGGAGCTGGTAGACCTTCTACAAAGAGACGTGGTGGCTATGGCTATTCACAGAATAAAAGAAATAAATGTAGCCAATGTAATTCTACAGGCCACAACAAAAGAAACTGTGAGGCTTCTTCTATACGTTGATGTTTAATACTGTTTTTTTCCACAATGACCAATTTTTATACTGTAATGATACATATAGTTATCATTTTTTTTATTATTCAATTCATATATGTAAACTGTTTGACTATATGACTATTATGATAATGTTGTTTGAGTGATTGATTTATGTTAGATTTGCTTTTGGTTTCTGTGTATGTTTAGTGGATGTATTATTGTTTGTCATTTAATAATGCTATCTGCAATTTTTTTTAATTTTAATGTTGCTTAGTTTCTGTATGCTGTTTATAATATTGTATGTTTGACAGTGATATGGCAATTTTGATTTTTGTTATATGTTTGTATTGCTATAATATTGTAGGATGGTTATAATTATGTATAATGGTTATATTACATAATGTTTATGATGCCATCTGTATTATCTTTGGTTATAACATTGTTCGTCAATTTCTGCTAATTATAATAGTGGTTGATGGTTATTTATGTTTAGCATGCATTTTGTCATTTTGTTAGTTGACAGTATTATTTAAACAGACAATTTACGCTATCTGCATATAGCACTGTGCTTTTGAGAATAAGATAATTTATATTTTTTAATGTTTAAAGCTATTACAACTGTTATTGTACTAATTAATGTTTAGATTTCATCGACAGCAAAAAATAGAAAATATTTTTAAATAATGATAGTTTCATATATCATTTTGATATTCTGTAATGTTGGAAAACTTTTGAGACAACATCATATCATTTTGATATCATTACACGCAATTTAATAGCATCTTACTTCATGCAAAACAACAATATTGCAGTTTGATGATGAAATGAAACATATCAAACTTTCAACGTTACCGTACTACAAATGATGTTATCAGCACATATTATTACAGACTAAACAGTTAGCATAAGTCTATTGTGCTTTCTAGAAATATAGCAAGGAAACTTATAAGAAAATTACAAGTAAACTTCAATATATCAAATCTAATTGCAATTAAAAATCAATCTTTTTGCTCTGCTACTGGTTTCATTTGTTCCTTTTCCGCCGTTGTAGATGATTTGAAATACTGTATCCGCTTTGAGTCGGTCGATCTCTTCCTTTTCATACATCTGCGGTAGATTTCCACTGTCAAGCAATTTAATGTTTGTCATTACAAACCAAGCACAGTCATTCCTACAAATGGCAAGAAAAGCATTTAGTAACAATCAATTATTGAGCTTTTTTTAAGACAGTTTACAAAATAGTTGAGTGTTGCCGCGTGGATGGTTACGATATCACTGTTACAAAGGTATTACTAAATACTTTTCGTGTGCTTTATGTGAATGAAAACTGGAAACCACTAAATCTATATTTTAGGAATGACTAAATACTTACGAGGATGGTTCTTGCCGCGGGGATGGTTCTTGTATTAGTGTTTTTTTCCCGAAACTTTTATTCAAGATTCCCTTTTCCAGCCATTTTTTCTCAAATAGCCCTTCAATCTTCTTTCTCTGGATATGTAGAAAATAATTAAATTATGATAGTTGAATGTAGCATTATTTAGTTTTTGTCCATCAAGATACTAATTATTTTACCTGATCAATAGCGTGCCTGTAGCTTGGATTTGACATCCTTGTAGATCTAGTTAGAGGCTTATTTGAATCATAATGGGTCCATTGCATTGTGACATAGTTCAATTTCAAAAGCGTCCAATGGTTGATATGATGCAACGGAAAGAATATGTTGTCGGTATACTCATTCAGAACAATACTTTCTATCATAGGAAGAACTAGTTTGTGTATCACATTATCCAAATCATTGCTTATTACATTCTGCATATTAAATTTTTTTAGCATAATTTTTAAAGAACTTAACCTTACTTTTAAAAAAGGTTTGCCTTACCGTCATTATAGTGGAGAAGGTATAGCTGTGCTCATACAACTCTTGGTTTTGAACATACCAGTCAATTATCTGATAGAATAAAGAAAATAATAACCTGTGTTAGTAGCTTTATACAAAAATGATAAGTTTTATATCATTTACAAAATATTTGTCTATCTTTGTTTTCGTCTGTTCATTCAATATGAATATAAGCATAATACGTATGTTGCTAATTTTCCAGGTGTGGTAGTGGCATTATATCAAAATGATACATTTATGTATCATTTCAAATACACCTGTTTATTTTCAATTTTTCCTGTTAATCATATCCCAGCTATTATCATAGCATGCAAGGCTTTTTTTTGCATGTACAGTTTATATATACTATGTATAGTTGAGGCTTTATATCAAAATGATAAGTTCATATATATCATTTTGAACATACGTGTACATTGTCTATTTTTCCATCCTATTAAATGTGAATATAAGTTATATACAAATAAAAAGAAAAATACCTGGCCATCTGTGTACAATTCCAGCAAAATAGATTCAAGCATAGATTTTACAATTGTAATCCCACCCCTTTTACCATCATCTGATATGAAAACCACCGAGCTGCATTTTACATAAACACAAAATAAGTTAGTAGGTATTATTTCGATGAAATTGTAATGAAAAACTATTAATGATAATATAATTACTTACTTCTCATTCTCATTTGTTTCAAAATACGAAAGAACTATGCTTTTCTTGCTTTCTTCAAGAAGATTTAGAAGCTTGCTTTTTTTGACTTTTAAACTAGTTTGATAGTTTTCCCTTTTTGGCAAGTATGCATCAACATCTACTAGTTTGACTGTATTGTCCGTACCGGTGTCATTTTCTTCATTGCTTTCTTCTTCAATGTTTTCTTCATCGCTTTCTTCTTCAATGTTTGATACATCTTTCAACTCGCTGTCAATTTCTTCGTCGATACTAATTTTATTTTCATCTTCCTTTTCCAGATCGGTTTTTTCTACATTTTCTTCATGTTCATTTTTCCTTTCATCAACTTTTCCCTCAACTTCTGATTTCTTTCGAGCAGCCCTTATTGTCACCCTATTAACCAATGAGCTTGGGGCTATTTCTATTTTTGACTTTGATTTTTCCTTCTCTCTCCTTTCTGCTTCTTTCCTTTTTCCTGTAGAATTAGCATTTGTTGTGTGATTTTCAGATCAAATGTGGGACCTTCGAAATCAATTTCATTTTGCTTATTTACATTTTGGCTTTCATCTCCTTCTTCTGTGCTGGTTGTTTTTGATTTCAATTTCTCAATTTCTTTTTTCAATCCTACAATCAACTCTTTCTCTTTTATTCTTTCATCTCTTTCATTTTTCAGCTCTTCTTCAGTTTTTCTTAGTTTACTTTCCAGTTGTTGTATATACTGCTGAAGAGAGGCAATTTGATTATTATCATCATCATTTTCCATTTCAGATCTGTGTGGAGCATGTTGAACTTGCAATTTTTCTTGTTGCAGTAAAGTCATCTCATTTTCAGTAATTTGTCTCAAGTTCTCAAAAATCTGTTCAAAAACAATAATAAAGTATCTAAATGATTAAATATAAATTTACAGGACAAAATTGTAAATTGAATATTACCTTTTCATCATCCATTCTGGTTAATGTATCATTTGTGACATTGTTCTTCAGACAGCTTATATCCCATTTCACAAACCTTGGGAAATTATTGTTGCATTTTGCCTTTTCTTCAATTAAATTAACATGTTCGCAAAGAAAATACTGCAAAAGTAAAAATAAAAGCATTTGAGAAAATCATATGTTTGGGTATGCAGGAAAATAAAATATGCAGTGTAACTGTGAAAGTTAATTAAATGCTATTTTCAACTATAATTTTAATTTACAAACAAAAAGGTATGTGTTATATAATAAGGTAGAAGATAGAAATTTTATATCTATGTTAATAAACCAATTGTAGCTAAAAACAGAAGGTTATATAAAATGATATGTGAAATTATCATTACATATTTCAATGTAACATCTGAACAAAAACATTGACAGAAAAAGCAAATTCTGATGTTTAATTAACAAAATTTAAAACCTTTGAAAAAAAGGAGGTTTCAATGATTAAAGTTGAGTTAAAAAGTAACATAAAATAATGATATGTAGAACTATCATTTCAATGTAACTGGTTTAAGTGTACTTAGAGAAGCAATTAAGTTAATAACATAGGGTGTTGCCTGAATAATGCATTAATAAAAAGGGTATCTCTTACCAAAATTAGCATGGAACATCCGGACATTTGACATGGCTTGGACTTGAACACTTTTAGTGAACGTAACAGTGAACATTGTATTATTAATGGCCATGATACATCAAACATTTTTTCTTCATCAATTAAGTACTGTAGATAACCCCAAGGTAAATACATTTGGTTATCTGGAAAAAAGAAAGTTATCATTGCTAGAATTATTATTAGTTTTGGTAAATCAGTTTGATATTGATAATTTTCATTTTCAAAAACAAAGTTAATTCTAGCAATGGTATGTATTTTAGTAATATGATCAACTATTCCAAAATTCCTTACAACAAATTCTTTACAGTAGTCAGATAGGTGTTGAAAAGAAGATTTTGGTAGAGGAAATAAGTTTTTTCCATGTATTGGCAAACCAAACAGCAATGCAATATCTTCAGTCATAATTTTTAAACTTTTTTTCCCAATTTTGAAATCTTCATTCTCATCAGAAAATGTACTAATAAGAATATCCACAGTCAAAGTTGATTTTCTACATTCTTTCAAAGTTACATAACCTTCATATATAGAAAAAATGAACTGATGAAATGGTGTTTGTTTAATGAAATCTAATTGATCTGCTGTAAAACCTTTGCCTTTTTTAATTTTTTCCATTGTTTTGATCATGGCCATTAAACTACAACGATACTGATTTGTATCGACTTCTTTCTTTTTCTTTGTCCTTTCTCTTTTTTTTGTATTTTTAGCTGCAGTATTCTGTGCATACACAAATGTTTAAATGTTAATATAACATCACAAATTCAGCATAATAGACAAATTCACCAAAACATTATAAATGATATATAAAACTATCATTTTAATACTATTAAAAGTAACAGTAAATAACATACTGTTATTGATACCAGTAAGTAACAATAAAACAAGAGTAAGTAACAGTATGATAACTGTAAATTGGTAGTGAACATGGATAAAAATGATATATTAAGCTATCATAATTAACATTATCAATATTCTAAGCAATTTAAGAATAAAATGTCATATGAAATTATCATTACTTATAGGACAATCATGTTACTAGAAATGGTTCCATTACAAAAATGCTATATGGAACTGTCATTTTATTTATATCTTTATTCATCCGAAATCACAATTATTAAAATGCTATATGGAACTGTTATTACTTATAGGGCATTAGGCCTTTATTTCACGTTTAAACCAATTCAATGACTAAAAATACATGGCACACACAACAACAGTATTAACAAGGCAAAACTAAGTTAAAAAAAAGGTCAAAACCAAAGATCGTGCAAACCATTCCTCTATAACTATCTTCTTTCACAAATCTTAATCATGCATTAGATGAAAAATTAAAATGCAAAGTGATATCTATAACTATCATTATATTTTTTTGGAATGCAAAATGATATGCTAAAAGGCAAAGTGATATCTATAACTATCATTATATTTTGCTGGAATGCAAAATGATATGCAAAAAGGCAAAGTAATATCTGTAACTATCATTATATTTTGCTGGAATGCAAAATGATATGCTAAAAGGCAAACTGATATCTGTAACTATCATTTTGCTGGAATGCAAAATAATATGCTAAAAGGCAAACTGATATCTATAACTATCATTATATTTTGCTTGAATGCAAAATGATATGCTAAAAGGCAAAGTGATATCTATTTATAAATATCATTATATTTTGCTGGAATGTAAAATGATATGCTAAGAGGCAAAGTGATATGTATAACTATCATTATATTTCGCTGGAATGCAGAATGATATGCTAAGGGGTAAAGTGATATCTATAACCATCATTATATTTCTCTGGAATGCAAAATGATATGCTAAGAGGCAAAGTGATATCTATAACCATCATTATATTTCGCTGGAATGCAAAATGATATGCTAAGAGGTAAAGTGATATCTATAACTATCATTATATTTCGCTGAAATGCAAAATGATATGCTAAGAGGCAAACTGATATCTATAACTATCATTATATTTTGCTGGAATGCCAAATGATATCCTAAGAGGCAAAGTGATATTTATAACTATCATTATATTTTGCTGGAATGCAAAATGATATGCTAAGAGGCAAAGTGATATCTATAACCATCATTATATTTTGCTGGAATGCAAAATGACATGCTAAGAGGCAAAGTGATATCTATAACCATCATTATATTTCACTGGAATGCAAAATGACATTATATTTCACTGGAATGCAAGATGACATGCTAAGAGGCAAAGTGATATCTATAACCATCATTATATTTTGCTGGATTGCAAAATGACATGCTAAAAGGTAAAGTGATATTTATAACCATCATTATATTTTGCTGGAATGCAAAATGATATGCTAAAAGGTAAAGTGATATCTATAACTATCATTATATTTTATTGGAATGCAAAATGATATTCTAAGAGGCAAACTGATATCTATAACTACCATTATATTTTGCTGGAATGCAAAATGATATGCTAAGAGGCAAACTGATATCAATAACTATCATTATATTTTGCTGGAATGCAAAATGACATGCTAAGAGGCAAACTGATATCTATAACTATCATTATATTTTGCTGGAATGCAAAATGACATGCTAAAAGGCAAACTGATATCTATAACTATCATTATATTTTGCTGGAATGCAAAATGATATGCTGAGAGGCAAAGTGATATCAATAACTATCATTATATTTTGCTGGAATGCAAAATGATATGCTAAGAGGCAAAGTGATATCTATAACTATCATTATATTTTGTAATTCATGTATCAGGATTTTCTCGTTCTCATTTAGACGAAACATACAAAATTTCAACAAAATCTAATACCTTCAAAACCCTAGGACGCTTCCTTGAACGCATAGTACCTTCTTCATCGCCGATTTGCAGTGCGAGTTGTTTAACTGCTCTTGATTTTGCAACTCTAGCTTTTGATTTCCCACTTTTTGGAGATTTTTCCTTCGATTGAGGAGTTGATGATGCACGATTCGGGGATCTTGCCTTGAATACCCAATCGCCTATCGGCAAATTAGAGGTCGGAGTTGAAGAATCTGTTTCAGTTGTCGACATTACTGATTTTAGTGATTGATTTTATTTTTTTTGGATCGAATATACTGATGATTTTTTGATCGAGACAAAACCCTAGAACGAATGAAATGGGGAACGGTTTGTTAGTGGGGTTAGTGGGGTGAAGCGCGCGTCCTTCAAACCAAAAATAAAAAGTTCCGTCCGTAATTTAAAATGCGGGTCTAAGTTTTTCCTTTAAACTAAAATCCTGATTCTAATATAAGACTCTTTGGCAAACATTGGCTAGACAATGTATCTTGGTCTTCTATTCGTTGAGTAATGAAGTATCGGAGCAAGGACATCATGTAGCCTTAACAAATTTCTAATATCTAAAATAATTTAGATAATACTACGTCAAATTTTGTTGAGGACAGTCAACTGCATGACCACCAAGTTTATTAGATTAAACTATAACTATTAATCAACAAGACTAAGACTAAGATTATATATGCAAGTAAATAGTTTTGATATTGGGAATAGAGTGCTACTATTCACCCCCTGTTTTACACTTCCGGCTACCAAAACTAAAAGCACTCTAAATATTTCAAATATCCTCTTCTGACCACCGTGTAAACTAATAACTTAAAACTGGAGAGGCCACTAGCACCTACCTCTGTACGAACGCTTCCTTCCTTACTTAGAGCTCTTTCACTGCAAATAAAATACTCAAAGTCAAATAGTTCAAGAAAGAATAACATAATCCATTTTAATAACTACATAAACAATTTTAATTTTTATAAATGAGTGCTTTCTTTGTCCGTTGTGATTGATTCATCACAAATCAACATTTATGTCTTTTGAGTCACTTGATCGAACACCTTACATCATATTATGATAACCATCATGTTTATCGTCCAATTTATCACCATTCAAATACTACATTTATCAAACGACAAAAAAATATCAATTCGTAAAAGAAGATACGTAAGTTATGCAAATAAAACCTTATAGATCAAATTGTCATTCTCTATTACAATATCGTCAAATTTAATGTCCTCCAAACTTGAAATTTTCAACATAGTGGAAAAATATATCCAAAAACACAATGGAAAACTCTAACTATTAAAAAAACCGTAACAACATGTTCTATATCATAATAGAAAATAAGAAAAATCAAGCAATTCTAACTTTTTTATATTTTAATTTTTGTCTTTCATCTCTAATAGACACAGAAGAATATTTCTTTTGTTATGGATTAAGGTTTGAAATTGTAGAGAAGTACATGTTTTTTAGTAGAAGTACGATGGTGAATGACTGAGTGAAGGAATAAGTGGTGGCCAGAAGAATAAAAAAAATAATCATTTGTATTAAATTGATAAAGGTGGCTGGAAGTGTAAACCGGGGTGCGAATAGTAGCACCCTTGGGAATATTACTCAATAATAATATATTATTCATACTTATGATTATGCATAATGGTCTAACACACAGAAACCCGACGCTATTAGTAAACTAAAACTATGAATTTGCTACTTTTTACACTCAACAAAAATGAGTTCAATAGAGTAAGTATGTGTACAACTGCATGCGTACTCCTAGGTTTATTCATGAACTAACTAACAAACTACAGCAAAACAAGATATCAATGCTTAAAAATTAATTTCAAATTTTATAATGAAGTAGGATAAGATAATAAATTAGATATACTCTAAATTTCAGGATATATATCATTGACTTCTTGTATTAGAATGATTTTGATATTGTATTAAAGATCCTAAATTCTTTGACGTGTGAGTGGGAATGAAAAGTCCTAGCGATCGAAGTAGCCAATGACATTTCATAAACCCAGAAGAGTTATTAGGAAAGCTAATATCATATGAAGTAAATTTGAAGGAAAAATAAGTTTAAGCTCAAGATAAAAAAGAAACTGCTTTCCATGATTAAATCGAAGACTCAGACGAAGCTGAAGATGATACTGTTTTTATTGCTAAGAATTTCAGAAAATTTCTAAAACTTATAAAGAGTAACAAAACTGGTCACATAAATAAAGAACACCTAGAGACCAAGAAGAATAAATTTGAGAAAAGGAATGATAAATCTTACAGAAAATATTAAAAAACATTTTATGTTACTTGGGACGACACAAATTCGGACTCAGACTTATCCTCTTTATTAGATAGTGATAGTGACTCTAATCTAGCAAATGTGTGTTTCATGACTTCAGACAATGATGTAAATGGTTATTCTTTTGATAATTTAATAGAAGTAAATTATGACTAGTAGATAAACAAAATGACACTAAAAGAAAATTCGAAGATGTCTTAGGAAAATTGAATATAGGTGAATTGGAAGTAAGTATGTTAAAAGATGAGAAGTAGGATTGGTTAAATCATAAAACCTATGTGTTGATATGTCATCTCAATTTATTGTGCTTAATAATGAGATAGAAACATAGAAAAATAAGAATGAAATACTAACTAAAGATGATCATGATCGATATTCTACTGTCTAATGTTTTGAATTAGAAATAAACGGACTTAACGACAAGTTAGAAAATATTTTGAAAAATATTTCGAACTTTAATGATGGAAGATAAAAAAAAGTGAAAATTAGGGTCAGATCCTTAAAACTAAACTTAATTAGGCTCACATCCTCCCCTTTTGAAAAGTATAAATTTCATTCCTATTTTTGAATTGCGTCTCTCTTATTTCTAGAACTGCCCTTCTTCCTTAATTAATGCCTTATTAATCTAATACGTAACACGTATTAGGATTTACGTATTACAGGTCCCATTTATTCCAGAATTTTTTTTTACGATCAATGGCGGCGGCGGCTCCAAACCAAAACTCCACCGTTTACAAAAAATCCCATTAAATTCTCTAAAACCAAAACGCAATCGACCACGACGAGCGATTTCATCTAGGGTTTTCTTTCGACATCTGATCACTAAGAAAGATGGCGGCGGCGAATTGCAAACTCTAGACTCAGCAATCGAATGGTTCATCTGATCTACCTATGGCACATAGACTGCAGCGACTCAATAGATCTATGTTAGATTGACTACCTGTGTTTCGCATTGAGGTGGTTGAATTGAAACTTGCTACTTCCAGGTAATATGTACGTTTTAATTTTTTTTTTTCGGTTATCAATTTTTACTCCATCTTTGTTGATTGATTAATCCGATCATCTATAATTTTATATTTTTTTCGATTGATTAATTATTGTATCAAGTTTTAATTTTGTTGTAGATCGTACAGTTTATTTAGAACAAAATACTTGCATCTTTGTTGTAGATCGTACAGTTTTAATAGTTTTTTTCCACAATTATGTGATGTTATTACGACTTTTTGTACAGTTGTGAGCTTAAGTACACTAGTGCTTATGTTCTATTCAGTTGTGATGTTATTCCGAATAGTTGCACTATTCTGTGCAACTTTTATGTTTTTTTGCAAAATTATGTGATGTTAAGTAAATATGTTCTTAATTTTAGAATATGTGTGCATTTATTCCGAATAGTTGCACTATTATGTGCAATTTTTATGTTTTTTTGCACAATTATGTGATGTTATTACGAATTTTAGTACAATTGTGAGCTTATGTTGTATTCAGTTGTGATGTTTTTCCGAATAGTTGCACTATTCTGTGCAATTCTTATGTTTTTTTGCACAATTATGTGATGTTAAGTAAATATGTTCTTAATTTTAGAATATGTGTGCATTTATTCCGAATAGTTGCACTATTCTGTGCAATTTTTATGTTTTTTTGCACAATTATGTGATGTTATTACGAATTTTAGTACAATTGTGAGCTTATGTTGTATTCAGTTGTGATGTTTTTCCGAATAGTTGCACTATTCTGTGCAATTCTTATGTTTTTTTATATTTTATAGCCTGCAACCATCAACAAATATGTTCTTAATTTTGTGCAGTAAATCAAAATTTTAGAATGCAAGTGTGCATCTATATAATGATTGTTGCATGATTTTGTTGGCGCAGTAATAACTGCTACATACAAATGTGTATATATCCAATATTTGTTTCATAGTTATATGCATTTAAACATGGTTATTTAAAAATGTTTTTCTTGTTATGCAGACACCTAATAAACAAGAAAATAATGCAGACGACAATGAGCAGGAGAAAGCCTTAGTTACAAATGACCAACCGACGACATCTCAACATGTTTGAAAAAAGAAAGAAAGTTGGAGAGTACCCACAGATTTCCAGAAAAAGAAGCATATAGAAACAACCTGAAATCATGTGTAGATATGGTCAAGAAAGTGAAATCTTAAATGCTGAACTACTATGACATTATTATGAAGTTTCTTTGTTGAATTACGGTTGAACTTTATGTACTGATATTAATTCTTCTGATATTAAATGATATTACGAATTGTTGCTACCTTGTATGCAGTTATTTGTAATACTGGCATACTTAAATGCAAATATTGCTTAATGTTAAGCGTATTTGTATTGTCAAAATAAGCAAGATAATTTCATAGTTATCTGAAAGTATTGTTAATGGTGGCAAGCGTAAATGGAAGTTCTTTAAATTTTTTGTATTACGAACATAGTTTGAATACTTGCATACATCTATGCATTATTTCCGTATAATTGTTTACAAAAATTTATTCATATATGTATGCATATATGTAAAATACTTGCATATACTTATGCAGAAATATTATTATTTTCCTGAATTGTAAGCATGTATATACTTATGCAGAAACAATTATGTGATGTAATAATATCAGTTCAATATTTTGTTGTAAATTTGTTTTTGATTGCCAGTTTTTGTTTTAAGCTGAAATGTATTCAAATATTCGTTATATTTGAATAAATGTATGCAGTATTTTTGAACATTCCTTTACCTCATTTGTACAAAAAAAAATTGGTATGTTTATACTGTAAAAAAGAAGAAGTAGTACCTTCAAACAACTAAACTGCGAATCCACTTACTAGCATACTACTGTTGATCATTTGTTGCATATAAGTATGCAGTTATATAGAAAAAATACATAGATGTATGTACTTATTGCGTTGCCTACGACTTTCAACGTATTCTTGTATACAAGTATGCAGTTATTTTGAGTACCTGCATACTTGTATGCAATTATTCAGTATGCACGCACATATTTTTTGCATGCGTATGCAGATAGTTGCATACATGTATGCAACAATTGGCATAACTTGCATACATGTATGCAAAAAATTGCACTCTGAATTCAATTTTGAAGTGTTGATTGAAAGTTTGCAAATGCCAGCAGATAGTTGCATATTTATATGCAGATAATCAGAATTGTTGTTTACTAGTATGCAATTATTTGTTCAGAAAATTTTTAATTCTTGCATAAACAAATAAATTTAGTAATAACAGTTGCATGTTTATGTGCATTTATTACATGTTTTTTTTTGAATATTCCTACTGGTATTTTGCTTTCAAACAATGGTCAGTTGTTTATTAATTGCAATAATGACTCGCTGAGGTTTATTTTGTACGGTTTCAAGTTAGTTTGGTTCTAGATAATAACCTGGAATTTTAACATCCTGGTGTGCAGTTGTTCTAAATATTAGCATCATTGTATGCAATTATTTTGAAAATTTGCAAATTGGAATTGCAGAAGTTAAAAACTAGCATACTTTTATGAAAATGTTATTATTACTTGCATACGAATATGCAGACAATACAAATAATAATTGCGTACATATAACTAATGTACAACAAAATACATATTTGAATTGCATAATTACAATAATAGTATAATACTGAACTGATGTACAACAAAATACTTGCATAAATATATGCACCTTTTCTTTAAACCTACACAAAATTGTGCAAAAATCACTCAAATAAACAATCAAGCATTTTTTTGGTTAAAACTACAACTGTGCGATATCTTTTAAACTACATTTACACAAATTTGCATATCTGCATGTTTCTCTGAATCAAGCAATCAAAAAAACATAATATATAACATATGCATATATGTATGCATATATCTAGAATATATGCATATAAATATGCATATTTTACTGAAATTTTGCTGAATAGCATATAAATGCATTCAAATATTTAATTCTTAAACGTTCTCGCTTACAATCATACAGAACGAAACAAACAATTATATTAATAACTTTTTTCGCTAATTTTTGTACTTTAATATGTCGACATCACAGCAACACAGGACGAATTTGGTTTTTATTGCTCCAGAGTCTTTCAAAACCGTGGAATTTGGTTTTTGCGCGAGATTGAAGAAGCGATCGGACTAAGTACTATCGAGGAATCGATGTAGGATTGATCGACGCTTTTGCAGAATTTTAGGTTTAGGGTTTTGAGCGATTTGATAGGAGCGATATACTGAGTATTTTTGTTTTTTTGAGCGAGATGATTTCAGCAAGATGATAGGAGCGATAGATGCGTAAGGGTACAGCAGTAATTTTTTTAATGGAAATTCGAAAACAGGGATGTATTCTTTATTTTTTTTATCACCGGGTTTTTTTTATATTTTGAAACTTAATAGGGACCTGTAAAAAACGCACCCTAAAAAAAATTGATTTTTTTTTTAAAAAGAGAACTGGTCAAATCATCCTTTTTTTTATTAATTTGCTAAAGTAGTTGTTAAATAGCGTTGATTTAGGGTGTGCAGCGGAAAATAACAGGGCTTAAAGTAGAACTATTGTTCATCAGCGCTAAATTGAAATAACATAGTAGCCAGAGAGCTCTATGAGCTATAGGTGGTATTTTGCGGGGCTTTAACTGCATAGTGTTGCATATATAATAATATGAGTATGAAATATCATGATGCAGTTAAAGGACTTGGGACTTTTTTCGCCCTTAAATTTTTTCGGCAATGGGGACTGGGGACTTTTCCCCTTTCCTTTGACACCTCTCTTTCCCTTTCTCTTCTCTACCATGTTTGAATTTCTTCCACTACTCTTTCTTTCATCTTCCTCCTCTCATATTCCCCATCTTTCTCCTTTGTCCTTAGATTTAAGCTCAGCACTAACTGATCTCCTTTTTTCTTTGACTTCAGATCTGATGATTCCTCATCCTCAGCATCATCTACTGATGCTTTTGAACCTCGTTATCAGGTTTTTTGGTTCAGCATGTCAGTGGTTAGGGATGGAGTTTCGGTCAGGTATGATTTTCTTCTTGAGATTCAGTTGGATTCTAACCTTCCATTTTTTTCCCATAGTCTAAACTGTAGCCTTCCTTTCTTCTACTCATAACTTCCCTTCTTCCTGACTTCCTTCGCTTCCACTGACATGGTGTCCACTACCGTTTTTAGCTTTCCTTTTCCATTAACACTCGGGTTTGACAAAATGGTGATATCCACTTTTGGCGATTAATGGCGATTGGTTCTTCCTCTTCAATCCCATCCTTTGATTCCACCTCATTTCCTACTCTTCCATCCTCTAAGTCATTACCTCCTCCTCCTCCATCTCCTCTCTTTGTCTCTTCTTATGACAACAATGATGGAAATCGAGCTTCAAACGATGCGAATTGTTTTGTTGTTCCTCCACTATGCCTCACTCTTTAATTCTCCACCAAGAAATGTGGGTACATTTAAATCTATGCACTTTAATATAATAAGAGATGGTACTCCGAAGGAACCGTCGACAATTGTTAAAGAAGCTGGTCAGAAATTTTGGAACAACCACCTTGTAGGATTCTTTGTGGACGGTACATTATCATATCTGTCTGTTATCAATTTTTGAAACATTTCTGGAAATTACATGGTGATTTTACTACAAAGTTTGATGGTACTCATTTTTCTTTCATTTCACTAATGATCTTGATCGTGATAAGATTCTACATTCGGATCCTAGACTCATTAGGGGAAGGATATTTATAATATCATAGTGGGATCCAGTGATTGGAAATTCTCTGAAACAAATTAGGAAAGTGCCTGTATGGATGCAATTCTATAATATTCCTATGATTCTTTGGACATTAATCGAAATAAAATGGCTTGCGTGCCATATAGGTGAACTAATTTAGTTTGATACCAGTATAGAGGGATTGCAGAGATTTCGTTATGCGAAGGCTTTAATTGAAGTTTCTTGTGACTTTGACCTTTGTGATATTATTGAATTGAAGGGGTTAGGATATTGTACCCATATTAAACTTGCATATAATTGGAAACCTTATATATGTTCAGCTTGTAAATGTTTTGGTCATAGGACTTTAGATTGTGATTACAACAATAAGGAAACCTATTTTGAAGGTTTTCAACATGAAACTGTTAATGAGGACATAGGATATAATAATATGAAGTATGTGTGACGGTCCGCCCCGCACCAGCCGACATTTCCAATGAAAGTGTGCTGCGCCAATGCCCGACTAGCACGGTACGGTCACCAAAGAAAGGAAAAGAAAGGAATTTGAAATAACAAGGAACCTGCAGAATGTCTCTCAGCGCATGAAATAAAATATAATAATAACATAACTTTGACATAAAACAGGCGAGATAGTGCATAAGTTGAGAACTAAACCATCATAGCATCGAAAATCCAAAATACATCTTATCATCCAAACTAACATTATTACAACTTTGAAATACTGTCTCTAAAGCAAAAGAAAGCGGTACACTACTAATGCCCAAAAGTAGTGACCAACAATAACACAGAGAGAATATATATATATATATATATATATATATATATATATACGTGGAAGCCACCTGCTCGTCTCCGGTACGGCTACTCGTGCATAATCACCTGACCTGTCATTAGTCTTCCCATTTTAGAGCACCCATAGTAATAAGAAAAGACATAAAACTCTGGGTCAGACAAAAGTCTGGTATGAGTGATAAGTAGCAAAACAGAACAACAACAGGTATACATAACCATACCTGAACCTGGACCTGAAACCAAAGAGTTAGCATAACAGGATGTACAATACTCTAATATAACACTAACACCTGGTGTGAAAATAATGGGGAGGGGTGTGCATGACATGGTGATGGCAAACATCAAACATAGCAATCATCCTCACATCTCTCACTCGGTGCGTAAAGCATACGATATCTACCACATTGATCACCCAATTCTTTGTTACGATCACTCTGCTCCATGGAGTCATGACGGATCCACTGCACTGATCTGTAACCACTAATACTTTGTTATGTCCACTCTGCCCCATGGATTCATGACAACTCCACTGCACTGGATCATAGCCTTACTACGATCACTTTGCCCCCATGGAGTCATAACAAACCCACTGCACTGATTCATA
Source organism: Allium sativum (assembly GCA_030737875.1). Lineage (NCBI taxonomy): Eukaryota > Viridiplantae > Streptophyta > Magnoliopsida > Asparagales > Amaryllidaceae > Allium > Allium sativum. The sequence continues at coordinate 322,960,330 of CM060921.1, forward strand.
GCCAATATCCGTCTCTCAGTGGTGCGTCAAAGCTATAGACATCGATAACCACTTTGAACACGTCCCACAGCAAAGTCTAATTCATGAAGTTAACTCATTGGTTCCCATCTAGATCCTGAGTTCCAACTTCTCACTTGGACTTCCTTTGCATCTCGGGTTTTGGTCGAATTGGTATTGGTCTTCAGAAAAGTCGTCGCGTAGCAGAAGTAGTTGGTTCGGTTCGGTCTTACAGTGTTCAAACCCTCCGGTTCGGTTAAGCTCAAAAGTCCTCCGGTTCAATCATCTGGTTCGGTTCGGCGTATGGAATCCAAGTTCCTCCCTTTGGTTCGGTTCGGTCCTCCACGTCACACCGATTCGGTTTGGTGTTCATAGCCTTTGTCCGGTTCGGTTCATTGCCTCTAGTTCTCCAGCTCCTGGTTTTGTCCACCGATCCGTTCCCCACGCCCCATCCCAATTCGATCCGATCTGGGCCTTCGTTATTGCCCCTACATTCCCTTGTGCCAAGTTCCGGTCCGGTTCGTATTTCCCTTGCCCAGTCCATCGATCCGATCCGAGCCCTATAATCCGATCCGAAACCCTGCACAATTTCCAATGAGCATATATCATCCATTTTCCCCATACGACGACGTTTTCAACCATTCTAACTTTCCTACAAGATTACTCAACATTCCAAACAGTAATAATAACAAATAGAATCAATCATAAACATCCAAACATCAATCATATAAGTTATTTTGGATCAAACATGCCCAAACTTATGGTTTTTCCCCTTAATCATGATTTAAGCATACAATTAGCAAAATATATCCAAATTAAGCCAAACTTCTATCAAAGCCCTAAAATAATATTTTAGAATTTCTGAATATTTTTCCAAATTTTTCTGAGTTATAATTTTGCTAATTAACACTAATCACCACTAATTAACCATAATTAGTGAAAAACAATGCAAATCACTCACCTTAGCCACAAATAAAACTTTAGATCTGAAACTCTACTATTTTGGGGTGTTTTCTTATGCAACACAGCAGCTCCAACTCTGAATTGGTGTTGATTTGATGTAGATCTTCTTAATTAGTGATTAGAAGGTGATTTGGGATGATTTAGAGGATGAAGGCCATTACTAGGGTTCAAAGGATGAAAGTGGCGGCTATAAAAACTGAAATAAAATGTTTTTCCTAACCCTATCAACCCTTCTATAACCCTAATCCCGAAATGGGTTATGGGCCTAGCTGTTAATCACCTTAATTAGGCCCGGTTAAGCTGTTTTTCACCTTCCAAACCTTAAGTCAACCATACCTCCCAAACGGTAAGACCGTTTGGCTATTGTGACCACTCTACGGAAAGGTAAACCATCATCTGAATCCAATGGAAGTGATTTCAGGTCAAAACTCATTACCAATCAAAAGTTATGGGAAAAACAAGATTCGTTAGGGGCAAAATGGTCATTTAAAAATCGGCAAAAATCGTGAACATAGGAAATGGCCCCAATAGTCATTCCCCAAAGTTATACGACCATACGACCTTATATGAAAAAGAAATAAATATTCTACGATCCTTCGATACGTAGATTGCGAGTCGTTACACTCTCCCCCCCCTAAGAAATTTCGCCTCTGAAATTCCTTAACAAAAAACATACAAAGGTGTTCTACATGCCTATCGGTCATTCACAAACAATCAAACAAACACAGCAAGCACAACAAGCCTACCCTAGTTTGCAGTTAACTAATAAGGGGAGAAATTATCACTTTTAGAATCTTACCAGGCAAAGATTTCTGGATGTGATTCCCTTATGCTCTCCTCTGTTTCCCAAGTACAGTCACTCTCATTCTTGCCCCACTGAGCGTTGACCAATTTCACCGCATTCCTAAGAAGTTGCTTCGTATCGCTCTCGACAATACGGATCGGCTTGCGGTTCTCAACCGCCTCGGTTTCTACTTCGATGTCATCCAACTGATCCGGTGAAATAGTCATATCAGGGTCGTGCACGAACTTCCTTAACTGGGAAACATGAAATACGTTGTGAACTCCCGCCATTTTATCAGGTAATTCAACTTTATATGCTAAACTCCCAACTTGTTCGAGAACTGGGAATGGACCTACAAATCTTGGTGTTAACTTGCCTCTCCTACCAAATCGAATCACGCTCTTTAACGGAGAAATCTTGACAAACACCAAGTCGCCAATGGAGAATGTTAAATCTCTTTGTCTCTTGTCAGCATAACTCTTTTGCCTATCTTGGGCAACTTTCATTCGCTATTGGATAACCTTGATTTTATCTGAGGTTTCTTTTATCACATCTGGTCCAAGCACAAATTTCTCACCGGTTTCTAACCAACATGATGGTGAGTTGCATGGTCTTCCGTACAAAGCTTCATATGAAGCCATACCAATACCGGACTGATAACTATTGTTATATGCGAACTCCACTAGATGCAAATGGTCATCCCATGATCCTCCAAAATCCAATATACAAGCTCTCAAGAGATCCTCTAGTATATGATTCACCCTCTCTGTCTGACCATCGGTTAGAGGGTGATACGCGGTACTGAGATGTAATTCTGATCCTAAAGCCTTTTGTAAGCTCTTCCAAAATCCATTAGTGAACAACGGATCTCGGTCACTTACAATGCCTTTGGGTACTCCATGAAATCTCATTACCCACTTTATATATAGTTCTGCTAACTTAGCTGCTATTCTATTCGACTTGACGGGTATAAACCTTACACTCTTGGTCAATCGGTCCACAATCACCCAAATACTATCATGGCCCAATCTAGTCCTTGGAAAACCATCAATGAAATCCACTGAGACTTGTTCCCATTTCCATTCTGTAATTTTTAATGGTTGCAACAAACCACTAGCCTTCTTTTGCTCGGCTTTAACTAGCTGGCAATTCATGCATTTGGATATAAACTTCCCAACGTCTCTTTTCATCCCTTCCCGATAGTAGGTCTGCTTCATGTCTCGATACATTTTGTTACCACCGGGATGTATAGTCAGTTTTGAGTAATGACATTCTCTAAGTACTTCATCACTCAATCCATTGACATTGGGTACAACCAGTCTACCGTTCTTTCGAAGCCATCCTTCTCAATCAAGCCCATACTTGTTCTCCTCACTGTCGATACCCATTTCTAACTTGGAGATGATTCCTAGTAGGTTAGGATCGTCCCTTTGACTAGAACCAATCCACTCAATCAAAGTGGGTCTGACCGTCAGACTTACTAACATCTCTGGATCCAATTCGCACTTTGGTCTGAAATCATAACCAGCGATATACTCCAGTTGCTTCCATTCTAGAAACACAGCCCCTAAACTGGCATGTGTTCTACTCAATGCATCAGTTACTGCATTGCCCTTTCCTGGTGTATATGTGATATCGAAATCATAGGAAGCCAAGAACTCTAACCATCTTTGCTGTCGGAGATTTAGATCCTTCTGAGAGAAGAGATACTTTAACAATTTATGATCGATAGACAACTCGAATCTTTCTCCCAATAGATAATGTCGCCACATCTTTAACGCGAACACGATCGCTGCCAATTCAAAATTGTGGGTAGGGTATCTTTTCTCATGCGGTTTCAGTTGCTGACTAGCATAGGCTACAACCCTACCTCTTTGCATCAGTACAGCACCTAGTCTGGTACCACATGCATCTGTGTATACTGACATCTCTTCATTCCCTTTTGGAATGACTAACACTGGCGCATGCGTCAACTTTTCCTTTAGACTCTTGAATGCATTTTCACACCTTTGTCCCAAACGAAAGCTTGATTCTTCTTGGTCAACTGAGTTAACGGTGCCGCTATCTTGGAGAAGTCTTGGATAAACGTACGATAATATCCAGTTACTCCCAAGAAACTTCTTACGCCTGTTGCATTCTTAGGCGTAGACCAATCTTGTACCATAGCCACCTTCGTAGGGTCCACGGCAATACCATTCTCTGAAATAACATGGCCCAAGAATCTCACTTCCCTCCTCCAGAAGTGACACTTAGAAAAATTTGCTTTCAATTGGTGTTTTCTCAACACCTCCATCACTATCCTCAAATGTTCCTTGTATTCTTCCTCTGCCCATAAATAAACCAAGATATCGTCTATGAACACAAGAACAAACTTATTCAATTGATCTCGGAATACTCTATTCATAAGATCCACAAAATATGCTGGTGCATTGGTTAACCCGAATGGCATGACCAACCACTCATAGAATCCAGAAGGTGTCCGAAAGGCCGTTTTAGGAATAGTCTCAGCTGCTACTCGGAGCTGATGAAATCCTATCGTGTGATCTAATTAGGAGAACACTCTTGCTCCCTCCAGTTGATCAAACAAATCATCTATCTACGGAAGAGGATACTTATTCTTCCTAGTTACTTTATTCAACTCGCGATAGTCTACACACAGTCGAAGGGAACCATGCCTTGGTAGCAAATACAACTGGTGCTACCCACTCGGAGACACTGCTTCAAATAAACCCCTTCTTCAAAAGATCGCCTACTTGCACCCCGAGTTCTTGCTGCTCCCTTGGTGTCATACGACGAAGAGGCATCACTATAGGTTTGGCATCTTTCACTAAATCAATACGGAACTCAATCTCTTGGTGTGGTGAAGTCCGGTCATTTCCTCGAAGATATTCGGATATTGGCCAGCAACGAGAACCCCTGATAACTCGTCCTGTGGGATGTCGTTGGAATTTAGAAAAATAGCCATCACTTCATCACTAGGTAGGTTACCAAACACTACCCTCCGCCCTTCATCTGCCCTAATAGTCACCGAAAGTCCCTCACAGTCTACCACCACCCCATATCTTTGGAGCCAATCGACTCCCAAAAATAATGCCAAACCCAGTAAAGACCAAAACAAAGCAATCACAAGCAAACATACATCCATGACTCGATAAGACCAAGTTTCGACAAATCATACAAAGGCTAGTCGAACCACCAATCGGGTTCATCACCACTAAAGGTCTATCGACTATCTCGGGTTCCAATCCCAACCTATCTACCAGGTCACTAGATATGAAGGAACGGGAAGCCCCAGTATCAAACAGTACTCGAACAGGAACATCATAAACATAAAGCATACCTTAAATGACGACTTTCTTTCCTTTCTCCGCCGCAGTTGGGGCATTCAACAAAGAAGGAACAACATTAATAGCATATGTTTTCACAATCTGCTTCTCTTTAGGGCGTTGCGGACATTTATCCTTGTGATGTCCCACTTGGCCGCAATTGAAGCACTTCTTGTCCGCTGGCTTTGCTCGATATTCTTTGGCATAGTGGCCCTTCTTGCCACAGCTAAAGCACTCAACATATTTCTTATTCTTCTTACCACCATCCTTAGCTTGGTTCTGACTCTGCTTCCTTTTATTCTGAGAATTATTCTTCCCTCCATCGCTTTCTTGCGGCTTTGGCCCCTCTGTAGATGCAACAGTAATTTCAGCCTTGGGCTTAGAATAAAGGCTCTTTGATCTCAATTCTTTCCTAACAATCGATTCAAAAGTCTCATCAATATGGTTTATAAGCCTTTCCCCTAAGTACTGATCTAAGCCTCTTATGAACTTCTCATTCTTCTTCTCGGGAGTGTCAATAAGGAATAATCCAAACTTCGATAAAGTGTCGAACTCAGCAATATATTCCGAGACTGCCCTACCATTCTTTTTAAGCTCCAAGAACTTCCTAAACAATTCTGATTTCTGAGCAGCTGGGATAAACTTGTCACTGAATCGGGCCTTGAACTAATCCCAAGTAACTTGATCCTCAAGAGTAGCTGCCTTAATAGCATTCTACCAATTCATAGCCTGTCCTTGCAACTGACGGGATGCAGATTTCTCTTCATTGCATCATCGATCCCTAAGTCCTCGAAAATGCGCTCACAACTATCTAGTCAATCCTGAACTTATGTAGCCGATTCCTGTAACACCCCGTGAATTCTATAACATTAAGCTTCACAAATTAAAGTGTAATTAATTCAAAATGAAAGAATTAAGGGAAATGGGTTACGCCATTGCGTTCGTCTCGGAATTCTGCTTGAGATAGAGTCCGAGTTTGCGCAAATCGGACTTCGTATGAAGAAGTTATGACCTTCGGAAATTTCAGAATAAAATTTAAATTCAAACAGCTCAGTTTAAATTTCGAAATTCGAAATTCGAAAAAAGGTTCAAACTGGGTTGGGCGGGAAAATTCCCGCCCAGAGACCAAGTTGACCATAGGGTCGACCATGGTGTCGACCTGGTCACCCCAGGTCAACCATAGTGTCGACCTGGGTGTCGACCTGCCAGTCGACCTACCTGGTCGACCTGGCTGGTTGGGTCTGGCTCTGGCTCGAATTTCTGTGGCTCGGTGTGTCACTAGGGCTAACATGTCACCTCTTGATTGGCTCTTTGAACTTTGTATAGTCTAGATTCCTCCTGCCTTCGTCTAACGGCTCAAAACAATTTAAAAATCTATAAATACACCCTAGGTAACAACTAAAATTTCACACAAAAAAATAAGATGGGAGTCGTCATGCTGCTAGGAAGGAATTGAGCATAGCCATCAAGAGAGAAAAGCTTAGAGACGAATCAAATTAAGAAGAAGATAAAAGTTTAATCAAATTAATCAACGCAACGTTAATCTACACAAAGGAGCGCATCTCAATTTCAGAATTCAGAATCCAGAATTCAAGATTCTGCATTCACTGTAAGTATAGTGACCCTTCAGAATATAAATAAAAACTGTGACGTGATTCAATGTAAATGATAATAGAATTGTGTTATTGTATGAATTCTGTGTATTGTAATAATTTTGTCCTGACTTGTGCATTGATATTTGTGGCATAAATTGATTGATGCAAGCCTATTGGACATTTGTATATGAAAGTAATAACAATAGCAAGTTGTGGCAAAAACTAGAAATTGATCCCTTTATGTATATGTCGATGGCATGGACTATGTATATTCCCTTAATCTAAGTTAGAATTTATGTAAACATGTTCTAGATTCGAGACCTTTTATGCCTACATGACCCAAAACCTATGAACACATTCTTATGTTTATTTGCAAGTATAATTGGATCTATGTTAAGTATCGTTTGGGTTTCATAAACTATGCAAGTTCATGTTGAAATAGGCTATATGATTAGATGTTAAAATTGGACATTTTGGTGAATATACAATATGCTAGTTTTGTGGTTGACATTATACCAAGTTAAACATGTTTAAACACAAGTTTGTATAAGCCTAAACTATGCCATTTCATATGTCACCTACTTAGTTAAACTTTGATTTGAATGCAAGTTCACATGACCCATAATTTATGTTGAATCGCTAAATTGCAAGTTCATGCGCCACACACCTTTATGTGAAATATTACATGTTCTTGGTTTCCCCTTTTTCTCACGTTATAAAGTTGGGCTGAATTGTGTCAAGCCCAACACTTGTTATAATGTTGCGAACGTTTTGGCTTGGTTGGCACATGCCAACGGCAATGACATTCTAGCAGTATGAATTGTTATACCCAAGAATAAAGAACAAGAAATTTACATATATAATTGAGAAGTAATAAAATATGTAAATTTAGAAAACACGATATGCTTAACCCGAGGTTGGATTGAGTTGTGATGTAAACCTGCCCGGACCCGCTTGGTTGTCCAGTAGTCACAACAATACCTATCCAATGTGGGTGGTTAAGCATTGAGCCCAATAAGGACCCGAGGTTAGGCTGAGCTACGGTGTAAACTTGCCCGAAACTGCCCGGAACATCCAGTAACCTTAGCAATAGCTGTCTAATGTGAGTGGTCAGGTGCTCTAAGAGGCTAAGGACAGATGGTAGGGTTAAGTCAACTATAACACTTAACCAAATTCAACATGTTAACAAGAATTTATAAGTGGGGTTAGGTTAATACAGACACTTAACCACTTATCATGTTTGACTAGAAAAAGCTAGTAACGAGGGACCCGTTTCAGCAGTAACCCAAGTTAGGAATCATGGTACCTTGAAACTAGGCAGGGTGGGGCACGATTACTGGGCCGATTGTAAGCGATCAAAGCGACGACGGTGGGTGCAACAGTGTAGGTTCTAACGGGGTGCAGGCGTGCACACACTCCGGAGCAGACAAACAGGGCACTGGGGGCACCAGTAGCATAACCTATGCCTTCTAGAATTTGTGTCGGGCCCGCCACCATGGGTCTTGATACACCCCATGGTGGGACCAGCATAGGTATCTACAATTCTTGGGGGCCGTATGACACATGTTAACGCGAGTAGGAGCCGATCTTTAGAAAAAGGGGATCACTTCACCCTCAGCATGGTGTGCCAGTTAAAATAAGCTCAAGTAGGTGCAGAGATATAGTATGGGTGCAATAGTACATTCAATTCTAAACGACACTTCCTTAGCTTGTGACAGTTTCCTGTTTTCAGTTTATATCTATCATGCCCTTTTCTTATTCACATACTGAAGAGATACTATAATTACTCAGGCTTTATGTCTAACTCTATTTTCTTTTCGTCTTCTTTTCTTTCGTTTCCCCCCCAGGTCCACAGGGAGGAAACAACTCAGCTCAGTCAGACTCTTTACAAGCTCCAAGACCGTAGATGTATGATTTGGATCTCTTTTGCTCGGATTATGGCTTTGGATATCACTATGGGGATTTTTGTCACTTTATTTATGTTTTATGCTTCTTTAATAATCAAGACAGTAATGAGGTTGTAATGTTGGAAGTATTTTGAGTCAATTATGGAAATGTTTTGTTTGAACATGCATTGATGAAATAAAAGTCTGTTTGGTTTCCGCTGTTTAAAATATGTGTATTTATATCTGTCTTGGGTTTATCTGTGGCTTTTACTTATAAACCCCCACTAATGTTAAGGCATTCCCTTTGTGAGTGACCTTAACGGAGGTGGGGTATTTCACTTGGTATCAGAGCCAGGTTTACCAGATAAGATAAAAGTTTTTGAAATTGTTTTCAAAAAGAAAGTTTAAAGAAGCATTTTTCAAGAAAAAGTGTTATATTTATAAAAAAGACAAAATCCCCCAAAGCCATGTGCCCTATCTATCTCTCTCTATCCTTCGTTTTGAATTTTTCCTTTCTGTTTCAGCATGTCTGGGGACCTTACTCCCCAGCTACAGGTGCTTTTACTCCTCCTCCTCCTCCTCTACGTGAACCAGCAAACGGAAGAATCGCCGAACAAGAAGACGAATAATAGTCAAGGAAGAAAGGACCACAACAATAATAACAAGACACGTGGGAAAAGGAAATGTTATTTCTGCAGCATTGTTGGACATGTGATGAACGACTGCAGAAGGAAGAAGAGGAAGATGAGTGCTACTTGCTTCCACTGCAGTGAGGCTGGACACATGGCTAAGAACTGCCCAAAGAAGAAAGGGCAGGGACAGAAAGCCAAATCCACTTCAGGGGGTCAAGTTCATGCGCTAGTGGCACCTCAGCAGGAACGAGGTAGTAATATTTCTGTAGAAAGTGTAGTCTATCTTTATGATCATCCAGTTCGCACACTTTTTGACTCTGGCGCATCACACTCTTTTGTTTCATCTGCCTTAGTAGAATCTCTGCATCTAGACACTAGTATGGTAGAGGATCCCTTAGTAGTTTCAAATCCAATTGGGGGCTCCACTTACTTGTCAATGGTTTGTTTGGGTTTGAAAATCTCTATTCTCGGCGTTGAGTTTAGTTGAAATGCCTTTGTTTTGGGCTTCTCGGGATATGGTTTGATCTTAGGCATGGAATGGTTATCCAGTAATGGTGCCATCCTTGATTTTGAGAAAAGAGTAGTTAGACTCTTGACTCGGCTGGGTAACACTCTAGAAATTTCTTGTAATCCCTTGAATGTTGTTATGCTTAGTTATCTAGAGTCGCTTGATGCTTCTGATGAGAATTTCCAATCAGCTGGAGTAGTCCGGGAATATCCGGATGTCTTTGAGGAGGTGAAAGGCTTACCTCCGAGGAGGGATGTAACACCCCGTATTTCTGTTAATACTAATATTCACAAATTAAAAGAATTAATATTGAGAATTTGCACGAAATAGCCTTAAAAAGGCATATAAAAATTTGAGATATGTGAATTGCCTTAAAAGGCGAAAAATGGAATTAAGACATTAATTGGAAAATTAATGTGTAGAAATGGTCATAAGTTAATTATGGATTAATTTGAATTCATGAATAGGTGCGTGTGTATATATATATATATTTATATATATATGGGCAGTTAATGTAAACATGAATAGAAGTTTATTAATTTGCTGAGTGTTTGCTGAGTCACTTCTGACTCATTGCTGAGTCAATAAGATAAACCCCATCTGGTCTGAATGGCTGCAGTTATTTCTAGGTTAAATCTAATGGCCTAAATGAATCCTAACATCTATAAATAAGTGGGTAGACTCTAACCCTAAATCACTTGAAAAATTGGAGAGCTACCGACATGCCGTTGCCATGGAGTTCAGCATAGCCGTCACAAACTAAAGAAGAAGAAGGCCTAATCTACAAACTAAATCTACTCAAATCAAATCAAAAGCTCTCTCTCTTTCTATTTCTCTTCTTTAAAATTGTGAGTATGATGAATCTCACAATATTATTATAAAATAATTTGATTAAGTTATGAATGGATCACAAGAAAGTGATATGAATTGTTATGTATTTGTAAATTATGTTGTGGATCTCTTGTTATGCTATTATGTTATCATATATATGTTGTTATGTTGTAGTGATTATGTTGTAAATAATCCTATGCTATGTCATATGTGATTAATCATGCTATGCTATGTTGTAAATCATATCATGCTATGTTGTAAATTATGATATGCTAATATGTAAATCTTATATATGTTGTAGATCTCATATTATCACATATGTTGAAATACTTATGTTATATGATAATGATGTCATGTTAAGTTGTGTTGAATCATACAAGTTGTAAAATCATGATGTTAGTATTTATGCGAATTGGATCATGTTTAAAGTTTATGTCTTTTTTATAATAGATCTTGATTATGGGAATTTTCCTATTGGGTTAGGTGTATCCATATACATGAATCTACAGATTAATTGGATCTTGAATATGGGAATTTGCCTATTAAGTTAGGTGTACCCATATACATGAATCTATGATTAAATGAATTTTGATTTTTGGGAATTTGCCTATTGAGTTAGGTGTACCCATATAAAACCATATTGTTAATGATGTTGATTCACACATGTCCTATACAAGTTTATGAAATTTGATCAAAATCATATTATGTGAATTATGAATAAGTTGACACCCTTAGATCCATGACATGTATAACCTTATGCAAGTTGTAATGTATGCAAGTTTTACCCCTTGTTATGATTTATTTAGTCACATATATATGTTGTTGTGGTGAATATTTTCTTTTATGCTATGAGTTATACTAATCGGGTCTAGCATACATTTTGCGAATAAACGTTCAAACGTGGGGTAGGGGTAATATTAGGAAATTAATAAATTGGGGTGCAATTGATATGATTTTGCATGCCTTAAATGGATGTCCATAATTGAGTCAATTATGGACATTGTTAAATTTGGAATTAATTAATAATTCAAGTAGGGAATTATTAAAATTGGGGAAAGTGGATTATTAATAATAATCAATGCTTAGGACACGAGGTTGGACCCGTTTGTGACGTAAACCTGCGCGGACTCGCCCGGCAAATCCAGTAGTCACAAATGTCGGCCCAATGTGAGAGGTCCTAGGCCCAAACTAAAGCATAACAGTTGTAAAGACACGAGGTTAGACTCTTTTATGGTGTAAGACTGCCCGGACCCGCCCGGCAAATCCAGCTGCCATAAATGCCAGTCTAATGTGAGAGGTCTTTATGAGGTTATGGCCTTAATGAATTAAGAAATACTTAGCCAGATAATCATGTAAGGTGGGACATGGGGGTTAAGTAGGTGCCTTGGGTGGCATGAGGAATCTAGTGGTTGCCTTTAGAGGCATTTGAAATACGATTAGACTTAACCAAATACACATGTAAATGAACATGACTAAGTGGGTTAAGTGGATGGACTAATGGGACAAGCTTAGGTGGAATGCTTGTGGGAAATAATGGGGGCCCATTTCAACCAGTATCCCAAAACGTATCTTTGTGGGCTCGACCCAAGTCGAGGACGGGACACGCATACTGGGTTTGACTATAAGAGGCCAAAACAGGGAGCGGTGGCAACGCAAGTCCAACGGGTTTCATATGCGTGTGTGGACCCGGCCTGGTAGGTAAGACGTTGTTGCATCGTGTAGGTATAAGCCGTGCATCTCCGTTATATCGGGTTGCCACTTTAGGGGAATGATACACCCCACTGTGGGGCCAGCACGGGTATCTACGAGTAGGGAGCCGATCGAAAAATGGAAAGTGGGGTACACCTAGTGGAGATAGGGGCAGGCAGCACCTATGTAGTCAGCTAGGAGTACGTAAAGCCATTAAGAAAGTTTCTAAGTGAAGCTAAGTGGAATCAATCTTTAGGGTGACTGGTGTGGTGCAGTATAGTGTTTATCCTTTAGTATTTAGGGGCGCCTATAACGTTTCCTTTAGCGATTGTCTATGTCCTTAATCTGCTCTTTCATAGACATTTCCTTGTTTTCCAGCTTATGCCTTAGTCCGGTTATTTTGATAATAGTATTGTAGAATTATCATACTCGCCAGACTTTATGTCTGACCCCCCCTCTTTTTCATCTTTTTCTCCCTTCAGGTCCTCAGGTTGGGCCAAGTTCCAGTGGAGTCTGATTGGATTGCTTATCTCTTGGAAAGCTTGGACTGCTGAAGTAAAGTCCAGCTTGTTATCTTTCTTTTTAATGGCTATTTATGTAATGGGATTATGTACATGTTTTATCAAGATAGATATTGTACTTGACTTTGATTATGGTGTTATGATGTAATCAAACATGTTTTGACTTCTGCTGCAATTGAAATAAAGTTTTTAAATTTCCAAGTACTATTTTATATCTGTCTTGTTGAAATTTTACTGTTCTATATTCACCTAAAACCTCCATAGAAGTTAATGCATTCCCTTTGTGAGTGACATTAATGGACGTGGGGTGTTACACGTGGTATCAGAGCATAAGGTTACCAGAACAGATAAAATTTTTAGAAAAATAATTTTCTAAAGTATTTTTGGAAGAAGTGCTTTCAAAAACATGTTATTTAGAGAAAGTTTTTATGAAAAACATAATCCCAAATAGCCATATCCTTATCTTTATCTTTCGAATTCTCCATTTTGAATCTTTCCTTTTTCGTTTCAGCATGGCTGAAGATCTTAATCTCCCAGAAGGTGTGACGGTTCCAGGGTGGTTTAGGAGATATTTGGAGGCTAGGGCCACCACTGCAGGCCCAGCAGATGTTCCTCCACCCCCAGTTGCATCCATTCCTCCTCCTCCTCGTGTTGACACTTTTGCAAAGACGTGCAAAGAATTTAAGGCTATGGGAGGAAAAACTTTCCAAGGGACTGAGACGTTTGTGGAGGCCAGAGACTGGCTTAAGGAGACTGAGGAATTGTTGGATATTTTTAAAGTGGAAGATGGGAGGAAAGTCCGTTTAGCTGCTTGGTTAATGAAGGGAGAGGCCTCGTTTTGGTGGGAGGTCACTAACGGGGAACGTCCAGTTGATTCATGGGCGGATTTCAGACGAAGGTTTGAGGCAAAGTTTCTTTCAAGGGCAGAGGAGAATTTAAATATGGAAAAATTCCTGACATTAAAGCAAGGGAGCTTATCAGTGAAGGAGTATGTCAATAAATTTAATCAGTTAGCAAGGTTTGGCTTGGAGTTGGTGAACACGCCAGAGAAGAAAGCTTTGAGGTTCGTTAGAGGCTTGAATGAACCGTTGCAAGGGTTGGCTATGACCTACATCCCTACGGGAGCCACCTTTGAAAGGCTAGTAGAAATGGCACTTATGCATGAGGATAAGGCAGTTGAAAAGAAAGGGGATCAGAAGAAACCCCAACAGCAAAATAAGAAGGGTGGTAAAAACAATAATGGCAAAGGGAAGAAGAGATGCTTCAATTGTGGGACGCCTGGCCATCTCAGCAAAGATTGTAGAAAGAAAAAGAAGACTGGTTGTTTTCATTGTGGAGATGCGGGACATTTGGTGAAGGACTGCCCAAAGAAGGGGCAGAGGGCAGGGTCTACCTCGGGAGGACAGGTGCAGGCTCTTATGGCACCAGGGCAGGTAAGGGGGCAAGTTCAGGCTATTGCGGCCCCACCGCTGCAAGAAAGAGGTAGAACAATTTCTGTTGAAAGCTTAGTTTTTATGTTTGATCATCCTGTCCGTACCTTATTCGATTCTGGCGCATCTCATTCGTTTATCTCTGCATCATTAGTTGAATTACTGCACTTGAACACCGGTTTAGTAGAGGATCCCTTGGTTGTTTCAAATCCAATTGGGGGTTCGGCTCATTTGACCATGATATGTTTGGATTTGAAAATCTCTATACTTAGCGTTGAATTTAGATGTGATGCTTATGTATTGGGCTTCACGGGCTATGGGCTAATTTTAGGAATGGATTGGTTATCTAGAAATGGGGCCATTCTTGATTGTGAAAGGAGAGTAGTTAGGCTTGTGACTCGCCTTGGTAATGCTCTCGAAATCTTTTGTAGTCCCATAAATTCCGTTATGCTAAGTTATCTTGAATCGCTTGACGCGTCTGTAGAGAATCTGCGAACAGTAGAGGTGGTCCGGGAATATCCGGATGTGTTTGAGGAGGTGAAGGGCTTACCTCCAAAGCGGGAGATAGACTTTCGAATTTATCTTGTGGATAATGCTAAACCTGTATCTTTGCTAGTGCGCCACATGGCTCCTCGTGAAAGGAGGGAACTCAATAAGCAAGTGAAGGAGTTGCTTGAGAAGGGGTTCATAATACGTAGTATATCAGAGTGGGGTGCTCCAGTAGTATTTGCTACAAAGGCGGATGGATCCCTTAGACTTTGTGTGGACTATAGAGAACTAAACAAGCTTACTAAAAAGAACCGACACCCACTGCCGAGGATTGACGATCTCTTTGATCAGTTAGTTGGCGCCTCAGTGTTTTCGCAGTTGGACTTAGCCACTGGCTTTCATCAACTGAGAGTGGCTGAGGATAGTATAGATAAGACAGCTTTTAGGACTCCTGACGGATTCTATGAATGGCTAGTGATGCCCTTTGGTTTGACAAACGCCCCCGCATATTTTGTTGATTTGATGAGTAGGGTGTTTAGGGAGTACCTTAACAAATTCGTGGTAGTCTTTGTGGATGACATCTTAGTCTTTTCTAAGAATGAAGAAGAGCATGCCCTACATCTTAGGGAAGTGTTGGAAACCCTTCGAGCGCATAACCTTAAGGCAAAATTTTCTAAGTGTCACTTCTGGAGGAAAGAAGTACGGTTCTTAGGGCACGTGGTTTCCAAGGAAGGGATAGCAGTTGATCCCGCAAAGGTGGTGGCCATCCAAGATTGGAAGGTCCCTAAAAATGTAACCGAAGTAAGAAGTTTCTTGGGGTTGGCAGGCTATTATAGGAAGTTTATCAAAGACTTCGCAAAAATATCAGCTCTATTAACACGGTTAACGAAGAAGAACCTGGTTTTTACGTGGGACGAAGATTGTGATGATGCGTTCCAACGTTTAAAGAGAGCCTTAACTTCAGCCCCAGTCTTAGTGCTGCCAGACGGGAATAAACCGTTTACCGTCTATACTGATGCTTGTGGGACGGGACTTGGCGCGGTCCTCATGCAAGAGGGAAGAGTAATAGCCTATGGTGGAAGGCAGTTGAGGGTTCATGAAAAGAATTGCCCTACGCATGACCTTGAGTTAGCCGCAATTGTTTTCGCGCTTAAGTCTTGGCGTCACTATCTTCTTGGTGAGAAATTCGAACTGTTCACTGACCACAAATCATTAAAATACTTATTCTCTCAGAAGGATTTGAATTTTAAGGCAGCAACGGTGGATGGAATTCCTAGCCTCCTATGATTTTGAAATAGCATATACCCCGGGCAAGGGTAACGTGGTAGCAGACGCCTTAAGTAGGAAAAGGTTGTCCTTGAGTCCGTTGTTTGTTGAACGACGAAGCTTAGAATTCATCTCCATGTTTGACTTTAGACCCTCCGTTGACCTAGTACCTGGTTTGTTAGCATCCTTGGAGGTTAGACCTACACTTCTAGGATGAGTTGGTGAGGCACGGCAAGACGACCCCCAGTTGGTTGAGATAGTAGAAAAGCTCAAAGGAGGGGAGTCGTCTAGCCATCTTCGTAGGTATACCCTAGACGATAAGGGTTGGTTACGAAGGGATAATAGACTTTGTGTACCATAAGACGAAGACTTAAGGAAGGCCATTCTTGATGATGCTCATCGCTCAAAGATGACCATTCATCCCGGCGGAGACAAGATGTACAAAGATATGAAGCGGGTTTTCTTTTGGGCCGGTATGAAAAAGGATGTGGCCGAGTATGTCGCTAGATGCTTGGTGTGCCAACGAGTAAAAGCGGAACAAAAGAAACCCGGTGGGTTGCTTCACCCATTGGAAGTTCCACTATGGAAATGGGAAAGCGTCTCAATGGATTTTGTGGATGGATTACCAAGATCAAGGAAGGGTAATACGGGGATTTGGGTTATAGTAGATAGACTTACTAAGAGCGCCCATTTTATTCCCGTGAAAAGTAAGAGGACTGCTCCGTGGTTGGGTTCTGTATACATTAAAGAGATAGTTCGTTTGCACGGTATTCCTTCTAGTATAGTAAGCGACCGTGATCCCATCTTCACTAGCGAATTTTGGAAGAGTTTACAAGAGGCGGTAAGGACTCATCTATGTTTGAGCACCGCATATCATCCTCAGACGGACGACCAGACCGAGAGGGTGAATCGTATTCTAGAGGATCTTTTAAGGCTTTGTATCCTAGACTTTGGGGGTACATGGGAAGAGCACCTTCCGTTGGTAGAATTCGCATATAATAATAGCTTTCAGTCTAGTATTGGCATGGCACCTTTCAAAGCTCTTTATGGAAGGCCTTGTCGTTCGCCTACATGTTGGTGGGAATCTACCGATAAAATCCTACTTGGGCCCGATATGGTTAGGGAAACCTCGGAGAAGATTGATTTGATTCGAAGGAGGATGAAAGCAGCACAAGATAGGCAGAAATCGTATGCTGATAAGAGGAGGACAGATCTTGAGTTTGACATTGGGGACATGGTTTTTATCAAAGTGTCTCCGATACAGAATGTTGTTCGCTTTGGGTCCGTTGGGAAATTAGCGCCAAGGTTTGTAGGGCTGTTTCCTATAAAAGATAGGATTGGGAAGATGGCGTATAGGGTGGAGTTGCCTGAGAAACTTAGTGGAGTACACGACGTATTCCATGTATCACATTTGAGGAAGTGTTTGCACAAGACCGCGGAGGTGGTAGAGCCGAGCTTGCTTAAAGAGGTGGAAATAGAGCGTGATGCAACAATTAGACGAACTCCTACATGCATTCTTGGGTCGGAGATCAAAAAGTTGAGAAATCGAGAGGTCAGACTAGTTAAAGTGCAATGGGGAGATGATGAGAGCAACGCTACTTGGGAGACAGAAGGGAAGATGCATTCGCTATACCCTTTTCTTTTTGAGGGTATGTCTTTTAATTTCTCCTTTATCGCTTAGCTTATCTTATCTTTAGTATGTCCTCTCATTAGTATCTTTGACCTTTAGTTAGGATAATCCTATGGTTGAAACATGTGTTTGAGACATGTTATGTATGATGGATGCAAAATGGATGCAAGTGGTTGCTAGTGGTTGCTCGTGGATGCATATATACACACACTTTAGGCACTAGATCGGCTCAGTCACTACATATTGCATATTGCATAAATGAATGTATTTAGTATAATGGATGTATAATGGTTGTACCATCATATAGATGCTGCATTAGGTTGAATGGATGTGCACGCATATAGAAGTAGTTTGTAAGCAATTAGGATCTTTTGCATACATAATGGATGCATGGCACTATCATGAATTGCATCAAGGAGGTCAACTGAATCAGTGGACCGCCTGATTTTGCATTAGATACGGACATAGACACACACTGTGCATTTAAACATGAAAGCATTAGAAGTCTATAAGGACAATGGATGCTAGTGTTTGTTGATTGAGTAGATGGTTGATGATAGGATATAAACTTGAAGATTTTGGGGTCGAAATCCCTTAAGGAGGGGAGAATGTAACACCCCGTATTTCTGTTAATACTAATATTCACAAATTAAAAGAATTAATATTGAGAATTTGCACGAAATAGCCTTAAAAAGGCATATAACAAATTTGAGATATGTGAATTGCCTTAAAAGGCGAAAAATGGAATTAAGACATTAATTGGAAAATTAATGTGTAGAAATGGACATAAGTTAATTATGGATTAATTTGAATTCATGAATAGGTGCGTGTGTATATATATATATATTTATATATATATGGGCAGTTAATGTAAACATGAATAGAAGTTTATTAATTTGCTGAGTCACTTCTGACTCATTGCTGAGTCAATAAGATAAACCCCATCTGGTCTGAATGGCTGCGGTTATTTCTAGGTTAAATCTAATGGCCTAAATGAATCCTAACATCTATAAATAAGTGGGTAGACTCTAACCCTAAATCACTTGAAAAATTGGAGAGCTACCGACATGCCGTTGCCATGGAGTTCAGCATAGCCGTCACAAACTAAAGAAGAAGAAGGCCTAATCTACAAACTAAATCTACTCAAATCAAATCAAAAGCTCTCTCTCTTTCTATTTCTCTTCTTTAAAATTGTGAGTATGATGAATCTCACAATATTATTATAAAATAATTTGATTAAGTTATGAATGGATCACAAGAAAGTGATATGAATTGTTATGTATTTGTAAATTATGTTGTGGATCTCTTGTTATGCTATTATGTTATCATATATATGTTGTTATGTTGTAGTGATTATGTTGTAAATAATCCTATGCTATGTCATATGTGATTAATCATGCTATGCTATGTTGTAAATCATATCATGCTATGTTGCAAATTATGATATGCTATGTTGTAAATCTTATATATGTTGTAGATCTCATATTATCACATATGTTGAAATACTTATGTTATATGATAATGATGTCATGTTAAGTTGTGTTGAATCATACAAGTTGTAAAATCATGATGTTAGTATTTATGCGAATTGGATCATGTTTAAAGTTTATGTTTTTTTTATAATAAATCTTGATTATGGGAATTTGCCTATTGGGTTAGGTGTACCCATATACATGAATCTACAGATTAATTGGATCTTGAATATGGGAATTTGCCTATTAAGTTAGGTGTACCCATATACATGAATCTATGATTAAATGAATTTTGATTTTTGGGAATTTTCCTATTGAGTTAGGTGTACCCATATAAAACCATATTGTTAATGATGTTGATTCACACATGTCCTATACAAGTTTATGAAATTTGATCAAAATCATATTATGTGAATTATGAATAAGTTGACACCCTTAGATCCATGACATGTATAACCTTATGCAAGTTGTAATGTATGCAAGTTTTACCCCTTGTTATGATTTATTTAGTCACATATATATGTTGTTGTTGTGAATATTTTCTTTTATGCTATGAGTTAGACTAATCGGGTCTAGCATACATTTTGCGAATAAACGTTCAAACGTGGGGCAGGGGTAATATTAGGATATTAATAAATTGGGGTGCAATTGATATGATTTTGCATGCCTTAAATGGATGTCCATAATTGAGTCAATTATGGACATTGTTAAATTTGGAATTAATTAATAATTCAAGTAGGGAATTATTAAAATTGGGGAAAGTGGATTATTAATAATAATCAATGCTTAGGACACGAGGTTGGACCCGTTTGTGACGTAAACCTGCCCGGACCCGCCCGGAAAATCCAGTAGTCACAAATGTCGGCCCAATGTGAGAGGTCCTAGGCCCAAACTAAAGCATAACAGTTGTAAAGACACGAGGTTAGACTCTTTTATGGTGTAAGACTGCCCGGACCCACCCGGCAAATCCAGCTGCCATAAATGCCAGTCTAATGTGAGAGGTCTTTATGAGGTTATGGCCTTAATGAATTAAGAAATACTTAGCCAGATAATCATGTAAGGTGGGACATGGGGGTTAAGTAGGTGCCTTGGGTGGCATGAGGAATCTAGTGGTTGCCTTTAGAGGCATTTGAAATACGATTAGACTTAACCAAATACACATGTAAATGAACATGACTAAGTGGGTTAAGTGGATGGACTAATGGGACAAGCTTAGGTGGAATGCTTGTGGGAAATAACGGGGGCCCATTTCAACCAGTATCCCAAAACGTATCTTTGTGGGCTCGACCCAAGTCGAGGACGGGACACGCATACTGGGTTTGACTATAAGAGGCCAAAACAGGGAGCGGTGGCAACGCAAGTCCAATGGGTTTCATATGCGTGTGTGGACCCGGGCTGGTAGGTAAGACGTTGTTGCATCGTGTAGGTATAAGCCGTGCATCTCCGTTATATCGGGTTGCCACTTTAGGGGAATGACACACCCCACTGTGGGGCCATCACGGGTATCTACGAGTAGGGAGCCGATCGAAAAATGGAAAGTGGGGTACACCTAGTGGAGATAGGGGCAGGCGGCACCTATGTAGTCAGCTAGGAGTACGTAAATCCATTAAGAAAGTTTCTAAGTGAAGCTAAGTGGAATCAATCTTTAGAGTGACTGGTGTGGTGCAGTATAGTGTTTATCCTTTAGTATTTAGGAGCGCCTATAACGTTTCCTTTAGCGATTGTCTATGTCCTTAATCTGCTCTTTCATAGACATTTCCTTGTTTTCCAGCTTATGCCATAGTCCAGTTATTTTGATAATAGTATTGTAGAATTATCATACTCGCCAGACTTTATGTCTGACCCCCCCTCTTTTTCATCTTTTTCTCCCTTCAGGTCCTCAGGTTGGGCCAAGTTCCAGTGGAGTCTGATTGGATTGCTTATCTCTTGGAAAGCTTGGACTGCTGAAGTAAAGTCCAGCTTGTTATCTTTCTTTTTAATGGCTATTTATGTAATGGGATTATGTACTTGTTTTATCAAGATAGATATTGTACTTGACTTTGATTATGGTGTTATGATGTAATCAAACATGTTTTGACTTCTGCTGCAATTGAAATAAAGTTTTTAAATTTCCAAGTACTATTTTATATCTGTCTTGTTGAAATTTTACTGTTCTATATTCACCTAAAACCTCCATAGAAGTTAATGCATTCCCTTTGTGAGTGGCATTAATGGACGTGGGGCGTTACACGGGAAATAGACTTCCGCATATATCTTGTGGATAATTCAAAGCCTGTAGCTTTACCTGTCAGACACATGGCTCCAAAGGAGAGAAAGGAGCTCAGTAAGCAGGTTAAAGAACTTCTCGAAAAGGGATTCGTTAGACGGAGCATTTCGGAATGGGGTGCTCCAGTGGTGTTCGCAACCAAAACGGATGGTTCGCTTCGCCTTTGCGTCGACTATAGGGAGTTAAACAAATTGACCAAGAAAAATAGGCACCCTCTTCCCCGAATCGACGATTTGTTTGATCAGCTTGTAGGAGCGTCGGTCTTCTCCCAACTTGATCTGGCAACTGGGTTCCATCAGCTGAGAATAGCTTAAGACAGCATTGATAAGACGGCGTTCAGAACCCCAGACGGTTTCTTCGAGTGGCTTGTCATGCCTTTCGGCTTGACAAACGCACCCGCTTATTTTGTAGACCTAATGAGCAGGGTGTTCAGAGAATTCCTCAATAAATTTGTGGTTGTCTTCATAGATGATATCTTAATCTTCTCAAAAAATGAGGAAGAGCATGCTCAGCATCATAGAGAAATCATGGAAACTCTCCGTACACATCAGCTAAAAGCCAAATTCTCCAAATGCCACTTTTGGAGAAATGAGGTAAGATTTCTGGGGCATATAGTGTCCAAAGAGGGGTGGCTGTGGACCCCGCGAAAGTGGTGGCAGTACATGATTGGAAGACACCAAGAAATGTAACCGAAGTTCGAAGCTTTCTTGGGCTAGCCAGTTTTTACCGAAAGTTTATTAGGGATTTCGCGAAAATCTCAGCCCCACTCACAAGGCTAACAAAGAAGAATCTGGCATTCACTTGGGATTTGGACTGCAAGTTTGCTTTCCAACGATTAAAAAGGGCTCTCACAACAGCCCCAGTTCTGACTTTGCAAGATGGAAGCAAAATGTTCACGGTATACACGGATGCATGTGGAACGGGACTAGGTGCCGTTCTAATGCAAGAAGGAAGGGTAATAGCTTATGGCGGAAGACAATTGAAAGTTCATGAAAAGAACTACCCAACCCACGATCTTGAGTTAGTCGCCATCGTCTTTGCGCTTAAGTCTTGGCGCCATTACCTCCTAGGTGAGAAGTTCGAATTATACACTGACCATAAATCGTTGAAATATCTCTTCTCGCAGAAGGATCTTAACTTGAGGCAGCAAAGATGGATGGAGTTTTGAAACACCTCACCTCCGTTAGGGTCACTCTCAAAGGGAATGCACTAATTTTGGTGGAGGTTTATAAGTATAAGTCACAGATATACAAGACAGATATAAGAACACATATTTTTGAACAGCGGAAAACATCAACAACTTTTATTTCAACAAAATACGTGTTACACAAACCATGTCATAATTTGTTTTACAATACTTCCAAAAAACATAACATCTTCATAACTATCTTGATTACATTATTTAAAGAAGCATAAAGAAAACATAAATAAACCGCATTAGTCCCATAATTGTTGTCCAAAGCCATAGTCCAAAACGAAAAAGATCCAAGCAATACATTCTTTCTCTTCAAGCTGGATGTGAAAGCTGGTCAAGCTGCGGTATTCCCTTCCTGTGGACCGGGGGGGGGGGGGGGGGGAGGAAACGAAAGAAAAGTAGAGTCAGACATAAAGCCTGAGTAAATCTAGGACTATTCAGTCTATGAATAAAGAACTGGGTATGATAAGTATAAACTGGAAATGAGAAAGCACCATAAACTAAGTTAAGTTGTCTAGGGTCGAATATACTATCGTACCCCATATTAATCTCTGTACCCATATAAACTAGTTCCCAACAGGCACCCCATAATCAGGGTGAAGTGATCCATTTCTGATGATCGGCTCCTACTCGCATAGTTACATGTGTCTTACGGCCCCCGTTGTTGTAGTTACCTATGCTGGTCCCACCATGGGGTGTATCAAGTCCCATGGTGGCGGCCCGACACAATTCTAGAATGCACAGGTATACTACTGGTGCCCAGTGCCTTATTTTTCTGCGTCGGAGTGTGTGCACGCCCGCACCCCGTTAGAACCTACACTGCTGCACCACCGCCGTCGATTTGACCTCTTACAGTCAGCCCAGTAATCGTGCCCCACCCTGCCTAGTTCAGGGTATCCTGATACACCTTGTAGGGTTACTGCTGAAAAGGGTCCCCCGCTACTAGGTTTTCTATTTCTAGCCAACATGTTAAGTTGGTTAAGTGTTTTGTAAACCTAACCCCCAACCAGTCATTATAGTTTAGCATGTTCCATTTTGATAAAGTATTAATCCAATTTACTTAATCCTATCAATCCTGACTCAGCCTTAATTGTCTTATTAAAGCCTTGACCTCTCACATTAGACAGGTATTGTTGTGGCTGCCTGTTGCCGGTTGGGTCCGGGCAGTCTTACGCCACAACTCAGTCTAACCTCGGGTCTTTATTGGGCTCCGTGTTTAACTACCCACATTGGATAGGTATTGTTGTGACTACTGGACAGCCGGGCGGTTCCGGGCAGGTTTACATCACAACTTAATCCAACCTCGGGTTAAACACATCGTATTTTCTAAATTTACATATTTTGTCTCTTTTCTTTTTATATGTAAATATTTGCGGCCTATTATTCAAATTCATCTTTATTGGGTAAAATTAATTTATACCACTTAATTGTTTTTCAAGGTTGTTGGCATGCGTCAAACATGCCAACACATATGTTCAATATTTTATCCCAAACGTCATTACCCCCGTTTTACACATTCGCTACAATATAAGATATGTTGGGTTTAACATTTAAACCCAACTTAGCCATATGAAAAGGGGAGGCTTATAACATGGTGTTTATAAGGTAACATAAAAAGGGGAGTGTGAACGCATGAACTTGCAACATAACGATTCAATTAACATGAATTAGGCACATGTGAACTTGCATTGTAATAGCATATAATCATGGCATAAACAATACTTAAACATGAATCATTCTATTCATATAATCATGGCATAAACATACCTAAACATGAACCATTCTATTCGTATAAACTTGCAATTGGAATATAAATCTAACTTAATTATGTGTCACATATATCACCGTATGATTTTGATAACAACTTAGGCCTAAAACATGTTTTCAACTAGGCATAATACCAAACATAGTTTAGTCATGTTCATGAAAATGCTTACTTTTGTTTTTAATACAAAAGCATGATTTGCCAATTCCAACATAGATTCATATAAACCATAGTACTTAGTCGAGTCCAATTACACACTAAAAGTGATCATAAAAGTATGTACATCATATTGGCATAATAGTGAATCATATTCTTGCATGAATCCCAAATAAAATACCACAACATATGGTTGTTAACATGAATCATATACTTGTATGAATCCCTAAATAAAATACCACAACATACGGTGGTTAACATGAATCATGTACTTGTATGAATCCCAAATAAAATATCACAACACATGTTTGTTAACTTCCAACATAAATCACATACTTGCAAATATCCAATCGTATACCATAACATTTCCAAATCTTTTAGAATCAAAATAACATACAAATATAGATTATTATCGCCACAATTTCATTTCTCACTTTACACAAATCAAAACACAATTATTTATTCACATTGGAATAGCACTCTACTTACAACGTACGACGAATCTTCAATTCAGGAATCTGAATTCTGAATTTGGAGATGCTATCCTTTGTTGTAGGCGTTGTTTTGATTTTAATTGACGTTGCTTTAAGCTTTCGAATTATCTCCTAATTGTCTCTCAATTTCTGACGGCTATTCCTAGTCTTTCCTCAGCAGCATGACGGTCTCATCTCCATTTTAGTTTGTGTGAATTAGGGTGAGTCTTAGGTCCTTTTTATAGAGTTTGTGAGTTAATTAGGACCGTCGATGGAGCTTGGTTTAATAATAGCCGTTCGTTTGAAGGAGAGACCAATCAGAAGCTGACACCTAGCCCTAGTGACAAGGCAAGGCTCAGAAAATCGACCAAACACAGATCAGGCCAGCTGGGGGGCTGGGTTCGACCTGGCTCAGGGGCCAGGTCGACACGCCAGTCAACACCGTGTCGACTTGGTAGTCGACACGGGTGACCCAGGTCGACTGCCCAGTCGACCTGGGTAGCCCCAGGTCGACTACCAAGTCGACCTGGGTGCCTTGGGCGGGAAAATTCCCGCCCTGGCCAATTCGGCCCGATTTTGAATTTTAAATTGGTTTTTCTGAGCTGTTTTGGTCTGTTTGAATTTTAAACTGAATTCTGAAACTTCCGGAGGCCATATCTTCTTCATACGGAGTCCGTTTTGCGCAAACTCAGACTCTATCCCAAGCAGAATTCCGAGATGAACGCCATGGCGTATCCCGTTTCCATTAATTCTTTGATTTGAAATTAGTTATACTTTAATTTGTGAATTTCACTGTTATAGAATACACGGGGTGTTACATTCTCCCCCACTTAAAAGGATTTCGTCCTCGAAATCTTCAAGTTCAGGAAGAATGTATATCCTAACATCCAAACATCCATCTACTCATCCATCAAACACGAGCATCCATTGTCCTTAAAAGACTTCTAATGCTTCATGATCATATGCGAAGTGTGTGTGTACATGTACTTATCTAATGCAAAATCAGGCGGTCTACTGATTCAGTTGACCTCCTTAATGCAAATTATGTAAGTGCCATGAATCCATTATGTATGCAAATTCTCCTATTCATGATTCTACATGAGTGCTCAACCATTCATATAAATGCAACATCCATATGACAACACATTAAACTTCAACCATATACGAATATAAATACATTTATGCATATGCAATATGAAGTGACTGAGCCGATCTAAAACCTAGATTGTGTGTGTATATGCAACCAGGAGCAACCACTAGCAATCACTTGCAACCACTTGCAACCATCATCCATAACATGTTTCAATTACATGTTTCCATCCAAAGGGTTTCTTCCTAAAAGATAGGGTCGAGGAGATAGACCTAAAGAGATAGATAAAAGCGCAACTTAAGGAAAAAGAAAGATCAAAGATGTACCCTCGAAAAGAAAAGGGTAGGCTGCGCGTATTCTAGCTTCAGTTTCCCAAGTTGCGTCTCCCTCCGCGTCGCTCCACTGAACTTTGACGAGCTTGACTTCTCGGTTGCGTAGCTTCTTCACTTCCGTTCCTAATATGCGGGTTGGAACTTTCCTCACGGTTGCTTCGCGTTCCACTTCAGCTTCTTCTAGGATGTTTGGCTCTACCACTTCAGCAGATTCATGTAGACATTTTCGGAGATGTGAAACATGAAAGACGTTGTGAACTCCGGCCAATTTTTCGGGTAGCTCTAATCTATAGGCCATTTTCCCAATTTTCTCGATGATAGGAAATGTCCCTACGAACCTTGGTGCTAGCTTTCCTGTGGTTCCAAAACGAACAACGTTCCTTAGTGGAGATACCTTAAGAAAAACTCTGTCCCCAACCTTAAATTCAAGGTCGGTTCTCCTCTTGTCGGCGTAGGACTTTTGTCTGTCTTGGGCCGTCTTCATCCTTCTTCGTATTAAGTCTACTTTCTCTAAAGTCTCTCGGATCATATCTGGTCCAAGTATGAGCTTATTAGTAGACTCCCACCAGCAAGTGGGTGATCGGCACGGTCTTCCATATAAAGCTTCGAAGGGCGCCATTCCGATGGTTGCTTGGTAGCTGCTGTTGTAGGCAAATTCCACCAAAGGAAGATGGTCTTCCCACGTCCCTCCGAAGTCAAGGACGCACAGTCTTAAAAGGTCCTCCAAAACTCTGTTCACTCTTTCTGTCTGGCCGTCGGTTTGGGGATGATAGGTTGTGCTTAAGCATAACTGTGTGCCTACCGCTTCTTGCAGACTCCGCCAAAACTCACTTGTGAAGATAGGGTCTCGGTCACTAACAATGCTGGAGGTTATTCCATGGAGTCGAACAATTTCCTTGAGTTAAAGAGATGCTAGGGATGAGGCAGTTCTTTTACTCTTGACAGGTAAAAAGTGGGCGCTTTTAGTAAGCCTATCTACTATTACCCAAATGCTAGTGTTGCCTCTCCTAGACCTAGGCAGCCCATCAATGAAGTCCATTGAGATGCTATCCCACTTCCACTGCGGGACCTCTAGAGGATGGAGCAGACCGCCAGGCTTTTTTTGTTCCGCCTTAACCTGTTGGCACACCATACACTTAGAAACGAAATCTGCCACGTCCTTCTTTATGCCGTTCCAAAAGAAAGTTCTCTTTATGTCCTTGTACATTTTATCTCCGCTTGGGTGTATCGTCATCTTGGAGTGATGTGCTTCCTAGAGAACCTTCTTTACTAAATCCCTTGTCTGTGGGATGCATAGTCTTCCGTCCTGCCTTAGCCAACCTTTATCGTCGATGGAGTATCTGTTGAGGTGACTTGAAGTCTCACCCCTAATTAACCTATCAATCGTCTCCATAAGCTGAGGGTCTTCGCGTTGTGCTGTTCCTATTGAGTCTACTAAAGTCGGGCGTACTTCGAGAGATGCTAGCAAACCCAGTACAAAATCGAAGGAGGGCCTAAAGTCAAAGCTAGCTATAAACTCTAGGCTTTGCCTTTCAACAAACAGCGGGCTTAGGGTCAGTTTCTTTCGGCTCAACGCGTCCGCCACTACGTTGCCTTTGCCCGGAGTGTAGGAGATCTCGAAATCGTACAAGGCAAGAAACTCCATCCATCTCTGTTGCCTCAAGTTAAGATCTTTCTGCGAGAAAAGATATTTCAACGATTTATGGTCAGTGTAAAGTTCGAACTTCTCACCTAGGAGATAGTGTCGCCAAGACTTGAGTGCAAAGACGATGGCAGCTAACTCAAGATCGTGGGTCGGGTAGTTCTTTTCATGCACTTTCAATTGTCTCCCGCCATAAGCTACTACCCTTCCTTCTTGCATTAAGACGGCGCCTAGCCCTGTCCCACATGCATCTGTATAAACTGTGAACATCTTGCTTCCATCTGGCAACGTCAAAACTGGGGCTGTTGTAAGAGCCCTTTTCAGTCGTTGGAAAGCAAACTCGCAATCCAAGTCCCAATTGAACACTAGATTCTTCTTTGTCAGCCTTGTGAGCGGAGCTGATATTTTTGCAAAGTCTCTGATGAATTTCCGATAGAAGCCTGCTAGTCCTAGAAAGCTTCGGACCTCTGTTGCGTTCTTTGGTGTCTTCCAGTCCTGCACCGCTACTACCTTAGCAGGGTCCACAGCTAACCCTTCTTTGGATACTATGTGCCTAAGGAACCTCACTTCCTCTCTCCAAAAGTGGCATTTGGAGAATTTGGCTTTTAGCTGATGGACTCGCAGAGTTTCCATGATGGCCCTTAAGTGCTGAGCATGTTCCTCTTCACTATTTGAGAAGATAAGGATATCGTCTACGAAGACCACTACGAACTTGTTGAGGAAATCCCTGAACACCCTACTCATCAAGTCCACGAAGTAAGCGGGTGCGTTTGTCAAGCCAAAGGGCTTGACAAGCCATTCAAAGAAGCCGTCTGGGGTTCTGAATGTTGTCTTATCGATACTATCTTCAGCCACCCTTAGTTGATGAAAACCGGTCGCCAAATCGAGTTGGGAGAAAACATACGCTCCTACAAGTTGATCAAACAGATCGTCGATTCTGGGGAGAGGGTGTCTATTCTTTTTCGTTAGCTTGTTGAGCTCCCTATAGTCAACACATAGGCGGAGTGAACCATCCACCTTTGTAGCGAACACCACTGGAGCGCCCCATTCTGAAATGCTCCTTCTAATGAACCCCTTCTCTAGAAGCTCTTTAATCTATTTACTGAGCTCTTTCCTTTCCCGTGGAGCCATGTGTCTAACGGGTAACGCAACGGGCTTTGCATTATCTACAAGATATATGTGGAAGTCTATCTCCCGCTTCGGAGGCAAGCCCTTCACCTCTTCAAAGACATCCGGATATTCCCGGACCACTCTAACCGATTGCAAACTTTCAACAGAGGCATCTAGCGATTCAAGATAACTAAGCATAACCGCATACGAGGGACTACAAGTAATTTCCAGAGTGTTACCGAGTTGGGTCAGAAGCCTAACCACCCTTTTCTCACAATCCAGGATGGCACCATTACTGGATAGCCAATCCATGCCCAAAATCAAACCATATCCCGAGAAGCCCAAAACAAAGGCACTACATCTAAATTCAACGCTTAGAATAGAAATTTTCAATCCCACACAGATCATAGACAAATGAGCTGGGCCCTCAATTGGGTTTGAAACAATTAAGGGGTCCTCTACCATACTAGTTTCTAGGTGCAGAGATTCTACTAAAGCAGACGAGATAAAGGAGTGTGATGCGCCAGAATCAAATAAAGTGCGAACTGGGTGATCATAAAGATAAACTACACTTTCTACAGAAGTATTTATACCTCGTTGTTGCAGAGGTGGCGCCTCTAGCACATGAACCTGTGCCCCTGAGGTGGATCCAGCCCTCTGGCCCTGTCCTCGTTTCTTCGGGAAATCCTTAGCCATGTGGCCTGTCTCACCGCAAGAAAAGCACCCACCATTCATCTTGGCTTTCTTTTTCCGGCAATCTTTCACTAAGTGCCCCACTTTGCCATAAAAATTACACTTCCTCTTCTCTTTGTTGTCTTTCCCGCCCTTCTTAAAGTCTGTCTTCTTAGGTTGCAAACCCTCTTTCTTCCCTTGAGAGTTTTCTGCCTTTGTCTCCTTCTTGCCCTTATCCTCTTCGTTCAGCAATGCCATTTGTACCAATCTTTCATACGTAGCTCCCATGGGTATATGGGTCATGGCCAAACTGTGTAATGGCTCATTCAACCCTTTGACAAAACGGAGAGCCTTCTTGTGCGGGGTGTTGACTAGGTCCAGTCCGAACCTAGCCAGCTCATCGAACTGATTAACATACTCTTTGACTGTCATATTCCCTTGCTTAAGAAATAAGAATTTTTCCAACTGCAAACTCCTTTCAGCGTCTGAGAGAAATTTAGCCTCAAACCTCTCCCTGAAGTCCTCCCATGTTTCCACCGGTCTTTCTGCATTGGTGACTTCCCACCAGTAGGAAGCCTCGCATTTAAGTAGCCATACTGCCAGTTGTACCTTCTGCCTGTCTTCTACCTCAAAGATGACGAATATGTCCTCGATTTCCTTTAGCCAATTCCTAGCTGCCACGAAGGACTCAGTTCCATGAAAGTCCTTTCCTCCCATAGCTTTAAAATCTTTACATATCTTAACAAAGGTATTTCCTCGCGGAGGAGGTGGAGGAAGAGGTGCTGCTGCAGCTGGATGATTTCCTGCAGCTGGAGGAGGAGGAACGGTAGGACCTGGCTGAGTGGCCCTTGCTTCTAAGAATCGTCTAAACCAACCAGGTATTGGTATACCCTCTGGCAAGTTTAGTTCTTCGGACATGCTGAAACAAAAAGGATAGACTCAAAATGAAGGATAAAAGATAATACCTATGGCTTTGGGGGACTTTGCCTTTTTAAAATATTATATTTTATTTTTAAAAATGCTTCTTTAAATTTTCTTTTGAAAATAATTTTCAAAACTTTTTATCTTATCTGGTAAACCTATGCTCTGATACCAAGTGAAACACCCCACCTCCGTTAGGGTCACTCTCAAAGGGAATGCCCTAATTTTGGTGGAGGTTTATAAGTATAAGTCACAGATATACAAGACAGATATAAGAACACATATTTTTGAACAGCGGAAAACATCAACAACTTTTATTTCAACAAAATACGTGTTACACAAACCATGTCATAATTTGTTTTACAATACTTCCAAAAAACATAACATCTTCATAACTGTCTTGATTACATTATTTAAAGAAGCATAAAGAAAACATAAATAAACTACATAAGTCCCATAATTGCTGTCCAAAGCCATAGTCCAAAATGAAAAAGATCCAAGCAATACATTTTTTCTCTTCAAGCTGGATGTGAAAGTTGGTCAAGCTGCGGTATTCCCTCCCTGTGGACCTGGGGGGGGATGAAAGAAAAGAAGGCGAAAGAAAAGTAGAGTCAGACATAAAGCCTGAGTAAGTCTAGGACTATTCAGTCTATGAATAAAGAACTGGGTATGATAAGTATAAACTGGAAATGAGAAAGCACCATAAACTAAGTTAAGTTGTCTAGGGTCGAATATACTATCGTACCCCATATTAATCTCTGTACCCATATAAACTAGTTCCCAACGGGCACCCCATAATCAGGGTGAAGTGATCCATTTCTAATGATCGGCTCCTACTCGCATAGTTACATGTGTCTTACGGCCCCCGTTGTTGTAGTTACCTATGCTGGTCCCACCATGGGGTGTATCAAGTCCCATGGTGGCGGCCCGACACAATTCTAGAATGCACAGGTATACTACTGGTGCCCAGTGCCTTATTTTTCTGCGCCGGAGTGTGTGCACGCCCGCACCCCGTTAGAACCTACACTGCTGCACCACCGCCGTCGATTTGACCTCTTACAGTCAGCCCAGTAATCGTGCCCCACCCTGCCTAGTTCAGGGTATCCTGATACACCTTGTAGGGTTACTGCTGAAAAGGGTCCCCCGCTACTAGGTTTTCTATTTCTAGCCAACATGCTAAGTTGGTTAAGTGTTTTGTAAACCTAACCCCCAATCAGTCTGTATAGTTTAGCATGTTCCATTTTGATTAAGTATTAATTCAATTTACTTAATCCTATCAATCCTGACTCAGCCTTAATTGTCTTATTAAAGCCTTGACCTCTCACATTAGACAGGTATTGTTGTGGCTGCCTGTTGCCGGTTGGGTCCGGGCAGTCTTACGCCACAACTCAGTCTAACCTCGGGTCTTTATTGGGCTCCGTGTTTAACCACCCACATTGGATAGGTATTGTTGTGACTACTGGATAGCCGGGCGGTTCCGGGTAGGTTTACATCACAACTCAATCCAACCTCGGGTTAAACACATCGTATTTTCTATATTTACATATTTTGTCTCTTTTCTTTTTATATGTAAATATTTGCGGCCCATTATTCAAATTCATCTTTATTGGGTAAAATTAATTTATACCACTTAATTGTTTTTCAAGGTTGTTGGCATGCGTCAAACATGCCAACACATATGTTCAATATTTTATCCCAAACGTCATTACCCCCGTTTTACACATTCGCTACAATATAAGATATGTTGGGTTTAACATTTAAACCCAACTTAGCCATATCAAAAGGGGAGGCTTATAACATGGTGTTTATAAGGTAACATAAAAAGGGGAGTGTGAACGCATGAACTTGCAACATAAGGATTCAATTAACATGAATTAGGCACATGTGAACTTGCATTGTAATAGCATATAATCATGGCATAAACAATACTTAAACATGAATCATTCTATTCATATAATCATGGCATAAACATACCTAAACGTGAACCATTCTATTCGTATAAACTTGCAATTGGAATGTAAATCTAACTTAATTATGTGTCACATATATCACCATATGATTTTGATAACAACTTAGGCCTAAAACATGTTTTCAATTAGGCATAATACCAAACATAGTTTAGTCATGTTCATAAAAATGCTTACTTTTGTTTTTAATACAAAAGCATGATTTGCCAATTCCAACATAGATTCATATAAACCATAGTACTTAGTCGAGTCCAATTACACACTAAAAGTGATCATAAAAGTATGTACATCATATTGGCATAATAGTGAATCATATTCTTGCATGAATCCCAAATAAAATACCACAACATATGGTTGTTAACATGAATCATATACTTGTATGAATCCCTAAATAAAATACCACAACATACGGTGGTTAACATAAATCATGTACTTGTATGAATCCCAAATAAAATATCACAACACATGGTTGTTAACTTCCAACATAAATCGCATACTTGCAAATATCCAATCGTATACCATAACATTTCCAAATCGTTTAGAATCAAAATAACATACAAATATAGATTATTATCGCCACAATTCCATTTCTCACTCTACAAAAATCAAAACACAATTATTTATTCACATCGGAATAGCACTCTACTTACAACGTATGACGAATCTTCAATTCAGGAATCTGAATTCTGAATTTGGAGATGCTATCCTTTGTTGTAGGCGTTGTTTTGATTTTAATTGACGTTGCTTTAAGCTTTCGAATTATCTCCTAATTGTCTCAATTTCTGACGGCTATTCCTAGTCTTTCCTCAGTAGCATGACGGTCTCATCTCCATTTTAGTTTGTGTGAATTAGGGTGAGTCTTTGGTCCTTTTTATAGAGTTTGTGAGTTGATTAGGACCGTCGATGGAGCTTGGTTTAATAATAGCCGTTCGTTTGAAAGAGAGACCAATCAGGAGCTGACACCTAGCCCTAGTGACAAGGCAAGGCTCAGAAAATCGACCAAACACAGATCAGGCCAGCCGGGGGGTCTGGGTTCGACCTGGCTCAGGGGCCAGGTCGACACGCCAGTCAACACCGTGTCGACTTGGCAGTCGACACAGGTGACCCAGGTCGACTTCCCAGGTCGACTACCAAGTCGACCTGGGTGCCTTGGGCGGGAAAATTCCCGCCCTGGCCAATTCAGCCCGATTTTGAATTTTAAATTGGTTTTTCTGAGCTGTTTTGGTCTGTTTGAATTTTAAACTGAATTCTGAAACTTCCGGAGGCCATATCTTCTTCATACGGAGTCCATTTTGCGCAAACTCGAACTCTATCCCAAGCAGAATTCCGAGACGAACGCAATGACGTATCCCGTTTCCCTTAATTCTTTGATTTGAAATTAGTTATACTTTAATTTGTGAATTTCACTATTATAGAATACACAGGGTATTACAAGTTTCTTGCCTCGTATGACTTTGAAATTTCCTATACTTCCGGCAATGGCAACGTGGTAGCAGACGCGTTGAGCCGAAAGAAACTGACCTTAAGCCCTCTTTTTGTGGAAAGGCAAAGCTTGGAGTATATAGCCAGTTTTAACTTTAGACCCTCCTCGTATTTTGTACCGGGTTTGTTAGCATCTCTCGAAGTACACCCTACTATCTTAGACTCAATAGGGGCTGCACAACGTGAAGACCCTCAGCTTGTTGATGTGATAGATAAACTTATTAGGGGTGAGACTTCTAGTCACCTCAGTAGATACGCCATCGATGATAAGGGTTGGTTGAGGCGAGATGGAAGATTATGCGTCCCACAAGCAAGGGAGTTGACAAAGAAGGTTCTCGAGGAAGTGCATCATTCCAAGATGACTATACACCCTGACGGTGATAAGATGTACAAGGATATAAAAAGGACTTTCTTTTGGAGCGGCATGAAGCAGGACGTGGCAAATTTCGTTTCTAAGTTCATGACCTGCCAACGGGTCAAGGCGGAACAGAAGAAGCCTGGAGGACTACTTCATCCTTTAGAGGTCCCACAGTGGAAGTGGGATAGCATTTCAATGGACTTCATTGATGGACTGCCTAGGTCGAGAAGAGGCAACACTAGCATTTGGGTAATAGTGGATAGGCTTACTAAAAGCGCCCACTTTATACCTATCAAGAGTAGAAGGACTGCTGCATCTCTAGCATCTCTTTATCTCAAGGAAATAGTTCGACTCCATGGGATACCCTCCAGCATTGTTAGTGACCGGGACCCTATCTTCACAAGTGAGTTTTGGCGGAGTCTGCAAGAAGCTGTAGGCACACAGTTATGTTTAAGCACGGCCTATCACCCCCAAACCGATGGCCAGACGGAAAGGGTGAATAGAGTTTTAGAGGATCTTTTAAGACTTTGCGTTCTTGACTTTGGAGGGACTTGGGAGGATCACCTTCCTTTAGTGGAATTTGCCTACAACGACAACTACCAAGCTACCATCGGTATGGCGCCCTTCGAAGCCTTGTATGGAAGACCGTGCAAATCACCAACTTGTTGGTGGGAGTCTACAGATAAGCTTATACTTGGGCCAGATATGATTCGAGAGACTTCATAGAAAGTGGACTTGATACGGAGAAGGATGAAGACAGCCCAAGACAGACAAAAATCCTATGTCGACAAAAGAAGGACCGACCTTGAGTTTGAGGTTGGGGACAGGGTTTTCCTTAAAGTATCTCCTCTAAGGAACGTCGTTCGCTTTGGATCCATGGGAAAGCCAGCTCCAAGATTTGTAGGACCGTTTCCTATCATCGAGAAGGTTGGGAAGATGGCCTATAGATTAGAGCTACCCGAGAGACTGGCCAGAGTTCACAACGTCTTTCATGTTTCTCACCTCCGGAAGTGTTTGCATGAGTCTGCGGAACTGGTGGAACCTAACATTCTAGAAGAAGCCGAAGTGGAACGTGAAGCAACTGTGAGGAGAGTTCCAACCCGCATCTTAGGGACTGAAGTGAAAAAGCTACGCAACCGCGAAGTCAAACTCGTTAAAGTTCAGTGGAGCGACGCCGAGGAAGACGCGACTTGGGAAACTGAGGACAGAATACACGCTGCTTACCCTCTTCTTTTTGAGGGTACATCTTCGATCTCTCTTTTTCCTTATGTTATGCTTTATCTATCTTTTTAGGTATACCTCCTCGGTCATTTTCCTAACTCCTTAAGTAGAAAACAAATGGATGCAAACTTGTACTTGGAAACATGTTATGGATGATGGCTGCAAATGGTTGCTAGTGGTTGCTCGTGGATGCATATACACACACACCCTTGGTTATAGATCGGCTCAGTCACTTCATATTGCATATGCATATATATATATGTATTCTCATTTGTATATGGTTGAAACTTGATATGCTTTCATATGGTTGTCGCATTTGTATGAATAAGTTGTGCACTCGTGTAGAATTATGAGTAGGAAAAATTTGCATACATAATGGATTCATGACACTTACATAATTCGCATTAAGGAGGCCAAATGAATCAGTAGACCGCCTGATTTCTGCATTAGATAAGGACATGTACACACACTATGCATATGATCACGAAGCATTAGAAGTCTTTTAAGGACAGTGGATGCCTGTGTTTGTTGGTTGAGTAGATGGACTGTTGGATGGTAGGATTATACATTCTTCCAAACTTGAAGATTTCGGGGACGAAATCCTTTTAAGGGGGGAGAATGTAACACCCCGTGAATTCTATAACATTAAGCTTCACAAATTAAAGTGTAATTAATTCTAAATTAAAGAATTAAGGGAAATGGGTTATGCCATTGCGTTCGTCTCGGAATTCTGCTTGAGATAGAGTCCGAGTTTGCGCAAATCGGACTCCGTATGAAGAAGTTATGACCTTCGGAAGTTTCAGAATAAAATTTAAATTCAAACAGCTCAGTTTAAAATTCGAAATTCAAAAAACAGGTTCAAACTGGGCTGGGCGGGAAAATTCCCGCCCAGAGACTAGGTCAACCATAGGGTCGACCATTTTGTCGACCTGATCACCCCAGGTCGACCATAGTGTCGACCTGGGTGTCGACCAGCCGTCGACCTACCTGGTCGACCTGGCTGGTTGGGTCTGGCTCTGGCTCGAATTTCTGTGGCTCGGTGTGTCACTAGGGCTGACATGTCACCTCTTGATTGGCTCTTTGAACTTTGTATGGTCTAGATTCCTCCTGTCTTCATATGACGGCTCAAAAGAATTTAAAAATCTACAAATACACCCTACGTCACAACTAAAATTTCACACAAAAAAATAAGATGGGAGTCCTCATGCTGCCAGGAAG
Organism: Allium sativum; assembly: GCA_030737875.1. Lineage (NCBI taxonomy): Eukaryota > Viridiplantae > Streptophyta > Magnoliopsida > Asparagales > Amaryllidaceae > Allium > Allium sativum. The sequence goes on from CM060921.1 coordinate 322,997,217, forward strand.
GAATTGAGCATAGCCGTCAAGAGGGAAAAGCTTAGAGACGAATCAAATTTAGAAGAAGATAAAAGTTTAATCAAATTAATCAACGCAACGTTAATCTACTCAAAGGAGCACATCTCAATTTCAGAATTCAGAATCCAGAATTCAAGATTCTGCATTCGTTGTAAGTATAGTGACCTTTCAGAATATGAATAAAAACTGTAACGTGATTCGATGTAAATGAAAATAGAATTGTGTTATTGTATGAATTCTATGTATTGTAATAATTTTGTCATGACTTGTGTATTGATATTTGTGGCATAAATTGATTGATGCAAGCCTATTGTACATTTGTGTATGAAAGTAATAACAATAGCAAGTTGTGGCAAAAACTAGAAATTGATCCCTTTATGTATATGTTGATGGCATGGACTATCTATATTTCCTTAATCTAAGTTAGAATTTATGTAAACATGTTCTAGATTTGAGACCTTCTATGCCTACATGACCCAAAACCTATGAACACATTCTTATGTTTATTTGCAAGTATAATTGGATCTATGTTAAGTATTGTTTGGGTTTCATAAACTATGCAAGTTCATGGTGAAATAGGCTATATGATTAGATGTTAAAATTGGACATTTTGGTGAATATACAACATGCTAGTTTTGTGGTTGACATTATGACAAGTTAAACATGTTTAAACACAAGTTTGTATAAGCCTAAACTATGCCATTTCATATGTCACCTACTTAGTTATACTTTGATTTGAATGCAAGTTCACATGACCTATAATTTATGTTGAATCGCTAAATTGCAAGTTCATGCGCCACACACCTTTATGTGAAATATTACATGTTCTTGGTTTCCCCCTTTTCTCACGTTATAAAGCTGGACTGAATTGTGTCAAGCCCAACACTTGTTATAATGTTGCGAACGTACAAATGGGGGTAATAACGTTGGGTGTAAAACATTAAAAATATAAGTTAGCATGGTTGGCACATGCCAACGGCAATGACATTCTAGCGGTATGAATTGTTATACCCAAGAATAAAGAACATGGAATTTACATATATAATTGAGAAGTAATAAACTATGTAAATTTAGAAAACACGATATGCTTAACCCGAGGTTGGATTGAGTTGTGATGTAAACCTGCCCGGACCCGCCCGGCTGTCCAGTAGTCACAACAATACCTATCCAATGTGGGTGGTTAAGCATTGAGCCCAATAAGGACCCGAGGTTAGGCTGAGCTACGGTGTAAACCTGCCCGGAACAGACCGGCACATCCAGTAACCGTAGCAATACCTGTCTAATGTGAGTGGTCAGGTGCTCTAAGAGGCTAAGGACAGATGGTAGGGTTAAGTCAACTATAACACTTAACCAAATTCAACATGTTAACAAGAATTGATGGGTGGGGTTAGGTTAATACAAACACTTAACCACTTAACATGTTTGACTAGAAAAACCTAGTAACGAGGGACCCGTTTCAGCAGTAACCCAAGTTAGGTATCATGGTACCCTGAAACTAGGCACGGTGGGGCACGATTACTGGGCTGATTGTAAGCGGTTAAAGCGACGGCGGTGGGTGCAACAGTGTAGGTTCTAACGGGGTGCGGGCATGCACACACTCCGGAGCAGACAAACAGGGCACTGGGGGCACCAGTAGCATAACCTATGCCTTCTAGAATTTGTGTCGGGGCCTCCACCATGGGTCTTGATACACCCTATGGTGGGACCAGCATAGGTATCTACAATTCTTGGGGGCCGTATGACACATGTTAAAGCGAGTAGGAGCCGATCTTTAGAAAATGGGGATCACTTCACCCTCAGCATGGGGTGACAGTTAAAATAAGCTCAAGTATGTGCAGAGATATAGTATGTGTGCGATAGTACATTCAATTCTAAACGACACTTCCTTAGCTTGTGACACTTTCCTGTTTTCAGTTTATATCTATCATGCCCTTTTCTTATTCACATACTGAAGAGTTACTAGATTTACTCAGGCTTTATGTCTGACTCTATTTTCTTTTCGTCTTCTTTTCTTTTATTCCCCCCCACCCAGGTCCACAGGGAGGAAACAACTCAGCTCATTCAGACTCTTTACAGGCTCCAAGACCGTAGATGTATGATTTGGATCTCTTTTGCTCGGATTATGGCTTTGGATATCACTATGGGGATTTTTGTCTCTTTATTTATGTTTTATGCTTCTTTAATAATCAAGATAGTAATGAGGTTGTAATGTTGGAAGTATTTTGAGACAATTATGGAAATGTTTTGTTTGAACACGTATTGATGAAATAAAAGTCTGTTTGGTTTCCGCTGTTTAAAATATGTGTATTTATATTTGTCTTGAGTTTATCCGTGGCTTTTACTTATAAACCTCCACCAAAGTTAAGGCATTCCATTTGTGAGTGACCTTAACGGAGGTGGGGTGTTTCAATTCCATTCCGTGGAACGGCATCCCACCAAGACTAGTGTAGTCCTTACAGAGCTTGCTGAAATCGGCCCTAGGCGCCTGCACCGCTGCATCATGACCATTTGCAGTATTAGGAGCTGCCTTTTGAACATCCCTAAGCATTTCTCTCATGAAGTCAGTAAACATCGTCCTCGTATCAGGAGCATTCCTATTATTGGCACCTGAACCAGTATTCCTCGTATATCGGCTCATCGTTCAATCTGTAAGGAGAAAACGATTAACCATCTCTCCAGTGGTGCCAGTACAGTGTGACTCCATCCTTAGATATACTAATAGTATATATATAGCTTTTGAAAACCAAAATATCACAAATATGCGCTCTCATATATGTACTATCTCTCCCTGGTGTCTTTCCTTAGGTTAACTACGCAACCTAGAGCTCTGATACCAAGTGTGACGGCCCGCCCTGCACCAGTTGACATTTCCAATGAAAGTGTGTTGTGCCAATACCCGACTAGCACGGGACGGTCGCCAAAGAAAGGAAAAGAAAGGAATTTGAACTAACAAGGAACTTGTAGAATGTCTCACAGCACATGGGATAAAATATAATAATAACATAACTTTGACATAAAACAGGCGAGACAGTGCATAAGCAGAGAACTAAACCATCACAGCAGCAGAAATCCAGAATACCGCTTATCATCCAAACTAGCATTATTACAACTTTGAAATACTGTCTCTAAAGCAAAAGGAAAGAGGTACACTACTAATGCCCAAAAGTAGTGACCAGCAACAACACAGGGTGAATATATATATATATATATATATATATATATATATATATATATATATATATGGAAGCCTCTTGCTTGTCTCCGGTACAACTACTCGTGCATAATCACCTGACATGTCTCTAGTCTTCCCATTTAAGAGCACCCAGAGTAATAAGAAGAGACATAAAACTCTGGGTCGGACAAAAGTCTGGTATGAGAGATAAGCAGCAAAACAGAACAATAACATGTATACATAACCATACCTGAACCTGGACCTGCAACCAAAGAGTTAGCACAACAGGATGTACAATACTCTAAGGTAACACTAACACCTGGTGTGGAAATAATGGGGAAGGGGTGTGCATGACATGGTGATGGAAAACATCAAACATAGCAATCATCCTCGCATCTCTCACTTAGTGCGTAAAGCATACGATATCTACCACTTTGATCACCCAATTCTTTGTTGCGATCACTCTGCCTCATGGAGTCATGACGGCTCCACTGCACTGATCTGTAACCACTAATACTTTACTATGTCCACTCTGCACCATGGAGTCATGATAACTCCACTGCACTAGCTCATAGCCATGCTACGATCACTTTGCCCCATGGAGTCATAACAACCCCACTGCACTGATCCATAGCCAATATCCGTCTCTTAGTGGTGAGTCAAAGCCATAGACATTGATAACCCTTTGCACACGTCCCGCAGCAAAGTCCAATTCATGAAGTTAACTCATTGGTTCCCATCTGAATCCTGAGTTTCAACTTATCACTTGGACTTCCTTTGCATCTCAGGTTTTGGTCTAATTGATAATGGTCTTCAGAAAAGTCGTCGCGTAGTAGAAGTAGTTGGTTCAGTTCGGTCTTATAGTGTTCAAACCCTCCGGTTCGGTTCGGCTCAAAAGTCTTCTGGTTCGATCATCTGGTTCGGTTCGGTTCGGTATATGGAATCCAAGTTCCTCCCCTTGATTCGGTTCGGTCCTCCATGTCACAACGGTTCGGTTCGTTGTTCATAGCCTTGGCCCGGTTCGGTTCGTCGCCTCTTATTCTCCAGCTCCTGGTTCGGTCCTCCGATCCGATCCCCATGCCCCATCCCACTTTGATCCGATCTGGGCCTTCCTTATTTCCCCTACATTCCCTTGTTCCATGTTCCAGTCTGGTTCGTATTCCCTTGCCTAATCCACTGGTCCGATCCGAGCCCTATAATCCGATCCGATCCGAAACTCTGCACATTTTCCAACGATCATATATCGTCCATTTTCACCATACAACGGCGTTTTCCACCATTCTAACTTTCCTACAAGATTACTCAACATTCCAAACAGTAATAACAACAAATAAAATCAATCATAAACATTCAAACATCAATCATATGAGTTATTTTGGATCAAACATGCCCAAACCTATGGTTTTTCCCCTTAATCCCCTTAATCATGATTTAAGCATACAATTAGCAAAATATATCCAAATTAACCCAAATTTCTATCAGAGCCCTAAAATAATATTTTAGAATTTCTGAATATTTTTCCAAATTTTTCTGAATTATAATTTCGCTAATTAACACTAATCACCCCTAATTAACAATGATTAGTGAAAAACAATGCAAATCACACACTGTATCCACAAACAAAACTTTAGATCTGAAACTCTACTATTTTGGGGGCGTTTTCCTATTCAATGCAGCAGCTCCAACTCTGATTTGGTGTTGATTTGCCTTGATTTGATGTGGATCTTCTTAACTAGTGATTAGAAGATGATTTTGGATGATTTAGAGGATGGAGGCCATTACTAAGGTTCAAAGGATGAAAGTGGCGGCTGTAAAAACTGAAATGAAATGTTTTCCTAACCCGATCAGCCTTCCTATAACCCCAATCCTGAAATGGATTATGGGCCTAGCTGCTAATCACCTTAATTAGGCCCGGTTAAGCTGTTTTTCACCTTCCAAACTTTAATTCAGCCATACCTCCCAAATGGTAAGCCCATTTGGCTAGTGTGACCACTCTACGGAAAGGTAAACCATCATCTGAATCCAATGGAACTAGTTTCAGGTCAAAACTCCTTACCAATCAAAAGTTATGCGCAAAACAAGATTTTTAAGGGCAAAATGGTCATTTAAAAATCGGAAAAAATCGTGAACATGGGAAATGACCCCAGTAGTCGTTCCTCAAAGTTACATGACCATACGACCTCGTATGAAAAAGTAATAAATATTCTACAATCCTTCGATACGTAGAATGCGGGTCGTTACAGTATTATAATAAATTAAATTACAAAGATAAGTCTGTGATTAATAACAATGGTTTGACGAAAGTTATAAGCAAGAAGAAAATGGTATGGTAGCAACTGGAGACTAAAATGGCATCAACAAATATGGATGCAGAATGTAATATTGCATCTTCGGCTGTTAATGATGGGAAAACAGGTGGTAATAATTATGAGGTTCTTGCTTAAAAATATTTATCAGGCAATACAGCTTTGGATTGTAAAGTGGAACAAGAAAATGAGGAAGCTCTTGTGGGGAATCTATTTGATGAAACAATTATATCTACTGAGGCATTGCGGGGTAAGAATTCTTCAATTGTTGTTGCATCTATGTCACTTCCTTCTTGTTTGAGTAATACTGTCAATTATGCTTCTTTTGGTTCTTCTCAAGTACTACTATGTCTTGTTCGTCATCATTTAGCTCTAAATCTCTGTCTACTGTTTGTAAAACAGTTTGTAGTTCTGCTGCTTTTTCTGGTTCGACTTCGGCAGAGTCAAAATAACCCTATGCTCATTTAAAGTTTCCTTCAAATATCCAGTTACCACCAGTTTCTTGTTCTGGCTTAACCTTTCCTATTGTGAATACTGTGACTTCTCTATCTTCTGTTGTTTCCTTAAGTTCAATACACTCATCTAAATCTAAGAGCATTAAATCGAAAGGTAAATTTTGGGATGATTTAGATGAGGGTATTGATTTTACACCAGAGGATGTGCTACCTTTAAGTTCTAATTTGAAATCATCTAGAAGACATATTAGGAGTAGTCCCATCTATGATTCATCTCTTACATGATAGTGATTCTTTGGACCTTTTGCATGCATGAAGATTTTGCAGGTTTTGAAATGTTTCAGCTTCAAGAAAGGATATGAATTTTCAGTTGTGAAATGGTGAAGTGCTTGAATCAGTGGATGCTACCAGCGATGTGATGATGTTGGTGATCAAATAGAGATATTGTGGCTTTTAGGCTTGTTATTTCGAGTGATTTATATATGATATTTTACATGTAATTTTGTAAGTGTTTGTCTTTGGTCAGTTCTACTTCAAATGTTTGTTTATTGAGTCAGTTTATATTGTAAACAGATCATATTAAGTAATAAAATTTTGCACATTACTTTCAAAAAAAAATAAAAAAACACTCGGGTTTGTCTCGCGAATTACTAGTAATCAACCAAATATGTCTTCTTACAAACTTTTGTGGCACAAGTACCAAGTCTGGCTATTCAATCTGAGCGTATCTCCTCTTCTTAGGAGTTTTTTTGTTATGTTCCATATCTGCAATAAGTTTCATGGTGGGTTTGTTTTTTGTTGGTTTTGTTGGTGCCTTCTGAGTTTTTATATGGTTAAGTGATCCCATGTCGCAACAGCCATGTCGACTTGTTGGTGGTGATAAAGTCTCTTCTCTTACGTGTATGCCTCTGGGTATTACTATTCAATCATCCTCGGTTTCTCTCATGAATTACCTTCTCTTATTCTTTGGTCATGGCTTCTCATCTAAGACACAAACATGTAACAAGTTTGCACTGCCATAGGACCAACAACTTCATAGACAATTTACTTCTTATGTGCGGGTTGCAACGTTCTTAACCTCTTTCTTGGTGAGTTGCTTAGCTCTGTGTTTTATCTGTTCGTTAAGTCAGTGGCTATGGGAGTTTTGGTGTTTGTTAATGTGTTGTTGTTTATATAATTTTCTGTTGGCCTTGGGGTTTTGACTTGTATGAGGAGAGTTGTTGTCTTGCTTTAAGTGTGTTTAGTTGCTTGTTGCTATATTCTGGTAGTGCATTTTGTTTGAGTCGAATACAATCATATGTGATGGACTGGAGCATGCAATTATTTGTTGTAGTTGTTTTGTTGTAGCTCGCTTGGGGATGGAGGTTTTGATCAAGTCACGGTCTATTGTTTCTTGTCTATTTGTGAGTTTATTTAGGTATGTACTGTTATGTAAGTGTGCTCCCAGCGTGGAGTCTAGAAATTTGTAGTCTAGGTTTACATCCTAGCTCCAGTGCTTTTAGCTAGTGATTTTTTAGCAGTCTAGACATTACGGTCTAGCTCCAAGGCTTTAAGCTAGTTAATTGAAGTGGTTGGTTCAGTATAAAAACCGTTGTGGTGGTTGATCCACCTTAAAAACCGATATTAGTATTTAGACAATCTGTATATCTCCTATAGTAATGTATTTATTCTTTGTTATAATGAAAAGTGTTATGGATCACTTTAAAAACCGGCCGGCCTTTCTAAAAAAATAATATCATGGTGTAATTTTCTTAATTCAGCGGTAATGTTGATTTGTCACTAGAAGTAAATTTAAAAAATAAAGAAAAACCATGAAGTAACAAATTCACTAGAATTTGAAAGAATATGAAGCTCAAGTTCATATGTACAACAACGAAAAGTTAAAGGTCATGTAAGCTGAAATAAAGTCCTGAAACAAATGAGTGCATTTAATATTTTCTTAAAGCAAATTACTTTAGGCTTTAATGAAAAGAAAGGATTTGAAAATCTATAAAGATATAATTTTCTTACAAATTTTATACATAATATTTTAATAATAAGATTAATAATTGGACTATAAGATGAAATGATTAATAACATAAAGTTCTCAAAGTTTGAAAATCCAAAGACAAAAATGCCTATAAACTTGAAGTTTTAATTGTCATAAATTGCAACTTCATAATTGCATGAACAGTCCATTCACAAAAGAGATATCCATGGTTATTTAAAACCATACATGTAACAAAACTACTGCCTTAGTAGCATTATGATGTAAAATGATGACATAAGCTTGAAACACCGTAGTATATACCTATAAGCCATTTTAATTTAACACATGATGCGAGTTTCTTAAGTCCAAAAGGCTTAAGAATGTGACGTTCTTATATAGCTGAAATTTCGAATTTCATTAACTAGAATATCTGAAGTTCTCAAATATAAGTTAGTTTAAAGTTTTATCACATTAAAGAGTATGACGTTCCATTAGAAGAGAACAATATGAAAATTCAAGATATAAATAAAATAAAATATGTGATAATGTTTGTTATATAATGATGCATATCATATGACTAATTACACATTAAATCTGGTTCATCGGTTCAACTATAGATATCAATTTAGGTATTATACTGCTTATTTTGTATTAACCACTTTAGGAATAAAAGCGGTGGTAAAGTAATATACTATTCTTTTACTTTTATTATAAAATAAAAAAATAGATTAAAAAGGAGAAAACATTAGAAAGAACATAAGATATTATGGTGAGACTTTTCATTTCTATTGATTTAGGTATACAATACAATGTAAACAATCTCTATACTTATAGGAAGTCTACATGCCATGTGGGAAAAATCATAAATAGGGAAAATAGTGCAATTTTATTTCATCTTTCGATAACATGTTTTACAATTTTACAGTAAGGGTTGATACTTCAGGATCAAAATAATGCTTCACTAAAAATCTTACAAACAAAAATCCAATGAGAAAAATATTAGTAAAGCAAAAGAGTACATCTTTAGGTATGTACAGCTACGTAAGTGTGCTCCCCGCGTGGAGTCTAGAAATTTGTAGTCTAGGTTTACATCCTAGCTCCAGTGCTTTTAGCTAGTGATTTTTTAGCAGTCTAGCTCCAAGGCTTTAAGCTAATTAGTTGAAGTGGTTGGTTCAGTATAAAAACTGTTGTTGTGGTCGGTCCACCTTAAAAATCGATATTAGTATTTAGACAATCTGTATATCTCCTGTAGTAATGTATTTGTTATAATGAAAAGTGTTATGGATCACTTTAAAAACCGGTCGGCCTTTCTAAAAAAATAATATCATGGTGTAATTTTCTTAATTCAGCGGTAATATTGATTTGTCACTAGAAGTAAATTTAAAAAATAATGAAAAATCATGAAGTAGCAAATTCACTAGAATTTGAAAGAATATGAAGCTGAAGTTCATATGTACAACAATGAAAAGTTAAAGGTCATGTAAGCTGAAATAAAGTCCTGAAACAAATGAGTACATTTAATATTTTCTTAAAGCAAATTACTTTAGGCTTTAATGAAAAGAAAGGATTTGAAAATCTATAAAGATATATTTTTCTTACAAATTTTATACATAATATTTTAATAATAAGATTAATAATTGGACTATAATATGAAATGATTAAGAACACAAAATTCTCCAAGTTTGAAAATCCAAAGACAAAAATGCCTATAAACTTAAAGTTTTAATTGTCATAAATTACAACTACATAATTGCATGAACAATCCATTTACAAAAGAGATATCCATGGTTATTTAAAACAATACATGTAACAAAACTACTGCCTTAGTAGCATTATGATGTACGATGATGACATAAGCTTGAAACACCGTAGTATATACCTATTAGCCGTTTTAATTTAACACATGATGTGAATTTCTTAAGTCCAAAAGGATTAAGAATGTGACGTTCTCATATAGCTAAAATTTTGAATTTCATTAACTAGAATATCTGAAGTTCTCAAATATAAGTTAGTTTAAAGTTTTATCACATTAAAGAGTATGAAGTTCCATCAGAAGAGAACAATATGAAAATTCAAGATATAAATAAAATAAAATATGTGATAATGTTTGTTATATAATGACGCATATCACACGACTAATTACACATTAAATCTTCATCAGTTCAACTATGGATATCAATTTAGGTATTATACTGCTTATTTTGTATTAACCACTTTAGGAATAAAAGCGGTGGTAAAGTAATATACTATTCTTTTACTTCTATTATAAAATAAAAAATAGATTAAAAAGAAGAAGTCATTAGAAAGAATATAAGATATTAGGGAGAGACTTTTCATTTCTATTGATTTAGGTATGCAATACAATGTAAACAATCTCTATACTTATAGGAAGTCTACATGCCATGTGGGAAAAATCATAAATACGGAAAACAGTGCAATTTTATTTCATCTTTAGGTAACATGTTTTAAAATTTTACAGTAAGGGTTGATACTTCAGGATCAAAATAATTCCTCATTAAAATTCTTACTAACAAAAATCCAATGAGAAAAATATTAGTGAAGCAAAAAAGTACATTGTAGCAAAATTTTATATGCTCATATGATTTATAATACATTATCCAATTAGTCTACTGATGTAGTCGATGCATGCCAATTTTGTACTTCATCTTTTGAACTTTTGATTTGGAAATTGTCATTGAGAAAAGATTTACCTGCTTTTCTTGAAACTAGATTTGTTTCTCTACTTTCTTGTTATCCTTTCATATATCATGTGTGAGGAGAAACTTACAAGAAATGTGCTCTGTCCTATACCTTTGATATAATCTATTTGAATCCGAGCCACACAAGATGCATTGTCTTCATAAATAATAGTTTGATGCATCAACAGATGTTTGATACTTCTGAATCAAAATGTTGCCTCGTTAAAATCTTACTTATAAAAACCCAATGAGGGAAAATTTTAGTGAAGCAAAAAGAGTTATATATAAAAAATATCATATTTCACTAGTTTACTACGTCAAATGGAGTATGACACTTCTAGATCAGTGTAATGCCTCGTTAAAACCTAATAAGGAAAACCCAATGGGAAAAATCTTAAATAAGGAAAAAGAGTACATTATAACTTATTTTCATATGTTACTATTTGGGTTAAAACTTTTGGATCAAGTATATTTTCATCATCTCCATTTGGATGGTAAGGTCCTTTTTAATATCTAGTGATCTGACAACCATAGGCGTACTAAGTGGATATGCTTTATTCGTTCGAAAATGCTTCAGTATTTTCTCAATGTAATTCGATTGATGGGTTATTATGCCATTTGTACTACGCTCGATCTGTAGACTAAGATAGTATTTAGATTTGTCAAGATCTTTCATTTCAAATTCCTATTTCAAGTAATTTATTGTTTCAACAATCTCTTCTGGAATCCCAATCACAATTATATTATCAACATATACCGCTAAAATAAAATAAATCCGTTTATCGATTTCTTTATAAAGGAACATGGACAAATGAGATTGTTTTTATATCCAGATTTTACGAAATATTCATTAAGACGGTTATATCACATTCTTCTGGATCGTTTCAAATCTTATGATGATCGTCTCAGTTTTATTGAGTACTTCGAATTTGATTTTGCTTCAGGTAACTTGTATCCATCTAGAATTCTCATGTAAATATCGGTATCCAATTCACCCTATAGATAAGTTGTTACAACGTCAGTTAATCCTATATCAAGCTTCTCAGAAACTAGAAGGCTTATCAAATGTCAAAATGTTATAACTTCTACTCTAGGAAAGTATGCTTCTTTAAAGTCAAACCTGGTCTCTGCAGGAAACCTTGTGGTCGTTCCTTGTATCCCATAACTTCATTTTTATCATTTTGATTTCTTATTTAAAACACATTCGTTTTGCAATTTATATGCTACTAATATTCATTTATGAATACACTTCATGTGCTTACAATTTTGTGTTTCAATCAGGTTTGCATATTGCAATACACATTTGATGAATAAGACAAGTTTCATTACAACAACACAAACAAGGACGTCATGTTGTCATCTTGAAGTATAAAGATCTTCGTTACAACAATACCTGGAGGAATGAAGTATATCAAGATTTTCATTACAACAATACCAAGTAGGAAGTAATCTATTCATCTTGAAGTATATCAAGATTTTCATTACAACAACATTTAGAAGAATGTTGTAATCTATCGTCCATTCCCTTGTCATTCTTTATCTTCTTTAGGAACATACAAATTTTTGTAAGTTTTGGATATTGCAACTACCACTTCAATGGTTTTTAAGAGTTTCATTACAATAATTCTTGAAAGCAGGAAGTGATTTACTCATCATGAATTATATCAAGATTTTCATCATAACAATACTTAAAAGAATGTTGCATTCTTTATCACTACCATTATTTAGATTCTTACAGAATTTGTATACTTTCATCGTTTATACCTTCAAGGTATTGTAAATGTTTTAAACACTTTCACTACTTTAATCAATTCAATTATCTATGAAAATACAATGATCATGTCACATAACATGTTGTTGACACGGTATGGTACTTCAATAATTTTAGTGTGCTTTTGTCATTTTGTATTTCTAATTTTATCTTATGGACTACAGGTTCATATTTCTTATTTAGGAGAATTTTATGATGGTAAATCATGTTTCTCTTTAATATGGGATTTTTAATCCATGTATAAATATAAGCGCTTTATTATTTATTAATTTATCATCGATGATTATTTCTTGTCAGTTATATGCATGCTTTATTGAGATCTGACTTTTATACCACATTTTTGTTGTGGTTTACACCTTTTGAACCTTCAAGGATTGAAACCTATACTGGAGAAAGTCTAATATGGACATAATTAATAATTTATGCAAGTTTCTTAATATTTTGCATCATTCTTATCTATGGTAAATATTTAACACCAATGATCAACATGAACTTATATCACTTTATCCTCCCCCTCAATGTTGATAAACATTGTCACATTAAATAATAAACCCTCTTTGGATTCTCATTTATGATCTATTATCACATTATTTCTAGCAAATACATTTTGTGTATTTTAATTGTAGGAGGACAATGTTCTTATCAGTTGATAAGATGCACTTATAATATATTGCTTATTCTCTTTCATTGATCTAGTAACTTAGAGGAATTTTCTAATTATATAGATCATGACTTCATGTCTTTCTATATTTACGTTGATTGATTTTTATATCATTAAGTGATATTGATGCCTATATGGTGAGCTTATATTAATTTAATCTAACAATCTTCAAGTAGTTAGTTAAATATTCACAGGCATACACACACACACATAAATGTGTGTGTGTGTATGTGTGTGTTTCCACATATTACATTTGTAAATGTAAATATATAAGTAAGATACAACTCATTTTAATTTTTCTGAAATCTTTTGATGCATCATCATTTCCTTGTATGATGTAACTTTTTTAAGAAGTACATTATTACTATCTCGCACAGTTTCAATGAAGCTTCTGGCTTTTATATTATCAATTATTTCAAGTTCATTGATTAATAAACTTTAGGTTCCTGTTCACACACACACACACATGTATATCAAACTTATTAGTTTATGATGAACTTCTAGTTCTCAATCTTTTTGCATACTTCTAATTTAGAGGCTTTTACTTTCTTGCTAACTATCAAGATTTCAAACCTGTAAACATTATCAAAAAGCATTTTTTTCATAATTCAAGACTTTGAGTTGTACAACTTCTAATTTAAATTTTTCTTTGAACAACATCAGTTTTTGGTGCTAACATTTTTATTCTTCCATTACATTAGATATTACTTGCTAAATACATCGAATAATAATACATATGTCTATTCTCATTCTAAACACAAGCATACATCATTTAGCTTGCAATAAATAATGCACTTGATACATTTATGATAATATGGTAATATAAAATTTTACCATGCATCTATTATGAAAACAACGTAAATAACCATAATGTAATCTAGCTACAGTATTGATCAACGAATAAACTATAATGAACAACTTAAAGTTGTACAAAATTTCTCAATAATCATATTTTCTAAAATACCATATATATGCATAATGTCTAATCAAGAATTGAGAAGAAGTGTATAATCCTAGAACCAAGATTTTACATTCTTTAATATGAATGATTCGAAAAACTTGCAGATATGTACATGAAATTCACAAACATAAAAAAAATTACATGTCTTAGATTCAAATTATTGCACAAATTTGGAGTAAAATTATTCCAAAAAAAAAATTCTTAATTTTATTTTCACTGTACACTTCATACAAAGATCCTTTTGATCATTCTTTTTGTATCAAAATTACCTCCTATATTACAGAAATTACAGGTTTTAATTTTCCATTTTATAACAAAAACTATTTTTGCATTCACTTCAATATGCTAATTTAAGATCGATATTTAGATCTTAAATTAAAAAGATTTTCGAGATGCATATATTTGTATAAAAGTTTTTTTAAGAAACAATAAAATATTTCTTTTGAAAAATGACAATGTTTAAAAATTACTATAATAAAACGTCAGGTTTTATTATAATTTACATATTACTATATATTTTAAATTGAAGCAATTTCTCTAGAAAGTGTTTTTATTTACATATGAGAGTCATTTTACTATCTTTTAGTATTTATTATAAAAGTAATGATCTCTTCTAACAATAAATTTTTCCAGTAATCATATGTAGCATAAAATTAGGATATAACCCTTTTGCCTTTTATTTAAACTTGTCCATTCATTATTTTTCAAATCCTTTCTTATTATTGAATTCTAGTGTCCTTTGCTATAATAAAATATTAAGTACACTAATATGCTTTGAGGCTTTATTTTATCATTTAAAGGAACATTTGGAGGCTTAATTTTAGCATGTGAACTTCAGGTTTCTTATTTCAAAGAATTTATTTTCATCATGATTTTTCAATTTCATTTCCAGTAATAAATCAATGTTGCTATTGAATTTAAACACTACACATTTATATTTTATACTCATAATTTTATTGGGTATACATAAAAAAATCAATATTTCAATTCAACTTCCACAGATAAATCAAGAGATATTCTGTCCTCGGTCTAAGAATTACATATGAAAAATAATAGTAGACCGGGAAAGATAAAATTAGCTCAATAATGTAAACAACATATATAATCAATTCTCCATTAAATTGGATTTGCAAAACACAAAATTAGATCTGCAAAGAAAAAATAAAATAAATCTAAACACATATTTGGGATCAATAAAAATAATCAGATCTAAAAAATAGATCCATTAGAACCTAATCTAGATCTATAAAGAAAAAACGATCTAGAAGTTTGAATCAGATCTAGTAGAACAGAAGATATATCAAATTCATAGATCTATTAATCAAAGATTCTCAAACAAAAAATAATAATTACAAAATAAATCTAGAAATCCATGAAGTAAGAATCCTCAAATAAAAATTATTTACCTGACAAATCCATAAATGTAGATCTATAAGATTTCAAAAGATGGCTCTAATAGAATCTCGTAATGATAACGTGTTATAAAATAAGTAAAAATAGATAAAAGAGGAGAAGCCATTAGAGAGAACATAAAATTTTAGAGAGAGGCTTCTTATTTCTACTGATTCAAGAATATAATACAACGTAAAAAATCTTTCTGTTTATAGAGTCTAGATGCCATAGATGCCACGTAAATTGCAGTAAAGTCCCTTAGCATATTAGCACATTCATCCTTATTAATTTTACATGTTACAACAACTTTCTATTTTAGTTAACTATTAAAAATAAGATAAGATTTACAACAACATTCTAAAATGAATTATGAAGCTTCCAACTTTGTGGATTTTGATCCTTAAGATATGATTACCGAGCTATCTCATTCCATGCTATTATTTCTACAAACTTGCAACATATAAAAGAATGTTAATGGTTTTCCTACCATTCGCTTATGTTGTATTTCATTTTTACTTTTATATAGGTCATGGGAGCAATAAAATGTACTAATTAATATTTAGTTTTACTTTCATGTTATTGTTATTATAATTAGCTATACATGGTTATGACCGGACATCATGCTCCATTCAATGTGTAATAAAGTTTGTTTATTTTTATTCTATTGTAAATACTTTATTTATTTTGTGCAGACAGAATTACATTGTTTGGTTCCTGGTTTATTTTTTACCTTGAAGTTACCGTATAATATATGTGCATTATATCATTCTTGTGTACTTAGATTTTTTTTGTAATTATGTGTGTTTACATCCTTCTTAATATTGTGTAGGATAGTTAAAAGGCAAGAGAATATATAATCTAATATACATAAAATTTGAATTTTGAGTGAGTACTCTAAACAATAGGTAAATCTAACTTTTATTGATCACTATATATTGTAAAGTTGATAAATTACTTGTATATAGATATTACTATCTATTTAATTGAAAAATGCAATTTAGCTTCTTTAAAAGATATTAACCTTGTGTCATAAGGGTGTCTATATGTATTACTCTCATAAAGAGATGTTTAATATTTTATTTATGTTTACAACTGAAAAACCTTAGAAGAGACGTAACGACTCTAATTTTTAGTCAATTTAAAATATGAAATTTTAATTAATTTTAGTGGATTTTAAGTGGTCAAATATTGAATCTGGACCTGACAACAATTAAAAATAAGTTTTAACTTTGTTTTATATTTTACTAAAGATAAAATAAGTTTAGTGAACTTTTGAAATTTATTTAAAAGTAATTATATTGAAATTTGATAATTTAATATTGTTTCAATAGCCTAAAAAAGACATTTTTCAAACGATCTCAGAATTTGATGAAACAAATTTTACCAGATCCGGAACGTCAAATAATGTTAAGGTTTAAAATTTTATATTTTTCGGAGTTAGAATGTGAGCATACGAATAATAAACACATACCGGGTCAATTGGCCAAAATTAAGTGATAACGTAATAAAATAACAAAACCAATGGTCAAACGGACTCCGAATTCGAGGAGACATGTTCCATTGGATCTGTAACTATGAAATATGTTAGGATTCAATATTTCGTGTCGATCGGACTTATTGTTTGATCATACGAGTGATAAACGCATGAAAAAGCTTAAATAAGCTCACCTTTAAACAAGTAAGAAACACAAGTGTTTCTTTTATGATGTGTCAAACTTCTAGGCCTACTTAATATGTTTTCTCTCGTTTCCTAATCCTCTTATACACCTCATCAGTCCATCCCCTTCTTATTTCTATAAAAATCAAACCCATTCGCATTTTTTCATTTACATCTTCCTTTCCCTTAAAGCTTTCTTCACTTCCTCCTTCCTTAAGCCCTCTTCCTTGGCTTCCCTTACAACCCAACCCCACTTTTTCCTGCTCCTCCCCCTCCTCCCTACCTGCACAGCACCCCACCTTTTTATGACCCCATATTAATCTAAAAACTCTAAAACCCCTTTCTTAAGTCCTAAATCACCACTTAAACCCAAATTAGCCTCAAATCTCCACCTCCTTACCCCACTACAACCCACGCCTGGCCCCACAACCACCCTATAGCCATATCACAACCCTTACCAACGTGTGGACATCATCTCCCCAAATCCGTGGACCCTACGAAGGCTTCCAAGCCCCTAAAACCCATAAAAAACTAATTTTTTCTCCTCAAACTCAAATTGAAAATGTATACTCCTATAATACTTTGTTCGAGATGCGAGAAAGGTGTGAATTTGGTTGCTAAGAAGATTTTGGGGTTGAATTGTGTGAAAACCCGTAACTTCACCGTAAAGGAAAGTGTCGGATAGTTCGAGAACAAGCCACAACAGAACGCATATAAAAGAACATTTCATTGTATATTACAACAATGCATCAGATTACAAGAATATACAGAGTATAAATGAATATTTACATTTGATGAATATCAGAGATTACATTAAATTACATAGCAGCGGAAAATAATAGAATACACAACTGAAGGAGATATGCGGATACAAAGCTTTCCGGATATCATTCCAGCTGTAAACCAGGATCCTGTGAATATAAATCTGCAAAACCAAAACTACTAGCTGCCCGTGTCAAAATAGGGCACCCAGAGTTTAGGTTAAAACAATAAACTCCAGGTCAGTCATGTGACTGGTGTGAGAACTAAAACAGTTATTAATCTTTATTTTAAAGTTAGGTAAATCAAGGGACCACGCCGTATAACACGGAACGGGTTTCCTCCCAAGAATACCAGTGCATTAAACAAACAGCGCAATGCTAAATAAAGAAAAATGAAGTTGTTATAAAACCCAGGTCCCATCACACAATGCAACGCAGCCGAGGATATGGTTTTCCCTTATAACAGCCAAAGAATGCTTGATACGTTTAAAACAAATCGTTTGATACTATAATAAGTGCATAGTGTATAAAACAACTTCAAATCATAAGTATCAATCATAGGCGGCATGGGTACCATATATCATGTCGCCATATATAGGTTCTACAAATAAAACCGCAAATGTCACGTATTTGGAAATTGGATTTCCATCTATGAACCGAGGCTAGGGATCGTCCACTACCGATTCGTGACTTTCTAGCCCGAGCCACAGGCAAGCCTTTAGATCGTCAGGGCCGGTCCACCGATGTGGATTATTATGCCTGAACACTACGTTTCCCCACCCTATGGGGTGTAAGTGAGCCAACTAAATGACTCCATCGGTTCGAGAACGACCGATCAATCCGAGGCGCCTCGCAACAGCAACAACCACATAAGTCAAACTCGTCAGGGCGTGTAAAACCACTGACGCCACTTCTAACTAGAAAGAAATGCAAGTCCTCCTTGATGTCCTCTCCCGTTTTTGGTTCATACCAGGTGTGAAACTCGCGAAGTAAACGTTACACAAAGCTACGCCACGAAGGCCGTGCTTCGATCATCAACCACAAGACTTTGCTTTTCAACAGAAGCCTCGATCATTTGCCACTTAGGCATGCCACACAGGCAATTCACTCCATGCGTTTGATATCCATCAATATATAACCCCTGAGCTCGTACGTCTCAGAGAAGGGCGTTAAGCGAGAGAATAAATTCTCCGCCGCCAAACAGATATATATTTAATAGAAATCAATCACACGGACTAAAATCCAATGTCAGACACACAGTCCATTTACAAGTCCGTTCTGGGTCTGAACGAAACCGGAGGCACCTAGTACCCCGCATATCCATCGATCTCCAAGTACGTCTGGACGATCACCAACTGTTTCCATCTTCTTGGGTGTACAGCCCAATCAAGATCATCAGTAATCACCCAAACGACGTGAAGACTTCTGGTCTTCGACCATCGTCTTCATCTTTGACTCATCGTCGTATCAGTTATTCAGAATGGGATAAACCCGGTCTTTCCGAATAACTCGCGTATATTTTAAATAAGTGTTACACAAACACAACATACGCCTCATTCCAATTCATTAGTCACTAACCCTAAATTAATCAAGAGAATAATTCCCCAAATATTAACCCCGAAGGCCGAAACCAACATCAGATCAATATCCAGAAAACCATCCCGCTTGGCTAACCGACAGTTAGTTTCTAAACTTCACATTCATAGGGAAAGATTCCCATTAATTTTATCCAAGATAAATTCCTTGAATTTATTTTTTATTCTATTTTTGAATCTCAATTCAAACTAGTCGGGATTAGCGAACCTTACCGAAGTAATTATTTATTTTAATTTCCCCATCCCAACCTATTCATCCCATGAAGTAAAACTGGTAATACTTCATATCTAACACCACAGTGTTATCGGTAAATTCAATTACCATTTCACGTTCAAATCTAATTAAAGATTTAACTATCGCCTGGAGCAAAACTGGTGATACTCCATTTTCGATTATTTCAATCTAATTAAAGATTCATTAAAACTCCACTTAGTTTTAATCTTCGACTGGGTTAAAGAATCAGTGTCATTTAAAACACGGTTCACGATAAACCCAAAATCACATTCCATTAATTATCGGGTTAAAGAACAAGTGTTATTTAAAACACTGTTCACGATAAACCCAAAAATCAATACCAAATCAATTCCAATTAAATATCATTTAATTGGTACCTTTCATTAAATCTAAATAAAAAGATTTAATCATTTCTCAACTGGGTTCAAGAACAGTGTTAGTGAAGACACCATTCACGACAAACCCAAATCACATTCGATATTCAATACAAGGCTCTGAATAGAAAATATACCGGCTTATATTCAATATCAAATTCTACGACTAACAAATGTCGTATTGGAAATAACGATATAAATATATATCTTTCAAATTTCCATAACAACACCTGTATAATCACGAATTCCAACATCGAAATATTCCGAAGACAATTTCGATTCAAATCCACTCCAACGCGATCATTGGAAATTCTGGTCATTTTCAAAACCATTTCAAATTCAATTTATTTATTAAAAAATAAATAGAATTCTAATTCTAGTTCAAAACTAGTTCATTTCGATAAAAATCTATTTTTATCTTTATAAATATGGAATATTTCATCCCAATTCTTTCTAAATCATTTCTTATGATTTTACACAAATTATTACTATTTTTAATAATTTTATCAAGGCCCGTACAGTCGATTTCCACCAATGGCCATCGAACTGCACTTACAGCGACCTTTTTCAAATTTGATTTGGACATAATTCCAAATCCAACCGTTAGATTTCAAATTTCTAATATTCATTAGAAAGCTCTTTTCCATACGAACCCAACGGTTCCGGTTTTAGGAGAATCCGACGGTCGGATCTCCCGTTTTGTCCGTTTGAAATAAATGGTCGAAATTCACGAACTACCGCGGTGCGGCGCGTTCTATTCAGGCCATTATATATATATATATATATATATATATATTTCGTCGATTTTTATTTAAAACGAATTATATAAATAGTTTTAAATTCGTTTCAAAAGCAATTTTAACTTCCATTTCAATTCAAATCAAAATTGAATTCTTCTTTATAAATTCGTTTTAAAATTCATTTCTATTCAATTCAAATTTCAATTCGAATTCATTTCAATTCGCTTTCAATTCGATTTGAATTCGTTTCACTTCGTTTTAAATTCAATTCGAATTCGTTTTCAATTCGATTCAATTCAAAGTGGTTTCTATTCGATTCAAATTCGTTATACATTCAATTGAAATCAAATTCGTTTTCTATTCAATTCATTTCGAAATCGTTTTCAATTCAATTCATTTCAAAATCATTTTTAATTCAATTCATTTCGAAATCGTTATATATTCAATTCATTTCAAAATCATTTTTAATTCAATTCATTTCGAAATCGTTTTCAATTCAATTCATTTCGAAATCGTTATATATTCAATTCATTTCGAAATCGTTATATATTCAATTCATTTCGAAATCGTTATATATTCAATTCATTTCAAAATCATTTTTAATTCAATTCATTTCGAAATCGTTATATATTCAATTCATTTCAAAATCATTTTTAATTCAATTCATTTCGAAATCGTTTTCAATTCAATTCATTTCGAAATCGTTATATATTCAATTCATTTCGAAATCGTTATATATTCAATTCATTTCGAAATGAATAAAATCGATATAAATATCATTCACGTCAAAATGGCGTCAAACTAATCAACACGGCTTCATAAATTTCTATTTTCAAATATTCTATTTCAAATATTTCTTTTTCAAAATAGTTGTTATTATCAAAATATTTCGTTCAACACATGACCAATCTCAATGGATGAGTACTGTCAACACATGAACTTTTATTTTATATCGATAAAGATGTAAATTTTATTACTAAAATATTTCGTTCAACACATGACCAATCTCAATGGATGAGTATTGTCAACACATGAACTTTTATTTTATAATATTTTTTAATTTTCAAATTGGAATGAGGCCCAATCAATCACCATATAATGTTAATTATATGAATTTTCATACATTACACACATATAATAGCATTGCAAAATAATCAACCATCAACCAAAGTGCACTACACTGTATAAGCATCAAATATAGATATCTAACGCTTATAACAGCCTGTCAATCAATCGATCGACATATTTAATCAATCAGGATGAGTGAACTTCAAATTTCATCCCAACACCCGTGTGGGGTTTCAAACAATCAAACACAGATTTTATTGGTGCAGTTGGGCGATGTGTAAAATTTATCGACCCAATCAATGTCCTTCAAATAGGTGTACATAAACAAACCGTTCGGTTTGTAAATGAATATTTTATTTTATTCACTTCACGTTAAAAATTATATTTTTAACGATAAAAACATTTTATTCCAACATATGAATTTCTATTCAGTTCATTCTTTAAATAAAATGATATTTTTATTTTTCTAACTTATTTTAGAAAATTTCGGCGGCATAACGGCACGATACTAGAAACGGGACAAGGCCTAGCCTTATCCCCGGTCTAGTGAAGGCCCACGCCATTCACACATCACTCATATTCACCAAACAACCAAATTCAAATCAAATCATCAAACTAATCTATGCAACCAAACAAACAAGTCCATGGTCTGTGGACGATTGTGTCGGGTGCTACTAAGCACCGTCTGCATCCTAGTATATATATATAACTAGAAAATTTAAATTGAAAGGTGAGAAGTTCTCACAGATAGCTATCCTAGCTCCACGGCACTTCCTTTAGAGAAATCTTCATCGTTATCGCATCTTTGTCAACTTCGTTGCCCGTAGCCACTACATATATAAAAATCAAATTTTTACTTCGTTATTCAATATATAAAAATCACATTTTTACTTCGATGTTCAATATATAAGAATCACATTTTTACTTCGATGTTCAATATATAAAAAACTGAATTTTTATTTCGTTGTTCAATATATAAAAATCGAATTTTTATTTCGTCGTATGGATAAAAATTCTATTTTTACATTGCTATTATATAGATAAAAATTATATTTTTACCTCGCTATTCTCTATATAAAGGTTCCGCCTTTTCACTTTTAAAGATTTCGCCTTCTTACTTTTAAAGATTTCACCTTTATAAAAATATAGATTTCGCCCTTATGAAAATATAGATTTTATTTTCATTTCATCACTATAAAAATTACCTCTTTATTTCAACATATATATCATAAAAATCAGATTTTTATTTTGCTACATATAAAAAGATGGTATTTTTACATTCTATATCTCATAAAGATTATATTTTTATAGTTCCTACTATGCAAAGATTATATTTTTATAGTTCCTACTATGCAAATATTATATTTTTATCTTTCTACAATATAAAAGATTATAATTTTACTACTTTAAAAATATAAAAATCATATTTTTATAATCGCTATATGGTAAAGACTATATTTTTAATACTTTAACAAATATAAAAATCATAGAATTTCACTCTCTTTTCTAAAACTTCAGTTTTAAAACATATAAAATCAGAATAAGAAAACATATATATAAAAAAACATGTAAGATCGGATTTTTATATAAAACAAAATGAAACAGAAATCAGAAAACTCACTACGTTTGATCGGAGGAGGGGATGGGTTCGCTGCGGGCGGTGAAGGCGGCGATGCTGAAGGCGACGCTGGAGGTGGCCTTCACGAGGCGGCTCAGGTGGTCTTCGATTTGATGGTGGCCTCGGTTTCTGGATTCGAGAGGAGGGGATGGGTTCGAATCGGTCTGGGGGGGGGGGGGGGGGAAGGCTGCTTCGCGATAGGGGGGTTCTGGGTGGCTCGCGGCGCTGCTGGGGGGGGGGGGGTCTCGAGCGAGGTGGCGGCGATTGACTGGGGAGGGTGGCGGTGGTGCGACGCCACCTGGGGCGGCATCAACGATCGTTCGTCGTCCCCCCCTTTTTTTCCTGAAAGAAGTGATTTCGGGTTTGAAATAAGAGGGGGGGGGCAGAGGGGTTTAAGGGGAAAGGAAGAGGTACCTTTATTTTATTTTATATTATTTAATTTCTAAAAGTTGACCTTTACATACGACCTCGAAACGAGGCCCACCGCCTGTCGTCCATAGCGTTTTACCCCCATCCCGAACACAATGGGATATGTATCGCAAGCTGATTTGATCGATTCGATTAGTTTCCGTTGAATTTACATTTAAATCATTATATTGAATTTTAAACGTACGTTTCAAATTATCGGGGTCACATACTAACTCTATAAATTTCATAAAAATATTTTCTAGCTTCGCATTGACGATACGGTCCTAACAAAACTAGTTTCGTCGAATTCTGAGACCGTTGGAAAAATGGCCATTTTCCAGTCGATTAAAATCAACTGAAACTGGTCAAACACGTTTTCCTATGCCACGCTCACATATTGATTCGAAAAATTATGAAATTTGGAATCTAGCAATAACTTAACATCACGGACCCAACAAAACTGGTTTCGTCGAAATCCAAGGCCGTTTGCAAAATTTCCATTTTTAAGGGCATGAATTCTATAGCGACTATTCAGAATTTTCAACTGGACATATCTTTTGATTCCCGCTATGAAATTTTGATTTTTCGGATTCGTTGGAAAGATATTATCAATTAGATCCTATCATTTTTGGTTTCACTAAAATCCGGATTGTTTTGCACCCGGTACATTCAATTGAAGTTTGAAATCAAATTATCGAACTACCGCGCCATTTTCAATTCTATTTATAATTATATATAATTATTTATATTCTAACGACGACGCGTATAATATATACGTTCGAATTATATTCAAAATAAATTTCTCGTCGATATTATTTAAAATAATTCATTTTAAATAATCAAAATTCGCTAAAATTGCCAAAATAAAAATTTTAAACTGGCCCAGATTTCCGGGTTATTACAATCTCCCCCACTTAAAACTTTTCGTCCCCGAAAAGGAACAAAGTCGAAAGTGGTTTGATTATTCAACTCTACGATCGATCAGGCTTCCGTTCTCTAACTTTTCAGTTTCTGAGAATTTTCAAAAATTTGGCTAACACCCTAAATTTTCGAAAAATTTCGCCATAACCTCCCCTGCAATGGGAGCATCGGGGAATTTCAAATAGCTTCCCCGGTCCTTCTAATCTCAAAAAAGAAAAAGAAAAAGCCAAGCGGCTAGCCAATAGGCTCATAAAATCATCATCACCCAAACAAAACAGTAAATTATGTAGTAAACATGTACCTATTTGTCGGGCAAACAAATTTTATTCTCTACTCTAGCCTCCTTGCTATGACCTGTTCAATGTAAGTATGTGTATATGCAAGCAAATGCGACCCATTTTCAATATAGTTCAATATGTGATTCAATTAGGCATGATGGTTCAAAACTAGCAAACAAATAAACAAATAACACAAACATCAATCAATTAGTGACTTTAACGTTTCAAATTGATAATTTTACTACATATAAAGAAAATCATGTTTTTGATGCCAATTCACAACAATGTATTCTAACTATATAAGTTTTGGTTCTCACACCAGTCTAATGGAAATATATAGAAAA
Source organism: Allium sativum (assembly GCA_030737875.1). NCBI lineage: Eukaryota > Viridiplantae > Streptophyta > Magnoliopsida > Asparagales > Amaryllidaceae > Allium > Allium sativum. Next base: position 323,022,611 of record CM060921.1, read on the forward strand.
TCACACCTTCGAAACTCGAACATAAATGTTGATGATGCGATCGCTATCATCAATATCATCTTCGGGCGACTAGAGTGCGATGCTATATCTATCCAATATATTAAAACTTTGAATATACGTTTGCAAGGCGTATATGCAAATTCTTTATATACTGAATTGTCCTTATCAATATGAAATAAATAATCAAATACGAATAGTTGATTTAGATTTTCAAAACAAAATTGGTTTTCATTTGAAAAATATACTCTTCACACTCGTTCTAGGATACTACTGATCCCATCTCTAACGAGTCATTCCCGTTGGATATTACTAATCCAATATCTGATGAATTCTTTCATACGGTTCTAATGTGTCTTGTTCTCGAGCTCTGTAAACCAAAGCTCTGATACCAACTGTGAAAACCCGTAACTTCCCCGTAAAGGAAAGTGTCGGATAGTTCGAGAACAAGCCACAACAGAACGCATATAAAAGAACATTTCATTGTATATTACAACAATGCATCAGATTACAAGAATATACAGAGTATAAATGAATATTTACATTTGATGAATATCAGAGATTACATTAAATTACATAGCAGCGGAAAATAATACAATACACAACTGAAGGAGATATACGGATACAAAGCTTTCCGGATATCATTCCAGCTGTAAACCAGGATCCTGTGAATATAAATCTGCAAAACCAAAACTACTAGCTGCCCGTGTCAAAATAGGGCACCCAGAGTTTAGGTTAAAACAATAAACTCCAGGTCAGTCATGTGACTGGTGTGAGAACTAAAACAGTTATTAATCTTTATTTTAAAGTTAGGTAAATCAAGGGACCACGCCGTATAACACGGAACGGGTTTCCTCCCAAGAATACCAGTGCATAAAACAACGCAACGCTAAATAAAGAAAAATGAAGCTGTTATAAGACCCAGGTCCCATCACACAATGCAACGCAGCCGAGGATAGGGTTTTCCCTTATAACAGCCAAAGAATGCTTGATATGTTTAAAACAAATCGTTTGATACCATAATAAGTGCATAGGGTATAAAACAACTTCAAATCATAAGTATCAATCATAGGCGACATGGGTACCATATATCATGTCGCCATATATAGGTTCTACAAATAAAACCGCAAATGTCACGTATTTGGAAATTGGATTTCCATCTGTGAACCGAGGCTAGGGATCGTCCTCTACCGATTCGTGACTCTCTAGCCCGAACCACAGGCAAGCCTTTAGATCGTCAGGGCCGGTCCACTGATGTGGATTATTATGCCTGAACACTACGTTTCCCCACCCTATGGGGGTGTAAGTGAGCCAACTAAATGACTCCATCGGTTCAAGAACGATCGATCAATCCGAGGCGCCTCGCAACAGCAACAACCACATAAGTCAAACTCGTCAGGGCGTGTAAAACCACTGACGCCACTTCTAACTAGAAAGAAACGCAAGTCCTCCCTGATGTCCTCTCCCGTTTTTGGTTCATACCGGGTGTGAAACTCGCGAAGTAAACGTTACACAAAGCTACGCCACGAAGGCCGTGCTTCGATCATCAACCACAAGACTTTGCTTTTCAACAGAAGCCTCGATCATTTGCCACTTAGGCATGCCACACAGGCAATTCACTCCATGCGTTTGATATCCATCAATATATAACCCCTGAGCTCGTACGTCTCAGAGAAGGGCGTTAAGCGAGAGAATAAATTCTCCGCCGCCAAACAGATATATATTTAATAGAAATCAATCACACGGACTAAAATCCAATGTCAGACACACAGTCCATTTACAAGTCCGTTCTGGGTCTGAACGAAACCGAAGGCACCTAGTACCCCGCATATCCATCGATCTCCAAGTACGTCTGGACGATCATCAACTGTTTCCATCTTCTTGGGTGTACAGCCCAATCAAGATCATCAGTAATCACCCAAACGACGTGAAGACTTCTGGTCTTCGACCATCGTCTTCATCTTCGACTCATCGTCGTATCAGTTATTCAGAATGGGATAAACCCGGTCTTTCCGAATAACTCGCGTATATTTTAAATAAGTGTTACACAAACACAACATACGCCTCATTCCAATTCATTAGTCACTAACCGTAAATTAATCAAGAGAATAATTCCCCAAATATTAACCCCGAAGGCCGAAACCAACATCAGATCAATATCCAGAAAACCATCCCGCTTGGCTAACCGACAGTTAGTTTCTAAACTTCACATTCATAGGGAAAGATTCCCATTAATTTTATCCAAGATAAATTCCTTGAATTTATTCTTTATTCTATTTTTGAATCTCAATTCAAACTAGTCGGGATTAGCGAACCTTACCGAAGTAATTATTTATTTTAATTTCCCCATCCCAACCTATTCATCCCATGAAGTAAAACTGGTAATACTTCATATCTAACACCACAGTGTTATCGGTAAATTCAATTACCATTTCACGTTCAAATTTAATTAAAGATTTAACTATCGCCTGGAGCAAAACTGGTGATACTCCATTTTCGATTATTTCAATCTAATTAAAGATTCATTAAAACTCCACTTAGTTTTAATCTTCGACTGGGTTAAAGAATCAGTGTCATTTAAAACACGGTTCACGATAAACCCAAAATCACATTCCATTAATTATCGGGTTAAAGAACAAGTGTTATTTAAAACACTGTTCACGATAAACCCAAAAATCAATACCAATTCAATTCCAATTAAATATCATTTAATTGGTACCTTTCATTAAATCTAAATAAAAAGATTTAATCATTTCTCATCTGGGTTCAATAACAGTGTTAGTGAAGACACCATTCACGACAAACCCAAATCACATTCGATATTCAATACAAGGCTCTGAATAGAAAATATATCGGCTTATATTTAATATCAAATTCTACGACTAACAAATGTCGTATTGGAAATAACGATATAAATATATATCTTTCAAATTTCCATAACAACACCTGTATAATCACGAATTCCAACATCGAAATATTCCGAAGACAATTTCGATTCAAATCCACTCCAACGCGATCATTGGAAATTCTGGTCATTTTCAAAACCATTTCAAATTCAATTTATTTATTTAAAAATAAATAGAATTCTAATTCTAGTTCAAAACTAGTTCATTTCGATAAAAATCTATTTTTATCTTTATAAATATGGAATATTTCATCCCAATTCTTTCTAAATCATTTCTTATGATTTTACACAAATTATTACTATTTTTAATAATTTTATCAAGGCCCGTACAATCGATTTCCACCAATGGCCATCGAACTGCACTTACAGCGACCTTTTTCAAATTTGATTTGGACATAATTCCAAATCCAACCGTTATATTTCAAATTTCTAATATTCATTAGAAAGCTCTTTTCCATACGAACCCAACGGTTCCGGTTTTAGGAGAATCCGACGGTCGGATCTCCCGTTTTGTCCGTTTGAAATAAATGGTCGAAATTCACGAACTGCCGCGGCGCCGCGCGTTCTATTCAGGCCATTATATATATAATATATATATTATATATATTTCGTCGATTTTTATTTAAAACGAATTATATAAATAGTTTTAAATTCGTTTCAAAAGCAATTTTAACTTCCATTTCAATTCAAATCAAAATTGAATTCTTCTTTATAAATTCGTTTTAAAATTCATTTCTATTCAATTCAAATTTCAATTCGAATTCATTTCAATTCGCTTTCAATTCAATTTGAATTCGTTTCACTTCGTTTTAAATTCAATTCGAATTCGTTTTCAATTCGATTCAATTCAAAGTGGTTTTCTATTCGATTCAAATTCGTTATACATTCAATTGAAATCAAATTCGTTTTCTATTCAATTCATTTCGAAATCGTTTTCAATTCAATTCATTTCAAAATCATTTTTAATTCAATTCATTTCGAAATCGTTATATATTCAATTCATTTCAAAATCATTTTTAATTCAATTCATTTCGAAATCGTTTTCAATTCAATTCGTTTCGAAATCGTTATATATTCAATTCATTTCGAAATCGTTATATATTCAATTCATTTCGAAATCGTTATATATTCAATTCATTTCAAAATCATTTTTAATTCAATTCATTTCGAAATCGTTATATATTCAATTCATTTCAAAACCATTTTTAATTCAATTCATTTCGAAATCGTTTTCAATTCAATTCATTTTGAAATCGTTATATATTCAATTCATTTCGAAATCGTTATATATTCAATTCATTTCGAAATGAATAAAATCGATATAAATATCGTTCACGTCAAAATGGCGTCAAACTAATCAACACGGCTTCATAAATTTCTATTTTCAAATATTCTATTTCAAATATTTCTTTTTCAAAATAGTTGTTATTATCAAAATATTTCGTTCAACACATGACCAATCTCAATGGATGAGTACTGTCAACACATGAACTTTTATTTTATATCGATAAAGATGTAAATTTTATTACTAAAATATTTCGTTCAACACATGACCAATCTCAATGGATGAGTACTGTCAACACATGAACTTTTATTTTATAATATTTTTTATTTTTCAAATTGGAATGAGGCCCAATCAATCACCATATAATGTTAATTATATGGATTTTCATACATTACACACATATAATAGCATTGCAAAATAATCAACCATCAACCAAAGTGCACTACACTGTATAAGCATCAAATATAGATATCTAACGCTTATAACAGCCTGTCAATCAATCGATCGACATATTTAATCAATCAGGATGAGTGAACTTCAAATTTCATCCCAACACCCGTGTGGGGTTTCAAACAATCAAACACAGATTTTATTGGTGCAGTTGGGCGATGTGTAAAATTTATCGACCCAATCAATGTCCTTCAAATAGGTGTACATAAACAAACCGTTCGGTTTGTAAATGAATATTTTATTTTATTCACTTCACGTTAAAAATTATATTTTTAACGATAAAAACATTTTATTCCAACATATGAATTTCTATTCAGTTCATTCTTTAAATAAAATGATATTTTTATTTTTCTAACTTATTTTAGAAAATTTCGGCGGCATAACGACACGATACTAGAAACGGGACAAGGCCTAGCCTTATCCCCGGTCTAGTGAAGGCCCACGCCATTCACACATCACTCATATTCACCAAACAACCAAATTCAAATCAAATCATCAAACTAATCTATGCAACCAAACAAACAAGTCCATGGTCTGTGGACGATTGTGTCGGGTGCTACTAAGCACCGTCTGCATCCTAGTATATATATATATATATAACTAGAAAATTTAAATTGAAAGGTGAGAAGTTCTCACAGATAGCTATCCTAGCTCCACGGCACTTCCTTTAGAGAAATCTTCATCGTTATCGCATCTTTGTCAACTTCGTTGCCCGTAGCCACTACATATATAAAAATCGAATTTTTACTTCGTTATTCAATATATAAAAATCACATTTTTACTTCGATGTTCAATATATAAAAAGCACATTTTTACTTCGATGTTCAATATATAAAAAACTGAATTTTTATTTCGTTGTTCAATATATAAAAATCAAATTTTTATTTCGTCGTATGGATAAAAATTCTATTTTTACATTGCTATTATATAGATAAAAATTATATTTTTACCTCGCTATTCTCTATATAAAGGTTCCGCCTTTTCACTTTTAAAGATTTCGCCTTCTTACTTTTAAAGATTTCGCCTTTATAAAAATATAGATTTCGCCCTTATGAAAATATAGATTTTATTTTCATTTCATCACTATAAAAATTACCTCTTTATTTCAACATATATATCATAAAAATCAGATTTTTATTTTGCTACATATAAAAAGATGGTATTTTTACATTCTATATCTCATAAAGATTATATTTTTATAGTTCCTACTATGCAAAGATTATATTTTTATAGTTCCTACTATGCAAAGATTATATTTTTATCTTTCTACAATATAAAAGATTATATTTTTACTACTTTAAAAATATAAAAATCATATTTTTATAATCGCTATATGGTAAAGACTATATTTTTAATACTTTAACAAATATAAAAATCATAGAATTTCACTCTCTTTTCTAAAACTTCAGTTTTAAAACATATAAAATCAGAATAAGAAAACATATATATAAAAAAACATGTAAGATCGGATTTTTATATAAAACAAAATGAAACAGAAATCAGAAAACTCACTACGTTTGATTGGAGGAGGGGATGGGTTCGCTGCGGGCCGTGAAGGCGGTGATGCAGAAGGCGACGCTGGAGGTGGCCTTCACGAGGCGGCTCAGGTGGTCTTCGATTTGATGGTGGCCTCGGTTTCTGGATTCGAGAGGAGGGGATGGGTTCGAATCGGTCTGGGGGGGGGGGAGGCTGCTTCGCGATAGGGGGGTTCTGGGTGGCTCGCGGCGCTGCTGGGGGGGGGGGGTCTCGAGCGAGGTGGCGACGATTGACTGGGGAAGGTGGCGGTGGTGCGACGCCACCTGGGGCGGCATCGACGATCGTTCGTCGTCCCCCCCCCTTTTTTTCTGAAAGAAGTGATTTCGGGTTTGAAATAAGAGGGGGGGGGGGCAGAGGGGTTTAAGGGGAAAGGAAGAGGTACCTTTATTTTATTTTATTTTATATTATTTTATTTCTAAAAGTTGACCTTTACATACGACCTCGAAACGAGGCCCACCGCCTGTCGTCCTTAGCGTTTTACTCCCATCCCGAACACAATGGGATATGTATCGCAAGCTGATTTGATCGATTCGATTAGTTTCCGTTGAATTTACATTTAAATCATTATATTGAATTTTAAACGTACGTTTCAAATTACCGGGGTCACATACTAACTCTATAAATTTCATAAAAATATTTTCTAGCTTCGCATTGACGATATGGTCCTAACAAAACTAGTTTCGTCGAATTCTGAGACCGTTGGAAAAATGGCCATTTTCCAGTCGATTAAAATCAACTGAAACTGGTCAAACACGTTTTCCTATGCCACGCTCACATATTGATTCGAAAAATTATGAAATTTGGAATCTAGCAATAACTTAACATCACGGACCCAACAAAACTGGTTTCGTCGAAATCCGAGGCCGTTTGCAAAATTTCCATTTTTAAGGGCCTGAATTCTGTAGCGACTATTCAGAATTTTCAACTGGACATATCTTTTGATTCCCGCTATGAAATTTTGATTTTTCGGATTCGTTGGAAAGATATTATCAATTAGATCCTATCATTTTTGGTTTCACTAAAATCCGGATTGTTTTGCACCCGGTACATTCAATTGAAGTTTGAAATCGAATTATCGAACTACCGCGCCATTTTCAATTCTATTTATAATTATATATAATTATTTATATTCTAACGACGACGCGTATAATATATACGTTCGAATTATATTCAAAATAAATTTCTCGTCGATATTATTTAAAATAATTCATTTTAAATAATCAAAATTCGCTAAAATTGCCAAAATAAAAATTTTAAACTGGCCCAGATTTCCGGGCTATTACAAATTGTAGCCCGGAGCTCCTACCTAAAAGAGTCGCGATGTGGAATAGCTTTGACTGTGAACTCTTTAACCGATTAAGGGCTAGTTCACTATTGATTATAGTTATGAATCGATTGAGTTATATATTGGCTTATAGTTTACAATATAATTAACTAATTACTGGTTAATGGATATTGATGTGAACCCTATTTGGATAATATATTGATGATTGGTTGGCACCGATGGTTGAAATATACCTCGTTGATTGATATTGCGGTTAATCTGTTGATTGACAAACCCATATAAGCGTTAATGGTTTAAGGCTTATATCATATATACGACGATATGTGGTAATTGGATGTTAATAGTTTTTAATAACTATTATTGGATGCTAATGATGTGTGAAATCCATATAAATTGAATTATATGGTAATTGGTTGAATCTCATTCAATTTTGAATTAATTTTAATATTTTATCAATAAAATTGTAACAACCCGTATTTTCAATAACCTGTTATAACATAAATGGAGGCAGAATTAAACTGTAAAATCTGAATCAAGGGAAACGGGCTATGCCATTGCGTTCGTCTCGGAAAAATACGCAAAATAGAGTCTGAGTTTTCGAAAATCGGAGTCTGTATGACCAAGATATGGCCTCGCGAAGTTTCACGAAAAATTCCCAAATTAAAGTATACTTAATTAAGTGAAATGGGTTGCGTAGAGAAGTGTATATATATATATATATAATTGAAAATTTAATAAATAAATATGCAAAAATGTTCAAAACAGCGAATTGGGAGAGGGGAATAACCGAACCGGCCGATTTTTGAGGTCGACCCAAGCTCGCTGGGTCGACTAGGGGTTAATCCAGGGTGTTTGGCTGTCAACCCGTAGGCCGATTCGCTCAAATGCAGATTTTGCATTTGGATGGTTCTCATGGTTCATCTTTAATCTAAAGGCCCTAGATGGTTCCTACACTTGACTTCTTCCCCAAGACATGCTTTGATGGCTTGGATTGAATCTAGGTTTAATCCTATGGCCTAAAACACTTGCCTAATCTATAAATAAGACCCTAACCTATCCTAAACCCTCATTATTCATTCATGCAACTAAACTATTGCAAAATTGCTACTCTCATGGCCTCCACTCAACTATCCTAGCCTCCACTTCATTTCTATGAGAGGTTTCATGATCATGAGAGTATTAGAGAGTCCCTATGTTAGTATGAGAGCTTCTCAAGTTGATCTCAAGGCTAAAGCTTTGATCTTTGTTCATAAAGATGGGTTTTTTATTGATTTGGAGTGTTCATCTTTGGGTTTTTGGGTGATGGCATGCATAGGCTTCATCACAATCTTTGTTTTGCATTTCTATTTGTGCCTTCATAACAATGTAAGCCCTTTCCCTACTCTTAGATATTAACTATGAAGTTAAATGTTCATGTTGCAAGTTTGGGTTTGATCATTGAGAATGATACATGCTATCATGTCATGCAAGCTTATGAAGTCATTATCTTGATCTTATGAGCTAAAAGCTACAACCTTTATGTTGAAATGTTGCATTATGCAACATGAGAACCTTCATAATCTTTATGTCAACTTGCATATGAAGTCATAACCCTTATATGATGATACATGCGAGTTTCTACTCATCATTCCATGTCTTTTGTCACCATGATTCGTTTATGTGCCAAGTTTGGGTTTATGCATGATTTTGAGGCTTAAGAATGTAACATGCAAGCTAATGAACACATTTGTGCCTCATTTGCCACCATGATTAACTTGTGGCTTAATATCCATTTTTGTCATGCCTTTGCCAAGTCTCTTCTTTTAATCCATTAAGTTGTTGCGAACGTATATGCGAGTTTAAAAGCGTTGGGTTATGTTATGGGTAATTTCTAATGACATGAAAATACAACTTGAAAACATGACTTGAATCATAACATGGAAGTTGACATGTAAGTATGCATAAAAACATAAGCTTGGGAATTTACCTATTAAGTTAGGTCTACCCATTGGGAATTTACCTATTAAGTTAGGTCTACCCAATTGCTTGAAAACTTGACTATGAACATGGCACTAGACTAAACATGAAAGTGGCCAACTCGAGGTTGGGTTGAGTTTGCAACGTAAAACTACCCGGAACCGACCGGCCTAACTAGTAGTTGCAAACAATAGGACCCAATGTGAGAAGTTGGTCATGTTGTGCTTGAACCCGAGGTTAGACCAAGTTGTGGTGTAAAGCTACCCGGAACCGACCGGCTTAACTAGTAACCACAACAAAGTCTAATGTGAGAGGTTGGGGTGCATTAAGTAATTAATGTCACATGATAGGGTTAAGTTAATTTGATTAATAACTCTTAACCAAATATGACATGGATAAAGGGGTTAAGTAAATTGGTTAGGCTAATGATACTTAACAAAACATGACAAGGTTGGGTAGGTTAAGTGATTTGATTTGCCTAATGACGCTTAACCATTTTTATACGACTAGTGGACGAGGATTAAGTTAACCAACACTTAATCAATCCAACATGATAATTTGGCAAGGTTAAGTAAGTTTTCTTAATGACACTTAACCATACAAGATGATTAGGGGATGGGGTTAAGTAATTTGCACCTAACTAATCCGACACGGTAATTAGATGGGGTTAAGTAATCCACACTTAACTAATCTAAACACGGTAATTCGATGGGGTTAAGTTAAACACTTAACCAATTTAAACTCGGTAATTCAATGAGGTTAAGTAACCAATACTTAACCAACTTAACGTGATAATTTAATGGGGTTAAGCAACTTATACTTAACCAATTATACATGATGATTTGATGGGGTTAAGTAACTTACACTTAACCAATCTAATACGCGGACCTGATAAGGTTAAGTCACAAGACCTTTTTGGAATATACTTAACCATTGTAGTATGATTAGAGGATGGGGTTAAGCCAACCTATACTTAACCAATCCGACTCGATAATTTGATGGGATGAAGATAATCTATGCTTAATCGATCTAGCAAGATAATCCGATAGGATTAAGGTAAGCTAGTACTTGACCAATTTGACTTGATAGGGTTAAGTCATGAGCCTCTGGGTACACTTAACCAGCTTGTGGGACTAAGTCTTGAACTTAAATACTTAGCCAATCTTTGACGTGATTCGTGGGTGGGTTAAGTCATGGACTTGAATGATAACACTTGACCCAATAGACAAACCCTAGCTAGAAGAACTAGGTAGAAAACCGTGGTTAATTAAGGATAACGGGAAAGGAAGCTAAGTGGTAAACCTTAGTTAAGGGTAACTAAGTAATAATTCTTAGCCAAGGACATAGGACTAATTCTCAAAACGATGAGTAACCTGATACGGTAGGTCATCGCTTAGTATACGAGGGGGAGCAAGTTATCTGACTTGGATAAAAGCTCCAGCGCACTGGGTGCCGAAGTGGAAGCTTCGGGGTACGTGAGGATATTCTTGGGATCCCTCTGTGGGCTGCCAGGTAATTATACTAGGCCCATGAGAGGTTAAGGTCTGCGTTAGAAGGACCAAGAGTATGCCTTGGTTGCTATGCGAGCAACCTAAAGACTGGGATGGATTAGCGTGGAGTCGACGATTCTTGTTTTTGCCCTGGATAGCGCATCGCCGACTACCTACCATCTTTAGTCAATCGTGTACGTGCGGAAAGGCAGGGAACCCCCAACAGACCATGTGCTTGCTATCGAGTCATGGGTGAGGTTGGCCCGTAGGAAAGTGGGCTATAGTGGGGCCGTGGAGTGGTTCTTATACATGATTTTTCTTGGATTGCCTTTCAGTAGTTGAGGGAGGGGTCACGTGGGACCATAGCCACGGGTACAAAAACAGACCTTGATATCTGCATCGGCAGACGATTTAAAGCTCCCGACCGAGTTCCGTATTTCTTGATTTGCCCTGGCACGGAACTCGGATGGCACATTGGGGAACATGTGCATCTAGACATGGAAAACGATTCACGATACATACATGGGATCAAGGACGCGGTTGACGGGTGGCGTAATCCCTAGTGGTCCTAGGTGGCCAAAACCCAAACCGAGACACGGAAACGTTCATTAGGTAGCATAATCCCTAGCGGTCCTAGGTGGCATAAATCCTAAGTGGACGCGCGATAATTCATGGTAAGGAAACACAACTAGATCCAGGGTTGCAGTCCAAAACAACTTCAAGGATAAACCGTTTACATGGGAAAGCCCGTATAGCCTACGGCAAAGGACTGAACTTATACATGGAAAGAAACATATGAGTTGAGTAACCTATATATGCGGCATATTAGGTTGACATGGACCATTACACGACTTTTGAGTAAGGGTCATTCACGGATAACTCGTAATACAGTTGGGGTACTAGTACGGTAGGTGCAGAGCAGATGTACAGGATAGATACCATGGGACGTTATACGTGATAGATATCTTGGGATATTATACTTGATAGAAACCTGACGATGTGATACCTTGTTTTATCTTGACATCGTAATTTATCATGACACCTTAGTTCACCTGAGTTCAGTAGTTCATCCTGTTATTTTGATTTAGCTTATCTATCTTGTTATCATGCTTATGTTCATCTCAGCTTCTCATGTCAGTTAACTTTACTAGTTTTTATACTAATAGTAGATAGGGCTTACTCAGTCTTTTTGACTAACCCGTTTTGTTTCGCCTCTTTTCTTCCGTTTCCCCCCCAGGTTACAGGGAGGAAATACTGTTGTTTAGTTCGGACTTCTTCTACTTGAAGGTCATCATGGATGGCTTGGACTTTTCTTGGCTAATGGCTACTTTACTGTTTTTACTTGGGGTATAATTTATGAAAATGTCTTTATGCTTCTTTACTATTGCAAGACAGGTTTTGATGTACTCTGATGTAAAAGGCTTTAGACCTTATTTATTCATGTTACGAAAGTTTGATTTTACTTCCGCTATTTTTATATATTCTGTCTTGTGATATTTCTGTGCATGTTTACCAATAATGCCCCTCTAAAGCTAGTGCATTCCTTTGCGAGTGACCCTAGCGGAGGCGGGGTGTTACACGTGGTATCAGAGCAGAAGGTTACCAGACTGGGAAAAAGTTTTTAAAGACCTTCTGAAAACTATTTGAAAATCGTTTACAAAGAAGCATTTTTTCAAGAAAATTTTCTTTTAAAAGAAAAAGGCTATTCCCCAAAGGCCATTAGCACCATCCTTGTTTCCTTAATTGAATCTCTTCTCCTTTCTTTCCTCCATCTGTAGTCACAGTGGTTTTAACTGCGACTAGTCTTTTCTATCTACGAAAGTGCTTTCCATGCGATGGAGGTGGTTTTCAAGAGACCAGTGGCCGCGTTATAAGAAAGGATCATGAGAAAGAAGGATAAAGGATACGAGCTTAAGGATGAGCAACTTGTTGGTATGGCTTAGTCCTCAAAGGAGGGAGAAAGATGAACAATGAAACCCATGACGAGAGAGTACCTTTGGCATGGTAAAACGGGGCGGATAGTTAAGTATTATGGGACAAGGACAAGATCATCGGGAGGGCAGTAGTATGCTCTCATTTCTAGAGTACCTCGGAAGGAGGGTAACGATCTTGTTAAAGGTTTAGCTTTTCTTCTCTATCATCCCGTTAGGACTTCGTTGTTCGTATCATTTAAGTCTGTTTCGATAGTTGAGTCTCTGCACCTTAAGTACTAGCGTAACAGAGAATCCCATTTTTGTCTCAAAGTCCTATTGGAGAATCAGTCCATTTATACATGGCTTGTTTGGATTTGGGAATGTCTATGTCAAGTGTTGAGCTTGGAAATAATGCTTATATTTATAAGCTATGGATGGATTCTAAGGATGAAGTGGTTATCCAGTAAGGGGTGCCACTCTCGGTTTTGATAGGAGGGTAGTTAGATTCTTGACTAGCCTTGGTAATACCCTCGAAGTATCGTGTAACCTTTTTGAGGTTCTGTCATGACTAGTTACTTAGAATCCCTTGATGCCTTTATTGGAAATTTGAAGCCCGATCGAGCGGTGTTCGCCGATAAGACGGATGGTTTACTTCACTTATGCGTGGGTTATAGAAATCACCCTAGTAAGTGCGCATGATAACATGATTGACATCTGTTTACTTTCAAGAGAAAGTTCTTCTACATGGAATGCCTTATAGTATATAAACGAGATCCAAGATTCACTAGTGAATTTTGGAAATCTTGTATGAGCTCATGAGTACGCAGTCATGTTTGCGTCAAGTATTCTAGGAAAAGGGTAAGTGCAAGTGGAACGAGAGGCGACGAAGAAATGAGTTCCAGCTCATGTTATGGAAACAGGAATAAGAAGCTACAAAATCGCGAAGTTAAAAGACGACTTTGATGGTCAAAGACTAGATACGCACATGATATCTCTTTTTGGGAGTATATCCTTGATCCCTGTTTTCTGTAGAGCTTACTTGTAGGCTATCTTTTGTGGACATCCTCTCGGTCCTATTCTCCGTTACAAACCCTGTAAGGAGTTTGTCCTGTTTATCTTCTCGACCCTGTTTCAGGGAATTCTAGGTAGAACCCTATGGATGTAAACATGTATTTGAAACATGTTATGATTGATATGGTTGCAAGTGGTTGCTCGTGGATGCGCGAATACACATTAGATACTAGCTCGACTCGGTCACATTTCATATTGCATATGCACGAGTATTTATACTTGTTTATGGATGAAATCGAATGTATTATCATGCGGTTGTTGCATATGAATGAATGATTGTGCACGCATATAGTATCTATATGACTAGGACTATTTGGATACATGTTGGATTCATGACACTATACATATTTTGCATTAGAAGGATTATTCAGGCCTGATCATTAGCATTAGCTAAGGAACATGTACACACACGTTTTGCATATATTCATACGGCATTAGAAATCATCTAAGGACAATGGTTGCTTGTGGATGATGTTTTGAGTAGATGGATGATGGATGGTAGGATATGTTCTTCCTAACTTGGAGATTTCGGGGACGAAATCCTAAAAGGTGGGGAGAATGTAACAACCCGTATTTTCAATAACCTATTATAACATAAATGGAGGCAGAATTAAACTGTAAAATCTGAATCAAGGGAAACGGGCTATGCCATTGCGTTCGTCTCGGAAAAATACGCGAAATAGAGTCTGAGTTTTCGAAAATCGGAGTCCGTATGACCAAGATATGGCCTCGCGAAGTTTCACGAAAAATTCCCAAATTATAGTATACTTAATTAAGTGAAATGGGTTGCGCAGAGAAATATATATATATTGATATATATATATAATTGAAAATTTAATAAATAAATATGCAAAAATGTTCAAAACAGCGAATTGGGAGAGGGGAATAACCGAACCGGCCGATTTTTGAGGTCGACCCGAGCTCGCTGTTTCGACTAGGGGTTAATCCAGGGTGTTTGGCTGTCAACCCGTGGGCCGATTCGCTCAAATGCAGATTTTGCATTTGGATGGTTCTCATGGTTCATCTTTAATCTAAAGGCCCTAGATGGTTCCTACACTTGACTTCTTCCCCAAGACATGCTTTGATGGCTTGGATTGAATCTAGGTTTAATCCTATGGCCTAAAACACTTGCCTAATCTATAAATAAGACCCTAACCTATCCTAAACCCTCATTATTCATTCATGCAACTAAACTATGGCAAAATTGCTACTCTCATGGCCTCCACTCAACTATCCTAGCCTCCACTTCATTTCTATGAGAGGTTTCATGATCATGAGAGTATTAGAGAGTCCCTATGTTAGTATGAGAGCTTCTCAAGTTGATCTCAAGGCTAAAGCTTTGATCTTTGTTCATAAAGATGGGGTTTTTATTGATTTGGAGTGTTCATCTTTGGGTTTTTGGGTGATGGCATGCATAGGCTTCATCACAATCTTTGTTTTGCATTTCGATTTGTGCCTTCATAACAATGTAAGCCCTTTCCCTACTCTTAGATATTAACTATGAAGTTAAATGTTCATGTTGCAAGTTTGGGTTTGATCATTGAGAATGATACATGCTATCATGTCATGCAAGCTTATGAAGTCATTATCTTGATCTTATGAGCTAAAAGCTACAACCTTTATGTTGAAATGTTGCATTATGCAACATGAGAACCTTCATAATCTTTATGTCAACTTGCATATGAAGTCATAACCCTTATATGATGATACATGCGAGTTTCTAGTCATCATTCCATGTCTTTTGTCACCATGATTCGTTTATGTGCCAAGTTTGGGTTTATGCATGATTTTGAGGCTTAAGAATGTAACATGCAAGCTAATGAACACATTTGTGCCTCATTTGCCACCATGATTAACTTGTGGCTTAATATCCATTTTTGTCATGCCTTTGCCAAGTCTCTTCTTTTAATCCATTAAGTTGTTGCGAACGTATATGCGAGTTTAAAAGCATTGGGTTATGTTATGGGTAATTTCTAATGACATGAAAATACAACTTGAAAACATGACTTGAATCATAACATGGAAGTTGACAAGTAAGTATGCATAAAAACATAAGCTTGGGAATTTACCTATTAAGTTAGGTCTACCCATTGGGAATTTACCTATTAAGTTAGGTCTACCCAATTGCTTGAAAACTTGACTATGAACATGGCACTAGACTAAACATGAAAGTGGCCAACTCGAGGTTGGGTTGAGTTTGCAACGTAAAACTACCCGGAACCGACCGGCCTAACTAGTAGTTGCAAACAATAGGACCCAATGTGAGAAGTTGGTCATGTTGTGCTTGAACCCGAGGTTAGACCAAGTTGTGGTGTAAAGCTACCCGGAACCGACCGGCTTAACTAGTAACCACAACAAAGTCTAATGTGAGAGGTTGGGGTGCATTAAGTAATTAATGTCACATGATAGGGTTAAGTTAATTTGATTAATAACTCTTAACCAAATATGACATGGATAAAGGGGTTAAGTTAATTGGTTAGGCTAATGATACTTAACAAAAGATGACAAGGTTGGGTAGGTTAAGTGATTTGATTTGCCTAATGACGCTTAACCATTTTTATACGACTAGTGGACGGGGATTAAGTTAACCAACACTTAATCAATCCAACATGATAATTTGGCAAGGTTAAGTAAGTTTTCTTAATGACACTTAACCATACAAGATGATTAGGGGATGGGGTTAAGTAATTTGCACCTAACTAATCCGACAGGGTAATTAGATGGGGTTAAGTAATCCACACTTAACTAATCTAAACACGGTAATTCGATGGGGTTAAGTTAAACACTTAACCAATTTAAACTCGGTAATTCAATGAGGTTAAGTAACCAATACTTAACCAACTTAACGTGATAATTTAATGGGGTTAAGCAACTTATACTTAACCAATTATACATGATGATTTGATGGGGTTAAGTAACTTACACTTAACCAATCTAATACGCGGACCTGATAAGGTTAAGTCACAAGACCTTTTTGGAATATACTTAACCATTGTAGTACAATTAGAGGATGGGGTTAAGCCAACCTATACTTAACCAATCCGACTCGATAATTTGATGGGATTAAGATAATCTATGCTTAATCGATCTAGCAAGATAATCCGATAGGATTAAGGTAAGCTAGTACTTGACCAATTTGACTTGATAGGGTTAAGTCATGAGCCTCTGGGTACACTTAACCAACTTGTGGGACTAAATCTTGAACTTAAATACTTAGCCAATCTTTGACGTGATTCGTGGGTGGGTTAAGTCATGGACTTGAATGATAACACTTGACCCAATAGACAAACCCTAGCTAGAAGAACTAGGTAGAAAACCGTGGTTAATCAAGGATAACGGGAAAGGAAGCTAAGTGGTAAACCTTAGTTAAGGGTAACTAAGTAATAATTCTTAGACAAGGACATAGGACTAATTCTCAAAACGATGAGTAACCTGATACGGTAGGTCATCGCTTAGTATACGAGGGGGAGCAAGTTATCTGACTTGGATAAAAGCTCCAGCGCACTGGGTGCCGAAGTGGAAGCTTCGGGGTACGTGAGGATATTCTTGGGATCCCTCTGTGGGCTGCCAGGTAATTATACTAGGCCCATGAGAGGTTAAGGTCTGCGTTAGAAGGACCAAGAGTATGCCTTGGTTGCTATGCGAGCAACCTAAAGACTGGGATGGATTAGCGTGGAGTCGACGATTCTTGTTTTTGCCCTGGATAGCGCATCGCCGACTACCTACCATCTTTAGTCAATCGTGTACGTGCGGAAAGGCAGGGAACCCCCAACAGACCATGTGCTTGCTATCGAGTCATGGGTGAGGTTGGCCCGTAGGAAAGTGGGCTATAGTGGGGCCGTGGAGTGGTTCTTATACATGATTTTTCTTGGATTGCCTTTCAGTAGTTGAGGGAGGGGTCACGTGGGACCATAGCCACGGGTACAAAAACAGACCTTGATATCTGCATCGGCAGACGATTTAAAGCTCCCGACCGAGTTCCGTATTTCTTGATTTGCCCTGGCACGGAACTCGGATGGCACATTGGGGAACATGTGCATCTAGACATGGAAAACGATTCACGATACATACATGGGATCAAGGACGCGGTTGACGGGTGGCGTAATCCCTAGTGGTCCTAGGTGGCCAAAACCCAAACCGAGACACGGAAACGTTCATTAGGTAGCATAATCCCTAGCGGTCCTAGGTGGCATAAATCCTAAGTGGACGCGCGATAATTCATGGTAAGGAAACACAACTAGATCCAGGGTTGCAGTCCAAAACAACTTCAAGGATAAACCGTTTACATGGGAAAGCCCGTATAGCCTACGGCAAAGGACTGAACTTATACATGGAAAGAAACATATGAGTTGAGTAACCTATATATGCGGCATATTAGGTTGACATGGACCATTACACGACTTTTGAGTAAGGGTCATTCACGGATAACTCGTAATACAGTTGGGGTACTAGTACGGTAGGTGCAGAGCAGATGTACAGGATAGATACCATGGGACGTTATACGTGATAGATATCTTGGGATATTATACTTGATAGAAACCTGACGATGTGATACCTTGTTTTATCTTGACATCGTAATTTATCATGACACCTTAGTTCACCTGAGTTTAGTAGTTCATCCTGTTATTTTGATTTAGCTTATCTATCTTGTTATCATGCTTATGTTCATCTCAGCTTCTCATGTCAGTTAACTTTACTAGTTTTTATACTAATAGTAGATAGGGCTTACTCAGTCTTTTTGACTGACCCATTTTGTTTCGCCTCTTTTCTTCCGTTTCCCCCCCAGGTTACAAGGAGGAAATACTGTTGTTTAGTTCGGACTTCTTCTGCTTGAAGGTCATCATGGATGGCTTGGACTTTTCTTGGCTAATGGCTACTTTACTGTTTTTACTTGGGGAATAATTTATGAAAATGTCTTTATGCTTCTTTACTATTGCAAGACAGGTTTTGATGTACTCTGATGTAAAAGGCTTTAGACCTTATTTATTCATGTTATGAAAGTTTGATTTTACTTCCTCTATTTTTATATATTCTGTCTTGTGATATTTCTGTGCATGTTTACCAATAATGCCCCTCTAAAGCTAGTGCATTCCTTTGCGAGTGACCCTAGCGGAGGCGGGGTGTTACAAAAATATTCAGTGAAAATTGAAAGTTTGAATTTTAAATTTGAAATAATTTAGAAAGTTATTTTAAGTAATTAAAAATAAGAATTTGACCTGAATTAATGTTCAATTAGTAAAGGCATTTTTTAAAATTTAAATTGAAAATGAATAGTAATCGGTAAAAGTGAAGTTTGGTCAGAGATCTAGGAAATTTTATAAAAAGATTTTCTTTACAAAACTATTTTATTTATTTTTATAACGAATGTCAGGAAAATTGGGACTTCAAATAATAATTTTTAAAAATAATATTATTTTAATGATTAAAATAATATTAAAATTGATTAGTAATGGAATATTGGATTTTAAAAAGATATCACTAAAATATAGTTTCCAATAATAAATATAATTAATAAATTATTTTGGAAGTGTTTCAATTTAATTTTAATTATAAATCAAATTTGGTATGAATAGGACTTATCGCGCAGTGGTAATCCGCGAACTTCAAATATTAACTTTGAATTGACATACCAGGGGATCCAACAGTCGGATTCTCCCAAAACGAAAAACTTTGGGTTCAAAATGAAGACAGTTTTCAAAGGGAATAGAAAGTTTAAAAATCTAATAGTTAGATTTTAAGATAGGTTTAAATCTATTTTTTAAAAGGTCGCTATAAATGCAGTTCGGTGATCAAAATTGGAAACCGGTTGAAACAGCCTTATAAAAATTATTTATAATGTGGAAAAATTATGATAAATCATAATTAATGGTTTTGTAATGATTTGAGTAAGAATTGTGAAATTTTGAACTATGATTTTAATTTTTGGACCTTTGAGTTGATTTGCTTAACATAGTAAATCAATATTTTGAAATTTAGCTTGAAGCTAAACAAAAAGTTTTCAAACTTAAGTTCATTGGATTTTAATGGAAATAATCTTTGGATATTTCAATATTGGATTTTGTAATTACATGGATACTGTTTGAGGAATTTGAAAGATATAGATATCGTTATTATCTATATGCTACCAGTTGATTTAAGAATTTGATGTTGAATGCAAGTCGATATGATTTCTATTTAAAGCCTTATATTCGATGTAAAATTGAATTTTGGGTTTATCGTGAACGATGTTTTAAATAACACTTTTTCTCTAATCCAGTTAAAAGAAAGATGATTTCTCAAGTTTAAGTTGTAACAAATCTTGTAATAAAAATTTGATTGAATAAAATAGAGATTAAAACTATGTTAGAGTTTTAATAATCTTTCAATAAAGATTTGACTGAATGAAATAGAGATTAAAACTATGTTAGAGTTTTAATAAATCTTTCAATAAAGATTTAAAATGAAAGAAGGTAATTAAACTGACCAAATACGTGGGGTATTAAATATGGAATACCGACAGTTTTGCTCCATGGGATGAATAGGATGGGAATGTGAAATGATTTCCAAGGAAAGATTTAAACCAGAGTTTAAATGATGTAATTCTTTGATAAGATTTAAGTGAGTGATTCCCAATGTAAATAATGATTTGAGTAAAAGAATCTTTCAAATTGGAATGAGACTTATGATATGTTTATATATCACTCGATTTTAAAGTTGCGCTATTTATTTGGAAAGACCGGGTTTCAATCCATTCTGATTAACTATACGATGATTGTTGAAGACACTGAAGATGGTGGCTGAAGACTAGAGATCTTCACATCGTTTGTACTATTGTTGATGTCTTGATTAGGATGTACATCCAAGACAAAGTTATAAGTGGTGGTCGTTCAGACGTACTTAGAGATTGACCGGATATGCAAAGAGGCCTCTCTACTTTATTGGACGAGGAATAAGGTGCCTTCGGTTTCAATTAGACCCAGAACGTACTTGTAAATGGATGTATATTTGACATTATAAGTTATGAAATAATAAAATGATGTCTATTGATGTTATATCAGTTGGTGGCGGAGAATTTATTCTCTTAGCTTAACATCCTCCTCTGAGACTTATGTACTCGTAGGGTCATGTAACATCCTATAATTTAACATAATTTATTTTATTTAATTGAAGTTGAAATTGGAAAAAATTTATTAATTACTAAATTTGAAATATTTAAATATCATATATATGGTAACTTTTGAAATTTGTTATATGCAAAGTGCGGTTATCATTTGACAAATATAACATGATTAATAACTAAATATGAACGTTTGAATTATAGGGAAGCTTTATATTTTCCTAGTGCATTTTGAAACTTATAAATTTATGAACATTTATTTCGTTTAAATCCGATAGAGTTCTAATTAAGATTCAATTGATAGTAAATGGAAAACATTAATAACGTTTACAATTTAATTATATCATTCCTTTTAAAACATATCTTAATTGAAAAGCTTATGACATCAGTGCATTAATTTGGTAATTGAGCCAATTAATTAACGTTAAAAAGGGGTCCGTAACGGATTTTTATGCGTAGTGTCAAGACACTGATTTTATTTTACGGTTACATCCGTCTTGTCGCGCTGATCGTTTTGTATATTTAATTGTATTTTTCGGAGTTCGGTTTGTGAAGGAGCAGTGTAAACGTTATTTATATTGGTACGGAGTTACCCGCTATACTCGTTAATTGGACATTAGAAATTTAAATTTTGAAAACTCTAGATTTATGGTAGTAAATGTGTAACGTTTTACATTTATGGAAATTAAATTTTCAATCCAAAACATGTGCAAACCGAAACTTTTGGGTACCCTTTATTTCATACTATATTTACACCTGCATGTTCCCGTTTTCTCTACCCCTTCCATTTCTTGCGCATCTCCTCCCCTTTCTCATTCTTCAAGATCCGCTCCATCCTAATAAAAAAAACAACAACAAAATTTAGATCTCCATCCCCATGTGCGCAACAACCGGTGACTCACCGATAATACATCTCCTCTCCGGCTTCCCAGCAACGCACTAAAGCCACCAACTTTTATCCGTGAGTCCATTTCTATATTTCTGTGTAATTTCTTCTTTGCCTCGTATTTCTTCTTTCGCTAATGAGTTCCGAAAAAAAAACTAAGTATAAAACTTTAGGACTGTGGAATCTTTGCATTTGTAAAACCATTAAATAGTGGACTTGCCGAAACTAGTGACCTTTGAATTGATGATACCCCTGCTGTAACTATATTGTTGATAGTATATAACATGAACTGTTGAACCATGATGTTTCACAAGCCCAATATATATATAGCTAAGGGGTTCAATATGTGTCTCTTTGATCTTGGTAGACATAGAATATATATATATTATATATATATATGATGTAGAGCATGAAAATAATGTTTTGCTTTGCTGAAACCATGTTGAGCGGAAGTTAGAAAAAAAATGAAAAAAAAGATAATAGATTTTAACAGCTGAGATCCCATTTGTGAATACTTGTTTGATAAGTATATTCATTTTAAAACTTTAGTACTGTGAAGCGTAGAAATTGTGAAACCGATATTCAGTTTGGACCTGCTAAATTAGTTTGAAAAACCATACTTTAATATATATGTATATTTTGTTTAAGCTTTAGTTGGTGAAGCCATTTGAGTTAAAAAATATACTATAGGAAAGGATACAAGCCTTTAGAGTTTGAGTTGTTTACTTTTAGCTTGTCACAAAATTTTGTTTTGAAACTTAAGATGCAGTACACCTTTGTAATATATACCTTTATGTGATACATGCACATATTTGTTACAAGGAATGAAACAATAGTTGTCTACTTTGTATTTACACCATGCGCTATAAACCTTGGAGATGAATGCAAACCAAATTTTGTTCCAAGTAGTTGCGTGTATAATAATAAAAAAAGGAAAATGAACCTGAACTGAAAAAAAGAAGAAGAATGCAAACGTTGGCAGTGCATGTGAAGTAAATGGGAATGTAAGATATAAGAAAATGAGCAGTGGAAGTGTTAGGTGTTTTAATACGTGACTTTCATGAAACCATTTTTTGTGTCTTTGCCATGCGTAAGAAAGAAAAAAAAAGAATTCCATGCGTTGTACTCATGCATATTTGCATGCAACTAAGTAGCATGCATGGTTCCATGCGTTTCTACATGTAGCGTGTATAGTTGCAAATTTCCATTCAAATTCTTGTAACATTTTGTCCGTTGGGCCGCACACCTTTTGCGCCTTAAAAAAAATGAAAAAAATAAAGAAAAGAATTTATTTTTTTATCGTACTTCGTTGTAATTATAAGTATGTTGAATGTTGACCGTAATCTGTTAATCCAGTTCGTTGAAGTTCGAAGTCGTTGGTTTCCGCGTCTATTCATTTTCATCTCTATTTCAGTACCGCGAAAGGTGAGTTCAACTCACATTTGGCTAATATTTTATTGGAAGTGAAATAACTGTATTTGAAATGTTATTGATATGTTAACACTGTATATGCAAATATGACACACCGACGCCGCACATGAATTGAAATGATATTGTTAACTTGATTGTTTATGTTGTTATATGCCTATTTAATTGCTGAAATTACACTGCAAGTTCCCTGTAGCTTAGAAAATCATGACAAGTTGAAATGATATACACCCGAATCAATATTGTATAGATGTAAGAACAAAACTAAATCGATTTGGGATGTGGGTTGAAATGATACACACCCGGGATTTGAAACTTGATGGATTGAAATGATATACATCCGTGCTACTTGTCCTAGGTAGAAAATATTATATGAACACCGTTGGTCTATTTTGAAATATTTCTAAAAGCTTTTAAATATTTTGACTTAGATTATTTTGGATTCTAGATCTAGTTATTCGTTTTGTGAATTTAAATAAAATTTTTAATTTATATTATGTGTTTTAAGAATGTATTAAATATTAGTTTTATTCAAATCTAATTTTTTTTTCATAAAGTAATTTTTTTCTTTCAAGGTAATTTAATTATAATAAAGTTATAAGATTTTATGTAATTTAGCAATTATCTTATTTAATAGGTTTTAACTTAGTATATATATGTATGTTTCTAAAATTTATTTAAAAATATAAAAAGGATTATGAGTACGTTAAAATTAAATGTGTAACTTAGATTTTTGTAACCTAGCGTATAATAGATGTTTTGTAAATGAATGTATTCTTAAATTTATGATTTTGAAACCTGCAATTTACTTCAAGATATAATTTTGTTAAAATGGCCACGGTGTGAAAAATGTAAACGTTTAGTTGTTAAAGAGACCGGGAGTCATACTCTCTGCCAATACCGAAAACCACTTTAACAACTGTGTACGCGGTGGAGTTCCAGAATGAAGAATGATGGTTTGGTGGTGATTACTGGATTGAAGAAAGAGAACGTTGATGGATAGCCTTGACCTTCGAGTCATAATTAAAATGACTAAAACAGGTGCTATACCGTGATTAAGTGAGGTCGCACCTCCATCAGACACACTTCTTTGAACCCATATCTATTACTTTGTGATTTGATTGGTGTGCACCTTTGATCTTGGAGTGTGTTCCGAGGTGGGCGGTAGTCGGGGCTATGTGTTACCACCGGTCCGGGCATGCATCGGTAGAATCCTACCGTGGGTATTCCTCGTGTGCCTTGTCATAATATTCTGATCGAACCCCATACGATTTTGATTTGTATTGTACCTATGGAGTGCCCTCTGATAGCCACTACGTTACTGTGAACTTTACGGTATCTGTATAGACTACGATATTATAAACAGTGTAAGGGTAAAATGTAATCCCGCTTACGCTATTTTGATATTTTACTTTACTAAATAGGCATTATTATAATAGCGTATTATACTATATGATATTTAGTTTAACAGATCCTTAGAGAATGAATCTCAAACATTCTTTAAGTTACTTGTGCATTTCCATGACATTTCATATGAGTTAATTTACTTGCAAAAGAATATCAGTCTTGATCCAAGTGGTTTTGTTTTGCATGATGCTCGGGTCAGCTTGAGTACCACAACCCTTGGAGATTTATCTTGAACCTAGAGGCCATTCAGAGCTTTAGCCACCTATCAGTTTGTTCTGCAGTTCTATCCATGTTAGATAGTTGTTGTTGTTTCTGTTTATCTTTCAGTAGACTTATGTATTTGAGATTTCCATTGTACTTGTCCTAGTGATTTGACACTATGTACTTTGTTTTGGAGACTATGTTTCTGTAGTAGCTTCATGAACTACTATGGTTTTATTTATTTCCGCTGCGAGTTATTCTGCTTTTCCTGTGTCTGTGATTATATGATATGATTTGTATTTACTCCAAATATTATTAATAATCTGTTATTTTGAGCGATTCAAGTCATACATGTGTGGTTTATTGTCGATTTGAATAGCACAAAATAGTGGGTTGTTACAGTTGGTATTGAGCTTTGGTTTAGACAAACCCTAGCCTATGGAGTAGAAACTCATTAGAGATAGGATAGCAATATCTTAAAATGAGTACAAATCAGTCTCAGAGTCATTCTTGAGAGAGCGTATTTTTAAAATATAAATGGATTTCAAAAATGATTAGGAATGATTTTAAAGTATTTTATGATATAAAGATTTGTTTGAAATGAAGTTTTCTAAAAATTTCCCTCCATTTTGTTTCGATCTTATTGCTTGGATTCCACCGTTTTGGATATCAAATTTAGATAAATTTAATCTTATCTTTGTCGTCTTAAACCCATCTTTTGATTTTTCCAAATGAGTCGTCGTAGAAACACTAGAGGTAGGGGTCGGGGAAATGCCCAAGTTGCACCTGAAGTTCCACTGGCAGTTCCACCAGGTTTTGCGCCCATACCTCCAGTTCAACAAGTTGCACCAACTCCAGTTCAACCCATTCGATTTTCCAAGCTTAGTAAGGAGTACACTCAACTGGGAGGTACCAAGTTCTTAGGATCGGAAGGTATTATTGGTGCTTATCAATGGTTGGAGAATTTGGAGATGATATTTACGGGACTTGAGATTAATGATGCTCGGAAGCGTCAGCTAGCTGCTTGGCAGTTGCAAGGATCTGCCAGAGATTGGTGGAGGACTATTAACGACCAGGCCGTAGAGACTAATATAACTTGGAATCAATTCAGGTGATATTTCTGAATTGGATTCTATTTTGTTCCTTTAGGTTATCTTTCTTTGGAAATTTGGTTCAAAATTTTGAACTTCTTTTAGGGAATATTTTATTGCCAAGTGGATGCCTGCAGCAGGAAAGTCCAAATTATATAGGGAGTTTATGGATCTAAAGCAAGGAAATATGACCTTTAAAGAGTATGAGAGGAAGTTTAATGAGCTATCTAAGTATGGTCTTGGCTTGATTGACACTCCTCTGACAAAGAATGAGAAATTCATCTTAGGAGCACGTCCAGAGTTTTATGAAAGCTTAATGAATCATATTGAACGACCATTTACAGATCTTATGAATTATGCCACCAGATTTGAAAATTCTCCCAATATTAAAGGAAAAAAAGGCTCAGACATCCATAGCTCAGGGATCCTCGGATGGATCGAAGAAAAGGAAGTCTAATTTCAGCCAGCAGCAGAAAAATTGGCAGAAGACGCAAGGGATTGGATTTTCAGCCCAGAAACAACCAGCAGATTTATCCCACATCACTTGTTTTAGGTGTCACCAAAAAGGACATTATGCTAGCAGTTGCCCAACTATGGATAGTTTAGTTGTACCTCCCCCAGCACAGTTAGCCCGGAACAATAACCTCTGTTATATCTGTATTCACCCTGGCCATCATAAGAAGGATTGTCCCTCGCAGTAGAAGGGAAAGACTTCGGGAGTATTTTCTTTGGCTTCTTCTACCCCTTCTTCCGGTGATGATGCTCAGGATACACTTCTTAGTGCCTTTTCTTTATTTTCTCATCCAGTGCGAGTTCTGTTTGATACCGGTGCATCGCATAGCTTTATATCTGTTGACTTGTGTGATAAATTTGAACACCTCTTGAAACCTGAATTTTCATCAGAGCCTTTATGTGTGTCTAACCCTATTGGTGGTCCTGCTAATCATAGTAGAGTCTGTAAAGGGGTACAACTCCTTTGTAAACTCCACAGTTTCACTGGTGACTTCTTCGAGCTTGGTTTTGATGCTTTCGATATTTTACTTGGAGGTGATTGGCTCAAGAGATACGATGCTACTATCTCTTGTAAAGCTCGGACAGTTTCTTTGGTCGACAACAAAGGAATTTCCTTAGTGATTAAATGCAAGATGCCTATAGATTATGCTGGTAGTTTCATCTTTTCACTTGACTCTTCGCATAGTGAGCTTAGTTCGACTCCTGTTGTTCAAAACATTTCAGATGTTTTTGGTGAGGTTTCTTCTCTCCTTCCAAAGCGGGAAATCGAATTCCGCATAGATCTTATTCCTGGAGCCAGATCGGTCGTTCTTCCTCCTCATAGAATGGCACCTAAGGAGAAAGCTGAATTAAAGAAGCAAATTGAGGATCTTACCTCCAAGGGTCTGATCAGACCAAGTTTTTCTGAATGGGTGCTGCTGTTGTGTTTGTAACCAAGCCAGATGGTTCTCTCCGTATGTGTGTAGATTACAGAGAATTGAATAAGCTAACTTTAAAGAATAGATATCCTATGCCTCGGATCAATGATATGTTCGATCAGCTCCATGGTGCTAAAGTGTCTTCCCAACTCGATCTTGCTACGGGTTCCATCAGCTTAAAGTAGCTGAAGATAGCATTCCCAAGACGGCCTTCCGAATAGAAAATGGTTTCTATGAGTGGTTAGTTATGCCTTTTGGCTTAACGAATGCTCCTACCTACTTTGTTGATCTTATGAATCGTGTATTCCGTGATGTTCTCAATAAGTTTGTTTTGGTCATTGTTGATGATATTCTAGTCTTCTATAAGTCAAAGAAGGAGCATGCTGAGCATTTGAGTTACGTTCTTAGAACCCTTAGAGATCATGTGTTGAAAGCCAAGTTTTCAAAGTGTCATTTTTGGATGGATGAAGTTCGATTCCTTGGCCATATTGTTTCAAAGAATGGAGTTTCTGTTGATCCAATTAAGATTGCTGCAATCAATGATTGGGGGAGCCCAAGACCCCAACTAATATTCGTAGTTTTATTGGTCTTGCTGGTTATTATCGGAGGTTTATAGAGAATTTTGCTTGAATTTCTACACCTCTTACTGCTTTAACCCGGAAGAACACTAAGTTCGATTGGGATGATAAGTTCAAAGCTGCATTTAAGGAATTAAAAGAAAAGTTGGCTTTCGCTCCTGTTCTTACTGTACCCAATGGAAGTGAAGGGCTGACGGTTTACACTGATGCGAGTCATAAAGGTTTGGGTGCCGTGCTTATGCAGAATGGAAAGATCATTGCTTATGCCGGTCATCAGCTAAAGAATCTTGAGATGAATTATGCAGCTCATGATTTAGAATTGCTTGCCGTGGTATTTTCTCTGAAGTTACGGAGGCATCATCTTTTGGGAACCAAGTTTGAATTATTTACGGACCATCAATCTCTTAAGTATATATTTTCCAAGAAAGATTTGAATCAATGGCAAGTCAGGTGGCTTGAGTTTCTAGCAGCTTATGACTTGGATATAAATTATACACCGGATAAAGCCAATGTCGTCGTTGATGCTTTAAGCTGAAAGAAAGCAGTATTGTATCAGATTGTAGTTTCTTCTTCTCTTTTGGATCATATTGTAGCTAAGCAAGATGAAGATAGAATGATCAAACTTATTAAGGAAAATGTTCGTAGTAGAGTGGTTTGTGATCATAGTGAGATGCATGCACAAATCGACGAAAAAGGAATTCTTTGAATCAAGAAAAGAATATGTGTTCCAAACGTAGATGGTTTGAGACAGGAGGTACTTCGGGAAACCATCAGTCCAGATTATCTATTCATCCAGGTGCTTCAAAGATGTATCAGAATATGAAGAGGTTATATTGGTGGAGTGGTATGAAGCGAGATATTTCCTCGTATGTTAGCAGATGTGCCACATGCTAGCAAGTAAAGGCTGATCATCAGAAGATAGCCGGTTTATTGCAACCTCTTGAGATCCCAAATTGGAAGTGGGATCAAGTTTCTATGGATTTTATTGACGGTTTGCTAAGGACGAGAAAGGGAAATGAGAGTATATGGGTAATTGTGGATCGACTAACTAAGACTGCTCATTTTATCCCCGTTAGAGCAAATCGTACAGCTTCGAGTTTGGCCCAGATTTATATGAGGGAGATTGTTAGACTTCGTGGTGTTCCCACTAGCATTGTTTGTGACCGAGACCCTATCTTCACCGGCAATTTTTGGAAGGCATTTCAAGAAGCTTTAGGAACTCGGTTGAATCTTAGCACGACGTATCATCCTCAAACTGATGGTCAAACGGAGAGGGTCACTACAAGAAAAGCTGTAAATAGAGACGGCCGAATATGCTGCTAATCCGTCGCTAAACAGGTATTAGCGACGGATTTCCTACATAAGTGAGTGGTCGGTAAAAACCATGACGGTATCTGTGTCAGATTTAGCGATGGAATTTCGCAAGTGATTTCCGACATTTTACCGATGTTTTTCTAATTTTATAATAAAAATAAATATTATTTATTAATTTAATTTATTTTTAATTTTAATTTACATACCGACGATTTACCGACGGATAATTAATTTAGAATAAAATATTATTTAAAAAATCTGTCAGTAAACCCTTACTAGTTACCAATAGATTAGCAACGAAAATTAAATTAAGGTAGATTTAACCTCCTTTTTTTGTTGGTAATCCGCTGCTATTCCCCTTCTACTATATATATATATATACACACACACACACATACTCATCACACACATAACTTGTGTTCCATTTAATACACAGTCCTAATTTAAATACAACGCAATTAATATCAACACACACATCTCATTATCAATGTATTATATTAATCACTCATCTCATAATCAACATTCAACATTACATAATAGACATACTAAAGATTCTTACATCAAAAAATACATAATACAACCATCCCAAAAAGTAACGCTGCAGCTAAAAATTCCAAAAAGTCAACCTCTCCATCTATGTTTGCGTCAATCTGTTCAATGGATATGTGAACGAATGATCAAATTTCCAGTTAAAATCCTACAAAGCACTACTGAGCATAAATATAAATGTAATCAGAATATTTGCTATGAGGACAGAAGTATGTTTTGATGACATGTAGTAATTAAAATACATGAGTAAGATCTACAAACCAGTAAATAAGGAATCCCATGGCCATATGTACCATATACAAAAAAGCTTTTTATTTAGCGCATTTTGCAATACAAAAACAGTTGAAGTTATCATGATACAAGTCTAAATTATGTTGGTATTTTTATGTAATTAGTAATTAAGGATTCTTTGTTCATCATGTAAAGTTAATCATAAATCATGTGCTAAAGGAATACCAAAGGAATATCATCCTAAAGATTGAGATAAAACTTACCTTGATGTTCTTTATGGTGTCATAGAGTGCTTTGTTTAATTCTTGAAGCTTCTCCGATTCAAGACATAACTGCTTCAGTCTTTGATTTGCAACAATAAGAATAAATAATTTGTCAGTTTTTGGCGACATTCCAGGGATCAAGACTGAACTTAGTTCTTTGTATCTGAATATTCGAAATGTCAGACAACACTTTAGACAGCATTTTCAGGGAAGAAATATTTTTAAAATTTAATTATTGATATATACTATGTTGCATACAAAGCAAAAGTTACAACAAATATCTTACTACCACCTGACTAATCAATTCCAGAGAAAGGAAAACACAACTAGTTGTCTAATACACATTACAGTAATTCCCAATTTATGTAATTTTACTTCGAAGAAACCTCTGATTATACAATCCCAGTTCGACAAAATCTCCCAACTGAAGATATATT
The DNA here is from genome assembly GCA_030737875.1 of Allium sativum. Taxonomy (NCBI): domain Eukaryota; kingdom Viridiplantae; phylum Streptophyta; class Magnoliopsida; order Asparagales; family Amaryllidaceae; genus Allium; species Allium sativum. The sequence goes on from CM060921.1 coordinate 323,053,410, forward strand.
CATGCAAGAAATTAATTTTTTTTACTAAATGAGAGTATGCTTCAATTAATGCCAACTAATACAAAACTCTCGTATTAAACTGTAAGGTCCATTAAACTTTAGAATGAATCTAAACCTTCAATATGTTTTATAGAAAAAGTTAGCAATCTGACATCTATATAATAATTTAAAGCAGAATTTGCTAAAAATTAGCATCGTTAAGCCCCTACCAAATTAGTAGAAAGTAGTCTGTACCCACTGTGTACAAAATTTGAAGGCCACGATGAAATGGTGTATGATAGTCACTTTTTAAGTCTCATGTTATAGCATATAAAAGGCTCATCCTTCTACTGATCATAAATATTTAACTAGAGCTTGGGAATTAAAAGATGGAGACATTGATTTAGAGAAGTACTTGATACACCGCATTGATTATGTGCCGCCTTTATATTGCTTTATTTTGATCAGGCTGACTACTTCGATTCCTCGCCGAACTGAGTATGTCCCGACTTTGTATTGCATTCTATTGATAAAAAAGGGTTTGACCAGCATTGCAGCAATCAACCTCCTCCAGTTCTCCTCCACCGAAGTTAGCATCATACTCACTCTCTAGTCTAGTGCCGCCTATCTAGTTCGTCTTTAGTCGATGCCCTTCTGCAATCTGAAATTCAAGTGTTTGATTTTGCAGAATGAATGGAAGGATCAACGGGGCAACCTATTAATGTAAGAAGCGACCAGAATGAGCATGATTCGAACATTTGGGGTGAAGATGAAGAAACACATGATACTAAAGATAGTATGGGTGATGCATCCATACTGAATAGAGAATGGAAATTAAGACAAGATCAGTTTCACAGTATGGGATACCGAGAAGGCATTACGGCAGGCAAGGAAGCTTTGGCACAAGATCGTTTTAACATTGGATTCAAGCAATCTGTGCCTAATGGTTACAATTGGGGCCTTGTCAGAGGCATAACTGGCGCATTCTCCAATTTACCAGACAACTTAAAAGAAAAGTTGGTGTTAAATGTCGAAGCAAGGATGAGGATTCGGAATCTGAATCTGTGTGCTCAGAATATATCGACAACGGATGCACTGAAAATGTATCATAAAAGCATTCAACCCACAGAAGCAGGGCACAAGGTCCTAGAAGACAGTCTGTTAGATAGACTATATAAAGAACTTTTATCTGTTATGCAGGAAATCCCAGAACTGAGTGTTGAAATAGATCCCAGAAAAGATACTTGATTGTACGTATGCTAAATATTTTGATTGTTCTGCTGAATGCATAAAGCAATATGTATAATTACATTTGTAAAAAACAGAGAGAGAGAGAGAGAGAGAGAAGAACATGATAAGCTGCAAACCTGGAGATGCTTCCATTTGTTGATCTTAGATCTCAAGGTGCTTCCAACTTTGCTCGATCTTGTCCTAATGGACTTAGAAAGTTTCAGACTGACATGTGAGTTGTTGAATAAACGATGAACTCACCTAATTTACGGTGGAAGAGTACTGAACTGTTATACTTGTCATTACAGTGGAAGGGGTTAGATGGTAAAAACAAAACGCAATAGATTCTAAAGGTCGTCGCTTTGTTCTCAACTGAACTGTTTTAAACACTTTATGGTTTTACTGGGTAGCAAAGTTACTTCCTCCAAAACCTTCAGGTAGAAAGTAGACGTGACCTTATTTTTTCAAAAGTACTTACATGCAAAACTTCGTTAGCCATTTCAAGTACGATGGCATTTGCATCTGCAAAAGGAAGCAGCCAGCTAGAGAACCTCTTCCTGCCATACGAAATCTTCCAGAATTGTATACAATTATTAAATCCACACCATCGATTTCTTCACATTTGGCAGATATGCTAGTTCCAGCACCAGCACCTATAATGGGAACTCCCTTGTCTATTTGATGCCTCAATTGTTGAATTATAGTTTGAGTTTTCCTCATAGTTTCTGATGAATACAGGTTGAATACTTCACATTCAATGCTCATAATGCAATCAGTTACTAGACTAAGACCTACCATAGTGCTTTCAAGACATTCCACTAAGTGAATTCAGTCGTCCATGGTACAGAATTAAATCAAAAAAGAAAGCAAAAGAACATTACGAAGCATGCATACTAGTAGTCGATGCTAGTGTCAGACTGTTTACATGTCAAAATAGAAAACAATAAACAGTAAACTAGTGGGGATTTGCAACCCAAAACATGAATTTCATTGTTCTGTATATATGTTCTACAATTAAATGATCAATTAGCATAACAGAATGTATTTGGTAGTAAATAGAAAAGGATATATACATGTATACAACCTTTGAGCGCAAAACCGAACCTCACCGTAAGTTTCACAGATCTTAAACAGCAACCCTTAGCCTCCTCAATCATCATTGTGTTCCCCACATGCATCGACTTTCGAATTACCACCTACAGCCTTTGAGCGCAAAACCGAACCTCACCGTAAGTTTCACAGATCTTAGATCTGAGAAAAAGCATTTCACTCGTTCGGCATCAGGGATGCGAGGTTCAATTTGAGAATTTTGAGCTCGTGCTTTTTGGATTTGAAGAAGAGCGAAGTGAAGAATAATAGGGTTTGTCCAGAAGAGAGTTTAAGAATCTGGGCAACATTAAAAACTAGGTTTTTTTGGGCTTTGATTGGAAGCGGAATGAAGACTACGGTTTACCCAAAAGAGAGTTTTACAATCTGAGCGGAGATTGAAAATTAAACACGAATTAAGGCGGTAAGAGAAATTTGACGATAAAATTTAGACCGTTAATCAGGGGTTTCAAGGAGTTGACATTTTAGAAATGGAAAAGCGAGGAAGCGAAATATTTTGGCCGGCGTGAACATAGAATTGGAGCTGAAATTTTGTTGTTGAGCCAATAAAAAGCTTACAAATGTGAAACCCTAATGTTTTTGAAATTAATATTTCTACAAAATAATATTTATATGTTTGGTATTCTAAATTACTTTAACATTAAAGTATTTTGAAATCTGTAATATTTTATTCTTTTATTTTTTAAAAAAATTTCAAAATTTTGTTTTTAAATTTTATGAATATTTCTAAGCTTATTTTAAACAATTTAATCTTTTTATATTATTTGCCAATATTAATTTTTCTAAAAGTATATGTTATTATTTGAAATTATCAATTAGTTAGTTAATTATGAACTATTAAAATATTACTTATAAATTGCTAAAAATATTAGATATTAATCATAATTTAACATAAAAATAACGCGAAATTTTTAATCGTTATTTATGAATTATCCAGTATAATAAATAATATAGTTAATATACACTGTTATTCATACATTATTACCAGAAATTAGTAGTTATTTAATTAGTTATATTATATTAATAATTATTAAAAATAATTATTAAATATTAATTATTAAACATATTAGTTATTAGTTTTAATTACTGATTTTTAACTGGAATTCATTACGGTTTATCTGAACAAAAAAAAGAGGAATTAGAGATTAGGGTATGAGAATTTCTTAATAATTATTTAAAAAATAACACATAAGTAAATCTTAAAAAAATAATATAAACATTTTTTGCAAATCTGTTGGAATTCTGCTGTAAAATAGCTTCAATAAATATTCGTCGGTATTCTGCCTGTATTTGCATCGGAAAATAGCGACAGAAATTTTCTGTCGGTAATTTGACGCAACTTGCGACGGCTTAGTGAGGGATGAAAGAAGACGACGGTAATAAATGAAAGAAAAAAAAGTTGAAAAAACAAAAAGTTATTTCTTGCAAAACACATGGAAATCCGTCGCAAATTAGTGACGGAAATTTCCGCTTCTAAATATATGACGCTAAATCAGTGTTTTCTTGTAGTGGGTGAACCAGATTTTAGAAGATCTCCTTCGTGCTTGTATTCTTGAATATGGAGGATCTTGGGAAGATCATCTCCATCTCGTAGAATTCACCTATAATAATAGTTATCAGGTAATATTTTGATTGAATTTGTAGTTATTATAATCGTGTATCTATAAAATCCTATCTTTTGAATTCCAGTACTTGAATTTAGGCAAGTATCAAGGCATCTCCTTTTGGTGCTTTGTACGGGCGACCATGCAGATCCCCTTCGTATTGGATTGAGTCGGGTGATCGTTTAGTTCTTGGGCCAGATATGATTTTGGAAGCATCAGCGAAAATTGAAGATATTAGAAATAAGATGAGGATTGCCCAAGATCGCTAGAAAAAGTATGCTGATAGGCGAAGAAGAAGTTTAGAGTTTGTGGTTGGTGATCAAGTTTTCCTCAGAATATCTCCGTTGAAGAATGTAGTCCATTTTGGACGAAAAGGGAAGCTTGCTCCAAGATTTATTGGTCCTTTTCGTATATTGGGGAAAGTAGGTCCTTTAGCTTATCGAGTTGAGTTGCCTGAAATGCTTGCGGGGGTGCACAACGTGTTTCACGTATCCCATCTTCGCAAGTATTTGCATGACCCTTCCTTAATTGTTCAGCCTACTACATTAGAAAATCTAGAAATTGAACCCAATCTGATGGTCGAGAGAAAGCCGCTTCGTATCGTGGATAGAGATACGAAGCAATTGAGAAGGAAATCCGTTAGTTTGGTCAAAGTGCAGTGGAGTGCTGATGATAGGGATTGCACCTGGGAGACGAAGGAGAGCGTTCGTCCTTCGAATTCGGAATTATTCATTCCAGGTATCTTTTGATTCAAATTTATCCTATCTTCTTGTTTGTTTTCATTCTTCTATCCCGTTCCTTTTCGGGACGAAAAGTTTTGAGTGAGGGAGAGTGTAACATCCCGTAATTTCACACAATTTATTTTATTTAATTGAAGTTGAAATTGGAAAAAAATTACTAATTACTAAATTTGAAATATTTAAATATCATATATATGGTAACTCTTGAAATTTTTTATATGCAAATTGTGGTTGTCAATTGACAAATATAACATGATTAATAACTAAATATGAACGTTTGAATTATAGGGGAACTTTATATTTTCCTAGCGCATTTTGAAACTTATAAATTTATGAACATTTATTTCGTTTAAATCCGATAGCGTCCCAATTAAAATTCAATCGATAGTAAATGGAAATCATTAATAACGTTCACAATTTAATTATATCATTCCTTTTAAAACATATCTTAATTGAAAACCTTATGACATCAGTGCATTAATTTGGGAATTGAGCTAATTAATTAACGTTAAAAAGGGGTCGGTAACGGATTTTTATGCGTAGTGTCATGACACTGATTTTATTTTACGGTTACGTCCGTCTTGTCGCACTGATCGTTTTGGTATATTTAATTGTATTTTTCGGAGTTCGGTTTGTGAAGGAGAAGTGTAAACATTATTTATACCGGTACGGAGTTACCCGCTATACTTGTTAATTGGACATTATAAATTTAAATTTTGAAAACTCTAGATTTATGGCAGTAAATGTGTAACGTTTTACATTTATGGAAATTAAATTTTCAGTCCAAAACTTGTGCAAACCGAAACTTTTGGGTACCCTTTATTTCATACTATATTTACACCTGCACGTTCCCATTTTCTCTACCCCTTCCATTTCTTGCGCATCTCCTCCCCTTTCTTATTCTTTAAGATCCGCTCCATCCTATATAAAAAAAAAAACAACAACAGAACTTAGATCTCGATCCCCACGCGCGCAGCAATCAGTGACTCACCGACGCTACATCTCCTCTCCGCCTTCCCAGCAATGCACTAAAGCCACCAACTTTTATCCGTGAGTCCATTTCTATATTTCTGTGTAATTTTTTCTTTTCCTCGTATTTCTTCTTTCGCTAATGAGTTCTGTAAAAAAAAGTATGAAACGTTAGGACTGTGGAATCTTTGAGTTTGTAAAACCATTAAATAGTGGACTTGCCGAAACTATTGACCTTTGAATTGATGATACCCCTACTGTAACTATATTGTTGATAGTATATAACATGAACTGTTGAACCATAATGTTTCACAAGCCCAAGCTAAGGGGTTCAATATGTGTCTCTTTGATCTTGGTAGACATAGAATATATATATATATATATATATATATATATATATGATGTAGAGCATGAAAACAATGTTTTGTTTTGCTGAAACCATGCTGAGCGTAAATTTAAAAAAATGAAAAAAAAAAGATAATGGATTTTAACAGCTGAGATCCCATTTGTGAATACTTGTTTGATAAGTATATTCGTTTTAAAACATTAGTACTGTGAAGCGTAGAAATTGTGAAACCGATATTCAATTTGGACTTGCTAAATTAGTTTTGGAAACCATACTTTAATATATGTATATTTTGTTTAAGCTTTAGTTGGTGAAGCCATTTGAGTTAAAAAATATACTATAGGAAAGGATACAAGCCTTTTGAGTTTGAGTTGTTTACTATTAGTTTGTCACAAAATTTTGTTTGAAACTTAAGATGCAGTACACCTTTGTAATATATACCTTTATGTGATACATGCACATATTTGTTACAAGGAATGAAACAATAGTTGTCTACTGTGTATTTACATCGTGCGCTATAAACCTTGGAGATGAATGCAAACCAAATTTTGTTCCAAGTAGTTTCATGTATAATAATAATAAAAAAAAGGAAAATGAACTTGAACTGAAAAAAGAAGAAGAATGCAAACGTTGGCAGTGCATGTGAAGTAAATGGGAATGTAAGATATAAGAAAATGAGCAGTGGAAGTGTTAGGTGTTTTAATATGTGACTTTCATGAAACCAATTTTTGTGTCTTTGCCATGCGTAAGAAAGAAAAAAAAATCCGTGCGTCGTACTCATGCATGTTTGCATGCAACTAAGTAGCATGCATGGTTCCATGCGTTTGTACATGTAGCGTGTATAGTTGCAAATTGCCATTCAAATTCTTGTAACATTTTGTCCATTGGGCCGCACACCTTTTGCGCCTAAAAATAAAATGAAAATAAAATAAAGAAAATGTTGTAATACATGTAAGTGAATATGCATTTGTCATATTATTTTTAGTCCCACATTTTGGGTGTAAGGCTAATATCAGCTGCAAAGCCAATATATAAGGGAGCCAATGTAATAGAATTATGTACACTGAATCAAGAGAAATAAAAAGCTTCCTTCATTATCTCTTATGTTCTCTGTAATGTCTTCCTTTTATGATATGTTCTATTTTATTTTATAACACGTTATCAGCACGAGATTCTTTTATTGTTATTTGTTGAGATCTTCTAGATCTACATCTATGAATTTGTCATGTATGTAATTTTTATTTGAGAATATTTGATCTATGAATCCATATTTTTTTTTGAAGATCTAGATTATGTTCCAGTGGATCTAACTTTTTAGATCTAATTATTTTTCGCTTAGTGGTTTTTAGATATCCACCTGTTCATATTTGATCTGGTATTATTGTATACCAAATATATTTTTAGGAAGATCCATTCATTTTCTTTTTATAATATTATATATGGATCTTTTACCCCATACGCTATACATAAATAATCTTCATTGGCTACTTTATCTCTTCAATAACAGAGAAGCCATTGATAATAGGTATGCATATATGTAAATTGCAGGTTGTTTCTTATTTAATCTAATGTTTGCTGTACAACTTCAACTTTGTAATAATAGACTACCTATTCTCATTTTTTTAATGCTTCATCTCGCAAGATGAGATGCTTTAAATATTTAGAATTACATTTCCAAGTATGGATTACTTTTATATGCTTTTTCATCTTTCAATATAAGCAAGCTGCTTGTTAGCCAACATATGTATTACTGTGGCCATTATTTTTGTTATATGGTGTATGGCTCCTTGACGGTTTGTATTATTTCATTATTATAATTAGTTCATTGTAAATGTATAGAGAAAGACTTGCAGATTTGGATTAATTTTTTATGATGGAGATTGTTATTGACACTCCAAATATTGTTAAGCCGATCAGTTTAAACAAAAAAAAAATTGTTAAGGGGAGTATCAATGCAGGGAGCACCCCCCTTAACAAATAAAGTTTATTTTACCAAATTAGCCTTCTTTACAATAATCCTTTTTTTTAGTTGTTAATTAAAAAATTATACGGTATATTAGTCGAACTGCATTAGATTTTTACATCAAAATATCAATAATCTCATTTGTCTATTGCTTTTTTTAAATAATTTCATTTCTCATCTGTCGATCGCTTTTTTTTAAATAATTTCATTTGTCATTTGTTAAATTATCAACAATCTCATTTGTTTCACGTTCTTCGTTTGCACCATTATTTCTCTCCAAATAATTGCTTTTTTTTGTTTGCAAATAATTTAGGGATTTGTTTTTTTTTTTTGCATTTAAAATTGATTGGGATTTGGGATGGTAAATGTTGTTATTACCAGGGTAAAAAGGGAACATAAAAAAATAAGTACGTGACTCCCCCTAACATTTTTTTATGATTGGAGTATTTTTAAAATTTGACCCCCTCTTAACAATATTTGGAGTGTCAATAACAACACCCTTTATGATTCTGTGCTGTAATATATTCAATTTAATTATAGAACATGTATACTGATATGTGAATTTTGTTTAATTAAGCATCTGCAACTTTTTTTGTAGTTCACAATAATGTCGAACACTGAGATTCATTTACAATCTCAATGCTTAGAGGATACCATTAAAAATGGTAATACTATGTCCCAGCAGGACAAAGCAAAGGCTCTGATATTTTTTTAAGATGCCACATCCGCGATGATCTAAATATTTAACTGAAAAAGATCCTATCCACTTATGGAACTCCCTGAAGGAGCGTTATGACCACTAGAAGATGGTCATACTTCCAAACACAAGGCAAGAGTGGTTGAACTTGAAGTTCACATGCAAATGACCTGAAGTTCATATACAAATCCTTTCAAATGAGGGACCTGAAGTTCACGAGGAACCTGAAGTTCATATTCAATTGAGAAACATGAAATAAAACATAAAATCCTATAATTGCATTTAATATTTGCTTATAGCAAATGACCAATAATAGGAAAGGATTTGAAAAATCAATGAAAGGAGAAGTTTTAACAAGAGGAAAAAGCATTATATTCCAACTTTATGCTACAAATAATTTCTTGAAGAAACTTATTATTGGAAGAGATCATTACATTTATAATCAATACTATTTTCTTGAAGAAAAACAGTAAAATGACTCTCATATGTAAGAAAAAAAGGGGGCGCTTTCTAGAAAATTTGCTTCAATTTAAAAATATATAATAAAATTATATGAATTATGATAAAACTTGAAGTTTTATTATAGTTGTATTATATTTCTAGAAGAAATAATTTATTGTTTCTTAGGAAAACTTTTATAAAGAAAATATGCATCATGAAGATCATAATTAAGTTAAGATCTAAATACTAATCTAAATTTTGCACACCGGAAGTGAATGCAAAAGTAATTTTTATTATAAAATGGAAAACTTAGAACCTGTAGTTTCTATGATGGTAACAAGTAGCCTGAAACTCAATATGTGATTCATTTCCTTTCATCATGTATTAGTTTGAAACTTTTGTTTATTTGCCTTTCTTTTTAGCTTGTGCTTATGGAATTGCAGAAATAATGTGTAATGTTGAACATGATAAGTAGTTTATTTCCATGGACATTTATCTGTATTTATAAGTTATTTCAGTTATCAACTAGCTGTATTGCTTTTAATTCTTAAGGAATGCATCGACAATGTTTAAGTGATGATATATGTCTAGTTGATTGTGGAACTACTCATATGATATTGAAAAACCCGAAGTTTTTCTTTGAATTATCCGAAAATGTTTCATATAAAGTTTCAACTATAGTTGGTTCAGCCAATATATTTGAAGGGTCCAGAAGAGCCCATATAGTGTTACCAAATGGTACACATATATTCATTCAAAATGCTGTATATTCAAGCAATTCTAAAAGAAATCTGCTTGGCATCAAAGATATAAGAATGAATGGATATCATAAATGATAAAAACAAAGAATATCTCTGTGTTTTTTTCTAAAATTGAAAGCCAGAAGCTTATTTTAGAAAAATTTGGTACAATTTCAACTGGATTATACTTTACCAAAATTGGCATAGTTGAATCTCATTTTATAAACATGAGCTAGAAGCTCACAGATACAAAGAAATTGATTCTTTGGCATGATCGTTTAGGTCATTCCGAATCAACTATGATCGTTTACATAAATAAAAAATATGTTCCCTAAAGGAATATCATACACTCCAGAAGTAGTGATGTCTTTTCTTGAATCTTATTTTTATTTGTTGCATCTAATTTCATTACTGCATTTAAAGTTTGATATGTATTTTTGTATATTGATATGATATTTCAATAGTTTGTATGGAGGAGATAAGTTCAACCCAGAAGCGGTGATAACAAAATATTTTTAGAGGATATTTGTATATTTGGAAATGATAAGATATCTCTAGAAGAGATCCGTTTATATGAAAATAATAAAATATCTCCAGAAGAGATTTCTACAATTAAAAAGCGATATTAAGACTCCATCAACTTAACAACTTGAATTTGTTCATATATTTATTTGGACCAGAAGTTCGATATGTTTCAAACTAGAAGTGTTGAACATTATCATATGAACCTGAAGAATTTGTAATGACACTGATCAATGCATTGAAATCAATAGTTTGATCTTTGTAATAATTTATTCTAAAATCACTAACTCAATTGAGAAAGACTATGCAAATTTATAATACGTGGACGCACGTATTTATATATTCATATCTGTAAATATTTAACTAACAACCTGAAGTTTGTTATAAACATATTTTATAGATTATGCATAAATATTATTTAGTGATTTAAATTGCAGTCAACATGAATGTTGAATGACGTGAAGTCATATGTGTATTCAAATAACCTATATAATAAGAAAATTCCTCCAATATTGCTGGATCAATGAAAGAGAATAAGTAATAAAAAAATGATGAATGCATCTTATCGACTAATTAAAGGGTTATCCTCCAACAACGGATATACATATAAAATACTTGCCAGCAGCAATGTGATAATGGATCAAAATGAGAATCCCATGATGATTATTATAGTGTGACAATGTTTGTCAACATTGAGGGGGAGGATAAAGGGATACAATTTCATTTTAAGAATCAGTGTTAAATAATTGACACACGAATAAATTATAAATAATATCCCTTGTAGACTTGCTTCAATATATATTTGAATCCCTGAAGGATAAAAATGCATAAACCACATTTAAAGATTGGTTTAAAAGTAAGTTCGATACACTTTTGAAGTAAGTAATAAAGATGCCAGATGAAGGAGGTGAGTGTTCTTAAAGAAACACCTAAGGAGTCTCTTGAAGAGATCAATGACATAATTGTCAAATAACCCCAGAAGTGGTTTAGGTACCTAAAACAGATAAATAAAGAGATCTCAATAAATTATATTTAGAACTGACAATATATAATCATCGATGATAAATTATAAAAGTAAAGCGCTTATGTTAAATCATGATTGGCCAACATGAATCCTTCTCTAATTGAGAAATGTGGACCTGTAGTCCACAAAGTAGTGAATAAACCTCGAAGTATGAATATTTGTTAAATCACACTAAATGATGAAAGAATATTAGTTCCTGAAGAACATAAGCTACTTTGTTGGTTATATGGGATATAAAGAACAAAGAAAGTTGATTACAACATTCTTTTAAGTATTGTTATAATGAAAATCATGATATAAGTCATGATGATTAGATTATTTCCTGCTTTTAAGTATTGTTGTAATGAAACATTTAATATACTTTTGAGTATAGTTGCAATATGTAAAATTCATTGAAGTGTACAGGTTCCTAGAGAACATAAATAACTTTAGTGATTATAAAGAATGCAAAGAATATAGAATATAGATTACAACATGCTTCTAAGTATTGTTGTAATGAAAATCTTGATATAACTCAAGATGAGTAGATTACTTCCTGCTTATAAGTATTGCTATAATGAAACTATTATTGTTCATTACAAATGTATTGACGTGTGCAAACCTGATTAACACTCGAAGTGTATAGCAAGTAAGCGCAAACAAAAGGTGTTTTAAATAAGAAAACATGCCTGAAGCATGAAAATGCTCACAAAAGTCTTTTTAGAAAAATTCGTTAAGAATTTTCTTGTGATGTTGTACTCTTTTTCCTTCACTTTGGTTTTTTTTCCATAGGGTTTTCCATTGTGAAGGTTTTAATGAGGCAAATGTTAATAAATGATGAACGTCAGAAGTATGATGTGACGATCCCAAAACCCCGTGACATGGTGTTAAGGATAATCATTGGAATATAACACATTAATCATCATTAGCAGATCACATAAACATGAAATAGAATAATTTACACACATATGACAGCGGAATCATATAGATATCACCACAACAGAGGGCATAGTGCAGGATACAACTTAGTGCATAATAATACATAATCAGTCATCATCGCCAGAGGCGGAATCATACGTAAAGAGTACACAAACTAAACATCAGTCTACATCGCCAGTGGCGGAATCATAATACATATACAATAATGGCGGAAAAAGTCATAGTCAGCACGGTGTAGTCAAGCCTCGCCATGAGCCAAAATTGCACCTCTACTGCGGTGCCACGCCAAAATATACCAGATACCTGTAACTAGGCTGCCCGTGTGAAAATGAGGGCACCCGAGTTTGCAAGGTGAAACAAACTACGAGTCGGTCATGGGACTGGTATGAGAAATCTACTTTAACTTATTAAACAACAATAATAAGGCAAATCAAAGGACCACGCCACTTTCACGGAACGGGTTTACTCCAATGAGTGCAAGTGCATGAAATAAAGTAAATGATTAAATCATCGCAATGCTTTCTATCAAAATGAAGCCATTATAAGACTCAGGTCCCATCACACAATGCAACGCAAGCCAGAGGATAGAGTTTTACCTTATAATAGCCAAAAATGCTTCATACGTATAAAACGAAAGTGTTTGATATTATTACTAGTGCATATATATTTCAAAAGCGATTTCAATCATAAATATCAATCATAGGCGGCATAAATGACCCATACCACTATGTCACCATACTAGTAATACAATCACATCCTTAATTTCGTATCGGAAATTGGATTCCATCATGAATCGAGGCAAGGGGCAAGCTCCTCTCCGTTCGAGACACTCTAGCAAATGCCTCGGGACCGCATACAGCAATCCCTGGATCCTCCAAGGCCGGTCCTCTCTTACTTTTGAGGATTGGCAATTCCTGAACACACATTTCCCGGTCCTTACAGACCTATATTCGAGGCGCCTCGTATTCCAACAACCACACGGGTGAAAAGTAGATATAAATGTCAGGGCTGGTAGGTCACTGACACCACCATAGCTAGAAAGAAACGTCGTGCACTCCTTGGGTCCTTCTCCCGTTTTTGACTCATACCGGGGTGTGAGGCTCACGAATTCACGTTATACACAAAGCTACGTCACACAGACCATGCTTTGATCATCAACCACAAGACTTTGCTTTGCAACAGAAGCCTTGATCATAGGCCACTTAGGCGTGCCACATAGGCAATCCTCTCCATGCGACTGATTTCTATCAATACATAACCTCTGAGCTCGTACGTCTCAGAGAAGGGCGTTAAGCAAGAGAATAAATTCTCCGCCGCCAAACAGATATATATTTAACAAAGATCAATCAGCACAGAACAAAATCCAATGTCAGACACACAGTCCATTTACAAGTTCGTTATGGGTTTGAACGAAACCGGAGGCACCAAATTCCTCGCATATCCGCACAATCAACAATACGTCCGGATGGCTACTACTTCAGCCCCTTCAAGGTAGCTACTCCAATCACGAGCATCAGTATTGCCCATCCATCCAATGTGAAGATCGTCGGTCTTCAACCGTCTTCGACTCTTCGACTTCTCAACGTCGATCGATTATTTGAAATGAGAATGAACTCGGCCTTTTCAAATAACCCACGTATATTTAGTTTTTCAAATCAATTTTTCACATGGTTAAACTATTCAACATTCACATTTCAGTTCCTTAGTATAATTTTCATGTTAAACACATTCAACCATCACATATCAAGCAAACACAACAAAATTGGTTTATTTCCACTCTATATCGTCTATAGTATTTTATAACGATATATCGCCATTTTTATTTATTTAAAACGGCCATATTTAACTAAACGACGTTTCAGGTCGTGCCGAGGCACTGGCGCTGTTTTTCACTAAATTTGTTTTACACATATCTGAAAATCTAACCGTTGGATCTTCACAAATTTTATATCATTAGAAAGATCATTTCAAAATGAATCCAACGGTTTCAGTTTTGGGAAAATCCAACGGTCGGGTCTTCCACACTAGTCGTTTGAAGTTACAATTTCAAATTACAAACTACAGCGTCGTTATTCGATTTAATTTAATTATATTTATATATATATATATATAATCGATTCTGGCGCTGTTTTTCTTCATATTTTAATTAAACATTCCAGACAATCCAACCGTCGGATCTTTACACAGTTGGTGTCGTTGGAAAGATATTTCCAAAGCGAACCCAACGGTTGCGGTTTCGGGAAAATCCAGTGGTCGGATTTCCCATACTAGTCGTTTGAAATGACGGTTTCAACACACGAACTGCACGTCCACGATTCGTTTTAATTTTATTTATATTTATATATTTATATAATTCGAAAATTCCTATATCATTTTCACTTCAAATATTTCACTAACGCCTCTAAATTTTGGAAAATTTCGCCAGAACCTCCTTTGTACGGGAGGGGCTGGGAAAATTCCCAAATAGCCACACGGGCGTCTCATCTCAAAAAGAAAAAGAAAAAGCCAAGCGGCTATCCAACAGGCTCATAAAATCATTACCCAAGCAAAACAGTAAACATGTACCTATTTGTCGGGCATAAAATTTTATTCCTCTTCTCTAGCCTCTTTGCTATAACCTGTTCAATAAATATGCATGTACATATATGCAATTCTTATCACTTATCATTTTCCATTCAACTTCATATTTGATTCAATTTGGTTTAAAAACACCATTCATTCTAATGTTGCATACATAGGCAAAAATCATATCATTAGCTAATCAACGAATATTTCAACTCATGCATATTTATTTGAAGAAGTGTTTATTTTTAACACTTCACATTTCAATAAAAATGATATTTTTGGCGAACTAAAATATATTTCAACACATGACTATTTTATTTAGTTCCTATGCATGTTAAAAACAATATTTCTTTCACGAAGATTTATTTCAACGCTCGCATATTTTTAGCAAATCACATATATGATAAAATGGTATTTTTATCATCTAAAATATTTATTCAACACATGAATGTTTTTAATACTTCATAATTTCAATAAAAATGTAATTTTTATTGTTTGATCTTTTTATTCAACACATGAACTTTTCCAACACACACACTTCTCAACACATGAGCATCTCCACACATGGATATTTTATATATTTTGTTCATATAAGAAAGATGAAATTTTTATTGTTGAAACTATTTATATATAAGGCGAATATTTTACATACTTCATATATATTATAAAAATGTGATTTTTATTGTTTAAATACTTTATTCATTCACACATGAATTTGATTTTCACACATCACTTCTCAACATATGAGAATTTCCACACATGGATATAGTTTCAACACATGACTTTAGTTTCAACACATGAAAATAATTTCAACATATGAAAATAATTCTAACACATGAATATTATTCAAAATTTCGGCAGCATAACGGTAGGGTAGTTAAAACCGGCACCCTCCTGAGTACGGCTCCTCGCTCCACCTTAAAACCTCGCGATTTTTGACAATGGGGATTTCATGCATCTAATTCGCACGCATGCGGCATGTTTTTATATTCATTTCCACAATTATTTCCAATTTATTTCAATCACCAATAGGTATTTTTCAACCACAACCAATCAATATCAACCACAAACAATTATTCAACCATTCACATTTTTCATCCAATATTTCACACCAATTCACAACAATAAATATCGTCCACGGTTTGTGGATGAGGGGAGTGTGTATATATATATATATATAATTTCTATATTTCACTTGTATTTCACCACACATATCATTTATACTATGCATGTATAATTCATACTTCGCTCATATAGCTTACACAACGCATGTACATGAGGTATACAACACGTGTATAGTTTATACTTCGCTTGTATAATTTATACATGACATTTTCCATTCAATTTCATTTAATTTAGATTTCTCACATTGGTTTTCAGAGTGCTAAAAATCGTAGATGGCTCAGAAAAATCCGTGGTCTCTTCTATGTGGTAGAGAGCCTCCTTGCGGTCCCTATTTTCCTGTTTCATCGAATTTCGTCAACACACTATAAAGATATGATTTTTCAAAGTTCAAATGTGATAAAGGGCTCACCTTTCACGATGGTTCAAAACTAGGTTTCAGATTTGCGGCAAATCCGTGCAACGATGTGAGGATCGGGCAGTGCAGCGTCGAAGGGGGAGGAGAGAGCTTCGCGCGCGTGGGGGAGTAGGCCAGTTCGATGGTACCTGGCGTCGCCGGCGGCGATCCAAACGTCGGTCGTTCTCGAGCTCGATTAGAGCTCCACAGGCTACGAAAAATTCCAAACTCTATATTGATTTGAAGAGTAGATCTAGAGCTTTAAAATGAATCAAGAATTAAGTGATTTCATTGAGAAACGAGAGAGAAATCAAGCTGGGAAGATCTGGAGCACTTCCGCCGTTCGCGACCTGGAGCTGACGGGTTTTCGGGTTTTTATTTTTATTTTTAATTTATGAAATGAAAGTTCCTACTGGTCGATGCTTTATAAAAAATTTTAAAAAGTGTTTCTACACACGGACACCAATTTAAACCCAACGACTGTCGCCTCTAGCTAAATACCCCAATCCCGGACATAATGGGATATGTTTCGTAGGCCAATTCGACTATTATAGTCAGTTATTTTTCAAATTAAAGTATAAAACATTTTATATTCAATTTGAACGTACATTTCAATTTGCCAGGGCCACAAACTGGTTCGAAAAATTCCAGAAAAATAAATCTAGCTATGTTTTGACACTACGGTCCCAACAAAACTAGTTTCGTCGAATTCTGAGATCGTTTGAAAAATAGCCCTTTTCTGGTCGATCCAATTTAACAGAAATTGACCAAACACATTTTCTTTTTCCACGCTCACATACTAGCTTCAAAAATTATGAAATTTGAAACCTAGCAATAGTTTGACATCCTGGACCCAACAAAAGCGGTTTCGTCGAATTCCGAGGTCGTTTGCAAAATGTCTATTTTCAAGGGCTATATATTCTATATAGCGACCTTTCTGAAAATTCATTTGGCCATAACTTTTGATTCCCGCTATGAAACTTCGATTTTTCAGATTTGTTAGAAAGATATTCACTAACAGATTTAAATATTTTTAGTTTCACCAAAATCCGTTATATTTTGCACTCGGTGCAGCCAGTTAAAGTTCGAATTCAATTTTTCAAACTGACTCACTATTTCTAATTCACTATTTTATTGAAATATTCTATTTCAATTGTTCAAATTCCTTTGAAATAACCAATTTAAAAAAAAAAATTGGCTCGTATTTTTTGGGTTGTTACAATCTCCCCCACTTAAAACTTTTAATCCCCGAAAAGGAAATAGCAGTAAAGTAGGAAACAAAATGTAAATGCAAAGTATTGTAAAGGTACCTTGCACCGGAGTTAGTCAGAGATGTCCACTCTGCATTTGGGGTAAGCTTGCTTAATGCTCTCCTCAGTCTCCCAAGTACAGTCTCTAGGATCACTACTCCACTACACTTTAACTAAATGAACCTTTTTGCTTCTTAGCTCTCTAGTTTCTTTGCCAACAATCTTTAATGGCTCTCTTCTGACTGCTAATTCTGGAGTTATTTCCAAGTCCTGTTGCGCTGCTTCTTCTACAACAAGATCCGGATCATGCACATGTCTTCTAAGTTGAGATACGTGAAACACATCATGCACTCCAGGCAACCAATCTGGTAATTAAACCCTATAAGAAAGAGTTCCAATTCGTTCAAGTATAGGAAAGGGACCAGTAAATCTCGGTGCCATCTTCCCAGTTTTGCCAAATCTGATTACTCCTCTCATCGGAGAAACTTTCAAATAAACATGGTCACCTACAGCAAATGTCAAATCTCTTCTTCTAGAATCTGCATAACTTTTCTGTCGGCTTTGCGCGGTTTTCATTCGCTTTTTGATGAAGTCGATTTTATCAGACGCTTCTCTAATCATATCGGGCCCTAACACAAGTCTGTTGCCAGGTTCTACCCAACATGCTGGAGATCTACACGGTCTGCCATATAATGCTTCAAATGGCGACATTCCCAAACTTGCTTGATAACTATTGTTATATGAGAATTCAGCCAAATGCAAGTGATCTTCCCATGACCCACCAAAATCAATTATACAAGCCCGCAATAAACCTTCCAGAATTCTATTGACCCGCTCAGTTTGGCCATCTGTTTGAGGGTGATAAGCGGAACTCATATTCAGTTTCGTTCCCAATTCGGTCTGGAATGCCTCCCAGAATTTGCTAGCAAATATTGGGTCTCTATCACTGAGTATGCTGATGGAAATTCCATGCAGCTTAACGATTTCTTTAAAATATATCTGTGCTAGACTTTGAGCGGTTCTATTGGATCTGACAGGTATGAAATGGGCAGTCTTCGTGAAGCGATCTACGATTACCCAAATGCTATCATTACCTTTCCTGGTTCGCGGCAAACCATCTATGAAATCCATGGAAATCTGTTCCCATTTCCAACCTGGAACTTCCAACGGTTGTAACAATCCAGCTAGCTTCTGTTGGTCGCTCTTGACTAATTGACAAGTAGGGCATCTGCTAACATACAAAGAAATATCCCTCTTCATTGCTCTCCACCAGAAAGTGCATTTGATATCGTTGTACATTTTACTTACGCCAGGATGAATGCAAAGTTTGGATTTATGGCATTCATCTAGCACCTCTCTTTTGAGCTCAGGGATGTCGGGAACACATATTCTTCTATTCAATCTCAGAACTCCCTCACTATCCACTTGGAAACTGGAGCCTTCGCCCCTTCGAATCCTTTTTATCATCTCTTTCACACTATTTTCGTTTATCTGAAGAACAGATATTTTATCAATCAATCCTGGCGTAGTTATAAGATTGGGAATTATTGCGGTTTTTCTACTAAGCGCATCCGCTACAACGTTAGCCTTTCCCGGCGTATACAGGATATCTAGATCATACGCTGCAAGAAATTCTAGCCAACGCTGCTGTCTCAAATTCAGATCTTTCTGGGTGTATAAATACTTCAATGATTGATCATCTGTGTATAGTACAAATTTCTCGCCCAATAAATAATGCCTCCCGATTTTCAAAGCAAAAACGATAGCTAGCATCTCAAGATCATGAGTTACATAATTCTTCTCATGCGGTTTCAGTTGGCGGCTTGCATAAGCGACTACTTGGCCTCTTTGCATTAACACTGCACCAAGACCTCTAATAGAAGCATCTATCCAAACTGTCAAATCCTGATTGCCATCGATAATGGTTAACACTGGAGCAGTTGTCAGTTTCGATTTCAATTCCTGGAAAGCTTCTTCACAGTCGGAAGTCCACTTAAATTTCTCATGCTTCTTCGTGAGCTTTGTTAATGGACCGGATATCTTCGAAAAATCCTTAACGAACTTTCAATAATAACTAGCCAACCCCATAAAACATCTAACCTCTGTGGGTGTAATGGACTGTTTCCAGTCTTGAATTGCTGTTATTTTGCTCGGATCTAAAGAAATCCCTTTCTTTGTCACGACGTGGCCAAGGAACTTCACTTCTTCTTGCCAGAACACACATTTTGAGAATTTGGCTTTGAAGACGTTCTTTCTTAGAATCTCCAATACTTGTTCTAAGTGTTTTTCATGCTTAGGTTTTGATTTGGAGTAGATTAAAATATCATTAATGAATACAAGGACAAATTTATTCAGAACTCCCCTGAACACTCTATTCATTAGATCGACAAAGTATGCTGGAGCATTGCATAGGCTCTCGCCCCATTTAATTGGTCTAACAGATCATCAATGCGGGGTAATGGGTATTTGTTTTTGAGCGTCTGTTTGTTGAGGTCTCGGTAATCAACACACAATCGAAGAGTACCGTCTGACTTTGGGACAAACACTACAACTGCACCCCAACTAGAAAAGCTAGGTCTGATCAGACCCTTCCACAACAGTTGGCAAGTTTGATCGCCTAATTCTTCTTTTTCCTTTGGAGTCGTTCTTCTGATTGGATGTACCACTAGTCTGGCATTGGGAATTAGATCGATTCTGAATTCTATTTCTCTTTGCGGAGGTAAGTTTTCGACTTCTTCAAACATATCCGCATAGTTACAACAGGAATCTTTTCTAAGGAAGTGGGGACAACTTCTAATGCAGACCAAAATTCCTTTCTATCAGAATTAGAACCATGACAGGGTATAAATATATGTCCAAGCTTCGTTCGAATTTTTACTATCCTTTCTGCACACTTTACCTCAGCTTCGTATTTCGTTAACCAATCTAGCCCGAGAATGATATCAAATTCGGGAAAGTCCATAACGACTAGATCAAAAGGAAACTTGTAGAAAGAATAAGAGGCTGGCACTTTACAATATGCACTGAGAATAAGAGATCCTCCTATCGGATTATGTACTTCAACTGATTCTTTCAGCTTTCTTTGTTTTAACTTTAATTTGTGAAGTGTGTTACTAGAAATAAAACTACGTGATGCACCCGTGTCAAATAATACAGAAACAGGAATATTTTTAATTGTAAGGGTACCTCCCAAAACATCGGGTTTACCTGCTCCATCGGAAGCAGCTGGCGGATTCGTCCCGTCATACACGTGAGCTACTACAGCCTTCTTAAGCAAAGGACAGTCTTTGACAAGATGATCCGTCTTGCGGCAATTAAAGCAGGAGCGAGGGTTCTGAGAGCCTTTGCTTGAACCTTGAGAATTTGTCTTCTGCCTCTTCGGGGTTGTGCAAACATTGGAGTAGTGCCCCACCTTGCCACAATTATAGCAGCTTCCTTTTGGCGGCCTGCCAGTCTGTGGTTTCGAGGATGCCGCTTGGCTTGACTCCGCTTGATTCACAGCGGGCTTGCGTTTATTTCCGGCTTGGCTTTTAGCACGATCCTGTTCCAGGTGACTTTGATCTAGGTCTTCGTAGTTGCATGCCATTTCCACCAATTCATTAAACCCCAGCTTGATGTGGGCCATTGCTCTATCATGGTAATGTCGCTTCAGCCCGAGGATGATCCTCTTATTCTTGGACGTTGCAGTGGCGACGAGCTTTGGAGCATAGCGGGATAATTGTGTAAACTTATTCAGATAATCTTGCACCGAGAGATCCCCCTGCTGGAGGTTTGTAAAGTCGTCGTGCATGCGCTCAAGGGCTTGCTCTGGGACATACTTCTCTTTGAATAGTTCTTTGAATCCGTCCCAGGTTCTACCAGCATCTCTATTCCCGGCGGTGAGAGCTTCCCACCATAGTTCGGCTTCTTCTTGTAGGAGCCAAGCGCCCATAAAAGCTTTATCTTGATCACCAAGCCTTAGGCCTTCTAGTATCTTCTCGCATGTTTTCAGCCATGCAAGGGCCTCTATTACAGTGCCATTTCCAGAGAAGGTTTTTCCTCCTAGGTTCTTGTACCTCTTAGCCACGCGGTCCAGCTCAAATTATTGAGCGGCCGGGGGTTGTATCAAGGGTCCTTCTTCAACTGGGACTTCTCCTCGTCCTCTGCCACGGCCAACTCGGCCTCCTATAGCAGCGGTTGCTCGGGTAGCCATTGTTCAAGTTCTGTACAAGCAAGAAAAGAGTCAGCCTACAGAAATGATAATTTTATTGTATGGTTAAGCAGAAAACTTAAGGAAAGATAACGATGGGCTGATCAGATTGTTTTTGCTATTCTGCTTGGCTCATTCTAGGACATTACTAGTCCTATCTCTAATGAGCTACTTGCCTTAGAATACTATTGATTCTATTTTGACGAATTGTTTAATGTGTTGGACTCCAGAACTAAGGTTAACCAAAGCTCTGATACCAGCTGTGACGATCCCAAAACACCGTGACACGGTGTAAAGGATAATCATTAGAATATAACGCATTAATCATCATTAGCAGATCACAGATAATAGCATAAACATGAAATAGAATAATTTACACAAATATGACAGCGGAATCATATAGATATCACCACAACAGAGAGCACAGTGCACGATACAACTTAGTGCATAATAATACATAATCAGTCATCATCGCCAGAGGCAGAATCATACATGAAGAGTACACAAACTAAACATCAGTCTACATCACCAGTGGCGGAATCATAATACATATACAATAATGGCGGAAAAAGTCATAGTCAGCACGGTGTAGTCAAGCCTCGCCATGAGACAAAAGTGCACCTTTATTGCGGTGCCACGCCAAAATAGACCCGATACCTGTAACTAGGCTGCTCGTGTGAAAATGAGGGCACCCGAGTTTGCAAGGTGAAAAAAACTATGAGTCAGTCATGGGACTGGTATGAGAAATCTACTTAACTTATTAAACAACAATAATAAGGCAAATCAAAGGACCACGCCACTTTCGCGGAACGGGTTTACTCCAATGAGTGCTAGTGCATGAAATAAAGTAAATGATTAAATCATCGCAATGCTTTTTATCAAAATGAAACCATTATAAGACTCAGGTCACATCACACAATGCAACGCAAGCCAGAGAATAAAGTTTTACCTTATAATAGCCAAAAATGCTTCATACATATAAAACGAAAGTGTTTTATATTATTACTAGTGCATATATATTTCAAAAGCGATTTCAATCATAAATATCAATCATAGGAGGCATAAATGACCCATACCACTATGTCGCCATACTAGTAATACAATCACATCCTTAATTTCGTATCGGAAATTGGATTCCATCATGAGTCGAGGCAAGGGCCAAGCTCCTCTCCGTTCGAGACACTCTAGCAAATGCCTCGGGACCGCACACAGCAATCCCTGGATCCTCCAAGGCCGGTCCTCTCTTACTTTTGAGGATTGGCAATTCCTGAACACACATTTCCCGGTCCTTACAGACCTATAATTGAGGCGCCTCGTATTCCAACAACCACACAGGTGAAAAGTAGATATAAATGTCAGGGCTGGTAGGTCACTGACACCACCATAGCTAAAAAGAAACGTCGTGCACTCCTTGGGTCCTTCTCCCGTTTTTGACTCATACCGGGGTGTGAGGCTCGCGAATTCACGTTATACACAAAGCTACGTCACACAGACCATGCTTTGATCATCAACCACAAGACTTTGCAACAGAAGCCTTGATCATATGCCACTTAGGCGTGCCACACAGGCAATCCACTCCATGCGACTGATTTCTATCAATACATAACCTCTGAGCTCGTACGTCTCAGAGAAGGGCGTTAAGCAAGAGAATAAATTCTCCACCGCCAAACAGATATATATTTAACAGAGATCAATCAGCACAGAACAAAATCCAATGTCAGACACACAGTCCATTTACAAGTTCGTTATGGGTTTGAACGAAACCGGAGGCACCAAATTCCTCGCATATCCGCACAATCAACAATACGTCCGGACGGCTACTACTTCAGCCCCTTCAAGGTAGCTACTCCAATCACAAGCAACAGTAGCGCCCATCCATCCAATGTGAAGATCGTCGGTCTTCAACCGTCTTCGACTCTTCGACTTCTCAACGTCGATCGATTATTTGAAATGAGAATGAACTCGGCCTTTTCAAATAACCCACTTATATTTAGATTTTCAAATCAATTTTTCACATGGTTAAACTATTCAACATTCACATTTCAGTTCCTATGTATAATTTTCATGTTAAACACATTCAACCATCACATATCAAGCAAACACAACAAAATTGGTTTATTTCCACTCTATATCATCTATAGTATTTTATAACGATATATCGCCATTTTTATTTATTTAAAACAGCCATATTTAATTAAACGACGTTTCAGGTCGTACCGAGGCACTGGCGCTGTTTTTCACTAAATTTATTTTACACATATCTAAAAATCTAACTGTTGGATCTTCATAAATTTTATATCATTAGAAAGATCATTTCAAAACGAATCCAACGGTTGCAGTTTTGGGAAAATCCGACGGCCGGATCTTCCACACTAGTCGTTTGAAGTTACGATTTCAAATTACGAACTGCAGCGTCGTTATTCGATTTAATTTAATTATATATATATAGATATAATTGATTCTAGCGCTGTTTTTCTTCAAATTTTAATTAAACATTCTAGACAATCCAACCGTCGGATCTTTACACAGTTGGTGCCGTTGGAAAGATATTTCAAAGGCGAACCCAAGGTTGTGGTTTCGGGAAAATCCAATGGTCGGATTTCCCACACTAGTCGTTTGAAATCACGGTTTCAACACACGAACTGCACGTCCACGATTCGTTTTAATTTTATTTATATTTATATATTTATATAAATATAGTTCATTCGAAAATTCCTATATCATTTTCACTTCAAATATTTCACTAACGCCTTTAAATTTTGGAAAATTTCGCCGTAACCTCCTTTGTACGGGAGGGGCTGGGAAAATTCCCAAATAGCCACACGGGCGTCTCATCTCAGAAAGAAAAAGACAAAGCCAAGCGGCTAGCCAACAGGCTCATAAAATCATCACCCAAGCAAAATAGTAAACTTGTACCTATTTGTCGGGCACAAAATTTTATTCCTCTTCTCTAGCCTCTTTGCTATAACCTGTTCAATAAATATGCATGTACATATATGCAATTCTTATCACTTATCATTTTCTGTTCAACTTCATATTTGATTCAATTTAGTTTAAAAATGCCATTCAATCTAATGTTGCATACATAGGCAAAAATCATATCATTAGCTAATCAATGAATATTTCAACTCATGCATATTTATTTGAACAAGTGGTTATTTTTAACACTTCACATTTCAATAAAAATGATATTTTTGGCAAACTAAAATATATTTCAACACATGACTATTTTATTTAATTCCTATGCATGTTAAAAATAATATTTCTTTCACGAAGATTTATTTCAACGCTCGCATATTTTTAGCAAATCACATATATGATAAAATGGTATTTTTATTATCTAAAATATTTATTCAACACATGAATGTTTTTAACACTTCATAATTTCAATAAAGATGTAATTTTTATTGTTCGATCTTTTTATTCAACACATGAACTTTTCCAACGCACACACTTCTCAACACATGAGCATCTCCACACATGGATATTTTATATATTTTGTTCATATAAGAAAGATGAAATTTTTATTGTTGAAACTATTTATATATAAGGCGAATATTTTACATACTTCATATATATTATAAAAATGTGATTTTTATTTTTTAAATACTTTATTCATTCACACATAAATTTGATTTTCACACATCACTTCTGAACACATGAGCATTTCCACACATGGATATAGTTTCAACACATGCTTTAGTTTCAACACATGAAAATAATTTCAACATATGAAAATAATTCTAACACAAGAATATTATTCAAAATTTCGGCAGCATAACGGCAGGGTAGTTAAAACCGGCACCCTCCCGAGTACGGCTCCTCGCTCTACCTTAAAACCTCGCGGTTTTTGACAATGGGGATTTTATGCATCTAATTCGCACGCAGGCGGCATGTTTTATATTCATTTCCATAATTATTTCCAATTTATTTCAATCACCAATGGGTATTTTTCAACCACAACCAATCAATATCAACCACAAACAATTATTCAACCATTCACATTTTTCATCCAATATTTTACACCAATTCACAACAATAAATATTGTCCATGGATTGTGGACGAGGGGAGTGTATATATATATATATATATAATTTCTATATTTCACTTGCATTTCACCACACATATCATTCATACTATGCATGTATAATTCATAATTCGCTCATATAGCTTACACAACGCATGTACATGAGGTATACAACACGTGTATAATTTATACTTTGCTTATATAATTTATACATGACATTTTCCATTTAATTTCATTTAATTTAGATTTCTCACATTGGTTTTCAGAGTGCTAAAAATCGTAGATGGCTCAGAAAAATCTGCGGTCTCTTCTATGTGGAAGAGAGCCTCCTTGCGGTCCCGAAGTTTCCTGTTTCATCGAATTTCGTCAACACACCTTAAAGATATGATTTTTCAAAGTTCAAATGTGATAAAGGACTCACCTTTCACGATGGTTCAAAACTAGGTTTCAGATTTGCGGCAAATTCGTGCAGCGATGTGAGGATCGGGCGGTGCAGCGTCGAAGGGGGAGGAGAGAGCTTTGCGCGCGTGGGGGAGTGGGCCAGTTCGATGGTCCCTGGCGTCGCCGGCGGCGCTCCAAACGTCGGCCGTTCTTGAGCTCGATTCGAGCTCCACAGGCCACGAAAAATTCCAAACTCTATATTGATTTGAAGAGGAGATCTAGAGCTTTAAAATGAATCAAGAATTAAGTGATTTCATTGAGAAACGCGAGAGAAATCAAGCCGGGAAGATCTGGAGCACTTCCGCCGTTTGCGACCTGGAGCTGACGGGTTTTTGGGTTTTTTTTATTTTTAATTTATGAAATGAAATTTCCTATTGGCCGATGCTTTATAAAAAAATTTAAATAAGTTTCTACACACGGACACCAATTTAAACCCAACGACTGCTACCCCTAGCTAAATACCCCCATCCCGGACACAATGTGATATGTTTAGTAGGCCATTCGACTGTTACAGTCAGTTATTTTTCAAATTAAAGTATAAAACATTTTATATTCAATTTGAACGTACATTTCAATTTGCCAGGGCCACAAAATGATTCGAAAAATTCCAGAAAAGTAAATCTAGCTATGTTTTGACGTTACGGTCCCAACAAAACTAGTTTCATCGAATTCTGAGATTGTTTGAAAAATGGCCCTTTTCCGGTCGATCCAATTTAACAAAAATTGATCAAACACATTTTATTTTACCACGCTCACATACTAGCTTCAAAAATTATGAAATTTGAAACCTAGCAATAGTTTGACATCCTGGACGCAACAAAAGTGGTTTCGTCGAATTCCGAGGTCGTCTGCAAAATGTCTATTTTCAAGGTCTATATATTCTATATAGCGACCTTTCTGAAAATTCATTTGGCCATAACTTTTGATTCCTGCTATGAAACTTTGATTTTTCATATTCGTTAGAAAGATATTCACTAATAGATTTAAATATTTTTGGTTTCACCAAAATCCGTTATATTTTGCACCCGGTGCAGCCAGTTAAAGTTTGAATTCAAATTTTCATACTGACTCACTATTTCTAATTCACTATTTTATTGAAATATTCTATTTCAATTGTTCAAATTCCTTTGAAATAACCAATTAAAAAAAAATTTAATTGGCTTGTATTTTCCGGGTTGTTATATATGAAGAGTAAAGATTATTATCTCTTGAGTTTATTTTCTATACAAGATTTGTTTAAGTAATATTATCAATGAGATATATATTTATGGATCCAGAAGTATCTATAGCGAAATTGAGATATAAAAAAGTACGACTCTTTTTCTTTAACTAAGATTTTTCCCATCGGGTTTTCTTAGTAAAGTTCTAATGAGATATTATATTGATCCAGAAGTATCATCCTCAAAGTAATATTGAAAGTTGTAACGAGACATTATCTTGATCTAGAAGAATCAAGCACCACATCAAGGAATAACATCTCAAATATGATATTTAATTTAATCTGTTTTTTATCCTTAACTAAGGTTTTTCCCACTGGGTTTTCCTTTGTAAGGTTTTTACTGAAGAATTATATTGATCCAGAAGTATCATTCTACATTTAATGTAGTAAATTATTAAAAATATGTTTTTGTACTCTTTTTCCTTCACTAAGATTTTTCCCATCGGGTTTTTCTTAGTAAGGTTTTAATGAGGCATTACATCGATCCTGAAGTATCGAACTCTTATAAGAAATATCATTTTAATATGACAATATCTATGAGGGGGAGCAATAATTTTTCAAGGGGGATAATTTCAAGCTACTATAAGAGCATTCAAGAATTTGAAGACACGTATTCAAGGAGGAGTGTTAAAGTTACCTTTCTGATCCACATAAAGAAAAATCACAAACTGGATATGTGTTTACAAACCACAATGCAGCTATTTCATGAAGATCTACAAAACAAACATTAGAAGCAACATCATCCAGTCATTCTGAAATTCTAGCACTACATGAAGCGAGTCAAGAATGTGTTTAGTTAAGGTCATTAATTGAACATATTCGAAGCACATGTCAACTTCCCTTAACTACAGAAAGATCAACTATTATTTATGAGGACAATGCAGCATGCGTAGCTCAGATTCAAGCAGGATATATCAAGGGTGATAGGACAAAACATACTTCTCCTAAATTCTTTTTCACACATGAGCTACAAAATAGAAGTGAAGCAAATCCAATCTCAAGAAAATCCAGCAGATCTATTCACGAAGGCACTTCCATAATCAACATTGCAGAAAGTGATATATAAAATTGGTATATGCAGTTTGCATCACTAAACTATTTGAATAATGCGTTACGAATCAGGGGGAGCATATATTATGCTGTAATGCACTCTTTTCCTTCACTAATATTTTTCCCACTGGGTTTTTATTAGTAAGGTTTTTAACGAGGCATTATTTTGATCCAGAAGTATCAACCCTCATTGGAACATTGTCAATATGTTTCCTGGAGATGAAATAAAATTGTACTCTTTTCTTTGTTTATGATTTTTCCTATAGGGTTTTTCATAAAAAGGTTTTTAATGAGGCAATTAATATTATCATCTTTACATACACATATTCATGGGGGAGTGTTGTAATATATATAAGTGAATATGCATTTGTCATATTATTTTTAGTCCCACATTTTGGGTGTAAGGCTAACATCAGCTCCAAAGCCAATATATAAGGGAGCCAATGTAATAGAATTATGTACACTGAATCAAGAGAAATAAAAAGCTTTCTCCTTTATCTCTTATGTTCCCTCTAATGTCTTCTCTTTTATGATATGTTCTATTTTATTTTATAACAGAAAAGAATTTTTTTTATCGTACTTCGTTGTAATTATACGTATGTTGACCGTTGACCGTAATCTGTTTATCCAGTTCGTTGAAGTTCGAAGTCGTTGTTTTCCGCATCTATTCATTTTCATCTCTATTTCAGTACCGCGAAAGTTGAGTTAAACTCACATTTGACTAATATTTTATTGGAAGTGAAATAACTATATTTGAAATGTTATTGATATGTTAGCACTGTATATGCAAATATGACACATCGACACCGCACATGAATTGAAATGATATTGTTAACTTGATTGTTTATGTGGTTATATGCATATTTAATTGCTGAAATTACACTGCAAGTTCCCTGTAGCTTAGAAAATCATGACGGGTTGAAATGATATACCCCCGAATCATTGTATAGATGTAAGAAAAAAACTGAATCGATTTGGGATGCGGGTTGAAATGATACATACCCAGGATTTGAAACTTGACGGATTGAAATGAAATACATCCGTGTTACTTGTCCTAGGTAGAAAATATTATATGAACACTTTGGTCTATTTTGAAATATTTCTAAAAGCTTCTAAGTATTTTGACTTAGATTATTTCGGATTTTAGATCCAGTTATACGTTATATGAATTTAAATAAAAAGTTTAATTTATGTTATGTGTTTTAAGAATGTATTAAATATTAGTTTTATTCAAATCTTTTTTTTCGTAAAGTATTTTTTTATTTCAAGGTAATTTAATTATAATAAAGTTATAAGATTTTATGTAATTTAGCAATTATCTTATTTAATAAATTTTAACTTAGTATATATGTGTATGTTTCTAAAATTTATTTAAAAATATAAAAAGGATTATGAGTACGTTAAAATTAAATGTGTAACTTAGATTTTTGTAACCTAACGTATAATAGATGTTTTGTAAATGAATGTATTCTTAAATTTATGATTTTGATACTTGCAATTTACTTCAAGATATAATTTTGTTAAAATGGTCACGGTGTGAAAAATGCAAACATTTGGTTGTTAAAGAGACCGGGATCGGATATTATCATACTCTCTGCCAATACCCAAAACCACTTTAACAACTGTGTACGTGGTGGAGTTCTAGAATGAAGAAGGATGGTTTGGTGGCGATTACTGGATTGAAGAAAGAGAAAGTTGATGGATAGCCTTGACCTTCGGGTCATAAATAAAATGACTAAAACAGGTGCTATACCGTGATCAAGTGAGGTCGTACCTCCATCGGACACACTTCTTCGAATCCATATCTATTACTTTGTGATTTGATTGGTGTGCACCTTTGATTTTGGAGTGTGTTCCGAGGTGGGCGGTAGTCGCGGCTATGCGTTACCACCAGTCCGAGCATGCATCGGTAGAATCCTACCGTGGGTATTCCTCATGTGCCTTGTCAGATTATCCTGATTGAACCCCATACGATTTTGATTTGTATTGTACCTATGGAGTGCCCTCTGATAGACACTACGTTACTGTGGACTTTACGGTATCTGTATAGACTACGATATTATTAATGGTGTAAGGGTAAAAATGTAATCCCACTTACGCTATTTTGATATTTTACTTTACTGAATAGGCACTATTATAATAGCGTATTATACTATATGATATTTAGTTTAATAGATCCTTAGAGAATGAATCCCAAATATCCTTTAAGTTACTTGTGCATTTCCATGACATTCATATGAGTTAATTTACTTGCAAAAGAATATCAGTCCTGATCCGAGTGGTTTTGTTTTGCATGATGCTCGGGTCAGCTTGAGTACCACAGCCCTTGGAGATTTATCTTGGAGCTAGAGGCCATTCGGAGCTTTAGCCACCTATCAGTTTGTTCTGCAGTTCTCTCCATGTTAGATAGTTGTTGTTGTTTCTGTTTATCTTTTAGTAGACTTATGTATTTGAGATTTCCATTGTACTTGTCCTAGTGATTTGACACTATGTATTTTGTTTTGGAGACTATGTTTGTGTAGTAGCTTCATGAACTACTATAGTTTTATTTATTTTCGCTGCGAGTTATTCTGCTTTTTCTATGTCTGTGATTATGTGATATGATTTGTATTTACTCCAATTATTATTAATAATCTGTTATTTTGAGCGATTCTAGTTATACATGTGTAATTTATTGTCGATTTGAATAGCACAAAATAGTGGGTTGTTACAGGTTATATAGTAATAAACACTGATTATATGTTATGAATTGACAATGTGGTATGTTAAGTTGTTGATAAATCAAAGCTTTAGTTGAAAAGCAATTCTTTGTGGATGATGATCAAAGCATGGATGATATAACATATCTTTGTGTTGAAACGTGACTTCAACAAGCCTCATAACCCATGAATGGCCGAAAATAGGATAATGGACCGTAGAGAGGACTAATGTTTCCCTCTAGATAAAAAGTGATGCCATGGTATTGAGCCCAGGCAATTTACTTATGTGGATGATGGATTGAGGCACCTCGGATGATGATCAAACAACGACCAAGACAACGGTTAGATACTACTAGGGGAATGTTATGTTCAGGTACGATTCTGACCAGCCATGTACAGTGCAGGCCGGCTCTACCGCTCTGGACCATACGTTGAGTCTTAGGACATTTGCTAGGATGTTAAAAATGGTTAAGGAAGATCATTTTCCTTGGTCATTGACGAAAATCCAATTTCCAATACGAACCTTGCATTTTCAGTTGTAAACCCTATATGGAGACATAATAGGACGGTGTATTATGCTGTCTAAGACTGGTACATTTATTTGTGAAAATGATTTACACACTATGCACTATTGATAATAAAAGAGAAATTTCGTGTATCAAGCATGTTTGGCTATTATAAGGTAAAACTTTATCCTTCGGTTTGCGTGATGAGACTTGAGTCTTATTATAGCTTCATTTTTCAAAAAGCATTGCAAGTTTCTATGACCGATATTCATATGAACAAAATTCGTTCTGTGTTATATGGCATGGTCCAGTGATTTACCCAACTTTAAAATAAAGTAAATAACTATTTTGGTTCTCATACCAGTCCCATGACTGACTCGGAGTTTATTGTTTCCCACCTAAACTCTTGGTGACTATAATTTTTCATAGGACAGCCAGTAGTTTTGGTTTTGTAGATATTTTATAGAGTTGTGTCCATAGTATTTAATAGTCTTCCGCTGAGGGTTATGTATTTATGTTTCCGCTGTGTATTCTATTGTAATTTATTATTCTCTAATATATTTTTGTACTCTGATGTAAAATTGTTGTAATAACAATGAAATATTATTTTGTGTTTTACTTTGATGTGTTGTATCACATAATGGTTCGATAATTTTTGCCTTTTGGGTCGGGCTTATGTAGCTTATAGTCGATTCGAAAGGTGGGAATTTTCGGGTTGTCACATGATAAGATATAGAAATTTTAATTTTTTATATATTTGAATTGATAAAAAAGGAAATGTTATATCCCATGAAGGATCATCATATAAAACTTTAGAAGTAGTGACAATTATTCATCTCCAAAGAGATTTTCCATAACTATATGACACTTGAGAAGTAATTATTTTATCTCTTGCATCTAAATTTTATTTAATGAATCTATTTTTGTAATTGTGTTTAAATTTTATCCTAACATATCAAAAATAATTACAATAATAAATCTCTTTCGCAGATAACACTCTGAAAGTAGTCACTATATCATTTTTGTAGAAAAAAATTTGAATATTGATGACATTCCAGAAATAGTATATATAAAATACTTTTGGAAAAGATATGTAACACTCTAGAAGTGGCGTTTATGAAATATCCACATAAATGATATTACATCTTCGTATAGCATTATAAAAGCATTGCATATGATTTTTTTTGAAACAAATATAATATTTCAAGAATCAATGTGGTAATAAATAATTCATAGAATTCGTAAGTGAAAATAGATCTGTAGTTCCACTAGAAAAATCAAGCCTATCATTTCATCGACCTATAGATCCATTATAAAATTTAAAGAGTAAATGGTAATTTGTGGTCTATTATTTTTTAATAATATATTATAAATCGAGTATCGTATGCAAAACTGCTATTGAAAAAAAATAGTTATTCGTTTGAGAAAATAATCTGTTAGTCATATCATAATTTAACAAATGCTAGGAATATAGCTATGAGAATATCTTTGATTACTTTAATAATAGCATATTTCTATAATATTTTAAGCATCCAATAGATACTCTTATTTTTATTGTAAATGTATCTCCTTTATTGAACTTTCTAGAAGAGATGTAGAGAGATGTCTATATACAATTATAAATTTATACTATTCTCTAAGTAGTAAACATGATTAACATTCATAAGTGATATTTGAAATGTAACAAAAGAATAAAACTTAAAAACTTGAAGTTGTGTATATAATTTATTACAACGAGATGTTTAATATAGTTCCAAACAAGATGTTTTAAACATTATCATGTGGTCTTTCAGCATTCACATTAACAAATAAAATTAATACTTTGGATCATTGTAAAAGTTTTCTCTAAAATCACTAATTTAATTGGAAACAATATGCAAAATCTGTTACATTTGTAATACGTAGACATACATACATATCTATATATGTAGATATTTAACTAATGGCCAAAATCTAAGAAGTAATCACAACTAATATTCATAAGTGATATTTGGAATGTAACCGAAGAATAAAAATAAAAAACTTGAAGTTGTGTACATAGTTTATTACAATGAGATGTTTAATATATTTCCAAACCAGATGTTTTAAACAGTGTCATGGGGTCTTTAAGCATTCACATTATTAAGCAAAAATTAATACTTTAGATCATCTAAAACTTTGTTCTAAATTACTAATTTAAATGGAAACAATATGCAAAATCTGTTACATATGTAACGTAGACGCAGATACATATCCATATATGCAGATATTTAACTAATGACCAAAAGTTTATTTGAGTAAACTGATAGCTCTAAAAAGAGGATTATCCATATACGTAGACGCACATACATAATGTATTTACTATTAACATATATGTAGATGCACATACATAATGTATTTGAGTAAACTAACGACCATATATACATATCCATACATACATATCCGTATACGTAGATACACATACATAATGTATTTCCTAGTAGCAATGTGATAGCGGTCAAAATAAAAATCTAAAGAGGATTATTATTTAACATGGCAATGTCCATCGACATTGACGGGAGGATAAAAGGAATACAAGTTCATTTTAAATAGTATATTTTAGAATGCCCATTGATGTAAAATATTAAGTAACTTAAATAAATTATCAACAATATCCATATTAAACTTGCTCCAATATAGGTATAAATAACTGAAAAATAAAATTTCTAGACCACATCTGAATTATGGTACAAAAGTCAGTTCAAAATATTTTTGAACTAAGTATTAAAGATGCCAAATAAAGAAGGTGAGCATTCTTGAAAAAAGTAATCAGCGATGCTCTTAAAAAGACCTATGACGTGATTACGAAATTACCTTAGAAGTGCTTTAGATACCTAAAATAAGACAAATGTTGAAATCTCAATAAATCATATATAGAATCGATAAGAATAATAATACGTGATAAACCCACAAATAATAAAGTGCTTATTTATATAATAGACTAAAGATCTTAAATTAAAGGGAAAGATATGACTAACCATCATGATATCTTCCCTGATAATAAATGTAGGCCTATTGTTCAAAATATATAGTTGGAGCTGCATATATAAAGTGATAAAAGCAAAAAAAAAAAAAAACATTGAAGCACATATAGTGTCAATAATATGCTAAATACCTAAGGCAAGATAATTATAATAATAATGAATATTTTTTTATAGTGGAAGTGTTTTAAACACTTAAAATCTCCCAAAGCTACAAACATTAATTAAATGATGAAAATACACTACACCAAAATAGTCAATTTGACACACCAGGATTCAAAGATTTGATACGGTTTTAAGCTGTATTAAATTTGATAGGGCTCATAACCGTATTAAATTTGAATTTCTACACTCAACCGATCCACACCTTCCCTAATGCTTAAAATCCAGCCGTAGATCGTAGAAGCTTCGGATTGCTCCCTTTGATACGGCTTTAGCCCGTATTAAATCACCATCGTATTTTTTTCGCTGTGATTTTTATTTCTCACAAACCCTGGCCCCTTCTTTTCTAATTATCTCGATTCCTCTTAATTTTCTTTCCCAATTCGCTCTTGTCAATGAAAACCCTACGGAAGTAAAGTCTACACTCTCGCTCAACAAGATTCACTCTATCTCAACTTGATCAACGCCTTTTCTATATCAGTTGATCGTTGCCTTTTTCAACCTCGGTTGCTCGCAATTCTCTCTGATTTTATAGCTCTAATTGACGACTTCTAAATCGATTTAAAGTGAATTTGCAGGTAATAATCTTTCTGAACATCTATTGTTTGATTTGATTTTGAATTGAGGTTAATTTATTGTATTTTGGGTGTTTGAGAAGCTGCAGACATAATTAAATACCTGACTTCGTTTGGGTCTCCATTTCAGGTGCTTGAGAAGCTTCATCCTGTGGAATGCTGTAAGGCATACAAAAGCAATGATGTTTTGAAAGGTACAAATTAAGTTATAAAAATAGTATTGGTTTAAAGTAAGTTTACTGTGGTATAATTGTGAGTTCCAATCATTTATGCTTCAATTATATTAATGTTCGATTTCCCAGTTTAATGAAAACAGAATAGTGTTCTGGTAGTGTTGGGTATATTAACTTCAATGTAACCAATAAGCATCACAATCGAGAAATATGTTGACATTCAAGTGACTGCAACTATAGACATAACAATAAAACCGGTTAAGGATGAAAACCATGTTGCTATTTTATTATTGTAACAATAATGGTTCGAAATTTAAATAACTGGACAAATAGAGGCGAAAAAAGTGGTTCTCTTATATATCGTACCCTTCGGAACATGTGTAGCAGGTAACATCATAGCCAGATTGCATCAAACCAATGTTACTATATTGCTATAAAATGTAATGTTACAACTATGGTAAAAAATTACAGTGCAAATATTTCAAGTGTATTTTAAGTATAGCCTATTTGGCATATTATAAAGAAAGACTGCAAGTATGCCTGACTTTGTACTGTTACTGTGCATTTTAAGTGTATACTGACTTTTCTTTCTTTCCCACATATCAGCAAGAGCTGCTTGTGAGTTGAACTTGGCTTCTTTGTTTTGCTACAATTCTGAAGTGTGTTCTCCAACCGAGGTTAGACTCCTGTTTTTCTGTTTTTTACTTATTTTGTGTGATGTATTATTATTCCTTACCGTTGGTTCTTCTGTGTCCGTTTTCTATTTTGACAAACTAACGATGCTACACATATTATAGAAAATTAGTTGTTTTATCATTCATCTACTATTTGATACTTCACTATTTTGCATAAACTTAGCCTAATGGTAACATGACATATAGGTTTATTTCTAACAATTCTAAGTCAAAAGGATTTTCCCTACGGAAAAAGTATAAAAAATTGCAGAAATAAGAACACTGATCTATTTGAGCATTTTAATTTGTAGAGTATTCCACTGTAAAGATTGCCTTCTTTGTTGCTTAATATCTGTACTATTAAATTATTCGGATATTTGTTTTTCAGTTATGGTTAGAATTTCATGCTTTGTATAATCGTTCTTCTGTAGCTTGAGGAAATCTTTTGTCATATTTTGAACTTTCTATTATTATAATACATAGTCAAAAGCTTTCTACTGGCAATTTCTACTCAATCGTGTTTTCCTCTAATTATATTCTTATTCAATTAATTTAAAAGGTTGAAGTAACGTGCAGTATCAATACAAAAATTTGGTTATTTTAAGATCAAAATTTACATTCAAATAATCCTCCTAAGATATATGATGCAGGTTTGCAACTCAGATTGATAATACTACCATTTTATTACATTTTTTTAATTACATGCATTGTTTTTTGGGATTTCCACTAAATTTCAATGTTCATCTTGGCAGTTTCAATTGTACTAATGTTATAGAATACGCATAGCCTTTAGATATCAGCATGTTAATTTTTTTTGGAATCACTGGGTTATAGATTTGTAGAAGTGTTTATAAGAAAAGTTTATAGCCGGTTTTAGGTTCCTATATACTATACAACTATAGATATATTCAACAAGCAAAGTAATGATGGCATACCTTTGATTGTTATTGATAAATATCGGTCAATGTCATACTGCGTAAAACTGAACGAATAGATGTTGAATTTAACAATGGGGTGCCGTGTTGCTCGGTGATCACAAAACTTAAACCGAGAATGGTAAGAACCCTTTTTACATATTGTTAACTTTTAGACTTCTTTATCACATATATTTTTCATTGGTAGTATACAAGAAATTTGTTGTTTTGCTTATTCAGAATTTGGCTACCTTATATGTTGCAACTCAGTGGTTTTGATACATAATTAATTGCTTTTACCATTTCTTGCTAGCTATGGCACTTATCTTCGACCATGGCTTTAATAGCCTATTTTCACAAAAAGATTCGTAAAACCCGTCTTGCACTCAAAAACTCTGTTTGTTCAATTTGTTAGACAAAAGTGACAAAAGTTAACTCCTGTGATCAGTATGAAGTAAACCATACCAAGAAAATGCTTAAAATATATATATATATATACATGATTCATACAGCAACGTTCTGATGAAATCAATTTGGTGAGCATGTTTAATTTGATTAGTTTTTATCAGTTTACTCTTTTTCTCATAGGCTCATAGCAAAACAAAAGTTCGCGAACAGCGAGAGAAGATGGTTTACTCTTTTATCAGTTTACTCTTTATATATATATATATATATATATATATATATATATATATATATATATATATATATATACATGATTCAGTGAAGTGAATGCCGGTTTTTTACTCAAATACCGAGCAGCGAGAGAAGATGGTTGCTGCCGAAAGGCGCCAAGTTGATGAGAGAGTTAAGAAGATTATTGACCTAAAGAACAAGGTTGGAAAAGATGCACTGTTACTACCGCTTCTATCCAGCATTTTTCACATGTTTATTCATTTCTTTTTGTCATTCAGGTTTGCGTTGGAACTGATAAGAACTTTGTTGTCATCAACCAAATAGGAATTGATCCTCCATCATTGGACCTTCTTGTAAGAGCAGGGGTTGGTGATTCTATCATATGTATTACTAATAATAAATCTTTTGTGCCATAATTTTTTTTATATAGTGCACACATCTCTTGCTTGTGAACTGAGTTTGCAAACTCAGTTCCGGAACTGAGTTTGCTGGAGGCTCGGCCCAGAACTGAGTTTGCTGGAGGCTCGGCCCGGAACCGAGTTTGCTGCAAGCTCGGTCCGGAACCGAGTTTGCTGCAAGCTCGGTTCCGGAACCGAGTTTGCTGCAAGCTCGGTTCGAACGGAGTTTGCAGCAAACTCAGTTCGAACGGAGTTTGCAGCAAACTCGGTGATGAGGGACAGAAGTGGAGAGATATTATTCCTTTCGTATATCATTTATTAGAACTGAGCATGATTATATGCAAGTTTTGAGGACCTTTTATCTCCATTCAAGTTGAATTGATACTATAGCAACAGTTGATCAAATTTAATGGCCAAAATCTTGTCAAAGTTTTTTAGATAAATTAGTTTACATTCCAAATTATTGATTTTTGTAAGTTAAACATGATAAAAATCATACAAAATAAATGTTAAAAATGCAATGTAAAATAAAAATATCAGAAGATTGTAATGCAAAATTAATATATCAACCTAATACTTTCTAATAAAGGGAAATATGCATTTGTTGCAGACTGGTATCTGTTGAAGTACTTGACATTCATCCTTCTTTTTGTTTTTGCGGGTTGATAAAGAATTGAAGGGGAAATTATATATTTTGCTTGGATGCAAAGGGAAAGTTTGTATTTGCTGCAAACTGGTATCTGAAACGCACCTTCAGGGTACCCAAACTATCTATAAGCCGATAACAATAGATTTGAATTGATTGCATACTATATATTTCTCATGATAAACATACCAGGGAAGTGAAGATTGTCACTGGAAAGTGAAATTAAGTCCCAACTCATTTTTAAATGCTGTCACCATCTTGCTATTTTTGCAATATTCTTGGTAGAATATTTTATGTAGTTATTACTATAAGTGCCAGTGATTGTAATATCATGCTCGGTTATACTAAGTTACCAGCATCCTTTCAGTGCACCTAATTTGTTAAATAATAATTTCAATAATCAAAATACAATTAGATTGAAAATAATGTGGCACCATGCTAACTTGTAACATTTGACATGTACACCTAAGCTGGTTATAATATTAAGTTCATAAGTTGATTGGATATGTAGGATCAATTTAGATCCATTTAAAAGCTGTTAATTGACTTTCATTTTAATAGGTTGTGAATAACCAAGGACGAATTATTGTTGCAGAGTAGATGGAAGAAGGCACCAAGGTATTACTATTACACCTGTTTGGAAAGGTATTACTATTACACCTGTTATTTGCAAAAAAATAACAAGTGCAATGCTAATGAAACCTAACAATGGCACCAAAAAGTGTCTGACTATATCAGTTTAACAGAAAGCCATTTCTTGATTGAGTTTTCAAGCATATGTACCTAGAACGTTTACCATTTCATAGCAGTTTATTTATGAACCGTTTTTCTACTATACATCTTTAATATTGAATGTTTTTATCGCTTTGCCTCTTTGCCTTCCTATGTTCGGTATTGTTTGTTTTAGTATTGACGCTTGACAGCCAGGTTTTTTGAATTACGGTAATGTTTGCAAGCCGTTGAAAAATGTAGGTGGACATAGTGTCCAGTTTGCGACTTCAGTCGCAAACTAGACTCGGTCTGCGACTGAAGTCGCAAACTGAATCCAGTTTGCGAGTCGCAAACTGATTCCATTTTGCAACTGAGTTGCAAACTGGATCAGTGGTGTCTTCTTCTTGTTGTTGTGGAGACAGAACTAACCTGATGCTTGTTATTTTAGTTTCTTTTCAGGCTTTGGAACAAACATGAGTTGCATGGGCTCGACAACTGCAGTTTTGTTGTCTTTTTTTTTTAAGCAAGAACTGTGAACATTATACTTTGTATATATTGTGTTATGTGGTTTGTATTAACTGAAGTTATGGTTTATGTATTAATCGAATTATGCTTCGTGTATCTTTTTTTATATACTGTTATATGGGTGCAGCGTATCTTCTTTATTGTGCATATATATATATATATATATATATATATATATATATCAATGGGTACAGTGTTTTTGTATATTGCATATATGATATACCGATTTTGATACGGTTAAAAGCCGTATCTAATTCGTTGATAGCATTGTAGAAATGAGGCATTAAACACGGTTTTAAGCCGTATCAGTATAGCAATTTGATACGGTTTTAAGCCGTATCAATCTATTAAATTGATACGGCTTAAAACCGTATCGATCTATGAAGTTAACAGTGCCAACATATTAATTTGACACTGCTTTAAGCCGTATCAAATTATTAATTTGATACGGCTTTAAGCCGTATCAAATTCATAAATTTATACGGCTTAAAACCGTATCAAAATACCAATTTGATACGGTTTTAAGCCGTATCAAAGCAACAGAGACGCCATTTTTTGATACGGCTGAAAACCGTATCAAATCCATTTTGATACGGCCATGAACCCTGCCAAATTGGCATTTTTGGTGTAGTGATATACTAGCTCCTAAGGAATATAAATAACTTTTTTAGTTGTAAAGAATGCAAAAAATAATTTGTAGACTATAACCTTCTTTTTAGTTTTGCAATAATGAAAATCTTACTATTTTATTCCTTGATATTAAGCACAGTTCTAATGAAACTCTTAATATTCGTCGAATGTATAGTTGCAACAAGGAAAACTAATATAAAGCACAAAAATGAAAGAAACGAGATGTTTCCCATAAAAATATGTAGTGCACAAAATGCAAATAGCGTTTGGAAGAAACAGTCATGGGAAAAGTTGATTATATTTAATGAAATTATTTACAAATGATGAGTATGTTAATGTAATAACCCGGAAAATCTGGGCCAGTTTAAAATTTTTATTTTGGCAATTTTAGCGAATTTTGATTATTTAAAATGAAATATTTTAAATAATATCGACGAGAAATTTAGTTTGAATATAATTCGACGTATATATTATATACGTCGTCGTTAAAATATAAATATTTATATATAATTATAAATAGAATTGAAAATGGCGCGGTAGTTCGATAATTCGATTTCAAACTTCAATTGAATGTACCGGGTTTAAAACAATCCGGATTTTAGTGAAACAAAAAATCATAGGATCTATTTGATAATATCTTTCCAACGAATCCGAATAATCATGATTTCATAACGGGAATCAAAAGATATGTCCAGTTGAAAATTCTGAATAGTCGCTATGGAATTCAGGCCCTTAAAAATGGACATTTTGCAAATGACCTCGGATTTCGACGAAACCACTTTTGTTGGATCCGCAGTGTCAATTTATTGCTAGGTTTTAAATTTCATAATTTTTCGAATCAATATGTGAGCGTGGCAAAGGAA
Organism: Allium sativum; assembly: GCA_030737875.1. Lineage (NCBI taxonomy): Eukaryota > Viridiplantae > Streptophyta > Magnoliopsida > Asparagales > Amaryllidaceae > Allium > Allium sativum. The sequence continues at coordinate 323,095,062 of CM060921.1, forward strand.
AACGTGTTTGACTATTTTTAGTTGATTTTAATCGACTGGAAATTGGCCATTTTTCAAACGGTCTCGGAATTCGACGAAACCACTTTTGTTAGGACCGTATCGTCGATACGAAGCTAGAAATATTTTTTCTGGAATATTTAGAGTTAGTATGTGGCCCCGGTAATTTGAAATGTACGTTTAAAATTCAATATAGTAATTTAAATGTAAATTCAACGGAAACTGATCAAAACGATCGAATCAGCTTGCGATACATATCCCATTGTGTTCGGAATGGGGGTAAAATGCTAGGGACGACAGTCGGTGGGTTTCGTTTTGAGTTCGAAAATAAAAGTTACTTTTTGGACTTTAAATAAAATAATAAATAAATTTAATTACACTCACCCCCCTCCTTTCTCTTTGTTGAAGTCAAACCCCCCACCCCCTCTATTTCTTCGATCTGCTGAGAAAAAAAAAAGGAAAAAGAAATTGATATGATTGATGTGTGAATGGCGTGGGCCTTCACTAGACCGGGGATAAGGCTAGGCCTTGTCCCGTTTCTAGTATCGTGCCGTTATGCCGCCGAAATTTTCTAAAATATGTTAGAAAATAAAAATATCATTTTATTGTGTAAATGAATTGAATAGAAATTCATAGGTTGAAATAAAATGTTTTATCGTTAAAAATATAATTTTTAACGTGAATGTGAATAAATGAATAGTTATAAACAAATCGGCCAATTTGTTTGTATATACACTGATTTGACTGATATTGATTGGGTCGATAAATTTCACACATCGCCCAACTGCACAAATAAAATCTGTGTTTGATTGTTTGAAACCCCACACGGGTGTTGGGATGAAATTTGAAGTTCACTCATCCTGATTGATTAAATATGTCGATCGATTGATTGACAGGCTGTTATAAGCGTTAGATATCTATATTTGATGCTTATACAGTGTAGTGCACTTTGGTTGATGGTTGATTATTTTTCAATGCTATTATATGTGTGTAATGCATGAAAATCCATATAATTAACTTTATATGGTAATTGATTGGGCCTCATTCCAATTTGAAAAATAAAGAATATTATAAAATAAAAGTTCATGTGTTGACAGTACTCATCCATTGAGATTGGTCATGTGTTGAACGAAATATTTTAGTAATAAAATTTACATCTTTATCAATATAAAATAAAAGTTCATGTGTTGACAGTACTCATCCATTGAGATTGGTCATGTGTTGAACGAAATATTTTGATAATAACAACTATTTTGAATAAAGAAATATTTGAAATAGAATATTTGAAAATAGAAATTTATGAAGCCGTGTTGATTAGATTGACGCCATTTTGACGTGAACGATATTTATATCGATTTTATTCATAATGAAATGAATTGAAAATGATTTCGAAATGAATTGAATTGAAAACGATTTCGAAATGAAATGAATTGAAAACCATTTCGAAATGAAATGAATTGAATTGAAAACGATTTCGAAATGAAATGAATTGAAAACCATTTCGAAATGAAATGAATTGAATTGAAAACGATTTCGAAATGAATTGAATTGAAAACGATTTCGAAATGAATTGAATTGAAAACGATTTCGAAATGAATTGAATTGAAAACGATTTCGAAATGAATTGAATTGAAAACGATTTCGAAATGAATTGAATTGAAAACGATTTCGAAATGAATTGAATTGAAAACAATTTCGAAATGAATTGAATTGAAAACGATTTCGAAATGAATTGAATTGAAAACGAATTCAAATTGAATTGAAAGTGAATTGAAATGAATTCAAATTGAATTGAAATTTGAATTGAATAGAAATGAACTTTGAAACGAATTTATAAAGAAGAATTCAATTTTGATTTGAATTGAAAAGGAAGTTGAAATCGCTTTTGAAACGATTTTAAAACTATTAATATAATTCGTTTTAAATAGAAATCGACGAAGTATATATTATATATATTATATACATAATATAATGGCCTGAATAGAACGCGTCGCGCCGCGGCAGTTCGTGAATTTCGACCATTTATTTCAAACGGACATTGCGGGAGATCCGACCGTCGGATTCTCCTAAAACCGGAACCGTTGGGTTCGTATCGAAAAGAGCTTTCTAACGAATATGAGAAATTAGAAATCTAACGGTTGGATTTGGAATTATGTCCAAATCAAATTCGAAAAAGGTCGCTGTAAGTGCAGTTCGATGGCCGTTGATGGAAATCGACTGTACGGGCCTTGATAAAATTATTAAAAATAGTAATAATTTGTGTAAAATCATAAGAAATGATTTAAAAAGATTTGGGATGAAAAACTCCATATTTGAAAAGATAAAAATAGATTTTTATCGAAATGAACTAGTTTTGAACTAGAATTACAATTCTATTTATTTTTAAATAAATAAATTGAATTTAAAAAGGGTTTTAAAAATAACCAGAATATCCAATGATTGCATTGGAGTGGATTTGAATCGAAATTGTCTTCGGAATATTTCGATGTTGGAATTCGTGATTATACAGGTGTTGTTATGGAAATTTGAAAGATATATATTTATATCGTTATTTCCAATACGACATTTGTTAGTCGTAGAATTTGATATTGAATATAAGCCGATATATTTTCTATTCAGAGCCTTGTATTGAATATCGAATGTGATTTGGGTTTGTCGTGAATGGTGTCTTCACTAACACTGTTCTTGAACCCAGTTGAGAAAAGATTAAATCTTTTTATTTAGATTTAATGAAGTGTACCAATTAAATAATATTTAATTGGGATTGAATTGATATTGATTTTTGGGTTTATCGTGGGCAGTGTTTTAAATAACACTCGTTCTTTAACCCGATAATTAATGAATGTGACTTTGGGTTTATCGTGAACTGCGTTTTAAATGACACTGATTCTTTAACCCAGTCAAAGATTAAAACTAAGTGGAGTTTTAATGAATCTTTAAATAGATTGAAAAGATCGAGAATGGAGTATCACCAGTTTTACTCCAAGCGATAGTTAAATCTTTAATTAGATTTGAACGTGAAATGGTAATTGAGTTACCGATAACACTGTGGTGTTAGATATGAAGTACTACCAGTTTTACTTCATGGGATGAATAGGTTGGGATTGGGAAATAAAATAAATGATTACTTCGGTGTGGTTCGCTAATCCCGACTAGTTTGAATTGACATTCAAAGGAGATTAAAGAATAAATTTAAAGAATTTATCTTGTATAAAATTAATGGGAACTTTTCCCAAAGTATGGGAATATTTGAATAAAAGAATATTCTGAAGTGGAATGAGGCGTATGTTGTGTTTGTGTAACACTTTTATAATATATACGCGAGTTATTCAGAAAGACCGGGTTTATCCCATTCTGAATAACTGATTCGACGTGGTGTCGAAGATGAAGACGGTGGTCGAAGATCGGAAGTCTTCACGTCGTTTGGGTGATTACTGATGATCTTGATTGGGCTGTACACCCAAGAAGATGGAAACAGTTAGTGATCGTCCAGACGTACTTGGAGATCGATGGATATGCGGGGTACTAGGTGCCTCCGGTTTCGTTCAGACCCAGAACGGACTTGTAAATGGACTGTGTGTCTGACATTGGATTTTAGTCCGTGTGATTGATCTCTATTAAATATATATCTGTTTGGCGACGGAGAATTTATTCTCTTGCTTAACGCCCTTCTCTGAGACGTACGAGCTCAGGAGTTATATATTGATGGATATCAAACGCATGGAGTGAATTGCCTGTGTGGCATGCCTAAGTGGCAATTGATCGAGGCTTCTGTTGAAAAGCAAAGTCTTGTGGTGATGATCAAAGCAAGGCCTTTGTGGCGTAGCTTTGTGTAACGTTGATTCGCGAGCTTCACACCCGGTATGAACCAAAAACGGGAGAGGACGTCAGGGAGGGCATGCGTTTCTTTCTAGCTAGAAGTGGCGTCAGTGGTTTTACATGCCCTGACGAGTTTGACTTATGTGGTTGTTGCTGTTGCGAGGCGCCTCGGTTATATCGGTTTCGGCCGATGCATTCTGGTCGGCAGACGGACCAGACTTACACCCCATAGGGTGGGGAGACGCATGTTCAGGGTTTAAGTTTAATCCACATCGGTGGACTGGCCCTGAGGATCCAAGGCTTGACTGAGTACTTGCCTGAGGGGCGGGCTAGAGCGTCTCGAATCGGTTGAGGACTATCTTTTGCCTCGGTTCATAGACGGAAATCCAATTTCCAAATACGTGCCATTTGCGGTTTTATTTGTAAACCTATTTATGGCGACATAGTGGCATGGGACGCTCATGTCGCCTATGATTGATACTTATGATTCGAAGTTGTTTTATACACTATGCACTTATAATAGTATCAAACGATTTGTTTTAAACGTATCAAGCATTCTTTGGCTGTTATAAGGTAAAAACCCTATCCCCCGGCTTGCGTTGCATTGTGTGATAGGACCTGGGTCTTATAACAGCTTCATTTTTCTTTATTTAGTATTGCGCTGTTTGTTTTATGCACTGGTATTCTTGGGAGGAAACTCGTTCCGTGTTATACGGCGTGGTCCCTTGATTTACCTAACTTTAAGAATAAAGATTAACTGTTTTAGTTCTCACACCAGTCACATGACTGACCTGGAGTTTATTGTTTTAACCTAAACTCTGGGTGCCCCTATTTTGACACGGGCAGCTAGTAGTTTTGGTTTTGCAGATTTATATTCACAGGATCCTGGTTTACAGCTGGAACGATATCCGGAAAGCTTTGTATCCGTATATCTTCTTCTAGTTGTGTATTGTATTATTTTCCGCTGCTATGTATTTAAAAGTAATTTAAATCTCTGATATTTCTGTGTAATATTTATTCATACTCTGTATATTCTTGTAATCTGATGCATTGTTGTAATATACAATGAAACGTTCTTTTATATGCGTTCTGTTGTGGCTTGTTCTCGAACTATCCGACGCTTCCCTTTACGGGGAAGTTACGGGTCTTTACAGTTAAGAAGGGAAAATAGAATCACAATCTTTTGATTTAAATTTTCTCAATGCAATTCTAAATTAAATGGATCAGAAGTATTTTTCACTGATTTGAGTTATCAAGACATGTATTCGGACTCAAATGAAAATTTATAAAATTAGGAGGAATGTAGGTAGATATATCATAATGTATTTTTTTTCATAAGACATTTACCATGGGATCTTTATTAGTAAGATTCTAATGATGCACTACATTGATTCAGAAGTACCAAATTCCATTTGACATAGTAAACTACTGAAATATGACATATTAGTTATACTCATTTTCCTACTAGATTTTCTTAGTAAGTTTTTTAACGAGACTGTATTTTGATCTACAAATATCAAACATCTTTTAATGCAATGAACTATTAAAACATGTCATATTATATTTACTCTTTTTACTTCAAGAAGTTTTTTCCATTAGGTTTTTTCTATGTAAGGTTTTAATGAAATATTATCCTAATCCAAAATTATTAATCTTCTTTTGATGAGATAAGATATTAAAATACGTCATAGCACTCTTTTTCTTTCTTTAAAATTTTCTTATCGGTTTTTTCTTAGAAAGTTTTAATGAAGCATTACTTTGATTCTGAAGTATTAAACTGTGACGACCACCCTATACCATATGCAACAAATGGCCAAGAAGATGCGCTGTAAACCGTTTGATATAGGGTGATCATCGAAAAAGAAACCTATGCAAAACCTGTCGTATATATCTCACAGTAAATGGATAAAATATAATAAGAACATATATACTATAAAATGTGATATAAGATGTCACAAATCTCTACATACATTAGTGTCTTACTATAATCCTCTCCTAGTGTATTCCAAGCGGAAAACAAATATCTTCATAGAAGAATAGTACGCAAGCCTCCATCTCGTCTTCAGTTTATAGAATCGTCACTAGCGCAATATCCAATGTATTCATCGGTATTGCCATTGAGCGCTCAAGATAATAAGAGAAAATTGTTAGAGAATATGCTAGAAGATATGTTGCCCTTATTTAATTGTATTGATTTGAGTTTATATTTGGTATAAAATTATTTATTATAATAGACCCAAATATACTCTAGAATATTTTTATCTAGAATGTTCTTTTAGATAAGGACAAACTATGTATAAATAGAGACAAGAATTGGCAATGTAAGAAGTATCTTTAGTAAAATCAATCAATAAAGCAATAACAATGTAGTCTTTTATGTTTTGTCGTTTAATCTCTCTCTTCTCACTTGATCAAATTCTAACATGGTATAAGAGCTAGGTCAGAGAGAAGAGAGATACATAGAATCCACGAAACATTAAAAAACTTTTGTTTCCGTCATTTTTCTCAAAAGTGTCTATTGCACCTTTGTTTAGATAAAAAAGGCGAAATCGCTTCCTCCTCCAATTCACAAGGAAGATCTAAAAATTGAACAATTCAAAAACCCACAGTCTACCCCAAATCACAGCTTTGACTTTTGTTTTTTTTAATGTTGGATATAGGGCTTTGGTGTTGAGAAGTCTTTCGAATTAAAAAAGTTGCGGAGATTGTTAAGATTGATAAAGAGCGATTGTTAATCTATGAAATGTTGATGTGGCTGCTTTTTAGGTTAGATGATGGTGGACTGCGGGAGTTTTTGGTGGTTGTATTTAAGTTGCAGATTTTTGTAGGTTGGATTTTTTTGAGGTCATGGCGAATATTGGTGAAGTTTTTGTGCTTGCATGGTTTGTGGGTGATTGTTTAGGGGATTTGAGTGTGCTATGGAACTGGTTTGAGGGTGGAATGTTGGTTTTTTATGGCAGTTTGGAGGAGGGAGAATTAGTGGCATGAAGAATTGGGTGATGGAGGACGATGGCTTGAGGTTGTGGGTTGTGCGGGAGTATGTTGAATGGTGTGTTGGTTTTACATAAGTGGTTTCTTGTTGTGAAGATGATGGGCTATGTATTGAGAAGGAGGTCGATGTCTAGGAAAATAAATGAGGTGCGGTTTGAGGCTTTGTGGGTTTGTGCAAGTTATGGATTGGTTGTATGTGTGTGAGTTGTGGCAGATTCTTCGTGTGATGGCAACATGATTTTGAAGAAGGATTGTGAGTGTTTGAGGTATAAGTCTATGAGTTGAGAAGTTACGATTGATATTAGTCGTGAGTTGAATTATGGTAGGCCGTGGTTATGGAGGTGTGAGTTTGTATGGAGTTTGAAAGGAGTTTGCATGGTAGTTTTGTGGCGAACAGATTTCATATAGTTTGAGGTGAATAGGTGTTCAATAGGTAGAAATGAGGTTTCGGTGGAAGTGGCAATTTTGCCATGAAGGAGTAATGTAGTAGAGAAATGATTGGTATGGTTGATAGTGAGGATGTGTGGTAAACATGGTAAAGGTGATGGATTGATTGATTTATTAGAGTGTGACTTTAGTTTAAAGATGATTATTGTTCGTTTGATGTCTGTATCGGTAACCTTGTTTATTAGGAAATTGACGTTGATTGAAGGCGGTAGATGGTATTGTAAGGTATGTTTGAAGGATTCACACATATGCTGATTCATCCCTACTGATTTGGTTTTGTTTACGTTTGGTATGTTTGGGAGATGCAAACATATGCAAACTCATCTCATTTTAGTTTATTTTGTTTTCTTTGTATGTTTGGGAGGTGCAAACATAAAAATACATACGGGACCAGTTTTATCATTTGACCGCTCAGATCTTTTGCTTACTGATCGGATTAAAGATAGTTGAGTTGTTTTGGAGTTTCAAATTGGAGTAATTTGGAGTTGTAGTTGAATGTTTGATGCTTAATGTTTGGTGTTACTCTCTAACAATATCGAAATGGTTGTTCGACCTTGTTATTCTTATATTTGCAGCTTCTATTTGGCAAACTCACGATTTTTCGCATCGTAAGTTTGAAGGGGGATGTTAGAGAATATGCTAGAAGATATGTTGCCTTTATTTAATTGTATTGATTTGGGTTTATATTTAGTGTAGAATTATTTATTATAATAGATCGAAATATACTCTAGAATATTCTTATTTAGAATTGTTTAGTTAAGGACAAACTATGTATAAATAAAGGCAAGGATTGTGTAATAACCAGGAAATCCGAGCCAATTTAAAATTTTTATTTTGGCAATTTTAGTGAATTTTGAATACTTAAAATGATTTATTTTAAATAATAGCGACGAGAAATTTATTTTGAATAGATTAGAACGTATATATTTATTTGAATCGTCGTTAGAATATAAATATTTTATTTTAATTATAAAAGGAATTGAAAATGGCGCGGTAGTTTGAAAATTCGATTTCAAAGTTCAAATGAATGTACAAGATTCAAAATAAACCTGATTTTAGCAAAACCAAAAATATTAGAATCTAATTGAGAATATCTTTCCAACGAATCCGAAAAATCAAAATTTCATAGCGGGAATCAAAAGATATGCCCAGTTGAAAATTCAGAATAGTTGCCATGGAATTCTGGCCCTTAAAAATGGAAATTTTGCAAATGACTTCAGTTTTTGACGAAACCACTTTTGTTGGATCCATGATGTCTAATTATTGCTAGGTTTCAAAATTCGTAATTTTCTGAATCAATATGTGAGCGTGGCAAAGGAAAACACATTTTACCGGTTTCAGTTGATTTTAATCGACTGGAAAATGGCCATTTTTCAAACGGTCTCAGAATTTGACGAAATTAGTTTTGGTAGGACCGTATCGTCAATACGAAGCTAAAAATAATTTTTCTGGAATTTTTAGAATTAGTATGTGGCCCCGGTAAATTAAAATGTGCGTTCAAATTCAATATACGTTGGATTATATTTTAATCTGAACGAAAACTAGTCGTAACAAGCAAATTGGGTTACAATACATATCCCATTGTGTTCGAAATGGGGGTAATACGCTAGGGACGGCAGTCGTTGGGCCTCGTTCGGGGTTCAAAAGAAAAGTCAACTTTTTATTGAAAATTAAATTAAATAAATTAATTATAATAACACCTCTCTCCCTTACTCCACATTCTCTCTCCCGTCAGATTTAGAAAAAGAAAAAAAGAAGAAAAAAACGATCTCGCGCTCGAGCCCCAGCCGCCGCCGGCGGTGCTTCGCCGCACGCCTCCCCACCACCATTGCCTCCCCTCCGGCCTCCTCTCCTCATCTCCAGCGCCCTCACGAGGCGCGAACCCCCAAAGTTTCCCCCCAAATCAAACCGCGCATGAACCCTAGCCGCCAGTCCAACCGGAATCCGCCCCTCCCCGACCAGCGTGAGCCCCCAGCCACCCTCTCCTCCTCCTTTGAACGCAGCGCCCCCCTCCTCATCCGATTTCAAAAGTAAGTTTTATTTATTTATATGCATTCTAGCCTATAAAAATTTGATTTTTCATATATGTTCTAGCTTATAAAAATACGTTTTTTTTAAATATTTGAAAGCATATAAAAAATTCGATTTTTATAGGTTTAGATTTAAAATAAAAATTCAATTTTTATTTTTTTTGTGTTAGCTAATAAAAATTCGATTTTTATTATATATGAATAGCGGAAAAAGAAATGGTTTTTATAAGCGAAAAGATAGAATTTTTATTGTAGCAAAGAGAAGATTTTTACTTAGGAAAAGTTAGAAGAGAAAAATATAATCTTTATATGAAAAGTTAGAAGAGAAAAAAAATATTTTGATATGAAATGATTTGGAGTAAACATATAATTTTTATATAATAAAGAATAAAAATATGATTTTTATAATATAGAAAGAATAAAAATATGATTTTTATATTGGTAGAGTATTAAAAATATGATTTTTAATGTACAGAACATCATATTAAAAATGTGATTTTAATATGAACAGCGTGGAGAAGACTGCGTTGGAAGTACGGATAAATCCAAATGGTTCAGAAATTCCGGAGAAAAATTGGCGGAGTGGGACCCTCGGTGAGAACCCCTCACTTTTATTTTATTTTCTAGTTGAAATATATACTAGGATGCAGATGGTGCTTAGCAGCACCCGACACCTGTTGTCCACATACCATGGATGACTTGTTTGTTTGATTGCTGTGTTGTGAAATTTTATTGTGTGATGTGGAATGGAATAAAATATTTTCTAGCGGAAAATATTTTATAGTTAAAAATATAATTTTTAACGTGTATATAAAATAAATAGTAATAAACAAATCGGACGATTTGTTTATATACACTGATTTGACTGATATTGATTGGGACGATAAATTTCACACATCGCCCAACTGCACAAATAAAAATTTGTGTTTATTTATTTGAAACCCCACACGGGTGTTGGGATGATATTGACGTACACTAATCCCAGTTGTTTAGTAGTATGTCGACCAATTGGTTGACAGACTGTGTAAGCATTAATTATTTATATTTAATGCTTATGCAGTTGTGTGGTGCACTTTGGATGATGGTTGATTATTTATCGTTGCAATTATATACATGTGTTGATGAAAATCTATATAATTAACATTATATGGTAATTGATTGGGCCTCATTCCAATTTGGAAGATAAGGAATACTATAAAAAGAAAATTCATGTGTTGAATAGAATAAAAATTCATGTGTTGAATAGAATAAAAATTCATGTGTTGAATAGAAAGAAAACTCATGTGTTGAATAAAATAAATATTCATGTGTTGAATAAAAATATATTCATGTGTTGAAATAAAATAAATATTCATGTGTTGAATATAAATATAAATTCATATGTTGAATAAAATTATATATTCATGTGTTGAATAGAAAGAAAATTCATGTGTTGAATAGAATAAAAATTTGTGTGTTGAATAAAAATATATATTCATGTGTTGAAGAAAATATTCATTTGTTGAATAGAATAACGAAGTTATTGAAATATATAAAGTCGTGTTGGTTAGATTGACGCCATTTTGACGTGAACGATATTTATATCGATTTTATTCATTTTTATAATGAATATAGAAAAGGAAATGATTTCAAAAAATAACGTTTTGAAAATATTATCATTAATCGATTAATGATATGGAATATTCAATTTTGATTAGAAATTGAATATGAAGTTGAAATCGCTTTGAAAATGAATTTAAAACGATTTATAAAATACGTTTTGAAAGGAAATCGACAAAATATATAATATATATATTATATATATATAATGGCCTGAATAGAACGCGCCGCGCTGCGGCAATTCGCGAATTTCGACCATTGACTTCAAATGGATATTACGGGAGATCCGACCATCGGATTCTCCTAAAACCGGAAACGTTGGGTTCGTATCGAAAAGAGCTTTCTAATGAATATTAGAGATTTGAAATCTAACAGTTGGATTTGGAATTATGTCCAAATCAAATTTGGAAAAGGTCGCTATAAGTGCAGTTCGATGGCCGTTGATGGAAATTGACGGTACGGGCCTTGATAAAATTGTTAAAAATAGTAATAATTTGTGTAAAATCATAAGAAATGATTTGTGAAAAATTAGGATGAAAAACTCCATATTTGAAAAGATAAAAATAGATTTTTATCGAAATGAAATAGTTTTGAACTAGAATTATAATTCATTTATTTTTGAAATAAATAAATTGGATTTGAAATGGTTTTGAAAATAACCAGAATTTCCAATAATTGAATTGGAATGGATTTGAATCGAAATTGTCTTCGGAATATTTCGATGTTGGATTTCGTGATTATACAGATATTGTTATGGAAATTTGAAAGATATATGTATATCGTTATTTCCAGTACGATATGTAATAACCCGGAAATCTGAGCCAATTTAAAATTTTTATTTTGGCAATTTTAGAGAATTTTGATTATTCAAAATGAATTATTTTAAATAATAACGACAAGAAATTTATTTTGAGTAGAATTAGAATGTATATATTTATATAGATCGTCGTTAGAATATAAATAATTTATTTCAATTATATAACGAGCCTGAAATGGCGCGGTAGTTCGATAATTCAATTTCAAAATTCAAATGAATGTTCCGGGTGCAAAATAAACCGGATTTTAGAGAAACAAAAAATATTTGAATCTAAATGAGAATATCTTTCCAACGAATCCGAAAAATTGAAATTTGATAGCGGGAATCAAAAGTTATGCCCCATTGAAAATTCAAAATAGTCGCTATGAAATTCTGGCCCTTAAAAATGGAAATTTTGCAAACAACCTCGGTTTTCGATGAAACCACTTTTGTTGGATCCGTGATGTCAAATTATTGCTAGGTTTCAAAATTCGTAATTTTTCGAATCAATATGTGAGCGTGGCAAAGGAAAACGCGTTTGACCAGTTTCAGTTGATTTTATTCGATTGGAAAATGACTGTTTTTCAAACGGTCTCAGAATTCAACCGTATCGTCAATACGAAGCTAGAAAATATTTTTCTAGAATTTTTAGAGTTCATACGTGGCCCCGGTAAATTGAAATGTGCGTTCAAATTCAATATACATTGATTTATATTTTAATTTGAACAGAAACTGATCGAAATAGTCGAACTGGCTTACGATACATATCCCATTGTGTTCAGAATGGGGGTATTACGTTAGGGACGATAGTCGATGTGTTCAATTTTGAGTTCGAATTAAAAGGGTGCTTTCAGGAGAAAATTAAAATAAATAAATTAAATATTATATATATACTTCCCTTTACCTTCTCTTTCCCTCCTCTCTCTCCTAATACTCAGTCAACGCAAAAAAAAAAGAAAAAAAAGAAGAAGGAGACCGCGCAGTACAACCGCGCGATCGCCGCCTACCGCCGCCTCGGCCAGACCGCCGCTCCCTTCGATTAACCACCTCGTGGCGCACCCCTCCATTCGAAAACCCCCTCCCCTTCTGATTTGAAACATGCACCGGCCCCCCCTCAGCCAAAAACCGACGCGCAGACCACCTGCAGCCGCCTTGCCCCCTGCGCGCCTTCTTTTCAAACTCCCCTCACCCTCCAGCATCCCGCGCTTCCTCCCCTCTCGATCCATCTAATTAAAGACCCCGCGCCAAAATAAAACCCTACCCCCAGGTAGCAAATCCGCCACCACCATCCCAAGACACTACCGCGACCTCTTTCTTCCCTCCCCTCCTCTTGTAAGCTTTTAAATTTTTATATGTTTACTTTTATTTATATGATGTAAGTAGGTTTTTAAATAAATAAATCATTTTTTTATAATACAAGTGTAATTAGTTTAATTACTGTAGTAATTAAAATGTAATGAAATTCTTATATATATATATATATATATATATATATATATATATATATTAGCATTAGTTTAAAAACATCTTTGTTTTTAGAAGGAAAATAAGAATAGCATTATTATAGAAAAAAAAATTTGATTTTTAAATATTTATATAAAGTAAAAAGATCGATTTTTTTTCTAAAGTAAAAAGGGATTAAGTTTTTATATTTTAATTTAATTTATTTATTTTCTATGTGATTAGCTAAATAAAAAACAGGGGTTTTAGTTATAAAAATAATATTTTTATATATATAAAGAAAGATAGAATTTTAGTTAGATGAAGATGTGGATTTATAGCGAAGTTGAATATATAAAAATATGATTTTTAATTAGGAAAAGATACGATTTTTAATATGATAAAAATATAATTTTTGTATAGAAAAAGGCTTGATTTTTATCATATGGAAAATATATTTTTAGTTAGAAGGAAAATATGATTTTTATAAAATAGAGAATATAAAAATGTGATTTATATATGTAGCGAATTAAAATGTGACTTTTATATATGTAGTGGCTACGGACAATGAAATTGACAAAAGGCGAGCACGACGAATATCTCTACATATGAAGAGTCGTGGTGTATTGGTTTAGCTAGCCGGTGAGAACTCCTCACTTTTAATTTAATTTCTAGTTTGAAATATATATTAGGATGCAGACGGTGCTTAGCAGCACCCGACACCCGTCGTCCACAGACCATGGATGACTTGTTTGTTTGATTGCTGTGTTGTGAAATTTGATTGTGTGATGTGAAAAGAAATTAAATATTTTATAGTGGAAAATATTTTATAGTTAAAAATATGATTTTTAACGTGAATATAAAATAAATATTTATAAACAAATCAGACGATTTGTTTATATATACTGATTTGACTGATATTGATTGGGACGATAAATTTTACACATCGCCCAACTACACCAATAAAATCTGTGTTTGTTGATTTGAAACCCCACACGGGTATTGGGATGATATTTGACGTACACTAATCCCAATTGTTTAGTTGTATGTCAATCGATGGGTTGACAGACTGTGTAAGCGTTAATTATTTATATTTAATGCTTATGCAGTTGTGTGGTGCACTCTGGATGATGGTTGAGATTTATCGTTGCTGTTATATACATGTTTTGTAGGGAATCCATATAATAAACGTTATATGGTAATTGATTGGGCCTCATTCCAATTTGGAAAATAAAAATATATATTCATGTGTTGAATAAAATATATATTCATGTGTTGAAAAAAATATTCATTCGTTGAATAGAATAACGAAGTTATTGAAATATATAAAGCCGTGTTGGTTAGATATGCGCCATTATCACGCGAGCGATATTTATATCGATTATGTTCATTTTTATAATGAATATAGAAAAAGAAGTGATTTCAAAATATAACGTTTTGGAAATATTATCATTTGTATATTGATGATGTGGAATATTCAATTTTGTTTCGAAATTGAATATAAAGTTAAAATCGTTTTGAAAATGAATTTAAAACGATTTATAAATTATGATTTAAAAGGAAATCGACGAAATATATATAATATATATTATATATATAATGGCCTGAATAGAACGCGCCGCGCTGCGGCAGTTCGCGAATTTCGACCATTGACTTCGAATGGATATTACGGGAGATCCGACCGTTGGATTCTCCTAAAACCGGAACCGTTGGGTTCGTATCGAAAAGAACTTTCTAACGAATATTAGAGATTTGAAATATAATGGATGGATTTGGAATTATTTCCAAATAAAATTTGGAAAAGGTCGCTGTAAATGCAGTTCGATGGCCGTTGATGGAAATCGACTGTACGGGCTTTGATAAAATTATTAAAAATAGTAATAATTTGTGTAAAATCATAAGAAATGATTTGTGAAGAATTGGGATGAAATATTCCATATTTGAAAAGATAAAAATAGATTTTCATCGAAATGAACTAGTTTTGAACTAGAATTATAATTCCATTTATTTTTAAAATAAGTAAAATGGTTTTAAAAGTAACCAGAATTTCCAATAATTGAATTGGAATGGATTTGAATCGAAATTGTCTTTGGAATATTTCGATGTTGGATTTCGTGATGATACAGATATTGTTATGGGAATTTGAAAGATATATTTATATCGTTATTTCCAATACGATATTTGTTGGTCGTAGAATTTGATATTGAATATAAGCCGATATATTATCTATTCAGAGCTTTGTATATAATATCAAATGTGATTTGGGTTTGTTGTGAATGGTGTCTTCATTAACACTGTTCTTAAACCCAGTTGAGAAAAAGATTAAATCTTTTTATTTAGATTTAATGAAGTGTACCAATTAAATGGTATTTAATTGGAATTGAATTTGAATTGATTTTTGGGTTTATCGTGAACGGTGTTTTAAATAACACTTGTTCTTTAACCCGATAATTAAAGGAATGTGATTTTGGGTTGTCTTGAACGGTATCTTCAATAATACTATTCTTAGACCCAAATGAGTTAATAAAATCAGAAACTAACTGGAGATTAGTTAATTGAATGGTTTCTTGGGTATTGATCTGATGTTGGTTTCGGCCTTCGGGGTTAATACTTAGGGAATTGCTCACTTTCTACTTTACGGTTAAAGGCTAATAGAATGGAGTGTGATTTGGGTTTATCGCGAACCGTGTTTTAAAAGACATTGATTCTTTAACCCAGTTAAAGACAGGAAGATTAAAACCAAGTGGAGTTTTAATGAATCTTTAATTAGATTGAAAAGATCGAGGATGGAGTATTACAGTTTTGCTCCAGGCGATAGTTAAATCTTTAATTAGATTTGAACGTGAAATGGTAATTAACTTTACCGATAACATCGTGGTGTTAGATAGGGATTATTACCAGTTTTGCTCCTTGGGATGAATAGGTTGGGATTGGGAAATAAAATAAATAATTACTTCGGTGTGGTTCGTTAATCCCGACTAGTTTGAAGTGATATTCAAAGGAAGATTAAAGAATAAATTTAAAAGAATTTTTCTTTGATAAAATTAATGGGAACCTTTCCCTAAGAATGTGAAATTTAGAAACTAACTGTAGGTTAGCTAAGAAGAATGGTTTCCTGGGTATTGATCTGATGTTGGTTTCGGCCTTCGGGGTTAATGTTTGGGGAATTATTCTCTTGCTAATTTACGGTTAGTGACTGATGAATTGGAATGAGGTGTATGTTGTGTTTGTGTAATACTTGTATATTATATACACGAGTTATTCAGACAGACCGGGATTATCCCATTCTGAATAACTGATTCGACGTGATGTCGAGGATGAAGACCGTGGTCGAAGACCGGAGGTCTTCACGTCGTTTAGGTGATTACTGATGATCTTGATTGGGCCGTACACCCAAGAGGAGGGAATCAGTTGGTGATCGTCCAGACGTACTTGGATATCGATGGATAAGCGAGGTACATGGTGTCTTCGGTTTCGTTCAGACCCAGAACGGACTTGTAAATGTACTGTGTGCCTGACATTGGATTTTATTCTATGTGGTTGATTTATATTAAATATATATCTGTTTGGCAGCGGAGAATTTATTCTCTTGCTTAACGCCCTTCTCTGAGACGTACGAGCTCAGAGGTTATATATTGATGGATATCAAATGCATGGAGTGAATTGCCTGTGTGGTATGCCTAAGTGGCAATATGATCAAGGCTTCTGTTGAAAAGAAGAGTCTTGTGGTTGATGATCAAAGCACGGCCTGTGTGGCATAGCTTTGTGTAACGTTGATTCGCGAGCCTCACACCCCGGTTGTGAACCAGAAACGGGAGAGGACCTCAGGGAGGACATGCGTTTCTTTCTAGTTAGAAGTGGCGTCGGTGGTTTGACACGCCCTGACGAGTTTGACTTATGTGGTTGTTGGTTTGCGAGGCGCCTCGGATATATCGGTGACTGTGTGGAGCCGATGGAGTCATTCGTTGGCTCATTTACACCCCAAAGGGTTGGGAAACGTAGTGTTCAGGCATTTTAATCCACATCGGTGGACCGGCCCTGTCTCTCCAAGGGCCCACCTGAGTCTGGGTCCTGAGGCTCGGGCTAGAGAGTCTCGAATCGGTTGAGGACGATCCCTTGGCTCGGTTCACAGATGGAAATCCAGCTTCCAATACGTGACAATTGCGGTTTTGGTCGTATACCTATATATGGCGACATAGTGGTATGAGGCACTTATGCCGTCTATGATTGATACTTATGACTGAAATTGTTTTGACACTATACACTTATAGTAATAATAAAACATGAAATTTAGCGTATCAAGCATTCTTTGGCTATTATAAGGCAAAAACCCTATCCTCCGGCTTGCGTTGCATTGTGTGATGGGACCTGGGTCTTATAATAGCTTCGTTGTTCTTTATTTAGCATTGCACTGTTGTTTTATGCACTGGTATTCTTGGGAGGAAACCCGTTCCGTGTTATATGGCGTGGTCCCTTGATTTACTTAACTTTAAAATAAAGATTAATAACTGTTTTAGTTCTCACACCAGTCCCATGACTGACCTGGAGTTTATTGTTTTAACCTAAACTCTGGGTGCCCTTATTTCGACTTGGGCAGCTAGTCGTTTTGGTTTTGTAGATTTATATTCACAGGATCTTGATTTACAGCTGGAACGATACTCGGAAAGCTCTGCATCCGTGTATTACTTCTAGTTGTGTATTGTATTAGTTTCCACTGCTATGTAATGTATTATAATCTCTGATATTTAGTGAATGTGTAATATTGATTTATACTCTGTATATTCTTGTATTCTGATGGAATTGTTGTAACTAATAATGAAATGTTCTTTTGTTTTGCGTCCTTTTGTGTGTTGTTCTCGAAGTATTTGGGCTTTCCTTACCGGGGAAGTTACATGTCTTTACATTTGGTGTCAGAGCTTTGGTTTACAGTGCTCGGAGAACAAGACACGTTAGAACCAAACGAAAGAATTCATTAGAATTGGATTAGTAATATCCAATGAGAATGACTTGTTAGAGATGGGATCAGTAGTATCCTGGAATGGGTGTGAAGAGTATATTTTTAAAATGAAAACAATTTTTGTTTTGAAAATTTAAATCAATTATTCGTATTTGATTATTTATTTGTATCGATTTGGACAGTCCAGTATATAAAGACTTTGCATATACGTCTGATCCACGTGTATTCGAAATTTTAATATACTGGATAGATATAGAATCGCACTGTAGTCGCCCGGGAATGATTTTGATGATGGGTACCCATCATCAGTGTTGTGTTCGAGTTTCGAAGGTGGGATTTCTATATATTTCCAATTGACTGGTGTGAGAACCAAAATATAGTTAGAATATATTGTTGTGATTTGGCATCAGAAATGTGATTTTTGACTATATATCAAAATTATGAATTTGAAATGTTAATCAACTAATTGATTGCTGGTCGTGTTGTTTTATTATTGTTTTGATTAATTGAATTTGAACCATTTCGACAAATTGATTAAATAGTGAGTTATATTGAAAATTTATCGCATTTGCATGCATATACGTGTACTTACATTGAACAGGATATAGCAAGGAGGCTAGAGCAGAAGAATAAAATTGTTTGCCCGACAAATAGGTACATGTTTACAAATTTATTGGGTTTGGATGATTTTATGAGCCGATTGGCTAGCCGCTTGGCTGTTTCTTTTTCTTTTTGGATTGATGAGGGCCATGGGAGGCTATTTGAAATATCCCGAAGTCCCCGGTGCAGGGGAGGTTATGACGAAATTTTCCGGAAATTTAGGGTGTTAGCCAAATTTTTGAAAAATTTGAAAAGTTCTTAGAAACTGAAAAATTGAAGAACTTAAGCCGTAAAGAAAATAATGGAAGTAGATTTGGTTTGTGAAACAACTTTCGGTTTCGTTTCCTTTTGGGGATGAAAAGTTTTAAGTGGGGGAGATTGTAATAACCCGGAAATCTGAGCCAATTTAAAATTTTTATTTTGGCAATTTTAGCGAATTTTGATTATTTAAAATGAATTATTTTAAATAATAACGACGAGAAATTTATTTTGAATAGAATTAGAACGTATATATTTATATAGATCATCGTTAGAATATAAATAATTTATTTTAATTATATAACGAGCCTGAAATGGCGCGGTAGTTCGATAATTCGATTTCAAAATTCAAATGAATGTTCCGGATGCAAAATAAACCGGATTTAGCGAAACCAAAAATATTTGAATCTAAATGAGAATATCTTTCCAACGAATTCGAAAAATTGAAATTTCATAGCGGGAATCAAAAGTTATGCCCCGTTGAAAATTCAGAATAATCACTATGGAATTCTGGCCCTTAAAAATGGAAATTTTGCAAACGACCTCGGTTTCGACGAAACCACTTTTTTTGGGTGATGTCAAGTTATTACTAGATTTCAAAATTCGTAATTTTTCGAATCAATATGTGAGCGTGGCAAAGGAAAACGCGTTTGACCAGTTTCAGTTGATTTTAATCGACGGGAAAATGACCGTTTTTCAAACGGTCTCAGAATTCGATGAAATTTGTTTTGTTAGGAACGTATCGTCAATACGAAGGTAGAAAATATTTTTCTAGAATTTTTAGAGTTCATACGTGGCCCTGGTAAATTGAAATGTGCATTCAAATTCAATATACATTGATTTATATTTTAATTTGAACAGAAACTGATCAAAACAGTCGAACTGGCTTATGATACATATCCCATTGTATTTGGAATGGGGGTATTACGTTAGGGACGACGGTCGATGGGTTCAATTTTGAGTTCGAATTAAAAGGGTGCTTTCAGGAGAAAATTAAAATAAATTAATTAAATATTATATATATACTTCCCTCTACCTTCTCTTTCCCTCCTCTCTCTCCTGATACTCAGTCAACGCAAAATAAAAAAAGAAGAAGATATATCGGTGGTTTGACATTCCCTGACGAGTTTGACTTATGTAATTGTTGGTTTGCGAGGCGCCTCGGATATATCGGTGAATGTGTGGAACCGATGGAGTCATTCTGGCTCATTTACACCCCAAAGGGCGGGGAAACGTAGTGTTCAGGCATTTTAATCCACATCGGTGGATCGGCCCTGTCGCTCCAAGGGCCTACTGAGTCTGGGTCCTAAGGCATGGGCTAGAGAGTCTCGAATCGGTTGAGGACGATCCCTTGCCTCAGTTCACAGACGGAAATCCAGCTTCCAATACGTGACAATTACGGTTTTGATTGTATACCTATATATGGCGACATAGTGGTATGGGGCACTTATGCCGTCCATGATTGATACTTATGATTGAAATTGTTTTGACACTATACACTTATAGTAATAATAAAACATGAAATTTAGCGTATCAAGCATTCTTTGGCTATTATAAGTTAAAAACCATATCCTCTGGCTTGCGTTGCATTGTGTGATGGGACCTGGGTCTTATAATAGCTTCATTGTTCTTTATTTAGCATTGCGCTATTGTTTTATGCACTGGTATTCTTGGGAGGAAACCCGTTCCGTGTTATACGGCGTGATCCCTTGATTTACCAGACTTTAAAATAAAAATTAATAACTGTTTTAGTTCTCACACCAGTCCCATGACTGACCTGGAGTTTATTGTTTTAACCTAAACTCTGGGTGCCCTTATTTCGACACGGGCAGCTAGTAGTTTTGGTTTTGCAGATTTATATTCATAGGATTCTGATTTACAGATGGAACGATACTCGGAAAGCTCTGTATCCGTGTATTACTTCTAGTTGTGTATTGTATTATTTTCCGCTGCTATGTAATGTATTGTAATCTCTGATATTTAGTGAATGTGTAATATTGATTCATACTCTGTATATTCTTGTATTCTGATGGAATTGTTGTAATTAACAATGAAATGTTCTTCTATTTTGCATCCTTTTGTGTGTTGTACTCGAAGTATCCGGGCTTTCCTTACTGGGGAAGTTACGCGATATTTGTTAGTCGTAGAATTTGATATTGAATATAAGGCGATATATTTTCTATTTAGAGCCTTGTATTTAATATCAAATGTGATTTGGGTTTATTGTGAATGGTGTCTTCATTAACACTGTTCTTAAACCCAGTTGAGAAAAAGATTAAATCTTTTTATTTAGATTTAATGAAGTGTACCAATTAAATGAGATTTAATTGGAATTGAATAGAATGTGATTTTGGGTTTATCGTGAACCGTGTTTTAAATGACATAGGTTCTTTAACCCATTTAAAGACATGATGTGATTTCCCAAGTTAAATAATCATTGATAGCAATTATTGGGAAGATTAAAACCAAGTGGAGTTTTAGTGAATCTTTAATTTGATTGAAATAATCGAGAATGGGGTATCACTCGTTTTCCTCTAGACGATAGTTGAATCTTTAATTAGATTTGAACATGAAATGGTAATTTAATTTATCGATAACACTGTGGTGTTAGATATGAAGGATTACTAGTTTTGCTTCATGGGATGAATAGGTTGGGATTGGGAAATAAAATAAATGATTACTTCGGTGTGGTTCGCTAATCCCGACTAATTTGAATTGATACTCAAAAGGAGATTAAAGAATAATTTTAAAGAATTTATCTTTGACAAAATTAATGGGAACCTTTCCCAAAGTATAAGAATATTTAAATAAAAGAATATTATGAATTGGAATGAGGCGTATGTTGTGTTTGTGTAACACTTGTTTATTATGTACGCGAGTTATTTAGAAAGACCGGGTTTATCCCATTCTGAATAACTGATTCGACATGGTGTCGAGGATGAAGACGATGGTCGAAGACCGGAGGTCTTCACATCGTTTGGGTGATTACTGATGATCTTGATTGGGCTGTACACCCTAGAGGAGGGAATCAGTTGGTGATCATCCAGACGTACTTGGAGCTCGATGGATATGCGAGGTACAAGGTGCCTCCGGTTTCGTTCAGACCCAGAACGAACTTGTAAACGGACAGTGTGTATGACATTGGATTTTATTCTGTGTGACTGATTTCTATTAAATATATATCTGTTTGGCGGCGGAGAATTTATTCTCTTGCTTAACGCCCTTCTCTAAGACGTACGAGCTCAGGGGTTATATATTGATGGATATCAATCGCATGGAGTGAATTGCCTGTGTGGCATGCCTAAGTGGCAAATGATCAATGCTTTTGTTGAAAAGCAGAGTCTTGTGGTTAATGATTAAAGCACGGCCTGTGTGGCATAGCTTTGTGTAGCATTGATTTGCGAGCCTCACACCCCGGTTGTGAACCAGAAACGGGAGAGGACCTCAAGGAGGACATGCGTTTCTTTCTAGCTAGGGTGGTGTCAGTGACCTACCAGCCCTGACATTTATATTATTCTCACCGTGTGGTTGTTGCTGTTGCGAGGCGCCTCGGATATATCGGTGACTGTGTGGAGCTGATGAAGTCATTTGGCTCATTTACGCCCCAAAGGGCGGGGAAACGTAGTGTTCAGGCATAATAATCCACATCGGTGGACCGACCCTGATGATCCAAGGCTTGCCTGCGCGCTTGCCTGAGACATGGTAGGCTAAATTGTGTCGAATCGGTAGAGAATGATCCCCGGCCTCGGTTCATAGATGGAAATCCAACTTCCAATACGTGACCTTGTGGTTTTATTTGTAGAGCCTAGTATGGCGACATAGTGGTATGAGGCACTTATGTCGTCTATGATTGATACTTACGATTGAAATTATTTTATACACTATGCACTTAAAATAGTATCAAATGATTTGTTTTTAGCGTACCAAGCATTTTTTGGCTATTATAAGGTAAAAACCCTATCCTCCGGCTTGTGTTGCATTGTGTGATGGGACTTGGGTCTTATAGTAGCTTCATTTTTCTTTATTTAGCATTGCGCTGTTTGTTTTATGCACTGGTATTCTTGGGAGGAAAACCGTTCCGTGTTATACGGCGTGGTCCCTTGATTTACCTAACTTTAAAATAAAGATTAATAACTGTTTTAGTTCTCACACTAGTCACATGACTGACCTGGAGTTTATTGTTTTAACCTAAACTCTAGGTGCCCTTATTTTGACATGGGCAGCTAGTAGTTTTAGTTTTGCAAATCTATATTCACAGGATCCTGATTTGCAGCTGGAATGATATCCGGAAAGCTCTGTATCCGTATATCTTCTACAGTTATGCTTTGTAATGTTTTCCGCTGCGATGTATTTAAATGTAATTTAAATTTCTGATATTTTGTGATGTATATTATTTATTCATACTCTGTATATTCTTGTATTCTGATGGAATTGTTGTAATATACAATGAAATGTTCTTCTGTTTGCGTCCCGATGTGGCTTGTTCTCAAAGCAATCTGCGCTTTCCTTACCGGGGAAGTTTGGGTCGTTTCAGATTGACAATGTAAGAAATATCTCTTGCAAAATCAATCAATAATACAATAACAATGTAGTCTTTTACGTTTACTGTTTAATCTCTCTTCTCTCTTAATCAAATTCTAATGAAAATATCAAATCTTGAGTCATACAACAGTATGATTTGAGCAATAAATGACTATTAACAGCTATTTTGCATAATATGATCTAGGTAAGTTTATATCTCATACCTGATTTGTCCATACAACTAAAGAGTTAACAAATAATAAGTAAAATATGCTACTCAAACCATAACACAAATAGAAGATATTGCACATAATAGGATAGAAGAATCAAAGTAGCCTCTTTTATCTCTTTATTCCCAATCTCAACGTCACTTCAGTATCATATATATGATAGTCTATATAAAGAAAGAAAAGAGAGAACATCCATAGCAATGATAGAAATCATAAAAAAGAATCTAGCATCAGCTTCCAAAGCCTTGAAGACATTGATAACCTGTATGATCATCATTTCTTATGCCAAATGGCTAATGAAAAACTTTGGTTTTATGCAGACTATCGTGCTTTCCAAACAAAATTTGCCTTCCGAAGGACAACTAAACCATTTGCCAAGTGATTCAAAATACATGACCATTGCTACCAGTCCTGATGGTCATCCCCACGATGCCTCTGCTTTGCGTTCGCACCTGTAACACTTCGAACTATCAATGATTCCTTGGCACCCCATGCACAAAAGCATCCATAACTCTATCTTAAGTTCCAAATTCCACTCAAACCAATCCATTATAATGCAATTTCGCTTAATCCCGAGCGGCCTATCAAACTCCTTCGGCCACTCTTTGTCTAGGTTCACAATCTAAATTTCACAATTTCAACAAGTCATAACTTCCTTACCGTAGAAGCAATCAACCAGCCATAAGTTCCCAACCGCTCAAGCTGAAGCCCTCTACCAGCCATCATCGATCGTACCATTGTATGGTCTCTCTTGGTGGATTTGTTATTGTAACGACTCGCCATTTTTTACATCTTGAATCGATTTTTGAACCAACTCAGAACGTTTAAAACGACGGGTAGTTATTTATTGGTATCAGAGAAAACAAGATACAAATGAGGTGCAACAAAATATAAAAGTTAAACAACTGGTCAAAAGGGACATAGGATATTACGAGGCAATATGTAAGGCCAGGTTGTATGAACACAATGTCATGAAGTACTAAGACACTGATACCAAGTTTCACAGGCGCACAATAAAAAAGGAAAACATATATAGTCCAAACAGTGTAATTATTCCAATATTTCATGCATAAAGGTTTAAACATGGGTAGCGTGTAGGTCTTATAGCTTCTAAGAGAGTGGCGGAAGATGGAGTTGAGGAAGGCGAACGGATTTTGCAAGGCATCAGTGGCCATGGAATCGATTTTTAATTTGGGAAATTTGGGGTAAAAGCTCCGACCTTTTTTTCGATTTTGGGGATAATATGAAAGGGAACGAGAGAATAAAAGGGTGTGCGTGTCCTTTTTCTTTTCACCGCGCACCCTTCTATTCTCCCATCCCCTTTCATATTATCCCCAAAATCGAAAAAAGGTCTGAGCTTTTACCCCAAATTATCCAAATCAAAAATCGCTTCCATGGCCACTGATGCCTTGCAAAATCCGTATGCCTTCCTCAACTCCATTTTCCGCCACTCTTTTAAAGTGTCTTCAAATGTAAAATATTCTGGAAATATTAGTTGATTTAGAAGGTAGAGTATATTTTGAAATTTAAGCACTTTGAATATAAATTTATTTGAAAAGAAAGTATATTTGAAAATGAGAATACAGAATTTGAAATTGATTCGAAGAAATAAAGTATTGTAAAATATAAATAAATTTGGATTTGGAGTGTTGTGAATATAAATTAATTGAATACAATGTATGTTGAAACTTTAAAACTATATAATACGAAAAATAGTTGAAAATAAACTTGTGTATTAAATCGATTGAAATCAAATAAATCTTTGGAAATAAATGAGGCTTAAATAAATTTGGATATTATTTAAAATATCACTTGAACATAGCAAAGAATTTGTCTTGCATAAGTAAGATTGTTTTTGTAAATTGTTTGAAATATAACATGTGTAATAATTGATTTAGTATTTAATTCGAATCAAGTATATTTGTAAATTTCTCGGTAACATTAGTATGTGTACCATTAATAAATTCGATATTTAACTTGAAGCGAGAGAATATATTATTTTTAACATAATTTAATTTGGAATTGAAATCCTTCTGAGGTCTCCACTCTTCGAATCTGTATCCTTGATAGCTTCTATTCAATAGGTTTCCTTAATTTTCATCTTGAATCTGTTCTAGAGGTATCTCGAAAGGAACGTGAAGACGAATTCGTGCACAAGCTCGACTGAAAGCATAAACTTTGATTCTGTTTATAAGTACATGTACATATTCTTTTTTTTCTTTTCGCTATACAAATTTTTATAAAAACTCTTATATGTATAAAAATTTATTCCGCTGCAATTATGTTGTTCTGTGAGTCTGTGTGACATATTCTGTTAAACCTGGTAAGCTAAATAACTAGGGGTGAGCATTATTTGGTTTAACCAAATAAACCAACCAAACCAATTTATTTTGGTTGGTTTGGTTTGGTTTGGTTTTGAAATTAAATCGGTTTGTAATTGGCCCGGAAAAATATTAAGTTCGGTTATCGGTTTAACCAAATTAACTGAACTATTACTCTATATTCAAAATTATCAGTATTATAATAAATATTTTAGTTTAGTTTAGGTATTTAAGTATATTTTAATCATCACCTATATGTCAAAATTAATATTATTAAGCATAAAAATCATAAATAATAATATTCTAATCATAAATTTATAATTTATTTCAAATTATATTGAATATTCCAAACACAAAGTATAAAACATTTTTAGTTTGGTTTAATCGGAAAACCAACCGAACCAACCAAACTTAATTTGGTTGGTTGGTTTGGCTTGGTTTTCAATTTTACTGGTTTTAGTTTGGTATAGCAAATTTCATCATTGGATAAACCAAACCAACCAAATGCTCACCCCTATAAATAACTACCCATCGTTTTAAACGTTATGAGTTGGTTCAAAAACCTATTCAAGACATAAAAAATGGCGAGTCGTTACAGTTATGATCCATGCCTTATGGATTGACCTCGATTCATTTACTTAACCAAGTATTGGTATCTTATCTTAGGTGTTCGGCTATCATGGTGTTAGAAAGAACAAACTAAGATGCTTTTAGTAGAGCGCTACTTTAATTATTCTCGCAAACAAGGCTTTCTAATAATTTAATACCGTGCACTTTTTCAAGATAGTAAAATTGACACTTCTAAAATATAGGGATAGGTGATGACCTTTTTATTTTTAATTCCTAGGAACAAAATGAGATACAATCACGTTGGAATGAATCAAATTAATCTATGTTATGATTGAAAAAGTCATTGACCTTCTTGTATTGCTGCACTATTCATGCTGCTGTACGTTGGTCCATCTCAAAATTATATCAAAAGTATTGCTCAACTTTTCCATATGCTATTATTTGTGCCAAATTAACCTTATTTACGTAACATTTCCATGGTACAAATCAAATAAGTATATAGTGTTTATATAGGGTTAATTAATGTACATTAAGTTGGTAAACAACCAAAGCAAAAGTATTCAAACCAGTGTTTTAAAGACCCAACCCAACCTCGGTTCGACCGTGGACAATCTTCAACCTTGGAGCATCACGGCTCTGTAAATTGAACCTCACACTGTCACGGTTTGACGTATGGTTCGGTCTTCACAACTATGGTTCAAACAAAAGGCATTTCAACCTAATATATAACATTTTTTTGTTTTGTTATTGATCATTAAATATAATCATGCACATGATAAATTTACTATTGCTGCAACTAATCAATAATCATCCTTTTTGCTTAACTACTACCCTGTGGATGAAACTTTAGTATATGTGCATGCATCATCAGTAAATTTGATTGAAATGCTATTTCTCTATTCGTTGTTGGGTTTGCTTGTATTATCCACCTGGTTTTATGTGAATCTTATTTTGACATATGTTTCCATATAAGATATTTACAGATTTCTATGCCGTGGAATAAATACGCGTTTGATATTTTTCATTGTCAGTGCCTTTGTTGCCCATAGAGGGGTTGAAACGAAGGCAAATTAAGAGGGAACTCAACTTCCATTGGCATGATGCTATTTCCTTTTCAGTTGATGAATTTAGACCCATTTAGGCATTTTATGCAATTACTTACAGATTAAATCTAATTAGGGTTTAATCAGTGCTATATATTTGATGTAGGGAAGATGTTATTTGTTTCTAATATAATTGATATTTCCCTTAGATAGAGTTTTGAATTTACAAGTTTGTGACTCTTCTCCTATTGAGAGTTCAAATAGTAATGCAACTAAATTTCTATCTTCTTACATTGTGTGTATTTTGAAAATACAGATTATAAGATTTAATAAGTTTGGTTTTAGTTGCAACCAAATTTTTCCTTTTTTCTTTTTCTTTCTCCACTTACTTGATCGATTGATATTTTTTGTGGTAGAATTTCACTTTCAAAGATAAGTTGTACAGTCCTCTTGGATAATCTTTGAAACAATTATTCTTTGATATGAAATAATTCTCAATCCACTTCAATGGTGCAGTTGTATTATTTCTGTGCTAACGATTGAATGAAAACGATATACCTAGTAGTACTTTTTTTGGTTTTTAAGCAGCACTGTAAAGTTACAGGTCTCAATTTTCAGACCAAAGAAAACATGTTTTTCACAATAGAGGTAGGACTGTTTGAGTTATACATATACTTATAGTTGGTTTGCTTCTTTGTCGGATATTGTGGTAGAACTATAACATACCCATTCAAAATTATATTAGTAAATGTAAAATAGATTGTGACATGAAAACCTAAATAAATATATTTTTGTAGCCATTCAAAAGTATAACGCTCAAAATATCTTTCATCTTTTTTATGCTTGTTAGTGATTCACAATACTCAGTAAATCCCTTATGTCTATATACCAGAGTCATCAAATTTATCAATAAGCATATGACATCGCTAGGTACACAGCTGGTTTATCAGTTAGACAATAAGCATAATTGCATGTGAACGGCTTTTAAGTTTTAACGTGGTGCTCCTCTCAATCAACAATGAATTTTTCAATTGAAAAGCTAACCACCGCTCAATCAGGTATGTTTTTTTTTCACTTTTCCATGGTTAGTTAAAAGTGAAATCATGTCTTCTTGTTGAATAAAGAGCCAATTTTAGATTATTACTAACCAACTGACATGTCCACTTCACTCTTTCATATGTTTTCGAACCGAGCGAACGAACGAGTTGAGCATTCGAGTAACCGAGGAACCAGCCTCGAGCTTGTTTGATGGCTGGTTCAAAGAAAATGTCTTTATTTATACTGGTAAAGTGTTTTTCGTTGTAAATTTATAACAAAATTTATATTTTTTGCACCATAAACCAAGATAAAGCAGTTTATACATATCATTTGTTTGATTTCTGAGCACTTTTGTACTGTAAACATATCTCTGATATCACTATAGTATATATTATCAAGGTCGGAGCCGGGAATTATGATTGCACTGGGCTAGAATTGTAGTTTTGTGAAACGACATTGAATGTAATGATGTCAAAAGATATAATTAGTAAATGACTACATGTGAACATGAAAGTGCAAGTTGATATAATTCATGCAAAAACATAAACTGTAATATTTGATAATGGATAACTTTAAATTCTTTCATTCTTCTTTGGGTTTTCTTACTTACCACTATGTTTCTATTATTTTTATGAAATGAAATAGAGACTAGACGATTTAAATGTAAGTCCAATGATGGATATAATCCAAGCATAAAAGAGAAAATCGTTTCCTTTTGGGAGAATGAATACTAAAAGTATAACTGAGCTAAGCTTATTATATGTGATATCAATTTATATAAATGCAAGTTTAAAATCCTACCTGGGCTATAGCCCAAGGGATCTCCAACATAGCTCTGCCCCTATTATATATAGTGCAAGTCCATTAAAATAATAAATTTTGTGCATTTTACAAACTTATAACATGGAAGACTTCGTCGTTATAAACGTATAATAAAGAAAGCTTCATGGGTATAAAAACCAGTCCATGTTCGCTCAACCAACTGCAGGGAGTCGGCGGCCGTGGGATACAACCATCGCTATATATTATTGTTCAAGTATTGTAAACAAGCCACATCTAATTATATGATGACTAAATTTTCAATTGAAAAATCTTGTTGTGCTCTTATAACGGTGAAGCTTTCATCATAACAAGTTTATAATGGCGAAAATTTTGTTGTTACAAAGTTTATTTACCATGAAATACACACAGTTGATAAGTTTATGGTGTAAGATGATTGTATTAGAGTAGATACAAGTAAAACATTTAAGATGTTGCAAAATAAACTTTTTCACTCCTTCGTTGTTTAGTGTTAAGTATATAATCTATAACGGAGAAATCTTCACCATAGTAAAACAAGCACTGTTTTTTACTAGACACGAAATAAGTCTGTGGCTGATTTTGAGGTTAATTATCTAGGTACGCAACTCATTCCTTTAGTTTAAAAACATGAGAGAGAATGAAGTGAATAAGCCAGAATATTGGTAATGGTCATTGTAATCAATCACGACATTTTGTTGCACATATTTAGTGTACCTCAGATGTACTCAATTTGTTTGCTTGTGATTTTAGGAACTACCTCCAATATTTGGTATCATAGCTCAGATTTGTTGTTGATTTCTTTTTCTTTTTTCTGATTTATTATTTCAATTAGAAAACTATAAACTATTTTTTCACGGAGATTTAGCTATAGTGGATATCATTTATCATGACCATACGATCGATTATTTATTATTACTATATTTTCTTGGTAAAAAACATGTGTATACTTTGGTACGTACAAAATATGCGCATGGGATAAAATAATTTGTTCATTACTACGGGAAAAAGTAATCAAGTGTTATAATATATAAGAGTGAATATATTTTTGCACTTTTATTTCACATCATGGGATACGTTATATCTCAACAACCCAAAGTTTATATATGTACGTACGTGTGTGTGTGTATATATATA
Organism: Allium sativum; assembly: GCA_030737875.1. Classification (NCBI taxonomy): domain Eukaryota; kingdom Viridiplantae; phylum Streptophyta; class Magnoliopsida; order Asparagales; family Amaryllidaceae; genus Allium; species Allium sativum. The sequence continues at coordinate 323,125,654 of CM060921.1, forward strand.
CACACACATATACACACTCTTATGCAATGGAAATAGATGTACTAATTAACAGTGAATATAATTACATACCTTTCCATCTTTAATTGCCTCTCATCCATGTAACAACCAACCCGAGATAGGCCTAAATTTCGGTCCATAAAAGGCCCATTGGAACTTAGAGCCATTCTAAATGGACTGTTGGTTCCTACAAGGAAATACTTAAACACATACAACATAGCAACCTAAAATGAAATCAAAGTCTCACACAGTGAAAGGGATAATATATAATATCACAAAATAGATGTACCATAAATAAAACCATCATAAATGTCAGTTACAATGAGTCTCAATAAAAGATACATCAATAATTATCCCAATAGCACAATAATAATACTGCCATAAATAACTAAAAGCATCCATCGTCAGGCTCCATCTCCAAAGCGATACTGATCCCAAGCTCTCCCACCTACTAAATATGTTTATGTTAAGACGAGGGAGGTCAGAACATAAAGTTCTGGTAAATGAAAATCACATAAGTTAAAGGAATAATTATTCATATATTTAATATAATTTCTTTATATTACGTCTACACAATTCAACATAGAATCAATCACATAAATTTATGAGGTAGACTATCCTACAATCACTTAAGGCCTACTCTGCTTATTTATTTTAGGGAGGATTCTCTATCATATCTTAATACCCTACGAGGTGGACTCCCATTTGGTCATTTAATGCCCTTACTTTATATTTATTCGTGGGCATATTCCCACTATCACTTACTACCCTATGGCGGACCTTAGTCACTTGAGACCATGTCTTGTAATCGTCAATGCTATTAAATATTATCTCCATTGTAATACGAAAAATAATATTCTGCCACTTAATATTGGGCTAGGGTAGACCCTCATCATCATTTAGGACCCCTCCGGCAGACCTATGCGTTGCTACTTAACTGGTATTACGAGTGAACTCCTAGGAACTTAATGCTTCATTTAGATAGGCAGTTCCCCTTACTTGAGCAGCGGAACACTTAGTAGTCTATCCCTAGGTTAACCCTCACTTGCCCGTAGATAGGAAGCGAACACATCCGGAAAACTATCCTACTCATGCGCCATCGTTTTCTGGGACCATTTAATAATTTATAAGAAAAAGGAAGACCCAATGACCATTTAAGACCTAATGAAGGTGGGTCCCATGACTCTGGTCTGAAACCAAGGAGTGAACCATAGGAGAGGACCTAGTCTTAACCACTTAATACCAAACAAGATAGTTCAGCACTTAATACCTTCTCAAGGCAGACCTACTTCTCACAAATACACACACACACATATACACACAAGAATTCTCATATTACGTTTATTACGTTATAAATATATAAATTTTAGCACACATGAAAAACGACCTAATATGTTTGAAATTTCAATCCACCACAATTAGGGTATACAAATTAATTTCCTTATCAATTAACATGATCTAAACATGTATATTCTCATTCAATGATAAAAAGGGAAATAACAACACATACAAATAAAACTTACAACCTAGGTTTGAATAATTATTTAAATAATAAAAGTACAGACAAGGTGCCATAATCTAATTACATATGCAAAGCCTTACTTTTGGTGCTGCTTCACTTTTTATTTTTTATTGCATACAAAAGCTTAAGATTGCACATAATACATTTAAACAAATCTATTTAAAATAGATGCTTAAACCTATTAATTTAGAACACTCAAATATTATGTTTTAGTACAAAAACATATTTGAATATTTAAAGTGAGAATCAAGTGAATCAGACAAAAACTAGAAATTGCACAATACCAAAAGCCTAACTTTCATCATTCCAATAAAACAAACCCAAACATATCACTTTTCATTGATAATTTATGTAGTAAACAAAATATAGGATTTGGAGGATTTATAATGTTTTATTTTTCGTTTTAATCCAAATCCCATACAAGCATAAAAATACAAATCTATATTACAAAGGAAAGATAATAGCAACTTATAAGATTTCCAGTCATAGATATTTGAGAAGGAAGAATAATAGAATTTGTGTCGAGTCATATCTAAATTCAGCTTTCGAAATAATCATACTCCAATCCTCCTAATATAATATATATAAGAATCAAATCTTAGAATCTCATACATATAAACTAAATATATATTATACACCATATATATATATATCCAACAACATTCATGGAGTCCTCCAATAGCAGAAACCATAGCCCACCTAGTGTCGTCATCGAAACCACAGGGAACGAAGAAAGTGGTTGGAAAGAGGTGTGGTGCAAGAATGAAGAAAATGCTAAACCAAGTGTGGTTCAATCCGCATCTTACACGAAAAATATTCCCAAAAAAATGTATCCCCTAGCTTTCAAGATGGGAACTTGCAACTGGGAAGCAGCAGTAGTTGGCAACACATGTATCAAGGGCGGGGTCCTTCGATTTGACGCCCACAATGATGATGAAGGTGTTTTTGTGGATCTCGATGATGTTGTCTCTATAGATGACAGAAACATGTGTAGAGAATCCATTTACATTTACTAGATTGGTAAGAAGCCATACTTTATCCATTTAAATGCAATTATTTAAAGGTAATGGAATCCCATAGGAAGATGGGATGCTTTTGCTAGAGAAAATGGGTTCTGCCTCATTAAATTTAGCAATGAAAATGATTGCTAGAAGGTACTTGAAGGGGGTCCCTGCTTTATGGGTAGTAAGCTTATTTTTATCAAAAAATGGGAGCCTAATCTACGATTAGAGAGAGACATGTTGGAATCTCTCCATATCTGCGTCAGATTTCTAAACCTAGACCTATCGTTATGGAATGCATGTGGAATTAGTAAATTAGCAGGTCTAATTGGTACACTATTTAAACTAGATGACAATTATAGATTAGTGAAAACGATTAACTATGCTAGAGTTTTAATAGACATTAAAGATAAAGTAAATTTGAAGAAATAAATTAGGGTCAAGGACAACAAAGGCAGTATTCACATACAAGATGTTGAATATGAGTGTGTACCACTAGTGTGCAGTCAGTGCATGTGTTTTGGACATTCTGATGCCCAATGCATAGTTATAGCTTCACCTATTAAACAAATCTTGAACTGAAAAGAATCAATCACCTTGAGTAGTCTATTCCTATAATGTGGCCATAAGCACAGTTGTTAAGACCCGAAATGTGGATCCCCTTATCCAAGCTACATGCAGTATAGTTAGCTAAACCCAAAAAGTAGACATAACAAGTATATTAGCAAGTAGTTTTGTCGACCAAACCCAAAACGAGACACCCCTTTCACCAAATCCTACTATTTACACTACACTATGCGGAGACACTGTCAATTCCCAAATGCAGAACCCCCAGCAGGTGGTGGGGAAGGTGGATGAGACCCAGTCCCGAGCAGAATACACATCAATGGAGCAACCCCATCCTGGCCAAGTAGAAGTTACAACACAACATGTAATAAAATGTGACATTTGTGACCTATAAGATGTCAACCTTGAAGAAATATCAGAAGGGGAAGAAAATAGTACATCAGGTCCTACAAGAAGTGTAACCAAACCAAACAGAGAATATGAACAACAATTAAGATAGGTGTCAGTAGTAGTAAGATGAGTAAATCGAAAGAAACATCTGCAAGGAAGTTGAGGACCCCCTCAAACCCCCTATGTTAGTCACAAGCTGGAATATAAGTGTAACACCCCGTGAATTCTATAACGCTAAGCTTCACAAATTAAAGTATAATTAATTCTAAATGAAAGAACTAAGGGAAACAGGTTACGACATTGCGTTCGTCTCGGAATTCTGCTTGAGATAGAGTCCGAGTTTGCGCGAATCGGACTCCGTATGAAGGAGTTATGGCCTTCGGAAGTTTCAGAATCAAATTTAAATTCAAACAGCTCAGTTTAATTTCAAAATTTCGAATTTCAGGTTCAAACTGGGCTGGGCGGGAAAATTCCCACCCAGAGACCAGGTCGACCATAGGGTCGACCACGGAGTCGACCTGGTCACCCCAGGTCGACCATGGTGTCGACCTTGTCCCCCCCAGGTCGACCATAGTGTCGACCTAGGTGTCGACCTGCCTGATCGACCTGGCTAGCCAGGTCTGACTTTGGCTCAAATTTCTGAGGCCCTGTGTGTCACTAGGGCTGACGTGTCACCTCTTGATTGGCTCTCTGAATTTTGAATGGCCTAGATTCCTCCTATCTTCATCTGACGGCTCAAAACAACTTAAAAATCTATAAATACACCCTAACTCTCAACTGAAATTTCACACAAAAATATGAAAAAGGAGTCGTCATGCTGCTAGGGAGGAATTGAACATAGCCGTCAAGAGAAAAGCGTAGAGACGAATCGAAACTAAGAAGAAGATTAAAGTTTAAATCAAAAATTATCAACGCAACGTTGGTCTACCCAAAGGAGCGCACCTCAATTTCAGAATCCAGAATTCAAGATTCTGCATTCGTTGTAAGTATAGTAACCTTTCAGAATATGAATAAGAATTGCGATGTGATTCGATGTGAATGAAAATAGAATTGTGTTATTGTATTGTATAAAATTCTATGTATTTTGATGATTCTATCATGACTTGTGTATTGACGTTTGTGGCATAAATTGATTGATGCAAGCCTATTGAACAATTGTATATGAAAACAATGACACTTGCAAGTTTGTGGCAAAAGAACAGAACTGATCCCTTTATGTATATGTCGATGGCATGGACTATGTATTTAGTCTAAATTAGAATTTATGTAAACATGATTTAGACTTGAAACCTTTTATGCCTACATGACCCAAAGCCTATGTTATCACTTTCATGTTTGTTTGCAAGTACAATTGGATCTATGTTAAGCATCGTTTGGGTTTCATAAATCATGCGAGTTCATGTTTATTTGCAAGTGAAATTGGATCTATGTTAAGTATCGTTTGTGTTCCATAAACTATGCAAGTTCATGCTGGAATAGGCTATGTGAATTAAATGTTATAATTGGACCTTTTGGTGAATATACATCATGCTAGTTTTGTGTTTGACATTATGCTAAGTTAATCATGTTTAAACACAAGTTTGTATTAGCCTAAACTATGCCATCTCATATGCCACCTACTTATTTATACTTTGATTTGAATGCAAGTTCACATGACCCATCATTTATGTTAGTATCGCTAAACTGCAAGTTCATGCGCCACACACCCTTATATGTTGCAAAATATTACATGTTCTTAATTTCCCTTTTTCTTATGCTTATAAAGTTGGGTTGAATTGTGTCGAGCCCAACATTTGTTATAACGTTGCGAACGTATAAACGGGGGTAACAACGTTGGGTGTAAAACATGAAAATAATTACTGCCATGTTTGGCACATGCCAATGACAATGACATTTAAGCGGTATAAATTGTTATGCCCAAGAATGAAAGATATGACATTTACATATATAATAATAAAATATGTAAATTTAGAAAACACGATATGCATAACCCGAGGTTGGATTGAGTTGTGATGTAAACCTGCCCGGAACAGCCCGGCTGTCCAGTAGTCACAACAATACCTATCCAATGTGGGTGGTTAAGCATTGAGTCCAATAAAGACCCGAGGTTAGACTGAGCTACGGTGTAAACCTGCCCAGAACCATCTGGCATATCCAGTAACCGTAGCAATACCTGTCTAATGTGAGTGGTTTGGTGCTCCTAAGAGGCTAAGGACAGGTGGTAGGGTTAAGTCAACTATAACACTTAACCAAATTCAACATGTTAACAAGAATTGATGGGTGGGGGTTAGGTAAATACAGACACTTAACCACTTAACATGTTTGACTAGAAAATCCTGGTAACGAGGGACCCGTTTCAGCAGTAACCCAATTTAGGTATCAACGGTACCCTGAAACTAGGCAGGGTAGGACACGATTACTGGGCTGATTATAAGCGGTCAAACGACGACGGTGGGTGCACAGTGCAGATCTAACGGGGTGCGGGCGTGCACACACTTCGGAGCAGACAACCAGGGCACTGGGGACACCAGTAGTATAACCTATGCCTTCTAGGATTTGTGTCGGGGCCGCCACCATGGGTCTTGATACACCCCATGGTGGGACCAGCATAGGTATCTACAATTCTTGGGGGCCGTATGACACATGTTAACGTGAGTAGGAGCCGATCTTTAAATAAAGTTGGGGATCACTTCACCCTCACCATGGGGTGCCAGTTAGAGTAAACTCAAATAGATGCAGAGATATAGTATGGGTGCGATAGTACATTCGACACTCCCTTAGCTTGTGACACCATCCTATTTTCAGTATATATCTATCATGCCCTTTCCTTATTCACATACTGAAGAGTTACTAGATTTACTCAGTCTTTATGTCTGACCCTATTTTCTTTTCGTCTTCTTTTCTTTCGTTCCCCCTCCCCCCAAGGTCCACAGGGAGGAAACAGCTCAGCTTAGTCAGGCTCTGTTCAAGCTCCAAGAACGTAGATGTATGATTTGGGTCTCTTTTGCTTGGACTATGGCTTTGGATATCACTATGGGAATTTTTGTCACTTTATTTATGTTTTATGCTTCTTTAATAATCAAGGCAGTTATGATGTTGTAATGATTGAAGTATTTTGAGACAATTATGGAATGTTTTGTTTTGAACACGTATTAATGCAATAAAAGTTTGTTGGTTTCCGCTGTTTTAAAATATGTGTATTTATATCTGTCTTGAGTTTATCTGTGGCTTTTACTTATAAACCTCCACCAAAATTAAGGCATTCCCTTTGTGAGTGACCTTAACGGAGGTGGGGTGTTTCAATAAGGGGACTAAAAATTCATACTAGATGTTTGACCTCTTGAATCTTCAAAGGAAATTTCGCCCTTAGATCTTTAATACTATTAAAAATAAATTTAGTACGACACTAAATGGGTCGAGACTACTTGTTTCTGCACAATAATTATGTTGGTAGTAAGAATTCTAGTTATATGGAATTGATCAGCAGTGTGGAGTTTCACTCTTGTAGACAAGGATGATCAGATAATCACTATAAATGTTGTTAACACTGGGGGTATCAAACTCTCTATATATTTTGTCTATGCCAATAATTTAGCATCTTACAGTACTGGCCTATGGACCGACATAAACATAATGGCTAAAACTATCGTAGGCTCATGGCTTGCTATTGGTGATTTTAATGAAGTGATAAATGTGAAAGATAAGAAAGGAGGTCGTACCCTCAAAGTTTCCCAATTGGAGGAGTTCAACAATTGTGTCATGGCGGCTGGACTTGTTGAGTCGTTGCACTGTGACCTGAAATTCACATAGAGAAGCAGTGAGTGCAAGAAAATTTCGTGTAAACTGGACAAAGTACTAGTTAATGTTGAATGCATGAATACTTTCACTACATTAAAATCACTATCCTACCTAACTCTACAAGTGACTGTAGCCCTATCCTTATTAACCTTATAGATACATAGAAAAACTGCAAAGGTAAGCCATTTCGATATGCCAACTACTGGCATCTAATTGATGGGTGTCATGATGCTATCAACAGTACCTTTGTTTCTTAAGTTACCCAGTTTTTCCAACTTGTGCATAAACTTGAATTGATGAAGACTGGACTGAAATAATGGAACAAATGCAGACCCAAAAACAATAAATTTATTAGCCAGATGCAAAAACGTTGTGAGGAACTTCTTTATGCTATTGACAAACAGGACAATTCAGATGTTTTATGGAAAGAATACTATGAAACACAAGGGACACTCAAAGAAGCATGGAAACTCAAAGCAGTTGACTTAAAGCAAAAGGCTAAAGAAAAATGGACAACGAAGGTGGATGAATGCACTAAATTTTTCTATACTAAAAAATCTGTTGGAAATAACACTAATTACAACTTTCAATTGATTGACCAAGATGGCAATAGGTTTGTGGACATAAGGAAAATTAAAGAGGAGGACATCACTTACTTCACTGAATTGTATAATGGAGAATGTGAAACGAACATACCCAACATTCACTGCCGAAGGGTGGTTAATAGTCGTGGTCGTCTCTTACTGACAAGAGAAGTGATTAAAACAGAAATCTAGACTACCTTGGACTTCATTCATGTGGGTGCTAGCTCCGTCCCCGACGGGCTGAGCTCAAAGTTCTTTAAGGTGCACTGATTGGACTTGAAACAAAACATCCTATCAGTGATGAGAGAAGCACTTCAGACTATTAGATTCATTAAAGAAATCAACCATACTGTCCTCTGCTTTATCCCGAAAACCGATAAACCTACCAGTATAACAAACAACAAGCCTATTGTGTGTTGTAATGTAGTGTACAAAATCTTGAGTAAAATCATATGTAACAGAACGAACTCTATCCTACTAGACCTAATAGCGTAATGCCAGAGTGCTTTCATAAAGGATAAGAGTATATCTGAAAATTCCCTCCTTGCCCATGAACTTATTAGAAGTTTCAACAAAAAAGGTGCAGACAAATTGTGCCTCAAAGTGGAATTAAACACAGCCTACGATAAAATCAATAGGAACTTCATAATTCACATGCTGCGATGCATAAGCTTCCCCCGGAAAATTGTTGAATTACTTAAGGAGTGACGATCCCAAAACCCCGTACGACGGTGTTAAGGATAATCATTGGAATATAACACATTAATCATCATTAGCAGAGTACAAATAATAGCATAAGCAGGAAATAGAATAATTTACACAAATATGATAGCGGAATCATACATATCACAACATCAGAGAGAACAGTGTAGGATACAACTTAGTGCATAAAAGTACATGATCAGTCTACATCGCCATAAGAAGTACATATACATAGAGAGTACGTAAATGAAGCATCAGTCTACATCGCCAGAGACGGAATCATATACATATATAATAATGGCGGAAAAATCAATAGTCAACACTGTGTAGTCAAGCCTCGCCATGAGCCAAAAGGCGCACTCCTGCTGCAGTGCAACGCCAAAATAGGTCCAGCTACCTGATACTAGGCTGCCCGTGTGAAAATAAGGTAACCCGAGTTTGCAAGGTGAAACAAACTACGAGTCAGTCATGGGACTGGTATGAGAAATCTACTTAACAACAATAATAAGGCAAATCAAAGGACCACGCCACTTTCACGGAACGGGTTTACTCCAATGATTTCTAGTGCATGAAATAAAGTAAATTATTAAATCATCGCAATGCTTTTTATAAAAATGAAGCCATTATAAGACTCAGGTCCCATCAAACAATGCAACGCAAGCCGGAGGATAGAGTTTTACCTTATAATGGCCAAGAAATGCTTGATACGTATAAAACAAAAGTGTTTGATATTATTACTAGTGCATATATGTTTCAAAAACAATTTCAATCATAAATATCAATCATAGACGGCATGGGTACCATATATCAGGTTGCCATACTAGTAATACAATCAAATCCGCAATTTCGTAGTGGAATTTGGATTCCATCATGAGTCGAGGCAAGGGGCAAGCTCCTCTCCGTTCGAGACACTCTAGCAAATGTCTCAGGACCACACACAGCGATCCTTGCATCTTCAGGGCCGGTCCTCTCTTACTTTTGAGGATTAGTTATTTCTGAACACACGTTTCCCATTTCTTACAGACCTATAACCGAGGCGCCTCGCATTCCAACAACCACATAGGTAAAAATAATATAAATGCCAGGGCTGGTAGGTCACTGAAATCACCCATAGCTAGAAAGAAACGTCGTCCTCTCCCTGCAGTCGCTATCCCGTTTTTGACTCATACCGAGGTGTGAGGCTCGCGAATCAACGCTATACACAAAGCTACGCCACATAGGCCATGCTTTGATCATCAACCACAAGACTTTGCTTTTCAACAGAAGCCTTGATCATCTGCCACTTAGGCGTGCCACACAGGCAATTCACTCCATGCGACTGATTTCTATTGATATATAACCTCTGAGCTCGTACGTCTTAGAGAAGGGCATTAAGTAAGAGAATAAATTCTCCACCGCCAAACAGATATATATTTAATAGAGATCAATCAGCACAAAACAAAATCTAATGTCAGACACACAGTCCATTTACAAGTTCGTTCTGGGTTTGAACGAAGCCTGAGGCACCATATTCCTCGCATATCCATACAATCAACAAATACGTCCGGACGGCTACCACTTCAGCTCCTTCAAGGTAGCTACTCCAATCATGAGCATCAGTAGCGCCCATCCATCCAATGTGAAGATCGTCGGTCTTGAACCGTCTTCAACTCTTCGACTTCTAACCGTCGATCGATTATTTGAAATGAGAATTAACTCGGCCTTTTCAAATAATCCACGTATATTTAGATTTTCAAATCAATTCTCCACATGGTTAAATTATTCAACATTCACATTTCAGTTCCTTAGTATAATTTTCATGTGAAACACAATCAACCATCAAATATCAAGCAAACCAAGCAGAATCGGCTTATTTCCATTCTATATCGTCTATAATATTTTATAACGATATATCACCATTTTTATTTATTTAAAACTGGCCCTATTTAATTAAACGACGTTTCAGGTCGTGCCGAGGCACTAAAGCTGTTTTCCCCTAAATTTGTTTTACACATATCTGAAAATCTAACCATTGGATCTTAACAAAGTTTATATCATTGGAAAGATCTCTCAAAATGCGAACCCAACGGTTCCAGTTTCGCCAAAATCCGATGGTCAGATCTTTCGGTATAATCGTTTAAAATTATGATTTCAAAACGCGAACTGCACGGCCTCGATTCGTTTTAATTTAATATATATATATATATATATAAAATTCATTCGGCGATTTATATATCATTTTCACTTCAAATATTTCACTAACGCCTTTAACTTTTGGAAAATTTCGCCATAACCTCCTTTGTACGGGAAGGGTCGGGAAATCCCCCAATCAGCCACACGGGCGTCTCATCTCAAAAAGAAAAAGAAAAAGCCAATCGGCTCATAAAATCATCACCAAGCAAAATAGTAAACATGTACCTCTTTGTCGGGCACACAATTTTATTCCTCATCTCTAGCCTCTTTGCTATAACTCGTTCAATAAATATGCTTATACATGTGTGCAATTCTAATCACTTATCAATTTTCAATTCAGTTTCATATTTGATTCAATTTGGTTTTACGTTACTATTCATTCCAATGTTGCATACATAAGCTGAAAATCACATTATTAGCTAACTAATGAATATTTCCAAATCATGAATATTTATTTGAACAAGTGGGGTTTCAAACACTTCATATTTCATTTAAAAATGATATTTTTAGTGAACTAAAATATATTTCAACACATGACTATTTTATTTAGTTCCTATACATGTTAAAAATAATATTCATAGCAAAAAAATATTTATTTCAACACTTGGGTATTTTTAGCAAATCATATACATGATAAAAATGGTATTTTTATCATCAAAAATATTTATTCAAACCATGAATATTTTTAACACTTCATATTCTCAATAAAAATGTAATTTTTATTGTTTGATCTTTTTATTCAACACATGAACCTTTTTCAACACATGAACAACTGAACATATGAATATTTCCACACATGGATATTTTATATAGTTCGTACATATAAGAGAGATGTGATTTTTATTGTTGAAACAATTTATTTAAAACGTGGATATTTTACATACTTCATATATATAATAAACATGTGATTTTTATTGTTAAAACACTTTATTTATTCAACACATGAATTTATTTTTCAACACATGAACTTCTCAACACATGAGTATTTCCACACATGGATATTTTATATAGTACATATAAGAAAGGTGTAATTTTTTATTGTTAAAACAATGTATTTATTCAACACATGAATTTATTTTTCAACACATGAACTTCTCAACACATGAGCATTATTTACTTCATACTTATGTTAAAGATGTTATTTTTATCGTTTAAAGAATTTATTCTATACATGAATATATTTTTCAACACATGAATATGGTTTCAACACATGACTTTAGCTTCAACACATGAACATGGTTTCAACACATGAATAAGGTTTCAACACATGAAAATAATTTCAACATATGAAAATAATTCTAACACATAATATTATTGAAAATTTCGGCAGCATAACGACAGGGTAGTTAAAACCGGCACAGTCCCGAGTACGGCTCCTCGCTCTACCTTAAAACCTCACGGTTTTTGACAACGGGGATTTCATACATCTAATTCGCATGTAGGCGAGTATGATTTTTCTTTTCCACAATTTATTCTAATTTTGTTTCAGTCACAAATGGGTATTTTTCAACCACAATGGTATTTTTCAACCACAATCCAAACAATATCAACCACAAACAATCCTATCAACCATTCACATTATTCACCAAATTTTTCATGTCAATTCACAATCAATAAATATCGTCCATGATTTGTGGATGAGGGGAGTATATACATATATTCGTATATAAATATATTTTATTTCCATTCCAACACACATATTATTTATACAATGCATGTATCGGTCATATAACTTATACAACGCGTGTACATGAGGTATACAACACATATATAATTTATATTTCGCTTATATAATTTATATATCACATTTTTATTCACATTTCAGTTTAGAAATCTCACCTTGGTTTGTCGCTTTGCTAAAAATAGTAGCGAGCTCAGAAAAATCCCCGGACACTTCTAGAATGTAGAGAGCGTCGACACGGTCTCGATGTTTCCTGTTTCATCGAATTTCGTTAACACACGATAAATATACGATTTTTCAAAGTTTGCAACGCTTAAAAGTGTTATTTTCAGTATAAAATGGCCAAAGCCGATACCTTTCAACGTTGGTTCAAAACTAGGTTTTGATCTAACGACCAAACCGCTGCACGATGTTGAAATCGACCTGCACCATGACGTAGAGGGTAGGGAGGGCTTCAGGCGTAGGGGGGTCAGGACCAGTTCGGTGGTCACTGGCGTTCGTGGCGGCGGTGGGAAGTTCGGGACTTTGGAAAGATACTGCGCACAAAATACAAGACGAGGGGGTCAAGTTTGATGTTGATTTGAAGAGGAGGAGGGCTTTGAAGATCGGGTGGTGGCGGAGGCGTCAGGTGGCTGCGGCGGTCGGAAAATTATCGGGAAGGTGGAAAAATTGTTTCCGTCAAGAGCGGGTTACGAGGGGGGTTTGAGAGGATTTTTTATTTTAAATTATGATGGAAATTTCTGATTGGCCGATGCTTTATTTTTATTTTTAAAATAGTGTTTCTCCAAAAGAATACCAATTCAAACCCAACGACTGTCGCCCCTAACTAAATACCTCCATCCCGAACACGATGGTATATGTTTCATAGGCCAATTCGACTGTTATAGTCAGTTATTCTTCAAATTAAAATATAAAACATTCAATATTCGATTTGAACGTACATTTCAATTTGCCAGGGCCACAAACTTATTCGAAAAATTCCAGAAAAATAAATCTAGCTATGTTTTGACGCTACGGTCCAACAAAACTAGTTTCGTCGAATTTTGAGACCGTTTGAAAAATGGCCATTTTCTGGTCGATCCAATTTAACAGAAATCAACCAACGCGTTTTCTTTTGTCACGCACACATATTAGTTTCATAAATTATGAAATTTGAAACCTAGCAATAATTTAACATCCCAGATCCAACAAAAGTGGTTTCATCGAATTCCGAGGTCGTTTGCAACATGTCTATTTTCAAGGGCCATATACTCTCTATAGCGACCTTTCTGAAAATTCATTTGGCCATAACTTTTGATTCCCGCTATGAAACTTCAATTTTTCAGATTCGTTAGAAAGATATTCATAAACAGATTTAAATATTTTAGGTTTCACTATAATCCGTTTTATTTTGCACCTGGTACAGTCAGTCAAAGTTTGAATTCAAATTTTCAAACTGCCACACCATTTCTAACTCTTTATTTTATTGAAATATTCTATTTCAGTTGTTTAAATTTCTTTAAAATAACCAATTTAAAAATTTTAAATTGGCTCGTATTTTTCGGGTTGTTACAATCTCCCCCACTTAAAACTTTTCGTCCCCGAAAAGGAAACAGCAGTGCAGTAGGAAACAAAAATGGAAATGCAAAGTATTGTGAAGGTACCTTGCACCGGAGTTAATCAGAGATGTCCACTCTGCATTTGGGGTAAGCTTGCTTAATGCTTTCCTCAGTCTCTAAAGTACAGTCTCTAGGATCATTACTCCACTGCACTTTTACTAAATGAACCTTCTTACTCCTTAGCTCTTTAGTTTCTTTGCCAACAATTTTTAACGGCTCTCTTCTAACTGCTAATTCTGGAGTAATTTCCAAGTCCTGTTGTGTTGCTTCTTCTACAACAAGAATCGGATCATGCACATGTCTTCTAAGTTGAGATACATGAAAAACATTATGCACTCCAGGCAACCAATCAGGTAATTGAACTCTATAAGCAAGAGTTCCAATTCGTTCAAGTATAGGAAAGGGACCTATAAATCTGGGTGCCAACTTCACAGTTTTACCGAATCGGATTACTCCTCTCATTAGAGAAACTTTCAAATAAACATAATCACCAACAGCGAATGCCAAATATCTTCTTCTAGAATCTGCATAACTTTTCTGTCGACTTTGCGCGGTTTTCAATCGTTTCTTGATGAAATCGACTTTACCAGATGCTTCTCGAATCATATCGGGCCCCAACACAAGTCTGTTGCCAGGTTCTACCCAACATGCAGGAGATCTGCACGGTCTACCGTATAATGCTTCAAATGGCGACATTTTCAAACTTGCTTGATAGCTGATGTTATATGAGAATTCTGCCAAATGCAAGTGATCTTCCCATGACCCGCCAAAATCAATAATACAAGCCCGCAGTAAATCTTCTAGAGTTCTATTCACCCGCTCTGTTAGGCCATCTGTCTGAGGGTGATAAGCGGTGCTCAGATTCAGCTTTGTTCTCAATTCTGTCTGGAATACCTCCCAAAATTTGCTAGCAAATATTGGGTCTCTATCACTGACTATGCTGATGGGAACTCCATGCAGCTTAACAATTTCTTTGAAATAAATCTGTGCTAGACTTTGGGCGGTTCTATTGGATCTGACAGGTATGAAATGGGCGGCCTTCATGAAGCAATCTACGATCACTCAAATACTGTCATTACCTTTCTTGGTTCGAGGCAAACCATCTATGAAATCCATGGAAATCTGTTCCCATTTCCAACCTGGGACTTCCAACGGTTGCAACAATCCGGCCAGCTTTCGTTGGTCGCTCTTGACTAGTTGACAAGTAGGGCACCTGTTAACATATAAAGAAATGTCCCTCTTCATGGACCTCCACCAGAAAGTGCGCTTGATATCATTGTACATTTTACTTACTCCGGGATGAATGCAAAACTTGGATTTATGACATTCATCAAGCACCTCCCTTTTTAGCTCTGGGATGTTGGGAACACAGATTCTCCCTTTTAATCTCAGAACTTCTTCCTTATCCACTTGAAAACTCGAGGGCTCGCCTTTCTGTATTTTCTCTCTGATCCTTTGAATGAAGTGATCATTCTTCTGGAGAGCAGATATTTTATCAATCAATGCAGGCGTAATTATAAGATTGGCAATGATTGCGGTTTTCTACTAAGCGCATCAGCTACAACGTTGGCTTTCCCCGGAGTATACAGAATATCCAGATCATACGCTGCAAGAAATTCTAGCCAACGCTGCTGTCTCATGTTCAGATCTTTCTGGGTGAACAAATACATTAATGATTGATGGTCTGTAAACAGTTCGAATTTCTCACCCAATAAGTAATGCCTCTAGATTTTCAAAGCAAAAAGGATGGCTAGCAACTCAAGATCATGAGTTACATAATTCTTCTCATGCGGTTTCAGCTGGCGGCTTGCATAAGCGACTACTTGGCCTCTTTGCATTAATACTGCACCAAGACCTCTAATAGAAGCATCCGTCCATACCGTCAAATCCTGATTGCCATCGATAATGTTTAATACTGGAGCAGTTGTCAATTTGGACTTCAATTCCTAGAAAGCTTCCTCACAGTCGGAAATCCACTTAAATTTCTCGTGCTTCTTTGTAAGCTTTATTAATGGACCAGATATCTTCGAAAAATCCTTAATGAATTTTCGATAATAACTAGCCAATCCCATAAAACTTCGGACCTCTGTGGATGTAGTAGGCTGTTTCCAGTTTTGAATTGCTGTAATTTTGCTCGGATCTACAGAAATTCCTTCCTTTGACACGACATGGCCAAGGAACTTCACCTCTTCTTTCCAGAAGATACATTTAGAGAATTTGGCTTTGAAGACGTTCTTTCTTAGAATCCCCAATACTTGTTCTAAATGTTTTTCATGCTCGGGTTTTGATTTGGAGTAGATTAAAATATCATCGATGAATACCAGGACAAATTTATTTAGAACTTCCCTGAACACTCTAAGATCGACGAAGTATGCTGGAGCGTTGCATAAGCCGAACGGCATTACTAACCATTCGTAAAATATGTCTGGACCTCTGAAAGCTGTCAAAGAAACACACTCTTCGGCGATTCTCAGTTGATGGAAACCTGTAGCTAGGTCCATTCTGGAAAATACTCTCGCCCCATTTAATTGGTCCAACAAATCATCGATGCGGGGTAACGGGTATTTGGTTTTGAGCGTCTGTTTGTTAAGGTCTCAGTAATCAACACACAATCGGAGAGTACCGTCTGACTTAGGGACAAACACTACAGCTGCACCCCAACTAGAAAAGCTAGGTCTGATCAGACCCTTCCATAGCAGTTGACGAGTTTGATCGCCTAATTCTTCTTTTTCCTTTTGAGTCATTCTTCGAATTGGATGTACCACTGGTCTGGCATTCAGAATTAGATCGATTCTGAATTCAATTTCTCTTTGCGGAGGTAAGTTTTCGACCTCTTCAAACACATCCGCATAGTTTTTAACAACAGGAATCTTCTCTAAGGAAGTGGGGAAAACTTCTAGCACAGACCAAAGTTCCTTTCTATCTGGATTTGAACCATGGCATGGTACAATATTATATCCAAGTTTCGTTTTTATGTTTACTATTCTTTCGGCGCAATTTACTTCGGCTTCGTATTTCGTTAACCAATCTAGCCCGAGAATGATATCAAACTCAGGAAAATTCATGGTGATCAAATTAAAAGAAAATTTGTAGGAAGAATAAGAGACTGGCGCTCTACAGTATGAACTAAGAGCAAGAGACCCTCCTGTCGGATTATGAACTCCTATCGGTTCTGTAAGATTTTTCTGTTTTAACTTTAACTTGTTAACAGTGTTACTTGCAATAAAACTACGTGATGCACCCATGTCAAATAGTACAGAAACAGGAATATTTTTAATTGTAAGGGTACCTCCCAAAACATCGGGTTTACCTGCTCCATCGGAAGCAGCCGGCGGGTTCGCCCTGCCATACATATGAGCAACCTCTGCGTTCTTAAGCAAGGGACAATCTTTGACAAGATGTCCTGTTTTGCGGCAGTTAAAGCATGAACGAGAATTCTGAGAGTTCTAGCATGAGCCTTGAGAGTTGGTCTTCTGCCGTTTTGGGGCTGTGCACACATTAGAGTAGTGCCCCATCTTGCCACAATTAAATCAGCTTCCCTTTGGCGGCTTGCTAGTTTGCTGATTTGTGGATGCCGCGTTGCTTGACTCTGCCTGGTTTGTAGCGGGCTTGCGTTTATTCCCCGCTTGACTCTTGGCGCGGTCCAGATCAAGGTTCCTTTGGTCCAGATCCTCATAATTATAGGCCATTTCCACTAAGTCTGAAAATGATAGCTTGATGTGGCTCATGGCCCTGTCTTGATACTTACGCTTTAGCCCGTGGATGAACCTTTTGTTCTTGGACTTGGCAGTTGCGATAAGCTCTGGGGCGTAACGAGATAACTGTGTAAACTTATTGAGGTAGTCTTGCACAGAGAGGTCTACTTGTTGGAGGTTTGCAAATCCATCATGCATGCGCTCAATCACTTGTTCTGGGATGAACTTCTCCTTGAACATATCTTTGAACTCATCCCATGTTCTCCCTGCATTTCGGTTCTCTGCGGTGATGGCTTCCCACCATAATTCTGCTTCGTCTTGCAAAAGCCTAGTGCCCATGAATGCTTTGTCCTGATCTCCCAGCCTTAGGCCTCCTAAGATCTTTTCGCATGTTTTCAACCATGCTAAGGGCTCAATCACAGTGCCTGTTCCTAAGAAGGTTTTGCCTCCCAGATTCTTATATTTCTTGGCCACTCGGTCGAGCTCGAATGGATGAGCGGCTGGTGGTTGTATTAATGGTCCTTCTGCGGCGGGGACATCTCCTCGTCCTCTGCCACGACCTCCTTGGCCTCTACGACCTCCTCTAGTTGTTGCTGCTCTGGTGGCCATTTATCAAGTTCTGTATAAGCAAAAAAAGAGTCAGCCCTCAGAAACGATAATTTATTGTATGATACAGTAGAAGAACTTAAGGAAAGACAACGATGTACTGATCAGATTATTTTTGCTATTCTACTTAGCTCATTCTAGGACATTACTAGTCCTATCTCTAATGAGCTACTCGTCTTAGAATACTACTGATTCTATTCTGACGAGGTGTTTATTGTGTTAAATTCCATAACTAAGGTTAACCAAAGCTCTAATACCACCAGTGACGATCCCAAAACCCCGTACGATGGTGTTAAGGATAATCATTGGAATATAACACATTAATCATCATTAGCAGAGTACAAATAATAGCATAAGCAGGAAATAGAATAATTTACACAAATATGACAGCGAAATCATACATATCACGACATCAGAGTGCACAGTGTAGGATACAACTTAGTGGATAAAAGTACATGATCCGTCTACATCACCATAAGCGGTACATATACATATAGAGTACATAAACGAAACATCAGTCTACATCGCCAGAGGCATAATCATATACATATATAATAATGGCGGAAAAATCAATAGTCAACACTGTGTAGTCAAGCCTTGCCATGAGCCAAAAGATGCACTCCTGCTACAGTGCAACGCCAAAATAGGTCCAGCTACCTGATACTAGGCTGCCCGTGTGAAAATAAGGTAACCCGAGTTTGCAAGGTGAAACAAACTACGAATCAGTCATGGCACTAGTATGAGAAATCTAATTAACTACTTAACAACAATAATAAGGCAAATCAAAGGACCACGCCACTTTCGCGGAACGGGTTTACTCCAATGATTGCTAGTGCATGAAATAAAGTAAATTATTAAATCAACGTAATGCTTTTTATAAAAATGAAGCCATTATAAGACTCAGGTCCCATCACACAATGCAACGCAAGCCGGAGGATAGAGTTTTACCTTATAATGGCCAAGAAATGCTTGATACGTATAAAACAAAAGTGTTTGATATTATTACTAGTGCATATATGTTTCAAAAACAATTTCAATCATAAATATCAATCATAGACGGCATGGGTACCATATATCAGGTTGCCATACTAGTAAAACAATCAAATCCGCAATTTCGTAGTGGAATTTAGATTCCATCATGAGTCGAGGCAAGGCAAGCTCCTCTCCGTTCGAGACACTCTAGCAAATGTATTAGGACCACACACAACGATCCTTGCATCTTCAGGGCCGGTCCTCTCTTACTTTTGAGGATTAGTTATTCCTGAACACACGTTTCCCATTCCTTACAGACCTATAACCAAGGCACCTCGCATTCCAACAACCAGGTAAAAATAATATAAATGTCAGAGCTGGTAGGTCACTGACATCACCCATAGCTAGAACGAAACGTCGTGCTCTCGCTGCAGTCACTATCTCGTTTTGACAAACACCGAGGTGAGAGGCTCGCGAATCAACACTTTACACAAAGCTACACCACATAGGCCATGCTTTGATCATCAACCACAAGACTTTGCTTTTCAACAGAAGCCTTGATCATCTGCTACTTAGGCGTGCCACACAGGCAATTCACTCCATGCGACTGATTTCTATTGATATATAACCCCTGAGCTCGTACGTCTCAGAGAAGGGCGTTAAGAAAGAGAATAAATTCTCCGTCGCCAAACAGATATATATTTAATAGAGATCAATCAGCACAAAACAAAATCCAATGTCAGACACACAGTCCATTTACAAGTTCGTTCTGGGTTTGAACGAAGCCTGAGGCACAATATTCCTCGCATATCCGTACAATCAACAAATACGTCCGGACGACTACCACTTAAGCTCCTTCAAGGTAGCTACTCCAATCATGAGCATCAGTAGTGCCCATCCATCCGATGTGAAGATCATCGGTCTTGAACCGTCTTCAACTCTTCGACTTCTAACCGTCGATCGATTATTTGAAATGAGAATTAACTCGGCCTTTTCAAATAATCCACGTATATTTAGATTTTCAAATCAATTCTCCACATGGTTAAATTATTCAACATTCACATTTCACTTCCTTAGTATAATTTTCATGTCAAACACATTCAACCATCAAATATCAAGCAAACAAAGCAGAATCGGTATATTTCCTTTCTATATCGTCTATAATATTTTATAACGATTTATCACCATTTTTATTTATTTAAAAATGGCCCTATTTAATTAAACGACGTTTCAAGTCGTGCCGAGGCACTAGCGCTGTTTTTTCCTAAATTTGTTTTACACATATCTGAAAATCTAACCGTTGGATCTTAACAAAGTTTATAATATTGGAAAGATTTCTCAAAAGCGAACCCAACGGTTCCAGTTTCGCCAAAATCCGATGGTCGGATCTTTCGGTATAATCGTTTAAAATTACGATTTCAAAACGCGAACTGCACGGCCTCGATTCGTTTTAATTTAATTTATATATATATATATATATATATATATATATATATATATATAAAATTCATTCGGCGATTTCTATATAGTTTTCACTTCAAATATTTCACCAATGCCTTTAAATTTTGGAAAATTTCTCCATAACCTCCTTCGTACGGGAAGGGTCGGGAAAATCCCCAATCAGCCACATAGGCGTCTCATCTCAAAAAGAAAAAGAAGAAGCCAATCGGCTCATAAAATCATCACCCAAGAAAAATAGTAAACATGTACCTCTTTGTCGGGCACACAATTTTATTCCTCTTCTCCAACCTCTTTGCTATAACCTATTCAATAAATATGCATATACATGTGTGCAATTCTAATCACTTATCAATTTTCAATTCAGTTTCATATTTGATTCAATTTGGTTTTACGTTACCATTCATTCCAATGTTGCATACATAAGTTGAAAATCACATTATTAGCTAACTAATGAATATTTCCAACTCATGAATATTTAGTTGAACAAGTGGGGTTTCTAACACTTCATATTTCATTTAAAAATGATATTTTTAGCGAACTAAAATACATTTCAACACATGACTATTTTATTTAGTTCCTAGACATGTTAAAAATAATATTCATAGCAAACAAATATTTATTTCAACACTTGTGTATTTTTAGCAAATCATATACATGATAAAAATGGTATTTTTTCATCAAAAATAATTATTCAACACATGAATGTTTTTAACACTTCATATTCTCAATAAAAATGTAATTTTTATTGTTTGTTCTTTTTATTCAACACATGAACCTTTTTCAAAACATGAACAACTCAACACATGAATATTTCCACACATGGATATTTTATATAGTTCGTACATATAAGAGAGATGTGATTTGTTGAAACAATTTATTTAAAACATGGATATTTTACATACTTCATATATATAATAAAAATGTGATTTTTATTATTAAAACACTTTATTTATTCAACATATGAATTTATTTTTCAACACCTGAGTATTTCCACACATGGATATTTTATATAGTACATATAAGAAAGATGTAATTTTTTATTGTTAAAACAATGTATTTATTCAACACATGAATTTATTTTTCAACACATGAACTTCTCAACACATGAGCATTATTTACTTCATACTTATGTTAAAGATGTTATTTTTATCGTTTAAAGAATTTATTCTATACATGAATATATTTTTCAACACATGAATATGGTTTCAACACATGACATTAGCTTCAACACATGAACATGGTTTCAACACATGAATAAGGTTTCAACACATGAAAATAATTTCAACATATGAAAATAATTCTAACACATGAATTTTATTGAAAATTTCGGCAGCATAACGGCAGGGTAGTTAAAACCGGCACCGTCCTGAGTACGGCTCCTCGCTCTACCTTAAATCCTCGCGGTTTTTGACAATGGGGATTTCATACATCAAATTAGAACGTAGCCAAGTATGATTTTTCTTTTCCACAATTTATTCTAATTTTGTTTCAGTCACAAATGGGTATTTTTCAACCACAATGGTATTTTTCAACCACAATCCAAACAATATCAACCACAAACAATCCTATCAACCATTCGCATTATTCACCAAATTTTTCACGCTAATTCACAGTCAATAAATATCGTCCATGGTTTGTGGACGAGGGGAGTATATACATATAATCGTATATAAATATATTTTATTTCCATTCCAACACACATATTATTTATACAATGCATGTATCGCTCATATAACTTATACAACGCGTGTACATGAGGTATACAACACATATATAATTTATATTTCGCTTATATAATTTATATATCACATTTCTATTCACATTTCAGTTTAGAAATCTCACCTTGGTTTGTCGCTTTGCTAAAAATAGTAGCGATCTCAGAAAAATCCCCGGACACTTCTAGAATGTAGAGAGCGTCGACACGGTCTTGATGTTTCCTGTTTCATCGAATTTCGTTAACACACGATAAATATACGATTTTTCAAAGTTTGCAACGCTTAAAAGTGTTATTTTCAGTTTAAAATGGCCAAAGCCGATACCTTTCAACGTTGGTTCAAAATTAGGTTTTGATCTAATGACCAAACCGCTGCACGATGTTGAAATCGACCTGCACCACGACGTAGAGGGTAGGGAGGGCTTTAGGCGTAGGGGGTCAGGACCAGTTCGGTGGTCACTGGCGTTCGTGGCGGCGGCGGGAATTTCGGGACTTTGGAAAGATACTGCGCACGAAATACGAGACGAGGGGGTCGAGTTTGATGTTGATTTGAAGAGGAGGAGGAGGGCTTTGAAGATCGGGTGGTGGCGGAGGCGTCAGGTGGCTGCGGCGGTCGGAAAATTATCGGGAAGGTGGGAAAATTGTTTCCGTCAAGAGCGGGTTACGAGGGGGTTTGAGAGGATTTTTTTATTTTAAATTATGATGGAAATTTCTGATTGGCCGATGCTTTATTTTTATTTTTAAAATAGTGTTTCTCCAAAAGAATACCAATTCAAACCCAACGACTGTCGCCCCTAGCTAAATACCCCCATCCCGAACACGATGGTATATGTTTCGTAGGCCAATTCGACTGTTATAGTCAGTTATTCTTCAAATTAAAATATAAAACATTCAATATTCGATTTGAACGTACATTTCAATTTGCCAGGGCCACAAACTAATTCGAAAAATTCCAGAAAAATAAATCTAGCTATGTTTTGACGCTACGGTCCAACAAAACTAGTTTCGTCGAATTCTGAGACCGTTTGAAAAATGGCCATTTTCTGGTCGATCCGATTTAACAGAAATCAACCAACGCGTTTTATTTTGTCACGCTCACATATTAGCTTCATAAATTATGAAATTTGAAACCTAGCAATAATTTAACATCCCGGATCCAACAAAAGTGGTTTCATCGAATTCCGAGGTCGTTTGCAACATGTTTATTTTCAGGGGCCATATACTCTCTATAGCGACCTTTCTGAAAATTCATTTGGCCATAACTTTTGATTCCCGCTACGAAACTTCGATTTTTTAGATTTGTTAGAAAGATATTCATAAACAGATTTAAATATTTTTGGTTTCACTAAAATCCATTTTATTTTTCACCCGGTACAGCCCGTCAAAGTTTGAATTCAAATTTTCAAACTGCCGCACCATTTCTAACTCTTTATTTTATTGAAATATTCTATTTCAATTGTTTAAATTTCTTTAAAATAATCAATTTAAAAATTTTAAATTGGCTCGTAATTTCCGGGTTGTTACATCAGGAGTACATTGAATCCCCCACTTTTTATGTTCAGAAAAATGGGATTCTGAAAGGGTATGTCAGTTCCAATAAAGGCATACGTCAGATGGAATTGGTCTGCCACCACAAGCTTATACAACCCATTTTCCGGGCTGTGGAATATTTTTCACTTCAAATGGAATTGGTCTGCCACCACAAGCTTATACAACCCATTTTTTGGATTCAACCTAAGGTTACCCATCTGTTGTATGCAGACGACTTGATTGTTATTGTGAAGGAAAGTGTAGAAATGGTTAGGACCTGTAACGACCCAAGGATTTTCAGCTCTGAAAATCGACATAAATACCTTTACCGTAACTCATGCTGACCTTCCAAACACTGAAAACATTGAACGTTGCTAGAAAGAATTTAGAGGGTGAGATAAGAAAGAAAGAAATATAAGAATAGAAGAAGAAAAAGAAGAACCAACACAACACAGAATCAGAATCTCACATCGCAGCGGAACAAACTATAATATAGAAATAAAACTTTATTGATGGCTTTTAAAATACTTACAATATCAGAGTATATCACACGTTTGGACAGTATAATAACCTGTCCTCATATACAACACACAGCGGAATAGTAGCTATATAATTTCATACGTCCGAACACTTCCAGCTCGTCTATGGACTTCGCAACATCCGATAGCCTGGACCTGTACAACCCGGCCTAACCCGAGCATTTACAAAACACCGGGTCAGTCTGGTGAACCAGAGTGAGATAAAAACTCGCACAGTATTAAGGGAAATCATCCAACTTGCTTTTAAAGTTCAAAAATATTTTTGAAAGAAAAGGATAATCGTAAGACCAAATCCACACATAAATACGGATGGTTTTTACCTTACAATAACCCAAAATGTTTTTGAAATCCATCTAGCGGAACGCTTGCATCTCATGCTCCACATATATAGTGTCTGATATTATAATAGTGTCTAAATACAAGTAGATATCCATCTAGCGGAACGCTTGCATCTCATGCTCCACATATATAGTCTACAATCAAAACCGTGGGTGCTTATTGGAGATTGGATTCCAACTATGACAAGGTATGGGACCACCTGCCGATAGTGTATCTCTAGAGGCGAATACACTGGGTTCAACAAGAACGTCTTGCAACCCGGCCCACACATGACTGACCACTCATTTCGCTTGAGTGTATTGAATGTATATCACCAATGGTTGGGATCAAACCACCGTTTCCCGAAAAGGTACAGCATCGAAATAGATTAAAGAAGCAAAAGAATTTCTCTAAATAGGTGATTATACCCCCTAATGGGAGCGACCCACATAGCCATGCTGCCTGCCCGATTTCTGTCATTTCCTGGTTGATGAGGCTTGAGGTTTAAATCTCTTTTTGGGATATTTGGTCACCATTCACTTTGAATGTCACATCGCCAGATCCGTCAAGTCACTAATTGACGTCCACAAATATACTCTGGGTGTAAAAGAAGTGTCCCTCTTTGCCACCACTCGGTATATTTGTAAAAATCAACGTACGTGGTTTCAGGAAATACTCTATCAGACATTCGTCCATACAAGCCATCCAGGAACAGGATGAACCGAAGGTACTCTCCTACTTCATCCAATATAGGAATCACCCCATGGATCAGTAGCGAGAAGTCCTTGCAACCCGTAGATTCCAACCACGACAGAACCACAGTTTATCTCTGGCCGCTAAACCAGAGATTAGTAGTAATCCTTCCGCTTATGAAGATCCACGGTCTTCAATGCTCCATCTCGACCCTCTTCTGATATCTTCACATATTTGTTTGTTGGAATGGTTTTCGAATATAAATTCGATTCCGGTCTTTACTTAACAACAATCGTATTGGACAGATTTGATAGTCGGTGATTTAACTATCGAAATATACATTGTTTCAATCATGAAAATCCAGTGAGTTCACTGGTTCCGTATTCAGCATCACTTGGCCTTTTGATTAAAAACAAATGTAAATTTAGAACTCTTAAGGTACTTCGATAAATATAGTTTTCACGCTTCTTTATTTAACATAAGATTTATTCTTTAAACAAGTTCATACTTAATAAAATCCTATATCATATTCAGTTTTCTATTTTCACTTTCAAATCACTATTCACATTAATTTTCTAATATTGGAAATCAATTCACTTATTACTCGTGAAAACAACGTTACAGAATATCTTTTATTCCTTCCTTGACAACATAACACTTATTCTTATTTAATAAACTCAACTTTTACATTTCATTTCTACTCGGAAATATCATTAAAATTTATGCCATCCAGTCTCCTTTTATTTCCCCTTTTACTTTAGAATCTCATCATCTACATACTTGCCAAGCCTTCACCAAAGTGTTGCGTTACTATTTCTCTAATGAAATAATAAATTACTACAAACCTCTTTCACCATTACAACTAATATCATCTTCAGATAATCCTGAAGTCGTTCAAGTTGGGGTATTTCAATTACCTCTCAGACCTTGATCAACAACGTTCATATCTCAAGATTACCACAAGTTGTAATTCAAAACCTGATACTTCGTTCCAATATCAATACAAATTCCATTCCGCTATTTTATTCAAAATATGGTTTCATACAACCTTCTTACGCTTTGAAAATCTCTTTCTCGTAATATGCCCGTTCTTTCTTAATTCAATAATTAAGTAACTATTTTATAAAACATCACTTTTAAATCTGCCTCTTTAAACCAAGTCATTTTATATTTCAGATTTGTTTATCAAATCCTATGATCCACTTCTTTTACCATATTCACTTTTACCAATCCCTTTCCAAATTCACTACACCATTTTCCACTTTGGAATCTTATTTTCCAATTCTCACTTCTACTTAATCCCATTATTTAGTAACGTTAATGTAAAATTAATGCTTTACACTTTAAACCCCATTTATAAAACACTGGTTTATTATAAAACCCTTTTATCTAAATTTCCTTTTTACTTAATTCAATTAATTAAGTAATATTAAATTTAAGCTATAATCGTCGCTTAAAATTTACTTTTATAACTTTGTTATAAGAACTCAAGTTTAAGAAAAACCTGTTCACAAACTCCTTTCACCTTTCCATTGGATTTCATTTCCCATTTCGAGTACTTTTTAAATGAATTTCAACTAAAAAGTATTTCCATAAATTATTATCAATTGAAATAATAATTTACCTCGATAGTTAACTACTTCCGTAGTTAATTCCTTTATTTACTAAAATAAATATTAATTCCCCTTATTAAAGATTTTATTAAAATTAAAACAATATTCACTAAACTATTTTATTAGATTAATTCAAATCAATTAAATAATCAATTTCAAATAAAACATTCGACTTAGTTACTCAACGCGGTTATCTCGTTAACCAGTTCCTACTCGTTTCCACTTTAAATTAATTAATAACATAATTAATTTAAATAATCCCATTAAATTTTTCTTAAAGAAATAATAACCCAACTTATCGGTTAGATTAATTTCTATTCACGAGTTTATAAATCTGATTAACATTATAAATTACTTTATAAAATCAATTAATAATAATCAAGTCTTAAATAAATAAAATATTTATTTATTTCCCTTTAATAAACTTTTATTCAAAATAATATATTTCAGAATCTATTTCCAGTTATAAAATAAATTTTATAACTTCAATTCTATCAGTCCACCTGACGGTAAATCAATATAAATAAAACAATTTACTTTTAGGCCATTTGCTATCGATTACTCAACCAATACTGCCCATTGGTTAAAACCAAACACATGTTGAATTTCCAATCAATGATCAATACTCAAATGAATTACCCAAACATGATAGTTCATATGATAATATGAAAATAAATAATATATTTGAGGAATCCGGTTGGATCCCTCCAGCCTGTTCTTACCTGTACACAAATGGTTATCTCCAAATAGATCGTTCAATTTCATTTAACTGATAATAATAAATAACGACCATTTAATTCCAACCACAAGCAATTCAAACAATTCAACCAATTAAACATGTTTATTTTATAAACGTGACCAACAAGGTAAGTTACCTTTATTGGAACCAATCGTTAGAACAACAATTTGTTATTTCACTGAAATTAAACGACAGTTTAATTTCATCAGTTAAATCAGCAAATAAGTATATAATTAGCAAACAGTCAACCATTGGCAAGCAGAGCACACAAAATCAAAACCCAATTTATATAAAATATAAATGGGTAAAACTGAGTGAGTTTAACTCACCTTGATTTGTTGTTTAAACAGCTCATTTAAGTCAAATTAAACCGGTATTTAATTTAATAGAAAGTCCAGCTGATTCCCTCTGAGTCTAGATTTGTTCCATAGCGTAGTACTCGTCCATACGAACCCCATGATGAATTATGATAACAGATGTGCAAGATATAAGTTATACGAGTTATTACTAATTATTAATTTAAATTAAATTGCCTTAATTACTTAGATTAGTTAATAATTACTTTAATTATAAGGTCACACATCCTTTCTATTCTTGTACTGCCTTGTTCCATGCTCATTATCCAATGTGATGCCTGCAGAAATTTACAAATTGGTTTGGAAATAATTAGTTCCTTAGTTTACTTAATATAACAATATTAAGTTGATAAAAATATATGTTTACTCCAAATCCTTACATGTTGTTTTTTGCTACCATGATCACGTTTTAAAATTAAGATGACCAATCCAATATTGCCTTTCCTGTTCAAAAACATGGTGCCTTGCCTTGTTCCCATTGTTATAGCCACTTCTCATTCAAACAATGTTGTACCAGTAAGTAAACTTAAAATCATTTAATTAGACTTAATTTAAAACAAATGGTCCCTGAACTAAATCATTAATTAAGTAGTTACGGTCAGTTATGGCAAGAATGAGGCTGTCTCTTATTGTTAACATCGTTCCCATCATTTGTTTTAGCTACTCCATAACATTGATCTCCTCCATGAACACGAACCTGCTGCCATCCTAAATACCGCTGCCGCACTCAGTAGTCCACCTGACGAGGATCGATGACTGTTGTTCAACCCGCCTGAGCACCTCCATCATTCGACCCAAACGACGACAACCCCAATGCCACATCACGCCGGAAAATCCCCCTTAAACACCGCGACTTCGAACTCTTTTCCTGTCACTCCGATCATCGGAAACAGATCATAGCCATCGGCAGGGGAGAGCTCGCCTAGCTCTACAATATTGGAGGAGGAAGAGCTTGGATTTGATTCATGGATTTTGTTATTTTGAGGGATTTAATTTCGGAATTAATAGCCGTTCATTCCCATTGATGGCGGCTCATTCATTTATTGACCACACACCAATATTTGACTAATGTTTCTAGGGTTTATGGCTGAGAGCATTTGTATTTATAGTGAGTTGGATAGGATTTATATATATTATTATAATTCAACGAAACTTCGCGCTAAAGTAACACGTAAAACTATCCACAGTTGATTCCTGTTTTCTGATAAAAAAGCTAATCCTAGCATAGAAAAATATTCCGGACCCGATGGGACAAGTTTCGTCGAATTCCAACATCATTTGAAAAAAATTCCTTTATATAACCAGAAATAAACGCGCGTTTAAATTTTCCACGATCACTAGATAAATCCAATCAACTTGAAATCTCGAAATCCTATAATAATTAATTGATACGAACCCAACGACACCAGTTTCGTCGCATTCTGAGACTATTTCCCCGGTAGGCTATTTTTATACGCACAACATTGCCATTCTGGACACCAAATTTGCCAGTCACCAAAAATAACAAACTATATACCTAACCTGACTAAAATTGACGATACGAATTCAATGGAACTAGTTTCGTGGCTTAATTCGATCGTCTGCTCAAGTTATACTCAAATATCACTTTATTAAATTAAATTAATTTAATTACGCACTATAGAAAATAACTGGGCATTTATGGTTGTCGTGGTCACATATGACATCAGTTTGTCACGTCATTTAACACCATGCAATAATTTAACGTTACAATTCCAATGAAACTGGTTTCATCGAAAACATAGACCATTTGAAAAATGGCTATTATAAAGGCCTATATTTAAATAACGATTTCCACAGCGACTATTTTAAAATTTAATTTGGCCATAACTTACAATTTACAATATGAAATCTGGATTTTTCTCTTTCATATGAAAATTATCATCAACTAGATTCTGACGTTTCTCGTTTCACAGAAATCCGGCTTATATCAGATCCTGTATATTCATTTGATGTTCAAAACTTCATATTACGAACTGCAGCGCCATTTTCAAGCTCGATTTATATTATATATAAATATATATATATAGTTCAAACTTCATTTTAAATACGAATCCAATATTAAAATCCATCAATATTCTAAATAAAATATTTAAAATTAATTAATTAAATTAAATATTTGACTGCAAAAATACGGGTCGTTACAGGACCATTAATCAGATTTTTCAAAATCTCGAAAGGAATGTGTTTCTTAAGCTTAATACTAACAAAACCAAACGTTATTTCCACAAATTTAGCAAGAATAAAGACTTTTCTTTGGAGTCACTTAATGTTCAGACAGGTGAATTTCCAGTTAAATATTTGGGGTCCCTTTGTCCTCAAACAAAATTATAAATAAAGAATGTATGGAACTTGTTACTAAAATTCAGGCTAAAGCTGCTTTCTGGCTTCAAACCTTTCAAATGCCCGGTGCATCGCTCAATAAAACAGAGAAAGTTTGTGCTGATTTTATATGGAGAGGAGTCGTGCACATAATCCAATATGATGACTTATGCAAACCTAAAGCTGAAGGAGGGGCTAGAATGAGAAAACTAATAGATTTGAAAGTGTATACACGATGAAGCAAGGTTGGAAAATCATTAATAACAATGGCCTATAAGCTAGATATATGAGATAAAGATGCATTCAAGGTAATTTTTGGCAAATGCATTCAGACAATAATGCCTCTGCCACTTGGAAAGCTATTTTGCATATAAAGGGAAAGCTAGCTTCTTGTTGCAAATGGGAGATAACAAAAGGAGAAAACACTGGTTTATGAAGAGATCCATGAATAGAGGGAGAATGTATTATTGATATGGTTGGGATACATACTTTCTTTTATTATGGTTGCCCTAACAAGCTCGTTCAAGACATTATTCAAGCTAACCAATGGAAAATCACATCCATATCACTTAATCAAAATTAGCAAAACAAAATCAAAAGTATGCCACTATATACTGACAAGAAAAGTGACATAGGCTTGGAGACCGACTGTCCAGGAGTTCACGATGAAGTCAGTCTAGAATGAAATTAGGCGCAAGGACTAGTTAAAGCAATGGAGTAAAATCATTTAGGACTGTGTCAACAACCCTAATACAATGTTTAATGCCTATAAAACTATCTTGGATAGGCTTCCGACTAGGGATAAACTACACAGGTAGGGTGTAATGACCCGGAAATTTAGCGACCTTGATTATCTGAGAATACAACACATATCGAACATCAAGAGTCGAAAATACCAAATGATTAATGAAAGAAATTAGAGGATGAGGAAAATAAGATAGAAACTTAGAATTGAAGAAGAAGAAGAAGAACAACATCAGAGTAACACGAATCTCACAACGGAACAAATAACATATAATATATAACATATCTTTGAAATATAAATCTGTACTCGAATATACATATCATTTTCAAAGTACAGCACTTACAACACAACGGAAATAAACAATAGCTATATGATCCTGAAGCCTCCTGCTCCTGCTCTTCAAGTATCTGTAAATCCCGACTACTTGGCTGCCCATACAAAAATGGGCACCCAAGAGTTTAGGGAAAACAAAACAAAATAAACTCCGGGTCAGTCATGGGACTGGTATGAGTAAAACAGTTTAAAACAATTGAACAAGTAAATGATATCTCATAAGACCATGCCGTATAACGGAACGGGTTTTTCCCTTATGAGAATCCAAAATATCTTTATATCAAAAACCTTTTGATATTATAATAATGTCTATCAACCACAATTATATTAATCATCTAGCAGAAACGCTTACATCTCACGTTCTACATATATAGTATACAATCAAAACCGCAAGCACGTATTGGGTATTGGATTTCCAACTATGACAAGGTATGGAACCACCTTCCGCTAGTGTACCTCTAGAGAGGAATACACTAAGTTCAACAAGAACATCTTGCAACCTGGCCACATATGACCAACCACTCGTTTCGCTTGAGTGTATCGAATGTATATCACCAACGGTTGGGATCAACAACCGTTTCCCGAACGGGACAACATCAACAATAGATTTTTTTGAAGTAAATGAAACTCTAGATCAGGTGATTATACACCCTACTTCGGAGTGATCGACTTAGCCATGATGCCTGCCCGATTTCTGTCATTTACCGGTTGATGAGTCTTGAGGTTACGCTTCATCATCACATCAAATTCACTTCGAATGCCACATTGTCAGATCCATCGAAAATCACTAATTGACGTCTACAACAGTACATTACGTGTTAGCTAAAGAAGTTTCCTTCTCCGCTTCCACTCTTGGTATGGTTGAAGAAATCAATGTACGTGACCTTTCTGGAAATACTCTGTCAGACATTCATCCATACAAGTCATCCAGGAACAGGATGAACCGAAGGCACTATTCAGTATATCCATCTTAGGCACTGTTATCTAAGATTTATACAACAGCCCTTGCACTTTACCCCGTCTTCAATTTTCTTTGGCATATATGATTCGCAACGCTTATGCCAATATAGAGTGGTTCTTTGGATAATAGTCCAACCGGTCTCTCCATATTAACAACGTTAAAATGGTCAAAAACTTCAATAGTTTGTGATTTAGCCATCAAAGAAAAACAGGTGTGCAAACAATGATATTATTTCCAGATGGAAATTCTATCAATCAATCATCAATCATATATATATGTATATATATATTTCCTTATTTTCTATGTTTAGAAAATATACGTTATTAACACTGGAAAACATTCCCATTGTTTATTTACATATCACTATCATTTCACAACTATCAGTCCCTGACGGTAAACTAGTAGGAGAACAATTCTCTAAGTATAAACCTCGAAGGCCGAAACCAACATCAGATCGATACTCAGAAAACTATTCAACTTAACTAATATCTAGTCAGTTTCTAATCTTGTTTAACTCTATTTCTTTACCTCTATTCGATTAACTCTATTTGATTAACTCAAATTCGAATAACTAATATTCGATTAATTCTTATTGATTTACTCTAACTGATTAACTCTAACTGATTTAACTCTTTAACTCTAACTGATCTAACTGATTAATTCTTATCTTATTTATTTACTAAATAAATAATTCACTTTATAAATATTCTATTTATAAAGATTTCCTTCATTTATAATTCCCACTTAAACGTATTTCCTATTTATAAATATTCCATTTATAAATATTCCTATTTATAAATATTCTATTTATAAATATTCTCTTTTATAAAATCCTCTGATTTTATAAATATTCTCTTCTCAGTATTCACTTTGACAAATTCCCCTTTCTCCAAATCCCGGTATGTTATGGTGTTTAACATATCAAATTACGATGTCCAATATCGTCCATACACACACAATCAACATCAGATTATAATTCACATCATATATCAAAATATATGAAAAACAATAAAATATCTGTTGAGGAATCCAGTCGGATTCCTCCAACCTGTTTCCCTGCATCCACAGATGTTACACAATAAAATCAACATCACTTTCAGTTCCATATGATATATTCTGATAAACAGAATCAATATAGAAATTCAACTAACTGACTAGCAGTTCAATCAAACGGTCAACACACAGTCAATCAGACAATTTTAAACAGTTCTAAATATACGTTACAAAAATATAACTGTTCAGAGTTGGTGAGATTTACTCACATTTGTAGTTCACTGTTAAAGAACGATAAACTATTGTTTTATTTGAATCAAACAGTTTATTTCGCCATAAATTAAAACTAGCCTCAATCCACTTCCAGTCAGTCTCATTGGGCAGTGTCCGTCCATACGATACTGTCGGATCTTGTTTTGCCCAATTATGACATCGTATGCAAAAGTTATGGTTTTATTTAGTTAGAACATGATTTAAGGATAATTAAACTCAACACTTTAAGTTACACACAAACCTCGCCCTCTCATGTCATCAGCACGTGCCCCCGTGCTTCTGCCTTCCCTAAATTCTAATTCTGGAAAACCCATTACTTCGAACCCACCCTTTCCCCTTTGACCCATCGTTTGACCACCATCCACGACTGCTCCGGCCACCAACCTCCACCGTGGTAACCTCCAATCCACTTAGCACACAAAACCGCTCCTTCCAGTCACCATCATCCCAAGTTCGACGCCTTCCCCTGAAATCTCGACCTGCTGCCCTTCATGCCTTGTCCAGGTGACGCACTCCACCACCGACCCTCATCGACCACCAAAACTTTACCACACCTCCTCCTTGAACCCTCAAGCCCGAATCCGGCCTGACCTCCTCCAACCGACGACCGTACTTCCTCTAACCCACGCCCTAGGCCACGCTGCCAAAATTGGGGCGACAACAACCATGATTAATCAAAAAGAAAAGGCTACCAAGTCGAAGCTCTCAAGAGCAGCAGTCCTACGGATCCAATGATGTTTGATTTCATTTAGTATACGATTTTAGATAATTCGTTGAAGAATTAAGGAAGGAGGCGGCTACTTTATTTTTCTACAGAAGAGAGAAAGAGGGAATTAGGTTAAAAATGTTTAAGGGGGGTTATTTATAAGGTTTAGGATTTAGATATTTTTAGTTAGATATTTTATAGAATGGAATATTCCCGGTATATTCTCATTTCTATATTCATTTTGCTTTTCTAATTCATGTGATCACACACGATACCTAAAAATCACCAAACTGGACATGCAGTTATAGTATGACATTACGGTCCCAACGAAACTGGTTTCGTCAAATTCTGACTCTGTTTGCTCACACAGCTTATTTTTAACTGTCAAAATATTGATTGTTTATCACATTAAAAATCCGTACGACCACACAGTGACTCTAAAAATCACAGAACTTGGAATCTAGCGATAATAATATTGCGGATCCAACAAAATTAGTTTTGTCGAATTCTGAGGTCATTTGCAAAACCCACTATTTTTAAAGCTTTGAATAACCCATTTAAATATATAAATATATTTAAATACAATTAAATTAAATATAAATAAATTTATATTATCGTATATATTCACAGAGGAATACCATACAGTTCAGAAAACCCTTATATGGATTTCTAACTCGATATTCAAATCCGGGTCAACCCGATATTCGATTTGTATTGAAATTCCTTTTTAAAGTATAAATAATTCATTTATAAATTATAAAGGAATTCCACAGCGACTTTTCTAAAATTTTATTTGGACATAAATCAAAATCTACACGACGAAATCCCGATTTTTCTCTTCCACTAGAAAGATATACTCCACCAGCTCCTAACGTTTCTTGTTTCACAGAAATCCGACCTTAAACGAATCCTGTACATTCAGTTGAAGTTCGAATCACCAATTTACGAACTACAGCGCCATTTCGAGCTCGATTTTAATTATAATATAATTATACGTTCAAACTGTCGTTCAAATAATATATTCGTTATTCTAATTCAATTCTAAACTGAATTAAATATCACAGATGATCCAGTTCACACCATATCGTCATTTCAGCCAATTCTGATTATTTCAGAATTAAATATATTATTTAATCATTATTTTAATTAATTATTCACCATTATTAAATTCAACGACCATGAAATCCTTTTAATCACCTTTTAAATAATTAAATAAATTAATTATTATACCGCTGAAAAAGCGGGTCATTACATAGGGAGTTACAAATGACACTATCTGCGTTTTTTGTAATCAGGTGGAGGAAGCTCGTGCTCATCTCTTTTTTAAGTGACTGCTTTCTACGACTATAATGGGAAATTGCAAATGGGTATCAACATGAGATCTAAAAAAATTACAAGAAATCAAAATTAC
The DNA here is from genome assembly GCA_030737875.1 of Allium sativum. NCBI lineage: Eukaryota > Viridiplantae > Streptophyta > Magnoliopsida > Asparagales > Amaryllidaceae > Allium > Allium sativum. The sequence continues at coordinate 323,161,664 of CM060921.1, forward strand.
ATCATTAGCAGCGGGAGTATAAAAGATCTAGAGGTCAAAAATTACATCATCCCCTTCACGGTAGCTGCATGGATTTTTTGGAAAGAAAGAAACAAATGCATTTCCTACCATAAGGAAACCAAATAGGAAGATCTAGATCAAATAATTGCTGGGGAGCTGAAATTAGTGAGATTGAGAATCTGTGCTAGACTTATCACAATGGATAAAAGTGGTGCTCATGCTGTTAGAGTAGATGCGATTTCATCAGAGCCAGGAAATCCAAGAAGATCGTTTTAGCCGCAATGAAAGTAGGAAGAGGAAAAGTTGTTTTCTTCTTTTATTCTTTACATTTTTGTACTGTATTGGTATATTATTCAGATGAGCAGTTTCAAATAGTCTAAAATTGGACCATTTCGTTGCGCCTTGAACACGTGGTATTGTATGGGTATGATCACCGCGTGTATCTTTTTCCTGGATAGAAGACCTAATACAACTTTGACCCATTTTCGGATATATATATATAACTAAATTCTAGAATCTAAATCTATGTGAATCTAGATTAGAAAAGATAGAATGGAGGTTAGAGGAATAGAATAGAATCCTGACCTTTTTTGGAATTCTACATTGGTAGAAGGACGGTATAGAGGCGTAAAATCACTCCATTTCCCCTTTCCAATAAACTCAAAAAATCTCTCAAACCATTCTACTAAAAATGATGAAATCTATGCCTAAATTCATGGTTTTTATATGCAGACACATCCATATAACTGAAATGTTAAATTATGATGGTCAGATTTTGTTTTTGTTTTAAGTGTTTAATACAGTTTTAGACTAAAATATCACTATAAATGCTATATTATACTATTGCAACATTTTTAGAATATATTATGGTGATAAATAATCAAGTTTCATTCAAAGTTCATGTCTTGATTCTTTTTGGAAAAAAAAATATTGGCTTCCAAGAATGTAGCAGGTGTATTCAAGCCTACGATTTCTTCTATATAAACCAGTTAGCAAGTGTATATATGTAAATGAGTATCCAAATTAACAAAACTCAAAATATGGTTTGTTTATAGTAACATATATACAAAACAAGGCAGTCATGTACTTACATTGTCATTTACGGTCAAAAGCAGTTTAAATAATGAGAAATGGAGTGATTTTCTTCTCTGTAACTCAAAATGTAAATTCGTGAAAGCTACTGATAGGTGAAATCTTACTTAGTTTTCTATCCAACTTGTGATGGGAGTAGACAATTTGTTCAGTTCAAAACATAACTAAGATAAGTATGGTCTGGTTGTCATATATGTATACTAAGATGTCCAAGTAAAATTTGCATTTAACATTAACATGAGTAGTTCAATCAATGTAGTAAAACAGAGTGAGATTTTACTCACAGTATGGTTTATGATCCTAAGGCTTGGTTGTGATGTTGTCTCAAGTTGATTTCTAGGAAAGGTTTTCCAAAGTAAGGTGAGGAAAAACTGAGCAATTGTTGCCCATATATAGAAGTATGGAATTGATAAAATATTGTATTGCGTTGGCTTTCATGAAGAGAAATGATGTGAATTTCCTTAGCAAGGGTTTAATGAGATTGGAGAGTCTACATGCTAGTGTTTGTAGCTATAGCTATTCTTTGAAGGAAAGTACGTTAGGTTTCTAGCTATACAAAATCCTCCAATTGACAAATGTATTCAGCCATTCATTTCATCAATTATGGTACACATATTTGCCCCACCTCTGTCCTTAAAATTGGCATAACAAAGCTTAGCTGCCAAGTAATTGTCTTAGGCAAGGTACTACAAATATTTCTATGGCACATCACATTAAAGTCTAGATGATTTGCTGGCCTTTGCATTCCATCTATTGAATGCTCCCTTTTTTTATTTTCCTGATGTTGTCATTGACATATATTATTATTTAAGGTGTAACTTTTCTCAAGTGTTTACATGATTTCCTTCTCTTGTCTTATGTGATGTTTACAAAATCTCATTTTTCACTTTCCACATTGATTAATGTAAATTTTAAATACATTACTTGAACTTAACAGCATATGTACATTTTTATTAAGGAACTAAAATTAAATTTAAACCATATCCTTAAGATTGAAACAAAAAGTTCTTTCAATTTGCATATATTTAATTTAACTAATTTATGTTGATCATTTGATCTAATTTGGCAAATATTGTTTAAATGGAATTGGTTAAAAACCCAGGCCATTACACTATTTTTGAAAAGGTCGCTATAAATGCAGTTCGGTGACCAAAATTGGAAACCGATTGAAACGACTTATAAAAATTATTAAAAATATGAAAAAATTATGATAAATCGTAATTAATGGTTTTGAAATGATTTGAGTTAGAGTTGCAAAGTTTTGAGCTATCATTTGAATTTTTGGTCTTTTGACCTGATTTGCTTAACATAGTAAATCAATATTTTGAAATTTAGCATAAAGTATAACGAACTGGGATTTTCAACCCAGAAAATCAACATAAAACCCATGTTAATTATTCAGGTATCGAACATTCCAGATCATTAATAGAAAGAAGTTAGAGGGTGAGAATAGATAAGATAGAAAATTAGAATAGAAGAAGAGGAAGATCACCACAGAACAGAATCAGAGTAACACGAATTCATAGCGGAACAAATAAAATATTTTATAACATAACTTTGAAATAAAATAGTATATATATACAATAACATTATCAGAGTATGATACTTACACATAGCGGAAATAACAATAGCTATATAATCCTGAAGCCTCCTACTTCAAGCTATTCCAAGTATATCTGTAAAGACCTGAACTACTTGACTGCCCGTACAAATTTGGACACCCAAGAGTTTAGGGAAAAACAAAACAAAATAAACTCTGGGTCAGTCATGGGACTGGTGTGAGTAAACTCAAATCATTTGGTTTAACTTTCCAAATTTTTTTTCAAAAGAAAAGTAATCGTAAGACCGATCCATAAATAAACACGGACGGTTCTTACCTTACGATAACCAAAATACTTTTGGAAATCAATACTTCTCTGATATTATAATAATGTCTAATCACAAGTAATTAATAATCCAGCAGAACGCTTGCATCTCACTTTCCACATATATAATATACAAACAAAACCGTGGGCGCTTATTGGAGATTGGATTCCGACTATGACAAGGTATGGGACCACCTGCCAATACACTGGGTTCAATATGAACGTCTTGCAACCCGGCCCACACATGACCGACCACTCATTTCTCTTGAGTGTATCAAATGTATATCACCAACGGTTGGGAGCTACCCACCGTTTTCCTAAAAGGGACAACATCGAAAATAGATAAAAGAATGAAATGAATTTTCTCTAGATAGCTGATATACACCCTAATGGGAGCAACCCACCTAGCCATGCTGCCTGCCCAATTTCTGTCATTTCCCGGTTGATGAGGCTTGAGGTCATAACGTATCTTTTGGAACACCTGACCACCATTCACTTTGAATGCCACATCGTCATGCCCGCCAAATCACAAATTGATTTCCCAAAAAATACCACGGGCATAAAGCTAAGAGAAACGAATTCCTCCACCATCAAACGTAAGTACGTTTGAAGAGATTAACTTACGCAATCCGTTAGATATACTTTGTCAGACATTTGTCCATTCATGTTGTCCTGAGACTGGACAAATTGAAGGCACTATTCTATAAGCAGGATAGCCTTTGCATAACTCCATCCTCAATTGTTTTCATCATATTGATCGCAACGCTAACGTCCATACAGAGTGGTTTTCAGATAATGAATCTGATCCCGGTCTCTCCGTATTGACAACGGAAAAATGGTCAAAAAATTCAATAGTCGGTGATTTAACTATCAAAGAAAAATAGGTGTATAACCAACGATCTTATTTCCAGATAGAAATTCGATCAATCATCAATCAACACTGATCTCCTTTAATTTAATTTATCATTAATTTATCCATTTACCCATTTCCTGTCTCCATATATTCGTAAATTCTTATTTTCTACATTTAGAAAATATACATTATTAATCATTTGAAACATTTCTGTATTTGGCCCATTCCTTATTTTCTACATTAGAAAACATTTCTGATTCTTAATTGAAAAACATTTCTAAAAATCCTTCAATTGATTTAAACAGATGTTTAAATAAAACATCACTAAGCCAATTCAAACCATTACACTCATTAACTAAATTCACTTAATCAACCTTCACTATCAAACCTTACCCATCCCTTAGTTAAAAACGAAGTCAATAAAGTTGGGGTATAATTATCTCTCAGACCTTAACTGAACAATATTTCTAACCTCGAAATAGACAAAGTTCACCCTTTTAAATCTTTTAACCAACTTCCTTACGTAACTCGGATTTTATTTACGAATCTACTTCTTTTACTAAAATCCTTTGATTATAACGATGTTGTTATGATCCCATACTTCCGAAATAAAATAACTTAAATATAACTTTTCCTTATTAATTTGGATAAATAAACAAATAACTAATTTATTAATGAATAAATAAATCTTGGTTTTAAAACGGAAAGTAATTGGTACTTTTCCTAATTCGATATAATCGAATTTCAACTTACAATTCTCTCTCGAATAATCACAATTCGATAACTCCCCTTTCGAATAACTATATTCGATTATCTCTCCTCGAATAACTATATTCGATAATCTCTCTTTTGAACAAACTATATTCTATAACTCTTCTTTTCGGAAAGCTTATATTCGATTAACTATCTTCTTCGAATAACTTATATTCGATAATCTCTCTCGAATAACTTATATTTGAAAATCTCTCTCGAATAAGTTATATTCGATAACTCTCTTCTTCGAATAACTATATTCGATTATCAAATATCGGTTTCCAACCGACTACGAATTATCTTGTTAAATCCTGATTTTTAGTGAATATATACTTCCTTAAATAAATTATTTCATAACATCCGGCCTAGTTGAATTCTAATTACCAATCTTTATATATTTTATTTAATTCTATTCATATTTCGATCATCAAAATACATTCCATCGTTTCCTTTTTTAAAACAACTCAACCTTCCCATTTTACACTCACTTTTGGATTTGAAATCTCAATTATCCACTGATAATTATATTTTTAATTCATTTATAAACATTGTTTATAAATCACAACAGTTGTTTTCCTTATTTAACAAGTTATTTATTTCTAACCATTTGAAATCCCATCTCTGTTTAACCTCTATTTCAAAAACCCAATTTCCTTTACAATTGTTTTTATTTCCAAAATCTTTACTTAATTCCATTTTTCACGTTGAATGTGAATAATATCCCTTTTGTACAATCCCTTTAGTTTGATTTCATATTTTAAAAAAATATCCCAAATATAACTTCTATTTATAGATTTATTTATACGAAATCTTCTTTTTATTTCTAACACGTAAATTTCATTTGCAATTCCCTTTATAAATGCTGACTTCACATTCTATTTAAAATATCAGTGTTAAAAACTGATCTCTACTTCTCTATAGAAGTTCAGACTTATATATTCCATTTATCAAAAGATAAATATTCTTTTTTATTTATAACATCATTTATAAATTTATTTGCTCAATTTATCTGTTAAAACAGATTTCTATTTAAAAATCTACTTTGAAACCATCTCCTCGTTGTTCTTTTATATCTTCTTAATTCTCTTTTATAATTCTTTTTATTTCCCCAAATAATTTCTTTTATAATTCAATTTGATTTCTGAAATATTTCCTTTCAATTCTATTTGTTTTCCTAAATATTATATTTACTCCATAAAGTTCTTTATTTACTTCTTATTACTTTTATTCAGTATTTTAGCAAAATCGGTCTTTCAAACTTCCATATAACTGTTGTTAACTTCATACAGAAGTCTTTTATTTAATTTTCAAATATCTCCTTTTAATAAGTCCATTTGATTTTATGAAATTCCAAAATTCCATATTTGCTTCATACATTTCTTGTTATAAAATACTTTGATTTTATATGAATATTTTTATTTCAGTATACACTTTGAAACTTTCCTTTTTATATAAAATCCTTTTATTTTATATAAATATTTTATTTCAAATTATAGTTTGAAATTTCCCTTTTCACATTCCAGTATTTCCTTTGGTATTTAAAGGTACCAAATAACAATGATCAAACACACATAATCAACAATAGATTATAAATCACATTATATATCACAATAAATGAAAAACAATAAAATAAATGTTGAGAAACCCAGTTGGGTCCCTCCGACCTGTTTCCCTGCATCCACAGATGTTAATCAACATAAATAACACGGATATGAAGTATTCTGATAAACAGAATTAATATTCGATTAACGATTTATATATATCATTATCTAAATTTTAATCAATTTACTAGCAGTTCATCCAAGCAGCCAACACACAGCAAACAACCATTATTTATCTTTCTAAAAATATGTTATAAAAATATAAGTTAAGCAGAGTTAGTGAGATTTACTCACCTTGTTCGGTTTATCGTTAAATATCGATAATCGTTGTCGATTCAGATTGAACAATTTATTTTGCAATAAATTGTAATGATCTCCAATTCACTCCCAGTCAGTTCCATTGTGTAGTGTCTGTCCATACGATCCCATCGGATGTTGTTTTGTCAGATTCTGATATCGTATGCGGAAGTTATTAATATTACAAGTTTCAATACACATTTTGATTTAAAATTGATTTCTATTTGAATTAAATAATTGGGCTTTAGCGAAATAACCTGGCCATCTATCCACGTTGAGACCAACCCAGATGAATAGTGTTCATCTTCTCCCATATTACAATCCGACTTCCAGGAAAATGACCACACCATTTCCGCAACTTCAAACCTTCAACCGCTCCTCCATTCTTCACCGTTTTCAAAACCGCAACCACCCAAGTTGTGACGGCCCGCCCCGCACCAACCGACATTTACTCCAAAAGTGTGTTGTACACATGTCCAGTTAGCACGGAACGGTCGTCAGAAGGAAAGGAAGAAGAAAGAAAAAAAATCAACAAGGAACCTGAAGAATGTCTCACAGCGCATAGAACAAAATATAATAACAACATACTTGACATAAAACAGGTGAGACAGTGCATAAGCTGAAAACAAACTATCATAGCAGTGGAAGTACAGCTTATGATCCAAAGCCAACATTATTACAACTTTTAAAAACTGTCTCAAAAAAAAGCTAAACAAGAAAGGTACACTACTAATGCCCAAAGTAGTGACCAGCAACGACACAGGGAGAATATCTATACATATCATACGTGGAAGCCTCCTGCTCGCCTCTGAATCAGCTACTCGCGCATCACCAGCTAACCTGTCTCTAGTCTGCTCGTGTGAGCACCCAGAGTAATAAGAAGAGACATAAAACACTGGGTCAGACATAAAGTTTGGTATGAGCGATAAGCAGCTAAACAGAACAATAACAGGTATACTAAACCATACCTGAACCCGGACCTGTAACCAAAGAGTGAGCACTACATACTGTACAACACTTTAAGGTGCCACTGAATAAATGGTGTAAAGATAATGGGGGTGGGGGTGTGCATGTCATAATGATGGCAAACAAATCAAGCATAGTAACCATCCTCACATCTCTCACTCGGTGCGTAAAGTATACAATATCCACCACTTCGATCACCCAATACTTTGCTATGATCACTCTGCCCCATGAAGTCATAACGGCTTCACTACACTGATCCATAGCCACTAATCCTTCGCTATGTCTAATTTGCCCCATGGAGTCGTATACACCCCCACTGCACTGGCTCATAGCCTTACTAATCCTTTACTATGTCCACTCTGCCTCATGGAGTCACAATGGCTCCACTGCACTGGCTCATAGTCTTACTACGATCACTTTGCCCCTCGAGTCATGATGACTCTACTGCACTGATACGTAGTCCTGCTACGATCACTTTGCCCCTCGAGTCATGATGACTCTACTGCACTGATACGTAACCCATCATTCCTTTTCAATGGTGAATCGAAGTTATGAATGTCGACAACTCCTTAGCACACGTCCCGCAGCAAAGCCCAATCATGAAGTGAACTCATTGGTTCCCAACTGGATCCTAAGCTCTAACTTACATTTGGACTACCTTTGCATCTCGGGTTATTGGTCATCATCGGATCGGTTCGGATCTCCTCCTAGCAATCGGTTCAGTTCGGGCTTCAGCTCCTAGTCATCAGCATGGTTCGTGAATTAACACTCTTCACTGGATCGGATCGGGTACGTCGAGCTCCCTCACAGTGCATCGGTTCAGATCGGTAGTCATCACCCCCGGCGGATCGGGTCGGGTTCTTCAAGTCCAATCACCACGCATCGGTTCGGTTCGGAGGTGGCCATGTGGTTCAGATCGGACTGATGCATGCCACAAAAGGCGGATCGGGTCCTTTTCTCCGTTCCAATCTGGATCGGCCAGATTCCTGCACTATTTCCAGCAAGCAGTTTACGCCACTCGACGGCGTTTTCGACCATTCCAACTATTCTAATCAATCACAAAGCATACCATACAGTCATAGCAACATGTACAATCAACCACAAACACCGAAATAACCATATGATAGGTTAAAATGGATCAAACATAGCCAAAACCCCATATTTTCCCTTAAGCATGTTTAGGTGAAACTAATGATATGATTAGCAAAACTTAACCAAATTAACCCAAGTTCATATCAGAGATCTAAAACATCATTTAAGAATTTATAAATATTTTTCCAGATTTTTTTCCATGTTTAAATTTGCTAATTAACACTAATTACCCTTAATTAACCATAATTAGTGAGGAACTATGCAAATCACTCACCTTAGCCACAAATAAACCTTAGATCTGAAATAAATCTCTAATATGGCACGAATATCAATGCTAAACAGCAGCTCTAATCTTGATTTGGTGAAGATCTCCCTTGATTTGATGTTGTTAAGCTTAATCCTTGATTAGGAAGTAATTTAGAGGTGATTTAGAGGTTGGAGGCCATTTTTAGGGTTTCTAAGAGGTAAATGGAGCCTAGAAAACTAAAATGGAATGAAACTCTAACTCTTTTCAGCCTCCCCATAACCCTAATCCCGAAATGGGTTATGGGCCCTTTCACTAATCACGCTATTTGGCCCGGTTAAGCAGTTTTTCACCTTCCAAACATTATTTCAGCCATATCTCCCAAACGGTGAGTCCGTTTGGCTATTATGACCACTCTACGGAAAGGTAAACCATCAAACGAATCTAATGGAAGTGGTTTCAGGTCATAATTCCTTTCCAGTCAAAAGTTATGGCCGAAACAAGATCAACTAGGGGCAAAATGGTCATTTAAAAATCGGCAAAAATCATGAACATGTGAAATGACCCTAATAGTCGTTTCCCAAAGTTACATGACCATACGACTTCGTATAAGAAAGAAATAAATATTCTACGATCCTCCAATGTGTAGAATGCGGGTTGTTACATTCTCCCCTCCTTAAGAAATTTCGCCCCCCCCCCAATTCCCTACTCAAAACACACAAAGGGTCCCGCATGCCTATCAGCCGTAAAACAACAATCAAACATGCAAAACAAGTCTACCCTAGCATGCAGAATAACTAAATGACGAAGTAAATCTTACTAGGCAAAGAGTTCTGGATGCGTCTTCCTAATGCTCTCCTCTATCTCCCAAGTACAGTCATTCTCGTTCTTGCCCCACTGAACCTTGACTAGCTTCACCGCCTTCCTTCGAAGTTGCTTCGTATCGTGCTCGACAATACGAATCGGCTTGCGGTTCCCAACCGCCTCGGGTTCCACTTCGAAGTCTTCTAACTGATCAGGTGAAATAGTTATATCTGGGTCGTGTATGAACTTCCTTAGTTGGGAAACATGAAATACGTTGTGAACTCCCGCCATCTTTTCGGGTAAGTCAACTCTATATGCCAAATTCCCAACTAGTTCAAGAACTGGGAATGGGCCAACAAATCTTGGTGTCAACTTGCCTCTCCTGCCAAATTGTATCACCCTCTTCAACGGAGAAATCTTGACAAACACCAAGTCACAAACGGATAATTTTAAGTCTCTTCTCCTCTTATCAACATAACTCTTCTGCATATCTTGGGCAGCCTTCATTCATTGCTGAATGATCTTAATCTTGTCCGAGGTTTCTCTTACCACGTCTGGTCCAAGCACAAACTTCTCACCGGTCTCTATCCAACATGATGATGAGTTGCACGGTCTTCCGTACAAAGCTTCATATGGAGCCATACCGATACTGGATTGGTAGCTATTATTATATGTAAACTCTACTAGATGCAAATGGTCATCCCATGATCCACCAAAATCCAATATACAAGCTCTTAAGAGATCTTCCAATATGCGATTCATCCTCTCTGTCCGACCGTCGGTTTGAGGATGATACGCGGTACTGAGATATAATTCCGACCCTAGAGCCTCTTGTAAGCTCTTCCAAAACCCACTAGTAAACAATGAGTCTCGGTCACTCACAATGCTTTTAGGTACTCCATGAAATCTCACTACCCACTTCATATACAGTTCTGCTAACTTAGCTGCCGTTCTGGTCGATTTGACTGGTATAAATCTTGCGCTCTTGGTCAATCGATCCACAATTACCCAAATGCTATCATGTCCCGATCTAGTCCTTGGTAAACCATCAATGAAATCCATCGAGACTTGCTCCGATTTCCATTCGGGAATTTCTAATGGTTGCATCAAACCACTAGGCTTCTTTTGCTCGGCTTTAACTAGCTGGCAATTCATGCACTTGGATATAAACTTCCCAACGTCTCTTTTCATCCCTTCCCAGTAGTAAGTCTGCTTCATGTCTCGATACATCTTATCACCACCAGGGTGTATAGTCAGTTTTGAGTGATGACATTCCCTAAGCATTTCATCTCTCAAACCATTCGCGTTGGGTACAACTAGTCTTCCATTCTTTCGAAGCCATCCTTCTCGATTAAGCTCGTACAAATTCATCTCCTCACCGTCGATATTCATCTCTAACTTGGATATGATTTCCAACAGGTTAGGATCGTCCTTCTGACTGGAACAAATCCTCTCAATCAAAGTGGGTCTGATCATCAAACTAGCCAACATCTCTAGATCCAATTCGCACTTTGGTCTGAAATCAAACCCTGCGATATACTCCAGTTGCTTCCATTCAAGAAACATAGCCCGTAAACTGGCATGTCTCCTACTCAAGGCATCGGCTACCGCATTGCCTTTCCCAGGTGTATATGCGATATCAAAATCATATGAAGCCAAGAACTCTAACCATCTCTGTTGATGGAGATTCAGATCCTTCTGAGAGAAGAGATACTTTAACGATTTATGATCGATAAACAACTCAAATCTTTCTCCTAAGAGATAATGTCTCCACATCTTCAATGAGAACACGATCGCTGCCAGTTCCAAATCATGGGTAGGATACCTTTTCTCATGCGGCTTTAATTGCCGACTAGCATAAGCTACAACTCTACCTCCTTGCATCAATACAACACCTAGTCTGGTACCACAAGCATCCGTGTATACCGTCATCTCTTCATTCCCTTTTGGAATGACTAACACTGGCGCACGGATCAACTTTTCTTTTAGACTCTTGAATGCATTCTCACACACTCCGTCCCGGACGAAGGCATGATTCTTCTTAGTCAACTGAGTCAACGGTGCTGCTGTCTTGGAGAAGTCCTGGATAAACATACGATAACATCCAGCTAATCCCAAGAAGCTTCTTACGTCTGTTGCATTCTTGGGCGTAGACCAATCCTGTACTGTAGCCACCTTCGCAGGGTCCACGGCAATACCATTCTCTGAAATAACATGGCCCAAGAATCTCACTTCCCTCCTCCAGAAGTGACACTTAGAAAACTTCGCTTTCAATTGGTGTTTTCTCAAAACCTCCATCAGTATCCTTAAATGTCACTTGTGTTCTTCCTCTGTCCTCGAGTAAACAAGGATGTCGTCTACGAACACAAGAACAAACTTATTCAGCTGATCTCTGAATACCCTATTCATAAGATCCACGAAGTATGCTGGTGCATTGGTCAACCCAAATGGCATGACCAACCACTCATAGAATCCAGACGGCATCCTAAATGCCGTTTTTGGAACACTCTCTGCTATTCGTAGCTGATGAAATCCTGTCGCGAGGTCCAACTGGGAGAACACTCTTTCTCCTCCCAGTTGATCAAACAAATCATCTATCCGCTTTAGAGGATACTTATTCTTCCTCATCACCTTATTCAACTCGCGATAGTCAACACACAAACGAAGGGAACCATCTGCCTTAGTGGCAAACACAACTGGTGCTCCCCACTCGGAGACGCTTTTTCTAATAAACCCCTTCTTCAAAAGATCGCTTACTTGCACCCCAAGCTCTCGTTGCTCCCTTGGTGCCATAGGACGAAGTGGCATCACTATAGGTCTGGCATCTTCACTAAATCAATACGGAACTCAATCTCTCGGTGTGGTGGAAGCCCGGTCACCTCCTCGAAGACGTCCGGATACTGGCCAACCACGGGCACATCTGACAACTCATCATGCGGGATGTCGAGGGAATTTATAAAACTAGCCATTACCCCATCACTAGGTAGACTATCAAACACTACCCTCCGCCCATCATCTGCCCTAACTGTCACCAAAAAGCCCTCACAGTCTACCACCACCCCGTATCTTTGGAGCCAATCGACCCCCAATATAATGCCATACCCAGTAAAACCCAAAACAAAGCAATCACAAACAAACATGCATCCATGACTCGATAAGACCAAATTTCGGCAAATCATACTCAGGTTAGTCGAACCACCAATCGGGTTCGTCACAACCAACGGTCTATCGACTATCTCGGGTTCCAGTCCTAACCTATCTACCAGGTCACTAGATATGAAGGAACGGGAAGCCCAAGTATCAAACAAAACTCGAACAGGTACATCAAGAATAGAAAGCATGCCTTGAATAACGACATTCTTTCCTTTCTCTGCCGCAGTTGGGGCATTCGATGAAGAAAGAACAACATTAATAGAATATGCTTTCACAATCTGCTTCTCTTTAAGAGGTTGTGGACATTTATCCTTATGATGTCCCACTCGGCCATAGTTGTAGCACTTCCTATCCGCTGGCTTGGCCCGACATTCTTTGGCATAATGGCCCTTCTTACCACAGCTGAAGCACTCAACATCTTTCTTGCTCTTTTTCTGGACATCCTTAGCTTGGCTCTGCTTCCTCTTATTATGAGAGTTATTCTTGCCTCCACCGCCTGCTTGCGGCTTCAGCCTTTCTGCAGATGCAACCTCAGTCTTCGGCTTAGGGTAAAGACTCTCTGACCTCAATGCTTTCCCCACAATTTCAAATGTCTCATCGATGTGGTTAATAAGCCTTTCCCCCAAGTATCCATCTAGACCAGTAATGAATTTCTCATTCTTCTTCTCAGGAGTATCGATAAGGGATAATCCAAACTTCGACAAAGTGTTGAACTCAGCAATATAGTCCGAGACTGCCCTACCATTCTGCTTAAGTTCCAAGAACTTCCTAAACAATTCTGACTTCTGAGCAGCTGGGATAAACTTTTCACTAAAGCGAGCCTTAAATTGATCCCAAGTAACCTGATCCTCTGGAGTGGCTGTCCTAATAGCATTCCACCAATTCATCGCTCGCCCTTGCAGCTGACGAGACGCTAGCCTTCTCTTCATCGCATCCTCGATACCCAAGTCATCGAAGATACGATCACAGCTATCTAACCAATCCTTAACATCCGTGGCCGACTCTGTTCCGTGGAACGACTTCCCACCAAGGTTGGTGTAATCCTTGGATAGCTTGGCGAAATCAGCCCTAGGCGCCTGCACTTCTGGACCACCACCAGTACCGGGGTTGGGAACTGCCCCCTGAACATCCCGAAGCATCCCTCTCATGAAGTCGATGAACATCGTCCTCGTGTCAGGAGCATTCCCATTATTGGTCCCTCTAACAGCACCCCTCGTATCTCGGCTCATCGTTCAATCTGTAAAGAGAAAACGATTAACTATCTCCATAGTGGTGCTAGTGCAGTACGACTTCATCCTTATACTACTAATAGTATATATATATAGCTTCTGAAAACCAAAGTAATCACAAATACGCACTCTCATATACGTACTATCTCTCCCTAGTGTCTTTCCCTAGGTTAACTACGCAACCTAGAGCTCTGATACCAAATGTGACGGCCCGCCTCGCACCAACCGACATTTACTCCAAAAGTGCGCTGTACACATGTCCAGTTAGCACGGAACGGTCGTAAAAAGGAAAGGAAGAGGAAAGAAGAAAAAAATCAACAAGGAACCTGTAGAATGTCTCACAGCGCATAGAAAAAAATATAATAACAACATACTTGACATAAAATAGGTGAGACAGTGCATAAGCTGAAAACAAACTATCATAGCAGCGGAAGTACAACTTATGATCCAAAGCCAACATTATTACAACTTTTAAAAACTGTCTCAAAAAAAAGCTAAACAAGAAAGGTACACTACTAATGCCCAAAGTAGTGACCAACAACGACACAAGGAGAATATCTATACATATCATACGTGGAAGCCTCCTGCTCGCCTCCGAATCAGCTACTCGCGCATCACCAGCTAACCTGTCTCTAGTCTGCTCATGTGAGCACCCAGAGTAATAAGAAGAGACATAAAACTCTGGGTCAGACATAAAGTCTGGTATGAGCGATAAGCAGCTAAACAGAACAATAACAGGTATATTAAACCATACCTGAACCTGGACCTGCAACCAAAGAGTTAGCACGACATACTGTACAACACTCTAAGGTGCCACTGAATAAATGGTGTAAGGATAACGGGGGTGGGGGTGTGCATGTCATAATGATGGCAATCAAATCAAGCATAGTAACCATCCTCTCATCTCTCACTCAGTGCGTAAAGTATACGATATCCACATCTTCGATCACCCAATACTTTGCTATGATCACTCTGCCCCATGAAGTCATAACGGCTTCACTGCACTGATCCATAGCCACTAATCCTTTGCTATGTCCACTTTGCCCCATGGAGTCGTATACACCCCACTGCACTGGCTCATAGCCTTACTAATCCTTTACTATGTCCACTCTGCCCCATGGAGTCACAATGGCTCCACTGCACTGGCTCATAGTCTTACTACAATCACTTTGCCCCTCGAGTCATGATGACTCTACTGCACTGATACGTAGTCCTGCTACGATCACTTTGCTCCTCGAGTCATGATGACTCTACTGCACTGATACGTAGCCCATCATTCCTTTTCAATGGTGAATCGAAGTTATGAATGTCGACAACTCCTTAGCACACGTCCCGCAGCAAAGCCCAATCATGAAGTGAACTCATTGGTTCCCAACTGGATCCTGAGCTCTAACTTCCATTTGGACTACCTTTGCATCTCGGGTTATTGGTCATCATCGGATCGGTTCGGATCTCCTCCTAGCAATCGGTTCGGTTCGGGCTTTAGCTCCTAGTCATCAACACAGTTCGTGAATTAACACTCTTCACTGGATCGGATCGGGTACGTCGAGCTCCCTCACAGTGCATCGGTTCGGATCGGTAGTCATCACCCCCTGGCGGATCGGTTCAGGTTCTTCAAGTCCAATCACCACGCATCGGTTCGGTTCGGAGGTGGCCATGCGGTTCGGATCGGACTGATGCATGCCACAAAAGGCGGATTGGTGTCCTTTTCTCCGTTCCAATCCGGATCGGGCAGATTCCTGCACTATTTCCAGCAAGCAGTTTACGCCACTTGACGGCGTTTTCGACCATTCCAACTATTCTAATCAATCACAAATCATACCATACAGTCATAGCAACATGTACAATTAACCACAAACACCGAAACAACCATATGATAGTTTAAAATGGATCAAACATAGCCAAAACCCCATATTTTCCCTTAAGCATGTTTAGGTGGAACTAATGATATGATTAGCAAAACTTAACCAAATTAACCCAAGTTCATATCAGAGGTCTAAAACATCATTTAAGAATTTATAAATATTTTTCCAGATTTTTTTTTCATGTTTAAATTCGCTAATTAACACTAATTGCCCTTAATTAACCATAATTAGTGAGGAACTATGCAAACCACTCACCTTAGCCACAAATAAACCTTAGATCTGAAATAAATCTCTAATATGGAACGAATACCAATGCTAAACAGCAGCTCTAATCTTGATTTGGTGAAGATCTCGCTTGATTTGATGTTGCTAAGCTCAATCCTTGATTAGGAAGTGATTTGGAGGTGATTTAGAGGTTGGAGGCCATTTTTAAGGTTTCTAAGAGGTAAGTGGAGGCTAGAAAACTGAAATGGAATGAAACTCTAACTCTTTTCAGCCTCCACATAACCCTAATCCCGAAATGGGTTATGGACCCTTTCACTAATCAACCTATTTGGCCCTGTTAAGAAGTTTTTCACCTTCCAAACCTTATTTCAGCCATATCTCCCAAACGGTGAGTCCGTTTGGCTATTATGACCACTCTACGGAAAGGTAAACCATCAAACGAATCTAATGGAAGTGATTTCAGGTCATAATTCCTTTCCAATAAAAAGTTATGGATGAAATAAGATCAACTAGGGGCAAATTGGTCATTTAAAAATCGGCAAAAATCATGAACATGGGAAATGACCCTAATAGTCGTTTCTCAAAGTTACATGACCATACGACTTCGTATAAGAAAGAAAGAAATATTCTATGATCCTCCAATGTGTAGAATGCGGGTTGTTACACAAGTCCTTCTCTTCGAACAGCCTTCCTCCTTATCAACTCAAAGTCCAACTCGCCTTCCTCAAATATATCGCGTCTACAGGTTTTCCTCCGTCGCTCTGAAAAAGATAGCGACATACATCTTCGCCAAACACTCCAGAACTTTGCCTACCAGTGCTAAATCCTATGTTAATCGCAAATACCACATCCTTGTTGCGAATCGAAGCTTCCATAACCCAAAAACCAAAACCCTAGTCCAGCTGCTCTAACGTCGAGCATTAATGGAGGGGTGCGCACCATGTAAAATACGTATCGAAATGAAGAACTCTACTCCCTGAGTTCAAATACATGTGTATAATAATTTATGGAATTTATTGAAGTTGTTTCGGAATTTTAAGGTTGTCGATTTCATCATATTCTTGCTGTGAGGAATAATTATTGACGACCAAGAATATAATGACCAGAGGGATAAAAGGTCTAGGTTTAGAGATAAAATGGACTATTTATAGAATGATTATATTATTTTATATTCATTATTATATTATTTATAATGAATCGTTACTTTTGTTTATCGTTCAAAAATTCATACGATCACATAACATATTCAAATTCAACGAAAATGGACATGCAGCTACAGTTCGACATTACGGATCCAACGAAACTGGTTTCGTTGAATTCCGACTTCGTTTGCTCACACAGCATACTTTTAACCGTCGGAATATCAACTATTTTTCACATTAAAATCCCGTACGGCCACATACTGACTTCAAAAATCACGAAAATTGAAATCTAACAATAATTTGATATTACGGATCCAACAAAATTAGTTTCGTCGAAAATGGAGTTCGTTTGCAAAATAGGCTATTTTTATAGCTTGAAATAATCCCTTTTAAATATCGAAATATATTTAAAAATAATTAAATTAAATATAAATAAATATATATTATCGTATATATATCCACACAAAATATCGTATAACTCCAATTGGATTTATAACTCGATATTCAAATCCCGGTTGAATTGATATTCAATTTATATTGAAAAATCCCTTTATAATATAAATAAAATCGCAATAAATTATAAAGGAATTCCATAGCGACTTTTTTAAAATTGGATTTGGAAATAAATCAAAATCTACACAATGAAATCCTGATTTTGTTCTTCTATTAAAAAATTATACTTCACTAGCTTCGAACGTTTCTTGTTTCACAGAAATCCGATTTAAAATGAACCCTATATATTCAGTTCAAGTTCCAATCACCAAATAGCGAACTGCCGCGCCATTTCAAGCTCGATTATAATTATAATATAAATTATACCTTCGACTGTCGTTCGAATAATATATTCGTTATTCTACTTCAAATTCTAAACTGAAATATATATTTTGAATTGTCTAGTTCACTCTATATCGTTAATTCACTATTTCCAACTATTTTGAAATTTAATATATTATTCTATTATTTATATTAATTAAATATTCCATATAATTTAATTAAACAACCATTTTCACTATTTAAATAAATAAATAAATTATTATCCGTGTAAATATGGGTCTTTACATTCTTCCCCCTTAAAATAATTTCGTCCTTGAATTTGCTAAGATAGAAAACAAACCCTATTAACTTGGTTAAAAATTATTTATTTGTTTACTTATTAACTTCAATTTTAACCAAACCAATTTGATTTCAATTAATTATTAATTTATTTTGATTAACGAAAATTTTCAAAAAATCTGAAAATTTTCTAACACCCGAAATTTTCGAAAAATTTCGCTAGCACCTCCTTTGTACCGATCAATAGTTCAAACCCTAACTCGCCTCTCTAGGCCATTTTCTTTCAAAAAGAAAATCAAAAAGCCAAGCGGCTTGCCAATTCGGCGCATAAAACCTCATATGGAAATTTAAACATGTACCTTTTTGTTGGGCATATCATTATATTCCTGCACTTGCTTCTACTCAATACCTGCTGATCATATATCCATTATACTAATCGATTTCCAATCAATCAAATCTGAAACGACCCGAAATCCCCCTTGCGGGAAATCCCGGATTGAGTTGAGAACAAGCCACCAAGGGACGCAGACGGAAGAACATTTCATTGTATATTACAACAACTCCATCAGAATACAAAAATATACGGAGTATGAATAAATATTACACAGAAATATCAGAGATTTAAATTACATTTATATACATCGCAGCGGAAATAATACAAAACACAACTAGAGGGAGATATATGGATACAAAGCTTTCCGGATATCGTTCCAGCTGTAAGTCAGGATCCTGTGAATATAAATCTGCAAAACCCAAACTACTAGCTGCCCGTGCAGAAATAGGGGCACCCAGAGTTTAGGTTAAAACAATAAACTCCAGGTCAATCATAGGACTGGTGTGAGAACTAAAATAGTTATTAATCTTTATTTTAAAGTTCGGTAAATCAAGGGACCACGCCGTATAACACGGAACGGGTTTCCTCCCAAGAATACCAGTGCATAAAACAACAGCGCAATGCTAAATAAAGAACAATGAAGCTATTATAAGACCCAGGTCCCATCACACAATGCAACACAAACCAGAGGATAGGGTTTTCCCTTATAATAGCCAAAGCATGCTTGATACGTTTAAAACAAATCATTTGATACTATAATAAGTGTATAGTGTCAAAACAACTTCAAATATAAATGTATCAATCCTAGACGGCATGGGTACCATATATCATGTCGCCATACTAGGCTCTACAATCAAAACTGCAAATGTAACCGAGGCAAAAGATAGTCCTCTACCGATTCGAGACAATCTAGCCTACCATGCCTCAGGAACACCCGCAACTGCACCTAGGAGCCACAGGGCCGATCCACCGATGTGGATTAAAATGCCTGAACACTGCATTTCCCCACCCTTTGGGGCGTAAATGAGTCAACGAATGACCCCATCGGACCCGGATCGTCCGATCAAACCGAGGCGACTCGCAACAGCAACAACCACACAGGTGAAAATAATATAAATGTCAGGGCTGGTAGGTCACTGACACCACCCTAGCTAGAAAGAAACGCATGCCCTCCCTGGATCCTTCTCCCGTTTTTAGTTCACAACCGGGGTGTGAGGCTCGCGAATCCACGCTACACAAAGCTATGCCACACAGGCCGTGCTTTGATCATCAACCACAAGACTCTGCTTTTCAACAAAAGCCTTGATCATTTCCCACTTAGGCATGCCACACAGGCAATTCACTCCATGTGATTGATATCCATCAATATATAACCCCTAAGCTCGTACGTCTCAGAGAAGGGCGTTAAGCAAGAGAATAAATTCTCCGCCGCCAAACAAATATATATTTAATGGAAATCAATCACACAGACTAAAATCCAATGTTAGACACACAGTCCATTTACAAGTTCGTTCTGGGTCTGAACGAAACCGGAGGCACCTAGTACCCCGCATATCCATCGATCTCCAAGTACGTCTGGACGATCACCGACGGATTCCCTCCTCTTGGGTGTACAGCCCAATCAAGATCATCAGTAATCACCCAAACGATGTGAAGACCTCCGGTCTTCAACCACTGTCTTCATCCTCGACACCATGTCGAATCAGTTATTCAGAATGGGATAAACCCGGTCTTTCTGAATAACTCGCGTATATAATAAACAAGTTTTACACAACCACAACATACGCCTCATTCCAATTTAGAATATTCTTTTATTCAAATATTCTTATACTTTGGGAAAGGTTCCCATGAATTTTATAAAAGATAAATTCTTTAAATTTATTCTTTAATCTTCTTTGAATATCAGTTCAAACTAATCGGGATTAGCGAACCTTACCGAAGTAATCATTTATTTTATTTTCCAATCCCAACCTATTCATCCCATGAAGTAAAACTGGTCATACTTCATATCTAACACCACGGTGTTATCGGTAAATTCAATTACCATTTCACGTTCAAATCTAATTAAAGATTTAACTATCGGCAGGAGTAAAACTAGTGATACTCCATTCTCGATGTTTTCCACCTAATTAAAGATTCATTAAAACTCCACTTAGTTTAAATCATTAACTGGGTTAAAGAATCAGTGTCATTTAAAACACGGTTCACGATAAACCCAAAATCACATTCCATTAATCATCGGGTTAAGGAACAAGTGTTATTTAAAACAATGTTCACGATAAACCCAAAAATCAATACCAATTCAATTCCAATTAAATACCATTTAATTGGTACACTTCATTAAATCTGAATAAAAAGATTTAATCTTTTTCTCAACTGGGCTTAAGAACAGTGTTAATGAAGACACCATTCACGACAAACCCAAATCACATTCGATATTAAATACAAGGCTCTGAATAGAAAATATATCGGCTTATATTCAATATCAAATTCTACGACTAACAAATATCGTATTGGGAATAACGATATCTATATATCTTTCAAATTTCCCTAAAATTATCTGTATCATCATGAAATCCAACATCGAAATATTTCGAAGACAATTTCGATTCAAATCCCCTCCAATTCAATTATTGGAAATTCTGGTTATATTTCAAAACCATTACAAATTCACTTCATTTATTTCAAAAATAAATGAATTAAAATTCTAGTTCAAAACTCGTTCATTTTGATAAAAAAAACTATTTTTATCTTTTCAAATATGGAGTTTTTCATCCCAATTCTTAACAAATCATTTCTTATGATTGTACACAAATTATTACCATTTTCAATAATTTTATCAAGGCCCGTACAGTCGATTTCCACCCACGGCCATCGAAATGCACTTACAGCTACCTTTTCCAAATTTGATTTGGATATAATTCCAAATCCAACCGTTAGATTTCTAGTTTCTAATATTCGTTAGAAAGCTCTTTTCGATATGAACCCAACGGTTCCGGTTTTATTAGAATCCGACGGTCGGATCTCCCGTAATATCCGTTCGAAGTCAATGGTTGAAATTCGCGAACTGCCGCGGCGCGACGCGTTCTATTCAGGCCGTTATATTATATATATAATATATACTTCGTCGATTTCCTTTTAAAACGTATTTTATAAATCGTTTTAAATTCGTTTTCAAAACGATTTCAACTTCTTTTCAAATTCAAATCAAAATTGAATTTTTCCTTCTAAATTCGTTTTAAATTCATTTCAAATTGATTTCAATTCAAATTGACATCTAATTCAATTTCCATTCGTTTTCAATTCAATTCAAATTCATTTCTATTCAATTTCAATTCGAAGTTCAATCCTTTTCAAAATATCAGATTTTGAAATCACTTTCGATATTCATTATAAAATGAATAAAATCGATATAAATATCGTTCACGTAAAAATGGCGTCAATCTAATCAACACGGCTTCATATATTTCTATTTTCAAATATTACTTTTTAAATATTTTATTTCAAATATTTCTATTTCAAAACTGGAACGAGGCCCAATCAATTACCATATAATGTTAATTATATGGATTTTCTACAACACATGTATACAATAACAACGATGAATAATCAACCGTCATCCAAAGTGCATTCTACACTGTATAAGCATCAAATATAAATATTTAACGCTCATAACAGTTTGTCAATCAATCGATCGACATACAACTAATTATTGGGATTAGTGTATGTCATATATCACTCCAATACCCGTGTGGGGTTTTCAAACAATCAAACACAGATTTTATTTGTGCAGTAGGGCGATGTGTAAAGTTTATCGTCCCAATCAATTCCAATCAAATCAGTGTATATAAACAAATCTCCGATTTGTTTATAAATATTTATTTTATATACACGTTAAAAATTCTATTTTCAACTATAAAATATTTTTAACTATATAAATATTTTATTTCATATCACATCACACAATCAACTACACATCAAAATCAAACAAACAAGCATACAAGCCGTCCATGGTCTGTGGACGACGGGTGTCGGGTGCTACTGAACACCGTCTGCATCCTAGTATATATTTCAACTAGAAAAATTAAATTAATGGTGAGAAGTTCTCACAGAGGGTTCCACTCCACCATGCTTTCCTTTTGAACTGCTGAACCATCTGAATTTGTTTGCAATTCCCATGTAATCCTTTTCACGTTGTTCAAATAAAAATTATATTTTTATTGCTTCATTTCAATAAATAAAAATCATATTTTTATTTCTTCTTCATATTTATTTTCGATGCTTCATTCTATATAAAAATTATATTTTTATATTTTTATATTTCTACTTCATATATAAAGATCGAATTTTTATTTTATCGCTGTAAAAATCACATTTTTATTTCAACATATATATAGTAAAAATCAGATTTTTATTTCGCTACATATATAAAGATAATATTTTTATATTCTCTGTTATATAAAAAATCATATTTTTAATACTTCTACTTTATTAAAATTATATTTTTATATTTCACATATGATAAAAATCATATTTTTATTATTTTTATAATATAAAAATTATATCTTTCTAAAAGAAACCATCAACTCTTTTCGTTATTCAAAATCATATATTTTCTATATTAAAAATCGAACCTTTATACTATTCACATATAGAAAAACCATCTCTATATTTACAATAAAACCCTATTTTTATTCTCTAATAATATATAAGAAAGAAAACAAAATAGGTAAATATAAAACTTACAGCGTTCCACATTGAACTGAGGAAAGGAGGGGGGTGGCTGTACGTCGGAGGCGGCTTCAGGTGATTGGGGTGGCGCGGGGTACCCTGCGGCGGTCTAAGGTGGGCCCGGGAGGAGGAGCGTCGTCGGTTTTGAGGTGGGTTGGGGGGTTTCCACGTTGAAGAGGAGGGATAGAACGGGGGCGCGGGGTTCGTCGACGTTGGAGGGAGGATCAGCGATCGGAGGTGGCACGAGGGTGGGCCGTGCTGGCAATCGGTGGAGCGATGGGAGGTTAGGGCTGAAGGGAGGCGTGGATTTTTATTTTGACTGGGGAGGTGAAAGAATAGAGGGGTGAGGCTTATATAATAATATATTTATATTTATTTATTTTTAAATTCAAAAAAGTTGGCTTTTTATTTCGAACTCCAATCTAGGCCCAACGACTGTCGTCCATAGCTAATTACCCCCATTCCGAGCACAATGGGATATGTATCGTAAGCTGATTCGATCGTTTCGATTAGTTTCCGTCAAAATCAACATATAAATCTATATATTGAATTTGAACGCGCATTTCAATTTATTGGGGTCACATACGGACTCTAAAAATTCTCGAAAAATATTTTCTAACTTTGTATTGACGATACGGTCCTAACAAAACTAATTTCGCCAAATTCTGAGGCCGTTTGAAAAATGGCCATTTTTCCAATCGATTAAAATCAACTGAAACTGGTCAAACGCGTTTTCCTTTGCCACGCTCTCGTATTGATTCAAAAAATTATGAAATCTGAAACCTAGCAATAATTTGACATCCGTCGAAAACCGAGGTCGTTTGCAATATGGCCATTTTCTAAGGGCCAGAATTCCATAGCGACTATTCTGAAAATTCATCTGGATGTATCTTTTGATTTCCGCAATGAAATTTTGATTTTTCGGATTCATTGGAAAGATATTCACAAATAGATTCTAATATTTTTGGTTTCGCTAAAATCCGGTTTATTTTGCAACCGGTACATTCAATTGAAGTTTGAAATCGAATTATCGAACTACCGCGCCATTTTCAATTCCTTTTATATATAAATAAATATTTATATTCTAACAATGATCTATACGAATTTATACGTTCGAATTCTATTCAAAATAAATTTCTCGTCGATATTATTTAAAATAATTCATTTTTAAATATTCAAAATTCGCTAAAATTGCCAAAATAAAATTTTTAAATTGGCTCAGATTTCCGGGTTATTACAATCTCCCCCACTTAAAACTTTTCGTCTCCGAAAAGGAATGAAGCCGAAAGTTGTTTAACTAATCAACTCAACTTTCCATATTTTCATTACGGCTTAAGTTCTTCAACTTTTCAGTTTCTAAGAACTTTTCAAATTTCTCAAAAATTTGGCTAACACCCTAAATTTTCGAAAAATTTCGCCATAATCTCCCCTGCACCGGGAAAATCCCGAAATTGCCATACAAGCCCTCTGATCTCAAAAAGAAAAAGAAAATGCCAATCGGCTCATAAAATCATCATCATTCAAACAAAACAGTAAATTATGGTAAAAATATACCTATTTGTCGGGCAAACAATTTTATTCTTCTGCTCTAGCCTCCTTGCCATGACCTGTTCAATGTAAGTACATGTATATGCAAGCAAATGCGGCAAATTTTCAATACAATTCACTATTTGATACAATTTGGCTATAGGGTACAAATTTTAATTAATCAAACAATAATCAAACAGCACAAGCATCAATCAATTAGTTGGTTATCTTTTCAAATTCATAACTTTGATATATAGTCATAAATCAGATTTTTGAAGCCAAATCACAACAATAAGCCCTATCTAGTTTCGGTTCTCACACCATTCAATTGGAAATATATAGAAATCTCACTTTCGTCGCTCGAAAATAAATACTGGCGATGGTGCCCCGTCACCAGAATTATCCCCGGGCAACTAGAGTGTGATCCTATAACTATCCAGTACATTAAAACTTCAAATACACGTTTGCAAGACGTATATGCAAAATCTTTATATATTGGATTGTCCCAATTCAATATAAAATAAGTAATCAAATACGGATAATTGATTTAAATTTCAAAACAAAATTTGTTTTCATTTTTAAAAAATACTATTCACACTCATTCTAGGATACTACTGATCCTATCTCTAACGAGTTATTCCCATTGGATATTACTAATCCAATTTCTGATGAATTCTTTCGTATGATTCTAATGTGTCTTGTTCTTTGAGCTTTGTAAACCAAAGCTCTGATACCACGATGAAACGACCCGAAATCCCCCTTGTGGGAAATCCCGGATTGAGTTGAGAACAAGCCACCAAGGGACGCAGACGGAAGAACATTTCATTGTATATTACAACAACTCCATCAGAATACAAGAATATACAGAGTATGAATAAATATTACACAGAAATATCAGAGATTTAAATTACATTTAAATACATCGCAGCGGAAATAATGCAAAACACAACTAGAGGGAGATATACGGATACAAAGCTTTCCGGATATCGTTCCAGCTGTAAGTCAGGATCCTGTGAATATAAATCTGCAAAACCAAAACTACTAGCTGCCCATGGGGAAATAGGGGCACCCTGAGTTTAGGTTAAAACAATAAACTCCAGGTCAGTCATGGGACTGGTGTGAGAACTAAAATAGTTATTAATCTTTATTTTAAAGTTCGGTAAATCAAGGGACCACGCCGTATAACACGGAACGGGTTTCCTCCCAAGAATACCAGTGCATAAAACAATAGCGCAATGCTAAATAAAGAACAATGAAGCTATTATAAGACACAGGTCCCATCACACAATGCAACACAAACCAGAGGATAGGGTTTTCCCTTATAATAGCCAAAGCATGCTTGATACGTTTAAAACAAATCATTTGATACTTTAATAAGTGTATAGTGTCAAAACAACTTCAAATACAAATGTATCAATCCTAGACAGCATGGGTACCATATATCATGTCGCCATACTAGGCTCTACAATCAAAACCGCAAATGTCACGTATTTGGAAATTGGATTTCCGTCTGTGAATCGAGGCAAAAGATAGTCCTCTACCGATTCGAGACAATCTAGCTTACCATGTCTCAGGAACAGCCGCAACTGCACCTAGGAGCCACAGGACCGGTCCACCGACGTGGATTAAAATGCCTGAACACTGCGTTTCCCCACCCTTTGGGGTGTAAATGTGTCAACGAATGACCCTATCAGACCCGGATCGTCCGATCAAACCGAGGCGCCTCGCAACAGCAACAACCACACAGGTGAAAATAATATAAATGTCAGGGCTGGTAGGTCACTTACACCACCCTAGCTAGAAAGAAACGTATGCCCTCCCTGGATCCTTCTCCCGTTATTAGTTCACAACCGGGGTGTGAGACTCGCGAATCCACGCTACACAAAGCTATGCCATACAGACTGTGCTTTGATCATCAACCACAAGACTCTGCTTTTCAACAAAAGCCTTGATCATTTGCCACTTAGGCATGCCACACAGGCAATTCACTCCATGTGATTGATATCCATCAATATATAACCCCTAAGCTCGTACGTCTCAGAGAAGGGCGTTAAGTAAGAGAATAAATTCTCCGCCGCCAAACAGATATATATTTAATGGAAATCAATCACACAGACTAAAATCCAATGTCAGACACACAGTCCATTTACAAGTTCGTTCTGGGTCTGAACGAAACCGGAGGCACCTAGTACCCCGCATATCCATCGATCTCCAAGTACGTCTGGACAATCACCGACGGATTCCCTCCTCTTGGGTGTACAGCCCAATCAAGATCATCAGGAATCACCCAAACGATGTGAAGACCTCCGGTCTTCAACCACCGTCTTCATCCTCGACACCACGTCGAACCAGTTATTCAGAATGGGATAAACCCGGTCTTTCTGAATAACTCGCGTATATAATAAACAAGTGTTACACAACCACAACATACGCCTCATTCCAATTTAGTATATTCTTTTATTCAAATATTCTTATACTTTGGGAAAGGTTCCCATAAATTTTATCAAAGATAAATTCTTTAAATTTATTATTTAATCTTCTTTGAATATCAATTCAAACTAATCGGGATTAGCGAACCATACCGAAGTAATCATTTATTTTATTTCCCAATCCCAACCTATTCATCCCATAAAGTAAAACTGGTCATACTTCATATCTAACACCACGGTGTTATCGGTAAATTCAATTACCATTTCACGTTCAAATCTAATTAAAGATTTAACTATCGCCAGGAGTAAAACTGGTGATACTCCATTCTCGATCTTTTCCACCTAATTAAAGATTCATTAAAACTCCACTTAGTTTAAATCTTTAACTGGGTTAAAGAATCAGTGTCATTTAAAACACGGTTCACGATAAACCCAAAATCACATTCCATTAATCATCGGGTTAAGGAACAAGTGTTATTTAAAACACTGTTCACGATAAACCCAAAAATCAATACCAATTCAATTCCAATTAAATACCATTTAATTGGTACACTTCATTAAATCTGAATAAAAAGATTTAATCTTTTTCTCAACTGGGCTTAAGAACAGTGTTAATGAAGACACCATTCACGACAAACCCAAATCACATTCGATATTAAATACAAGGCTCTGAATAGAAAATATATCGGCTTATATTCAATATCAAATTCTACGACTAACAAATATCGTATTGGGAATAACGATATCTATATATCTTTCAAATTTCCCTAACAATATCTGTATCATCACGAAATCCAACATCGAAATATTTCGAAGACAATTTCGATTCAAATCCCCTCTAATTCAATTATTGGAAATTCTGGTTATATTTGAAAACCATTTCAAATTCACTTCATTTATTTCAAAAATAAATGAATTAAAATTCTAGTTCAAAACTAGTTCATTTTGATAAAAAAACTATTTTTATCTTTTCAAATATGGAGTTTTTCATCCCAATTCTTCTCAAATCATTTCTTATGATTTTACACAAATTATTACCATTTTTAATAATTTTATCAAGGCCCGTACAGTCGATTTCCACCCACGGCCATCGAACTGCACTTACAACGACCTTTTCCAAATTTGATTTGGACATAATTCCAAATCCAACCATTAGATTTCTAGTTTCTAATATTCATTAGAAAGCTCTTTTCGATACGAACCCAAAGGTTCTGGTTTTAGGAGAATCCGACGGTCGGATCTCCCGTAATATCCATTCAAAGTCAATTGTTGAAATTCGCGAACTGTCGCGGCGCGACGCGTTCTATTCAGGCCATTATATTATATATATAATATATATATAATATATACTTCGTCGATTTCCTTTTAAAACGTATTTTATAAATCGTTTTAAATTCGTTTTCAAAACGATTTCAACTTCTTTTCAAATTCAAATCAAAATTGAATTTTTCCTTCCAAATTCGTTTTAAATTCATTTCAAATTGATTTCAATTCAAATTGACTTCTAATTCAATTTCCATTCGTTTTCAATTTAATTCAATTTCAATTCAAATTCATTTCTATTCAATTTCAATTCGAACTTCAATCCTTTTCAAAATATCAGATTTTGAAATCACTTTCGATATTCGTTATAAAATGAATAAAATCGATATAAATATCGTTCACATAAAAATGGCGTCAATCTAATCAACACGGCTTCATATATTTCTATTTTCAAATATTACTTTTTAAATATTTTATTTCAAATATTTCTATTTCAAAACTGGAATGAGGCCCAATCAATTACCATATAATGTTAATTATATGGATTTTCTACAACACATGTATACAATAACAACGATGAATAATCAACCGTCATCCAAAGTGCATTCTACACTGTATAAGCATCAAATATAAATATTTAACGCTCATAACAGTCTTTCAATCAATCGATCGACATACAACTAATTACTGGGATTAGTGTATGTCATATATCAACCCAATACCCGTGTGGGGTTTTCAAACAATCAAACACAGATTTTATTTGTGCAGTTGGGCGATGTAAAAAATTTATCGTCCCAATCAATACCAATCAAATCATTGTATATAAACAAATCTCCGATTTGTTTATAAATATTTATTTTATATACACGATAAAAATTCTATTTTCAACTATAAAATATTTTTAACTATATAAATATTTTATTTCATTTCATATCACATCACACAATCAACTACACATCAAAATCAAGCAAACAAGCATACAAGCCGTCCATGGTCTATGAACGACGGGTGTCGGGTGCTACTAAACACCGTCTGCATCCTAGTATATATTTCAACTAGAAAAATTAAATTAAAGGTGAGAAGTTCTCACAGAGGGTTCCACTCCGCCATGCTTTCCTTTTGAACTGTTGAACCGTCTAAATTTGTTTGCAATTCCCATGCAGTCCTTTTCACGCTGTTCAAATAAAAATTATATTTTCATTGCTTCATTTCAATAAATAAAAATCATATTTTTATTTCTTCTTCATATTTATTTTTGACGCTTCATTCTATATAAAAATTATATTTTTATATTTCTACTTCATATATAAAGATCGAATTTTTATTTTATCGCTATAAAAATCACATTTTTATTTCAACATATATATAGTAAAAATCAGATTTTTATTTCGCTACATATATAAAGATAATGTATTTATATTCTCTATTATATAAAAAATCATATTTTTAATACTTCTACTTTATAAAAATTATATTTTTATATTTCACATATGATAAAAATCATAATTTTATTATTTTTATAATATAAAAATCATATCTTTCTAAAAGCAACCATCAACTCTTTTCGTTATTCAAAATCATATATTTTCTATATTAAAAATCGAACCTTTATACTATTCACATATAGAAAAACCATCTCTTTATTTACAATAAAACCCTATTTTTATTCTCTAATAATATATAAGAAAGAAAACAAAACAAAATAGGTAAATATAAAACTTACAGCGTTCCACGTTGAACTGAGGAAGGGAGGGGGTGGCTGTACGTCGGAGGCGGCTTTAGGTGAGTGGGGTGGCGTGGGGTACCCTGCGGCGGTCTAGGGTGGGCCTGGGAGGAGGAGCGTCGTCGGTTTTGAGGTGGGTTGGGGGTTTTTGGGTTTCCACGTTGAAGAGGAGGGAGAGAACGGGGGCGCGGGGTTCGTCGGCGGTGGAGGGAGGATCGGCGATCGGAGGTGGCGCGAGGGTGGGCGGTGCTGGCAATCGATGGAGCGATGGGAGGTTAGGGCTGAAGGGAGGCGTGGATTTTTATTTTGACTGGGGAGTTGAGAGAATAGAGGGGTGAGGCATATATATATATATATATATTTTAAATTCAAAAAAAGTTGACTTTTTATTTCGAACTCCAATCGAAGCCCAACGACTGTCGTTCATAGCTAATTACCCCCATTCCGAACACAATGGGATATGTATCGTAAGCTGATTCGATCATTTCGACTAGTTTCCGTCAAAATCAACATATAAGTCTATATATTGAATTTGAACGCGCATTTCAATTTACTGGGGTCACATACGGACTCTAAAAATTCTCGAAAAATATTTTCTAGCTTCGTATTGACGATACGGTCCTTACAAAACTTATTTCGCCAAATTCTGAGACAGTTTGAAAAATGGCCATTTTCCAGTCGATTAAAATCAACTAAAACTGATCAAACGCGTTTTCCTTTGCCACACTCTCATATTGATTCGAAAAATTATGAAATTTGAAACCTAGCAATAATTTGACATCCCGGATCCAACAAAAGTGGTTTCGTCGAAAACCGAGGTCGTTTGCAAAATGGCCATTTTCTAATGGCCAGAATTCCATAGCGACTATTCTGAAAATTCATCTGGATGTATCTTTTGATTCCCGCAATGAAATTTTGATTTTTCGGATTCATTGGCAAGATATTCACAAATAGATTCTAATATTTTTGGTTTTGCTAAAATCCGGTTTATTTTGCACCCGGTACATTCAATTGAAGTTTGAAATCGAATTATCAGACTACCGCGCCATTTTCAATTCCTTTTATATATATAAATATATATTTATATTCTAACGACGATCTATATGAATTTATACATTCGAATTCTATTCAAAATAAATTTCTCGTCGATATTATTTAAAATAATTCATTTTAAATATTCAAAATTCGCTAAAATTGCCAAAATAAAAATTTTAAATTGGCTCGGATTTCCGGGTTATTACAAAATCTCAACACAATTATTCGTTTATCGAAAGCAAAATTCCATTTCAAACTTGAGTTCCATTCTCGATTCCAAACACCTAACTCACCAATCCAATACCATTTCAAATTCTTATCTCATAATTCAAAATCGAATTTTACTTGATATGTTATATTCCAATTCAATTTCCAGTTAATTGGTTTCAATTCAATTCCATCTTGTTTTCACAAATTTCTGTTTAAATTTGTTTTTGTTCAAACAATCCCTCCTGGGAGTTTTTAAACAGTTTAGCTCTTTCAAAAATCAAATATTCCTTTTCAGGATTCAAAACAACTTGTTTTCTCAAAACAATCCAACACAATATCTTTGGTAGTAATCCATCAATTACAACTCGAAAATGATCACTGATGATGTGGCCAGCATCATCAGAGTTATTTCCAAACTTTCGAAGTGAGTTCAATACTATATCACTTTTCAAAACCATTTCTTAATCATTACCATTTTGAAATTATTTCAAAATATCTTTATAATGTTTGGAAAACAATTTAAAATCTCCCAGGATTTTAAAATTCTCATCTACTTAATCCAAATCCACTTACAAACACTCTTTCAACTCTTAGGAATTTTAATTCCAATTTTGATTTTAAATTCAGATTTAATTCATCTGATTCCATATATTACATTTATATGAATTCTAATTGGTTATATTTAACCATTTCACTTTTTATAATCTCATTTGATTATAATAACAACCAACACATCCAACATACTATAATATTTCCAATATTAATCATTCATTTATATCAAAATATAGTTTGGGTAAAATTATTTCATTTACCCTCTTTCAAAATATATTGTGTCGGTTTATCGTATTCAAAGGTTAGAAACTCCTATCGATACAGTGGATCAAACTGATCGATCAGAACTTATAAACAACTCAACCAATAAATCTCCACAATATAAACAAATTTTTATAAAATCTACAAATACGTTCACTCGTATATATATACACTCAAACTTAATCTAGGGTATTACAAACCTCATCTCTACCGAGTCACGCCATAGAGCCAAGGCAATCATCTAACCTTCAGCTCTGATGTCACTATAACGAACTGGGATTTTCAACCTAGAAAATCAACATAAAACCCATGTTAATTATTCAGGTATCGAGCATTCTAGATCATTAATAGAAAGAAGTTAGAGGGTGAGAATAGATAAGATAGAAAATTAGAATAGAAGAAGAAGAAGATCACCACATAACAGAATCAGAGTAACACGAATCTCACAGCGGAATGAATAAAATATATTGTAACACAACTTTGAAATAAAACAATATATATATATATACACAATAACGTTATCAGAGTACGACACTTACACACAGCGAAAATAACAATAGCTATATAATCCTGAAGCCTCCTGCTTCAAGCTCCTCCAAGTATATCTGTAAAAACCTGAACTACTTGACTGCCCATACAAATTTGGGCACCCAAGAATTTAGGGAAAAACAAAACAAAATAAACTCTGGGTCAGTCATGGGACTGGTGTGAGTAAATTCAAATCATTTGGTTTAACTTTCCAAAATCTTTTTCAAAAGAAAAGGTAATCGCAAGACCGATCCACACATAAACATGGACGGTTTTTACCTTACGATAACCAAAACACTTTTGGAAATCAATACTTCTCTGATATTATAATAATGTCTAATCACAAGTAATTAACAATCTAGCAGAACGCTTGCATCTCACGTTCCACATATATAGTATAAAACAAAACCACGAGCGCTTATTGGAGATTGAATTCCGAATATGATAAGGTATGGGACCACCTGTAGATAGTGTATCTCTAGAGGCAAATACACTGGGTTCAACAAGAACGTCTTGCAACCCGGCCCACACATGACAGACCACTCATTTCGCTTGAGTGTATCGAATGTATATCACCAACGGTAGGGAGCTACCTACCGTTTCCCAAAAGGGACAACATCGAAAATAGATAAAAGAATGAAATGTATTTTCTCTAGATAGGTGATATACACCCTAATAGGAGCGACCCACCTAGCGATGTTGCCTGCCCGATTTCTGTCCTTTCCCGGTTGATGAGGCTTGAGGTCATAACGTATCTTTTGGAACACCTGACCACCATTCACTTTGAATACCACATCGTCATGCCCACCAAATCATAAATTGATTTCCCCAAAAATACCATGGGTATAAAGCTAAGAGAGACGAATTCCTCTGCCACCAAACATAAGTACGTTTGAAGAGATCAACTTACGCGATTCGTTAGATATACTTTGTCAGACATTCTTCTGTTCATGTTGTCCTGGGACTGGACAAACTGAAGGCACTATTCTGTAAATGGGATAGCCCTTGCATAACTCCGTCCTCAATTATTTTCATCATATTGATCGCAATGCTAACATAATACAGAGTGGTTTTCAGATAATGAATCCGATCCCGGTCTCTCCATATTGACGACAGAAAAATGGTCAAAAACTTCGATAGTCGGTGATTTAACTATCAAAGAAAAATAGGTGTACAACCAACGATCTTATTTCCAGATAGAAATTCGATCGATCAATCATCATTCAACACTGATCTCCTTTAATTTAATTTATCATTAATTTATCCATTTACTATCTCCATATATTCGTAAATACTTATTTTCTACATTTAGAAAATATACGTTATTAATCATTTGAAACATTTCCGTATTTACCGCATTCCTTATTTTCTATATTAGAAAACATTTCTGATTCTTATTCGAAAAACATTTCCGAAACTCCTTCATTTGATTTAAACAGATGAAACGACCCGAACTTCCCCGGTCTCCGAAGAGAAGAGAAAGAACGAATTGTTTTGAGAATAAGACAAAAAAGAACGCAGACGAAAGAACATTTCATTGTTAATTACAACAATTCCATCAGAATACAAGAATATACAGAGTATAAATGAATATTACACAGAAATATCAGAGATTTAAATTACATTTAAATACATAGCAGCGGAAACTAATACAATACATAACTAGAAGTAATACACGGATACAAAGCTTTCCGAGTATCGTTCCAGCTGTAAACCAGGATCCTTTGAATATAAATCTGCAAAACCAAAACTACAACCTGCCCGTGTCAAAATAAGGGCACTCAGAGTTTAGGTCTAAACAATAAACTCCAGGTTAGTCATGGGACTGGTGTGAGAACTAAAACAGTTATAAATCTTTATTTTAAAGTTAGGTAAATCAAGGGACCACGCCGTATAACACGGAACGGGCCTCCTCCTAAGAATACCGGTGCATAAAACAACAGCGCAATGCTAAATAAAGAAAAATGAAGCTATTATAAGACCCAGGTCCCATCACACAATGCAACACAAACCAGAGGATAGGGTTTTCCCTTATAATAGCCAAACATGCTTAGTACGTTTAAAACAAATCTTTTGATACTATTATAAGTGTATAGTGTATAAAACAACTTCAAATCAAAAGTATCAATCATAGACGGCATGGGTACCATATATCATGTCGCCATACTAGTTTTACAATTAAAACCGCAAATGTCACGTATTTGGAAACTGGATTTCCATCTGTGAACTGAGGCAAAAGATAGTCCTCAACCGATTCGAGACGCTCTAGCTCGTGTCTCAGGATCAGAGCTCGAGTGACCCTTAGGAGCCACAGGGTCGGTCCACCGATGTGGATTAAAATTCCTGAACACTACGTTTCCCCACCCTTTGGGGTGTCAATGAGTCCAATGACTCCATCGGTCCCGGATCGACCGATATATCCAAGGCGCCTCGCAATAGCAACAACCACACAGGTGAAAAGTATATAAATGTCAGGGCTGGTAGGTCACTGACACCACCCTAGCTAGAAAGAAACGCATGTCCTCCCTGGATCCTTCTCCCGTTTTTGGTTCACAACCGGGGTGTGAGGCACGCGAATCAACGTTACACAAAGCTATGCCACACAGGCCTTGCTTTGATCATCATCCACAAGACTTTGCCTTTCAACAGAAGCCTTGATCAATTGCCACTTAGGCGTGCCACACAGGCAATTCACTCCATGCGATTGATATCCATCAATATATAACCCCTGAGCTCGTACGTCTCAGAGAAGGGCGTTAAGCAAGAGAATAAATTCTCCGCCGCCAAACAGATATATATTTAATAGAAATCAATCACACAGACTAAAATCCAATGTCAGACACACAGTCCATTTACAAGTTCGTTCTGGGTCTGAACGAAACCGGAGGCACCTAGTACCCCGCATATCCATCGATCTCCAAGTACGTCTGGACGATCACCAACTGTTTCCCTCCTCTTGGGTGTACAGCCCAATCAAGATCATCAGTAATCACCCAAACGACGTGAAGACCTCCGGTCTTCAACCACCGCCTTCATCTTCGACACCACGTCAAATCAGTTATTCAGAATGGGATAAACCCGGTCTTTCTGAATAACTCGCGTATATTTTAAATAAGTGTTACACAAACACAACATACGCCTCATTCCAATTCAGAATATTCTTTTATTCAAATATTCTTATATTTTGGGAAAGGTTCCCATAAATTTTATCAAAGATAAATTCTTTAAATTTATTCTTTAATCTCCTTTGAATATCAATTCAAACTAGTCGGGATTAGCAAACCACACCGAAGTAATCATTTATTTTATTTTCCCAATCCCAACCTATTCATCCCATGAAGTAAAACTGGTAATACTTCATATCTAACACCACGGTGTTATCGGTAAATTCAATTACCATTTCACGTTTAAATCTAATTAAAGATTTAACTATCGCCTGGAGCAAAACTGGTGATACTCCCTTCTCGATCTTTTCAATCTAATTAAAGATTCATTAAAACTCCACTTAGTTTTAATCTTTAACTGGGTTAAAGAATCAGTGTCATTTAAGACACGGTTCACGATAAACCCAAAATCACATTCCATTAATTATCGGGTTAAAGAACAAGTGTTATTTAAAACACTGTTCACGATAAACCCAAAAATCAATACCAATTCCATTCCAATTAAATATTATTTAATTGGTACACTTCATTAAATCTAAATAAAAAGATTTAATCTTTTCTCAACTGGGTTCAAGAACAGTGTTAGTCAAGACACCATTCACGACAAACCCAAATCACATTTGATATTAAATACAAGGCTCTGAATAGAAAATATATCCGCTTATATTCAATATCTAATTCTACGACCAACAGATATCGTATTGGAAATAACGATATATATATCTATATCTTTCAAATTTCCATAACCACATCTGTATAATCACGAAATCCAACATCGAAATATTCCAAAGACAATTTCGATTCAAATCCGTTCCAATTCAATTATTGGAAATTCTGGTTATATTTCAAAACCATTTCAAACTCACTTTATTTATTTTAAAAATAAATAAATTACTATTCTAGTTCAAAACTAGTTCATTTCGATAAAAATCTATTTTTATCTTTTCAAATATGGAGTTTTTCATCCCAATTCTTCACAAATCATTTCTTATGATTTTACACAAATTATTGATATTTTTAATAATTTTATCAAGGCCCGTACAGTCGATTTCCATCAACGGCCATCAAACTGTACTTATAGCGACCTTTTCTAAATTTGATTTGGACATAATTCCAAATCCAGCCGTTAGATTTCTAATTTCCAATATTCGTTAGAAAGCTCTTTTCGATACGAACCCAACGGTTCTGGTTTTAGGAGAATTCGACGGTCGGATCTCCCGCAATATCCATTTGAAGTCAATGGTCGAAATTCGCAAACTGCCGCAGCGCGGCGCGTTCTATTCAGGCCATTATATTATATATATTATATATACTTCGTCAATTTCAATTCAAAACATGCTTTATAAATCGTTTTAAATTCAATTTCAAAACGGTTTCAACTTCATATTCAATTTCAAATCAAAATTGAATATTCCAATATAAATTCGTTTTAAATTCATTTCTATTCAATTTCAATTCGAATTCATTTCTATTGAATTTCAATTCCAATTCATTTCGAATTCATTTCAAAACGATTTCAAATCTATTTCAATTCTATTCGAATTCATTTCAAAACGATTTCAATTCTATTTCAATTTAATCCGAATTCATTTCAAAACAATTTCAATTCCAGTTCAATTATATTCGAATTCATTTCAAAACGATTTCAATTCTATTTCAATTCTATTCGAATTTCGAACCATTTCAGTTTATTTCGAATTTCAAATCAATTCAATTAAATTCGAATTTCAATTCACGTTAATATTCACTTCAATTTGAATAAAATCGATATAAACATCGTTCACGTTAAAATGGCGTCAATCTATCAACGCGGCTTCATATATTTCTTTTTCAAATATTTCTAATTTTCAAATATTCTATTTCGAATATTTCTTTTTCAAATATTTCTTTTTCAAATATTTCTATTTCAAATATTTCCATTTCAAATATTTCTATTTCAAATATGGAATAAGGCCCAATCAATTACCATATAATGTTAATTATATGGATTTTCTACAACACAGGTATATATCAACAACGATGAATAATCAACCATCATCCAAAGTGCATTCCACACTGTATAAGCATCAAATATAAATATTCAACGCTTATAACAGTCTGTCAATCAATCGATCGACATACAACTAAACAATCGGGATTAGTGTACGTCAAATATCATCCCGATACCCGTGTGGGTTTTCAAACAATCAAACACAGATTTTATTTGTGCAGTTGGGCGATGTGTAAAATTTATCGTCCCAATCAATATCAGTCAAATGTGTGTATATAAACAAATCGTCCGATTTGTTTATATTAATTTATTTCATATACACGTTAAAAATTCTATTTTTAACTATAAAATATTTTCCACTATAAAATATTTTATTTTGTTTCACATCACATCACACAATCAACTACACATCAAAATCAAACAACCAAGCATACAAGCCGTCCATGGTCTGT
The DNA here is from genome assembly GCA_030737875.1 of Allium sativum. Lineage (NCBI taxonomy): Eukaryota > Viridiplantae > Streptophyta > Magnoliopsida > Asparagales > Amaryllidaceae > Allium > Allium sativum. The sequence goes on from CM060921.1 coordinate 323,200,097, forward strand.
GGACGACGGGTGTCGGGTGCTACTAAACACCGTCTGCATCCTAGTATATATTTTTAACTAGAAAATTAAATTAAAAGGTGAGAAGTTCTCACAGAATAGCTAATCCAACGCCACGACTCTTCTTGGGTAGAAATCTTCGCCGTTCTTGCCTCTTGTCACTTCCTTTGCCCGTATTCTCTACATATGTAAAAATCGAATTTTTACTTCGCTATTCAATATATAAAAATCGAATTTTTTACTTTGCTATTCAATATATAAAAATCGAATTTTAACTTTGCTATTCAATATATAAAAATCAAATTTTTACTTCGCTATTCAATATATAAAAATCGAATTTTTACTTTGCTATTCAATATATAAAAATCGATTTTTTTTCTTCGCTATTCAATATATAAAAATCGAATTTTTTCTTCGCTATTCAATATATAAAAATCGAATTTTTACTTCGCTATTCAATATATATAAATCGAAATTTTACTTCGCTATTCAATATATAAAAATCACATTTTTACATCGCTACTTCACATATAAAAATCAAGTTTTTCTACTTATAAAAATCAATGCTTTACATACAAAAACCTACTCTTTTCACCTCTAAAAACACAATCTTTTCCTAAGGAGAAAATCTTATTTTTATTACGTTCAAACCTGGAAACAAACTCAAGGAGATTTACATTAAACTAAAAATAATTAAATCAATTAAATGCAAATTCACTCACATCGCAGAGGAAGGACAGTGAAGTTTTCGCAGTTTTTTGGGTGTGGCGCTCGCTGATTGGACGCTGGGCTTTGCGGTGGTCAGAGCCTCGACTGGCGGGGCACTCAGCGTGGTTGCGCGGCCTCAGGTGGGGCGCTGGGCAGTTGGTGCTCCCCTGGTCAGCGGCTACAGCGAGGATGGCGGAGCCTCTAGGGTTAGGCGCAGATCCAGGCGGGGGTTTTTGGCTCGATTTGGGGCTTTGGATGAGGGGTGCGAAGTTGATTTGGGGTGAAGGGGATTGGGCGCGAGGACTGGGGTGATCATCGGAGGGGGGGGCCTGGACGCGGGGCGACAATAGGAGGGGAGGCGCGGGGGTGGAAATCGCCTGGAGGCGGCGGATTTAAGGAGGCGACGGGGTGTTGTTTTTTTTTTGTTCCGATCTTCTAAAGTCAACGCAAGAGAGGAAGAAGAGATAAAGGTGTGGAGTATTTTATAATTAAATATTTAATTAATTTTATTTCTCTAAAAAAAAGTTGATTTCCCGCTCGAACTCCGAATCGAACCCAACGACTATCGTCCCTAGCTAATTACCCCCATTCCGAACACAATGGGATATGTATCGTAAGCCAATTCGACTGTTTTGATAGGTTTTCGTCAAAATTTACATTTAAATATATATATTCTATTTTAAACGTATATTTCAAATTACTGGAGTCACATACGAACTCTAAAAATCCCAGAAAAATATTTTCTAGCTTCGTATCGACGATACGGTCCTAACAAAACTAATTTCGTCATATTCTAAGACCGTTTGAAAAATGGCCAATTTCCAGTCGATTAAATTCAACTAAAAGTGGTCAAACGCGTTTGAGTGTGCCACGCTCACGTATTAACTCCAAAAATTCTGAATTTTGGAATCTAGCAATAATTTGACATCTCGGATCCAACAAAAGTGGTTTCGTCGAAAACGGGGGTCGTTTGCAAAATTTCCATTTTTAAGGACCTGAATTCCATAGCGACCGTTCAGAATTTTCAACTGGACATATCTTTTGATTCCCGCTATGAAATTTTGATTTTTCGGATTCGTTGGAAATATATTCACAAATAGATTCTATTATCATTGGTTTCGCTAAAATCCAGTTTATTTTGAATCCTGCACATTCATTTGAAGTTTGAAATCGAATTATCGAACTACCGCACCGTTTTCAATTCCTTTTATAAATATAAATAATTATTTATATTCTAACGACGAACTATATAATATATACGTTCGAATTCCATTCAAAATAAATTTCTCGTCGATATTATTTAAAATAATTCATTTTAAATAATCAAAATTCGCTAAAATTGCCAAAATAAAATTTTTAAATTGGCCCAGATTTCCGGGTTATTACAATCTCCCTCACTTAAAACTTTTCGTCCCCGAAAAGGAACAAAGCCGAAAGTTGTTTCACAAATCAACTCAACTTCCAGTGTTTTCACTACGGCTTAAGTTTTCAACTTTTCAGTTTTTCAGAACTTCTCAAATTTTTCAAAAATTTGGCTAACACCCTACATTTTCGAAAAATTTCGCCATAACCTCCCCTGCACCGGGAGCAACGGGAAAATCCCGAAATTGCCATATAGGCCCTCTGATCTCAAAAAGAAAAAGAAAAACCAAGCGGCTAGCCAATCGGCTCATAAAATCATCATCACCCAAACAAAACAGTAAATTATGGTAAACATATACCTATTTGTCGGGCAAACAATTTTATTCTTCTGCTCTAGCCTCTTTGCTATGACCTGTTCAATGTAAGTACATGTATATGCAAGCAAATGCGACTAATTTTCCAATACAACTCACTATTTGATCAAATTGGTTATATGGTTAAAATTTCAACTAATCAAAACAGTAATCAAACAACACAACCATCAATCAATTAGTTGATTAGCATTTCAAACACATAATTTTGCTATATAGTCAAAAATCACATTTTTGATGCCAAATCACAACAATAAGCCCTATCTAATTTTGGGTTCTCACACCAGTCAATAGGAAATATATAGAAAGCCCACTTTCGTCACTCAAACATAAATTCTAATGATGGAGCTCCATCATCAAAATCATCTCCGGGCGATTAGAGTGTAATTCTATATCTATCCAGTATATTAAAATTTCAAATACACGTGGATCAGACGTATACACAAAATCTTTATATACTGGACTGTCCAAATCAATACAAATAAACAATCAAATACGAATAATTGATTTAAATTTTCAAAACAAAATTTGTTTTCACTTTAAAAATATACTCTTCACACTCGTTCTAGGATACTACTGATCCTATCTCTAAAGAGTCATTCCCATTGGATATTACTAATCAATATCTGATGAATTCTTTCGTATGGTTCTAATGTGTCTTGTTCTCTGAGCTTTGTAAACCAAAGCTCTGATACCCAGCTGAAACGACCCGAACTTCCCCGGTCTCCGAAGAGAAGAGAAAGAACGAATTGTTTTGAGAACACGACAAAAAAGAACGCAGACGGAAGAACATTTCATTGTTAATTACAACAATTCCATCAGAATACAAGAATTTACAGAGTATAAATGAATATTACACAGAAATATCAGAGATTTAAATTACATTTAAATACATAGCAGCGGAAAATAATACAATACATAACTAGAAGTAATACACGGATACAAAGCTTTCCGAGTATCGTTCCAGCTGTAAACCAGGATCCTGTGAATATAAATCTGCAAAACCAAAACTACTAGTTGCCCATGTCAAAATAAGGGCACCCAGAGTTTAGGTCAAAACAATAAACTCCAGGTCAGTCATGGGACTGGTGTGAGAACTAAAACAGTTATAAATCTTTATTTTAAAGTTAGGTAAATCAAGGGACCACGCCGTATAACACGGAACGGGTCTCCTCCCAAGAATACCAGTGCATAAAACAACAGCGCAATGCTAAATAAAGAAAAATGAAGCTATTATAAGACCCAGGTCCCATCACACAATACAACACAAACCAGAGGATAGGGTTTTCCCTTATAATAGCCAAACATGCTTAGTACGTTTAAAACAAATCTTTTGATACTATTATAAGTGTATAGTGTATAAAACAACTTCAAATCATAAGTATGAATCATAGACGGCATGGGTACCATATATCATGTCGCCATACTAGTTTTACAATTAAAACCGCAAATGTCACGTATTTGGAAATTGGATTTCCGTCTGTGAACTGAGGCAAAAGATAGTCCTCAACCGATTCGAGACGCTCTAGCCCGTGTCTCAGGATCAGAGCTCGAGTGACCCTTAGGAGCCACAGGGTCGGTCCACCGATGTGGATTAAAATTCCTGAACACTACGTTTCCCCACCCTTTGGGGTGTCAATGAGTCCAATGACTCCATCGGTCCCGGAACGACCGATATATCCGAGGCGCCTCGCAACAGCAACAACCACACAGGTGAAAAGTATATAAATGTCAGGGCTGGTAGGTCACTAACACCACCCTAGCTAGAAAGAAACGCATGCCCTCCCTGGATCCTTCTCCCATTTTTGGTTCACAACCGGGGTGTGAGGCTCGCGAATCAACGTTACACAAAGCTATGCCACACAGGCCTTACTTTGATCATCATCCACAAGACTTTTCCTTTCAACAGAAGCCTTGATCAATTGCCACTTAGGGGTGCCATACAGGCAATTCACTCCATGCGATTGATATCCATCAATATATAACCCCTGAGCTCGTACGTCTCAGAGAAGGGCGTTAAGCAAGATAATAAATTCTCCACCGCCAAACAAATATATATTTAATAGAAATCAATCACACAGACTAAAATCCAATGTCAGACACACAGTCCATTTACAAGTTCGTTCTGGGTCTGAACGAAACCGGAGGCACCTAGTACCCCGCATATCCATCGATCTCCAAGTACGTCTGGACGATCACCAACTGTTTCCCTCCTCTTGGGTGTACAGCCCAATCAAGATCATCACTAATCACCCAAACGACGTGAAGACCTCCGGTCTTCAACCACCGTCTTCATCTTCGACACCACGTCAAATCAGTTATTCAGAATGGGATAAACCCGGTCTTTCTGAATAACTCGCGTATATTTTAAATAAGTGTTACACAAACACAACATACGCCTCATTCCAATTCAGAATATTCTTTTATTCAAATATTCTTATATTTTGGGAAAGGTTCCCATAAATTTTATCAAAGATAAATTCTTTAAATTTATTCTTTAATCTCCTTTGAATATCAATTCAAACTAGTCGGGATTAGCGAACCACACCGAAGTAATCATTTATTTTATTTTCCCACTCCCAACCTATTCATCCCATGAAGTAAAACATGTAGTACCTTATATCTAACACCACGGTGTTATCGGTAAATTCAATTACCATTTCACGTTTAAATCTAATTAAAGATTTAACTATCGGCTGGAGCAAAACTGGTGATACTCCCTTCTCGATCTTTTCAATCTAATTAAAGATTCATTAAAACTCCACTTAGTTTTAATCTTTAACTGGGTTAAAGAATCAGTGTCATTTAATACACGGTTCACGATAAACCCAAAATCACATTCCATTAATTATCGGGTTAAAGAACAAGTGTTATTTAAAACACTGTTCACGATAAACCCAAAAATCAATACCAATTCCATTCCAATTAAATATTATTTAATTTGTACACTTCATTAAATCTAAATAAAAAGATTAATCTTTTCTCAACTGGGTTCAAGAACAGTGTTAGTCAAGACACCATTCACGACAAACCCAAATCACATTTGATATTAAATACAAGGCTCTGAATAGAAAATATATCCGCTTATATTCAATATCAAATTCTACGACCAACAGATATCGTATTGGAAATAACGATATATATATCTATATCTTTCAAATTTCCATAACCACATCTGTATAATCACGAAATCCAATATGGAAATATTCCAAAGACAATTTCGATTCAAATCCGTTCCAATTCAATTATTGGAAATTCTGGTTATATTTCAAAACCATTTCAAACTCACTTTATTTATTTTAAAAATAAATAAATTACTATTCTAGTTCAAAACTAGTTCATTTCGATAAAAATCTATTTTTATCTTTTCAAATATGGAGTTTTTCATCCTAATTCTTCACAAATCATTTCTTATGATTTTACACAAATTATTGATATTTTTAATAATTTTATCAAGGCCCGTGCAGTCGATTTCCATCAACGGCCATCGAACTGCACTTATAGCGACCTTTTCCAAATTTGATTTGGACATAATTCCAAATCCAGCCGTTAGATTTCTAATTTCCAATATTCATTAGAAATCTCTTTTCGATACGAACCCAACGGTTCCGGTTTTAGGAGAATCCGACGGTCGGATCTCCCGCAATATCCATTTGAAGTCAATGGTCGAAATTCGCGAACTGCCGCAGTGCGGCGCGTTCTATTCAGGCCATTATATTATATATATAATATATACTTCGTCGATTTCAATTCAAAACATGCTTTATAAATCGTTTTAAATTCACTTTCAAAACGGTTTCAACTTCATATTCAATTTCAAATCAAAATTGAATATTCCAATATAAATTCGTTTTAAATTCATTTCTATTCAATTCGAATTCATTTCTATTCAATTTCAATTCCAATTCATTTCGAATTCATTTCAAAACGATTTCAATTCTATTTCAATTCTATTCGAATTCATTTTAAAACGATTTAATTCTATTTCAATTTAATCCGAATTCATTTCAAAACGATTTCAATTCTATTTCAATTATATTCGAATTCATTTCAAAACGATTTCAATTCTATTTCAATTCTATTCGAATTTCGAACCATTTCAGTTTATTTCAAATTTCAAATCAATTCAATTAAATTCGAGTATCAATTCACTTTAATATTCACTTCAATTTGAATCAAATCGATATAAATATCGTTCACGTTAAAATGGCGTCAATCTATCAACGCGGCTTCATATATTTCTTTTTCAAATATTTCTAATTTTCAAATATTCTATTTCGAATATTTCTTTTTCAAATATTTCTATTTCAAATATTTCTATTTCAAATATGGAATGAGGCCCAATCAATTACCATATAATGTTAATTATATGGATTTTCTACAACACAGGTATATATCAACAACGATGAATAATCAACCATCATCCAAAGTGCATTCCACACTGTATAAGCATCAAATATAAATATTCAACGCTTATAACAGTCTGTCAAGCAATCGATCGACATACAACTAAACAATCGGGATTAGTGTACGTTAAATATCATCCCGATACCCGTGTGGGGTTTCAAACAATCAAACATAGATTTTATTTGTGCAGTTGGGCGATGTGTAAAATTTATCGTCCCAATCAATATCAGTCAAATGTGTGTATATAAACAAATCGTCCGATTTGTTTATATTAATTTACTTCATATACACGTTAAAAATTCTATTTTTAACTATAAAATATTTTCCACTATAAAATATTTTATTTCGTTTCACATCACATCACACAATCAACTAGACATCAAAATCAAACAACCAAGCATACAAGCCGTCCATGGTCTGTAGACGACGGGTGTCGTGTGCTACTAAACACCGTCTACATCCTAGTATATATTTTTAACTAGAAAATTAAATTAAAAGGTGAGAAGTTCTCACAGAATAGCTAATCCAATGCCACGACTCTTCTTGGGTAGAAATCTTCGCCGTTCTTGCCTCTTGTCACTTCCTTTGCCCGTATTCTCTACATATGTAAAAATCGAATTTTTACTTCGCTATTCAATATATAAAAATCGAATTTTTACTTTGCTATTCAATATATAAAAATCAAATTTTTACTTTGCTATTCAATATATAAAAATCGAATTTTTACTTCGCTATTCAATATATAAAAATCGAATTTTTACTTTGCTATTCAATATATAAAAATCGAATTTTTTTCTTCGCTATTCAATATATAAAAATCGAATTTTTCTTTCGCTATTCAATATATAAAAATCGAATTTTTACTTCGCTATTCAATATATAAAAATCGAATTTTTACTTCGCTATTCAATATATAAAAATCACATTTTTACATCGCTACTTCACATATAAAAATCAAGTTTTTCTACTTATAAAAATCAATGCTTTACATACAAAAACCTACTCTTTTCACCTCTAAAAATACAATCTTTTCCTGAGGAGAAAATCTTATTTTTATTACGTTCAAACCTGGAAACAAACTCAAGGAGATTTACATTAAACTAAAAATAATTAAATCAATTAAATGCGAATTCACTCACATCGCAGAGGAAGGACAGTGTAGTTTTCGCAGTTTTTTGGGTGTGGCGCTCGCTAATTGGACGCTGGGCTTTACGGTGGTCGGAGCCTCGACTGGCGGGGCGCTCAGCTTGGTTGCGCGGCCTCAGGTGGGGCGCTGTGCGGTTGGTGCTCCCCTGGTCAGCGGCTACAGCGAGGATGGCGGAGCCTCTAGGGTTAGACGCAGATCCAGGCGGGGGTTTTTGGCTCGATTTGGGGCTTTGGATGAGGGTTGCGAAGTCGATTTGGGGTGAATGGGATTGGGCGCGAGGACTGGGGTGATCATCGGAGGGGGGGCCTGGACGCGGGGCGACAATAGGAGGGGAGGCGCGGGGGTGGAAATCGCCTGGAGGCGGCGGATTTAAGGAGGCGACGGGGTGTTTTTTTTTTTCGATCTTCTAAAGTCAACGCAAGAGAGGAAGAAGAGATAAAGGTGTGGAGTATTTTATAATTAAATATTTAATTAATTTTATTTCTCTAAAAAAAAGTTGATTTCCCGCTCGAACTCCGAATCGAACCCAATGACTGTCGTCCCTAGCTAATTACCCCCATTCCGAACACAATGGTATATGTATCGTAAGCCAATTCGAATGTTTCGATAGGTTTTCGTCAAAATTTACATTTAAATATATATATTCTATTTTAAACGTATATTTCAAATTACCGGGATCACATACGAACTCTAAAAATTCCAGAAAAATATTTTCTAGCTTCGTATCGACGTTACGATCCTAAGAAAACTAATTTTGTCAGATTTTGAGACCGATTGAAAAATGGCCAATTTCCAGTTGATTAAATTCAACTGAAAGTGGTCAAACGCGTTTGAGTGTGCCACGCTCACGTATTAACTCCAAAAATTCTGAATTTTGGAATCTAGCAATAATTTGACTTCCCGGATCCAACAAAAGTGGTTTCGTCGAAAACGGGGGTCGTTTGCAAAATTTCCATTTTTAAGGGCCTGAATTACATAGCGACCATTCAGAATTTTCAATTGGACATATCTTTTGATTCCTGCTATGAAATTTTGATTTTTCGGATTCGTTGGAAAGATATTCACAAATAGATTCTATTATCTTTGGTTTCGCTAAAATTCGGTTTATTTTGAATCCTGCACATTCGTTTGAAGTTTGAAATCGAATTATCGAACTACCGCGCCGTTTTCAATTCCTTTTATAAATATAAAAAATTATTTATATTCTAACGACGAACTATATAATGTATACGTTCGAATTCCATTCAAAATAAATTTCTCGTCGATATTATTTAAAATAATTCATTTTAAATAATCAAAATTCGCTAAAATTGCCAAAATAAAATTTTTAAATTGGCCCAGATTTCCGGGTTATTACAACAGATGTTTAAATAAAACATCACTAAGGCAATTCAAACAATTACACTCATTAACTAAATTCACTTAATCAACCTTCACTATCGAACCTTACCCATCCCCTAGTTAAAAACGAAGTCAATCAAGTTGGGGTATAATTACCTCTTAGACCTTAACTAAACAACATTTCTAACCTCGAAATAGACAAAGTTCACCCTTTTAAATCTTCTAACCAATTTCCTTATGTAACTCGGATTCTATTTACGAATCCACATCTTTTACTAAAATCATTTGATTATAACGATGGTGTTATAATCCCATACTTCCGAAATAAAATAACTTAAATATAACTCTTCCTTATTAATTTGGATAAATAAACAAATAACTAATTTATTAATGAATAAATAAATCTTGGTTTTAAGACGGAAAGTAATTGGTACTTTTCCTAATTCGATATAATCAAATTTCAACTAACAATTCTCTCTCGAATAATCTCTATTCGATAACTCCGCTTTCGAATAACTATATTCGATTATCTCTCTCCTCGAATAACTACATTCGATAATCTCTCTTTCGAATAAACTATATTCGATAACTCTTCCTTTCAGATAGCTTATATTCGATTAACTCTCTTATTTGAATAACTTATATCTGATAATATCTCTCGAATAGCTTATATTTGATAATCTCTCTCGAATAACTTATATTCGATAACTCCCTTCTTCGAATAACTATATTCGATTATCAAATATCGGTTTCCAACAGACTACTAATTATCTTGTTAAATCCTGATTTTTAGTCAATATATACTTCCTTAAATAAACTATTTCATAATATCTAGCCCAGTTGAATTCTAATTACCAATCTTTATATATATTATTTAATTCTATTCATATTTCGATCATCGAAATACATTCCATCCTTTCCTTTTTAAAACAACTCAACCTTCCCATTTTACACTCACTTTTGGATTTGAAATCTCAATTACCCACTGATAATTATATTTTTAATTCATTTATAAACATTGTTCATAAATCACAACACTTGTTTTCCTTATTTAACAAGTTATTTATTTCTAACCATTTGAAATCCCATCTCTGTTTAACTTCTATTTCAAAAACCCAATTTCCTTTGCAATTGTTTTTATTTCTAAAATCTTTACTTAATTCCATTTTTCACGTTGAATGTGAATAATATCCCTTTTATACAATCCCTTTAGTTTGATTTCATATTTTAAAACAATATCCCAATTCCAACTTCTATTTATAGATTTATTTATACGAAATCTTCTTTTTATTTCTATCACTTAAATCTCATTTAAAATTCCCTTTATAAATGCTGAGTTCACATTCTATTTAAAATATCGATGTTAAAAAACGATCTCTTCTTCTCTATAGAAGTTCAGACTTATATATTCCATTTATCAAAAGATAAATATTCTTTTTAATTTATAACATCGTTTATAAATTTATTTTCTCAATTTATCTGTTAAAACAGATTTCTATTTAAAAATTTACTTTGAAACGATCTCCTCGTTGTTCTTTTATATCATCTCAATTCTCTTTTATAATTCTATTTATTTCCCCAAATAATTTCTTTTATAATTCAATTTGATTTCTGAAATATTTCCTTTCAATTCTATTTGTTTTCCTAAATATTATATTTACTCCACAAATTTCTTTATTTACTTCTTATTACTTTCATTTAGTATTTTAACCAAATCGGTCTTTCAAACTTCCATATAACTGTTATTAACTTCATACATAAGTCTTTTATTTAATTTTCAAATATCTCCTTTTAATAAGTCCATTTGATTTTATAAAATTCCAAGATCCCATATTCGCTTCATACATTTCTTGTTATAAAATACTTTGATTTTATGCGAATATTTTTATTTCAATATACACTTTGAAAAATTCCTTTTTATATAAAATCCTTTGATTTTATATAAATATTTTGTTTCAAATTATAGTTTGAAATTTCTCTTTTCACATTCCAGCATTTCCTTTGGTATTTAAAAGTACCAAATAACAATGATCAAACACACATAATCAACAACAGATTATAAATCACATCATATATCACAATATATGAAAAACAGTAAAATAAATGTTGAGGATCCTAGTTGGGTCCCGCCGACCTGTTTTCCTTGCATCCACAGATGTTAATCAACATAAATAACACGAATACAAAGTATTCTGATAAACAGAATTAATATTCGATTAACGATTTATATATATCGTTATCTAAATTACAATCAATTTACTAGCAGTTCAACCAAACAGCCAACACACAACAAACAACCATTATTCATCATTTCTAAAAATACGTTATAAAAATACAAGTTAAGCAGAGTTAGTGAGGTTTACTCACCTTGTTCGATTTATCGTTAACTGTTGTCGATTCAGATTGAACAATTTATTTTGCAATAAATTGTAACGAGCTCCAATTCACTCCCAGTCAGTTACATTGTGTAGTGTCCGTCCATACGATCCCATCGGATGTTGTTTTGTCAGATTTTGATATCGTATGCGGAAGTTATTAATATTACAAGTTTCAATACACGTTTTGATTTAAAATTGATTTCTATTTGAATTAAATAATTGGGCTTTAGAAAAATAACCTGGCCCACTATCCACGTTGAGACCAACCTAGATGAACATTGTTCATCTTCCCCCATATTCCAATCCGACTTCCAGGAAAATGACCACACCATTTCCGCAACTTCAAACCTTCCACCGCTCCTCCATTCTTCACCGATTTCAAAACCGCAATTACCCAAGTCCTTCTCTTTGAACAGCCTTCCTCCTCATCACCTAAAACTCCAACTCGCCCTCCTCAAATATATCGCGTCTACAGGTTTTCTGCTGTCGCTCTGAAAAAGATAGCGACATACATCTTCGCCAAACACTCCAAAACTTTGCCTACCAGTGCTAAATCCTATGCTAATCACAAATACCACATCCGTCTTGCGAATCAAAGCTTCCATAACCCGAAAACCAAAACCCTGGTGAGCTGCTCTAATGTCGAGCATTACTGGAGGGGTGCGCACCATGTAAAATACATATCGAATTGAAGAACTCTACTCCCTGAGTTCAAATACATGTGTATAATAATTTATGGGATTTTATTGAAGTTGTTTTGGAATTTTAAGGTTGCCGATTTCATCATATTCTTGCTGTGAGGAATAATTTTTGATGGCCAAGAATACAATGACCAGAGCGATAAAAGGTCTAGGGTTAGAGATAAAATGGGCTATTTATAGAATGATTTATTATTTTATATTCATTATTATATTAATTATAATGAATCGTTACTTTTGTTTATCGTTTAAAAATTCATACGATCACATAACATATTCAAATTCAACGAAAATGGACATGCAGCTATAGTTCGACATTACGGATCCAAAGAAACTGGTTTCGTCGAATTCTGACTCCGTTTGCTCACACAGCGTATTTTCAACCGTTTGAATATCGACTGTTTTTCACATTAAAATCCTGTACGGCCACATACTGACTTCAAAAATCACGAAAATTGAAATCTAACAATAATTTGATATTACGGATCCAACAAACTTAGTTTCATCGAAAACGGAGGTCGTTTGCAAAAATGGCTATTTTTAAAGCTCTAAATAAACCCTTTTAAATATAGAAAAATATTTAAAAAAAAATAAATTAAATATAAATAAATATATATTATCGTATATATATCCAGACAAAATATCGTATAGCTCCAATTGGATTTATAACTCGATATTCAAATCCCGGTTGAATTGATATTCAATTTATATTGAAAAATCCCTTTATAATATAAATAAATCGCTATATATATAAAGAAATTCCATAGCGACTTTTCTAAAATTTGATTTGGACATAAATCTTAATCTACACAATGAAATCCCGATTTTTCTCTTCCATTAAAAAAATAGACTTCACCAGCTCCGAACATTTCTTGTTTCACAGAAATCCGATTTAAAACAGACCCTGTATATTTAGTTGAAGTTCAAATCACCAAATAGCAAACTGTCGCGCCATTTCAAGCTCGATTATAATTATAATATAAATTATACGTTTGAATAATATATTCGTTATTCTAATTCAAATTCGAAACTAAAATATATATTTTGAATTGTCCAGTTCACTCTATATCATTAATTCACTATTTCCGACTATTTCGAAATTAAATATATTATTCTATTATTTATATTAATTAAATATTCCATATAATTTAATTAAACAACCATTTTCACTATTTAAATAATTAAATAAATTAATTATTATCCGTATAAATGTGGGTCGTTACATAAAGCTAAACTAAAAAGTTTCCAAACATAAGTTCATTGGATTTTAATGGAAATAATCTTTGGATATTTCAATATTGGATTCCATAATTACATGGATAATATTTGAGGAATTTGAGAGATATAGATATCATTATTACCTATGCGGTATCGGTTGATTTCAGACTTTGATGTTGTATATAAGTCGATATGATTTCTATTTAAAGCCTTATATTTGATGTCAAATTGGATTTTGGGTTTATCGTGAATGATATTTTAAGTAATATTTTTCCTCTAATCCAGTAAAGGAAAGATGATTTCTCAAGTTTGAGTTGTAATAAATCTTGCAATAAAAATTTGATTGAATGAAATAGAGATTAAAACTATGTTAGAGTTTTAATAAATCTTTCAATAAAAATTTGATTGAATGAAATAGAGGTTAAAACTATGTTAGAGTTTTAATAAATCCTTTAATAAAGATTTAAAATGAAAGACGGTAATTAAACTTACCAAATACGAGGGGTATTAGATATGTAGTACCAACAGTTTTGCTCCATGGGATGAATAGGATGGGAATGGGAAAGGATTTCCAAGGAAAGATTTAAACAAGAGTTTAAATGATGTAATTCTTTGATAAGATTTAAGCGAGTAATTCCCAATGTAAAGAATGATTTGAGTAAAAGAATCTTTTGAATTGGAATGAGACTTATGATATGTTTATATATCACTTGATTTTATAGTTGCACTAGTTATTTGGAAAGACCGTGTTTTAGTCCATTCTGATTAACTATACAACGATATTTGAAGGCAGTAAAGACAGTGGATGACGACCAGAGATCTTCACATTGTTTGGATTCTCGATTGGGATATGCACCCAAGATGAAGTTATAAGTGTCGGTCGCCCAGACGTACTTAGAGATTGACTGGATATGCAAAGGCCTCTCTCCTTTATTGGATGAGGAATAAGATGCCTTCAGTTTCTCTTAGACCTAGAATGTACTTGTAAATGAATGTATATTTGACATTGTAAGTTACGACATAATAAATTGATGTTTATTGATGTTATATCAGTTGGTGGTGGAGAATTTATTCTCTTAGCTTAACATCCTCCTCTGAGACTTATGTACTCATAGGCTTATATATTAATAGGCACCGATTGTATGTTGTGAATTGAAAATGTGGCATGCTAAGTTGTTGATAGATCAAAGTTTTTGTTGAAAAGCAAGCCTTTGTGGATGATGATCAAAGCATGGCTGATATAGCATAGCTTTGTGTTGAAATGTGACTTCGACAAGCCTCACAACCCATGAATGGCTGAAAACAGGGTAATGGACCGCAGAGAGGACTAATGTTTCCCTCTAGATAAAAAGTGATGCCATTGTATTGAGCCCAGGCAATTTACTTATGTGGATGATGGATTGAGGCACCTCGGATGATGGTCAAACAATGACCAAGATAACGGTCAGATACTACCAGGGGAATGTTATGTTCAGGTTAGATTCTAACCAGCCGCATACAGTGAAGGCCGGCTCTACTGCTCAGAACCATGCTGTAAAAACCCGCAACTTCCCCGTAAAGGAAAGCGTCGGATAGTTCGAGAACAAACCACAACAGAACACATATCAAAGAACACTTCATTGTATATTACAACAATGCATCAGATTACATGAATATACAGAGTATAAATGAATATTACACAGAAATATCAGAGATTTAAATTACATTTAAATACATAGCAGCGGAAAATAATACAATACACAACTAGAAGAGATATACGGATACAAAGCTTTCCGGATATCATTCCAGCTGTAAACCAGGATCCTGTGAATATAAATCTGCAAAACCAAAACTACTAGCTGCCCGTGTCAAAATAAGGGCACCCAGAGTTTAGGTTAAAACAATAAACTCCAGGTCAGTCATGGGACTGGTGTGAGAACTAAAACAGTTATAATTCTTTATTTTAAAGTTCGGTAAATCAAGGGACCACGCCGTATAACACGGAACGGGTTTCCTCCCAAGAATACCAGTGCATAAAACAAACAGCGCAATGCTAAATAAAGAAAAATGAAGCTGTTATAAGACCCAGGTCCCATCACACAATGCAACGCAAGCCGGAGGATAGGGTTTTTACCTTATAACAGCCAAAGCATGCTTGATACCTTTAAAACAAATCATTTGATACTATAATAAGTGCATAGCGTATAAAACAACTTCAAATCATAAATATCAATCATAGGCGGCATGAGTGCCCCATCCCACTATGTCACCATACTAGGTTCTACAAATAAAACCGCAAATGTCACGTATTTGGAAATTGGATTTCCGTCTATGAACTGAGGCAAAAGATAGTCCTCAACCGATTCGTGACTCTCTAGCCCGAGCCACAGGGTCAGAGCGCATCGACCCTTGGAGCGACAGGGCCGGTCCACTGATGTGGATTAAACTTAAACCCTGAACATGCGTTCCCCCGCCCTATGGGGCGTAAACGAGCCAACTAAATGACTCCATCGGTTCGAGAATGACCGATCAATCCGAGGCGCCTCGCAACAGCAACAACCACATAAGTCAAACTCGTCAGGGCGTGTAAAACCACTGACGCCACTTCTAACTAGAAAGAAACGCATGCCCTCCCTGAGGTCCGTCTCCCGTTTTTGGTTCATACCGGGTGTGAAACTCGCGAAGCAAACGTTACACAAAGCTACGCCACAAAGGCCGTGCTTTGATCATCACCACAAGACTTTGCTTTTCAACAGAAGCCTCGATCAATTGCCACTTAGGCATGCCACACAGGCAATTCACTCCATGCGTTTGATATCCATCGATATATAACCCCTGAGCTCGTACGTCTCAGAGAAGGGCGTTAAGCAAGGGAATAAATTCTCCGCCGCCAAACAGATATATATTTAATAGAGATCAATCACACGGACTGAAATCCAATGTCAGACACACAGTCCATTTACAAGTCTGTTCTGGGTCTGAACGAAACCGGAGGCACCTAGTACCTCGCATATCCATCGATCTCCAAGTACGTCTGGACGATCACTAACTGTTTCCATCTTCTTGGGTGTACAGCCCAATCAAGATCATCAGTAAGCACCCAAACGACGTGAAGACTTCTGGTCTTCGACCACCGTCTTCATCTTCGACACCACGTCGAATCAGTTATTCAGAATGGGATAAACCCGGTCTTTCTGAATAACTCGCGTATATATTATAAAAGTGTTACACAAACACAACATACGCCTCATTCCAATTCAGAATATTCTTTTATTCAAATATTCCTATACTTTGGGAAAAAGTTCCCATTAATTTTATCCAAGATAAATTCTTTAAATTTATTCTTTAATCTCCTTTGAATATCAATTCAAACTAGTCGGGATTAGCGAACCACACCGAAGTAATCATTTATTTTATTTCCCAATCCCAACCTATTCATCCCATGAAGTAAAACTGGTAATACTTCATATCTAACACCACAGTGTTATCGGTAAATTCAATTACCATTTCACGTTCAAATCTAATTAAAGATTTAACTATCGCCTGGAGTAAAACTGGTGATACTCCATTTTCGATCATTTCAATCTAATTAAAGATTCATTAAAACTCCACTTAGTTTTAATCTTTAACTGGGTTAAAGAATCAGTGCCATTCAAAACACGGTTCACGATAAACCCAAAATCACATTCCATTAATTATCGGGTTAAAGAACAAGTGTTATTTAAAACACTGTTCACGATAAACCCAAAAATCAATATCAATTCAATTCCAATTAAATATCGTTTAATTGGTACACTTCATTAAATCTAAATAAAAAGATTTAATCATTTCTCAACTGGGTTCAAGAACAGTGTTAGTGAAGACACCATTCACGACAAACCCAAATCACATTCGATATTCAATACAAGGCTCTGAATAGAAAATATATCGGCCTATATTCAATATCAAATTCTACGATTAACAAATGCCGTATTGGAAATAACGATATAAATATATATCTTTCAAATTTCTATAACACCACCTGTATAATCACGAATTCCAACATCGAAATATTCCGAAGACAATTTCGATTCAAATCCACTCCAATGCAATCATTGGAAATTCTGGTTATTTTCAAAACCCTTTTCAAATTCAATTTATTTATTTAAAAATAAATAGAATTATAATTCTAGTTCAAAACTAGTTCATTTCGATAAAAATCTATTTTTATCCTTTCAAATATGGAGTTTTTCATCCCAAATCTTCACAAATCATTTCTTATGATTTTACACAAATTATTACTATTTTTAATAATTTTATCAAGGCCCGTACAGTCGATTTCCATCAATGGCCATCGAACTGCACTTACAGCGACCTTTTTCAAATTTGATTTGGATATAATTCCAAATCCAACCGTTAGATTTCAAATTTCTAATATTCATTAGAAAGCTCTTTTCGATACGAACCCAACGGTTCCGGTTTTAGGAGAATCCGACGGTCGGATCTCCCGTAATGTCCGTTTGAAATGAATGGTCGAAATTCACGAACTACCTCGGCGCGGCGCGTTCTATTCAGGCCATTATATTATATATATAATATATACTTCGTCGATTTCTATTTAAAACGAATTATATAAATAGTTTTGAATTCGTTTCAAAAACATTTTCAACTTCCTTTTCAATTCAAATCACAATTGAATTCTTCTTTATAGATTCGTTTTAAAATTCATTTCTATTCAATTCAAATTTCAATTCAATTTGAATTCGTTTTCAATTCAATTCATTTCGAAATCGTTTTCAATTCAATTCATTTCGAAATCGTTTTCAATTCACTTCATTTCGAAATCGTTTTCAATTTACTTCATTTCGAAATCGTTTTCAATTCACTTCATTTCGAAATCGTTTTCAATTCACTTTGAAATCGTTTTCAATTCACTTCATTTCGAAATCGTTTTCAATTCACTTTGAAATCGTTTTCAATTCACTTTGAATTCGTTTTCAATTCACTTCATTTCGAAATCGTTTTCAATTCACTTTGAAATCGTTTTCAATTCACTTCATTTCGAAATCGTTTTCAATTCACTTTGAAATCGTTTTCAATTCACTTCATTTCGAAATCGTTTTCAATTCACTTTGAAATCGTTTTCAATTCACTTCATTTCGAAATCGTTTTCAATTCACTTTGAAATCGTTTTCAATTCACTTTGAAATCGTTTTCAATTCACTTCATTTCGAAATCATTTTCAATTCACTTCGTTTCGAAATCGTTTTCAATTCAATTCATTTCGAAATCGTTTTCAATTCAATTCATTTCGAAATCGTTTAAAATCGATATAAATATCGTTCACGTCAAAATGGCGTCAAACTAATCAACACGACTTCATAAATTTATATTTTCAAATATTCTATTTCAAATATTTCTATTTCAAATATTTCCATTTCTAAACTGGAATGAGGCCCAATCAATTACCATATAAAATTAATTATATGGATTTTCACACAACACATGTATATAATAACATTGAAAAATGATCAACCATCAACCAAAGTGCACTACACTGTATAAGCATCAAATAAAGATATCTAACGCTTATAACAGCCTGTCAATCAATCGATCGACATATTTAATCAATCAGGATGAGTGAACTTCAAATTTCATCCCAACACCCGTGTGGGGTTTCAAACAATCAAACACATATTTTAGTTGTGCAGTTGGGCGATGTGTAAAATTTATCGTCCCAATCAATGTCATTCAAATAAGTGTACATAAACAAACCGTCTGGTTTGTAAATGAATATTTTATTTTATTCACTTTCACTATATTCATATTCACGTTAAAAATTATATTTTTATCGATAAAACATTTTATTCCAACATATGAATTTCTATTATTCATTTACACAATAAAATGATATTTTTATTTCCTAAATATATTTTAGAAAATTTCGGCGGCATAACGGCACGATACTAGAAACGGGACAAGGCCTAGCCTTATCCCCGGTCTAGTGAAGGCCCACACCATTCACACATCAATCAAAATCACCAAACAACCCAATTCAAATCAAATCATATAACTAACCTATGCAACCAAACAAACAAGTCCATGGTCTGTGGACGATTGTGTCGGGTGCTACTAAGCACCGTCTGCATCCTAGTATATATATATATATATATATATAATTAGAAAAGAAATTGAAAGGTGAGAAATTCTCACAGGTAGCTATCCTAGCTCCACGGCACTTCATTGCTAGAAATCTTCATTGCTATCGCATCTTCGTCATCTTCGTTGCCCGTAGCCACTACATATGTAAAAATCGAATTTTCACTACGCTATTCAATATATAAAAATCGAATTTTTATTCCGCAGTTCAATATATAAAAATCATATTTTTATTTCGAAGTTCAATATATAAAAATCATATTTTTATTTCGTTTCAAAAACCGTATCTTTAATTTTTCCAAAATCAAGTCTTTATATTTTTCAATTCAAAGATATCGTCTTTTCACATTTTAAAAATCTAACTTTCTGCATTTAAAAAAAATCTGTCTTTAACATTTTAAAAATCTGTCTTTAACATTTTAAAAATCAGTTTTTAACATTTTAAAAATCAGTTTTTAACATTTTTAAAAATCAGTTTTAACATTTTAAAAATTAGTTTTTAACATTTTTAAAAATCAGTTTTAATCTTTTAAAAATCAGTTTTAATCTTTTTATAAAATTCAGTTTTTCTTTTTAAAGTTTAAAATAAAAAAAATCAGTTTCTCTTTTTTAAACAAAATCAGTTTTTAAACCTTAAAAAAAATTCAGTTTAAAATCCTAAAAAAACTGTGTATTTTCTGTTTATATAAAAATAAAATAAACTAATAAAAATAAAATAAATAAAAACTTACATGAGGGGGGGGGGTTGGTGTCGCGGCGGTGGATTGCGAGGGGGGGGTTTGATGTCGGGGCGGTGGATTGAAGAGGAGAGGGGGAAGGAGGAGGGGCGGCGCGGTGGGTTCTGGCGATGGCCGGGGGCATTCGATTCAAAAGGGGGGTTTCGCCGTGGGGTCACGGGTTCGAAGGAGGAGGTCGGGGAAGAAGAGAGGAGCGAGAGGGAGGGGATCGAAAGGTGGGGCGGCAGCGTTCCTGGCGGCGGCGGTTAGGGCAGGGGCGGGATCGACGAGGCGGTTTTCTATTTTTTTTTCTTTTTTTTCTTTTTTTTCCTGGCTCTGAACGAATGAAAAGGAGGGGGAGAAGAGAAGATATATAATAATATATATTTTATTTTAATTTAATTTTAAAAAGTAACTTTTTCATTCGAACTCGAAACAAGACCCACCGCCTGTCGTCCATAGCGTATTACCCCCATTCCGAACACAATGGGATATATATCGTAGGCTGATTCGGCTGTTACAATCAGTTTCCGTTAAATTTACATTTAAATCACTATATTGAATTTTAAACGTACATTTCAAATTACCGGGGTCACATACTAACCAGAAAAATTCCAAAAAAATATTTTCTCGCTTCGTATTGACGATACGGTCCTAACAAAACTAGTTTCGTCGAATTCTGAGACCGTTAGAAAAATGGCCAATTTCCAGTCGATTAAAATCAACTGAAACTGGTCAAACGCGTTTTCCTTTGCCACACTCACATATTGATTCGAAATATTATGAAATTTGGAATCTAGCAATAACTTTACATCCCGGACCCAACAAAACTGGTTTCGTCGAAATCCGAGGTCATTTGCAAAATGTCCATTTTTAAGGGCCTGAATTCCATAGCGACTATTCAGAATTTTCAACTGGACATATCTTTTGATTCCCGATATGAAATCTTGATTTTTCGGATTCGTTGGAAAGATATTCAAAATTAGATCCTATTATTTTTGGTTTCACTAAAATCCGGATTGTTTTGCACCCGGTACATTCAATTGAAGTTTGAAATCGAATTATCGAACTACCGCGCCATTTTCAATTCTATTTATAATTATATATAATTATTTATATTCTAACGACGACGTATATAAATATATACGTCGAATTATATTCAAAATAAATTTCTCGTCGATGTTATTTAAAATAATCCATTTTAAATAATCAAAATTCGCTAAAATTGCCAAAATAAAAATTTTAAACTGGCCCAGATTTTCGGGTTATTACAATCTCCCCCACTTAAAACTTTTCGTCCCCGAAAAGGAACAAAGTCGAAAGTGGATTGATTAATCAACTCTACGTTCGATCTGGCTTCCATTCTCCAACTTTTCAGTTTCTGAGAATTTTCAAAATTTCAAAAAATTTGGCTAACACCCTAAATTTTTGAAAAATTTCGCCATAACCTCCCCTGCAATGGGAGCATCGGGGAATTTCAAATAGCTTCCCCGGTCCTTCAGATCTCAAAAAGAAAAAGAAAAAGCCAAGCGGCTGGCCAATAGGCTCACAAAATCATCATCACCCAAACGAAACAGGAAATTATGTAGTAAACATGTACCTATTTGTCGGGCA
Source organism: Allium sativum (assembly GCA_030737875.1). NCBI lineage: Eukaryota > Viridiplantae > Streptophyta > Magnoliopsida > Asparagales > Amaryllidaceae > Allium > Allium sativum. The sequence goes on from CM060921.1 coordinate 323,222,171, forward strand.
AACAAATTTTATTCTCTGGCTCTAGCCTCCTTGCTATGACCTGTTCAATGATATATATGTATATGCAAGCAAATGCGACCAATTTTCAATACAATTCAATATGTGATTCAATTAGGCTAAATGGCTAAAAATTAGCAAACAAATAAACAAACAACACAAACATCAATCTATTAGTGAATTAGATTATCAAATTCATAATTTTGATACATATACTGAAAATCTTGTTTTGATGCCAAATCACCACAATAGGCCCTATCTAATTTTGGTCCTCACACCAGTCAATAGGAAATATATAGATATTACACGTTCGTCACTCGAATATAAATTCCAATGATGGAGCTCCATCATCAAAATCACCTCCGGGCGATTAGAGTGTAATTCTATATCTATCCAGTATATTAAAACTTTAAATACACGTTTGCAAGGCGTATATGCAAAATCTTTATATATTTGATTGTCCTAATCAATATAAAATAAATAATCAAATACGAATAGTCGATTTAAATTTTCAAAACAAAAATTGTTTTCACTTTAAAAATATACTCTTCACACTCGTTCTAGGATACTACTGATCCCATCTCTAACGAGTCATTCCCATCAGATATTACTAATCCAATATCTGATGAATTCTTTCGTATGGTTCTAATGTGCCTTGTTCTCTGCTTTGTAAACCAAAGCTCTGATACCACGTGTAAAAACCCGCAACTTCCCCGTAAAGGAAAGCGTCGGATAGTTCGAGAACAAACCACAACAGAACACATATCAAAGAACACTTCATTGTATATTACAACAATGCATCAGATTACATGAATATACAGAGTATAAATGAATATTACACAGAAATATCAGAGATTTAAATTACATTTAAATACATAGCAGCGGAAAATAATACAATACACAACTAGAAGAGATATACGGATACAAAGCTTTCCAGATATCATTCCAGCTGTAAACCAGGATCCTGTGAATATAAATCTGCAAAACCAAAACTACTAGCTGCCCGTGTCAAAATAGGGGCACCCAGAGTTTAGGTCAAAATAATAAACTCCAGGTCAGTCATGGGACTGGTGTGAGAACTAAAACAGTTATTAATCTTTATTTTTAAAGTTAGGTAAATCAAGGGACCACGCCGTATAACACGGAACGAGCTTCCTCCCAAGAATACCAGTGCATAAAACAAACAGCGCAATGCTAAATAAAGAAAAATGAAGCTGTTATTAGACCCAGGTCCCATCACACAATGCAACGCAAGCCGGAGGATAGGGTTTTTACCTTATAACAGCCAAAGCATGCTTGATACCTTTAAAACAAATCATTTGATACTATAATAAGTGCATAGCGTATAAAACAACTTCAAATCATAAATATCAATCATAGGCGGCATGAGTGCCCCATCCCACTATGTCACCATACTAGGTTCTACAAATAAAACCGCAAATGTCACGTATTTGGAAATTGGATTTCCGTCTATGAACCGAGGCAAAAGATAGTCCTCAACCGATTCGTGACTCTCTAGCCCGAGCCACAGGGTCAGAGCGCATCGACCCTTGGAGCGACAGGGCCGGTCCACCGATGTGGATTAAACTTAAACCCTGAACATGCGTTCCCCCGCCCTATGGGGCGAAAACGAGCCAACTAAATGACTCCATCGGTTCGAGAACGACCGATCAATCCGAGGCGCCTCGCAACAGCAACAACCACATAAGTCAAACTCGTCAGGGCGTGTAAAACCACTGACGCCACTTCTAACTAGAAAGAAACGCATGTCCTCCCTGAGGTCCGTCTCCCGTTTTTGGTTCATACCGGGTGTGAAACTCGCGAAGCAAACGTTACACAAAGCTACGCCACAAAGGTCGTGCTTTGATCATCACCACAAGACTTTGCTTTTCAACAGAAGCCTCGATCAATTGCCACTTAGGCATGCCACACAGGCAATTCACTCCATGCGTTTGATATCCATCGATATATAACCCCTGAGCTCGTACGTCTCAGAGAAGGGCGTTAAGCAAGAGAATAAATTCTCCGCCGCCAAACAGATATATATTTAATAGAGATCAATCACACGGACTGAAATCCAATGTCAGACACACAGTCCATTTACAAGTCCGTTCTGGGTCTGAACGAAACCGGAGGCACCTAGTACCTCGCATATCCATCGATCTCCAAGTACGTCTGGACGATCACTAACTGTTTCCATCTTCTTGGGTGTACAGCCCAATCAAGATCATCAGTAAGCACCCAAACGACGTGAAGACTTCTGGTCTTCGACCACCGTCTTCATCTTCGACACCACGTCGAATCAGTTATTCAGAATGGGATAAACCCGGTCTTTCTGAATAACTCGCGTATATATTATAAAAGTGTTACACAAACACAACATACGCCTCATTCCAATTCAGAATATTCTTTTATTCAAATATTCCTATACTTTGGGAAAAAGTTCCCATTAATTTTATCCAAGATAAATTCTTTAAATTTATTCTTTAATCTCCTTTGAATATCAATTCAAACTAGTCGGGATTAGCGAACCACACCGAAGTAATCATTTATTTTATTTCCCAATCCCAACCTATTCATCCCATGAAGTAAAACTGGTAATACTTCATATCTAACACCACAGTGTTATCGGTAAATTCAATTACCATTTCACGTTCAAATCTAATTAAAGATTTTACTATCGCCTGGAGTAAAACTGGTGATACTCCATTTTCGATCATTTCAATCTAATTAAAGATTCATTAAAACTCCACTTAGTTTTAATCTTTAACTGGGTTAAAGAATCAGTGCCATTCAAAACACGGTTCACGATAAACCCAAAATCACATTCCATTAATTATCGGGTTAAAGAACAAGTGTTATTTAAAACACTGTTCACGATAAACCCAAAAATCAATATCAATTCAATTCCAATTAAATATTGTTTAATTGGTACACTTCATTAAATCTAAATAAAAAGATTTAATCATTTCTCAACTGGGTTCAAGAACAGTGTTAGTGAAGACACCATTCACGACAAACCCAAATCACATTCGATATTCAATACAAGGCTCTGAATAGAAAATATATCGGCCTATATTCAATATCAAATTCTACGATTAACAAATGTCGTATTGGAAATAACGATATAAATATATATCTTTCAAATTTCCATAACACCACCTGTATAATCACGAATTCCAACATCGAAATATTCCGAAGACAATTTCGATTCAAATCCACTCCAATGCAATCATTGGAAATTCTGGTTATTTTCAAAACCCTTTTCAAATTCAATTTATTTATTTAAAAATAAATAGAATTATAATTCTAGTTCAAAACTAGTTCATTTCGATAAAAATCTATTTTTATCCTTTCAAATATGGAGTTTTTCATCCCAAATCTTCACAAATCATTTCTTATGATTTTACACAAATTATTACTATTTTTAATAATTTTATCAAGGCCCGTACAGTCAATTTCCATCAATGGCCATCGAACTGCACTTACAACGACCTTTTTCAAATTTGATTTGGACATAATTCCAAATCCAACCATTAGATTTCAAATTTCTAATATTCATTAGAAAGCTCTTTTCGATACGAACCCAACGGTTCCGGTTTTAGGAGAATCCGACGGTCGGATCTCCCGTAATGTCCGTTTGAAATGAATGGTCGAAATTCACGAACTACCGGGGCGCGGCGCGTTCTATTCAGGCCATTATATTATATATATAATATATACTTCGTCGATTTCTATTTAAAACGAATTATATAAATAGTTTTGAATTCGTTTCAAAAACATTTTCAACTTCCTTTTCAATTCAAATCACAATTGAATTCTTCTTTATAGATTCGTTTTAAAATTCATTTCTATTCAATTCAAATTTCAATTCAATTTGAATTCATTTTCAATTCAATTCATTTCGAAATCGTTTTCAATTCAATTCATTTCGAAATCGTTTTCAATTCACTTCATTTCGAAATCGTTTTCAATTTACTTCATTTCGAAATCATTTTCAATTCACTTCATTTCGAAATCGTTTTCAATTCACTTTGAAATCGTTTTCAATTCACTTCATTTCGAAATCGTTTTCAATTCACTTTGAAATCGTTTTCAATTCACTTTGAATTCGTTTTCAATTCACTTCATTTCGAAATCGTTTTCAATTCACTTTGAAATCGTTTTCAATTCACTTCATTTCGAAATCTTTTTCAATTCACTTTGAAATCCTTTTCAATTCACTTCATTTCGAAATCGTTTTCAATTCACTTTGAAATCGTTTTCAATTCACTTCATTTCGAAATCGTTTTCAATTCACTTTGAAATCGTTTTCAATTCACTTTGAATTCGTTTTCAATTCACTTCATTTCGAAATCGTTTTCAATTCACTTCGTTTCGAAATCGTTTTCAATTCAATTCATTTCGAAATCGTTTTCAATTCAATTCATTTCGAAATCGTTTAAAATCGATATAAATATCGTTCACGTCAAAATGGCGTCAAACTAATCAACACGACTTCATAAATTTCTATTTTCAAATATTCTATTTCAAATATTTCTATTTCAAATATTTCCATTTCTAAACTGGAATGAGGCCCAATCAATTACCATATAAAATTAATTATATGGATTTTCACACAACACATGTATATAATAACATTGAAAAATGATCAACCATCAACCAAAGTGCACTACACTGTATAAGCATCAAATAAAGATATCTAACGCTTATAACAGCCTGTCAATCAATCGATCGACATATTTAATCAATCAGGATGAGTGAACTTCAAATTTCATCCCAACACCCGTGTGGGGTTTCAAACAATCAAACGCATATTTTAGTTGTGCAGTTGGGCGATGTGTAAAATTTATCGTCCCAATCAATGTCATTCAAATAAGTGTACATAAACAAACCGTCTGGTTTGTAAATGAATATTTTATTTTATTCACTTTCACTATATTCATATTCACGTTAAAAATTATATTTTTATCGATAAAACATTTTATTCCAACATATGAATTTCTATTATTCATTTACACAATAAAATGATATTTTTATTTCCTAAATATATTTTAGAAAATTTCGGCGGCATAACGGCACGATACTAGAAACGGGACAAGGCCTAGCCTTATCCCCGGTCTAGTGAAGGCCCACGCCATTCACACATCAATCAAAATCACCAAACAACCCAATTCAAATCAAATCATATAACTAACCTATGCAACCAAACAAACAAGTCCATGGTCTGTGGACGATTATGTCGGGTGCTACTAAGCACCGTCTGCATCCTAGTATATATATATAATTAGAAAAGAAATTGAAAGGTGAGAAATTCTCACAGATAGCTATCCTAGCTCCACGGCACTTCATTGATAGAAATCTTCATTGCTATCGCATCTTCGTCATCTTCGTTGCCCGTAGCCACTACATATGTAAAAATCGAATTTTCACTACGCTATTCAATATATAAAAATCGAATTTTTATTCCGCAGTTCAATATATAAAAATCATATTTTTATTTCGAAGTTCAATATATAAAAATCATATTTTTATTTCGTTTCAAAAACCGTATCTTTAATTTTTCCAAAATCAAGTCTTTATATTTTTCAATTCAAAGATATCGTCTTTTCACATTTTAAAAATCTAACTTTCTGCATTTAAAAAAAATCTGTCTTTAACATTTTAAAAATCTGTCTTTAACATTTTAAAAATCAGTTTTTAACATTTTAAAAATCAGTTTTTAACATTTTTAAAAATCAGTTTTAACATTTTAAAAATTATTTTTTAACATTTTTAAAAATCAGTTTTAATCTTTTTATAAAATTCAGTTTTTCTTTTTAAAGTTTAAAATAAAAAAAATCAGTTTCTCTTTTTTAAACAAAGTCAGTTTTTAAACCTTAAAAAAATTCAGTTTAAAATCCTAAAAAAACTGTGTATTTTCTGTTTATGTAAAAATAAAATAAACTAATAAAAATAAAATAAATAAAAACTTACATGGGGGGGGGGGTGTCGCGGCGGTGGATTGCGAGGGGGGGGGGGTTTGATGTCGGGGCGGTGGATTAAAGAGGAGAGGGGGAAGGAGGAGGGGCGGCGCGGTGGGTTCTGGCGATGGGCGGTGGCATTCGATTCAAAAGGGGGGTTTCGCCGTGGGGTCACGGGTTCGAAGGAGGAGGTCGGGGAAGAAGAGAGGAGCGAGAGGGTGGGGATCGAAAGGTGGGGCGGCAGCGTTCCTGGCGGCGGCGGTTAGGGCAGGGGCGGGATCGACGAGGCGGTTTTCTATTTTTTTTCTATTTTTTTCCTGGCTCTGAACGAATGACAAGGAGGGGGAGAAGAGAAGATATATAATAATATATATTTTATTTTAATTTAATTTTAAAAAGTAACTTTTTCATTCGAACTCGAAACAAGACCCACCGCCTGTCGTCCATAGCGTATTACCCCCATTCCGAACACAATGGGATATATATCGTAGGCTGATTCGGCTGTTACAATCAGTTTCCGTTAAATTTACATTTAAATCACTATATTGAATTTTAAACGTACATTTCAAATTACCGGGGTCACATACTAACCAGAAAAATTCCAGAAAAATATTTTCTAGCTTCGTATTGACGATACGGTCCTAACAAAACTAGTTTCGTCGAATTCTGAGACCGTTAGAAAAATGGCCAATTTCCAGTCGATTAAAATCAACTGAAACTGGTCAAACGCGTTTTCCTTTGCCACACTCACATATTGATTCGAAATATTATGAAATTTGGAATCTAGCAATAACTTTACATCCCGGACCCAACAAAACTGGTTTCGTCGAAATCCGAGGTCGTTTGCAAAATGTCCATTTTTAAGGGCCTGAATTCCATAGCGACTATTCAGAATTTTCAACTGGACATATCTTTTGATTCCCGATATGAAATCTTGATTTTTCGGATTCGTTGGAAAGATATTCAAAATTAGATCCTATTATTTTTGGTTTCACTAAAATCCGGATTGTTTTGCACCCGGTACATTCAATTGAAGTTTGAAATCGAATTATCGAACTACCGCGCCATTTTCAATTCTATTTATAATTATATATAATTATTTATATTCTAACGACGACGTATATAAATATATACGTCGAATTATATTCAAAATAAATTTCTCGTCGATGTTATTTAAAATAATCCATTTTAAATAATCAAAATTCGCTAAAATTGCCAAAATAAAAAATTTAAACTGGCCCAGATTTTCGGGTTATTACACATGCGCTGAGTCTTGGAACATTTGCTAGGATGTTCCAAACGGTTAACGAAGATCCTTTGTCTTGGTCATTGATGGAAATCCAACTTCCAATATGAGCCTTGCATTTTCAGTTGTAAACCCATATGGAGACATAATAGGATGGTGTATTATGTTGTCTAATATTGGTACATTTATTTGTGAAAATGATTTACACACAATGCACTATTGATAATAAAAGAGAAATTTCGCATATCAAGCATGTTTGGATATTATAAGATAAAACTCTATCCTTCGGTTTGCGTTGAATTGTGTGATGGGACTTGAGTCTTATTATGCTTCATTTTTTGAAAAGCATTGCATGTTTCTATGACTAATATTCATATGAAAAAAAACCCGTTCTGTGTTATATGGCATGGTCCCGTGATATACCCAACTTTAAAAAAAAGTAAATAATTGTTTTGGTTCTTATACCAGTCCCATGACTGAATCGGAGTTTATTGTTTCCAACCTAAACTCTGGGTGCCTATACTTTTTCACATGGGTAGCCAGTAGTTTTGATTTTGTAGATATTTTATAGAGTTGTGTCTAGAGCATTTGATAGTCTTCCGCTGAGGGTTATGTATTCATGTTTCCACTGTGTATTCTTTTGTAATTCATTATTCTTTGATATATTTTTGTACCCTGATGTAAAATTGTTGTAATAACAATGAAATATTCTTTTGTGTTTTTTCTTTGATGTTTTGTATCCCATAACGGTTCGAGAATTTTTGCTCTTTGGATCGGGCTTATGTAGCTTATGGTCGATTCGAAAGGTCGGAATTTTCGGTCGTCACAAGACAAGTTATAGAATATATATATATATATATATACACATTTGAATTGCTAAAAAAGGAAATGTTATATCCTATGAAGGATCATCGTATAAAACTCTAGAAGTAGTGACAATTATTCATCTCTAAAGAGATTTTCCATAATTATATAACGCTTGAGAAGTAATTATTTTATATCTTGCATCTAACTTTTATTTAACGTATCTATTCTTGTAGTTGTGTTTAAATTTTAACATAACATATCAAAAATAATTACATTAATAAATCTCTTGCATAGATAACACTCTGAAAGTAGTCACTATATCATTTATGTAGAAAAAAATTAATATTAATGACATTCCAGAAATAGTATATATAAAATACTTCTGGAAAATATATGTAACACTGTAGAAGTGGCGTCTATGAAATATCCACATAAATGATATTATATCTTCGTATAGCATTATAAAAGCATTGCATATGAAATATTTCAAGAATCAATGTGGTAATAAATAATTCGTAGAATTCGTAAGTGAAAATATATTTGTAGTTCCATTAGAAAAATAAAGCCTACCATTTCATCTACCCATAGATCCATTAGAAAATTTAAAGAGTAAATGGTAATTTGTGTTCTATTATTTTTTATTAATATATTATAAATTGAGTATCGTATGCATAAGTGCTATTGAAAAAAAAATTAGTTATTCTCCTCAGAAAATAATCTATTAGTCATATCATAATTTTAACAAATGCTAGGAATATAGCTTTAAGAATATCTTTAATTACTGTAATAATAGCATATTTCTATAATATTTTAAGCATCCAATAGATACTCTTATTTTTATTACAAATGTGTCTCCTTTATTAAACTTTCTAGAAGAGATGTGGAGAGATGTCTATATACAATTATAAATTTATACTATTCTCTAAGAAGTAATCGCGATTAATATTCATAAGTGATATTTGAAATGTAACTAAAGAATAAAACTTAAAAACTTAAAGTTGTGTATATAATTTATTACAATGAGATGTTTAATATAGTTACAAACAAGATGTTTTAAGCATTATGATATGGTCTTTCAACATTCACATTAACAAAAAAAATTATTACTTTGGATCATTGTAAAAGATTGTTCTAAAATCACTAATTTAATTGGAAACAATATGCATAATCTAAGAAGTAATCACATTTAACATTTATAAGTGATATTTGGAATGTAACTGAAGAATAAAAATTAAAAACTTGAAGTTGTGTATATAATTTATTACATTGAGATGTTTACTATAGTTTTAAACTAGATGTTTTAAACATTATCATATGGTCTTTAAGCATTCACATTATTAATCAAAAATTAATACTTTGGATCATCTAAAAGTTTGTTCTAAAATCACTAATTTAAATGGAAACAATATGCAAAGTCTATTACATATGTAACGTAGACGACATACGTATCCATATATGCAGATATTTGACTAATGACCAAAAGATTTTGTTAGTAAATTGATATGAGCTAGCCTTATAAATTATATATAGATATCATTCAATGATTTAGAAATAAATGAACACAAATTTTGAAAGACCAGAAGTTGTGTATGCCTTCAAATAATATATATAATAGTAACAAAAATTCCTTTACGTGGCTAGATCAATGAATAAGAATAAGCAGTATTACATGAATACATCTTATCAACTAATATAAATATTATCCTTAGACAATTGATACACACACACACACATATATATATATATATATATATATACTATGAATTTACTAGTAGTAATGTAATAGTGGTCAAAATAAGAATCTAAAGAGGATTATTATTTAATATGGCAATGTCCGTCCACATTGACGGGAGGATAAAAGGAATACAAGTTCATTTTAATTAGTATATTTTCGCATGCACATTGATGTAAAATATGAAGTAACTTAAATAAATTATCAATAATATCCATTACATCCATATTAAACTTGCTCCAATATAGGTATAAATACTTGAAAAATAAAATTTGTAGACCACATTTGAATTATGGTACAAAAGTCAGTTAAAAATATTTTTGAACTAAATATTAAAGATGCAAAATAAAGAAGGTAAGTATTCTTGAAAAAACAGTCAACGATGCTCAAAAAAGACCCATGACGTGATTGCCAATTAACCTTAGATGTGCTATAGATACCTAAAACATGACAAATGTTGAAATCTCAATAAATCATATGTAGAATCGATAAGAATAATAATATGTGATAAATCTAGAAATAATAAAGTGCTTATGTTTATAATAGACTAAAGATCTTAAATTAGAAGGAAACATATGACTAACCATCGTGATATCTTCCCTGATGATAAATGTACGCTTATTGTTTAAAATATATAGTTGGAGCTGCATATATAAAGTGATAAAACCAAAAAAAAATCATGGAAGCACATATAGTGTCAACAATATGCTAAATACCTAAGGCAAAATAATTATAAAAATAATGAATATTTTTTACAGTGGAAGTGTTTTAAACACTTAAAATTTCCCACAGCTACAAATATTGATTAAATGATATTAAATGATGAAAATATACTAGCTCCTAAGGAATATTAATAACTTTGTTAGTTGTATAGAATGCAAAAAATAATTTGTAGAGACTACAACCTTCTTTTAAGTATCGCAATAATGAAAATCTTACTATTTTATTCCTCGATATTAGCATTGTTCAAATGAAACTCTTAATATTCATCGAACGTATTGTTGTAACAAGGAAAACTAACAATAAAGCACAAAAATGAAAGAAACGAGATGTTTCCCATAAAAATATATAGTGCATAAAATGCAAATAGCGTTTGGAAGAAACAGTCATGGGAAAAATTGATTATATTTAATGAAATTATTTACAAATGATGAGTATGTTAAGAAGGTAAAACAGAATTACTATCTTTTGATTTAAATTTTCTAAATGCAATTCTAGATTAAATGGATCAGAAGTATTTTTCACTGATTTGAGTTGCCAAGACATGTATTCGGACTTAAATGAAAATTATAAAATTAGGAGGAGCGTAGGTAGATATATCATAATGTATGCTTTTCTTTGATAAGACATTTCCCATGGGATCATTATTAGTAAGGTTTTAATGATGCACTACATTGATTCAAAAGTATCAAATTCCATTTGACATAGTAAAGTACTGAAATATGACATATTCGTTGTAACGACCCGGAAATTTGGGGCCAGTTTAAAATTTTTAGTTTAGAAATTTTAGTGGATTTTAATATTTATAATAATTTATTTTAAAATAATAAGGACCAAAAATTTATTCAAATCGAAATTAAAACGAATAAATTTAGTTTAATTATAAAGGGAGTTTAAAACAGCGCTGTAGTTTGAAAATTTGAACTTGAACTTTGACGGATTGTACATGATTCAAAATAAATCAGAATTGAGCGAAAAAAGAAATATTTAAATTTGTTTAATCATATCTTTCTAACGAATCTGAAAAACTGAAATTTCACTGTGAAAATTAAAAGTTATGTCCAGTTTAAAGTTTAGAAAATTTGCTGTAGAATTTATATATATTTTAATATGATATATTGGCCTTAAAAATAGACATTTTTCAAACGACCTCGGTTTTCGATGAAACCACTTTTGTTGGAACCGAAATGTCAAATTATTTCTAAGTTTCAATTTTCATAATTTTTCGAATTAATATGTGAGCGTGGTAAAAGAAAACGTGTTTTGTCAGTTTCAGTCAAATTTAATCGACTTGAAAATGACCATTTTTCAAACAGTCTCAGAATTCGGTGAAATTAGTCTTGTTAGAACCGTATCGTCAAAACATAACTAGAAATAATTTTTCTATAATTTTTAGTGTTAGTATGTGGCCCCGGTAATTTAAAATGTACGTTTGAATTTAATAGTTAAATGATTTATAATTGAATTTAAAGAAAAACATATCGTAACAGCCGAACTGGGTTACGAGACATATTCCATTGTGTCCGGGACGGGGGTTGTTAGCTAGGGGCGACATTCGTTGGGTTTGATTTGGAGTTTGTGGTGACAAACTAATATTATTTGAATCAAAAAGGAATTAAATAAATAAAATTTAAATACAAAATACACCTATAATACTGTTCCTATGCGGTTGGGAAATACGCAGTAACCCTAATCTAAACAAGCCGCCGCCTTCTATCATGGATGGCCACGATCCTCCATTCTTCTACCCTTAATCTCTCTTCATCCGCAGTAAATTAGAACTTGGATTCATGGCAAATATTGTTGTGATTCTCGTACTCTTCCTTTTCATTCGGTGGTGATCATTTTTAAGTGAGTGTGTTGCGAGTTCTTGGGGACTGGAACCGATGGGTTGGCAGTCAAATTCGGGGACCTGGGGAGCGTCGAGCAGGGTGGCGTGCCAGGCGTGGGGGTAGTGGTGAACGACGGTTCTGGTGGATGGGTCCGATTGATCTCCGGCGGCCTCTGGTGGTCTGCACAGGCGAGGGTTCAAGGGCGAAGGTGATGGGTTTAGTTTTCTGAAGGAACGATGTATTCCTAGAAGATGATTAGGGTAAAGGGAGATTATAATTTAATTAATTATTAAAATCATATGATTAATGAATTCGAATATATAAAAATTATCATAACTTCTACAAACAGGATTGGAATCGAGCGAAACTGATTGCGTTGGATTCGTATCAAAAAACTCTACCTCATGGAACTGACTTGAACCATTTCTAAGCACATCAAATCTGGACCAAATTTCAGATCTAAACCGCTCAGAATTAAACCAATGTGAGATTTCTACATTTAAAAATAGTTAAAATTTAATTACCTCTCGTTATCTAAATTTCATGTATGTATGTATATTAATTCTGATCTGCAGGGTATGATATTGTATTAGTTGTTTGTTGATTTTGGCAATTTTGGTGTATGTGTTTGGTTAGATTTAGATTTGCTTTGAATTTGAAATAAAAATCATATTTTTATTTCGGATCTATGAATATTGGAAGGATTTGAAATAATGACTTCACCTTTATTTTAGATTCAAGAATATAGTTTTGATTATATTATATCATTTTTGTAAGGAATGTGAAGTTAGAACAAAATAACACTTTTGTGTTATATCATGTTAGTGAGAACAAAATAACACTTTTGTATTATAACATGTTATTTGAAATGAAATAACACTTTTATCAAAACATGTTATTTGAAATAAAAATAAAATTTTCCCAACACATGATAATTGAAAAAAAAATACATTTTTTGTCTAAGCATGATTTTTGAAATAAAAATTTATCATTGTGTCAAAACAGGTTATGGAAACAAACTTAACATTTGTGCCAAGAGATTGGAAAAAAAAGATTTCTATAATAAAAAGATTACCTTTTTAACGTCACTTAGTTTATAATAAAAAGATTCCCTTTTTATATTTCACTTAGTTTTCAAATAAAGAATTATGAAAAAAAATATAATATAAAGAATTTGATAAAAGATTTCACCTTTTTAAATACAATAAAAGAGGAGAATGGAAAATATTTCTTTAGGGTCATTTTAGATTATAATAAAAAGAATTAGAAAAACTTGCATATTTGTTTACATTAAAAGAATTAGACAAATTAGCATTTTTGTTCACATTAAGAGAATTAGTCAAAATTATCATTTTAGTCATTTTAAAAGAACGAATTCAAACCATTCATTTTTGTCACTTTAAACGACTGAATTCAAACCATTCATTTTTGCCGCTTTAAAAGACTGAATTCAAACCATTCATTTTTGTCGCTTTAAAAGACCAAATTCAAACCATTCATTTTTGTCGCTTTAAAAGATTGAATACAAACCATTCATTTTTGTCGCTTTAAAAGACTGAATTCAAACCATTCATTTTTGTCGCTTTAAAGGAATGAAATCAAAACATTCATTTCTATCATTTAAAAAGAATGAGGCAACATTGTTCTTTTATTTGCATTCACAAATGTAAATATATATTGAAAATAAAGTTTGTTCCTTTATCTGCATTCACAACTGCAAATATACATTGAAATGAAAAGTTACATTTTTGTTTGAAGTTTTAGATGCAAACAAAAACCTTAGAATGAATATTACATTTTTATTTTGTATTTTAGTTAGAAATAGAAAAATACATTTTTTTTGTGTTCCTCAACGCAAATAAAACATGAAATTAAAAAGTTGAATTTTTTATACTTTGATGCAAATAAAAACTTGAAATAAAAAAAAGATTACACTTTTGCTTGCATTTTAAATTGCCAATAAGAGCCTAGTTTAAAGAAGATACATTTCCCATTTGCACTTTTGATAAAAATGGACGAATAGAATAAAACATAGGAAAAGTTACATTTCTATGATTAGTTGGATATTGGAAAGAGTAGAAAAATATGCATACTTCATTATGAAATATGTTTCACATTAAAAACCCATTTTTAATGTTGATATTGGAAAGAGTAGAAAAATATGCATACTTCATTATGAAATATGTTTCACATTAAAAACCCATTTTTAATGTTAATATTAGAAAGAGTAGAAAAATATGCATACTTCATTATGAAATATGTTTCACATAAAAAAAAACCATTTTTAATGTTAATATTAGAAAGAGTAGAAAAATATGCATACTTTATTATGAAATATATGTCACATTAAAAACACATTTTTAATGTTAAACTTAGAAACTTAGGAAAGAGAAAATATCATTTTTAATGTAATATAAAGATTACATTTTATACAATGTAAAAAGAATATCATCCTTATGTAATATAAAAAGATTACATTTCATTGTAAGTGAGTCAACATTAACATGCACATTTTTAATGTAAATAAATCAGTAGAAAAGATTCACGGTTTTTGATAAATTATGTTAGCAAGAGAACTTACATTGTTATTATATATGAAAAGATTCATCATTATATATGTATATGATGCTGAAATTTTACACTTCCATTTACAAGTTACCCGACTTGTTTATGTGATTGGGACGATTATTTTCACACATCGCCCAAGTGCACAAATAATTTATTATTTGGTTGATGGATGAAACCCCACACGGGTATTGGGATGATATTGGACACACACTAATCCCAATGTTTAGTTATCTGTCAATCGATGGATTGACAGTCTGTGATGAGCGTTAGTTATTTACTTTAATGCTCACACAGTTATAAATGCCACTTTGGTCGTCATTTGGATGTTTGATAATTATTTATCCTGATTGTTGATTACATACAATATATGGTTGTTGATTGAGTCACATTCCAATAAAGAATATTCTAGAAAAGAACATTTTAGAATATGTCTTAGAAAAGGAATATTTTAGGAAAAGAATATATCTTAGAAAAATATATTTTTATTGAAATTAACTAGTTATTAACTAGAATTAATCATTAAATTTAGATTTAACGAAGATTTCCAATTTGTTAATATTTAATTGAAATTAAATTAAATAAACTGGATTTGGGTTTGTCGTGAATAGTGTCTTAAATAACATTGTTCTTGAACCCCGTATGAAAAGAATAATCTTTTAATTTAGATTATTAAAATTTTCAATTATATTTAGTGATTGAAATAAGATGAGAGGTGAGTTGGGTTTATTGTGAACTATGTTTTTAAGTGACATATGTTCTTTAACCCAACTGACAGTTAAAATATGATTTGGAATTTATAAAAAATTTATTAAGATTTAAGTGGGAATTTTCCAAAAGTAAAGTTTTCCAATTTAATATATTAAATGGGAGTTGAAAGGAATTCAATTTAATAATAACCGAGATAAGCTTCTGTAAAAGAAGACCAATACTACATATGGAATTAATGAGGCTTTGCTGTTATTCCATTTATATTATTGGTCGGATACAGAAATTTATAACGATTATATATTGATTTGATTTCTGTGAAGATTTCATATTTAATGGAAGTCGATTTTGGGTTTATCGTGAACGGTGTTTTAAAATGACATTAGTTCTTTAACCCAGTTAAAGATAAGATTAATTTCTTAAATTTAATTAATCATTGAAAAATGATTTGTGATATTTAAAACCAAATTGGGTTCTTAATAAATCTTTAAAAGTAAGATTTAAGAATAATTTAAAGAGTTTATCTTTGATAAAATAATGCGAATATTTTATTAGAAGAATATTCTGGATTGGAATGAGGCATTGGATTTGTTTTTATAGTACTTGATTTTTAATTATAAAAATGCGTGAGTTATTCGGGAAGACCGGGTTTTAACCTATTCCGAAAAATTACTACAACGACGAAGAGTCAAAGATAAAGACGGTGGTTGAAGACCGACGATCTTCACATTGAATGGATGTGTTGCTACAGAGACCCTTGATGGGAGTAGCTACCTTGAAGGGGCTTCAGTGGTGGCCGTCCGGACTATTGTTGATTGTTCAGATTTGGTTTTCGCTCAGACTCAGAGCATAAGCTAGTAAATGGATACGTGTCTGACATTGGATTTCATTCCATGTGAATTAAATCGATTTCTGTTAATGTATGTCTATTTGGTGGTGGAGGATTTATTCTCTACTTAACACCCTGGTATATATTAATAGTGATTGATCGCATGGCGTGGATTGTCAATGTGGCACGCTAAGATGCAAATGATCAAGGCTTTTGTTGAAAAGCTGGGCCTTGTGGGATGATCAAAGTATAGCCTATTACGGCATAACTTTGTGTATATCATAACTTTGCGAGCCTCACACCCCGGTATGAGTCAAAAACGGGATTAGGACCGTCGGGAGTGCACACGTTTCTTTCTAGTTAGGAGTGGTGTCGGTGCTTAAACTGGATGACATTTTACTTATGTGGATGATGGATTTTGAGGCGCCTCGGATTTTTATAGGCCATTAGTGGTCATATTATAGGTCCAAAAGGACCGTGAAACGTGTGTTCATGCATAATTAATCCACTGCCGATAGGTGGGGACCGGCCCTGAAGATCCAAGGGTTCACTACGGGGGATCCCGAGGCATTTGCTAGAGTGTCTCGAATCGGAAAGGAGCTTGCCCCTAGCCTCGACTCATAATGGAAATCCAAATACCAATACGACCTTGCGGTTTTGATTGTAGAACTAGTATGGCGACATAGTAGGATGGGGTACTATACCCTCTATGATTAATACATTATGATTGAAATGTTTTTGAAATATATATACCCATATATATACACACTAATATTAAATCCATTTTTATCGTATCAAGCATCTTTTGACCATTATAAGGTAAAACCCTATCCTCCGGTTTGCGTTGCATTGTGTGATGGGACTTGGGTCTTATAATGGTTTCATTTTTCTAAAAAGCATTGCGTTGTTTAACGATTCACTTTATTTCATGCACTGGCAATCTAATGGAGTAAACCCATTCCGCACTAGCGGCGTGGTCCTGTGATTAGCCTTATTATTAGATAAGTTAAGTTAAGATTTCTCATACCAGTCCCATGACCGACCTGTAGTTTGTTTCACTGGCAAACTCGAGTGCCCATATTTTCCACACGGGCAGTCGAGTAGCTTTTGCAGATATATTTACAGGATCTTGGTTTACAGCTGAAGTGGTACTCGGAAAGCTCTGTATCCGTGGTTCCTCTCAGCTGTATATTTGTATTATTTTTCCGCTGCTATTTAAATGTAATTTAAATCTCTGATATTATTGTATTTCTATTGTGTAATAAGTATTCATACTCTGTTATATTCTTGTACTCTGATGTAATTGTTGTAATCAGCAATAAAATGTTCTTCAGTTTATGTTCTGATGTGTGTTGTTCTCAAAAGCAATCCAGGCTTTCCTTTACAGGGAAGTTTCGGGTCATTTCAGCTAGTATCAGAGCCTTGGTTTACAGAGCTCGAGAACGAGACACATTAGAACAGAACAAAAGAATTCATCAGAGATTGGATTAGTAATATCCAATGAGAATAACTCGTTAGATATGGGATCAGTAGTATCTTAGAACGAGTGTGAAGAGTATTATTTTCTTTAAAATAAATGGTGACAAATTTAGTTTTGAAATTTTTATCTAAATATACGTATTTGAGTATATTATTATATTTTTATGTGGACAATCGAGTATATAAAGATTTCGGATATACGAGTAATTAACGGATATTCGAAGTTTTAATATACTGGATAGATACAGAATCACACTCTAGCCACCCGGGAATAATTCTGATAATGCTATAGCATTATCAGTATTTCTTTTCGAGTTTCGAAAGTGGTATTTCTATATATTTCCATTGACTGGTATGAGAACCAAAACTTAGTTAGTACACATTGTTGTGATTTGCATTAAAAATATGATTTTTGATTATATATAAAAGTTATATATATTTGGAAAGTTAATCACCTAATTGATTGCTGGTTGTGATGTTTGATTATTAGTTTAACTAATAAAAGTATAGAAATGATAAATAATTTAACCAACAAGATTATTGAAACCAATAAATAAAAATGAAAGTTGGGTTGGTTAATTAAACAACTTTTAACTACGTTCCTTTTCGAGGATGAAAAGATTTTAAGTGGGGGCGATTGTAACGACCCGGAATTTTGGGGCCAATTTAAAAATTTTATTTTAGATATTTTAATGGATTTTAATATTTAAAATAATTTTTTTTAAGTAATAACGACCAAAAATTTGTTCAAACCGAAATTAAAACGAATAAATTCAGTTTAATTATAAAAGGAGTTTAAAACAGCGCTGTAGTTTGGAAATTTGAACTTTAACTTTGACGGACTGTATAGGATTCAAAATAAATCAGAATTGAGCGAAAAAAGAAATATTTAAATCTGTTTAATCATATCTTTCTAACGAATCTAAAAAACTGAAATTTCACTGTGAAAATTAAAAGTTATGTCTAGCTTAAAGTTTAGAAAAGTCGCTATAGAATTTATATATATTTTAATATAATATATTGGCCTTAAAAACAGCCATTTTTCAATCGACCTCGGTTTTCGACGAAACCACTTTTGTTGAAACCGAAATGTCAAATTATTGCTAAGTTTTAATTTTCATAATTTTTCGAATTAATATGTGAGCGTGGTAAAAGAAAACGTGTTTTGTCAGTTTCAGTCAAATTTAATCGACTTGAAAATGACCATTTTTCAAACAGTCTTAGAATTCGATGAAATTAGTCTTGTTAGAACCGTATCGTCAAAGCATAACTAGAAATAATTTTTCTATAATTTTTAGAGTCAGTATGTGGCCCCGGTAATTTAAAATGTACGTTTGAATTTAATAGTTAAATGATTTATAATTGAATTTAAAGAAAAACATATCATAACAGCCGAACTGGGTTACGAAATATATTCCATTGTGTCCGGGACGGGGGTTATTAGCTAGGGGCGACATTCGTTGGGTTTGATTTGGAGTTTGTGGTGACAAACTAATATTATTTGAATCAAAAAGGAATTAAATAAATAAAATTTAAATACAAAATACACCTATAATACTGTTCCTATACGGTTGGGAAATACACAGCAACCCTAATCTAAACAAGTCGCCGCCTTCTATCATGGATGGCCACAATCCACCATTCTTCTACCCTTAATCTCTCTTCATCCGCAGTAAATTAGAACTTGGATTCATGGCAAATATTGTTGGGATTCTCGTACTCTTACTTTTCATTCGGTGGTGATCATTTTTAAGTGAGTGTGTTGCGAGTTCTTGGTGACTGAAACCGACGGGTTGGGGTTCGAATTCGGGGACCTGGGGAGCGTCGAGCAGGGTGGCGTGCCAGGCGTGGGGGTAGTGGTGAACGGCGGTTCTGGTGGATGGGTCCGATTGATCTCCGGCGGCCTCTGGTGGTCTGCACAGGCGAGGGTTCAAGGGCGAAGGTGATGGGTTTAGTTTTCTGAAGGAACGATGTATTCCTTGAAGATGATTAGGGTAAAGGGAGATTATAATTTAATTAATTATTAAAATCATATGATTAATGAATTCGAATATATAAAAATTATCATAACTTCTACAAACAGGATCGGAATCGAGCGAAACTGATTGCGTTGGATTCGTATCAAAAAACTCTACCTCATGGAACTGACTAGAACCATTTCTGAGCACATCAAATCTGGACCAAATTTCATATCTAAACCGCTCAGATTCAAACCAATGTGAGATTTCTACATTTAAAAATAGTTAAAATTTAATTACCTCTCGTTATCTAAATTTCATGTACGTATGTATATTAATTCTGATCTGTAGGGTATGATATTGTATTAGTTTTTTGTTGATTTTGGGGATTTTGGTGTATGCGTTTGGCTAGATTTAGATTTGCTTTGAATTTGAAATAAAAATCATATTTTTATTTCGGATCTGTGAATATTGGAAGGATTGGAAATAAAGACTTCACCTCTATTTTAAACTCAAGAATATAGTTTTGATTATATTATATCATTTTTGTAAGGAATGTGAAGTTAGAACAAAATAACACTTTTGTGTTATATCATGTTAGTGAGAACAAAATAACACTTTTGTATTATAACAAGTTATTTGAAATGAAATAACATTTTTATCAAAACATGTTATTTGAAATAAAAATAACATTTTCCCAACACATGATAATTGAAAAAAAAAATAGATTTTTTTTAAGCATGATTTTTGAAATTAAAATTTATCATTGTGTCAAAACAGGTTATGGAAACAAACTTAACATTTGTGCCAAGAGATTGGAAAAAAAAGATTTCTATAATAAAAAGACTACCTTTTTAACGTCACTTAGTTTATAATAAAAAGATTCCCTTTTTTATATTTCACTTAGTTTTCAAATAAAGAATTATGAAAAAAATTATAATATAAAGAATTTGATAAAAGATTTCACCTTTGTTAAATACAATAAAAGAGGAGAATGGAAAATATGTCTTTAGGGTCATTTTAGATTATAATAAAAAGAATTAGACAAACTAGCATATTTGTTTACATTAAAAGAATTAGAAAAATTAGCATTTTTGTTCACATTAAGAGAATAGTCAAAATTATCATTTTAGTCATTTTAAAAGAACGAATTCAAACCATTCATTTTTGTCGCTTTAAAAGACTGAATTCAAACCATTCATTTTTGTCGCTTTAAAAGACTGAATTCAAACCATTCATTTTTGTCGCTTTAAAAGACTGAATTCAAACCATTCATTTTTGTCACTTTAAAAGACCGAATTCAAACCATTCATTTTTGTCGCTTTAAAAGACTGAATTCAAACCATTCATTTTTGTCGCTTTAAAAGACTGAATTCAAACCATTCATTTTTGTCGCTTTAAAAGACTGAATTCAAACCATTCATTTTTGTCGCTTTAAATGAATGAATTCAAACCATTCATTTTTGTCGCTTTAAAGGAATGAAATCAAAACATTCATTTTTATCATTTAAAAAGAATGAGGCAACATTGTTCTTTTATTTGCATTCACAAGTGTAAATATACGTTGAAAATAAAGTTTGTTTCTTTATCTGCATTCACAAATGCAAATATACATTGAAATGAAAAGTTACATTTTTGTTTGAAGTTTTAGATGCAAACAAAAACCTTAGAATGAATATTACATTTTTATTTTGTATTTTAGTTAGAAATAGAAATATACTTTTTTTTGTGTTCCTCAACGCAAATAAAACATGAAATTAAAAAGTTGAATATTTTATACTTTGATGCAAATAAAAACTTGAAATAAAAAAAAAAGATTACACTTTTGCTTGCATTTTAAAATGCCAATAAGAGCCTAGTTTAAAGAAGATACATTTTCCATTTGCACTTTTGATACAAATGGACGAATAGAACAAAACATAGGAAAAGTTACATTTTTATGATTAGTTGGATATTGGAAAGAGTAGAAAAATATGCATACTTCATTATGAAATATGTTTCACATTAAAAACCCATTTTTAATGTTGATATTGGAAAAAGTAGAAAAATATGCATACTTCATTATGAAATATGTTTCACATTAAAAACCCATTTTTAATGTTAATATTAGAAAGAACTGAAAAATATGCATACTTCATTATGAAATATGTTTCACATAAAAAAACCCATTTTTAATGTAAATATTAGAAAGAGTAGAAAAATATGCATACTTCATTATGAAATATGTTTCACATTAAAAACACATTTTTAATGTTAAACTTAGAAAAGAGAAAATATCATTTTTAATGTAATATAAAGATTACATTTTATACAATGTAAAAAGAATATCATCCTTATGTAATATAAAAAGATTACATTTCATTGTAAGTGAGTCAACATTATAATGCACATTTTTAAAGTAAATAAATCAGTAGAAAAGATTCACGGTTTTTGATAAATTATGTCAGCATGAGAACTTACATTGTTATTATATATGAAAAGATTCATCATTATATATGTGTATGATGCTGAAATTTTACACTTCCATTTACAAGTTACCCGACTTGTTTATGTGATTAGGACGATTATTTTCACACATCGCCCAAGTGCACAAATAATTTATTATTTGGTTGATGGTTGAAACCCCACACGGGTATTGGGATGATATTGGACACACACTAATGCCAATGTTTAGTTATCTGTCAATCGATGGATTGACAGTTTGTGATGAGCGTTAGTTATTTACTTTAATGCTCACACAGTTATAAATGCCACTTTGGTCGTCATTTGGATGTTTGATAATTATTTATCCTGATTGTTGATTACATACAATATATGGTTGTTGATTGAGTCACATTCCAATAAAGAATATTCTAGAAAAGAACATTTTAGAAAATGTCTTAAAAAAGGAATATTTTAGGAAAAGAATATATCTTAGAAAATTATATTTTTATTGAAATGAACTAGTTATTAACTAGAATTAATCATTAAATTTAGTTTTAACAAAGATTTCCAATTTGTTAATATTTAATTGAAATTAAATAAACTGGATTTGTGTTTGTCGTGAATAGTGTCTTAAATAACACTGTTCTTGAACCCCGTATGAAGAGAATAATCTTTTAATTTAGATTATTAAATTTTTCAATTATATTTAGTGATTGAAATAAGATGAGAGGTGAGTTGGGTTTATTGTGAACTATGTTTTTAAGTGACATATGTTCTTTAACCCAACTGACAGTGAAAATATGATTTGGAATTTATAAATTTTTTATTAAGATTTAAATGGGAATTTTCCAAAAGTAAAGTTTTCCAATTTAATATATTAAATGGGAGTTGAAGGGAATTCGATTTAATAATAATCGAGATAAGCTTCTGTAAAAGAAGACCGATACTACATATGGAATTTAAGAGGCTTTGCTATTATTCCATTTATATTATTGGTCGGATACAGAAATTTATAACGATTATATATTGATTTGATTTCTGTGAAAATTCCATATTTAATGGAAGTCGATTTTGGGTTTATCGTGAGCGGTGTTTTAAAATGACATTAGTTCTTTAACCCAATTAAAGATAAGATTAATTTCTTAAATTTAATCAATCATTGAAAAATGATTTGTGATATTTAAAACCAAATTGGGTTCTTAATAAATCATTAAAAGTAAGATTTAAGAATAATTTAAAGAGTTTATCTTCGATAAAATAATGCGAATATTTTATTAGAAGAATATTCTGGATTGGAATGAGGCGTTGGATGTGTTTTTATAGTACTTGATTTTAAATTATAAAAATGCGCGAGTTATTCGGGAAGACCGGGTTTTAACCCATTCCAAATAATTACTACGACGACGAAGAGTCAAAGATGAAGACGGTGGTGGAAGACCGACGATCTTTACATTGAATGGATGTGTTGCTACAGAGACCCTTGATGGGAGTAGCTACCTTGAAGGGGCTTCAGTGGTAGCCGTCCGGACTATTGTTGATTGTTCGGATTTGGTTTTCGCTCAGACCAGAGCATAAGCTAGTAAATGGATGCGTGTCTGACATTGGATTTCGTTCCATGTGAATTAAATCGATTTCTGTTAATGTATGTCTGTTTGGTGGTGGAGAATTTATTCTCTACTTAACACCCTGGTATATATTAATAGTGATTGATTGCATGGCATGGATTGTCAATGTGGCACGCCAAGATGCAAATGATCAAGGCTTTTGTTGAAAAGCAGGGCCTTGTGGGATGATCAAAGTATAGCCTATTACGACATAGCTTTGTGTATATCGTAACTTCGCGAGCGTCACACCCCGGTATGAGTCAAAAACAGGATTAGGACTGCAGGGAGTGCACACGTTTCTTTCTAGCTAGGAGTGGTGTCGGTGCTTAAACTGGCTGACATTTTACTTATATGGATGATGGATTTTGAGGCGCCTCGGATTTTTATAGGCCGTTAATGGTCATATTATAGGTCCAAAAGGACCGAGAAACGTGTGTTCAGGCATAATTAATCCACTGCCGATAGGCGGGGATCGGCCCTGAAGATCCAAGGGTTCACTGCGAGGGAACCCGAGGCATTTGCTAGAGTGTCTCGAATCGGAGAGGAGCTTGCCCCTAGCCTCGACTCATAATGGAAATCCAATTACCAATACGACCTTGCGGTTTTGATTGTAGAACTAGTATGGCGACATAGTAGGATGGGGTACTATGCCGTATATGATTAATACATTATGATTGAAATGTTTTTGAAATATATATACCCATATATATACACACTAATATTAAATCCATTTTTATCGTATCAAGCATCTTTTGACCATTATAAGGTAAAACCCTATCCTCCGGTTTGCGTTGCATTGTGTGATGGGACTTTGGTCTTATAATGGTTTTATTTTTCTAAAAAGCATTGCGTTGTTTGACGATTCACTTTATTTCATGCACTAGCAATCCAATGGAGTAAACTCGTTCCGCATTAGCGGCGTGGTCCTGTGATTAGCCTTATTATTAGATAAGTTAAGTTAAGATTTCTCATACCAGTCCCATGACTGACCTGTAGTTTGTTTCACTGGCAAACTCGAGTGCCCATATTTTCCACACGGGCAGTCGAGTAGCTTTTGCAGATATAATTACAGGATCCTGGTTTACTGCTGAAGCGGTACTCGGAAAGCTCTATATCCATGGTTCCTCTCAGTTGTATATTTGTATTATTTTTCCGCTGCTAATTAAATGTAATTTAAATCTCTGATATTATCGTATTTCTATTGTGTAATAAGTATTCATACTCTGTTATATTCTTGTACTCTGATGTAATTGTTGTAATCGGCAATAAAATGTTTTTCAGTTTATGTTCTGATGTGTGTTGTTCTCAAAAGCAATCCAGGCTTTCCTTTACAGGGAAGTTTCGGGTCGTTTCATTCGTTGTACTCATTTTTCCCACTAGATTTTCTTAGTAAGTTTTTTAAACCAAACGTATTTTGATTTGGAAATATCAAACATCTTTTAATGTAATGAAATATTGAAATATGTCATATTATATTTACTCTTTTTACTTCATCAAGTTTTTTTCCATTAGGTTTTCTAAGTAAGGTTTTAATGAAATATTATTATGACCCAAAATTATTAATCTTCTTTTGATGAAATAAGATAAATATGTCATAGTACTCTTTTTCTTTCATTAAAATTTTCTTATCAGTTTTTTCTTAGAAAGTTTTTATAAAGAATTACTTTGATTCTAAAGTATCAAACTGTGACGACCACCCTATACCATATGAAACATATGGCCGGGAAGATGCACTGCAAACCGTTTGATATAGGATGATCATCAAAAAAAGAAACCTATGCAAAACCTGTCGTATACCTCACAAGTAAACGGATAAAATATAATAAGAACATATATACTATAAAGTGTGATACAAGATGTCACAAATCTCTACATACATTAGTGTCTTACTATAAGTTTCTTCTAAAGTATACCAAGCGGAAAATTAATATCTTCATAGAAAAATAGGACGCAAGCCTATATCTCATATTCAGTCTGTAGAATCTTCACTAGCGTAATATCCAATGTATTCATCGGTATCGTCGTTGAGCGCTCAAGATAATAAGAGAAAGTTGTCAGAGGATATGTTGTCTTTATTTAATTGTATTAGTTTGGGTTTATATTTGGTTTAGAATTATTTATTATAATAGACCCAAATATACTCTAGAATATTCTTATCAAGAATGTTATTTTTGATAAGGACAAATTACGTATAAATAGAGGTAAGAATTGGCAATGTAAGAAGTTTCTTTAGTAAAATCAATCAATAAAGCATTAACAATGCAGTCTTTTATGTTTTGTCATTTAATCTCTCTTTTCTCTCTTGATCAAATTCTAACATGGTATAAGAGCTAGGTCAGAGAGAAGAGAGATAAATAGAATTCATGAAACATAAAAAAACACCTTTGTTTCTGTCATTTTTCTCAAAAGTGTCCACTGCACCTTTGTTGAGATAAAAAAAGAGAAATCGCTTCCTCCTCCAATTCACACGTAAGATTTAAAAACTAAACATTTCAAAAACCCACAGTCTACCCCAAATCGCATCTTTGACTTTCGTTTTTCTAATGTTGGATCTAGTGTTTTGGCATTGAGTAGTCTCTCGAATTAAAAAAGTTGCGGAGATTGTTAAGATTGATAAAGAGCGATTGCTGATCGGTGAGATGTTGATATGGCTGCTTTTTAGGTTGGATAATGGTGGACTGCGGGAGTTTCTGGTGGTTGTAGTTAAATTGCAGATTTGTGTAGGTTGGATTATTCGTGGTTACGGCGAATATTGTGAAGTTTTTGTGATTGCATGGTTTTTGGTTGATTGTTTGAGGGATTTGAGGTTGCTGTGAAGTGGTTTGAGGGTTGAATGTTGGTTTTTAATGGTAGTTTGGAGGAGGTGGATGTACTGGCATGAAGAATTGGGTGATGGAGGACGATAACGTGAGGTTGTGGGTTGTACGGGAGTATATATTGAGTAGGAGGTTGATGTCCAGGAAAATGAATGAAATGCAGTTTGAGGCTTTGTGGGTTTGTGCACGTTATGGATTTGTTGTATATGTGTGAGTTGTGGCAGACTCTTCATGTGATGGCTGCATGGTTTGAAGAAGGATTGTGAGTGTTTGGGGGTATAAGTGTGTGAGTTGGGAAGTTATGCTTGATATTAGTCATGAGTTGAATTGTGGTCGACCGTAGTTGTAGAGGTGTGAGTTTGTATGGAGTTTGAAAGGGGTTTGCATGGTAGTTTTGTGATGAACAGGTTTCATATAGTTTGAGGTAAACAGGTGTTCGATAGGTAGGAACGAGGTTTCGATAGAAGCACCAATTTTGGCGTGAAGGAGTAATGTAGTAGAGAACTGATTGGTATGGTTGATAGTGAGAATGTGTGGTAAACATGGTAAATGTGATGGATTGATTGAGTTGTTAGAGAGTAACTTTAGTTTGAAGATTTTTATTGTTCGTTTAATGTCTGTATCGGTAACCTTGTTTATTAGGAGGGAAATTGACGTTGATTGAAGGTGCTAGATGGTATTGTAAGGTATGTTTGGAGGATGCAAACATATGTTGATTCATCCCTATTGATTTGGTTTTGTTTTTGTTTGATATGTTTAGGGGATGCAAACATTGCAAACTCATCTCATTTTAGTTTATTTTGTTTTCTTTGTATGTTTGAGAGGTGCAAATATACAAATACATCCGGGACCAGTTTTGTCATTTAGCCGCTCAGATCTTTTGCTTACCGATCAGATTGAAGATAGTTGAGTTGTTTTGGAGTTTCAGATTGGAGTTGTTGAGTTAATTAGAGTTGTAGTCGAATGTTTAATGATTGGCGTTTGGTGTTACTCTCTAACAATATTGAAATGGTTGTTCGATCTTGGTATTCTTCAGTTTGTAGCTTCTATTTGGCAAACTCACGATTTTTTGCATCGTGGGTTTGAGGGGGGATGTTAGAGAATATGTTAGAAGATATGTTGTCATTATTTAATTGTATTGGTTCTGGTTTCTATTTGGTATAGAATTATTCATTATAATATACCAAAATATACTCTAGAATATTATTGTCTAGAAATTTTTTTAGATAAGGACAAACTATGTATAAATAGAGGCAAGGATTGACAATGTAAGATGTATCTCTTGTAAAATAAATCAATAAAACAATAACAATGTAGTCCTTTACGTTTTACCATTTAATCTCTCTCTCGTCTCTCTTGATCAAATTCTAACGAAAATATCAAATCTTGAGTCTACAATAGTATGGTCAGAGCAATAAATGACTATTAACAGCTATTTTGCATAATATGATCTAGGTAAGTTTAAATCTCATACCTGATTTGTCCATACAACTAAAGAGTTAACAAATAATAAGTAAAATATGCTACTCAAACCATAACAAAAATAGAAGATATTGCACATAATAGGATAGAAGAATCGAAGCAGTCTCTTTTATCACTTTTTTCCCAATCTCAACGTCACTTCAGTATCGTATATATGATAGTCTATGTAAAGAAAGAAACGAGAGAACATCCATAGCAATTATAGCAATCATCAAAAAGAATCTAGCATTAGATTCCAAAGCCTTGAAGACATTGATAACTTGTATGATCATCATTGCTTATGCCAAATGGCTAATGGAAAACTTCTATTTTATTCAGACTATCTTGTTTTCTAAACAAAATTTGCCTTCCGAAGGACAACTAAACCATTTGCCAAGTGATTCAGAATACATGACCATTACTACTAGTCCTAATGGGCATCCCTACGATGCCCCTACTTTGAGTTCGCACTGTAACACTTCAAACTATCAATGATTCCTTGGCACCCGAAGCACAACAACATCCATAACTCTATCTTAAGGTTCAAATTCCACTCAAACCAATCCACTATAATGCGTTTTCTTTTCATCCCAAGCTGAATATTAAACTCCTTTGGCCATTCTTTGTCTAGGTTCACAATTGAAAATTCACAATTTCAGCAAGCCATAACTTCCTCACCATAGAAGCAATCAACCAACCATAAGTTCCCACCCGCTCCTGCTGAAGCCCTCTACCCAACATCATTGATTGCACCTCCGTATGGTCTCTCTTGGTGGATTTGTTGTGATCCATATCTTATGGATTGACTGCGATTCATTTACTTAACCAAATATTAGTATCCTGTCTTGGGTGTTTGGCTATCATGCTGTTAGAAAGAACAAACTGAGATGCTTTTAGTAGCGCGCTATTTTAGTTATTCTCATTTGCAAATAAGGTTTTCTAATAATTTAATTACATGCACTTTTCAAGATAGTAAAATTGACACGTCTAAAATAAAGGGATAAGTGATGACCTTCTTATTTTTAATTCCTAGGAACAAAATGAGATACAATCACGTCAGAATAAATCAAATTAATCTATGTCATGATTGAAAAAGTCATTGACCTTTCTGTATTGCTACACTATTCATGATGCTATACGTTGGCCCATTTCAAAGTTATATCAAAAAGATTGCTCAACTTTTCTATATGTTATTATTTATGCCAAATTAACCTTATTTACTAACATTTCCATAGTACAAATCAAACAAGTATGTAGTGTTTATATAGGGTTAATTAATATACATTAAGTTGGTAAACAACCAAAGCAAAAGTGTTCAAACCAATGTTTTAAAGAACCAACCCAACCTCGGTTCGACCGTGGTTAACCTTCAACCATGAGCATCACTGCTCTGAAAATGATAACCTTGCGCATGCACAGACCCCCGATTTAACCTCAAAACCCTATAAAAACCTCTAGGCCAACCTCTTTGAAACTCACGGTTCTTCAAATTCGAGAAAAAAAAATATTTGTTTCACTCTTCATTTTTTTGACATAATAAATTTAACAAATGATTTTATAGCAATTATCATTAAATTTTGGATGATGTAATTTATTATTATTTACATTTTACGAACTATTGTTGAACTAATCCTCTTTCACTATAAAAAATTAGTAAATTTACAACTTTGCTATGATAAGTTATTATATAATTATTTCAATTTGGTAGTATATAACATACTACATGACTAGTAGATTGAAGATGAAAATTGAGCTCATGACTTATTGGATCATGTCAAAGTGTCCCAACTAGTTTTAAATTAGAAAAATAAAAATAAACATAAGTGTGGTTCTCACGGTCTAACCAGTTGAACTATGAAAACCTTGAACCTTGCACTGTCACGGTTTGACGTACGGTTCGGTCTTCACAACTATGGTTCAAACAAAAGGTATTTCAATCTAATATACAAAATTTATTTTAGTTGTTTCGTTAATGATCATTAAATATAATCATGCACATGATAAATTTACTATTGCTGCAACTAATCAATAATCATCCTTTTTGCTTAACTACTACCCTGTGGATGAAACTTTAGTATATGTGCATGCATCATCAGTAAATATGATTGAAATGTTATTTCTCTATCCGTTGTTGGGTTTGCTTGTATTATCCACCTGGTTTTATATGAATCTTATTTTGATATATGTTGCCATATAAACTATTTACGGATTTCTATGTGGTGGAATAAATACGCATTTGATATTTTTCATTGTCAGTGTCTTTGTCGCTCAGAGAGGGGTTGAAACGAAGGCAAAATAAGAGGGAACTCAACTTCAGTTGGCATGATGCTATTTCCTTTTCAGTTGATGAATTTAGACCCATTTAGGAATTTTATGCAATTACTTACAGATTATATCTAATTAGGGTTTAATCAATGTTATATATTTGACGTAGGGAAGATGTTATTTGTTTCTAATATAATTGATATTTCCCTTAGATATTGTTTTGAATTTACAAGTTTGTGACTCTTCTCATATTGACAGTTCAAATAGTAATGCAATTAAATTTCTATCTTCTTACATTGTATGTATTCTGAAAATACAAATTATAAGATTTAATAAGTTTGGTTTTAGTTGCAACCAAATTTTTCCTTTTTTTCTTTTTCTTTCTCCACTTACTTGATCGGTTGATATTTTTTGTGGTAAAATTTCACTTTCAAAGATGAGTTGTACAGTCCTCTTGGATAATCTTTGAAACAATTATTCTTTGATATGAAATAATTCTTAATCCACTTTAATGGTGCAGTTGTATTATTTCTGTGCTGACGATTGAATGAAAACGATATACCTAGTAGTACTTTTTTTGGTTTTTAAGCAACACTGTAAAGTTGCAGGTCTCAATTTTCAAACCAAATAAAACATGTTTTTCACAATAGAGGTAGGACTGTTTGAGTTATACATATACTTAGAGTTGGTTTGCTTCTTTGTCGGATATTGTGGTAGAACTATAACATACCCATTCAAAAATATATTGGCAACAAACGTAAAATAGATTGTGACATGAAAACCTAAATAAATATATTTTTATAGCCATTCAAAGGTATAATGCTCAAAATATCTTTCATCTTTTTTATGCTCTTTTGTGATTCACAATACTCAGTAAATCCCTTATGTCTATATACCAGAGTCACCAAATTTATCAATAAGAATATGACATCGCTAGGTACACAGCTGGTTGTTGGAAAATAAGCATAATTGCATGTGAACGGCTTTTAAATTTAAAAGTGGTGCTCCTCTGAATCAACAGTGAATTTTTCAATTGAAAAGCTAACCACCGCTCAATCTGGTACGTTTTGTTCACTTTTCCATAGTTAGTTAAAAGTGAAATCATGTCTTCTTATTGAAGAAAGATCCAATTTTAGATTATTACCAACCAACTGACATGTCCACTTCACTCTTTCATATGTTTTCGAACCGAGCGAACAAACGAGTTGAGCATTCGAGTAACCGAGGAACCAGCCTCGAACTTGTTTGGTGGCTGGTTCGAAAAAAATGTCTTTATTTAAAGTGGTAAAGTGTTTTTCGTTGTAAATTTATAAAAAAATTTATATTTTTTGCACCATAAACCAAGATAAAGCAGTTTATACATGTCATTTGTTTGATTGCTGAGCATTTTTTATTGTAAACATAACTCTGATATCAATACAGTATATATTATCAAGGTCGGAGCCGGGAATTATGATTGCACTGGGCTAGAATTGTAGTTTTGTGAAACGACATTGAATGTAATGATGTCAAAAGATATAATTAGTAAATGACTACATGTGAACATGAAAGTGCAAGTTAAAGTAATTCATGCAAAAACATAAACTGTAATATTTGATAATGGATAACTTTGATTTCTTTCATTCTTCTTTGGGTTTTTCTCACTTACCACTATGTTTCTATTCTTTTTATGACAACCCAGATCTTTAGAACGGGGTTGTAAAAGCTCAGAAAATTTTGGGGTTTAGAAAATGAATTAAATTGAGATTTAAATAGAAGTTATATTTCAAATTCAGATTTAAACTTGAATTTTTATCCCTTGAATGTAGTTTGGATATGTTTTAAATGATTTCTTTCATAAATAAGAGCATTTTGTCAAAATCAGTCGACATTAACGTTATTAGTTGATTTGGATTCATTCGGATGTTCAAAATGGAACCTTTCAAATAAATCCAAAGCATGGAATATAAATCTTGTATGTCGATTTAAGGAGAAAATTGAATATATGTTGTATTATTTAACTTACTTTAATTGGAAGATTGATTTCGAAATATGAATTGAAGCTTATATACGGATATATTTAATCTAGAGTTGGTTTTGAAATCGAGTTGTAAGTATAAATTTAATTTTGTAATTAATGAGTTGAAGAAAATTTATTATTTGCATTTGCTTTTAAAATATAATTCCTTTTTGTAGATTCATTTTAACATGAACGTTATACAAAACAAACGCTACTACAACTACGTTGGATTTACTTAAATGGAAAATATAATTCAGTGTTATTTGAGAACTTGAAATCAAAATTTATTTTGGAGGGTGGCTTCGAAAAATAAAGTTTTTGTTTTTAAAATTTAAACGTGAGATTTTTTTAATTTATGTTGATTTAAAATAGTTTTATTAATAATATTGATTTAAGAAATGTATTTGGAAATATATAAATACATTGTATTGAGTTTGTATACATAGTAAATAGATGGTATAATATTTGGTATTAAAGGATATTTGATTATTTAGTTATTACACTTGTCATTGTTAGCTGAAATTTAATGCCATTTGTTTTGAAATTGTCCTGAAGTGATAACGTGCATCCCCTTTTATTTTAGCATGTCCTGGTTTCTTGTCTTGGACCGTTCCTTTTGTTTTATTTTTATTTTTTGACCATGCCCTTCTGGAAGAGGGGAGAAAAATTGTATTTGCCTCAGATAAATTTCTTTCCCCAATTTCTACATCTTGTCATCCTAAAAATTGGAAATCATGGATACCGCATGCCTTCCACCTAATCCTCCATCCCATCCCCAAATTAATTCGCACGGATATTCACTATTTTGGAATCAGTTTCAAACTTTGCATCGACGCCTAATTTCCACCTTTCTCCATTCATCGACGAATTGACACGAGTTACTATTTGTAACAACTCGAAAAATCAGAACCAATCTAAAAATTTTATTTTGGCTATTCTAATGAATTTTGAATAGTTAAAATAATTTATTTTAAATAATAACGATTTAAAATTTATTTAAATCGAAGTTAGAACGAATATGTTTATTTTAGTTTTAAAAGGAGTTAGAAATAACATGGCAGTTTGAAATTTTGAATTTGAACTTTGACTGAATGTACATGATTCAAATAAATCAGATTTTAGTGAAACCAAAAATATTTAAATCTTTTTAAAAATATTTTTCCAACGAGTCTGAAAAATCGAAATTTCATAGCGGGAATAAAAAGTTATGGCCAATTGAATATTCAGAATAGTCGCTATGGAATTTAATATAATTTATAGCCCGCATAAATGGCCATTATACAAACGACCTCCTTTTTCGACGAAACTATTTTTGTTGGATCCAGAATGTCAAATTATTGCTATGTTTAATTTTCCAGAATTTTTGGAGTTAATATGTGAGCGTGGTAAATTAGACTGTGTTCGATAATTTTTGTAGAATTTAATCGACCGTTAAAAAGGCCATTTTTCAAAAGATCTCCAAATTTGACGAAACTAATTTTGTTAGGACCATGTCGTCAAAACATAGCTAGATTTATTTTTCGGGAATTTTCGGAGTCCGTATGTGGCTCCGGTGAATTTAAATGTACGATCAAATTAAATAAATAAATGATTTAAATTTTAAATTAAAGAAAACAGGCAGAAAACGATCGATTGGGCTGACGGAACATAGCCCATTGTGTCGGGAATGGGGGCTATTGGGTAGGAACAACTTTTATTGGGCTAAAATTGGAGCTGTTGAGGATTAATGGGCCAAACCAGTAATTAGAACATCAAATATTATTATATTATAAATAATAGAAAAAACAAACCCTAATTTCAAACATACAGCCTTCTCCTCGTTTTCAATGGCCACCATCGCTCCTTTCTTCCTCCTCAAATAACTCTCCATCCTCTTACCAAAATCAATCAAGCCCGTTGAGGTTTTTGTAGAGAATTCCTTCCTCTGCGCATCCATACCAAGTTCACTTGAAACCGTGGCGTGTAGCTCGAGAACCAAGGCCGGAAAGTGACCCCGTTTCGACCGCCGTTGTGCCACCATCTCGGCGCCAAGTTAGGCCCCCTTGCCGGCGAACGTGCGCCGCCCCTCCCCCTCCAAC
Organism: Allium sativum; assembly: GCA_030737875.1. NCBI lineage: Eukaryota > Viridiplantae > Streptophyta > Magnoliopsida > Asparagales > Amaryllidaceae > Allium > Allium sativum. Next base: position 323,256,654 of record CM060921.1, read on the forward strand.
GCCACACCATCTGATCTTCGAATCGCTGCACCGTTTGATCGCAAAAGCTAGACCTAGAATCGAAACAATTGGGTTTATACGCGGCCTTAATATGTTGAAGGAAGAAGAGGGTAATATTTAAATTAAATTATTTAATTTATTTATTTTCAAATATTATCGATCTAAGTTAAATTATAACTAATGCATACGAACTCGGAATTGAATAATTTCAGATCCGTTACGATCGTGAGTCCGAGATCTACACTTCTGACTGATTAGAACTGATTCAGAGCAGATCAAATTTTGGACAAAACTCGATTCTGAATTATTCAGAATTAAAACACGATGGTGAGATTTCTATTTTTATAATTAAAATTTTAATTATTTCTCGCTATTTTGAATCCATGTAGTTATGTTAATAAAAATCATATCTGTGATGCTTGGAATTTGAATCAGTTGAATGTTGATTGTTGATTGTGATGCTCATGGTTGTTAGATTTTGATCGACAATAGAAACTCTTTCTTTTATTTAGAATCTATAGTTTATTGTAAGATCTCGGTTTGAAATAAAAAAAATATTTCAGATCCATGAACATTGATTTGATTTTATAATATAGTTTCATATTTTATTTAGAAACATGAAACGTGGTTTATTTAGATTTAGATTAACCATAAAAATTTCATTTTTATTGTTAACATGAAACATGGTTTGTCAAATTTAGATTAACAATAAAATTTCATTTTTATTGTTAACATGAAATATTGTTTTGTCAAATTTAGATTAACAATAAAAATTTCATTTTTATTGTTAACATGAAAGATGGTTTGTCAAATTTAAATTAACAATAAAATTTCATTTTTATTGTTAACATGAAACATGGTTTGTCAAATTTAGATTAACAATAAAATTTCATTTTTTTTGTTAACCTGAAATATTGTTTTGTCAAATTTAGATTAACATTAACAATTTCATTTATATTGTTAACATGAAACATGGTTTGTCAAATTTAGATTAACAATAAAATTTCATTTTTATTGTTAACATGAAATATTGTTTTGTCAAATTTAGATTAACAATAAAATTTTCATTTTTATTGTTAATATGAAACATGGTTTGCCAAATTTAGATTAACAATAAAATTTCGTTTTTATTGTTAACATAAAACATTGTTTTGTCATATTTAGATTTACAATAAAATATTCATTCTTATTGTTAACATGAAAAATGGTTTTGTCAAATTTAAATTTACAATAAAAATCTCATTTTTATTGTTTACATGAAATATGGTTTTTGTCAAAGATTTGTTTTCATTATAATAAAAAGATTAAAATAAAAATATTATGATAAAGAGATTATAATAAAAGGATTTCCTTTAAATTATCACTTTTGTTTCATAGTTTAGTTGCAACAAAAATCATCACTTTTGTTTTATAGTTTAGTTAAACAAAAATCATCACTTTTGTTTCATAGTTAAGTTGAAACAAAAATCATCACTTCTGTTCAATAGTTTAGTTAAACAAAAATTATCACTCTCGCTTCATAGTTTAGTTGAAAACAAAAAATTATCACTTTTGCTTGATTGTTTAGTTGAAACCAAAATAGTCATTATTGTCGAATTGTTTGGCTAAAACCAAAATGGTCATTATTGACGAATTGTTTAGTTGAAACTAAAATGGTCAGTATTGTCGAATTTTTTAGTTGAAACTAAAATGTTCATTATTATCGAATTGTTTAGTTGAAACTAAAATGGTCAGTGTTGTCGAATTTTTTAGTTGAAACTAAAATGGTCATTATTATCGAATTGTTTAGTTGAAACTAAAATGGTCATTTTGTCAAATTGTTTAGTTGAAACAAAAATGTTCAATTTTTGTCAAATTAGAATTGTTGAACAAAAATGTCCATTTTTGTTAAATTAAAATTGTTGAACAAAAATGTTCATTTTTGTTGAATTAGAATTTTCAACAAGAATGAAAAGAATCATTTTTATCATTTTGTTGAATTAGAATTTTCAACAAAAATGAAAAGGACCATTTTTATCATTTTGTTGAATTAGAATGTTCAACAAAAATGAAAAGAACCACTAATAACATTTTATTGACAACACATATATTAGAATTTATATACAAAGTTAAAATAAATTTTATTGACAATGCATATATTAGAATTTATATGCAAAGTTAAAATATCATTTTATTGGCAATGCATATATTAGAATTTATATGCGAAGTTAAAATAATATTTTACTGACAATGCAAATATTAGAATTTATATGCAAAGTTAAAATAACATTTTATTGACAATGCATATATTAGAATTTATATGCAAAGTTAAAATATCCTTTTTATTGCCAATACATACAGTAGAATTTATATGAATTGTTTTTATTGTCAAATCATGCATTGAAACTTTATACAAATAAAATATTACTTTTTATTTGTTAAATTTAAAAATAGAAATACAAATAAAAATTAGTTTTTTATTTGTCATTAGCTCAATTGTCATGTATATAAATATATTTTATTTGACATTATGAACAGGTAGATATGATATGCCAATAAAACATTCTTTTATTTGGCATGTTAAACGCGTTAGTGGAATCGTCGAATGGTTTGTATTTATATATAATTATATATAAATTAAAATTAAACGAATCACGCGCGGTAGTTCGCGTTTCGAGATCGTAACTTTAAACGATTATGCCGAAAAATACGATTTTCGGATTTTCCCAGAACTGGAACCATTAGGACCTTTGTGGGAAGATCTTTCCAATGATACAAATTTTGTTAAATCCAACGGTTAGATTTCGAGATAAGTGTAAATCAAATTTTGATAAAAACAGCGCCGGGTCGCCTATTGACCCGAAGCGTCGTTAAATTAATTTGGATTATTCTTATATAAATAAAAATAACGATAAATCATTATAAAATAATATTAACGACATGAAATGGTTTTAAATTATATATATGCGAGAATTTTTTGAAAAGACAGAGTTCAATCTCATTTCATTCAATTATACGATGATTTAAATCGAATATATTGAAGACGATGATTGAAGACCGGCTATCTTCACATCGAATGGTTAACTACTGATGCCCGGCATTGGTTAGATCCCAGTAAACGGTTAAAGTGGTAGTTGTCCAGACATACTTGTTGATTGTCCGGATAAGCGAGCACCTCTCTTTCGTATTAGACATACGGGACGAGGAATAAGGTGACTCCGGTTTCGTTCAGACCTAGAATGCACTTGTAAATGGATGTGTGTCTGACATAGGATTTCATTTCATGTACTTTGATTTCTATTTAATACATATCTGATTGGTGGCAGAGAATTTATTCTCATGCTTAACACCCTTCTCTGAGACGCACAAGCTCAGAGGTTATATATTGGTAGTTATCGATCGCATGGCATGGATTGTCCATGTGGCATGCCAAGATGCAAATAATCAAGACTTTTGTTGAAAAGCAGAGCCTTGTGTTTGATGATCAAAGCATAGCCTATTTCGGCATAACTTTGTGTATAGCGTTACCTCGCGAGCCTCACACCCCGGTAAGAGTCAGAAACAGGACAAGGGAACGCAGGGAGTGCACACGTTTCTTTCTAGCTAGAAGTAATATCAGTGTTTTGCAAGCCCTGACATTTTACTTATGTGGTTGATGGATTATGAGGTACCTCGGATTTATTGGTCGATAGTGACCAAATTATAGGTTCAATAGGACCGGGAAGCGTGTGTTCAGGCATAACTAATCCACTAAAGTATTTGTGGATTGGCCTTGCAGGATCCAAGGGTTGCCCGTAGTTGTGATCCTGGGACATTGCTAGAGTGTCTTGAATCGGTAAGTATATCGTCCCCAGCCTTGACTCATGATGGAAACCCAATTTCCAATACAACATTACGGTTTTGATTGTAAACCTATATATGGCGACATAGTATATGGTAGCTATGCCGTCTAGGATTGATACATTTACTTTGAAGTATTTTAAAAACTAACTAGACACTAATAATAATATTAAAATATTATTTTCTACGTATCCAGCATGTTTGATCATTATAAGATAAAACTTTATCCTCCGGTTTGCGTTGCATTGTGTGATGGGACTTGAGTCTTATAATGATTTCATTTGACTAGAAAGCTTTGCGTTGTTTTGAATAAAAAATTATTAAACTTATGCTTTGGCAATCCAATGGAGTAAACCCGATCCGCGTTAGCGGCGTGGTCCTATGATTGGCCATATTGTTAGATAAGTAAGGATAGATTTCTTATACCAGTCCTATGACTGACTCGTAGTTTGTTTCACTTTATAAACTCGGGTGCCCTCTTTTTCACACGGGCAGCCAAGTGACAAGTTTAGGTTATTATGGATACATTCTGGATTGGAGCATGCTTAAGGAAAGAAGATGAAGGACATTTTTATCTTTTTGTTTATGCTTTGATACATTTAGACATCCTTTATTTTTGATGTACTTGATGGAGATTAGACTTATTTCTATTTGCTGAGACTTTCTATTTGCTAAGTGTATCATGTAACTGTGCCACTCTGATGTTTTGATGTATGATGTGGATGACATTACTATTTTCGCTGCAATGATTTATGTGTTATGTTGTTATCTGAGATCTGCTATTGTTGTAATTATGTTATATTCCAATGATTATCCTTGCTTTCATTCTACGGAAGTTTGGGGTTATCACAGTTGGTATCAGAGCTAAAGGTTAACCTTAGCTTTGGAATATAACATATTAAAAACAATTCGTCTAGATAGAATCAGTAGTATTCTAAGGCGAGTAGCTCATTAGAGATAGGATTAGTAATGTCCTAGAATGAGTACAACAGAACAGCACATATTAATCATTCATTACATCATTATCATCTTTCCATATGTCTCTGCTTTTACCTTCCCTTTAAAATTATCATTTCTGTTGGTCTGACTCTTTCCTTGATGGTACAGTACTAACTGAAAATGAGTACTAGAGCGAGAGCAAGTGCCCGAGGCAGAGGTGGAGCCAGAGGACCAGTAAGAGATGAGACCCCCACTGCTCAGAGGTAGCCCACTCTAGAGGCTGTAACACCACCACCTCTACCCCCACAGCCTTTTGACCTGGACAAGGTGGCCAAGAAGTTCAAGAATCTAAGGGGCGTGTCATTCACCGGGCGAGAGACAGTAATAGAAGCGCAGGCATGGCTCAAAAATTGCGAGAAGATATTTGGAGGCCTGGAATTAAAAGACCACTGCAAGCACTTTTTGGCATCGTGGCTATTAAAGGATGAGGCTAAAAATTGGTGGGATACTGTCATAATTGGAAATAACGAGGCCGACATGTCTTGGGCCAAATTCAAGGAACTCTTCAACGAGAAGTTTATTCCTCCGTAGGAAGTAGAGTGTCTCAACGATCAATTTGCCAACTTGCAACAAGGAGATATGACTGTTTCAGAATATGTGCGGTAGTTTGAAGAGCTCTCACACTATGCTCTAGGATTAATTCAGGACCCAGTCCAGAAAAACAAAAGATTCATTAATGGTCTCTCCAAGAAATATCTAAACAACACACATTAAGCTCCCATTTAATGAGGTGATCGAGATGGGTTGTCGATATGAGGACTGTAACACCCCGTGTATTCTATAAAAAGTATAATTAATTTGAAATCAAAGAACTAAGGGAAACGGGATACGCCATTGCGTTCGTCTCGGAAAAATACGCGAAATAGAGTCCGAGTTTTCGAAAAACGGAGTCCGTATGAAGAAGATATAGCCTCCGGAAGTTTCTGAATCAAGTCTAAAATTAAAAATCGGGCCCAATTGGCCAGGGCGGGAAAAGTCCTGCCTAAGACACCCAGGTCGACTGGGCTGTCGACCTGGTCTAGCCAGGTCGACAGGGCTGTCGACAGGGCTGTCGACCTGGTCCAGACCCAGGTCGAACCCAATCCACCCTGGCTGGCCTAGTCTATATTGGTCGATTTCCAGAAGCATGCTTTGTCATTAGGGCTAGGTGGCAGGCTCTAATTGGTCTCTCTTTCGAATGAATGGCTACGATCAATCCAAGCAACATCGATGGTCTTAATCAGTTCATAAACTCTATAAAAATGACCCTAGACTCTACCTAGGTTTCTTACACAATTCTCTAGCCTCCATTGCTCTCTTCTTCTAATAAAAAAATAAAAATGGCGTCGCTGCTCTGCTGGAATTAAAACTAGAAGATAATCAACATCAACCTAAGCAACTCAATTCAAACTAGAGATTAAAGTTTCTGCAAAGATTCTACAACAAGTTAAAGTTCTTTCTTTAATCCAATCAAGGCAAGTACAGTTATTTTCCGCTATAAACGTTAATTATAATTTTGATATGTTTTTAATTCTGAATCTGAGATTGTATATATATTCTCTTCTGTCAGATTTGTTTTTCTGTGACTGTTCTGTATCCCTTTTCTTCTTTTCTGTTTTTATAGCCAGGCTACCACGAGCCTGTGCCTAATCTCATAAGAGATGAACGTATGAACGCAAATTTTGGGATAAATAATGAATGATGCGAAATTTGACAAGACTAAATTGAATGTATGACTTTAGGTCTGAGGCATAAAATATATTGGACATATGCATAAATTTGACTATAAACATATAATTTATGCATGTTGTATGCATAGTTATGTTGTAATTTAGAACTGTAATTAATGAGCATATGTTGTAAACTAGATTTGGATCTATGCATATTCTATGATAGAAGAAAAGAGGAACCATTGTAAGATTACATATGATTTGAGACTTTGGACAAAATGCATATAAAAGTCAAGATCTGATTTTTAGAAGATATGATTTAAAGATTTATATTGTTGGGTATAGTTTGCATAATGATTCATGACTCAAAAAGAAGAAGATATGGAAACTTAGGTGTAAAGATTTACATTAATTAGGATATCTATTATTGTGATTACACCTAAATAGGGATTTTTGGATATATGGCATGCATTGAAATTAATGGTTATATTTGGTATAATTTATATGTGAATCTGCTGTAAGATGCTAGTGTAACAAAAATTGGAACATATGTTATATGGCAAATTATGTCCATATTCTGCGCTTATGCAAACATGGAGTATATGTTGTGAATCATGACAATTATGTAGGCATATGAATTTAGGCCAATTTATGATTGGGCAAGGCATGTAAATAGAACTTTTAGAAATATTAAATTTGCTAAATCTGCTAATTTGTCAAGTTGCCTAAACTACTAGTTTTGTTATATTGCCTAGACTGCTAATTAGATTGAAATGCCTAATCTGTTAAATTTGTCGGTTGAAATGCCTAACCTGTTATATGCCAAAATCTGCTAAGTTGCTAAATCTGTTAAATCCGTTAAGTCATATAAAATCTGTTATCTGCTATGTTGATATAATCATCCTGTTATTGATATAATCTGAATTGGCATATTTATTGGGCGTGCGCATAAACGGTAAATTATTAATTAATTGGCCGCAAAGATAAACATGACTAACTCGAGGTTAGAATGAGTTTGCGGCGTAAATCTGCCCGGAACCGCCCGGCACATCCAGTGGCCGCAAACAATAGGTTCTAATGTGAGAAGTTAGTCATAACATGCGTAAGACACGAGGTTAGGTCTGGCTTGTGGCAGAAGTCTGCCCGGAACCGCCCGGCATATCCAGCGGCCACAAGCTACCGACCTAATGTGAGAGGTCTGTGCATTAATAATTAATTAATGCAAAATCTAAGATAAGAATGACGTCTAAAACGTATTGGGGAAAATAGGGTTAAACCAAAGGGATTAATAGATGTAGTAAAACCCGTCCATGAATCTGTAGGCCCAATACAAAGTTAGACAAATCTGAAAAATCTGTACATCTGACCTGTTAGTCTGAAAACTTGTTAACTTAATTTGTGAATTAGTAAATCTGAATTCTGTATGTCTGAACTTGTAAACAAGTTAATCTGAAATCTGTTAGTCTGGGGACACAAGGTTAGGAGGGGAATTACTTGTGTCATCTGTTGTTTGGGACCCATATTAGTCAGTAACCCTTTCTAGTATCAAAACTTTGACCCAACAGTAGGTAGGGTCCGGGCACGCTTACTGAACTAATTATAAGTGGTTCATTCTGATAATGGCGAGGGGTGTTGATGGTGCGTTCCAACCGGGTCATGTGCGTGCATGGATCCCGGTCTGCCTCTGAGGATGTAAGACGCCGTGACATCTGTAAATAGGTCTGTGCCAATTTGTTGTCACTTTAGGGAGTGATACACCCTACTGTGGGGCCGACACAAGATATTTATGTATTAGGGAGCCGATCGCTTGGGGTAGGGTTTTAGGGTACGCTTAGTTCTGTCTGTTTCTGTTGGTACCGTCTGTTTCTGTTGGGTGGTAACACCTGTCTGTTTCTGTGTGGTACCGTCTGTTCGGGTGGTAAAGGCCCATTACTAGTGTACACCTAATTCCACATTCTGTCTCCATAGGGATAAATCTGTTTCTTCTTCTGTCTATTTCTGATCGGGTAGTAAAGGCCCATTATTAGCATTCTGTTTCTGTTAAAGTATTCTGTACCCGTTCCTGCTTCAATTTAGACATTAGGGTGACACCTAATTCTGTTATACTAGTATTAGTGCAGAGAAGTGTAAAACAATAGTTTATATCATTCTGTTTTTCTGTTATATCTGCTACACCTGTTATAGTTATCTCACATCCAGTTTTATGTTCATATCATATTATTATTATCTGTTCATATGCTGAAAGTCACTGTACTTGCCAGACTTTTTGTCTGACCCTTGTTGTTTCGCCTCCTTTCTTCCGTTTCCCCCCCAGGTTATCCAAGGAGGGAAATACTTTAGCTTGATCCGGATTTCTCTTTGCTTGAAGTGCTTAAAGTATGGCTTGGCTCTGTATAGCTTCCGTTCCATGGGGATTATGATTTTAAACTATGCATTTTGAAGGCTTTTGTACAAGACTGATATTTTGTACTTGAATTCTGAAATTGAAAGGATGTAACCATATTAATTTCTGTTTCCGCTGTAATAAAGTTAAAATTTTTCAAGTACTGTTTTATCTGTCTTATAAGTTTCTGTTCTGTTTACTAAAATGCTCCACCAAAGTTAAGGCATTCCCTTTGTGAGTGACCTTAACGGAGGTGGGGTGTTACACTTGGTATCAGAGCTGAAGGTTACCAGATTGGGTAAAGGTTTTGAAAACTGTTTTCAAAAAGGTTTTGAAAGGAAGTATTTTCAAAAATAAAGCTTATTTTGAAAAACATGATCCCCAAGAGCCATATATCTTTCTTTCAGTCCTTTTTGTATTGAACCTTTCCTTTTTCGTTCCAGCATGTCTGAAGCGTCTGAGATACCAGAGGGTGTTCATGTACCCGGTTGGTTTCGTCAATATCTTGAGGCTAGGACCGCCGCTGCAGGTCCAGCAAATGATCCCCCTCCTCCACCCCCTCCTCGTGCAGTTGCTTTCTCAAAGATCTGTAGAGATTTTAGGGCCATGGGTGGAAAGGATTTCAAAGGAGCTGAATCATTCGTAGAAGCAAGGAATTGGCTCAAAGAAACTGAGGATCTATTCGTTATCTTCGAGGTGGACGATAGGCAGAAGGTACAGTTGGCAGTATGGCTGCTCAAAGACGAAGCTTCCTACTGGTGGGAAGTCACTAACGCCGAGAGGCCGGTTGAGACATGGATGGATTTCAGAACAAGGTTTGAGACAAAATTCCTCTCGCAAGATGAACGAAGTTTACAATTGGAAAAGTTCTTGTCTCTTAAGCAAGGAAGTATGACGGTCAAGGAATACGTCAACCAGTTCAACCAACTAGCAAGATTCGGATTGGATTTAGTCAACACTCAGCATAAAAAGGCTCTCCGCTTTGTTAAAGGATTGAATGAGCCACTGCACAGCCTAGCCATGACCCATGTACCCATGGGAGCAACTTACGAGAAATTGGTGGATATGGCACTACTGCACGAGGAAGACAAGGGCCCGAAAGAGACAAAGAAGGAAGAACCACAGAATAAGAAAGCGGGGCCCAAAAAGGAAACACAAAAGAAGGATGAGAAGCCTGAAGATAAGAAGGGGAAAAAGTGCTTTACTTGTGGGAGCTCAACTCATCTGAACAAGGATTGCAGAAAAAGGAAGGGCGCTTGCTTCAACTGTGGGGAGATGGGACACTTCACTAGGGACTGCCCGAAGAGACGAGGACAAGGAGGGCAGGCAAACACTCTTGAGGCTAGTGGCTAGGATAGAAATAGGAAAATTTCTATAGTAGGTTTAATTTCTTTATCTGATTGTGACTTTTTCTGATTTTGGTATTTTGATTTTGTAATCGATACTCTGCACTTTAATGCTAGTATTATTTCTGAATTCCGCTATAGACTCAGACCCATAAGGGTTATGGATCATCTTTTTGAGACTGGGGTTTGAGGGATATCTGTGTTAGGCGTCAAGTATGACGCATACATTCTGAGTTTTCATGGGGTGTCAATTTGATATTGGTTTCGGTCTTTGGGGCCGATACTTAGGACCCATGTCTAATGGGAACCAAATTTTCGTTCTATCTGTACTCGCTTCCATCATTCGACTGTATCCTATCGATCGAATATTTGAACTTTAGGTAGAAACTAATGGGTGTAAACATGTGTTTGAGACATGTTATGTTTGATGGTTGCAAGTGGATGCAAGTGGTTGCTAGTGGTTGCCCGTGGATGCATGTACACACACTAGGCACTAGATCGGCTCGAAAACACTCTCATACTGCATATGGATGGGTGAGCATTTTTCAATTCTTGTGGATACAAATTGGTTGATTCAGCACATGGATGTTGCATTTGAGTGAATGGTTGTGCACTCATATAGAAATAATATATATCATCAGAATTCTATTGCATACATGTTGGACTCATGGCACTGACATAATTCGCATTAAGGAGGTCAACTGAATCAGTAGACCGCCTGATCTTTGCATTAGATAAGGAACATATACACACACTTTTGCATATGTTCATACAACATTAGAAGTTTTCTAAGGACAATGGATGCTTGTGGATGATGGTTGAGTAGATGGGTGATTGGATGGTAGGACACATTCTTCTTAACTTGAAGATTTCGGGGACGAAATCCTTTTAAGTGGGGGAGAATGTAACACCCCGTGTATTCTATAACTGTGGAATTAACAAATTAAAGTATAATTAATTTGAAATCAAAGAACTAAGGGAAACGGGATACGCCATTGCGTTCGTCTCGGAAAAATACGCGAAATAGAGTCCGAGTTTTCGAAAAACGGAGTCCGTATGAAGAAGATATAGCCTCCGGAAGTTTCTGAATCAAGTCTAAAATTAAAAATCGGGCCCAATTGGCCAGGGCGGGAAAAGTCCCGCCTAAGACACCCAGGTCGACTGGGCTGTCGACCTGGTCTAGCCAGGTCGACAGGGCTGTCGACAGGGCTGTCGACAGGGCTGTCGACCTGGTCCAGACCCAGGTCGAACCCAGTCCACCCTGGCTGGCCTAGTCTATATTGGTCAATTTCCAGAAGCATGCTTTGTCATTAGGGCTAGGTGGCAGGCTCTAATTGGTCTCTCTTTCGAATGAATGGCTACGATCAATCCAAGCAACATTGATGGTCCTAATCAGTTCATAAACTCTATAAAAATGACCCTAGACTCTACCTAGGTTTCTTACACAATTCTCTAGCCTCCATTGCTCTCTTCTTCTAATAAAAAAATAAAAATGGCGTCGCTGCTCTGCTGGAATTAAAACTAGAAGATAATCAACATCAGCCTAAGCAACTCAATTCAAACTAGAGATTAAAGTTTCTGCAAAGATTCTACAACAAGTTAAAGTTCTTTCTTTAATCCAATCAAGGCAAGTACAGTTATTTTCCGCTATAAACGTTAATTATAATTTTGATATGTTTTTAATTCTGAATCTGAGATTGTATATATATTCTCTTCTGTCAAATTTGTTTTTCTGTGACTGTTCTGTATCCCTTTTCTTCTTTTCTGTTTTTATAGCCAGGCTACCACGAGCCTGTGCCTAATCTCATAAGAGATGAACGTATGAACGCAAATTTTGGGATAAATAATGAATGATGCGAAATTTGACAAGACTAAATTGAATGTATGACTTTAGGTCTGAGGCATAAAATATATTGGACATATGCATAAATTTGACTATGAACATATAATTTATGCATGTTGTATGCATAGTTATGTTGTAATTTAGAACTGTAATTAATGAGCATATGTTGTAAACTAGATTTGGATCTATGCATATTCTATGATAGAAGAAAAGAGGAACCATTGTAAGATTACATATGATTTGAGACTTTGGACAAAATGCATATAAAAGTCAAGATCTGATTTTTAGAAGATATGATTTAAAGATTTATATTGTTGGGTATAGTTTGCATAATGATTCATGACTCAAAAAGAAGAAGATATGGAAACTTAGGTGTAAAGATTTACATTAATTAGGATATCTATTATTGTGATTACACCTAAATAGGGATTTTTGGATATATGGCATGCATTGAAATTAATGGTTATATTTGGTATAATTTATATGTGAATCTGCTGTAAGATGCTAGTGTAACAAAAATTGGAACATATGTTATATGGCAAATTATGTCCATATTCTGCGCTTATGCAAACATGGAGTATATGTTGTGAATCATGACAATTATGTAGGCATATGAATTTAGGCCAATTTATGATTGGGCAAGGCATGTAAATAGAACTTTTAGAAATATTAAATTTGCTAAATCTGCTAATTTGTCAAGTTGCCTAAACTACTAGTTTTGTTATATTGCCTAGACTGCTAATTAGATTGAAATGCCTAATCTGTTAAATTTGTCGGTTGAAATGCCTAACCTGTTATATGCCAAAATCTGCTAAGTTGCTAAATCTGTTAAATCCGTTAAGTCATATAAAATCTGTTATCTGCTATGTTGATATAATCATCCTGTTATTGATATAATCTGAATTGGCATATTTATTGGGCGTGCGCATAAACGGTAAATTATTAATTAATTGGCCGCAAAGATAAACATGACTAACTCGAGGTTAGAATGAGTTTGCGGCGTAAATCTGCCCGGAACCGCCCAGCACATCCAGTGGCCGCAAACAATAGGTTCTAATGTGAGAAGTTAGTCATAACATGCGTAAGACACGAGGTTAGGTCTGGCTTGTGGCAGAAGTCTGCCCGGAACCGCCCGGCATATCCAGCGGCCACAAGCTACCGACCTAATGTGAGAGGTCTGTGCATTAATAATTAATTAATGCAAAATCTAAGATAAGAATGACGTCTAAAACGTATTGGGGAAAATAGGGTTAAACCAAAGGGATTAATAGATGTAGTAAAACCCGTCCATGAATCTGTAGGCCCAATACAAAGTTAGACAAATCTGAAAAATCTATACATCTGACCTGTTAGTCTGAAAACTTGTTAACTTAATTTGTGAATTAGTAAATCTGAATTCTGTATGTCTGAACTTGTAAACAAGTTAATCTGAAATCTGTTAGTCTGGGGACACAAGGTTAGGAGGGGAATTACTTGTGTCATCTGTTGTTTGGGACCCATATTAGTCAGTAACCCTTTCTGGTATCAAAACTTTGACCCAACAGTAGGTAGGGTCCGGGCATGCTTACTGAACTAATTATAAGTGGTTCATTCTGATAATGGCGAGGGGTGTTGATGGTGCATTCCAACCGGGTCATGTGCGTGCATGGATCCCGGTCTGCCTCTGAGGATGTAAGACGCTGTGACATCTGTAAATAGGTCTGTGCCAATTGGTTGTCACTTTAGGGAGTGATACACCCTACTGTGGGGCCGACACAGGATATTTATGTATTAGGGAGCCGATCGCTTGGGGTAGGGTTTTAGGGTACGCTTAGTTCTGTCTGTTTCTGTTGGTACCGTCTGTTTCTGTTGGGTGGTAACACCTGTCTGTTTCTGTGTGGTACCGTCTGTTCGGGTGGTAAAGGCCCATTACTAGTGTACACCTAATTCCACATTCTGTCTCCATAGGGATAAATCTGTTTCTTCTTCTGTCTGTTTCTGATCGGGTAGTAAAGGCCCATTATTAGCATTCTGTTTCTGTTAAAGTATTCTGTACCCGTTCCTGCTTCAATTTAGACATTAGGGTGACACCTAATTCTGCTATACTAGTATTAGTGCAGAGAAGTGTAAAACAATAGTTTATATCATTCTGTTTTTCTGTTATATCTGCTACACCTGTTATAGTTATCTCACATCCAGTTTTATGTTCATATCATATTATTATTATCTGTTCATATGCTGAAAGTCACTGGACTTGCCAGACTTTTTGTCTGACCCTTGTTGTTTCGCCTCCTTTCTTCCGTTCCCCCCCCCCAGGTTATCCAAGGAGGGAAATACTTTAGCTTGATCCGGATTTCTCTTTGCTTGAAGTGCTTAAAGTATGGCTTGGCTCTGTATAGCTTCCTTTCCATGGGGATTATGATTTTAAACTATGCATTTTGAAGGCTTTTGTACAAGACTGATATTTTGTACTTGAATTCTGAAATTGAAAGGATGTAACCATATTAATTTCTGTTTCCGCTGTAATAAAGTTAAAATTTTTCAAGTACTGTTTTATCTGTCTTGTAAGTTTCTGTTCTGTTTACTAAAATGCTCCACCAAAGTTAAGGCATTCCCTTTGTGAGTGACCTTAACGGAGGTGGGGTGTTACAAGGACAATGACAGAAATTCATAGCAAGAGCAGGAGAAGAATCCGAATAATAACAATAGGAAGCAAGCTGACAAGAAACCAGAGGTGAACAGCTCTTCAGCCGCCAAGCCCCAAGGAAATAAGAAGGTCAAGGTAAGATGCTTTAATTTTCAGAAGATAGGGCACTTTGACTACGAATGCCGAGCTCCAAAGAAACCAAGGAGGAATGAGTCTGGACCCAGTCAGAATCGTGGTCAGAATCCTCGAAATATTCAAGAGTGCTTTAACTGCCATAAGACGGGGCACTTTATCAAAAATTGTCCTCTATTGAAAAAATCTGAGGTGGCTCATATATACGATGGAGCGGCTGCACCAGCTTCTTCCGAAGGAGCAGGTAAACTCGATGTTTTAGGAGGTACTCTTACTATTAAGAACATTCCTATTATACTATTGTTTGACACTGATGCATCGCGAAGTTTCATTTCTAGTGATACGATTAAAAAATTAAAACTGAACCCAAGAAAACTTAAAGAATTGATTAGAGCCCATAGTCCGATAGGAGGTTCAATTATTCTCGATCAGTATTGTAGAGTACCTGTTTCTTATTCCTATTTCCAGTTCCCTTTTAATTTAATCGTCATGAATTTCTCTGGGTATGATATCATACTTGAAATGGATTGGCTAACAAAGTATGAGGCTGAGGTACTATGCGTTGAAAGAATAGTCAAAATTAAAACCAAATTCGGAGATATTACTGCTATACCATGCCACGGCTCAGCCACAGATAGGAAAGAATTCTGGTCTTCTCTAGAAGTTACTCCTGCTTCTATTGAGGATATTCCAGTCGTCAAAGATTATACGGATGTAATTGAAGTTGATAGCTTACCTCCGCGCAGAGAAATCGACTTCAGGATTGACTTGGTTCCTAATGCAAGGTCTGTTGTGCATCCTATTCGGAGAATGACACTGAAGGAAAAAGAGGAGCTGAGCAATCAAACTAAATAGCTTTTGTGGAAGGATCCGATCAGGCCTAGCTTCTCAAATTGGGGTGCAGCAGTGGTGTTTGTCCCAAAGTCAGACGGTACCCTCAGACTATGTGTGGACTACCGTGACCTCAATAAGCAAACATTGAAAAACAAATATCTATTGCTGCTATTGAAGATCTGTTGGACCGCTTGAATGGAGCGCAAGTATTCTCTAGGATGGACCCAGCTACAGGTTTCCATCAATTGCGCATTGCCAAAGAATGTGTTCCTTTGACTGCTTTCAAAGGGCCAGACTTATTCTATGAACGGCTAGTAATGCCCGTCGATTTATGTAACGCTCCAGCCTACTTGGTCGATCTAATGAACAGAGTATTCTGGGATGTCTTGAATAAATTCGTGTTGGTTTTCATCAACGACATCTTTATCTTTTCTAAATCCACTACTGAGCATGAAAAGCATCTGAAAGAAGTTTTGGAGATTTTAAGAAGGAATGTGTTGAAAGCCAAATTCTCAAAATGCATATTCTGGCAAGAAGAAGTGAAATTCCTCGGTCATGTTGTATCAAAGAAAGGCATTTCAGTAGACTCAGGCAAGAACTCAGCCATCCAAGATTGGAAGCAGCCTAACATTCCTAAAAAAGTCAAAAGTTTCTTAGGATTGGCTGGCTATTATCGAAAATTCGTTAAAGATTTTTTGAAACTATCTTGTCCATTGACGAATATGACTAAGAAGCTTACAAAGTTTATTTGGACATCCGAATGTGAGGCAACTTTCCAAGAGCTGAAATTGAGGTTAATCACTGCTCCCGTGTTGACCATTATTCATGGCAATCAAGATTTGAAAGTCTAGACAAATGCTTCTATTGAAGGTATTGGTGCAGTGTTAATGCAGAGAGACAAAGTAGTTGCAAATGCTAGCTGCCAGTTGAAACCGCATGAGCAAAGATACCCCACTCATGATCTTAAGTTGATGGCTATCGTATTTGCTTTAAAAATATGGTGGCACTATCTCTTGGGTGAGAAGTTTGAACTATATACTGATCAAAAATCCTTGAAGTATCTGTTCACCCAAAGAGACTTGAATTTGAGGCAGCAATGTTGGTTAGAATTTCTTGCGGCCTATGATCTGGACA
Source organism: Allium sativum (assembly GCA_030737875.1). NCBI lineage: Eukaryota > Viridiplantae > Streptophyta > Magnoliopsida > Asparagales > Amaryllidaceae > Allium > Allium sativum. The sequence goes on from CM060921.1 coordinate 323,273,419, forward strand.
TCCTACATACTCCAGGGAAAGCCAATGTTGTAGCCGATGCGCTCAGCAGGAAGAATGCGACCATCACCAATCTTATCATTGCCAATCTCATTATTACACCTTCCTTGATTGATAAGATCTCTGCTCTTCAGAAGAATGATGAATTTATTCAGAGAGTTAGCAAAAGAGTTAGGGAAGGCGAACCCACGAGTTTCCAGATTGACGACAAAGGGGTTCTAAGACTGTTAGGCCGAATTTGTGTTCTGAACCTTCCTGAGCTCAGAAAGGAAGTAATGGATGAATGTCACAAATCTAAGCTTAGTATTCATCTAGGGGTGAGCAAGATGTATCATGACCTCAAGCGCACATTTTGGTGGAGAACTATGAAGAGAGAAATTTCTATATATGTTGCTAGATGTCCCACCTGCCAGCATGTCAAAAGCGATCAACAAAAGCTTGCAGGATTGTTACAACTGCTAGAGGTTCCAAGTTGGAAGTGGGACCAAATTTCTATTGACTTCATTGATGGCTTGCCCCAAACTAGAAAAGGGAATGACAGTATATAGGTGATTGTAGATCATTTCACGAAGACTGCCCATTTTATCCCTATGAGAACTAATAGAACAACTTGAAGTCTGTTGCAGCCTTATTCCAGATAGATTGTCAGACTACATGGAGTTCCCAGTAGCATTGTTAGTGATCGCGATCCGATATTTGCTAGTAAATTCTAGGAAGCATTCCAAGAATAGCTTGGGACAAAGTTGAATCTAAGCACCGCTTATCATCCTTAGACAGATGGCCAGACTGAGAGGGTGAACGCATATTAGAAGATTTGTTACGAGCATGCATTCTTGATTTTGGCAGGTCATGGGAAGATCACTTGCAGTTGGTTGAGTTCTCTTATAATAACAATTACCAGGCAAGCCTGTCGATGTCGCCATTTGAAGCATTATATGGTAGGCCATGCAGATCTCCTGCATGTTGGGTGGAACCAGGCAATCGATTAGTATTGGGTCTCGACATGATTCGTGAAGCATCAGATAAAGTTGATTTCATCAAGAAGTGACTACTGGCTGCTCGGAGCCGACAGAAGAGCGATGCAGACTCACGAAGAAGGGATTTAGAATTCTCTGTTGACGATTATGTATACTTGAGGGTTTCCCCATTGAGAGGTGTAACTCATTTTGGGAAGACGGGGAAGCTGGCGATGAGATTCATTGGTCCATTTCCTATTCTCGAAAGTATTGGAACTCTCGCTTACAGGGTGCAGTTGCCTGACTGGTCGCCAGGGGTGCATGATGTATTCCATGTGTCCCAACTCCGGAAGCATGTACATGATCCCGACTTGATTTTGGAGGAAGCAGCACAACAAGATTTGGAGATTATCCCAAGCTTAGCAGTAAGGAGGGAGCCAGTGAAAATTGTTGGCAAAGAGACCCGAGTTCTGAGTAATAAGAGGATCCACTTAGTCAAAGTACAGTGGAGCGAGGATCTTAGAGATTGTACATGGGAGACTGAGTATAGCATCAAACAGGCTTATCTCAAGTGCAGACTAGACATCTCTGAGTAACTCTTGTGTCGAGGTACATTTACAATATGTTGCATTTCCTGCTTTGTTTCCTACTTTACTATTGTTTCCTTTTCGGGGACGAAAAGCTTTTAAGTGGGGGAGATTGTAACAACCCGGAAAATCAGAACCAATTTAAAATTTTTATTTTGGCCATTTCAATGAATTTTGAATAGTTAAAATAATTTATTTTAAATAATAACAATTAAAAATTTATTTAAATCGAAGTTAGAACGAATATATTCATTTTAATTTTAAAAGGAGCTAGAAATAGCACGGTAGCTTGAAAATTTGAATATGAACTTTGACTGAATGTATAGGATCCAAAATACATCGGATTTTAGTGAAACCAAAAATATTTAAATATGTTTAAAAATATCTTTCCAACGATCCGAAAAATCAAAATTTCATAGCGGGAATAAAAAGTTATGGCCCGTTGAATATTCAGAATAGTCGCTATGGAATTTAATATAGTTTATGGCTCATATAAATGGCCATTATACAAACGACCTCCATTTTCAATGAAACCATTTTTGTCGGATTCAGAATGTCAAATTATTGCTAAGTTTAATTTCCCAGAATTTTTGGAGTTAATATGTAAGCGTGGTAAATTAAACTGTGTTTGATAATTACTATTGAATTTAATTGATCATTAAAAAGGATATTTTTCAAACGGTCTCCAAATTTGATGAAACTAATTTTGTTAGGACCGTGTCATCAAAACATAGCTAGATTTATTTTTCGGGAATTTTCGGAGTCCGTATGTGGCTCCGGTGAATTTAAATGTACGATCGAATTAAATAAATAAATGGTTTAAATTTTAAATTAAAGAAAACATGCAGAAAACGATCGATTGGGCTGACGGAACATAGTCCATTGTGTCCGGAATGGGGGCTATTGGGTTGGAACTTCTTTTATTGGGCTCAAATTGGAGCTGTTGAGGATTAATGGGCCAAACCAGTAATTAGAACATCAAATATTATTATATTATAAATAATAGAAAAACCAAACCCTGATTTCAAACATACAGCCGTCGCCTCGTTTTCAGTGGCCACCATCGCTCCTTTCTTCCTCCTAAAATAACTCTCCATCCTCTTACCAAAATCAATCGAGCTGGTTGAGGTTTTTGTGGAGAATTCCTTCCTCTGCGCATCCATACCAAGTTCACTTGAAACCGTGGCGTGTAGCTCGAGAACCAAGGCCGGAAAGTGACCCTGTTTTGACCGTCGCTGTGCCACCATCTCGGCGCCAAGCTAGGCCCCCTTGCCGGCGAACGTATGCCGCCCCTCCCCCTCCGACACCACACCATAAGATCTTCGAATCGCCGCACCGTTTGATCACAGAAGCTTGAGCTAGAATCGAACAAATTGGGTTTATACGTGGCCTTAATCTGTTGAAGGAAGAAGAGTGTAATATTTAAATTAAATTATTTAAATAAATTATTTTCAAATATTATCAATCTAAATTAAATCATAACTAATGCATGCGAACTCGGAATTGAATAATTTCAGATCCGTTACGATCGTGAGTCCGAGATCTACACTTCTGGACTGATTAGAATTGATTCGGAGCAGATCAAATTTTGGACAAAATTCGATTCTGAATTATTCAAAATTAAAACACGATGGTGAGATTCTATTTTTATAATTAAAAATTAAATTATTTCTCGCTATTTGGAATCCATGTAGTTATGTTAATAAAAATCATATCTATGATGCTTGGAATTTGAATTTGTTGAATGTTGATTGTTGATTGTGATGATGCTCATGGTTGTTAGATTTTGATCGACAATAGAATTTTTTTCTTTTATTTAGAATCTGTAGTTTATTGTTAGATCTCGATTTGAAATAAAAAAATTATTTTAGATCTATGAATATTGATTTGATTTTATAATATAGTTTCATATTTTATTTATAAACATGAAGCATGGTTTATTTAGATTTAGATTAATAATAAAAATTTCATTTTTATTGTTAACATGAAACATGGTTGTCAAATTTAGATTAACAATAAAATTTCATTTTTATTGTTAACATGAAATATTGTTTTGTCAAATCTAGATTAACAATAAAAATTTCATTTTTATTGTTAACATGAAAGATGGTTTGTCAAATTTAGATTAACAATAAAATTTCATTTTTATTGTTAACATGAAATATTGTTTTGTCAAATTCAGATTAACAATAACAATTTCATTTTTATTGTTAACATGAAACATGGTTTTTCAAATTTTGATTAATAATAAAATTTCATTTTTATTGTCAACATGAAATATTGTTTTGTCAAATTTAGATTAACAATAAATAAATTATTTTTATGGTTAACATGAAACATGGTTTGTCAAATTTAGATTAACAATAAAATTTCATTTTTATTGTTAACATGAAATATTGCTTTGTTCAAACTTAGATTAACAATAAAAATTTCATTTTTATTTTAAACATGAAACATGGTTTGTCAAATTTAGATTAACAATAAAATTACATTTTTATTGTTAACATGAAATATTGTTTTGTCAAATTTAGATTAACAATAAAAATTTCATTTTTATTGTTAACATGAAACATGGTTTGTCAAATTTAGATTAACAATAAAATTTCATTTTTATTGTTAACATGACATATTGTTTTGTCAAATTTAGATTAACAATAAAAAATTCATTTTTATTGTTAACATGAAACATGGTTTATCAAATTTAGATTAACAATAAAATTTCATTTTTATTGTTAACATGAAACATTGTTTTATCGAATTTAGATTTACAATAAAATATTCATTCTAATTGTTAATATGAAACATGGTTTTGTCAAATTTAAATTTACAATAAAAATCTCATTTTTATTGTTTACATCAAACATGGTTTTTGTCAAAGATTTGTTTTCATTATAATAAAAAGATTAAAATAAAAAATTAGGATAAAGATATTAGAATAAAAGGATTTCCTTTAAATTATCACTTTTGTTTCATAGTTTAGTTGCAACAAAATCATCACTTTTGTTTAATAGTTTAGTTAAACAAAAGTCATCACTTTTGTTTCAAAGTTTAGTTGAAACAAAAATCATCATTTATGTTCAATAATTTAGTTAAACAAAAACTGTCACTTTCACTTCATAGTTTAGTTAAAAACAAAAAATTATCACTTTTGTTTAATTGTTTAGTTGAAACCAAAATGGTCATTATTGTCGAATTGCTTAGTTGAAAACAAAATGATCATTATTGTCGAATTGTTTAGTTGAAACTAAAATGGTCATTTTTGTCGAATTATTTAGTTGAAACTAAAATGTTCATTATTGTCGAGTTGTTTAGTTGAAACTAAAATGGTCATTATTGTCGAATTATTTAGTTGAAACTAAAATGCTCATTATTGTCGAATTGCTTAGTTAAAACTAAAATGGTCATTTTTGTCAAATTGTTTAGTTGAAACAAAAATGTTCAATTTTTGTCAAATTAGAATTGTTGAATAAAAATGTTTATTTTTGTCAAATTAGAATTATTGAACAAAAATGTTCATTTTTGTTGAATTAGAATTTTCAACAAAAATGAAAAGAATCATTTTTATCATTTTGTTGAATTAGAATTTTTAACAAAAATGAAAAAAAAACCATTTTTATTATTTTATTGAATTAGAATTTTCTATAAAAATGAAAAGAATCATTTTTATCATTTCGTTGAATTAGAATTTTCAACAAAAATGAAAAGGACCATTTTTATCATTTTGTTGAATTAGAATGTTCAACAAAAATGAAAAGAACCACTAATAACATTTTATTGACAATGCATATATTAGAATTTATATGCAAAGTTAAAATAATATTTTATTGACAATGCATATATTAGAATTTATATACAAAGTTAAAATAATATTTTATTGACAGTGCATATATTAGAGTTTATATGCAAAGTTAAAATAACATTTTATTGACAGCGCATATATTAGAATTTGTATGCAAAGTTAAAATAACATTTTATTGACAATGCATATATTAGAATTTATACTCAAAGTTAAAATAACATTTTATTGGCAATGCATATATTAGAATTTATACGCAAAGTTAAAATAACACTTTATTGACAATGCATATATTAGAATTCATACGCAAAGTTAAAATATCCTTTTTTATGCCAATACGTACATTAGAATTTGTATGAATTATTTTTAATGTCAAATCATGCATTGAAACTTTATACAAATAAAATATTCCTTTTTATTTGTTAAATTTAAAAATAGAAATACAAAAAAAATATTTTTTATTTGTCATTAGCTCAATTGTCATGTAAATAAATATATTTTATTTGATATTATGAACAGGTAGATATGATACGTCAATAAAACATTCTTTTATTTGGCATGTTAAACGCGTTAGTGGAATCACCAAATGGTTTATATTTATATGTAATTATATATATAAATATAAATTAAAATTAAATGAATCGTGCGTGGTAGTTCGCGTTTTGGAATCATAACTTTAAACGATTATACCGAAAAACTCGACCGTCAGATTTTCCAAAAACCGGAACCGTTAGGACTGCTTTGGGAAGATCTTTCCAACGATATAAATTTTGTTAAAATCCAATGGTTAGATTTAGAGATAAGTGTAAATCAAATTTTGATAAAAACAACGTCGGGTCGCCTATTGAGCCGAAGCGTCGTTAAATTAAATTAGGCTATTTTTATATAAATAAAAATAGCGATATATCGTTATAAAATACTATAAACGATATGAAATGGTTTTAAATTATATATATGCGAGAATTGTTTAGAAAGACCAAGTTCAATCTCATTTCAAATAATTATACGATGATTTAAATCGAAGATATTGAAGATGGTGACTGAAGACTAGCAATCTTCACATCGAATGGATAACTACTGATTCTCGGCATTGGTTAGCTCCTAGTAAAGGTTTAAAGTGGTGGTTGTCCGGACGTACTTATTGATTGTCCGGATAAGCAAGCACCTCTCTTCCATATTGGACATACGAGATGAGGAATAAGGTGACTCCGGTTTCGTTCAGACCCAGAACGGACTTGTAAATGGATGTGTGTCTGATATTGGATTTCATTCCATGTAAATTGATTTCTATTTAATATATATCTGATTGGTGGCGGAGAATTTATTCTCTTGCTTAACACCCTTCTCTGAGTCGCACAAGCTCAGAGGTTATATATTGGTAGTTATCGATCGCAAGGCATGGATTGTCAGTGTGACATACCAAGATGCAAATTATCAAGACTTTTATTGAAAAGCAGAGCCTTGTGTTTGATGATCAAAGCATAGCCTATTTCGGCATAGCTTTGTGTATGGAGTTACCTCGCGAGCCTCACACCCCGTTAAGAGCCAGAAACGAGACAAGGGAACGCATGGAGTGCACATGTTTCTTTCTAGCTAGAAGTGGTATGAGGGTTTTGCAAGCCCTGACATTTTACTTATGTGGTTGATGGATTATGAGGTACCTCGGATTTATTGGTCGATAATGGCCAAATTATAGGTTCAATAGGATCGGGAAGCGTGTGTTCAGCATAACTATTCCTCTAAAGTATTTGTGGACCGGCCCTACAGGATTTAAGGGTTGCCTGTAGGTGTGATCCTGGGACATTACTAGAGTGTCTCGAATCGGTAAGGAGATCGTCCCTAGCCTTGACTCATGATGGAAACCCAATTTCCAATACGACATTACGGTTTTGATTGTAAACCTATATATGGCGACATATTATATGGTAGTTATGCCATCTAGGATTGATACATTTACTTTGAATTATTTTAAAAACTGATTAGACACTAATATAATATTAAAATATTATTTTCTATGTATCAAGCATGTTTGATCATTATAAGGTAAAACTCTATCCTCCGGTTTGCGTTGCATTGTGTGATGGGACTTGAGCCTTCTAATGATTTCATTTGTCTAAAAAGCATTGCGTTGTTTTGAATAAAAATTTATTAAACTTATGCTCTGGCAATCCAATGGAGTTAACCCGTTTTGCGTTAGCGGCGTGGTCCTGTGATTGGCCATATTGTTAGATAAGTTAGGAAATATTTCTCATACCAGTCCCACGACTGACTCGTAGTTTGTTTCACTTTGCAAACTCGGGTGCCCTCTTTTTCACATGGGCAGCCAAGTGACAGGTTCAGATTATTATGGATACATTCTGGATTGGAGCATGGTGAAGGAAAGAAGATGAAGGACATTTTTATCTTTTTGTTTATGCTTTGAGACATTTAGACATCCTTTATTTTTTGATGTACTTGATGGAGTTTAGACTTATTTCTATTTGCTGAGAATTTCTATTTGCTAAGTGTATCATGTAACTGTGCCACTCTGATGTTTTGATGTATGATGTGGATGACATTCCTATTTCCGCTGCAATCTGCAATGATTTATGTGTTGTGTTGTTATATGATATCTGCTATTGTTGTAATTATGTTATATCCCAATCATTATCCTTGCTTTAGTTCTACAGAAGTTTGGGGTTATCACACTATTCTCCTGTTGCTTGGTCCTCTCTGACTACTGCTGGAGCTTCTACTTCCGTTCATTGCATTTCCAAAATTCTGTTAGTTGAAGGCATGTTGTTATCCTCATTTTGCTATGTTTTTTTGTTTTTTGTTTTTTTTTGTTTTGCATTAATTTAGTTGTCTCGAATATTTCTTTGGTTCAGTCATGCTTGCCTTTTTCCCTTTTAATCCATAGTTGGTATTTTTGCTCTTTTGATTGGTTTGTTATAGTAAATCGGCATTATTGTCCAATTTCCTTTTCAGTTAGGCTTATTTATTTTTGTTTCAAACTATTCGTGTTTTTTTACCGACACCATTGGTGAATACAAATAAATCATGATACTCTCGTCATTTAGTTGTTATCATACTCATCCATTTTAGCATTATGAAGCTTAGTGGGGTTCTTTCATTTGTTGGCTTCACTGCTACTGTTGCTCAATTGTATTTTTGTTTTTTTTCCTTAGAAATTTTATACTAAAGAATGAACCGTTATACTGCTACTCATTAGCAATAGCTTTGTTACTTTAGTTGAGCAAGTATGTTTTCAGGTGAACTTGCCTAGACTTATTGGGGACATTCTTGTATAGCGTGCGTTCTACTTATATGTTTTATTGTTTTGAAAGCTAGTTCATTTAAAGTTTGTTTATGGCTTCTCATGTTTTGATTTTGCAGATCCTCTGCATGTAATAAGATAATGAAAGACATCCATTTAATAACATTATGTTTTATATAATACATTTTTATTAAAGAATCAGAATGTTGACTTGTAATTGTTTTTTTTTAAAGCTAGTGTGTACAAACTGTATTCTACAATGTGCACTGTTCATTTAGAATTACAGTAATTTGTTACTATTAATTTTGTACAAAATGGTTATTTAATACTAGTTAGCAACTGCATTTAAATAGTATTATAAATGGGGTTAGATCTACTGTCATTTTTTCCTTGTTACCTGTTCTTCAGTTAATTTCTTTTGATAAAACGAGGGCATATCCTACTTAATTTTACATTTTCTATTTTTACTTTATAATATACTCTTATATTAACTAAGAGTTATCAACTTTTGAGGATTCACATGCATTGATTAAGTTCTTTTATTTGAATGCATTGATTGAACTCTTTTTATTTGCATGCAACGATTGAATTCATTTTATTTGCATGCGACGATTGAATTTATTTTATTTGCATCCAATGATTAATTTCATTTTATTTGCATTCATTGAGTGAATTCTTTTTATTTACGTGCATTGATTGAATTCTTTTTATTTGTGTGCATTGACTGAATAAATGCATTGATTGAATTCTTTTTATTTTCGTGCATTAGTTGAACTCTTTTTGTTTGTGTGCATTGATTGAATTCTTTTTATTTGCATGCATTGATTAAATTCTTTTTATTTCCATATATAATACTCTCATAGTAAGGTTTGACCTGCATGCCTTTCGGTAGTTTCATTGATGGATATGCTCGAACTTAATAGATTGTTGGGTTTAAATTAATTATATTTATGTGTTTATTTGATGTCGACTGACTTGAAATATGTTTAATCATGACTCAAGTGTTTTATATTTTGCATGAAACGCTTGGGTCAGGACCCAAGTACTACAGATGCAAAGATTTTAGCTTTTAAAGAGGAAAGCACGAGAAGACGCATGTGCGCGCAAAGCTCGACAAAATTTGTAGAACTTTGTTCATAGAAATTTATGCTTGTATTTTATTCTTTTCCACTGTACAAAATATTGAAAACTCTAATATTTGTATAAAATTTTATTCTATGACATTTATTGTGCACTGTGATTCTGTGACGAAATCCATTTTAAACTCTGTAAGCTAATAACAATCCATCGTTTTGAACGCTTCGAGTTGATTTAACCAGCGACTTAGGGCAGTCAAAATGGCTGGCTGTTACATTTGGTATCAGAGCTGTGGTTTATACATAGTTTGTCTTATTGGGTTTAAAACTCATCAGAGATAGGGTAGAAATACCCTAGAATGAGTGGAATTAATATAGAATCGCTCTTGAGAGAGCCCGATTTGGGGAAAAGTAAATTATTTTAAAGAGATCCTAAAGGAAAAATAACAATAAAAATACAACTAAATTGAAGGAAATATTTTTTTTGAAGTACAAGTTTTCTTGGAATTTCCATATAAAAGCTCTATTTAACAAAACTTGTTGAAGTTATCGACCAGAAAATGCGAATTGACTGTGCCAAGTGTTATCAAAATCTTTTGAGTAATTTTGGAGCAAAAAAAAAAAATTTAAAGTATGGATTTCTTGAAAGCTACTTGGAAACTTGACCAAGCAGAAATGGACGATGTTCGATTTGAGAAATAAACATCGACACAAGAGCTAAACCGGTATTGGAATTGACGCGGATCGAACTGGTAATTGAAATAAAGCAAGAATACAAGTAATAATAAATAAATAAATAGTAAAAACAACCAGGAGTAACTTAGTTATTTTTCTTTGACGAATATATAGTTTGAATTGAGCACAATTTTCATTGAGATTCTGTATGAAGAGGATTTTGAGTAAATGGATTAGTAATACCAAGTGGTATGGAATGTTTGGAAATACTTTTCTAATTACTCTCTTGACTTCTCATATGGAATATTCAGTTGTTTTTGTATTCTCCATGTGAGATTTGCTTCCTAAAATATACTGGTAGCATAATGCGATGTGTTATATTTGAATAATTACCGTTTTAAAGTATTCTTTGATTACTGAATTGAAGTGTTTTCTAAGTTGACATGCATTCATCTCATTTGTCTAATGATACTTTTATTATATGTCACAACTAGTGTGACTTGATTTGAGAAGTTAAACCACCACATTTTATGAATAGGCCTATAATAGGATAGTTCTTACTTACTATTTGCTAATTAGATTGGTGGTTAAATATTGGTTTTGTTTGGTTTAATTTGGGTTTTATGTATTTAGTGATGAGTTTTGAGTACATATTGCACGATTTAAACTAGTTTTCTGATATACATGTAAATTAAGTTTTCATTATAGTTTTAAAGTTAAAAGAGTTATATAATTTTAGTTTTCACACTAAATGGCCTCAAAACAATAGTATAAAGTTATTTTTGTAAATATATGGATTTTATTGGTTTTATAAAATATTTCATAACTTGTTTTGAAACCAAGTATTTTCTTATATATATATACATATATACATATACATATATAAACTAAACAAAATACCACAAGGCCGACTTCTTCCTCATTAATGGCGACTAGGGTTACAGAATTTCCACCGTCCTCTCTCTTCATATTCTTATTTCTGCAATTCACATCCTCATCTTCGTTCTCCCCACAAATCTTCCCCTAGTTTTCGCCATTTCTGGTTAGATCGGCCTTGTTCCCTCCTCTTCAATTGTTTGTTTCTCTTCAAAACCATTGTGGTTTCAAATCAGACCTCCACAACCATTTTGTCACGTCATCGTTGGCAGATATGAACTTCCACATCCTCGGTGGCCTGGAAATTGAAGGTGCTGGTCAAATTTGAGGTTCAAGCCATTTTGGAGCCTGGGTTCTGGCATTGCCGGCGTTCCTGAAGTTCTCCTTCGGGTCCAGCCTCCTCCAACCGACCCTCTGGTTTTTCGATCTTGTTGTTTATGATTTACTTATCAGTGGGAGTGTCGAGGTTCTTTGTTGTTTTGATGATGTGCTTATTTTCTAGTTTTGGTGTTGCGGTGGAATGGTTTTGAATTGGATTTTGGTTGAATTTGAAAGGGAGGTGGAGAACTGGACTGTTCTCTGTATTGCATACGACTTCACTACAATCTTAAGTCATTTTTGATTTTAGAGAAATTGTTTTGGGTTTAGCTGTGGTGAGAGTGTAGCAGAGGTAATTTCCCAGCGAGATGGAGATTTGTCTGTAATTTGTTTGTGTAATCCGGTTAACTTGCTAACCGTTATAGTTTTCCGATTTGCTTGTGTTGTAATCCGGTTAGAATGCCAACCGTAAGTCTGTACTATTTCTGATTAATATAAGTTACCCATTTTCAAAAAAAAAAAAAAATATAAACTAAACAATCTTGCACCCTTCAAGATAACGTATTGGATTTTAAACGACATTGTACACTCCGTGGTATAGGACACAGAAGTCTACGTAGTCGGTTAATTCCAATATAGTTAGATTGAAGCTGATGTTTTATTAATGGTGATTTAGTGATTTAGTGTTTTCGATGTTTTTCATTGCGAAATTGATAAGCAGCTAGTGATCCAGTAGTGAGAACGGGTGGTATAGGATGCATTGTCACCACTACTTGGGTTACTGACTGTGAGTCGGTGACGCATATTGTGTTTGATGAGCCAGTACTTTGCTCCGGGGGGAAGCCGGGACTCGGGGGAGTCGCATATACATATTCACTTGACTGGAGGGGGTCAAGATACACTTGAGCGGGGGAGGGGGGTCGCAGTGGAAGCCGAGACTCCGGGGGTGTCAAGTATTCACCTGATAGGGGGTTTCAAGATACACTCGACCGGGGAGGGGGGGCGCGGTGACAGGTGCCTAACTTGAATACGTATAAGTACGGAGCTAAGCTCGAGGGGAGCTATATTATCGTATGGTTGCACATGCATGATTATTTCTAATGGATCCATATTGTGACGATATTTTGTGATTTGATCTGTACGATCATACATTGAAGATTATTGGATTTTAAATTTACCTGAACATTTTGTGATTTCCTATGTTAGAGTGTGATGCTCCTTTCGTGATATTTGACTCATTTGAGTTATATGATAATTCTGATAATTTTCATTTGTAATACGTGGCTATTGCTCAGATTGAGCAATACTATAGCTCGGGATGGGCTATAATTTACTTAATAGCATGTGCACATTATTTATGATGATTTTTATGTTATGATTTGATGTTGGTGATTTTAATTTGCTAATGCTTGGATATTGCTCAAGATGAGAAACATTATAGCTCAAGATGGGCTTTATTATTATTGCAGGCACACATTTCTTATGATTCCTTTTATAAGTTGGGTTTGATGATTTTAACTCGATCGGACGAACGTACATTTGCAAAGTGCATTTGGATTTCTAATCCATCATACTTTGAGATTTAGACGTTTTGGAGTAAGGTACTCCCTTAATTGGTCATATTGTTTTATATATGAAGAGTGTTATGAATATCTTATTATTTATATATGATAATTTGATTGGTTTAATTTTGTCATATTGTTTTATATGATAAATGCAATGAGGATTTTATTGAGTTATGATACTGTGACTTGATTTATTATGAGTATCGTATTAATAAAAATGATAAATGTTATAAAGATTTTATTGGCCTTGACTCAATCTGTTATTATATTGCATGTGATATTTGTTATGAATATCATATTGGTTTATATATGATATCTTGACTAACTTTATCGTATTTTCTAAAATTATTATTATTAAAACTGTATTAATTTATATGCGATACCTTTATATTCAAACAGGGAATGGATATCCTAATATAGGTAGTTCACTCGGGATAAGAGTTGAAATTCTTATAATAAAGTAATAAAGTTTGAAATTTTCTGGTAGGAAGATTACAAAAGATCCAAGTGCTATGTGTACATATTTAAATTAAAAGGAAGAAGTTGGGATGCGATGTTGGAAATTTCGTAATGTTGTATTTTAACCCGTGTAAATTGCGAGGACGCAATTTCTTTAAGGGGGGAGTCTGTAACAACACGGATCTTTAGAACGGGGTTGTAAAAGCTCAGAAAATTTGATGTTTGGAACATGAATTAAATTGAGTTTTAAATAGAAGTTATATTTTAAATTCGGATTTAAACTTGAATTTTTATCCCTTGAATATAGTTTGGATATGTTTTAAATGATTTCTTTCATAAATAAGAGCATTTTGTCAAAAATAGTCAAAATTAACGTTATTAGTTGATTTGGATTCATTCGGATGTTCAAAATGTAACCTTTCAAATAAATCCAAAGCATGGAATATAAATTTTGTATGTTGATTTGAGGAGAAAATTGAATATATGTGGTATGATTTAACTTAATTTAACTGGAAGATTGATTTCGAAATATGAATTGAAGCTTATATAAGGATATATTTAATCTAGAGTTGGTTTTGAAATCAAGTTGTAAGTATAAATTTAATTTTGTAATTAATAAGTTGAAGAAAATTTATTATTTGCATTTGCTTTTAAAATAGAATTCCTTTTGTAGATTCATTTATAACATGTACGTTACACAAAACAAATGCTACTCCAACTACGTTGGATTTACATAAATGGAAAATATAATTCGGTGTTATTTGAGAACTTGAAATCAAATTTTATTTAGAGGGTGGCTTCGAAATACAAAGTTTTAGTTTTTAAAATTAAAAGATGAGATTTTTTTAATTTATGTTAATTTAAAATAGTTTTATTAATAATATTGATTAAATAATTGTATTTGGAAATATATAAATACATTGTATTAAGTTTGTAGACATAGTAAAAAGATGGTATAATATTTGGTATTAAAGGATATTTGTTTATTTAGTGATTACGCTTGGCACTGTTAGCTGGAATTTAATGCCATCTATTTTGAAATTGTCCTAAGGTGATAACGCGCGTCCCCTTTTATTTTAGCGTGTCCTGGTTTCTTGTCTAGGACCGTTCATTTCCTTTTATTTTTATGAGCGTCACGGCATGCGCTTCGCGCATGGTAACGGGATGCGCTTCGCGCGTGGTCGTGGCAAGCGCTTCGCGCGTGATCATGGCACGTGCTTCGTGCTTGGATTATTATTTTTAAAAGATGAAAGTCAATATTTTAAATATTTCTATAGATAAGCATAATCCATGGCATATTTCTTTGATTTAAAAAGGCAAAAATTAAAGAAAAGAGAGTTTTTCCGCTATGCCAATAATTAGCATAATGCAATAAATATGAAAATGCATGAATAGATGGAAGGATTCAATTTTTACCAAGTGGGGCATGTGCTAAAAATAATTAAAAGAAGACGAAAGGAGTGGAACAGATGCAGGCATAAGCAGCTTAATAGTATTAAAAAAATTATACAACAAATGTAATGATATACAATAAAAAATAGATTTGGCTTACGAAGTAAAGGCATGTTTAAAAGTACTACCAAACATAGAGTACTGTCAAAGCCTAGTTGTTTTAAACTTTCTCATCTAAGCATATTGCAACCTCTCCACCATCCATCCCTCGCACACCCGCACCTCTGTCAGACACCAGATCTGGCTCTTCGTAGCCCTTGCCAACCTCCACGTGTGCTGCTTATGCCTGTTATCAAATAATGAAAAGTAGATTCCACCGCCCTTGCCAACCTCGCACACCCTCGTCTGTCTTCTTTGTTGTAGTGTAAGCCGATGTAAAATGTTGTAAAATTTTACAATGCTCTTTTTTATTTTATTATAAAGAGAAACAATGCAGAATAGTATGAGTGATGGTGGAGTGGAGAAATGGTGGAGAATCTTAGGCGATATTTATAGAGTTGAAGCATTTAAAAATAAGAAATCGTCCAGTTGCAAAATTTAAGGTGATATTTTGAACTGTTCATGCACGGGTAACCGAAGTTTAGCTGATTCAATGCTTATCAGAAATGCAGTAAATGCTAAAAAGGAGCATTTAAAAATAAGAAACCGTCAAGTTGCAAAATTTAATGGGATATTTTGAACTACTAATAAAGATAGGAATGAATATGAGAATTTTAAGAAATTGGTTGTTTCTAGAAATAGAGCAATTAATATGATAGGAATGAATATGAGAATTTTAAGGAACTAGCTATTTTTGGAAATAGAGAAATTAATATTACTGGAATGGGTATGAGAATTTCAAGGAATTGGCTGTTTCTGGAAATAAAGCAATTAATTTTGATTCAGCAAAGAGGAAATGTAGGACATAATTTCGAATAAAGGGCATTTTCAGTAGTTTGCGTGTACACCAAAAAAGTGTGACACATCAATATGAATTACTATATCCACTTCACTAGGAATTACTATATATGGAATATAAATTGAATTAGTATATCTGTATGCAAAACATAAACGACCTTAGTTCTAATTTTAAACACAAATATGTTTATACATACATACATACATATATAATAGTATCATGTATACATTATGTATTATTATTATACATATAATAAAGGTTTAAAGCAAATAGTTTTGGAATGTAAAAATTTAATTGCATAATAAAAACTTTAATGGATGCAATAAATTATGCATGGAAATTTATAGCATTAGAAGCAATGAAAATGCATAAACTAAAATAAATAGCAACTAAATCAAAGAAATTGTCCTAAACTTAGCACCAAAATATTGTTAAAAAAACTATCATTGATATAGTGCCAAATTTGTTTTCTAACCATATAAGAAATTGCCATATATCCATGTCAATATTAATTTCTATATATGGAAAATAAATTGAATTAGTAGATCTATATGCCAAATATAAATGATCTTAGTTCTAATTTTAAAACACAAATATGTTTATACATATAATAGTATCACGCATACATATAATAAAGGTTTTAAGCAAATTGTTTGGAATGTAAAATTTTAATTGCATAATAAAAACCTGAATGGATGCAGTAAATTATGCATGGAAATTCGTAGCATTAAAACCAATGAAAATCCATAAAATAAAATAAATAGCAACTATATTAAAGAAGTTGTCCTAAACTTAGCAACTAATATTGTAAAAAAAAAACTTTCATTGATATACTGCCGAATTTACTTTCTAACCATATAAGAAATTGTCTTATATCCACGTCAATATTAATTTCTATATATGGAAAATAAATTGAATCAGTAGATCTATATGCCAAATGTAAAGGATCTTAGTTCTAATTTTAAACACAAATATGTTTATTCATTTAATAGCACCATGATCGAGATGGCTTGCCGCTATGAGGATAATGACAGGAATGCACGGCAGGAGCAGGAAAAGAATCAGAATAATAATAAAGAAAGCAAGCTAACAGGAAAGCAAAGGCAAGCAATTCTTCTACCGCCAAGCCCCGGGGGGAAAAGAAGAGGGACAAATCCAAGGTGAAATGCTTCAATTGTCAGAAGATGGGGCACTTTGACTACGAATGCCGAGCCCTGAAGAAACCTAGAAGAAATGAGTTTGGACCGAGTCAGAACCGCGGTCAGAATTCTCAGAACATTCAGGAGTGCTTTAATTGCCATAAGATGGGGCACTTTATCAGAAATTGTCCTCTGCTCAAGAAATCTGAAGTAGCACATGTCTATGATGGAGCGGCTGCACCGGATTCTTCCGAAGGAGCAGGTAAACCTGATGTTTTAGGAGTTACTCTTAACATTAAGAACATTCCTATTACAATTTTGTTTGACACTGGTCCATCAAGAAGTTTCATTTCTAGTGACACGATTAAAAAGCTAAAACTGAAACCAAGAAAACTTAAAGAACCGATTAGAGCCCATAGTCCAATAGGAGGTTCACTTATTCTCGATCAGTATTGTAGAGTGCCTGTTTCTTATTCTTACTTCCAGTTTCCTTTTAACTTGATCGTTATGAGTTTTTCTGGATATGATATCATACTTGGGCTAGATTGGCTAACAAAGTATGAGGCTAAGTTACTATGCGCTGAAAGGATAGTCAGAATCAAAACAAAATTCGAAGATATTATTGTTATTACATGCCATGGCTCAGCCACAAATAAGAAAAAAAATTGATCTTCTCTAGAAGTCACTCCTGCCTCTATTGAGGATATTCTTGTCGTCAGAGATTACGCGGTTGTGTTTGAAGAAGTTGACAGCTTACCTTGACGCAGAGAAATCGACTTCACGATTGACTTGGTTCCGAATGCAAGGCCGGTTGTGCATCCTATTCGGAGAATGACACTGAAAGAAAAGGAGGAGCTGAGCAATCAAATTAAACAACTTTTGTGGAAGGGTCTGATCAGGCCTAGTTTCTCAAACTGGGGTGCAGCAGTGGTATTTGTCCCAAAGTCAGACGGTACCCTCAGACTATGTGTGGACTACCGTGACCTAAATAAGAAAATGCTGAAAAATAAATATCCACTGCCACGTACTGATGATCTGTTGGACCGATCGAATGGAGCACAAGTCTTCTCTAGGATGGACCTAGCTATAGGTTTCCACCAATTACGCATTGCCACAGAATGTGTTCCTTTGACAACTTTCAGAGGACCAGACTTATTTTATGAATGGCTTGTGATGGCCTTCGGCTTATGCAACACTCCAGTATACTTTGTTGATCTGATGAAGAGAGTATTCAAAGATGTTTTAAATAAATTTGTGATGGTGTTCATTAATGACACTCTGATCTTTTCTAAATCCACTGCTGAGCATGAAAAGCATTTGAAAGAAGTCATGAAGATTTTGCAAAGAAATGTGTTGAAAGACAAATTCTCCATATGCATATTCTGGCAAGAAGAGGTGAAATTCCTCGGCCATGTTGTTTCAAAGGAAGGCATTTCAGCAGACCCAGGAAAAATCTCAGCCATCCAAGATTGGAAGCAGCTTAGCACTCCTACGGAAGTCAGAAGTTTCTTAGGACTAGCTGGCTATTATTGGAAAGTCATTAAAGATTTTTCGAAATTATGTTGTCCATTGATGAAGCTGACTAAGAAGCATACAAGGTTCATTTGGACACCCGAATGTGAGGCAGCTTTCCAAGAGCTGAAACGGAGGTTGACCACTGCTCCTGTGTTGACCATTATTGATGGAAATCAGGATTTGAATGTCTGGACAGATGCTTCCATTGAAGGTTATTCCTTTTATCTAAACAAATATGTCAGATATGACATTTTAATGTCAAATCTTATTTTAACATGTTATCCTTTTATCTATTTAAGGTATTGGTGCGGTGCTAATGCAAAGGGACAAAGTAGTTGCATATGCTAGCCGTCAGTTGAAACCCACGAGAAGAAATACCCCACTCATGTCTTGAGTTGATGGCCATCGTATTTGCTCTAAAGATATGGAGGCACTATCTCTTGGGTGAGAAGTTCGAACTGTATATTGATCACAAATCCTTGAAATATCTGTTCACCCAAAGAGATTTGAACTTGAGGCATTAACTTTGGGTTGAATTTCTTCCGGCCTATGACCTGGACATCTTATATACACCAGGGAAAGCAAATGTAGTAGTCGATGCACTCAGCAAGAAGAATACGGCTAGCACCAATCTTATCCTCGCCAGTCTCATTATTACACCTTCCTTGATCGATAAGATCTCTGATCTTCAGAAGAATGATGAATTTATTAAGAGGATTAGCAAAAGAGTTAGGGAAAGTGAACCCACGAGTTTCTAGATTGACGACAAAGGGGTTCTGAGGCTGTTAGGCCGAATCTGTGTTCCGAACCTCCCTGAGCTTAGAAAGGAAGTAATGGATGAATGTCACAAATCTAAGATCAGTATTCATCCAGGGGTAAGCAAGATGTATCATGACCTTAAGCGCACATTTTGGTGGAGATCTACGAAGAGAGACAATTCTATATATGTTGCTAGATGTCCCACCTGCCAGCAAGTCAAAAGCAATCAGCGAAAGCTAGCAGGATTGTTACAACCGCTAGAGGTTCCAAGTTGGAAGTGGGACCAAATTTCTAAGGACTTTCTTAATGGCTTACCCCAGACTAGAAAAAGGAATGACAACATATGGGTGATTATAGATCGCTTCACAAAGACTGCCCATTTTATCCCTATCAAATCTAATAGAACAGCTTGAAGTTTGGCACAACTTTATTTCAGAGAGATTATCAGACTACATGGAGTTCACAGTAGCATCGTTAGCGATCGCGATCCGATATTTGCTAACAAATTCTGGGAAGCATTCCAAGAAGAGCTTGGGACCAAATTGAATATGAGGACCGCTTATCAACCTCAGACAGATGGCCAGACTGAGAGGGTGAACCGCATATTGGAAGACTTGTTGCAAGCATGCATTCTTGATTTTGGCGGGTCATGGGAAGATCATTTACACTTGGTTGAGTTCTCCTATAATACAAGCTACCAACCAAGCTTGCAGATGTCGCCATATGAAGCATTATATGGCAGGCCATGCAGTTCTCCCGCATGTTGGGTGGAACATAGCAATCGATTAGTATTGGGTCCCGACAGGATTCATGAAGCATCAGATAAAGTTGGTTTTATTAAGAAGCGACTACGGGCTTCTCAAAGCCGATAGAAGAGGTATGAAGACTCACAAAGAATGGATTTAGAATTCTCTGTTGGTGATCTTGTATACTTGAGGGTTTCCCAATTGAGAGGTGTAATTCGATTTGGAAAGACTGGGATATTGGCGCCGAGATTCATTGGTCCATTTCCTATTCTCGAGGGGATTGGAACCCTCGCTTATAAAGTGCAGTTGCCCGACTGGTTGCCAGGGGTTCACGATGTATTCCATGTGTCTCAACTCTGGAAGCATGTTCATGATCCAGACTTAGTTGTGGAGGAAGCAACACAACAAGATTTGGAGATTACCCCGAGCTTAGCAGTGAGAAGGGAGCCAGTGAAAATTGTTGGCAAAGAGACCTGAGTTCCGAGGAACAAGAGGATCCACTTAGTCAAGGTGCAGTGGAGGGGGGATCCTAGAGACTGTACATGGGAGACAGAGGATAGCATCAAACAAGCTTATCCCAAGTGCGGAGTGGACATCTCCGAGTAACTCTTGTGTTGAGGTACATTTACAATACCTTGCATTTTCCATTTTGTTTCCTACTTTATTATTGTTTCCTTTTCGGGGACGAAAAGCTTTTAATTGGGGGAGATCGTAACAACCCAGAAAATCGAAACCAATTTAAAAATTTTATTTTGACTATTTCATTGAATTTTGAATAGTTAAAATAATATACTTTAAATAATAATGATTAAAAATTTATTTTAATCGGAGTTAGAACGAATATATTTATCTTAATTTCAAAAGGAATTAGAAATAGCACGGTAGTTTGAAAAGTCAAATCTGAACTTTGACTAAATGTACAGGATTCAAAATTTAACGGATTTTAGTGAAACCAGAAATATCTAAATCTGTTTAAAAGTATCTTTCCAAGGAATCTGAAAAATCGAAATTTCATAGTGGGAATCAAAAGTTATGGCCAGTTGAATATTCAGAATAGTCGCAATAGAATATAAATTTATTGCCCGTATAAAAGACCATTTTACAAACAATCTCCATTTTCGATGAAACCCCTTTTGTCGATCCGGAATGTCAAATTATTGCTAAGTTTAATTTTCCAGAATTTTTGGAATTAATTTGTGAGCGTAGTAAACTAAACTGTGATTTGATAATTTTTGTTGAATTTGATCGACCGTTAAAAAGGCCATTTTCCAAGCGGTCTCCAAATTCGATGAAATTAATTTTGTTGGGACCGTATCATCAAAACATAGCTAGATTTATTTTTAGGGAATTTTCGGAGTCTGTATGTGGCCACGGTGAATTTAAATATACAATCGAATTAATTTAATAAAGTATTCAAATTTTAAATTAAAGAAATCAGGCCAAAAACAGTCGTTTGGGCTAACGGGACCTAGCCCATTAGTTCTGGAACAGGGGCAATTAGGTAGGAATGACTCCTGTTGGATTGAAATTGGAGTTGTTAAGAATTTATGGACTTATTTGTAAAATTGGAAATAAAATATTACAAAAATCAACTTTGTCTTCTTCCCAAAACCCTATTTCCTGTAGCCGCCACCCCCATCAAACAATGGCCGTGAATGCTCCTAACTTGATCCCCTAAAATCTCCAAATCCTCTCAGTAATATCTCCTTCCCCTTTTGACTTTATCGAAGTGCTTCTCCTTCTCTAGAACTCTGTACGGTTGGATCTCCCCTCGCACTGTAAATCTCGAGTTATGCTACCCCAAACCAACCACCGTTCCTCGCCCGTACCCCCACCAGGCCGCCACCGAGCTCAGCCAAAGGATCACCGTCTGGCGCGCCAGTCCAAGCCGCACCACGTATCGTACTCCGATCGCCACTATACTTCGCAGATCGAACAAGAAACAGAGCCCTAGTTTTGAACCGAAGGGAATAAGCATCGGCCTTGAACTTATTATAGAAGAAAGGCTATTTTCTTTATTTATTTAATTAGTTAATTTAAAATGCTATCAACCTAAATGAAACTATAACTCGCTCATACTGAATCAGAATTGAACGATTTCAGATCCTATACGATCGTGAAACCGAGATCTACGCTGAAACACCCCACCTTCGCTAAGGTCACTCACAAAGGGAACGCCTTAACTTTAGTGGAGCATTATAGGTAAAAGACACATATAATTTACAAGATAGATATATATAAGCAGTGGAAAATAAAACTAACTTTATTTCAAACATGGTTCATAACAAACATTTACAACAAACTGTTTCAAACCAACTTCCAAATCATTACATCATAATTTCTATCTTGATTATTATATAAAGAAGCATAAAACAAAATAAAACCGCATAGATCCCCGAGTAGTAGTGTATCCAAAGCCATTGCCAAAGGTTAGAGATTCCAAGCTATACATCACAGAGTATTCAAGCTTGGAAAGATGAACGGACCAAATTAAGCTGAGCTATTCCCTCCCTGGCTACCTGAAGGAGGGGGGGGGAGGGGGGAAACGGAAGAAAAGAGAGCAAAAGAAAATGGGTCAGACATAAGTCTAGTGATTTTTCAGTGTGTGAATAAGGAAAAGGGTCATGATAGGAATAAACTGAAAATATGACCACACCAAAATAACTAACTAACATAAACCAAGATAAGGGAGTTTAAACCGAATATACTATCGCACCCATTCTACTTCTCTGCACATATTTATACTAGTCCCAACTGGCACCCCATATACATGGTGAAATGATCCCTTTTTATCGATCGAATCCTACTCGCATACATTTGTCACGTGTGTCATTCGGCCCCCGCTTGATTGTAGATACCTGTGCTGGTCCCACCATGGGGTGTATCAAATCCTATGGTGGCAACCCGACACGATTCAAGATGCATAGTGTATGACTATTGATGCCCAGTGCCTTCTTTTTCCACTCCGAAGTATGTGCATGCCCATACTCCGTTGAAACCTACACCGACGCGCCACCCGCCGTCGTTTTGACCTATTATAATCAGCCCAGTAATCGTGCCCCACCCTGCCCAGTTCAGGGTACCATGATACATCTATGTGGGTTACTGCTGAAATGGGTCCCCGTTACTAGGTTTTTTTAGCAAACATGTTAAATTAATTAAATGTCCAAATTTACCTAACCCCACGCATCAGTTTAGTTAACATGTTGAATTGGTTAAGTGTTTCCTTAATTGACTTAGCCCTACTATTCCTGACTTAGCTTTAATTCATTTCATTAAAGCACCAACCACTCACATTAGATAGGTATTGTTGTGGTCACTGGATGTGCCGGTCGGTTCCAGGAAGTTTTACACCACAACCCAGTCTAACCTCGGGTTCTTTTGGGCTCCATGCACTAACCACTCCACATTAGATATGTATTGTTATGGTTGCTAGATTTATCGGGCGGTTACGGGAAGTCTTATACCGTAACTCAATCTAACCTCGGGTTAGGCATATTCGTCTTTTTCTAAATTTACATATTTATCCTTTTATGTTTATATGTAAATTTATCAACAATTTATTGTCATGGCCCACTTTCCCTCTAAATCAAGTTCATAATTTTTAGGTATAAAAATTATACCATTTTCATGCCATTTATCGTGATTATGCCAAACATGCCAATTACATGTAATTTCAAGTTTTCCCGAACGTTACCCCCGTTATACATTCGCAAAATTACATAGGATGTTAGGCTCGATATTTTAGCCTAACTTATAAAACAAAAAGGGGAAAAGAGGAACTTTCCAATATTCCAACATCATACAAAAGTATGGATCTAACTACACATGTGTCACATGAATTTGGCATAGAACAATATACTTTTAATTATGAACTTGTAAATTAGATCTATACAACATGAACCACATGCATGTGAATTTACATAAAACTATACAAATTAAACTTGGCATGTAGTGATGAACTTGCATAGGGGTTGAATCAAGTTAACATAGATCTAACATAAAGGCATATGGATCTAACATATAAAGTTGTAGATCTAAACATATAAGGCCGTAGATCAAAACATGTATGCATAATGGATCTAAACCATTAGGCATAAACGACATAACTTAGCCTATAACTTGTATGTATCATAATATCATCAAGGTCGTAGATCTAAACATGTATGCATAATGGATCTAAACAATTTGGCATAAACGACATGACTTAACCTTAAACTTGTATGTATCATAATATCACCAACTTACACATGATAATTTCATTCCCAAATTCCTATAAAACATCATAGGTTTATTCACCAATTTCCACATAACATGATAGGTTCGATAGACCACAATAGTTCATAGGCATATATTGTAACACCCCACACCCGCTATGGTCACTCGCTAAGGGAATGCCATAACATCGGTGGAGTATTTTAAGTGAATATAGAACAGAAAAATTACAACAAGACAGATATAAGTAATACTTGAAAATTTTAAAACATCATTTCATTGCAGCGGAAAGTAAAACATGTTTGGTTACATCACAAAACCATAATAAGAGTCAAGTACAAAATATCCATCCTGATAAATAAAAGTACATAATCCCATTACATAAACTGATAGCCATAAAAGAAAGGGTAAGCTGAGCTCTACACCTATGGTCCAAGCTCCAAAAGAGAATAAAGCAGCCTGATCAAAGCCCACTCGTACTAGGCCCACTCTGATAACCTGAGGGTTGGGAAAAAAGATAAAAACAACGGGGTCAGATATAAGTCTGAGCGAGTCCTATAACTTTAACAATACAATCATTAAAGTAACCAGAGAAGACATAAGCTTGATATACGGTAACGTCTGGGGATGAATGGCTACACTAAGCAGCTTGGTAGACTTAGGATAAACTAAGATAACCGTAAAGACGCATCCACCCACCCAAGGATAATTACTACACTGCACCACACCAGTCATTCCTACTTAAAGGTTGATCCCCCTAAGTGTACTTAGTAATTTAGTAGTTTCGTGTACCCCTATCTGACTACGTAGGTGTACCCACTACTCCCCAAGCGATCGGCTCCCTTACGTAGATACCCGTGCTGGTCCCACGATGGGGTGTATCATTCCCCAAAGTGGCAACCTGATAATATCAACGGTGCACGGCTTTATACCTACACGATGCAACAACGACTTACCAACCAGCCCGGGCACACACACGCATATGAAACCCGTTGGTCCTGCGTTGCCACCGCTAACCCGTTTTGGCCTCTTATAGTCAAGCCCAATATGCGTGTCCCGTCACTCGACTAGAGTCGAGCCCACTAAGATACGTTTGGGATATTGGTTGAAATGGGCCCCCACAAGCTACCACCTAAGCTTGTTATTTCTAGTGAATCCCACTTAACCCTTTAACCATGTCCACTTACATATTACAAATTTTGGCTAAGTCATTAATCATATTTTAATTGCCATTCAAGGCACCCACTAGATTTCCACATGCCACCCAAAGCACTTACTTAACCCTTTAACCATGTTTTAATTACATGTTCCACTTTGGTTAAGTATTCTAATCGTATTTTCTATTGCCACCTAAGGCAACCCACTAGTTTCCTCATGCCACCCAAGGCACTTACTTAACCCTTCATGTCCCTCTACATGCTAATATGGTTAAGTGTTTCTTAATTAATTAATTAAGATCATGACCTCATAAAGACCTCTCACATTAGACCATCTCTTATGACTGCTGGATATGCCGGTTGGGTCCGGGCAGCCTTACGTCATAAAAAGGGTCTAACCTCGTGTCTTTACTTTAATCACGTATTTAATTTATGACTAAGACCTCTCACATTGGGCCAATCATTTGTAGCTGCTGGATGGCCGGTCGGTTCCGGGCAGACTTCCGCTACAAAAGGGTCCAACCTCGTGTCTTAGTTGATTAATTACACCTAATTAATCACCCCCATAATTTGTATTAATTATCCCTAATTAATTAATCATGTTTTCCAGAATATGGGTAGACCTAACTCAATAGGTAAATTCCCAACTCCATAGTATGGGTAGACCTAACTCAATAGGTAAATTCCCAACTCCATAATATGGGTAGACCTAACTCAATAGGTAAATTCCCAATTATGTCCATTTAATTTGTGGTATGCTTAATCATACCTATTTCACATCATTTTATTAACATGCATCTTAACCCCATCGTTCCCCACGTAATTCGTTCTCATAACATGACATAACAAAGGGAAGATTCATCACAAATGTCATGGGTTTAACCAACATAGCATATAGCTTTATCATGGGTTCAAAAGGTGTCAACTTGCATATATGAACATACATTAAACCCAAACTTGCATTATGCATATCATAAAAAGAGACAAACTTGCATATGAACATGCACATAAACTTGCATATGAACTTGCACATAAACTTGCATATGAACTTGCACATAAACTTGCATGTGAACTTGCATAACATGTCATACATAGAGGCAAACTCGCATATGTTATGCATATCATAAAAAGAGACAAACTTGCATATGAACTTGCATCATAACTTGCATATGAACTTGCATCATAACTTGCATATGAACTTGCATCATAACTTGCATATGAACTTGCATAACATGCCATACTTAGAGGCAAACTTGCATATATTATGCATATCATAAAAAGAGACAAACTTGCATATGAACTTGCACATAATAGGGTAAACATGCACATATATGCATAGCATACAAAGGTGTCATCTTGCATATGTATGCATCTTATTTAAAAAGGGTAAACTTGCATGTCATAATGTATGCATAAAACCAAACACTTAGCATGCATAAAATCAAATACTTAGCATGCATAAAATCAAACACTTAGCATGCATGAATCAAATACTTAGCATGCATAAAATCAAACACTTAGCATGCATAAAATCAAATACTTAGCATGCATAAAGTCAAATACTTAACATGCATAAAACCCACCACTTTTTTTGCATAAACCCATATACTTAACTTGCATAAACCCACATACTTAACTTGCATAAACATAGGGTTAACATTAAACATAGATTAGCAAGCTAACATCATATCATATGACTTAAAACCCACAAATCCGCATACAAAACCGCATGATCTCATCATATCTCATCTACTTAATTTAGCAATTGGTTATTAAAGTGATAGAAACTCACCAAAACCAAGATTAGCAAACTTATGAAGTAGAACTAGTTGCTATACAAGAAGAAGATGATGATTAGAGGTTGATTAGCTTGCAACTTTCTTCATAAACTAGTGGAGGCTCCTCTCAAGTTTGATTTTGGTGGCATGATGGCATCATTTCTATTTTTAGTAGGGATTAGGCTTGCATTAGGGTGTATTTATAGGATTAGGGTGTGTTTTAGACCATAGGATTAACCCTAGGTTAGATTAGGTCCGTCAGATTTAGGAAGTTTCCAGAAACCAGCCCCAAAGCCTAACCCAAACTCAACTAGGTGCACCAGGCCAGCATCAGCCGACAGGGCAAGTCGACAGCCCTGTCGACAGCCAAGTCGACAGGCATGTTGACAGGCAAGTCGACAGCCATGTCGACCAGGCTGGGCGGGAGTTTTCCCGCCTGGCCCCATTTCTGCATGTTTCGAAATTTGAACCTGAATTTTTAAATCTGTTTTGAACTTTGAATTTTCTGTAAACTTCATTGGGACATAACCGGGCCATACGGACTCCGATTCTCGAAAACTCGGACCCTATTTCGCGTATTTTTCCGAGACGAACGCAATGACGCAGCCCGTTTCTCCCAATTCTCACATCTGAGACTATTTATTCTGTAATTAGTGAATATTAGTATTAACTGAAATTCGGGGTGTTACATTCTCCCCTCCTTAAAGGATTTCGTCCCCGAAATCTCTAAGCTAAGGAGAATGCATATCCTACCATCCAAACAACTATCTACTCAATCCATCAAACACGAGCATCCATTGTCCTTAAAACAATTTCTAATGATGTATGAGCATATGCAAAAAGTGTGTGTATATGTTCCCTATCTAATGTATGAACATATGCAAACCATGATAGTGCCATGCATCCAGTATGTATGCGAAAGAACCCTATCGACACATACAATATCTACATGAGTGCACAATCATTCACCAAAATGCATCATCCATATGATAACACAACCATTATACATCCATAAATATAGCTACCTACACACAATTATATGCAATATGAAGTGATTGAGCCGATCTAGTGCCTAGAGTGTGTATATATGCATCCACGAGCAACCACTTGCATCCACATGCATCCATCAATCATAACATGTCTCAAACACATGTTTCAACCATAGGTTTACCCTATCTAAAGGTCAAAGGTACTAATGAGAGGACATACTAAAGATAAGATAAGTACTAGGCAAACTATAAAGGAGACGTTTAAAAGACATACCCTCAAAAAGGAATGGGTATAATGAACGCATCTTCGCTTCTGTCTTCCCAGTAGCATTGCTCTCACTTTCTCCCCTTTTCACTTTGACTAGTCGAACCTCTCTGTTTCTCAACTCCCTAATCTTTGACCCAAGTATGCGGGTAGGAGCTCGTCGAATAATCACATCACGCTCTACCTTTACTTCTTTAAGCAAGGTCGGCTCTACCGCCTCTGCGGTCTCATGTAGACACTTCCTCAAATGTGACACATGGAATACGTCATGCTTCCTATGCAACCGAACTATCTCTCGAATATAAACTGAAGCTAGACATGGAACAGTCCTCTTGCTCTTCACGGGTATAAAATGGGCACACTTAGTAAGCCTATCTACCATAAACCCAATCCCCGTATTACCCTTCCTTGATTTCGGTAATCCATCGAGACACTATCCCACTTCTATAGCGGAACCTCAATGGGTGAAGCAACCCACCGGGTTTCTTCTGCCCCGCTTTCATTTGCTAGCACACCAAGCATCTAGCGACATACTCAGCCACATCTTGTCCCTATCGGGATGAATGCCCATCTTCGACCGATGTGCTTCATCAAGTATAGCCTTCCTCAAACCCTCGTCTTGCGATACACAAAGTCTACTATCTCTACGCAACCATCCCTTACCATCTAGGGTGTACCTACTCAAATGGCTGGACGACTCCCCCCCTTATGAGCTTCTCTACTAACTCAACCAACTGTGGGTCGTCTCGCTGTGCCTCGCCAATCCGTCCCAAAAGAGTAGACCTAACCTCCAAGGAGGCTAGCAAACTGGGTACAAAGTCAACGGAAGGTCTAAAGTCAAACATAGAAATAAACTCTAAGTCCGTCATTCAACGAACAATGAACTCCAGGACAACCTTTTTCTACTTAAGGCGTCCGCTACCACATTACCCTTGCCATGGGTATATGCTATCTCAAACTTATAGGATGCTAAGAATTCCATCCAAAATCATCACAACTGTCCATCTCTCACGCAGACCATCCTAGTCGAACTCGACATCCCCCAAACAAAAGCCCCAAAGGCCTAAACCAATATCAGACAACCACCCAAGGGATACCTCCTTCGAATTCAGACGTCCTACGTGAGATGATACTAGTAAAAACGGCTAAATAATTAAGCCCCTTGTCCAACTCTGGATGTCCTCGCCAGTCTCACTCCAAAACCACCGTTTATCCCATAACTGGCTTTGCTCAAC
This sequence comes from Allium sativum, assembly GCA_030737875.1. NCBI lineage: Eukaryota > Viridiplantae > Streptophyta > Magnoliopsida > Asparagales > Amaryllidaceae > Allium > Allium sativum. The sequence goes on from CM060921.1 coordinate 323,303,128, forward strand.
CTATTGAGCAAATATGAAAACTTATTTCGCTACTAGAAAAGACCAAGATGTTATTTACAAAGACCATCACGAACTTATTTAGGTACTCCCTGAACACCCTTCTCATCAAATCAATATGCGGGGGCGTTCGTCAAACCAAATGGCATCACCAGCCACTCATAAAAAAAAACCATCCGGAGTCCTAAAGGCAGTCTTCTCTATACTATCCTCAGTCACTCTCAACTGACAAAACCCCGTGGCTAAGTCCAACTGCGAAAACACTGAGGCGCCAACCAATTGATCAAAGAGATCATCAATCCTCGGCAATGGGTGTCTATTCTTCTTTGTGAGTTTATTTAACTCTCTTTAGCCTGCACAAAGTCTGAGGGACCCATCCGCCTTCATAGCAAAAACTACTGGAGCACCCCGCTCCGACATACTTCGTCTTCTAAACCCCTTCTCAAGCAAACCGCCTACTTGCTTATGGAGTTCCCTCCTCTCACGAGGAGCCACGTGGCACACTGGCCAAGACACTGGTTTGGCATTGTCTACCAGATATATTCGGAAGTCAATCTCCCGCTCCGGAGGTAAGCCCTTCACCTCCTCAAACACATCCGAGTATTCCCGGACCACTCTAACAGATCGCAACTCTCGACCGACGTGTCAAGCGATTCTAGATAACTTAGCATAACAGTTTCTATGGGATTACAAGAGATCTCGAGAGTGTTACCCAAGAGGGTCATAAGCCTAACAACTCTCCTTCCACAATAAGAACGGCACCATTACTGGATAACCAGTCCATGCCCAAAACTAACCCATAGCCTGTGAAGCCCAAAAAGCATCACATCTAAACTCAACGCTAAGTATAGAAACTTTCAAACCCAAACACACCATGGAGCCCCAATTGGGTTTGAAACAACTAAGGGATCACCTACTAAACTGGTGTCTAAGTGCAGTGACTCAACTAACAATGATGAGATAAACGAACTCAATGCTTCAAAATCAAATAAAGTACGGACAGGATGATCAAACAGGAAAACTAAACTTTCCACGGAAATAGTTCTACCTCTTTCTCGAACTGGTGGAGCTGCGAGAGCCTGAACTTGCCCCCTTGCCTGAGCTGGTGCCACAAGAGCTTGCACCTGTCCTCCTGAGGTAGACCCCGTCCTTTGCCCTTTCTTAGGACAGTCTTTCACTAGATGTCCTGCTTCGTCACAGTGGAAGCAGCCAGTCTTCTTCTTCTTGCGACAATCCTTGTTTAGGTGGCCTAGTGTTCCACAATTGAAGCACTTCTTCTTTCCCTTGCCACTATTGCCTTTCCCACCCTTATTTTGTTGTTGAGGTTTCTTCTGATCTCCATTCTTCTCGGGTGCCATAATAGCATTGGGCCCTTCTCTTCCTCATGCATGAATTCCATGTCTACTAACTTCTCGAAGGTGGCCCCCATAGAGATGTGGGTCATAGCCAACCCATGCATTGGTTCGTTCAAGCCTTTAACGAACCTCAAAGCCTTCTCTTCCGGAGTGTTTACCAAGTCTATGTTGAACCTCGCTAACTGATTAAACTTGTTAACATATTCTCTCACCGACAAGTTCCCTTGCTTTAAGTTCAAGAACCTTTCCACGTGCAGACTTTCTTCCGCTTTTGAGAGAAACTTTGCCTCAAACCTTTGCCTGAAATCCACCCAAGAGTCAACAGGGCGTTCTCCATTAGTGACCTCCCACCAGAACGAGGCCTCTCCTTCCATTAACCAAGCGGCTAACTTGACTTTCTTTCCCTCTTCCACTTCCAAGATTTCCATTAATTCTTCCGTCTCATTAAGCCAATTCCTAGCTCCCACAAAAGGTTTCCCTCCCATAGCCTTAAACTTCTTACAAGTCTTAGCAAAAGTATCCGTGCGAGGAGGAACGCGTGCAACGGGTGGAGGAGGAACATTTACTGGACCTGCAGCGGCGGCCCTAGCCTCTAACAACCTCCTATACCATACTGGTACCGCTACACCGTCCGGAAGATAAAGATCTTCAGCCATGCTGAGACGAAAAAGGAAAGATTCAAAACGGAGAATTCGAAAGATAAAGATATGGCTATTGGGGATTATGCTTTTCTTTCAAAAACTTTTCTCTTTAAAGACATGTTTTTGAAAATATTTCTTCCAAAAATGTTTTTAGAAAAATAGTTTTCTAAATATCTGTTCCGGTAACCTTTGCTCTGATACCACGTGTAACACCCCACACCCGCTATGGTCACTCGCTAAGGGAATGCCATAACATCGGTGGAGTATTTTAAGTGAATATAGAACAGAAAAATTACAACAAGACAGATATAAGTAATACTTGAAAATTTTAAAACATCATTTCATTGCAGTGGAAAGTAAAACATGTTTGGTTACATCACAAAACCATAATAAGAGTCAAGTACAAAATATCCATCCTGATAAATAAAAGTACATAATCCCATTACATAAACTGATAGCCATAAAAGAAAGGGTAAGCTGAGCTCTACACCTATGGTCCAAGCTCCAAAAGAGAATAAAGCAGCCTGATCAAAGCCCACTCGTACTGGGCCCACTCTAATAACCTGAGGGTTGGGAAAAAAGATAAAAACAACGGGGTCAGACATAAGTCTGAGCGAGTCCTATAACTTTAACAATACAATCATTAAAGTAACCAGAGAAGACATAAGCTTGATATACGGTAACGTCTGGGGATGAATGGCTACACTAAGCAGCTTGGTAGACTTAGGATAAACTAAGATAACTGTAAAGACGCATCCACCCACCCAAGGATAATTACTACACTGCACCACACCAGTCATTCCTACTTAAAGGTTGATCCCCCTAAGTGTACTTAGTAATTTAGTAGTTTCGTGTACCCCTATCTGACTACGTAGGTGTACCCACTACTCCCCAAGCGATCGGCTCCCTTACGTAGATACCCGTGCTGGTCCCACGATGGGGTGTATCATTCCCCAAAGTGGCAACCTGATAATATCAACGGTGCACGGCTTTATACCTACACGATGCAACAACGACTTACCAACCAGCCCGGGCACACACACGCATATGAAACCCGTTGGTCCTGCGTTGCCACCGCTAACCCGTTTTGGCCTCTTATAGTCAAGCCCAATATGCGTGTCCCGTCACTCGACTAGAGTCGAGCCCACTAAGATACGTTTGGGATATTGGTTGAAATAGGCCCCCACAAGCTACCACCTAAGCTTGTTATTTCTAGTGAATCCCACTTAACCCTTTAACCATGTCCACTTACATGTTACAAATTTTGGTTAAGTCATTAATCATATTTTAATTGCCATTCAAGGCACCCACTAGATTTCCACATGCCACCCAAAGCACTTACTTAACCCTTTAACCATGTTTTAATTACATGTTCCACTTTGGTTAAGTATTCTAATCGTATTTTCTATTGCCACCTAAGGCAACCCACTAGTTTCCTCATGCCACCCAAGGCACTTACTTAACCCTTCATGTCCCTCTACATGCTAATATGGTTAAGTGTTTCTTAATTAATTAATTAAGATCATGACCTCATAAAGACCTCTCACATTAGACCATCTCTTATGACTGCTGGATATGCCGGTTGGGTCCGGGCAGCCTTACGTCATAAAAAGGGTCTAACCTCGTGTCTTTACTTTAATCACGTATTTAATTTATGACTAAGACCTCTCACATTGGGCCAATCATTTGTAGCTGCTGGATGGCCGGTCGGTTCCGGGCAGACTTCCGCTACAAAAGGGTCCAACCTCGTGTCTTAGTTGATTAATTACACCTAATTAATCACCCCCATAATTTGTATTAATTATCCCTAATTAATTAATCATGTTTTCCAGAATATGGGTAGACCTAACTCAATAGGTAAATTCCCAACTCCATAGTATGGGTAGACCTAACTCAATAGGTAAATTCCCAACTCCATAATATGGGTAGACCTAACTCAATAGGTAAATTCCCAATTATGTCCATTTAATTTGTGGTATGCTTAATCATACCTATTTCACATCATTTTATTAACATGCATCTTAACCCCATCGTTCCCCACGTAATTCGTTCTCATAACATGACATAACAAAGGGAAGATTCATCACAAATGTCATGGGTTTAACCAACATAGCATATAGCTTTATCATGGGTTCAAAAGGTGTCGACTTGCATATATGAACATACATTAAACCCAACTAGCATTTAACCCAAACTTGCATTATGCATATCATAAAAAGAGACAAACTTGCATATGAACTTGCACATAAACTTGCATATGAACTTGCACATAAGCTTGCATATGAACTTGCACATAAACTTGCATGTGAACTTGCATAACATGTCATACATAGAGGCAAACTCGCATATGTTATGCGTATCATAAAAAGAGACAAACTTGCATATGAACTTGCATCATAACTTGCATATGAACTTGCATCATAACTTGCATATGAACTTGCATCATAACTTGCATATGAACTTGCATAACATGCCATACTTAGAGGCAAACTTGCATATATTATGCATATCATAAAAAGAGACAAACTTGCATATGAACTTGCACATAATAGGGTAAACATGCACATATATGCATAGCATACAAAGGTGTCATCTTGCATATGTATGCATCTTATTTAAAAAGGGTAAACTTGCATGTCATAATGTATGCATAAAACCAAACACTTAGCATGCATAAAATCAAATACTTAGCATGCATAAAATCAAACACTTAGCATGCATAAATCAAATACTTAGCATGCATAAAATCAAACACTTAGCATGCATAAAATCAAATACTTAGCATGCATAAAGTCAAATACTTAACATGCATAAAACCCACCACTTAACTTGCATAAACCCATATACTTAACTTGCATAAACCCACATACTTAACTTGCATAAACATAGGGTTAACATTAAACATAGATTAGCAAGCTAACATCATATCATATGACTTAAAACCCACAAATCCGCATACAAAACCGCATGATCTCATCATATCTCATCTACTTAATTTAGCAATTGGTTATTAAAGTGATAGAAACTCACCAAAACCAAGATTAGCAAACTTATGAAGTAGAACTAGTTGCTATACAAGAAGAAGATGATGATTAGAGGTTGATTAGCTTGCAACTTTCTTCATAAACTAGTGGAGGCTCCTCTCAAGTTTGATTTTGGCGGCATGATGGCATCATTTCTATTTTTAGTAGGGATTAGGCTTGCATTAGGGTGTATTTATAGGATTAGGGTGTGTTTTAGACCATAGAATTAACCATAGGTTAGATTAGGTCCGTCAGATTTAGGAAGTTTCCAGAAACCAGCCCCAAAGCCTAACCCAAACTCAACTAGGTGCACCAGGCCAGCATCAGCCGACAGGGCAAGTCGACAGCCCTGTCGACAGCCAAGTCGACAGGCATGTCGACAGCCCTGTCGACAACCATGTCGACCAGGCTGGGCGGGAGTTTTCCCGCCTGGCCCCATTTCTGCATGTTTCGAAATTTGAACCTAAATTTTTAAATCTGTTTTGAACTTTGAATTTTCTGTAAACTTCATTGGGCCATAACCGGGCCATACGGACTCCGATTCTCGAAAACTCGGACCCTATTTCGCGTATTTTTCCGAGACGAACGCAATGACGCAGCCCGTTTCTCCCAATTCTCACATCTGAGACTATTTATTCTGTAATTAGTGAATATTAGTATTAACTGAAATTCGGGGTGTTACATATATGATAGAATAGACACGAATCAGCATCACATACAACTTGATACAATTCTATTTTACAATTCATTACAAACCATGTCTTTAATTTATTCACATCTGAAAGGTAACTACACTTACAACAAAAGGAAAAATTTGATTTCTAGGATATGTATTCTGAAACTGAATTGCTCGCCTTTGATGTAGACTAATCGTTGTTCTAAATTAGATTTGATTTAATTGATATGAAGCTCTTATCTTGCTTTAAAGTGGAAGGAGGATGACAGCTACTCTAGGTCGGCCATTGACGGCATGACGACTGTTGGTATGAATATTTGTGATTTAAGGTTGAGAGTTAGGTTGCTTTTATAGAGGTTTAATTAAATAAGAGCTGTTAGATCAACACTAGATGCAATCAAGACCATCCAGACAAGATAGAATAGCCACCTAAGCCCTAATGACTCAGCAGGGAGTCAGAAATCGTCATCTTTCAGATCGGCCCGGGGTGGGGGGTGGGGGGAGGGAGTCGACCCTCTGGTCGACCTGTTGGGGGGAGGTCGATGTAACAACCCATATTTTGATAACGTATTATAACCATAAATCAAGACAGAATTAATTTTTAAAATAAGAATCAAGGGCAACGGGTTACGCCATTGCGTTCGTCTCGAAATTCTTCTTGGAAACGAGTCCGAGTTTTCGAAAATCGGAGTCCGTATGACCAAGTTATGACCTTTCAAAGTTTTCAGAAAATTTCAAGTTCAAAACAGCTCATAATTCGAATTCAAAATTTGAATTCAAACCACATAACAGACTGGGCCGGAAATTTCCCGCGACCAGGTCGACCTGGGGGTCGACTACAGAGTCGACCTACCCAGGACCAGGTCGACCATAGAGTCGACCTGGTGACAGAACCCATTTTTGAGTCTGAGTTCGTTTTGATGTTTCAGGCCTCGTTTCTGTCTACATTCGTTGGCCTGACCGTATATAAACAGCCCCTAACACTAGTCTCTCTACACAAAATTCTCTCTGCTCTTATGCGGCTCAAATTCTGGTTGAAAAGTTAGAGAAAAGGACTGCTTCTTCTACGTTGAAACTACGTTGAGAGATTTGCTGATTTGGGGATTTCTGTTAGGAGTCGACTAAGCATATAAAGATTCAACATCGACTTTCTTTTTCTAATTCTCGAACCACGATCTGTAAGCCCCAGTTACTTTTAGATTTAAACTGTAAACGTAATATGAATATGTTGTAAATTGAAATTGAACCTGTGTATGATGACTGTCTTACATCCATTCTTGTTCGTCTTGGATCTTGATTTTTGGGTATATTACTATGACATTGATTTGGGGCCTATTCATGTTGTGAATCAAAAAGAAAAACCCCTCATATTATCATGACTGCAATGTTGAATCTACTATTAGTCACAAGTTTATGACTATCACCTTATGTCAACCGTTACCATGACTATCACCTTATGTCAACTGTTATCTTGACTAGTACCTTATTTTGCTAGATTTGGAATCTAAATGTTTGAGGCTGATATTCCATATGCCAGTAATGCTGTAATCTTTTACCTCAAGTTATACCATGCTATGCTAGTAATCACTTTTGCCACCTTATACCCATCCCTTTTTATGTTATTCCCTAATTAGATTTATTTGTGTCGATTCGAGTTTATGTGCGATGGGAATACGATTTGGGTAGATTAGGTAAAACATGAATTGACTTTGAAAACTTGAACATGAACTTTATTATAACTTGAACTTGTATATGGACAAGAACTTGACATGAAATTTACATGAAACCTGACATGGAACTCGACATGAATTTTGACATGAAAACTTGAATGTGGTAATGACGCTTAGATAAACTTGAAAATGGCCAACTCGAGGTTGGGATGAGTTTGCAGTGTAAATCTTCCCCGAACCGCCCGACGAATACAACTACTGCAAACAATAGGATCCAATGTGGGTAGTTGGTCATATCAAATGTAAAACCCGAGGTTAGACTATGTTGTGGTGTAAATCTGCCCGGAACCGCCCGGCAAATCCAGTGACCACAACAATTAGTTAATGTGAGAGGTTGGGTGCATTAATGAATTAATGTCACATGATAGGGTTAAGTCATGAACCACTTGAATATACTTAACCAATTTGACACGATGATTTGATAGGGTTAAGTCATGAACCGCTTGAGCACACTTAGCCAACTTGATACATGATTTGGATAGGGTTAAGTCACGAATTTGAATGACAACACTTAACCCATTAGAAACCCTAGTTACGCGGTCCTTTTCAGCAGTAACCCACTTAGATGTATCACGATACCCTAGGACTAGGCAGGGTGGGGCACGATTGCTGGGCTGATTCTAAGAGACCAGAACGACGGCTGAGTAGGTGCTCCATTGTAGGTTCAGGCGGACTATAGTCGTGCACGTAGTCCGGAGTTGAAAAAGCAGGCATTGGGCACCCGTAGGTTTACACTGTGCGTGCTTGTTTCGTGTCGGTGGTTGGCACCCTAGGGCTTGATACACCCTAGATTGGACCTAGCACAGGTGACTACAATTCATGATAGGGTCGTATGACACAGACACATGACGAGCTAGGACTTGTAGGGAGCTGATCGATTAGTAGATCGTACCATAGGACCCCGTAATGGGTCACTTCATGATATTGGGCCAAGGGATCATTTCATGGTTAATACTTGACATAGGTTAGAATACTAGTACAGTTGGTGCAGCGAATCTCGAATATGCGATGCTAGACTTGACTTATCCTGTTATCTTAATTATCATACCAGTTCTGTTATCATCCTTATGTTTAATTCCAGTTTTCACATGTCATGTTACCTTTACTAGTTTTCATACCGAAAGTCACTAGGGCTTACCAGTCTTTATGATTGATACTTTTTTCTTTCGCCTCTTTTTCTTTCGTTTTCCCCCCAGGTTCTTAGGGAGGAAACACTAGCTCTTAGCTTGGATTTAGCTTGCTTTCTGTCAGCTCATGTATGGTTTGGTCTTGAGCTATGCTATGGCTGCACTTCTGCTATGATTTGGGGAATAATTTACTTTTGTTATCTTAAGTTTATGCTTCTTTATTTGGAACTTGATGTAATGGAATAATTTGTACCTTGAATATATGAGGTTTTGACTCTTTTCCTGAAAGTAATAAAAGTTTGGTTTTTAATTTCTACCGCTGCTTTATTTAATGTTCTGTCTTGTGACATCTCTGTGCATGTTTACCTAGATAATGCTCCACCAAAACTAGTGCATTCCCTTTGTGAGTGACCCTAGCGGAGGTGGGGTGTTACATTCGGTATCAGAGCAGGAGGTTACCAGCTGGGCAAAAGTTTTAAAAACCTTCTGAAACTATTTTCAAACCCATTTATAAAGAATCAATTTTCAAGAAAAGCTTTATGTTTAAAAAAAATGGGCTATTCCCCAAAAGCCATTAGCACTTTCCTTTGTTTCCTCGTTTGAATCTTTTTCTTTTCGTTTTTCAGCATGTCTGATCTTAACCTGCCTGAGGGAGTACCCGTACCTGGATGGTTCCGAAGGTACTTAGAAGCTAGGGCCAATGGCGCGGGCTCGGCAGACATCCCTCCTCCTCCTCCCCTAGTGGCCGCGGTTCCTCCTCCTCTGGGTACCGCCTTTGCCAAAATATGCAAAGACTTTAAAGCAATGGGCGGCAAGAACTTCGTTGGAACTGAAACCTTTGTTGACGCACGAAACTGGCTAAAGGAGACTGAAAACTTGTTTATTATCTTTGATGTGGAGGACTATAGAAAAGTTCAGTTAGCAGCATGGTTGTTGAAAGAGGAAGCTGCATTTTGGTGGGAAGTCACCAACGCTACCAGGCCAATTGAGACTTAGGCAGACTTTAGAGAGAGGTTTGGGCTTAAATTCTTATCGTCAACAGAAGAGAACCTTCAGATGGAGAGGTTCCTAGCACTCAAGCAAGGGGACATGTCTGTTAGGGAGTACGTGAATAAGTTTAATCAGCTTGCTCGGTTCGGTTTGGACTTGGTCAACACGGCTCAGAAAAACGCTGTGCGCTTTGCTCGAGGATTGAATGAGCCACTACACAGTTTGGCCATAACTCATATACCCATGGGGGCGACCTGTTAAAGCTTGGTGGATATGGCTCTACTTCATAAGGAAGACAAGAATAGCAAGAAGGAGGTTAAGCCTAATGAGACTCAGAATAAGAAGGTTGACTCCAAGAAGGGAGGCAAAAGAATAACAAGAATAATAAGGGCAACAACAACGTGAAACAAGGAAGTGCAAATTTTGTGGCATCATGGGACATCTTGCTAAAGACTGTAGAAAGAAGAAGAGAAAGATGGGTGAATGCTTTTATTGTGGATATAATGGACACATCAGCAAGGACTGCCCTAAGAAGCAAGGACAGGGGCAAAGGCAGACCCAGTGAGCAGGACCTTTTGGAGGGCAGTTGCATGCTCTCAACACCACTCCAGCTCTTGACCGAGGTAGTAATATTTCCGTATAAAGCCTTCTTTACATTTCTGACTTTCCTGTTCGAACCTTATTTGACTCTGGCGCATCACATACTTTTATTTCTTCTGATATTATTGAAAATCTGCACCTAAGTACTAGTCTAGTTGAGGATCCCGTTAGTGTTTCAAATCCAATCGGGGGCTCCGCTCATTTATCTATGATATGTGTGGATTTGAGGATCTCTATCTTAAGCGTAGAATTCGCGTGTAATGCTTATGTTCTCGTATTTATGGGATACGGTTTGATCCTAGGTATGGATTGGCTATCCAATTATGGAGCCATTCTTGATTGTGAACGAAGGGTAGTGAGGCTCATGACTCGCCTTGGTAATACCCTTGAAATTTCTTGTAACCCTAAGGGTCCGGTCATGTTGTGTTATCTTGAATCTCTTGACTCGTCTGTCGATAATTTGCAATCTGTAAGAGTTGTTCGAGAATATCCAGATGTCTTTGATGAGGTGAGAGGGTTACCCCCTAAACACGAGATAGACTTCCGAATTTATTTTGTTGATAATGCCAAGCCAGTTTCATTGCCCATTAGGCACATGGCCCCGCGAGAAAGAAGAGAGCTCAGTAAACAAGTTAAGGAGTTGCTTGAGAAAAATTTCATAAGGTGAAGCATTTCTGAATGGGGTGCTCCGGTGGTAATCGCTACTAAGGCGGATGGTTCGCTTCGTCTGTGTGTGGATTATCGTGAGTTGAACAAGCTGACGAAGAAGAATAGGCACCCACTGCCAAGAATCGACGATTTGTTTGACTAGCTTGTGGGAGCATCTGTTTTCTCTCAACTCGATCTAGCCACAGGATACCATCAGCTTAGAGTGGCGGAGGATAGCATTGACAAAACTGCGTTTAGGACTCCAGATGGGTTCTTCGAATGGCTCGTCATGCCGTTTGGGTTAACGAATGCACCCGCGTACTTTGTGGATTTGATGAGTAGGGTGTTTCGGGAGTTCCTTAACAAGTTTGTGGTGGTTTTCGTGGACGATATTCTGATCTTCTCAAAGGATGAAGAAGAGCATGCTAGACATCTCAAGGAAGTCATGGATACGCTTAGAGCACACCAGTTAAAGGCTAAGTTCTCTAAATGCCATTTTTGGAGGAAGGAAGTTTGATTTCTTGGACATGTAGTTTCTAAGCAAGGAATAGCTGTGGACCCTGCAAAGGTAGTTGCGGTGCAAGACTGGAAAGTTCCTAAGAACGCAACTGAGGTGAGAAGCTTTCTCGGTTTGGAGGCTACTATAGGAAGTTCATTAAGGACTTCGCTAAGATTTCAGCTCCTCTTACTAAGTTAGCAAAGAATAACCTAGTTTTTTCATGGAACATCGAGTATGACGTTGCTTTTCAAAGGCTCAAGAGAGCCCTTACCACATCTCCAGTTTTGGCATTGCCCGACAGAGGCAAGATGTTTACGGTGTACACAGATGCGTGCGACACAGGATTAGGCGATGTCCTAATGCAAGATGGAAGAGTGATATGCTACGGGGGCAGACAACTTAAAGTCCATGAGAAAAATTATCCCACACATGACTTGGAGTTGGCCGCGATTGTTTTTGCACTTAAAGCTTGGCACCACTATCTCCTAGGTGAAAAGTTCGAGCTGTACACCGATCACAAATCGCTTAGGTACCTCTTTTCATAGAAAGATTTGAATCTGAGACAACAACGGTGGATGGAATTCTTGGCATCATATGACTTCGATATAGCTTATACCCCTGGCAAGGGTAACGTGGTGGCGGACGCGCTAAGTAGAAAAAGGTTGACTTTGAGCCCTTTGTTTGTTGAAAGGAAAAGCTTTGAGTTTATAGCGACCTTTGATTTTACACCTGCTTTTGAGTCATTGGCTGCTACGCTAGCATCTCTTGAGTTAAGACCTACACTTCTCGATCAAGTAGGGACTTCACAGAAGGAAGACCCACAGGTAGTCGAAATCATGGACAAGCTGATTAGTGGTGAGACGTCAAGTCACCTCGGTAGGTATGCCATAGATGACAAGGGATGGCTAAGGCGTGATGGAAGGCTATGTGTCCCACAAGTGCGAGACCTAGTAAGGAAAGTCCTCGAAGAGGCGCATCACTCAAAGATGACCATACATCCCGGAGGGGATAAGATGTACAGGGATATGAAGCGCATTTTCTTTTGGCCTGGAATGAAAAAGGACATGGAAGAGTTCGTTTCGAAGTGCATGGTGTGCCAACAAGTGAAGGCCGAGTCAAAGAAGCCTGGTGGGCTATTACATCCTTTGGAGATTCCGCAATGGAAATGGGAGAGTATCTCGATGGATTTCGTGGATGGACTGCCTAGGTCAAGGAAGAGAAATACTAGTATATGGGTTATAGTTGATAGACTCACGAAAAGTGCTCACTTCGTTCCGGTGAAAAACAAGAAGACCGCATCGTGGCTAGCGTCTTTTTACCTTCGAGAAATAGTACGGTTGCACGGGGTTCCTTCTAGTATAGTTAGTGATCATGACCTAATTTTCACTAGCCAGTTTTGGAATAACCTGCAAGAAGTAATGGGTACGCGACTGAGTTTATGCACGACCTATCACCCACAGACGGATGGTCAAACCGAAAGGGTAGATAGGATACAGAGGATCTTCTGAGACTATGCATTCTTGATTTTGGTGGTACTTGGGAAGACCATCTTCCTCTCGAGGAGTTTGCATATAATAATAGTTACCAAGCTAGCATCGGAATGGCACCGTTCGAAGCTCTGTATGGAAGACCGTGCAAGTCACCAACTTGTTGGTGGGAGACGATAGACAGACTTATACTTGGGCCCGACATGATAAGGGACACTTCTGAGAAGATCGAGTTGATACGATGACAGATGAAAATGGCTCAAGATAGACAGAAATCTTATGCGGACAAGAGAAGGACAGACCTAGAGTTCAAAGTCGGAGATATGGTCTTTATAAAAGTTTCTCCTTTACGCAATGTGGTTCGTTTTAGAGCGGTTGGAAAGCTAGCGCCAAGGTTCGTAGGACCGTTCCCTATCACTAAGAGGATTGGACAGATGGCCTATAAGGTAGACTTACCCGAGAAGCTGACCGGAGTACACAATGTCTTTCACGTCTCGCATCTCCGAAAGTGCTTGCATGAGTCGGCCAAAGTGGTTGAGCCAAGCATCCTTGAAGGCGTAGAAGTGGAAAAAGAAGCAACATTGAGGCGAGTTCCGATTCGTATCTTAGGAACGGAGATTAAGAAGCTAAGGAATCGAGAAGTCAAACTAGTTAAAGTGCAGTGGAGTAAAGCCCAAGAAGACGCGACTTGGGAAACCGAAGAGAAGATACGTGCGCTTTACCCATTTCTTTTTTAGGGTACATTCTCGATCTCTTTTTCCTATAAGCTTGAAAACCTTTCGTATCATGATTTTACAACCTATGTTTGTCTTGTTATCCTCCCAATCTTATCTTGAGAACCTTAAGTAGAACCATATGGATGTAAACATGTGATTGAAACTTGTTATGGTTGATGTTTGCAAGTGGTTGCAAGTGGTTGCTAGTGGATGCATGACACACATTAGGCACTAGATCGACTCAGTCACAGTTTCATGTTACAAATGCATGAGTGCTTATACTTGTACATGGATGGAACTTGTTATGCTATCACTTGGATGTTGCACATGAATGAATGTTATGTGCACTGATGTAGAGATTATAAATTATGATAGGAATTTGCATACATGTTGGACTCATTACACTAACATATTTTGCATTAAGGAGGTTTACTGAATCAGTAACCGCCTGATCCTTTGCATTAGATAAGTACATATACACACACTTACTGCATATGTTCATACAGCACTAGAAATCTTTTAAGGACAATGGTTGCCTTTGGATGATGTTTTGAGTAGATGGATGACTGGATGGTAGGACACATCCTCCCTAACTTAGAGATTTCGGGGACAAAATCCTTTAAGGAGGGGAGAATGTAACAACCCGTATTTTGATAATGTATTATAACCATAAATCAATACAGAATTAATTTTTAAAATAAGAATAAAGGGCAACGGGTTACGCCATTACGTTCGTCTCGAAATTCTGCTTGGAAACGAGTCCGAGTTTTCGAAAATCGGAGTCTGTATGACCAATTATGACCTTTCAAAGTTTTCGGAAAATTTCAAGTTCAAAACAGCTCAGAATTCGAATTCAAATTTCGAATTCAAACCACAGAACAGACTGGGCGGGAAATTTCCCGCCCAGGACCAGGTCGACCTGGGGGTCGACTACAGAGTCGACCTACCCAGGACCAGGTCGACCATAGAGTCGACCTGGGTGTTGACCTGGTGACAGAACCCATTTTTGAGTCTGAGTTTGTTTTGATGTTTCTGGCCTCGTTTCTGTCTACATTCTTTGGCCTGACCCTATATAAACAGCCCCTAACACTAGTCTCTACACAAAATTCTCTCTGCTCTTATGCTGCTCAAATTCTGGTTGAAAAGTTAGAGAAAAGGACTGCTTCTTCTACGTCGAAACTACGTTGAGAGATTTGCTGATTTGGGGATTTCTGTTAGGACTTGACTAAGCATATAAAGATTCAACATCGACTTTCTTTTTCTAATTCTCGAACCACGATCTGTAAGCCCCAGTTACTTTTAGATTTAAACTGTAAACGTAATATGAATATGTTGTAAATTGAAATTGAACCTGTGTATGATGACTGTCTTACATCCATTCTTGTTCATGTTGGATCTTGATTTTTGGGTATATTACTATGACATTGATTTGGGGCCTATTCATGTTGTGAATCAAAAAGAAAAACACCTCATATTATCATGAATGCAATGTTGAATCTGTTATTAGTCACAAATTTATGACTATCACCTTATGTCAACCGTTACCATGACTATCACCTTATGTCAACTGTTATCTTGACTAGTACCTTATTTTGCTAGATTTGGAATCTTAATGTTTTAGGCCGATATTCCATATGCCAGTAATGCTATAATCTTTTACCTCAAGTTATACCACGTTATGCTAGTAATCACTTTCGCCACCTTATACCCGTCCCTTTTTATGTTATTCCCTAATTAGATTTATTTGTGTCGATTCGAGTTTATGTGCGATGGGAATACGATTTGGGTAGATTAGGTAAAACATGAATTGACTTTGAAAACTTGAACATGAACGTTATTATAACTTGAACTTGTATATGGACAAGAACTTGACATGAAATTTACATGAAACCTGACATGGAACTCAACATAAATTTTGACATGAAAACTTGAACATGGACATGACGCTTTGATAAACTTGAAAATGGCCAACTCGAGGTTGGGTTGAGTTTGCAGTGTAAATCTGCCCGGAATCGCCCGGCGAATCCAGTTACTGCAAACAATAGGATCCAATGTGGGTAGTTGGTCATATCGCACGTAAAACCCGAGGTTAGACTATGTTGTGGTGTAAATCTGCCCGGAACCGTCCGGCAAATCCAATGACCACAACAATTAGTCTAATGTGAGAGGTTGGGTGCATTAATGAATTAATGTCACATGATAGGGTTAAGTCATGAACCACTTGAATATACTTAACCAATTTGACACAATGATTTGATAGGGTTAAATCATGAACCGCTTGAACACACTTAACCAACTTAATACATGATTTGGATAGGGTTAAGTCACGAATTTGAATGACAACACTTAACCCATTAGAAACCCCAGTTACGCGGACCTTTTCAGCAGTAACCCACCTAGATGTATCACGATACCCTGGGACTAGGCAGGGTGGGGCACGATTACTGGGCTGATTGTAAGCGATTAGAACGACGGCTGAGTAGGTGCGCCATTATAGGTTCAGGCGGACTATGGTCGTGTACGTAGTCCGGAGTTGAAAAAGCAGGCATTGGGCACCCGTAGGTTTACACTGTGCGTGCTTGATTCGTGGCGGTGGTTGGCACCCTAGGGCTTGATACACCCTAGGTTGGACCTAGCACAGGTGACTACATTTCATGATAGGGTCGTATGACACAGACACCTGACGAGCTAGGACTTGTAGGGAGCCGATCGATTAATAGATCGTACCATAGGACCCCGTAATGGGTCACTTCATGATATTGGGTCAACGGATCATTTCATGGTTAATACTTGACATGGGTTAGAATACTAGTATAGTTGGTGCAGCGAATCCCGAATATGCAATGCTAGACTTGACTTATCCTGTTATCTTAGTTATCATACCAGTTCTGTTATCATCCTTATGTTTAATTCCAGTTTTCGCATGTCATGTTACCTTTACTAGTTTTCATACTGAAAGTCACTAGGGATTACCAGTCTTTATGACTGACCCTTTTTTCTTTCGCCTCGTTTTCTTTCATTTTCCCCCCAGGTTCTTAGGGAGGAAACACTAGCTCTTAGCTTGGATTTAGCTTGCTTTCTGTTAGCTCATGTACGGTTTGGCCTTGAGCTATGCTATGGCTGCACTTCTGCTATGATTTGGGGAATAATTTACTTTTGTTATCTTACATTTATGCTTCTTTATTTGGAACTTGATGTAATGGAATAATTTGTACCTTGGATATATGAGGTTTTGAGTCTTTTCCTGAAAGTAATAAAAGTTTGGTTTTTAATTTCTACCGCTGCTTTATTTAATGTTCTGTCTTGTGACATCTCTATGCATATTTATCTAGATAATGCTCCACCAAAACTAGTGCATTCCCTTTGTTAGTGACCCTAGCGGAGGTGGGGTGTTACAGTCGACCCCCTGGTCGACCTCCTAGTTGACCCCCTGGTCGACCTCCTGGTCGACCTGGCCTTGGGCGGGAAATTTCCAACCCAGCCCGCTTCTGCTTCTGATTTTTGAATTTTGAGTTCTGAACTGAGCTGTTTGAATTTTTAATTTAATTCTGAAACTTCTGAAGGCTATAACTCCTTCATATGGAGATCGATTTACGCAAACTCGGATGCTATCTCAAGCAGAATTCCGAGACAAACGCAATGGCATAACCCGTTTCCCTTAATTCTTACATTTGAAATTAATTATTCTTTAATTCGTAACCTTAGTGTTTACAGAAAATACGGGGTGTTACATTCTCCCCTCCTTAAAGGATTTCGTCCTCGAAATCTTCAAGTCAAGAAGAACGTATATCCTACCATCCAATCGTCCACCTACTCAACCCTCAAACACAAGTGTCCATGTCCTTAAAATACTTCTAATGCTTCATGATCATATGCAAAGTGTGTGTACATGTCCTTATCTAATGCAAAACCAGGAGGTCTACTAATTCAGTTGACCTCCTTAATGCAATTCATGTCGGTGCCATGAGTCCATTATGCCCCTAGCTATACTTTCTACATGAGTGCACAATCATTCATACAAATGCAACATCCACATGATTACACATCAAGTTTCAATCATATACAAGTACATATATGCATATGCAATATGAAAGTGACTGAGCTGATCTAATACCTAAAGTGTGTGTATATGCAACCACAAGCAACCACTTGCAACCATCAATCATAACATGTTTTCAAATACATGTTTACATCCATTGGTTTCTACCTAAGGATCGAGAACAACACCGAGGAAAATACTAAAAAGATAGATATGAGCATGAACAAACTTAAGGAAAAAGAGATCAAAGATGTACCCTCAAAAAGAAAAGGGTAGGCTGCGCATATTCTGTCCTCAATTTCCCAAGTCACGTCTTCCTCGACGTCGCTCCACTAAACTTTGACAAGCTTGACTTCATGGTTGCATAGCTTTTTCACTTCTGTACCCAAGATATGAGTTGGAACTCTTCTCACAGTCGCCTCTCGTTATACTTCTACTTCCTCTAATATGCTTGTTCCACTACTTCCGCAGACTCATGTAAGCACTTCCGTAGGTGAGAAACCTGAAAGACATTATGAACTCCAGCCAATCTTTCGGGCAGCTCTATTCTATAAGCCATCTTCCCAATCTTCTCAATGATAGGAAATAGCCCTACCAATCTTGGTGTCAACTTTCCTGTGGATCCGAAGAGAACGACGTTCCTTAAAGGATATACTTTAAGGAAAACCCTAACCCCAACCTCAAACTCAATTTCGGTCCTTCTTTTATCAGCGTAGGACTTCTGTCTATCTTGGGAAGTCTTCATTCTTCTCTGTATCAAGTCCACTTTCTCTGAAGTTTCTCTAATCATATCTGATCCAAGTATGAGCTTGTTTGTAGACTCCCACCAGCAAGTTGTTGATCGGCATGGTCTTCCATATAAAGCTTCGAAGGGTGTCATGCCTATGGTAGCTTGGTAGCAATTGTTGTAGGAAAACTCCACCAAAGGAAGATGATCCTCCCATGTTCTCCGAAATCAAGCATGCAAAATCTCAAGAGGTCTTCTAATACTTTGTTCACACTTTCCGTCTGACCATTGGTTTGGGGGTAATAGACCATGCTTAAGCATAGCTGTGTGCCTACAGCCTCTTGCAAGCTCCTCCATAACTCGCTCGTAAAAATAGGATCTCAGTCACTTACAATGCTAGATGGTATCCCATGGATTCGGGCTATCTCTTTAAGATAAATGGATGCTAAAGATGAGGCAGTCCTTCTACTTTTAACGGGTATAAAGTGAGCGCTTTTTGTGAGCCTATCCAATATTACCCAAATACTGGTATTGCCCCTTCTTGACCTAGGCAACCCCACCAGGCTTCTTTTGCTCCGCCTTGACCTACTGGCATATTAAGCACTTAGAGACGAATTCAGCTACATCCCTCTTCATGCCATTCCGTAAGAAAACTCTTTTTACGTCTTTATACATCTTGTCTCCACCTGGGTGTATGTTCAACTTGGAATGGTGTGCCTCTTCGAGAACCTTCTTCACCAAATCCCTTACTTGTGGGACGCATAGCCTTCCATCCCACCTCAACCAGCCCTTATCATCGATGGAGTATCTATTGAGGTGACTAGAAGTATCACCCCTAATTAGCTTGTCCATCACATCAACTAGCTGAGGGTCTTCACGTTGCGCAGTTCCTATCGAGCCCAAAAGATTAGGCCGCACCTCAAGCGATGCTAACAAACCAGTCACATGATGATGGAAGGTCTAAAGTCAAAGTTGGCTATATATTCCAAGCTCTGCCTTTCTACAAAGAGAGGGCTTAAGGTCAGCTTCTTTCTACTCAAAGCGTCTGCTACTACATTGCCCTTGCCAGGGGTATAGGAAATCTCGAAATCGTAGGATGCCAAGAATTTCATCCACCTTTGTTGCCTCAAGTTAAGATCTTTCTGCGAGAAAAGGTACTTTCAACGATTTATGGTCAGTATACAATTCAAATTTCTCACTTAGGAGATAATAGCGCCAAGACTTAAGCACAAAGATGATGGCAGCCAACTCTAGATCGTGGGTTGGGTAGTTTTTATCATGTGCTTTCAGCTGTCGGCCTCCATAAGCTACTACCTTTCCTTCTTGCAATACGACAACACCTAGTCTCGTACCACATGCATTCGGGTATATGGTAAACATCTTGCTCCCATCCGGCAATATTAGAACTAGGGTTGTTGTTAGAGTCCTCTTTAATCGTTGGAAAGCAATATCGCAATCCAAATCCCAATTGAAAGTTAGGTTTTTCTTTGTCAACTTCATAAGCGGAGCTGAGATTTTCGCAAAGTCTTTGATGAACTTTCGGTAAAAGTCTGCTAGCCCAAGGAAGCTTCGTACTTCAGTCGCATTCCATGGAACCTTCCAATCTTGCACTGCAACTACTTTTGCAGGGTCCACAGCCAACCCTTCCTTGGATACCACATATCCAAGAAATCTCACTCCTTTTCTCCCGAAATGGCATTTGGAGAATTTGGCTTTTAACTGATGTGTACGAAGAGTATCCATGACTTCTTTTACAGGCTGAGCATGCCCTTCCTCATTCTTTGAGAAAATCAAGATGTCATCTACGAAGACCACCACAAACTTACTGAGGAACCCTCGAAACACCCTGCTGATCAAGTCAACGAAATAAGCGGGTGGATTTGTTAGGCCGAAAGGCATGATAAGCCACTCGAAGAAACCATCTGGGGTTCTGAACAAGGTCTTATCGATGTTGTCTTCAGCCACTCTTAGCTGATGAAACCGGGTAGCCAAATCTAGTTGAGAGAAAACAGATGCACCTACAAGCTGATCGAACAAGTCATCTATTCTTGGAAGTGGGCGCCTATTTTTCTTGGTCAGCTTGTTTATCTCCCTATAATCAGCGCATAGGTGAAGCGAACCATCCGCTTTGGTTGCGAATACTACTGGAGCACCCCACTCAGAAATACTCTGCCTTATAAACCCTTTCTCAAGCAATTCTTTAACTTGCTTACTGAGTTCTTTCCTCTCCCTTGGAGCCATGTGTCTAACGGGTAAAGCAATGGGTTTTGCTTCGTCGACGAGGTATATGCGGAAGTCTATCTCCCGCTTCGGAGGTAACCCCCTTCACCTCTTCAAAGACATCCGAGTATTCATGGACTACTCTAATAGACTGTGAATTCTCAATAGACGCATCAAGAGATTCTAGATAGCTAAGCATAACAAAGTTTATGGGATTACAAGAGATTTCGAGAGTGTTACCAAGGCGAGTCATAAGTCTAACCACTATCTTTTCACAGTCGAGGATGGCACCATTACCGGATAGCCAATCCATGCCTAGAATCAATCCATTGCCCGTGAAGCCCAAAACATAGGCATTACATCTAAACCTAACACTTATTATAGAAATTTCCAAATCCAAACAAATCATTGACAAATAAGTTGAGCCCCAATTGGATTTGAAACAACCAAGGGATCCTCTACTAAACTGGTGTCTAGGTGCAGAGATTCAACTAATGTAGTAGATATAAATGAGAGCGATGCGCCAGAATCAAATAGTGTACGAACATGATGATAAAAAAGATAGACTAAACTTTCGACGGAAATATTTCTACCTCGTTCTTGCGGAGGTGCTGTGAGAGCATGAACTTGTCCTCCAGAAGAAAGTCCAGCTCTTTGCCCTTGCCCTTGCTTTCTTGGGCAGTCCTTAGCCATGTGTCCTGTCTCGCCGCCGTGGAAACAGCCACCCATCTTCCTCTTCTTCTTCCTACAGTCTTTGCCAGATGTGCAGGAATGCCACAAAAATTACACTTCCTCTTGTCATGGGGGTTTGTTGTTCTTCCCTCCTTTCTTGGAGTCTGTCTTCTTTCTCTGTGATCCTTTCCCTTTCTTATCTTGAGATACTTCCACCTTTGTCTCCTTCTTGCCAGCCTTATCTTTTTCTTGCAACAGTGCCATGTCCACTAGCCTCTCGTAAGTCACACCCATAGGTATATGGGACATAGCTACGCTGTGTAGTGGCTCATTCAATCCTTTAACAAAACAGAGATCCTTCTTATGAGGAGTGTTTACTAACTCCTATCCGAGCCTAGCCAGCTGGTTGAATTGGTCGACGTATTCCTTTACTGTCATACTTCCCTGTTTGAGAGCTAAGAATTTCTCCATCTAAAGGATTCATTCATCTTGTGAGAGGAATTTCATTTCAAATCTCATTCTAAAATCCATCCAAGTTTCAACTGGTCTTTCAGCATTAGTGACATCCCACCAATAGGAAGCTTCATCTTTGAGCAACCATACCGCCAACTGTATCTTCTGCCTATCATCCACTTCGACGATATCGAACAAATCCTTAGTTTCTTTGAGCCAGTTTCTTGCTTCCACGAAGGATTCATTTCCATTGAAGTTCTTTCCACCCATGGATCGAAAGTCCTTAAATATTTTTGAGAAAGCATTTGCATGTGGGGGAGGAGGAGGAACCGCTGCAGGTGGGGGAGGAGGAATGTCTGTCGGGCCTGCGGCATTAGCCCTAGCCTCTAGGTAACTTCTGAACCAGCCAGGTACCGGCACGCCCTCTGAAAGGTTAAGATCCCCAGACATGCTGAAACGAAAAAGGAAAGATTCAAAACAAATGATAGAAAGATAGTGCATATGCCTTTGGAGGACTATGTCTTTTTAAAACAAAACACTTTTTCTTGAAAATTGCTTCTTTAACTTCTTTTTGAAAACGGTTTTCAAAATTTTTATCTGATCTGGTAAACCATTGCTCTGATACTAAGTGAAACATCACACCTTCGCTAAAGTCACTCACAAAGGGAATGCCTTAACTTTAATGGAGCATTATCGGTAAAAGACACAGATAATTTACAAGATATATATATATATATATATATATATAAGCAACGGAAAATAAAACTAATTTTATTTCAAACATGGTTCATAACAAACATTTACAGCAAACTGTTTCAAACCAACTTCCAAATCATTACATCATAATTTCTGTCTTGATTATTATATAAAGAAGCATAAAACAAAATAAAACTGCATAAATCCCCAAGTAGTAGCATATCCAAAGCCATAGCCAAAGGTAAGAGATTCCAAGCTATACATCACAGAGTCTTCAAGCTTGGAAAGATGAACGGTCCAAATTAAGATGAGTTATTCCCTCCCTGGCTACCTGGGGGGGGGGGGACGAAAGAAAAGAGAGAGAAAGAAAATGGGTCAGACATAAGTCTGAGTAAGTCTAGTGATTTTTCAGTGTCTGAATAAGGAAAAGGGTCATGATAGGAATAAACTGAAAATAGGACCATACCAGAATAACTAACTAACATAAACCAAGATAATAAAGTTTAAACCAAGTATACTATCGCACCCATTCTACTTCTCTGCACCTATTTATACAAGTCCCAACTGGCACCCCATATACATGGTGAAATGATCCCTTTTTATCGATCGGCTCCTACTCTCATACATTTGTCCCATGTGTCATTCGGCCCCCGCTTGATTGTAGATACCTGTGTCGGTCCCACCATGGGGTGTATCAAATCCTATGGTGGCAACCAAACACGATTCAAGATGCACAGTGTATGACTGTTGATGCCCAGTGCCTGCTTTTTCCACTCCGGAGTACGTGCACTCCCGTATCCCGTTGGAACCTTACACCGACGCACCACCCGCCATCGTTTTGTCTGCTTATAATCAGCCAAGTAATCGTGCCCCACCCTGTCTAATTTAGGGTACCATGATACATCTATGTGGGTTACTGTTGAAATGGGCCCCCGTTACCAGGGTTTTCTAGCCAACATGTTGAATTGGTTAAGTGTCCAAGTTTACGTAACCCACCCATCAGTTTAGTTAACATGTTGAATTGGTTAAGTGTTTCCATAATTGGCTTAACCCTACTATTCCTGACTTAGCTTTAATTCATTTCATTAAAGCACCAACGACTCACATTAGACAAGTATTGATGTGGTCACTGGATGTGCCGGTCATTTCCGGGCTATTTTACACCACAACTTTGTCTAACCTCGGGTTCTTTTGGGCTCCATGCACTAACCACTCACATTAGATAGGTATTGTTACGGTTGTTGGATTTGCTGGGCGGTTCTGGGCAGTCTTATACTATAACTCAATCTAACCTTGGGTTAAGCATATTCGTCATTTTCTAAATTTACATATTTATCCTTTTATGTTTATATGTAAATTTGTCAACAATTTATTGTCATGGCCCACTTTCCCTCTAAATCAAGTTCATAATTTTT
Source organism: Allium sativum (assembly GCA_030737875.1). Lineage (NCBI taxonomy): Eukaryota > Viridiplantae > Streptophyta > Magnoliopsida > Asparagales > Amaryllidaceae > Allium > Allium sativum. Next base: position 323,326,839 of record CM060921.1, read on the forward strand.
AGGTATAAAATTTATACATTTTCATGCCATTTATCATGATTATGCCAAACATGCCAATTACATGTAATTTCAAGTTTTCCCCAATGTTATCCTCGTTGTACGTTCGCAAAATTACATAGGATGTTAGGCTCGATATTTTAGCCTAACTTATAAAACAAAAAGGGGAAAAGAGGAACTTTGCAATATTTCAACATCTTACAAAAGTATGGATCTAACTACACATGTGGCACATGAATTTGGCATAGAACAATATACTTTTAATTATGAACTTGCAAATTAGATCTATGCAACATGAACCACAAGCATGTGAATTTACATAAAACTATACAAATTAAACTTGGCATGTAGTGATGAACTTGCATAGGGGTTGAATCAAGTTAACATAGATCTAACATAAAGGCATATGGATCTAACATATGAAGTTGTAGATCTAAACATATAAGGTCGTAGATCTAAACATGTATGCATAATGGATCTAAACAATTTGGCATAAACGACATGACTTAGCCTAAAATTTGTATGTATCATAATATCATCAAGGTCGTAGATCTAAACATGTATGCATAATGGATCTAAACAATTTGGCATAAATGATATGACTTAACCTAAAACTTGTATGTATCATAATATCACCAACTTACATATGATAATTTCATTCCCAAATTCCTATACAACATCATATGTTTATTCACCGATTTCCACATAACATGATAGGTTCGATAGACCACAATAGTTCATAGGCATATATGATAGAATAGACATGAATATACATGAATCAGCATCACATACAACTTGATACAATTCTATTTTACAATTCATTACAAACCATGTCTTTAATTTATTCACATCTGAAAGATAACTACACTTACAACAAAAGGAAAAACTTGATTTCTGGGATTTGTATTCTGAAACTGAATTGATCTCCTTTGATGTAGACTAATCGTTGTTCTAAATTAGATTTGATATAATTTGATATGAAGCTTCTATCTTGCTTTCAAGTGGAAGGAGGATGACGGCTACTCTAGGTCGGCCATTGACGGCATGACGACTCTTGGTACAAATATTTTTGATGTAAGGTTGAGAGTAAGGTTGCTTAATAGAGTTTTGATTAAATAAGAGCCGCTAGGTCAACCATAGATGCAATCAAGACCGTCCAAACAAAATAGAATAGCCACATAAGCCCTAATGACTCAGCAGGGAGTCAGAAATCGTCATCTTTCAGATCTGCCGGGGGGGGGGTAGGTCGACCCCTTGGTCGACCTGTTTGGGGGGAGGTCGATCCCCTGGTCGACCTGGCCTTGGGCGGGAAATTTCCCGCCCAACCCGCTTCTGCTTCTGGTTTTTGAATTTTGAATTTTTAATTCTGAACCGAGCTGTTCGAATTTTTAATTTAATTCTGAAACATCTGAAGGCCATAACTCCTTCATACGGAGTCCGATTTACGTAAACTCGGATCTATCTCAAGCAGAATTCCGAGACGAACGCAATGGTGTAACCCATTTCCCTTAATTCTTACATTTGAAATTAATTATTCTTTAATTCGTAACCTTGGTGTTTACAGAAAATACGGGGTGTTACATACGCTGCTGTCCTGACTAGAACCAATTCTGAGCTGATCTAATTTTGGCCAAAAAATTGCAGATCTGAACCATTCAGATTTAAATGACTATGAGATTTCTTATATTTTTTATAACTAAAATTTTAATTAATTGTCGTCAGTTGAATCCATATAGTTATGATAATTAAATCAGATTTGTGATTTGAATATGTTGAATGTTGATTGTTGATCATGATTCTCATGTGTGTTAGATCTTATTTGAATCTATGGTTTATTATCTGATCTTGATTTGAAATAAAAAAATTATTTTTATTTCAGATCTATGTATAGTGATTTGATGTTATGATATAAATTTCATATTTTATGAGACACCGTTTTGTCAAATATAGATTTACAACAAAATGTCCATTTTTATTGTCAAATGAATTATCACCTTTGTTTTCGGTTAAATTAGAATTTTCAATCAAATGAGATATCACCTTTTTTTGGTTGAATTAGATTTTTCAATCAAATGAAATATCACCTTTGTTATTGATTGAATTAGAATTTTCAATCAAATGAAATATCACCTTTGTTATTGATTGAATTAGAATTTTTAATCAAAATGAAAAATATCACTGGGCTATTTGATTGAAATAGAATTATCAATCAAAATGAAGTATACACTTTTAATAATTGATTGGGTTGAAATTTTCAATCAAAAGGAAATATCAAATTTTGTCATTTTGTTGAATTAAAATATTCAACAAAAATGAAATGTAAATTTCTATCATTTTATGGAATTACTATAAAAATAGAAATGTGCATGTTTTAGAGAAAAATATATAAGAACAGTACATTAAAAAGTTCACATTTTTAATATAATGTTAGAATATAGAAATTGTTCATGTTTTGAATAATAACATGATTTCATTAAAAATTTACATTTTTAATGTCAAGAATATAAAAATATAAAATGCACATATTTTGAATAAAAACATGATTTCATTAAAAAAAATACATTTTTTAATGATAAGAATAGAAAAATGGAAAATGTTCATGTTTTGAATAAAAACATGATTTCGTTAAAAATTTCATATTTTAGTATTAAAAATGAAAGTAGTGAAAAGATTCATGTTTTAAAATCAAAACATGATTTCATTAAAAATATACATTTTTAATGTAATGTTAAAATTAAGAAAAGTGTTCATGTTTTAAAATCAAAATATGATTTCATTAAAAATATACATTTTTAATGTAATGTTAAAAATAAGAAAAGATTCATGTTTTAAAATCAAAACATGTTTTCATTAAAATATTCATTTCAATGTAAACTTAGAAATTAGTGAAAAGAAACATGTTTTAAAATGAAAATATGTTTTACATAAAAAATTCACATTTTAATGTAACAATAGAAATGTAGAAAAAGAAACGTGTTTTAAAATGAAAGCATGTTTTACATTAAAAATCCACCTTTTAATGTAATAATAGAAATGTAGAAAAAGATTCATGTTTTAAAAAAAGAAAACATGTTTTACATTAAAAAATTACTTTTTAATGTTATAATATAAGTTGGACAAACATGCGTGTTTTCAAAATAAAACATGTTTACATTAAAAAACTTTGTTTTTTACTGAAATGATAAAAATTACATTTACATCGCATATATTTGCGTTGTTAAAATTACATTTATATCTACATCGCATATATTAGAATTTATATGCGTTGTTAAAACTACATTTATAATTACATCGCATATATTAGAATTTATATGCGTTGTTAAAACTACATTTATATTAGAATTCATATGCGTTGTTAAAATTACATTTATATTTACATCGCATATATTAGAATTTATATGCGTTGTTAAAATTACATTTATATTTACATCGCATATATTTGAATTTATATGCGCTGTTAAAATTACATTTATATTTACATCGCATGTATTAAAATTTATATGCGTTGTTAAAATTACATTTATATTTACATCGCATATATTAGAATTTATATGCGTTGTTAAAATTATATTTATATCTACATCGCATATATTAGAATTTATATGCTTTGTTAAAATTACATTTATATTTACATCGCATATATTAGAATTTATATGCGTTGTTAAAATTACATTTATAATTACATTGCATATATTAGAATTTATATACGTTGTTAAAAACTACATTTTTATTTGCAATGCATGTATTAGAGTTTATATGCATTGTCAAAATTACATTTACATTTGCATATATTAGGATTTATATGCAAAGTTAACTTGTCATTGGTTCAATCTTCATGTGAATGAAATATATTCTGTTGGACAGCACATAGATATGATATGCCAATAAAAAGCATTCTTTTATTTGGCATGTAAAAATCGTTAGTGAAATCATCGAATGGTTTATATATATATATATATATATATATATATATATATATATTCATATATATAAATTAAAATAAAACGAATCGCGCGCGGTAGTTCGCGTTTCAAAATCATAACTTTAAACGATTATACCAAAAGATCCAACCATCGGATTTTCACAAAACTGGAACCGTTAGAACCGCTTTGGGAAGATCTTTCCAACGATATAAACTTGGTTACAATCCAATGGTTAGATTTCGAGATAAGTGTAAATCAAATTTCGATAAAAACAGCGCCAGGGCTGCCTATTGACCCGAAATGTCGTTAAATAAATTTAGCTATTTTTATATATATAAAAATAGCGACAAATCGTTATTAAATACTATTAACGATATGAAATGATTTTAAACTATATAAATGCGAGAATCATTTGAAAAGACAGAGTTCAATCTCATTTCAAATGATTATATGACGATCTATATCGAAGATCTTAAAGACGGCGATTGAAGACTGGCGATCTTCACATCGAAAGGATAACTACTGATGCCGGGCATTGGTTAGCTACCAGTAAAGGGTTAAAGTGGTAGTTATCCGGATGTACTTGTTGATTGTCCGGGTATGCGAGCACCTCTCTTCCATATTGGACATACGAGACGAGGAATAAGGTGACTTCGGTTTCGTTCAGACCTAGAACGGACTTGTGAAAGGATGTGTGTCCGACATTGAATTTCATTCCATATAAATTAAATTGATTTCTATTTAATATATGTCTGTGGTGGCGGAGAATTTATTCTCTTGCTTGACACCCTTCTTTTAGACGCATGAGCTCAAAGGTTATATGTTAATAGTTATCGATCGCATGGCGTGAAATATCAACGTGACATGTAAAGATGCAATTGATCGAGACTTTTGTTGAAAAGCAGAGCCTTGTGGATGATGATCAAAGCATAGCCTATTTTCGGCATAGCTTTGTGTATAACGTTACCTCGCTAGCCTCATACCCAGGTAAGAATCAGAAATGGGACAAGAGAACGCAGGGAATGCACACGTTTCTTTCTAGCTAGAAGTGGTATCAGCGTTTACAAGCCCTGACATTTTTACTTATGTGGTTGATGGAATGAGGCACCTCGGTTTTATTGGTCGATTGTGACCATTTTATAGGTTAAATAGGACCGGGAAGCGTGTGATTAGGAATTTCCAATCCACTAAAGTATTTGTGGACCGGCCCCGCAGGATCCAAGGGTTGCCCGTAGGTGTGATCCTGAGACATTGCTAGAGTGTCTCGAATCGGTTAGGAGATCGTCCCTAGCCTTGACTCATGATGGAAATCCAATCTCCAATACGACATCACGGTTTTGATTGTAAACCTATATATGGCGATATAGTATATGGTAGCTATGCCGTCTAGGATAGATACATTTACTTTGAAGTATTTTTGAAACTTATTAGACACTAATAATAATATTAAAAATATTATTTTCTGCGTATCAAGCATTTTTTATCATTATAAGGTAAAACTCTATCCTCCGGTTTGCGTTGCATTGTGTGATGCGACTTGAGTCTTATAATGATTTCATTTTCTAAAAAGCATTGCGTTGTTTTTAAAATAAAATTTAATAAACATATGCACTGGCAATCCAATAGAGTAAACCCGTTCCGCATTAGCGGCGTGGTCCTGTGATTTGCCATTTTGTTAGTTAAGAAATATTTCTCATACCAGTCCCATGACTGACTCGTAGTTTATTTCACTTTGCAAACTCGGGTGCCCTCTTTCCATATGGGCAGCCAAATGAAAGGTTTAGGTATTGACACATTCTGGACTGGAGCTTTCTTATGAAGAGGATGAAGGACATTTTCCCTTTTATCTTTTTATTGTTTCTTGAGACATTTAGACATTATTGATCCTTGATGTATTTGTGGAGCTTGAGACTTATTTCTTTCTTTGTTAAGACTTATTTCTTTCTTTGTTGAAACTTCTATTTGCTAAGTGTATCCTGTAACTGCGTACTCTGATGTCAGTGATGTTATGTTGTGATGACACTTCCATTTCCGCTGCAATGATTTATGTGTTATGTTATTATCTGAGATCTGTTATTGTTGTAATTATGTTATGCTCCTATGATTATCCTTACTTTCGTACTACGGAAGTTTAGGGTCGTCACGGTTGGCTTGTCGCTCCACCATCCCTTCCTCGCACACCCACACCACTGTCAGCTACCAGATCTGGCTCTCCACCGCCCTTGCCAACCTCCACATGTGCTGCTTATGCCTGTTATCAAATAATTAAAGAAAAGAGAGTTTTTCCGCTATGCCAATAATTAACATAATGCAATAAATATGAAAATGCATGAATAGATGGAAGGATTCAATTTTTACCAAGTGGGGCATGTGCTAAAATAATTAAAAGAAGACTAAAGGAGTGGAACAGATGCAGGCATAAGCAGCTTAATAGTATTGAAAAAAAGTATACAACAAACGTAAAGATATACAATAAAAAATTGATTTGGCTTACGAAGTAAAGGCATGTTTAAAAATACTACCAAACATAGAGTACTCTCAAAGCCTAGTTGTTTTAAACTTTCTCATCTAAGCACATTGTAACCTCTCCACCATCCATCCCTCGCACACCCGTACCTCTGTCAGCCACCAGATCTGGCTCTTCGTCGCCCTTGCCAACCTCCACGTGTGCTGCTTATGCTTGTTATCAAATAATTAAAAGTAGATTCCACCGCCATTGCCAACCTCGCACACCCTCGTCTGTCTTCTTTGTTGTAGTGTAAGCCGATGTAAAATGCTGTAAAATTTTACAATGCTCTTTTTTTATTTTATTATAAAGAGAAACAATGCAGAATAGTATGAGTGATGGTGGAGTGGAGAAATGGTGGAGAATCTTAGGCGATATTTATAGAGTTGAAGCATTTAAAAATAAGAAATCGCCCAATTGCAAAATTTAAGGTGATATTTTGAACAGTTCATGCATGGGTAACCGAAGTTTAGCTGATTCAATGCTTATAAGAAATGCAGTAAATGCTAGAAAAGAGCATTTAAAAATAAGAAACTGTCAAGTTGCAAAATTTAATGGGATATTTTGAACTACTAATAAAGATAGGAATGAATATGAGAATTTTAAGAAATTGGTTGTTTCAAGAAATAGAGCAATTAATATGATAGGAATGAATATGAGAATTTTAAGGAACTAACTACTTTTGGAAATAGAGAAATTAATATTACAGGAATGGGTATGAGAATTTTATGGAATTGGCTGTTTCTGGAAATAGAGCAATTAATTTTGATTCAGCAAAGAGGAAATGTAGGACATAATTTCGAATAAAGGGCATTTTCGGTAGTTTGCATGTACACCAAAAATGTGTGACACATCAATATGAATTACTATATCTATATCAATAGGAATTACTATATATGGAAAATAAATTGAATTAGTATATCTGTATGCAAAATAAAAACGACCTTAATTCTAATTTTAAACACAATATGTTTGTATACATACATACATATATAATAGTATCAAATCGCACTTCAAGGTTAAGAGAAATGGGGGCTTCGATCAAATCGCATGACCCTCTTGCATTTCCGTCCCCCAAAATCGGCCTTGTTGAAAATCAAATCCGGAAAAGTCCATGGTCCAATTCAGTTTGCAAGATCAAGACATCAGTTCTCACAATCGATCTTCTGGCCAATTGGAATTGCCACCATTAGTTTCTGTTTGATTTGCACATGGTAAGCCTCTTGGTTATAAATTAAAAGAATTTGAGTGCTTGGTTTATTGGAAAAAGCATTTTGAATTTTTGAGGTCGTATATTCTAATAAACATCATATTCTACTAAAGGATGTAATTTCAAAAAACAGAAAATAAATGAGTTGCTATTTAGGAATTCAATTGACTTATCAACTTCAATAAAGATGAACTGAAGGGAATGTCGTTTATTCTAATTGATGATGCATCAGTCATCACACAATTTCCATTCATGATTGGAGCAGCAAAACTTTACTAGTTATTGTTGTATATAACGATGTTGTATACACAATTATATGATTTTTGTTTGATGATAACAAATATATATTGTTATAAATGTGTTTGTTACTGTACTGTTTTGTATATACATCACAGATAGGAACATAATATTTATATTTAAATAGAATACGACTGTACAGACATTCAAATATTCACATGGTATTTTATTTAAATATAATATTTTATTTCGAATAGTACAAATTTTTATAACTCCACTATTGGAACACATCACTTTTCATATACATTCACAGAATATTGTACTTGTAAATAAAACTGAATATGATAGACAAATTTATTTGAACACAATAAAATGATATTTTATTTCAATCAAATTTGTTTATTACAAATATCAGTACATTTTTCTATTTTCTGTACATTAGCTCCTGAGACGACCCGATTTCCCGTTCTCACGGAAACAAGGTTATCTTTGGAATATAACACAGAAACAGATAATAGCAGAACAGAATTAAATAAATACACCAGAATGAACAACAAAATATACTGGATAAAAGTAATCATCAGAGTTACACAGTATACAGGATCTTACTTAGTACAAATACAGTTCAGCTATACATAAATGTCTACAGCGGAAATAAACAAAATATGTACAATAGGAGCTGAACAGCATAAAAAGAAATAAATGATAGAATCCATCTTCAGCTCCAGCTATCCAGAAAGAACCAGCTAAACCTGAATACAAGGCTGCCCGTGTAGAAAAAGGGGCACCCAAGTTTGAGAGTGAAACAAACTACGAGTCAGTCATGGGACTGGTATGAGAAATCTACTCAACACATATATATAATTTGGCTAATCACAGGACCACGCCACTTTCGTGGAACGGGTTTACTCCATTGGATTGCCAGTGCTTTAAAACAAATCTTTCTTTTAAACATCGCTATGCTTTTTATAAAAATGAAGCCGTTATAAGACTCAGTTCCCATCACACAATGCAACGCAAACCGGAGGATAGAGTTTTTACCTTATAACGACCAAGATATGCTTGATACGAATAAAACAAAGGCATTTGATATTATTGCTAGTGTTTATATGTTTTGAAAACAATTTCAAATCATAACTATCAATCATAGGCGGCATTAATGCCCCATACCACTATGTCGCCATATATAGGTATACAATCAAAACCGCACGGTCACGTATTTGGAAATTGGATTTCCGTCATGAACCAAGGCAAAAGATAGTCCTTACCGAATTCGAGACTGCCTAGCCCGAGTCTCAGGATCAGAGCTCGAGTGACCCTAGGAGCGACAGGGCCGGTCCACACGGAGTGGATTAAAATGCCTGAGCACTACGTTTCGCCGCCCTTTGGGGCGTAAGCGAGCCAACAAGTGACTCCATCGGACCCGGATCGTCCAATCTAACCGAGGCGCCTCGCAACAGCAACAACCACATAAGTCAAACTCGTCAGGGCGTGTAAAACCACTGACGCCACTTTTAGCTAGGAGGAAACGTAGGCCCTCCCTGAGGTCCGTTCTCCCGTTTTAGGTTCATACCGGGGTGTGAGGCTCGCGAATTCACGTTATACACAAAGCTACGCCACACAGGCGGTGCTTTGATCATCACCACAAGACTTTGCTTTTCAACAGAAGCCCTGATCACTGCATCTTAGCATGCCACACAGAATAAATCCTATGTCAGACACACAGTCCATTTACAAGTCCGTTCTGGGTCTGAACGAAACCGGAGGCACTAAATACCTCGCAAACCCTTCGATCACCACGTACGTCTGGACGATCACCACTCATTATCCATATTTCGGGATGCCTCCCAATCAGGACCTCGGTTACCATCCAAACGAGGTGAAGATCTCCGGTCTTCGACCATCGTCTTCATCTTCGAATTTCAATCGTCGGTCGATTATTCGAAATGAGAATTAACTCGGCCTTTTCAAATAATTCACGTATATTTAGAATTTCAAATCGATTTATTTCAATGGTTAAATTATTCGACAACACCAATTGTGTTCTTTAATATAGTTTTCACACCAAACACATTCAACCATCAAATACAAAATAAATCGAGCAAATTCAGTTTATTTCCATTCCATATCACTTATGATATTTTATAACTATTTATCGCTATTTTTATTTATTTTAAAATAGCCATTTTATTCAAAACGACGCTTCGGGCCATAAGGCGGCCGTGGCGCTGTTTTTCTTCAGATTTGATTTACACATATCTGAAAATCTAACCGTTGGATCTTCACAAAATTTACATCATTACAAAGGTCTTTTCAAAACGAATCCAACGGTTCCAGTTTCGGGAAAATCCGACGGTCGGATCTCCCGGTACAATCGTTTGAAATTTCGATTTCAAAATACGAACTGCAGCGTCGTTATTCGATTAAATATAATTATATTTATATATATAAATAAATATAATCGTTTCTGGCGCTGTTTTTCTTCAGATTTGAATTAAACATTCCAGACAATCCAACCGTTGGATTTCTACAAAGTTGGTGCCGTTGGGAAGATATTTCCAAGGCGAACCCGACGGTTGAGGTTTCGGGAAAATCCAATGGTCGGATTTCCCGTACTAGTCGTTTGAAATCACGGTTTCAAAATACGAACTGCACGGCTTCGTTTCGTTTTAATTTTATTTATATTTATATATTTATATAAATATAGTTCATTCAACGATTTCAATATCGTTTTTACTTCAAAAAAATTTCTAACTCCTTAAATTTTGGAAAAATTTCGCCATAACCTCCCCTGCACCGGGAGCATCGGGAAATCGCAAATAGCGTTCCCGGTCCTTCTAATCTCAAAAAGAAAAAGAAGAAGCCAAACGGCTAGCCAACAGGCTCAAAATCATCACCCAAACAAATCAGTAAATGTGTAGCTATTTGTCGGGCACAAAATTTTATTCCTCTTCTCTAGCCCCTTTGCTATAACCTGTTCAATGAATATGCATGTACATATATATACAGTTCATATCATTTTTCATTTTCTATTCAACTTCATATTTGATTTCTATTTGGTTTAAAAACACCATTCATTCTAATGCTACATAAATAGGTGCAAATCATTTCATTAGCTAATTAATGAATATTTCAACTCATATATGTTTATTTTGAACAAGTGGCTATTTTTAACACTTTACATTTCAACGATTTATGCATACAATAAAAATGTGATTTTTTATTGTAAAACAATTCATTTCAAAACACTATTTTTCTATATAGTTCATATAGTCGATAAAAGGTGATTTTTATTATCAAACAATTTATTTCAAAATATGAATACCATTCAACACATGAATTTCTAAACAACGAATGAATATCAATTCAACACATGAATGTTTTCAATAGTTTTTATATATAGATAAAAATGTGATTTTTATTATCGAACAATTTATTTCAAAATATGAATACCATTCAACACATGAATTTCTAAACAACGAATGAATATCAATTCAACACATGAATGTTTTCAATAGTTTTTCTATATAAATAAAAATGTGATTTTTATTATCGAACAATTTATTTCAAAATATGAATACCATTCAACACATGAATTTCTAAACAACGAATGAATATCAATTCAACACATGAATGTTTTCAATAGTTTTTCTATATAGATAAAAATGTGATTTTTATTATCGAACAATTTATTTCAAAATATGAATACCATTCAACACATGAATTTCTAAACAACGAATGAATATCAATTCAACACATGAATGTTTTCAATAGTTTTTCTATATAGATAAAAATGTGATTTTTATTATCGAACAATTTATTTCAAAATATGAATACCATTCAACACATGAATTTCTAAACAACGAATGAATATCAATTCAACACATGAATGTTTTCAATAGTTTTTCTATATAGATAAAAATGTGATTTTTATTATCGAACAATTTATTTCAAAATATGAATACCATTCAACACATGAATTTCTAAACAACGAATGAATATCAATTCAACACATGAATGTTTTCTATACAATGAATAAATATAGTTTAAGCATATGAAAATAATTCAAACACACAAATATTATTCAAAATTTCGGCAGCATAACGGCAGGGTAGTTACACCGGCACCGTCCCTAGTACGGCTCCTCGCTCTACCTTAAAACCTCGCGGTTTTTGACAATGGGGTTCATGCATCTAGTTCGCACGCAGGCGGCAAGTATATATTTATTTCATTTCCACAAACTAATCCTATGTGGTTTCAACCAAATATTTCACAACCACCAATGGGTATTTTTCAACCACAATCAACCAATATCAATCACAAACAATCCCAAACAATCATTCGCTATCAACCAATTATCACAACAATTTCAATCAATAAATATCGTCCATGGTTTGTGGACGAGGGGCGTATATATATATATAGATATATATTTATAGATAGCAATTCACTTTCATTTCACATATATATAATATTTTTAAATCAGAAATCTCACCAATAGCTATCCAACTGCACGACACTTCACTTATAGAAATCTTCGCCTTTTGTCGCTTTCGCCCGTATTCTCTACACATGTAAAAATCGAATTTTTACTATGCTACTCAATATATAAAAAATATGATTTTTCTTTCGACTTTCGATACATAAAAATATGATTTTTACTTTCGACTTTCGATATATAAAAATGTGATTTTTACTTTCGACTTTCGATATATAGAAATATGATTTTTACTTCGGCTTTCCATATATAAAAATCTGATTTTTACTTTTAAATTTCTAATCTTCTTCTAGTTTATAAATCATTTTAAAATCAGTTTTTATATTCCTTTATAATTCAGTTTTTAAAATCTCAGAAAAATCAGTTTTTATATTTTTATAAATTAGTTTAAAATTCTTTTTTTAAAAAAAAAATCAGTTTAAAATTCTTTTTTTAAAATAAACAGTTTTAATCTTTATAAACAAATCAGTTTTCCTTTTCGAAATAAAATCAGTTTTTTTTTTTTTTTTTTAAACAAATTCAGTTTTAATACTTTATAAATAAATCAGTTTTTAACTTTATAAATAAATCAGTTTTTATTCTATAAATAAATCAGTTTTTATTCTTAAAACCAAATCAGTTTTACAGAATTAAATAAAAAGAAGAAAAAATGCTCACCGAAGCTGCGAAGGGGGGGGGGTTTCTCTGGTGGCGGTCGGCTTCAGCTTCGCGAGCGAGGGGGGGTCGATGTCAGGGTCGGCGGTGGTCTTCTCGAGGGTGGCGCTCGGGGTTTGGTGGCGTCGCGATGGGATTCGACGGGGGGGGGGGGGGGGGGATGGCTTCGAGGAGTTCGAACGGGGTGGCGATGGCTTCGGGTCTTCGAGGTGGTGGCTTGGGGTTTGGTGGCGTCGCCGTCGAGTCTAGGGTTTTTTTTTTCTTTTGTTTCTGGTAATTGAATCGGGGGGGGGGGGGGCAGTGAAAAAGAAAAAGGGGGGGGGGGAAGGGAATTAAAAAAAAAATATTTTTATTATTATTTAATTGTTTAAAGTTGACTTTTACCCACGACCACGAAACGAGGCCCACCGCCTGTCGTCCATAGCGTTTAACCCCTATTCCGGACACAATGGGATATGTATCGCAAGCTGATTTGATCGTTACAATCGGTTTCCTTTTGAATTTTCATTTAAATCATTATATTGAATTTTAAACGCTCATTTCAAATTATCGGGGTCACATACTAACTAGAAAAATTCCAGAAAAATATTTTCTAGTTTCGTATTGACGATACGGTCCTAACAAAACTAATTTCGTCTAATTCTGAGACCGTATGAAAAATGGCCAATTTCCAGTCGATTAAATTCAACAGAAACTGGTCAAACGCGATTTCTTTTGCCACGCTCACATATTGATTCGAAAAATTATGAAATTTGAAACCTAACAATAACTTGACACTGCGGATCCAACAAAAGTGGTTTCGTCGAAATCCGAGGTCATTTGCAAAATGTCCATTTTTAAGGGCCTGAATTCCATAGCGACTATTCAGAATTTTCAACTGGACATATCTTTTGATTCCCGCTATCAAATTTCGATTGGTCGAATCCGTTAGAAAGATATTCACTAACAGATTTAAATATTTTTGGTTTCACTAAAATCCGGATTGTTTTGCACCCGGTATATTCAATTGAAGTTTGAAATCGAATTATCGAACTACCGCGCCATTTTCAATTCTATATATAATTATAATTAATTATATTCGTTTTCAAATGTCGATTCAAACTCAGTTTTCATCGCCATTATCTAAAATATTTATTTTAAATATTTAAAGTCCATTATTTTAGCCAATTTAAATTTTTTAAATTGGTTCAGATTTTCTGGGTCGTTACAATCTCCCCCACTTAAAACTTTTCGTCCCCGAAAAGGAATAAAGTCGAAAGTGGTTTGATAAATCTACGATCTCACAATACAACAACCAATTTGTTTCTAATATTCAGAGTATGGAATAAACAATGCACATCCATGGGAAGAAAATAGCAACAGAATAGAGAATTAAATGGTAATGCAAGGTAGGGTAAATGTACCTTGCACCAGAGTCAATCAGAGATATCTACTCGGCATCTAGGATAAGCTTTCTGAATGCTCTCCTCAGTTTCCCAAGTACAATCTCGCGGATCTCCACTCCATTGCACTTTGACTAAGTGAACCTTCTTGTTTCTCAGCTCTTTGGTTTCTTTGCCGATGATCTTTAGCGGCTCTCGCCTCACAGCTAATTCTGGAGTAATTTCAATATCCTGCTGAGCTGCTTCTTCCACGATCAAGTCTGGATCATGAACGTGCTTTCGAAGCTGAGATATATGAAATACATCATGCACACCAGGCAACCAGTCTGGCAATTTAACTTTATATGCTAGAGTTCCAATCCGTTCCAGAATAGGAAACGGACCTATGAATTTGGGTGCCAACTTTCCAGTTTTACCAAACCGGATAACTCCTCTCATCGGTGATACTTTCAAATATACATAGTCGCCAACTTCAAAGGATATATCTCTTCTTCTTTTATCGGCATAGCTCTTTTGTCGGCTTTGAGCGGCGAGTAATCGCTTCTTAATAAAATCAACTTTGTCGGCAGCTTCTCGAATCATATCAGGGCCCAACACAAGTCTATTTCCAGGCTCGACCCAACAAGCAGGAGATCGACACGGTCTACCATACAATGCTTCGAATGGCGACATTGTCAGACTCGCCTGGTAGCTGTTGTTATAAGAGAATTCAGCCAAATGCAGGTTGTCTTCCCATGATCCACCGAAATCTATAACACAAGCCCGCAATAGATCTTCTAAAATGCGATTTACCCTCTCAGTCTGACCGTCTGTCTGAGGATGATAAGTGGTGCTCAAGTTTAACTTCGTTCCCAGCTCGACTTGAAATGCTTCCCAGAATTTGCTAGTGAATATTGTATCCCTATCACTGACTATACTGAGTGGCACTCCATGTAGTCTAACTATTTCCCTGAAGTATATCTGCGCCAGACTCTGAGCGGTTCTATTTGATTTGACAGGTATAAAATGGGCGGTCTTCGTGAAGCGATCTACGATCACCCAAATACTGTCATTTCCCTTTCTGGTTCTGGGCAAACCATCAATGAAATCCATAGAAATATGTTCCCACTTCCAGCCAGGAACTTCTAGCAGTTGTAATAATCCAGCCAATTTCTGTTGGTCGCTTTTAACTAGCTGGCAAGTAGGGCATCGGCTAACGTATATAGAAACGTCTCTCTTCATAGCCTTCCACCAGAATGTTCTTTTGAGATCGTTATACATTTTGGCCACACCAGGATGGATACTCAGCTTGGACTTGTGACACTCGTCTAACACTTCCCTTTTCAGCTCAGGAACGTCAGGAACACAAATCCTTCCTTTCAACCTCAAGGTCCCGTCGTTATCTATTTGAAAACACGAGGGTTCGCCTTTCTGAATCCTTTTGATCATATCTTTAATAAAGTTATCCTCCTTCTGAAGAATAGATATTTTGTCCATCAAGGAAGTCGTGATAATAAAGCTGGCGATCATTACACTCTTTCTGCTCAGCGCATCGGCCACGACATTGGCTTTTCCTGGAGTGTATATAATTTCAAAGTCATATGCTGCAAGAAACTCCAGCCAACGTTGCTGCCTCAAGTTCAGGTCTTTCTGAGTGAACAGATATTTTAACGACTGGTGATCTGTAAACAGTTCAAACCTCTCGCCCAGAAGATAGTGTCTCCATATTTTCAAAGAGAATATGATAGCCAATAACTCAAGATCATGAGTTACGTAGTTTTTCTCGTGCGGCTTCAGTTGACGGCTAGCATAAGCAATTACTTGGCCTCTTTGCATTAACACTGCTCCAAGGCCTTCTCCAGAAGCATCAGTCCATACCTTTAAATCTTGGTTGCCATCAATGATGGTTAACACTGGAGCAGTCGTTAGTCTCAACTTTAGCTCTTCGAAAGCCTCCTCACTCTCTTGAGTCCATTTGAATTTAGAATGCTTCTTTGTAAGCTTCGTTAAGTGGCCAGATATCTTAGAAAAGTCTTTAACGAACTTCCGGTAATAGCTAGCCAATCCGAGAAAACTGCGGACTTCAGTGGGAGTACTGGGCTGTTTCCAATTCTGGATAGCTGTGATTTTACTTGGATCCACAGCAATTCCTTCTTTCGATACAACATGGCCCAGAAATTTCACTTCATCTTGCCAGAATATACATTTGGAAAACTTGGCTTTCAATACATTCCTTCTGAGGATTTCTAGAACCTGTTCCAGATGCTTTTCATGTTCGGCCTTTGATTTAGAGAAGATTAGAATATCGTCAATGAAAACCAGAACAAATTTATTCAATACTCCTCTGAATACTCTGTTCATCAGATCAACGAAATAAGCTGGAGCGTTACATAAGCCGAACGACATTACTAACCACTCGTAGAATAAGTCGGGGCCTCTGAACGCGGTCATTGGAACACATTCTTCGGCAATTCGGAGTTGATGGAAACCTGTAGCTAGGTCCATTCTTGAAAATACCTGTGCTCCATTTAATCGATCCAATAAATCATCAATTCGCGGCAACGGATATTTATTCTTTATTGTCTGCTTGTTCAGATCTCGATAATCCACGCATAGCCGTAGAGTACCATCAGATTTTGGGACAAATACCACTGCTGCACCCCAATCAGAGAAACTAGGCCTTATCAGACCTTTCCATACTTGCTGTCGTGTTTGATTGTCTAATTCCTCCTTCTCTTTCAAGGACATTCTTCGAATAGCGTGAACTACCGGCCTTGCATTGGGAATTAAAGCAATCTTGAAATCTATTTCTCTTTGCGGAGGTAAGCGAACAACTTCTTCGAACACATCCGCATAGTTCTTGACGACAGGAATATCTTTGATGAGGTCGGGAATATTCTCTATGACTTCAGGGACATTTTCTATTTGGGCTGGAGAAACATCGAGAGCTGACCAGAAATCTTTTCTATTTGAAGTCGGGCCTTCACATGGTATGGTTATATAATTCCCCGATTGGGCCTTTGCTTTAACCACTCTCTCGGCGCATTTAACTTCAGCTTCATATCTAGTTAACCAATCCAATCCCAGAATAAGATCGAATTCATTAAAATTCATGATGATAGAGATAATAGGGAATTTATAGCAAGAAAAAGATACAGGTATTGCACAAATCCAACTGAGATTGATGGAACCTCCAACTGGATTTTGGACAGTCATTGGCTCTTTGAGCTTCTTCAAATTCAAATCCAGTTTCTTGACTGCACTCTTTGCAATAAAGCTTCGTGACGCGCCTGTGTCAAACAGTACTTTAACTGGAATGTTTTTGACATTGAGCGTGCCTTCTAAAACATCAGACCTTTCCTGATCAGACGAAGAGGTCGGTACTTCTACCACTTCATTTACATGTACTGCTTTAGGTTTTCTGAATAGCGGGCAGGCCTTTGAAAGATGACCGAACTGATGGCATTGACTGCACTTTCTATTCTCTCTAAACTGGTTATCGGGTTTAGACCCTCTCTTTCGTTTCCTCGAGGTTTTACACTTCCTGGTCAGATGCCCCTGTTTATTGCAGTTAGAACATGTGGCAGTCGTTGCCGGATCTTTTTCGGATCTGGCCCTCTTCCGGTCTACCTCGGGCTTGTTACTGACCTCAGACCTCTTACTGGCTTCTGGAATATCAGTTTCCGACTCTGCTTTGTCACTAGAACTGACTTCTTCTTCGTCACGTAACATTCCTTTCTTATGGAGATCTTCATACTGATAAGCCATATAAATCATTTCTGGAAAAGGAAGCTTCACATGCCCCAATACTTTATTCTGGTATTTCCTTTGAAGTCCGTGAATAAATCTCAGATTTTTCCTCTTCGGATTTTCAATTAGATGAGGGGCAAAGTGAGAAAGTTCATTGAATTTCTTATGATATTCGGGAATGGTCATATCACCTTGTATTAGATAAGAAAATTCATCACATAATCTCTCGGTTGCTTCGGGAGGAGTAAATCTTTCTAAGAAAATCACTTTGAATCTGTCCCAGGTGATATCACCTTCTGGATTATTTCTGATGATTGATTCCCACCAGATTAAAGCTTCTTCTTTGAGCGCCCAAGATGCTACTAACCGTTTCTGGTCATCTCTCAACTGGATATGCTCAAAGATTCTTTCTGCAGAGCTCACCCAAGCTTGAGTCTGAATTATAGATTCATTGCCCGAGAACTGCGCTCCGTTCAGATTTCGATATTTCTTTAATAGAGCTTCTAGATCAGGTTCTGTATCCCTTCTGTTTCTGGCACTCATTTTTCTAGTACTTCTGCAATTAGCAGATCAAGTGTCAGGTCACAGAAAAGGTATTTTAAAATATAGAAACACATACTTCAAATGTAAATGTGTCTATCAAGGTGTAATTATTCTGCTTTACTCATACTAGGATATTGCTGATCCTATCTGTATTGAGTTGCCCGTCCTAGAACACTACTGGTTCTATTTCTGACGAGTTCGTTCAAATGTTATATTCCAGAACTAAGCTTAACCAAAGCTCTGATACCAGGTTGAGACGACCCGATTCCCCGTTCTCACGGAAACAAGGTTATCTTTGGAATATAACACAGAAACAGATAATAGCAGAACAGAATTAAATAAATACACCAGAATGAACAACAAAATATACTGGATAAAAGTAATCATCAGAGTTACACAGTATACAGGATCTTACTTAGTACAAATACAGTTCAGCTATACATAAATGTCTACAGCGGAAATAAACAAAATATGTACAATAGGAGCTGAACAGCATAAAAAGAAATAAATGATAGAATCCATCTTCAGCTCCAGCTATCCAGAAAGAACCAGCTAAACCTGAATACAAGGCTGCCTGTGTAGAAAAAGGGGCACCCGAGTTTGAGAGTGAAACAAACTACGAGTCAGTCATGGGACTGGTATGAGAAATCTACTCAACACATATATATAATTTGGCTAATCACAGGACCACGCCACTTTCGTGGAACGGGTTTACTCCATTGGATTGCCAGTGCTTTAAAACAAATCTTTCTTTTAAACATCGCTATGCTTTTTATAAAAATGAAGCCGTTATAAGACTCAGTTCCCATCACACAATGCAACGCAAACCGGATGATAGAGTTTTTACCTTATAACGGCCAAGATATGCTTGATACGAATAAAACAAAGGCATTTGATATTATTGCTAGTGTTTATATGTTTTGAAAACAATTTCAAATCATAACTATCAATCATAGGCGGCATTAATGCCCCATACCACTATGTCGCCATATATAGGTATACAATCAAAACCGCACGGTCACGTATTTGGAAATTGGATTTCCGTCATGAACCAAGGCAAAAGATAGTCCTTACCGAATTCGAGACTGCCTAGCCCGAGTCTCAGGATCAGAGCTCGAGTGACCCTAGGAGCGACAGGGCCGGTCCACACGGAGTGGATTAAAATGCCTGAGCACTACGTTTCGCCGCCCTTTGGGGCGTAAGCGAGCCAACAAGTGACTCCATCGGACCCGGATCGTCCAATCTAACCGAGGCGCCTCGCAACAGCAACAACCACATAAGTCAAACTCGTCAGGGCGTGTAAAACCACTGACGCCACTTTTAGCTAGGAGGAAACGTAGGCCCTCCCTGAGGTCCGTTCTCCCGTTTTAGGTTCATACCGGGGTGTGAGGCTCGCGAATTCACGTTATACACAAAGCTACGCCACACAGGCGGTGCTTTGATCATCACCACAAGACTTTGCTTTTCAACAGAAGCCCTGATCACTGCATCTTAGCATGCCACACAGAATAAATCCTATGTCAGACACACAGTCCATTTACAAGTCCGTTCTGGGTCTGAACGAAACCGGAGGCACTAAATACCTCGCAAACCCTTCGATCACCACGTACGTCTGGACGATCACCACTCATTATCCATATTTCGGGATGCCTCCCAATCAGGACCTCGGTTACCATCCAAACGAGGTGAAGATCTCCGGTCTTCGACCATCGTCTTCATCTTCGAATTTCAATCGTCGGTCGATTATTCGAAATGAGAATTAACTCGGCCTTTTCAAATAATTCACGTATATTTAGAATTTCAAATCGATTTATTTCAATGGTTAAATTATTCGACAACACCAATTGTGTTCTTTAATATAGTTTTCACACCAAACACATTCAACCATCAAATACAACATAAATCGAGCAAATTCAGTTTATTTCCATTCCATATCACTTATGATATTTTATAACTATTTATCGCTATTTTTATTTATTTTAAAATAGCCATTTTATTCAAAACGACGCTTCGGGCCATAAGGCGGCCGTGGCGCTGTTTTTCTTCAGATTTGATTTACACATATCTGAAAATCTAACCGTTGGATCTTCACAAAATTTACATCATTACAAAGGTCTTTTCAAAACGAATCCAACGGTTCCAGTTTCGGGAAAATCCGACGGTCGGATCTCCCGGTACAATCGTTTGAAATTTCGATTTCAAAATACGAACTGCAGCGTCGTTATTCGATTAAATATAATTATATTTATATATATAAATAAATATAATCGTTTCTGGCGCTGTTTTTCTTCAGATTTGAATTAAACATTCCAGACAATCCAACCGTTGGATTTCTACAAAGTTGGTGCCGTTGGGAAGATATTTCCAAGGCAAACCCGACGGTTGAGGTTTCGGGAAAATCCAATGGTCGGATTTCCCGTACTAGTCGTTTGAAATCACGGTTTCAAAATACGAACTGCACGGCTTCGTTTCGTTTTAATTTTATTTATATTTATATATTTATATAAATATAGTTCATTCAACGATTTCAATATCGTTTTTACTTCAAAAAATTTTCTAACTCCTTAAATTTTGGAAAAATTTCGCCATAACCTCCCCTGCACCGGGAGCATCGGGAAATCGCAAATAGCGTTCCCGGTCCTTCTAATCTCAAAAAGAAAAAGAAGAAGCCAAGCGGCTAGCCAACAGGCTCAAAATCATCACCCAAACAAATCAGTAAATGTGTACCTATTTGTCGGGCACAAAATTTTATTCCTCTTCTCTAGCCCCTTTGCTATAACCTGTTCAATGAATATGCATGTACATGTATATACAGTTCATATCATTTTTCATTTTCTATTCAACTTCATATTTGATTTCTATTTGGTTTAAAAACACCATTCATTCTAATGCTACATAAATAGGTGCAAATCATTTCATTAGCTAATTAATGAATATTTCAACTCATATATGTTTATTTTGAACAAGTGGCTATTTTTAACACTTCACATTTCAACGATTTATGCATACAATAAAAATGTGATTTTTTATTGTAAAACAATTCATTTCAAAACACTATTTTTCTATATAGTTCATATAGTCGATAAAAGGTGATTTTTATTATCAAACAATTTATTTCAAAATATGAATACCATTCAACACATGAATTTCTAAACAACGAATGAATATCAATTCAACACATGAATGTTTTCAATAGTTTTTATATATAGATAAAAATGTGATTTTTATTATCGAACAATTTATTTCAAAATATGAATACCATTCAACACATGAATTTCTAAACAACGAATGAATATCAATTCAACACATGAATGTTTTCAATAGTTTTTCTATATAGATAAAAATGTGATTTTTATTATCGAACAATTTATTTCAAAATATGAATACCATTCAACACATGAATTTCTAAACAACGAATGAATATCAATTCAACACATGAATGTTTTCAATAGTTTTTCTATATAGATAAAAATGTGATTTTTATTATCGAACAATTTATTTCAAAATATGAATACCATTCAACACATGAATTTCTAAACAACGAAGGAATATCAATTCAACACATGAATGTTTTCTATACAATGAATAAATATAGTTTAAGCATATGAAATTATTCAAACACACAAATATTATTCAAAATTTCGGCAGCATAACGGCAGGGTAGTTACACCGGCACCGTCCCTAGTACGGCTCCTCGCTCTACCTTAAAACCTCGCGGTTTTTGACAATGGGGTTCATGCATCTAGTTCGCACGCAGGAGGCATGTATATATTTATTTCATTTCCACAAACTAATCCTATGTGGTTTCAACCAAATATTTCACAACCACCAATGGGTATTTTTCAACCACAATCAACCAATATCAATCACAAACAATCCCAAACAATCATTCGCTATCAACCAATTATCACAACAATTTCAATCAATAAATATCGTCCATGGTTTGTGGACGAGGGGCGTATATATATATATAGATATATATTTATAGATAGCAATTCACTTTCATTTCACATATATATAATATTTTTAAATCAGAAATCTCACCAATAGCTATCCAACTGCACGACACTTCACTTATAGAAATCTTCGCCTTTTGTCGCTTTCGCCCGTATTCTCTACACATGTAAAAATCGAATTTTTACTATGCTACTCAATATATAAAAAATATAATTTTTCTTTCGACTTTCGATACATAAAAATATGATTTTTACTTTCGACTTTCGATATATAAAAATGTGATTTTTTACTTTCAACTTTCGATATATAGAAATATGATTTTTACTTCGGCTTTCCATATATAAAAATCTGATTTTTACTTTTAAATTTCTAATCTTCTTCTAGTTTATAAATCATTTTAAAATCAGTTTTTATATTCCTTTATAATTCAGTTTTTAAAATCTCAGAAAAATCAGTTTTTATATTTTTATAAATCAGTTTAAAATTCTTTTTTTTTTAAAAAAATCAGTTTAAAATTCTTTTTTTAAAATAAACAGTTTTAATCTTTATAAACAAATCAGTTTTCCTTTTCGAAATAAAATCAGTTTTTTTTTTTAAAACAAATTCAGTTTTAATACTTTATAAATAAATCAGTTTTTAACTTTATAAATAAATCAGTTTTTATTCTATAAATAAATCAGTTTTTATTCTTAAAACCAAATCAGTTTTACAGAATTAAATAAAAAGAAAATAAATAAAAAAATGCTCACCGAAGCTGCGAAGGGGGGGAGGGGTTTCTCTGGTGGCGGTCGGCTTCAGCTTCGCGAGCGAGGGGGGGTCGATGTCAGGGTCGGCGGTGGTCTTCTCGAGGGTGGCGCTCGGGGTTTGGTGGCGTCGCGATGGGATTCGACGCGGGGGGGGGGGGGGGGGGGCGATGGCTTCGAGGAGTTCGAACGGGGTGGCGATGGCTTCGGGTCTTCGAGGTGGCGGCTTGGGGTTTGGTGGCGTCGCCGTCGAGTCTAGGGTTTTTTTTTTCTTTTGTTTCTGCTAATTGAATCGGGGGGGGGGGGGGCAGTGAAAAAGAAAAAGGGGGGGGGGAAGGGAATTAAAAAAAAAAAATTATTTTTATTATTATTTAATTGTTTAAAGTTGACTTTTACCCACGACCACGAAACGAGGCCCACCGCCTGTCGTCCATAGCGTTTAACCCCCATTCCGAACACAATGGGATATGTATCGCAAGCTGATTTGATCGTTACAATCAGTTTCCTTTTGAATTTTCATTTAAATCATTATATTGAATTTTAAACGCTCATTTCAAATTACCGGGGTCACATATTAACTAGAAAAATTCCAGAAAAATATTTTCTAGTTTCGTATTGACGATACGGTCCTAACAAAACTAATTTCGTCTAATTCTGAGACCGTATGAAAAATGGCCAATTTCCAGTCGATTAAATTCAACAGAAACTGGTCAAACACGTTTTCTTTTTCCACGCTCACATATTGATTCGAAAAATTATGAAATTTGAAACCTAACAATAACTTGACACTGCGGATCCAACAAAAGTGGTTTCGTCGAAATCCGAGGTCATTTGCAAAATGTCCATTTTTAAGGGCCTGAATTCCATAGCGACTATTCAGAATTTTCAACTGGACATATCTTTTGATTCCCGCTATCAAATTTCGATTGGTCGAATCCGTTAGAAAGATATTCACTAACAGATTTAAATATTTTTGGTTTCACTAAAATCCGGATTGTTTTGCACCCGGTATATTCAATTGAAGTTTGAAATCGAATTATCGAACTACCGCGCCATTTTCAATTCTATATATAATTATAATTAATTATATTCGTTTTCAAATGTCGATTCAAACTCAGTTTTCATCGCCATTATCTAAAATATTTATTTTAAATATTTAAAGTCCATTATTTTAGCCAATTTAAAAAATTTTAATTGGTTCAGATTTTCTGGGTCGTTACAGCTCCTCACTACATTACTCATCACTCAGTACATTCTTTACATTTCATATACACACTCATTCACTGTCTTATGTCATCTTCAGTTTTCTGTCTTCACAGCTCAGTCCAGTCATCATCTGCTGTAACGACCCGCATTCTACGCATCGAATGATCGTAGAATATTTATTTCTCTCACATACGAAGTCGTATGGTCATGTAACTTTGGGAGACGACTATTGGAGTCATTTCCCATGTTCATGATTTTTTCCGATTTTTAAATGACCGTTTTGACCTTAGCTGACACTGTTTTGGCCATAACTTTTGACTGGAAAGGAATTTTGATTTGAAACCACTTCCATTGGCTCCGAATGATGGTTTACAGTTCCGTAGAGTGGTCATATTAGCCAAACGGACTTACTGTTTGGGAGATATGACTGAAACAAGTTTCAGATGGTGAAAAACAGCTTAATTGGGCTTAACCGGATGATTAACAGCTAGGCCCAATGGGGAATTTCGGAATTAGGGTTATGAGGAGGCTGAAATCAGTTAGAGAACGATCTTATTTTCATTTCTCAGCCATCACTTTCATTCTTGAAACCCTAACAATGGCCTCCAACACTAAAATCAACTTCTAATCACTTTCTAATCAAGGATTAAGCTTAGCAACATCAAATCAAGAAGAAATAGCACCAAATCAGTATTAGAGTTGCTGTTAGACATTAGTATTAGCCCAAATCAGCGAGGTTTCAGTTCTGAAAATTTTATTTGTGGCCAAGGTGAGTGATTTGCATAGTTCCTCACTAATTACGGTTAATTAAGGGTAATTAGTGTTGATTAGCGAATTTATACACTAATAAATTCTGGAAAAATAATTATAAGTTCTTAAATGATGTTTTAGACCTCTGTTAGAAATTTGGTTTAATTTGATTAAGTTTTGCTAATCATATCATTAGTTTGCCTAAACATGCTTAAGGGAAAATATGGGATTTTGGGTATGTTTGATCCATTTTACATGTTAAGATTGTTGTTTTGGAGTTTGTGGTTGATTATACATGTTGCTATGATTGTATGGTATGTTTTGTGATTGATTAGAACTGTTAGATTGGTCGAAAACGCCGTCGTATGGCGTAAAACAGTCGCTGGAAAGTCGTAGGAAATATGCAGGATTTTGAACCGGATCAGATCGGACAATTGGGCTCGGATCGGATAGGAGAACCGAGCAAGTGGACTCGATTCGGATTGGAACTTAGCATAAGGGGCTTGGCGAGAAGGAAGGCTATTTGCTTACATTTGGAGTTGGGTAGGGGATCGGATCGGAGGGACCAAAAGGATGGATCGGATCGGGCGAATGAAGAAGGATGGGATCGGATCGGGCGAACGAAGAGGGATCAGATCGGGATATTTATGAGGGAGCAACCACCGAGCCGCACCCAGGCAGAGGGCATCCGAACCAAACCAAGCTAGAAGGGGAACATCCTAACCGAACCACACCCAGGAGCATACTAAGAAGTATTGGACCGAACCGAACCGATGTGGCATGAAGGACCCCGTACACCGAACCGAACCGAACCGAATGACCAATTGTTTCTACTATCACGCGACGACTCCTTTGAAGACCAACTCCAATTCGACCAAAACCTGATATGCAAAGGAAGCCCAAATGAGGAGCTTTGACTCAGGATCCAGTTGGGAACCAATCAGTGGGCTTCATGATTGGGCTTTGCTGCGGGACGTGTGTTAAGGGGTTGTCGATGTCTATAACTTTGAATCACTATGTGTAGGGAGTACGTGAATGGATTCAGGGCCATAGTGGCCTAGGTACGACTAAAGAACTATAGACCAATGAAGTGGGATCATTTGTAAAGGTTTGGTCATGACTCCATAGGGTAAGCTTGGTGGTAGTAGTTGTTGTACAAGTCGAACTCCGTCACTACTTCGATGGGTCTAGTGATTGACAGTGGTGGACATCGTATGCTTTACGCACTGAGTGAGAGATGTGAGAATGGTTGCTATGTTTGATTGTTTGCCATCATTATGACATGCACACCCCACCCCCGTTATCTTCACACCATTTGTTCAGTGGCACCTTAGAGTACTGTACGGTATGTAGTGCTAACTCTTTGGTTGCATGTCCAGGTATGGTTTAGTATACCTGTTATTGTTCTGTTTAGCTGCTTATCGCTCATACCAGACTTTTTGTCTGACCCAGAGTTTTATGTCTCTTCTTATTACTCTGGGTGCTCTCACGAGCAGACTAGAGACAAGTTAGCTGGGTATGTACGAGTAGCTGATACGGAGACGAGCAGGAGGCTTCCACGTATGATACATATAGATATTCTCCCTGTGTTGTTGAAGATCACTGCTTGGGCACTAGTAGTGTATCTCCTACTTCAGCTTTCTTTTGTTTTAGAGACAGTAATTTGGAAAGTTGTAATAAGCTGTATTTGGATTTCCGCAGCTCTGATGTTGATGTTGGTTTTAGTCATCAGCTTATGCACTGTCTCGCCTGTTTTATGTCAAGTATATTATTATTATTTTTTGTTCCATGCGCTATGAGACATTCTACAGGTTTTCGATTAGCTCATCCTCTTCTTTCCTCTCTCTAGCGACCGTTCTGTGCTAGTTGGCATGTGTACAACGCACTTTCGGAGAAAATGCCGGTTGGTGCGGGGCGGGCTGTCACATCTGCTTACCTGTCACATGATACACACACAGAGTACACTGCAATAGAAATAAAGCTGAATAGATGTGAATATAAAATTTAATTTTAAAATTTTATTTGCCTCAGTTTTCTGGTGTGTTTCTCATCATTTTTTATGACTTAACCTGATTCATCCGTGTCCAGTCAGTGTATATACAAAATATTTCAATACGAGGACAAGATTATTTTTCTAAATGGCTGCATATACACACGTGTGCACTGCCTCGCCAATCCAATGTTCATCTGAGGAGTAGCCACGTGGACCATCTCGACTCAGTACACAACCAAAAGTGACAATGAACAAAGAAAGAGGCAGCAACATAAGCAAACAGTGCAAACAAATAAGGGACATTACTTCATGCACATTTTGGTGTACATAAGTGCACAACATACAAGCCAGACTTCATACATGAATGACACAGCACATGCATGGAAACATGTTGGTCGAGCTCAATGGTGTTGTTTCAAGTTCAAGACTTAAGCACAAGTAATATACAATGGTGAATGAAGTTCAAAGATATGCATACCAACATAAACAATGACATAGCCAAAGGCATGGCCATGGATGGACAATGAAGATGATCAAATCAGTTTTAAGGCACAAGGTCAAGCATGTCAAGGGTAAGCACAAGGCTAGTACACAAGCAAGCTCAATCATACATGATCTTCAAAGAGGTGATGCATACAAGGTTCAGGTACAATACATGTATGGAACATGAACATTTGCAGCAAGTTCATACAGATCAGTTGCAAAAATATGAAGCAGCATATTACAAGCAAAATAGTGGTGGTGCATACAATGCATAGTTTCACAAGCGGGCATATAGAACAAGACATCAATACATGGTACAAGACAGATTTTAAAATAGCAAGCAACAAGTTCATACTGCATAATTCATACTGGATAGTTCAAACCAGACCAGGCAGTAACTAACGGGTATGATGCAACAGCAACACAAGTGCTCATATGCTAAATGGTTCAACAAGCAAAACCAAGGGTACACGACAGGGTCAATACAACAAGGAAATCAATACATGTCAGGAAGCAAAGATACATGCAGATGCGTGCGCGTGCACACACACACACACACAAAAGATAAGTAAAGTTGATCAATCACAAGCATGTTAAAGTTTCAGAATTTCCAGCATGTACTCATCAGTGATTATGAATACAACAGTGAAATAGGATGTGAAATAGGAAATTCAACAATTCATATTATCACTCATGTCAATAGTTCGAGCAACAGTGGAATATGCAGATAAGTTTAACTCTTTTTAGCAAGAAGTCATGGTAAAAGGAAAGTATTCTTTTTGGACAAAAATCACTCATAATTTTTCCAGTAAAATAAATTGTTTATGGCAAACTGCAAATTGTTTTCCATAAATCCAATTTTTACAAATCAATGAACAACATTTTGGGCAGTTTTTTTAATCAGAGCAAGTGATTAATCTGCCACGCAGATTTCCTGAAATTACTTCATTGATTTGTGGCAAAAAGAATTCGCCACTTCTTTCCTGAAAATGGCAAATGTATTTTTGGCATGTTTTTAAAACAAGTTTCCATAAATGTTTTTTTTTCTTGGGCAGAAAATTAAATCCAGATTTAAAAAAAAAAACTTGGCATGGTGCAAATATTTCAATGGGACAAGTATATTTATTTTTTCAGATATCGTGTGGTGTTTCCAGATTTGGACTTAATCAAAGAGGGCAAATTGTTTCAAGTTTCATTTGAAGGTTTCAATCAAAATTCACGACATTTATTCAAAGTATTTCAAAAAGGGAAATCGAGCAAATCAGGTAATTTTCAGATCAAATCACTACACGTGAAATCAGAGTCCAATAGGGTTTGTATAACCCTATAACTGCACCAATTACATCATTGGCAAAGATATTATCGAAAAACACAAATCAACTCAAGAACAAAAAGAATTCAAAGCAAAATCAATTACCAGTTTTTCCGATCGCAAGAAAGAGCAATTCAATCGACGAACATACAACATAGTTTCGAGCTTCAGAAGATTTACAAAACATTCATCTTTGTAATCGCGATTTGAATTGAAATCAAAGAAAACCCTAAATCTTTTTTTAAGGCCGCCGTTTTTGATTCCAGAGGAAAAATGATTGGGTGAAACAAACATAAGTGGATCCATTTCTAAAAGGGCCAGCCAAGTTCAAGTTGATCCTTAGGGGCCAAGTTTAAATAAAAGGGTTTAGTTTGTTTTTTAAATTAAAAGGGAGTTTTCTTTGTTCTTTTTTTTGTATTTAATTACATATGTAATCGATCCATCAGTTTCTAGAGTCTGTAAAATCTAGGGTATCCAGTTAGGGTGTTAACTTATAGTTTACTAAAGTCTGTAAAAACTAGGGTTAATGGTTACAGGGTTGTAATCAAGGGAAATCTGATCTAGGGGATTAGATCAGTCTAGGGTTTTGAGCGTAGGATTAGAATAGGAGCGAGGGGTTCGCGAGTGTATATGGTATTCTATGCGGGATGTGTTCTCTTACCTAGTAGAAACCTTAGGAATGCAGCAGTAGGCAGGTTTTTGCCGAAGCTGGGTATATCTGTTGTGTGATTTATTTTCTGCACTTTTATTTTTGCTGCATTCTGTGATCTGTTTATTATTTTAATATCCTGTTAGATTTTTAAATTCAGCGAAAAATCATGATAAACCCTATTCACCCCCTCTAGGGTTAATCTAGATCCAACAAGTGGTATCAGAGAGGGTTTTCTTTAACTCTAGAGTCATGGGTAATCCTAGTCGTCAGTCTAGTGAGAGTCAGTCCAGTTCATCTCCAACTATTTTCACTGGAACGGATTTTTTAAACTGGAAATCCAAAATGGAATTTTATTTAAAATCTGTTAATATTAAATGTTGGGATGTTGTTATCAATGGGTACGATATGGTAGATAAAGTTTTTAATTCTCGTGCTACACATATTCTATATTATTATCTTGATGATGATCAATACAGTCTGATCTCCCATTGTTTAACTGCGCATGAAATATGGGCAGCTCTTAATACGAAGTATGGACAAATTGACAACAGCTGCTCAAAACCCCAAAGTGCCTACTCTGATTCAGAGTTTTTCTTAATAGGATTTACAAATGAAAATTTAGATGAATCAATCGATGGAGATTCAACAGATGACGAAAAAGGAAATTTCTCATGCAAAGATTTGGTTTATATGTGTACTGACTTGACTAAATCTTTTGATAAACTCCAACGGAAAAACAAACTTCTGAAATCTAAAAATCATGATTTAATTAACATAAATAATATGTTGGAATTAAATCGTGAAAACTCCAATTGCCAGAATTGTTTGAAATTGAAAAATGATTTAACTCATCTTAATAAAAATCTTCGGAATTTTGAAAAATAAATTATCATTTTAAAACAAAATGAAGATGAGTTAATTTGTAAAAATAATTCTTTGCAAAATGAGTTGGATAATATTATTTCCTAACATAAGATTTTTGAAAATCAAAATTTACTGAAATCTGAATTTGTTTTGAAAGAGCTTGAAAAAGAAATTGCGAAATTCAAGGATTTTGAAAAATCTGCATCTGAAAAACAAGCTAAATTTGAATCTGAGATTGCTGAGTCCCAAACCAAAATAAAATTGCTTAATGATGAAAACCTGGTTTTGAAATCTTATTTTGAAAGATGTAAGATCACTAAAACTCATTGTTCAAATTTAATGAAAGAAAACGGTGATCTTAAAACTGAAATTCAATAACTTGAAACAACTTTGGCTAAATTTTCAAACGGTGAAAAATCTTTAAACATGTTGTTGAAAAATCAATTTTCATCAAGAAAAAAAAGTGGACTCGATTTTGGAAAAATTGATGAGTTTGAAAAGAGAAGATCAAATGTTTTTAAAGATCCTTCAAATCATTTTGAAAATATTCGTCTTGAAAATTTGAACTCAAATAATTTCAAAGGTTTTTAAATCAAAAGCGAAATGAAAATTAGTTTGATAACAATCCCTTTAAACCATTTTGGACCCCAAAAAGAAATAAAGTAAATTCATCTAAATTCAAACATATCTAGGTTCCTAAAAGTACAAAAATAGATTCGAATGGATTGTTATACAAACAAGTTTCGGTACCGAAAGTTCGACGTACAACTGTGAGTGGTTTTATTAATTTTGTTAGACCACTCGATCCTCTAAACAGTTAGGTATTGAGGGTTGGCTGAGGAACGACAAACTCGAAGAATCAAGCTTGCTTCATATCAACATCAATGCCTTTTGACATACGTTCCTTAGCCATGACTATTGAGTTGGAGATTCACATCGTCTACTGCAAATCAGGTATGATCTCTTGACTCACTTTTTTTTGTATATTATCTGATTTTATTCCTTCTTCTACCTCTTCTTTTATTTTTTATTCTAATTTAATTCGACACTGCCATATTCTTCTTATTCCGAGCTTTCTTAAACTTCCAATTGCAGTACTCATGATTTTCTGGAAATTCGCTTCTGTTGAAGAATACTCTTACTTTTAATCATTTCCAGATCTTGAATTGAAACTTGTATATGTTTGCAATTGTTTTGAAGTTTACTTTTTATTTTTGAATTTTTAACAGTGTTGAAGCATTCATATCATATCTTGAACACTGTTAATATGAATTCTAAATTGTTTTGAAGATCTGAAATATTAATGAGATATCACACATTTCTATTGTTCTGAGTTTCTTCTAATTCATTTTAGAAAAGCTTAAAATATTATACTCATTACAGTACACTTCTATTTATCAGTCATGATAATTTCATTGATTTTTAGATTGGCTTAGATATTTTAACTTATCTTTAGTCACAGTGATACATCATGAAATTCATCTTTATTCATGATCATTATGGTTAAAATTTATTTGTTTGAAATCATCTGAAATTATTGATATTTCGAATATCACACACCTCTTAAAATATGTAAGTATCAATCTCTATGTGACTGATTCATTATATCTTACAACTTGACATTAATGCATGTGATTTCAAATAAATTATTACTTAATTTTTGGATCATGAATATTTCCAAACTTGATGTAAATGATCTGAAACTTCGCTTGGGTCAGTCATATTCTTGTGAAAAAATATGTGAAAATCTGTTTTTGTAATTCACTGTTATTTCATGATCAACTGGCTTGAATATTTGTTTGAAATCATTTGAAATTGTTGATTTCATGAATCTCACACACTTCCTGAATCTGAAATTTACAATCTGGCGTGATCGATTCATTTAATCTTGAAATTTTCATATTCCCTCAAGTGATTTCAAATAAATCGTATTTTTGGATCATGAATCATCTTTTGTGACCATCATCTTGACAAGTCTGACTTGATTTTTTTGCTACTATGATATTGTTTTCGAAAATTCTTCGATGACTGCTTGCTTTGGCATATACAACTTGCTGCTCTGATACTGTTTTAACTGCTTGTTCTTGCCTGCTGCTCTGGTAAATGCGTCTAATTTGTTTGTTTTGACTGCTTGTGCTTAATGATTGAATATCATTGTCTTGTATACCCTTGTTAGTCACCCATTTCATATTTCAAATCCTCGTTAGTAGAGTCACCAACATGCGGTATCACTTTAGAAGTTTTGCAATTTTTTTTTCATCTTGTATATATTCCTAAATCCCTCATGTCATGTGTAAATCTTTCATATTCCTCTTGTAATTGATCTTCAATGAATTAATTATTGATTATTCATTCAGAAATTGAAATCAATAACCAAACTGAACTGTAGTAAGAATTCATCAAAATTATTAACAGATTTTAAAATTGTGATGAGTTATGACTGCATACTTCACAACAAGAGGAGATTCTATTTAATTTTTCATGATGATTGAACATTTATTATAATATCATTGAATTGGCGATTATTTCACGACCATTTTCTTTATCTACCATTATTCTGCCATCCATCATGTTTTTTATATTAATGTGGAGAGTTTAATTTTTTTTTTTAAAATCTTTTTGAACAAACATTGAAAATATTTGTGATAGAAATTGGACTATATTATTATCCAGAATTAGTGATAACTGAAAATTTTCAATGATCCCGGTACAGTTGAGCATATTTCATAATATAATTAATTTAGAAATTTATTTCACAGTCCATTTCTGTACCTACCACATTTCTATAATTCACATTGGTTTTATATATTGAGGAATTTTTCTTTTGAAGCTGAAAACGATAAATAAATAATCAGTACATAAGTGTGTCTCTAACCTCATTTAAAAATCCAAGCTCTGGTCATGCATAGTTATGAGACAACGTATAATTTAAGCTGCGACTGACCTCATTTAAAAATCCAAGCTCTGGTTATGCATGGTCAGTGTGCTCTTATATAAAATAAAAAGAAAAAGGAAATATTGTGCTATAAATTGAAATTTATCTGAAATTCTCCTTGGTGTATAAAAACCAGCCAATCAATCCATCTTTCTAATATGTGAAATGTGTTGAAATCTTATGAAGTATTATGATTTGTTGATTGATAGCTATTGGGATTTGAGATTATTCGATTTTGTCACTTAAATTGAATTATTTACTATAGTCCAAATCCATCATTGTTTTTGTGCTCTATTTTATAACATTCTTTTGGAAATATTTGGAAAGTATTCATATTTTTAAACTCTCTCCATTTTTATAATTTCATCGTAAATCCATCATTCCATAATGTGAAATTTGCCTCTAGTTCTTAGAATATTATGATTTTTGTTTGATTTATTGAAATTTATGATGACCGTTCTTCCTCTTAAGCTGAAATTATATTTTTAGTCATTTTTCATCTATACTTTAAATTCTGTATCCTTTTGATGATAACAAAAGGGGAAGAATGGGTTGAGATTTTGATTTATGAGTGAATATTTTATGAATATTATTAATTTTGAAAATCAATAATTCTTTTCACTCATGCACAGTTATAGGGGGAGTTTCTACTGTAAGGGTAGCTTTCAAATAGGGGGAGTTCAGTTCTTAACTGTCAAACACATTTATTGGATTGAAAATCTTTTATTTGTTTGCATCAAAAAGGGGAGATTGTTGTATATAATGGTGTTGTATACACAATTATATGATTTTTGTTTGATGATATCAAACAAATATATATTATTATAAATGTGTTTGTTACTATACTGTTTTATATATACATCACAGATAGGAATATAATATTTATATTTAAATAGAATACGACTGTACAGACATTCAAATATTCACACGGTATTTTATTTAAATATAATATTTTATTTCGAACAGTGCAACTTTTTATAACTCCACTATTTGAACACATCACTTTTCATATTCATTCACAGAATATTGTACTTGTAAATAAAACTGAATATGGTAGACAAATTTGTTTGAACACAATGAAATGATATTTTATTTAAATCAAATTTGTTTATTACAAATATCGGTACATTTTTCTATTTTCTGTACATCAGCTCCTCACTATATCACTTATCACTCAGTACATTCTTTGCATTTCATATACACACTCATTCACTATCTTCTGTCATCTTCAGTTTTCTGTCTTCACAGCTCAGCCTAGTTATCATCTGCTTACCTGTCACATGATACACACACAGTACACTGCAATAGAAATAAAGCTGAATACATGCGAATATAAATTTGAATTTTAAAATTTTATTTTCCTCAGTTTTCTGGTGTGTTTCTCATCATTTTTCATGACTTAATCTGATTCATCTGTGTCTAGTCAGTGTATATACAAAATATTTCAATACAGGGACAAGATTATTTTTCTGAATGGCTGCATATACACACGTGTATATATATATATATATATACACACATGTGCACTGCCTCGCCAATCAAGTGTGCATCTGAGGAGTAGCCATGTGGACCATCTCGACTTAATACACAACCAAAAGTGACAATGAACAAAGAGGCATCAGCATAAGCAAAATGTGCAAACAAATAAGGGGCATTACTTTATGTACATAGTGGTATACATAAGTGCACAACATATAAGCCAAATGTCAAACATGAATGACACAGCACATGCATGGAAACATGTTGGTCGAGCTCAATGGTGTTGTTTCAAGTTCAAGACTCAAGCCCAAGTAATATACAATGGTGAATTAAATTCAAAGATATGCATATCAACATGAACAATGACACAGCAAAAGGCATGGCCATGGGTGGACAATGAAGATGATCAGGTCAGTTTTAATGCACAAGGTCAAGCATGTCATAGGTAAGCACAAGGCTAGTACACAAGCAAGCTCAATCATACATGATCTTCAAAGAGGTGATGCATACAAGGTTTATGTACAATACATGTATGGAACATGAACATTTGCAGCAAGTTCATGCAGATCAGTTGCAAAAATATGAAGCAGCATATTACAAGCAAAACAGTGGTGGTGCATACAATGCATAGTTTCACAAGCAGGCATATAGAACAAAACATCAATACATGGTACAAGACAGATTTTAAAATAGCAAGCAACAAGTTCATACTGCATAATTCATATTGGATAGTTCAAACCAGACCAGGCAGTAACTAAAGGGTATGATGCGACAACAACACAAGTGCTCATATGTCAAATGGTTCAACAAGCAAAACCAAGGGTACACGACAGGGTCAATACAACATGGCAATCAATACATGTCAGGAAGCAAAGATACATGCAGATGCACACACGCACGAAAGACAAGTAAAGCTGATCAATCACAAGCATGTTAAAATTTCAGAATTTCTAGCATGTTCTCATCAGTGATTATGAATACAACAATGAAATAGGATGTGAAACAGGAAAATCAACAATTCATATTATCACTCATGTCAATAGTTCGAGCAACAGTGGAATATGCAGATAAGTTTTAACTCTTTTTAGAAAGAAGTCATGGTAAAAGAAAATTATTCTTTTTAGACAAAAAGCACTCATCATTTTTCCAGTAAAATAAATTGTTTATGAAAAACTGCAAATTGTTTTCCATAAATCCAATTTTTACAAATCAGTGAACAACGTTTTGGGTAGTTTTTTAATCATAGCAAGTGATTAATCTGCCATGCAGATTTCCAGAAATTACTCCATTGATTTATGGTAAAAAGAATTCTTCACTTCTTTCCTGAAAATGGCAAATGTAGTTTTGGCATGTTTTCAAAACAAGTTTCCAAAAATGTTTATTTTTCTTGGTCAGAAAATTAAATCGAGATTTGAAAAAAAAACTTGGCAAGGTGCAAATATTTCAATGGGACAAGTATATTTTTTTTCCAGATATCGTGTGGTGTTTCTAGATTTGGACTCAATCAAAGAGGGAAAATTGTTTCCAGTTTAATTCGAAGGTTTCAATCAAAATTCACGGCATGTATTCAAAGTATTTCAAAAAGCAAAATCGAGCAAATCAGGGAATTTTCAAACCAAATCACTACACGTGAAATCAGAGTCGAATAGGGTTTGTAAAACCCTATAACTACACCAATTACATCACTGGCAAAGATATCATCGAAAAACACAAATCATCTCAAGAGAAAAAAGAATTCAAAGTAAAATCAATTACCAGTTTTTTCGATCGCAAGAAGGAGCAATTTAATCGACGAATAGGCAACACAGTTTCGAGCTTCAGAAGATTTCCAAAACATTCATCTTTGTAATCGCGATTTGAATTGAAATCAGAGAAAACCCTAAATCTTTCTTTGAGGCCGCCATTTTTGATTCCAGAGTAAAAATGATCGGGTGAAACAAACATAAGTGGATCCATTTTTAAAAGGGTCGGCCAAGTTCAAGTCGATCCTAAGGGGCCAAGTTTAAATAAAAGGGCCTAGTTTTCTTTTCAAATTAAAAGGGGATTTCCTTGTTCTTTTTATTTTGTTTTATATTTAATTCCATTTGTAATCGATCCATCAGTTTCTAGATTCTGTAAAATCAAGGGTATCCAGTTAGGGTGTTAACTAGTAGTTTACTAGAGTCTGTAAAAACTAGGGTTACTGGTTACCGGTTTGTAATCAGGGGAAATCTGATCTAAGGGATTAGATTAGTCTAGGGTTTTGAGAGTAGGATTAGAATAGGGGCGAGGGGTTCATGAGTGTACATGGTCTTGTATGTGGGATATGTTCTCTTACCTAGTAGAAACCTTAGGAATGCAGCAGTAGGCGGGGTTTTGACGAAGTTGGGTATATGTGTGTGTGATTTATTTTCTGCACTTTTATTTTTGCTGCATTCTATGATCTGTTTATTATTTTAATATCCTGTTAGATTTTTAAATTCAGCGAAAAATCGTGATAAACCCTATTCACCACCCTCTAGGGTTAATCTAGATCCAACAGTTATAGTTTGTACAAAATGTGGAAATCAGTTATTATAACTGAAATTGTGAATCTGTATTTGATAAAAAAAAACATTGAATGATAATGCTTAATTGAACTGCAATTGTTGGGAAACGTAATTCGACATTGTCGAGTGGATAATGTGGGTTGGATATGGATGACACAATACATGATTCAGACTAAGGTAACAACAAGGTAGAAGATGTGTTTAAATCTGCATACGAAGATGATAGAAACTTGTGATTAGTAACAAAAATAATGGACTGGTGGAAAACTGTTTTAGTCTCTGCCACTCAAAGAAAAGACTTGAAGGATAGCACTAGAGGATTAGTAGTGCAGCGGCATTGCACTTGCTTTGGAATTGGTAACCTCATAATTGGTTCAAAACTCTCTTTTAAGATTTAATTTAGTACTTTATATGTATTTTATTTTATGCTTTCCAGTTTGTATCTAGGTTAGTATGCTAACCTTACTATGTACTTTTCTAGTTGATAATAAAAGTGAACTAATTTTCAAAAAAAACATTCATGGAGTCCTCCAGTAGCGGAAACCATAGTCCACCTACCGTCGTCGTCGAAACTATAGGGAACGATGAAAGTGGTTGCAAAAAGGTGCGGTGCAAGAATGAAGAAAATGCTAATCCTAGTGTGGTTCAATCCGCATCTTACACGAAAAATATTCCTAGAAAGATGTATGCCCCAGCTTTCAAGATGGGAACTTGCAACTGGGTAGCAATAGTAGTTGGTAACACGTGTATTAAGGGCGGGGTTATTCGATTTAACGCCCATAATGATGATAAAGTTGTTTTTGCGGATCTCGATGATGTTATATTTGTAGATGCCAGAAACATGTGGACATAATTCATTTATATTTACTAGACTAGTTAGAGGCCCCAATATATCCATTTAAATGCATTTATTTTAGGGGAATGGAATCCCATAGGAAGATGGGATGTTTTTGCTAGAGAAAATGGGTTCCACCTCATTAAATTTAGCAATGAAAATGACTGCAAGAAGATACTTGAAGGAGGTCCCTTCTTTATGGGTAATAAGCTTATTTTTGTCAAAAAATGGGAACCTAATCTACGATTAGAGAGGGATATGTTGGAACCTCTCCATATCTGGATCAGATTTCCAAACCTAGACCTACCATTGTGGAATGCATGTGGAATTAGTAAATTAGCAGGTCTGATTGGTATACTATTTAAACTAGATGACAACACCACTGGTGAAAATGATTAACTATGCTAGAGTTTTAATACACATTAAAGCTAAAGTAAATTTGAAGAAATAAATTAGGGTCAAGGATTACAAAGGCAATATTCACATACAAGATGTTGAATATGAGTGTGTACCACTAGTGTGCAGTCAGTGCATGTGTTTGGTCATTCTGATGCTCAATGCACAGTTATGGATTCACCTATTAAACAAATCTAGAAATGAAAAGAATCAGTCACCTTAAGTAGTCTATTCCCACAATGCGACAACAAGCATAGTCGTTTAAACCCAAAATGTGGATCCCTTTATCCAAGCTACATGTAGTATAGTTAGCAAAACCCAAAAAGTATATACAACCAGTAAATCAGCAAGTAGTTTACTCGACCAAACCCAAAACGAGACACCCCTTCCTCAAAATCCTACTATTTACACTACACTAAGCGGAGACACTTTCAATTCCCAAATCCAGAACCCCAGCAGGTGGTGGGGGAGGTGGATGAGGCCCAATCCCGAGCATAATACACATCAATGGAGCAACCCAATCCTGGCCAAGTAGAAGTTACAACACAACCTATAATAGAATGTGACATTAGTGACCTACAAGATGTCAACTTGAAGAAATATCAGAAGGGGAAGAAAATAGTACATCAGGTCCCACAAAAAGTGTAACCAAACCAAATAGAGAATATGAACAACAATTAAGACAGGTGTCAGTAGTAGTAAGACGAGTAAATCAAAAGAAACATCTCCAAGGAAGTTAAGGGGCAGCCCCCCCCCCCAAACCCCCCATGTCAATCACAAGCTGGAATATAAGGGGACTAAAAATTGATACTAGATGTTTAGACCTCTTTAATCTTCAAAGGAAAATTCTCCCTTTGATCTCTAATATTATTGAAATTAAATTTAGTACTATACTATGAATTTTTTTGCTGAAAATATGTGTCGAGACTACTTGTTTCTGCATAATAATTATGTTGGTAGTAAGAATTCTAGTTATGTGGAATAGATCAGCAGTGTGGAGTTTCACTCTTATAGACAAGGATGATCAGATAATCACTGTAAATGCTGTTAACACTGGGGGTATCAAACTCTATATATCTTTTTTTCCATGCCAATAATTTAGCATCTTACCGTAGTGGCCTATGGACCAACATAAACATAAGGGCTAAAACTGTAGTAGGCATGTGGCATGTTATTGGTGATTTTAATGTAGTGTTGAAAGTGAAATATAAAAAAGGTGGTCATACCCTGAGAGTTTACCAGTTGGAGGAGTTTAGCAATTGTGTTATGGCGGCTGGACTTGTTGAGTCATTGCACTATGGCCTGAAATTCATATAGAGAAGCGGTGAGTGCAAGATTTTTTTTTGTAAACTGGATAAAATACTAGTTAACGCTGACTGTATGAATACTTTCACTACATTAAAATCACTATCCTACTTAACTCCACAAGTGACCATAGCTCTATCCTTTTTTACTTTATTGAGAAACATAAAAACTTCAAAGGTGAGCCATTTCGATATGCCAACGACTTGCACCTAATTGATGGGTATCATGATGCTGTCAATGGTACCGTTGTTTTTGAAGGTACCTACTTTTACCAACTTGTGCATAAACTTAAAATGATGAAGGCTGGACTGAAAGAATGGAACAAATGCAGACCCAAAAACAACGACTTTATTAGCGGATGCAAAAATGTTGAGAGGAACTTCTTCATGCCATTGACAACCAAGACAATTCAGAAGTTTTATGGAAAGAATACTATGAAACACAAGGGCCACTCAAAGAATCACTGAAACTCAAAGCAGTTGACTTAAAGAAAAAGGCCAAAGAAAAATGGATAACAAAGGTGGATGAATGCACTAATTTTGTCTATACTAGAAAGTCTGTTAGAAATAACACTAATTACAACTTTCAATTGATTGACCAGGATGGCAATAGCTTTATGGACTTAAAGAAAATTAAAGAGGAGGACATCACTTACTTCACTGAATTGTATAATGGGGAATGTGAAACGAACTTACTCAAAATTCACTGCTGAGGCTGGTTAATAGTCGTGGTCGTCGCTTGCTGACTAGAGAAGTGATTAAAACCGAAATCTAAACTGCATTGGACTCCATTCATGTGGGTTCTATCCCCGACCTAGACGGGCTGAGCTCAAAGTTCTTCAGGGTGCACTAGTTGTACTTGAAACAAAACATCCTATCAATGATGAGAGAAGCGCTTCAGACTGTTAGATTCATTAAAGAAATCAGCTATACTTTCCTCTACTTTATCCCGAAAACTGATAAACCAACCTGTATAACAGACTACAAGCCTACTGTGTGTTGTAATGTAGTGTACAAAATCTTGAATAAAATCATATGTCATAGAGTAAACTCTATCCTACCAGACCTATAGCGTAATACCAAAGTGCTTTCATAAAGGATAGGAGTATATCTGAAAATTCCCTCCTTGCCAACGAACTTATCAGAAGTTTCAACAAAAAAGGTGGAAACAAATTATGCCTCAAAGTGGACTTACAAACATCCTATGATAAAATCAATAGGTACTTCATTATTCACATGCTATGATGCATGGGATTCCCCAAAAAATTGTTGAATTAATTAAGGAGTGCACCCCCGCTTTTTCTATTCAAAAAAATGGGATTCTGAAAGGGTATGTTAGTTCCAATAGAGGCATACATCAGGATGACCCTCTTTCCTTTTACCTTTTTATTGTGGCCACGGAATATTTTTCGCTTCAAATGGGATTGTTCTGCCACCACAAGCTTATATAATTCATTTTTTTGGATTCAACGTAAGGTTATCCATCTGTTGTATGCAGACGACATGCCCGTTTGTGTGAAGGCAAGTGTAGAGACGGCTACGACCATTAATCAGATTTTTCAAAATCTCGAAAGGAATGTGGGTCTTAAGCTCAATACTAACAAAACCAAATGTTATTTCAACAAATTTAACAAAAATAAAGACTCTGCTATGGAGTCACTTAATGTTCAGATAGGTGAACCATTTATCCTCGAAAAAAATTACGAATAAAGAATGTAACGACCCAGAAAATCTGAACCAATTTAAAATTTTTAAATTGGCTAAAATAATGGATTTTAAATATTTAAAATAAATATTTTAAATAATGGCAATGAAAACTGAGTTTGAATCGACAATGGAAAACGGATATAATTAATTATAATTATAAACAAGGCCTGAAATGGCGTGGCAGTTTCATAAATTGAATTCAAACTTTGTCGGACTGTATCGGGTGCAAAACAATCCGGATTTTAGTGAAACCAAA
Organism: Allium sativum; assembly: GCA_030737875.1. Taxonomy (NCBI): domain Eukaryota; kingdom Viridiplantae; phylum Streptophyta; class Magnoliopsida; order Asparagales; family Amaryllidaceae; genus Allium; species Allium sativum. The sequence goes on from CM060921.1 coordinate 323,368,918, forward strand.
AATATTTAAATCTGTTAGTGAATATCTTTCTAACGAATCCGACCAATCGAAATTTGATAACGGGAATCAAAAGATATGTCCAGTTGAAAATTCTGAATAGTCGCTATGGAATTCAGGCCCTTAAAAATGGACATTTTGCAGATGACCTCGGATTTCGACGAAACCACTTTTGTTGGATCCGCAGTGTCAAGTTATTGCTAGGTTTCAAATTTCATAATTTTTCGAATCGATATGTGAGCGTGGCAAAAGAAAACGCGTTTGACCGGTTTCAGTTGATTTTAATCGACTGGAAATTGGCCATTTTTCAAACGGTCTCAGAATTCGACGAAACTAGTTTTGTTAGGACCGTATCGTCAATACGAAGCTAGAAAATATTTTTCTGGAATTTTTCTAGTTAGTATATGACCCCGGTAATTTGAAATGTACGTTTAGAATTCAATATAGTGATTTAAATGAAAATTCAAAAGGAAACTGATTGTAATGATCAAATCAGCTTGCGATACATATCCCATTGTGTTCAGAATGGGGGTTAAACGCTATGGACGACAGGCGGTGGGCCTCGTTTCGAGGTCGTGGGTAAAAGTCAACTTTATGCAATTAATTTAATTAATAAAAAAAATATAAAATAATGTCTCCCTCCCTTTTCTTCTTCCTGCCCCCCCCCCCCCCCCCCGATTTCATTAAACAGAAACAAAAAAAAAATCCCTAACTAATCGCACCCTCCCTCCTCCGTCGATCTGACGCAATCGAACCCCCTCCAGTCCGTCGGAGGACCAGCGCCGGCCACCCCACCAAGGATCGATCATCCCCTAGCCCTCGAACGCTCCCTCGTTCCCACCCTCCTCTGAATCGAGCATCCCCAGTCCATCGGAGGACCAGCGCCGACCTCACCCCACCTCCAGGCAGCGAGCTCCCCCACGCAGCGCCTCCGACCGCCACGTCGACACTGTAGCGAGCCCCTCCACTGCTATAACGAACGTGAGTTTTTTTTCTAGGTTTTAATTTCTGTTTTGTTATAAGTACGTAGTTAATTAAAAACTGAATTTTAATTAGATTGAAAACTGAATTTTAATTAGGTTGAAAACTGAATTTTAAATAGATTGAAAACTGAATTTTAATTAGGTTGAAAACTGATTTTAAAAAGTTATTAAAACTGATTTTAAAAAGTTATTAAAACTGATTTGAAAATGATTTTAAAACTGATTTGAAAATGATTTTAAAACTGATTTGAAAATGATTTTGAAACTGATTTGAAAATGATTTTTAAACTGATTTGTTTAAAAGTTAAAACAGATTTTTTGAAAGATTTAAAAACTGATTTTAAAAAAAAAAAGGTTTTAAAAGATTTGAATTTTGAAAAGTAAAAGATTTAAACTTTAAAAAGTAAAAGAAAAGATTTGATCTTTAAAATGGAAAAGGCGGAATCTATATTTTTGAAATTCGATTTTTATATATTGAATAACATAGTAAAAATTCGATTTTTACATATGTAGAGAATACAGGCAACGAAGCGACAAAAGGCGAGAAAGGCGAAGATTTCTCTAAGGAAGAGTCGTGGTATTGGATAGCTATTGGTGAGAATTTCTCACTCTTCAATTTCTTTTTCTAGCCATATATATATGTGTGGAAATAAAAGTGAAATGCTATATATAAATATATATATATATATATACGCCCCTCGTCCACAAACCATGGACGATATTTATTGATTGAAATTGTTGTGAAAATTGATTGATAGCGAATGATTGTTTGGGATTGTTTGTGATTGATATTGGTTGATTGTGGTTGAAAATTACCCATTTGTGGTTGAGAAATATTTGGTTGAAACCACATAGGATTAGTTTGTGGAAATGAAATAAATATATACATGCCGCCTGCGTGCGAACTAGATGCATGATCCCCATTGTCAAAAACCGCGAGGTTTTAAGGTAGAGCGAGGAGCCGTACTAGGGACGGTCCCGGTTTTAACTACCCTGCTGTTATGCTGCCGAAATTTTGGAAAACATTCATGTGTTGAATTTATATTCATTCGTTGATTAGAAATTCATGTGTTGAATGGTATTCATATTTTGAAATAAATTGTTTGATAATAAAAATCACATTTTTATCTATATATAGAAACTATAGAAAACATTCATGTGTTGAATTGATATTCATTCGTTGATTAGAAATTCATGTGTTGAATGGTATTCATATTTTGAAATAAATTGTTTGATGATAAAAATTCTATTTTTATCACCTATATGAACTATATAGAAAGATAGTGTTTTGAAATGAATTGTCTTACAATAAAAATCACATTTTTATTGTATGCATAAATCGTTGAAATGTGAAGTGTTAAAAATAGCCACTTGTTCAAAATAAACATATGTGAGTTGAAATATTCATTAATTAGCTAATGAAATGATTTGCACCTATTTATGTAACAATAGAATGAATGGTGTTTTTAAACCAAATAGAAATCAAATATGAAGTTGAATAGAAAAGGATAAATGATAAGAACTGTATATATATGTACATGCATATTCATTGAACAGGTTATAGCAAAGGGGCTAGAGAAGAGGAATAAAATTTTGTGCCCGACAAATAGGTACACATTTACTGTTTTGTTTGGGTGATGATTTTATGAGCCTGTTGGCTAGCCGCTTGGCTTTTTCTTTTTCTTTTTGAGATTAGAAGGACCGGGAATGCTATTTGCGATTTCCCGATGCTCCCCGTGCTGGGGAGGTTATGGCGAAATTTTCCAAAATTTTAAGGCGTTAGTGAAATATTTGAAGTGAAAACGATATTGAAATCATTGAATGAACTATATTTATATAAATATATAAATATAAGTAAAATTAAAACGAAACGAGGCCATGCAGTTTGTATTTTGAAACCGTGATTTTAAACAACTAGTGCGGGAAATCCGACTATTGGATTTTCCCGAAACCTCAACCGTCGGGTTCGCCTTGGAAATATCTTCCCAACGGCACCAACTTTGTAAAAATCCAACGATTGGATTGTCTGGAATGTTTAATTCAAATCTGAAGAAAAACAGCGCCAGAAGCGATTATATTTATATATATATATAAATATAATTATATATTTAATCGAATAACGACGCTGCAGTTCGTATTTTGAAATCGAAACTTCAAACGATTGTACCGGGAGATCCGACCGTCGGATTTTCCCGAAACTGGAACCGTTGGATTCGTTTTGAAAAGATCTTTCTAATGATGTAAATTTTGTGAAGATCCAACGGTTAGATTTTTAGATATGTGTAAATCAAATCTGAAGAAAAACAGCGCCACGGCCGCGTTATGGCCCGAAGCGTCGTTTTGAATAAATGGGCTATTTTAAAATAAATAAAAATAGCGATAAATCATTATAAAGTACCATAAACAATATGGAGTGGAAATAAACTGAATTTGCTCGATTTATGTTGTATTTGATGGTTGAATGTGTTTGGTGTGAAAATTACATTAAAGAACACAATTGGTGTTGTCGAATAATTTAACCATTGAAATAAATTGATTTGAAATTCTAAATATACGTGAATCATTTGAAAAGGCCGAGTTAATTCCCATTTCAAATAATTGACCGATGATTGAAATTCGAAGATGAAGATGATGGTCGAAGACCGGAGATCTTCACCTCGTTTGGATGGTAACCGAGGTCCTGATTGGGAGGCATCCCGAAATATGGATAATGAGTGGTGATCGTCCAGACGTACGTGGTGATCGATGGGTTTGCGAGGTATTTAGTGCCTCCGGTTTCGTTCAGACCCAGAACGGACTTGTAAATGGACTGTGTGTCTGACATTGGAGTTTATTCTGTGTTGATTGATTTCTGTTAATATACATCTGTTTGGCGGCGGAGAATTTATTCTTTTGTTTAACGCCCTTCTCTGAGACGCACGAGCTCAGAGGTTGTATATCGATGGACATCTGTCGCATGGCATGAATTGCCTGTGTGGCATGCTAAGATGCAGTGATCAGGGCTTCTGTTGAAAAGCAAAGTCTTGTGGTGATGATCAAAGCACCGCCTGTGTGGCGTAGCTTTGTGTATAACGTGAATTCGCGAGCCTCACACCCCGGTATGAACCTAAAACGGGAGAAGGACCTCAGGGAGTGCATGCGTTTCTTTCTAGCTAGGGTGGTGTCAGTGACCTACCAGCCCTGACATTTATATACTTTTCACCTATGTGGTTGTTGCTGTTGCGAGGCGCCTCGGTTTGATCGGACGATCCGGGTCCGATGGAGTCCTTCGTTGGCTCGTTGACGCCCCAAAGGGCGGGGAAATGCAGTGTTCAGGAATTTTAATCCACATCGGTGGACCGGCCCTGACGATTCTAGGGTCACTCGAGCTCTGATCCTGAGACACGGGCTAGAGCGTCTCGAATTCGGTAAGGACTATCTTTTGCCTTGGTTCATGACGGAAATCCAATTTCCAAATACGACATCGTGCGGTTTTGATTGTATATATATATGGCGACATGAAATATGGTACCCATGCCGTATATGATTGATAGTTATGATTTGAAATTGTTTTCAAAACATATAGACACTAACAATAATATCAAATGCCTTTGTTTTGTTCGTATCAAGCATATTTTGACCGTTATAAGGTAAAACTCTATCCTCCGGTTTGCGTTGCATTGTGTGATGGGAACTGAGTCTTATAACGGTTTCATTTTTATAAAAAGCATAGCGATGTTTAAAAGAAAGATTTGTTTTAAAGCACTGGCAATCCAATGGAGTAAACCCGTTCCACGAAAGTGGCGTGGTCCTGTGATTAGCCAATATATATATATATATATGTGTTGAGTAGATTTCTCATACCAGTCCCATGACTGACTCGTAGTTTGTTTCACTTTCAAACTCGGGTGCCCCTTTTTCCACACGGGCAGCCTTGTATTCAGGTTTAGCTGGTTCTTTCTGGATAGCTGGAGCTGAAGATGGATTCTATCATTTATCTCTTTTTATGCTGTTCAGCTCCTATTGTACATATTTTGTTTATTTCCGCTGTAGACATTTATGTATAGCTGTACTGTATTTGTACTAAGTAAGATCCTGTATACTGTGTAACTCTGATGATTACTTTTATTCGGTATATTCTATTGTTCATTATCTGGTGTATTTATTAAATTTTGTTCTGCTATTATATGTTTCTGTGTTATATTCCAAAGATAACCCTTGTTTCCGTCTGAACGGGATTTCGGGTCGTCTCAACGTGGTATCAGAGCTTTGGTTAAGCTTAGTTCTGGAATATAACATTTGAACGAACTCGTCAGAAATAGAACCAGTAGTGTTCTAGGACGGGTAACTCAATACAGATAGGATCAGTAATATCCTAGTATGAGTAGCAGAATGAAATTACACCTCGATAGACACATTTACATTCAAGTATTTGTCTCTATATTTTGAAGTATCTTTTCTGTTGACCTGACACTTGATCTGCTATTTGCAGAAGAACTAGAAAATGAGTGCCAGAAACAGAAGAAGTAATACTAACCCAGATATAGAAGCTCTATTCATGAAATATAGAAATCTGGGTGGAAAGCCGTTCTCGGGCGAAGAATCTATTATGAGAACACAAGCTTGGATTCGTTCGGCTGAGAAAATATTCGAAGCATTAATGCTTAGGGATGACCAGAAAATATTACTGGCCTCCTGGGCGCTCAAAGATGAAGCTTTGTTTTGGTGGGATTCTGTTGTTAAAAATAATCCAGAAGGTGATATCACCTGGGATAGATTCAAAGTGATTTTCCTGGGAAGATTTACTCCTCCCGAAGCAACTGAGCGATTATGCGATGAATTTTCTTATCTAATACAAGGAGACATGACCATTCCCGAATATCATAAGAAATTCAATGAACTTTCTCACTTTGCCCCTCATCTAATTCAAAATCCGAAGAGGAAAAATCTGTGATTTATTAATGTGCTTCAAAGGAAATACCAGAATAAAGTATTGGGGCATGTGAAGCTTCCTTTTCCAGAAATGATTTATATGGCTTATCAATACGAAGATCTAGACAAGAAAGGTATGCTACAGTACGAAGAGGAAGTCGGCTCTAGTAATAAAATTGAGTCTGAAACTGATCGTCCTGAGGCCAGTACAAAGTCGGATGTCAGTAAGAAGCCCAGTGCCAAGAGAAAAAGGGCTGAATCTGAGAAAGGACAAGGAACGACTACCATATGCAGTAACTGTAAGAAGCCAGGGCATTTGTCGATTAACTGCGGACCCTTAAAGAAGCGATTAAGAGGCGGATTTCAATCCAAGAAGGGATTTCAAGAGAATAGAAAGTGCAGTCAATGCCATGAGGTCGGTCATCTTTCTAAGGCCTGCCCGTTATTTAGAAAATCTAAAGCAGTGCATGTGAACGAAGTGGCAGAAGTACCTGCATCCTCGTCTGCTCAGGAAAGGTCGGATGTTTTAGAAGGCACGCTAACTGTCAAAGATATTCCAGTTAAAGTACTATTTGACACTGGCGCGTCGCGAAGCTTCATTGCAAAAGATGCAGCTAAGAAACTGGATTTGAATTTGAAAAAGCTCAAAGAACCAATGACTGTCCAGAATCCGGTTGGGGGTTCCATTGATCTAAGTTGGGTTTGTGGAGTGCCGGTCTCTTTCTCTCGTTATCGGTTTCCTACCATCGCAGCTGTTATGAATTTTAAAGAGTTTGATCTTATCTTGGGGTTAGACTGGTTGACCAAATATGAAGCTGAAGTTAAATGCGCTGACAGAGTCGTAATGGCGAAGATTAAATCAGGTGATTATATAACCATTCCCTGTGAAGGTCAGAATGCTAATAGAAAAGACTTCTGGGCAGCTTTGAATGTTTCTCCAGTCCAAATAGAAAATGTCCCTGAAATCACAGAGAACATTCCTGACCTCATCAAAGACATTCCTGTCGTCAAGAACTATGCGGATGTGTTCGAAGAAGTTGTTCGCTTACCTCCGCAGAGGGAAATAGATTTCAAGATTGCTTTGATTCCTAATGCAAGGCCGGTAGTCCACGCTATTCGAAGAATGTCCTTAAAAGAAAAGGAGGAATTAGACAATCAAACACGACAGCTAGTATGGAAAGGTCTGATCAGGCCTAGTTTCTCTGATTGGGGTGCAGCCGTGGTATTTGTCCCAAAATCTGACGGTACTCTACGACTATGCGTGGATTATCGTGATCTGAACAAGCAGACAATTAAGAACAAGTATCCATTGTCGCGGATTGATGATTTGTTAGATCGATTAAATGGAGCACAGGTATTCTCACGAATGGACCTAGCTACAGGTTTCCATCAACTTCGAATTGCCGAAGAGTGTGTTCCAATGACAACGTTCAGAGGTCCCGACTTATTCTACGAGTGGTTAGTAATGCCGTTCGGCTTATGTAATGCTCCAGCTTACTTTGTCGATCTGATGAACAGAGTATTCAGAGGAGTACTGAATAAATTTGTTCTGGTTTTTATTGATGATATTCTAATCTTCTCTAAATCAAAGGCCGAACATGAAAAGCATCTGGAACAGGTTCTAGAAATTCTGAGATGGAATGTATTAAAAGCAAAGTTTTCCAAATGTATATTCTGGCAGGATAAAGTGAAATTTCTGGGCCATGTTGTATCGAAAGAAGGAATCGCTGTGGATCCAAGTAAAATCACAGCTATTCAGAACTGGAAACAGCCCAGCACCCCCATTGAAGTCCGTAGTTTTCTCGGATTGGCTAGCTATTACCGGAAGTTCGTTAAAAACTTTTCGAAGATATCTGGTCACTTAACGAAGCTTACAAAGAAGCATTCTAAGTTCAAATGGACTCAAGAGAGTGAGGAAGCTTTCGAAGAGCTAAAGTTGAGGTTAACAACTGCTCCAGTGCTGACCATCATCGATGGCAACCATGATTTGAAAGTCTGGAATGATGCTTCTAGAGAAGGCCTTGGGGCAGTGTTAATGCAAAGGGGTCAAGTAATTGCTTATGCTGGCCGTCAACTGAAGCCACACGAGAAGAACTACGTAACTCATGATCTTGAGTTATTGGCTATTGTATTCGCTTTGAAAATCTGGAGACACTATCTTCTGGGCGAGAGATTCGAACTGTTTACAGATCACCAGTCGTTAAAGTATCTGTTCACTCAGAAGGACTTAAATTTGAGGCAGCAGCGTTGGCTGGAGTTTCTTGCAGCATATGACTTTGAAATTATATATACTCCAGGAAAAGCCAATGTCGTGGCTGATGCATTAAGCCGAAAGAATGTAATGATCGCCAGTTTTATCATCACGACTTCATTGCTAGATAAGATATCTGCTCTTCAGGAGGATGATCACTTCATTCAGAAGATCAGAGGGATAATTCAACAAGGCGAACCCTCGAGTTTTCAAGTAGGCAATGATGGGATTTTAAGGCTCAAAGGTCGAATCTGTGTCCCTAACATTCCTGAACTTCGAAAAGAAGTACTGGATGAATGCCACAAATCAAAACTCAGTATCCATCCAGGAGTAAGAAAAATGTATAATGACATCAAACGCACCTTCTGGTGGAAGTCGATGAAAAGGAACATTTCCTTATATGTTAGCCGATGCCCTACTTGCCAGCTAGTCAAAAGTGATCAACAAAAATTGGCTGGATTATTACAACCGCTAGAAGTTCCTGGCTGGAAGTGGGAACATATTTCTATGGATTTCATTGATGGTTTGCCCAGAACCAGAAAGGGAAATGACAGTATTTAGGTGATCGTAGATCGTTTCACGAAGACCGCCCATTTCATACCTGTCAGATCAAATAGAACTGCTCAGAGTCTGGCGCAGATTTACTTCAGGGAAATAGTTAGACTACATGGAGTGCCGCTCAGTATAGTAAGTGATAGAGACACAATATTCACTAGCAAATTCTGGGAAGCATTTCAAGTCGAGCTAGGAACGAAGTTAAACTTGAGCACCGCTTATCATCCTCAGACAGACGGTCAGACTAAGAGGGTGAATCACATTTTAGAAGATCTATTGCGGGCTTGTGTTCTAGATTTCGGTGGATCATGGGAAGACCATCTGCATTTGGCTGAATTCTCTTATAACAACATCTACCAGGCGAGTCTGACAATGTCGCCATTCGAAGCATTGTATGGTAGACCGTGCCGATCTCCTGCTTGTTGGGTCGAGCCTGGAAATAGACTTGTGTTAGGGCCTGACATGATCCGAGAAGCTGCCGACAAAGTCGATTTTATTAAGAAGCGATTACTCGCCGCTCAAAGCCGACAAAAGAGCTATGCCGATAGAAGAAGAAGAGATATATCCTTTGAAGTTGGCGACTATGTATATTTGAAAGTATCGCCGATGAGAGGAGTTATCCGGTTCGGTAAAACAGGAAAGTTAGCGCCCAAATTTATTGGTTCGTTTCCTATTCTGGAACGGATTGGGACTCTCGCATATAAAGTTAAACTGCTTGACTGGTTGCCTGGAGTGCATGATGTATTTCATATATCTCAACTTCGAAAGCACGTTCAAGATCCAGACTTGATCGTGGAAGAAGCAGCTCAACAGGACATTGAAATTACTCCAGAATTAGCCGTGAGGCGTGAGCCGCTAAAGATTATCGGCAAAGAAACCAAAGAGCTGAGGAACAAGAAGGTTCACTTAGTCAAAGTGCAATGGAGTGGAGATCCGCGAGATTGTACTTGGGAAACTGAGGAGAGCATTCAGGAAGCTTATCCTAGATGCCGAGTAGATATCTCGGATTGACTCCGGTGCAAGGTACATTTAATCTACTTTGCATTACCATTCAATTCTCTACTCTATTGTTATTTTCTTTTCATAGATGTGCACTTTTAATTATATAGTCTGAATGATTTTTAAGGGGCATAGGATTTGATTAGTATATTTTTGAAGGTTAAAAACAATTGGATTGGTTGTTGTGTTGTGTGATTGTAGATTTATCAAACCACTTTCGACTTTGTTCCTTTTCGGGGACGAAAAGTTTTAAGTGGGGGAGATTGTAACGACCCAGAAAATCTGAATCAATTTAAAATTTTTAAATTGGCTAAAATAATGGATTTTAAATATTTAAAATAAATATTTTAAATAATGGCGATGAAAACTGAGTTTGAATCGACAATGGAAAACGAATATAATTAATTATAATTATAAACAAGGCCTGAAATGGCGTGGCAGTTTCATAAATTGAATTCAAACTTTGTCGGACTGTATCGGGTGCAAAACAATCCGGATTTTAGTGAAACCAAAAATATTTAAATCTGTTAGTGAATATCTTTCTAACGAATCCGACCAATCGAAATTTGATAGCGGGAATCAAAAGATATGTCCAATTGAAAATTCTGAATAGTCGCTATGGAATTCAAGCCCTTAAAAATGGACATTTTGCAGATGACCTTGGATTTCGACGAAACCACTTTTGTTGGATCCGCAGTGTCAAGTTATTGCTAGGTTTCAAATTTCATAATTTTTCGAATCGATATGTGAGCGTGGCAAAAGAAAACGCGTTTGACCGGTTTCAGTTGATTTTAATCGACTGGAAATTGGCCATTTTTCAAACGGTCTCAGAATTCGACGAAACTAGTTTTGTTAGGACCATATCGTCAATACGAAGCTAGAAAATATTTTTCTGGAATTTTTCTAGTTAGTATATGACCCCGGTAATTTGAAATGTACGTTTAGAATTCAATATAGTGATTTAAATGAAAATTCAAAAGGAAACTGATTGTAACGATCAAATCAGCTTGCGATACATATCCCATTGTGTTCAGAATGGGGGTTAAACGCTATGGACGACAGGCGGTAGGCCTCGTTTCGAGGTCGTGGGTAAAAGTCAACTTTATGCAATTAATTTAATTAATAAAAAAAAATGTCTCCCTCCCTTTTCTTCTTCTTGGCCCCCCCCCCCCCGATTTCATTAAACAGAAACAAAAAAAAAGAAAAATCCCTAACTAATCGCACCCTCCCTCCTCCGTCGATCTGACGCAATCGAACCCCCTCCAGTGCATCGGAGGACCAGCGCCGGCCACCCCACCAAGGATCGATCATCCCCTAGCCCTCGAACGCTCCCTCGTTCCCACCCTCCTCTGAATGGAGCATCCCCAGTCCATCGGAGGACCAGCGCCGACCTCACCCCACCTCCAGGCAGCGAGCTCCCCCACGCAGCGCCTCCGACCGCCACGTCGACACTATAGCGAGCCCCTCCACTGCTATAACGAACGTGAGTTTTTTTTCTAGGTTTTAATTTCTGTTTTGTTATAAGTACGTAGTTAATTAAAAACTGAATTTTAATTAGATTGAAAACTAAATTTTAATTAGGTTGAAAACTGATTTTAAAAAGTTATTAAAACTGATTTTAAAAAGTTATTAAAACTGATTTGAAAATGATTTTAAAACTGATTTGAAAATGATTTTAAAACTGATTTGAAAATGATTTTAAAACTGATTTGAAAATGATTTTTAAACTGATTTGTTTAAAAGTTAAAACAGATTTTTTGAAAGATTTAAAAACTGATTTTAAAAAAAAAGGTTTTAAAAGATTTGAATTTTGAAAAGTAAAAGATTTAAACTTTAAAAAGTAAAAGAAAAGATTTGATCTTTAAAATGGAAAAGGCGGAATCTATATTTTTGAAATTCGATTTTTATATATTGAATAACATAGTAAAAATTCGATTTTTACATATGTAGAGAATACAGGCAACGAAGCGACAAAAGGCGAGAAAGGCGAAGATTTCTCTAAGGAAGAGTCGTGGTATTGGATAGCTATTGGTGAGAATTTCTCACTCTTCAATTTCTTTTTCTAGCCATATATATGTGTGTGGAAATAAAAGTGAATTGCTATATATAAATATATATATATATACGCCCCTCGTCCACAAACCATGGACGATATTTATTGATTGAAATTGTTGTGAAAATTGATTGATAGCGAATGATTGTTTGGGATTGTTTGTGATTGATATTGGTTGATTGTGGTTGAAAAATACCCATTTGTGGTTGAGAAATATTTGGTTGAAACCACATAGGATTAGTTTGTGGAAATGAAATAAATATATACATGCCGCCTGCGTGCGAACTAGATGCATGATCCCCATTGTCAAAAACCGCGAGGTTTTAAGGTAGAGCGAGGAGCCGTACTAGGGACGGTCCCGGTTTTAACTACCCTGCCGTTATGCTGCCGAAATTTTGGAAAACATTCATGTGTTGAATTGATATTCATTCGTTGATTAGAAATTCATGTGTTGAATGGTATTCATATTTTGAAATAAATTGTTTGATAATAAAAATCACATTTTTATCTATATATAGAAACTATAGAAAACATTCATGTGTTGAATTGATATTCATTCGTTGATTAGAAATTCATGTGTTGAATGGTATTCATATTTTGAAATAAATTGTTTGATGATAAAAATTCTATTTTTATCACCTATATGAACTATATAGAAAGATAGTGTTTTGAAATGAATTGTCTTACAATAAAAATCACATTTTTATTGTATGCATAAATCGTTGAAATGTGAAGTGTTAAAAATAGCCACTTGTTCAAAATAAACACATGTGAGTTGAAATATTCATTAATTAGCTAATGAAATGATTTGCACCTATTTATGTAACAATAGAATGAATGGTGTTTTTAAACCAAATAGAAATCAAATATGAAGTTGAATAGAAAAGGATAAATGATAAGAACTGTATATATATGTACATGCATATTCATTGAACAGGTTATAGCAAAGGGGCTAGAGAAGAGGAATAAAATTTTGTGCCCGACAAATAGGTACACATTTACTGTTTTGTTTGGGTGATGATTTTATGAGTCTGTTGGCTAGCCGCTTGGCTTTTTCTTTTTCTTTTTGAGATTAGAAGGACCGGGAACGCTATTTGCGATTTTCCGATGCTCCCGGTGCAGGGGAGGTTATGGCGAAATTTTCCAAAATTTTAAGGCGTTAGTGAAATATTTGAAGTGAAAACGATATTGAAATCATTGAATGAACTATATTTATATAAATATATAAATATAAGTAAAATTAAAACGAAACGAGGCCATGCAGTTCGTATTTTGAAACCGTGATTTTAAACAACTAGTGCGGGAAATCCGACCATTGGATTTTCCCGAAACCTCAACCGTCGGGTTCGCCTTGGAAATATCTTCCCAACGGCACCAACTTTGTAAAAATCCAACGATTGGATTGTCTGGAATGTTTAATTCAAATCTGATGAAAAACAGCGCCAGAAGCGATTATATTTATATATATATAAATATAATTATATATTTAATCGAATAACGACGCTGCAGTTCGTATTTTGAAATCGAAACTTCAAACGATTGTACCGGGAGATCCGACCGTCGGATTTTCCCGAAACTGGAACCGTTGGATTCGTTTTGAAAAGACCTTTCTAATGATGTAAATTTTGTGAAGATCCAACGGTTAGATTTTTAGATATGTGTAAATCAAATCTGAAGAAAAACAGCGCCACGGCCGCGTTATGGCCCGAAGCGTCGTTTTGAATAAATGGGCTATTTTAAAATAAATAAAAATAGCGATAAATCATTATAAAGTACCATAAACAATATGGAGTGGAAATAAACTGAATTTGCTCGATTTATGTTGTATTTGATGGTTGAATGTGTTTGGTGTGAAAATTACATTAAAGAACACAACTGGTGTTGTCGAATAATTTAACCATTGAAATAAATTGATTTGAAATTCTAAATATACGTGAATCATTTGAAAAGGCCGAGTTAATTCTCATTTCAAATAATTGACCGACGATTGAAATTCGAAGATGAAGACAACGGTCGAAGACCGGAGATCTTCACCTCGTTTGGATGGTAACCGTGGTCCTGATTGGGAGGCATCCCGAAATATGGATAATGAGTGGTGATCGTCCAGACGTACGTGGTGATCGATGGGTTTGCGAGGTATTTAGTGCCTCCGGTTTCGTTCAGACCTAGAACGGACTTGTAAATGGACTGTGTGTCTGACATTGGAGTTTATTCTGTGTTGATTGATTTCTGTTAATATACATCTGTTTGGCGGCGGAGAATTTATTCTTTTGTTTAACGCCCTTCTCTGAGACGCACGAGCTCAGAGGTTGTATATCGATGGACATCAGTCGCATGGCATGAATTGCCTGTGTGGCATGCTAAGATGCAGTGATCAGGGCTTCTGTTGAAAAGCAAAGTCTTGTGGTGATGATCAAAGCACCGCCTATGTGGCGTAGCTTTGTGTATAACGTGAATTCGCGAGCCTCACACCCCGGTATGAACCTAAAACGGGAGAAGGACCTCATGGAGTGCATGCGTTTCTTTCTAGCTAGGGTGGTGTCAGTGACCTACCAGCCCTGACATTTATATACTTTTCACCTATGTGGTTGTTGCTGTTGCGAGGCGCCTCGGTTTGATCGAACGATCCGGGTCCGATGGAATCATTCGTTGGCTCGTTGACGCCCCAAAGGGCGGGGAAATGCAGTGTTCAGGAATTTTAATCCACATCGGTGGACCGGCCCTGACGATTCTAGGGTCACTCGAGCTCTGATCCTGAGACACGGGCTAGAGCGTCTCGAATTCGGTAAGGACTATCTTTTGCCTTGGTTCATGACGGAAATCCAATTTCCAAATACGACATCGTGCGGTTTTGATTGTATATATATATGGCGACATGAAATATGGTACCCATGCCGTATATGATTGATAGTTATGATTTGAAATTGTTTTCAAAACATATAGACACTAACAATAATATCAAATGCCTTTGTTTTGTTCGTATCAAGCATATTTTGACCGTTATAAGGTAAAACTCTATCCTCCGGTTTGCGTTGCATTGTGTGATGGGAACTGAGTCTTATAACGGTTTCATTTTTATAAAAAGCATAGCGATGTTTAAAAGAAAGATTTGTTTTAAAGCACTGGCAATCCAATGGAGTAAACCCGTTCCACGAAAGTGGTGTGGTCCTGTGATTAGCCAAATTATATATATGTGTTGAGTAGATTTCTCATACCAGTCCCATGACTGACTCGTAGTTTGTTTCACTTTCAAACTCGGGTGCCCCTTTTTCCACACGGGCAGCCTTGTATTCAGGTTTAGCTGGTTCTTTCTGGATAGCTGGAGCTGAAGATGGATTCTATCATTTATCTCTTTTTATGCTGTTCAGCTCCTATTGTACATATTTTGTTTATTTCTGCTGTAGACATTTATGTATAGCTGTACTGTATTTGTACTAAGTAAGATCCTATATACTGTGTAACTCTGATGATTACTTTTTTTCAGTATATTCTATTGTTCTTTATCTGGTGTATTTATTAAATTTTGTTCTGCTATTATATGTTTCTGTGTTATATTCCAAAGATAACCCTTGTTTCCGTCTGAACGGGATTTCGGGTCGTCTCAAAGAATGTATGGAACTTTTTACTAAAATTCAGGCTAAAGTTGCTTTCTGGCTTCAAACCTTTCAAATACCTGGTGCGTCCCTCAATAAAATAGATAAAGTTTGTGCTGATTTCATATGGAGAGGAGGCATGCACATCTATTACTTATAATGGATAGCAGGAACCAATGCATTTATATGCTGACATCTGTCCTTTTTTTGAAATTCGGAGAAAGTAACTTTAAACTGAAATCATACACATGCGTTTCTTTTCGTTCCGAGATAAACCATCTCCATTCCTCTTCTTTCATTTTTTAAATCTTGGCGTAATCGTCTATGACCACGTTTGTTTCTCAACTGATCACTTTCCCAAATACATTGTCTTTCCCAAAGAAAATGACCTTCCTTCCTCCTCTTTCTGTTTTTTCTTACCAATTTGGGAAAATCTACCAATTGTAAACCTATATTTCATCCCCAAATTTTTGGAAAATCTATCGATTGTAAACCTATCTTTCATCCCCAATTTCACTGCCTTCATTTTGCATCACAACCTTTATTTCACATCTTCTCTTCAACAAATCTTTCCGGATGTTCTAAAGTTATGGAGTAATATGTGATGTATTCTCAGTTTCGCCTTTCATCTTAACTCTTACCTCCTTCGCATACAACAACTAATACCAAATCAACTACTGAAGTTAGCTGCAGAGGTAAATAATATTAACCCAGCTCTTTCTTCTTGCAGATTAATTCAACGATTTTTTTTTAACAAACAATTCTGATCACTGCATGTTTCTTCCCGTACCTTAAGTCGTATTTTCAGATTCCTATATGCCTATGGTCAAAAATTTATTTTCTTCATACTCGATGACGAAGTCAACAGTTCTTAGTTACTGTTATGTGCCTGACTTAGTCACTTACTGTAATTAAAGCATGCAAACACAAATAAGCGAGATGCGGCAGATGCCAATAAGTTTATATTGAAATGTCTACAGAATTAGTTAAATTGTGCTTGGTGAATGCGAGATTAAAATAAAGGCATACTTTCTCACCATTATGCCTTATTTTGCTCAACTGTATAATTGTTATTTCCAGCAATGTATTTTGTACTCTATGCTCATTTATGTATCAGTGGTTATATTTCTCTTTTTTATTACACCCACAACATCCATAATAAGGTGTCCAACACACTTTTTGTTGAGGCTGCATACTTTGGTTATAGGATTCATTATTATTACAGAAGCATGTTATTCCCCACTTTTGAATCTTATGTAGAAGTTGTCATCATTATTTTTTTAACTATGTTTGTACCGTGCTTTAGTAATATAGGAGATTTGAAATCCAACTATAACACTACGAAATTAGAACTATAGAATTTCCTTATTGGAAAAAATAAATATTGTGCATTACCCATATGAACATGGGATCTTGACTTAGGTTTTTCTTTTGATCGCTATCCCATCAGTTTTTTTAAATATTATAGTAGTTTCCAATTAAAACATGCTATCTAGGTGTGGCTTACAATTTCACTTTAGGTTATGAATTTCTCTAACAATTACAATACTCTATGGATAATCCCTAGACTTTGATTTGTGGAAAAAATTCATAAAATGGTTCATCAGGACTTTATTATGTGAATTTTTTAACTATTTTATTAAACAAATGAATTTTATGATATGTTTTTCGATAACTTTTGTTACGACTAGATTAACTTAACTCAAGTTAAATGTTAAATTATAATTTCATTGGTAATTGATAATTTAAATTACCTTATTTCTTTTCATTAACCGTAATAGTTTCTGAGTTAATATATTATTGAATATAACAATGTGAAGTTTATGCAAATATAATGTATGTATGTATAACCAGTTGAGTTTGTGAAAGTTATTCTTTTATTTTCCCAACCATGTTTCTTGTACTACCAACATTTTGAAGAAACAAACCATATTATTTAAGTTTTGCTTTACTTAAACCAAGCTTCATTTATCTATTACTTATATTGGAAAGGAGAAACCATGGTCTATGTGAAACACAAGCTGATAAGTGCCATCCAAAATTTGCATGTGCAAGTGTTCAGTAATTATTTATACAGAAGTTGGCTAATAAACCATTTTCCTTCCTCTTATTACACAATCATTATTATAACTTCAACAAATATATAACTGCCTACTTCCTCCTTTGGCAAAATTCACTTTTGATAATACAGTAACAAATACAGTATTCATCTTCCTAATTCTTCATTCTGGTTCGCCTTCCATTGTCATCGTTCACATAAGTACGTTTACTCTATTTTCCCATCTATTTAATTATAACTGGGTTTTCTACACTTTATGTTTAATTATTCTATATTTTTGGTTGTATAATTTGTTTGAAAATAAAATGTTAATCAACATTATTTACAATATATTAGCTATCATATAAATTCATATTTATTTCTATCTTTAAGTAATCATACTCATTTGTTGTTCCTAATAAAGACTACAGTTGTATATTACTGGTTGAATATATTCTCTGACAGTTAGTTCCGTATTTAAAGCTAAAACTGTTCTTAATGATACCTTTACATCTTACTAATTATATCATGCTTGAAACTTTGATTTCTACAAGATCCAGACAATGTGGGTAGTGGTTTCTAATATACTATGACAGTTTTACTACATAATGACTCAATGCTAAACGTTTAAATATTGACAGTGTAAAAGTCGCAATTTCCAATTATTTAAAGCGATTGAATAGTAAATATGCGACCGTAAATTTGAATAGGGTGTATTATTTTCAAATCTATAAAGGGTCATTGTAAAGTTTGTAACCAACATATCTTTGCATATCTTATGCGCTCCTACTGGTCTTTTTTTTTAATTCCTCTACCTTCAACTAATGACTAAGGATGCTTTATTGTTATTTTCATTTTCCTTCTGGATATGTTGTACAATTTTGTAATTATTTTTGTGTTGTAACTTGCTCAAATCTTATAAATATTGCTATGTTAAATCCTATAAAGACTGTTGTGAAAAAAGAAATGAGAGATGGACAATGAGCTAAGAAAGAATAGAACAAAAGCCTGGAAAGGCTGAAAAGTTGTCTATAATTGTAAGATGATTGCATATTCACTTTAAATAATATGTAGTCCACTATTGTTTGACCAAAACCATTAGTGCATATGGTGCGTAGCTCACGGAGGGAAGGTAAATTTTTATTACACATTTGGGGTTGTTTATTAGTAAACTTAACATAATTTCAATTTCTCACATCCATGGTGGAATTTCGTATGAGGCATGTTGTAAAGTATTGCTTACATTAATATAAGTTGAATATTAAAACCATGTGTTATTTACTCAAATTAAATGGATTATATTTAATTTGTAAACTAACATATGATCGTTTGCTTTGGTAAATACAAAATAGGCAATACAAAACTGTAAGCATTACTATAAATCATTAAATCGACGTATTACATTAAATAACACAAAACTATTCAACAACAACGTGCTAAAATTGAGACTGTTCTAATAAAACAGCTAGAAATCATTGAGAATAATCAAATAAAATATGAATTTATTTAATAAGTGAATTTCTCTCATCTACGCATGTAGATTACTGGGCTATATATATATATCATGGTTGTTTAATGAAGATATTGATAGTTACATATAATGAATTTATCTAGAAAAAAGTGGTATTCATAAATCATAAATTTTGAATATAATAAATAGCATAACATTTGTTCTCCGTAACAAAGATAATTTGACAGAGAACCAGATGATCTTTGTTCAACTTAATTACGGTATTTTAGTGGCCTTTTGATTTATTATTCAAAACAAAGAAACAAAACGTAAACCTTTCAGTAATATTTACTATGCTTTGTATTTCTCAAGAAAAATGAAACTGGACGAATACATATTATCTAGAAATAGTAAAATAATACTATAATCAACTCAATAAGATTTTCAATATTTATTGTTGTAATCAGTAAATTTTTAGGTTAAACCGACATGATATAACAAAGTAATTTATTTGTGTATGTGTGTATTTCCCTATGTGTGCGTATTTATGTATCCACGTCAGTCATGCATATTTTCAAGTGGTATATTATAACTTATTTAGTTTGGAAGTCATGTTTTTCATATGTTTATTAGATGTACACTCATTCAGATTTCTGAACCCAGTACTGCCTAATCTATGCAGAAAATATGTTTTGTTTTAAAACAATACGTAAACCTACAAATATCAACTTGAAGAATTAAAAAAAACACAATGCATGATTTCAATTCAGTTGAGGAGAAATCGATGTCAGGTAGCTCAATAGGCTTAGGACAAGGGTAATGAAGTCCAGGTTGGGGGTCAACTGTTGTGATTTGACGAATGGTGTTAAGTCTGTCATGTAGTCCATTAAATACGTCATAGATTTGGGGTTTAGCTTCCTAAAAGTGTAAATACTAATTTTCAGTTTGGATGCCTCTTTTTCAATCAATTATGTACCAGTTATTTACTCTAGATATTTAGTATTTCGGTAGTGATGTGATCAGTTTACGAAGAGAATAATGAAGTAAACCTTTCATTATCCTCTTATTCTTAATAAGTCAATTCATTGCAATGTCTTGCACAAAATATTAGCGAACATTTTGTTCAACTCAATTTGTCAAAGTAAACCTGCATCAGTTTGAATGGTGCTACTGTGGTATGTTCTATTAATGTGAGTGTTTTAATCTAAATAATGATAACTATTTCTTGTGGTTGCTGCTAAGTTAATAGCTACATGGTGCTTGGTTCAAAATGATCAAGTCTTTTTATTTTGTGTAGGTCAAATCATTATGCTACTATTATTATATCTTTGTGACTACATATTACTCTATTTTTTGGCTTATCAGTTAGTAATCTATATATTGTAGAAAGATGGAATATTTAAGGAAGATACTTGCTTTTAACGTAAAAGTTGTTTATATTCAGGAATATTTGCAAGGCACGAGGTCCATCATCATTGATAGAGGCATTGAATCATTATTCAACTAAATTACTCTTTCGTCAACACTAGAAAAAGTTGTGTTTTATAATCTCCTACTGCGAAGGAAGCAGTTATTAATTTCATTTTGTTTCTCAGCTTTTTCCTTTTTTTGAAGGCGGTTCAGTTTAAGCTTGCAATTCATGTATTGATTTTATGATGACTTTTTTAACTCAAAAGTTTGATTTTTCAGTATTATAAAATATTACGTTTTTAATTTTCGTTTTTTTTACTTCTCATTTTCCATGGATTGGTTAAGTACCAAATGGATCTTTTTGTCCTAGATTAGGAAGAGTTAATGAATTCTATTTCGAATATGAGTATGATGAAAATTTATTTCTAAACTGTATATGTACTAATAATAATTTTTAATAACCATAATGCTTTACTACACAATTCATGCTACATATTCTTATATATATTTTAAAAGTAAACGATATTTCTCTAATTTTTGATAATTGGGTTGTTTTGGTTTATTGCTCTTGCATAGATAGTTGTTGGCCTTCACTGGTTCGTAGCTTTGTAATTATCACCTTAGTAGTAGATTGCATGACCTGGATAAGATGTACTGAAGGATATATATTGGCCCTTAGCTTACAAGTACCTGCAAAATTGTGCATAGGAAACATGATGACTGTACCATTGTTATACATATTGGCAGTTTGACTTCCCAAAACATAATTCATCGAATTCTTCTCCAAGGGTTGATATTTGAAGTTTACAACAGAAATACAAAGTCCATAATCAACTATTACATACAGTTCGCACAGGTTTTCTTCTTTGTTTTTCTTTTTTCTTTCCATTGACAAAATGGTATAGATGCTTAGTCTGACTTTATAAATGCTTACAATTCACTTTTCGCTAATTATCCTTTTTAGATTCCTTGAAAATTAGTTGTTAAAAATGTGGATGATGATCAACTAAAAGGATAAAAGTAAAAAGAATAAATAATATGAATATATGTGTTGGCAGCAATAACCAACTATTAAAACAACAATAAACAACAAATGGGATAGCCATTCAAAACAGTCTAGCCATACGAAACAATTAAAGAGAGGTTGGGTGCTTGGTCGAGGAGTGATGTTAAGGGCATTATATATGCTTTTGGGTATCGCGGTAGAAGATACAATGTTGCTTCCCGCTGATGGATCATGAAGAGTGTCAAAGCAATAATGCAAAGCTGTTCAGACATGTAGTAAGGCAGTTTGATTACTAAAGAGGTACAACTTTGTTGTACGTTGATGAACATTCTTGCATCAGAAGTCAATTGATTCTACAAGAAAATAATTAACGAATGCAAACCGAAGGAAGGCAATGTGTAGTTGATAATGTGTATTATGTTGATGGCGAGCTTAAGAAAACAGAAATGCATGTTACAGGTGGGATAAGAATGAAGGATTAGTGAAAAGATGAAAGTGTGAACTGATGCAGATTTTGACGTGATGGTTAGTGCAATGTAGGCAGGCATGTATAGCCATTTGAAATAGGGTGTAGAACCAGTGAGCTACGCAGTTGAAGTGATGCCATTAGCGAAATATGGAGCTTTGAAAGCCCGGTGTTTTGAAGATGGTACGCAGTTCAAGTCCGAAAAACCGTAGGCCATTTGAGCCGAAGGTGAGGATTGGAGTTGAGCTGCCAACAAGCGTGAACGGAGGTTGGACCCAAAACGGAGTTTGAACCATTGCCATTAGACCAGATTTGACCGTATCTCCTTTTGCCATTTTCCTTACTTCCGTTCCTACATCAAAAGAACAAAAATTTCAGTCGAACCCTACTTCCTGCTGGTCGCCATCGTGATTAGCTGCTTGCCACTGCAAACCCTAACTTCTATCGCCTGAAGCCCCTAGCTTCACCGATTCCACTGACATTATATTTTCATTGGATTCAGGTATGACAACATATCTTGTAACACCCCATCTCCGTTAAGGACACTCACAAAGGGAATGCCTTAACTTTAGTGGAGCATTTTAGTAAACAGAACAGAAAATTTCAAGATAGATAAACAATACTTGAGAAATTATAACTTTATTTCAGCGGAAAACAGAAATCAGTATGGTTACATCTTTACCAAAAACTCAAGTACATAAATATCAGTCTTGTTCAGAAAGTCATCAGAGTACAAAACTTTAAAATCATAGTCCCCACAGAAGATGCCATAAGAAGTTAAGCCATACTTTACGCACTACAACTACTTCAAGCAGAAGAAACCCGGATCAAGCTAAAGTATTCCCTGCTTGGAAAACCTGGGGTGGGGGGGGGGGGGTGGGGGGAAACGGAAGAAAAGGGGTTAAAACAAACAAGGTCAGACATAAAGTCTGGCAAGTCCAGTGACTTTCAGCATATGAACAGATAATAATAATCATAGCATGCAAATAAAACTGGATGAGAGATAACGGTAACAGGAGTAGCAGATATACTTAGGTTAAACAGAAGAAACAGAATGATATAAGCTATTACTTTTCGCTTCTCTGCACTAATACTAGTATAACTGGATTAGGTGTCACCCCAATGTCTAAACTGAAACAGAAACAGGAACAGAATAATCTCCACAAAGAGAATGCTAGTAATGGGCCTTTACCACCCCAACAGAAACATACAGAAACAGAATGCTAATAATGGGCCTTTACCACCCGAACAGAAACAGACAGAAATAGAATGCTAATAATGGGCCTTTACCACTCGAACAGAAGGTACAGAAACAGAAACAGATTAATCCCTACAGAAACGGAATGTAGAATTAGGTGTACACTAGTAAATGGGCCTTTACCACCTGAACAGACGGTACCACGTAGAAACAGACAGGTGTTGCCACCTAACAGAAACAGACGGTACCAACAGAAACAGACAGAACTAAGTGTACCCTAAAACCCTACCCCCAAGCGATCGGCTCCCTAATACATAAATACCTTGTGTCGGCCCCACAGTAGGGTGTATCACTCCCTAAAGTGACAACCAATTGGCACAGACCTATTTATAGATGTCACGGCGTCTTACATCCTCAGAGGCAGACTGGGATCCATGCACACACATGACCCAGTTGGAACGCACCATCAACACCCCTCACCATTATAAGAATGAACCGCTTATAATTAGTTCAGTAAGCGTGCCCGGACCCTACCTACTGTTGGGTCAAAGTTTTGATACCAGAAAGGGTTACTGACTAATATGGGTCCCAAACAACAGATGACACAAGTAATTTCCCTCCTAACCTTGTGTCCCCAGACTAACAGATTTCATATTAACTTGTTTACAAGTTTAGACATACAGAGTTCAGATCAACTAGTTCACAGATCAGACCAGTTTTCAGACTAACAGATCAGATATACGGATTTAACAGATTTATAGATTTGTCTAACTTTGTAATTGGGCCTACTGATTCACGAAACGGGTTTGTTAAATTCATTAGTCAATTGGTTTAACCATATCCACCCAACACGTTTTAGACATCATATTTATCCCAGATTTGCATTAATTAAATATTAATGCACAGACCTTTCACATTAGGTCGGTAGCCTGTGGCCGCTGGATATGTCGGGCGGTTCCGGGCAGACTCCTGCCACAAGCCAGACCTAACCTCGTGTCTAAGCATATTTTAGTTATGCCTACGACCTCTCACATTAGACTGGCAGTTTGCGGTCGCTGGTTAAGCCGGTTGGTTCCGGGCAGGCTTCTACCGCAAACAGAACCTAACCTCGTGTCATAGCCAATTCATTCCAATACAGATTTTTCAGATATCAGACTAATTTTGTTTATTTAACAGATTAAACTTCTTCATAGGATACAACAGATTAATCAAATTTCCATGGTTTACTAAATCTTAGGTCGAGCCTACGGATTTCCATACCCAGATTACCATTATCTAGTTTTCAATAGATCAAACAATTCAATAAGTAGCAGATCTAGCAGTTTATGCGATTCAACAGATTTAGCAGATAACAGATTTAGCAGTTTAGGCAATTCAATAGTTTTAGCAGATAACGGATTAGGCAATTTAACAGATTTAGCATATCTAAAACTCTATTTACATATCTTGCCTAATCATAAATTTAGCCTAAACTTACATGCCTAAATCAAGGTCATAATTCATAATACAATATATGCCCCAAATTTTAGCCTTAATATTCCCATTTACAGTTCATGTCAAAACTAGATTTAATAGTCTAGTTCACCATTTATATCCAAGACTAATACACATGTAAATCATTCTCTATTATAGCCAATTCAGATTATGCCAACATATTTGCTATGCTAGATTTACTTAATTAAGCTACGCCCAATCCCCATATAACATGTTTCCACAAGTTCTCTAAATACTCATGAGATGTCCCTAGCAAAAGGAATAGGGGATAAACACAAGAAAGAATAGGCATGCAATAATGAACCAAATACAATGATAATGACCCCTCTAGGCTCGATGTACATAACAGTGAATGGGAATAAACTAGCGAAGTTACATACTAAATATGAGATCTAACATCATTAAGGGAATAGGCATAAGAAATTAACTACAATAGTTATAGGCAACTGATCACAATAGTCATAGGCGACTAATTACAATAGTTTCTTATTCAATGTCATAGGCAATAGTCTCATAGTCATGAATCATAGTCATAGGCAATAGTCTCATAGGCGTGAATTATAGTCATAGGCAATAGTCTCATAGGCAACAGTTTTCATGTCCAATTATGCATTATTTGTCCCAAAATTTAGCATTCGTGCGTTAATCTCTTATGAGATTCGGCGCAGGCTCGTAGTAGCCTGGCAATAGAACAGAAAGAAGAAAGAGGTACAGAATAGTCACAAAAAAAAAAACAGATCTGACAGATAAGAATATACATAACCTCTGATTCAGATTTATAATCATGCCACAACCATAATTAAAGTTTATATCGGAAAATAATTGTACTTGCCTTTCGTGGTTTTAAGAAAGGATAATAAATTGTTGTTGATGCAGAAATGTTGAATTACTCCTCTTTAATTGTTGTTGTAGCTCTAAACTTTGGTTTGAGATTTGATTTAGCTTTTAATTCTATTCAGGTTGGAAGAAGATGCATCAGTCCAAGTTTTGATTCCAGCAAAGTAGCGATGCCATTTTTATTTTTAACCAGAACAGAGGCAGAATATAGACAGAATGAAATTGTGTAGAGAAAATGAGGCTAGGGGCTGTTTATATAGGATTAGGCGGAAGAATCTAGACAGAAAACAGACCGGATACATTAGAATGAACCTGGTTCAAAAACTGGGTTTGGGAGCAGGTCGACTCCCCAGTCGACCTGGTCATGGGGAGGTTGACACCCCAGTCGACCTGGTTGGGGGGGGGGTCGACTCCCCAGTCGACCTGGGTATATGGGCGGGAATTTCCCCGCCAGCCTTCTCTGGGTTTGAATTTCGAATTTCTGGCTTTATTTTCGAGCTGTTTTATTTTATTTAAATTCCTGAAACTTCGAAGGGTCATAACTTGGTCATAGGGACTCCGTTTTACGAAAACTCGGACTCGTTTTCAAGTAGAATTTCGAGAAGAACGCAATGGCGCAACCCGTTTCCCTTGATTCTTATTTTAAAAATTAATTATTCTCTGATTTGTTACTTATACATTCACAGAAAATACGGGGTGTTACATTCTCCTCTCCTTAAAGGATTTCGTCCCCGAAATCTTCAAGTTAAGAAGAATGTGTCCTACCATCCAGTCATCCATCTACTCAACCATCATCCACAAGCATCCATTGTCCTTAGAAAACATCTAATGTTGTATGAACATATGCAAAAGTGTGTGTGTGTATGTTCCTTATCTAATGCAAAGATCAGGCGGTCCACTGATTCAGTTGACCTCCTTAATGCGAACTATGTCAGCGTCATGAGTCCAACATGTATGCAATTTTCCTATTTGATACATATTATTCTTATATGAGTGACAACCATTCATTCATATGCAACATCCATGTGATGAGTCAATCATTTTGCATCCATAGAAATTGAAAATGCTCACACATCCGTATGCAGTATGAGAGTGTTTTCGAGCCGATCTAGTGCCTAGTGTGTGTATATGCATCCACGAGCAACCACTACCAACCACTTGCATCCACTTACAACCATCAAACATAACATGTCTCAAACACATGTTTACATCCATAGGATTCCTATCTATAGGTCGAAGACTCGATTGATAGGATACCGCCGAGTGATGGGAGCGAGTGCAGATAAACAAAAACTTGGTTTCCATCAGACCTTGGTTGAGAGACAAATTCCCCTAAGTATCAACCCCAAAGACCGAAATCAACATCAGATCGACACCCAGAGGATTACCCTCTTTAGACAATGTCAAAACTGGAAATCTCAACCTTATCAGAAATATTCAGATATTTACAGATTACCAGTACAGATCAGATTACTAAATGATTCTTAGGAAACTAAGCATGATAAAAACCCAGAATGTATGCGTCATAGTCAACTTAACGCTCAACACAGATACCCAACTTATCACAATTGGATGGGTCATAACCCTTATGGGTCTGAGTCTACAGCGGAATCAGAAACAATACTAGTATTCAAGTGCAGAGTATCAATTATAGAATCGAAATGCCAGAATCAGAAAAGAGTTTTAACTCAAAAATCAGATAAAGAAATTAAATCTCCTACAGAAAGTTTTCCTATTTCTATCCTATCCACTAGTGTCGAGATTGTTCGCCTGCCCTTCAGAAGTTGGTCCTGCCCTCTGCCCTTGCCTCCGTTTCTTCGGGCAGTCCCTAGTGAAGTGTCCCATCTCACCACAGTTGAAGCAAGTGCCCTTTCTTTTTCTGCAATCCTTGTTTAGATGAGTCGAGCTTCCACAAGTAAAGCACTTTTTCTCCTTCTTATCTTCAGACTTTTCATCCTTCTTTTGTTTTTCCTTTTTGGGCCATGCTTTCTTGTTCTGTGGTTCTTCCTTGTTTGCCTCCTTCTTGCCCTTGTCTTCCTCGTGTAGTAGTGCCATGTCCACCAATCTCTCGTAAGTCGCTCCCATGGGTACATGGGTCATGGCTAGGCTGTGCAGTGGCTCGTTCAATCCTTTAACAAAGCTGAGAGCCTTTTTATGCTGGGTGTTGACTAAATCTACCCCGAACCTGGCCAGTTGGTTGAACTGATTGACGTATTCCCTGACCGTCAGACTTCCTTGCTTAAGAGATAAGAACTTTTCCAGTTGTAGACTTCGTTCAGCTTGCGAGAGGAATTTCATCTCAAACCTTGTTCTGAAATCCATCCATGTTTCAACCGGTCTCTCGGCATTAGAGACTTCCCACCAATAGGAAGCTTCGTCCTTGAGCAACTACACCTCCAATTGTACCTTCTGCCTATCGTCCACCTTGAAGATAACGAACAGACCCTCGGTTTCTTTGAGCCAGTTCCTTGTTTCTACGAATGATTCAGTTCCCTTGAAATCCTTTCCACCCATGGCCCTAAAATATTTACAGATTTTTGAAAAAGCAATTGCACGAGGTGGGGGCAGAGGAGGAGGAATCGCTACAGCTGGAGGAGGAATATCTGCTGGGCCTGCATCGTTGGCCCTAGCCTCTAAGTACCTCCTGAACCAGCCAGGTATTAGCACGCCCTCTGGAAAGTTAAGATTCCTAGACATGCTGGAATGAAAGAAAAAGATTTAAAACGGAGAACGGAAAAGATAGATATATGGCTTTTTGGGGATTATGTTTTTCAAAATAAACTTTATTTTTGAAAATACTTCCTTTTAAAACCTTTTTGAAAATAGTTTTCAAAAACTTTACCCAATCTGGTAACCTTCAGCTCTAATACCAAGTGTAACACCCCACCTCCGTTAAGGACACTCACAAAGGGAATGCCTTAACTTTGGTGAAGCATTTTAGTAAACAGAACAGAAAATTTCAAGACAGAAAAACAATACTTGAGAAATTATAACTTTATTTCAGCGGAAAACAGAAATTAGTATGGTTACATCTTTACCAAAAACTCAAGTACATAAATATCAGTCTTGTTCAGAAAGTCATCAGAGTACAAAACTTTAAAATCATAATCCCCACAGAAGATGCCATAAGAAGTTAAGCCATACTTTAACTTGATCCGGATTTCTTCTGCTTGAAGTACTTGAAGTGCGTAAAGTATGGCTTAACTTCTTATGGCATCTTCTGTGGTGATTATGATTTTAAAGTTTTGTACTCTGATGACTTTCTGAACAAGACTGATATTTATGTACTTGAGTTTTTGGTTAAGATGTAACCATACTGATTTCTGTTTTCCGCCGAAATAAAGTTATAATTTCTCAAGTATTGTTTATCTGTCTTGAAATTTTCTATTCTGTTTACTAAAATGCTCCACTAAAGTTTAGGCATTCCCTTTGTGAGTGTCCTTAACGGAGGTGGGGTGTTACATATCTACTTCTGATTTGGGTTATTTTGTTTGGTAATTGGATTTGAAACTGTAAATTTAATTAAAATATGTTAAGTTTAGTTCAATGTACAGGAATGTTGTGTTAGTTTTTTTTACAGTATTAAAATTCAGGATACATGCAATACCTAACAAATTTCACAAGCCTAACACAAGAGATAATAGGTCTGAAAAATAAGAGGAGCACTTGAGGTGAAGCAAAAAAAAGCTTCTGTAAATAGGAACACAAAAGAATGATTATTATTCTTTTTTTCAATGTACACAAAAAAACGATAAACAATTATTCACTTTGCACAACAAGCCGACCTGCGACATTCAAGCACAAATATATAATCATATAAAGTGATATTTATTTTTATTATGTACAAGAGTTAGAAATCAGTTTATATTATTTATGCATGTTAGAAACCATTAAGTGTTATGTATTCAAGTTAAAGACTGGTATGTTATGCTAACTACTTTGCTTATTCTTGTTAACGTATAAAATCCTGTCACTGTTGTGGCTTTGCGAAATGTTATGTATGCTATATTTTAAATTGTATTCAAGTATATGTTAATTCATGTTGTCAATGTGGTGTATGCTTTTAAAATTATATTCGGGTTTATGGTATTTATTCTGCCAATGTGCATGCTGTTTTACTATTCATCCACTGTTATATCTTTTTATGGAATTGTGAACTGACATGTAAAATTTTTATGTTTTGTAATTGACATATGTGAATAGTTAACTTATTATATGTTGCACTTTTATTACTGATTATATGTAAACAATTAAGGTATGCTACTTTGCAAACAAAATCTATTAAATTTGAAAGATAATATACAATTGTGGTATGATGTCTAGCATTTTTATTTAAATATATATTTTATGTATATATTTATATTTAAATGCGTAATTTTTTTAAAGTAGATCTTATGGTTCTGACAGTTCGACCGGTTAAACCATTAAAATCTTGAACCTTCATTCATCACGGCACGACATTATCATTAAAACTACGCTCTAGCCAAACGACATGTAGAGGAGAATGGACGCTGACCATTTAAGGAAAAAAAAATAACTGATCGTATGGACGCTAACCATTTAAGGAAAAAAAACAACTGATCGTATGGAAGCTGACCATTTAAGGAAAAAAACCACTGATCGTACGCTTATGAAATAATTCCTCTGGAGAAGAAAAAACCACGTAATTGTGTACGTTTCTATATGTACACATATGCACAAGGTTGCAGATGGATTTATGGCAGTTTTTATGATTGAGATACAAAGAGACTGAGTGTTTTTTTTTGGAACAGATATAGAGCCAATCCCAGATCTCCCCGTGACCCAAATGAATGTATAACCACGTTGTATCCAAGCAAATCAAACAAAAAATTCGTTACACTTTTCATCAAACAAGTCGCGCATATTGGCTTTCACTAAAGCAAGAAGCAGCTGATTACAAGTTGTCACATTTGGCCAGTACTGAGCTGAAGATTGAAGTGTGTAGTGGAATAAAGACAAGACAAGGGTTAGGGAAATGTAAGATTTCTTGATCAAGGAAGAAATGATAGAGGAGTATGTTTTGGTGTCAATAAACCGATCTGGCACAATCTCGAGAGCAAAGATAACGTCATCGAATCTGGAAGCATGAATGAGAGAACTAAGAACATATTTGAAAATATGTGGTGGGACAAGTGATAAAGAGGCACGGAGGGCAGGTAAAAGAAGATGAGAGTTGGAAGAAAGGAGAGAAGAAAAAAGAGTAGTGGAAACGAGAGTTCTTGATTTTGATGGAAATGAGAGTTCTTGATTTTGATGAAAAAGAATTGTATCTTCAAAACGATTAGTGTTAAAAAAATGGAGAAAGAGGGAGAGTTTGGAAGAAGGGAGAATTCACGGGTGGCAAAGGAGGTGGTGGATAGTGGGAAAAGGAAGAGAAGGTGGGATATTATGAGGTGGATGGATAGTCGGAGGTGAAGTTAAAGATTTTCACAAAGAGGCAGCAAGAAGAATGTCTGAGAGAGAAGAGGAGAAAGAAAGATGAAAGGATGGAAGCAAATAGGGTTTAGCATGGTGCAGCGGAAGATGGAGCCGATATTACTCCACTCAAACTTGGACTTTGTTGCGTACTTAAGTAGCAATGCGACTAAGCGAATGAGTTTTAATAAAGTGACTCACTGTATGAGCGTAATTATCCAAGTTGTATTAACAATGGAATGCTTAAAAACATGTTAGGTAGATACTATGGGAATAACGTGCCATTAATGTACACAATTTTTTTTTTGGAAGAAAATATTCCCTAATCATGAACATTTGCACCTTTTATAAATGAACTAAATCAATATATTTACTCAATTTTATTTATATATTAAAATAGTCATAAATGGATAATACATGTTATCCTATTTAATAAATATTTGGAATTTTAGAATTTCTAAACTTTGAAAAAAAACAATTAAGAGTAGCCTGAATATTTATAGATTGCAGGTCCAAACCATCGAAACATCAAATGTGTATTCTTTTTTCATAAAATACTACTTTTATTATGAAAATCTAATAAAAAATTATGACTTCCGAAAAACTTAGTTTTAACGTTGAAATGCTAAATTTTGAGTTTTGAAATTTCATTTTGCAAATTTGAATTTCAAAATTAAAATATTGAATGCTTTGAATTTTTGAACTTTAAGCCTCAATTTAGAAGTTAAAAAGATTTTTATGTCTTAAAAGATTGAAATTTAGAAATATAAATCTGGAAATGTGAATTTTACACTAAACCAAAATTTAAAATTATGCTTGAATGTTTGACTTTCTAACGTAAAAAC
Organism: Allium sativum; assembly: GCA_030737875.1. NCBI lineage: Eukaryota > Viridiplantae > Streptophyta > Magnoliopsida > Asparagales > Amaryllidaceae > Allium > Allium sativum. Next base: position 323,400,440 of record CM060921.1, read on the forward strand.
TTTTACTTAGATTTTGAGATTTTGAAGTTGAAATTTATCATGGTAAATTTTAAATATTCAAATTTGAATGTTGGATCTTGAAAATCAGGAAATCGGATATGCACATCTGAATTTGACTTTTGAATTTTGACTGCTTTAGAAAGCACAAATTAGAAAACAAAACTTATGATTTATTTAAATATCAAAATACAATGACTTAGATACATGACTTATATATTTAGATTCTACCGTGTCCAAGGCATATTTGCTTCTAAATCATTTCTAAAATTCATCGTTGCCTATTTTACTTAGGATAAATAGAAATCGACAACACATTACAAAAGTATGATCCTACGGAATATCAGTTATAATATGGTTAATGATGTTGCCCGTATGCATAGCACGGGCCACACACTTGTAATCCAATATGACGACTTATGCAAACCAAAAGCTGAAGGAGGGGTTGGACTAAGAAAACTAAGAGATATGAGAGTGAATACACAATGCAGCAAGGTTGGAAAATCATTAATAACAATGGCCTATAAGCTAGACGGATGAGATGAAGATGCATTCAAGGTAATTTTTGGCAAATACATTCAGACAATAATGCCTCTACCACTTGCAAAATTATTTTACATATAAGGGGAAAGCTAGCTTCTTATTGCAAAAGGGAGATAACCAAAGGAGAAAACACTGGTTTATGGAGAGATCCATGGATAATGGTAGAATGTATTACTGACATGGTTGAGATACATACTTTCTATGATTATGGTTTCCCTAACAAGCTCGTTCAAGACATTATTCAAGATAACCATTGGAAAATCACATCCATCTCACATAATAAAAATTAGCAAAACAAAATCAAATATATGCCACTATATACTGACAGAGAATGTATGACACCCCACGTCTGTTAGTATCACTCACTAAGAGAATGCATTAAGTTTCGTGAAAGACTATAGGTAAACAAAAACAGAAATATTACAAGACAGATATAAAATAGTAGCAGAATAAAAAATAAACTTCATTAATCATAAAGCATTGTGGATCAAAAACATCATATGTCTGAATTACATAAAAAACAGTACATCATAAAAACTTCTGTCTTGTACTTAAACATCAGAGTACACAATAAAAGAAGCAAAATCCCCAAAGAAAAACATAGCCATAGTAACAAGGATAGGAGCTTGAGCAATACATCTAAGCAGCTCCAGCAAATGATAGCAGAATCCTGGTCAAGCTTGAGTATTCCCTCCCTGAGAACCTGGGGAGGGGGATGGAAGAAAAAAGAGGAAAGAAAAAGGGTCAGACATAAAGTCTGGCGAGTCCAGTTACTTTTAGCAAGTAAATAAGTAAAAGTATCATGACAAGGCATATAAAGCGGATAAGAGAGATAATATCACAAAAGGAAGGCGTGACAAAATAAACATGATAGAGTGTATATGCTTCCCTAATGATTACTCTGATTCTTTACACTAATACTAGTATAACTAGAATGAGATGATCCCAATAACCCTAAGATGGTAGACTTAGGCATACTTCTGATGAGAGGTTTTAACCCCATACAATCCACAGTCAACCCAACCTAATAGGCTCCATAACTTTTTACCAGAGTCTAGATGTACCCTAACTACTGCCCCAATCGATCAGCTCCTTACTCCGTAGATACCCTATGTCGGCCCCACAGTAGGAGGTATCACTTCCTAAAGTGGAAAGCCTTTGTTGATGTGCACAACCATATCTACTGGTGTCACGGTCGTCTTATCCCCTCCTGCCTGAACATGCATGCACATGTCCCGGTCGGTTTGTGCCACCCACACCATCCTCCACGTTTGGATCTCTTACAATCAACCTAATAACCGTGTCCCGACTTCGACCTAAGGCAGAGCGCTCGTTCAATACCGTTATATGGGTTACTGACTGAAACAGATCCCACACACAAGATGATACAAGCTCTCCCCCTTGTCTTGTATCCCCACTAGGATTTCCTCAGGTTATGTATACATATTGTTGTCTTTAGTTACATAACCCCCTCAGGTTAAGTTTATGGGGCTATATATAAATATTACCCACCCCCTCAGATTTACTTAACCCATCCACTATTCAAACAAGTTTACTAAACCTCTATTCAAGTTCATGTTCATACAATCCCTATGGATTCAACTATGTTAAGTATTCCAATTCATTACCATTTCCATTTATGGTTGTAATGTGTTGGACCCCTCACATTAAGCCTACCACTCATGGATGTTGGATATTCCGGTCGGTTCCAGGCAGACTTCTTCCATAAGTCAGGCTTAACCTCGTGTCTCAATACATCTTGTATTTGTGCACCTAGACCTCGCACATTAGATTCACCAAGTGGTCGCTGGATATGTTGGGCGGGCCCTGCAGACTTCCACCACAAGCGTAATCTAACCTCGTGTCTAGGCGCAGTTATAGTTTCTAATTACTGTAATCCTAGGATTTTCATTATTATCCAAAATTACCTATGTCGTTATAGGTTTTCATGCCCCATTTTCCCCATTATATTCATAATGAATTATATGCCCTAATGTAACAACTCGGACTTTGGGGCCAATTTAAAATTTTCATTTTAGAGATTTTAAAGGTGTTTAAATAGTTGAAATGAATTATTTTAAAAAAAATGACTAGAAATTTATTTTGATTGAATTTAACGCGAATATATTTAATTTAATTACAAAAGGAATCAGAAAAGGACGGTAGTTTGAAAAGTCAAACCTGAACTTTGACTGACCACACAGGATGCAGAATAAATCGGATTTTATTGAAATGAAAAATATTTAAATCTGTTAGTGAATATCTTTCTAACGAATCTGAAAAATCGAAGTTTCATAGAGGGAATCAAAAGTTATTGCCAAATGAATTTTCAGAAAGGTCGCTATAGAGAATATATCGCCCTTGAAAATAGACATTTTGCATACGACCTCCGAATTCGACGAAACCACTTTTGTTGGATCCGGGATGTAAAATTATTGCTAGGTTTCAAATTTCATGATTTTTGAAGCTAGTATGTGAGCGTAGCAAAAGAAACTGTGTTTTGTCAATTTCGGTCAAAATTAATTGACTGAAAAATAGCCATTTTCAAACAGGCTCAGAATTCGACGAAATAAATTTTGTTAGGACTATATCGTCATAAGAAAGCCAAAAATAATTTTTCTGGATTTTTCTGAGTTAATTTGTAGCCCCGGTAAATTTATTTGTACGGTTAAATTAAAATAAATGATTTATAATTTAAAACTGAGAAATGGGGGCCAAGACGATCATTTGGGCCTGCGAGACATAGCCAGATGAGTTCGGAATGGGGGTTAATAGGTAAAAACGACAGTCGTTGGGCTGAAATTGGTGAAAATTACAAAACGGGCCTTTATTGGGAAATTAAGAATTAAATAATAATTAGATAAACCAAATATTATATTATAAATAGCGTACCTTCTTCTTCCCCGTCAATGATTTCAGCCGCACAAAACCCATTACACTTCAAATTTTCATTCTTTGATTTCTCCATCGTTCTCAACGAAAATTTTATACAAATATACGTTTCGAAGAGAATTCCGAGCACTTCGATTTCGTACCAAATCACCACCTCTCATCAACCGTAGCCGCCGCACCATCCACCCAAAGCCGCCGCCGTTCGGCCTCCCCCACCCCCTCCTCGGCGAACCGCACCCCACCCCCCTCTGGTCGAAGATCCCCCTCTCCTAGCACTCCAACCTCCAACAAACCGTTCTGCAAACCATGGCCTGCAGCTCTAGAAAATCAAAATCAAAGTTTTGAACATTTAAGGTATGAAATTCATTTCAGAATTTGCCACGCTTTTGGCTGTGGCAACCACAGTTGTTAAAAGTAAATTTTATTCAAAAATTGATAATTAACTCGTACGAACTCCAAACTGAAAAATTTCAGATTTTGCGAGACCGTGACGACAAATAGAGATTGCTGAAATCAAGTGCGACCATTTTCTGAATTTATTTGGATTTTTCATTCCGCTTTAATCAAGGTGAGATTCTATTTTAAATCTAATTCAGTTGAATAGCGGATATATTAGATCTATGACATGATAAAATTATTGATGTTGTTTTGTTTGATTGGTCATGTTTGCTTAGATCTGTGGTTGTGTATACGGATCTGTATAGATCCAATAATTCTCATCATGTTGTATTTATTTTATGATATCAAATTGCAAGTCCGAATCACATGGTTTTTTTTATGTGCAAATATGAATTGAAATTGTTAGCGGTATGAAAAGATCAAATCTTTTTATTATAAATAAAAAGTGGAATATGGCGTATGATAAAAATTACATTTTTCTATGTAATTGAAATGTGAATTTACACCGTATGATAAAAATTACATTTTTCTATGTAATTGAAATGTGAATTTACACCATATGATAAAAATTACATTTCTCTATGTAATTGAAATGTGAATTTACACCGTATGATAAACATTACTTTTTTCTATGTAATTGAAATGTGAATTTACACCGTATGATAAAAATTGCATTTTTCTATGTAATTGAAATGTGAATTTACACCGTATGATAAAAATTACATTTTTCTATGTAATTGAAATGTGAATTTACCCCATAGGATAAAAATTACATTTTTCTATGTAATTAGAATGGAAGTTTGCATCGTATGATAAAAATCATATTTTTATAATGTAACATATGATGAGATTTTGCATTGTAATTAAAAATCATATTTTTATAATGTAACATATGATGAGAGTTTGCATTGTAATTTAAAATCATATTTTTACAATGTAAATAAGAAGTAGAGTTTGCATTGTAATTAAAAATCATATTTTTACAATGTAAATAAGAAGTAGAATTTGCACTGTAATTAAATTTACATTTTTATATGTAAATTTAGGATAGGATTCACACTGCAAATATAAGTTACATTTTTTTTATGTAACTAAGATGAGAATGTACATTGAAGTTGAAATCTACATTTTTATATGTAATTTAAAAGTAGGATTTTGCAATGTATCAAAATTTACATTTTTATAGGTAAATAGAAAATAGGAATTTACATAGGAATTAAATTTACATTTCTTATGTAAATGAAAAGAATGGAATTCACATTTTTAATGTAAGTGAAGAACAAATTTAGGATGCGGTAATATTATCTTCATTTTCAAATGAACTAAAATTTAATAAGGACCGGTAGTTGTTAGAGCGTTATTTAAATCAAATGACGTTATTACAATTAAACGATTATATATGATGAGAGTTCGCGTTTTGAAATCGTACCTTTAAACGACTATACAAGAAGATCCGACCGTCGGATTTCCTTGAAACTGAAACCGTTAGGACCATCTTGGAAAAATCTTTCCAATGATATATATTTTGTTAATATCCAAAGGTTAGATTCTGAGAAATGTAAAAATCAAAATTGGTTGAATGCAGCACCATAGTCGCCCATTGACTCAAGGCGTCGTCATATCAAATTTAGTTATTTTAAATAATTAAAATAGGAAGTAATCATTATAAAATTATATCAGCAAGTACGAAAGATTTTAATTATATATATATACGAGGATTATTTGGAAAGTCCGAGTTCTCTCATTCCAAATAATCAAACGACGTTAATTGAAGTATGAAGATGGCGTATAAAGAAGGTAAATCCTCCCTCGAATGGACAACGATCGAGGCCCTGATTTGACTTGCTCCCAATTCAAGGGTCATGGTCATTGCCCAAACGTACGTGTTGATTTCACGGGTTTGATTTTCGCTCAGACCCAGAGCATAAGCTAATAAATGGATTGTGTGTCTGACATCGTACTCCATTAAATATCATGTTATTAATCTTCTGTCGAATGTATGGATGTTTGGTGGCAGAGAATTTATTCTCTTGCTTAACACCCTTTCATATATTTCGGCAAAGGACTGGTAGTGCGATATGGAGTGACGATGTGGCATGCTAAGATGCATATGATCAAGGCTTTGTTGAAAAGCAGGCCTTGTGGGGTGATCAAAGCATAACCTGTTTAGGCATAGCTTTGTGTATAGCGTGACTTCGCGAGCCTCACACACCGACGGAGTCTAAAATGGGAGAAGGGAACGCAGGGAGAGCAGCACTTTCTTTCTAGCTAGAAGTGGTGATTGGGCTTTAACACGGCCCGACATTTTACTTATGTGGATGATGGAATGAGGCGCCTCGTATGATAGGTCCTATAGACTGGGAAACGTGTGTTCAGGAATAACTAATCCACGAAGCTGTATGTGTGGACCGGCCCTGCAGCTATCCAAGGGTTCACCGCGGGGGATCCTGAGGCATTAGCTAGCGTGTCTCGAATCGGTAAGGAGCTCCTCCCTAGCCTTGACTCATGATGGAAATCCAAACTTCCAATATGAACCTACGGATTTGATTATATTACTAGTACGGTAGCATAGTATTATGGTATCTTTGTGTCCTAGGATTGATACATTTATTTTGAAATGTTTTCCATATATACTAATAATAATATTAAACTCGTATATGGCGTATTTAGCATGTTTAATCACCATAAGGTAAAACCCTATCCTCTGGTTTGTGTTGCATTGTGTGATGGGACTAGGATCTTATGGTGATTCCATTTTTCTCAAAAGCATAGCGTTGTTTTACAATTTACTTATTAGTTTGTTCTGACACTTTAAATTATGCACGGCAATCCATTAGAGTAAACTCGTTCCGCGTTAGTGGCATAGTCTTTGGATTTGCCTTATTAATAGTGATTAATTAGTTAAGAATTCTCACACCAGTCCCACGACTGACCCGTTGTTTGTTTCCACCTTTTTGCAAACTCGAGTGCCCTCCTTTCTACACGGGCAGCCAAGTAAACAGGTTCATTCTTTGCTTGGAGTCTTTTCTTTGGAGCTGCTTATTATCTTTCTTGGTTTTGCTTTTGTGGAGAGGTGATGAGTTGGAGCTTGAAGACATCTATCATTTGCTACTATTGCATTTTTCTCTTTTTAATTCCAGACATCAAACTTGTTTCATTTCACGTTGTTTAAGTTGGAGTTGGAACTTATTTCTTTTTCTGCAAACTTGATGTAATAACTTAGAATTCTGTGACTGTGGACTTTCTGTGGTTGATGACATTATATTTCCGCTGCTATAATGTTGTTACTCTATGAATTTCCTATGCTAGGTTGTATCTGTGATTTGTGTTATTGTATTTAAGTTGTATTCCAAATGATTATTCCTTACTTTCATTCCATGGAAGTTTGGGGCTATCACAGTTGGTATCAGAGCTTTGGTTAAACTTAGCTTTGGAATATAACATATTTATAATAATTCGTTTACATAGAATCACAATATTCTATGGCGAACATTTCATGTGAATACATAATAGTCGGTCATTCCATCATCATCTTTTCATCCGTCCTTTTATCTTTATCATTTCTTCAAATCACCATTATAGTTGTTCTGACTCTTTCCTTGATCGTACAGAACTAACTAGAAATGAGTACCGCTGCCGCTAGAGCCGCTAGATCTAGAGCAAGGAGGCAAAATATTGTTGAAACTGAGGAGGTCACAGTTCAGCAGCCACCACCACAGCCCTTTGATTTGGGTAAGGTGGCGAAGAAGTTCAAAAACCTGGGAGGAGTGCCTTTCAAGGGTACTGAAACTGTGACACAAGCTCAAGCTTGGCTGAGGAACTGCGAAAAGATTTTTGGAGGATTGGAGCTGGAGGATCAGAGGAAAAGATTAGTGGCTTCATGGCTGCTACAGGAGGAAGCTCAAAACTGGTGGGACACAGTCACGTTTGGAGGGATGCAGATAATATGACTTGGACAAGGTTTAAGGAGCTTTTCAATGACAAATACATTCCAAGGCAGGAGGTAGAAAGACTACATGACGAGTTCGCCAATCTGAAGCAAGGCGACAAGACCATCTCAGAATATATACGAAGATTTGAAGACCTCTCCTGCTATGCCCCTGAATTGATTCAGGATGACTTTCAGAAGAATAAGAGGTTTATAAATGGGCTTGCAAGAAAATATATTGATAGAGCCACTGCCCACATCGACCTTTCTTTCAATAGGTTGATGGAGCTTGCTTGTCGATATGAGGAGAATGATAAGAAGAATTCCCAACAGGACAGAGAAAGGAGCTTGGCCAACAATAAAAGGAAGCAAACAGAGAAGAAGACGGAAGGAAACAGTTCTGGAGCTGCTAAGACTCATGATAAGTCTAAGGTGCAATGCTACAACTGCCAGAAGTATGGACACTATAGCAAGGAATGCAGAAATCCAAAGAAGGCCCGAAGCGACGACACCAAGGAATGCTATAACTGTCACAAGAAGGGTCATATCAAGCCTAATTTTCCGCTGTTGAAAGGAGCGCAGATTGCACATGTGTATGAGGTGGCAAGTGCACCACCTTCTTCCGCTCCTACTTCTTTCGAAGGAGCAGGTAAGCCTGATGTTTTAGATGGTACCATTTCTGTTAAAAACATTCCTTCTACTACCTTGTTTGATACGGATGCATCAAGAAGTTTTATTTCTAGCAACACAGTCCAGAAATTGAAACTAAAACAAAGAATTTTTAAAGAACCAATTAATATTCGTAACCCTGTAGGAGGTTCTACTACTCTAGACTTATTTTGTAAAGTGCCTGTATCCTACTCCTATTTCCAATTTCCATTTAACTTGATCATTATGAATTTTTCCGAGTTTGATATCATCCTTGGTCTGGACTGGCTCACGCAATATGACGCCGAAGTGCTACGCTCAGAAAGTGGTAAAGGTGAAAACAGGATTCGGGAACACTGTTACTATACCTTGCCACGGGCCAAAATCTGATAGTAAGGCATTTTTGTCTTCCCTGGAGATCACTCCTATTTCTTTAGAAAATATTCCCGTGGTCAAAAATTACGCGGATGTATCTGAAGAAGTAGACAGCCTACCCCCGTGAAGGGAAATCTATTTCAGGATTGATCTCGTTCCAAATGCAAGACCTGTAGTTCATGCTATCAGAAGGATGACCCCTAACGAAAAGGAAGAATTGCAAACCCATACTAAGAAGCTCTTGTGGAAAGGACTCATCCAACCTAGATTTTCTAATTGGGGGGCAGCTGTGGTGTTTGTCCCCAAATCCGATGGTACTCTAAGACTCAGTGTTGATTACCGTGATCTTAACAAGCAAACATTGAAGAACAAATACCCCTTGCCCCGCATAGATTATTTAATGGACCAGCTGAATGGAGCCAAGGTGTTTTCGAAGACGGACCTGGCCACAGGTTTCCACCAACTCCGCATAGCCGAAGAATGCATACCTTTGACCGCCTTCAGAGGTCCTGACATATTCTACGAATGGTTAGTGATGCCGTTCGGTCTATGTAATGCTCCAGCCTACTTTGTTGACTTGATGAATAGGGTCTTCCGTGAGGTCCTAAATAAATTCGTCCTAGTCTTCATTGATGATATTCTAATCTATTCTAAAACTAAGGAGGAGCATGAAGGGCATTTAAGGGAAGTGTTGGAGATTCTGCGAAGAAATGTTCTAAAAGCAAAATTTTCCAAATGCACATTTTGGCAAGAGGAAGTAAAATTCTTGGGCCATGTTGTGTCAAAGGAAGGAATTGTTGTTGACCCAAGTAAAATTGCCGCCATTCGAGATTGGAAACAGCCCAGTACACCCACTGAAGTAAGAAGCTTCCTAGGATTCGCTGGATATTACAGGAAGTTTGTCAAAGACTTCGCCAAGCTGTCTAGCCCATTAACAAAGCTCACCAAGAAGCATACCAAGTTCAATTGGACATCGGATTGTGAGGAGGCATTCCAAAAACAAAAAGTGAGTTTGACCACTGCACCCGTACTAACCATCATCGATGGCAACCAAGACTTAAAAGTTTATACGGATGCTTCTCAAAGTGGTGGTCTTGGAGCAGTACTGATGCAAAGGGGCAAAGTTGTTGCCTATGCAAGTCGTCAATTAAAGGCGCATGAGAAAAATTATCGTGTCCATGACTTAGAGTTGTTGGTCGTAGTCTTTGCTTTAAAAATTTGGAGACATTATCTTTTGGGAGAAAAATTTGAATTATTCATAGACCATCAATCTTTGAAATATCTCTTCGATCAAAAGGATCTGAATTTAAGGCAGCAACGATGGCTAGAATTTCTGTCCGCATACGATCTTGACATCTTATATACGCCGGGGAAAGCCAATGTTGTGGCGGACGCGCTTAGTAGAAAGGACGTCATTGTCGCAAGCCTCATCGTTACCCCTTCTTTGATTGATAAAATTGCTGCTCTTCAAAAGGATGATAAATTCATTTAGATAATGATCAAGAGAATTGAAGCGGGTGAAAACACGAACTTCCAAATAGATGGCAAGAGAATTCTTAGATTTCAAGGGCGGATTTGTGTTCCATATATCAAAGACCTAATAAGGGAAGTTTTGGATGAGGGTAACAAATCAAAGCTTTGCATCCATCCCGGTGTGAGCAAGATGTATCAAGACTTAAAGCGCACATTTTGGTGGAGATCTATGAAGAGGGATATATCCATTTATGTGAGTAGATGTCCCACATGCTAACAAGTGAAAAGTGATCAACAAAAGCTTGCGGGGTTGTTGCAGCCATTGGAAGTTCCAGATTGGAAGTGGGACCAAATCTCCATGGATTTTATAGATGGTCTGCCTCGTACTAAGAAAGGAAATGACAACATATGGGTGATCGAGGATCACTTCACAAAGTCCGCTCATTTCATACCTGTCAAGTCCACTCGAACTGCTCAAAGTCTGGCGCAAATCTATTTCAAAGAAATCGTCAGGCTACATGGTAATAAAACTAAATCTTTCCTTTTCATCATAATCTGAATGAAAATTTTCATTTTCAATTTAAATAATAACCTTTTTGTTTTAAACAGAGTTCCTAGTAGCATTGTTAGCGACCGTGATCCTATCTGTGCTAGCAAATTTTGGGAAGCATTCCAAAATGAGTTGGGAACGAAGTTAAATCTCAGTACCACATATCACCCTCAGACTGACGGCCAGACTGAGCGAGTGAATCGCATTCTTGAAGATCTATTGCGAGCTTGCATATTTGATTTTGGAGGTTCTTGGGAGGATCACTTGCATTTAGTTGAATTCTCATATAACAATAACTATCAAGCAAGTTTGAAAATGTCTCCATTTGAAGCCTTATATGATAGGCCATGTAGATCGCCAGCATTTTGGGTTGAAAAAGGAAATCGGCTTGTATTGGGTCCAGACATGGTTCGAGAAGCTTCAGACAAAGTTGATTTTATTAAGAAGCGACTATTGGCTGCCCAAAGTAGAAAAAAGAGCTTTGCAGATGTAAGAAGGAGAGAGTTGGCTTTTGAAGTGGGTGACTATGTCTATTTGAACGTTGCTCCAATGCGAGGTGTAATCCGTTTTGGAAAGACAGGAAAATTAGCACCTAAATTCATCGGCCCCTTCCCTATTCTTGAAAAGATTGGCACCCTAGCCTACAGAATTCAGATGCCCGACTGGTTGCCTGGAGTGCACGATGTATTCCATGTATCTCAACTTCGAAGGCATGTCCATGATCCGGATCTAGTTGTGGAGGAAGCTGCACAGCAAGATTTGGAGATTACCCCAAGCCTTGCAGTGAGAAGGGAACCACTGAAAATTATTGGCAAGGAGACTAGGAAGCTGAGAAATAAAAGTATCAACCTAGTCAAGGTGCAATGGAGCGGTGATCCTAGAGACTGCACTTGGGAAACCGAGGAGAGTATCAAACAAGCCTATCCCAAATGCAGAGTGGATATCTCCGATTAGATTTTATTTTGAGGTACACTTAAAATATTTCCCATTCTCTATGTTGGTTCCTACCCTTTTATTCCCCCCCCCTTTCCTTTTCGAGGACGAAAAGTTCTTAAGCGGGGGAGATTGTAACAACCCGGAATTTGGGGCCAATTTAAAATTTTCATTTTAGAGATTTTAAAGGTGTTTAAATAGTTGAAATGAATTATTTTAAATAAAAATGACTAGAAATTTATTTTGATTGAATTTAATGTGAATATATTTAATTTAATTACAAAAGGAATCAGAAAAGGACGGTAGTTTGAAAAGTCAAACCTGAAATTTGACTGACCACACAGGATGCAGAATGAATCGGATTTTGGTGAAATGAAAAATATTTAAATCTGTTAATGAATATTTTTCTAACGAATCTGAAAAATCGAAGTTTCATAACGGGAATCAAAAGTTATTGCCAAATGAATTTTCAGAAAGGTCGCTATAGAGAATATATCGCCCTTGAAAATAGACATTTTGCATGCGACCTCCGAATTCGACGAAACCACTTTTGTTGGATGCGGGATGTAAAATTATTGCTAGGTTTCAAATTTCATGATTTTTGAAGCTAGTATGTGAGCGTGGCAAAAGAAACTGTGTTTTGTCAATTTCGGTCAAAATTAATTGACTGAAAAATAGCCATTTTTCAAACAGTCTCAGAATTCGACGAAATAAATTTTTTTAGGACCATATCGTCATAAGAAAGCCAAAAATAATTTTTCTGAGTTAATTTATAGCCCCGGTAAATTTATTTGTACGGTTAAATTAAAATAAATGATTTATAATTTAAAACTGAGAAACGGGGGCCAAGACGATCATTTGGGCCTACGAGACATAGCCAGATGAGTTCGGAATGGGGGTTAATAGGTAAGAACGATAGTCGTTGGGCTGAAATTGGTGAAAGTTACTAAACGGGCTTTTATTGGGTAATTAAGAATTAAATAATAATTAGATAAACCTAATATTATATTATAAATAGCGTACCTTCTTCTTCCCGTCGATGATTTCATCCGCACAAAACCCATTACACTTCAAATTTTCATTCTTTGATTTCTCCCTCGTTTCTCAACGAAAATCTTCATACAAATACACGTTTCGAAGAGAATTCCGAGCTCTTCGATTCCATACCCAAATCACCACCTCTCATCAACCGTAGCCGCCGCACCATCCACCCAAAGCCGCCGCGGTTTCGGCCTCCCCCACCCCTTCCTCGGCGAACCGCACCCCACCCCCCTCTGGCCGAAGACCCCCCTCTCCTAGCACTCCAACCTCCAACAAACCGTTCTGCAAACCATGGCCTGTAGCTCTAGAAAATCAAAATCAAAGTTTTGAACATTTAAGGTATGAAATTCATTTCAGAATTTGCCACGCGTTTGGCTGTGGCAACCACAGTTGTTAAAAGTAAATTTTATTCAAAAATTGATAATTAACTCATACGAACTCCAAACTGAAAATTTTCAGATTTTGCGAGACCGTGACGACAAATAGAGGTTGCTGAAATCAAGTGCGACCATTTTCTGAATTTATTTGGATTTTTCATTCCGCTTTAATCAAGGTGAGATTCTATTTTAAATCTAATTCAGTTGAATAGCGGATATATTAGATCTATGACATGATAAAATTATTAACGTTGTTTTGTTTGATTGGTCATGTTTGCTTAGATCTGTGGTTGTGTATACGGATCTGTATAGATCCAATAATTCTCATCATGTTGTATTTATTTTATAATATCAAATTGCAAGTCTGAATCACATGGTTTTTTTTTATGTGCAAATATGAAATGAAATTGTTAGCGGTATGAAAAGATCGAATCTGTTTATTATAAACAAAAAGTGGAATATGGCGTATGATAAAAATTACATTTTTCTATGTAATTGAAATGTGAATTTACACCGTATGATAAAAATTACATTTTTCTATGTAATTGAAATGTGAATTTACACCGTATGATAAAAATTACATTTTTCTATGTAATTGAAATGTGAATTTACACCGTATGATGAAAATTACATTTTTCTATGTAATTGAAATGTGAATTTATTCCGTATGATAAAAATTACATTTTTCTATGTAATTGAAATGTGAATTTACACCGTATGATAAAAATTACATTTTTCTATGTAATTGAAATGTGAATTTACCCCGTAGGATAAAAATTACATTTTTCTACGTAATTAGAACGGAAGCTTGCATCGTATGATAAAAATCATATTTTTATAATGTAACATATGATGAGATTTTGCATTGTAATTAAAAATCATATTTTTATAATGTAACATATGATGAGAGTTTGCATTGTTATTAAAAAATCATATTTTTACAATGTAAATAATAAGTAGAGTTTGCATTGTAATTGAAAATCATATTTTTACAATGTAAATAAGAAGTAGAATTATCACTGTAATTAAATTTACATTTTTATATGTAAATTTAGGATAGGATTCACACTACAAATATAAGTTACATTTTTTTTTATGTAACTAAGATGAGAATGTACATTGAAGTTGAAATCTACATTTTTATATGTAATTTAAAAGTAGGATTTTGCAATGTATCAAAATTTACATTTTTACATGTAAATAGAAAATAGGAATTTACATAGGAATTAAGTTTACATTTCTTATGTAAATGAAAAGAATGGAATTCACATTTTTAATGTAAGTGAAGAACGAATTTAGGATGCGGTAATATTATCTTCATTTTCAAATGAACTAAAATTTAATAAGGACCGGTAGTTGTTAGAGCGTTGTTTAAATCAAATGACGTTATTACAATTAAACGATTATATATATATATATATATATAATTAAAATTAGACGAATGGAGTGCGGTAGTTCGCGTTTTGAAATCGTACCTTTAAACGACTATACAAGAAGATCCGACCGTCAGATTTCCTTGAAACTGAAACCGTTACGACCGTCTTGGAAAAATCTTTCTAACGATATATATTACGTTAAGATCCAACGGTTAGATTCTGAGAAATGTAAAAAAATCAAAATTGGTTGAATGCAGCGCCATAGTCGCCCATTGACTCAAGGCGTCGTTATATCAAATTTAATTATTTTAAATAATTAAAATAGGAAGTAATCATTATAAAATGATATCAGCAAGTACGAAGGATTTTAAATATATATATGAGGATTATTTGGAAAGTCCGAGTTCTCTCATTCCAAATAATCAAACGACGTTAATTGAAGTATGAAGATAGCGTATAAAGACCGTAAATCTTCCTTCGAATGGACAACGATCGAGGCCCTGATTTGACTTTCTCCCAATTCAAGGGTCATGGTCATTGCCCAAACGTACGTGTTGATTTCACGGGTTTGGTTTTCGCTCAGACCCAGAGCATAAGCTAATAAATGGATTATGTGTCTGACATCGTACTCCATTAAATATCATGTTATTAATCTTCTGTCGAATGTATGGATGTTTGGTGGCGGAGAATTTATTCTCTTGCTTAACACCCTTTCATATATTTCGGCAAAGGACTGATAGTGCGATATGGAGTCACGATGTGGCATGCTAAGATGCATATGATCAAGGCTTTGTTGAAAAGCAGGCCTTGTGGGATGATCAAAGCATAACCTGTTTAGGCATAGCTTTGTGTATAGCGTGACTTCGCGAGGCTCACACACCGGCGGAGTCTAAAATGGGAGAAGGGAACGCAGGGAGAGCAGCACGTTTCTTTCTAGCTAGAAGTGGTGATTGGGCTTTAACACTGCCCGACATTTTACTTATGTGGATGATGGAATGAGGCGCCTCGGATGATAGGTCCTATAGGACTGGGAAACGTGTGTTCAGGAATAACTAATTCACGAAGTTGTATGTGTGGACCGGCCCTGCAGCTATCCAAGGGTTCACCGTGGGGGATCCAGAGGCATTAGCTAGAGTGTCTCGAATCGGTAAGGAGCTCCTCCCTAGCCTTGACTCATGATGGAAATCCAAACTTCCAATACGAACCTACGGATTTGATTGTATTTCTAGTATGGTAGCATAGTATTATGGTATCTATGTGTCCTAGGATTGATACATTTATTTTGAAATGTTTTTCATATATACTAATAATAATATTAAACTCGTATATGCCGTATTTAGCATGTTTAATCACCATAAGGTAAAACCCTATCCTCTGGTTTGTGTTGCATTGTGTGATGGGACTTGGGTCTTATGGTGATTCCATTTTTCTCAAAAGCATAGCGTTGTTTTACGATTTACTTATTATTTTGTTCTGACACTTTAAATTATGCACGGCAATCCATTAGAGTAAACTCGTTCCGCGTTAGCGGCATGGTCTTTGGATTTGCCTTATTAATAGTGATTAATTAGTTAAGAATTCTCACACCAGTCCCACGACTGACCCGTTGTTTGTTTCCACCTTTTTGCAAACTCGAGTGCCCTCCTTTCTACACGGGCAGCCAAGTAAACAGGTTCATTCTTTTCATGGAGTCTTTTCTTTGGAGTTGCTTATTATCTTTCTTGGTTTTGCTTTTGTGGAGAGGTGATGAGTTGGAGCTTGAAGACATCTATCATTTGCTACTATTGCATTTTTCTCTTTTTAATTCCAGACATCAAACTTGTTTCATTTCACGTTGTTTAAGTTGGAGTTGGAACTTATTTCTTTTTCTGCAAACTTGATGTAATAACTTAGAATTCTGTGACTGTGGACTTTCTGTGGTTGATGACATTATATTTCCGCTGCTATGATGTTGTTACTCTATGAATTTCCTATGCTAGGTTGTATCTGTGATTTTTATTATTGTATTCCAAATGATTATTCCTTACTTTCATTCCATGGAACTTTAGGGCTATCACACCTAAATTCATATTCATAAACATTATTCAAGTTATGCCAAATTCCCCATTTACAAGTTCTGCCTAATTTCAATGTTTTCCCCTTGCTCCCCGTTTAACGCGTTCGCATATTTCAGCGGCATGCCTAGGCTCGAAAGTAGCCTAGCTATATAAAATAAAAAGAAAAGGGATAAAGGGAAGATGATAGAAATGATTATACTAACAAAATTGACTTAAACACATAGTGACATATTGATAAGATGGGCACATAAGAACATATCTAGTGAACATGAGATGACAGAACTGATTCTAACATAATAGGGATGTCATAATAGGCATGGTAAGATCTAAATAATAATTTAGATGTTAAATTAATAATTGGTCCAATTTAACCAAAACATGATAGGTACAAGATGATCTAAATAGCAAATTAGATCCATAATCAAAGGTAGATCTGACATGATAATGGTTAAGATCCAAGTCATAGTTTTGTCAGAATATCATGGATTCACAAGTTATTACAGAGACATGATTCAAGCAGTCACAAGCATAAACCCAAATTACAGTCATATCATGTTTTACTTTTTAATTATTTAAATCTAAAAGTAACTTAAACTCACAGTATTTGGATTTAGAAAGGTAGAAGAAGAGTAGCAGAGGTTGAATCACAGATCTACACTTGAATAACTTGATTAACTTGATTGCAGAAGAAGAAAAACAGGTTTGATTTAGTCTGGGCACCGACATCATCTAATCCTTCATTATTTTTTAGTGTAGAAAACAAGAGAAATAGAGCCATATTTATAGCCGCTAGCCCCTAAACCCTAATTGCCACGTCTGTCCTAGAGGGGTCGACACCCCCTTGAGGGGTCGATCCGGGGTCGACACCCCTGGGCGGGATTTTTGCCGCTCTCTGAAATTTTGATTTTCGGACTTAAATTTGATTTTCTAATTTTCTGAATTAATTATATATATATATATATATAATTCTCTTATGCTAACTTCAAACCTTCATAACTACTTCATACGGTGCCCATTTTACGCAAACCAAATGTCTATCTTGACCAGAATTTCGAGACGGGCGTAATAGCATAGTCCGTTTCTCTTAATTATGAATATTAAATTAATTATTCTTTAATTTGTCCTCTTTAGTGTTGCTAAAATTACGGGGTGTTACATTCTCCCCTACTCAAAGGATTTCGTCCCCAAAATCCCCAAGTTAAGAATAATGTATATCCTACCATCCATCACCCATCTACTCATCCACCAATCACAGACATCCATTGTCCTTAAAAGATTTCTAATGCTTATATGAACATATGCAAAGGTGTGTGTATGTGTCCCAATACTAATGTGAAGATCAGGCGGCCTACTGATTCAGTCGACCTCCATAATGCAATGTATGTTAGTGCCATGAATCCAACATGTATGCAATAATCCTGTTATAACATGTAAGTTCTATATGGATGCACAATCATCGTCCAAATGCAACATCCATATGATGATACATCTACTTCCATCCATAAAAAGAAGAAAAATGCACACATCCATATGTGGTATGAGAGTGATTGAGCCAATCTAGTGCCTAATGTGTATGTATATGCATCCACGAGCAACCACTAGCAAACACTTGCATCCGTCAAACATAACATGTCTCAAACACATGTTTACATCCATTGGATTCCTACCTAAAGTTCGAAGATTCGATCGATAGGACTTACTTAAATGATAGAAACAAGAATAAATAAAAGCTTTGGAAAGGAAGTTAAGAACATACCCTCGAAAAGAAAAGGGTAAGAAGCATGAATCTTGTCTTCGGTCTCCCAAGTCGCATCCTCTGGGTTATCTCCCCACTAAACCTTTATCAACTAGACTTCCCCATTGCGAATATGGCTAGGAACTCGTCTGACTGTGCCTCCCGTTCCACCTCTACTTCCTCCAATATACTTGGCTCAACTACTTCTGCAGTATCATGCAAGAACTTCCGCAAATGAGAAATGTGGAAAACATCATGAATGCCGGATAGTCTCTCTGGTATCTTTACTCTATGGGCCATTTGGCTAATCCTTTCTGTTATGGGACATGGCCCTACGAATCTTGGTGCCAACTTCCTTATAGATCCAAAGCGAACCATATTCCTTAAAGGTGGCACTTTAATGAAAACCATGTCTCCTACTTCAAACTCAATGCCAGTCCTTCTCTTGTTTGCGTAGGATTTCTGCCTATCTTGAGCGGTCTTCATTCGTCGTCTAATAAGATCAACCTTCTCGGACATTTCCCCAACCATATCTAGTCCAAGTAATAGTCTTTCTGTGGATTCCCACCAACAAGTTGGTGACCTACAGAGTCGTCCGTACAATGCTTCGAAGGGTGCATTACCAATGCTAGCTTGATAACTGTTGTTGTAGGAAAACTCTACTAAAGGAAGATGCTCTTCGCAAGTACCTCCGAAGTCTAGGATACACAGCCTCAAAAGATCTTCTAGAACTCTGTTCACCCTCTCCGTCTGTCCATTGGTCTGAGGATGATAGGCGGTTCTCAAACGCAACTGTGTACCTAATGCTTCTTACAAGCTCCTCCAAAATTCACTGGTGAAAATGGGGTCACGATCACTTACGATGCTAGAAGGTACTCCATGAAGATGGACTATCTCACGAATGTAAATTGCTGCCAACCATGATGTCGTCCTCTTGCTTTTAACTAGAATGAAATGAGCACTCTTAGTAAGTCTATCCACCATAACCCAAATACTAGTGTTGCCTTTCTTTGATCTAGGCAAACCATCTACGAAATCCACAGAGACGCTCTCCCACTTCCACTGTGGAACCTCCAAAGGATGAAGTAAACCACCGGGCTTCTTTTGTTCAACTTTGACATGATGACAAACCAAACATTGGGAAACAAACTCTACCACATCTTTCTTCATCCTAGCCCAAAAGAAAACCCTCTTCATATCCCTATACATCTTATCATGCCTGGATGAATAGTCATCTTAGAATGATGGGTTTCCTCTAGGACTACCTTTAACATACTTCCAGTTTGGGGAACACAAAGCCTTCTATCTCATCGCAACCACTCTTTATCGTCAATGGAATATCTATTGAGGTGACTAGAAGTCTCCCCTTTACTGAGCCTATCCAAGATGTCTGAAATCTGTGGATCATCTCGCTGTGAAGCTCCTATCTGATCCATTAGAGTAGGTCGTATCTCTAGCGATGCAAACAAACCAGGCAATAACTCGGTGGAGGGTCTAAAATCAAAATTCGATATGAACTCCGAGCTTTTCCTTTCCACAAACAGAGGACTTAAGGCCATCCTCTGTCTACTCAGTGCATCTGCTATCATATTATCCTTGCTAGGGGTATAAGCAATCTCAAAATCATATGATGCTAATAACTCCATCCACCTTTGTTGCCTTAAATTAAGATCCTTCTGCGAAAACAAGCACTTGAGAGATTTATGATCAGTGTACAACTCGAACTTCTCTCCAAGAAAATAATGACGCCATGTCTTAAGCACGAACACTATGGCAGCTAGCTCTATGTCATGGGTAGGGTAGTTTTTCTCATGAACCCTTAGCAGTCTACCTCCATAACATACTACCCTCCCCTCTTGCATCAGAACCGCACCAAGCCCTGTACCACATGCATCGGTGTATACTGTAAATACTTTGTTCCTATTGGGCAAGGTTAAGACTGGGGTTGTTTTCATAGCCCTCTTTAATCGCTGGAAAGCAACATCACAATCTATATCCCATGAAAACATCAGATTCTTCTTCGTCGGTCTGGTGAGTGGGGCTGATATCTTTGCGAAGTCCTTAATGAACTTCCTATAATAGCCTGTCAATCCAAGAAAGCTTCTCACCTGCGTTGCATTTTTCGGAACTTTCCAATCTTGAACTGCAACTACCTTTGCGGGATCTACTGCTATCCCATCTTTGAAAACCACATGCCCTAGGAATCTCACCTATTTTCTCCAAAATGGAATTTGGAGAACTTTTCCTTAAGCTGATGCGCACAGAGAGTTTTCAAAACTTTTATCAAATGCTCGGCATGCTCTTCTTCGCTCCTTGAGAAGATCAAGATATCATCAACAAAGACCATGACAAATTAATTTAGAAACTCCTGAAACACCCTACTCATCAGATCAACAAAATAGGCGGGTGCATTCGTCAATCCAAAAGGCATCACTAGCTATTCAAAGAAACCATATGGAGTTCTAAAACCGGTATTATCTATACTGTCCTCAGCCACCCTCAACTGATGAAACCCCGTGGCCAAGTCTAACTGAGAGAATACCGAGGCACCAACAAGCTGGTTAAATATGTCATCTATCCTTGGTAGCGGGTGCTTGTTCTTCTTAGTGAGTTTATTTAATTCTCTATAGTCCACGCACAAGAGAAGCGAACCACCCGCCTTAGTCGCGAATAATACTGAAGCACCTCATTCAAATATGCTTCGCCTAACAAAACCCTTTCTCAAGTAGCTCCCATACTTGCTTGTTAAGCTCCCTCCTTTCTCTTGGAGCCATATGATGCACAGGCAATGCAATTGGCTTTGAATTGTCTACTATATTTATACGAAAATCGATTTCGCACCTCCGAGGTAAGCGTTGTACCTTATGAAAAACATTAGGATAATCTTGGACTACTGGAACAGATTGCAGATCATCGATAGATGCATCAAGAGACTCTAGGAAACTAAGCATAACAGATCCTTGTGGGTCACGAGAAATCTCGAGGGTCCTCCCATGACAAGTCAAAAGCCTAACCACCCTCTTATCACAATATAAAATGGCATCATACATGGCTAGCTAATCCATCCCTAGAATTAAACCATAGCCCATAAAACCGAGCACATATGCGTTGCACTCAAACTTGACGCCTCACACAAATATTCTCAAACCCCGACAAATCATGGACAAATGAGCTGAACCACCAATGAGGTTTGAGACAATAACGAGTTCCACTACCATACTAGTATTTAAATACAGAGATTCAACAGACGAACTAAATATAAATGAATGTGAAGCGCCAGAATCAAAAAGAGTTCTAATAGGATGATTGGAAAGAGAAATCAAACCTTCCACGGAACTGATTGCGAAAGCATGCACCTGCCCTCCAGAAGCTCCTACCCTTTGACCTTGTCCCTGTTTCTTTGGGCACTCCCTAGCAAAGTGTTTGACCTCTCCATAGTTAAAGAAAGTATTCTTCCTTCTTTTGCAGTCCTTGACCAAGTGACCCTCTCTCCCTGTAACACCCCACACCTGCTACGGTCACTCAATAAGGGAATGCCATAACATCGGTGGAGTATTTTAAGTGAATATAGAACAGAAAAATTACAACAAGACAGATATAAGTAATACTTGAGAATTTAAAACATCATTTCATTGCAGCGGAAAGTAAAACATGTTTGGTTACACCAAAACCATAAACAAGAGTCAAGTACATAATATCCATCCTGATAAAACAAAAGTACAAAATCCCACTACATAACTTAATAGCCATAATAGAAAAGATAAACTGAGCTTTACATCCACGGTCCAAGCTCCAAAAGATAGATAAAGCGGTCTGATCAAAGCCCACTAGTGCTAGGCCCACTCTGAAAACCTGAGGGTTGGGAAAAAGATAAAAAAAACAACGGGGTCAGACATAAGTCTGAGCGAGTCCTATAACCTTAACAATACAATCATTAAAGTAATTAGGGTATGATATAAACAAGGTACGGTACCTCTGGGGATAATGACTACACTAAGTAGCCAACTAAACACAGGATGTACTAAGATAACCGAAAAGACGCATTTACCCACCCAAGGATAATTACTACACTGCACCACCCCAGATCTACCCACCCAAGGGTAATTCCTACACTGCACCACACCAGTTCTACCCACCCAAGGGTAATTCCTACTTAAGTTTGATCCCACTAAGTGTACTTAGTAATTTTTAATAGTAGTTTCGTGTACCCCTAGCTGACTACATAGGTGCCGTCTGCCCCTATCTCCACTAGGTGTACCCACTACTCCCCAAGCGATCGGCTCCCTAACGTAGATACCCGTGCTGGCCCCATAGTGGGGTGTATCATTCCCCAAAGTGGCAACCTGATAATATCAACGGTGCACGACTTATACCTACACGATGCAACAACGTCTTACTTACCAGCCCGGGTCCACACACGCATATGAAACCCGTTGGACTTGCATTGCCACCGCTAATCCGTTTTGGCCTCTTACAGTCAAGCCCAATATGCATGTCCCGTCCTCGACTTGGGTCGAGCCCACAAAGATACGTTTGGGATATTGGTTGAAATGGGCCCCCACAAGCTACTACTTAAGCTTGTCATTTTATCTAGTGCATCCCACTTAACCCCTTTTTAAAATCATGCCCACTTACATGTTAAGGTTTGGTTAAGTCATCTAATCATATTTCAATTGCTACACAAGGCCCCCACAAGCTACTACTTAAGCTTGTCATTTAATCATATTTCAATTGCCACTTAAGGCCCCCACAAGCTACTACTTAAGCTTGTCATTTAATCATATTTCAATTGCCACTTAAGGCCCCCACAAGCTACTGCTTAAGCTTGTCATTTAATCATATTTCAATTGCCACTTAAGGCACCCACTAGATTTCCACATGCCACCCAAGGCACTTACTTGATTCCCACATGCCACCCAAGGCACTTACTTAACCCTTTAATCATGTTTAATTACATGTTCCACTTTGGTTAAGTATTCTAATCGTATTTTCTATTGCCACCCAAGGCAACCCACTAGTTTCCTTATGCCACCCAAGGCACCCCCACTAGTTACTACATGCCACCCAAGGCACCCACTTAACCCCTCATGCCTCACTACATGCTAATTTGGTTAAGTGTTTCTTAATTAATTAAGATCGTAACCTTTGTAAAGACCTCTCACATTAGACTGTCTTTTATGGCAGCTGGATATGCCGGTTGGTTCCGGGCAGCCTTACACCATAACAGAGTCTAACCTCGTGTCTTTACACTTGTCACGTATTTAGTTTAGGACTAAGACCTCTCACATTGGGCCAATCATTTGTAGCTGTTGGATTTGCCGGTCGGTTCCGGGCAGTCTTATGCTACAAAAGGGTCCAACCTCGTGTCTTAGTCGATTAATTACACCTAATTAATCACCCCCATAATTTGTATTAATTGTCCCTAATTAATTACCAATTTCAAGAATATGGGTAGACCTAACTCAATAGGTAAATTCCCAATTCCATAATATGGGTAGACCTAACTTAATAGGTAAATTCCCAATTCCATAATATGGGTAGACCTAACTTAATAGGTAAATTCCCAATTATGTCCATTCACTTTATGTTATGCTTAAGCATACCCATTTCACACCTTTTTATTAACATGCATATTAACCCCATCGTTCCCCACGTAATTCGTTCTCATAACATGACATAATAAAGGGAAGATTCATCACAAATGCCATGGGTTTAACCAATCATAGCATATAACTTTATCATGGGTTTAAAAGGTGTCAACTTGCATATATGAGCATACATTAAACCCAACTAGCATTTAACCCAAACTTGCATGAAGCACATATGTCACAAAGGGGGTAACTTGCATATGATTCTTATGTCATACAAAGGTGTGAACTTGCATAGCATGTCATATGTTAACTTGCATATAACCAAACACATAACTTGCATAACATGTTACATATGAACTTGCATATAATCATGCACATAACTTGCATATAACCAAACACATAACTTGCATAACATGTTACATATGAACTTGCATATAATCATGCACATAACTTGCATTACATGTTACATATGAACTTGCATATAATCTCACATATAGCTTGCATAACATGTTACATATGAACTTGCATATAATCTCACATACAGCTTGCATAACATGTTACATATGAATCAATGTTCAACATAGTGTTTTGCATAATGAGCATCATAAAACATAGCATTATACTTGCATAACATATAGCATAAAACTCGCAAAACACACAACATACACTATACTAAACTTGCATAAACACATTGATCCACAAACATAGCCATATCTTATCATATCCTATCATAATCAATTTAACAATTGATTATTAAGGCTATAGAAACTCACCACTAAACTCCAATAAGCAAACCCTTGCCAAAATCACCCAAAAACTCTAGCCTTGAAAATAAAGCTTGCAACTTGATGATGAATGCAAGCTAATGATCACTCATACAACTTAAAAATGCTTGTATGAACATGAAAGCCTTCATAGAAATAGTTTAGAAAGAGGATGGAGGCTAGGGTTTTGAGTGGAGGCCATGATCATAGAAAATTTTGGCATAGTTTAGTTAGAGGATAGGATTATGATCATTTAGGGCTAGCTTAGGGTCTTATTTATAGGATTAGGATGTGTTTTAGACCCTTAGATTAACCCTAGGTTAGTTTAGGTCCGTCAGATTTCGTCCCAAGCCCTCCAACCCAGCCCAAAACTCAACCAGGTGCACCCAGGCCAGAATCAGCCGACAGGGCAAGTCGACAGCCCTGTCGACTGCCAAGTCGACAGGCATGTCGACAGGCAAGTCGACAGCCCTGTCGACAGCCAAGTCGACTTGGCTGGGCGGGACTTTTCCCGCCTGGCCCATTTCTGCATGTTTCGAAATTCAGATTTCCCGAAAACTTCTTTGGGCCTTAACCGGGTCATACGGACTCCGATTTACAAAATTTCGGACTCTATTTCGCGTATTTTTCCGAGACGAACACAATGACGTAACCCGTTTCCCCTGATTCTCACATATGAGATTATTAATTCTGTAATTAGTGAATATCAGTGTTAACTAAAATTCGGGGTGTTACATTCTCCCCTCCTTAAAGGATTTCGTCCCCGAAATCTCCAAGTTGAGGAGAATGCATATCCTACCATCCAAACAACCATCTACTCAATCCATCAAACACGGGCATCCATTGTCCTTAAAACAATTTCTACTGATGTATGAGCATATGCAAAAAGTGTGTGTATATGTTCCCTATCTAATGTATGAACATATGCAAACCGTGATAGTGCCATGCATCCAATATGTATGCGAAAGAACCCTATCGACACATACAATATCTACATGAGTGCACAATCATTCACCAAAATGCATCATCCATATGATAACACAACCATTATACATCCATAAATATAGCTACCTACACATAATTATATGCAATATGCAATATGAAGTGATTGAGCCGATCTAGTGTCTAGAGTGTGTGTATATGCATCCACGAGCAACCACTAGCAAACACTTGCATCCACCTGCATCCATCAATCATAACATGTCTCAAACACATGTTTCAACCATAGGTTTACCCTATCTAAAGGTCAAAGGCACTAACAAGAGGACATACTAAAGATAAGATAAGTACTAGACAAACGATAAAGGAGAAGTTAAAAGACATACCCTCAAAAAGGAATGGGTATAATGAACGCATTTTCGCTTCCGTCTCCCAAGTAGCGTTGCTCTCATCTTCTCCCCATTGCACTTTGACTAGTTGAACCTCCCTGTTTCTCAACCTCTTAATCTCTGACCCAAGGATGCGTGTAGGAGCTCGTCGAATAGTCGCATCGCGCTCTATCTCTACTTCTCTAAGCAAGCTCGGCTCTACCACCTCTGCGGTCTCAAGTAGGCACTTCCTCACATGGAATACATCATGTACACCACTAAGTCTGTCGGGCAACTCCACCAATGGAAGATGCTCTTCTCATGTACCTCCAAAATCTAAGATACATAGCCTCAAAAGGTCTTCTAAAATGCGATTTACCCTCCCGGTCTGGCCGTCCGTCTGAGGATGATTTGCGGTGCTCAAACACAGCTGAGTCCCTACCGCCTCTTTCAAACTCTTCCAAAACTCGCTAGTGAAGATAGGATCTCGATCACTCACTATGCTGGAAGGTACACCATGTAATCTAACAATCTCTCGAATGTAGATTGAAGCTAGCCATTGAGCAGTCCTCTTACTCTTCACGGATATAAAATGGGCACTCTTAGTAAGTTTGTCTACCCCAACCCAAATTCCCGTATTACCCTTCCTCGATCTTGGTAATCCATTGACGAAATCCATCGAGACACTATCCCACTTCCATAGCGGAACCTCCAATGGGTGAAGCAACCCACCGGGTTTCTTCTGCTCCGCTTTCACTTGCTAGCACACCAAGCATCTAGCGACATACTCGGCCACATCTTTCTTCATACCGGCCCAAAAGAATACTCGCTTCATGTCTTGGTACATCTTGTCCCCACCGGGATGAATGGTCATCTTCGACCGATGTGCATCATCAAGTATAGCCTTCCTCAAACCCTCGTCTTGCGGTACACAAAGTCTACCGTCTCTACGCAACCACCCCTTACCATCTAGGGTGTACCTACTCAAATGGCTGGACGACTCCCCCTCCTCATGAGCTTCTCTACTAACTCAACCAACTGTGGGTCGTCTCGCTGCGTTCCGCCAATCCGCCCCAAAGGAGTAGGCCTAACCTCCAAGGAGGCTAGCAAACCAGGTACAAAGTCAACGGAAGGTCTAAAGTCAAACATAGAAATAAACTCTAAGCTCCGTCGTTCAACGAACAATGAACTCGAGGACAACCTTTTTCTACTTAAGGCGTCCGCTACCACGTTACCCTTGCCATGGGTATACGCTATCTCAAACTCATAGGATGCTAAGAATCCCATCCACTTTTGCTGTCCTAAGACTATGCGCTCAAAGAGTCTCCAACACTTCCCTAAGATGTAGGGCATGCTCTTCTCCACTTTTAGAGAAAACCAGGATATTACCCCATCCAAAATCATCACAACTGTCCATCTCTCACGCAGACCACCCTAGTCGAACTCGACATCCCCCAAATGCAAGCCCCAAAGGCCTAAACCAATATCAGACAAACACCCAAGGGATATCTCCTTCGAGTTCAGACGACCTCCGTGAGATGATACTAGTAAAAATGGCTAAACAATTAAGCCTTTGACCAACTTTGGATGTCCTCGCCAGTCTCGCTCTAAAACCACCGTTTATTCCATAACTGGCTTTGCTCAACCTATTGAGCACATATGAAAACTTATTTCGCTCCTAGAAAAGACCAAGATGTCATTTACAAAGACCATCACGAACTTATTTAGGTACTCCCTGAACACCCTTCTCATCAAATCAACAAAGTATGTGGGGGAGTTCGTCAAACCAAATGGCATCACCAGCCACTCATAAAAACCATCCGGAGTCCTAAAGGTAGTCTTCTCTATACTATCCTCAGCCACTCTCAACTGATGAAACCCCGTGGCTAAGTCCTACTACGAAAACACTGAGGCGCCAACCAACTGATCAAAGAGATCATCAATCCTCGGCAATGGGTGTCTATTCTTCTTTGTTATCTTGTTAAACTCCCTATAATCTACACAAAGTCTGAGGGACCCATCCGCCTTCGTGGCAAAAACTACTGGAGCACCCCACTCCGATATACTTCGTCTTATGAACCCCGTCTCAAGCAAATCGCCTACTTGCTTATGGAGTTCCCTCCTCTCACGAGGAGCCATGTGGCACACTGGCCAAGATACTGGTTTGGCATTGTCTACCAGATATATTCGGAAGTCAATCTCCCACTCCGGAGGTAAGCCCTTCACCTCCTCAAACACATCCGAGTATTCCCGGACCTCTCTAACAGATCGCAAACTCTAGACCGACGTGTCAAGCGATTCTAGATAACTTAGCATAACAGATTTCATGGGATTACAAGAGATCTCGAGAGTGTTACCCAAGCGGGTCGTAAGCCTAACAACTCTCCTTCCACAAACAAGAACGGCACCATTACTGGATAACCAGTCCATGCCCAAAACTGACCCATAGCCCGTGAAGCCCAAGAAGCATCACATCTAAACTCAACGCTAAGTATAGAAACTTTCAAACCCAAACACATCATGGAGCCCCCAATTGGGTTTGAAACAACTAAGGGATCATCTACTAAACTGGTGTCTAAGTGCAGTGACTCAACTAACAACGATGAGATAAACGAACTCGATGCGTCAGAATCAAATAAAGTTCGAACCGGATAATAAAGAAATCCAAATTCCAACCAAGACGGTCTTATCCCCATCTGGTACACTAGCCGTGAGGGAATACAACTACCCTCCAGAAGATTCCATACCTTGCCCTTGCCCCTTTGGACAATCCTAATAAGGTGTCCTATTCCTCCAAAAGGATAACTACTAGCCCTCTTCTTCCCATTCTCCACTCGTAACATCCCATCAAAATGAGGTTTCGTCCTTCATTAAACAACAACTACTTGAGCCTTCCTCCCATCGTCTATCCAATAGGTACCTACAAGTCCTCCTCCTTCTTGAACCAACTTCTAGTCCGACTAATGTCTAAGTCCCTTGAAGTGGTTTTCCATTCTTATCTATCTTAGAAAGATCATCTATACACGGAGGGGAAACTCAAAACGAGAGAGGAAGAGATTCAAAACGGAGAATTCGAAAGATAAAGATATGGCTATCGGGGATTATGCTTTTCTTTCAAAAACTTTTCTCTTAAAAGACATGTTTTTGAAAATACTCCTTTCAAAAATATTCTTAGAAAATAGTTTTTCTAAAAAAAAAATTATCTGTTCTGGTAACCTTAAGCTCTGATACCACGTGTAACACCCCACACCCGCTACGGTCACTCACTAAGGGAATGCCATAACATCGGTGGAGTATTTTAAGTGAATATAGAACAGGAAAATTACAACAAGACAGATATAAGTAATACTTGAGAATTTAAAACATCATTTCATTGCAGCGGAAAGTAAAACATGTTTGGTTACACCAAAACCATAAACAAGAGTCAAGTACATAATATCCATCCTGATAAAACAAAAGTACATAATCCCACTACATAACTTAATAGCCATAATAGAAAAGATAAACTGAACTTTACATCCATGGTCCGAGCTCCAAAAGATAGATAAAGCGGTCTGATCAAAGCCCACTAGTGCTAGGCCCACTCTGAAAACCTGAGGGTTGGGAAAAAGATAAAAAAACAACGGGGTCAGACATAAGTCTGAGCGAGTCCTATAACCTTAACAATACAATCATTAAAGTAATTAGGGTATGATATAAACAAGGTACAGTACCTCTGGGGATAATGACTACAATAAGTAGCCAACTAAACACAGGATGTACTAAGATAACCGAAAAGACGGATTTACCCACCCAAGGATAATTACTACACTGCACCACCCCAGATCTACCCACCCAAGGGTAATTCCTACACTGCACCACACCAGTTCTACCCACCCAAGGGTAATTCCTACTTAAGGTTGATCCCACTAAGTGTACTTAGTAATTTTTAATAGTAGTATCGTGTACCCCTAGCTGACTACATAGGTGCCGTCTGCCCCTATCTCCACTAGGTGTACCCACTACTCCCCAAGCGATCGGCTCCCTAACGTAGATACCTGTGCTGGCCCCACAGTGGGATGTATCATTCCCCAAAGTGGCAACCTGATAATATCAACGGTGCACGGCTTATACCTACACGATGCAACAACGTCTTACTTACCAGCCCGGGTCCACACACGCATATGAAACCCGTTGGACTTGCGTTGCCACCGCTAAACCGTTTTGGCCTCTTACAGTCAAGCCCAATATGCGTGTCCCGTCCACGACTTGGGTCGAGCCCACAAAGATACGTTCGGGATATTGGTTGAAATGGGCCCCCACAAGCTACTACTTAAGCTTGTCATTTTATCTAGTGCATCCCACTTAACCCCTTTTTAAAATCATGCCCACTTACATGTTAAGGTTTGGTTAAGTCATCTAATCATATTTCAATTGCCACTCAAGGCCCCCACAAGCTACTACTTAAGCTTGTCATTTAATCATATTTCAATTGCCACTTAAGGCCCCCACAAGCTACTACTTAAGCTTGTCATTTAATCATATTTCAATTGCCACTTAAGGCCCCCACAAGCTACTACTTAAGCTTGTCATTTAATCATATTTCAATTGCCACTTAAGGCACCCACTAGATTTCCACATGCCACCCAAGGCACTTACTTGATTCCCACATGCCACCCAAGGCACTTACTTAACCCTTTAATCATGTTTAATTACATGTTCCACTTTGGTTAAGTATTCTAATCGTATTTTCTATTGCCACCCAAGGCAACCCACTAGTTTCCTTATGCCACTCAAGGCACCCCCACTAGTTACTACATGCCACCCAAGGCACCCACTTAACCCCTCATGCCTCACTACATGCTAATTTGGTTAAGTGTTTCTTAATTAATTAAGATCGTAACCTTTGTAAAGACCTCTCACATTAGACTGTCTTTTATGGCAGCTGGATATGCCGGTTGGTTCCGGGCAGCCTTACACCATAACAGAGTCTAACCACGTGTCTTTACACTTGTCACGTATTTAGTTTATGACTAAGACCTCTCACATTGGGCCAATCATTTGTAGCCGCTGGATTTGTCGATCGGTTCCTGGCAGTCTTATGCTACAAAAGGGTCCAACCTCGTGTCTTAGTCGATTAATTACACCTAATTAATCACCCCCATAATTTGTATTAATTGTCCCTAATTAATTACCAATTTCAATAATATGGGTAGACCTAACTCAATAGGTAAATTCCCAATTCCATAATATGGGTAGACCTAACTTAATAGGTAAATTCCCAATTCCATAATATGGGTAGACCTAACTTAATAGGTAAATTCCCAATTATGTCCATTCACTTTATGTTATGCTTAAGCATACCCATTTCACACCTTTTTATTAACATGCATATTAACCCCATCGTTCCCCACGTAATTCGTTCTCATAACATGACATAATAAAGGGAAGATTCATCACAAATGCCATGGGTTTAACCAATCATAGCATATAACTTTATCATGGGTTTAAAAGGTGTCAACTTGCATATATGAGCATACATTAAACCCAACTAGCATTTAACCCAAACTTGCATGAAGCACATATGTCACAAAGTGGGTAACTTGCATATGATTCTTATGTCATACAAAGGTGTGAACTTGCATAGCATGTCACATGTTAACTTGCATATAACCAAACACATAACTTGCATAACATGTTACATATGAACTTGCATATAATCATGCACATAACTTGCATATAACCAAACACATAACTTGCATAACATGTTACATATGAACTTGCATATAATCATGCACATAACTTGCATAACATGTTACATATGAACTTGCATATAATCTCACATATAGCTTGCATAACATGTTACATATGAACTTGCATATAATCTCACATACAGCTTGCATAACATGTTACATATGAATCAATGTTCAACATAGTGTTTTGCATAATGAGCATCATAAAACATAGCATTATACTTGCATAACATATAGCATAAAACTCGCAAAACACACAACATACACTATACTAAACTTGCATAAACACATTGATCCACAAACATAGCCATATCTTATCATATCCTATCATAATCAATTTAACAATTGATTATTAAGGCTATAGAAACTCACCACTAAACTCCAATAAGCAAACCCTTGCCAAAATCACCCAAAAACTCTAGCCTTGAAAATAAAGCTTGCAACTTGATGATGAATTCAAGCTAATGATCACTCATACAACTTAAAAATGCTTGTATGAACATGAAAGCCTTCATAGAAATAGTTTAGAAAGAGGATGGAGGCTAGGGTTTTGAGTGGAGGCCATGATCATAGAAAATTTTGGCATAGTTTAGTTAGAGGATAGGATAATGATCATTTAGGGCTAGCTTAGGGTCCTATTTATAGGATTAGGATGTGTTTTAGACCCTTAGATTAACCCTAGGTTAGTTTAGGTCCGTCAGATTTCGTCCCAAGCCCTCCAACCCAGCCCAAAACTCAACCAGGTGCACCCAGCCCAGAATCAGCCGACAAGGCAAGTCGACAGCCCTGTCGACTGCCAAGTCGACAGGCATGTCGACAGGCAAGTCGACAGCCCTGTCGACAGCCAAGTCGACTTGGCTGGGTGGGACTTTTCCCGCCTGGCCCCATTTCTGCATGTTTCGAAGTTCAAATTTCCCGAAAACTTCTTTGGGCCTTAACCGGGTCATACGGACTCCGATTTACAAAATTTCGGACTCTATTTCGCGTATTTTTCCGAGACGAACACAATGACGTAACCCGTTTCCCCTGATTCTCACATCTGAGATTATTAATTCTGTAATTAGTGAATATCAGTGTTAATTGAAATTCGGGGTGTTACACTCCCACAACTATGACACTTCCTCTTATCCTTAGCCTTGTCATTGTTTCCGCCCTTCTTCTGTTGCTATCCTTTCTTGGGCCATACTTTCTTATTTTGCGTTGTGTCCTCAGCCCTAACTTCCTTCTTTTCTCCTTTGTCTTCATCATGCGTCAAGGCCATATAAACAAGCCTTTAAAAAGAAGCTCCAATTGGAATATGGGACATAGCTTACCCATGAAGGGATTCATTCAGCCCTTTAACAAACCACAAAGCTTTCTTATGCAGAGTATCTACTAGCTCCAATCCAAACCTTTCTAACTGGTTGAATTTGTTCACATAGTCTTTAACAGTCATATTTCCTTGTTTGAGTGCCAAGAACCTCTCCATTTGCATGCTTTTCTCATCTTGAGAAAGAAACTTCATTTCAAGCCTCATTCTAAAATCATCCCATGTCTCCACCGGACGTCCAGCTTGGGTAACTTCCCACCAGAACAAAGCTTCATCTTTCAGTAGCCACACAGCTAACTGAATCTTCCTTCGATCTTATACTTCGAAAATTCCAAACAAGTCCTTTGTCTTCTTGAGCCAATTCCTTGCCTCTACGAATGTTTTGGTTCCGCGGAATGACTTCCCTGCCATGGCATAGAAACCTTTGTAGATCTTGGCGAAATTATCTGTACTTGGAGGAGGAGGAACGACGGGTGCTGCTGGGGGAGGAATGTCAGCTTGACCACCGGTAGGCACCGTGGCCTCTAGATACCTACGGAACCAGCCTGGTATCGTAACGCCCTCTGGAATATTAGGTTCCCCAGACAAAATGAAAATAAAAGGAAAGAGACTCAGACAAAGGATCGAAAGATAGTACATATGGATTTGGGGAATATGTTTTTCAAAATAGACTTTTCTTTTTGAAAATGGTTTCTTTTAAAAACCATTTTGAAAATAATTTTCAAGATCTTTTATCTAATCTAGTAAGCTTCATCTCTGATACCAAGTGTAACAACCCAAGTCCGTTAATGTCACTCATTAAGAGAATGCATTAAGTTTCATGAAGCTTTATAGGTAAACATAAACAGAAATATTACAAGATAGATATAAAATAGCAGCGAAATAAAAAAACAAACTTTATTAATCATAAAGCATTGTGGTTCATAAACATCATATGTCTGAATTACATAAAAACTAGTACATCATAAAAACTTCTATCTTATACTTAAACATCAGAGTACAAAATAATAGAAGAAAAATCCCCAAATAAAAACATAGCCCTAGTAACAAGGATAGAAGCTTGAGCAATACATCTAAGTAGCTCCAGCAAATGTTAGCAAAATCTTGGTCAAGCTTGAGTATTTCCTCCTTGAGAATCTGGCGGGAGGAGGGGGGACAGATGGAAGAAGATGAAACAAAAAGGGTTAGACATAAAGTCTGGCAAGTCCAGTTACTTTTAGCCAGTAAATAAGTAAAAGTATCATGACAGAATATAAAGTGGATAAGAGAGATAATATCACAAAAGGCAAGTGTGACAAGGTAAACATGATAGAATGTATACACTTATTTAATGATTACTCTGATTCTCTGCACTAATACTAGTATAACCAGAATGAGATGATCCCAATAACTCTAAGATGGTAGACTTAGGCATACTTCTGGTGAAAGGTTTTAACCCCATATAATCCGCAGGCAACCCAACCTAACAAGCACCTAAACTTTTTACCAAATCTAGATGTACCCTAACTATTACCCTAATCGATCGGCTCCCTACTCCGTAGATACCCTGTGCCGGCCCCACAGTAGGAGGCATCACTTTCTAAAGTGGCAACCCTTCGTTGATGTGCACAACCATATCTACTGGTGTCACGGTCGCCTTATCACCTCCTGCCGAACATGCACACACATGTCCCGGTCGGTTTGCGCTGCCTACACCGTCCTCCACGTTTGGATCTCTTGCAATCAGCCCAGTAAGCATGTCCCGACTCCGACCTAGGGCGGAGTGCTCGTTCGATACCGTTATATGGGTTACTGACTGAAACAGGTCGCACACAAAAGATGATACAAGCTCTCCCCCTTGTCTTGTATCCCCACTAGGATTTCCTTAGGTTATGTATGCCTATTGGTGTCTTTAATTACATAACCCCCTCAGGTTAAGTTTGTGTGGCTATATATAAATATTACCCATCCACTATTCAAACAAGTTTCTTAACCCTAATTCAAGTTCATGTTCATACAATCCTTACAGATTCAACTAGGTTAAGTATTCCAATTCATTACCATGTCCATTTATGGTTATAATGTGCTGGACCCCTCACATTAAGCCTACCACTCGTGGATGCTGGATATGCCGGTCGGTTCCGGGCAGACTTCTTCCACAAGCTGGGCTTAACTTCGTGTCTCAACACGTCTCGTACTTGTGCACCTAGGCCCCTCACATTAGATTCACCACTTGTGGTCGCTGGATATGTCGAGCGGCTCCGGGCAGATTTCCACCATAAGCGTAATCTAACCTCGTGTATAGGCGCAGTTACAATTTCTAATTACTGTAATCCTAGGCTTTTCATTTTTAGCCAAATTTACCTATGTCGTTATCGGTTTTCATGCCCTTTTTTCCCTAATTATGTTCATAATGAATTATATGTCCTAAATTCATATTCATAAACATTATTCAAGTTATGAAAAACTCCCCATTTATAAGTTATGCCCAATTTCAATGTTTTTATCCTTGTTCCCCATTTAACGCGTTTGCATATTTCAGCACCATGCCTAGGCTCGAAAGTAGCCTGGCTATATAAAATAAAAATGGAAGGGATCAAGGGAAGATGATAGAAATGATTATACTAACAAAATTGACATAAAAACATAGTGGCATATTGATAAGATGGGCATATAAGAACATATCTGGTGAACATGATATGATAGAACTGATTCTAACATAATAGGGATGTCATAATAGGCATGGTAAGATCTAAATAATAATTTAGATGTTCAACTAATAACTGATCCAATTTAACCACAAACATTATAGGTACAAGGTGATCTAAATAGCAAATTAGATCTATAATCAAAGGTAGATCTAACGTGATAAAGGTTAAGATCCAAGTCATAGTTATGTCATAATACCATGGATTCACAAGTTATTACAGATCTGACATGATTCAAGCAGTCACAGGCATAGATCCAAATTACAGTCGTATCACGTTTTACTTTTTAATTATTATTTAAATCTAAAAGTAACTTAAACTCACAGTGTTTGGATCTAGAAAGATAGAAGAAGAATAGCAGAGGTTGAATCACAGACCTACACATGAATAACTTGATCAACTTGATTACGGAAAAAGGAAAAATGGTTTAATTCAGTCTAGGCACCAACAACATCTAGTCCTCCATTATTTTTCAGTGTAGAAAACAAGAGAAATGGAGCCATATTTATAATCGTCAGCCCCCGAACCCTAATTTCCACGTCTTCCCTAGAGGGTCGACCCCCCTTAGGGGGTCGACCCATAGGTTGATACCCCCTTGAGGTGTCGACCCTGGGGTCGACACACCCCTTAAGGGGTCGACACCCCTGGGTGGGATATTTGCCGCTCTCTAAAAGTTTGACTTTCGAATTTAAATTTGATTTTCTGATTTCCTGAATTAATTATATATATATATATATATAATTATCTCAAGAGTATACAAATTTCAAACCTTCATAACTTCTTTATACAGTGTCCGTTTTATGCAAACCAAATGTCTATCTTGACCAGAATTTCGAGACGGACGCAACGGTGCAGTCCTTTTCCCTTAATTCTGAATATTAAATTACTTATTATTTAATTTTTCCTCTTTAGCATTGTTAAAATTATGGGGTGTTACAGAAAGTGACAAATGGGCTTGGAGACCAACTGTCCAAGTGTTCATGACGAAGTCAGCCTAGAATGAAATTAGACGCAAGGACCAGTCAAAGATATGGAATAAAATCATTTAAGACCATGTTAACAACCCTAATATGGTGTTTAACGCATATAAGACTCTCTTGGGTAGGCTTCCAACTAGGGATAGACTACACAGGTGGGGAGATACGAATGACACTATCTGCGTTTTTTGTAATTAGGTGGAGGAAGCTCATGCTCATCTCTTTT
The DNA here is from genome assembly GCA_030737875.1 of Allium sativum. Classification (NCBI taxonomy): domain Eukaryota; kingdom Viridiplantae; phylum Streptophyta; class Magnoliopsida; order Asparagales; family Amaryllidaceae; genus Allium; species Allium sativum. Next base: position 323,437,357 of record CM060921.1, read on the forward strand.
TTAAGTGACCACTTTCTACGACTATCATGGAAAATTGCAACTGTGTAATGGGTAACAACATGAGATCTTGTTGTATATAACAGTGTTGTATACACAAGTATATGATTTTTGTTTGATGATAACAACCAAATATATTTAATTATTGAATGTGTTTGTAACTGTACTCGTATACTACATAACAGATAGGAATATAATATTTCTATTTAAATTAAATACAACTGTATAGAAATTTAAATATTCACACGGTATTTTATTTGAATAAGAATATTTTATTTCAATATTTAAACAGTTTAGATTTATAACTCCACAATTTGCATATACATCACTGATATACATTTCAATATATTCAATTTCATACTCAGCGTCTTTCTACAATGCTTACACTCACATATACACTGACACTATTTCTCAGTTGACATTTCAAATACAGACACGCACCAACACTATTCTTGTCTTCATCTTCAATCTTCTGTCTTCATAGCACTTCAAAGTCAGTCCAGTCAACTTCACAGCTGTCACATACAGAAGAACACACACAGTAGACTACAATAAAAATAAAAATAAATAAAAACAAATAAAAAATTATTTTAAAAATTTATTTGCCTCAGAATTACGGTGTGTTTCTCATCATTTTCCTAGACTTGGTCTGATATGCAGGGACAGGTAAAACTGTCAGATGGCTGCATGTACACACGTGTATAAATATACACGTGTGCACTGCCTCGCCAATCAGCGAGCAACTGAGGAGTATCCACAAGGACCATCTTGACTCAGTGCACATCAAAAATTAACCAAGAACAAATGCAAACTGAAAATGGACAAAATTGTCAAATCATGGTGAACAAGGATGCACAAGTATTTCAGAAAACAAAAGTCAATTTTGCATACTCAAGCTCAAGGCCTCGACACAGCAATATACATCATACAAATTAAACTGGCCAAGATCAAAAATATGTCAAGCACAACACAGCAATGCAAATACTAGTCTGAAGGATGTAGTTCAACATTGCTCAAAGACATGGATGGAGCAATAGTGAAACAATTTAGGGATACAAACTCCAAATATGATGAATAAGGAAAATATGAACAATAATAATGGACCAAGAATGATCATGAGCAAATCAGCAACAACATGATAATATACTTGAACACAACAACATTTTTTTTTATGATGACAAGAGGATGTACATGGCAGCAAATTCAAGTCAGGTTTTATGGTGAAACATGTAAACAGCATGGGTACAATGCATATATGAACAGTTGATGCAAAAATGAAAGAGTACAAATTGTGAGACAATGGTGCAGCTACATGGAAACATACATGGTGATCATGTCAAGCATGGCATGTCAATTTAATTAGCGCAGATGCAAGAAGAGCCGAGCACAAAATCAAGACAACTACAAAAGTGCAACTTTTAATGTGTAAAAATTGGTCAAGCACAAGTCTAAATGGTATAGCCCCTAAACCTAGTGTTCAAGCAAGTGCCAAGAATTCACAGAAAGGCCACAAGAAATTTTTAGAAAGAAGAGGTACGTGAGATAACAGTGGCTAATGCAAAATGAAGATACAACAGTAAAGTTATCGAGCAAGCAAAGTGAATTGTCACAACTTCACAGCAACTTCATGGCATATATACACAAGCAAAAATTCCAACTGTGTGAAGCAAAACTCAGCTACAAGTTTGGTTCAGAAATAACAAGTTCAAGCGTGGTGAAATACAAACAGTTTTAAATAATGTGCGAGAAAGAACCAAAAGTATTCACCATAATAAGTTACCAAAAGTATTCAAGAATAGTGTTTGATTTAGCAAGCCGTGAATTTCAAAAACTCAAGTTTTATTTCCAATATATGAAATTCCAGAATTCACCAAGCAAAAACAAACAAAGCCGGTTAATGTTAAAAATGATATGAACAAGGCTAATCAAGTATAACAACAGTTTTTATTTGGCTAAGACCAAAAGCATATGTAGTATCTGCTCTTATCAAATCATATATCAACAATTCAAAGTCGAGAATGTAGCATCAAGTTCAGGTGAAGGATTTATGCAAATCTGTTTATAGAGCAACTGTTCTTATCAGTTCAAAATTATCTGGCAAGATTCAAGTGTTGTTTCTGTTCAAAGGAAGATCAAGGCAGTGATTTTTTATATCAGTTTTAAGTATGTACAAATTCGAGATATTTTTCAGAAGTATGAATATATTTGGCATTTTTAAGTCAATATTGTATAAGGAAGACCATATCAAAAATTCCAGAGCAAGTTTGAAACTTTCAAAGACTACAATTCAAAAGCCAAGGATTTCAGCAACAAAACCACACGCAAGTATCAAATAAAGGATGAAGTTTTCAAATCCAAAGATATCAAAAATCCCTAATATTTCTGTATATACCACGACCAAATCCATATGAAATCAGAGAAAAATTTGAACTTGAAACCCTATTTAAACACCATCCTCATCGACAATTAACTATCCAAATTCTAACACTAATTCAGAACCGAAAATGAAATCAAAATTCATACCAGTAAAGGAGTAAGCTTGAATTGAAATCTAATCTCCAAATCGTGAAGAGAGGAGCACCAGAGATCGATCAAGAACATCAACGTGGTTTCAAGCATCAGAAAGCCATCACGATTTTGGGATTTGAAGAAACCCTAGGAGCAAAGTCGCCGTCATTTTATCAGGGATAAGAGATCGGGTTAAAGCCAAAAGTGGTGAACCAAATAAAAAGAGAAAGAGGCTGGCCAACCAAATTTTAAAAGGGGATAACCCATTTAATTTAATCTCCTAAGGGTTTTTAAATTGTTTTTAAATTTGTTTCGTCTTTAGTTTCAATTTGTAATCAAGAATTTAAGTTTTCTAGTTTGTCTCGAAAACTAGGGAGACGAATACAGGATTTGTTATTCGGGGAAATCTGGTTTTGGGGACAAAAACCCATGCAGGGTTTTGAGTGTAGAGTTAAGAACAGTTGGAAGCGAGTGTCGCGAGTTTACAGGGGATTGTAAGTGTAGAGATTGTTTTAACTCCTAATAGAAACCTTAGGGAATGCAGCAGTAGGCAGGGTTTTACCGAAGCTGGGTATATCTGTGTGTTATTTATTTTCCGCATTTATTCTGTTTATTATCTATGCTGTGATTATTTAATTACTCTGTGAAAATTTGCGATAAACCCTATTCACCCCCTCCCCCCTCAAGGGTTAATTTAGATCCTACAAGTGGTATCAAAGCAGGTATTTTTTATTTTATTTTAACTCTAGAGTCATGAATCTGTCTAATAACGCTTTTTTCGAGGGTTAGTCTTAGGCCATCAATGTTTAATGGAACTGATTATGCCTATTGGAAAGCTAGGATGAAAATTTATTTAAGTTAAGTCGATTATGATGTGTGGGATATTATTGAAGCAGGTTATAGATCTCCCACTGTTATTGTTAGTGGTGTTGAAATTCCTAAAACAAAATACAGGTGGGATGCTAATGATAAAAAATTATTTTCAACTAATGCCAAAGCAATGAATGCTTTAATCTGTGCTCTTTATAAAACAGAATTTAATCGAGTTTCTCATTGTGAAACTGCACAGGAAATATGGCATGCGTTGGAGGTCACACACGAAGGTACATCTCAAGCAAAGGAATCTAGTCTCGCTCTTCTCAGCAATGAATATGAAAATTTCTCTATGCAACAAGATGAAGATATAAAAGAGATGTATGGACGCTTCTCATCACTAGTCTACAATGCAAAAGATCTTGGCAAATCCTATACCGAAGTGGAATTGATCAAAAAAATATTGAGAGTGCTACCGATGAATTTTGAAGCAAAAGTTACGGCGATTCAAGAATCAAAAGATCTGAATAAAATAAAAATAGAGGAGTTGATTGGAAATCTCATCACTTACGAGATGGAGTTAAAAGCAGGAGAAGAACGAAAGAATTCTGAATCAAAGAAAAAGACGATCGCTCTAAATAATACTGTTGAAAGTGATGATGAAGATTCCGCTAAAGAGCTAGCCATGGTTTTGAGAAAGTGGGCCAAAGAAAATTACAAGACACAAAAGAAGAATTCAAAAACCGACAAGTCCGGAAGTTCATATAGTTCATACGATGAAGGATTTTGCTACAATTGCAAGAAACCCGGACATATCAAACCGAATTGCCCACAGCTCAAAAATGAAAAGAAGAAGAAGCTCAGAAGAAAGAAGAAGGCTTTTGCTGCTACATGGGATGACGAGGAAGGAGAAGAAGTTTCTGAAAGTGATGAAGAGGAAGCTAATTTGTGTCTTATGGCTCAATCTGATTTGGAAGGTAGTGAAGAGGATTCAAGTGAGGTATCGAATTTTACCTATAAAGAATTAATTTTAATGTGTCACAACCTCACAAAAACAGTTGATTCTCTTGAACTAAAAGTTAAGAAATTGAAATCTGAGAGGTCAAAACTAGCTCAAGAAAATAACAGTTTAGAAAGAAAACTTGAAAAAGTTAAGAATCCACTAGTTTCAGATTGCGAAAAATGTCAATTTTTGAGTAATGATCCTTTGAAATTCATAACTGATTTTGAATTACTCAAAAGTGAAAACGTTAATTTGAAAAACGAAAATCTTGATTTTGAGAAGGAAATTGAAAAACTTAGAGAATCTGAAAAACTTGAGTTTGAAAAGCGAAAACAATTTGAAATTGAAATTTCTAAGTCCAATGCTAAAATCAAAGCACTTGAAAACGAAAATTTGGTTCTGAGACAAACTGATGCTGAAAAGAGGAAAATCACTATTAATCGTTGTTCAAATTTAATGAAAGAAAATAGCAATCTTAAATTTAAAATTCAACGACTTGAGTCAACTTTGACTAAATTTTCTAAAGGAGAGAAATCGTTGAATATGTTGTTAAAAACCCAATTTTTTGTTCAGAATAAAAAGGGAATTGGCTTTGGATCTGATCAAATTGAAAAACAAAATTCTAATGATTCTTTAAATGGTTTTGAAAACAATCAGTTTGAAATTTTGAAATCTAATAATATCAAAGGGTTTTTAGATCATAAATGAAATAATAACTCATTTAAAAACAATTCATTTAAACAAGTTTGGATTCCAAAAAATAACAAAATGTTTTTGAATAAATCTGAACGAATTTGGGTTCCAAAGGGTACTGACACGACCCGAAATCCCCCTTACGGGAAATCACGGATTGAATTGAGGACACGACACATCGCAACGCAGACAGAAGAACATTTCATTGTATATTACAACAATTTCACCAGATTACAAGAATATACAGAGTATGAATAAATATTACACATAATAAAATATCAGAGGTTACAATACATTACATAGCAGCGGAAAATAATACAATACAATACACAACTAGAAGTAATACACAGATACAGAGCTTTCTGAGTATCATTCCAGCTGTAAACCAGGATCCTGTGAATATAAATCTGCAAAACCAAAACTACTAGCTGCCCGTGTCAAAATAAGGGCACCCAGAGTTTAGGTTAAAACAATAAACTCCAGGTCAGTCATGTGACTGGTGTGAGAACTAAAACAGTTATTAATCTTTATTTTAAAGTTCGGTAAATCAAGGGACCACGCCGTATAACACGGAACAGGTTTCCTCCCAAGAATACCTGTGCATAAAACAACAGTGCCATGCTAAATAAAGAAAAATGAAGCTATTATAAGACCCAGGTCCCATCATACAATGCAAAGCAAGCCGGAGGATAGGGTTTTTACCTTATAATAGCCAAGAATGCTTGATACGCTAAATTTCATCTTTTGATTCCTAATCAGACTCCAACCGTAAATTAGTAAGAGAACGATTCCCTAAGTATTAACCCCGAAGGCCAAAACCAACATCAGACCAATACACAGGAAACCACCCATCTTAGCTCGTTTCCAGTTAGTTTCTGATTTTATATACAATCATAAATATCAATCATAGGCAACATGAGCGTCCCATGCCACTATGTCGCCATATATAAGTATACAATCAAAATCGCAATTGTCATGTATTGGAAATTGGGTTTCCTTTTGTGAACCGAGGTAAAAGATAGTCCTCTACCGATTCGAGACGCTCTAGCCCGTGTCTCAGGTCACAGCTCGAGTGACCTTTGGATCGTCAAGGCCGGTCCACCGATGTGGATTATTATGCCTGAACACTACGTTTCCCCACCCTTGGGGTGTCAATGAGTCAACAAATGACTCCATCAGCTTCACATAGTCACCGAAATATCCGAGGCGCCTCGCAACAACAACTACCACATAAATCAAACTCGTCAGGGTGTGTAAAACCACTGACGCCACTTCTAGCTAGAAGGAAACGCATGTCCTCCCTGAGGTCCTCTCCCGTTTCTGGCTCACAACCCAAGTGTGAGGCTCGCGAATCAACGTTACACAAAGCTATGCCACACAGGCCGTGCTTTGATCATCAACCACAAGACTCTGCCTTTCAACAGAAGCCTTGATCATATTACCACTTATGCATGTTTAACTACCCGCATTCTACGCATCTAGGATCGTAGAATATTTATTTCTTTTTCGTATGAAGTCGTATGGTCATGTAACTTTGGGAGACGACTATTGGGGTCATTTCCCATGTTCATGATTTTTGCCGATTTTTAAATGATCGTTTTGCCCCTAGCCGATACTGTTTTGGCCATAACTTTTGATTGGAAAGGAATTTTGACTTGAAACCGCTTCCATTAGATTTGTTGATGGTTTACAATACCGTAGAGTGGTCACATTAGCCAAACGGACTCACTGTTTGGGAGATATGGCTGAAACAAGTTTCAGATAGTGAAAACAGCTTAATTGGGCTTAACCGGGTGATTAACAGCTATGCCCGAAGGGGAATTTCGGGTTTAGAGGTATTTAAGGGCAGCTAGAGTTTAGAAAACGATTTTTACTTCATTTTTCAGCCGCCACAAACATGTCTTTCACTCTAGCCATGGCCTCCACCTTCTAATTTCATCCCAAATCGCCTCTAATCACTTTCTAATCGAAGATTAAGCAAAACTACATCAAATCAAGGGGGATTAGCACCAAATCATAGAAAGTGTTTCTGTAACACATTAGAATTCAACCCAAACAAAGAATCATTTCAGATCTATAGTTTACTTTGTGGCTAAGGTGAGTGATTTGCATTGTTTTTCACTAATTACGGCTAATTAGGGTAATTAGCGAAGATTAGCGAAATTATAACTCAGAAAAATCTAGAAAAATTTGTAAAATTCCAGAATATTATTTTATGCCTCTGATATGAATTTGGGTTAATTTGGACTAATTTTGCTGATCCCGAAATTTAGGGGATTAAGGGGTGATTAGTGATAATTAGCGAAATTATGCGTCATAAAAATCTGGAAAAATATTCTAAAATTCTAAAATATTGTTTTAGACCTCTGTTAGAAAATTTGGCTGATTTGGTTAAGTTTTACTAATCCTGTGATTAGTTGTTGTTGAACATGTTTAAGGGGAAAATATGGGTTTTGGGTATGTTTGATTCATTTTACAAGCTATGATTGTTGTTTTGCTGTTTACGATTGATTATACATGTTGCTATGACTGTATGGTATGATTTGTGATTGTCTAGAAGTGTTAGAATAGTCAAAAACATCATCGAATGGCGTAAAATGCTCGTTGGAAAAGTTGCAGAAAAATAGTGCAGGTTTTCGGATCGGATCGGAGGAATGGGCTCGGATCGGATAGAGGACTGGGCAAGGGATCGCCGAACCGAACAAAGGCTTGGAACAAGAGGAAAGTGTGGCAAAAAGGAAGGCCAAAATGGTTGAAATAGGATCGGATCGGAGCGGATGGGAATAGGAATGGGGATCGGGTCAGAGCGGATGGGAATAGGAATGGGGATCGGATCGGACCAGAAGATCAAGCAAGGGACGGAAGGAAGACAGTTGACGAACCGACCCGATGTGACATGGAGAACCCGAACCGAACCGACGTACAGCTAAGAGACTTGGAGACCCCCGACCCGACCTGGAGGACTTGGAGGATACCGATCTGAACCAATAGAGAAGAAGGACAGAGATCCGAACCGATCCAGTGATGACCAATAACCCGAGATGCAAAGGTAGTCCAAAGGGAAGTTAGATCTCAGGATCCAGTTGGGAACCAATGAGTTCACTTCATGGTTAGGCTTCGCTGCGGGACGTGTGCAAAGGGGTTGTCGGTATTCATAACTTTGGTTCACCACTGAGAGACGGATAGTGGGCTTGTAGTGATAGTTGTACGGGATTGGATTCCGTCATGGCCCAATGGATAGGTGACCAAGGTAGTGGATATCGTATGCTTTACGCACTGAGTGAGAGATGTGAGGATGGTTGCTATGCTTGATTGATTGCCATCACTATGACATGCACACCCCCATCCCCGTATTCTTTACACCATTTGTAATGGCACCTTAGAGTGTTGTACAGTATGTAGTGCTAACTCTTTGGTTGCAGGTCCAGGTTCAGGTATGGTTTAGTATACCTGTTATTGTTCTATTTAGATGTTTATCGCTCATACCAGACTTTTTGTATGACCCAGAGTTTTATGTCTCCTCTTATTACTCTGGGTGCTCTCACGAGAAGACTAGTGACAGGATAGCTGGGAATGCACGGGTAGCTGATCCAGAGGCGAGCAAGAGGCTTTCACGTATGATATGTATAGTATTCTCCCTGTGTTGTTGAAGATCACTGCTTGGGCATTAGTTGTGCATCTTCTACTTTAGCTTTCTTTTGTTTAGAGACAGTGAATTTGGAAAGTTGTAATAAGCTATATTTGGATTTCCGCCGCTATGTTGGTTTAGTTTTCAGCTTATGCACTGTCTCGCCTGTTTTAGGTCAAAGATTATGTTATTATTATATTTTGATTCCATGCGCTGTGAACATTCTACGGGTTCCTTGTCAGTTCTTTCTCTTCTTTCCTTTCTTGGCGACCGTTCCGTGATAGTTGGGCATGTGTATAGCACACCTTCGGAGGAAATGCAGGCTAGTGCTGGGCGTGTTGTCACATTTGGTATCAGAGCTCTAGGTTGCGTTGTTAACCTAGGGAAGTCATCAGGGAGAGATAGTATACGTATATGAGAGCGCGTATTTGTGATTATTTTGGTTTTTAAAAGCTATATATATATACTATTAGTAGTATAAGGATGAAGTCGTACTGCACTAGCACCACTATGGAGAGGGTTAATCGTTTTCTCTTTAAAGATTGAACGATGAGCCGATACGTAAGAGGTGTCGGTAGGGGAGCCAATAATGGGAATGCTGCTGACGTGAGGGCGATGTTTACTGACCTCATGAGGGAGATGCTTAGGGATGTGCAGAGGGCAGCTTCCAATGCCGGTAATGGTGGTGGTCGAGTAGTGCAGGCGCGTAGCGCCGATTTCGCCAAGCTGAATAAGGATTATACTAGTCTTGGTGGGAAGCCGTTCCACGGAACGGAGTCGGCCACGGATGTTCAGGATTGGTTGGATAGCTGTGATCGTACCTTCGACGACTTGGGTATCGAGGATGCGATGAAGAGAAGGCTAGCATCTCGTCAGCTGCAAGGGCGAGCGATGAATTGGTGGAATGCTATTAGAACAGCCACTCTAGAGGATCAAGTCACTTGGGATCAGTTTAGAACTCATTTCAGTGATAAGTTTATCCCAACTGCTCAGAAGTCAGAATTGTTTAGGAAGTTCTTGGAGCTTAAGCAGAATGTAGGGCAGTCTCAGAATATATTGCTGAGTTCGATACTTTGTCGAAGTATGGGTTATCTCTTATTGATACTGCCGAGAAGAAGAACGAGAAGTTCATAACTGGCTTGGATCAGTACTTGGGGGAGAGGCTTATTAACCACATCGATGAGACGTTTGAGTCGATTGTAGGGAAATCTTTGAGATCGGAAAGTCTTTACCCTAAGCCAAAGACCGAGGTTGCTATTGCATCTGCGGATGAGCCAACGTCGCAAGCAGGCGATGGAGGCAAGAATAATTCCCAGAATAAGAGGAAACAAGACCAAACCATGGATGGTCAGAATAAGAAAAGTAAGAAAGATGGCGAGTGCTTTAGCTGTGGCAAGAAGGGCCACTATGCCAGAGATTGTCGGGAAAAGCCTGGGGAAAGGAAGTGCTTTAATTGTGGCCAAGCGGGACATCACAAGAACGAATGTCCACAACCTCCTAGGGAGAAGCAGATCGTGAAAGCATATGCTATCAACTTTGTTCCTTCTTCGCCGAATGCCCCCAACTGCGATGCAGAAGGAAAAAGGTGTCGTTATTCGAGGTATGCTTTCTATTTAAGATGTTTTGATCGGGTTTTGTTTGACAAACCTGAGTTAGTCGATAGACCTTTAGTAGTGACGAACCCGATTGGTGGTTCGACTAGCCTCAGTATGATTTACCATAACGTGGTCTTATCGAGTCATGAATATAAGTTTGTTTGTCATTACTTTGTTTTGGGCTTTACTGGGTTTAGCATTATTTTGGGAGTCGATCTACTCTAAAGGAATGGGGGTGGTATTAGGTACCTACCTAGTGATGGTGATAATGAATGGAGTCAAGGAAGATGAGAGGTTATCGTTGTAATAAGTTCTAGTTGTCTCTGGGAGGCAAATGAGTGCTCCAGTGCTTAGTCGTTTTGCTAGTATCACTTCACGTGGATTGTCCGAATTCGGAGGAGATGTTCCTTGGGTGCTTGTCTGATATTGGACTAGGCCTTTGGGGCTTGTGCTTGAGGAATGTCGAGTTCGACTAGGATGGTTTGCGTAAGAGATAAATAGTTGCTGCAATTCTTCATTTGATGATATCTTGGTTTACTCGGGGAGTAATGGGCAGCCGTGACATGATAATATTGTTCAATGGTATAGATTGCTCCGAGTTAGACTCGATAGGGTTATGAGATGACTCGACTGGGACTCGAGAAAGATGCAAAGTAATGGATTGTTTAGGACCCTATGCTGATGTTCTCTTTGGATAGTAGAACTTTGAAGGAATAGAATGTGTTTGTTAATCATGGGAGATGCAATGAAGGTTAGGACGATTCAAGTTGGACTTGAACTCGTAAAAGAAAATGGGTGTTCGTTGATCTTGGAGATGCAACGAATAGGGAGATGACTCACGTTGGACTAGGGTCTGTAGGTAATGGATACTCAAGACTGGATCTGAGTATATGGGTAATACATTGACTCGAGTTGGACTCGAGAAGGCTGCAAGGAATTGGATTGGCTCGAGTTAGACTCGAGAGGGTAGCAAGATAATGGATAGGCTTGGGTGGGACTCGAGTATTTCAGGCGGACTAAAAGCAGGGGTATCTGGGGACGCCCACTTACCTTGGATCCGTTGGATGTGATCTAGTTATCCTTGGAGGATAAACGTACGTTGGACATACGGTAGTCCGTTTGGAGGCAGAGTTTCCATTAGTTATTGATGTTGGTTGGACCAGACATATAGGTATTGACATGTTCAAGGCTTTAGCAGGTGATAGATAGGATTTGTTCGATGGATGCTATGGTTGTTGTGTTTGTTCTTCCCTTTCTTCTCTTGAGTATCACCTGTAGGATCCTGTTGAATGGAAATAGGATAAGTTCGTTGATCATGGTGATATGACGGGTGTAAGATACTTTACGTTAGACTTGAAGTATGTTGGACATTTTGGTGTGTCCGTTGTCTTGGAGATTCAACGGATATAGGAGTTTCAGTTGGACTTGGACTCATAGGTATAGTACCTAGGTTCATTGGATGAGTCTAGTTCACCTTTAGAAGGTGAATGTACGTTGGACGTGCAGTACGTATATGGGTAGGGTACTTGGGTTCATTGGATGAATCTAGTTCACCTTTAGAAGGTGAATGTACGTTAGACATACAGTACGGATATAGGTGTAGTGCCTAGGGTCATTGGATGAGTCTAGTTTGCCTCTAGGAGGTGAATGTTCGTTGGACGTGCAGTACGAATGTAGGAAGGACTCAAGTTGGACTTGAAAGGACATTTGGAATGTAGTTGAAAATTTGGCGTATAGGGTTGGATTACCTAAGGAAATGACAGTATAGACGAATGCCATAGTATCGGACTGGGTGCAATAGCTGATGCATTGGGTAAGAGACATGCCAGCTTAGAGGCTATTTTTCTGGAATGGAAGCAACTGGAGTATATCACGGGATATGACTTCAGACCTAAGTGTGAATTGGATTCAGAAACGCTAGTAAGCTTGACGATTAGATCGATCTAGATTAAGTGGATCAGTTCCATTCAGAGGGACGATCCCAACCTATTAGAAATTATCTCTAGGGTAGAGATGGGAATCGATGGCGAGAGAACGACTGTACTTGGGAAGTAGAGAATGACATAAGAAAGTCGTATCCAAAGCTCTTTGCCTGGTAAGACTTTAGCGGCGATGATTCTTCCCTTGTTAGTAAACCGCATGTTAGGGCAGAATGGTTCTGTATGTTTTGCATGTTTGATTGTTGTATATGGTTGGTAGGCATGCGGGATCCTTTGTATGTTTTGGGTTAAGGAATTTCGGGGATGAAATTTCTTAAGGGGGGAGAATGTAACAACCCGCATTCTACGCATCTAGGATCGTAGAATATTTATTTCTTTTTCATATGAAGTCATATGGTCATGTAACTTTGGGAGACGACTATTGGGGTTATTTCCCATGTTCATGATTTTTGCCGATTTTTAAATGACCGTTTTGCCCCTAGCCGATACTGTTTTGGCCATAACTTTTGATTGGAAAGAAATTTTGATCTGAAACCACTTCCATTAGATTCGTTTGATGATTTATAATTCCGTAGATTGGTCACATTAGCCAAACGGACTCACCGTTTGGGAGATATGGCTGAAACAAGTTTCAGATAGTGAAAAACAGCTTAATTGGGCTTAACCGGGTGATTAACAGCTAGGCCCAAAGGGGAATTTCGGGTTTAGAGGTATTTAAGGGCTTCTGGGGTTTAGAAAACGATTTTTACTTTATTTTTCAGCCGCCACAAACACGTCTTTCACTCTAGCCATGGCCTCCACCTTCTAATTTCATCCCAAATCGCCTCTAATCACTTTCTAATCGAAGGTTAAGAAAAACTACATCAAATCAAGGGGGATTAGCACCAAATCAGAGAAAGTGTTGCTGGAACACATTAGAATTCGACCCAAACAGAGAATCATTTTAGATCTATAGTTTACTTTGTGGCTAAGGTGAATGATTTGCATTGTTTTTCACTAATTACGGCTAATTAGGGTAATTAGCGAAGATTAGCGAAATTATAACTCAGAAAAATCTAGAAAAATTTGTAAAATTCCATAATATTATTTTATGCCTCTGATATGAATTTGGGTTAATTTGGACTAATTTTGCTAATCCCGGAATTTAGGGGATTAAGGGGTGATTAGTGATAATTAGCGAAATTATGCGTCATAAAAATCTAGAAAAATATTCAAAAATTCTAAAATATTGTTTTAGACCTCTGTTAGAAAATTTGGCTAGTTTGGTTAAGTTTTACTAATCCTATCATTAGTTGTTGTTGAACATGTTTAAGGGGAAAATATGGGTTTTGGGTATGTTTGATCCATTTTACATGCTATGATTGTTGTTTTGTTGTTTATGATTGATTGTACATGTTGCTATGAGTGTATGGTATGATTTGTGATTGTCTAGAAGTGTTAGAATGGTCGAAGACATCGTCGAATGGCGTAAAATGCTCATTGGAAAAGTTGTAGAAAAACAATGCAGGTTTTCGGATCGGATCGGAGGAATGGGCTCGGATCGGATAGAGGACTGGGCAAGGGATCACCGAACCGAACCGAGGCTTGGCATAAGAGAAAGTGTGGCAAAAAGGAAGGCCAAAATGGTTTAAATAGGATCGGATCAGAGCGGATGGGAATAGGAATGGGGATCGGATCGGAGCGGATGGGAATAGGAATGGGGATCGGATCGGACCAGAAGATCAAGCAAGGGACGGAAGGAAGACAGTTGACGAACCGACCCGATGTGACATGGAGAACCCGAACCGAACCGACGTACAGCTAAGAGACTTGGAGACCCCCGACCCGACCTGGAGCACTTGGAGGATACCGATCCGAACCGATAGAGAAGAAGGACAGAGATCTGAACCGATCCAGTGATGACTAATAACCTGAGATGCAAAGGTAGTCCAAAGGGAAGTTAGAGCTCAGGATCCTGTTGGGAACCAATGAGTTCACTTCAGGGTTGGGCTTCGCTGCGGGACGTGTGCAAAGGGGTTGTCGGTATTCATAACTTTGGTTCACCACTGAGAGATGGATAGTGGGCTTGTAGTGATAGTTGTACGGGATTGGATTCCGTCATGGCCCAATGGATAGGTGACCAAGGTAGTGGATATCGTATGCTTTACGCACTGAGTGAGAGATGTGAGGATGGTTGCTATGCTTGATTGATTTCCATCACTATGACATGCACACCCCCACCCCCGTATTCTTTACACCATTTGTAATGCACCTTAGAGTGTTGTACAGTATGTAGTGCTAACTCTTTGGTTGCAGGTCCAGGTTCAGGTATGGTTTAGTATACCTGTTATTGTTCTGTTTAGATGCTTATCGCTCATACCAAACTTTTTGTCTGAACCAGAGTTTTATGTCTTCTCTTATTACTCTGGGTGCTCTCACGAGCAAACTAGACACAGGTTAGCTGGGTATGCATGGGTAGCTGATCCGGAGGCAAGCTGGAGGCTTTCACGTATCATATATATAGTATTCTCCCTGTGTTGTTGAAGATCACTGCTTGGGCATTAGTCGTGCATCTTCTACTTTAGCTTTCTTTTGTTTAGAGACGGTAAATTTGGAAATTTGTAATAAGCTGTATTTGGATTTCCGCTGATATGTTGGTTTAGTTTTCAGCTTATGCACTGTCTCGCATGTTTTATGTCAAAGATTATGTTATTATTATATTTTGATTCCATGCGCTGTGAGACATTCTACAGGTTCCTTGTCAGTTCTTTCTCTTCTTTCCTTTCTTTGGCGACCGTTCCGTGCTAGTCGGGCATGTGTACAGCGCACCTTCGGAGGAAATGCAGGCTAGTGCGGGGCGAGTTGTCAATGTATTCCACATAGGCAATTCACTCCATGCGTTTGATATCCATCAATATATAACCTCTGAGCTCGTACGTCTCAGAGAAGGGCGTTAAGCAAGAGAATAAATTCTCCGCCGTCAAACAGATATATATTTAATAGAAATCAACCACACAGAATAAAATCCAATGTCAGACACATAGTCCATTTACAAGTCCGTTCTGGGTCTGAACGAAACCAAAGGCATCTTGTACCTCGCATATCCCTCGATCTCCAAGTACGTCTGGACGACCACTAACCGATTCCCTCCTCTTGGGTGTACGGTCCAATCAAGTTCATCAGTAATCACCCAAACGACGTGAAGACCTCCGGTCTTCAACCACCGTCTTCATCTTCGACACCACGTCGAATTAGTTATCAGAATGAGATAAACCCGGTCTTTCTGAATAACTCGCGTATATAATAAACAAGTGTTGCACAAACACAACATACGCCTCATTCCAATTCATTAGTCACTAACTGTAAATTAGCAAGAGAACAATTCCCCAAATATTAACCCCGAAGGCTGAAACCAACATCAGATCAATACCCAGGAAACCATCCTTCTTAGCTAACCTACAATTAGTTTCTAAATTTCACATTCTTAGGGAAAGGTTCCCATTAATCTTATCAAAGATAAATTCTTTAAATTTATTCTTTAATCTTTTTTTGAATTTCGATTCAACTAGTAGGGATTAGCGAACCACACCGAAGTAATCATTTATTTTATTTCCCAATCCTAACCTATTCATCCCATGAAGTAAAACTGGTCATACTTCATATCTAACACCACGGTGTTATCGGTAAATTCAATTACCATTTCACGTTCAAATCTAATTAAAGATTTAATTATCGTCTGGAGTAAAACTGGTGATACTCCATTCTCAATCTTTTCAATCTAATTAAAGATTCATCAAAACTCCACTTAGTTTTAATCTTTAACTGGGTTAAAGAACCGATGTCATTTAAAACACGGTTCATGATAAACCCAAAATCACATTCCATTCTATCAGCTTTTTAACCGTAAAATAGCAAGTGAGCAATTCCCTAAATATTAACCCCGAAGGCCGAAACCAACATCAGATCAATACCCAAGAAACCATTCAACTTAACTAATCTCCAGTTAGTTTCTGTTTTTCTTTACTCCGTTGGGTCTAAGAACAGTATTATTGAAGATATCGTTCACGACAACCAAAAATCACATTCCATTAATTATCAGGTTAAAAAACAAGTGTTATTTAAAACTCTGTTCACGATAAACCCAAAAATCAATACCAATTCAATTCCAATTAAATTTTATTTAATTGGTACACTTCATTAAATCTAAATAAAAAGATTTAATCTTTTTCTCAATTGGGCTTAAGAGCAGTGTTAATGAAGACACCGTTCACGACAAACCCAAATCTCATTTGATATTAAATACAAGGCTCTGAATAGAAAATATAGCAGCTTATATTCAATATTAAATTCTACGACCAACAAATATCGTATTGGAAATACCGATATAAATATATCTTTCAAATTTCCATAACAACATCTGTATAATCACGAAATCCAACATCGAAATATTCCAAAGACAATTTCGATTCAAATCCATTCCAATTCAACTATTGGAAATCCTGGTTACTTTTAAAACCATTTCAAATCCACTTTATTTATTTTAAAAATAAATAGAATTATAATTCTAGTTCAAAACTAGTTCATTTCGATAAAAATCTATTTTTATCTTTTCAAATTTGGAGTTTTTCATCCCAATTCTTCACAAATCATTTCTTATGATTTTACACAAATTATCACTATTTTTAATAATTTTATCAAGGCCCGTACAGTCGATTTCCATCAACGGCCATCGAACTGCACTTACAGCGACCTTTTCCAAATTTGATTTGGACATAATTCCAAATCAAACTGTTAGATTTCTAATTTCTAATATTCGTTAGAAAGCTCTTTTTGATACGAACCCAACGGTTTCGGTTTTAGGAGAATCCGACGTCGGATCTCCCGCAATTTTCATTCGAAGTCAATGGTCGAAATTCACGAACTGTCGCGGCGCGGCGCGTTCTACTCAGGCCATTATATATATAATATATATATTATATATATTTCATTGATTTCCTTTCAAAACGTATTTTATAAATCGTTTAAATTCGTTTTCAAAACGATTCTAACTTCCTTTTCAAATTCAAATCAAAATTGAATTTTTCAATATAAATTCATTTTAATTTCATTTCAAATCGATTTCAATTCAATTTCGATTTAATTTGAATTTCAATTCATTTCAATTCATTTCAATTCATTTCAATTTAATTCGAATTTCAATTCATTTCAATTTAATTCGATTTTTGAAATCACTTTCAATATTCATTGAAAAATGAATAAAATCGATATAACTATCATTCACGTCAAAAAGGCGTCAATCTAATCAACACGGCTTTTATTCAACACATGAATGTTTATTCAATTCAACACATGAATATTTTTCAATTCAACACATGAGTTTATTTTCAATTCAACACATGAATTTATTTTGTTCAACACATGAATATATTCTATATTGGAATGAGGCCCAATCAATTACCATATAATGTTAATTATATGGATTTTCTACAACACATGTATATAATAGCAATGATAAATAATCAACCATCATCCAGAGTGCACCACACAACTGCATAAGCATTAAATATAAATAATTAACGCTTACACAGTCTGTCAACCCATCGATTGATATACAACTAAACAATCAGGACTAGTGTACATCAAATATCATCCCAATACCCGTGTGGGGTTTCAAATCATCAAACACAGATTTTATTTGTGCAGTTGGGCGATGTGTAAAATTTATCGTCCTAATCAATATCAGTCAAATCAGTGTATATAAACAAATCGTCTGATTTATTTATAATTATTTATTTTATATACACGTTAAAAATCATATTTTTAACTATAAACTATTTTCCATTATAAAATATTTTATTTCATTCACCATCACACAATCAAATTTCACAACATAGCAACCAAAGAAACAAGTCATCCATGGTCTGTGGACGACGGGTGTCGGGTGCTACTAAACACCGTCTGCATACTAGTATATATTTTAACTAGAAAACAAGATTAAAAGTGAGGAATTCTCACCGAAAGCTAAACCAAACGCCACGACTCTTCATATGTAGAAAATCTTCGCTTTGTTTCCAACGAGATCTGTTCAACACCATTTGTGTTAAAAATTATATTTTTAACAGCGCTACTTCCTACGTAAAAATCGAATTCTTATCCTATCGCTTCATATATAAAGATTAAATTTTTTACTATCTATATAATATAAAAATCGTATTTTTATTATCTCTATAATATAAAAATCATATTTTTATTCTTTCTATAATATAAAAATCATATTTTTATTCTCTACATTATATAAAAATTATATTTTTATATCACTAAAATTATATTTTCTATAACTCTGTTACATATATAAAAATCGTATTTTTATA
The DNA here is from genome assembly GCA_030737875.1 of Allium sativum. Lineage (NCBI taxonomy): Eukaryota > Viridiplantae > Streptophyta > Magnoliopsida > Asparagales > Amaryllidaceae > Allium > Allium sativum. The sequence continues at coordinate 323,455,884 of CM060921.1, forward strand.
ACTCTAACTTCATATTAAAAATCAGATTTTTATAGTTTCAACTTCATATTTACCATACGATAAAAATCACGTCTTTTTATATAAATAAAACATTACATATACTTTACTTGCAGTTTAATTAGTAATTTAATTAATTACCTTTAGTAAAATAAAATAAATTCTCACCTTTCTTATAAAAACTGGATCTTTGTCGAAAGGGGAGGGTCCCATGGCGAAGGTGGCGTCGCACAGGTGGTCGGCAGGTCGGAGGCGGGCCCTCAGAGGCGGCGGCGGTCGGATCTTGGGTGATAGGGGGTTTTAATTGAAGGAGGAAGAGGAGAGGGAGGTCGGGGAAGAAGGGGGAGCGCTGGAGGGAGAGAGGAAGATCGGAGGGGGCAGAGACTTCGGTGGCAGCGACCACCCTGGGCGGCGCGGCGGTGAACATCGAGGGGGGGCTCCGTTCTTTTCTTTCTCTTTTTATTTATTTTAAAATCGATATGAAAGGCAGAGAGAGAAGAGGGGTGAGGATATAGGAAAATATTTTTTTTATTTTATTTAATTAATTTCAAAAAGGTACCTTTTTATTTTGACCTCAAAATGAAACTCACCGCCTGTCATTCATAGCTAATTACCCTTATTCCGAACACTGTGGGATATGTATCGTAGATCATTTCGATCAGTTTTCGTCAAAATCAAAATATAGATCTGTATATTGAATTTGAACACACATTTCAATTTACCGGGGCCACATACGGACTCTAAAAATTCCCGAAAAATATTTTCTAGCTTCGTATTGACAATACGGTCTTAACAAAACTAATTTCATCGAATTCTGAGACCGTTTGAAAAATGGCCAATTTCTAGTCGATTAAAATCAACTGAAACTGGTCAAACGCGTTTTCCTTCACTACGCCCACATATTGATTCGAAAAATTACGAATTTTGGAACTTAGCAATAACTTGACATCACGGATCCAAAAAAATTGGTTTCGTCGAAAACCGAGGTCGTTTGCAAAATTTCCATTTTTAAGGGCCAGAATTCCATAGCGATTATTCTGAATCTTCAACTGATATAACTTTTTATCCCCGCTATGAAATTTCAATTTTTAGGATTCCTTGGAAAGATATTCTCAAATAGATTCAAATATTTTTGGTTTCGTTAAAATCCGATTTATTTTGCACCCGGTACATTCATTTGAATTTTGAAATCGAAATTTCAAACTACCGCGCCATTTCAGGCTCTTTATATAATTAAAATAAATTATTTATATTCTAACGACGATTCGAATAAATATATACGTTCTAATTCTATTCAAATTAAATTTCTCGTCGTTAATATTTAAAATAAATCATTTTAAATAATCAAAATTCGCTAAAATTGCCAAAATAAAAATTTTAAATTGGCTCGGATTTCCGAGTTATTACTGGTACTGTAGTGGATAGTAATGGATCGTTATATAAATGGGTTTGGGTACCAAAATGTGTAAACGAAGATAAGAGTGGTAAAACAATTTTTGTTAGACCACTCGATCTTATAAACATATAGGTACCGTGTGAGGCTAAGGAACAACTGTGCTTAAGTGAGATAAAATTCAAACTGATTCATATATCGAATTATTTGGAGTTCCTTAGCCATAGATTCAGAGTTGGAGATTCATTGGATCACATCGATTATGGTAAGTCAGGTATGATCACTAAACTCGTATTTTTATTTTAATTCCAGTTTAGTTTATTTTTCTTTTTAGTTTTTATTTCTTTTATTCTCTTTATGTTTTTACTTGGCTGATTTTGAAATCTTTCGTTATTGATTGTTGAATTTCCTAGATTATAAAAAAATTGAATTTTTTTCAAGTGATTTCAAATAATTATCTTCATATTTGATCGTTGAATGTTTCGTGTTCTTTTCTAAAAATTCTTTGAAAAATTCACTTGTGATTCATGTTTTGAAAATTATCTTGTGTGGCTCTGATAAGGAAATTGAGTTGATTTGGTGATAGAACGATGAGTTGAAAAATCAGTAATTAAATTCCATAGACAATTTGAATTAAATATATAAGTTGTTTTAAAATTGTCTAGGAACAATCAGCATTAGAAATATTAGATAATTTCATATTCTACTGATTGATTTTTGAAACTGATTTTCAAACTTGCATTGATATTTTCAAAAACTCCTCTTGAAATTGATATTTGCAATTTAAAGTTATTTTTTGATTATTTATTCAAAAATTGAAATTATTGATTGATTTGAACTGTTGTGTGACTCATCAAAATTATTAATAGATCTATGAAATTGTGATGAGTTGTGACTATGATATAATTCATAACTAGAGGAGAAGTTATTTATAAAACTCATGATGATTGGACAGATTTTATAATATCTTTGAATTAAAGCTTATTCCAAGACCATCTTCTATATCTACCATATTTCTGTCATTCATCATGGTTTTATTTAAATTGGGGAGTTCTAATTATTCTTGGAATTAAAAATAAAATAGAAAATAAATAAATAAATTATCCTTGGTATTCACTCCCATTTAAAAGTCCTTGCGGTTATGCATGGGTGAATTACCTTAATCTCTATGTGCTTCCATTCTCACTTAAAAGACCTTTGGGTTATGCGTGGATGGAACTCATTAGAGAGTATAAAGTTAAGTTACTACTAACCCCATTGAAAAGACCTTTGGGCTAAGCGTGGTTAGAAAGTGCTTAACACATTTTTGAGCATATTTAAAATCTTTAAAATTCATATTCAAATATTCAATTTTTATTGAACTCTCCACATTTTATAAAATCTATCGTAAATCCATTCATTCTAAAAGTGAAATTTGCTTCTTATTTAAAGATTATTATTATTTTTGTTTGATTAAATGGGTTTTACGATATATATTCTCTCTCTTGATTTGAATTTATATTTTTAGTCTATATTCATCACTGTTTCAATTTCTGTTATCTTTTTGATGATAACAAAAGGAGGAGAATGGTCAAGATTTTGATTGATGAGTATTTAATTCAAAAATATTTTAAGATTGGAAATTAAATATCTAGAGGGATAATGGTCAATTGGATTTCATCATTCATATTTTCCATATATATAGGGGAGTTCAGTTGTAGGGGGAGCATACAAATAGGGGGAGCAATATATCTTACGTTCAAACACATTCAAAATCTTTTTATTTGTATGTCATCATTAAAGGGAAAGATTGTTGTATAAAACAGTGTTCTATACACAAGTATATGATTTTTGTTTGATGATAACAACCAAATATATTTTATTATTGAATGTGTTTGTAAGTGTACTGGTATACTATATAAAAGACAGGAATATAATATTTCTATTTAAATAAAATACAATTGTACAAAAATTTAAATATTCACATAGTATTTTATTTGAATAAGAATATTTTATTTCAATATTTAAACAGTACAGATTTGCAACTCCACTATTTGTATATACATCACTGATATACATTTCAATATATTCAATTTCATACTCAGCGTCTTTCTACAAAACTTACACTCACATATACACTGACACTATTTCTCAGTTGACATTTCAAATACAGACACACACCAACACTGTTCTTGTCTTCATCTTCAATCTTCTGTCTTCACAGCACTTCAAAGTCAGTCTAGTCATCTTCATAGCTGTCACATACAGAAGAACACACACGGTAGACTACAACAAAAAAAAAATTAATTAAAAATAAATAAAAATTTATTTTAAAATTTTATTTGCCTTAGAATTATGGTGTGTTTCTCATCATTTTTCTAGACTTGGTCTGATATGCAGGGACAGGTAAAACTGTCTGATGGCTGCATGTACACACGTGTATAAATATACACGTGTGCACTGCCTCGCCAATCAGCGAGCAACTGAGGAGTAGCCACAAGGACCGTATCGACTCAGTGCACATTAAAAATTAACCAAGAACATATGCAAACTGAAAATGGACAAAATTGTCAAAGCAGTGTGAACAAGGATGCACAAGTATTTCAGAAAACAAAAGTCAATTTTGCATGCTCAAGCTCAAGGCCTCGGCACAACAATATGCAACGTAAAAATTAAACTGGGAAAGATCAAAAATTTGTCGAGCACAACACAGAAATGCAAATACTAGTCTGAAGGATGTAGTTCAACATTGCTCAAAGACATAGATGGAGCAATAGTGAAACAATTCAGGGATACAAACTCCAAATATGATGAATAAGGAATATATGAACAGCAAGAATGGACCAAGAATGATCATGAGCAAATCAGCAACAACATGACAAAATACTTGAACACAACAACAATTTTTTATGATGACAAGAAGACGTACATGGCAGCAAATTCAAGTCAGGTTTTATGGTGAAACATGTAAACAGCATGGATACAGTGCATATATGAATAGTTGGTGCAGAAATGAAAGAGTACAAACTGTGAGACAATGGTGCAGCTACATGGAAACATACATGTTGATCATATCAAGCATGGCATGTCATTTTAAATAGCGCAGATGCAAGAAGAGCCGAGCACAAAATCAAGACAACTACAAAAGTGCAACTTTTAATGTGTAAAAATTGGTCAAGCACAAGTCTAAATGGTGTAGCCCCTAAACATAGTGTTCAAGCAAATGCCAAGAATTCACAGCAAGGCCACAAGAATTTTTTAGAAAGAAGAGATACGTGAGATAACAGTGGCTAATGCAAAATAAAGATACAACAGTAAAGTTATCGAGCCAGCAAAGTGAATTGTCACAACTTCACAGCAACTTCATGGCATATATACACAAGCAAAAATTCCAACTGTGTGAAGCAAAACTTAGCTACAAGTTTGGTTCAGCAATAACAAGTTCAAGCGTGGTGAAATACAAACAGTCTTAAATAATGTGCGAGAAAGAACCAAAAGTATTCACCATAATAAGTTACCAAAAGTATTCAAGAATAGTGTCCGATTCAACAAGCCGTGAATTTCAAAACCTCAAGTTCTTATTTCCAATATATAAAATTCCAGGAATTCACCAAGCCAGTTAATGTAAAAAATGATATGAACAAGCTAATCAAGTATAACAATAGTTTTTATTCGGCAAAGACCAAAAGCATATGTAGTATCTGCTCATATCAAATCATATATCAACAGTTCAAAGTCGAGAATGCAACAACAAGTTCAAGTGAAGGATTTATGCAAATCTGTTTATACAGCAATTGTTCTTATCAGTTCAAAATTATCTGGCAAGATTCAAGTGTCGTTTCTGTTCAAAGGAAGATCAAGGCAGTGATTTTTTATATCAGTTTTAAGTATGTACAAATTCGAGGTATTTTTCAGAAGTATGAATATATACGGCATTTTTAAGTCGATATTATATAAGGAAGACCATATCAAAAATCCAGAGCAAATGTGAAACTTTCAAAGACCACAATTCAAAAGCCAAGGATTTCAGCAAAAAAGTCACACGCAAGTATCAAATAAAGGTTGAAGTTTTCAAATCCAAAGATTTCAAAAAGCCCAAATACTTCCGCATATACCATGACCAAATCCATATGAAATCAGAGAAAAATTCGACCTTGAAACCCTATTTAAACACCAATCCTCATTGGCAATTAACTATCCAAGTTCTAGCACTAATTCAGAACCGAAACAGAAATCAAAATTCATACCAGTAAAGGAGTAAACTTGGATCGAAATCCGATCTCCAAATCATAAAGAGAGGAGCACCAGAGATCGATCAAGAACATCAACGTGATTTCAAACATCAGAAAGCCATCGAGATTTTGGGATTTGAAGAAACCCTAGGAGCAAAGCCGCCGCCATTTTATCAGGGATAAGAGATCGGGTTAAAGCCAAAAGTGGTGAACCAAATAAAAAGAGAAAGAGGCTGGCCAACTAAATTTTAAATGGGGATAACCCATTTAATTTAATCTCCTAAGGGTTTTTAAATTGTTTTCAAATTTGTTTCGTCTTTACTTTCAATTTGTAATCAAGAATTTAAGTTTTCTAGTTTGTGTCTAAAACTAGGGAGATGAATACATGATTTGTAATTCGGGAAAATCTGGTTTCAGGGACAGAAACCAGTGCAGGGTTTTGAGCGTAGGGTTAAGAACAGTTGGGAGCGAGTGTCGCGATTTTACAGGGGATTGTAAGCGTAGTGATTGTTTTAACTCTTAGTAGAAACCTTGGGGAATGCAGCACTAGGCAGGGTTTTGCCGAAGCTGGGTATATCTGTGTGTTATATATTTTCTGCATTTATTATGATTATTATCTATGCTGTGATTTTTTAATTACTCTGTGAAAATCTACGATAAACCCTATTCACCCCTCCCCCCCCCCTCTAGGGTTAATGTTGATCCTATAGATATAAGAAATTACAAGAAATCACAAATTACATCATTAGCAGCAAGAGTATAAAGATCTAGAGGTCAAAAATTACATAATCGCCTTCATGGTAGCTGCGTGGATTTTTTGGAAAGAAAGAAACAAATGCATTTTTTAGCATAAGGAAACCAAACAGGAAGATCTAGATCAAATAATTGCTGGAGAGCTGAAATTAGTGAGATTGAGAATCCGCGCTAGACTTACCACAATGGATAAAAGTGGAGCTCATGCTGTTAGAGTAGGTGCGATTTCGTCAGAGGTAGGAAATCGAAGAAGACCATTTCAGATGCCATGAAAGTAGGAAGAGGAAACGTTGTTTTCTTTTTTTATCCTTTACATTTATGTACTATACTGGTATATTATTCAGATGAGCAGTCTCGAATAGTCTAAAATTGGACCTTTTTGTTCTATCTTGAACACGTGGTATTGTAGCGGTACGATCACAGCGTGTATCTTTTTCCTGGATAGAAAACCTAATACAAGTTTAACCCATTTTCGAATATATATATAACTAAATTCTAGAATCTAAATCTATATGGATCTAGATTAGAAAAGATAGAATGGAGGTTAGAGGAACAGAAGAGAATCCTAACCTTTTTTTGAATTCTATAATGGTAGAAGAACGATATAGAGGCGTAGAATGAAATGAGAGTAGGGTTTAAAGTGAGGATAGGGGCTATATTTATGGTTGCATGTGTGTGTACCGTTGAATTAGTTTGATTTAATGTGGACGACCTATTGTTGCAAAACTATAAACAACTCGCTGTAAAAACACAACCTCCCCACACTTCCCTCAGGAGGGCGGTTGACCCCATCTATAGGCGAGCGGTTGAACCCTAGGTCAACTCCCCTTCTAGGGTCGAGCTAGAAGATTTTGAATCTCCTATAACGTCAGTTTTTTATTGATTTTTGAAGTAATGACTTTGATTTCATCCCTTATGTTTATTATTCTTGTCCCCTTCTATATGTATATATCCACATACAATTCAAATTCTTGTGTAATATTCTTTTTTGCTAATTAATATATTTTTATATTCTAGATTTATATTCATTCAATTTGAATTTCAAACCTTGTGTGTAAAAAATTTATGTCTAACTGTTTTATTAATATCTTCTTCATACGGACTCTGTTTTAAGTAAATAAAATATGATAACGAATCAGAATCTCGCCACTAATCCAATAGTAATAATTTCATGGCCCAATTCTAAATTATCCAAAATTCTTGTTTTTAGCCTGTTGAATTCATTAATTATTATTGTCACTGTTATTTAATTTAATTATCTATGTCTATTTATGGTTTATTTTATGGGGTGTTTCATCCTCCTCCCAAAAGAGATTACATCTCGAAATCTTTTTTGAAGGGGCGAAAAAAAAACTCTCCAATAACCATGTTATACACCCATGTTATTTTGTAAACATCCATAACTATTAATGATTATGTATTGCATACTTGCTAAGTGAACTCAGTCCTAGCATGTAGTGTAGTAAGTGATGTTATATGTATGCAAAACATCTTAATATGCATATAATTCTATACAAGTTCACAGTGCATTCGTGTTGCAACCATCTCCTACCATCCAATGTAGCAACCATAATGCAACCGTAAAAGGAATTTTTAGAGGAAATAATTATCCGATGAAACCTGGATGAGTTTGCCTAATCATCTCCTCAGTTTCCTATGTGCTTTCATCAAGGTTATCTACCCATTGTACTTGGACTAGGCGAATAGGTTTGTTGTGGAGTCATTTGATTTCATGATCTATGATCTTTGCAGTGGCACGAGGCACCCTAGACTCCAACTCAAAGTTCCCTAAGTCTCCAATATCATCTAGCCTGAGTCTGACGGTGGAATCATGAAGGCATTTCCGAAGATGAGAAATGTGGAAAACGTTATGGACCCCCGATAAGCATTCAGGGAGATCTACACGATACGCCAGTTTCCCTATCCTATCCACATTCTTAATTGGCCTAATAAATCTGGGAGCCAACTTCCTAGTCTTTCCAAACTGGACTGTCTTCCTAAGAGGGGAAACTCTCACAAATACCAAAAATCAATGTTAAATTCAAGTTCCTTCCTCCATCTATCCTCCTATGATTTCTTTCGGTCTTAGGTAGCCTTCATCCTCTTTCGAATCAAAGTGATTTTCATCATAAAATCACCAGTAAGATCTGATCCGAGTAAAATATTATCAGTAGTTTACCACAAAAAGTAGGCGATTTGCTTGGTCGCCCATACAATGCTTTGTGAGGGGCCAAACCATTCGTTGCTTGATAACTATTATTATATGGTAACTCCACCAATGGCAAATGATGTTCCCAAGCTCCTCTGAAGTCCATGATGTAGGCTCTAAATAGATCCTCAAGAACTCTGTTAAATCTCTCCATATAACTGTCGGTTTGTGGGTAATAGGCCATATTCAAACTCGGTGTTGGTCCTAAGCTTCTTGTAGCCTCCTCCAAAATCCACTTGTAAACAAAAGGTCTTTATCACTAACTATGCTAGTCGGGATTCCATGCAGTCTAACTATCCCTTTGACTTATAACTGGGATAATGAAGCACCGGTCCTATTCTTCTTGATTGGAATAAAAAGAGCACTCTTCGTCAATCGATCCACAACAATCTAAATAGCTTTATTTCCCTTCCGACTCCTTGGAAGCCTATCAATATAATCCATCGAAATGTATTCCCATTTCCAAATGAGAATCTCTAGGCGTAAAAACAACCCTCTAGGCTTACCTTGCCCTGCCATAATCTTTTGAAAAGTCAAACATCTAGGTAAAAACTCTACAACATCCTTCTTCATTCCTTCCCAATACAGATTTCTTCTCATATCCTTAAACATTTTATATCCTCTGGGGTATATGATCATCCTCAACCGAGGATACTCCTCTAGAACTTCCCTTTTAAGGTCTCCATTCTTAGGGACACAAAGTCAGTTGTCCCTTCTCAAACTACCACTACTATCAATAGAATATCTATCTGATTGAGAAAAAAGGTTCTCCTTTAGGAATCCTTTTATTTAATCTCATCAACCCATCATCGAGATCTTGCTATCTCTTAATTCTTTATATGGAAACTGGCCCCACGTTCATAACTCCGAGGAATCCTTGAACTACTTCAAATGGTGGTCGCAAAATGAAACTAGAAAGAAACTCCAACTGCTTCCACTTGGTAATTGCACTTAAGGTAGCATGCCTCCGACTTAAAGCATCGACAATGACATTACCCATCTCAGGGGTATACTAAATAGAAAAGTCGAACGATACTAGGTACTCCATCCACCGCTGTTGTCGAAGGTTCAAATCTCATTGAGAAAATAAATATCTAAGAGACTTATGGTTGGTAAAGAGCTCAAACTTTTCTCCTAAAATGAAATGTCTCCATATCTTTATGAAAAACCCACAGCTACCAATTCAAAGTCATGGACAGGGTACTTCTTCTCATGGTCCTTAAGGTGTCTACTCCATATGCACTCAAGATTCTTTTTCATTAGCTAGGTTAGTGGGGCTGCAACCCTTGCGAAGTCCTTAACAATCCAATCCAAGTAAACTTCTAACCTCCATCGCATTGTGGCGTATCCTCCAATCTTAAACAACCTCTACTGTAATAACCCGGATATTTTGTCAGTTAATTTTAAATATTTATATGAATTTAAATATTGAGTCAATAATATAAACGAATTTTTATATTAAGTTGTCGATTTAAAAATCGATTTTTGATTTAATATCGAATATATTAAATTATCGTAATACTAAAAATAATTCAATTCGAGATTTAAAACTGAATGGAAAACAGTTCAAATAATCAATACAAAATTCAGTTTGAATTAGAATAATAATATTAATTTTTTTTGAGGAATTAATGGTTTTAAATTTAATTTATATCGATTTAAATTAATATCTTCCATAGACGATCGATTGAGGCTTTGAAACCTGTCGCAGTGTGTCCAGAATAGGGGAATAACCCTAAAAATGTCAGTTGTTGGGTTCAGAGAGGAGTTCGGAATCATGGGGTATTTTAATTAAAGGACACCGGTTCAAAAACAAATTAAAATAAAATAAAATATACGTTCCTCTTATTGTGTGGACAGAAACAAAACATGAGGGAGAAAATATAATGGCCTCGTTGTTCAAATTAAAGTCGCACCTCCTCTCTTTAAAATCATCCCTGCCCTTCTTCCCAATTTCATTTCGTCCAGTCGAAATCATGCTGATTTAAAATAAAAATATAAAGAGAAATCGAGATTCATAATAAATCGGTCACGATATTTGTTGGCTAGCTTTCGGACCGAGCCACCAATGTTCACACATATGAAGTTTTACTCATAAAAGCCGTGAAACCCCGATCGTGGTCACCAAGCCCTTGCCGAATCATGACACTACTGCTACGCCATCTCGTTCGCGGTCTCCTATAGCGATCCGATCCGTTCATACCAGTTTTCCATGATCTGATCCCTAAAGCTGAGAGATGAAGGCCACGACCAAGTCACCCACGATCCGAAGATGAAGGATCTTGTGACATCTGTCCATAACCGCCATTTTGACTATTTCTCTATTAAACTACGAATCAGTCCGAGATCTTCGGGATTTGTGCCACGCGTTACCACAATCCACTTGCAGAAATTACCTATAAATAGCTCTAGGCTTGGCATTTTTCTGGATCTTTTTGGGGCAGCTCTGAGTGTTGTTCCTACCATTACTGTCTCTGCATTATTTCTTATCAGTGTTAATTCAAACTCATTGAGTGAATCAACATTGTAAAAGTGAGATTAAGAGTGAAATCATTGATTGTACTCAAATCCTTCGTATAACCATAGATATAAAGTGGACGTAGGCTCGTTAACGCCAAACAACTATAAATCTTGTGTCTTTTTTGCTTTTCTCGCATTTTTCTGATATTAATCTCTGCATACTAGAATAATTTGGGTGTTAGGCCCAATTTTGGATCTAACATTTTGGTGCTTTCACTGAGAATCGAAATCTCAGCATATTGTATTGTTGCTCTATTGTTTGGATATTCAAGTCTGAAGAAAACAGTCCAAAACTCCTCTGTTTCGATTTTTGAAGATTTCAGTAAAGCCCAAATATCATGGCTGGAAAGAAGTCTAAAGAAGTGCGAGTTTCGCAAGCAAATGAAGCTGCAAACAAAGCTATGGAAGAGAGCGCTTAGGAGCAGGTCAAAGTTCTATCCGTGGATCGCGAACAGGAGGGGGCGATCTGATCCATTGAAGGCGTTGCGACTCGATTTCAAGATAACATCACCAACCCTCCCTCTAATCCTTCCACGATCTGATCCTAGGGAACCACCACAAACCGACGTCAAGAGGGTACCACGAGCCCTCAGCCTAGGAGGACCACGATCAGAACTAACAGTCAGACTGCTACCCGACCTAGGAAGGAAATTATGGCTCGTTCCGCTCGTGCTGGTACTTCTGCTCAACCTGGTTTAAGTTCCTTGCGTATAAGAGAAGATGAAGACGACCAGTTCGACCATTCCGCTCCAGTTACCGAAGGACATCCGGCCCGCATACTTGAAGCAGTGGACAGGCAAACTGATGAATTGGCCGCTCAAAGGCAGGAGAGCTCGTTTCTGCGTCAGAATATTACTGCCCTAGGCAGACGCATTAGCGATATTCAAAGGCAGGTTTCACCACCTCTAGCTCACCCTTTATCCCCGGAACACACATCCTCGTCTGAAGAACCTCGCAGAAACCGACGATGGCCTCCATTGGAAAGGGCTGAGAATATAGAGGGGCTTAATCAGGAAATCAATAACCGTAATTTAAATGAGCCTGTCCTGTTGCCTAGGAATGGAGACATTGTTGATCCTACTCAGAATCGACCCATTCCTCCTGCTCACCGTGCGACTGATCGCAGCAATAGGGGGCAGGGCAGTTCTACTCAGGACTCAGACCTTGCAGCAACACGTCAAAGAAATGCTGGGGAGGCTCGCAGGGCAAGAAGTGCTGACCCCGAGTCCACCCTGACCCATGCAGATGTCGAAGCCATGATTAGGCAAGTGATGGTCGAAATTCGCGGACAAAGAACCGAAGATTGGGGTATAGGCCGCAGTCATTCGCCCTTTACCGATGATATTTTAGAGGTTCGATTCCCAAGGAAATTTAACGTGCCACCTATGAACCGTTATGCGGGAAGGGCTGATCCAGTCTAGCACCTGATGAGATATTCATGGTACGTGAATGCAGCTACTGCTTCTGAAGCTGTGAAGTGTAAGGCATTCCCGATATTGCTGGAGGATACGACGTTAATGTGGTTCACTCGTTTTCCAGCACGATTGATCTCCAGTTTCAGGGAATTAAGTGAACAGTTTGTAAACCAGTTCCGGCTACATACCTAGAGATCTAAGAATGTCATTGAGTTATCCCTCATTAAGCAATATCCGGACGAATCTTTAAGGTCCTATCTAGATTGCTTCAATTTAGCAGTCACGGAGGTTTGAGATCCCCATGAGCAAACTATTTTGATGGCCTTGATTGACGGAGTGGATAAGGACACTGAGTTTGGAAGATACCTGGTCGGTAAACCACCGTTAACCAGAGAAATATTTTATGAGAAGGCCAACATCCGCCTTCTTCGAGAGGAAATTTACGCTAACCGAAAGAGGAAGGCTATTGATAAGGAGGATATCCAAAGTAATGTGGCCATCAAGCAGACGGGAGATAGCTCGGGAAAAGTTGAAGTTAATGTCGGGAACAAGAATCAAGGCAATGGTCGCCAATCGGGGAATAATAATAACAATAATCGGAAGAGAAACAGAGGAAATGACTCCCAGAGAAGATACCAGCCTAGGCCATTTGAGAGTTTTACACCATTAAATGATACTCTGGAGAATATCTTTCTGGATACGTACAATGTTCTCCAGTATAAGAGGCCCCCTCCAAGAGATTCGATGGAGAAGGAAAGTGAGACTGAGAAATTTTGTCTTTTTCACCAAACTCATGGTCACACCACAAATGAATGTCATCATCTAAGAGATGTGGTCAAAAAGCTACTCCGAGAAGGAAAGCTTGATGAATATAAGGTGACTCCTAGGGACAGGGGGCAAGCCGCACAAGCCCCGAACCAAAGCCAACCCGCTGCCAAACCAAAGGCTCAGCAAAAAGGAAAAAATATCGTTATCAACACCAAAGCTGGTGGGCATCATTTGGCAGGGCACAATTTCAGAGCTATAGATCAGTACGCAAACGCAGCTAAATAGCATTTTTAAGTAGGGGAATGTAGCAAGTCCGAGGATAATACCCTGATTAAGCAACAGAAGATGATGTCTGATGACATCATATTTCGTGATCGAGAAAGTATTGGAGTCCACTCCCCAACTGAAGACCCATTAGTCATCACCGTTACCATCGGCCCAGCTAAAGTCCATAAAGTTCTAGTGGATAACGGAAGTTCGGTTAACATTCTGTTTAAGAAAACATTTGACCAAATGAAACTCGAGCCGAAGGATTTGAAACCATGCGAGGGTTGGATACGTGGATTTAATGGAGCCTCGACCGCTCCGATAGGATACGTGGAACTGTCAGTAACCCTTAGGGAAGGAGAACGCCAGAGAGTGAGGATCCTCCCCTTTGTGGTTCTGGATATTGAGTCGCCATACAATGCCTTCTTGGGTCGACCGGCCCTAGCCAAATTTAGGGCCTGCATCACACCCTGGTGCTTGTTGTTGAAGTTCCCGATGGATGCCGGTGTACGTATAGTCAGAGGAGATCAATTTGTTGCACGAGCATGCTACATAGCGGAGCTGAAGTTTCTCCGCAAAGGAAGAGATGTGGAAACAAAGGGCGCTTCTTCCCCTCCAAGGGAGGAAACGTCATAGCAATTAAAGAAAGTAACTCTGGGAGGGTCGCCCTGAGAGTTGCCCGAGGATATAGATCCTAGAGAGGATGAAGAGCCTGGGGGCAGAATGGCGACTCCCAATGAAGCGACTATGGACGTACCAATCGATGATAGTGACCCAGAAAAGGTCCTGAAGGTTGGATCCAAGTTGGATCCTGTTCGAGCCAAAGAATTAACAAATTTCTTGAAAGCTAACTCGGATGTGTTTGCCTGGACCCATACGGACATGTGTGGAATATCTCCCTCAATTATGAGTCATTCATTAAGTATCAACCCGAAGCATCCTCCCGTTAAACAGAAAAGGCGAATGCTTGGCCCAGAGAGGTCGGCCTCTTTGAAGGAAGAAGTCAAAAAGCTAAGAAGCAATGGGTTCATTAAAGATTCAACATACCTTGACTGGATCTCAAACCCGGTTTTGGTTAAAAAGGCCATTGGAAAGTGGCATACGTGCATCGACTTCTCAGATCTAAACAAAGCCTGCCCAAAGGATAGCTTTCCGTTGCCTAGAATAGATCAGTTGGTAGATTCGACAGCGGGTCATGAGCTTCTTTCTTTTATGGATGCCTACTCAGGGTACAACCAAATCCCCATGCACGTCCCAGACCAGGAGCATACCAGCTTCATTACAGATCTGGGATTATACTGTTATGTAGTGATGCCTTTTGGTCTAAAGAACGCCGATGCTACGTGTCAATGGTTGGTGAACAGGATGTTCTACAACCAAATCGGGAAAACAATGGAAGTATACGTTGACGACATGTTGGTGAAATCCAAACAGTCATCCGATCGTATTGCCCATTTAGCAGAGATGTTCAAAATTCTCCAGAAATACGAGATGAAGCTAAATCCTTTGAGATGCTCATTTAGGGTAGCATCCGGAAAATTCTTAGGGTTCATCGTCAGCTCGCGTGGAATTGATATCAATCCAGATCAAATTACATCAATCCGGAATATTCAAGAACCAAAGCAGATTAAAGATGTGCAAAGCCTTGCAGGAAAAGTGGCAGCGCTGAGCAGATTTATCTCCAAAGCTATTGATAAATGCATCCCCTTTTTTGAACTGATAAAGCGAGGCAAGCGCAACTTTAAATGGACTCCTGATTGTATAGAAGCATTCCAGAATCTGTTGAATCTCCTGGAAAGACCCCCGATACTGTCTAAACCTGTGGATCACGAGGATTTGTTTTTGTACTTGGCAGTGTCATCTGACGCGATCAATTCGGCTTTGGTAAGAGAGGAAGATAAGGTGCAAAGACCGGTGTACTATGTGAGTAAGAAATTGGCTGCCGCAGAACGGAATTATTCAAAAATAGAAAAGATGGCGTATAGCTTACTAATCGCATCTAGAAAACTTCGCCACTACTTCAAGGCTCATCCCATTATTGTGTACACCGATCATCCACTGAAGCAAGTTATGCAAAGGCCAGAAGCATCAGGAAGGTTGCTCAAATGGGACATTGAGCTGAGTCAATTCGACCTGAACTTCCAACCCCGAAGGTCGATAAGAGGGCAGGCACTTGCAGACTTTATAGCGGAGTTTACCATCCCAGAAGATGATGCAGTAAGTGAAGAAGTCGATCCACCAAGACAACTCCTTGACCCCAGTGCCTGGAAATTGTATGCTGACGGAGCTAAAAATGACAAATGATCTGGTGCCGGAGTGGTAATTGAAACTCCAGAGAAAGGCTAATATACTACGCTCTTAGATTGGAGTTCCACGCCACTAATAACAACTCTGAATACGAAGCTCTAATTGCTGGATTGAAGCTCGCAAAGGAGTTGGAGATCACGAAACTAGACATCTTTTGTGATTCCAAGATAGTCGTGAACCAGGTCACTGGAAAGTTTCAGGCCAAGAGTCCAAGGCTGCTATCATACTTTGAAAAAGTGAAGAAGTTGCTAGATGGTTTTGGCCACTACAGCATATGTCATATTCCTCGAACGGAGAATCAAAAGGTAGACAAGTTAGCGAAAATGGCTAGTTCTGATAATCCTCAAGACATGGAGCCAGTCCTAATTGAAGTACTGCAGTCTCCTAGTATAGATCATGGAAGTTGATCCGGTACTAGAGATTGAACCTGAGAGGGAGTCATGGATGACCCCTCTAAAGAATTTTTTGATGAGTGGAACGCTTCCAACAAAGAAAAGTGAGAGGCGTGCAGTTATACGAAATGCTTCTCGATATGTGTTGCAAGGCGAAGTCCAGTACAGACAAGGTTTCTCGATGCCCCTCCTCCGGTGCATCGCCCATGACGATGTCAAGCGTGTACTGAAAGAAGTCCATGAAGGTGAGTGTGGCGACCACATTAGAGGGAAAACATTGGCAAAGAAGATATTACAATACGGCTATTTCTGGCCTACTATAAACAAAGATGCAGCCAAATATGTGCGACGTTGTGATGCATGTCAAAATTTTTCCAAGATCCCTAAGGCACCTCCTAGCTAGTTGAAGACGATGATGAGCCCGTGGCCCTTTGCTGTTTGGGAATCCATATTATTGGAAGCCTCCCCATAGCTAAGGGTGGAGAAAAATTCGCCATAGTGGCCGTGGATTACTTCACCAAATGGGTCGAGGCTGAGCCATTGACCATGGTCACAACCAAGCGAGTGATCAACTTTGTCGTCAGAAACATTATATGCTGATTTGGGATACCAAAAGTCATCATAACCAACAATGGAACCTAGTTTGATAGCACTGAGTTCCGAGATTTTTGCCAGAAGTATCATATCGAGAAAAGATATACCTCTGTGACACATCCGCAATCGAACAGACAGGTCGAAGCGGCGAACAAAGTAATTAAATCTATTCTGAAGAAAAGATTGAAGCGAGCCAAAGCCATATGGATAGATGAATTACCCTTGGCACTATGCGCCTACAGGACAACATACAAGTCGGCAACGGATCACACCCCATTTTCCCTCGTTTTTGGAGCTGAATCGGTCATTCCGGTCGAGTTAGAAGTACCATCTCATCGAACCACTTATTATGATCCGATGACCAACAATGAGCTGCTCCTTGAGTCTCTGGATATGGTTGAAGAAAAGAGGGATGAAGCCGATCTATACGCATCGAGGCACAAGCAACGGGTTGCTCGGTATTACAACAGGAAAGTTCAAGCCCGAACATTTGAACCCGGAGACTTGGTTCTGAAGCGCGTCTTTCCACCCTAGTACATATGGGCCCGATATGGGAAGGACCGTACTCCATTTTATGAAGGCTGGATAATGGAACCTTCAAGGCTAGCAACCATGGATGGAGATGAAATCCCCAGAGTGTGGAATGCCCAGCATTTGCGGCCTTATCTGACGTGAAAATTGTCAGTTTTACTCTTTTGTTTCTAGGACCTTGTAGAAAGGCTCGACTTGCCTAAAACAGTCTGGTTACTTAAACAAAATATTATAAAGTGGACGTAGGTCCTGATTCGACTGAACCACTATATAAATATCGCGTGTCATTTACCTTTACTGCACTATTTTTTGTCTGCCCTTTTTATTTTAATTAACATAAATCGTTACCATTTTGAAGTTTGTTCTAAACTACGCAGCTATCTCAAAACAACTAATTCAAGATGCCATCTATTAGATCGGAAGGCTAACGATAACTAAAGCTCCAAAAAGTGCAGCGAGGTAAATCACATTACAGCTTGCACTCTACCTCTTGAGATTAGGGAGAGAGTATAAAGGACACGAAGATAACGTCCCCAAGGCGTGAAGGTGCACCATGATAAAACCGCCTTGATAACACTCTAACCCGCTGAAGGATTGGGAGAGTATAAAGGCGCTAGAGACTTAGCACCCCCAGAACTTCTGCCCCGCTAAAGGATCGGTGAGCAGACCAAGAATTGAGCTTGAACTCTAACCCGCTGAAGGATCGGGAGAGTGTAAAGGCGCTAGAGATTTAGCTCCACAAGAATTCTTATCCCAACCAAAGGGTCGGGAAAGTAATGTACGCCGTCAAATGACATAAACCCCTCATTTCCGGACATGGGGGGAAGTACGAACGTGACCCTAGTAAATCGTCAATAAGTCCTGGCCAGGCATTATATTGACGATTGATTGGAGGCATACACATACAACACTTTGCATTTATGAACACTACGGGTTTACTTAGCACACGAACTTTTCAATGATTATCATTTATGACTTCAGTATTTAATTACGATTGTTTCAGTTATGATTATTTTTTAAGTTTTGTGACTCGGGATAATAAACTATGCAAACATGGTAAACTTGCAGGTACACAATGGTGCAAAAGAAATTGATTTCCATTCACTAAAAGCAGGTATATAAGAACAAGAAGCTAAAAAAAGTGAGGGCCACTCTCACAACTACATTTTTTGGCCAGTGGAAAGCCTAAAAGCAAAAAATATGAGCTAATAAATGCATTCTGTTTACGCTTGGGAGATGACTTTGATTTCTTTTCCTTCTTTTGTTTCTCCAACTCCTCTTTGTCAACATTAGAGTGGTTACTCTTCTTCCTCTTCCTCTTATCAACAAGAGACTCCAGGGGAGAACTAGAAGGCTGGGAGGTAAGTTGTGAATTTATTGATCTGGAGGAGAATTTTATGATCAGCCCGGTTTCGGGGTCAACCTCCGAGACTGGAGGAACATACAAAGGGTCCTGCTCCTCCTTCATCAAGACCAATTGTTTCTCTTTCCTAGCCTGCATGTCTGCCAAGGTCTCGTTATCATTATTCTTGATTTCATCTGTAATGACCACATCATCTTCTTCATCTCCATGACCACCCTCGGTATCTTACAAAGTCGCGATAACCTCAGCATCCGCAGGAGCATCAGTGTCGAATACCACTGGTGCCATAGTGACCTTCTCACTTGTCGTACCCTCTGTTTGCTTTGGAGTTTCAGAAACTTCAACATTAGTGCCTGAGGGGACATCAACTTTCTCTTCCACTGCCTTCTCCTCTACGTATTTCTCGACCGGTTTGACACCTATATCATGGGAAGAAAATGTTAGAGAATCGGGAGAGGATGTGGCCATCTCGGTTGTCTGTCCCGTGAGATGACGACAAGTTACGACTGCCATGACGAATTATGGAGAGAATATGGAGATACCTTCAGCCGACTCCTGGCCCAGATTTGTAGTGGTAGCTCCGACAACTGGAGGGGTTGGAGCCAAGGGAATCAACGGATCATCAGGGTTATATTCCTCAACTTCAGAGGTTTTGGGCTCCACCACCGAGCTCGAGCCTTCGTCAATCTTATTCTTTCCCTTAAGCTTAGTCTTCTCCCTCTCGACCTCTTCTTGGATTAATTTCTCCAAAGCCTCAGGTTCTTCACCTCTGAGAAAGGTCTGTATCAGCTGGTTTTCATCAATCTCATTGACCATCAACTGTTGCTTCTCACCTTCGACAATTGCATCCTTTACATTGGCCAGAGTAACATGATAGTCCAGAATCCAAGAGATGTCTCGAGTCCTGACGACTTGACCAAAGAATGTGAACAATAGTTCCTCAAAACCAGCTATCTCTATCTCTTTTTCAGCGAGTTTATCAGCGACAGCAATGGCCGATTCAAGATCATTATTGGTGTTGCTTTCAGTGAGAGTCGCACGCTCCTCAGCTTGGACAAGTTGATCATTTAAAACTTCTTTTTCTTTTTTGACAAGAGCGAGATCGTCTCTTAAGCTCGCCCTCTTTTTCTCCCAGGCAGCTTTCTCAACAGCAAAACGTTCCTGTGCTGTTTTCAGTTCAGTGTTAATTGCCCTAAGATCTTCCACTTCCTTCTTCAGAGCCACCCGTTCCTGGCTATTTGAATCAAGCTCACTGCGAAAACGCTTCCTGGCACTTTCCAGCTCTGATTTATAATTTTCTTCATCTCGCCGAGCTAAAGCCAGTTGGACTTGTGCATCCTCTAGTTCTTTTTCCATTTTGCTCCTGACCCTAGCATCGTTCTCAATTTTCACTTTGGACCTGGCCGCGTCCGTTTCTAGGCGACGGATGGCATCTGAAAGGTGAACGACATGCCTCTTCATCACCCCATATTGTTTGGCCACATGGCACACGTACCCTATCACCTTTGTGTCCCAATCCTCGGGGACTGGTTCAAGATCAAGATCCGGGACGAACATCATCCTCTCAAAGAAAATATCAGGGAAATGCTTTCGCAAGCGCTCCAGCCTGGCCATAATCTTAGAATTGGGGGCAACATCCTGTGCATCGGTAGTATCCAAGCCGTGCTCACTAGAGGAAACAAGAGTTGCCTTCCCCTTCTCCACGATTTTGCCCTCATCTTTGTTCTTGTCCTCTAGCTCGTTGTGTTTTTTAGAAGATTGGGCATGAGAAGGCGTACTTTTCAGAGGAGTCAAATCCCTAGGAAGTTGCTTACCCCCAGCCGGTGGCAATGGACTACTGTGAGACTTTCCAGAACCTTGCTTTAATGGAGATCGAGATCGTGTAGAATAAGATTGATCAGAGTCCCGGGGCCGATGACTATTTCTTCCCCGACTATCACTACGAACATGCTTGGGATTTGAATAATGACTTGGTGTACCATCGTGTAAGGAGCGATAAGAGTAAGACCATATACGAGGCATCTCCCCTGCAAAGGAAACAAACATATGTTAAAACCACGACATCGATGGTGAAAGAGTGTAGTGGAGAGTGGTGCATGTGATTTGTGCATCCCGTGTAATTCCCCCTAACAGACCAGAGTCCAGAGCTACGCTTGTATGTGTGTTGTCTTTGTCCCCGATCGGGGCATTAACCTCCTCAGAAAGAGGAAAGAGTGGTCCCCCTCCGAAGTCTTCATGCATATAGATATCTTCTGGTAGAGGAATCTTGTCTAATTCCCCGAGTATCTGCTCCTATGTTAACTCATCGTGAGCAACAGACTCAACCAGTGGTGAAATTCTTGAGGGAGACTACCCCTTAGAGGCTGGGATTTCTTTGGGCTCATTGGTTTGGACCTCATCTCCTTTATACACATTTAAATCATCATCGTCTTGATCAATCATTGGTGAAGGACTCTTGCGAAGATTGGTTGTCTCTATAACCTAAGAGGTTCTTTCTCCTTCAGTCGGGGGCACATATTTGTAAGGCTTACCACCCGTGCCAAGTCTGAATCTTATATCCATAAGATGGTGCTTGTGAAGATTCTCGTCGGTGATGCATTTCTTTATTCTTAAGAAATCCGAGTTACTTTGGAGAAGGCGGGACAGTTGGTCTTCATATATCGGACCTTCTGTTCTCGCAAAATTGTGATCTACGTAGAATAAAAGAGCACATTAGCATTTCAATTATGCAAGTAGGGCATGCATTGAGAAATTTAAACCTTACTTGAGTGCAACCACTTCCTCACGCACCCGGCTTGATGCTTGATGTAAAACCAATCAGATTTAACATTCCCTATATTGCTATAACTGTCCGATAAAACTTTTCTGTCGACAACTGATTCGAAGAAAGAAAAGTTTGGAGCCCCTGTGGATCGGTGTTTAAAATGGTAGTAAAATGTCAGATCCTTGAAAGTAAGCTCAGTTTGTAGCACCTCCGCATAAGCTATGTATAGAGTATACAGAGCCGCGTAAGCATTATGATGGAGTTGCATAGGGGCAATGTGTAATTGTCTTAAGAGATCGACAACAAGTGGAGGGAAGGGAGGAATAGCTCCTACCCAGCACATGAGTCGACTGACAGTCATGTACCCCTCTGGGGCAGAATGAGGCCTATCTTCGCTTTCTGGAGTTTTCACATCATCCCAAGGAATCCCATGCTTCAAGCATATCTTCTTAAGTTTTATAACATCCAATTTGGAGGCCAAAGAATCAGTGAGTTTTCTTCCTCAATTTCTTTAACACCCAAAATCTCATTAGAGGCTCGATCATCCTCATCTTCCAGGGATGTGCTCTCAGAAGTCGTTGAATCTATGTCGGTATCCATCTCGTAATCGGGGTCGAATTTTTCCCCATCTGAATCTGAAGGAAGCACATCAGGATCATGATGTACTGATGTCTCTAGTTCGGTACCTTTCTCTGGTGTCTCAGTCACTTGTTTATCATACATAGCTGTGTTGGCGAATAAAGATTAGAACACAGTTACCCGATCCCCTGTGTGTGTAAGTGCAAGTGTGCATGTGCATACAATAAGGAAAGCATGAAGTTAGTTAGATAAACGGAATAATGGCTGTTATATGATATCAAGTTATGCCGCTAATCAGTCCAGGAAGTTCATCGCGAAGGTTCTAGCCTAATTGTCCATTGTCATATATTGCATTGCTTAAGTTAGTACATATCTGAGATCATCAACAAAGATGGTTCGTTGGAGTTTTGCAGATCGGATCACGGCATAAATGTCAATGCGTGGAATTGGGATCGGATCGTGGGCGTCCGATCGCTAGCAAGTTATGCCAGCAAGGTCACATCGCCTCGTGATGTAGGCTACGGATCACAGAACGATCCCGTCCGTGACCACTCCCCCGATCCGTTCCACTCCATCAGCCAGTATCCCCCCAACATATGGTGATCCGATCCGTTGCTGGGATAAACACCAGCTCCACCTCGCATTCCTACATCCTACTGCTACCGCGATCCGAACCCGAACCTCACTTACGAGCTGACCTGACCCGCTCCTCTTCTTCTTCCTCGTTTCTCCTCTCCAATTCTTCTAGCTCCACTATGTAACAGCAAACCCATTAAAGATCACAGAACCGCCGCGTAATCTCAAGCCATTGAAGAAAAACCCTACGGAAACTGAACCCGAATCGATACTCAAAAAGAAGAGAAGAGATACAAGCAAAAGTTATCATTATTATTACCTTTTTAATTGAAAGAAAAACTCGATTTGTCAGAATTAGGGTTTTAAAGGTTAAAGGTAAAGAGAGTGGCAGCTGGTAAAAGAAAAAATAAAAAGTAAAAAAAGGGAGAGTAAACCCATTTATATAGTAAAAGAGAAGACCCTTGGCATTCCCTTCTTTGTCCTATATGGTTCGCCAGGCCATCATAGGCAATGAGCAGGCGGAAAGCCCACTAGGGTTCATACCAGGCCCCCTTCACGCTATGATCCAAAGCTCATAGGATGACTCTACTCGAAGGTGCGAGGTGGTCCATCATGACCCGAGACTTGAGGTGACGATCTAAGCACTAGCGTGACCAATGAATCAGAAGTGACAGAGTTCCATATTTGTAGAAATACGAGAGTTATTAAATGCTACTTTTTACAATGGGTTTTGAGACTTACTGGCAAAATTTGATAGCAATATCTCCAGGAATTCAAGAGATCAAAATCACTCGATAAACAGAGAAATGAGTGATGATATAACCCAATATTTATACCCGTCAAAGAGCGCAACTCTCTAAAGTCGTACCACATTTCAGACAGACACGATTTTTGATTTGCATCACTTCATGAAAAGATAAGTTCGTAATTTCGAAGCATGTTCCATCCTCAATAAAACATACTTCGAGGGGGAAAAATGTTGGCCAGCTTTCCGACCAAGCCACCAAGGTTCATACATATGAAGTTTTACTCATAAAAGCTGATCGGGGTCACCAAGCCCTTGCCGGATCGTGACACTACTGCTACGCCATCTCATTCGTGGTCTCCTATAGTGATTCGATCCGTTCATACCAGTTTTCCCCGATCTGATCCCTGAAGCTGAGAGATGAAGGTCACGACCAAGTCACCTACGATCTGAAGATGAAGGATCTTGTGACATCTTTCCATAACCGCCATTTTGACTATTTCTCCATCAAGCTACGAACCGGTCCGAGATCTTCGGGATTTATGCCACGCGTTACCATGATCCACTTGCAAAAATTACTTATAAATAGCTCTAGACTTGGCATTTTTAAGGATCTTTGGGCATCTCTGAGTGTTGTTCCTACCATTACTGTCTCTGCATTATTTCTTATTAGTGTTAATTCAAAATCATTGAGTGAATCAACATTGTAAAAGTGAGATTAAGAGAAAAATCACTTATTGTACTCAAATCCTTCGTATAACCATAGATATAAAGTGAACGTAGGCTCGTTAATACTGAACCACTATAAATCTTGTGTCTTTTCTGCTTTTCTCGCATTTTTCTGATACTAATATCTGCATACTAGAATAATTTGGGTGTTAGACCCAATTTTGGATCTAACAATATTCTTAAGCTCGATTTTAGGGAAGAAGTTGTAACCGCGTTTGAATGAGTGATGTTCATGGAGGGTGTCGCAATTCCTGGGAGAAACTTCGAGCTTCGATTTTCACATCGCAAGTTATAACCGAGATTCGAAGTCGAGACATGAGTTTCGAGTATAAATCGCTTCAATAGGGTCGGCCTCTACTCCTTGCATCATCATCTCGCGGTGATTCTTTTCCAGCAGTAAGTAGGGCTCGCGATTTTTTGGGGTTTCGACAATGGAGTTCAAGTATGGGTTTATCGTGGATTCGAAGATAACTGGAGCGAGTTAGGAGGATGGGGGCACTCCCGAGTTGCCAGAGTCGAAGTCGAAAATCTGAACAACATAAGGCATACGCAATGGATTTTGGTGATAACAGGTGACGCAGTTTACAATAGAGCTTCAGATAGGGGACGTAGGAATTTGAGGTTTCAGTGGGGTTCGACTTTTGTTGAATAACTATAGGAAGCAGTGGTGAAACTCACTACTGTTTGGGGGAAAGATGGTATTGGCGATAGTGGACGTCACTTTAAAGCAGGATTTTTGAGAGGTGAAGTTTGAGGAGACATTGGAAGTTTGGATCCTTCTTACTACATGTTATGTTGTAGCAAGGCAACAATGAGGGATCGAACTGATTATGGAGGAAGATAAATCATAGAATTAAGGTAACCATTAATTTTAATTACTGTAATAGATCAAACAAAATTGGATATGGCCTGTATATATACATATATATATATATATAAATTAGTCAGATTTATTTATTGGGTAATCAGCGCTAAATAATGTTAAGTTAAGGGATAAATTATTTGATATAAAATTTTACACTTATAATTTATTTAAATAGCTCATACATTATCAGGATTTGAACAAAACTAGCAACATCAAAATCGTATCGTCGAATACTGAGAGCTGGAGATGATTTGGGATTTTTCAGGATCCATGGTGAATTTTAAATCTAAATCAACCATCGTTCGATTCGGTAAAATTGGAACAGGTTGCAATAAAAATCTCGGTGAGTAAATCTCACTCAATTTTATTTAGAATTATTTCTATCAGTTAAAAATGATTGTTTGTTGATTGATTGGATGAGTTGAAATATTGTTGTGGCTATTCTATATATATTAGTTATATAGGATTGGTATTTGTGGCTATTATATATATACATATATATATATATATATTGGTGGTTGGATTCCAGCAGTACCATTAGCGGACGCCCGCAGTATCATTAGGGGATGACCCTATACTCCCTGCGCTATGATAGTGGATGACCTTTATACTGCGATATCCTGCCATGAAGTAGGATGGGTATTATTTCTGTTGGCTAACGTTTGTAGATGCAGGAAATAGGTTGGAGGGATCCGACTGGGTTCCTCAAAAATATTATTATTTGTTTGTTTCACATATATTATCATATATGATGTATTGGAAAATATGTGTTGGATAATTGGTTGTTTTTGATTGGTTAAATGCCACTGGCCCTAAATATTGATTTATATAAAATATCGTAAAATGATATTTAGAGATTTAAAAGGAAAATCTATTTTTCCAAAAACAGAATTCGAATTTTGAATGGACTATAAATATTTACTTGTTTTGTAAAATAAAAACAAGTATTGAATTTATAAACGACGTTATAAATTAGATAATGCAGTGAATTTATAAACAGTGTTTATAAATAAAATGAAATGATTTCATGGGATAACCAGGGAATTGAAATGAATTTATAAACAATGTTTATAAACAGAATTGAGAAAAATTATCATTGGATAATTTGAATATTTAAATTCAAATGTGAATATAAAAATAGAAATGGGGAAATCGTTTTAAAGAAATAAACGATGGAATTTATTCTGATGTTCAGAATATAAATTGAACTAAAATAAATCCGTAAGGATTTATGATTTGAATTCGATTAATTTGAATTTGTTTAAATAGAATTTAATTTGAATACGAAAATAAATTGGGTGTTATATATATAAGTTATTATAAATAGAAATTTCCAAAATAAGATTTTGGTTGTAAATAGATTTCTAAATATAACTTGTTTAAATATATAAGATAAGGAAATTTATAAACGATGTTTATAAATATGATAAATTAATTATCAAGAGATAATTTGAAATATTAAATTCATATATGAATTTAAAAGTATAAATTGAAATCACCTCCAAAAAAAGGAAATGATAGTTTATTCTGAAATTCGGAATATAAAAGGGGTTGGGATTCAAATAGGTATTTGAAAGGAATACTTGTTTTAATTTTTAAACAAGAAAATTAATTTATAAACAATGTTTATAAAAATAGGGAAGTAAATTATCATTGGATAATTTAGAAGTTTAAATTCAAGAAAGAATTTAAAAAGTGAAATTGGAAAAAACGTGTTGAAAATAGAATAATTGATTATATTCCGGAATTTAAAATATAAACTGAATTGAGAAAATCCAAAGGAGTTATAATTGGAATTCCATTATACCGAATTTTACAATTTATTTATAAAAATTGGGAATTAAAATAACAAATTGAGTAAAAATAAATGTATAACCGGGTAAGGAAAAATCAGCGATTATAGATAATCAGAATTATTGAGTTGAATTGAGAAAATTGGTTTGATATATATATATTAAAAATATATTATAATGGAGTTGAATTTATTTTAAACAAAGTTTAAAAGTTTTTATATATAAATATAATTAAAACGAACTCTCTGAAGCGCTGCGGTTCGTAAATTGGCGATCCGAACTTCAATTGAGTATATAGAACTTAAACTAAGTCGGAATTCTTTGAAACAAGAACCCCATGACCAATTAGATAATAGTTTTCTAATGGAAGAGAAAATTCTGGATTTCATCAAATAAATTTTGAGTTATGTCAAAATCAATTTTTTAGAAAAACAGTGCCAGAACAATTATAAAACCATAATGGTTTATTTAAATAAATAAAAGGATTTTAAACAAATAAAATCCGAATTTCCATAAAAAATCCAGATTTGAATTGTAAAATAAGTATGAACTCAAGTGGAGTAAGTGAACTGATTTTTGAAACAAAAATCAGATTTTTAATTGTTGAATTGAATTAACTAATTTGAAGAAAAAATTAGTTAATGAAATTTTAAATCGGAATTGAACTTTGGATCAGAAAAGGAGATTGTAAATTCATATTAGAAATTGAATATAGAATTTGAATTGAAAATGGGATTCGAATGGTAATAAGCAAGTTAAAATATATATGAACGTGATATGTTCAAATAAAGAAAATGAAATGAGAAAACGAGCTGATTAAAAAATAAATTAGCGAATCGAGTTAAAATGATCGGATTGAGTTAGAATAAATTAGAAATGGAAGTATATGGGTTAGACAGGTATGAGATGAAGTGTATAAAGATTATAATTTGTATACTCGACAAAAAGGTACACGTTTAATTCCATATGAGATTTTATGCGCCGAATCGCAAGCCACTTGGCTTTTTGCTTTTCTTTTTGAATGGAAAGGGCCTAGAGAGGCAAGTTGAGTTTTGAACTATCGATCGGCACAAAGGAGGTTATGGTGAAATTTTCCGGGAATTTGAGGAGTTAGAATATTTTTAAGAAGATTTGATAATTAGAAATCAATGTATCGATATATATATATATAATTCTATAAGGAAACGAACTTGAAAATAGAATATTATAAACAAAAAGGAAATCGATAATCTGGAAATAGAAAGAGAAATGTATATATGTTTTAAAAATGGAGAATTGGTTTTATGTGATGTTAATTATTCGAGGTAAGTGGTCATGTCCGTTTTGAAGTTAAGGATGTTTTCAGTCAAGGTCTGAGAGGTAGTTATACCCCAACTTGATTGGTTTCATTTTTAACTGATAAATAGCAAGGTTCAGTCTCGAAGATAAATGTTTGAATAAGATTAGTTGAATGCAGTATTTTGTGTTGTCGTAACGATGTTTTACACAACATTCGTTTTAACCCAAGGAAGTGGAATTTTGGAAATATAATAAATAAATATTTCTTGAGTGTAGAACTGAACGGTCGTGAAAGAGATAAGTAATTAGAATGTTTTCCAATTATAAATAAAAAATATTTTCTAAACATAGAAAATAAAAGAAGTTAGTATTTGGAAATGCTTTCCAAATAGCGTAAGAGGCCGAGATGATTATTGAAAATATTTGGTTAACAAATATTGACAAGGAAATGGAGAAGTGATATAATTAATAAAATATTAATTAAGGGGCCTAGTGATTGTTTGATGTTTTGAATGGATGTTTGTTTTTCTTCGATAGTTAAATAACCAACTATCGAAGTGTTGCCAATATCATTGTCAATATGGAGAGACCGGTTGGATTATTATCCAAGAACCACTCCGTATTGGAAGTAGCATTGCGAATCAGATTATATAAGGAAATCAAAGACGGAGTAGAGTGCAAGGGCTTTTTCTATTAATGGAAATTATGCCTTCGGTTTCGTTCAATCCCAGAACGAACTTATATGGACGAATGTCTGACAAAGTATTTCCAATGATCGAATATGTTGGTCTGTACAAATATACATGGTGGCAACAGATTTATTCTCTTAGCATAATATCCAGAATATATTTCTGCAAATCAATTAATGATTAACGGATCTGACAATGTGACATTCAAAGTGACTGTGTTATAAATGAATGATAAATAAGTGTAGCCTCAGGCCTCAACAACCGGGAAATGACAAAAATCGAGCAGGCGGCATGGCTATGTGGTTAGCTCCCATTAGGGTGTATTATCACCTATCTAGAGATTCATTTAATTCCTTATTCTATTCGATGTTGTCCCATTCGCGAAAACGGTTGCTGATCCCAGCCATTGGTGATATACATTCGACACACTCAAGTGAAATGAGTGGTCGGTCATGTGTGGCCGGGTTACAAGATGTTCTTGTTGAACCCAGTGTATTCTCCTCTAGAGATACACTATCGGAAGGTGGTTCCATACCTTGTCATAGTTGGAAATTCATTACCCAATAAGTGCTTGCGGTTTTGATTGTATATTATATATGTGGAACGCGAGATGCAAACATTCCACTAGATTGTTATTTATTTGATTTAGACACTATCATAATATCAAAAGAGTTTTGATATAAAGATTATCGTTTCTTTCAAAAGGATTCTTAAAGTTAAATCAAGTGGTTTGGATTCTCTTAAGGGAAAAACCCGTTCCGTGTTATACGGCGTGGTCTTATGAGATATCATTTAGTTTTTGAACTGTTTGAAATTGTTTACTCATACCAGTCCCATGACTGACCCGGAGTTTATTTTGTTCTGTTTTACCTAAACTCTTGGGTTCCCAAATTTGTATGGGCAGTCGAGTAGTTCAGGATTTTACAGATTTATCTGAAGGAGCTTGGAGCAGGAGGCTTCAGTATTAGTTATATAGATTTTTATTCCGCTGTGTTGTAAGTGTTGTACTCTGATAATGATATGTGTATACATTACAAATTTTGTATTTCAAAAGTTATGATATATTATATTTTGTTCCGCTGCGATGTGAGATTCTGTGTTGTTATTTATGTTCTTCTTCTACCTTTTTCTTCTAAAAAATTGATTCGTATTTTCATGATATTTGGGTTGGACGTGTGATGTATGTAGTCAACTCAGATCTTATGGATTTGCGGGACATTACAGTTGGTATCAGAGCTTAGGTTAAGCGAATACCTAGGCTTTGGTGGCACGTGCTCATTAGAGATAGGGTCAGTAGTACCCTAGAATGAGTTGAGTGTATATACGAGAGCGCATATTTGTTAATTGATATAAAAGATTGTTTTATATTGTGTTGACTCGTCTGGTGAGTATTTTATGACTTCTAATCGAATCGTGATGAAGTCGATAGGAATTTCTAAACACTTGAATAGAGAAATTAACACAATATTGTTTTTAAGTGGGTAAATGAAATAATTTTTACCCAAAATTCTATTTTGATATAGAAATAATAATTTTCTGAAATTATTGGATGTGTTGATTGTTATTGTTATAATCAAACGAGGATTATAAAATTTGAATGGTTATAGATAACCAAATATAATTTGTGTATGAATAAGTTATACAATTAAGATGAATTAAAATTAAATTCAAACTAGAATTTGGAATTTTAAATCCTGGGAAGTTGGAAAATATTTTTTGAAGTATATTAAAGTAATATAGCATTGCTTTAAAAGGGATTTTTGAATAAAAATCATTTTAGATGGATTTTGAAAGTGATAAAGCGCTGACTCACTTCAGTGGCTGGGAAATAATTCTGATGATGACTACAGCAACATCAGTGTTCATTTTCGAGTTTCTAAGTGATGAATTGCTACCTCAGAAAAGTTTTGATAGACATTTGTTTGAAAGAAAACAAGTTGGGTGTGAAAATTCAAATGTTTTGAATTTGAAACAATTATAAATATATATATATATATATATATATATTTATGTGATTTCGAAAGGATTTGAAATAGAAAACAGGGAATTTGAATTCTGGAACTTAAAATTTAACCTAAGCAAGTTAAATGGATCGAAGTGAATAAATTGATCTAGAATCAATTTGAATGAATATGAATTTGATGTGAATATATTAATTAATGATCATTCAGACTAAATAAATGTAAACATATACGGGGTGCCATATGAAGGAAAAACCAAATGTTTTGGTGAATTAAAGTTGTAGAAATAGAAAATGCTGAGTTCAACATAAATTGATTTTGAAAAGTAAATAGGTTAGTAGCATTTTTCCTACCTTAGTAATTTCGGGGACGAAATTCTTTTAAGGGGGGGAGAATGTAATGACGGGGATATTTCGTTGGTTAATTTTAAATATTTAAATGGATTTAAATATTGAGTCAATAATATAAATGAATTTTTATATTAAGTTGTTGATTTAAAAACCGATTTTTGATTTAATATCGAATATATTAAATTATCGTAATACGAAAAATAATTCAATTCAAGATTTAAAACTGAATGGAAAACATTTCAGATAATCAATACAAAATTTAGTATGAATTAGAATAATAATATTAATTTATGTTTGAGGAATTTATGGTTTTAAATTTAATTTATATCGATTTAAATTAATATCTTCCACTGACGATCGATTGAGGCTTTGAAACTTGTCCCAGTGTGTCCAGAATAGGGGAATAACCCTAAAAATGTCAGTTGTTGGGTTCAGAAAGGAGTTCAGAATCATGGGGTATTTTAATTAAAGGACACCGGTTCAAAAACAAATTAAAATAAAATAAAATATATGTTCCACTTATTGTGTGGACAGAAACAAAACATGGGGGAGAAAATATAATGGCCTCATTGTTCAAATTAAAGCCGCACCTCCTCTCTATAACATCATCCCTGCCCTTCTTCCCAATTTCATTTCGTCCAGTCAAAATCATGCTGATTTAAAATAAAAATATAAAGAGAAATCGAGATTCATAATAAATCAGTCACGATATTCTTAAGCTCGATTTTAGGGAAGAAGTTGTAACCGCGTTTAAATGAGTGATGTTCATGGAGGGTGTCGCGATTCCTGGGAGAAACTTCAAGCTTCAATTTTCACATCGCAAGCTGTAACCGATACTCGAAGTCGAGGCATGAGTTTCGAGTATAAATCTCTTCAATAGGGTCGGCCTCTACTCCTCGCATCATCATCTCGCGGTGATTCTTTTCCAGTAGTAAGTAGGGCTCGCGATTTTTGGGGGTTTCGACAATGGAGTTCGAGTATGGGTTTATCGTGGATTCGAAGATGACTGGAGCGAGTTAGGAGGATGGAGGCACTCCCGAGTTTCCAGAGTCGAAGTCGAAAATCTGAATAACATAAGTCATACGCGATGGATTTTGGTGATAACAGGTGATGCGGTTTTCAATAGAGCTTCAAATTCGGGACGTAGGAATTTGAGGTTTCAGCGGGGTTCGACTTTTGTTGAATAACTATAGGGAGCAGTGGTGAAACTCACCGCTGCTTGGCGGAAAGATGGATGGTAGTGGCGACAATGGATGTCACTTGAAAGCAGGATTTTTGAGAGGTGAAGTTTAAGGAGACACTGGAAGTTTGGATCCTTCTTACTGTATGTTATGTTGTAGCAAGGGAACAACGAGGAATCGAACTGATTATAGAGGAAGATAAATCATGAAATTAAGGTAACCGTTTATTTTAATTACTGTAATAGATCAAACAAAATTGGATATGGCCCATATATATATATATATATATATATATATAAATTAGTCATATTTATTTATTGTGTAATCAGCGCTAAATAATGTTAAGTTAAGGGATAAATTATTTGTTATAAAATTGTATGCTTATAATTTATTTAAATAGCTCATACATTATCAGGATTTGAACAAAACTAAAAACATCAAAATCGTATCGTCGAATACTGAGAGCTGGAGATGATTTGGGATTTTTCAGGATCCGTGGAGAGTTTTAAATCTAAATCAACCATCGTTCAATTTAGTAAAATTGGAAAGGATTGCAATAAAAATCTCGGTGAGTAAATCTCACTCAATTTTATTTAGAATTATTTCTATTAGTTAAAAATAATTGTTTGTTGATTGATTAGATGAGTTGAAATATTGTTGTGGCTTTTCTATATATATATTAGTTATATAAGATTGGTGTTTGTGGCTATTATATATATATATATATATATATATATATATTGGTGGTTGGATTCCCGCAGTACCATTAGCGGATGCCGGCAGTATCATTAGCGGATGACCCTATACGCCCCACGTTATGATAGTGGATGACCTTCATACCGCGATATCTTGCCACGAAGCAGGATGGGTATTATTTCTGTTGGCTAATATCTGTGGATGCAGGAAATAGGTTAGAGGGATCTGACTGAATTCCTCAAAAATAATTTTTTTTGTTTCACATATGTTATTATATATGATGTATTGGAAAATATGTGTTGGATAATCTGTTGTTTTTTATTGGTTAAATGTCACTGACCCTAAATGTTGATTTATATAAAATATCGTAAAATGATACTTAGAGATTTAAAAGGAAAATCTATTTTTCCAAAAATAGAATTCAAATTTTGAATGGACTATAAATATTTACTTGTTTTATAAAATAAAAACAGGTATTGAATTTATAAACGACGTTTATAAATTAGATAATGTAGTGAATTTATAAACAGTGTTTATAAATAAAATGCAATGATTTCATGGGATAACCAGGGAATTGAAATGAATTTATAAACAATGTTTATAAATAGAAATGGGAAAAAATATCATTGGATAATTTGAATATTTAAATTCAAATGTGAATTTAAAAATAGAAATGGGGAAATCGTTTTAAAGAAATAAACGACGGAATTTATTCTGAGGTTCAGAATATAAATTGAACTAAAATAAATCCATAAGGATTTATGATTTGAATTCGATTAATTCAAGTTTATTTAAATAGAAGTTAAATTGAATATGAAAATAAATTGGGTGTTATATATATAAGTTATTATAGATAGAAATTTCCAAAATAAGATTTGGTTGAAAATAGATTTCTAAATAGAACTTGTTTAAATATATAAGACAAGGAAATTTATAAATGATGTTTATAAATATGATAAATTAATTATCAGGAGATAATTTGAAAGATTAAATTCATATATGAATTTAAAAGTATAAATTGAAATCATTTCGAAAAAAAGGAAATGATAGTTTATTCCGAAATTTGGAATATAAAAGGGGTTGGTTTCAAATAGGTATTTGAAAGGAATACTTGTTTTAATTTTTAAGCAAGAAAATTAATTTATAAACAATGTTTATAAAAATAGGGAAGTAAATTATCATTGGATAATTTAAAAGTTTAAATTCAAGAAAGAATTTAAAATGTGAAATTGGAAAAAACGTGTTGAAAATAGAATAATTGATTATATTCCGGGATTTAAAATATAAACTGAATTGAGAAAATCCAAAGGATTTATAATTTGAATTCCATTTTACCGAATTTTATAATTTATTTATAAAAATTGGGATTTAAAATACAAATCGAGTATAAATAAATGTATAACCGAGTAAGGAAAAATCAGCGATTATAGATAATCAGAATTATTGAGTTGAATTGGGAAAATTGGTTTGATATATATTAGAAATATATTAGAATGGAGTTGAATTTATTTTAATTGAAGTTTAAAAGTTTATACATATATATATAATTAAAACGAACTCGCCGAAGCGCTGCAGTTCATAAATTGGCGATACAAACTTCAATTGAGTATATAGAACTCAAATTAAGTCGGAATTCTTTGAAACAAGAACCGTCAGGACCAATTAGATAATAGTTTTCTAATGGAAGTGAAAAATCTGGATTTCGTCAAATAGATTTTGAGTTATGTCAAAATCAAATTTTCAGAAAAACAGCGCTAGAACCATTATAAAACCATAGCGGTTTATTTAAATAAATAAAAGGATTTTAAACAAATAAAATCCGAATTTCCATAACAAAATCCAGATTTGAGTTGTAAAATAAGTATGAACTCAAGTGGAGTAAGTGAACTGATTTTTGAAACAAAAATCAGATTTTTAATTGTTGAATTGAATTAACTAATTTAAAGAAAAAAATTAGTTAATGAAATTTGAAATCGAAATTGAACTTTGGATCAGAAAAGGGGATTGTAAATTCATATTCTAAATTGAATATGGAATATGAATTGAAATTGGGATTCGAATGGTAATAAGCAAGTTAAAATATATTTGAACGTGATATGTTCAAATATAAAAAATCAAATGAGCAAACGAGCTCATTAAAGAACAAATCAGTGAATCGAGTTAAAATGATCGGACTGAGTTGGAATAAATTAGAAATGGAAGTATATGAGTTAGACAGGTTTGAGATGAAGCGTATAAAGATTATAATTTGTATGCTCGACAAAAAGGTACACGTTTAATTCCATATGAGATTTTATGCGCTGAATCGGCAAGCCACTTGGCTTTTTTGCTTTTCTTTTTGAATGGAAAGAGCTAGAGAGGTGAGTTGAGGTTTGAACTATCGACCGGTACAAAGGAGGTCATGGCGAAATTTTCCGAGAATTTAAGGAGTTAGAATATATTTAAGAATATTTGATAATTAGAAATCAATGTATCGATATATATAGAATTCGATAAGGAAACGAACTTGAAAATAGAATATTATAAACAAAAAGGAAATCGATAATATGGAAATAGAATGAGAAATGTATATACGTTTTAAAAATGGAGAATTGGTTTTATGTGATTTAATTATTCGAGGTAAGTGGTCTTGTCCGTTTTGAATTTAAGGATGTTTTTAGTCAAGGTCTGAGAGGTAGTTATACCCCAAGTTGATTGGTTTCATTTTTAACTGATAAATAGCAAGGTTCAGTCTCGAAGATAAATGTTTGAATAAGATTAGTTGAATGCAGTATTTTTGGTTGTCGTAACGATGTTTTACACAACATTCGTTTTAACCCAAGGAAGTGGAATTTTGGAAATATAATAAATAAATATTTCCTGAGTGTAGAAATGAATGGTCGTGAAAGAAATAAGTAATTGGAATGTTTTCCAAATTATAAATAAAAGATGTTTTCTAAACATAGAAAATAAATGAAGTTAATATTTGGAAATGTTTTCCAAATAGCGTAAGAGGCCGAGATGATTATTGAAAATATTTGGTTAACAAATATTGACAAGGAAATGGAGAAGTGATATAATTAATAAAATATTAATTAAGGGGCCCAGTGATTGTTTGATGTTTTGAATGGATGTTTGTTTTTATTTGATAGTTAAATAACCGACTACCGAAGTGTTGCCAATATCGTTGTCAATATGGAGAGACCTGTTGGATTATTTTCCGAGAACCACTCCGTATTGGCAGTACCATTGCAAATCAGATTATATGAAGGAAATCACAGATGGAGTAGAGTGCAAGGGCTTTTTCTATTAATGGAAATTGTGCCTTCGGTTTCGTTCAATCCCAGAACGAACTTATATGGACGAATATCTGACAAAGTATTTCCAATGATCGAATATGTTGGTCTGTACAAATATACATGGTGGCAACAGATTTATTCTCTTAGCATAATATCCAGAATATATTTGTGCAAATCAATTAGTGATTAACAGATCTGACAATGTGACATTCAAAGTGATTGTGTTATAAATGAATGATAAGTAAGCGTAGCCTCAGGCCTCAACAACCAGGAAATGACAAAAATAGGGCAGGCAGCATGGCTATGTGGTTAGCTCCCATTAGGGTGTATTATCACCTATCTAGACAGTCATTTAATTCCTTATTCTATTCAATGTTGTCCAATTTGGAAAAACGGTTGCTGATCCCAACCGTTGGTGATATACATTCGATACACTCAAGCGAAATGAGTGGTCGATCATGTGTGGCCGGGTTACAAGATGTTCTTGTTTAACCCAATGTATTCTCCTCTAGAGGTACACTATCGGAAGGTGGTTCCATACCTTGTCATAGTTGGAAATTCATTACCCAGTAAGTGCTTGCGGTTTTGATTGTATATTATATATGTGGAACGTGAGATGCAAACGTTCCACTAGATTGTTATTTATTTGATTTAGACACTATCATAATATCAAAAGAGTTTTGATATAAAGATTATCGTTTCTTTCAAAAGGATTCTTAAAGTTAAATCAAGTGGTTTGGATTCTCATAAGGGAAAAAACCGTTCCATGTTATACGGCGTGGTCTTATGAGATATCATTACTTTTTGAAACTGTTTGAAATTGTTTACTCATACCAGTCCCATGACTGACCCGGAGTTTATTTTGTTTTGTTTTACCTAAACTCTTGGGTGCCCAAATTTGTATGGTCAGTCAAGTAGTTCAGGATTTTACAGATTTATCTAAAGGAGCTTTGAGAAGGAGGCTTCAGTGTTAGTTATATAGAGTTTTATTCCACTGTGTTGTAAGTGCTATACTCTGATAATGATATGTGTATACAGTACAAATTTTGTATTTCAAAAGTTATGATATATTATATTTTGTTCCGCTGAAATGTGAGATCCTGTGTTGTTATTTCTATTCTTCTTCTACCTTTCTCTTCTAAAAAAATGATTGTATTTCCGTGATATTCGGGTTGGACGTGTGATGTATGTAGTCAACTCAGATATTATGGATATGCGGAACATTACATCTACCTTAGAGGGGTCCACGTCCAATCCTTCCCTCGAAATGATGTGTCTAAGAAATTTGATTTCTTTCTTCCAAAAGTTACATTCCAAAAACTTCGCCTTAAGATGATTCTCCTTTGGAATTCCTATGATCTTTCTCAAGTGATCCTCATGCTCCTTAAAGTCCTTTAAAAAGATGAGAATGTCATATATGAATACCATAATTATCTTCTTGATAATTCCCTTAAATACCCTACTCATAGTATCCACAAAGGAAGAAGGGATATTCGTCAAATCGGAGGTCATGACCTCCCACTCAAATAATATATTTGGCATCCTAAATGTTGTCTTAGATTTACTCTCTTCAGAAATTCTCAACTGGCGAAATCCTATTGCCATATCTGACAGAGAAAAGATTTGAGCACCTTCCGAATGGTCAAATAGGTCATCAATCCTAGGTAGGGGGTTTCTACTCTTCTTAATTAGCTTATTGTGTTCCCTGTAATCCACACAAAATCTTAGCGACCCATCAGATTTGGTGGAAATACTACTGGTGCACCCTACTTAGACGTACTCCTTCAAATAAACCCTTTCTGTAATAACTCAGAGATTTGTTTTTCCAGCTCTCTCCTTTTCCTAAGAGTCATGTGCCTTAATGGCAATGCTACTAGCCTCACGCCCTTCTCGATGTCTATCCTAAACGCGATTTCTCTATGGGGTGGAAGTTCATCTGGAAACTCGCACACAATGGACACTAAATATGGCCCTCCTAATTCAAACGATAAAGCGTGCAATACGGCTGAATTCTTATTTCCAGTCCTACAAGGGATCTCTAAGCTACGACCTCCATGAATACTCAAGAAAACAACTCTCTTATCTCAATTATGGACGGCCCATAAAATGATAGTCAGTCCATCCCTAATATGAGACCACACTCCTAGAAATCTAATACATACACATTGTACAAGAAATCAACATCATCGATACCTAATACTAAATCTTTACACATAAGTGAATGTTGCTTAGCCCCTACGATATTGTTATACACCCCTATCGGACCGCCAACAAAGGACAAGACAAGAATTAAGGAATCAACAATCTTACCAGCAACGAAAGAGTGAGTTTCTCTTGAATTAAATAGGGTACACATAAAGGTTCCTAGAAATAGATTATACCTTCCAAAGATGGCTGTCCTTGAACTCTTGGAGGCTGACTTTGAAGCGATGCTAGCTCTAAAGCATAATTTTGCCCACTCTGTCCTCCTTTAGGTTTAGGGAACTTCCTTGCCAAGTGTCCATCCTCTTGACAATTGAAGCATTTTCCTTTGAATTCAAGCTTTGCTAGGTTCACCCTACAATCCTTGGCCTCATGGCCCTTCTTGTGGCACCTCGAACAAAACTTAGCCTCCTTCTTAAAATTTTCCTCCCTTCTTATTCTTTAGCCAAAAACTTTTCTTTTTGTTCTTTCCAAAACTATAAGCACCTTCCCATTTCTTACTTTTAGCTTACTTCTTTTCCTCAACCGTATACAAGATAGTTGTCTTAACAAGTGCCTCGAACGTAGCTCCAAAAGTCACCTGAGCTAATAACATTTCCTTAAATGTAGAATTCGGTCCCTTAACAAACTGTAATGCTTTATCCATAGGGGTGTCTACCAATCCTCTCCAAAATTTGGATAACTCCATAAACATTGCTACAAACTCTCTCAGACTTAGCTCTCCTTGCTTTAGCTAAATAAACTTCTCCATTGGTAGACTTACCTTGGCAATAGGTAAGAACATGTTCCAAAACGGGTCTTAAACCCCTCCTAGTTAAATACTCTACCCGTATTCTCTTCAAAATCATGTTCCACCACTAAGGCTTCTCTTTTAAAATGCCAAGATGCTACACCATGCTTCAGCTAGTCATCCCATCTTGTAGCTTCGAAGATACGTTCACACTCGGTTAACCATGCATTAATTTCAAGGAAGCTTTTGGATCCTAAAAAGGGATTGCCTCCTAAATTTGCAAAATCTTTACAGAGGCAATGAAAGTTGAAAACCCCTTCAATGGTTTGAGCTGCTGGTTCCACTGGGGTAGGAGCGGCCATAGAGACCTTTTCGCCAGTCCTAAAGTACTGTTGGAACCATTCAGGCAAGTACCGAGGCTTTGACGGGTTCCCCTGCTCGGGCTGATTATCAGTCATTTCTACTATCTGAAAAAGAATATATATATATATATATATATGTATATGTATACAGTTTTAAAAACATTTTCTAGTAACAAATATGTCTCTCTTATGTATATTTCCTCGTAATCAGGTAACCTATACTCTGATACCACATGTAACAATCTGCACGGATTGGGCCTAAATTCTAACCCAGAAAAGGCCCATCAGAACTTAGAGCCACTCTAAATGGAATGTTGGTTCCTGTAAGGAAATACTTAAACAGATATAACAAAGCAGTCTAAAATGAAATTAGTCTCACACAGCGAAAGGGATAAAATAAAATATCTCAAAATAGATATACCATAAATAAAACCATCAGAAATGTCAGTTACAACAAGTCACAACCAATAAAAGGTGCATCATTGACTATCCCAATAATAAAATAATAATACTGCCATAAATAACTAAAAGAATCCATCATTGAGCTCCATATCCAAAGCATCACTGAACCCAAGTGTTACCACTTGCCAACCTATTTATGTTAAGAGCAGAGAGGTTTGAACACAAAGTTCTAGTGAACGAAAATCACGTAGGTTTAATATGACACCCCATGTCCGTTAATGTCACTCACTAAGAGAATACCTTAAGTTTCGTGAAGCATTATAGGTAAATAAGAACACAATAGCACAAGGTAGACATGTAAAATAGCAGCGGAATTAAAAACTTTATTTAAATCAAAACATCAGGGTCCTAAATACCGAGTTTACATAATAAGTAACTAATTACATTAATAATCTATCTTGCCAAAAATATCAGTGTACAAAAGCATAAAACCATATTTCCCTTGCAAAGCCATAAGAGTTGACAAGAAGTCAAAGCCGTACATCTATATCCACAATCCAAGCTAAGCTGAAAGAATCCAAATCAACTCTAAGCACTTCCACCCTGAGAACCTGGGGGAACGAAAGAGAGAGAAGAGGAAACAAAAAGGGTCAGACATAAAGTCTTGCGAGTCCAGTTACTTTTTAATATAAATGAATAGAAGTATCATGACATATATATAAAACTGGAAGAACAAGATAACAGTAACAATAACAAGTGTGTACTTAGCGTGATAAGATGAACAGGATATATTGCGCTTTTTAAATACATTTCTCTGCACTGCGCAGGTACTGGTATATCAGAAGTAGAATGATCCCTACTAATACCGTTCCATTACATTTTCTTGATTATTAGGTTACATGGGTTAATAGCACTCAAGACTTATACGCACATTGTACCCATTTATTTTCCCATGGATTCACCTAATAAAATATATGTAACTATCTCTCAATATTGAGATACACCCCATAGTACCCCACTCGCACGGTCTCCACCGTAAAGAACGCAGTCCCTTATCCTACGCTGGAGTGATGTACGGATCTCTATGTACCGATGTTACGTTCCGCATATATCAATCATTACTATGCTATGCAAGCGTACGGACTGCCACCATCGATCGAATCAGATTCCATATCGGAATAATGCCCTCTAGTCTACGATACACTATCCAAAGCAGATATGCATGTATCTAGACTGTCCCACATATGTACTGGAATTATAGCTTGATGCCACAATCGCAGGTCCTCTAATGTGCACCAAGTTCCATGGCAGGGCTAAACAAGAAACACGGAACTCGGCCGGGAGCTTTTCCATACCTGTGCAGGCCGCCTTTAAGTTCCTTCAAATACAGATATTCCTCGGGTCTGTTTTCTATGGTGGCTATGGCCCAACCTCGGCCCCTCCCTCAACTAGTAAAGACTACAAGAGCTAAACGACTGCCCCTAATACAACCAATCTAAACATCCATGTAGCGTCTACCCTCAACCCTATACTCGATAGTGAAAGGTGAAATGATATCTTCGGTTTAGCTCTAGTCTTTTCGCATCCCGCTGGCTGTCGATGACGGATATCTGACGATCTACTATCCTTGTTGGTCGTCACCCTCTCTACCTCCTCGTGAGGCAACCGTGGAATCACCCTGGTGTCACCTCGTCATAGCATTCTGACTACATAGCTACATTTGTAGTCAAGGCCCACCCATCTAGTAGTTACGTGCAGATCCAACCTCTGCGAGTACAGCCTAAGACATCTGTCGCCGCACAAAGGACTACTAGGAGCACCTTACGTACTTCAGGAAGACTCGTGCTTCCCCTTCTAGTCCTTTGGAGCCGTCATAACAATCAGATGAATATGCGATCCCCTCATGTCTTATAACACCTCGATGATCTACCCCATTGGGTTATTCACCCTCAAACATCTGGACTAGTCCAAACGCCTTTCTTTAATATGTTGTTAGACCCTATGTCTAAACATTCTTTTACGCGCTTGCCTTACCTCACCCGGTTCCCATTTAACTTGGTTATTCCCGTTCATATTGAGTTCTTATTCCAATTTACCAAGTTTCTCTAGCTTATTAATTTCAATCATATAAGTTAATCCATTTAAGTTTATTAATAAGCCCACAACATGTTATTCTCTAGATTGTGGCCCAAGGTCTGTAATCCACAATCCATTTTATATTCTTGCTTGGTTACATCATTACAATAACATGTTATCCTAAATACGTTGTTAAGTATATCTCAATTCACATGTTCCTAATTAACATGTCACTTACCATTTATGATTAAATATAGCTTATTTATTTTACAAGTTTTCCTCATTCTTTCTCATTTAATCATAAATTCAATTTACACCGTCACTACAACTTATCATTGTTTACATAACAGGTTATTACGCATATCTAATTCTATCGTTTCTACAAGTTATGCTTACCCTACAAGGTGTCTTTAATTACATAACTTTATTATATTTTCCACCAGTTACGTATACCACTAGGTGTCTTTAATTACATAACATTATTTGGTTAAGTTTGTGGGCCTATATGTAAATATTACCCACCCCCTATATTTTACTTAACCCACCCACTACCCATCCAATTTTACTTAACCCTAACTTAAGTTCATAATCATACAATCCTTATGGATTAAATTAGGTTAAGTAGTCCAATTCATTACCATGTCCAATTATGGTTATAATGGGCTAGACCTCCCACATTAGGCCTACAATGTGTGGATGCTGAATATGTCGGTCGTGTCCGGGCAATCTTATTCCACA
Source organism: Allium sativum (assembly GCA_030737875.1). Taxonomy (NCBI): domain Eukaryota; kingdom Viridiplantae; phylum Streptophyta; class Magnoliopsida; order Asparagales; family Amaryllidaceae; genus Allium; species Allium sativum. The sequence continues at coordinate 323,498,598 of CM060921.1, forward strand.
GTTGGGTCTAACCTCGTGTCTTAGCCCGATTCATATTTGCACACTTAGACCTCTCATGTCAGGTTCAACATTAGTGGCTGCTGGATATGCCGGTCGGGTCTGGGCAGACTTCCACCTCTAATGCAACCTAACCTCGTGTCATAAGTGCAATTACAATTCCTAATTGTAATTACTAGACATTCCATTTTTATCCAAATCTACCTATGTCACTATAGGTGATTATTTCTCCTTTTTCCCATATTTAATGATATGCCCAATTCACTATTCAAATCACAGACTTTTACGCCCCTTTTAAATTAACGTTTTAATTATGCACCATATACTCTTTTTTCCCAAGTTATAAGTCAAGGCATATATATATATGTGTGTGTGTGTGTGTGTGTTATGCACAAACCCGAATCTACATATTTTCCAATTTATGTCCCTAGTCCATATTCACCCATTTTAATACAAGTTATAACCAAATCCATATTCGCATATTTTCCAATGTATGCCAAAAATTCATATTCGCGTACGTCCCAATTTATGTCCTAAATCAGAACTTACACATGTCTCAATTTATGCTCAAATTATATTTTCCAACGTATGCCTAAATTTCGATCCATGTTTTCCAATACCAATTATGTCTTTCCCAATCGTTCCCAATTTCGCATGTTCACATTTTTCAGCATTAGGCCTAGGCTCGAAGGTAGCCTGGCTATATAAAAATAAAAAGGGAAAAAGAGGGAGAGAAGAGAATCAAGAATAGACATACTAACGAATCAATAATAAACTGATAGAAATTGGCATAAACTGAATAGGCATATTATGACAAGATTTAACATAGCGGCAATATTGACATATAAAAGAAGATCTAATAGTTATGTCATAATAGAACAATTAGGCACTGATTCAAGATCCAATTTTTACATACATATCAAGATTACTATTTAAATATTTAGATCTAAAAATAACATGAACACACAGTGAATAGATCTAAGGAAACGGATCCAAATTACTTCGAAGAACATGATGAATAAGTTGTTGTAGCCATCGCTAAATTTGTTGTAGCAATCGTTGAATTTGTATAATGTTTGCTGAATTAGATTTGGAGTAGATTAGGCCATTCAATCTTCATTGCAGCGGAGCTTCGCCGTCACCATTTTTTTTAGATGAATAAAACCTAGGTCTAGAGTCCTTTATATAGACTAGGGTCATGAATCTAGCTATAAAATCGTCCAGGTTCAGAAAAGAAGTTTCCAGAGCCACGGGTGGGTCGAATCCCCTTCAGGTGGGTCGACCCCCTTCATGGGTGTCGATCCCTAGGTTGACCCCGAGGTCAACCCCCATGAGCCTATCAGATATGATAAATAAATTGTTATGATTAGATTGGCACCCATCAGATCTGGTTACAAAAAGTGTTAAAATTTGTGAATTGTACATTTTGGCTATGCATAAAATGAATTGTAGAATTTCTTAAACTTGTCTACATCTATTCTTATAGTAATGTCATGAAATATATTTCAACTATGTATAGAATGTATTGTACGCATTGCATAACACTATAGATCTGGAAATCAGACTCATTAACACAAATTAGATGTAGTTACATTCCAGATCTTTAGTTCAGTGTTGAAAAATAAAATATGTGAATTTGGGTAAAAAGACGAAAATGGAAAATTATGTGAATTTGGAAAGATATGGTCGTTAAGTTATGTGATTGTAATTATACCTATTTGTGTTCAATATTATTAGGTTTTGGCTTAATTACTGTAAATATGTCATTTTCTTCTTTTTGAACAAAAGATGACATTTTGAATTCATAAGAGATATGACAAAAAGATCTAAAAAGGAAAATTGGTGCAAACGTACGTATAAATATAAAAATAAATATTTGTGCATAGTGTGGATCGACTACTCTAAAAAAATTATAAACATATATATTTCTTGTGAATTTGAATTGTGTCTATTCCACAAATTTGGCATAAGTTACAATAATTACTGCTAACAGTCTTTTTGGAAGAGTGGAAACCTTTTAGCGAGATTGAATGCAAAAAGAAATGTTTGGTTATTGATTAAACCAAATCATTTAAATAAAAATTAAAAATAATAATAAAAGATAACTATGTTAACCATATGAAAATATAAATATGAATATATGCATATTATCCGTCCAAATCAGCATAAAACAGTAAATTATACATATTTATTAATTGTTTGAAGGTTTGAAATGTTGATTGTTATTCAGTTATGGAATCATATATGTAAATTGTATTCCATATTAAATGAATATATTTGTGGTGACCATTTATAGCAATCAATATAATTAATTGTCATAAATAGGACCACAAATCAATAAATAACAATTGTAACCAATTGTTAAATAAGGAAAGTGAAAATGATAGGATAATGGTTACAATTCCTAAAATTTATTTAGGATAAATGTTATACACCCCGATTAGGAAAGTTGAATTATAATCGCATTTAGACACGAGGTTAAGCCCACTTGTGGTATAAAAATGCCCGGAACCTACCGACAAATCTAGCAACCACAGGTAATCAGCTTAATGTTTGGGGTCTAATGCATTAAAATAAATGTACTAAGGCACGAGGTTAAGTTCATCTTGTGGTGGAAGCGTGCCCGGAACCGACCGACAAATCCAGCATCCACAAGTAGTCAACTTAATGTAAGATGCCCGGTGCATATATATATATATATATATATATATATATATATATATATATATATATATATAACATGCAACAAATAAATAAAAAATATTAGAAATGTCTGTTGAGGTATAACAATTAAATTCGGGACTGATAAAATAGGGATATTCCATTGTAATTAATGTCTTAGGAAAATTATGGTCGTTAGGCCCATAAATGACATTAATTGTAATCAATGGAAATTAAAGATAAATGGTCGCCTTAGGAAAATATGACCGTTAGGGTCATAAAGGGCTATAAACAAAGAAAAGAAAAGAAAATGGGTGTCAAAAAAGGGGGTTAATGGATATTGATTGTCGTTTAAATACTAAGTCCAAATTAGGGAAGAATTCAAATAAATATCCTAGGAAAAAGGGGATATAACCTTCCTTATTCACGTTAATGAATACAAAACATATAATTAAAAATAGAATTAGATTTAGTAGGTTAATAATGTAAATTATCATTAACCATGACAACCTGTGATGATAGCGAGTCATACGCGTATAGTATTTCCGTGAAGAGAGACAAAACGGGAATGACTCAATAACGCATCCCACTTTATCCCAAATAGGAAAAGATAATAAAGGCAAATGGGGTACGAACTAATAACCTTCGCGTATAGCCCGCTTCTTGAGTCATAAACGGCTAAGTGACTGGGGTTCAAGAGTCCATCTGGGAATCGGTCTTTCGCTTTAGGGGTCATAAATGGCAGGTGTGTGTGGGCCTACCTAAACCTGGAAACTAAAACATCAAATATGGCTACTATCCTACAAGAAGTAATAAGTGACTAAGGAGGTTATCAAATAAGGTCAGCTAAAAGGTATAACCAACGATAAAATACCATCTCTTACCTTATGCAGGGAAAGGGTATATGCATGAATGACGGAAGCCTTAACTTAGTAGACCTCGTAGTTAGTGCCCTCTAGTTCATGTTAACGTTGAATATATTATCGAGGGTTAATAAGTGACCAATAGGTCTGCCTAAGGGTTTTAAGCGATCAGGGAGAATCCAACCTATCTATCATTAATAGTGAGGCATTGAATAATAAAGGATAGTGAATGAGGATATATATATATATATAGATATATAAACCCCTTAATTAGGGGGCTCCCTCTCGATTAAATAACCGGTTATGTTCTAGTATAAAGGCTTCACAAAATATGTGCATAAACGTTCTATCTCGGTATTATGCTTTGGAAAATACTACTTTGGGAAGGGTAGTAAAGTCATACATAAACATTTACTAGGTTAGGCTAGAATCACTAACCTGGTTAGGCATACATCTTGGGTTAAACCAAACGGGATGCACATGTGTATTATAATCTGTGTTGTAAACTTCTTAGTCACCAGAACTTGTTTTTCTAACCCCCCCCCCCTTCCTCATTACAATCTCCCAGGTTTCCAAGAGAAGGTCAGGGGTCTCACAGGTGTTTAGGTTTGGCTTTCGGTTCTTGTTCTCTCTCATGCTTGGTATTGGCAAAGTGACTTATTTTGAAAAAGGTAGCTACTTAAGTTAATACTTATTATCCTATTTTGTTTCCACTGTGAATTTTCTTTTATCATACTCTGATTATGCTCATGCTCATTTATTGTAGGTACCATTTATTGTAGGTAACAGATATACACATCCTATGCTTGGATGTGTTTAATTTTCGATTTTTGTCAAAATTATGGTGCAGAAAAGTGTGGGGTGTTACATTTGGTATCAGAGCTTAGGTTAAATGATCATAGGTATTAGTTAAATTAGAACTCGTGAGAGAACATATTTCGATTTTATTTTATGTTTTTCACCGTATTTCTTACTCAACTTTAATTTATTTCGACGATGTATTAGTCGTGGGCCTAATAATAAAATTGGCACTGAGCGACTAAGGGTGGAAATATGTTGAGTTCGGGTTTCTAGTCAATTCTGTCTTACCCCACAGTACGTAGGCAATCTCGTCATAAAGAGCATGTGGACGACATATGGTGGAGTCTGTTGGTTCGACTTGGAGACTGGACAAAAATCTAGCTACAAACGAGATAGTCGCGATTTCTGGTTTTTGGTTTTGTTTTGGTAGTTCCAGTTAAGACCATTTCTCGATCCAAAATGGGGAAAAGATCACACTAGTATATCGTATCTATTTCAGAAGTATAATTACGAGGTAGATCCACTTGTTACTTCAGTAAAATTACGAATCTACCGTTGTTGAGATATTTAATTGAGTTCTTGGCCTTGTAGTCAAGATTTTTTTTTTAAACTATCTGATAAATAAAAATGGATTTCAACGGTTTTGAAATATGGCTTCGAAAAATAGTTTGTGAAGATATGGTTTTAAATTCTTAATCTATTCGTGTTTTAAAATTTTTGGGATCCATTCAGTAATTTGATTAAATTTGGTCTTATTGGTAGAAAAGAAGGAATTAAAAATAACAAGGAATATACCACTGAAACTCAAGAATAATAAATATCTATTCCTTGTGATTTTCTGTATCCATCTTCCTATATATATTGGATAATTTATTAAAGTTAGCAAAATTAATCTAAATTGTTTTAAAGCTCTAATATTTTTAAACACGAAAAGGTTTTTCCAGTTTAAAATATAAACTGTATATAAGTAATAATAATATAAATTTTTAAATACAAAACCGTTAGTTTACAATAAAATTCCATTTTTGGAAAAGTTTTAAATTTTTCTTCGAAAACGCTAAGGAAAATCCTCGTTTGGGTTTTGGGGTATTTGATTTTGTGAATCGTCTTTGGTTGTCAACTAGGTAAGGGGAAAATCTGTTTTTAGTTATACTGTTTTTAGTTATACTACGGATTTCTAGCTGAATTATTTTTGAAATCCGTTCGTTCGTTGTGTAGTCGAAGCAGCATTGTTGAGACTATAAGTCCTTAGAGTTGGTTCAGAGTTTAACTACGGTCTTTAAATACCGCGGTGATGAGGATGACTATTTTTTGAATCGCGTCGAATCTTAAAAGATAAAGCAGGATGATTAATATTTTAATCCGGCCTAATAAGGTCAAGGTGCAACCTCTGTCCAAAGCCCATTGGGTAGTTGACCGTTTAGTGCTATACTAGGATGGTCAATTAATTGATGGGTTTTGGTACAACTTGGACCAAGGACTCAACCATAAAAGTTACGTCCAAATTACCCCTTAACTTCCTTCTTTCGTCCTTTCTTCCTCATCTAGCCGAACCACATCTCTATCCTTCTTCTCTTCCTTGTCATCGTTTGCGCATTAGATCTTGCCTCACTAGTACTCCAAGATCTAATTTTCTTCTCTCCGACCTTTTCTTAGTCCATAATATCTTATTGTACTATCTGATCTTACTCGAACCATTTAAGTCTCACCCTTGGGTAGAGATCATTTGGTTGGATCGGAATGAGCAAAAGGGTCGCATCGCTTTAGGGCTAGGAAAATTTGTTGCGGCAGTTGGACTTGCACCGATCCATTGCTCGAGATCTTAGAATAAGGTTGTGTTTGTGCTGCATTCGCCTTTGTTATACCTTATAGAATAGGTTCTTTCAAAGGCGATCGTCATTTCGGAGATGAAGATTTAGCTATCTATTACATAGTTTTCATGAGGAGAATCTCGAAGAGATTTTAGAGGATTCCGTGTCTTACGCGGACTTGAATGATCTCTTGTTTGACTGGCTTTGGGGATTTCGCAGCAAATCTCTTTTTCTTGATGTCGGTTTTTGTGTTTGGGAATCAATGTTCGAACTGCCCATGTAGGCATGTGACCCTTTTAGCACATTGTTCTATAAATGGGAATTTATGACTAGATTTGTCTGTTGATGCAGTGATTTAATTTTTTGTTTGATCAATGGTGTAACCATCATTTAGTGTTGTATCATATTTGATTCAGTTTGTTGTTCTTGTATGTTATATCATGGGGTTACTTTCTATAATTTCACTTATCCATTTTGTCTTTAGGCAATATTGAGTGGATTTTCATGAGAGGCAGTTTTGTGGTAGGTTTCTTTTCTCATCGAAAATTCTCTCTTAGAAGAGATGGTGATGTGGAAGCCCCCAACAACACCAACAGTGTTTATAACACGAGATTGAGCATTTTTGTTACCATGATATGGTTAATTAAAGATCATAAAAATTAGTTTGGGCTCGAGCCGCAGAGCAAGACATCTCGTTATTTATAACCATTGTTTTGGGAGTTTTGGTATTATTTTGTTGTTATCCTTTCCAGCATCGAGTTCTTGGTTGTGGTGATTCTTGTAACTGTAGCGTTTTTTAAATCACACGACTTAGGTTAATGAGATTTCTATGTTTGGAAATATTTTGTGATTTACGCATGCTTGTTTGAATAAAATCTCATTTCATATCTAAACTAACAGTTGTCCTAGAGCTGGAAAGAATAGAATTCCGTGTTGGATAAATTTTGGTAAAGGACCGGTTTTGCGTTGTTTTTCATCACGGGTATATAAACAAATAAACCACCGTTCCTTGTTTAAGCTAAAATTTATTTTGGTCCTTTTATATGTGATTTTAGTTTTCACATTTTTGGTGTAACTGACTTCCTTTTTTGCCAACTTGTGACTTGAATCGTTTAAATTTTCGAAAAATACATTTTTGAAAGTTTTTTGAAAATGCCGTTGGAAAAAAACACACTTCTATCATTTTCTTATTTTATAAGGAAGTGAAATGGTTTTGAAAAGAAATTTTCAAAATAAACGTGACAAATTTTTAAGCAGAAATTTATTTTTGTGAAATACCTCGATTTTTGGTCACATGAATAGTGTAACGAAGATGTTTGGATGTTGTGTGTCTGTGTTTTAGTGGTGTAGTAGAGCCGACGATACAATAAAAACGTTAACGATAACAAAGAAAAGGTTGTTTTATCCTTAGAAACGCTATTTCCATATCTTGTCAATGATGTGCACGAGCTATTAATTAACTCATTTTGCGTTAGAGCTTGTTTAAAACCTCCTTTACAGTCTACAGCTGGAAGTTTTTGGAGTATTTTAGGTAATTGAGGTGAAAATTCCACTATAGGGAGGGAAATGGAAAAGTTGTGAGCAGGAAAATGTTAAAGTTCTTAGCACCAATTTCCTTTTTCCGGTTTAGGAGAGATTAAAAAGGAAACGATTAGATTGCATATGTTTTGGATTATAGGGTTTGGATGCAAAACTAGTTGCTTCACCCTTTTATTCGTAATTATGTGAAGGTTACCGATGAAAACAAATTTTCAAAATTTACACTCATATAGAACTGCCGGTATACTTAGAATGTTTTGCATCATGTTTTATGGGTGAAATACATTAAGTAAACCATGCACATACACACATGGTTGCAAAGTGGATGTACACAAATAGGTTGTGTAAGATAAGATAACTAGTGTCAGAATTTCGAGACGAAATTCCTTTTAAGGGGGGGAGAATGTAACAACCCTAAATTTTGGACAATAAATAGTTACTTAATTAGAAGCTCAAAAATATGAATTCCTGCGAACGATGGAATTTGACCATGAAACTTTAACTGTTGTGTTTGTCTTGGAATTCTGGTCAACTTTAATGTTTGGAGTTTCGTGAACGGAATCCATATGAAAAATTTACGGAAAAAATACGAAAATAGATGGAAAATAAGTAAAACAGAATAATTAATATATAGTAAAAATTAATTACCCCATCCACCTCACTGCTAGGTCGACCAAGCGATCGACCAGGGTGGTCGACCGCTGGCTACGACCACTTGGTCAAGGCAGGCAGTGACAGCTAGGGTTTTGTCATATAAAATTATAATATGAATAGACGGATGTTAATAAAAATAGATCTAATGGTCCAAAGCCAATTCCACCCCTATAAATAAAGGGGTAAGGCCACATTCTTTTCCATTCAGATATATAGAGCAACGAACCTCTACCATTTTTCTCCTTCTCCAAACCTAATTTCTTCAATTACAAATATATACATACAAATAATCAAATCAAATGTATATAAAATTGAGAGGATTTATAAATTTAATGGAAAGGAATGCAAATCAACGCTCAACAATAGATCCTCGCCTCTTTTCCCTTTTTCTTACATTTTTGCGGATCTAGAATTTTCCCTTTTTAAATAAATTGTAGATTTATAAGAATTTGGGGATTGTAGGCCAAAAGGGTTCAAAACAATTGAATTTGGAAGCTATAAGGTGAGTGGGAAATTTACATATACATTTAAAATAATGTTTTTTATGCCTATGCCTACCAGATCTAATAAATAAATTGTTGTGATTAGATTGGCACACATCAGTTCTGGTTAGGAAAAGTGTTAAATTTTGTTAGTTGTACATTGTGGCTATGCATAAAATGAATTGTAGGATTTTTTAAACTTGTCTACATCTATTCCTATAGCTATGTCATGAAATATATAGCAATTATATATAGAAGTATTATAGACATTGCATAACACTGTAGATCTGGAAATCAGTGCCATTAAACACAAATTAGATGTAGTTACATTCCAGATCTTTAGTTCAGCGTTGAAAAATAAAATATGTGAATTTGGCTAAAAAGATGAAATTGCCAAATTATGTGAATTTGGAAAGATATGATTTTTAAGTTATGTGATTGTAATTATACCTATTTGTATTAAGTATTGTTGGGCTTTGACTTAATTATTGTAAATATGCCATTTTCTTCTTTTTGAACAAAAAGATGTCATTTTGAATTCACAAGAGGTATGACAAAAAAATCTAAAAAGGAAAAGTGGTGCAAACGTATGTATAAATATAAAAATAAATATATGTGCGTAGTTTGCATCGGTTATTCTAAAAATATATTAACACACACACACACACACACACACACATATATATATATATATATATATATTGTGGATTTGAATTGTGTCTATTCCACAAATTTGGCATAGGTTACAATAATTACCGCTAACGGTCTTTTTGGAAGATTGGAAATCTTTTGGTAAGACTGAATGCAAAAAGAAATGTTTGGCTATTGATTAAAACCAAATCATTTAAATAAAATTAATAATAATAATAATAATAATAATAAAAGATAACTACGATGACCGTACGAAAACATAAATATAAACATATGCATATTATTTATCTAAATTAGCGTAAAACGGTAAATTATACATTGTATTAAATGTTTGGAGGTTTGAAACGTTGAATGGTATTCAGTTATGGAATCATATATGTAAATTGTATTCCATATTAAATGAATATATTTGTGGTGACCATTTGTAGCAATCAATATAATTAATTGACATAAATAGGACCACAAATCGATAAATAACAACTATAACCAATTGTTAAATGAGGAAAGTAAAAATGATAGGATAATGGCTACAATTCCCAAAGGGCAATGAACAAAGAAATGAAAAGAAAATGGGTGTCAAAAAAGGGGGTTAATGGATATTGATTGTCTTAAGTACTAAGTCCAAATTAGGGAAGAAGTCAAATGAATATCCTAGAAACAAGAGGATATAACCTTCCTTATTTATGTTAATGAGTATAAAGCTTATAATTAAAAATAGAATTGGACTTAGTAGGTTAATAATGTAAAATATTATTAACCATAATAACCCGTGACATGAATCATATGCGTATAGTATTTCTGTGAAGAGAGACAAAACGAAAATGACTTAATAACGCAGCCCACTTTATCCCAAATAGGCAAAGGTATTAAAGGAAAATGGGAGTAAGAACTAATAAACTTCGCATATAGTCCGCTTCCTGGGTCCTAAACGATGAAGTGACTAGGGTTGAAGAGTCCGCCTGGGAATAGGTCTTTCAGTTTAGGGTCTTAAATGGCAGGTGTGTGTGGGCCTACCCAAACCTAGAAACTAAAACGTCACATATAACCACCTATCCTACGAGAAGTAATAACCGACTAAGGAGGTTATCAAATAAGGTCATCTAGAAGGTAAAATGAACGATAAAATACTATCTCTTACCTTATGCGGGAAAGGGTATATGTGTGAATGTCGAAAGCCTTAACTTAGTAGGGCCTGTAGCTAGTGCCCTTTAGTTCATGTTAACGTTGAACATATTATCAAGGGTTAATAAGTGACCAATAGATCCGCCTAAGGGTCTTAAGCGATCAGGGAAAATCCACCTTATCTACCATTGATAGTGAAGCATTGAATAATAAAGGATAGTGAATGAGGATATATATATATATATATATATATATATATATATATATATGTATATGTATACATATGTAGAAACCCTCTAATTAGGGGTCCACTCTCAATTAAATAACCAGTTATGTTTTGATATAAAGGCTTCACAAAATATCTGCATAAACATCCTATCTCGGTAGTATGCTTTCGAAAATACTTATTTGGGAAGGGTGGTAAAGTCGTGCATACACATTTACTAGGTTGGGCTAGAATCACTAACCTGGTTAGGCATATATCTTAGGTTGAACCAAACGGGATACATCTGTGTATTATAATCTGTGATGTAAATTTCTTAGTCACCAGAACTTGTTGTTCTGACCCCCTCTCCTTGTTACAACCTCCTAGGTTTCCTAGAAAAGGTCAGGGTTCTCACAGGTGTTTAAGTTTGGCTTTCGGTTCTCGTTCTCTCTCATGCTCGGTATCGGAAAGTGACTTACTTTGAAAAAGGTAGTTACTTGAGTTAATACTTATTATCCTATTTTGTTTCCGCTGTGAGTTTTCTTTTATCGCACACTGATTATGCTCATGCTTATCTATTGCAGGTACCAGATATACATGCCCCATGCTTGGATGGTTTAATTGTCGAAATTTGGGTGAAGAAAAGTGTGGGGTGTTACAACCACCGTCCTAACAATGTTAATCATTTTAGAGCATCTAATTCGCTCCTATTATAATTATAGCTAAAATTATATTTTTAATGTCAAAATGGTCACATAGAAATTCGAGAAAAATCATGGATGTGTAAAACATCCCTGCAAACCATGTTCCAAAAATTACAACTGAAAATGAATTAAATTAAACTATTTTACAATCCTACGATATGTAAAATACGGTTCATTACAAGTGCATTATTCGTTTCAATTCAAATATGACCATTCATCGTTTTTATGAATAATACTAGGATATAATAAATTTTCATCAATGTTATGGATGAATTATAAAGAACATAATCCTATACTTGTAGAATCAAACTAGTATTTAAAATCACCCAAATTAAATCAAAGCATACAATCATCCACTTAAACATGTTATATTTGGAAATTACTATATAAACACGTATTATTTATAGCCAACTATTTAAAATTAATGCAAATCAAACTAAGCAAGTTTTTAAGTCACTTATTTTAACATGAGTGTCGTAGCAAACTTGGGTGAACCAAACAATTAACAATTTGAACCAAACCCAACAAAATTATGTTTACCCATTTTAAACTTATTTATGTAAATTATGCTCATATTTCCCCAAAATGTGTAATTATATACTTAGTTATTCCTTCTCCAAAATAATGTAAAACCAATTTTAATTTCGATCAAGTATTATTCAATACTATTTAGTACATAAATCAAAATCATAGACCTGTACTTGTGTATAAACGAATTCCAGATTCATTTATAAAATGCTTTCACTATTATTTTAGACTATTCTCCAAAGTTCCCTTTTCATAGGATTCTTGTATAATTAAACCATTCATCCATTATGGATTAAATTCAATTTTGAATCAACTTTATTTCCCAAAAGCGTCTCTACAATAAAATCCATATAAAAGTATTCGTACTATATACCCATTTAGTATTTTAATCTTTTTCAAAATCCTATTAGTTATTTCTAAATTCAATGGTTATTTCTAAAATTTTAGAAATTTAAAAATATAATAGGATTTTAAAAATATAATAGGACTTCATCTGTCGCATATTTAGAAATCTCTAAAATGACATTTTTAATATGTCATATACATGCAAAAGGTAATGTCAGATTTCTACTGAATTTCAAATATATTAAATCCTTTTTTTAATGGAATTTACATTATCTTGGGAATTTTTTGAAAACTCAAAACCTATATATAGTAGCCTTTAAAAGACTTCAATTTCATACTAGTGTTTGGATCCTAACTCATGTATGATATCAAATGTATATTAGATATAAATTAAGTTCAAAATCATCACAATAGGCTTGAACAAGAAACAAGAAGCTAGGAATTGAAGCATGGATCAAATAGTGATGTTCTGGATATACTTTTCATTACTTAAGTTTAAACCATTCCATAAATCAACCTTAAGACTATACACTAATCTCCTGTTGGTTTGATTTATTCATGAAGTGTAAAACTAATTAAAATTCATTATGTCAATGCAAAACAATCAAAGTAAGAGTTGGAAAACAAGTAGAGCAAGAATGGACAAGTTTCTGAGCATAAAAACCAATTCGAATGGTAGACCAACCACACCTTAAGCAGTCGATTATTTGTGACGGTGTTCAGTAAAGTAGCGCCTCAAACTCAATCACTTCGGTTGATGACATCCAATGATTAATAGTGAGGTTTGATCGCTTGGATGATGGGTCTGCCTAGGATTTCTTTACGAACCTAGGTTAGGCTATCACTTTATGAATTAACGTAACAAAGATCAGGCTGAAGTTGATTGTACATACTGATACCTAATTGTTACTGTATGAAGTATGTAGGTATAAACAATGAATCAAAGAATGGTATACTTACCATGATGCTGAAGAAGAGGAAACAACTGTCGATGATGATGGTGATGTAGAGGAGCGAAGTAAAGGCTTTGAGTTAACAAGTATATACGTGTGATGATGAATGAATATAACATGATTTTATACATGCTAGGTTATGGACTTTAAGGGTTAAATAAATGTATAAGTTAAATTTAAATGGTTAAAAAGATATGGATTAAACGGTGGTAAAATGGAAAATTTCCAATCTATTTTCGTTTCTTTTAAACAACTTACCTTAATCTCTTTATTATTTGGCCACCAATACACGATTGAAATTCAAGGCATTTTAACTCAAATTTTATTTTATATGTATAATGGTATTTCTTTTATTTGAAGTACTACTTTTCAAATTTCAACAAGTGTAAAATAGTAATTTTATTTTCAAAATAAATTTCAGAATTACACAAATATAATTTATTTTATGAAAATATTTTTTTGAATAACTTTTGGATTTTTAAAATATAATTCTAATTTTCAAATTAGAATTTCGGACCATTAGTTTTCAAATCATTTCAAAATCACCCAAAACTACTTTCTAAATCCATTTATTAACTGTTTCAATTTTTACCTAGTTAAGTTAATTTTTGTAATTCAAATCCATTTGAAGTTCGAATTTCTTCAATTTAAATTTAGTAAATCAATTCGTTTACTAAGTTCTCAATTGAAATTCCAAATTACATTTCATAATTATAAATTGAATGCCTTTTTTTAATTTTCTCATGGCATATAAATAAGGATTAATTGTCAAGAATAATCCGAAGTTTAATGTGTCTTCCCATAATAATCTGAAGTTTGGATTATTTCTGAATAATCCGAAGTTTGGAACAACGCCCAAATAGAAAATATGTTGAGAAACAAAATGAAGAAATATAAATGAAAATGAGGAATGAGCAATGCATCCGCAAAATTATAGTGGTTGGGTGTCAACGAGCTTACGTCCACTTTATAATTTTTATATTATTGGAAGAATTTGAGTATAACTGTGGAATATTTATCAAAAATACGAGTACAATGCAGCAATACAACGTATATCTATCTGGTGATGACTTGGTTATTCTGCCAGGTAACTGTCATGTAAGAGAATAGTCAAGTCTGGTGCAGTTAACCTTGTGCAGTTGTATCTGTCGCCTGACTCAAGATTGAAGAAATCACGGGAGCAGCTAGATGTGTCCCCACCACATGTTAATATTATTGCATTGTTCCTTCATGTTGCTTGGTCCATTTAATGTGTACTTTGTGTACTTAAGTTGATGTACTTGTTATTCTTTGTTAGCATGTAGTTAAATGTGTAATCCTCTACTTTGTAGAATGTAATGTAACAGAAAATTGTGACTCTCTACGAGGAGCTAAGACTGTGGACGGAATACATTAAACTCCTATAGTAGTGGACGGTCCACCTTAAAAACCGTAGTAGTTAGATAAACTGTCAAACTCTTATTTTCTTGTATTTATTGTTTGTTATAGTAAAAAGTATTACGGACCATTTTAAAAACCGATCGACTTTGTCAAAATATAACGTATATAAGAGAAAAAAACCCCAAAAGTCCTCTTTTTGAAGCTTTGGAGGGCTATTAATAGATGTTCCAAGTTTCAGTTTGAACAAGCCATGTGGCAGTCTACCCGGGAATGTAGAAAGTGTGGAAGAAGCCTTCTTTTCGTGGGAGATGACCCTGCCCGGCTAGGCATGGACACGTTGTGGTAGATCCATAGTTGTATAGATATTTGAAGTTGTCAAAACAGAGTTATACCAAGTCTTTAGGAAGATATTTGTGAGCTGGAGAAGGCTCGGGTCGAACTAGTCGACCCAAGAGTGGTTTGACCCGAGGCTTGTTCATTTGTTTGTCTTCGAACATATCTTGTAGGTTAACCTTCATCGAACCGCACTCTGGTTGAGCTGGACTTTATTCAACCCGAGATCATGTGTTTAATCAAGCCGGAGTTTCTTCATGTTGCCTTCTCTGATCGACCCGACCCCATTTGACCCGAGGCTTCATCGAGCAAGGACATGCTTTGCCTTTGTGAACGAGCCTTCATATGTGGTAAGACCTATATCAAGATGACCTCATAACACACTTCGAACCGAGAGTGTATTCGATGTTGTACAGTTAAAGCGCTTAGCGGATCCAATGCGGCGGAGGTCCAAAAAGTCATAGCAGGGATAAAGCGAGGAAATAAAATGATATATCGAAAGATTCTAAAATATCACATCTAACTCATTTGTAATGTTTTTACGAATTTAAAAATGATAATTAAACATAAAAAAAAAACTAGCACTTGGTTCAATTATAATTAGTACATTCTTAATTTTAAACAAAATTATGTATAAATATCTGTAAATAAACGTAAATTACTATTAAACTTAATTAAATTTTATAGAATATAGAGTATTTTTGTTTTTAAAAATATATATTAAAAATTTCAATTAAAAACATAACTTCATAATTTTTATAATGCATAGAAGTTATTTTTCAGTTCATTCCTCTCATGAAAGATATAACGGGAATAGCGTAATATAACGGAAATAGCTGGACATATCGCGAATAGCGGAATATAGCGATGCTTAAATGGATGTAGTCAAAAGCTATTTGAAAAAAGCGCAGTGATGCTATCTGGCTACAGGATATAGTGGGATTATACAGAGTAATAGCGGAGCATTAACTGCACAAATTCGATGTTACAGGGCTTGGTCGAGCCCAAAAGTGATTGAGCCGAATCAATCAAGCTAGGGCTATCCATATTCTGCTTGGTTGAATGGACATATGAATGCTTGTTGATGATCTTGACAGGTCAACAACCCTGCTAGTACTATTTTTTATATTTTGCCTTCCCAGATATTTTGGTTCCCTTCCATAATACTAAATATCTTTTACATTTTATTACAACATTATACTAGATCGGTGCATTGGAAATGACCAAAATCAAGCTTTATTTACAAGGAAAATATGTTTATGACATGTATGATTACTCTGCTACTTATTCGACATAGCAACGCAGCCATTTTACACGCATGCAAAAATGATTTTATGTTATCACAAGATCTCCATTTGCTAGAATATATTGATTTTGTCTATCAACCATGTCGCTAAACAAATGAAAGTAAATGGATGTGTGCATTTTATCTGCACAAGTTAAGAAAACGACGTAATATTAGTATCAGTGAGCGACCTTAACTAATAAGAGCAAAAAAAAAAAAACCATTATCAATATCATACATGATTAAATAAGTAATCAAACAATAAAATAACAACAATCAAAAATATACCTAACACAAAACCTGTTCAGCAAACACCATATCCTAGCATAAAATCAAAATTAAAGCTAAATACAACAAACACTAAATGAACATTCCATCCTAAGCTAAGGACGGCCCTTCCATCCATCATTATCAAGCCTATTGTTCCTGAAAGCACAGCAGCCGATGGAGTACACCACAATAAGCGAGATCAACACGATCAGGTTCACAATCGCCACCTTCTTCCAATCATGTTTGATATTCGCAAGCACGCCCGCCTTGCACGAGTTGCAATCAAAGCACAGCTGCGTCTGGTCGCTCTTCCATTTGTTGCAGTCTCCATTAGTCGAATTGTTCGTGAAATCCGCAGGTTTGTCCCATACCGTGTCGCTTCTGTACGTGAAGTTGCACGCGGTCGGCGGCTTGCAGCATCCAGACTATTCACATTCACCACAATTACGATGTTATTTTACATGAACTTAAATGACACGATACTGATGGAGCAATCTCTACAAGAACGCATTACACATGCAACAACAGACTCGTTCAGTAATAGGAAATGGTTAAGATGATGTAATTTACCTGAACAGGGGAGAGATTCTCATTGATGAAATCACTCAAAGTTTGGTTCTTTTCCTGCAGACTCCTGCAAACTTTGCTTTCTTGCAAACAGCTCTTGATTTTTTCCCAATTCTTCTCGTTGTTCACCCTCTTCCTCAGCCAGTTGGAATAATCCCCCAATTTGTATTCTTTGTATCCTCTACCGGAAACAACCTCTCCTGCCCCTTTGTTTGTGATGGCAAAGGCGAATATGGTGAAGCAGAAGAGGAGGACGATTAGTAAGAACATGCAAAGCAGGTAAACCCATAAAAGCCAAGTGATTTTGCCGCATGATCCGAGAAGCCCTGCGAGTGAAATCAGCAGTATGAACACACCGAGAACGATCAAGGGTTTTTCCAGGAATTTCTCGCAGAGAGAGGATGACGATTTCGAAGAAAGCCAAATCCCACCGCCAAGAATGGGGATCGACAGGATGAGAGAGAGGATGTTTAATGTTGCGATTAGAGAATTGCTTAATTTCACCATATTTTTTATTTTATTTTTGGTTTGGGTTAGGTTAAGGAAATGTCGATTTTTGGCAGAGGAGGAGGGATCGTTTATGGATGCGTTTTGAAATTTGAAGCAACGGTTATATAAGCCCACTACCGCCGACGGTTACCTTTTTTGCGGATGCAATTTGAAAGGGTGGATTGGTAGTAACGGAGAGGGTGAAAATTTGGGTGCATGTTAATGGAATAATATTGAGGGAAAGTTGTCGTTGAGGTGAAACTGTCGCCTAGAAATGCATGCGGTTGGCGATGTTTGGTCAACCCTCAGATGACTATAGAAAGCTCACGCTTTAGTAATTTTTGTTCGAAATTGCTGTTTCGACCGGGAATCCATAAGTCAAAAAGTGCGGGTTATGAAACAATCGTTCGATTCTCTCCTTCTCCATGAATTTCTGTCCCTTCCCATGAATTTCGTGCGTCGGATTTTAATTTCGGTGAATTTCACCGTTTTTTCCTCGGTCGATGTAGCAATTGGGAGTGCAAATCAGTCGGACCGAAGGAGGTGTATTAGGTTTCTATCCTAAAAAAAATCGGACCGAACACGGATCAGACCAAATTTTTTCTCGGAAAAATTTCATTGCCCTAATTCGTGTCCTAAATAAAATTGGTCAGACACAGACACGATAGGACTCGATCAGACTCGGTCGGACATTGTTATTTATATCACATTTTATACATTTTATTATATTTTCTCTCAACTATACGCCGAATTTCGAGTAATTCGGACGAATTCGGACGAGCCCGGACCGAAAATGATTTTTTCTCGTACAAATCTTGTTGTCCTAACTCGTGTCCGGAATAAAAATCGGACGGACTCAGACGGACGTAGCAATGTCCATTTTTGTTAGTCGGAGATGGCGTGTTATCCACTTTCATGCAACACATTAATAATTTGCCGAATATGATTTATTTTAGTTAATACCGCATAAAATAATTTATTGTCAAATATTATTCTATATAAACTATATAAAATGGGATCTTATATATCACTTTCCATTGTATCTCCTAGATGACACAAACTCCCAATACATACCATAAGAGAAGAAGATTGAAAAAAAAAGTAAATGAAAACAAGTAAATAATAAAACACAAAAAAAATTATTGGTTCAACCTATCGACCCCTACGTCCATTTAGCCTTTATACTAATTTTGTTGTTGTTTTATAAGTATGGTTTATATGAATCGTCCTTTTGGTTACAAAAGAAATATGAAAAAGTTGTGAAGAAGTGAAAAAATATCAGAAAAATGAGCCTCTGACCTTTTAATTATATATTTATACTATAGGGATATCCTCACATACATCCTACATCATTTTGACCATGTCCCCACAGTTGTCCAACCCAAAGAAACATAATCACATCATCGTTGACTACCATTTCATAGGTATGAATTAATATTATTTACCCGCTTTTGCATCAAATCAGAATTAACTAAACTTAAAATATTAACGAGAACATATCTAAACTAGACTTTGCAAATGGGCTTAGAAGACATAAAAAATCAACTTGAGAAAATTTTGACAAGTTTGAAGCAAAACATATGGATAAGCATGGATCCATCCCTATGGGTCGGCACCGATCCATAACAACATGGAGTGTGATCATGCGACCCATGATGTAAGGTTTTCTATATCTCTATAATGCTTCTGTGAAGTTTTTTTTATTTGTATAGCTATTGTGAAATTTACGGGAGGATCTTTCTCAAATTATTTGGAAAACTTATGAAGACGTATGGTCAAAAGAATTCTGAATGACTCAAGTTTGAGTAAGCTAACTCATCACAAAGTAAGGAAGATGGATCAGAAGGTGAAAGTACAAAATTATTTAATGATTAAGGTCGACACTAACCCATACTCTATGCATTGGTACCGACTCAAAAATACACCGCAACAAAAGTGTGATCTTAGGGGTTGGTTGATTGCTCTTTTGGACATCTTTGCAACACTCTGCCTGGCCCAAAGCTGAGGGAATGTCTCTAAATACTGGATGGCCTTTGACTAGAAACGGGAGGATTCTAGAGGATATGTCAAGACTCTACTGGATCAAATCTAGAGAAGTGACAACATTACAATATTGCTTCTTTTTCTTTGTTTTCTATCTTCATAAACAACTCTCTAACATTTGTAACATAAATCTAAGGACAAACAGTTTAAGATCCAAAGAGACCCAACTAGCAAGGATAATAAAAGAAAGACTGAAGTGGATGTAAGCCGAAGATAACTGACACTATAAAAGATCATGTGTCTTTCTTCTACTTTTTACTCTTTTTGTTGCTTTTTACTTGTTGTTCTTTGGATTTTTTTATTATTGCTTAGATTGCCACAACAACTGGTGCTTTCACGTTCTTTTTATGTTAATTCCATTTTTGAAGTTAACATTTGGTACTTTAACAAAGAATGAAAAGTAAAGAGCTTAGTAGTTAATGATCTAAAGAAACTTTAAGACCTAGAACCAGATCTCGGATGGAGGGAAGATTAAGAAGTGAAGGAAATCATTTTAAACATAGGGAAAGTCAAGAAGTCTCCTATAATAAAAACAGATCTAGATATGTCTCTAGGAACGAGATGGAAAGGATGATGAAAGAGATGCAAAATATGATCTTGGTTCGGCAAGGGGTGGTGATGGAAGGCTTTCTCCAAAAAAATAAAGTGATTAAGGATTGCTGGATCTATAGGAAATCAAAACCAAACTCCAAGAGTTGATGTAGGAACACTTGAAACTGGACTAAGAAAAGTTGGAATAATCCCACCATAAGTAGAACTCACAGTACTTGAGGGAAATATTGGCAATGTCGATGGTGCTGAAATGGATGTTAATCCTGAAAATGTTAGGACTAATGTTGGAGTCATTATAGAAATTCTAGGAACTGTACTGCGAAATACATATATGAATATTGGAATGCTGCAGGTTGAAGACTATGTAGTAAAATTCCCCTAGTAAGGATAATGCACAAGGTCGAAGTAGAGTTGCCAATCAAAACTTGGATCAATAGAGACATAGGGAATATGCCCCTGAATTCATGCCAGGAGTACTTCGCAGGACTAGGGGCAGGATGTTGGCATGGATTGAATGCTTCAACCAAACAACATGAATAAGGCAATTGAGATGATTAGGATAGTAGTTAAAAGAGGACCACTAAATTAGAGTACATGGGATGTCACTAGAAACCCTTTCATTACTAATATCTGAAAAGCTAGGAATCCTCCTGATTTCAAGCTTCCAGCAATCGGTGCTCATGACGAGAAATCAAATCCTACCGTTCAGTTGATGTAGTGTATTTTACGTATGCAAATTCTTAGAGCTTTAAAAGAGGTGATGGTGCGATGCTTTTCACGACTAATTTAGCTGCTATATGTTATGGGTAACTGGAGAGAAAATCTATCTGTAAAAAAGGAGAATCCATCTCGTATGTTAATTGGCCTAAGTATACTGGGATACTAAGTCCAGTATAAACATTGGGCCAGCTCTTTCATTGCCCGATTAATTGGGGGCAAGCAGGGTAATTTCGTTTCCACTCCGAGGATGATAGATCTAGATCCTTGGGAAAAAGTCTTAGAGAAGTAGATGGTTCGACTCCATGAGTAGATTATTTAAAACTTCATAAGATGGTCAAGGTAGCTTGCTTCCAAGCCACTAAACTAGATGAGCATGTAGTCGTAGCTGCAGTTCTGCCGGTAGCAAAACAAAATTAGTTGCAAAGGCAGTCGATTTCAACCGCAAGACTTCCGCCTTATCGACTACAAGCAGGGAACAAATCCCTTCCTAGCCTTCCTTTAGCTGACAACAAGTGGCACTTTAAGCATTAGTCGCTATAGTACGATTGTTCATAGGTTGGCCGACTCCCCTCCTTCCCAAACTCATCCTCAAAAAGAAATCTTCTTTCATCAAAGGTCGGAACATGACAGACAACATAGCCTTATCCCACATTATACTATTTTGGAAACCCAAGGACTCAATCGTATGGATATGTGAAATACATGATTTCCAATCCTAGCAGGAAAAGGAGGAAAACAGATACTCAATTTAAAGCAAGTAAACAGAATTCCATATTCGATCTCGCATTTTTGGTAATAACTTTGGTTGCCTCCTCATTTGTTTACCCTTCTAAGTCAGAAAAAATCCATTGGGAAGCGGACCAGTCCTGGTAGTCTGTTATTTTCTACTCCCGGCAGTGGTCTTATGTGAGCCAACCAGTCAGTCTTCCGGTTCTTCCTATCCCATTTATCGGCAGAGTGTAACCGTTTCTTGTCCCAATTTTTTCAATTTGGTAGTTCGATCTATAATTTTTCATTCATGGAGCACCAGCTCCTAGCAATAATGGTGAGACTTAGGAAATACCACTTGTCCAGTCAAATTCAAGCATAGATGAAGCCTCGCTAAAATCACGACCAATTTAAACTCTCATTCTTTATCTCTCACTTCCTTGGGTTGGCCGGTACACAACACCCTGCCTACGGTCCTTTCGCTGTTATTATGCCCACGTGCCAAGTTGAATAGTTACTTAGCTACGCATTCCAATTGCCCAACTATCCAGCATAACAGGGCTATGGGTCCCCATAAAACCCGTTTGGTTCAGGTACCTTAGACCAAAATACCCCATCCCTTGTTACGTCCAATCTCCCTAATCACGTGCAAATAAAATAATAAGAAGAAAGCCGAAAAACTCAATTCCACAGTGCTGCTGAGTCATCAGACTTATCCACCTCATGGATTCATGGAATTTCTGTTTTTGAATAATTATTTTGATACCCTAAAAGCTGCTATTTACTTTGGCAAAGCAGTCTCTTCTTTCTTCGCTCCGCACCTATCTCTTTGAATTCGAACTACAACGAGTTGGTGGACCAATACTTAAGGCAGTTCAAAGTGCATATCTTAAGGTCAAAGAATGTGGGTGTTGTCTACTATTAAGCAAAGGTCCGGACAGATCCTTAAGAGTTATTTGACAAGATTCGATATGGCGGTTGGTGCAATTGACAGGTCATATTTGTCGAACACCTTGATAGCAGCGATTTTAGGAGTTACTGAAAGGAAGAACTTCAAGTTGGATTTGGAGAGAGATCCATTATTTGATTAGACCAAGTTTTATTATAACGTTGAGAGATATCTATGGCAGAAGGATGTAGAATGTAACATCTAATATATTGATCCTCGAAAATAAACGTTGCTGATGTTGCAGTCAATAATAGTATTATTCCCTAGTGATAGAATGAGATCCTTTATAACTCAAAATATCAGAAGACAAAGGAATATGAAAAATCACAAAACACATCTCATTGATTAATAATTTCATTACATATTCCCATGTACAACTCAGGCTCAAAGAAATATAATTATTACAAAATGACTCTGTAACATCCCTAATTATCGAGAGACATTGTTCAAGAATTTAATTAGGTGATTAAATAGGAATAACGTGTGGATCAAGGAATGGTATTGTGCTTAATAAATTAATTAGGAGGTTAACCTCAGCAACAAGTTAACTAATCAAATGTGCATAAGGAGGAGGAATATAAGAGAGGAAAATTTGGATCATTCAGCCCCATATATAAATGTCATTGTTAAACCAAAATTAACAGTGAAATAAGCTGGCGGTGAAGGGTATCGGATGACCGAAAGCTCACGGGAACTCTTCAGAAAGTAGGCTAAAAAACTAGGAGGAGTCAAGAGCAGAGAGAAATGGTCAGAAAGCTGCATCTACCGAAGCCATCATAGGAGAAAAGATCGTAAAAGCTACAGGATATAACCAGCGGGATCTATCCGACAGGGTCAATCCAACAAGATCCTTCCAGCAGCGTCAACACGATAGGGGATTCTACGGCAAAAAGACATCCTGATCCAAAACCAAGAAAGATAAAAGCAAGAAATACGTCAGATGAAGTCCAAAGGAACCCTCGTTATTAACCCGCCTAATACTGATACATCTGAAAGCTAAAACTTCAAGAGCATCAAAGACGGAAGCACATGAAGATTATGCGGAACCTGTTTCCGTGACATCTATCGAATAAATGCCGAGAGGCTGCATTGATAAAATAACAGATGAGTCACCTGGAGCAACCTTCTGAAAGATTAAGCTATACTTGGAAATCCCACCGAAATGCAGACCGAAATCTCGGAAGAGATACAAGCTATCCACACTAGTCTACTTAGCACAGACGACAGTGATTCCGAACTAGTAGCTAACTACAAACACAATGAGGGCAGGCTCCTCTAAGTATTCACAGGAAAACCGGAAGCCTATATCGGAAAGAATACGACTAAGAGCATACACACGGAAGCTCAAAACACCTTCCGGAAAGCTACCGCAATAGCTATCATGTATCCCCCTCGAAAAGGCTCCTAACTAGCTGAAACCTTCATCGAGAAAGCCATAATTAGCATCGCAAAGCGGCCGGAAATGAAAACATCCGAGACCAAGGTAAAAGGCGGCCGACAAAGGCTCCTGAAGGCCCAATGGCCCAATAGCGGAAGGGGTTCCAAGTTTCCTATAAATAGTCCTCCAAGGGTCACGGTGAAAAGGGGCTCTCATTTTTTTCGTTCTAGCTAATCTTTGTATCTCCTCTCTTAAAACCCTAAGATGGGGATCAATTGAAAAAGTTCTTCCACTATGGTCATGTATTCTAAATCAAAGATTAATAAAGTGTGCATCCATATTCAGAGCATTTTATTATGAGTTTGTCATACTATTTTTCGTAATCGTTAATTGTCACGGTTTACTGTTTATTCCCTGCAAATGCCTGGATTCTTGGCTGAACCTTCTTGCAGATCGAAGGGAACGCCCTTTCCTATAGGTTAAAACCCCTGTTGTGCGCTTCTGCCCTCCCCACAAGCTTAGATCTCCTAGCGGGCTTGCTATGGAGTTCTTTGCTATCCGCCATTAATGTCCTTTGTCAAGAGCAACAGATTAGTGACACCTCTGTAACGACCCGGAAAATTTGAACCAATTTAAATTTTTTAAATTGGCTAAAATAATGGATTTTAAATATTTAAAATAAATATTTTAAATAATAGCAATGAAAAGTGAGTTTGAATTGACGTTTGAAAACGAATATAATTAATTCTAATTATAAACAAGGCCTGAAATGGCGCTACAGTTTCAAAAATTGAATTCAAACTTTGTCGGACTGTATCGGGTGCCAAACAAAACGGATTTGAGTGAAACCAAAAATATTTAAATCTGTTAGTGAATAACTTTCTAACGAATCTGAAAAATCGAAGTTTCATAGCGAAAAGCAAAAGTTATGGCCAAATGAATTTTCAGAAAGGTCGCTATGGAATTTATATAGCCCGTGAAATTGGCCATTTTGCAAACGACCTCGGAATTCGACGAAACCACTTTTGTTGGATCCGGGATGTGAAGTTATTGCTAGGTTTCAAATTTCATAATTTTTGAAGCTAGTTTGTGAGCATGGCAAAGGAAAACGTGTTTTGGTCAATTACAGTTAAATTGGATCGACCAGAAATGGGCCATTTTTCAAACAGTCTCAGAATTTGCCGAAACTAGTTTTGTTGGGACGGTATCGTCAAAACATAGCTATATTTATTTTTCTGGAATTTTTCGAATCAGTTTGTGGCCCTGGCATATTGAAATGTACGTTCAAATTAAATATTGAATGTTATATATTTTAAATTGAATGAAAACTGACTAAAACAGACGAATGGGCCTATGAAACATATCTCATTATGTCCAGAATGGGGGTATTTAGCTAGGGGCGACAGTCGTTGGGTTTGGATTGGAGTTCGTATGGAGAAACTTGTATTTTTGAATTTAAAAAGAATTAAAAATAATTATAAAACATGTGGACCAATCATTTTCCTCCTTCACAAAAACACGCTTCAGGAAATTAAACCCGACACCCTCGACGAACGGCGACTAGAGCTCCCTCCTTTTCTCCTCATTTCCGCCCAAATCGCGCAATAAAACCCTAGGGTCCTTCAGAGTATTTTGTAGATCTCATCTCATTCTTTAAATCCATCCTTGTTTCGATCTCCATTGTGTTGCGTATCTCGAGAATCGGGCCAGGGAGTAGCCGCCGCATCGCACCCTTTTTCTTCGCCGATCCTTCACCGAACTGAGCAAGACCACCAGGCGCGGAAAGCCCCTTCGAAGCCCTACATCATGGCACAACTGGATCTGGGTCTCGTGCAGCGGATTCAAAGTAAAATCGAAACCTAATTCTGAGCTAAAACTGAAAGGGTACAACTTGGTTATTTCAAACTGATTTTAACGTTCAAAAGTGTTGCAAACTTATAAAAATCATATCTTTTTGCTATGTTGTCAAAATCTAGTGAAACAAGAGACACCGGGACCGTGGCGACGCTCTCTACATTTTAGAAGAGACCGCATATTTTTCTGAGCCTTCTGCTTTTTTTGGTGGAGTGGAACTCAATGTGAGATTTCTAATTTATAAACGTTATGGAAAACGACGATGTATAAATTATATAGTCGATGTATGAGTTATATAAGCGTTGTACACCTCTTGTATAAGCGTTGTATAAGTTGTACGTTCGATGTATAAGTTGTATATGCGTTGTAAAAATTATATATGTGTTGAAATAGAAGTGAAATGATATATATATATATATATATATATATATACGCCCCTCGTCCACAAACCATGGACGATATTTATTGGTTGTGATTGGTGTGAAAATTGATTGATAGCGAATGGTTGATTGGAATTGTTTGTGGTTGATATTGATTGGTTGTGGTTGAAAAATACCCGTTTGTGGTTGAGAAATATTTGGTTGAAACCACATAGGATTAGTTTGTGGAAATGAAAAATATATACATGCCGCCTGCATGCGAACTAGATGCATGATTCCCCATTGTCAAAAACTGCGAGGTTTTAAGGTAGAGCGAGGAGCCGTACTAGGGACGGTCCCGGTTTTAACTACCCTGCCGTTATGCTACCGAAATTTTGAATAATATTCATGTGTTTGAATTATTTTCATTTGTTGAAACTATATTTATTCGTTGAATAGAAAACCTTCATGTGTTGAGTCGATATTCATTCGTTGGATAGAAATTCATGTGTTGAATGGTATTCGTGTTTTAAATATAAAAATCACATTTTTATCTATATATATAAACTATAGAAAACCTTCATGTGTTGAATCGATATTCATTCGTTGAATTGAAATTCATGTGTTGAATGGTATTCGTGTTTTAAATATAAAAATCACATTTTTATCGATATATACAAACTATAGAAAACCTTCATGTGTTGAATCGATATTCGTTCGTTGAATTGAAATTCATGTGTTGAACGGTATTCATGTTTTAAATATAAAAATCACATTTTTATCTATATATATAAACTATAGAAAACCTTCATGTGTTGAATCGAAATTCATTCGTTGAACTGAAATTCATGTGTTGAATGGTATTCATATTTTGAAAGAAATTGTTTTATAATAAAAATCCTATTTTTATCCTCTATATGAACTATATAAAATAATCTTGTTTTGAAATAAATTGTTTTATATTAAAAAATCCTATTTTTATCACCTATATGAACTAAAGAAAATAATCGTGTTTTGAAATGAATTGTTTTACAATAAAAATCACATTTTTATTATATACATGAATTGTTAAAAGTAGCGAAGTGTTGAAATAGAAGACAGTTAGATAAAAATATATTTTTTATCAAATGTATGAAAAGAATATAGTTTTGAAATCAAAGAATCGATATATATATATAAATAGAATTGAAATATATCGAATAACGACGCTGCAGTTCGTATTTTGAAACCGTGATTTCAAACGATTAGTGCGGGAGATCCGACCATCGGATTTACCCGAAACCGCAACCGTTGGGTCCTCTTTGGAAATATCTTTCCAACAGCACCAACTTTGTAAAGATCCAACGGTTGGATTGTCTGGAATGTTTAATTCAAATCTGAAGAAAAACAGCGCCAGAATCGATTATATTTATATATATATATATATATAATTATATTTAATCGAATAACGACGCTGCAGTTCGTATTTTGAAATTGAAACTTCAAACGATTATACCGGGAGATCCGACTGTCGGAATTTCCCAAAACTGGAACCGTTGGATTCGTTTTGAAAAGATCTTTCTAATGATGTAAATTTTGTGAATATCCGACGGTTAGATTTTCAGATATGTGTAAATCGAATCTGAAGAAAAACAGCGCCACGACCGCGTTATGGCCCGAAGCGTCGTTTTGAATAAATTGGCTATTTTAAAATAAATAAAAATAGCGATAAATCGTTATAAAATATTATAAACGATATGGATGTGAAATTCAGAAATTGACTGAAGGTTGGCTAAGTCGAATTGTTTCCTGGGTGTTGATCTGATGTTGGTTTCGGCCTTCGGGGTTAATATTTGGGAAATCGTTCTCTTACTGATTGACGGTTAGTGACTAATGAATTGAAATGATGCGTATGTATGTTAGTGTTGCACTTGTTTATTATATACGTGAGTTGCTCAGAAAGACCGGGTTTATCCCATCCTGAATAACTGAATCGACGATAAGAATTCGAAGATGAAGACGGGGGTTGAAGACCGATCTTCACATCGTTTGGATGGTCACTGAGGTCCTGATTGGGAGACATCCCGAAATATGGACAATTAGTGGTGATCGTGCAGACGTACGTGGGAATCGATGGATATGCGAGGTATTTAGTGCCTCCGGTTTCGTTCAGACCCTGAACGGACTTGCAAATGGACTGTGTGTCTGACATTGGAATTCATTATGTTCGATTGATAACCATCATTTGCATGGTGTGAATTGCCAGTGTGGCATGCTAAGATGCAGTGAACAGGGCTTCTGTTGAAAAGCAAAGTCTTGTGATTGATGATCAAAGCACCGCCTGTGTGGCGTAGCTTTGTATATAACGTGAATTCGCGAGCCTCACACCCCGGTATGAACCAGAAACGGGAGAGGACATCAGGGAGGGCCTGCTTTTCTTTCTAGCTAGGAGTTGTGTCGGTGTTTTTACACGGCCTGACATTTTACTTATGTTGTTGTTGCTGTTGCGAGGCGCCTCGGATATACCGGTGACTATGTGAAGCCGAAGGAGCCATTCGTTGGCTCGTTTACGCCCCATAGGGCGGGAAAACACAGTGTTCAGACATAATAATCCACATCAGTGGACCGGCCCTGACGATCCAAGGGGCAGTTGCGGCTGTTCCTGAGGGGCGGTTTAGAGCGTCTCGAATTCGGTGAGGACGATCCCTTGCCTCGGTTCATGACTGAAATCCAATTTCCAAATACGTGACTGTGCGGTTTTGATTGTATACCTATATTTGGCGACATAGTGGCATGGGACGCTCATGTCGTCTATGATTGATAGTTATGATTCGAAATTGTTTTTGAAACATATAAACACTAGTAGTAATGTCAAATGCTTTTGTTTTATTCGTATCAAGCATATTTTGGCCATTATAAGGTAAAACTCTATCCTCCGGTTTGCGTTGCATTGTGTGATGGGAACTGAGTCTTATAATGGCTTCATTTTTATAAAAAGCATTGCGATGTTTAAAAGAAAGATTTGTTTTTAAAGCACTGGCAATCCAATGGAGTAAACCCGTTCCACGAAAGTGGCGTGGTCCTGTGATTAGCCATATTATAAATGTGTTGAGTAGATTTCTCATACCAGTCCCATGACTGACTCGTAGTTTGTTTCACTTTCAAACTCGGGTGCCCCTTTTTCTACACGGCTAGCCTTGTATTCAGGTTTAGCTGGCTCTTTCTGGATAGCTGAAGATGGATTCTATTATTTATCTCTTTTTATGCTGTTCAGCTCCTATTGTACATATTTTGTTTGTTTCCGCTGTAGACATTTATGTATAGCTGAACTGTATTTGTACTAAGTATGATCCTATTTATTGTGTAACTCTGATGATTACGTTTATCCAGTATATTCTATTGTTCATTATCTGGTGTATTTATTTAATTCTGTTCTGCTATTATCTGTTTCTGTGTTATATTCCAAAGATTACCCTTGTCTCCGTCTGTACGGGAAATGGATCGTCACAACCTCTTTCCAAAGCCTCGACATCTAGGGACAGAGAACCAATCCAAGCTTGCGAAGGCTAAACAACCCACTTATTTCTCTTAGATCTATCCCCATAGACCTACTACGGGCGTTGGCGAATAA
This sequence comes from Allium sativum, assembly GCA_030737875.1. Classification (NCBI taxonomy): domain Eukaryota; kingdom Viridiplantae; phylum Streptophyta; class Magnoliopsida; order Asparagales; family Amaryllidaceae; genus Allium; species Allium sativum. The sequence continues at coordinate 323,528,411 of CM060921.1, forward strand.
TATCGTTAACATTTTGGCGCCAGAAGGAGGGCCTGAACCCCCGCTCCTTTGGTTATCCTTTCCATATATTCACCTTTGTTGTTCCGTCCCAAGTTGGACTAAACCTTAAAGAGGCGAACATTATGGATAAAAGATCCCTACCAGTTACTCATGGGTTTCCCGTGGATGGGGCAAATATTAACGAGCTATGGGCGATCGAAAGGTTTAAATTAGAAATCCTGCATATCCAAGAGAAAGAGAAAGATGTAGAACCTTATGATTTGGATTGATGAAGCATTGACCCCTTCCACATAGGACAAACTCTGATTTTTGCCCTTTACTAGTCCTTGACGGGGAGATACAACTCCTTTCTCCATACCAAAGAAGCCATCCTCACAAAGGCTAGAGGAACCATATTCGAACAAAGTTTGAGTAAGCTTCCATTCCTCTGACTAATAAAGAGTCCGAAAGAGATATACCCCCATGTGAAAGGCGGAAGTGTAGATATAAGGAAGGAATGGCAAAATTAAGTAATAAAAGGGCCAAAATGCAACAGCGAAAGAAGAATTTTGAGTCAAGGTTACCAAAAGGTTGTAAGCTCATAACATCGATTGAGGGTATCTATTTCTTGACTTGACAAGAGTTGAATTTTTGGTCGTTCGTTAAAGAAGAAACCCAAGAACGAAGCCAAGGGAGAAGGGTCGTATTGCTACTACTGTATGGTAAACAGACATGAAACAAACCACTACAGGGTTTAAAAGGGAATGATCAACAAGTTCTTCAACCAAGGAAAATTACAAAGATATGTAAAGAAAGCGTAAGAGGCCATACCGCTAAAACCTTCTAGAAATAGTAAAGGAAAAGTTATCTGCCCGATTGCGAAGAAGAAAAGCCCTACAAATTTAAAATGACCAAGGACAGGTCAAGTCACAAATGGATAAAAGAAAAGAAAAAACCTTGCCAGCACCAAATTGGTCCAGGCAAGGCATTCCCCAAAAGGGGGGTGTTGGTCTTTTTCCATGCCCAAATCAGAGGGGGCTATCTTAAAGCATCAAAAGCATAAGCCTTCATTTCGCACTAGAAATGGTCGTGGCGGTGCATCTAAAATTAGCATGCCCTGCCTCTGCTCACAGAAGAGTATGCCCTACCTCTGCTAGAACTAAGCACGTCCTACCTCTGCTCGCATGTGAATGGAATAATATTAAGGGAAAGCGGTCATGGAGGTGAAACTTTCGCCTAGAAATGCATGCGGTTGGAGATGTTTGTCAACCCTCAGATGACTATAGAAAGCTCACGGTTTAGTATTTTTTGTTAGTGGGAGATAGGGTGTTATCCAGTTTCATGCCACACATTAATAATTTGCCTATTTTGATTGATTTTAGTTATATCACATAAAATAATTTATTTGTCAAATACATTCTATATTATATAAAATGAATCATATATCATACTTCCCATTTATTAGTGATTTTTCAAACTAGTTTGACACTTGTTAGGTTTTGTTTTTTCATATAACGGCAGATATAAAATTGGATTGTATCTCCTACTATTTAAACCAAGATGACACAAACACCCAATACATACCATAAGAGAAGAAGATTGGAAAATAAATAAATGAAAACAAGTAAATAATAAAACATAAAAAAAAAATTAATTGGTTCAACCTATCGACTCCTACGTCCATTTATCGTTTATACTAATTTTGTTGTTTTATAAGTATGGTTTTTATGAATCGTCCTTGTGGTTACAAAAGAAATATGAAAAAGTTGTGAATAAGTGAAAAAGTACCCAAAAAATGAGCCTTCGACCTTTTATTTATATATTTATACCATAGGGATGTAACGACTAATTTTGTCGAATTACGAGACCATTTGAAAAATGACCATTTTCAAGTCGATTAAATTTGACTGAAACTGACAAAACATGCTTTCTTTTGCCATGCTCACATATTGATTCGAAAAATTATGAAAATTGAAACCTAATAATAATTTGACATTCCGGTTCCAACAAAAGTGGTTTCGTCGAAAACAGAGGTCGTTTGGAAAATGGCTAATTTTAAGAGTCATATATTATATTAAAATATATTTAAATTCTATAGCGACTTTTCTAAATTTTAAACTGGACATAACTTCTAATTTATAAAGTGAAATTTCTATTTTTCACATTCCTTTGAAAGATATTGTTGAACAGATTCAAATATTTCCTGTTTCGCTCAATTCTGATTTAAAATGAATCATGTATGTTAAAATGAAATTAGAAATCGAATTTTCGAAATGCAGGGCCATTTCAAACTCCTTTTGTAATTAAATTAAAATATATTCGTTCTAACTTCGATTAAAATAAATTTTTAGTCGTTATTATTTAAAATAAATCATTTTAAACATTAAAATTCAATTGAAATTTTCTAAAATAAAAATTTTAAATTGGTTCAGAATTTGCATGTTGTTACATTCTCCCCCACTTAAAATCTTTTCGTCCTAAAAAAGGAACGAAACTAAAAGTCGTTTAACTAACCGATTTAATTTTAAATTTTTTTTTTGGTTTCAATAATTTTATTAGTTGATTAACTTTTCAAAGATATATAACTTTTATATATTCAAAAATCATATTTTCTAAGATCGGATTATATATATAATCACAAGTATGTTATTTATAAACTTGTCACACTCAACTCATTCTAGGGCATTACTAACCCCATCTCTAATCAGTTTTCTTATTCTAGGATACTGCTGATCCTATCTCTAATGAGTATTCTTATTGGATATTACTAATCCAATCTCTGATGAGTCTTTTGTTCAGTTCTAACGAGTTGTACCACAAAGATTTGAGCTAACCAGAGCTCTGGTACCAACTGTAACGACTAATTTCGTCGAATTCCAAGACCGTTTGAAAAATGGCCATTTTCAAGTCGATTAAATTTGACTAAAACTGACAAAACACGTTTTCTTTTGCCACGCTCACATATTGATTTGAAAAATTATGAAAATTGAAACATAATAATAATTTGACATTCCGGTTCCAACAAAAGTGGTTTCGTCGAAAACAAAGCTCGTTTGGAAAATGGTTGTTTTTAAGGGTCATATATTATATTAAAATATATATAAATTCTACAGCGACTTTTCTAAATTTTAAACTGGACATAACTTTTAATTTATAAAGTGAAATTTCTGTTTTTTCACATTCATTAGAAAGATATTGTTGAACAGATTCAAATATTTCTTGTTTCGCTCAATTCTGATTTAAATTGAATCATGTATGTTAAATTGAAATTAGAAATCGAATTTTCGAACTGCAGCGCCATTTCAAACTCCTTTTATAATTAAATTAAAATATATTCATTCTAACTTCGATTAAAATAAATTTTTAGTCGTTATTATTTAAAATAAATCATGTTAAACATTAAAATTCAATTAAAATTTTCTAAAATAAAATTTTTAAATTGGTTCAGAATTTGCGGGTTGTTACAAGGGATGTCCTCACCTACATCCTACATCATTTTGACCACGTCCTTACATTGTCCAACTCAAAAAAACAGAATCACATCATCGTTGACTACCATTTAATAGGTATGGATCAATATTATTTACCCACTTTTGCATTAAAACAAATTTAACTAAACTTAAAAGATTAAAATGAGAACATATTTTAACTAGACATTGCAAATGGGCTTATAAGACATAAAAAATCAACTAGGGAAAATTTTGACAAGTTTGAAGCAAAACATATGGATCGGCACGGATCCATCCCCTATGGGTAGGCATCGATCCATAACAACTTGGAGTTGGGTCATGCGACCCATGATATAGGGTTTTCTGCATCTCTATAGTGCTTCTGTGAAGTTTTTTTATTTGTATAAGTATTGTGCAATTTATGGAAGGTTATTTCTCGAATTACTTGCATAACCTATAAAGGAGTATGGTCAAAAGAATTCTGAACGACTCAAATTTGAGTAAGCTAACTCATCAAAGTAAAGGAAGATGGATCAGAAGGTGAAAGTACAAATTATTTAATGATTGAGGTCGACACTGACCCATACTCTATGCATTGGTACCAACCCAAAAAATACACCGCAATAGAAGTGTGATCCTGGGGGTTGGTCAGTTGTTCCTTTGGACATCTTTGCAACACTCTGCCTGGCCCAAAGCTGAGGGATTTTTCTATAAATATTGGATGGCATTTGACTAGAAGGGGGAGAATTCTAGAGGATATGCCATGACTCTACTAGATCAAATCTATTGAAGAGTCAACATTACAATATTGCTTCTTTTTCTTTACTTTTTATCTTCAAATACAAGTCTCTAACATTTGTAACATACATTTGAGGACAAACAATCTAAGATCCAAAGAAATCTAACTAGCTAGGATACTAAAAGAAAGACTGAAGTGGACGTAAGCCGAAGATAACCGAACCACTATAAAAGATCATGTGTCTTTCTACTATTTTTTATGCTTTTTACTTGTTGTTTCTTTGGAGTTTTTTCCTATTATTGCTTAAATTGCCTTAACAACTAGTGCTTTCACATTCTTTTTTTGTTAATTCCATTTTTGAAGTTAACATTTGGTACTTTAACAAAGAACGAAAAGTAAAGAGCTTAAAACTTAAAGATCTAAAGAAATTTTAAGACCTATAACCAGACCTCGGATGAAGGTAAGATCAAGAAATGAAGGAAATCATTTTAGACATAGGGAAAGTCAGGAAGTCTCCCTTAATACAAAAAGATCTAGCTACGTCACTAGGAATGAGATGGAAAGGATGATGAAAGAGATGCAAAATATGATCTTGGTTCGGCAAAGGGTGGTGATAGAAGGCTTTCCCCAAAAAAATAAAGAGATTAAGGATTGTTGGATCTATAGGGAATCAGAACCAAACTCCAAGAGTTGATGTAGGAACACTTGAAACTGGACTAGGAAAAGTTGGAGTAATCCCACCGCAAGTAGAACTCCCAATACTTAATGGAAATATCGGCAATGTCGATGGTGCTGAAATAAATGCTAACGCTGAAAATGTTAGGACTAATGTTGGAGTCACTATAGAAATTCCAGGAACTGGAAATGCATATTTGAATATTGGAATGCTGCAGGTGGAAGACTTTCTAGTAAAATTCCCTAGTAAGAATAATGCACAAGGTTGAAGTAGAGTTTCCAATCGAAACTTGAATCAATAGAGGCACAGGAAAATATGTCCCTGAATTCATGTCAAGAGCACTTCACAGGACTAGGGGTAGGATGCTCGCATGGATTGAATGCTTCAATCAAACAACATGAATCAGGTAACTGAGATAATTAGGAGAGTAGTTGAAAGAGGACCACTAAATTAGAGTATATGGGATGTCACTAGAAACCCTTTCATTACTAATATCTGAAAAGCTAGGAATCCTCCTGATTTCAAGCTTCCAACAATCAATGCTTATGACGAGAAATCAGATCCTACCGTTGAGTTGATGTAGTGTATTTTACATATGAAAACGCTTAGAGCTTTAAAACAGGTGATAGTGCGATGGTTTTCATGACTAATTTAGCTGCTATATGGTATGGGCAATTGGATAGTGAATCTATTTGTTCTTGGATTGAGTTAGTGGACAAATCCTTAAGGCAGTTCAAAGTGCATGTCTTAAGGTCGAAGAATGTGATGGTGTTGTCTAGTATTAAGCAAAGGTCTGGAAAAAGCCTTAGAAGTTATTTGACAATATTCGACATGGCGGTTGGTGCAATTGACAGGTCATATTTGTCTAACACCTTGATAGCGATGATTTTAGGAGTTAATGAAAGGACAAACTTCAAGTTGGCTTTAGAGAGAGATTCATTATTTGATTAGACGAAGTTTTATTATAAGGCTGAGAGATATCTATGGCAAAAGGACGTAGAATGTAACACCCAATATATTTGATTAGATGAAGTTTTATTATAAGGCTGAGGGGTCCGTCGTGCCGTCATAGAGTGTCATTTGCGGCATGTTAAAGCGTCACGACCACTCAGATTCGTGCTCTATTCTAGTGAAGGGAATACATCTCAGGTAGGACTCCCACAGTCGTTGGCGTTCCTTCGCATATCTCTCATGATACTGCGGACCATGTCAAGGAGATATGTTGGATGAGGATCTGCTGGCGGAATCCATTGGTTCTGGCGACCCTCAGGAGTTTTGTTTTGGGGACGTCTTCTATGATGAATATAGGGATAATCCTCCTACATATTATCGACATCGATTGTCTGGTTCTGATATGGTTGACGAGGCTAAGCGGGGTGTCGTTTATTTTGATCTTGTGGGACTTGGGACTGCTGAGCTGCTGGGAGCGTAGAAGCCAAAATCTGGGCGGTGATAGTTGGGTTCTATTGAGGAAGGGGACGATTACTCGGTCTCGGTTCGTCATTGATGAATAGTCGAGATCGATCACGGTGATGTATGCCCCTACTATAGGTGACTGTGGTTCTATCACCATTCCTGTTTCCATTGTTGTTGCCATTATTGTGACCATTTGTGTGAGCGTTAGAGCAGACAACGGCATTGTTGCTAAGGCAACTTCCTTCGTTGATGCGGGCCCCGAGACACGGAGGAAGAAGTTTCTGAGGCAGTGCGCCTCACTCGAGGATTATTCTGAGCCAGTTGGAGTTGGGTGACTATGCATTGACTCTCTTGAAGCCGACGCATGAGGTCGACTTTAGCTTTCAATGCTTGGTTGAGTTTGAGAGTCGTAGCCTCATGCATCTTGGTGACCCCGTACATCTGCACTTAGGTTACGGGGGCTTCGGGGTCCGTAGGAGGAATTATGTCCATTTCGGTCGGATATCCGCTGACTGGGGTCGCTGAGATGTCTCAGCTTCGGCTGCAGTAGAGGAGCTCTATGGAGATGTCAAGTCAGAAAATTTCTAACCCTTGTAACAAATGAGCTTAGAGAAATTCATAGTGGAGTGGTTAGGTGGGAGTAGGTAGGACTTGGGGACCAGTCAACAGAAAATCGCATCATAGGTTTGCATCCCAATGGAAATCGCATCATATATGAGCATTAGGGGGTAAATCGCATCCCTCTCATGGGATGTGTAACACATCGAACTTTGAATGATCGAATTAACTAAATTTAAGAGCACTTAATTTTTAAAAGAGAAATGAAGGGAAATGGGTTGCACCATTGCGTTCGTCTCGTAATTCTGCATGGAATAGAGTCCAAGTTTCGAAAAACGGAGTCCAGACGAAGGAGATATGACCCTCGGAAGATAACAAGAAAAAAAATGTGAGCAGGCCGACCAGGGAGGTCGACCTCCCATAGGGGAGGTCGACCATGGTTTCGACCTGGGGGTCGACCTCCCCCTTTGGGAGGTCGAACCTGGTTTGGCCAGTTTTGCTGTGTGGTGCGATTTTTGGGCCTGGGACGATTTTTGATCGTCCAGATCAGTTCTAGGGTTAATCCTAAGGCCTAAATAACTTTCTACACCTATAAATATGTCATAAACCTAACCCTAAATCATAAAATAATTTCTAAGACACCATTATGCTGTAAAACTCTCTCCTAAAACCCTAGCCGCCGCCTCTAATCAAATCTCAAGTGTTCATACATAATTCAAATCAAAGTTAAGAGCTTCAACAACAATTAAAGAAGATTAATCAACATCACCGCAACGTTTCTACACCAATTTCAATTCGTTAATCCTTTTCTTAAGCCACGAAAGGTGAGTATAGTTATTTTCACAAATTTAATGGGAATAAATAACAAGAAAAAGTTGTAAAAAGGATTCGTATATATGCTTGTAATGAAAATCTCACCAGGTTTTCACCTTTTTGATTCATGTCATCATATGCCTATGTTTCTATGTAAAGTTCATACCTTTTATCAGTTTATTCATGTTGAATCTTTTATTATGCCTCGATGCCAGTCTATATGCCTCTTTATTTCATGATGATGTTTTATTCCAATTTTCTATGAATTGATTCTCTCTTCTTACCCTTATTCCTTTTATTTGCGGATCTAGGCTACCTTCGAGCCTATATTAAAAATACGCGCGAATGCGAATACGTGGGAACGATGTGGAATATTGGGAATATGGGAAATTTGGAAAATTGGATATTATTGGATATTTTGGATAATTGGATAATATGTGAAATTGGCATATTTGGGTATGAATTACATGGAATTGATGAAATTGCCTAAAATTGTAAATTTGTAATTGAGGCTAATTAATGTGTAATTAGTGACAATTTGGAATAGGCAATATTATAGACATGATTATATGTTTAATTGGATATATATGACGTGAAAATTGGGTATGGGTGAAATACGATGTTAATGCACCTTTGACACGAGGTTAGGCGCAATTGTGACGTAAGACTGCTCGGAACCGCCCGGCAAATCCAGCGGTCACAATTGGACGTCTAATTTGAGAGGTCAAAGGAATGAATTGTAGGCATAACGGTTAATGACACGAGGTTAGACCCGGTTTATGGCATAAGACTGCCCGGAACCGCCCAGCAAATCCAGCGGCCATAAAGTGTTCGGTCTAATGTGAGAGGTCATGCACCGTTCGCCATAAGGAATGAATTAAAGAATACTAACCATAATAAGACATGGGTATGATTAGAGGGTTAAGTGGGGTGACATGTAAATTATGACATGTAAATATGGACTTAACCGAAATAAGATAGGACATGTAAATTATGACATGTAAGTATGGACTTAACCGTAGCATGTGTAAGACATGGACATTTAAATTAAAATGGTTAAGTGGGAGAAAAACCTAGTGGGGACCAGGCATAGGTGGGAGGCTTGTGTCGGATGGGGACCCGTTTCAACCAGTAACCCTTTTAAGTATCTAATTGGGACCGGTACTAGGCCGGGGTTGGGGCATGCTTACTGGGCTTGAATATAAGAGGTCAAAACGTGAATAGCGGTGGCAACGCAAGTCCAATGGGTTCATGTGCGTGCATGGGTCCGGGCTGGTAGGTAAGACGTTGTTGCATCGTGCAGATGTGGTCGTGCATTTCATGTTGGTATCGGGGTCGCCATTTTGGGGAGTGATACACCCCACTGTGGAGCCAGCATGGGTGCCTACGGGGTTTAGGAAGCCGGCCGAATGGGTAATTAAGGGTACCTTAGCGGTGGTAGGAGCAAGCCGGCACCTACGATAGCAGCTAGGTACAAGTAACTACCATGTTTGTCATGTGGGTACAGTTAGTGGGAAGGGATCAACCTCTAGTAAAAAGGGACTAGTATATGTGTGGTGTAATTAAGTAATGTGGTGTAACTTAGCAAAAGTGCGGTGTAACGAAATACATGTTGGTTGAGTTGGATAGTCCTTTGGGTGCTATTCTGATGTTGACTTCGGTCTTCGGGGTTAGTACTTGGTGGGTTATTCACTTAGCCAAGGTGTAGGATTGTCTTAGTACTTAGGAACGAAATCATCTTGTCCATCCTTTTTATCTACCTTATCTATGTTACAGCCATATCATGATGCCTATTTATGTCTTGATCATTTACCTTACCTATTATTTGTTTAAATTACTGGACTCGCCAGACTATTGATCCTGTTGTAATGGTTTTGGAAACTACTTATGAAAGCTTGTTTTGAGTCATAATGCTATGAAATAAGTTTTAACTTCCGCTGTGTTGTTTTATTTATTTATTCTTGTAATTTATCTGTTCTATACAACAATAACGCTTCATGGACATTGATGCATTCCATTTGTGAGTGACATTAATGGACATGGGGTGTTACACGTGGTATCAGAGCTATGGTTAAAAGAACAGATAAAAAGTTTTGAAAAGTGTTTTCAAAAGTATTATTTTCCTAGAAAGTATTTTCAAAAACTTGTTTTAAAGAAGCTATTTCCAAGGAAAGTTTACTTTAAAAGAGCATAATCCCCACAAGCCATACATCTCTCTTTCGCTTCCCTTGTTTTGAAACTCTTTCTTTTTCTTTTCAGCATGTCTGGAGCATCTGAGATACCAGAGGGTGTTCGTGTACCCGGTTGGTTTCGTTAATATCTCGAGGCTAGGGCCGATGCCGTGGGTCCGGCCGACGTTCCTCCTCCTCCTCCTCCACCAGCTCCTGTCATTCCTCCGCATGGAGATGTTTTCTCCAAGATATGTAAAGACTTTCATTTGATGGGTGGAAAACCTTTTAGTAGGTCTGAAACATTCGTTGAAGCTAGAAATTGCTTGAAAGAAGTGGAGCATCTGTTTGGCATTTTCGATTTGGACGATTGTAAGAAGGTCCAATTGGCTTCTTGGTTGATGAAGGACGAAGCTTCGTTTTAGTGGGAGGTTACTAATGGAGAGCATGCTGTGGAGACGTGGGAAGATTTTAGGGGAAGGTTTGAGTTGAAATTCCTTTCTCAAGCTGAGAAGAGTATGTACATGGAGAGGTTCTTGACATTGAAGCATAAAAACTTGACCGTGAAGGAGTATGTGACCGAATTTAATAAGTTGGCGAGATTTGGGCTCGAGTTGGCGAATACGCCTCACAAGAAGGCCTTGAGGTTTGCAAAGGGCCTAAATGAACCACTTCACAGTTTGGCTATGTCCCACATTCCAATGGGGGCTACGTATGAAAAGCTTGTTGATATGGCATACATGCATGAAGAAGAGAAGGGTGTAAGTACTTTTAGGCCACAAGATAAGAAGGAGGATCCAAAGAAAGCCCAACAAAAAAAGAAAGGTGGTAAGGAAAAGAGGAAGTGTCACAACTGTGGGATACCCGGCCATTTGAAGAAAGAATGTAGGAAGAAAAAGAAGTTCGCTTGTTATCATTGTGGTGATGCGAGTCATGCTGTGAAGGATTGTCCTAAGAAGCAAGGGCAGAGGGCAGGTTCTACTTCGGGAGGGCAGGTTCATGCTCTCATGGCTCCGGGACAGGAAGAAGGTAGAAAAAAATTATATCGAAAGTTTTATTTTCTTGTTTGATCATCCTATCTGTACTTTATTCGATTCTGGCGCATCACATTCATTTATCTCTACATCATTAGTTGAAACACTGCACTTAAATACTAGTCTCGTTGTAGATCCCATTGTAGTCTCAAATCCTATTGGTGGGTCGGCTCATTTATCCATGGTTTGTAGGGATTTGAGATTGTCTATCTTAGGCGGTGGTTTTGAATGTAATGCTTTTGTTCTTGGTTTCATGGGCTATGGGTTGATTCTAGGGATGGATTGGCTAGCCAGATATGGTGCCATCCTAGGTTGTGAACGAAGGGTAATAAAATTGTTGACTTGTAGTAGAAAGACCCTTGATATTTCTTGTGACCCTAGAGGATCGGTGATGCTTAGTTATCTTGAGTCACTTGATGCATCCAATGGTGATTTACATTCTGTTTGTATAGTCCATGAGTATGTCGATGTCTTCGATGAGGTGAGGGGTCTACCCCCAAAACGTGGGATAGACTTTCGTATTTATCTTGTAGACAATGCAAAACCAATATCTCTGCCAGTACGCCACATGCCTCCTCGTGAAAGGAGGGAGCTCAATAAGCAAGTAGGGGAGTTGCTTGAGAAGGGATTCATAAGACGTAGTATATCGGAGTGGGGTGCTCTGGTAGTACTTGCCACGAAGGCGGATAGGTCCCTTAGACTTTGTGTGGACTATAGAGAACTTAATAAGCTTACTAAGAAGAATAGGCACCCACTGCCGAGGATTGACGATCTCTTCTATCAGTTAGTTGGCGCCTCAGTGTTTTCGCAGTTGGACTTAGCCACTGGTTTCCATCAGTTGAGAGTGGCTGAGGATAGCATAGACAAGACTGCCTTTAGGACACCGGACGGCTGCTATGAGTGGCTTGTAATGCCCTTCGGTTTGACAAACGCCCCCGCATACTTTGTTGACTTGATGAGTAGGGTGTTTAGGAAGTACCTTAATAAATTCGTAGTGGTCTTTGTGGATGACATCTTGATCTTTTCTAAGAGCGAAGAAGAGCATGCCCTACATCTTAGGGAAGTGTTGGAGACCCTTCGAGCGCATAACCTTAAAGCTAAATTTTCAAAATGTCACTTTTGGAGGAATGAAGTGCGATTCTTAGGGCACGTGGTTTCTAAAGAAGGGATAGCTGTGGATCACGCGAAGGTGGTGGCCATCCAAGACTGGAAGGTCCCTAAAAATGCTACCGAGGTGAGGAGTTTCTTGGGGTTGGCAGGCTACTATAGGAAGTTTATCAAGGACTTCGCAAAGATATCAGCCTCATTGACATGCTTGACAAAGAAGAACCTAGTTTTCACGTGGGATGTAGATTGTGATGATGCGTTCCAACGTTTAAAGAGAGCTTTGACCACAGCCCCAGTCTTAGTGTTGCCAGATGGGAGTAAGCCATTTACCGTCTATACCGATGCTTGTAGGACATGATTAGGCGCAGTCTTAATGCAAAAGGGGAGAGTAATAGCCTATGGAGGGAGGCAGTTGAGAGTGCATGAAAGGAATTACCCTACACATGACCTAGAGTTGGCCACTATTGTTTTTGCGCTTAAGTCTTGGCGCCATTATCTTCTTGGCGAGAAATTCGAATTGTTCGCAGACCACAAATCGCTAAAATACTTGTTCTCTCATAAGGACTTGAACTTAAGGCAGCAAAGGTGGATGGAATTCTTACCGTCCTACGATTTCGAGATAGCATATACCCCTGGCAAGGGTAACGTGGTGGCAGACGCCTTAAGTAGGAAAAGGTTGTCCTTGAGTCCGTTGTTTGTTGAGCGAAAAAGCTTAGAGTTCATCTCTACGTTTGACTTTAGACCTTCCATTCACTTTGTACCCGGTTTGCTAGCATCCTTAGAGGTCAGACCTACGCTTTTGGGACGGATTGGTTAGGCACAGCGAGATGAACCACAATTGGTTGAGTTGGTAGAGAAGCTCATAAGGGGGGAGTCATCGAGCCATCTCAGTAGATATACCCTAGATGATAAGGGTAGGTTACGTAGGGATGGTAGACCTTGTGTACCACGAGACGAGAACTTGAGAAAAACCATTCTTGATGATGTACATCGCTCGAAGATGACCATTCATCCCGGCGGGGACAAGAAGTACATGGACATGAGACGAGTTTACTTTTGGGCCGATATGAAGAAGGATGTGGCCGAGTTTGTCGCTAGATCCTTGGTGTGCCAACAAGTAAAAGCAGAGCAAAAGAAGCCCGGTGGGTTGCTTCACCCATTGGAGGTCCCACAATGGAAGTGGGAGAGTGTCTTGATGGACTTTGTTGATGGGTTACCGACATTGAGGAAGGGTAATATGGGGATTTGGGTCGTGGTAGACAGACTTACTAAGAGCGCCCATTTCATTCCCATGAAGAGTAAGAGGACTGCTCCATGGTTAGCCTCTGTATACATTCGAGAGATTGTTCGTTTGCATGATGTTCCTTCTGGCATAGTGAGCGATCGCGATCCTATTTTTACTAGCGAGTTTTGGAAGAGCTTGCAAGAGGCAGTAGGGACTCAGTTATGTTTGAACACCGCATATCATCCTCAGAAGGACAGCCAGACCGAGAGGGTGAATCGTATTCTAGAGGACCTTTTGAGGCTATGTGTTTTAGACTTCGGAGGTACATGGGAGGAGCATCTTCCTTTGGTGAAGTTCGCGTATAATAATAGTTTTCAGTCTAGCATTGGCAAGGCACCTTTCGGGGCTCTTTATGGAAGGCCTTGTCGTTCACCTACATGTTCGTGGAAATCTACGGATAAGATCATACTTGGGCCCGATATGGTTAGAGACTTCGGAAAAGATTAATTTGATTCGAAGGAGGATGAAGATGGCGCAAGATAGGCAGAAATCGTATGCGGACAAGAGGAGGACAGATCTTGAATTTGATATTGGGGACATGGTCTTTATCAAGGTGTCTCCATTACGGAATGTTGTTCGCTTTGGGTCCGTTGGGAAGTTAGCACCAAGGTTCGTAGGGTCGTTTCTTATTAAGGAGAGGATTGGACAGATGGCGTATAGAGTGGAGTTGCCCGAGAGACTTAGTGGTGTACACGACATATTCCATGTATCACATTTGAGGAAGTGCTTGCATGATACCGCGGAAGTGGTAGAGTCGAGCTTGCTTAAAGAGGTGGAGATAGAGCATGATGTGACGATTCGATGAGCTCCTACATGCATTCTTGGGTCGGAGATTAAGAAGTTGAGGAATCGAGAGGTCAAGCTAGTCAAAGTGCAATGGGGAGATGATGAGAGCAACGCTACTTGGGAGACGGAGGAGAAGATGCGTTCATTATACCCTTTTCTTTTCGAGAGTATGTCTTTTAATTTCTCCTTTATCGCTTAGCTTGTACTTGTTCTATCTTTAGTAGGTCCTCTCGCTAGTATCTTTGCCCTTTAGATAGGGTAGTCCTATGGTTAAAACATGTGTTTGAGACATGTTATGTATGGTAAATGCATGTGGATGCAAGTGTTTGCTAGTGGTTGCTCGTGGATGCATATACACACACTTTAGGCACTAGATCGGCTCAGTCACTTTCATATTGCATATTGCATATAAATGGATGTATTTAGTAAAATGAATGTACATTGGATGTGTGTATCATATGGATGTTGCATTTAAATGAATGGTTGTGCACACATGTAGTAATGATATGTATAGGGTTCTTTGCATACATGATGGACACATGGCACTATCATTATTTGCATAAAGGAGGTCGACTGAATCAATGGACCGCCTGATTTTGCATTAGTATACGAACATATACACACACTATGCATATGTACATGAAAAGCATTAGAATTTTTTTTAAGGACAATGGTTGCTTGTGGTTGATGGTTGAGAAGATGGATGACTGGATGGTAGGATACGTTCTTCTTGACTTAGAGATTTCGAGGACGAAGTCCTTTAAGTAGAGGAGAATGTAACACCCCGAATTTTGAATGATCGAATTAACTAAATTTAAGAACACTTAATTTTTAAAAGAGGAATGAAGGGAAATGGGTTGCACCATTGCGTTCGTCTCGGAATTCTGCATGGAATAGAGTCCAAGTTTTCGAAGAACGAAGTCCGGACGAAGGAGATATGACCCTCGAAATATAACAAGAAATATATATATATATATATATATATATATATATGTGAGCAGGACGACCAGGGAGGTCGACCTCCCAAGGGGGAGGTCGACCATGGTGTCGACCTGGGTACCCTCAGATCGACCTGGGGGTCGACCTCCCCCTTTGGGAGGTCGAACCTGGCGTTTGCTCCAAATTTGGGATCAAACACCTAAGGTGTAAAGCTACACTTCACCTATTCGGTAAGAATGTGGGACCACGAAATCGCAAGATAAACGAATAAAAGCAGGTAAGAGCACAAAGGAGTTTTTATAGTGGTTCGATTCAATATGAATCTACGTCCACTTTTAACCAATTCTCATTATGATATTCAAGCTTACAACATATGAAATTCCTCTCATTACAATCTTTTCTCTCTTTTAAACTTCCTTATGATCTAATTACACCTAAATTTGGTGAAGAAATTGAAGAGATCTTTTAGCTTTGTGATGAATCTTCAACCACTTGTGTGCTTTGATCCTTTTCCATGATCTTCATAGGTTTCATAGTGAATTAGCATTCGATTTTGGTTTTTGAGAGGAGAAGAGATTGTTTGAATGAGATTGAAGGAGTTTAAATTTAATTGTCGAGAGCTCAAATGATCTTTGATTTGGATTTGATCTTCATGAAGTTGGAAAAGGGTTTTTGAATCCATGGAAGCCATTAGAGAAGTTATAGACGAGTCTTCAATTTGGTAGAGTCTCCCCCTTGGAATGAATTTTCGGTCCCCCCTTCAAATGAATTGTGAGGGGTATTTATAGGAGTGATTGGAGAGTAGTGGCACACTTGTAATTTTGCGGGTACAGCTGGCGCTAGGTTGTAACTGAGTGAGTATACACGTTATTCAACATACGGTTGTGACATGGAGCCTTACGCCATGGTGTATACTGCGACATGAAGCTTGCGACATAACTCCTGCGGTATGAATGAATTTGCGGGAACGACTTGGTTATACTGTGCGACATGAGCTTCCAGGTATGGCTTCAATGAATGACGTGGTCCTCTTAAAATACGAAGCAGCTTGGATTAAATAGCTGGCATTAGCAATCGAATCGTCTATTCATTTGTACCCTTCACTCCTCGTCCATATGAACGCTGCTTTTGTAGCAGGTGATCGTTCGACATATTGACAGCTGGTATTTCGTAATCAACTCATGCCATCTCCTATTGTTTTATTCACATGATCCTTTTTGCGACATGAATTGTTCAACGACATGAACTCATCAATACATAGTAAATGCTTTAATGCGGCATGGTCTCTTACGGGTTGACAAGTACGACATGGTTGGTTTGCGACTTGGACTGGGGATGATGACATGGCGTCTGTCGACATGCTAACATCCCAAAATGGAAAAAGCTCTACACGATGAGTGCTGGCGCATCATATTTATTTACTAGAAGATCAACCCATTCTTCGCAATATACATGCCTATGGTCTGAGCTAGTTCTTCCATTGTTTCACGTCTTTATACGTCATGAAATGAAGCAACGGGCACAATATGGATACATGCTAACGCCATATTCTAATCCTTCCTGCTCCGTTGTGAATGTCATGTCAAGCCGTCCATGCGCCATGCAATCTCTACATTTGGCTTTACCCCACACTTGTGATCCTTGTATTAACGACCTGACCTGCTTACGTATTGCCACTGACTTGAACATGTTCATCACAATTCTCTCCATGTCGTATCCTTTGTGTCATAGTTATGATGTCCTATGGAAACAATGACTTAACGCATGTCATTAATATGACATGAGAATAGTGACCATCGTGACACAGTGCGCACTATGCAGAACGACATGGAAGTGACAAGCCGTTCTCCACATTTTACTTTTGACCTGGGTGGTCTGGAAATATCCTGATGATGTTTTAGCAGTCTAACGCCTTAACATTTACACTGAACGATATGACGCCATTGATTCCTTATATGTTACTCACGACAAGAGTTATATCGTGTGATCGTAATGCCTCAAACGACGTAAATACATACACAACGGCATGAGCATCAACTTCTTGGTAGGAGTTGTTTACATGGCATGGTTCCACCAGGATGACTCATGAGGCATGGATGCGTTGACGACATGAATGTGTTGGCGGCTAACCAGACAACATGGGAACCGACACGGTATGAGTAAACATGGCGTACAGATGGCTTAAAATCATGTCGGATGGATGACTGCAGGATCCACGTCGTAGGAACGACTTGAGCCAATCATGTCATGTGTCATTGTCCGTAAATAGTTCTTAGTTCTGAACCGTGTTTTAAGAACGGGGTTAACATTTGCCCCTCGAAGCTTGTATTTCTCGCTTGCGAGGAATGCGGGCTTCGAAATGAACACAATTTGAGTTGAGATCCAGTCGTAGTTTTTTGTTTGCTGAGGCAAATCATTCTTTGAACTCATATGTTCCGTGCTTCCTGTTCTATAATTAAAACAAGCGTTCGCACAATTTTGGACTTATACTTTGTTGTTGACTGTCCACATCAACAACAGATTAGTTAATTATGAATTATAGCGAACTTTATTTTTGAATTGGATGATTTATCTGCATAGAATTGTTTTCCCTTCAACTGACCTATTTTTGAATTCGAACTCGGATTAATTGGATCTTAAATGTTCAATGTCCCTTGAACAAATAAAAGAGTTATGTTATATATGTTATAACATATGTGTGTTTCATTTTTTATATTATATTATTTCTGTATGTGCTTTTTTCCAGTTAAATAATTAACTAAATTGAGAAAAAAGACTCAAAATTCAGTGGTTCACAAATACGATATTCAAATTCAGATTCTGGATTTAAAAATCAAATAATCGACTGAGCCGACTGCAGATTTTGAATGCTATCATTTTAATGACTTATATGATGGTGTATGATATTTCATATTTGAGAAATACGTATCTGTGACCATTTTCTGTTTCTCTTTGGGGAATCTTTGATTATCTGTGCCCCAGCTTTGGAGGTCATCACTGGTTTTCATTATGAGGAGAATTTTTATAACTCAGTTTTTGCTTGTCATGCTGATCAATTTTGGCATTATAGATTCTGTTGGATGCCCCATGTTTTAATGAGGTCCTTTTGTTCCAACGTCTTATCTTTTTCTTGCGATTGAATCAACATGATGGATTTTATTGAGCGTTGTTGATATCTCCTATGGAGAAGTCGCTTTCTCTATGGAAAGGGGTTTTTGGGTTGTTGCATCGTTTCGCCATGCGAACTCCTACGAGGTTTGGGTTAAGGCTGCACCGCTCCGCGCTTACGAACTCCCACGCTTCGTCTTGCTTTAGCAAGCTCCCGCGCTTTGTTTCGTGCCTACGGATTCTCGCAAACCATTAGGTTAAGGCCGCATCGCTCCGCGCTTACGAATTCCCACGCTTCATCTTGCTTTAGCAAGCTCCCGCGCTTCGTTTTGCGCCTACAGATTCCGGCGAACCACGGCGAACCATTGGGTTAAGGTTGCATCGCTCCGCGCTTACGAACTCCCACGCTTCGTCTTGCTTTAGCAAGATCCTGCGCTTTTTTTCGTGCCTACAGATTACCGCAAACCATTAGGTTAAGGCCGCATCGCTCCACGCTTACGAACTCCCACGCTTCGTCTTGCTTTAGCAAGCTCCCGCGCTTCGTTTCGCGCCTACGGATTCCCGCGAACCATTAGCTTAAGGTTGCATCGCTCCGCGCTTATGAACTCCCACGCTTCGTCTTGCTTTAGCAAGCTCCTACGCTTTTTTTTGCTCCTACGGATTCCCGCAAACCATTAGGTTAAGGCCGCATTGCTCCGCGCTTACGAACTCCCACGCTTCGTCTTGCTTTAGCAAGCTCCCATGCTTCGTTTCGCGCCTACGGATTTCCGCGAACCATTGGGTTAAGGCTGCATCGCTCCGCGCTTACGAACTCCCACGCTTCGTCTTGCTTTAGCAAAGCTCCCGCGCTTCGTTTCGCGCCTACGGATTCCCGCGAACCTTTGGGGGATGAGGTTTTGGATCCGTGATAGCTTGTTGCTCTTTTCTCCGTTTGATTCATTAGGACTTCCTTGATCAACCGTTGAGTTGGTATTATCGGAGTTGCTTCATTTCATCGGATCTTGAGGAAGCAAACGCCTACGGAATAGCCTGCAATGAGAAAATCGATTTTTAGCAAATTTTTCATATATATTTTGCAAGTCAGAGATTTACACAACCAGGCAACATTCCATTCATAGTACTTTTATTCTTACAATGTATGTAAACCATTATAGACTTTTTACATGAGAGTAAAACATAGTAAAGAGTAAAGTAATGCAAAGATGCGATAGTGATCGCTTATTCTGAGTTTCAGATATTAGGTCATCATCAACGTTCGTCAGTTGATTATCAGCCTTGGAGTGATCTGAGCAGAAGATACGTTGCTTGGACCAGACTGATCATTTGATGCCCCTTGCCCTAGGGAGCTGCAGAAGGATTTGCATCTTGGGAGTTCTTCACAAATTGTTGCAGACGGTTCTTCCTAATCAACTCTCCAATTAATGATTTCAGATGTCTGCATTCGTTGGCGCTGTGGCCCGGCTGATTATGATACCGACAGAACTTCCCGGATTTAGTCAGATGGTCATTCATTTTCATTGGTCGAGGCTCCGGGTAATCTTCTACGTCCTTTGTGGCAAGGTAGATGTTCTCGGGAGTGTTATTCAGAGGAGTTAACTCGGATGAGTCAAGAAGGCGAAACTTTTTATTAGCCTTGTTGTTATTTCTGTCATTCACTCGCTCCTTCCCCTGAGTATTCTTTTGATCACACTGAGTAGCAGCACTTTTGGGGGCTTCTAGAAGTTGGTTTCCACCGATGATATGAAGAGGTATAGGATTGTCGTCCACTCTCATGTACTCCTCCGCCTACTTGTAGAACTTATCAAGCGTAGTCGGTTCCTTCATCTTTATCCATCTTCCGAATTCGCTTGTTTTATCTATAGCGTCGAGTAAAGCCATGAGAATTATGCGTGGCTCTGGATTCCTTAATTCAGACAAGGCGACGTTGAATCGACTGAGGAAGGCTTTGACAGTTTCCCCTGGATTCTGTTTTATTGCTGAGAGTGGTATAGCATCCTTGGCTTTAGTAGCGTACAGGCGGAACTGCTTCTTGAACTTTTTGGTTAAGTCAGAAAATCGATCGATAGACTTGGGTGGCAGTTTTGTGAACCATAGTGATGTGGCACCTTCTAAGTAGAGAGGAAAGTATGTGCATCTCATCTCATTGGTCATCTTAGCTGCACTCATATGCCATTCATATTTGAATAAGACGTAGTTCGGATCAACAAGACCGTTGTATGGAAGCAGAGTCGGAGGATTGAACTTCTTCGGACATTCTACTCCAAGGATTCTTTCGGTGAACGGAGTCCTATCGGGAGAGAAGTCCCATTCTCTTTCGCCGTCCTTGCTAGCTTGATTCTTTTTCATGGCTCATTCTATCATGTCCGAAATGTATTCTTCGGTGCTATGGCGCTAAGCTGAGCTCTTTACCAAATGTTCGTCTAGGCATATGATCCCGATTAGAGAGCTTGGGCCCTTTGCCTTCTCGATGAAGAGGTGCCCCTGTGATAGGATTGGCGGATTTTCGAGCACTCACTTTGGAATGGTCCTTATCTTTTGATCTTGAATCATCGATGTTAGCTTCATCCCTATCACTTGCCCCATCATAATCGTATTCCATATTGTCATTGCGGTTATGATCGGAAGCAGGCGATTTTTCATTCTCTCCGAGATCCACATGCACTTTTGGAGGGGCTCGAATTGGTTAAGCATTTAGAAGAGCGTTCATTTTTTCCATTAGAGCATCATTAGCATCCATCAAAGTTTTATTTGAAGTTTCAATTCGGCGATTCACGTTGGCAATAGCGGCATTTAGTTCATTTCAAGTTACGCCGGCTCCACTTATCGAGTTTTCACCAACATCGAAGCGGTTAGTTAGTGGTGTCTCTTCATTAGCAACATCATCGGCTTCTATCACGGTTTTGCTAACGGTCTTATTAGATTTAGCCATAATTTCTGAGAAACAAGCAACTTAGAGCTTTAATGCAAGGATGTCAACTTTGGGAGAGTGCGAGAAGAGGTAGGAGATGCGAGCGCGGCCCTACGGTGGGTGCCAAATGTTTTCTCCAAATTTGGGATCAAACACCTAAGGTGTAAAGCTACACTTCACCTATTCGGTAAGAATGCGGAACTACGAAATCGCAAGATAAACGAATAAAAGCAGGTAAGAGCACAAAGGAGTTTTTATAGTGGTTCGATTCAATATGAATCTACGTCCACTTTTAACCAATTCTCATTATTATATTCAAGCTTACAACATATGAAATTCCCCTTATTACAATCTTTTCTCTCTTTTAAACTTCCTTATGATCTAATTACACCTAAATTTGGTGAAGAAATTGAAAAGATCTTTTAGCTTTGTGATGAATCTTCAAGCACTTGTGTGCTTTGATTCTTTTCCATGATCTTCATAGGTTTCGTAGTGAAGTAGCATTTGATTTTGGTTTTTGAGAGGAGAAGAGATTGTTTGAATGAGATTGAAGGAGTTTAAATTCAATTGTCAAGAGCTCTAATGATCATTGATTTGGATTTGATCTTCATGAAGTTGGAAAAGGGTTGTTGAATCCATGGAAGCCATTAGAGAAGTTATAGATGAGTCTTCAATTTGGTAGAGTCTCCCCCTTGGAATGAATTTTTGGTCCTCCCCTTCAAATGAATTGTGAGGGGTATTTATAGGAGTGATTGGAGAGTAGTGGCACACTTGTAATTTTGCGGGTACAGCTAGCGCTAGGTTGTAATTGAGTGATTATACACGTTATTCAGCATACGGTTGCGACATGGAGCCTTACGCCATGGTGTATACTGCGACATGAAGCTTGCGACATAACTCCTGCGGTATGAATGAATTTGTGGGAACGACTTGGTTATACTATGCGACATGAGCTTCCAGGTATGGCTTCAATGAATGACGTGGTCCTCTTAAAATACGGAGCAGCTTGGATTAAATAGCTGGCATTAGCATTCGAGTCGGCTATTCATTTGTACCCTTCACTCCTCGTCAATACGCATGCTGCTTTTGTAGCAGGTGATCGTTCCACATATTGACAGCTGGTGTTCCGTAATCAACTCATGCCATCTCCTATTGTTTTATTCACATGAGCCTTTTCGCGACATGAATTGTTCAACGACATGAACTCATCAATACACAGTAAATGCTTTAATGTGGCATGGTCTCTTACGGTTGACAAGTACGACATGGTTGGTTTGCGACTTGGACTGAGGATGATGACACGGCATCTGGCGACATGCTAACAAACCAAAATGGAAAATGCTCTACACAGTGACAGCTGGTGCATCATATTTATTTACTAGAAGATCCGTCCATTCTTCACAATATACATGCCTACGGTCTGAGCTAGTTCTTCCATTGTTTAATGTCTATATACGTCATGAAATGAAGCAACGGGCACAATATGAATACATGCCAACACCATGTTCCAATCCTTCCTGGTCCGATGTGAATGTCATGATATATCAAGTCGTCCATGCGCCATGCAATCTCTACATTTGGCTTTACCCCACACATGTGATTCTTGTATTAACGACCTGACCTGCTTACGTATTGCCATTGACTTGAACGTGTTCATCACAATTCTCTCCATGTCGTAGCCTTTGTGTCATAATTATGATGTCCCATGGAAACAA
This sequence comes from Allium sativum, assembly GCA_030737875.1. Classification (NCBI taxonomy): domain Eukaryota; kingdom Viridiplantae; phylum Streptophyta; class Magnoliopsida; order Asparagales; family Amaryllidaceae; genus Allium; species Allium sativum. Next base: position 323,551,091 of record CM060921.1, read on the forward strand.
TGACTTAAAGCATGTCATTAATACGACATGAGAATAGTGACCATCGCGACACGGTGCATTATGCAGAACGACATGGAAGTGACAAGCCGTTCTCCACATTTTTCTTTCGACCTGGGTGGTGTGGAAACATCCTGATGACGTTTTAGCAGTCTAACGCCTTAACATTTACACTGAACGATATGATGCCATTGATTCCTTATATGTTACTCACGACATGAGTTATATCGTGTGATCGACATGCCTCAAACGACGTAAATACGTACACAACGACATAAGCATCAACTTCGTGGTAGGAGTTGTTTACATGGCATGGTTCCACCGGGATGACTCATGCGGCATGGATGCATTGATGACATGAATGTGTTGGCGGCTAACCGGACAACATGGGAATCGACACGGTATGAGTAAACACTGCGTATAGACGGCTTAAAATCATGTCGGATGGATGACTGCAGGATCCATGTCGTAGGAACGACTTGAGCCAATCATGTCGTGTGTCATTGTCCGTAAATACTTCTTAGTTCTGAACCGTGTTTTAAGAATGGGGTTAACACCCGGTTCGGCCAGTTTTGCTGTGTGGTGCGATTTTTGGGCCTGGGACGATTTTTGATGGTCCAGATCAGTTCTAGGGTTAATCCTAAGGCCTAAATAACTTCCTACACCTATAAATATGTCATCAACCTAACCCTAATTCATAAAATAATTTCTAAGACACCATTATGCTGTCAAACTCTCTCCTAAAACCCTAGCCGCCGCCTCTAATCAAATCTCAAGTGTTCATACACAATTCAAATCAAAGTTTAGAGCTTCAACAACAATTAAAGAAGAACAATCAACATCACCGCAACGTTTCTACACCAATTTCAATTTGTTAATCCTTTTCTTAAGCCACGAAAGGTGAGTACAGTTATTTTCACAAATTTAATGGGATTAAAGTAACGTGAAAAAGTTGTAAAAGGGATTCATATATATGTTTGTAATGAAAATCTCACCAAGTCTTCACATTTTTGATTCATGTCATCATATGCCTATGTTTCTATGTAAAGTTCATACCTTTTATCAGTTTATTCATGTTGAATCTTTTATTATGCCTCTATGCCAGTCTATATGCCTTTTATTTCATGATGATGTTTTATTCCAATTTTCTATGAATTGATTCTTTCTTCTTACCCCTGTTCCTTTTATTTGCGGATCTAGGCTAACTTCAAGCCTATATTAAAAATACGCGCGAATGCGAATACGTGGGAACAATGTGGAATATTGGGAATATGGGAAATTTGGATATTATTGGATATTTTGGATAATTGGATAATATGTGAAATTGGCATATTTGGGTATGAATTACATGGAATTGATGAAATTGCCTAAAATTGTAAATTTGTAATTGAGGCTAATTAATGTGTAATTAGTGACAATTTGGAATAGGCAATATTATAGACATGATTATACGTTTAATTGGATATATATGACATGAAAATTGGGTATGGGTGAAATACGATGTTAATGAACCTTTGACACGAGGTTAGGCGCAATTGTGATGTAAGATTGCCCGGAACCGCCCGGCAAATCCAGCGGTCACAATTGGACGTCTAATGTGAGAGGTCAAAGGAATGAATTGTAGGCGTAACGGTTAATGACACGAGGTTAGATCCGGTTTGTGGCGTAAGACTGCCCGGAACCGCCCGGCAAATCCAGCGGCTACAAAGTGTTCGGTCTAATGTGAGAGGTCATGCACCGTTCGTCATAAGGAATGAATTAAAGAATACTAACCATAATAAGACATGGGTATGGTTAGAGGGTTAAGTGGGGTGACATGTAAATTATGGCATGTAAATATGGACTTAACCGGAATAAGATACGACATGTAAATTATGACATGTAAGTATGGACTTAACCGTAGCATGTTAAGACATGGACATTTAAATTAAAATGGTTAAGTGGGAGAAAAACCTAGTGGGGACCAAGCATAGGTGGGAGGCTTGTGTCGGATGGGGACCCGTTTCAACCAGTAACCCATTTGAGTATCTAATTGGGCCTGGTACTAGGTCGGGGTTGGGGCACGCTTACTGGGCTTGAATATAAGAGGTCAAAACGTGAATAGCGGTGGCAACGCAAGTCCAACGGGTTCATGTGCGTGCATGGGTCCGGGCTGGTAGGTAAGACGTTGTTGCATCGTCTAGGTATGGTCGTGCATTTCATGTTGGTATCGGGGTTGCCACTTTGGGGAGTGATACACCCCACTGTGGGGCCAGCACGGGTGCCTACAGGGTTTAGAGAGCCGATCAAATGGGTAGATTAAGGGTACCTTAGCGGTGGTAGGAGCAAGCCGGCACCTACGATAGCACCTAGGTATAAGTAACTACCAAATTTGTCATGTGGGTACAGTTAGTGGGAAGGGATCAACGTCTAGTAAAAAGAGACTAGTAGATGTGCGGTGTAATAGTAATGTGGTGTAACTTAGCAAAAGTGCGGTGTAACGAAATACATGTTGGTTGAGTTGGATAGTCCTTTGGGTGCTAGTCTGATGTTGACTTCAGTCTTCGAGGTTAGTACTTAGAGGGTTGTTCGCTTAGCCAAGGTGTAGGATTGTCTTAGTACTTAGGAACGAAATCATCTTGTCCATCCTTTTTATCTACCTTATCTATGTTACAGCCATATCATGATGTCTATTTATGTCTTGATCATTTACCTTACCTATTATTTGTTAAAATTACTGGACTCGCCAGACTTTATGTATGACCCATTTGTTTCCACCTCTTTTCTTTCCTCCCCCCCCCCCCCCTCAGGTTTGCTAGGAGGGAATACTACAGCTTAGTGCCGATTTCTTTCAGTTACTTGAAAAGAGTAGATGTATCGCTTTGGACTCTCTCATCTTTATGGCTTTGCTTATGCTCAGTGGGGATTTATGCATTTATGTTATTTAAGTATTTGCTTCTTCATGTACTTTGAAGTTTTTGGAAAAGACTATTGATCCTGTTGTAATGGTTTTGGAAACTACTTATGAAAGCTTGTTTTGAGTTATGATGCTATGAAATAAGTTTTATCTTCCACTGTGTTGTTTTATTTATTTATTCTTGTAATTTATCTGTTCTATACAACAATAACGCTTCATGGATATTGATGCATTCCCTTTGTGAGTGACATTAATGGACATGCGGTGTTACACGATGCGATGTGGCTATGGGGCGCTGTATCCCTTGGATATGATGGCATTGCATCCTGAGGGATGCGGCGCCTCTGCTCTTGTTGGATGTGAATCCATCGCATCCCGCTAGATGTGATGTCATCGCTTCCGGGGGGATGCGATGTTGTTAGGGAACTGGGTGTCTGTAACCTAGTATTAATGGATCTTAAGGCTACTCAAACACTAGAGAGATAAACTATATCTATTCAAATTCAAATCAAAAGAAATGAGTAATAAAATAAAATGCAGTAAAGTAAATAACACCAGGATTTTTATACTGGTTTGGATTAACCAATCCTACATCCAGTCTTGTACTTCACCGTGCAGAAATTCACTATAATCGCTTGCTTTCCATGGGCGGCAATAACACCTTTACAATCTTGATTTAACGGGCTACAAGCAACACCTTCTCCATATCAACAGCAATAAACAATAGCAAGTAGTCGTATCTTTAGTACAGATTCTTGCAGACATTGTATAATGATCCTATGACCTCCAATGGCAATATATATTTGAATTCTTTGAGGAAATATGATCAAATCGGAGGAAGAAAGATATGAATTCAAGTACAACTCTCTGATATTGTGTGGCTTGCAAATCAATGAAGAATAAGAGTGAAAGAGAGTGGATTTACAAGAGTAATAGATAGTTTTCAATGGAATTTTGTAGAGAATAAATGGAGAAGGAGTAGAAGAAAATGTGAAATTATTGTGTAAAAATTGTTGCCAGAGGCCTTTAAATAGTGTATGAAAGGATGTGTCTTTTGGTGAAAGAGTGGAGGGAATACCTACTCAATTTGAATTCAAAAATTTGGAGGACCGTTATATGCCGACATACAAAGATGGGTATGTTGACATACTTATGTTGCAAATATGCACAACAACACTTATAAGTGTTGCAAATTCTCTGCACTTCAAATTTCCTTATATTTGTGGATTTTGGTGATTCGGTTGGGGCCAATGGTTGATTACCTTCAAGTGTAATTGTCATGGGATCTTTAATAAGATATTCTAAGGTTCAACCAACTCCTCATTACTTCAAACACCTTTGTTCTTCAGCATTCATCTTTAATAGCTTTTAGTCTTCAATTGCATTGATTATCCTTCCTCTGTAATTCTTCTTTTGTATTCTAGTTTATCTTTATAAATATCTTCAAAATATATCAATGTGACTGCACAACTCAAAGATATGTTAGTAGTCATGTTTATATGCTTGTTGTCATCAAAATCAATACCTAGGGTATTAACAATATGTCATCGCATCCTGAGGGATGCGATGTCACCACATCCTGATGGATGTGATGTCATCTCATCCTGATGGATGTGATGTCATCTCATCCTGATGGATGTGATGACATTACGTTTTGCTTGGTGCGACGCAAAGTGCTAAGGAGTGACGCGAATCGGCGTGGGGCGTTGGCTTGTATGGTAAGGCGGGGTCTCTGAGGTGAGGATTCAACTTTGAGAGGCGAGGCGAGGGTTTGTGAGGCGAGGGCTCGGGTTTGAGAGGCGAGGCAAGGGTTTGTGAAGCTATTCCTTGATCGACCTCTTCTCAGCCTAAGCCTTCAACAACTTGGCCACTCTTCGAGCTGTGAAACCACGTGACGTGTTGAGTTGAATGGGTCTAGTGTGCTTTTTGGGAACTAGACGAAAACACCCGTTAACACTAGTACACATATCACACCACCACGACCCGGAAAGCCTGGTCGTACGGGCCCGCCCACTGCTAGGAAACAAAGAAGGCCTCCAACAGCTAATCGACCCATACCTACAGCAAAATCGTGACTTCGACATCATAGGCAAAGTCGCGTCAGTGGCCTCAATGTGCATGCATGAAAAGCCATCGCAAAACCGTTCATGGGCGAAGTGGTCCAAGCGTTAAAGCTCATCTCCCACAGTAAAGACGAAGCCGACTGCGACAACAACTCGTCCAGTCAGAATGACTCTTCTTCCACAAAAGGCAAGTTGTTCCCCGCGCAGCTGGTGCAGCCAGACTTCGACTCAGTTGGGGTATCTTGGTAATTACGCAGATCACTCGGCGTTTCTGAATATGGATTGCAGTTCAGCATCGATGGAGGCGACAACGCCTAGAATGGGCGGAAGAGATGGTTCTCAATCGGATCCTTGTAGAATGAAGAAGATTAAAAATGCGTTGACTGAGAGGAACTGTAAGTGAGCACCGCTATCCTTTAAAGTGTCCCCATTAGTTTGATCCTTGGCTTCTTTAGTGTTTTTTTCTTTTTGGAAAAAATGTAATTAATTGTACACAGGTAGAGTTTGAACGACCTTTTGAAATGTACAGAGGTAAGGGCGGATATGTGTTGGTTTATTACTTGTTATGGTCAAGCTTTAACTTGGAAGTTCTACATTCATGATTCATTAACCAGGCATTTTAATTGTATTATTATTGTATTTTACCCTAAAATATATATATATATATATATATATATATATATATATACACACAACTTTTGAAAGAATAAATTGATTTCGATTAGAAGAGATGTAGAATAAATCATTTCAAAAGTCAAACCAAATTTTACTAATTAAGCAAGAGAAAAAATGTACATATACATGGAAAAGAACTATGATTAAAATATATAGATCTAAAAAACTTATCCTTTGAACATGGTATTAAAATCTACAAGAGATCCGGAAAAACATAACTAAATAATAATGAAAGAGCTACAACACAATGGGATCTAAAATATAAGGGCCGAAAAAAATATGAAGTACAAATGAAGTGAGACAGGAAAAAATATATCTAAAAGAGATAAAACTAATAGAATGAGACCTGAAAGATTAGATCAATAGAATTAAATCTAAAAAAGTTCTTACCATTTTGAGATCTATAATTAAATCTGACCAAAAAAAAAAAAAAGATCTTCTAGATTATCATAATTCTATCTAAATTTTTTATTTAGAGATTATGTTGATAACGAGTTATAAACTAGCAGAAGATAAGAAGCAACTAGAAAAAGAGAAAGGCAAATTCTATTCGTACACCTTAAATTGCTTTAGATACATCAGTCTTTTTTTTTACATCATGTACACCATTTTTTGCTTAGTATACACCACACACATTACTAAACTATCCTCAAGTCTAAAGAGAATAAAATAAGTTTCTCACTTAGTATCTTTCTCACGTGCATTGGTCGAACTAAGGAATATTGATTTCTAAAATCAATGAATTCACTTTTGCAACTTAAATTCAATTCCTTAGTTGGATTCATATTTATTTAATTATTCATATATTACAATTTAACTTTAAATTTTGAATAATAAAATATTAATCTACTTAAATTTTGATTTTAAGTTAAAAACCGATTTAAATATAGTAAATAATTGAGAACTTAGTACACAACGAACCATATTAATTTTAGTACTTCATTAGTAAATTTATTTTTGTGACTAATTTGGAATGCATATTATTAGAACTGATTATACATGAATATAACAAGAAAGAATATGAATAAAATTTAACGCTTCAATAGAAGTTAAATTAAATTCACTTGATAACACATAGAAATTTCAATTTTTTTATTAAACAATTTTAACGATTGTGTATGATGTGGACATTTGAAATTTTTATTATTTTATTTTATTTTGATTATTTTTTAATAAGTGTATTTTTGTTTTTAATTTAATTAAAAAATTTAATGGTGTATAGGTAAAGTAATTTACGGTGTATAAATAGAATTTGCCAAAGAGAAATTTCATTCATTACAAAGATTGGTTCATCCATTTTCATTACATAAACTTTTTTATGTACATATTATCTATCACACAATGTGGAACTAAGAAAAAAAACCATTGTATCACAGTCAGCATACTCACTCTCACTCACATATGTCCATCCATAGAGTTATAACAAGCATGATAACTATAGCTCAAAGAATCCTAAAAATAGATACAAAGTAGATATAGGGTTGTTAGGGTAACGGTAAATTTACCATTACCATACCATTACCAGTCGACTAGTAATCATTTTTGATTGAAATCGGAATACCAGTTAAAACGGTATGGTAACGATAAATTATCGGTAACATTTCTTCAATACCAGCGGTAACGGTAATTTTACCAGTTAATTCAAAACATAAGTATACTCATCTGATATGTTTTATTACATGCATATAAAATCAAAAAAATGATTATATTTAGTTCAATAATCAAGTGAAATAATTCCAAGTATACTTATTTTTTGTCTTGTTTATGTTTTTTTTATAAAATAACACTACATATAATATAATAGGGATGCACTATATACAAAGAATATGTCAAGGTATAATTTTTAATGGAAAAACGGTAATCTATCATTACCAGTGTAACAGTTACCAGACTATCGGTATACCAGTCTTGGGTATATCAGCCGATTGGTAACGTAACGGTAAGCAATTCTGGTTTATCAGTAAAAACAGTACGGTAACGGTATTTGCCAAACGGTAACGGTAACCATTACCATAACAGCCCTAAGTAGATGTAGGTCAAAAATTGTCTGAAATTTTGTATCGTTTACTTCCTCAGCACTTCATTTCCTACTTTCTAGTGTATTTGTTTTTGATTTATAATCCGAAATAGAGCAAGAGCAGAACACGTTTGATGAACATAAATTTCACCTTTTAGAAACCCGCACTGCGATCAAACTTTGAATCCTATACCAGATCTTTGTCCTGTGGTGTTTGGTCATTTTTGATCAAAAATAAATATTAACGTAATATCATTGGTATCAATATTTTCTAATATTTAACAAGTAAAACAGAATATATTAAATAACATATATAAAATGATATCAAAAACATTAGACCATCGCTTTTTTTTTTTAATATCTATTTTCTAATGTGGAATTGTAACTTTTGCACTAATTTACAATTTAACCGTAATTAATAGCATTTATTAAGAAATACTCAAAACATATTAACACTAATAAAAATATTAGTAGGTAGAAACAATTTTTCCCATTTCAATTTTCTTTGCTTGCCCATTTTTAACATAAAAATGTATTCTTCATCAAATACACATCTTTTGTGCCCCCATTTAAATGAAGGCAACCTTGAAGCTTCCGAGTTAATTCTACTAATACAATACATCTGAAATATTCCGCTACGCATACCAAATACAATCTAAGGCTAAAGCCATTAAAACACAATAAAGGAAGAACTAGTTCAGGGACAATGTGCAAACATGCAAACGAAGAGCAAAATACCTTTATTAGTGTAAATAACCATAGACTAGTACAACACAACTCCACGACTGTCTAAGACTAAAACGCAATACTGGAACTGATACCTCCATTTTGTACTAAGTAGTCCTAGAAACAGATCAAAAAATTGTACAATCCAACTTAATATTGAGAAAAGATCCATTTTAAATGTACTACAGACGCATCAATATGCATCAATATGCTTATAACGCAACGAACATTTCAATGCATCTCAAAACAAACATACAACAGCACCAAAATTTAAACAAAGACCTTATATTAATTTTGTACAAAGCAATCATAAGAAGTAAATTAATGCTACTGAAATAGTCTTTACACTTTGCAGGCAAGAGTATAATCGACTTTGAACAATTCTTGGTTATGCCGGAAGAGGCTCCTCCAGAACTGCAATTTATATTTTGGTCAGATATATAGAACATAATATTTGATCATATAGTAAAAGTTTGGGACAGTTTTGCTGAGAAATACCTTTCCTTTCAACTTGGACTTTCTTGGATTCACCTTCCGATAAAACTGGGGGTATTTTGGGCACATCGGGAAGATCAAGGTCCTCGGTAGCTGCAGTCTTTTCCGCTTCTTGTGCTGTAGGAACTGCAGGCAGATCTTGAAGAGTAATCTGTGAAAGAGAAATAAAATTTAGCTGAAAAGAAAAAAAAACAAGAATAAAACACTTAATCAGATAGCTTCATGAATCATGATTTGCTGCAATTTGCAGGTTTCATCATTTTGCCAACTTGGTCATACATTGTTGAATGAAGATACACGCATTTTTTTTGATATAACGTTCTTAAGTGAGAAAATAACTATGCACTCAACAATACTTCGCTGATCAAAATGGGCCACACTAAGGTACCGGTAAAGTGCAATAGATTTTAGAATGTTGGTTGATATGCTTTTTATCGCTAGTTGAATGCAAGGCATTAAATTTTAAATTATAACAAATGATTTAGTTGTACAATTGTTGCACTCATGATTTCAGGTCACAGCATTTCTTCAATATTTTCATCCATAATTTTCAGGATATTAAAAATCGTTATTTGAGAGCAAGGAAATGAATATTTCCAATTGGATATAATAAGATATAAACATTTTCGGAAGAGGCAGTTATATAACATACCTCACTCTCCAAGTTGTCGAATTCTGCTAAAACCTCTTCTTCATCTTCGGCAGACAGTTGCTCCCCTAGAGCTGCATTTATTTCCTTCAAGTGCAGAACAGTGTGTAAATAGAAATTTGAAATGGAACAGTGTGTAAATAAACTCTATACATAGCAAGAGATTTGAGGTCACGGGTGCGACTCTAATCAAAGCTATATATCATAATGCTTCTTCTTTCGCTACTTATTACATTTGTTTGTTTATTAAAGTAAAAGCATTTAATATGGTCCTTCTTAATTCTTTTCATTTACTTAACATTTTGAAAATTTCATTCAAGTAAATCTATTTACATTGATGTCGATGTCGCAGTTGTATGTTTGACTTAATCCATTCATCAATATTAAACTTAACAAGTTAACATCTTCAAAATTCTCAGCTATTTTGTTTATCATCATCATCATCATCATCATCATCAATATTCCTATTTATGTTCATCACGTTATTAAATTACCAACTACTTCATTAATTAAAACATACTCTTCCGTTATAGCCCATTTATCTCAACATAAACACTATGTATCATGTAACGTATTCAAATTTAATTTATTGACTCAACTAATATTAATTAATATGTATTTTGAATATTAAATAAATAAACCAATGAAGTTAATATCTTTTCATATACCAAAAAAATGAATTTAAATATTATTTTTGACAGTAACACGAGGTGCAACACGAGTTACACGCTAGTTTGTTAATTAGAGGAAGGTATACTGGAATGTCAAGCTATGCACAGATTTAATTTCATCCACACTGACGCAGGTGAGTAGAGAGAATATAGAATTAGAACTAAGACACGGATTTATTAGTGATTGTCACATCCAACTAATATGCTTGCTGAAGCTGCTCAAGTTTATGTTCTCATGAGTCCATATACATTAAAGCTGGTACGGTTCACTCAAACTAAACACCGACAGCACGTCCAAATTGGCAAAGTACATAATTTGCTACAAGCATAGCATGTTCAAACTTTGCTTATATTGTCGATTAACAAATAAGTAAAAGTAATAACTTTATCAGGTTATATCCATCCTAAACAGGGCTCTCTATAGTCAATCAACTAAAGGCTGTGCCTCGGTTTATTTGCACTGAATTATACAGAGGATTCATAAGGCGTGTGTGTAAGGCGATCACAAACAGATAAATATGTGCATATTTACAGGCGTAAAAGGAAGGTATAATAGACACAAATTGGTGACATCATTATAAATCCATTATGTCACCAACTGTGTTTCAATTCATGTCCCAACAGTTGCTCCCATATACGTACGTACATTCGTATAAACGGATGTATGTATACGCAGTAATGCTTACATCTTGATAAGCCTTAGCTTCGGCTGTATCATCCATTAGCTTCTGCACATCTTCCAAATTGATCTCACTCTGTATTGCTTTGATAGCATTATTCCCTGCCTTTAAACTTGCAAGAACTGCTTGCTGCTTACTTGTCAACTCAATATCCGCTAACTGAAACAAACCAATCAATAAGTATATATAGCAAGTATGAATATTGTGCCCAGAAGCATTTCTGTAAGCATTGACTTACTTGTTGCTCAACATTGATGAGCCAAGTATCAACTTGCTTTAATAACTCTTCTTGAGTTTTTTTCTTTTTTAGTGCAATTAAGGCCCTGTCTTTTCTTTTCTCTCGAATCAAGTCCCTTGCAGCTTGCTTCTCTGCTTCAATCACTTTTTCAAGCTGAGTAAAAAAGAAGATTTTTTTTTTAAAAAAAAAAAGAAGGGGAAAAAATAATCCAAAAATGGATTGCTATCATGCTATGCAATGTCCCCTCAATGAAATACTATATAACATATGCAAAAAAATATACACAAATATGTTTGTTTGCTTGACATAAAACAATACAGTTGATTAGTAAAAAAATTAACCATAAATTCACATATCTACCTACCAAAGTAATTTTAGAATCAAAATACTCGACTCTCATTTATCGAGTGTACTATGAAGAATACCCGAATTCGAGTCCCTCTAATGTCACTTATCTTATACGTTTTGAAATAACTTTCGACCTACTCCAATCCCAAGTACCTAGGTTCGAACCCAATCAACACATTATATTTAATATGTTTTAAAATCACATACTTTATTTAATTATCATTGCTTTTTGCCCTTGAACTCACTTCTTAGTTTAAAACTTTGAACGAGTTCTAATCCTATGGTCTTATTTTTGTAAATTAACATGATTGTTTTTCCACGTTAAATCTTGTGTGTGATTTTGTTTCTTTACTTGCTTCTTTGATCATTTATTTATTAACAAGTGGTATCAGAGCGCTGGTTTATTCAACATGGCGTCGTTAAAGTATGATCTTCCGCTATTGGATCGAAACACTCGATTCTCATTGTGGCAAGTGAAAATGCGGGCGTTGCTCGCACAAGCTGATTATGATGATGCATTGGATGGATTCGGGAACAAGAGATTTGAACTATGGACCGATGATGAGAAGAGAAAGGATCGAAAGGCTTTGTCGCAAATTCAGCTCCATCTACACAATAATATTTTGCAAGAAGTTTTGAACGAGAAGACAGCTGCTTCTCTTTGGCTGAAACTGGAGTCAATTTGCATGACCAAGGATCTCACAAGTAAGATGTATCTCAAACAAAAGCTGTTTCTGCACAAATTGCAAGAGGAAGGTAATTTGCTTGACCATATTTTTGATTTTAAAGAGATTGTTTCTGACTTGACTGCAATGGAAGTCAAATATGATGATGAAGATTTGGGTTTAATCCTATTATGTTCTTTGCCCAGTTCTTACTCAAATTTCAGAGATACCATATTATATAGTCATGATACTCTCACTCTAAATGACGTTTATGAAGCCTTGCACACCAAGGAGAAAATGAAACAACTGGTGTCTTCAACTGGATCAAGCTCTCAAGCCGAAAGCTTGTCCGTTCGTGGCAGGACAAAGGAGAAAAATTCAAATAATGGATCTCGAGGCAAAAGTTCCAATGCCTATAAAGGTCGATCTAAATCTAGAGGCAAATACAAGTCTTGCAAATATTGTAAGAGGGATGGACATGAAATATCTGAATGTTATAAGCTGCAGAACAAGGAAAAGAGAAATGGCACATACAAACCAAAAGATAACAAAGAAGATGAAGTTAATGCCAATTGTGCTCGTAATGATAGTTCTGACAATGAGATGCTTGTTGTTACCGTGTTTGCTGGATGTGCTGAGATTAAAGATGAATGGATACTTGACACTGCTTGCACTTTCCATATGTGTCCTATTAAAGATTGGTTTACAACCTTAGAACCCATAAAAGATGCTGGCTCAGCTTTGATGGGTGATGATTCGGCATGTAAAGTAGCAGGAATTGGTTCTATTCAGATCAAGATGTTTGATGGCGCAATCAGAACTTTAACAGATGTTCGGTTCATTCCCAACATGAAGAGAAATCTGATTTCTTTAAGTGCTCTTGATGACAAAGGGTACAAATATTCAGGTGGAGGTGGTGTCTTGAAAGTCACAAATGGTTCTCTTATTGTAATGAAGGGAAATCTTAGGCAAACAAATGACCTTTATTATCTTCAAGGCACTACTGTTTCAGGTAATGCTTCCCCTGTTATCTCAAATAATATTTCTGATTGTGATACTGCTAATCTTTGGCATATGCGTCTTGGACATATGAGTGAATTAGGTCTGTCAGAGTTGAACAAGAGATGACTTCTTGATGGGTACAACGCAGGCAAGCTGAAGTTTTGTGAGCATTGCATTTTTGGCAAGCATAAGAGAGTGAAGTTCAACACTGCAGTTCATACAACAGAAGGCATTCTAGATTATGTGCATTCAGACTTATGAGGACCGTCTAGGAAAGCATCCATGGGCGGTGCTTGTTACATGATGACAATCATTGATGATTATTCCAGAAGAGTTTGGACTTATTTTTTGAAACATAAATCTGAAGCTTTTTCAGCTTTCAAAGAGTGGAAGACTATGGTTGAGAGACAAACTGAAAGAAAGGTAAAGAAGCTTCGGACTGATAATGGGATGGAGTTTTGTTCAGATGAATTTAATTCATTTTGCAAGGCTGAAGGCATTGTTAGGCACTACACCATACCTCACACTCCTCAGCAAAACGGGGTTGCCGAGCGTATGAACAGGACTATCATTTCTAAAGCTCGTTGTATGTTGTCAAACGCTGGTTTGGATAAGCGTTTTTGGGCTGAAGCTGCTTCCACAGCCTGTTATCTCATCAACCGCTCTCCCTCTGTTGCTATTGGTAAGAAAACTCCGATTGAGGTATGGTCTGATTCTCCAGCAAATTATTCTGAATTGAAAGTTTTTGGATGTATTGCTTATGCTCATGTTGATAATGGAAAGTTAGAGCCAAGAGCTGTTAAGTGCATTTTTCTTGGTTATAAGTCTGGTGTTAAAGGCTATAAATTATGAAATCCTGAAACAAGTAAGGTTGTAATTAGCAGAAATGTTGTGTTTAATGAATCTGCTATGTTACATGATATTCCATCTACTAATGATCTTGTTGAGAGTAAGCAGAAATCAAATGTCCAGGTGGAGCATATTATTGATACAGATGCTACATCAAACGCAGAAATTGAGGGACAAGATGAAGCACCCATTGTTGAGGATCCTCCAGCAGTTATGCAACCACCACAACAATCTATTGCAACAAACAGAACTAGAAGGAATCCAAAACCAGTAAGAAGGTTTATTGAGGAAGCAAATGCTGTTGCTTATGTGTGCGCTGTAGCAGAAGAAATAGAAGGTATTGCCGAGCCTTCTTCATATTCTGAGGCTGTTATCTCTAGTGATTCTGATAAGTGGATGACTGCTATGCATGATGAGATGAAGTCACTTGAAAGAAATGACACTTGGGACTTAATCAAATTGCCTAAAGAGAAGAAACCTATTCATTGCAAATGGGTTTTCAAGAGAAAAGAAGGTGTTTCTTCAAACGATAAGACAAGGTACAAAGCAAGATTAGTTGCAAAAGGTTACAGACAGATTCCAGGTATTGACTATAATGAAGTTTTTTCCCCTGTTGTGAAACATAGCTCAATTCGCATGTTACTCAGTATTGTTGCTATGCATGATTATGAGCTTCAATAGTTAGATGTAAAAACTGCATTTTTATATGGAGAATTAGAAGAGGGTATTTATATGCATCAACCTGAGGGTTTTATCATCCCTGGAAAAGAAAATCTTGTCTGTAAATTAAAGAAATCTCTTTATGGATTGAAACAGTCACCTAGGCAGTGGTATAAAAGATTTGACACTTTTATGCTATCTCAAGGTTTTAAAAGGTCCAATTATGATAGTTGTGTCTATTTGAAAATTACTACTCATTCAGTCATTTATTTGTTACTCTATGTTGATGATATGTTGATTGCTTCAAAAGACAAGGTGGAAATTGAAAATTTGAAAAGGCAGTTAAGTAGAGAGTTTGAAATGAAAGATTTCGGAGATGCTAAGAAGATTCTTGGCATGGAGATATCAAGAGATAGAACTTCTGGAAAATTATACCTAAGTCAGAGTGGGTATGTTAGAAAAGTGCTTCGTCGTTTTAATATGCTTGATGTCAAACCTGTAAGTACTCCTCTTGCTGCACATTTTAAATTGTCATCAGTCATGTGTCCACAATCAAATGAAGATATTGAGTACATGTCTAGAGTTCCCTATTCTAGTGCAGTTGGTTCACTTATGTATGCCATGGTTTGTTCGCGTCCTGATTTATCACATGCTTTAAGTGTTGTCAGTAGATTCATGGCCAATCCTGGAAGAGAGCATTGGAAAGCAGTTCAATGGATTTTTAGATATCTTCATGGCACTGCAAATGCTTGTTTGCAGTTTGGTAAATCTAAAGAACTTGTTGGTTATGTGGATTCTGATTTTGCAGGTGATTTGGATAAAAGGAGATCATTAACAGGTTATGTTTTCACCATTGGTGGTTGTGCTGTAAGTTGGAAAGCAACCATGCAAACTACAGTAGCATTATCAACTACTGAGGCCGAGTATATGGCTATTTCTGAAGCATGTAAAGAAGCTATTTGGCTTAGAGGTTTATATTTTGAGTTTTGTGGAGATACATCTTGCATTACTATATTTTCTGATAGCCAGAGTGTTATATGCCTTACAAAGGATCAAATGTTCCATGAGAGAACTAAACATATAGATGTGAGGTATCACTACATTCGAGATGTTATTGCTAAAGGTGGTGTTAAAATTTGCAAGATAAGTACTCATGACAATCCCGCTGACATGATGACAAAGCCAGTTCCAATTACTAAGTTTGAGCTTTGCTCAAGCTTGGTTGATGTTACAGTATAGTCTTTAGGGACTATTGGAGCAAGGCAGATATTTACTTGTTGAAGGAGTTCGTTTTTTACTTCAAGATGAGAATTCGTCTCATGGTGGAGATTGTTAATTTGTGATCCGAAATTCTCATTAGGATTGGTTCAGCTGATGTGTCATCTAAAGGATATTATTTAGTTCCTTAATTTACTCTCTTGATTGAGGATTGGTCCAGCTGATGTGTCACCTAAAGAATATTATTTAGTTCCTTAATTTACTCCCTTGATTGAGGTATTTTCAGCAACCTCATTTAAAGGATAAAGAAGATTCTCTCTTGATTGAGACATTTATAGCAACCTCATCAAAAGGATAAAGGAGATTTTAATTTACTCTCTTGATTGAGATAAATGCAGCAACCTCATTGAAGGATAAAGAATATTCTTATTTTTATTCTTTCTCTCCTTATCTGAATGCATGAAAGTAGAATATAAATTTACTGCTATGGTTGATATGTTGAATATGCTTGTAACAACTCCATCAATTAAATCAATAAAGTTTGCCTTTCTCCCGTGGTTTTTTCCCGCAAAGGGTTTTTCCACGTTAAATCTTGTGTGTGATTTTGTTTCTTTACTTGCTTCTTTGATCATTTATTTATTAACAGTTAAAAACTTCACCGAAATAAATACCATTCAATTACTTGCAGTAATTGCAATACAAATGAAAAAGAATATGTGCGTGTGTGTGTACAGAGAGAGAGAGAGGCACGCGGGGGGGGGGGGGGGGGGGATAAGATGGTTCTCCCTCGATATGTTATCTTTTTCCCTTTCTAATTTTAGAATTAAAATATTTGACTCTTGTCAATTGAGTGTACTAGGAAGAAGACCCAAGTTTGAATTACACTAGCACCATAAATCTAATATATTTTAAACGAGTATTTAATTCACTTGAACTTTATTCTTAAACACCTAGGTTTGAATCCTACCACCCGCTCTATTTAATATATTTAGGAGGAAAAGGGAGAAAAGAGGAAGGGGAGGGGGGGGGGGGGGGAGTGTAGCCACATAAGTCGGATCTCCCTCGCTATTTTATCTTTCTTTCTTTTTTCTTTAATTTTAGAATTAATATACTCAACTCTCGTATATTAATTATACTAGAAAGAAGACCCAAGTTTGAATTACAATAACATCACAAATCTGGTATATTTTAAATGACTCTTTAATTCATTTTTATTCTCAAACACCTAGATTCGAATTCAACCACCCACTCCATTTAATATATGAATTGCATATTTTATGTAATTATCTTTACATTTTCTTTTAAACTCTCTTTTTAGTCCATAACTTTGTTCAAAATCTTAGTTCAATCTAATGACCGTATTTTTATAGTATTTAATAAGCAATCATGGTTTATGTTCAAATTTTGGTTTTACTTTTTGAAATTATTACTTGAATAAAATAACAAATTTTTAAATATTTGCATCGCTACAAATGGAAAAATTAAACTAATATTTTTTTTTTCAAGGCCAACCGGTTTATATAGTGGCAGCAACCACGTAGTATAAATATGGAAAACCAGGTGCTATGTACATGCATAATACAACTAAGCTCAGTTTATAGGGTCCAAACCACTAACTAGAAAAAAAAAAAAAAAAAAAAAAAAAAAAAAAAACCAGGTGTGTAGCTAGATGCCAACACAACTGTCAAGTCTAGAGCTGGCATTGAATACCCTGAAAATTTGAAATTCGTCTATATCTGTATCCGAAAATACGAAAAATATCCAATATCCGAAAAACGAATGCAAATATTCGATATTCGAAAATATATTCGGATACGAATACGAATATGACACTATCCGCATCCGAAAAAATATCCGTTCGTTATTGAATTAAATATCCATTTTTTATTTTCAAATAATACTTAATTCTTCAACTAACCAAATTAAATAATTAGAAAAAACCAAATATTATTTCAGCCGTTGGATTCGTGCTATCAACCTCACGCCCCTTCGTCAAACCCTAATCCAATAACAGCCGCCTCTCCCTTTCATTTGTTCCCATTCCCTAAAACCTAATTCAAAGAAAAAATGGCGTTTTCTTAGTTCCTCAGTCGATTTCACTCTCGTTTGTCACTCTAATTCGTTTCTCCAGTCTCTGCTTCAAGGCGTCTCTTATTCCTCAGGCCGAGCTTCAAGCAACGGCTCGATTTCAAGGACGACTCGGTTTCAAGAGACGATTCAATTTCAAGCATCTCCAGCAATAATTTGACGACTTCGACTTGGATATCTGCAGTCTTCTTCGTGACAGTGGTATGAATTCAAGCTTTTGTTTGATTATTTATTCGATATTGATATTCTGTTAATGCAATGTTAACATTTGTTATTGATATTCGTTATTGAACCATATATTAGTTTAGTGTAAAATTTAAGTAAGTCGCTATGAAATAAAAATATATAGAGCAGCTTCTATATTCGGTTTGGATGAAACTATACTTTGAAACTGCAGATAGATAAAATATTTTGTATCATACAGCTTGTATGAACCTGGAATGTTTAACGTATAACACAGTTACAAGCATAAATTAGTGAATATGGATGTGATAATATAAGAAAATCTATAACTTATTACCAAGACCCTAAATCTGGTTGTTTAGTTCCTTGTAAATTTTGTACCAGGACTTTTAGTTCAGAGAGCGCTCTTCAAGCTCACACAAAAGCAAAACATTCTTGAGTGCTTCTGCATCTAACTAGTTTTTGTTGTTAGGGTTATGCTTTATTTTCTTTAAAACGTTCATGAATCATCTGGTACATGCATTGGATATGTGGTTGCAGGCAGCGTTGTAAAAAATTGTAAAATCGTACGATTTAAATCGCGATTTAAATCGAAACACCCCTTCATTGATTCGAAACGCAAAATAAATCGCATATGCTAAAAATTGTATGATCTAAACCTAACTGAAAACATTACTGAAAGTTGAATCGATCTCTCATCTTCCAAATTCGGTTGTTCGTTAACGAACCCTAACAGTTAATATTGATTGTCGCATCCAAATCGAAACAACATACTTATTCAATTCAAGATCAACAGACACAAATCAAATAGATGTTTAATTTGTTATATAAATCGTCCCAATTTAAATTAAACAACAACAAAATCATTCACAACAAATCAGAAACCAAAAAAGTAAAGAAAAGATCAGAGAGAAAGAAAAAAAGAGAGAGAGAGAAACAGGAAGGTGAAATCTTCTTCGCAAATTTCTTCTCTTTTGAATTTTGATCTCTGCTTTTAGTTATATATAATATGAAGTTTGACAGGAAGTTGCATGTCTTTTCATTTCTGCAGCATTGCTTTAAACGAGATGGCTTCAAATTTTTTTATATAGTATGTACTACTCCAATAAAAACAAATAAATACTAGGGCACTAGCTACTGTTTTGTTGTCATTTACAAGACAAACAAAGTTTCCAATGCTTTTTAATTGGTTTGGCTGTTAGCTAGTTGTTGGATGCTGGTGTTAGATTTTGGTTCACCACAAAAAATATTTTATGAATCGTATTTGCAACTACTTGATATTTGCACACAGAAATTTTTGATGAACTGTATTTAATAACCAACATGTATGCATTTGACATACAGAAAAAAAAAACACTAAAATCTACGATTTACGATTTGAATCCTGATTCGATTCAAAATATTAACTTTACGATTTGAATCCCAAATTGACAACCTTGGTTGCAAGTTTAGTTGCATTTGTTGCAATGTTACATTGTGTGTTTATGCCTCTGTTAGTGTTTGTTTCTTTAGTTTGACTGATTTTTATTCGGTTTGAGTAGATGTTTAGTTTTGCTGTACTATTATGGACTTGGTGTTTTCTTGGTCAAAATTAATTTAGCTTTAAAAAAATTAGTAACTTATTACTGTATGTATTTCTGAAAATTTATTGTAATTAAGTTTATTGTATATTAGTTGAACTGTATATTATTGGACTGAACTGAAGACCAAAAAAAAAAAAATGTAACTTCACATTTTGAAAATGTGTGCTGCTCCAAGCTTAAGCAGCCATCATGCTTGGAGTAGCAAAGCATGAAAAAACAAGCTTGCTTGCTGCTCCGGCAAGCATGAAAAGGCTTGCTGCTTAATGTGTGTTTGGTTGAAATCAGTAGGAAGTATGTCACTGTGATACTTAGCATTCATAACTATGTCTTCATTTATTATGACTCGGGTGGTTTGGGAGTCGGGAGATGGGAATCAAAGCACTGTGCGGGCAGGTTCGAATCTCGCTGCAAACCACTTTGAGAGCTGGACGTTAAGCATCCGTGTGCGACGACTAAACAAAGCGGGGTAGACACACGGCGTGGGGTTTACTTAAGTGAGCATCAATGTATACTATGATCTTAAGGTTCCCCATGTTACTCAAAAAAAAAAGCAACATGAAAAGCAAAGATTGTATCATACAATAAACAATACTTAAAATTACTAATTAACTCCATGACTTATCCGCATATCAGGTTGTAGATCCTTGTTCCAAAGAGCAACATGATATTTTGTTGAGCTTCTCACATTTCCAAATAGTAGCCAGGTGTGTTTGGGTAAGTAATTTTGTAAATTAAAGTTGTTTGAAACTTTGCGTTGTTTTTTCCTTTACTAAATAGTCTATTACAATTTGCAGGGTGACTGCCATCTAAATTGACGTATTTTCTGATTTCTTATTTGAAGCATCGATTAGCCGCCACGCCATGGAAAAATGGAAAATGAATGCAATATATTGATTTATATGTGTGCCATTTAGATAATTTTTTATATTTGTTGCAATTTATGACATGTATGATGTATTTGTTTTTATGATTTATGTTGTGTTAGACTTTTAGGTTATGGCAAGTTACTATGTGATGTATTTTATGTTGTATTTGCCGCAATTTGTGTTTGTTGTTATGATGAATTTGCTACTGTTTTGATGCAGTTTATTTGTTTGTTACAATTATACATATTTACTGCAAATGATGGATTATGCATTTTTGGATATGCAATTTGAAATTTGGATACGGATATTCGAAAATATCTGTATTCACCGAGCCGGATACGGATATTTTCGAATATCCATGGATACGGATGCGGATATTCATCAACTGGTATCCATGGATATCGGATACAGATTTTTATTTCCGGATACGGATTTGAATATAACAATATCCGTATCTAATTGCATCCGTTGACAGGCCTATAGTCAAGTAACCTCCCTAGAGGGGCAGGTGGCATGCCCACATGACAATGAGCAGAAGTATCATTCCCCAACAGAGGAGCTATCAACAACAGTGATAGGATTGGCATGGACAACAAAATCAGCAAACAAGGAAGCAAGACCAGGCACATAGCACGAAGGGCACTCCTTGGGCACAAGATCCGAAGGACACACCAGAGGGGCAGGGTTGCCAGGGATAACTACATCGGCCTTGGCTTTGGGGACCCATCTTCTAGTAGAAGGCCTAAAAAGCAGGATCTTCATAAACGAGACAAAATATCAGCTGGTATAGCACATTTCTCAGTGGAATGCCCAAAAGATTTGTAGGCAATGCAAATATCCGATTTCCACTTATATGTCACTTCAACATAAACATCTTGATCATCAACGCTGATTTTTAGCTTCGAGGGGAGAGGCCTATCTGGAGTGATCTCAATCAGAGTTCTAGCATAAACGCGGTTTTCCTCCAGTTAAGGCTAGTATCAAAACATTTCGGCTTGCCTCCATGACACGCCAGCCAGTTAAGGACAATGAGAGGCTGAAGAGCAGAAGGAATGTGAGTAAACTAGGTTCAAACCGGAATTGACAAGATTAGTTCTTTGGCCTTATCAACAGATACACTCAAAGAAGTAATGAATAATGATGAAAGGTTTACCTCCAATAATAGACGGAGCAGCTTCTAGAACTCTAAGTCTCTCTTCACGTGAAGAAAAGTTCAGATAGTACATATTGTCCACAAAGGTGATGTGTAGCTCACCCCAAAGACGGCAAGCACTTCGACAAGCAGCATGCATATCAAAGTTCGACGTTCTAGCGTCTAAAAAGAAACCAACAAGTTTATCTTTTCAAAATATCGTTGCTTCACAAAAAAATTCTAGCGGTTGTTTCAAACTAAATTCCGTTACAGGGATTATGAGGTCGATGGGCTCGTAATCTCCAACAATGTTAGGAAGAAAAGTAAAAACTATAGTCCACTTAGCCAACGGAAGGGATGCTGCCTTTTTGACATTTCCACGAACATGTGATGTGCAAGCTGTATTCTCGCTTTCGCTAGGGACCGACAACACTTATGACCTCAAACCACCCTCCACTGGATCCACTAAAGACTCACAGATCTTAACACTATTAATATTACCAATAGGATTCACCAAGTTCACGGGATTTATGTTTCCATCTACAGGCGCAGCCTGTTCACCCAAGACGAGAGAAGACAAGTTCTTATCTTGAAGCGCAGGTCACCCTGAAGGCGTAGAGGCGAGCAGTGACGAAACCGGGGACGAACCTAGGTTAATATCTGAGATAGTTGTGTTCGAAATTGGAGAAGTATTAAGATCTTTGAGGGACGCAAGTGGGTTGGATGGGGTAGAAACCTCCCTAAGAAAAGGCGGCGTATCATCAGAGCTCCCCGAACCCGACATGAACCTTGCTTGTGATGGGGAAGAAATAGGGTGACCGAATCGAGATCGAGAGATCGAGAGAGAGAGAGAGAAGATAGAAATCTCGCTTTCTTCTTTCGATTCCTGGCCATGGACAATTACCAGAGGTGGAGAACTTCAGGGATTTGTCGCTGAACTCATGTCGCCATGGACATATTAATGATAAACTAATAAAATATAAAATGAATAACAATAAATATTAAAACCTAACTATAATGATCAATGAATTTTTTTTTAACGTTCATTCGATTTGAGAGGTATGGTTTTAATTTAAGCTTTTTTGTTGATCGAATCAAATTGCAAGAAAGATCCAAAATCAACCATTAATTTATTTGTTTAATATATAGAACTCAAAGTAGACACACTTGGTTTGTCCAAATCTAACTACTAACAACATGACGTCATATTTTATAGGTGTTTAGAATAAGTATGAAGATTCAATTTCATTGGTTCGACATTTTGAAATATACTATAATAATACCAAATTAAATTTTAGACATTCACAAAACAAATTATAAAACAGAATTAACTTTTATAACTATTTGAAAGCTATATTTCATTTTAAGCTACACAGATAGGGAGAAAAAACTTAATCATCAGGGGAATCTTTATGCGACTTCGATTGCGTCAGAGATGATTCTCGAGTCAGGGACATGAGCTAAAAAAGGCTATACTTACTGAAAAAACTGCATTGTTTATCTATTATCTACGAAAACCAAAGATGGAGACGGGGTGAGAAGCTGGAATCAAAAAGTTAGCACGAATCTGATAAGGAATATTGGGTAATTCAACCCGGAAATCTAACCAGAATCTCGTAATTCACTTTATTCCCAGGAATGATATGGAATCAACTGCAAATCTCATTTTTTTAGCAAAAGAGATACGAATTAGTCCTACATAGTGCTCCCACTATGAACTTTATTAACTCTAAAAAAAATACAATTGAATAAATTAGTCCAACGCAATACATTATTCAAAGTTGAATCTAACCTAATTTATTTCATTTTTACAATAATTTTTGACAAAAAACAAGATCTTGTTTGTTAGATATTTTTTTTCAAAATACATGTAAATTGAGTCACGGATTTCTATACTGACATACAATCTTCTCTCTTTATCTATCTCAATTTATCTTATTCAGCTTCATTCTTGTTTCCTTTAAATATAATTGCACGATAAATTGAATGCACATATCCAATATGAAATAGATTCTTCATCTTTCAAATTAAATGAATCAATTCATTGATCTTTGCATTTTTTTTACTTGCAAATTTTCTTCCAAAGAATTTTTTGTCAAAAACAAATCGTTGTCTCTTGTCCTTTTAATTAGTCATACACCAACCTTTGATAAGTTTGTTTTCTTTTTTATGTAAATTGTTTAATTAAACTGCATTAGATTTTATAATTTTCACTTTTTTAATGCACCATTATGCGGTATTGTTTCGGATTAAAGTTAAACTAATTTTAAAACCGAATGAGTTCCAACACAAAATATCATTAAGAAATTCAAATTTAGCACTCGTCCACTAATGATAGTTCTGGCTTTCTTCCATTTCAAGTATACATTTTATGCTTGTTATTGATTACAACCAATATACTGTTTTGGAAATGCGCTTAATCCATGTATGAGTATATATCTTATTCTACACGTATTAAAGTTGGACCTCTTTTAATATTTTCTACTTTTAGAATTAAAATATTTGAATCTCTATAATTTGTTCGGATGTGAGGTAGAACAAAGTTTGAATCTCACCAACCTTGCTTATCCTCATATTTTAGAATAACTCCAAAACATTCGATTCATTTTATTCTCAATTATCCAAATTTGAATCCATCCTCATTTCACACACACACACAAACACATATCCATTCGTACGCTATTTTTATCTTTCTCATGATCTTGGTATCTTATTCCTAAAATTTGGAATGGATATTTTAAATGTGTTAAAAGTATAAAACAATGGTATGTCAGAATCATATGTATGATTCAACCGAATCTCAAATATTAATATTGCATGTTATATTGTAAAAGTATTACTAATGCAACAAAATCACCATACATTGCAATTATTTGATATTTTTTGGATTTGCTTCAAAGCGATTGTGTTACAAATTACAATGATGCTTTAACAATTTTAGTTTAAATAATATTAGCATATAATGTGCATAACATGAGTTCACACTTGTTTAATACCAAGAGTCAATTTGGAATCGACGTTTTTTTCTCTTTTCCTTTTTTTTAAATATAAAAGGGGATATATCTATCAATTTTGAATTGTTATTTTTATTTTTATTTTGTAGTATAACATAAATGTTTAAAATAGATTAGCTAAAATATATGAAATAAGTCCTAAGAAACTAGGTGTTGCGTATGATTCGTTAACTTTTAAGTAACTTATTTTTGTCCTTGTTAGTTGTTACAAATACGTTTAAAAAAATAACTTGTAAGTTGTTTTGACAATCTTAAGAGGTTGGCAAACAATGATGGGATTTAAACCTTGGGATGATCTCCTTCAGTTTCAACAATAGCGTATCATTGATTTAAACCTTGGGATACTTTGCACATATCTGATACTCATGGTAAAATTATACATGAAAACGTACAAATCAAATAAATAGTTAACCCACATAACACTTGCAACGATAGCACGAGCAAGAAATAATAAAACATAGCTCAACAGGTCATCGATTCTAGTAGTTAGATCTACAGCAACCCAATTAACAAATACTAAACAGAAATCAAATCACTTAAATTAAACCTCTTCTAAACCTAGAAACGGAAATTGATTACCTGTTGTTGATATTGACCAAGTTTGCGACGAGTAGTTTTGAGTTGAAGAATTGCTCGATCAACTTCTGTGATTGTTATCTTCGATTTTTTCTGAAATATGTTTCCCATATTTTGACCTGAAACCTATTTCTACTTTTAATCGGAGGAAAGTCCAGTGTGTTTATATTTTCGGGATTGATAAATGCTGCTTAGATTGATTTTATTGCACGATATTACAGTGGAATTTGTGAAACGCAAACGCCACAAATGGATGCCGGTTTAATCTCGGGATTGTGAAAGACTCCACTTCGATTGAAGGCTTAAAATAAATTAGCTGTTGTACCATGTATAAAAATAAGACGAATTTCTTTTAAAGAACAAAACTATCAAAATTTTCCATTAAATAATAAAAATGAATATGTTAATATGGTACTAGACTTTACTGTAATTTATATGGCATGCAAGTAATTTTTATTTAAGAATTGTTAATTCATGGATTTATAGATTTGTTATGCAGTTATTCTCTGTTTGAAAATCTTTAATTAATGGATTTATGAATTTGCTATATCTTCTGTTCTTTTAGATTTGATTCAAACTTCTAGATCTCTTTTTCTATATTTTTTTGTAAATCTATATTGGGTTCTCATGGATCTAATTTTTTAGATCTAATTATTTGTATTGGCCCTATATGTGTGTCTAGCTCTATTTTTTCAATTCTTTGCGGATCTAATATTGAGTTTTCCTAATCCAATTTGGTGAAAATTTGATTATGCATGTATTGTTTTCATTATTGGTGATATGGAGTTGATCTAATTTCATCTTTCCAGATCTCCTATTACTTTTCATATGAAATTCTTTTGTAAAAACCGAAGACATAATATTTCTTGAAAATAAAAAAAAATGATTTTTTTTAATGTATACATAACAGATTTATGGGTATAAAATATAATGATGTGGTATTTAAACTCAATATCAATATTGATTTATCATTGAAAGTTAAATTGAAAACTCATGATGTAAACAAACTCATTCAAATGAGGAACCTGAAGTTCATATGCAAACGACCTGAAGTTCATATACAAATTCTTTCAAATGAGGAACCTAAAGTTCATATGCGCATGATGAACCTAAAGTTCATATGCAGATAAGAAACATGAAATAAAGCCTCAAAGCATATAATTGCATTTAATATTTGTTTATAGCAAATGACATATAATAGAAAATGATCTGAAAATTCAATGAAAGGAAATATGCAAATAAGAAACATGAAATAAAGCCTCAAAGCATATAATTGCATTTAATATTTGCTTATAGCAAATTACATATAATAGGAAATGATCTGAAAAATCAATAGAAGGAAAATTTTCAGTAAAAAGCAAAAGACTTATATTTCAAATTTATGCTACACATATTTTCTTGAAGAAATTTATTATTAGAAGAGATCATTACACTTATAATAAATACTTTTTTTTTTGAATAAAAATAGTAAAATGACTCTCATATGCGAATAAAAGCACTTTCTAGAGAAATTGCTTCAATTTAAAATATACAATAGTAGTATATGTATTATGATAAAATTTGAAGTTTTATCATAGTAATTTTAGAACATATCACATTTCTTTAAGAAATATTTTACTGTTTCTTAGGAAATGTTTTA
The DNA here is from genome assembly GCA_030737875.1 of Allium sativum. Taxonomy (NCBI): domain Eukaryota; kingdom Viridiplantae; phylum Streptophyta; class Magnoliopsida; order Asparagales; family Amaryllidaceae; genus Allium; species Allium sativum. The sequence continues at coordinate 323,578,021 of CM060921.1, forward strand.
TAAAGAAAATATGCATACTGAAGATCATATTAAGTTAAGATCTAAATATAATTTTGCACATTGGAAGTTAATGCAAAAGCATTTTTTGTTATAAAAATGGAAAATTTAGAACCTGCGGTTTCTATAATGGTAAGATGTAGTTTTGATGTAAAAATAAAGATCTAAAAGATCTATGTATGAATTGTATAATTTGATTCTAAGATATGTAAAAAAAAAATAAAAAAAAATGTTCTGAGTTTTATGTATAGATCTAATTGATTCATATATTTGGATCACATAACCTTATTTCCATTGTTTTTATAATAAGTGCATTAGATGTATCATTATGGTAATATATTATATTACCATATTTTCATAAATGTATTGAATGCATTAGTATCGTAAGTTAAATGACGTATGTTCGTGTTTAGAATAAGAACAGACATACTATTATTATTCGATGTATTTAGCAAGTACTAAAATAAAACGGTTAGAACCACAACGTAAGTTGTGCAAAGAATTTTTAAAACTAAAAGTTGTATAACTCACAGTCTGAGACCTAAAGTCTTGAATTATTAAAAAAAAGTTAATTTTTTGATAAAGTTTACAAGTTTGAAATCTTGATAATTAGCAAGAATGTAAAAGCCTCTAAATTAGAGGTATGTTAAAAGATTGAGAACCAAAAGTTCATCATAAATTAATAAACTTGATATACATATGTTTTAAAATCGATAACTCGAATGAGAAAGAATATGCAAATTAATTACATATGTAATACGTGGATGCACGTATATGCACATATATACGAATATTTAATTAACAACTTAAAGTTGTTATGAGCTCATATTATAAATTATGCACATACTATTTAGTAATTCAAAAGGTCGATTGACATCAATATTGAGTAACCTGAAATTATGTGCATATTCAAATGATAGAAAATTCCTCCAAGTTATCAGATCAGTGAAAGGGAATAAACAATACAATATGAATGCATCTTATCTACTAATAAGAGCATTATGCTCCTACAATTGAAATACCTCTAATGTATTTGCTAGCTATAATGCGATAATGGATCAAAATGAGAATCCAAAGAAGGTTTATTATTTAATGTGACAATATTTATCAACATTGAGGGGGGGGGGGTAAAGAGATCATTGGTGTTAAATATTTGCTAACATATAGAATTATGAAAAGTATTAAGTAACTTGTATAAACTATCAATTATGTCCCTAATAGACTTTCTTCAATATAGCTTTGAATCCCCGAAGGATTAAAAGGAGGAAATCACAATGGAAAATGTGGTAATAAAAGTCAGTTCAGAATATTTTGGGAGTAAGTCATAAAGATGTCAAATAAAGGAGGTGATTGTTTTTTAAGAAACACTTACATGTGCTTTGAAAAAGATTCATGACATGGTTATCAAATAACCCTTGAAGTGGTTTAGGTACCCAAAGCATGATAAGTTTTGAGATCTCGATAAATCATGTAAAGAACTGACAAGGAATAATCATCGATGATAAATTAATAAATAATAAAACATTTATATTTATAAATGGAATAAAAATCTCATATTAGAGAGAAACAGGATTGGCCATCATGAAATTCTCTAAAATAAGATATTGTTGGATCTCGCTAAATAGCATTTTGTGTATATATATATATATATATATATATATATATATATATATATATATATATATATCAACCAACTCTGTTTTGTAGGAAGATGTTCGACAACAGATTCAAGAACTTAGGTTGAAAATTATTATATGTTGAGAGTCTGTGAGTCATAGTTTAAATGTTAAAATCTTCCTTGATGACACACACACATACACATTTATATATATTTAGTTTTCAAATGACATACACAAAGAAATAGGTCTGTTACAAAAAACAGACGTTTGAAATATTTTTATTAGACGTCTGTTTATTGAAATGAATTTCAATTTCATACAATATTCAGACGTCTGACCTAAATATTTCAGACGTCTGAATTACCACCGAAATGGCCTATTTCTTTGTTGTTTGAACTTAAACTCGAAAATATACATCTAAATTTTTAATTCAGATATCTGTATATGAAGGGATGCAACTTAAAATGAAGAGTCACAACTTAAAATGAAGAGTCACAACTTTCCAATTCATATCCCTTAATCAAATCTCTTCACGATTAGTTGTAACCTTTTGTATATTATAAATAGATGCTTGATAAAGTGACTCATTCACCGAATCTTATCTTAATTCTTTCTATCTTACTCTAAGTATTCAAAATCTCTAAAGCACTCTATTTTCATTCTTAAAATTTCAAATCTTCCTTATTCTTTCACAAACTACACGTTTATCATCAAGGAAAGATTATAGTAAGGGTGTACATCAACTTCACATATCCATGTTATCAAGAACACAAATAGTCATCTAATTCTTTGTATAAAGGAAGTCCTCTTCAGCGGTTGAAGCAAGAATTCCCGTTCAGCTGCTCGGGTAATTGTGAACCTATTTTTCCGGGTGAAGTGAGGGTTTTTGCGTTGGTGAAATACCAGAAGGAAGCCTGGGACTGAAAGTAGGACAGTGGTTCGAACCAGTATAAAATTGGCTGTATCATTTTATTTACAGTTGCTATTTTACTATTTATACGATACCTTGCTTATACTCCATACTATCTGATCCTACCGCTGAATACACTCTTATAGATATATGGACTTGTAGTCCATAAGATAAAATTAGAAATGTATTAAATCAAAAAAGAGCACTAAAGTTACTAAAGCGCCATACAGTGTCAATAACATGTTATGTGGCATGAGCATTGTAATTTCAAAGATAATTGAATTGATAAAAATAGTGAAAGTGTTTAAAACGTTTATAATACCCTAAAGGTATAAACGATGAAAGTCTACAAATTCCGGAAGAATTTAAATATCTTTGGTAGTGATAAAGAATGCAAAGAGCAAGAAATGTAAATGACAACCTTCTTTTAAGTATTGTTGTGATGAAAATCTTGATATAATTCATGATGAGTAGATCACTTCCTGCTTTTAAGAATTATTGTAATGAAACGCTTAATATACATTGAAGTGGTAGTTGCAATATGCAAAACTTATTAAAATATATATGTTTCTGAAGAATATAAATAAGATTTGTGGTTATAAAGAATGATAAGGGACATGAACGATAAATATGTTCCTGAATAAAATAAATAATGTTTGTTGTTGTAATGAAACTTGTCTTATTCATCAAATGTGTATTACGATATGCAAATCTGATTGAAACACAAAATTGTAACCACATGAAGTGTATTCATAAATGAATATTAGTAGCATACAAATCGCAAAAAGAATGCGTTTTTACATAAGAAATTGAAATGATAAATGAAGTTGTGAGATACAAGGCGTGATTTATTGCACAAGGTTTCCTGCAGAGACTAGCTCTTTACTTTAAAGAAACATACTCTCTTATTATGGATGTCATATAATTTCGATATTTGATAAGCCTGGTAGTTCTTAAGAAGCTTGATATAAGATTAACTGATGCTTTAACAGCTTATCTATATAGTGAATTGGATACGGATATTTACGTGAGAATCTCAAATGAATATAAGTTGCCAGAAGAAAAATCAAAGTCGATGTGCTCATTAAAACTAAGGCGATCACTATATGGTTTGAAACTATCCGGAAGAATATGGTATGACCACCTTAGTGAATATTTAGTAAAAGCGGGATACAAAAACAATCTCATTTGTCCATGTGTCTTTATACAGAAATCGATAAAGGGAATTGTTATTTTGATGGTATATGTTGATGATATGAATTCGATTGGGACTCCAGAAAAGATTGATGAAACAATAGATTACTTAAAGCGGAAATTTGAAATGAAAGATCTTGGCAAAATTAAATACCATCTTGATCTATAGATCGAGCATAGTACGTATGGCATACTAACTCATCAATCAAATTACATTGAGAAAACCCTAAAGAATTTTCATATGGTTAAAGCATATCCACTTAAGTATGCCTATGGTTGTTAGATCACTAAATATTAAAAAAACGAACCCTTACCGTCCAAAAGGAGATGATGAAAATGTATATGATCCAGAAGTATCGACCCAGACGGTAATATATGAAAATAAGTTATAATCTACTCTTTTTCCTTATTTAAGATTTTTCCCATTGAGTTTTTCTTGTTAAGATTTTAACGAGACATTGCATTGATCCATAAGTATCATACTTCTTTTGACGTGGTAAATATGACATTTTATATTGTACTCTTTTTCCTTTACTAAGACTTTTTTCCAATGGTTTTTCTTAGTAAGGTTTTGAGGAGATAACGTTTTGATCCAGAAGTATCAAACATCTTTTGATGCAGTAAACTATTATTTATGAATACAATGCAGCTTGCGTGGCTCAGATTCATGTGAATTATATCAAGGGTGATAGGATGGAGCACATTTCTTCTAAATTTCTCTTCATACATGCAACAGAAAGGACAAGGAAGAGGAGAAACAAATTAAGTTTCAAGAAAAGCGGGTAGACCTGTTCTCAAAGGCAATTGCCAAATCAACATTTCAGAAGATGGTGTACAAAATTGGCATACGTCGACTACATCAATCAACAAACTGAATAATGCTTTATAAATCAGGGGAAGCATATAAAATTATGCTATAATGTATTTTTTCATTCATTAATTTTTTTTCCCATTGGGTTTTGTTAGTAAGATTTTTAAAGAGGCGTTATCTTGATCCTGAAGTATTAACCCTCTTTGTAACATTGTAAAACATGTTACCTAAAGATGAAATTGCACTCTTTTCCTTGTTTATGATTCTTTGCACAGGGTTTTTTTCATAAAAAGGTTTCTAATGAGGCAAATTAATTTTATCATCTTTGCATACGCATATTCAGGGGGAGTATTGTAATATGTATAAGTAATAAGGGTGAATTTGCTAATATGCTAAGTGTAACGACCCGTATTTTTGGTCGGTTTATTTTAAATATTTAGTATCATTTAAATATTGAATTGATAATATAAAAGAATTTTTATATTGAATTATCGATTTATAATCGATATACGATTTATTTCGAATACATATAATTTTCGGAATACGAGAACTGAAATAATTCAATTCGAAGATAAAACTGAATCGAAATGGTTCAGATGATCAATATATATTCTATTTGAATATAAACGACGATAATAGTAATTTATTATTGAAGAATTTATTTGTTTTTGAATTTAAATTATTATATTGATTTAATACGGTTATTTTAGATATACGTGTGTGAACCCTGCGATATTTTAATGGATAAGATCGAAATCGAATCGAAAATCAAATCGATATCTGTTTAAAAGGAATAAAAGATCTCTTTATATCGAATCAAATCAAATTAATTATAAAATCTTTTTAAAATAAATATAAAGATTTGTTGTACTTCATGTCCCCTTCTTTTTCTATAAAAGCGTGACATTTACCCCTTTCTTCTTCTGGTAAATCGCAAGCCTTAAAATGTCGTCCCTCTTTAACCTTCAAGATCAAATAAAATTCGCTTCTTTCAGGTTAATTCATTCAATCAAATCCATCAATAAATAAAAGAGACCGCGGTAGGAGGGCTGGACTTGCGATAGGAGTTGAACATTATCCGATGGTGGCATTAGTGGAGAGCTCGATTCCGATTTGGGTTCGTGATTCGAAAAGGCCTGAAACTTGATGGTAGTTCGGAAGCAACGCGATGGCAGTTCTCCACTTCGATGCGATGGTCTGGCGAATGGATCTGGAGCATTTTGGGGATAGCGTGCCTAGGGATTTGGACCGCGACTTGAAGGAGAAGCCAATGAGAGGCGTGCGATGGACAGCAGGTAGATGTGGACTGCTGTGAGTTACTATAGCAGCTATTTGGAGGTAGTCGATGTTGAGAAGTAGGATTTGGAAATAGGTATCGGTTGAAGCTCGATTCATGTCTTTTGGAGTTGTGTGGTTCTCTGATGTCACGATGGAGAGAAAGGTGCGGTTAATCACAAATGGGAAGTCACAGTTAGTATTTGTTTAAACTCAGTGTGGTTTTCATACAAGAATTGGGCAAGGTGAGTTGTGAATGGAGAACGGAGCTCGTGAATTTTGCTGAAATAGGAAGCAATTACAGTGAGGGAAGAAACTGTTTGACATATGGTTTATCAGGAGCAGCAGGCTAGGAATTTAATTTGGGGAGAAGTGGATTTTAAACAAGAATTAAGGTAATTTTATCATTTTTAACCATTAGAGAATTTTGTTATATGCTTAGAAAATATCACTGAGTGGTTAGTAAAGTAGTAGGTTAGAAGGATAAGTATAGACAAGGAATTAAAAAGCTAATTAGGTTATTTAAATTTGATAAAGGGAATTGTTAATTTTATAATGTGTAAATTTAATAATATAGGAAAATTTATTTATTCATTTAAATAGTTAATTTAAATAAATAAATGTTAATAAGTGAACTTAAATCAATTTATCATAGGTACGAATTCATTCGAGAAGATTCGTAGCCGATGATTTGGAAATAAACAGGGTATTCGACAACCGAGATTTCGGTGAGTAAATCTCACTCACACCTTTATATTTAAATTTATTTTTATCGTAAAATAATTTTGTTGGTTGCTTGGGTGCATGAATGAATTGTTGAATTTTTGTGGTTATTGGATATTTCCCGCAATACTATTAGCGGATGCCCGCAGTATCATTAGCGGATGACCCTACGCCCACGTATATAAGTGGATCCCCTTTATACCGCGATATCCTGCCTCAAAGCAGGATGGGTATTATTTCTGTTGACTAACGTCTGTGGATGCAGGGAAACAGGTTGGAGGAATCCAACCGGATTCCTCAAAAATATATTATTTGTTCGTTTATTTGTTTGCATATATACTGTCATATAGGATGTGTTAGAAAATAAATAATTGGTTGTTTTGGTGTTTGAATTCACTGGGCCCAAAGGTTGATATTTAAAAATATCGCGGAAAGGATATTTGAGATTTAAAAGGGGAAATTCTATTTTAGAAAAATAGAATTTGAATTTTTAAATAGATTTGAGATATAAACTTGTTTAGAAAAAAATAAAACAAGTAATTCCTTTATAAACGAAGTTTATAAGTAGTTCTTTTATAAACGAAGTTTATAAATGAAGTGAAAAGAATTATCATTGGACAATTCAAAAACAAAAATACGAGTGTGAAATGGAAAGGGAAAGCTATCTTCCAAAAGTTGAAATATCGATTTCAAAAGGAATTGAAACTTTTGAAATCAAGACTTGGTTAAAGAATAAATAAATAAAGTTTCAAATAGAATTTGAATATGAGAAATACAAATTGAATTTGAATATAAGAGAAATTGAAATGGACTTTGAATGTAGAATTCAAAGAAAATTAGATATAGACTTAGAATTTGAATTCAAAGGAATTGAAATAGAATTTGAATTCAAAGGAATTCAAACGGATTTGAATAAAGAAAAGTCAAATAGAGATTTGAATGAAGTTTAACTATAGAATTTGAAAATAGAAGTGAAATGGAGTTAAATATAGAAATTCAAATGTAATTTGAATATAGAATTCAAATAGTTTAAATATGGAATTTGAATATATATTTCAAATGGAGTTTGAAAATTGAATTTGAATCTAGAATTCAAATGAAATTTAAATAAGAGGATTCAAATAGAATTTAAATAAGGAAATTTGAAATAGAACTTGAATAAGAGAATCGAGAAAGAATTTGAATATAGAGTTCAAACAAAAGTTAAAATGGAGTTTGAATCAAGAAAATTCAAATAGAGTTAAAATGGAGTTTGAATATTAGAATTCGAATAGAGTTAAAATGGGGTTGAATTCATTTTAACGAAGTTTAAAAGTTTTTTTATATATAAATATAATTAAAACGAACTCGCCGCAGCACTGCAGTTCGTAAATTGGCGATTCGAACTTCAATTGAGTATACAGAACTCAATTGAAGTCGGAATTCTTTGAAACAAGAACCGTCGGGACCGATTTGATAATAGTTTCCTAATGGAGGAGAAAAAAATGGATTTCCTCGAATAGATTTTGAGTTATATCAAAATCAAATTTTCAGAAAAACAGCGCTATAACCATTTTAAAACCATAACGGTTTATTTAATTTTATAAAAGGATTTTAAGCGAATGAAATCCGAATTTCTATTTAGAAAATTTCAGATTCGAGTTGTAGATTATATGTGAACTCAAGTGGAGTAATGACATGATTTTTGAAACAGAAATCAGATTTTTGATTTTTGAATAGAATTAACTAATTCGAATAGAAATTAGTTAATGAGATTTTGAATTGATATTGGGCTTTGAATAAGTGAATTCGATTTGAAAATTTATATTCAAAATCGAAAAGGAAACTAGAATTTGAAATTGAAATTTTAATTTGGTTATGAGCAAGTTAAATATTTTATTTGAACATGTTATGTTCAAACAAAGAAGTGAAATAGGCAAAATAGCTAATTAAAGAATAAATAAGCGAAAACTGAATCCAAACGATTGGATTGAGTTGAATCGAATTGGGAACAGGTGAACATGTGTTTAGACAGGTATGGGATGGAGTATATGAATATTTTAATTTATGTGCCCGACAAAAAGGTACATGTTTAAATTCATATATGAGATTTTATGCGCTGTATCGGCAAGCCGCTTGGCTTTTTCTTTTTCTTTTGGATTGGTGAGGGCCATGGGAGGCTATTTGAAATATCCCGATGCTCCCGGTACAAGGGAGGTTATGGCGAATTTTCCGGGAATTTAAGGAATTAGAATATTTTTAAGAAAAAATTGATGGTTAGAAATCAATATATCAATATATATTGAATTCGATAAGGAAATAAATTTAAAATAGAATATTATAAACAAAAAGGAAATCAATAGGCTGGTAATAGAAAGAGAAACATATATACGTTTAAAATGAATAATTGGTTTTTATAGTGTTGATTATTCGGGGTAAGTGGTTTTGTCTGTTTTGAATTTAATGATGTTTTCAGTCAAGGTCTACGAGGTAATTTTACCCCAACTTGATTGATTTCATTTTTAATTGATAAATAGCAAGATCCAGTCTCGAAGAGAAGTGTTTGAATAATAGTTAGTTGAATAAAATATTTTGGGTTGTTGTAACGATGTTTTACACAACATTCATTTTAACCCAAGTGATGGAATTTTGGAAATATAAAAGTAAATATTTCCTGATATAATTAAAGTAGCCGGGAAAGAGATAAGTGATTGAAATTGTTTCAATTTCAAATAGAATATATTTTCTAAGTGTAGAAAATAAAAGAAGGCGAGATATAGAAATGTTTTCCAAAGAATGTAAGAGACAGAGATGATAATTGAAAATATTTGTTTAATAAATATTGATAAGGAAATGGAAAGGGTGATTTAATTAATGAATAGTAATCAAGGGGCCCAGTGATTGTTTGATTGTTTTGAATGGATGTTTGTTTTTCTTCGATAGTTAAATAACCGGCTATCGAAGTATTTGCCAATATCGTTGTCAATATGGAGAGACCGGTTGGATTATTATCCGTGAACCACTCTGTATTGGCAGTAGCGTTGCGAATCAGATTATATGAAGATAATCAAAGGCGGAGTGAAGTGCAAGGGCTTTTTCTATTAATAGAAATTGTGCCTTCGGTTTCGTTCAATCCCAGAACGAACGTATATGGACGAATGTCTGACAGAGTATTTCCAATGATTGAATATGTTGGTCTGTATAGATATACATGGTGGCAACGGATTTATTGCCTTAGCATAATATCCAGAATATTTGTGCAAATCTATTAGTGATTAACGGATCTGACGATTGGCATTCAAAGTGATTATGCTATCAATGAAAAGAAAGCAATCGTAGCCTCAGGCCTTAACAACCGGGAATGACAAAAATCGGGCAGGCAGCATGGCTATGTGGGTCGCTACCATTAGGATGTATAATCACCTATCTAGAGATTCATTTAACTCTTTATTCTATTCGATGCTGTTCCTTTTCGGGAAACGGTTGCTGATCCCAACTGTTGGTGATACACATTCGATACACTCAAGCGAAATGAGTGGTCGGTCATGTGTGGGCCGGGTTGCAAGATGTTCTTGTTGAACCCCAGTGTATCGCCTCTAGAGTACACTGATCGGAAGGTGGTTCCATACCTTGTCATGTTGGAAATCCAATCTCCAATAAGCGCCATGCGGTTTTTTATTTTATACTATGTATGTGGAGCATGAGATGCAAGCGTTCCGCTAGATTCTATTTATTTGATGTAGACATTATTATAATATCACTGGATTTTGTATTAAAGTGTTTTGGGTTATAGTAAGGTAAAAACCGTCCATGTTTATGTGTGGGCTGGTCTTACTATTATCTTTTCTTTCGAAAGGATTTTGAAAGTTAAACAAATGGTTGGAGTTTACTCACACCAGTCCCATGACTGACCCAGAGTTTTATTTTGTTTGTTTTCCCTAAACTCTTGGGTGCCCAAATTTGTACGGGCAGTCAAGTAGTCGGGATTTTTCAGATTCATTTGGAGGAGTTGGAAGCAGGAGGCTTCACCAGTTGGTTATAGACTATCATATTTCCGCTGTGTACTATGTGGTATCTGGAAACAGGTGTTTATAACTGTTCCAGGAATAACTGTTGTGCTCTGATGATGGTATGTATATAAAGTTACTAATTTGTATTTCAAAAGTTATGTTATACAATATATTCTATTCATTCCGCTGTGAGATCTGTTTTCTTTGTTTTCTTCTATTCTAATATCTCTTTCTTGCTATTTCTCATCCTCTAACTTCTTTCTAAAAATGATTCGTATTTCTGTGCAATTTGAGTTGGACGTATGGAGTTATTAGTCAACTCAGATAGTACGGATTTGCGGGCCATTACACTAAGGGACTTTGCTGCAATTTACATGGCATGTAGACTCTATAAATAGAGGGATTGTTTACATTGTTTGTATACTCGAATCATAAGAATAAAGGCTCTCTCCCTAATATCATATGTTCTCTTTAATGACTTCCTAATATCTTCTGTTTTCTCTAATGGCTTCTCTTATTTTATTATTTGTTCTTATCTTACTTTACAACATCAGCCCCATTTTAAATATATTAATAAAAATTTCAATATTAACTCTATAACCCTCGTTAATGAAATAGTTTTCTCTTTTTTGAACTAGCGTTGATCAACTAGTCATATCGCTTGCAAACCCTACAGATGATAACATCATCCATGATAGCTTTGATTTCCTGTCTGTCAGCAAACGCGTTGCCATACTTAATGATTGCAATGGGCGTATGCTTTGCTGCAAATTTTGTAAAAATAAATGCTATTTTGTGTGCAATCCTGTGGATAAAACGTACAATGAAATTTCAAGAATTAATACTTATTTAGCTTTCTATTTGATAGACTTCAATCCATTGAAATCTCCTCATTATATAATCTTGTTGCAGTCAAATGGTCCAGCTTATCCAGAGCACTGAAATTTGATGTTTACCACTCAAATGAATAGCATTTCCAAAAAAAGCTTGTTCATGTAAAGCATTTAAATGATATTGAGTGGGAAAGAGGATACATTGTACTGGACTTTGCCTTCGCTAAGATAGAAATCTAATTTGTATTCTCTTTGTTTGTTGTTTGATTACGTGTTCAGCAATAATGTTATGGTTGCAACAATACACAAGATAGGTAGGGAAGTTGGGCAATTATATTTTAGTCTATTTTTGTTTTTGTTTTTTCATACAATCTCCCTTAACAAATTACAAATAAGGAGGAGTCCCCCTAAAATCACCCCTTCCCCCCTTTTAACCAATATTGGAGTCCCTTTAACAATCCTCTTAATCTTAGCCACGACATTTCTTCCAATAGCGTAAGATGCAGTGTTAAAAGAAAATCCAAAATTCGGTAAGTTTTCCTTTTACGTGTATTGGTTTATAAGTAAAATTGTTTGTTTTTCATTTTGCTAAAAAAAATTGGTATTGATTCATTTCTTATATTTTTCCATGTAAAATTTGATATTTGCATGTTAATCTCGGATATAAGGTATATGTAATCATGAATGTTGATGATATCGGATGTAATCGTGTTCGCTTAATATTAATGAACATACATATACGAGCATTACGATACGTGCTTCGTTTGTGATCATAATACATTATGAGCGTGAATTATATTTTGCAAAATGTATATGTTTAACACATTTAAAAGAAAATAATTTTCACGAATATTTATTTATTTTTTAAGCTGAAATCATGTGTAATTGGTCTGGTAATTTGTCAAAATTTTATTTCTAAGTTGCAATACATCATTTTCTTTACCAATTTTTATTTTTATTTGTGTTGTTAATTAATAACCAACAGTGTTATAAATAATGTTTGTTTATTGAATTCTATTTTTAAGTAATATTAAGATTTGATAAAATGCAATTTTAATTAGCAGAAACTTTCAATTATCAAATCATGTTTTTATTGATACATAAAGATAAGGATATGTAAGGGTATTTTTGAACATCATGATTAGTCAACAAATTGTATTTCTTTTCCACACACACATATATCTATATGTATATGTATATATATATATGTGTGTGTGTGTGTGCGCGCGCGCCCGCACGCACGCGTGTGTTTGTGTGTGTGTGCGCGCGAGCATGTGCAGTGGCATAGCCAGGATTTTTTGCTGGCGATGGCACAATTAAAAACTTTAGGCTTTGAATGGAGCAATTTTAAATCTTTTTTTAATTGTTTGTAGAAGTTTGGAGAATTAAACACTACTATTAGCATGTGTCACACTTGCTGAAATACTAATGCTGGCTTGCAAAAGTTTCAAATTTTCAAGGTATTATAATCATATTCAATCAGAAAAGAAAAAAGAGAAGAAAATGAAATCTTGGGTCCTGCGCGCTAGAGGGTCATTTGCCCTCCTCAAGCATAACATGGTGGCTCCGCCACTCTGTGTGTGTACAAGCGTTACGTCACACGCTTCACACGTGATGATGGCGTATGCTACACAAGTGAATTCTTTTTCTACAAATTATATATGATTAACACATTTAAGAAAAATCATAAATATTTACAGTGAAATCATGTGTGGATAGCTAATTTTTTTATTTATGGCTTGCAACTTCTTATCTTTCGTTAGTTTGTGTTTTATTAATTAATAAATAATGAATTTGTAAATAACATTTATTTGTTTAAATGATGTTAACTTCTTAGATGTTAATTTTAAGCAAGAAAGAATTGCTTTAATTTGTTAAAAAGTTTAACCGTTAGATCCTATTTTTGGCATGAATGATTATTTTAAAATTATATACTGAAAAAAGTATGTCACCAAGGGGGTATTTTGAGAAGTTCACGTTCTAACAAAAAAAACGCTTCTAAGCGACTAAGCCAGCTGTTAGTGAAAATAATTATAATTACTGATAAAGATAAAGATAAACAACGAACTTGTAAATGATGTTTATCTGTTATATCCTAACGAGCATTACGGCATGTGCTTTGCGTGTGACTCAATTTTTTTTATAAGTCCTACATGTTTAAACATTAGAAATGAAATGGTTTATATATATATATATAGTTTATTTTTGTGTTAAAATCACGTAATTTTCATTTTCATTTTTAAATTGCAATATCCAATGTTTTTATAGTTTGAAAATTTAACCAAGGAAGGACAAATCTGTAAACAAAATTTATTTGTTGAATTCTATTTTTAAGTGATATTAAAATTCATCACTATCAAGTGATGGATGTTTTGGATGTTGGGGATGCAAATTAAGGATCTTAAACCAAACTAAACACTAGAAGGGGATGTTTGTGAACAAATTGAACAATTGTAAATAACTGTTAAATTCGTTTGGCTTTCCTAAACAACAAGGGTTGTTGTAAAGCGTGTCGTACTGTAAGACCAAAATTATTTAAATTAACAAATCCAATCAAGTTATTCCGAAAGTTGATTGTTTGAAAATAACAGAAATTAAATAAAAAGAGAGTTTTATATGATAAATGAAAGCAATCGGGGAGCAATGACGTAAACTAGATTAATATTCATCAATAGCCAAACAAATTACAATAGATCTAATTCATGTTTTTGTCACAAATATGAATCAATGATAATTAGGTTGATAGAAACAAACATGTGAATAACAACAAGCATAGCCTATGCAGGAGCTAAGCTCTTAAACAACCATAGGCTATCAGGACAGATTCACTACTTTATTTCTAAAACCCTAAAAATTAGATCTAAATCAGATAAGCATTAGATCGAACTCGAATATACCTTGTGAAGGATCATAGCTCTTAAACGACATAGATTATGAAGGTTCAGATCTAACCCTTGGTTCAGATCTAAATCTGTATACATGAAGTCCTAATCTCTTTGGCTATGTGATTCATATTGAATCAAATCTAAGCGTCATCACCCCCTAATTAAAGGTGATTAACTAGACATAGCTAAATAAGAAATAGGGGAAAAAGAAAGTAAACAACATAAACATAAATAAAATAAAATAACAACTAAGAAGAGAAGGAGAATAATGTTATTCCAAAAGAAGAATTGCAGAATAAAACCCAATATAATTACAAATAAAGGAGATATAGTGTATTTATAGTTGCTATGGCCAAAACTAAGTGGTCAATTACACAATGTAGGACAAAAGCCCTTTTCCAAAATAACAAATAAACCAATTAGCTAAATATGAATGCATGTGAATGGATTTGCAATTGTCATAGCTTGCGGGCATCAAATAGCATTAATTTCAATTGTTTTGAGTATGAATGAGAACTCTATATCATCTGAGACAAGCGATCTTTATGAAAAGCATTGAATCTTGACTTTAAAATATGCAGCAGAAGGTGGTTGAACAACAACATTTCTTTAGGTCTTCAAGCTTCAATCTAGCTCTAAAATTCAACACTCTTTTTGCATCAATTCTTCAAGCTTTTCAACAATTAAAGGCATCAATCCATTCTTCATAAATAATCTGGAAACGCAACTATAATTACACAGTATCAATTATTTTAAAGATAAAACAAAATAAATAAGCGGATAAAATATACATATTTATGTGTATATCAAATACTCTCACACTTATCTTTTTATTCGTCCTCAAATAAACTAAACTATGATATATCACACTTTCGTAGGAAACACGATTGCATTTAGCGTATGCAACAAGCCATTAAACCCCTAGGTGTCCCTAGTAGGACGAGTGTTGTCTCATGAGGGTTTTCAGCGGATACTACCCATAAAATCCAAAGCGTCTTATGTACGTGGATTAATCAAATGATATATTTAAGGTCTTTCACATTCCAAGGACTTTACCTAACTTCAATAACAATGGTTTGGTCCAAAATTGTCTATCCCATTATTGGTGCAAAAATGAATAAAAAATTTCAAGTTGAATCGTAATTCCTTGATAACACTGTAATTGCCTTGAAGGTTAAGAGCGTGGTGTCAACCAAAGTTCTACACATCAACAATGTGCACCCAATCATTTATTCATTTTTTTTGAATAATTTTGCACCAATGTAACTGTAATGTATTGGATGTGAGTTATGCATAGATGAAGGAGAATTTTGTTAGTTCAAAAAATATTATGGATAAGAGGGCAAGTGTATTAGTTGAACTTCAAGCTACAAAAGATAAAGTAATACTAAGGCACATATGGACATTTTGTTTCCTTTCATCTCCTCTACTATAATCCTCGCTTCTAAGTCGGTATGATGGATGTGGATGGAATGGAAATGAATGCTTTATAGTCAAGAATGACTATTTTATTCTCAGAGATTTTCTCTTTATTGCATCTTTTTTTCTTATTTTCTCTCTTTTTATTTAAAAAAAGAATATGAATGATGAGTGGAGATGGGATGGAATGATACCGTAAGTTATTTCATTTGATTCCTCCTCTACTAAGCGAATCATAACCAACACTTCATGAAAGGAAAGTTTTGTACCCTAATTACTCTACTTCTGTAACCCTAATTCAACACACAAGTCTAGATTGATGTTATATAAAAAGCTGAAAGGGAAGGTAAGAAAATTTTCGTAAGATAGATAACCCATATAAAATAAAATGTGGTATGTGGTTATCCTACCTTAAAACAAGTACGGAGTGAGTAGTGTAATATCGGTATAAAAAGTGGCGTTTTTGAACATTTGAAAATAATTCAGTACAAAGGTTCTTGAGTATACCAATATAAGAAAAAATTGTCGAAACATGAATGTAAATCGACTAAGACTTGGGTTTGAATAATGTGGGGTATTGAAGAAGAACATACAATGAGTCATTTCTCCTTAAGTGAGCTAAGTATAATTTAGAACTTACAAGTTTGAAATTTTGAGTGGAAAAAAATATTATGCATGAAAACGAACTCAGAAAATCCAACAAATGTAGGTGCAAAATCATTTTTTATTTGATTTTTTTTTTACTTGCACATTCTAACATGTATAACAAGGGTTGACACGCTTACTCCAGAACACGACTAACATATGCACAGCCTCAAGCTAGCATCTTAAAAAGATACATTACGACTCAACGAATAAATAATGTTCATTCCCATCACCCAACAATTCAACTTATCAAACAAGAACCAAGGTATTGTTTATGAATTTTTAGTTAGTCCTTGTTCAATGAATGACCTAGTTCATAAAATTTGATTGTTGATGTAATGTAAATTCCCACCACACTTGAGTGTGACTGTGTCCTCACAGTTGTTAATCATACATATCTTAGTGAAAGGAAAAAAATAAGAGAATATTTACATATGTATAAAAGAGGGTTAGTGCGTCTTACCGAATGTAATGTGGCTCATGTAGGTCCATGAGCTCTTCCTCTTGGTTGGGTATTGGTTCCAAGTAAGGTTTAAGGCGTTGACCATTGACCTTATAGGATGATCCATCTATTAGATTCTCAATTTCTACCGCACCATACGGAAAAACAATCCGCACAGTGTAAGGTCCTGTACATCTAGATTTTAACTTACTCGGAAATAAATGCAATCTTGAGTCATACAACAGAACCTTTTGACCTGGCATGAAAATTTTACGTAAAATTGATTTATTACGAAAAACTTTCATTTTGTCCTTATAAATTCGTTCATTTTCATAGGCATTATTTCGAATTTCATCAAGCTCATTAAGTTGAAGCTTCCTAAGTTCACCTGCTTGCTCTAAGTCAAGATTTAGAGTTTTTATTGCCCATAACGCCCTATGTTCTAGTTCAACTGGCAAGTGACATGGCTTACCAAAAATTAACCGATAAGGGGACATACCTAAGTTTGTTTTGAAAGCGGTGCGGTAAGCCCAAAGAGCATCGGTTAACTTCTAGGACCAATCTTTACGATTTCGATTCACGGTTTTCTCAAGGATTTATTTAATCTGCCTATTCGATACTTCAACTTACCCACAAGTTTGAGGATGGTAAGAAGTCGATAACTTGTGGGTTATCGAATACTTTCTCACGAGGGATTCAAGAGAATGATTACAGAAGTGTGTTCCATTGTCGTTGATTATTGTTCGAGGTGCGCCAAACCGAGAAAAGATGTTTTCTTTTAAGAAGCGCACAACAACCTTATTATCGTTCGTTTTGCAAGGAACAACTTCAACCCATTTAAAAACATAATCGACAGCTAAGAGAATGTAAAGTTTCCCAAAAGAATTTGGGAAGGGTCCCATGAAGTCTATACCCCCAACATAAAAAATTTTGACCTCTAGAATGGGGTTTAGGGCATCATATTCCATTTAGAAATTTTCCCTAAGAATTGACATCGATCACAAGTTTTGCAAAATTCGCAAGCGTCTTTGAAAAGGTTGTGCCAGTAGAAACCCGATTAGAGAACCTTTTCGGCTGTCTTTTTGGGACCGAAGTGACCACTGTTGGATCTAGATTAACCCTAGAGGGGGGTGAATAGGGTTTATCATAGTTTTGAAGTGTTATTAAAATAAATCGCAGCACAAATAATCAGCAGGGAAATAAATGGAGTAAATAACACACAGATATACCCAGCTTCGGCAGACTCTGCCTACTGCTACATTCACTAAGGTTTCTACTAGGTTAACAGATCCCGCTGACAGACCCTGTAAACTCGCACTCCCTGCTCTTGTACTAACCCTACGCTCAAAACCCTAGATTGATCTAATCCCCTAGATCAGATTTCCCCTGATTACGACCCCGTAACCAGTAACCCTAGTTTTTACAGACTCCAGTAAACTGTCAGTTACCCCTAACTGAATCTCCCCTAGATTTTACAAACTCTAGAACTGATCTGATTGTTTTACAACACAAATTAAAAAAAAATACAAAATAAATAAATAAAAGAGATTAAAACCCTAGGAGTTTAAATAAAAGGGTCATCCCTTTTCTGTTTAGAAACTTGGTCGGCCAATGCTTGTTTGTGTGCACCCCTTTCTTATTTGCTCGATGTCTTCCTTAAAAAAATGGCGGTTGGCTCTCTAGGGCTTTTGAACTCCACCCAAATCAAAATCGATTGCTGAAAGAAATTTGGTTCTCTAGAGCTCGAATCTTTGTTGCTATGTGATTCTTCAATTTGGGATCGATCGAAAACAACTTGTGAGTAATTTTGTTTGATTCTTCAAGATTTGTTTTTCAGATTGTAGTTGCTTGTTTTTGATTTTGATGTGGTTGTGTATGTATAGGGTCTTGAAACCCTAAATTGATTTCTCTGATTTCAAAAAATGTCTTGGCCTGAATTGCGTGATTCCCCCTTTTTAATTCTTCGACTTTGATATGAATGATGAATCCAGATGTGATTCTGGACTTCATTGAATCTCCAAAAAAAATGCCCCTTGTGTGTTGTAGAAATTGGAAAGGTTTAATTTGTGAAAAATAAACTGAATCTAGTATTTGGTTTCTGCCCTTAAAAGTTTCTTGGCTTTTGAAACTTGTACAGTATATTTTTGGCAGTCGATTTGAAATTGGTACTTGCCCCCATTTATGTCCCTTGAGTGTGTGTATGAATGAATCCTTGCAATATGCTTGACTATTATTTCTAGAACAAATCTTCAGCATGCCTTGAAAACAATTTAAAAAAATCTTGCCACATATATAAATTGCTTGCAAGAATTTAATTGATTTTTGCCAAATCATTTTTGTTTTGAAATCTAGAAATAGTTTATCTTCCCCCAAAATGTTACTTAAAAACAGACCAAGATTTAAGGAATAATTTGTGGCCAGTTTCATGATTGATTTGCAAATTTCCTGAAATAAAATCTTTTGCTAAACACTAGAAATAATGGAATGACCAATTTGAGATAAAATTGTCCATGCATATGGTATTCTTGCAATGCAAACACTTTGAGTATTTCTGGAACCATTACAAATGCTTTCATGCCTTGAATTGCTCTTGCTAAATTTCTGGAAATACTTTCCTCAAATTTGACTAGTGCAAAAGGACAGACTTTTCTTTGTTTCCTAAAATTAAATTCGAGTTTCTTGCCATAATAGTTGCCTTCGAATATGATGATCAATTTCTGGAAAACTGAATGCAATCTTCTTAGTCCCCAGATCATTTCCTTGAGCTCAATCATGTATTTCTTGTTTAACTGATTCTTTGCACATAGAAGAAGTTTGAGTAATTTCTGGCTTGCACATATAAACTGGACTTTATTGAACAGTCTAAACTTTTTACCCATTGAGCTGCATCTCCATCTTGCATTTGTATATGTACCTTGTTGAACTGAATTTGAGCTATGCTTCTTGTGTACACACTTGTGCTCCCATCATCCCTTTGCCTGCACCTATGTGATTGGCTAACCTTTGTTGTTCCATGTTGTCTTGGCTTATATATGAACTCCAATCATGTGTATAGTTTTGCTGATCATGCCATGCTAAACACACTTGATTGTAATACCTCTATGCACGCACCATTTTGACATTGCACTGTCTTGATCATGTTTATTTGATTTGTACTGTCCCTTGTACTTGTCTTTGTTTCCAAACTTGACTTAGTTCATGCTCACTTGAAAGAAAAAAACTTCATGTACATGCAGTCATGAATGAGTTCATATATGTTGCACATCATGTTGATTGTTCGGGTTGACTTGAACTTGTATGGATCATTTGCTGTTTGATTTGCTTGGCTTGATAATGTTGATCCATGTATTCGACCATGTTGCATCATTTCCTACTCTTGAATGTGCTGGTTTGACCACATGACTATGGTTTGACCTGAAGCATTGACTTTTATGTTGGCTGAGTTGTTCTTATACTTGGCTTGACCATGTGCTTTGTGCACTTGTGTAGTTGCTGCCTTTTTGCACTAAGTCGAGTTGGTCCACGTGGCTGCTCCTCAATTGCGACACTGCATTCAGTTTAGCGAGGCAGTGCACACGTGTATATGTATGCACGTGTGTACAAGCAGCCATCTGAATGGATTTTCCTGTCCCTGCACAATAATATGTGTATATACATATATCGTGCGTGTGCTATATTCACTAAATCAGATCAAGTCATGAAAAATGATGAGAAAACACACCAGAAAGTTGAGGAAAATAAAATTTTAAAATTAAAATTTATATTCGCTAGAATTTAGAATATTATTTCTGTTCCATATACTGTGTGTGTGTTTCTGTATATGACAGGTATGAAGACAGGACTGACTGAAAGACGCTGTGAAGACAGAAGACTAAGAGACAGTGTCAGTGAATGTAAATGTATCAGTGAATGTATATGGATATGAAAATGTAAAATCAGTGATTGTATATGTATATGAGATGTATAGATAGAGTGTTATAGTGAGGAGCTGTGTAACAACAGAATTGTACTGATATTTGTATTAAACAAATTTGTCTGTAATAAAATATTATTTTATTGTTCTCAAATTTGTATTCAAGCAAATTTGTTTATCGTATTCAATTTATATACAAGTACAATGACATGTGAAGAATATATAAATAGTGGAGTTATAAATCTGCACTGTTTGAATGTTGAAATAAAATATTATATTTAATTAAAATATTGTGTGAATATTTAAATTTCTATACAGTCGTCTTTTATTTAAATATAAATATTATATTCCTATCTGTATGTATATGTGTAACAGTACAACAACAGACACATTTATAAATAATATATATTTGGTTGTTATCATCAAACAAAAATCATATAATTGTGTATACAACTACGTCATATACAACAATCTCCCCTTTTTGATGATGACAAACAAATAAAAGATTTTGAGCACAATAAATGTTTTTGACAGTGAATATTGATCTCCCCCTATTTATTAGCTCCCCCTACAACAGAAAACTCCCCCTACAATTGTGTATGAGTGAAACGAATGAATAATAATGAATTTTCAAAATTAATAAAATAAAATAAAATATTCACTCATAAATCAAAATCTCAACTCATTCTCTCCCTTTTTTTATCATCAAAAGGATTCAGAATTTAAAACATAGATGAAAAATGACTAAAAATTACAATACTCTAAGAACTAGCGACAAATTTCACATTGTAGAATAATGGGTTTATGATGTAATTTATATATAATGGAGAGAGTTTCAAAAATATACATTTCCAATTATTTTCAAAAGAACTTTACAACATTTAGCACAAAAACAGTGAGGATTTGGACTATACTTATAATTTCAACAAAAGTGACAAAAACAAATAATCTCAAATCCCAATAGCTATCAATCAACAAATCATAATACGTCATAAGATATTAACACATTTCACAGATTAGAAAATGGATTGATAGGCTGATTTTTAAACACCAAGGAGAATTTCATAGAATTTTTTTTATTTATTCAAATTATTTTCTTTTATTTTTCTTTTGATTTAAGAGCACACTGACCACGCATAACCAGATCTTGGATTTTTAAATGAGATCAGTTGCAGCTTAAATTATAAGTTATATCTTAACCATGCATGACCAGAGCTTGGATTTTTAAATGAGGTTAGAGATACACTTATATATTAATTATATTTATTATTTTCAGCACTTAAAGGAAAAGCTCCTCAGTATATAAAACCAATATATGAATGATAGAAAATGGGGTAGGTAAAGAGATGGGCTGTGAAATAAATTTCTAAGTTAATTATATTATGAAATATGCTCGACTGTACTGGGATCATTGAAAATTTTCAATTATCACTAATTTTGAATAATAACATAGTCTTATTTCTATCACAAAATTTTCCACAATTTATTCAAAAGGAGTTTAAAACATATTAATTGTCCACATTAATATAAAATTATCATGGATGGCAGAAAGATGATAGATAAAGGAGATGGTCGTGAAATAATTGCCAATTCAAAGCTATTATAATATATGTTCAACCATCATGAAAATCTAAATAAAATCACCTCTTGTTGTGAAATATACTGAAATCACAATTTCAAAACATGTTAATAATTTTGATGAATTATATATACAGTTCAATTTGGATATAGATTTCAATTTCTGAATGAATAATCAATAAATAATTTTAAAATTGAAAATCAATTACAAGAGGGATATGGAGATCTATACAAAACAAGTGGAAAAAATTTGTATAAGGCAAAAAGAGTGTGTTGATTTATACAAGGTGAAGATTATAGTATAGATGGGTGAGACAAATATAAGGCATTTTTGATACCACTTGGTGTCCCTGTTAATGAGGATTGTAACAAAACACCGGAGACAAACCAGGATATCATAGACAAACAGAAATTCAATCATAAGGTCCAAGCAGACAAGACAAGCAAAATAATTTCAGCAGCATTCAATTTTAATCAAAACAAGTAGTTCTCTGTGATCATTTTCAAAAACAGTATCAGAGCAGCACAGAAACCAATAGCACAACGGACTTGTCAGAAAATGTTACTGGTGGTCACAAAATATATTCCATGATCCAAGATTATAAAATTTAGTTTATTTTAAATCATTTGAGGAAAACTGAAAATATCTGGATTTAATGAATCAGTCACACCAGATTATGTTTTAGATTCAAGACGTGTGAGATTCAATAAATCAACAATTTCAAATGATTTTAAACAAACAAATATTCAAATCAAATCATCATGAAATAACAGTGATATTTAAGACCAGATATTCAAATAGTTTTCAAAAATTATCGCTGGTAAGTATAAGAATAATTTTAGATCATCTACATCAGTCTTAAGAGATATTCATGATCCAAACAATTTATTTGAAATCACTTGAGTCAATGTCAAGTTTGAGATACAATGAATTAGTCACACAAGATTGATAATTTCAAAATTAAGAGGTGTGTGAGATTCAAAATATCAAGAATTTCAGATGATTTCAAATAAACAAATTTCAACTATAATGATTATGAATAAAGATGAAGTTCAGGATGTATCACTGATTCAATACAATTTAAAATATTTAAGCCAATCTGAAAATTTCTAAAATTATCACAACTAATAAATAACAGAGTGCTGTAATGAGTATAAATTTTCAAGACTTTCCAAATATGAATTAGAAGAGACTCAAAACAGCAAAGGTGTGTGAAATTCCACAAAACTTTCAGATCTTCAAAATTTTAGAATTCGAATCAACATTGTTCAAGATATGACAAGAATACATCAACACTGTTAAGAATTTAGAAAACAGAAAATAAACCTCAAAACGATTGCAGAAACTTACAAGTTTAAATTCTAGGTTTGGAAATGATTAGAACATTAGAATTTTATACATATGACGTGAATTTCCAGAAAATATGAATTCTACAATTGGAAGTTTAAGAAAGTACAAAAGTATATGGTAGTGTTAAATAAAAAATAGAAAAAAAAAGAAGGGGTAGAAGAAGAAATAAACAAAGATTTTTTTTTTCTTATAAATATGAGTTTAGAGATCACACCTGAAATCAATGTAAGCAAATGAATCTCTAACTCGACAAATCTTGGCTAAAGGAACTATGAATGATATAGAAGTATAGACAGCTTTGCTTCAAAATTCTTTTTGCACAGTTCGTCAACCTCCTCTGGTACCTAACAGTTTAGGGGATTGAGTGGTCTAACAAAATTAGTAAAACCACTCACAGTAATGTTAATATCTTTTGGTACCCAAATTTGTTTGTATAACAACCCATTCGAATCTATCTTTGTGCTTTTATGAACCCAAACTCGTTTAGTTTTTCCAAAAATCATTTTATTTCATTTTGGGATCCAAGATTGTTTAGATGGATTATTATAAAACAAATTTACATTATGTTTATGATTCAAAAATCCTTTGAGATTATCAGAGTTTGAATTTTCAAATGGATTCTTTCCAAAGCAGTTTGAAGGATTTTTAAAATCATTTGAATTTCCTTTTTCAAAAATATTATTTTTCCCGAAGCCAAGACCACATCTATTTCCAATAAAATTTTGATTTTGCAACAGCATATTCAACGATTTTTTACCATTAGTAAATTTATCCAAAGTTGATTCTAATCGTTGAATTTTGGATTTAAGATCACTGTTTTCTTTGATTAAATCTGAACAATGATTATTAGTGATCTTTCTTTTAGTATCATGTTGTTTCAAAACCGAATTTTCAGATTCAAGTAATTTGATTTTGGCTTTGGATTCAGAAATTTTAAATTCAAATTGTTTTTGTTTTTCAAATTCAAGTTTTTCAGAATTTTTGAGTTTTTCAATTTCAGTTTCAGGCTCTCTCAAAATCGCTTCGGTTTTCATCAAACTTTCCTTTTCAAAAGATTCACGTTTGAAATTAACTTTATCTAACTCCTTTTATAAAGTAATATTTTTATGAATTAGTTCATCTTCACGACCTTTCAAAATCAAAATTTCGTTTTCAAGTTTTCTAAACTTTTCATTAAGACCAGCTAAATCAATTTTCAAATTCAGACAATCTTTACAATCGGAGTTTTCAGGTTTTAATTTCAAAGCGTTATTTTTGCATCGCAACTCAGAGTTTTCAGATCTCAAAATTTTATTTTTTCGTTGGAGACGATCGACAGTTTTGATTAAATTATTACAAAGAGAAACCAATTCTTCATATGATAAATATCCATCGTCCGAATCATCATTAATAGCTCCAGTTAAGCACACATCTGAATCTGTGTTGGCAATTGTCTGTTTTGAGCAGTTGTCTTCCTTTCGTCTGTACAATGTATTGAGAGTGCTCCAGATTTCCTTCGCAGTCAAACAATCGGAGATAAGGCTATATTGGACATCATCAATATAAGAATATAAAGTATGAGTAGCGCGAAAATTAAATTCAATATCAACCCCATTTACAATATCATACCCATTTAAAATACTATTCTGACATTTAATATCAACAGATTTTATATAAGATTCCATTTCTGATTTCCAGTTCAAAAAATCTGTACCATTAAAAATAGATGGAATACGACTGGACTGACTCTCAAAGGACTGACAACTAGGATGACCCATTACTCTAGAGTTAATGAAATAACCTGCTCTGATACCACTTATTGGATCCAGATTAATCCAAGAGGCGAGTGAATAGGGTTTATCACAGTTTTTTTTGAAGTAAAAGGGTTTATCACAGTTTTGAAGTGTTATTAAAATAAATCGCAGCACAGATAATCAACAGGGAAATAAATGCAGTAAATAACACACAGATATACCCAGCTTCGGCAGACTCTGCAACTACTGCATTCACTAAGGTTTCTACTAGGTTTTAATAACAGATCCCGCTTACAGACCCTGTAAACTCGCACTCCCTGCTCCTGTACTAACCCTACGCCCAGAACCCTAGACTGATCTAATCGCCTAGATCAAATTTCCCCTGGTTACGACCCCGTAACCAGTAACCCTAGTTTTTACAGACTCTAGTAAACGGTCAGTTACCCCTAACTGAATCTCCCCTAGATTTTACAGACTCTAGAACTGATCTAATTGTTTTACAACACAAATTAAAAAACAATACAAAATAAATAAATAAAATAGATTAAAACCCTAGGAGTTTAAATAAAAGGGCCATCCCTTTTCTATTTAGAAACTTGGCCGGCCAATGCTTGTTTGTGTGCACCCCTTTCTTATTTGCTCAATGTCTTCCTTAAAAAAATGGCGGCTGGCTCTCTAGGGTTTTTGCACTCCACCCAAATCAGAATCGATTACTGAAAGAAATTTGGTTCTCTAGAGCTCGAATCTTTGTTGCTATGTGATTCTTCAATTTGGGATTGATCGAAAACAACTTGTGAGTAATTTTTTTGATTCTTTGAGATTTATTTTTTAGATTGTAGTTGCTTGTTTTTTGATTTCGATCACCATGCCTGTGATGATGTGATTGTGTATATATAGGGTCTTAAAACCCTAAATTGATTTCTCTGATTTCAAAAAATGTCTTGGCCTGAAATTGCGTGATTCCCCTTTTTTAATTCTTCAACTTTGATATGAATGATGAATCCAGATGTGATTCTGGACTTTATTGAATCTCCAGAAAAATGCCCCTTGCGTGTTGTAGAATTTGGAAAGGTTTAATTTGTGAAAAATAAACTGAATCTTGTATTTGGTTTCTTCCCTTAAAAGTTTCTTAGCTTTTGAAACTTGTACATTATATTTTTGGCGGTCGATTTGAAATTGACACTTGCCCCATTTTTGTCCCTTGAGTGTGTGTATGAATGAATCCTTGCAATATGCTTGACTATTATTTCTGGAAACAAATCTTCTGCATGCCTTGAAAACAATTTAAAAAAATTCTGAGACATATATAAATTGCTTGCAAGAATTTAATTGATTTTTGCCAAATCATTTTTGTTTTGAAATCTTGAAATAATTTATCTTCCCCCAAAATGTTACTTAAAAACAAACCAAGATTTAAGGAATAATTTCTGGCCAATTTCGTGATTTATTTGCAAATTTCCTGAAATAAAATCTTTTGCTAAACACTGGAAATAATGGAATGACCGATTTGAGATAAAATTGTCCATGCATATGGTATTCTTGCAATGCAAACACTTTGAGTATTTCTGGAACCATTACAAATGCTTTCATGCCTTGAATTTCTCTTGCTAAATTTCTGGAAATACTTTCCTCAAATTTGAACAGTGCAAAAGGACAGATTTTTCTTTGTTTCCTGAAATTAAATTCGTGTTTCTTGCCATAACAGTTGCCTTCGAATATGATGATCAGTTTCTGGGAAACTGAATGCAATCTTCTTGGTCCCCGGTTCATTGCCTTGAGCTCAATCATGTATTTCTTGTTTAACTGATTCTTTGCACATAGAATAATTTGAGTAATTTCTGGCTTGCACATGTAAACTGGACTTTATTGAACAGTCTAAACTGTTTACCCATTGAGCTGCATCTCCATATTGCACTTGTATATGTACCTTGTTGAACTGAATTTGAGCTATGCTTCTTGTGTGCACACTTGTGCTCCCATCATCCCTTTGCCTGCACCTATGTGATTGGCTAACCTTTGTTGTTCCATGCAGTCTTGGCTTGTATATGAACTCCACTCATGTGTATAGTTTTGCTGATCATGCCATGCTAAACCACTTGATTGTAATACCTCTATGCATGCGCCATTTTGACATTGCACTGTCTTGATCATGTTTCATTTAATTTGTACTGTCCCTTGTGCTTGTTATTGTATGTTTCCAAACTTGATTTAGTTCATGCTCACTTGAAAGAAAAAAACTTCATGTACATGCTGTCATGGATGAGTTCATATATGATGCACATCATGTTGATTGTTTGGGCTAACTTGAATATGTATGGATCATTTGCTGTTTGATTTGCTTGGCTTGATACTTGGCTTGATAATGTTGGTCCATGTATTCGACCATGTGCTCAAATCTATGTTCAAGCAAATTTGTTTATCGTATTCAGTTTATATACAAGTACAATGACATGTGAAGAATATATAAATAGTGGAGTTATAAATGTGTACTATTTGAATGTTGAAATAAAAAATTATATTTACTTAAAATACCGTGTGAATATTTAAATTTCTATACAGTCATATTTTATTTAAATATAAATATTATGTTCCTATCTATATGTATATGTGAAACAGTACAACAACAAACACATTTATAAATAATATATATTTGGTTGTTATCATCAAACAAAAATCATATAATTGTTTATACAGCTACGTCATATACAACAACCACCACAGGCTTGGTCGTGACAGAAAGAGAGGACACTATGAGTTTCAGTGTCGAGAACATACCTTCGAATGATTTGGTCGGGACAATACTTGAAAAGATAAGGGTCGTCCCAATAAAAATGTTTCACTTGGGAAAAGAATGTTTGTTTATCCTGCTTAGACCAAAAAGAAGGGGTCTGCTTGGTGACTAAGTAGTTGACAATGCTAGCAAACCAAGGATCAGTGGATAAAGAAAAAGTTGCTCATCCGGAAAATTCCCGTTGATCGGAAGAGAAGAAGACAGCGCATTTGGAAGACGAGACAAGTGGTCCGTAATAACGTTGTCGTATCCTTTTTTATCCTTAATGGTAATGTCAAATTATTGAAGTAAAAGAATCCAACGAATGAGACGAGCCTTAGCATCCTTTTTAGAGAAAAGGTAACTAAGTGTGGAGTGATCGGTATGAACAGTGATGTGTGAGCCAATTAGATAAGGTCTGAATTTTTCTAGAGCAAAAACGGCCGCCAAGAGTTCTTTTTCAGTGGTCATATAATTGATTTGAGCATCGTTCAAAGTATTACTCGCATTGTAAATGACATGAATAATTTTATCGATTCGTTGTCCTAAGACAACGCCTATAGCGAAATTGAGGCGTCACACATGATTTCGAAAGGCAGCTTCCAGTTGGGAGAGCAGATGATAGGGTGCTCAAAAGATAAAATACAGTCAGAGTTGAAGTCAAAAGGAACATCCTTACCAAGAAGATTAGTCAAAGGTCGAGTGATTTTGCTTAAATCCTTTATAAAGCGACAGTAAAAGCCAGCATGATCTAAAAAGGATCGGATGTCCTTAATGGACCTAGGAAGATTAGAGATGACTTTGATTTTGGCTTTATCTACTTCAATTACTTTATTAGAGATGGCATATCCTAAAACAATGTCATGTTTTACCATGAAGTGACATTACTTCCAATTAACTGTTAAGTGTTACCTTTGCAACGTTTAAACAAGATCAAGGTGATGTAAACACTCAGTATAAGAGTTCCCAAAGATGGAGAAATCATCCATGAAAACTTCCAAAAATCGCTCGATCATATCATAAAAAATGCTAATCATGCACCTTTGGAAGGTTACAGGTGCATTACAGAGACCAAAAGGCATACGGCGGTATGCAAATGTACAGAATGGACAAGTGAAAGTGGTTTTCTCTTGATCCTCAAGAGCGATAGGGATTTGATTATAGCCTGAGTACCCATCAAGGAAACAGTTGTACTCGTGACTGGCTAGTCGTTCTAACATTTTATCGATAAATGGCAGAGGGAAATGATTCTTATGTGTTGCAGCGTTAAGTTTCCTATAGTCAATGCAAACACGCCAACCAGTCTGGGTGCGGGTTGGGATAAGCTCGTTAGCTTCATTTTGGATCACGATTATCCCTGATTTCTTTGGTATTAAATGAATCGGACTAACCCATCGACTATCGAAAACTGCGTAAATGATTCCATTGTCAAGACATTTAAGGATTTCATTCTGAACTACTTCTTTCATGATGGGGTTTAGTCGACGCTGGGGATCACGAGTGGGTTTAGCATCATCTATAAGGTGGATTCGATGTTGGACTATCGAAGGACTAATCCCCTCAATATCAGCGATGGACCAACCAATTGCTACCTTATTTTTTTGAAGGATGGGAAGGAGCAATTGTTCCTGCTATAAAGTAAGGTCAGAACCAATAATGACAAGAAGAGTTTCATTGTCTCCTAAATAAGCGTACTTTAGATGACTGGGAAGCACTTTAAGTTCAGATTTGGGAGATGACTCAACCGAGGAAATTGGTTGAGGGATAGGCTCAGTTGTGAGCGACTGGACAGGGATTGATTCAGAGACATTTTCTGGGATATCTTGAAACAAAGTTTCGTAATTCGATTCGATTTCGTTGTTCAAATGGTCGAGCTCAGGTTCATTGTCATGGACCGTATGGATTTCAAAAAACTAGTCCACATAAGAGTTAGGAGAGTTTTATGTTCTAAAGATGTTTAGTTCGATGGTCATGTTACCGAAAGAAAGTTTCATAGACCCATTTCTACTGTTGATAAGCGCATTAGAGTTTGCTAAGAAGGGTGTAACCACTCGGATTAGAGCCATTTAATTCTAAATATTTAAATTGGTTTTAAATATTTTATTTGAATTATAAAACGGATTTTTATAAGAAATTTATTTATTTAATATAATAAAACATTAGATTCAAATTTTAATAAGATTTTTTTATGATGCACTGTTAATTAAATATATAGAAATTTTCCATAATTTTTAATCAGGGAAATAAACAACTATTTTGTTAAACGAAATTTACACCTATAGCAGCATTTTTAGAACTTCATGAAATAAGTTAACTAGTATATATTTTATTATATTGCATTTCTGTGATTATAGTACATTGCTCAATGTAACTGTGTTTTTGTGTTGTCCATAA
This sequence comes from Allium sativum, assembly GCA_030737875.1. NCBI lineage: Eukaryota > Viridiplantae > Streptophyta > Magnoliopsida > Asparagales > Amaryllidaceae > Allium > Allium sativum. The sequence continues at coordinate 323,608,502 of CM060921.1, forward strand.
CAACTTGTTTATGAACGAGATTGTTTGCAATGGGGTATGCATAACTATAAAAGGAAACTTAAATCCCTATAGCTCTTTATCCTTTTCAATACAAATTACTTACAAAAGAAAAGATCCCTCATGACGACTTATGCTCGTTTAGAAATTCATGAGATTGTCCTTACCATTTGGAAGAGATATTACTACCATATGCACTAAAAATGGGATCAGAGTAGGACAGGATATCAACAAATAAGCAATGGAACAAAATTCAGTACGTCAACATTATATATGGTGGAATAATCAAGTTCTGCAAAACTAGATTAGCAAATCCTTAAATCTAAGCTGCCACACTATACAACTATAAACAATACACCTAAAAAAAAAAAAACTCATTTCCACATTCCTAAGTTGAAAAATCTGTACAAAATGAAATCACAAACCTACCTAAGTGTTACAGCTACTCTAATGCGTGGGTGCCAAACCATCTGCCGCGCGTGCCAAGCTATAACATGCCATGTTCCCCAAACCACTACTGCTTTAAATATGGGAATACTAATTCTCGTTCCTTTCCTCCTTCTGGTAGTAAACATTGAAATCGCAAATGAAAAATTAAATTAAAAATCATAATAAATCCATATTTTCACTAAAATTTCTGATACAAGAATCGTCGATCTTGTTTTCTCGCGAGCTCTATCTCGGGTATTTTGTGTAGTGAGTGATGGGTTTTCTTGCTTGCTGGGTTTCAACACAGTCGGCTAGGGCAGGGGAGTATCGACGCAGTGGTTGGCCGGATGGGGATTGGACGATACAACAGTGCTCTAGGAAGGAAGGCGCACGTCCAGGTGGTGCGATGGGAGCTTCGGTGATTTGGAGCTAATCGCAGTCGTAAAGGGGGCTCGCATTGTTAGTAACAACATCGATATGATGGGGATTTGAATCGAGGAGAAGTGATGTAACTCTGGAAGTGGAAGGCGATGCTCAGCTGTGAGTCAGCTCCGGTGAACTGTGGGATGATGGTGGATGCGTGACTGGGAGTTGCGTTTGTTTCAACTGTAGTTGAATTGGTTGGTTGCAACAATCATGAGGAATTTAAGGAGGAAGTTTAGCTTTAACAATGTAAAGGGGATGCATCTTTTCCAGTATTTGATTATGAGGAGAAGACAAGGAGCTGTGGGTAATTAAAAATGGGTTAAAGTTGGGTAATGTTTTGTTTGAATGAGCTGTGGTTGAAGACGATTTAAATGGGAAGAAGGGATGTATGTTTTGCGTGCAGAACTTAGTTTATGGTGCGGTAATGGTGAAGGCCTCGTTTTTGTTAACGAGAAGGAAGAAGGTAAGCAGGTAAATTAACGTGGATTATGGAGTAATTAGCAGGGAGTTTGAACGTATGGATGGAGTTGCGAATTTGTTTTCTTGGCCAGGTCAACGATGGTTAGTAAACTTTAAGATGTGAGTTAGGGAATGATTTAATTTTATGATAATCATTAACTGATAGAAACCGAATTGATGGTGGATAGCAGATGAATGGTAGACGGAAGAAATGACGCTATTTGGTGATGTCGAAGTGATAATGTAAGTAGCACATTTAAATTTTAAACTAGTGATTAATAAGGAAATTAGGAAAAACTTAGTTAACTATAATTATTTAAAAAATCATCATTAATATTATAATGTTTTGGTCATGTGTTAACAAAATTTAAAATCGTCAGTTACGTTGGAATCATAACAAAGAGATCTATGTTATGGAACTGAGGTGGCTGAAACAAGAGCTACTGGAATTTCGTGATCAAACCAAGCAGCTGTTTGTTTTTAAATCGAAACCAAAGCAGAATAGTCAACTACGAACTGAGGTGAGTAAAATCACTAACTTTACCTCGTTTATATTTTTATAAATGAGTTTTAAATTTATTTATAGTAATTTTATACTGTGCAATTGTTGATTGGTTGAATTGTTGGTAAAATTGGTTGAAATGGTTGATATGATTACATCGTTGATTGATTATCAGTTCTGACATTTTATATTGATGTGAAATTAATATCATTGATATTGATTAACATCTGTGGATGCAGGGAAACATGTTGGAGGGATCCAACTGGATTCCTCACCATTTATAGTACTATTTTTATTTAATTATGATATATGATGTGTTATATAATCTATGATTGGATTTGTTGTGTTTAAATTACCTTGGACCTAGAAACTTGGTATTTTAAATACCGTAAAATATTTTCGAATGTGGAGAAGGAAAATGGAATTTAAAGATGGAATTTATTTACAAAATAGAAATTTAATTTTAAATAGAGTTAGAAATAGAAAACCGGTTCAAATGGATGAATCAAGAAGTTGTTTTTAAATGAGAATATAAATTATTTATCATTGGATGCATTGAAATATAAATTAAAATTTGAATTTATATGGAAAAATGGAAAAGGGTTTTGAAACCAATATTTGAAATTAATTTGAATTTAACGAAGGGTGTTAAATATTAGTTAATCTTCGATTAACTATAATTAAAATAATTATCGAATTAGTTGGTGTTATTAAAGTTAATTATTATTTATTAAGCTTTTTAAAAGCAATAATTATACTATTTTTAGTTAATAGCAAAGTCAACTATTTTTAATATAGTTAATAATAAGGTTAATTGTTATTTTAATTAATAGTAATTAAAACAATGATTTAATTGGAGATTCAATTAAGAAATGATTTAGTGGCAATATAGTTTGATCAAGGAGATGATAAGAGTTTCATAAAGGGATTTGTAATCCAAGTTTTAAATGAGATTTGTAAATGGATTTTTCGGTAACCGCAGAGATTTAAATAAGGCTTTTTCTTAATTTTTAAATTAAGTAAAGAAAATTCAATGGAATAAAACTTTTAAGGTGGATGGTTAATAGGTTAATAATAGACTAAAATGTGTTAATGGTTTTAGAATGAAATCTAAGCTAAGTGGTGGAAAGATGGTAAATGGATTAGTATAAGCGATTAATCCAAACAAAGTTTAAATGAGGTTTTTAAAACCAAAGTAATGACTTTAATTGAACTAAGCAAAGCTCTGTAATTGAAATAAAAAATTTAAATGCAAAGGAAAACACAAATGATAGTTTTGTGTTAAACACTGATAAATTGATTTTCGAAATAGAATCCAAGTAAAGAGGTCTTGTTGTAAAGAAGGTGGAAAGCGGACTTTTATCCTTATATACCCTTTATCTTATGAGGTTTCGACAAACAGAAGGTATATGCTTGTATTGTTTAAATCCAGACATTTTGACTATCTTTTAAAAATGAACAACGAAAGCGTGTGCGTCGCACACGGTACTTTATTCTAAATAGCGATTTTAACGCCATCGTTATAATAAATGTTTTGTAAATCTATACAGCGATTTTAACGCTGTCGTTATAATAAATGACTTATAAATCAAATATTTGGAAACAGCGATTTATAACGCTACCGTTATAATCAATGTTTTTCCGTAAAGGAAGTGGGTTCTTAGATTGAATCTGAGAGTCGCATAAGCGATACTCTATTTCAAGTTGTGAGCTTTGGCTATTTCAAAGTTGAGAATGTTGTTCAATTAAGGTCTGAGAGGTAATTATACCCCAACTTGATTGACTTCATGATTGATGGAGAAATGGTTAAGGTTCGATAGTGAAGATTAGTTTGTGTAAGATCCAAAATTGGCTCTAACTCCCAAACTAATAATAATTCTACTAAAATGAAACAAAAAACGACGAAAACACACAATTTATAGTGGTTCAGCGTTAAATAGCCTACGTCCACTTTCTACTCTTTGGATTGATGTCTTGAATGCAAGTACAACAACGATTTTCACTCAATTCTCACTTATATAATACATTGATTCACTCAATTGCCTTCACAATATGATTCACAAGATGATTGAAATCTGAACAAGTTGATGAAATTCAGATAGTAAAGGAGTTTGAGTTCTGAAAATGCCCAAAAATCTTTCCAAATACCTCTTGATGGTGTATTTATAGGTGAAAAACGCTCCTGGGATGGCTCTGGTTCGGATCCACGTGGCCTCCATTCCATCACTTGCGGGTTCAGATATCACAAGATGGTGCCAGCACATTGAATTAGTGGATGAACATAGGGACGTGGCCTTCTAACTGCTCCGAACTTTAAGGGAACGTGGGTGTGATAGTTGCAGTTCTGAGTGCATGGGTTCAGATCGGCTGTATAAGAGAGAATGGGATCGGATCAACTCATTCTGAACCGATCCGATCTTGGCGAGGCTTCTCTTCTTTCCGTTCCACTCTGTTCTGACTTGACAATGAAAATTCGATCCGGTCCGGCTTGTTCTAAGAATAAGTGTTCTTCAATATTTGATATCTTAACTTTGTGTAGCCTAACTCGCAAAGTAGGCTAACATTTTGTCCCCTCGAAGGACGCTTCTATTGAAGATGGAGCGTGCTTTGATGTTATCTATCCATCCGTTTCTGAACTTGAACTGTTGAATAGTTGCTTTCATTCGTTTGTGGGGAAGTGTTGCTTCATAAAGTCATGTCTCTTGTTGCTTATATATATACACCATAAATCGTATGAAATACCTTCTTTTTTTAAAATAATTCTGGTAACTCTTTTTGATGTCCAGCGATTCCTCCAGGTAAGCTTTATCTTTGTTTTTCTTTGAATTCAATTCGTATGCTATGTCAATGTGTATGATTTCCTTCGGGTTTGGTCTCCGATCCGAATGGCTTCTTTTTCGTTCCCTTACCACTGGTTCAATGAGCCTAATGTATAGATGGGCTTGCACACCAGTCCGAGCGGAATTAAAGGGTTGGGAATACAAAGAGCCGTCTCGAGCCTATATAAATTTGTCTCTCTTCTTCTACCTCTCTTCCTTTTATCGTTCTCGCCTTCTAAGTTTTATACCGAAACCCTAGTTCTCAAAAACTTAGAGAATTTTCACGCTAATTCTTCGAATCAAACAAATAGGTAGGTTTATAACCTCAATTAACTTTGTAATAGCTGTTTTCAGTTAGGATTTGTGGTTAATTTGGACGATTTGGGTATGGTTTTTGTTTGACCTTGACGTCATGACCTCCTCCCATCACCCTCGTCGTCGATGGCCTTGTCACCATCTCGAGGCAGTTACAGAGAAGACTAGAGCCTAGTACTTGCCAAGCCAACGTATGAACATTCGGTTTTGATTTGGTTCTTGGCACAAAGTTGGGTTCGGCGTTGGCTGAGGAAGAGGAAGGATGGAGAAGAAGAAGAAAAGAGAAGGATTTGGGATTGGCTCACGTGGAAAGATATAAGAGTGAAGAGGATAGGGGTTTCATTTAACCAGATTAGATCGGATTGAAAAGTGAAGGGTAAAAGGGAAACAAGGCTTACTCAATCGGGTTGGATCGGAATGAAATGCAAAGAGAGAAAAGCATGGGCACCCAAGGCGATCCGGATCACTCAGAATATTCATTCCGGAACCGATCCAATTTCCATTCTTCAAACCGAAACGTGATTTTACCCCTGATCCGATCCCAAAATACACATCTGAACCGAACCGAACTCATCTAACTTAACGCACAAAAATCTGTTCAACTGGCTCAGTTGTTGCTTGTCGTGATCTACAACTTAATGAACAGTTAGGATAATGCCTTATAAACATGAGCGAACATTTAAGACTATTGTGAACATATTATTACTTCGTCAAACTTTTGCATTATGCTCTCATGTGTTTACTTTGCATCCTTTGCACACATAGCACACACTTTAGTTCATGGGGGGATACAGGCTATCTTACTCTAACTTATATTATTGTTTCTTCAGTAGTTTAGCGATCACGGCAGAGAGACGTTCCTCTAGGTTAGCAGAAAGGAGAGAAGTTGCAGAAACTTCTAAGAAACTCACTCTTGATGACATATCCTCTTCCTCAGACCCTGAATGGGATGATGAGGGCCCAGATTATGAAGTGGAAGCACACAATAGTGAAATATCTTCTGATAATGAAGTTTCTCTTGTTGATGAAGAGGAAGGAGGGGTAGGAGATGATCGTGCTCCTGATGAGTTTGAATCTGCCACTATATTGGAGTTACCCAAAGATTCCGTTGAATTGACGATCGATGATGATAGACTCGTTCGAATATGTCTAAAGCATGGAATATTAAAAAGAGATACCCTAGTGCCATCGAAAACAGATCGCCCCCACAATCCACCAGAAGGATTTATGGCAATTACCCGATTGATGTGTCTGGTTTGGGCTATTCCACCGTTTCCGCCTTTCGTTGTCGATTTCCTGAGACATATGTGGATTGCCCCATGCAATTACATCCCGACTCTTATGCTTATTTATACACCTTGTATATAGCATACAAAGAAGTTTTAGGTATAGAGCCTACCTTCGATGATGTCCGCTTTTTTATAATTTCAAGCATCGGACTCAAGAAACTCCCTCCTCATATTTTGAATCAGTCCCGAAGAGGAAGATTATTACTGTTCCATTTAGCAGCAAGGCCGACGATTCTAAACTTGAATGGTTTTATATCAAACAGCAGCCGGGGTGCGCCAGGAGATGGACCAAATCAAGTAAAGCACCGACTTTATAGATTTCAATTTTAAATGCTCATGTCAACATATTAACTTGCTTTCTTTTTCATTCGCAGTTGATAACCCAAAGCAAATATTGGATCAATTATACTTCGATTGTTTGCATCAGCTTCTCAATGGCGATCAAAAGTTCCTAACCATCGACGAAGTTCTTAAGGATGAGTATCTCCATCATCACGGGTTACTATCTATTACCCGTAGTATAGGTCATGGGACGGGTCCATATGTGTACATACCCCCGGTAGACATTATTCCTGAGATGGGCGAGGGCTCGAAAGGTCTAACAATACCTCTTCGGACTTCACCTTCTCCATCTTCAACTCAGGACGATGAGTTAGCCAACATAGCTGAAAAGCATAGAGAAGGGTATATCGTCCCTGACGACACGATTTCTCCTGAGAAGTCAACATCCCCTAAAGAGCTGCCAACAGATGCTTCTCAAGGAGATGCTCCTACTACCGACGATTCCACATTTAAGGGTTTAGGAAATATTCCCCTGCCTGAAACCATCTATACTTCAGAGGACTTTGGCACGAATCCTTTAACTTTCACTTCTTCAGAGGAGACTACTCCCATGAAGGCCAAATAGCCCGCTCATGCTAGTCTGGCTTCAGACTCGGGTTTGTTGGGGGGAACACCACTTAGGATGCACATAACACATTAGCACTGCACGTCACATCACTCGTGTCTTATGTGAGCATTGATTCTGAATTCCACTTATATTGTTGTGCAGGTACAATGTCTCGCCCTTACTATGATGTCAGAAAAATGTGCCGTAGCATGTCTAGACCTCCTTCCGACATCGAGCATGATCGCCGTGAGAGCCGGAGCAGAGATTATAGAAGGCCTCATGATTCTCATCGACCACACACCTCACGCTCTCGTTCCCCTGTCCGGTCAGATCCAGACAGGTATAAAAGCCACCAAAGTCGTCGTGGAGAAGACACGTCGCAATCCAAAGATCAAACTTCTCCTCAAGACAAATATAGTCGGGAAAAAAGTCCACCGAAACATACCAATTCACGAGACAAACACAAAGTTTCTGAGAAGCGATCTGGAAAAGGTGATGCAGCCATCGTCCCTGCTAAGCGGAAACACATTGAACTATCATACTGCAAGCCCCTACCACTGGATGCTGATTCCAAAATTAAGCTGGCATATCTGGAGAAGCAGTTCCCAGATCACTACTTTGAGAATTTGACTTTCTTACCCGCACTTGAGCCTATTTCTTCAAAGTGGGCAGATGAGGCTAAAGCAAAGATTGACGCAGTTGAGAAACAATACTCAGAAATGTACAAGTATTCACTCAATCTCTCCAGAATCATTCGGGCCTTAATTACAGACGTTGATTCAATGAAGAAGGCTATGGATTCCGATGAGATTTCTTTGAAAAATTTGGAGAAGGACTTAGAAGACACACAGGCTCAACTTGTCATTGTTCAACGAGATGCCAACAACTTCAAACAACAATTTAAGGAATTACAAAAGCGTTATCATGACTTGCTGGAATCTCATAGTCAAGAACGTTTGGAGTTGAATAAGCAAGCGGAAGACGCTAAGTCAAATAGTGTCAAAATGCAACTAGCTTACAATACTCTTGAGCAAGAAAAGGCCGAGTTAGTGAGGAAAAATGCTGAGCTGGAGAAACGAAACACTGACTTGGAGTCCAAGTTAATGGAAGCCAAGACTAGGTATGCCCTAGCTGAAGGGAATGTGGATAACGCCATTAATTCTATTGAGGAAACCCATAAACAGCTATCAGAGGCTCAGGAAGAATTGCACGGTTTTTGCGAACTAATGATTGAATTCTTTGCACACATAATTCGTCGCTGAAACATCTCTTGGATCGAAGACTATCCGACTACCTTAGTTCACGTATGGAGTCAAATCATCGAATGGGAGAAAGAGGAACTTAAGGTAGACTTCGTTGATGAAGACAAACTTATGGAGAAGTATCTGAGAGATGATGAACCGGCACGCCTGGCCGAGGGGCGTCGCCTCATTGCTGCTGCCATGGAGGAGGAGAAACGCCTGGCCAAACAAAAGAATATCCTTGAAGTTGGTTCTTCTTCTGCTACCGCCGAAACTACTGGAGTTGAGGGATATGATCCCGAGAATCCGGGAATTCCTAAAGCATTTCTTTTATCTCCTATACCCGAATCAGCGTCAGAGACGGTAGCCGTCCCAATTGAGAAATCATCAGAAGGTATTTCTACCTTTTCACCTCAATTTGTCAAGGCCGTCTCCCCCACGATCGAGGATCCTTTATTTTCTCCTGAGTTGATAACTGTTGCTTCTCATTCTGTAGGTGCTGGATCAACCCAGAAGATTGATGAGCCTCGGGGAGCCTCTATTGGGGAAGAATCCATGAAAAAGGCTCAGGGAGGACATGATAAGGCTACCATCATCAAATCCGGAGGGGGAGCTGAACCGTCCAAGGCTGACACTTCTCATGATGACGAAATGATATATGCCTTGAAAGACGATGATGGTAATGAGGAGCATGAAGAAGATCCAGATGTGGCTATAATTGGGGATTCAAAAAGTGCTGATGACGTGATTTTGGCTGAAATGAAAGCCGAACAAGACAAGCGCATGCAGCTGAAAGTCGAGGACTTAAACCCCGAAAGCCTTAAGCCCCTTGCAGTGGTGGATCCTGGATCGAGGTTAGTTGTTAAGCTTTCAACTAGGTCAATTACAGAAGAGCTTGCTAAAAAATCTTCTCTTGATTCCAGTGTTCCGACTACTGGGAAGAAATCTACCGATTCTGGTACTTCAACTACAGAGAAGAAAAGGCCAAAGCGTCTCATGTCTGATGCTGAAAAAGAAGCTAGAAATGCTCTTAAGGCTGCCAAAAAATCCAAGTCTGCTCCAAAGCCCAAATGATAATGTGCTTTGTTTTATTTTATTGTGATATTCCACTGGTCCGCTGTTGTTGTAGTGAGTGCGGCTCTCGCGTCTTTTGCTTAGTCTCCCTGTATAAACTCACATATTTGTGAATAAAGTGTTTTGTTCCCTGCAATGTCTGATATCTGTAAATTTTAACATTTAGGTAAAGATGCGCACAAACAGAATGTCAAATCGCAGTTATATAGTAAAGTCATCATTAATGGGAACATGTGTACATATATATGCCCCCAATCAATCTTGGATAACTGATTAAGACTTATTCAAGATCGATTAAATTCAAAATTCAGCTCTCCCCGGTCCTCTGGCGGGGCCATATTTCTTTCATCATTGATGCCTATTCTTTCAAGCATCTTTATACTCTCCTGTCTCATAACCAGGTTAGAGTATTACTAAGGCGGTCTCTTATCGGGGTGCACCTTCATGCCTCAAGGGACGTCGTCTTCCCGTCCTTTATACTCTCTCTCATTTCATAAGAGTTAGAGTTAGGAATGTCGTCTTCCCATTCTTTGCATCTTATCATGCAAACGGTCATTTTGTTTGCTCCTGCACATGGGTTGTCTCCAATTTTTGAAATTTAATTTTGTGTTTCATTGTCATGACAAAATAATGGTTAAAGATATAAATAATGCAGGAAAATAAATGACACGATATTTTTATAGTGGTTCAGCTAAGTCGTAGCCTACATCCACTTCATAATCCTTTGTTCATATAAAAAAACTTTTAAGGCAAGTCGTGCCTTTTTACATAGCTTATAAAAACAAAAAGGAAGACATTTCATATTTAGCTTAGATATCGTCGTAAGTGCTGAGCGTTCCAAGCTCTGCGAATCTCTTCACCATCCACGGTCGTTAGCTTGAATGCTCCTGTATCAAGCTTCCGTTGGATGGTGTATGGCCCTTCCCATTTTGGACCCAATTGGGTCGAAGGCGGGAAGACTCGCTTCAGTACTAGGTCTCCTGGTTCAAAGATTTTGAAGCGAACTTTCTGGTCATAATAACGTGCTACTTGATGTCGATGTCTTGAGGCACGCAAGCCTGCTTCGTCTCTTTTTTCTTCAACCATATCAAGAGACTCTAGGAGAAGTGTTCTATTTGTCATCGGGTCATAGTACGCGACTCGATAAGACGGGACTTCCAATTCTACCGGGATTACCGCTTCTGACCCAAAGGAAAGTGAATAGGGAGTATGGCCGGTGGCCGTCTTAAAGGTTGTCCTGTAGGCCCATAAAGCTAGTGGCAACTCATCTACCATTTGGCTTTGGCCCGCTCCAACTGCTTCTTGAGAATAGATTTAATGACCTTGTTTATTGCTTCGACCTGGCCATTTGACTGCGGGTGAGCTACAGCAGTGTACCGTTTATCAATCTTGTACTTCTGGCAGAAGTTTCTGAATTCGACGCTGTCAAACTGTGTGTCTTCGGTATCCCAAATCAACAGATAATGTTTCTGACCACAAAACTGATCACCTTTCTTGCCGTGAACGTTGTTAAAGGTTCAGCTTCCACCCATTTCGTGAAATAGTCCACGGCGACGATCGCGTAATTAGCTCCTCCTCTGGAAATAGGTAACACTCCAATAATATCAATCCCCCACATGGAAAACGGCCATGGGCTTACCATCGACTTGAGCTGAGTCGGTGGCGCTCTGGGAATCTTGGCAAATCTTTGACATCTGTCGCAACGTCGTGAATAATCAGTCGCGTCTTTATTCACAGTAGGCCAGAAATATCCATATCGTAATACTTTCTTTGCTAGGGTTTGGCCCCCGGTGTGGTCCCCATGCTCACCTTCATGTACTTCTTTCAGTACACTTTTGATGTCGTCGTGTGCGATACACCGTAGTAGGGGCATTGAAAACCCTTGGCGATAAAGGACGTCGTCCTATAAAACGTATCTTGCAGCCTTGCGTCTTACAGCTCATCTTTCGCTCTTCTTCAACGGGATGATTCCATTCTTGAGAAAATTCTTGATCGGTGTCATCCATCATTCTCTCTCTGGGTCGACTTCCAAGGCTAGTTCCGCTTCCATCAGGTCAAAACTTGGTGATTCCAAAACCTCTATCCGAACCATTTCAGTTTCTTTAGGATTGTCAGAACTTGCTAGCTTTGCCAGCCGATCTGCTTTCTGATTTTCCGTTCTTGGAATATGCGTTATGCTGTAATGATCCAAACTTCCTAGCAACTCCTTTACCTTTTTGAGATAAGTAATGAGTCGAGGTCCTTTAGCAATAAATTCCTCCTGGACCTAGCATAATACTATCTTGGAATCGCAACATATATCCAGTGTCTTCACTCCCAGTTCTTTGGCGAGTTTTAGCCCGACAATCAGGGCTTCATACTCGGAATCATTATTGGTAGCGGCAAACTCTAATCGCAATGCATAGTAAATAGATCGTCCTTTAGGAGTTATTAAAACAACTTCGGCGCCGGACCTTCGATCATTTTTGGCTCCGTCCGTATATAGTTTCCACGGACTAAGCTCTAACTCTTGGTCCAAAGTAACTACCTTGTCACCCACCGTTTCCTCTTCGGGAATTGTGAATTCAGCTATAAAGTTGGCCAATGCCTGCCCCCTTATTGATTTCCGTGGTTTAAAATTTAAATCAAATTGACTTAGCTCGATGTTCCATTTAAGTAACCGCCCCGATGCTTCGGGTTTCTGCAACACTTGTCTTAAAGGTTGATCGGTGTATACAACTATCGGGTGAGCCTGAAAGTAATGACGAAGTTTGCGGGAAGCAATCAGGAGGCTATAAGCATGTTTTTCTATCTTCGGATAATTACGTTCTGTAGCAGCTAGCTTTTTGCTCACGTAGTATACAGGCCTCTGGACTTTATCCTCTTCACGTACCAATGTTGTACTGACGGCGTGAGATGATACCGCTAGGTAGGCAAACAAATCCTCATGTTCCACGGGTTTTGATAATATTGGAGGCTTTTCTAATAAGTCTAATAAATTCGGGAACGCCTCCACACAGTCAGGGGTCCACTCAAAATTTCGCTTTCCTTGTTTTATTAGATCGAAGAAAGGTACACATCTATCTGTAGCTTTGGAGATAAACCTGCTCAATGCAGCAACTTTTACGGCTAAGCTTTGAACATCTTTGATCTTTCGTGGTTCTTCAATATCCATTATTGCTGCTATTTGAGTAGGGTTTATCTCAATTCCTCGAGAACTCACGATAAACCCAAGGAATTTTCCAGATGCGACCCCAAACGAGCATTTTAGGGGGTTTAACTTCATTCCATATCTTCGAAGAATATCAAACATTTCAGCTAAGTCCCTTGTATGGTCGGAAGATTGTTTAGACTTCACAAGCATGTCATCCACGTAAACCTCCATGGTTTTCTCGATTTGATTATAGAACATGCGGTTGACCAAGCGCTGGTACGTGGCCCCTGCATTCTTTAACCCAAATGGCATTACCATATAACAATATAACCCTAAGTCTATGATGAAACTTGTATGCTCCTGATCTGGTATGTGCATGGGAATTTGATTGTACCCAGAATAGGCATCCATAAAGGATAAAAGCTCGTGCCCGGCCGTCGAATCTACTAGCTGATCAATTCTGGGAAGAGGAAAGCTATCCTTCGGGGAGGCCTTGTTCAAATCAGAGAAGTCGATACATGTACGCCACTTCCCATTAGACTTTTTGACCAGGACAGGATTTGATATCCAGTCAGGATATTTCGAATCCTTAATGAATCCATTATCTTTTAATTTCTCTACCTCTTTCAAAGCTGCTGACCGCTCTGGGCTTAACATTCGTCTTTTCTGTTTGACTGGTGGGTGCTTTGGATTAATACATAAAGAGTGGCTCATAATGGCAGGTGAAATCCCACACATGTCAGCGTGAGTCCAGGCAAACACTTCCAGCTTTGCCCTTAAAAAATTAGCCAATCCTTTCGCTATAACTGGATCTAGTTGCGAGCCGATCTTTAGTACTTTTGTCAAATCTGTCTCATCAATAGGTATATCTACTGTTATCTCGTTGGGAGTCGCCTTCCTATCCTCGGGTTCTTTATCCTCTCTGGGATCTATATCCTTGAGCACATCTAAGGGCGACTCTCTTGGGGCTGGACCCCTTAATTGCTATGCTGAGTTTTCCTTCGAAGGGGGAGAATCGTCCTTAGTTTCTATATTCAACCCCTTCATTAGCATCTTCAACTCTGTCATGTAACAAATCGTCTCGTAGCTTGGTCGCCTCTCATCACCCCAATTCCTGCGTCAGTCGAAAATTTAAGCAGTAAGCACCAAGGTGCAATACATGCCCTAAACTCGGCAAGGGCCAGTCGTCCAAGGAGGGCATTGTAGGGTGACTCTACATCCAAAACCACAAACGGCAGGATCCTTACTCTCTGGCGATCTCCCTACCCTAATGTTACTAGTAATTCTACGTAGCCCATCGGAGTCGTCGACGCCCCGTTGAAGCCACGTATCCATCCTTCGCAGGGCTTTAGATCTTTTGCTTCAAGTCTCATTTGTTCAAAAGCTTTCTTGAAGAGGATATTGACTGAGCTCCCGTTGTCCACCAACACTTTATGGACTAAAGCAGGGTCGATGGTCATCGTAATTACCAGTGGGTCTTCAGTTGGGGATTGAACTCCGGAATCGTCTCTACTACGGAATATGACGTCGTCTGACATCGTCTTTTATTGTTTTACTGGAGTGATGTCTTCGAGGTTACTGCATTCTCCTACCTCAAAATGCTTAGCGGCGTTGACGTACTGATCCATCGCTTTGAAACTACGACTAGCTAGGTGGGGTCCTCCTATAATAGTATTAATAACGATCCCCTTACCTTTCTGCTGGGCTGTGGGTTTTGAAGTAGGCTGGTTTTGGTCCGGAGCTTGTCCCCCTTGCCCCCCTGTCCCTTGGGGCTACCTTGTACTCGTCTAACTTCCCTTCCCGCAGCAATCTTTCAACTATATCTCTCAAATGATGGAATTCATTGGTGGAATGACCGTGGGTTCCATGGAACAAACAAAACTTTCCCGTTGTGATCTCTTTTTCAGTGGAGTCTCTGGGTGGTGGTTTTTGTACTACAATATGCTATATGTATCCAAGTAAATATTCTCCAACGTATCACTTAACGACATATAGTTTTCAAAAGCCTGGAATATGGATCTTTTACTGGAGTTATTCCCTCGGTTCCTGTTCCTTCTATTGCCGTTCCCATTCCTTTTGCTATTACCTCCGCTCTGGTTGCCAACATTTACTTCAACCTTCCCTGAATTGTCACCAGATTGTTTCACAGCAACATTACTTTGGACACCTTCCCTCGAGGTCCCTTCGGACTTTCTCTTCCTTTTTGCATGAGCTTCTTCTCGTCTCAAGCGAATGTTAGCCTTTTCATAAAACAATTCTCTAGTAGGAGGCGGTTTCCCAGACAAGTAATCCCTGAATTCTGTGTCAGGGTCAACCCCTTCTATCAAGGCCATCAGAATAGTGGGTTCATGAGGGTCACTAACTTCGGTAACAGCCAGGTTGAAGCGGTCTAAATATGACTTCAAAGATTCTCCTGGGGCCTGTTTAATCCGTGACAACTCTATGACGCTCTTGGACTTTCTGGCGTGAAGTCGAAACTGGTTCATAAAGCGCTCACTCAATTCTGTGAAATTTGATATCGACCGAGGAGGGAGTCGGGTGAACCACATTAACGCCATGTCTTCAAGATAAATTGGAAAGGCTTTGCATTTTACAGCATATGGAGCTGCTGCGGCGTTCATGAACCATTCATACCTCATCAGATGCTGCCCTGGGTCCGTTCTTCCTGAATACCAATCCATCCGAGGCAAGTTGAACCGCCGAGGGAACTGGAAATCTAATATATCATATATGAAGGGGGTATGACTTCGCTCGATACCTCAGTCCTCATTAGTGTACTACCGGCTTTCGGACATAATATGACGCACCATCGCCCATACATCGGCATTTGTTAATGTCTGCACCGGTTCTCTAGGTCTGATATGCGGATTACCCCTGGGCTCCTGATTTGGGGATAACCTCCTATTTCAAGCGGCGGCTTCTCGACATTGCTCCCTATGCTCCCGGTCGATCTCAGGTGGGAGGGGCTGAAGAAGTTGTTGTTTTGTAGGATTAGTAATGTTAGGATCCCTGGGTAGAACGTGGGATCCACGCATGGGAAACAACATAGGCTCTTTCAAGCTTGGGTCATCAGGCCCTAACACGCGAGCACAGTCTTCGCGGGATCCTAAAGATCCAAAAGTTAGCTGATCAAGATTCTGAGGTCGCTCTAGCGGTCTTCTTTCACGAGGATGTCCCTCATCTGAAGAAGATGAATCGTCTACAACAAGGGGCGTGTTGGGGAAGGTTTCTTTTGCCTTTGGAGCTTCTGGAGTTCCCTACTCATAGTGATCATGTTTTCTTGCATGCGAAGGCTGTCACGCTTATGGAATTCCAAGAAAGCGTGAAAAATATCCTTGGGTGACAGGTGCAGACGGGTCATGCTGATCATTGGTCACAGCGGCTGGAATCGGAGCATTGGAGGGAGCTCGAGTAGAAGTTCCAGCTTCACTCTGATTCGGATCAGATCGAAGCAAGGTAGTAGGACCGGACTGGTTCGGATGGGGGGAGTGAGTGACATCAACGTCTTCTGCTCGGCTCGGATCGGAGTCACCTGCTCGGATCGGACCTTCCTGACCGGAGCGGCCTGCTCCAGAGTCTTGTCCATGTGACCTCGTCAATACCATGGCTTGTTGATTCTCTCTAGCATCGTTCTCCCTAGCGCCTTGCACTTCTTTTCCTTTCGTTTTGGCCATAGTGTTCAATTCTTCAATGGTTCACCAAAAGGTACTTAAAGATGTCAAAAACGGAGGATTAATTTCTTTGAACTTTAAAGGTCCAAATAGTAAAATGATAATCCCAAAAAGCGAAGAATTCAAAGATTTCTCAGTGAAAGCACCAAAATGTTAGATCCGGAATTGGCTCTAATACCCAAACTAATAATAATTCTACCGAAATGAAATAAAAAATGACGAAAACACACAATTTATAGTGGTTCGGCGTTAAATAGCCTACGTCCACTTTCTACTCTTTGGATTGATGTTTTAATGCAAGTACAACAACGATTTTCACTCAATTCTCACTTATATAATACATTGATTCACTCAATTTCCTTCATAATATGATTCACAAGATGATTGAAATCTGAACAAGTTGATGAAATTCAGATAGTAAAGGAGTTTGAGTTCTGAAAATGCCCAACGATCCTTCCAAATGCCTCTTGATAGTGTATTTATAGGTGAAAAACGCTCCTGGGATGGCTCCGGTTTGGATCCACGTGGCCTCCATTCCATCACTTGCGGGTTCAGATATCACAAGATGGTGCCAGCACATTGAATTAGTGGATAAACATGGGGACGTGGCCTTCTAACCGCTCCGAACTTTAAGGGAACGTGGGTGTGATAGTTGCAGTTCTGAGTGCATGGGTTCGGATCGGCTGTATAAGAGAGAATGGGATCGGATCAACTCATTCCGAACCGATCCGATCTTGGCGAGGCTTCTCTTCTATCTGTTTCACTCTGTTCTGACTTGGCAATGAAAATCCGATCCGGTCCGGCTTGTTCTAGGAATAAGTGTTCTTCAATATTTGATATCTTAACTTTGTGTAGCCTAACTCGCTAGGCTAACAGTTAGCAATATGGTTAGTTAATAAATAATTAATGGTTTGAGTTATAATAACGATGTTTTATAACATCGCACTAATTTAAAGGATTCTGAAATGTTTCCCCAAATAAAATAAGAAATATTTTCTACATGTAGAAACTGAAATGAATTGGTCTACCAGGAATTAAGAAATGGAATATGGAAGTATTTTCGGATATTAATAAAGTATAATTTCTGAATATAGAAAATAAGGAAACGTGAATATATATATATATAATTGTTTTTTAACTGGAATAAAAGATATCTTCTCGAATAAAGAATTAGGATATTGAAATATGTTTTACAAGAATCGAGAGAGAAAATCGATAACAAAATAAGGAAAATAGGAAAGATAGAAATTTGGAATTTCATAAGAAAATAAGGAATTCGGGTTTCTATGCAATTTGGGTTAGACATGTTGTGTTATTAGTCGACTCAAAGGGTACGGAAATTCGGTGCATTACAAAGGGTAGCCCTGAAATCAAGGGGATCTGGTTCGTAGGATTGCATACTTGTTGAGTTTCTAAGATAATGAAGTCGACTGGATAGATGAATTCGCCTAATTTTATCAATACATCCTCGATTTCGCCCATAGGTTTCTTAATCGAATGGTCAGCAAGTTGAAGGGTAACCTTGGTGGGTTTTCGTTCTCTAGTCCTAATTGGCGGTAGATGGAATATTGAAGCAAGTTAACACTAACACCTAAGTCTAGCAAGCATCTATCGATTTTCTTGTCCCCGATATTACAGGATATTGTGGGGCAGCCAGGATCTTTGTATTTCACTGGCATTGATTGGGACAAGACTTCGCTTAGAGTTGCCGCTAGAAACACTTTCTTAGGTACTTGTGTATGACTTTTTGAGTGCATAAATCTTTTAGAAATTTTGCGTACTGTGGAACCTATCGTATAATATCTAAAAGAGGAATGTTCACTTTAACTTGCTTAAATATTTCTAGGATCTTTTTTAGCTGATCCGTCTTTTTTCTAGGTCGGAGTCTATGAGAAAATGGATCAGACAACTCAGTAGGTTGGGCTACTTGAGTTTGAGGATGGTCATAATCAGAAATTGGCTCAATGTTTTGATCTGAGTTGGTCGAATTTTCGGTAGGGTTTAGAAGATCATCCGATAAATCATTTGGGTTAGCCACATGGTTGTCAATCTTTTTGCCAAGATCTAAGAGTCGTGACCGCATTCAAGTGACTAACGTTTGAATCTTGAATGATGTGAATTTAGTTGGGGTTTGAATTTTGTCCTCTAGGATTTTGGATGGGTTGACTTGGAAACGTACCCTTTTCCCTTTCACTTAATATAGCTATAGGTTTAGACATTTTTTTTGAAGTTCACTCATTTGTTGATTCGTGTTTTGCATATATGAGTGTAATGAGTTTTTGTTTTCAATACTTTGTTCAGTCATTTGATTTAATAGCTTACCCACCTTAGATAAACTCCCCTCAATCGTAGAAAGGCGATTTTCATTTTGGGGTGCGACTGTTTGATGAGATTTGTGGAAAGGAGCCTGATTCGAATTTTATTGATTTTGCCTAAAGGGATTGTTCGAAGCATTGCTCGGAAATGCTTGATTCAAAGGTCTATTCATTAGGGAGTTATTTGGACCATAAGAAAGATTTGGGTGGTCGTTGAGTCTGTTGAAAGCATTCACTTGCTCAAGGGATTGGGGATAGTCATTAGCCATATGATCAGAGTTAAGACATATATGACACATAGCTTGGGAAACGTTATTAGACTGAGTGTGATCTAACAACATTCACTAATGCATCTTCAAGAGCTTTAGAAGGAGAGGATTCGATAGAATTACTACTAAAACGCGAATAGACAGATTTTTCATTGGTTCATTCCCAATGTTTCGATTTTTCTTCTAACTCGTCCAGAAGTTCCCAAGCTTTTATGTCAGTCTCTTTTAGGAAATTTCCCTGACACATAGACTCTAACATTTTCCCACAACCATTGTTGAGTCCATCGTATATAGTTCGACATAATGACCATGTTTCGTAACCATGATGGGACAACTTAGCAACAGTTCTTTAAATCTTTTGAAATATTGCCAAAAAGATTCCTCCCCCCTTTTGGTGGAAATTATTGATTTCGTTTCTGACTCTAGCTGTTTTTTCTAGAGGCTAAAACTTTTTATGGAAAACTGCTGTAAATATTTTCCATTTTCTTATCGAATTCGGAGGCAAGCTGAGAAACCATTATTCTATGGAGTCAGTTAGTGCGAATGGAATCAAATGATGTTTAATAGGATCCTCACATAACAGTTGTAATTTAAAGATCGTACAAGCATATTCAAATTTTGTTAAGAAACTATATGGTTCGTCATGAGAAAAATTACCGAATTTAGGGAGGATGCTTATCTGACTCAATCGGATTTCGAAGTGGTTACCCACAGGATTGGGTAACTGAATGCAAGAAGGGACAGAAGCTCTATCAGGAAGTAATCTATCCATCAGGGTAAGACGTGCGGATTCATTAGTCATTTCAAAGGATTTTTCGAGTAAAATGGATTTGGGGAAAGAGAAGGTGGCCTGATTGTAACTAAACGATGAAATTCTTGGTCACGGGTCCAAGTTTGTATGCACTAGAAAGAAGAAGAAAAGAGTTCGCCAAAGGGATTTAGACAATGGAGAAGTTCAAAAAGAAGTGAGAGAGGGAAAAATGTTTTGAAAAATGAAAGTTTTAGAAAAGTACGACCTACAGAGCTAACGAGGGCTAAAGAATAAAAAAGAAGTTAAAGTTTTTTATTTGTTTTTGAGGAGTTTGAACTTTTTTATTGCAATTCACAAAACACACGGTAATTAGCTATAATAAAATTTTCTGTCCTTAATAGCTCCTAACTGGAAATTTATAAACCTAATAATTTCAAACACATGTAACAAGTCTCAACCAGATCAGGTCAAGATTTATCAGTGCACCATGAATCACTGTAGAAATGCAACTGAAGGTTTAAGAACCTGATTGAGTTCGAAACTCCGCCCTTTCTTAGACACTGGGAGGGTTAGCTAGTATAGTCCTAGTTATTAAGAAAATAAATCTTACCCTAATTGAGCCCGTGACACCCTTAAGTCCAGAATTTACAATTTTTATTTATTAATGCAGCTTTTTCCTAGTATGAATGTAATTTTCTAGGCCAAGGAAGGGTAATGACTTCCCCACCTTATGTGAATTGGATTGTGCCCTTAACAGAATGAATAAAGATGCAGAAATAATAATCACAGAAATTAAAAGATTTTATAAGCAAGCCGCTGCCCCTGTAGAAGATTTTTACAAGCAATTTCTATATTTTTCAAGCAGCAGCAGTCCTTGTAGAGTTCAGAAAATTCTCACTTAGATCGGCAGTGCGTCCAGTGCAACTGAGTAGCGCTAGCGCGTTCACACCCCACTTGGTGTGCAACCGCTTCTTACCAAACTTGTTTGCAAATTGCTTGAGTTCTGAATTTCTTGCTAGTTTATTAAATTCTTCCTCCTTGGTCTTTGTTTTTGAAACGCCTTCCCATTTTTTAGAGAAAAGAAATTGAAACAAAAGAAGACCTAAAAAAATGAACTCAAAATGAACACAAGGGCAAAAGAACCTTTTTTTTATAAAGAAAGCTAAGATTGCAAATAAAAATAATAATAAAATGCTTAATAAGTCATACTCCACAAAAATTGGCAACCAACCCTATGCCAATCAAGTCAGAACAGAACCAAAAACAGTCAAACCCCAAAATAAACACCCCAAAGCCAATACCAATGCAAAGGGCTCACGTGTTATAAATAGTCCAAATCAAACATGTTCAAATCCAAAACAAAATCTCAAAAAACAAGACCAGCCAAATCCCCAAACAAAATCACCCCTTTTTTCCCGAATCAAAGATA
Organism: Allium sativum; assembly: GCA_030737875.1. Taxonomy (NCBI): domain Eukaryota; kingdom Viridiplantae; phylum Streptophyta; class Magnoliopsida; order Asparagales; family Amaryllidaceae; genus Allium; species Allium sativum. The sequence continues at coordinate 323,629,510 of CM060921.1, forward strand.
CACTCAGGAAAGGCTATGCAATTCAAATCGTATTCAACTCGTGTGTGGCAGTCACTGTTCGATCAAGCTTTGGTTGAGGATGTTTCAGTCTTGGGTTCAAGCGGTGGCTCTCGGGTGGTTGAAGTTTGCTATAGCAGATTGCGTTCTTGCTATTGGTTGGAGGTGGACATTTTGACGATAGGAGTTGTGGATCACTTGTTCGTGAGGCTGTTAGAGGAGAGGGCTTTGATGGACGTCAAAAACTTGGCAGTGACGTTGGTGAGTTATGATAACGGGTTTGAGAAAATTGTGTGTGGTGTGACTTTCTAGTGTTGATGAAGGATATGAAAGGTATGGCAGAAAGAAGGACTTGGTGATGATTTTCTTGATTAGTGAGACAGTTGTGGCGGTGATATGTTGAGTTATGTTGAACTTTGTGTGAACTATGGAAGTGGGTATGCAGTTGGCCTTTGGAGTATTCGATTGTTCGGCAAAGACGGTGGTTTGAAGATGAATTGTAAGCTGCTACGTGGTTTGGATTGTGAAGCAAGCTTGCATGTGATAGGTAGTTTTTGTTTGTATGAAAGTGGAGTTTTGGTGGATGTTTGTGGATGGAGTTGACAGTGGAGATGATGGAATTTTGTAGACTGTCGGAGGCTGATGTGGTCGGTGCAGAGATGCAGGGGTATTGCTACAAGGTTGAAGTTTAAATGGTGGTGTAAGGTTTGAAGTGATGAGGGAAGAAGTCTGGACTTAGAGATGGTGGCTTGTGGTGTATCGGATTTGGTAAAGGTGCGTGAGATAAGGACTAAGAAGGGGTCGACGTTTCAGTGATGAATGCATTAACTAGACATAGCTAAATAAGAAATAGGGAAAAAAGAAAATAAACAACATAAACATAAATAAAATAACAACTAAGAAGAGAAGGAGAAGAATTTTATTCCAAAAGAAGAATTACATAATAAAACCCAATGTAATTACAAATGAAGGAGATACATTGTATTTATAGTTGCTATGGTCAAAACTAAGTGGCCAATTACACAATGTGGGACAAAAGCCCTTTTCCAAAATAAAAAATAAACCAATTAGCTAAATATGAATGCGTGTGAATGGATTTGCAATTGTCATAGCTTGCGGGCATCAAATGGCATCAATTTCAATTGTTTTGAGCATGAATGAGAACTCTATATCATCTGAGACAAGCGATATTTATGAAAAGCATTGAATCTTGACTTTAAACTATGCAGTAGAAGGTGGTTGAACAACAACATTTCTTTAGGTCTTCAAGCTTCAATCCAACTCTAAATTCAACACTCTTCTTGCATCAATTCTTCAAGCTTTTCAACAATTAAGTGCATCAATCCATTCATCGTAAATAATCTGGAAACACAACTATAAATACACAGTATCAGTTATTTTAAAGATAAAACAAGATAAATAAGTGGATAAAATATACACATTTACGTGTATATCAGGGGATGAATAATGATTTATAAATTTATTAATTTCTTGAAATCTTTTTAGATTTATCAGAATGTTTATGCAAATTACAGACATCAACAATCACAGATGCAGAAAATAAAACAAAAGCAGTAAAAGGAAAGTACACATTGGAATTTTATACTGGTTTAGAGTTACCCTACATCTGTTCTCACACAACATTGGGTTGATGTGGATTTCTATTCAATTAATATCCAATATTACACTCCTTGATATCGGGGCTACAAGGGAACACCTCAACTAGTTTCTAGAGTATAGTGAGACTCAGTTGATTTTCGGACCACAACCAACATCCAATTGATTTTCTGGGCTGCAATCACACCCATTTGATTTTCGTGCTACAATCACACCTTCTCTCAATATCTGTTTTGAATTATTGACTCAGTAGAACTTGATCTCTTTGATTACAAGTAGCCTATAACCCTCGAGTAGAACTTGAATTTCAGAGAGAGTTTGATGGAGAATTACAAGAGAAAAATATTGATATAATTCTTTTTGAAAATCAGCAGAGTATAAGTATAGATTTTTAGAATTTAAGAAGAATGATAGATAAAGAAGAAAGGAAGAAGAAGATAATGATTAGTTATTAAAAATTTGAAATCTTAAGCCTATTTATAGTTTTCCAACAGCCACAACCATTCAGAAAAGGTTTAAATTCAAAAGACACAACTTTTCAAAGTTTAAATTAAAAACCAACAACATACATATAATTTTATATATGTTGAAAAGCCTTAGTAAAAAATCAAAAATAAAATTTTGAATTTAAGGCAAATAGTGATTAAATAAATTCTGGTACTTCTCGAGTTAAAACAAGTTATATTCCTTTATATTAAATAGGAGTATTTCAATCAAAAAATATATTTAAAAATATATATTAAGATGATTTAAAATTGATTAAACACTAAATATAAAATGATATAAAACTCTATATGTGACGATCGCCCATAACCCCTGCACTTAACAAGGGAAATAGTGCGCTGAACGACGTGTCAAGCAGCTATGGACGATCATCAGGGTAGAATAACACAAACGGAACCTGTCATATAACTCACAGCACAAGGATAAAATATAATAGAACATATACAACAGGCAATAATAGTGAAGCATATTTGAGCAGAAACTTGAACTTTCATAACAACTAGAAAGAATATCCACACATCTTTGGACTACAAAATAAGTGTCTATACAAATTCGCCTCACTACAACACTAAGAGTCAACCATCAAATAAAAGTACAGCAGAACAACAACTATATATGAATATAAGAAAACTGGTACATAAGCCTCCTGCTCGTTTTCGTACAGCAGCATTGTCCTCACCAGATATCACATGTTACATACTACTTAGTCTGCCAATCCAAAACCGGATGAACAGCCCAAGGTAATAAGAGGGAAACATAAAACCTTGAGTTGGAAAACAATCTTAGTGAACGATAAAACAACTGTCTAATATCATCAATAAAATATATGAGAATAGGAAGATTAACCAACCAATATACCGCAACACCAGAGAAGAACCCAAACTCATCTTCCCTACATCTGACAGTGATAGCCTTTACAAACAAGCATTAAGAACAACAAAGAAGGAACACATGGTTCATTCATAGAAATCAGAAGTAACCAAACAATGACAATCATAGCAACTAGTTATCTCTCATGTTAACCATCCTAATATAGATCAACATTCCTCAAGTACAATCCCCAAAGGCCTACACGAACATCAGACAAGCACCCAAGAAACATCTCCATCGATGTCAGACAACTTACGTGAGATGGTACAAGAAAAACAACCAGCATCAATGGTCTTGGCTATCACTGCCTATCCTGCTACGAAACCATCGTTAATCATATGACATCCAACCTTGCCATATGTCAAGGGCTAATGGTAACCCCGGTTCTAGCAAAAACTCCATACGCCTTTCAACGATGTGTATCTAGGCATTTCAACGATACCTAGGGTACTTGATTAGCAACCTTCCAGTCTTTTAGGTGCCCCTATTATACCATTGCTCTAAGCTCGCTAGAACCTACGGCAAAGATAATCTCTCATCCTTCAATATCTCTAGTCACCCAACTTAATGACTATTTGTAGCCCAAGCAACCTTCTCGAGCAACCATTACCCATCAACTCACCACTTTGAGTCATCTTCACATTCGCTACATTTTGACGATCAATGAACGCATCACAACACTTCGAACCATCCTACTTGAATATACTTCGAAGTCACATCATAGTCGACCAAAAAATACATACCGTTTGGTCGATATTCCATTTCATAGCATTTCCAGACTTTCCATTATAAAACACAAACCACAACGTTTCTGCCTCATTCACAGTATTTCATAGCATTGCAATTTCCTTAGGTCGTTAACAACCTACCTTCACCAGGTCATTCCATGACCTGGTCTCAATGACCCTATCTCCTTTGGGATCACCAGACCCAACCGCGAACTCAACTCCAGGTCGTCCTACGACCTAATGCACTGACGTTTTCTATGCTCTAACGGCCTGCCTTCCTTCATAGCTTCCCACGACCTAACTCAAGCATGTTCAAGCTCACCACAAGAGTCTAGCGACCTGCTTCCTTTCGAACCAATGACCCAATCTTCTAATGATCTACGATCTAACTTTGCTTCACTTGGATCTACTTTCTACTACGTCACCACCTTACCACGACCTGAAGCCGCCTATGCTATTAACGACCTGATAGCTTCTGGATGGCCCAATGTCAACCAAGCACGAGATCTATCTCCCATGACCAGGAACCACGAACCCGAAGCTTCAACATCTTTATGACCCACCTCGTCTTAGGGAACAAGCCATGACCCAACCTATCCCCTAAAGGCCCAACTCCAGATCTGACCAAAATAACTATAATCTTGACCAAATCATCACCAAACGACAACACCGATTCAAACAACTCGTCCAAATCATCCAATTTAATAATCAACACTTTTATGAAATCATCAACAACATCAAAACGACAATTATTCACCAATAATTATATAAAATTCACCAAATCATGATAAATCAATGAATAAACTAAAATAATGGATCTAACTTGCATAAACATATGAAGTAACATCAGAAATTACCAGTTTTAAGTTGCAAGATTAGATCCTATGGTGATTTAAATGAAAATATACTTACCATGGTGTAGATCTAGGCGTAAACTACTTAAAATGACGAAAATATGAACAAATAACCCATATACTTGATCGAATCCGTGTGAGAGATGCCTGTCACTCACCAATTCTTCGAATTAACTCGAAATCGCAAAATTCTTAATCCGGACAATGAAGAATATGCTTAAATCCTCTAGATTTGATGCGATCTCTCTTCACTAGATGTATATCTAGCTTCAAACGATGTAGATCTTCGATTCTCTTATGTAGATCAAGAATTATAATGGTGGAAAGGTGTATATGATTGAGCAAGAGGATCACGAGCTCAACCAAATGAGAGAATGAAGAAAAGTAACCCTCTCTTCATCCCTCTAACCCTCTATTTATAGCTTCCCACTAGCCCATCAATGGGCCACTCCAAATCAGCCCATTATGGCTAGCCAAACCTGAATGGAAATTAAAACAGCGATTCCTCCCAAAGCGCTGAACCAAATCTTTAATGTGACCACTCTACGGAATTGGCAACCCCATTTCCTTTCCAATGAAATCAACCTTAGCACTTGGTTCGATCCCGGTCAAAAGTTATGCCATGTACAAAATTGACAGGGGCAAAATGGTCATAAATAAAATTGGTAAAAAAATATGGACATGTCTCACATCCCCATAAACAACATATCGAAATATGAGAATGATCAAACCCTTAGGAGATAAAACGAAAATATTCTACGATCCTCCGATACGTAAAATGCGGGCTGTTACAGTATATATATATATATATATTAGAATTTAATAAATATAAATAAGTAAATTGAAAACATAAGTAACTATAATAAAATTAGTATTAAATATGTAGGTAAAAAACATTTGAAGTAGGAGTTAAAATATATTAAGAAATAAAGTTTAATTTTAAAACAGGAGTTAAAATAAATTTCAGGAGTTATAAATTGATTTAAGAATAAAAGGATATAGGTTTAGAATAAGGAAGTAATTTTAAAATCATTTTGAAAATCAACTAGTTGTGATTGTAATCCGAAAATCAATTGAGTCTCATTTGTACTCCGCAAACAGGTGGGGTGTACCCCATGGCCTGTGAAATCGAGGGTTGTAATTTGAAGATTATATTGGAAAATAAAAATTGCATAACCCGGAGTTGTGTAGGATTGGATGTAGGGTAACTCCGAACTAGTATAAAATCCTAGTTTGTTCTTTTCTTTACCGCTTTTATTTATTATTTGCGTTTATGTCTGATTCTGTGATTGATTTATATGAGATTTGCATTTGATTCTGCTAAAATTCGAAAAGATTTCTTAAATTCTATGAAGTACTTTTCACCCCCCCAATCTAGTGTTGAGTTCGCCTTAAGATTCTTAATCCGCATTTCCCAACAGTATCTTGGAACACTTAGAAATTTTTGGTTCTAAAATTTGAGTTTGCAAACTCGAGTCGTTTCTCAATTTCGTGCAGTTGTGTTGAGATTCAAAGCGAATGTATCGTCTTTTAACACATCAACGCTCGAGAAACGAACCTGTTTGGACTGATAACTCGGATATGCATGTAGAATGTGGACATGTGGTTAAATCATCAACTTCAGGATTCAATTCTCAACCCAATCATGACGTAATCGCGAGTCGACTTGAGTATCGCGTCGTTAGTCAGTGATGATTTTGATATTAGTAATAAAACTAAAGGTTGTCTTGGCCTTGAAGGAGTCTTTACCTTGATGTAGTCTTGGCCTTGAGGGACGTCATAAGTGACTTCGTGCTACCTGGACTTTGATTTTGGATCATCTTCTCTGCATGATGGGTTTGCTCCAAAAAGGTCGCTCCATGGGTCGCAGAAGAGATGATGACAGTGAAGATTCAAGAACTAGTAGGGGGTATATGCACCCCGAGCCCGCTTTCGGATGTGCCCCGGGTTGTGCTTCCCGACATGCCCCCAGCTGACTGGGAAGTGGTCGTGCTCAGGTGGAGATGGAAGGCTATGATGTCAGCGATAAGGAGGTATTCAATAGAGAAAAGGGTTTCTCTTTACCTTCCGTTCCACCTTTGATGGGGGAGACATGGTTGGAAGAGGTTTCCAAACCGATTTCTCTGGTCATGACCTCAGAGGCCACTACATCAATGAAGGAGTCCTCTCTAAGTGCTCGAGTATTTTTACACTTTCCACCAGTTGTACTCGTGCAATCTAACTCATCGTTACACTTAGATTCAGATTGTATGGGACTTCTCTTTTGATGAACTCAAGTCATGTGAAATTCAGATGGAGTGGCTTCACTCTCAAGACTTCCTTTCAGTTGTTAATCTTGAGTCGTGTGAAGTCAGGTTGTGGGAGCTCCTCTGTCGTGGCCTCTTTTTGGTCGTTGATCCCAAGTCGTGAGGAGTATTGATACCTCCATTCCCAAGATCTCATTTCGGTTGTTGATCCAAAATCATGAGGAACTAAGGTTTGGCCAAGCAAGCGGTTAGTATCACACTTACTCAGCCGACGAGTTTCCCCCAAGTCTAGAGACTAAGAGGTAGAGTTGGAAGCTTGAGTTAATAAGCGTCGCGAGTTTTTTGTACTCGGCCTTTTCGATGGTTCGACACTCGAGTTGACTTGAGGAGGGAGAACCTCTCCATAAGGTTTTATTCTTAGTAAAAACTCAAGGTGGTGCGCTCGTGCAGGAAAATTGGCCATTTTCACAAGTTGACATACTACGCATAGTTCGAGCAACGGCTACACTTCAGTCGGTCATATTCACAACTTCAGATAGCACATTGAAGTACAAGGTTGCAATTGAACTAAATTATGAAAGTAAACAACAAGGTTTACATTTGTGTAACTTAAGCAAGATGAGATGTGGTGTCGTTGATTCAAGCCACTTATTTTTGCTGCAATCTTGCTGAGTCGAAAAGTGATCCCTGAGGATCTAGTCGATGAACAGGAGACCCACTGGTAGTAATTCTCGGCGAGTGTTGGATTACGCGGGCAGTTGGAGAAGCTTGTTCGTACTTCTCAAGATCTTACTGGTGGAGAGGATTTTCAATGACATCCCTTGGACGGTGACAATTGATTGTGTCGTAGTCTTCATGGTGAGCATGCTTGAGGGAGTCACTGAGCGGAGAGCAATTGCTAAGTGAGTCATGGGTATCCTCACTGTTTCCGCCTCGAGTAGGTTTGTTTCGGGGCATCGGAACCTTCTCTAGTTTGTTTAGAAAGGATATCTATGATATGGTGCCTTGATATGCATTGTCAGGATGACCAGGTTGAGTAGCTCGATTCCTATGTGCTGCTTCTTGGTGTAGGAATTGGTTGGCCTTCTCATAGAAAATTTCCATGTTTTTCGGTTGTTTATTGTCGACCTAGGACCAAGTCAGAGTCAGGAAGTACGCCCTTAGAAAGCTGGACGAGGATGGTTCTGGGTTTAGGATCTTCAACTTCTGCCAAGGCATTGTTAAATCTTTCAAGGTACCCTTGAGCGACTCTCTGGTGCTCTGGTAGATGTCGGAAATAACCGGGATGTCTTTAGGTCTGGTTATGTGCATCCTGAATTATTTGACCAGTTCCCCTGCAAGTTGGTCGAAGTTGGAAATGGTAATCGGCGGGAATCGAGAGCACCATGATAGAGTTACACCTTCAAGAAAGACGGGGAAGCACTTGCACTTGACGGCGTCAGTTGCACGGGAAGAATCCACGTGCTACTCGTAGCGGTTTGTGAAGTTTTGATAATCAGAGTTCCCCGAGTAAACCGTGAGTCGAGGCATGTCGAAATGCCTACGTCATTCAGCGTTGAGCATGGTTTTAGTGAAGGGGTTATATCTCGTACCGGTTTCTCAAACGTCGGTGATGAGCCCCGTGATTCTCTCACAATCCTACGTGTCATGTCAATGAGAACCGGAGTTTGGATCACCATTAGACTCCAAAAGTTGTAATCCAATTTGGGAGTATGCAGCCTAGGACGCCTCTTCAGATGGGCATCCTCGTTGTCATAAGATTCACAAGATATGTTCTTTGATTGTTTGGAGGTTGGTGAGAAGCAACTTGGGCCTGATTTATAGCTTGAAGCTTAAGGACCAAGTTATGTGGTGCGACATGCTAGGCCTATTATAACACCCCGTAATTATAACAACACTAAAAGGCGATAAATTAAATAATAATTAATTTAATATTTAGAATTAAGGGAAACGGACTGCACCATTGCGCCCGTCTCAAAATTCTGGTCAAAAGAGACAATTGGTTTGCGTAAACGGACATCGTATGAAGAAGTTATGACGATTTGAAGTTTGTATACGCGTAGAAGAATCATATATATATATATATATATATATATATATATATATATATGGCCCAGGAATTCAAATTTCAGTTCAAAAATTCGAAATCACGAAAATTGGGGGAAATGGGAAAATTCTCGTCCAGGGGTGTCTACCCATTAGTAGGGGTTGACCCCATAGTAGGGGTGTCGACCCCTTAAAGGGGGTCGACCCCATAAAAGTGTGGTCGATCCCCCTAGGGCTGAGGTGGCGGACGATTTCTGGAGGCTGCCAGCTATATATAGAGGTCCATTTCTCTTGTTTTCTTCATTGGAAATTAATGGAGGCTGAACGCTGCCTGTGTCTGAATTGAACTAAATTCTTTATCCTCTACAACAATCAAATAAAGCTAATTAGTTAGAGATTCAAGATCTATTCTTCTTCTAGTTCTATTTTTCTAATCCAAACATTATGAGTTCTTAGTTGCTTTTAGATTTAAATATTTAAAAGTAAACCTGATATGACTATAGTTTGAATTTGTTCCTATGACTAAATTATACTGGATCCATTGTAAATTGTAAACATATGACATTCCGAATTGGTTATTACCTAGATCTAATTCTCTATCTAGTCGGGTCTATTGTAACTTCTGTGACACTCTGTGATGTGGGTCTTAAACCTTATTTGTATCTGAATTACTCTTAACTATTGGATCCGAATTATGTAGACATCTGAATTATTAATCAGATCTAGCTTATTATTTAGATCTCCTTGTGCTTATCATATTAGATTTGAACCTGTTAGACATCCAAATTAATATTTAGATCTTGTCATGCTTATCTTAACATTTTTGCTATGTTAAAACTAGTAAACTGCCACAAGTTCATTGGATCTCTGCTTATATGTTCACCTTGTCACCGTGTTAGTATATGTTTATGCCAGTTATATTAGGACAATCATTTTTTTCATATTCCCATCACCTTCCCCTTTTATTGTTTATGGCTAAGCTACTTTTTAGCCTAGGCATGACACCAAATTTATGCGAATACGTTAGTTAGGGAACGGGGGAAAATATTAGAATTGGCACATGAATTTGGACATATTATTCACTATGAACATAATTGGGTAAATGGGCATGAACAAATATAAAGACATGGACTTAATTAGTTGGTTAATAATTAAGATGCCTAGGATTACAGTAATTAGAAACTTTAACTGCACTTATGACACGAGGTTAGGTTGCATTAGTGGTAGAAGTCTGCCCGGACCCGACCGGCACATCCAGCAACCACTAATGTTGAACCTAATGTGAGGGGTCTAAGTGCACAAATACGAGATGGGATATGACACGAGGTTAGGCCCAACTTGTGGAAGAAGTCTGCCCGGACCCGACCGGCTTATCCATCATCCACAAATTGTAGGCCTAATGTGGGAGGTCTAGCCCATTATAAACCGTAAATGGACATGGTAACAAATTGGAATAGTTAACCTAATTAAATCCATAGGGATTGTATGAATATAAACTAAAATTGGGGTTAAGTAAAATTTGGTTGAACAATGGGTGGGTTAAGTAAATTTGAGGGGGTGGGTAATATTTACATATAGGCCCACAAACTCAGCCCGATAAGGTTATGTAATTAAAGACACCTACTGGTATACATAACTGGTGAAAATAATAAAGTTATGTAATTAAAGACACCTTTTAGGGTAAGCATAACTTGTAGAGATAATAGGGTTATGTAATTAGAAACTCCTAGTGGTATACATAGCCAATGAAAACCTAGTGGGGGATACAAGACAAAGGGGAGAGCTTGTATCATATTGTATGGGACCCTTTTCAGCTAGTAACCCGGAGTTGGTATCAAACATATACTCCGAACTAGGTTGGAGAAGGGGCACGCTTACTGGGCTGATTATAAGAGATCCAAATGTGGAGGACGGTGTGGGCGGCGCAAACCGACTGGGCCATGTGCGTGCATGAGCCGGACAAAAGGGGATAAGACGACCGTTACACCTGTAGATATGGTTGTGCACATTATTAAGGCGAGGGGTTTCCACTTTAGAAAGTGATATCTCCTACTACGGGGCAAGCACAAGGTATCTACTCGGGTTAAGGAGCCGATCGATTAGGGTAGTAGTTAGGGTACATCGAGACGTATGCCTAAGTCTACCATTTTAGAGTGGAAGGGATCATCTCATTCTGGTTATACTAGTAATAGTGCAAAGTAATCATTAGTGAACCGTATATAATCCATCATGTTACCTTGTCAAGCTCACCTTTTACGATGTTATCCTTCTTATCCATCTTTTATGCCTGTCATGCTATTTTTGCTTATTTACTTACTAAAAGTAACTGGACTCGACAGACTTTATGTCTGGCCCTTTTTGTTTCCTCTTCTTTCTTTCGTTCCCTCCCCCCAGGTTTGCATGGAGGGAATTCTCAGGCTTAGTCAAGACTTGGTTATCATCTTGTTGGAGCTGCTTTTGAAGTACAGCTCAAGTTTTTATCTCTACTATGGCTTAGCTCTCTTTTTTTTGGGGGAATTATGCTTTTTATATTTATGTACTCTGATGGTACAAGACAGAAGTTATATTATTGTAATGGTTTTTGTGACTAATGGTATTTTGGACCACGATGTTATGATTTATGTTTGAAATAAAAATTTGAATTTCCGCTGCTATCTTATTTATATCTATCTTGTAATATTCTGTGTCTGTTTATCTATAACGCTTCACGAAACTTAATGCATTCCCTTAGTGAGTGACATTAACAGACGTGGGGTGTCACACCTATCGAGTGTGGGGTTGAGCGCTAGTCCCTTGGTCGAGACGACGCCAACTCAGAGAATGGTGATGCTGATACATCGTGTTTCTAGCAATGGTTTTAGCATCGTCTTGGTTAGCTCTCCTCCATTGGCTTCAGTTTCTATGGAGGGAATGGGTCGTAGAGCTCGTAGAGACGCGTTCTAGAGTAGGTTGAGTGCTCATATTCTCCTGATAGCGTGTAATGTGTTAAAAACAAGGTTTCAGTGTTTTGATGACAGCAACTATACGATGTTTGTTACTAACATAATTGTTGAGTAATAGCGAAGATAGTTTTATATATTTTTCTCAAAAAAAAAAAAGACCAACGTTCGTTGGATGGAAGAGGCATGCTATACACTTACAATTGGCTGTAGATTTTGTTCATGCAAATAGAGGAATTAAGCCTACTACAACAACAACAAAAATTGAACTTTTCAAAGCCAAGATTCAAACTTGAGTTCCTTCCAAAGGATGCAAACGCCCCAACCAACCTAGCCAAGTGGCACTTCGAATACAAATGGCTTAGTAGGTTTTATAACTTCTTAAAAAGGCAGAGGGCTCTCATGTAAAAGGTTTAGTGATCCCTCCAAGATTCGAACATGGGTTGTTAGCGTGCAAGACAAACACCATTTCCAACTTCACTACATAACCGTTTGATGCAAGGTAATGGCTACTTTCTTCACTACACCATAATGGTCATTTGGTAACTTTTTTTTCCAATTGTCAATACTTATTTGTGTTGTAGGGTAATAACAATAATATGTGTTGCTATATTAAAAAAGTGTTACCAAAAATACATAAATGTAATTTTTTTATTGTCAACTCTTATTTGTGTTGGTAAGGCTAGTTTCTGAGGGTTACCCATAGACCTATTTCCCATTTGTCATTCCTTCTTCCAACGCTTTTAGGAAAAACGGCCGCCTAAATCAAAAATCCAAATCCCACAATGTTAGAAGGAAAAAAAAATTACGAATCCCCGAATGGCTAATATTAAAAGATTCAAATTCGTTCCTCTCTAATCGGATTTTGGGGCTTGCTTCAGGGAACAACTCGCATTCAGTTTTAGGGGTCTTTGTTGGATTTGTGCTTGCATTCAATCGCTTCAGGTATAAATTTTGTTTGATTTGTGCTTTTTCGATTTTAGGTTTAGGACTTGCTTGGAGATCATTTTTGTAACACCCCACCTCCGTTAAGGTCACTCACAAAGGGAATGCCTTAACTTTGGTGGAGCATTTTAGTAAATAGAACAGAAACTTACAAGACAGATAAAACAGTACTTGAATTTTTTTTACTTTATTACAGCGGAAACAGAAATTAATATGGTTACATCCTTTCAATTTCAGAATTCAAGTACAAAATATCAGTCTTGTACAAAAGTCTTCAAAATGCATGGTTTAAAATCATAATCCCCATGGAACGGAAGCTATACAGAGCCACGCCATACTTTAAGCACTTCAAGCAAAGAGAAATCCGGGTCAAGCTAAAGTATTTCCCTCCTTGGATAACCTGGGGGGGGGGGGGGGGAAACGGAAGAAAGGAGGCGAAACAACAAGGGCCAAACAAAAAGTCTGGCAAGTCCAGTGACTTTCAGCATATGAACAGATAATAATAATATGATATGAACATAAAACTGGATGTGAGATAACTGTAACAGGTGTAGCAGATATAACAGAAAAACAGAATGATATAAACTATTGTTTTACACTTCTCTGCACTAATACTAGTATAGCAGAATTAGGTGCCACCCTAATGTCTAAATTGAAGCAGGAACGGGTACAGAATACTTTAACAGAAACAGAATGCTAATAATGGGCCTTTACTACCCGATCAGAAACAGACAGAAGCAGAAACAGATTTATCCCTACGGAAACAGAATGTAGAATTAGGTGTACACTAGTAATGGGCCTTTACCACCCGAACAGACGGTACCACACAGAAACAGACAGGTGTTACCACCCAACAGAAACAGACGGTACCACAGAAACAGACAGAACTAAGCGTACCCTAAAACCCTACCCCAAGCGATCGGCTCCCGAATACATAAATATCCTGTGTCGGCCCCACAATAGGGTGTATCACTCCCTAAAGTGACAACCAATTGGCACAGACCTATTTACAGATGTCACGGCGTCTTACATCCTCAGAGGCAGACCGGGATCCATGCACGCACATGACCCGGTTGGAACGCACCATCAACACCCCTCGCCATTATCAGAATGAACCGCTTATAATTAGTTCAGTAAGCGTGCCCGGACCCCACCTACTGTTGGGTCAAAGTTTTGATACCAGAAAGGGTTACTGACTAATATGGGTCCCAAACAACAGATGACACAAGTAATTCCCCTCCTAACCTTGTGTCCCCAGACTAACAGATTTCAGATTTATTTGTTTACAAGTTCAGACATACAGAATTCAGATTTACTAGTTCATAGATTAAGTTAACAAGTTTTCAGACTAACAGATCAGATGTACAGATTTTTCAGATTTGTCTAACTTTGTATTGGGCCTACAGATTCATGGACGGGTTTACTACACCTATTAATCCAGTTGGTTTAACCCTATTTTCCCCCAATACGTTTTAGACATCATTCTTATCTTAGATTTGCATTAATTAATTATTAATGCCCAGACCTCTCACATTAGGTCGCTAGCTTGTGGCCGCTGGATGGGCCGGGCGGTTCCGGGCAGACTTCTGCCACAAGCCAGACCTAACCTCGTGTCTTAAGCAGGCTATGACTAACTTCTCACATTAGAACCTATTGTTTGTGGCTACTGGATGTGCCGGGCGGTTCCGGGCAGAATTACGCCGCAAACTCATTCTAACCTCGAGTTAGCCATGTTTATCTTTGCGGCCAATTAATTAATAATTTACCGTTTATGCGCACGCCCAATATATATACCAATTCAGATTATATCAATAACAGGATGATTATATCAACACAGCAGATAACAGACTTTAGCAGATAACAGATTTTATATGACTTAACGGATTTAACAGATTTAGCAACTTAGCAGATTTCGGCATATAACAGGTTAGGCATTTCAACCGACAAATTTAACAAATTAGGCATTTCAATATAATTAGCAGTCTAGGCAATATAACAAAACTAGCAGTTTAGGTAACATAGCAAATTAGCATATTTAGCAAATTTAATATTTCTAAAGGTTTTATTTACATGCCTTGCCTAATCATAAATTGGCCTAAATTCATATGCCTAAATAATTGTCGTGATTCACAATAAGATCATATACTTCCATGTTTGCATACCTTTACATAGCGCAGAATATGGACATAATTTACCCTATAACATATGTTCCAATTTTTGTTAAACTAACCTTATACAGCAGATTCACATATAAATTATACCAAATATGATCATTAATTACAGTGCATGCCATATATGCAAAATTCCCTATTTAGGTGTAATCACAATAGTAGAGATCCTAATTAATGTAAATCTTTTACACCTACGTTTCCATATCCTTCTTCTTATTAAGTCATGAATCATTATGCAAAATATACCCGACAATCTAAATCATATCTTCAAAAAAATCAGATCTTGACTTTTATATGCATTTTGTCCAAAGTCTCAAATCATATGTAATCATACAATGGTTCCTCTTTTCTTCTATCATAGAATATGCATAGATCCAAATCTAGTTTACAACATATGCTCATCTTTTTTTTCTAATTAATTACAGATCTAAATTACAACATAACTATGCACACAACATGCATAAATTATATGTTCATAGTCAAATTTATGCATCCAATCCCAAGTCACATGTCCAATATATTTTATGCCTCAGACCTAAAGTCATACATTCAATTCAGTCTTGTCAAATTTCGCATCATTCATCCCAAAATTTGCGTTCATACGTTCATCTCTTATGAGATTAGGCACAGGCTCGTGGTAGCCTGGCTATAGAAACAGAAAAGAAGAAAAGGGATACAGAACAGTCACAGAAAAACAGATCTGACAGGAGAGAATATATATACAATCTCAGATTCAGAATTAAAAACATATCAAAATTATAATTAACGTTTATAGCGGAAAATAACTGTACTTGCCTTGATTGGATTAAAGAAAGGACTTTAGTTGTTACAGAATTGTTGCAGAAGCTTTTATCTCAAATTTGAATTTAGGATGATGTTGATTGACTTCTAGTTTTGATTCTAGCAGAGTAGCGACGCCATTTTTATTTTTAATTAGAAGAAGAGAGCAATGGAGGCTAGAGAATTGTGTTAGAGACTTAGGTTAGGTAGAGTCTAGGGTCATTTTTATAGGGGTTATGAACTGATTAGGGCCATCGATGTTGCTTGGATTGATCATAGCCATTCATTCGAAAGAGAGACCAATTAGAGCCTGCCACCTAGCCCTAATGACAAAGCAGACTTCTGAAAATCGACCAACATAGAATAGGCCAGCCAGGTTGGGCTGGGTTCGACCTGGCTCTGGACCAGGTCGACAGCCCTGTCGACAGCCCTGTCGACCTGGCTAGACCAGGTCGACAGCCCAGTCGACCTGGGTGTCTTAGGCGGGACTTTTCCCGCCCTGGCCAATTGGGCCCGATTTTGGAATTTAAACTTGATTCAGAAACTTCCGGAGGCAATATCTTCTTCATACGGACTCCGTTTTTCGAAAACTCGGACTCTATTTCGCGTATTTTTCCGAGAAGAACGCAATGGCGTATCCCGTTTCCCTTAGTTCTTTGATTTCAAATTAATTATACTTTAATTTGTTAATTCCACAGTTATAGAATACACGGGGTGTTACAATTTTCGTGCTAAAAGAGTTGTTCAAATGGAAACTCTTGGACTTACAAAGCCTTCTCAAACTGAAACTCCTCTGGTAATTGTCCGAAGTTTAATACATCTTCCTTTTCCGATCAATTTAGAGATGGTCAAGTGATATATTTTGTACTTTAATTTTAGACTGTGTTGGTTTTGAGAGATAATTTATGGTACTTGAATGTTTTCACGAAACTATTATTATGGATTATCTACTACTTAGTTACTAGTCATGATCGACTTGGATTCTACAGATCTCTATTTTTCACGATTCACAAATAAAGACCGGCTTTTTTTCCAAACAAAGGGTGCTTTTATTCCCTGAGGGTTGCGAAGTAATATATTCTGATGGATAAATGCATTAGGAGAAATTCTATTTTGTAGATTAAAAGTTAATTAGCTTGAAAGGAATTAATTTTTGGTAGCTGCTTGTTTTTAGTACAGTTTGTTCACTATGCTGGTCTAATGACCAAATACTTGATGTTGTCATGAATTAGAAATAGCACCCTGTGAAATGCATATTGCATATTAGAAAAGGGAAATGCTACAGTACCTGAAAGAGTTAAGAAAAGGATATAATGGGGCCAATTGTATTTTAGCGGCTTAGACTAGTGCTACAGTACCTGAATTATTGATTAAAAAACTATTTAATACAATGGTTCCTACTTACATAAAGCATCTAGTGAAGATTCAAACTTTGCTTGTTGAACCAAGCTCGATCTCTTACTCAGTTTTAGATTTAAGATGTCAGATAATTTGGATGGATTTTGGCTTTGTGAGGCTGTGAACAAACAAGGATTAAATTTGTATGCTGTAGCTATGTAATGCCGAATGGTTCTGTTTGCCTTACTAATTCATATAACTCAACATTTCAGTTTGTACATTTAAATTAACCCAAGTTCCCTAACGTCCATGACTTGCATATTTTCATCCTAATCTAGAAAATGTGTCCAATAAAAATGAAAATGTAGACTTGTATTTAATTAGAGTTATTACAATAATGAAAATTTAGACTTGTATTTAATTAGAGTGAATGAAAAAAGGATCGTGATGGCTATGTCCACATCAAGAAAAACATTTTTTTTCTACATTTCAACTAGTATCCGTATATCAGTATATGAGTATAATGTATGTTTATAAAAATACGCCCTTGTATTCTACTTTTAGTGCATATATGTACCGCTTCCTTATGCCTTGCATGAACATGTTATTATGAAACAATATTAAACCACCCTTTAAGTGTTTTTTTTTTAAATTAAAGTTCATAATTTAACTTTATTTGTTTCACTATCCATATTTGAAAGCCGTTTTTTTTTTTTTTTTCATTATTGTAATGGGAGAATAACACATGAATATGAGGAAGAGTTATGTTTTTAAATAATTATTAGTGTTATGCTGGTAAGTACTAAGGAGAGGGTAGATACTAATGTGCCATAGGCCCAGTAACCTTTAACTTCATAACCGCCGACTTATTTACCCGGAAACCCACTTTTCAATTATATATTTTGTACGCTTATCCATCCAAGTTTAGAAAAAATAGATGGCCAACTACACGAGAGAATGGTGGAGATTTGATCAAATTACAACACTGGTAGTCTGTACATTCAAAGGGTAAATAATCTCTTAACCGCGTGCCTTCTTTTTTCTCAGTCATCTTGACACAAGGTTGCAGCCCGAGCTCACAACCAAAATAAATAATATGAAGTATTACATATTTACAGCTTTAGTAAACATACATGCAGTCCAGATATCTTGCTTGCATATTTCTGTGTAATTGAGAGAGATAATTTAATTATCAGGTAGAGAATTAGTACCACAATAATAGACAGAGTCACATACATATTGACAAGAACACTTACAAACTTAATTACAAATGATATAACATCAGCGCCTACTCATTATTAGCCACTACACTCCATCTCATTTAGCTTGCTTCAAATTGGATGTTAACTATTCATATCCAGCTTGTTCATGTATATAATATCACTCATGTATATAATATCACCCATGTATATAATATCAACAATGCTATTAATACAAACATCTTGACATCTAAACAAAGTTAATTCTTTCTTAAATATTTTACTTGACATCTTACAGTATGTTACATGTGCCATAAATTTGACTTGATTGATTATGAAACGCATGTCACATTAACTGAATCATTTACTTTGTTATTATGATAACTTATTTACTATCTGTGAGATATAGTAATTATCGTATGATTTTAATGTGTATTTAATACGTAAATTTCACTGAAAGTTTAGTTTTTTTATTTCATTAAATGGACAGAAGTCTGTATGAAAGTTTATTAGAGATAGATATACTCGTTGGGAATCACCTATTTTGGTGTAGTGTACATGTAGAGGAGTACCGTGAAATCACATATCAGTAAACTAACCAGAATACCCTTGTGAATTTCATTTTTTTTATATAAAGAAAAAAATTAGAGATGTAATTTATTGAAGAAAATTTGAAGTGACTTAATGTTGATTTTCTAACCAGTAGGATGTATGACAAAATTTTCCTTCATTATGTCATATACTATTATAGTGAAATAGCTTTTGCTTTATCAGATGGTCTTCGATGGCACAAGTAATGATTCTAGATGTTGGCACTCCATTTCTGTTTTTCAGTATTTGTACGGATATACTATCTTTTTGCTGTTTTGTTTAAAATAAATTCACATAATGTCCTATCTACTTACAAATGTTATTTTAGTTCATTTCTTGATTTCAGTGCTTTGGACTCTCAGATTCTGTAATAGTTTGTCCGATCTTTAGTTTAGTTTTTTTTCTTCTCCAAATGTTGAGAATTGTTGGTGAATTGGGAGACTTTTTACTAGTGGGAATTCATACAGATCAGACAGTCAGGTAAGTGGTAGTCTTTGGTTGCACAAAAAACTGATGGCCTTTTAGACTTTAATAAGCAGTCTTCTTTCCACAGGCTGTTGTTTTGTATGCCTACTTTACTTGAATCTATATAACACAGGCCTCATCCAAATGAATGCTCCGGTGGTGATTTGGATGGAGATTTATATTCTATAATATGAGACGAAGGACTTATCCCACCTTGAACTATATCGCCCATCGAATACACTGCACGTAGATCACAGATAACCGACCACGAAGTAACCTTAGAGTTAAGCCGTTCTTGAAACTTCAAGCTTGCCGTTATTTCACCATATAACTTGTTTCATATAACGCCGGAAGTGCACAAATTTTTTGTGGATTACATGATCAATGACAATCTAGGTTTAATCTACACTGCTCATCTAGTCCACTCCGACTCCGAACCGGAAAAAGCAAACAGCAAGAAATGCCTGGGGCTAGCAAAACTGCACTCAGTGGTAGTGGACTACGCGGTTTGTTATCCAACTTAAGTCTTAGACCAGAAAGGATGCGGTTCTTTCCAAATTGCATTTTGGAATGTAAGATTTTACATTGTTTGATTAATTAACCAGTAATAGAAAATTATTTATGCTTTGTAATTCAAAATTATTTCCTAACAATGATTTTGATTCTTTTTTTTATAATCTGTCTAACGAAGTAAAATAATGATAATCATATTATATTACTACTTATATATATATATATATATGTTTTACTGGTTAAACAGGTTCTTTAAATGAGGAATTGTGAATATATGTAGTCTTGCAAAAAATTAAGGTCAAGTGTTTTTTAGAGTGACAATGAATGAAGAAGATAGGGAAAGTCATAATCATGTGTATTTTCCTAAGGATGATGAGGAAACTGCCGTGGTAGTTGGAAAGGTTATGGTTACGAAAAATCCATGTTTGCACCCAGGTGATATAAGGTTATTGGATGTTGTATATGATAAAGACTTGATGACACTATGGGTTATGTTGACTGTCTTATCTTCCCTCAAAAAGGGAACAGGTATGTACTAATTTTCAATTTATAATGTGGTGTTAGATTTTTGTCATTGGAAGTGTTTTACTGAGATGTGAGGGTGCTTTAAAATTTTATTTGCTTCTTCATTGTGATTGTCTAGCATTTTAGTGTTATATATAATCTATATTTTAGTGTTACATCTGTGAAATATAAAATTAATTAATGAATATTTCCTTTTTTATACACTCAATTTATTATGCATATATCATCAATATATTTTATCTCTTATTTTAATAAATGTTAGCTTGCAGTACATACATGCCATAACAATTTTATAATAGCAACAAACATTACCCACTTCATGGTTTCAAATATTTTATATCAAGTTATTAGTATAAGTATGTTTCAAAATTTTCTCATGAATCTGTACTATAGATATTTATGCGCATATATAGACTAACACCTGTTTTCTTACCAAAATTAAATGATACACGCATGACTGTAAACTGACTACTGAGACATATACTGTGGATGCCAGTTGCACAAAAAAACTGATGCACTTTTAGACTTTAATAAGCAGTCTTCTTTCCACAGGCTTAAGGTAACATTTGTAAATTTTGGTAACTGAATGCGCCAACTCAGTTTCGGAAACTGAATGCGCGAACTCAGTTTCAGAAGCTGAGTGCGCCAACTCAGTTCCGGAAACTGGGTTGCCAACTTAGTTCCCGAAACTGGGTTGCCAACTCAGTGCCCGGAACTGAGTTTGCAACTCAGTTTCGCGGACTGAGTTTGCGCAAACTCAGTTCAGAAACTGAGTTGCAACTCAGTTCCCGCAACTGAGTTTGCACAAACTCAGTTCGCGAAACTGAGTGTGCACAAACTCAGTCTGCAAAACTGAGAAAACTCAGTTTTGTGCAACTGACACTCAGTTTCGAAAACTGAGTCGTAAACTCAGTTTGCATCTAATCTTAAACTTAAAATATTATTGATAGTGAACTTAGCTTGACCAAAAAATTATGTGAGTTATTTTGTTTTAGAAGAAAAGAAACAAATATAACTTGAAAAAAATGTATTATCAGTGACATTCTAGTCATAGAATATATAAGACTATATATGCTAAAATATAGATTTATAGAAAATGTTGAGTCTTTTGTGCAAACTCGGTTTGGAAAACTGAGTCTGCAACTCAGTTTTCAAAACAAAGATGCAGCTCGTTTACGGAAGCTGAGTTTGAAAACTCAGTTCTCGAAACTGAGTTTGCAAACTCAGTTCTCGAAACTGAGTTTGTAGCTCAGTTTCGCAAACTGAGTATGCAGCTCAGTTTTTGAAACTGAGATGCAGCTCAGTTTTCGAAAATGAGTTGTAGCTCAGTTTTGAAAATTGAGCTTGCAACTCAGAAAAAATTAAAGCATTATTGATAGTGAATTCCTATTCTTTAAATTTGCATTTGTATATCTAATTGTGACATAAGCTGTTAAGCGTGACTCAAAGGTAGCTTGATTGTTAGTTTAGATAATTGATGATATTCAAATGAAATCACACTATTTTTTCAGGTAAACGGAAGATTTTATAATGGTTATTTGGGATAGAAACATATTATTGTACCATAGGAAGGTATGATTATTAATGTAAAAATTACTTACTATTTAGGCTATTTCATTTTTTCTGAATATTCTGTTAACTTTTATTTTCTGAAAATAGCAGAACTTTGTAGACATGCATGTTGGCTACTGTGGCTTGAGAGTGTTCAATACTTATTTTCTTTGACTTTGGGCAGTGCAATCAAAGACATTTTCACATAATTTTTCTTCACTGAGTGAAAAGGTATGATTATTGATGTATGTATGTATCACCTCAGTGAAAAGTGTTCGATTGCAACTTGTTATTTTTTTTGTATAAATGAGTGCATTTTTGTTTTGTAGGCACTCGTGGAGGAGGAATAAAACATAATTTGAAATGTAATGACAACGAGAAAGCAAACACGTGTGACCTTGACAATCATTCTATCTCTAAAGCTTTTGGAATGTAATGAGTGCATTTATATTTTACAGCTTGAACATGATATTATGGTACTTTGAAATCGGAAGCATGTAGCTTATATTTGAGTATTATGGAAATGTGATATTATTGAATTTGAGATATGGAAGCGTACTAATTTTTACATTGAATTGATATGTTGAATTATATATGTGATATGTTATATTCAATTTTTTTGAGAATTTTAATATTAATTGTGTAAAATATAGAAAAGAACTTACTTTTGTATTGTGATGCCAACATTTATAAGTGTTAGTAGGATTATGATACTGACACTTATAAATGTTACTATATCTTAACGTCTCAACATTTATAAGTGTTAACAATGAGTATGTTTGTAACTCTTATAAGTGTTACCAAATCTTATGGTTCCAACATTTATAACTGTTAGCAATGAATATGTTTGTAACACTTATAAGTGTTACCATATCGTATGGTTCCAACATTTATAAGCATTAGCAATGAATATGTTTGTAACACTTATAAGTGTTAGCAACGAATCTGTTTGTAACACTTATAAGTGTTAGCAGTTACTCTGTTTGTAACACTTATAAGTGTTACAGGAAATTCTTCAGAGGTCGTTGGTGACACTTAAAAGTGTTACAGAAATTATTTGTAACACCTATACTTGTTGGGAATCCCCTGTTTTGGTGTAGTGTTTTTCACTATTAAAAAGGCGGAATAAAAAAGGGACACCCACCAGGATTCGAACCCGCGTCTCCCAGGAGCAACGCCCATGCACTTACCAACTACACCAACCGCCACTTCTTTCTAGAATATCGCGGCCAAGCTTAAAACATTTTGTAAAGCGACTGTTTAATAAAAATGAATGCAACTCTTCATCCAATTGATTATATTTGATGGGCGCATCCTTTTCAAGAGAGATCTCGGAAGAATTGCAACTTATTAATGACATCTCATAGCTTCTATATAAGCATGCTAACTTCCCAAAACCAATTATACAATTCTCTTCTCTAATTATTCTAACATTGCTTCCAAATTCCATATTTATTTCAAACAAATATAAGAGTAGTGCTACATCACTCCACAAATATTCAAATCTGGCCAATATTTACTTCAAAGCCTCTACGCACTCAATCTGCATCGTTATTGTTGAAGGCGATAGAAGTTGTACTACACTGCGACTACTTCGTGTATTGAAGACACAATATATAATCAATCATCTACTTACTTTGTATTCAAAGTTTCGGTGAGTTCGTAGCCCATTCAAATCAGTTGGGTAAGCTTGTGGCCCATTCAAATCAAGTGGGTAATCTTGTGGCCCGTGAAATCAAGTGGGTAAGCTTGTGGCCCGCGAAATCAAGTTGTGTCTGTAAACTTGTTCCTCTGGGTGAAATGAGGGTTGTTTTGATAGTAGAATTCTGAAGAGGAGCTTCAGGACTGGACGTAGGACGGGAAGTCCGAACTAGTATAAATCGACTGTGTGATTTATATTTTTCGCTGCTGTTATGATTATTTTACTGCTGCTGTGATTACTGCGCTTCAAATTCTACATATATTTATTGGCCATCGTCGATCCATTGCAAAGCGATTATTCATTCATCGTTGCACCAGACTTTTCATTTGGTATCAGAGCAAGGGATTCTATTGATCATCACAACATTATAGAATAATGGCCAGAAAGAGATATAGTCAAAATATAGCAAGCAATAAGTCCGGTACAAGCAAAGCTAAAAAATGAGGACTACAAAAAGGTACTTTCTGATTTACAAATTTCAATGAAAAATAATGATGATTTAGGGAAACTTAACTTCCTTATTCTAAAGAAGATGAAATTTGTCGAACTTGAAAAATGAGAAATTAAGAAAAGAAAAAATTGATTTAGAAAATCAAAATGTTATTTTGAAAAATAATTTTATGAATCTTAAAGATTTTATAGATGAACAATATACCATATTCGAAAAGGAAAAGAAATGTTTTCAAAAGAAATTTTTGATTTAAAAGGACAAAATAATTTATTACAAACATCCTTAGATGATTCAAAATCTCGAATTAGTCGTCTCATAGATGAGAGTAGTACATTGAAGAAGGATAATTTTGAATTAAATGAGAAAATTGATGATTTGAAAAATAGCAAAACGTGTTTTAAAAATGTTAATCGTGACTTTGAATTCAAATTTGAAAAATGTACAAGTGAGTTTGTGAAATTCAATAAAGGTCAAGATGATTTAAATACTATTTTATCTAGCTCTGGACCTTTACATGACAAAAGTGGTTTAAAATATATTAAAACTAACTGTAAAATTAGTACTAGATACGCTTTCATGTATAATAAAAATAGTAGTGCTAGTACCAAATTTTGAACTAGTTCTAAAACCCGTTTTTATAGAAATTCAAGTGCATTTACGGATAGTAATGTTTATAATATTTCTAGAAGTACAAAATTATTAACAGGAAATATTGGAAATTATCTAAATATTTGGGTTCAGGTTAATTGGAAAAATAGAGAGAAATATATCAATAATTATTTTGATTCAATAGTTAATAATGAAAATTTTATTTTTAAAGGTACCATTAAATCCTATTGGTTATGGTTACCTTCGATCTAACCTCTAGGACCCCAACGGAGGAAGTGGGTACCAAAATATAGTTTTTTTGTAGGTACCCGAGAAAATCAAAAGGATTATACCCAGCTAGCGTTCCTTACATACAATGGAAAACGAACATTCATGGAAAATGGAACTACAACAAATTCGGTATATCTAATTCATTCTTTTATATTGTGGTTGGTATTTTCAATTTTTGAAATATCTGTAATTTTAGTTTCTAAAAAAAAGGAGTGTTTTGACACCGTCTAATTTAAAATACATCCCAAATTCAGTTATTATTTTCTTCTTTTTTGTTGATGACAAAAGGGGAGAAAATTGAGCAAATTGGCTAGGGGAGTATATAAATTTAGACGAAGCAAATTTTGAGGGGGAGCGATATAATATTATTTATTTATATAATCGTATAGTTGTCATCATCAAAAAGGGGAAGAATGTTAAAAACAAGGTTTTAGTGTTTTGATGATAGTAACTATATACGATGTTTGTTACTAACGTACTTGTTGAGTTATTTCAGATCAATGCTGAGACGATGGATAATAGCGAAGATTTTTTATATATTTTTCTGAAAAAAAAGACTAACGTTCGTTTGATGGAAGAGGCATGCTATACACTTACAATTGGCTGTAGATTTTGTTCATGCAAATAGAGGAATTAAGCCTACTACAACAACAAAAATTGAACTTGTCAAAGCCAAGATTTGAACTTGAGTTCCTTCCAAAGGATGCAAATGCCTCAACCACCCTAGCCAAACGGCACTTCAAATACAAATGGCTTAACAGGTTTTATAACTTATTGAAAAGGAAGAGGGCTCTCAAGTAAAAAGATTGGTGATCCCTCTAGGATTCGAACCTGAGTTGTTAGCGTGCAAGGCAAACACCATTTCCAACTTCACTACATGACCGTTTGATGCAACGGTAATGGCTACTTTCTTTTCACTATTAAAAAGGCGGAATAAAAAAGGGGGCGCCACAAGGATTCGAACCCGCGTCTCCCAGGAGCAACGCCCATGCACTTACTAACTATACCAACTGCCACTTTGTTCCAAAACATCGCGGCCAAGGTTATAATGGTTTGTAAAACGACTATTACAATCAAAATGAATGCAACTCTTCATCCAATTGACTATATTTAATGGACGCATCCTTTTCAAGAGAGATTTCCGAAGAACTGCAACTTATTAATGACATCTCATAGCTTCTATATAAGCATGCTAACTTCTCAAAACCAATTATACAATTCTCTTCTCTAATTATTCTAAAATTGCTTCCAAATTCCATATTTATTTCAAAAAAATATAAGACCAGTGCTACATCACTCCACAAATATTCAAATCTGGTCAATATTCACTTCGTAGCCTCTGCGCACTCAATCTGCAACGTTATTGTTGAAGGCTATAGGAGTTGTACTACACTGCGACTACTTCGTGTATTGAAGACACAATATATAGTCAGTCATCTACTTACTTTGTATTCAAAGTTTCGCTGAGTCTGTAGCCCGTTCAAATCAGGTGGGTAAGCTTGTGGCCCGTCCAAATCAAGTGGGTAACCTTGTGGCCCGTGAAATCAAGTGGGTAAGCTTGTGGTCCGTGAAATCAAGTAGTGTTTGTAAACCTGTTCTCCGGGTGAAGTGAGGGTTGTTTTGATAGTAGAATTCCGAAGAGGAGCTTCGAGACTGGACGTAGGACGGGAAGTCCGAACCAGTATAAATCGACTGTGTGATTTATATTTTTTGCTGCTATTATAATTGTTTTACTGCTGCTGTGATTACTGCGCTATAAATTCTACATATATTTGTTGGCCATCGTCGATCCACTGCAAAGCGATTATTCACTCATCGTTGCACCTGACTTTTCATAATGTCTCATTGAAAAATATGTTGCAACTGTTGTGTCAATTCAAGGTTCTGCTTGATTTTCTCGTTAAGTTGCCTTTGAGTTTCCTTAAGTTTCATTGTAAGTTCAGTCAGTTGGGCTTGAGTGATTGGGGCCTCGGGATCAAGAGATGCGGACCCTTTAGTAGTGCTCATAGCGTTGGAAGATCTAACAATAAAAGATTTTCCTTTCTTGACCATTTTCAATAAACATGGTAAGTTAGTCTAAGGAGACCTACGTAGCACTCCAAGTCTTGGTAAAAGGACGGTAGGAAAAATGAAGTCTTCTAGTATTCTCAGTGAAAGCACCATAATGTTGATGTCCAAAGGTTGGCACAACACCTAATGAGTTTCAAGAAAATGAAACTAAACATCCAGTATGGAAAATTATGCAGGAAAGTGAATCACACAATATTTACATTCGGTCTGTGAGAACCTACGTCAACTCTAAAGATTTTGTTCGATTATTCACTTCAGTGTCAAAAGTACAATGATTGAAACAATAGTTTCGTACAACTACAATGGCAATAGTGGAAAGCAAGTCTAGATAGGCTAAAGTTAGAGCTTCTTTCCTTTTTTTGAAGTGCTAAGTCAACCCAAAAAGTCCAAGTATACAAGAAGGAGGTAGATTTCTTCTTCCCGCAGTGATGGAACAAGCTTGAGAGTCCAATATGCATATCTTCTACCTAAAGTTTCAAGAGAGAAAATATCCAACCGTTTCCTTGCAGCAGAAAGAGGGGTATTTATGGCAGAAGGGAGAAGGTAGGAGGAGAGGCAGGAGGGCACATGCCCACCATTTTTCGACTCCCGAGATCGATACCGGTCCTGAGAGACTTAGTCGTTTCTTGCTCAACTTCGATACCATGATTTTTCTCCTTTGTTGACTTCATATCTTGGAAGTTGGGGGGATTTGCATTGATCTGAAGCGTTGATGTGGGGATATAAATTGCTTTATACCAATCCGCGAAAGGGAATGACACACTGATCTCTAAGCACTTGGACAAATTCTGGATGGGAGTCGAGTCTTGTACAAATACCAATCTGACCTTGGGGTACGAAATCACGAATATCGATCCCTGCAGTGTTGGTAAGACTTGTTGAGTTGCTCTGATCTTGGGGATACGTATCGATCTCAATGTTTAGTGAATTCCAATACCCAATCACTTAGCCATTTGAGAGCAGTTTTGATGAGCCAAGACAACCATACTTATGCGACTCCATCGGGGCTTGATATGTGGGTGTTATGCTTTTGCACTCGAGGGCCAATCTCCGTCCGGCCCGAGGAAACCTTTCACGCCACTGTTACCTTTTGGGAGGCCTATGCCCCATAGAAACTGTCTACTTGAGACTGCCCCCATGACTTGGCTTAGGCTCTTTTTATGTGCTTTTGGTCGAGAACCCAGGCAAGACTGATCTTCTGACTGTTGAAGGGCGAATGACTGCTAATATAATCCGCTTGCCCCAAAATAACTCGGCCCAATAGGGAAATCCCAATTTAATGGACCTTTCAATACAATCAAATAGATTGCCACAAGGGCGCCATATTCTAGGAGCCTAAACTATGTGATTGAATATATCCTCCTCTATCTGTTGCGGGTCAAGGGCTCCTTCCCCTTCTTCAAACTCCGATTCGTGTTTTTCATAGAAAAATCTCTGATCAACGACAGAAAAAGATCCATTTCGCATAATATCTAACAGATTCCTTGGTTTGGACCGAAGAAATATCGGGATAGGGGCAGACAAAAGAGGGACTTTCGTCTTTTGTGGATTACTCGAATAAATGTAGCAGCTCGTGAGTTAATCCATTTTGAAAGGTAAAAGTAGGTGGAATAAACCTGTTTTTATTTTCCTCGAAATGAATGTTCCTTTCCTCCACATGCAGAAAATGAATAAATAAATTAATCAAATTACAAGAAGCTTCATAAAATGCTTCCTTAAGAGTTAAATCTCTTAGCAACAACAACCATATTAATTTGGCCATCGTTGCCTTATTGATAGGGCCTGCATAAATGGAGGCACAACTCGAGCTGCCTTGTATGTGCGTAGTGGCTGTGAAACTTTGATGTTGTTGCTAGCAAATACCACTGTTTTTAGTTTTGGATCTTCCAAATCATTTCCGCAGTGGATTCGGACCAATTTTGTTTTGATCCTTCGACACTTTTAGGCCGTTTAACTACGTGATGTGCCGAGTTGCGTGGGTTTGGGGCTGCTACTGGTAGTCGGGCCAAAAGGTCGAGTAACACACTCAAAGCTAGTTAATGACTTGTTTGATATTAATTTGTAGTTAGTACATTTTTTTTATAAATTTATAATTTTTAGAAACAAAGAATGTTTGAGACGCAGATCTATAATGCTCTATAATGAAGTCAGTTTGGATAAAATATGAAAAATTTAGTTATTTATTATTGGCAAATGTTATTTGTTTAAAAATAATTGATAAATAGCTAAACGTAAATAATTTAGATTAAAAATCACAACTCGAATGTCCTTTCAAATACTTCATTTGTCACATTCATTCAATTTCTCCATACAAATGCCCTCTGTACACATCCAGTTTGTATCTAAATTAGGATTTTTCTACCCAAATTCATGTTTTATTCAGGACTAGTGTGTAGCCCGTGCATTGCACACGATATATCATATAAAAATACTGTGCTAAATATATTTGGAATATAATTTAATATGCAATTTATGGTGAAATTGTTAGAATAAATTAGATAAATTGAGTTTATAATATTTCTAAGTAATTTTTATACTTGAATAAAAATTAAATTCATTTTTATATAGTGTATTTGTACATGTGAATAAAAACTGTTTATTGCTTTTTGATAAACATGAGTTTCATATTGACTTATTATCTTTTAAGATTTTTGATAAAAGATGTCATATATTGATTTAATATTTTTTAGGATTCAATATCTTCTAAGAAAATAAATGAATATCAGTATTGTTAATTAATTTTAAAATCAAAATTTTTATAAAATTGTAAACAAATATTTACGTATATCAATTTGAAGCTAGCACATTTAAACTTTGTATATTTTCTAAAAGAAAAGTATGTACAGACTGAATTTATAATGCTACTTGAGATAACAATGAAAATACGTAAATATTATTGGAGTGTAGTATTAATGAAATGATATGCATTAATATTTTTTACAACACCTATGTCGGAAATGATTATATAATAATGTCAAAGTGATAAATGAAATATTTGCTTAATAATTAAAAAATATTTTTAATGAGAATAAGATATTAAAGAATATGGATCACGTTGTCATTTTAATTATGTAGAAAAATATTTTTAATTTTTTTCTTCATAACTTGGTAATTTTAATTTTAGTTGAACCTTTTAAATATATTACATTCGCCTCAAAAAGACAATGAAATATAAAAGAAAAATATTTTCGATCAAAATATAGTATAATTTTGGCCTATTGGTTAACGGAAATTACAAATATAAATAATTAAAATTTCACATTTTTACAAAAACATAATAACTGAATTATTTTATTTATTTTCCAATATTATTAAATACAAACTCTTATCATTTATTTATAATAAATTTTGTTAGTGACAAAAAATCCACTTTACGTATCAATTTTGGAATGAAAAAAACATTATATATGTTTTTATTGATATACCAGTTTAGAAAGCAAATATTGCGTACATATTTGTATGTGATGAAATTCGAACTTTAAAATGAAAAAAGTGTATATATATTTGTATTAAATCCTAAATTTAAAAAAGAAAATTGTGAACTTGAACATAAAACGGTACAAGATAGTTAAAAACAACTTTTTTATATTTCAACTGTGCAGAGCTGAATGAAAATTTATTTAACCATTTTTTCCATACGAATGTGGTGTAAACATAGTAAATTATCATTTTTATGATTTATTTGTCAAAAAATAGATATTTCTTAATTAGATTTATTAAAATGTTTAAATTTTAGATTGCTTGATAAATTCATATAGGAACACGGATGTAAAACAATACGAGAAAATTTAGGAGAAATTGACAGATAATTGTAATAGTTACTGAATATCAATATTTATAGGTAAAACGACAACATTGCAATAATTTACATATAATTGTTGAAACTTTAAACTATGCGGACTTGAAATAAAAATTAACTTTACCATTTTGATAATATAAAAGTGATACGCATGTTGAATTGTCATTTTTTAGAATTTATTAGACCAGTTAACAAATATATATATTCTTTTTTGTTTATTTGAATAGTTTTAACTTAAGATCACCTAATTAATTTTTAAATATGTATTTAATTGTTAAACAATATAAGAAAACCCAAAAGAAATCCCAACACTCACACTTGAGTAAACTTAAATCAGAAAGCATAGAGAAATTCCAAGAATCACACTTGGGAAAACATAAATCAAAAAATCATATAGAAAGCCCAAGATTCATGCTTAGACAAATAGAAATCAGAAAATCATAGCAACCCCGAGGCTCACACTCAGGTAAATAGTAAGTCAGATATCATACCTGAAAGTAATAGAAATCCCAAGGCTCATACTTGGGTAAACGTAAGTCAGAATTCATATGTAAACCCCAAGACTCACACTTGGGTACATGAAAAGTCAAATTTTATATCTAAAAATAATAATGACTCCAGGACTCACGCTTGGGAAAAAAGGAGGCAGAAACCATGCAAATTCCAAAAGTTAGCATTCGGGCGAGCATACATCACATTTATAAATCAAACTTCAAATAAAACATATGCAGGGAAAGCAAAAAGGTTAAGCCTATCATATTAAGGAACACTTAAAAGAATTACCAAATACTATTAAGAAGTCATCAAATATAATCATTATCATTAACCATAGGTTACTTGTGTGCATAAAGCTAAATGATTTTAATGTCAGCGAGAAAAACTAATTAATATTATGCCATCCATAGACTCCTCGGAATTTGGCTCAGAGAAATCGCACGAGCGAAAGAGTCATAACTATCCCGAGGAATACCCTTTCAGACACATAGGTAGAGGACTGCTTTGGAAAATAAATTAATCCTATCCTGAACCAAATAGTCATTCAGCAGTAGTTCTGTTCAATTTCAATACATTTGATCCTTCAGCAGTAGTTCCATTCAGTTGTTTCATCATTTAGCCATTCAGCATGTAGTTCCGTTCAATCATCCAATCTTCCGATTATTTGATCGTTCAGCAAGTAGTTCTGTTTGGCTATCTGAATCCAAAATCGTTCAGCGAGAAGTTCCATTAGATCAAGTAGTTATCAACCGCTCAACGAGAAGTTCCGTTTGATTATTTAGTTGTTGGGTAACTAACGTCTAACCTTAATCCCAACCCCCAGGATATGCAAATGAATGAACACCCTCTAAGAGGGGTCCCCTTATGGGTAGATACTTAACTAGCCCCCTCATAAGGGTAAACTCTGCTAACCAGAGATGCAGGTATGTTTAGGCCCCCCTGTAGGGCACTCCATTGCTGGAGATGCAAGTATTTATGGTACTACTTGATAGGCACTCCTTTGTAGGAGATGTTTCTTCTCTTCTTGGAAGCTTCTAGATGCTCCACCTCTGGAGGCTTTTATTTGTTGTGTTTTCTCTCTCTGGACCTTGTTTGATGCTCCTCTTCTAGGAGGTTGTGTTTGTTGGCACTTCACTCTCTAGAAGCTTTGTTTGACGTAGCTTCTCCCTCCGGAAGCTCTGCTGATGTTGCTTCTCCTTCTAGAAGCTCTGTTGATGTAGCTTCTCCTTCCGGAAGCTCTGTTGATGTAGCTTCTCCTTCCGGAAGCTTTGTTGATGTCCCATACCTTTTACGAAAGTATTTATGTGCATCAGTAAATGAGTCTGGTGGCAGTGCTTTGTGTAAAGTAAAAGGATAGGGGGATCAGAAAGAATCATATCCATTCTGAAACGACATTGAGCATTTGATTGTTTTCTTTGGAAAACTTTTCTTGGAGTTTGTTTATCTGAGCAGCTTCCATCGAAGCTTGTTATTGATTGATAGCTTTGTTGTGCACTTATTCATGCATTGGGCGCTTTATGTGCTCCCTTTTGAGCTTTCGTTCCCTTCTGGGGGACATGACATAACAGAAGGTGCTCCCCTCGAGCTCTTGTTGTATGCATAAGCCGGAACAAGGTTTGGTTTTTACCTGTAATAGCACTCGAACTTACATAAGTATTTGCTCGATTACAAGAAAGATATAAAGTGAAATGATTGAACGACTCACGAAACAAGTATTTAGAACAGAAAACTTATTGTTAGATCTTAATCTCTTTCGGAGGTGTCCTTGACCGTTGTCCTTCCCGGTCACTTTTCAACGTTTCTCGAGTAGGCTCCTTTTACCTTCTGTTACAGATTCTTTTAGTCAGACCTCGACATTGGCTGGTTTAGCCTTTTTCCCTGTTTGGCTTTCCGGATTCATTTGCTGAGAGATCGGAACTGAGCTCTTGTAACTGTAGATCATGTTCCAAGTTTTCCTTTGTATTGAGGATCCTTTCCATACAGACAAACTTGTCAGCTCTAACATAAAAGTCATCTAAGCTTCCACATTCGTTTAAAATAAGATCCTCCTAGAAGGTTGTAAGTATGAGAAATCCTGAATGCACAACTATAAGCTTTCTCTATCTGTTGCTCCTTTTACCTTGAGCGACTCAGTATGAAAATTTTCAGATAACCATCGAGCGACTCTTTGGGTCTCTATTCAATGGTGGATAAATCGTAAATACTAATTGTTGGATCCTTCCATACATGGAATTCTGTAGTAAATGCAGTAGACAGTTGTTTCCAAGTAGTGATGATTGGGCCGTGGTATTGTTTGCACCATTTGATGGCCTCTCCATAAAGGGTTGTTAGGAAGATCTTGCAACGGAGTGCTTCAGGCGTGTTATATAAATTCATGAAGTTTTCAAAGACACAAAGGTTGTTTTCTGGGTCTATCGTTCCATCATATTGAAGTGGTGGCATTTTCATGTTGAATGAAGCTACAGCCGTTTTTATTTCGTTAGAGAAGGCGATTCCTTGTAGATTCCTATCTTCTGGCAACATAGTGCCCTCGCCTTCTTTCAAACCATCTACTTCTTTTAATAATTGGTTGCTTCCTTGCATAACTGGAATGTCATGTAGGTTTGGTGTAGCACTAACTTGAGTATTGAGCTCTTGAGGTTCCATCGCTCCTGATTCCACTTCATGAGGTCTTGCTTCAAAGGTCCTTTCAATCATGTTTTCTTCAATAAGTCTTCTTGCAATATCGATTTGTGAAGCTAAATGCAATACCTCTAACTCATAACTCGCCTCTTTCATTAGGTTTTGAAGGTTCCCCTGTTTGCAAATCTACAAAGGGGAAGTTCGGAAGTATACCATCTTCTAGGGTAGATGACGCACAGAAATGTTGCTTATGATTTTTCTTGGTCTGACCATCTTCGACGCCTATTGAAAGTATCTCTCTATAAACTTATTTCTTCAAAGCTTAATTCAACCCGGGACGAAACAGCACGATTAGAAGCGTGGAAAGGTTACTTACGGGATTAAACGTAGGAATTGGGATCGGAGGTTCAGGCCCTCCTTCTAGCGCCAAATAGTTAACGATATTTTTTGTCAACACCAGAGATAGGTCAAAGGAGTTGGACCTAAAGGAAAAATAGGGTTATTCGACTTCTCCCAGCTTGAGCTAATTTGCCGCTTCCTTGGGAGAGGGGCTTCTTCGTGAGGAGGAGCGTCAGGTTGCTAAGAACCTAACGGATTGTACAAGGACATTCCGGCGATCCAATATCATAGCAGAACATATCCAGAAATACATTCAAGAACAAATATGGTATGTAGAAAGAATAAGAACATACAGTTTATAGTGGTTCAGTTTGACTTGAACCTACGTCCACTTTGAGGGCTTTGATGATTTTATTCATAGAGGAGTAACATAAGAAATCCCCATTAGGGTTTTCTCTCTCCCAAATGAGAGGAAGAATGTGGAATGAAGAAAAAGCTTCCCCTAAAATGAGACCCCAGGGTCTTATTTATAGGCATATTGGGCCCCCTTCTGCTGTGGGCTCACCAGAACCCCTTTTTGGATGCGGAAACAAGGTCTTGGCCATTCTTGTGAACTTTGGTTTCGGCAAAAAGATTTTGGCCACCTTCCTTCTTATCAGATGTCTTCATGGATGTTAATCTTGGACTCTCGGGAGCGGTTGTGGTGCCATACCTTCCGGTAGTTTGGTCCTTGAATTTGAGAGCTCAGTCTTGATGGCTTTTTGTTTCAGGACCCCGGTCTCGGTCCGCCTCTATACCTCTCGGCTTAAGCAATGGGTTATGGAATCTTCAGTAACAGTGAAGGGTACCGATTTTGGCGCCTGACATATGTATCCGCTTTTAGTTATAAAGGTAGACTTTCAGAATACCTTCCGGTAGTGCTGAAGATGCTTCTTGATGTTAGTGTTGGTACCAAGTAGGTATCGGTAGGCTCTTTCCTTCTTCTGCTTACGTCTTGGTTTATATGCTTTCGAAATCAGGTGTATGCTTCTAGAATTGTTATTCTGCATCCCATTCAGTGTCGGCATTACCCTCTCGGCGTCTTCCTTTTAATATTGACCTTGATCTTTCCCCTGTCATGACCTTTCGGAATCTTCAATACTACTTTCTCTATCCAACTGTCGGTATTGGATTGGTATTATTGTATTATGATTCTTCTTGGTTGCCGATGTCTGCTTTCGACTTCTCCCTTTTTGCCCTATGGCTTTGTTGTTGGCTCTCGGACTTTGCTTCCGGTGAATCCTTGGATTTGGTCTTCTCCCTACGAACCTGTTTTCGCTGTCCGAAACCCCTTTTATCCTTTTGGCTTTAAAGCTTCCGCTTCTTCATATTTGATTGGTACGAAATTTTGCGTTAACACCAATCCCTAGAGTGTTAACAAGACTTGTTGAGTTGCTCTGGTCTTGGGGATACATATCGATCTCAATGTTTGGTGAATTCCGATACCCAATCAATTGGCCATTTGAGAGCGGTTTTGATGAGCCAAGACGACCATACTTATGCGACTCCATCGGGGCTTGATACCTGGGTGTTTGGATTACACTTTTAGGTCGTTTAACTACGTGATGTGCCGAGTGGCGTGGGTCTGGGACTGCTACTGGTAGTCGGGCCAAAAGGCCGAGTAACACACTCAAAGCTAGTTAATGATTTATTTGATATTAATTTGTAGTTAGTTAATTTTTTTTATATAAATTTATAATCTTTAGAAACAGAGATTGTTTGAGAAGCAGATCTATAGTGCTCTACATTATAAGTCGGTTTGGATCAAATATGAAAATTTTAGTTATTTATTATTGGCAAACGTTATTTATTTAAAAATAATTGAATAAATAGCTGAATGTAAATCATTTAAATTAAAAATCATGACTCGAATGTCCTTTCAAATAATTCATTTGTCACATTCATTCAATTTCTCCATACAAATACCCTCTGTACACATCCAGTTTGAATCTAATTAGGAATTTTCTACCCAAATTCATGTTTTATTCAGTACTAGTGTGTAACCCGTGCGTTGCACACGATATATCATATAAAAATAATGTGCTAAATATATTTGGAATATAATTTAATACCAATTTATGGTGAAATTGTTAGAATAAATTAGATAAATTGAATTTATAATATTTCTAATTAATTTTTATACTCGAATAAAAATTAAATTCATTTTTAGATAGTGTATTTGTACATGTGAAAAAAAACTGTTTATTGCTTTTGGATAAACATGAGTTTCATATTGACTTATTGTCTTTTAGGATTTTTGATAAAAAAATTCATATATTGATTTACTATTTTTCAGGATTCAATATCTTCTAAGAAATTGAACCTTTACTTTATATTGATAAAGATGTAAACTTTATTATTAAAATATTTCGTTCAACACATGACTAATCTCAACGGATGAGTACTGTCAACACATGAACCTTTACTTTATAATATTCTTTATTTTCTAAATTGGAATGAAGCCCAATCAATCACCATATAATGTTAATTATATGGATTTTCACACATCACACTTATGTAATAGCATTGAAAAATAATCAACCATCAACCAAAGTGCACTACACCGTATAAGCATCAAATATAGATATCTAACGCTTATAACAGCCTGTCAATCAATCGATCGACATATTTAATCAATCAGGATGAGTGAACTTCAAATTTCATCCCAACACCCGTGTGGGGTTTCAAACAATCAAACGCATATTTTATTTGTGCAGTTGGGCGATGTGTAAAATTTATCGACCCAACCAATGTCAGTCAAATCAGTGTACATAAACAAACCGTCCGGTTTGTAAATGAATATTTTATTTTATTCACTTCACGTTGAAAATTATATTTTTAACGATCAAATTATTTTATTCAACCTGTGAATGTTCTATTCAGTTATTTATTCAATAAAATGATATTTTTATTTTTCTAACATATTTTAGAAAATTTCGGCGGCATAACGGCACGATACTAGAAACGGGACGAGGCCTAGCCTTATCCCCGATCTAGTGAAGGCCCACGCCAGTCACACATCAATCAAATCAATTACTATTCACCCAACAGTTCAATTCAAACCAAATATTCTGACTAACTACACAACCAAACAATTTAACAAACAAGTCATCCATGGTTTGTGGATGACGGGTGTCGGGTGCTACTAAACACCGTCTGCATCCTAGTATATATATATAACTAGAAAAAGAAATTAAAAGGTGAGAAGTTCTCACCGATAGCTATCCTAAATCCACGGCTCTTCCTTTGCAGAAACCTTCGCCGTTCTCGCCTTTTTGTGATCTTCGTTGCCCGTATTCTCTACATATGTAAAGATCGAATTTTCACTTCGTTATTCAATATAAAAATCGAATTTTTACTTCGCTATTCAATATATAAAAATCGAATTTTTACTTTGCTATTCAATATATAAAAATCGAATTTTTACTTTGCTATTCGATATATAAAAATCGAATTTTTACATCGCTGCTATATAAAAAGATTTCGCCTTTATAAAAATATAGTCTTCGCCTTTATAAAAATATAGATGACATTGCTAATATTCCTATCGTGTAAAAATTATATTTTTAATTCTCTTCATAAACAAAAATCATGTTTTTACATCATCTACATAATAAAGATCGAATTTTTATTATCTATACTATATAAAAATTATATTTTTAGCCTTTCCATAATATAAAGATTATATTTTTATCATCATCACTATATCAAAATCCGATCTTTCTACATTCAAATAAAAATACGATCTTTTCACCTTTAAAAATATCGTCTTTCATTTATTTAATTATATTTTTCTAATTAAAAATCTGATCTAAACTTTCCTATGCTATTCATATTTTTAACATCAAAGAATTTATATTTTTAACATCATAAAAATTCAGTTTTTATAACATCATACAAAAGAAAAAGGGGAATAAAACTCAATTCGAATACATATATTAAAATTGAATAAAAATAAATAACAAACTCAACGTTTTCGGTTTCTTACAGAGGAGGGGGCTGCAGGAAGTCGGGGACGAGGGCAAGGGGGTGCAGTTGTCGTACGGTGGCGCCGGTGTTGATGAGGGCGGCGCTGGAGGTCGTCAGGTGGCGATGCAGGCGAGGGGTCCACGTTGGCGGCTACTAGGGTTTCGCGAGGGGGTTGAAGGACTGGCGGAGGAAGATGGCTTGGCGTCGTCGAGGGCAGAGGGGGGTGGCGCTGTCGAGGTCGGAGGGGGAGGGCCCGGTCGAGGCATGCGATGGCCAGAGGCCTGGGCGTCGCGTCCCTTTCCGTCATCGTCCTCTTTTTTTTTCCCGAAATAGTTTTGAACGTGGGGGGGGGGGGGGGTAGAGTTATAAGGGGAAGAGAGAAGTTTTTATTTTATTTAATTATTTTATTTTTCACCAAAAAGCAACTTTTATTTTCAACCTCAAAACGAGGCCCACCGCCTGTCGTCCGTAGCGTTTTACCCCCATTCCGAACACAATGGGATAGGTATCGTAAGCTGATTCGATCGTTACAATCAGTTTCTGTTAAATTTACATTTAAATCTTTATATTGAATTTTAAACGTACATTTCAAATTACCGGGGTCACATACTAACTAGAAAAATTCTAGAAAAATATTTTCTAACTTCGTATTGACGATACGGTTGTAACAAAACTAGTTTCGTCGAATTCTGAGACCGTTTGAAAAATGACCATTTTCGAGTCGATTAAAATCAACTGAAACTGGTCAAACGCATTTTCCTTTGCCACGCTCACATATTGAATCGAAAAATTATGAAATTTGGAATCTAGCAATAACTTGACATCACGGACCCAACAGAAGTGGTTTCGTCGAAATCCGAGGTCGTTTGCAAAATTCCCATTTTTAAGGGCCTGAATTCCATAGCGACTATTCAGAATTTTCAACTGGACATATCTTTTGATTCCCGCTATGAAATTTCGATTTTTTGGATTCGTTGGAAAGATATCATTAATTAGATCCTATTATTTTTGGTTTCACTAAAATCCGGATTGTTTTGCACCCGGTACATTCAATTGAAGTTTGAAATCGAATTATCGAACTACCGCGCCATTTTCAATTCCTTTTATAATTATAAATAATTATTTATATTCTAACGACGACGCGTATAAATATATACGTTCGAATTATATTCAAAATAAATTTATCGTCGATATTATTTAAAATAACATATTTTAAATATTCAAAATTCGCTAAAATTGCCAAAACAAAAATTTTAAACTGGCCCAGATTTTCCGGGTTATTACAATCTCCCCCACTTAAAACTTTTCGTCCCCGAAAAGGAACAAAGTCAAAAGTGGTTTGATTAATCAACTCTACGTTCGATCTGGCTTCCATTCTCCAACTTTTCAGTTTCTAAGAATTTTCAAATTTTCAAAAATTTGGCTAACACCCTAAATTTTCGAAAAATTTCGCCATAACCTCCCCTGCACCGGGAGCCACGGGAAAATCCCGAAATTGTCATATAGGCCTTCTGATCTCAAAAAGAAAAAGCCAAGCGGCTAGCCAATAGGCTCATAAAATCATCATCACCCAAACAAAACAGTAAATTATAGTAAACATGTACCTATTTGTCGGGCAAACAAATTTTATTCTCTGCTCTAGCCTCCTTGCTATGACCTGTTCAATGAAAGTATATGCATATGCAAGCAAATGCGACCAATTTTCAATATAGTTCAATATTTGGTTCAATTAGGCTTAATGGTTCAAAATTATCAAACTAATAAACAAACAACACAAACATCAATCAATTAGTGGATTAGAGTTTCAAATTCATAAATTTTGATACATATATACAGAAAATCATGTTTTTGATGCCCATTCACAACAAATAAATCTATCTATATAAGTTTTGGTTCTCACACCATTCTAATGGAAATATATAGAAAATCACACCTTCGTCACTCGAAAATAAATACTGGTGATGGTATACTTCATCATCAGGACCATGTCCGGGCGACTAGAGTGTGACTCTATATCTATCTAATATATTAAAACTTCGAATATACGTACATGACGCGTATATGCAAAACCTTTATATACTAGATTGTCCAAATTCAAAATAAATAAATATTCAAATTCTTAGAATTGATTTAAATTTTCAAAACAAAATTGTTTTCATTTGAAAAATATACTCTTCACACTCGTTCTAGGATACTACTGATCCTATCTCTAACGAGTCATTCTAATTGGATATTGCTAATCCAATATCTGATGAATTCTTTCGTATGGTTCTAA
The DNA here is from genome assembly GCA_030737875.1 of Allium sativum. Taxonomy (NCBI): domain Eukaryota; kingdom Viridiplantae; phylum Streptophyta; class Magnoliopsida; order Asparagales; family Amaryllidaceae; genus Allium; species Allium sativum. The sequence continues at coordinate 323,670,029 of CM060921.1, forward strand.
TGTGTCTTGTTCTCGAGCACTGTAAACCAAAGCTCTGATACCAAATGAAGCGACCCGAACTTCCCCGGTCTCCGAAGAGATGAGAAAGAACGAATTACTGTGAGGACAAGACAAATCAGAACACAAACAGAAGAACATTTCATTGTTATTACAACAATTCCATCAGAATACAAGAATATACAAAGTATAAATGAATAAATTACATTCGATAAATATCAGAGATTACAATAAATTACATAGCAGAGGAAAATAATACAAAGCACAACTGAAGGTGATATACGGATACAGAGCTTTCCGGATATCATTCCAGCTGTAAACCAGGATCCTGTGAATATAAATCTGCAAAACCAAAACTACTAGCTGCCCGTGCAAAAAATAGGGGCACCCAGAGTTTAGGTTAAAACAATAAACTCCAGGTCAGTCATGTGACTGGTGTGAGAACTAAACCAGTTATTAATCTTTATTTTTAAAGTTAGGTAAATCAAGGGACCACGCCGCATAACACGGAACGGGTTTCCTCCCAAGAACACCAGTGCATAAAACAACAGCGCAATGCTAAATAAAGAAAAATGAAGCTATTATAAGACCCAGGTCCCATCACACAATGCAACGCAAGCCGGAGGATAGGGTTTTTACCTTATAATAGCCAAGAATGCTTGATACGTTTAAAACAAATCATTTGATAATATTATAAGTGCATATTGTATAAAATATCTTCAAATCATAAGTATCAATCATAGACGGCATAAGTGCCCCATCCCACTATGTCGCCATACTAGGCTCTACAAATAAAACCGAAATACATGTATTGGAAATTGGATTTCCATCATGGTGGCTCCTGATTCGAAAGATCGATCGCGTAATGCAATTCACCACGGCTTACGTCCCAACAAGAGAAACACCGTCTGCACATCCGCACATTTGGGACCAGAGTACCACCGCGGCTTACGTCCCAGCGAGAGAAAACACCGCCTACTCTATATATCCCTGAGCACTAGGCTCATCTCGGTCGACCGAATCCACGACACCACTAAGGTGCTCATCCACTAAAAAGCATACTGATCAAACCACCAGTTTACCACCATACCGGGGTGTGAGGCTCGCGGATTAACGCTATACACAAAGCCATGCTATATCAGCTGCGCTTTGATCATCAACCACCAAACTTTGCTTTTCAACAAAAGTCTGGATCACTGCATCTCAGCATGCCACACTATCAATCCATATCGTACCACTGATTTCTGCGAATATATAACCTCTGAGCTCATATGTCTCAGAGAAGGGCGTTAAGCAAGAGAATAAATTCTCCGCCGCCAAACAGATATATATTTAGCAGAGATCAACAAATACAATATAAAGGAATACAATGTCAGACACACCATCCATTTACAAGTCCGTTCTAGGTCTGAACGAAACCGGAGGCACTTTCCTCGCATATTCCTCCATCTCCAAGTACGTCTGGACGACCACCAACTATTTCCATCCTCTTGGGTGTACATCCCAATCAGGATCGTCAGTAATTATCCAAACGATGTGAAGACTTCCGGTCTTCAATCACCGTCTTCATCTTCGACTTGTCGTCGAATCGGTTATTCGGAATGGGTATAAACCCGGACTTTCCGAACAACCCGCGTATATTCAAAACAAATGTTACACAAACTCAACATACGCCTCATTCCAATTCAGGATATTCTTTTATTCACGAAATCACATTCTTAGGGAAAGGTTCCCATTAATTTTATCCAAGATAAATTCTTTAAAATTTATCCTTTAATCTTCCTTTGGACGACATTTCAAACCAAATTATGGTTTTTCAAACTAGTCGAGATTAGCGAACCACAACGAAGTAATTATTTATTTTATTTCCCAATCCCAACCTATTCATCCCATGAAGCAAAACTGGTAATACTCCATATTTAATACTATGGTGTTATCGGTAAGATTAATTACTGATTGACATAGAAATGTGTTTATTTTATGCTCTAATATCTCGTCTTTTGTATATAAATAAGTATTACTTGGGTATTGTTTTGTTACTTTTACAGATAGTCCAACCCAGCCGCATGCAACCAGAAATGTAGAAAAATAGAGTTCAATTTGCTGTGTATTTGCATTTTGAAGAATTGTAGATGAAGATATCACATCTAGTTGCTGTTGGACAAGAAAAGGAGTGATAAAAAGGCTTTGCACATCACAAATCAATGAAGAAATATCAAGGAAGCAAGAGGAAAAAGAGAAAAGGCCCAAATTTGCTTTATTTATCTAAGGCCCATTTATGTTTCTCATTGTAAACAAATTAGTGGTGTAATGACCAGGCCCATTTACCATTAGGGTTAGGGTTAGGGTTTGGCTATCTACCCTATATATACCCTTGTAATGGCATTGTAGCCACCATCCTATCATAGATTTCAGTCTATTCTCTTCTTCATCAATAAAACTCATTTTTCTTTTTTACGCAATTTTCTATTTTTCTTAGCAATTAGTGTTGTCTACACGATTAGATTCGGTAGAACACTATTTGTCTTTTGCATTTCTTTTCATTAGCGATTGACCGTCTGATTAGATTCAGCGGTAATCCTAATTGTTATTTTCTGTTCGTTTAATTCTGTTCTGCAATTTTATTTCAAGTGTTCTATTTTATTTTAATCATTGAATTTATTACAGATCCGATTAGATTCGAATCTGTAGTGAATTTAATTGCATCTTTTATTCGTAGTTGCAAGTTTTTATTTTACTTTGCGAAAAAAATCAACCTCCAGCTTCGTCTAACTCGCCCAAGGGATTAGATAAATAATTTAATTTTAATTAAACCTCCCTGTGTTCGACCTGTATGCTACACGCCTGTATGCTTGCAGAATTTATTACAAATGTCGCGCTTTTCTAATTCATAGATTAGCGTCGATCAAGTTTTTGGCGCCGTTGCCGGGGAGGTAACGATTGAATTTTATTATTTATTTAATTTCTGATTCGTGTTAGTTTTTTTTTATTGTTTTCCTTTTGATTTATTTTATATATATATAAAAAAATCTTGATTGGTAGGTTGAGTATTGTTTATTGATACTACATTCTCCAAAGCAAGGAAAAAAAGAAACTTTTAATTTACTTTATTTCTTTCCATCTTGCTGTTTTCCCCCAATCTTCTACTTCCCTTCTTCTTCCACAAATTTATGAAAAAAATAAAAATACAAAAAAAGAACTTGCCGTTTTCATTAATTTTCTGCTTGGTTTGAACTTCTTTCCATTCTTCTTTTACATTGATTGCATTCTGACATATTTTCTTTTCAAAAAAAAAAAAAACAGATTTTTTTTTCTTTCTTCTTTTCGCTTGATTTCCTTGCTATTTTATCACGTCCACTACTTCCCGACCACAATTCTTACAACCTAGTATTACTGCCAAAATCATCACAAAAAAATTCCACCAAGCTGCAAAACTCCACCGTGTTTACGTTCACACCACGCTCCTGTCCCTCACATCAACACCCTTCAAAAAAAAAAAATCATCTACCATCAACTTCATTGCCTACCCATCTTCCTCACGCAATTCCTGTAGCCGCACCATCAGCCTACTATCTCCAAATCACTTTCAACTCCCCTGTCTTCTCCCATAATCACATCACTTCTTCCTCACCGCCCACAAATCCGTTCACCACATAACCCCACAGCCATTCTCTCCTACACAAACGCACTGCCTCAAATACCCAACGTCAACACACATCACAGCATAGTCACTTCCTCTTTACCACACTTTTCTTGCATCACCGAACTCCTGTCTCAAGCTTCACGTCAACCATACTCTGAACGTTCAAAACCATCGGCCGCCCATTTTCAGCATACCCCTCATCTCGCATACCTCAAGTCGAACAGTGCCTCCATACGTTCTTCTCAGTCCATCACGTCGCAGTCCCCGTACACCACAAACCACCAATCGCACCCATCTCCAAACCCGTCCTCTTTTACCGGACTGCAGCCGTTCATCTACCACAAGTTCACAAACCCTTTTCCCCAAATCGCACAGCGAATCCGCTGAATACAGATTAAAATTTAAGCCCAAATTCCTTGCCAACTCCGATTCGATTTCACAAACCAAAACCCGAAATCAAATTCTGAAAAGAAGAGTGAGAGATCGATTTGAGTTGGACTGTGAACTGTAGTGTTAAATTCTGGTTTTTAGCATGTGGAGCAAACAAGTTTTTTTTAGGGTATTGTCTTCATATTATTTGGAAAAAAAAAGGTGCGGATATTCTTTTTGAACGAAACTCCTATTGTGTTTGCTGAGAGATAAGGATTACGTTATTTGAGTGTGTTTATTTTGGAATAAAACCAAGGGGCGTGATTTATTTTCCAAGAATAAAAGGTCAAGTTTTGATTTGGGCATGAGAAGATTTGTTGAGGGGCTATTCTGCATTTTTGATATGTGGCGTTTTGTATTTCCTTTTGAGTGAGTTCTTAAATTTCCTTCTTTCTTTTAAGCTAAGAATTTTTATTTTATTTTATTTATTTATTTAGATTTTAGTTTTTTTTTTCTTTCTTTCCTCTTTATTTCTTGTGTTGAATTAGTTGTACTCATTTTTTTTCTTTCTTTTGCCTAGTTAGTTTAGTTTTTTTCCTTTTCATTCGTATTTAGTTTTTGCTTATTTTCGAGTTTCTTTTCCCCTCAATTAAAAAAAAAAGGGGAGAATTTTTCAAAAACAGGTACAGCTGAAATTAAAAAAGGTCTTAAATTTTTTTTTTTTGGGCTCCTAGCCCGAACCCGTGCCGCAGCGCAGTCAAGCAACTAATAGAAGGGGACAACAGCAGAAAGAAGCGGACGATTCAGATGGGTTGGAGCGGTTGCACACCAAGTGGGGTGTGAACGCGCTAGCGCTTCCCAAATTCACTGGAGGACTGCCGATCAAGGTGAAATTTTTTAAAACACTACAGGTGCTCTGCTGCAAAGGAAAAAAATATAGACAATTGTTGTTAAAATTTTCTGCAGGGGCAGCGGCTTTGAATGTACAATTTTTAAATTCTGCAACTATTTTGTGTGATTGCTGTTATCTCTGCATTTTTATTCATTCTGCTAAGGGCAATACCCCAATTCACATAAGGTGAGGGATTTCATCACTCTTTCCTTAGCCCACAAATTGCATTTCATCGTAGAATCTGACTAATAATAACGGTTAGACATTGGACTTAAGGGAGTCACGGGCTCATATAGGGCTTAATTATATTGTGATAGTCGATTCATTTGGAACGAATTATTTCTTGGTGTCTAGACTACGGCAGAGAAATAACCGTTTATAAATATTACGGTGATTCGTAAATATTATATCGGTTGTTACTCTGAAGGTACTTAAACCTTCGGCTGCATTGCTAGGGTGATTCCTGGTGCACCGATAACTCCTGTCCGTTAACTGGCTAAGAAATCTTTTGATCTAAGTAATCGAACGCATCACTTTATAATTTTGGGTTAAGAGCCAATAAGGACAGAAAACTTCATTGTAGCTAATTTTTGTGCTTGCATTTAACTACAATGAGTGAAAAAAGTGTTAGCCAACAAAATTCTCCTAGGGGTTCTCGAATCAACCAAAATTTTCCACCCGAATTGGATCAAAATCGAGTGAATCCAAACTTTCCAAACTTTGGGGATCAAAACCAAATAAATCAAAATTTTCAAAACCTCAATATCCAAATGGATAGACCCCTGTCTCTTCGTGATCGATGTTATCCTACTAGGACCGTTCAACCATCTGTCATTGTGTTCCCACCAGCTGAAGGAAACAATTTTGAGCTAAAACACTCTTTTATCCAAGGGGTACCAAAATTTACTGGGTCTAAAAATGCTTATGAATTTCTGAGTGAATTTGAATTGTATGCCTCCACAACAAAAATGCAACAACTATCTAATGAATCGATCAAGCTAAGGCTAATTCCATTTGCACTACTTGAAAGCGCTAAAAGATGGCTAAATTCTCTTCCACGACATTCCATAAGAAGTTGGGATGAATTTGTCACTGCATTCTTGAAAAAGTTTTTCCCTTTTCATAAAACTCTAAAAATCCGAACCGAGATAAATCAATTTTGTCAAAATGAGGGGGAAACTTTTTCAAAATACTTTGAAAGATTCAACCAACTATTATATAGTTGTCCTCATCATGGAATTCTAAAAGATCACTTATGTCAAATTGCATATGAAGGGCTAAACTATCAGACTAGAACTCAACTAGAATCAATGTGTGGAGGAGACTTTATGTCTAAAACAGCCGATGAAGCTTGGCGGTTTTTAGAAGATTATTCTGAGAAGGACATGCAGTGGGAATCGATTCGTGTTCCCATTCGTACTTCTACTAGAGGAGTGCATGTCGTGGACCCAAGTCAAATTCCATTAGAAAATCAAACTCCTCAAGCTGGGGAAGGGTTACCCCACTATTACTCTCAGGACCAAGCCAATGCTATAAATAACCCTTACTCAGCCACATACAACCCGGGTTGGAGGAACCACCCAAACTTTTCTTGGTCAAACCCCAATAATTCGGCTAACCCATCTCACGTACAACCCTTTATTCCCAATCCGAATTACCAAGGCCCACCCCCCAATTCTCAAACTTCTCAAGCTACACCTCAATCCAAACAACCTTATAGGCACCCCAATTTTCAATCATCAAATCAATCATCTCAATCTTCTCAACCGTCACCAGACATTGTGCGTTTAGAAAAACAAATGGAACAAATGATGAATATGATAAAGGAACTAGCGAAAAATAACGAGAAAGGAAAGTTGCCTAGTCAACCTGAGGTGAATCCAAAATATAACTCTCGTACTGTAAATTCTTGCGAGGACGAAAACCATAATCCAGTCAACCCTATTACAACCCTTCGATCTGGAAAGAGGATTGATAATAATGTGGACGACCCTGACGAACCTCCTAACTCGACCCCAATCCCTAATCTTGATGATCACCCATTGGCTTCGAATGCCAATTCTTCTAAACCTCAAGTCCCCTTAAATGTTGGCAATCCCAACAGTTCTTCTCCCAGCGTCGGCACACCCGACCCACCTTCGAAAATTAATGTTGGCAATCCCAACATTTCATCTTCTACACCCCTACCACCTTCTTCGAATGATGAAACTCATCCCAGAATCGAAAAACCAGTAGCTCCTTTTCCTCATAGACTCAATAATAAGAAGAAAGCTGCAAATTTCGATAAAATCTTGGAAATTTTCAAACAAGTCCGTGTGAACATTCCTCTTTTAGACACCATTGAACAAATCCCTCAATATGCCAAATGTCTTAAGGAATTGTGCACACAAAAACGTGCGACCAATGTCCCAAAAACCGCCTTTCTAACTGCGAATACAAGCTCTGTTCTTTCGAATCTTGCCCCAGTCAAGTATAAAGACCCTGGCTGCCCTACGATTGATTGTAAAATAGGAAATACTCACATCTCTCGTGCTCTACTTGACCTTGGTGCCAGTGTAAACCTTCTCCCTTATACTGTCTATCGTCAACTTGGACTAGGGGAGATTAAACCAACAAACATCACACTTCAACTAGCCGATCGATCTGTCAAAAAGCCATTAGGAATTATCGAAGACATCTTGATACAGATCGAACAGTTTTACTTCCCTGTCGATTTTATAGTTCTAGAAACAGAGCCTGTCTCAAATCCCAACGTTCAAATACCATTGATCTTAGGACGCCCCTTCTTAGCAACCTTTAATGTTGTCATTAATTGTAGGAATGGTCAACTTCGGCTTTCCTTCGGGCACCTAACCATTGAGCTAAACATCTTTAATCTCAACAAACAACCTAGGGATTTTGAGATCGATGAAATTGACATGATTCAAACCACAGTTGATGAAACATCAAATGACACTTCTGAAGCCCTGAAAATGTGTGTTGACCATTTCAACCCAGATTTCGACGAACTCGAATACATTTCTGAACTAAACAAATTTTTTGACTCCGACACTTCGTCACCTGAATCTAACCAAGGAATGTTGACCAATGTTGATACACAAGAACTTCCTAAGTTAGACCTCAAACCCTTGCCACCAGACCTTAAGTATGCCTACCTAGACTCTTCAAAAACTTTTCCCGTAATCTTGGCTTCCGATCTTACCGAGGACCAAGAAGAAAAACTTTTGGATACCTTGCGGGAAAATAAGGACGCCTTGGTGTGGGAAATTAGCGATATAAAAGGAATTAGCCCATCAATTGTGGAACATCGCATACATTTAGTTGATGAGGCTAAACCCACCTGTGAGGCTCAAAGGCGATTAAACCCAAACATGAGAGAAGTGGTCAAGGAGGAGATAATCAAATGTCTAGACAACAACATCATCTATCCCATCTCTGATAGTACTTGGGTGAGCCCGGTACAAGTTGTACCAAAGAAGTCGGGAGTCACAGTGATCAAAAACGACAGTAATGAACTCGTCCCAACAAAAATCAAAACCAAATGGCGTGTGTGTATCGACTATCGAAAGCTTAACTCAGCCACACGAAAAGACCATTTTCCCTTGCCTTTTATTGACCAAATGCTCGAACGCTTAGCGGGACATGAGTACTACTGTTTTCTCGATGGATACTCTGGCTATAACCAAATTCCTGTTGCTTTAGAAGATCAACATAAGACCACCTTTACTTGTCCCTTTGGAACCTTTGCTTATCGCCGCATGCCTTTCAGTCTTTGTAATGCCCCCGCGACTTTTCAAAGGTGTATGATGAGTATTTTCTCTGATATGGTGCAAGAATTCTTGGAAATATTCATGGACGATTTTTCAATATATGGATCATCTTTTTCCCAATGTCTCACTCATCTAGAACTCGTCCTTAAGCGTTGTAAGGAGAAATCACTCGTGCTTAATTGGGAGAAATGCCACTTTATGGTAAAAAGGGGGATAGTTCTAGGTCATGTCGTCTCCAAAGATGGCCTAGAAGTCGATAAATCAAAAATCGACTTGATTGCTAATTTACCTCCTCCTAAGTCTGTCAAAGATGTTCGTTCATTTCTTGGCCATGCAGGATTCTATAGAAGATTCATTAAGGATTTCTCAAAAATTTCAAAACATCTCTCGAATTTACTTGCCAAAGACGTAAAGTTTGAATTTTCCAATGATTGCATAACATCTTTTGAAACCCTTAAATCAGTCTTGACCACAACTCCCATCATTCAACCTCCTGATTGGACTCAACCCTTCGAACTTATGTGCGACGCTTCTGATTTTGCTATTGGAGCCATCTTGGGTCAGCGTATTGATAAACTCCCTCGAGTCATTTATTACGCCAGCAAAACCTTAAACGAGGCCCAACTTAATTACTCAACTACTGAAAAAGAATTTTTGGCAGTTGTCTTCGCTCTTGAGAAATTCAGACCATATCTCATAGGATCCAAAGTCATAGTTTACACTGACCATGCTGCCTTACGATATTTGCTTTCTAAGAAGGATGCCAAGGCCCGCTTGATCCGTTGGATTCTTCTTCTTCAAGAGTTTGACATAGAAATACGAGATAAAAAGGGTTCTGAAAATGTCGTAGCTGATCATCTCTCTCGAATTATGCATGAAAATGATAACGACACTCAAATCAATGACTATTTTCCTGACGAACAACTCCTTTCAATCTCTAACACCCCTTGGTACGCTGACATTGTGAATTATCTTGTCACACAACAAATGCCCGCTGAATGGTCGAAACAAGATAAACAAAAATTTCTCTCGAAAGTTCGAAACTTCTATTGGGACGACCCGTATCTTTTCAAATACTGTCCAGACCAAATCATTCGAAGGTGTGTTCCCGATCATGAACACCAAAGTATTCTCTCTTTCTCACATGACCATGCTTGTGGCGGTCATTTTGGAGCAAGAAAAACTGCTGCAAAAGTTTTGCAAAGCGGTTTTTATTGGCCCACACTCTTCCGTGATGCTTTCGAATTTTGCTCTAAATGTGAGCGATGTCAAAGAACGGGTCGAATCTCTAAGCGAAACATGATGCCCCTCATCCCCATTTTAGTGATTGAGTTATTCGATGTTTGGGGCATCGATTTCATGGGACCATTCCCTAATTCATTTGGGAATCTTTACATCTTGCTTGCGGTAGACTATGTCTCAAAGTGGGTTGAAGCCATTCCAACCAAAACCAACGACAACAAGGTTGTTGTCAAATTCCTCAAAGAAAACATCTTTTCACGCTTTGGCACACCTCGAGCTATCATTAGCGATAATGGCACTCATTTCTGTAATCGTGCTTTTGAGTCCTTGCTTAAGAAATACTCAATCACACACAAGCTGTCGACCCCCTACCATCCACAAACGAGTGGGCAAGTAGAAATTTCCAATAGACAAATCAAGCAAATTCTTGAGAAAACCGTGAATTCCAATAGAAAAGATTGGTCTGTAAAACTGATTGATGCACTTTGGGCTTTTCGCACTGCTTATAAAACCAATCTAGGGATGTCACCATATCGATTAGTTTTTGGAAAGGCCTGTCACTTACCTCTTGAATTAGAGCATCGTGCTCTTTGGGCCATAAAATTTTTGAACTTTGACTTAGAAAAAGCCGGCTCACACAGGAAGTTACAAATTTCTGAATTAGAGGAATTAAGAAATGAGGCGTATGAAAATGCGAAAATCTACAAAGAAAGAACCAAAGCCCAACACGACAAAAACATACTTCGTAAGGAATTCAACATAGGTCAAAAAGTTCTTTTATACGACTCTAGACTTCACTTGTTTCCAGGGAAACTCAGATCTCGATGGACTGGACCTTATGTCGTGAAAACAGTATACCCTCATGGAGCGGTTGAAATTGAAAATCCTAGGGATGGAAGAGTCTTCAAAGTAAACGGTCAACGACTGAAACCATTTTTGGAATTCGAGCAATATGACGAAGATGACTCTATCGATCTGCATGATCATCCACCATGAAATCAGGTGGTACACGTTCTTTTTCTTTATTTTTCTTTTTCATTTTTTTTATTTTATTTTTTATTTTTCTGCCTTAGACAGTTGGGACACTGTCTCAATCAAGTGTGGGGGGGAGTCTGCATTTCATCCATTTTCATTTTTCTTTGTTTTTATTTCTTTTTATTTTCAGCCATTTAAGTAGGACCATCATGCATTTTAGACTGTAGTAACATGCCATTTTTTTTTTTGAAATACGACTCATTTTCAAGTGATACAACAAAATAAGTTTACAATTTTTAGCCAGTTGATAGTATTTTTCGCTCTCAACTTAGATCGAATAGGAAATATAATGAAAAGTTTAATTTTGAGGGATAATAGTGTAACTGGTACATAGGGAGATTCTTAGGTGATGGCCATGAAATTTATTCTATATTGTAGACTTTGTTTTAATAAGTGGAGGACTTAAAATACTTATATTGGCTTTTCAAATCTTTAAAACTAAGTTGTGTTAAGTTGAATTCGCATAACTCTCTTTTGTGCTTATATTTTCGATAATAATAATAATAGTATTCCAAGGGTATCCAACATTGCTTGTATATCGAGCGTTGGTGTGCAAACCCGCCAAGCTCTATCCGACACGTTGTTGACAAAGTCAAAGTTGGAATATCTTGGTCTCATTTTATGGGATTGGACACCTAAGGATTACCGACACGTTGTTGACAAAGTCAAAGTCGGCCTGCACAATCCGCCAAGCTCTTTACCTACTCTCCGTTAGTCCGCGAGGCAGTGCATGGGTGGTAAACCTTGGTCTTTTTAGGTGTATGTACTTAATCATAAATCTTAAAATTTTATAGAACAAAGAATAAGCGATGATACCCAAACACTTCTTGACCTTATTGATTTGACTAGCCATACATGAGAAAATTAGAATACCACTTTGCAAACTGTGCCAAGCAAACTAAGAATTTATTTCATGGCTGCACTATGTTATCGACCGAACCAACTGGCCAAACTGGAATTTAACATTTGAAAACTTGATTTATATTGAAAATTTGTGACAAGTTGAGGTATTTAAAGTACAATCAACTGATTAGAAATTGTTAACTTAATTTGTTGTACCACTTTCCTGAAATAAGTCGTGTTGTCATTTTTCACTTTTATTTTTTGCATATGTCCATTGCATTCATGTAGCTTTATTAGAATCATAGCATACAGCATTTGGATTTTGTGGGTAGTATCCGCTGAAAACCCTCACGAGACACCACTCGTCCTACTAGGGACACCTAGAGGTTTAACGGCTTGTTGCATGCGCTCAATGCAATCGTGTTTCCTACGAAAGTGTGACCTATCTAGTTAGTTTTCCATTTTCTTTTTACTCGAGGACGAGTAAAAGATAAGTGTGGGGGTATTTGATTGACATAGAAATGTGTTTATTTTATGCTCTAATATCTCGTCTTTTGTATATAAATAAGTATTACTTGGGTATTGTTTTGTTACTTTTACAGATAGTCCAACCCAGCCGCATGCAACCAGAAATGTAGAGAAATAGAGTTCAATTTGCTGTGTATTTGCATTTTGAAGAATTGTAGATGAAGATATCACATCTAGTTGCTGTTGGACAAGAAAAGGAGTGATAAAAAGGCTTTGCACATCACAAATCAATGAAGAAATATCAAGGAAGCAAGAGGAAAAAGAGAAAAGGCCCAAATTTGCTTTATTTATCTAAGGCCCATTTATGTTTCTCATTGTAAACAAATTAGTGGTGTAATGACCAGGCCCATTTACCATTAGGGTTAGGGTTAGGGTTTGGCTATCTACCCTATATATACCCTTGTAATGGCATTGTAGCCACCATCCTATCATAGATTTCAGTCTATTCTCTTCTTCATCAATAAAACTCATTTTTCTTTTTTATGCAATTTTCTATTTTTCTTAGCAATTAGTGTTGTCTACACGATTAGATTCGGTAGAACACTATTTGTCTTTTGCATTTCTTTTCATTAGCGATTGACCGTCTGATTAGATTCAACGGTAATCCTAATTGTTATTTTCTGTTCGTTTAATTCTGTTCTGCAATTTTATTTCAAGTGTTCTATTTTATTTTAATCATTGAATTTATTACAGATCCGATTAGATTCGAATCTGTAGTGAATTTAAATGCATCTTTTATTCGTAGTTGCAAGTTTTTATTTTACTTTGCGGAAAAAATCAACCTCCAGCTTCGTCTAACTCGCCCAAGGGATTAGATAAATAATTTAATTTTAATTAAACCTCCCTGTGTTCGACCTGTATGCTACACGCCTGTATGCTTGCAGAATTTATTACAAATGTCGCGCTTTTCTAATTCATAGATTAGCGTCGATCAAGTTTTTGGCGCCGTTGCCGGGGAACGAACCCGGGTCACCCGCGTGACAGGCGGGAATACTCACCACTATCAAAATGAGGGGGAAACTTTTTCAAAATACTTTGAAAGATTCAACCAACTATTATATAGTTGTCCTCATCATGGAATTCTAAAAGATCACTTATGTCAAATTGCATATGAAGGGCTAAACTATCAGACTAGAACTCAACTAGAATCAATGTGTGGAGGAGACTTTATGTCTAAAACAGCCGATGAAGCTTGGCGGTTTTTAGAAGATTATTCTGAGAAGGACATGCAGTGGGAATCGATTCGTGTTCCCTTTCGTACTTCTACTAGAGGAGTGCATGTCGTGGACCCAAGTCAAATTCCATTAGAAAATCAAACTCCTCAAGCTGGGGAAGGGTTACCCCACTATTACTCTCAGGACCAAGCCAATGCTATAAATAACCCTTACTCAGCCACATACAACCCGGGTTGGAGGAACCACCCAAACTTTTCTTGGTCAAACCCCAATAATTCGGCTAACCCATCTCACGTACAATCCTTTATTCCCAATCCGAATTACCAAGGCCCACCCCCCAATTCTCAAACTTCTCAAGCTACACCTCAATCCAAACAACCTTATAGGCACCCCAATTTTCAATCATCAAATCAATCATCTCAATCTTCTCAACCGTCACCAGACATTGTGCGTTTAGAAAAACAAATGGAACAAATGATGAATATGATAAAGGAACTAGCGAAAAATAACGAGAAAGGAAAGTTGCCTAGTCAACCTGAGGTGAATCCAAAATATAACTCTAGTACTGTAAATTCTTGCGAGGACGAAAACCATAATCCAGTCAACGCTATTACAACCCTTCGATCTGGAAAGAGGATTGATAATAACGTGGACGACCCTGACGAACCTCCTAACTCGACCCCAATCCCTAATCTTGATGATCACCCATTGGCTTCGAATGCCAATTCTTCTAAACCTCAAGTCCCCTTAAATGTTGGCAATCCCAACAGTTCTTCTCCCAGCGTCGGCACACCCGACCCACCTTCGAAAATTAATGTTGGCAATCCCAACATTTCATCTTCTACACCCCTACCACCTTCTTCGAATGATGAAACTCATCCCAGAATCGAAAAACCAGTAGCTCCTTTTCCTCATAGACTCAATAATAAGAAGAAAGCTGCAAATTTCGATAAAATCTTGGAAATTTTCAAACAAGTCCGTGTGAACATTCCTCTTTTAGACACCATTGAACAAATCCCTCAATATGCCAAATGTCTTAAGGAATTGTGCACACAAAAACGTGCGACCAATGTCCCAAAAACCGCCTTTCTAACTGCGAATACAAGCTCTGTTCTTTCGAATCTTGCCCCAGTCAAGTATAAAGACCATGGCTGCCCTACGATTGATTGTAAAATAGGAAATACTCACATCTCTCGTGCTCTACTTGACCTTGGTGCCAGTGTAAACCTTCTCCCTTATACTGTCTATCGTCAACTTGGACTAGGGGAGATTAAACCTACAAACATCACACTTCAACTAGCCGATCGATCTGTCAAAAAGCCATTGGGAATTATCGAAGACGTCTTGATACAGATCGAACAGTTTTACTTCCCTGTCGATTTTATAGTTCTAGAAACAGAGCCTGTCTCAAATCCCAACGTTCAAATACCATTGATCTTTGGACGCCCCTTCTTAGCAACCTCTAATGCTGTCATTAATTGTAGGAATGGTCAACTTCGGCTTTCCTTCGGGCACCTAACCATTGAGCTAAACATCTTTAATCTCAACAAACAACCTAGGGATTTTGAGATCGATGAAATTGACATGATTCAAACCACAGTTGATGAAACCTCAAATGACACTTCTGAAGCCCTGAAAATGTGTCTTGACCATTTCAACCCTGATTTCGACGAACTCGAATACATTTCTGAACTAAACAAAATTTTTGACTCCGACACTTCGTCACCTGAATCTAACCAAGGAATGTTGACCAATGTTGATACACAAGAACTTCCTAAGTTAGACCTCAAACCCTTGCCACCAGACCTTAAGTATGCCTACCTAGACTCTTCAAAAACTTTTCCCGTAATCTTGGCTTCCGATCTTACCGAGGACCAAGAAGAAAAACTTTTGGATACCTTGCGGGAAAATAAGGACGCCTTGGGGTGGGAAATTAGCGATATAAAAGGAATTAGCCCATCAATTGTGGAACATCGCATACATTTAGTTGATGAGGCTAAACCCACCCGTGAGGCTCAAAGGCGATTAAACCCAAACATGAGAGAAGTGGTCAAGGAGGAGATAATCAAATGTCTAGACAACAACATCATCTATCCCATCTCTGATAGTACTTGGGTGAGCCCGGTACAAGTTGTACCAAAGAAGTCGGGAGTCACAGTGATCAAAAACGACAGTAATGAACTCGTCCCAACAAAAATCAAAACCAAATGGCGTGTGTGTATCGACTATCGAAAGCTTAACTCAGCCACACGAAAAGACCATTTTCCCTTGCCTTTTATTGACCAAATGCTCGAACGCTTAGCGGGACATGAGTACTACTGTTTTCTCGATGGATACTCTGGCTATAACCAAATTCCTGTTGCTTTAGAAGATCAACATAAGACCACCTTTACTTGTCCCTTTGGAACCTTTGCTTATCGCCGCATGCCTTTCAGTCTTTGTAATGCCCCCGCGACTTTTCAAAGGTGTATGATGAGTATTTTCTCTGATATGGTGCAAGAATTCTTGGAAATATTCATGGACGATTTTTCAATATATGGATCATCTTTTTCCCAATGTCTCACTCATCTAGAACTCGTCCTTAAGCGTTGTAAGGAGAAATCACTCGTGCTTAATTGGGAGAAATGCCACTTTATGGTAAAAAGGGGGATAGTTCTAGGTCATGTCGTCTCCAAAGATGGCCTAGAAGTCGATAAATCCAAAATCGACTTGATTGCTAATTTACCTCCTCCTAAGTCTGTCAAAGATGTTCGTTCATTTCTTGGCCATGCAGGATTCTATAGAAGATTCATTAAGGATTTCTCAAAAATTTCAAAACCTCTCTCGAATTTACTTGCCAAAGACGTAAAGTTTGAATTTTCCAATGATTGCATAACATCTTTTGAAACCCATAAATCACTCTTGACCACAACTCCCATCATTCAACCTCCTGATTGGACTCAACCCTTCGAACTTATGTGCGACGCTTCTGATTTTGCTATTGTAGCCATCTTGGGTCAGCGTATTGATAAACTCCCTCGAGTCATTTATTACGCCAGCAAAACCTTAAACGAGGCCCAACTTAATTACTCAACTACTGAAAAAGAATTTTTGGCAGTTGTCTTCGCTCTTGAGAAATTCAGACCATATCTCATAGGATCCAAAGTCATAGTTTACACTGACCATGCTGCCTTACGATATTTGCTTTCTAAGAAGGATGCCAAGGCCCGCTTGATCCGTTGGATTCTTCTTCTTCAAGAGTTTGACATAGAAATACGAGATAAAAAGGGTTCTGAAAATGTCGTAGCTGATCATCTCTCTCGAATTATGCATGAAAATGATAACGACACTCAAATCAATGACTATTTTCCTGACGAACAACTCCTTTCAATCTCTAACACCCCTAGGTACGCTGACATTGTGAATTATCTTGTCACACAACAAATGCCCGCTGAATGGTCGAAACAAGATAAACAAAAATTTCTCTCGAAAGTTCGAAACTTCTATTGGGACGACCCGTATCTTTTCAAATACTGTCCAGACCAAATCATTCGAAGGTGTGTTCCCGATCATGAACACCAAAGTATTCTCTCTTTCTCACATGACCATGCTTGTGGCGGTCATTTTGGAGCAAGAAAAACTGCTGCAAAAGTTTTGCAAAGCGGTTTTTATTGGCCCACACTCTTCCGTGATGCTTTCGAATTTTGCTCTAAATGTGAGCGATGTCAAAGAACGGGTCGAATCTCTAAGCGAAACATGATGCCCCTCAACCCCATTTTAGTGATTGAGTTATTCGATGTTTGGGGCATCGATTTCATGGGACCATTCCCTAATTCATTTGGGAATCTTTACATCTTGCTTGCGGTAGACTATGTCTCAAAGTGGGTTGAAGCCATTCCAACCAAAACCAACGACAACAAGGTTGTTGTCAAATTCCTCAAAGAAAACATCTTTTCACGCTTTGGCACACCTCGAGCTATCATTAGCGATAATGGCACTCATTTCTGTAATCGTGCTTTTGAGTCCTTGCTTAAGAAATACTCAATCACACACAAGCTGTCGACCCCCTACCATCCACAAACGAGTGGGCAAGTAGAAATTTCCAATAGACAAATCAAGCAAATTCTTGAGAAAACCGTGAATTCCAATAGAAAAGATTGGTCTGTAAAACTGATTGATGCACTTTGGGCTTTTCGCACTGCTTATAAAACCAATCTAGGGATGTCACCATATCGATTAGTTTTTAGAAAGGCCTGTCACTTACCTCTTGAATTAGAGCATCGTGCTCTTTGGGCCATAAAATTTTTGAACTTTGACTTAGAAAAAGCCGGCTCACACAGGAAGTTACAAATTTCTGAATTAGAGGAATTAAGAAATGAGGCGTATGAAAATGCGAAAATCTACAAAGAAAGAACCAAAGCCCAACACGACAAAAACATACTTCGTAAGGAATTCAACATAGGTCAAAAAGTTCTTTTATACGACTCTAGACTTCACTTGTTTCCAGGGAAACTCAGATCTCGATGGACTGGACCTTATGTCGTGAAAACAGTATACCCTCATGGAGCGGTTGAAATTGAAAATCCTAGGGATGGAAGAGTCTTCAAAGTAAACGGTCAACGACTGAAACCATTTTTGGAATTCGAGCAATATGACGAAGATGACTCTATCGATCTGCATGATCATCCACCATGAAATCAGGTGGTACACGTTCTTTTTCTTTATTTTTCTTTTTCATTTATTTTATTTTATTTTTTATTTTTCTGCCTTAGACAGTTAGGACACTATCTCAATCAAGTGTGGGGGGGAGTCTGCATTTCATCCATTTTCATTTTTCTTTGTTTTTATTTCTTTTTATTTTCAGCCATTTAAGTTGGACCATCATGCATTTTAGACTGTAGTAACATGCCATTTTTTTTTTTGAAATACGACTCATTTTCAAGTGATACAACAAAATAAGTTTACAATTTTTAGCCAGTTGATAGTATTTTTCTCTCTCAACTTAGATCGAATAGGAAATATAATGAAAAGTTTAATTTTGAGGGATAATAGTGTAACTGGTACATAGGGAGATTCTTAGGTGATGGCCATGAAATTTATTCTATATTGTAGACTTTGTTTTAATAAGTGGAAGACTTAAAATACTTATATTGGCTTTTCAAATCTTTAAAACTAAGTTGTGTTAAGTTGAATTCGCATAACTCTCTTTTGTGCTTATATTTTCGATAATAATAATAATAGTATTCCAAGGGTATCCAACATTGCTTGTATATCGAGCGTTGGTGTGCAAACCCGTCAAGCTCTATCCGACACGTTGTTGACAAAGTTAAAGTTGGAATATCTTGGTCTCATTTTATGGGATTGGACACCTAAGGATTACCGACACGTTGTTGACAAAGTCAAAGTCGGCCTGCACAAACCGCCAAGCTCTTTACCTACTCTCCGTTAGTCCGCGAGGCAGTGCATGGGTGGTAAACCTTGGTCTTTTTAGGTGTATGTACTTAATCATAAATCTTAAAATTTTATAGAACAAAGAATAAGCGATGATACCCAAACACTTCTTGACCTTATTGATTTGACTAGCCATACATGAGAAAATTAGAATACCACTTTGCAAACTGTGCCAAGCAAACTAAGAATTTATTTCATGGCTGCACTATGTTATCGACCGAACCAACTGGCCAAACTGGAATTTAACATTTGAAAACTTGATTTATATTGAAAATTTGTGACAAGTTGAGGTATTTAAAGTACAATCAACTGATTAGAAATTGTTAACTTAATTTGTTGTACCACTTTCCTGAAATAAGTCGTGTTGTCATTTTTCACTTTTATTTTTTGCATATGTCCATTGCATTCATGTAGCTTTATTAGAATCATAGCATACAGCATTTGGATTTTGTGGGTAGTATCCGCTGAAAACCCTCACGAGACACCACTCGTCCTACTAGGGACACCTAGAGGTTTAACGGCTTGTTGCATGCGCTCAATGCAATCGTGTTTCCTACGAAAGTGTGACCTATCTAGTTAGTTTTCCATTTTCTTTTTACTCGAGGACGAGTAAAAGATAAGTGTGGGGGTATTTGATTGAAATAGAAATGTGTTTATTTTATGCTCTAATATCTCGTCTTTTGTATATAAATAAGTATTACTTGGGTATTGTTTTGTTACTTTTACAGATAGTCCAACCCAGCCGCATGCAACCAGAAATGTAGAGAAATAGAGTTCAATTTGCTGTGTATTTGCATTTTGAAGAATTGTAGATGAAGATATCACATCTAGTTGCTGTTGGACAAGAAAAGGAGTGATAAAAAGGCTTTGCACATCACAAATCAATGAAGAAATATCAAGGAAGCAAGAGGAAAAAGAGAAAAGGCCCAAATTTGCTTTATTTCTCTAAGGCCCATTTATGTTTCTCATTGTAAACAAATTAGTGGTGTAATGACCAGGCCCATTTACCATTAGGGTTAGGGTTAGGGTTTGGCTATCTACCCTATATATACCCTTGTAATGGCATTGTAGCCACCATCCTATCATAGATTTCAGTCTATTCTCTTCTTCATCAATAAAACTCATTTTTCTTTTTTATGCAATTTTCTATTTTTCTTAGCAATTAGTGTTGTCTACACGATTAGATTCGGTAGAACACTATTTGTCTTTTGCATTTCTTTTCATTAGCGATTGACCGTCTGATTAGATTCAGCGGTAATCCTAATTGTTATTTTCTGTTCGTTTAATTCTGTTCTGCAATTTTATTTCAAGTGTTCTATTTTATTTTAATCATTGAATTTATTACAGATCCGATTAGATTCGAATCTGTAGTGAATTTAATTGCATCTTTTATTCGTAGTTGCAAGTTTTTATTTTACTTTGCGAAAAAAATCAACCTTCAGCTTCGTCTAACTCGCCCAAGGGATTAGATAAATAATTTAATTTTAATTAAACCTCCCTGTGTTCGACCTGTATGCTACACGCCTGTATGCTTGCAGAATTTATTACAAATGTCGCGCTTTTCTAATTCATAGATTAGCGTCGATCAATTACCATTTCACGTTCAAATCTAATTAAAGATTTAACTATCGCTTTGGAGCAAAACTGGCGATACTCTATTCTCGCTCATTTCTAAATTTGATAATTTAGATTATAGATTTACATTTCAATCTAATTGCAGATTCGTTAAAACTCCTTTTACTGGGTTAAAGAACTAGTGTTATTTAAAACACAGTTCACGATAAACCCATGAATCAATTCTATTTAATTCAAATAATATATATTAGGAATTCCGATTATTTAAAATCCCTTTTTAAATCTAATTTATTTATTTAAAAACAAATCGGGTTTTAAATTTAGTTCAAACTAGTTCATTTTGATAAAAATCTATTTTAATCTTTTCAAATATGGAGTTTTTCATCCCAAATTTTCCCAAATCATTTCTTATGATTTTACACAAATTATTGATATTTTAATAATTTTATCAAGGCCCGTACAGTCGATTTCCATCAACGGCCATCGAACTGCACTTACATCGACCTTTTTCAAATTTGATTTGGACGTATCTCCAAGTCCAACTGTTAGATTTTGAATATCTAATATTCGTTAGAAAGCTCTTTTCGATACGAACTCAACGGTTCCAGTTTTAGGAGAATCCGACGGTCGGATCTCCCGTAATGTCCGTTTGAAATAAATGGTCGAAATTCACGAACTGTCGCGGCGCGGCGCGTTCTATTCAGGCCATTATATATATAATATATATATATATATATATATATATTATATATTTCGTCGATTACCATTCAAAACGAATTTTATAAATAGTTTTGAATTCGTTTCAAAAACAATTTCAACTTCCATCTCAATTCAAATCAAAATTGAATCTTTCCTTATAAATTCGTTTTAAAATCCATTTCTATTCAATTCAAGTTTCAATTCAATTGAATTCATTTCACTTCGTTTTAAATTCAATTCGAATTCGTTTTCAATTTGATTCAATTCAAAGTGGTTTTCTATTCGATTCAATTCAAATTGGTTTTCTATTCAAATCAAATTCGTTTTCTATTCAAATCAAATTCGTTTTCTATTCAAATCAAATTCGTTATCTATTCAATTCATTTCGAAATCGTTTTATATTCAATTCATTTCGAAATCGTTTTATATTCAATTCATTTCGAAATCATTTTATATTCAATTCATTTCGAAATCGCTTTATATTCAATTCATTTCGAAATCGCTTTATATTCAATTCATTTCGAAATCGTTTTATATTCAATTCATTTCGAAATTTCATTTCAAAATATTCGATTTCGAAATCACTTTTCAATATTCATTTATAATGAATAAAATCGATATAAATCTCGTTCACGTCAAAATGGCGTCAATCTAAACAACACGGCTTCATATATTTCTATTTTCGAGTATTCTATTCTAAATATTTCCATTTCAAATATATCGTTCAACACATGACTAATCTCAACGGATGAGTGTTGTCAACACATGAACCTTTACTTTATATTGATAAAGATGTAAACTTTATTATTAAAATATTTCGTTCAACACATGACTAATCTCAACGGATGAGTACAGTCAACACATGAACCTTTATTTTATATTGATAAAGATGTAAACTTTATTATTAAAATATTTCGTTCAACACATGACTAATCTCAACGGATGAGTACAGTCAACACATGAACCTTTACTTTATATTGATAAAGATGTCAACTTTATTATTAAAATATTTCATTCAACACATGACTAATCTCAACGGATGAGTACTGTCAACACATGAACCTTTACTTTATAATATTCTTTATTTTCAAAATTGGAATGAAGCCCAATCAATCACCATATAATGTTAATTATATGGATTTTCACACATCACATTTATGTAATAGCATTGAAAAATAATCAACCATCAACCAAAGTGCACTACACTGTATAAGCATCAAATATAGATATCTAACGCTTATAACAGCCTGTCAATCAATCGATCGACATATTTAATCAATCAGGATGAGTGAACTTCAAATTTCATCCCAACACCCGTGTGGGGTTTCAAACAATCAAACGCATATTTTATTTGTGCAGTTGGGCGATGTGTAAAATTTATCGACCCAATCAATGTCAGTCAAATCAGTGTACAAAAACAAACCGCCCGGTTTGTAAATGAATATTTTATTTTATTCACTTCACGTTGAAAATTATATTTTTAACGATCAAATTATTTTATTCAACCTGTGAATGTTCTATTCAGTTATTTATTCAATAAAATGATATTTTTATTTTTCTAACATATTTTAGAAAATTCGGCGGCATAACGGCACGATACTAGAAACGGGACGAGGCCTAGCCTTATCCTCGGTCTAGTGAAGGCCCACGCCATTCACACATCAATCAAATCAATTACTATTCACCCAACAGTTCAATTCAAACCAAATATTCTGACTAACTACACAACCAAACAATTTAACAAACAAGCCATCCATGGTTTGTGGATGACGGGTGTCGGGTGCTACTAAACACCGTCTGCATCCTAGTATATATATATAACTAGAAAAAGAAATTGAAAGGTGAGAAGTTCTCACCGATAGCTATCCTAAATCCACGGCTCTTCCTTTGCAGAAACCTTCGTCGTTCTCGCCTTTTTGTCATCTTCGTTGCCCGTATTCTCTACATATGTAAAGATCGAATTTTCACTTCGTTATTCAATATATAAAAATCGAATTTTTACTTTGCTATTCAATATATAAAAATCGAATTTTTACTTTGCTATTCGATATATAAAAATCGAATTTTTACATCGCTGCTATATAAAAAGATTTCGCCTTTATAAAAATATAGTCTTCGCCTTTATAAAAATATAGATGACATTGCTAATATTCCTATCATGTAAAAATTATATTTTTAATTCTCTTCATAAACAAAAATCATGTTTTTACATCATCTACATAATAAAGATCGAATTTTTATTATCTATACTATATAAAAATTATATTTTTAGCCTTTCCATAATATAAAGATTATATTTTTATCATCATCACTATATCAAAATCCGATCTTTCTACATTCAAATAAAAATACGATCTTTTCACCTTTAAAAATATCGTCTTTCATTTATTTAATTATATTTTTCTAATTAAAAATCAGATCTAAACTTTCCTATGCTATTCATATTTTTGACATCAAAGAATTTATATTTTTAACATCATAAAAATTTAGTTTTTATAACATCATACAAAAGAAAAAGGGGAATAAAACTCAATTCGAATACATATATTAAAATTGAATAAAAATAAATAACAAACTCAACGTTTTCGGTTTCTTACAGAGGAGGGGGCTGCAGGAAGTCGGGGACGAGGGCAAGGGGGTGCAGTTGTCGTACGGTGGCGCCGGTGTTGATGAGGGCGGCGCTGGAGGTCGTCAGGTGGCGATGCAGGCGAGGGGTCCACGTTGGCGGCTACTAGGGTTTCGCGAGGGGGTTGAAGGACTGGCGGAGGAAGATGGCTTGGCGTCGTCGAGGGCAGAGGGGGGTGGCGCTGTCGAGGTCGGAGGGGGAGGGCCCGGTCGAGGCGTGCGATAGCCAGAGGCCTGGGCGTCGCGTCCCTTTCCGTCATCGTCCTCTTTTTTTTTTCTGAAATAGTTTTGAACGTGGGGGGGGGGGGGGGGGGGCAGAGTTATAAGGGGAAGAGAGAAGTTTTTATTTTATTTAATTATTTTATTTTTCACCAAAAAGCAACTATTATTTTCGACCTCAAAACGAGGCCCACCGCCTGTCGTCCGTAGCATTTTACCCACATTCCGAACACAATGGGATAGCTATCGTAAGCTGATTCGATCATTACAATCAGTTTCTGTTAAATTTACATTTAAATCTTTATATTGAATTTTAAACGTACATTTCAAATTACCGGGGTCACATACTAACTAGAAAAATTCTAGAAAAATATTTTCTAGCTTCGTATTGACGATACGGTCCTAACAAAACTAGTTTCGTCGAATTCTGAGACCATTTGAAAAACGGTCATTTTCCAGTCGATTAAAATCAACTAAAACTGGTCAAACGCGTTTTCCTTTGCCACGCTCACATATTGAATCGTAAAATTATGAAATTTGGAATCTAGCAATAACTTGACATCACGGACCCAACAAAAGTGGTTTCGTCGAAATCCGAGGTCGTTTGCAAAATTCCCATTTTTAACGGCCTGAATACCATAGCGATTATTCAGAATTTTCAACTGGACATATCTTTTGATTCCCGCTATGAAATTTCGATTTTTCGGATTCGTTGGAAAGATATCATTAATTAGATCCTATTATTTTTGGTTTCACTAAAATCCGGATTGTTTTGCACCCGGTACATTCAATTGAAGTTTGAAATCGAATTATCGAACTACCGCGCCATTTTCAATTCCTTTTATAATTATAAATAATTATTTATATTCTAACGACGACACGTATAAATATATACGTTCGAATTATATTCAAAATAAATTTATCGTCGATATTATTTAAAATAACCTATTTTAAATATTCAAAATTCGCTAAAATTGCCAAAACAAAAATTTTAAACTGGCCCAGATTTTCCGGGTTATTACAATACATGAATATTTTATTCAGTTCATATATACTATAAAATTGATATTTTTATTTTTTATTGTTTAAATATTTTATTCCATACCATACAATCAACAATCACAATACAGTCCATTCAATTCAAACAAACAATCATGGTTTGTAGAACCAATGGTGTCGGGTGCTTCTAAGCACCGTCTACATCCTAGTATATATATTTAACTAGAAAATTAATTAGAGTGAGAAGTTCTCACCTTTGGTTTCCACTTCGTCATTCTTTAATTGTACGGTTTGGATTCTGTTCGCTTCCAGTCAGTTCCATCGCAATCTATTTACAAGCAGTTTATATTAAAAATCACATTATTAATACAGTGCTATTTATTTGAAAATCACATTTTTATTCAGCTATTATATAAATAAAAATCACATTTTCATTTTAACGCTATATATATAATCATATTTTTATAACGTTGTATATATATTAAAAATTACATTTTTATCTCAATGTTATATATATAATAAAGTTTTCATTTTTATTAAAACTATACTTTTATATTTTTAAACCAACTCATTTATAATAAAAATCCTATTTTTATAAATTCTATTACATTATAAAAATTCCATTTTTATTCGATGTTTATATTTTAAAAAATCACATTTTTAAATCAAATCTATTTATATAAAATTCAGCTGGTTATTTATAATAAAAATTATATTATTATTTCAACTACATATATAAATCGTATTTTTATTCCTCTAAAACCATGCTATTTTTTTCTTTCAAATCCATGTTTTTATTTAAAATATATCATAGTAAAAATTACATTTTTAAAACGATGTTTTCTATATAAAAATCACATTTTTATATTAATAGTTATATAAAAATTACATTTTTATATTAACTGTTATCTAAATTAAAAATCATGTTTTTATTTTAAAGCTATATATATAAAAACCATATTTTTAATCTTAAACTACTTTTATAAAAATCATATTTTTATTTCAATGGCATATATTTAAAAATTATATTTTTACTTAAAACCATGTTATTTATGTAAAAATTATATTTTTAACACAAGGATACATACACACACACACACACACACATATATATATATTCTATTTTTTTTTAATACAACGATATATATATTTTTAAACATTGGAAAGAAAAAGAAAAGTAATTAACTAAACTAAATAGAATTAGAATTAATTAAACCTTTTTATAACGTTCTTCAATCGTTGTCGTTTCCCCCTTTTGAAACACAGTAACCCACTCCTTCCAAATCCCCATTGACCACCATTTGACCGTCACATGTCACCTCCACGGCGATTACCCCGGCCTGCAACCACCACCAAACACCTCGGCATCAAAATTCGCACCCGCTCATCCTCAAAAGAACGAGCTCGACCTCCTTCCACAATCCGCCTATAGCCCAAAAATTTCGCTGTCGCACTTCACCTGGGACCGTCGGAGTTCCATTGACCATCGCCAACTACTGCGCCTCTTCACCGCGAGCACCTTACCATCCTCCCTTCAACCCAACTCATCCTCAATCACTGCCAGTGCTCCGCCCTAGGTCGACGGCTGAAAATCGAGATCAACGCGTTGATGTCGCACCCATTTTGAAGGCCACCAGCGTGGAGCTCTCGAGCTCAGCAATCCAAAGGATCGAACGTTGTCCGATATCATTTAGTTTTCAATTTTATACAATTTGAGGAAGAGATTAAAAAGGAGGCGCCTGTGTTGATTTTCACTTTACAGAGGAACAAATTGTTTTTAGGTTTTAAGAGAAGGAAAGGGGTATTTATTAAATTGGAAAATATTATTTTATTCAATTTTTTTCTTTTCAATCGTTATTTATATTCGTTTATTATTTGCTTAACACTCCGAATCAAACCCAACAGCTGTTGCCTCTAGCTAAATACCCCCATTCTGAACATAATGGAATATGTTTCGCAAGCCAATTCGGCTGTTATGATCAGTTTTTATCAAAATTAAAATATAAATCAGTATATATTCAATTTGAACGCGCATTTTAATTTTACCGGGGCCACATACGGACTCCAAAAATTCCAGAAAAATAAATCTGGCTATGTTTAGACGATACGGTCCTAACAAAACTAATTTCGTCGAATTTGGAGACCGTTTGAAAAACGATCATTTTCGAGTCGATTAAATTCAAACTAAATTGACCAAGCACGTTTAAATCCGCCATGCTCACATATTGATTCCAAAAATTATGAAAATTGGAATCAAGCAATAACTTGACATTCCGGATCCAACAAAAGTGGTCTCGTCGAAAATGGAGGTCGTTTGCAAAATCGCTATTTTTACGGGTTATATATTATATAAATTCCACAACGACTATTCTGAATCTTCAACTGGGCATAACTTTTTATTTCCATTATGAAATCTGGATTTTTCACATTCGTTGGGAAGATATTTTCAAACAGATTCAAATATTTCTGGTCTTACTAAAATCCGGTTTATTTTGAATCCCGTTCATTCATAAGAAATTTGAAATCGAATTTTCAAACTACCGCGCCATTTTCAATTCCTTTTATAATTAAAATAAATATTTATATTCTAATTTCGATTTAAATAAATTTATACGTTCTAATTCTATTTAAAATAAATTTCTAGTTGTTATTATTTAAAATAAATCATTTTAAATATTCAAAATTCATTAAAAGCCAAAATAAAAATTTTAAATTGGTTCCGATTTTCCGGGTTGTTACAGTTGGGGTGGTTTTAGTTTTGGTGGCCGGAGGTGTAATCCGAGATGTGAATAGTAGCACCTATTTATATTGTCAAAATGGTAATGCTAATTTTATTTCAAGTCCGCATAGTTTAAAGTTATCAATGATAATATTTACAATATTACAATGTTATCATTTTTTCTTTAGATATCGACATTTAATGACTATTACAATTATTTGTCGACTTCTCCTAAATTTTCTCATATTTTTTTTTACATTCGTGTTCATATACGAATTTATCAAGCGGTCTTAAATTTAAACATTTTAAGTCTAATTAATAAATATCTATATTTTGACTAATAAAACAAAAAATGACAATCCACTCTGGGTACACCACATTCATATGGACAAAAATGGTTAAATTATTTTTTCATTCAAGTCCGCATAATCAAAACATATAAAAGTGTCTTTAATTTTCTCATATTGACATAGAAATGTGTTTATTTTATGCTCTTACATCTTATCTTTTGTATATAAATAAATATTACTTGGGTATTGTTTTGTTACTTTTACATATATTCCAACCCAGCCCGCATGCAACCAGAAAAGTAGAGAAATGGAGATCAGATTGCTATATATTTACATTTTGAAGAATTGTAGATGAAGATCCCACATCTAGTTGCTGTTGGACAAGAAAACGATTGATAAAAAGGCCATGCACATCTCAAATCAAGGGAGGCTTGTCAAAGAACCAAGAGGAAAAGAAGAAAGGCCAAAAATTTAATAGATTTAACTAAGGCCCATTTAAAACTCTCATTGTAAACTCTTTTGTGAATTCCCTAAGACCCATCTATCATTGTATTAGGGTTAGGGTTAGGGTTTGGCTATCTATCCTATAAATACCCTTGTAATGTCATTGTAGCCACCATCCATTATTCTGTATTCTCTTCTCCATTAATAAAAGTTCTTCCTTTTTACTATTTCTGCATTTTTCTTTCTTAGCAATAGGTGTTGTCTTCACAATTAGTTTTGGAAGAGCACCAATTGTATTTTACATTTGTTTCATTAGTGATTAGTCGTTTGATTAGTTTCAACGACAATCCTAATTTTATTTTTGTTGTTCTTCCTATTCTGCACTTTTATTTTCTGCATTGTTGTTCTTGTTTTGCAATTTACTTTCTTTAGTGATTAATCATTGATTAGATTCAACGATAATCCTAAGTTCGCAATTTCAGTTTGTTTTTATTTCAACAAAATCTCCAGGATTCGTCTAACTCGCCCAAGAGATTAGATAAATAATTTGATTTTAATTTACCTCCCTGTGTTCGACCTGTATGCTACACACCTGTGTGCTTGCAGAATTTTATTACAAATATCGCGCTTTTCTAATTCATAGATTAGCGACGATCAAATTTTTGGCGCCGTTGCCGGGGAGGTAACAATTGAATTTTATTATTTATTTAATTTCTGATTCGTGTTAGTTTTTTTTCTTTTTGTTTGATTTTGTAAAAAAAAAATCTTGCCAAATTTTCTTTTATTTTCCTATTGTTTTCTTGTAGATATATATAGATAAAAATCTTGATTAGTTGATTGTGTATCACATATTGATAACATAATCTCTAAGACAAGGAAAAAAAAATCTTGCCACTTTTTCTTTTAATTTTCCTTCTTTTTTCATTTATTTCTTTCCTTTTTTTTATTTTGCATTTCTTCCAATATAATTCCTTCAAGAAGAAAAAAAAATATACAAAAAAAAAGAAAGTTGCTAATTTTTCTTCAATTTCTTTCCATCTTTCTACCACCTTGCTGATTTTCACATTTTTCTTTTCCCTTTCCTTTTCTTTTTATTTGTTTCCATCTTTTGTCTACAACTTTCTAAAAAAAAAAAAACTTTTGCAATTTCTTTTCTGTCTACTTTGATTTTTTTTCAATTATTTTTCCCTGCTTCATTTCTTCCCTCTGATCAAATACCCCTTCCTCTCACATAATCTCATTTGACCACAGTTTTCTTTTTCAATCCACACTTAAGCACCATCTTCTCCAAAAAGTTAGCTTTTTTTTTGTTAATTCCTTTGTTTCTTTTTCTTGTGTTTTTTTTTGTTATTCAATTCATTCAAAAAAAAAAGAAAGAGATTTTGAACTAAGGACAAGGTGACTGGAGTTCAAGCAACAAATCAAGATTTCAGATATCAAAACAAATTGCAAATAGTGAGATTTCAATCATTGACGCTACTCATTTTTTCTGGATGGACAACCATTCCCCACTGTAAATTTCTTTTAACTCTACAGGTGCTCTGCTGTAAAGAAAAAAATATAGACAATTGTTGTAAAAAAAAATCTGCAGAGGCAGCGGCTTGAATGTAAAATTTTTAATTTTTGCAATTAAATTGTGTGATTGTTGTTATTTCTGCACTTTTTATTCATTCTGTTAAGGGCAATACCCCAATTCACATAAGGTGAGGGATTTCATCACCTTTTTCTTAGCCCACAAATTGCATTTCATCGTAGAATCTGACTAATAATAATGGTTAGACGTTGGACTTAAGGGAGTCATGGGCTCATCTAGGGCTTAATTGTATTGTGATAGTTGATTCATTAGGAACGAATTATTTCTTGGTGTCTAGACTACGACAGAGAAATAACCGTTTATAAATATTACGGTGATTCGTAAATATTATATCGGTTGTTACTCTGAAGGTACTTAAACCTTCGGCTGCATTGCTAGGGTGATTCCTGGTGCACCGATAACTCCTGTCCGTTAACTGGCTAAGAAATCTTTTGATCTAAGTAATCAAACGTGTCACTATATAATTTTGGGTTAGGAGCTATTAAGGACAGAAAATTTCATTGTAGCTAATTTCTGTGCGTGCATTTAACAACAATGAGTGAAAAAAATGTAAGCCAACAAAATTCTCCTAGGGGTTCTCGAATCAACCAAAATTTTCCAACCGAATTGGATCAAAATCGAGTGAATCACAACTTTCCAAACTTTGGGGATCAAAATCAAATAAATCAAAATTTTCAAAATCTCAATATCCAAATGGATAGACCCTTGTCTCTTCGTGATCGATGTTATCCAACTAGAACCATTCAACCTTCTGTCATAGTACTTCCACCAGTTGAAGGAAATTTTGAGCTTAAACATTCTTTTATTCAAGGGGTACCAAAATTTACTAGTTCTGAAAATGCTTATGAATTTTTAAGTGAATTTGAATTGTATTCATCCATAACTCAAATGCAACAATTATCTAATGAATCAATCAAGCTAAGGCTAATTCCATTTGCACTACTTGAAAGCGCTAAAAGATGGCTAAATTCTCTTCCCAAACAGTCAATAAGAAGTTGGGATGAATTCGTCATCGTATTCCTGAAAAAGTTTTTTCCTTTTCACAAAACTCTGAAAATTCGAACTGAAATAAATCAATTTTCTCAAAATGAGGGGGAAACTTTTTCAAAATACTTTGATAGGTTCAACCAATTACTGTATAGTTGTCCTCATCATGGAATCATAAAAGATTACTTATGTCAAATTGTATATGAGGGTCTAAACTATCAGACTAGAACTCAACTAGAATCAATGTGTGGGGGAGATTTTATGTCTAAAATGGCCAATGAAGCTTGGAAAATCTTAGAGGATTATTCTGAAAAGGACATGCAATGGGAGTCCATTCGTGTTCCCATCCGTGCTTCCACTAAAGGAGTGCATGTCGTGGATACAATTCATATTCCCTTAGAGACTCAAACTCCTCAATTCAATGGACTACCCCAAGACCAAGTCAATGTCATAGCTCAAAATGGTCTTTACTCATCCACATCTGACCCTAGTTGGAGAAATCATCCAAATTTCTCATGGTCTAATTCAAATAATGTCGCAAATCCATCTCACATGATACCAAATTCATTATACCAAGCTCCATTTTCTTCTAGTCCTCAAACTTCTCATGTTTCACCTCAACCTGAGCCTTCGAGTGAACCTTATAAGCACCCCAACTTTCAATCATCAAACCAATCCTCCCAATCTTCTCAACCATCACAAGATATTGTTCGATTAGAAAAACAAATAAATAATCAAGATGTTAAACTCGAACAAATGATGAATATGATGAAGGAACAAATGAAAAGTAATGAGCGAGGAAAGTTGCCTAGTCAACCCGAGGTGAATCCAAAATATAACTCTCGTACTGTGAATTCTTGTGAGGATGGAAATAATTCGGTTAACGTTGTCACCACCCTGAGGTCTAGAAAAATGATTGACAATAATGTTGGCAATCCCGACAACCATTCGATTTCAACCCCAATTGAAAAGCTTGACACTCTTGCGATGGAAACCAATGCCAACTCCTTGGAACCTTATGAAACCCCATCTTCTTCGAATGTTGGCAACCCCAACATCTCTTCTTCTAATGTCAGCAACCCCGATAATAATTCCTCCTCTAATGTTGGCAATCCCAGCATCTCACCTTCTATTCATGTACCTCAATCACTTTCCACATCGAAACCTTCTTCTTCAAACGATCAAATTTCTGAAAGAGTCTATAAACCAATAACCCCTTATCCTCACAGGCTTAACAATAAGAAGAAGGATGCAAATTTTGAAAAAATTCTTGAAATCTTCAAACAAGTTCGTGTCAATATTCCACTCTTAGACACCATCGAACAAATTCCTCAATATTCCAAGTGTCTCAAAGAGCTATGCACCCGAAAACGAGCCACTAATGTTCCTAAAACTGCCTTTCTAACTACGAATACAAGCTCCATTCTTTCGAATCCTGCCCAGTCAAGTACAAGGACCCTGGTTGCCCTACAATTGATTGCAAAATAGGAAACATTCACATATCTCGTTCCCTACTTGATCTCGGTGCAAGTGTAAATCTTCTTCCTTACACTGTTTATCGTCAACTTGGATTAGGAGAGATTAAACCAACAAACATCACTCTTCAGTTAGCTGATCGATCTTTTAAAAACCATTGGGTATAATTGAAGATGTTTTGATTCAAATTGAACAATTTTACTTCCCTTTCGATTTCATAGTTCTAGAAACCGAGCCTGTTTTGAGTCAGGATAGTCAAATTCCATGGATTTTGGGTCGTCCCTTCTTAGCAACCTCAAATGCTATCATTAATTGTAGGAGCGGCCAACTTCGACTATCGTTTGGGCACTTAACCATTGAATTGAATATTTTTCATCAACCCAAAGAGATCGAAATAGGAGAAGTTGACATAATAGAAACAGTTTTAGATGGCACATCTGAATTATCTCCTCTAAAAACTTCATTTTCCTCAGTTGACGTGTGCACTATGTCTTTTAAGGAATTGTTCGAAGATGAGCTTAAACTTTTGAATGATGAGGATGGATATATGGAACGTCTCAAACATAATCGTAATTCCATAGCATTAGAAGAAATCATTGTTAAAAACTCAGGCTTATGGGACTATAATAATCTTCAGTTGAATGATTTAAATCATTGGCACGACAAAAATTTTATAGGAAGGATTTTGATCTTAGATCTCACTGACATGCCTTTTGTACCTCAAAAATCAGATACGAAATCATCATCCATCATTTTCGATAGAGGCAAATGTGGAGGGAAAGAAAAATCTCATTTTTCACATAAAACTCACCATCATTATAAATTTCATTTTGTATATAATTGGCATTCGCATATAGTGGTTGAATTGCATTTCATTTTACAAATCATTCTGCATTTGATACACCTTTGGGCACTATCTTTCAATTATAGGAAAAAAAATTACAGTGTGGACACTATTTAGTTCTAGTGTGTGTGTGTGGGGGGGGGGGGAGTCTGCATTTCACTCATTTTCGTTTTTTTTCTTTATTTTTCTTTCTTTTCATTTTCATCATTTAAATAGGACCATCATGCATTTTAGACTGTACTAACATGCCATTTTTTTTTTCATACATGACTAATTTTAGATTGATACAACAAAATAAGTTAAGGATTTTTAATCAGTTGATAGTATTTTTTCTCTTAACTTTGATCGAATAAAAAATATAATGAAAAGTTTAATTTTGAGGGATAATAGTGTAACCGGTACATAGGGAGATTCTTAGGTGATGGCCATGAAATCTATTTTATATTGTAGACTTTGTTTAAATAAGTGGAGGACTTAAAACACTTATATTGGCTTGTCAAATCTTTAAAACTAAGTTGTGTTAAGTTGAATTCGCGTAACTCTCTTATGTGCTTATAATTTCAATAATAATAGTAGTAATCCAAGGGTATCCAACATTGCTTGTATATCAAGCGTTGGTGTGCAAACCCGCCAAGCTCTATCCGACACGTTGTTGACAAAGTCAGCGTTGGAATATCTTGGTCTCATTTTATGAGATTGGATACCTAAGGATTACCGACACGTTATTGACAAAGTCAAAGTCGGCCTGCACAATCCGCCAAGCTCTTTACCCATTCTCCGTTAGTCCGCGAGGCAGTGCATGGGTGGTAAACCTTGGTCTTCAAAGTTAGGTGTATGTACTTAATCATAAATTTTAAAATTTTATAAAATAAAGAATAAGCGATGATGCTCAAGCAC
Organism: Allium sativum; assembly: GCA_030737875.1. Lineage (NCBI taxonomy): Eukaryota > Viridiplantae > Streptophyta > Magnoliopsida > Asparagales > Amaryllidaceae > Allium > Allium sativum. The sequence goes on from CM060921.1 coordinate 323,704,321, forward strand.
TTCTTGACCTTATTGATCGACTAGCCATACATGAGAAAATAATAATACCACTTTACAAACTGTGCCAAGTAAACTAAGAATCTATTTCAAGGCTGCACTATGTTATCGACCGAACTAACTGGCCAAACTGGAATTTAACATTTGAAAACTTGATTTATATTGAAAATTTGTGACAAGTTGAGATATCTTAAATAAAATCAACTGACTAGAAATTGTTAATTTAATTTGTTGTACCACTTCAGAAACAAGTCTTGTTTTCATTTTTGTTTTTATTTTGCATATGTCCATTGCATTCATGTAGTTTCATTAGAATCATAGCATACTGCATTTGGATTTTGTGGGTAGTATCCGCTGAAAACCCTCACGAGACACCACTCGTCCTACTAGGGACACCTAGAGGTTTAACGGCTTGTTGCATACGCTCAATGCAATCGTGTTTCCTACGAAAGTGTGACCTATCTAGTTTAGTTTTTCATTTTTTGTTTTATTCGAGGACGAGTAAAAGATAAGTGTGGGGGTATTTGATTGACATAGAAATGTGTTTATTTTATGCTCTTACATCTTATCTTTTGTATATAAATAAATATTACTTGGGTATTGTTTTGTTACTTTTACAGATATTCCAACCCAGCCCGCATGCAACCAGAAAAGTAGAGAAATGGAGATCAGATTGCTATATATTTACATTTTGAAGAATTGTAGATGAAGATCCCACATCTAGTTGTTGTTGGACAAGAAAACGATTGATAAAAAGGCCATGCACATTTCAAATCAAGGGAGGCTTGTCAAAGAACCAAGAGGAAAAGAAGAAAGGCCAAAAATTTAATAGATTTAACTAAGGCCCGTTTGAAACTCTTATTGTAAACTCTTTTGTGAATTTCCTAAGGCCCATCTATCATTGTATTAGGGTTAGGGTTAGGGTTTGGCTATCTATCCTATAAATACCCTTGTAATGTCATTGTAGCCACCATCCATTATTCTGTATTCTCTTCTCCATTAATAAAAGTTCTTCCTTTTTACTATTTCTGCATTTTTCTTTCTTAGCAATAGGTGTTGTCTTCACAATTAGTTTTGGAAGAGCACCAATTGTATTTTACATTTGTTTCATTAGTGATTAGTCGTTTGATTAGTTTCAACGACAATCCTAATTTTATTTTTGTTGTTCTTCTTATTCTGCACTTTTATTTTCTGCATTGTTGTTCTTGTTTTGCAATTTACTTTCTTTAGTGATTAATCGTTGATTAGATTCAACGATAATCCTAAGTTCGCAATTTCAGTTTGTTTTTATTTCAACAAAATCTCCAGACTTCGTCTAACTCGCCCAAGAGATTAGATAAATAATTTGATTTTAATTTACCTCCCTGTGTTCGACCTGTATGCTACACACCTGTGCGCTTGCAGAATTTTATTACAAATATCGCGCTTTTCTAATTCATAGATTAGCGACGATCACATATCGTTCTATGTTCAAGTTCATAAAGTTACTTTCTTAAATTTAGGATTTAATACAAAGAAATATTTTTTTTTCCATTTTAAAATTCGAATTTCATTACATACAAATGTATATGCAATAATTGCTTTTCAAATTTGTATATCACTAAAAACAAATATAAAGTTTTTGACTTTTTTCTTTCCAAAATTGATACGTTAAGTGGATTTTTTTTCACTAACAAAGTCTATTCTAAATAAATGCTTATAGTTTGCGTATTGGAAAATTCACTTATTATGTTTTTGTAAAAAGGTGAAATTTCAATTATATTCTAATTTTTGTTACCTAATGGGCAAAAGTTATACTTTATTTTGATTGAACATATTTTCCTTTTGTATTTCATTGTCTTTTGAGGAAAATGTTAAATATATTTAAAAGGTTTTGTTACAAATTAAAATTATTAAGTTATGAAGAAGTTGATTAATTTTTTTACATAATTAAAATGACAACATGATACATATTCTTTCATATCTTATTTTCATTAAATAATTTTAGTTACTAAGCAAATATTTTATTTATTATTTTGATAATATCATCTAATCATTTTCGAGATATGCACTATGAAAAAATTTAATGCATAAAAATATATTGATTCATTAATACTGTAGTCCAAATTTAGGCATTTTAGTTGCTATCTCAAGTAACATTTTAAATTCAATCTATTCATATCTTTTAGTAAAATATACCGAAAGCTAAATGTAATCTTGAAATTAATATACATGAATATTTTGTTTATAATTTTATAAAAATATTGATTTCAAAATTAAATAACGACGCTATTATTCATTTATTCCCTTAAAAGATATTGAATCTTGTAAAATAATAAATCAACATATAACATCTTTTTATCAAAAATCCTAAAAAAAAAAAAAAAAAAAAAAAAAATCAATATGAAACTGATTTTTATCAAATAAAACAATAATATCATTTTAATTCAGATGTAAAAATACAATATTTAAAAATGATAATATAATTTTTACTCAAATATAAAAATTACTTAGAATACTGTAAATTCAATTTATATCATTTATCCTATATATTAATTTGACCATATATTGCATAATAAATTATACTTGAAATGTATTTAGCACATAATGTTTATACGATTCATCGTGCGCAACGCACAGATTACACATTAGTTTATTAGATTACAACACGGGACATTGTACTAAATAAATATACAGTATTTCAAAGATAATTGAACAATATTATTCACGAATAAAGTCACACCATCAAAACCATTAGTGTTCATTTCAATTTTCAAGAAGGGGAAGAGGGAAACATTCACAAATGCTTCCCATTGAACTAAAAATCAAAACAGGGCACAAAATCACTTTGCAAACTGCACACAGAACTAAACTATAACACTCATTGCCTAAGTCAAAAAGATCACATCCTACGAGATCCAATCATCGCCTCCTGCATCAAAAGGCGATCGGCATCTCCACTCCACACACAAAATCAACAAACAAAAAAATAAAAAAGAAACACGCATGCATGCATGCATCAGAAGTCAGAGCTCAGAAGCGATCATCATCACGTGACGAGAAGACCGCGTCGCAGATATCCACGAAAGCACCCAAGATGAGATGATGGTGCTCCGGCGAATTCAAGCTCAGCAGCCTGTGCACCAGGCCGTCCAGCTCCGGCCACGTGCACAGCTCCTCCTCCACTATCATCTGCACCATCGAGTCCCTGAAGTCCACGTACGGCTCCGTCGACTCCTTCACCACCGCTATGCTTTCTCCCATTACCTTCTTCTCCTTCTTCCTAAAGCTCAAGGCCATCGCGCCGTCGGCCGACGAATAGAGGCTGCCCAGAGTTGACTTCGACTTGGAAAAGAGGGAGAGTATTAGGTTGGGTCGGCGTCCACGTGCGCAGCAGCAGTTCAGATCGACGACTGCTGGGTGTTTTGTTCTGTACCTCCTTCTCTTGTAGGAAGAGAATGAAGCAGAAGAAGATGACATTTTGCCTGCTGTTTGTTCTGTAGTTTGGAGAAGTTGAGGTTTGATCAGTATGTGTATGTTTATGATAAATGCCAAGTGTTGGGATCTGTGACTTGAGTTAAGAGACGGAGTGGGCTAATTAGTAGGTTTTTAATGAAAAGATTCTGCAATATTAATGACTATAAAATTTTTGAGTTTAGGAAATGAGCATGCAGACTATATAAACATTTTGATGCTGGGAAAGTCAAATAATAGAATTATGCCAGAGTTTAATTCGATCTGAAAGGCTTTGCAGTATGCCCACTGGGAGAATTGATGGATGTTTAATATGTATATTTATTAAAAATTTACTCTACTGGTGTAATGCTACCGCATGCAAGTTAGCCAACTGTGTGTCATTAAACAATCCATCCATTAGTCTGGTCTCAAGGACTGTACTGGTGTAATGCTGGCAATTGCGCGATGTCCCTCTCCACTTGCTTGCTCCTCTCAAAGAAATTCAAGGGACCAAGATAAATTAATAATAAAAAAAAAACAGTCCTCTATCTTCGTTTTAGTGGGGTCCACACCTGCACATGGACAATCGCACAATTGCACAGAGCAACTGTCCCTAGCATTTCTCTTTAGTGTTTTGAGCCAATGAGATTGTGAAAACAACATTAATTGTCATTTTTTATATTTTTGATTGAGATGTAAAACTATTTCGATAAAAGATAAAATTCTAGAACAATTATAAATACTAATTGGATGTTGTATTATATTAGAATAATAAAAGTGAATATGTTAAATATGAAAGGGCATTATTGTAATTTACAAAGTATGTAGAGTTCATAAATTGAAAGTTCATTTGTATTGTATGTGTATCTGAATCAATATAAATAAAGGCCTCTACCTAATATATTATGTTCTTTTTAATGGATTTCCTTCTTTAATATCCGTTTTTGTTTTATTTTATAACACGATATCAGTACGAGATTCTATCGAGCTATTTTATTTTCTTTAATATCTAAATATAAATCTTCTATATCTATTTTTATGGAATTGTCAGGTAAATAATGTTTATTAATTTGAGGATTCAGAAATAAACATGTTGATTATATAAACATTTTGATACTAGAAAAGTCAAATATAATTATGCCAATATTTAGATTTTACAGTATACCAGTGAGAGAATTTATGGACATTAAATATATATATATATATATATATATATATATATATATATATAATTACCATGTCGTTGTAATGCTACCTCTTGCAAGTTAGCTAACCGTGTGTCATCAAACCATCAGTGTGGTTTCAAACACCACAATATAAATTGAATGTCTTTATGCAAAAGTAAATGTTTAGTGTTTGAACCAATGACATCGTGAAAACGCATTAATCCTAATTTTGTATTTTTTGATTGATACGTAAAACTATTTCGATAAAAGTTCAAATTCGAAAACAATTATAAATATTAATTGGATTTGTTGTATAAAAACATTTTCATCCAGAATTGCAAATTTCTCTATTTTTAAAGATAAAATAGGTTCAATTCAACGGCGATTTATAAAATGTTATTAACAGATATGTTGAATTTTAGAGAAATGCGGCCGACTCAATTCTTTTATTTCTTTTATCTGTTATCTGGACCGAACTGTTTTATTAAGTTCATTTAAACTTTCTGTTGTTTCACGTGTATATATACACATTATGTTTGTACATCTAATCAATGCAATAATACAAAAATCATTCACTCCATTTACACTTTCTGTTTACAACTTTCTACATTTCTAACTTGGTATCAAAGCTTCAGCACTACTACCTGACGGCTTTATCATCAAATCGATCCTGATATCATCTTTCACCATAACTATAACAGTATGTGCGAAGTATTTCTTCTTATCAGCAAATTTTCATCATCGGAGAAGTTTGCAGAGGCTGATCATATGTGCCTTGCCTAACCCTACACATGGCTGCAGCTAAGTGCCATGTCTCTGTACAAGGTGGCTGCAACTTTCTGATTAGCAACCACTAGTGTATTTCTTTGAAATAAGATCAACAAAAATTATCAAGAAGAGTCTGAAAGAAATGAGAATACATACTATTACCTTTAGGTGGTCCAATCGGGTCTTTGCATCATTTTGGATCCATTAGTAGCAAAAACAAGATTCTAATAGCCTTCTTTACCAATTTGGATCATCTTCTTGACATTTTTCACCTCTATTTTTCATCGATCTTTGCTATCTTGTAGCTTTTCGTCATGCCGAATAATAACTTATCAGCAACATCTGACCTATTAATTGGTTAGAATCCAACCAATACTCCTACAAATAATTTGATCAAGATAGTTGTAAGTCCACAATCTCAGTTAATAAATATTCAACTTGATGATAATAACTATTTGTTGTGGTAATTACAAACTGAAACAACCATACAAGGTTATGGACTCGAAGTTTTTATTATGGGTACCATCAACATTCCACAAAAATTTATCATTGATCAAGCCAATAACATAATTTCCAATGAAGAATTCAACAAATATCATAGGCAAGATAGACTTAGAAATGCATAACTTCTTTCATTTATCAGTGAAAAGCTTATACCCCAAGTCATAGGTTGCAAAATGCTAGTGAGATTTGGCATACAGTCGAAAAATCATTCAACAATCAATCATATACCAAAGTAATGTTCTATAAAAGGTTATTACAGAAAATCAAAAAAGAGAAAATTACAATGAGAGTATATCTAAGCAAGATTAAATTTATATGTGATATGTTAGAGGATGCAGGGCATAAGTTGCCTGAATCTAAATAAATACTTGTTATTTTAAATGGTCTAAGTGAAGAATATGAGGCAGTTGAAGCAATTATTGCTTCACAAAAAGAATTTTCATTTATGGATGATGTTCATGCAATTATATTGTCACACGAGGCAAGACTTGAGAGCAAAAGATCACAAGATAGTGATATTAATGTTAATTATGCTGCTAGCAGTAATAAGGGTAAAAATCAGAATAATAAAAATGATCAAACCTTTCAAAGAGGTACAACCAACCAGGGGCAGAGGCAGATGGAACAGCAATAACAATAGAACCAAGTGTCAGATTTGTGAGAAGGTTGGACATAATGCCCCCAAATGCTTTTTCAAGTTCAATGCAAATTATGTAGTGAATCAAGATTCAAACTATCAAAGAGGACCTAATCCCAGTGCCAACCTGGCTCAAGCACAAAATGATGATGTTCCACCTAAATCAATAAGAAACCAAGGTGAAAGTCCAAGAATTGAATGTCTTCATGCAAGTTAGTTAATCGTGTGTAATGCTACCTCATACAAGTTAGTTAATCGTGTGTAATTAAACCATCAGTGTGGTTTCAACACCACACTGCAAATTGAATGTCTTCATGCAAAAGTAAATGTTTTAGTGCTTGAACCAATGAGATCGTGAAAACCGCATTAATACTAATTTTCTATTTTTTGATTGATATGTAAAACTATTTTGATAAAAGTTCAAATTAGAAAACAATTATAAATATTAATTGGATTTGTTGTATAATAACATTTTCATCCAGAATTGTATTTTTTTTATTTTTAAAGATAAAATGGGTTCAATTCAACGACGATTTATAGAATTTATTAACAGATATGTGGAATTATGGAGAAACGAGGCGACTCAATTCTTTTATTTCTTTTATCGGTTATCTGGACCGAACTGTTTTATTAAGCTCATTTACACTTTTTGTTGTTTCATGCGTATATGTACACATTTTGTTTGTACATTTCATCAATGCAATAATACAAAAATCATTCTCTCCATTTACACTTTCTGTTTACAACTTTCTACATTTCTAATTTGGTATCAGAGCTTCAGCACTACTACCTGACGACTTATCATCAAATCGATCCTGATATCATCTCTTCACCATAACTATAACAGTGTGTGTGAAGTATTTCTTCTTATCAGCAAATTTTCATCAGCGGAGAAGTTTGCAGAGGCTGATCATATGTGCCTTGCCTAACCCTATATGCGGCTGCGACTAAGTGCCATGTCTCTGTACAAGGTGGCTGCAACTTTCTGATCACCAACCGCTAATGTATTTATTTGAAAGAAGATCAAGAAAAATTATCAAGAAGAGTCAGAAAGAAATCAGAATACATACTATTACCTTCCAGTGATCCAATCAGGCCTTTGCATCATTTTGAATCCATTGGTAGCAAAAAGAAGATTCTAATACCTTCTTTACCAATCCGGATCAACTTCTTGACATCTTTCCCCTCTGTTTTTCATCAATTTTTGCTATCTTGTAGCTTTTCATCATGGCGAACAGTAACTCATCAGCAACATCGTCCATCAATTGGTTCGAATACAACTAACACTCCTGCAGATAATTTGATTAAGATAGTTGTAAGTCCACAATCTTAGTTAATAATCATTAAACTTGATAATAACAACTATTTGTTGTGGAAATTACAAATTGAAACAACCATACAAGGTTATGGACTCGAAGTTTTTATTATGGGTACCATCAACATTCCACAAAAGTTCATCACTGATCAAGCCAATAACATAATTTCCAATGAAGAATTCAACAAATATCATAGGCAAGATAGACTTAGCAATGCATAACTTCTTTCATCTATCAGTGACAAGCTTATACCCCAAGTCATAGGTTGCAAAATGCCAGTGAGATTTGGCATACAGTCGAAAAATCATTCAACAATCAATCATATGCCAAAGTAATGTTCTATAAAAGGTTATTACAGAAAATCAAAAAAGAGAATCACAATGAGAGTATATCTAAGCAAGATTAAATCTATATGTGATATGTTAGAGGCTGCAGGGCATAAGTTGCCTGAATCTAAATAAATCCTTATTATTTTAAATGGTCTAAGTGAAGAATATGAGGCAGTTGAAGCAATTATTGCTTCACAAAAAGATGGATGGTGTTCATGCAATTATGTTGTCACGTGAGGCAAGACTTGAGAGCAAAAGATCACAAGATAGTGATATCAATGTCAATTATGCTGCTAGCAGTAATAAGGGTAAAAATCAGAATAATAAAAATGATCAAACCTGTCAAAGAGGTACAACCAACCAGGGGCAGAGGCAGATGGAACGAAAATAACAATAGAACCAAGTGCCAGATTTGTGAGAAGGTTGGACATAATGCCCCCAAATGCTTTTTCAAGTTCAATGCAAATTATGTTGTGAATCAGAATTCAAACTATCAAAGAGGACCTAATCCCAGTGCCAACCTGGCTCAAGCACAAAGTGATGATGTTCCACCTGAATCAATAAGAAACCAAGGTGAAAGTCCAAGAATTGATCACATAAATGATGATAGTAGATATCCAGATTCTGGATCAACCAACCATCTCACCAACAATCTTCAAAATGTTAACCTAGGCAACTGAGATTATAAAGGTAACAACTCCATTTTCATGGGGAATGGTAAGCATATAAATATATCTCATATTGGTAAAGGCAGTATAAATGGTAAAAGACAACTTTTCTGCATAACTTAAGGTGTCTGAAATCAAGAAGAATTTGATAACTGTTTCTAAATTTCTAGAGATAACCACATATACTTTGAGTTCTTTCCTAATTATTGTACTATTAGAGACATACTAACTAAAACTATTTTATTGCAGGGTGATGCAGTAAAAGAATTGTATAAGTTCAATATGCAAAACTGAAAATAATACATCATGTTGCAATGTAAATGAAGCTAGCAGTACTAGTAATAGAAAATTTGTCTTTGATTCATGGCATTACAAACTTGGCCATCCCAATGTTAATGTATTAAAGAGAATTCTTCTTGATAACAAAATACCCTTTGGTAATATTCAATTACCATACATGTGTGAATATTGGCAAATGGGCAAAAGTCACAGACTGCCTTTCACTGATTCATTGATACTTTACAATAAACCACTAGATCTTATTGCCACATATCTATGGGGTCCTGCACCCATTAATTCTGATTTTGGATTTAAGTATTACATATCTTTTATTGATGCATATTCCAGATACACATGGCAGTATTTACTTAAATCTAAATCTGATGCTGCAAATGCTATTCTGAATTTTATCAAAATGGTTGAAAACCAGTTTAACAGTACTGTTAGAAAAATTCAATTAGATGGTGGAACTGAGTTTAAACCTCTTAGTAAAAAAAATTCAGAATAAGGGAATTATTCATAGGATAACATATCCTTATACTTTTGAACAAAATGGTTTGATCTAAAGGAAACCGAAACACGAGCACATAGTAGAAACTTAATTAACACTATTAGCTCAAGCTGCTCAACCCTTAAAGTTTTGGCCAGAGCCATTTAACTCTGTTGTATTTCTGATAAATAGGAAGCCAACAAAAACTTTAGGTGGTATGATCATTCTAGAAAAACTTTATAGTGTTAAACTTGATTACAATAGTTAAAAGGTCTTTGGATGCTTGTCTTACCATATTTGAGACTGTACAATACGAACAAACTTGATTTTGGATCAAGTACTTATACATTTATTGGTTATGACACTCATAAATGAAGGATATAAGTGCATTGAATCTAAAGGGAAAAAAAATTCATGAGTAGACATGTTATCTTTCAATGAGAATATCTTTCCTTACAAACAACTCAATATGAAAACATCTATGAAAGTATATAGTCAAAAGGTTTCAATACCTGAACTGTTTGTACTGAATGAAGTATGGGAGAAGACTAACTATACTAAGGTTACTGATTCTCACAATGATCACCAAGAATTTTTTGATGGCAACAACGAGTTATTCAGCCCCGCCAATCAGCAACCTGATGCAAGAAGTACAAGCAGAAATCAAGTTAGCGGTGATACAACTATTGTTGCTATTAATAACAATGATGACAACAATACAAGTACTGAAACAACTCAAGAACAGGCAAATGTACCAGTCAATACTCCTCATAATCAACCTAGTCATCATATGATAACCAAAGTTAAAAGTGGCATTCTCAAGCCAAAAACATATACTGCCAGCATCAATTCTGATGAGCCTGACAACTTCAATCAGGCTATCAGAGATAAAAATTGGAGTGCTGCCATGAAAGAAGAATACAATGCTTTTATCAGAAATAACACATGGGAACTAGTCAATCCACCAAGAAATAAAAACATAATCGGTTGCAAGTGGACATTCAGACTAAAGAAAAATGCAGATGGTTCTATCAATAGATATAAAGCCAGGCTTGCTGCAAATGGATTTACTCAAGAATATGGGTTTGGTTTCAGTGAAACATTTTCACCAGTGGTGAAACAATCCACTATCAGGCTAATTCTTTCTATAGATTTAAATAATAATTGGGTTATAAATCATTTAGATGTGAATAATGCCTTTTTGAATGGTTATTTGCAGGAAGAAATCTATAAGCAACAACCACCTGGGTTTGTTTAAAATCAAAATCAAATCTGCAAGCTAAAGAGAGCAATTTATGGACTCAAACAAGCACCAAGAGTGTGGTTTGATAAACTCAAAGCCACAATCAACTCTATGGGCTACAATCCAACTAAATCTGACACTTCTCTATTTATAAAAATCAATAATTTATCTGCTATTTACATGCTAATTTATGTTGATGACCTTATTATTACAGGCAATAACTGTGAGGAGATCAGAAAGCTAACTGAATATCTAAATGAGCAATTTTCAATAAAGAATCTTGGCAGTGCTTCATATTTTCTAGGTATTGAGATAAAAAGGCTATCTATAACAGAAATGCATTTAAGTCAAAAGAAATACATTTTAGAATTACTAACTAGAGCAAATATGCAAGAAGCAAAGCCTCGACCTATACCTATGATATCAAATCAACACTATTGCAAAAATAGGGTAGAAGCCATAGATAATATAAGACAATATAGAAGTGTTGTGGGAGCATTAGAATATGCAACCATAACACGATCTAATATAACATTCAGTGTTAACAAAATTTCTCAATTTTTGCAGAATCCTCTTGATGAGCATTATAAAGCTGTCATCAGAATTCTTAGATACTTATAGGGGATAGTCAACTATGGCCTGACTCTCAAATCCAGCAACAACTTCAACATCGCTACTTGTAGTGATGCTGATTGGGCCACTAACAATGATGACAGAAGATCTATAACTGGTTACTGTATATACATTGGTGACAGCTTAATTTCATGGTGTTCAAACAAGAAAACTACCATTTCCAGTTCCATCACGGAGGCTGAATATAGATGCCTTGCTAGCACTACTGCAAAGATCATATGGCTACAATCATTACTAAAAGAGCTAAAAATAACTTCAAGCAAAAAGCCTACTATATGGTGTGATAATTAAAGCACCATATACATGATTGCAGACACAGTACAACATGCACGAACCAAACACATCGAAATGACATATTTTGTGCATGAGCAAGTACAAAAGAAAACTTGTAAGTCACCTATGTTCCTGCTTATCATTAGAGAGAAAATATATTTACTAAGGCATTATCAGTTAAGAACTTTACATGACCTAGAAATGAACTCGAAATAATGGAGCAATACAACATGTCTAAGAGTTTGGAAGTCAAAGGAAGCTTGCAAAAGACAGATCTGAAAAGCAAAAGTCAGATCTGCTAGAAGCTCTCTCAATCTCCTTGCTTTATCTCTAACCAGCTTCGCTACTCTTCATTTCATCATCACATCCTATTGATCTATACTCTTCCTCTGATTGATGCTCATTTTATTGAAGATGGACGCCGTCATTCTCAGATTTGTCGAATCAAATTAGGGTTACGTTGATAAACCGTAACCCTAGTTTGAGAGGGGGTATTAAAAAATATGTCGAATTCTGGAGAAATGTGTCTGACTTAATTATTTTATTTCTTTTACCTGTTATCTGGGCCGAACTATTTTATTATGCCCATTAACACCTTTTGTTGTTTCACGTGTATATATACACGTTATATTTGTACATTTCATTAATACAATAATACAGAAATCATTTTCTCCATTTACACTTTATGTTTACAACTTTCTACATTTCTAATTAATGTACAATAATAATGCACATTGATTCCTTTTTAATTTTATTATGTAAAATGTTGAAGATTAAAACACACCTTTTTCTCAAATTAGAATCATAAGATTCAAAGAGATCGGTCTTGAGATTTTTTTTCTTTAATGTTATGAGATTAGACCTCGTATTCTTTTGTAAGGCTATTTTATTTTTACAGTCATAACGCTTGAAGTTTGAAGGTTAACCATGATCATTGTATCTGTTACATGATTTATTCAATTATTGGTACCCTTGGTGAAATTAAAATAAATTGATAACATCCAAATATGAGGTTGAGGGAAGCTTCCATGTGGAAACAGAAAAAACTAGGATAAACTAGGATAGAGATATATGACACAGTGGAGAAAGAATGAGAATTTTACCGATAAGTAATCCAGTGATTTACAACTTTTGTATTCTCCTTTTAGTAGTTACAAAATGTTATTGCTTAATGCATTATTTATGCACACTAATATGGTTTAAAGGAGAAAAAAATAGTGGTCTAACCCATGATATTGCTAAAGACCTGCACCTAGATATCAATTTTTTGAACACATGAGAATGATATGTCTTCGGTATTGCACTCTCTATCTTACATTTATTACATCACAAGAAACTGGGTAAGTTACTATGGACGCTTCCAACAGCCTCCGAGGCCATCCACTCCGTCATTTTACTTCAGATGGCCGTTGATGGATAGTTGTCTTTCTTATTTAAACATATTACTTTATTCTAGTATTTTAGTAGCAAAAATTAAAATTTATTAAATATAATGATTGAAATCCTAATAATTTTTGAAATTTTTTTCGTTGAATAATTCAGATTTATGAAAGTTCGAATTAATTAGATTAGTGCTGCTAATAATATTATTTGTTATCTAGCAATTATATTTGAAAAGTAATTTTATTGAAAATCAAACATAAAAACAATCATATTTCATAACTTTCAACCTATCAATTGAATTTTTTTGATGGAATTTATGATACGTAAAAATATAATGAATTTTTTTGTAAGCATTGTTATGTTTAATCATAATTAAAAAAAATAAAAGTTAAAAGACAAATTAGAAAAGTTGCCATCGTGAATAATTATTTCATATTCACTGATAACTAATATAAACTATTCATTTTTCCGTACAAATTAATATCCTAAAAAGATTGATTTATATTAAACTTGTTTAGAAAAGTGAAAAAATTAAAAATTGAACATAGAACTGTCGTTGGAAAGCATTGTAGTCAACGGTCGTCGGTAGCCTCGGAAAATCAAGATTGAACGGACAACTAAAGCTGAAAGCTGTATTGCTCTCCTTCCTTCATCAAAACAGGTGAGAAATCTCATTGCACCTTCCAACGTTCAACAAATTCATAACTCTCATTCTCTGTAATCCCAACTGATTACAAGTTCTCTAATGCTAATTATGTTAAATTTTCTAAATTATGGTTAACTAGTTATTTACTTGTTTATAATACCCAATATCGATATCTTATTATACCTTTGAATGTTATTTACAGTTCGGGTTTAAATCTGAAAACTATAGTATAATTTGATGTATGTTTATATAAGTTATTTTTATAATTTTGTGTATGTTTATATCTGAATGCTAATTACAACTATTAGGGTATAATCAAAAAATTAGGGCATATTTTGATGTATATATACATATATATTTGTTAATTGGTGTATATGCAAATAATATAATGCTTATAGCTAGCATTGGTTGCTTAGTGCTGGTGTGCATAATTTAGATTACATGATTTTTTTTTAAATGTTGAGAATAAAATTTTGTTTACGTTGTTGTTTATTAGTTTACATGCTTAATTATATATAAAATCTAGTTCGCTGGAATGTATGGCATGTGTTAAATTAATGTTGGGTTTATCAAATACAATAAAATATTTGAAAATTGTTGAGTTAGAAAACATAAAAAAATTATGTAAAAATTATATAATACTTTATAAAATTAACCAAACATTAAAACATAAATGAATTATTGTACAAATGTAAATATAACATATAAAAATAAAACATATAATGTGCTTTATTTTTAAAATCCACTAATGGTTTTTTGGTCCACTTGACAAGTATTGTATATGTTCATTATATAAATATTTGTTTTTTCTCAAAACATGTACATCAATATTCTTATAACACAATAATTTTTTAGATTTATCCTTGTATTAGACAAGTTAAAAATACTATAAAGCAACTGCATATTGTCAATCATTTCATCTTAAACGATTCACAAAATTTCAAAAGCACTTCATTTTTGCTCCTTATGCACACACATTTGTATATGATACAAAGAATAAAGTGGAAGTGCTGCCAAAATACTGTTGAATCGTTTAAAATGAAATGATTTACGAAATGTAATCATAATTATTTCTAATGGAAATTAGGATGGCCGACCACGATCAAAGTAGAAAATAAAAAACTAAAAAATTAACATTATATTCATAATCTATTAAAATTGGAAATACATTAATGTTTATTAAAAAAAGATAAAAAGAATAATGTATTATATAATTAATGAAACATTACAATGTATGAATGAGCTGAAAAATAAAATGCCAATACGAAATAATTTTAGATATGGAAAATGTAATGACCCGTGTTTATGTAATTTAATTTTGAATATTTAAATTTGTTTTAAATTTTAAATTGGAAATACAAATGGATTTTAATATATACATTATCACTTTAATAAAACGGAATACGATTTAATTTCAAACATATCGAATTATTGTAATACGAAAATGAGGAATATTTGAATTCTAAGTTAAAAACGAATCGAAATGATTCTAATGATTTATATAAATTCTATTTGAATTAGAATAATGATAACAATTTATTACTGATGAATTTGATTGTTTAAAATTGAATTTATATTTATCAATTTAATTTAACATATAGAAATAGCAAATTATCAAACGACCTCAGATTTCGACGAAACAATTTTATTAAATCCGTAATAGTTAATTATTGCTAGATTTTAAGTTTCATGTCAATAGAAGTTATTGTGTTAGCGTGTGCAATTTAAATCCGTATCGATGAACGATTTGGAATTCAAAATAGCGTAATTTTTGCAAATGGACTCAGAATTCGATAAAATCGGTTTCACTGGGTCCGGGATGTCAAACTATAGCAGGATGTATGTTTTCACCAAGATTGGATTTTGTATGTGATATTATGAACTAAAACGTTCAAACGAAAATTATGCATGAATAAAATTGAATATAAAGTTAAAATATATCACCCATATATTATCTCCAATCCCTCAAACCCCTTCAACCTTCATTCCTTCGTGAACGACCAAAAACAGCCGCAACTTCCTAAATATTTCTCATAATAAATCGAATACGAATTAAAATCAGACTTTCTTTGATTCGTTGAGCTCGTTGAAGCATGAACTTCATGCTCGTATGCTCGAAAAGGCGTGCGATCGAAATCAGGGATGTTCGAACATAGGAAGCGACGCCTAGGGCTATGGTTTTGATGGAAGTGGGTAATCGATTTGCAAAGTGAAGTTTGGATTAGGGTTAAGGGCTTCGAGTAGCAGCTTGTAGCATTTATTTTTTGTGATAATTGGCGATAGAATATGCCGCGACCTGATGTGAAGGTCGTGAAGACTGGTTGTCGGGGGGACTGCGAGTTGGTTGTGATTTTTCTCGGGAGGTGTGGGTTGAGATGAGGGGATTTATGGTGATTTTGGTTTGGCAAACGATGGATAAATGGGGAAGGAATGGGAGATAAAAGTTTCGGCAATGGTGGTTCGGTATAGGCAGTGAACGGGAAGAAGATGAATCAAGGGAAGAGGATTAGCGGCTAATTAATCACGTGCTTAGTGATTAATGAGGTGTTTAGTATTTAATAAAACAATTTAATAATAAAGATGGAAAATTAGATTTTGCAGCTTTAGGAATTTGGCTATGAAAATCTTTTATTTGGATTCATGGCGAAATTCTGAATCGTTTTCATATATAATATGCTGAAAACGATCAATGTATGAAGAAGTTACAAGCAAGTGAAATTGGACAGTAAAACGCAGAAATATATATATATATATATATATATAATTAGAAGGGTAATATATATATATATATATATATGTGTGTATGTGTGTGTGTGTGTGTGTGTGTCCAAAATATATTAAAAACAAATGAGGGAGAATTTGAATTTCAAACTGAGGATAAGATTATGGGAAAAAAGAATATTATAAGTAAGGAAAGAGATTAGCAAATAACGTAACATATTATATAATTAAACACTTCAGCGCTATCTACGTTCATTGGGCGTTTCAGCGACCAGGATTTTGACCGCCCTCTATAAGGGGTGTCGACCGTCGGTCGACTTCCCAAACCGACAGCCTGGTTGCTGAGAGGGCCAATGAATCTATGTTTGGTTAGGGTTTTCTAGGGGAATATATATAAATATATGGCCCGGTTTACATCTGAATAATCTAACGGCCTACGCTTACACAAGTGATTATGTATAGGCCCTCAAACCATACAGCAGAACCCTAGCCACTCTCTTATCTCTACCTCCGTGTTATCCTTCTACCATTGCTGAATTCCAGAAAGGTTAGGAATTTCTCTTCTATTCCTCTAAGCTTCATTCTTGTCTTTTCTCTAATCTAATTCTCATAGATTTAAGTTTGAATTATGGAATTTAGTTTTTTTATATATGCATAAAATTCTAAAAATGATTCTTACATATGTATTAAGAGGATTGGAGCTCGTTTATCATGAAGACCGAACACAGACCTGAATCTACAATAAGAATCCTATTTGTTCTACCTTAAATCTACGAGTGGAATATTGTGTTTTTAGGCATGTTCTATTTTTTTTAATAGATTAACATGTTGATGGCTATGCTTAAGAGGATTGGGAAATCAATAACATTAA
This sequence comes from Allium sativum, assembly GCA_030737875.1. NCBI lineage: Eukaryota > Viridiplantae > Streptophyta > Magnoliopsida > Asparagales > Amaryllidaceae > Allium > Allium sativum. The sequence goes on from CM060921.1 coordinate 323,721,680, forward strand.
TACAAAAAAACCCAAATCCTCTATTTTATATTTGCGTAAGAATTGTAATGTTATTTGGGTTTGTTTTGGATCTTAATATTGGATTGAGAATGAAAGGGGTGTTGTTGTTTCTACTTTGTGTAATTCACCCTTATGTAAACATTTGATTATAACATAAAAGGGTTTAAATTTAGTTTGTTCCATGATTTGATTTGGTTTGGATTCTATTTTGAATTCAAACGTATTCATACTTGAAATATATAAAATATAAACATTTTTATGTGCAATACACCAAAAAGGGATGAATTAGATAAAGTGGAATTTATAAATATACACGTATATGTTATATGTATATTATACTCCATTCTTGATTCAATATTGAAGTCATTCCAACAAGCCTAGAATGCAAGTTCAAATTTGTATGTATGTTGTATTTTCCATTCACTGCTATCTGTTATTATGCTATTATGCCATCATGCCTAAAATGTAGCGGTCAAGATATGGAAATTAACCTGTATCTCTTATTTAGACAAGTTGACAACTTTTATCCCGTTAGAACGTTCTCTCGTTCATACGAACATTAAGCGTTATTTGTGCGTTATAGTTATTATATTAATATAGCATAATCAATGTAATTAACGTATTATCAACGTAATAAATGCGATTAGGATAGAATTCGAATTGAAATGTCCATATTTTTTTAGGAAGACGCTTTTGCAGCGTAGGGCTACACAACCGATTAACATTATATATATATATATATATATATATATATGTATGTAGTCTGGTTGATAGGCCCAACTAGTGGAGAATAGTTTAGGACAATGTTAGTCCTAAAAGTTGTTCACAAAAGAGCCAAAATACATAATACATAATATAGTTTAAACAACCCACTACATAATCATGTCGAACCATCCCTAAGAAACAACAAAAGTATAGGGTGTTCGGTTAAAATACCAAATTGTTCATCGCTGGAAGGCAAAGTTGCCCTCTGAGTGCCGGGCGACGGAGGCGCGGGTAGGGTGTGTCTGAAGCGTGCATGGCGGGAAACACATGTACAAGATTCATATAGATGAACAATATATCCACAAGTACCATAGAAGTGATTTTTTGTTTGTTGAAAATGTGTGCATTACGCTCCCACTAAATGTTATGCTCCATATATATATACAACTGATTACTTGTGTGTGCGTATGTATAGAATGGCTTTACATATATCAGTAGTGACACACAGACACGAGATTAGTTGCCATTTATGGTAGAAGCCTGCCCGGAACTGACCGATAAATACAGCAACCACAAGTAGGCCTAACTAACGTGAGCGGTCTGGGTGTCGTGGGCCATTAAAACTTAGTACACTATGACACGAGGTTAAACCCACTTGTAGTAGAAGCCTGCCCAGAACTGCCTAACATATCCATCATGTAACATCCCGTAATTTTAAAGAACACCATAATGATAAACTAAAGAACACTTAATTAAATATTGAGAATTAGCAAAACGGGCAGCACCATTGCGTTTGTCTCGGAATTTTGCGTAAGATAGACTCTGAGTTTGCATGAAACAGACATCGTATGAAGAAGTTATTAAGCCTAGAAGTTTGTATATGCACAAGAAAATTATATGTATACAATTCAACCTATAAATTCAAATTAATTCAAAACAGTGAAGCGGGATGGGCTATCATCGAATCGACCCATTGGAGGGTTCGATCCAGCTGGGTCTCGGGTCGACCTAGGGTGATTGGGGTCGACGCATGGGTCAACACAGTAAAGGGGGGTCGACCCCTATACAGATCTGGGTAGATTCAGTTTTTAAACGTGGACTTATTTGTTGGCTTGGTTTGTTGGCTTTATGCTAGAAATAGGATCCCATTTCTATTGTTTTTACACATAAAAAACAATGAAGACAACGAGACACTGCCCTAACTTAGATTGAGTTAGCCTATTTGCTTCAGTAACAGCTTATACGCATTAAAGAATTTCTTGTACAGCTTCAGCCTACTGTTCTTTGTTATTTAGATCCAATCCATGTGAGTTCATGTTATTTTTAGATATAAACATTTAATAGTAATCTTGACATGTTTATAAGTTTGGATCAAAACATGTGCCTGTTAATAACCTGAATCATAACTAAACAGATCTGCCATTTTGTGTATCCTCTTTTTAGTTCTTACATGCCTATCTTTATTATGCCTATTCTGTCATTATGCCCATTCTGTCACTTTGTGCCTATTCTGTTAGTATGCCTAATCATGTCACCATATGTCTATCATGTTAGTATGCTTATTTCTATCGTCATATGCCTACCATGTTATCATATGCCTATTCTCGTCCTCTTCTCCCCCTCTTTCCCTTTTTATTTTTATAGCCAGGTTACCTTCGAGCCTAGGCCTATCGCTGAAATATGCGAGCGCACGAAATTAGGAACAGTTGAAAATGACAAACCGGGTAACTTATATTGTAAAATATGATTGGGATTTGGGGTCATAATCTATACATTGATCTAGAACTTTAATTTGGGCATAACTCGTATTATGAATCATGACTGAGGTTTTTGGCGGCGTAACCTATATTGTACAATTTGACTAAAAATTGGTGTAAATGTTATATTGTGAATTATGACCGTAATTTAGGGTATATAAATCTGTAAGCTTAATTTAAGATTTAGCAGAACATGATAATAAAACTTTAAGCAACCTGCTATAACTTGCGTAGATGTTTAATCTATTAAAAATGACAAATCTGCGGAAATATGTTGAAACTAAATACCATAATTGAAAAACCTACGGTGAACATGAATAATTGTTTAAGGATGAATATGCCTAGGTTTATAGTAAATAGAAACTGTAACCGCACTTAGACACGAGGTTAGATTACACTTATGGTAGAAGTCTGCCCGTAACTGCCCGGCAAATCCAGCACTCACAAGTGGTTAATCTAATGTGAGGGGTCGAGTGTGTAAATGTACACGGAACGGTGCTAAGACACGAGGTTAAGTTCGACTTATGGTAGAAGTCTTCTCGAAACTGCCCGGCATATCCAGCATTCACAAGTGGTAAACTTAATGTGAGAGGTCTGGTGCATTACCATACATGAACGAGAAATGATAATAACCCATTATAATTAATTACATTAATGAGAATATTATATAATAGGCAGGCTTGTCCTAGGGACAAGTGGAAATTATAACATAACTTATAATAAAAGGAAAGGAAACTTATTAGTAAACCATAGTTAAGAGAACAAGTTCATAAGTAAACAGTGATAAGTTGTAGTGATAGTGTAAGACAGAATTATAATTAAATTAGAAAGAACGGGGTGAATATATAAGGTGTAATAAGTTATATTTAATCATAAATAATAAGTGAAATGTAAATAAAATTATACTAGGTGTAGAAACTTAGTAAATTATACTACAAGTCTAGTAATACATCTAGGCAAGTGATTGTTGGGTTAAAAATGGTTGTACACTCATGGTATATAGATAAATGTAATTTTATAATCGGGCTTATTATTGACTTGTAATGACCCGCATTGGCAGAGGTATTATTAATTTATTTAATTATATAAATAGTGATATAGTGAATTAAATGGTCATGGAATTAAATAATGGTGAATATTTAATTAAAATAATAAATTAAATAATATATTTAATTCTGAAATAATCAGAATTGGCTGAAATGGTGATATGGTGTGAACTGGATCATCTGCGATATTTAATTCAGTTTAGAATTGAATTTGAATAACGAATATATTATATAAACGACAGTTTGAACATAGAATTATAATATAATTAAAATCGAGCTTAAAATGGCGCTACAGTTCGTAAATTGGTGATTCGAACTTCAACTGAATGTACATGATTCGTTTTAAGCCGGATTTCTGTGAAACAAGAAACGTGTGGAGCTGGTGGAGTATATCTTTCTAGTGGAAGAGAAAAATCGGGATTTCATCATGTAGATTTTGATTCACGTCCACATCAAATTTTAGAAAAGTCGATGTGGAATTCCTTTATAATTTATAAAGGAATTATTTATATTTTTAGAAGGAATTTCAATATAAATCGAATATCGGGTTGACCCGGATTTGAAATATCAAGTTAGAAATTCATATAGGAATATTCTAGAGCTGTATGGTATTCCACTGTGAATATAGATGATAATATTTATTTTTAAATATTTAATTCAATTTTATTTAAATATATTTATATATTTAAATGGGTCATCCAGAGCTTTAAAAATAGCCACTTTTGCAAACGAAGTCGGAATTCGACGAAACCAGTTTTGTTGGATCCGCAATGTCAAATAGTTGTTAGATTTCCAGTTTCGTGATTTTTAGAGTCACTGTGTGGTCGTACGGATTTTTAGAGTGAAAAACAGTTAGTATTTTGATGGTTAAAAATATGCTGTGTGAGTAAACGGAGTCGGAATTCGACGAAACCAGTTTTGTTGGGACCGTAATGTCGAACTCTAGCTGCATATCAATTTTCATGATTTTCGGGTATCATATGTGATCATAAGAAATTTATTTCGCGGAGAACACATAGCGATATAATAGAAATGGAATATGCTAATGGAATATTCCAATCTCTAATCCTATAAATACACAATAAATTCTCATCTAAACCTAATTTCCACTTTCACAAGTCAACCACATTTTTCCGCCGTTATATTTTTTTCCATAGCAAAAGTTTCGATCTCAAGAAATCAAAACAAATGGAATTAAATTCCTAAAAATCTAAATACATATATATTCAGATTCCCATAGGCGTGCTTTTCATCTTGGTATGCTTTTGATGATGTTCGACGGTTGCTGGTTCAATGTCGGTTTTGGGCATTAGGGCTAGGGTTCACGAAATCAGAAAATTTGTGCATCGATCAGTGTTTTGAAGGTTGTATTTGAGGTTGTGGTTGTATTTAGCTTGGATTGGGAATTTTTCAGGAGATTTCAGAATAGAGGATGTCGATGTTCTTCCTGGTCAGCGTGCATGAGTTTTGAAGTCGCGACAGGCATGTGATTTTCGAATTGGAGTTTAATGGTACTGGTAGGTGGAGGCTTGAACGAGATGATGTGTGGTGAGATCGGTTTGAAGTTTAATGAAGAAGGAAGTGAGAACATGGATTGCAAAAGGAACGGCAATGGCCTGGTAATTTCAGAGGAGCGACCTGGGTTTGTGGAAGATGAAGGATAAGCGGATGGGTTCTAACGTGGACCAATGGGCCGGGTTGAAGGAGTATGGCCCGACGGCAAATTAAATTAGTTTTGTTTAAATTTAAATGTATATGAACTTCATAGTATCATAACTATCTCATACGTGATCGAAATTCAGTGAAACAAGATCCGTTGGGATCATATGGACGGTGGCTACACCATGGAGCTGACTGGGAGTGAATCCGAGCTCGTTACAATTTATGGAGAAATAAAATTGTTTGATTCAGATCAAACAACAGTTTATCGTTCTTTAACGATGAACTGCCAAAGTGAGTAAAATCTCACTAACTCTGAACAGTTTATAATTTCATGTTGTATTTTTAGAACTATTAGAAATTGTCTGATTGACTGTGTGTTGATTGTTTGATTGAACTGTTAGTCAGTTAGTTGAATTTCTATATTGATTCTGTTTAACAGAATATATCATATGGAACTGAAAGTGATGTTATCTATATTGTTTAACATCTGTGATGCAGGGAAACAGGTTGGAGGAATCCAACTGGATTCCTCAACATTTATCTTACTGTGATTCATATATTGTGATATATAATCTGTTGTTGATTATATGTGTTTGGACGATACTGATCATCGTGATTTGATATGTTGAATACCATAACATACCAAAATGTTGATAAGGGAATATTTTCAAAGTGATATTTGAAAATAAAATATTTATAAATGGAATATTTATAAATAAGAAATATTTATAAATTGGAATATTTACAAATAGGAGATATTTAGAAAAGGGAAATTATAAAATCAAAGGGGTAGATTTTAAAAGGAAATATTTGCAAATAGAATAATAGAAAAGGAAATATTCGTATAATCATTTACAAATAGAATTGATAGGAAATATTTAGAAAATAAATAGGGTTAAAAAGGGAAATTTATTTATAATGGAATAGGACGTTATAAAAGGGAAAACGTTATAAAAAGGAAACTGTTATAAGAAGGAAATCATTTTAAAGTGGAGAACCGTTACTAAAAGTAAATCTTTAAAAATGAATAAACATTGTTAAAGGGGAAATCTTTATAAAGCAAATAAAGGAGTTAAATCGAATATGGTATTCAAAAGGAGTTAAATCGAATATGGTATTCGAAAGGAGTTAAATCGAATATGGTATTCGAAAGTAGTAAATCGAATTAGTTATTCGAAAGGGGTTAGTCGAGTCGAGTTAGTTGGAAAGAGTAAATCGAATATTTGTTATTCGAATAAGAGTTATCCAGTTAGAGTAAAACCGGTTAGAGTTAATCAATTAGAGTTAACCAGTTAGAGTTAAACCAGTTAGAGTTAATCAGTTAGAGTAAATCGAACTAGAGTTATTCAAATGGAGTTATCGAATAATAGTTTATTCGAATAGAGTTAAAGGAGTTATCGATTATTAGTTAATCGAAAGGAGTTATCGATTATTAGTTAATCGAAGGAGTTATCGATTATAGTTTAATCGAAAAGAGTTATCGATTAGTTTAATCGAAGTGAGTAATCGAATATAGTTTATTCGAAAGGAATTATCGAATTTGGTTATTCCAAGGAGTTATCGAATTTAGTTATTCGATGGAGTTAATCGATTAGAGCTAAAGCAAATGAGTTAATCGTATATAGTTTATTCGAATATAAAGTAAATAGAGTTAATCGTATATAGTTTATTCGAATAGAATCAATTGAGTTAATCGAATATTAGTGATTCGAACAGAGTAAAAGGAGTTATCGAATATAGTTTATTCGAAAGGAGTCAAGTGAAACGAGTAAATCAATAGTGTCAGTCCAATAGAGTTAATTGATACGAGTTAAGTGAAAAGTGTTTATCGAATATAGTTATTCGAAAGAAAGGTTAAGTAAGGAAGTTAGTTAAAGAAATTTAAAGTGAACTTTGACTATTTCAAGGTTAGAAATGTTGTCCCGTTAAGGTCTGAGAGGTAGTTCTACCCCAACTTGATTGGCTTCGTTTTTAACTAAGGAATGGTTAAGGTTCGGCAGTAAAGGATGGTAAAGTGAATTTAGTAATTAAAGGAAATGGTTGAGTTGGCATAGCGATGTTTTATCTAAACATCTGCTTAATCCAAACGTAGGAGTTTTGGAAATGTTTTCCAAACAAAAATCAGAAATGTTTTCTAATACAGAAAACAAGAAATGGAAATATTCCCAATATAAATAACGTATATTTTCTAAAATGGCAAATGTTGAATATAGGGAAACCAGAGATGTAAAATAAACTAAAGAGATTAATGTTAAATGATGTTTGTTCGATATAATTTCCATCTGGAAATAATATCGTTGTTTTCACACTTGTTTTTCTTTGATAGTTAACTCACAGACTATCGAAGTTTTGACCATTTTAACGTTGTTAATATGGAGAGACCGATTGGATTATTATCCAAAGAACCACTCTGTATTGGCATAAGCGTTGCGAATCATATATGCCAAAGATATTTGAAAACGGAGTAAAATGCAAGGGCTGTCCTGTTTACAGAATAGTGCCTTCGGTTCATCTTGTTCCCGGATGACTTGTATGGATGAATGTCTGACTGAGTATTTCTAGAAGGGTCACATACATTGATTTCTTCGACTGTACCAAGAGTGGAAGCGGAGAAGGAAACTTCTTTTAGCTGACACGTAATGTATGGTTGTAGACGTCAATCGGTGATTTGATGGATTTGACGATGCGGCATTCAAAGTGAATCTGGTGTGATGATAAAGCGTAGCTTCTAGCCTCACATCTGGTAAATGACAGAAATCGGGCAGGCAGCATGGCTAAGTCGGTCGCACCAAAGTAGGGTGTATAATCACCTGATCTAGAGTTTCATTTATTTCTAAAAATCTATTGTTGATGCTGTCCCATTCGGGAAACAGTTGCTGATCCCAACCGTTGGTGATATACATTCGATACACTCAAGCGAATTGAGTGGTCGGTCATGTGTGGCCGGGTTGCAAAATGTTCTTGTTGAACCCAGTGTATTCCTCTCTAGAGGTACACTAGCGAAAGGTGGTTCCATACCTTGTCATAGTTGGAAATCCATTACCCAATACGTGCTTGCGGTTTTGATTGTATACTATATATGTAGAACGTGAGATGAAAGCGTTTATGCTAGATGATTATTATATTGTGGTTGATAGACATTATTATAATATCAAAAGGTTTTGATATAAAGATATTTTTGATTCTCATAAGGGAAAAACCCGTTCCGTTATACGGCGTGGTCTTATGAGATATTGTTTAATGGCTTAAATAGTTTAAACTGTTTTACTCATACCAGTCCCATGACTGACCCGGAGTTTATTTTGTTTTGTTTTCCCTAAACTCTTGGGTGCCCAATTTTGTATGGGCAGTCAAGTAGTCAGGATTTTACAGATACTTGAAGAGCTGGAGCAGGAGGCTTCAGGATCATATAGCTATAGTTTATTTCCGCTGTGTTGTAAGTGTTGTACTTGATGATGATATGTATATTCAAGTAAACTCTTTTATTTCAAAGATATGTTATCTATTATATGTTATTCGTTCCACTGTGAGGTTCGTGTTACTCTGATGTTGTGTTCTTCTTCTTCTTCTATTCTAAGTTTCTATCTTATCTATCCTCACCCTCTACCTTCTTTCATTATGATCGGTATTTTCGATCCTTGGATGTTCGATATGTGTGGTATATCGGATAACCAAGATCGTCAAAATCCCGGGTCATTACAGTTGGTATCAGAGCATAAGTTAAGTGATTTACCTTGGCTCTGTGGCGTGACTCAGTAGAGACGGGGTTAGTAATACCCTAGATTGAGTTGAGTGTATATATACGAGTGAACGTACTTGTAAATGATATAAAAATTGTTTTATATTGTGAAGATTTATTGGTTGAGTTGTTTACGTGTTCTGGTCGATCAGTTTGATCCACTGTATCGGTAGGAGTTTATAAACACTCGAATACGATGGGTCGACACGATATGTTTTGAAAAGAGGGTAAATTAAAATAAGTTTACCCAAGGTATATCTCGATATAAAGAAGATATATATATATCAAAATTAGAATATAGTGGACATATTGGTTGTTATTATAATCGAGTAAGATTATAAATAAAATGGTTATGTAAATAACCAATCAGAATTCATATAAGTGAAATACGTGAAATCAGATGAGTTAAATCTGAAATTTAAACCAAAAACTGAATTAAAATTCTGGAAAATTGGAAAAGTGTTTGTAAATGATTTTGGATTAAAAATAAGGAAAATTTAAGATCTTGGGTGATTTTAAATTGTTTTACAAGCATTGTGAATTATATTTTGAAATGAATTTCAAAGTGGAAATGTTTAGAAATGGTTTTATAGTATTGAACTCACTTCGATCGCTGGAAAATAGATTCTGATGATGACAGCTGCATCATCAGTATTCATTTTCGAGTTGTAAGTGATAAATTACTACCAGAGATACTGTTTTGAATTTGTTTTGGGAAATACAAGTTGTGTTGAATTTCAAAATGAGATTTATAATAAAGAATGAATAAAGAAAGTTTGAAATAGAAATTGAGTATAGAAATTCAAAGGGAGTTTGAATATATGAAATTCAATGGAATTGAAATAGAAATTGAATATAGAAATTCAAAGGGAGTTTGAATATATGAAATTAAATGGAAGTGATATAGAATTTGAATATAGAAATTTAAATGGGGTTTGAATATAGAAATTCAAACGACATTTATATATAGAATTTGAATATATTGGATTAGTATATAGAAATTCAAATGGCATTTATATATAGAATTTGAATAGAATTTGATATATTGAATTTGATATACAGAATTTGAATATAATTTGAATAGAATTTGATATATAGAATTTGAATGATAGAATTTGATATATAGATTTGAATAATAGAAGTAATATAAAATTTGAATAGAAATTGAATAGAATTAACTAAGTCGAAGAGGAATTAGTTAATCGAGTTTTGAATTTGAAGTTGAACTTTGAAAGGTGAATTGGATTTGTAAATGGATATTCGAAATCGAATATAGAACTTAAATTTGAAATTTGGATTCAAATTAGTTAATAAGCAAGTTAAAATATATTTGAACATGTCATGTTCAAATATAAAAGTGAAATAGACTAAAAAGTTAATTAACAAATTAATTAACGAATTGAGTTAAAATGATCAGGTATAATTAAAATAGATTGGGCAGGTATAAATATACATGAGATAGGTATGGATAAGTTATGAAGGTATATAAATAGAATGCTCGACGAAAAGGTATGTATTTAATTCATATATGAGATTTTATGCGCCGTATCGGCTAGCCGCTTGGCTTTTTCCTTTTCTTTTGGATTGGTGAGGGCCATGGGAGGCTATTTGAAATATCCAGATGCTCCTGGTACAAAGGAGGTTATGGCGAATTTTTCCGGGAATTTAAGGAGTTAGAATATTTTTAAGATAATTTGATAGTTAGAAATCAACGTATCGATATATATAGAAGTCGATAAGGAAACGAACTTAGAAATAGAATAGTAAAATCAAAAAGGAAGACTAAGAATAAAATCTAGTAAGAATAGAAAGAGGAAGCGTATACGTGTTTAAAAGTGAATAAGTAGTTGTATGGTATTGATTATTCGAGCAAGTAGTCATATCTGTTTTGACGTTATAAATGTTATTCAAACAAGGTCTGAGAGGTAGTTATACCCCAACTTGATTGATTTCATTATTAACAAATAAATAGTAAGATTTCAGGCTCGAAGATCAATGTTGAATAAGAGTTAGTTGAATATAGTATTTGGGTTGTCGTAATGATGTTTTACACAACATCCGTTTTAACCCAAATAAGTGTAAGCTTGGAAATATAATAAAGAATATTTCCTAAGTATAGAAATAAACAAGATCGGAAAAGAGATAAGTAAATGGGAATATTTTCCAATTATAAATAACATATATTTTCTAAAGTTTAGAAAATAAAGGAAGGCGATATTCGGAAATGTTTTCCAAATAACATAAAAGGCCAATATGGTTATTGAAAATATTTGGTTAACAAATATTGATAAAGAAATAGAGAAGTGATTTAACTAATGGAACATTAATTAAGGGTTCAATGACATGTTCAAAAGGAAAATTTGATTTTTGAAAAGGGTAAACTGTTTAAAAACTCCCAGGGAAAGACTGTTTGAATTAAAAAAAAATTTAACAGAAATTTGTGAAAGCAAATTTGAATTAAAGTAAAGCCAGTAAAGTGGTAACTGAGGTTGAATTAGAATGATATCAAGACAAATTGGATTGTGAGATTCAAATTTGAAGTGTAATGGGATAATCAAGTTAAGAGTTGGGAATCGAGAAGAAACTTGAGTTGAATTGATATTTGGCTCGGATATAAGCGAACGGTTGTGTTGTGGATAAAAGCAGGTTGGAATTTGATTGGAATGACCCTTGTATCCGCTGAATTGATAACAGATGGAAAGGATATAATGATATGCCCGACAAAAAGGTACAAGTTTATATTTCATATGGTATGAGATTTTGATGAGCCGAATTGGCAAGCCGCTTGGCTGTTTAATTTTCTTTTGGGTTGGAGATGGCCCAGAGAGGCGAGTTGGAGTTTGACCAATTGACCAGTACAAAGGAGGTGCTGGCGAAAATTTTTGAAAAGTTAAGGAGTTAGAAAATTTTCAGGATTTTTGAAAATTTTCGTTGATAAGAATTAATATATAATTTAATTGAAATTAAATTGGTTCAGTTGAAACTGAAGTTAAGAAGTGAAAAAATATGTTCTAACCAGTCGATAGGGTCGTCCTCTACCTTTTAGCAATTTCGAGGACGAAATTATTTTAAGTGGGAAAGATTATAATGACCCGCATTGGCAGTGGTATTATAATTAATTTATTTAGTTATATAAATAGTGATATAGTTAATTAAATGGTCGTGGAATTAAATAATGGTGAATATTTAATTAAAATAATAAATTAAATAATATATTTAATTCTGAAATAATCAGAATTGGCTGAAAAGGCGATATGGTGTAAACTGGATCATCTGTGATATTTAATTCGGTTTAGAATTGAATTTGAATAACGAATATATTATATAAACGACAGTTTGAACATAGAATTATAATATAATTAAAATCGAGCTTGAAATGGCGTTGCGGTTCGTAAATTGGCGATTCGAACTTCAACTGAATGTACAGGATTCGTTTTAAGCCAGATTTCTGTGAAACAAGAAACGTGTGAAGCTGGTGGAGTATATCTTTCTAGTGGAAGAGAAAAATCGGGATTTCATCGTGTAGATTTTGATTCACGTCCAAATCAAACTTTAGAAAAGTCGATGTGGAATTCCTTTATAATTTATAAAGGAATTATTTATATTTTTAAAAGGAATTTCAATATAAATCGAATATCGGGTTGACCCAGATTTGAAATATCAAGTTAGAAATTCATATAGGAATATTCTAGAGTTGTATGGTATTCCACTATGAATATAGACGATAATATTTATTTTTAAATATTTAATTCAATTTTATTTAAATATATTTATATATTTAAATGGGTCATCCAGAGCTTTAAAAATAGCCACTTTTGCAAACGAAGTCGGAATTCGATGAAACCAGTTTTGTTGGATCCGCAATGTCAAATAGTTGTTAGATTTCCAGTTTCGTGATTTTTAGAGTCGCTGTGTGGTCGTACAGATTTTTAGAGTGAAAAACAGTCAGTATTTTGACGGTTAAAAATACGCTGTGTGAGCAAACAGAGTCGGAATTCGACGAAACCAGTTTTGTTGGGACCGTAACGTCGAACTCTAGCTACATGTCAATTTTCATGATTTTCGGGTATCATATGTGATCATAAGAAATTTATTTCGCGGAGAACACATAGCGATATAATAGAAATGGAATATGCTAATGGAATATTCCAATCTCCAATCCTATAAATACACAATAAATTCTCATCTAAACCTAATTTCCACTTTCACAAGTCAACTACATTTTTCCGCCGTTATATTTTTTTCCATAGCAAAATTTCGATCTCAAGAAATCAAAACAAATGGAATTAAATTCCTAAAAAGCTAAATACATATATATTCAGATTCCCGTAGGCGTGCTCTTCATCTTGGTATGCTTTTGATGATGTTCGACGGTTGCTGGTTCAATGTCGGTTTTGGGCATAAGGGCTAGGGTTCACGAAAACAGAAAATTTGTGCATCGATGAGTGTTTTGAAGGTTGTATTTGAGGTTGTGGTTGTATTTAGCTTGGATTGGGAATTTTTGAGGAGATTTCGGAATAAAGGATGTCGATGTTCTTCCTGGTCAGCGTGCGTGAGTTTTGAAGTCGCGGTAGGCATGTGATTTTCGAATTGGAATTTAATGGTACTGGTAGGTGGAGGCTTGAACGAGATGATGTGTCGTGGGATCGGTTTGAAGTTTAATGAAGAAGGAAGTGAGAACATAGATTGCAAAAGGACCAGCAATGGCCTGGTAATTTCAGAGGAGCGACCTAGGTTTGTGGAAGACGAAGGATGAGCGGATGGGTTCTAACGTGGACCAATGGGCCGGGTTGACAAGGAGTAAGGCCCAACGGCAAATTAAATTAGTTTTGTTTAAATTTAAATGTATATGAACTTCGTAGTATCATAACTATCTCATACATGATCGAAATTCAGTGAAACAAGATCCGTTGGGATCGTATGGACGGTGGCTACACCATGGAGCTGACTGGGAGTGAATCCGAGCTAGTTACAATTTATGGCGAAATAAAACTGCTTGATTCAGATCAAACAACAGTTTATCGTTCTTTAACGATGAACTGCCAAAGTGAGTAAAATCTCACTAACTCTGAACAGTTTATAATTTCATATTGTATTTTTAGAACTGTTAGAGATTGTCTGATTGACTGTGTGTTGACCGTTTGATTTAACTGCTAGTCAGTTAGTTGAATTTCTATGTTGATTCTGTTTAATAGAATATATCATATGGAACTGAAAGTGATGTTATCTATATTGTTTAACATCTATGATGCAGGGAAACAGGTTGGAGGAATCCAAATGGATTCCTCAAAATTTATTTTACTGTGATTCATATATTGTGATATATGATGTGATATATAATATGTTGTTGATTATATGTGTTTGGACGATACTGATCATCGTGATTTGATATGTTGAATACCATAACATACCGAAATGTTGATAAGGGAATATTTTCAAAGTGATATTTGAAAATAAAATATTTATAAATGGAATATTTATAAATAAGAAATATTTATAAATTGGAATATTTATAAATAGGAGATATTTAGAAAAGGGAAATTATAAAATCAAAGGGGTAGATTTGAAAAGGAAATATTTGCAAACCATTTGCAAATAGAATAATAGAAAAGGAAATATTCGTATAATCATTTACAAATAGAATTGATAGGAAATATTTAGAAAATAAATAGGGTTAAAAAGGGAAATTTATTTATAACGGAATAGGACGTTATAAAAGGGAAAACGTTATAAAAAGGAAACTTTTATAAGAAGGAAATCATTTTAAAGTGGAGAACCGTTACTAAAAGTAAATCCTTAAAAATGAATAAACATTGTTAAAAGGGAAATCTTTATAAAGCAAATAAAAGAGTTAAATCGAATATGGTATTCAAAAGGAGTCAAATCGAATATGGTATTCGAAAGGAGTTAAATCGAATATGGTATTCGAAAGTAGTAAATCGAATTAGTTATTCGAAAGGGGTTAGTCGAGTCGAGTTAATCGGAAAGAGTTAATCGAATATTTGTTATTCGAATAAGAGTTGTCCAGTTAGAGTAAAACCAATTAGAGTTAATCAATTAGAGTTAACCAGTTAGAGTTAAACCAGTTAGAGTTAATCAGTTAGAGTAAATCGAACTAGAGTTATTCAAATGGAGTTATCGAATAATAATTTATTCGAATAGAGTTAAAGGAGTTATCGATTATTAGTTAATCGAAAGGAGTTATTGATTATTAGTTAATCGAAGGAGTTATCGATTATAGTTTAATCGAAAAGAGTGATCGATTAGTTTAATCGAAGTGAGTAATCGAATATAGTTTATTCGAAAGGAATTATCGAATTTGGTTATTCCAAGGAGTTATCGAATTTAGTTATTCGATGGAGTTAATCGATTAGAGCTAAAGCAAATGAGTTAATCGTATGTAGTTTATTCGAATATAAAGTAAATAGAGTTAATCGTATATAGTTTATTCGAGTAGAATCAATTGAGTTAATCGAATATTAGTGATTCGAATAGAGTAAAAGGAGTTATCGAATATAGTTTATTCGAAAGGAGTTAAGTGAAACGAGTAAATTAATAGCGTCAGTCCAATAGAGTTAATTGATAAGAGTTAAGTGAAAAGAGTTAATCGAATATAGTTATTCGAAAGAAAGGTTAAGTAAGGAAGTTAGTTAAAGAAATTTAAAGTGAACTTTGACTATTTCAAGGTTAGAAATGTTGTCCAGTTAAGGTCTGAGAGGTAGTTCTACCCCAACTTGATTGGCTTCGTTTTTAACTAAGGAATGGTTAAGGTTCGGCAGTAAAGGATGGTAAAGTGAATTTAGTAATTAAAGGAAATGGTTGAGTTGGCACAGCGATGTTTTATCTAAACATCTGCTTAATCCAAACGTAGGAGTTTTGGAAATGTTTTCCAAACAAGAATCAGAAATGTTTTCTAATACAGAAAACAAGAAATGGAAATGTTCCCAATATAAATAACGTATATTTTCTAAAATAGCAAATGTTGAATATAGGGAAACAGGAGATGTAAAATAAACTAAAGAGATTAATGTTAAATGATGTTTGTTCGATATAATTTCCATCTCGAAATAATATCATTGTTTGCACACTTGTTTTTCTTTGATAGTTAACTCACAGACTATCGAAGTTTTGACCATTTTAACGTTGTTAATATGGAGAGACCGGTTGGATTATTATCCAAAGAACCACTCTGTATTTGGCATAAGCGTTGCGAATCATATATGCCAAAGATAATTGAAGACGGAGTAAAATGCAAGGGCTGTCCTGTTTACAGAATAGTGCCTTCGGTTCATCTTGTTCTTGCATGACTTGTATGGATGAATGTCTGACTGAGTATTTCCAGAAGGGTCACGTACATTGATTTATTCAACCGTACCAAGAGTGGAAGCGGAGAAGGAAACTTCTTTTAGCTGACACGTAATGTATGGTTGTAGACGTCAATCGGTGATTTGATGGATTTGACGATGTGGCATTCAAAGTGAATCTGGTGTGATGATAAAGCGTAGCTTCTAGCCTCACAAATGGTAAATGACAGAAATTAGGCAGGCAACATGGCTAAGTCGGTCGCACCAAAGTAGGGTGTATAATCACCTGATCTAGAGTTTCATTTATTTCTAAAAATCTATTGTTGATGCTGTCCCATTCGGGAAACGGTTGCTGATCCCAACCGTTGGTGATATACATTCGATACACTCAAGCGAAATAAGTGGTCGGTCATGTGTGGCCGGGTTGCAAGATGTTCTTGTTGAACCCAGTGTATTCCTCTCTCGAGGTACACTAGCGAAAGGTGGTTCCATACCTTGTCATAGTTGGAAATCCATTACCCAATACGTGCTTGCGGTTTTGATTGTATACTATATATGTAGAACGTGAGATGAAAGCGTTTCTGCTAGATGATTATTATATTGTGGTTGATAGACATTATTATAATATCAAAAGTTTTTGTTATAAAGATATTTTTGATTCTCATAAGGGAAAAACCCGTTCCGTTATACGGCGTGGTCTTATGAGATATCGTTTAATGGCTTAAACTATTTAAACTATTTTACTCATACCAGTCCTATGACTGACCCGGAGTTTATTTTGTTTTGATTTCCCTAAACTCTTGGGTGCCCAATTTTTTATGGGCAGTCAAGTAGTCAGGATTTTACAGATACTTGAAGAGCTGGAGCAGGAGGCTTCAGGATCATATAGCTATAGTTTATTTCCACTGTGTTGTAAGTGCTGTACTTGATGATGATATGTTTATTCAAGTAAACTCTTTTATTTCAAAGATATGTAATCTATTATATGTTATTCGTTCCGCTGTGAGGTTCGTGTTACTCTGATGTTGTGTTCTTCTTCTTCTTCTTCTATTCTAAGTTTCTATCTTATCTATCCTCACCCTCTACCTTCTTTCATTATGACCGGTATTTTCGATCCTTGGATGTTCTATATGTGTGGTATATCGGATAACCAAGATCGTCAAAATCCCGGGTCATTACATGACTTAAACATGCTAAGTTATACTTGTTAGATAGAAGCTAAAGAGGTCCCAAGTTTAGTTGTTGTATTATGTTATCGGGACCCTTAAATCTTGGGGACACGGGAATGCAAGCCTCGGGGATGGCTTGTGTCAAGTTGTGTGGAACCCATATCAGTCAGTATCCCTGTTATTATCATGGTTTGTACCCCGCACTAGGTAGGGGTAAGGGCACGCTTTTTTGAAACTTATTATAAGACGTTCAAGTTTCTTGGGAGTATTAGGGATGCATTTTCGACGGAGTCATGTGTGTGCATGGATCCGGCAACGGAACCTAACATGTCAAAATGCCTATGGATATGGTTGTGTTTTCTAAGTTGCTGGGTTAGGGACCGATATACGGCTAACACAGGATATTCGGGTATAGGGAGCCGGTCACGTAGGTAGCATTAGGGTGACACCTAATCATATTAATACTAGTAAGATTGGTGCAGAGAAAAGTATTTGAGAAGCGCAATATATTCTGTTCTATTTATTCTGTTATCCTGCTCATTCTGTTATACCTGCCTTATGATACCGTTATCTCTCTCATCTAGTTTATATGCCTGTCATGATGCTTTTACTTATTTATATGCTAAAAGTAACTGGACTCGCTAGACTTTATGTCTGACCTGTTTTGTTTCCTCTTCTTTCTCTTCCTTTTCTCCCCTCCAGGTTCTCAGTGTGGGAATACTCAGGCTTGATTAGGATTCTCTCTTTTGTTTCCGCTTGGAGCTGCTTAGATGTACTGCTTTGATTACCTGTCTACTCTGATATGGCTATTTTTGGGGACTATGATTTCATATTACTGTACTTTGATGATTTTAGTGCAAGGTAGATGTTTAAATTTGATATAATGGGTTTTTCTGTACTTCAGATTTATGTTGTAACTGAATTTGGACCACGATATTTTCTATTTGGAAAAACAAAGTTTTAAATTCCGCTGTTATTTTGTATCTATCTTGTAATGTTTCTGTTTCTGTTTACTTATAATGCTTCACGGACCTTAATGCATTCTGTTAAAAATCGACATTAACGGACGTGGGGTGTCACATTTGGTATCCGAGCAAAGGTTGCCAGATCGGATAAAATATTTTAAAAATTATTTTCAAAAGGGTTTTAAAAGAAAGGTCTGTTTTGAAAAACAGATTCCCCAAAGCGATATGAAATATATTTCAATTCTCTGCTTGAATCCCTTTTCCTTTTCTTTTCAGCATGTCTGGAGAACCGATTTTTCCCGATAGGTGTCCCCATTGTGGCATGGTTCCGTAGGCATGTTAAAACTGCGACACATGTCGAAGGGCAAGGAAATGCCTAATCTCCATCTGTAGCCGCAGTAGTTCTGCATACGACTAATTTTCTCTCAAACTTCTTAAAGATTTCTATGTGATGGAAGCATCTTTTGAAAGACTTGTTAACATGTTACAGAAGGATGGTAAAAAGGAGAATAAGGGATTTATGGCTAAGGAGCACAACCCAAGGATGAGAAAAATGGTGGCCCAGAAAGGGAACATAGATAAAGTTCAAATAAAGGCAAGAAGAAATGTCATGAGTACTTGGGTCATTTGGTCAAGAAATGCAGAAGAAGGAATAACGCTTTTTTCAACTCTGGTAAAGTCGGACACTATACTAGGGCGTGCCCGAAGAAGCAAGGACAGGGCCAAAGGGTAGGATCTTCTAGAGGGAAGATGCATAATCTCGTGGTCGGTGTACTAGATAGATGTAGGAAAGTTTCTGTTGAAGGTTTGATTTCTCTTTCCAATCATCCCATTAGAACTCTTTTTGATTCTGGCACTTTACGTTATTTTATATCTGATTATGTGGTTGAGTCTCTGCACCTTAGTACTAGTATGGTTTTGGATCTCGTTGTTGTCTCAAATCCCATTGGAGGTTCGGCTCATATGTTTGTGATTTGTCGGGGTTTGAGAATATTTGTGTTGGGCATCGAGTTTGAGTGCAACGCATAAGTGCTTGATATCATGGTCTATGGTTCTATGGATGGATTGGCTAACCATGTATGGTGCCATTCTAGATTGTGATAGGAGGGTCGTTAGACTTTTGACTTGCTATGGAAGGACTCTCGAGATTTCTTGTGACCCGAAAGGTTCTGTCATGCTTAGTTTCCTAGGATCACTTGATGCATCTATCGGTGATCTACGATCTGTGCCAGTAGTCTGTGAGTATCTTAATGTTTTTGAGGAGGTTCGGGGCTTACCTCCGAGGCGCGAGATTTATTTTCGGATATACTTGGTGGACAATGCAAAGCCAGTTGCATTGCCTGTGCTCCATATGGCTCCAAGAGAAAGGAGGGAGCTCAGCAAGCAAGTAGGGGAGCTACTTGAGAAAGGATTTATTAGGCGAAGCATATCTGAATGGGGTGCTCCAGTAGTATTTGCCACTATGGCAGATGGTTCGCCTCGCTTATGCGTGGATTATAGGGAGTTGAATAAGCTCACTAAGAAAAATAGGCACCCACTTCCGAGTTTAGATGATTTGTTTGACCAACTTGTTGGTGCATCTGCTTTCTCCCAGTCAGACTTGGTCACGGGATTTCATCAGTTGAGGGCGGCCGAGGATAGTATAGGCAAGACCACTTTTAGATCTCCATATGGTTTCTCTAAGTGACTCGTCATGCTTTTTGGGTTGACAAATGCACCCGCCTATTTCATGGATCCGATGAGTAGGGTGTTTTGGGAGATTCTGAGTAAATTCGCTGTAGTCTTTGTGGATGATATCCTGATCTTCTCAAAGAGCGAGGAAGAGCATTCCCTACATTTAAGGGAGATTTTAAAGACTCTCCGAGCGCACCGTCTTAAGGCAAAAAATTTCCAAATGTCATTTTTGGAGGAAGGAAGTAAGATTTCTAGGGCATATGGTTTCCAAGGATAGGATGGCAGTCGATCCCGCAAAAGTAGTTGCAGTTCAAGGTTGGAAGATTCCAAAGAATACAATGGAGTTGAGGAGTTTCCTTGGTTTATCGGGTTACTATAGGAAGTTCATTAAAGACTTTGCGATGATACGAGCCCCACTCACCAAACTGACAAAGAAGAACTTGACCTTTATTTGGAAAATTGATTGTGAGGATTCTTTGTGGCAACCAAAGAGGGCTCTGACAACAACCCTATTATTTACTTTTCCTGATAGGAATAAAGTGTTAACAGTATATACTGATGCATGGGGTAAAGAGCTTAGTGCCTCCTTGATACAAGAGGGAAGGGTAGTATGTTATGGTAGAGAGTTGAGAGTTCATGAGAAGAACTACCCTACCCATGTTTTGGAATTAGCTGTTATAGTATTCGTGCTTAAGACTCGGCAGCAGTACCTGCTTAGAGAGAAGTTCGAGTTATACACGGACTATAAGTCACAAAAGTATCTGTTCTCACAGTAGGATCTCAAATTGAGACAGCAGAGTTAGGCTTCTACTTGGACCTGAGATGATTGGAGAAACTTCAGAAAAAAATAATCTTATCCACAGGAATATGAAGGCAGCTCAGGACAGGAAGAAGTCATACACAGATACGGGAAGGAATGATATTGAGTTTGAGACAGGAGACATGGTTTTCATTAAAGTATCGCTTTGAGGAATGTGGTTCGCTTTGGATCGGTAAGGAATTAGCGCCAAGGTTTGTAGGACCATTTCAAATTTCCTATAGAGTAAGGATATCAGAAATATTTGCGAAAGTTCATGATGTTTTCCATGTTTCTCATTTACGGAAGTGTCTGCATAATATCGCAGAAGTAGTTGAGCCGAGTGTGCTTGAGGAAATTGAGGTGGAATGGGAGGCAACATTTAGACGATTTCCTACCCGTATTCTAGGATCAGAGGTTAAAAAGCTATGCAACCAAGAGGTCAAGTTGATGAAAGTTCAGTGGGCAGATGTCCAAGAGGATGCAACTTGGGAAACTGAAGACAAGACTCATCTTCGTACCCTTTTCTTTTCAAGGGTATGTTCTTAACTTCTTTTTCCAAAGCTTTTATTTGTACTTGCTTCTATCATCTAAGTATATCCTATCGATCGAATCTTCGAACTTTAGGCAGGAAACCAATTGATGTAAACACGTGTTTGAGACATGTTATGTTTGACGGATGCAAATGTTTACTAGTGGTTGCTCGTGGATGCATATACATACACATTAAGCACTAGATCGGCTCAATCACTCTCATACTGCATATGGATGCTTATGCATATTTTTCTTTTTATGTATGGAAATAGGTGTATCATCACATGAATGTTTCATTTGGATTGATGATTGTGCATGCATATAGCATTTACATGATATACTAGTATTACTTACATACATTTTGATTGCATGACACGAACATAAATTGCATTAAGGAGGTCAACTGATTTAGTAGACCGCCTGATTTTTCGCATTTGTATAGGGACATATACGCACATACACCTTTGCATATGTTCATATAAGCATTAGAATTTTTTTAAGGACAATGGATGCCTGTGATTGATGAATGAGTAGATGGATATGGATGTTAGGATTTACATTCTTCTTAACTTAGAGATTTCAAGGACAAAATCCTTTAAAGGAGAATGTAACACCTCGTAATTTTAAAGAACAATATAATGATAAACTAAAGAATACTTAATTAAATATTGGGAATTAATTAAAATGGCCTTCGCCATTGCGTTCGTTTCGGAATTTTGCGTAAGACAGACTTTGAGTTTGCATGAAACAGACATCGTATGAAGAAGTTATTAAGCCTAGAAGTTTGTAAATGCACAAGAGAATTATATGTATACAATTCAACCTAGAAATTAAAATTAATTCAAAGTAGCGAAGCGGGATGGGCTATCAGCGAATCGACCCGTTGGAGGGGTTGACCCAGGGTGATTGGGGTCGACCCATGGATTGAGAGAGTAAAGGGGGGTCGACCGCTATAAAGATGTGGGTTGATTCAGTTTTTGAAAATGGAATGATTTGTTGGCTTGGTTCATTGGCTTTAGGCTATAAATAGGATCCCATTTCTATTGTTTTTACACATAAAAAACAAAGGAGACAACGAGATGCGGGCCCAACTTAGATTGAGTTAGCCTATTTCCTTCAACAACAACTTATACGCATTCAAGAATTTCTTCTACAGCTTTAGCCTATTGTTCTATGTTCTTTAGATCCAATCCCTGTGAGTTCATGTTATTTTTAGATATAAACAATCTTGACATGTTTATAAGTTTGGATCTAAACTTGTGCCTGTTAATAACTGAATCATAACTAAATAGATCTTCCATTTTTTGTACATCTGATCCCCTTTTTAGTTCTTACAAGCCTATCTTTATTATGTCTATTCTGTCATTATGCTCATTCTGTCACCTTATGCCTATTCTGTTAGTATGCCTAATCATGTCACCATATGTCTATCCTGTTAGTATGCTTATTTTTGTCGTCATATGCCTGTCTTGTTGTTATGCCTATTCTCATTCTCTTCTCTCCCTCTTTCCCTTTTTATTTTATAGCCAGGCTACCTTCGAGCCTAGGCCTATCGCTGAAATATGCGAGCGCACGAAATTGGGAATAGTTGGAAATGTTAAATTGGGGCATAATGTATATTGTAAAACATGATTGGGATTTAGGGGCATAATCTATACATTGATCTAAAACTTTAATTTGGGCATAGCTCTTATTATGAATCATGATTGGAGTTTTTGAGGGAATAACCTATATTGTACAATTTGACTAAAACTTGGTGTAAATGTTATATTGTGAATTATGACCGTAATTTGGGGTATATAAATTTGTAAGCTTAATTTAAGATTTAAAATAACATGATAATAAAACTATAAGTAACCTGCTATAACTTGCGGAGATGTTTAATCTATTAAAAATGACAAATCTGCGGAAATATGTTGAAACTGAATACTATAATTGAAAAACCTACGATGAACATGACTAATTGTTTAAGAATGAATATGCCGAGATTTACAGTAAATAGAAACTGTAACCGCACTTTGACATGAGGTTATATTATACTTGTGGTAGAAGTCTTCGCGTAACTTCCCGGCAAATCCAGCACATTCACAAGTAGTTAATCTAATGTTAGGGATCGAGTACGTAAATGTACATGTAACGATGCTAAGACACGAGGTTAAGTCCTACTTGTGGTAGAAGTCTGCCCGAAATTGCCCGGCATATCCAGCATCTACAAGTGGTCAACTTAATGTGAGAGGTCTGGTGCATTAACACACATGAATGGGAAATGATAATAACCTATTATAATTAATTACATTAATGAGAATGTTATATAATAGGTAGGCTTGTCCTAGGGACAAGTGGAAATTATAACATAAGTTATAATAAAAGGAAAGGAAACTTATTAGTAAACCTTATTTAAGAGAACTAAGTTAATAAGTATACAACGATAAGTTGTAGTGACAGTGTAAGATGGAATTTTGATTAAATAAGAATGAACGAGGTGAATATATGCGGTGTGATAAATTATATTTAATCATTAATAATAAGTGACATGTAAATAAAATTGTATCAGATGTGGAAACTTAGTAAATTATACTACAAATCTAGTAATATATCTGGGCAGGTGCTTGTTGGGTGAAAAAGGGGTTGTATACTAAAGACACTTAGATAAGTGTAATTTTACAACCGGGCTTATTATTGACTTAAACCTGCTAAGTTGTACTTATTAGATAATACGCTAAAGAGGTCCCAAGTTTAGTTGTTGTATCAGGTTATCGGGAGACTCTTAAATCCTAGGTACACGGTGACGGAAGCGTAGGGGATGACTTGTGTCAAGTTGTGTGTAACCCATATCAGTCAGTATCCCTATTACTATCATGGTTTGTACCCCGCACTAGGTAGGGGTAAGGGCATGATTTTCTGAAACTGATTATAAGAGGTTCAAGTTTCTTAAGGGTTTTAGGGACGCATTTCTGACGGAGTCATGTGCGTGCATGGATTCGGCAACAGAACCTATGATGTCAAAATGCCTACGGATATGGCTGTGTTTTCTAAGTTGTTGGGTTTGAGACTGATACACCCTACCGCCGGGAGTGACACTGGATATTTAGGTAATAGGGAGCCGGTCACATGGGTAGCATTAGGGTAACACCTATTCATGTTAATACTAGTAAGATTAGTGTAGAGAAAAAAAGAAGCGCAATATATTCTGTTCTATTTATTCTGTTATCCTGCTCATTCTGCTATACTTGCCTTATGATACCATTATCTCTCTCATCCGGCTTATATGCCTGTCATGATGCTTTTACTTATTTATATGCTAAAAGTAACTGGACTCGCCAGACTTTATGCCTGACCTGTTTTGTTTCCTCTTCTTTCTCTTCCTTTTCTCCCTCCAGGTTCTTAGTGTGGGAATACTCAGGCTTGATTAGGATTCTCTCTTCTATTTCCGCTTGGAGCTGCTTAGATGTACTGCTTTGATTACCTATCTACTCTGATATGGCTATTTTTGGGGACTGTGATTTCATATTACTGTACTCTGATGGTTTTAGTACAAGGCAGATGTTTAAATTTGATATAATGGGTTTTTGTGTACTTCAGATTTATGTTGTAACTGAATTTGGACCACGATGTTTTCTATTTGGAAAAATAAAGTTTTAAATTCCGCTGTTATTTTGTTTCTATCTTGTAATGTTTATGTTTCTATTTACCTATAATGTTTCACGGAACTTAATGCATTATGTTAAAGAGTGACATTAATGGACGTGAGGTGTCACACAACATCTACAAGTATACGGTTTATTGTGAGAGGTCAAGTGTGTAACAACCCGTATTTTGAATAACATGTTATAATGTAAATCAAGGCAGAATTAAATGTTAAAATCTGAATCAAGGGAAACGGGCTGTGCCATTGCGTTCGTCTCGGAAAAACACGTGAAATAGAGTCCGAGTTTTCAAAAATCAGAGTCCGTATGACCCAGTTATGGCCCGTCAAAGTTTTCAGAAAATTTCAAGTTCAAAAACAGTTCAAATTTCAAATCTGGAGCCAAACAGACTGGGCGGGAAAGTTTCCCGCCCAGCCCCCAAGTCGACTGGGGAGTCGACTTGGGAGTCGACACACCCAGCCCCAAGTCGACTTGGGTGTCGACCTGGGTGGTCGGGCCAGTTTGGCCTGGTGCACCTGCTGTCCCCTTTGAGTCATGTTTTGAGGCCTGTGACGAGATTTGATGGCTCAGATCTAAACTAGGGTTAATCCTATGGCCTAAACTAACCTAAACTTCTATAAAAAGACCCTAAGACCTAGCCTAAACCCACACAAATCAATCCTACAACTAAGTGCTGCCAAAATGCTCCCTAATCATGGCCTCCATCTTCATCTTGAGAGCTTCTAAGGCAAAAAGGAGCCATCTTTCTTCATCAAATCAAAGGAGCTACTTATTCTCAAGGCTATTTGTGTTGCTACATCATTCCTAGAGCTTCTACAACATCTCTATCTTGTTCTATTTGGTTCTAGTTCTCATAGCCACGCTTTGTAAGCCCCACTCTACTCTTAGATTTAAACTATGAACTTAATATGACATGTAGCAAGTTGAAATGAGACTTTTGTGTTATGCTTGCCTTGGATTTCATGCATAGATTCATTCATGACCCTTTTGATCTATGTTTGTGGACCTAATGTTTACCTATCATGAATCTAGTACCATTTATGTTGACTTTTGGGTGGAAAGCTATAAGCTTTATGTGGTGATTGTGCATAAATGCAACATAGAAACCCTCATGACCTTGATGTTAACTTGCCATGATGCGACCTATATGCTAATCACAAGTGTATCACCCTATTTGCTAAGTTTAATGCCATACATGTGTAGATTGGAATTGGACCTAAGTGCAATATTTGCCTTGAACCTATCATTGTATGCATAGACCTATTCATGCCTCTCTTGATCTATGATTGTGGACCTATCATGAACCTAGTACCGTTCATGTTGACCTTTGGGAAAAATGCTATGAAATGGATTATGGCTTATGCATGTTAACAAACCTTAACCCCTCATGTTCCTTAACATGCATATGATGATATTGAACCTATTTGCTATGCACAAGTTAGGATTGTCACCCTATGTCAACTATTACCATGTTACCACCCTATTTGCTAATTATGCTATCATACATGTTTGTGGCCAAATCACCCTTATGCTATTATGCATGCTTGAGGCCAAAGCACCCTTATGCTATTTGATATGTTTGAGGCCAAGTCACCTTTTATGCTATCATACATGTTGAGGCCGTATGCTAGTATGTTGAACACCTTTGCCTCAAGTATCACCATGTTTAACTTGTGATAGACTTTGCCATCTTATGCCCACCTTGCCATATTCTTATGTTCCCTCTTTGATCTATGTGTGTTGATGCGAATTTACGTGCGATGGGAATACGTTATGGGTAGTTAGGCAAACTTAGAAGACATGAAAACATGACTTGAAAATATGACATGTGATTATGCTTGAAAACATGAACGTGGACATGACATGTAGAAAACATGAAAGTGGCCAACTCGAGGTTGGGTTGAGTTTGTAGCATAAATCTACCCGGAACCGACCGGCTTAACTAGTGGCTACAAACAATAAGACCCAATGTGAGTAGTTGGTCATATCGCACTTAAAACCCGAGGTTAGACTAGGTTGTGGTGTAAAGCTACCCGGACCCGCCCGGCTTGACTACTAACCACAACAGGGTCTAATGTGAGAGGTTGGGGTGCATTAATTTAATTAATGCCACATGATAGGGTTAAGTCATGGACTACTTGAATACTTAACCAATTAAACACGATGGATTGGTAGGGTTAAGTCATAGACCACTTAAATATACTTGACCAGTTGAACACGATGTATTGATAGGGTTAAGTCATGAACTGCTTAAATACACTTGACCAACTCAATACATGGATAGGGTTAACCACACTTAACCCGTTTGAAAATCCTAGTTACGTGGTCCTTTTCAGCGGTAACCTATAGTAATATGGATACCCTAGGACTAGGCTTGGGTGGGGCACGATTACTGGGCTGATTGTAAGAGACCAAAAGAGACGGTTGAATGGTGCACCAGTTAAGTTCAGGCGGACCATGGTCGTGCACATTAAGTCCGGAGTTGAACATAGGCACCGGTAGGTTTAGACTGTGCGTGCTTGTTTTATGTCTGTGGTTTACACCCTAGGACTGGATACACCCTAGGGTGGACCTTGCACAGTTAACTACATTCCATGATTAAGCCGTATGACACCGATACACGACGAGTTAGGCTTATAGGGAGCCGATCGACTAGACCGAGTAGTTGGACCTTGATTTAGGTCATCTCATGAGTTTGGGCCAATATTGGGCTAAGGGATCATTTCTTGTTTATACTTGACATGGATTAGAATACTAGTACACTTGGTGCAACTTAACCTTGTATATGCGATGCCACTCTTGTTAACTTTTTACCATGCCAGTTATCATCCTATGTTTCATCTTTGTTTTACATGTCCAGTTAACTTTATTAGTTTTTATACTAATAGTAGGTAGGACTTACCAGTCTTTTTGACTGACCTGTTTTCCTTTCGCCTCTTTTCTTCCGTCCCCCCCCCCCCCAGGTTCTCAGGGTGGGAACACTAGCACCTAGCTGGGATCTTTAGCTTGCTTTCTGGATAGCTCATGTACGGTTTGGACTTGAGCTCGCTATGGCTTTACCATGTCTACTTTGGGGATAGTTTACTTTATGTTATTTCCAGTTTTCAGTTTATGTTTCTAGACTTGTAGTAGTTGGAAAATAATGACTAAGTACTTTGATGTAACTTGACTATGGTTTTGAAATTGTAATTTTATCCGCTGCTTTATTTACTCTGTTTTACTCATATGTTCTGTCTTGTGATATCTTCATGCATGTTTACCCCGTTTAACACCCCTCCAAAGCTGGTGTACTTGCAAGAGTGACCCTGGCGGAGGTGGGGTGTTACAAAGTGTGTGTGTGTGTGTGTGTATATTACTATATATGTAAGTCTATTGTGTGTGAAAATAGGTAGGCTTACCACGCCTTGAGAAGGTCTTAAGTGGCTGACTCTCTTCTTGTCTAATTTGGGTCTTATGTGGTTACGACTGGTATCCCTCCGAAGGTTTATTCCCCGAAGAGGAACCAAAATCATGGGTCTCACCCTTATTGGATTCAAAGTAAGTATTTGGGTCCTCCCTCTCTAAAGGTGGCCAGGAATAAGCGATTACGGAGTATGGTAGTTCACGGGGATGTCCACTTCCTCTAGAAGCTTATAGGAGGTCAACTAGGGATAAGATTGGTATATAAAGGATATGTAGTCAGTGCTTGCTCACCAACTGTCTAAGGGAAGTTTTAAGCAACATAGGTGTTCTACCGTAATATTAGTTTAGTAATGTTCGTAATACTACTTCTCATATTACAATTGAGAGTATAGACTTAAGAACGTTGATGTATTAGGACGGGGTCTTAAGGGGCTATGGTCCGCCTCAGGGTTATAAGTGAACATAAGAATCCACCTTCAATAGAGTCATAAGTGACCAAGAATGCCCACATTGTTGGATCTTTACCCTAAAAACACTAATGAGCGATTGACTTGGATATCCACCTCATTGTTTAGATACTTGTGAATAGCCAGCCTTGCGGCAGCAGAAGGAGTCGTCGTCCCCCTATGCTAAGGTTCCCTGCGGTCCGCCCGCATTAGAATAAGGAACTGGGCGATACGATAATAGCTCCTCCACATCCCCTGTTTATGTGAATGTTGTGTGCTGCGTAGACATACCTTGACATATGTAACCTACTAAAAACTAGGGTATGGTCTTTAAGTAAACATCATTTTTCAATCACACAGAATTTTATGTTCTGACCCCTCTCTTTAACATATCCAACAGGTCAATAGATGGGGTAAAAGCCATGGACAAAATAATGATGGGAGCTGAAGACAAAGACGAAGCAGTCATTCTATTATTAGTAGTTATTGCTTTACTTCTTATGGAAACATTTTAGAATGAATTTATTGATGTACCCATGGAACAAATGTAATCTTGACTGCTGTGTTGGAATTCTGTCATTTTTTAAATAAAGTGGTACATCTTATTTCAGTATTTATATTATCTCTTTCTGCTGTGTGAGATTTCCATTTTAAGTGTGTGTGTGTGTATTATCTGTGCAAATGTAATTCCTTATAGGAACTAACGACCCATTTAGAATGGCTCTAACTTTCAGTGGGCCTTTTCTGGATCGAAATTTAGGCCCATTCCGGGCAGGGTGTTACAGGCTTGCATATAGAAAGACAAGAGAGAATGTTTTAAAAGGAAACTAATTAATTAGCTAATCAATTGATTAATCGATATGAAGAAATAAATGATTATTCATAAAGACTCAATCAATCAAAGGAAATATATTGAAACCAAGATTATGCCATATATTTGTATCAAATCAAGTCATGCAATTTGAAATGTATTTGGATAATCTATAAATTATTTTTCTTCATCTTCAAGAAACCTTCGTTATCATTCTATTTACACAAAGGAATTTTATCCTCATATGCATGTGAGAGTGTGGGAGCATGCATAATTATCCTTCTCACTTTTGTACTCTTTTCTTCATTGGAATAAAAGGAGTTGTTGGGTCTCCGTGGAAGTAGGATATTCATATCTGCACCACGTTAAATGTTTTATGCCTCTTATGTGTGCTATTGTTTCTATGAGACTTCATATAGATTTTCTTTTTAAGCTCCATTAGTACCTAAATAGACAATACTAGATCCTAATCAAATAATTACACTTCCACTCAAATTAACATAAATTTCACTACAGTTTGATATCATAGGTAGTGTTATTGTTCCTGTTTGGATATTAATGGCTACTTCTAGTAAGTCTGTATTAAAGAAGGACAAGACTTATAAAGTTGTTTATGCGCCTAAGAAATCGAAAGATATGGATGCAGCTGATTTGGAAGTGATGGAAGAAGAAGCTCTCACAACAATTTAGTTGAGTCTTTTAGATGAAGGTTTTAGATAAATCTCTCATAAAATGACGACGAAAGAACTATGGGATGCATTATTTGATGCAAATCAAGACAAGTCTCTCACAAATCGAATTATTGTTTAACAACAAATCTATTCGTTCAAGATGATGACTGAAGCCATTCTTATGGAGCATGTAGATTCTTTGACCACTTCTATTATGAAGCTGAAGGCAACATAAGTTAATATTACTGATGAGGCTCAAGATATGATCCTCTTATGTTCCTTGACTAAGGATTATGATGTTCTTATTAATTCCAGGATTTATGGTCGTAGTAAAATTAGCTTGTTTAATGTAAAGGTTGGTCTTTATAACGAAGTATTAAGAGATAGATTGGGCGAGCACAAGCTTGGATAGTGATACAAAAGTCTTATATGTTTGAAGAGGTAGAGGCCAAAGCAGGTTAAAGAAAGGTGGAGGACGAATTTCTTTATAGACTCATTCCTGGGGACTAAGAAGTTGAGTAGTCATTATTAGAAGAAACTGGGGTACTTCACAGCATAATGTGCCAAGCTTGAAGGTATAAGAAAAGATCCAATGCAAGCCCCAACTTCTATAGTAGAGAAATCATATACAGTGAGTGATAATGATGTATTTACAACTTTTAGCTCTTCTAGAAAGAGCAACTTATGACTGGCCGATTTTGGCATATCTTATCATTTGACACCTGATACGAACTACTTCTCCACTTACTGTGAAATTGATGGAGGAGAAGTTATGATGGGTAATGATTCTTCTTGTCGTATGGTTGGTGTTGGTAGCGTGATGATTAGGTTGTTTGACAATATTTTTTGTACGATTACCGAAGTTAGACATGTAACTTGTTTAAAGAGGAGGTTGATTTCTATTGGGGGCATTGAGTAAAATTGACTTGAAGATGGAAGTGGAAGGACTGAAAGAGGAGATGTCGAAAGGTTCCATGATTGTTATGAGAGGTGTGAGGGAAGGAAATCTTTATCTATTAAAGGTATAACAACCCACCATTTCAAACGATTCAAATCGACAGTAATCCACACATGTCTGACTTGAATATCTCAAAATAGTAAATTGTTATAAATTGGCAATACTTAGCAGATACAATAAATAAATCAATCACAGAATCACAGATCACAGACACAGAGTGTTACACCATCTGCAGCGGAATAAACAACATAGTAGTTCATGAAGCTACTAGAAATAAACAAAGTCTCAAAACAAATACATAAGAGAGGTCCAATATAGCGAAGTTGCTAACAAAATTTAAATAACATGAGTCTGAACGAAAATAACTGAGTAACTGAAAACTAAATGGATATAGATCCAACGAACTCCAACGGCTTCAGCTCCAAGAAGAATTCCTAAAGTATCAACACTCAGGCTGACCCCAGTGTAAAGTAAAAACAAAACACTCGAGTCAGGACTAACGTTCTCATGTAAGTAAACAAACTCAAGTGAAATGTCAACTGAACTGCAAAGTAACTTAAAGGATGTTGGGATCACCATCCTCCAAGGATCCTTTAAACTATTTACTACATAATAGAATACGTTACATAAGATAATGTCAATCAGTAAGATAAAGTATCAAAATAGCATATAAAGGAGTACCATATTACCCTTACACCATTTATATATATATATTCCCGTTGTCTATACAGTATTGTAAGCCCCTCCAAATCGGCGGGATACTCAAGGAGCACTCCATAGGTACGGTACAAACCAAACTCGTAGTGGGCGCGATCAAGATAAATATTGTAGGATCTAAATTAACCCTAGAGGGGGGTGAATAGGGTTTACCACAGATTTTTGCAGAGTAATTAAACAATAACAGCACAGATAATAATCAAAATAAATGCGGAAAATAAATAACACACAGATATACCCAGCTTCGGCAAAACCTTGCCTCCTGCTGCATTCCCCAAGGTTTCTACTAGGAGTTAAAACAATCTCTACGCTTATATTACCCTGTGAACTCGCGACACTCCCTCCCAACTGTTCTTAACCCTACGCTCAAAACCCTGCACTAGTTTCTATCCTCGAAACCAGATTTCACCGAATAACAAATCCCGTAATTCGTCTTCCTAGTTTTAGAGACAAACTTGAAAAATCTAAAGATGAATACAAATTTAAACAAATAAAAAACAATTTAAAAAGAAACTTTAAACAAAAACCTTAGTTTGTTTTAAAATAAAACACTAAAGTTCTTATCTCCTTTGAGTAAAAACCCTAGTTTTAGTCCTTAGCCCTTTTCATTATCTTGGCTGGCCACTTCTTATTTGCTTCACCCCTTTTCACTTGAGCCCGATCACTTTTGTTTCTCTCTGAAAAAATGGCGGCTGGAAAATAGGGTTTCTCCAAATCCCTAAATCGCGATGGCTTTCTGATGCTTGAAATCTCTTGATGTTCTTGATCAATCTCTGGTGCTCCTCTCTTCACGATTTGGAAATTTGTTGATTTAGGGTTTCGATTCTTCTTGGATTAGAAGCTGCAATTCTTTGTTATGATCCAAGTTATTTGTGGTTGCTCCGGTATGATTTTTAAATTCAATTTGTTGCTTTTAATTTCTTCGAACTTGGATGCCCGAAAGCCAATGATGATAGGTGTATTTATAGGATAAGGATCCATAAAAAAATCTCTGATTTCGATGTATGGACTTGGTCTACGATGGTTGCGTAATTTTTTTTGTTGAAATCCTTGGCTTTGAACCATTCTTTGATGTTTAAAAAATGTCCAAACTTATTGGAGTATTTTGTGAGATTATTTCTGGAATTTTGAATCAGTCTTGAGTTTTTTTTTTAAAAACTTTCATGTGAATCTTAACTTTGAATTTGTCTGGCTTCCTCCCTTAAAATTGTTGATTTAGAAAAAAAATCATGGTATTTTTCCCTGGTGATTTCTGGAATTGGAATTACAATTGAAGTCTTGAATTTACACTCCACTTTGATAGGGATTGATACTACTCTTGAAACACTTTTGCTAATCTGGTTATCGCCTTAAACATATACTATGCTTGACATTAAAGAACACCTTCACACTTGTTCTTTGTTGTTGCTCCACCAGTATCACATTGTTTCTAATACTTGATTATTCTTGTGCTTCGTTATTTCAAGTCTGATTTGAACTACACTTGATATTTTTTCTTGACATTTCCTTGCGCACTCAACTTTGAATTGTTTCCATACTTTTACCCTAGTTTTGTTTCACTGCTATGTTTCTTATAGTTGAGCTTGAGTATTCTTGAACCACTTTGGACTGTTTTGTCTTGCAATGCACTGCTCAACCACATTGTCTTCATTGTTGCACTTGAATGTGTTTGATCTTAGGTTTTAGTTTTGTCGTGTACACTTAGCAACTACCTGTGTACACCCTTGTGTAGACATTGACATGCCAAGTTTCATTCAGACCTGAAAGTGCTGCTTCAATGTATATGTTGTAGCTAATATATTTGTACACATTGTATATCACCTGAGCCTTGTTGTTTCATGGCTTGATTGCTTGATTCAATACTGTTTTGCCATGCAGTATTTTATTACTGCCAACTGATCTTCTCCATTATCCAGTCTTGTATATGCATGAATATGTGCTCCATACTGATCTGTTTATGCATGTGAACCTCTTGTTCATGTTATATTGCTACACTTTCAAATATATATATATATATATACATATATATATATATATGTATATATATACACACACTGCATACCCTATACTTGTACACTTGAGAAATGCTTTTCATTGTTGTTTGCACCATTTTAGACATGCCAGTACACCATCTGCTTGCATACATTGCTTTGCTATGTTCATATGATAAGAAGTGGTACTATAGTTGATCCTTGCTTGTTTTCCATGCTGAAACCATGCTTTCCATGCTGTGTTGAACATGTTTGAAGCCTTTATGCTACCTTGAAAATACTTTGATAAGAACAGACACTGCACTTGATCACACCACTGCTTTGCACATCTTTACATTCCACTTGTGTTTCATGTGATCTTGTGTCATTCAACATTGAATCTTCCCCTTCTATAATCATTGTAGTTCACTGTCTTGAATCATGATACATTGTTTCGTTCGTTTTTGGCTTTTTATTTTTTTATTTGCACTTTTGGCTCATCCATTTGCGCACTGATTTGCACTGAGTCGAGAAAGTCCACGTGGCTACTCCTCAGTTGCTCGTTGATTGGCGAGGCAGTGCACACGTGTATATTTATACACGTGTGTACATGCAGCCATCAATCAATTTTTCCTATCCATGGATATCAGACCATGTCTAGAAAAATGATGAGAAACACACCGTAATTCTAAGGCAAATAAAATTTTAAATAAATTTATATTTGTACGCGTTCAGTTCTATTTCTATTGCAGTCTAATGTGTGTGTGTTTCATGTGACAGGTAAGTAGATGATGACTGGACTGGATAAAGAGCTGTGAAGACAGAAGATGAAGATTGATGCGGTGATGAGTCAGTGTATAAAAGTGATTGTATAAGTGAGGAATTTTTGTATATGAGAGTGATTGTAGACACGACTGAATAGAATTGTACTATTATTTCTAATAATCACATTGATTGAAATAAAATATATTTTGTTGTTCAATTCAATCTGTTTATTTTGTTTGAATCTTTTAATTGTACAATTTCTGAATGTGTTAAATGTATCATGTCAGAAATATTCAAAAATATTTGAAATTGTAAATAGTGGAGTGATGTCTATGTACTATTTCAACTGTAAAAATAAAATATTTATTCGAATAAAAACACTATTTGGATATTCAATTCTGTATAGTAGTGTTCTATTCAATAAATATTTATTTCTGTGTGTAAAATATAGAATTGTACTGCTTACAATCACATTTATAAAATAATATATATGTTTGTTATCATCAAACAAAAATCATACTGTCATACTCAACAATCTCCCCCTTTTGATGATGACAAACATATACAAGATTTTGAATGTGTTAAATGTGTTTGTACGTGAAATATGTTACTCCCCCTATTTGTTTGATCCCCCTACAACTGAACTCCCCTGTATATGTGAAAAATATAAACAATGAAATCCAATTGACAATTCTCCCTCTAGATATTTAATTTCCAACTTTAAAATATTTTTGAATTAAATACTCATTAATCAAAATCTTGGCCATTCTCCCCCTTTTGTTATCATCAAAAGGATAATAGAGATCGAAATAGTGACAAATTTAGACCATAAATATAAATTCAAATTTAGAGAGAGAATATATATCGCAAATCCCATTTAATCAAACAAAAATCATAATAATCTTTAAATCAGAAGCAAATTTCACTTTCAGAATGAATGGATTTACGGTGGATTCTATAAAATGAGGAGAGTTCAATTGAATATTTAAATATTAATTTTGAAGATTTTAAATATGCTTAAAATGTGTTAAGCACTTGCTAACCATGCATAGCCCAGATGTCTTTTAAATGGGGTTAGTAGTAACTTAACTTTATCCTCTCTAATGAGTTCCATCCATGCACAACCCAAAGGTCTTTTAAGTGAGAATGGAAGCACATAGAGATTAAGGTAATTCACCCACGCATAACCGCGAGGAATTTTAAATGGGAGTGAATACCAAGGATAAATTATTTATTTATTTATTTTATTTTTAATTCCAAGAATAATTAGAACTCCCCAAATTAAATAAAACCATGATGTATGACAAAAATATGGTAGATATAGAAGATGGTCGTGAAATAAGCTCTAATTCAAAGATATGATAAAATCTGTCAAATCATCATGAGATTTAAAATAACATCTCCTCTAGTTATGAATTATATCATAGTCACAACTCATCACAATTTCATAATTCTATTAATAATTTTGATGAGTCACAAAACGGTTCAAATTAATCAATAATTTTAATTTTTGAATAAATAATCAAAAATGAATGTAAAATTGAAAATATCAATTTCAAGAGGAGTTTTTGAAAATATCAAAGGAAGTTTGAAAATCAGTTTCAAAAATCAATCAATAGAATATGAAATTATCTATTTCTAATGTTGATTGTTCCTAGACAATTTTAAAACAACTTATATATTTAATTCAAATTGTCTATGGAATTTAAACATATTTAATTACTGATTTTTCAACTCATCGTCCAATCACCAAGATATTTAAATGAATCAAATCAATTTCCTTATCAGAGCAGCACAAGATCATTTTCAAAGCAAGAATCACAAGTGACATTCTCAGAGAATTTTTAGACAAACACAAGAAACATTCAACTATCAAATCAAAGATAATTATTTGAGATAACTTTAAAAAAATCAATTTTTTTATAATCTAGGAAATTCAACAATCATTAACGAATGATTTCAAAATCAGCCAAGTAAAAATAAAAGAAATAGAAACTAGAAAAGGAAAATAAACTAAAAAGGAATAAAAAATAGGAGTTTAGAGATTATACCTGACTTACCATAATCGATATGATCCAATGAATCTCCAGCTCAGAATCTATGGCTAAGGAACTCCAAATAATTCAATATATGAATCAATTTTTATCTCACTTGAGCACGGTTGTTCCTTAGCCTCCCACGGTACCTAAATGTTTATATGATCGAGTGGTCTAACAAAAGTTGTTTTACCACTCTTATCATCGTTTACATGTTTTCATACCCAACCCCGTTTATATAACAATCCATTACTATCCACTACAGTACCCTTTGGAACCCAAATTTGTTTAGACTTATTCAGAAACATTTTGTTATTTTTTGGAATCCAAACATGTTTAAATGAATTGTTTTTAAATGAGTTATTATTTCGATTATGATTTAAAAACCCTATGAAATTATTAGATTTCAAAATTTCAAATTGATCGTTTTCAAAACCATTTAATTTTTTTTTAAATCATTAGAGTTATGTTTTTCAACTTGATCAGATCCAAAGCCAAGTCCCTTTTTATTTTGAACAAAAAATTCGTTTTTTAACAACATATTCAGCGATTTCTCTCCTTTAGAAAATTTGGTCAAAGTTGACTCAAGTCGTTGAATTTTAAATTTAGGATCGCTATTTTCTTTCATTAAATTTGAACAATGATTAATAGCGATTTTCCTCTTTTCAGCATCAGTTTGTTTCAAAACCAAAATTTCGTTTTCAAGTGCTTTGATTTTAGCGTTGGACTTAGAAATTTCAATTTCAAATTGTTTTCGCTTTTCAAAATCAAGTTTTTCAGATTCTCTAAGCTTTTCAATTACTTTCTCAAAATCACGATTTTCGTTTTTCAAATTCACGTTTTCACTTTTGAGTAATTCAAAATAGTTTTGAATTTCAAAGGATCATTACTCAAAAATTAA
Organism: Allium sativum; assembly: GCA_030737875.1. NCBI lineage: Eukaryota > Viridiplantae > Streptophyta > Magnoliopsida > Asparagales > Amaryllidaceae > Allium > Allium sativum. The sequence continues at coordinate 323,759,355 of CM060921.1, forward strand.
CAATTTTCGCATTCTGAAAATGGTGAATTCTTAACTTTTTCAAGTTTTCTTTCTAAACTGTTATTCTCTTGAAGTAGTTTTGACCTATCAGATTTCGATTTCTTAACTTTTAGTTCAAGATAATCAATGGTTTTTGTAAGGTCGTGACATATTAAAATTAATTCTTTATAGGTAAAATTCGATACCTGACTAGAATCCTCTTCACTACCTTCTGAATCATATTGAGCCATAAGACACAAATTAGCTTCCTCTTCATTACTTTCAGAAACTTCTTCTCCTTCCTCATCATTCCATGTAGCAGCAAAAGCCTTTTTCTTTCTTCTGAACTTCTCCTTCTTTTCATTTTGAGCTATGGGAAATTCGGTTTGATATGTCTGGGTTTCTTGCAATTGTAGCAAAACACTTCATCGTCTGAACTTTCGGACTTGTCGGTTTTCGAATTCTTCTTTCGTGGCTTGTAATTTCCTTTGGCCCACTTTCTCAAAACCATGGCTAGCTCTTCAGCGGAATCTTCATCATCACTTTCAAAAATATTATTTAGAGCGATCGTCTTTGTCTTTGATTCAGAATTATTTCGTTCTTCTCTTTCTTTTAATTCCATCTCATAAGTGATGAGATTTCCAATCAACTCCTCCATGCTTATTTTATTCAGATCTTTTGACTCTTGAATCGCCGTAACTTTTGCTTCAAAATTCATCGGTAGCACTCTCAATATTTTTCTGATCAATTCCATTTCAGCATAGGTTTTGCCAACAGCTTTTGCAATGTAGACCAGTGATGAGAAACGTCCACACATCTCTTTTATATCTTCGTTTCTTTGCATAGAGAAATTTTCATATTCGTTGCTGAGTAGAGCGAGACGAGATTCCTTCACTTGAGATGTACCTTCGTGTGTGAGCTCCAACGTATGCCATAATTCTTGCGCAGTCTCACAATGAGAAATTCGATTAAATTCAGTTTTATCAAGAGCACAGATTAAAGCATTCATCGCTTTGGCATTAGTTGAAAATAATTTTTTATCATTAGCATACCACCTGTCTTTTGATTTTGAAACATCAATACCATTAACAATAATAGTGGGAGTCCTATAACCCGTTTCGATAATATCCCACACATCATAATCGACTGAACTCAAATAAATTTTCATCCTAGCTTTCCAATAGGCATAATCAGTTCCATTAAACATTGGTGGCCTAGCTATTGACTGACCCTCAGAAAAAGCGTTATTAGACAGATTCATGACTCTAGAGTTAAAATAAAATGAAAAATACTTGCTCTAATACCACTTGTAGGATCTAAATTAACCCTAGAGGGGGGGTGAATAGGATTTATTACAGATTTTCGCAGAGTAATTAAACAATAGCAACACAGATAATAATCAGAATAAAAGCAGAAAATAAATAACACACAGATATACCCAGCTTCGGCAAAACCCTGCCTACTACTGCATTCCCCAAGGTTTCTACAAGGAGTTAAAACAATCTCTACGCTTACAATCCCCTGTAAACTCACGACACTCGCTCCCAACTGTTCTTAACCCTACGCTCAAAACCTTGCACTAGTTTCTATCCCCGAAACCAGATTCCCCTGAATTACAAATCCCATAATTCGTCTCCCGAGTTTTAGAGACAAACTAGAAAACTTTAAAGACGAATACAAATTTAAACAAATAAAAAACAATTTAAAAAGAAACTTTAAACAAAAACCCTAGTTTGTTTTAAAATAAAACACTAAAGTTCTTATCCCCTTTGAATAAAAACCCTAGTTTTAGTCCTTAGCCCTTTTCATTATCTTGGCTGGCCACTTCTTATTTGCTTCACCCCTTTTCACTTGAGCCCGATCACTTTTGTTTCTCTCTGAAAAAATGGTGGCTGGAAAATAGGGTTTCTCCAAATCCTTAAATCGCGATGTCTTTCTGATGCTTTGAATCTCTTAATGTTCTTGATCAATCTCTGGTGCTCCTCTCTTCACGATTTGGAAATTTGTTGATTTAGGGTTTCGATTCTTCTTGGATTAGAAGCTGCAATTCTTTGTTACGATCCAAGTTATTTGTGGTTCCTCCGATATGATTTTTAAATTCAATTTGTTGCTTTTATTTTCTTCAAACTTGGATGCCCGAAAGCCAATGATGATAGGTGTATTTATAGGATAAGTATTCGATGTATGGAATTGGTCTACGATGGTTGAGTGAATTTTTGTTGTTGAAATCCTTGGTTTTGAATCGTTCTTTGATGTTTAAAAAATTTCCAAACTTACTAGTGTATTTTGCGAGATTATTTCTAGAATTTTGAATCGGTCTTGATTTTTTTTTAAATACTTGCGTGTGAATCTTGACTTTGAATTTGTCTGGCTTCCTCCCTTAAAAATGTTGATTAAGAAAAAAAAAGTGGTATTTTTCCCTGGTGATTTCTGGAATTGGTATTACACTAAGTCTTGAATTTACACCCCACTTTGATAGGGATTGATACTACTCTTGTAAACACTTGGGTAATCTGGTTATCGCCTTAAACATATACTATGCTTGACATTAAAGAACACTTCACACTTGTTCTTTGCTGTTGCTCCACCAATATCACATTGTTTCTGATACTTGATTATTCTTGTGCTTCATTATTTCATGTCTGATTTGAACTGCACTTGATATTTTTTCTTGACATTCCCTTGTGCACTCAACTTTGAACTATTTCCAAACTTCTACCCCAGTTTTGTTTCACTGCTATGTTTCTATTAGTTGAGCTTGAGTATTCTTGAACCACTTTGGACTGTTTTGTCTTGTAATGCACTGCTCGACTACAATGTCTTCATTGCTGCACTTGAACGTGTTTGATCTTAGGTTTTAGTTTTGTCATGTACACTTAGCAACTACCTGTGTACACCCTTGTGTAGACATTGACATGCCATGTTTCATTCTGACCTGAAAGTGCTGCTTCAATGTATATGCTGTAGCTAATATATTTGTACACCATGTATATCACCTGAGCCTTGTTGTTTCATGGCTCGACTGCTTGATTCAATACTGTTTTGCCATGCATTCTTGTATAACTGCCAACTGATCATCTCCGTTATCCAGTCTTGTATATGCATGAATATGTGCTCCATACTAATCTGTTTGTGCATGTGAACCTCTTGTTCATATTATATTGCTACACTTCCATATATATATATATATACTGCATACCCTATACTTGTACACTTGAGAAATGCTTTTCATTGCTGTTTGCACCATTTTAGACAGGCCAGTACACCATCTGCTTGCATATATTGATTTGCTATGTTCATATGATAAGAAGTGGTACTATAGTTGATCCTTGCTTGTTTTCCATGCTGAAACCATGCTTTCCATGCTGTGATGAACATGTTCGAACCCTTTGTGCTGCCTTGAAAATACTTTGATAAGAATAGACACAGCCCTTGATCACACCACTGCTTTGCACACCTTTACACTCCACTTGTGTTTCATGTGATCTTGTGTCATTCAACATTGCATCTTCCCATTGTATAATCATTGTAGTTCACTGTCTTGAATCATGATACATTGTTTCATCCATTTTTGGCTTTTCATTTTTTTATTTGCACTTTTGGCTCGACTATTTGCACACTGATTTGCACTGAGTCGAGAATTTCCACGTGGCTACTCCACAGTTGCTTGCTGATTGGCGAGGCAGTGCACACGTGTATATTTATACAAGTGTGTACATGCAGCCATCAGTCAATTTTTCATATCCCTGCATATCAGACCATGTCTAGAAAAATGATGAGAAACACACCGTAATTCTGAGGCAAATAAAGTTTAAAATAAATTTAGATTTGTATGCGTTTAGTTCTATTTCTATTGCAGTCTACTGTGTGTGTGTTTCATGTGACAGGTAAGCAGGTGATGACTGGACTGTATAAAGAGCTGTGAAGACAGAAGATGAAGATTGATGCAGTGATGAGTCAGTGTATAAAAGTGATTGTATAAGTGAGGAATTTCTGTATATGAGAGTGATTGTAGACACGACTGAATAGAATTGTACTATTATTTGTAATAATAACATTGATTGAAATAAAACATATTTTGTTGTTCAATTCAGTCTGTTTATTTTGTTTGAATCTTTTAATAGTACAATTTCGGAGATATGTTAAATGTGTCATGTCAGAAATATTCAAAAATATTTGAAATTGTAAATAGTGGAGTGATGTATATGTACCATTTCAACTGTAAAAATAAAATATTTACTCGAATAAAAACACTATTTCGATATTCAATTCTATATAGTAGTGTTCTATTCAATAAATATTTATTTCTGTGTGTAAAATATAGAATAGTACTGCTTACAATCACATTTATAAAATAATATATGTATGTATGTTATCATCAAAAAAAAATCATACTGTCATACTCAACAAATATGACAAGGCACGCGAGGCACTACCCAGTGTTAGAATTAACCATTTACAGAACCGGACTAGTGGTGACGCATAGCCACAACTACCGTCCACCTCGAACACACTTCGAATCAAAGGTGCGCACCAAATCGATCACAAAAGTAATAGAATGTGTTCGAAGAAGCATGCTCGATAAGGGGTATGACCCTATTGGTCTCGGTGTAGCTCCTGTTTTAGTCATTATAATTATGACCCAATAGTCAAGGCAATCCGTTATCGTTCTCTTGCTTCATTCCAGTTGCGTTTGTCAAACCATCATACTTCATTCTGGACTCTCCACCACATACACAGCTGTTAAAGTGGTTTTCGGTATTGGCAGAGAGTATGACAATAGCCGATCCCGGTCTCTTTGACAACCAATCGTTTATATTTTTCACACCGTGGTCATTTAAATAAAACATATTTATATAGATATTGAAAAATGGGTTTAAACTAAATAGGATAAAATATTTTTAAGAAATACTTTTGATTATATACAATATATAAACATTTTTTTAAATATAGATAGTAAAAGAAATCTTAAAATAAAATTCAAACTTTGTATTATCTAAAAGTCTAAACCTTTCACAACATACTTTAATTTAAAAGAACTTCAAAACATAATAAAATCACTTAAAATCGACCAACGATATCCGAAATAAATTTTCTAACTTATGTCCATGTGATACAGGTATATCATTTCAACTCGAAATCCCAAAATCCAATTTCAATAAAAAACGTTCAGATCTATTATTTCAATCTATAACGATTTTTCCTTATTCAAATGTCCGTTCGGGTATATATCATTTCAACCCATTGTGATTTTTTCTAAATCTAAGGGAACTTGCAGTATGGTAATGATTAATTAACAGTGAAAACATAATATTACATATGCATTCGACATATAAGCAATGGACTATTCAACAACTACATGTATGTATGAGCAGGTTTACATATGTTATATGTCACAGTAAAAGTATTTAAGTTCGTTACATCTCATATTAATAATTTATATTTATTCGAACTTAACAGAACAATTCAATCAATATTTCACTTCTAATCAATTCACTTAGCAATTAAACGTCAGTCGTAAGTGTTTACTTACCTTTCGGGGATAGAATTTTATGATGGAGAAGAGTATGAATCCAGCAGTCGGCTTAGTTCCCTTATTATTGTTTCAAAACTAAAAATAACAAAATAGAACGAGAATTAATTATTATTATTATTTACGTTGTACACATTGGCTTTATATCCGATATAATTTTACAAATTGAAAGTAACGTGCAGTTCAGAATAACACATTATGTTACAAGACTGAAAGTAACGCACAGTTCAGAATAACACATTTCTAGAAACTGATGTCAACTTATATATTTATATAAAATCATGAAACTTGAACTTCAAAAAGGAATACCTAAGTGTATCCATATTTGTACATAAATTATAAAACTGGAAAATAAATTTGTAAACATACTACTAACTCACGCATACATTAGAGTACCCAGCAAAGCTTAGAACTTTAAAGATTCTAACTAAAGTATATATATGTATAAAAAATTAAATCTACTCAACGTCCCTTTACAAACTCTTAGCCAAGCAAGTACAAATCTTTTTTTTTTGTAAAACATCATGTACACACACACCCCCAAAGGAAGTCAGTGTAAACCTATATCATAATATAAATAATCATTCACCAAAAAGAAACTAACATAGTACACGCAGATATAAATCTTATATCATACATAACCAAAACAAAGTACATATATTTTTATTATAAAACATTACATATGTTAAAGCTGGAAAGACAATTTAAACTTGCCAAGATAGAAGCAGAAAAATAAAAACTCAAACTCTTGTATATCTCCTGTGTGTGTGTATATATATAAAACCTGGTAGAAAATGGACATTGACATCATTGGAAATAGTACACTCATATTTATTATATATAAAGCACAGAACACGTAAAATTTGACTTAAAGAACTCACATCTCTAAAGCTTGCTCATGTCCAAAGAAAGGAAAGCGGAGCACACTACACGGCGAAGATGAGTTGATGCGTTCCGGTGGCTTGCGAGTTTAATGATTCAGCTAAAGAGATTGCGTTGGTTTATTTCGTATATATAACATGAAAACTGTTCATGTTAAGAAGAGGAAGGAGGTCGGAGTAGATTGGAAAACTATGGAGTTTGATGGAAGAAAATGGCTACAGGCTACTCAAAAGAAAGAGCGAACAATAAATAATTTATCTTTTCCAAGCTATACGAACGGCTTTGAACGGAAATACGTGGACACGTTCATTGAAGATAAATAGGATCCAAGTAGGAAAAATTCAAATTTTGAAAATTGTTGGCATTGCATTTAAATTTGAAGACAAACAAAAAGAATGGTATGTAACATGATATATGAACATGCCATGCACCATGCATTTTAAACCACTTCCATGTGACTAGAAAAATAAAAATTCAAATCCAAGAATCAGAAGTGATGGTGGCTGAAAGGTAGGCTGGAACGTAATGTAGGGCATGTCACATCTTCAAAAAGACACATATATGGACACAAAACTCAAAAAAATAACATAGTATAGGGTACCGATATGATACACTATTTTAGTAATACGGTTGTCCGTCGGACACCAAAATGCGCAAATGAATATATCATGGTGATCAGCGCGACGAAACAGACGCGAGGGTACATAAATATTAGTGTCGTGACTCTTCTACCAAAACTCCAAAAATTTAAATTACGGTGCACTGTTAATTCGTACGGAAAAATTCAAATGGAGCTAGAAACGTCCAAATTTGGCGAAATGAATTATGCCATCGCCTTCAGAATGAGAAAAATATTTTTCTTATATACAAACATTTTAGGTTCCAAAAATAGTTTCATTCATTCAATATTGTACCGATTTATGCTGAAATAACACTATCGAATGGACTTTTATATTTACCAAAAAAAATTTACCACTCGCTATTTTTAAATGGACACATACCAAAAATAAATTTTTCGTTGTTCATATCGCGCTACAACAAAAACACTATATTATAACTTTAATTTTTCAACTATGCGTAAAGCACAGTTGTAATAAATGCTTTTTTACAACTGTACGAAATTCACTGTTGTAGTAAATGTTTTTTTACAACTATGAAAAAATCACTGTTGTAATAAACATATATATCACAATTTTTCATTTTATTCGTTGTGATAGAGATGCCTAGTACAAACTTCATGTTTGTAATATCTATATTATATAACTAATTATATTAATATTTAATATTAATATTTAATAATAATAATTAATAATAAACTTGGGAACCAATAATATTTGTCAATTATTATTAAATAATTAATAGTTAATAAGTATTAATGAGCAATATCTAATACTTTAGCAAAATAATTCCTAAGATATCCATATTATATTTAATATAAATTTGTACTGGTTCTAGGTTGTAATGTTTAATTATTTACATCTAAGTGAAAAGAAAAATGAAAAGATTGGCGGTCTAAAAATATTAGCAATGAAATTTAGGTAGGAACTGCGAAATTTTGGCTCCAAAGCAATTTATGTCTCATATTTTGTTCTCTCATGCTCGCGTCTTGTAACACCCCGTGAATTCTATAACGTTAAGCTTCACAAATTAAAGTATAATTAATTATAAATAATGAAATCAAGGGAAATGGGTTATGCCATTGCGTTCGTCTCGAAATTCTGCTTGAGATAGAGTCCAAGTTTGCGTAAAACGGATATCGTATGAAGAAGATATGGACGAACGAAGTTGGGCAGAAAAACAGAAAACGGGTCAGAATGAACTGGCGCACTTGGGAAGTGCGCCAGAACAAAGTTGAACTGGCGCACTTGGGAAGTGCGCCAGTACATTTTAGCCTGGCGCACCTGCCAAGTGCGCCCAGGTCAGAATGACCTGCTGGTCAGGGTCTGGTCGAATTCTGAGGCTTAGCTGAGTCACTAGGGCTTACGTGTCACATTTTGATTGGCTCTTTGAACTTTGTATGGTCTAAATTCCTCCTGTCTTCATCTGACGGCTCAAAACAATTTAAAATTCTATAAATACAACTCAAGTCTAACCCTAAATTCACACAAATAATAGAATACAAAAGCCGTCATGCTGCTGGAAAGGAACTAGGAATGGCCGTCAATTAGAAAGCCTAGAGACAAGCCAACACTAAAGCCTAAGAGACGAATCAAATTAAAGTTAATCAAATCAATTAACGCAACGTTAGTCTACCCAAAGGAGCGCATCTCAGTTTCAGAATTCAGAATCCAGAATTCAAGATTCTGCATTCGTTGTATGTATAGTGACCTTTCAGAATATAAATAAAAACTGTGATGTGATTCGATGTGAATGAAAATAGAATCGTGTTGTTATATCGTATAAATTTTGTATTGTAATGGTTCTATCATGACTTGTGTATTGATGTTTGTGGCATAAATTGATTGATGCAAGCCTATTGAACAATTGTATATGAAAACAATGGCACTTGCAAGTTTGTGGCAAAAACTAGAAATTGATCCCTTTTTGTATATGTCGATGGCATGGACTATGTATATTCCCTTAGTCTAAATTAGAATTTATGTAAACATGTTATGGACCTTTTATGCCTACATGACCCAAAACCTATGATATCATTCTTATGTTTATTGGCAAGTATAATTAGATCAATGTTTGCAAGTATAATTGGATCTATGTTTCATGAACTATGCAAGTTCATGTTTATTTGCAAAATATGATTGGATCTATGTCAAACATCGTTTGGGTTTCATAAACTATGCAAGTTCATGTTGAAATAGGCTATGTGATTAGATGTAAAAATTGTACATTTTGATGAGTATATAACATGCTAGTTTTGTGGTCGATATTATGCCAAGTTAAACATGTTTAAACACAAGTTTGTATTTTCCTAAACTATGCCATTTCATATGTCACCTACTTAGTCATACTTTGATTTGAATGCAAGTTCACATGACCCATGTTATATGTTAGTTGAATCGCCAAATTGCAAGTTCATGCGCCAAACACCTTTATGTATTACATGTTCTTGATTTCCCCTTTTCCTCACGTTTATAAAGTTGGGCAGAATTGTGACAAGCCGAACACATGTTATAACGTTGCGAACAAACGGGGGTAATAACGTTGGGTGTAAAATATGAAAATATATGTTGGCATGTTTGGCACATGCCAATGATTATGACACATAAGCGGTATGAATTGAAATACCCAAAAATAAAAAGATATGACATTTACATATAGTTGAGAAGTAATAAAATATGTAAATTTAGAAAACACGACATGCTTAACCCGATGTTGGATTGAGTTGTGATGTAAACCTGCCCGGACCCGCCCGGCTGTCCAGTAGTCACAACAATACCTATCCAATGTGGGCGGTTAAGCATTGAGCCCAATAAGGACCCGAGGTTAGACTGAGCTACGGTGTAAACCTGCTCGGAACCGACCGGCACATCCAGTAACCGTAGCAATACCTGTCTAATGTGAGTGATCTGGTGCTCCTAAGAGGCTAAGGACAGATGGTAAGGTTAAGTCAACTATAACACTTAACCAAATTCAACATGTTAACAAGAATTGATGGGTGGGGTTAGGTAAATACAGAAACTTAACCACTTAACATGTTTGACTAGAAAATCCTGGTAACGAAGGACCCGTTTCAGTAGTAACCCAAAGTTAGGTATCAACGGTACCCTGAAACTAGGCAGGGTGGGGCACGATTACTGGGCTGATTGTAAGCGGTCAAACGACGGCGGTGGGTGCACAGTGCAGGTCTAACGGGGTGCGGGCGTGCACACACTCCGGAGCAGACAACCAGGGCACTAGGGACACCAGTAGTATAACCTATGCCTTCTAGTTTTGTGTCGGGACCGCCACCATGGGTCTTGATACACCCCATGGTGGGACCAGCATAGGTATCTACAATTCTTGGGGGCCGTATGACACATGTTAACGCGAGTAGGAGACGATCTTTTAACAAGAATGGGGATCACTTCACCCTCACCATGGGGTGCCAGTTAGAATAAATTCAAGTAGGTGCAGAGATATAGTATGGGTGCGATAGTACATTGGACACTTCCTTAGCTTGTGACACTTCCCTATTTTTAGTTTACATCCATCATACCCTTTTCTTATTCACATACTGAAGAGTTACTAGATTTACTCAGGCTTTATGTCTGACCCTATTTTCTTTTCGTCTTCTTTTCTTTCGTTTCCCCCCAGGTCCATAGGGAGGAAACAGCTCAACTCAGTCAGACTCTTTACAAGCACCAAGAACGTAGATGTATGATTTGGATCTTTCTTGCTTGGATAATGGCTTTGGATACCACTATGGGGATTTTTGTCACTTTATTTATGTTTTCATGCTTCTTTAATAATCAAGGCAGTTATGAGGTCGTAATGTTGGAAGTATTTTGAGACAATTATGGAAATCCTTTGTTTGATACACGTATTGATGAAATAAAAGTTTGTTTGGTTTCCGCTGTTTAAAATATGTGTATTTATATCTATCTTGAGTTTATCTGTGGCTTTTACTTATAAACCTCCACCAAAGTTAAGGCATTCCCTTTGTGAGTGACCTTAATGGAGATGGGGTGTTTCACTTGGTATCAGAGCGTAGGTTTACCAGACAAGATAAAAGTTTTTGAAAATTGTTTTCAAAAAGATAGTTTAAAGAAGCATTTTTTTTAGAAAAAGTGTTATATTTATAAAAAGACAAAATCCCCCAAAGCCATGTGCCCTTACTATCTCTCTCTATCCTTCGTTTTGAATCTTTCCTTTCTGTTTTAGCATGTCTGGGGACCTTACTCCCCAGCTACAGATGCTTTTAATCCTCCTCCTCCTCTACGTGAACCAGCAAGCGGAAAAATCGCAGAACAAGAAGACGGATAATAGTCAAGGAGGAAAGGACCACAACAATAATAACAAGACACGTGAGAAAAGGAAATGTTATTTCTGTGGCATTGTTGGGCATATATTTCTGGATTGTAGAAAGAAGAAGATGAAGATGGGGGCATGCTTTCAGTGTGGTGATATTGGACATATCAGTAAGAACTGCCCTAAGAATCAAGGGCAAGGCCCGCAAGCAGTACCTTCTGGGGGTACCTCTTTAACTTCTTCTCCTAAACACTTTGTTTTATCCTGCTTATCTTCTCAATCCTATCTTGAGAATGAGGTAGAAATATTTCTGTAGAAAGCTTAGTTTATCTTTATGATCATCCAGTTCATAAACTTTTTGACTTTGGCGCATCACACTCTTTTATTTCATCTACCTTAGTAGAATCTCTACATCTAGACACTAGTATGGTAGAAGATCCCTTAGTAGTTTCAAATCCAACTGGGGGCTCCGCTTACTTGTCAATGGTTTGTTTGGGTTTGAAAATCTCTATTCTCAGCGTTGAGTTTAGTTGTAGTGCCTTTGTTTTGGGCTTCTCGGGATATGGTTTGATCTTAGGCATGGACTGGTTATCCAGTAATAGTGCCATTCTTGACTGTGAGAAAAGAGTAGTTAGACTCTTGACTCGGCCTCGTAATACGCTAGAAATTTCTTATAATCCTTTGAATGCTGTTATGCTTAGTTATCTAGAGTAGCTTGATGCTTCTGAGGAGAATTTGCAATCAGTTAGAGTAGTCCGGGAATATCCGGATGTCTTTGAGGAAGTGAAAGGCTTACCTCTGAGGCGGGAAATAGACTTCCGCATATATCTTGTGGATAACGCAAAGCCTGTAGCTTTACCTGTCAGACACATGGCTCCAAGGGAGAGAAAGGAGCTCAGTAAGCAGGTTAAAGAACTTCTCGAAAAGGGGTTCATTAGACAGAGCATTTCGGAATGGGGTGCTCCAGTGGTGTTCGCAACCAAAGCAGACGGTTTGCTTCGCCTTTGCGTCGACTATAAGGTGTTAAACAAATTGACCAAGAAAAATAGGCACCCTCTTCCCCGAATCGACGATTTGTTTGATCAGCTTGTATGTGCGACGGTCTTCTCCCAACTTGATCTGGCAACTGGGTTCCATCAGCTAAGAGTAGCTGAAGACAGCATTGATAAGACAGCGTTCAGAACCCCAGACGGTTTCTTCGAGTGGCTTGTCATGCCTTTCGGCTTGACAAACGCACCTGCTTATTTCGTAGACCTAATGAGCAGGGTGTTCAGAGAATTCCTCAACAAATTTGTGGTTGTCTTTGTAGATGATATCTTAATCTTCTCAAAGAGTGAGGAAGAACATGCTCAGCATCTGAAAGAAATCATGGATACTCTCCGTGCACATCAACTAAAAGCCAAATTCTCCAAGTGTCACTTCTGGAGAAAAGAAGTAAGGTTTCTTGGGCATATAGTGTCCAAAGAAGGGTTGGCTGTGGACCCCGCGAAAGTGGTGGCAGTACAAGATTGGAAGACACCAAGAAATGCAACCGAAGTTCGAAGCTTTCTTGGGCTAGCCGGTTTTTACCGAAAGTTTATTAGGGATTTCGCGAAAATCTCAGCCCCACTCACAAGGCTAACAAAGAAGAATCTGGCGTTCACTTGAGATTTGGACTGCGAGTTTGCTTTCCAATGATTAAAAAGGGCTCTTATAACAGCCCCAGTTCTAACTCTGCCTGACGGAAGCAAAATGTTCACAGTATACACGGATGCATGTGGAACGGGACTAGGCACTGTTCTAGTGCAAGAAGGAAGGGTAGTAGCTTATGGAAGAAGACAATTGAAGGTTCATGAAAAGAACTACCCAACCCACGATCTTGAGTTGGCCGCCATCGTCTTTGCACTTAAGTCTTAGCGCCATTATCTCCTAGGTGAGAAGTTTGAATTATACACTGACCATAAATCGTTGAAATATCTCTTCTCCCAGAAGGATCTTAACTTGAGGCAACAAAGATGGATGGAGTTTCTTGCCTCGTATGATTTTGAAATTTCCTATACTCCCGGAAAAGGCAACGTGGTAGCAGACGCGTTGAGCCGAAAGAAACTGACCCTAAGCCCTCTCTTTGTGCAAAGGCAAAATTTGGAGTATATAGCCAGTTTTAACTTTAGGCCCTCCTCGGATTTTGTACCGGGTTTGTTAACATCTCTCGAAGTACGCCCTACTCTCTTAGACTCAATAGGGGCTGCACAACGTGAAGACCCTCAGCTTGTTGATGTGATTGATAAACTTATTAGGGGTGAGACTTCTAGTAGATACGCCATCAATGATAAGGGTTGGCTGAGACGAGATGGAAGATTATGCATCCCACAAGCAAGGGAGTTGACAAAGAAGGTTCTCGAGGAAGCGCATCATTCCAAGATGACTATACACCCTGGCAGTGATAAGATGTACAAGGATATAAAAAGGACTTTCTTTTGGAGCGGCATGAAGCAAGATGTGGCAGATTTCGTTTCTAAGTGCATGACCTGCCAACGGGTCAAGGCGGAACAAAAGAAGCCTGGAGGACTACTTCACCCTCTAGAGGTCCCACAGTGGAAGTGGATAGCATTTCAATGGACTTCATTGATGGACTGCCTAGGTCGAGAAGAGGCAATACTAGCATTTGGGTAATAGCGGATATGCTTACTAAAAGCGCCCACTTTATACCTATCAAGAGTAGAAGGACTGTTGCATCTCTAGCATCTCTTTATCTCAAGGAAATAGTTCGACTCCATGGGATACCCTCGATCATTGTTAGTGACCGAGACCTTATCTTCACGAGTTAGTTTTGGCAGAGTCTGCAAGAAGCTGTAGGCACGCAGTTATGTCTGAGCATGGCCTATCACCCCCAAACCGATGGCCAGACGGAAAGGGTGAATAGAGTTTTAGAGGATCTTTTAAGACTTTGCGTTCTTGACTTTGGAGGGACATGGGAGGATCACCTTCTTTTAGTGGAATTTGCCTACAACAACAGCTACCAAGCTACCATCGGCATGGCACCCTTCGAAGCCTTGTATGGAAGACCATGCAAATCACCAACTTGTTGGTGGGAGTCTATAGATAAGCTTATACTTGGGCCAGCCATGATTCGAGAAACTTCAGAGAAAGTGGACTTGATACGTAGGAGAATGAAGACAGCCCAAGACAGACAGAAATCCTACGCCGACAAAAGAAGGACCAACCTTGAGTTTGAGGTTGGGGACAGGGTTTTCCTTAAGGTATCCCCTTTAAGGAACGTCGTTCGCTTTGGATCCGCAGGAAAGCTAGCACCAAGATTTGTAGGACCGTTCCCTATCATCGAGAAGATTGGGAAAATGGCTTATAGAGTAGATCTGCCTGAAAGATTGGCCGGAATTCACAACGTCTTTCACGTTTCTCATCTCCGGAAATGTCTACATGAATCAGCTGAAGTGGTGGAGCCAAGCATTCTAGAAGAAGCCGAAGTGGAACGTGAAGCAACTGTGAGGAGAGTTCCAACTCGAATCGTAGGAACTGAAATCAAAAAGCTACGCAACCGCGAAGTGAAGCTCGTTAAGGTTCAATGGAGTGACGCCGAGGAAGACGCGACTTGGGAAACTGAGGACAGAATACGCGCTGCCTACCCTCTTCTTTTTTAGGGTACATCTTTAACCTCTCTTTTTTCTTAAGTTGTGCTTATATCTATTTTTTTAGGTATATCTCCTCGATATTATCCTTTATCCTTAGGTAGAAACCCCTTTGGATGTAAACATGTATTTGAAACATGTTATGGTTGATGGCTACAAGTGGTTGCAAGTGGTTGCTCGTGGATGCATATACACACACAACCTAGGTCTTAGATTAGCTCAATCACTTCATACTGCATATGCATGTATGTATTCTTATTTGTATATGGTTGAAAACTTGATATGCTGTCATATGGTCATCGCATTTGTATTAATAGTTGTGCACTCATGTAGAATTATGAGTAGGAATTTTTTTTTTGCATACATAATGGATTCATGACACTTACATGATTCGCATTAAGGAGGTCAACTGAATCAGTAGGCCGCCTGATTTCTGCATTAGATAAGGACATGTATACACACTATGCATATGATCATGAAGCATTAGAAGTCTTTTTAGGACAGTGTGTGCCTGTGTTTGTTGGTTGAGTAGATGGACTGTTGGACGGTAGGATATACATTCTTCCTAACTTGAAGATTTCGGGGACGAAATCCTTTTAAGGGGGGAGAATGTAACACCCCGTGAATCCTATAACGTTAAGCTTCACAAATTAAAGTATAATTAATTATAAATGATGAAATCAAAGGAAATGGGTTAGGCCATTGCGTTCGTATCGAAATTCTGCTTGAGATAGAGTCCAAGTTTGCGTAAAACAGATATCGTATGAAGAAGATATGGACGAACGAAGTTGGGAAGAAAAACCAGAAAATGGGTCAGAATGCACTGGCGCACTTGGGAAGTGCGCCAGAACAAAGTTGAACTGGTGCACTTGGGAAGTGCGCCAGTACATGTAACAACCCAAAAATCTGGGCCAGTTTAAAATTTTTATTTTGGCAATTTCATCGAATTTTGATTATTTAAAATGGATTATTTTAAATAATATCGACGAGAAATTTATTTGAATAGAATTCTAACGTATATATTATACGCGTCGTCGTTAGATTATAAATAATTATATATAATTATAAAAGGAATTGAAAATGGCGCGGTAGTTCGATAATTCGATTTCAAACTTCAATTGAATGTACCGGGTGCAAAACAATCCGGATTTTAGTGAAACCAAAAATAATGGAATCTAATAGTGAATATCTTTCCAACGAATCCGAAAAATCAAGATTTCATATCGGGAATCAAAAGATATGTCCAGTTGAAAATTCTGAATAGTCGCTATGGAATTCAGGCCCTTAAAAATGGACATTTTGCAAACGACCTCGGATTTCGACGAAACCAGTTTTGTTGGGTCCGTGATGTCAAGTTATTGCTAGGTTTCAAATTTCATAATTTTTCGAATCAATATGTGAGCGTGGCAAAGGAAAACGCGTTTGACCAGTTTCAGTTGATTTTAATCGACTGGAAATTGGCCATTTTTCAAACGGTCTCAGAATTCGGCGAAATTAGTTTTGTTAGGACCGTATCGTCAATACGAAGCTAGAAAATATTTTTCGGGAATTTTTCTAGTTAGTATGTGGCCCCTGTAATTTGAAATGTGCGTTTAAAATTCAGTATAATGATTTAAATGTAAATGCAACGGAGACTGGTCGAAACGGTCGATTCAGCTTGCGATATATATCCCATTGTGTTCAGAATGGGGGTAAAACGCTATGGACGACAGGCGGTGGGCCTCGTTTTGAGGTCGTATGAAAAGTCAACTTAGGAGAGAGAAATTAAATTAATTTAATAAAAAAAAAAATAGCTCTTTTCCCTCTTTAACTTCTGGCCCCCCCCCCAAATCATAATTTCAGAATCGATTTAAAATAAAAAAAAAAATGTCGGAGCAAAAAGAAACCGCCGCCGCCCTCTTCCGTTCAACCCACAGTCGAGCCGCCCCTCATCGCGCCGCCGACCTCGCATCAGCCTCCCCCACCGTTCTCCTCCTCGACCGACGAGAACCCCATCTCCCCCGCAGCAGTAACGAAGCCGCTCCACCTAGGAACCCCCCCCTCCTCCGTTCGACGACCGCCGACGTCGCCAGCACCCCAAGACCCACCAGAACCCCCCTGTAAGTATTTATTGTATTTTTTTTTATTTTATTTTATTTTTATCTTATTTAAAACATATGAAAACTGTATTTTTAAAACATATAAAAACTGTATTTTTAAAACATATAAAAACTGTATTTTTAAAACATATAAAAACTGTATTTTTAAAACATAAAAACTGTATTTTTAAAGATATAAAAACTGTATTTTTAAAGATATAAAAACTGTATTTTTAAAGATTTAAAAACTGGATTTTTAAAGAATATAAAAATTGGTTTGATAATGATGCAAAAACTGATTTTTAAGTTAAGTTGAAACTGATTTTTAAGTTAAGTTAAAACTGATTTTTAAGTTAAGTTGAAACTGATTTTTAAGTTAAGTTGAAACTGATTTTTAAGTTAAGTTAAAAACAGATTTTTATGTTAGTAAAATGATCAGAATTTTATTTTGTTTAAAACCAGAATTTTATTTAATGTTAAAACCAGAAGAGATTTTTAAAATATTAAAGAACAGACTTTTAAAAATGTTAAAGACGAGATTTTAAAAAAAAAAATGATTAAAAATTGATTTTTACATTGTTGAAAAGAAAAGAAACTGAAATTGTCATTGATTCAAAAATACAAGCAATCTTGATTTGAAAATAAAAAGACATCGCTTTTGAAAATATAATGGAGAATATAAAAATTCGATTTTTATTTATTGAATAGCGAACTAAAAATTCGATTTTTATTTATTGAATAGCGAACTAAAAATTCGATTTTTATATATTGAATAGCGAACTAAAAATTCGATTTTTATATATTGAATAGCGAAGTAAAAACTCGATTTTTACATATGTAGTGAAAGCGGACAAAGAAGATGACGAAGATGCGATAGCGACGAAGACTTCTGCAAAAGAAGAGCCGTGGAGCTAGGATAGCTATAAGTGAGAATTTCTCACCTTTCTATTTCTTTTCTAGTTATATATTTATCTAGGATGCAGACGGTGTTTAGTAGCACCCGACACAATCGTCCACAGACCATGGACTTGTTTGTTTGGCTGTTTGGTTATTGATTGTGATATTGGTTTGAATGTGGTTTGTGGTGTGAAAAATCGAATCGATAAATTGGTTAGGATTAGACGTGCGCCGTTATAAGGCAAAGGAGTAAGGCTAGGTTAGACCCTTACTCCAAATTTTGTGGTTTGCATAACAAAAGTGAATTTGATTGATGTGTGAATGGCGTGGGCCTTCACTAGACCGGGGATAAGGCTAGGCCTTGTCCCGTTTCTAGTATCGTGCCGTTATGCCGCCGAAATTTTCTAAAATATGTTAGAAAATAAAAATATCATTTTATTGTGTAAATGAATTGAATAGAAATTCATAGGTTAAATAAAATGTTTTATCGTTAAAAATATAATTTTTAACGTGAAGTGAATAAAATAGAATATTCATTTACAAACCAGACGGTTTGTTTATGTACACCTATTTGAATGACATTGATTGGGACGATAAATTTTACACATCGCCCAACAGCACAAATAAAATATGTGTTTGATTGTTTGAAACCCCGCACGGGTGTTGGGATGAAATTTGAAGTTCACTCATCCTGATTGATTAAATATGTCGATCGATATATTGACAGGCTGTTATAAGCGTTGAATATCTATATTTGATGCTTTTACAGTGTAGTGCACTTTGGTTGATGGTTGATTATTTTCAATGTTATTATATACATGTGTTGTATGAAAATCCATATAATTAACTTTATATGGTGATTGATTGGGCCTCATTCCAATTTGAAAAATAAAGAATATTATAAAATAAAAGTTCATGTGTTGACAGTACTCATTCATTGAGATTGGTCATGTGTTGAACGAAATATTTTGATAATAACAACTATTTTGAAAAAGAAATATTTGAAATAGAATATTTGAAAATAGAAATTTATGAAGCCGTATTGATTAGATTGACGCCATTTTGACGTGAACGATATTCATATCGATTTTATTCATCTTAAAAATGAATATTGAAAAGTGATTTCGAAATCGAATATTTTGAATTGAATTGAAAACGATTTCGAAAGGAATTGAATTGAAAACGATTTCGAAATGAATTGAATTGAAAACGATTTCGAAATGAAATGAATTGAAAACGAATTCAAATTGAATTGAAAACGATTTCGAAATGAATTGAATTGAAAACGATTTCGAAATGAATTGAATTGAAAACGATTTCGAAATGAATTGAATTGAAAACGAATTGAAATGAATTCAAATTGAATTGAAATTTGAATTGAATAGAAATGAATTTTGAAACGAATTTATAAAGAAGAATTCAATTTTGATTTGAATTGAAAAGGAAGTTGAAATTGCTTTTGAAACGATTTTAAAACTATTTATATAATTCGTTTTAAATAGAAATCGACGAAATATATATTATATATATTATATATATAATATAATGGCTTGAATAGAACGCGCCGCGTCGCGGCAGTTCGCGAATTTCGACCATTTATTTCGAACGGACATTACGGGAGATCCGACCGTCGGATTCTCCTAAAACCGGAACCGTCGGGTTCGTATCGAAAAGAGCTTTCTAATGAATGTTAGAAATTTGAAATCTAACGGTTGGATTTGGAGATACGTCCAAATCAAATTCGAAAAAGGTCGCTGTAAGTGCAGTTCGATGACCGTTGATGGAAATCGACTGTACGGGCCTTGATAAAATTATTAAAAATAGCAATAATTTGTGTAAAATCATAAGAAATGATTTAGAAAGAATTGGGGTGAAAAACTCCATATTTGAAAAGATAAAAATGGATTTTTATCGAAATGAACTAGTTTTGAACTAGAATTATAATTCTATTTATTTTTAAATAAATAAATTGAATTCGAAAAGGGTTTTAAAAATAACCAAAATTTCCAATGATTGCATTGGAGTGGATTTGAATCGAAATTGTCTTCGGAATATTTCGATGTTGGAATTCGTGATATTACAGGTGTTGTTATGGAAATTTGAAAGATATATATTTGTATCATTATTTCCAATACGACATTTGTTAGTCGTAGAATTCGATATTGAATATAAGCCGATATATTTTCTATTCAGAGCCTTGTATTGAATATCGAATGTGATTTGGGTTTGTCGTGAATGGTGTCTTCACTAACACTGTTCTTGAACCCAGTTGAGAAAAGATTAAATCTTTTTAATTAGATTTAATGAAGTGTACCAATTAAATGATATTTAATTGGAATTGAATTGGTATTGATTTTTGGGTTTATCGTGAACAGTGTTTTAAATAACACTTGTTCTTTAACCCGATAATTAATGGAACGTGATTTGGGTTTTGTCGTGAATGGTGTCTTCACTAACACTGTTCTTGAACCCAGTTGAGAAAAGATTAAATCTTTTTATTTAGATTTAATGAAGTGTACCAATTAAATGATATTTAATTGGAATTGAATTGGTATTGATTTTTGGGTTTATCGTGAACAGTGTTTTAAATAACCCTTGTTCTTTAACCCGATAATTAATGGAATGTGATTTTGGGTTTATCGTGAATCGTGTTTTAAATGACACTGATTCTTTAACCCAGATGATGATTAAAACTAAGTGGAGTTTTAATGAATCTTTAATTAGATTGAAAAGATCGAGAATGGAGTATCACCAGTTTTGCTCCAGGCGATAGTTAAATCTTTAATTAGATTTGAACGTGAAATTTAGAAACTAACTGTCGGTTAGCCAAGCAGAATGGTTTTCTGGATATTGATCTGGTTGGTTTCGGCCTTCGGGGTTAATATTTGGGGAATTATTCTCTTGATTAATTTGCGGTTAGTGACTAATGAATTGGAATGAGGCGTATGTTGTGTTTGTGTAACACTTATTTAAAATATACGCGAGTTATTCGGGAAGACCGGGTTTATCCCATTCTGAATAACTGATACGACGATAAGTCGAAGATGAAGACGATGGTCGAAGACCGGAGGTCTTCACGTCGTTTGGGTGATAGCTGATGATCTTGATTGGGCTGTACACCCAAGAAGATGGAAACAGTTGGTGATCGTCCAGACGTACTTGGAGATCGATGGATATGCGGGGTACTAGGTGCCTCCGGTTTCGTTCAGACCCAGAACGGACTTGTAAATGGACTGTGTGTCTGACATCGGATTTCATTCTGTGTGACTGATATCGGTTGCATAGGATGGTTTGCCTGTGTGGCATGCTAAGATGCAAATGATCAAGGCTTCTGTTGAAAAGCAAAGTCTTGTGGTGATGATCAAAGCACGGCCTTTGTGGCGTAGCTTTGTGTAACGTTTACCTCGCGTGTTTCACACCCGGTATGAACCAAAAACGGGAGAGGACCTCAGGGAGGACTTGCGTTTCTTTCTAGCTAAAAAGTGGCGTCAGTGGTTTTACACGCCCTGACGAGATTGACTTATGTGGTTGTTGCTGTTGCGAGGCGCCTCGGATTGATCGGTCGTTCTCGAACCGATGGAGTCATTCGTTGGCTCGTTTGCGCCCCAAAGGGCGGGGAGACGTAGTGTTCAGGCATTTTAATCCACATCGGTGGACCGGCCCTGACGATCCAAGGGTCACTCGAGCTCTGATCCTGAGACATGGTAGGCTAGATTGTCTCGAATCGGTTGAGGACTATCTTTTGCCTCGGTTCATGGACGGAAATCCAATTTCCAAATACGTGATCTTGCGGTTTTAGTTGTAATCCTATATATGGCGACATAGTGGGATGGGGCGCTCATGCCGCCTATGATTGATACTTATGATTTGAAGTTGTTTTATACACTATGCACTTATAGTAGTATCAAATGATTTGTTTTAAACGTATCAAGCATTCTTTGGCTGTTATAAGGGAAAACCCTATCCTCGGCTGCGTTGCATTGTGTGATGGGACCTGGGTCTTATAACAGCTTCATTTTTCTTTATTTAGCATTGCGCTGTTTGTTTTATGCACTGGTATTCTTGGGAGGAAACCCGTTCCGTGTTATACGGCGTGGTCCCTTGATTTACCTAATGATTTAAAATAAAGATCAATAACTGTTTTAGTTCTCACACCAGTCACATGACTGACCTGGAGTTTATTGTTTTAACCTAAACTCTGGGTGCCCCTATTTTGACACGGGCAGCTAGTAGTTTTGGTTTTGCAGATTTATATTCACAGGATCCTGGTTTACAGCTGGAACGATATCCGGAAAGCTTTGTATCCGTATATCTCTTCTAGTTGTGTATTGTATTATTTTCCGCTGCTATGTATTTAAATGTAATTTAAATCTCTGATATTTCTGTGTAATATTCATTTATACTCTGTATATTCTTGTAATCTGATGCATTGTTGTTATATACAATGAAATGTTCTTCTGTATGCGTTCTGTTGTGGTTTGTTCTCTAAATATCCGACGCTTTCCTTTACGGGGAAGTTGAGGGTGTTCACAGGTGGTATCAGAGCTTTGGTTTACAAAGCTAGAGAACAAGACACATTAGAAACATACGAAAGAATTCATCAGATATTGGGTTAGTAATATCCAATTAGAATGACTCGTTAGAGATAGGATCAGTAGTATCCTAGAACGAGTGTGAAGAGTATATTTTTCAAATGAAAACAATTTTGTTTTGAAAATCTAAATCAACTATTCGTATTTGATTATTTATTTTATATTGATTAGGACAATTCAGTATATAAAGAATTTGCATATACGCCTTGCAAACGTATATTCAAAATTTTAATATACTGGATAGATATAGAATTACCCTCTAATCGCCCGGAGATGATTTTGATGATGGAGCTCCATCATTAGAATTTATATTCGAGTGACGAACGTGTAATATCTATATATCTCCTATTGACTGGTGTGAGAACCAAAATTAGATAGGGCCTATTGTTGTGATTTGGCATCAAAAACAAGATTTTTGTATATGTATCAAAATTATGAATTTGAAACTCTAATTCACTAATTGATTGATGTTTGTGTTGTTTGTTTATTTGTTTGCTAATTTTGAACCATTATGCCAAATTAAACCAAATATTGAACTATATTGAGAATTGGTCGCATTTGCTTGCATATACATATGCTTACATTGAACAGGTCATAGCAAAGAGGCTAGAGCCGAAGAATAAAATTTGTTTGCCCGACAAATAGGTACATGTTTATTACATAATTTCCTGTTTTGTTTGGGTGATGATGATTTTGTGAGCCTATTGGCTAGCCGCTTGGCTTTTTCTTTTTCTTTTTGAGATCTGAAGGACCGGGGAAGCTATTTGAAATTCCCCGATGCTCCCGGTGCAGGAGAGGTTATGGCGAAATTTTTCAAAAATTTAGGGTGTTAGCCAAATTTTTGAAATTTTAGAAAATTCTCAGAAACTGAAAAGTTGGAGAATGAAAGCCAGATCGAACGTAGAGTTGAATAATCAAACCACTTTCGACTTTGTTCCTTTTCGGGGACGAAAAGTTTTAAGTGGGGGAGATTGTAACAACCCAAAAATCTGGGCCAGTTTAAAATTTTTATTTTGGCAATTTCATCGAATTTTGATTATTTAAAATGGATTATTTTAAATAATATCGACGAGAAATTTATTTGAATAGAATTCTAACGTATATATTATACGCGTCGTCGTTAGATTATAAATAATTATATATAATTATAAAAGGAATTGAAAATGGCGCGGTAGTTCGATAATTCGATTTCAAACTTCAATTGAATGTACCGGGTGCAAAACAATCCGGATTTTAGTGAAACCAAAAATAATGGAATCTAATAGTGAATATCTTTCCAACGAATCCGAAAAATCAAGATTTCATATCGGGAATCAAAAGATATGTCCAGTTGAAAATTCTGAATAGTCGCTATGGAATTCAGGCCCTTAAAAATGGACATTTTGCAAACGACCTCGGATTTCGACGAAACCAGTTTTGTTGGGTCCGTGATGTCAAGTTATTGCTAGGTTTCAAATTTCATAATTTTTCGAATCAATATGTGAGCGTGGCAAAGGAAAACGCGTTTGACCAGTTTCAGTTGATTTTAATCGACTGGAAATTGGTCATTTTTCAAACGGTCTCAGAATTCGGCGAAATTAGTTTTGTTAGGACCGTATCGTCAATACGAAGCTAGAAAATATTTTTCGGGAATTTTTCTAGTTAGTATGTGGCCCCTGTAATTTGAAATGTGCGTTTAAAATTCAGTATAATGATTTAAATGTAAATGCAACGGAGACTGGTCGAAACGGTCGATTCAGCTTGCGATATATATCCCATTGTGTTCAGAATGGGGGTAAAACGCTATGGACGACAGGCGGTGGGCCTCGTTTTGAGGTCGTATGAAAAGTCAACTTAGGAGAGAGAAATTAAATTAATTTAATAAAAAAAAAATATCTCTTTTCCCTCTTTAACTTCTGGCCCCCCCCCAAATCATAATTTCAGAATCGATTTAAAATAAAAAAAAAAAAAAATGTCGGAGCAAAAAGAAACCGCCGCCGCCCTCCTCCGTTCAACCCACAGTCGAGCCGCCCCTCATCGCGCCGCCGACCTCGCATCAACCCCCCCCACCGTTCTCCTCCTCGACCGACGAGAACCCCATCTCCCCCGCAGCAGTAACGAAGCCGCTCCACCTAGGAACCCCCCCCCCCTCCTCCGTTCGACGACCGCCGACGTCGCCAGCACCCCAAGACCCACCAGAACCCCCCTGTAAGTATTTATTGTATTTTTTTTTATTTTATTTTATTTTTATCTTATTTAAAACATATGAAAACTGTATTTTTAAAACATATAAAAACTGTATTTTTAAAACATATAAAAACTGTATTTTTAAAACATATAAAAACTGTACTTTTAAAACATAAAAACTGTATTTTTAAAGATATAAAAACTGTATTTTTAAAGATATAAAAACTGTATTTTTAAAGATTTAAAAACTGGATTTTTAAAGAATATAAAAATTGGTTTGATAATGATGCAAAAACTGATTTTTAAGTTAAGTTGAAACTGATTTTTAAGTTAAGTTAAAACTGATTTTTAAGTTAAGTTGAAACTGATTTTTAAGTTAAGTTGAAACTGATTTTTAAGTTAAGTTAAAAACAGATTTTTATGTTAGTAAAATGATCAGAATTTTATTTTGTTTAAAACCAGAATTTTATTTAATGTTAAAACCAGAAGAGATTTTTAAAATATTAAAGAACAGACTTTTAAAAATGTTAAAGACGAGATTTTTTAAAAAAAAATGATTAAAAATTGATTTTTACATTGTTGAAAAGAAAAGAAACTGAAATTGTCATTGATTCAAAAATACAAGCAATCTTGATTTGAAAATAAAAAGACATCGCTTTTGAAAATATAATGGAGAATATAAAAATTCGATTTTTATTTATTGAATAGCGAACTAAAAATTCGATTTTTATTTATTGAATAGCGAACTAAAAATTCGATTTTTATATATTGAATAGCGAACTAAAAATTCGATTTTTATATATTGAATAGCGAAGTAAAAACTCGATTTTTACATATGTAGTGAAAGCGGACAAAGAAGATGACGAAGATGCGATAGCGACGAAGACTTCTGCAAAAGAAGAGCCGTGGAGCTAGGATAGCTATAAGTGAGAATTTCTCACCTTTCTATTTCTTTTCTAGTTATATATTTATCTAGGATGCAGACGGTGTTTAGTAGCACCCGACACAATCGTCCACATACCATGGACTTGTTTGTTTGGCTGTTTGGTTATTGATTGTGATATTGGTTTGAATGTGGTTTGTGGTGTGAAAAATCGAATCGATAAATTGGTTAGGATTAGACATGCGCCGTTATAAGGCGAAGGAGTAAGGCTAGGTTAGACCCTTACTCCAAATTTTGTGGTTTGCATAACAAAAGTGAATTTGATTGATGTGTGAATGGCGTGGGCCTTCACTAGACCGGGGATAAGGCTAGGCCTTGTCCCGTTTCTAGTATCGTGCCGTTATGCCGCCGAAATTTTCTAAAATATGTTAGAAAATAAAAATATCATTTTATTGTGTAAATGAATTGAATAGAAATTCATAGGTTGAAATAAAATGTTTTATCGTTAAAAATATAATTTTTAACGTGAAGTGAATAAAATAGAATATTCATTTACAAACCAGACGGTTTGTTTATGTACACCTATTTGAATGACATTGATTGGGACGATAAATTTTACACATCGCCCAACAGCACAAATAAAATATGTGTTTGATTGTTTGAAACCCCGCACGGGTGTTGGGATGAAATTTGAAGTTCACTCATCCTGATTGATTAAATATGTCGATCGATATATTGACAGGCTGTTATAAGCGTTGAATATCTATATTTGATGCTTTTACAGTGTAGTGCACTTTGGTTGATGGTTGATTATTTTCAATGTTATTATATACATGTGTTGTATGAAAATCCATATAATTAACTTTATATGGTGATTGATTGGGCCTCATTCCAATTTGAAAAATAAAGAATATTATAAAATAAAAGTTCATGTGTTGACAGTACTCATTCATTGAGATTGGTCATGTGTTGAACGAAATATTTTGATAATAACAACTATTTTGAAAAAGAAATATTTGAAATAGAATATTTGAAAATAGAAATTTATGAAGCCGTATTGATTAGATTGACGCCATTTTGACGTGAACGATATTCATATCGATTTTATTCATCTTAAAAATGAATATTGAAAAGTGATTTCGAAATCGAATATTTTGAATTGAATTGAAAACGATTTCGAAAGGAATTGAATTGAAAACGATTTCGAAATGAATTGAATTGAAAACGATTTCGAAATGAAATGAATTGAAAACGAATTCAAATTGAATTGAAAACGATTTCGAAATGAATTGAATTGAAAACGATTTCGAAATGAATTGAATTGAAAACGATTTCGAAATGAATTGAATTGAAAACGATTTCGAAATGAATTGAATTGAAAACGAATTGAAATGAATTCAAATTGAATTGAAATTTGAATTGAATAGAAATGAATTTTGAAACGAATTTATAAAGAAGAATTCAATTTTGATTTGAATTGAAAAGGAAGTTGAAATTGCTTTTGAAACGATTTTAAAACTATTTATATAATTCGTTTTAAATAGAAATCGACGAAATATATATTATATATATTATATATATAATATAATGGCTTGAATAGAACGCGCCGCGTCGCGGCAGTTCGCGAATTTCGACCATTTATTTCGAACGGACATTACGGGAGATCCGACCGTCGGATTCTCCTAAAACCGGAACCGTCGGGTTCGTATCGAAAAGAGCTTTCTAATGAATGTTAGAAATTTGAAATCTAACGGTTGGATTTGGAGATACGTCCAAATCAAATTCGAAAAAGGTCGCTGTAAGTGCAGTTCGATGACCGTTGATGGAAATCGACTGTACGGGCCTTGATAAAATTATTAAAAATAGCAATAATTTGTGTAAAATCATAAGAAATGATTTAGAAAGAATTGGGGTGAAAAACTCCATATTTGAAAAGATAAAAATGGATTTTTATCGAAATGAACTAGTTTTGAACTAGAATTATAATTCTATTTATTTTTAAATAAATAAATTGAATTCGAAAAGGGTTTTAAAAATAACCAAAATTTCCAATGATTGCATTGGAGTGGATTTGAATCGAAATTGTCTTCGGAATATTTCGATGTTGGAATTCGTGATATTACAGGTGTTGTTATGGAAATTTGAAAGATATATATTTGTATCATTATTTCCAATACGACATTTGTTAGTCGTAGAATTCGATATTGAATATAAGCCGATATATTTTCTATTCAGAGCCTTGTATTGAATATCGAATGTGATTTGGGTTTGTCGTGAATGGTGTCTTCACTAACACTGTTCTTGAACCCAGTTGAGAAAAGATTAAATCTTTTTAATTAGATTTAATGAAGTGTACCAATTAAATGATATTTAATTGGAATTGAATTGGTATTGATTTTTGGGTTTATCGTGAACAGTGTTTTAAATAACACTTGTTCTTTAACCCGATAATTAATGGAACGTGATTTGGGTTTTGTCGTGAATGGTGTCTTCACTAACACTGTTCTTGAACCCAGTTGAGAAAAGATTGAATCTTTTTATTTAGATTTAATGAAGTGTACCAATTAAATGATATTTAATTGGAATTGAATTGGTATTGATTTTTGGGTTTATCGTGAACAGTGTTTTAAATAACCCTTGTTCTTTAACCCGATAATTAATGGAATGTGATTTTGGGTTTATCGTGAATCGTGTTTTAAATGACACTGATTCTTTAACCCAGATGATGATTAAAACTAAGTGGAGTTTTAATGAATCTTTAATTAGATTGAAAAGATCGAGAATGGAGTATCACCAGTTTTGCTCCAGGCGATAGTTAAATCTTTAATTAGATTTGAACGTGAAATTTAGAAACTAACTGTCGGTTAGCCAAGCAGAATGGTTTTCTGGATATTGATCTGGTTGGTTTCGGCCTTCGGGGTTAATATTTGGGGAATTATTCTCTTGATTAATTTGCGGTTAGTGACTAATGAATTGGAATGAGGCGTATGTTGTGTTTGTGTAACACTTATTTAAAATATACGCGAGTTATTCGGGAAGACCGGGTTTATCCCATTCTGAATAACTGATACGACGATAAGTCGAAGATGAAGACGATGGTCGAAGACCGGAGGTCTTCACGTCGTTTGGGTGATAGCTGATGATCTTGATTGGGCTGTACACCCAAGAAGATGGAAACAGTTGGTGATCGTCCAGACGTACTTGGAGATCGATGGATATGCGGGGTACTAGGTGCCTCCGGTTTCGTTCAGACCCAGAACGGACTTGTAAATGGACTGTGTGTCTGACATTGGATTTCATTCTGTGTGACTGATATCGGTTGCATAGGATGGTTTGCCTGTGTGGCATGCTAAGATGCAAATGATCAAGGCTTCTGTTGAAAAGCAAAGTCTTGTGGTGATGATCAAAGCACGGCCTTTGTGGCGTAGCTTTGTGTAACGTTTACCTCGCGTGTTTCACACCCGGTATGAACCAAAAACGGGAGAGGACCTCAGGGAGGACTTGCGTTTCTTTCTAGCTAAAAAGTGGCGTCAGTGGTTTTACACGCCCTGACGAGATTGACTTATGTGGTTGTTGCTGTTGCGAGGCGCCTCGGATTGATCGGTCGTTCTCGAACCGATGGAGTCATTCGTTGGCTCGTTTGCGCCCCAAAGGGCGGGGAGACGTAGTGTTCAGGCATTTTAATCCACATCGGTGGACCGGCCCTGACGATCCAAGGGTCACTCGAGCTCTGATCCTGAGACATGGTAGGCTAGATTGTCTCGAATCGGTTGAGGACTATCTTTTGCCTCGGTTCATGGACGGAAATCCAATTTCCAAATACGTGATCTTGCGGTTTTAGTTGTAATCCTATATATGGCGACATAGTGGGATGGGGCGCTCATGCCGCCTATGATTGATACTTATGATTTGAAGTTGTTTTATACACTATGCACTTATAGTAGTATCAAATGATTTGTTTTAAACGTATCAAGCATTCTTTGGCTGTTATAAGGGAAAACCCTATCCTCGGCTGCGTTGCATTGTGTGATGGGACCTGGGTCTTATAACAGCTTCATTTTTCTTTATTTAGCATTGCGCTGTTTGTTTTATGCACTGGTATTCTTGGGAGGAAACCCGTTCCGTGTTATACGGCGTGGTCCCTTGATTTACCTAATGATTTAAAATAAAGATCAATAACTGTTTTAGTTCTCACACCAGTCACATGACTGACCTGGAGTTTATTGTTTTAACCTAAACTCTGGGTGCCCCTATTTTGACACGGGCAGCTAGTAGTTTTGGTTTTGCAGATTTATATTCACAGGATCCTGGTTTACAGCTGGAACGATATCCGGAAAGCTTTGTATCCGTATATCTCTTCTAGTTGTGTATTGTATTATTTTCCGCTGCTATGTATTTAAATGTAATTTAAATCTCTGATATTTCTGTGTAATATTCATTTATACTCTGTATATTCTTGTAATCTGATGCATTGTTGTTATATACAATGAAATGTTCTTCTGTATGCGTTCTGTTGTGGTTTGTTCTCTAAATATCCGACGCTTTCCTTTACGGGGAAGTTGCGGGTGTTCACAGTACATTTTTAGCCTGGCGCACCTACCAAGTGCGCACAGGTCAGAATGACCTGCTGGTCAGGTCCTGGCTGGCCTGGTCAGGGTCTGGTCAAATTCTGAGGCTTGGCTGAGTCACTAGGGCTTACGTGTCACCTTTTGATTGGCTCTTTGAACTTTGTATGGTCTAAATTCCTCTTATCTTCATCTGACGGCTCAAAACAATTTAAAATTCTATAAATACAACTCAAGTCTAACCCTAAATTCACACAAATAATAGAACACAAAAGCCGTCATGCTGCTGGAAAGGAACTAGGAATGGCCGTCAATTAGAAAGCCTAGAGACAAGCCAACACTAAAGCCTAAGAGACGAATCAAATTAAAGTTAATCAAATCAATCAACGCAACATTAGTCTACCCAAAGGAGCGCATCTCAGTTTCAGAATTCAGAATCCAGAATTCAAGATTCTGCATTCGTTAAGTATAGTGACCTTTCAGAATATGAATAAAAACTGTGATGTGATTCGATGTAAATGAAAATAGAATCGTGTTGTTATATCGTATAAATTTTGTATTGTAATGGTTCTATCATGACTTGTGTATTGATGTTTGTGGCATAAATTGATTGATGCAAGCCTATTGAACAATTGTATATGAAAACAATGGCACTTGCAAGTTTGTGGCAAAAACTAGAAATTGATCCCTTTTTGTATATATCGATGGCATGGACTATGTATATTCCCTTAGTCTAAATTAGAATTTATGTAAACATGTTATAGACCTTTTATGCCTACATGACCCAAAACCTATGATATCATTCTTATGTTTATTGGCAAGTATAATTAGATCTTTGTTTGCAAGTATAATTGGATCTATGTTTCATAAACTATGCAAGTTCATGTTTATTTGCAAAATATGATTGGATCTATGTCAAACATCGTTTGGGTTTCATAAACTATGCAAGTTCATGTTGAAATAGGCTATGTGATTAGATGTAAAAATTGTACATTTTGATGAGTATATAACATGCTAGTTTTGTGGTCGATATTATGCCAAGTTAAACATGTTTAAACACAAGTTTGTATTTGCCTAAACTATGCCATTTCATATGACACCTACTTAGTCATACTTTGATTTGAATGCAAGTTCACATGACCCATGTTATATGTTAGTTGAATCGCCAAATTGCAAGTTCATGCGCCACACACCTTTATGTATTACATGTTCTTGATTTCCCCTTTTCCTCACGTTTATAAAGTTGGGTTGAATTGTGACAAGCCCAACACATGTTATAACGTTGCGAACAAACGGGGGTAATAACGTTGGGTGTAAAATATGAAAATATATGTTGGCATGTTTGGCACATGCCAATGATTATGACACATAAGCGGTATGAATTGAAATACCCAAAAATAAAAGGATATGACATTTACATATAGTTGAGAAGTAATAAAATATGTAAATTTAGAAAACACGACATGCTTAACCCGAGGTTGGATTGAGTTGTGATGTAAACCTGCCCGGACCCGCCCGGTTGTCCAATAGTCACAACAATACCTATCCAATGTGGGTGGTTAAGCATTGAGCCCAATAAGGACCCGAGGTTAGACTGAGCTACGGTGTAAACCTGCCCAGAACCGACCGGCACATCCAGTAACCGTAGCAATACCTGTCTAATGTGAGTGGTCTGGTGCTCCTAAGAGGCTAAGGACATATGGTAGGGTTAAGTCAACTATAAAACTTAACCAAATTCAACATGTTAACAAGAATTGATGGGTGGGGTTAGGTAAATACAGACACTTAACCACTTAACATGTTTAACTAGAAAATCCTGGTAACGAGGGACCCGTTTCAGCAGTAACCCAAAGTTAGGTATCAACGGTACCCTGAAACTAGGCAGGGTGGGGCACGATTACTGGGCTGATTGTAAGCGGTCAAACGACGGCGGTGGGTGCACAGTGCAGGTCTAACGGGGTGCGGGCGTGCACACACTCCGGAGCAGACAACCAGGGCACTGGGGACACCAGTAGTATAACCTATGCCTTCTAGTTTTGTGTCAGGGCCGCCACCATGGGTCTTTATACACCCCATGGTGGGACCAGTATAGGTATCTACAATTCTTCGGGGCCGTATGACACATGTTAACGCGAGTAGGAGTCGATCTTTTAACAAGAATGGGGATCACTTCACCCTCACCATGGGGTGCCAGTTAGAATAAATTCAAGTAGGTGCAGAGGTATAGTATGGGTGCGATAGTACATTGGACACTTCCTTAGCTTGTGACACTTCCCTATTTTTAGTTTACATCCATCATACCCTTTTCTTATTCACATACTGGAGAGTTACTAGATTTTCTCAGGCTTTATGTCTGACCCTATTTTCTTTTCGTCTTCTTTTCTTTCGTTTCCCCCCCTCCTAGGTCCACAGGGAGGAAACATCTCAACTCAGTCAGACTCTTTACAAGCACCAAGAACGTAGATGTATGATTTGGATCTTTCTTGCTCGGATAATGGCTTTGGATATCACTATGGGGATTTTTGTCACTTTATTTATGTTTTCATGCTTCTCTAATAATCAAGGCATGTATGAGGTTGTAATGTTGGAAGTATTTTGAGACAATTATGGAAATCCTTTGTTTGATACACGTATTGATGAAATAAAAGTTTGTTTGGTTTCCGTTGTTTAAAATATGTGTATTTATATCTATCTTGAGTTTATCTGTGGCTTTTACTTATAAACCTCCACCAAAGTTAAGGCATTCCCTTTGTGAGTGACCTTAATGGAGGTGGGGTGTTTCACGTCTCTCCAATACTAACCCTAAATCAAAACCGATCCCCAATTTTTTCTTCCACAGTTCGATGCTTCAACAATCTTGTCTTCTTCTTCCTTCTTTAAAATTTACACAGAACGCTGCCGTTTTATTTTGAAAAGACAAATGTGTCTCTTTCCTTTGTAGTCTCATTTACTCTTCCATTTCGCTAGTTGCGTGACCTCCCGCGTTCAGGTGGGGCACCCGATTCCACTATAGAAAGGGCATCCCTTCTACACCTTACTACCAAAAAATTTGGAACCGAACCCAAGTACGAATTCAAAGGAATCCATGTCATTTGCTGAAGCGAAGAGACTGATGCGACTTGTAGACGTGGAAGCGCTGAAAAGAAAATTGGTTACTGAGACTGAAGAAACGATCAAGTATTCCGAACTTCTAGGCGCTTGCGAAGCACTTGGGGTTGCTAAACGCCTACTTTCTTTTGCTTGGGTATGCCTACTTTCTTTTCACTTCCAGAGATCCAACATACCAAGATTTAATGAAGAGGCTATTCTTACTGAGATAGAAGAAGCTGTATCAGAAAAAGGGTTTAATTTGGATAGGTATCTGGAGTTGCAGAATCATTGCAAGTGCCTTTTGGATCGGAAAAGTGCGCTTCATATGATCGTGGAAAAGAAAATACAGATATAGCCATATGCCTTATTTCTTATAGTTTTAAGTGCTTACCGGATATTTTACGGAGCATCTGGGTACAGACTTCTTTTTATTGATATAACATCTAACATTTCTGTGGAGGGGTTTAAGGGCTGTTGGCTTATTTTTCTGGATAAAGGTGGGCTTGAAAGTCTCATTTTTGTAGCCAAGCCTGACTTATTCGGAATACAAGTCCACTTGAAGGAACTGAGTATCACTTCTGTTGATTTCATGTTGTCTTGTATCACTTTATTATAGTTTTGATAAAATTGCACAACTATAGTGAATCAATTGATGGCAGAATTCAGAGATTTCAAGAGGACCGGTAAACAATATGCACATGCATATGTATCATACATGCTTACACCTGGATTCCCTTGCATAAAGTTAGGTACCCAAGAAAGATACGCTTAGTTTTAGATGCTCCATTTTGTTACTGACTGATGCCTTGGAATGCTTTGCATGATTTTAATTTTTGCTCATGTAGGACAATCTCGAGTGTGCTGATGATATGGGTTATGTTTGCCCTAGTTGCTTGACCTGGAGAATACTGGTTGAGGTGAATGAAGTTGATTTGAGATGCTAACCATTATGCCTTGCGATGTTCGGGAGTGCACGGTTACAACTCTGGAGATATATGTTATGCCTTTGGTACTTGGTGATGGTATGCCTGAGTTGCTTCAATGATTTCCATGTAAGTCCTATCAATTTCCTTATAAAATCCATCTCCATAATTTATCTACGTTTCTTGATACTTCATCCTTAAATTATACTAGGTTTTAATTAAAATAAAATATTTTGGATATTGAGTCATCTCATGGTGCATGCTTACTTTGGCACAACACTTCTGCACCTATTTATAATGACATATCTGCACCTGAAGCCATAAAAGGTGCCACAATCATATATATCAGTTTATTTGGCCTCAAGATTCACAAGCAATGATGTATGTTATTTTTTTAGTTATGACACCATAGCAAGGCTTGTCGGTATGTTGGGTAATTACTCTGAATTGAGGCTTCTACAATTTGAGTTGCCTTATGTATGTTCAGTATGTTAATGTTAACTCCACTTAGTTCCACGGCAGTGTGTTCATTTTTACTTCAATTTCCTCATGTTGCATATGTTGTGACAGTTGCTGTAAGCTTATATTCATTATTTTAAGCAATTATGTTGTACATGGCTTATTCTCCAAAATGCCATGATAAACTGGTCAATTCATATGCTGGAAAAGGCCGAAACATGGTGTAGAGTAATTTTATTGCTAATTTTGCAGTTGCTAAAAAAAGCGTATTCGTCTATATTGTTTTCAATATTAGTCCTAGTTTTGATTACAAATCATCGCATGCAGTAACATAATGAACATTAAATGATGAGAGGAGTTGTAAGAAATATTCAATTTGTACATGGCGAAATGAAGCATGCATGAGTGAAAGTATGCAGTTAGCGGCCCTGTATTTTTAATGTCGATTTATTGATCCGAGTCACAAGGTGATGTACTTCATCTTAACAAACAATTTCTTGTGATGTGCTTATTTTGAAATGCAGGTTCTTATTTTTTGAAACGCAGGTGCATACATATATTAGTCATAAGGTAATGTGCTTATTTTTTGAAATGCAGTATATTGAATTTTCATATGTCCGGTTACAGTTACTCTAAGGACATAAATTGAAAATTTGGGTTCAACGTAAAACCATTTCAATGCTAGAGCTTATAAAAATAAATAAAAAATATGTTCATAAAAATAGCTACCAGCAGCGAATATTCTTTTGTATCATACACATGGTGTAAATTATTATCTTGGCAGAACCGTAAACATTAATATATGTATTCTTGTTTCAGGTGGCTTCTGGAAATAAACTAAAAGCACTTGCAGCTCAGAAGATTACAAAAGTGATCACTAATGTTACAGGTGACTTTTTTTGTGTTTTTTTTAAACCTTGAGGATTTAATGTTCATATCTTCTCTCACACGGCCACATTTGTCTACATATTCTTTCAAACAATTTTTTTTTCTTGGATTCTTGTTGAATAAAAATACCAAGATATTTATTTGTATGTATAATTCATCTTTGTAGGGTTCATAGGTTTCAGAAGCAAATGAGCTTTGTAGATTTTAGAGGTAATTCTTGATGTGAATAGAAGATATGAGGATAGCATTAGGTGGAGGCCAATTACATTTCAGAGGCACATATGTTTTTTAGATTTCATATGCAAATGAGCTTTGTAATTGAGTTAAAGGCTTTTAGAGGCAAATGAGGACACTTGTAATTTTATACTTTTTTATGTGGTATATGATTCATAATTTGTATTCTGGATATAAAGTTGTAATTTTAATAAATTAGTTTGCATATAAGTGTAATATTTGATTTGCTTATGGAGTATTGCTATATTTAGTGTATTGTTCTTTTTCAGTTGCAAAAGATGTCTATTTTTTTTTAAAACCCAAATGTCAATCACAATGGTGCATAACAGTTGTAGTAGATATTATTACAACGGTGCATAACTCTTGTAATAAAGTTTATTACAATGGAGGAAAAAAGTTGTAAAACATACATATTACAACGGTGCTGCAATGGTGCAAAAAAGTTGTAAAATATTTTTGTCTATTACAACTTCTTAATACACGACGGTTAGCCCACCGTTGTAAAATGTATATTACAACGGTGTTCCACCATTGTAGTATGGTCATTTTGTTGTGTCGACTGCTAACATTCGAGACAAACTTTGATTTATTCGATGTTTAAAACGTAGAAAATGACGAATCATTACACTTTCCCCCACTCATAACTTTTTGTCCTCGAAAAGAAATGAAATGGGAAAACAGCTAACAAGATAAAACGGAAATTATAGATTTGAAAAGAAGAATACCTGAATCAAATAGTTCTGGGTTTGAAGCACGTATGCTTTCCTCAGTCTCCCAGGTACAATCCCGATCGTCCGTACTCCACTATACTTTGACCAAGTTGATAGATTTTCTTCTTATATGTTTCGTCCTACTATCGACAATACGTAGTGGCTTCCTCTCGACTGTGAGATTCGGCTCCACATCAGAAGTTTTTAATGTAGAGGGATGAAAAAGTAAGGGTCGTGAAGATACTTATGAAGATGCGACACGTGAAACACGTTGTGCACTCCCGACAATTTCTCGGGCAACTCCAATCTATAAGCCAAAGAACCGACTCTATCCGAGATACGAAAAAGGCCAACGAATCTAGGAGCTAACTTCCCCTTTCGACCAAAGCGAATCACATTTCTCAACAGTGAGATCTTAAGGAAAACTTGATCCCCCATAGCAAATTCAAGATCCTTTCTACGTCTACCCACATATTTCTTCTGCCTATCCAGAGTAATTCGCATCTTCTTTCTAATCCCCTCGACTTTCTTGATTGCTTCCAATATCATATCAGTTCCGAGAACAAGATGGTCGCCCGACTCAATCCAACAAGCTGGAGATTTACAAGGTCGTCCGTAAAGAGCGGTAAATGGAGACATCTCTATGCTTGCCTAGATGTAAAAAAAGGGAATCCAATTGAATGAAATTTGATTTAAACACGACTAATACTAAATCTAAATCAAAGATATACCCGGTAGCTATTATTATAGGCAAATTCGACGAGATGGAGATGATCTTCCCAAGATCCTCCATAATCAAAAACACAAGCACGAAGAAGATCCTCTAGAACCTGATTTACCCGTTCTGTCTGACTGTCGGATTGAGGATGGTAGGCGGTGCTGAGATTTAGACGGGTACCCAAAGCTTCCTGAAAGGGTTTCCAGAAATTACTAGTAAACATAGGATCACGATCGCAAACTATACTGGATGGAACACCATGAAATCTCACAATCTCCTTCATATAAATCTCTACTAAGCTCGAAGCTATGCGACTTGCTTTGACCAGAATAAAATGAGAGGATTCGATCAATCGGTTGACTACTACCTAAATACTCTCATTACCTCTCCTCGTCCAAGGAAAACCATCAATAAAATCCATAGAAACCCGATCCCACTTCCAAATAGGGATCTCAAGAGGTTGCAACAATCCGACGGTCTTCTGGTGATTAGCCTTAACCTGTTGACAAATAGCACACTTACTAATGCATGTGGAGATATCCCTCTTCATGTCACTCCACCAATAAAACTCCTTCATATTCTGATACATCTTCGTGACACTGGGATGGATGGAAAATCTGGAGCGATGATTCTCCTTAAGAACTTCCTGCCTCAAACCATCAACATTCGGAACACAAATGCGATTATTTATTCGTAATAACCCATGTTGATCAATCTGAGCCCCTAATAAATTATGTTTATCTCTTTATCTGTTCCGAATATTATCCTTCATGAGTTTGAGCATTACATCATCATCTTGTTTGGCTGTTATATGGTCCATAAGAAATGAAGTAGCCACTATCTGACAAAACATGGCCTTCTTCCGACTCAAGGCATCCGCTACCACATTGCCTTTCCCTGGTGTATAATTAATATCCACATCATAAGCTGCTAAGAACACGAGCCACCTAACTTGCCTCTGATTCAGATCTTTCCAGGAAAATATATATTTAAGCGACTGGTGATCGGTATAGAGCTCAAACTTGGTGCCTCAATAACTTCAAAGCAAACACAACTGCGAGCAATTCCAACTCATGAGTGACATAATTAGCTTCATGGGTCTTCAGTAGGCGACTGGCATAGGCAATAACTTTCCCATTCTACATCAACACAGCTCCCAAGCCTTCTTTACAAGCATCAGTGTATACCGTTAATAATTCACTTCCATTTGGAATGTTAATAATAGGAGCAGAAGTAAGCTTTTGCTTCAACTCATTAAATACAGCTTCACACTTATCACTCCAATCAAACTTGGCATTCTTTCGAGTCAAAGAAATAAAAGGGGCAGAAATTTGAGCAAAATTCTTGATAAATCTTCTATAATAACCGGCTAGATCCAAAAGACTACGGATATCAATCGGAGTCCTAGATCTCTCCCAATCCTAAAACATAATAGGGTGAATGAGTTCGAAAGAATGGGAGGAATTCAAATAACAAAAGAAAGGTGAATACGCTTACATTAATCACGATAATCTTATCCGAGTCAACAGAAACTCCATTCTCTAAAACAATGTGCCCAAGAAATCGGACTTCATCTTTCCAGAAATGACATTTGGAGAATTTGGCTTTTAGCTGATGGTTTCTAAGCGATTGAAGGACAAAGGTCAAATGTGCTAGATGCTCCTTCTCAGACATAGAAAACACAAGAATGTCATCGAAAAAACAAAGACGAAATGGTTAAGAACATCTCGAAAAACTCGATTCATAAGATCAACAAAGAAAGCTGGAGCATTGGTGGAAATCAGTAGCCAAATCAAGCTTTCGGTTCGGAAAGTCGTCTTAGGAATACTCTCCTCGGCTACTCTAAGAAGGTGGAAACCAGTAGCCAAATCAAGCTGTGAGAAAACTTTAGCTCCATAAAGCTGATCGAACATGTCATTAATACGAGGCATGGATAACGGTTATTCATTGTGACTTTGTTCAACTCTCTATAATCAATACACATCCTTAAAGAGCCATTAGACTTGGTGACAAAGACAACAGCAGTTCCCCATTCAGAAAAACTAGGTTGAATCAGACCTTTGGAAAACAAATCCTCAATCTGGTTCTTCAATTCAGCTTTCTCCTTAGGTGCCATTCATCTAGGAGGAAGGACAACTGGACGGGCTCTAGGAATAAGATCAATGTGGAATTCAATTTCCCGCTTTGGGGGAAGAGAAGTGACTTCGCCGAAAACATCAGAAAAATCTTTGACTATGGGGGTGGAGTCAAGATCACTCGGCTGAGAATCTAAGGAGAATATTAAGTTGCCTGCATAATCCTTAGGCATTTTGCATTCGATGACTAAGGATTCTCCAAGATCACTTACTAAAGAAAAAGTTCGGGCCTTACAGGGAATAACGGCGTCATACTTCCTAAGCCAATCGCCACCAAGTAGAATGTCGAAGGCATTAAAACCCATAACATAGAAATCTCTAGTAAAACAATGCCTATTGTAAAGGAGCTTCACCCCTCTACAAATCATACTTAGGTTGGTGGGGCCGCCAATAGGGTTAGACACACATAAAGGTTCAGTTGCTACTTGGGGATGCAAAAGGTGCTCAAACTTATCACAAAGATCAATAGAAATAAAACTATGCGAGGCCCCAGTATCAAATAGAACACGAATAGGAAAATCAAATAAGGTAAAAGTGCTCTGAAGGGTACCTTGGTCATAAAGAGTAAGGGGAGGAGTAGAAGATGTCATGGCAAAGACTTCGCTCGTCTTGCCTTTCTGCTGGGTGGGACAATCCTTCTTAAAATGATCGGGTTGTAAGCTAATGTGGCATAAGTTGGTCCAAGTTGTCTGAGGTGGAGGGATGGCAGCTTTGGAATTGGTTGGAAAATTTGTGGAATAATGGACCTTCTGATTGCACTTGAAGCAGGTGATAATAGATAAGTCAGTAGGCTTCTTACCAATGCCCTGACTCTTCTGCCAGTTACTCTTTTGCTACTCAAATTTTGACTTCCTTTTCTTAGAATTGTCAGAACTTCCCTGTGACTAAGATGACTGCACCGCTTGTTTCTGCTTTCCTTTATTGCTAGGGTTCTCAAATCTAATAGCCATATCGACGAGATCGGT
Organism: Allium sativum; assembly: GCA_030737875.1. Taxonomy (NCBI): domain Eukaryota; kingdom Viridiplantae; phylum Streptophyta; class Magnoliopsida; order Asparagales; family Amaryllidaceae; genus Allium; species Allium sativum. The sequence continues at coordinate 323,799,583 of CM060921.1, forward strand.
AAAGTGCCACGTACATGGCTAGTCAAGCAGTTATAAAAATCTGGTCTGGCACCATGAATAAACTTTTCATTCTTCTATAGTGGGTTTTCAATCAAATTGGGACCATATTTTGAGAGCTCATTAAATTTCCTTTTGTACTCCGTGAAAGTCATATCATCTTGCTCTAAATCCATAAACTCTCTATAAAGTTGAGTCTTCCTCGAGTCAGGCATCCACTTTGCCACAAAAACATCTGGAAAGAGTTGGATTAAAAATCAAGATAGATTCGAAGAAAGGACAAAAGGTAGGAAAACAAGCTTAAGATTTTTACCTAAACTATTGCCAGGTTATATTCGACTCGATATTATTAGCTATAACTGACCGCCACCAATTATAGGCAGAATCCTTCAACTGCTAAGCGGCTAGTTGACGCTTCTGCGCATCAGTGATGTCAAGACCAATGAAAATCCTTCCAAGATTATCTAGCCACTTCTCAGCTTCTATGACTCCTTCTAAACCTGTGAATTTGGTGCCTCCAAGCTGAACATACTCTTTACAAAGTTTAGTGAACTTGGTTGGCTGGGCTGGCTGAATTTCTGCCGGTTCAGCTGGGCCCTCTCCACTACCCCTACCTCTGTCATTCCTTCGAGTACTCATCTGGAAAGGATCAAAAGCGAAACTTTAGAATGACGGGTAAAGATTATAGTCAAAAGAATATCAAACAGAAATCTAAATCGAGGGTTCAGGGTCGAACGAATATAATTCTACGATTAATTTTCTCACTCTAGGGTATTACTACCCTATCTCTAATTAGATTTACTCCACATGCTAAGTTTGCCTAAAACCTGGCTCTGATACCGCTTGTAACAACCCACCATTTCAAACGATTCAAATCGACAATATTCTACACATACCTGACTTGAATTGCTCAAAATAGTAAATTGTTATAAATTGTCAATACTTAGTGGATACAGTAAATAAATCAATCACAGAACCACAGATCACAGACATAAAGTGTTACAACATTTGCAGCAGAATAAACAACATAGTAGTTCATGAAGCTACTAGAAATAAACAAAGTCTCAAAAGAAATACATAAGAGAGGTCCAATATAGCGAAGTTGCTAACAAAATAAAATAACATGAGTCTGAACGGAAATAACTGAATAATAGAAAACTGAATGGATATAGATCGAGCAAACTCCAACGGCTTCAGCTCCAAGAAGAATTCCTAAAGTTGCAACACTCAGGTTGACCCGAGCATAAAGTAAAAACTAAACACTCGAGTTAGGACTAACGTTCTCATGTAAGTAAACAAACTCAAGTGAAATGTCAATTGAACTGAAAAGTAACTTAAAGGATGTTGGGATCACCATCCTCCAAGGATCCGTTAAACTATTTACTACGTAATAGAATACGTTACATATGATAATGTCTATCAGTAAGATAAAGTATCAAAATAGTGTAAGCGGGATTACTATATTACCCTTACACCGTTTATATATATTCCCATAGTCTATACAGTACTATAAGCCCCTCCAACCGGTGGGATACTCATGGAGCACTCCTTAGGTATGGTACAAACCAAAATCATAGTGGGCACGATCAAGATAAATATGACAAGGCACGCGAGGCAATACCCAGGGTAGAAATCTACCATTTACATAACCGGACTGGTGGTGACACATAGCCACAACTACCGCCCACCTCGAACACACTTCAAATCAAAGGTGCGCACCAAATCAATAACAAAAGTAATAAAATGGGTTCGAAGAAGCATGCTTGATAAGGGGTTCGACCCTATTGGCCTCGGTGTAGCTCCTATTTTAGTCATTTTAATTATGACCTGAAAGTCAAGGCTATCCATTATCGTTCTCTTACTTCATTCCAGTAGCGTTCGTCAATCCATCATACTTCATTTTGGATTCTCCACCACGTACACAGTTGTTAAAGTGGTTTTCGGTATTAGTAGAGTGTATGACAATAGCCGATCCCGATCTCTTTGACAACCAATGGGTTATATTTTTCACACCGTGGTCGTTTAAATAAAACATTTTTATATAGATTTTGGAAAATAGGTTTAAACTAAATAGGATAATATATTTTTAGAAATACTTTTGATTTTATACAATATATAAACATTTTTTTAAATATAGATAATAAAAGAAATCTTAAAATAAAATTTAAACTTTATATTATCTAAAAATCTATACCTTTCACAACATACTTTAATTTAAAAGAATTTCAAAACCTAATAAAATCATTTAAAATCGACCAACGATGTTTGAAATAAATTTTCTAACTTATGTCCATGAGATACAGGTATATCATTTCAACTCGAAATCTGAAAATCCAATTTCAACGAAAATCATTCAAATCTATCATTTCAATCCATAACGATTTTTCCTTATTTTAATGTCTGTTCGGGTATATATCATTTCAACCCATTGTGATTTTTTCTAAATCGAAGGGAACTTGTAGTATGATAATAATTAATTAACAGTGAAAACATAATATCACATGTGCATATGACATATAAGCAATGGACTATTCAACAACTACATGTATGCATGAGAAGGTTTATATATGTTATATGTCAAGGTTCAAGTATTTAAGTTCGTTGCATCTCATATTAATAATTTATATTTATTCGAACTTAACAGAACAATTCAATCAATATTTCACTTGCAATCAATTCACTTAGCAATTAAACGTCAGTCGTAAGTTGAAACAACCCACCTCCATTGAGGTCACCGACAAAGAGAATGTCTTAACTTTGGTGGGGGTTTATAAGTAAAAGTCACAGATAAAACACAAGACAGAAATAAACATATATATATATATATAAGCAGCGCAAAACAAACAGACTTTCATTTCATAAATACGTGTTCATACAAAACATTTCCATAATTGTCTCACAATAACTTCCAAAACATTATATCATCATTTCTGTCTTGATTATTAAATAAAGAAGCATAAAACATAATTAAAACTGCATAAATCCTCATAGAGCGTGTCCAAAAGCCATAGCCAAGGAAAGAGAGTCCAAACCATACATCTACTATCTTGAAGCTTGCAAAGAGTCTGACTAAGCTGGGTTGTTTCCTCCCTGTGGACCTGGGGGGCGGAAGAAAAGAAGATGAAAGAAAAATAGAATGAGACATAAAGCCTGGTAAGTCTAATGTCTCTTCAGTATGAGAATAAGAAAAAGGGCATGATAGGTATGAACTGGAAACAGGAAAGTATCATAAACTAAGATAAAGCAGTTTTGAACCGAATATACTATCGCACCCCACACAATATCTCTACACCTACTTGTATTTGTTCCGATTGGCGCCCCATGATCGGGGTGAAGTGATCCCCTTTCTAAAGATCGGCTCCTACTCGCAAAATCATATGTGTCGTACGACCCCCAATGATTATAGATACCTATGCTGGTCCCACCATGGGGTGTATCAAGTCCCATGGTGGCGGCCCGACACAATTCTAGAATGCATAGGTTATACTACTGGTGCCCAGTGCCCTGTTTGTCTGCTCCGAAGTGTGTGCACGCCCGCACTCCGTTAGAACCTACACTGCTGCACCAATCGCCGTCGCTTTTGACCGCTTACAATTAGACCAGTAATCGTGCCCCACCCTGCCTAGTTTCAGGGTACCATGATACCTAATTGGGTTACTGCTGAAATGGGTCCCCGTTACTAGGGTTTTCTAGTCAAACATGTTAAGTGGTTAAGTGTCTGTATTTACCTAACCCCACCCATCAGTTTAATTAACATGTTGAATTGGTTAAGAGGTTTAGTTAACTTAACCCTACCATCCTGACTTGTTTGTCCTTAGCTTTAATTAGTTAAAGCACCAACCACTCACATTAGACAGGTATTGTTACGGTTACTGGATGTGCCGGTCGGTTCCGGGCAGATTTACACCGTAACTCAGTCTAACCTCGGGTCCTTATTGGGCTCAATGCTTAACCACCCACATTGGATGGGTATTATTGTGATTACTGGCCAGCCGGGCGAGTCCGGGCAGGTTTACATCACAACTCAATCCAACCTAGGGTTAAGCATACTCGTATTTTCTAAATTTACATATTTGTTCTTTTATTCTTATATGCAAATTTGTTAACAATTAAATGTTAGGCCCACTTTCCAAGTTCATCATTTTTGGTATAAGAATTTATACCATTTAAGTGCCTCCAATTTTGGCATGTGACAAACATGCCAATTTCATATGTTTTTTCATGTTTAATCCCAACGATATTCCCCCGTTTGTACGTTCGCAAGATTATAATGAATGTTGGGCTAGATATTTCAGCCCAACTTATGAACATAGAAGGGAAAGCCAAGAACATGAAATATTCTAAATAACATAAAGGGTGTGTGACATATGAACTTGCAACTTTGCGATCTAATTAACATAAATCATGGGTTTCAACTTGTCATGTGAACTTGCATTCAAATAAGAATCTAATTAAATAGGTGTCACATGAAATGGCATAATTTAGACTTGCATAAAATATAAGCCTAAACATATTTTTATCTAGGCATAACGTCAAACACAAACTAGCATGTGACAAAGTTATTACATGTCCATAAAAATGTATATTTTTGACATTAACCCAAAAGCGTGAACTAGATCAAATCATGTATCCTATTATAACATGAAACTTGTAATAATCGTGTGAAACTGAATGGTACTTGGCATGGACCCAATTACAAACGTGCAAAGAACATAAGAACATTCACATGGGATTTAATCATATAGGCATAATGGTCTTAACATAGAACTTGTGTATATAAGTCTTAACTTAGACTTAGAAAAAATGTATACAACCTATGTTGAACATAACATATAGGTATAAATTCCAACATTAACCATATACTTATATGTGATGTTGCTTTCATTCTAAATGTACAATAGGACCAACATCAAGTCAATTATACCACAAACATCCCAATACCATTCACAATACAATCATTGCAATACACAGATATGAATTAGCATCGTCGTTATACAATAGCACAATTCTATTTCCATTTTACATCGAATCAAGTCTTAATTTTATTCTCATTGGAAAAATCACTATCCTTACAACAAATGATGGTCTTGATTTCTGATTTCTGAGTTCTGAATTTGCAATGCTTTCCTTTGGGTAGATAAACGTTGTTAGAATCTTGTTTTTACTTTAGTTTTTCTCGTCTCTAAGCTTTCTCCAACTGACGGCTACTCTTAGTTTCCTCCCGGCAGCATGACGGCTCTAGCTCTATTTTATTTGTGTGAATTTAGTTTGAGTGTTGGGTTGTATTTATAGAATTTCAGATTGATTTGAGCCGTCATATGATCATAGAGTGAATCCAGACCATACACACCAAGAGGAGCCAATCAGAAAGTGACAAATCAGCCCTAGTGACACACCAGAACTCAGAAAATCGCTCAGAACCCGACCAGGCCAGCTAAGACCTGACCAGGTCGACTGGGCAGGTCGACCCCTAGGTCGACCACATGGTCGACCTGGGTCCTGGGCGGGAAAATTCCCGCACAGCCCAGTTTGGGTCTGTTTTCGAATTTCGAACTGAATTTTGGACTGTTCGAATTTTAAATTGAATTCTGAAATTTTGGAAGGTCATAACTCCTTCATACGGAGTCCGATTTACGCAAACTCGGACTCTATCTCAAGCAGAATTCCGAGACGAGCGCAATGGCGTAACCCGTTTCCCTTAATTCTTTCATTTTGAATTAAATATACTTTAATTTGTTAATTTAATGTTAACAGAAAATTCGGGGTGTTACATTCTCCCCTCCTTAAAGGATTTCGTCCCCGAAATCTTCAAGTCTAGAAGAACGTATATCCTAACATCCAATCGTCCATCTACTCAACCAACAAACACAGGCGTCCATTGTCCTTAAAAGACTTCTAATGCTTCATGATCATGTGCATAGTGTGTGTATATGTCCTTATCTAATGCAAAAATTAGGTGGTCTACTGATTCAGTTGACCTCCTTAATGCGAATCATGTAAGTGTTATGAATCCATTATGTATGCAAATTTTTCCCTACTCATAATTCTACATGAGTGCGCAACCATTCATACAAATGCGACATCCATATGACAACATATCAAGTTTCAACCACATACAAATATGAATACATATATGCATATGCAATATGGAAGTGACTGAGCCGATCTAATACCTAGGGTGTGTGTATATGCATCCACGAGCAACCACTTGTAACCACTTGCAGCCATCAATCATAACATGTTTCAAATACATGTTTACATCCATTAGTTTCTACCTAAGGATAAAAGGGTAAGACCGAGGAGATATACCTAAAACAATAGATACAAGCATAACTTAAGGAAAAAGAGAGAGATCAAAGATGTACCCTAAAAAAGAAAAGGGTAAGCCGCGTGTATTCTGTCCTCGGTTTCCCAAGTCGCGTCTTCCTCAGCATCGCTCCATTGAACTTTAACAAGCTTGACATCACGGTTGCGTAGCTTTTTTTATTTCAGTTCCTACGATTCGGGTTGGAACTCTCCTCACAGTTGTTTCTCGTTCTATTTCAAATTCTTCTAGAATGTTAGGCTCCACCACTTCCGCAGACTCATGCAAACATTTCCGGAGATGAGAAACGTGAAAGACATTGTGAATTCCAGCCAACCTTTTGGGAAGCTCTACTCTATAAGCCATCTTCCCAATCTTCTCGATGATAAGGAACGGTCCTACAAATCTTGGTGCTAGCTTTCCTGCGGATCCAAAGCGAACAACGTTCCTTAAAGGAGACACCTTAAGGAAAACCCTGTCCCCAACCTCAAACTCAAGGTCGGTCCTTCTTTTGTCTGCGTAGGATTTCTGTCTATCTTGGGCAGTCTTCATTCTCCTTCATATCAAGTCCACTTTTTCTGAAGTCTCTCTAATCATGTCTGGCCCAAGTATAAGCTTGTCTGTAGACTCCCACCAACAAGTTGGTGATCGGCACGGTCTTCCATACAAAGCTTCGAAGGGCGCCATGCCGATGGTGGTTTGGTAACTGTTGTTGTAGGCGAATTCCACTAAAGGAAGATGATCCTCCCATGTCCCTCCAAAGTCAAGAACGCACAGTCTCAAAAGATCTTCTAATACTTTGTTCACCCTTTCCGTTTGACCATTGGTTTGGGGGTGATAGGCCGTGCTCAGGCATAACTGTGTGCCTACAGCTTCTTGCAGACTCCGCCAAAATTCGCTCGTAAAGATGGGATCTCGGTCACTCACTATGCTGGAGGGTATTCCATGGAGTCGAACTATTTCCTTGAGATAAAGAGATGCTAGAGATGAGGCAGTCCTTCTACTCTTGACAGGTATAAAGTGGGCACTTTTTGTGAGCCTGTCCACTATTACCCAAATGCTAGTATTGCCCCTTCTTGACCTAGGCAACCCATCAATGAAGTCCATTGAAATGCTATCCCACTTCCATTGCGGGACTTCTAGAGGATGAAGCAGTCCTCCAGGCTTCTTCTGTTCCGCCTTGACCTGTTGGCATATCACGCACTTAGAAATGAAATCTGCCACGTCCTTCTTTATGCCGCTCCAAAAGAAAACTCTCTTCACGTCCTTGTACATCTTATCTCCACCTGGGTGTATTGTCATCTTGGAATGGTGTGCTTCCTCGAGAACCAACTTTACCAAATCCCTTGTTTGTGGGACGCATAGTCTTCCATCTCGCCTCAGCCAACCCTTATCATCGATGGAGTACCTATTGAGGTGACTGGAAGTTTCACCCCTAATTAGCTTATCAATCACATCCACAAGCTGAGGGTCTTCACGTTGTGCAACCCCTATTGAGTCTAAAAGAGTGGGTCGTACTTCTAGTGATGCCAACAAACTAGGTACAAAATCAGAGGAGGGCCTAAAGTCAAAACTTGCTATATACTCCAAGCTTTGCCTTTCTACAAAGAGAGGGCTTAAGGTCAGTTTCTTTCTACTCAAGGCATCTGCTACTACGTTGCCCTTGCCAGGAGTATAGGAAATCTCAAAATCATACGAGGCAAGAAACTCCATCCACCTTTGTTGTCTTAAGTTAAGATCTTTCTGCAAGAAAAGATATATCAACGATTTATGGTCAGTATATAATTCGAACTTATCACCTAGGAGATAATGGCGCCAAGACATAAGCGCAAAGACGATGGCGGCCAACTCAAGATCGTGGGTTGGGTAGTTCTTTTCATGAACTTTCAATTGTCTTCCACCATAAGCTACTACCTTCCCTTCCTGCATCAGAACAGCGCCTAGCCCCGTACCACAAGCATCCGTATATACTGTGAACATCTTGCTTCCATCAGGCAAAGTCAGAACTGGGACTGTTGTAAGAGCCCTTTTTAAGCGTTGGAAAGCAATATCACAATCCAAATCCCAAGCGAATGCTAGATTCTTCTTTGTTAGCTTTGTGAGTGGAGCTGAGATTTTCGCGAAATCTCTAATGAACTTTCGATAAAAACCTGCTAGCCCGAGAAAGCTTCGGACTTCGGTTGCATTTCTTGGTGTCTTCCAATCTTGCACTGCCACCACTTTCGCGGGGTCCACAGCTAACCTCTCTTTGGACACTATATGTCCAAGAAACCTTACTTCTTCTCTCCAAAAGTGGCACTTGGAGAATTTGGCTTTTAGCTGATGAACTCGAAGAGTTTCTATGATCTCCTTCAGATGCTGAGCATGTTCTTCCTCATTCTTTGAGAAGATAAAAATATCGTCTACGAAGACCACCACGAACTTATTGAGGAATTCTCTGAACACCCTGCTCATTAGGTCTACGAAATAAGCGGGTGCGTTTGTCAAGCCGAAAGGCATGACAAGCCACTCGAAGAAACCATCTGGGGTTCTGAACGCGGTCTTATCAATGCTATCTTCAGCTACCCTTAGCTGATGGAACCCAGTAGCCAGATCAAGTTGGGAGAAGACCGACGCACCTACAAGCTGATCAAACAAATCGTCTATTCTGGGAAGCGGATGTCTATTCTTCTTAGTCAGCTTGTTTAGCTCCCTATAGTCCACACAAAGACGTAGTGAGCCATCTGCTTTGGTGGCGAACACCACTGGAGCACCCCATTCCGAGATACTCCTCCTTATAAACCCCTTCTTGAGAAGCTCCTTAACTTGCTTACTAAGCTCCTTTCTCTCCTTTGGAGCCATATGTCTAACAGGTAGAGCTACAGGCTTTACATTATCAACAAGATATATGCGGAAGTCTATTTCCCGCCTCGTAGGTAAGCCCTTCACCTCTTCAAAGACATCCGGATATTCCCGGACCACTCTAACCGACTGCAAATTCTCAACAGAAGCATCAAGCGACTCTAGATAACTAAGCATAACAACATTCAAGGGATTACAAGAAATTTCTAGAGTGTTACCGAGTCGAGTCAAGAGTCTAACCACTCTCTTCTCACAATCAAGAATGGCACCATTATTGGATAACCAGTCCATTCCTAAGATCAATCCATATCCCGAGAAACCCAAAACAAAGGCACTACATCTAAACTCAACGCTTAGAATAGAGATTTTCAAATCCAAACAAACCATTGACAAATAAGCTGAGCCCACAATTGGATTTGAAACAACCAAGGGATCTTCTACCATACTAGTGTCTAGGTGCAGAGATTCTACTAAAGCAGATGAAATAAAGGAGTGTGATGCACCAGAATCAAAGAGAGTGCGAACTGGATGATCATAGAGATAAACTAAGCTTTCTACAGAAATATTTCTACCTCGTTCTTGTGGAGGTGCCACCAGCGCATGACATGTCCCCCTGAGGTGGATCCAGTCCTCTGTCCCTGCCCTCGCTTCTTTGGGCAGTCCTTAGCCATGTGTCCAGTCTCGTCGCAATGGAAACAACCACCATTCATCTTCGCATTCTTCTTTCTGCAGTCTTTCACTATATGTCCAACAATGCCACAGAAATTACACCTTCTCTTTTCACGGGATTTGTTGTTCTTCCCGCCTTTCTTGAAGTCTGTTTTCTTAGCCTGTAAACCCTCTTTCTTTTCTTGAGGCACTTCCACCTTTGCCTCTTTCTTGCCTTTATCTTCCTCGTGTAGCAGCACCATGTCCACCAAGCTTTCATAGGTCGCTCCCATGGGTATATGGGTCGTAGCAAGACTGTGTAAAGGCTCATTCAGACCTTTGACGAAGCGAAGGGCCTTCTTGTGTTGGGTGTTTACTAAATCCAGCCCAAATCTGGCCAGTTGATTAAACTGATTGACGTACTCCTTGATCGTCATACTTCCTTGTTTAAGAGTTAGGAACTTCTCCATTTGCCGGCTTCTTTCAGCTTGGGAGAGGAATTTCATCTCAAACCTCATCCTGAAATCTTCCCAAGTTTCCACTGGCCTCTCAGCATGGGTAACTTCCCACCAATAAGAAGCTTCGCCTTTAAGCAACCATGCTGCTAGCTGTATCTCTTGCCTGTCGTCAACTTCGAAAATGACGAACAAATCTTCGGTCTCCTTCAGCCAGTTCCTTGCTACCACAAAGGATTCAGTTCCATAAAAGTCCTTTCCACCCATAGCCTTGATGTCTCTACACGTCTTAGCGAAAGCATTTCCACGAGGAGGAGGAGGAGGAGGAACCGCTGCCACTATGGGAGGAGGAATGTCTGCTGAGCCCGCATCATTGGCCCTAGCCTCTAGGTACCTTCAGAACCAGCCAGGTATCGGTACTCCTTCTGGAAGGTTAAGATCTCCAGACATGCTGGAACAAAAAGGAAAGTATTCAAGACAAAAGGATAGAGAGATAGTGCATATGGCTTTGGGGAATTATGCCTTTTTAAAAACAACGCTTTTTCTTGAAAAAAAATGCTTCTTTAAACTTCTTTTGAAAATAGTTTCAAAAACTTTTATCTAGTCTGGCAAACCTGTGCTCTGATACCAAGTGAAACACCCCATCTCCATTGAGGTCACTCACAAAGGGAATGCCTTAACTTCGGTGGAGGTTTATAAGTAAAAATCACAGATAAAACACAAGACATATATAAACACATATATATATAAGCATCGGAAAACAAACAGACTTTCATTTCATAAATACGTGTTCATATATTTCCATAATTGTCTCACAATAACTTCCAAAACATTACATCATCATTTCTGTCTTGATTATTAAATAAAGACGCATAAAACATAATTAAAACTGCATAAATCCCCATAGAGCGTGTCCAAAAGCCATAGCCAAGGAAAGAGAGTCCAAACCATACATCTACTATCTTGAAGCTTGCAAAGAGTCTGACTAAGCTGGGTTGTTTCCTCCCCGTGGAACTGGGGGGGAACGGAAGAAAAGAAGATGAAAGAAAAATAGAGTCAGACATAAAGCCTGGTAAGTCTAATAACTCTTCAGTATGAGAATAAGAAAAAGGGCATGATAGGTATGAACTGGAAACAGGAAAGTATCATAAACTAAGATAAAGCAGTTTTGAACCGAATATACTATCGCACCCCACACTATATCTCTGCACCTACTTGTATTTGTTCCGATTGGCGCCCCATGATCGGGGTGAAGTAATCCCCTTTCTAAAGATCGACTCCTACTCGCAAAATCATATGTGTCATACGGCCCTCAATGATTGTAGATACCTATGCTGGTCCCACCATGGGGTGTATCAAGTCCCATGGTGGCGGCCCGACACAATTCTAGAATGCATAGGTTATACTACTGGTGCCCAGTGCCCTGTTTGTCTGCTCCGAAGTGTGTGCACACCCGCACTCCGTTAGAACCTACACTGCTGCACCAACCGCCGTCGCTTTTGACCGCTTACAATCAGCCCAGTAATCGTGCCCCACCCTGCCTAGTTTCAGGGTACCATGATACCTAATTGGCTTACTGCTGAAATGGGTCCCCGTTACTAGGGTTTTCTAGTCAAACATGTTAAGTGGTTAAGTGTCTGTATTTACCTAACCTCGCCCATCAGTTTAATTAACATGTTGAATTGGTTAAGTGTTTTAGTTAACTTAACCCTACCATCCTGACTTGTCTGTCCATAGCTTTAATTAGTTAAAGCACCGACCACTCACATTAGACAAGTATTGTTACGGTTACTGGATGTGCCGGTTGGTTCCGGGCAGGTTTACACTGTAACTCAGTCTAACCTCGGGTTCTTATTGGGCTCAATGCTTAACCGCCCACATTGGATAGTTATGGTTGTGATTACTGGACAGCCGGGCGGGTCCGGGCAGGTTTACATCACAACTCAATCCAACCTCGGGTAAAGCATATTCGTATTTTCTAAATTTACATATTTGTTCTTTTATTCTTATATGCAAATTTGTTAACAATTAAATGTTAGGCCCACTTTCCAAGTTCATCATTTTTGGTATAATAATTTATACCATTTAAGTGTCACCAATTTTGGCATGTGACAAACATGCCAACTTCATATGTTTTTTCATGTTTAATCCCAACGATATTCCCCCGTTTGTACGTTCGCAAGATTATAATGAATGTTGGGCTAGAGATTTCAGCCTAACTTATGAACATAGAAGGGAAAGCCAAGAACATGAAATATTCTAAATAACATAAAGGGTGTGTGACATATGAACTTGCAACTTTGTGATCTAATTAACATAAATCATGGGTTTCAACTTGTCATGTGAACTTGCATTCAAATTAGAATCTAATTAAATAGGTGTCGCATGAAATGACATAATTTAGACTTGCATAAAATATAAGCCTAAACATATTTTTATCTAGGCATAACTTCAAACACAAACTAGCATGTGACAAAGTTATTACATGTCCATAAAAATGTCTATTTTTGACATTAACCCAAAAGCGTGAACTAGATCAAATCATGTATCCTATTATAACATGAAACTTGTAATAATCGTGTGAAACTGAATGGTACTTGGCATGGACCCAATTACAAACTTGAAAAGAACATAAGAACATTCACATGGGATTTAATCATGTAGGCATAATGGTCTTAACATAGAACTTGTGTATATAAGTTTTAACTTAGACTTAGAAAAAATGTATACAGCCTATGTTAAACATATAAACATATAGGTATAAATTCTAACATTAACCATATACTTGTATGTGATGTTGCTTTCATTCTAAATATACAATAGGACCAACATCAAGTCAATTATACCACAAACATCCCAATACCATTTACAATACAATCATTGCAATATGGGTAGATAAACGTTGTTAGAATCTTGTTTTTACTTTAGTTTTGCTCGTCTCTAAGCTTTCTCCAACTAACGGCTACTCTTAGTTTTCTCCCGGCAGCATGACGGCTCTAACTCTATTTTATTTGTGTGAATTTAGGTTGAGTGTTGAGTTATATTTATAGAATTTCAGATTGATTTGAGCCGTCAGATGATCATAGAGTGAATCCAGACCATACACACCAAGAGGAGCCAATCAGGAAGTGACAAATCAGCCCTAGTGACACACCAGAACTCAGAAAATTGCTCAGAACCCGACCAGGCCAGCCAAGACCTGACCAGGTCGACTGGGCAGGTCGACTCCCAGGTCGACCCCCTGGTCGACCTGGTTACCCAGGTCGACCCCCTGGTCGACCTGGGTCCTGGGTGGGAAAATTCCCGCCCAGCCCAGTTTGGGTCTGTTTTCGAATTTCGAACTGAATTTTGAACTGTTTGAATTTTAAATTGAATTCTGAAACTTCGGAAGGTCATAACTCCTTCATACGGAGTCCGATTTATGCATACTCGGACTCTATCTCAAGCAGAATTCCGAGACGAGCGCAATGGCATAACCCGTTTCCCTTAATTCTTTCATTTCGAATTAAGTATACTTTAACAGAAAATTCGGGGTGTTACATAAGTGTTTACTTACCTTTTGGGGATAGAATTTTATGATGGAGAAGAGTATGAATCAAGCAGTGGGCTTAGTTCCCTTATTATTATTTCAAAACTTAAAATAACAAAATCGAACGAGAATTAATTATTATTATTATTATTATTTATGTTGTATACATTGGCTTTATATCCGATATAATGTTACAAGATTGAAAGTAACGCACAGTTCAGAACAACACATTATGTTACAAGACTGAAAGTAACGCACAGTTCAGAATAACACATTTCTAGAAATTGACGTCAACTTATATATTTACATAAAATCATGAAACTTGAACTTCAAAAAGGAATACCTAAGTGTATCCATATTTGTACATAAATTATAAAACTGGAAAACAAATTTGGAAACATACTACTAACTCACGTATACATTAGAGTACCCAACAAAGCTTAGAACCTTAAAGATTCCAACTGAAGTATATATATGTATAAAAATTTAAATCTACTCAACGTCCCTTTACAAACTCTCAGCCAAGCAAGTACAAATCTTTTTTTTTTTTTTTTGTAAAACATCATGTACACACGCACACCTAAAGGAAGTCAGTATAAACCTATATCATAATATAAATAACTACTCACCAAAAAGAAACTAACATAGTACACGCACATATAAATCTTATATCATATATACCAAAACAAAGTACATATATTTTTATTATAAAACATTGCATATGTTAAAGCTGGAAAGACAATTTAAACTTGCCAAGATAGAAGCAGAAAATTAAAAAATCAAACTCTTGTATATTTCTTCTGTGTCGGTGTGTGTATGTGTGTATATATATATATATATATATATATATATATATATATATATATATATAACCCGGTAGAAAATGGACATTGACATCATTGGAAACAGTACACACATATTAACATATTTATCATATATAAAGCATAGAACATGTAAAATTTAACTTAAAGAACTCACATCTCTAAAGCTTGCTCACGTCCAAAGAAAGGAAAGCGGAGCACGCTACACGGCGGATATGAGTTGATGTGTTCTGCTGGCTTGCGAGTTCAATGATTCGGCTAGAGAGATTGCGTTGGTTTTTTTGTACATATAACGTGAAAACTGTTCACGTTAAGAAGAGGAAGGAGGCCGGAGTAGATTGGAAAACTATGGAGTTTGATGGAAGAAAAATGGTTTGTTTTGCAGATATTTATTTATTGAGTAGGATTCTGGATTGAAGCTTAAAGCTGTGTCCAGAACATTGATAATCTTCCGTTGTGTTAGTTTATTTGTTTCCGCTGCATTGTATTACATTTATTGTAAATTTATCTTCCACAATATAATTTATTCTGATATTCTGTACTCTGATGTAACATTATTATGATGTTTAGGAAAGTCTTCTGTGTTTGTTCTGATGTGTTGTGCTCCTAGAGTTAGCGTATCCGAGTTTTGAACGGTCTTGGTCGATTTAGCGATCGATTAGGTCTGAGCGAAATCCGTATCGTTACAGGCTATTAAAAGGAAAGAGCGAACAGTAATTAAATTATCTTTTCCTAGCTATACGCACGGCTTTTAATGGAAACATGTGGGCACGTCCGTTGAAGATAAATAGGATCCAAGTAGGAAAAATTCAAATTCTGAAAATTGTTGGTGTTGCATTAAATTTGAAGACAAACAAAAAGAACAAAAGAAAAAGAATGGTACGTAACATGATATATGAACATGCCATGCGCCATGCATTTTATCCCACTTCCATGTGACTAGAAAAATAAAAATTCAAATCCAAGAATCAGAAGTGATGGTGGCTGAAAGGTAGGAAGGAATGTAATGTAGGGCATGTCACATCTTCAAAAAGACACACCTATGGACACAAAACTCAAAAAAATAACATAGTATAGGGTACCGATATGATACACTATTTTATTAATACGGTTGTCCGTCGGACACCAAAATGCGCAAATGAATATATCATGGTGATCAACGCGATGAGACAGACGCGTGGGTACAAAAATATCAGTGTCATGACTTTTCTATCAAAACTCCAAAAATTTGAATTACGGTACACTATTAAATCGTACGGAAAAATTCAAATGGAGTTAGAAACGTCCGAATTTCGCAAAATGAATTACGCCGTCGTCTTCAAAATGAGCAAAATATTTTTTTTATATACAGACATTTTAGGTTTCAAAAATAATTTCGTTTGTTCAATATTTGAAACGATTTACGCTGAAATAACGCTACCGAATGGACTTTTATATTTATCAACGAAAATTTACCACTCGTTATTTTTAAATGGACGCATACCAAAAATAAATTTTCTGTTGTTCATATCGACTACTAACATTCGAAACAAACTTTGATTTATTCAATGTTTAAAACGTAGAAAATGACGAATCGTTACACTTTCCCCCACTCAAAACTTCTCGTCCTCGAACAGAAATGATATGGAAAATAGCTAACAAGATAAAACGAAAATTATAGATTCGAAAAGGAGAATACCTGAATTAAATAGATCTGGGATCGAAGCACGTATGCTTTCCTCAGTCTCCCAAGTACAAATCGTCCATACTCCACTGTACTTTGACCAAGTTGATATATTTTCTTCTTAGACATTTCGTCCTACTATCGACGATACGTAGTGGCACTACAACAAAACAGAATTTTTACAACGGTCAACTCCCGTTGTAATAGGAATTTTGCAACGGACATTGCGACCGCTGTATTAACCCAAGTTGTAATTGGTCCCATTTTACAAAGGTCGCTGCCCGTTGTAAAAACCATTTTAACTACGGGCAATGACCGATATAAAAAGAAACCTACTACAACATGGGCTAATACAGCGGCCGTAGTGACTGTTGCAAAACCCTATTACAACGAGCATTGCCTGTTGTAAAATGTTTGACTTTTGTTGTAAAAAAAAAATTCTGATCATTGTAATATAAAAAAATTGCATAAATTAAAATGTTGAACTTAGAACTTCTTATGTTAATATAAATATTTTGTTACACTTTTGAACAATACACAGTTTTACATCTTTTTGTTACACAATTACTGTACAGAATACTCATATGTACAAATATTGCCTAACTACATACGCTCAGTTATACTCACTGACATCCTCTCACACTCAATATCTTCATCTTCGGTGATTGATCGATCAATTTTATAACAAACCATCTAAGAGGACATAGCTCCATTTGCTTGTTTCAATCTCGACGAAAAAGCTCATTTCCACCTATTAAGCTCAAAAGCAGCAGCATTTTCCCGTTTGTTCTTTTGTCGAAGCCTCCTCTTTCTACGCTCTATAACATAGTTAACCAAAACTAAAGGGCATTGTTATTGACACTTCATTTTCTGTTAAGGGGAGACCAAATTTTAAGGACACTCCACTTTTTTTAAATTGTTATGGGAGGGATCAATGTAGGTAACTATTTTTTCACTTTTTACGTTTTTACCCTTACTTCTAAAAATTACTCACCATAAAGGCAAATTCTATTTATACACCGAAAATTCCTTAACATACACCATTATTTTTTCTATAAAATTTTATTACTAAATTACACCATTATTTTTTCTATAAAATTTTATTATTAAATTACACTTTTTTCATAGTTGCTTTTTTAATACTTCTCCATATAAAAAGTCAAATTATTCTTAAATGTATTGAAATTTGATACAAAGTAGATATGTTAATAAATTATTTAATCATGAAATTTAATATTTCAATTAAGAAAACATTCATAAATAATGGTCTAATTTAGAAGTGTTGATTTATTTTGTAAGTTTACAGTAATTTTGTTGAAATTGAATTTTTTTTCATAAAGTTAATAAAAGTTGCAATATTAGTACAAGAAATATATTTCATTTTGTAAAATTTTATTCAATTTGATGCAAAGGGTTTCTAATTTTTGGTAATTGTGTTTTAAGTTTGAAAAGGAAAGAAAAAGAAGATGAAAACATGAATATTTTAGTAAAAGAAACAGTGTATGTAAAGTAATATATGATGTACATTAGTTTATTATAATTTTTGGTATTTGTTTAGCAATTTTTGATGTATAAATAGAATTAGCCAATCGTAAAATCATAAGTCTCCTAAATCACAAAACCCAAATTAAGCCTAAAATGGATAATAATGTAAAAGTACATTTATTTGTTAAAGGGCTACTTTCCACCTTGGTACTCCCCTTAACAATTTTTTTAAAAATAAAAAATTAGCCTCTCCCTAATAATATTTGGAGTGTCAATAACAATGCCCAAACTAAATATAAGTTCCATTATGATACATCAAAGCATACAACCAATAGTTTATCCCCACACTAGCTAGTAGTACGTACATCACCAAATAAAAAACTGGATAATTGAACAAATATAAAGTTAACTTATAAATGAAATCCATTTAAAACCAGAAACAGATAAAAGCTAATTCAGTTTTCAACTTACTTCCCAAGGCTTTTCATTGATTGTCTGAATTAAAGTAGGAATATATGGAATGATTTTTTTTAGTTGTAAAGCACCTTAATTTTGACAACTGCTGTTATGCACACCAAGCCAACTGAATCATGCAAATATTGATCTGAACCAGAAGCTTCAGTGCCAATAACCAACATATTTTTCTACCATTTAAGAGATAAATATGCTACGTCATCTCATTTCATATCAGTCGAAATCGCTGTTTCTTCCGGCCACTTGCGGAAAGATTGCTTGTACTAGCTCATGCACACTGTATCATGCTGTGCAACCACTCCACTGAACGCACATTTCATTGCCCCATGGGAACCAACAGGTTCCTATATACGGCCACGGTGACCACATTTAGACCATTTCTCTATAGGCTTGAACCATCTAACGTCGTCTGGCTGGTGAAACATAAACCGAATAGTTGCTTTCAGTTTGGTTACTCTTTGAAGATATCTGCAATGGAAACACAATTATTTAAAAAAGAGCAGTAGGAAAAAAGCATTGAAACGTAGAAAAGCATAAGATACGATGCATTTAACACTGCAAAAATTTCATATAAGTGGAGATGATCAACACATGTTAATACAAGAAAATCTGTGTCTTACATTTTGCCAAAACAAGCGATAATCTAGTTAAGTTTGCATGAGTATCAGCCAGTCACATCGATTGCAGACATAACAGTATGCGAACATAATAACATAACAAAGTATCCAAACATATTACCACAGCAAAGCACAAATGAAATCCAAGATAAATATAGGTGACTAGACCCTTTAGAAGTGCAAATTTAACCTTAAAGAAGTGAAAAACTTGTCTAATACCAACATAAGAGCCCAATCAACCTTCTGTAAGGAACTTCCAGATATTACTTCACAAATACATAAAATGGTATACATCAACTTGAACAGCAGCATTATAAGTCACCTTTGACATATAACAGTTCAACTTGGTATTACCTCCAAAAGCTGAACTAAAAGTTAAAAACTTTGATGGCAGGTGGCAAAATCCGTTTGTATATGCCATGATTGAATTCTAAATTAATTTCTCAGGCATAAAAACATTACAGCTGTTAAAGTTTTCCTTGGGAACCAACATAGTAAAGATCAACCCAAACTCTTCCCATTTAAAAATTTAGTTGATTAGCAAATGATTTATTAATGAAACCAATTCTAGCTGTTGAAAATAGCAAACCCCAAAAAAAGCAATACTTGAAACTATAAGGCCATCGAACAACTTAATCCAATAATCCCCAACTTATATAAATGAAAACCGGATACAAGATTCTTACCCAGTGTAAAGCGAATTGGAAGCCGTATCGTTTTGCAGACCCGAACATTTTAGGATCAAAAAGGGAGAAATTCAGCTTAAGGTGTTATTAGTTGAAAAACATTTACGCCGAAAAACCAAATTCCCTGGTGTTTTGATCCTTATTCGATCGAACAAAACCAGCGCTTCCTCCTGATGCGTTTTGCCAAAGGGTCAATTTAGGGTGGAACGGAAAATATTATGAAACCGAGAAGCGATTTTAGTGAAGCTCTCTTTTCAATAGATCTCGATCTATGATTTAGTATGAGTTGAATTTTAACTTGATTGGATGACACTAGGGTTTTGTAAAGTGTAAGAAGATACAGAAAGCGGTTTGAGGCATCGAACTAACAGAGGAAGAAACCCTAGGTTTGGTTTCTTGTCGGTTTGGATCTGGAGGAAGACCATTTGCAGATTAGTGAAGGTAAAGTTTTTTTGGAGCGAGAGACTGGAAATTATTGGGGCTGGCTATTTGCACCCCATTATTTGCTCTTCACCCCCCGAATAAAATTTTAAAATTTCATTTCCAGATTTGCCCTTTAACAACCGATTAAATAGTTTGTCTAGTGTTGCAAAATGATTAAAAAATAATAATTACAACTATATATATGAGTGATCGATGGTAAATTGCAAACTATAATTAAATTGAAAATCAGCATTGTACATGATCTTTATTAAAAAAAAATAGAAATTACAAATATTGATTAAAAAAAATTAAAACAATTATTAAAAATTTAAAAACTTTACAATCAACGATGTGTATTGTTATGCATTTTGAGATCGAGTATGTTAGCTGTAACGGAAATTGCAAAGATCTAAACATTAAATAAATAAATCATTAATATAGATGATTTTGTTCAAATAAATCGACGCTGAAATAATATGCAATAAGGGCATTTTTGGATTAAACGGGGTGGGAAGAGCAAATGATGGGGTGCATATTTTATTTTCAAGTTAGCGGGGGGTGAAGAGTAATTAACAGGGTGTTAATAGATGCACCCGAAATTATTTGCGAAAATTTCGTTTTGGAGCTAATTTTTTTTGTTTTGGAGCCCGATGAAAATTTTGATTTGGACCCAACCGAGAATTTATATGTCCTGCCATATACTATTCTATAATTGATAATTCTTTTTAAGTCCCAGAAATTTGAAAAACAAAAACGAATGCGGATGCGGTGACCTTCGCATTCGATAATTGTCTGTTCGAGTATTGTCAAAATTATAGTTGTTTTATTGTGTAAAATTGTTGTCATTTACCATTTGGTATAAGTAAAATATCTTAATATGAATCACTTTTATCACTTTTTAGTATCAAAATTTAACTTCAACTATTATTATTTAATTATCATTCAATTAATCAAAATTTATTATAAAATTTTGTAATTGATTACTATTACAGTATTCAATAGCGATGCAACAACCCGGAAAATCAGAACAAATTAATTTTTTTAATTTGGCAATTTTAATGAATTTTGAATATTTAAAATGATTTATTTTAAATAATAACGACTAGAAATTTATTTTGAGTAGAATTAGAACGTATATATTTATTTGAATCGAAGTTAGAATATAAATATTTATCTTAATTATAAAAGAAATTGGAAATGGCGCGGTAGTTTGAAAATTCGATTTCAAATTTCAAATGAACGTACAGGATTCAAAATAAACCGGATTTTAGTGAAACCAAAAATATTTGAATCTATTTGAAAATATCTTCCCAACGAATCTGAAAAATCAAAATTTCATAGCGGGAATAAAAAGTTATGTCCAGTTGAAAATTCAGAATAGTCGCTATGGAAATATAACCGTAAAAATGGCGATTTTGCAAACGACCTCCGTTTTCGACGAGACCACTTTTGTTGGATCTGGAATGTCAAGTTATTGCTTGATTCCAATTTTCATAATTTTTGAAATCAATATGTGAGCGTGGCGAAGTAAAACGTGTTTTGACAGTTTCAGTCAATTTAGATCGACCAAAAAATGGTCATTTTTCAAACAGTCTCCTAATTCGACGAAATTAGTTTTATGAGGACTGTATCGTCAAAACATAGCCAGATTTATTAATCTAGAATTTTTGGGGTCCGTATGTGGCTCCGGTAAATTGAAATGCGCGTTCAAATTCAATATATAGATTTATATTTTGATTTTGATGGAAACTGATTGTAACAGCCGAACTGGGTTACGAAACATATTCCATTGTGTTTGGAATGGGGGTAATTAGCTAGGGGCGACATTCGTTGGGTTTCGTTCGGAGTTTGAATGGAAAGTCAACTTTAATGGAGAATTAAATTAAATAATTAAATTATATATATTATCATACTCCTTCCCTCCTCTCTCTCTTCAATTACAGATCAAAATAAAAAAAAGGAAGAACCCGTCGTTCCCTTCCTCCCTCCTCCGTCGTGACGCCACCACCGCACCCCCTCCTCTGGCCGACGCGCCTCTCTTCCTCCCTCCCCCTTCTCTCCCCTCTCCCTCTCCCTCTGATGAAGGACCCCCCGCCCCCAAATCAACACCCCAAACCCTAGAAGACGCGCCGCCGCCACCTATGGCCCACACCCCGACGATCTCGAGCGCCCCAGACCCCCTGACCACCTGCGAACAACCGAAACCTCACTCTCCTCTGAAAATGCAAATGTGAGTTTTTTAGCCTCCACTGATGTTTATTTTGATTTTTTTTAGTTTAGTTTATAAACATGGATGATATGATTCTTGTATGTAAAGCACAGATTTTTATAAATATAAAGATCCCATTTTTTATTAACGAAAAGATTTGATTTTTAAAAAGAGAAAAGATATGATTTTCAATTATATAAAGATGAGATTTTTAGTTTAGAAAAATCCGATTTTTAGTTAAGAAAATATACGATTTTTAGTTGCGTAAAAATATAATTTTTAGGAGATAAAAATATGATTTATATATATGATATAGCGATAAAAATTCGATTTTTATATATATGAAATAGCGATAAAAAAATGATTTATATATATATGAAGTAGCGATAAAAATACGATTTTTATATATATGTATAGTGATAAAAAATCGAATTTTATATATATGAAGTAGCGATATAAATACGATTTTTATATATATATATATATATATATATATATATATATATGAAGTAGCGATAAAAATTCGATTTTTATATATATGAAGTAGCGATAAAAATATGATTTATATATATATATGAAGTAGAAATAAAAATATGATTTTTATTTATATAATAGCAATGTAAAAAATGTGATTTTTATCTATATAGCGACATCAAAATATGATTTTTAAAATATAAGCATTGATGGAAAATTATGATTTTTAGTTAGATAAATATTTAAACATCATATTGAGAATGTGATTTTCAATATGAACAGTGTGGAAAAGACTGCGTTGAATTTTAGGCAAATCCAAACTATTCAGAAATTCAGAAATAAAATAGAGGAGTGGAAATCCAAGTGAGAACTTCTCACTTTAATTTTATTTTCTAGTTAAAATATATACTAGGATGCAGACGGTGCTTAACAGCACCCGACACCCGTCGTCCACAAACCATGGACGACTTGTTTGATTTGATTGTGTTGTGAAAATTGATTGTGATGTGGAATGGAATAAATAAAACATTCATGTGTTGAAATAAATAGTTTATCGTTAAAAATATAATTTTTAACTTGTATATGAAGTAAATAAAAGTTCATTTACAAATCGGATGATTTGTTTATGTACACCCATTCGATTGATATTGATTGGGACGATATATTTTGCACATCGCCCAGCTATACAAATAAAATCTGTGTTTGTTGATTGAAACCCCACATGGGTATTGGGATGATATTTGACGTACACTAATCCCAATTGTTTAGTGGTATATCAGTCATTTGGTTGACAGACTGTTGTAAGCGTTGATTATTTATATTTAACGCTTATGCAGTTGTGTAATGCACTCTGGATGATGGTTGACTCCGTTTGATAATTGTTGTGTACATGTGCGTATTAAATCAATATAAATAAAATTATATGGTAATTGACCGTGTCTGATTCCAGTTCAGAAAGAAGGAATATTTTAAAATAACGAATATTTTAAAATAATGAATATTTTTAAAAATAATATTCAGTAAAAGATCAAAATCTGATTTTGATGTCCGATTTGGGATGGACACGAAAATATTTAAATATATAAAGCCGTGTTGATTAAATTAACGCCATTTTGACGCGAACGATATTTATATCGATTTTATTCATTTTTATAATGAATATCGAAAAGGAAGTGATTTCAAAATCTAATGTTTTGAAAATACTACCATTTATATATCGATGATATAGAATATTCAATTATGATTTGAAATTGAATATGAAGTTGAAATCGTTTTGAAAACGAATTTAAAACAATTTATAAAAATACGTTTTAAATGGAAATCGACGAAATATAATATATTTATATAATATATATTATATATATAATGGCCTGAATAGAACGCGCCACGCCGCGGTAGTTCGCGAATTTCGACCATTGACTTCGAACGGACATTACGGGAGATCCGACCGTCAGATTCTCCTAAAACCAGAACCGTTGGGTTCGTATCCTAAAGAGCTTTTCGACGAATATAATGGATTTGAAATCTAACGGTTGGATTTGGAATTATGTCCAAATCAAATTTTGAAAAGCTCATTGTAAGTGCAGTTTGATGTTCGTTTATGGAAATCGACTATACGGGCCTTGATAAAATTATTAAAAATATAAATAATTTATGTAAAATCATAATGAAGGATTTGGAAAGAATTAGGATGAAAAATTCCATATTTGAAAAGATAAAAATATATTTTTATCAAAATGAACTAGTTATGAACTAGAAATATAATCCAATATTTTTAAATAAATAAATTGGATTTGAAATGGTTTTACAAATAACCGGAATTTCCAATATATGAATTGGAATGGATTTGAATCGAAATTATCTTCGGAATATTTCGATATTGGATTCCGTGATGATACAGACATTGTGGAGGAATTTGGAAGATATATATATATATCGTTATTCCAATACGATGTTTGTTGATTTCAGAAATTGTTATTGGATATAAGCCGATATATTTTCTATTCAGAGCCTTGTATTTAATATCAAATGGGATTTTGGGTTTGTCGTGAACGGTGTCTTCACTAACACTATTCTTAAACCCAGTTGAGAAAAGATTAAATCTTTTTATTAAGATTTAATGAAGTTTACCAATTAATTAATATTTAATTGGAATTGAATCGAATTTAATTTTGGGTTTGTCATGAATGGTATCTTTAAAAATGTTGTTCTTAAACCCAATGGATTTAAGAAAATTAGAAACTAGTAGGAGATTAGCTAAGTTGAATGGTTTCCTGGGTATTGATCTGATGTTGGTTTCGGCCTTCGGGATTAATACTTAGGGAAATGTTCTCTTACTAATTTACGGTTAGAGACTGATGGAATGTGAATTGGGTTTATCATGAGCTGTGTTTTTAACGACATTCTTTCTTTAACACGATTTACAGTGAAATGAGATTTGGAATTTATAAACCTTTTTATTAAGATTTAACGGGAATTTTCCAAAGTAAAGTTTTCCAATTTAATGTATTAAATTGGAATTGAATGGAAGTCGATTGGATAATAATCGAAGTGAACTTCGGTGGAGGAAGACTGTTAATACGTATGGAATTTGAAAGGCTTTGCCGTTATTCCATTTATATTGTTAGTCGGATACGGAAATTGATATCAATTATATATTGATTTGTTTTTCCGTGAAGATTCCATTATTAATGGAATGTGATTTGGGTTTATCGTGAACTGTGTTTTAAATGACATTAGTTCTTTAACCCAGTTAAAGGCAGGATTACATGTCTAACGTTGTATTTCGAACTGTATGGTTGATCTCTGCTAAATATATATCTGTTTGGTGGCGGAGAATTTATTCTCTTGCTTAACACCTTTCTCTGAGACGTACGAGCTTAAAGGTTATATATCGGCAGAAATCAATAGTACGGGTGTAGATTGTCGATGCGGCATGTTTGTGTTTGCAAAGTTAAATAATCATTAATATTGATTTTTGGGAAGAATAAAACTAAGTGGAGTTTTAATGAATCTTTAATTAGATTGAAATGGGAATTGATAATTTAAATTATCAAATTTGGGGAAATGATCGAGAATGGAGTAGCACCAGTTTTTGCTAAAAGCGATAGTTAAATCTTTAATTAGATTTGAACGGGAAATGGAAATTAATTTTACCGATAACACCGTGGTGTTAGTTATGGAGTAATACCAGTTTTTCTCCATGGGATAAATAGGTTGGGATTGGGAAATTAAATAAATGACTACTTCGGTAAGGTGCGTTAATCCCGACTAGTTTGGAAAACCTTAACATGGTTTGAATGATATCCAAAGGAAGATTAAAAAATAAATTTTAAAGAATTTATCTTTGATAAAATTAATGGGAACAAACCCTAAGGATGTGATTATTTGAATAAAAGAATATTTTGAATTGGAATGTGGCGTATGTTTTGTTTTTATAACACTTGTTTATTATATATGTGAGTTATTCGGAAAGGCCGGGTTTATACCCATTCTGAATAACTGATTTGACGATAAGTCGACGATGAAGACGGTGGTTGAAGACCGGAGATCTTCACATCGTTTGGATGATTACTGATGTCTTGATTGGGCTGTACACCCAAGACGAGGTAATAAGTGATGATCGTCCAGGCGTACTTGGAGATCGCCGGATATGCGAGGACCTCTCTCCTGTATTGGACATATGGGATAAAGAATAAGGTGCCACCGGTTTCGTTCAGACCCAGAACAAACTTGTAAATGGATATGTGTGTCTGACATTGGATTTTATTCTATGTTGATTGATTTCTATTAAATATATATCTGTTTGGCAGCGGAGAACTTATTCTCTTGCTTAACGCCCTTCTCTGAGCCGTACGAGCTCAGAGATTATATATCGATAAACATCAGTCGCATGGCGTGAATTGCCTGTGTGGCATGCTGAGATGCAAATGATCAAGGCTTCGATTGAAAAGCAGAGTCTTGTGGTTGATGATCAAAGCACGGCCTTAAATGTTATAGATTTGTGTATATCGTTAATTCGCGAGCCTCACACCTCGGTATGAATCAAAAACGGGATAAGCAACCCAAGGAGAACATGACGTTTCTTTCTAGCTATGGGTGGTGTCAGCGTTTACAAGCCCTGGCATTTATATTATTTTTTACCTATGTGGTTGTTGGCATCCGAGGCGCCTCGGATATATCGGTCTCTACTGAGCCGATGGATAGGTCCTATAGGACCGGGGAACGTGTTTTCAGGTATAATTAATCCGCTATGTGTGGACAGGCCTTGGAGGATCCAAGTGATCGCTGTGTGTGACCCTCGGGCACTTGCTAGAGTGTCTCGAAGCCGGCGAGGAATACATACCTTGCCTCGACTCATGATGGAAATCCAATTTCCAATACGTGACATTTCGATTTTGATTATATAGCCTAGTATTGGCGATAAGATAGATGGTACCCATGTCGCCTATGATTGATACATTTATATTTGAAGTTGTTTTATATACTACGCACTTATAATAGTATCAAATGATTTGTTTTAAATTTACCAAACATGTTTGGCTATTATAAGGGAAAACACGATCCTCCGGTTTGTGTTGCATTGTGTGATGGGACCTGGGTCTTATAATAGCTTCATTTTTCCAAAAAGCATTGCGCTGTTTATTCTATGCACTGGTATTCTTGGGAGGAAACCCGTTCCATGTTATACGGCGTGGTCCCTTGATTTACTTCATTTTAAAGTAAATTTTCAACTAACTGATTTAGTTCTCACACCAGTCACAATACTGACCTAGAGTTTATTGTTTTAACCTAAACTCTGGGTGCCCCTATTTTCCACACGGGCAGCTAGTAGTTTTGGTTTTGCAGATTTATATTCACAGGATCTTGGTTTACAGCTGGAACGATATTCGGAAAGCTCTATATCCGTTTCTCTTTCAGTTGTGTTATGTATTATTTTCCGTTGTTATGTAATGTATTTTAATCTCTGATATGTATTAAATGTATATTATTTGTTCATACTCTGTATATTCTTGTACTCTGATGAAAATTGTTGTAATAAGCAATGAAATGTTCTTCTGTTTGTGTTCTGATTTGTCGTGTTCTCAACTCAATCTAGGCTTTGCTTTACGGGGAAGTTAGGGTCATGTCAGTTTGGTATCGGAGCTTTGGTTTATAGAGCTCGAGAACAAGGCACATTAGAACCAAACGAAAGAATTCATCAGAGATTGGATTAGTAATATCCAATAAGAATGACTCGTTAGAGATAGGATCTGTAGTATCCTAGAACGAGTGTGAAGAGTGTATTTTTAAAATGAAAATGAAAACAAACATTGTTTTGAAAATTTAAACCATATTCAACGTATTTGAATATCTATTTTATATTGAATTTGGACAATCTAGTACATGGAGATTTTGCATATACGCCTTGCAAACGTGTATACGAAGCCTTAAATATACTGGATAGATATAGAATCACACTCTAGTCGCCCGGAGATGGTTCTGATGATTGATATATCATCATCAGATTCTATGTTCGAGTTTCGAAAGTGGGATTTCTATATATTTCCAATTGACTGGTGTGAGAACCAAAATTAGATAGGATTTATTTGTTGTGATTTGGCATCAAAAATGGATTTTTGTACCCAAAAAAAAGTTATGAATCTGAAAAACTAATCAACTAACTGATTAATGATTGTCTTGTATGATTATTTATTTAAACCAACATATGAAAGAAAGGTAAATATAGGCCAAATTGAACTAAATATTGAACTTAATTGAAAATGCATGCATGTACATATATATGTGTGAACAGGTCATCGCAAGGAGGCTAAAGAAGAGGAATAAAATTGTATGCCCGACAAATAGGTACATGTTTACAAATTTATTGGGTTTGGATGATTTTATTAGCCGATTGGCTTTTTCTTTTTGAGATGAGAGGGCCTGTGTGGACAGTTTGGGGATTTTCTAGGTGCTCCCTGTACAAAGGAGGTTATGGCGAAATTCTTCGAAAATTTAGGGTGTTAGCCAAATTTTTGAAGAATTTGAAAATTCTTAGAAACTGAAAAATTGAAGAATGAAAGTTGAGTTGGTTAGTTAAACAACTTTCAACTTCGTTCCTTTTCGAGGACGAAAAGATTTTAAGTGTGGGAGATTGTAACAACCCGGAAAATCAGAACCAATTTCAAATTTTAATTTTGGCAACTTTAATGAATTTTGAATATTTAAAATGGTTTATTTTAAATAATAATGACTAGAAATTTATTTTGAATAGAATTAGAATGTATATATTTATTTGAATCGAAGTTAGAATATAAATATTTATTTTAATTATAAAAGGAATTGGAAATGGCGCGGTAGTTTGAAAATTCAATTTCAAATTTCAAATGAATGTACAGGATTCAAAATAAACTGGATTTTAGTGAAACCAAAAATATTTGAATCTATTAGAAAATATCTTCCCAACGAATCTGAAAAATCAAAATTTCATAGGAAGAACAAAAAGTTATGTCCAGTTGAAAATTCAGAATAGTCGCTATGGAAATATAGCCCGTGAAAATGGCGATTTTGCAAACAACCTCCATTTTCGATGAGACCACTTCTGTTGGATCTGGAATGTCAAGTTATTTCTTGATTCCAATTTTCATAATTTTTGAAATCAATATGTGAGCGTGGCAAAGTAAAACGTGTTTTGACAGTTTCAGTCAATTTGGATCGACCAGAAAATGACCATTTTTCAAACGGTCTCCAAATTCGACGAAATTAGTTTTGTTAGGACCGCATCGTCAAAACATAGCCAGATTTATTTTTCTGGAATTTTTGGGGTTTGTATGTGGCCCTGGTAAATTAAAATATGCGTTCAAATTCAATATATAGATTTAAATTTTGATTTTGATAGAAACTGATTGTAACAGCCGAATTGGGTTGTGAAACATATCCCATTGTGTTCGGAATGGGGGTAATTAGCTAGAGGCAACACATGTTGGGTTTCGTTTGGAGTTTGAATGGAAAGCCAACTTTAATGGAGAATTAAATTAAATAATTAAATTATATATGTTATCATACTCCTTCCCTCCTCTCTCTCTTCAATTACAGATCGAAAAAAAAGGAAGAACCCGTCTCTCCCTCCCTCCTCCATCACGACGCCACCACCGCACCCCCCTCTGGCCTACGCGCCTCTCTTCCTCCCTCCCCCTTCTCTCTCCTCTCCCACTCCCTCTAATGAAGGACCCCGCGCCCCAAATCAGCACCCCAAACCCTAGAAGATGCGCCACCTCCACCTATGGCCCACACCCTGACGATCTCGAGTGCCCCAGACCCCCTGACCACCTGCGAACAACTGAAACCCCCCCTCTCCTCTGAAAATGCAAATGTGAGTTTTTTTTAGCCTCGTCTGATTTTTATTTTTATTTTTTTAGTTTAGTTTATAAACATGGATGATATGATTCTTGTATGTAAAGCATAGATTTTTTATAAATGAAAAGATTTGATTTTTAAAAAGAGAAAAGATATGATTTTTAATCATATAAAGATGAGATTTTTAGTTTAGAAAAATCCAATTTTTAGTTAAGAAAATATACGATTTTTAGTTGTGTAAAAATATAATTTTTAGGAGATAAAAATATGATTTATATATATATATATATGAAGTAGCGATAAAAATTCGATTTATATATATATGAAGTAGCGATAAAAATATGATTTTTATATATATGAAGTAGCGATAAAAATTCGATTTTTATATATATGAAGTAGCGATAAAAATTCGATTTATATATATATGAAGTAGCGATAAAAATCGATTTTTATGTATATGAAGTAGCGATAAAAATATGATTTATATATATATGAAGTAGAAATAAAAATATGATTTTTATCTATATAATAGCAATGTAAAAATGTGATTTTTATCTATATAGCGACATCAAAATATGATTTTTAAAATATAAGCATCGATGGAAAAATATGATTTTTAGTTAGATAAATATATAAACATCATATTGAGAATGTGATTTTCAATATGAACAGCGTAGAAAAGACTGCGTTGAATTTCAAGCAAATCCAAGCTATTCATAAATTCAGAAATAAAATGGATGAGTGGAAACCCAAGGTGAAAACTTCTCACTTTAATTTTATTTTCTAGTTAAAATATATACTAGGATGCAGACGGTACTTAGCAGCACCCGACACCCGTCGTCCATAAACCATGGACGACTTGTTTGATTTGATTGTGTTGTGAAAATTGATTGTGATGTGGAATGAAATAAATAAAACATTCATGTGTTGAAATAAATAGTTTATCTTTAAAAATATAATTTTTAACGTGTATATGAATTAAATAAAAGTTCATTTACAAATCGGATGATTTGTTTATGTACACCCATTTGCTGATATTGATTGGGACGATATATTTTATACATCGCCCAACTACATAAATAAAATCTGTGTTTGTTAATTGAAACCCCACACGGGTATTGGGATGATATTTGACGTACACTAATCCCAATTGTTTAGTGGTATGTCGATCGTTTGGTTGACAAATTGTTGTAAGCATTGATTATTTATATTTAACGCTTATGCAGTTGTGTAATGCACTCTGGATGATGGTTGACTCTGTTTGATTATTGTTGTGTACACGTGTGTATGAAATCGTTATAAATAAAATTATATCGTAATTAACTGTGTCTGATTCCAGTTCAGAAAGAAGGAATATTTTAAAATAACGAACATTTAAAAATAACGAATATTTTAAAAATAATATTCAGTAAAAGATCAAAATTTGATTTTGATGTCCGATTTGGGATGGACATGAAAATATTTAAATATATAAAGTCATGTTGATTAGATTAACGCCATTTTGACGCGAACGAAATTTATATTGATTTTATTCATTTTATAATGAATATCGAAAAGGGAGTGATTTCAAAATATAATATTTTGAAAATACTACCATTTATATATCGATGATATAGAATATTCAATTTTGATTTGAAATTGAATATGAAGTTAAAATCGTTTTGAAAACGAAATTAAAACGATTAATAAAATACGTTTTAATGGAAATCGACGAAATATATATAATATATATATTATATATATATAATGGCCTGAATAGAACGCGCCGCGCCGCGGCAGTTCGCGAATTTCGACCATTGACTTCGAACAGACATTACTGGAGATCCGATTGTCGGATTCTCTAAAACCGGAACCGTTGGGTTCGTATCGAAAAGGGCTTTCCGTCAAATATAAGGGATTTGAAACCTAACGGTTGGACTTGGAATTATGTCCAAATCAAATTTGGAAAAGGTCGTTGTAGGTGCAGTTCGATGACCGTTTATGGAAATCGATTGTATGGGCCTTGATAAAATTATTAAAAATATTAATAATTTGTGTAAAATCGTAATAAATGATTTGGAAAGAATTGGGATGAAAAATTCCATATTTGAAAAGATAAAAATATATTTTTATCAAAATGAACTAGTTATGAACTAGAATTATAATCCAATATTTTTAAATAAATAAATTGGATTTGAAATGGTTTTAAAAATAACCGGAATTTCCAATATATGAATTGGAATGGATTTGAATCAAAATTATCTTCGGAATATTTCGATATTGGATTCTGTGATGATACGGACATTATGGAGGAATTTGGAAGATATATATCGTGTTCCAATACGATAATTGTTGATTTCAGAATTTGATATTGAATATAAACCGATATATTTTCTATTCAGAGCCTTGTATTTAATATCAAATGGGATTTGTGGTTTGTCGTGAGCGGTGTCTTCACTAACACTATTCTTAAACCCTGTTGAGAAAAGATAAAATCTTTTTATTAAGATTTAATGAAGTTTACCAATTAAATAATATTTAATTAGAATTGAATCGAATTGAATTTTGGGTTTGTCATGAATGTATCCTTAAAAATGCTGTTCTTAAACCCAATGGAGTTAATAAAATTAGAAACTAACTAGAGATTAGCTAAGTTGAATGGTTTCCTGGGTATTGATCTGATGTTGGTTTCGTCCTTCGGGATTAATACTTAGGGAATTGTTCTCTTACTAATTTACGGTTAGAGACTGATGGAATGTGAATTGGGTTTATAAATCTTTTTATTAAGATTTAATGAGAACTTTCCAAACTAAAGTTTTCCAATTTAATATATTAAATTGGAATTGAATGGAATTCGATTGGATAATAATCGAAGTGAACTTCTGTGGAGGAAGACTGTTAGTTTATATGAAATTTAAAAGGCTTTGCCGTTATTCCATTTATATTGTTAGTCGGATACGGAAATTAATATTGATTATATATTGATTTGTTTTTCCGTGAAGATTCCATAATTAGTGGAATGTGATTTGGGTTTATCGTGAACTGTGTTTTAAATGACATTAGTTCTTTAATCCAGTTAAAGATAGGATTACATGTCTAACGTTGTATTTCGAACTATACGGTAGATCTCTGCTAAATATAAATCTGTTTGGTGGCGGAGAATTTATTCTCTTGCTTAACACCCTTCTCTGAGACGTACGAGCTTAGAGGTTATATATAGGTAGAAATCAATAGTACAGTGTAGATTGTCGATGCGGCATGTTTGTGTTTCCAAAGTTAAATAACCATTAGTATTGATTTTTGGGAAGATTACAACTAAGTGGAGTTTTAACGAATCTTTAATCAGATTGAAATGGGAATCGATTATTTAAATTATCAAATTTGGGGAAATGATCGAGAACGGAGTAGCACCAGTTTTTTCTCCAAGCGATAGTTAAATCTTTAATTAGTTTTGAACGGGAAATGGTAATTAATTTCACCGATAACACCGTGGTGTTAGTTATGGAGTAATACCAGTTTTTCTCCATGGGATGAATAGGTTGGGATTGGGAAATTAAATAAATGATTACTCTGGTAAGGTGCGTTAATCTCGACTAGTTTGGAAAACCTTAATATGGTTTGAATGATATCCACAGGAAGATTAAAGAATAATTTTTAAAGAATTTATATTTGATGAAATTAATGGGAACATATCCCTAAGGATGTGAATATTTGAATAAAAGAATATTCTGAATTGGAATGTGGCATATGTTGTGTTTTTATAACACTTGTTTATTATATACGTGAGTTATTCGGAAAGGTCGGGTTTATACCCATTCTGAATAACTGATTCGATGATAAGTCGACGATGAAGACGGTGGTTGAAGACCGGAGGTCTTCACATCGTTTGGATGATTACTGATGTCTTGGCTGGGATGTACACCCAAGACGAGGTAATAAGTGGTGATCGTTCAGACGTACTTGGAGATCGCCGGATATGACCTCTTTCCTGTATTAGATATATGGGACGAGGAATAAGGTGGCTCCGGTTTCATTCAGACCCAGAACAAACTTGTAAATGGATGTGTGTCTGACATTGGATTTTATTCTATGTCGATTGATTTCTATTAAATATATATTTGTTTGGCGATGGAGAATTTATTCTCTTGCTTAACGCCCTTCTCTGAGACGTACCAGCTCCGAGGTTATATATCGATAGACAACAGTCGCATGGCATGAATTGCCTATGTGGCATGCTGAGATGCAAATAATCAAGGCTTCTGTTGAAAAGCAGAGTCTTGTGGTTGATGATCAAAGCACGGCCTTAAATGGCATAGCTTTGTGTATAACGTTAATTTGCGAGCCTTACACCTCGGTATGAGTCAAAAACGGGATAAGGGACCCAAGGAGAACATGACGTTTCTTTCTAGCTATGAGTGGAGTCAGCGTTTACAAGCCCTGACATTTATATTATTTTTTACCTATGTGGTTGTTGGAATGCGAGGCGCCTCGGATATATCGGTCTCTACGGATCCGATGGATAGGTCCTATAGGACCGAGGAACGTGTGTTCAGGTATAATTAATCTGCTATGTGTGGACCGACCTTGAAGGATCCAAGGGATAGCTGTGTGTGTCCCTGAGGCACTTGCTAGTTAGTCTCGAAGCCGGCGAGGAATACATCCCTTGCCTCGGCTCATGACGGAAATCCAATTTCCAATACGTGACATTTCGGTTTTGATTGTAGAGCCTAGTATTGGCAACATGATAGATGATACCCACGCCGCCTATGATTGATACATTTATATTTGAAGTTGTTTTATACACTACGC
Organism: Allium sativum; assembly: GCA_030737875.1. Classification (NCBI taxonomy): domain Eukaryota; kingdom Viridiplantae; phylum Streptophyta; class Magnoliopsida; order Asparagales; family Amaryllidaceae; genus Allium; species Allium sativum. Next base: position 323,834,332 of record CM060921.1, read on the forward strand.
ACTTATAATAGTATCAAATGATTTGTTTTAAACGTACCAAGCATGTTTGGCTATTATAAGGGAAAACCTTATCCTCCGGCTTGCGTTGCATTGTGTGATGGGACATGGGTCTTATAATAGCTTCATTTTTCCAAAAAGCGTTGCGCTGTTTATTCTATGCATTGGTATTCTTGGGAAGAAACCCGTTCCGTGTTATACGGCACGATCCCTTGATTTAGTTCATTTTAAAGTAAAGTTTCATATAACTGTTTTAGTTCTCACACCAGTCACATGACTGACCTGGAGTTTTTTGTTTTAACCTAAACTCTGGGTGGCCCTATTTTCCACACGGGCAGCTAGTAGTTTTGGTTTTGCAGATTTACATTCACAGGATCCTGGTTTACAGCTGGAACGATATTCGGAAAGCTCTGTATCCGTTTATCTCTTTCAGCTGTGTTATGTATTATTTTCCGCTGCTATGTAATGTACTTTAATCTCTGTTATGTATTAAATGTATATTATTTGTTCATACTCTGTATATTCTTGTACTCTAATGAAAATTGTTGTAATAAGCAATGAAATGTTCTTCTGTTTGTGTTCTGATTTGTTGTGTTCTCAACTCATTTCGGGCTTTCCTTTACGGGGAAGTTTGGGTCGTGTCAAGCGATTTAGTTATAAATTGTTAATTATTAATTAGATATTTAGTATTAATTTATTAATTATTAATTATTAATTTAACAACTAATTAACCAATTATTACAAATGTTTTATCAATAGGAATTAAAAATATATTTTTCTTGGTATCATCCAATTATGCGATAAAGGATTCAATAGATTAAAGTGTCTTTTAACAGTAATATTATTAATTAAAAATTATTAATATTTTTTTTAAAGTAACTATTAATATTTATTGTTGATTATAAATTATTATATATTTGATATTAGTTACTTGATTTTACTTACTAATAACTAAAAAGTAAAGTCAAGCCTGCTGGAATACTGATTATATAATAACTAGTAATTAGTTATTAATTAATAAGAATCATTAATTATTACAAATTATAAATGATTAATATAATATTATTAATGATTAATTATTAAATATGAATAAATAATATAGTATTATTAATGATTAGTAATTATTAATATAATATTATAGTTAAAGGAAATAATATATATGTCATATAACATCATTGAATGAAATCTAATATGTATAAAATAATATAAAGAAAACATTATCTAAAACTTTTTTTACAACTTTTTGGGTATAGACATTGTGGATCATATTACTTTTACAATGATGTTATAAATAATGTAATATTAGTGTTAATAATTATTGTTAATGATTAATTATAAAATATTAATAAATAGTATAATATTATTAATGATAGTAATTAGTAATATAATATTATAGTTAATAATTAGTAATATATAATTAATGATTAATTATTAAATAATAAAACATAATTAGTTATAATTTTACGGAAGTATTGTAATAATTTTACGTGCATTTTGTGACCGTTGTAAAGTAGATATCTATTACACGGACAATTTGTGAAGGTTGTAAAATTGTCATCTATTACAACAGGCCTTAAATGACAGTTGTAATAGCACTCTATTACAACCTGCAGGTTTTTCCCCGTTGTAAAAAGAGGGTTGTAAAGGAGATCTATTACAACTGTCCAGAAACAACTGTTGTAATAGCATTCTATTACAACGGGCAGTCTATGCCTGTTGTAAAAGGGTGTTGTACAAGCATCTAGTACTACAGTTCAGAAAGTGACCCTTGTAATAGCATTCTATTACAACGTGAAACCAGTGCCCGTTGTAAAATAGACGTTGTAATAGGGTATTTTTGTGGCTTCCACTCGACTGTGAAATTCGGCTCCACATCAAAAGTTTTTAATGTAGAGTGCTGAGCAAGTAAGGAAGGGTCATGAAGATACTTACGAAGATGCTATACGTGAAACACGTTGTGCACTCCCGACAATTTCACGGGCAACTCTAATCTATAAGCCAAAGAACCGACTCTATCCGAGATACGAAAAGGGCTAATGAATCTAGGAGCTAACTTCCCCTTTCGACCAAAGCGAATCACATTTCTCAACGGTGAGATCTTAAGGAAAACTTGATCCACCACAGCAAATTCAAGATCCTTTCTACTTCTATCCGCATATTTCTTCTACCTATCCTGAGTAATTCGCATCTTCCTTCTAATCGCCTCGACTTTCTCGGTTTCTTCCAATATAATATCAGGTCCAAGAACAAGATGGTCTCTCGACTCAATCCAACAAGCTGGATATTTACAAGGTCATCCGTAAAGAGCGGTAAACGGAGACATCTCTATGCTTGCCTGGATGTAAAAAAAGGGAATCCAATTGAATCAAATTTGATTTAAACATGACTGATTCTAAATCTAAATCAAAGATATACCTGGTAGCTATTATTATAGGTGAATTCGATGAGATGGAGATGATCTTCCCAAGATCCTCTATAATCAAGAACATAAGCATGAAGAAGATCCTCTAGAACCCGATTTACTCGTTCTGTTTGAGCGTCGATTTGAGGATGGTAGGCGGCGCTGAGATTTAGACGGGTACCCAAAGCTTCCTAAAAGGGTTTCCAGAAATTACTGGAAAAGATTGGGTCATGATCGAAAACTATACTGGATGGAACAATCTCTACTAAGCTCGAAGCTGTGCGACTTGCTTTGACCGGAATAAAATGAGCAGATTCGGTCAGTCGGTCGACTACTACCTAAATAATCTCGTTACCTCTCCTCGTCCTAGGAAAACCATCAATAAAATCCATAGAAACTTGATACCACTTCCAAATAGGGATCTCAAGAGGTTGCAACAATTTAGCGGTCTTCTGGTGACCAGCCTTAACCTGTTGACAAATGGCACACTTACTAATGTATGTGGAGATATCCCTCTTCATGCCACTCCACCAATACAACTTCTTCATATTCTGATACATCTTCGTGACACCGGGATGGATGGAAAGTCTGGAGCGATGATTCTCCTTAAGAACTTTCTGCCTCAAACCATCAACATTCGGAACACAAATGCGATTATTTATTCGTAAAACCTCATGTCGATCATTCTGAGCCCCTAATTCATTATGTTTATCTCCTTCTCTATTCCGAATATTATCCTTCATGAGTTTGAGCATTACATCATCATCTTGTTTGGCTGTTATACGGTCCATAAGAAATGAAGTTGCCACTATCTGACACAACATGGCCTTCTTCCGACTCAAGGCATCCACTACCACATTGCCTTTCCCTGGTGTATAATTAATATCCAGGTCATAAGCTGCTAAGAACTCGAGCCACCTAACTTGCCTCTGATTCAGATCTTTCTGGGAAAATATATACTTAAGCGACTAGTGATTGGTATAGAGCTCAAAATTAGTACCTAGAAGGTGGTGCCTCCATAACTTCAAAGCAAACACAACTGCGAGCAATTCCAAATCATGAGTGGCATAATTAGCTTTATGGGTCTTCAGCTGGCGACTGGCGTAAGCAATAACCTTCCCATTCTACATCAACACAGCTCCCAAACCTTCTTTACAAGCATCATTGTATACCGTTAATCCTTCACTTCCATTTGGAATGGTAAAAATAGGAGCAGAAGTAAGCTTTTGCTTTAACTCATTAAATGCAGCTTCGCACTTATCGCTCCAATCAAACTTGGCATTCTTTCGAGTCAAAGCAGTAAGAGGGGCAGAAATTTGAGCAAAATTCTCGATAAATCTCCTATAATAACCGGCAAGACCCAAAAAACTACGGATATCAGTCGGAGTCCTAGGTAACTCCCAATCCTGAAACAGAATAGGGTGAATGAGTTCGAAAGAAGGGGAGGAATTCAAATAACAAAAGAAAGGTGAATGCTCTTACATTAATCGCGGCAATCTTAACCGGGTCAACAGAAACTCCATTCTTTGAAACAATGTGCCCAAGAAATCGGACTTCATCTTTCCAGAAATGGCATTTGGAGAATTTGGCTTTTAGCCGATGGTTTCTAAGTGTTTAAAGGACAAAGTTCAAATGTGCTAGATGCTCCTTCTCAAAGTTAGAAAACACAAGAATGTCATCGAAAAAAACAAGGACGAAATTGTTAAGAACATCTTGAAAAACTCGATTCATAAGATCAACAAAGAAAGCTGGAGCATTGGTTAATCCAAAAGGCATGACTAACCATTCGAAAAATCCACTGCCGGTTCGAAAAACCATCTAAGGAATACTCTCCTCGGCTACTCTAAGCTGGTGGAAACCAATAGCCTAATCAAGATGAGAGAAAACTTTAGCTCCATAAAGCTAATCGAACATGTCATTAATACGAGGCATGGGATAACGGTTCTTCATTGTGAGTTTGTTCAACTCTCTATAATCAACACACATCCTTAAAGAGCCATCAGACTTGGTGACAAAGACAATAGCAGCTCCCCATTTAGAAAAACTAGGTCTAACCAGACATTTGGAAAACAAATCCTCAATCTGGTTCTTCAATTCGGCTTTCTCCTTAGGTGCCATTTGTCTGGGAGGAAGGACAACTGGATGGGCTCCAAGAATAAGATCAATGCGGAATTCAATTTCCCGCTTTGGGGAAAGAGAAGTGACTTTGCCGAAAACATTAGAAAGATCTTTGACTATAAGGGTGGAGTCAAGATCATTCGGCTGAGAAACAAGGGAGAATATAAAGCTGCCTGCATAATCCTTAGGCATTTTGCATTCGTTGACTAAGGATTCTTCAAGATCACTTACTAAAGAAACTATTCGGGGATTACAGGAAATAACGGCATTATACTTCCTAAGCCAATCGCCACCAAGCAGAATGTCGAAGGCATTAAAAACCCAAAACATAGAAATCTCTAGTAAAATGACGCCTATTATAAAGGAGCTTCACCCCTCTGCAAATCATACTTAGGTTGGTGGGACCGACAATAGGGTTAAACACACATAAAGGTTCAGTTGCTACTTGGGGATGCAGAAGGTGCTCAAACTTATCACAAAGATCAATAGAAATAAAACTATGTGAGGCCCCAGTATCAAGTAGAACACGAATAGGAAAATCAAATAAGGTAAAAGTGCTCTGAAGGGTATCTTGGTCATCAAGAGTAGCGGTAGGAGTAGAAGATTTCATGGCAAAGACTCTGCTCGTCTTGCCTTTATGCTGGGTGGGACAATCCTTCTTGAAATGACCGGGCTACAAGCAAATGTGGCATAAGTTGGTCCGAGTCGTCTGAGGTGGAGGGATGGCGGCTTTGGAATTGGTTGGATAATTTGTGGAATAATGGCCCTTCAGATTGCACTTGAAGCAGGTGATAGTAGATAAGTCGGTAGGCTTCTTGTAACAACCCAGAAAATCAGAACCAATTTAAAATTTTTATTTTAGAAATTTTAATGAATTTTGAATATTTAAAATGATTTATTTTAAATAATAAGGACTAGAAATTTTATTTGAATAGAATTAGAATGTATATATTTATTTGAATCGAAGTTAGAATATAAATATTTATTTTAATTAAAAAAGGTATTGGAAATGGCACGGTAGTTTGAAAATTCGATTTCAAATTTAAAATGAATGTACAGGATTCAAAATAAACCGGATTTTAGTGAAACTAAAAATATTAGAATCTATTTGAAAATATCTTTCCAACGAATCTGAATAATCAAAATTTCATAGCGGGAATAAAAAGTTATGCCCAGTTGAAAATTCAGAATAGTCGTTATGGAAATATAGCCCTTTAAAATGGCAATTTTGCAAACGACCTCCATTTTCGACAAGACCACTTTTGTTGGATCCAGAATGTCAAATTATTGCTGGATTCCAATTTTCATAATTTTTGGAATCAATATGTCAGCGTGGCGAGTTGAAACGTGTTTGGTAATTTCAGTTTGAATTTAATCGACTGGAAAATGACCGTTTTTCAAACGGTCTCCAAATTTTCCGAAATTAGTTTTGTTAGGACTGTATCATCAAAACATAGCCAGATTTATTTTTTTGGAGTCTGTACGTGGCCCCAGTAAATTAAAATGTACGTTTAAATTGAATATACATTGATTTATATTTAATTTTGATGGAAACTGATCGAAACGGCTTATGGGACATGTCCCGTTGCATTTGGAATGGGGTAATTAGTTAGGGGCGACAGTCGTTGGGCTTGATTTGGAGTTTGAATGTAAAGTCAACTCTTTGGAAAATAAAAAATAAAACATTAATATAAATATAATAACCCTCCCCTATTTTTCACTTAACCCCTCAGTCCCAAAATCTTTCTCCCGCTGCCCAATTCCTAAATGAGAAAATCCGATTCCCATTCCGCCCGCCACCACCGGCTATTACCACCGTCGTTGGACCGCCGTCGCGACCCCACCCCCTCCTTCCCCCCCCCGCTCCAAACCGATGCGCACCCCTTTCCACCAATCGAAGAGCGCGCAAACTCTAGCCCACCCAGACCCTCCGCCACCAGCAAATCCGCGAGACCCCATAGCCGCCGCCGACTGTCCAGTCACCTGCGCAAGCACTCGCGCCCCTCCACCAGCCACTATCGACGAACCCCATTCTCCGATCAAAACCCTAATAAAAATTGTAAGTTTTCCTTTATTCATTTCTTTAATGAAGTTGTGATTTTTCTTTTATGAAGTATACGATGTTTAGTGTAGAAAAATGATGATTTTTATCATAAGAAAAGTTAGGAATTTTGAGTACGAAAACATATTATTTTGAGTATGAAAAATTATATTTTTAAAATAGAAAAGATTAGATTTTTAATTTAGATAAAGATTGGATTTTTACTATATGAATAGAAACATAAAGATATGATTTTTGAATATAAAAAGATTTGATTTTTTATATATACTAGCAAAATAAAATGTACTCTTTTATATATATAGAAGCGATATGAAAATGCGATTTTTATACATGAAGTGATATTATAAAAAGTTATGATTTTTAACCATAAAAAGAAATAATTTTCCATTAGATAAAAATATGATTTTTTATAGTGAAAGTGAACGAATAAAAATATGATCTTTATAATGTAAATATCGTATTAAAAATGTGATTTTTATAGCGTTGAAACAAAAATGTGATTTTTAACTAGTGTACAATATAAAAGTATGTTTTTTATTATTCGAATAACGATATAAAGATATGATTTTTATTTATAAACATCATTGTTTAGAAATGTGATTTTTAATATACTGCGTGAAACAGATCTCGTTGGAAACACGGCGAAGATTTTCTACATATGAAGAGTCGCGGCGTTTGGTTTAGCTTCTAGGTGAGAACTCCTCACTGAAATTATTTCTATACAGTTATTTATTTTATAACTGCATATATGAACTGCTCCCGTTGTCCACAGATCATGGACGACTTGTTTGGTTGTGTGTTTGGATTGATTTGTTTGTGTGGATTTGGTTTGTGATGTGGAATGGAAAATAAAATTATTCATGTGTTGAATTAAATAAAATATTCATGTGTTGAAATAAAATAAATATTCATTTACAAATCGTACGATTTGTAAATGTACACTCATTTGACTGATATTGATTGTGACGATATATTTTGCACATCGCACAACTGCACAAATAATATTCAGTGTTTGTTGATTGAAATCTCATACGGGTATTGGGATAATATTTGGCGTACACTAATCCCAATTATTTAGTAGTATGTCGACCGATTGGCTGACAGGCTGTTGTAAGCGTTAATTATTTATATTTAATGTTTATACAGTGTAGAATGCACTCTGGATGATGGTTGATTGTTTATCACTGTTATTGTATACATGTGTTGTATGAAATCCATATAAATAACATTATATGGTAATTGACTGTGTGTGATTCCAATTCAGAACGAACAAATATTTTAAAATAGCGAATATTTTAAAATAAGGAATACTTTGAAATAATATTCAGTAAAGGATCAAAATCTGATTTTGATGTCCGATTTGGGATGAACACGAATATATTTAAATATATAAAGCCGTGTTGATTAGATTAACACCATTTTGACGTGAACGATATTTATATCGATTTTATTCATTTTTATAATGAATATCGAAAAAGAAGTGATTTCAAAATCTAATGTTTTGAAAATATTATCATTTATATATTAGTGATATGGAATATTCAATTTTGATTTGAAATTGAATATGAAGTTGAAATTGTTTTCAAAACGAATTTAGAACGATTAATAAAATACGTTTTAAATGAAAATCGACGAAATACATACAATATATATAGTATATATATTTAATGGCCTGAACAGAACGCGCCGCGTCGCGGCAGTTCGCGAATTTCGACCATTGACTTCGCATGGATATTACGGGAGACCCGACCGTCGGATTATCCTAAAACGAAACCGTTGGGTTCGTATCGAAAAGATCTTTCTAACGAATACAAGAAATTTGAAATCTAATGGATGGATTTGGAATTATGTCCAAATCAAATTTGGAAAAGGTCGCTGCAAGTGCAGTTCGATGGCCGTTTATGGAAATCAACTGTACGTGCCTTGATAAAATTATTAAAAATATTAATAATTTGTGTAAAATCATAATAAATGATTTGGAAAGAATTGGGATGAAAAAATCCATATTGGAAAAGATAAAAATATATTTTTATCGAAATGAACTAGTTATGAACTAGAATTATAATCCAATATTTTTAAATAAATAAATTGGATTTGAAATGGTTTTAAAAATAACAGGAATTTCCAATGTATGAATTGGAATGGATTTGAATCGAAATTATCTTCGGAATATTTTGATATTGGATTCCGTGATTATATGGACATTATGAAGGAATTTGGAAGATATATATATATCATTATTCCCAATACGATATTAGTTGGTTTCAGAATTTGATATTGAATATAAGCCGATATATTTTCTATTCAGAGCCTAGTATTTAATATCAAATTGGATTTTGGGTTTATCGTGAACGGTGTCTTCAATAACACTGTTCTTAAACCCAGTTGAGAAAAGATATAAATCTTTTTATTAAGATTTAATGAAGTTTACCAATTAATTAACATTTAATTGGAAGTAAATTGAAATTGGTTTTTGGGTTTATCGTGAGCGGTGTTTTAAATAACACTTGTTCTTTAACCCGATTAACAATGGAATGAGATTTTGGGTTTGTTGTGAATGGCATCTATAAATAATACTGTTCTTAAACCTAATGGAGTTAAGAAAATTAGAAACTAACTGGAGATTAGCTAAGTTGAATGGTTTCCTGGGTATTTATCTGATGTTGGTTTCGGCCTTCCGGATTAATACTTAGGGATTTGTTCTCTTACTAATTTACGGTTAGAGACTGATGGGATGGGGTCTTCAGTAACACTGTTCTTAAATCCCGTGTGAAATGAATAAATCTTTTAATTAATATGTAGAGAAGAATTACCAATTAATAAGTGGTGATCGTCCAAACGTACTTGGAGATCGAACGGATATGCGAGGACCTCTCTCCTTTATTGGACGTACGGGACGAGGAATAAGGTGCCTCCGGTTTCGTTCAGTCCCGGAACGAACTTGTAAATGGATGTGTGTTTGACATCGGATTTCATTTTGTGTGATTGATAGACATCAGTTGCATAGTGGGATGGTGAGATGCAAATGATCAAGGCTTCTGTTGAAAAGCAGAGTCTTGTGGTTGATGATCAAACCACGACTTTAATATAGCATAGCTTTGTGTATAGAGTTAATTCGTGAGCCTCACACCCCAGTGTGAACCAGAAACGGGAGAGAACATCAGGGAGGACATGTGTTTCCTTCTAGCTAGGAGTGGTATCTGAGTTTTGCACGCCCAGACGTTTTGCTTATGTGGATGATGGATAGCGAGGCGCCTCAATTATATCAGTCTCTGCGGAGACGATGGATGGTTTAGTCGGGATATGACCAGTTTACACCCCATAAGGCAGGGAAACGCATTGTTTAGGCATTTTAATCTACTTCGTGTGGACCGGCCCTGACGATCCAAGGCTTGCCCATGCGCTTGCCTGAGGCATGGGCTAGAGAGTCTCGAAGTGGTAAGGACGATCCGTTTCCTTGGTTCACAGATGGAAATCCAACTTCCAATACGACATTTTGCGATTTTGATTGTAGAGCCTAGTATGGCGACATAGTGGGATGGGGCACTCATGTCGTCTATGATTGATACATTTATATTTGAAGTTGTTTTTGACACTATACACTTATAGTAATAGTAAAAGATGAAATTTCACGTATTAAGCATTATTTAGCTATTATAAGGTAAAACTCTATCCTCCGGCTTGCGTTGCATTGTGTGATGGGACCTGAGTCTTATAATAGCTTCATTGTTCTTTATTTAGCATTGCGATGTTTGTTTTATGCACTGGTATTCTTGGAAGGAAACCCATTCCGTGTTATACGGCGTTGTAATAACCCGGGATTTCGGACGAAATCTAAAATGTGTAAAAATTTAAAATGAACAACAAATCGATAACTGAACTTATCGATGAAGGATAATTCATTTACAAAGCCAGAAAATGTGAGTAAAGACTTTCTTTACTATAACTAGAAGTGTAGCTAAACTTAATAGCGACAGCGCTACTAAAGCACTATAGCAAAGCGTTACTAAATCACCGTAGCAAAAGCGTAACAAAGACCTTTAGTTGAAAATAATTTGTTAAACGAACAAATTAAGTTAGCTTATAAATAAAATGACTTCGACATAGATTCACACCTACATTAAGCTAATTAAACATTAACTTATTTAATCATTTATAGACATGAACCAAGACATATGATTGCGTAAGAAAACAAATGATTTTTCATGCAACTAAATACAAATGGAACAAAGTAATTTAAGTAGAAATTACTTAACCATTTAAAAGCTTTAAGCCAAACATGATTGCACAAGAGCCCAACAGCAAGACAGGTGAGATAAGTGGACATATAAATACACATAAACACCTTGGGCTTAGCTAACTAAAACTTAGTTAAAATACATTAACTCATAAGGCCTTGACAGCCCATTCCTGAGCAAGAATGAACACCATTCCCTGCTGAAACAAGGCACATTTAGTGGATAATTACTTCATAGTGAAGGCTGGAAGTATAAGGATGATAGGGAATAATAGATTACAGAATAAACACTTAAGTAAATGAAGAGATTTTCCATGATTCAAATGGGAATTGCGCAGACATTTTATGCAAGTTGTACAAAGATCTTAACCCATTTAGATTTGAGTTTAATTACATTTAATAGGTGTAATATTGGTGGCAATATACATTCCTGCGCATGGTTTATAACCATGGAAACTAAAACATATTAAAAGAATTTCCAATAAAGAAGGACATAAGCATTTAAAGCCTTTGCCAATAAATGAAAACCCTTGTATGGCCATCCATTCTCCAACCAGCCTTGCGCAAGAACTGCCAAAGCTAAACTGAGCTTTCACCAACATCCTCTCATATATACTCTGCTAAGAACCTGCACTTAAATATTAGATCAGAGATATTAAGGATTTTATTAATGAATGAATAAAATAAAGCATTAAAATAAGCTTTAAGTTTGCCTATAAAAAGGCTGTTAGATCTCCACTTTCCTGTACCTGCAACTCGAGCTTAAGAAGGCAAATAGGAAACAAATATTTACACCAGCAAACCGTGATTTCAAGGTGAGTAAACCTCACACTTAATGCTATGAATTCATTGCTTGAATTGATGATATATGTGATTGTTTTTGGACTTCATTTTCTGCTGTTTAACTGTGACGACCCCAAATCCCGTACTGACGGAGACAAGGGTAATCTTTGGAATATAACACAGAAACAGACAATAGCAGAACAGAATTAAATAAATACACCAGATAATGAATAATAGAATATACTGGATAAAAGTAATCATCAGAGTTACACGGTATACAGGATCATACTTAGTACAAATACAGTTCAGCTATACACAAATGTCTATAGCGGAAACAAACAAAATATGTACAATAGGAGCTGAACAACATAAAAAGAGATAAATAATAGAATCCATCTTCAGCTCCAGCTATCCAGAGAAAGCCAGCTAAACCTGAATATAAGGCTGCCCGTGTAGAAAAAGGGGCACCCGAGTTTGAAAGTGAAACAAACTACGAGTCAGTCATGGGACTGGTATGAGAAATCTACTCAACACATTCATAATGTGGCTAATCACAGGACCACACCACTTTCGTGGAACGGGTTTACTCCATTGGATTGCCAGTGCTTTAAAACAAATCATTCTTTTAAACATCGCAATGCTTTTTATAAAAATGAAGCCATTATAAGACTCAGTTCCCATCACACAATGCAACGCAAACCGGAGGATAGAGTTTTTACCTTATAACGGCCAAAATATGCTTGATACGAATAAAACAAAAGCATTTGATATTATTGCTAGTGTTTATATGTTTTAAAAACAATTTCAAATCATAACTATCAATCATAGACGGCATTAATGCCCCATACCACTATGTCGCCATATATAGGTATACAATCAAAACCGCACAGTCACGTATTTGGAAATTGGATTTCCGTCATGAATCAAGGCAAAAGATAGTCCTTACCGAATTCGAGACGCTCTAGCCCGCCCCTCAGGATCAGAGCTCGAGTGACCCTTGGATCGTCAGGGCCGGTCCACTGATGTGGATTAAAATTCCTGAACAATACGTTTCCCCGCCCTATGGGGCGTAAATGAGCCAACGAATGACTCCATCAGACCCGGATCGTCCGATCTAACCGAGGCGCCTCGCAACAGCAACAACCACATAAGTCAAACTCGTCAGGGCGTGTAAAACCACTGACTCCACTTCTAACTAGAAAGAAACGCATGTCCTCCCTGAGGTCCTTCCTCCCGTTTCTGGTTCGTACCGGGTGTGAGGCTCGCGATTTCACGTTATACACAAAGCTACGCCACACAGGCGGTGCTTTGATCATCTCCACAAGACTTTGCTTTTCAACAGAAGCCCTGTTCATTTGCCACTTAGGCATGCCACACTAGCAATTCATGTCATGCAACTGATGTCCATCGATATACAACCTCTGAGCTCGTGCATTTCAGAGAAGGGCGTTAAGCAAAAGAATAAATTCTCCGCCGCCAAACAGATGTATATTTAACAGAGATCAATCAACACAGAATAAAATCCAATTTCAGACACACAGTCCATTTACAAGTCCGTTCTGGGTCTGAACGAAACCGGAGGCACTATATACCTCGCAAACCTATCGATCACCACGTACGTCTGGACGATCACCACTCATTATCCATATTTCGGGATGCCTCCCAATCAGGACCTCGGTTACCATCCAAACGAGGTGAAGATCTCCGGTCTTCGACCACCGTCTTCATCTTTGATTTCTTATCGTCGATTCAGTTATTCAGAATGGGATAAACCCGGTCTTTCTGAGCAACTCGCGTATATAATAAACAAGTGCAACACTAACATACATACACATCATTTCAATTCATTAGTCACTAACCGTCAATCAGTAAGAGAACGATTTCCCAAATATTAACCCCGAAGGCCGAAACCAACATCAGATCAACACCCAGGAAACCATTCGACTTAGCCAACCTTCAGTTAATTTCTAAATCACATCCATATCGTTTATAATATTTTATAACTATTTATCGCTATTTTTATTTATTTTAAAATAGCCACTTTATTCAAAACGACGCTTCGGGCCATAACGCGACCGTGGCGCTGTTTTTCTTCAGATTTGATTTACACATATCCGAAATCTAACTGTTGGATCTTCACAAATTTACATCATTAGAAAGATCTTTTCAAAACGAATCTAACGGTTCCAGTTTCGGGAAAATCCGATGGTCGGATCTCCCGGTATAATCGTTTGAAGTTTCGATTTCAAAATATGAACTGCAGCGTCGTTATTCGATTAAATATAATTATATTTATATATATATATAAATATAATCGATTTTGGCGCTGTTTTTCTTCAGACTTGAATTAAACATTCCAGACAATCCAACCGTTGAATTTTTACAAAGTTGGTGCCGTTGGAAAGATATTTCCAAAGCGAACCCAACGGTTGTGATTTCAGGAAAATCCGATGGTCGGATCTCCCGTACTAATCTTTTGAAATAACGGTTTCAAAATACGAACTGTAGCATCGTTATTCGATATATTTTAATTCTATTTATATATATATATATCGATTCTTCGATTTCAAAGCTATATTCTTTTCATACATTTGATAAAAATGATATTTTTATCTAACTGTCTTCTATTTCAACACTTCACTATATTTAGCAATTCATGTATATAATAAAAATGTGATTTTTATTGTAAAACAATTCATTTCAAAACACTATTATTTTATATAGTTTATATAGGTAATAAAAATAGGATTTTTATTATAAAACAATTTCTTTCCAAACAAGATTATTTTATATAGTTCATATAGATGATAAAAATGTGATTTTTATTATAAAACAATTTATTTCAAAATATGAATACCATTCAACACTTGAATTTCAATTTAACGAATGAATTTCGATTCAACACATGAAGGTTTTCTATAGTTTATATATATAGATAAAAATGTGATTTTTATATTTAAAACACGAACACCATTCAACACATGAATTTCTATTCAACGAATGAATATCGATTCAACACATGAAGGTTTTCTATAGTTTATATATATAGATAAAAATGTGATTTTTATATTTAAAACACGAACACCATTCAACACATGAATTTCTATTCAACGAATGAATATCGATTCAACACATGAAGGTTTTCTATAGTTTATATATATAGATAAAAATGTGATTTTTATATTTAAAACACGAATACCATTCAACACATGAATTTCTATTCAACGAATGAATATCGATTCAACACATGAAGGTTTTCTATAGTTTATATATATAGAAAAAATGTGATTTTTATATTTAAAACACGAACACCATTCAACACATGAATTTCTATTCAACGAATGAATATCGATTCAACACATGAAGGTTTTCTATAGTTTATATATATAGATAAAAATGTGATTTTTATATTTAAAACACGAATACCATTCAACACATGAATTTCTAATCAACGAATGAATTTCAATTCAACACATGACAGTTTTCTATAGTTTAAGAAAATGAAAATAATTCAAACACATGAATATTATTCAAAATTTCGGCAGCATAACGGCAGGGTAGTTAAAATCGGGACCGTCCCTAGTACGGCTCCTCGCTCTACCTTAAAACCTCACGGTTTTTTACAATGGGGATCATGCATCTAGTTCGCACACGGGCGGCATGTATATATTTATTTCATTTCCACAAACTAATCCTATGTGGTTTCAACCAAATATTTCTCAACCACAAATGGGTATTTTTCAACCACAATCAATCAATATCAACCACAAACAATTCCAATCAACCATTCGCTATCAATCAATTTTCACACCAATCACAACCAATAAATATCGTCCATGGTTTGTGGACGAGGGGCGTATATATATATATATATATATATAGCAATTCACTTCTATTTCAACACATATATAATTTTTACAATGCATATATAACTTATACATCGAACGTACAACTTATACAACGCTTATACATGAGGTGTACAACGCTTATATAACTCATACATCGGCTATATAATTTATACATCGTCGTTTTCCATATCGTTTATAAATTAGAAATCTCACATTGGGTTTCACTCCACCAAAAATAGCAGAAGGCTCAGAAAAATATGCGGTCTCTTCTAAAAGGTAGAAGGCGTCCACATGAGTCCACTGTCTCTTGTTTCACTGAATTTCGTCAACACATGAAAAAGATATGATTTTTCAAAGTTTGCAACGGTTTAAAGGTGTTAAAATCAGTTCAAAGAAAATCAGTCGTACCTTTATTTGTTTCTTCAAAACTAGGTTTTCGATTATCTTCAAATCCGTTGATTGTTGCTTCGATCGGCCAGCGCCACCTTGTCGGGCTAGGAGAGGCGCATGTGCGCCAGGGAGGGGGTCGAACTCGGTTGTCCCTAGGCGGCGGAATCGAGGCGCGAACGGCCGAACTTCTCGAGGGTGATTCTCCTCCTACAGGCCACCAAAAAATCCAATACTTATATGGATTTGAAGATCTCTCCTAGATCTATGAAAAACATAACTAGGGGGGGTGTTTCGTTGCGTGGATTAGAAGAAAAAGAAGAGAGAAGGTGTAGAACGGCTTCCGTCGTTCGATCTGGTCGGGGAGAGAGAAAAGCGGGTGGGGGTGTTCTGATGTGGACCAATATTTTATTTATTTATTTATAAAGTTTTAAAAATCCGAAAATACCCCTTGTCACACACGAACACTAATCCAAGCCCAACGACTGTTGTCCCTAGCGTTTTACCCCCATTCCAAACATAATGGGACATGTTTCGTAGGCCCATTCGACTGTTTCAGTCAGTTTTCCTTCAAATTAAAATATAGAATATTCAATATTTGATTTGAACGTACATTTCAATTTGCCAGGGCCACAAACTGATTCGAAAAATCTCAGAATAATAAATCTGGCTAAGTATTGATGATACGGTCCCACCAAAACTAGTTTCGTCGAATTCTGAGACCGTTTGCAAAAAGGCCCAATTCTGGTCTATCCAATTTAACTATAATTGATCAAAACACGTTTTCCTTTGCCACGCTCACATACTAGCTTCAAAAATTATGAAATTTGAAACCTAGCAATAACTTCACATCCCGGATCCAACAAAAGTTGTTTCGTCGAATTCCGAGGTCGTATGCAAAATGGCCAATTTCACGGGCTATATAAATTCCATAGCGACCTTTCTGAAAATTCATTTGGCCATAACTTTTGCTTTCCGCTATGAAAATTCGATTTTTCAGATTCGTTAGAAAGGTATTCACTAACAGATTTAAATATTTTTGGTTTCGCTCAAATTCGTTTTGTTTTGCACCCGGTACAGTCCGACAAATTTTGAATTCAAATTTTGAAACTACAGCGCCTTTTCAGGCCTTGTTTATAATTAGAATTAATTATATTCGTTTTCAAACGTCTATTCAAACTCACTTTTCATTGCCATTATTTAAAATATTTATTTTAAATATTTAAAAATCCATTATTTTAGCCAATTTAAATTTTTTAAATTGGTTCAGATTTTCTGGGTCGTTACAATAACATGCATATACTTACATTTACCTATTGTTATGCTGAACTGTTTGCTATAGTATGTTAAGACATATAGTTCTACGCACATAAGGCTCACAATCACATGCATACTCCATCCAGTAACCGAGATACATGTACATTGCACACATAAGAATGAAACTTATGTATATACTGTCAACAAGCTTTCAAACAAGAAATTTAACCTTCACGGATTTAAATCTCAGGGTGTTATACCCATATGCAACACAAAAGCATGATTTTAGAAACAAACATCATGATTTTTAGTTTAGAGAATCAAGAGAAAAGTTAGTATGGCCGAAATATGGAAATTTGCTAAGTATTGATGTTATACACCATTATAAATCATACGAACAAGCGTATAGGTGCGCAACAGGGCCTAGAATGCTAGAAAAATATCAACAGGATTTTGTAACGTGAAGATTTGGAGTTTGATCGAGTTTTGTTGGGGTTTTTGTGCATGTAGGCTGTCTCGGCTTTGAGCCGGAGTTGCACCTTGCCTACGGCGAGGGGGACCACCGGACTGGTGGCGAGTGGCGCGTCTGGTCAGGGACAAGAGATGGTCGGAGTCGCATGAGCCCCGGTGGCCTGAGGCGTGGGGTTGGGGATGATTCTTGGATCGGGGTTTGGAAAGAAAGGAAGTGCCAGAGACCTGGTACTTTGGCTGAGGTGAAATCATGGAGTGCGGCAAGGGATTTTGGGGCTAGAACATGGTAACTTTGAAGGTGGTACTTTGGCAAGGATTTGAAAAGTGGTACTTTGCCAAGAGGCCGTGCGCATGAGCGCTGGAGTGATCGGGCAAGGAACTGGACGTGGTATTTTGGCAAATCGGAAGTGCCACCTGATACTTTGGTACTCTGGACTGAACGCATGATCTGGGGCTGTTTTACCATGCGCACCACACTATTTTGAACCTGGTACCGGTACTTTGGTCAACAACGTTTAAAAGGGAGATTTTTAAACTAAGTTTTTAATTTAAAAACAGTTTAATTTAAAAATAGAAAATAAAAAATGAATAAAGGAAAAATGTTTTCAGAAATTTATTTATTTAATTTATTTATTTTTAATTGAGTAAATAATTAAATAATTAGACATTAAGTAAATATATGAATGAAGGAAAATTCATATACATCTTTTGTTAACATTTTTATGACATATAAAAATGATGATCGACGTGTAAATTATTTTTGATAATTTAAACTGAGAAAAGGGAGATGTTTATTTAAATCAAAGCAACGATAAATAAAATAAGATTGGATCAAGAGAAAGGATTGACTGTCGATACCAGATTCAAACGTTTGACTCCGGGTTTTATAAAAAGAAGATTTTACAGTAGAAAGGTTTAGACCCGTGCTTCGCATACGGTGTAGCATGATATTGAATAAAGGAGTTAAGCTAATATTTTTCGAAATAAAAATATTAAAGGGATTTGGATTTTTGAAATAGAAATTTAAATGGAATTATTGAAATTAGAAACTGACCAGAATTAGTAAGTTGAATGACATCCTGAGTATCGATCTGATGTTGGTTTCGGCCTTCTGGGTTTATACTTAGGAAGTTGTTCCCTTAATAATTACAGTCAGCGACTGATTGATGTGAAAGAATAGTGATACGTAATTAAGCTATGGAAATGTTTTCCAGTGTCAATAACATATATTTTGTAGACATAGAAAATAAGGAAATATGAATATATATATATATATATATATATATATATATGAAAATGATTGATCAATAGAAATTCCAATTGGAAATAAGATTGTTGTTTGCACACGTGTTTTCATTTGATAGTTAAATCACCGACTATCAAAGTTTTGACCATTTTAACGTTGTTAATATGGAGAGACCAGTGGGATTATTATCCAAAGAACCACTCCGTATTGGCATAAGCGTGACGAATCAAATATACTAAAGAAATTAAAGACGGAGTAAAATGCAAGGGCTGTTGTATAAATCCTAGGTAAAGATTGCCTAGGATGGATGTACTGAATAGTGCATTCGGTTTGTCCAGTCCCAGGATAACTTGTATGGACGAATGTCTGACAGAATATTCCTAACTAATCATGTACATTGATCTTTTCAAACGTAGTTATGTAGTGGTAGAGAAATTCGTTTCTCTTACTTTATACTCATAATATATTTTTGGGAAAGTCAATTAGTGATTGGAAGGTCTTGATAATGTGGCATTCAAAGCAAATCAAAAGAGTGTCAAGATAGGTTTAGCCTCAAGCTTCACAACCGAAAATGACAAAAATCGGGCAGGCAACATGGCTATGTGGGTCGCACCCATTAGGGTATATTGTCACCATCTAGCGAATATTCATTATTGTTACTTCTTTTCGTTTCTGTATCTTCGGATAACGGTTATGTGGGCCCAACCATCGATGATAATATATTCGATACACTCAAGAGAAATGAGTGGTCGATCATGTGTGGCCGAGTTGCAAGATGTTCTTGTTGAACTCCAATGTATCATTTCTAGAGTACACTGATCGAAAGGTGGTTCCATACCTTGTCATAGTTGGAAATCCATAATCCATAAGCGCCAAGCGGTTTTGTTTGTATATTATTAAGTAGAATGTGAGATGCAAACATTCTACTAGATTACAAATTATTTGTGAAAACCCTAGACATTTATCATAATATCTAGTTTAAATATGCAAACTGTTTTGATCTCATAAGGTAAAAACCCGTTCCGTATTTATGGCATGGTCTTATGAATCATTGTGATTTATTTAAACTTGTTTATAAATCGTTTACTCATACCAGTCCATGACTGACCCGGAGTTTATTTTTTCTGTGTTTTCCTTAAACTCTTGGGTATTCATAACACTTGTTATGAATAGACAAGTGATCTAGGTCTTGAATTAACTTGGAGTAGCTGGATGGGAAGGATCTGAATGTTGGCTTATCTATGTATAATCATCTACAAGTTGTTTCATCTATGATGTTATGTATAATCGTCTTCAAGTTGGTATCACAATGTTAAGTATGTAATTTGTGATGAATTGTATCCCTATGTATGAAGTACTCTAATGTACTTGACTTATGATATGTAATATTTTGGGTTATTATATATTGTCCCAAGTTACGCTGTGAGATTCTGATGTCTTGTCTTAGTTCTATTTCTTCTATCTATTTCTTTTCTTATATAATGATACAACTTCCGAGGTGTTCGAAAGTTAGGTCGTTACAAGCGTGGTCCCTTGATTTACCTTACTTTAAAACCAAGATAATAACTGTTTTAGTTCTCACACCAATCACATGATTGGCCTGGAGTTTATTGTTTTAACCTAAACTATGGGTGCCTCTATTTTCCACACGGCCGGCTAGTAGTTTTGGTTTTGCAGATTTATATTCATAGGATCCTGGTTTACAGCTGGAATGATATTCGGAAAGCTCTATATCCGTGTATCTCTTTCAGTTGTGTTTTGTATTATTTTCCGCTGCATTGTAAATTTGTAAATCTCTGATATTTATCAAATGTATTTTATTTGTTCATACTCTGTATATTCTTGTACTCTAATGTAAATTGTTGTAATAAGCAATGAAATGTTCTTCTGTTTGTATTTTGATTGTCGTGTTCTCAAATTCAATCCGGGCTTTCCTTTACGGGAAAGTTTGGGTCATTATACTTCTTACCAATGCCCTGAGTCTTCTGCCAGTTACTCTTTTGCTGCTCAAATTTTGACTTCCTTTTCTTAGAACTATAGAACTTCCCTGTGACTGAGATGACTGCACCACTTGTTTCTGCTTTCCTTTATTGCTGGGATTCTCAAATCTAATAGCCATATTGACGAAATCGGTAAAGTGCCACGTAAATTGTAACAACCCGAAAATCTGGGCCAATTTAAAAATTTTATTTTGGCAATTTTAGCGAATGTTGATTATTTAAAATGAATTATTTTAAATAATATCGACGAAAAATTTATTTTGAATAGAATTCGAACGTATATATTTATATTCGTCGTCGATAGAATATAAATATTTATTTATATTTATAAAAGGAATTGAAAATGGCGCGGTAGTTCGATAATTCGATTTCAAAATTAAAATGAATGTACCGGGTGCAAAATAAACCGGATTTTAGTGAAACCAAAAATAATAGGATCTATTTGAAGATATCTTTCCAACGAATCTGAAAAATTGAAATTTCATAGCGGGAATCAAAAGATATGTCCAAATGAAAATTCAGAATAGTCGCTATGGAATTCAGGCCCTTAAAAATGGAAATTTTGCAAACGACCTCGGATTTCGACGAAACCACTTTTGTTGGATCCGTGATGTCAAGTTATTGCTAGGTTTCAAATTTCATAATTTTTCGAATCAATATGTGGGCGTGGCAAAGGAAAACGCATTTGATCAGTTTCAGTTGATTTTAATCGACTGGAAAATGGCCATTTTTCAACTGGTCTCAGAACTTGACGAAACTAGTTTTGTTAGGACCGTATCGTCGATACGAAGCTAGAAAATATTTTTCTGGAATTTTTTTGAGTTAGTATGTGACCCCAGTAAATTGAAATGCGCGTTCAAATTCAATATATAGAGTTATATGTTGATTTTAACGGAAACTGATTGAAACGGTCGAATCAGCTTATGGTACATATCCCATTGTGTTCGGAATGGGGGTAAAATGCTATGGACGGCAGGCGGTGGGCCTCGTTTAGAGGTCGAATAAAAAAGTCAACTTTCGGAAATTAAATAAATTAAAAATTAAAAATACCCCTCTCCCCCTTACTTCCTCTCAGGCACCCCCCCCCCCCACGTTCATTTCTAAAACGAAAAGAAAAAAAGAAAAAAAACCCAAAAGAAATCGTGTCGCCCCTCATCTGTTGCCGCCGCCGCCGCTTCTTCTTCCTCCTCCTCTGGGACGTCGAGCACCACCTCCCCCACGGCCTCCTCCTCCCGTTCGAGCCCTAAACCCCCCTCGCGCCCCTCCCCTTCCACGAAACCGCGACCAAGAACCCGCCGCCACCCACAACCCACAACCGCCGCCCCCTAGCCCTCGAACCCCTGCGCCGACATCAGCAACCACCGCACCCCTCTAAACCCCCCTTCCCCTCAGACGCTGTCCCCCCCCCCTCCGACAGTGAACGCTTCTCTTCTCCCTTCTATTTCTATGTAAGTTCCTTTTATTTATTTACTTTACTTTTACTTCTTTATTTTATTTATATAAAGTAATTAGTTCTATAAAAACTGAAAAGCTTATATTTTTATTAGAAAAGATTACATTTTTCGATTAGAAAAGACATGATTATCATGAAGAAAGAGAAGAAAAATATTATTTTTATTATATGTAAAGAATAAAAATATAATCTTTATACGATAGAAAGATTAAAAATATAATCTTTATATGATAGAAAGATTCAAAATATAATTTTTATATGATAGAAAGGTTCAAAATTCGATTTTTATATATTGAATAGCGAAGTAAAAATTCGATTTTTATATATTGAATAGCGAAGTAAAAATTCGATTTTTATATATTGAATAGCGAAGTAAAAATTCGATTTTTATATATTGAATAGCGAAGTAAAAATTCGATTTTTATATATTGAATAGCAAAGTAAAAATGTGATTTTTACATATGTAGTGAGTACGGGCAACGAAAGTGACAAGAAGCAAGAACGACGAAGATTTCTACATAAGAAGAGTCGCGGCGTTGGATTTAGCTAATCTGTGAGAACTTCTCACCTTTAATTTAATTTTCTAGTTAAAATATATACTAGGATGCAGACGGTGTTTAGTAGCACCCGACACCCGTCGTCCACAGACCATGGACGACTTGTATGCTTGTTTGTTTGATTTTGATGTGTAGTTGATTGTGTGATGTGATGTGAAATGAAATAAAATATTTATATAGTTAAAAATATTTTATAGTTAAAAATAGAATTTTTAACGTGTATATGAAAGGAAATAAAAATAAACAAATCGGACGATTTGTTTATATACACACATTTGACTGACATTGATTGGGACGATAAATTTTACACATTGCCCAACTGCACAAATAAAATCTGTGTTTGATTGTTTGAAACTCCACACGGGTATTGGGATGATATTTGACGTACACTAATCCCGATTGTTTAGTTGTATGTCGATCGATTGATTGACAAACTGTTATAAGTGTGGAATAATTATATTTGATGCTTATACAGTGTAGAATGCACTTTGGATGATGGTTGACTATTCATCGTTGTTATTGTATACATGTGTAGTAGAAAATCCATATAATTAACATTATATGGTAATTGATTGAGCCTCGTTCCAGTTTTGAAAAAGAAATATTTGAAATAGAAATATTTGAAATAGAATATTTGAAAATAGAAATATATGAAGCCGTGTTGATTAGATTGACGCCATTTTGACGTGAACGATATTATATCGATTTTATTCATTTTATAATGAATATCGAAAGTGATTTCAAAATATGATATTTTGAAAAGAATTGGAATTCGAATTGAAATTGAATAGAAATGAATTCAAATCAAAATCGAATAGAAATGAATTCGAATTGAAATTGAATTGAATTGAAAACGAACTGAAATTGAATTAGAAATCAATTTGAATTGAAATCAATTTGAAATGAATTTAAAATGAATTTATATTGGAATATTCAATTTTGATTTGAAATTGAATATGAAGTTGAAACCGTTTTGAAAATGAATTTTAAAACGATTTATAAAGCACGTTTTGAATTGAAATCGACGAAGTATATATTATATATATAATATAATGGCCTGAATAGAACGCGCCACGCCGCGGTAGTTCGCGAATTTCGACCATTGACTTCGAACGGATATTACGGGAGATCCGACCGTCGGATTCTCCTAAAACCGGAACCGTTGGGTTCGTATCAAGAAGAGCTCTCTAATGAATATTAGAAATTAGAAATCTAACGGTTGGATTTGGAATTATGTCCAAATCAAATTTGGAAAAGGTCGCTGTAAGTGCAGTTCGATGGCCGTTGATGGAAATCGACTGTACGGGCCTTGATAAAATTATTAAAAATAGTAATAATTTGTGTAAAATCATAAGAAATGATTTGGGAAGAATTGGGATGAAAAAAATCCATATTTGAAAAGATAAAAATAGTTTTTTATCGAAATGAACTAGTTTTGAACTAGAATAGTAATTTATTTATTTTTAAAATAAATAAAGTGAGTTTGAAATGGTTTTGAAATATAACCAGAATTTCCAATAATTGAATTGGAATGGATTTGAATCGAAATTGTCTTTGGATTATTTCGATGTCGGATTTCGAGATTATACAAATGTTGTTATGGAAATTTGAAAGATATAGAGATATATATCGTTATTTCCAATACGATATCTGTTGGTCGTAGAATTTGATATTGAATATAAGCCGATATATTTTCTATTCAGAGCCTTGTATTTAATATCAAATGTGATTTGGGTTTGTCGTGAATGGTGTCTTGACTAACACTGTTCTTAAACCCAGTTGAGAAAAGATTAAATCTTTTTATTTAGATTTAATGAAGTGTACCAATTAAATAATATTTAATTGAATTGATATTGATTTTTGGGTTTATCGTGAACAGTGTTTTAAATAACACTTGTTCTTTAACCCGATAATTAATGAATGTGATTTTGGGTTTATTGTGGGTCGTGTTTTAAATGACATTGGTTCTTTAACCCAGTTAAAGACAGGATATTGATTTCTGTGAAGATTAAAACTAAGTGGAGTTTTAATGAATCTTTAATTAGATTGAAATGATCGAGAATGGGATATCACCAGTTTTACTCCAGGCGATAGTTAAATCTTTAATTAGATTTGAACGTGAAATGGTAATTGAATTTACCGATAACACCGTGGTGTTAGATATGATGTATGACCAGTTTTACTTCGTGGGATGAATAGGTTGGGATTGGGAAATTAAAATAAATGATTACTTCGGTATGGTTCGCTAATCCCGACTAGTTTGAATTGATATTCAAAGGAGATTAAAGAATAAATTTAAAGAATTTATCTTTGATAAAATTAATGGGAACCTTTCCCAAAATATAAGAATATTTGAATAAAAGAATATTCTGAATTGGAAAGAGGCGTATGTTGTGTTTGTGTAACACGTGTTTATTATATATATACGCGAGTTGTTCAGAAAGACCGGGTTTATCCCATTCTGAATAACTGATTCGACGTGGTGTCGAAGATGAAGACGGTGGTTGAAGACCGGAGGTCTTCACGTCGTTTGGGTAATTACTGATGATCTTGATTGGGCTGTACACCCAAGAAGATGGAAACAGTTGGTGATCGTCCAGAAGTACTTGGAGATCGATGGATATGCGGGGTACTAGGTGCCTCCGGTTTCGTTCAGACCTAGAACGAACTTGTAAATGGACTGTGTGTCTGACATTGGATTTTAGTCTGTGTGATTGATTTCCATTAAATATATATCTATTTGGCGGCGGAGAATTTATTCTCTTGCTTAACGCCCTTCTCTGAGACGTACGAGCTCAGGGGTTACATACTGATGGATATCAAACGCATAGAGTGAATTGCCTGTGTAGCATGCCTAAGTGGCAAATGATCAAGGCTTCTGTGGAAAAGCAAAGTCTTGTGGTTGATGATCGAAGCACGGCCTTTGTGGCATAGCTTTGTGTAACGTTTACTTCGCGGGTTTCACATCCGGTATGAACCAAAAACGGGAGAGGACCTCAGGGAGGGCATGCGTTTCTTCCTAGCTAGAAGTGGCGTCAGTGGTTTTACACGCCCTGACGAGTTTGACTTATGTGGTTGTTGCTGTTGCGAGGCGCCTCGGTTATATCGGTCGATCCGGGACCGATGGAGTCATTCATTGGCTCAATTACGCCCCAAAGGGCGGGGAAACGTAGTGTTCAGGCATAATAATCCACATCGGTGGACCGGCCCTGACGATCCAAAGGGTTGATGCGTTCTGATCCTGAGGCTCGGGCTAGGCAGTCTCGAATCGGTAGAGGACTATCTTTTGCCTCGGTTCATAGATGGAAATCCAATCTCCAAATACGTGACTTTGCGGTTTTATTTGTAGAGCCTAGTATGGCGACATAGTGGGATAGGGCGCTAATGCCGTCTATGATTGATATTTATGATTTGAAGTTGTTTTATACACTATGCACTTATAATAGTATCAAATGATTTGTTTTAAACGTATCAAGCATTCTTGGCTATTATAAGGTAAAAACCCTATCCTTCGGCTTGCGTTGCATTGTGTGATGGGAACTGGGTCTTATAATAGCTTCATTTTTCTTTATTTAGCATTGCGCTGTTTGTTTTATGCACTGGTATCCTTGGGAGGAAACCCGTTCCGTGTTATACGGCGTGGTCCCTTGATTTACCTAACTTTAAAATAAAGATTTATAACTGTTTTAGTTCTCACACCAGTCACATGACTGACCTGGAGTTTATTGTTTTAACCTAAACTCTGGGTGCCCTTATTTTGACACGGGCAGCTAGTAGTTTTGGTTTTGCAGATTTATATTCACAGGATCCTGGTTTACAGCTGGAACGATATTCGGAAAGCTTTGTATCCGCGTATCTCTTCTAGTTGTGTATTGTATTATTTTCCGCTGCTATGGATTTAAATGTAATTTTAATCTCTGATATTTTCTGTTGTATAATATTCATTGATACTCTATATATTCCTGTAATCTGATGCATTGTTGTAATTACAATGAAATGTTCTTCCGCCTGCGTTCTATTTTGTCGTGTTCTCAAAACAATCAGGCGTTTCGAACGGTCTGAGTCGGTTTAGCGACTGATTCAGATCGAGCGAAATTCCTTTTCGTTACATAAATGGCTAGCCAAGTGGTCATAAAACTCTGGTCTGGCACCATGAATAAACTTTTCATTCTTCTGTAGTGGGGTTTCAATCATATTGGGACCATATTTTGAGATTTCATTAAATTTCCTTTAATAATCCGCGAAAGTCATATCACCCTGCTGTAAATCCATAAACTCTCTGTAAGGTTGAGTCTTCCCCGAGTCAGGCATCCACTTTGCCACAAAAACATCCCTGGAAAGAGACGGATTAAAAATCAAGATAGATTCGAAGAAAGGACAACTAAGGTAGGAAAGCAAGCTTAAGATTTATACCTAAACTACATCCAGGTGATATTCGACTCGATGTTATTAGCTATAACTGACCGCCACCAATTATAGGCAGAATCCTTCAACTGCCAAGCCACTAATTGACGCTTCTGCGCATCAGTGATGTCAAGACTAGTGACAATCCTCTCGAGATTATCTAGCCACTGCTCAGCTTCTATGACTCCTTCTAAACCCGTGAATTTGGTACCTCCAAGCTGAACATACTCTTTGCAAAGTTTGGTGAACTTGGTTGGCTGAATTTCTTCCGGTTTAGTTGGGCCCTCTCCACTACGCCTACCTCTGGCATTCCTTCGAGTACTCATCTGGAAAGGATCAAAAGAAACTTTAGAACAACGGGTAAAGATTATAGCAAAAGAATATCAATCAGAAATCTAAATCGAGGGTTCAGGATCGAACGAATATAATTCTGCGATTAATTTTCTCACTCTAGGGTATTACTACTCTATCTCTAATAAGATTTACTCCATATGCTAAGGTTGCCTAAAACCTGGCTCTAATACCGCTTGTAACAACCCACCATTTCAAACGATTCAGATCGACAATAATCCACACATGTCTGACTTAAATTGCTCAAAATAGTACATTGTTATAAAATGGCAATACTTAGCAGATACAGTAAATAAATCAATCACAGAACCACATATCACAAACACAGGGTGTTACAACATTTGCAGCGGAATAAACAACATAGTAGTTCATGAAGCTACTAGAAATAAACAAAGTCTCAAAACAAATACACAAGAGAGGTCCAGTATAGCGAAGTTGCTAACAAAATAAAATAACATGAGTCTGAACGGAAATAACTGAATAACTGAAAATTAAATGGATATAGATCCAACGAACTCCAACGGCTTCAGCTCCAAGAAGAATTCCTAAAGCTGCAACACTCAGGCTGACCCAAGCATAAAGTAAAAACAAAACACTCGAGTTAGGACTAACGTTCTCATGTAAGTAAACAAACTCAAGTAAAATGTCAACTGAACTGCAAAGTAACTTAAAGGATGTTGGGTTCACCATCCTCCAAGGATCCTTTAAACTATTTACTACATAAAATACGTTACATACGATAATGTCTATCAGTAAGATAAAGTATCAAAATAGTGTAAGCGGGATTACTATATTACCCTTACACCGTTTATATGTATTCCCGTAGTCTATACAGTGCTGTAAGCCCCTCCAACCGGCGGGATACTCATGGAGCACTCCATAGGTACGGTACGGTACAAACCAAACTCATAGTGGGCGTGATCAGGATAAATATGACAAGGCACGCGAGGCAATACCTAAGGTTGGAATCTACCATTTACAGAATCGGACTGGTGGTGACGCATAGTCGCAACACCACCCACCTCGAAGACACTTCGAATCAAAGGTGCACACCAAATCGATCACAAAAGTAATAAAATGGGTTTGAAGAAGCATGCTCGATAAGGGGTATGACCCTATTGGTCTCGGTGTAGCTCCTGTTTTAGTCATTTTAATTATGACTCGAAAGTCAAGGCTATCCATTATCGTTCTCCTACTTCATTCCAGTAGCGTTCATCAAACCATCATACTTTATTCTGGATTCTCTACCATATACACTGTTGTCAAAGTGGTGTTCGGTATTGGCAGAGAGTATGACAATAGTCGGTCACGGTCTTTTTGACAACCAATCGTTTATATTTTTCATACCGTGGTCGTTTAAATAAAACATATTTATATAGATAGTGGAAAATAAGTTTAAACTAAATAGGAAAATATGTTTTTAGAAATACTTTTGATTTTATACAATATATAAACATTTTTTAAATATAGATAATAAAAGAAATCTTAAAATAAAATTTAAACTTTGTATTATCTAAAAATCTATACCTTTCACAACATACTTTAATTTAAAAGAATTTCAAAACATAATAAAATCATTTAAAATCGACCAACGATGTCCGAAATAATTTTTCTAACTTATGTCCATGTGATACAGGTATATCATTTCAACTCGAAATCCCAAAATCTAATTTCAATGAAAATCGTTCAGATCTATCATTCCAACCCATAACGATTTTTTCCTTATTTTAATGTCTATTTGGGTATATATTATTTCAACCCATTGTATTTTTTCTAAATCTAAGGGAACTTGCAGTATGATAATAATTAATTAATAGTGAAAACATAATATCACATGCGCATTCGACATAAGCAATGGACTATTCAACAACTACATGTATGCATGAGCAGGTTTACAAATGTTATATGTCACGGTTTAAGTATTTAAGTTCGTAGCATCTCATATTAATAATTTATATTTATTCGAAATTAACAGAACAATGAAATCAATATTTCACTTGCAATTAATTCACTTAGCAATTAAACGTCAGTCCTAAGTGTTTACTTACCTTTCGTGGATAGAATTTTATGATGGAGAAGAGTACGAATCGAGCAGTCGGCTTAGTTTCCATATTATTGTTTCAAAACTAAAAACAACAAAATAGAACGAGAACTTATTATTATCATTTACATTATATACATTGGCTTTATATCCGATATAATGTTACAAGACTAAAAGTAACACACGATTCAAAATAACACATTATGTTACAAGACTGAAAGTAATGCACAGTTCAGAATAACACATTTCTAGAAACTGATGTCGACTTATATAGTTATATAAAATCATGAAACTTGAACTTCAAAAAGGAATACCTAAGTGTATCCATATTTGTACATAAATTATAAAACTGGAAAACAATTTTGTAAACATACAACTAACTCACGCATATACTAGAGTACCCAGCAAAGCTTAGAACTTTAAAGATTCCAACTGAAGTATATATATGTATAAAAATTTAAATCTACTCAACGTCCCTTTACAAACTCTCAGCAAAGCAAGTACAAATCTTTTTTTTGTAAAACATCCTATACACACGCACACCAAGGGAAGTCAGTATAAACCTATATCATAATATAAATTGCCATTCACCAAAAAGAAACTAACATAGTACATGCACATATAGATCTTATATCATATATAACCAAAACAAAGTACACATATTTTTATTATAAAACATTCCATATGTTAAAGCTAGAAAAACTATTTAAACTTGCCAAGATAGAAGCAAAATAATAAAAACTCAAACTCTTGTATATATCCTCTGTGTGTGTGTGTGTGTGTGTGTGTGTGTGTATAACCCGGTAGAAAATGGACATTGACATCATTGGAAACAATACACACATATTAACATATTTATTATATATAAAGCACAGGACACATAAAATTTAACTTAAAGAACTCACGTCTCTAAAGCTTGCTCACGTCCAAAGAAAGGCAAGCAGAGCATGCTACATGGCGGAGATGAGTTGATGCGTTACGGCGGCTTGCGAGTTCAATGATTCGGCTACAAAGATTGTGTTGGTTTTTTTTGTATATGTAAGGTGAAAACTGTTCACGTTAAGAAGAGGAAGGAGGTCGGAGTAGATTGAAAAACTGTAGAGTTTGATGGAAGTCGAGTGGTTTGTTTTGCAGATATTTATTTATTGAGCAGGATTCTGGATTGAAGCTTAAAGCTGTATCTAGAGCATTGATAGTCTTCCGCTGTGTTAGTTTATTTGTTTCCATTGCATTGTATTACATTTATTGTAAATTTATCTTCCACAGTATAATTTATTTGATGTACTCTGATATTCTGTACTCTGATGTAACATTATTATGATGTTTATGAAAGTCTTCTGTGTTTGTTTTGATGTGTTGTGCCCCCAGAGTTAGCGTATCCGGGTTTTGAACGGACTTGGTCAATTTAGCGATCGATTAGGTCTGACCGAAATCCGTATCGTTACAGGCTATTCAAAGGAAAGAGTGAACAGTAATTAAATTATCTTTTCCAAGCTATACACACGGCTTTGAATGGAAACATGTGGACACGTTCGTTGAAGGTAAATAAGATCCAAGTAGGAAAAATTCAAATTCTGAAAATTGTTGGCGTTGCATTTAAATTTGAAGACAAATAAAAAGAACAAAACAAAAAAATGGTATGTAACATGATATATGAACATGGCATGCGCCATGCATTTTATCCCACTTCCATGTGACTAGAAAATAAAAATTCAAATCCAAGAATCAGAAGTAATGGTGGTTGAAAGGAAGGCAGGAACATAATGTAGGGGACGTCACAGCTAAAAAAAGACGCACAGCTTCAAAAAGACGCATGTATATACACAAAACTCAAAAAAAAAACATAGTATAGAGTACCGATACGATACGCTATTTTATTAATACGGTTGTCCATCGGACACCAAAATACGCAAATGAATATATCATGGTGATCAGCGCGACGATACAGACGCGAGGGTAAAAAATATCAGTGCCGCGACTCTTCTATCAAAACTCCAAAAATTTAAATTACGGTACACTGTTAATTCGTACGGAAAAATTCAAATGGAGCTAGAAATGTCCGAATTCCACGAAGCAAATTACGCCGTCGTCTTCAGAATGAGCAAAATATTTTTCTTATATACAGACATTTTAGGTTTCAAAAATAGTTTCGTTCGTTCAATATTTGAACCGATTTACGCTGAAATAACGCTACTGAATGGACTTTTATATTTACCAACGAAAATTTACCACTTGCTATTTTTAAATGGACGCATACCAAAAATAAATTTTCCTTTGTTCATATTGATCACTAACATTCGAGACAAACTTTGATTTATTCGATGTCTAAAACGTAGAAAATGACGAATCGTTACAAAAGGTAACTACTGTAGTTAGTGAACCATCTTCTGTTACATCTATTGATTCAAATTTTTCCAGATTATGCCACTTACGGATGGGTCACAATTGTGAGCACAGTATGGATGAGTTGACAAACTGAGGAGTGATTAAAGGAGTTCATCATTCAAAACTTGGTTTTTGTGAAGAGTGTGTTCTTGGAAAGCAGGCGAAGACTTCTTTTGGTATAGGATAGCATAAAGCAAAAGTTATCCTAGAGTATGTTCATATAAATGCATGTGTCCTTTCCCTTTTCAGTCTTTAGGTGGAGCTAGGTACTTTTTCTTTTATAGATGATTTCTCTCGTAAGGTATGGGTATACTTTCTTCAGTTAAAGAGTGAAATCTTTGCTAGATTTCGAAAGTGGAAATCAATGGTAGAGAAGCAGTCGAGGAAGAAATTGAAAG
Source organism: Allium sativum (assembly GCA_030737875.1). Lineage (NCBI taxonomy): Eukaryota > Viridiplantae > Streptophyta > Magnoliopsida > Asparagales > Amaryllidaceae > Allium > Allium sativum. Next base: position 323,866,728 of record CM060921.1, read on the forward strand.
TTCTCCGTTCTGATAATGGCGGTGAAGTTGTATAACCAGAGTTCATCGATTATTGTGATTCTGAAGGCATTAAAAAGCATTACACCTCACTAGGCGACCCCAGGTCTAATGGAGTTGCGGAGAGGATGAATTAGACATTATCGACGATGATAAGATGCCTTAAACTAACTACTAAACTAAAAAAGGGATTTTGGGATGAAGCTTTATGTATGGTTGCTTTCGTCATCAACCGCACACTTTCTACTACCATAGATATGAAGATCCCTAAAGAAGTATGGAAAGGACAGCTTATTAGCTATTCATTTCTCAGAGTGTTTGGTTGCCCAACTTATGTGCTCGAGAGTAAAGGGAAATTGGAACCTAGAGCTCGCAAGTATATCTTTCTAAGTTATAGGAGAGGAGTGAATGATATAGACTGTGGTGTCCTATTAGCAAGAAGATGGTTATGAGAACACATGTGACTTTTAATGAGAAGGTTATATTGAGAGGACATGTGAAGAATAACATACACAAAGCAAATCATCTATCAATTCTTTCCATAGATGTTCAAATGATGTTTCCGATGACACAGTGATTGATGAGGATAAAACCAATATTGGCATAGAGGGTCTGACTCAAGGTGAAGCTCATTTCAAACCTAGGCCTGTCAGATAAAGAAGAAAGCCTAAGTGGCTTGATGAGTTTGTTGGATTGAGCATCGATGACATTAACTTTGATGATATTGCAACATATTCTTTAAATGTTTTCCATGATGAGCCATGAATAACAGTTCCAATTGCTATGGAGAAGGAGATTGAATCATTGTAGAGAAATCATACTTAGGATTTGGTGCCTCTTTCCACTAACAAGAGAGCTATTGTATGCAAGTGGATTTATATAGTGAAACACAGCGAAAACTGTAATCTCATATGCAAAGCAAAATTATTTGCAATGGGGTATGCTCAAAACAAGGGGTAGAATATCATGTTATCTTTGCTCCAGTGGTTAGAAATACTTCTATTCATTTTCTCTTGGCATTAGTTACTGGTTATGATATGGAATTAGAGTAAGTAGATGTCAAAACTACATTCTTGCATGGTGATTTGGATGAGGATATTTATTTAAAGCAGCCAAAAGGGTTCATTGACAGTTGCATAACAGATTATATTTGCAAATTCAACTAATCTCTATATGGGCTAAAGCAGTCTCCTAGTCCATGGTATAAGAAGTCGGATAAGTTTATGCTTTCATTGGGATATTCCAGAAGTTTCAAAGACCAGTGTGTTTATTTAGGAGATGTGATGATGATATGGTTTATTTGTTGTTATATGTTGATGATATGCTAATTGTATCTTGGAATATGGTCAGAATTAAGAAGTTGAAAGCATGGCTCAATAGAGAGTTTAACATGAAGGATTTGGGAAAGGCACAAAGAATATTGGGAAAGGAGATAAGAAGAGGTAGAAAGCAGAGATAGTCAAGGCTTACTCAGGCACAGTACATCGAGAAAGTCCTCGCTCGATTTGGATTGAAGAAAGACAAACAGGTTGGTACTCCATTAAGATATCATTTTAAGTTTCCAAAAGGCATATCTCCCTCATTTGAAGAAGACAAATGTCATATGGATGATATACCTTAGTCTAGTGCAATTGGTAGTCTTATGCATGCGACGTTGTGCACAAGACCAGGTTTGGCCCATGCAATGTGTGTTGTGAGTCGATATATATCTACATAGCACTTCTTGGGTAGGCTTATTATATGGTGGAGTAGATGGTGATTTCTTTCTTAGAGGATACTATGATTCTGATTATGCTAGACATAGAGATGTTAGGAAGCCAGTGCTAAGCTATGTTTTTACACTACATAGGCTCGATTTCATGGATATCAGAGCTGCAGTCTATCATAGATTTATCAACAACCGAGGCAGAGTTGATATCGACTACGAAATCAACAAAGGATGGATTATACTTACTTTAGTTGTTGGATGATCTTTCAATGGCGCAGCAGATAGTAGTGCTATTTTCAGATTGCTAGAGTATGATTCATTTTGTAGAGAATCAAGCTTATAGTTCATGGATGAAGCACATTGATATCAGAGGGTTTCTTACATATGCTTGAGGAAGAACGAAGCAAGATAAAATTGTTGAAGGTGTGGACTTTGGGTAATTCTTCAGATCTGATGACAAAGTCACTTCCAAAGGATTAGCATTGCTAAAACTTGGTCAGTTTGCTTCCTATTACTTGAGTGTCATGAGGTACTAGACCCAACAACTTCTATATTGATTGTTTGATGATGAGGTGATGCAGAGAAATTATTATATTTAAATCAAGATGGAGTGTTAAATCAGGATGATCAAATATTTATTGAGGAGGATAGAATTAATGAATTGGTTCAACCAATCAATTAATTTGGCTTGTGCATGGAAAGAAATAAGAGGATGTTTTAAAAGAAAACCAATTAATTAGCCAATCAATTAATTAGTTAATATAAAGAAATAAATGATTAGGAATAGAGAATCAATCAATCAAAGGAAATAGACGGAAACCAAGATTATGTCATCTATTTGTATTAAAATCAAATCATGCAATTAGGAAACATATTTGGTTAATCTGAAAATTATCTTTCTTCATCTTCAAGCAACCCTTCATTATCATATTTATTTAAATAAAGGAATTTTATCTTTGTACGTATGTTAGAGTGTGAGAGCATCCACCATTATCCTTCTCTCTTTTGTACTCTTTTCTTTATTAAAATAAAAAAAACGTTGTTAGGTGTTCGTGGATGAATGATATGAATATCTAAACCACGTTAAATCTTCTATGTCTGTTGTTTCTGCTATTATTTCTATGAGACTGCATAATTGATTTTCTCTCTAAATTCCAATAGTGCCTAAATATACAATACTAGAACCTGATCAAATAATAACACTTCCGCTCAAATTAACATAAATTTCACTATAGTGGCACATTCAAAAATAGTTACATAAAATTAGAGGAACATTAATTGTGGTTAATCATCCAACATTACATCGATTTACTAAATCATTTGTTTTCAAAATTAAAAGCTTGGGTACTCATCAATCATAACAAAAATTAAACATAAAAAAGAATGGAGATGGATAAATTAATAATTAGGTTACTAATTACGATTTCTTAAAACAAGATTTGAAAAAAATAAGAAATTTGTGTTCGTTGGTTTATGATAAGGAATTTAGATTTGACTAAAGGGGGGAAGAAAACAGAGATTATGATTGTAGAATGAGGAGTCAGTAGATAGAAGAGAAACGGGGAGCTTGGGAATTAGGAGGAAAAAACAATATTACATATTTGTTTAGCTTCTGGCTTGGTTTTGGTTTTCACACTAGGCAAATCTCTACATGGTGGATTTGATAATATGATTGAGATAAATCATTAAAATCTAAATAATATGTTATTAGATACAATTAAGGTTACATGCCGATGGAAAGAAAACTATTTAATTAAGTTTTTAAAAAATTGTTCTTTTAGTTAAACATTAAATAATAATGTTATAGAAAATATTTAAGCTCCGTTCGTTTAAAATATTCTAAATGATTATGTCTAAATAGATAACTTTATTTAAAGCACAAAAAAAAACATAGAAGGTTCTGATTTATAAATCAAAAGTTAGATCTAGAGCTTATGATTATAGGCAAACACAACCTTAAGTTGAAGTTGTGCAGTCAAAGCCCTGTTAAAGCCCCACTATAGCCTGTAGCACCCTTCAACCACTAGGCTATTTCTATTTAACGCTGATGAACAGTAGATCCGCTTTAAGCACTGCTATTTTCTGCTGCATCCGCTAAATCCACTCTTTATATCACCCGCTTTAGCAATAGTAATATATAAAGCTTGATTTCATTAGTTCTCTTTTAAAACAAATCGATAAAGTTAGTGTAAAAAGATAATTTTAACACATAAATATTTAATATATGGTAGAAATGTATTATAGTCATCGATTCTAATGTGTATAACCATGATATTCTTTGATTTTATTATATAAGATTAATAGATATTAATTTCTTCTACATAAATGATGTGAGAATGATAATTAAATAATTTTAAAATACTTATTCTTACATCATCTTTTTGCACCTTCGCTATATCCCTGCTATTTCCCTACTTTATCTCTGCTACACCTTTTTGCACCCCCACCACTACAGAACCGCTAAGTGCTTTAATTGCACAGAGTTGAATGATCAATGTAAATAGTAAAGGAGAGAAAAACTAGTTTAATGAGAAAAGTTTTATTTTGGGATTTGAACCCTAGTCACTCAAGTCTTAAGTAGCGTTTTTTTTCCATTATGGGCAATTCACGTTGGCCAACGTCGCGTTCGACACGTCAGGCGTGGACCCAACTGAACTGCCCAGTTCAACTTAATCGTTGTAGCAGAGATATTCGCATCTGACATGTCTGATGCCTCCGACGCGTCGGACGTGAGTTCTCCCACAACCAGCATACATTATAGTTTCAGCTTTCTTCTTCTTCATCATCATCTCATTCAACTCTTTTCTCTTCTACTTTCTTCAGATCAAATGACAGATCCAAATAAAAAAAAGTGATGATTTTGATGTTGAAGGTTTGTGAGACATCAGTTCATTAAAATGCATTATGCCACACGACGATCTCACATGACTCGGATACACAATTCTGAAGTTACTGAAATCAACTAGGTTAATGAAACGCTTACAGGCCATGTAGAGCGGTGTCGATGAAATTTCTGAATAGGCCTGTAAACGGATGCAAACGGATGCTGATAGTGCTGTATCCGTATCCGAAAATAAAAATCCGTATCCGCAGATATCTACTAAATAATATCCGTATCCATATCCGCGAATATTTTCGAATATCCGAAAATATCTGTATCCAGCTTAGCAAATACGGATATTTCCGGATATCCAAAAATATCCGAGTCCGAACTTAAAAATATATAAGTTAATACAATACGATGCATATTTTCATTTGGTACTAAACAATAGCTGAAAAATTGAAATAATACATAAATGATAAAACATACCGACTAACAATAGCTCATTCAATCACATAAAATTCAAACAATAATATTTCATCATATAATCCATACGATGATCTAAACACACATACAAATTAAAGCAAATGCATATAAAACAGTATCATATAATCCATACACTGATTCAAACACACATACAAATTAAAGTACATACAATACAACCAGTTCCCACAATGTCAAGACTTGGAGTTTTGTATAATGTGCAAATATATAACAACCAGTTCCCACAATGTCAAAGAAGGCATTTTCTTCGAACAAACCACTTTCAGAATGCATTTTAATTCATTCATTAACCACAATGATGCCTATTGCACTATGAAGTATAATATTCTAACATAAAAGGAAAATATTCATTCTAATTTTCTTTAATCCATTTTAGCTTGGCAATAACCGTGAGCAAATACTCTGAGAAGTATCTGAAATACAACAGATAAATTAACTTAAAAAAAAATCAATTTACGATATCATAAGGAAAAATGTAGAAGTGCTGTGAAAATAATGATAGCTTTAAGGAACTATGACTTGTGTCAAGAAAGCACGAGTGCTATGACGGTGGGCAGTGGCTTCGACAAGGCGGCGGGGGCAAGAAGTGGACTGACGTCTGCTTGCGGCAAGACGTGGCACGGACGAGCTCAAACCTGGATATCTCGCGTGAACTCAAACTCTTGAAGCCTGGAAATGGAATTGTCGTTGCTTGCGGGTTGCGGCTACTTTTTTTTTTGGCTAGAAAATGAAATTAGGGTTTCTGATTCTCTTCAGATTAATTTATAAACGCTAGGAGAATATCGTTGGATTTCATCCAACGGCTAGGGTAAGGTTAGGGCTTTTGTATTGTATTGTGAATATAAGGCTGTAGCTTGCGGGTTAGGTTAGGGCTGTTTGCGGTTTTGGGTTTTGCTCATTTTTCTGATGCGGACGGATATAAAAATACAAAACTACATATTTTCATAGAGGACGGATATTTATCAGATACGGATATTGCCATATTCGTATCCGTATCCGATAAGCATTTCGGATATCCGTATCTGTTTTTCGGATATCGAATATTATTGCATTTTCGGATACGGATACGGACGGATTTCAGATATTTCGGATATCCATTGATAGCCCTATTTCTGAATGAAGAGACTTTGTTTTATGTCGTTATATGACCGGTTGGAATCAATTGGGTTGCAGCCAACGGCGCACGTCACAATTAGAGAAATGATGGTCATCTTTCTATATACAATCGCTTTGGACATTCCTATACGGTAGGTTCTTGAAAGATTTCAATGATCAATTTACACGGTTAACTGTTATTTATGTAGATATGCTACGATTTGTAAGACACAAAGGTGTACCTACACAATGGTTGTATGCCCTTTTGACTTAACATTTACGCCGTCTGGTTAAGGTGGGAAGGAACTGTCCATGATGCTAGAATCTTTCGTGAAGCTGTATATACTCCTGCATTGAATTTTTTGCATCCATCAAGAGGACAATATTATTTGGTGGATTCATTATCCATTACTCAAAGAGTATTTACCTTCTTATCGCACTGCAAGATACCATTTTCTAGATTTCAGTGATACATAGAATGGACCAAAGATAGAAAATGAAGTTTTCAACTACCATTCGAGTTTGCGTATGACAATTGAAAAAACTCTTGGAACTGATTTTTTTTTTTTTTTTTTTTTTTTTTGAAATCTTACGTAACATGTCAACATACTCATATAATGTTCAGGTATAAATTATCACTCCCATAATGATTATTCACAATTTCATATGAATGTACAACGCGGGTATCATGACTTTATGACATATGATGATAATCCAGATCTGGTATCCGAAGAATGTCCGAAAGAGTATTATAGCATTCGGAACTGTGGAAATAACGATTGCGAACAAGTTCAAAAAAATGTAACAACAACCGCTATGACATTAGTTCGAGATATTATACGAAATGAACTAATTGTTGCTTGGTCACAATAGGAATTGTCTGTTATTTTTGTTACGCATTTTTCAGTTTGTAGTTTGTATTTGCTAATTCTGCTTTGTATTTCGTATTTTGTATTCTGCATTTTGAATTCTGAAATATATATATTCGGTATTATGTGTTATACATTATGTATCGGTATATATCTATTTTATTTAGAAATAATTAACACAAATACAATAATAATATAAATAATAAGTTTGATCCTTTCGTAAAAATACGTATCCCCTTTTCGCAAACTTGTCACTTCCCCAACATTTTCAATTTGTCATTTTCATTTGTTAATTTCGGTCCAAAAAATAACGCACCCTTAAGCACAAGCGTTATCATTCTGTAGTAGGTGAGTTTACCCTTTGTTGCCCTACTATTCTACTATATCTACATTTTTAAAAACATATAAAGATGTGTTGTCTTTTTTGTCATCTTGATAGTATTGCCTCAAGCGAAGGCCTTGCTTGTCTACCTTTTGGACAGGACCTGAATCTCATTCTCATTAATTACCCTTAAAACCGTCCCTGATTTCCACTACTGAAAACCGTTGTTTTGTTCACACAACTAAGTGTGAACAAACTCCCTCATAGCGGGTGAGAGTCTCTTTACATAGTCTGAAAAACTGCATATTAAAAATGCAGCGGATTCTAGTTGAAGTTTATGAATAATGTTATGTCTTACTAGATATCAAACAAAAGAGGAAAGCTAGAGGGCCCCAATTTGCAGTTCTGGAGGAGGAAGGAGGGACGTCGGATTTAATTTAGTGTTTGAATCTGAAGGTTTTATTTGTTTTGTACTTCACTTCGTGTACATTGTTCAGGCTCTTTGGTATTTCTCTAAACAAAAAGGAAGTTGTTGCACTCGAAAATGACTTAATTCATTAAAATAAATAAGGCAAGCATCAAAGTTTTCGTTAAAAAAGAGAAGCACAACCGTGTAAGTACTAGCATGCTACACTACATAATATATAATTAACGACTAATTGTAGCGTTATCAAATCAACGTTAATTTATATTGTGAAAATCACAATCTTAGCCACATGGTCTATCTTTCTGTCAAGCTTCAATTTCAAGTTAAAATGAAACCTCTCCCAACCTTTGCTTTCATCTTAAACCTCACCAACCAACCCACTATATAAATTTTCTTCCCAAATTTGAATTAATAATCATAAACACAAATCATTCACATCCTACATAGATATTGAATATGCATGCTTCTTAAGCAAGCTATATTTTTTATCATTTTAGAACAATTATGTATAATTAGTGCCTTCATAAATATACATTCGTCCCTATCCTTTTCCATGCAACTTTCTCTGTATTCACCACTTTTCCACTCCTTTAATGAAAGCTACATCACTCTAACAAAGAAAATATGCACAAGCAATCTTATTCTACTTCATCTTCATCTTCTTCATATTCCATTAATTCTTCATCTATTGGGAAAAAGGTCTTGGTTGGAATGAGTCTCAATGAAAAGGCAAATATGGAATTGCTTTCTTGGGCGGTTGAAGTTGCTTCTAAAACAAACGATACAGTCGTTGCATTGCATGTACTCAGTAAGTTTTTAATGATAATTTCACTTCATGTTGATTAATTAGGCATGCTAAGTTTATTTCTGTTGGCAGTTGAGAAAGAGGAGAGCTACAACGTAAATAGATATCGATGCGCTAAGGCATTTGTTATATCAGTTCTCGGCGAGTTTGTTGAGATCTGCCAAACTAAACAGGTGTGTTAAAATTAATCAAAATGTTATACTTAGCATATCTCTACTATTAATAAAGAAAATCAATGAATTGATTTCCAACGTCTTCTTAAAATTTCTAAAACGCCTTACATCTATCAATGAATTTCATCTTCATCACAATTTCTTTAGCAATCTTCCATCAACGGAATTTCACCATCAATTTATTTGAAATAAAAGTGTCACGACTACTAAAACTTTTGCACTAGTTATGTATAATGTGTCTTTGTGCATGTATGTAGATTGTGTATGCTTATGTGTATGTAATGTAAGTTCGATTATATTGCCTAAACAAAAAAAAAATTAAAAAAAAGGAAAAAGAAAACATTAAGGAAACGGGCTTATCTGAAAACTGTGTTTTAGTTGAGATTAGAGGCAAAGGTGAAGTGCAGTTCAAGCATTGAAAAAGGACTTACAGACGAAGCAGCAGCATCAAACGCAGACTATCTACTAATCGGTGGATCTAGAAATCAATCCCAAAAGTAAATTCATCTTCCAGCCACACCCCACATGTGTGTGTACACACACGCGTGCCCACACACACATATCCAAAGAATCAATTCATGTGTAGCAATTAAATAATAATTGCAGGTTTTTGGAAATCCTGACGTACTGCTTCAAGCATTGCCCTGAACCCTGCTCTGTTGTGGCTATACGTACACAAAAAAATCCAGATCAGAATGCTACTGTCCTAAACAAACATACAACTTATGAATGTAACTCTTCGTTTGGAAGTTTATGTGAAGACGATGATGATGAATTGTCTAGTCCAATAATGAAAAGAAAGAGCGATAGACGAAGTCAAAGTGGCATCTGGAGAAGGCTATCGTTTGTCAAGTTACTCTCTCCTTTATTTCGATCCTCCTTTTCCGATGATATAGAAGATGATAGTGGTATAATCCAACGTGCGAGAAAATTTGTTGATCAAAAGCCTAGATGGAAATGCTTCACTTATGAGGAGATTTCTCATGCCACAGATAATTTCAGCCAAGGTGAGACTTTTCATATGAAATGTTACAATAGTATCCCGATAAACCGTACCTTGTTCATAAACTTTGAAAGAGCTACGCATCAATGAACAATTGAATAATATAAGCCACTTAAACATTGTTGCACATGTCTTAGCATTTTGAGCAGATGAACCATTCTTCACTGTATACTAACCAAGAACGGAATATTGATGAAAAAGAACGTTATTTTGTATAATTAGCAAAAAAAGACTAACTGTTATCATTGGAATTTTACTTTATGGTTTTTATTACCATTCAGTGCTTTGATCAAATGTACTAGTATATATGGAACTAAGTGTGAATTGACCCATATATGTTCAGAAAACATGGTGGGCAGAGGAGGATACGCAGAAGTGTTCAAAGGGAGACTCCATGATGGTCAAAACATAGCGGTAAAGCGACTATCCAAAGGTAACAAAACCGAGACAAATGAGAAAGAGTTTCTAACGGAACTTGGAATAGTTGGCCATGTCTTTCATCAAAACACATCATATTTAAAAGGGTGCTGTATAGAAAATGGCCTTCATCTTGTGTTTGATTTCTCTCCTAATGGAACCTTGGCATCCGCTTTACACGGTATTACCACATAAACATTTTTTTCTTTCCTTTTGTAGGAACATATGACCTTAGTAGCATCACGCGATGGTTTAAGCAAATTTGATATGATGGTCCAAATCCGTTGTTACTTCACTACTCTGATTTGAAACAAAACTAGGGGTAATCCTAACCTCCACAAACTTTGACAATTGGACACAATCATAACAACTCCTTAGAAGTAGTCAGAACTAATTATAAGTAATCTATTTCAAGTTTTATGTTTAGAAACTTCTTATAAGTAACTAGTACGTATAAATTTGAGAAGAAACTCTTCACTGTTTATGACTTATGAAGCATTTCATAGGCAAGTTTGACTAATTTCTATTTTATTTTTTAGTAATCATACTACATTCAGACTATTCTACTTACTTAGAAGTTATTATAAAGAACATAAAATGAGTAGTTGTCAAGACCCCCTAATATATATATGTTATGAACTTAATTATTGTACAATGCTTGTATGATGATTAGGAGCAGCTAGCAAACCACTTGAGTGGAAGGCAAGGTATAAGATTGCTATAGGAGTTGCTCAAGGTTTGCATTACCTTCATAAGCGCTGCAAGCGTCGTATTATTCATAGGGACATCAAAGCTTCAAATGTACTTCTGGGTCCAGATTTTGAGCCTCAGGTTCAATTTCAACCAGTAGCCTTCTTTTAATGCAAACTTACCATTCAAAACTAGAATATACACAGATAATGTCACATACATTCTATGCTAACAGTACACTAATGTTAATTATATGGAAATTGTTTGGTTCACCGGAAAATCATCTAATAAAAGTATAGCATTGATTGAATAGATTTCAGATTTCGGTCTAGCAAAATGGCTACCAAGGCAATGGACTCATCATTATGTCAACCCAATAGAGGGAACTTTCGGGTAAATCAGTCTTCTAATGCTAAGTACTTAAAAACACAAAATAAAATGCCTTAAGATTTAAGAAGCAATATTATATGGGATAATCATAAAACAGATACCTAGCGCCCGAGTATTTCATGCATGGAGTAGTGGACGAAAAAACAGATGTGTTTGCATATGGAGTTTTGCTTCTTGAGATCATAAGCGGTCGAAGACCCATTGATTCCACTAAACCAAGTTTGCTTTTATGGGTATGCACATAGTTAGAATGTACAATTCTATAGAAACTTTTGTAGATTATGGACTTAATATACAAATTTTGATTAGGCAAAGCCACTTATAGAGTCGAACAGTTTGGTAGAATTGGTTGATCCAAAGCTTAAGGATTCATTTGACATGGAGCAGTTGGACAGATTAGCCATTTTGGCTTCCAACTGTACCCGTCAGACATCTACATGGAGACCATCCATGAGCGAGGTATGCAAGAAAAAGATACGTTATTACGAAGCAATTATTGATGTGGATTAAATATTTGTTTGATATGCAGGTGTTAGAGCGATTAATTAGTGTGGATGATTCTGAAATCATGGAAAACCTGAATGAAAGTGATTTACATAGCGTTGAAGTAGATGATTATATTGTTATTTGAGCAAGATGTGTAGTGATTTATGCGGAATTTTGATGAGGATCTAGTATTGTTTATTTAGATACCAATGGAGTATAGCAAAATAATTATGAAATCTCACGAAAAACAAAGAACAAGAAAGGACACAGAAGATTTACCGTGATTCGGATATGAATTCCTACGTCCACGGAGACCCAACAATTTTTATCAATGAAGAAATGAGTACATAAGAGAGGAGTAAACTTGACACCCAAGTTATTCCATATAGGAGCCAATTATATGATTGACAATCAATCTTTCCTTCTCTACAAATATTTGAATCATCAATTTCAACAGGATGTACCGTTTTGCAAGTAATTACAGAGATTGTCTGCTCAGCTTTGTTCTTGCTTTTAATTCACCCCCCCCCCCCCCGGGCCTGCCACACCCCCTCCCTTTTTATTTTTTTTACACAATTTGTTATTTTATTTTTCTTGTCTCTGTGTGTGTGTTTTGAGATGGTAGAAATACAAAGAGGGAACTATAAACTCAACTTCATTAAAAAAAAATAGATTTTTTTTTTCACAAAGAATGAACATATTCAAACACAATTCACCCAGTTTGTTTCAATTTTATAAATTGAATTAAGCAAGGGATGAACATAACTTGGAGACAAGGAAATCTAATATGAAAAATTTGATCTATTCTTGGACTATTTCATTAGGCAAATTCTATTTCAACCCACATATTTAGTTAGTAGCCCCCCATTTTATCCAAAAAATACGATGATCAAACTGCCTTTTTTTTGTTATATATATATTTTTTTAGTTTTTTGAACACATCGTAGTTGCACAACGTGGTTTTTTGGTGGACCTCGTAGTAAGTCTACGTGGTCCATGAATGAACTACGAAGAACATCTACGTGGTACTTTGATGAACCACGTAGGGCAACTACGAGTTACAGTGAAAAACCACGTAGTCCCCCTACGCGGAAGGTATATTTGGTTTTTTTTTTAAAAAAAAAAAATGGGGGCTACTAACTAAATTTGTGGGTTTACCGATTATTTCATGATTCGGGGGGTACTAACTAAAATGGGGGGTTGAAATAGAATTTGCCATTTCAGTAACTGAGCCAAATATATAGAGGACCCTGAATTGGGCTTTTTAAAACCATATGGACTATGTTATGTGTAGGCACAAGACACAAGTTAAAGTTAATAACTTTCTTTTGTTTTTGGAAAAAAGTTTACATAAAAATAGAGTAGTTTTAATGTGAAAATCAATTGTAATTGAAAAAGGGGCTAATTAACTTCTATAATTGACGTTAGTCCAATTTCTACGATGGTACAGAAATAAACAAATAAAAATTACAGTGTAACGTGGATACAGTTAAGACATTCAAAATGATGTTTGTGCACATACATTTGTAACATTTGATGAATCAACAACACATAGATGTGGATGGTGGGGGCTTTAAGTACATGGAAATAAGGAAAAACGAATATCATTTGCACCTTCATACGCATCTACTACTAGTCTACTATAAATCTATATGCAACGAGAATATCTTAAAATGAAGCTTTTGATATTGCAAAATTGCCCTTGTGTCCTTTTTTTAGAATAAAGATATACTTGATTTAAGTTAAGTGCTAGTTTTGATATCTTGGATGTTCAAATTCATAACATCTAGAACCTCAGTCTAAAATGGTATGATATTTATCACTTGAGCTAGTGGTCATTGACATTGCTCTCTAGTCTTTAACCATCAACAATCAACTAAATTAAAGTAATTTTTTGTACTTAAAATGATTTCAAGACATCATTTCCCACCGTATCGACATATCACTTCTTTCCCAATTCATTATATTATCTATCTTCTTTGTAACCTCGATAACTAATTGAAGAATAAATCAATAGTTACTTAAGAAAGATTTCAACAATTAGTCGATGAACAAAACCGAAAAACATTGAAATTCTTACTTCTGATTTTTCCCTTCATAATTTTGCTTTTAGCCATAACAAATTTAAATCTCTGCATTACAGAAATAGATAATGATTTAAGCAGCCCACATACGACCGTAGGTTTATGTAAGTAAGAATTCCTTTTATAGATCTGGCCATTGCTTTATAGTTAATAAATTTGCTCTCCATTTTTCTTTATGTATGTCGAACGGACATGCCTAACATATAAGTGTATATAGGAAAACTCTCGAATGAAGTTTATTGAAATTACCAAAACAGATTTGTTATGGTTGATAAAGAAAAAAAATTGAGTAAAAGTTTTTTTTTTTTTTTTTCATTTAACATTCCACTCAATCATGCATTCACAACCTTCCCCATGTCCCCTTTTGATAGTCGAATCAATGATAACCCAAAATCAATGGGAACTCGCCTCAAAATTCGAGGCCTTCTAATTATTCCTTGTTGCGTCTTGTACGATTCTGATACCCCGACTGAACTTCTCCCATAAACAACATTACCATCTTTTTAACTTTCAATCAAAATCCAATCTTCATCATGATAACTTTGCATGTCCGCATTATATCAATCTACAATATTCTTATATTGTAACCTCAATCTTAGTTTCTCAGATAAGTTTAACATAAATATTACGAATATGTTCTTTCCTCTAAAAGCATGATGTACTGAATTATTTGCTCTTGAATGCATATGTACACACTATTTTGCACTAAAAAAGAAGCTAACATGTGATTTCCTTTGCACAAGTTCAATGAATGCGTCATACATATACGTTAATTTTATGAGAGGAGGACAAATGAAAATTTTCATGATTAAGTTCATGGAAAATACAATAGAAAAGTCCATGAATGATCACTATAACATTAATTTTATTTAATATTTTATTGGATGATTTGATTTAACTTTTGATTGTATTATCACTATTTATTATTATTACTGTAATTTATAATGGTTTTTTCCTATAGTACTTGACAAGATAATTCATTATTATTAATTAAAGGGCAATGGACTCATCACTATCTCAAACCAATAGAGGGAACTTTCGGGTAAATCAGTCTTCTAATGCTAAGTACTTAAATACACAAAATAAAATGCCTTCAACTTTAAGAAGCAATATTAAATGGCATAATCATAAAACAGATACCTAGCGCCCGAGTATTTCATGCATGGAGTGGTGGACGAAAAAACAGATGTGTTTGCATATGGAGTTTTGCTTCTTGAGATCATAAGCGGTCGAAGACCCATTGATTCCACTAAACAAAGTTTGCTTTTATGGGTATGCACATAGTTAGAATGTACAATTCTATAGAAACTTTTAAAGATTATGGACTTAATATACAAATTTTGATTAGGCAAAGCCACTTATAGAGTCGAACAATTTGGTAGAATTGGTTGATCCAAAGCTTGAGGGTTCATTTGACATGGAGCAGTTGGACAGATTATCCATTTTTGCTTCCAACTGTACCCGTCAGACATCTACATGGAGACCATCCATGAGCGAGGTACGCAAGAAAAAGATACGTTATTACGAAGCAATTATTGATGTGGATTAAAGATTTGTTTGATATGCAGGTGTTAGAGCGATTAATTAGTGTGGATGATTTTGAAATCATGGAAAACCTGAATGAAAGTGATTTACATAGCGTTGAAGTAGATGATTATGTTGTTATTTGAGCAGGATGTACCGTTTTGCAAGTAATTACAGATATTATCTGCTCACCTTTGTTCTTGCTTTTAATTCACCCCCCCTTCCTTTTTTTTTACACACTTTGTTATTTTATTTTTCTTGTCTCTGTGTGTGTTTTGAGATGTAGAAATACAAAGAGGAAACTATAAACTCAACTTCATTAAAAAAAGTAGATTTTTTTTCCACAAAGAATGAACACATTCAAACACAATTCACCCAGTTTGTTTCAATTTTATAAATTGAATTAAGCAAGAGATGAACATAACTTGAAGAATGGGAAATCTAATATGAAAAATTTGATCTATTCTTGGACTATTTCATTAGGCAAATTTTATTTCAACTCACAAATTTAGTTAGTAGTCCCCCATTTTATCAAAAAAATACGATGACCAAACTGCTCTTTTTCTGTTATTTTTTTTCCAGTTTTTTGAACACCTCGTAGTTGCACAACGTGGTTTTTTGGTGGACCTCGTAGTAAGTCTACGTGGTCCATGAATGAACCACGGAGATAATCTACGTGCTACTTTGATGAACCACGTAGGGCAACTACGAGTTACAATGAAAAACCACGTAGTCCCCCCTACGTGGAAGGGTATTTTTGATTTTTTTTTTTAAAACGGGGGGCTAGTAACTAAATTTTTGGGTTTACCGATTATTTCATTATTCGGGGGGCTACTAACTAAAATGGAGGGTTGAAATAGAATTTTCCATTTCATTAACTGAGCCAAATATATAGAGGACTCTGAATTGGCCTTTTTAAAACCATATGGACTGTGTTATGTGTAGGCACAAGACACAAGTAAAAGTTAATAATTTTTTTTTGTTTTTGGAAAAAGGTTTACATAAAAATAGAGTAGTTTTAATGTGAAAATCAATTGTAATTGAAAAAAGGGCTAATTAACTTCTATAATTGACGTTAGTCCAATTTCTACGATGGTACAGAAATAAACAAAGAAAAATTACAGTGTAACGTGGATACAGTTAAGAAATTCAAAATGATGTTTATGTACATACTGTTATAACCGTTGTGATTAATCCGATTCAAGACCATTCGAATCCGATATCTAAACCACAAAGCGCTAGCGGAAGACTAGATCGTTGTTAGACTTGCAAAAACAACCAAAGCAATAACTCTAGTCGCAAAACCAATATCAACCAATCACGAACAATCCAAATCTCAATCACAAGCGAGAAACTAATGACAAAGTAGCAAAAATAAATCACACAAGGATTTATAGTGGTTCCACTAACATCTTGTTAGTGTACATCCACTTTGGAGAGAGTGTTTTATTACCACGATGAAAAGAATACAAGAGATTGATCCAATAATCACTATATTTCAATATAGAAAAGAGTTTGAGGAGAATATAATTGAAGAATTGGAATAAGGTTATAAACCCTAATTCTCCCTTGAGAATAAACCCTTGATGCCAAATCAAGTTTCTAAGCTACCAAAGCTCTCTCTAATTCACTTCAGAAAATAGCTCATATAGAGGTTGGCCAATTACCCAAATTGCCCCCGAATTAGTCACAAATCAGTTTGCTAATCTTCAGCCCCAAAATAGCCCAAAACCCGCTCAGACGTCTGTCGAACCTCCTGACAGACATCTGTCATCTTCCAGAGATTACTTGGGCTAAACCACTTAGCACAGACATCTGCCGGGAAGTATCAGACGTCTGTCTGAGCTCTCGGGAAATCTATTCCCTACAGTCAGACGTCTGACATCCCCTATGACAGACGTCTGTCGCACCAGATCACTGAAAACTGCACCTTCCTGCTCATATCTCCTCCATACGAGCTCCGATTTGCGAACGGTCACCTCCGACTCGAAGCTATCTTCGTCCTCTTCAATCCAACATATATAGTATCGCATATCACAACACTCCACCTCGATACTATAACTATCTCAACTCCAAACTCCAATGCACCATGCACTTCCTTCTATCTTCGAACAAGCAACCTTGAATATTTCCCCAATCAGCTCCGGCATGGCCACCGCCTATTGCACTACACGAACGAGTTCAGGCAATGCCCCCACCCGCCAATGTAGTGTTGAAAACATTCATACCAAAAAAACCGTCTCACTAAAAGACAATGTACTCGGGAGTGTAACGAGTACTTACCTTGAAGATAGATTTTCAATCTCTCACCGCTATTCCTTTCCATCAAACACAAAATCACTCTCTCCACCTCGTGCCACCCCGTGGCACCTAGCAACTCAACAAGAGAATTAAGTTCGAGCAATGCTCGAACTTCCTGTACGGCAATGCCTTCGTAAACATATCGGTTGCATTATCCTTTGTGTGCACTTTCCGAAGGTATATTAGCTTACCCTCATCCATGGCTACAAGAAATGACTCCCTCACTTCAATATGCTTGGTCCGTGAGCTAAATGCCAAATTCTCCGCCAAATGGATAACACTTTGGCTATCACATCGAACATCAACACTCTCATGTTCGAAACCCAAGTCACACAACAATCGCTTCAACTAGAGTGCCTCCTTGGCCGCTTCCACAGCGGCAATCAACTCCGCCTCCGTAGTGGATAAAGCAACTACGGTTTGCAATCGTGATCTCCAACTAATGGATGTCCCGCCAAGTATGAAGACATACCCGGAAGTTGATTTCCTCCGATCCCTATCACCGGCGTAGTCCGAGTCACAATAACCAATCAACTTGCAACTCCTATCATCACTACCGCCAAAGACAAGTCCATGAGATGTTGTGCCTTTCAAGTATCTCATAATAGCCTTCACGGCTTCCCAATGCAATTTCCCCGGATTAGCCATATACCGACTAACCACCCCGACGGCATTTGCAATATCGGGCCTTGTACACACCATTGCTTACTTCAAACTACCAACTGCACTTGCATATGGCACATTTGCCATATAAGCCTTGTCTTTATCCCCGATAGGTGATCCCTTCTCCGAAAGCTTCATATGCAAAGGTAAAGGTGTATTTAACGCTTTTGCATCCTCCATGCTAAACCGACAAAGCACTTTCTTAATGTATTCCTTTTGAGTCAATCTTAACTCAAAACGCTTTCGGTCCCTTCCAATTTCCATGCCAAAGATTTTTCTTGCTTCTCCAAGATCCTTCATCTCGAATTCCGATTTCAAAAGCATCTTTAACTTGTTGATTTCATTTCGATCCTTGGAAGCAATGAGCATATCATCCACATACAAGAGTAAATACACCCAACAATCATTTCCCAACCTCTTGAAATATACGCAAGCATCCTTGATGCTTCGATGGAAGACACTTTCAAGTATGAAATGATCGAATCTCTTGTACCATTGTCTAGGCGATTGCTTTAACCCATATAGTGATTTCTTCAACTTGCAAACCATATTTGACTTACCATCTACAACAAACCCTTCCGGTTGCTCAATGTAGACGCCTTCATCCAAGTCTCCATGCAAGAAGGCGGTTTTCACATCAAGTTGTTCCAACTCCAAGTCATGGATAACAATTATGGCTAGTAAAACTCGGATAGATGTATGACGAACCACCGGTGCAAAAATTTCATCATACTCCTTTCCTTTCCTTTGTGAGAACCCATTTGCCACTAACCTTGCTTTGTACCTTCCATCATCCTTCACCTTGTAAATCCATTTTCACCCTATAGCACGGTTTCCTTGAGGAAGTGGAACCAACTCCCAAGTTCGGTTCTTCATAAGCGATTGCATCTCTTCCTCCATGGCACAAATCCACTTCGAGCTCTCTCTCGACTCCATGACGTCGTCAAGGTCCATCGGCTCATCTTGGACTACATTGAGAGCATAGTCCAAATGATCACTAGTAACAACCCGAAAAGCTGAGCCAGTTTAAAATTTTTATTTTGGCAATTTTAGTGAATGTTGAACACTTAAAATGAATTATTTTAAATAATATCGACGAGAAATTTATTTTCAATAGAATTCGAACGTATATATTTATATAGATCGTCGTTAGAATATAAATTTTTTATTTATAATTATAAAAGGAATTGAAAATGGCGCGGTAGTTCGATAATTCAATTTCAAACTTCAATTGAACATACCGGGTGCAAAATAAACCGGATTTTAGCGAAACCAAAAATATTAGAATCTATTTGAGAATATCTTTCCAACGAATCTGAAAAATCAAAATTTCATAGCGGGGATAAAATGATATGTCCAGTTGAAATTTCAGAATAGTCGCTATGGAATTCTGACCCTTAAAAATGGAAATTTTGCAAATGACCTCGGATTTCGACGAAACCACTTTTGTTGGATCCATGATGTCAAGTTATTGCTAGGTTTCAAATTTCATAATTTTTCGAATCAATTTGTGAGTGTGGCAAAAGAAAACGCGTTTGACCAGTATTAGATGATTTTAATCGACTGGAAAATGACCATTTTTCAAACGGTCTCGGAATTTGACGAAATTAGTTTTGTCAGGACCGTATCATCAATACGAAGCTAGAAAAAAAATTTCGGGAATTTTTAGAGTTCATACGTGGCCCCAGTAAATTGAAATGCGCGTTCAAATTCAATATATAGAGTTATATTTTGATTTTGACGAAAACTGATCGAAATAGTCGAATTAGCTTACGATACATATCCCATTGTGTTCGGAATGAGGATAATTAGCTATGAACGACAGGCGGTGGGTCTCGTTTCAAGGTGGAATAAAAAAGTCAACTTTTTGAAATAAAATAAAATAATTAAATATATATTATATTATATAACCCCCCACCCCGTATTCTCTCTCTCCCCTCACAGTCAAACCCGTCTCCCAATTTCAGAAGAAAAAAAACCCGATTCGCTCCCTCCCCCATCGCGACACCACCTCGCCGCCCCACCTTCGCCGCCCATCATCGGAGACCCCACCCCTTCGCGCCTCTCCTCCCTAGCACGGCCGCACACGCCCTCAAGCCCTAACCCCAATCGACCGCCTCAGCCCACTCCTCGATCACCACACCCTTGTGCCACCGTCCGCACCTCCCGCAGCCGCCCTCTGACCCCGCCAGCGCCGCCATAGGCCCTTCTCCGATGGGAAAAATCCGATTTTTAATATGGTGAGCTTTTAAATTATATTTTATTTAATTTTGTTAATGAAAATAGAAATTTAGGTTTAGGGAAAATATGGTTTTGGTATTTCTAGAATAATAAAAATAAGACTTTTATTGAGTTAAAGAAATGATTTTTATAAATTAAAAAGATTTAATTTTTGTATTTGAAAGGTTTGATGTATGTAGGAAGTTATAATTTTTAACATAGGAAAGTTTGAATTTTTATATAAGTAAAGAACGAATTTTTATATAATAGAGAGGTTAAAAATATAATTTTTATATTATAGAAGTAGTAAAAATATAATTTTTATTTATGTAGAGTAATAAAAATATATTTTTTAATAAAGTAGTGAAGTAAAAATATGATTTTTACTTCAATAAAAATAAGATCTTTATATGTGAAGTGAATGGAAAATGTGAATTTTTATTTATAAATATCGAAATGGAAATGTGATTTTTGCTTTAAAGATAGTGAGATAAAGAAATAATTTTTATTGGAGTAAAGATTAGATTTTTGATTTATAAAAGACGTGATTTTTAGAGATATAAAGACGTGATTTTGGTTATATAAAAGAGGCGATTTTTATATACATGAAAGTGAAATAAAAATTTGATTTTTAATGTGAACAGCGTGGAAAGAATTGAGATGGAACGAATAGAAATCAAAAGGGAACTCAGACAGTTCAGAAATGAAATGGCGGAGTGGAACCCCAAGGTGAGAACTTCTCACTTTAAATTTTATTTTCTAGTTAAAAATATATACTAGGATGCAGATGGTGCTTAGCAGCACCCGACACCTGTCATCCACAGACCATGGATGGCTTGTATGTTTGATTGTTTGTTGTGGTGAAAATTGATTGTGTGAAGTGAAAGGAAATAAAATATTTATATAGTTAAAAATATTTTAACGTTAAAAATATAATTTTTAACGGATATGTGAATGAATAAAAATCTGTGTTTGTTGATTTGAAACCCCACACGGGTATTGAGAAGATATTTGGCATACACTAATCCCAATTATTTAATTGTATGTCGATCGATTGATTGACGGGCTGTTATAAGCGTTAGATATCTATATTTGATGCTTATACAGTGTAGTGCACTTTGGATGATGGTTGATTATTTATCGTTGCTATTATATACATGTGTTGTATGGACTCCATATAATTAATATTATATGGTGATTGATTGGGCCTCATTCCAATTGGAAAATAATGAATATTATAAAAGAAAATTCATGTGTTGAATTGAATAAATAGGCATGTGTTGACGATGTTCAGGTGTTGAAAGTGTATTCATGT
Source organism: Allium sativum (assembly GCA_030737875.1). Classification (NCBI taxonomy): domain Eukaryota; kingdom Viridiplantae; phylum Streptophyta; class Magnoliopsida; order Asparagales; family Amaryllidaceae; genus Allium; species Allium sativum. The sequence continues at coordinate 323,888,542 of CM060921.1, forward strand.
GTTGAATAAAATATTTATATAATAAAATTTACCTTTTTATTGTAAGTAAGAAGAAATATAGATTCATGTGTTGAATAGAATAAATATACATTTGTTGAATAGAATAACGAATTTATTGAAATATATAAAGCCGTGTTGATTAGAGATGCGCCATTTTGACGTGAACGATATTTATATCGATTTTATTCATTTTTTAATGAATATCTAAAAGTGATTTCAAAATCAAATTGAAATGAATTTGAATTGAAATCGAATAGAAATGAGTTCGAATTGAAATCAAATAGAAATGAATTCGAATTGAAATTGAATTAATATTGAAATTGAAATTGAATTGAAATTGAATTAAAAAAAAATGAATTCGAATTGAAATCAATTTGAAATGAATTTAAAACGAATTTATAAAGGAAAATTCAATTTTGATTTGAAATTGAAAGGGAAGTTGAAATTGTTTCGAAAACGAATTTAAAACGATTTATAAAATTCGTTTTAAAAGGAAATTGACAATATATATATATATATATATATATATATATTATGTATATAATGGCCTGAATAGAACGCGCCGCGCCGCGGCAGTTCGAGAATTTCGACCATTGACTTCGAATGGACATTACGGGAGATCCGACCGTCGGATTCTCCTGAAACCGGAACCGTTAGGTTCGTATCGGAAAGAGCTTTCCAATGAATATTAGAAATTTGAAATCTGACGGTTGGATTTGGAATTATGTCCAAATCAAATTTGGAAAAGGTCGCTGTAAGTGCAGTTCAATGGCCGTTGATAGAAATCGACTGTACGGGCCTTGATAAAATTATTAAAAATAATAATAATTTGTGTAAAATCATAAAAAATGATTTGGGAAAAATTGGGCTGAAAAACTCCATATTTGAAAAGATAAAAATAGATTTTTATCGAAATGAACTAGTTTTGAACTAGAATTAAAATCAATTTATTTTAGAAATAAATAAATTAAATTTGAAAGTGGTTTTAAAAATAATCAAAATTCCCAATACGTGAATTGGACTGGATTTGAATCGAAATTATCTTCGGAATATTTCGATGTTGGATTTCGTGATTATACAGATATTGTTATGGGAATTTGAAAGATATATTTATATCGTTATTTCCAATACGATATTTGTTGGTTTCAGAATTTGATATTGAATATAAGCCGGTATATTTTCTATTCAGAGCCTTGTATTTAATATCAAATGTGATTTGGGTTTGTCGTTAATGGTGTCTTCATTAACACTGTTCTTAAGCCCAGTTGAGAAAAAGATTAAATCTTTCCATTTAGATTTAATGAAGTGTACCAATTAAATAATGTTTAATTGGAATTGAATTTGAACGTGATTTGGGTTTGTCGTGAATCGTGTTTTAGATGACATTGGTTCTTTAACCCAGTTAAAGACAGGATATTGATTTTTATGAAGATTAAAACGAAGTGGAGTTTTAATGAATCTTTAATTATATTGAAATGTGAATTGATAATTTAAATTATCAAATCTGAAAGATGATCGAGAATGGAGTACCACCAGTTTTGCTCCAAAGCGATAGTTAAATCTTTAATTAGATTTGAACGTGAAATGGTAATTAATTTTACCGATAACACCATGGTGTTAGATATGGAGTATCACCAGTTCTTGTTGCAGTCATGATGGGGGGTTCTCACTTCGCGGTTTGGTGGCGAACAGGAGACTCTTACCCCTACATGTCCCTTGCGGGGGTTGGTTAGGCAGTGGCCAGGAGGCTCGAGAGGGTCGCCGTAAAACAAGTGTACTGGGGGACCACTGGGAGCCACGGTGGGTTTTACCTGCTGCTTTGGGGGATGAAGGGATGGTTGCAAAGCCTACCGGATTTCGTCAGGCTGTGTCAGTTTGGTATCAGAGCTTTGGTTTACAGAGCTCAAGAACAAGACACATTAGAATCGAATGAAAGAATTCATCAGATATTGGATTAGTAATATCCAATTAGAATAACTCGTTAGAGATAGGATCAGTAGTATCCTAGAACGAGTGTGAAGAGTATATTTTTCAAATGAAAACAATATTGTTTTGAAAATTTAAACCATTTTGTACGTATTTGAATATTTATTTATTTTGAATTTGGACAATCTAGTATATAAAGGTTTTGCATATACGCGTCATGAACGTATATTCGAAGTTTTAATATACTAGATAGATATAGAATCACATTCGAGTTGCCCGGGGATGATTCTGGTAATGGTGCAGCGTTATCAGTATTTATTTTCGTGTTTCGAAGGTATGATTTCTATATATTTCCATTAGACTGGTGTGAGAACCAAAACTAGATAGGATTATTTGTTGTGATTTGGCATCAAAAACATGATTTTCTGTATGTATATCAAAATTATGAATTTGAAATGTTAATCCACTAGTTGATTGATGGTTGTGTTGTTTGTTCATTTGTTTGAAATTTTGAACCATTATGCCTAATAGAATCAAATATAGAATTGTTTGTAATTGGTCGCATTTGCTTGCATATACATGTACTTACATTGAACAGGTCATAGCAAGGAGGCTAGAGCAGAGGAATAAAATTGTTTGCCCGACAAATAGGTACATGTTTATTGTATTTCTTGAGTTTTGGGTGATTTTATGAGCCGATTGGCTTTTTTCCTTTTCTTTTGGATTGAAGAAGGCCATGGGAGGCTATATGAAATATCCCGAAGTCCCCAGTGCAGGGGAGGTTATGGCGAAATTTTTCGGAAATTTAGGGTGTTAGCCAAATTTTTGAAAAATTTGAAAAGTTCTTAGAAACTGAAAAGTTGAAGAACTTAAGCCGTAGTGAAAATAATGAAAGTTGAGTGGGTTTTTAAAACAACTTTCGGCTTCGTTCCTTTTCGGGGACGAAAAGTTTTAAGGAGGGGAGATTGTAACAACCCGAAAAGCTGAGCCAGTTTAAATTTTTTATTTTGGCAATTTTAGTGAATGTTGAATATTTAAAATGAATTATTTTAAATAATATCAACGAGAAATTTATTTTCAATAGAATTCGAACATATATATTTATATAGATCGTTGTTAGAATATAAAATTTTTATTTATAATTATAAAGGAATTTAAAATGGCACGGTAGTTCGATAATTCAATTTCAAACTTCAATTGAACATACCGGGTGCAAAATAAACCGGATTTTAGCGAAACCAAAAATATTAGAATCTATTTGAGAATATATTTCCAATGAATCCGAAAAATCAAAATTTCATAGCGGGGATAAAAAGATATGTCCAGTTGAAATTTCAGAATAGTCACTATGGAATTCTGGCCCTTAAAAATGGAAATTTTGCAAATGACCTCGGATTTCGACGAAACCACTTTTGTTGAATCCGTGATGTCAAGTTATTGCTAGGTTTCAAATTTCATAATTTTTTGAATCAATTTGTGAGCGTGGCAAAAGAAAACGCGTTTGACCAGTTTTAGTTGATTTTAATCGACTGGAAAATGGCCATTTTTCAAACGGTCTCGGAATTTGACGAAATTAGTTTTGTCAGGACCGTATCATCAATATGAAGCTAGAAAATATTTTTCGGGAATTTTTAGAGTTCATACGTGGCCCCAGTAAATTGAAATGCACGTTCAAATTCAATATATAGAGTTATATTTTGATTTTGACGAAAACTGATCGAAACAGTCGAATCAGCTTACGATACATATCCTATTGTGTCCGGAATGGGGGTAATTAGCAATGGACGACAGGCGGTGGGTCTCGTTTCGAGGTCGAAAAAAAAGTCTACTTTTTGAAATAAAATAATTAAATATATATTATATTATATAACCACCCCCCTATTCTCTCTCTCCCCTCACAGTCAAACCCGTCTCCCTCTTTAAAAAAAAAACGATTTGCTCCCTCCCCCATCGCGACACCACCTCGCCGCCCCACCTTCGCCGCCCATCATCGGAGACCCCACCCCTTCGCGCCTCTCCTCCCCAGCACAGCCGCACACCCCCTCAAGCCCTAACCCCAATCGACCGCCTCAGCCCACTCCTCGATCACCACACCCCTGTGCCACCGTCCGCACCTCCCGCAGCCACCCTCTGACCCCGCCAGCGACGCCATAGGCCCTTCTCCGATGGGAAAAATCTGATTTTTAACATGGTGAGCTTTTAAATTATATTTTATTTAATTTTGTTAATGAAAATAGAATTTAGGTTTAGGGAAAATATGGTTTTGGTATTTCTAGAATAATAAAAATAAGATTTTTATTGAGTTAAAGAAATGATTTTTATAAATTAAAAAGATTTAATTTTTGTATTTGAAAGGTTTGATGTATGTAGGAAGTTATAATTTTTAACATAGGAAAGTTTGAATTTTTATATAAGTAAAGAACGAATTTTTATATAATAGAGAGGTTAAAAATATAATTTTTATATTATAGAAGTAGTAAAAATATATTTTTTATTTATGTAGAGTAATAATAATATAAAATTTAATTAAGTAGTGAAGTAAAAATATGATTTTTACTTCAATAAAAATAAGATCTTTATATGTGAAGTGAATGGAAAATGTGAATTTTTATTTATAAATATCGAAATGGAAATGTGATTTTTGCTTTAAAGATAGTGAGATAAAGAAATAATTTTTATTGGAGTAAAGATTAGATTTTTGATTTATAAAAGACGTGATTTTTAGAGATATAAAGACGTGATTTTGGTTATATAAAAGAGGCGATTTTTATATACATGAAAGTGAAATAAAAATTTGATTTTTAATGTGAACAGCGTGGAAAGAATTGAGATGGAACGAATAGAAATCAAAAGGGAATCCAGACAGTTCAGAAATGAAATGGTGAGGTGGAACCCCAAGGTGAGAACTTCTCACTTTAAATTTTCTTTTCTAGTTAAAAATATATACTAGGATGCAGACGATGCTTAGCAGCACCCGACACCCGTCATCCACAGACCATGGATGGCTTGTATGTTTGATTGTTTATTGTGGTGAAAATTGATTGTGTGAAGTGAAAGGAAATAAAATATTTATATAGTTAAAAATATTTTAACGTTAAAAATATAATTTTTAACGGATATGTGAATGAATAAAAATCTGTGTTTGTTGATTTGAAACCCCACACGGGTATTGGGATGATATTTGGCATACACTAATCCCAATTATTTAATTGTATGTCGATCGATTGATTGACGGGCTGTTATAAGCGTTAGATATCAATATTTGATGTTTATACAGTGTAGTGCACTTTGGATGATGGTTGATTATTTATCGTTGCTATTATATACATGTGTTGTATGGAATCCATATAATTAACATTATATGGTGATTGATTGGGCCTCATTCCAATTGGGAAATAATGAATATTATAAAAGAAAATTCATGTGTTGAATTGAATAAATAGGCATGTGTTGACGATGTTCAGGTGTTGAGAATTCATGTGTTGAAAGTGTATTCATGTGTTGAATAAAATATTTATACAATAAAATTTACCTTTTTATTGTAAGTAAGAAGAAATATAGATTCATGTGTTGAATAGAATAAATATTCATTTGTTGAATAGAATAACGAATTTATTGAAATATATAAAGCCGTGTTGATTAGAGATGCACCATTTTGACGTGAACGATATTTATATCGATTTTATTCATTTTTTTTAATGAATATCGAAAAGTGATTTCAAAATCAAATTGAAATGAATTTGAATTGAAATCGAATAGAAATGAATTCGAATTGAAATCGAATAGAAATGAATTCGAATTGAAATCAAATAGAAATGAATTCGAATTGAAATTGAATTAATATTGAAATTGAATTGAATTGAAATTGAATTAAAAAAATGAATTCGAATTGAAATCAATTTGAATTGAATTTAAAACGAATTTATAAAGGAAAATTCAATTTTGATTTGAAATTGAAAGGGAAGTTGAAATTGTTTCGAAAACGAATTTAAAATGATTTATAAAATTCGTTTTAAAAGGAAATCGACGAAATATATATATATTATATATATATTATATATAATGGCCTGAATAGAATGCGCCGCGCCGTGGTAGTTCGTGAATTTCGACCATTGACTTCGAATGGACATTACGGGAGATCCAACCGTCGGATTCTCCTGAAACCAGAACCGTTGGGTTCGTATCGAAAAGAGATTTCCATTGAATATTAGAAATTTGAAATCTAACGGTTGGATTTGGAATTATGTCCAAATCAAATTTGGAAAAGGTCGCTGTAAGTGCAGTTCGATGGCCATTGATGGAAATCGACTGTACGGGCCTTGATAAAATTATTAAAAATAATAATAATTTGTGTATAATCATAAAAAATGATTTGGGAAAAATTGAGATGAAAAACTCCATATTTGAAAAGATAAAAATAGATTTTTATCGAAATGAACTAGTTTTGAACTAGAATTAAAATCAATTTATTTTAGAAATAAATAAATTGAATTTGAAACTGGTTTTAAAAATAATCAAAATTCCCAATACGTGAATTGGACTGGATTTGAATCGACATTATCTTTGGAATATTTTGATGTTGGATTTCGTGATTATACAGATATTGTAATGGGAATTTGGAAGATATATTTATATCCTTATTTCCAATACGATATTTGTTGGTTTCAGAATATTATATTGAATATAAGCCGGTATATTTTCTATTCAGAGCCTTGTATTTAATATCAAATTTGATTTGGGTTTGTCGTGAATGGTGTCTTCATTAACACTGTTCTTAAGCCCAGTTGAGAAAAAGATTAAATCTTTCCATTTAGATTTAATGAAGTGTACCAATTAAATAATGTTTAATTGGAATTGAATTTGAACGTGATTTGGGTTTGTCGTGAATCGTGTTTTAGATGACATTGGTTCTTTAACCCAGTTAAAGACAGGATATTGATTTTTATGAAGATTAAAACGAAGTGGAGTTTTAATGAATCTTTAATTATATTGAAATGTGAATTGATAATTTAAATTATCAAATCTGAAAGGTGATCGAGAATGGAGTACCACCAGTTTTGCTCCAAAGCGATAGTTAAATCTTTAATTAGATTTGAACGTGAAATGGTAATTAATTTTACCGATAACACCATGGTGTTAGATATGGAGTATCACCAGTTTTGCTCCAGAAGATGAATAGGTTGGGATTGGGAAATGAAATAAATAATTACTTCGGTGTGGTTCGCTAATCTCGACTAGTTTGAAATGATATCCAAAGGAAGATCAAAGAATAAATTTAGAAAAAATTATCTTTGATAAAATTAATGGGAACCTTTCCCTAAGAGTGTGAAAATTTGAATAAAAGAATATTCTGAATTGGAATGAGGCGTATGTTGTGTTTGTGTAACACGTGTTTATTATATACGCGGGTTATTCAGAAAGGCTGGGTTAAACCCATTCTGAATATCCGATTCGACGATATGTCGAAGATGAAGACGGTGGTGGAAGACCGGAAGTCTTCACATCGTTTGTGTGATTACTGATGATCTTGATTGGGCTGTACACCCAAAAGGAGGGAATCGGTCGGTGATCGTCCAGACGTACTTGGAGATCGATGGATATGCGAGGAAAGTGCCTCCGGTTTCGTTCAGACCCAGAACGAACTTGTAAATGGATTATGTGTCTGACATTGGATTTTATTCTGTGTTGATTGATCTCTATTAAATATACATCTGTTTGGCGGCGGAGAATTTATTCTCTTGCTTAACGCCCCTCTCTGAGACGTACGAGCTCTGAGGTTGTATATCGATGGACATCAGTCGCATGGAGTGAATTGCCAGTGTGGCACGCGTAAGTGAAAATTGATCAAGGCTTCTGTTGAAAAGCAAAGTCTTGTGGTTGATGATCAAAGCACGGCCTGTGTGCCGTAGCTTTGTGTATAGCATAAATTCGCGAGCCTCACACCTCGGTATGAGTCAAAAACGGGATAAAGACTGTTTGGAGAACACGACGTTTCTTTCTAGCTAGTGGTGGTGTCAGTGCTTAAACTGGCTGACATTTATATACTTTTCACCTGTGTGGTTGTTGGATACGAGGCGCCTCAGATATATGTCTGTTAGGACCGGGAAACGTGTGTTCAGGAATAACTAATCCTCCAAAGTTAGGTGAGGACCGGCCCAACCGATTCCAAGGATCATAGTGGTGTCCTGGGACATTTGCTAGAGTGTTTCGAACGGAGAGGAGCTTGCCCCTTGCCTCGACTTATGATGGAAATCCAATTTCCAATACGTGATATTGCGGTTTTATTTGTAGAACCTAGTATGGCGACATAGTTGTATGGGTCATTAATGCCGTCTATGATTGATATTTATGATTGAAATTGTTTTGACACTATACACTTATAGTAATATCAAAATAATGTGTTTTAACGTATCAAGCATGCTTTTGCTATTATAAGGTAAAAACCCTATCCTCCGGCTTGCATTGCATTGTGTGATGGGACCTAGGTCTTATAATAGCTTCATTTTTCTTTATTTAGCATTGCGATGTTTGTTTTATGCACTGGTATTCTTGGGAGGAAACCCGTTCCGTGTTATACGGCGTGGTCACTTGATTTACCGAACTTTAAAATAAAGTTTAATAACTGTTTTAGTTCTCACACCAGTCACATGACTGACCTGGAGTTTATTGTTTTAACCTAAACTCTGGGTGCCCCAATTTTCCACACGGGCAGCTAGTAGTTTTGGTTTTGCAGATTTATATTCACAGGATCCTGATTTACAGCTGGAATTATACTCGGAAAGCTCTGTATCCGCGTATTCATTTCAGTTGTATTTTGTATTGTTTTTCCGCTGCTATGTAATTTATTGTATTCACTGATATTTATCGAATGTATAATATTCATTTTTACTCTGTATATTCTTGTATCTGATGGAATTGTTGTAATAAACAATGAAATGTTCTTCTGTTTGCATTCTATTTTGTCTTGTCCTCAACGCAATCCGTGCTTTCCTTACTGGGGAAGTTCGGGTCATGTCAGCTAAGGTGGTTCCAATCACCATATCTTTCGGGAGGCCTTATTGCACGTCGACCAACCCGAGTAGCAATACTATCACCTAAACCCCTTTCGGCTCCACCTTTAGTCGAAACTTCTCTAGTATCATGTACATCACCAACATCATCACTAGAGGAACCATGTGGACTATGTGATGTTTCATCAAACGCTTCAACCCAACGAGCTTCTTCAACTCTACTACCACTTGGACGGAATGTGGGAATGACTTCCTTCTCCATTGATTCACCATGAACCAAATCCGGAACATCCGATGAGCTCTCATTCACCTTGAATAAAGTCGACTCATCAAAAGTGACATGACGAGAATTAACAACCTTCTTCATTTCCGGATTCCAAATCCGATAGCCTTTCACGCCATCCGTGAAACCAAGCAAGATCCCCTTGAATGCCCTAGCACCAAGCTTATCATTCCCCGGATCATGCACATAATCCGGGCTACCAAACACACGAAGATATCTCAAGTCAACACTATTCCCTTTCCACACTTCCTCCGGAATTTTGTTACCAATGGCCGATCACGGAATTCGATTCACAATATGCACCGCGGTTGACAAAGCTTCGGCCCAAAATTCCTTAGACAAACCCGATGTCAATCTCAAGCATCGAGCTTTCTCAAGTAGAGTTTGGTTCATTCTCTCCGCTACTCCATTAGATTGTGGATCTCCCGGTGTAATAAAATGTCTCCGGATCCTGTGATGCTTACAATATTCTAAGAATTCATGCGAGACATATTCGCCGCCATTGTCGGTCCTTAACACCTTCAAAGTCTTACCACTCTCATTCTCCAACAAGAGCCTTCCACACTTTGAACTTAGCAAATGCCTCCGACTTGGCCCCCATTACATACACCCATACCTTGCGAGACAAATCATCAGTGAAAGAGATATAGTACCTTGCTCCTCCCAAAGAAGCAACCGGTGTCGGTCCCCAAACATCCGAATGAACATAGTCAAGAACCTCCTTTGAGTCATGCTTGCCTTCATCGAATGATACCCTTGTTTGCTTCCCCATGACACATTCCTCGCAAAACTCTAGTTTGTTGAAGCGATACCAACTGTGAAAACCCGTAACTTCCCCGTAAAGAAAAGCGCGGATAGTTCGAGAACAAGCCACAACAGAACACATAAAGAAGAACATTTCATTGTTATTACAACAATTCCATCAGATACAAGAATATACAGAGTATAAATGAATATTACACAGAAATATCAGAGATTTAAATTACATTTAAATACATAGCAGCGGAAAATAATACGATACACAACTGAAGGAGATATGCGGATACAAAGCTTTCCGGATATCGTTCCAGCTGTAAACCAGGATCCTGTGAATATAAATCTGCAAAACCTAAACTACTAGTTGCCCGTGTCGAAAATAAGGGCACCCAGAGTTTAGGTTAAAACAATAAACTCCAGGTCAGTCATGTGACTGGTGTGAGAACTAAAACAGTTATTAATCTTTATTTTTAAAGTTAGGTAAATCAAGGGACCACGCCGCATAACACGGAACGAGTTCCCTCCCAAGAACACCAGTGCATAAAACAACAGCGCAATGCTAAATAAAGAAAAATGAAGCTATTATAAGACCCAGGTCCCATCACACAATGCAACGCAAGCCGGAGGATAGGGTTTTTACCTTATAATAGCCAAGAATGCTTGATACGTTTAAAACAAATCATTTGATACTATTATAAGTGCATATTGTATAAAATATCTTCAAATCATAAGTATTAATCATAGACGGCATAAGTGCCCCATCCCACTATGTCGCCATACTAAGCTCTACAAATAAAACCGAAATACACGTATTGGAAATTGGATTTCCATCATGGTGGCTCCTGATTCGAAAGATCGATCGCGTAATGCAATTCACCACGGCTTACGTCCCAACAAGAGAAAACACCGTCTGCACATCCGCACATTTGGGACCAGAGTACCACCGCGGCTTACGTCCCAACAAGAGAAAACACTGCCTACTCTATATATCCCTGAGCACTAGGCTCATCTCGGTCGGCCGAATCCACGACACCACTAAGGTGCCCATCCACTAAAAAGCATACTGATCAAACCACCAGTTTACCACCATACCGGGGTGTGAGGCTCGCGGATCAACGCTATACACAAAGCCATGCTATATCAGCTGCGCTTTGATCATCAACCACCAAACTTTACTTTTCAACAAAAGTCTGGATCACTGCATCTCAGCATGTCACACTATCAATCCATATCGTACCACTGATTTCTGCCAATATATAACCTCTGAGCTCGTATGTCTCAGAGAAGGGCGTTAGGCAAGAGAATAAATTATCCGCCGCCAAACAGATATATACTTAGCAGAGATCAACAAATACGATATAAAGGAATACAATGTCAGACACACCATCCATTTACAAGTTCGTTCTAGGTCTGAACGAAACCAGAGGCACTTTCCTCGCATATCCATCCATCTCCAAGTACGTCTGGACGACCACCAACTATTTCCATCCTCTTGGGTGTACAGCCCAATCAGGATCGTCAGTAATTATCCAAACGATGTGAAGACTTCCGGCCTTCAACCACCGTCTTCATCTTCGACATATCGTCGAATCGGTTATTCAGAATGGGAATAAACCCGGCCTTTCCGAACAACCCGCGTATATTAAAAATAAATGTTACACAAACACAACATACGCCTCATTCCAATTCATTAGTTACTAACCGTAAATCAGTAAGAGAGCAATTCCCCAAATATTAACCCCGAAGGCCGAAACCAACATCAGATCAATATCCAGGAAACCATTCCTCTTAACTAACCTTCAGCTAGTTTCTAAATTTCAATTCTTAGGGAAAGGTTCCCATTAATTTTATCCAAGATAAATTCTTCAAAATTTATCCTTTAATCTTCCTTCGGATGTCATTTCAAACCAAATTATGGTTTTCCAAACTAGTCGAGATTAGCGAACCATACCGAAGTAATTATTTAATTTATTTCCCAATCCCAACCTATTCATCCCATGAAGCAAAACTGGTAATACTCCATATTTAACATCACAATGTTCGGTAAAATTAATTACCATTTCACGTTCAAATCTGATTAAAGATTTAACTATCGCTTTGGAGCAAAACTGGTAATACTCCATTCTCGCTCATTTTCTAAAGTTGATAATTTAAATTATCAATCCACATTTCAATTTAATTGAAGATTCATTAAAACTCTTTTTACTGGGTTAAAGAACTAGTGTCATTTAAAACACAGTTCACGATAAACCCAAATCACATTCTATTTATTATCGGGTTAAAGAACTAGTGTTATTTAAAACACAGTTCACGATAAACCCATGAATTAATTCTATTTAAAATAAATTTATCGTCGATATTATTTAAAATAATCCATTTTAAATATTCAAAATTCGCTAAAATTGCCAAAAAGAAATTTTTTAAACTAGCCCAGATTTTCGGGTTGTTACACTCACCGTCAATCATCTCCCGCTTCCGAAGAATATCCAAACTCCTCTCCGAGACATGACCCAATCTCAAATGCCACAACCGTGTCGCATCCAAGTCACGAGAACTATCAACACTCGCACAAGTCTCACCTCTTACGGTCACACCTTGAAAAAAATATATACCATGAATCCTAGCACCCTTCATAACCACAAGTGCTCCCTTCGAAACCCTCAAGCAATCCCTCTCAATAGTGATCTTGCATCCTAGAGAATCCAATTGCCCCAAAGATATAAGCGACTTCCTAAGTCCCGGAACATAGCGAACATTGGTGAGCGTGCGAACAACTCCATCAAACATCCTTATTTGCACGGAGCCACTACCCATTGACTTGCAAATAGCACCATTTCCCATAGCAATTGCATTTCCCTCTTTGACCTCAAAGGACGAAAAACAATCTCTATTTGGCGTCATATGATACGACGCACCCGAATCGAGTACCCATTCGTTACCCGAAACACCCGTTGCTACCGCCGTCAACACATTCTCATCTACTTCACCATCTCCACTCTCCATCGCCACGAATGAAGACGCTACTTCCTTCTTATCTTTTTCCGGACATTCATTTTTCCAATGTCCCAGTTTCTTACAAATAAAGCACTTTCCATTTCTCTCTTTCGATTTACCTCTTCCACCGGGTTTTCTTGATTTAGAACGCCCCTGGTTTCCTTTCTTCACATTCTTTTCTTTCTCCACAAACAACCCGTGACTACTACTAGCTCCACTACTACCCTCACTCATCTCCTTCATTTGATCTCTCAACTCCTCACTAAGAAGACCCGTCTTGACATCATCTAGAGTCAAGGTATCCCGGCCATAGATCAAAATATTTGAGAAACCCGTATAACGGTCCGACAACGAACACAATAATATCATCGCCTTTTGCTCTTCCTCAATCTTCACATCAACGGCCTTCATCTTCATGAGCAAGTCATCAAAGGCATTCAAATATGCCTTAAGCGAATTACCCTCCTTCATCTTGAAGGTGAAAAACGTTCGCAACAAGATCAAACGATTAGTGAGCGACTTCTTCATATAAAGTTCTTCCAACTTGTCCCAAATACCTTTAGCGGTAGTCTCACCACTAATTTCGGAGATCACATTCTCCTCGATAGCAAGTTGAAGAGTAGTGTAAGCCCATTCCTCCATCTCCTCTCTCTCAACATCCGAGATATCACTTGGCAATAAGTGAGTATCAAATACTACTCGGTGCACCCGATTCCGCCTAAGAACCGCTTTCATTTTCCATTGCCACTTCTCAAAGTCATTATCACCATTCCACTTGTCAATAACCAATTGAGAACCCGACGCCGCATACGAACCCCGTACATATAGCGCCACACTATTCGGACTTCCGGTTGAAGGACTTACCGAGCTACTATCCGTCTTCGGCATTTTCACAAACACCTAACAAGAACCAAAACAGCTCTGATACCAACTGTTATAACTGTTGTGATTAATCTGATTCAAGACCACTCGAATCCGATATCTAAACCACAAAGTGCTAACGGAAGACTAGATCGTTGTTAGACTTGCAAAAACAACCAAAGCAATAACTTTAGTCACAAAACCAATATCAACTATTCACGAACAATCCAAATCTCAATCACAAGCAAGAAACTAATGACAAAGTAGAAAAAATAAATCACACAAGGATTTATAGTGGTTCCACTAACATCTTGTTAGTGTACATCCACTTTGGAGAGAGTATTTTATTACCACGATGAAAAGAATATAAGAGATTGATCTAATAATCACTATATTTCAATATAGAAAAGAGTTTGAGGAGAATAGAATTGAAGAATTGGAATTAGGTTATAAACCCTAATTCTGCCTTGAGAATAAACCCTTGATGCCAAATCAAGTTTCTAAGCTACCAAAGCTCTCTCTAATTCACTTCAGAAAATAGCTTATATAGAGGTTGGCCAATTACCCAAATTTCCCCCGAATTAGTCACAAATAAGTTTGCTAATCTTCAGCCCGAAAATAGCCCAAAACCCGCTCAGACGTCTGTCGAACCTCCTGACAGACGTTTATCATCTTCCAAAGATTACTTGGGCTAAACCACTCAGCACAGACGTCTGCCGGGAAGTGTCAGACGTCTGTCTGAGCTCTCGGGAAATCTATTCCCTATAGTCAGACGTTTGACATCCCCTATGACAGACATCTGTCGCACCAGACCACTGAAAACTGCACCTTCCTGCTCATATCTCCACCATGGTAGGGGCTTTAAGTACATGGGAATAAGGAAAAGCGAATATCATTTGCACCTTCATACGCATCTACTACTAGTCTGCTATAAATCTATATGCAACGAGAATAGCTTAAAATGAAGCTTTTGATATTGCAAAATTGCCCTTGTGTCCTTTTTTTTTTAGAATAAAGATATACTTGATATAAGTTAAGTGCTAGTTTTGATATCTTGGATGTTCAAATTCATAACATCTAGAACCTCAGTCTAAAATGGTATGATATTTATCACTTGAGCTAGTGGTCACAGACATTGCTCTTTCGTCTTTAACCATCAACAATCAACTAAATTAAAGTAATTTTTTGTACTTAAAACGATTTCAAGACATCATTTCCCACCGTATCGACATATCACTTCTTTCCCAATTCATTATATTACCTATCTTCTTTGTAACCTCGGTAACTAATTGAAGAATAAATCAATAGTTAATTAAGAAAGATTTCAACAATCCATTGATGAACAAAACCGAAAAACATTGAAATTCTTACTTCTGATTTTTCCCTTCATAATTTTGTTTTTAGCCATAAAAAATTTAAGTCCCTGCATTGCACAAATAGATAATGATTTTAGCAGCCCACGTATGACCGTAGGTTTATGTAAGTAAGAAGGTCTTCCTTTTATAAATCTGGCCATTGCTTTATAGTTAATAAATTTGCTCTCCATTTTTCTTTATGTATGTCGAACGAACATGCCTAACATACAAGTGTATATAGGAAAACTCCCAAATGAAGTTTTTTGAAATTACCAAAACACATTTGTTATGGTTGATAAAGAAAATAAAATGAGTAAAACGTTTTTTTTTTCATTTAACGTTCCACTCAATCGTGCATTCACAACCTTCCCCACGTCCCCTTTTTCTTACATGAAGCCAAATAATCGAATCAATGATAACCCAAAATTAATGGGAACTCGCCACAAAATTCGAGGCCTTCTTATTATTCCTTGTTGCATCTTGTACGATTCTGATACCCCGACTGAACTTCTCCCATAAACAACATTACCATCTTTTTAATTTTCAAGCAAAATTCAATCTTCATCATGATAACTTTGCATGTCCGCATTGATTTCAATCTACAATATTCTTATATTGTAACCTCAATCTTAGTTTCTCAAATAGGTTTAACATAAATATTACGAATATTTTCTTTCCTCTAAAAGCATGATGTATTGCATTATTTGCTCTTGAATGCATATGTACACACTATTTTGCACTAAAAAAGAAGCCAATATGTGATTTCCTTTGCACAAGTTCAACAAATGCGTCATATGTATACGTTAATTTTATGAGAGGACAAATGAATTTTTTCATGATTAAGTTCATGGAAAATACAATAGAAAAGACCATGAATGATCTCTATAACATTAATTTTATTTAATGTTTTATTAGATGATTTGATTTAACTTTTGATTGTATTATCACTATTTATTATTATTACTGTAATTTATAATGGTTTTTTCCTATATTACTTGACAAGATAATTCATTATTATTAATTAAAAGGCAATGGACTCATCACTATGTCAACCCAATGGAGGGAACTTTCGGGTAAATCAGTCTTCTAATGCTAAGTACTTAAATACACAAAATAAATAGCCTTCAGCTTTAAGAAGCAATGTTATATGGGATAATCATAAAACAGATACCTAGCGCCCGAGTATTTCATGCATGGAGTGGTGGACGGAAAAACAGATGTGTTTACAAATGGAGTTTTGCTTCTTGAGATCATAAGCGGTCGAAGACCCATTGATTCTACTAAACCAAGTTTACTTTTATGGGTAAGCACATAGTTAGAATGTACAGTTCTATAGAAACTTTTATAGATTATGGACTTAATATGCAAATTTTGATTAAGCAAAGCCACTTATAGAGCCGAACAGTTTGGTAGAATTGGTTGATCCAAAGCTTGAGGGTTCATTTGAAATGGAGCAGTTGGACAGATTAGCCATTTTGGCTTCCAAATGTACCCGTCAGACATCTACATGGAGACCATCCATGAGCGAGGTATGCATGAAAAAGATACCTTATTACGAAGAAATTATTGATGTGGATTAAAGATATGTTTGATATGCAGGTGTTAGAGCGATTAATTAGTGTGGATGATTTTGAAATCATGGAAAATCTGAATGAAAGTTATTTACATAGCGTTGAAGTAGATGATTATATTGTTATTTGAGCAGGATGTACCGTTTTGCAAGTAATTACATAGATTGTTAACTCAGCTTTGTTCTTGCTTTTAATTCACCCCCCCTCCCCTCCCTATTTTTTTACACACTTTGTTATTTTATTTTATTTTGTCTCTGTGTGTGTGTTTTGAGATGGTAGAAATACAAAGAGGGAACTATAAACTCAACTTCATTAAAAAAAGTAGATTTTTTTTCCATAAAGAATGAACATATTTAAACACAATTCACTCATTTTGTTTCAATTTTATAAATTGAATTAAGCATGGGATTAACATAACTTGGAGACAGGGAAATCTAATATTTAAAATTTGATCTATTCTTGGACTATTTCATTAACTGAGCCAAATATATAGAGGACTCTGAATTTGGCTTTTTAAAACCATAGGGACTGTGTTATGTGCCCATGGCACAATTTAAAGTTAATAATTTTCTTTTGTTTTTGGAAAAAGGTTTACATAAAAATAGAGTAGTTTTAATGTGAAAATCAATTGTAATTGAAAAAAGGGCTAATTAACTTCTATAATTGAAGTTAGTCCAATTTCTACGATGGTATAGAAATAAACAAATAAAAATTATAGTGTAACGGGATACTGTTAAAACATTCAAAATGATGTTTATGCACATACATTTGTAACATTTGATGAATCAACAACACGTAGATGTGGATGGTGGGGGGCTTGTAATCAGAAAGAGTGTGGAAAGGTGTGGGTTTGTTCCTTGTAGCCCAGAAATCAAGGAAAGGCGGGTGTGTGTTCCTTGTAGCCCATGAAATCAAGGAAAGGAGGGGTGTTAACCTTGTATCCTGTGAAATCAAGGGTGTTGTAATTTGATATTGATATTAATAAATCTATTTACAATCCAGCATTGTGCGGGATTTGACGTAGGAGCAATCCGAACCAGTATAAAATCCATTGTGTTCTTTCCTTTTCTACATTTTACTTTTTTTTTTTAATTTGCATCTGGGTTCATTTCTATTATAGTATTCATTCTGTGATTTATATAGTAATTTGAGTATTTGATAATTGATTAAGATTTTTATAAATTCTTTAAAACACTATTCACCCCCTCTAGTTTTTGTTTTGTCGTAGGAACCTTGATTCTCAACCCTAATACTTGGTATCAAAGCATAGGTTTTCAAAATTTCATCATCTAAATTTTGGAAATATTAAATGGAAAATTTTGAAATAATTTATAACACTAGTTTAAACTCATGCTTTGCATTAGTATTTGAAGAGTCTGCAATTATTTTGTTGAAAATTCAAGTTATCTACTCGATCATTGTTCTCTATAGGAAAAGGTGTGTTACATGGCTGTTGAAAATTCAGTTCTTGATAGTAAAATGGTGGATATCAAAAGGGATAAATGGATATTGGATAGTAGCTATTCAATACATATGACGGGAAATCCAGAACTACTAAACAATCTAGTATATGAAAACAGAGGAATGGTTAATTTCGGTGATAATTCTAATGGATATGTGGTTTTCATCGGCAATTTTGAAACTCCTTCTATTTTTGATGTTTTATTAGTTAGGAATTTAAAACATAATTTACTAAGTATAAATCAACTATGTGATAAAGGCTATAAAATCAAATTTGAAACAAATAAATGTTTTATAGAAGATAAAAACTCAAAAATAATATTCAAAGTAAAAAGAAAGAAAAATATTTATATATACTAAGTATGAAAATTTCTAACGATAATTTATGTCTTATGGCTAATACAAGTGACCCTTGAATTTGGCATAAGAGATCCATTCGTATAAATTTTAAACATATTTCTAGAATTTCAAAATTAGAACCATTTAGAGGTTTACCTAAAATGAATTTTAAAGTAAATAACTTATGTGATGCTTGTCAATTTGGAAAATTGAAAAGAAGTTCATTTAAATCAAAAGAAGAAATTATAACCTCGAAACCGTTATTATTAATTCACATGGATTTATTTGGTCCATCCCAAACACAATCGATAAATCATAATAGATATGTTTACATAATAATTGACGATTTCTTTTGATACACTTGGATGTTGCTTCTTAAAAATAAAAGTGATGCTTTTGATCAATTTAAAACCATTGCTAAAAGAATTCAAAATTTTTTATCTTTAAAAATTAAAATGATACATAATGATCACGGCGGAGAATTCGAAAATGAAAATTTTGAAAAATTTAGTAACAAAAAGGGGATAACTCACAATTTTTCTTTCCTTAGAACCCCTCAACAAAACGGAGTAGTTGAACGTAAAAATAGGTCAATTCAAGAATGTGCGAGAACCATGTTATCAGATAGTAACTTACCAAGAAAATTTTGGGCTGAGGCAGTTGGAACTACTTGATATATATAAATAGAATTTTTGGCCAGCGCATATCGCTCTTCCTCCTCCTCCTGTTTTCGGTTCTAGTCTATCTCCAAAAGTCAATACATCTTTGGCAAACTTATCTTCTATAGTACCTACTAGTGCACTGCCATCTTACAAGAGTCAAAAGCTTAAGGGCAAATTCTGGGAAGACGATCTTGATGAGGGTCACGACTTGAATATAAATGACATCCTACCAGTATGTGCTAAGGTGAAATTTAAGGGAAGAGATACAACGAGCAATCCTGGTTCTATGTATGATCCTACTTTAACTAAAGTGGTAATCAACTCGATGGAACTATTTATTAGTGATTACTGTAGTTGGTTAAGTATCACTGGTTACATGAGGAACTCGGAGGATGGCTATTTGGATTACAGCAATTTCTTTTTATTAAATTGTGTGAGCACTGTAACTTGCATTTAGGTGATACTTGTGATGTATTAATGTTTTTGGATTGACATCTTTCCATTTTGTTGAAAGCTTAAACTTTGTAATATTTTGGTGATTAATAAAATTTAAGCTTAACTTTCAAAAATAAAATAAAAAAGACCCTTAAATCATAAAACACCATATGAACTTCTATATAATAAGAAACCAAAAGTATCGTATTTTAAAATATTTGGAAGTAAATGATTTATTCTTTACACTAAAGAAAATTTAGAAAAATTTGACCCTAAATCTAATAAAGGAATATTCATTGGGTATTCAGAAAGAAGAAAACCATATAGAGTTTTTAATTTAAGAACTCATACTATAAAAGAGACATTATATGTATCTTTTGACAAAAATTATAAGAATACAACACAATATAACGAAGATGAATGTGAAAATGAGATTGATGAAACAAATAATGAAATTAGTTGACCAAATTAAAGAATTAGACTTCTAAGATATCATCCTTTAGAAAATATCTTAGGGGATATTGTATTTGTCGTTAGGATAAGAAACCAATTAAATAATATGAGTGTTTCAGCTTTTATTTCAACTATTGAACCTAAGGATCCAAAAGAAGCATCATCTGGTGATTTATGGATCCTTGCTATACAAGAGAAATTAAATCAATTTACTAGGAATAATGTATGAGTACTTGTTCCTAGACCAGAGGATAATACTGTAATTAGAATTAAATGGGTTTATAAAAGTAAAATGAATGAACTTGGTGAGTTCATAAGAAATAAAGCTCGATTAGTTGCATAAGGATATAGTTAAGAAGGAGGAACAAATTATGATGAAACCTTTTATCCCGTAGCAAAATTAGAAGCAATCATAATTTTACTAGCCTTTGCTAATCATAATAATTTCAAACTATTTCAAATGAATGTTAAATGTGCCTTTTTAAATGGATATGTTAAAGAAGACGTATATGTAGAACAACCTCCACTTTTTGAAGATGAAACATTTACAAACCACATATGTAAATTAAAGAAAGCATTATACAGATTAAAACAAGCTCCTAGAGCCTGATATGATAGGTTAAGAACTTATTTATTTCAATCTAACTTCGGAATTGGTAAAGTAGATAATACACTTTTCATTAAAAGAAATAAAGTCGATATTCAATTAGTACAAATTTACGTTGACGGTATAATTTTCAATTCAACAAATAGTAAAATGAATAAAGAATTATCAGATATTATGACATAAGAATTTGAGATTAATCATATGGGTGAATTTACATTCTTCTTAGGCTTACAAATAAGACAACTAAAGAATGAAATATTTATTAATCAAGAAAAATACGTTAGAGATTTAATTAATAAATATAATTTAACTACAACTAATGGAAGACCTACACCTATGGCAACTAATATAGCCCTAAGTAAAGATGATATATCAAAAGATATCAATCAAAAATTATATAGAGGAATGATAGGATCATTATTGTATATAACCGCTAGTAGACCAGATATAATGCATAGTGTATGTCTCTGTGCAAGATAACATTCACAACATAAATAAACTCACTTAATGGCCGTAAAACATATTCTATGATATGTAAAAGATACATTAGATTTTGGATTATTTTACCCTAAAAATGATTCGTTTGATTTAATAACCTATTGTGATGCTGACTATGCGGGATGTAAATCGAATCGTAAAAGCACTAGTGGAACGTGTTATTTCTTAGGTCATTCCCTAGTATCCTGGTTTAGTAAAAAGAAAAATACAGTATCTTTATCAACAACTGAAGCAGAATATATATATCTACTGCTTTGGCCTGTTCTCAAGTAATATATATGCAACAAACTCTAAAGGATTTCAGATTAAATATAAATAAATCACCAATCTACTATGATAATACAAGCACCATAAATATATTTAAAAATCCAACACATCATTTGAGAACTAAGCATATTGATACAAGATGTTATTTCTTAAGAGGTAATGTAAGTAAAAAAAATTCACTAGACTTCATAGAAATAGAAAAACAAATAGTAGATATATTAACCAAACCTATAAACGAAGCAACATTTACTAAACTTAGAAGAGAATTAGGCATTTACTATTTAACCGAAATAGGGTAATTAAATATATTAATATAAATATAGTATAATACATAATACAATTCTGAAAAATAAAAAATTCTATATGTATATCGACATATATAAACTTCATGTCGATATATACCTGTTATTTTTTAAAAATTAATTCCTACCAAAAAGTAGTTATAACTTATATTTAAACTCTTAATTTCGAAATTTCTTATTCTCCTCTTCATTTTCTCTTTGGCTAAACTCTAGAAATAAACTAAATAATGGTTTCCTCTAATAATATAAACCAAAAAAATTCCATTTCCTTCCTTGGACCCTCCGTTGGTCCATTCCAACGTACTATGTTTGCGAGAGTGATGAAATTAGAAGAATTAATGAAGGATATGCTACAAATGATGATTGAGATTTAACTTCTAGAATTTAGGATGAATAGAGAACAAGAAAACAAGGAAGGGTTATAAGGGCGAATTTAAAACGGTATGTGATGGATAATCAAAACAATCCTATTACCATTGAGGATGATAATCAAGCAAGTCAAATAGAGGAAGAAGAGGATGAAGAAGCACTAGGCGAAGAAATGGAAGAAAACGATCAAGTTATTTGTGTAGGAAATGTGTGTTTCGATAGAGACAGGAATGTGATGGACCAAAATGGGGAATTATGTCTTCATTATCCCCAATACTCAATTCATAAATCCCTAATTATTAAGAAACACTAATCGATTAGGATTTCGTCTATTCGTATATTCGTGTATTCGTTGTACGTAAATACGTGTTAAGATTTTTTTGTAAATATTGCATAGATTGTTTGTTTGGTTTAAAATATACAATGGTTGTATTACATTGTGCTCTTATATGGTTTACTTAGCAGAATTACAATAGCATAGCCATAAATTTAGGGGGAGTTATAAGATTATAGATTTAAGGAAAATTATAGATTTAGGGAGAGTTGTAGATTTAGGGGGATTTATACACTATGATTATTCTGGGATTAGATAGATATACTTTTTGTTGATGACAAAGGGAGAGAAATTATAAAATAGGTGTATTTTAAAGGGTAGTTAGAAGGAATTCATGGTGAAAGGGGGAGTAATCGAAGAATCAAACTAACAGGTAATATTAGGTATGAATATTTTATAACAAGGTTGTCATCATAAAAAAGGGAGATTGTTGGAGAACGGAATGTTGATGTTTTGATGACAACAACCTTGGTTCAATCATTATCATTATTGATTATAAAATATATACTAACACTTTTATCCAGAATATATATATATATATATATATATATATATATATATATATATTTGTACATACATGATTTATATGCAGGTAATAGATATTGACGACTGTACAGTTAAGAGATTTAAGGTTTCAAAGGAGAATCAAGACTCATGAGTATTAAGATATCAAGAGTCCAAAACTATCAGGGTAATAGAGTCTAGATATTATGTAAAACTCTGAATAGCACTCAAACTCTGTTTTCAAATTATCTCTTTTCAAATTGATTTCACACTTTTCTCAAAATGATTTTTTCATCCAAGGATTTCAAACTTATGATTTCAAATATATATTTCCTAATTTATAAGTTTCTTATTTTTATTTTATATATATATATATATATATATATGTGTGTGTGTGTGTGTGTGTGTGTGTGTGTGTGTGTATGTGTTTATAATTATATTATATAGTTTTTATATCACTTATATATATAGTTTTTATCATATGTTTAAATAATATTTTATTTTTGAAAAGTAATATTTTAACAACTAATTTTATTTCTAGAATAAAAATATTAGTCTAAATACTTTAAAAAATGATTTAAAATTCAATAATACAAGGTGTATGTCGACATACACAAACATGTATG